>OX411316.1:8075430-18075430 GCA_948150665.1 Conistra vaccinii
ATTGTTTAACAAGTCCAGACTCTGTTTTTATTGAGACTTTCCACCGACACCGACGACCACGCGCTCACCTGTTGAACGGCCACTTAGGCCCAAGACGTAAACGGTCGGTCGACTTATTCGGAGTTATTCGCAATTAGATACCTACCACAGTCGAATAATAACATGCTCTTGAAAACAGGTAGAATGAGCCAGTTCATTCTACCTGTTTTCAAGAGGTGCATAAATGTCGTGGCCAGATCTTAGAATTGCTCATTTCATGAAGTGTTCGGCCATTTCATGAAATGGTGTGCTTTTCATGAAATAGAACATCGACCGCTGATCACATCATGATGTGGTCTGGCCAGATCATTGAAAACTCAACGTTTGACGATATGAATAGTTTAAACGCACGAATACTTCATGATGTGGCCAAAAATTATTGATCATATCGTAAAATAGTTAGATTATCCACCGGTAGAGGCTTTGATGTCGCTTTGTTTTTGTTGTGCATCATGGCGGCGGCATACAACAAATCAAATAAAGTAGGGTGACCACGCAAGAAAACTCGATAGACTTTTTTATTGGATTTCCAAATGTGATATCATTGAGTTATACTACTACGCACGTAGTACATTATAACTCAATGTGTGATATTATGGAAAGTGACCAACTTGAAAGTTACTAACCTAACCCTTGTTAGGGTACCACAACCGGTGTGGTGAGCAATATAGCACTTAATATAAAAAATTCACGCCGCTTATGGCACCCCGAGTTCCCGACGAAATGTGTTAATCTAGGTTAGTACTGTGACCAACCGCGCGCGAGCCGAGCGAGTGAAGCGAGCGGTGCCACGGCAGCGGCTGGCAAACGTTACTTCCAATTTGGTCGCAGTTAGCAATTTTTACTACACCATAAACCATGGACACCCTACATTAATGATATGGCCAAACGTCCGACTGACAGATCATTAAACGTTGACGTTTAAACGATATGGCCAATTTTAGTGGCCATTTCATGAAACACAACCATTTCATGAAATGGTCGAACACTTCATGAAATGATCAATTCTAAGATCTGGCCACGACACATACATAAAATCGCGGCTGTCCACATGGGTCTCGGTAAAAGTAATGTAGTCTTAAATGAAATTGTCATTACCTTTTGGCCTACTACTTGCGATGCATTCAGTTTAAAATCATTTATAAAAGTTCCCAATATTTTATCTTGTTCTTGTTTTTGCTTTTTCTTCCTGTGCAATTGTTCTAAGAGATTACACACTTTTTCAAACTTAATTTCATTTGCTGGTGTTACTTCATTAGCCATGATGGTAAACTAAACAACTTTTGGGCTCCTAAAACAAACAAAAATAATACAGAGCTTGATTTTTCATGTTATTTATCTTCATAAGCTGAGATGTTTATTCAACCTCATAAATGCTTTACCAATTTTGACACTGGCCAGTAATCAGAATCTTCACTAAGGTTGAAACTATTCAACTGTCACATAGGTCTTGAAACCAAAATATAACTTTTCGTTTTATGACGTGAACATTCAACCTTTAGGATGGTAAAGTAATTATGAGGTTGACTAGAAATCACTGTACTAAAGACAATCCTGCGGCTGTGTGGACAGCACAGCGAGCCACATTTACTACAACAGGTTGTTTTTATTTTCTTGTTTTATGATGTTCACAACAGGAGCTTAGGGTGTAACATAATTAAATAAACAAAAAGAGAACTATAACAAAAATGTAAATATAGCTATTATAAGCCCTTTCTGTCTAAAACTAAGGTATGAAATTGAAACTGTTGGTATATTTTAATCACATTTATTTATTAGATAACGAGGTAGTTTAACAAATATTTCCTGGCCATCACTGGTGAATGGTCTTTATAAAGCAAATATAAATTGTAAGCAGTTTCTTTCGTCAGATCAATGACTCCATGCTGGTCACATTTCGTAATGTACTCACAAGCAAGTGCTCTTTCATAGTATTCAATAGCAAGATTATTAATATTTAACATTTGATAAACCCTTCCCATATTATAGTTAGCTTCTTGATCACATTTTCTTAAACTCCGATATGTTTGCATGTAAGCCATTCCTTGCAGAATCAGATTGTGATGTTTGTCCACAGTTCTTTGTGCTGCCATTACCAAAATTGTTACAGCAATTAAAAATGCAGACAGAGGGTCCCTACATTTTTCATGATATTCTAAATAGTATTTCAGTGCCACCAAGTATCTCCCTGATATTAGAAAGTTGTTTCCCAGAAATAGGTTCTTCACAACATTACCACTATCTCTCTGGAACAATCTTAATAAGAATTTTGAATGTGTATTTCTATCAATGTAGTTAATCACAAGATTTAACAAGTTCCAGGAGCGAGCGCTAGGGTGTTTCTGAGCAAACTCTCTTATGAAACGAAATGCATTATGATTATCATTATTTAAAAGGCAGGCTTGTAAACAATAAAATTCAATGTCCATTCGATGTGGAGATAAGCTTTTAGACATCATTGCACCAAAGGTCAATCTTTGCATTGCAAAATATTTTTTAAATTTACGTCCTGTGTCTAGCATTTCCAGAAAAAAATCCCATTCTTCCTGTGGAGTGAATTTAAATGTTTCATCCTCATCAAAGTGAATGTCATTTTCATGATATTGGTTCTCACCTCGCATTGTGCGGAAATTGTGGATGAGATCAATTCCACACTTTGCTTTACATGCCATATTTAATTCCTCTTGGTGTCTAAACCTAACAAATGTTTTAGAGAGTAGGGCTTCACCTACCTCTAAATATTTAATCCATTTATTGTACTTCTTCAAAGCTAAACATTGTTCATAAAGCAGATTAGCATTGACTACATACTTAAAATCTTGTTCTAACATCTGCAAAGCTTCATCAATACGGCCTTTTTTCTCAAGTATGGAAAACAATTTTCTCCTAGCATCAGGATGTTGTGGTGCATGTTTCAATACTTTATAAAAAGAATTAATGGCATCACTTTCTCTGCCTAGCATGTACAAACATTCTGCATGTTTGAGCCAGACTGCCCCAAGGTCAAAGCTAGTATTTCTCACTAAAGGCTCTAAAAGTTGTATAGCCAACTCATGATGTCCAGTTGAAGAAAGTGCTTCCTCTATATCCATATATAAGTCACCAGCCTTTTCCACATCATTACTCAAAAAATCATTCAACAATGTTTGAACTAAGTTAATAGCCCCAAGATGTATGAAACATACTAACAACTTGCTCTTTAAATCTATAGGCAAGGAATTAGGAAGAGAGCAATTCAAGTAATTAGTTTGCTCCTCTATACTGCCTTCAGCATTTTTTACAGTTTGTATTTCAGCTTCAATTTCAACTCCACCATTAGCAACAAATATTTCGATACATGCCTGAAATTGTTTTTGACCAATAAGTAACTCCAAAAATATATTGAGGTCTTCTAAATTGAATAGTGATGGACATTTTTTATAAGCAGAAGTCATCACTGCAAGTGCACGCTCCATTTCATTATTATTATGATATTGTGTTACCGCCAATTTAGCATATTTCATAATAGTTTCTCCTTCAGATGGAGGCATGGAGGTTACTATTTTGTGATAACACTTAAGTTTGGTGATATGTAAAGTATTAATTGGATATTTCATATTTTCTAATTTATCAAGAAGCTCCATTCTTTTTAAATGACTGTCTAAATTGTGTGGATCATCTGCTATGGCTTGTGTGTAACAAATCATCTCTTGTCTATAATCCTCTCTTTGTTTAGATATAGCAGCTAGTCTCAGCCATTCTTCAGCATCTGGAGGGCTCAGGTGGGCCCCTAACAAGGAGAACTGTAGTGACTTCTCAGTATCATGTTCATATAATTGAGCCAAAGTTTGGTATGGTTCTGGAGCAGTTGGGAATTGCTTAATAATTTCATGACACATCTTTTCAGCTGTGTCTCTATCTCCTCTAACAAAGCGCAAATTAGCTTCACCCATCAAACCCAGGAGGCCTGGCGGCAGCCGTGCATACTTACGGCGCCTGTGCAATCCTTTATCAGTTAACATAAATGGCTCATCATCATTTCTTTTGCTTGCCTCATCAATAACCTCTTCATCTTCGATATTATACCATTCATTAGAATATTCAGCAAATGACATTTCACCGCTTAAAAACTTACTGGTCAAATCTTTTTCTAAATCCATATTGAAGTTTATTTTCCTTTCTCGATCGGTTGAACGCTCAGTATAATAAAATATTCGATGGCTAGGAATGTTAAAATGCGTCTTGAATATTTACTTACTTGCTTACAAAAAATAGTGTAAATATTTACAGTTGGTTATAACTTCTATCCCATAATCGTTCTTGTTTAGTGTTATACTCTCGCTCCATATACCTTATTATTTGGAAATAGCTTGCCACAACAACGATTAGAGATACGTTGTGAATGTTGTGATTAAATCTCAAGCCACATTGTAGTTGTACGCACAGAGCATGTAACTTTCAGTAACTTTAATTGTTGTACGGTCGAGGAAAAAAGAAAGACATGTGAATAAAGATGTGGAAAACTGGAAACACAGACTACAATAAAATTATGGACTGAAAAGATGAGTAATCATGACAGAAAATCAGAAATTACGTTATTGTAGTCTGTGACAGACAGAAATATTTATTATTTCAATTATTTGACGGTTGACCTTATATCAGTGTTTCCACTTACGTTTTTGGTTTTTCCCCAGATCCCTAAAATTCCCTAAAAAATAAAAAAAAATCCTTGGTTTAGGGAATTTTTAATTTTTATAGCATTAATTAAATATTAAAAAACATTCATTATAATCATTATTAATCAAAAGAGACGAAACAAACCAACTCTAGGTATAACAACTAAAAAGTGAACAAAAAAAAACAACCAACTTCCAAAAAAAAACACTACAAAGTGAAAAATAACTTTAATTTTGGAAGTTGGTGGCAAAAAACGAAAATTCAAAACCAAAGACACGGACTTCCGAAATTAAAGTTATTTTTCACTTTCTAGTGTTATTACTATCAATAAGAAGTTTTTGTCTGTGTGACCCCCCCCCCCCCCCAAAGTTGACTGCGACCGCGCCTGCAGAGAATCCCCTTTAAGGGGGATGCGCCAAGGTAGCCCGCGAAATTCAAATTTTCTAACGTTTTTTGCAATTTGCAGGTCAGTGTCAGGTTGTAACTTGTGTCTTGATTAAAATATGGAGCGTAACAAATATGGCTTTACAGAATTATAATCAGCTATACAACTCCGTATGATAGAATAACCCCCAAATTTAAAAAAAAAAGGGATTACATGAACTTATTGAGTTGTGTTGATGATTTCTATGATTATCCTTACATATTATAAAACAAAGTCGCCCGCCGCGTCTGTCTGTCTGTTTGTCTGTCTGTCTGAACGCGATAAACTCAAAAACTGCCGAACGGATTTTCAAACGGTTTTCACCATTGGACGGAGTGATTCATGTGGAAGGTTTTAGTGTATAATTCATTAAGGTTTTGTGTAAATTGGCTGAAATATGACGATTATTGTTGAAGATGTCGGAAAAAATCATGCCGACTGGGAGCTTTACTGGCGTGCGCTGCGTAAGTCGTGAGAGATAAATCAAATTTATGTTCTAGAGTATTGTATATCTTAAAAACTGCAACAAAAAAGTCCGCGATGGCATATGTCTATCTTTTAAGGGTGACCCACAATAACCATTTTTATCTTTCAAAATTGTATAAAATTTCCATTGTTATTTCCGAAGCTATTTTGACCGGTATCTTATTAATCCTTATCCAATTAATAGGTTATTTAAATTGGGCAGTCAATTTCGATTAAAATATGCCTTTACATCACATCATTTAAATGAATAGTTTAAGAGATATCACAGTTTCAAAATTACGCGTAACAAAATAATTATGGTTGACCACGCGGGCGCTGTAGTAGCCTACAACTGCGTCCGCTGAAAGTTAGTCAATGGTAGAACGTTCCCGTGGGATATTTTGCGACATCCACGCGGGCGAAGCCGCGGGTAAAAGCTAGTAATTCTATAAATAAACATTTGATATGGTCGCAAATCATATTTAACTCAACGTACAACCTGATACTGCCCTGCAAATTGCGAAAAACTTAAGAAAATTTTAATTTCGCGGGCTACCCTGACGCTTTCGCCTTAATAATAATAATAATAATTCGGCGTACTCAAATGGACTCAGACCGAACTCGACGCCCTGGATAGGAGGGTCCGTACGCTGCTGACTGCATATCGAATGCATCACCCACGGTCATCGGTGAAGAGACTGTATATCCCGCGAAAGTGTGGGGGTCGAGGCTTTTTAAACGCTAAGACCCTCCACAATCGCGAGATATGCAGTCTCAGGGAATATTTCCTAGAAGCCGACGTGGGGATGCATCGAGATGTGGCCGCGGTCGACAAGGGTCTCACCCCGCTCTCCTTGGCTAAAGAGAACTGGCGCAAGCCTGTAGTGCTTGACACTAACGATCGCAAGGAGGTATGGCAGAGTAAGGAGCTTCACGGACGCTACTTCCGGGCCCTACATGGACCCGATGTAGATTTACTAGCGTCCGTAGCCTGGCTGCGTTTTGGTGACCTCTTTGGGGAAACCGAAGGTTTTGTCTGTGCCATTATGGACGAAGTTATGATGACGAACAATTACCGGAGATTCATTGTGAAGGATGGGACGGTTGACATCTGTCGGGCATGCCACCGTCCGGGTGAATCAATCCGACACATTATCTCCGGGTGTCCTCGTCTAGCTAACGAAGAGTACTTGCATAGACATAACCTTGTAGCCAGGATTATCCATCAGCAACTTGCTCTGAAATACAACCTTGTAGAATCGGAAGTGCCGTACTACAGGTATGTGCCCGACCCAGTTCTCGAAAATGGACATATCACATTGTACTGGGATCGATCCATCATCACTGACAGGACTATTGTTGCCAATAAGCCTGATATAGTGGTGGTGGATCGAGGAGAACGGCGCGCAATGATTATTGACATAACGGTCCCGCATGACGGGAACCTCGTGAAAGCAGAGAAAGATAAACAAATCAAGTATCTTGACTTGGCTCACGAGGTTGTCGACATGTGGGATGTGAACTCAGCGATCATTGTGCCGATAGTCGTATCAGCCAATGGCTTAATTGCCAAGAGCCTCGACCAACACCTAAGGAGGCTCTCGTTGGGCAGCTGGATTAAGGGCTTGATTCAAAAAGCAGTACTCCTGGACACGGCTCGCATTGTCAGAAGGTTCCTCTCTCTGGAGCCCTGACCGCCGGTAGCTTGGACCCTGTTCCCGATACCGGTGGGCTACTATTTTTTATATTTTTAAATGTTTTTATAATTTTTATTTTAATATTTAAAAATGTAATTAATATGTTTAATACTGAATAAAGGAAATAATAATAATTTCACACACTCGCCTGGCATCTCAGTTCCAGTCATCCTTAGAGTCTGGATCGCTACCACAGTTTCTAACAACAGGCGTTACCCACCTGCTCCATAAGTCAGGTAGTCCCGCGGAACCCAAGAATTATAGACCAATCACATGTTTGGCGACGGTTTATAAACTTCTTACATCCATTTTGAGAGCGAAAATTAACACACATATTGACAAAAACTCGATCATGTCTGCCTCTCAAAATGGATGTAGGAATGGGTCCCGCGGTACTAAGGAGCTACTCCTCATCGACATGGCCATAAGCCAACAGGTTCGTCGAACCCGCAAGGATCTGTCGACATGTTGGATAGACTATAAGAAGGCCTATGACTCAGTGCCACATACATGGCTTATGAGGGTGCTGGAGTTGTACAAGATAGATGCAACTCTGCGCGCCTTCCTGACGTCATGTATGGGGCAATGGAGGACCGTCCTTCGCTATCCAGGATGTCGACAGATTCAGGGGAACGATGAGCCTGTATGGATTAAACGGGGAATATTCCAGGGCGACAGTTTGAGTCCACTTTGGTTCTGCTTAGCTCTGAATCCTCTAAGCACACTGCTGGAGTATTCAGGTCTAGGCTATCGGCTGAGGAGAAGTGGTCAGGTCATATCTCACCTCCTCTACATGGATGACCTGAAACTCTTTGCCCCCAACAAATTGCAGCTGATGGAGCTACTGAAGGTAACTGAAACATTCAGTAGCGCCATCAGGATGGAATTTGGTGTGGACAAATGTGCAGTCATGCATGTAAAGCGAGGGGAGATTATGGAATCCGAGGGAACTCAACTCTCGGACTCCATACACCTTAGGTCCCTCTCCTCATCCGAAAGCTATAAGTATTTGGGTATGTCGGAAGCGTTAGGCATCAACGTTGCTGACATGAAGCAATCGTTGAGGGAGCGCTTTTTTGGTCGCCTGAAGAAGGTATTAACTAGTCTTCTTTCAGGCGGAAACAAGGTGCGCGCCTTCAACGGTTGGGTCATGCCGGTCTTGATGTACTCTTTCGGCATACTCAAATGGACTCAGACCGAACTCGACGCCCTGGACAGGAGGGTCCACTCCTGACCGCAAACCGGATGCATCACCCACGTTCATCGGTGATGAGACTGTACATCCCGCGGAAGTGCGGGGGTCGAGGGTTTTTAAATGCGAAGACCCTCCACAACCGCGAGGTGTGCAGCCTCAGGGAATATTTCCTAAAAGCCGAAGTGGGTATGCACCGTGATGTGGTCGCAGTGGACAAGGGACTCACTCCGCTCTCCATGGCTAAAGAGAACTGGCGCAAACCTGTAGTACTTACTACAGATGACCGCAAGGAGGTATGGCAAAGCAAGGAGCTTCACGGACGCTTCTATCGGGCTCTCCATGAGCCCGGTGTAGATTTCTTAGCGTCCGTATCCTGGCTACGTTTCGGTGACCTTTTCGGGGAAACTGAAGGTTTCGTCTGTGCAATTATGGACGAAGTTATCCTGACGAATAACTACCGGAGACATATAATGAAGGACGGTACGGTTGACGTGTGTCGGGCATGCCACCGTCCGGGTGAGTCCATCAGACATATTATCTCTGGTTGTTCGCGTCTAGCTAACGGCGAGTACTTGCACAGGCATAACCAAGTGGCTAGGATTATTCACCAGCAACTTGCTTTGAAATATAAACTTGTGGATTCTGAGGTTCCGTACTACAGGTATGTGCCCGACCCAGTTCTCGAAAATGACCATGTCACGTTATACTGGGATCGGTCTATCATTACTGACAGGACTATTGTTGCCAATAAGCCTGATATAGTGGTGATAGACCGATTAGTGCGCCGCGCAATGATAGTCGATGTTACCATTCCACATGACGGGAACCTCGTGAAAGCTGAGAAAGAGAAACAAATAAAATATCTCGACTTAGCACACGAGGTTGTCGACATGTGGAATGTGAGCTCGGCTATCATTGTGCCGATTGTCGTAACGGCCAACGGCCTGATGGCCGAAAGCCTCGACCAACATCTCTCGAGGCTCTCGTTAGGCGGTTGGATCAAGGGCGTGATTCAGAAGGCAGTACTCCTCGACACGGCTCGCATTGTGAGGAGGTTCCTGTCTCTGCAACCATAACCACCGGTAGCTTGGACCCTGCTCCCGACACCGGCGGAACACTATTTTTTGGGTAAGTAATATATGGTATAATTACAAAATGACTAACATTTACAAGATATAACAACTGAATCTATAATTTTATTTGATATAATCATCAATTAATATAATAAACGATTGATATAATTTTAAAATAACTAATTTTTATAATCATAACATACATTTAATATAATATCGTTTGATATACCACTCAAAAGACATAAAACATATTTAGTCTAATATGTAATTTCTATCACAGTAAATAACCTGAGTAGATACTGTAGTTAAACTTAACTGATTACCACCTGCCAAGATGGTCACTCGCTACGCTCGCTCGCCTTCGCGCGTTAATAGTCACTGTTCTAACCTAACCCCAATGGTTCACCAAGAATAGAGGGGATCTGGCACTCGGCGGCCGCTGCCGCGGCACGCTCCCTACGGTCGCTCGCCTTCGCGCGTTAATGGTCACTGTTCTAACCTAACCTAACCCAAGTGGTTCACCAACAAGGAAGGAGATCTGGCACTCGGCGGCCGCTGCCGCGGCACGCTCCCTACGGTCGCTCGCCTTCGCGCGTTAATGGTCACTGTTCTAACCTAACCTAACCCAAATGGTTCACCAACAAGAGAGGGGGGATCTGGCACTCGGCGGCCGCTACCGCGGCACGCTCCCTTCGGTCGCTCGCCTTCGCGCGTTAATGGTCACTGTTCTAACCTAACCTAACCCAAATGGTTCACCAACAAGAGAGGGGGGATCTGGCACTCGGCGGCCGCTACCGCGGCACGCTCCCTTCGGTCGCTCGCCTTCGCGCGTTAATGGTCACTGTTCTAACCTAACCTAACCCAAATGGTTCACCAACAAGAGAGGGGGGATCTGGCACTCGGCGGCCGCTACCGCGGCACGCTCCCTTCGGTCGCTCGCCTTCGCGCGCTAATGGTCACTGTTCTAGCCTAACCTAACCCAAATGGTTCACCAACAAGAGAGGGGGGATCTGGCACTCGGCGGCCGCTACCGCGGCACGCTCCCTTCGGTCGCTCGCCTTCGCGCGCTAATGGTCACTGTTCTAACCTAACCTAACCCAAATGGTTCACCAACAAGAGAGGGGGGATCTGGCACTCGGCGGCCGCTGCCGCGGCACGCTCCCTTCGGTCGCTCGCCTTCGCGCGTTAATGGTCACTGTTCTAACCTAACCTAACCCAAATGGTTCACCACCGCTCGGCGGCCGCTCATGCAAGTTTTGTGTGTGTATGCAGACCAGCCGCTGTGTGCAGCCAGACCGACACCGGTTATTGTTATACCATGAAGTTTTCTTAGAAATTGTATTGTTCGTGTCGTGTCGCGCTGGTCTGCAAAAGCCTTTAGCCTTCTAACCTAACCTATCCGAGTTGGATGGCTTTGAATCGGGATGTTAACCATAATGATGGTATCAATATATAATTTAAACGATAGACCTAATGATTTTCGATTAAATAAACGTTATATCCAATAACGTTATACGAAATAAGTTTTAGAGTATATAAATGTTATATGTAAAGAAATTATATCACCAGTTGGTATATCTCACGTTTATTATATCTTGTGAACGTTATTGAAATGAAAATATACCAAATAACTTTATATGATATGAGACGCACCCCTATTTTTTATATTTTTAAATGTTTTTTATATCTTTTTTTTTAAGAAATATTTAAAAATGTAAATGAATATGTATATAAACCAATAAACGAAATAATAATAATAATACCATTTATTGCAGGCAACACAGGCCCATAGAAAAATACCTTAATCTAAACATATATATTTTAATATAAACAAAACTTGTGTTAATAAAATAAGGATTATGACTATGTTAGTAGCACTTCACTTTGCACTAGCGCTTTGTGCTGTCCTGTGGTATAAGTCCGCGGAAGCGACGGTGGGTTTTAATAAATCGGTGGTGCCATAGAGTAAAGTAGTACATTGGGTTATTGGGTGCTGCCTACTATAAACAATAGGGCTACCAACTCAAGTTATTGAACTAGAGTTGGTAGCCCTATTGTTTATAGCCCTATTTTCCCAAAAATTCCCTAAATCCCTGTCAAAATAAATTAAAATATCTCTAAACCTTGCTAATAACCCATTTTTCCCTAAAAAAGGCATAAATCCCTAAAAGTGGAAACACTGCCATAAAATCGACAAACCGAACAGATAACAGAAACTGGCACAGATTATGGAAACTGGAAACAAAATGTCATCAGTACTGTCCACAGAGTACTTTAAAACATATGGCAAAGAATGTCCGAAAGACTCGGAAAGACTGATGCAGCTCGCTATCAATTAAAATTTTATTGTGTCTCATTAGTCACAGTCAAGCGGCTACATACTATAGTCAGCTAAGCATTTCACCGACGTACGCACGGACGTAATAAAATCGCGGCGATATTTTTTCGCGTATTTTAACCCCCCAAGCCCGATATACTCTTTTAGCTGAACCCGAGATCTATGATCACATAATATATGTGATAGTGTTAGGTTAAATGCTCTAAGGATAGTGTAGTCCCCCCCTAAAGCCAGATCCACACGTTTTGCACTTGCCATTGCCAGACATCTCTAGCTCTACAACCGCACATACTTTTTTTTATGTTCATAGTGGTACGGACAGTCGTGCTCAAAAATAAGAATGCTCATAAGCTTGCTTAAAATGAGCATGCTCTGCAACTGTTCACATTTACAAGCAATAAGCATTCTTGTTTGCAGGGAGCATGCTCGAAAATCAAACGTCGGGTGATTTTTGAGCACGCTCAAAATAAGCATGTTCATACTAGCAATGATGCGACCAGCGACACACGTGCTACTAATGAGCACTTGCTCAATAAAAGCATGCTTTCGTGCTAGTAACCCTGGGGCTACACTGTCGCGTTATCGCGAACTTTACTTCGCACGCTCTCCCTCGCACACCACTCGACGTCTCGCTGAGCAACAGAGTGCGGACGAAGTAAAGTTCACGATAACGTACCAATGTAGCTGTAGCATAATGAGCACGTCTGTCCGTACCTTTAAAAGTAAAAACCAACACTCGATCTAATCTACAGAGCACTATATAATACTATCGGATATCGGATCAGCCGGCGCGGGCGTAGCGCCCAGTACTTGTAAATGGCATGGAATTAAAGGGGTGACAGACGGGCGAGCAAGTCCGCGGTCTTATGGCTCTGCGACTTTACTCGCCTGTGTGTCAGTCACCCTAAGTACGCGCACTTTAAAACCGCCGAGTAAGCTCGCCGGCGATCAAACAGGATTGAAATTTTGCTCGTAGTCCGCCTTGGTTCGTAGTTTCGTACGTCTGTCATTGCCGCGAGTTGCGAGCCAGCATTTTGTTTCGTCATTTCACATTTGTGTAATTTTTGTTTAGTTTGGTTCAGAAAAGTCGAAAACATCGCGATACAGAGTGAGAAATCTGCACGTGTGTCACCAGGCGGCGAGCCGCGCAAGTTGGCGAGCTTAAAAACCACGGTACGCACGTCTATCACCCGTTTTAGTCATCATAATCACAAACCAAAATATTAAAATCTGTGAAGCCGGGCGGCATTTGACAAACTTGAGAAAAGTGGCAAAAAACGTACCTAGATGAAAAACCTTGTATCTACACAACAAAACAACGTTTTGTTTAAAAAAAAAATGACACTTCTGCTTGTGTGACTTGTATTTTTCTGTTTTGTTTTAAATTTTACCAAAATAGTACACAGTGCAGTGGTCCATGATAAAGTAAAAATTTAAAGCTTCATAACAAGCTGTATTTGAGTACAAAACGGTAATCTAATATGATATTTTATGTTGTTTTAAAGTTTTTTAAGTAATTTATTCGACTTTAGCTTTGTTTCCTTAGTGATCTAATAAATTCACGATAAACATATGTTTTTGTTGATACGAGTTATGTCTTTGTTTGTTATCTGAACACCCTTGGGATAAAGTATGTGAATCTTACATGATGCCAAGTAAAGGCAAAGGCACCAACGTTTCTTTGTGTGTTATCTCAACACCCTTAGGATAAAGTATGTGAATCTTACATGATGCCAAATAAAGGCAAAGGCACCAACGTCTTACATAAACGAAAGGTCTTTGTTTTTTTAAATAATTATATTTTATTCAATATCTCTAATCGCCTAAGATGACCCACATGATCCCACTGACCCTCTTCCTTAAAATCCTACAGATAATAATAAAGAAAGGTCCTGTAATATTAGTAGAGTAATATCTTACTAACTATGCAGAAGTAAAAACATAGTTTCACCAAGTCATCTTTGATTTTTTGTTAGATCACAAGTTTGTATACTAGAATATCAGTTTGCAGCATCCTTTTATAAAGAAAATCTTGCAGTCCAGAGAAAAGGCAAAATACTAAAACTTGTATTTTGCCTTTTCTCTACTGTCACTGCATTCTTTCATTTTCTCGAAAACTGTCCTGCTGATGACAATGACTTTTTCAAACGGTATCTGTAGGGTTTCTGCACATTATGCAGAACAAGGTAATTTTAATTAACACAATAGACATACTCAATTTAGGTTTAGTATACTATACAAGTAGTGTTACAAATTTGATGTACATACTAACTTAACGTAACTATATTCTATCTGTCTAATCTATCAATATTATACTAAAGACCACCTTGTTAATATAAACCTCTAGAAAATGAAAATGTATGTTTATAGGGAAAGTTTCTTTTTTTTATCTGTCTTCTGTCTGTCTGGGAAAGCTGTAGGATTCAATAATATTCCTGCTCTGCATGGCTGACCTAAATATCTTAAATAGATAAGCTAAAAATAACATGGGACAATATACAAACAATTGCTATGTAGAACATTTTAAAATTATCATTGGCATTCTATTAAAAATATTTTAAATGTGTATTTGTGCATGGAAGTTTAACATTTTTTTAATTGAGCATGTGTGGTCTCAGCATAGCTGCAGGTGCAGACATAGCTGACATGTGTGAAATTCTTCAATCAGTCAAAGACGAATTGACAGAAATTGAAAATGAACTTGAAACAAATACAGAGACTTGTGATATGTATGATGGCAGTACCCCCTCATTATTGGATATGCCTGTTGAGGTAAGTTATTTATTTCATAGCACTTCAATAAGTAGAGCCTCAGCCCTGCAGGCAACATTCTGTAAGTATTTGTGATTTGTATGTAAACCCCTCTAATCCAACTCTGACTCTGACCCTCCAGAATTCCAGTTTATGAGCTATACTTCTGGCCGAGTAAGTAGTAAATTGATTGTTATTGGGAATGAATAGCCATCTGCCATATGCACTGGCCAAAATCTATGCTAAAATCCACTTTCTTTAATAACAGTTAGTGGAGCATGTGGGGGTCTTGACCTCAGATGTTTGTTACAGTGATAGACCCCATAAGACCGAGGTGCCCTTTCATAGACGCATCTTGTGATATCATTTTCATTTTTTCTATCTTAATAATTGGAGACACTAGGCCCTGGTCGCACTTTTTTTGAAAACGGGTACCCTACTGAAGCGATCGAAAAAGCATTTTCAATGCTAATCCTATTTTAAATTTGAAATTTTAAAGGCCCTTTAAATTCTTTAGGACAATTTTATTTTTTCGATGTCTGCTTTTGTTCTAAGTCCCAAAAGAGATTATTAGACACGTAGTTTTTGTTTTATCATAGCCAAGTGCGTGACGGAAATGAAATGAAATGAAATAATAAAACCAAGCACAGTGAAGGGTTCCATAGTTGCGATAAATTTATCGCAAGAACAACTTAATTTTGTAGTTGAATAACATGTTGTTTTTTTTTTGTTTTGCTGTGGTTGTAACTTTAATACTTTATGTCGCGAAAAATACATGAAAACAGTACAAAATTGGTTGGACTAAGCGTTCCTGGCGTCAGGCGAACGTTCTAGTCAGAACAACTGCCCTTGGACTCCAAGGGCAGTTGTTCCGACTAGAACGTAATATACATGAAAACAGTACAAAAGTGGTTGGACTAAGCGTTCCTGGCGTCAGGCGAACCAGAAAAATACATGAAAACAGTACAAAAGTACAAACAGGCGTCAGGCGAACGTTCTAGTCGGAACAACTGCCCTTGGACTCCAAGGGCACTTGTTCCGACTAGAACGTTCGCCTGACGCCAGGAACGCTTAGTCCAACCACTTTTGTACTGTTTTCATGTATTTTTCGCGACATATAGTAGGCTTGTGTAGTACATGTACTATGAACTATTAAGAATTCATTCATGACAGTGTACTAGAATGAACTATTCCGTAAGCTTAATAGTACTTCGGTCATTTAGTACTTCGTTTCGATCACGTTCAGTCCGATCGGTTGCTCGGACTTGGATCCACAGACTAAGAACGAGACCACAGAGCACTATTATAATACTGAACGAGACGCACTCTTCACTTTTGTTACACTCCGACTACTCTAATTTACAACTTCTTTATCTCTGATTTGCCAAGGTGTTTAGATACCTATTATTATTAGATCTTTATTATTCTATTAATTTAGGAATTTTGCTTTATATCTCTCGAAACTAATGGGTATGCGAGGTGTCGATTTTTTTACATTATTTTCGATGTAATTAAAATAATACATTTTGAATTTTGTACACTGTTATTATTCTCTGTTACTGATATTAGAAACGATTTAATTGTTCATTTAAAGATTTGTTTTTCGGTGTAAACACCATATGAGCCTGTGACACCATCCATAAGCACTCGTAAAACTCTTCATTCAGTCAGTGTGACTCAGTGTACTAATAGTACTAGAAGTCCGAACTAGTACATTTCACAGATTGTACTAGATCGGAGCGCTCCGTTCAAAGACCGAGCAAGAACAAGTCTAACATATAGTATTAAAGTTACAACCACAGCAAAACAAAAAAAAAGGAAAGGTCCCACCAGACAAACTTGGAACTGGGTCCAAGGCTTGGACCCAGTTCCAAGTTTGTCTGGTGGGACCTTTCCTATCTTTAAGGGTCGGGCCACACCTGCCGAACGTTCCGCGGCGGAACGCTCGGTTGAATACGCTCCTAATGTTTTTCAAGTTACCTATGACACATCAGCCGAACGTTACGTCCATAGAAATTTGACGCGACGGCGACGGAGCGTTCTGCCGCGGAACGTTCGGCAGGTGTGGCGCTAGGCTAAGGGATCTGATGAAGAGGTCCGCCTAAAGCCAAAAGTGGATCTTCTCATTATTAATCCATACATCTTAATAATAATTGCTGTAAAACTTTTTTTTTCTTTTGCTTATATCTCGAAAATGGTGTGTCCTGTCGCAAAAATAATGAAAATTTCGACCCCCTTAAACTCTTAAACCCCTAACACTCAACATGTAGGTAATAATTTTTCTTATTTTCCATACAAAAAGTGAAAAATTCCATATACGGGGTGGCAGGGACATCGACGCGAAGCCGGTTACCATGGATTCAGTACATGATTCTGAACCCCCCTGCGTTGAAATTTTTCGTCGGTTATTTAAAAAAAAATCAGCTGCTCCATACATTTTGACCGCGTAGGTATTGCACTTTTCTATGAAACAGCTGTTTTTTTTTTTAATAACCGACGAAAAATTTCAACGCAGGGGGGTTCAGGATCATGTACTGAATCCATGGTAAGCGGCTTCGCGTCGATGTCCCTGCCACCCTGTATAAACGTCGTTCCAGTAAAAATTGTACTTTAAAACAAAGTATTTTAATTATATTGTAACATAAATTAATGATGACTAAGATGACAAATCCAATTATAAAAAAAAAAGAAACATATAGGTACAATAAATGAAATAAATAAAATAAAATTTATTTAAGTATAAAGTAACAATAGGTATGATTTAAATTAATTAATATTATTATTTTTATTATGAAACTGCCATGTTATTTTGGAGTATTTTTTTGTACTTATCATATTTTTGTCTACTGTTCTCGTCGTCAAAATCGAGGACGAGTAAATAAGACTAAATGACCGAAAAATCACAGATTATCTCGTGTAGGATCGTCAAAAATCGAGATAACTAAGTTGCCATGTTAGGGTTTGTCGACAAAACATCAAGTTTGACTGAACGAGTCGACTATTTTGTATGGCAGCGCTGTCAGAAAACGAGTAAAGTGCTGAAATAGACGACAATTACTCGCGCGAGAAAGAAAGATTGTCGCGTGTGTCATGTTAGGCCTATTGGAGTTGATCTGATGATGAAGTTGGAAGACAGTCGCAAGAGCTCCTCGCCAATTCGCCGTTAGCAGCTACATCGTGTTTGGGCTTATTTCATTCACCCTGATGAACTTTACACCTAGCTGGGGTATGACTGTAATCGACGGTCAGAGGTTGAGGCAAACACTAAATGGTAACTCAAAAGTGAAAAATGAAAAACTTTTTTGCAAAAAATTAAAACGACGAAAAAAAACTGAAAAGCGAAAAATAAAAAATAACTATTTAGTGACAAATAAGATGACCTTCTAATAACAAATTTTGAGGCGGTGCCATAGGTAATTACTATGTTTGTTTGGCGCCGCCTCAAAATTTGTTATTTGAATTGAAGGTCATCAATTTGTCACTAAGTAAATAGTTATTTTTTATTTTTCGCTTTTCAGTTTTTTTAATTACTCGTAGCTTATAATAATCGACATATGACTTAAATTATTTGATACGGACAACGATGTAAATGCACAAATATTTTATTAATCATTTTCTTCTTTATTTAATTTTCCTTATTTAAGGTGAAAGCGTCAGGGTAGCCCGCGAAATTCAAATTTTCTTACGTTTCTTGCAATTTGCAGGTCAGTATCAGGTTGTATGTTGATCTAAATATGATTTGCGACCGTATCAAATGTTTATTTATAAAATTATAATCATAGAAATCATCAATTGATACGTATCTATAAGTTCATATAATCCCGTTGAATGACTATTTCATGAAATCATGACATTTGGGGATTACCTATGCTAACTTGGAGTTGTATTGCTGATTCTAATGATAATTATTCTGTAAAACCAAATTGGTTACGCTCGCAAATCATATTTTAATCAAGATACAACCTGACATTGACCTGCATATTGCAAAAAACCTAAGAAAGGGGTTTGAAGATTTTGGCCCTAAATTCAGCCACCATTTTGTTTTTTTTTTCAAAATCGAGGTACACAATAAATGTCATATATTTGGATAGGGGACACTTATACAAACATAAAAGTTCATGTAACATAGCATCATAAAGCGTCACGTTTCTGAGATATTCAAAGATAAAAGTAAGAATTTTTATAACGAATTTATGTATTTATGTTGTAATTACTTCATGTTGATTAAGTTGGTTATACTTACATGAATTAATTGACAACCATAAAGTAAAAACAAGGTTTTTTCATCATATTCGGTATAAATAATATCATCCAAGAAGGCAGCGGGAGGCTGAATAGGATTTTCTTGGTGTCGCGCCCATGCCATGCACCATATAATACATATACCATATAACACACGTCCTCATTTGGCGGGGGGTATACATATATTTTTGTCTCTTTCGCTCTTAACTAAAATATTACCTATACATGACGCAATTATGTTTTCATAGTTCAATATACTTACCTGAAGGGAAAAAAACAAAAAAAGTCCTTGTTTCCGGGTTCAGTTTTCGACTTATATTTCGGTGAATAACTCCGAAACGTGACTCTTTAGGATATTATGTTATATGACATTTTTTGTTTGTATAAGTGTCCTCTATCTAAATATATAATTTTCGATTATCACCGCGATTCTGAAAAAAAATCAAAATGGCGGCCTCACGTTAGGGCCAACCTCCATACAAAAATCTTCAAACCCCTTTGAATTTCGCGGGCTACCTTGGCGCATCCCCCTTAACTTCTTTTTCTCGATAACTATCTCTATAAAGGGTAAAATTTAATTCGTTTGCATCCTCTTAAGGGGTCATTGTACTCATCATTATGAACAACTTTCAGTATGGGGCCAACCCTGAAATCGCGAAAACAAAATCAGCTGTTCCATACATTTTGACGAGCTAGGGGAACATAAATGTACGCGTGCCTGTGTGTGTGTAGTGTGCGTGCCTGTGTGTTTAATGTGCGTGCCTTATGCCTCATTCACATTCAGCTGTAGTGAGCAGGGAAGTGGGCAGGACGAGTATGTAAACGTATACTTCTCTTGCCACTGCTTAATGCCACTCGCGCTGCCCAGCGCTCCCCAAAAGAGCGGTTTTTAGTGCGGACTTCAAAGGACCGGCAGCGCGGGCGGTAGGGCGTGTTTACATTCTGCTCAAGCGTTGAATAAAATATTATCTTAAGCAGGTTGGTAGGTACTTACAAAGTTCTATTACGATGAATAGATATCATCCACCATCTTAGTACGACGTCTTTTCTTTTTTTTCATTTGATTTATTTTTAACTGACGCACATAATTATGTATCGCTAAAAGACAGCGCGGACGCTGCAAAAATTTCAACGTCTGCCATTGCCGGAACTTGAAAGCGAAGTGAGAGGAAGGGCAGTATGTAAAAACACATAAATCCCTCGATCCTGCCACAGCAGGGAATTATTGCCGGCAGCGCGAGGAGCAGCGATAGGGGCTGAATGTAAATAAGGCATTAGTCTTTAATGTTTGTGTGTGATTATACGAATTTAAACTTTTATAATTATTTTCAGATACTTTTAAAAATATGCTCATTTCTGGATGCACATTTCTTAAAATACACACTGAGTAAAGTATGTCAGCGATTCGACGACATATTAGCAGATGATCACCTATGGAAGTATTGGGTACATAGTAAAATTAACGGCAATTTCCCTACCTTGCCTCGCTTGAAAATATGGGAAGAAACACAAATGGACTGGGAAGCAGTTTGTGTAGAAATGAATGTAGAGATGAAGAAATGGACCAATGTTAAGGACACAACGAGACATATTGTTGTTAAAGATGTACATTTTGCATCTGTGGATACTGTTCTTTTAGTTAATGTAAGTAATCATTATGACACTATGTATAATGTTATGCACTTTCTGATGAATATATAGGGTGATTCAAAAACATTTGTTATTTTTATCTGTCTGGGTGATCAGATTATTTTCTTATGCTCTACATATTTTCCAGAATGGCGAATTATGTATATCGGGTGGTAGGGACCGCGGGTTGGCATTGTGGAATGTCCTGGATATTAGTCCTCATGACGAAAGTGACAATATCACCACATTCACTGACGCCAAGCCAAAGCAAATCAGGCACGACGCTCACGCTGGCTGGGTTTGGGACCTGGCTGCAGACAGCATAGATTCTGCCACCACTATATACTCCGCCTCATGGGATAACACTGTGAAAGCATGGGATCTTGGGGCTGGATTTGAATGTAAACAAACATTTCGGTTAGTTTTAAACTACGTAATATTGTCCCCTTCTATGTTCATTGATAATATTTATGAAAAACATCCTATTTCAGATGTGGCATGTCAGCGTTGTCTGTTGTTACTATTGGTAATGAAGTTATTACGGGCTTATACTCCAAAAAGATTCTGTCATTTGACTCGCGTTCTGGACCTAGCCCAACTTACACCTACAAACCACACAAAGGACCTGTCCTAGCACTTCAAACATATAATAATATGGTTGCATCTCTAAGTGAGGATAAAACTATGGCCGTGTGGGACAGAGTAGCTGGAAAGCTCTTGTTGAGTGATGTGAAGATACCAACTGATAAAGCTTACCCAGTATGCATTAGTTGGAGTCCATCCGCCTTGTATATTGGAGACTCTAAAGGTTGTCTGCACCTCTTTAATCCTGAAGACCACACATACGTGAGAACACATGAAATATGGCCTGAGCCGCCAGTAATAAAACCATCCAGTAAGATAACAGGCTGTCATCAAAGTCCAGGTAACATGATTGTCTGTTCAGACAGGGGTGAAATCAAATTCATGTACAACTGCCATCCCCCACAAGAATATACAAATATGAAGACTAGCACATTTGATGTAACACAGGTGAATAGTACCTTACTAACTCATCTTTACGCAATTATTGTGTTTAATTTTATTATGTTTATTATGGATGATTTCAGCAGTCGTTTTTTAATTTTTTCATTCTTTCTTTTCCAGCTACGATACTTGAACGGCGTTTTAGTGGTCGGCACATGCGATTCAGCCCTGGAGTTTTGGGTACCAAAAGAGAGGTACCAAAATTGATCTTGAAATAATTCTACTGGAAGGTAGTTTACAATCCTGAGGTATTCACCTTATCCTAATGTGGAGTCTGATAATGAAATCATAACGCCGTTTGTTTATGTCTTTATTACCATTTGTAACACGATTAACGTTTCAAATTGTATTAATGCTAAAATATGTCTTACTTACCTATTTTAGGTAGTTACTGCGACTTTTCGAGCTTGCGCTTTGATATAATTTCCAATTTCAGTTTTTAATCCTTACTGTGATATGATATCTCAATAATTATTTATTATGAAAATTGCATTTTATTTAAATAAATATGGCTGCTACTATAGCTAAAGACGAAAAGATGTGATGTTAAAAATATTGATAAAAAATAAACATCCACTTTCGAAAACTGGCATAATATTAAATTGCATAATATTCAGTCAAATGAATTTGAATTAATGCATAATATATTGAGAATGAATTAAATTATTTAGCTTTTAACTATTAGGGCTAAGGTGCATGGCTAATCCGCATCCCGAGAGCGCTCTGAATACTACATAGTATTATTTCTGTTTTGGATATGACATTGGTAGGCATAATAAGAAAAAATTGAGATTGATCTGATCCGAGAACAAAATACAGATGGCGCAAACGTAATAATTTATGTATGAAAAAAGTCTTCATCATGATGTATATAATCACAGTCGTCTTAATCGGTTAAAACTAATTTTGCCTACAAAAATCGATCAAAACCTTTTTAGCAATAATATAATATACTAGCTTCTGCCCGCGACTTCGTCTGCGAGCCTATAAACCTTCCGCAAGAATTGGGCTATCTATTGCAAAAAGAATTTTTCAAAACCGACTGGTTGTTATCCGGAGATTACCCCCTACATATCTACAAACATACAAACAATCAAACTCTTTATAATATTATAATTGGAAGCCACGGTTAGTACTGGTAGGTGTTTTTTGTGGGTTCTCTACTTGAAATCGAATGACGTTTAATCGAATAACACTTGCTCGAAAACGTTAACTCGATAGTACCCACTTGAAATCGATAAATTACGAGTGCGACGGTTCATTACCTCGATGCATCAAAATCTCGAATAACTATAAGCTCGAATCATCGGCAGCACGAAGACCCATTATCTTGAAACATCATTTCTCGAACGACCATCTAAGTAATCAATTTACAGAATAGTTTTAAGGATTTTTATTTGAATACAATATAATTAAACAATTGTTGATTTATGTCAACTATAATCATTTAATGATGGTAATAAAATAACATTTTAAATACAGAGTTATTTTACCAAATAGTTAGGAAGTAAACTTATCTATGTACGAAGTATGGAATAAATGTCTTAACCAAGTATTAAAAAAAACAATCATAATTTTGTATGATTTCCAATACCTTTAAAAAAATCGAGTAAACCCATTTTCCCTTTACTTTCACATAAGCTCATAATAGAAGCATTGCGTTGTCTCATTTTCTTTTTACGTGGTGTCTTGTCTACTGCGGCTTTGGCTTTTTCTATGGCGTGTTTAGTGTTTACTTGTTGTTCAATAAGTTTTCCAATAGTTTAGTATACTTAATCCAAGTTTTTTATTGTCCAACAAGGCATTCCAACGACGATGGCATGCATCAACATTATTTTGGGTCCTTGAAAATCCCCTATCGTTATTCAGTTGAATTGACCACAGTGCAGGTGGGAAAAGAGGCTGTTGTTTCTTGAAATAATAATTGTAACTGTGGTCGAGTTTGTCAGTGAGCAATGAGAGCTTAGTATGACGACAATATAATATCTCTCAAACCAATTCGTGATCATTTCTGCTCCCTTGAACACTTATTTTGGATTTTTTTATAAAAACTGTTAGTAAACACCATTGATTACAAACACAAACTACCACGTACTGTCAACTAACTACCGTTGTAAACAATCTAACTGAGTCGTACTATCTTCGTACATATTTTTATTTAGCCAGATAAAAATATTATTGAGGGTAGTTTTAACCATAATGTCAACAGTGTAAACACGTAGTATTTGTATCGAGTATCTATTATGATATTTTCATATATTCATGATCATAGTTGATTTATTACTACTCATAATTATATAGTTTCATTATATAAATTGTACTCAAATACAAATCCGTAAAACTAATCTGTAAATCGATTATATGGTCGTTCGAGAAATTATGTTTCAAGATAATGGGCCTTCGCGGTGCCGATGATTCGAGCTTATAATATAGTTATTCGAGATTTTGATGCATCGAGGCCGAGGTAGTGAACTGTCGCGCTGATAATTAACATAGTCTAAGCCTTATTTATTAACAATCGTTTTTGTCTATATTAAAATAATATGTATGTTTAGGTTAAGGTATTTTTTTTTCTATGGGCCTGTGTTGCCTGATATAAATAGTATTATTATTATTTTATTATAATTTTTCGATTTCAAGTACTATCGAGTTAACATTTTCGAGAAAGTATTATTCGATCAAACGTCATTCGATTTCGAGTAGGGAACCCGTTTTTTGTACCCCTTTTTAAAACAACACTTTTTTTGTTGTGATTCTAGATATAAATAAATAAGCGTTACGTACAAACGATTTTGAATATCGAAAACGAGTTTTAACTTATAAAGGTTTTGACTGAAAGCAGACAAAGATAATTTTGACCCGAAGCAGACGAAGATAATTTTGACTGTAACTTATTGGGTGCCCGGGAAAAAGGGCCGTTGAAAAAAAAATCAATGTTTGATGTGTAAGTCCTTTGATTATTTATATGTCTAGATGGAGTGTCGCGCTGCAAAGGAACTGAAACAAACAAGCCAAATTTGTTATGCTGGAGTGCGTGACACTGACAGCACTGACAGCTACGTCTTAACACTCGCGCCACGTCATTGTGCTTTTCTAGTGAGCGTGTTTTTAGCGGCCAACCGTTGGACGCAATTTTTTTCGACGAGTTTAGAGCTTTGACTGTCTATCTAGACATATTTATATCTTTGTGTAATTAAAAACATAGTGATACAGTCTATCCATCAGCGCTATTACAGATAAAAATCATTAATTTGCGGCTGGCGTACAAGAATTTAAAATAAAGTGAATAAATTACCTATTTATAGACATGTTAATCATGCAGCCGTTAAAAAGAAAAAAAACATTTTTTTTTTCTCTCTTTTTAATGGCAAAACTTTCTAAAGAAATAAAATCACTTTTTTTCCTGTTTTACGACCCTCTATAATCAATTTAAAATTATATTAATTACCAGAAACCCTGTGTTCGTCGTAATCACAAATTGATGAGGTACCAGATTCCCTCGCAACTCGCCCTCTATCTATATTATGTTACAAATATGTGTCCTTAATTATAATATTAGTAAGTACTAAAAGGAAAGTCATTCAATAATTTTTATAATGAACTAATAAACCGTTTTTAAACTAAAATGATCGTTTACTTTTAAAGGTGACTACAAACTTTCAGTCCTAACCTAATAAACGTTCCGTGACGTCCGTGACCGATGAACCCCATCACAAAAGGTTAATTTGTATCATTTGGCTGCAAGTCGCCCTAAAAACCTAATAGAGCAAATTTTTGAGTTAAATGCACCGTGGTGCGGTGTGGGAGAGCATCTGTTGTCACGATGCGCACTGGTGCGTAACGTTGCGTCGAAAACATACCTAAATACTGAAACAAACGAAGCATGTTCCTTATCGGACGTATTTGGATGGTAGAATCAGCATAATTATCATCAAAGAACTTTATACCTACTAATAGATAGCTTCAATGCTTTAACTGTAAATGTAAGTTTGTAATCGCAAAAACTTTTATGTGATTGATAAAAGTATTTTTTTTCCCTTACTTATACTGTGAACCCGTGAGGAGCTCGTGGCTAAGGAATAACAGCCGCACGGGTCGATCCATCAGGTTAGGCTACGCTTGCCGGGGTTGGTCCGTCGACGGGTTACCATCTTTACATACCGAGACTCGGAAAGCACGTTAAGCCGTTACTGTCGGCTGTCATTCTTGGATCTTTGACAGTCGTTACGGATCGTCAGATACCCGAAAGACAACCAGTCTTTAAATACCAAGGGGTATCGTGTTACCCAGTAACTGGGTTGTGGAGGTCAGATAGGCAGTCGCTCCATGTAAAATACTGGTATTCAGCTGCATCCGGTTAGATTGGAAGCCGATTCAAACATAGTTGGGAAAAGGTTAGGCAGATTGATTGATACTGTGAACCTATAAGTGAGATATTCATCAAAAGAAGCTTCAATTTTTCACCGGACCGCAGACATTATTTATTCATTTCAACTTGGTAGGTACCTCTAACCGTTCCTGAGAAACAGTCTTGACAGACGGACAACAAAGTGATCCTACTTATATGGTTACCTTATACCTACCTAAGCTCGAACGGGAAAAACGGCACATTAAAAAACAATAAAAGCGATGATCTTAGTGGAGCAGACAATTGTTTTTTTAGTTTTTGGGGCAAATGGAGGTATTGATACGGACATTGTATGCAGGCAGGTGTTACTGCTTCGTTCATGAGGTGTGACGGCAAACTGATATCGGGGCAGACCTTAGAGCAGACTACGTGGGGTGCGTTGCGCCGCGCCCGCCGGGTGCACTAACCATCCGTCAAACACCCATTCTGAATCTGATCAAAGAAACTGGCCAAGTGCGTGTCGGACTACGCACATTGAAAGGTTCCAAGTTGAGATGAATTTATCCCAAGAACAAACTTAATATTGAAGTTGTAAAACATGTTCTCCTATACATTCCAACTGCAAATGTAAGTTTGTACGCACAATATTGAGAGATTTACCATGTTATTTTAAGACCATAGACTTCTTATAGGTTTTCCTGTAATCTATGAGTATATAAAGAACCATTGTCTGTATTTTTTTCAATTGTATTTAGTTCAGTAGTTTCGGAGATAAGGGGGGGAATGGTAAACATAAATATTCATCACTAACTATCTATAGTATTAGTTTTAAAGGAGATTGCCTAGGTTTGGACCAAGTGCTGCCTAGGAATGTGAGTTGATCTAGTGGTACTATAGCATACACATGAATTATAAAAAAATTGGTCCCAGGAAAAATAAATAAACCCAGTTTTTGTGATAATGACTAATCTTGCATTAACAACGTTTTTGATATATTTTTCACCCCTCCCCCCCCCATCCCGTGTCTTTAGCGAGCGTTCGCCTAATTTTAATTTAGAATAGTTTATGCCCCTGAATGGAGACTTTTAGTGTAGTAGCTAAAGGCAGCCACAGGAAAGTTCAGTTAATCAGCCAGAACCTTGGTCAGCTGCGAGATGCCAGAATTAAAAAAAAACCGACTACTTTTTGCTGTCTTACGTCACTTGTGATCCATAGCCTTCTTCATTGCTCTTTGGGTGACTTTTAGCCTTCTGATAAGGCCCATTGTGAGCGACCACGTTTCAGTACCATAAGTCATCACTGGCAACATGCACTGGTCAAAGACTTTCGTCTTGAGACACTGTGGTATGTGGGACGAGAAGATATTGCGTAGCTTCCCGAACGCTGCCCAGCCGAGTCGGATTCGACGATTGACCTCTTTCTCGAAGTTGGACCTATCTAGCTGGACAGTTTGTCCTAGGTAAACATACTCGTCTACAACTTCGAGCGTAGCGTTTCCGATCTTTATGAAAGTGGGTGTTACATGGGCATTTGACATGACCTTTGTCTTTTCCATGTTCATTTTAAGACCTACTCTTTTCGAGGCTCTACTGAGGTCATCAAGCATTATACTGAGGTCCTCCATGGCCTCAGCCATGATAACTATGTCGTCGGCAAACCGAAGGTTAGTGATATACTCGCCATTGATGTTGATGCCTAGCCCTTTCCAGTCCAGAACCTTGAAGACATCCTCCAGTGCAGCGGTGAATAATTTCGGAGAGATAACGTCTCCTTGTCTCACACCTCGCTGCAGAAGGATAGGTTTCGAGGTCTGATCGTAGAGTCGGACTGACATACTCACACACCTTTTTAAAGAAGAGTTCTACCACACCTCTGTTCCATGCGTGTGGCGTTTTACTCCGAGTATGACGGAATCAAACAGCTTCTCGAGGGCCTTAAGAACGGGTTTCCCACCGGCCTTTAAGAGTTCCGCCGTAATTCCGTCATCACCCGGCGCCTTGTTGTTTTTAAGCTGCTTTAGAGCCATCCTAATCTCGTACAAGCTGACGTCCGGGATATCTTCGGTATAGTTTCGGGTTAATCTAGCTCTTGGGTCGTTTGCCACATTCGTAACGGGGTTACTGGTTGACGTGTATAACTGTCCATAGAACCTCTCAATAGTTCAAGTTTGGCGGATACGATCCTGCCATCATTGGTCTACAGTTTTGCAAGCTGGCTCTGCCCAATTTCGCATCCCTAATGCGGTCTGCACTAAAGCGGTGAAGGTCGCTTTTCAAGGACTTAGAGATCCGTCTATTGAGCCGGTACTTGACCGCATCGTCTAAAGATTGGAGGATCATCTCCCGCCTCTCCTTCATGAGCTGAATAGTAGGATCAGAGAGCTTCTTGTTTCTATTTGTATGACGGGTCTTAAAGATCTTGGACCCGACCGTATGGACAGTTTCCACGAACCCATCGTTAAAATCGTCCACGGAGCTCCCTAGGCACTCGAAACGATTCTGAAGTTCGAGCTGAAAGCTCTCGGGGTTTTTGACTTGGATTGGTGCTGGACGGAGCGTAGACTTCATCAGTCGAGATCTTTCCAGCTTGATAATTAAGTTCAATGTGCCTTTTACCATGCGGTGATCGCTTCCGGTTTTCCCCACGTTGATCACATAGACATCATTGAATACTTGCTTCTTCGTCGACATAATGAAGTCAATCTCATTTTTTGTTGCCCCATCTGCCAGGTCCACTTTCTGTGCTCACGTTTTTTGAAGAAGGAGTTCATCATAAAGAGGCCTTCCTTCTCCATAAAACTGGCCAGTAGGTTACCCCGGTGGTTCCGACGTCCAACTCCAACTACAACATCATAATACAATTACTACAATTATAATTGAATGCACAATAACTGTTTAATAGTTGATTTTGTACATTTGTTGCTGCTAAGTTAATTTTTTCCAATAAAAATATTCAAAACAAGAGACTGTTTTTTTTGGACTCCTGGGATAGATTTTTATGCGCTTTGAAATACAGGTTGGTGATGGTCTGAGGAACAAAATGCACTATGTGAGTATTCTAGGCAGCACTTGGTCCAACTTCCATACAAAATTAGGCTATGTCCTTTATTGAAAAGATAGGTAAGTATATTTGAGATCCTCACAATAAGCCTAAGTTTTTGATTTTAATAAGTTTAAAAACTAAAACCCGACTACTCAAAAATCACGCAAGTCTGAAATAAGTTAATATTTCGGACATAAATCTAGACATAGGTACGAAAATGGTCAAGGTAAAGCCGTAGTCGCATGCCTGTCGGCTACAAAATAATGGCATGTGAGTGTGACGACGGCTTTACCTTGACCTTAACCCGTAGGGGAGTGCAAGTATTAATATTATAAGGAAATACACGTATATTTATATATATATAAATATATATATAAATATTAAATATAATTATATATTAATAATAATAAATATATCGATATTTGAAAGCAGAAATAGTTTTTAAATCACGAATGCTAGGCGGAAGCGAGTTCCACAATCTTTAAGTGGCACCAAATGGTGCCAGCGGGACGATACCGGACTTACTTTTTATTTAATTTGTTTTGGGGTTTTAATTTATTATTTAGTTCTAACACAGATACGTAAAAATCTTTTTTACATTTTGATTTGTGTTTTGTGTTACAATTTCTTAAAAAATCTAATATCCGTAACCGAAACTAACGGATAATCGAAATAATTTCATAGCTGAAACCCGTTTATTATTTCTATAAGTAATAGAGATCTGTACCCTAATTACGTAATAGGTACACGATCAATGGCGGATCCAGGGGGGGGGGGGGGGTGTCATGACCCCCCTGGGCAGTGTCTTGGTCGACAACTGACATTTTTTCTAATCTTATTGATACATTTTATCAAATAAATACTTTGTATGATGTTGCCGCGTAGGATATGCTTGCCTCACATGCGCGGACGACACGCATAATAAGACTTGTGCTGTTATTATAATTATGATGATTTGCCGTGGAGTTTTCTGCCGGCTGTTCTCCATAGGCATGGGGTCTCAATTCGAACAAATTATAATTAGTCTTGAAAAAAGATCATAGATGGCAGCATAGGTAACAATTATGAAATTAACAGGCACTAAAAAGCGATAAACGGAAGATTTTGGCTGAAGTAAGATTAGTAAAAATCAAAACTTCCTGCTTTAATGGTACATCCATTAAAGCAGGAAGTTTTGATTTTTACTAATCTTACTTCTAAATGGTACATCCATTAAAGCAGGAAGTTTTGATTTTTACTAATCTTACTTCAGCCAAAATCTTCCGTTTATCGCTTTTTAGTGCCTGTTAATTTCATAATTGTTACCTATGCTGCCATCTATGATCTTTTTTCAAGACTAATTCAAAAATGTAATTCAAAAATCTCGTACTTTCAACAAAAAAAAGATAAAACCTTTTTGTTTAGGGCTCTTTGCAATAGATGGCGTTTTACTCAATTTGTCATAACTGTAGCACATTTAGCCAGTCAATAGCCCGACTAGGGAGGTGTCATTTCTTTGTATGGGATGGGTATCTGTACGTAGTATTATATTATCTGTGCCATAGGAAAATACCAAATGAAACCGTGCTCCTAAGCCGCTGACGTTTCATAAGTACCCATGTTGGTTTATCTGAAGCTAGCAACGAGATGTAGGAATTAAATACCCCAGAATAGTGTCAAGACAAACCGCCCCGCCCCAAGCCGCAAATTTAGGGTGCCGCTAGGACTGTGTCTTGGCGGCACCTAAATCTTAAGAAGTACTTTTTAACGATATTCCAAACATGGTAAAAATATATTCAGTAAGAAACAGTTGTAGATTTAGAGGCTGACGATGAAAATTTTCGAGCTCGCTTCGCTCGCTAATCTACATTTTCGAACTTTATGCAGAAAGTTCGAAAATGTAGATTAGTCGACAAAAGAATTCATAATTAAGTACGCACGACTATTCACAAAAAAAAACCGACTATGTGACCTCCCCCTGACTCGAAGGCTGGATCCGCCCTTGTACACGATCAATCGGAATTTGAATCGTTTTGTAACAGATTGCTAATCCATTGCTTCGTATGTTCGTAAAAAAATCTGTTCAACAACGTAAATAACGCAATGAATATTGTTGAACTGTCAAAATAAAACAGATAAGTCGGAATTGTTTACGAAAATGTGTTGCGTAATTAATTAGATAGCTGAAAGGGGTTTGAAAATTTTGGCCCTAAAATCACCGATCATTATTGATCGAAGGTTATAACGAATTTATTTATTTATGTTGTAGTTACTTCATGTTGAATTACACATTAATTAATTGGCTACACCTAGTGGATAAAACATAAGATTTTTAATTAAGTTTAACATCCAAGAAGGCAGCGAGAGGCTGAATAGGATTTTCTTGGTGTCGCGCCCATGCCATGCACCATAATTATAATACATATACCATATATGTATAAGTAACACACGTCTGCATTCGGCGGAGGGGCCTCTTTCGGTCTTAACTAAAATATTACTTAAACATGATGCAATTAAGTTTTCATAGTTCAATATACTTACTTACCTGAAGGGAGAAAAACTAAAAAATCCTTGTTTCAGGGTTCAGTTTTCGACTTATATTTCGGTGAATAACTCCGAAACCTGACGCTTTAGGATAGTTTGTTTAAGTGTCTTCTATCTAAATATTTAAGTTTCGATTTTATCCGCGATTCTGAAAAAAGATCAAAATGGCGGCATCATGTTATGGCCACCCTACATAGAAAAATCTTCAAACCCCTTTCTGATCCATCTCCGCCGGACGATTAGTGTGACTGTGTAGCCATAGCCACTAGCCACACAGTCGCTAATTATGTTGGATCGCATTTTCTCCACAGAGGCGGAGAGGTGGTGTAGATACTTCTACCTAAGCTTCACCGAAATATGGCAACTAACCGTGCAGTTGTCTTGTCCCTCGATTAGGATATTCCTCCTAATCGAGGGACAAGACAACTGCACGGTTAGTTGCCACGGCGGAAGGTTAAAATGCTCCTGATCAAGGACTGTGGTTCACGGTCGAGGTACTTCGTACAGTAGCCCACCGAACTCTGAGCTGAGCTGGTTCACTAGATCACTACTCTCCATTGCATTTTGTGAGATCAATTTATAACGTCTTGGTCTTGTAAAGGGGCTGTTCAAACGACGCGTAAAATGTTATGGTGGATCCTCACAGCCCGGCGGAAAAGCCGGCGGCTTGACCACAAGCAAAGCCGCCGGCAGAAGCTGGCAAGTGCGGCTGTGAATAGATATTCTCAATTATCTTGTGACTTTCGGTGAAGTCGGGGTGAAGTGAGTTGTACGCAGATCAGTGGTGGCGTAGCGTGCTTTGGCGGGGCCCCGTATAAAAATTTGTTTGGGGGCCCTTATGAAGGGAAAAGATTTATCAAAAAGAAAAAAAAAGTTTGCATAAAATTAGAAGAAATATTTATTGTTTTCATAAATCATGTATGGACAATAGTGACAGGTCTGACAGGCGTTCATGTTCCATCGAAGTTCTTATGTAATTTTTTATCAGTTTTAATTTTTTTAGGCAGTGTATAGGCGCCTCGGCCCGGCCAAAGTGCCGCAAGCATTGGATTGTCATTGTCACTGTCACTAAGTCACGTCACTTAATATTTTGTTTGATTGTCGAGGTTAGATCGCTGTAAAACACCACATTCCCAAAACATTACATTCTCTTGTGCCTAAACGGACCCTGGCACTTCGCCGGCCGCTGCCGCGGCACCGCTCGCTACGGTCGTTTGGCTCGTGCGTTGTGTGGTCACAGTTCTAACCTAACCTAAATAACAAGTGACAGTGACAATGCAACGCTCACGGCACCCTAGCCGGGCCGAGGCAGTGACACTAGAGTGCCACAAGAAACTCGCGGCACTCTATACACTTCGATTTTTTTAAACTTCTTTCAGCAGTTGCGGTTGTAATTGAAACAAATGGTTTTTTTTTACTTTTGTCTTTTAAGAAGTAAAAAAAAAATTGGGAAGTTTTTATTAATTTTTGCTTACGCACGTTGGGGGGCCCGTATAATTGATACGGCAGATACGGCGGTAGCTACGCCCCTGCCGCAGATACTGGAGACAAAAATGGACGATAACACCGCAATTACTGCTGCAATTTTGGTGTATATTCTCTGTCAGAAAAGAAAAAATTGCAAAAGAAGATGTTCCCCTGATACCGCGCGGCGCGACCGGCGGCATCGCCGGCATAATGGCCGCCGGCTTTGTTGCGAATTGCCGCACGCAAGCCGGCGCATGTCAACGGGCTATGTGGATCCACCATTGGGATCAAGGTATCTCCGGTCAATATCGACGAAGTTAATAATCAGGTTCATACAATGGTTCATACGGTACAAACAAAGATGCAGTAAATGTGATCCCAAAATGATACAGTACCTAAGTGTGAACGTGGGCCACGAGCAAGAGCCTGGAAATTCTAAATTAGGACGCTTTTCCGCAGATCGTAGTCACACACGCAGCGACTTTAAGTCGCTGCTGGGTTACATGCTCTCTGGTTGCTGGCAACTCGCGTGGCGATGGCGACTCGTTAGCGATTTCATACCGCATTTACACATTCGTGCTCGTGATTCGCCTCGCCATTCGAAGAATAGTTCGACGAGACATTCGTGTGGCTTTAGGCTACATGAGTGACCGTTTACACATTCGCGTCTATTCATTTCTATTTCAAGAAAGAAAGAAAGAAAATACGTTTATTTGCGGTAAACATGACGCAAGGAAAGAAAGAAAAAAGACGAAAATAACAAATTGGGGAAAAATATGCGTCACATCCACGCAAAACGGCCATCGCTCAGCATGCTGAGACCCTATGTGAGACAGAGCCCCAGCGCTGATTCAGATTCACGAAATGGATGACGTCGTCATTCTAGCGACTTTTGCATTGCATTTGCAAAGTCAACATAATTATTTAGACATCAAATAATTAAAGAAATTACTGGAGGAGGCCTATACCCGTCGAGGGGTCCTTTATTAGTTAATGATTAAGTATGTACATTAGTAAGAACTTTATTTGCTTTGTAAATAATTAAGGATTAATTAAGGTTTTTTTTTAAACAAATAATTAAAAGACAAAGTCGCCGCAGGCGATGGTGGTCCTCTCCTGCACCAGATTTTATTTTAGCCAGCTTCTTTCATCGATTTGTACGAATAGTAGCAATTAAAGAATTTTAAGTCATTCACTGGTACTCCTCACCCATTACTTCAGATCTTAGAGCATTTAGGTTAAATGCTCCAATGTTTAGGAATCCAAACTTAGAGCATTTAGGTTGCATGCTCTAAGTTTGGATTTCTAATGCTACGGCTACACTGGTACGTTATCGCGAACTTTACTTCGTCCGCACTCTGTTGCTCAGCGAGACGTCGAGTGGTGTGCGAGGGAGAGCGCGCGAAGTAAAGTTCGCGATAACGTACCAGTGTAGCCGTAGCATTATGATTGGCTGACTTTGGTAAAGCTATAAAACATCATAACTTTATTATTAGTCCAGTCCATTTTGATGTTGCTTGATAGGCCGTTTGCTACGAAATTAACTAGAGAGCGAATGTGTAAACACTAGTTCGCCTCGCCCGCGTCGGGAGCAGTGAGGCGAATGACGAACTACCGTTTACACATTCGTGTTCGTGCCTCGACTCGCCGTTCGCCTCGCCCGCGTCGGGAGCGTTGAGGCGAATGACGAACTACCGTTTACACATTCGCATTCGTCATTCGCGCGAATGTGTAAACGCGGCTTCAGAGATTTTGAGTTTTGACATCGCTAGCCAATCGCTAGCGACAAACCGGCTAGGCCGCTGTCAAAATCTGGATGTGGACAATGTGGTGTGGACGTGGGATTTAGAAATCACCAGCAACTAAAGTCGCTGCGTGTGTACGTAACATTATGTACAGACGCCAGCACATCAACCTACTCCAATCTGTCAAATTTTTCCAATCAACATTGTACCTTATTCTTTAGCGATAAAGTTGAAAATCCATTAAAGAAATTTGACAGATTGTAGTAACTTGATGTGCTGGCGTCTGTACAAAACTTTCCTTGCGTTGCGTAAAACTGTAAATCAAAAATAATGACGTTGGCAACATTGCCGTCATGGCTGAACGAAACTGTTGACTATCTGTCAATTTTGTGAAATCTTTTATTTTCGCCATGATCAGGAATAGAAATTTGTGAGTTGTGGTTTTGTAATGGATAGTGTTTAATAATTTTCTCATGAGTATTAGCAAAAATTCATCATGAACGGGTTAAGTTTCAGTGAACTCTGTTGCCTGTTTTGTTGTCCACCATGCCCTGGGAAAATTGCGGCTAAGCTTGCGTTTCTGCCTCCAGAACCTACGTATGCATTCACACCTGACGAATCAGGATCAAAATTCACATTGACGCTGACCGAACGAGCAGAATGGCAATATTCAGAACGAGAAAAAGAGAACATCGAAGGCTTCTACTCCAGAACCACGAGAGGCAACCGAATAGCTTGCCTCTTTGTTCGGTGTAGTCCTAATGCCCGTTTTACGATATTATTTTCACATGGAAACGCTGTAGATCTCGGTCAGATGAGCAGTTTTTACTTAGGATTAGGCACTAGAATAAACTGTAATATATTCAGCTATGATTATTCTGGATATGGTGTGAGTGGTGGAAAACCATCAGAGAAGAATTTGTATGCGGACATTGATGCTGCGTGGCAGGCGCTGCGAACTCGCTATGGCATCAGCCCGGAAAATATAATATTGTATGGTCAAAGCATTGGAACAGTACCAACAGTGGACTTGGCTGCTCGCTACGAGGTGGGAGCCGTTGTGTTGCACTCACCTCTCATGTCTGGTATGCGAGTCGCTTTCCCCAACACTAAAAGAACATGGTTCTTTGACGCTTTTCCAAGGTAAGTGTTATTATCATAATTATCATTGTTCATGAATAATAATTATGTTTTGTCCATGTATAGATATTTGGTGACTCATCTGCGAGTATGATGCATAGGTTGCCATATTGATACATTATGTTATTAAATGGGACTTATGATTATCCAATAAAAGTTTTAGAATAAGTGCCATAAATTGTTTGCTGACATAGTCATTATTAGTTGATTGCACAAATATGTGGGTAGTATACACTTTTGCATTTAATGTGTTTTTAATACAAATAACAATTTATTATATGGGTATACAAAAATTCTATTTATTCTAAGGTATGCAATAATAATCATAATTAACAATACCCTAGTAGGTATTGATTTTCAATAAACACACAACATGCAGCACTATTTTTTACAGGAAGAAATCAATAGATAATTTGTATGTTAATTCATATTTTACCTGTTTGCCTTTAATAAAGTCAACAGGTTACATAACATAATAATTATATATTATCCTTATCTTGTTAATGTTTCCAAGTGATCAGTTATTTTGACCTTGTAATAACTCATTAATCAATATTATTGTTTTTAAAACTTTTCTTTCAACATTATCACTGCATTATGTTTATTATGCTCTTTATATATCATTCAGAATATGTAGTGATAAAGTTAGTAAATTTATATTTTTAATTAAAAATATAAATTTACCAACTTTTTCACTACATATTATAAAACAAAGTCCCCCTACCGGGTTTGTCTGTCTCAATGTGATAAACTCGAAAACTATTATACATATTGCCAATTTTTTTTTCACCAATGGATACAATGATTTATTAGGAAGGTTTAGGTGTATAATTGATTAAGGTTTTTTGTTTTATCAAGCGCTAAAAACCGTGTGAAGGAGGGGTGTGTCGTAAGTTACTAACAGTGGGAAACTTCAAGAATCCATAGAGTTCTATTATGTTTGCATGAAGTAATTATTTCAGGGACTTGTCACCTCAGCCCAATTCGCTTGTTTATCAAATATGTATTGTACATTGCATTTATAAAAATAACCCTTCATGGCAATTGAGTAAAATTAGATGTCTACAGGAATATTATTATAATTTATACAATAAATAAACAAGCAAATTGGGCTGAAGTGGCAAGTCCTAGAAATAATTACTTCATGAAAACATAATATAGGTAACTCTATGAATTCTTGCAGTTTCCCACTGTTAGTAACTATAGATGTGATATTTGTATTTTTCTAATGAGTTAAAAATAATTTAAATAGTGATTCTAGAATCATTGCAGTTATCAGTGATGTTGGATGTCGGTCATGATTTTAGCTTGATAACATTATGTAGAATACCTAGTTGTTATCTACACATCAGAGATAACATCATTAACACAGTAATCATTAGGATATTTGTTTTTTTGGTGAAGCTGCTTTTCATGGTTTCACTGAATGGAACACATTTGTTACAAAAAAACTTATATAACATTTGAATCACCACTTTAGACAGACATATCTTTATATTATTGTAACAAGCAGGTTTATCAAGAATTGATGCACCTGAGCTACCTATCACAGATCACATAGCATCTGTTCCCAAAAATTAGTGTGGGGATGTGTAGGTATAATTTTAAATTAAAATGATGTAGGTAAATTATCTGGTATAGTCGCTGCAATATATGTATATGCCAAAGCAATAGCCCATATATTAACAAATGATCCCATTTACATTTATTTGCAAAGTCTAGTACAGAAATGGAAATAAAGTCCTGTAATGCTACGGCTATATTGTCGCGCAAAGATTCGTGTCGCGTTGTCGCGACAAAAACTATAAAGTTCGTGTTCGCTCTACGACGAACTATACAGGCCACATTACATTCTCGCGATAAAGCGAAGATTGTTTTTGATTTCGTGCTGTCGCGACACATCTGCACCCTAATTACGTAATGCACGATCAATTTTAAATTGAAACCAATTGAAAAAGATTGCCAGTCCGACCCTTCATAAGTTCGACAAACAAAATTGAGCAGATTTGTTTTGTCGAACTTATGAAGCAATGGACCGGCAATCTTTTTCAATTGGTTTCAATTTAAAATTGATCGTGCATTGCGTAATTTGGGGGCAGGACAAACGACACATCTTCACATCGCGAATCATTCCGACATAGTCGTGTTATCGCGAACTAACTTCGCGCACTCTCTCTCGCACACCGCTCGACGTTATATAGGTATTTAATAAGATGTGTTCTATCTATAGTAATTAATATGTTCTTTTTGAATGATTCTTCTCTTGCGGGTTCCATTGCACTGGTTCTGCTTCATAATTAACGATGAGTTCCAAAATGTTTTAATTGGTCCAGTTCATAAATTAAGTACTTAAGACAAAATTAAAATATTATAGGTACGCAAAATACGCGCTTTGACGTGAAATTACGTGTTGCAAGACAAATACGTGCAAAACGCTCGACATCTCGCTATAAACAAAGAATGCGCGAAGTGTGTCGCACGAACTCTGTCGCGATAAAACCCTTTGATGTTCAGTAATTTATGCTACGGCTACACTGGTACGTTATCGCGAACTTTACTTCGTCCGCACTCTGTTGCTCAGCGAGACGTCGAGTGGTGTGCGAGGGAGAGCGCGCGAAGTAAAGTTCGCGATAACGTACCAGTGTAGCCTTAGCATTACCGACAGCCGCGCGAAGGCTTCGAGTTCGTTCGCGTGAATGATTCGCGATGTTACGAATTGCTTGTCCAGACGTGTCGCGACAACGCGAATCTTCGCTTTATCGCGGCAATGTTATGCTACGGCTACACTGTCACGTTATCGCGAACTTTACTTCGTGCGCACTCTGTTGCTCAGCGAGACGTCGAGCGGTGTGTGAGGGAGAGCGCGCGAAGTAAAGTTCGCGATAACGTGACAGTGTAGCCGTAGCATTAGCCACACATTCGCGTGAATGACTCGCGACGCACGTGACGAATATCTTGTCCAGACGTGTCGCGACAACGCGAATCTTCACTTTATCGTACCAGTGTAGCCGTAGCATACATAATAATATCCTAAAATCAATACAGTCTAACATTGTTAAGGCGACGACAAGCTACTTTTAATGATTTTATACCGGAAATTACGTCTAAACGAGTGGTGTTAATGATTTGGAAAAAATATATGTTGAATTAGAGCATTTTTTTAATAATTTAATCTACGAATATTTTAGATTATGTTTACATTACATAGTGAAATTAATTTGTAAAGTTGTGTCTAACGCGGATAAAAAACTAATCAAGTCAAGCGTATTATTCTGAAACCTTGACCATTTTAAGGATAATTAAAATTTTAATCTACGAGTTTTATTAAAATACCTTCTGTTTTTTTTTTAAATAAATTAATAATGCGTCAAATTGGTGACAGCGCTCCTTGATGCACGAGTTCTATTACTGGCTGGATGTACGACGCGTTGCGTGAGCTCAGTACAGAACACGCAAGCTAACCACTCAAGGTCACTGGCATGTATCTGTCTCTTAATTGACTCAGGCTTAACTTTGCGGAAATCCATTATAAAATACAATAGACGACGCACATACTGGTATTTGCACGATCTACGGGGCAAAAATTGTTTGATGTTTAATTGGTTTCTAAACAACGCAAATAAGTATGAAAAAAAAAACTTATTTTCACAAAAAAAAAATATACGTTCACAAAAATTGAGGTAGGTGTAGATTAAAGGAAAAAAATAGTTAAATGCCAAGTTTCTATAATTTTTTCTTCATTGCTCTCTGATGAATTTTCAATTATATTTGGTTCCGCAGATACGAACATGGCCAAGGTTTCAGGCAAAAATGTGTTGGCTTTCCTTTTTTTACTGCTCGCTCGCTTACTACTTAGCAAAGAAGAAGAAGGAAGTAAGTAAACTAAGAAGAAGGCGGTTAAAAATATCTTGGTTGCAACTTTCTCTGGAAAATTTCCTCGCAAAATCTTGGCGGTAACATCTAAAATGTTTGTTGCGAGCCTCAGCTGCTTCCTCGGAAAGCTGCCCGATTGGTAATAATGACTTTTCGATGATAACTGCGCCATGGACTAAAACCTGTCGAAGTACTGGTGATATCTTTAAGGACATTTGATGCATCTCTTTTACCAGATTTTACCAGCTCAAAAGTCAAAATCAAAGTCAAAGTCAAATCATTTATTTCAAATAGGCCCGTGTAAGGCACTTTTGAAAGTTTTGTGTGCTCCACTTGCGCAGCGTGTATTATGATCTCCTTTTCGAAACCAGAATGAAGTTCCTCAGTCTTTCATCTTTTGCTCCTCTCACTTGCCTCTTCGAACAATTTGGGTGGCCGACCTGGCCTTTTTTGTGAGGTTTCAACAACAGGGATTTCACCTTCCCGCCATGACCGGTTGTATTTTAGAAAAATGTCTTCTTTGTGTTCTGATTTGAAATGGGCAAAACCACGTTTCAAATTAACAATTTGATCTTCATTGTAACCTTCACATGACAAAAGTTCATCTTTTTGATGGTTTAATTTTGCATCTAAATTAGGCAAATTTTCTTTCATCATGCGGTCAAACAAGTATGTATTATTGGGTCACAATCCTTATTCCTGACGCACCCTGTGAACCTACAACAAACGTACATTATGTAAAAAAGTCGCTAACAAAAATCGCATTTTATTGCAAAAAATCTTTAACCCCCCAAAACTGGATCTATACGGACGTTTCCGGAGATTATTTTGATAGTAGTTATAAGGAAAATGTTCAAATAATAACCTACAATTATAACCATTATAGCCCGATCTATCCCGATACAAAAACAAACACACTAGCAAAGAAAAAATATTCGTGGAACTCTTGTTATTTGCAATTAGATCGTGCAATATCGGGAACCGATCACTTTTCCGAATTATATTTCTTCGAATTTCATTTTACCGAAAACTATTGACCGACGTATTTTTTGCTATAATATGTGCATTATTTGACATTATTTTTAGATCATCGAAGTATCATACTGTCATAGTCATAGGTATTATTTTACCGAACTATATTTCACCGATTTACAAAATAACTTTTTGCTCTTCTCCGAAGCCTGTTTTGAACTTTTTTCATTTGCCAAATGATTTATTTTACGGAATATTATTGGTAGCATTTTCAATATTAAGTAAAGGTAAACTAATCTGAAACTAGATCTTGTTGCCTTAATCTATAACGCCAGAGTAATAAAGTTTTTGAATTTTTGTTACTTCGAACAAATGTTATTTCGGCTAAGTGTAACTTCGGTAAAAAGTTTTTCGACCAAATGAAACATCGGAGTAACGAAAAAAATCGAAATGATAATAGGTCAACAAATACAGTGGCGGACGTGACTTCGATGAAGTAAAAAAAAACGAAACGATAATAGTTGAAAAGTTTTAGGAGAAATAAAATTCGGTCAAATGTTTTTCGAATTTATGATATTTAGTAACTTAATCCGATTAACTGGCCTTAAAGAGTCATAAAGAAAACTGTAAAAGCCTTCGCTTTTGCGTTCGGCTCTTGTCGTGGCAACACGTCGTGTCAGAGTTCGTAATAAAATAAGTCAATCCAATTGACTTATTTTATTACGAACTCTACACACGACACGACGAGGCATCCTCAGGATGACGATTGACTCAATCGTCATCCTGAGGATGCCTCGTTGAGAAGTGAAACACGTGTCGATTTCTTACAGGGTTCTTTATGACTCTTTATGACTCTTTAAGAACAGCGGATTAAGTTACTAAATAAATATACGTCGTGTATTGTATTTTTTTGCCTAGCATTGTTCACAAATGAAAATCAGTACACAGTTTGCTGTTCAGATTCCTAATCAATAAAAGGGCAATGACCGCTATTGCGTCTTTATATTGCACCAACTACCTAAAGGGCTTTTAAAATAAATAAAATATTATGATACTTACATATTTTTTTTTTTTTATGACTTGAGAAATTTCATAAAATCATGTCTCAAACTGCAGTTAGGTAGACACCTTCCCCCTATGTACAACAAGATTGCTCACATTGACTGACTGTAGAGAGTCAATACCACTGTGTTAAAATATTTGGGTTGGGTTTAGAAACGTGCCGCCTCGCTAGAAAGAATGTGAGGTTATTTAGGGTTTCTAAAATTTTACCAAATATTTGCTTTAAATAACACTGGTAAACAGTAGTTTTGTTTTATGAAGTTTCATACCTGATTTTGTATCATTCCGCCACGCTGATTCCAAATCTGTTGTCAGTTTTTGTCTAGCAGCTCTAGTTTTTGAAATATTGACATATTACATTTTTAGCGAAAAATACCCGATTTTAAAATTTAAAAAATTGTTTCTCTAACCTAACATGAAAAAAACTTTCTTTTATCAGATTTTCTTGCATGAATCGAAAGTTCAGCCTTGTTTTGAATGCTCCAGCAGTAATCAGCCATCATATTTGCATTCCAACGACCCTGGTATCGCTCTTCCATCGTGCGAATGTCCTGATGAAGGTTTTCTCCTTATTCTTCGCTTAAATCGCCAAAATTTTCTGGGAAGCGGTCTAAACGGCTGAAGAGGAAGTGCATCTTGATGCTCATGTTTACATCATAGTCTTTGAAAGCGCAACATGAGATGCTCAAAGTGTTGAATGTAGTCTGGAGACTTTTTATTTCCTAAGAAATTTTGTACACCCAAACAAATTCAATCCATGCAGATTTCTCTTTATACTGTCATTCAATTAATCTAATAGCTGATTTTAAATGAGGGTAAGTCCATTTGGAACGATTTATGCGGTTTATTCTGGCAACATTCACAACACAAAAATAACAGTAATCGTGATGATTTGTCGGTTCACGCCAAATCATAGGACTTTTGAACTTCAAAGTAGATCTTTTTTTACTAGCCCATAAACGCAATGATATTACGCAACTATCACATACAAAATTTGGGATCCATGGCTTACCAAACACTTGTAATGGCGCCCCAAAGAAGTCCAAGTAGGCCTTTTTTATAAAGTCAGACGCACTCAAACGACATTCTCGAAACATATATTTACCACAAACAGCACAAAAACTATTTGGATCGTTTAAGCAAGCTCTTCTTAATGTAGACATATCGGTTTATTTATGGAATTTAATCATTTTCTACACTAAAAAAAAATATTAGTAAGCCGCGTAACGAAATTTTAAGAAGTACCTGTATCACAAAAACTAGAGCTGCTAGAAAAAAACTGAGTGTAGATATGAAATCAGCGAACTCAAATTACTAAAAAACAGGTTAGAAACTTCATAAAACAAAAAAAAAGTTAAATTTTGTTTACCAGTGTAATCATACAGTGGTTAATTAAAAGACGACTGACCAGATTACCTGAAAACCTCAGATTACCTCTGCAATCTGTCATAACAATCCGTTCAGTGGTTTAGGCGTAAAAAGGTAACAGGCAGATATAATTACTTTCGAATTTATAATATAAATACGGATGTAGTAAGCATTTTAAGCAATTTTCCAGGTACGCACGGCTACACATCAAGCTATACATTTCCAGTTTATGGTGATCTCGCATTGTAAACGCTTTCCGTACAATGCGAGGTCAGCTTAAACTGGGAAATGTATAGCTTGATGTGTAGCCGTGTGTATGTCGTGGCGTGGCCAGATCTTAGAATTGATCATTTCATGAAATGGTCAGCTAAAATTGGCCATAACGTTTAAACGTCAACGTTTAATGATATGTCAGTCGACGTTTGGCCATATCATTAATTTATTTAGTATGTAGGGTATCCATGGTGTAAGGTGTAAGTAGTAAAAATTACTAACTGCGACCAAATTAGAAGTTGCGCTCGCCGGTCGCTGATGGGTGAGGCAACGCTCGCTTCGCGCGCGGTTTGTCACAGTTCTAACCTAACCTAACTTAACGTCGCCGTCGGGGACTCGGGGTGCCATGAGCGGCGTAAATTTTTTATTAACTAATTTTAAGTGCTATGTTGCTCAGCACACCCGTTGTGGAATCTCGGTTAGGTTAGTGACTTCCAAGTTGGTCGCTTTCCATAATATCGCATTTGCAAATCCAATAAAAGTCCATCGAATTTTTTTGCGTGGTCACCCTACTTTTTTTTATTTGTTGTATGCCGCCGCCATGATGCACAACAAAAGCAAATCGACATCAACGACTCTACCGGTGGATAATCAAACTATTTTACGATATGATCAATAATTTTTGGCCACATCATGAAGTAGTCGTACGTTTAACTGTTCATATCGTCAAACGTTGAGTATTCAATGATTTGGCCAGACCACATCATGATGTGACCAGCGGTCGATGTTCTATTTCATGAAATGGCCGAACACTTCATGAAATGATCAATTCTAAGATCTGGCCACGACATGTACACCAATTTGTTTACCAAGGATTTGTGAGAGAACACTATTTGTTGCATTATTTTTATTTGTTAAAAGTATGTAAGTACATCCAGTGTTTGACACTGGATGTACAGACGCCAGCGCATCAACCTACTCCAATCTGTCAATTTTTACCAATCAACATTGAACCTTATTCTTTAGCGATAAAGTTGAAAATCTATTAAAGAAATTTGACAGATTGTAGTAACTTGATGTGCTGGCGTACACATGATGTACATACTTTGGATGGTGATTGATGGATAATTATTTCTGAATTTCGAAAATGTAATGTCTTAGAATCATGTCATTGTTTATTTTATGTACCTATCTATAATACATAATGTAAATATTATGTAATAATGAGCAAGTTTCCATTCATCTGAATCTGTACATATTATACTTTACTTCAATTATGTATGACCTATATGTATGTATAGTATATATAATTATAATCAATATCTGTGTTCTTCATGTGATCATGCCTCATCTGTCTCAGGAAGAAAAATACATACATATAGCCAAGTCACAGTATAATACAGACCGCACTTTACTGTCCCATAAAAGCCAATAAACAAAACGGGTGCTTATTTTTTTTCGGCGGCCATTAACGAAACTTTATACATTTAGTACAGATAGTGCCATCCACGAAGACGCGCCCAACTCCGCAATTACTGTACTGTAAGCTGTACTTAGCCGACGTTCGCACGGACGGACGTAATAAAATCACGGCGATTTTTGGAGCGAAAACTTCTTTAGGCGCGTTGAGCACTTTTTAGGTGAACAAAAATCATGAAACTCACGTCATCGTCACCGCACGCTTCTCATGATACATTTTGTGTTGACAGCGCACTCTGTTTTTTTCGTTCTTGTACTGACAGCAAGCCACATAATTTCCTGACATTTTCGTTACATGGCGTTACGTTGTTAGAGGCATAATAAATATTGTAGCTGTGGTAACAAAGTATACAGGGTGTCAGATGCATCGACGCGAAGCCTGTTATTATGGATTCAGTACATGATTATGAACCCCCATGCGCTGAAATATTTAAAAAAAAATCTGCCGTTCCATACATTTTGACCGCGTAGGTATTGCACTTTTCTATGACAGCAGATTTTTTTCTTAATAACCGACGAAAAATTTCAACGCCCGGGGATCATAATCATGTAATGAATCCATGGTAACAGGCTTCACGTCGATGTCCCTGACACCCTGTATAATACGTATACATTATTTACTTAGTTTTCACTTCTATCGGTAGTCCCCACAGACTGCCCCGCATGTTTTTTTTTCGCGTATCGAATTTTCGACGCTCGACGCTCTGTTTAGCGCCGAGAGTTGAATATACAACAGAGCGCATTCAGCACGTATCCCAGCGCGTCAAGAAAGTACACTCACACAAAATCGCAGCGATTTTATTACGTTCGTGCGAACGTCGGGTAATACGGAGCGAAGCGGAGAGGCAGTAGAAACTAACATAATAAACGAAATTTTGTAAAAGGTTAAAAATCAGTCTGAGCCGAGTCAAATGAGTTTATTCAAGGTGATTTTTAAGATATGACGCGTAGCATGACCACCATAGAAACGGGTTTTGTCTACGGAAGAATAGACAAAATGACAGATTGTGATTGTTTAACTGTCATTTTGTCTATTCTTCCGTCGACAAAACTTGTTTCTACGGTGGTCATGCTACGCGTGCAGGGCATAGTTCGAAACTATGGGTAGTAAATCAAAGTGGTCGAAGGAACCTTGACCTCGATTTTGGAGGAAATTAAAACGCAATTTTTGTTTTTTTTTAATCTTCTGTCTGAGCCAGGAATCGTGCCTGCTATCGCTAATCGCTTTTGCGATAGTGTTACTGATAAGGATCAAATACTGCAAAGGAACATTATTTGTAAAATCCAAGCAAGTGCCAGATTTTGCATTAAAACAATCAAAGAAATTGTCTAAAATCTAGGTCATGATTCCTTTGAGTTTGACCACTCTGCTCTACTACCCATAGTTTCGGATGTGCAATCGCAGAAATCACCATAAATAAATAAACTGAAATGTAACTCTAAAAAAAAAACAACGGGTTGCACTCCGGGAGTGCCGGCAGAAGTGAATATTTTGGAATGGTTAGAGAATAATTTCGCACGAATTACTTTATTTATCAGTATAAAAGTACTATATTTTATGTGGTTAAATACAATATTCATTAGTAGTAGTAGTATATTTATTTATTTTCAAAATATAGTCTAACAAAAATAAACAATTTATTTAATCACTTTTCATGAAATATGTTTTGACTGCTTTTTTTACCCATCAATATGGGTAAAATTTCTTACCTCGCAATCTGTACGTAATGTTAAAGACTATTTATTTTGATATTTACTTTGTCGGTTGCTAGGCAACGGATCTTACGGTCACGTCCTGACGACAGTTTAACATTTTTCACCCATCCCAAAAAACCAATTTTTTAAGTATCATTAACGGTCGCTAAGAAGTAAAGCCACCATTATTGCTCCAAACGTTTTGGTCATTGGCTTTTTAATTGTAGTTAAAGAGAGTTGATCAAAATCAATCTGTATTACTATTTGCAAAAGAAATGAAGTATTCATTGTTGTTAAAATTGCTCACTTATTTGCTTTCACTGTAATGCTTACATATTCAGCCGTCAGCCCTCGATAACCATTCGGCGTTGAATTGCTGGATGAGTTATACTATACCACGTAATATATTTGTAGTTGTTGCATCAATAACTTGATTGTATCATTTACGATGAATTCTAATTAATATTCAAAGAAAAAACAGCTGCTTTGAACATTTTGTGAAAGTTTTTTTTATCGAACATCAATTCTGAATTCTATGTTAAAATGCGTATTATCATCTTAAGTGGATAGTCTAGTATAAACAATTGGACAATGGACATGACAAAACATATGCAGGCACTGCATACATTTTAAAAGAATCATAGCTGTCTACCAATGGCTAGTGAAAAGTTTAAGGCCCGGACTCCACCAAAGCGGAGATGTGCGGGAGACGAGAAGAGATGTTTTTCAACTAGCGTGTATGTGCGGAGATGCGTATTATACTTATACTAGACTGGAGTGGAGATGTGTGCTGGCTAGAGCGGAACAGAGCTGTGTGCGGCGAGCGTTGGATGTTCACCGCTCACTGCACGCCGCTCACATCTCTTCTCGTCTCCGCTGCGCGCCCGTCGTCAGCTTGCGAGGCACAGCTCACCTCTCCACTTGAACCGCCGAGCTCAATCTCGGGGAAGCACGACTCACATCTTCGCTTCGATCGCGCCATACAAATATGATACATCTCCGCTCAGTGGTAGGTGTCCACTGAAGCTGAGTGGAGACGAGATGTGTGATTAACGAAATTATATTGGTTATTTAAAACACATATCTCTCGTCTCGTGTCCGCTTTGGTGGAGTCCGGGCCTAACAGCTGGCTTAGGTATTGCTAACGTCATAAGTAAATGGTATTTGATTCGAATTTGTGTCAATTTGCAACCTATTTCTTTCGAACAATGTCGGTCAATCATTTAGATTTCGAAGATGTCGGGAGTAAGGCCCAGAGAAAGTGAGCTTAAATACAGACGAATGGCCCCTTTAAAAATTAAACGCTTTGTTATCGTTTAGGTATGGATTTATCGCACAATAGAAATGAGGAAATGCTGATTGTTAAATTAGAATCTATTATTTTTCGTTGCAGTATCGACAAAATTCCCAAGGTGACCTCTCCAGTTCTTGTTATTCATGGAACTGAAGATGAGGTAATAGATTTTTCACACGGATTAGCAATATATGAACGCTGTCCCCGTGCTGTCGAACCATTATGGGTGGAGGTAACAAACTAAAATACAAAACTTCGAATTTTTCATTTAAGTAACATTATATTTTTGCAATTAGTATTTATTTCATTCTTATTCATTTCAGGGCGCTGGGCATAATGATGTTGAACTTTTCAACCAATATTTAGAGAGACTGAAGCGTTTCGTTTCAGTGGAATTGCTCAACTGACAAAGACTGCCGGCCCCAGGCCAGACAACTCAAGGTAAATAATATATACGAATATTTAAAACATAACACAAAGTACCTACGAAACTAACGTGCTATACACGTGACACATCAATTAATTAAATTTCTGTATTCTAGGTGACGACCAAAATCCCGCATCGACATTGAGCTCCGGCACCTCTAGTTCAGCGACAGAGAGACTCCTCTAGCTAGCGGGGGCCGGGCCTAGCCGGGCCGGCCCCAACAAAAACTCAGCGAACGCTAACGGCTCTGTGAGTCCACACAATTACAAGGAAAACAATAAAACAGACAATAACGAAATAAGCTCTGCCGACCAGAAACCCTCCGTCACGCGTATTAAGATCAGCATAAACGTGACCGACACAAGCTCGCCGGCATGCGTGCGAAGGCGGATACATTTTCGATCTTATAGCGATGTAACTCCGGCTTGTCGCGTGCTCACTCCGCGAGCTCGTTCTCACTCGGAGCGGCCGCGAGTGCTGTCTCCGTCGCACGCGGCGCCGCCGTCGCCCACGACTTCGCCGCCGCCCGCGACCCCGTCGTCGCCCGCGAGCACACCGTACGTGTTGCGGCCGCGCATCGTGCGCAGTGAGCGCTCTTCGCCTGATGCGTCGTCGCTTGCACTTAACGATGGCGCAGAACCTCGTTTACGGAGCCGCGATCGCTCTGGCAGCGATGCCGTTTCCGTCCTGGGAAATCCGTGGCGCAAAATGAGTGAAGTCGATTTGAACGCAGCCGGTAGCCGCGGTCGAGCTGCCGGTCGCGGAGCGCTCGACCCCTGGGTAAGAAACCCTACTCAGCGCTCCGATAAGAAAAGCGAGCTACCTGCATCCCGAGAGGACGTGGGTCGAGCGTCGTCTGACTCGGAGCAGAAACGAGAGGTGCCTTCTTTCAAACGAGGTAAGCTCGAGCGCCGATCGCCAGTAGTATGCGAGACTTGCGGTAACGAAAGCTGCGAGTGCTGGCGCACCGGCTGGGCGCGCCAGGCTCGCGCGGCGCGCTCGCTGGGCGCGCAGTGCACGTGCGAGGCGGTGGTGCGGTCGCCGCGCCCGTCGCCCGCTCGCCTACGCCCACGCGCACCACCGCGAGCTCTTTCTGACGACGAAGATCGTCCGCGACGCCTTTATAAATCTGCCTCGCAGAAGATAATATGCGCCTCGATCGATGGTGACCGAGTGAAAAAGCTCGCTGATCCTCTTTTGGAGACAACCTGCTAAGGTGACGGACGACGGTAGTGCAACACGAAAATGCGGACCGCGCCGCCGCGTCTGCTGGTAGGGAAAAATCGTTTTGTGTACGGTGTGTGTTGTCCCTTTTGATGTATGAGTATTATTAGTGCGAATTTTGTATCCCTTTAGTGATTAAGATTTCAAAATTTATTATTGTACTGTATCATAATATTTTGATAAATATAAAAAGTATGCTCGTGTTATGATAAATATGAATGTTCATGAATATTGTATAATTATCTTTTACTTCGGGAGGTTGTGCGTAATTAGAAATTCTGCATCATTTGAAGGTATTTAAAAAAATAGTTTATTTAGTAGTTACATTTTTTAAACCATTGTTGTAGCATCCGAAACATTTTGTTCATCCGGTTCCTATAACATTATTTTGTATTGTACACCAAGATCTTAACGCACAATATCATGGTAGTTCTCTTACATATTTTCACCTATCCAATGCATCTTCCATAAAATGTAAATATTTTTAGAAATGAAGTAACCATATTTATAGTCTGTTGTTATATCAAAATCTGATTGTAATTGTAATACGAATACCTACTACACAATATTGGAAAATTAAATCATTATCAATTTAATAGTCCTGATCAGTTTCTATCTATACATTCCACAAACAAGTAGGTAATTATAATAATCAAACTAGCTGGTTTTTCAGTAATGCGTCAGTAATCAATAATCATATATTTGAAAAACTTTACAAAACCACACAAAAGTTTTAAACAATATAGGTAGGTACATAGTTTTTGGTCGTTATTTTGCAGTAAATATTCAAATAGAATAATAAAATTATGCTCGCAAGAATAAGAATTAGCCTAAGTACTAATTCTGGCGAATACACTACTATTCAATTAGAGCTAAAAATAAAATATAATTTAAAAAAAATTGCTCTACGTGTCTACTAGGACTTGCAAATTTTCGTCAATTTTGTAACTCGATTAATCGATCATTTTTATGGGTCATAAGCGAGTTATTCGAATAGTACCAAAAAGTTTAAAGCTTTATAGAAAATGACATTTTTTACAGCTTTATACTTATAAAAACATAAGTTTTTTATTTCAGTAGAGTTTAATTTATCTAAAACAAACAAAATCTGTTATAAACGGATTAATAAATTTGAATGTTTGCTAAAACTACAAAAATTATAAATTCGCAATATTCCCTATACTGCAGTGTCTCAAGACAAAAGTGTTAGACCATCACCATACACTTTCAATCACAATCTGAGGGTTTCAAAGGATATTGCTAATCCATTGCCTCATAGATTTGAAACTTCGTCTGCTCAACTACGTAAATAGCGCAATGACCGTGGCTGAACTGTCAAAATGAAAGGAAAATTAATGAAGGAGCGATCAGTTGTCATTTTATGTATGTTACGCAACTGCCCCGCTGTGAAATCACTGAATCGTGGTCGCTCACATTAAGGGATTTATTTATAAACGTTGCTTAAACTTAGGTAATGATTAGTGACTGTTTAACCATATATTTTTGAGGTTTGAATGTCAATTAACTTTAAGCAACGTTTATAATTAAACCCCTAAGCCTCAGAGTCACTTAAGGGGCAATGGAGGCTATGCTTAGAATTTCCTCGCGTGTTCGAATTAAGAATTAGGCGGACGGGCCAAGAGGTTCATCAGCAACGATGCAATAGTCAAGTCAAAGCTTGAGCATTGAGGGTTCTCACTACCTAATACTAGTACCTAATCTCAAATAGTTAACGAACTGCTTTAAGCTTTACCTAGGCTGTCAGTACAGAAACATTACTGATTAAAAATTTAAATTATAATAGCATGTTATTATGAATTATGATCACTACTGTCCACAGACAAATGCGACTTTATATTTTATGACCCGCCCTTGTTTCACACGGGTGCAGTCTACCTACTGTGTCAGTGTTAGGTGTTATGCGAATTCAGTGACAACTAGTCGACATTAATGGAACCTGCCAACATTTTGCAGTCTTTCTTTTTATGACATCATAAAAAATACCTATGTTTAATTGTTTACTTAAATTAATTTGTACCCATTATTTTTTTTTTTATTTAGAAAACCAGTACTTAATGTTTTAAATATAGTTTGAGCTGGGATGTAAATGTCTGCATAATTCTGTAACATGGATCGAGACTAAAACAATTTGTTATGATTCGATGTTGAAACTCAATTCAAACCGTAAGCTCACCTTCAACTGTGTGTGTGGATCCTTCTAAAGGGCACAATTTATATTGTGTAAAGGGCGATTTTTGACCAAGCAAATTATTGTGATCTGATAAGTACCTAGTTTTTGTATTTTTGTTTTTAATGTTACAATGCCAAATGTTATAGAAATCTGAATACCTATCATAAAATCTTTACCTACTTACAATATGTTGGTCAACTATAAACAACAGATTGTTATTTTTAGCGAAACGCATTACAAAATGTACCTATCCTGGTTAGAGAAATAGATATTGTACGATCAGCGACAAAAGTCCATTAACATGCTACTTTTACACATCATCTAAATTGACACAAAATTATTCGATAAACTGTACTTTTATTTCAGCAATTTATATAGGGTGACTGGTAATTAGTGACCGATACTTAAACACGTGACTTTACTCATCATTATGAACAACTTTTACTATGGGACCAAACCTGAAATCGCGAAAAAAAAATCAGTTGTCCCATACATTTTGACGAATTTTGCGAACATAAATGTAGGGAACAGCTGATTTTTTTTTCGCGATTTTATGTTTGTCCCCATAATAAAAGTTGTTCATAATGGTGAGTAAAGTCACGTGTTTAAGTATCGGTCACTAATTACCAGTCACCCAATATATTAGCTAAGCGTCCATATTCTTTTAATTTTACTTCTGTTCCGATTTTTATTAAATATTTAGCTCATTATGTTAGATTTAAAAATGATTGACGATTTCTGTCGCTGACTGTACTTAGAATGTATTTACAAAGATACCAATTTAAAACAGCTCGTAAAATTGAACATAATGGAAATGGGCACACCAAGCTGATTCGAACAGGAAAGTTAGGTATATAATCATACGATGCTGATGTAGGTGTACATTCGTATGATTTATAGATATAGATCCTGCACTCTAATTGCGTAACACACGATCAATCATAATCTGACTAATTTTTGTTGCTAATCCATTGCTTCATATGTTCGAAAAATGTATTCGCTCAGCAACAACATAAATAACGCTATGAATGTTGTTGAACTGTCAAAATGAAACCGATTGTGATTGATCGTGTTTTACGCAATTAGGCTTCTGGTAATTATTAATTAAGTAAATGTATGTAGGTACACTAAAGAACTTGTACCATTCTAAAGTAATATAGGTACATTAGAATGATATAAGTAGTAATAATAAACTTCAATATCTTCACACTTACCTAGGGCCCAAAACTAAATTCACATTTTAGTGCCATTACTTCATGAATTAAATTGTAATGTCTGAACACGTCCCTGATCAAGGTGAATCTGCCATCTTGTAATGATTAGGTCGTCACTTTCGATGGCACAGGTACTTACATAATAAGTAAATGTTCGCCAAGAAATACTTAAAGAGTCCTATTACGTTTTTAACGCAAATTCATGATTTTTGACGTTGTAATTTTCGGCACCAGTAAGATATTTTAATTATTTGATAATGAATAACGATAGTGCTATTCTCTTTTTTGTAAGTTGGAGTTACATTTTACGAACTCAGTTTACAAGATGTTTTAAGTACTTGTTTATTGGAGTTCTAGAATTTATTTAAATTCCTTGACCTTCACGAAAAAACTCGTAAAATAATATGATATAAAACTTCTATCTACAATGAATACGTTTCATTCGTTTTCGTTTCTCAATATAATAAGACAAAATTACAATAAATAAAATTAAATTACTTACTAGGTATATATCCCGCATCAATTCAGCAAATTACACGAAAATAATGTGTTACTCCAACTTACAAGAAAGAAAATGGCACTATCGTTATAATAAACAAATAATTAAAATATCTTACTGCTGCTGAATATTACAGCGTCGAAAATCAAGAATTTCCGTAAAAAAAATGTAATTGGACTCCTAAAATAAAGAGCATAAACCTATTCACACTTAGGTACACTTATCTAGCAGGGTTGTTGCATTCAATAATGATGTACCTACTCATTAGATAATGGCAGTCCTATTCTGAGCTAGCGTGCGTTACGATGATAACTCGTTATGTACGCATCCAATTAATAAGAAATATGTACGTACCTACTTGATTTAATAATGTACAGGAAATTGAGTTGTTTAGTTGGTCTCAACTCAACAGCTATTTTATGACTTTATATAAATGTTATCTCTAAATTGTAAAATAAGAGGTAAATTACTTTTTAATAAACTAATTAAATTGCACATATCTAAAATACATTGTCTATTATTTAGGATATTTTCAAAACAGTCTTTACTTCAGTCCAGATCACTCCAGACATATTTTTGTTAAAAAACTAAAATTGGTTTAATGTAGCTATGTATAATATCTTAGTACGTGATAGATAACCAAAAGCCGCGGCAAATGAATACTTAGGCGCTTATCCTAAAAGTTGACAACGTCGCAAATAGCTGTCTAATATTTACCTGTTTAGATTAATTTGGCATTATTACTGTATGGAAATAAAATGATAAAAAATGTGGCTAACTAGTGAACTAAAATATTGATTATGAAATGCAATAATTAATATCGTATATTAGACACCGAATATTTAGTTTTAGATGTAAAAAAGTATTTTAGTTTTGAAAATATTAATATTTTCAATATATCATTTTAGTTTATTTAGTTTTTGCATTATTAATATTTTAGTTGCTAGTTAGCCACATTTCTTATTTCCATAAGTACATTTGCCAAATTAATCAAAACAGCAAAATATTAGACATCTATTTGCGACGTTGTCCACTTTCAGAATAAACGCTCACTTTACATAATTGGGTAGGTAGGTAATCATTTAAACAATGGTTGGATATAAGTGTTTTATTTAATCTCGTCCCTGAAATCACATAGCAAAGTTCATAATATCTACCTACCTGATTATATAATTATTATTTTTTTCGTTATCACCAGTAATCATTGTTTATTTTGAAAATATAATTATGACATCTTCTAATTCCACACAATTAAAACTATTTACACTACGTACTAAAAAACAGTGACTAACTAACTATACAAATAAATATAAAAAATAAAAACAAACGGACAATTAGGCGTCGAAGTATTCGTCGGCATAAAATTCCTGCCCGATCTTAAACTCAGACAAAACTTATTACATGACGATAGTGTTTTCCTTGACCTTTCTAATAAGAATACTGCATATGGCTACACCAATAGCTACCTACTCAGTAAAATGAACTACCCAGTTACCCACCCCACCCTACCTACGTTAATTACGTACAGACGCCAGCACATCGACCTACTCCAATCTGTCAAATTTTCCCAATCAACATTGAACCTTATTCTTTAGCGATAAAGTTGAAAATCTATTAAAGAAATTTGATTGTAGTAACTTGATGTGCTGGCTCCAGTACCTAATAATACTTATAAGGTTTGATTAGCTGATCACAGGACAAAAACTGCATAAATAATTTTTCTTCTATATTATTCGTAATGGACTAATAACAAGTTTGGAATGTTTTAATTGAACCATTATAAAAGTAGTGTCTGATACTTCGATCAACAATATTCACTGATAAAGTGATTATGATGACTGATTGACCTTTATCAATCAAAACAGAAGTGCTAAAGAAAGCACGAAATCTTGATTACCTATTGGTATATACAGCCTTGGTATATATAGTATGCTGTGCCCGCGACTTCGTCCGCGTGGAATAGTGTCTTTGGGTAGCATTTTTAATTATTTAGGCTAATAAAACATTCACATGAAACTTAATTTCCACACAAACTTTCATCCCCTATTCCCTATTGTTATTTTACACCCTTGAGGGTAAAACTTTTACAAACTCTGAATGTCATATTTATTTATATCGAATCAACAGCCTAAAAAATAAGTTTCAAGCTTCTAGCTAAAAATGGCGATACTTCCATACAACTTTTCTCATCCCACCCCCCTTTCAACCCCCTTACAACCCTTTTTTCGCAAGTAGCCCATGTCCTTCCTCAGGCTCTAGACTATCGGTGTACCAAATTTCATTTAAATCGGTTCAGTAGTTTTGGCGTGACAGCGCGACACACAGACAGACAGACAGAGTTACTTTCGCATTTATAACATTAGTAAGGATTATTCTTAAATGGTAACAGTCTCCTAAAATGCTTGGACTAGAATAACTGGTATTAGTCTCTTCTTGGTAACTAATTCTGTTTTTTTCTAGTCCAAAGTAGTATTTTTTTTCATTAAATCTACCAAAACTATTTCTTTGAAAACTCAACAAATAATTATATCTTCGTATTTATAAACTGTGTCACCATTTCTGCTACTCTTTCTGATGATTTTAAAACAAATGCATGGTCAATATTTACTTCTTTCATTGGAATGTCCGGTTGGTATTTATGCAAGTCTTCCATATACGAGGCTGGAGCCCAGTTATCTCTACTGCTATAAATAATATTAGTTAAATGCTTAATTTTGTTTAATACTTCAACATTTAAACTTTTAACAGTATCCATTTCATCATAAGCTAAAAATAATATCTTTTCCCCAACTTTTGGATTTAAAAACGTAAGAATGTATTTTAAATATTGTGAAGGCAATAAATATATTCTTAAATATACTCCCACTAAGAAAGTGACTATTGCAGTTGGCAATAGACTTACAAAAAGGTACAGAAATAATATAAAACTATGGAACTTTCTGAGAAAGTTATTTAAAAATTTTCCATTCCTGGTTTCTGCCATTTTTTGTAATGTTGGGAATAATAGATTAACTGACTTCAGTCGCATTGCTAAGTTTTCATTATCTCGCAGTAGTTCTAAAATTAACCAACATCCAATGGAATGACCAATTAAATGTAATTTGCTTTGCTTATCTACATAATTATTGATAAGTTCAAGCTTGTGTTTAAGTTGACCGTCAAGATGAAACAGATGCTCTTGACCTTTCAGAACATTGGACTGTTCATCTGGAACTACATCATGACCAGCATGTCCTGAAAACCAATTAATTAATAGTAATATGAGCAAAGTAGAAATATTTAATATGCTTGTGGATGGCTGTCTTCTATAGATTAGTAAGAAACAGTACTGCTATTGCAATGTAATTGTTTATTCAATATATGTGTATAGACAGAAAAATAAATTAAGAATGCTACACATACACAGGTTGAGGAGGTACATATAAAAAAAAACCATCGCTTTTATCATAATCATATTATTATTATTTTTTTATGTAAAAATCATTGCAGTTGTACAGTTCGCGTCAAATAACTTTGCCGCTATGAAGTAGGCTACAAATGACTGCGCAGTAGTCAATCTGCCTTAAAAAACAGTAGTGCGCATGCCAGCGCGCATGCGCAACCTAACTTCAGAGCGGCAAAGTTATTTGACGCGAACTGTATGTCATGCCGTTTGAGAGGTACAGCAATATGCTAAAGGTAGTGCACACAACGGGCGTCGCGTGGCATGGCGTGGCGGCGACGGGGCGCTGGCGTGACGGGAGCGGTCACACTGCGGGCGCGATCACGTCCCGTCCCGCCGCGAATTGAGAGAGAAAGAAAATTAATAAAGTAAACAGTTATAAGTTCAAAGTAACTAAGTTAGTTAAAGCGTTTATGGCCCGTAGTTCGACCGCGTAGTTCTACTAGTAGGACTAAGGGTATTTTTCTTTTCGGTGGATCTATCAATCGGACTATGGGCAAATCAAGTTCTATCAATAGTACCTACTAAGGGCAACTTTGTGTACCCGTGGTTCTATTAGTCAAAAATCATTGTGCGCCGCTCTACTTGATCTACCACCACTATATCAGGCTGATTGGCAACAATAGTCCTGTCAGTGATGATGGATTGATCTATGTACAATGTGATATTTCCATTTTCGAGAACTGGGTCGGGCACATACCTGTAGTATGGCACTTCTGATTCTACAAGGCTGTATTTCAGAGCAAGTTGCTGATGGATAATCCTGGCTGATAATCCGCTGACTGCGGGAAGCACAAAATCGGTCGAAGTGGCGGTGCTTGGTGGAGGCCTATGTTCAGCAGTGGACGTATTTTGGCTGAAATGATGATGATAAATCCTGGCTACAAGATTATGTCTATGCAAGAACTCTTCGTTAGCTAGACGAGAACACCCGGAGATAATGTTGGCTTGATTTTCCCGGACGGTGGCATGCCCGACAAATGTCAACCGTCCCGTCCTTCACAATGAATCTCCGGTAATTGTTCGTCATTATAACGTCGTCGATAATTACACAGACAAAACGTTCAGTTTCCTCAAAGAGGTTACCAAAACGCAGCCAGGCTACGGACGCTAGTAAATCCATATCGGGTCCATGAAGGGCTGAAAGTAGTGTCCGTGAAGCTCCTTACTCTGCCATACCTCCTTGTGATCATTAGTGCCAAGCACTACAGGCTTGCGCCAGTTCTCTTTAGCCAACTAGAGTGGGGTGACGCCCTTGTCCACCGCGACCAAATCTCAATGCATCCCCACGGCGGCTTCTAGAAAATATTCCCTGAGATATCTCGCGATTGTGGAGGATCTTAGCGTTGAAAAACCTCAACCTCGACACTTTCGCGGGATATACAGTCTCATTACCAATGACCGTGGGTGATGCATTCAATAGGTATGCATCAGCCACGGTCCAGCGTACGGACCCTCCTATCCAGGGCGTCGAGTTCGGTCTGAGTCCATTTGAGTACGCCGAAAGAGTACATCAAAACCGGTATGACCCAACCGTTGAAGGCGCGCACTTTGTTTCCGACTCATAGAAGACTATTAAATACTTTCTTCAGGCGGCCAAAGAACCGGTCATCCGGTCATCCATGTAGAGGAGGTGAGATATAACCTGACTACCTCTCCTCAGCCGATAGCCTAGACCTGAATCCTCCGGCAGTGTGCTTAGAGGATTCAGGGCTAACCAGAACCAAAGCGGCCTCAAACTATCGCCCTGAAATATGCCTCGCTCGATCCTTATCGACTCGCTATTCCTTTGGATATTTCAACATCCTGGATAACAAAGGACCATCCTCCATTGCCCCATACACGACATCAGGAAGGTGCGCAGAGTTCCATCTACCTTATACAACTCCAGCACCCTCATGAGCCATGTATTTATCATAATATTATTATTACGTAATCAATAAATACGCGCGACTGAGTTTGTGTCCATGGCACCCCTAGATATGCGTACTCTTAGAGTTCCGCCAGTACTACGTCAGGAGTCGGCGTGGCAGGCAGGAAGAGAAACTCCGCGCACCTTCACACCGCACCCTCGCGTTGCCCAGCCAGACGGCCGACTAACCCTCTATAAAGTATAACACTATGGTAGTACCGTGGGACATGGTTGATGGTACCATGGACAAAATATTTATCTTAGTTCTACTCAACAAGTAGATCTAGTGCCAATACAATGTGATAATTTTATAAAGATGGTCCGATTGATAGAACCACCGAAAAGAAAAATACCCTTGGTCCTACTAGTAGAACTACGCGGTCGAACCACGGGCAATAAACGAGTTAAAGTAACTTATCAAGTTATTAGTTACAGTTATAAGTTAAAGATCTGAATCTTAAGCTTTAATACAATCTCTCAATTCTGAATGTAACTGTCGCGCCCCGCCCCGCCGCTTCTGACTTGTACTCACGCTCGGCGCGGCGGCGGCGTGGTGTGATGGTAACCGTCGCGCCGAGCGGGACGGGTCTGTGTGGAGTCGTCCGTAATATCTAGTACATTACAACTGCTCAGCGTCACGTCGCCGCCGCCGTCCCGTTCCGCCACGCCACGCCCGCTGTGTGCAGTGACTTTTAACATTACCCCAGCGGCATCTTGAATAACTCTGAAACCTCAAGCCGCACAAATTGATTTTTTTCGGCACAATTAGGCACAAATGTGATCTATCTATGTAGCTAGTTTGTACTTAGCTACGACCACCAGTTAAAAAACATGCCACTCGGGTAACGTTACTCCAGCCAAATCTATTTTTCGTGAATATCTTTGGATTGGCTGGACGCACAAATTCTAAATTTCGGGCACATTTACACGAGGGTACTAAATATCTGTCGAGAAGAAATCCTGAAAAGCGACAACATTCCGCTAACGTAACGCACACAAAAGATTACTCTAGGTCTAGAGTAAACCAAGCATATTAAGTTATTTTTCATACCTAAATTATTGTTCCATCTAATGATTCAATGTCCGTGTTAGTTAATAATAAGAATTTTATTTTGAATAGTTATTTGTTAACGTTAAGTTTATCAATTTGTAAGTTCAACTTACCTATAACACACAAAGGCAAACCAGTCAATTTATGTAATTCTGCAGCAAATTCTATGTAGAAATCGGGTATACCCGGATTTCCAGTAATGCAAACAATTACATCTTTTCCATCACAATCAAATGGATCCCCGTAAGTTATTAAATGTGTTTGCACATGGTTTAGCGTAACGAATTCATGCTTCATATTTAGCGCAAGTATAATAACTTCTTCGATTCAATCATAGATTATTAGATTAGACCTGCTTCTGTTTTCTTTTGAAGGCTCAAATAAAATCTTTTTTCATAGTATTTGATTGAATACAGCGATAACAGTTTCTGATAGTTAACTTATCAGTAATGGCAATAGCTGCTATTCAGCATTAATTTTACAAACTTTGCCTTCTGCGACATGAAAATTTCTGCGCTTTGTATTTTGACAATAACAATCGTTTATCAATATTTTCGTCTGTCACTGTCATCTCACTTGTCACCACAGAGTCCACAGACGGACCACAGAGTGATCACAGCACCTCATAAACGGGTGATAGACATGCGTACTTAAAGACCGCGGTTTTTTAAGCTCGCCAACTTGCGCGGCTCGCCGTCGGTGACACACGTGTCACGTGCAGATTTCTCACTCTGTATCGTGACGTTTTCGACTTTTCTGAACCAAACTAAATAAAAATTACACAAATGACGAAACAAAACGTTGGCTCGGCTCGGCAATGTCAGACATACGAAACTACGAACCAAGGCGGGCTACGCGAGCAAAATTTCAAACCTGTTGGATCGCCGGCGAGCTACTCGGCGGTTTTAAATTGCGCGTTCTTAGGGTGACACACGGGCGTGTAAGGTCGCCGAGCCATAAGACCGCGGACTTGCTCGCCCGTCTGTCACCCCTTTTAAAGAGAGTATATTAAAATTTTATTCTGTGCACACTGCACATGTCAAGTGACTCAAGTGAGCGTGCTGACGTCGTAAATAGCTGTCAAATATTTACGTATTTTGATTAATTTGGAAATAATCATCATCATCATCATATCAGCCGAAAGACGTCCACAGCTGGATATAGGCCTCCCCCAAGCATCGCCACTTCAACCGATTCTGTGCTTCCCGCATCCAGCGATTTCCTGCGGCCTTTACTAAGTCATCAGTCCATCTTGTGGAAGGCTTTCCGACGCTACGTCTTCCGGTACGTGGTCGCCACTCCAGAACCTTTCGGCCCCATCGGCCATCTGTTCTGCGAGCAATATGTCCTGCCCATTGCCACTTAAGTTTGGCAATTCTTCGGGCTATGTCGGTTACCTTGGTTCTCCTGCGGATCTCTTCCTTTCTGATTCGATCACGTAGGGAAACTCCAAGCCCTCTCCATTGCTCTTTGGGTGACTTTTAGCCTTCTGATAAGGCCCATTGTGACCCACTCTTTTGGAGGCTCTACTGAGGTCATCGAGCATTATACTGAGGTCCTCCATGGTCTCAGCAATGATAACTATATCATCGGCAAACCGAAGGTTAGTGATATACTCGCCATTGATGTTGATGCCTAGCCCTTTCCAGTCCAGAACCTTAAAGACGTCCTCCAGTGCAGCGGTGAACAGTTTCGGAGAGATAACGTCTCCTTGTCTCACACCTCGCTGCAGAAGGATAGGTTTCCAGGTCTGGTCGGTGAGGCAGACTGACATATTGGCGTCTTTGTATAAGCACTTTAACACCTCGATGTACCGCTGGCACCGTTGAAGAGACTGCAGTACAGCCCATGTCTCGATCGAATCGAAGGCTTTCTCGTAATCCACGAATGCTAAGCAGAGAGGCAGATTATACTTTTCGGTCTTCTGTATAACCTGCCGCAGCGTATGTATGTGGTCCACGGTGCTAAAGCCTTTACGGAATCCGGCTTGTTCGGGAGGCTGGAAGTTGTCACACCTGCGCGCGAGACGGTTCGTGATGACTCTTGAAAACAGCTTGTAGACATGGGTCAGAAGTGTGATGGGCCTATAGTTCTTAAGCAGGGTATTGTCGCCTTTTTTAAAGAAGAGTACCACCACACCTCTGTTCCATGCCTGTGGCGTTTTACCCTCGAGTATGACGGAATCGAACAGCGTCTGGAGGGCTTTTAGAATGGGTTTCCCACCGGCCTTTAAGAGTTCGGCCGTATTTCCGTCATCACCTGGCGCCTTGTTGTTTTTAAGTTGCTTTAGAGCCATCCTAGTCTCGTACAAGCTGACGTCCGGGATATCTTCGGTATAATGTCGGGTTAATCTAGCTCTTGGGTCGTTTGCCAGATTCGTAACAGGGTTACTGGATGACGTGTATAACTGTCCATAGAACCTCTCGATCTGTCTCAATACTTCAGGTTTGGCGGATACGATCCTGCCATCATCGGTCTTCAGCTTTGCAAGCTGGCTCTGCCCAAAAAACAGACTGTTTCAATTTGTACGACGGGTCTTAAAGATCTTGGACCCGACCGTATGGACAGTTTCCACGATCCCATCGTTAAAATCGTCCACAGAGCTCCCTAGGCACTCGAAACGATTCTGAAGTTCGAGCTGAAAGCTCTCGGGGTTTTGGACTTGGATCGGTGCTGGACGGAGCGTAGACTTCACCAGTCGAGATCTTTCCAGCTTAATATTTAAGTTCAATGTGCCCAGTGGCGTGCACAGAGATTTCAGACAGGGTATGCACGGCTAAAATTAAAATAAAACGTACCAGTTTCAGCTTGTTTCGTTCGGTGGCCCACCGACTACCTACCCTACCCGACTCTTACGCCATTGTCTTCGCATGATGTTATATCTGAATAATAATCTTATCCGTTATACCTACGAGTAGATCCAAACATTCTCTTTATCTAGATTTGTAAACCAAATGCAAGGGAAACAATACAATGTGTTGTTTGTGTACACAACCTGTTAGCCTGTGTAGGTACCTATCTAATAATAATCGTAAAACTTTTTACGAAAATAACAAGTAGCATCACCCATTTTTTTTATCCAATCCAACCGGGGTACACACCTTCCCTTTGCAATCAATTGAACTTTTTTCTCAAAAGATAACGTCGAAAATACGGCAGATTTTAATTTAATGAAATACGTTTCAACGAATTAAAATCTGCAGCCAACACAGGTTTCACAGGTCTAATTTTAAATTTTTTACAATTAACTTACTAAATATTTACTTAGAAAATCAATATATTGCGCCAAGAAAAACAATCGGAACAATAGGTAAACTTTGTAATTACGAACTAATACGAACGAATAAATATGGTTAATTCGACTAAAAAAGTCGACCCTCTACAATCAACAAATAAGAGGTGCCTTTATGGCTTCTCAATTCGGACGTGTTGCAATGTAAGCAGTGCTTCTAAAACACAAACACGCGCTCACATTTTCACGCATACAGTCACACTTTTGCTGTGTACTACACGAGAATTCACGAGATGCGTTGTATGACAAATAGGCAACGTGTAGTAATGCTTTTGCTCACGGGGGGAGCCTGCGGCGGCGGCGGATGTTCGGCTGTTCGCCGCTTCAACTATAGGTACTCTATTTACAATAGCATTAGACAGAAGTTAAAAAAGGTTCTTTTTGATGTACACTTTGTAACAAAAGTACATTAAACTTGTTACAGTTACGATTATCGCCAAATTTATTATAATCTATTTTTATACCAGGCGGTCACACTTCATTGTAATCAGTTTAACCATTTATCTTATGAAATTATGTGGCTTTCATTTAAATATATTATTTCATTTCAATTTAAAATAAAGTGTCAATCCTAAAAACCTAAAAGAAGCAGGAGTGAACAATACCGAGAACGTTTTTCGCAATGACTTATAAATCATATGGACTTGGCATACCTACAAGAAAAACGTGCATACCTACACTTTAGTGAGAAAATAAAATGGCGGCTAATAGGGTAGTCCTTATCGATATTTTTATATAATAACATCGATAAAAGTTTGTGAGAATGTTTTCATAATGTTACGGTACAATATCTACCTACCTACGGGTAAAATAAAAATACCCCATTGAGATATAAGTACTAACGTACTAGAGAAGACACCGTAAATTCCTACTTTGTCTCGTTCAACTGCGGCGATCGCGCCGCAATTAAGACCTTTTTGCCGAGAATAAATACACTTCTGCAGCAAATCTAGCGCTGTGTTAAATTAGTTATCAAGTAGGCAGAAGAAGCAGACTGTGTCTCATCTGCGGGTACGGATATCTATGACAATCTCCTTGCACCGCGCATGCACCGCAGTTGTCAAACTTGACATCCGAGGGACACATTTTTTGTTCACGGTGTCTTCTCTAGTTTACATTGATCTCAATGAAATACCCCAAGTTTTCTAACACATGCCTTTCATTTGTTTGTATTGGTTCGTCATTATTTCACGGCTAGAACTTATTTTGATGTTTACCTTTGAAATAGGTTGAAACCTGGAGGACAGATAATAAGCTGCTTTTTATCGACCTAGTATTGTGTAACTGATTTCACTCCATTATATAATATAAGCAACAAGTTTATCCCGAATCCCGATGCCGGTCCGTTGAATTAAGAACCTCCTCCTTTTTTGAAGTCGTTTTTTTAATTTTATGCTTCTAGCTATTACAAGAAATGAAAAGCAGTAATTACAAGTCGTGTCATTAAAGTTGAGACTTGACCGCGCCTCTCGCCGCTCTTTACGCCGCCACGGAGGGCGGCGGGGACCTCATACCGCTAGAGACTCATAAATTGGGTCTCAACTTTAATGATACGACTTGTATTTACTGCTTTTCATTTCATGTACCTACTTACATCAAATAATTTTTCAACCGACTTTTTGACTTGATTGCTGTCCCAGAGTGTCCCCACGGTTTCTTTATACTGTTCGCTTATGATGATTTCCTCAATGGCTCGAAGATGGTAATTTTTAAATGAAATACTATAATTTATATTACATCACATTTTGATCAACATACAACATAATACAGAGCTGCAATTACCAAAAAACTTGAATTTGAATTTCACGGATAACCAGTGAAAAACCAATTTAAAAAATTTACGGAACAACTGTTATAAATATTTTTGATAGGTACTAAGTTTCTAACACGCCAATGATTGTGGGTTTTAAATAAAAGTCAACAATAATTATAATATAGTTATATAGAAATCAATATTATTCATTTCTGAACAATACAACTTTGTTGATTTTGCAACTGTTCTTGCCTTTTCAAGAAGTCTTGGGGTCCTGCACATTCTGCAAGTAAAGCTTGGGATTCTGTATTTAGTAAATTTCTTTCTTTTAAATCTTTTATAATATTACTAAAATGAGCAATTTTTTTCGTTTGTCGTCTAACTTTCTCATTAAGTCTCTTTATCTTCTTGGACTGTTTTTGACATTTTTCCTTTAATGTAATAATTTCAAATGTCCTGACCTGAAATCAAATAAAATTAAGCTTTAATAGATATTGAAGACAAGCAACAGATACCACCCAGTCTCAATTCAATAAATGAGATAAAAAACTGAAGCTCGTCATACCGGTAAATCTGACGAAGCTGAGGTGCTAGCGGTAAAATGCGGCGCAGCGGAGGTGCTAGCAGCTAAATGCGGCGCAGCGGAGGTGCTAGCAGCTAAATGCAGCGCAGCGGAGGTGCTAGTAACTAAATCTAGCGTAGCAGATGTGCTAGGGGCTAAATCTATGCCACTCTTTGATATCTCTCCAGGTTTATTTTGAATGGTAGGCACACAAACAGCTTCGACCTGAAAACCACTCTATTATTAACATAAATAATAATAAAATAGAATAGTGTCGCTACGACACTTTGTGCAAGCGACCGCTTTCGGGGGCCCATCATTGAGTGTGCAAGTCACCTCCTGCCATTTTATCCGTGTATATATAAAACATTGATCAGGCAGGGGCCATAGTCCTTCCATAGATCCAGGTCTTTGTTTCCATATCCTGCAACACCAGCCGGGGGTTGTCCTTGGGTGCACTTGCATAGTGCATACAGGAATAATCGTCGGTTGGTGCCTCATTTCATTACAAACGTCTAACGGGCCTCTGCGAGTTGGCTTCGGCCCCTCGTACGCCTTCCGTGGTTCCGAGAATAGTCAAAAACTAAAAAATTATACACAAAAATTTTATGACTTTAAAAACAGTATGGTGATCCTACTGTTATTAATTACAAAATAAAAGTTACCTTATTAGGAGCACCACATCTAGATATTGATTGTGAGTTTGTCTGATTTCGATCATTCTCAATTAAAATGCCAGACATATTTGTTTGAATCGCAGGCTGTAAACAAGTAATAAAATGATTAGTATGTTTCCTGATTTTATTTCACATTCTTTACATCAATCACTCTTTGTGTCCATTAGACAAGTGCAATTGAGGACATCACCATAATTTTTCAACCACAACAGAATAATGTTGGACAAATTTACAAAATGCAATGTTACTTACCATTACCAATAAGGATCGTGAAGGTAAAGCAATGTTATTTTATTGAGTGTCCGATTGAAAGACGATTCTTCAAAGTGAAGAGAACAAATATGTATTCTTTTTGTCGACATCTCTAAATTTTCCATACCGATTGTTTCCAGCCAAATTTTCTGTTTTCTTCTATTAGAGGGCCTTGAAAGTAAAACATAAAACCACTATAGAACCATAAAATAGCATTATCGACAATATAAAAATGTCTAAATGCACTACTCTATCCCTTCAATAACAAGAAAATGATTTAATGAAGTAAAACTGTTGAAAATAGAGGCAAAAGCGAAAATATGAATGCTTTACTGTTGAAGCTCTTCACTGAATGCAGAATCTTTTGTTTATCATCTAAATCTAAAGATATTTTAACTGAAATTATGTACGTACTTGTGTAAAGTTATGTTCGGGTGATTTCCGCTTCTTTTTATGCCACATCCGATAATACTGCAATTGGGCATCTTGCTATTGACGATTTCCAATATATAGGACCGAGTCCAAACGCAATATTACAGCAAATAACTCCAAAATTCACAATATTTACCACAGCATATGAGTGATTTGACAGTTCACGTACTCAACTTTGATACCAAACAGCGAGAAAATAAAATGGCGACCCGGCCGCAAATAGGTATTTCAATGAGTTAGAAATGTAGGGTTGCCATGATAGTAACTGTCAAAAACACTATTATCCTTTTTCACTTACGCAAAATTATTAAAGTTAAAAAGAGATAGCAGTATTTTTATGAATTTGGCGTCGATATGCCTCGTATTTGTATAACTGTTTTTTCTATAGTCAAACATTTCAAGTCCATATGATTTATATGTCAATGGTTTTTCGTTTTATAATAATTCTACCAAATCTAAAATGTCAGCTAATCCCTTCATATGCGATGACAGTGAGGTATTTCTAATTTTACCGGTTTATGCCGTCCATGAAATTGACGTAAATGTTCTGTGATTGTCATGTCAAACAAATGTCATTCACTTCACTTGTAAATTGTGAATACTTGTTGGTATTGTTTGTCGAAGTTTTGTGATTTTGTTGTTATTTGTTCCCTATTTTTCCTTGGTTTTTATTTTGTTTTCGTTATTAGGTTGTTTTATACAAAACGCTACGTTTTGTTGCGCTATGGATGATCCCGGTGCACCCGGGTGACTTACGATCTATTAATATAAGTTCAAACTCTGACTAAAACCAAAGGCGAAATAAACGTGCCCATAAAGTTGATCACGACGACATAGTAATGTCTCCCAAGAAAAAGAGAATGAAGCAAACTGCACTTGGTGCTGTAGAAAAGCAAACAGTGATCAATATTTTTAAGCAGTTGGAGTCCTGGCCTGCAGGTACTCCTTGTTATAAGACTGAGATGATAAACAAGACCGCAGAAGTTGCCGGTAAGAATGATTCATAAAATTATTACTATAAAAATATTTGAAAGTAACATGCATTGTGATAAAACATATATTTTGTTATTTATAGGCGTATCTCGGGCTACTGTGTACAACATACTCAAAGAGTACAACACAGAAGGTCCCCTGCAACCCTCCCACCAGCGGAAGCACCTAAAACATGATGATTTTGATGTTATGACATTTAGCGGAATACTTAGGAAAATTCATTCCTTCTTCTTTAATAATGAGTTGCCCACTTGGGATAAGATATTGGAAACAGTAAACAGTGATGAGTCTCTGCCAGATTTTAAGAGTAGCAGTCTGTTTATAATAATTAAAGAAACATTAAAGTTCACATAATTATCAAACGGAGTAGAAAACGTGCACTCATAGACAGGCAGGAGATCGTCCTATGTAGACTAAAATATCTTCATGAAATAAAAAGGCAGAGAAGAAAAATATATTATTTAGATGAGACTTGGCTAAATGAAGGTACAGTGCTTCTAATATTTCTTAACAGTTTTTTATGAACCAAACAGTGTATGATCTCCTGTATTCAGTAGCATTATGATGACATATGACAGTTAAATTATTAGAATTTAATTAAAAGTATAACATCATTTCGTTCATTTGTTTAAATTAATATTAATTTATATTGTATTTAAATTAATAACCTTTTATCATACATACAGGTCTCATGAAAAGTTTAATATGGCAAGACAGCACTATTAAGTCCTCAAAAGAAGCACATCGGTCAGGTCTTTCCACTGGTTTAAAGAACCCAACGGGAAAAGGAAGGCGGCTTATCAATGGTCATATTGGTATGTACTTGATTTACTTTTAATATAATATTTTGTTCACTGTCCTCACCATTAATTTTGTTAATTTATAATACAATAATATTATTTATTAATAGTCAATGATAATGTCATTGACTATTAATAAATAATATTATTGTATTATAAATTAACAAAATTAATAAATATTGTTGCTATATTGTTATAGTATTAAGATCTATTTCCAGCAATGAAATTATATACAGGGTACGGAAAAATTTACTTTTATTTATTTTATTTCACAGGATCAACTGAAGGGTTTTTAAAGGATGCTGCATTAATATTTGACGCAAAGAAAGGTGACTGAGATTACCACTCTGAAATGGATCTGCTTTTAATTTCGAAAAGTGGTTCAAGTTAATTTTGATCAATATTGAGAGTGGCGCTATAATTGTTATGGACAATGCGCCATACCACTCAAGGAAACCGGAGAAGCTGCCGGCTACAGTCACACGAAATGCTGATATAGGTACAGGAGTGGTTAAAAAGCATAATGGATAATGTGGTAGAAAGATTTATTATTAACGTCGGTGAAACTTTATCATCTTCATCATCTGATGATAGTGACTAAATTAGCTGATGAAGACGAAGAAGTTTCACCAACGTATTGTATGTTGTAAGTTGTTATTTGAAATAAAGTATTGCTAGTAAAATGTTCCTTAAAAAATCATCATGTGATTGGTTGTTTCATTCATTCGTTTTGTTGCAAGTTTGTAATGTGTTGTGAAGATGTTATTATAAATAAAGCATTATTTAAAATAAAATGCCTTCTATTTCGTTTATTTTGCGTATTTAGTACTGTCTTCGATTTATGTAACAAAGTTATAACTTAACTTTAAAATAAAATGTTTTGCAGTCCTGCTTCTACGAGCCTCTTTTTTCTAATGCTATAATAAATGGAGTAAAAAAGTAATAGATGGCGCGAAATTAACACGGGAAGCAAAACGCTATGCGATGAGATGTAGATCAATAATTCGATACCATGTTTTTTTTTTGTTATAGTTATATAACATTCTGAGGGACATGTATGTATGGGACTACAGGGTATGCAGAGCTTATTTGCATGTATGGAGTGCACGCCACTGAATGTGCCTCTTACCATGCGGTGATCGCTTCCGGTTTTCACCGCGTTGATCACAGAGACATCATTGAACACTTGCTTCTTCGTCGACATAATGAAGTCAATCTAATTTTTAAGCTATTGCATAGCTTCTATCGCGGGCCTTGAGCGTGGAGACCGAATCCAGAAATTCCGTAACGAAAATAACCTAACACCCCTGTCTCTTTAGTTCAGCAACTCGCCTCTAGGTGGCATTGGTTGTATTATAATTGCATAAGTTGATAAAAACAGCTATGCAATAGCTTTACCGACCGTGGCAGTCTCCGTCTCCGAGTGCCACACGTCTTTTTTGTTGCACCATCAGGGCTCTGCCAGGTCCACTTTCTGTGCTCGCGTTTTCTGAAGGAGTTCATCATAAAGAGGCCTTCCTTCTCAATAAAACTGGCCAGTAGGTGACCCCGGTGGTTCCGACGTCCAACTCCTTCCGTTCGGTTTCGGCCGAAACTGTGACATACCGAAGATTCGGTTTCGGTTTTGGTAGAAATTCCTGTTTCGGTCGGACACTAATATTTTGTTCATTCGTGCAATTTTATGTTCATTCATGAGTTAGCTTTTACTTCATTAATTCTTTGTTTTCGGTAATTTCAATATTTTAAATAAATTATTATAATTTAAAAATTATAATTTATTAAAAATTATAATTATATTATTTTCAAAAAATTACAATTGAAAAAAAACTTCACGAATAGCTAACTCAAGATTCGGCAGATTTTCTGCCGAAACCGAAACTGATGCCGAAACTAGATTTTTATGCGGAAACTTGCCGAAATCAAAACCGAATCTTCGGTCGGTCACTAAATCAAATTTATGTCAATTTTATTAAATAAGTAGGGACCTAGCTATGATTACGCCATCTACAATTAGCTTTGCCGGCAGTGTGACTATTTGTGGCAGATTTCTGTCATTTTGGCAGATTTAGCTCCTAAATTTTGTCTGTGGCAGATCATGCTGACGATTTACAAAAGTGGCAGATTTTGGCAGATTTAAAAGATTCTAAGAAAATACACATTAGGTACCCTATTTGAATTTCCAATGAATTTACCTTTTTTTTAAATAATTACATTAGGTTTTATATAAAACGTTTGTTTTTATTTATACTAAACCTCTTGAGGGGTCACTGTACTCATCATTATGCACAACTTTTACTTTAAGGCAATCGCTGAAACCGCGAAAAAAAGAGCTGTTCTACAAGGTGCCGTTTTGCATCCTCGTCAAATTCAAGGAGGTAACTATGCTAATGATTCTCGACACGAATCAATAATAAAATAAGTAGGTATTTTTTTTTACTTTTTTCTTATTTTCGGAAATCGCCCCGCACAACAGGCATGTTAAAATGCGACCCGTGCAATACCACACTTATTCAACTCTCTTTTACACACTTAGAAACACGGCTGTGTAGTGTATAATACGCTACCATAAATTATGCCTACCCCCGCGCGCCCTATCCCTACACCGCACCGGCGCACCCCGCTCGCTCGACGCTCGCTCACTCACACATCAACCAGTGTGATTAATATCGCTGTCGCGTGAGCGTGTGCGCCTGAGTCTCTTCCGCGATTTCCCGCCCCAATCCTTTAATTTCGTTTTAAATACGACACAATGACGGAAAACTACTCCAATGTTGAGTTGCTGGAGATGGTTCGTTTATACGCGATTTGTGGAGACAGCTTGCAGAGGTCTGCCTGTCGATCGAGACGAAATAACAAGTGTTAACTACAGAATTAAGTGAAAAAGTGGTCAGTGCTTTCGACAATGTCAAAACGAATGTGTTTGTGTTGCGAAAGCTGAAAGAAAACCAGCGACGTCGAGCTAGACTGTGTATAGAACGTGAAGGTGGACACTTCCAACAATACCTCTAGCTGGCTTAGGTAATTTCTTTATTTGTACATAGACAATAATTTGTAAATACGTAATTGAGTGCCAATAGGCACGCTGGGACTTTGGCGGATTATTGGTGTAAATAAGTTGATTTCTTCTTTCTTATATCTATGCGTGCGACAGTGTCGGACGACTATGTCGCTGTGTGCAACGGGCGGGCGATTCTGTTCTTTGAAAGTGGTGTATTCTGAAATACTGTCAAACTTAAATGACAAAAAAAACAAGTATGTATTAATTATTGTGCAGGTATCGTAATTTTATTTGATTATTTATGTCTTTCATAACAGCCTCCTGGGGGCTTACTATGAGCTTTTAAAAAACCATTCCATTTCCAGTCAGTTCAAAAGCAGGCCTGCTTCTGAATTGTTACTAATCGTACTATGACCCTACTAAAGGTGAACGACTAGTGAACGAAGTTTGACGAAGTTGAATGGTAATGCTTGTCTATGGCTTACCTGTATTGTCATTTTCGTTTTAGTAGGTAACGTTCAAAAACTTAAATCCTATTCTATTTTCACTTTACCGGTTTTTTTTTATTAATTGAAACGTGTTTTTTTTGGGAATATACATTGTTTAAATATGATTATGTATAACAAGTTACCTTGATATATTATATAAATGCACTAAAAAGCTCAATTTCCTGTTCAAAACAATTTTGTAACTTTGAAAGAGTTCAACGTGATTTAGAACGTGTGTTGGATTATGAACACGTCATGCAACAATGCTGTCAGATGACGCCAAATAAATATTTGTATTTTTTTATCATATTTTATGTCAATAGTGCTCTGTGTTATATGTGTTAGCGCGAGACGAAGGTGTCAGTCACACCTCCGCTAAGGCTGACTTTTCACCAGAGATGTGGTATGCAACTATGCTGCGAGGATGTGGAAGTTAACGAAACGAAACTATGTGACCGTTTCCACATGCATCGACAGTAGGGAAGGCACGGGGAGCGGCTGCGGCTGCTCTGCATATAGCTACACCCTTCGCGCATCCATAGCTCACATCCATAACACGCATCTTTCCATACAAAAAAACTTAGCAGTTGAACCAGTTTCCACCAGTGCTATGTGGACCATTTTGGTGGATATCAAACGCATCCTGTCCATAGCAACGTAGCATAGCACATCTCTGGTGGAAAGGCACCCTAACTCTCAAGATCACGATGGTCTTCGTTAGCGCGCAGAGCTTATTGATATTAAAAGATTGAATAATTGTTTCCGATAGGAAAGGCGATGAACCTTATCGCGTCGATCGTGGCTGGGGGTCGGCTTGGTAATTGGTTGACAAATTCTACAATTTGCCTTTCCCTGTCCATTTCCTGATTTCTCTGTTAGTCCGGGCAGTGGGTCATCTTAGGGAAGTTATTCTATATTTAATTAAAATAGCATTTTGTTAAGATTTTTTATTGTAAATCCTCTTCACAATATCACTAGTTTGTTAACTTACATGAAAATATCATAGTGGTGTCTTATTTTACAAATTTTTAATTGGAAAATGTGGCATAATTGGACATTCAAAGAGTGATAATTTTTCCTACAAAAATACCTTTCTTCATGTTCATTAGGTCTTACTATAGCTATGTGAGTCCCATCAATGCAACCTATTACACCTGGGATGCCAAACTTTTCATAAAATCTGCAAATAAATCATTGGTATCATTTAATGACTATTTTATAGTATAAATAATATCTTATCACCATTTTTATATTTAGTTATTATACTAAGTACCTTAACTTATTTGCATTCCGTTCAGCTGCAGTTTGAGGAAAATAAGTATTTGTTTTACATTTCTATGTGGTTTAAGGCAGCAGTAACCTCTGCCAATACCGCAGACACTGTTTGCTGGGCAACTTGTTGAGCACTCCTAGTGGGTTTCTGATAGGACCCATGTGCATAAATATATATTGCAGTTAAAACCTGTAAATATTTATAAGTAAGTAACCTATTTTTAAGGAAAGTAATCGCATATTTAGTGTTCATGGTAAAGCACAATAAATTCTGACTGGTGAAATGTGGGTGTACTATAGGTACAGCACTGCTCAAACCTTTGGGGAAACAAGGTGTGACGGTATGATCATTACCTTAGTACCTAGGAACCTACATAGTGTTGGTACTTAACACATTTGTGTGTAATTCATTTAAAAAAACCACTCACCTTTGTCTATATGCTTAAGTCACTAGACTTCTGAGGATTTGTTTTCATTATAGGTTCCAAATCCTCACACAAACCACGGACTAAATCTTTTGATAACCTAAAATAAAAATAAGAAAGTATTGTAGTGTGAATTTAGTTAGTACATTATAACTACCTAATAAATAAAATAGGTTATTTTATATGCTTTTATCTATACTTATTGATTTATAAATTCAAATCCGCCCCTAAGGCTACCCACCAACCATAAATTCCCTTTCATTCATTTCAAAAGGGTTATTTCTTAGAATAATAACGCATGCGTTATTATTTATTTTTTATTTATTTCCCTTGTGTGACGCCGTCGGTTTATTTTTTCTATTCGATGTGTACATTAGTACAATAATACCTCAATGCTCCAAATATTCAAATATTTTATACTCGTCGCACATCTTTGGGAAATATTATAAAAGCTTTGTTTGTTTGTTGTCTAAGTATAGTAATATTCCTTTGGTAGGCACTTATGCACTTATGTTATCTTTTTTTTACTTATACCAACAACCATATCGAATCGACAAATTTTTAAGTGGGTCGTCCTCAGTCCTTCACAACAACTTACCTCGAACCTCGAGTAAAATTAACAATGTTGTGTAAAATAAAAAAATGTACAATTATCAAGTTTTCAACAAAACAATGTTGAAAAAGCTTGTTTAATAGTAACTTTTTCAAGATGGTTTATTTTGACGTTACAGGACGTTCAATACTCGTTTTGCTGCTGTCAAATAAAGCGTCATGGTATGAAAAGTCTATACAAAAAAAAAGGTGAACGGTTTTCATAAACGTCAACGCAACAAGCCTGCTGCAGGCCTGCTATAAGGATGTCATAGTACAAAAAAGCAGGACAGTTCAACTTCTGTCCTGCTTTAAGAGCTCATGGTTAGCCCCCTGAAATTTGACGAGGATGCAAAACAGCACCTTGTATACATTTATGATCGCGTATCTCGTCAAAATGTAGGGAACAGCTAATTTCTTTTTCGCGTTTTTGGCGTTGAAAAATTATTCATAATGATGAATACAATTACCCCTTGAGAGGTTTAGTATAAACAAAACATAAGGTTGTATAATTTAAATTACAAATAATTTTATCGAACTGGCAACTTCTGTGTCATGGCCAGATTAATACGAGGATTTCCAAAAACAAAACAAAAATAAGGAATAGTTTCCTAAACCAGTATGTTTCAGCTTTCAAACAAAAGAGGGGAACACGGAGACTGTACCAACTCAAAAAATGATCAAAAATATGTCTTCAAAATCTATGATAATGAAGATTTGGAGACAAATATTGATACATTTGATAAGTAGTATAATTACCTATGTAGTTTACGTATGCTTAAAAAAATTGTTAAATAGTTTTGTTGATTAAAGAAATTTAATTGAATTCGTGTTTTTCCGTTTCCATATTAGGCATATTTTGCGCCAAGTGTGGCAGATTTTTTGCCCAGTCTGTGGCAGATTCGCCATTTATGAGATGGTCATACTGTTTGCCGGACCTTCCCCATTCACAACTACAATTATATAGGGTAGTATGGGTGTTAGCAAGAATACAACTTTCTATACTCTATGCATCTTTCAGTTTGTTATAAAGTCTCTGTGATTGCAACGCAATTCGGAACGCAGCATATGCTTGTCATGTGAAGTCATGTCATGTCTGACGTCTGAGTTTGACGTTTGACCCTGGGGGTCTACTCCCTAAGCACGAAGTCCGTCGTTTCGGGCTTAGTTACGGGCGTTTCCTACTCCCTAACACCTACGGACATACGATTAGTTGAAAGCCCGAACTAAGACTGAATGACGATACGATTTGACAGTTATCCCTACTCCCGATGTGTTTTTGCCCGTCCGAAAAGTTGAATTTGAAACTTGTTTTGACGGAGATATATGTCAGTTGATACGACATCACAATAGTTGTCGTGCTGTCGACGAAAGTATTATTTTTTGAAAATAATTCAAACGATGGCTGCTTTTTTAATGCTGGAATTGCTCGAAGAAACTCTACAGGAAGAGCGGAGGCTACCCTTTCGGTTGGCGAGTATTCCCGATGTTGAGTTCGTTGGGAATATATGTAGGCCCATGTGGCGACTGTGGAACGGTGCTTTGGTGTGTGGAAACAAAGCTATCAAGCCCTTTTACATGGCATGACCTTTGACAAACTAGAAAATGTGAAAACAACCATAGTGGCAGTGCTTCACAACATTGCAGTTGACCATGGAGACATGCAGTTAGAGGATACCTAGTAATATCAGTGAATATCATACAGTATATCAGTGAAGTAACTCAAGAAGTTGCAAGGGAAATGCAAATGCTATTTTTCAAACTTTTATAAGAAGACATTTTAGCGAGTAGGTAGTTCATTAATAAAAAAACTTGTCTATTCTATCAGTTTAATTTATTTTATAATACTCTAATTTGACTTTAAGAACTTGTTCTTAGAACAACATATAATAATATCTTTTTCGTTTGCCCTCTGTGCCTCATGTAATTCTTTTCTGCAGGCTGTTTCAGTTTCTGCTACTTATTTGTAGTGTAGCGCCATCCTTACTAGTCCTACTATCCTGAAATATACAAAATTAATGAAAAAATTTGTTTGCAAATTATAGTTATACCAAATTAATTAAATCAGTAGAGGTATAAGAATAACTAAGTAATATTATGAGTCAATTATTGACATGCCTTCTTAGAAACTTTGTAACGTAAAAGTAAATTGGATAGGTACCTAATTCGTAAATCATGTCAGGCCACCACCTTTTTCGCGTTGGTGTAACTTGCGTCCGTATTTAGATTTTCCATTTAAGGAGACCCTCTCCTGACCAATTCTTTTAAAACAATCTAAGGAACAGAAGCAAAAGCAAGCATGTAAATATGAGAAATTGAGAATGTTTACAAAACAAACTTACTTTGAATTTATTCTAGCTGTAACGGTAAAAACCTTATCCTCCTCCTACCAAGTTGCACTTCTTTGCCTTTTATTGGAACTAGTCTCCAGTATTGTTTCCATTTGTTTATTTAGTACATGTAGGTAGGTAATTATCAAAAGTTTTCGGCGTTTCAATACAAAATTCATTGACAAATCTGAAACTGAAAGACGCGCCGCGTCAAAATACTTTGCCGTCACAGATACTACACACGATACACTTAATGTCAAAAAGAAAAAAGGCAAAGATATCAACACGAGAAAGCCACCATCCGGACAAAAATGGCAAAAATAATTCAATTGTTCAACTAAAGACTTAATAAAAATGAAATTATTAAAAATGTGGTAATTTTCTAACGACAACAATATTATTTTTGGTATAGTAAGCAAGAAAACCACAAAATAAGTAAACCGGTAATCGACCGGTAAAATAGCGCAACTCTACCGTCATGTATCATTCACCCACAAATATTGTCTATGATTCCGTTCGAAGCTCATGAATCCGAAATCAATAGGGAGTAGGGTACACGCCATCGTTTCGGACTACTTTCGGACGGGTCCATCTTTTCGTTGACGGACTTAGGGAGTAGACCCCCTGATGTGAGACCCCTTGAGCTATGAAAATTTATGAAATATTTTACACGTATTATTATTTATTTGTCTCTGCTCTGCATCCATGCTATCCGATCGTATTATTATGATCAGTCGGTCTAGGGTGATTAGTGTGATCTAAGTAGATAATCAATTCAATCAGTAACAACCACTTTATCACAGAGTAGTTTACCTATTCTTTCCTTGATTTAGTTGACTGAGACCAACCGTATTCTTTCTTGACCATATAATAGTGTATCTAGCGATAAATCGAAGCGGATTTACTTTTGGGATTGTTTTGCGTTGTGTTTCTGGACCATAAAATGTCTGGAGGAACGAAAAAAGCACTGTTTTTATGCCTCGGTATGATAGTATAATTAATTTTACTAGAAAATAAACTGGCTCCACTGTACAATAGGGACCGCGCGTGCGGAGCATCTATGGTTTTGCTAGATTTGCGGTTTTCAAAATTACACTAAAAAGGGTATAATCTACCAAAAAAAAAATACCTACTATAAAAAATCGCCGGTCCCTATTGTACAGTGCTTCCAATAAACTATTAAGGTCTAAATTAAACCTCAGAATGCAGCCTAAGGCTACCCACCGACCCAGTTTTCAGGCATGTGCTCCGTTGATAATGTTTTTACCGAAATCCGCATTTGCGAAATATGCGAGTGCCACTTCACACTTGCTAGTGAAAACCGCTACGTGCTGACTGTTTCACTAACTTGAGATAAACCATAAAAGTGCATAGAGGCCTGGTAAAAAGTCTATGAGCTTATCTCACCCTGATAATAGCTATACCATAATAAATCTACATTAAATATAAAAAAGAGAAAAGATTTGTATTGTTGTTTGTAATGAATAAACTCAAAAACTAATGTATCAATTTTAATACATTCTTTTACCAGTAGTATGCTTTATCATAATTATCATCCATCACTTGAGTAACAGGCTGTAATTTATAAAGATAAGTATATCACGCTGGCGAACTTGCTAGCGGAAGCTAGCACTAGTAAGAACTATTATTAAGCACTAGTAGCCTAGCTACTCCTACTAATAGCCTACAAAATCTTAACTTACATAACAATAATTTTTATTAGTAAGAAGTATTAGTAATAATAAGTTTATCTTACAGGCAATATTTGTCGATCACCAATAGCAGAAGGTGTGTTTCAAAAAACTGTGAATGACATGAATTTGGGTGATCAATGGGAAATCGACAGTGCAGCTATAGGAGGCTGGCATGTGGGTAATCCACCTGACTGGAGAGCTTTGGACACTATGAAGAAGCATGATGTTCCATATAGCAACAATGCAAGACAGGTATAAACTGTTCTGTCTCAATTTCTTAGAATATAAGAGCAAGAGAAGAAGATCATTTCTCAATTCAGTACCACAAAACATTAATCACATTAAAATAGATAGTAGAAGGTGAAGAAATAAAAACAGATTTATTACCTGCTTAAATAACTTAGTTTGATTGTTTCAGATTGTTTCAGAGGACTTTAATCATTATGATTATATATTTGGAATGGATGAAGTAAACATGAAGGATCTTAATAAAAGAGCTCCAAAAGGAAGTAAAGCAAAACTACTTCTCTTCGGAGACTTTGATCCTCAGGGGGAAAGAATTATAAGGGACCCATATTATGTATGTTTTACTTATACTAAGTATTTTGATAAAACTCATTACATTGTTTGGGATATATTATACATTTAAAATGTATGTTATTTATAAATTTTTCTTCATTATAAAATACATTTTTAAATGTTTCTTTAAAAAGGTAAGTATAAGAACATATTTATTACATTATTGTTAATTTTCAGGATAGTGACTCAATAGGATTTGAGAAATGTTACCAGCAGTCACTAAGGTGCTCTAAAGGATTTTTGGAAAGCTTGCAGTTGCAGAAGTGATGTGATTTCCCAAACCTAATATTCTTAGCTTCTCACAACAGAATTATTATTATAGCCCATTCGTTTGATAACAACATCAAACATCACAAACGCTCATGTAACTTTTTTTAAATATAGGTATGTTATTAGGTCCGCTGAGAGTAATTTATAAGTTTTAAGTTTGTAATCCTGAAAACCTTGTGCTACTCCCATGGTGCTCGAAAAAGTGCGAAATTCTGGCACTAATTTCAGTTTTTTTTTAAAGTATACGGTATTTTTAGGTATGTTTGTTTCTATTTTTGTGAAGTAAGCTAAATTTTCTAAAATCTGTACCCACCTCGATTGCGAAGATACAGCTAGTCAAAGATGGGGATTTTTTTCCGAAAAGTAAAAATCATGATTTAGTGCTGCTCAAACTGCATCTTGTGACATCGCCCATTGTGAACATACATACTAAGCTATGAGCGGCTCTAAAACATAATGTATCGAAAGAATTGGTCTTTTTAGACTAAATGGCCGTCTTTGACCAGCTGTATTTTCTTGTCTCATTATATTTTTTACACTTTCAATGGATGATTTATTTTATTATACTTACTGTGTCTAATAAGTAGTTTATTATATTTTTCAAAAATATTTACCCTGTACAGGTTTATCAATACCTAAAAAAATTGTTACCTATTAAAAATACTGTAAGTACAGACGCCAGCACATTGAGTTACTACAATCATTTCTTTAATAGATTTTCAACTTTATCGCTAAAGAATAAGGTTGATTGGAAAAAAATTTACAGATTGGAGTAGGTTGATTTGCTGGTGTCTGTACATATTTCCTATAATGTAAAAAAATAATAAAAGTAGGTACTTAATAAAAAACATTCATTTTTTCATACATTTTATTGCATTCTAAATCTATTTACTAGCTACCATTTTATACCTCCACATTTTATCATTACAGTCCTTGATTTTCTAATTGCACCAGAGTAGTCATTACCATATCTAGGCACTAAACAGGTTGTGAGGAATGTGTAACTTGCATGTAGATCCTTTATCATGAGAAAATTAAAAAACCATTGTTGTGTTTTTTTACCAGTATTAGGTCCAAGACATTGGAAACAGAATGTGTCTTTCTTGTTTAAATATCCACAGGCTACCACAGTTCCACCATTACTTAGCCCATCCTTAAAATGACGCTCTGACCGTTCTTTCCACTGTTTATTTAGTTCTTTGTCTACTTTCTTCTCTTCATTAAATTCAAATCTATTATCCAATTGATAGGCAGGAACAAAGGGTAAGTCGATGTATTCAGCTGAAAACATAGTATAATAACAGACATTTGATAAGCATCTTAAAACAAACCACTTAGATGTAGTTACATGAGTAATAAACGAGTTTATATTATGATTTAGTATTTCAAACAGATAATAAGCTTACTTGGTAATTCATCATCACTATCGAGTATGTCTTTTAAATTGTCGGACTTCTTTTTTGCTGATTTCTTCCTCATAGTAATTAATATTAGAAGGTACGTTCAACACTTGGAAAAGTATGAAATGCGAATTTAGCGATAAAATTTGGCAAAAACAAACCTGACAACTCTGTCAGGTCTGCGCTAGCGCACAGCACAGGCCACAGATTAATAATAGTAGCACAGGCGCCACAGAGACAGAGCACTATAAAATAGTAACAGATAATAATCTGGTCACACTGACGTGATCGAATAAAACGCTTGCTACACGGTTGCCAACCACGACCCAACAGAGGTCACCTTGGTGGTTTACAACCGTGTCATGATGGTTTACGACCAAACGATGAACAACTTTGCCGGTCGCCAACCAAGGTCACCTCTGTCGGGGACGCGGTTGGCAACCGTGTAGCAGGCGTTTTACAGACTCACGTCAGTGTGACTAGATTTAAATTGAAGACTCCGCCAGATGCTCGCCAAAATTCATGCTAAATATTTTATTGTGTTGTGGGATGGGTATCGTCGACGCGTATCATGATCGCATATGTGGACGGGTAATGATATACGTATCATGATACGGGATCTCGATACGCCGTTATGATACGGCCCGTCCCATGTCGTGTCGGTTTTTGTCCGATCATCAAAGGTGATACAGATGCGATCATGACTATTGTGAAGATACGGATACGGAGCAAATCGGAGGCGTCCACAACTTGATACGGGGCTTGATACAATACGCAGATACGGATACGTTGATCGGATACGGTGATAGGATCGGTCAAATGATCATGTCTGGACCCGGCTTTACGTTTTTTGCAATTTGCAGGTCAGTATCAGGTTGTATGTTGATCTAAATATGATTCGCGGTCATTGAGGTATTATTGTACGTACATAATACCGGGTTATTCCCGCTCGGTAACACCCTTTCGTCAACACTGTTGACGATCGGGAAAAAAAAGTTTCGTTCGTTCACAGTGTTGACGAACGCTACTTATTATTTCCCGTTCGTTAACACCTTTCGTTCCTGTCGTCAACACTGTTGACGATCGGGAAAAAAAAGTTTCGCGTTCCTCAATGTTCGCGGTCGTATCAAATGTTTATTGATAGAATTATAATCTAAAGTCAAACAACTCATAAGTTCATGTAACTGTATTGAATGACTAATTCATGAAATCATGACATTTGACACCTTTGCTAACTTAAGGAGTTGTAATGCTAGTTCTAATGAAAATTCTGTAAAGCCTTAATTGTTACGGTCGCGAATCATATTATAATCAACATACAACCTGACACTAAGCTGCAAATTGTAAAAAATGTAAGAAAATTTGAATTTTGCAGGCTACCTTGGCGACCTTGGCGCATACCCCCTAAATGCCAAAATTATGCCGAATGAAGTCATCATTTGACATAATTTTGTACGATGAAAAAATTGGATAAAGTGCGCGCCACGAAAGAAGGCCCGCGGAAAATGGTGGAACTACATTTATTTTTTATACAATGTGATGCAATGGCATAGACAATAGCGCTGCGTCTGCGGGACTTCTTTCGTGAAATGGACTTTACATACTTTTCTATAAGGTAATGACAGATATTAATCTGTGAAGGTGATTCAGTGTGATCAGATTTAGCAGAATTCTGTAATTTGCAGAATTAGAACCCCAATTTAGGGCTTTGCAGATTGTGTCGCAGAATTGAAAAGATAGCAGTTTTTGGCAGAATTTTATAAAACCTCCGCAGGAAATTAGCAGAATTAGAAATTGACCCTTTGTAATTGAAATAAACATTTAATTTTTTTGCACGACTCTTAATGCGAAGCATTAGAGTGTGCTCTACGATCGAAAAATATTTTTTGCCCCATTTCTGCAACTGTTTTTATTGTTTCACTCCTACTAGTACACAGAACCTACTTAATTTATATACCATTGTATAGATGATTAAATGGAGATTAATACTGTACTTTTTAACAATTGATTTAATGCAGCAGAAATGGAAAAAGAATCAAAATAGTTGAAAAAAAAATCCTGTCCGTCAATTTATGATCCCTGAAAACATTGTAGCTTGCGATAAAATCAATTAATTGAGTCAATTTTTTTTTTATACATTCGTTTCAGCCGTAGAAGGAACCCTATTGAAAATGGCTCTTTTATTCATAGTAGTTTAATTATAATTAATAAAATACTAACTAAAATATAATATCAATATCTAAATATTTTCAACCTTGATCCGGTGCCGTTGCCTAGCAACTGCCAACGTAAATATCTTTGTCAGTCGTTGACATTACGACTTCATGAAAAGTGATAAATTGTTCATTTTTAAACTATGTTTTGAATTTCTTTTTCGTTTATGAATGAGTGATAAGTATGAGGCGTGCACTTTTGGATTTTCCAAACTATTTTTTACTTTTAAGGGCAGCCCTGAAATACATTTTAGGAGAATTCCCTGTAAATTTGTATTTTCTTTCGAGTTTTATGACCAGAACTTCCGTTCTGAGTGAGAGAAGTCTCGTTTACAGCGCTTCAAAGTGTAGGAAGGTTATAACTCGTAGAGTATATTTGTTCTGTCACATCATCCTATGCGCTAGGGTTGTTAACCTTGCGTCTCAACACGTAAGGCGGGCGCGGGGAACACGTCACGTGACCAGGCCCGCCGCTAGCTGTTTCGTCGCCCGCGTGCAAAACCGAGTATGCCGCCCTACGACTAAGTACTTACTCTGAGTTTTGTCAAATAAAGGATAAAATTGATGTTTTTTTCTTTATGATGGGGAAAAAGAAATACAACATAACGAAGATAAACATTTATTTCAATTAAGTAGGTTATGTTATGTACGTAGCGGTCCTATGTCGCTAGGCCATTTTTTAAAGGAATCGCTTGACGTTTAGTTTGACTTACGACCTTCTATTTTCAAGAGACATGCATCATCTTCAAGTGATTGTAGTTCATAATTTCAACCTTATAATCTGAGTCAAGTTGACCTAGCGGTTAAGCGCGTTCAGATAAAATCGATGAGCCGTGAGTTCAAATCCCCCGTAGCATTAGACTTTTTGTAAGTTTTTACTTGATTGGAAGTAATGGGACAGAAATATAATGATATTATTCTTTATCTTGTTCGCCTTGTTCACACATTTCGTAAAGTTAGGAAGGTAGATCATATTAAATTAAATGAAGAATTTAGATTTCTGTAAGGTAGACATGAGTTTTAGGAATATTTAACTTGATCGGAATGAATGTTGTCGTTTGGTTGTAGTTGTTGGTTAGTGACGTGTGGTTTAATAGCAAAGAGAAATTAAACTACTACTCAAAATTTGCAAAATGTATGCAAATATTAATATTGAGACGAGGGCGACTATTATTGCGCTGCATAAAAGTGGTCTTAATAGAAGACAAATATCTGATGAAACCGGACTAAATGTGAGTGATTTAATTTATGAATTGTAACTTAAACTTTTATTTGAAAATACCTAAGATTATTTGGTGGCATATGGAGTAATTGTTTTAATTATTTTTTAAATCCATCATGAGGCCGATAAATAATTAGTGTTTATTATTGGATTTATAAATGCAGAGTTTTAATATTTTAATGTTATATTGTTATCACATAACATAATCAGCCTATTAATGTTCCCACTGCTGGGACACAGGCCTTCTCTCTGTGAGAGGGATATTGTTATATTATAAATATTATTAAAAATAACAAGTGTTTGTTATTGGATTTATATATGCAGAGTTTTTATATTTTATTGTTACATTAAATAAATATTATTATATTTTATAAAAATGAAGTCTTGTTAGTAGTAGCATTTTGTTATAGCTACTTTATTATAACTAATATATATTTTTTTTTGTTTTAGAGGAATACTGTTAGTCTCTGGATTAAAAGATATGAGGAAGAGGGTAGCCTTGCTAGTCGACAGCGAAGTGGAAGGCCAACGCTTATTAGCGAGGCACAGCGACGATATATGGTGGGCGAGTATGAAACAAATGGTTTCACACCAACTAGACACTTTGCAAACTTATTCGACACTTCAGTGCGAACTGTTCGCCGTGCCCTTCACGCTGAAGGCTTGCATAACAAAGTGCAAAGGTGGGATGAGAGATGTATAGAACAATTAAAAACCCATTGCAAGGAGGTGTGGGAAAATTTAAGAGGAACCGAAATATGTGGTAATATTGTAGGGTCGATGCGCAAACGTCTACTTGACTGCATCGAAAATAATGGGAGTTAAGGCTCGTCCAGACCACTGCGACGCGACGGCGCGCGGCGGCGCGACGCGACACGAACAATACAATTTCTAAGAAAACTTCACGGTATAACAATAGCCGGTGTCGCATCGCACTGTCGCGTCGCGCTAGTCTGCAAGAAGCTTTATACAAAATATTAATACCTAGATGTTTGGTTATAATTATTAGACGGTGTCACTAAATATTTATATTAACATAACCGTAATTATTTAATGATCTTAAATTGAGGTTTAGTTTCAATCTTCTTTTCGTCAAGAAAATGAACACTTAAGCTATACAGGATGACAGGGAAATTCGACCTATTCCTTGAAAGGGGTTATACTAGAGGTCATTAGCAACAAATTAAGTCCAATGAACTAGGGGTCAAACCTGGATGGTTCTCGAGCTGTGACGGTTCTTCGATATTGTAGAAATTTTCTGACTTGTTACCAAAAACAATTAATTATGAAAAAAATACTCCACTCTAAACATTTAATTGATACTTTTCTGAAAGCTGAGAAAGGCGTGATCATTGAAAAAAAAAAATCTCGCCCAAAACTTACATAATCTCAGAAATAGAAGGTCTTTAGTAGCTATAATTTTTAATGATTGTTTTATTCCCAAACATTGAAGTAAGCTATTGGAAAAAAATTGTATGACAGTTGGCGTACAAATGTGTAAAATGACTAACTGGTTTCATAAGCTTTCCAAAAAGGTATAATTGTCATTAACTTTCCCAGCGGTTTTTCAAAAATCCGCAAAAGTGCGCTATAGACCAAATTTTTAATTTTGATTTGTTAAATTAATTCAGCTCGAAAAGTCAACGTGTAGAGTAGTGAATAAAAAATTAATGTAATTTGATACAGTTTAATACAAAAAAAAAGCAGTTAACAAAAATTACACATCCTTTTCGAATTGCCTGCCATTGATGCGTCGCATAGCGTTAAATATGGACTTCTTGCCGGCCATGACGTTGGGCAACCTCGACCGATCCATCTCAGCGGATAATTGTCATCCAGCCATTGTCGCACACCTCGGTAAAAGTGAGCTGGGCTTCCATTGTGCTGGTACACCATATCTCTTCTCGTAGCTAGAGGCACATCTTCCAAAACCGTGTTCATTTCTTCTCTTAAAAAGTTTTCGTAGTTACGTTATGCCACTCAAATTTCAGGGCAAGAAGAATGGCCTGAACTTATCATGGCCAATCCCCATCCAAACATTTAACGAAAATCTTCTCTGGTGGGCCCTTTGAAATCTTTGAAAGTCCAGATTTAACGCCATGCGACTTTTATCTTTAGGGTCACATGAAGGACTTAGTGTACCCTACACCAGTGACATACATTAAAGAGTTGAGGGAGAGGATTTTGGCAGCTGCCGAACACATGAAAACCTCACTTTCAACGCGAGTGCCAGTGAGTGAAGTATGTCGTAGGCTGCATACGCAACAATGGCAGGCAATTCGAAAAGGATGTGTAATTTTTGTTAACTGCTTTTTTTTTGTATTAAACTGTATCAAATTACATTATTTTTTTATTCACTACTCTACACGTTGACTTTTCGAGCTGAATTAATTTAACAAATCAAAATTAAAAATTTGTTCTATAGCGCGCTTTTGCAGATTTTTGAAAAACTGCTGGGAAAGTTAATGACAATTATACCTTTTTGGAAAGCTTATGAAACCAGTTAGTCATTTTACATATTTGTACGCCAACTGTCATACAATTTTTTTCCAATAGCTTACTTCAATGTTTGGGAATAAAACAATCATTAAAAATTATAGCTACTAAAGACCTTCTATTTCTGAGATTATGTAAGTTTTGGGCGAGATTTTTTTTTTACAATGATCACGCCTTTCTCAGCTTTCAGAAAAGTATCAATTAAATGTTTAGAGTGGAGTATTTTTTTCATAATTAATTGTTTTAGGTAACAAGTCAGAAAATTTCTACAATATCGAAGAACCGTCACAGCTCGAGAACCATCCAGGTTTGACCCCTAGTTCATTGGACTTAATTTGTTGCTAATGACCTCTAGTATAACCCCTTTCAAGGAAAAGGTCGAATTTCCCTGTCACCCTGTATAACCTCAATATAATAACATTCATTGTGACGTTACATAAAAACATGCATAAAGTCTAAAATATCATATAGGTAATAGTTTTCCATAAACTCTGCCGATACCTATAATAAGTGGGTATCAACAATATTATATTTGTGTTATTAAGTATTAGAATATCCATTCCTTGTTATATTATTATGAATTGACTAAGTGGGTAGTGGTACCCACTAACAAAAAATCTTAATTAAGAACGGTTAACAAGAGAACTTCTTTTATCTAGGTGGAATGTGACGTCACAATTCTCATAAAAGTTTGTTAATTTTATAAATGAATAAAACGAATAAACATTTTTGTTATCATAGCACAATTTTTTTATTTCCACCTTTCAACACCGAAAAGATAAATATTATTTAACTATTTATGTGATTTTTAATCACATAAATAGTTAAATAATAATACAAAAACTAATATTTAGTTTCTTATAAATATTATGCATAAATACACTTTAAATAAATACAAATATCTAAAAGTTTTTGTTATAAATACAAATATGGTCTAACATTCACACATTTTATGTGGGATTCGAACTCAAGCCTCATTGATCGCGTATCCATTGCTTTACTCAAACAGCTACGGGCACATGTCAACTATAAGTGAATTTTATCAATGCAATGGTAAGAAAGGTCACCTCTATGACGCTTATTCTAAATGCAACAGAAATATAATGTTGTTTCGCGTTAGTGCGACGGTGTGTGTTACTGATGAGAATATAAATTATGAGATTATATGAAATAAGATATGAATACTCGTAACGAACAGGATCTGTACTCACAGAAATCAAAATGATTAGTAGGTAGACTTCAAAAATCGAAGTAAAGTTTTTTTATGGGCTACCTACTAAACTTTATTATTTATGTGAACAAGACGAATGAAAGAAACAAAAAACGAATGATTATTATCGATCTACTACTAAATATTAAATATTAAAAACTAAACTAAATATTAAAAAGAAAAAGTGAACTATAAATAGTAATTATTAAAAAAAATATATCCGCAGGAGAGATTCGAACTGTCGGCTCGCTGAAAACACACAAGTATCAAAGGACGTAACCATTGAGCTAGCATGTCATACATTTTGCTGGTTGAAATTATGAACTACTATAAGTTATAAACCAAGTGAGTGTGTGTGCGTGTGGAACAACTTATAGAAGAAGGTCGTAAGTCAAACCGAACCGTCAACCGATTACTCAAAAAAATGGCATAGCGACTTAAGACCGCTACTGTACAATAGTGTATCAATTAAAAAAAAAAAAAATATTGCAATTTTCGTTTTCACTTTTTTTTCAAAAAAAATCTTTTTGACGCTAATGGGGAAAAAACCCCCTTCTCGCGACTTTACATTAAAATTATCAATATATTACGAAAAAAAAACATTTAGCTATCCATTTCTATTGTGTTAGCTTTTTTTATACTGATTCCAACGGTGTAAGTGGTATAATCAGCTCCCATACAAAACTTTAGAGATATCGTAGTTTTAATCTCAAGTGGTCACGCTTCTGGGTGGTCCCCTGAGGGGCTAACAGATGCGCTTTGACGGATCCGCGTGATGGCGCTGACCAGGGCTTGACCGACGAGAGGACACTGTTCGAATGCGTAATGTAATGCGTATAAGCTTAGGTAGTTAACCTGCCAATTGAGAAGGAAGCTCAAAGGGGATTCCCCTAACATCGCCAGTCCTGTTTTTCATAGAGTGACGGACGGACGACGTTTGCTATTGTTGCATCTTAATTTTAACGGGTGCCAATAGATGGCGGTGTTATCGTCATTCGGTCGGATTTTTTTCTATGCTATGACATTGATATTATACATGGTGGGTTGGGTATTATGACAATGACTTGAATTACGTGATGAGTCGCACGATATGCCGCCCCCTGGTTGTGCCGCCCTTGTGCGGTGCACGCTTTACACGCCCGCTTACGGCGGGCCTGCACGTGACTAGACAGCCGCGAGCGCGTCCGTCCGCGCGACCCCTCACCCCACTACCCCAGTCAGTCAGCTACTCAGCTGTCTCGCTAGCGAGCGTACGTACACCGCGTCGTAGACCCGCTCATTTCTCGCGCGTAAGTTGTTTTAGTGTATGAAGCTCCGAGAAATGAGCGACGCTATGACGCGGCGTACTTGCGCTCGCTAGCACTAGCTGCCAAGTTGCTACATATTGCGATGCATCGGGTGCTTGAACTGTCAAAACGCAATTTTGTGATAGGCCTCTTAAGCTGACTAACCAAAAAACCTACTTATTTAGAATTTAGATATGTATAGGAAGAAACAACTTGAAAGATAAAAATAACAATGTAATTATTTGACAATCAAATATTTATTTCAATAGTTCAATCAATCAATAAATTCAGCCTCAAAAGTTATAAGTAGGTACCTACATGATTTAACAGTGTCTCTTAAGAATCATGTCGAACTGCTTCTAAGTCTCCTTCCTTATTTAATTGTAAGGTTTTCAAACGACGTTTACGATATTGGTGATTCTTGAGTTTATCCAATGCCTGATCTGCAACTTCTGATAGAGGTTTTTTTAAGTATTCCGGGATTCTTCGGACAACTCTTTGAGATAATTGGTATAAAAATCTGTGTGTTAATCCATCTGAAAACTGCTTAACTAAATCTTTCCATCGAATGTCAGTCCAGACTTGATACGATGACGACTTAAGGCTGAAAATACTAAATTGGTTAATAAAAAAACTTAACTATCTAACGCAGCGGTTCTCAAACTTTTTTGGCGACGGAACCCTTTTAGAAATCGAAATATTTAACGGAGCCCTAAAATAATCTAAACCTGGTTTTATGTGTATTCTTCATTAATAATAATCAAAATACTTGACATTAAGAGCCCTATTAGATTTCGAGTGATTTCGACGGTGATTTTTGCATTAAATGGGCAACTTTGGCGTTCTCATTCTGAATTCTGAGTGAAAGACTTCGACGAGTGGTGGAGAATAGTTATTAGTATAGTTCATAGAGGCCTCACTTTTTGCATTTTTTTCTTAATTATTTATATAAAGCCAAAATTCCGAAGCAAGTTTTTCAAAAAATGCGCGACGGCACTTTTTTGAGCTCGTGGGTAGAACTATTGTACATAGCAAATGAAGTGAAAAATTTAAAATAAGATCTCTTAAAAAATGGTTTAGTTCATAGCGGCCTAAGAATTTTGAAATATGTATGGGATACTTATCTAAAAAAATTCCAATTCAAAATCATAAAAAATGCTCAGAATTTACTGTAAATTTCTCCTTATTACATTCATATTTTTACGTTATATGGATAAGAAACGGACCTTTCGGTCGTTTTTTCCCAAAACTATTCAGAACTTTAGTAGAAGTGAAACCTAAAAGGTATTATGACTGGGCGTACAGCCCGATTCAAACTATTAATGGAGGCTCGGAACATGATACGAGTTTGAGAATTGGCTTTATAGATATGTTTTTGAATCTCTAGGGGGGGGCCGCCCCCCCCCCCCCTGCCCCCCCTTGGCGACGCCGATGGGTATGAAATAGATATTTACTTTTCATCAATTGTTTGATGTCAGGCTTGAATAAAGAGAATTGAAGTCGCGTGTCAGATTCGGCATTCAGTCTATTGCGGTATTTTGATTTTATAGCTGCATAATGTTGAATTCAGAATCCTGTTTCGCACAGTTTGTAACTCCGGTCTAACTTCAATTTACGCCGAGATGACCATCTCACTTTTGTATGGAGTAGTATTTTATTTTATGTTTTCTGCCATAATCTTCACACAATATTGACAACAATCAGGATTGCAGTGGACAATTTTGACGAAATTCATTATTTTTACTGCTTTCTCAAGAATTAATTTTAGATTTGGCGGCATTTGCTTATTAGCTGTTTTTTTAGATGTTGCATAAAACGCTTACTACACGGTTGCCAACCGCGTCCCCGACAGAGGTGACCTTGGTTGGCAACCGGCAAAGTTGTTTCACCTTTTGGTCGTAAACATCATCTACATGGTTGTAAACCACCAAGGTCACCTCTGTCGGGACGCGGTTGGCAACCGTGTAGGCGTTTTACTTGTTCCACTGGGTCCAACTTTCTTTTTCTAGTCGTAGGAACAGTATGGGCTCAAATGTCCACGAATAAAAAAACTAAAGTAAAAAAAAATATTGCATACTTTTTTTGTAAAATACTATGAATTATACGATGAGATCAATATTAAGCGTGTGCAAATTCATCGCAACTCATCACAACAGGGAACCCTTCACTGGGCGTGGTCCGATACGCACTTGGCCGATTTTATTTAAAACTTTGTTTGTTAAGTAGGTACTTAAATTAATAAATTTTTGTATTAATAAAACATTACCCAGTCGGGTAAATTTACCAACCTTTTGAATACTTGTTTTCTCAGTTTGTTTATTTTTAAATTTTCTTTTACAAAAACTTGAACATGGAGACTCCCATACCAAAAGTTTTGCAAATAAATATAATGTTGATCAAATTTCTGTTCAAGCTTCAACCAAATAGATTTATCTATTTTACTATACTTTAATTCTTCTAGAGGTACTTGTGAATACTTCAGTAGTAGCCTTAAAAATGTAGTTGCTAATGCTAAAGTCCATTTAATTTTCTTCTTTTCTGGTTTGCCTAAAAATGTAAAAAAAACCTATATTATTTATTCGTGTCTTTTTTGTAGTAAGTAACAATGGTTTAAGTGCACACACCATTAAATAGCTGCTGTAATCTTTTGTAAATTCCTCTAGGTTCTCTACCCAGAACCATTGATAATAATGTAACTGAATGGTTGGGATGGTGTGTGAAACACACTTTCATGATTTTTTCTTCATCTGCAGAGTAAGCACCTTTGACAGAGCCTCCAAAATGGGTCATAACATGCCTGAATACTTGAAACATTGTTCTTTGTAGTCCACGAGCCAAAAAAGCAACAACAAAACGTCTTGCACGTTCTTCAGGTGTATTAGGTAATCTGCTTTTAATTTTATTTTTCCACCGAGCTAAACAGATTAACTTATCAGGAACATCATAAAGCTGCCGAAAAAAGATGTTACAAGTATTTGTTTTATTGTATGCTAGATTATGTAAATTAAGTTGTATCAACATCATCAGCCTATTAATGTTCCCACTGCTGGGACACAGGCCTCCTCTCTGTGAGAGGGAGTGGGCCGTAATCTACCACGCGGGCCCAGTGCGGGTTGGTAGATGTCACATGTCTTCGAATTTTTTGGTTCTAAGACATGCCGGTTTCCTCACGATGTTTCCCTTCACCGTTTTGAGAGCAGTGGTGATGAAATTATTTACACAAAGTAAAGCGCCTGCTTGGGTTCGAACCCACGACCTACAACTCGTAAGTCGGGGCCGTTACCACTGCCAATGAAGTTGTATGAAAAGGTGTAATTATCATTTGCCAAATTAATTGTTCACCTCATCTCATTCATTTTAACATAGTAACATACAACATAAAGTTATTCTAAATTAGACTTGAAGTGAATTAAATAAAAATAAAAACAACGGGTTGCACTCCGGGAGTGCCGGCAGAAGTGAAAACTTGAACATTAACATTGTGCATTTTTGAATATTTTGGAATGGTTAGGGAATAATTTCGCACCAATTGCTTTATTTATCAGTATAAAAGGACTGTAATTTGTGTGGTATTCATTAGTAGTAGTAGTACTTATATTTATTTATTTTCAAAATATAGTCTTACAAAAATAAACTATTTATTTAAACACTTTTCATGAAGTATGTTTTGACTGTTTTTTTTACCCATCAATATGGGTAAAATTTCTTACCTCGCAATCTTTACGTAATGTCAAAGACTATTCAATTTGATATTTACTTTGTCGGTTGCTAGGCAACGGATCTTACGGTCACGTTTCCTGTCACGAGTTTAAAATTTTTTACCCATCCCAAAAAAATGCACAACGCAGCTAAAGAAGTTTTCACTTCAACAACTAGATAAGTAAAACCAAAATGGGTTCATATCATACTACTTGAGTGCTCATGGGGTGATGTGATTATTGTAAACAGTAGGTACTATACCTTCATAAATTCATTCCAATTGTCTTGTATTTTATCACTTTCAGCTTTGCAAATGGTGTCCATACGATAAGGTTGAGAATGATTGTCATTATCAGTATTTTTAAGTGGCCTTGAAAGAGAATTTGATTGTTGATACCAAGGTTGATCCCATGTTATTGTCTCATCTTTTAATCTGTCTAGTAATAACTGAAATAAAGAATACATTTATTTAATTAAGAGCGTTTATTCTGAAAGTCAGCAACGTCGCAAATAGATGTCACATATTTCGCTGTGTTGATGAATTTGGCAATATTACTATAAGGAAATAAAAAATGTGGATAACTAGCAAACTAGAATATTGATTATGAAATGCAACAATTAATATCGTTACACCAAATATTTAGTTATAGATGTAAAAAAAGGATCAAATTTTTTTGTCATAATATGTGGTTGCAATCGTTTCTTAAAACAAAAGACTGAAGCCATTTCATCACACAATATTACAAATAGAACAGCAAAGAAGCCAAAACAATGAACTCCCGGCCGCCTGGCTGTAGTTTCAGTAGTTTGCTTTTTTTAGTACAGCAGTGCTGCCAACAATAATTTTAAAATTCCACTAAGCATATTGAACTTCGCCAAAATTTCGTTGTACTTAATTTTTATCCGTCAATAAAACCGTCAGTTAAGAATATCGCAGTAGCAAAACTGAATTGGCAAAACCACATAATTTTATGGACGGATTTTGTACCAGGAAATTATGAAAATAAATATGAAAATTTTATATAAAATATTCAATATGGCAAGACCTGTTTCTTTGATCATGTCTAACAACAAATGTCAAAAATCTTTGATCATAGACGATTTGATTCTTAAGTTTGTATTACATTATCATATAACTAGTACTCATAGATATGGGATCCTAGATATATGATAGTGTAATCAGGGACCGCGCAACCCCGGATACGAGTTAAGCTTTTTGTTAGGGTAACCCGTTTATGAGGTTACCATTACCTGAAGTAACTCCTTGAATGGGTTCTATGCTTGAAACCCAGTAAAAGGGTTATCTCTTCAATATGAATAACCCATTGAAAGGGTTCTATACTTGAAACCCATTGAATGGGTTACATGATAACCCATTGAAAGGGTTACATAATAACCCATTGAATGGGTTACATCATACATGATAACCCATTGAAAGGGTTACATGATAACCCATTGAATGGGTTCTATACTTGAAACCCAGTGAACGGGTTACCCCTTCATTATAATGACCTATTTATTATAAGGGTTTTGTTCGGGTTAACACAAGGTTATTCAATAAATGTGTGCTAAGTAGGTGATGGGTGAGGTGGCGCGAGCACCACGAACCATCCACCATCGCTAGTTTTGCTATGTACTTACAATAGTTCAAGCCAAGAGCTCAAAAAAGTGCCGTCGCGCATTTTATGAAAAAGTTGCTTCGGAATTTTGGCTTTAAATAAACTAGCTGCCCGCCCCGGCTTCGCACGGGTAGCACTAAGTACTTATCTACGGCGCACCTACATACCTACCGTACCTACCCTAACTAACTACCTACCTACCCATATAACTACTTACTTACCTACCTACCTATCCTACCCTAGATTCCTATTTTATCCTATCCTATCCTATCCTAGATTGAGCGTTATTGTAACGTCAAAAAAAATGTTTTTTTTTTTAATGAAATAAATAGTTTTTTTTTTTTTTTTTTTTACCTACATACCTACCTATCCTACCGACATACCTACCTACCTACTTACATACCCACCTCATTACCTACCTACCTACCCTACTTTCACCTACCCATCCTAAGAACCTTCTCCTTACAATAACAAACACAGCAAAAAATTAACGAAGTGTATAGAGTGCCGCGAGTTTCTTGTGGCACTCTAGTGTCACTGCCTCGGCCCGGCTAGGGTGCCGTGAGCGTTGCATTGTCACTGTCACTTGTTATTTAGGTAAGGTTAGGTTAGAACTGTGACCACACAACGCACGAGCCGAGCGAGCGTAGCGAGCGGTGCCGCGGTAGCGGCCGGCGAAGTGCCAGGGCCAGGGTCCGTTTAGGCACAAGAGAATGTAATGTTTTGGGAATGTGGTGTTTTACAGCGATCTAACCTCGACAATCAAACAAAATACCAAGTGACGTGACTTAGTGACAGTGACAATGACAATCCAATGCTCGCGGCACTTTAGCCGGGCCGAGGCGGTGTTACTAGGGTGCCTGTAGTGGCACTTTATCCGATAGTGATAGAGTGCCAATGGTGGCAGTCTATACACTGCCAAAAATTAATTATTAAATTAATAATGAATTAGCGAAATTCGTCCGTTCCACGCGTGATAAATAGGGATTCATTTTTTATAGATAATTAAGCAAAAATTTCAAAAAGCGAAGCCGCTATTAACTAAACTAATAACTCTTCTCCACCACTCAATAAGTCATAGTTGTCGAAGTCTTTCAGTTACTCTGAGTAACTGAAAGATGATAAGAACGCCAAAGTTGCCTAATTAACGCAAAAATCACCGTCGAAATGTAATAGGGCTTTAATAAGTGCTATTCCATTTTGCAAACTATGCCCATCATCGAGAGATCATATTACATTGCTCCGATCGGAATGTTGCACTGTTATAGTTAAGAGTGTTTATTCTGAAAGTTGGCAACGTCGCAAATAGATGTCAAATATTTCGCTGTTTTGATTAATTTGATAATATTTCTGTATGGAAATAAAAAATGTGGCTCACTAGCGAACTAGAATATTGATTATGAAATGCAATAATTAATATCGTTACACCGAATAGTTAGTTTTAGATGTAAAAAAAGTATTTGGAAACCTTCCAAATGCCTTTTTTTCACCTAAAACGGGTACAACATCAAATTCAATGTTATAATTGCAATTCATTATTAATATTCTAGTCAATTGGTTAGCCACATTTCTTATTTCCATACAGTAATATTTCCAAATTAATCGAAACAGGTAAATATTTGACAGCTATTTACGACGTTGCCAACTTTTAGGATGCACCCTCTTAAGAGAGTTGAAAGTATAACCCTTTTGAATGGCTTAATTTAAGCCGTTCAAAAGGGTTACCCACATCGTATGGGTTTTTGATTAACTGCTTAGAAAAACCCTATCGAAAACCCTTTCAGCCGTTCAAATGGGTTACCCACATCGTATGGTTTTTTGATTAAGCCGTTCAAATGGGTTACCCACATCGTATGGGTTTTTGATTAACTGCTTAGAAAAACCCTATTGAAAACCCTTTCAATGGGTAACCAAAAAGGTCCCTGAGTGTAATACCCCCCTAACATCTTTCCTCTCACTTTTCCACAATCAAAATCTAAATAACCAAATCTGTAGAAGTGATTTCATGAAAAGGGAAGGTTTCACAGGAAACCGAGGAAGCGCGCACTATTTGATTTGACCAATGAGCGCACACAGTGCTAGAGTTAGCGGTCAGAAACGACCTTGACGAGGCCCCACCTCTTTCATGTCGCTTATTACCAAGGTGAGATCTCAGATATTACACATCATTTGTGACTAATCTAAGGCTCGCTAGTTTTTTTTAAATTATATCCTCTATTATCTATCTATACATTAAAATGTGAGTCTGTTTCTATGCAGTGAAGTAGTAACCAGCTATCTAATTACGCAACACATTTTCGTAAACGATTCCGATTAATCTGTTTCCCACACGTACCAAACCGAGTCTTATGCCAAATATAAGACCGTGACCAATATGGAGAATGCCTATACACACCTTGTTAACACGGAAACGTCTTTTCTTAATGCATATAGAGACCCAAACATTTTAGTAGACGCGATGATAGATATGATAAGGTCATCTCTCCTACAAAACACTAAGGTTGTCTTACTCTCTAGCTCTAAGCGTACTCTAAAGCCCTGGATATCCACAGGGGCCCTAAGATGTATTAGACTTAGAAATAAATTGCAACTACAGTCGAAGGAATACCCTTTTATTAATGTTATTTTGATCATAACGTATAAGCGTTATCGCACATTTTGCTGTAGGTAATCTTATTATGAAACTCAAAAGACAATATCATAAGAACCAAATTTTAACTTCTGCGAAAAATCCCAAGCTACTTTGACATGCAATTAACAACATAACCCATTATAAAAAACCAAAGACATCTAGTGTACACCTACTTCAAATCACACCACACCCTCTCAACTCGTTAAACTGTGTAAACCACTTCTTTGTAACAATTGGTAAAACATTGGCGGAGGAAATTATGGCTTATTCCCGAAATCCCCCCTGAAAATCCCCCTAGGGGGAAAAGAGGAATAAAAAAAAAAAAGGCTCAAAATCCCCCCTGATAATCCCCCTTAGGGGGGAAAACGGGAATCGAAAAAAATACTTCTTCCACAAATCCCCCCTGAAAATACCCCCTGAGGGGGAAAACAGGAATCTAAAAAAAAATAGTGTCGAATTCCCCCCTGGGGGCTTACCATGCACTCTTATAGCAGGTCAATTTTCGACGGAAAGTGAACTGTCGGGCTATTTTGTACCACGAACACGTCAAATAACAGGCGAGCCAGCGATCACGTGACTAAAGCCGCTCAGTGGTCACGTGACAACATTTCACTGGTCTGACCTGCGATAGGCTCTACCATCAAGTCATTTTTGACATGTAAAACCTTGAAAACTGAGCTGCCCTGCTGTCATATTAAGCAGGCGTGTAAAACTTACTTTTATTGAACTGTTTTCTTTAATTTAAAATAAAAAACGTAAGTATATGTTAATTTGTGAATATAATACTATTGTGGCGTTATTTAAAATTATAGACCACAAAAAAACACGTCTCTTTGTCGTCTACTTATGTTGTAGAAATGGTACGAGTGAGTAGATGTGAAAGAAATAGAAATAAAGAACACAATACACATAAATAAAAACCAATTTAATGTTTAATAGATGTTTTGGGTAAAAACAATATTCGTAGTCTTAGTAAAAAAACAAACTACAGCTACCCAGCCTCTTGAATCATCGATAGCACTGTAGCGGTTACACCGTTACATACGAACTACGCAGTAAGACATGACGTTACAAAAATCTTGCATGATTAATACTTATATAAGATTATCCGAAAACAACTTTCGGGCAGTTGCCCGTCAGACATAACACCCGGTCTGGTCGGAGGAGCCTCCCATTTCTCATGAGAAGAGTGAACTTTACACCCTGTTCCTCATGCCTCCACCAACAATAGAATTCACATCATGTTCCAATGTTCCGTCACTTCCGTCCACAATCTGCGGGACATTTCTCGAGTTTGAGCCCTTTTATGTACCCCATTGCAATCCTTGTGATTATGTATTAAAAAAATCTAATATTTTTATATTTCCAATTTTTATATGTCATCAATAAATATTCTTGTTTTGTTGACAATTTATTTGACACGCTATTAGTCGTTCGAAAATAGCAATAGCTTTGGTAAGTTTTCATTCAAGTAGGTTGGTGTTGTTGGTGGTACCTTTATTTTACATCTAAAAGGCCTCCACGTCATAATCGTGTTACATAAGATTTTTTGCTGCGAAACATAGTTTTATTTATATTTTAGTTTATATTTTATCTAATTTTTTTGATCATTTTATACTGTTATCAAATTAATTTTATATAACCGTAAAACCGGTAACATTCCGAAAAAGTATTTCCGAACGTTTGTTTATAATATGACGTACCGGTCAACGGTAGCGTAGCAGGTCTGAAGTTGATACATTGCAGGTCAGACTGAAATGCTCATGGTACAAATAGAAAACCTGTCAGGTTAAAATGCCAAGTTGACCTGTCCTGTACTTGGCAAGTATTTAAAATGTTCATGGTACGGCCCCTGATAATCCCCTTAATCGTTAAATTACTGCAAAAAAAAAAAAACGGTAACAAGATTATTTTTAAGGACCTAATTGAAACAAAAAAAAACTAAAAAGTATATACCTACTTAATAATAGGTTAGGTGCTTACCTGAAGTAAGTACTAGAATCCAGAAATATTTTTTTGATATCCAGATTCTGACATTAAAATATTCACTTTGATAATGTTTTTTACACTGAGGTATTGTTCCTGGAACTGTCTGCTAGGGGCAGGTAATAACTTGTTTTGCTATCGGGTATACATTTCAAATCGGCCAAATCGAATTACGGCGCTGGGCGCCGATTTATTTTGTTCGCCGGTGCTGGTTGCCAAAGTAGGTATTTACAGCGGGCGCCGACAGATATTTTATTTTACTGAATGCAGGAGTGAGCAGAGCGAACTTAAGAATAATTTTGATTTACTCCGTTCTAATACCAACGGCAACAACTAATACAACTGTTGTTGTTTGTAGGTGAAACACGTACCTACACTACCTACTGTTTAAACTCATATTTATTTTCTTCTAGCTTCCGCCAGTGGCTTCGCCCGCGTGATAAATTAATAAATTATAGCTTACTATGTTATGCATGTATTATAAACCTTACTCTTGAATCACACTATCTATTAAAAAAAAAGCCGCATCAAAATCCGTTTAAAGATCTAAGCATACATAGGGACAGACAGCGGGAAGCGACTTTGTGTTATACTATGTAGTGATTCCGAACGGATACCACTATTTGAATGTGCGAACAAATACTAACAGCTTGAATTTGGTACAGTCAGCTCAGTCAAACCTAATCTAACTTTTGTTTCTAATATTTTTATGTGAACGTAATTAATGCTGACCAAATTCACTTCATTCCAATATTTTTACAAAGGTGAGAGTAGTTTAGGTGACTCTTCTTGCAATTTTTTTTTACCTGTGAGAAAGGGTGAGTTTGCTCTTGAACGCGCCTAAATGCGCTTAACATGAACGCACCCGCAGCGAGAGGGACGCGCGGGGGCGACGCAGGCGGCGAGCCGGCGCGGTCGGCGCGCGGGCACATTTCGGCCACAACCACCGTTACGACGACACGTCGAATCACAAATGTCGCGATCGCGTGTGTCCACCAGTGCCCACCATTGTAACAACCGTCTTTATTTTAAACAATATAATTATTATTAACAAAAGTTGGAAGACTATGATTTACGCTCCCAACAGCTCTATTGTTTCAAAATTCGGAACAACCAATCAGAGTTAAGTGTGACTGGAATGTCTATAATATTTTATTGTCTTGGTATATACGTAAGTCAATGGAATAAGGTCCGTTTCTATTTTGATGATCTCTTATTAATTATTTCTGCGGCGCGGCGCAGCAAAAAATATTTTCTGAATAATTGCTTGATTTAAAGTATAGGTAATTTAAAATTCCCTAGGGAACGCAATTTATCCGAAGTCACAAGCAACAACATTACTTAATTGCTTGTAAGAAAATCACAATTTGAAAATACCACGTTATTTTAAATTACAAACTACTTAGGTGGTGTACTTATCTTTCTATCTATTTCTTTTTATCTTTCTAATGAACCTTTTCCTGGAAACGAAACAGCAACTTTGCGTAAACAAGATCATAAAACACGTGCACTCACAAAACCTCAACCTGTTCCTAGTTGGAGTGACCAACTAGGAACAAAAGATTTTTAATTATCTTATTGTTTGTAACTAATGCAGGCTAAAGTATGAGCCGCTCTTCCAAAAATCTTTGAAATTCCAAAATGAAAAGGGGCATTTAGGGATTTTTTTTTATATTAGGTCTCATTTTCCTCCTTGAGGGAGATGCTCTCAGGGGGGAATTTGGGAACGACACTAAATGAAAAGGGGACTTTCGGGATTTTTTTTTATATTAGGTCTCATTTTCCCCCTTGAGGGAGATGCTCTCAGGGGGGAATTTGGGAACGACACAAAATGAAAAGGGGACTTTCGGGAATTCTTTTTACATTAGTGTCCCGTTTTCCCCCCTGAGGGGGATTCTCTCAGGGGGGAATATGGGAATAAGCCGAAATTATGACTCTAACTGGGCAAGGATATTGACCTTTGTGCTGCTGGAGACAGATCCAGCAGAAGTGATTAGTACACTCATGGCTCTTGACTCAGCAAGTGCTTCGGGGTGGGATGGCATACCCGTGAGGCCGTGAGTTTCCTAATTATCTCGAGACTTTGTAGTTCCTCTCATTTGCAAATTAACCAATCTGTGTTTTGAAACTGGTATATTTTGTAATGTGTTGAAACGATCTATCACCACGCCTGTGCACAAGGATGGGGACAGGAGTGATGTTAATAATTATCGACCGATTTCCGTCTTGCCATCACTTTCAAAAATAATAGAAAAAATAATAAATAAAAGGCTTACAAATTACTTGAATAAATATAACATTCTGTTAGACTCACAATATGGTTTTAGACAGGGGCGGTCGACGGAAGAGTAGACAAAAATGACGTTCCGTGTAAACAGTACGACGGCAGCAAAGTAGAAAGAGTCAACTGCACTTTTTACGAAATTCACTCTTTTACATAATTCGACTCAGAATTCTTTGTTTCGTCATAGAATGTCTTTCTCTTTGATTCTCTCTTACTGATAATAAGTCACGTATATAAACACAACTACAACTTTTTTTTTTTTTCAGAGTGATGTCGAAGGTGTGTTGCGACGCAGCCCGGCCACAGTCGATTTGTGTTTTGGAACAAAAGCATATAACATTAATATTGGCCTTAACCATTTCCTTGGTAATATTAACTAAATCATGTAAAATAGGACGGAAAATATAGCTTTGTTCTTCTATATAATTAGTTATCACAGTTTTGCATTTAAAACGCTCTTCTGTAAAATCATGATTTTGCAGATAACCATGTATACTTTGTGACCGTCGAATAGAAAGTTTAACTATCTTAGGGGGGTATTACACTATCTTATATCTAGGATCCCATATCTATGAGTACTAGTTATATGATAATGTAATACAAACATATGAATCAAATCGTCTTTGATCAAAGATTTTTGACATTTGTTGTTAGATATGATCAAAGAAACAGGTCTTGCCATATTGAATATTATGTATAAAATTTTCACATTTATTTTCATAATATCCTGGTACAAAATCCGTCCATAAAATTATGTGGTTTTGCCAATTCAGTTTTGCTACTGCGATATTCTTAACTGACGGTTTTATTGACGGATAAAAATTAAGTACAACGAAATTTTGGCGAAGTTCAATATGCTTAGTGGAATTTTAAAATTATTGTTGGCAGCACTGCTGTACTAAAAAAAAGCAAACTACTGAAACTACAGCCAGGCGGCCGGGAGTTCATTGTTTTGGCTTCTTTGCTGTTCTATTTGTAATATTGTGTGATGAAATGGCTTCAGTATTTTGTTTTAAGAAACGATTGCAACCACATATATGACAAAAAAATTGGATCCTAGTTATAGGATAGTGTAATACACAGATATGATCCAAGAGGTCATATAATATGTAGGATAAGAGATAGCATCCTTTAAATGATCCTAGACAGTGTAATACCCGCCTAAGACAACTGTCAGATGTCAGTGTGATTTTGACAATTTGGGATAGAAAACTTTCTTCCTAAATAGTCTACATCAGTGTTTTTCAACCTGTGGGTCGCGACCCCCAGGGGGTTCTCGAAGCCTCTATAAGGGGGTCGCGAGGGCTCAGTAAAAGAAAAAGAAAATATTTTTCAACTTTTCTTTTAGGTTGGTTCCCAAAGTTGCCTTATCTAAGTCATCTATAGCTGCATATAAAAACATAATTACTCTACTGGGAAATCCCTCGTAGCCATGAATGACCCTCATAAATCCATCAATTATACGACATAAAATATACTTAAGATTTAATAGGAGGCGAGTCGGATACGCTGTCCCCACAAATCCATCATATCGCTTTTCCGTTGAGGCGTTTGGCGATGTAACATTTTTTTTTATTTATTAGGAAAAAAAAACAGTTACAAATTAGGGCGATACAATAAGATTCTTAAAATAAATAGTTAAACATTTAACCCACACTATTGTCCACGGATTAATAAAAAATAAAAAACCAGGCAGTCAACCAGGGACTGCCGATTAAAGTGAAAACTAAGTAAAGCCATCAAACGAAAATATCAGGAATTTATGTGGCTAGCTCCATTAAAAAAAATCCAAAAAAATAAAACGAGTGCTCTGTCAACAAAAACTTGAACGTCTTACGAATTTTCGATCAGGTCACGTGCCGCGAAGCGAGTTTAAAATTTTTTACCCATCCCAAAAAAAATGCACAACCCCGCTAAAGAGGTTTTCACAAACGGAAGCTGATTTTAAGAATATTGTATTAACTTAAATGCTAATTTAAAATTTTGATAAGAATAAGAATTATTTATTTGCAGATGCTGATGAAGTTATAGCGAGAGTCTGTTAACGTCATTATAAAAAATGATAAAATGTTGTACGTATTTAAGTATTATTTATTTATTTATAATTATTTGTATTATAACAAAATACACATTATAAACACTGGAGGGAAGGGGGTCGCGAAAAAAAATTTCATACTAAGGAGGTCGCGTCATGAAAAAGGTTGAAAAACACTGGTCTACATAAAAAATGACCTAGACAAAGAGAGTTAGAAACGAAAGACAAAATGACAGATTGTAGAAAGATTTCTATGGTGCGATGTCAAAAATGAAGAAAGGAAATGTCACTTTGTATAGAAATAGCTATGTCTATTCTTCGTAGACATAGAAAGCGTCATGCTACGCGTGCTGGACGCGGTAATAGCGTTAACGTATGAAATTACAGATAAGGTAGACAAGGGATATAAGTGCGTCACAGTGTTTCTAGACCTGAAAAAAGCCTTTGACACCGTATCTGCACTATCTGCTCCCATTCTTGTGCAGAGACTGGAGGTTTTAAGGATTAGAGGCAGGGCTCTTTCTCTGTTTGACAGTTATCTCCGGGGTAGGAAACAACAAGTTAAAATAGGTAAATCTTATAGCAATGAGAAAAACGTTGTCTTCGGTGTTCCGCAGGGCTCTGTGCTCGGCCCGCCACTGTTTTTAGTGTATATTAACGAACTCTGTAACCTACGAAACAGTGGCGGGAAAATCTTCTCATATGCGGATGATACGGCTACTGTCTACTTTGGCGACACTTGGGAAGAAGTACGTAATAAGGCCGAACAAGGGTTGGTTGTTATAGACAGATGGCTCAAAGCAAATCTGTTAACCCTTAATATTGCTAAAACAAATCACATTTGTTTCTCTCCAAGTGCAAGGTCTAAACCAGGTACTAATTTCAATATTCGTATCCATAAGTGTGCAAACAGGTTGGAGCAAGATTGTGACTGTAATCCCATCAAACAAGTACCATCTACAAGATACTTGGGAGTTATAGTCGACGAGTGTCTAGCATGCCCATGGCACTCGCATGTCGAGCTTATTATGTCGCGTGTTCGAAAATTTATATGCATTTTTTTAAATCTGCGACCCGTGATGCCGCAAAAGACACTCAACAACATTTACATAGCACTCGCGCAGTCTGTAATCACATACTGCTTACCAGTTTGGGGAGGGGCCACTAAAACGAAATTTCTAGAGTTAGAAAGAGCCCAAAGGGCACTTTTAAAAGTAACCTATTTTAAGCCATATAGATATCCCACAGTCGATCTTTATAGAATTAGTGGCCTTTTATCAGTCAGGAAACTATACCTTTTAAACATAATTCTATATTTACACAAATACACTCCAGTTAATTCAGAAAGTCAGGCTAGGAGACGAAAAGATATTGTGGCTTACTCTCCATGGGTACGTACGGCTTTTGCAAGGCGTCGGTATGTCTGCCAATCAGCCTACATATACAATAAAATTAACGCAAAACTAAATTTCCACCCCAAGGTCTCGCATCAATGCAAAAAAGTGATAACAGAGTTGTTTAAAACCCTAACATATGAAGAAACAGAGCATATTCTAACCAGACTTACATGAATACTTATCTTCTTTATCATTATGATATATCTTAATTGCAAAGTGATATTTTATAACTTCGATTATAATGACAATATCAGCAAACACGTTAACACACACTAACAAACACACACACAAACACATACCCACACTCACACACTATTATAGTCATACATACTCACAACAACACAGAGCTGCTAATTAGTTTATAAATCATTGTTTCTCTCTGTTCTTAAAAATTAGTTCTTACTTTTAATTTTATATAGTCTCAATATTGTAACTATCAATTAAGGGAAGGAGCGAGACAACCCCAACACAAGTATTATTAATAACTTACTGGGGCTGTTTCATTCACATTTGTAAATGTAATCGTATTTTCGAACTTTTGAAGCAATAGATTAGCAATCTGTTTCAAAGCGATTCAGATTCTGATTGATTGTGTATTATGTAATGAGGGTACAGGGTGGATCCCTAGCTCTACGTCCACCCACTATTCAACACACACATTGTGTACACACGTCAACATTACATTAAATAATAATAGTACCCGGTTTGCTCATAAGGGCTGCTAAATTTTTTAAACCTGCATAAACTCGAAGATGCTGTTTAAATATGTTCGTTTATTTTGCTTGTTATGACTAGTGATCGGATATTCGGATGTATATTTACCAAAAGTTGAGGTGTTCGCTATTATGGAAATTTACTTACGTTCAGGTGTTAGCTGATATGGAATGCACTTCTGTATCGATCACAAAAATTCCGCGATTCAAAAATTGATAATTTTATTACTTTTTTACCATAGAAATGCAAGGTAATGGGTTCGATTTTACATTGTCATCCATCGATTTAAGGGGGAGGGAGGGGGGGGGAGGGGGGGGGGAGGGGTAGAACCCCCCCTGTGAAGGAAAAATCTAGGAGCCCCCCTCTTTTTGAGATATAATTTTTTTAATATTCTAACCTAACTTTCGAATTTTCGGTAAGACTTTTATAATGGTTACTTGTATTATATGAATATTTGTGGAGGGGGGGGGGGGGTAGGAGACCCCCCCCCTCATGGGGGAAGTTAAGAAAATGCATAGTTTTTTTTTAATACACCTTTTTATGTTTTGTTGGGCGTAGTCGACGGAGCCCCGCTTGGCGGGGCTCCTATTTCTGGGTTGTTTAAAAAAAATAACCACGAAGGGGATGGCGGGGTCTAATTAGACCCCGCCATCCCCTTCTAACCTAACCTGTCCGTGTCGGGGTGCCCTAAGTCCCGAGCTCGCTTCGCTCGCTCATGCATCCTAACTTAACTAACCTAACCATGTCGGATCCGCCTTAAAATTATTATATTAATGGATAGTATATTTCAAATGACTGACAGACTTTATGAAGTAACAATAACAACACAAAATGGCGTCGTTACACGTTTGGTTTCACGTATCGGCAATAGTCGGTAAATTATAATAAGTGTTAATTTAATTTCGCTAATTTAAATCCACGAAATATATGTCATATAATGTAATATGAATGAAAAGTATCTAAATCACCAAATATATATGTTTTTTTCATAATTATTATGAAGTAAAACATAGTAAAACATTTTAGTGCATTGACCTTACGTAAAACTAAACGTTCAATGTTATGACAAAATGTCAAAAGTGACGAAATATTGAAAAATTCCTACGATTTTGTTTATTTTTTTTCTCGTAAACTATTTATCTCCTAGACTTAAAACTTTGCGTGGAGGCTTCTAATATCATAATCTTTCTATAAAAAAAAAGTGGACTCTCAAATCGCTGGATGACAATGTAAAATTAACCCAAAAAATTTATTAAGAAGCCACTTCCATAATTTCTTAGACAAAAATTAAGTTTAGGTTTAGTTTAGGATGCATATTGCATCCGAATATCAGATCACTAGTCATGACACAGTTAAAGTTTTAATTAATTTTGGCATACGTTACCTCCATAAAAAAATAATCTTCATCTTTAATTTCTTCTAAATACATGAGTATTCTATCCATACAAGCTGGTTCATTTAAATCATCCATATCCTGTAATATATCACCAAATTCTATACGCTTTTCTATCTTCACCACTGGTAACTCCTCATCATCATTACTTGACTTCATATTATTATCGCCAGAGTCCTCCTCTATCCGCTTTTTCTTAACCGGTGAGTTTTCATTACTTGACTTCATATTATTATCGCCAAAGTCCTCCTCTATCCGCTTTTTCTTAACCGGTGAGTCTTCATTACTTGACTTCATAATAATATTATTATCGCCAAAGTCCTCCTCTATCCGCTTTTTCTTAACCGGTGAGTCTTCATCTTTTCTTTCAATGTCATTTCGTCTCTTCTTAACGGGTGACCTCTCATCCTCAGATTCCATTTTTTTATTTTATTTGTACGTTTTTAGTTTAACTTGCTAAACTGCATAACTAAAAATCCACAGAGCAATCTGAGAGCATGTAACTTTAACTGAATCTTGCCAGTATACTGTAGTAGTCTTTGACTGAATGACTGAATCTTAGTTTAGAGGTTATTAATATGTAGTAAAAATACTATACAAAAATGTTAACTTCATCCAGTGTGGCCAACTCCAAAAGTTCAAATTATCGAGTTCCGACGTCGAAATTATCGTTTTGTGGGCAAAATTATCGTACAAAAGACAAAACCCAAAAAAAAAAAAAATTGGTTTGAATTTTCCAACGCCAGATAATTTTCTCGGAGGAATTTTTTACAGTTTTTTTATAAAAACTTTCAGACATCAATTTTATTCCACGCATATAATTTTTCTGCTGATTAAAAAAACCAGCCGAAGATTAAAAAAAAAAATTGACAACAAACGGCAACGAATTTTAAACCATGTAGACTAAAAGAAGTGGAAGTATATGCCGAGTTTCACCACTAGTGGCGCTAGCAGCACAAACCGTAAACAGTAATTGTTTTGTCAGTCTAGTTGATTTTTTTTTCGAGATAGAACAAATAGAAAGGCATTTCATATAACCAGAAATACAGAACAAAACGCGGAGTTTCGGACGAAACGCAAGTGAAAGAAATGTGAGGGAAAGAGAGAGAGAGAGAGAAACACTCATAAACTTATTTGTTGACATATGTGACATTGACATTTTGTTGATTTTATAATAGCGTTTTTAATTTGTCTGTCAAATATGTTTTGTTAATGGATCTTTTTTTGTCTTCAAAATTATCGTACGTTAGACTCGATCGCTATCACACTACACACATCACTACCGTACATCGTACCATTGCCCAAATTATTATACGCCCCCATAATTATCGTACGGGTTGGCAACACTTCATGGTTTTGGGTTTTGGTCAATAGGTCAATAGTAATATGTCTTTGGCACTTGACACTGACAAGCGATGAAGCGAGTGTCATCAACCACAGACAGAGTACAGAACAATAATATCCCAGCCGAGCGCCACACGGCCACAGAGTGTTACTGTGCGTTTGCACTGGCGAAAAATTCCCAACAAAACATGTTGGGATCTCTATTTTCTGTCAATTTGCCATACAATGTTTTACAGTAACTAGAGATTTCAACATGTTTTGTCGTGATGTTTCGCCAGTGCAAACGCATAGTAGTCACACACGGTCACACACATGAAAACATAGACAACAGTGACAACAACACTGACTCCACAACAGAAAGACAGAATATGACAAAAGCCGGCGCCAGACTTAGCTTCACATGTTTGATTGCTAAGTGTGGCACGGGACTTTGGGTATGTGTTCAAAGTTTGAACAAAGATTTGCACTTTGCCATGCGGTGTCGGTCTTTTTCGACGCATCAAAGCGTTCAAAGTTGAATGTGTTCAAATGTTTGCGTAGCTTGCCACACTTGTTCAGTGTTCAGTGGCTCGAGCGTTGTTGAGCGGATTGGTTGTGTGCTTGTGTGTGAACTTCTCGGTTTCTCGTAATTATTGTTTTCTTGCACATGTAAAAAATAATTACATGCACACAAATAATATAGGCACACTGAGTCTACGAAATCGTCGTCCATCTTGTTTGTTGTCTACCAGCATACTGTGGAGAAAAATGTTTGTGAAGCAAGTCGGGCAGGTTACGTCAATATGTGTTCAAATGCTTTGCAAAGTCGTCAAAGATATGTGAAAATCTTTGAAGCTATGTCTGGCGCCCTCATTAGTCTGAAAGAGTCTGACGCGCCCTCGCGTTCCGCCCAGAGTGGGAGAAGATATTTGATGATTTCTCACCCAAAAAAAAGGGCTGCAATCAATTCGGAACGTATGGATATACGTGTGAACGCGCTCACAGTGCTTGTTCAACATCAAAACTTGCATATTTCTTTGATACCACAAATTTCTTTTTTTTCGTGGCGAACGGTAGCCAGGAGCACAATTTCGAAAATGCCACGTTTGTTTACAGATATGTTGCGACATAAAACAAAACAGCGAAACTATCATTTTTGAGTGCTCGCGGTGGTATTAGTAAAAGGAATGGTCGGCGTTATCGCAAGATGGCGCATGTCATGCCGTCCTCTATGACGATTCATGGCACAGCGCAGCGTTATCGCGCTCACGCTAATTCGGTACGGGTGTCAGCACGCTCGGAACCAGAGTGTACTTTATAACATACTGAAAGTCGGAACGCAGCCTATGTTGACAGTCAGGTTGATGCTTGACAAGACAATTTGACATTTGCTTGATGGCTTGATTTGACTTGAGCAAGCCAGCAACGCCGCCATGTAATGAACTACGAGTAGGTACGAAGATTTATCCAAATCAAAGCTAGATAAATTGAAATCTATTCACCCCAGGACATCAGCACCCTGATAATAAGATATATTCCTAGCCAAGACAAGGTGTTTGGACATATTGCAGCTGTTGTGATGAAATTACAGAATCAGTTTGAAACGGAGAGCACGAGTTGGAACGAGTTTCACAATAAGTCGCACTGAGAAAATCTTACCTACTCCTTGTCCTTTTGATGGTGTAAAATAATGTTCCCTATGGTATTCAAAACGTAGAACAGTGACCCAAATTCCAAATTACAGCAATCGCAAACTGAATTTGGTGGCGAGCTGTGAGGGTGTTGTGGAGTAAATGGAAGAGTTATTGTCGCGTCTTTTTAAGAATTCCGACACAAATGTAAGTTTTTGTTTTATTTCTTTGCAAAACTTATGAATTGATCGTACCGTGTTTTGTTTGAGTTCCGTCTATCTTGATTATTGGGTTCTAAAGATCTGTTTGAGAATGAATTGTCTGACTGGGTTATTTTTAACAAAAAGTTCTGATGCATACAGCAGATACAGCTTTTATGAACCTCATACCTTAGCTGAATTTGATAGAAGTTAGACACCTAGACATTTATATGTTTCATTGACATACTAATCATTTTCAGGTTTGCATTCCAATGAAGAGAAAACCCTAAAAATTATGTTTGCATCAAATGAAAAAAATGTTGCCAAAAAATCATTTCAGAAACCTAATATTCTCAGAAGGAAAGGTAAAGTTTCTATTTCTAAAGCAAATATAACCAATGTTAATGAATCTCCTGAAGCAATATCTCTAGTCACCACAAACATACCTGATCAATTGGACAACATCACAAAGCTGGAAGGAAGTAATAAGTTAACAGATGTAACAGGAACAGAATCTTTAGCAGATTGTGAAGATTATCAAAATAATTTACTAAAATCTCAGGAGACTGATATACATGCCAATTTAAATAGTAATGCACCTATAATTACTGAAATCAATAGTAAGTACTTATAAACAGTAATAATTAAATAGTGTTTGGACCATAAAATAGGTACAAATGTGGTAGAATATGGAAATAAGTTGTGGTTTAGCACTAATGAAAACTCACATTAAAGCTATTCTTATTTTGATGTGTGCTGCAAACAACTTAAGATACTGGAGAAATTATTATTTTGTTAGGTAGTAATTAAATAATATTGTTTTAATGGTTTCAGGTGAAGGTAAAAGCTTGGAACAAAATCCACTCAATATTGAATCCTTCATCAATGGTGCAGGCAGTATTGCACAGGTAAATTTTTCTCTCTTATCTCTCCTTCATTCTATTATAAGAAGTAATCTGTGTCAAATTCCTTCAACTCCTGTTAACTCTTTTACAGGATTTGCCTTTGGCTTATGATGCTGCTGTATCAACAGAAACAAAAACTTCTGAAGCTAAACTAAAATGGTGCTTTGATATCACTAACAATTCCATGGACATTATAATAAATAATTGTAAGTAAATGAGAAATATTCTGAATTCATATTTGATTGAATATTTAGTTGTGGTATCTAAATAGTAGAACTGTCACCAGGATTCTGTGTTTGGTTAGTTCAGTGGTATGTATGTCATGTGTTTGTCTTGTGGATGCGTGTTTGTTCTCCACCCCATAACAAAGGGGCTTTCTCGTACAGAAAAGTTAAGGCCCAGATGACAGAAAAACAAGATAAAAAATTATACTTTTACAGATAAGGAGCGAGAGTTAGATTCAGTAATTGTAGTGCCTTCTGAGCCAGTATTAGGACAACAACCAGAGCAAGTACATAACCAGGCAGTGGCAATAACTCCAACACAAAGCATACCTGTCAACTACTCCAATAGAGCTGTAAAGTTTAAGGTATGAATCATGACACATTCAATTATGATAATTTTTTTCAAATTAAATCTTTATTGCTAAAAAAATCTTTATTGTAACAGTTCATATAAATAAACTGCAAGATGTTAAGGTGGAACTAGTCGCGGGCTCAAACTCAATGGTGGGCATGGCCAAAAACCACGCTGTCTCACCTGGCATTGTGTATGACAGAAATAGTATCAGTGATGAGCAGTTAGAAGCTGGTCTACATGGATAACGTATAGTTCGCACGCACAGAAACACCGTACCGAACGATTTAAGTAAAAAGAGCGCGTAAAAAATTACGAAAAGTCCTTTGGAAAATGGAGTTTTAAGAAAAAACCACTGCATGAGTCAATTAGAAATAAAATTAATTGAAATTTTCGATAAGATTGCTGTGTTGGTACGGATTTTGTTTTCGAGATTTCACACTTCTTGTATTACTTATTTACGCCCAAAGTTGCGCTAAAATTAGCAAGAAAAATGAATCTTTGTTGGCTTATAACTTTTTAATGGCTTTTTATTTTACTATTCTGCTTCCGTACAGACAAAATTACTAATGAGACCTAACGATATCATGTTAAACTTTGAATGTACGATATCAAACAGTGGAGTAAAACCGCTCCGAAATTTGTATGGAAAAAATATCAAATTGTTTCACCTTAAGACCGTTTATTCTGAAAGTTGGCAAGGTCGCAAATAGATGACAAATATTTCGCTGTTTTGATTCATTTGGCTAACTAAGTACCTAGAATATCAATAATGAATTGCAATTATAACACTGAATTTGATGTTGTAACCATTTTAGGTGTAAAAAAAGCGGCCAAGTGCGAGTCGGACCCGCCCATGAAGGGTTCCGTAGCAGCAAGTAACATAATATAAAAGTTCTTGTAGTTCGTTAAAGGTAAATTGCGGTTTACGATTTATGACGTATTAAAAAAAAACTACTTACTAGATCTCGTTCAAACCAATTTTCGGTGGAAGTTTACATGGTAATGTACATCATATATTTTTTTTAGTTTTATCATTCTCTTAATTTAGAAGTTACAAGACACACATTTTACCACTTTGGAAGTGTCTCTCGCGCAAACTATTCAGTTTAGAAAAAAATTATATTAGAAACCTCAATATCATTTTTGAACACCTATCGATAGATAGGCACATGTATAGGTTAGATGAAAAAAAATATATTTAGTTTCGGTTCTAAGTATGGGGAACCCCGAAAATTTATTGCTTTTTTCTATTTTTGTGTGAAAATCTTAATGTGGTTCACAGAATACATCTTCTTACCAAGTTTTAACAGAATAGTTCTTATAGTTTCGGAAAAAACTGGCTGTGACATACGGACGGACAGACAGACAGACATGACGGATCCATAAGGGTTCCGTTTTTTGCCATTTGGCTACGGAACCCTAAAAAGGCATTTGGAAAGTTTCCAAACACATTTTTTACATTTAATGGATGAATGTAATGCACCGACCCCAGCGTGGTTTAACCAGACTCAATAAATCGAATGAACCCCAAGATTTGCACTAGCCCCTGAAGCCTCATGCTTCATGGGGCTACAGAGGCCATTGCATATCTAGGTATAGACCGGGGGGCGCGGTAATGCTAGGGAAAACGTGCCCGTAGGATAAGGAAGGATTTGCGAGCCATACCGGATATGTATTCTAGAGTAGGCAATGGAATAGCGGAGAGACCGCCGTGTCCATCCAAAAATGATTTTGCTTGTCAAAGTCATGTCCTGTTTTAGGCGCGAATTACACAGAAACGGCGTAAGGTAAAGGCGCGGCGACGCGACGGCATGATGCCGCTTCAAAACGTTTTCATACAAAAAGGACGAAGGCGACGTGTCGTGAATTACACTCAAGCGGCGCGGCGCAGGCACGTCGCTTTGTCGCCTGTGCCGCGTCGCTAGCAGTCGCGACTGAAGCGCTGCGCAAGGAGCACGTCGCTTGTTATACGGTATGAACAGTATTTATCGACACAAAAAATGCGTGACGATATTGAATATAATGTAAGTACAGCAATACTGGTTCTCTCCAATGTGTAAGCTGCTTCTGAAGATCGTGTTTTACTGTCCACAATATGATATGGAAACATATGAAATTTTATAAACTATGGATACGATCAGGATATTCATGTAATTTTTCCATTATTTTAAAATATCTATGCTCTTCTGACAATTTCCACACAGAGTGCACCCAATATCTTCTATGCCTCTGCATATTAATTATTTGTAGCAATGCAAGCGCATCTTCGTTTTCTGAAGAGGAAGACATTCTATCGCAACAAAGTCAGCCTGTATAATGACGCATCGTAACGTCTCTTCGCCTCTTCTATATAATTTTAATCCGTGCCTTATTCATTCCACGCCTGCGCTCCGCCTGCGCCACGCCCTGTATAATTCACGCCTTAGGTTGCCATTACTAGCGTAAATAGGTCGACCGTTTTTCTTGGATTTTGTGCACATGTGTAAGATAGCAAATTCTTGATGCGTTTGGTTACGGTTTTTCCGTCTAACATTTTATGCATTTCCGTTTGGTTTATTCCTCACGTGGTTAACCAAGTCTCACATGTTAGATCACTCCGTCCGTCTTCCAGTCCAGCTTCACCGGTGAATCTTTTGGCGAGGTTAGGCTTTCTCAACTCTTTTATTCTTCGTTCTGATGTGTTGTCAACAGCAGTGTTCAGGGCGCGATCGGCCCGCTCTTTGTTGTTTATGTCCAGCTCTGATGGGCTTATTCCCATATTCCCCCCTAAGAGAATCCCCCTCAGGGGGGAAAACGGGACACTAATGTAAAAAGAATTCCCGAAAGTCCCCTTTTCATTTTGTGTCGTTCCCAAATTCCCCCCTGAGAGCATCTCCCTCAAGGGGGAAAATGAGACCTAATATAAAAAAAAATCCCGAAAGTCCCCTTTTCATTTAGTGTCGTTCCCAAATTCCCCCCTGAGAGCATCTCCCTCAAGGAGGAAAATGAGACCTAATATAAAAAAATGCCCCTTTTCATTTTGGAATTTCAAAGATTTTTGGAAGAGCGGCTCATACTTTAGCCTGCATTAGTTACAAACAATAAGATAATTAAAAATCTTTTGTTCCTAGTTGGTCACTCCAACCAGGAACAGGTTGAGGTTTTGTGAGTGCACGTGTTTTATGATCTTGTTTACGCAAAGTTGCTGTTTCGTTTCCAGGAAAAGGTTCATTAGAAAGATAAAAAGAAATAGATAGAAAGATAAGTACACCACATAAGTAGTTTGTAATTTAAAATAACGTGGTATTTTCAAATTGTGATTTTCTTACAAGCAAGTAATGTTGTTGCTTGTGACTTCGGATAAATTGCGTTCCCTAGGGAATTTTAAATTACCTATACTTTAAATCAAGCAATTATTCAGAAAATATTTTTTGCTGCGCCGCGCCGCAGAAATAATTAATAAGAGATCATCAAAATAGAAACGGACCTTATTCCATTGACTTACGTATATACCAAGACAATAAAATATTATAGACATTCCAGTCACACTTAACTCTGATTGGTTGTTCCGAATTTTGAAACAATAGAGCAAACTCACCCTTTCTCACAGGTAAAAAAAAATTGCAAGAAGAGTCATCTAAACTACTCTCACCTTTGTAAAAATATTGGAATGAAGTGAATTTGGTCAGCATTAATTACGTTCACATAAAAATATTAGAAATAAAAGTTAGATTAGGTTTGACTGAGCTGACTGTACCAAATTCAAGCTGTTAGTATTTGTTCGCACATTAAATGTAATTATTCAAATAGTGGTATCCGTTCGGAATCACTACATAGTATAAAACAAAGTCGCTTCCCGCTGTCTGTCCCTAATGTATGCTTAGATCTTTAAAACTACGCAACGGATTTTGATGTGGTTTTTTTTAAAATAGATAGTGTGATTCAAGAGTAAGGTTTATAATACATGCATAACATAGTAAGCTATAATTTATAAATTTATCACGTTCATCAATTTATATATTTATATAATTATTCTTAAGTTCGCTCTGCTCACTCCTGCATTCAGTAAAATAAAATATCTGTCGGCGCCCGCTGTAAATACCTACTTTGGCAACCAGCACCGGCGAACAAAATAAATCGGCGCCCAGCGCCGTAATTCGATTTGGCCGATTTGAAATGTACACCCGATAGCAAAACAAGTTATTACCTGCCCTAGCAGACAGTTCCAGGAACAATACCTCAGTTTAAAAAACATTTTCAAAGTGAATATTTTAATGTCAGAATCTGGATATCAAAAAAATATTTATGGATTCTAGTACTTACTTCAACACCTAACCTATTATTAAGTAGGTATATACTTTTTAGTTTTTTTTTGTTTCAATTAGGTCCTTAAAAATAATCTTGTTACCGTATTTTTTTTTGCAGTAATTTTAGTTTTGAAACGGTATTTTGTTGTGTATCCCTGTCCGTCCCGATCATAATTTTATTACGATAAATTAATTGAACCCTTACCTAATATCATTCCAAAATGTTGACTCCGATCTGTTCCGTTTTTTCAAAAAAACAGCTCACCAAAAATTTTGGTACTTACCTAATTTAATGAATTTGTTTTTTTTTCCTTTTTTTTTTCTAATAAGTTTGATTTTTATTTGTTTTATAATACTCACCGGACACATCGGGTGTAACTTTAGTGACCGAAAAACCATAAATTATGTCATTTTCTCCCGAGACAAGTGAATGACCTTCTGATACCTGCCCAGCCAAATGAGAATGGTCAAGAATGTTTTTTTATCATAATTATTTCTTATCAATGACAAAAAACTATGAATATTTTTTTTTATCTACTACCGAACTTTTATAGACCGTCAAATAATTTTGGCCGCCTACCTCAGGGGGGATTTCAGGACATTGGTTTTGTCAGATTCCAGTTTTCCCCCCTAAGGGGGATTATCAGGGGGGAATTCGACACTATTTTTTTTTAGATTCCTGTTTTCCCCCTCAGGGGGTATTTTCAGGGGGGATTTGTGGAAGAAGTATTTTTTTCGATTCCCGTTTTCCCCCCTAAGGGGGATTATCAGGGGGGATTTTGAGACTTTTTTTTTTTTTATTCCTCTTTTCCCCCTAGGGGGATTTTCAGGGGGGATTTCGGGAATAAGCCCTCTGATGCAGTACAACTTCGACCTGTAGCTCACCACTGTCCACTTCAGGTTGACGCGATTGCAATTATTATAGTTCTAGATTATGCACATTAATCGGTACAAATAATTAATAAGACCCCGACAAAAATTCCGACCCATGTCGCCCGAATTCTTGTTTTTGTGTTGGTTAGTACCAACACAAAAACAAGAATTCGGGCGACATGGGTCGGAATTTTTATACTGGTTTTTATACTGTGGTCCTTACGGTGTTCAGATGCGATAGTTCGCATCTGAACACCGTAAGGACCACAGTATAAAAACCTATAGTAGGACGACGCCTTTGATATCGTTGTAAATGCCGACAACGTGTAGTCATTTTCGCGACAGCTAGCAGTTTGGGAACGCGCTTTCCCCGTCTCGCCCCTCACGCCCCGCAGCGTAAGCAGTTCGGGAGTGCGCTTCCCCCGTCTCGCCCCGCACGATTGCTCTGTCTAGACGTCTTTGTCGGACGACTGTATGATGTTTAGACTGTGGTCAGGACCATTCCTGCTTGCAGCGCTCGGCCACTATAGTAACGCTTACCTACGCTCATCAACCAATAGCATTGCAGTGTAGTGGTTACACCGCCACATACGAACTACGCAGCGAAAACATGACGTCACTCAATTCCTGCATCGCGCAGTTAAGAGTTTACCGAGCGAAAAACATAGATAAGACTATCCGAAATCAACATATGGGCAGTTGCCCGCCAGACATAACAACCCGTCTGGTTGGAGGATCCTCCCTTTTCTATGGTGGATGAGTGAACTTTACACCCTGTTCCTCCTATCCCTAAATTGGTGACCCCGAGTATGAACGTCAACGCAGCCTTCGTGCAACTACTTCAGCGTGACGTCATCATCATCACTCCCGCAAGCTTTCGTGAGGCGAGTCACACAACCAGCCAGCACCCACGGCTTCAACGGGTATCCTGACCACCAGCATGCAGCGAACGCGCATTCCTGGTCATCACCCTCAGCCACATCACCCCGACTCACTGGGTAATCACCGCAATCACCTCAATCACCGCAATCACCACAATCACCACAATCGCCGCAATCACCGCAAACAGTTCCGACCCACTGTGAACTGTGCGGCACCCGGTTCCGACTCACTGGAACCACAATCACCATCGCCGCAATCACTGCAGACAGTTCCGACCCACCGTGAACTGAGCGGCACCCGGTTCCGACTCACTGGAACCACAGCTGGCACTGTGAAGCATCGCAAGATCCAAGACTCAGCCCACTATCGACCTCCGGTCTCCGGAGGGGAGTGATGTAGCGGTTACACCGCAACATACGAACTACGCAGCAAAAAGACATGACGTCACATAATTCCTGCATCGCGCAGTTAGAGTTTACCAAGCGAAAAAAAAACATAGATAAGACTATCCGAAATCAACTTACGGGCAGTTGCCCGCCAGACATAACACCCGTCTGGCCAGAGGATCCTCCCTTTTCTATGGTGGATGAGTGAACTTTACACCCTGTTCCTCGTACCCCTAAAGCAGCATCAGATTTTTGCTGAAGCCCTTGTTTTTGTAAATGAAAGAATTGTTAATGGAAATAAATATCAATAACTTCGTTCGGTCGTAGTTAGAGCAGGAACGGAACAAGAGTATTGGTTTTTTTCTTTTATGAATAGGTTTTCTATGCTATCAGGAAAGTATAAAGCTAGCGTCCAGAGTTGATTAGATTTCTCACATTAGCAGTTTTTGGGTGAGACCTGAAAAATTTCCATAAAACTTTAAAAGCGTAAAAACTCGATAACCACTACCAGCAAGCACTATTCGATTTCGCCGGCAAGCGACGGGATCTTGCCACATGTGCAGAGCTTGGTGCCCCAAACATATTTTTTTTTTCTGTAAAATGAATTGGGATCTCGCTCTTTGACGTCCAACGACTGAATCCCAAACACATTTTTTACATCTAAAACTAAATATTCGGTATTAAGATATTAATTATTGCATTTCATAATCATTATTCTAGTTCGCTAGTTAGCCACATTTCTTATTTCCATACAGTAATATGGTCAAATTAGTCATAACAGGTAAATATTTGACAGCTATTTGCGTTGCTAGTTACGTTGCCTACTTTCAGAATAAACGTTCATAAACTTTACCACAAAAAAATATAGATAAGGAATTAAATACCTTTTGTAGTGTGATCAACCTAATTGCAACAAAGGCTTTTGGAGCGAAGAGAAGCTGAAGAAACACAAAAACTCGCACAAACGGCAGGCATATCGAACTCCGACACAGATAACTTATGAGTGTCCTGTAAAAAAAAAAGATCCAGATGGAGCGGAAGAGAAGTGTCAGCGCACCTTTGAAGTGAGGGGTGATCTGCTCAAACATCTGGACGAGGACCATACGCTGGAAGAAGCCGCTCACAGGTATACATGCAATAGATTGTTATTAGCCCCATAGATATTGGTCACTTATTATTTACTGTACAAACATGGTGCTACTGATTTGTACAATTGATTATATGAGTGTTAATCTATTACGTATTATAAATTAAAGTCGCTTTTTGTGTTTGTCTGTGTCAACGCATTGTTCTTCTAAACTATGCAACGGACTATGTGGATTTCACCCTCATTTGGAGAATTTATTCCAGAAGGTTTATATGTATAGTACATTCATACACTAACGTATAATAAAGAAATTTCGAAGTGTCAAGTTGTAAAAACCGTGCGAAGCAGGGGTGGGTCGCTAGTTAAGATATAAAAGAAAACAATTTTTTCAATTAGGACAGCTTGACAGCGTTAGCAGGTGACCGGGTGTGTTGTACACACCTATATACTCCATTTGAAATAAGATTAGACATTTTTTACAGTCCATTCAACCGATTTTAACTTCTATACCGTAGGCATAAGGATGGCATTAAAGGCAAAAAAGTGGTTACAATACTGTTTAATGCAGCTGCACATTTGTCATGCCACCAACTCAATAGAAGTTAAAATCGGTTGAACGGACTGTAAAAAAGGTTAATTTAAATGTCTAATCCTATTTCAAATGGAGTATAGTTGGTGTAATTTGGTGTGCAGGTGCGACGTGTGCGGGCGGCGCTTCTTCTGGGCGATGGGGCTGCGCGCGCACGGCTCGTCGCTGTGCGCGCGCGGCGGGCTGGCGTGCGCGTGGCCGGGCTGCGGCCGCGTGTTCCGCCTGCCGTGCCGCCTGCGCGAGCACGCGCGCGCGCACACCGGCGACCGGCCCTACCTGTGCCGGTACCCCGTAAGTACCCACACAACGCCTATACAAAAGCCTAGGCCATCCTAACCCCACGTCCTTACGTGATCGACTCGATCGTATGTATGAATTAGGATTTCTTCTACACATATTGCACAAATGTGACATTCTGGAAGCATACTGACTGGCAGCATAAATAACTGACGGATAATGTTTCGAGCCGCTTTCTTCCACATTTATGCTCGTGGCTGTACAAACACGACTGGATTGATCGCGCGAGCACGCTATCGTCGTGCTCGTTCATATGATATATTGGCGCGATCAATCAAGTCGCGTTTGGCTACTGCGTCCTAACCAAAATCGCTTTTGGTTAGGACGCGGCCTAACCCTCCGCTTGATTAAAGGCTTACTTAGACTTGCTCACAAATATCATGTTTTCATGAACTTTGAGAGTTGTACTGAGAATACATATTTTTTGCGGGCGCGTATTGCAACATTTGCAACAAGGCCAACAAGTAATATTACCGTAAAATTGTAAAACACGTAAGAAAATTAAAATTTCGCGGGTTACCCTTACGCAACCGGTGGATACACAGTGGTAGGGCACGTAACTTTAACTTGTAACTTTTCTTACGTTTCTGGCAATTTGCAGGTCAGTGTCAGGATCGGTTTCGTGTTCGTTTTTTAATCCCAGCGACTAATTTGATATTTCAAGTGATTGTTGTTTGTTTTTCAATTTGGAGTTTGACGACGACACCTGTCAAATTAGTCTCTGGGATTAAATATGATTCGCGACCATGACAAACATGTTTTTATTTACATGAATTAAGTATAATATCAGAATCTATAATACATAGAGAATAATAATAGAGAGGACGAAAGACGGACGGACACTTCTGTCGTACTTCGGTAGTCCCCATGACTGCCTATTTTTTTAGTTCAAATATTTTACTGTGTGTAAAACAATGCGAAGTTTGTTCTTTTGTTCTTTGTTTGCGTCATGTGTATCGCAAATATAGCTGACGAGTTTGTTTGCTTGCGCGCTAATCTCTGGAACTACCAGTCGGATTAGAAAAATTCTTTTTGCATTTTTAATGGCCCAATTCTTGAGGAAGGTTATAGCCTTATAAGTTATTTAACATCGCGCTACGACCCTTAGCAGCAGAGTAGAACGCTAAGCGAAAACGAAGTATAGTGCGGGCGACGCTATGGGTCAGGCGGCCGAAGCCGCGGCCATTTCATGATATTGGTCTGTGTTTCCGATTTTTCAACCTATCCTCTTTTATTTATTCTGTTTCCCCGCATCCGTACTGCACTTCAAAATTTGGCGAACTCGAATCAGAACAAAATAGGGAACAAGCGCTATCTAGAGGGGGTGATCTGTGTTAGTATGTCTCTCTCTGTCGCGACAACATTCCATTTATTCAATGTGTCGTGCAGGATTGCGGCTGGGCGTTTCGTTCGGCGAGCAAGCTAGTGCGGCACGCGCGGCGCCACACGGACGAGCGGCGCCACGCGTGCGCCACGTGCGGCCGCGCCTTCCTGCGGCGCGAGCACCTGCGCGACCACGCCGCGCGGCACCGCCCCGCGCGCGCCGCGCACGCCTGCGCGCAGCCAGGTAGCACGGCACGCACGCCAGGCGGCAGGCCTGCCTGTACGCCTAGCACGAATATTTTGACGTATAATAGAAGCAATAGTAACCTAAACGTCTACAGGGTCAAATTAAATTAATTAGAGAAACTCCACAGATGTGCTGGGTATCAATTTCTAAACATGAAAAAGAAAAAAACGAGCAAGCCTTACAGCAGTCGCATAAGATGTGTTACATCTGACATCTCATCTTGGTAATAAGCAACATTAAAGGGGCGGGGCCTCGTCAAGCTCGTTTCTGACGGCTAACTCTAACACCGCGCGCGCTCTTTGGTCAAATCAAATAGCGCGCGCTTCCTCGGGTCCCTTTTCACAAAATCACTCCCACAGATTTCCCACTCTAAAGATTGCAGGAATTGACAATAAAATTCACATAAAAAAAAGAAATTGGATAGAAGATTTGGGATCACCAAACATTATTTATTCGTTATCGCTGCCGCGCATTCCCAAGGCGCGGAACAGCGGTCTCGGTCAAACTATAGTAGCTTCAAATACCAGCGATCGTTATCCCAAAAAATAAACTTAACAATTTTTTTTTGTTGTTTATTTAGATTTGACCTTGTATTGTATAGTTAATGAAAGTGAATTTTGAATCGAAAATACAGCTGTCCTGTCCTGTAACGTTGTAGCTTTAATTTTATGCGAAAAGTCCAATGAACGAATAAGTTTTCAATTTAATTTAAATACATAATAATGTGCGAAACAAATATTTCTGATTCATAAATAAATGTATTTACTTTCTTTCTGTATAATTCATTACTATACTTACTTCAAAACTTTCGTGTTATGGAAGCCACACACGTAACGATTTGCTTGCGCAAATCTAAAGTGACGTGTTTTCAAAGAAATTTGCGCAAATTTGTTCCCCAACACGTAACGATTTGCTTGCGCAAGCCTAAATTTGCGAAAGCAAATCGTTACGTGTGTGGCTAGCATAAGGCTAAGCATATAGGGTAAATAGTTTCTTCTTGAAATATTCCATTTTATTTTTCAGGTTGTGAGCAATCCTTTACGAACATGAGCACCCTGTACATGCACATGAAGAAGGTTCACAGGAAAGGTAAAGAAGTGTCCGACGCAGCCGCCGCCGAAGATCCGCCGGCGACTGTCAGTGAAGCCGGAGATTACGTATATTTGGTGAGTGTTCAACAAATATATGTCTTGTACTGGATAGCTTTTATGTTGTTGGTGGTACTATATTGGTTGTTAAATCAGCAGAATGGCATGGCTGTGGCACAATATTTTAGCTTTGTCATCTGTGAATGAACATTTTATTTTTTGAGTAATAACAATAAAAATATATATGTCAAATTACAGGTCAGTTTGCCGGATAACGTCGTGGTAGAAGAAGAAGATTCTAAGGCAGTGTCTTTAGCGAGCCCTGAGCTCGAGGGCGAGCAGTCGCAGGGCGCAGGGGGCGCAGGGGGCGCAGGGGGCCCAAGGGGTGCGGGGGCTGCAGAGGCTTCGGGGAGCGCAGAGGTCGTGGGGGGTGCGGAGGGCGCGGGGGGCCCAGAGGGCGCGGGGGGCGCGGGGGGTGCAGAGGGCGCGGGGGGCGCGGAGTGGCACGCGGCGCGCACTCACTGCACGTGGCCGCTGCCGCGCGCCGCGCACGCGCATTACGTGCTGGATGATGATGTGCATGTATGTTATTAGAACGCCTTCATTGCTCTATTCTTATTCCTAGGGCGTTTTTAGGGTCATGCGAATTGGCAGAATGTCATACTCTCCTACGGCAGATCGCATAATCGCGTCGTATAAACCTAAAACTGCAATTCCAGGTGGAGCGAGCGGAGGGTTCCGTCAGCGACGTGTACACGGTGCGCAGCGATCTGTTCCTCCACGGCAACGTGCCCATCGACGATGATAGCCAGTAAGTACTATCTGACTTAAACACGCGACACTTTTACCGGGTCTCTAAACTTGAATTCAAATATTTCGTCATTTAAGAGTTTTACAACTACAAACTCAATGTAATACACGACAAAGTTCAAATTCCATTGCAACCATTTACTTAGGATCTTATAGATACAAATGGTCATTCAAAACTCAACTTCGACTACACAATTAAAAGTAGATTGTAGAGTAAGATGCAAATGTTGTGCGCAGGCAGATCGTGGGCGCGGCGCTGAGTGGCGAGGCGGGTGCCATGGATGCGGACTGGTGTCTCATCGACGCGCGCCCAACCATTGATCTCATGCAGGTATGCCGATACCGTATAATCCAACTAATAAACAACACGGCTCTTATCGTACTTCCTAATACCATACATAGCCCTCCTTTTTACTTCACCGTAGCCGGGTTAAAAAAACAGTACATATCTAACCAGTTGCTTGACCGTCACAATTATGCCTACACAGTGTTATGTTTCAATTTGCCTGGTGTGTGTTTAAACAACTTGACCTCTTTATATAGCTTATTTCTAAGGCTTCAACAGATTTTAAGATCCATGGAATGAGTTTTTTTTTTGCTTGTCAAGTAGTGTCCTTATTGTTTAGGAGGAGTTGATGTACGAGGACGCTGCGGACGAGTCCTCGTTTAGGGTGTTCCTCATGAACGGCGAGGAGCTCACCTAAGTGGCCCATACGTTGTGGGTTCCCTTAAATTGCTGCTACAAGCGAGTCATTGTTATACTATGTTAGTCTATTATATCACTATGAGTGATACTGTTGTCAGGTACAGTTCAGTAAGTGTTTCATCGGAGTTATTATACTGAATCAGTTCTTTGTTATCGCCAAAATCTAACAACTATTACAACATAACATGTGCATCTCACGATTAGTAGTATGAGATGCAAATGTTTCTGCCAACATTGTGGTACAAAGTCTGAATGTATTTGTCAACTACTCGATGATCTCAAATATGTTAAAATATGCCGTAAATGTGTTGACGGTATAAAGTATCTTAATACGAAAGACATGATTTTTTATTCTTAGGGTGCAATACTATCTAATATTTTATATCTACTAATAATACTTTTTAATGTGTCTTTGTTGAACTTAAGCCACTATTTTTAGGGCTTGATGTTTTTGACATTTGAATTGGCTTCCGGATAAAATGAGCATTTTATAAAATAGTTAAGAATACAAGGATCAAAATGTACAATACTATAATTGTTCGTATTTATAAGTAGATATTTGCTAAATGTATGGATAGGAAAGATGCTAGTCGCACGGTGGCGCATTAAACCAAATCAAGTAAGGTTTAGCAGTGTTCATCCATACATTGAGTAATTATTGTGACGATGTTTATTCATAAAAAAATCCCGTAGTTACGATCCCCTTTCATAATTCTTAAATATTTATGTCTTCACTTAAAGTTTAGGATGTTTCGGTAACTTTGCTCACTCGAAATTTTCTTAAGTAAGTTATGATCTCTGGAAATGCCTTTTAGATTTAAGAATTGAGTAGAATATTAGTTAATACTGAATGTTTGTGATATTGAGCGTTTATGAAAGAGCATACTGTACAAAGAGACAGTTTAATGTTGCTAGATGTAAAGTTCTCACGGTCTTATTAACCGGAGCATGTTACTTACATAGTTAAAATTTCTTACTATTGTGATGTAGAAAAAAATATTAATCTTCTCAAGTACTTTTTGAATGAATATAACACGATATAGCGAATGAGATAGACGTGTATGCAGACTAGTTGAACTGCGAGCGCTTGGCGCCGAGTGGAGCCAGCAGTGTCTTGCGACGTGCGCAGGCGCCGGGCAGTTGTCAGACGACTAACAATAATAAATATTAAGCTGTACGTCTGTTTCCGGGCGTCTGGGACTACCGTCGCCTGCATGCATAAGCTCATATTTAGTCTTACAGCGTACCTATTGATTGTATATAAGAAGTTATATTTTTGGATATACAAGGTAAATGTGAGATTGCTTATTTTTTGAGACTGTTGTCCAAATTATGATCATGAATATCTTTTGTTGAAATTGTATTCTTGGATTTAGATGTATTTCAAAATTATTTTTATAAACGAGTTTTATTTTGGTTGTTAATATTTGTTTTGTTTAATTAATTAATATGTCACGAATAAGTGTAATATTTGCTATCACAGTCCGCACAGTATAGATTTACTAAGTCAAATTTAAATTAATCACATATCAATTATTTAGTTTGTTATATTAATCATAGTTTTAATTGGTTGCTTTGTGTTTAATTGTAGATTTTGCTATATATTAGTACCTAATAAATGTTTTTTGTAATACATTTATATCTTTGTTTGAAACCCCGTCAAAGTGTTTTAATTTTATTGTCTCATTTTTGTATTATTTGGGCAAATCTGCTGGATATACAAGGTGTCAAATGAGTTGATTAAAAAGTCCACCCACACGACACGAATACATCCTGAGCGGTAGGTACACACGGCTACACATCAAGCTATACATTTCCAGTTTAAGCTGACCTCGAATTGTACAGAAATCGTTTACAATGCGAAATCACCATAAACTGGAAATATATAGCTTGATGTGTAGCCGTGCGTACAGGTATAGTATTGAACAACACGAGCCTGTGCACACGATGCGTTGTGGCGCCGCACCGCAAAGATTTCATCACATTGGCGGGCACACGGCCGCTGCGGCGCCGTAGCGTTGTTATGCCAAAGCGACACCACACCGTCGGGCGCCGCGCCGCCGGCGCCGCCGCAACGCATCGTGTGCACAGGCATCTGCGGAAAGTGCGGCGCCGACACATCTGTGTGGCTACCATGAGTTTCATTTAACCTTCTCGATCAAACGCATCAAGCGCGTTCAGCGTTCCGATTGGCCCTTCACCGGTGAAGGCTGGCCGGCTGCCAATCGGAGCGCCAAACGCGGTCGATGCGTTTGATCGAGATGGTAAAATGAAACTCATGGTAGCCACACAGAGCGACTGAATTATCGGTCGTAGTATTCGGTTGGCATGACACACCTAACGCGCCGAACAGTCGGCGGCGTTTACTTCAGCGCGTTACGCGACGGAAAATTACCGCTCCGCAGTTGCGCAGTGTAGCACGCGCGCAGAATTGAACGTGAGCTGTGTCGAGCAGATGCGTGGCAGCGCAAGGCTGCCGCCAATTTTAGGCGCTCTCATCGCCGCGTGCCGCTTAACAATTCTTCGCGACGCAGCGGCTTCGACGGCGTGATACATTTATAAATTATAGCTTACTATATTATGCATGTATTATACATATAAACCTTCCTCTTGAATTACTATATCTACAAAAAAAAACCGCATCAAAATCCGTTGCGTAGTTTTAAAGATCTAAGCATACAGAGGGACAGACAGCGGGAAGCGACTTTGTTTTATATTATGTAAGTAGTGATAGTGATTACAAATTTCAGCTGTATGCTATAGTACATAAAATTTACTTTCAGTTATAGGTCTGCGCTGACCCATCACATTATACACACACACGCTGGAATAACGTACACATTTCACACACAAACAGGTTTATTATGTGTAACTCTTAAACCATATTTACATTAAATTAAATACATAGATAGAAACTTTAATGTATAATGCAATATACAGAATGTTTCATACAGAGTTATAACAAAAGCCTATCGGTTCATTTTTTTTTTACAAAATTGAATGAAGGACTTATCGTAAGTGTAATTAAATTAAGTAAACCAGTATTATCCGATCAAAGGCCGCTTTCTATAAAATGGCCGAATCAAATATATTTTGTACTACATTTTGTAGCTTCATTGTAATTACTACTTAAGAACTATTAGCTGAGCTTCTGCCGAATCCTGAACACAATAATAATATTAATGTCATAACTGTAATAAAATATACACTGCTGTATAATCCGAAAAAGCTCGCTGAGCGGAAAACAAGTCATGGATGTGAAAAAAGAGTCACAACATTTCTTCCTTTCTTTCTCTCTGACATTTCTCTACTATGACTGCATAGTAGAGAAATGTCAAAACGCATTCATAGTAGTTATTATAATGTTCCCGATACCGGTGGGCTACAATTTTTTTATATTAAATATAATTTATAAGTATTTAAATGAAATAAAGGAAATTATAATATGAATTGAATATAGCTTCATCACAATATTATTGGTTTCTGCGCTCAATGAGGTTTCGATCTTAATTCCTTAAATCTTAATAAATAATTAATTCATACGATTCTCGTATGTCTGTCTGGCGGCGCGGCAGGGAGGTCGTGGCTGGTCGTACGTATCAGGAGCGTGGAGATTTTGTCTCTGCACAGTGCGATTCCCCAAACGAACGTATACACGATGATAAGGCCTGCCATGGATGCTGCGACCACGATGCCTGCGCGTTTACCATGCGACCAGTCCAGCACGTCATAAATAAAGCGATTCCCGTTTCTGAAACGATATAGGTAATACGTAGGTATTTAAGCGGTGTCAATAAAAGAGCGAAGTTGCTACTACAATTACAGATAGCTAATCTTAGACCTTACAATGCTCGATGACCTCAGTAGAGCTACCGAAAGAGTGACCTGAATCGAATTAAGGAATATTCATGTTTTGTTTTTTTCCGTTGAAAAGATGCTATAACTGTGAGAAATGGTGAATTTAATATGATTACAATAATTTATGCTTACCTACCTATGTGTCGAAAAAAATCTCGTCGATAAAATACCTACTTTAAAACATGCTACCATGGAGTTTCTTTGTTCTTCTCCATGATGACCTAGTTTTGGAACGGATAACTACTTTGCTCATCAACCTATTTAACTGACAAGCCTAATTGAAATAAATGCTTAGCCTTATCTTTCTTCATAAAGTCCTTTCCCTACACACCATATTCACAGGTACTTTCATGCACAGTAAATAACTTGTAACCATTCTGACAATCTAAGCTTGCTAATTCAGTGGATATCATAACCTATACATATAGTTTTCATTCCCCTTTCTGACAAACGCTTCACCGATCGCTACGCCGAAAGCTACGCTGAGTGCTACGCCGAAAGCTACGCTGAGTGCTACGCCGAAAGCTACGCTGAATGCTACGCCAAAAACTATGCTGAATGCTACGCCGAAAGGTATAAGGAATGGTATGCCCTACGCTACACCCATCATCGCTACGCCAAACGCTACGTCGAATGCAAATCCAAGGGTCGCGCCACACCTGCCGAACGTTCGGCGCGGAAGGTTCGGTTGAATACGCTCCTAATGTTTTTCAAGTTACCTATGACACATCAGCCGAACGTTACGTCGGTTCATGAGCAAGCGTCACATGACGCGACGGAACGTTCCGCGCCGAACGTTCCGCGCCGAACGTTCCGCAGGTGTGCCGCTACACTAAGCCGATCTCTATACGTTGACCTATAGTTACGCGAATGGCTACGCTATTCGCTTTGCTGTCGCTACGCTGTCACTAATACCTACATGTCCTACACTACTGTCACTACTCACATGTCCGTGCCGCCAGCCGCGTAGAAGATGGCGGAGAAGGCTGCGTACCACAGCCCCATGCCGAGCGGCTGGTACACGTGCAAGAAACGCACCGGCGTGCGCGACAGCAGCAGCTCGGCTACACACACGCAGGATGTGATGCCGTGCGTCGACACGTCCAGCAAGAACGCACGCACACCCATCTCTTCTCGTAATTCTGTAATCGATAAAAATAAAACAATTAAGTTTCTGAGGCTTAAGGTTCTGCTGGTCAAATTTTAATACGAAGTCGCGGGTTCCAAGTTCGCAACTGGGCAACCAATGTGTCTTTTTAATTTATAGGTTCATTAAATTATTATTACCTATTACGGTATTATCTTTAAAACAGGTAGGGTGAGGTTATCCTACTGATTTTAGCTAATGATAGCATTGTGAACCTTAAACTTAAAATGGTCTATTGTAATCGCCAAAAATACGGTCCGAAATCACTTAAACGAAGGGAACAGTGATTTATGCTCCAGCTATCTAATTATGCAACACATTTTCGTAAACCATTCCCACTAATCAGTTTAATTTTGACAGTTCAACAACATTCATTGCGTTATTTACGTTGTTGAGCAGATTTTTTTTTCGAACTTATGAAGCATTAAATTAGCAATCTGTTTCAAAACGATTCAGATTGTGATTGATCGTGTATTACGTAATTAGGGTGCAGGCAATGATATTATAATAAATATCATTGGGTGCAGGTTTGTTTCACTTTTTTTAATTAATGGTTTAAGATGAGCCCTGAAAGTCAGGGTATACACATCCTTAGCTATTCTAGCCTACTTCTTAAAACTGTAGATAGGTATTTAAAATAAGAAAAATTAAAATTCATTTATTTGCGTATCGTAGGTAAATTCCAGGCAAACTTCTCAATTTTCTGATGCTATTGGATCTAATTTATCTGTTCTGTGAATTGCACTATTGATGCCAGGAAACGCAGACGCTAATGATGATTGATACCTGCTCGGTTACATGGCAGACGCACGCGCACGTTACTAAGCTAATATTCGTTCTGTTTAGTAAACACGGTACGGAGGTGGCGGTGGTGAAACAAGCTAGGTAATAAACTTACCAGGGTTATACAATAGCAGCCAGTACAGCGAGGTGATCATAATGGAGAGAGTGACGGCAATGTTGAACACCGCCCAGTACAAGCTCGCGTACCATGGCAACTCCTTTATCTCTGAAAATAGAAAATATAGATACTAAGCTGTAGGTAACAGTATATCGCCGACAAGAAATTCTATGGGGTGATAATAAATATTTTTCATCTCTCATGCTCGGAAAGTAGTGTTTGTTTGATCCGAGTAGCGGGTGGAAAACGCTCCTTCCCTCTCTAGGGCGGGAAAGACTCATAGTAACTGCTTCCCGCCCTAGGGCGGGAATGAATTTTAAAAATAGAACTTTTGGTTAGGTAGTCTGCTACGAAACTTTTTACATGAAAAATATCGAATAGAATAAAAACAAAAAAGCTGCGGCAGTGTTTCCACTTACGTTTTTAGTTTTCCCCAGTTTCTTAATGAATTATCCCTAAAATTCCCTAAAAAATATAAAAATTCCTTGGTTTAGGTAATTTTTCAATTTGATAGCATAAATACCTAGAAAACATTCATTATAAATCGAGAGAGACGAAACAAACCAACTCTAGGTACTTATAATGCGACTTATTTCCGATGTCGTCCTTAGCCACAGAAATAGTACTATTTAACATGGTAAACTAAAATTAGACGTATTACAATTATTACAAGTTTCAGGAAATTCCCTTTACTTAATCGGTGGTGCCATAGAGTAAAGTAGTACATCGGGTGCTGCCTAGTTTAAACAATAGGGCTACCAACTCAAGTTAAATTTTGCCTTATAATTCCCTAAATCCCTGCTAAAATAAAATATCCCTAAACCATGCTTATTATTGGCCATAGTGGAAACACTGGGCTCCGGTCTTGTGAGGTATTTTGTTTTAATTCACACTGGCTGTTTATATAAAACAGCCAGTGTGAATTAAAAAAAAAATATATAATGCGCGGGACGGCCCGCGGCCCGCAGCGGTGACGCGGTGTGTTCTATATTTAAAAAAAAAACACAAATTGTACTAACTTCTCAGTTCATTTTGAATAGGTACTAATCATGTTATTTAATATCAATAACTATTAAACACTATGTTTTACTTTCCTTATATTCGAAAAGTAGAGAAAGAAATGAAAAGTAGAGTGTTTAACTCGGGTGAAAGACATCAATTCTTACTCGGACTATAGCCGCCGCCCTCGCTACGCTCGGGCGTCTAAATACCTCGTATGGGAATTGATTTCTTTCGACCCTTGTATAACAATCTACTATGGTATAGGTACACAAAAACCGTCAGGAATAAATGTTAAATGATAGTAAAATCCGCATTCAAATTCATTGTGCAGTTTAGAAAATCTAAGCGGTCACATAAACAACAGACACAAAAAACGACTTGTTTTATAATATATAATTATACTAGCTGCCCGTCCCAGCTTCGCATGGGTAGCCCTAATTTGCAATAAATTAAAATTGCGACTATAATTTGAGATTTAAACTATCCTATCTCTCAAGTTGGATCGAACTGCACATGGTGTGCGAATTTTATTATAATCGGTTAAGTGGTTTAGGAGTCCATTGAGGACAAACATTGTGACACGAGATTTATATATATTAAGATGTATAGGTAAATCTAGTCTAATTTGTTTTATTCTTTGAATTGTTTTTGTTTTTATCTTTTTATTTCGGACGCTTTTAACGTGCACATCTTTTTATATTGTTTTCACACAAAAACAATTTTTTTATTTAAAAGAGTGTCCGGGGTGTTTCTCGCCCGTTCTTATCAATAGGTAGGTACTTAGTACGCTTTGGAATGGGCAACTAGCTTCATATTTCTGACTGACCGACTCCTTGACAATTCAAAAGTGCCTGTATGGTTTAATTGAAATAAAATGCTTTGAGTTTGACTTTGAAAATATAATTTAAATTAATTAATCCAGTGGAAACAATTGTTGGTGAACCAATAAAAATAAAATAAAATAAATGATGTGATTCATTAAGTTCAAGCAAATATCTTTCACACATTGTGTCAGAATTTGTACCATAGCAGTTTAGGGGTATGAGGAACAGGGTGTAAAGTTCACTCATCCACCATAGAAAAGGGAGGATCCTCCAACCAGACGGGTGTTATGTCTGGCGGGCAACTGCCCATATGTTGATTTCGGATAGTCTTATCTATGTTATTCGCTCAGTAAACTCTAACTGCGAGATGTAGGAATTGTGTGACGTCATGTCTTTTTGCTTCGTAGTTTGTATGTGGCGGTCTAACCGCTACATCACTCCCCTCCGGAGACCGGAGGTCGATAGTGGGCTGAGTCTTGGATCTTGCGATGCTTCACAGTGCCAGCTGTGGTTCCAGTGAGTCGGAACCGGGTGCCGCATAGTTCACGGTGAGTCGGAACTGTCTGCGGTGATTCCCCAGTGAGTCGGGGTGGTGCTGCGTCGTCATCCAGTGAGTCGGATGTGGTACAGCGCCGGGTTGTGGTTGAGGGTGATGACCAGGAATGCGCGTTCGCTGCATGCTGGTGGTCAGGATACCTGTTAAAGCCGTGGGTGCTGGCTGGCTGTGTGACTTGCCTCACGAAAGCTTGCGGGAGTGATGATGATGACGTCACGCTGAAGTTGTTGCACGAAGGCTGCGTTGACGTTCATACTCGGGGTCACCAATTTAGGGGTATGAGGAACAGGGTGTAAAGTTCACTCATCCACCATAGAAAAGGGAGGATCCTCCAACCAGACGGGTGTTATGTCTGGCGGGCAACTGCCCATATGTTGATTTCGGATAGTCTTATCTATGTTATTCGCTCAGTAAACTCTAACTGCGAGATGTAGGAATTGTGTGACGTCATGTCTTTTTGCTTCGTAGTTTGTATGTGGCGGTCTAACCGCTACAGCAGTTTTAATGAAGTGTGTTGCTGGCGACGATAAAACATTGCGATTGTGCACGTACAGTGGCAGGTGCTTATGCCATTACGTAAAACCACCAGAATTTATATTCATGGATTGACATGGCAATTCATTGTTACCCCGTTTAATTTCCCTACGACACTGCTGATAGGTACCTACTGGAATAAATACTCACTCATTCCTCACAGCACTTCTTCAAAAGTGCCATTTGGTGGGAATAAGCGTTACTATTGTAAGCGAAAGATGAGAAAGTTAACAAGCAGTTTTAAAAAGGTATCTACAAAAAGGTGTTAATTACTGCTAATTAGTTATTTACGTAATTTTATAGAGGCAGAGTTAGAGCGGTACAAAGTAATGTACGTCTGCTACAACATTATTCTGTGCTCTACTGACGACATATTGCTATCATAATTCCTTTTACATTCCAACCGTGGCGCCAGGAATTATTTTCTCAGTATAGAATTTTTTTCTGTCGCTGTTAGCTGGCTGGTATTATAAGAAATAGTTTTGGTGATTCCTAAATTTTGGCCAGTTTCGCCATACCTACTCTAGTTATTAAAGGTAGCATGACCCCATTTGCTAATAAAAGCGAGTCGTCTATCGGCGCGACGAGCGTTCGGGTTCGCCGAACAAAATGAACCGCACGACGCTCGCTTATATTAGGACACGGGGTCAAGCATTTTGTCGTAAGTACTAACACGTGGTACTAGTCTGTCCTCTGTCTCACTATGCAAAATAGTCCGTCAGAATGTTTCTCATACCATTTAATAACTCCAATTCTGGTGAAATTGGGTCTTGTTATTGGATGCGTAACAAACAACTGTGTCAAGTTTCTAGAAAAGTTTTGAAGGAACAAGGTCAAGTACGAATGGTAATTTTAAGGGGCATGATATGGTTGGTAGTGAATGTTAATGGCTGGTGATCGTTGCGTCAGACATAATGCTATGTTGCGTATGGGGTCGTCCCACCAGACGTCGACATCGTGGAAATTACGACATAAAACTGCGTCTCTGCCGGCAGTAGAGTGGTAGAGTGTTATTTTAGTAAGATTATTTTCCCTGTAGATAATAAAGTAGGTTTCTACGTAGCTTGCTTTGTAGGTACATCAACTTTATATATATTGGTAATTCTTCTGTAAGTCAATGAACTCCTCTTAAACGGATGAACTGATTTTGATGAAATTTTTTGTGTGTTTAAGTGGGTCCCTGCCTGGATCGTTTAAATCCGCAATTGAACCCGGTAGGTGGCGCGTTCGGGCAGGACAATGTCTGGTCTGGTAGTACACATAAATAACCTGGGTAAAAGATAGCGAAAGTAAAGATTAAAAATAAAAATTAAGTTAGCTTATATCCAAAGTCAGTTTCGATTTAGGTAAGTAAGGTAAGAACTCTTTCAGAATATACGAAAACAAGAAAAAGAACACAATCCTTTCGCTAAGATTTCGAATACTTATGAAGGCGGTGGTATGTAGGAAGCAAGTTAGTTTAATGTACAAAAAACACAATAGTAGGTACCTATAAGGTTTTTATGATCATTGTATATTTCTATTTCAGATGCGATACTATTGTTCTATAACTCGCATTAACCCAAACGACATAAAGTAGTGCCGTTTGTTTGTACTAGATTTCATCAAAATACGATAAATAAACATTCATTGAAAATTTTAAATGGATCAGTATCTATCTATAAAGGGGTTATTCCATTTATCCACACCAAAAAATCTTCCCTAAGGCACAGAATCTGTGCCTAAGGTGGATACTCGGAAACGTAGGGGAGACCGGGGCTACAATTAACAGAGGTAAGTATTAACAAGTGATTTTCTCCAAAACTATAAACACTACACCTACAGCGCGTGCTTCAATATGCCGACCAGATCACGCCGCATGGCTCGGGGTTGGTCAGCTGCGGTCTGCGCATCATCCGAATGTGTTATATACCGGACGACATTTTCACGCACGTAACGAACTTTTTTAACTTTCAAATTTTTTGATTTATTCTCGAAATATACGGTGTAATGATTATGTTTTTTGTTTTCCTAGAAGCATATTTTATACTTAATAATGCTACATTGCTGTATTGGTGTAATTATTTACCAATATTTTGTTATGTTATTTAATACTAAAAATGTACCTTTGGGGTTATAATTAACAAATCGGCGGGGTCAGTATTAACGTGTTAATACCTACCCCAGATGTGCTGATAGCGCAAATATCTTATGAACCGGTAGCTGAATCATCGACATGCAGAAAGATGCTAGTGATTTCTTGGTCCAAAACCATAAGACCTCTACTAAAAGCTCTACCACGAGCTCAGTAAAAACGTATAAACGCGCTAAAAATGTAGTAGGTATCTGTATGTATTCTACTGTGTGTACATAAATAATAAAATACATCAATAAATACTTTTGTATTTTTTAGGGCGTCTCCTGTAATAAAGATACATAGTGCTGACTAGATTCAATATACCTATCTCTTGCAATGACTGGGCCTAAGCTAGGTGTATCAAAGGCGACATCACATCATACATTTGCCTGAATTGTATTTGATATGTATTATAAATTAATGAGAAAATGTATTCCATACAATTCTGTATTAATTTCACTTTTATTAATACCAAAAAATATTCTCATACATATATTTGTTTTCTTCTATATCAGTTGGCACAACATAATGTTAATTGTTGCCCCTTCTGTTAATACTTACCTCAGAGCTGTTAATTCTAGCCCCGAAGATGAGGTAAGAATTAACAACTGACTTTTTGGAGAAAAAGTGTTCTATTTAAGACATCATTTCTTTTATGTTGCATTTATGTGACTAACATGATACCTGAATAACTAAAGCATCATTTAATAAAAAAATCAAGTCTAAATGTTGAATCATTTCGAAGATACAACTAAAAGTATTTTTTTTGTTAATTGTGGCCCCGGTCTCCCCTATGTCCAAGAATTCACTCTAGGCCTAGTTGGATAAACGGAATTTATGGCTTATAGGGTGGATTTTCGGACATAAGTTTCCGAGTTAAGGTAAAGGGGTTTGAAGATTTTTGTATGGAGGGTGGCCCTAACATGATGCCGCCATTTTGTTCTTTTTTCAGAATCGCGGAAAAAATCAAAAGTTATATATTTACATAGAGGACACTTATACAAACAAAAAATGTCATATGACATAATATCCTAAAGCGTCAGGTTTCGGAGTTATTCACCGAAATATAAGTCGAAAAGTGAACCCTGAAACAAGGATTTTTTTGTTTTTTTTCCCTTCAGGTAAGTATATTGAACTATGAAAACATAATTGCATCATGTATATTTTATATTTTTTTAAGTTATTAGTTAAGAGCGAAAGAGCCAAAAATATATGTATACCCTCCGCCGAATGAGGACGTGTGTTATAATTATGGTATTTATGTACCATAGAACACACGTCCTCATTTCTTTCATTCAAGAAAATCCTATTCAGCCTCCCGCTGCCTTCTTGGATGATATTATTTATACCGAATATGATTAAAAAATCTTATGCTTTATCCACTTGTAGTCAATTATGAATTAATTGACTACAACTTGTAAATAACTTAATCAACATGAAGTAACTACAACATAAATAAATAAATTCGTTATAACAATTGTTATTTTTATCTTTGAATATCTCAGAAACGTGACACTTTATGATGTTATGTTATATGAAGTTTCATGTTTGTATAAGTGACCCCTATCCAAATATATGGCATTTATTGTGCACCTCGATTTTGAAAAAAAATCAAAATGGTGGCTGATTTTAGGGCCAAAATCTTCAAACCCCTTTTTTGGGTTGGATAAACGGAATAACCCCTTTATAGCATAGATCACAGCACAGGAAATCTGAAGATATTAGAGATAGTGAAAGAATCAACTCGGGAATCGAACCTTCCTTTAAAAATCGCATCGTTTTATTGCTGTAGGGAATTGATAGTCAATCATAATTTTATTTGACATTATATACCTACTATTTAATTTTCAACTCTTTATGGCTTTTGTGACATGTTAATTATTCAGATTTGTTACAGTTGTAATAGCAATCATGTCATTTCGTTTAAAATAGGTTTTTATTTTTATTAATTTATTTATCTTTTATCGATCGTGTCGAGTGGAAAAAGGAAAGGGAGGCCTTTGCCCTGCAGTGGGACAATATGGGCTAATTATTATTATTATATATGTCTACATATCTCGGGACCATGGGGTCCCGGTCTTTTGGAAGGCGTACGAGGGGCCAAAGCCAACTCGCAGAGGCCCCTTAGACAATTTTAAATGGAATGCGGCATCAACAGACGACTATCCCTGTATGCACTATGCAAGTGCATCCAAGGACAACCCCCGGTTGGTGCAGGACTATTGCAGAACATGGAAATAAAACATATTGGGCTATGGGTTTGGGTGGCTATAATGGATTGGTTACTAAGAACTATGGAAGGACTATGTCCCCTGCCTGATCGATGTTATGGTATACACGGATAAAATGGCAGGGGGTGACTTGCACACTCAATAATGGGCCCCCGAAAACTGTCGCTAGCACATAGTGACGTAGCGACAAGGGGGCAACATGTCCTGAGGTGCTTGAGGAGTGGAGCGGTATTCCAAGGCTTTCAGAACAATCCCAGAGCCCGGAAGATGGTCAAGATCCCTACGAGCACTTACTGGAATACTTCCTTCCTCCGAGCACGTTTGCTCTTGCAAATCTCCACTCAAGCCGGCCAATTAAGGCAAGAATGAGGTGGGAGCTCTGTTCCTCGTCAGTGTTCACTCCAGCCGGCCAATAAAGGCAAGCCAGAGATGAGAAACAAGATTACTCCCGGGAGATAGGATTCGTGGGGTGGCTACTGCCCAACAGCTCGCCACATGCTGCCCTGCGGGTTTCTGTATCTCTCTTGGTCTGGCTCCTCATCCTAGACCCGTTCCGGCAAAGTAAACTCTACTGGCACGGACCTAGAGTTCGGAGCACGCAAGCCCCACCATGACGTCAACGTAGAGATACGGCGGTGGGGTTATTATTATTATTATTTAGTTTCTATGTTTACATATCTCGGGACCATGGGGTCCTGGTCCTTTGGAAGGCGTACGAGGAGCCGAAGCCAACTGGCAGAGGCCCCTTAGACAATTTTAAATGGAATGAGGCACCAACCGACGATTATCACTGTATGCACTATGCAAGTGCACCCAAGGATAATCCCCGGTTGGTGCAGGACTATTGCAAAAAATGAAAACCAAAAAAATATGGGGTTATGGGTTTGAGTGGCTATAGCTGATCAATGTTATGGTATGCACGGATAAAATGGCAGGGGGTGACTTGCACACTCAATAATGGGCCCCCGAAAACGGTCGCTAGCACAAAGTGTCGTAGCGACAAGGGGGCAACATGTCCTGAGGTGCTTGAGGAGTGGAGCGGTATTCCAAGGCTTTCAGAACAATCCCAGAGCCCGGAAGATGGTCAAGATCCCTACGAGCACTTACTGGAATACTTCCTACCAATAAAGGCAAGCCAGAGATGAGGAACAAGATTTCTCCCGGGAGATAGGGTCCGTTGGGTCGCTATTGCCCAACAGCTCGCCACATGCTGCCCTGCGGGTTTCTGTATCTCTCTTGGTCTGGCTCCTCATCCTAGACCCGTTCCGGCAAAGTAAACTCTACCGGCACGGACCTAGAGTTCGGAGCGCGCAAGCCCCACCACGACGTCAACGTAGAGATACGGCGGTGGGGTTATTACCTTTTATTTATCTTTTATATAGATTCTTTTCTTCTCTTCTATTTTGTTAAGTACTTGGTACTTGTTGAAAGACCTACACTGTCCTCGCATACCTAATAACACAGTTTTTTTTTTTTTTAAGTACTTTGTCGAAAACCCAATTATTTTTAAAAGAGTAACCGTGGAGTTTCTTGCCGGCTCTTCTCTATAGGAAACAACCAATTGGAACCTAGATCAACCATTTTTCAGATTATCTAAAGTACATCTTATATGGGGTACTGTGTTAAATGTTACAACAAAATACCTTGTGATACTCGTACAATTAAATGAAAGAAAATTTAAAACTCATGTAAAAAGTACACTTTGTAAACAAGCATATTACAGGTTAGAGGATTATATCCAAGATAAGAATGCTTGGAAACATGCTGGTCCTGCTCCATAGGACAATTTAGAGTCTAGACAAAATCAAACTGGTTGCTAACTTAATTGTATAACTTTATTTTTATTTTTATTATATGACATAGATTTTTACATTCTGTGATTACTTCCTCACACACTGACTTATATAGTAAAATTTTAAGTAAAATCGTCTACTTTAACAATGTTTGGAAATATGTGAGCACCATGTACCTATCACCTAATAAGTTTATCTGTCATTGCTTCATTTTTCATTCTTTTTACCAATTTTGGTAGGTATAGTAATTTTATTCTAGCATCGTCTTCACATATAATTATATAACTAATGTATACAAAATATTGTAAAACCATTTTAAAAGAGTAACGGTGGAGTTTCTTGCCCATTCTTCTCCATACGAAAACTACATTTTGGAAGGGGCGACTAGAATCAATTAAATTTTTTTTTTTGTAAATCTTTGACATTCAAAAGTGCCTTTTATGTGCCTAATTGAAAGAAATTATTTGACTTTGACTTTGACTTTGAACCGTGCGTAGCTTCTGACGTTTCATACGTGCCCATGTAAGTTATGTGAAATAAAATATTTTTTTTGAATAGGAAAAAACCTTTGAATTACCCCGATCTACAATTTGAAAAGCAAGGTTGCACTATTTTAAACAGGAGTTTACGTAGGTAGGTACTTACTGCAGTTCATATACTACGATATTCCCAACTATATATAAACAATTGAGTAGGTATTTAATAATAAAAATCCTTACATGTGTTTTTTTACTCCAAAATCGACTCTCGAATGTGGCTTAATGTCCTAAGAACTTGCAACACAATTCTCTGACCACAATTTCTCTGTTTTAGATTCTCCACGTACTGACTCGTAGGGAGGTACCTAAGACGTATTTCCGAGGGTGCTACGGGAATGATGATTCCCATTTTTACCTTTAATTTCTCTTTGGTTCACCCACAATTCAGGATACCGGAGAGACGGTATTATAGAATTTAACTCTCTGGATTTACATATTAAAATGCAGATGACATTACTATTTCTGGCAGATTTTTCAATTTGCATAGGTATTTTTGTTAGTTGTTTTTTCGGCAGCAATCTAGGCCAAGTAGGTAACCCAGTAGATATCTATTCCTAATCTCCAATGCATATTATGTAACTTGAATCTTGCTACAGTCTCGTCTGTTTACTTTTTATCAAACTACGCACGCGTAGACGCGACGCTGAGAAAAGGTTAGGTAGTGTGCCATAAATAAACAATCGTTCTAACAAATACGCCAACAAAGTCTAGGTATTAATCTAATATTCGACTACTTTGACAGGCAGGTTCCACCGGTTACATAATTATGTCACGACTAGTTCTAGCCGAAAACAATAAGACCAGCAGGAATAACCGTTATGAACAGCTCTCTTTCACCGCATCCTCTCTAAGTGCATATGTGTCAATATTTATAATCCCATCATAGCCCTCGTGTGACAATAGGTTAACGTTAATATAAATTAACTTTATTGAATGTTGATTTAGAAGTTTGATAACAATGAGCGGATTTGCGTGTAACACGAACAATCGTGGCTTTGTTTTACAAAGGACTAATCACGTTACTGGCGAATGGTGATTTAATAGTATGCGGATGTTATCTATCGTGTATTTGCGATTGCGGCTGGCGGCCGTCAAAACATGCATCACCTTCTTGAGCAAGCGGCAAAAAAGGGCTAAATCGTTTATTATTTTTAAACGTGTTTCGCTATTGTACAGTTGAGGGACAGCGGGAAGTGAACTTGGACATTCAAGATAGTACTTTATTAACTTCAGTTGTTAATTTGAGCGTGGTAGAGTTAAAATCGATAGCTACATTGATTGTATTCGGAGACGGTTTTGTTATACTTCATGTACCTAGGTATTCAACAACAGAAAATATTTATATTTTTATGATGCAAATTGAAATCGCCAGGAATGTTCCGTTGTTCATTGCTGATATATGTAAATAATTTATTGGCTTATGACTGTATTGCCTCTCAAAGGGCAAGCAATAGGCTCATTGTTGTTATAAGAACAGTAGTCAGATATTATGGAAAAGGTTCCTATTAACTTTTAAGGTCAAGATCCAAGGAGATACTTAACTGGTCTTATAATAAAGTTTACCCCTTAATATCGTTTGGAATCGCAATATTCCCGTCTTGTTTCTCAGTCCTCTTTGGTGAACGTGTTTACTTGTTACATATAAAATTTTGAGTAACTTTGATAGCTAAACCTAAGTCAAAGTTTAATTTTGAGTAAAATTTTCATTTGCAATATTCAGCCCTAACGTCTACGCATAAGACAATGATTTGAAGTAGGAGATGAATAGGATACTAATCAGATCATGTCGCATCATGATGATTATCATATAAACAGAATTGTTTCCATAAATATAGGTGCTTGCAGATCAATCACCTTAGCAAGCAGTTTTTTGATAAGTAACACTTGAATTGAAGAATTCAACAAGTCATACAATATTCCCTTTTGATGCTGGCAGGCTTTAAACAACACCCTTGCAAAATAAAATGAAGAATAGGGAATCGAAGAGGTCAATTATATACAGAGGGTTGACACTCGGACTATAGTTAACACGATAGGAGTTTTAGATATGAAATAACTTACCATATGGCTTGTTGTAAACAGCCTCGAATGAGACAATAATTCCACATATGAGCATGCCCATGAGCAGCAACAGGCCCCAGTTTGTGAGATATATCAGCCAGTAAGGGTTCGGGGCTTCCACCAGAGACCACAAGAGGATAGCCAGCGCCACTCCCGCCAGCAACATCCTGAATACCAGCATCGGTATCGGCGACTCTCCTCGTTGCCATGACGACGCGTAAAAATCGCTCAGCCTTTCGTTCGTCGACACCCATAGGGCCGAAAGGGACACACTTTTCCTATAAATTTTCACCATTTTGATCACTTAAATATTAAACACAATCACTTTTAGAATTGAAGTTTATACATTTCCCTGCATTCGACAGTGTTATGCGGCAAGTATGTAGGAGACGAAGATAAGTTCAATCGCTTTAGATAATAATGTATTTTGTAACGCGCAACACTGCTGAAAACCGTACGTCGCCGTCTCAGGAGAGTGAGTAGAGTCGTTGCCGATGGGCCGTTATCTTAAGACTAACCTAATCCTATGTGTATCTTACAATTAGCTCTTACAGTGCAAATAAATAAAGTTTGAATTTAGGTAAATCTAAGTAGAATTGGTTTTTGAGAAAGAAACGTAATAATGCAGGCTATTTTTTAGAGAGCTGTTTCATAGTTGAAATTAAAATAAGGGATTTTATATGAGAGTAATAAATTGAAATTGTTGCGCGTGTGGTCGGTGCGGTTGCGCGAGCGCAGCGCAGGCGCGCAGAGACGCAGATGCAGACTGGTGCGGCGGCCGGGGACCGGCGAAGACGACGGACCGCGGCGCACCTACATCGCCGCGCTAGACTTGCGTAAACTATAACCTCACTTATGTAATGCAATTACTTGTTTTCTAAACCCAAACTGGGTTGTATTGTGTCAACGCTTTACTGTTAAATAATTAGGTATTTTGTTTGCGAATCAATCAGTACCGACAGTTTTATTAATTGTTTTTTTGGCTTTTATAAATTATGTTAAATTATATTTAGGTACTTATTTCTGTAAATTAGTTTACGACAAATAATAATTAAAACTAGATGAGGTCGGTTTTTCCTATCCGAATAGTCTGGGAAGAAACATGAAACAAATTCAGACAGGTCACAGTTTCTTTTCAAGTCCAGACATTATCTTGGTCAGATCATAATGAGGATCATGCGGATTAGTGTATAATGAGATGGTCTTTTGAGGAAAGAACCACACATTTGAGAGGACCTGTCTGTCCAGTCAGTTCACGCATTATTTGTCAGAAGTCGGACTCGATCGGAACGGATTCGGAGCTAAACTCCGACCAAAACAGCTCAACGACTTGACGCACAATAAACCTGCCAACGAAAGGACATATAAATTAGTAAGAAGTTAGGTTTGGGTTGTATTTTTGATTGCCATGTAATCTTTAGATCTGCAGTTTTGTTTATTTTTTAGGTAGGTAGTACCTTTACCTCTACGTGTACAACATAGTATAGAAAATCAAGGTACTAACGGTATTCGGTGTTGAATAAAGTTAAACATAAGACGTGACCAATCACATGATATCCTATCAATTTTATTGCGTAGGTATTTTGTTGTGGCACAGATTTTATATAATGGGGTTTATATTTTTATCGAAAAGAAATTATACACTTATTTCTGTGAGTAATTTCATCTTTGAATAGGTACCCTTTCACAAGTCAACAAGTCAATGTTTAGATGTCTTTTTTAAACTAGTTGGTTCCGGATTTCTTCCTGCCTATCTCTGAGAAGTAGGTAATATGCCGAAAAAAAAAACCAGACGTCTCAGGTCTATTAACGATGTGATCATGTGAGTCTATTAGCGGTGAAAATGCGGTTTTTACCGCATATACAAGCTGTGAACCTGTTTTCAACAATTCTTGTAAAACGCTTGTGAAAAACATTGTCGTGTATAAAACATGTACTTATCATATGTACTAACGTTTTTCAGACATTTATTAATTATTTGTGACAAGTTTTCTACAAGTTTTGTTTACAATTTGTTTTAGGTGTAGGTAAGCGTTAGACGAAACTAGTAGACACAACATGTAGAACACATGTTTTAAACCTTTGTGTAAATGCGGGGTTATAGCAGTTACAATGTATAATAGGGCAATCTCTGGGAAGGCCGAAGAAAGAGCAGCAGCAGCAGGAGCAACAGAAACAGCAGATGCAGCTTCGAGTAGACAGGTTTTCGTTAGACGGCACGCGAAAACTCTCACAAGTCACAATCCGTAGATTGAGCGTACCCAATCAGCGAACTGATCTTCTATCTGATGAATCTATCTAGGTATTGTGTCGATATCGATAGCAGCTGCCTGAAGATAAAAGATATTGTAATTCCAAATATTCGAATCAGTATTCATAATAATCAGCAGAGCCAAGGTAAAACTCCATGATTCGGTTACTTTTGAAATACTAAGAAAAACAGAATGATTCATGCGACTACATACTTATGAACTTACGCTCTTCAATATCCGGATACGGAATAAGGTGATAAAAGTCACCTTATTCCGTAGATTCGAAATAACAAGTTTTTTTTTTTGGATTTAAGAATTTGTATTATGTCCGTGTAGCTAGGTAGCTAGGTGTACATGCTCTGTGGCTAGTTATTGAGCTGTAAAGTTCGTTTTTTAATTCCAGATAGTCATTTGACATTTTAATTTTGACATAATTTATCTTTGTTGTTTGCTTTTCCAATTTGGAGTTTCACATTTGAACCTGTCAAATTACATTCTAGGATTAAAAAACGAACTTTAAACGGTTTGTTACAAACTCTGGTGAACTGGTAATTATGCTATGGAAAAACCGCCAGTCATGTTGGATTACCTACTTGCATAAGGCACGGATGACGAAGGCGAGTTTCGAACTAGATTTAAATTTAAAAAAATATTTTCAGTACTATAAGGTATCTTATATCTTACCTCTGATATTTCTCAATATGTAGATATTTGCCTAAATATATTATAAATTTATAATTAATGTTTTGTATACAACATTTTTGATTTTGCGATTTTTTGCTAGAACGTGAATATTTAGTGACCTAGATATACCTACTATAAGTAGTAACATTTTGCACACGTATGAAAGTCACTTTCCTGCAGAAAACATGAACAACAACGTCACGGGCAGATAATCGCTTCATTTCCACTACGCCATGTATCGAAGACACTGGTAAACTCAAACTCTCCGTTCTGCTTACACGGTTAAATATTTTCAAATAACCTTTTGGGTTCCATACCAGAAGGTAGCCAAACGGAACCTTATTACTAAGCCTCCGCTGTCCGTCAGTCCGTTCGTCCGTTCGTAATAAAATAAATAAATAAAATAAAATAAAATTCATTTATTTCAGTACCATAACCCATAATAGTAATCAATCACACACAAATAAATACAATATAACAGGTAGACAGTTGAAATTTTCACAGATTGTGTGTTTTTATTGCTATAACAAAAAATAAAGAAAATTTAATAAATAAAAAAATTCAAGGGGGGTCTCCATACAATAAACTTATGATTTTGAATTATTTATTCTTAGCCTGGTGTATCATTGTCTAGCTAGAGCTCATCGAGTAATTGGGGGTCGTAAAACTTGTCAGTCTCAGATCATTTTTGTACGAGCTACGCATATATATGTATATCTTCTGTATAGCATTAACCATATACTGTGTTTAATAAGAAAATATTAAAAACGCCGCGCCGATTCATAACGTATTTTATTTAAATACTAGCTTTTGCCCGCGGCTTCGCCCGCGTAAAGGTCGGAACATCCCACAGGAACGAACGGAGTATCATAATGTCCTAACCTAGTCCTTATACGTATACCTTTCATCTAAATCTGTTCAGCCGTTACGGCATGAAAAGGAAACAGCAGATAATAAATATGTTCTTACCTCTCGGTACCTTAAGAAATGCTGGGTTTCCCATACAAACTTTCATCCCCTATATCACCCCATTTAGAATTATTTTTGAGACAAAAAGTACCCTATGTCCTTCTCCAGGATGCCCCCTATCTCCTTGCCAAATTTCATCGAAATCCGTTCAGTGGTTTGGCCGTGAAAAGGTAACATACAGACAGACAGAGTTACTTTCGAATTAATAATATTAGTATGGATTAAGTTTAGATATATCTATATATATGAATATCTATCTAATTTGTATTTGTTTTGTCTATAATATATTAAATTATTTAGTATAATAGTATAGTAGTATTTCAAGTGACCTTTAGGAAATCCAACCAGCGATATATGTGTATGTAAAAAAGTGGATAAATCAATTAGATAACCTTGATTTTGATGCAGGTATTATGTAAGAAGAACTCAGTACTCATAGATTTAAATACCGTAATCTTTTTAGGTATAAATTCCTGTTCAATGTAATAAAAGAATACTTACGTAATAACATCATCAATTAGTTCATAAGTCATTGTTTACACAGCGTAGATACGAATGAACGATTTTTTATTTCTGATAAACGTGGTTATGTGTTTTTGTGAAACTTCAGAACCATCAAGTCAAGTTGACGTGTGGATTGACACTCGATTGCCATAAAAACTCTTCGAAACAATGGCATAAAAAGACTCTTTGTTATGTTTAGGGACTTTAGGGGAATAAGGAATAAACATGCATGTGTAGACCATGAGTGTCGTTTGTACGGGTAAGTATTAAATCCACAGATTATATCACATCACGTTTGGTCACTGGTCAGTGTTGAGGCTGCCCAAACAGCCTACCAAGACAGAATGGTTCAGGGAGAGTCTGTCGTGGTCAGGTCATTACGGATCAAGGGCATCGCTTCCAGTTCTAAATGACCAAAAGATTTCGGTTCCAATGAAGTAATCTTGGCCTGAATTGAAGGACCTTGCTTGGTTTGACCCAAATTAATACAAAACAGGACATGCAGTGAACTAATAACTAGAAGTAGATGCGAATTACCTATTTTGTAGAGTACGTAGTTGTCAGTTTAATTAACAGGATGTCAAGAAGGCCAGTGATCGGATTCCTAAACTGGACTGCCCCGTTGCTGCCTCAAAATAAATACACAAAAATATTTTATTGTCAACAGTTTATTATCCTCTCTTACTACTACTTACAATATATTTAAATATTATTATTTATGCTATAGTACATTTTTAGCTTAGGTATATCTTAAACACACGGTGTCCCGTTTGCTGATAAAATTATTTGGTTAATTCTAATGCGGAAAAAATATCGAGCAAGGGAATACCCAAACGTTTAATCGTTCTTGGAGCCAGCATTCTTAATAGTATAAGTGCGTACCTACTGTATTTATGTATTTAATTGCCGTTCCTCAGAAGGCCGGCAGAAAAATGCATAAACAGACAAATAAAAGTAAAAAGCGTTGGTATTCCATTTCTATACAATGTATGAATATACCCACAACTTCACAGAAGTATTAGGTGGTGTGATCCTATACAAATAAATAAATCAAACTACTGCATTATAAATCATAACCTTATCATCAATATCGCTTCTTCGATGACAGTAAAAGAAGCCTTGTTTCTTGTTCTTCATATTTTGTAACTCAAATGGCAAGGACGCATTTTTGGAATAGCGGCGGCGCTATGTCACCTCACTCATCTCGTTTTTACGGCATGGTTATGAGGGGAAATACTAAATACATTTACCCAAAAACAGTAAAAAAAATTGCGAAGAGGTAAAAACCCGATATAAGTTGTACCTATACATGCCTATATAGGTGCTCAAAAATCCTCATTATTAAGCGCAGGCCACACCGCCAGCTAGCGGGCGGGCGTGGGCGAAGCGAACGAAGGAAACTATACAATACAAACTACGCGAAATATTGTAGCTCGCGGTGTGAACCGAAGTATGTAAAGAGGTGAAACGATGTTCACCCGCCCGCCCGCTAGCTGGCGGTGTGGCCTGCGCTTAACTCCCCACGACCCATCGCCGTATACGGTACGACGCAAAACACCTCGCTACACGCCGCCGCTGTCCCGTCAACGCAGCCTAACATTCGTTTACGCGTTCATCCTCCCGGGTTGTCGCAGAGGCATGCCTTCATCAGCGCGCACAGTGGCGGAGCTGCGCACACAGCGCGAGGCCACCGCGTCGCGCGCAGCCGACAAGCCCAGGGTCAACAAGTGCAGGCTCGCCAGCAGCAGACCGGTCACAAACACAACTAGGATCGTCGTACTCGGCTCCGACCAGTTCACCACCGGATAGATGTAGGCGTTACCTTTTCTGAAACAAGGCGAACAAAATTCTTGAGTTTGAGGTTGTCAGCGTATTGAAGATAAGCGTAAGAATTTCCGACGTTATTGAAGTAATATGGAGAAGTGGGGTAAAATAGACCTCTGAGGCATACCAAGTGACAAGTAGGTACCGAAATGGATTGATAAAACTTAATTAATGTATTATTCTTTGTGCTTTGTTTTGAAACTAAACAAACTAGTTGCCTGAGTTATTCCTTATAACATTAGCTATCTACCAGAGAAAGTCCCGTCAAAATCCGTCCAGCCGTTTCGGAGATAAGCCGGAATAAATAGACAGACAAAAAACAACAGATTTTTTGTGTTTATAATTGTTGATGATGTGTTTACATATTCATGGATGACCTTTGTTGCGAGGTTCTCCGCGACTTGAGACGCAACTCAGATCTAGGTACATCATCGAAAGCCTTTCATAAGTCCCACACAGCAGCGATGTCTCGGTGTACTAATGAAATTGTGGTCTGCTATCTAATTGCGTAAGACATTTTCGTAAATGTTTAAGAATAATCTGTTTTATTTTGACAGTTCAACAACATGCATTGCGTTATTTACGTTGTTGAGCAGATTCTTTTTTCGTATTTTAGAAGCAATGGATTAACAATCTGCTACAAAATTATTCAGGTTGTGATTGATCGTTTACGCAATTAGAGTGCTGCTGTCATTACGCATAGCTATCGCGTCCCATAACTATCATGTGGAACCGCATTACGACATCGACGAGCTGTAGCTGTCCGAAGTAGGAACTGCTGCCAGACCAGGGTTAGGCATATTTATGTTGATGATGACGTACACATAACAATTTGAATGTTATAAAACTGCAATTTCCTACGATTTATCTTACAATAATAGTTGTTATTTATCACGAATAAGTTATCACAAAGACGTCTGCAATGTTAACAAACGTCCTTGGCATCACTACCTACATACCACTACGTAGGTAACATTAAACAAACAAAACCAATTATGAACACGTCTGTTTGCATGCTTCCCTATAATCTACTAAATTGCTAGAAGGATTCTGATGTTTTCCACCACACATCGCAACATTAAACTAACTTTAGTGCCGTTAAGTTAGTTCATTCTTAAGAATCAAACATTTATATTTGCTGAAAATACATTATGTTAAAAATACAAATCAGGAAGGTTTTAACACTTTCGACTCCACCCAGTTTTCATAGAACTCATACGCCATGCCGACATACATATTGGAAGTGAACCCTCCGGGAGGGTTGCCGGCATTACGTTTGCGCTAAAGTTAACCATCGCGGACGGTCAACAGTATAACGTTTAAAACAGTGTTATAAAACACTGTAAAATAGTGTTTTCAGGGGGTCTTCTCGCTATATGTAGTTCCCAACCTTTTAATTTTTTGTGAATATTTGTTACCATCAACAAAAAAAAATGTTTGGATTTTTAAACCAACGTTAACGCATATACTAATAAATCTTGTTAAAATATACATTACATTTTATTTTCACGGTTTATAATGCTGTACTCGCTAAGAAAAACCTACATTTAAAAGGATCCCTCCATGGCCTCCAGCACGCGTAGCATGACGCTTTCTATGTCTACGAAGAATAGACATACCTCTTTCTATACAAAGTGACATTTGCTTTCTTCATTATTGACATCACACCGTAGAAATCTTTCTACTTTGTACTTTGTGCCCGTCCAGTTGAAGATTTCACTACCTTAGACAACTGTCAGTTGTCAGTGTGATTTTGACAATTGGGTGTAGAAAACTTTCTTCTGAAATAGTCTATTTATAAAAGGACCTACACAAATATAGTTAGAAAAGAAAGACAAAAAAATAAAATAAAAAAACGGATGATGAGTCCGCCTTTGTACCTTTTTTTGTGTGTGAAAAGTTTAAATAAATAAATAAATAAAATGACAGATTGAAAAAAGATTTCTACGGTGCGATGTCAAAAATGGAGAAAGGAAATGTCACTTTGTATAGAAAGAGCTGTGTCTATTCTTCGTAGACATAGAAAGCGCCATGCTACGCGTGCAGGAGGATTCCCGGCACTGAACGTGAAAGACTTCATTATTATAGTAGGTTTTGAATGATGCACCTGACAGAAACATGTGTAGGTACATTATACACATAAATGGAAGATAAACCTGTAACTACTGTAACTTGTGTGTTATCTATATCATTCTTAGTAGGGTAGACTGATACGGTTATTATGCAATGTAAGAATCTAAGTCATGAAAATATTTTGAAATAAAACAGAAAATTTTAAAGTAAACATTATACAATAAGGAATAGTTGATAAGTGTTTTGATTTCATATCAATTGGAAGAGTTGTTCTGTGAGAAAATCTCGGAAGAAACATTATAATAATAATGTATCATTAGTATTCATAGCGAGTAGCTAATCTCAAAAATAATGAGCAATTATAATTAGCTAGTTTTATTTCTGGTTTCAACGTACCTACACTTGAAATTAATAATTGTATGCTTTACGGCTTCCGTAGCATGAAATTTTAGTAATTTTGTTGTCCAATCGTTACCTCTATTCTATAGCAATAGAGAGGTATCCATTTAAAAATAATATACTAACTGATGACGTATTGGTTCATGTGATAAATAGATACTTAGTAAAAAAGATATGTATATATGTGTACGACGGTAATACGACTCTACAAAATACCTACCTACTTTGATGTGGCACCAAAGATAGCTTATTGCTTATAATACATAATGTGTATAGTACACAACGAAAGAAAATGATACATGAATCAATTCCACTCGCAATGATTGTTGTGTGAGTGATAAATTGAATGAGACTATCGATCCACTATTGAAATAGACGTGCTGTGTCATTAATTCATTATTTAACAAAACATTTCAGCGGCATTATATTGTTCTTTTGTTTAGGGATCTTGCAGGTTTATGGTGGGTCTCAACGCAGCTACATGCTCGATGAGCATGTTTCTTCTGAGCATGGCTAACTACAAACATGCTCGACCCTGAGTCTACACGTAAAAAGCTTGGAGACGTTTTCGAGTTTGAATCTTGTTCGAATCGAACATTTCGGTTGGCTTCGAGCATTTTTCTTGAGACTTGCATGGAACACACGTTTGTATGCTCGAGATCGAGCAAGTTTATCGAGCATGTACGTACATGTGTGTGTACACACGATTAGATTAGTTGTTGCTATGAAGTAATCCTTGTACCTACGTGCCTTGCCACCTGTTCATTATTGACCCTATCTCCTTATAATACAGTGTCATAACTTGTTTCTACTAAAAATAGACATAATACAGGGTACAGGCTTGCACAGTGTGCAAGCCTGTACCCTGTATTATGTCTATTTTTATGTCTAGATGATAATATTGGCCGTCACTGTAATTCATTGTCATTGGTGGGTCGGTAACTTTTTCTTTTGACCAGTCTATTAAATCCTAACAATGTGACAACTCAATCTAAAGTTCCAGGTGCTGTAACTGACGTACTTTCTTGCCTTTGGTCTGTATTCTAGCCTTACAAATTCTTGGAAGAACTAATTCTCTTATTTCTGGTGCATCGTCTTGTAACATAGCAAGCAAAATTTTCTGGATGCTCAAAGAATGAATTGTGTTGAATGTTGAATAGTTTTGATCGTCTCTCGAGTACAAACAGCTTTTTACCATATTAAATATGGATTGGGCCATCTTTACAAGAAGACTTAGTCTTGATATCAAACCAGGTTGGTCCGTAAACTTTCATAATAAATATTGCCAATTCATGAAGGTTTGAGGATGGACTTGCGGTTCCCACATACAAATGCACAATAGTTCTGTTTGCGCAAGTAATCTGGAATGAGCTAGCTTTTCTGGATCTTTTCAGCTAAGTTAGGCGAGACAGTGTCTTGAGAAATAGCTGTGCACATATATTGTTTATCCGTGCTCAATAAAGTGACATCAACGAACGTCCGGCAACTCTATACTAATAGGCTGTACTGTAGGCTGACTGTATTGTCGTTAATCGTTCAATTTGTTTCCAAATTGTTCCCGAGAAACTATTTGGACCAGAGTATCGTCGAGACTCATGAAAAGATGACGGAGTAGTAATTCATTTGCATGTAATAAGCACACAAACCACTGTAAAGGTCTGTTAAGGTGTCTTTCCAGCAAAGCAATGACTTCATTTTTATTGCCTGTATTTACAGCGGTACCATCACAACCCACTGCCACCAAAAATGTACGAAATCATATCGCTGTTCAAGAAATTCTGCAATAGACATTAGGTTAACATTTTCGTGAAATTGGCTTGAATTGAAGCTTTCCAGTGAGAAATCTGATCGAAATTATGGGTAATCAACTACTATCCATGTAGTAGTAAGTTATTATATACGCAATAACAATACATAATGACAGTGAAAATTGTTAAAAACACTTCATAATAGCGGTTATAAGTATGTAGTATGACCTGACTTGTTTGTTTATATACCCTCTGTGCGCCACCTGAAGATGAAGTCCTATGCTCCTGATATTTTGTATACTTAATTCTTTGCTACATGGTCAACTATTAATGACACAGGAGATACGAAAAAAATAAAAAAATAAAAATTTGTCGGTTTCACTCCACCCTATTGCACACAGGATCTATTTTAAGGACATTTACGCGTCCAAACACCTCCAACGCTTCGTTTTGTACTCATTTTGTTCGACTTTATTTGGTGCGGTATGAGAGTTTCTCAGAAAAAGCTAGTCCATAGGCAGGTCAGCCTAAGCGCATTCCGTCCTAGCCACGTTTATGTAGTTTATTTTGATACTAACCAAGTGTGAGATTCAAATAGAAACGTTTCGTTCTCAATTTTATCAACGCAATTAAGTATTTATTCGGACCTGAGTTGGATAATAATCTTCTTATTCTGTGTACATACATACTCTACAAAATAATGATAGTTCTAACTTCTAATACATTCCGTATTTGCGATAATTGTCGAGGGAAATACCCTGCATATGTTATTGAAGAAATACTTCATTCAAATAATAGAATGGTTGCACGTAATTGCAATAGATCTGAATTTAATTACATAAGTACTTGCGTGTGACATATATATTGGAACCGGTTTATAAATATTCAATACCTACTACCTTGAGTCATCCATCCCTTCCCAAGCAATGCCCAAACACAATGAGCGGCTACACGTGTAAGGAGTTGTGTATAATATTTATTTTCCATGTGCCTTTGAAAGTACATTCCCATATTAGGTTCTCAGGTCTATCAGATTTATAATCAAGCTCTACATCCGGAGAGTTTACAATGGTGGAGAGTTTAGGTACATCACGCAATCAATATAACCTACCTACTATCAAAAAGATAATTGATAGCCAGAGGAAAGGCATCAAGGGTTCAATCATAAACTCGTTATAGTTGGCAATCGTATTTGTGTTATCATCTTAGATACCTAAGCTCATTGAGACCACAAGATTTTTCAGAGCCCTCTACGTAAGAGGTAGTCGTTGCGGGAAAGTCCTAAAGGGTTACCGTGGCCCCTGGCAACGTACAGGCAACTGAAGGAACACGGGTGGGTGGGTTTTAGTCCGCCCAGAGCGGGAGAAGTTATTTGATGATATCCCAGCCAAAAAAAAAAAGAGGTCGTCAAGATCTATGTCAGTATGTAAAGTAATCTTACTGGTCTGTGCCACCGGCGAAATGGTAGATGACGCTGAACAGCAAGTAGACGGTGCCGAAGACCAAGGGCTGGTAAATGTGCAGCAGTCGCACAGGGTGCGCGCTGCTGACCAGGATCAGCAACATCACCAGCGAGTTGAGGCCGTGCACCGCCACGTCCAGGCCATGGTTCAGCTCCTCTTCGATACCAGCTGACGAAACAATTAACAAAATGTTGACAATAATTAACGAATGAGGCTAGCAAATAGATTAGGAAAGTGTGGGTTGAAGAAGCCTGTGAATGGTTATTATGATGACATTTAAGTACTGAGTTATCGGCGAGCCGGGTTCCGTGCTCTACTTGTCTACTGAAAAGTTATCAAATAACGTTAAAAGCAGTGCCTTGTGCATCGTTACCTTGAAGTATACAGGGTGAAATTGAATTCATGTGACACCTCTTAAGGGGTCATTGTAAAGTTGTTCATAATCATGACATTATGAACAATTTTCACTATGGGACCAACCCTGAAATCGCGAAAAAAAACAATTATTCCCTGCATTTTGACCAGTTATGCGAACGTTGGCGACGAAATGTAGGGAACAGCTGTTTTTTTTTTACACCCTTAAGAGGTGTTTCATGAATTCAATTTGACCCTGTATTTACTTCATGATTGAGACAGGTTGCTTGAACATTTGTTGACGATTTAAAAAATGTAAATTAAACTATAAAGGACTCTTGTTTGCACCTAATTTGTAAGCAAGTTGATTCAGCATTAATTTAAAAAGTTATAAAGAAATTAAGATCATCGAAAAAAGTAAAGCTAACTGTTTTGGTTTACTTTTTTCGCACTGAATGTTTTGCTAAATGCTCAGGAACATAACTATAAAATGAGATGATATAAGTTAAGTTAAGTAGATTCTTGCAAACCAAGTATTTAATAGATAAATCTTTGTAGCAAAAGACCAACCTTCGAATAGTAGAGTCCAGTAGAATATCGTGATCAGGAAGGCGGTGGGTACGGCGATGTTGAACAACGTCCAGTACGTCTTCACGTACCATGGCAGCTTGAACTCGGTGCCTGACGGATTTCATACGCAAGATATGACATAGTGTTAAGTTATATATTTTATCAGGCGTTGTTAATTAATTTATTTATTTAAACTTCTCGCACACAATGAGGTACAAAGGCGGACTTAATGCCTTAGGCATTCTCTACCAGTCAACCAAGGGTGGTGAAGAGATAAAATGGCAGGTGCTCTGAATGAGAAGAGATAAGATAAGAGATAAAGTTAATGTAAGTATAAATAAACTGTTTTAGTAGTAGTAGTGTACTTAAAGCCCTAAAAATACAAAGTCAAGGATGATTTAATTTGATCAATAAAAGTTTGTTGATAACATAAACTTATTACCATTTCATATCTATATAGAATACAATTATGTAACATTTAATGTAAAATGATTTGCTTATAATTATGAAGTTTGAACACAGAAAAGTAAGGTTAACTACTTACTTATTGGTCCGTAAAGGTAACAGCGCGCTGACACCACAGTTGCGAATCCAGTGGCAAGGAGGATGCTCGTCAACCCCCAGTGCGTCAGGTAAATGAACCAGTATGCGAATTTACCATTCAATATGTATATTATCACAGAGGTTAGGACTATTGCTAGTGACGCGAGGAACAGAAACGCTCGCCAAATTAGAAGCGGCACGACCGACCGCGTCGTTTGCCAACTACTGAGATAGAAGTCAGTTGGATTGTGATGCTCCAAAGTGAGCATACTCCTCTTCACTTCTTGTACAAAATAAGTCTTCACAGCACTCATCTTGATATTGTGGTGGTAACAGAAACAGAGCACACCCAACGCTATCGATAACACAGAACTGATATTGATATCGTGCAGACGGTTATCGATGACTCCCTTTAACCATTATCTAAACGCGGTGCCAAAATATATGTTATCGTAGTACGTACCGTCACTGATTCATGCGTGTACACTTTGGGTGTGAACCATGCACGGATTGCACACGTGTGACCTACAAGGCAGCAAACAGAATGGATATTGTGTCCAGAACTTAGCATTTTCCGCCTGATAACAAACTATTGTAATGTCCTTTCCTTCCTGATCCAGACTAGGGTAAAAAATAACCCACGTGTCTAGTATAAATAATTTATTTCGGTAGAGGGCGTAGTTATCCAGAAAGAAATGAAAGTTTCACCCGCGCGTCCTCTCCTACCCCTCTCATCAAACACGCCGAAAACAAAACACAATCGCTTCCCGCCAGCAGAAACTTTTCAATTTGAATCTTATTATTCAAGGCAATGGCACGTAAAATTTAATCGGAGAGGCAACCGGATGGCGATTAGTAATCTGGGTCTTGAAGTGATACCGAACCCCCCCGTACCATCCGAATGGACCCCAAATGGGCGGGGGCGGAGATATGGTGTTAGAAGGGTATATTTTTTTTTTGACATGACTTTCGAAATTTTAACTCTAATTCAAAGCAAGGAATTGTGAGTATCAATGCAATCCGGTTTTGTCAAAATTGACCCTCATTTTCAGTTAAAAATCATCGGTAAGGAGTTGCAAGAATTAAATAACGCGTAAGACATTATTTTAATTATAACGATGTTGGGGGGTGATTGATGGGGGCGGATGTTGTACTATGTCAATAGGATATAAACTTCAAAGCAACCGCATTTCCATCCAGTTGCCTCGTCGAAAAAAAATGTTATGACCTCCCAACCCCATATCTCCGCCCCCGCCCATTTGGGGTCCATTCGGACGGTACGGGGTGATTCATTATCACTTCAAGACCCAGATTCCCAATCGCCATCCGGTTGCCTCTCCGATGAAATTTTACGTGCCATATGTAGTAAGTATACGCAAATAATAAGATGAAACAGCTCTATTCATTGTATTTAAGTACGACTGCTGTGTACAAGTAGGTACCTACTTACCTAAATTATTCAATATTATTGTATGTCCGTGAATATGTTGAAACGAAACGTGGTCGCTCACAATGGGCCTTATCAAAAGGCTTAAAGTCACCCAAAGAGCAATAGAGAGGGCTATGCTTGGAGTTTCCCTAATACGTGATCGAATCAGAAATGAAGAGATCCGCAGGAGAATCAAGGTAACCGACATAGCCCGAAGAATTGCCAAACTTAAGTGCAATGGGCAGGACACATTGCTCGCAGAACAGATGGCCGATAGAGCCGAACGGTTCTGGAGTGGCGACCGCGTACCGGAAGACGTAGCGTTGGAAGGCCTGCCACAAGATGGACCGATGACCTTGTAAAGGCCGCAGGAATCCGCTGGATGCGGGAAGCACTGAATCGGTCAAAGTGGCGGTACTTGGGGGAGGCCTATGTCCAGCAGTGGACGTCTTTCGGTTGATATGATGATGATGATGAATATGATGCTGGTGAGCTACCTACTATTTAATGAACGTTTTTATTTACTTGAATATAATTATTATCATACATATCACCGTGCAAGTACGAGTCGAACTCGCGCCCTGAGGGTTCCGTCTCAACAGTGTCTAGCTGTCCGCGGCTGCCCAGTTGCCCACACGTGATACAGCCTATAAATTTTAGATTCCGAATTGAAGGACAAACTAGTCAAGCCAGCCATGCTTGCATGCCAGCTTAACCATGTAGTTGAGAAAATATTCTCCCAAACATTATGTACTATAATTACAAATGAACGATTTTCGGATATTTTCCTGTATCTATTTGTGCTGTAATGTGGCTATGAGACCTTGCTTCTTGCCAAACATGATTTGATTTCATGAATCGAAAAAATAGAGGTTTATTGGTATAAGGGGTTTTAACTTATTTGCGGGTTTCAAAATATGCGACATGAATGGCTATTTATACAGCATAACAAGCTAAATCAAGCTTCTAATGTCACTTGTTTTTGTTTTGATTGTTTGTTTGTTTTTATTTGCCAGTGTTGAAACACACGTTTATACATAATATATGGTCGCTGGCCCTGACATCAAGCAATGGACAAAATTATCAAACTTTGTGTTTTGTAATGTGCGTTAGTTTGTTCAAAATACACAATTTTTCTTTCTTTTCTTTCATTCTTTCTTCCACGAACTAAGAACGCCGTAAGTGCTAAAAGCTTGTAGTGTTAATAACACCAAAAATAAAAGGAATTTCAAAAATGCCTCCACTGTTTCTTTCGCCTTGTATTTAATACAAATAATCATCACATTTTTATTCTATTAGTCTTTAGCATATTAAATACAAATCGAAAATACGTGAAAATTTGAGGTAATTTAGTGAGGTTTTTTAAATTAAATTTTAATACTGTACAAAAAGGTTGGAAATACTTAGTTACCATAGACAGGACAGATAGTCTTAGTTTTAATTATCGTGGTTTTATTTTCTGCTCGGTTTGGTTGGTGGTAGGGCTTGTTCTAAGTCCGCCTGGCTAGCTACCACCATCTTATCTAACTCTGTCGCCATAACAACAATGTTAACAGGATTGTTGTGTTTCGGCAGTTAGAGATAAGATAACCAGTTCCTCTATGGTTGAGGATTCCGGGTGAAGCTCGCTTCCGCCTTCGGCCTGATCATTACTTACCATCAGGTGAGGTGCAGATTCCCCGTTGTGGGTAAATAAACAAAAAAAAAAAAAAATAACAAAAAGCATCTTATCATATTATTTAAATTTTCTACCTAAGTTTTATTAGGTTCATGAAAAAACAAATTGAAGAGCAATTTGCATACCTCATATAAATCTTAAAGCTAGGTATCAGAATGAAACATACAGCATCGCTAAAACATACAGCATCGCTAAAACATACAGCATCGCTAAAACGAACTAGCGACGAGTGTTTTAGTGATGATACGTTCAGTTAATTTGTTTATCTGTAATAATTATTGGACATTCCATTGTTTTGTTCGGATATGGACAGGACTGTGGGTTCCCTGCATCGCTTGGTGAGGGCATCCCTGCAGAGCGTCATGCCGACGACGATGAAGTGGATCACAACGATGAACAAAGCTGATCCCACCGCCAATAGTATAGTGGAGCCAGGTTCTGACCAGTCCAGCATTGGGTATATCCAAGTCGTGCCAAATCTAAACAAAGAAAATTTTTAAATTTTAGTTATAAATCCTACAAAACACCGTCAGAGATCATAACAGGAAAATTCTGTTAATATTATGGTAGGTATAATGATTGCAACAAAAGAAAAGGAAATTAAAGGTTTTTTGTAAAGAATTAACTCGATATGCTTTAATGGTATATGGTATAAGGTGCGTCAATTGATAACCTGAACACTTCTTATAACTTTGTGTTTCTTTTTAGGAAGCAAGTATTAAAAGTCATTGGATTCTATTGATTGAAATTCTCAACTTTAGTTTTTCTTTATTCTTTTTCGATGGCATGGTTCCTTACAAAAAACCAACCATAACAGTTGTTTAAGCATTTTCGATGACTATATAAAAAAATATATATAATATTAGCTTCTGCCCGGGACTTCGTCCGAGAGCCTATAACCTTCCTAAGAATTAGGTTATCCAATGCAAGAAAAAATATTCCAATCCGTCCGACTGGTAGTTCCGGACATCACCCCCTACATACAAACAAATACCTCTTTATAATATTATCAGTATTAGTTTAGATGTAAAACGGTACTCACGGACTAATCCCACCGGCGAAGTAGTAAATGATGCTGAAGAGCATATAGACGATTCCAAGTATGACGGGGATGTAGACGTGCAGCAACCTGGTGGGGTGACGCGAGGAGATCAGCAGACAGAACATCATTACGGAGTTGATGCCGTGGACGAACACATCCAGCACGGGGTCCAGGGCGTAGTCGGCTTCCACTGAGACAAGGGAGATGAACAGACGATAATAATACTGAATATTGAGACACTCTTTGTTTAGCTACAGAATTAATGCGTAACTCTAAAGGCTAAAACCACAGCTAGTTTTACACTTACGACAAGAGCGTGTCCTGCAAAGTTATTATAAAATCGACTACGGCATTTAAAAATGATAATAACAGTGGTTCAGAATTCACACGTGCATGCTTTATTATAAATACGATGTACAGACTCCACCATAGTCAAAAGTAGTGGAAAAATGAGGCGATTACACGCCTCATTTTTCCACTACTTTTACGCGACATCTTGGTTAAATGACATCCATATCAATTTTATGTTGGTACCTATTCGCTTTATCTACTTCTTCATGACGCCGGTAGGTAGCAAACCTCTGCCGCGAAACTCAAGTAGCGGAACATCGCGCGAGTCAGTTGAATTGAACTACTGCGGTTTCGCTGCTATGATTTCGCGGCGGAGGTGTGCTACCGGCGTGAATGTCTTTTAGTTTTCATATAATTTGCAACCTGTGATCACGCGATATTTTAGGCCCTTTATGCGAGTACAGGAACACCTGGTGCGAGGCGCGTAGGTGCGCGGTACCTACGCGGATCTTATGGCGGTAGAGGTGCCTTTTCTGAAAACCTACAGTACAAACTGTACAAAAGGACTCTGTTGTCTCGAAGCATGCTAGACATTGAGTCTCTATACTTGCTACAATAATACATTTTTCGATATAATTAGTCAAAAATTAAAGGCAGTGTATAGAGTGCCACCATTGGCACTCTATCCCTATCGGATAAAGTGCCACTACAGGCACCCTAGTAACACCGCCTCGGCCCGGCTAAAGTGCCGCAAGCATTGGATTGTCATTGTCACTGTCACTAAGTCACGTCACTTGGTATTTTGTTTGATTGTCGAGGTTAGATCGCTGTAAAACACCACATTCCCAAAACATTACATTCTCTTGTTCCTAAACGGACCCTGGCACTTCGCCGGCCGCTACCGCGGCACCGCTCGCTACGCTCGCTCGGCTCGTGCGTTGTGTGGTCACAGTTCTAACCTAACCTAACCTAAATAACAAGTGACAGTGACAATGCAATGCTCACGGCACCCTAGCCGGGCCGAGGCAGTGACACTAGAGTGCCACAAGAAACTCGCGGCACTCTATACACTTCGAAAATTAAAATTATGTCGAACACTCTGTACATCGGAACCCGGGCAAACCAATCAGAAATGTGATTTTCTGAAACCCCTACAAATGGCAAATTGATGCACTCGCCAATTTTCTTTTTAAATTAGAAAAACTGAAATTTGACGAACGGTTAGTACCTACTTATACAACATAACAAGAACCTACAGTACACAGTTCGCCAGTTATGTAGTCACATATAATAGGGGGCGGCGAGCTTATTGCCATCAATCAGGAAATCTAGACTCTGGGCACTCTGGGCTACTACGGAGAAATTCCAGATGGAAAATCCAATAACACTTTGCCCGGCCCGGGAATTGATTGAATTGAAGTACATACTTATATTTCTTACATAAGAGTATCAATTCAAGGATGAGTATTTAGCTGCTGCTTACAGTAATAAATTAAATCGATTGGTTAATAATTGAATCCATGTTTGAAAAAAAAAAGCGTTATGCGTCTTCGTGGAGCTTTATCACAAACTCTGGCTTTAATAACGAAAATCGTGTATTGGTTGTAAGTAACTGATTTATCGGTGTCTTTGCTACTACTCGTAATGCTGAGTTTGTGTGTTCATGACCTTTTTACCAACTACTTATATACATGTACCTACATCGGTGCATGTAATACGTTAGAGATATCCTTCAAAATACATGTGTGTAGTAGGTAGCTCACCTCTACTTTCAATTTCGTTAATCAATACAACATTGCTACGTCTCGGTACTTTTTCCATGGAAGTTACACAACTGCAACGTTTTATATGAAATCAATCGACATAAAAGATTGCGCAAATGCCCGTTGCTATTCGAACATAACTCTCATTTATTTATTTACATAAACTTTATTGTAACTACGAAATATAATATATATAACAAAAATAAATAAAAATAACACTACAATACATGTGTTGGGCGGCCTTATCGTTTTCTGCGATCTCTTGCAGGCATGATTTTGAAAAACAAATTGGAGCACTTACCCGCGGCGTCAGTGAGCAAGGTCCAGTAGAAGGCTGTGATGAAGAACGCTACAGAGATGGCAGCGTTGAAGAATATCCAGTACAGCTTCACCAGCGTTGTCGGACTTGAATCTGAAATCATGTCGTTATTGCTATAGATACATATTATCGGTCTGGTTTGGCTGATCTGGTATGGTATTATATGGTCTTATCTTGACCAGTAAATATTTTAATTCGGCGCAGTTTAGACTATTTACAATAATGGTTTCTTTAATAGTATGATTCGCGACCGTATCAAATATGTATAGTATTTACAGAATAATAATAATTAAAATCATCAATACAAATCTCTAAGTTCAAATTCTCGTAGTGACGCGACGGGCGCGGCGTAGCTTGGTAGCTCGACTTCATGTGATTTATTTTTGTGTTTTTACGAAGAATAAGTAGATAAGACTTTTATGTATACTCGTAGGTAAGGAGGGGCCTTCGTCCCGTATTGGGCCAATTATCGGCTGAAAACACAACGTCACGCCTGAATTCCAGCATTTTTTCAATGTGTTTTCGCTAGTTTTCTTTAGGTCTCTGGCGAACCCATGCAATTCTATTTACTGCGGGCGTAAAACTAAAGTCCAAAAAACTATTACCCTGAATTACATATTTTATTGTTTTTTTCTGTTCAATAGTACCTAGTAGTAGTAGTATATATTATAAGTTATAACTCGTATCACATCCAACAACGTGAAAATTTGTATCTATGTGTAACTCTCTTAGTTGGTTCATACCTATCTGTATTAGTCATAATAAATTAATGTAAAAAATATCGTATTTCTTAGATAGCAAGTATTAGCTTCTTCTCAAATATTGTAGGTATTGATAAAGCGATTCGGCTGTTGTTAATCGATTTCATTACGATCCTTGGGCAGTGCTTCATACGATAACGTCATTAACGTACAGTCTTAATCTTGCTTATTTCCGTGCTAGATTATTTAGGTATACATTCGTTGTAAGGACTGTGAATAATATTTGTGTATGAACATGATTCTCGGTATTTTTGGCTTTGTATGCTTTTGCCATTTACCCGGACTGGAGTCTGAATTTTAGGCTTGTGCTGGGAGTAATCTAAAAGAAACTCCAATGTTAGAATAACCCAGGCGAGTGCAGATCATCTTTTTGAAGCCGATACATGATTCTATATTTTGGCTTGTATATGATTATTGAGGAATCATATAATACTGCTTCCTAAACTTTATATGCCTCCTACAAATGATCACAAATATTTGCCGTCATCTTGACGATATGAATCATGAAATCCGATATTATTGCCGACCTGTCCATTGTAATATATGTATTTATACTCGTGACTGTACTTCGATCAGGATTTTTTAAGAATCACAATTAATCACATTGACTTAGTAAAGATAACGTTCTTATAACATTCGTGATAAGTCATCGTGAAAATTTAGATTTTATCAGCTCAATGAATGTAATCCACATTATCTTATATGTCTAGAAATAGTCAAAATTATCACTATGACTCATTTTTAAGAGTGCATTCCAAAATGTTTTTCCCCCACTTAGTAACGACGTGAGAACATTATATTGGGTCGTTTCAGTACCTGGTGGTACGACCCAATATAATGTTCTCACGTCGTTACTAAGTGGGGGTGTGTGGTTCTCTTCTCTGTAATGAACTGAAACTAAAGCCTCATAAAAACAGAACCTTGAAATTACCCCGAAATACTGACCTGAGATAGCAGCAGTATAGGTACCTAAACATCAGGAAGAACCCGAAGAACCTATATTAAATTCATGAACACTAAGGCTTAAGTGAAGTGTACAAGAAAATAGTTTGAAAAAGTACCTACTAGTACTTTCAACTAATTTTCCTTGGCCTTGCCAATGCCATTGACACTGTCTCCGTGCCTCTGTTAGTGAAGAAATTGGAGAACATTGGTGTAAGGAATGCGCAACTAAATCTTTTTTCTGACTACTTCACCAATCAATTCTAGAGAGTTTAAGTAGACGAGTGGACAAGTAGTGATCTTCCTGTCATGCACGGCGTGCTACAGGGCAGTATCCACGGTCCCCCTTTATTCCTAACATTCATCAACGACCTCTGTGAGCTCAAGATACCCAGCGGAACGATCATAACTTTCGCTGATGACATAGCGCTTTTGTCTGACGCCGACACATGGCCCGAACTTTACAGTTGTGCACAGTGGCGGTTGAACTCGGTTTTGTCCTGGCTAGCTAATAATAGACTCGCTCTCAATGTTGATAAGACAAAGTATATTTCTTATGACATAAAAAACCTACTTATTCACACGATAATTTATAAATTACCGTTCATTCATCCTCGTGCATTTTGTCTTATAGTGCTCATTGCTGATGTCCCCACCTACATAAAACAGATTCAATAAACTACTGGGGCGTTATGCTAGATAACGTGATAGCGTTCACCCGCACATTGATGCTCTTTCAGTTAGAATCCGTAAACAAATATTTGTGTTAAAAAATCTTCGTCATGTTGCGGACTCTGGATATTGAGATCAGTCTATTTTGCTTTATGCCAATCGCTCATCGCGTACTGCATAGCGGTATGGGGTGGTCGACAAAAAAATCAATGCTCCGGATCGAATGTGCACAAAGAGCAGTTCAAAATTTTAGTAATTTCCTGCCTTTCAACAGAGAACCTTATGAGCGAACTAGAGTGTTAACTGTACGTCAACTTTTCATTTTAAGCTTGCCACCTATAATCCTACTCTAATTTTGAAGGTAATAAGCGACGTAAACAAGCAGTTTGTCCCACAACTCGAACTTGAACTATGATGCCACGGAGCAGCTACATGGGTAGCTGCTCCGTGGCATCATAGTTCAAGTTCCCTCGTTATACCTAATCATTTCGGGTTCTTGAGTATAACAAACACCCTACACACCCACACCCACACCATTATTATACCTATACTCACACTTTACCTGCACAATACACACGCATTACACCATACGAATTGTTTTTTGTTACTTATTACTCAATTATTTATTTTTGTTCTGGTGAATTTCATTTCATTTTTGTTTTTTTTTCCCTTCATAAATACCTAAATAATTTGTTTAGAGTATGAAAATTGACCATTGTAATGTTGTTTAGATTAAATTCGGGGTGAGAGCCTGTTGATCCGTCACACAGGGTAACCTGGTATGGACGCCAGTCTCTCACAAAGGATCATATTTTATGCATTTTTGCCAAAATGCTATAATTCTTGTCTCTATGTTTAACTTTGTGAAGATAGAAATAAAGATTTATGATGATTTAACTAAAATACATAGTAGGTAAGTATGACAAATATCTTGAAAAAAAAAAACCAGTTTTACAATAGGAACGTAATCTCACTACATGTTTCCCCTTACGATAGTAATCGATACAACATTCTGGACTTACCCGGTCCTTTGAGGAACTCCACGACGGAAACAATCCACGCCAATGCTGAAGATATGGTGTTAAAAACCAACCCCCAATGTGTCATGAAAATAAACCAGTGTCCGAAACTCATTTCCGCCTGAGTCATGAGGACCATCGAGGACACTAATATACTTAAACAACCTATAAATATTAAAGTTCTTATAAACAATAAGGGCCAGCAAGAACGATTCCTTTGCCAACTACTAAGGTAAAAGTCTGCCATGTCTTCATGTTCTAATGAAAACATATGTAACCGAAACTCCTTTTTGAAATATCTTTTCACTTTTTCAGGCATTTTTCGCAAATATATTTGAGTTAATTTATCGAGACGATATCGAGCGAGCGTGACAACTGTGGACTGCGGACCGGCGCTGTTATCTCTGATTGCTTCGTGATTGTGTGCCATCGATGATCCATACATTTTAGTAGATAACAATAGAACAATGACGTCTTGATTACATTAAAACCTTACTCAATGAAAAAGTTTATTGAAGGTATTCATGGAATATCGTTTTGCTAGTATAAAGGCAGGCACTCAGCTGGTGGATCATCAATGTCTACACTTGTTCTGAAGATGGGCAGTAAAAATGATATGGGTTTTTTAATGCAGTCAGTAGGTGCCTATATACCTTTGCTGGGGGTAAATAATATCCTTAGAACACTTTCGAATATTTAATTAAAATGTTTTTATAACGTCATTTAGAGTTTAGACTACAGTACTCTCTGTCTGTGCGTTCTAAGTTATTTACAAACCATTTTATAAAAGGCAAATAGCCTCCTTACAAATCTTAAATAACTAAAATCACAGTGCGCTTTGATTATTAAAGTAAAAATATGTATCTTTACAAGTAAAAAATGAAGATCATAAAGTCAAACATTATTGTTACGTTTTAGTTCCATAAATCACTCGGACTATTTCATAATGTTAGTTTGTTTAGCGCTAATGAAGTAACTACATACAATAATATACCTACACATTTCCCCTATAAAGTTCAAACTACCTAAGAATTTGATTTAGTTAAATTATATCACATTTTAATACACTACACACCCAGAATAGTTTATTTATATTAACACATTTTCACTTGATGAAACCCTTACAAAGGGGAGTTGTTGTCATGGCTGTGTTGCTAGAGCGATTATATCTAGCAGACATTATCAGACGGTTAATTCTCGTAATTTTTAAGAACGTTCGCATCCGCATCTCATTCGCACTAAGTCAACAATAAAATGTATTTACCAAAATTTTTGACAAGTTTATAAGATTGCGACTCGAATGTGAACGTTTTATTATGTACGAGAATTGGCCTTCAGGTCAGTGTGTGTCGTGTTAAGGTGTGAATGCATCGTTGTAGACCCCCGCAGGTACTGCGAGGCGTCTCTTGGCGATGGCGTCTCGTGCCGCGGCGATGCCCACAGTCAGCAGGTGCATGAGGGCGAGGAACAGCGCTGTCAGGGTGATCACCACCATCGTCTGCTCCGGCTTGGACCAGTCCACCACGGGGTAGATGAACGGGTTACCCCATCTGAAAGATACCATGACTTTACTAACAGTTTTGTGTAAATAAACGAATCAGAATCAATACGAGTTATCTATGTATATTTGGGCCCATTTTTATTCGAACGATTTTGATAAGCAGCTGATAACGGATGGATTTAATAAATCTATAGATAAGCTTGTGCATGATTTTCTTCTCAAACGGGCTCTGTAGACAAAAAAAATCACTTGGGCTTTTCTCATTGCAGAATATTTGAAAAGCTTTTCTGCTGAGAAAGTTACAATGAAAAACCACATTTTCAAATATTTTTCAGTTTTAAATTATTTCTTCTAAATACAATCTAGGTTAAAAAACATAGTTGAAACTAAACCAAAAACGAGACCTTTAATTCCGCAAGACATCAAAACGATACTCAAGGTATCCATGATTTAAAAGTTAAATATCACACAACAGGATTTCGTCTTTTAAATTTTTTTTCTGACTTCGATATTAGTTATATTTTCATTGAACTTAGTTGTCATTATTCGACTATTCTGACTCGGGACCCTGGGGTCCCGGACCTTTGGAAGGCGTACGAGGGGCCGAAGCCAACTCGCAGAGGCCCGTTAGACGTTTGTAATGAAATGAGGCACCAACCGACGATTATCCCTGTATGCACTATGCAAGTGCACCCAAGGACAACCCGCGGCTGGTGTAGGACTATTGCAAGATATGGAAACAAAGATATTGGACTATAGGTTTGGGTGGCTTAAGTTGACTGGTGATCTGAATCTATGGAAGGACTATGGCCCCTGCCTTATCAATGTTTTATATATACACGGTCATTATTCGCATTATTATGTGGGTATAAAATAGGGAAATAAATATAGAATATAGTAAGTAAATATAGAATATCATAACATAAAGTCCATTTATAAAGCTTTATCTACTTGAGTAAATGCAGTAAAATTATTGGTAATTAGTGTGTGTCAGTAAGACGTCTTTTATGATAAGGATCTCAGTACATACTGTGGTACAGATACTATCTCAGAGTGAACACAGAGCAAGGTCATTCCCACGGTGTGAGATTTATTTTATCTCTTTTGTAACTATGTGTCTTTTGTACCAGACAACACGGAGTGGTTTGTTCAGTAAATACATAGTTCTTTATTAAATTATCATACGTTGCATATGTCAAAATTAATAGGAAAGGGGTCAGGGGTTGTATATTGGGGTAATTTATTTTCAAAATTGTTTTGTCGAGTTGTAGTTATACAACTTGTCCCGGAATTAACGCACGCCACCGAACACCCCAATTAGAATATGATATGATATGTTATAATCATAATATGTACATAAACTGCATTTTTACTATTATGTATAATAGTACATTATGTTTGGCTCGCGCGAATAATACCGCCTCATGGGTAATGACCAATGCGCACGCGTTTCATACGACGTTTTTCAACACTTTTGCGAGGAAAGAAACCGTCTTGTTGTAAGAACTTATGCTACAATAACGTAACTTTAGAGAAATGATACATTTAGATTTATAAAGTTCAACTGACCTTTGTTGCCAGGTACTGACTATCCACTTCCTGTAAAAACGTTTCTACGTCGGTTCGTATTTTTCTTAATATGTAACCTGCAGTAACCACACAACTTAAACGATAACAAATATTTATGAAAAATGGCGCGCTGGATTTTTTTTCGGGTAGCGATGCGCGCGCAAGGCACTGACAAAACCGCTGAACAGCCTACCATCACGTTCGGTCAGAGGTGGAGACAAAATTTGAAACTTGAAAAAATTAGATTTCGCTGCTAATTATTACTAATTATTCTCTATCGAGAGAGAGTGAGAGAGAAAGTGCGAATTTGGTCAAATGGAAAATACAGTATGGCGATTGTGAAAATTTTCTCATTTTTCGTCATGGGTGGCGTTTTCGTAATTTTCGATCATGCTAAAACCGATAGTGAGGTCAAAATGTTAATCCAAGATGGCGGCTGTGAAAATTTTCGTCATTGGTCTCGTTTTCGTAGTTTTTGATGGTTCTAAAGCCAACAGTGAGGTCAAAATGTAAATCCAAGATGGCGGCTGTAAAAATTTCTCATTTCGCATTTTTCTCACCCATGACGAAATATGAGAAAATTTTCACAGCACATCTTTGATTTACATTTTGACATCACTATCGGCTTTAGAACCATCGAAAACTACGAAAACGACACCCATGACAAAAATGAGAAAAATTTTGCAACCGCCATCTTGGAATTCCATTTTGACCTCACTATCAGCCTTAGAACCATTGAAAACTACGAAAACGATACCCATGACGAAAACGGAGAAAATTTTCGGAGCCGCCATCTTAGATTTCCATTTTGACCTCACTTTCGGCTTTAGAACCATCGAAAACTACGAAAACGATACCCATGACGAAAAATGAGAAAATTTTCGCAGCCGCCATCTTAGATTTCCATTTTGACGAAATTCACACTTTCTCTTTCTCTCTCTATCGAATTAGAAAAAGACAGACGCAAGAATGAAGCCGCGTTAAAGAACTTCGTTCCAAAAACCTGTTTACTTTGTCACACTATATTAAGTCGCAATAAGAAAGACATGTCGTGCCTTGATAGTACTTACTAATTCCATACTGCCAGATTGCCATGTCATTACTCCGACTAGTAAATAGTTATCTATGGCGCACATTACCGCACTAGTGCGAATATGTAAAGAAAAAAGCATGTGTCTATAATACACTGCATTATGAACCTAAAGCGGTTAAATAAGAGCCACTTTACGAGCAACTGTGTTGAAAAAAATATTTAAGTATAGGTACTGATTGTGGGAGAAAACTATGGTCACATTACAAATCTCCGCACGCACGCAGTCGCACACGTATTAAGCTGCCTGTCCACTCTGGAGCGGAGAGGAGAGGAGAGGAGAGGAGCGGATATGTGCCAATATTAACCAATAGACATTGAGGTATTATTGTACTAACGTACCCAATAGAATCAGAGTTGCGATTCTATTGGTTAATATTGGCAGATCTCCGCTCCTCTCCTCTCCTCTCCGCTCCAGTGGACAGGCAGCCTTACGGTCTAGCCAGCGTATTAGGTACTTCACCCATTTTTGTTTGTTTTGACTGTACAGTGAAAGTGTGACTGCTATTTACGTAAGTAGTTTTAATATTATTTTTGGGATATGGGATAAAAAATTATCTATATTAAAAATGATTGAAATCGATTCAGTTAACGATACTGAACATGCTACTTGCATAATGTACATCAATTCAGTTACAATACTGTACAATCAGGTCCTACAGGATTGTACATCATAAAAAGCTTAACAAAAAAGTCCGCGATATGTCTATCTTCTAAGGATGACCCACAATAACCATTTTCATCTTTCAGAATTTGATAATAATTTCATTGCTATTTCCGAAGCTATTTTGACTGGTATTATATGTATTCTTATCCAATAAAATCTGTTATTTAAATTGGGCATTTAATTTAGATTAAAAATGCCTTTAAAATGCTCTTAAAAATTACATTATATCATTAAAATTAATTCTTTAAAAGATGTCTCATTCAAAATTACGCATAACAAACGGAGTGCAACGCTTTCCTCGGCTATTGGGGAAATTATCGTCGCTTCGCTTCCTTTTAATCTCGGTAGTACGTTCCCGTGGGATATTTTCCAAAATCCATGCGGGCGAAGCTGCGGGCAAAACCTAGTGTATCATAAATTATATGATTATCAATCATAAATTAAATGGGTTTTTTCAATGGGAGTTAAAATGTAGAGCTTGTACCATATCAATCAATTAATAAAACATTAATATTATTGAATAAAACGTCAAGTGGAGTAGTATGAAATGTAGTTGAGTTCGATACACGAAAATCTCTTTTCATTATTAAGCAGCTAAACTTAAGCTTATTTTCGAGGAGAGGCTAATGTTAATTTCTTACATAGGTACTACATTTAAGTTTAGCCGTAACCCCGCCTTAAAAATGAAGTAGCAAATAAAAATGGCTGAAAGGTAGGTTAGGTTAGGTTAGAACTGTGACGGGTGCGTTTAGGCACAAGAGCAAGAGTACGTAATGTTATAAATAATGTATGAATATGGTGTTTTGCGAATGTGATGATTTGCGATTATAGTGTTTTCGCGAATAGATCGAATATTCATTATTTCTAGCCGTTGCGTTTAGGCTAATGTGTAGTTTAGTCGGCTAAAGATGAAATCATTTATCGTGCATATTATGTCGAATATTAATTAGCCTCTTCTCCAAAATAATCCAAAGTATAGCCGGCTAATGACACCCGTCTTTATCCGTAACATATTATAAAATAAATAAACTGTATATTCAGCCGCAAAACTGCAATCTGCAAAGTTCAGGAAAACATTCAATTTTGATGTTATTGCCTATTTATTTGTTAAACGATGTCATTGAATACCCTGATCTCCGTTTGTAAAGGGCTTTATTTGTCTTTAGCAAACACTTCTAGGTACATTCTTGTGTATATTTGCAGTTTTGATAAATATAGCCAAGGCTTCACATGCGTACCTTTGGAGTACGGCGCGGGCACACAACTGCGGTCGTTCACATTTAACTGAGTACCGTGCATGATGTTTGTATGAATAAGTACTATAATTGGCGTATAGGTTTGGTAACAAACAGTCTCTATTATTTATTTGATTTTAATATAGATTTGGAATATTGGCTTTCAATAGATTGGAACAAAATAGTTTGCAATCATATTCTAGACAGACCTGCAAATGGTAAAAGAGGTCTACAAAATTAAATAGTTTTCCTACAATAACAATAAAATTAAACATTCATTATTAACTCTCAGAGGACAGTCTTGAAGATTGTGTTTTCCTAAGCCTTTATGTGTTCAGCAATACATCATCTTATCGTCAAATTCACAGTTTCACACTCAACTGTGTTTTATTGTGTGCGTGGGATATAAATATCACAAATTCATTGTTATTCTCCTATTCACAGTTTAGTTGGGAAATGGTCGTTAAATGAGTACCGACCGGATACTTAACGTGAGATCATTGTATTTACTTGTATCATATTCATATCTAATGCCCGAAAATCGTGTGTATTTCTCACGTGGCGCAAGCGCAGCTTTTTGCAACTAACATTTTCCAAACACTAGGCGAGAATAGATAACAATAAAGTTTTACGTTCCCATACGATTTATTGCGATTAAATTTTATTATCAGTTGTCTTATTTACGAGTGAGGCAAACTAATGATGCGTTTATGTACTGGAAATATATAAAATTATATATAAGTATGTCGGATATTCCATGAGTATGCGCTTAAAGTCTAACACAAGCGCCCTTGTTAGCTTTGTGCGGGGTCTAGAATTGGTGTCGAATCCGGACCATTGGATTGGACTTGGAGCTTGGAGTGACAGCGATCGTTCAGACGTTGGTTGGTCGTGACACCTACTAGCCTAGGAACTGCTCAATGTTTCCTTTTAAGTTCAGAGTATTAATAAGTACAGTAGTAACTGTAACAATAAACTGTGTAGAAGTTAAAGGAGCTATTCTCTCGTTTACCCGTATCTCAATTCTGCGCCCACGACTGTTGATTTGACACTATGTATGTCACTAAGAGTATGTCTGAACACGATCCTATGTATCCGGATCTGACATGGTTTTCTCTTCTCCTGACTCTTGAGAAATAGAGACAAAAACACAATGTTAACCCATCAAGGTTTAAGAATAAATCTAATAGAATTTATCTGATGTAGTAAGATACCTAGGTACATAACTTATCTGAATCCAACTGGCAACTATTTGGCAGGTATTCGGTAACATCAGCGTGGATGTTCTCAAATCTTAAACATAAAACATATAAGCGTAGAAGTATGTCATGCCATGCGTATGTACAAGTTCTGCATATTAATCTAAGGTTTTTTGGAATTGTTTGTTTCCTTGTTTTATTGTCCCCGAAATTGGAAACAAGGTAAGAAGCCTTACCTTAATAAATTCGTACAAATGCGTCACCTTTACCTTCGACCTTGCGTATTATGGCGGTATATTTTGAGCGCTACGACGAATCTTTGGCCTAATGCTTTATTGCTTTTCAATGTCACATAATACTTATGAACTTGAATATTATGTTCGACTGGGTGACCATCGACCTCTCGGCGCACTGGCTATATTTGTCATGTGTCAGTTTGATGTGGAACCTCTAACCTTACGACATCCAAACAATCTCCGATCCAGCGGAACAATCAATTAGAACATTATATATTGACCTTGAACTTTCACGCTGATGCAAACGTAGTAACATTGTTACGAAAATGCCTGATTTGAATGTTATATCTAAGTGAGCTTGATATTTGGTAGTGGTCCTGGGTCGATTCCCGGGTCGAGTAAAATGTTATTGGGTTTTTCCACCTGGGATTTCTCTGTAGCAACTGATGGCAATAGGCTCGCTCCCTATGTTATGGGGTTTGGTTTCCGCACTTAGTCCGTCAGGTGGAACATTGTGCGTGGGCCATGGTGGCCGTTGGGTGGTTATTACAACCAGCCCACCTCCCTCCAGAAGTTAATTAAATCTCCTGGTCTGTTCAGAACATCTGTGAAAGTTCTGGATTGAGGGTGTACTCACCTCTGCCTAACCCTTCAAGGATGCAATATGAGGTAATCTCTGAGAGATTTGGTATCACGACATGTGACGACATATGACATCGGGATGCTGACGCGATAAGAGGAAGTCTTAGACGCATTATATATCAAATATGCGACCAAAATTCTGAGCCAGCATATTATATTTATTTATTCGTTCTAATAATAGTTAATATTTATCACTTTATTTATTAAGTATCTAAAAAAAATTATCATCGCATCCTGAATAATAAAACATTAAAAAAAGACAGTAACCGTATCAAACCGCAGAAAATTTCCAAAAAATTTAAACAGTAAAAAAATTAAATCTCAACCCAAAGGAAAAACAAGAAAATAAAACAATAAAAATAAAAAATTACCGGCATGGAATACAGAGGTGATGTTATGTGGAGCTAATATTTGCATATAAGGAGTTGTTACTTTAACATTTTAGTAAATATTTGATGTCTGAAGAGTTCTGCCAAGAGTTCCTAACCTACTGATGATTTCATCATTTAAGGTCGTCAAACCACATGTTTATTTTAAGATCAAATTGAGTTATGCTGTTTATCGCGTGTTATTTCGTAATATCAAAGAATGTTTATCTATTACTTGTTAAGGTCTTTTGAAGGTAGCATTGATCTATTAATTGGTTTGTAGGTATCCTTCACACGTGAACGCGGTTTAGCTTAAGGTTAGGTGCATAGGCCTGGCGCCATTACGCCCCTTATTTATATCAGATAAGCTTTTTATAAATTATTTTACACGGAAGAATTGATCTAACCTCTGCCCCTGTTATGAATCTATGATCCACTAATATTCAAATGTAAGTTCATTGTCAGAATTTCAAGGATTCTAATTTTAATAACGAATGTCATATTGTGATATATAACATATTATAGAACAACAAGCTCACAATTTGCGATTCAGCTAAGCAGTCATTGTCGGATCCAGGTTGTGACGGAGGAAAATCTGAGTGACAGTCTGGCATTGGTCGGATTTTAGAAATGGTAAGTAGGTTTAGATTATTATAATATTATAAATGTAAACTTTTGTATGTAATGTTTATTACTCAATCACGCAAAAACGGCTGAAAGGATTTGGACCAAAGACACACAGGTAGTTTATACTTAACCTGAATTAACACATAGGATACTTTTAATCCCAATAGTACGTTCTCGACATCGGCTGCGGGCGAAACCGCGGGCAATATAAATATGGCTGACTCACGGGTCTAATCCGCCAGCGAAGTAGTAGATGACACTGAAGAGCATGTAGGCGCCAGCGAAGTACAGCGGCTGCATGATGTGCATCAGGCGGGAGGGGTGCGCCGAGCAGACCAGCTCCACCAGCATCACCGCGGAGTTGACTCCGTGCAGCATCACGTCCAGGACTGGGTTCGGCGCGAACTTCACTGTGTTAGGCGCTGGAAAACATTACATTCACCATCGATTAAGAGAGGATAATCATGTTTGTTTTGAAAAGATCTTCCACTATCGTAAAAATTGGCTAGGAAATATTCATGATAAAGAAAATGGTTATTCTTTGTAACACTTTCGTCTCCACCCACTTTTCATAGAGCTCATACGCCATGCCACCATACATATTGGAAGTGAACCCTCCGAGAGGGTCAACGGCATCACTCGCGGACGGTCAACGACATTAGATTTGAAACCGTGTTAACCGTGTTATATACACACGAAGTGTTTTCAGGGGGTCTTGTCGCTATACGTAGTCTAGTATCTCTGGGGGTATTTTCATGTACTAGTGGGGTGGGGACGTGAAATAATAAACAATATAAAAATTAGGAAAAGTATAATATAAACTCGCTCTGATCCCGAAACAGGGATGTCCACAACCTTTTAAATTTTTTTCGAATATTTGTAACCGTGACAATGGTTTTCCACCCCTAAAATACTGGCCTCCTACACAAAATTTTTTTTTATAGATGTTTGAATTGTATAATCAACGTATATACTAATAAATTTTGTTAAATACCTATACAACAGATTTTTTTTTCACAGTTTATAATGCTGTATTCGCTAAGAAAATCCTACATTTAAAATGAACCCTCCGCGATCCCGGCATCCCATATGCAACTAGAGTGAGTCCTCCAGGAGGGTTCCCGGCACTGAACGTGTTAAGCTTCGGTAACCCAATGCCAAGTCAGAGGCCCATGGGCGGCTAAATCTCTGACACCAGGTTAGTTACTAATCACACGATAAGAAGAAGACCCAATGTTGAGCCCAGAAGGTATGAGTATACCCTACTTTTTAGACTGCTTGTTTGTGTTGGCCCTTGGTAACATTCACGGTCGCTATTATTACCTGCAGTCACAGCCTACAGTACAGTCTGCAGAGATGAATACAAAGATGTACTCGCTAGTTTAGAGCCAATATCTAGGTCAAGCAAAGGATGCGTGAGCGCAAATCTAGATTTACGAACTTCCGAGCCTTTGTTGCTCCCTACGCCCGTTTTATGTAGCAGAATATTGATTAACAGAGTTACGAAAAAGTTTAAGATGATTCACAAGTATAAAATCGTTAACGGTTGGTAATTAAAACAATCATTACAAACATTTAGTAAACTTTAAATGAACACTATTTAGTAACTGTCAATCAAATATTATCAACGCTTGTTTTGATGCAATCGTTGTAGATTGTCAAAATTATTCTGTTTGAAGAGACAGTTGCAAGGCCGCTACTGGTTTTTGAGTTCTAACTCGATAGTTAGCTCGATGGCTATCGTCATTGACAAAATGGAAACAGAAAGCTATAGGGTCTTTATTGGGCTAACAAGTAGCTGGTGAAATTAAACCCACTGTCTGGAAACTTGTAAAAATCGGTGCGGTGGGTCAGGGTGAGACAACCACTTAGTGCAGATTTCATCAATGAAATTGAACGCGTTGAGCACATCTAAACACGTTCAAGAGCTGTCAATGTACAATTTTTGACACTAACAGCTCTTGAACGCGTTTTAGAAATGCTGATCGCGTTCAGTTTCGTTTTTCATTGGTGAAATTAGCCCTTAGTTTCTAAACTAAATTAAGGGCTTTCGGTAACCAACTACCTCCTACAAGGACAGGTAGGTACTCCCAATGCTTAGCGAGATTTTACAAGTTGCGAAAGTAAGTAGGTAAATAAAAAAAAAACGTTTTCAACTTACATCGCCTCAAGATTCCCCAGTAGAACACTGTGATGAGTAAGGCGACGGGAATGGTGATGTTGTAGAGGATCCAATAGGTCTTCACGTACCATGGCAGGCCGAATGTTGCATCTGCAGATCATAAATCATTAGGTACAATCGAAATGAAAACCTTGAGCACAGATTATAAAAGATCATCAAATGTCGATAGCTGTTTCAATGTCAAAGTGTAGGCTCGTGTGTTGTTTCTAATACTGGGACGAGGTGAACTAAAACCACTAAATTTCAACGTTTATGGATATTGGATATATCATAAAAAACTACTACCGTTTACCACATTACTTGTAAAAGCATTGGCCAATACCAGACTTATCATGCAGCTTGAAAACGACTTTAATTTTCCGGTCATCAATGAGGCCTACAAACTACGAATGTATAATTTTGTTCACGTCTTCCGCTAACATTGGTCGCACGGTGGCAGCGGAACATAATAACTAATTCATCCGGTCCACTATAGAATGTGATTCATGACCTCCATAAAAATGGTTAACATTATTACAAATGCATTAGTTTACATATACAGGTACATGAACTGGTTATTTAAATATGCATAAAGATAGTGCGTTATGTAGTATGAGTGAGTGATAGATGAGATAATGTGTAGGTAGTTTGTTATGAGACCTCACGCGTCCGGCGCGAGGTCGGCCGGCCGTATTACTACGTGATCCTCTCCGCGGCCACGTGCCACATATTATTCTTTGACGTGACATGAACTGGTCCCCATACATGCTTTAAAACAATAAACCAACCAAAAACTGTGTCAATCAAGGTTTGCATTTCATCGGGCAAATGTAGAGTCATCGCAGATTATTTTGAAGTATAAGTGCTTATGTTTGATAACAAACCTACGTGCAGTTTTATCAGAACCAGTATCAAACATGTGCCTAGATAAACAAAACGTAGACAAGAAATAGTAAGAAGCGTACCAATAGGCTTTTTATAGTAAGCATATGCTGATACAGCAGTACCGAAGCCCGTTGTAAGAACGATTAGTAGGAAACCCCAATGCGTTAGGTATATGAACCAGTAGCCGAAATGTGTGTTCAATGCCAAGGGCACAGCGATAGACGCGAGCAGCACGCACGTCGACAACAGGAAGAGGAAGCCCCTGAGCAGCAAGAGCGGCGCGGCCGAGCGGTTGCCTTGCCAGCAACTCACGTAGAAGTTGCTCGGCGACGGATGCTCCAACAGGCACATGCGCCACCCGCACTGCGCCCGCGCACACATGGTTCACTACCACCGAACACTTCGCACCTCACCGAAACTAACAAAGAACACTGTGAACAATCACTTCCTCACCGCATTTTCAGACGGTCTTTGTTCAGCGCGTGATCGCATTGATCCTTCAGTATTATAGATTGCGATGATAACCACTATTTGCAGCGTTAAATAGGACCGATCGTGTACATAGTTAGTGATAAACTAAGCAGTGAAAATGTGCTGCAAGCAGTGAAGCGTGAGGACGGCCTGATCTTGTAATAGCACTGTCTGTAATGAACTTGTTCCTCATTGTATCGTCAAGGTCTTGCGACATAGATTTTTAATCGGTTCTTGCAATACCGATTTTTTGCACCCACTTAACTTATTTTCAGCATAATCGCGTCTTATAAAAATAACTAGCCGTTCATTTAAACAATACTTTCGTTATATACGGTTTAACGTCACTCTGTGAGTGCTAAATTGTCCTGTATTTTTTACACATTCCCCCCGCTACTCTTGAAATTTTTCCTGTATCGTGTGTTCTTCTTATCAGCAAATGCTATAACTTATGTACCTAGCGAATCCTCGATACATAACTTTTTATGCCACTGTAACATTTTATAGTATGATTAATTTGTAATATAATATAAGAAAATTATTTTAATAACCATAGGATTAAGTTTTAGTTGGCGATAAAGAAATGTGTTTGTTTTCATGACAAACCTGCACGTGTTTGTATCAAGTTAAGTAAATTGTGGAAAATCCTACGCGGGTTGTTGTTATCTTTTGTTTGATCTAGATCTAACCTTCCCACGATCCAAGTTATAATATAACCTTATATTAATCTTAATTAATTTTTATTATTTTTAATTATGGCAATAACAATGAACTTGCACAAGAAAATAATTAAATGGGTGATTATAAAACATATATGTAGATACAGTCAGCTTAAAAAAAATCTTGTGTACATAAAAGATTTGAAAGAAAGAAAGAAACTTTGAAAGTTAACGATTCATGAAAGTATTTTATATCGTTCACTAGCCGAAACTATTGAATCCTTCTTCTTTTATTTTTTGACGATATACAAAAAAAAAAATTAACAGCTTAAAACGATTTTTTTTTGTGAAATCCGGATTATCCGAAGACTTTTTATTAAAATAAATACAATGAAAATGTACGTCGTATATAAGCCAACGTAAATTTTTGTTCATAAAGATTTTCCAGTTTAATAGTTTTCTTTTGCGAAAGATTCATGCACGCGTGACTAAGTCGGTGCAGCGGTGGCGTGAATCTATTACTATACGATACAAGAAAGTTGTAGTTGTCAGGCTATCGAGTGCAGGTACAGCAGGTACCTGCTGGACTTCTTGCACTAGCCATAATGTAGTGACGTCAGTCAGGGTGGTATGTGAAACACGAGGTGGAGCAAGCACCGCCATTAGTGACGCACCACCGACCGGCTCGGAAGACGACCATTACAACTTGATTAGCAGATGCAGTAATTAAAATACAACAAAGTACCAACCTGTTAATCCTCTACGTCCTATGGCCACGAATATCCCGAATGATGATTCCAGTATTATAAATGCCAGGCCCCAGTGTGTCATGTACAGGAAGAACTTTTCTGTCGGGCCCCAGAAGAACGACATGGACCAGAACAGGACGACCAGCGCCCACACGAGGATGGGCACCCTCCAGTACAGAGGGGAGATCCTGCCGCAACATGATCGAGTGAACGGCTCACTCGTCTCATTTTCCTCCTTCCCAAGGATCCCTGTGATGCAATATAAGGCTTGCCTCCAGGACCACTGCATCCTTGTGTTTGTTGCTACTGATCTGTCGTTGAATAATGAATACTTAATAATTTATTAGTTCTGTTTGCTTATAACATCTTGAGTGAGCCTCCAGTCAGTTTATGTAGCTGTGAACAAGGACAAAAAACTTGAATATTAAGTACGCTATAAAGTGTTATTATGGTTAAATAACATGACTTAAACAAGGTGAATACATGTGATTACCATAAAGGTGAATAAATTCATAATTCGGTTGTTGCGGCCGGACGTGAGTCCACGACGACTACTGAGTGAGTTAGAACCGCCATGGCTCAACACCTCGTACTACCTCGCGTGTTGAGTGTCCATCATATAACACACGCTAGCTCAAGAATCACGTGTACATCGTACGGTTTTTTTAACTATTTAAACAACTACATTCCACATTCGTTCAAATTGTGACTATGAGCTAAGGGTTTTTTTGAGGCTACATCAACATAGAATGCTAACGCGGGGTGATTGTTACATTTTCGCTCTCGATAAGAATAAGAGATCTCGGATCTTTATAACACAACACAAAACTTACAATTGCAATTGCTTTTAATTTGCATAAGGTGTTTCAAAAGGGTGGTCCTTTTGCTAACAGCGATCTTGTACAGATAACCTTTGTATGGCCTTGTATGAAGAGGTTATCTAAATTTAGAAGTGGAATTTTTTGGGTGCGATAGAGCTTTGAGGCGGACTGATAATTGGGGTTGACTGATAGTGTATTATCTATGGTTGACTGCCTGTAGAGTGTTATAATACACACCGTCTTTAAAATAGGCTCTATGGGCAGTCAGTCCAGATGGCAATTTTTTTTACCATGATGTGAGCTAGCTTCGTATACTAAATAGTTGATAATAATGATGAATTATTATAAAATGCGTGTAAAATTAATAATTGCTAAGCATTTAAAGAGCTATTTTATTTTAGTAATTATATTCTCAATAAAAAATCTATCTGTTGCGTTTTGTATCCAACTAACAACGAACAAAAGAAAAGTCAAGGTGAAGCATAAGTTCAAAATGAATAGTTTATATTAATTATGTTTTTATCTATCTTGCAATAAAATTGACTATTTATTGTAGCTATCCTCTAAAATATTAAGCATAAATATTTACGTGTATAATAGATTAAATCGAAATTGTGGATTCGAAAAAATTAATAAAGCGAGAGCTAAATGTATTAAAAACATGAAAACTATACCCAAGGCTGCCCCTCCAGTTGTCCTTGGCAACACTAAATCAGTTTCCAGTTTGTGGAAGTACGACTTTTGTGGAAATGGCATATGGATAGATTTTGTGTCATTGTGATACTCTATCTAATCTATACCTTGGCTCTATTATATCAATCTGCCTAGCCTTTTCCCTTCCCAACTATGTTAGGGTCAGCTCCTAGTCTAACCAGATGCAGCTGAATACCAGTATTTTACATGGAGCGACTGCCTATCTGACCAATATAACCCAGGTACTGGGTAACACGAGAATCGTCGGTAAGACTGGTTGTTAGACTTTTAGGCTTATGACTGCCCTTGCATTAAAATTTAGACAAAAAAAAACTGCTTTTCCATACATTTTGACCGCGTAGGTATTGCGCTTTTCTATGAAACAGCAGAAAAATTTCAGTGGGGGTTCAGAATCATGTAATGAATCGATGGTAACAGTTATCACGTCGATTTCCATGCCACCCTGTATATCACCCAAAAATGATCAGTGTAAAACATATTTTTAGTCTCCAGAACGTAAGCACTTGTATAACAGTAAATCTGGCTAGAACGAGAACAGTACTAAAATAATATCTCACGTAAATTCTCAACGTGAATAATGCCAATGGAAGTCAAACATTACATCATTTGTTAGCTGTCATTAAAAAGACTTAAACGCATTTTAATGACAACCGATATTTTACCGCGATTACCGAATTTACATAGCGTCACAATGCCATGACATTCATTCTTAATATTCGTTAGGAGGACAGTCAATATTATCACAGAGATTTATACAAATTTTGTATAAACAAGCACACACGACAAGTTCAAGTTCAACGGATCGTTGATAGTAAGTTGCGCAGGCGCTGATACCTGATGACCTACAAATAATATTACGTTGAACGAATTGACTCACCTATGAAATTATTATGAATGATGACGTTAAAATAAATGATATAAAGCATAAGATTTTGCTAGATATAATACGCATAATATTTATAATAAAAAATTAAAAATCTTTTTATGTCAGACACATTTGGCCCTTAATATTGTTAGGAGAATGACTTACAAACTATTTTTATTTAATAATTAAATAATAATAATTTAATATAGTGTACGTTTTTAGATATCTTAGAGGTTTACACTCCCTTACAAGTCACTGCTACGATTTTATTATTCGACAAATGACTAATTAGTAACTAAAATCTAAAGAATGTGCATCACTTTAGTTATTTTACTTTAATTATAATATTTGATGAACGTCTAATGTAAGTCGTGCGCTTCGGACTGTGAAGTAAACACCGCGCTCGTCATTGGATGTGTTAACTACAGCATTATATTTGTTTGTAAGTTAACATTACTGAGAAAAATACGCGGATGAAGGATTGACTTCCTGGCTGTAGGTAATGTGCTGCCTAACTAAAAGCATGGGTAAATATCATCAGGAGACTATTAGTTAGGTATATGGATTAGTCAAACGTTTGCTTTAGATTCTCCAATATTTGCTATTGACAATTGAAATGCCTGCCAAAAATTATATTTACGCTCATTTTTAAACAGTATCGGTTGAACCAGCATGTTTGACTTGATATTTATGTTAATGTTTAAACATAATTATAAGAATTTTAGAACCCGTCTTAATACTGCTTTACTCAGTTTTTACGACTTGACAAAACATTGAGATTTCTTTATTATATTGTATGTTTAATATAAGCATAATATACGACTAGACATTGTCCTGCCCGAACAGCAGCGCCACCTACCGGGTCCAATTGTATTTTCAAACCAACCAGAGACCCACTCAAATATACGCACAAAATTAGGAGGAGGAGTTAGGTGACAAACACACGTACCGAAGTATGATATATAAAAAGATAAATTTATATAAGAAATATATGTACAATGTACTCGTATGTTAATATATAGGATGTTGAAAATCGCATCAAAATCCGTTACGTAGCTTAGAAGAACAACGCGGTCACACGACCACGACAAGCGACTTCAATTTATAATAAGGTAAGTGTAGGTAAGCTTAGTTAAACGAGTATATGAAAAGTTGACACTTGAGGGCACGTGTTTGAAAGGCTTTGAAATATTTAAAATCAATCAATTTACAAGGTTGACTAGCGCTGGTCACGGTCAAGAGTAAGTTTAGTAACCGTTTAGTAGTTACACATCGAGATTCGGACCTGAATGGAGTCGTCGACCCTGACTGTTAAGTTAAAACGACGGATAGGTACTACAGCCTATTCGTCAAAAGTCATCGATTGAAAATTTAACGTCTTGTCTAACTTTACTCTGAAATACAGGTGTCTGCCACTAGATAGGATAAGGTTCAGATAATAAGCAAAAGTTTTAAGAAAAATACCGAGAAGTAGCCTGGAGCCTACCGCTAATCCCAATATTGTACCCCTGATTCTAATCTAAGATGATGTGCAGAACTGAAGATTTCTCAAAAATAGATATAAATGCAAATTAACTAACTGATCTAACTAATCTATTTAAAAAAAAAAATCACATGAATCCAAAGTACTGAAAGCATATAGATCTACAACTTGCTGACAGCTAATATAACAAACTTTTTTTAAGCACAACACAAACTAAAAAGCACAAGTTAAGTTAAGTTTCTTGTTCAAAAGTCAGAAGTATAAAGTCACTCTTGTATAATTCTAAAATATTCAATTGTTTTACTTGGTAATAAATTAATACAATAGTTCACCTTTTGTTTTGACGCCCCGCGTCCGTCGTAGCAACAGTCCAACACAGTATTGTTTAGTTTTTGTCAAATTAATAGTACGACGTGAAACCTATCGGTGAACAATACCATGTAACTGAACTGTTAGTATTTTGCAAATGTTTCCACAATCAGGCCGCACTATGGGTCAACACTAGCTTTGCTTAATTTGTTAAGTCACCTTGTCCGAACGTCATAAAATATATTTGTGTTGAGCCGATTGTTTGTTATTTACGCCTGCGCCGACCTACAACATCCTATAAGGCAGCCGACTGCCGAGGAGCACTACGTGGAAAATCATTTCAGGGGCATTAGAAACCGAGGAAAACGTTCGCTCATTATCCTAACCTTAAGGATGCGCGTCAGTCACGATAAATGAACGATTTGTAATAACATTAAGGATATGGTACTAACATGGCCATCTACCGGTGTTCGCGTGTTTCTAACATCCGATTCACTCGTGAACTGCTTTTATTACTTATATTTGTAACTGATTATATCAACAAACAACTTGTAACACCCATGGAAGCATACCGTGACGGCTAATCAGTAAGATTAAGAAAGAGGGTTATTTCGTTTTTCCACGATGTGTGAACGAGGTTAGAAACTGATGTGGCCGGGGTTGCCATTACCTGAAGGATCTCGTGTGATCGTGCTTGCAGACACTTAACCAGTTCCTTTATTCTTTATTAAGAGAGTTCCTGCGTTTACGAAGAATTACTGCCTAACCTTCTCAACCTCCCGCGAAATAAGGTTTTAGAAATGCGATGTTACCAGTACCTACTCATTTTTCATACATCTTTAAAAGGTATCGAGGTTTATGATTTTCTCATCAAGAGACAAGACTATTATTAGCCGGGAGCTGCACATAGATACAGTTAAAATGGTTACGTACGTTCTATATTACGAGTTACGGTAGACTGACAGTCTTGGAGCGTATTTGGGGCTGCCAGCCAATATCTAGGCGCGTCGTTGGGAGATGCGCCAAGATCCTAGTGGAACTGATAGATGTGTAGGAGATAAGTTCCACATATAGTTACAGTTATTAATTGCATGCTGTTTATAGGATATTTTTATCGAGCATGATGAGAAGTCGTCAGGTGCACTTGGGGCCAAAACGAGTTGAACAGTGCAATGTTCTGTTCACCTATCTTTATCGTATTCGACACTCCCGACCTATTCAATGCGTCTTCACCCTGCTCTATTTACTAGAGCTAAATTATCAAAATTATAATATGGCAATGGATTAAACAAAATAGCGTGTACAAGGTTTAATGCCCTTTTGGGTCACTTGCCTGTCTCATAAGGGTGAGTACCTACTAGTAACCAGCCAATACATAGATTAGGTCGAGGATTTCTTCTTTAGGTGCTAGTCAAGCTATCGATCATTTTTATGCCACCGAGAATACCTAATCGAGTAATTAGTAAAAGTAATTTTATGGCACGCTAAAAATATTTCTGCATAAACGAAATTAATGTACCTACGTTACTAAACAAATACTTCAGGTTTTTTTTCAAAGAACAACTACTTATTAAGCCACTGTACTGCGTACGTAAATATTTGAATTTTGAAGTATTTACATTACGTACCTAGTGTGGCTAGTATGTAAAAATGGTATTTCCGTTTGCTTAGAAATAACGTCATTACTATAAATGTGAAAGAAATATTGACGCTATTTCTTATAGTTACACAACGTTTTGTCTTCTTCTTTCGAATGTCATATTACTGACGACTGAAAGAGAGAAATCGGTGTGTAACTTACAGGCGATATACAACGTTTATTAGTAAGGGGATTAATGTTCTGGAGATAATTATCTTATCATGATTTATGATCATAAATAATTGAAATATACAAAAATGAGTGTAGGAAAAGTAAAGGGATGGTTTTCAATTAAAGTGCTACGAATATACGCTACAGCTACGTATACACGCTAGAGCTACGTAATGTCCTTTTAAAATACACCTTTTTATTGTTTATGCCATTGAAGGGCTCATTTTCAGTAATGAAAGTTTACGAGATGTCAAATGATCAAAATAATATTCACTGAAATGTGCAGGCATGAAATAATATAGATTAACCACAGTAGGATACTTTCAGAATTTTTTCTATTTTCCGAGACCGATACAATAAGCTTTCCCATGAAAATTAAAATAGTACTGGCCGGTGCGTATTTCAAAACATGATTGAATGTTGTGATTTGTTATACATACCTCTTATATTTTATTTTATAAACACACGATACACTTATTGTTGAAAATCTGCATAAAACGTATTTTGAATGAACGACGCGCTTTTACGAGAATTCATAAGTTTGCGCGGTTCTATAGTGAGTATAGTAATATTGGTTGAGCACGCGTGCGCGTGTTGCAGGGCGCGAGTGCCGCGCTACTAATGTTCCGACAGTAGTGCGGCTGCTCGCGGGATGCTGCGCGCACGCATAAGGTCGCCCTCGTGCGAAGTGCCGCAGATCCCGCTTACTCGACAGTTAAAATCATCCTTCATGCATCATGAATGATTCCGATCATAGTTTTTATGATAAATTTTGGGTGACATGATCAGTCGATTGAATGGAGAATGAGTAAAAAACATAAATTATCTGGGAAAATTAATATTTTATTTATTTATTATCACGATGAATTACACTGATTATAATTTAATACGATATGACCAGATCCCTTAGGATATATTTTCTACAAGGATCGTGAAATTGAGATTAAAAATTGAAAACTACATTAGAAATAAATAAATTCACGGCCAATTTCCGAAATAGACCAGATCTCATATTTTAAGACTTAAAAGATACAATATTTATTTCAAGTGAGATTACAGTCCATTATAATTTCATAATTATTAATTTATTGCTTACAATGTGATCGAGATTACATTATTGCTTATTAGTTTAATTAACAGTAATACATTAAATGAAACATCGCATCACAGCATTTTGTCCGATTTTAAATTAGGGCTAGGAACGATTCATATCACTATAATAAGTCCTACAATATTCTCTACGTAGATATTCACTTATATAAATGCTGAGCCTACTTAGGTTTGGAGCAAGGCAGGAATGTATTCAACAAATGTATTACACTCGACTACTTACAACAACGGTACGGTAATTTACATTAACTATTTCTACAGAAATGCAGAAATTACTTTTAGTTTCCCGCGGCTGCTCCTATAATTGAACATAACAGTCAGGTTATTCTATTTTCTCGTTTCCAAATGCAACAACACGAGTATCACAAACAAGGACACATGCTAAAAAACTATTTAATGCATTAATACTTACGTACAACCATTAAATTATATTCAACAATATTGACGGGCCAAGGTGATAGAGGTACATCCTACTACACTTCCGGATTCTAAAATCGAGCCACCGTGCATTTTATGTTTTATAGACCTAAAACATCAAAATAATGATATATCAGATAAAAGTTTTTATGCAGTTTGTATGTCAGCTTCAAAACTGTCAAAAGACAGTTTTGAAGCTGACATACCATTGACCATCATTTCGGTATCATCATTATTCCAATTTGAAAAAGAGAAACAAATCGAAGTTTGGTCGCTCTTAAAGAAGCAAGAAGCTTTGATTACAGCATATAAGTCATCTTGCATTGGACTCAACGTCAATGGAGCCAGGTTCTTTTTATGGATGAAACCAAGTTTTTGCTGTATGGTAATGATGGACATAGGAAAGTCTACTGAAGACAGGGAGAACGTTTTCGGCGATTTTACATTGAAGAGAAGGTGAGATATATTGGTGGGTCATGGATAGTTTGGAGCGGGATTTCCACCGGAGGAAAAACTGGTCTTGGGGTTGTGACGGGACCACGGTTGCTGCCACTTAATAGCAACCAATTCATATGCTGAGCCAGGATTTCATTTTTATAGAATAAGAATTGATCGAGATAACTTGCATGACGTTAATATTGCAGTAATGGAATGGCCAGCAAGAAGCCCTGATATGAATCCAATAGAGCACTGGAGCTGAAGAGGCGTGTTCGAGCTAACCAACCAGTTCCAGAAACTTTGCAGGAGCTGAAAACTGCCCTCTTGGAAGCATGGGAGAACATTCTAGCGCACGTCATAGTTGCATAAATTAATTCTATGCTGAACCGCCTGACGTGATCGTAAATGCGCGGTAACACAAGTTACAAAAAAAAAACGTTTTCTTTATGTAAACCATTATTTTCTTCAAAAATTCCACGTTAATTTTGCCCCTGAGAAAATCGAAAAGACGAGTTATTGCAATTGAACTATTTTTTTTAGTATTCCGATTTCAAATTTGGAACAATGGTAAACGGAAATGATAGTAAATGTGTGGTTTCAATACTACTTTTTTTTCCTTAAAATTCTACCATTATTTAAAAAGATATGAGACTTTTAAACTAAAATATGTGGGGTGGCTCGATCCGGGAGTGTATTTTGACAGTTTAATTTACATCTCTACGCTTTATGGGCAAAGTTTTGTACAATACTGCTTTCATAGATAATTACAAGCTAATCTGACAGTTGATGAATAAAACACACCAAGGCAATCAGTCTTTCCGGGGACAATCATGGACTGAATTATTTAGGTTAAATTATAATTATGTAGATATTAGTACGTTAAATTTTCTCCAGTCTACAATGTCCCACAAAGATAGCCCCATTAGGGTGATAGGTAGGAACGGTGGTGCTCCATTTCATTCTAGGTATAAATTTTATTTATTTCCTTTAAAAGTAATATAAATTCTAACTTTAGCCTTGCAGGGGGCCTGATTTTTTTGCTCACATTTTGGGCCCGTACGTAAAATACTTTTGGGAGATTGCACCCATTGGCCACTTACAATGATTGTAATTTAGTGATACGAAATTTGTTAAAATGCCTATTTAATTGATAAATACATAAATATCACAATTCGAGTAAATACTACGTAATGTAAACTTGCACAATTAATGTTTATAAGCCAGCCGCCACCTAGGATGCAATGGACTAACATCTGATAGAACAGAATAGACGAATTATGATATTAGTCTATCTAATGTTAGTGATATTTTGGTGTTTATGGCACATTTGTTATTTGTATACTTATACCAAGTTTTACAGTTTCGATATTAAGTATTGAAGAGTCACGCTATTCTGACCTATCAAATTTTAATTTCCATTTTGCACCCGAATTTGATTACAACAATGAGGTCCTTTAACCCCTTCCAATTACACAAAAAAAAATTATATACACCGTGCCTTTAAATGGCTCGGATTTTCAGGGGTCGGCCCTGAGAATTTCCTTTGGAAACAATTTCTTACTCTATTAAACATATATTATATTTATATGTTTATTTAAAGGTATATTTATTGTGCACACAAAAAAAGTTGGACTTTCCCTCTTTTCATGTTTTATGCGAAAATAAAAGTGAGTATTTCACATCAATAAGAAGGTGAAAGAAAACTTACTAGTTTCCGAGAGCTGGTGGTTATATCGAGTTATGTCGAATATATATCGTTATCACAAAAAACACGGTGTATAACTGAAATGACGACAAAAAGCTCATGAAGTGCATTTCAGAGACACTATGTTACATCAGGTGCTACTTTACTAAAGATAATACACATACCAAAGACTTATTGCTACGTTTCTTTGGAAAAATAGGAATGTTTTGTAAGTCGACCATTTAAATTAAATGCTACTCGCTTGCTCGACATTATTTCTAAAAACGACTCACAAACACTATCATAATTATAATAATTGCAATATTATTGCTTGCATGCAGTCCCTATAGTTACAACGATCACTACCCTTACTCTCTATGTATCGAAGACAGCAACGTACCCAATCATAACTAATGCGAGATGCGCTTTATTGCACAGTTAAATGATGCAAACTGCAAAACCTTACTCTAGCAGGTTATTCAGGGTGGACTTTTGAGATGGGACAGTAAGGATAGCTTAACCATTGCAGCTACAGAAAAACCGAGGAGACTATCTTTAATTTTTTGAGAAATTTAGATCTGTATTCACAGATTTTGAAAAAAATGTACAGTCAGCAAGAAAATGGGCAGTTGGGAAAAGTTTTTTGGATATTCTGATTTTTCTAGTACTCAAATCACAGTTGGTTCATTAGAGTTTTTTGATCATTATAAGAAACAGGATCGATTAGCATCAAAAAAAGTTTTTGTGAAAAATGCCCACTTTCTTACTGACTGTACATTTTTTTCAAAATCTGTGAATGCAGATCAAAATGTCTCAAAAAGTTAAGGTCAGTCTCCTAAGACAGTCTTCTTGTAGCTGCGATGGTTAAGGTAGCTGTCCTTAGGCTGTCTGTCCACTGGAGCGGAGAGGATAGGAGAGGAGCGGAGATGTGCCTATATTAACCAATAGAATCTAAATTCCGCTCCTGAGTTGTGATTCTATTGGTTAATATTGGCACATCTCCGCTTCTCTCCTCTCCTCTCCGCTCCAGTGGACAGGCAGCCTTACTGCCCTATCTCAAAAATCCACTCTGTATATTGAGTGAAATTGTGCGAGGTGATGCATGTTGCAGGCTCTACAGTGTTCATTTTTACCCGACATCGGCGAAGCAAAAAGGAGGGTTATGATGTACTTTGCGGCCGTCTGTATTTTGGTACTCCTGATAATCGATGCATGCACACTTTGCACACCGCAGATGCTTATGTTAATAAAACACATTAAATAACTACACGTTCATTTCTTAAATACACTTATTCAGCTGAATGATATATTATATATCTTGTTCGAAGTGAGGAATGTTTGAACTGAGCAATTAAGCGATGAAGTCAGTTGCACTTTTTGAGACAAAGCTTCTTCTTACAGCCCTTAAGCTTTCATAATTAAGCTTAATGCTATATTATTTTTAGAATGATGATATTATTAATATTATGCTCGCAATTTTTATGTAAAAAAACCACGTCTACAATATAAACTACTTCAAAAGTAGGAAAACATTTTCACAAAATGTGGAGTAAACACGTTCAAGTACTTAGTTCAAGATGTTCTTGAATCTATAAACTCGTAAATTGAAAAACAATTTACTCCTCAGACATTATTATCAATACTTAGATATTTGAAAACTAATGTTACACGTTATTTAGTTCTTATTACCTCCTGTTTTAAAAACGTTTGCCGCTCAACTTCGTGGGGAATACTTTAATAAGTAGGTGACAATTTTCCTAGCTTAAATGCTCTCGGTACGCCTACCGATATTTGGTTGATATTTGTCAATAAACTAGAAGGTACAGCAGTAGATACCGATTAGAAAAATATGAAGAAAATTACGATCACAATTATTATTGAGCGACGGTATCGACCAACAACATGATACGATAAAAACTACGACGAAAACTAGTAGGTTCGTGAAAAGTCTTGTTGGGCGCCACTATCGATCAATAAAATCGTATGAAAACTTTATTATTTATCGGCAAATGAAGCAAATCTGTAGGTACTTCTTGATAGGTCACTGAGAATGAGCGTACACTGCATCCGACAAAAGCGACCGGCGCAAGCGTTGCTTTTGTTTACGTCCGATTGTTCTAGCACTCGTCTTGTCCAAGCGCAGGATGCGAGGGGAGGCCGGATGCTAGTGCAGCTTGCCGTGCGATCAGTGCGTGGGCAGCGCCAGGCGCTCGGCCGCCGGGCGCGCGCGCAGGCGCAGCGCCAGCCGCGCGCGCGCGCACGCCGCGCACGTGGCCAGCGCGTGCGCGCACACCAGCACCACCGCGCACAGCGACACGAACCCGAGCGCTGAGCCTGGTGCAACAAACACTTGATTATTGTTGGACAATAAATAGTTACGGACTGCCTAGAGGTCGCAAGAGCTATTGCTGAGCATGAGGTCCTGGGTTCTATTCCCAGGTCGGGCAAAGTGGTATTGGGTTTTTCCATCAAGAATTTCTCAGTAGCAGTCCGGAATCTGGATTTATGCCCGGTTGTTGGCAATAAGCTCGCCCCCTATTCCATGGGACTTAAACATAACTGGCGAAATGTGGATATACTATAAGTACGGCTCTGCGTGACCCCTCGGGAATTATAGGCGTGATGTTATGATATGTAAATTCTGAATTTTCCCTGGTTTTCTTCTGAGTCGTGGGTGCGTTCACACACGCAAATCATACATGCACTAATAACCACACCCGGAAAACGCCACCCAATAATTGTTAGGTACCCATAGGGAAAAGTCTGTAGCGGTTACACCGCCACATACGAACTACGCATAAAAAAAGACATGCCGTCACACGAATACCGCGCGAACGACATAATTATATAAGACTATTCAAAATCAACTTACGGGCAGGTGCCCGCCAGACATAACACCCGTCTGGTCGGAGGATCCTCCCTTTTCAATGGCGGATGAGTGAACTTTACACCCTGTTCCTCATAACACTAAAAGTCAATTTGCCAATCATAGACACTACGGACGTAACATAATATCACTCCTGGGTTCTCCAAAGGGTTGGGGGTTGGGCAGAGACGTTATAACACCCACATTTTGCCAGTTAGGTTTAAGTCCCATGTATTATGGGCCAAGCCTATTACTACTACGTACGTTTTATAATTTGATGATTTATTTCAGACATTGGAATATTTATTATTTGTTTCAGAAAGATCGTATTCTATGGCTGGAGTGTTATTGGGTTGTTCCATTAGGAATTTCTTAGTAACAGCCAGGAGTTTGGAAGTTAGCGGTGTGATACCCCCGTGCCTCGAAAAGCAATTTAAAAAACCTCTGTGACAAACAGAGGTACAAATAACTCCTGCTGTTTTCGTTACTGCAATGAATAGGTCTCCAATCGTTTGCAATTTAATTCGAACAACGAATGTTTTTATTCAGCAACAGGTAGCTACTGCTTTACTCCTAGATTTGGGCAGAATCATTTACCAGGCTTATTCCAATCCAGCGCTGGATATATAGCTGGTAGTCCAATCCTGTCAGTTCCCCCCACCACCCAGTAGAAGGCGCTGAAGACGCCGTACGCGAGGCCTGCGCCGGCGCTGTACAGCGCATGCGCGGCGCGCACCGGGTGTGACGTCACCGCCAGCTCCAGCAGCATCACCAGCGAGTTGCCGCCGTGCACCAGCACGTTCAGGGCGTTGACCTCGTGGATCTCTGTGGAACGTGGTTGTAATTATAATAGGCACTAAATTAGAATATGTACTACGTTTTCTAGAAAGTTTTTTTTAGAAAGAAATACCTAAATATATATTTTTTTAAATGCAACGGATGCAAAAATGCAACGGTCGCAAGGTAGCACCTAGCACGATGTGGGTAGCTATGGGTTATATTAGGGCAACCTATTCAAACGTGGTTTAAAAAAAAATGCTCTTCCAATAAAATAGTTCGTTCAGCATCTTGGAACTTAGGTGCTATGTTTACTACATTAGGCGCTCAAAACCGTTTAGATTCACTGTTCGCCAGTCACGAAATTAAACAATCAGCATAATCCATATGTATATTATGCTGTAGTACTACCATATGTATATATATCATGGGACTGTGAATAGGTTAGAACAATTATAATTGTTTCTGATTTATTACATAAACAAAACGCATAAATATACTGGCAGCACCACAAGAACATTTGCTAAGAATTTTTTTTTGTAAAATCGATCATCTAAATTCATTTTAAAACACACATAGTACAACAATATGATGAATGGACAATCTTCGAGTAAGTGTATTGTAAGAAGCGGTTTTTTTTCTTTAACCCCTACTAACTGTCCCACTGTAGAGCAAAGGCCTCCCCGAAGCAGGCCCCTCTTCCCCACTGGGCACACTAGGCACGTGCCTAGGGCCCCGCGATGGATTGGGGCCCCCTATTCCCTACTCCATTACCAAAAGATAACCGATAGCTACTCTAGTCTACACTCGCCTGAAAATCAGGCTTACCGAATGCAGCATGTTTAATAAATTGCAATATATAAAAATTGTACCTATATAATATAATTATATTCCTTTAAATTGAACTGTTTTAAAGAATCATCCGTGAATTATTTTTATTTTGTGCCTTTAATCAACAGTTACGTTAATGAATCGCGTCATTCAAATAAAGCGAAAAAAACAAATCGTGAAGCGCGAAGTTTGAAATAACTGGCTTATTTTGGAACTAGCTCGTTATTATACTTAGTGTGGATTACATTATAATTATTATCTATTCATCATATCTAACGTAACTGTAAAGAAATAAAAATAAAGCTAAAGGTTTGCATATCTACGTTGCTTGTAGCAAAATAGTGCTTTATTATGGTCATATCCCCATTATCCTAATGTGCTCAGGGCCTCTAATAAGTGAAAGACGGCCCTGCCCCGAAGTCCTTCCAATCCAGGCACTCTTTTCCACCACCTCGAACTAGCCCTAGTGGTACGAATCCAGATGCCTATGTAATAAAACCAACAGATGACATCTTACAATTTTGTAAGTTTTTTTTCATAGTTTTCTGCTTTAATAAACAGCAAATGTCGTGCAAATATGACGTTTAAGTAGTTAAGACGTGTTTTGACAAATATGTCGTATTATCAGTAACATTAAATAGGGCCCAGATCGTAGGGAGTACTATTATCTAAATATAAAGGTTCACTCACTAGGATCATGGACAAGTGCCCAGTAGACGAGCGAGATGACGAAGGCGAGGTCGGTGGCGATGTTGTGCGAGAGCCAGTAGGCGCGGCACAGCATCGGCGTGCGCACGCGCCGACCTAGGGGAATCGGGAACTCGTCCTCTTCGCATGCTGCAAAACGTAGGTTGACTGCATGAAGAGATAAAGTTTAGAATGTGGTTGGTAATAAGGTTCAAAGTAGGTTAGTAATCATGGGTTAGTGCTGCTGATGTCTTTTAACTAACATGATGAGGTTGATTTTTAAGCAAGTCAGAAGTTTGTATTTTAAAATTGTATGTTATCCTATTGCACGTTCGTCGGTAACCTGAGTTATAATGGCAAATTGACAACGTTAGTATCGCATGATTAAATTGAAGACATCAGCAGCAAATCTTAGTAGTCCTAATGTTTTAGGACAACATTAACATAAGAAACAAACATACACAACAAACAAACAACATTAACAAATAAACAAACTATTAAAGGTTTGTTAATGTTGTTAAAGGGATGACTGGAAGACGTATGCCTATAATTATGTGTCTTCTTATCAATCATCAAGCAACGATACAAAACAAATCTAGTAAAGGCCATGTGACATGCTACTCAATGTGTGAATACATCCATTCATGTCATCTATCCCAAGCTAAGTGTCCGGACGAGTTAACGAAAGTGAACGTTGTATAAATCCTTTATATCGCACACAATTGTCCGCCACTTGCTATTGAAGTGGACGTCTCCAATTTTCAACAATAGCTGCGGAATAATACCCACTCCATCTGGGTTCGGCTCCGTTGGAATGAGGAACCAATAAGGATAATTTGAAGCACAATGGACAGCGGACCCGCTCCACTGTGATCTTAATTGACGCGAAATTGTTACCAATCAAGCGTTCGTGACCTATGTCGATAGCGTGCACCTAAATATTGTCCAAATGTCTTTATTTGAATATAAATGGCCTTGACAAGCGTCGATGCCAACAAATAAGCCAGGACTTACGTGAGCAAACCAATAATGATGTTATTAGGAGTTTTCATCTAAATTGATGAGCAGTCTAGACATGTTAACGCATAGCGGTTGTATTGGACGAAAAAAGACAAAACACGTGTTCTATCGATTCCCAGCGAGCATTTTGATGTGTACGACAACATGCGACTCAATGATTCAGATTAATTGATTCGCGTGAGGACTTACGGCGCCCAAGGAAAACGTTTTGAGTAATAAACGCACCCACGCAAGGCACTTGACATTGGCGAGCTCGACCTGCCCGGAATGTGCTCAGCACTTTCTATGACAGCTTTGACAATGAGCTCCTAACTGGATCTGGGTTGTTGGACTTTTAATTGGGCAAACAAGGGTAATGGCTTCGTAACACGGTATCTAGTTCACAATACGAGACCTAAATTCGGTAGTTCTGTTTAGAGCACAACCGTGAGCAAAGTTGAGATTTTCGATTAGGGACAAAATTTACACGGAAATAAGAAGCCTAAAATCATTCATACTCTTAACTACTGGTGTTACATCAGCAGCGGTAGTTGATATGTTCAGCAAGAGTGTTTACTAAACATAGCAATTGTAGGTACCTACGCGCTATATACATTGCATGGTTACAGGTTTTTCATTCAGTCAACACAAGGAAGCGAGATTTCAGGGCTCAGTATTTGATTCTTCAATCTAGTTTCACACATTTGCACTTATTTTCGACTTGCTTCCGTAAGGCTCTTAGCAAAGAAAAGACCATTGACTGTTTTTCTAATGAGGTGTTGGTGAAGGCGCTAAGTAAGATTTCCAACCCTCCCGGATTGCCCGGGAGACTCCGGTAATAATGGTTGACCTCCCGACTTCCCAAAGTACAATAATTTCTCCGGTTTTTCAAAAATTATGCGCATCCGTCGTCGCTATGAAAACTTTATTTTTAAAAGAACCAATCACTTGGACAGGCATTGCAGAGTCCAGGAAATATTAGATATTGTACTGACAAACTCCACTGGATTTACGCTGTGTTGACTTCTTTGCGAAATCGAAAGACAGAAATTCCTGTCGTGAATTGAAAAAACTTGTCCCATAATTTGTTCTTTCCATTCCTGTCTCTAATGCTTCTTGCGAGTGCGTATTCAGCATGATGGAACAAGTATGGAGCAAGGAAAGAAACAGAATTAATATTTGTTTAGTAAAGCAGCAGCACCAGCAGAGTTACAAATACTAACAAACTTCGATTTTTCATGTAAGAACTTTTATGATTTTGTGCTAAAAAACCGTCACATATTAGATACTGCTCGAAAGCACTATAAATATAAAATAAAAAAAATTGTAAATGATTATGGTTTTCTTTCAACACCCTCTAGCTTTTTAAATTCTCCCGGGTTGGTCATTTCGTGAGTTGGCAACCCTAGCGCTAAGGGCTAGCGCTAATCAAAAGAATTCATTCAGGGCTACGGCATCCACATTATGCCATAGCATTACGCTGTAGTCATCAAACCTTTTGCTAAGAACCAATAGCCATGTTCTCTAATAATAGCCGAGCATTATCGTAAGCGCCTTTTTCAGCAGCGGATATCCACGGATTTCTAGCTACCAGTAAGAGTTTTGCTTATCCATGTCGACGAAGCAAGCGTGATGATGTTAAAGATGAACAGGTAATCGTCTTTGCCACCACTTTCCATATTAATTAGGTAGGTATAAAGGCTCCTCACAAATTTTTCCAGTTTTTACTATAAGTATTATCTTTGTATAACAAGACCGAGCAAAGATTCTTAATAGGTATTACAGTAGTTAACTGAAATTCTGGCCCAATCAACACACCACGACTTGTTTTTATCAGCATCTAGTACTTATATTTTTATTAGCTTCTGTTGATAGTATAAAGTTCATTAGGTTTTCAAGAAATACAGACCATTTAATTTGATTACGCCATCTATACATACCTATAATAAAATAGTTACGAAGTCAAAACCGTACGATGAATATTTTTGAAAAAAAGTAATTGCTACGAGGTGTCTGTTTGTCTGCATGTATTATCGCAAATACTACTGAATGGATTTGGATGAAATTTGGCACACAGACAGATTATAACCTGGATTAAGGCACTTATGGTACTTTTAATCCCGGTAGGAATTTCCCGTGGGATATTTTCCGACGTCCACGCGGGCGAAGCTGCGGCCAAAAGTTATTTTATATTTTAGTTACATCTAAATTAGACTATGTTAATTCGATAGTTTAGCCAGTGTTAGGCCATTGCACTTTTCTAAATAGAATGCTATGCTATTTTCGTAAAAAAATGTACTCGCGTCACCTAGTCTCATTATGATGCGGTATTCTGGTAAGCTCAGTGGCTCCAAAGTCTAACGTGAGTCATTGAACTTGGTATTCTGTGTTACATTGTAGCAAACTGCATTTTCTTGTACATAAGAATGCAGTTCTAAAGTATGATCTTGTCGCATATTTTTTAATGAACCCGTCTGAAGCAATATGTAGAATTTTAGGATATTTCGTACTCCACAATAAAAATACATATTTTTTTGCCATGTAAGTGACTGAAGCCAATAAGCATCTTGTTAAAATTATACTAGGAAAGCAGAAACTTACGGGAGTCAATTTTTTGTGCTCTGTACCGGTGCACAACGGCAAGGGCGAGTCCTGCCTGCAGCGCGATCAGCAAGTAGCCCCAGTTGGTGAAGTAGATGAACCACTTCATGTAGTTGAGTTCAACCTTCGGCCCGTCGTACAGCCGCGGCAGGCTTTGGCACGCGAAGCTGGCCACGCCGATTGACAACACCGAGAGGAATAACAGCCATCTGTACCGAAGTAAATAAATATTGGTTTACGGACAAAGAAATATTCGAATATCACGTAAGATAGAACAATTGATGGGTTTGATTGTATTCAAAGATTCAAATCTTTTTCTATTAAAACCATATACGTAACTGGTACTATTTGAAAAGTCAAACCTTAGATACGGTTCAAATTTTTTATTTCCAGAAATGAACCCGTTACAGACTCCATGTTGTTGAAATTGGGTACATCTACTGGTTACAATTTTCTGATTAAAGAATTGATTGACTAATAGTTAATATCTGGGTGCCGAGCCTTGCTGCAGGTTATTTTTTTTGGTACGTTTTCTAAAAATGAAACCTAACTAGATCGATTTATCGCCCCCGAAACCCCCTGCATACGAAATTTCATTTTTCAATCTCAATTTTCGGAGATTCAGATTATATATATACACTAGCGGACTTGGCAGACGCTGTCCTGCCCGCTCAGCACCACCTACCAGGTCCAATCGTCTTCCCAAACCAATCCACCAACCAATTATACACATAAAATACCTAATCAATTGTACACATAAAATTTCATCCAAATCGGTCCAGCCGTTTAGGAGAAGTTAGGTGACAAACACATACTTTATAATTATAATTTTAAAGGCATTAGATGTGATAACGAATAAAGGTCTTGATTCAAATAAAAGGTTTAGTTATCATTTAGTTAAAATTAACCTGTATATCAGGTACGCTGTGGAGGGGTGTGGACTGGACTGCCACTGGCTGCAGGCGAACTGATGAGCGGGCGCATGCTCGAGGTTGAGCGCGCGCCGGCTCGCCTGCCACATGCGACCCAGCATCGCGGGCTTGCATGACTTCTGGATAGCTACAGAAGAAAGAAATATATCAGTAAGTGCAACTCACAGGTACAACACAACACATCAACATACGTGTTCAATACTGAAATACAGTGACGTTTTACAATACTGAAACCCGAATACAACAGCGGTAAAAAGGAAATTGGACGGTGTCCTAAACTAACCGAGGAGGTCCTACGACTAGTCCATTTAACACACAGTTAACAGTGAATAGCTAACCTACGTATTTCAGGTTAGTGTCATGTGCTAACTAAAACCGCTTACCAAGCATACTGAACGCAAGTAATACCTGAATTCTCATCAGCAAGCATTACTAGTGTAGGCAGTAGGTTGTGCAGTAGTTTTATATCCAAAAAGCAATTTTATAAATTAGCACCACTTTAAACTCTACCAGTTTTTATACGTTGACAACAGACGACTAATACATGAATCGTAACATAAATTCTAATTGTACCACCGTTCAATGAAACTGCGTGAGTGGTGGACGATCGATTTTATGAAATAGGCACCTCGTCGATATTATTACCGTTCGCTTCTCATATATTTAATAGGCGACGATGTGTTTCGTTCACAAGCTGAGAGGGGCGACACCTTGACACGGTTAACGTATACCATTAGGGTGGCATGCTAGGATTGAAGTTACTTGAAAAGTTTTCACGATTCCACCAAACAAAATACAAACAACAAATGATTAGAACTTCCGTTAGTTTAAACGTGTATTTATTTTAAAAGCTGTTGTATGGTGAAGCATGCAGCATATGGTCACGTGACATTCGGCGCTAGCTATATTTTGCACGCGATCAATAAAAGCATTAATTAAGAATACGTTATGTGGTCCGATGTTGCGATAACGACGGAGGAGAACACTTTGCTATAATCAACAACGATCCTTTCAATGCAGAAACTTTTAAATCAGATCAAATGTCTTCCTCATGACTGGACAGTATAATCAGTTGAATAGATAATGAAATGAAAGTAAAATGAACGTTATTCGAGATTTATATGAGCGATGTATCGGTAAACAAGATAAGCGCATAAATAAGTGCATTAATGTTGTCATAGGTAAGTGCAACTGCAATGAGCCAATGAATACAGTGTTGTCTACTCAAGTATCATCTTCATGAATTACAGGAGAGGAGATTAACAGTTCAAGATTAATTGATGTAGATATCTATGATGGGTCTAGTGAGCGAGGTCAATGCACAACACATTGTGAGCCACCTGCGTCGACTGGCCGGAGCAGCGAGTGGGCGCACCAACTGTTCGCAGAATAATCACTAATTAGTACACAAGGCTGCGAGGGACCGAATAGGAGGGTATTTAGTCTGAACGGCCCAAAGCGAATGGACCACGGGCCATGAGACTGTAAACAAAAATCGTCTACGTTCCAAAGGACCCGTGATAAAATAATTTCAAAATTAATTTAAAGGGACAGTCGCATACATTGTGATAGTCGCATAGTTGACCAATAGACACAGAGCTTTATGTTGATTTATTTGTTTTAAACCGATCAAGAGCGAGTCGTACTCGCGCACCCAGGGGTTCCGTAAGGAGCTTCATTCGTATAGGAACCTAAATAGTTCTGTGCCCAGAAACCATTGGTATACAAAGGTGGAGAAGACAATACAACAATAAATGAAAATACTGGCACTACTAATGCATAAGAGTATTTTGGAACAGTCAAATAAATCCTAGCTTCGAAATAAAAAAAGGAGTTTTTCAAACAAATTAAAATATGTAGTGTATGCCGGGGATCCTCCCTAAGCCTATAAATTCCGTTTATCCAACTATGCCTAGGGTGCATTCTCGGGCATACCTTTCCGAATATCCACCTTAAGGTGGATTCCTGGGGTGGATAAACGCAATAACCCGAGCCGACTATGGATTTTGCCGAGCTATATTGACTAAACTATTGAATATTATATCAATGCCAGAAACTAGTCCTCTAAATTGTATGCGCACATACAACTCAGAGGACTAACTTAATTGGCGTCAACTATGTATGTATGGGACCCTTTAATTTTCAACTTTTATAATTTATACACCTATAGACTTCAGTATCTGGTATAAATATCAACTTGCAACGTCCACCCGTTCCTGAGAAAATCGGTGGTGACACACGGACAGACAGATGGAAAAGAGAGTGATCTTATAAGGGTTCCGTTTTTTTCCTTTTGAGGTACGGAACCCTAAAAAAGACTGATTTGTAGGTATTGTAAGATTTCTTATTGTTTAAAAGTTAATGGTTTAGATTTTTTTTTGGAAATTTGGATTAAAAATACATAATTATATATATTGTTGATTTGATTCTATAAAATAAGACAGATTTTTAACAGACTTCATTACTAAATCTTATTGTTTAATTGTATTTTTTTATATTTTGTTGATTTGTTTCTTTAAAATAAGGCTCGAACTTTTTAACTTTTGCTCCCGAATATGTACTTGATGTAGTTTATGACATTGAATTTGTTTACAAATTTTTATCACCGGTCCTTTGGAACGTAGACGATTTTTGTTTACGGTCGAATGGCCCGCGGTCTATTCGCTTTGGGCCGTTCAGACTAAATACCCGAACAGGAGCCAACAGAGGCCCTCATACTTGGGCCACAATATTATATTGGCGGCTCTTGTTACATCTTTCTCTTGCTTTCGCCGTCATCCTCGCTTCATGATGTTTGGATCCTCGGCCGTTTTCCAATTAAATAGAGGAGGGAACATATGAGTGACTTAAATATTAGTGAAATAACTGAACAATTATTCTTTCATGTATGTGCCACTGAGATAATGATTATATCTGTGCTTGTTGCATCGGCTGCGGGAAGCGTAACATTGAAAGAATAACATTTTATGACTGTGGCAGCGTGGAACAAATAAAGCTATTATATATTGCAATGAATAGTCGCCTTTTAATTCGTATGAATTAATTTTTATTATGAATGCGAATTCATGGTGTTTATCAATGAAACCTTTTCAGACTCGTTATAATAAAACAGTCGGTGAGATTTCGTCTCGGTTGGCTGGCCGCCACTGTCATTGTGATAGAGATCTGGCCTCACACAGGACATCAATACAGCTCCCATACTGTAGCTGTTGTTCTAATTCAAGTTTAGGTATGTACATTCAGCTCGCGCCGCGCGCCGGTCGATGCTTACCTGTAGAACACACTATAGTTCATGCGCTTGTAACTAATGAGTCTATAATGCCACATGATACCTTTCTAGATGTTTCGGACTAGATGAACTTAGAATCTTTAAATTCAAATAATATTGTGCCTTTGTGTACCATTAAGTGTATTATCTATGACCACGACAATCACAAACCCGGCTTCATTTCAACTTAACGATGATTTCAACCAACAATAATGAACGCGATTGAACTCTATATAATGTCACTTTGAAGTGTTGTACTGACAGTTTCAGAAAGTAAGTAGTCAATGGAAGGAGATTTTTTGAAAACCTTTTCATATCGAACTTCATAAACCGCATAATTCTTATCGCTGCAGCTGGTTGTTCCCAGTTCCCAAAATACAATAAGGCAAAAATTATGCCAATGGGCACCATGGATATGGCAATTCAAAAAATTTACAATCGACTTCCTTTAAAAGATACTACAAAGTAAAAATAACTTTAATTTTCTTTTTTTGCAGCCGACTTCCGAAATTAAGGTTATATTTCACTTTGTAGTGTTTTTGGAAGTCGGTTGTTTTAATCTTTAAATTAATATGAGACCACCACGCAAGCCTCTACCACATAAAAAAGAATTATCAAAATCGGTCTAGAGTTGACGAAAATATCTATAAGAACACTTTTTTTTAAACAGTTTTATTGAGAACGTCCTTTTTTAAGAAGTCGGTTAAAAACCGGCGACGTGTTGTCAACCTGTCTCTGTTATATCCACGTAACCTCACAAAAACGTGGTTTTAAGAACCATAAAGCACTAATTGAAAACCTGTCAGGGATAATAAGCGTGATTTTATGAATGTAGCCAATATGCAAAGTACAAGCATCCGTCACGGAACTCACGGATTACGTGTACCTATATAGACGGCATGAACCATTCACGACAAAATGTACCAGACGAGAATGAATATTTATAGTTGCAACTATGTATTTACTACTGATTATCTAGACGGCGGGCAGACGCCAGCCTTCCGGGATAGCCTTGTAGCCACAGGCATGCTATTGTAATGCATTCCATGTTATTTCCTACGTCCTATGATGTCCTAGTACTGCTAAGTAGCAACTTATTCGGGCATCCTACCACGCTTAAGCCGAGGTTAGTCTACGAATTATAGATATGAGCACCTGTATTGAATCGAGATTCTTTAATACACCATCTATTTGGAACTATAAGTATTAATTATTGATCTCACAGCTGTGGGGACCGATGAACAGGCTAATGAATTGTTATTACGATACCATTTAAGTTTGTTATGAAAACGTATTATACAATATTGTTGATGCATGCTATGCTGTATATATTTTATTACAACTTCTTTTGCATATTCTACCTAAAGACTCAATGTCGTATAAATGTTTGTATACAAATGTGATTATATGAATACATAGTACCTAATATAATATTCTCCTTTCTTGTGCAGAACAATGATAAATTACACAACCAAATCAGAGCAAACATGACATTCCTAATACAAAGAATTTCTGGTTTACGGCTGATTTACATCGTGCCGGTAGCTGGCGACCGTCTTAATTAGATAAGTTAGCGATGACTCGTCACCGGTACCACCGAGGCCACAGCAGAACTGACCTGCTTAATCTGCTGTTAGTAAACACACGCCAAAGGACTTGCTTAGCAACAATGATAATTGCAATATATTGCAAGCAGTCCCTGCAAATTCTGCGTGTCGCTTATTTTAAATAATGAAGTCGGTAAAGGGAATGATCATTTCGTGATTTAATCCACGAATGGATTAAATAACAACTGGAACAAGATGGTAGAAGAGGGCTCACAATGGTTTGAAGAATCATGCGTCAAAAGAAGTGACTAATAAGAAGGTTCTTGTAAAATGTAGACGATGAGCTGCATATATAGGTATTAGCAAGCTCGTGTGACCGGTATAATCAATTAATGAAAGTGAAATTAGTTGGTGTTCAAGGCGATTGACGAAGAGAATTATTGGCATGGCAAAATCCAGCTGACGCCAGAACGTATGTACATAACATTAATGCGGAGGCCACAATTATTGGAAATTCTGACTGCAAGATGTTGAAATAGTGACCTTGCAGATGCTGTTGTAAGCGTCCTGGATATTAAACGCATGGAATGAAATCCTCAGAAACAATCATCATTTTCTGATTATTATAATAGATATGATGACGATTGTTCATCAAATCACCATCAAGATAATGCAATTGTTTCATACAGGCGTCCCGAACAATTGCGAGTACGCACAGAGAAGCGCACACATGTATGTTTAATGCTAATTCACCCGTGCGGAACCAGTAATGAGTAACACGTTAACTTACGTCAAAACTTGATAACGGGAGATTGCAGGTACTCTTATCGAGTAAGATGAATGACTTAATTCATTCAGAAGATTGATATCGGTTAAAAAGTCAAAAAACCGTGAGATACGATTAGTGATGATTTTGAAAACGCTGATGAGCGTGAGGTTTAATAATTAGCACGGACAATTCTACCCTCCTTAGTCGTTATCATAAAAAGCAGTGCACACCTATGTTGATAGACTTATGCCCGTTTTCACCATCGTTCCCTCAAACACTTCCTTACTAAGGATCTCTTAACCTAAGAGACTCCTTAAATGACCCCCCTACGTAAGTTTTTTTCCACCAGATTAAGGGATACCTACTTAGGGGCCACTTACCTAAGTGACAGTTGTAGTTCAGTCTCTGCAAATATTCACCTTCAACAACAAATGAACTGTCACTTATCGCTAAGATGCCGAATATCGGGCCCCTATATTTAAAGGATCTCTTAGCAGAAATGTCTTAAGAGCCTCCCTAAATTTAAGGAATGATGGTGAAAACGGGCATCAGACTCATTCCTTATCACAATACGTCACTATAGAACCAAGTGACGTTGACGTGGAACTATGACACTTTCGACCCCACCCACTTTTCATAGAACTCATACGCCATGCCGTCATAAATAATTATTGGAAGTGAACCCCCCGGGAGGTTACGGGTATTACGTTTGCGCTAAAGTAAACCATCGCGGACAGTCAATGGCAATAGGTTTAAAACCGTGTAAAACGAAGTAAAACTGTGTTTTCAGGGAATCTTGTCGCTATACGTAGTTTCCAACCTTTTTTTGTGAATATTGAAATTAGAAAAACTTTTCAAAAAAGTGCTTAGATTTAAAAACCAACGCATATACTAATAAATATTGTTAAAATATACATCAGATTTTATTTTTACGGTTTATAATGCTGTATTCGCTACGAAAAACCTACATTTATTATGAGCCCTCCGCGAGGGCTCCCATACGCGACTAGGTGAACCCTACAGGAGGGCTCCCGGCACTGAACGTGTTAATAGTTTGCAGCAGGTCTATTCTGTAAAAAAATGTGTGAAATGAGCTTAAAGTGAGTGAGTGAGTGTGATTGACAGTAAGTATAGACAGTCCACTTTTTTTTTTTTTTGAAGTGAAAACTTTTTAGCTGCGTTGTGCACTTTTTTTGGGATGGGTAAAAAATGTTAAACTCGCGTCAGGACACGTGACCTGATCAAAAATTCGTAAGACGTTCAAGTTTTTGTTGACAGCGCACTCTGTTTTATTTTTTTGGATTTTTTTTTATATATATGTCGGAGACGGTCAATAGTACGGTTGCTAAACGAAGCGCGGCACGTCGTGAACCGAGTGGCGGGAAAACGAACTCGGCTTACTTCGTGCTACGACGGAGTCTAGCTACTGGAGCGCGCGCCGCCGGGGCGAGAGGACTTGCCTTCCGACCGTTCTGGAGAACGGAGCCTCCAGTCTAGGAACTGTCCTTCGTTTCGTTTAGTTGTGTCGTATACCTAGTGTCTGATAGCATTTGAGTTAAGACGCCGCGGTACTGTATTCGATTAGTTGTGTTCTGTGCGTTGCAGTTAATTGTGTTAATTGTAATTTGTGATCATTGTGATAATTTGTAATTTTAATAAACGCCGTGTATCGAACCCAGTGTGTTTTCATTGCACGAAACCCATCTTCTGCCCACATGATATCTGAATCTAATGGAATAAATCCTGACGATCCGACATCAGAACTGGGATCAAATCGTGCTAATGAGATTACACGCGGGACAGTGACAATAACAATCAGTGGCGGTTAATTTTTGAAATGCAAAACCAACAAATGCACGCGCAGTTACAAACTTTAAAAACGAACCCAGTGAATAGCAAGAGGGCAGTGGAAGGAAGCCAGCTTATTTTGACAATAAGCAAGGAATTGAAGGACTGCATCTACATGGCTGACGCAGATAACCTATCCAGGTATGACATGGGACCAGTTTAAGGAGCTGTTCAAGGCCAGATTCGTGTTGGTTCAGGCGCAAAATGAAAACGCTAAAAGTGACCGTTGGCGAGCCGTTTTTTTTGAAAAATAAAATTCGAGGGTAAGACAGAAAAATATTTTTTTTTTGTGAATTTAGCATTCTTATCACTTACGTGGGGTTTCTAAAAGGGTGTTAAAATTTGGTTATTTTTGAGCTCAGACGCACCATTTCTGAGATACACACATCAAAAGTGTCTAGGGATCAAGCATTTTTATGCGGATTTCTTGAGATTGAGATGTGGCTTTGTAATAAATTTATGATTTTATAAATTTATATGGATCCTTTTTGGTGCATTTCATAATTTGAATCAGGAACTGTGAATCAAATTCGAGTAAAAGATGAAAATCAGCTGTCAATATTTTCCCTATAAAAACATACAACGCATTGAAGACATTATTAGTGCTACTGTTTCCCTACTACTGATTAAAACCAACGTTATTATGGAGCAGCGACGTCATTTAAGCAGGGAAGAAATGCTCAGAGCCGTGGGAATGATAGAAGCTGGTTCCCGGCAACGTACTGTGGCTTTAGCTCTGAATACAAGTCAGAGTGTTATCAGTCGACTTTGGACACGTTACCGAAGCACTGGTACCGTGGCTGAGCGCCATGGAGGACGGTATCGCTGCACCACACGGAGACAAGACCGATACATTCAAATCTTAGCTCGAAGAGCTCCATCAATAACCGCCATGATGTTAGCCGTGAGGCTTCATCACTCTTCAGGGAACTTAATTAGCGACCAAACAGTCAGAAACCGCTTGCATGAAGTGAACCTTCATTCCCGAAGACCGCTACGGGTACCACCTATAGCAATGCACAATCGTAGGATTCGATATCAATGGGCTCTTGAACACAGAAATTGGGCAGAAGAACAATGGCGTTTCGTGTGCTTTTCTGATGAGTCTCGTTTTGGTATGAGACCGGATACAAGACGTATACGACACTGGAGAACCCCTGGACGCCAACAGCGATTAAAATCCTGCCAGGAAGTCCATCCTTATAGTGGTGGAACCATCATGGTATGGGCGGGTATTTGGATCGGTGGAAGAACTGAGTTGATTTGGATTAGAGGCAACCTCAACGCTCAAATTTATGCTGAGACGATTGTATCAGACGTCATCGTTCCTCTACAAGTGCAAATCGGTCCCTTATTTCAGTTAATGCATGATAATGCACGACCGCACACCGCAAGAGTTGTAAGACAGACTCTCGCCGCAGCTAACATCAATGTCCTGCCCTGGCCTGCTCAGTCGCCAGACTTGAACCCGATTGAGCATGCATGGGATATGCTACAGAGAAGAGCTCTGCCGAATATGGAGGGTATCCAGTCGCAAGAAGACCTTTTTTTGTTGTTGCAACGAACATGGGCGGCCATTCCACAGCGTGATTTGGATGAACTCATTTTGAGTATGCCAAACCGATGTTCTTGTGTTGTTAGTGTTCGCGGTAGAAACACGGATTATTAATTGTTTAAGTTACCCAATAAAATTTTAAAGAAAACTGTTATTTCAGTCTTTTTTTCGAACTTTAATGTTAGTGGTTCAAATGTCAAAAATCCCTTTATTAGGAAAATGGCAAATTTCTTTATTAATGCAAAGGTGACTTGGTTTATCGTTACTGTGACAAACGAAAACACTTTATTTGATGAATCCTTAAAGAAAATTTTAATTAATATCAATCAGGAGAAAAGTTATTGCAAAAATATATGTTGATCCCTAGACACTTTTGATGTGTGTATTAGCGAAATACCCTGCAAAAGTTTTCTTATGGTTTTTTTGTGTAGTTTACCAATTCTAACCCATTTTTTTAAATTTCTGTTTCATGAACCATGCCACGCGATCAAGGGACTAGCGCGCGGCGCCTGTCAATCCCAATTGGGGGTAAATTGCGCCACACAGCTGAAGTCAGATCGAGGGCGCGTAGCGGCGGCAGTGCAAGACGTCTTCGAAGTAGAAGTCGCAGTCTGCGCCGGGGTCTGCGGCGGAGTCTGCGGCAGGGTCTGCGGCAGGGTCTGCGGCAGAGTCTGCGGCGGAGTCTGCGGTGGAGTCTGCGCCGGAGTCTGCGCCAGAGTCTGCGCCAGGGTCTGTTCCAGAGTTTGCGTCAGTCTGCGCACGAGTCAGCGCACGAGTCAGCGCACGAGTCAGCGCACGAGTCAGCGCACGAGTCAGCGCACGAGTCAGCGCACGAGTCAGCGCACGAGTCAGCGCACGAGTCTGCGCACGAGTCTGCGCACGAGTCTGCGCACGAGTCTGCGCACGAGTCTGCGCACGAGTCTGCGCACGAGTCTGCGCACGAGTCTGCGCACGAGTCTGCGCACGAGTCTGTGCCCGAGTCTGTGCCCGAGTCTGTGCCCGAGTCTGTGCCCGAGTCTGTGCCCGAGTCTGTGCCCGAGTCTGTGCACGAGTCTGCGCACGAGTCTGCGCACGAGTCTACGCACAAGTCTGCGCGCGAGTCTTGTGTGGGAAACCAAGACATATCGCGGCCTGGTGCACGAACATGCAGTGGCAGCCAATCGGCTGGTGGAGCACGTGCTGCAAGCAGTGATCGGCGAGTGGAAGTTTGCATCGCACAACTACCTTCAGGCACATTGGAATAAAAAGGTGAGCTGTATTGTTTTGTTTACAATTCTGGTGCTGAATGCTCGTTAGTAAAGGAGAGTTGTTTAGCCAAATTAAGTGGCAAACGAGTTAATAACGTTGTTGCGTTGACTGGTATTGGTCAAACACGTGTATTCAGTACAGAACAAAGTTTATGTAGCGTAACGATTAGCGAGCACCAACTTGAGCTTTAGTATTTTGTTTGTTTTGTTTTAAATTCTAAGCGTACTTACAAGTAAGCACATGATGGGTTAAGGAGAATGCCCGAGGGCTAAGTACCGTTTGAAGTAGATAATTTGAAATTGAATATAGTGTGGAAACTTAGTTCGGATGGTCAAACCGTACCAGTAGCCATGCCGTAGCCGTAGTCTGGTAGAAGTCGGTGTCTGCTTGAAGTAGTCCGTGGATGCGCGGTGGGCGGGTGGCTCTGGCTGAGGTCGGGTCTGGTAGAGACCATAGAGTCATGCATGTGGGACTCGGCGTTCATGAGGAACGTAGTAAAACAAACAGGGGTTTGTTGGGGCCATGTTGGCCACAGGCCACGAATGAGATTCCTGCTTTGTGTAATGATTAGATGGATGAAGAGGTACTTGGTTGCTCTAGCATTTTAATTGATCTTATTGTTTGTTTAATCTAGTTTTTAGTTTGTTTGATTTAGAACTTTAGACATAGAGAATATTAAACGTAATGTGGAATATGATAAAGCACAATTTCATAGCTAAAACAAACTATTCGGTTATTGATTTCGTGATATTAGAAAACAAAAAGCGAAATCAGATTAAGTTAGAACGGAAGTTCACAGGTTTGTTTAATATAGTGGAAGTTTTGAATAGTGATCGCTATCCGTTAAAGCTTTAAATTCTAACTATAGGCGTAGTTACAAATACGCTTACGATAGATTAAATAAAGATGCCAGTAGGTCATGTACCAGTCGGAAGTAGATGGTGATCACAGTGGTGATGAGCAAGCCTAAGTTATGGGAACCACGCGAGTAGGGTTCTCTATCGGCCGTATTGTGTGAGACCGTACCAGTAGTCGTATTACGTAGTCGTAGCCCGGTAGAAGTCGGTATCTCTTGAGGCAACTCAAGGAGTCCGTGGGTGCGCGATGGGCGTGTTTCTCTGGCGGAGGTCTGGGTCTGGAGAGACCATGTGTGAGAGCGAGCAATGTGATTGCTAGTCGGCGAGAGAGCCGTGGCGGTAGAGTGGTTTACTCGTGTGTGGGTTTCTAAGGCTCTTAGTAAAAAGATGACTGTTAATTTGGAAAACGATGGTATATGGCTCTGGTTGATGATTTTTGCTATGATTAATGAAAGTAACAAACTTTCATTATAGTTAGTAGTTCATTGAGAAGTAAAAGTATTGTTTTGTTAAAACAATAAAGTTTTAATTAAAGTAAGAGATTTAAGTCTCCTAATCTCGAAAGTTGGAACCCGTAAATGGTCAGAATTGGCCGAGTCGAACAGACACTGTTGTTGAGTTTTGGTTGCAGGATTACCACACGAGGACGTGTGTTAGCGCAGGATGGCCGTGTCGGAGACGGTCAATAGTACGGTTGCTAAACGAAGCGCGGCACGTCGTGAACCGAGTGGCGGGAAAACGAACTCGGCTTACTTCGTGCTACGACGGAGTCTAGCTACTGGAGCGCGCGCCGCCGGGGCGAGAGGACTTGCCTTCCGACCGTTCTGGAGAACGGAGCCTCCAGTCTAGGAACTGTCCTTCGTTTCGTTTAGTTGTGTCGTATACCTAGTGTCTGATAGCATTTGAGTTAAGACGCCGCGGTACTGTATTCGATTAGTTGTGTTCTGTGCGTTGCAGTTAATTGTGTTAATTGTAATTTGTGATCATTGTGATAATTTGTAATTTTAATAAACGCCGTGTATCGAACCCAGTGTGTTTTCATTGCACGAAACCCATCTTCTGCCCACATGATATCTGAATCTAATGGAATAAATCCTGACGATCCGACATATAAATCTTTTATTTCAAACCAGAATGTAGTTGACCAGAACGAATGTAGTTTATGGAGCTACAGCTTTCGTTCTTGTACTGACAGCAAGCCACATAAATTCCTGACATTTTCGTTAGATAGCGTTACTTAGTTTTCACTACAATCGGCAGTCCCAGACTGCATCGTTCTTTTTTTCTGGGTGGGGATTCATCAAATAACTTCTCCCGCTCTGCGCGGAGCAGAACGGCGTGTCAGACTGTTACAACCCACCCCGTGTCAGACTGTTTCAGTTACCTGTACGTTGGCAGGGGCCACGGTAACCCTTTAGGCCTTTCCCGCAACCCCGGAGACAGCTCACTTCACTTACGTTTCCACGGTAACATTTTTACAGTATTTATAGTAGCTCGGCTGGTAAGTTCAATGTACACTTTACATGTTGAAGAAATCTCAATATTACGGTCATACTCATTTGGGTCGAGAATTTCTGACTAGTTCAATTACCCCAATGAAAATGCCGTTGGCAACGAACGGTCGAATCTGGCCGACTTGCCCTCGAGGAAGGAAATTAGGCTGATTCAAGAAAAACCTTTCTGATTAGTACGAGGACTTTTCAGGGAAACGAGGTTCGGAAACGAATTCTTTAAATGTAATAGAAAAAGCAGGAAAACATTTGAGGAAAAAGCTCTAATTTGGTTCTAGGAAATATCTGGGCGTATTTTTTTAAGGTAAATAGTGGAGTGGAGTATATACCAACGTCAAAAAATAAGTATGGCATGCTTTCCACTATACTTGGCAGCAGGTCATTCAACTTGGTGCCTTGTTACGGTCAGAAACTTTAGTAGTAGGTAGCGGATAAAATTTCGAGTGGCATAAAATTACGGAATGCGACGAGCCTTATAAGTCTTCTCCTCATATTAAACAACTGCCAAACATTTTTTCTAGTGTATGTTCGGGTCATCTTTCAGCTTTGGTTATTATAAAAGAATCTGGAGCGACTGTCATACAAGCATGTATAATTAAAATAAAAGCAGAAAGTCACACAGGATAGTTTATTTTAATTTGTTTTATTTTTATTGTTTTTTCATTCGTTTTCTATTTGTAGAGACAAGCACAGGAGATCTCAAATTAAACTAAAACACACTGGGTTGTGGAGGTCAGATAGGCAGTCGTTCCATGTAAAATACTAGTATTGAGCTACATCCGGTTAGACTGGAAGCCGACAACAACAAAGTTGGGAAAAGGCTAGGCAGATCGATGTAATTACTACTTAGTGGACAACATATAAATCGAGATAATATTTATATTAAAGAAACCAAAATATGTAACAATGCAATTTAATTAGGCGAGGTAACTATTTTTATTCGGAGCACAAGTAACAAATTAATTTTCTTCTGTACCGTTACTTGCTTTCAGGTGCCTTCATAAGGATTTAATTTCAGGATTTTGTTTAAAAAATACTGTGGCGAGCTACGTTATTATGACCATTTATAAAGCAACGAAGCAAAAACAAAAAAAATAGCAAACTGATGATTGAATGAAGAATGAAGCCTGAAAAAAATTACTATCTTTATTCAATTGATCCTAATTGTGTTGCTTGTTGCCAGGGCCTTGTTTTCGATGGAAAAAGAGTTAGCAGTCATTGCTGATTTATCTATTGGCCATTATAACAATTGGTCGATTTGTTCGATATTGTAAATGCCTCTCTATAATCCCCGGAGACGAAGTACCTACAAAACAACAGATTGGATGTTTTGTTCAGTTTCTACTGAAATTTTGACTCAATGTTGGTTTTGTGCCACTCCTTCTCATAAAGCGGTCTTCGTAAAGGATGGGTATTTTTATAGAGCCCTTATGGGTATAAAACTATAAATATTATTATAGTACCTAATCTTTGGTGAAATATGGTTTTCTAAAGATTTGGTACCATACGGTTATTTTATGACCCGATCCATCTCGACCAAAATCCAGAATTTCAGTCCCGGTTACATACTCGTATAAGAGAAATATTTTTCATAATGTAATATCGTAGGCAGCCATTAGGCAGCATGTGGTGTTCAGTGGTTTCTGTCTATCGACTCGGGAAAAAAGCGTGAGTTTATGACATACGTATTGTTATATGAAATACATATTGTTACTGTGCAAGTAAGTATGTAATCATTATCGGAAGACCTTTACGATTTAGTTGCTATTCATTTTACGATGTCGTAAAAGTAGCTACCTCACACTATATCCTTTGACAGTACATTATGTAGGCACTGATTGATGAAGAATTATTAATGTGTAACTCAAACTATATTCATAAACAAAGTAATGAATATAGTTTTAGCTATTTACTGCAATACTTTAGGATTTTATACATCAAATTGCTAAAGAACTTTTAAATTAAATTGATACCTACTGAAATACTAATGAGTACAGTACACTGTTGTATTTCACGTTGAGCGTAAATACGCTAAACGAAAAAAAAATACTTTGGAAAATCCAAAAGTGCACGCCTCATGCATAACACTCATTCATAAACGAAAAAGAAATTCAAAACATAGTTTGTAACAAAAATGAATAATTTATCACTTTTCATGAAGTCGTAATGTAATGATATTTACTTGGCGGTTGCTAGGCAACTTACGGACGTCAAGTCAAAGGTTGGAAATATTTAGTTATAAATATTATATTTTAGTTAGTATTTTATTAATTATAATTAAACTACTTTGAATAAAAGAGCCATTTTCAATAGGGTTCCTTCTATGGCTGAAAAAAATGTATGAAAAAAAAATTGGCTCAATTAATTGATTTTATCGCAAGCTACAATGTTTTCAATGTTCATAAATTGACGGACAAGATTTTTTTTTTCAACTATTTTGATGCTTTTTCCATTTCTGCTGCATTCAATCAATTGTTAAAAAGTACAGTATTAATCTTAATTTAATCATCTATACAATGGTATATAAATTAAATAGGGTCTGTATACTAGCAGGAGTGTAGCAATAAAAACAGTTACACAAATGGGGCAAAAAAGTTTTTTCGATCGTAGAGCACACTCTAATGCTTCGCATTATGATGAGTCGTGCAAAATTGATACATTATAGCACTACAGCTTTAGGCTTTTAGAAATAGAATTTTCTACCAATATATCAGATATGACTTCTCAATTCATACGGACACAGTGTATTTCAATCACATTGATTGGTTTTTCTTTTGGCATAGTTACGGGTAGAATCAGAACGTAAATGTGATTGAACTTAAGGTACACAGAACTGACAACTTAGTCGGGTACTAAGTTGCCACTATTGTGTTAAGAACTTTGCCGCAGTCAGAATAAAGTCTTAAATTCATAAATGTTTGGATATAAACCTCGTTTCGTAATAAGACAGTTATGGCTCTAGTAAAATAATATGTCTACCGAATTTGGGGGTTTATTTACAAACGTTGCTTTTAAAGTTGATTTTTGACGTTTAGACGTCTCTTAAGTTTAAGAAAACTTTATAAATAAAAGGTTTAGTGCCTGGATAGAACTATGATCACTACGAAGACTGATTTACAACCAATGAAATCTATTTACTGATTGTTTTCTAGGAATCCTTTAGATCAGATTATACTCCAGGCTAAATAGATAAACACACACGTCGCTACTCAGGTGTAGGTAATGGTTTGGAAAAATCCCCTAGGATAAGTCAGAACGGCTTCTATTGAATAGATACAAATTAATTAATTTAAAAAACATTTAAAAATCTTGAAAATATTCAGGCGTTTTTAATCTTTATTGTTTTATATTAAGTGCTATTTTATTAAATTTTGTAATTACTGGAATTTATTATGGGTTATTTTTTTATAGCTACTTCTAGTTTAATTTTATTATGACATTTTTATAGCTAAAATAAATTCAATACAATAGACGAATTAAGACGGATTAGGTTACTAAATATATATGTCGCCTATTGTATTTTATAATGGATTTCCGAAAAGTCACGCCTGAGTCAATTAACTATTTTTATAGCTTTTGTTTTGTTTTCCCTAATTGTAGGTACCTACCTACTTTTCATCACACTTTTTGTTGACATATATTAATTTAAATCATCGTTTTTTTATTTTGTTTAGCCGACTATTAGTACCATGAGAACAATCGTGTCGACACAAAATAATAGTTCTCATGGTAGTAGTTGGTAATGTTCATGTTGTTTTTAATAAAAACTGGGTCAAATTAAATTAACTAGTGAAACTCCGCAGACGTGATGGGTATCGAACGATATCTAAACATCGTAAAAGAAAAAGAAATAAAGATGATATTTTTGTGAGGTCACAACCACAGTGGGAGCAGTGGTGGCCCAGTGGTAACGACCCCGACTTACGAGATGTAGGTCGTGGGTTCGAACCCAAGCAGGCGCTTTACTTTGTGTAAATAATTTCATCACCACTGCTCTCAAAACGGTGAAGGAAAACATCTTGAGGAAACCGACATGTTTTAGAACAAAAAAATCAAAGACTTGTGACATCTACCAACCCGCACTGGGCCCGCGTGATAGATTACAGCCCACTCCCTCTCACAGAGAGGAGGCCTGTGTCCCAGCAGTGGGAACATTAATAGGCTGATGATGAACTACAGTTAGTGTAGTCACTTAAAATATCAGTTAAAAAAATATATTTTTGTATTATTATTGTATAGTGTTCTTTTTTTGTAAACTTCACAGACATGATTGGTATCGAAACCTAAACACGATAAAACAAAAGAAAACAGATTTTCTCAACTTATACTTAAAGTAACAACACTACCAGCATTCATTAACCCCCAAAAAAACTTCAAATCTTTTTATTTTATCGTGTTTAGATATCGATATGACCATCACGTCTGCTGAGTTTCGCTAGGTAATTTAATTTGACCCTGTAATTTGACATCTTTTTGAGTCTATAAAAAAATCATAAAAGTAATTGTCATACGATTGCCGACAGAACAAATTAAATGCATTCAGAAACCAGGGGTCAGAATAATTTACTACCGGGATCAAATCTGAGATTGAACTAAAATTACTGTCGGACTGCATCTGACAGCCTGAAAAGCGAACATGTTTTAAAAAAAATGGTCGGGTTTATGCAGGCGCGGTTTAGATTTTTATTTTTCTTTCCATATCCGCTTGACGCTTGAGATCCGCAGGAGAACCAAGGTAACCGACATAGCCCGAAGAATTGCCAAACTTAAGTGGCAATGGGCAGGACACATTGCCCGCAGAACAGATGGCCGATGGGGCCGAAAGGTTCTGGAGTGGCGACCGCGTACCGGAAGACGTAGCGTTGGAAGGCCTCCCACAAGATGGACCGATGACCTTGTAAAGGCCGCAGGAATCCGCTGGATGCGGGAAGCACAGAATCGGTCGAAGTGGCGGTGCTTGGGGGAGGCCTATGTCCAGCAGTGGACGTCTTTCGGCTGATATGATGATCCGCTTGACTGTCACTAATGAGACACAATCAAGTTTTAATTGTTATCGAGCTGCATCAGTCTTTCGGATATTTGAGCTCGTATTTACCTTAGGGCCTGTTTCACCACCTACGATTAAGTTTCTATTAACTTAGCAGATAATTTCATACAAAGTCTGTTCTATTTTTGAATTTATTCAGTAAGTAGTTGCTATTCATCATCGTGAAATAGGCCCTTAGCGTTATATGTTTTACATTTTAAGATTTTAAGTAAACAAGCTTGCAATTTCCAGTTTCATTCGATTTCAGGAGCGGACGGAATCTCATCAGGAGGCGCTGATGCCTGAGCGATTTGACGCCTAAACGAAGTTTGTTGAAAGGTTCGCGCAATCTCTCGGTTATTGTGTTAGCGCGAAACTGCTGGGCGCCCCCGACTTTACACACTCAGTTCAAAACTTCAAACTTGTCTTATACTGAGATTGATGGTTTACAATTTATTGTGCATTTTATTACGCTGGAATAATCATACTTTCACTGCATTGCTCCTTATATTCATATTATGTGTACGCAATTACAAAATAGTTTGGAAATTCCAAAAGTGCACGCCTCATAACACACAAAAATGAACAATTTATCACTTTTCATGAAGTTGTAATGTCAAAGACTGACAAAGATATTTACTTGGCGGTTGCTAGGCAACTTACGGACAAAGGTTGGAAATATTTAGATAAAGATATTATATTTTAGTTAGTATTTTATTAATTATAATTAAACTACTTTGAATAAAAGAGCCATTTTCAATAGGGTTCCTTTTATGGCCGAAACCAATGTATTAAAAAAAAATGACTCAATTAATTGATTTTATCGCAAGCTACAGTGTTTTCAAGCTTCATAAATTGACGGACAGGAATTTTTTTTCAACTATATTGATGTTTTTTTCGTTTCTCTTGCATTAAATCAATTGGTAAAAAGTACAGTATTAATCTCCATTTAATTATCTATACAATAGTATATAAATTAAGCAGGTTCTGTGTACTAGCAGGAGTGTAACAATAATAACAGTTGCAGAAATGGGGCAAAAAATATTTTTCGATCGTAGAGCACACTCTAATGCTTCGCATTACGAGTCGTGCAATAAATTAAAATATTTTAATGTGAATTTAAGATTTTATAAGTCCCGAACTTGAACAGTATGTTGAACAGTATGTGTGCTATAAAAGATGATAGGTACCGTGTTTAAATGTAATGTTATGATTAACTTGCATCCAAATAAAAAACATTAATGATTAATTTATGAAATCCTCGTAATTACCATTTTATATAAGTTTAACGTCCATCTATTGACTTAAAATTCGCCCGCTTTGCCTTACTTTGTAATGTGGACACAGAGCTGTCAAGTAAATCAACTATTGTTGTCTGGGAAAATTTATTTTGGACTATCGAGCTGTACAGTACAAATTAAGTGAAAAAGTGTTATTAATGTACAGTGTCATCAATTGAAGGGATTTGTCACATGGCAGTGTTTTACATTAAATACGCCATTACCAATTTTATACTTAGTGATTGAAGCACTAAAATATAGAAGTACCTTCACAATCTGTAGTGGTATAGTGATTGATGATTCATGTTTTACTGTAATCTTTTTTTTAAGTATGATTTACATACTTATGCCATCCTAATGGTTTAAAAGAATAGTTGTGTCCGTGTTGGAAGTAGAGCTTTAGACGGAGCCGGGAGCCGAGCCGCAAGCAGAGCCGCAGCCAGTGCAGAAGACAGAGCCGCAGCCTTAGTCGCTGGCAGATCTTCAGGCATAGCTGCAAGCGCAGTCGTGTACGAAACCCTGGTTACCGAATTCGACGGCTCGAGACGCCGCCGGGAAATATTGCAACACATCGGTGTCGCAGCCCAACAGTGTGTTCATAGGGGAAGCGCCGCGGAAGATTGCAGATCATGGCCAAGACGCAGCAGGAGCAACACACGAAATCACTAGCGAAGCTGCGATCCTCGTCATCGACGAGACACCCGTTCGCCGAGCAAAAAAACCAGTGCACGTGAGTCATTTCCTACAACTTAAGTATGTGTTTTCTAAAACCGATCTTGTTGATAAAACCTCGAGTAGGGGTAGTGAGATAGTAAATAATTTTAATGTAGATCATGACTTCATGAGTTCACCCTTCTTCAAAAGTCAGAACATAAATAATTGGTTACATAAAGTTAATGAAATAGCAAGCATTTGTCCAATACAAGTTAGACACATCGACAAAATCATACATAATAAATACCTAAACTTAAACTTCATTTGGCAATGCAAAGCGGTGGTACGACGGTCTTACAACCGTCAATAATTGGTCACGATTCTAATGAATGTTATCGTAAGAAGGAAGATGCAAAATTGGTCCTAGAAATTTCAATTACCAAACATAAAACTAATAACAAATATGTACAAATTGTTTTGATCAACGGTTACGTAAAAGTACGTTATTTAGTGTCAGGCAGGTATCGAATCGTATGCTCATTAGAAACGCCGCCGATGCTGTAGAAGTATTTGGTAAATAGGATAGAAATATAAATAACAGAAATACGATAGAACTTATTTGGTAGTACTCGGTCGGTGTCCAGTAGTTTTGGAAATTCAAGCCGTTATTGTCGAATTAGATGTTATTGTTGTACTGGATCATTTTTTGAAATACCCAGTATAGGTTGGTCAGTCATTTACTGAAGCATTAAGGGTTAAAATCTTAAAAACTTATTATGAATTAGTAATATCCCGTGAATTTCCAGAGACTACTGAAACTATTTAAAAAAAAGTGTTCTACAATCCGGATGTTCCTATGTAGCGGTTGACTCGTCTCCGAATATAACAGGTTCCATTTAAGTAAGTATACGGTAGTTATTGATCTATCCCTAATTAAGAATATAATGTAGATTAAAAAAAATGGCAAGGGTATAGCTATTAGGGTAAGCTATTAGTCGATAATATTTCCATAAACAGATAGCAGATAGCTAGAGGGCATTTTTTTTTGATAAAAATTATAAATGGACCCTACTCTAAATAAGATTAATGAAATAATGACACAAGTCCTTTAGAACCTTTTCATTAACATGACTGGTCTCTGGATGATAGCTTGAACCGGGATCAGAAATTGCAACTACTAGATGTTGTATATGGTATTATTGTTACCGAACTTGTTTTGCTGCTAGATTAACCGAGTAATGCTGTACTACTATAGAGACGATGGACATTGATTTATTGGTTGTCTCATAAAATAAAGCAAGAGGTTAGGGGTATGACCGATGAATTACTACAATGTGGTATCATAAGAGAATCTTCTTCGCCGTTTGCAAGTACAAAGAAAGAACGGCGAGAAGCGCCTTTGTATACCTATACATTACAGGGCTTTAAATCGGAGAACTGGTAGAAGACACTACCCTTTGCCTAGGATAAATGATCAGTTGAATAGGTTTGCGGGGTAAAGTCTACTTTAGACCTAGCGCCAGGGTACTACCAAATAGACTTGGCTGAAAGCGACAAACAGAAAACGGCTTTTGTCACACCAGAAGGGCAATTCATATTTAAAAGGATGCCTTCCGTCTGACAAATACACCATCGGTATTTTAAAGAACTATCAATAAAGTTCTTGATAACACTGCTAATGCTGCTACTGAGTTGCAAACGGGTGATATAATTATAATAGGTGGTATGCTTTTACAGAAACTAGATGATCAATCTATGAAACCAGTCGCTTATTTTAGTAGGCGTACTTCACCAGAAGAGCAACAGTTTTCATCATACGAATTTGAAACTAAGTTTGACTAAACGCTGTTACTTAAAAGGGTTGGAATTAATTATTGTTATTGATTGTGACTCTTTCTGACGTGGCACTTTTACTAAAGAGGATATGATTCCGCGTGTTGCTCGCTGGTGGAGTAAGATCCAGAAATTTGATTTTAACATAATTTATAAGCCAGTGACTTCTATCTATGACGCACGTAAATGCATTAATTAGGAACGCTTTGCAAATAAAATACTGCAGGTACCGACCCCGTTGATTTACAAGTTTTCCATATTGACTAGCCAAACACAATGACATGATAAAGATTCAAACACAATTAATATTACACAAATCAAAATTTTATTTTAAGACGTGGAGTAGTTTACAAAATAACGGACGATGGACTTAGATGGTATACAGTGCCGAAAGATGTCAGATAGCTAGTGTTACAACGTGACAAGCACGTATGCTTGTCATGATAATATAGTCATTTTTCTTATAAGAAAATTAAAACAACATGCTGGTCTCCAAAAATAAACAAATGCGAGTGTTCAATGCACTCACGGAAAGGTACCGGCTGGACCTCTTGAAATCTTTGATAGGGCTAGAATTCCTCCGCGTCAGTTTTATTTAGGACAGCTCGTTAGGGAAGAAAGAGAAGTAGGGTAGAAAGGGAAGAGTACGAAATTAGTTCCAAAAAGTCTAGGCTCTTATCGCATTACCAAAGTATTACAGAATGACAGATACGAAGTAAAAGATACGCCTATCACTAAGAAAAGACGCGGTGGTGGAACGAATCGAGGGGTTTCAGTCAGTTGGATGCCGATATAAACCATCGTCCTCCCTAGGGAGGACGGTGGTTATCCTAGGTGGTTTCTTGTGGGGAAATCACCATAGTTACCCTAGGGTAACTATGGTGATTTCCCCACAAGAAAAAAAAGATCACAAACGAGATTATTGTATTATGATAATTTTATTGATCTAGATTTCAACTTTTTCGTTATTTTTAACCGACTTTGGCGAAGCAAAAATGAGGGTTATGATTTTGACCGGTATGTATGTATGTTCATCTGTGACCTCATAACTTCTAAACTCCTTATTATAATTTGACAAATGAGGTATCGTTGGAAGCGTCCTGATTGTCTCTAGAGGACATAAAGTCACGAAAGACTTTTTTTAAAATTTTTATTTTTATATTTTAAAATTTTTATATCTATGTTGGGTATCAAATGAAAGGGCTTGACAAGCACATTACATTTATATCATATTGTCTAAGTAAATGAATACGTTTAAATTGTTAAAAACATGCAAAAGTGAGACTGCTATGTACGACGCGGCTGTAAAAGTAATACCTATTAGACAATTAACGTAACCAAAAAAAAAATTAAGCAGCTCTGCAAATCCTTATCACTTAATTATAGCCCCAAAATAATTTAAATTTTTCACAATAGATAATAGTGTTTTGGTTGATAGCATGTATCGATGAACTGCAGAAAGCTACAAGTAATAATTTTCGCCGTAGTTACTAAACTATGTTATTACGGTACATATCTGTTTGTTAAATAGATCTGTGCGTAGGAACACCTAAGCAACAGCAGTGAGGTAATCCGCTAATATGATAGCTATCTACTGAATATTCTGTAGTTTTTTTCTATTTCATTGATAGTGAGCTGTTTTACAAAGTTCTAAGAAGATACACAATTCTTTGAAACGTAAGACGTTCAACAAAGAATTTATGAGATACAGTGTCATGTGTGAGGTGAACTGATGTGGCAGACACATTGTACTACTGTCATTTTGGACATTGACGTTTATGTCGGCTTAGTTAACCTTGCATGGTCAGTTACGGTTATTTTCACAACGCTGCAACGTTTTAACCAGAATGTTGCGGTTTACGACGAAACGATAACATGCTTGTTAATAATTTAAACGTTTCAGTTTTTCCTAACGCTTACAGGAAATGCCAAGATAGCCGTAAAACAGCTAAAGGAAATAAAAATCAAATGACATGACCGTACTTATGTATGTTCGCGAAATGTTTTATTATTCCTGTTCATTTGAATAGTGCGTAAAAGTGCAATTACATTACACGTGCATGAATCATAAAATATATTGACATACAGTACACAAATACTACATAACAACACAAATATAGTATTGTAGTGTAATACAAGTCGTAATTTAGACTCACACAGATCCAATTTCGGCAACTTCATCTTTCTGGAAATGTTCGGGATCAAGTCTTAGTAACCAGTTACAACGGCGTCGGCGTATCAAAATACCACACTATAAACGTTTACAAGAAGTTCGCATTACTTTGTTTTTGAACGCTGAAGAATGTGTACGATTCTTATATCGCGATGTTTTTAAAAGGAAACAGTGCATTGATATGTGCGGCTGTGCGCATGTTCGGGCTAGCACTGCGGAGTCGCGCGGAGCCGGCAAGTGGCGGCTGGGAGCGTAGCCGAGCCCGAGATATTAGTAATAACACCGTCCTCACACGATCTCCATTAGAATTAATTCGACCGATAAGTGCTTGTCCCGCGCCGGTCTTCGGTAGCGGCGACAATCACGGCGTGCGGCGGATCAATGCCATCGCCTCTCAACTATCGACGTGACGATTAATAGTCGCACATGACACTTAATACGAACAAATGGGTTCCTAATTTAAGACAATTGGCCAGCCCGCGAAACTATCCGTTGACCTATAATGATGAAAGTTTAAATTTATCATTACCGCGTATGAACACGAAGGACGGAATCGTTGAACACGAAGGTTGGTATGCGAGAGGAACTTAAAAATAATAAATAAAAATCAATAAAGCTTACATTTTAACTTAAATAATATGTAGATGCGTATGAAAACTGTAACCCGGAATAATACAGTCCTGATTTTCGTCATTGTCAGAAAGTAATAAGCTTGCTTATCTCACTACTTAATATCGCAACAAATGTGAAACTACTTAGACGAAAATATCTAGGCAATGGTATTTAAGTTTACAATACAAACGAAACTACCGCACACGGAATAATTACAAAGTAATAACTAATACATAAAACTGTTATATTCCATTTATCAATAAAGGATAAAACGATATTAATCTCCTATTGTTAATTAATATTACCTATAGCAAGCGATAACAATATGTAAATCTAAGTGAAAACTGTTATCAAACTCACCTGAATCCACGCTCTTCTTCATGGGCACCATGGCAACATTTTTGCACATTTTTACAGCTAATGTTATTATGCACTTTAGTAAATCAATTTTTAGAATTGTTAAGATGTATTTTGTTTGAAAACTTTTGGCTGGGTCGTAATTTTATTAAATGAATGTAATGTTATTTAGTGTAGTTGTATTATGCATAGGTGCGTGTGGTCTGCGGCGCGCGTGGCCGCGACTGCAGCGTGCATGTGGCGGCCGGCGCGCATGCGCTGTCAGAGGCGCGCGCCGCCCGCTCCGGCACAGGCGCACCGGCCGCCGGCCACCGGCTTTCGCGATATTATAAACAAACACTCATGTAAATAACGGGAAGGAAACATAAACATGTTGTCATTAAAGTTTCGCTTACACGAAATTCCGAAACACACGACACGAATCTAAAAGCTTACCATTGTCTTTACCTCAAAAATAATACCAGCAAGAAACGGTTCTATCAAGAATCGCGCTTCGAATTACTTCCAAAACTTTTTATCGCAGCGACATCACTCAATGTCTTTACCATCTGTCTAAGAAGGGCTGTAGGAGTGAGAAACCGGGACACCCCGGGGCGAACACGTGCCTCTACCTGGCCCGGCCACGCCCTGCGCAGGCGACCCTCCGCAACTGTATTTCATTAAACAATTCACCGACCGTTACGAATCCTATCGATGACGACCGTCTGCCTAGCGACTGTTGCTGACGTTCATTCAATTTCTCAGTCGCACGTTATCTTAGAACCAATAGTTTTACGACTGTTACGTCGCTGGTACTCGTACGTCGTTTAGTTATAGCAGGTATTGTGCGTGTATAGATTCATAAGTACTTTCTGAATCAATTATAGTGATTAATATGCTTAGTTCGGAAATATAAATGAGAAGCGTTGCCGAATCCAAATAGACTTCCCCTTTGTTTTGTTTCCATAATTCTCCCTTTTTCTCTTTTTCAGTAGGTACGTAACCTAACCGAAGATTTTCATAACCCCATACCCCCTATACTGTTCATAATCCTAAATAATGCAAACTGAACAAGGTCGTGGCCACGAATTCACTTCGGGGAGCCCCGGGGACCCGGGGACATTACAATCGAGCGTTGGACCACAGAATATTTATGTAACATAATTTTAAAATAAGTATATAATACTAGCATATAATTTTACTTAAAGTGGCATAATTTCAGATATGAGGCCGTGGTGCAAAGAGGAAATTGGGTTTCAATTTCTGGGGTGTTTTTTTTTCAAACTTAATTAGGTAGGTACCTACTGCAGTATGGTATAATGTACCGTACGTTGGCCTCCTTCTTGATCACTGGCACGGTTGCCCAGTGCTGAGGTTTGGCAGTCAATTTACAATTTATTTAGATAACGTTGGATGCTGTAGCGAGAGAAGCGAGCTTGATAATTGTTGGACCCTGCCGCGGACAGATTAGATTTTCTTTTTATTATTCATAGAGAAATAGCCGCTACTTGGTCAACTTATTATGCAAAACCAGAATGAAGAGAACCTTGGTCTAGGACCAAGGTTCTCTTAAGAGCGAGCGAAAGTCGAAAATTTTTGTATGTCTTTTTGGAGTACGGTGCACTTTCGAATTATACTAAACCTTCTGAGGCTCTATATTGCCTTGTTGATTTGGCAGACCTCCCGGCTCGGACGCTGACCCCCCCCTACACCGCCACTTAGTTTCGCCACTGTTAACATAAATGCAAATTAAAACGCAATCGACGTGATCATCAGAAATAAAGCGAGTGTCAACGATCTCAGGATTGAGATTCAAGATTATTTTGGCTTCTACTAGTTGAACCCCATGCATATAACAACTTATACCTAATCTTTTATATCTAATTATGCATACAATGAAGCGAAGTCAAAACTGTTCATCATATAAATATTTTTGAAAAAAAAAAACTGTCCGGGAAAGATTCCGAAATATTGCCGAAAATATAGTTTTAGAATTTTTATGATGCTCCAACATCACGCAACTACTTCTGGATAAATTCTGTTCAAATTTTGCTTAGATGTTCTATACATATACGAGTAATTCTGGTTAGTCTGTGGGCTATAAATTATCACGCTATTTGCAATCGGGGTTGAGCAATATTGCATTCTGTTAGTATTTTTCTATAGTTTACCGCAAATTGTAAAAAGACCAAATGGTTAGAATATTGCAGATACTTACATATTTAACCTTATAAATAATGATTATCATCACGCTGTAATTTTGTGGAGCTAAGCGGTAAATCCTGAGCAATATCAAAAAGCCGCTTGCAATTTACCAAAAAATCTAAATATTTCTTAGACCACACAAGTTTATAACTACACGAAGCAAGAAAAAACTTGATAACAGTTTTAGATATGTTTTTTATGCGCTATTAAATACACTCGAATGTTTCTTTTTATTTCAAGAAGCTATCTTGCGTGGTTTCGGAAATATTTCATGATGTTTGTGGCTTTCCTCAGTGTATAACGGCTATGAACAAAGTAATTAGCTTAGTGGATCAACGACTGCTTTGCAAACCTGTCGTTGAAAGTTCGATTCCCAACTTTTGATATATTATGTGATTCTTTTTTTTTTACATTTAGCTATACTTACTATACCTACATATAAGGTAGCTCGTAGAACGTACACTGAAAAAACATGAAGTTTATGTCTCTTCTGTCACCTATGGTTATAATAAAAATTGACATATTTTAGTGATATAGTCGTTGGTCAGGAATAATCTGTAAGAATGTATCAGTCAGTGTATCAGTGTTGTGCATTAGGTAGTATATGCAGGAACGCAGGCATTTATTAATTCACTAAAATTAAAAACTTAGCAAGTAATGGGAAATTGCTACTGAAGGCTGCGGGTGTCAACCTCAAGACGAGCTGCTTCTCACACGGATAACTTACGTCGCTTGCTCCCGCGTCACCAGTCTTGTTTGACTGTCCGTATATTTTGGTTGTTGAGATAAAAACTATAAACGTAATATACAGAGAAGTATTATAAAAATGTGACTGTTATTTTAGTATATCGTGGCGTCTTACGACTTCCACGCCAGCGAAGTCGCGGGCTGAAGCTAGTACATATAATAAAATAGTAATGAAGGCAAAACTCTGTACATTGAATATTTTTGAAAAGAAGTAATTGGTCCGAGGTGTGGGGTACGAGTCTGATGCCGAAAATAGAAAAATATGTCTGTTTTTCTGGATGTATGTTCCGAATTAGCGCCAAAACGTCTGAATGGATTTGAATGAAATTTGGCACACAGCAGATAGTTTATAATCTGGATTAACACAAAGGGTACTGTTAATCGATTAATGCTATTGATAATGATAATGCTGGGGTAGGCACGTATGTTCCCGTGGGATATTTTTCAACGTCTACGATACCGAAGTCGCGAGTAAAAGCTAGTGAAATAAAACTATTTATAGATTACTTATAACACGTGCAATGAGTGCATTGTTTTTTAATTAACGTGAAATTATTCATTAATTACTAGATTTTAAAATATCAAAGCGTAACAAATAGTTCCATCGCGCGTTCCTAAACGTGTTTGCATAAGAAACTATTTCATTTTTATTTTGACTAAGGAATATCTGAAAACAGAAACCGGCCAAGTGCGTGTATAAAATGCACTTCTCGAGTTAAATGTACAATTTCGGCTATTTTGAGAATATAATATTTTGCGAATCTAATATTTTGAGAATCTGCTATTTTGAGAATTTAATATTATGCGAATAAAGGGTCGGATCACGCACAGTGAAGGGTTCCGCAGTAGAGGTAAATATTGACGCATGTACGAGATTTTACCGGCCACAAAAGAAATTTTGTATTTCGTATCAAGAAAACTATGAAAAACAAGATTATTTCTTAAAAAAAACGATATATGTGATATAACTACAAATTAACGATTTTTGTACCTACTTTTTCCATTACTTGTGTTGTGAGACCTTGCTTCTTGCCAAACATGCTTATAGGTCAAGTAGGTTTTGATTTATTTGCGAGTGTCAATATAAGCGGCATTAATCGATGTCTGTACGTAGTTCAATAGGGCGAATAGTATTCATGTGATAAATGTGTGTGTGATAAACACTGTTTTTTTGGTGGGACAGTTTTTGTGGGGAATTCATAAGATATACGGGGAAACTGTTTTAAGGTCATCACACACATTGAAGATAATATAATTATATTATAGCGCAAAAAAATCCTTTAAGGTATAATAAAATAACGGAGGATATGGATAATAAAAAATAATATATACAGGGTGGACCAAAAATACACGTCATAAAAAATATATAAATTTCTCATGTCTCGAGTTATTATTTATTTTGTAATTTTTTCGAGTTTTCTTGCCGGTGGAGCTTAAAAAATTCATTTTTTTTGTAGTGAGAATTTGGCAGTTTTTTTTTTATGCCGTCACTAAATTGTACGTGACGTGTGGTGTCCATTAAATTGTACGGTGAGCGATATTTCGAAGATAATATATATTATAAATTATCTTCAAAGTGTGTAACAACCTTTAGGAACCATTAGCTCTTTTTCATTCAAGCGATTTTGGCATTATATACAGTTATATGTAGTTCAAAATCAAAATAATTTATTTCACATAAACCTACATGGGCACTTATGAAATGTCAGAAGCTAGGTGCACGGTTCCAATTGGTCGTTCGTTTCCTATGGAGAAGAGCCGGCAACAAACTTTAAGATTAAGTACTCTAGCTTTCTCAATGTTTTCAAATTACAGTGGATGGGAGGATAGTAGGCCTACATGGTCAACAAATCTACAGTCTACAAGGCCTACAAAGAACGTTCTCACATTTACAAAATATAAAATAATCTTTATGAAAGATTTATAAAATCAAAAAGTTTTTTAGTCAGGTGCGAGTTTTTCGTAAAAATAAATAAAACTATCAATTAGTTTATAATGCCTTTCGGTTCTGTTTCATTCAAGAATCATTTCGATCTAATCGTATAAAAAAAACCGGACAGAGCAAGTTGGTCAAAAACAAATAATATTATTCCATTAAAAAAGCACTCTGTATTCTTAAACTTTGTTTTTACAAAAATATGTCTCACTTTTGGTGGGAGTGATGAGTGATGCTGCTGTTTGAAGTAATCGGAGTCGTCTCAATGCGAGTCGTTGCTAAGTATACACAAGTATATATTACAGGGATGCAGACATTCCTGTAACATTCATACATATGTAAATATATAAATCTATATATGGACGGCTCATCACGGTTTTGAATTACGATATTCTAAAACGTTTCTTTCAATATGATACCTGTATCACCAAATAAATGTGATGATTACAGTGGCGGATCCAGGATTGTCGTTTGCGGGGTCAAGCCCCTCCAGCTTGACCCCGCTGAGGGTAGGTTTTAGCAAAGGAAATGTTGGAGTATGGCAAAAACAAATCGATCCTACTTCAACACTATTAGTCTTTCTCTTTCTAACTCATAAATATTATTTATTTCTATCCGAGCCCACCCTTAACCACTTGACGAAATCCTAACTTTCTCATAGAGACTGTACTATACTTTTATCCCTGTGTGGGATCGCACGTCTCTCATAATACTAGTAAAACACACCTTCCTATATATAAAGAAAAGGATAATAAACGTATTATTGAAATCCTTAAAACGGTGTTTACTTTAGTGTCCAACCTTTAACCCTAACAGGTTATGGGCCCAGGAGCGCTAAGTTAAAGTGATAACAAATAATATAAAGTGAAATCAAAGGACACTAAATAATAAAAACTTTCTGTGCATTTACCAAAATAAATAAAAAGTTATTTTAGTGAGAGTGATTGAATATGGATCAAAGATCTAAAAGGAACATTAGACAATTTGATGGAGATGAGTATAGTGTGTGGAAATTACCAATTCACAATCTATTAAGTGAACTGGTGGAAGTACAGATCGGTATCGACGATGAAGCTCCTTGTCACCGAACTTATGGCTACATGTGCACCGAACAGCTGTAGCGGCATCGTCACCAATAAGCCAATATAACGTTAGCTTTTGTGAAAACGGCAAAACGGGTCATTTGAAAAAGGATTGGTTTGTCTTACAAAAGAGCTATTGGAAACAAAAGAACCAACAATAAAACAATTCAGCTGGTGAGCTCGAAACCACATGATGGAAATACTCTGGATTTTCTTTTATGACTGGCAGTGATACAAATGACAGAAATTACGGGCAAAACGATATTATTTTCTTTTGGATTCTGGAGTATCAGATATTTTGATAAATAAAGAAGATTTGGCACTGAGCTAGAAAAGCCAATAAACATTTCTGTAGCGAAAAATGGCACGTTTATACAAGTGACGACAAAAGGTTATCTCCCGGTTACTAGTGAGATGGGCGTACCAAGCATACTACAGGATACCTATATCTTTCTGTTCCTATATCCTAGGGGATATAAGAGTAGGTTGTAAGACCTACTACGGTAAGGAAAGTGCAACAAACAGGTATGACAATCGTTTTTGATAAAAACGGCAGTATTGTTGTGTACAATGACGGTAAGCCGGTAATAAAGGGTGAGTCTTTGAACAATCTTACTGGCGTTAACTTTCTGCTTTTAAACATGCTTTAAATAGTGAATGCTCATTAAATAGAGTCGTAAATAATACTTATGAATTGTGGCATCAAAGGTTGGGCCTTAATGCCAATCAAAATTTATCGAAATAGAAAGAAACTATTTTATGATATTGATAAAATTAATAATATTATGCCAAGTGACACATTGTGTGATTAAGCTTGTATTTATGGAAAACAAGCACGTTTGCCATATTTTATTTAACACGAAAACAAAAGATTTGAAACGAACTCTATTTAAAGTGCACACAGATGTTTAATAACGTTTCGGGATTATGTCGCAAAAAGCGAAACTCGTTTTTGTCTGAGAATTGTTAACTTATATTGTGATAATGGAGGGGAATGTGTATTCAATTAAATTAAAGAGTTCTGTGCGCGGACAGGTATTTTAACTACCACGGACAGTGCAATATACTCTGGCTTTGAATGGTATTGCCGAACGTATGATATGAATAATAATTAATAACAGAACGAAGTCCTACAATGGTACAAGGGTCTAAACTAGATCAATCATTCTGGGGTGAGGCTGTGATTTAATAAATATCAGACCCACGACAGCACTGAGGTTGAAGGCATAATACTAAGCCGCAACTGAAGTATTTAAAAGTTTTTGGTTCTACTGTTTATTTTGTAAATAAAATAATAAAACGAAATTTGACAATAAATTGTCAAAGAGAATATTCGTTGGGTATATGAACCAATTAACAATTAATAAGGTGTGGGTTGTGGTAGTAGAAACAGTTTGCTGGAGTCAGAGATGTGGTAATGGATGAGATTTGTTTCCTATCAAAGATATGAAATAGATAGATTAAATATCTCCAAGCTATTTGATACACACGCATCAGCTAATTAGCTGCTAGTGTGTCTAACCAAATAATAATAATCAAAGTGGCCAGTCAAATCTGAGCCTGAACGGATTATAAGCTAGACGTAGCTATAACTCTGTGACAACTCTAGACTTTGGACACCCGTCTAAAAGGGGTGTGAATCTGATAAATCATTCAGATTTTATAAGTTAACAAACGGAAGTGTGAATCTGATAAATCATTCAGATTTTATAAGTTAACAAACGGAAACTGTTTCTTGGAGTCAGAGATGAGATAATGGATGAGATTTCCATTAAATAGGCGTAGGCCAGTTAAACCTGCGCCAGGAACAGATTATTATGGCTAGAAATAATAATAACTCTGTTGATAACTCTGACTTTGTACACCCGTAGATGCTCAACTGTCCGAAAGACTGATGCAGCTCGATAACAATTAAAATTTTATTGTGTCTCATTAGTGACAGTCAAGCGGGAAAAGAGGTGTGAATCTGATAAAGCATTCAGATGGTTTATGTAAAACTAAACGAAAATAATACCTGCTAATAAATCTGTATATAATGATACAGGAGAGCGCTTGAACCGGTCTTCATATCACAATGGCAAAGAGTTAACTTTATCTCAAGACAGTGAAACATCACATAATTTGAGACTAAGTAGTAGGTCCTGGGTTCGATCCCCGGGTCGGGCAATGTGTTATATAAAAATTAAATCCAGGGATCAGCATCTATGGGAAAAGCTATAAAAGAGGAAATTAATTCCCTTAACTGCCTCGTTGGTCTAGTTGTAGCAAGCGCTACTGCTGAGCACGAGGTCCTGGGTTCGATCCCCGGGTCGGGCAAAGTGTTATATAAAAATTTAATCCAGGGATCAGCATCTATGGGAAAAGCTATAAAAGGGGAAATCTTTATGACCATTCCCGAGGGTATTTCGGCTGCAAGTAATATGGTTTGCAAATTAAATAAATCATTATATGGATTAAAACAGTCTGCAAGCTGTTGGTGCCAATGTTTGAACAAGCTTTGATAAAAGGGGTTTTCAATACTCATCGGCGGACCGGTGCATTTACATTTTTAATGCTGATCATGTTTTAAAGAATATACTTTATGTGGACGATCTTGTGATTATAAATACTATGAATAGTTTTAAAACATACGTAGGTAATGAACACTTTTAAGATGGTAGATTTAAAAGAGATCAAGTGTTTTCTGGGAATCAAAATAACCAAGTCTGAAAACAAAGTTTACTTTGGATCAAGAAATGTACAATAAAATAAAAACGAACAATTCTTGAGAAGTTTAATATGAGTGACTGTAATTCTGTCACTACTCCGCTTGAAAGTAAACTACATTACGTAGCATTAAATTCGTGTGAAATATGAAGTGCCCCTTGTAGAAATCTAATTGGGTCACTCGACCTGGCCTAAGTTTTTCTGTTAACATCTTGAGTCGATATGCAAGCAAAAACGACCATTCATTATGGTCACACTCAAAAAGGGTCTGCGATATTCAATGGGAACCCATAAATCTAAAGTTAACTTTTAGACGAAATGATTACAAAAATATTATAAGTGGCTTTGTTGATTCTGACTGGGGTACTAACGAAATAGATCGAAAAAGTACTACAGAATATTTGTTTACATTATTTGATCAATGCACAATATGCTGGCAAACAAAAGGTCAGCAAACAGTGGCAACTTCATCCACTGAAACAGAGTATATGGCTCATATGAAGCAGTAAAATAAGCTCTGTGTAAAGACATTATTAACAAGAATTGGCATTGCGGTTCCAGAGTCTATTTTATTTATGAGGATAATAATGGATGTATATATATGCATCGCGAACAATCCTACTAGTCACAAAAGATCTAAACACATTGATATTAAGTATCATTTTTCTAAAGAACAGGTTGAGAAAAATGTGATTAAAATGTTTTATGTTTTTACAGATAACCAGCTGGCTGATATCCTGACAAAATCATTACCCGCAGTGCGTTTCACCGAGATGAGAATGCAGTTTGGGGTGACGTTGTAATTATATACAACGTGGATAAATAAATGATAAGGATATGATAATAATAAGAGCTTGGTTAAAATATCTAAGTAGATGAATAACATTAATAGTATCCAGTTATAATGGATGAATTGAATGATAATGGTCTGATTAGGTTTTACTGGGTTTCCCTAATCCTGCGCAACGAATGTTGGACCATGATAATTGTTTTCCCAGTGAAAGAGGAAGGTGTGTGATTTTGTAATTGTATACAGATGTTTGATATAATAAGATTATTAAATCGTAATTAAAAAGAAAGGGATTTATTTTTGAGGGGGCGTGTTGGAGTATGGCAAAAACAAATCGATCCTACTTCAACACTATTAGTCTTTCTCTTTCTAACTCATAAATATTATTTATTTCTATCCGAGCCCACCCTTAACCACTTGACGAAATCCTAACTTTCTCATAGAGACTGTACTATACTTTTATCCCTGTGTGGGATCGCACGTCTCTCATAATACTAGTAAAACACACCTTCCTATATATAAAGAAAAGGATAATAAACGTATTATTGAAATCCTTAAAACGGTGTTTACTTTAGTGTCCAACCTTTAACCCTAACAGGAAACACTAAAAAGCACACATTTTACAAGCCTCCTCGGATTATCTTCGCAAATTCCTCAATGACTTCGATAAGTTGTTGGCTACCAGAAATATCTCGGTAAATACATGGCGGCCAAAGCGTGAGGGCATAATTCGTCACATAAACAAAACATCTTAAAGAAAAAAAAACTTGAAAACGTGATAGGTACTTATTAAGTTAAGGATAAATTGATGACTATTGTACATTAGGTCACCACTTAATACTTGTTATATAGTTTAATTAGAATAATATCAAGATGACGCTATTGGGGCTTGAGCCCCTTAGACCCCCCTCCCCCCCAGACCCGCTACTGGATGATTATGTTTAGGTATTTGCCGAAAACAGTGCTTTACATTTTCTTATAATCTACATAAATAACTAGGTTTAAATAAAAAAATAAGACGCAAAGAAAGCAATTTTGCTTATGGTCTTCCCCACTAGGTCGAGCCTGTTTCGTGGAGCCCTTGGGTGGTATAACTACTGATGAATTGTTATGTAGATACACTCGACGAGCACATGAAAACGTGTTATTATTTTATAGTAATAAATTAGGTTAATAGAATATTTTGAGAGCAAAAATACAGAACCCCGGGCGCGCTATTTTGCCACCCTCGGCAAAAAACGTCAATAACTCGATCAGTGAGCCAGGGGCTGCAGGAGGAGAAGGTTTTCACCATCAGGTATCGCGTGGCGCAATTTGTTCACCGCGCGCCTTCTTACGTAAGTACAAATTCTGTAATCTTTTTTCGTTGTAAAGTTGAAATATTGTTTTTTGTATTGGATTTAGAGATAGAAAGTAGCTACTCTATTTTCGAATGAAAATGGTTTTTTCACGTCATCATAAACTGGTGTACACAACATGAATTTATAATGATGTAAAAAAAACAATTTAAATATTATTTAAGTAAATATTTTTTGATTTTAGGGGCTCCTTTTTTGTGCTTTGTACCTCTCGAAGAATCCCCACTTTCGAAGAAAAATGAGCGTATCAAAAAGGGTGTGATGCTCAAAATTGCTGTCCAACGAGCATTGAAAAGCATATCCTGCAGATTTAGAAAATATTTAATTTTGTTATAATTTGCCATTTTTTCTTAATATTATGTAGGATAAGGTAAACAAGTCCGTAAAAATAAAAAATACTTTATTTTTTTTGTTAAGTTAAGCTATTCTTTAACAAATTTTAGTAAATAATGTTTTCTTACGAATCGTTTGTTTTCTACTTACATCCTGAAAAATAAATTATTTAATTGCAGTATTCCTACTCAAAATTAACAATTAATATGAGCGCCAAAATGCTCCCACGCGCCCACTGACGTTTTACGAAATACTCGTAGAATACCCAATCTAGGCTTGCTTAGTCTTTATCGTTAATGTTTACTTACTCATCAAAGTTTGTAGACTACACAGTTATGTATAGGTAATTCCGTACCTACTAATGTGCATATGTAATTAATCAATGAACTATTCCACAAATAGTGCATATGATAAAAGAATGGGTCCGAGCCCATTCGTCCCCTAAGATTCGCACCCTGTGCCCACTCGTCCCCTGGAACTTTTGAGGGGCCCATTCGTCCCCTGAAGAATATTTATTTTTATTCATTCTTCTAATATAAGTACATGTATATGTGTATACTGCAGCTTGGTAGTCCTGGTACAGTCGCGCAGAAAAGGCTAAAATAAAAAATATATGCCGCTCTCACAAGCAGGTTTCTGAAAAGAGCTCTTACTATGCCTTTTTAATTTTTTTCCTTCTCCGGCGTGCACATAACAACTTACCAAAGTTCCATCACAATCTGTCGAGCGATGTTCGAGTTTTTGCGAGACTAACGCACGGTAATTGATTTTTGTATAAATAAATAAAGATAATTTTATGGTACACATGAAAGCTGTCTGCCTTTTAGACGACAATCTATGTAGGCTTCGACACCGTTTGTCCGAGCACTATGAAACTTGGCAAAAATGAATGTATGATATCATTGGGAAGGGTTTTATCTAAGGTTTCTTTTCTGACCTATACGCGGGTTAGGCTGCCTGTCCACTGGAGCGGAGAGGACAGGAGAAGAGCGGAGATGTGCCAATATTAATCAATAGAATCGCATCTCTGGAGCGGAGTTTAGATTCTATTGGTTAATATTGGCACATCTCCGCTCCTCTCCTCTCCCCTCCGCTCCAGTGGACCGGCAAAGTTAAGCCGGGTCAAAAGCTAGTTGACTATAAAATATAGAGGTATTAAATCCCCCTATTACATGAGACTAACATAACTGGCGAAATGAGGGTGTAATAGGTACACCTCTGCCTAGCCCTCTGGGGATTTAAAGCATGAAGTTATGTTATTATGTAGTAAATCTTCAAGAAAATAAGGGCTGTCCTGGCCATAATATATTCCAAGGACAATATACGTTATTTATTCTGAATATTTGGCAATGGGGAGGCATAAGTTCTCGGTACAAACATGATTTGCTGGGTTCCGTAGCTGGCTGGTTTCGCAAACCAATTTACGCTGCAAAATAAGATTAGCAGTTACCCCGCGTCAAAATATCAGAAGCTCAAATTGACAAATGAATGAAAACTATTTGTCCCGAAAAAAAAATTACGTTAAGGCTGCCAGCCCACTGGAGCGGAGAAGAGAGGAGAGGGACGGAGCTCAGCCTATATTCACCAATAGAATCTAAACTCTGGAGCGGAGTCTGTGGTGGAGTTTACTCCGCTACTCTCCTCCTTTTCTCCGCTCCAGTGGTCAGGCAGCCTTCGTGTGGTCAAAGAGTAAAAGCTGTAATAATAAAAGGTTGTAGATGAAATTCATTTCCCTTCATTTCATAATATATTTTTAAATTACGCTTTCTGAATTAACCTCGGTTGCTGGTACTTGGCTCCTCAGAAGTGAGAGTTTTCCCCTCTAAAGTGGCGGCAGAATTAAATTACAGACGCTTTTCGCCCCCTGAAGTGCTCTCTAGTTAAAGGACGCTATTGAAAGATGAGATCCGAATCATTTATTTTTAAAAGATAAAAGGCAGGCGTGCTATTTCATCGATATTTTCATAATAAAATAAAACGTAAGTAGGTATGTGTGGTTTATAAATAAAGATTTTAGTATGAAACTTTATACATTTTTCTGCTGGGGAGTTTGTTGCGCCACTTCTTCTTCCCAGCTAAAGCACTAGGAACTGGTGAAGGGCGGGCGTTTTTGGGGGACTGTCCTATGTAATTTTAGACTCTCAAAAAGTGCTGATTTTCAGCCTAGTTTGAATAAATGACTTTTGAATTTGAATTTGACATACACACATACATAAACTCACGCCTTCTTCCCATGGAGGTAGGCAGAAACTACAGATCGCCACCAACTACGATCCTTACATACTCTCTTTTTGCTTATGTAAGTAACTAACACATATCATAACATCACGACTTGTTTCCCTAAAGGGTTAGGCAGAGGTGTACCTATAGTAGACCCACATTTCGCCAGTTATGTTTAAGTCCCATGTAATAGGGGGCGAGCCTATTGCCATCAACAGGGCACAACAGGCTGCTACTGCGAAATTTTTGGTGGCAAAACTCAATAACGCTTAGCCCGACCTGGGAATCGAAACAAGGACATCATGCACAGCAGTAGCGCTTGCGACCAATGAAGCAGAACAGTTGCAGTAGCATGATTAACTTCTTGCAGGAATACTATCTTTGATGCAATTACAACATTTTTCATGGTGTGAAAACAAAGTTATATATTATGTATTTCGGCTTGGCAAACGTTTAATTACTTCGATCTTTGATCAAGTTTGATAACGCCTACAGACATATTCTGAAAAGATACATTGTTTTTTTTTGGCCTCTATCTAGGTTTATATTGATGAATCATGTATCGTTTATTGAACTTATAAAGCTCTCTGCAGTCGTGCCCACTTAGCTAATTAGCTGTGCAGTGGCAGTGTGCACCCAGTGGTCCCCTCGCTAAGTAAATATTTGTATAGCTTAGGTATAGATACTTGTTCCGGGTAAGCAGGGAAACAGCCATTTGTAAGATTTGTGGGGTTAATCTACTAACGTCACGACTACGCAAATACACTGATACAGTAAATTATCTATTAATTAGCTATTCGTACCCGGCGTCGCCTAGGTGTATTCGTGTCTCTATCTCCAGTGAGAGATAGTTTTATTAAGATTTTCATATAAAAATATCATGCTTTCTGGTGCATTTTCCAAATATTTCCTTTCTATATTATCTTTCTATAGTTGGAAAAGGCTTAGGCAGATTGATTGACTAACCTTGACATGACTACTAAACGAACACAACAAAAAAAACAAGCAAAGTCGGTCGAGCCCATAGATATGTTTTTATATTTCTATGATCGAGCCGTTCTCAAGTGATGATCTTTCATACAACATGCGACAATTGATTTTTATTTATATAGATTAGCCGACATGGGCGCATTATATTCCTGCATTCTTGTATACGTCTGTTATGGCGACACCCATTCAATTTTATTACGTGACGTCTGTTTACATACTCGTTTTACTCTAGATCTGTGTATCTAGCAGAATTGGATAATGTTATTGAAGTAAAACGATACAGATTCAATATTATTGGGTGTGAGGAGTTGATAATCACACTTCGAGATTGAATAGTTGTCCCATACCAATCATAATGTGAATAGATATTCCACAGTGCTTGGAAAATTATCCCGACTCAAGAAAATCAATTTGGATGGGTCAGCTAAGGTTAAGGTTATATTGTTCAGGGTGACATTGCCTCGGAAGTTTTTAGTTAGGTAGAAAAGTTGGGTAGCTACACCTACTGCAGCTATAAATGGGTTTTATGGTGCTCACTTACCTACCAGTATTTTTCTGGATTTGTAATTCTGTGTGTTAGCCTTTCGGCGAATTATGGTCACACCATAAGTATATTTTTCGCCGAATACTTCATAAAACTTGATGTGAAAAGCTTAGTTTTAGATAGTTTAATCTACGAGTATACTAATATTATAAAGAGGAAAGATTTTTTTGTTTGTTTGTTTGTACCGAATAGGCTCCAAAACTAGTGGTCCGATTTGAAGAATTCTTGCAGTGTTAGATAGCCCATTTATCGAGTAAGGCTATAGGCTATATACCATCACGCTAAGACCAATAGGAGCGGAGCACCAATGAAGAATGTTTCAAAATCGGGGGGTTTTTTTAACTGTTCCACGCGGACGAAGTCGCGGGTAGAAGCTAGTAGTCTATAAGGTGATAAGCAGAATTATTAGGGCGAGCCTATTGCGACTTGAATACTGTGACTCAGAATTTTCCCCGTCACAGATACAGGCAGGGTTGGGCAGTATTTGAATTACTTGTAATTAAATTACGTAATTGAAATACAAATACGTAATTGGTATTTGTAATTCAATTACTTCTTATAAATGTAATTTGTAATTGGTATTTCAAATACCTGACGCTGAGGTATTTTGTAGTTGGTATTTCAAATACTTATGGCTCCAAAATACATTTGAACATCTGCAGAAAATAGCGCTCGATAGCTTTCGTAAGCAAAATGGCGACCGCTAAATATGTCAATCTTTAAAGTTGGCAACACTGCACTTAAACTGTACTGTAGTCTGTACTGCAGGTACATAGTTACGTCAAATTGTCAATTACTCTTGTCAATTGTAATTTTCATTCGGCGATGGAGTGAATCATGTGGATGCTGTATTTTGTAATTTGTATTTTGTATTTTAAATAAAAATAGTCAAAATACTGTATTTTGTATTTTATATTTCAAATACACGACTTAAAAATAATTTGTATTTTAATTAAGTGCGAGATAGTATTTTGTAATTTGTATTTTAATTAAAGCAAAGCATGTATTTTGCCCAGCTCTGGATACAGGAAAAGCAGACTACCTACATGTCCTCCGTAGTCGGTTCGCAGAGCGATTTTTTTCCCGTATAACGTACCTACACGAGATTTTATCGAATAGAGCGGTGGCAGTAAAAATATTTTCATTGTTCACACGGAGTCTGTGCGGGAAAGTGTCGTGTTCGAGACGTATTCTTCTCCGTATACCGTACGAAGTAGCCACCGAGGATGCCGTATCTTTCACACGAACAAACTTTTCTCTCGTATTCGAGACTCGCGCGCGAGTAAACTAAACAACTGACTGCGTTGCATTTGATTTCAACGTAACATTAAAATGGTCGCAGTGTGAAAGACTGTCTCCTATACGAGAAAACAGTATAAACGTGATAAAATCCAATCGTCTATACGATTGGATTTTATCACGTTTATACGGTTTTCTCGGTGCGACTATTCGCACTGCACTGTGATCTGCTTTTGAATAAGTACTTCCTTTCAGTGTCTGTATATTAAATAGGTAACGTTTATGTACGTATCTATATTGAATGAAGGTATGAAAGTACAGATTTTGGTACCTGCACTTATTATCCTAACTAATATTACTAGTAGTTCTGCGAACAGTAGACCTCGCGAGCACAGACTTTTTGGGAAAAATTAACCGCTTAGCTTGAGGCTTAAGTGCCTGCTACACGGTCGCAAACCGCGTCCCGACAGAGGTGACCTTAGGGTTACGACGAAACGTTGAAACAACTTTGCCGGTCGCCAACCAAGGCCATCTCGGTCGAGGACGCGGTTGGCAACCGTGTAGCAGGCACTTTATCTTAAAGTGAAAGAACGACGTTCACATTTCAAGCTTTTAAGAAAATATTAAAGTTCTATGTTTACCTGTGTTTACGTAGGTTTTATTTAGTACTTTTTAGTTCAATAAAAGCTTGTTTAAAAAATTATTTTACTTTATTTTATTCTAACATTAGAATTTGATAAAATATGTGTTCTATCCATTGAGGTATTATTGTACTAAGTTCTATCATCTTATCACCTTATATGAGCCACTGTGTAAAGTTTAAGTATTCCTGTGGCCACCTGCCGGCACTTTTATCAGACCCTAGACGACGCCTTGGGCTAACGTACCTACTTGTCAAAACAAATCGAAATGGTCTAAACACAACGGTGCTATCTTGTCTAATTAAGGAGTTCAGTATAGTGACCTTCCAGATCCATTAAGAGGCCCTACACCTTGGGCTACCTGGCCTGACAAAACCGACGACCGTAAAAACAACAGTTTTTATGGACCTGGACAGTACCTAGTGTAAGAACACTTGTCAAGTGAGTCCAAAAACGATGGCGATGGTTCTACCTTGTTAAGTTGAGGAGTTCCTATGGCCACCTTCTGGCTCCATTATAAGAAACCTGAACACTAGCATTCATTCTTAGATAGGGCCCCAAACTAATCTTATCTCTCTAGCTGATAAGAAGTAGAAATCACACGTAACTTCGGCCGAATCTTCGTATTTAGGGTTTTGACCTGCAGGAAACAAACCATGAACGACAGCTTGTAGTTTTAGCGTTCGAAAATATTACCAACGCACTTTGAATTGACCGCGATGACATAATTTTTTCCTATCAAAAAAATATGACATCAATACGTCAAATAAATTGAAAAACTGGCCAAGTGCGTGGACCACGCACAAATAAGGGGTCCGTAGTTGGCATGAATAATTATCCCAAGTACAAACTTTAACATTGTAGTTAAAAAACATGTTCTCTCATACATTCCAACCGCAAATGTAAGTTAGTCGATTATTACTCGTTAACTTGTAAAGCATACTTAGCTTTGCTAGTTTTCTTTTTAATTTAGCAAATGTATCCATGAATCGAAAAAACGTTTTCACACACACACACGCTACCCCATAACACAGGACAAACGAGAAAAAAAATTACGTGTAGGGTGAGGAGGTACCCTAAAAAACAATCATGATTTTATTTTACGACTTTGTCGGAGTGATTGATAGTATAGACCTATACCTACCAAATTACAGCTTTCTAGTACTAAGATTCTCTGAGCTAAGCCGCTGACAGACAGAAAGACAGGCAGACGGACATGGCAAAACTAAATCAGTTTATTGTGTACTACAGAACCCTAAAAACCAGACAAATTATGAGTAAAAAATTTGTAGGCCAGCTAGAAAAATTAACAAATAGGTTTGAATAAATAGCGAGCAATTAACTGCATTTGAGGAGGTATTCTGCTCATCATGCCGAAGATCCTGATCAGATCTTTACCAATTTTTTTTGAGACTATCTTAAAGTTACTTTCTTTCAAATGAAAAAAGAACCATCGAAAACGGATTTCATAAGGCGGAGATATCCAGTAGCCCCCTTTTTGCCCCATTTTGGAGGAAGTACCCCTCCAATCAAAAATCCCCGACGACAAAAAATTACAAAAAAATCATAATACCTGTATGCCAAGTTTCATCCAGATCGGTTGTAAAATACGACCTGTACACGAGTACGTACAAACTGACACACGAAAGAAAATTTTGCCAGTTGATGCAGAGACGCTTCGCTCGCTACGCTCGCTCGGTCAATAAATGCGAAAGTGACTTTGTTTGTGACGTTTTCGTAAAACGGATTTGGATGATATTTGGCACATGGGTAAATACACCATGACTTTTATCCCGTTATTCTCACGGAATCGAGACTTATGCGGGTGAAACCACGGGGCGCAGCTAGTCTATATAGTAAAAATGAAATGCTGTTCTTTGGTAAGCGCATAACTTGAGAACGGCTGCACTTGACTTTTTGTTCGGCGAGATTTTTTTATGAATAATTATTGAAATTTGGCGAGGTTAACGTCTGTCGGGTCAGCTAGTAGATTATAAAATTATGAAAATATATTCGTAATTCAACACAAATTCATAATATTAAATACTTTTACACGAGTATGTTAGCAAGGTTGAGGTTGCTACTGAGTAGTTTTCACTTATTTTTAAATATCACAGCATAATGCTGAGATAGGAGTCTTTTGGCCAGGCCTTCGTACAGGACTTTCTGTTTTTATTGGTTTTATAATGCGAAACTATTTCCAACCGCTCCCGCCACAATCCGCACACTTCTGGCGGAAACGCCTTTTGTAGCCGCTCGGCCAATAAAGGCGAGTCGAAGCTTATAGAACATTCTAGAAGCTTTCCGCGCAGCTTTCTTTTGACGTTAGTCGTCTGACGTCCATCAACTGGGCTGCGCACCTAAAGGAATCTTTGATACAATTTACAAAACCCCGGATCCTATTGTTTTAATATTAATTATGATGTGTGTATGTTAAAGTTGGTATTGGTGCCGATTCTCTTGTCACAAATGCCTCTAAACTAGACAAAAAATCACTAAAATTTAGTTTAGTCCTGTCAAACGAGCATTTCCCATTCTGAAATAGTCTAAAGTGACACAACTTAACAATATTTTAGTTTGACAGCACTAAGATTGCACTGAGTTATTAGTTTAGTGAAAATAGCAATTTTGCTATTCTGAATGTGACGTTTTTCACCAAAAAATTTAGATTATCCAACTAAATCAGTCTATTTTTAAACGCGATTAAAAAGGAGTGGAATAAAATTAGTTGGCATGAACTAAAATTCACACACTTCAGCTGCAAAAACTTTAATCTTTTTTTTTATTTTACTTATATCTCGAAAACGGTGCGTCCTAGCGCAAAAATAATGGAAATTTCGACCCCCTCTGCCACCCGTAAACCCATATGCCCCTACTCACAGGTAATATTTTTTCATATTTTCCATAAAAAAAGTTTAAAATTCCATACAAAATACGTCAAGGCTGCCCCCCCCGCGCGCCTCTGGCTCTAAAAAAATTCACGGGGTAGAGCAAACAAGTACCACGTGGGTCGCGACGTGACTGTCAAATTCAATTTTAGATGTGTCAAAATTATTTTTTAATTTAGAGATATTTTTCCGCAGAATAGCTTTTGGATTCTCATAGCCAAAAGTAAGGTATTTTAGTCGTAGTTTAGTTAGTTTAGTTCGGTGTACAAGAGAATCGGCACCATTGTCTTGTTTTCCATAATCATTCCCTCTCATAATATTTACTTGCACTATTATCATTTATACTAATAACGCTTGCCATATCAACTTATTAGTCATAACTTTTATTTGCAATAATATTAGTTTCCATAATAACATGTATCATAATCATTAGATTCTATAAGTAGGTAACACATTACATAATCGGTACTTGACCTATGCAACATTTAACATAATTTAGAAACGTTTATTGTTTTGTACAAAAAATAATGTCAATAAGGCATTTGGTCTGTAATCAAATGATTTACCTATTACAGCAAACAATCTTGAGACAATAAACAGTTTGTCAAATTCGAAACGGGTAGGTTAGGTTAGAACTGTGACCACACAACGCGCAAAGGCGAGCGAGCGCAGCGAGCGTGCCGCGGTAGCGGCCGCCGAGTGCTAGATTTCCTCTTTTGAAAGCAAGCATGCATGGCAGATTAGGTTTTCTTGTTTAGACAATAAACAGTTTGTCAAATTCGAAACGGCTAGGTTAGGTTAGGTTAGAACTGTGACCACACAACGCGCGAAGGCGAGCGAGCGTAGCGACCGTGCCGCGGCAGCGGCCGCCGAGTGCTAGATTTCCTCTTTTGCAAAGCAAGCATGCATGGTACATACTGAACTAGCATCGTTGTGCTATTATAGGCAAATTAATATTAATAAATGTTATGGAAAACGACATTACTGAAAATGAAAAATATAGCAAATGAATTTATGGATTAAAATTATTATGACACTTGATCGATTATGACCAATGAAATGAGTGAAAGTGATTTTATGTCATTTCATGATTATGGCAACTGAAGCGTTATTTCTAATGAAATTGTGGCAAATACAAGTATGGCATATAAAATTATGGCATTTTAAATTATGGCAAACATTAGTAAACCGTTACGGTTTTCATTTACCTTTAGATTTATTTTAACGTTTCTATAGGGTGTTTTTAGTTCAATTTATGATCTTCCTCTAGTTTTCAAGGGCTGTACTTTAACATGTAACTTAAAAGATAAACCGATTTCTGGTGCAAGTTAAAGACAGGATATATTTGACTGAAAATACCAAGTTGCCTTATACGTTGGGTAATCCCATAGAGGATTTCAATTTATTACATTATGGGAATAACATAATAAAATTACAACAGAATGCTAAAGGATATAAATAATAATTATTATGTTGTATCTATGTATTTTGCCAGCAACGGTTTCCCTGCTCCAATAACTAAGTTCCAATCCTATTAAGAATTGTACGAGTACATATTTAACAATTCCATAAACAGGAAATACCTACACTTTTACCTGCATATTGGAGTACCTATTATCTGCGGTTATTAGTCAGACAGTAAATTGTGGGTAGGAGGAGCTCGTCCGTCGTGGCTAAGTAATAACAGCCATACGGTTCAATCCATCAGGTTAAGGTACGCTTGCCGGGGTTGGTCTGTGGATGGGTGACCATCTTAACATACCGAGACTCCGCCGTGCCCCGGAAAGCACGTTCAGCTGTTGGTCCCGGCTATCATTCGTGGATCTTTGACAGTCGTTACGTGTCGTCAGAAGCCCGACAGTCTGACAACCAGTCTTTCCAAGGGGTATTGTATTACCCAGTTACAGGGTTGTGGATGTCAGATGGCAGTCGCTCCATATAAAATACGGTATTCAGCTGCATCCGGTTAGTCTGGAAGCCGACCCCAACATAGTTGGGAAAAGGTTTGGCAGATTGAGTAAATTGTGGGTAGGTTGATGGCCCAGGGAGCAGGGTTCACTCGTCGAAGCTTTTTCAACATTTTGACTTTTGACACTCATTATGAGATTGTCATAGATAACCATCGGAAATCCTCAAGCCTCACCCACTTCCGCTAGAACTGTTAAAAACTTTAGAGGAATACTATCATCACTTGTCAAAATCGCATTAAATAGTGCGGCCGTAGTGTTGACTGACCTATTAGGTAGCGCCGTAGTGTACACTACGCAGGACGAACACGAATAGGTACCTATTCGTGTTTGTCCTACACGAACGCGAATAGGTATCAATTCGTGTTCGTCCTACACGAACGCGAATAGGTACCAATTCGTGTTCGCCCTACCCTACAACAGTGGAGCCAACATTACGGCATTGGAATTATTTGATGAAACGCACTCTAGGATTCTTTCTTGAGCACCATCACTGACAAAAAAAATAAAAAAAAATTATAAAAAATAAATGATTTAATAGTTTACAGCAATATCCAAGTCTTACTCTTGTTCCGTTTTGAGACTGATCCGCATTGTATTCCTGAGCTGCCCTGAAGGGCCACCATATACGGTCTCCGTTTGGTGTGTCGTTCTATTTAAGATTAAAATCTCTAAAGGGAAGGCCTTTTGTGTGGAAGATTTAACCCTTAGTAAGGCTTCCAAAGGACCGGATTTCTCATAGCGTACGAACCGTTTTTCCGGGTCACAAAATTTTTATAATACCTCTTATATATAACGTCTATGTCCGAATGTGTAGATCTAGATAGAGCATCTTCGACAGGCGGAACTATATTTTTAAGAAAAAAAAAACGAATGTTATAACTAGGGCTTTGTATAGTAGTGGAAGTAGATACTTTAGATAGGTACAGACGTCAGCACATCAAGTTACTACAATCTGTCAAACTTTATTATTTATTTATTTAACCATTTATGTACACACATTTAACAACAGACAAGAAGAAATGAACAGAAAAATACGTACAAAGGTGATGCTTATTTCTAAAGAAATCTCTTCCAGCATACCTGCGATAGGACAGGGGATACAAAGAGATGTAGACACCGAGAGATGAGATGAGATGAGATGAGATGAGATGAGATGTAACTTTAATAGATTTTCAACTTTATCGCTAAATTATAAGGTTCAATGTAGGTTGGGAAAATGTTACAGATTGGAGTAGGTTGATGTGCTGGCGTCTGTACTTATACAATATCCAACGTCACGTCAGTCAAATCTGCACTTGCCTTGGTCTTAATTCTTTTAATATTGCTGTTACGTTGCTCGTTAACGATGTAGGTACTAGTACTTCTTGTTGACATGACTTGAAATTCTACGAGTTAGAGCGATGCTACACGGGCGTTGCCAATGCGTTGCGTAAACACTACGACGCCTGAACGGTGCCGCTCCGTAGTTCTATTATAAGATATAATATAAATCTGAGCGTAATGCCACACGGTGCGTTAAAACGACGTGCGGTGCGTGCGTGCACAACGACAAGGGGACGACGAAGCGGGGAGGGGTGCTGCGGTGAGACTACGAAGCGCAGCGCAGTAATTTTTAAAATATCGAAGGTACCTACACAGAAGCTGTGACGTCGGGATAAAATGCGTTGCGTTGCGTCATCACAGCGCACGTGTGGCACTCACTTCGTCGAAATCACTACGCTGCATACGCGCATGACGCGACGCATTGGCAACAGCCGTGTGGCATTGCTCTTACATTACTAGACGTACGGCCTCTGTTCATACAATACGATGTGAAATATATTGTATTATCATATTATGTTCGCGTCCTTGAATAATCCTCCTTTGAATTTCTAACAGTGAACATATTTTACAGATAAATTCGTAGAAGTGTGTTTTTTAGGGTTCCGTAGTGACAAGGAACCCTTATAGTTTCGCCATGTCCGTCTATCTGTCTGTCCGCGGCTTAGTTCAGAGACTCATAGTACTAGAAAGCTGTGCCTTAGTATACATATTCTTCACGCCGACAAAACGTTACCAAAACTAAAATCTGTAAAAAAAATATTGTAGGGTACCCTACAATTTTCTTTTCCCTTGCACGTAAAGTGGGGATGGTATAATTTTTTTCTCGTCTATGCCGTGGTGAGGTGTATCGTTGGATGGATAGGCAGTTTAAAAATATTGCGGGTCTGTGATCCTAATTATTATTCGATTCAGGGATCCGATCCGTAATATTAAGCTTTAAAGTACTAATTTTTATTAGAGACAAGTGTACCTGTCAGCTAAATGGTTGTTTTTAGATATGTGAAAAAAATCACGGCAGTAGTTTATACATTATAACGAAGTTAAAAGGAAAACTATCACTAAGAAGGCTGTGCCGGGAGCCCTCCTGGAGGGATCCCCTAGTCGTATATGGGATGCCGGGAGCCCTCGCGGAGGGCTCATTTTAAATGTAGGTTTTTCTTAGCGAATACAGCATTATAAACGGTGAAAATAAAATCTGATGTATATTTTTACAAGATTTATTAGTATATGCATTGTTTTTTTAAATAAAAGCATATTTTTTGTTAGCCCTCGTTCCCACGGACGTAATAAAATCGCGGCGGGATAAAATCGCCCAGCGCGATTTTTCCCCGCCTTCAACAGAGTGTTCGAACGAGCGTGAAAAAATCACTTGGAATTAAATCTGCGAGCAGTGCGGACGTACGATGGGTTCCGCAAAATCATTAGCGGTAGCTAGTTAGGAGGCCAGAAAACCGCAAAAAAAGATTTGGATGCATCCCTTGAATCATCATCATCATCATTTCAGCCGAAAGACGTCCACTGCTGGACATAGGCCTCCCCCAAGCACAGGCACTTCGAGCAATTCTCTGCTTCCCGTATCTAGTGGTTTCCTGCGGCCTTCACAAGGTCATCGGTCCAGCCCTTGAATAATGAACTATATTTAAAAGGCCATTTTTTTAAGCCATACAATTATTTGGAAATAATATCCTAAAAATTATAATAAATAGCATGTTTCTTCTACTTTTTTTATCAAATTAAACCCGTTTAATACCTACTTACTTTCTTTATGATAAACTCCACCTAAATACCTACTTATGCCCAGAACTGACTGATTATTCCAATGTTTTATTACGGCCTTGAGCATGCGACATGTCCGCACTCTACGAGCCGGCGTGCCGTACTGACCAACGCGCGCGATTTTTACGCGTCCGTGGGAACAGAAGTACAGAACTTCGTATGTCGCATTCATTCAACGCTCAACGCCGAGCGTTGAAAATCGAACACTGCGCGATTTAAAATCTCGGCGTGGAAAAATCGCGGCCGTGTGAACAGATGTACCGCTTTGCATTTGTTCCATTCCAAGCGCGCCACGCGATTTTATCACGCGCGTGGTTTTCGCGTCCGTGGGAACGAGGGCTTAATTAATTTTTCACGATTATTCACTAAAATTGAAAACTTTGGAAACTTCGTATAGTTACAAGGGGTCTTGTGTAACTATACGAAGTTTCCAACGTTTTATTAAAAACACTATTTTATTTCGTTTTACAGTGTTTTAAGACACGGTTTTAAACATAATGCCGTCCGCGATGGTTAATTTATTTATTTATTTATTTAGCAACAACGGCTGTGTTACAGCCATTTACAGTAGCTAAAACTATTTAACTATATAACTATATTAAACTATTTAAGTTAACTTTAGCGCAATCGTAATGCCGGCAACCCTCCCGGAAGGTTCACTTCCAACAATATGTAAGGCGGCATGCGCATGGCGTATGAGTTGTATGAAAATGGATGGAATCGAAAGTGTTAACGAGTAATACTTAGTCGAAGAACTTACATTATTATTGTAGTTGGAATGTTTGGGAGAGCAGGTTTTTCAACATTGTAGTTAAGTTTGTTCTTTGCATAAATTCCTCCCAACTATGGAACCCTTTATCGTGCGCCGTCCGACACGCATTCGGCCGGTTTTTATGAGATTGAAAATGCGACGAGCTGAATATATTTTCAATTGCTTGGCAAGAGTGTCATTATCAAAATCCAGAACTATGAAGATTCGGACAAATTTTAACATTTATAAGGAAGATGAGAATAGATGAGCTAGGAACGAGAAATAATCAATTAAATTTCTTTTCAACAGATAATGAATGTTATTTTTCACGGTTATTAAAATAAATGTTGATTATTGAAAGAATTAATTACCGCAATCTCTTTAGTTTTGAAATAAACGAATATAATGGCCATAGCCGTTGAAAATAATTAGGATGCCATATAATTTTTATTTTATTTATTTTTCTTTATCGAAGCAAATGGCTTTCAAAATTATTTTTCCTTATACAACGGTCAGATTTGGTGTCACTATCTGCTGTAACCTTTTTGTATGTTATTAAAATAGTACCTACAAAAGTAAACCTTTTTGCGTTGCTTGCGGTGCCATGTGCAAAAACGTAAAAGTGTGGCTTCATGGTTTGACATTTTTTTATGAGCTAGACCACAAAAAAAAAAAAATCCTGAAATTTTTCTATGAGGTTAGATAATAGCTAACAACGTTTTACATAGCTATTAATTTTGACTTTCACCTACAAACTAAAATTAATGTTTGCTAAGAACTAAAAATTAATTTGGCTGAAAGTAATACATCAAACTTACATCTATCAATTCTCTTCAAGGCTGATTACAAGTTTATGAAACACGTATGTAGGTAAATCAATTTAGATAACCCTTAAAGGCTTAATACATGGTTGTATGCTAGGCGGGGAGGCTGTCTCGACGCGGAGGCGCCGCGGTGCCGACACTGGGCCGCCCACACGACGCCGGAGTCTTGCCCTTGCAGACTCGCCAGTAGTCGCCAGGCTACACTCATCTCATATACTTGCCCTGAAATGGAACTAGTAGGTGCTTGAAACGTCTCAAGTAATTTTTTTTTCGGTTTAAGTTTAGTTGTGGGAAGTCAAATTATAATAAGTGTGTTTGCCTTGTTACAAAACCGAAGTGCAAAAGATGGCACGTCCGTGATCCACTGCAAAAACCTGCAAGACTCGAAGTAAATCGATTACGGTGCCGCGGTGTAAGGGCCATATAGGTATTGCCCTCCGCCCACGACATGTGGATCGTACAATCTCGAAAACTGAAGTAAATCTGAAACACTTTAGTCGCTGAAATGTCTTGGTTCTAATTTCGCAATGCTGGAGATTTGGAGAATAGTCTTATTTTTTCAAATCTTATATGGACGCTAGTGATGGGACTAAAGGGGTTTTCGAGTTTTACGCAAATAAATAAACAGAGCGAAGTCGCTCTGTTTATTTATTTGCCTACCATCCTTTACTACATTATAAAGTTATAATGTAGTAAAGGATTATCTGAATTAAAGATAATATTCACATAATTTAAAAAGCTAACAGTCTCAAGATAATAATTATAATTACAAGTAACTATTAAAAAAGGAGGGGAAATAATAACAAGGCATCAAAATAATTCGTCCGTATCGGTGATAACTGGAAAAGTGCCCAAAAGGTTGGCATAGCCACGTTGTATGGCAATGCTGATTCTTTGGCCCTTGTGTTTCAACCCCAAAAGGAACGAATAAGATTGGAGTATTTGCGCCGTTTGAGGTTTTCCGTACCTGCAGCAGCCGCCCCAGCACAGCTTGCCGTGCTAGGAAGATGGGATGGCACAAGGGTGTCGACCCCATCCCACACCAAAGGCCTACCTACCTTCCAAGGCATTATGGTCATTCCGTCTGGTCTCTTCTCATCGTCGCGTGCCAAGTCATTGGGTTCTAAAATAGCTCGCACTCCGGCGGTGACAAGAGCACGACAGATGATGTCATTGATGGTGGCGTGCCGTGCTATCCGGCCTGCGCTCTTACTGCAGGATAGGCCATGGGTCCGAGCCTGTCGACATCTTTACCGCATTGCCGGCGATGCGGAGCCATACAAGAAGAGTCTATACGCAGACAAGTAGCGAGCAAAGTGCCGATGTTGGGTGGTAGCGCCTGAAGCCAGAGGCAGACTCCCAAATACTCATACAGCCAGCAGGCACGCTCAGCAGTATTGGTGGACGTACTTCATACCATCCTGCAGAGCAACTCATCCCACTGCCTCTGGGAAAATGGGTTCACGGGCCGATCTGTATCCGAGCAAGCCACTTTCCAGGCGATTACCGCGTCGATCAAGCAACACAATCAACCAGGGAGATTTTTCCGGTCAACTTTTCTGTGCTATAGACAGAAGACAGGAACTATTTATGTAATAAATAAATGAAATGCAAACTTTTTAGTTATGAAAAATACGTAAATACCACGCCACTTAGCTCAAAAAATAATCAGGATGCCATAATTTCTTTTTCTTTTTTTTTCTTTTTAGAGGCTTATATTTATATGGCTTGCAAGATTAGTTATTCATCAAAATTGGCCAGGTTACTTACTTCTTTATTACAACCTCTTTTAAATAAAATATTTTAATACAAACTTCTTGTTCCAACTATTTGAAACCAAAGCTGGGAACAAATTATCAGACGCGTCCGTAAGCCGCGACTGATAGTCACCTAAGGTCACGTCCGCGAATTACGACCGATAGTTTGCATGGACCTTAAAATGTCGAAATATCGAATATAGCAAAGAAATTATTCAGGGTGGATTTTTGAGATGTGACAGTAAGGGCAGATACCTTAACCGTTTTAGCTACAGGAAAACGGTCAGATTTTAAGGAACACACATAGTTTACCGCCATTGAGAAAACTGCGAGTGAAGCTTATATACTATGAAATATGTTTTCAGAATAAGTGATTCGAATATCCCCCAAATACATCTTCTTTTCTTTCTTTACTGTCCTTTCTTGTCTGAACTTGTAGGCTTGTAGGTACTCAGATAAACCTGAAATATGTTTTCAGATCTGAATTTTTTAAACAGACGATAACTGAAACTGTAGGTATGTAAGTAATTTCATAAAACCATTTAATAATGTGAGGACAAAAACGCCACAAATATCGTGGGAAGCTTTGCGTGTCTCTATGTAATGAAAACGGGTGTGTTAGCACTATATAATATTTTATTCCTAAGATTTAGAGATATAGCGTAGCGCACATTTGTTCCCTTTTCTGCCCTGAAGGAGCCTGTCACTCTCTATACTCGTAGTTTGAGTGTAATGGAGCAGAATGTAATACACAACAGTTTTATCGACGAAAAAGCTTTGGGAAAATGAAAGTAGATATATTGTTTGTATTGTACTCTCAAAGGATTGAAAATGTGTGTTTGTTATATGGGAGCGCTGAGTGATTTATATCGAATTCGTTTGTTTCTCTTTGTGAAAAAACAAAGCTTTGTTTAGGGCTTATTCCGAGAAAATGATTGTAATCAAGGTAATTGCTTTTATTGGGAACTAGCGAGAACTTACGACTTGGTAAAACCTCGATATTTCTTTATTTTATGTAAGTAACTTTAATATCAATGTATCATACACATAAACCTTCAGGAATAAATTCTCTAAATGATGGTGAAACATATTTTGATGCGGTCAAAATATGTTGCACAGTTTAGAAGAACATCGCGTTCACACAGACAGTCACTTGAATTGACTTGAATTTCTATTGTATAGGCAAATTCAAAATGAATTTTTATTGTTCGAATAGAATTCGGGGCGGTAACGGTATCTAGCCGCAACACGGTGACACTACAATGGATAAAAGGACACAGCGGATCTCTAGGCAACGACGCAGCTGACGCACTTTCTACACGAGGATCCAGCACGGCAGTCTGCGTACCCATCCCGTTCAACCAAATATGCAGGTGGCTACAGGAGTTCACCCACACACAAGCGGAATACTGGTGGACCTCGACACAGGGATGTAGGCAGTTCAAGGAAGATATGCCATCCTTGGATAACGGGCTAACCAGGCGTTTACTACGCCTGGACAGGAACGGCCTGCGCCTGGTGACGGGGACCATCACGGGACCATCACAATTGACATAACGGACAGTTTTCTGTGCAGGGCGTACATGGAGGCTAAGGAACCCTCGCGCACGTGCTTTTTGCACAGGCGTTACCCAGATTAGAACAGAAACCCTCGGGTCACCCACATCTTTCACAGATGTTCTGAAGAGACCAGGACTTTTAAATAACTTCTGGATCCCTCCAGAAGTTATTTAAAAGACCTGGTCTGCTGGGTGCCTGGTGGGTTGGTTGGAATAACCGCCAACGGCCGCTATGGCCCACGCACAATGGTTCACTTGAAGGACTTAAGTGCGGAAACCAAACCCTATAACATAGAACATAAGATTCGGGGCGATTCGTTTGGCTATTAGATATTTGTAAACCTTCATATTTGTTTATGTTATTTAATTTAAAATTCTTTATTGCAATGCAATCAAGTATAGTGGTTATGAATTACCTAACCATGAATGTGGTGTCAATAATTAATTATTTGTGTTAGATACAGAGTTTACCTCTATGAATGTAAATACAATAGAATTAATATTATCCAATACGTACCATAGTAAATTGGTCGATTTGTTTTTAAAGGAATGATTAGAATTATACTATCGCTGGCTTACAATTTATTTTAATACGTTTATGTAATAAATCCAAGGCAGTAGACGTCCACTGTTTGACAGTTTAGGTATATGTGGTAGGTATTAACGCTCGTCATGATGACTAATGTTCGGAATATTTTTACTGTAAAATATGCACTATTTATGATAATGCACTTTTCTATGAATAATGTAGGTATACCTAAACACACTGTATCCATAGAAAAGTGTATTCTCTGTGTGTAGGTCTCGTCTAACTGTGCAAACACGTATGTATATGAATGTTTGCATAGTTACTCGCATATTTACTATATTACTTACTAAAATCGATCCCCCGCGGCTTCGTCCACGTGAATGTCGTAAAATATCCCACTGGAACGTATTACCGGGATTAAAGTAGGATCCTATGTGTTAATGCAGATTATAAACTATTTGTGTGCTCAATTTCATCCAAAGCCGTTCATCCGTTTTTGCGTGATTGAGTAACAAACATACAAACTTTAATATTTATAATATTACACATACACATCTACAGAATGTTTCATTCGACTTTTTCTTATTTATGTTCAATGTGAATTCAGAGAAAACTATTTAATATATTAGCTTATTACTACGCTATGGTGCAAAAAGAAACAGGGTTTGCACAAAAAAGCTTCTGTAAGAAAAGAAACAAAGGACTTCTAACCTATTTAAATTTGGGTTGAGCTCTAACACCGTAACACGGTAGTTACAAACTCTTAATTAGCTAGATAGGACCGACCTTCATTAAGCAATAAATATGAGGAGATTACTCCTCTTGGGTATAACCTCCCATTATTTTACGAGAGGCTGAAACTTTCCACAACGGCCAGGTTTAGTATCCGTAAAAATATTTATAGCAATAGCAATTTACGAACTAATTAAATATTTTTCATATTTTCGTTGAACGCCTGATAAACAACTATTAGCATGTAACACACATGCAGATAGCTCTTAATCCGATGTTTGCCTCTCCGATCCGACCTCTGCGATTTTACGGCTTTATGGTTCGTACGGTTCTATGGTTCTTACACAAAGGTGCCTGTTGACCTCTTGTATGCGAATAGAGGGAGGTACCGCGTATGGTAGACGTTTAAGAGCGGGTTATTGTATACGATAAGCAGGCACTTTATTTCCTGCCCGTGCCCAGGTGGCTTATTGGTGACTCGCCCGAATTAACTCGTGGTTACTGGCCAAATGTGGGTGTGTTTAGGTACCTATATATAAGTATAGCCTTTAGAGGTAGGTACTAACGTACCTCGGCCTAACCCTGTGGGGCATACAGATGTGATGTTATGTACTTAATATATGTGTACTTTTTGGAACGAAGTTCCGGTAGGAGTAAGAGTAAACTGGCAGAAAATGTCATGTTACGAAAAACCCAGTTTCAAGTGTCAATCGTTTTTGTTTTTTAATACAGAGCCATCTAAACAAAAACTTCGTTTGTTCCCAATTGTACCACTTGAAACTTGAGATTGTATCACACAAAACACACATAACACACACAACATACATAATACACAGCAAAAGGAACTTTTTTACGATTTTTTTATGTAGGTGGTGCAATTTGTGTATTTTCTCCATTAATTTGCTACCCAAGTGGGAAATATTAATATTAGGGTAAAACTAGATGCCATTTTTTCTAGTTTCTGACTCTCTGTGAGGTTGTTAGTTACATGTTGGCGGCCGGATGATTTTGTTTATCCACAAAATCATGATTTACCAGGAGAGCGTTTTGAACGCAAATCTGTGATAATTAATAGAAGAATAAAGCTACACTTGTTATAATTTACAATATTTTGTTAATAGGACATTACTGAGGAAATGGTTAAGGCCAAGTATTGTAATATATATTTTTTTACTTTGTGAAAAATAGGTGAAGTGTTTTTACGTGACTTAATATTAGTAAAAATTGACAATGAAACAGAAAAAAAATTACTACGTAAAAACAAATAATTCTGAGTCAAATTATGTCATCATCATTTGCCTAGCCAACTATGTTGGGGTCAGATTCCAGTCTAACCGGATGCAGCAGAATATCAGTATTTTACATGGACCGTCTGCCTATCTGACCTCCACAAACCAGTTACTGGGTAATACGATACCCGTGGTAATACTGGTTGTTAGACTTTCGGCGACCTTCTGACGACCCGTAACAACTGTCAAAGATCTACAAATGACAGCTGGGAACAACGGCTTAACGTGCTTTCCGAGGCACGGACGGGACTTGGTATGTAAAGATGGTCACCTATGATCCACGGACCAACGTAGGCGCGTACAACGTACGCGGCAAGCGTAGCTTACATAATCAGCCTATTAATGTCCCCACTGCTGGGACACAGGCCTCCTCTCTATGAGAGGGAGGGAGGGTTAAGCGTAGCTTAACCTGATCGAATTGATCAACCCGTGCGGCTGTTATTGCTTAGCCACAATCTCCTACTGAGTCAAATTAAGTAAGAAAGTAAACATAAAATCTGCAGTTGATTGTACTTTGCTGCCATCGATGTATAATCTATATATATATAAATGAATCCCTATTTCCTTGGTCACGGCATCACGCGTGAACGGCTGGCCGCCAATTTCGCTAATTCTTTTTTTGTTGTGTTATAGTAAGGAGATAATTCTTAGGATAGGTAGGTAAGTGAAGGTAGGGTAGGTAGGTAGGATAGTTATGCAAGTAGGTAGGTATGTATGTAGGTAAGTAGGTAAGTAAGTAAGTAGGTAGGGTAGGTAGGTAGGTATGTAGGTAGGTAGGTAGTTAGTTAGGGTAGGTAGGTATGTATGTAGGTTGGTAGGTAGTTAGGGTAGGTAGGTGCGCCGTAGATAAGTGCTTACCCGTGCGAAGCCGGGGCGGGCAGCTAGTAAGTAATAACTAATCCCAAGCCAGTAGGTGCCTATCTCCGAAGCACATCACAACTGGTAACACCAGTGTTACATCCACTGTACCAGAACAATCAGCACTTGCTTATCCCTCATGCACAGATCGATAGCGGTAAACAAGTTTCAAAAGCCCTAATATACTAACATAACCTTAAATAAATATATCCTACTGACAGTTTTATAGCATTTAGGTCCTTGTTCGTATTTATGACGTCACCAAGAAATGAGCAGAGTGTTGGGGCGGCAAAATTAATGCATTCCGCGCCCCCGAGGTCATCCGACTCTGAGTCACCGTGCCGCATTGAAATGGTTCATACACTTGGAAAACCCCGGTATTTTGAGAAAATGTAATGTTACATTAAACAGAAAGGAAATTCCGACTTATAAATAACATTGTCCATAGTTCTACGATTATGACGGGAGAAAAAAATACTAACTAGATTTATTTTAGGGCTGGCCCTAAAGAAATTTAAGAGGGTTTACGTCGTACGGCATTTCATACAAACTTGCAAGCCCTTATTTTTCGAAATGACAGAACCGATTTTAATGAAACTTCATATGCAAATGCAGGATACAAAGGTCTAAAAACTTAGTTAAGAACATTTTCGAAAAATAGTGTTACAGCCAAATTAGACCGATTTTAAATTTTCCAAAGAAACAGAGATTTCCAGTTATCTGTTTTTAAATAATACATTTCGAAAATGTTCTTAACTAAGTTTTTAGACCTTTGTATCCTGCATATGCGTATGAAATTTCATTTAAATCGGTTCAGTAATTTCGAAAAATAAGGGCTTGTAAGTTTGTATGAAATGCCTTACGGCGTAAACCCTCTTAAAGAAACAAAAGAATGCGTTTAGTTTCAAGCATTGTTATGCTGCTTGCTTTTGCCCCCACCTTCACTCCTGTGGTCTATATCCCGCGTGCATTGTCCCTATACCAAAACATACGTCACTCTCCGGTCCTTAAACTACTTCTTTGCACATCATGTCGACAAATTGCTCCTTCGTGAAAGTAGGACTATAACTCTAACTTTAAATTAGTCCATGATCACCATATTTTTATGGTTTTCTTTATTCCATTTGACAGCATGAGATCCAAGTTTAAAACACTAAAAAAGATAGGTAACAGAGGAGCTTTGGATTGTTAGCGTACTTCACGAGTCTCAATTAGGAACAAGAACAGAATAATAATAGCGCCTTATACTTCAGCAGACAAACCGCGCTCCTTATTGCTCCTCACATAGAAAGGAAGACATTCCTCTTCACAAAGAGCGAGCGTAATAAATTCTCGGAAAATCCATGATCATTATGTCTTCAATTTTCCGAGAGACTGCTCTTTTCTATTGTTTTTTCTTATTGTTGGTTTCAGAATAATTTGAATAATTTGTTTTACTAACCTTTAGTGAATACTGCTTTTAAGTGACAGATTACTCCTTACCATGCTAAAAATCATATAAATATGTTTTTCAAATATTTTGGCCAGCATTCGGTTATAAATCAGTTTCCCTGTAGCTGAACTTCATACAGCTCAGTTACCGTACCGATATTCTGACAACTAAAATATTAACACCCTCTCTTTCAATTCACGTATTACAAAAGGTGAGTTGGGAGTTACATGAGGAGTATAAACAAACAGATTCAGCAGTTATAACATGCAATACGTAACTACCGTCATAGATGTTCATATGACAATATCGGGCCAACAATTATTATGCTCACATACACTCTGGGACACTGATGGATCTCAACGTCATCTACAGCCAGATTTCACCCAATGCTCGGTATAGCTCTTTCTTTGATTATCAAAATATCAGCCACACTGAACCTAGCACAACATCGTAGATCAATAAAAGCGCGTGTTTCACCCACGAGCCCCTAAAAGGCCGTAAAGATAACGATCCACTTAAAAGAGAAACTTTCAAGTGTAAATAATGAAGGCAGGCTGTTATGGCACGCGCGGCTTGTGTACTCACCTGAATGTTTATAAGTAATGTTTACACGCCTCGCTCGCCGCCCTTTGCATATTAAATGTGTTTATTTCAGGTGTAATGAAGCTCTAACGTTCCGTCGCTGCTCAATTCTAGCGTATTGCACGTTATAAATGCTAAATCTGTATGTATATCCTCCTGACGTAGACACCTTTAGTCACCTTTTGTAACACGTGAATTGAAAGAGAGAGTGTATTTTTTTAAAGTATTATTTGTTTTATTCCAATAAAATTCTATTTTTAATTTCAGATCCAGATCTTTTGTAATCTATAGACCTTTGATTTTCCATTTGAAATTTCGTAGCACCGTAGCAGCATTTTTTTTATAAGATATACAATATTGTAACCAAAAACGCAGTTTGGTATCAATATTAGGACGAGGCTGAACATTATTAAGTACCTACTCGAAGACTTAACACCTCCAGTATTAAGGGTTGCATTCGCACAAGGGCTACGTCTGCTACGCGCGGCGTAGACCCAGTAAAAATCACAGTAAAATAAAACGATTTAAACGTTAAAGTAGCCAGTGATTCATTCAGTTTTCAATACTAGACACAACATAGTCTATAACAGATAAACTTAGTTTTTTTTTTTTATTTAGGGTTGCTTTCAGACTTTGCTACGAGCACTGCTACGCGAGGCGTAGACGTCATTTATATCACAAACAAAATGGTTTCATGCATACGTTTAACTTTCAAAGTTTGACTGGAGGGCAATGCAATAAATCAGCTCATAAAAGCTCGGCTGGCTTCACAGAAACATGACGGCCGCATGAATTTCGATGCATACAAATGTAACAAAAATAGACGCTGTATTGATTTCTATATTGCATTATATCGGTTGTTTCGGTGTTCCGTTTGCTCCATTTGCCATATAGAACAAAGTCTTTAAGTAAATATTTACTAACGCAATTTTCCATCTATAAAAATATAGACAAAATATCCTATTTAGGAAATACCTTTAAACTTCTAATGGTCACATGCAATTTCAGAAGTTTTGATACAGAAATCACCGCCAATATAATCTGACCTTGTCATACAACTCCAAACTCTCATTAGCTAAGAAGCAATAAGAATGTTAATCACGTCCTAACTGAAGCGCTGTAAGCTCGCAGACAAAAAGTTGTAATGTCTATAATTAAGTATAAGTAGTAGCGGGCGACCGGGTACTCTGCGCGCCGGTAGCAGTGTGTGGACAGACACGGACCGACCTAGATCGGGTCCGCTCGATGCCGCCCGAAGCGCTCGCCGGCGCCCGCCCAGAATAGACGCAGCACGTGCGTCGGCCGCGACACACGCTCGCTCCCGCCCGGCTCGCCCCCGGCTCGTGCTCACTCCGGCTCGCGCTCGCTCCGGCCCACTCTGGCCCGCACCGGCAGCGTCACCCGCACACAAACTATCTCGTGCCCTCTTACAAAAGCACCATGTAACTCGTGTTGTGATCCCCCGAATAAATGGACGACAAAACTCTAGTCGAAACTCTACGTAAACTATTTTTAACCTCGTTAACGTAAAAGTATTTAGTGACTGAATGTTTACTGTGCTTCGAAATCGTAGTGGCCTTGTTCGTTATCTCTCAGCGGGAAACCTTTCTGTTACCTTTTACTTTGGTTGTTCTTTATCTGTCATAGATACGTGTTAGCATATTAGAGTGATAAATTTTTGTGATGTATCCTGAAAAGCTTATTTAAGTAACAAAACACTGTAACGATGTGCCTTAACCTGTAATATTCGCGTAGTTTACGAAGATTGCTTGTGGAACGCAATAAATATTTGTTGTTAGCGCGCGTGACTCACCGTCACAGACATGCAAAGTTTCAAGTTCGTGTTACTTTGTGCATTACTCTTTGTACCAGAACCTGTCCCTGCTTGGAAGGCTGACACGTAAGAATACTATGTTATTTATGATTGCTATTACTTTCATATATCTTCGTGGAGCACTCAGTTAGCTGAAACATCCTGAATATTTGATGTAGTTTGAAACTAAACTGTACTTCAGGGACATACAGAACTGCGAAAGTTTTCTGAATTACTTTTTTTGCTTTTTATCTATCAAAACGTTTCTTTTTACTTATTTTCACTGTACTGGACATAGTTCTAAATAACCTTACAATCACAAAGCATAAAGAAAGAGACAAAATCAAACAACCTAAGTTTTCATGTACAATTATCTAATTGTCGAGTGCGTGAGAAAAGTAATTTTACTGAAGAGCATTAGGTACAATACCGGACGCGAGGCAGATACCGGACGGACGGAACTTGACGCATATTATTTGTGTTGCAAACACTTTGACCACCTGAAAGTATAGATATCAAAGTTATGATCCAACATAAAATTTGTAAAGGAGCTTAATTTATTTTGGTGATTATCGTAAACAAACCCTTATTTACGAGTCATGGGTCTGCGAATTACCGCCCGCCGGTCGTCGCAAATATAATGTGCTCTGAAATTTTTCTTCTCAAGAAGAAAATTCTCTTATTATTTTGCTAAAAGGGATATTTAATGCGCCTTATTTTTTTTTTGGAATTTGCCTTATTTTGTTATTATTGTACTTTGTAACGAATGTGCATATTTTGTGTACTTTTAATATAAAGTTTTCTTTTTCGTAGGGTAAAAGTATGGGCGAGAGCCCTTGGGGACGAACTATGGAAATTAAGTGAAGCTCTGACAAAATCAGATCAAATCAGAATTGTAAGTGCAATAAATTTGTTCGTAGGAAATGTTATAATGGACGTACAGAATTGCTAAAGTTTTGAAGTTTGAAAGTTTTTTTTATTTCAGAATTTTTTGCTGCATAGCTAACTCTGAAAATTTTAAAACCCCCAAAAGAATTTGCAAATACATCCTAATTTTTTTTGTAATATAAATTCATGCGCCACACTAAAGCGTGAAAATTAAGTGAAGCTCAAAATTACATTGAAATGAAACTTTAAATCAACGTCATTCGTTATATTTCACGATTAAATGATTCTGGGAAAAATTCCGAATCCTTCTATTCAGATTTTATTTACACGTTCTCAATTTCGCAGAAATACAAACAAATGAACGCGAGCGTGAAGAGAAAAGATGGAAAGCAAATATTGGAGTCCTCACTGCGCTCCGTGAGCACCATGCTCACTCGCAAAATCAATGCCGTCCAGGTAAGCCATACCCGTAACTTCTTATTGTGCTACTACATAATGACCCGTATTCATCATACTTCATCGTCCAAGTATGTATTGATTAATCCATAAAAGAGATTAATAGATATTATCCTTTGTAGAGAACTTTTTAGCGAGTAGGTATTAAGTAAAGAGACACCACTATTAGGTAAGTAAAAGTTACTAAGTATGTTTTATTTCTGATCAGTGGTGGACATGGTTTCAAGGCTTTCAGTTAGTTAAAATTAAAAGGACGGTGAATGCATTAACTATGAAATGTAGAATTGTTGTGGATGGACATTTATCTATGAAATAACTTTAATTTATGGTTCAATATAATAAATTCCAACCTATCAAGACATGATCTGCGTATTTTAAACAAAATTATATGTTTACCCTTAATTGTTATCCGAATAAGTTATTGTTTTTTGCGTTATGTTCCATAAATTGCACAAAAAATTCATTCATTAAAATTATCATAAAAATGAAAAGATGTTCGTTGCGACCGATTAGGAAAATTTTTGTTTTAAATTGTTCGTAATATAGTCCGAATCAGCCCCCTAATTACGCAATGCACGATCAATTTTAAATTCAAACCAATTGAAAAAGATTGCCAGTCGATTGCTTCATAAGTTCGACAAAAAAATTGAGCAGATTTTTTTTGTCGAACTTATGAAGCAATGGACTGGCAATCTTTTTCAAAATTTATCGTGCATTACGTAATTAGGGTGCAGGTTCTTACGGAAACACAATATATATATATATATTAAAATCTATTTAAACATTTTTACAATTATTTTTGCATAACGTACCCAATGAATTGCAAGTGTTATAAGTACGCCATCATTCCCACATCAGACAAAATACTTTTTATGGAATATTTCTTTATATAGGTATGTGAATAGTATGTTATGTTGCCACATAACAGGCAATTATTTATTTATTACCAATTATTAACTAAATAATTGCTTTATTATTTAAAGAAATTGTTGCGAGGATAGGCAGTCAGTGCTGCGTGAAGTAAGTACATTCAGTGTGCTGAATATGGTTTCTTTCTACTTTTGCAACTGCATCATGGGCATTGAGAGTAGTGGTGACCTCATGCTGTAGTGAAAAGATTGTAAGGTCAGCAAGGTTAATAGAGGGGCTGGCTGCGCAGGGTGCGCCACACTTGGTTGGGTTTATTACACGTCAAGGCAATTTTGGCAATAGACAAAAGATAGACGTCCGCAGATGTGAATACGATAATATGAAATTGTTGCGTAAACCCAACTCGTGACAATTTAAGGCAGGGTGTTGCCCTTTTTTTAGTTAATATTTTAAATAAAAGCATTTTTGATCAGTTTTTGTTATGTTTGTAGTGCATTCACGCGACGGCAGAAGATTTGGCAAGAAAATTCGACTACGCCTATAATAAATCCCAACCGTTCGAGTACTGTTCGGCGAAGTATTCCAAGTTTTTCTATGAAGAGGAATCCGATAACCCTGCCCCCCAGAATGAGGAGGCTCTGCCCAGATATGTTGTAAACAGTACTCGTTACATGAACGTGTCTCTGGAGAGGGACTCGCACTTTTACAACATCAATGTAAATACAAACACCAGTTGCGTTCACGTTCCCACCAATATATTTGATATAGGTATGTAATATTGAAAGGGCTGCAATATTTTTTATCATATGTACCTACTCTATAGCCACGCTAATCCCAGCACTGCGTGCCTAATCAGGTAATCGCTTTATGGTTGGTTAAAGCCACTACCTACGCGTCATGTTTTTAGCGAAGAGTACCTAAGGTTGAAAGGTCCTCTATAATTGATAATTGGAATAAGCCAATTAACGGGAAAGTACGTTGAAACCCAATTTAAAAAGCCCGAGTAGGCTGTCTCGCCCGTAATCTCATAACTGTAGAGTAAACACCTGCACATAGGTTAAATATGATAGCTCAGGTACTCTATGTATATTTTTATCATAAGTTACGTAAGCACGTACCTACTGAAAAATTATAACTGTAGCTCGTATATAAGTATGTATAAGTAAATACTAGCTACAGTTATAATTTTTGAAGTGATAACTTCTTATGGGAGGGTACATCGCTTCGTAACATAACGCGTTACGGCGCCAGTCTGTCTGGCTTCCCTTTCTCTCACGCATAGGGCAGCAGTCCCCCGCCGCGTGATCACTTCCGTCGAGTGTCCCGAGACGCACACGTTTTTTTTAATTAAAATGTATATTACTTCTCAAATCCTTTTTCCAAAATATTATGTATCAGCTGCTGTAGAGATGAAGTCTTTCTATCATTGAGGATACGGACATAGCACACATTTATGAACTGAACTAAAAATATTTGAATAACGGATGATGTATAGTTTCAGCATATTATTCAATATAATGTAAGCTTTAATATGTAAGCAAGTACCTACATACCTATTGTGTAAACAGCGGAGCAATATCGTGAATTATTTCTAAGTGATATATTTTTGGTTGGGGAGCCAAACCCATATGCTTCATTGGATATTGAAGTTTTATTTCCCAGTGTAGCGTAATTGGATAAGAATAGTTTTTATGTAGGTACACTAGAGTTAATAAATAAAGCCGTTTATTTCCAAACTTTGGGTACATCGTTAATGTGTTACCATTTGGGTAAGTAATCATAATATGCTGCGATAATAGGTATGTGTACACCCGTAAGTGACAAGTTCACTCTAGAATTAAGTATAATTATTACAGTACCCCAAAAAATGTATTAGTGAATAAGTCGATGGTGTGCCATAATTAAATAAATAAATAATAATATGTCCCGCAGCTCAGTGTGCCTTTTAACATAGGCCTCCTTCATCTGTCTCCATTGTGCTCTGTCCTTGGCAACTCTAGAGATTAGATAGTTATTAGTTATTTTTTGTAACGATTGACTTTGCTGTAACAAAACTAATCTTTTTTACAGAGACGACTGCCTTAAATGCTATTTTATGGTCAAAAGAATTGAACGATATCTTTTTAAAAAACTACAACTCCGACCCGTCACTATCGTGGCAGTACTTCGGCAGCGCGCATGGCATCCTGCGCTTCTACCCCGGCATGCGCTGGAACACCAAGGAGGTGGACACATACGACTGTCGTGTCCAGTCTTGGTACATAGAAGCTGCCACCTGCTCCAAAGACATGATTATCCTATTCGATGTCTCCGGGTCAATGACTGGATTTAAGAACTACGTAGCAAGAAGAACGTTACGCACACTTTTGGAAACTCTATCGAACAACGATTACGTCAACGTATATACTTTTAAAAATGAGACCCACTTTGTTGTTGAATGTTTCGTGGACCTGGTGCAGGCAACTCCTGAGAACCTGAAGACTCTTACCGATACCCTCGAGCCGACAGAAAAGGGGAAGAAGCATAAAGTGGAGTTGGAGGGGAACGCAAACTTGTCGATGGCGTATATCCAAGCTTTTACTACATTGAAACAGGTGAGTTGCTTACGATAAGTATGGGTTGACTTAGTTGCCACTATCATTCACGTCATAAAATTAACTACTCTTATTCTAATGAATAAGTTTAAGGACAACGTGATGATCGTTATGCCTCACCTTTTTTCATCTATTCTGAATGAATAATTTGAAATAATAAATTATTTATACAAGTCCTTACAAAGTTCAACCAATGATCGAATTTTGAACCTCTGTTTAGCGAAGAGCATTATGTAACGTGAGCAGCACCCAAGGCTGCAACCAGCTGGTGATGGTGATCACGGACTACGTGCCGGGCAACCTGACCGAAGTCTTCGAGGAGTACAACCGCGAGGTGGTCGACGGCAAAACGTATATCCCTGTTAGAGTGTTCACCTATCTTATTGGCAAGGAGGTCACCAATGTGCGCGAGATACAGTGGATGGCGTGTTTGAATAGAGGTACACACATATATTATTATAGGAGTAGTATTTAACATAATATCTATCAGGACCGTATTCCCTGAAGGAGTGGGATGGTGTTCTGAGAATTTTAATATCACTATACGAGACATATACTAGCCGTTCACTTCGAGATGGCCGTTACCTCCCTTCCTGCTTCCCCACACTGCATAAATAAACACACGAAACAAACGACGATAGCATGCTCGCTATCCGTACTAATAAAGAGGGTCTAACTTGACGGGCGATGTGAGGAAACGGGAAGGGCATCTCGAAGTGAACTGCTAGTACATGCAACTGAAAGACAAAGCATACGTTCAGATAGTACAGGAGTATCCAAATCCAAGTTAATCGGTTATCCCAGGTTTCTTCGTGCACATTCATTCCGTGGAGGAGGTGCAGCAACAAGTGCTGAAGTATATCAACGTGATCGCTCGGCCCATGATCCTGGAGAATGAGGAGCCGCCTGCTACCTGGACACACGCCAACATTGACTACACGGTCAGTTTATTCATAATCTGTTCAATCAACCCCTTAAGTACAGGAAGGCGAGAAAACGGGAACCTCTGATACTGATATTGAATCATTGAATGTTTCATTTTATAAGATCACTAGTTTTTGCCAGCGGCTTCATTCGCGTCGATGTCGGAAATTATCACACGGGAACGAACTACCGGGATAAGAAGTATCCTATGTTATAAACTATCTGAGTGCCAATTTAATGCATCCAAATCCGTTCAGTGTTTTTGTGTGATTGTGTAACAAATATACAAACATTCACATTTACAATACCTATTAGTAGGATTTTGTAGAAAATCTATTTGTGTGAATACTGTACAGAATTTACCCACGTTTTTAATCAAAAAAGCCACCTTCCGAGTATCGCGGTGTCATTAAAACACGGGTTTGATCCTAAAAGCTTCTATGTATATTATGTTACATCAAGGAAAATGTTTTTTTAGATGCTGTGTGGTAATAATAATGTACGCTTATCTTTTACAGCGAACCAAAAAATGGGGTGTGAGTGGAGACATCTTGAAGGTATTTTTTCATTCATTCCCTATATAATTATAATAAGGTCCCATTAAATTAGATGGACAAACTTTTAGATACTTACAAGAAAACAAATCAGCCAACGAAAATACACTAAAAATGTTGGTTACCCAATGTCATTTATTATTTTAGGTCGAAATAAAATAACTTTAAAAGTGTTTTTTTATTTGGATATCTTTGGTTAGACGTAGGTACTGAACGCTGTGTTAAAATTTGTCCGTCTATTTTAATGGGACCTATATATCCCTGTTTAAAAATTGAAGTGAAGTGGAGTTTCTTGCTGGCTCTTCTCCATAGGAAACGACCAATTGGAACCGTGCATCTAGCTTCTGACATTTCATAAGTGCCCATGTAGGTTTATGTGAAATAAAATATTTAGAATTGAATTGAATTTTGCACCAGAAAAGTTGGAAAATAATTTCTGCCTCTGATCGTCTTTACGTGAATTTCAACCAAGAATATTTGTTCTTCCAGCCGGACGAAGACAAGCTGGTGACGTCAGTGGCGATCCCGGCGTTCGACTACAAGTACAACGAGGAGAACAACGATGCGCTGCTATTAGGAGTGGCTGGTACTGACGTGCCCATCGACAGCATCGCCAAACTTGCGCAGCCGCATCAGGTAAAATAAACTACATTAATATTTGAATTGTATTGGGAAATGCGTTCTTTTCATCACGCTGCTGTGTAGGTATATGTCTCAACGACGAATGAGCGGTGTTGTTGTGAAAAACCAGGGGGCCAAGTCTACTAATTTACAAACGTCAGAATGGTCTCTCGATGGTGAGTTTTTGACAGATTTCGTATGGCAAATCTGTCAAAAACTCGCCATCGAGAGACCATTGTGACATTTGTAAATTAGTAGACTTGGCCCCCAGATCTACTGTTGTGTGATAATGTCAACGAATATGTCGTGGACCATTTATGACACTTGGTTTCACCCGTAAAACATCACTGCAATATTCTTCTTACCGTCTCAATGATAAATATAATTAAATGTCGATGTTGATGTCATGTTTTAATGTCGGAGAACTGTTTCAGAATCAAATTTGATTCTGAAATAGTTCTATTTCATAAAGTTCAATAATACGTAATCAATTAATTTCAAACAGACCTCCATTCTTCACACTATTCTTACTTCCTTTATTGTCGAGAAATGGTCGATTACGGGCTGATGGAGTGATAAATAATTGAACTGTGAATCGAGAAAAAGAACAAACCTCATTTTCATTGCTCATTTACTTATTATGCAATTTCCAGCTCGGTGTCAACGGGTACTCATTCATCGTCAGTAACAATGGCTACTTGTTGCTGCATCCACTTTTGACGACTACAGTGAGTAACTTTTAACATATTTCAATGGATTAAGCGAATACGTAATACTACAGTCTGTCCAAATATGTGTAATATACGAAAAAAGTGTACCTAAACAAACCTTGTTCAGGTTAAATTCTTACGAAATCACTCACTAGAGAGAATTTGTAACATGTTCATCTGTATTTAGAAGGTTTTAACTTTATATCTCTCAATTTTTCCAACAGTATAGTTGGAATATCATTATTAAATAGTAATTGAAAAGTAAAAGAAATTGTACAATTAACCTCAATTATAAAATGAAAAATACCTTTTAAGGTGATTTAAATAAGTATTCAAAACAATCAATTTGTAAGTGGCACTACAAATGGGCATCCACAGGTACGTTTTCTGATCATATATATTTACATCTTCATCAATACTTTTCGAACAGACCATACTATGTTTTAAGATCCTCAAAAGTAGTATAGGCTAAGTTCCACTATTCTTGGTAGGTACATACCTAATAGAAATGGGCGAAATTAATTTGATAAGCATAAGTTACACCCATATTTTCAGTAACGTCACAGAATGGAAAAAAATACCTACAGTACGACACAACTTAGATGTAGCATCGGCAAAATTTGTAAAACCGATCACCATCCGAACTGAGTGCACCTTCAAAATCACCAACCTTTATTACTGCTTTAGGTGAAAATTATCTTTCGAAAACGCAATAACTTGTAAAGTCTTATAGCCAAATACATTCGTGAAATTAAAATGAATGAATGAAAATTTTCAAATCTATGCTACATCTAAGTTGTGTCGTACTGTACCTAACTTTCTCAACACAAATGAAGTCTTTGTTCACAATATTTTCAGATAAACGGAGACCTGCAGAAAAACTACAACAGCGTGGACTTTGTGGAGGTGGAACAGGTGGACGACGGGAAGGGCACGCGCGAGCTTGGCGAGCAGATCAAGAACTTGCGCCACTATCTGGTGGAGGGCGCCGACGGCAACATGACGCAGGTGCCAGTGCTCTACCATTACGACAACATGAGGTAACATATTTTTTTTCATCACACCTATTCGAAAAACGACCATGGCCTATAGAGGATAGCGGGAGTGAAATTCAATTTTGCTCCCATAGGAGTTTTAGTTTTCTCTCTTCTGATTAGTCCGCTCCGTGCTTCTGATAGATTTGCGTAGTTAGGTTGGAGGCGCTCGCGTAGCTTTTTATTTTTCTCATAGATAGTGATGAAAAATAGTGTGTATCACTCGGAGACAAAACATTTTGTTCTCGGGCGGCGGCGGCGTATATTGAATTCCTCGCTACGCTCAGGATTCTACTATAGAATCCTTACTATACTATAGAAACGCTTTGCTCGGAATTCAAAATAACGCCCTGGAAGAACAAAATATTACTTTGTCTCCTTGTAACACAAATAACTATTGATCAACCTGTATTGTCGCAGTGCTGGGCAAAAGTCTCCCCCAGGAGATTATGGGAAATTGGTCAGACAAGGCAACGCACAAGAAACAATGGAAAGCTATGAGGTCAAACATCACACTTTTTAACTAACATGTACCAAAGATTTACCAAAGATTCGCATTTGGCTTTAGTTGTTTGGAGGTATAGAGGAACAGGATCGGAAGTTCCGCCATCTTCCATTGTAAAGGGAGGATCCTCCAACCAGTCGGACTGTCGGATGTTATGTCTGGTTTTCGTGCTGTTGTATTATACTATGCAACTTTGCTTGCACGATATGGGATACGTCAGTAGGTCGTAGGTATTTGACGGTATAAGTAGATGTCGCCAAATCGCCACCAGTTGAAGCTCCGAATATGCTGCACTAGTGTTGCGGTGCGAAGGGTTACGTAAATGTACAATGCTACCGACGGTTCAGTTGATTGATTCTGTAGCTAACATCCAATTTCACGATATTTCCAGGAGGATAGCCCGAGTAAAACACGACTACTTTTTCAATAAACTTGAAGGAACGCCATTTTCTATGGGAATTTCACTACCGAAAGGATACGGAGACACTGAACTCATGCTAAAGGAAAATCCTTTAGAGGCAAAACAAGGAAAAGAGCTAACTGGTATCAACGTCACTGATTACTTTCGGTATAGCTTCAGGGTCCATCCAGATTGGTAAGTTTCTAAATAATATTGTACCTACATCATTATACTTTTAAATTATAGTGTTGTAATACCGGCAACCCTAACTGTTCACAGGGTATATTGCAAATACCATTATTTGGAAGGTCACGAGTCTCTAAATTCTGAAGTTGAAGCCTGGAAGTTTTTAGTTGGTTTATCTAAAAATGAAATTGATATAACAAAGCAGCAATACACAAAAGAGAATAAAACCGAAAAGTTCAGCCTGGACAGTAAGTAAAAAACTTATGTCATTTGTAGTAGATTTTTCTATTAGGTTTCACCACAATACCAGTAAAAGATCCTCCTAACCAAGGGCGTGGCCAGGCTATGGCCCAGGGGGGGGCAAGTTTATATATGGAGTATGATTTGTAGGTACTGTCAAGAGTCAAGAGCACATAAAGCTTTACACTTGTAGTACGACTCTCACCTTTACGGCGCACAATGGGGCCAAAATCGATGCTGGTGGACATTTGATTTTTAACTCGGTGGTTCCGATATGAGAACAAGAATAATTTTAATTTCAATGTATGGATGGAAACCGGTCGTTTTTCCTAAAACTATTCAGAACGTTAGAAGTGAAACCGAATAGGTATTATGACTGGGCGTACCACCAACACGGACTCCGGATTAGTCCCCGTTTAGGTGATATGGAACTTAATAACCAATCTAGGGGGGGGGGGGGGGTTGGCTGGCCCCCCTGCCCCCCCTTGGCAACTACCATGCTCCTAACATTATTTTAACATGTTTCTACCAGCACACTGCGGCATGACACCACTGGGCAAACACGATTACTACTGTAACGAAGACCTAGTAAAACAATTAGTATTCGATGCTAAACTATCGGCGCCATATTTCGAGAACTGGATAGCTACCGATGAAGAGCGGGATTTGGCTAGAAAATACAACGTGAGCGTCCGGTTCATAGCAACGTCGAGTGGGTTGACGAGATGGCATTATGTGTTTGAAATGGATAAGAATGAAGAAGTCGATGATCAAGGAAACAGAAGGAAGGAATATAAGGGAAAGTAAGATTATTAGGCAATTTATTAAAATATTAACAATAAATCAGTAATCGTTTATATTAATGCATGTCAAGGAAACGGCAACTATGACCCGCTTGCAACTATGCACCACATCACTAAATGCGTGTAGCGTTTAACGTATACAAAACCTCGTTCTGTTTCTGTCAATCGTTTGAAGATGTCAGAGACGGAAAGATGTTTTAAATAATGCATTTAGTGACTATAATGGTGCGAGTGAGCCCACAAGTATTAGGTATAGATAAGATATTGTTTTTCGTTGCTGATCCTGGTATGACTGATAATTACAGTGTTTTCGGAGACGACTACCACAACACGATTGAAGAGACTTGGTACAAAGCAGCGGTTCTACAACATATGATAAACAAAGAGTCTCTAGTGGTAGCCACGCCTCTTCCTATCCTGGATGACATCATCAAGAACCCTCCGAGCGTCATCAATGATGATGGGGACATCACACTGACTGCCAGCTACGCCATTTTCTATAAAGATGGCAATTCAGAGACTCCGGCGTCCGTTGTTGGCTTCCAATATTCGTATTTGAAATTCTATGAAAGATTTAAAGAAATTACTAATATTACTTTGGACGGTTCTAAGGTAAGATTTGTTTATTTTTGAGAGTTGCAGAATCTATAAAAGACCATATATTAATGAGACCATGTCAGAGAATCAACTGGCATATAATTTTTTTTTGTTCAATATTTATAGTCAAATAATTTATTTCATTTAGGCACATGAAAGGCAGTTTTAAATATCAAAATATACAAAAAAAAATAAAAAAAAAATCCAGTCCCTCCTTCCAAAAGCTTAGATAACAACACTAGACGCTCGATGTGAGTATCTAAGTTTCATTGATCATTTTCATTCAAATCAATCATTCATATTTTTAAAGCTAAGAAAATGCGACGTTGTCATATTTTTTTCTAATGAACAAGGTATGCTTTTTTATTTTTTATATTTAACGTAAGGGTGTTTAACATAAACAATCGTGACTTTGTCGAATTATTTTGGATGAAAAATGAAAAATTGTTTGGAAAATCCAAAAGTGCACGCCTCATAACACTCATTCATAAACGAAAAAGACATTCAAAACATAGTTTCTAACAAAAATGAACAATTTATCACTTTTCATGAAGTATGTTTTGACTGCGTTTTTACCCATCAATATGGGTTTTCTAATCTCTCAATCCTTACGTAATGTCAAAAACTATTTACAAAGATATTTACTTGGCGGTTGCTAGGCAACTTACGGACGTCAAGTCAAAGGTTGGAAATATTTAGTTATAGATATTAGTTAGTATTTTATTAATTATAATTAAACTACTTTAAATAAAAGAGCCATTTTCAATAGGGTTCCTTCTATGGCGGAAACGAATGATTAAAAAAAAAATTACTCAATTAATTGATTTTATCGCAAGCTACAATGTTTTCAGGGTTCATAAATTGACGGACAGGATTTTTTTTTCAACTATTTTGATTTTTTTTCCATTTCTGCTGCATTAAATAAATTGTTAAAAAGTACAGTATTAATCTCCATTTAATCATCTATACAATGGTATATAAATTAGGTAGGTTCTGTATACTAGCAGGAGTGTAACAATAAAAACAGTTGCAGAAATGGGGCATTTTTTTTTTTTCGATTTTAGAGCACACTCTAATGCTTCGCATTATGAGTCGTGCAAAAAAACATACTAACTTAATTTAAAAATAATTCATACCTATACCAGTTGATTGTTTGACATGGTCTCATTATACCCTAGAGTTATGGGGTATCAAAAGGAACACCTTGTATATACTTTATGAGAATCACACAGCGTCAAATTAAATTAGCTAGTGAAACTTCACAGGTTATCAATATCAAAAATCACAAAACAATATTTTTTTGAGGTCAACGACTGCAAGCTGTGTAGAAAAGAAAGAAAACAAACAGAAATATCAGTAAAAAATAAACATTTTGTTTAGGGTTAACTTCACAGACGATATGAGTATCGATATCTAAAAACGATTTAAAAAAAACATATTTTCTAAACGCATACCCCAAAAAAAAACAGTCATAAATATATTTTTTGGGGTACTCATCACGTCTGCGGAGTTTTGCTAGCTAATTGAAATTGACTTCGTATTGTGTACAATCTTACACAAAACTGAATTACGAAATATTTAAAAAAAAAAAAACCTTTTTCAGGACCCCACCTGCGACCCAAGTTCTGACAAATACGACTGTTACATCATAGACAGCTCTGGATACATAGTGCTGGCCAAGGACAAGGAGCTGGTTGGTCAGTTCTTCGGCACAGTACAGAAGTACGTGCTGCAGTCCTTTTTGGACATGGGTGTCTACGATCACGTTGAGGTGTTCAACTACCAGGCTCTGTGTCCACTCTCTGTGTTGCAAAAGAAAAGCAGTTCCTGGACTTTGCGCACGGTTAGTTGGTTTTTATGCTCACTGCTATTCAGTACCAATGCAACCTCTGAGTATAATAGAATACAATTTCAGACATTCATAGCAAATCTTATTTATCTTGGGTTTGACAAAATTACTGTAAGCAAAGGTAGATACTATTACAACCGTACAGGACCGGAATTAGAAAAAAGTTAAAGTTACAGTAAAAATCTAATTGCATGATACAAGAAGAGATAATTGTCTTGTTAAGAAATATTTAAGGGTCTATCCACACGTATTTGGGCCGTCCGAACAGTGTTCCTGAGTATGATTTGAAGCATTTGCTTTGACCCCAATAGGCCTTATACCAGAAGTGTGTGGTTAGGCCTTAATGCTTGTATTAACATGAATATTTTGTAGCCTTTTAGTTTAGCGCTGAACTTCTTCCACTGGCTGGTGACTGAAATCTTGCTGCTGGTCACAAGCATGTACAGCCCAAGTGATTACGCGTACGCTGGCGTCATCGATGAGGCTCCTGGTGAGATATTATAATAAATCTGTGGTTTTGTAAAATGACATCTAAGGCTAGATTGCAGGAATGCGATATTTAAAGATAGAGGATTTTCTATTAGGATTGGTTTAGGATGTCTGTTTTCAAAAACACTTTAACATACATATTTATTTGTGAAATGTTGTATGAAGGTTGAGAAATCTAGGTAATAGCAAAATAATAATAATTTAATATATCTGTGTAATCTATTTGTGCTTTGATAAAAAGATACGAGTAATAGCTATCGATATTTTGTGATGGGGATGCTATTTATTACTGTTGGATGTAGGTATTAAAAGAGGCCTGTGTCCGACAGTGGGACCAATTACAGACAACTACAATTCTGTAGCACTGTTCACCATTTGCAAAATTGTATAAAACTATTAATTAACAATATTTTACGAAATTGTAAAAATTGGCTGTAATTTCTTGCTGTTGTTGTTCAGAAGAATGAGCTCAAATTGGTAGAGTAAAGAATATCTAGGCACCTCAAACTAATTGCTTCTAGCCATTTAGTAGCTCACACAATTATTTAACTTCTGTAGTAAGTGCAGAAATACACGAAATCCTTTTCCAAAAGGCGATAGACTAATACGAATAGCAGCTTTTACTAAAATAATCTTTCAGACAAATAGTGATGACCCAACTTGACTCTTAAGCTTGCAGCGAACAAAATCTAAATTAAAACGCATATTTATATATATTTTGTAGTATTACTTTAGCTGTATGGTAATTGGCAGCCTTTACTATTGTATAAGCACGTCTAATTCTTCTGCTTAATGTAATCGCATGCTCGTCTCGCTCGCAGACTATATCGATGAACTAATCAACAAAGGGTACACAGTGGCACCCCCGACGACTGCAGCGCCCTTACCGGAAAACAAAACAGGGAATGCGAAAGAGGAGGAAAGTCCGTTCTCCTGCGACCATAGTATCACGCTTTATATACTGAACCAGAAATATTTTTTGGAGGCGTCGGGAGCTTCGCCCACCGTTCAGAAAGATGAAGCGGGGGAGTGTTGGCCCGCTTACTGGGCGTCCTACATCCCTAAGACAAACTTGGTCCTCGTGGTGGTGGAGAAACAGGATGACTTCAACGCGAACTGCACTGTACCGCCGGACACCAAGCCGCAGCCCACGCTCATGTCCTGCACCAGTCGGGAGCCCTGCCATAAGCTCGACTTAGGCGCTCTGCCCAGACGAAGACTTGAGGGCTGCTATACTTACCACGATGGGGTATGCTATCATGATATTATACGGTACTTATGTTGTTATAATCACGCAGCCTACTGATGATGACCTAATTTGCTTTTTCTTATTTTTTTTAACCCCAACGGGTAGGCTCTTGACCGAACTACAGGGGAACTGGCTATCTTGCCTTTAACTACCGATACACAGCAATGCGGTTAACATTGTTGTTATGGCTACAGACAGTTATAATGGTGGTAGCTAGCCAGGCGGACTTAGAACATGCTCTACCACGAACCAAATCGAGCAGAAAATTTTGCCCCCACTGGGAACTAGAACCGGGGCCTCAGAACGGTTAAAATATAGAACTCAGAGCGGTTAAAATATCGGCGGCGTTAGGGGGGGATGATAAACTATTAAGTAACTAAATAAAATAATCCTAGTCGCTATTTGATTTTAGCCACAACATAGAAAAAGGACGACCTGATTTTGCCAGAAACCACTCCTTACACAGTGGAACTGCCTTTTATAGCCTCCTTGCCAAAATAAACGAAGAAATTTTAAGCAATGTTTAACATGTGCCATTTCTCCACCAGGAGCGGAATATAACAGCGTGTGGTATCGGCAGCATCGCCCGCGCTGACGTGGCCGTCCTGTTGTTATCTGCGCTCGTGGCTATGGCGGCCAAGATCAGCACGTGACGCGACACGCCCGATATATTTGTACCTTTGTTACTTTGGCAATAAAAGTTGTTGCTCCTTTGAATTGTCTTTTATTTATTTTTCTTCCCATATTTGCTAAGCAATGTGATAATCTGTACGCCATCATGTTGTCAGCTGCAAAGTACCAGAGGCGAGACAGACTTCGCCTCTCCAAACTACGTTGGCCAACTCCTTAGTATTGTATCAGTCGTTAGAACCTCGTGTACCTTTTACATTCTGTATAACATCACGTCTGTATTCCTCAAAAGGTTGCTTGTTTGCCCTTGGCAGGATGTCCCTAACAGATGGATTTTGCATAGGTTATAAATAGGTAGTTATAAATTGGTACATACGTACAAAAACAATAGAGATCACCATATTATGGAAAGTGCTTGTACTTCGAAATAGTTATGAGCACTTTCTATAATATGAAACATTTAAATAGTACGAAAGATATTTATGACTTTGGTAAGCAACATACGGAAGCTCAAAACATGTACGGCGCGTCCTATAGACACGGTGACCTAGTGTTGAGGGCGATGCCAATCGATGCGTCAGGTGGCGAGCGAATCCTAACGCGATGTACGATACACAAACAACGCAGCTTGGAGGTCGCCAGTCGACCCGCGCAAGGGAATTAGCGCGCATGCCCGCCCCGTGCTCACTCACGCCTGCGCACTGCGCCGCACACCTATCAACCTTATCAATGTTCGTCGCCCAGTACCTTCCCGTACGTCTGACAAATCGGATTCCCTAAACATCATCAATGTAATAAGTAGATTAAGTGCGTAACATGTCCTTCTACAATTCTAGCCAGTGAACTAATTATCGCAGTGGTTCTGATGTGCAAGTGTGTGGGTGTCTTCGTGTTACTTCTGCTGGTTTTGTTTCTGGACTCCAGGGACTGCTCGGCTAGTATACAATATGATGCCGCTGGCAAAATATCGCTTAACTCGTAAGATATTTTTACTGATTATTAATTACATTATTTTTCTTCTACCTACAGACACTAATGGCTTCCACTTAATTAGACTGAGGCAAACAACACAAGACCACCTAGTTGAAAACAACAAAAAAAAAACAAATTCACAGACTTATCCATACATTTACCTTACATTGTTCACGTTAATAAATAAAAATAAGTTTAAACTGATTTTGGAATAGAAAGAATCTATTAATATCGAAATGCTAACATCGTAAAAAATCCATAAAGAACGAGTAACTCGGAAATGCTGAACAAATGTTCCCTGACAGAGTATGATTTATAGATTTGTTTTATTGTAACATCGTTAAATTACCATTTTAGGGTCCAAGCATGGGCGGTTAAACTTGGTACTGAGTTGTATCATTTTGGAGAGTTTATCACCAGGAAGAAAGAGGTTCAAGATGTAAGTAAACTAGTCTTTTTTGTAAGTAGGCATTCAGTTGGCCTAGGCAAATGGTAACATTTGTTGTTTATTCAATCTAGAGTTTTAAATCCGCTCAAGTGGAATCGAGAGATGGTGAAAAACTAGTCCAGAGTATGTCAGACGATATTCGCGCCATGATGGAACTGAAGATTAGCGCCGTCAAAAGGATAGTGGAGGCCGCAGAGAATATGGCGTTTGATAAACAAAACGAACCAGTACCTGAAGACTTTCAGTACTACAACAGTAAGGAGATGGAGGAGCCCTGGGATGAGGTGTCCATCACCACGACACCTGAGACAGACTTCGGTCAGGAGAGTTGGATAGTGCGACCACCATCGAAGAATGCGCACACGCAGCAAAACCCACACTTTTCAAACATTCCAGTAAACACTAATTTTAGCAGTGTACACGTTCCAACAAATGTTTATGCCTGGGGTGAGTAAACTATAGACGCGGCATCGTAAATATTGTACGAACGGATTAAAAACGGTTAATGTATTGCAGCACCCGAAGTTATCAAAGGAATTCATTGGTCGGAAGGACTGGACACCCACTTCATAAATAACTATCAGAGCGACCCCACTCTCTCGTGGCAATATTTCGGCAGCTCAACGGGATTCATGAGACATTACCCCGGTAATCAAAATACATATGTCATATTAATGAATGTAGATATAAGATAATTTGCCCATTTGATTTTGACATCCTAATTGAAATAATGTTTTAGCATTGAAATGGAGGGCTGACCCTGTGGATATTTATGATTGTCGGACCCGCGCGTGGTACATGGAAGCGGCAGCGAGTCCAAAGGATGTGATCATTTTAGTAGATCGCAGCGGGTCGATGACCGGCCAGAGGCGGGACATCGCCAAACATGTAGTCACCAATATCCTTGACACCCTCGGTAACAACGACTTTGTCAATGTCCTGACTTTCGCAGACACTGTGCAGGAAATCGTGCCGTGTTTTGAGGATTCTCTTGTGCAGGTCAGTAATAATAATGTTGATTATTTGATATCGTTATGGGCTTTACAAACTCCGTAGAAGGCCAAAAGTACGATGTATATTTTTGTAGCAAAAGTAAAGTGTATAACACAATAAGTAGCTTTATTATGTATTATAATATTCTAAGATTTATAACGTATTCACGAGAGGTAATCAGCGTACAAAATAGCGGTCCGTCGCACGATCGCAGCGTGCGCGGCGCGGTCTATCTCGATACGTAGCGGGGAGCCGACTGACCACGCGAGCGAGCGCGGGCAGGGGGAAGCAAGGGCTATCCTAGACGCGGGCGGCAACGCGGGTGTAACTTGCAACACATCGCTACACACTCCCCCTCTAGTTCGAACATAGCGCCCTCGCGTTCGGGCTAGCAATCAAATCTACGCGGTCGACCGCGTCTGCGCTTTTCTCTAACCGGAGCCTCGACATCACCGATGAATGGAGTCAAATCAGAGACGTGGTAACGTCCTACATGCTCACCTCTAGTAACTCCCTCCACTAGGTAAGTAGTAGGGCTTACTACTTCGCGGATGCGGTAAGGGCCATCTCTCCGGGGTATAAACTTCGCAGACTGCCCGGGGCCGACATCATTCATACCTTGCGTTTTCAACAAAACGAGATCACCTACCTTGTATTCTGGAGGGGCGCGTCTGCCTTCATCTGCGTACTTCTTCTGCAGAGACTGGTTACGTTCGTGGACATCTCGGGCGTCAAGCAGCACCGTCGACAACTTACGAAGGTAAGGAGTGATATTGTGGACGAAATTATCGCTGTCCACAATGGTCTTCATGTCTGCCACGACGTCCGATGGCGCGCGCCGCTCTTTCCCGAAGGTAAGGAAAGCTGGTGAAAATCCAGTGCTCGCTGTAACAGCGGAGTTCATCGCGAACCTTATGGCCGCGAGGTGAGTATCCCACGATGCGTGATCCTTTCCTACCAGTATCGCTAACTGTGGTTTAAGGTCACGATTTTTGCGCTCAACGGGGTTCGCTTCTGGGTGATACAACGGTGTCAAAGACTGTTTGATACCCATCACGTGGCAGGCCTGCTGCATCACCTCAGCAACAAACTGAACTCCGTTGTCGCTGATCATTCTGCGCGGGACTCCATACCTCAGAAAGACCTCGGATATTAAAATCTCAGCGCATTCCACGCTGGTGGCCTTCTCCAACGCAAATAGCTCAACCCAATGGGAGCACGTGTCTTCTAGAATTAAAATCCAACGGTTACCTTTCGAAGTCTTTGGTAGGGGTCCGAACAAGTCGACCGATACCACTTCAAATCGCCGGGTGGGTGCAGGAGTCTGGAGTAGTCCTGCAGGCTTCCTGTTATCTATCTTGTATCGCTGGCAAGCTGCACAGCGTTTAATATAGTCTGTGACAAAAGACTTCATACCTGGCCAAAAGTATCGTAATCTGATGCGTTGTAGGGTACGTTCAGCACCAAAGTGCCCTGCTGTGGGAGAGTCGTGGAACTCTACGAGGACAGCTTCTCTCTCGTGTTTAGGAACCACGAGGCAGGCGGACTCGGCGTCTTCCGATTCGGGTGCGCACCTGTATAACACACCATCAGATACCAGGTATCCTCTCTCTGACCACCCCCTCCCCCTGAAGGGATCGTCGGTTGTCTCAAGGTCCTCAACGATACTCTTCAGCTCTGGGTCCTTGAGTTGGTTAGAGCGCACATCCTCAGGTGTCCTATGTGGCATATCTACGATCACTAAGCATACCTCGCAACCAGCTGGGTTTTCCTCGCAACAAGCTGGGCGGCTTAGTGCATCGGCAATCACATTCACCTTTCCGGGAGTGTACTGTATCTGCAGGTTATAGGCTTGGAGGGTCAATGCCCATCTGGCAAGGCGACCACTGGGAGATTTAAGGCTCATCAGCCAACGTAACGGCTGATGGTCGGACTTAACCACTACTTCTGAGCCTTCCACGTAACCTCTGAACTTCGTGACCGCCCAGACGACGGCAAGAGCTTCGCGCTCAGTGGTGGTGTAGTTGCGCTCGGCTGGCGAGAGTAGGCGACTGGCGTACTCTATGGGCCTTTCGTCGGGGCCCTCCCCCTGCATCAAAACTGCGCCGAGACAGTAGCCACTGCTATCTGTCCGGAGGGAAAAAGGCTTGGACTCGTCAGCTTGGCGAAGAATGGGAGCGGTGACCAGGAGGTCCTTGATGCGCTCGAAAGCAGCCTGCTGCTCATCATGCCATCTCCAACTACTGTTCTTCTTGAGTAGGTCAGTCAAAGGCTTGGCGATTGTAGCATAGTTCGGTACAAACCTTCGAAACCAGCTGGATGTGGCCAGGAATCCTTTGAGCTGCCTCTCGTTCTTCGGGGCAGGCATGTCAGCAATAGCTGAGGTTTTCTCTGGGTCTACTTGTAGACCTCCAGGAACAATTATGTGACCAAGGAACTTCACAGAGTCACGGGCGAAGCAGCTTTTCTTTCGATTTACTCGAAGGCCGAACTTCTTGAGTCTGTCGAAGATAGCTTCGAGATCTTCAATATGACCTTCGAAACTCGGTGACAAGATTATTAGATCGTCCAGATATCCAAGAATAGTCACAGGCCTACTTCCTTGGGGGTCTGGTGGGATATCGGAGCCGTCACTTACCATGTGTCCTCGAATAGGCACACTCAGGTTCGACTTGAAACGATCAATTAATCTCTGAAACGTGGCGCCAGAGTTTCGAAGGCCCATCGGCATCCTTTTAAACCTATAGGTGCCGGAGGGTGTAACGAATGCAGTTTTGTCGCGGTCCTCTTCAGCGACACAAACTTGAAAGTAACCGGAGTGGAGGTCTAGCGTCGTCATGTAGCTGGTCGTCTTCGCTGCATGAAGCACGTCTTCCATGCGCGGGAGCGGGTACCTATCCGGCTCCGTCACGGCGTTGAGCTTACGGTAGTCCACACATAAGCGGACTCCGCCATCTTTCTTCGTAACTAAGACGACGTTGGCAGCCCACGGCGACTCGCACTCCTCTATTACATCTGCGCGCAGCAGCTTCTCAAGCTCACCGTCCAACAACTCTCTCTTACCTTGCGACATCCTATAAGGTGGTGAAGCGGTCGGTTCCTGCTTCTCGTCAACCCGAATGTGATGAGTGGCGTAAGTTGTAGGAGGTCCTTCGGTGGCGAAGCGTTCAACTCTCTCAGTTATGAACTGGTTGAGCTGTGTCCTTTGACCAGGCGTCAGCTTGGTTCCTTCATCCTCTCTCAGCGCCAAGCTGGTGGTGTCAACCTGCATCAGCTCTGCATCGCTGGTGGATGTAAGGCTAAAAGACTGCACAAAAGTATACTTCTGCCCTGGTAAATGACTAAAATGCCAACAGTTATGTTGGAGGTCCACCAATATACCTGCTCTAGCGATAAAGTCCTGTCCTAGAAGCGTCCTATTATTCGTTTCCGGTATCACTAGGAAAGTGGTGGGGATAACACGTCCCTGAATGGTGACGTTCGTATCACATGATAATAACTCACGTACCTGCTGCGTTCCATCGGCGAGGCCGAGGTTGCGACGTGTTTTCGTAAAAGTGGTCCCGCTATCTAATAATATTTTATAGAGTCCGGGACTAGCGAGACTCTCAGTAGCACCTGTATCCAGCACTGCAACACCTACTAAAGACGCAACTTCTATCTTGACCGTAGGGTGTGACAGATCAGACTCATGGGTGATAGCACTTTGAAAACTCACCTTATCAGCGGACGTGCCTTTACACGTCGGACACTTCGAGCGTATTACTCCTTCTCGACCGCAGCCGTAACAAGACAGCTGTGAATTATTACCTTGGTCACCCGATTTTACTTTAATTTTGCATTCATCTATCGAATGACCAAACCGTTTACAGAAAGCGCAGCGCGGTCGAACACGTTTCGTATTCGAATTCGTATCGTTACAAATATTCGAACTAGATTCGGACACAGCGCGCGAAGGGTTACTTTGATTAACCGTCGCCGTCGGAGGGTTAATGTTTACATTTCGACATTTCGCGGAACTTGCAGTGTTATTACTGTTATTAGTCGAGATACTCGCGTTATGAGACTGAATTACTGATTGAGAATGACTTACCTCGCCTAGCGTCTCCTCAACATACCTTGCTCGCTCGAGTAGACAGTCGACACTACTTATACTATCGCGTGACACTCTTTTACGGAACTTACGATGTAAAAGGCCGTAAACTATGTCTACTTGCATAACATCTGGTAGCTTATAAGGTATACGTGACATTTCTGCTCGCACTCGCGATATAAACGAATCGACACTATCGTTATCACTTTGTTCGCGCGCGAATATTTCTCGTAAGATCCGGTGGGCGGGGCGCGGGGCGCCATACATGAATCGAAGGCGGCGTATCGCGGCGTCCCAGGTCTCCACGGTAGATTTCACTCCTTGCCACCACACTGCGGCGTCTCCGGTCAGCAACATTGGTAGACCTCTAAGAGCGTGTTCGTCGGATACACTTGCGCACTCTTTGTAGATGAGCACGCTCTCGACAAATGCTTCTAGGGCTTCGGTACTGCGGGCGGCTCCGTCGAAGCGGGCCGTGCACCGGGTAAAGTTGCTGTGCATGCCGTGCATGCCATGCACGGGCGGTCCAGTGTGTGTAGCGGTGGGTTGAGTCGGTCCCGTAGGGTCGCTACTCGTTGACGTCGGCGTCGACGACGCGACGCTTCTCATGACGTTAGATAACAATCGTGTGAGCTGTTCTTCGGACATGGAAATCATGTTACCACATGTCGTCACCGGGATCGGTGTAACAGTTGCCGTGGTGTTCACGCTCGCGGGGTTAGCTATCGCGTGACTTTCCTCATCACTACTGGAACCATCGTTTTCCTCCAAGTTTGCGTGCGCGCGGCGTGTTTTCGGCGGCATTTTCTCGACGGTAACACTCGATAATGAACGCAAACGGTAAATAACGGCAGTGTAGTCCAGTAGATGCACTAATTACTCGATCCGTGGCTAGGTACACTCAACACTGTTCGCGTGGATTTCGTTCGCACTCGCGTCGGTTATTTTTCGTTTCGTAGGTACGTATTTGCCGTACGGAGCACGTGCCACGAGTTGGGCGCAATTTATAACACAATAAGTAGCTTTATTATGTATTATAATATTCTAAGATTTATAACGTATTCACGAGAGGTAATCAGCGTACAAAATAGCGGTCCGTCGCACGATCGCAGCGTGCGCGGCGCGGTCTATCTCGATACGTAGCGGGGAGCCGACTGACCACGCGAGCGAGCGCGGGCAGGGGGAAGCAAGGGCTATCCTAGACGCGGGCGGCAACGCGGGTGTAACTTGCAACACATCGCTACAAGTGTTATTTTTACATGCATAAGGTACATAACAATATATCAAGATAAAGACGATAATAACTTTCTTATCTATTCTAATAACTATTTAGGTAACGACATACTTATCGCCATGTATCATCAATTTCATTTTCTGTCATTATTAGGCCACACTGGGAAATCTTCGGGAACTCAAATTGGCGATGGACAGTTTCGAAACACAGGAAATAGCAAACTTTTCAGCGGCGTTAACCAGAGCCTTCGAGTTGCTGGAAATGTACAGGAATAGTAGTGGAGGAGCAAACTGCAATCAGGTAACTGAATATAAAATAAGTATCGTTCTTTTTATATCTTGCCAACAAAGCATAAAAATGCAAATGTGCAGACCAGTGATGTTCTAACTTTCCCTGCAAAACAATTTATTGATAATCCCAGTAAGCATGTTGGTATAGCAAAGCGATTTGACACTTGCGTGGACTCAATTTACAGAAATGTCAGAAACAACGGATTAGTACAATATTTTGTTCTTACAGGCAATAATGCTGGTAACCGACGGTGTACCCTACAATTACAAAGAAATATTCGAGAGATTCAACTGGAAATATGAGACCCCAGTGAGAGTGTTTACGTACCTGATAGGGCGCGAGGTAAAGGTCAGGTCACTTCAGGTCTTACTGTGTGTCGTAGTCATTGTGCGACCTGCATAATGCCTTCCTTCGTACCAATCTGCCAGTACGCCTAGAACGTGGTACCTGTTGTCTGTCTAATATACATACTGTACATTAAACTTGTACAACGCATGGTGGTGTTACCGTAATTTGTGAAGTTTTCCAATCTCAATGTGCTTATGCTTGTAGTGTTTTTGTTTGTATTGTCTCTTTCACTGTGGGTCCAGACACGTGCAACATGTAGGTATCGAATAAAGTGGTAAACAACAACATTAATAACTTCTAGTAATCGAAATGCACTAATCTATTGCACTGTTACCTTGGTACAATACATAGTCACAAGTTTGGACTCACCCTACTGTACGATTCATCTCTGACTCATGCGCCTTGCTGTCGTTTGAGAGAATTCACTAGAACGCGTGTGGTTATACGAATAAGCGCTTCTATCTGCTCTGAGGCAATCTGTTGCGGTCAGAAATACTGTGTCAGGTGTGCATCGTATTATAGACTCTAAGACGAGAACCGACGGTCTTTAAGCGAAATTATCAACCACGATGCATTCTGGATGATTGTGTTCTACTTCAACTTCCATGGACCTACGCTGATGTAATGATACAGAGAGGGTGGTAGTTTTGATACCGAGAAATTTAATGAGTTGACGTCATATGCAGAGTAACAACAACATTATGACGAGAATGTGAGTTTCCAAAATTATTTCACTTGGAACTTTTTCATATTATTATGCATTTCTGAAAATGCAACCCCCCGCGTCCTAGTCAAAAGCGATCATCGCGTGAGTACCTACTCGATTGACGCGATCGTTTGTATGAATTTTGACGTACAAATGCGAATTGATTGGTCGCTCGACTATGTCATATTCATATAAAAGAGCGCGGAAATCGCGTTCTCGCACGACTATCGCTAAGGATTAGGACACGGCCTTCCACGGATGTTGCAGTGAGTGCGAACACAAACTGTCACAGGGAAACATTTTCGCTTAATGAGTTTTCGGGCCGATGAGACTTTTACTTGCATTTATGCAGTGCGTAGGTATCATTAGTGATGCATGATGATCTGATTGTTACATAGTAGTCCTTGGTTTATGAATATTATTCTTTCTTAAATTTCTTAGGTACTACTTTTACATTCTGGTAGGTATCTAGTATCTAGTTAGACCTACGAAGTTAGAGTAACTTTTGAGTCATAAATTAAACTATATCTTATATGCATTTTAATTATGTTAGTATCCAATTAAACATAGATTACATCAGCATTTTGATAGTAGATAGTTCCAATATTGATGTTGTGAAGCCTTGCCACAATGCTGCAGAAGACACTATCTAGGTGATGATGAATGCAGCACTCACACAAGGCTGACTAGAGAGACACAAGATATAAAGGAGGTGTGCTAACACGTAAAGGGTTGTATAGGTGGCCGACGTAAGGGAGGTGAAGTGGATGGCGTGCGCCAACCGCGGGTTCTACGTGCACCTGAGTACTCTAGCAGAGGTGCGCGAGCGCGTGCTCGAACACGTGAACGTGCTCGCGCGCCCGCTCGTGCTACAGAGAGAGAGGCACCCTGTCGTCTGGACCCCCGTCTATGCTAACGTCACTGTAAGTCTTCAATATTTTTCAAGTTTAGTTTGATAGATACCAATGTGCACGGCTTGTAAAGAATCAAGCTGAATATTTTGTATCATTCTCCTACATTTTCTTAGGATCCGAAAGTCGCAGATTATCTTTGGGAGCAACGAGAAAGAGCCGAGCAGAAGGAACGCTTCATGAGCCAGCGACGCGACAAGAATCTCTTCAACTCGGACAAGGAACAGGACAGGCGATGGAGAATTACACAGGTAATAACTTAGTCATCGCCCAATCTGTCCCGATACTTGATGTTAGCCTTAAGTACCGCTCATTACTGCCCAACGTTAATGGAAGATTGACTTACGCTCGTTGCAGATGAAACAGGGCCAGTACAGTGAGCTTGGGAATTCCCAGTATCAGTTAATGACATCCGTGTCCATGCCTGTCTACGATCTGCGACACAACGAGGTGAGCTGTCCCGCGTGCTCTTTACTTAAGCCCTGAACTTGAAACTCCCCAAAACTGTCTGAAAATATTAACAAAATATTCGGGAAAGAGAATGATTTGCGTATCTTTATTAATTTGCGTTATTATTAATTGAACTATCTTTTTCAGTGTGAGTGTTCTTCTCTCTTCTAGCCAAATTATTCTCTTATCTCTATTATTTAGCTGTACATTACGTCTTTTCGAAATTCTAAATTTTCCATGTAGCATGAACCAAATAAACCTGTCATCTGTTTCAAAAGATTATGTTTACAGATTGGTTTTATATTTCCTACTAATTGGACGTAAGCTCTATCTCTTCTTACTACTATACTCTTTACTCTATTGTCTTCTTCTTTTACATGTCAATGTCTATTAATAACTCCGTTTTGTTTGATGGTTTCCCCTCAGAACATCACAGAGAATGTACTGATAAATGAAGCTTACTGGGTTTCGGTTACGAAAGAGGTACTACACTTAGAAAGTTTTGATGATTTAATTGTAAAGTTTTTGCAAGATACAAGAGAGTTTTTATGATTTAGTTTTTTGGATTTCAGTAACGGTACAGTGTTATTTGGCCCCGTTAGCGATGCATCTGTCCTCGATAGATGTGTGCGCGGAGGCGGCGCGCGCGCAGCCGCCGCACCGCCTGACCAATGTGTTGTCCGACCCTTTGGCTTACTGTAGTGATGTAGTTTCTACTAGATCGTAGGCGTAGACCACTAGGGTGTTATGAACGACTTTTCTATCAATCATCAAGTTAATTTTCTATGCAAGAGTTATGATCTATATACACTACACACACTATCTAATGAAATCAAGTATTTTTGCCTGAATATAGTGATGTCTTCGTAGAGACAATTTTTAAAGATTGACTTGTATGACGACAAGTAAATGTAAATATTTTTGAATAACAGTATCGTGCAGCCCGACATACACAAGACGAGTATGGGGCATTTGTTACTTGAGTATCTATTGAGTTTAAACTATTCTCTTCTTAAGAATGGCAATTTTTGATATTAACAATTTTAGCAATATTTAGTCTCTCCACGAGAGGAGGCATTTTAATTTCTAGCGGAAGTTGTTACAACGCATTTATCTATATGTTATTATATTTTATTGCATTCGTACGTCCACAACCAATCGCAGTCCGTAGAGGAGAACGGCCAGAAAGAGGTAGGCCAACGCTCATAGACCATACTGCCTCCGTGAGACGTGACAGACGATGCATGAGAGGCGACGGACGAGCGGTGTGCGGTGCACGTGTCACGTGTGCCGTGTGCAGCGTGCCCACCTGCCCAGTGCACACGAGCACACGCGTGCACGCCACACGCCTGTGAGATGATGCTGCTTTCAATGTTTGTGCACATATTTTAACTATGGGATACAGTCTGAAGTGCAACATAAAGTTACTATAAGTGGCAATGTCTTTGTCTTATGATTAATTTAAAAATTTCGACAGATTTTTACAAGGATACATTCCAAGGGTATTTGTATATTTACAATCAAAATAATGGTAGTGGGTTTTTTTAGAATCTAAAGAGTAGTATTTTAATTTTATAACATAAAATTATTTAATATTTGAGTAGTTTTGCTAGAACCTGTAACCGTGGTTATAAAATTAGAATCCCTTAACATAGTTCTATAAAAATAAACATATAGAACTTCGCCTAACGGGGCTTAGATGCTAAAGAATCAGTAATTTATTGCTAGTTTTACGAGATTGTCATAATGTTGTATAATATCAGTAGACTGATGGCCAATACATCGCCAAATGCGGAATACCTTGTAGTTAGAATAATTTTTGACTGTTTACTTACAAAAATAACATACAGCATATTTTTATAATATTTTTTATATTTCGAATGTAGATTTATAAAATGGTAACGTAGACATTAGCGATATTGATTTGCAGAAAAGCCTGAGACTAAAAGATGAATCAATAGATATAAATAACTGTGCAGTGTGATGTGAATTGTAATATATACAAGTGCCAGTGTTATGTAGTGCCCTCTAAATATTTTCAGATGCGTATAGCTAGACTATTGGGAGTCGCAGGCACAGACGTGCCTCTTTCTGAGATACAAGCAGTAATGTCGCCTTATAAGGTACGTTACAACTCGTACGTAGATAGCTATAAATTAAAGTAGCAAGTTGTATTTTTTTGTAATATAACACATTCTGTTATTTCTAATGTTGCAGATTGGTGTGAATGGTTACGCCTTTATAGTAACAAACAATGGATACATCCTAATACACCCTGATCTAAGGCCTGTGGTATGTACATTGAACTTATAATTTTACCAAAACTTCATTGAAAATGAAAATAAATTATCTAGATAAATGCAAACCTAACCAAAGCAGTTTTGTGATGCCAAATACAACAAAAAAGATTGGAATATTGTTATTTGCTTTCAGTTCCAACAAATATTGAAACCAAGCTACAACAGCGTCGATGTGATAGAAGTTGAACTCTTCGACGACGACAGAGGGCCCAGGAACTTTAGCAAAGAGCTAACTGCAGTAAGTATAAAAGTAACGGGATTTGTACTCTATAACTGTATACATGCAATGAAGGTTCTAATTTGAGCAACTGTTTTAGCTACGGCAAGAAATCATTGATCAGAAAACCGGCAACAAGGTGATGAGCGTCAAGTACCACCTCGACGATATGGTAAGTTCTTAATGAAATGTAATGTTATTAGATAACGAACAGAACGTGAAAGGAATGCAAAATAGTTCAATAAATAAATGAATCTACACATGTAGTATTTCTTAAATAGACAAGATGACAAGTTTAATGCCACATCTAACAATAATTGTTTCCACAGAAAAGAGTATCTCGAGCAAAAAGACATTACTTCTGGACGGGTATCAGCGACTCGCCATTCACATTGGTGGTGGCGATACCTGAGAACTATGGCCGCCACCGCATCACCCCTCCACCTACTGACGACATACACAGACTCTCGCTCACCTCCAAGAATATATCAGCGAGGCAGTATCTGTCGGATAAGTGGAGCGTTCACCCTGACTGGTGAGTGGATCTTCATAAATATGACATAGCAAAAGCCCCCCTATTTCATAAAAAAGACTTTGACCCTACAGAGCATTCTATTCTGTTTAGGATGTATTGTCGGCATTATGAACGTACGTTTGCGACTGCTGAGGAAGAGCTGCTATATTTCTTGGAGCGAGTGGCCAAGCCTGGTTGGCGCTGGCCAGCCAAGCCTCGACCTCCAGAACACCACAAGAATAAGCCTGGACACGAGCGGCATAACAACGGTAATAATACATTGTCCGTTCATCAAAATCTTGTGTCTTATTTCCAATGAAATTTTGATAAATTTAGCTAATTGTGTTTGAGTTTAAAAAATTTTTGGTTGAACATGTCTTTTTATTTACCAGGTACACCAGAAGCTAGAGATAGGAACAAAGTATCAAACAGTACCCCGAAGAATGAATATTATTGTAAGTATTTACTTGGGTTTTAGTTTTAATCTGATAAATGCATAGATTATATTATATTCATCAACATCATTATCCTCTCGGGACCTTTATGCCCATCTGCTTCAGTTGTCTTCTCGGTATTGACTCTTGATTATATAAGTAATAATATAATATGATGTTCAATCGAATATAATTGGTCCTTTTATTAAAAATTTATAGCACAGCCTTCACCTGAGATAGCAAACGTACTTACTGATTTGTTTAGACATTAATAATGTAAAGGTATTTGTAGATGTAGTTTAGATAAGCTTATGTTATGATGAGTCGGACATGCAACATTAAATACAATAAAAATACAATATATAATTATTCATGTATGTACAATAATATAAGTAGGTACTTTAACTTTCCTTTTTCTTAAATTTTATAAGATTACTAAAATAATGTTATTCTTTTTCTTTCTACCTTCAGGCGATCATGGCTTAATGCAAGCCTTGGTGTATGACGCTAGAAATACTGCTTGGTTCAACAAGAGCATTTCTGACTCTGCATCCGATGAGAAAGCGTAAGTAGTTTTTTATATTGTTTATTTTTATTAATTATTACAGACAGACCATTTTAAAGCTTTTTAAAATAATTTTAAAGATGATAACAAAATGGAATATTGTGCCGCTTTACAGGGAGTATTTTTTGATCTTTTCAAACTTGATAATTATGTTATTTATAAATATATTTTAATTTATTTGGAATACACTTTTACTACTTTCACCCGGATAGCCCATTGACAAAAGTGATCGGATTGTTGCCGAGGTAAAGTAAACTTACGACATGGACCTGTGTTTTTTTGCATGTCTTGTTATTATTTAGGCATCGTTAAAATCAATGTCATGATTTTCGAGACCAACAACGAGGTTCCATACAAGATGTTCGGCTGATTCCACCAGAAAATACAGACAGTAAATTATGTCACAAGGCACCATATTGGGCTCAACACAACATAAAAGAAAGGGAAGGGTAGGAAATTAATTTTTACTTTCAATGCAGCTTTGGATGGGTTTGTATTGTATATTAACTGTATATCGACAGCAATTATTTATAACATGTAAAACAAACCCTGTCCGATCCATGAGGGTATTGTTAGGTATCGTACTGAGAGTCTATGCGGTAATTATATGGAAATAATAAAATTTCAATGGGGACTTTTACCGGGTTATTACCTACATGGGGCGCGGGCGGCCGTCAAACTACAAGGCATAACTTATGACCCCTGTTGTAAATTTTCTATTTTTTTATGACTTTGGGGTAAAGTTGGTATAAAAATGTAAATTTTATATATCAAAAATTCAACAAAAAAAAAAAAAAACTATTTGGTAATGTTATTGCAGTACCTATGTGCCCCTTTCGGATCGGACAGAGTTTTTTTTACATATTAGGTATATTATATAGGACTTCGAAAAGCCAAAGCATTAACGAAAAACTAATTCTGTTAGGTAGGCAGTGAGGGAAAATTCAATGAATATATTTAAAAAATCAATTTATTATCAAAAAAACAAATCTATAAACACTCTCGAAAACAAATCAATCCAATGAAGATATATCTGTTTCTGAAATTCAACAAACAACTATGTAGTTATCGCAAAACCAATGTAAGCAAGATGAGCCTACAGTATACATGTTTGCAACAGGGTGGAGTTCATACAACGCTTTGGATACATCGTGGCTTTCCTGTCAACGCACAGTGGACTAACGCGATGGCAGACACACCCACCCAAGGAACATGATAATGACAAGTAAGATATACTGGTAGTAGCCTTCCAACAGGATTGCCCTGATGATCTAGCTTTAGATGATGAACAAAAGAGTGATCCTTATGATCTTGTCTCCTTGATATCTAAGCCGATAGTAATAGTTAAGCAACAGAAAATACAAGATGTAAGCGCATCCAATCCTTCACGCTATTTTCTAAACAAAAAAAGATATCACATTAATTTCCAGGCCAGATTTCGGCAAGCAATGGCCACGAGCGATCGAGGAAGCCTATTACCGTCGGGCTGTTGAGCAGCACTACGTAGATCCTCTGAGCTACGTGTACAGCGTGGACCTGAGCACCATCAAGTTCCCTCTTAACGTCAGTTTGGCCATGGTAACCGCCTCGCATGCGGTCTTTCACGGAGACGGACACAGGAAGGCTCCAGCGGCTGTCATTGGGTTCCAGTTCAAACATGAACGACTCAGTGAATGGTTTGATAATATTACGTCTTCGGTGAGTTAACTATCTAATACGATAAATTTTTCAAATTGCATAAACAACCTTCTACAATGATTTAGTTTAATTTTGATGAAGCATATTCAACTTGATGCAAAGGGCATTTGTAATTATGAAGGAGCAGCGACCTAACAGTATTCATATACCAACTATATGATTTCAGTGTGAACACAACAAGGAGTGTACGACATGTCAATCTGATAACTGGGATTGTTACTTGGTGGACAACAATGGCTGGATAGTAGTCAGTGAAGATGCTACTCAGACAGGGCAGTTCTTTGGCAAGGTAAGACCAAACCATGTCAGATGGATGAAGGACATTGTCGAATCATAGAATGCAGAATTAGAAAAGGACAGGCGGTCCCTTCCTCGTGGTGGTTTAACCACTAGTGGTTAAACCACCTGTCTCAGACCAAGAGTACCCGGGTTCGATTCCCAATGGTAGCAAAATTTTCTGCGCGGTTTGGTTGGTGTTAGGGCTTGTTCTAACTCTGCCTGGCTAGCTACCACCATCTTATCTAAGTCTGTCGCCATAACAACAATGTTAACAGCATTGTTGTGTTTCGGCAGTTATAGATAAGATAACCAGTCCCTCTGTGATTGACGATTCCGGGTGAAGGTCGCTTCCACCTTCGGCCTGATCATCACTTACCATCAGGTGAGATGCAGGCCAAGGACTACACGTTGAGGGGAAAAACAAAGTGGGCCTAATTTTGTCATTGACTAGACACTAGATTGTTTTTAAACAATGAACTACAGTGGGTATATATTATTCACAGATCCGGCCGGACATCATGTCGAGACTAGTCGAAGACGAGGTGTACAAGGCAGTCCACATTATAGACTATCAGGCGGTCTGCTTCAGAGAGAAGAAAACTTCAAACCCAGCTGCAATGCTTTTTACAGTAACATATTTTAAATACATTTATAACGAGATTTGACATCGACAAATCATCTCAACTTCTTTTTTTTATTTCTTCATCTTTGTTTCGACATTTGGTTTAAGTGATTAACAATATTGGTCACAATATTGTTAAACACTGATGATACGAGTACGACCCTACAAAAATCTTTGTATAGGACTGTGAGAGTGATAGATTAAAATTTGGATTAATCTATGTCTCCATTTTTCGATTTTCAGCCGCTTGAGAACTTGCGCCTGGTGATGGCATGGTTTCTAGCCACCACGGTCTGGTTCTACAACTCCATAACAACAAGTTTGGCACAAGCGTCCAGCTACGCCTTGGATGATGGTACGTAAGCTGTTCAGTGTTTCATGTGTGAGGATAGCTGAGAACATTCGGTCCACAGTACTTAACCATAAAAATCCGGGCCAATAGGCCTTGTTGTGGATTTTGCTCATTCGGTGTTGCTCTTGAGCGTTGTCAGCATGTTCTGTCAATCTGCATGACAACGAGAACTTATAGACGAAGTAAAATATATCTCATTTTGTAGAAGTGATACAGTGTCTAAATGGAAATTAACGTTTATTTGCGCGAGAGACAAAGTTGTGCTTATAAATGTTTCTGTGCATGGAATATCTTGACTTAATAAAACGGAAATATGTGTTAATTATTAGGTAATCGTCTCTAGTCAACCTTAGATTAAACTAACACTAGTAGTCAAGTGAGTTACATAAACTTGGAACATTTGGTCACTTGGAATTTGTTTACACAAAAGTTATTTTGGGTGCATGAGAGTGTGCACCGCGGTTCAACTGCACCCAACATTACTGCTCATAGCTGGTTCTCACAATATCTGTAGCGAAAGCAAAATTCATTCATGGAGTCAACAATTGGACTTAGATATTTCTACTAAAGTAGTAATGACTCCATCTTTTTTCAGAGAATGTTACACCCACTGGTGAGTTACATGTAGAGCGAGCACAAGCACGTGTCGACAGATAGATACAATTCTTATAGTTTTATTTACATTTTTTCATAGAGAATCTAGTTATGTGCTCAGAACGCAAGCTTATTCTCGGTCTAGCTTTTGTTAAAGGTCGAACAAAGTAAACAGAAGGCGCTGATAGTTTGAACAAGGAGGCAGGAATCTACCAAAATAATGAAAACAAAAAACTTGCTTTAATTTGGACCTTCCTTAGGTCCAGACAATTTCTAGTTTGGAACGAGAGTAGGCTTGCTAAACAGCGAGAATGTGCATGTTCGTAGATTTAATGCGTTTCTCGGATTTTACCAACTTTCTTTATCGATACCGTCAACTGCCCTAACTTTGCCTGGCGTCCTATGTTTCCCTATAATGAAAAACATGCAATATCTATATTTTTCTTTTTTAAGTTTCGATTGCCATACAAGTAAAATGAAAAAGATATTACATCTTTTTCGCCAGGCGAAGTTAGGGCAGTTGACCGGTACCTACTCGTATAATTTACCCTCCCAAACGAAGAACATCATCAACTTCTGTATCTACCTACTTATCCAAAGAATAACGTATTGTAGGCTTTTGTAGGATTATAAATATTTGCATGTCTTTCGTTGGTTTTCAGGCAATTCTGTTAATGGCAAACTATTCAGCGACTTTTAATCATCAAATACCTACAAGACTTGTACGGGATCCGCAGACGAACGACCTTCACCCATCTGTTTAATGGATGGAAACTATTTTAAATCAAATTTAGTATGTTAGAAAATATATTAGCGAGTGGTTTGTAAAAAAAAACCTGGCCGGGCTGTGATTCATTAAAATTTCTTTGCAAGATAATATCAAATGAAAGAGCTTTTCAATGAAAACCTTTGCTACTAACTCGACTTTTGCCAATTGTTAGTCAATTCAGAATTAATGACCTTAAATAGGTGACTACTTGGCCACCTAAGTTTAGGAATGTTCATGGCGCCCAATAACCAGAAATGATATATCAATGGATGGTGCTTTTTAAGAGAAACATTTTGTTACATAAACGAATTATAAAAACGTGAGTGCCAATTTTGAGAAAAAGCCATTTTTGAATTTTTTATTACGTAATCATAATCTGGCCAGTATAGCCAACCCACTCGTGATATATTTATTAACATATACATGATATAACATTCTTTTCATTCATTAAACAGATGGGTAAAGGTTGTTCTTCTGCGAATCTTAGACCATTACCTAGCTTTTTTATCATATAACATGTACATATTATAAATTTTTTGGCAATCATCTTCGCATCTTTTCCTTCTTCGTTGAACTGGGGATACAAAGTAAACATTTTATTCTACTTTTATCTTGATAATGCTGTAACTAATTTATTTCACTTCATCTTTGCTGTACAAAAAATTCTTAATCTTTTCAACTATATTTTATTCTTCTGCATGTTTCTTATATTTTCAACTTCTTTTTCTCATTAATACCGACTGAATAAGATGTCATTGATTATTTGCTCGTGCATGGGGGTCAAACATCTCATACTGGGAACTAACAATTAATTTCCCGGCACAGTTGCATACCAGAGCTACGAAAACGACGAAGAGACAGACGACCCATACATGTCGAAACCTCCGAACCTGCGAGTGTTGGAGCGAGACTATGAGAAGCTAGTACTCATCAATCGGACACGACCGACTCCTTGCGACAGAGAGATGTATCTATACCAGATAGACTACAATAACCTGGACGAGAAGCTCAGCAAACCGGTCACGGAATGCGGGCGTCCGTTCTACGCGCAGCACGTCAACTACACCAATATGCTGATGATTGTGGTGGACGCCAACTGTCCCAAAGACGAGGTTTCAGCCATGTCTGTGGAACCGACAGAGGTGAACTACAACGAGTCGCTGCCCTGCTTGAAGCACATGCATCCCTTGTATAGGAAGCAACCTAATTCGTGCATTAATAATCATACTGAAGTAAGTAAACAGCTTCGTCAATATAATGATAGATGATAGGCAGAACGGAACGGCAGAGGGAATGTTGAGGAATAAAATTGATTTAATGTCAATGAACCCAAAGGAAAAAGAATTAGATTCAGAACTACCCTAAACTAAGCTTTAAATACTTGATAAATGATCAGTAAGTATTACTAATACCTATGGGCTTATAAACAAAATGTACATTTTCAGGAAAGCAACATCGATATGTGCGGACGCGGCAGTTTACCAGGCAACAGCAAGACGTGGGTTTCGTTGAGCATCCTTCTAATAGTTCGATATCTGGCGTAAAATCGGACGGAAACATCGTGTGCCTGTCTTAAGACAGGTAAAGCATTAAGCGGTCTGAATGCAAATTAGATGTCTCTTATCGTACATCGGATAGGTAAACGCACCTTGCTGCCTTAAGCTTTATCTGCCTTGCTCTTCTTTTGTCGGTAATGGAAAGGTACCTAGTTGAAAAAAAAAATCATCACGCTGTTAATATTGATTTTATTGAAATATCTACGAATTCAAAATATTTTATTTCGCATAAACCTACGTGGGCTCTTATGAAACGTCACGAAAATAGGTGCACGGTTCCAATTGGTCGTTTCCTATGGAGAAGAACCGGCAAGAAACTACACGGTTAGTCTTTTAAAAATAATTGGCATATACAATATTTTCAAAAAACAGTGTTAATAGGTAAGTATGGGAGGACAGTGTAGGTCTTTCAATAAGTACCAGATACTTAACAAAATAGAAGATAGTCAACAAATCTACAGACCACTAAGCCTCCAGCGTTCTCACATTCACGAAATAGAAAAGAATCTAAGTATATAAAAGATAAATAAATTGATAAAAGTAACAAAAAATTTAGTAACAAATCTGATTATTTATCATGTCCACAAAAGCCGCTAATGTCAAATAATAGGATGATTATGTCAAGGAAGAATGTAAAAATACACATGGTAATTTGGGAGCAGTTATTAGACTCTAATTTGCCGTTAATGAAGTACCAGGGAAACCACATGTGCAGAAGGAATTATTGCCAAACTACCTTGTCTTCAACGTAGTCTTTAATTTAATTATACCTATGATGCTTTCTTGATAACACATGGACACGTTTGATGTGGGTTTTGAACTTCGCTAAGTTCTGTAACCGACTTTGGCTTCTGTAACTGACTTGTTATAAAATCGGATTAATACTGTTTATAAGAAATGACTTGCTGAATAACATTGTAGTATCTAATCTAACGACGGCATCGGTAGAGGCATTGTATGATCTGCGTATTACCAATTCTCAAATACAATAGAACCATAATAACTACATACTTAGACGTTTTGTTAAAATATGCCATAGTTTCTTAAAATATTTCTGTTCGTAGCAAATTTAAAGAATAATCAAATAAAATAACTTATAAATAGTTTATATTTGTGTTAATATTACGAATTATATTGATCTCTGCTTTTAGAATAGGTAGGTAATTAATTAAAGAAAGTACATGTCATTCCCACATATCAGATTTTAAATGATAGGTTATGCTCCCTTTGTGCCACAATAGGAAGCAATAATGAAAATATGGAAGTGTATAGAGTGCCGCAAGGATTCTTGCGGCACTCTAGTGGCACTGCCTCGGCCCGGCTAAAGTGCCGTAAGCATTGCATTGTCACTGTCAGTTATTATTTTGTTTGATTGTTGTGGTTAGTTTCTTTCATCTATAGCCGGCTAAACTTAAGTGCCATAATCCCTTGGGTTAGCAAACGGGGCGAGTGCCAGGGTCCATTTAGTCACAAGAGAATGTAATGTTTTGAGAATGTAGTGTATTACAGCGATCTAACCTCAACAATCAAACAAAATACCAAGTGACGTGACTTAGTGACAGTGACAGTGACAATGACAATGCGAAGCTTACGGCACTTTAGCCGGGCAGAGGCTGTGTTAATAAACTGCCGGTAGTGGCACTTTATCCGATAGGGATAGAGTGCCGCTAGTGGCACTCTATACACTGCCTAAAAATATTCATATCAACAAATTTTATGATCCTCATGACACCATGTGGGGTGTTATTTAAAATTGTGAAGTAAAGATACAATTTACTTATTTAAGATATTATAGCTTTTGTAAAGAATTGGCTTTTAGGATGATGTAATATTTCCTGTTGATATTTTGTCAGTTTTCTCTATGTTGTGATTTAAATTAAATGTTACCACTGCTCCGTCCTGCTGGTGAATTATTAAAGAGATGAAAACTTATACAACATCCTTAACAACAAACAATTACGAAAAACATTTCAAATTAAATTTTATTGTATTCTTCAATTATACGTATATTGATGCAGTATTACGCCACGGAGTGGTCATAATAATTATATTTGTAATAAAATTATTAGAATTTAGTATTTTGAATCTCTGTCATTTACGTACCTATTTGTCTTAGACGTGAACTTAATTACCGAAATGTGATTGTTTGTTTGTACAAATAAATAATTATTGGAATAATTTAAAATGTGTTTAATTTAAAAAACCAACTGCTAAAATTAATATAATTAAATAATAACAAAATTATAAATTAATAAAATACCTAAATATAATTATATAAATATTACGAGGGTTGGAAGATATTAGTTCGTATCAGCTTCAACTGTTTTCGTATTATTTTTTTCAGCAAATTTCTTCCATGAATTCGTGGCGCCAGTGTGTCCTAGAAAGAAAGAAAGAAAGAAAGAAAGAAAATATGTTTATTTGCGGCAAACATGACGCAAAAAAGAAAAAAATTACGAATAAAAACAATTTGGGGGAAAATATGCGTCACATCTACGCAAAACGGCCATCGCTCAGCATAAAGCTGCGACTCCATACGAGACAGAGCCCCAGCGCTGGTTTTCAGCGACAGCCGGCGTTGACGTGATGACGTCAGACCGGTGCAGCATATAGTGAAATAACATACATTATCAGAAATAAAAATAAAAATAAATTATAAAATAAATACATTACTTAGTCCCAAAAGTTTAAATATTATTTAAAATGGCAACATTTCGTTCCGTCAGCGACTCAAGCGCCGCAGATCATAGACTATTATAATTATCTGTGCGCGCAGCTGTCATAAGACTATTTGTTTGTGCGTTTTGAACTTTTGACATATTGAGTTGTAGGTACCGGTTATGTAATAATTATAACATGGCGCATTAAGTAATGAAATGAGTTATGATGTAATGCATAATAACACAGGATGTATTGAGTGCATTGGGTGATTGCGTATGTGTAGTTATGGGATTTTGTAAAACAGTGTTTGTGAAAGTGTTAGAAGGTGTTGATGACAAACTCGGTGACTTGTACGAGATTAAGCATGGTAAGTGCAAAATAATTATATTTATCATCAAGATTATAAGGAATTTTATTGCTATTAGAATAAATGAAATTAGAAATAAATTAAATGAAAATTAGATTGGAGTTAGATGAAATTCAATTGGAGTTATATATATTAGGTCATGGAATTATACCAACTTGACAAGCCATAGTGTGCCAATTGATAAATTAACATGACTCGATTAACATGAATTAAATTAAATATTAACCGTAATTTACAGAGAAACGGTGGCGTTTCAAAGCTTATGGAATGAATGCAGTAGCGAAATGCAGTAGCGAAAACAGACTTAAAGCCCCACAGACAGAAGAGGGAATTCCAAGCAGCCCACGCCCACCCCCAGGAGATCCTACGCCAACGAATGCATGCCATGACCCCTGAGGTACAGTGAACCAACACAAAAATACATTGTTAGGATTGAAGGGTTTGTTCTTGTATCAGTAACTTTTTGTATAGGAATTTAAAGGATTGTATTTTTTCCAGGCGACGCATTGGTGGTGGGAGATCATTCCAACAGCGTGTGGCTGCGAACTTGAAAGACCCCCGGAATGCTGTAGTTCTGTGCATTGGCACCGACAGTGGACTTACCTTGGAGCGAAGACTATAGTTTAGGTGGTTTTGTTTCCAAGTAAGCTTTTCATATAGATAGAGTGGTTTATGGGTTGTAACAACACCAAACAACAAGTTGGCTAAATGAAGCTTCCTCCTGGCTGCCATCTTTAATAATTTTAGTTGGTTAATATACGGAGTAACATGACTTCTCCGCGGGACGTTAACACAGAAACGAACACAGGCATTCTGGATGCGTTGGATTACACGCTCCGTTCTAGAAAGTAGGCATGGTCCATAGACTGTGTCACAGTAATTTAATTTGGAGAGTATGAGGCTGTCAACAAGTTGTTTCCGAACTGATATACTAAGGTATTTCCGTATTCCGTATAAGACCTTAAGCCTATAAAAACAATTTCGGAGAACACTAGTTACATGGGCCTCAAAACGCAGCTCTGGATCCAAAATTAGTCCTAGATTGCATGCCTGCTCCACTCTCTCAATCTTCTCTCCCTTGATAACTATCTCAGGGTTGGCAGACAGTATTGCACTAACTTGTTTCTTTGAACCCAGCACCATAAATTTAGATTTGAGGGGGTTCAGAACCAGCGAGTTCTCCTCTGACCATAAAACCACTCTATGCAAGTCCTCATTTATTTTCTGCACTGCCAACGTTGTTTCATCTCCCTTGAACGATATGTACAATTGAATATCGTCAGCATACATATGGTACTTGCAGTTAACAAATGATTTTATGATGTCCGCACTGTACAGAATGTACAACAAAGGCCCGAGAATCGAACCCTGAGGGACACCCCTTGACACCTGGAGAGGGGAGGATGACACCATAGAACCGCTCTCACTACGCATCTCTACGTATTGAGACCTATTAGTAAGGTAGCTTTTAAACCACTCCACCGCATCACTGTCGAAGCCATAGAAGGCTAACTTTGACAGCAGTAGAGTGGTATTAATTGCATCAAAAGCCCGGGAAAAGTCCAGCAGGGCCAAAACTGTTCCCTCTCCCCGGTCACGCGCTTCAAGAATACTACCTACAACGTCGGCCAGAGCCGTTGCAGTACCTCTACCCTTTCTGAAACCCGACTGAAGGTCAGGAAGAATATTATTCGTTTCGAGGTATTGGATAACCTGCGAGTATACAACACGTTCCAGGATCTTAGACAGGCAAGGTAGAATGCTTATTGGTCTCAAGTCCTTCATGTTAACAGGATTATTGTTTTTAGGGATAGGGCGTACAATAGCGCAACGCCAGAGTTCGGGGAATGTACGCGTGGCTATGGACCGGTTAATAATGTCTGTAATGGCTTGCAAGGTAGTTGGCAAAGTAAGAGATAACATATCGAGACTTATACCGTCGACCCCCTGTGCATTAGACCCTAGACTCCGGATTATCTTCAGGATTGATTCAGGACTGGTCGTTGTAAGAGTGAATGAGGCCGGGCCATACTTTTGAGACTCAAAGTATGACATTTGTGAGCTGTTATGATGACAACTACCCGGGACATCTAGAAACGCCGCATTGATATCATCTGGATTGCTGAAGTGACTTGGCAGCAGTCTTTCCTTATGATCCGGAAGCACATCCAATTTTAAATTGCGCCACAATAGCTTTGGGTCCTTAATTTGGTCATTGATGCTTTTTTTGAAATATGACGTCTTCTCGGTAACCAGTGCCGTAACTGCTTGGTGCTTCAGATCCAGATAATACACTTTATGACCCGGTAATTTGGATTTGCGAAATCTGTCCCTGGCTCCATCTCTCAGTTTCGACATCAGTCTGATGTTGTCAGTAATCCATGGAGTAGGGCGGGTTTTAAAAGTCTTCGATTTAAGGGGAGCGTGGAGATCGAATAACTGGATCATAAATGAGTTAAATGTCTCCACCATCGAGTTAACATCACTCATGGCTCCAATAATCGACCATGGAATAGTTTTTAAATCGGTGTTAAAAAAGTCGTCCAATATGTCGGTGAGCGGACGAAAAACGACCGATCTTGGTATAGCCTTATGCTTCTTAAAGATCGTCTCGCATGTGATAAACGAGTGATGGCCAAGCTCACTAATATGATTCACCACGACGTTACGGATTGAAGCATCAGTGCAGATTATGTCAATAAGCGAACTACTATCACCTACAAAGTGAGTGGGTGTTTGGACTAATTGACTTAGGTTTAAATAGCTCAAAAAATCTAAAAGTTGTTTCGTTTTTGGGCTATTGACATCCAGCATATTAACGTTAAAATCACCTAATAATATTACGTTATCGTAGGGGGCCAGGCCAACAATACTGGCAGTCAAGGCCTCGAGAAAAAGCTCCAAGTCTAACCATGGCGGACGGTATGCAGTACCAATGAGTAACTTTTTCTTGTTTACGTTAAGAGTTAACCAGAGCTGTTCGACATTGGACTGATCAGGATGAGCCTTTACCCGCGCAGTCACCCCATTTTTGATGTAGAAAGCTACCCCTCCGCCGCGCCCACCACGCACAGACATAGGTCGCGGTATGTGCTTGAGCTTGTACCCAGGTACACTAGGTGCTCGGTCCTCCTCACCCTTACGCAGCCAAGTTTCGTTAATAGCCATGATGTCCACAGCATGGTTGCCCATGGCCATCAAAAATTCATCCTGATTAGTACCTAGAGAGCCCGCATTTAGTAGACCAAACTTGAAGCATTTACTAGGAGTCATTTGTGTATTTGTCATCTGAGTATTTGTCATCTGTGTATTTGTCATCTGTGTATTGTGTGTACGTCTTGTGTATAAGTTTCTTTATGTTGAGTAAGTTAAAGTTTAGGTAGGAACTATGTTCAAGAGTCGGCTGCAATGAGCTTACATAGTGGAATAATATGGCATAATAGTAGTGATTTGTGTAGAATAGAAGCATTGTAGAAAAATGTATGGTATATAATGTTTGGGTATGATTAGGGTATATTGTAATAAGTTTGATATATATTAATATATAGAACAAATCAGTAAAGAGTATGAATGGTATCTCACCGTGCGCACCTGCCGACCTGTGGACAAGCACCCAATAGTAACAGTTGCGACGCATATCCTCCCAAGCAGAAATAATAAATATGAACTGAACATCAATTAAAATAAAGAAAAAGAAAACTAGAGAGTAATCAGACTGTTTCTTCGACAGGTCCAAATATCCGAGATATGTCTTCATCGGTGCGGATTCTTTCTGTGGGGTCACCTGGCTTCCTCCTGGCAAGAATGCGGCCGCGCTTGGTCCAGACGAATTTCCAGTCGATGAGACTTGCAGCGTCCCGTGCTCTCCGAAACAACTGGCGGTTTGTCTTTGTAAGACGTTCGTTGAGGAAGAATCGCCTTGCCGGGCCAGACATGTCAAGGTCGGCCGTCGTCGCTCCACGTCGCACTCGCGCGCTCGCCAGCAGATCGTCACGCAGATCACGACGAGCCAGGCGCACGACAATGGGGCGAGGGCGAGTTTCTGTCGCACCTGCAGAGCTCGTCGCGTTGAGCTGCCTCCCGCCGACTCGTTCTGCGCTGACAACGTCGCGTTCCTCAAGGTTGACCCCCAGCTTTAGGCTTATGACCTTGATGATGTGGATCGGGCTGTCAACCTTGGCCTCGGGTATATTAGATATCTCGATATCATTCGCCAAGAGATCCTGATCCCTGTCGTTGAGCTCGCGCCTTAAATCCTCCACGATCCTGTCCACTGCCCCGGTATTCGCCGGACCCGAAGAAGCCCGCCGCTCCAAGGCGTCCACCCTGGCCTCAATACCATCGATACGCGAGTTGCAGGTGTTCATGGAGGTTTTGAGCTCCATCATCTCCAGCTCCATTTCCTTACGAAACACTTGGATCTCCGCACGCACTGCCCTCAATTCCTCCATGATTAATTTCATGTCGCAGCCGGCGATCAGCGATACCTCTCGGGCTGTAACATCGACTGAGGCATTGTAAGGCGGGGGAGTGGCATCATTTGAAGGGCACGCAGGTTTGGAACGGACGTCAGAGGAATTAGGCGTACTGGTTTCCATGCACCCTTGTTCGACGGCGGTTACTGCTTGTATAGTTTCCACAGTACCTCTGACTGGGGTCTCCGCCCTGTTATCCCTAACGATGTCCTTTTTACACTCGGGGCACCGCCAGCCAGCAGTTATGGTCGTTTTAGTGGGAATGCCAACACACACTCTGTGGTATTGGACCTGGCATTTACCACACCTAGCGCCCTCTACTGTCGAGATGAAGCGACCGCAACCTCCACATTTGACACCTGGCATGATGGTAACCGAGATGAGTTTGCTACGCAAGTGGTTCCTGGATAATAGGCTAGATGGCGCTAGAGAGAGGATTCGATACGGATCGTAGATCGATATCCACGAGAAGGATAGATGGCTCTGCTAGTACTTAGTGCTGCAATTACTTGTTGTAATAAGAGGGTAAGCAGCTAATTACGCCAAGTCACAAATTATTGTTTTGTTGTTTAAACGTCTATATGCGCACTATTTATATCTCACTTCAATACATGTCTCGCTATGTTGCACTGAGTTTAGTATTCTGATAATTTTTTACACGGAAACTTGTGATTTAAATTATTTCTAATAAAAAATGACAGACAGGTCTACACTGGTACAGACGTCAAACGTCACTGCCTGAGCAGATTGTTTTGCATCTGTTCCAGTAGGTAGTTCCCTTCCATGAAATCCGGTAGATTGTGAGCAATTCCACCACCCTTGCGGTGATCCATCACTACGTCCTCAGGATAGTCATATGTTCGAACCACATCATTCAATTTACTGGAATCAATCTGCAAGAAATATCGAATATTTTGAGATTATTTTACCGACTCCATAAAATAAAAACCATAGGTTCAGGACCTTGCTAATGCCGTGTAGGTAAGCCCCGTATTCATTGGGTATTGTCGTATTATTGATAATAGCTACTTATAGAGATACTGACATATCTTAGAACCGACAAACCTGTGGTTCCCGTCCTCTAATTGATGTTTGTTCTTCTTTTTGCTTCCCCCACAAAACCGTCCTCAACTTTTGAAGGGCAATCGTTTCGTTATTTTCTTGTGATGTACCTTCTTGACACTCGATCTCTATAACCGTTGGAGTATACGTGATACGGACAGCACTGTCTGTAGTGTTCACGTGCTGGCCACCCGCACCACTCGCGCGTTTGGTTTCAATGACATGGTCTCGATCAGGGATATTTGCTTCCTTATCAGAGGGCTTAGGAAGGACAGCTACTGATACAGTACTTGTGTGAATGCGTCCATCCTTCTCAGTAGCGGGTTTTCTATGAATGCGGTGCACACCAGTCTCCATTTTCATTAGCTCAGGGACACCCATACCCTCAATAAACATTGACGCCTTCCTAATGCCTCTTATGTCACACTTTTCTAGAGAGACAGTGCAAACCTCCCAGTCTTTGTACTTGGCATATGATTCGTACATTTCGAATAGTTCACGCACGAATAGCATAGCTTCCTGACCGCCTGCGCCGGCCGTCACCTCCAGAAACACCACGCCTTCCGTCAGCTTAGGCTCCAAGAGGATTGCCTTCAAATCACGATCTACATCCGTCAAACGTTGCATGTATGACAGAGGTTCTTTTTTTACTATTTCCATCGTATATTTATCATTACTTTCCCTTATTTCAATGTTGTCATGCAAGTTGTTTCGCACCTTTAGCACATTCATAATTGGTTTTATTTCAAATAAGCGTTTAGACTCTTCGGGTGTTCTCATAACAGTAGTGTACAGATTTTCATGTTGTAACATCAAGTGTTTTAGGAAATCTTGAACAGGGGAATCGGATATATTGACCATGTGTGAGCTACACTTCCGATGCCATTGTAGTAGTTTTACAGCAGTGAATATGGGCCGTATATTAGAATATAGAATATTTCTTGAAATTGGCATTTATTATTGTTGTATCGTTAACGTAATTATATTAAGATCAAATAAATAATAAACAGTTTAAAATGAAATTCAAAGAAAAAAATGTTCACAAATTACCTATCACTCAAATTACCTACTCGTCACATTACCTACTCGTGAGATATTATGGTGGCACTTCACATCGCTATTCGTGTTCGCGTATTCATCTTATTTGCCCAAATTATGACAATGTGAAGTTACTCTATTCGCCTATTTTTCACGAATAAAGGTCATCGCTCATTATAGCAGCACGCCTCCGACACGGCAAATAACTTGTCAATCAAGTTAGGACTTTAAGCCAAATGTAATAAAGTCTATTTTACGATGGCTAAACAAATAGATTTTTCGAGGCGGTGCCGGGGCGCTGCCGTGCTGGAGCGGTGCTGTTATAATGGGCGATGACCTTAAGACGACTACGCAAATACACGAACACTCGTATCCGCTGATTGTCGGTTTTTGGTCACATATCAAAGGATCAGTGTGACCATCTCATAAATGGCGAATCTGCCACAGACTGGGCAAAAAATCTGCCACACGAGGCGAAAAAATGTCAAAAATATGCCTTCATGGAAACGGAAAAAAATACACACAAATTCAATGTAATTTCATTAATCAACAAAAATATTTAACAATTTTCTTATGCATTATTATACCTAAGTATACTACTTACTCTACGTATCAATGTTTGCCTCCAAATTTTCGTCTTAATTGTCCGTGTACAGACGCCAGCACATCAAGTTACTACAATCTGTCAAATTTCTTTAACCGATTTTCAACTTTATCGCTAAAGAATAAGGTTCATTGTTGAATGGGAAAATTTGACAGATTGGAGTAGGTTGATGTGCTGGCGTCTGTACATAGATTTTGGAGATAATTTTTTGATTATTTTTTGAGTTGGTTTAATCAAGGTTTCCTTAATCTCCCTATTTTGTTGTAATTATTAAAGCTGAAACATATTGATTTAGGACCTTATTCCAATTTTTTTTTTCTTTTGGAAAAACTCGTATAATCTGGCCATGAAATAGAAGTTGTCAGTCCGATAAAATTATTTGTAATTTAAATAAACAACCTTATTTTCTGTTTCTTCAAAAAAAAAAAAAACTAAATACTAAACCTCTTATAGGGTTATTGTACTCATCATTATGAACAACTTTCAATATGGGACCAACACCGAAATCGCGAAAAAATATTAACTGTTCCCTACATTTTGACGAGATATGCGAACATATTAAATGTATGGAACAGCTAGCTGTTTTATTTTCGCAATTTCAGCTTTGGACCCATAGTGAAAGTTGTGCAAATAAGGTAATGTGAATTTCCTTGACATCTTTTAAATCTGCCACTTTTGTAAATCATCAGCAGGATCTGCCACAGACAAAATTTAGGAGCGAAATCTGCCAAAATGGCAGAAATCTGCCACAAATGGTCACACTGCAAATGATAGCGAATATACCGAATAAGTTCGTTTACCGTCCACACATGGCTTGCTCAGTAGAGTGCGTGTTTTATGTACGCATAACATGTATTGGTAATTAACACACAACAAATAATAAGTCGTTGCTGCCGTCAAGACGTCCATCTATCTTTGCATTCAGTTATCAGATTAACAAAGAGAACAAAAAATATTCTTGAATGTTCGGTTTATTCGCTGTTCATGACGATAAATATGTGGACGGTTTGTTCGAGCTATTTGGACTTCTACACTATATGACGGTTTGTTCGAGCTATTTGGACTTCTACACTATACGAGCAAATAAAACACAATAAAATACACGAATACCGAATAGCGATGTGAAGTGCCACCATTAGAAAACTTGTGAGAAAACTAGGTATTCAGTTTTTATTATTTAAAGGATTTTTTTTATTTATGGCGACACACAATTTCGAATAGTCTGCCAGCATCATGTTGAGACAGCAATCACAGCAAGGAGGCGTAACTACCTACTGTACCTACGTACCTACTCTAATGGGTCGATTACACCTAACGAGTACAGCGGCGAGTCAGTAAATAAGCTCTTCGGCCGGTACTCGGCCTAGTAAACAAATTGGGATTCTGGACACTGACTCGCCGCTGTACTCGTTAGGTGTAATCGACCCATTAGGACAGAGGCTCACAGAGGAAGAAAAGTAAAGTGCTTTTTTACGGAGATCGGAGACGTGGGGCGTTGGGCGTCGCGTGCGGCGGGGCGGCCCGCACTAAATTCAAACATAATATGGTGTTGTATTGAGAGCGTTTACGGAGAACCGATATTTCACGCGTTTGCTTGAAATGCAGGCGGAGCCCGCGGATGGCATCGCCACGTCGCACGCGACGTTAACCGCGGCGGCGCGCGGCGCACGCAGCGTTGTGGCTAGCTATTCTTGCAATTCTCCGTTCAAGGTACAACCGCGGCGTCGTACGCGCCACGCCCCGCGTCTTCATAAATTGCCAATGTTTTTGTTTGTGCGATATTTCAGATGTGTTCCCTTCGGGTAACGTTCAAAAATTCCACCCTGTACCTACTTATATACTACTTACTAGTACTACTTATCATCATGACCAAGGGCGGATCCAGGAGGGGGGTCATGGGGGTCATGACCCCCCCCCCCCCCTGGGCTGTGTCTAGGTCGACCACTGACATTTTTTCTAATCTCATTGATACATTTTATCAAATAAATACCTACTTGGTATGATGTTGCCGCGTAGTTATGTTATTGTTTGCCACACATACGCGAACAACACGCATAATAAGACTTGTGCTGTTATTATAATTATGATGATTTGCCGTGGAGTTTTCTGCCGGCTCATCTCTATAGGAAAATAAATAATTACCAAATGAAACCGTGCTCCTAAGCCGTTGACATTTCATAAGTACCCATGTAGGTTTATCTGAAGCTAGCAACTAGACGTAGGAATTAAATACCCAAGAATAGTGTCAAGACAGGCCTCAGATTTAGGGTGCCGCCAGGAAAATCTTAAGAAGTACTGTTTAAATGATATCCCAAACATGGTTAAAATATATTCAGTAAGAAACAGTTGTAGAGTTAGAGGCTGACGATGAAAATTTTTGAGCTCGCTTCGCTCGTTTTAATCTACATTCTCGAACTTTCTGCATAAGTCGGGAAAAGATAGGTATGACTTTGCTAAAAAAAAACCTTCCCTACACAAGGGCGGTGTGCAAAAAATTTCGAGCTCGCTTCGCTCGCTCTCGAATTCTATATCCCTTCCGCCGTCCACGCCATCTGCGCGAATTTTAGCGCGACTGCACATCGCATACGGAAGCGATTTCCGGACCACCCAGAAGCGTGACCACTTGAGATTAAAACGACGTATCTCTAAAGTTTTGTATGGGAGCTGTATATAAAACGTATGTCGTTGGAATCGATATAAAATAAGCTAACACAATAAAAATGGATAGCCCATTTTTTTTGTTTTTATATTAAATTGTTCATTTTAATGTAAAGTCGCGGTTTTTTGCCCTTCTAACTCTCAAACTTTTCTGCATAAGTCGACAAAGCAACTCCTATTTCCGTAAGGATGTTCAATAGAAATTACCTAACTGAGAATTCAGAGACGAGGTGCAAAAACGAGCTCGCGTTGCTCGCTCCCCTACATTCTTTTCGTAAAAAGCCTATTGAGGAGATGAAAAGGCAACTCCCTCAAAAAAAAGTCCTGTGGGTTTCCAGGTCCATGGTGTAGGTGGATTAAAAATTAGGCGCGTTATACTTTTTTTTCATCTATCATTATATTTTTATTTTGCAAAATTTTACTAGTAATACCTACATAAACTAAGAAGACCCCGACAGACTTAGTCTTCCACTGATTGGGCCTGTCCTGACTGGACCCCGACTATGTGACCCCCCCCCCCCTGACTCGAAGGCTGGATCCGCCCTTGTCATCATCATCATCATCAGCCTATTAATGTTCCCACTGCTGGGACAGGCCTCCTGGGCTGCTCTCTGTGAGAGGGAGTGGGCGTAATCCACCACGCGGACCCAGTGTGGGTTGGTAGATGTCACATGTCTTCGAATTTTTTGGTTCCAAGACATGCCGGTTTTCTCACGATGTTTTCCTTCACCGTTTTGAGAGCAGTGGTGATGAAATTATTTACACGAAGTAGAGCGCCTGCTTGGGTTCGAACCCACGACCTACAACTCGTACAAGTATACTTACTTAGTATTAGTTTAGTTATACTTATATTAGTATAATATATTATAGTAGGATATAGTACTAGGATTATCAAAAAAATAACTATTTGTCTCCGGCGGGGGGAGAGTCGGGGGGAGGAGGTTACTCTCACCCTCCTCAACCCTCAAAACAACGTATGATGTCAAGGCATATTTTTATCCATATTAAATACCCAATTCGTTTACGAAAGAACTAGCTCTTAGTTTAGTCTTCGTAAACGGAGACCAAAATAGCCGGTCTTGGTCCGCTAGGGCCGATACCTGCCAGGGTTGCGGTAAGTCCTAAGGGAAGACCGTGGCCCCTGGCAACGAACAGGCAAGGGAAGGAACACGGGTGGGTTTAAGTCAGTAAGAACCTGACACGCCCTTCCGCTCCGCCCAGAGCGGACGAACCCACTTGATGATTTCCTACAAAAAAAAAAAATACGTAGGGACTAAAAGTGATTTAAATTTGGAATGAGGTTACTGTTAGTAAAAGTTCCAATCACCAAAGAGATCAATCACGAAAATTGTATGAACAAGTAACAGGCTAAATGATAAAGACCGCGATGCTCCTGAGGTGGACAGGGACACACTACTTTTTATCACCCTCTATGAGAAAATAAGTAAGTGGAAAGAAACTCTCCCGCCTTTAATTGTTGTTTGCTCCCGAGGCAAACAATCTACTATTTATTACCATCATATCTACTTAACCATTTTTATTTGTACAGTCGTAAAAGAATTGCTTATAGTTGGTTATTTGGAATAAATAGATAGGATACACATACAAGGTGTTCTTTTTTTATCTCACTAGAGCTTCTGCCCGCGACTTCGTCCGCGTGGAATAGATGCTTTGGGCTAACGCTAAAAAAACCCCCGATTTTGAAACATTCTTCATTGGTACTCCGCTCCTATTGGTCTTAGCGTGATGTGAGCGAGCGAAAGAATCATGTAAAGATGGTACAATTTAAAATATTCAGTGATGACTGCATTGGTAAATTATACAACTTCTCAAATAAAATAATAAAATTTATTTGAATATAGTTTTAACCAAATATCACTATTCTAAAATTTATTTACAGATGCATCTTACTTGTTTGTTAGTTATTATCATCCGACTTTACTTTTATTTTCTTAGCTACAAGACTAATTTCTTCCAAGAATTCCTGATGCTTCTGAGCCCTCAGCAGATTATGTTGCATCTGTTCTAGCTGCTCTTCACCTCCCATAAAGCCCTGTAGATTGTGAACAGTTCCACCACCCTCACGATGCTCCGTCACTCGGTCTTGTGGGTAATTGTATGTCCGAATCTTCTCATTTCTGTTACTGGAACCAACCTGAAAACAATGACAATAATAGTTATATTTTGAAATTTTATTTTTTTAAATCCATGTTCTTGCAGGATTCATGAAAGGATTTTTTCCTTTACAATAATTTTACCACTAAATATTACCGAAAACCATTTAAAAATGGTGCTGGAGATCATATCGGTAAAAAAAAAATAGGTTTGTGTTTTAAATAATTTTGTATCTACAGAACTAGATTTGGAATACAAACAAACAAACCTGTGATTTCCTTTCGGAATTTATTTTAGATGTTTGTTCGTGTTGTTGCTTTTCTAACAAAAGTGTTCTAAGCTTTTCAATAGCAATCTCTCTATTCTTAATTTGTGATCTACCTTCTTGGCACTCAACCACTGTACCTGTGGGAGTATGCGTGATACGGACAGCACTGTCTGTAGTGTTCACGTGCTGGCCTCCCGCACCACTCGCACGTTTGGTTTCAATGACAAGGTCCCGATCAGCGATATTTGCTTCTATATCAGTGGGCTTGGGAAGAACAGCTACTGATACAGTACTTGTGTGAATTCGTCCACCCTTCTCAGTAGAGGGAATTCTTTGAACGCGGTGTACTCCAGCTTCAATTTTCATTAGTTCAGGTACACCCACACCATCAACAAACATGGAAGCTTTTCTAATGCCTCCAATATCAGATTTTTCGAGTGATACAATGCAAACCTCCCAGTCATTGTACTTAGCATATGATTCGTACATATCAAATAGTTCACGCGCGAATAGCATAGCTTCCTGACCGCCTGCGCCGGCCGTTACCTCGAGCAGCACCCCGCCTTCCGTCAGCTGAGGCTCCAAGAGAATCGACTGCATCTCATTGTCTATTTCTGTCATACGTTTCAAATATATCTCAGCTTCTTCTTTAATCATTTTCTTCATTTCATCATCTTTGTCACTGCTATGCTTTTTATTAAGGTCCTTGAGCATTTCAATGTTGTCATACAAGGTGATTCGCTTCTCTAGCACATTGACGAGTGGTTTTATCTCAAACAAGCGTTTTGATTCTTCAGATGTTCTTTTAAGTTTTAAGCTAAGACTTTCATGTTCAATTATTACATTTTTGAGGTAAACTTGAACGGCAGGGTTGGATAAGTTAAATACATTTTGTGAACTACATCTACACAGCAAATTGAGTTTCTCAGTTTTGAATATCCGTCGGGATGGTCGGGAGAATAAAATTCTTAGAAGTGACATTGTTTTAGTGTAGTGTAGATAATGCTTGATTAAACACACAGCTGTAAACACTGACTTCGTTCAACTTTAGTAAAATATTAAAAACAGAATTATGTCGTCAAGCCTTTTTCTTTTTTTTTTCCTTTGGCATACTCTGAGCCTCTGAGCCGATCTCGAATAGTCTGCCCACAGAACATACATATATATACTCTACGAGAGTCTGCCAGCCAGCATATTTTTGATTGATTTATTTTGTAGGTTACGTTTACGTCAATTGACAGCTGACTAGGTATTTCGTTTTTGATTCTCAGATTGATTTGACAGAAGGTAATTTTGTCCAGAAATGATGAGATAGAAATAATGCAAACCTGCACAATCGTTTCCTTGTTTTAATTTATTAAATTCCATAATAGACACCATCTTTGACTATTTTTTACCAAAAACATGCTTTATTTTGTAAAGTACCTAGGTAGACTGTGAAATAGTAAAATAACAGATATCGCCATCTATTGTCGAGTAGAATTAATAAAAAAAGTATACTTAGTTTTCTGTAACAATAACAGATGGCGTAAACAGTTCTTTTTATTTTCGTGTGGTTAGTGGCTAACCTGTGTCAGAGCCTCCCATAGTAGGTATTATAATAGTGCTCTGTGCCGCCTATGGACCTCTGACTTGGCTTCACTTCCCCGTTTTTGAAGCAAGCGATAATGACCTATACAATAAATAATAGGTACGCACATTGTATGAATCCGAAAAGCGTAAGCAGTTGATATTATTTGATTTAATATTTTTTAAATTAAATGTCGTCTAAATAGTCAAATTAAATTTATTGCAGTGGATGAAGGTACTATGGCGATCCATTGAGATAGTTAGTAAGTGTGGACTAATCGGAAACCCTGTAGTTGTACTTAGGTCGTGGGTTCGAACCCAAGCAGGCGCTTTACTTTGTGTAAATAATTTCATCACCACTGCTCTCAAAACGTTAAAGGAAAACATCGTCAGGAAACCGGCATGTCTTAGAACCAAAAATTCGAAGACATGTGACATCTACCAACCCGCACTGGGCCCGTGTGGTGGATTATGGCCCACTCCCTCTCACCGAGAGGAGGCCTGTGTCCCAGCAGTGGGAACATTAATAGGCTGATTATGTCTACCCTTTTCCAACTAGGTATGTTGGGGTCGGCTTCCAGTCTAACCGGATGCAGCTGAATACCAGTAGGTATTTTACATGGAGTGACTGCCTATCTGTCCGTCCACAACCCACTTGCTGGGTAACACAATACAATACCCCTTGGTAAGGCTGCCTGTCCACTGGAGCGGAGAGGAGAAAAGAGGAGCGGAGATGTGTCAATATTAACCAATAGAATCTTGACTTAGGATCACTGATCTAAACTCAGGGGCGGAGGAGAGGAGAGGAGCGGAGATGTGTCATTATTAACCAATGAAATCAAAACTCGGCTCCAGAGGTGCGATTCTATTGGTTAATTTTGGCACATCTCCGCTCCTCTCCTCTCCTCTCCGCTCCAGTGGACAGGCAGCCTTAGACTGGTTGACAGATACCTATTGGTGCCGATTCTCTTGTCACAAATGCCTCGAAACTAGACGAAAAATCACCAAAATTTAGTTTAGTCCTGTCAAACGAGGACACAAGATAACTATATTTTAATTTGACAGCACTAAGATTGCACTGAGTTATTAGTTTAGTGAAAATGGCAATTTTGCTATTCTGAATTTGACATTTTGCTATTCTGAATTTGACATTTTGCTATTCTGAATTTGACATTTTGCTATTCTGAATTTGACATTTTGCTATTCTGAATTTGACATTTTCCTATTCTGAATTTCACCTAAAAATTTGGTGTACCTAGGTATCCAACTAAATCTGACTATTTTTAAACGCGATTTAAAACGAGTGGAATAAAATTAGTTGGATGAACTAAAATTCACACCAACACTTCGATTTCAGGTGCAAAAGCAGTAGGTACTGTTTTTTTTCTTTTTCTTATAGCTCGAAAATGGTGCGTCCTATCGCAAAAATAATGAAAATTTCGACCCCCTTTATGAATGCCTTAAACCAATAATAACTCAACATGTTGGTAATAATTTTTTTATATTTTCCATACAAAAAGTGAAAAATTCCATAAAAAACACGTCGAGGCTGCCACCCTACGCACTTACGACTGTAAAAAAGATTTTTTTTTTAATAATTTTCTTTTTTACAGTCGTAAGTGCGTAGGGTGGCAGCCTCGACGTGTTTTTTATGGAATTTTTATTTCTATGAAACATAGATTATAGTGCTTGTTTTTCTCTTTTCAGTTATGTGTTTTTGCAGACGGGTTTTTTGTTTTTTGAATAATTTTCTTTATACCATTCCCCCTCTAAAAAGCTTATTTTATTCACTGAAAAGAGTGAATAAAAAGCTCTTTTAATCACTATTTTGGTGTTTGAATTTAGAACACACCAATGTATTCGACCTCGTATCTCAATGCTATACAACCTCCTTAACACTTTCGACTCCACCCATTTTCATAGAACTCATAACTCATCATTCCGCCATAAAAGTCTATGACTTTTATTATTCGTAGTTGGAAGTGAAACCTCCGGGAGGTTTCACTTCCAACGTCCACGAGGGCTCCCGGCATCCCATACCCAAGTAGGTGAACCCTCCAGGAGGGCTCCCGACACTGAACGTCTACATTTAAAATGAGCCCTCCGCGAGGGTTCCCGGCATTCCATATTCAAGTAGGTGAACCCTCCAGGAGGGCTCCTGACACTGAACGTCTACATTTAAAATGAGCCCTCCGCGAGGGCTCTCGACATCCCATATCCAAGTAGGTGAACCCTCTAGGAGGGCTCCCGACCCTGAATGTCTACATTTAAAATGAGCCCTCCGCGAGGGCTCCCGACATCCCATATCCATGTAGGTGAACCCTCCAGGAGGGCTCCCGACACTGAATGTCTACATTTTAAATGAGCCCTCCGCGAGGGCTCCCGACATCCCATATCCAAGTAGGTGAACCCTCCAGGAGGGCTCCCGACACTGAAACGTGTTAACCTTTTATTAAATGTCTATTTTCGCTTAAATCTTTCTTTTTCTCGTAGTCATGGTATAAAGTATAGTATGCAACTCTTGAATAAAACGGATTTAAATCGAGGGTCATGAATCACTCGCGTCGCTCAGGATTCTAACACTTGAATCACTCCCTACGGTCGTGATTCAGTCGTTAGAATCCTTCACTTGATCGTGATTCATCTATGGCCCTCGCTTTAAATCCGTCCTTTATTCATTAGTTGCATAATATACTATTATTTCAAGCTTTTTAGTTTTATTAATATATCTGGCTTTGACTCGTTACTAGCTTTTATTTGATACCAATATTGTTATTTTTTTTTTTTTTAAACATCCCCTCCCTTTTTTTTTGTATTTGCAGATGCAATATATAAATATTATATAGCCTAAGACACTCCTACAATTAAGACGAATCTAATGACACCTCATGTTAAAATCCATCAAGCCGTTTAGGATACAGAGCGTGCCAAAGAAATAGACATACATACATACATACTCTCGAAAAACATTACCCTCCTTCTGGGGCAGTCGGTTAAAAAATTCACGGGGTAGAGTAAACAAGTACCATGTGCGTGGAGTAGCGACGCGATTGTCAAATTCTATTTTAGATGTATCAAAATTATTTTTTAATTTTGAGAGTTTTTTATCAGAATAGCTTCTCATAGCCAAAACTAAGGAATTTTAGTGATAGTTTAGTTAGTTTAGAATGGTGTACACGAGAAGCACCATTTGGGCTTAGACTACCCGTAACGATTGTAAAAGATGTACCTATGAATGACAGCCGGGACCAACGGCTTAACGTGCTTTCCGATCCCGAGGCACGCACGGATTTGGATATGTAGGTAAAGACGGCCACCCATCTACGAACCGACCGCTGTAAGCGGGTCTTATTATTTAGCCACGAGTTGAGAAAAACTGTATCCTTACATAATAATTATTATAAAACAAAGTCCCCCGCCGCGTCTGTCTGTCTGTCTGAACGCGATAAACTCAAAAACTACCGAACAGATTTTCAAACGGTTTTCACCAATAGACGGAGTGTTTCATGCGGAAGGTTTTAGTATATAATTCACTAGCTTTTACCCGCGGCTTCGCCCGCGTGGATGTCGCAAAATATCCCACGGGAACGTTCTACCGGGAATACATACCTAATAGCCAAGGAAAAGATCATTGACTAACTTTCAGCGGACGCAGTGGTAGGCTACTACAGCTCCCGCGTGGTCAACCATAATTATTTTGTTACGCGTAATTTTGAAACTGTGATATCTCTTAAACTATTCATTTAAATGATGTGATGTTAAGGCATATTTTAATCGAAATTGAATGCCCAATTTAAATAACCTATTTAATTGGATAAGGATTAATAAGATACCGGTCAAAATAGCTTCGGAAATAACAATGAAAATTTTATACAATTTTGAAAGATAAAAATGGTTATTGTGGGTCACCCTTAAAAGATAGACATATGCCATCGCGGACTTTTTTGTTGCAATTTTTAAGATATACAATATTCTAGAACATAAATTTGATTTATCTCTCACGACTTACGCAGCGCACGCCAGTAAAGCTCCCAGTCGGCATGATTTTTTCCGACATCTTCAACAATAATCGTCATATTTCAGCCAATTTACACAAAACCTTAATGAATTATACACTAAAACCTTCCACATGAATCACTCCGTCCAATGGTGAAAACCGTTTGAAAATCCGTTCGGCAGTTTTTGAGTTTATCGCGTTCAGACAGACAGACAGACAGACAGACAGACGCGGCGGGCGACTTTGTTTTATAATATGTAAGGATTATCTAAGGTTTTGTGTAAATTGGCTGAAATATGACGTTTATTGTTGAAGATGTCGGAAAAAGTCATGCTGACAGAGAGCTTAACTGGCGTGCGTCAACAAAAAAATTCCCGATGGCATACGTCTATCTTCTAAGGATGACCCACAGGCGTACGCATAGGCGTACTTTATGATCTACAAAAGCAGTAAGATTATGCTTAAATACTGTATTTTCATCGACTCTACCTTGTTGAATGAATTCCTGCAACTTCAGCATTCTCTGAGAGAGCAGCATTCTCTAACCTATCCCACGCGAGGCGCTAAAATTTTCGAGCTCGCTTCGCTCGCTCTAACATCCTGCACGATTTTTTTCTAACTGTCCTGCATAATTAGATATACTTAGGTAACTATTTCTGTATGAAAGGTCAAAGAGACAGAAAACCTTACCACGAAAAAAAATTATAAAATAAATTATAAAATATTAAAATTTCGAGGTCGCTTCGCTCGTTTTTGCATCTTATATTCTCCATAGCGCCCCATTATGCTAAAGTGGCCGATCGTAAAATCTTTTTTTTTTATGATTTTCTGCAAAAGTAAGTACATAAGATGCTGTTTTAGAAATAACAATAAATCATACTCTTTTTATAAATCTGTACTCACCTCTGAAAACAGAAATACAAAAAAAATTTGGCAACCCTACCCTACCCCCCCCCCCCTCGTAAATCGTCAGAATTTGGAACTTCGTGGGCAACATTGAAGGACAACAGCAGCAATGCTTACCTCAGTAAAAGACAATTGTCGCTCGTTAACGAACCTCCAACTTCCCAGCAGCAGTGAAAACATGCAATAGATACCTACAGTCAGTATAAAAAAGATAATAGTCTTAGGGTATAAACATGCAATTAAAATTCAAACCTAAACAACAACGAGGAAATTACACATGCTGCAACCGTCCGACCGCATTGAAATTGCTCGTCTGCCGGCTAAAGCTTCCTGTGTCAATTGTTACTGACGCTTGCAATAGCTGCATTCCAAACATATTCTAGACGAGCGATTACCACATCGACCGCAGCGATGCGCCTATTGATAGAATTATTAGGAGGCTCAAAAGGAGTTTCCTCTTCAGACCGCAAGGACGTCACTTTTGCGTTATTGTAGGCTGTTACGCGCATGGAGTTATTAGTGCTAATGACGACGGACAGACGGACGGCGCAACCACACCGAGCTTCCTTTGTTTCATCGGCTGTGGTGGAAATTATGAGCATGTAGCGTTCAGCTACAGTTATGCTGAATAAGAATTGTATAATACTACTTTGTTAGAAGGCGTTTAGGCTTGCCAAATTACCGCTGAGTTATAGAACTAATTAATTGGCAAATGGCTCATTCTGCGAAAGTTTCTTCTGGTTCATCAATTTGGATACCCATTACCCATTAGATCGTTTAACGGACCTCGTTACGTTAGCAGGTTCATAATTAGGTATTAATAATATAATTAATTGGTTCTTAATTTAATAATCTTATGATTATTATTATTATAAATTAAGGACAAACTAATGAACCGGCGAATTTATTATGAGAGTCAAATTCTTACGAGATCCTAAAGAAAGTTTATAAAGACTAGGAAAAAATGTTTTAAGATTATAATTTTCTATTCAGTGCCCTAGTTCTACTTTAAAAGCGTCTGAATATTCAACAGGCGTCATATCACAACTATACAACGGATTGAAACGAAAATTTACGATAAAATACGGCGTTACATCGTTACATAACATGTTTATCCGGTACACATAAACAGTAATGTGGCAAACACCGTGGCAGCTCCCACAGCAGTTTGCTCAAACGGCATTGAATTAAATTGATAGCGCTCAGTAAGCGATAATGTTAGCTAATGCAACATAATTGCAGGCGAGCTCCCGTACCTACGGCTAACAGAACTCATTCATTATATTGATGAATAAACACATCACCCACACTTAAACAAAGTCAATTAAAATTGCAATTTGCATGTGTGGGTTATGAATTTATGATAGTACACTATCAGTATCACATTTCATACATACTTTACTTTCTTGTTATACTGGCTAAGTATTACAGCAATGTAAAACAGCAATGTAGGTATAATATGGAATATATCTTCTTTTTTCCTTGACAGCACATAGCACCTTTTCATAATTATTAAAGCATATTATGTGAGAGAATAAAAAAGTGCTGTGTGGTTAATTATTGTTCTTAACTATAGTAATACAATGTACAAAATATACATTTAATAAAACAGTGACGAAAGTATTACAAACTCTATTTTATGTTTAAGTACTTACTTTTTGTCTTATTAAGTTTTTACACGAGTCAGGTAAATACTGTAGATAGCTGATATCTTAAAGGTACGCTAGTCGGTCTTTCTTCCATAAAAACGTAGTATGGTGATTACTGTTTGACGATGTACGTTCAAAACTAAAAATTATATCAATTTGTGTTGCCATTATCAGCCCTGTATGGAGGCAAAATTGGAAAAAAATATTGGTTTGGAAGCTATGAGCTTCGAAACTTCCATAATTCAACAGTAATTTTAACTCGTCTTTGGGCGTAAATAAATAACTTATGTAGTAAGAAAATAGCAAAATAGAAACTGCACAGGGATATATAATTTATTCGAAGTAGTTCAAATAATTTTATTTTGAGTAAATACATCCAGTAGTTTTTTCATAATATCTATGCGCCCAAAGGTCTTTTCCTGAAATTTTACGCGCTCGTTTTCGTTATAAATAGATAGAAGAAGAAAGAAAAATTGTTTATTCTGCCCAAACAAAACGCACATTACAAATAAAATAACTTATCATACATTCATACAAAGTAGCCAAAAGCCTCGTATTCAAGCAGTAGAAGTTTGACAATTTAATCTATTGCTTGATGTCAATGTCAGGGCCAGAGACCAAAGACAATTTACATTGCATAATCTGTGTTACGTTACGACACTGGCAATGACAACAAACAAACAATCTAGTGTAAAATGATATTTTTTAAATCATCGTCTAAATCACAAAAAAAAGAAATAAAGAAAAAGTAGATAAATAAAAACTAAATAAATCATTAATTAGACAAATTAGCATACATATTAGTCACACCAACCAACGAGTTCGAGCCATCGACTAGTGTACCCTTAAGTACACGATTAAACCAAACTGGTTTCAATTTTCCGACGGTTCGGTAGATACGTAGTACCTAAATGATGTTCACGCTTTTGATATCATCAAACTAATTATATCGATAAATTCTTTCAAGCCTAGGTAACATTTTACCCTTGCAAAATGTTTAAATTCCTGAAACTTTTTACTAAACGTGGTGTTGGTAATAACTTAAACCTATGTAATATTGAGGTCCACATCAGTCACCTTTATAGCTACTATGCCTTACCGAGTTGGATATTTTGTCAATACACAGTTACCTAATAAAGGCCTAAAAACTTCACCTACAATTGTATTAGAAAAATTAAAAGTGCCTAACTCTAACCATTTTGAAAAGCCAAGTGTGTTCACCAAAACACTTCTCCGTAACAATTCGTATCAATTTCGCGTAAAGCACCAAAGACCAAGTGGTACGAACGCGCAAATATTTCATCTAGAGTAAGCAATCGAGCAAATTGGCGTACGCTTTATTTCCGGAGGGTTCCGCTACATTTGCTGAGAGAGGTGGCAACATTCCGGGACATTCCCTCACTCAGTAACTAAATATTGGTTCACTAAATTCACACTAACGGCACAAGCTCGTAAAAATCTCGGTCCAACCGACCCACAGTCTGTATTTACGCGAATTTCCTTCATATATTTGATAAGGCTCTATTTTATTTTATGAGCAGTTTATCTATAGAGGATGGGGGCTATTAATTATTATATTTTTAAATTATTAAGTGCTTTATTAAATATCAAATAACGGGTTCGTTGTTGGTTTTCCTCTATCGGGAAGAATGGCTAAATGCGGATAATATATACTGGATTTGTAATTATGGTCAAGGATAGTTTCTTCCAATAAATTTAACTGTTATCTGCTTTTTTCTGGAACGTTAGTGATAGATTTTCACATCTGTAGATTGATATCTCATCCAGATTCAAATAAAATACATACCTAACGTAGGTAATTAGACGATTCTTAAAAAAGTAAGTACCTAGGTAGGCCTGTTGGTAACTGCTGTTCCACATCTTCAACCCCCACACTGCGGGCCACGGGCGGCGCGGCGGAGCAGCGGCGGGTGTTCGCTCCACATTAGTCCCCACGGGCGGCGCGGCGGCGGGTGTTCGCTCCACATTAGTCCCCATGGCCCACATTAGTCGTGGCCCATTTCCGACCGGAGTGCTCAGTTTGCGTAGTCCGCACTCCGCACTCACTGCCTCTTAAATAAATATCCCACGTTTGTGCAATATAACCGCTAACAACACTTCACACTTTACTTTTACTCGGGAAGACATTTATTGCGCCCGCATAAATCCACTCGATTTATTGTTTCACATACAAGTACATATTTAAACTTTTACAGTTTCCTTTATGGTTGCTTTGTGAAAATAAATATGTTTTTGTTTTATTATGAGTCCTACCTAGTGGTAGGCAGAAATTGCTTAAATAAAAAAATTAAAATTAAAAATAAATGCATTTGGTTTAAATAGATTTTTATTATTCTATTTATCTCTTACATAGGTAGATTCTTTTCTTTTAGATTTTGTGAATGTGAGAACGTTGTACATATTACTCGTATTGTTGTTGGCTTAACAGACTGTAGATCTGTGGACCATTTTCTATTTTGCTAAATATCTGGTACTTGTTGATAGGCCTACGCTGTCCTCTCACACCTATTAACACTAATTTAAAAAGCCATTGTAAAAACCATTTGTTTTTAAAAGAGAGAGCCGGCGGTTACTCCGTGCACTCAACTCCACGGTTTCTTGCCGGCTCTTCTCCATAGGAAACGACCAATTGGAACCGTGCTCCTAGCTTCTGACGTTTCATAAGTGTCCTTGTAAGTTTATGTGAAATAAAATATTTAGTATTAATATTTACTCTGTTCAATTTCGGAACCCTAAAAACATGGATTGTATGCATTAAGATGTACCTACTTAATGCGTATTTCGGAATTTTCATTGGCAGAAACGGCCCAACACCAAAAGGAACACGGCTACAAAATATTATATAGTTCTCATAGTACACTCAATAGCAAAAGTGCACACAATAATTGCTTTAAATTCTGTATTGTTAAGTGTCAAGTAAAGCAAAGCTGCGCTCGCGTGTGCGCCCGGTAATGGGCTATTAGCCGAGGCGAGCAAACACTGGGATTGTTTTCTGTCGTGCCTCGCCGGCCGGCCAGTGACGTGACGTAGGCATAGACTGTAGGTACCGCTTCAACTGAATTTTAGATTTTACGGAACATTTATTTAGGAGGAGCTCGTAGCTAACTAATACCAAGCCGCTCGAGTCGATCCATAAGGTTAAGCTACGGTTGCCGGGGTTGGTCAGTGGATGGGTGACCATTTTTATATACCGAGAATCCTCCGTGCCTTGGAAACCGATGGTCCCGGCTGTCATTCGTGGATCTTTAACAGCCATTACGAGTCGTCAGAAGCCCGAAAGTCTGACACCAGTCTTACCAATCGTATTATCCAGTTACTGGGTTGTGGAGGTCAGAGACGCAGTCGCTCCATGTAAAATACTGTTATTCAGCTGCATCCGGTTAGACTGGAAGCCGACCCCAAGATAGTTGGGAAAAGGCTATGAAGATAGAATTTATTTATGAAGACAGCTAGGTTTCTGGCACATACGCTGCCCTGATAAGTCATTAATACGTTGCCAAGTCTGTCTGTCTGAGTCTTATCAGGGTGATGCTGATGTCCAGGTCGCGTGTTTACAAATGCTTCTCCATGCCAACAGTTGTACGGGGTTGTGCTAAAGAAGCTTTCGGGCAGACAATTTTTAAATACGAGGTACGTATGCTTCTTTAACCCAGCATATGAGCTGTGTGTTCTGTGTGTAGGTAACTTGTTTCCAAACCTTTCTATTCTTTCAAACAAGCCGTTGCGAAGGTTAGGTACTAGTCTGACGAAATATAAGTCATCGACACGAGAAGACGTAGAAGAAGGATATGCTCAGTCTCATCTTTAAACAATTTTAAGCCATCATGACCCCACTGTACATTTGTAAAACCAGAGCAACAGTCAGACACCTACTGACCGATCATCCTACCGTGTACCTACTGTAAGACGGGATCGAGTATTCAACCAACTGATACTTTAATTTCTTCATAATAACTAGCCTGCAGGTTTGTACTAAGTTAAGTTAAAGTCATGCAAGTTGATATAACATACTTTCCGCTTATTTGATCGCTTAAAATGAAAAAAAAACTATGAAATATTTTCTTCTAATACCTATCGTATCTGATAACCGATTTAACTGCCCTGTTGGTCTCGTGGGCGCAAGCGCGACTGCTGAGCGTGGGTCCTAGGTTCGATTCCCGGGTCAGTCAGGAGGCAGAGGAGGGAAGAGCGACTGCACCTGTATCTACGCACACACTTGGGCACTAAGTATAATATCACCCGCGAAATCTGATATCCGTTGAGATTGGCCGCCGTGGCCGAAATACGGTCTGGACGACTATATAATTATATCTATTTAATGTAACCGATAGCGTAGCATGCCCACTTTTACAAATAACTTTAACTCCCTACCATATATGTAGGTACTTTAATGAAAGAAATCTATTAGAGAAAAAATAATTAATTAATGTGTATTGATAAAGTTTCTTCAAATAATTTCTACAGACATTTCATTTACTATGAAGTATTATACGTTTATTTTCAATCAGGATTGTCAATAAATAATGCTATTAAATCCAGAGAATGGCCATCGTCCGCTGGTTCATGGCTGGTTCACAACAATGCAACATCACCTGGACACAATAATTTATTAATCGACCACTTCCTGGAGAATGTCACAATGTGCTTTATTAACGACATTAAATTGTGTGTCGCCGAATTTGTCGTCTCCCAGCGGGACGTAATTCAATTTATTTATGGCTTACCAAAACATTTACCCTATTATTGTTATGTTGTTATGGCTGTATTAAAATGCCATAAAATTTATGATGCTTGCAGAATTATTGGTAGGAGAATTTTATCTTTATTCGCACGAGTTAGAGCAGGTTATTGTTTGTGGGTTGTTTTGCGGGGTAGGATGACAAAGGTTGTTCGTCCCCCTCGATTACAGTGTCGCGAGGAGGCGAGAAGTCGGCGTGACGCAGACTCAGCGTTGCCATATTGTCTCACTTGTGTTGGGGGAAGCCACAATGCTAAAGGGGTGAATACACGCTACGTGGCAAATTGATTGTGATTTGCTGTTGTACAACATTGTAAATGGAATCGAATTTAATTTAACCGAAACGTTTTGTCGTTTAATTTTATTTATGTCGTGACTAAAAATAATTTGTCTTGCTGTATGAGTCTGTCGTGTTTTGTAAATCTAAACAGCGAATTATATCTACTACTTCACAACAGATGGCGCTAGTTTCCTTTACGACACTTATGTCGTCTCATCTTATGTGGTTCGGTTTCCCTGTGTGTCACTTCAAGATGTTTTAAATAATAATAATAATATATAGGGTTTATTTGTGTGGTGACATAAAATGCGGTTAGCCACATATTTTAATTACCATGACTGCCTCGTGGGTCTAGTGGTAGCAAGCGCTACTGCTGATCATGAGGTACTGGGTTCGATTCCCGGGTCGGATAAAGTGTTATTGGGTTTTTCCATCTGGAATTTCTCAGTACAAGTCCGGAATCTGGAATTGTGTCCGGTTGATGGCAATAGGCTCGCCCGCTATTACATGGGACTTAAACATAACAGGCGAAATGTGGGTGTACTATAGGTAGGTACACCTCTGCACAACCCTTTGGGGAAACAAGGCGTGATGTTATGTTTATGTGTTGAATCAAATAATTACTATCGTATTTTTATACGAGAAGCAAAAACAACGAGTAAATGAAGCATGTTACAATTTGACAGTAAAAAACCCAATTATGTTAGGAGTGTTGTTCAAACACCAGCGATCTAATACTTAACGAGTTATAATAAAAACAAATATGAGATCATCATTACGGTAGGTGCAGGTAAGGCTAGCGTGCACAGGCAGTTAGTCAATTAAGCTTGTGGAAGATTCTAATCTAAACATAACAGAAGAATAGACAAAAATAAATTTAAAAGAAGAAAGATTTAGTCAAAATGAATTGCTCTTATTCTCTCATAGCTCGTAGCAAAAGCGTAGCCGCTCGTAGCAGCTACAGCAGGTGGTCATTTTTGAAGTGGAGACTTCTTTAGCGGCGTTGTGCACTTTATTTGGGATGGATAAAAAAATTTAAACTCTCCTCAGGACGTGACCGTAAGATCCGTTGCCTAGCAACCGACAAAGTAAATAGTCTTTGACATTACGTAAAGATTGCGAGGTAAGAAATTTTACCCATATTGATGGGTAAAAAAAAGCCGTCAAAACATACTTCATGAAAAGTGTTTAAATAAATTGCTTATTTTTGTTAGACTTTATTTTTAAAATAAATAAATATACTACTACTACTAATGAATATTTTATTTAACCACATAAATTATAGTACTTTTATTCTGATAAATAAAGCAATTCGTGCGAAATTATTCCTTAACCATTCCAAAATATTCAAAAATGCACAACGTTAATGTTCAAGTTTACACTTCTGCCGGCACTCCCGGGGTGCAACCCGTTTTGTGTTACCTCTACGTCCTTCTATTGGCATTGTATCGGCACAGTAGGTACCTACCAATATCGTTTCTCTCTCTGGAAGAAATATTTGACTGACTGTCTGACAGTAAATTGCAAGAATAAATATAGGTACACTTATACATAAAATAACATCACGCCTTTATTCCCGGAGGGAAAAGCAGAGGTGTATCTACTTATTTTGCCAGTTATGTTTAAGTCCCATCTAATAAGGGGCGAGCCTATTGCCATCAATCAGTCACCGTTCTCCATTTTTTGCAGAACTTTTTTATTTTATTTTGTAAGGGAAAATAAACAGTAGTACATATATGAAAAATAAACAGAAATAACTTATCAAATATATTTTCCATTATATTTTCCACAGATACAACCATTGATACTAAAAAACCCAACTCAGATATTTACAAACTGATGGCAAACCTAACTGTAATCGGGGCAAAATTAATTAGTACTTATATAAACAAAAGAAACTAAATATAACAAAACAAAACACTTGTTTCTGTATTCAATACTACGGGTCCTATAAAAATAATAATAATTTGCATGTAGAACTTTTAGTGCACGTAGAAATGCGGTTGAGTTATGTAGCTTTATGAAAATGATTTCCGATAGAAATATTTAAGTTAAGAGGAAACTAGAAAGTGATATCATACAGTAACGTAGTAGGCCTGCTAACGATCGAGATACGAAGGAGCAATAACAATACATTTCATAAAGTGGAAACGGATTCTATGCGTTATAGTTTTTACGTCTGTTCGTCAGACGAAAACAGTCTTTGACGTATTTCAAGAAGGCTGTCAATGTATGTTTAACAACAAAACATACATTGACAGCCTTCTTGAAAGATTAATATAATTTTTATGAAAATATTTGATAATGTGACCCAAAAATCGACCAGTGCACACTTCTCCTAATAAGGCTAACCCAAATGAGTGTGGCGGCTAAAGCAATGCTAATCAAACAGATTTGGGAGCTCATCCATCATGTCAAGCGTATGGCTCATTAGGCCGCGGCTATAAACGCGGGGCGGGCAGCGGGCGAGCGGGTTAATGCGCAGTTACTGCAGTTGCACGCTAGTGTGTGTGCACCTTATCTAACTGTATCAATCTGTTACATTTTATAAGCTCATTTAACTTTGAGAAAGCATTTCTCTTATGAAAGCAGACGTCTGAAGCTTCTAGGTTTCAGTACCTATTCAGATTGTACTTTATTTTGAGGAAGTAAATAGGTAGTCTGGTCGTAGTTTTACTGATACAGAAACGTCAGGGAATGCTTTTTTTAAATAGACTGTTACAGAAGCCATAGGTATAACATGAGAACGTAATTAATGCCGAATTTCAAGGAACGAAAAATGTGTGTTCCTTGGCAAATGAGTGACTGTTGTCTTGTCTACAAAAAACAACAAAGTAATGATATGACAAAAAGTGTGGTCTACGTTAAAGTCTATTTTTAGAGACACTCAAATACCTAATAGATCCATCGTATATCACGTGTTGTAGTTAGGGGAATAAAGTTTTACACATCCCCCTTACAAATAAAATCAGTATAAAGTTATGTCATGAATAACATCAGTGTAGGTAATAACCGTAGGTACATTTTTTATGTATGAGCTTGGTGTTACTTTATACAGCGCGGCAGTGTTTCAAATAACTTAGTAAATAGCGTTATTATATTGTATTTTTCTTAGAGCTTTGTATCAAATAGTAAATTACTAAGTATTTTATAGGTTACCGTTTATTTTAATTTCTTCAGTTAAACTTTTACAACTGGGTGTCAGCAGCTGATAGGATTATGCCTTTTCGTTCATTTAGTCGTACGATATATACGATATAATTGCTTATTCCTCTTGTGACATTATCTAGCTCCGAATGTCAGTTCGCAGGTGCTGCTAAATCAATTAAATATTATACTTTTACATTTACAACAGGTTTAGTTATTGAAATGAGTTTCTTTAGAGTGCAGCATTTTCAGGGCTGAATAGCATTAGCATGTACGTACTTTCCATTTGTAATTAAGTAACAGAATAATTATCATTATGACCCAGTCTTATAATTTTTACGACTACACGATATCTACAAGAAAAAAGAAAAATTACTTAGCAGTGTCTTCGAAATTCTTTTATCCTTTTCTAGAGTAAAGCTTTGTCTCTCTCCCTCTGCGCCGGATCGTCTGCGAGGACGATTGCGTCGGCGCATTTGAACAGCGAAAATTATCCTCCTTCATTCCTTTCTAGTCATGAAAGTAAAGATTTCGCTGATTTAATACTATATTATTGTGTATTGTAGGTACCTACTATTGTTATACTGGTAAGGAATAATATGTTTTCTAACTCACAAATGAACCGGTACTTACATAACATGACTAATCATAATTGTAATTAGGTAATTCCTGTTAACCGATCAATATAAATGGTTAACACGAGAAAATTAACTTCCCTTTGTCGGCGAATAGGTCACTAAAGACATTTTTATCCGAATTAACAGTAAGGTTCAAGAACAAGCTAATAATATTGTAAAATTATACTTCTTAGTAAATTCATTTATGCCCGATAAATGAATTTTGCGGCATCGTCTGTCTCCAGCGAGGCGGCGCGCTCAAGCGAGCGTTTACGACGCACTTTAAGTGAAATAAATAAATCGCTACACTACGAGAACTTTGCCTTGGTACGGCGCTATGTAATTTTTGAGAGAGGCTCGTTCCGACCGCTTGATGTACAATGTGCCCGAAGCGCGCCCTAACCAGGGTTTCACGAGGCACCGCTAAATGACGGCGGCTACGGACGAGCACTAAGTGGTACTCTTGTACTTGCTGAACCTGCGTACTGGTGCTGTAATTAATTATAGAACAAAGAAAGTGCCGAAGGACAACGTAACGTATAATTATGAATAACTTGCTGTAAGGCTGTATTTATGAACACTGTGGATAATGCGCGTGCTACGGATAGCTGCTAGCTAGTTTTTCTAAGAACTGGAAACTCCAGGTATTTGTTTTTAAATTGGTCATCATCTTTTCCGCCGAAAGACGTCCACTGCTGGACATAGGTCTCCCCCAAGCACCGCCTCTTCGACCGATTCTGTGCCTCTCACATCCAGCGGATTCCTGCGGCCTTTACATTGGTCAGGCTACTTGAAATGCATTTCGTTTATAAGTCTGAAATGATAAATATTCTTTATAAATGAACATGTATATCCTACGCCAGAAATACTTTCATTCAATTCAATTGAATCAAATCAAAACCAAATCATCGTTAAAACCTAGCCCACTTCTTAATCTCGTTAAAACATAATACGTAAAGATAAACCGGGCCGCGTATATCGATAGTAATTTCACGCGTCGAAGTGTGATTTTTCACGTTTTCTCCCGAGATGCTAACGTGACCCGGAGCGGGCTCCATTTATGATCGGTGCACCGAAATGGCCGACAAATGGCGGCCAAATGAGAGGCTTCGTCCGCCGATGCCGGCCGCTGTTCAATAAGACTGTTCTCTTTTTAAAAACGAAACTACCGCACAATCGATTAGGACACCACACATCAAAAAGTTTGTTGAGACAGATCGTCGTTGTCTCGTAACAAACAAGCAATGGATGGGTGACGTCAGAGCTTGGATCCGCTTTGTTCTCGGTAGAGGCGGCCCGAGGCACATTTGATTATACGTTGAGAGAGGGCTAATCGCGCTCGACGGGCGAACACCTCGAGATCAAACACGAGGCGCGCCGCCAGATATTTTTGTTTCTATTAAACAACACCCGACGTAATAATGTTTAACAATCGTGCAGCGATAATTTGAACAACAGAGACTGTGGAGTCGCATTACACTGTTTAAAAATATGAAAATAATGTCATCGTCGTCTTTATATACATCGTTTTTAGGTGTCGTAAATAACGTTGTGTGTAGAATTTGATTGTTCTTCTTTTTTGTCCTTTCGGGTACATTCACTGTACTTACACTTGTACAACCAGTAGGTAAGTAGCCACCTAGACAGCTCTGTCATTCCATAAGATTTGATTGATCTTGTACATAACTTAATCCTGCGGAGAACTTGCTAATAATGAAAGAATATTCACAAAACCTTAAAATTATAATCAGATCTGAACACCCGAATAAACATATTAGTAAAGAGTAATTACACAGAAAATATTTCCGTAATGTCTATGAAATAAAAAAAGTTTAACGTTTTTTCAATCTCATTGTGCGTCATACAGTTAAGATCCAATTGTTGGATCAGTCTCCGTTCCAACAATTGAATCTTATTAAGTTAAACAGCGACTCCACTCGTCTTTCTACTCCAATTGAACAGATAAGTGGTCATCTCAGAGGATCTGGGATTGTTATTAAATATTTGTGTTGTGGTGCAATTAGTGGCGGCTCACCGGCTAATTTATCCACTGAGTAACTCTCCTCTCTACTTATATCTTACGGATAACAAGCGCAACTACTGGTACTTGATGACATACTAGCATCTCTTGTTTCTAGTAACTAGAGGATATAAATAGATTTTATTGTCATTGCAAATGCTGGTTGAGATTTTAACGGCGTAGACGCATTGCTACATTTGCTACGCCAATCGCGCTTTCGCCTACGTCGTTTTTTTTTCGTAGGCCCTGCGGATTTGAAATCACACTTTTATGTAAGTAGCACGAAATTGTTTTTATTCAGTTATTCGTCATACTCACAACCAGATTATATGAACGTAAACGAGGAAAAAGGGGTAGCTATGTAAGGATAGGAGCAAGTGGCGCTCTGTAGTGACTGCCTAGCCCATGGGGAAAAGGCGTTTATGTATAATATGTATGGTCAGAATGTGAAGAAATTGAAGTCTTAGAAAATGTAAGTAGGTAACTCAGACCAAATAAAAAACCAAGACAGCACTGTCAACTGTGACGTGAGGCCGATTTCGTAAACATGTGTGCACTTAGTGAGGTGTAGTTTCATTGTAAATGGTTGCAAATGTGTGTATCTGAGCGTGTATGCACAGAGCGAAGGTGTAGTTTTGGCATGCTTCACTGTATTGTTCGCAGCGCTGTCTTGGATTTGCTGCTTTATTTGGTCTTAGGTAGGTAAGTATACTTTAGTTTGGTTTAGTAGCAGTAAACTGATTGTCACTAAACTACTTAATGTTGGTTAAGTTACGTTATGACTACATACTTATGACTGTTCGTTTATATGTAGACAGGTTGCATTGCCAGTTATTGCAACGCAATGGGCCTCATTTTACTGTACAATGCACAAACAATGCATTCCAGCTGCATTTCGCAGTTAGCTTGCGGTTAAATACGGTACTGAACGAACATCTATCTGTAATTCTGTATATTATACTCTTCATCGAGATTATTTATCGTTTATTTACGCGAATACCTCATTATACTAAATTGTTCATGATTCTGCGCAAAATTATATTATGCACACACATTAAATACTTACAAATTATGGTGGACGGTATACCCTGGAATAACCTCGGGGTATAATCGAGTGTGACGAAATGACAGTTGATGTTTGACGATGTAAATTGAAAAGTAGATGACTGTTGGCTGTTCATTTGTTTTAAGAATATTGTTATTCTTTTGTTTATTGAATATTCCCGATCAGACGTTTTTTGTTCACTTTTATCGGATAAGTACTTACGGAATGATTGTGGTTGTGAATTTTCACACATTTTTAGTTATACAGTAACGAGTCAAGACTGCATGGTTGAATGTTGTGTTTGATTTATATGTTTTTTTAAATAATTTCTCAAAAAATGGATAATATTAGTTACCTACCTACTTCTCCCATAATTAAACAGCCAGTAATGTGACGCTATATTATAGCAAACAATCGGCAATGCAGTTACCATAGATAACACAACAATTCCCCTCAAGCGATTCAAACGCATTAACTTAATAAACAGTTTTCAACGATAGCCAATTATGATTGCTCATAGATAAAGGAAAACGTGCATGAACAAAGCTACCATAAACAAGTGACGGGTCATCGACAAAGAGCATATAATCACTCCGTCTGAGACCTCTTTCCTCGGCTATCAATTGATTCACCGTAGCGTTCTATGATGTGCTGACAGGCCACAGCAATCATTTGACAGTTGACGTTTATAGCATAGACAAACCAGTAGTTTCTCAGATAATGGTCAGTGCATTGTGCATCGGTAATGTGACACACACGTGAGGCATTGAAGCTTTGATCTACGATGACTGTAATAGCTACTGATCAATATTCTGTATGACTACATTGACTACTTACCGTTTACGAATGAAATTCCATTAATTCAATTGGAATCGAAAGAGTTATTAAAATTGCAGTAAACGGTTGAAACATGCATCTCACATGCATGCCATGAACGAAAACGTGAAACTATGAAATTTTTTATATTGCGTGAATGCATTTTGGCATATATTTCAAAAAATTATTTATTTTTAATAGGGTCTTCTGTCAAGCGTCTACAAGTCATCTTTTCCTGTTCAATTTGAGAAATCCAAAAACTTATAGATTCGATACAACTCGCAAGTTGAGCACTTGTACCGGTAGGTACCAATCATTGAGCAGTCTTTTTATCTTGTCCTGGAATTTTTTTCAAACCGCTTTGATATCGAAAAAGAAGTCATACTCGATTAGCACATCAATATTTCATACGTTAATTTTTTCTTGTTAAGCACCGCAGCAAACCTTCTCATATTATTTCTGGACATGATTACTTTAAATGACTCTGCGAAGACGGGCAATTGCGTGTAAGCCTTTTCCTCAAACACCCAAATGTTTATTAAATACCCTTCACATTAAGCATCATTAAAGTCTTGCAAAGAGAAAAAGGTTAAACATTTCGCGCGTGTATTAAGTGGTTCGGATCCGAGCGATCCATATATCTCTCGCAAACCGTAGCATTGTGTTACATAAATAAAAGCGCTAAACGCCGGCTTATTGTCTATTAAGAATTACTTTTCTGGCGGCGCGGGCGGCGCGCACAATGGGCCGGCGCAGCACAAAGCCTCGGCGATGGTTATCGTTCCGCGGGTACATTAATACGCAACGAACACGCCCCGATCACGAAATACTAGATCCGTTTGTGTTATGATACGTATTTGTGTCTGTTACTTGCTCTTTATTTTCACGCCGTGTTAATATATCTTCATACGACCTTTGAGGCGCCTGCGCAGCCTCGCTGTTCGACGCTCAGAAATAGCTCGTGGTAAACGAGACATTGTTTTCAGTGCGAATAGGTGGCCTGTAATCGTAAGGTATTTGTGGATGTAAATGTTTATAATATTGGGCGTGTATCTATTGAGGAAGAATAATAGTCTAGACATAAACAAAGCCGCGATGCACAAACAATAATAATCTATTTTTCCGTGCATAATCTGTACCGCCAGGGATACAGTCGCACGTCCCGTTTGTGAATTATTTGTATTACCGACAATCGGAAATTGAGCGTATAAGTAATACCGTAGAGACCGTATCATTGCTAAAGACTCATCACGTTGGGAGACATTAACAATGTCTCCCCACGTGTCCAGTATACATGGAAACGTCTCTTGCTGGATGCGTGTGATGCAGAAGCCCTTTCGTTTACTCAATTAAAGGTTAATTTAATAGAGTTTGGAATTGTTAGTATTATTTAATTCAACTAACAACTTATACGTAATTAATTATTAAAATAAAAATATTCTATTCTAATCAAACTAAAACAATTAACAAACTAAAATATGGCGACGAAAAAGTCCTCCGCATCGCTCAAGAGACTCGCGGCATTGCCACGTTGTATAGCAATGCTTATAACCTCTGGTCAAGGTGAAAGCCAACCCTTGGGTCACGGGCAATATAATATATATATATTCACAATATTTAATAGATAAATAGTTTGAAACAATCAAAACGTTTCAAATAAAGTCAAATAAGCTATTCGGCGTAGATTGAGAAAAAAATGCTGCTAACCTTTCCTCCTTTACCAAGATTCGAGTTTCTACTTGGTATTTCAATTGGAAATGACTGATTATTAATTATGTCTTAGTCGTTATTTTAACTTCAGGTTGTTAGCGAGAGATTCATTCGAGAGCTATCCCGCGATTATGTCACACGTGACACGATGCCGGCGGCCGGCGGCGGCTTTTGTACTTTATGCGTCGATGCTAATTTTATTGTTTCACATTATACCGCTATTACTTCATTAATTTACAGGGAAATAGTTAAATGTAAAACGAAAGATTAACGAACAAATATTCAGTATTTCTCGAAATTGCCTGGTAAACTCAATTCTATTTTTAATTCCACATTAAAGACATTGTTTTTTATGGTAGGTAGGTACGCACAACGAGCAACGATCTTTATTAAAAAAAGAGCAACCACCAATTAATTCCTAGTTCATTTTAATTTCATAACATTTGTTAGAAATGATAAATCCTCATCATAATTATAAAACCCGGGAGATATGATTAGAATATGCCATAAAACATAAGTCTGTAAGAAGAAGCAGCCACAAAAACAAATTAGCCGTGCTCTAATTTCGGCCTCCTCTAAACGCGTTCATTCAACCTAAATCACAAAAGGTTTTATTATATAATTGGTGCGTTTTACAACAAAACTCAATGAGCGCGCACGACACAATGTTCCCAGAATTAAGTACAATAAATTTGTAAACGATACCACAAAACTTCTGTGTGAAGAAAAAAGGCAAGTTGAAAACTTCCCGCGTCTTAACCGTCAGCGTCTTCCCATGCATTGCGTTCTCCCTAACCTTGTGTAGGGACGGTCTTCTAAACCAAGAAGCGATGGACGCTCTACCATTAAAAAGAATCGCCGCTAGCGGGAATCATAAATGGTTTCACACACCTGTGCATCGACCGGCAGTTTATGAGTTTATTGCATTACACCTCTCGGCTTAGGATAGACCCCCGCTGGTAATTGCTTCATGAAAGCCTCATAAACGAACGGTTTATTAGTCAAAAACATTGGTCGCATATTATTAGATACAAATAGTTCAATTATCTCGAGTGTCCCTATTATAACATAACACGTAAGAATTACGTTGCATCAGATAAGTTTCGAATTAGTTGCGTCAACTCGACCCGAATTAAAAATACAAGATTGACTTTTTTTGTCGCTCGGTTTATGTTTACCTACCTGCTTACTCAAAAGGTTTTTTGCTGCTTATTACCTTTACAAACCGAAAATCCTATTATTTGAATGAAACCCAAAGCAAATAGAAGAAAAAGCGCTTTTCAATGTGGCCACACCGAGGCCGCACTGACAATGGCAACAATGCGACCGCGGCTTGAGCCGGCGTAATCTGTTCGTCATTAATAAGGGCTCTTCACACGTTCAGTGTTAACATGACAAATGCAAGCGGCGCTCACAAAGCCGCGCGGGCGCCCCGCTACGCGCACCATTATCATTTACACCTTACCACACAGATCGGCGCAGCGCAGCCGCAGCATTGCTTCCTAAGGACTTTGTTATACTGTGCGTTATCTGTGAGTCTTCGATGAGTGAGCACAGCTTTAGGTAATGATTATATTGGTATATTATTTCGTTAAAACAGCTGGTATAAGAGCTCTACAATTTTCAACAGCTGAACACATTTACGATACTACAAACTACCTTGGTCGTTATATTATTAAATACACTATCGTAGCTGAAGATTAATACTTTCAAAATTACACGTTTGTTTTAAATTCATTATAAACCGTTAATATTCCTTTATAAAGCTATCATTTTCAAGTTTTTTAATCCTTATTTTGCTAAATACTGTCACGATAAAGTTTTAATCGCATAAGTGGTAGTAGGAAGTACGTCCGCTTGACCGGCCGGACCGGGCGACCGGGCGACCGGGCGACCGGGCCGGCACACGCGAGTGTCCGCTCGAAGTATGTAAAGACAACTCTAGTATGTCGTGTCGAGCCCTCGCCTGTCTGTCCCGGGGCTAACTGCAATTATTGCAAGTAGAAAATTAAATTAACACACACGCACATCGTGTAACTCGGGGGAGGGCAAACGTCCAAGTAAACATGACCTCCGAATATCATCGCTGTGCCCCCTCCGTCGGGTACCGTGTACCCCTGCCGAAGGGGCGAAGGAGGTCTCGCTACAGTGGTTGACTGGTCAGCCATTTTGCTTCGTTCACTAATTGTAGGCCCTTAGTAGTCATTTCATCGCTCACTACGAGGGACGTCTTTGTGCTCATTATAGTACACTGCGGTTTGTATTTTTCGAATTAGCACTTCCATGGCTTCCGTTGTTTTCTGTGCTTCATTGTTATATATAATTATTGGGTGTAATAGAACACATATGGGATGAATACAACGACTGCTCGGTCAGTAGAAGCCTTTATGTATGAGTAAGTCTAAAGTAACAATAATTACCGAAACTGTATTGTATACTGGATGTTAGTCGGTTACAAAAAGTGGAAGTTACTGAAAGAAACGCAACACTAATCTTGTTACTAAACCCTTCTTATTACTCCTACAAGCACAATTTTAATTAAACATTCATTGACATGTAGTTACAATACTTACATGTAGTTAAATATTTGATTCGGTTTGATGAACTTTGCACTCGGAATATACGTACAAATATTCCGAGTGCAAAGTTCATCAAATCGAATCAAATGAGCTTTTCACATCATCCCAGATTTTCAGACGGAGTCGAACCACAGTAGATTCACAAGCTGGCATCAATAACACTAGTCTGATTTACAGTAATTAAGCTAGTAAGTTTTGCCCTCTCATACAAACTCACATACTATCCCTTAAATTTTCCAACATAAGTCATGACTTCATTAGAAAGCAACTCTCACGCGCATTAAAATCGTATCCTTCTCAGTCAGGAATTTACCAACATAAAGATCCATGCAGGCCCATTTGTTATACTTCGCTTTACTAATTCAATTAACAATGGCGGATTGAAATTATTTCAAAATATCTGATAACGCAGCATGTCAACATATTACACACTTCCATTTGTAATGAACCAAAAAAATCATAAAGTGTCGACTCAAATTGAGCGTGGTAAGTTTTTAATTCGGCTCAGAGTCTCGAATATATTTTTTAATCGAGACCATGCTTGATTGGAACCAATCAAATGATGTAATTTACAACTTGTGTTTATATCGGAGCCTGTCCAGTGTCCGAGGAGTGTTTTACACTGACCTTGACCTCGTGTGGGATGCTGAGCGGGTCCATATGTGTAATCCTTCGTGACGAATCGTTGGTTAGTCACGCTGTATACTGATTGGATACCTAATGAAAAGCACGTCGAATGGAATGCAGTGAATAGACCAGTGGGTATCGGGGCTGCGGCAATTTACCGGGGAATGTGGGCAACGTTTCCAAAAATTAAGTAAATCAAATCCTTTTAATTGGTTTCCCTTTCTCACTTTCTCGTAGATTCGCATTTTGCCTCATCCGAATTAAAAAAACTGTATTGGATACCTATGGCCAATAATCTTTTAAATCCTTAACCACAATCTTGCCTACTATTTAGTAATTGGGAAAAAGATTTTCAGAACAACTTCTGAAACAATCTCTTATCTATCGAAATAAAAGCTCTACATTTTTCTTTTCTTTGAAACTGTTCGGTTCGCAATAGTATTTATTATGCCTGCTACAAGTAAAAAAGCACCCGCAACTAATTATTTAGTAATAAATTGCACTAATTACGCATTTCGCAAAACAACTACCGACCTACCAGTAATCATATATCAAGTGCTCATTATACGCGCTCATTACTTCGTTCTACTTGCCTATTACTCCAATTAGGCTCAAACATTCATCTATCATCAATTATCGGGCCATTAACCTTGATTAGTTGCAAGTTTTATTAATCAATGGCCAATAACTCAGTTGTAGGACAGTAAGTTACATTCTGATACCTTGAGAATATTAATTAATGTGATATCAATCTATGGTGAATGTGCTCCCGGATGTAGACTCGCTATCAATATAAAAATTTGACTGTTGAATAATTATAACACCTTATACGTCCGTCTGTAGCGATGTGGTTTTATTGCTCAGTTTACGTCAGATTAATCTGAAACAATCCAATATAAAATAACGATCTTCAAATAATATGTGAACGATTCAAGGTGAATCTATTCTCTTCTGTTAATATTACAGAGACTTGGTACAATCGGGGGCCATTTGTCATGTTGCCAATCATCGAACGCGGTCTGACAGCCGCGCCCGCGCCTGCGTCTGCGCCCGCGTCTGCGCCCGGCAGGAGCTGAGCCGCGCTCACGAGGGCCCAGCGTTTATATTACAAACGAAACAAACACTGTGTATATAAATAATGATAAAAAAGCTGAAGGTTATTGATTAACCCGATAATATCGCGAGATTGCGGGCGGCGAGATTGTTTTATACTTAATCAGCTGTTGCGGTGTCAGGAAAGCCATAAAGCGGCGAATTGGCCGAGATGCGGGCGAAATGTGATAGAATTAATTCTCAAATTGCAGGTTCGCCGCTCTCAAAGCTGAGCCTGTTTTTTATTATTATTTGAGCTCGACCGTACTCTGTTATTTGGGCATCAATTTGAGGCGTATTGCACCTGCTAACCTCTTTAAATATTTATTATTGTGCGGACATACCGTCCACGAATTTGTGTGGGTAATTTGAAAACTATTTTCGGTGTTGGGAAACATTCGGCAAAGTTTTTCAATTATGTATGTAGAATATAACAGTTGTTTGTAAGTTGGCTGTGTTTAGTATTTAAGTTTGTTGTAGGGAAATATTAAAAGTGTATATAAACAATAAAACAACACGTAAGAAGTAGTTTTGTAACTTTGCCGAACTGTACAAAACTCTCCCTTCTATGATCCACAAAAACATCAACAGTTTGATATCGTATATGTAACTTATATCTATAAATATCAATTGGCATAATAATATCATTAGTGTGGCTTGCTTTGTGCCCGCCCATACGTTTTGTATCGTTTTGGCTGTTCCCTACATCCGGTCGCATTTTGTACAATTTTGGGGGAGCGCAACGCGAATAAGGGGTAGGCCACATGGAAATGTTACCGTAATCTATGTTTTATTTTTTAAGTGCATCTGTCAATCATATTCGTTAAATGATTGTGACCTTTTCAGTCGTTAGATATGTAAATTGAATGATTTGATAATAATAAGGTAGTGCATTTTATTTGGCAGAAGTTCAGATTACCGATAAAAACTTTACTTCTTTTAAATGCTACGAGAAGTAATTCATGAAAGTTAACAGAAATAATTGAATCAGAACGTCCATTAACTTTATTTAAACGAAATGATTTTATTCGAAAATTCTTTATACATTTCTGAAAACGTGATATTTTAACATGCATGTAATGTTTATAACAATACATTGGTCTATCGAATCGTTGATTGCAGAGGACCCGGGACGCGGGTGGCGCGCACGCGAACCAAACGATCGAAATTCGATTACCGACGATTGACCAAAATCAACCGGAACAGAGCCGTGGATATCCACCGATAGTTCCGATACAGCACGCGTTCTCGATTACCAACCAAATCGATTCGAGCGGCACACACCGAGAGCCGTACACACACCATTACGGACACCCGTGCCGTGCACATTCCACTATTAAATAGAACGTTTTTGTTTAAATCCGAGACGAATCGGAAATTTGAATACTGTTGTTATTCCTCGGCTCGTCTTACTTACGGTTTTTATTGTGTTCTATCATGCGACGGGAGTGCCGAATGTGTTTATTGATTCACGGTACGTCTTCCGAGTTTTCTGAATTTCACACTATACTTTACAATTATGTTGGAGGTTTTCTTAATTGCCTATCAACACACTAAGAGATTATGCCGTGGCTAATAACGACAAATGAAACATTGTATTTTTGGAGAATTGCTAGGTATATTGTTCTATTTCCGTGTACATAGAAATCGTTGTTATTATTATTTTACAGATATCTTTTATTACCGTGACTCAAAAGTGTAACAGAAGACATTAATAACAGAACATTGCACACAATCTACCCTTGCAGTACTGCTGACAAACGTTGTACGTATTTTGTTATTGTTATGCTTAAATCGCTTTTTTCCAAAATGCGAGTCTTGCTTCACGGCGCGTTACAAAATCATAAAGTAAAATGAAATAATGTTTGTTGTGACAGCGCTTCCCGCATGACAAAACGGGCCCATTTATTTCAGATAACAATGTAGTAAATATAAGTTTAATGACCGTGCACACAGTAGAAATTACCCTTGAAGATACATGCGGCATCTGTGTCGACTAGCCCTATAGCTTATGTTGGTGTGCCTCATGTGTTTATACATAAGTATTGTCATTATTTTGATATGGTATTTCCGCGATAAAATCCCAAATGCGTATCATGTACTGATGTTAAACATTGCCAGAATGCACAAAAACAAAAGCTGTCAATCATAAAATAATTATTTATAGCAAATAGATAACAAGCAAAACACGTTACGAGAAATTTCGGAATTGCTACGAGGCTACGACATTCGTAGCACTGCTACGCTTTCGCTTCCGTGTTGTTTCCTATTTAGTAATTCTGTTATTAGATAGTTTCCTTCGTTCTATTGTCGTAGCATAGGTACCTTTTTAAATGTAACACAATAATGCAAGTACAAATATCAAAACCAAATACAACAAAACCGCAAGACGTTACCCGCATGGCGGTGCTCGCGTCGAGAAATTTGTCACGCTGTGAAATACGGAGCACAAAACGAAACGGAATTGAATTTATTTTGCCCCGATGCGGTATAACGATCTAATAAATCGGGAGGATGCGGCCGTAAGTCAGGGTTCACCGCAGCGCCGTAACTCAAGCGCGCAATGTGCCGCGAAATCAATAGAGCTGACAATACGACCCGTGGAAAAACTGCCACCCTGTATTATTTGTAGCCACATTCAAGTCTTTTATGGAGCTGTCAAGTCTATGTAATCGAACTGAATTTAAAGCGGACAGGAGCCGCGATTGTTTCCGTTAGATACCCATTTTATATAGCAGGTCCAAGGGGTGCTCCAATAAATATATTTGTATGACATAAAAACCAAGAGTCTTAATAAACAGTAGTCTTAATCTATAGAGCAGTAATTAAACATCATTACGTAAGTACAGGGATATTTTGACGTGAGCCAGTGTAAACTTCAGTTAGATTACAGGCTGTCAATACTGAGAGGCATTCGTACCGCGAATCGAATAAACTTAATGGAAACACGGCGTGCAATCAAACGGCAAGAACAAGCATAAATTTATTAACGATGCTGAAATATCACCACATAAATCGCTATCTCGCCTGTCAGTTTATCGACAATTATTCTTAATTGGATTATGAAAGCGGTGTGCGCTGTCGTCGTGGGAATAGAGAACGAGCGACAAGCGGTTACCGCGATGCTCAAGGGTTAAAAATCCGGAGTTAGTACCTACTCTATGAAGTCAACCATGACTTTTAACAAAATTTCATCGTAATCTGATCTGAATCATATTCAGATATCCTCCACACAGAGGGAAAAAAATTCTTCTATGTGTAATATTAAAATATTAAATTCGAAAATCCAGTCAGAATATCTTTATTTCTTGACAGATCACACGCAGTTCAGGTACCTACTTAACTAAGTAACTGAACTGCTACTTACGAACATAATTAAATTAGCAGAAGTATATTTTTGTAGCTCACACAAGAATGCTAAACTACTTCATTGTAACTATCGATTCATTTATCGGCTGTAGCTGACAACCCTCACACATAAACATTCATATCTTAACCCTCGATCTGGCTCCCATGCATATTCCGTAGTCGCTGGTCGCTTGTGTCATACGCAGGTTTCCTGAGCGGGCAGGCGCCTTGCTGATCTCGCGGAGACACGGCGGGCGCGTCCCATTGGTGGAGGAGAAAGGGGCGGCCCTCTGCGCGAGCGCGACCGCCTCGTAGACACTCTCTAAGACTAACACTGCATAATAAGGGACAGAAGATCCAATTATGTATCTGCAGAAAATGTGCAATAGAAACAAATAGAAAGGTATAAAGTTCTCAAAGGACTGAGGGTCATAATTTCGCAAATTATGATCATGGACACCCAGACTGTCTTTACCAAAATGTATGAGATTTAAAACTAATGCTGTAAGATTAATTTTATTAGAACTATTGGAAAGGTTTTGTTTGTGGAACGAACGGAATGCAGGCATTGTGGCGCTGATAGTCAAAATATAGCATGGCATCATATCATTGGCATTATCACAGGCATGTGTATCATTGTAAATAATTATTGATATCAACTTATTTTCAAATATATTTTCTTTAATAATTGTATGGGCTTTACCCCAACTTTTGTTTCATCTGAACCTTCTGTAATCACCGATCTCCTCTGCGTCCCTTCGCCTCACTTATCCTACTTAGTTGCTAATCGTAATTCAATTACATTCCGACTCATTTTACGATCTGATTAACTGCTTCACAGTCGTCACTGTAAACATTGGACATTCAGTTAAGTTAATTTGCCAGTTCAGGACCGTGTGAGAAGAATCAGTCTGTAATAAAACTTAACTTAACTGCAAATTGTTAATTAACTAAATTGAAGAGTAACGGAAACCTGTCATTAATACATTGCATTCATTGCTAGTTCATGATTAAGTTTATTTCTTAGTTAAATAAAGTTTATTGTTCAGAATGGAGCGGCTTATTAAAGACCATAATGACTCATGATTCTGGTTTTTTGCTCTGTTCCTATGACTATTGTTTTATATCTGCGGCCTTCAGAGGTTTTGATGTCTTAATCTTTTGTGTCTGTTTGTAAATGGTGAAAAAACTAATTGCTTCATTACCACCAACTATAAATTTTGACCAGGAAGACAGTTTTATGTTGGTAATTGTTCGTGTGTACGTAGAATTTATAAGTTTGTATAATAAATGCATGAATTTGATAAAGGATTTGCTGTTTAACCGAAGAAAAACATACAAAGGAGCATGTGTTTTGCTTATAATTAAATTTTTGTTTCTCTTCTAATTAAAATGGTGAAACGCTATACATAAAACTACATCACTGCTTACCTAATCTTAAACTTCCCTTCTTCATGTTATGTATTCTGTTACCAGGTAAGTAGACAAAATCTAAACCCCCAAGTTCCTACAACACTGGATGAAATAGTATAAATAAATAAATATATTATTTTAGCTTCTTTATGACGCACAAAAAATCACGTTATGATATTTTCTTTTCCCTTGTTTAAGAGCGTGCATTCTGAAAGTGGGTAACGTCGCAAATAGCTGTCATATATTTCGCTGTTTTGATTAATTTGGCAATATTACTGTATGAAAATAAGAAATGTGGCTAACTAGCGAACTAGAATATTAATAATGAATTGCAATTGTAGCACTGAATTTGATGTTGTACCCGTTTTAGGTTTACTATGGCATTTAGAAAGTTTCGTAATACTTTTTTTACATCTAAAACTAAATATTCGGTGCAATATTAATAATTGCATTTCATAATCAATATTCTAGTTCGCTAGTTAGCCACATTTCTTATTTCCATACAGAATTATTTTCAAATTAATCAAAACACTTAAAGAATCTGTAAACATGCATACAAAATATGAATAACTACAGAATGGCACCTGCTACGAGCCTACAACAAGCCTACGAAAATGCCTACGAAAGTGTTCGCCTCAGGACCTTTTCGGCCAATAAAAGATATAAACGCACTTGTTAAATTTTTTAACTTATTCAGTGTATTTTTAATACATTATTTCACTAGACTAGATATTTATATGATCTACTCGATCAGTTCGACTCTGTAGTGTTCTGTCGGCATTAATCTCACCAGCAAATATTCTAACTAGATCCTAACTGAGTAGATAATAAAAATACAAACAAACGTAAATCTTCATACGAAAATTCACATACAAATCAAGTTTAGTGTTTTGACAAAAAAAGCCGTTTCACACACAACCTCCTTACTTATATCAAGTACCGCGGAAAACAAAGGCTTATTTATGAAATTCTTCAGAGGATCGTACACAATTAATAGCGGCGTAATAAAACACGAGTCAAAGCCCGCCGGCAGGGACATAACATTAACAGACTAATGGGTTAAGATTATGATATTTACAGCTACATGCCGCCTTAAGCCGCGGTCCCACTAAGCGTTTACACGCGGTAATAGAAACTTTTTACTAGCCGTGCGAGCCGGCGATATTGAATGTTGTGAGCCTTTGTCTTGGTGACTTTATGTTCGATGTATGCTTTGCTCATCCCACGTAGCATGACAGTAAAAGTTGTCTTTGTTCTGTAGTTTTGTTGCTCTCTATTTATTTGCAGTCCATCGGATCTGCAATAACAGGAATTTTGCTTTAACTACTCTCGCGAAAACGCTTACTAGAATAAACAAAACAATGACTTTCTTTTTTCATAGTTCAGGAAATATCTAGTTACCATTTTCAAATACAACTTGCGAAGATTCCAAATGAAATTAAACTGGGATAATACAGTTCACTTATTTCGTTAAACGTCGTAAACAGTAAAGTAACCGTGAGACTAGTAGTTCCACTGAAAAGTCGTAGTATTGTGGAGCAAGACCGCACCTTATGCAAATGAGGCGGCGGCGGCCAAAGCGTTGCCTAAATATTAGTTTAATATTTGGGAGATTGTATCACGGCCGCACTAGAGCAGCGTTGTAACTCGTTTTGTTGGGTACCACTTAGTTATAGTTGGCGGGACTATACGAGTAAATCGCTCGAACAACATGTACTTAATTTAAATAGTTTTCCAAGAAATATTTTTGCTTGCTTGGGTCCCATTCAACAGAATTACACATTATGCTTCATATCTACTTTATTTGATTTAATTTTACGTAAATTTTAAACAAGCAGTAAAGAAGACAGGTGAATATTTTAAACAATATTCTAAGAACCTAATATTACCCTTTGAAGAAATTTCCTAAATAATGAAATGTCAAAGTAAAACTTTTGAAAATGAAAACTTTTGAAAATTATTACACTTCACGTCAAATAAATAAAATCCGAGACTGACCAATGAAAAGTAAGAGACTATAGGTAATGCGCACTAAAATAGATTCTTTAGTTTTCAAGTTGCAACGCTTGGACGTCGTAATGAATAAATTATGTAAATAGTATGAGGCGGGTTCTCGCTTTCTTGTAAATGATTTGGCGTTTTGCGTCTAATGGTCGGCTGACCGACGGGCGACGGCCAGATCCACGCACCCGAATCTACATATTAGTGCCACAAATTATTTAATTGCTATTTATAACGTCGCTCTGTTTACACGCGAACTTGAATACATGCACCCAAGCATGACTGGATGAATCAACAACGGTAATAGGAACTAGAAAATATTGCCAGGAAAACATAAGTAATGCTTTTGACACAATGAAATGAAATATTTTCCATTGTCGATTGTGTGAATGAGCCTTCGAAAATTATTTGTTAAATAAATTGCAAGTTCAACATCAGACAATTTATCTACCTAATTGCAGTATGTTATTACTACACCTAGAGTGTTACAGAATGTTTTTAATTAAAAGATAATGATCATTATGATTTTGTAAACATTTTCCTCGGCGAGCTCTTTATACGGGCACCATTATCAAAACATTACGGCAATGAGTTTTTACATTAATCCACTTTTTCCACGTCGGTCCCCGTGATTTTCGTCAAACAGGTCACGCGTAAAGTTTCCATAATTTTGATGACGGAGTGATTGGTTATGGTCTCAAAACCGAAACCATTAAGTTCGCATTCCGGCGGACGTTCGCGGAGAAAAAGAAAACGCCGCGGCCCGAGGTGCAAACAGGGCGGGCCGGTACTTTACTGCGCCACCTCGTTCCGAAAGTAGTGACAAATGGTGGCGGCATCTTTCATCTCCTTGCTTTTTCAATATCGCCACGCTTAAATATCGACCCTAACGATCAGATATAAGGCAGCAAACCCTCCAACCAACTATACAGTGATTAACGAAATGATAACGCAATAATGAAATTCGGAAATAATCGCAAATAGCTTTCGAGTGGCTCGAGGGCGGGCCGCGTCTACCTGAATTGAAAAGGCCATTGAAGTATTGCAAATAAATTAAATGTATTTTTCTTCACAGAAGCGTTTCATTAATTTGTGAATTATTTAAATGGCTCCAGCGGCGCGTCGTCGCACAAGCGTCCGACGTGGAAACGGCTGTCATATAATGATAAATTCATAGCATTTCCAGTTATTACACAAGGACTCCGCGTAAGGTATGGTTAACGTGCTCACGGAGCTCATGCATCATGCATGCCGCGGATATTTGCGAAATTCACAGTGTACTATAATATGTGTGCAATCCGGTGGCTATTGTCTAAGGCCGATTATTTAAATGGCGACGCATTAAATTGATAGTGCATCGTATACGATAATAGTCCCTAATACGAGATAATTACAGAGAAGAAGCTCGCTGGCTTACAGTAGTCGATGAAGATATAATTCTTCGTTGAATTAATGAGGGCGTCGTGCGTGATGCATCAGTTTGTCGTGCCGCATGTAGTACGCGGCAGACACCGGCGCGGCGGCGCGTCGGTGTGCGCTCGGCAATCACTCGGCGCACTCACATAAGTGGCGCGATTTGATAGCTCCGAGCATTCACAATTGCTTGCATGCGATGTGACTACACTAATTGAATACACATTGTATCATTAAATTACTCGGTAGCACGTACACGGTACGCGTTTAGTTTCCCTTTACAAGAACTTAATACAGGACAAGCTAGCTTACTAGATTGTTTCTTAATTACTATCGCCGATAGTGACAGGTTATTAAATTTATTATTTATAGCTCACACCTTCTGTGTTAGATGAAATAAAACTTAACCGTATAGTTTTTTTTAATGGACTAAAGTTCTCCGTAGTGGATGCATAAGGTAGCCTCAATTGATGGGCACGAGCAAATTAAATTCAGCCGTTCCCCTTTGTTTGCAAAAGTTGTGTGCTTTAGCAGCAACAGCTAACAGGTAATATAGAATCTACATATTATTTACCTCGACGTATTTCTGTTCGTTTGGCACATAAATTACTGCACTTCGTAATTAAACATATGCCATGTAACACGATGTTTTCAAACATTAAAGATATATTGCCTAACTGCACTCAACTTGTAAATAAATATGGCTACTTAAAACATGCTTGGATTAGGTACCTAACATAATTGATCTCAGGCTGGTGCAAACATTTGTAATTAAGTAAATACAGTTATTAGTTAGAAAATACGTTTTCAAATATGTTCTACTCATATATTCTCACAAGACAGCTACTGATCTGAATACGTAATGAAGAGAAAGTGTATAATAACGTGCACTAGGGCGTCATTTGTATCACGGATTGATATATTGACTCGTGATGAGAAGTGAATACCTATCACTGTCAATCACAATATTTTATTCTATCAAAGTAATAGTTAATTAAAATGTCGTATATATCAATGATGAATTACATACAATCGTCGCTTCTGTTTCGTTTGCTGTCAATGTACTGATGGAATATAAAATAAAATGTTCTAATTTGTTGTGAATTTATGATCACCAATACAAAAACCGGTCAAGAGCGAGTCGAAGTCGAGGGTTCCGTAAGGACCTTCATTCGTATAGGTACCTAAAAAGTTCTGTGTCCAGAAACTAGTCCTCTAAATTTTATGAGCGCCCATACAACTCAGAGGACTAACTTAATTGGCGTCAACTATGTATGTATGGGGACACCCTTTAATTTTCAACTTTTATTATTCCTTTATTTTTTTCTCTAGGTCACCGGGAACTACCATATAGGTTTTTGTTGACCTACAATTGTCAATTTTGGTTAAAAGTCTTACAGCACAAGTAAAGAGAAAATTCCGAAAAATAAAAAAATTGAAAATTAAGATTTTTGGTATTCACAAGTTTCCGTGAAATTCTAAATTTGTCCATATCTTTTTATCGTGTAGACTCAGGACCTTGATTTTTATACACCTAATAGGGACTATAGACTTCAGTATCTGGTATAAATCTCAACTTGCCAGGTCCACCCGTTCCTGAGAAAATCAGACGGACAGACGGACAAGACAGTGATCTTGTAAGGGTTCCTTTTTTACCTTTTGAGGTACGGAACCCTAAAAAGGAAAGTTTATAAATTTCAGCTACTTTCCCAAATATTTATGAATTTTCTTTTTTTTTGCCTTTGCCTTGGGACAAACAGCAAATTGAGTAGAGAGAAATAAATAAACTGTCGCTGATTGAAAGAAAAATATAATTTATAAGGTTAAATTTAATTCCCATCTTTTCTATTCCCCTGTAGCAAAGTACCTGAGTAGGTGTTTACGATGCTTATCTATGCTCAGTCACAGCAACCATTTATAATGTTTAAAAATCGCATCTCATCGTGCATAACTAATGACAGGTTGGTTATCGCCGGCCGCAAGCATTATAACAACTCGTTTCCTCGGTGACTCTTAATTGCTGCTTACAGGGGATAATAAGCAGATATATACTCCGTCTTTACCTTCCAACAAACAGCAAGAAAATAAGTAACGATAAACAGTCTATTTAGCCACTTGTTACGGTGATTTGTGGAATTAGTTTGTTTTCTTTGCGTTTCGTGAAAAGTTTTCGTATGCGAACAAGAAAAGAGCCTAAGACCAGGGCCGCACCCAGGGTGCAGGGGGTGAGTAGCAACTGGGCGCAGGGTCTAATGGGGCTTGCGCCCCATTAGACCCTGCGCCTATGGTATGTGTAGGTATAAGGCGAAAGGTTTGCACCTTTCGCCTTATACCTACACATACCATGGCCATGCTAATCACAATTTTTAAGAACTACGTAATAAATATTCATTATCATCATCATCAGCCTATTAATGTTCCCACTGCTGGGACACAGGCCTCTTTTCTGTGAGAGGGAGTGGGCTGTAATCTACCACGCGGGCCCAGTGCGGGTTGGTAGATGTCACATGTCTTCGAATTTTTTGGTTCTAAGACATGCCGGTTTCCTCACGATGTTTTCCTTCACCGTTTTGAGAGCAATGGTGATGCAATTATTTACAGAAATTAAACCGCCTGCTTGGGTTTGAACCCACAACCTACAACTCGTAAGTCGGGGCCGTTACCACTGGCCCACCACTGCTCTCAAAACCACCTTATATTCATTATACCTATAACAAAATAGGCACCAATATTTTATACAAAAAATACGCCTCAAGCCTCGTACAGACTGGCGCGATGTGACGATGGCGCGGCGCGACTCCGGTAATTGTTCTACCGTGAAGTTTTCTTAGAAATTTTACGGTCAGAGTCGCGAGTCACAGTTAGAATTCAAAAAAGTTTTTATTGACCAGGGGCGCTGGCTGATTTTCGCACCCCAGCGCCCAATATGATTGAGACGGCGCTGCCTAATACTACCAGCTCATTAATGTCTCACTACAAGACAAAGGTCTCTTCTCGTACAGAGAACGCAGGAGTAGTTATCATCACGCTTGCTCAAGCCGAGTTGCAGAGTAGAGCCTGACATTTCATATTCAGATCTTTCTACAGTAGGATCTAAGGCATTAGTAAGCCATTTGTGAGAGTAGAATTCTTAAGTGCCACTATCACTGAAGTCGAAAAACATTTCAAAAGATGTATAAAAAATATTTAGGCATTTTCCAATTTCGATTGCACATATAACACTGCCCCCTTGCATCAGCACGGGTGGCACACGTAAGAAGTGCCACAATTTTCATAAAATTCCACAACACGAGTGTCTACCAGCCCTGGATGTTCTCAAGTTACCTGCATTAGTTATTAAGCGGGCCCTTTGCAGTGTATCGCGCAATCTTACCGGTAATTGCCGCTTTACCGGCGACGTCGAAATTTTAATTAGTTGGCGAAAATAAGCGCGCAGGAATGGTGGCTCATCCATCAGGGGATCAGTTGTAGAGGAACTTGTTTACACTGGACGCGCTCTAGTGTAGTTGTAAGCTTGTAATTATGATGCCACTGATATCGGAGATCGATTTAAATTGAGCTTGTGATGGTTTATACGAGCTTTTTTAAAGCTTTATAAAAGAAGAAATATTAAGTCTATTAATAGTTCTCATACGGCATACCTCAATACCGCGTTGTCCAGATCAGGGGTGGCGTTTTGAAAAGTCTCTTTGTCCCCAGTGCACCTATACGACCCTTACGGAACCTAATTACCTATCTTCCTAATGATATGTGTCCCAAAAGAGCCTAACAGTTGGTCAGTTAGTCACCGAATAGTTTTGTATAATTCCAAGATAGAAATATGTTTAAGAATGTAATTAGTAATCATACTAATCATTTGTCCAGTCTAGGTGTTGACGCTGCGCAGACACTGCGTAGGCGCCGCGACGCGTAGGTGCTACCTAGATGCGGAGCAGGCGCTAATTAGATTGAACAATTTCAAAGCTAACGGAGTCTTACCAGAAAAATTTGCAGTAAATGAAATACAAAAATAAATAAATATTCAAACAGTGCGCACGTGTAAAGTACAGCGTATAATAAATGATGTTCAATAAGAACCGGTTCCTAAGCGAATAAGTTTGCAGTTTCTATGGCACGCTGGTAACGACGACACTTGAATAAATATGCAACAGAGACCAATGGTAGATTTCTTGTTATATATTTGGCGTCTGCAGGCATCGTCTAGCTAGAATAGTGAGCTCTGGCTCAAGGCCCCCAGATTAAACAAGGGTTGGGGAAGGCTCACGGGTCATTACTGCATAGCACGGCGATATCTGCATGACACCAATAACTTTTTTTTCATTCTTCGGTGAAAACGTCACGCACAGATTGCAGCACTCAGAGTTATTGCATGAAGCTCGGTCTCTGTGAAGTATATAAGTATATACTCATGTGGTCTTATCGTGCTTATTTTCTACACATTAAACACAGGTTCTAGCTGAAAGTTAATCAAATACGAGCCATTCTGGTAAAACAGTCCTTCACCATGTATGGACACATACTCGATCCTATTTTACAATAGTAATTGCTAACTAGATACACGTGATAATATGACAGATAACAATCGAGTGAATAAATTTTATAAGAATTGAGGTTGTTGCAAACGATTAGTTATCATATTTATTATCATAAACATTTACGTTTTTATATCAATTCGTTTTAACAGCGCTACAAAAATTGCAATTTATGGCAATCATTTTGGTATTTTTATTGTGAGTTGTATTGGGGTTGAGGTGAACTGAGTTTTAGTTCAGCTCTGCTTTGATGTGTAGCTGTTAGTGTTTTAGTGATGATCAAGGCTAAGCAATATAAGCGATTATTCGTTGACCGCCTATAAAAACAAATAATAATAATCATATTTTCCATTCTTAAGGTGTGTCCAAACATAAAGTGACAATCATGCGCAGCTGCCGCGCGAACGTTTGCATTCGTCGGTTTAGAGCGCAGCAGAAATGTGTCGTGCAAACGACGCGTTTTGCTGTTGCGCTCTTGCCGCTCAATGTTTGAACACACCTTAAGAGACAGATACATGCCAATGACCTTGAGTGTTTAGCTTGCGTGTTCTGTACTGAGCTCACGCAACGCGTCGTACATCCAGCCAGTAATAGAACTCGCGCATCAAGGAGCGCTGTCACCAATTTGACGCATTATTAATTTAAACAAAAAACAGAGCAGTGGTGGCCCAGTGGTAACGGCCCCGACTTACGAGTTGTAGGTCGTGGGTTCGAACCCAAGCAGGCGCTTTACTTTGTGTAAATAATTTCAGCACCACTGCTCTCAAAACGGTAAAGGAAAACATCGTGAGGAAACCGGCATGTCTTAGAACCAAAAATTCGAAGACATGTGACATCTACCAACCCGCACTGGGCCCGCGTGGTAGATTACAGCCCACTCCCTCTCACAGAGGGGAGGCCTGTGTCCCAGCAGTGGGAACATTAATAGGCTGATGATGATGATACAAAAAACAGAAGGTATTTTAATAAAACTTTTAGACTAAAAGTTTAATATTTTAATTATCCTTAAAATGGTGAAGGTTTCAGAATAATACGCTTGACAGGTTTTGAGTAATTATTAGTTTTTTATCCGCGTTAAACACAACTTTACAAATTAATTTCACTATGTAATGTAAACATAATCTAAAATATTCGTAGATTAAATTATTAAGAAAATGCTCTAATTTAACATATATTTTTTCCAAATCACACTACTCGTTTATTAGACGTCATTTTCGGTATAAAATCATTAAAAGTAGCTTGTCGTCGCCTTAATGTTTCACAAAAATAATCTTAGATTATATTATTATATATCCTTTGCTAGGCTGATCTTTATTCACGAAATCCGAACTAACCGGCAGCTAGGTGGCCTTAACAGCCTAGTCGGTACGCGCACCTCCTAATGAATATGCGATATTTTAATTGAAACGAAATTAATTACATGTGTGTCATGAGATTTCTCCTTTAAAGTCGCGTGGCTTTTATTTTACATCAGTGGCATTTGCATCTGAATAACGACCTATTCTGGAGAAGAGTTTATATTAGGTATGCCTAATGAGTAATGAACCAAGTTGCTGTTGTTGTCACGCTATGTAAAATTTTTACTTTCATATCTGTAATTTTTTCTAAATTCAAAATGTTTTTATTCTCTTGTGAGTAAAAGAGAGTTTTATTCACTGTTATCGATGAATAAAATTTCGAGTGACAATGGTATAGTATATTATGCAACTAATGAATAAAGGACGGATTTAAAGCGAGGGCCATAGATGAATCACGATCAAGTGAAGGATTCTAACGACTGAATCACGACCGTAGGGAGTGATTCATGATGATTGAATCACGAGCGCAGCGAGTGATTCAAGTGTTAGAATCCTGAGCGACGCGAGTGATTCATGGCCCTCGATATAAATCCGTTTTATTCAAGAGTTGCATACTATACTTTATACCATGACTACGAGAAAAAGAAAGATTTAAGCGAAAATAGACATTTAATAAAAGGTTAACACGTTCAGTGTCGGGAGCCCTCCTGGAGGGTTTACCTACTTGGATATGGGATGTCGGGAGCCCTCGCGGAGGGCTCTTTTTAAATGTAGACATTCAGTGTCGGGAGCCCTCCTGGAGGGTTCACCTACTTGGATATGGGATGTCGGGAGCCCTCGCGGAGGGCTCATTTTAAATGTAGACGTTCAGTGTCGGGAGCCCTCCTGGAGGGTTCACCTACTTGGATATGGCATGCCGGGAACCCTCGCGGAGGGCTCATTTTAAATGTAGACGTTCAGTGTCGGGAGCCCTCCTGGAGGGTTCGCCTACTTGGATATCGCATGCCGGGAACCCTCGCGGAGGGCTCATTTTAAATGTAGACGTTCAGTGTCGGGAGCCCTCCTGGAGGGTTCACCTACTTGGGTATGGGATACCGGGAGCCCTCGTGGACGTTGGAAGTGAAACCTCCATAAAAGTCATAGACTTTTATGGCGGAATGATGAGTTATGAGTTCTATGAAAATGGGTGGAGTCGAAAGTGTTAAGGAGGTTGTATAACTTGTATAGCATTGAGATAGAGGTCGAATACATTGGTGTGTTCTAAATTCAAACACCAAAATAGTGATTAAAAGAGCTTTTTATTCACTGTTTTCAGTGAATAAAATAAGCTTTTTAGAGGGGGAATGGTATAAAAAAAGTATTCTATTCTTTTCTATTATACTCTCTGTTTATGAGGTGGAAAAATATAACACCTGCGTTACGAAAATACCTGTGTGAATTGGTCCTGTGTATTGGTCCTAGTTTCTCGAGTTGGCTACGGCCTTATTAGTGGGCTGCAAGGTGGCTGGTATTGAAGATAATATGAATGGATGACAGTATTCAACTAAAGCTATATCCATTTTTAGCTACTTTTATAGATTGTATGATCTCCAAATATTTGACTGTATTACCCTTTAAGTTGGGTACTTATAACACTGGCAACGTTTTTACGAAAATGATCTTTACTTGGCACTAAAAATTCATTGCATGTTGCCAATTATCAAACATAATAATAATATGGAAACAAAAAAAAAAATATCTTAATTTCCGTATTAGAACAAGAAATGAAAACACGTGTTTATTATATCTTTATCCTTACTAATATAAAATAATGTGACAGTTTGTAAGAACAACTTGGTGTTTGCTACGAAATCACGTTTAAACGTCAGAACGGATTCAAATGAAATTAGGCTCACACATAACCCATGTTTTGTACTAATGTGTTTATCTATGACAAATTTCTATGTATGATGTTGTTTTATTCGAGATTATAGAGTAGACTACCACCCCATGATGGAGTAGACTACTATACCACGATGGGGTCTACCCCATGATCTAGAATAAAACAACATAATACTTGTATTAACTGTGAGTTTATTTGCATTCTAGGGATTAGTATCCCTAGAATGCAAGTAACCCCACGGGCAATACCTACTAAACTTTATATATTCTAAACTAGCAATCCGCCTCTGCTTCGCATGGTTTTTACGACTCGATGAAACATCGAGATTTTTCAGAATAAATACCCTATATGATGGTCAAAACCTACTATGCCAATCAGTAATTGGTTATTGCATAGCTGCGTGGGGTGGTGCCACAAAAACTCGCTTTCTGAGGGTGGAGAGAGCACAGAGAGCTATACTTAAAGTCATGACGAAAAAGCCTTATAGGTATCCAACAATTGAACTGTTCTCTGACTGTAAAGTACTTACGGTTCGTCAGCTTTATGTGCTTAAATCCACTCTTAGAAAGCACGCAAGCCTTCCACCTCCTTTTCCAAATAAACGCACGTACCTTCCACCAAGTATCCAACACAGGACTTCCTTCGCAAAACATCAATATTATATATTGAGTACTCATATATACAAAAACATTAACAAACACCTCAATATTATAAATCTAAACTCACATGCACTAAAATCCAAAGTAACAGAGTGGCTGCTCCTTAAGGACTACTCTTACACGGAGTCTTTACTTACCTTTCTTGTATAATACACCCACACACACCCACACACACACACACACACCACGCACACACAACATACGTACACATACAATTTCACTCTTTGTATACCATATAGTAGAATGACACAGTCCACTTGAGATAAGTTTTTGTTGATCATTGTAATCCATGACCGTAAACTGCCTCTTAAAATACAGGTATACCCTAGTTTAAGAGGTAGAGTATCATTCTTGACAGAATTTGCAACTTAAACTATAAATTTATTTTTCAACCAAATATCACTGTATTTCAAACTCTGTATGTTTTTGGATAAATAAAGAGATTTTATTATTATTATTTAAACCTCTTCAAAATCCGTTGCGAAGTTTAGAAGAACAGTGCAATCACACAGACAGACTCGAAAAGCGACTTCAATTTATAATATGTATAGATACTTACAGTTATAGAAGTACCTAGTTCCAATGGCGGGAGACGTGTTCTGTTTTAGCGAACACCGCCACTTAGATGTAGGCACATGCATGGCGCACTTACGTCTAAACAAGCAACTGATGCAAACGTGTAATTTTCTGCAGGTTATCTATGAATATCTAATAAGATTCTTACGTCTTAACTGTACAATTTATAGGCAGTGGTAACCGTAGAAGCTGCGAATTGGTTTTCTCCTTGTCTATAAGCTAAATGGTCTATGGTCATAAAGAAAGTTATAAAATAGAAAATAATTATTTTCTAGGCCATTATTAGTTTTGAAAAAGGAGCGACGAGGACGAGGAGCTCGTGGCTAAGTAATAACAGCCACACGGGTCGATCCATCAGGTTAAGATACGCTTGCCGGGGTTAGTCAGTGAATGGGTGACCATAGGCACGGAGGAGTCTCGACTCCTCCGTGCCTCGGAAAGCACGTTAAGCCTTTGGTCCCGGCTGTCATTCGTGGATCTTTGACAGTCGTTACGAGTCGTCAGAAGCCCGAAAGTCTGACACCAGTCTTATCAAGGGGCGATACCTATTACCTAGTTACTGGGTTGTGGAGGTCAGATAAGCAGTCGTTCCATGTAAAATACTGATATTCAGATGCATCCGGTTAGACTGGAAGCCGACCTCAACATAGTTGGGAAAAGGCTAGGCAGATTGATTTATTCGTTTTGGGCAGTTCGTTTCATTTGAAAGAATGTTTTCCTCGTTGGTCGATTGGGCGAAAGCGCGACTGCTTGCTTAACATTTCCATGTTCATAGGTCCTGGGTTTGACTTCTCGGTAGTGCAAACCATTTGAATACGACATTTCTCAATAGCAGCCCGGACCCTGAATTTGTGCACGGGCAATAGTAATAGGTTAGATTAGGGTTGCCAACCGTCTTGTTTTCCCAGGACATGTCCTGGTTTTTGGGATGTCCTGGGGTGTCCTGGATAGTTTTTAAGTAACGTACTGGATTTTTTAAAGCATCCTGGTAAAGACCTATTATTTAAATTGCCTTCAAGCTTACTTACATTTATCATGTGCATTCTGCTTGTTTTCTCTTTCTCACTTTCATTTTCGCTCACTAGAGCTTTCTATGTAACGGTTAGATAGAGAGCTCTAGTGCGCGAAAATTGAGTTTCATTGAACCTGTTTTCATTGCGCGTTGTTATTAACTACTGCTCTTATACTATGTCCTGTTTTTAACCTGAAATGTCCAAGTATTTTCACGTTTTTATCCTGGTTTTCAAAATTTGGGGATGGCAACCCTAGGTTAGATAGCCTAAGTATATTTTAAGACATACCATTTTTACAAAATGTGGATTACCTAAGAGTTAGACATTTTAATAGCAATAAAATATGTAAGTAAGTATGTCAAATTAGTAGCAAAACAGTAGTCAGTAGTATTGCTGCTATAAATGCTTATAACATCAACCACATAACGTAAGAAATAAATGCGTTCTTAAAAAGACATAAACCTCTAACGCTTGATATTCACGTGGTAACGACCTTATAAACCGCGGTATAAACAAAAATTGTCGACGCAGGTATCAAAAACTTTAATTGGATGGTACAAAATCTAATCTAATCAAATTTTATTGGCGGGCAACACACAGCTAATCAAAAATAAACATGATTTCGTAATCACACTGAAGTAACATGTTTTATTCATTACTATAATTGTTTTAATGACGTGCCTCATACTAATTGAACTTGCGAAGTTAAAATAGCAAAAGTCGTAAAAAACACATTGATTGATAATTTAATTTGATTATAAAATTATATCTTAATCCTTCAACGTGTCGATATTGAAATATTGACATTTAATTTGGGTGCGTTATTAATTTTAATTAAAAGTTTTATCATTAATGTTTAGTTTATATTTCGACAACAACAACTGTCGCAAAAACATAGGTAGATTAAGGTTAGTTAAAAGAGGAAAGTCTAAAAATAAAACAACTAAGTCTGTATTGTCAACAAGACCAAGTAAGGGCAATTTGCGCACGTACATGTTTTTAATTATTCATTAATTGAATAATTTCTCATTCCTGTTTATGTTAAAAAATAATCACAAAAACAGGAAAAATTACCAATTCATATCATGAGTACTCGTGCAAACATTGTTATCTGTGGTAGATAACTTGAATGACGTAATAGTACATTATGATACGAGTGTGCTGAATTGGTCATTACCCATGAGGCGGTATTATTCGCGCGAGCCAAAGGCGAGCGCGATAATTTAGCCGAGTGGGTAAAATGTAATGCCAAGATGGCGGCTGTAAAAATTTCTCATTTCGCATTTTTCTCACCCATGACAAAAAATGAGAAAAAATTTTGCAGCCGCCATCTTGGATTTACATTTGACCCCACTATCGGCTTTAGAACCATCGAAAACTACGAAAACGACACCCATGACGACAAATGAAAAAAAAATTACAGCCGCCATCTTGGATTTACATTTTGACATCACTATCGGCTTTAGAACCATCGAAACCTACGAAAACGACACCCATGACGAAATATGAGAAAATTTTCACAGTTGCCATCTTTGATTTACATTTTGACATCACTATCGGCTTTAGAACCATCGAAACCTACGAAAACGACACCCATGACGAAATATGAGAAAATTTTCACAGCCGCCATCTTTGATTGACATTTTGACATCACTATCGGCTTAAGAACCATCGAAAACTACGAAAACGACACCCATGACGAAAATGAGAAAAATTTTGCAGCTGCCATCTTGGATTTCCATTTTGACCTCACTATCAGCCTTAGAACCATTGAAAACTACGAAAACGATACCCATGACGAAAAATGAGAAAATTTTCGGAGCCGCCTTCTGGGATTTCCATTTTGACCTCACTATCAGCCTTAGAACCATTGAAAACTACGAAAACGATTCCCATGACGAAAAATGAGAAAATTTTCGGAGCCGCGATCTTGGATTTCCATTTTGACCTCACTATCGGCTTTAGAACCATCGAAACCTACGAAAACGAAACCCATGACGAAAAATGAGAAAAATTTCGCAGCCGTCATCTTAGATTTCCATTTTGACGAAATTCACACTTTCTCTTTCTCTCTCTATCGAATTAGAAAAAGACAGACGCAAGAATGAAGCCGCGTTAAAGAACTTCGTTCCAAAAACCTGTTTACTTTGTCACACTATATTAAGTCGCAATAAGAAAGACATGTCGTGCCTTGATAGTACTTACTAATTCCATACTGCTAGACTGCTATGTCATTACTCCGACTAGTAAATAGTTATCTATGGCACACATTACCGCACTAGTGCGATTATGTAAAGAAAAAAGCACGTGTCTATAATATACTGCATTATGAACCTAAAAGCGGTTAAATAAGAGCCACTTTACGAGCAACTGTGTTGAAAAAAAACTTACAGTACTAGTGTTGTTTATGATATCGATTGGAGAATGTGTAGGTACTTTTGTGTAGTTAGTACGAAGGTGTAATTAATAGGATAGATTACTAGACTAGATATATTTGGTTTCCATTACCAACTGAAATGTACGTGTGAACATCGTGTTTCTAACAACCTCTACAATAATCGCTTGTATGGTTTGCCTGTCCAATGCTATTGTGGAATCATAACCAAATTGAAAATAATGAAAATTACTACCTTTGTACCTACTTAGTAGTACCTACTGACCTACAGACTGCCTCAGAAAGTAAGAAGTCTTAGTGATCATAATCATTATTGCTTTATGGTCACTTTGTAGGAAATGAGTCCTGTCTCCACCATCTTCACTCTTTCTGTTTGCTGTTAATGATGGCATTTTTTTTAGAATGATCGTTCGGTCCCTCTATTTACGATTGCGAGTCAATGTAATGAACCACCGACTAAAAATATAAAGTGAAAAATTACTTTAGTTTCGGAAGTTGGTGTCTTTATCTAGTTTTGTACCTTTTTTTTTTGTAAAATGTTTTAGTATTTAAAATGCTTTTTCGATCACTTTAGTAGGGTACCCATTTAATACTCAGCAAAAAAAAATTGTGAAATATAGGTATATATATTTTATTAAAAAAACACAAATTAAAAAAAAAATCCTTTTCTAAAATGCGTGTGTCCTGGAGAATTTAAAGGGCTTCAAAATGATACTATCCTAGTTCCGATAACATTATAATTACGGGTAGCTGTTTTATAGTCCCTTCCTGGTGTTACCTTTTTTGGTGATTTCACATATTTCATTCAGAATCTGGCCATTTTCATATTATATGTTGACAAATTAAACATTAAAAAACATTAACACAAAAAAACCATTTTCATATTAAATGTGAATAACAGTTCCTGTCAATGTCATCATTGCTATTTCTTGTATTCGGGTTAATATTTTACAATTGCATAAGTTGATAAAATATGCTATGCAATAGCTTTGCCGCGGCAGTCCCCGAGTGCCACACGTCTTTTTTCACTTTTAACTGCTACAGGAGGGTCTATTTATACGGCCGTCTTACGGACTTTTGCTCGTCTACTGCCAAAGGAAGTTGGCGTGACAAGTTATATGATTTGTATGACAATGTCAATAGTTGCTCAAAGTGCAAGTGCTACAGGTTGTGTTAGAGTGGCTAGTTGTCATTCGTTTTCACTTGATTCGTATCGACACGGAATCATATCATTAATAATGAGAGGAGCTACAGAGTCATGATGAGCAGTTGTTAGGTCTGTAATCAATTAAACTATCAATTCAGTTTTGTGTTCATAAAGATTGAATTAAATTAAATTGATGTGTTGTGTTGTGTGCGAGTGACTTTGATGACTAACGACTGCCGCTTCTTTATTGATTGGCAGACAGCCGGCTTTGTTAATAACAAAGTGTTCAAAGCGCACTTTCGATTCATCAATCTCATCAAAACAATGGAATTAAATAATTACACAAGCGCAACAAATCGTGACCGCGTGCCGCCAATAAAAACTTGACTACAGTGCGATTATCCGATTACACACATAACACTCTAATAACAAGGTGGTGTCTGAAACAGGACCATTTAACAATATTGTCTCTGACCAATCGGCGCGTGGTGCGAGTGCCAGCGTCACGCACCGCGCGAGCGTGTCACTGCGCACATTTGCCGCGTGTTATTGCCGCCTCGCACGACTTTGCCGTCATTTGTATGAGCGTAAAGAAGGCGCTCGTTTATCGAGAGAGCCACGAACAAAAGCGCTTACGCCTCGTCTTAATTAATATGATTAATGAGCCGAGGCCGCGGCGCGTTTTTGAACTCGCGTTACTGTTGTAATCGAGAAATAAATTAATTTTATTAGTAGTCCTTCCTAATAGAATACGAGCGTCGAGGGCCGCGTCGCTCCCAAACGACTCTGACGATACCGTGTTTTCCCGGTTCGTTACGTTTCTCTAATTTAAAAATTGGGCGTTAAAACTCACCGATTATAATTTAAATTTATGACATTATGCATAATATAAAGGCATATAAAAAGGAAATTGTGACGCGTTATAGTGGGGCATCACTAACAAGGCACATAGCTGAACACACCTTAATGACTTTAACTATAATTTCATTTCATTAAAATTATTTTATCAAACTACTACTTACCCACCATCACTTTAGTTTCATTAATATTAACATAATTTGATTGCTCGCGTCCGAGTCAAAGCACTAATTTATTACAGCTATGAATCTGCGTCACTTCTATGTATACACTGATAGAGCTACACACATTAGTTGTAAAATAATTTGAAACTATTAGAGGAATTCGCAGTAAAACAAATAGTATTCGCGAAGACGTGTTACCCTTTCAAAACATAGGTATCTATTTATTTTCCCATGTTTCTAAGCTAACGCGGTGTCGTTCCGTCAGCGATGGACATTGTGCCTTGTGCGCTGGTTTTAGGGTGCACATCGGGAGTGCGCGTGCGGCGGCGCGCTCGCGCCTCGGGCCGAGATCGTGGCGGAGATAATTAGAGGCCGCGGCTCTGTGGGAGCCATAAAAACGGCAAATTGACCGGCGGGATAACCAGAAAGGCACAATGTGTTAGATAATAATTTCCAAATTACAGGTTATGTTGGTTCGCGAGCGAGACTCGTCCGGCTCTTTTTTCTCGGACGCCGACTGAGGTGCTAAGGGCAGGCTAATTATTATTTGGGTATCAGAGCGAGGATTTTAGTGCAGCTACCTGTATAAATATTTATTATTAAAAAAGATCAAACGCCAATTTCAATGGAATCCAATTTTTATCAGCCAATTAATGTTGCTACAAATAACTTATCAATATCATACATTTATAATCATACGTTCGTACGACAAGGGATGAACAGTTTTATAGTTTTAATGAACGTGTTTTTATTTATGATTTCAAACACAATGTTCCTGAATAAAGATTGAATTGAATTGAACAGTCAAATGATAATAATTTGCAGTAAAAAGTAAAAACACCTACATGAATGATGAAAGTTACGTACATCGCACACATGTTTACCTCATGTTTACCTCATACCTCATGTTTTACAGTTTAAAAAAATCATGCATGTGCATGTGCACTATACCAGACTATTTTTGAGAAAATTCAGTAGATGCCAATAATTTACCTTCCCATACTTAAACGTCTCAATGTTCCAATTTCAACAAAAAACGATAAAAATCTTCTATTGTCAGTAATTATTCAAAGTGCAGTAACATAAGATCTTCCAAAGCATGAAAATGGCGCATCAACCGTGCAGAACCCAAGCAATTGAATCTACAGACAAGAAGACGCTACATTCTGATATAATATGGAGATGGTCCCCAATTCCTAAGAGCTTGTAAGACAATCGATGGCACGACAGGAGCGCGGGGCGCCGGGCGACGAGCGCCGCCATTGGCGCCCGGGCGCTCCGCCCCACGCCTCCGACTACTCCTAGATTAATGTTTTGTTAAAGGGAGCATTATCTCCTAAGATGTGATGAAATATGCGAGCTGCAGCATCCGACACGCTAATGCGGGTAATGCCGCTCGTGAATCCATCCTTGTTTGTAGTGAACGAATGTACGTGAACTTTAAAGTTTCTGTAGTATGATCTCAGGTTAACTTGAGAAGTTGGGGTGTTTTGTGGAAATGGTTTTTCCATGGTTGTAGAATATAGACACTTAATGCACTTTTTGTTTATTTTTGCGCTATTAATATATGTCGCAATAGGCCGCCGCCTATTACATGGGACTCTAAAGTCAAAGTCAAATAATTTATTTCAAATAGGCCCTTGTAAGGCACTTTTCAAAAAGAAAGTTTTTGTTTTTGTCAAAAGGTAGTTTTTGTATGGAGAAGAATGGGCAAGAAACTCCACCGTTACTCTTTTAAAATGTTTTACAATATTTTGTATAGGTACATTAGTTCTATAATTATATGTGAAGACTATGCAGAATAAAAATTACTATACCACAATAGGTAAAAATAATTTAAAATAAAATGAAACAACGACAGACAAATTAACTATGTGACAGATACATGGTGCTCACATATTTACAAACATTGTACAAATATACGTTCTCCTAAAAAATTACAATTAAGTAATAAGTCAGTGTGTGAGGACTTAAACATAACTAGCGAAATGTGGGTGTACTTTAGGTACTACACCTCTGTCTAACTCTTCGGGGATTACACGCGTGATGTTATATTGTATGTGTATTATGTCCTGTGTAGATCAGGTTCCTACATCATTATCTAGCTTGGTTTTTAATTTAGAGATTCTGATCTCGTGATAGAATAGGATTTTAATTATGTTTTATAGAAAGAAATAAATGACGACTTCACACTGAACTACCTATACTATAGAGCAGGGATCACCAACCACCAATGAAACTAATTGGTGATCCCTGTTTAAAAAATAATATGACTGTTGCGGTCCGTTTGGGAAACGATTACTAGCAACCAAACTTACTAGATGTTCATCAGTAAGTCAAGATCGAAATTTGCACACAAATTTTATCCAAAATACTTGGAAAGAAACTTGCGTATTTTTGTGTTTTCTTGGAAATCGATCATTTCCATCTGTAGATAGTAGCTTTATTACTCCCGAAAACATTTGCGTCTTCGTGCGGCGTCCCTTGTCGTCGTGTCGTTTTCTGTCGACGGCAGAAAATATGAAGCACAGGCTAATTATTAGATTAGGTTTAGTTGTAAATTTTACTGTTTAGTTAAGATCCGCACATAGTAAGGTAAAGGTCAGCGGTCCTGATCCGGCCCGCTGTCCGCCATTTGGTGACTCCTGCTACAGAGATAATAATTAGACCTTCCAGTTTTATACAAGTTGTTTTTAAATATTGCGACTAATCAATTTTAGAAATACTCAATTTCAAAGTCACGACTCTCTATTTGTAATTTCCTTTTTTTAATGCTTTTAATATATTAGCAAAAGAGATGCAAAAAAAATTAATCAAACTGTTTGGACTATCAAACAAGAACTATTTTAATTAAATTAAAACCTCCTCCTCCTATAATCAAAATTACACACATCAAAAGTGTCTAGGGATCAAGCATTTTTATGCGGATTTCTTGAGATTGAGATGTGGCTTTGTAATAAATTTATGATTTTATAAATTTATATGGATCCTTTTTGGTGCATTTCATAATTTGAATCAGGAACTGTGAATCAAATTCGAGTAAAAGATGAAAATCAGCTGTCAATATTTTCCCTATAAAAACATACAACGCATTGAAGACATTATTAGTGCTACTGTTTCCCTACTACTGATTAAAACCAACGTTATTATGGAGCAGCGACGTCATTTAAGCAGGGAAGAAATGCTCAGAGCCGTGGGAATGATAGAAGCTGGTTCCCGGCAACGTACTGTGGCTTTAGCTCTGAATACAAGTCAGAGTGTTATCAGTCGACTTTGGACACGTTACCGAAGCACTGGTACCGTGGCTGAGCGCCATGGAGGACGGTATCGCTGCACCACACGGAGACAAGACCGATACATTCAAATCTTAGCTCGAAGAGCTCCAACAATAACCGCCATGATGTTAGCCGTGAGGCTTCATCACTCTTCAGGGAACTTAATTAGCGACCAAACAGTCAGAAACCGCTTGCATGAAGTGAACCTTCATTCCCGAAGACCGCTACGGGTACCACCTATAGCAATGCACAATCGTAGGATTCGATATCAATGGGCTCTTGAACACAGAAATTGGGCAGAAGAACAATGGCGTTTCGTGTGCTTTTCTGATGAGTCTCGTTTTGGTATGAGACCGGATACAAGACGTATACGACACTGGAGAACCCCTGGACGCCAACAGCGATTAAAATCCTGCCAGGAAGTCCATCCTTATAGTGGTGGAACCATCATGGTGTGGGCGGGTATTTGGATCGGCGGAAGAACTGAGTTGATTTGGATCAGAGGCAACCTCAACGCTCAAATTTATGCTGAGACGATTGTATCAGACGTCATCGTTCCTCTACAAGTGCAAATCGGTCCCTTATTTCAGTTAATGCATGATAATGCACGACCGCACACCGCAAGAGTTGTAAGACAGACTCTCGCCGCAGCTAACATCAATGTCCTGCCCTGGCCTGCTCAGTCGCCAGACTTGAACCCGATTGAGCATGCATGGGATATGCTACAGAGAAGAGCTCTGCCGAATATGGAGGGTATCCAGTCGCAAGAAGACCTTTTTTTGTTGTTGCAACGAACATGGGCGGCCATTCCACAGCGTGATTTGGATGAACTCATTTTGAGTATGCCAAACCGATGTTCTTGTGTTGTTAGTGTTCGCGGTAGAAACACGGATTATTAATTGTTTAAGTTACCCAATAAAATTTTAAAGAAAACTGTTATTTCAGTCTTTTTTTCGAACTTTAATGTTAGTGGTTCAAATGTCAAAAATCCCTTTATTAGGAAAATGGCAAATTTCTTTATTAATGCAAAGGTGACTTGGTTTATCGTTACTGTGACAAACGAAAACACTTTATTTGATGAATCCTTAAAGAAAATTTTAATTAATATCAATCAGGAGAAAAGTTATTGCAAAAATATATGTTGATCCCTAGACACTTTTGATGTGTGTATAATCACTGGTTGAAATTGGTAAAAATTATGAGGATGCCTTTAAACTTTCATTTTTGTTATTACCTACCTAATGGTCTTAAAAAATACGACAGGCCAGTATTTATTATTGTATTATTTTAATAAACAAAAAGTATTCTTTCTTTTTTTTACGAACTGAAACCCAGTAATTCATTCTTTATTTGTTGTTAAACTAAAACAGGAATTACTGTCAGAATTTTATGTAAAAAACTTATTGCATAAAATTAAACATAAAAGTAATAATTACATAAAGGAAACCTACCTAGAGTCCGCGCCACCCACTCAAATCCGATAGACGAGGCGCCATTGCATCAAATTGCATTAAAAAATGTAGTTCCACAATTTTCCGCCGGACTTCAGTGGTGACGCGAGCTACGCTTGACTACTACGTCTTGAAAATCAAAGAAATGTATTGATTGACATAATCTACATTATGTCAATCCAGTACATTTTAAACTGACGAAAAAAAGGAGGAGGTTCTCAATTCGACAGGTATTTTTTTTTTTACTTTCAGTCTTTGTTATCGCTGATACGCTGAAAGAATGCCACTTTGTCTATGCCCTCAGGTTGAAAAGACGTAGTCAAGTGTAGCCCGGTAGGTAAGGGATTTCTAGGGAAAAGAAAAACTTAAAAGGCTTTTCCTGCTCCAATGACGTTAACAGAGGGGCGCTGTTGGTAAACTTGTGTGAAAATGTTTTATGAATTATATGCCACCTTGAAATGTATTCAAAAAACATTACGGCGGCATTAGTTCCAATTTCGGCCACGCACCAAAATAAACATGGAGCGCTATACCAAAAAGCTTATGTCAATCTTATTGAAATAGGGCAGTGTATAGAGTGCCACCATTGGCACTCTATCCCTATCGGATAAAGTGCCACTACAGGCACCCTAGTAACACCGCCCTCGGCCCGGCTCAAGTGCCGCAAGCATTGGATTGTCATTGTCACTGTCACTAAGTCATGTCACTTGGTATTTTGTTTGATTGTCGAGGTTAGATCGCTGTAAAACACCACATTCCCAAAACATTACATTCTCTTGTGCCTAAACGGACCCTGGCACTTCGCCGGCCGCTACCGCGGCACCGCTCGCTACGCTCGCTCGGCTCGTGCGTTGTGTGGTCACAGTTCTAACCTAACCTAACCTAAATAACAAGTGACAGTGACAATGCAACGCTCACGGCACCCTAGCCGGGCCGAGGCAGTGACACTAGAGTGCCACAAGAAACTCGCGGCACTCTATACACTTCGTTGAAATAGTTGTTGCAAAAATATGAAACGCTTTGAAAGCGATTCGACTGGATAATTTTCTACTGGCCCATATGCCTTGGATTTCATCAAATATAAATATCTTTGACGTTATGACAACGCAAAACGACATTAAGGTTATTAAAGTGATATCATTATTTCAGTCGCTATTAAATCATTTGTGTTTGTACTGTCAGTGCTACTCGTAATTCAATCTGTATAGCCTTTTCCCAACTATACTGGGGTTGGCTTCCAGTCTAACCGGATGCAGCTGAATACCAGTATTTTACATGGAGCGACTGCCTATGCAACCTCCACAACTCATTAACTGGGTAATACGATACCCCTTGGTAAGACTGGTTGTCAGACTTTCAGGCTTCTGACGGCCCCTAAGGACTGTCAAAGATCCACAAAAGACAGCCGGGACCACGGCTCATCGTGCTTTCCGAGGCACGGACGAGTCTCCGTATGTAAAGACCACCCATCCACGGACCAATCTCGACAAGCGTAGCTTAACCTGATGGATCGACCCGTGCGGCTACTTAGCCACGAGCTCCTCCTGTCAGTGCTAATCAACAGATATTAATTTAATTTAATATTTTTGTTATCTTTACTTTCTTTCAATGAGCAAAACAATCTAATAGCTCTGTATATAACTCGAAGTATGGGAAAATAAAACTATAGAAAAATTCGTAGGTAAACTACCTACGAATTTACCTACGAATTTTTATAGTTTTATTTTATAAGTATACAGAAGTGTCACAGTATAATAGTGTGGAAGTTGTATGTACCTATTACTGTATGAATCCAGCAGCCTAATTACGTAATGCACGATCAATAATACATTGGAATGAATTGAAAGAGATTGCTAGTCCATTGCTCCAAACGTTCGAAAAAAAAAATCTGCCAATTTTTATTTCGAACTTATGAAGCAATGGACTAGCAATCTGTTTCAATTCATTTCAATTTATTATTGATCGTGCATTACGTAATTAGGGTACAGAATATCATTGTATGGTTCAACTGTTACAGGTATGCTACCACTTGGACCTAATGATATGACAAAAATCTCTGTCATAAACACAGATAGAGCCTTACCCTACACATAAAATCACAATGCATATCTTTGCGTATTATAAGCTACATCATTTCAATTCCACGTCCCAGCAGGGTCTGGTCGTCTCCCTATAATCAGCAGATTCCAACCAGTTAAGTCACGTAAACCTCAGTTCTAAGATTGTTTATCCACCAATTTCTCGAGATGGGACCCAATACAATTGTGTTTGTCAATGATAAATGGTCGCGCGCGGCGCTTTTCATCTCATTCGGTCAAAGGCGCCGCCGGCGACACACGAAAGATAAATTTAAATTCTAATACGAGACGCATAAGGTTTATTCCTGGCTGCACTTATATAATTACAACACAGGACTAAATGATACGGTACTAATCAAGGCCGGGAATAAACGCGGATAATGCGGTGTAATATCGTTTGAAAGGAACCTTTCGGCGGGTAGTCGCATTCAGCTATAATGAGTTTATTCAGAGTTTTAATCGAATGAATCGTGGTAAGCAAATAGTGGTTCAAAAGTATCAAGCCGGGGTCGGCTCAGCGGCACTCCGCTAGTTGCCTTTTCAATTTGTATACAAATGATAGACGGAGGTCGTAGATTCTAAATTAGAAAAATATTCTTAATTTTTTTTTTTTAGTTTTGTGATATTTAATACGAGTTTTTATCTTCATATTCCGTGTTCATAAGACAATCTCCCGACTCTTGATATCTTCTTATTTAAATTTCAGTCGGTTTGCATTATATGTGTTTAGCATAAATCTTGATGATGGCAATATATCCATATTTATAACCGCTACTACAACAGCCGATGAGAAATCTCATGTGCCTCGTGCAATTTTGTAGACGAATTATCAAAGGTATTATCGTATTTACACTACGTGTGAAAAGACGAGATGGTTTACAAATCTAAATAAAATATCATACCTACGTATTTCAGTTTAGCTATTACATCTTTTTAGCTTACCGCTAGTAAGTTCTATACTTTTAATGCGACCTAACTAATTTTTATAATCTGTATCAAACACTTCTTTTACGATTTGCTCGAAACTCGAGTACACATAATGCAAAAGCCCTATCCTCAGTCTTTCCTACAAACTTATCATTACTCTCTGGAGCCTGAAATGCTGAAATGCCTTCATCAGATAACAACCTCTTTCTTGATCTGAACTATAAATAATTTGGCAGATTGTTCCAAAAAACTAGCCGAAAACTTTTAGAAAAAAAAAATTTTATGGCTAGTAATAAAGTACCCAACTTATCTACCAAGGCTCAAAATACAAAGATTGCAATATAAAACGTATTGCGTGCCATACTTTTTGCACATTTGAATGATAAAATACTGTTATTTTTTTTTCTATTCTTTATTCAAAAAAGTTAAAATTGGTATCGATTAATTTAATTATTTATATTATGATTTTAATTAAATTAATCTGTATTTGGCAAAAAGCTGTGATTATTTCTATCAAACATAAAATTCAAAGATAAAAAAAAGAAAAAAGATAAAGACAAAAGTTCAAGTAGTTTGTCCGCATATTCATTGGTGGTCTAAACTGTTGGGTAAGTGCTTTTAATATTTTCTACAATGCACAATTCATAATAAAAACGTAAAATATAAAAGCGACTTTAACTTTCACATCGTTTAAAGGTTTTTACATTTGAAGTTGCCATAATGTGTCCACATTAAAATACAAGTTAGAAATCCATCTCGAATACAAAACGTTACCTAGCCAGAATATTCGAATGCATTTAACGACGATACACATTAGCTAATACGAAAGTTAATGTCTTAAATATCAGAATATGGGTTAGCTTGAATGGTGTGTATGGTTGTACAAGAGGCTTTTTTGAAATGGCGTTCAGTAGGTGGCAGCACTGAGACGTCAGGTCCGGGCGCCTGTCAAGTGTCAAAGCGCCTATATTTTCTTTAGTCGTGACTGAAAGATGAACGAATGATGAACGTCATTATATGTTTTATACTCATTTTCGAAATGGAAGACCTCTTGACAAAGAGTCGCCAACTGGTGGCGTGAATTTACATGAAAACCCGCATTTGGCAAACTCTATCACTTAAGGGCGACTTAAGAGCTTTTATTCTAATAGTTTGCAACGTCGCAAATAGTTGTCAAATACTTACCTGTTTTGAATAATTTGCCAATATTACTTTATGGAAAATATATGAAATGTGGCTAACTAGCGAACTAAAATATTTATTATTAAATGCAATAATTAATATCGTATCACCGAATATTTCGTTTTAGATGTAAAAAAAAAGTATTTGGAAACTTTACCAAATGCCTTGTTCACTACTAAAGCAACAACAACAAATTCAGTGTTTTAATTGCAATATTCGCTAGTTAGCCACATTTCATATTTAGATACAGTAATTGCCAAATTAATCAAAACAGCGAAATATTTCACATCTATTTGAGACGTTGCCCACTTTCAGAATGCAGCGTGCATTCTGAAAGTGGGCAACGTCTCAAATAGATGTAAAATATTTCGCTGTCAGTATTTGACTGTCAATCTCAAACTAAAGAGTTTGGGATTGACAGTCAAGAATGTTTAATTACTTGGGGAGCGCAAATAAGCAATTCCTATAACTAATTTTGGGTCGTTTGAGTAGGTACATCGATGAAACGTTTCAACTGTGTCGTACTATACCTACTAGGGAGAATGGTTGGAGGTGTGTCGATGAAAACACTTTTGATTCGGCACGGCCGTCGTCCGTGACATTGCCGCAAAGAGCACACACCACGTTAGATAAAAGATTAACGATGGACCACCTCGTGTGAGCGACGCTCGTTTGTTTTCAATAAACTTTCACCGCGCACGCTTAGACTCGACTATTATATTTTATTGCTCAATGGAAGGCTCTATGCGATGTGAGGTTAGGCTGAATAGGCAACCACTTGTAATGTTTTCTGTTAATTAGAAGATTGACAAGGGATTAGCGTTACTACGTATATATATACTCGTCCATTTTATATGCTCGCTACAGAGTAAGAGAGCTCTGTGGCCACTACACTAGAGTTAAGTTAAAAAGGTTTCGTAATTGGCAAATTTGGAGGCTTGGGACGCTTGAAGTTGTCCCTGCTGGCAATGAAATAACTTTAAACACCGTTTGATCATTGTTACCGGTAGGCAGAATCCTGAAAAGTGTTTGAAAAGAATACCGTAACTTAAGCCAACCGGTTGATGTCGAATACGTTCATAGCTGCTTTTCGACAATCGTTCCGTTTCCCTTTATGCAATTTACTAAAATAATGAAGCAACCATAAGTTATCTATGAAATCAAACAATATTGTACGTAAAGAGCCGAGAACAAACCTTTTCCAGTAAGTACTGCTATGAAAATGTGAGGAAATCTTAGCGGGCGACCGTGACCCACGCGGTAGTTCAGAGAAACAATAAAAATGAACACTGCGACCATTTCCTGGAAACATTAACTTGCCTAGCTTTTGTTTATAGGATATTATTACAATGACGATTCTTACAGCTTTCATAAGTATCCATTTTAAAACTGATGTCCATTGTGGCAGCTCAAAGAGACAATGAACAATTAATGAAGTAACGGACACGACGTGACCACGAAAACTGATAAAATTATTGTTGATATGCAAATGTGGAGTTGAAGTAAAATTTATAGTGGCAGGCTTGTACCTGACAATGGCGGGCGGGCCGGCGCGCGCGCACTCACAATGCGGGTGCCGCTTCTTGCGGCTTTACTGCCGTCAATTACTGTTTATCGCTATTTTTACATCGCGAACCGCGTATTTAGTAAACATTGTCTGACCTATTGTTTGTATCACTAGACCCTTAGTAATTGTCACATAGCTGTTAAAGTCACTCAAACCAAACGAATAAAAAGAATGCTATCCGTACCTCTGTTACTCTACCAACCTCTAATTATTTTTATAAATACTCGTGTAGAACAAACGGTCCGACAAGAATCAACATGATAAGTTTTAGTAAATTACAGTTGTCAGTAAAGTACCGTACCTAAACAGTCTTTTTAAATCGAAGATAATATAAAACCGAGTTAACCCCTGTAATTAGCGTTCATCCCGCGCCGCCGCGCCGCCAAATGGTCTGCCAGCAATCAATTAAAACAATATTTGAAATAGTGCTCCCAAAAAAATTAAAAGGAAGTTCTCAGGCTATAAACATTGGGTATTATGTGAGCCGGGGAGGTGCTGTCTCACGCTGGCACGTAGTGGTGTCCCGCTCGGGTTGCGCCGGCGCGTCTACGCGTACCATATTACCGAGGAGGATGCGCGCCACGATGAATTATGAGCCAGCCGCGTTACCGCCAAAGCCTTGTTTGAGAGAACCAAAGTAATTAACTTCGACTTAGTTAACATTATGACTTTGAAATTATCTTCAAGTTCTCCAAATTTAAATTCGTCGTAGCGCGTAGCAGTGTGCTACGCCGTAGCAATTTCAAACATAAATGAAAGATAACAGTTTTATTGATTTGGCATTGGTTTACTGTATCTGTTGATCGTACTCGTATGTATGAACCGATTGATGTTCAATACTCATTATGAAAAGTTGATACGGACAGATAAGTCATGTATGATATATCGTTTGGTCCAAATAATAAAATTGTTAAATTGACTACAAAAAAATCTCAGTTGATTATTTGTAGATTATTTACTAATTGAAAAAAAGGGACTACAACAATAATATGGTTGAGCTTTTGGCCATAGTGTGACATTTAAGCTGTCAAACAACTTTATTTGAATCGCATGATAAGAATCATAAGCAAATATGCTGAATCATTAAAGGAGTGCGATTAACCATGCTCCGACTACTACCTAACCATTTAAATAAGTTATTTTGAACTGACTCGGAAGTATCGTGACACCTTTTTAATATTTCAGTGACTAATAGTTTCAAAATAAGAAAAATATTATAAGATCTTGTTAGTTGTTCTATCAGTGCAACCGCTTGTGACTTGCACCGCGCCCTGTGAGAGTCAGTGGAGCCGCTAATCGAGTTTGTCGGCCGATGTTATCTCTAAACCACACGTTAATAGTACCAACGCCTCTGGACGCTGCCAGCCACGCTTACTCATGGACCATGGTACACACTCCGACGATGCGTTTTTGTTTCAAATTGCTATCACTATAATGTGTTTAGTTTAGTTCCTGCCAGGGTTTATGGGTTTTAGAAAGTAGAATAGTATACCTTTCATTGAATGTTTTTCACAATTCTAAATTCAACCAACCAGAATATCGTTGACCACTGTAGCATCTATACATAATAATAATAAAATTATTTTAATTTTATTTTTAAATGTTTTTTTTAAATAGTTTTTTGATTAAAATATTTAAAAATATAATGAATATGTATGAACATGTAATAAAGGAAAGATAAAATCGTAGATATATATATATTTTTTTTTTAACCTATTGCATAGCTTCTATCGCGGGCCTTGAGCGTGGAGACCTAATCCAGAAATTCCGTAACGAAAATACCTAAGGAGAGTGTTTTGTATTGAAAATTATGTTTAACTGTTTGACAACAAAGTTCAAATTTACTTAGACGAATGATACGAGAGTGTTGTATTGAAAATTATGTTTAACTGTTTGACAATAAAGTTCAAATTTACTTAGACGAATGATCCTTGACTATTAATAGTTAAATTAAAACCTTTTTATTAGTTTGATGTTCCCATTACGTTGTGTCAAGTTTTAAAAACTATAAATGTGAATAACAGTTCCTGTCAATGTCACCATTGCTATTTCTTGTATTCGGGTTAATATTTTACAATGCCGAGAAATTTAAATATTCAAGAAAGAGCAGCTATTATTAATGAAGAAAGTCACGAAAAAATAGTGAAAGAAAATGAGTGAGTACTCTACATACATACATTTTATTATTATTATCACAAATGCAGTATTATAATTGCATAAGTTGATAAAAACAGCTATGCAATAGCTTTACCGCGGCAGTCTCCGAGTGCCACATACATCTTTTTTTTTTTTTTTATAATAATTGCTACGAGGTCCCGAATGATTCTAATGCCTAAAATATGTATGGTTTTTAGGATTTTTGTCTGTTTGTCTAAAATATGCTCCAACATCACGCAAATACTACGGGATAGACTCTGTTCAATATCCCTATAAGTCTGGTTAGTCTGTAGACTATAAATTATCACGCTATTTGCTATGGGATGAGCAGTACTGTATTGTGTTCGCTTTTTTTTTTTTAACTCAATTTGTAAAATGATGAGCGGACGAAGGTTGGAATATTGTAGATACATAGTTACAGATTAGACCTTTTAAATGATCACAATCATTTTCATACACGACAATTTTCTTTTGACTGCATTATTTAGGTATTAACATCTGTATTTATGTGCTGAACAGAGTAACATCTGTTTTATTTTTATTGTTACCTAAACTTAAAATTTATAACAAACAACTATAGCAAGGAAATTTATAAATACACAGGCGATAAATTCAATTCAAAAACATGAACACAGAGTATTTAATTACAAAAACACCACCTATTATTATTTATTATCGTTTCTAAATTGGGTTAACGTGTCAGAATTATATCAAATCGCCTCTACTAGCCGGAAGCAATGCTTTACTGTTATGGCACAAAAGAATCCATTTGTTTAGAATATAATAGCTATTGTTCTAAAACGCTCCAGAATATAATCACGACATGTTGATTTATTATGGAATCTATACTGCAATAGCAGCTGGAGTAATGTTTGATTTCAAAACCTTTGGAAAACCAGCTCTTGATCATTCAACACGCGTCGTTCAGGTCAACTGTCAGCCCTATAGTCCTTTATTTGACTGTTCCTTAAATTCATGATATATTGTGTAGTAAATATGCCCACAGGACATTGAAAAAGAGTCGTACTAGTGCACAGTGCTCGAACCACTATCTTCTCAGTAGTAAACGCTACCCTATAGTGACAATGAAGTCATAAAGTAGTTTATACGCCTTAATAACTGGGCTCGTTCATAATACTAACTTAATGTATAATCTTACAAGTAAAAATAAAAGTATATAAACAGAATGCATAATGAATAAGTGCTCAGAGCGATCTCAAACGGGTGGATGGCATGCCAATATTTCTGCAGCATCGCACCCCTCATATATTACAACTCACTTCCACCAATATTTTCTCTCAAAGAAACGTATTTTTCTTGAAATATTTAAATTTCGATTGTTTCCATTCTTTTAGCGTCTCTGATATTGTTGGGGTGAAAAGGAAAATGGATAGATGATGTTGCTGCTTATTATTCATTGTTCAGAGTACGAGGGGAGGCGCGCGAGGGCTGAGAGCTTTTCTTGGCTCCGTGATTTAGCTCATTTTTTAAGTAACAAAACAAGTAACCGACCCTGTTCGAAATAATGCGCTTTGTGAAAAAAAAGAATGGCAAAAGTGACATTGGTTTATGCAAGTCTATTAGCCAACAAAAATAATTCTGTAATATCACCAAACTCCATTAAAGGAGATCGTTCTCCATCTCACCACTTCGAAAGGTTTCCGATGTGTTTAACCCATTGTCTAACAGTTTCGATACAAAAGCGTCGGTATTCAATCATATCAAAAGCTTTAATGAAGCTCGCCATATTTTAATCCAAACATTCAATTCAAATCCTATTGAATCGATCGGCCACGCTCATAATCAAAAGTTCGTGATGCAACAAAAAACTAATTGACAACAATCAACACTGTTGCAACAAAAAACAATATTTTCTATCATTGTCATTAATAATAGTTAGAAAAAAGTCATTCACACCTTGGTGCGCGCTAACATGACAAATGCGGGTGTCGGCGGCGTGGCACAAAGCGGCGAGGTGCGCGCGCGCCGCGGGGCGCCGCCCGGCTCTAAATATTAATTATCTACAACACTACGAACACCTTTTAGGAGATTATCGCACTTTTGTGTAGCGTAATGTAACAATCTGTAGATCTAGATATCGCTCGCCCAGCGCCCTTGTTGTGACCGCGCCGTATCCGGCTTCACTGAGCACTTACGGTACACGTCTGTTTACACATTTCAAAGCAACACCAAATAAAATACATAACAATGTCAGTATAATGACTTGTTAAATCCATGATAATTATTTCATAAGAATTATTTCTTGTAATACCTTGCTCCTTCTCTATAAGGTGACCCAACTTTTGTATCATTCTTAAACTTCCTGTATATATTTACATCCGCCTTGCCGCTTGCCTCATTTGAGTGATAGAATATTAAATTAATTTTGCGGTGAGTATAAAAGTTGCGTGGCCTCAAGCGACAGCACCATGTGGTGCTGGTCTGCCAGTAGGACTGAATTCTAAAAGGTACCTACAACAATATCAAATAATAATGGTAATCGCCCCGGGGCCGATTGGACGATTATCGGGCCATTGTGTCCCTCCATTTAATAATCAACGACAAGATTGCGTCCATTATGTGACTGTTAATATATTGACCACAAACGCAAAGAATACAGTACTAAACAGATTCAAACAAGATATACCTAAGTACTCACAAATGGAACGACTGAGGGCTACTGAAAACGCAAAACTTCTATAACCGGTGATTTATTGGAGACGCAATAAATAACAAACCTTTATAAATCATAAGGACCTCAAAATATTTTAATGCAAAATGACTTTGCATTAAATCGTAAATATGAACTCAAAAGGATTCCATTATTCCCCGCGCCAATACAAGCGGGCGATAAAACGTATCGCTTGTTGGTATAAAATGCGTAAAACCTTAAAATACACATGTGAACGAAGAATAAATTACTTTTAATATTGGTTGTCTGTATATATAGTGCGCGGGTAATGAATATTGGATTACTGTCGCGGACGACTTGCTCGCAGACAGAAATATATTCAAAGCTTTGTGCGGAGTCGCAATCATTCGCGTCATGAACAAAAAGCACTCAAATCTGACAAGACAAACAGACGACCCGAATCCTTATTTAGGAACACGTAATCCAACTGAGACGCTAACTGAATCGTACGCGTGAGATTTATAATCTCAATAGCATGGCAAAGAGATCAGTGCCACCGACTCGACAACAGTCAGAGCCGACGACGTAAGCCCTGACAACTAGTCAAATAAATAACCTTCAACAACAAATATTGTAATAACCGAACTCACGAGGCAGCACATGAAATGATGCTGCACGACACAAACCAAATGAAATTGTGTCCAAGCAGTGGGGCGTTTAAGGACTAATGTCGTGTTACACTAAATACTAACCAGAATAAAGTTTCTTTAAATCCCGACGAAGTGATATACAATTTAGAGTCGCGAGCGATTCTCAATTTTGATCAAACAAAATAAGAAACAATTTTGTTTGTAAACTCCAAAAACGTAAAATTTTATGGGTACATTAAAGTTAAGTGGGAAATCCGAAAAGGAGTGTTAAAACTCCAGCAAGCAGATGGCGGCGCGGCGTTGATACAAACTCAATTATTTACACTCAATAAAAAGGACGTTATACGAGTATTAGAAAATAACCTGCTAAACAGTCAGATGAGCGAGGACGGCTATTTACGAGATAAGAAATTACCAAGAACTATAGATAAAGGCATTCGTATTCATGTTCCTTATAAATACATTTGTATCTTTAAGGAATTTTCTAAAGTTGGTTGACCATCATGGCTGAGTACAAGATTTGAATCTATACATTTCAATTGCCAAAGGCTCTATAGAATTAGAGACATATTTGGTAACATGATTCTGTAATGACGCAAGAGTACCTAGTAGATAACTTTGATTTTCCAGAATTTCACCAACGCCAACGCAACCATTAAAAAAATCGTGTTAGATCCGATACCTATTAAAGCACCATCCTTAATTCACCGTGCTTAATCATATAGAGCTTTTATGACGTCCTTGATTCGGTCACGGCAAATGTAACAAATGTTGGTAAAAAGCCCAGGTAGACGCAAATATTTGTGAACAATTTGTAGAATTCACACTTAATAACAAGGTGGAGGTGTTTAATTTTTTTCGCCGTGTGTCCTGGCGGCGGCGGCCACAAAGGGTCATCATTAGGAGATCCTAGTGAGCGAGGTGCTATGATTGACTCCATGGGATATTGCAACAGGTGACAGCGATCGCTGAGATAATAACCATATCGTTTCTACTTTTTGTATAAATGTTTGAAATGTTAAAACAGATCATCATCATCGCAGAACTATCAGACACGTAATATGCGTTGTACACAGAATAGCAGATAATATAATTCAACCTAACCGCTACACTAAGAATTTTCCGAAAGACTGAAAACAGCGATAAGGATACCTCACAAACCCATCTAATCTTCATCATCATCATCAGCCTATTAATGTTCCCACTGCTGGGACACAGGCCTCCTCTCTGTGAGAGGTAGTGGGCTGTTATCTACCACGCGGGCCCAGTGCGGGTTGGTAGATGTCACATGTCTTCGAATTTTTGGTTCTAAGACATGCCGGTTTCCTCACGATGTTTTCCTTCACCGTTTTGAGAGCAGTGGTGATGAAATTATTTAAACAAAGTAAAGCGCCTGCTTGGGTTCGAACCCACGACATACAACTCGTAAGTCGGGGCCGTTACCACTGGGCCACCACTGCTCTAATCTTAAGTAAGATATTTTTCAGAGCCACAGTGACAGCATTGCGTTCTTTTTCTTTTAATTGTAGCAATTGTTTTTTTTTTTTAAATCTTGCTTGCAGTGCAATACGCGTGTATTTACGCAATTATGTAGTTAGATAAGGAAGTAAAACTGATATCGATTCGTTTTGTAATCGTCAATTCCTTTGTTTGTTCGCACATCACTCAAAACTGCTGAACGAATTTAAATGGGTGTTTGTAGTTGTTTTACTTAGAGCCTGGGAACGAAATCACCATGTTTCGTCTCGCTATAATATTAGTACCGATGAGTGGAATTTGCGTGAGTCATGTAGAACACCATAAGGCAAAATCGATTTTACTTTGCATTGTTTCCTACATGATCGAATTCAATAAAGCACTGTGTGATTCAATGTATATAATAATATAATACCTGGTCAACCGAGCTCTACTCGGGTGAAAATAGAGAATGCTCATATAATAGTACCATAGGATAATTCATACTAATTTCATACTGCCATGATTAGGTAATTACTAATTCCATGCTGCAATGTCATTATTCTAAGGTAGCCATCTTGTTCTAAACTTTGGGCGAACGAGCTCTACTCGGGTGAAAATACGTAGAAAACGATTTTTTTCAGATATGAGACCTAGCTAGATTGGTTTTTCAGATATGAGACCTAGCTAGATTGGTTTTCGCCCTCGTAAACTCCTTTATTGCAACTTTCATAGAAATCGTTAGAAATAAATATTACATAAGGTTTTTTTAAAATTAAACATTCATTTATAAACATGACGATTTGTTTGATACGCAGGTCCCTCATTATTATCTTATTTCTTTGGCAGAGCTAATGTTTAAGTTACACATCTTATAAGCTTTTAACGGTACCCAGGAAACCGCAAATTCTCACTCATCTTGGTCAATAAAGTACCAAGTCGAAGAAATTATAGTAGGACGGTAGCGACAATCCACCCATTTTCCATTTCCCCTTCATAAAATGCGAACAAGAAAGAATCTCACTTCATACTCTAAATAAAATAGGGTCGGGCTGCCATAAAAAGATTGTAATTGAATTTAAACCACAATGATACAGTTATTAATTATTTCATTGTGTAGAATCATTTTAAAATAACTATTTAATCGTACAGTTTGTCGTGTCATGTCTGTAAAACCGCGTCGCCGTGACTAAAAGACAGTACAATGCTATTGTAATTGTGTGTAACCCCTGCGCACTGCTTGTGATGCAACTTTGATAAACTTTTTACTGAATGATTTATAACCGAACATGTCATTTAATTGTAATTTCTGTGTGAAATATTATGTGCGATATTTTTGTTATTACGTAGTGGATATACCCGACATCATACGGTTTTAATTTTATTTTGAACTTGATTTTAATATTGTTCAATTCTTTGCTTTTTATATTAAAGTTAATTTGTAGTAATATAATTTTACTACCTTTGGTTCTTAAAACTTGCTAAATTGTATCCTCACTGGAAGAAGTCACCGGCTCCTGAAATACAGGTAGTCTCACCTAGTTCTGGAGTCAGTGTTACAACTTTTTTCCTGTAACCCACTTTACGTCAATAAAACATAATTTATTTTAAAAACATAGTTATGTAATAAGTAAAGAAACACCATTTAAATACAAATTAACATTTTAATATCTATGTAATTCATTACTTACAACTGCTGTGCCTACTGTAGGTAGGCACAGCTGTTCAATAATCAGAATAGTAGATTGTTATACAAAGGTCGAAAGGAATCAATTCCCATACGAGGTATTTAGACGCCCGAGCACAGCGAGGGCGGCTATAGTCCGAGTAGGAATTGATATCTTTCACCCGTGTTAAACACTCTACTTTTCATTTCGAATTTAAGGAAAGAATAAAATAGTCTTCTAAAATACTTATTTATATTAAATAACATGAGTAGGTAGTACCTATTTAAAATTAACTGAGAAGTTAGAACAAATTGTGAAAATTTTTAAATTTGGAACGCGCCGCGTCACCGCCGCGCAGTGTTTCCACTTACGTTTTTGGTTTTTCCCCAGTTTCATAATGAATTATTATCCTTAAAATTCCCTAAAAAATATAAAAATTCCTTGGTTGAGGGAATTTTTCATTTTTATAGCATTAAATACCTACAAAACATTCATTATTAATCGAGAGAGATGAAACAAACCAACTCTAGGTATAATGCGACTTATTTCCGATGTCATGTTTAACCACGGAAATAGTAAAATTAACAATAACATGGTAAACTTAAATTAGACGAATTATATTCATTACGAGCTTCAGGGAATCCCCTTTAATCAATCGGTGCTACCATAGTGTAAAGTAGTACATTGGGTGCTGCCTACTATAAACAATAGGGCTACCAACTCAAGTTCAATTTTTCCCTAAAATTCCCTAAATCCCTGTCAAAATAAAATATTCCAAGACCATGCTTATTATTGGCCATTTTCCCCTAAAAAAGGGAGAAATCCCTAAAAGTGGAAACACTGCCGCCGCGGGCCGTCCCGCGAGGTTTTTTTTTAATTCTCACTGGCTGTTTATACACTCACAAGACCACAGCCTTTTTATTTTTATTCTATTCGATATTTTCCATGTAAAAAGTTTCGTAGCCGACTACCTAACCAAAAGTTCTATTTTTAAAATTCATTCCCGCCCTAGGGAGGGAAGCAATTACTATGAGTCTTTCCCGCCCTAGAGAGGGAAGCAGCGTTTTCCACTCGCTACTCGGATCAAACAAACACTACTTTCCGAGCATGAGAAATGAAAAGTATGTTTTCATACCTCCGATTGACAAGCCTCTGCCGTAAGCCGTTTCTAAGATAATCTACAGACATCAAAAGTGTATTTTTAAGTATAAACAATCCTCTATTTACCAAATATTAACCAAATTCCTCCCAATATTTACCAAATGTAGTCTTTCAGACTGGCTTCTTACTTTCATTCCATAAGTTAACAACTTATAATAATATGTTATATTTTGTAAAAAATTTAGCAAAATTTCATTTTTTACAAATTGTGGGACGTTAACCTAAGTTAATGTCGTCAATTATTGCCATTTAATTGACGACATCTTGGGTATTTAGGTAAAAGGCAAAAATGAGGATTTTTATTGTAAAGATAAAAAAAAAACATCTGTGTTTGACATGAATTACACTATCACAGCGATTTGGCATTCATCAAAATCACTTTGAGGAATGGCCGCACGTACGGCATCCGTACTCGGCAGAGCTCTTCTTTGGACATATTCTCAATTGTGTTGAGTTCTGGTGATTCAGTAGGCCACGGCAGATCGTTGAAGCGAGCATCGGCAAGAATGGGGGTTACGATTCTAGCCGTGTATGGACGTGCATTGTCGTGCATTAGTCGAAACGAATCACCCAACCGGCTTCGCAAAGGGATGATCACGTCTGAAACAATCCTCTCCGCATAAATCATTGAGGTTGCCACTGATCCAAATGAAATCGGTTCTTCCACTGATCCAAATAGCGGCCCAAACCATTATTGTTCCCCCTCCATATGAATAACACTTCCTGATAAAATTTCAAACGTTCTTGACATCCAGAGGTCCACAAAACTCGAGTACGTCTTGTATCCCGCCTAATACCGAAACGAGATTCATCGGAAAAGCAAACACAACGCCAGTCTTCTTCCTCCCAATTTCTGTGTTTGCGAGCCCATTATAAACGGGCCCTACGATGCGGGGTGCTATAGGTGGATCTCTCAGCAGCCTTCGAGAACGCAGACCCACTTCACGTAAGCGATCAGATGGTTTGGTCACTTATCAGCAAGCCTGAAGAGCTGTGAAGCCTCGTAGCCAACATCATGGCGGTCATGGTATGATTCCGTCGAGCAGTATTTCGGATGTACCGGTCCTGTCTGCGAATGGTGATGCGAGATCGTCGTCCATGTCGCTCGGCCACGCTGCCCGTGATACGATAGCGAGTCCAGAGGCGGCTTATCACGCTCGGTGTAGTGCCAAGAGCGACAGCCACAGTACATTGCCTGGAACCAGCTTGCAACATTCCGACGACTCTTAACATCTCTTCTCGTGTCAAATGTCATGTCGCTCCATATCCATGCAATTTTTTTCAGTTCCAATGCAGAAATTGAAATGGTTTTGTAAAAACGCTATTACTCAGTTTTTTAAGAATCCTGATTGACTGTTGATTTTCTATTTTTAATCAAACTTTAAAGACAATTCTTTATTCAAATAGTGAAATTCACTAAAAAGAATCAGTAACGATCCAAAAAAGTTAAAATAATAATCGTCAATTGCAGCGATACTCTAAAACGTACTTAATCCCTAGACACTTTTGATGTTTAAAATATTACCCCTTTTTACGAAAATTACGCGGACGGAGGAGGGCACAGTTAAAGATTATACGGAGAAGGAGTTCAGAAAGCAAATATTTTTATATTATATGCATTAGAAATAAATAAAATTAATAAAAAAAACAATACACACACTACTATGCGTTTGACACACAGACACTATTTTGTTTATGGTTAAAGACAGCCTCAAAATAATGACATGACAGCATGGAATTAGTATGAACCTATGAACTATCTTGAAATATCCTATCAATACTAAAATTTAAATGATCAATCAATCGATCAGCCTATTAATGTTCCCACTGCTGGGACACAGGCCTCCTCTCTGTGAGAGGGAGTGGGTTGTAATCTATCACGCTGGCCCAGTGCGAGTTGGTAGATGTCACATGTCTTCGAATTTTTAGTTCTAAGCCATGTCATTATTTTGGGCAGGCCAGATGCCGGTTTCCTCACGATGTTTTCCTGCACCGTTTTGAGAGCAGTGGTGATGAAATTATTTACACAAAGTAAAGGGCCTGCTTGGCTTCGAACCCACGACCTACAACTCGTAAGTTGGGGCCGTTACCACTGGGCCACCACTGCTCCCACTGGACCACCACACCACCAAATTTAAATGAATTATGATAGAATTTCGACCATTGGGCGACCACTAGTTATATTTATTTGTTCAAACATTGTACCTACACATACGAGTATAAAAACGTGCATCCAGGATAACATAAAGAATAAAATACAGGTTCAGACATGTTTGCCACATACTATGGCGTGAAAATATGAATAGTTATGATTTTAATTAATAATTAATTTCAAGTCAATATCAATAAGGAGAAGGGAAAGGCTCCATAGTTTTCTGGGTCTAGGTGTTAACTCAATCGAACTAGCCTTATTTGTAAGAGGATATAATAATATTTTGGTAATTCCAAAAGTGCACGCCTCATAACACACATTCATAAACGAAAAAGAAATTCAAAACATAGTTTCTAACAAAAATTAACAATTTATCACTTTTCATGAAGTATGTTTTGACTGCTGTTTTACCCATCAATATGGGTAAATTTCTAACCTCGCAATCCTTACGTAATGTCTAATTATTTAGACATTTACGTTGTGGGTTGCTAGGCAACACGTTCAGTCAAGGTTGGAAATATTTAGATAAAGATATTATATTTTAGTTAGTATTTTATTAATTATAATTAAACTACTTTGAATAAAAGAGCCATTTTCAATAGGGTTCTTTCTATGGCCAAAACGAATGTATTAAAAAAAAATTGACACATTTAATTGATTTTATCGCAAGCTACAATGTTTTCAAGTTTCATAAATTGACGGACAGGAATTTTTTTTCAACTATTTTGATGTTTTTTTAATTTCTGCTGCATTAAATCAATTGGTAAAAAGTACAGTATTAATCTCCATTTAATCATCTATGCAATGGTATATAAATGTAGGTTTTGTGTACTAGCAGGAGTGTAACAATAAAAACAGTTGCAGAAATGGGGCAAAAAATATTTTTCGATCGTAGAGCACACTCTAATGCTTCGCATTATGAGTCGTGCAATAAGGCCTCACTGAAAATTTGGTGAAAGGCTATCCAGGAATCAAGTTATATGAAGTATAGTAAAAGTGAGGTTACTATGAGTGAAACGGTCAAATGGCACATTCCATAGATTCGTATCAACAAGTAGTTGATTAATTAGCCATACGAATCTATGGAATATTAAAAGCTATTAAGTAAGTATTGTTTTAAAATATGCTATCCTACAGAAAGACAGCCGTCAGACATGACGCCGGAGACTGTAAACAGTAGGTACATAAGTCTGGTTTTGTTCGCTTGATAGGTTAAAAGCTTGATTTTAATAGGTACTTACAGGCTGAGATGCACGCCACTGACGAATAACTGATTAAATCGCCCCATCGTCCAAGACTCTTCGGCCAATAGAATTACTGCGACCAGTCGCAATGGTACAATTCACACAGCGATCCATGTCGTCAATTTCCGATCGTTGGGCGTAATCAGTTGTCCAAAAAAGAGAGCCAGGTAATTCAAAGTAGCAGGACCCGTCTAATAGTCCTTTAATGCAAAACCGAGGTCGTGGGGATAAACAATAAAACATGGAAAATACATGAGCACTCAGAACGAAAGAAAACGAACTGTCAGTCGGTGACCAGAGTAGCGAACTGAAGAAAAATTAAAGGAATTCTATTCGCTATGAATCGATTCCACGAAACGATCGATAAGCACTTGTCACTCGATTTTCATACATATTCTGAGAATTTAATTATTTATTCCATATCGATTGTATATATTTAATCGATTTTTTAGTTTCATAACTTAATTTAACTTTTCTCGCTTCCTACATAGAAACATGGCACTGTATTTTGTGATTTCCTTTAGAAAAATATAACGGTTTTTTTAATACACATTTCAACTAGTTAACTGCTGGGCCCAGGATTTCCCATCTCCTTTAAAGTGAAGTCTAATGCAGAAGCAGACGATCGGATCGGTGCGACCATAACAAAATATCAGAGTTGTAAAAACGTAATGCCGCAAAATGCTATAATGATTATAATGTTTATGTATGCCTAAAGATGTTCATGCTACAATTATACGCAAGCTTTCATTAATAAACTGAATTCGTTTCGGGCTCGGCTTATTGTTACCAAAGAGGCCATCTTAGATTTTATGACTGCTGAACGTTTCTGCCTGAGCACGACGCGATCCTTCCCATAGCAGACAGACATATTTGGAATACAAAGCACCAGGATTCACCTTGCGGTCCTGTACCTTATGTGTTACGTTAATACCTCTAAATTATATAGGAGACGCGTAAGTGACGCTTCTGTCTTGTTGCTGCGCGACCGATTGAATTTAATGGAGCTATTTGTGAAGACGCCGACAATTTGGCGAGACGTGGTTAGCCTGCAGATCGATGGAACGATGTACGCCTCTATTACATCTATCGGCGGCGAGATGAAAGGCAGTGCCTTACTTACAAATGACGTGATTCACGAGACCAGATTACAACAAAATGAAAAAACTGCACGTGAGTGGATCTAGTTTACCACATACATAAGTATCTACCTACCTAGAGGAAAATATATTGCCCTTTTTTAATCAAGTTGCATAGGTATTTGTTTACAAACATGTTGCTTTGTTTCAAGACTTTATTTTTTTATAACCCTAAGAAGCAATCGTCATTACATTTTCATACACCTTTAAAAGCCCGTTACGTTTGATGATTCATTAACCTCTCATTAAGCATGGAACCGGACTATCGCAAACAGTCGTAAAAGGCGCGCATTAACTTCTGCAATTAACATACAGACGACTTCATTTTAACTGCTCCAGTTATTACATATTCCGACTACATTGTTGCTGTTCGTTCCAAACGCGGTCTAAGAGATTAACCACAGTAACCCGGGACATATCAGTTTAGCATTATATTTATTATTTACCACCATAATGTGATGGGGTCCTATATGAATCCAATTGAAATCATGCGTAGGTGGAGGGTCTCGCCACGGTATAATATTACCGTGGTCTCGCCTTTATTAGGCACAAAGTGCCAAAAATATACACGGAGATAAAATTCAACAATCGAAAATGTATAAAATAAATAATTGAAAAATACCTCTTAGAATTAGAACGAGTTCCACAGAACGGCCCCCGACTGCAATGACAATTTTTATTTGTGTTGAACAAACATAATTGTCATTGCAGTCGGGGGTTTTTTACTTTTTAGTTCGTTTTTTGGCAGGGCAGTCGTGTTTTTATTTTATACTTTTTAGTGACTACTTTTATTTTGAAATATGTTTTTTTTTTTTCACATTTGAAAATGGAGCCATACCTACTGCCCCAATATTGTTTTCTTTTTTTTTAAACTGAGTACCATGAGAATAGTACACGGGTTTCAAGTTTGCAAACTTAGGTATTAACTTCTCTCAGGGGGACCTAACAACATATAAAAAAATTCGTAGTAACATGCGTGTTTGTGATTTGATATTGTTATTGACTGGGCTATTAAGGTACGTTTTGGCACATTGAAAATGCATGGAAACAAATAATACCATTGTAACTTAGAAAATGTTGTCCACAAGTACCTACAAATTGTAATCACTATGTAGGTACACACACAATCGTTTCATTGCATAGGTCTAGTTGAAAAGGTAGCTCAGCAATTACGTGTTCACGGGCTGATGAATCATGATGACTATTCTACTCTGACAGACAACGCACAGCCTGAAGCGATGGGTCTAGAAGCATGAAATTTTGCACAAGAGTTCCTTATGTAACGAAAGGGATTTTTGGAAATTCCACCCTTAAAGAGGTTAAAAGGGGATGAAAGTTTCTATGTAAGTTCCATGTGAAAACTTATTGAGCACACGGCTTGCTCGTCTATCTCTATAATGTCATACCAATTTACCTGAAAAAGTTATAAACTTGTAATTGTACATATACTTGCAAGCTATCGAGTAGTGAGTAGTCTAGTGGTTAAAGCACCTGTCTCAGACCTAGAGGTCCCGGGTTCGATTCCCAGTGGGACCAAAATTTTCTGCTCGGTTTGGTTAGTAGCTACCACCATCTAATCTAAGTCTGTCGATCAACAATGTTAACAGCATTGTTGTGTTTCGGCAGTAAGAGATAAGACAGTCAGTTCCTCTGTGGTTGATGTGGTTAATTCTGGGTGAAGCTCGCTTCTACCTTCGGCCTGATCATCACTTACCATCAGGTGAGATGCAGGCCAAGAGCTTCGCCGTTGTGTGTAAAAAAAAGAAAAGTATTTAACAGTTTATAAGTTTAATATTCTTACTTATCATGATACCATCATAATATTGGCTCTTTATTGTTCGTGGCCAATTTTAATTGGTCGATATCCATATTAGGATGACAGTTGTATTTTTAAAGATAGCATTATAATACGTACATTATCAGTCCATTACCGCTTTTATTAACTAGATGCTGACCATACCTATAGGGTTTTTTTTTTCTAGATCGAATACCTCCCCAATCTGCTTTTAGGTAGGTATCCCTACTCACCAGTATGTGAAGCATTAAGTACATAATAAGCTATTTAAATTATTAAAGATTTTCATTCAAGCTGTCCTGAAATATGTTTATATGTATTCTGAAATAGACTGCAGTTTTTTTCAACATCTCAGAAATGTTACAATGTTACTTAAAATACGTGATCATTCAATCTGATTCAGACTTCAATCATTCCTAAAAATCTGAATATGATTTTGGACTTGAAAAAACTTTTACTTTTTTGGAAAATAAACTATTAAACTTTGTTTGTTTTTCTATTTTCTTCAGAGCAAAATAAAGAAATTATCCCTCCTTAGATTAGAATCAACACACAGTGAAGTAGGCAGATTACGCTCGATGACACGGCACCTAAGTATAGGTCTTTGGTTAATTTATTCAAGCAACTCTTCATCATTCACACCTGAACGCTTCGTTTCGAACCCCGTGGCTCCTCCGGTATTACGGAACCCCGGTATTTTAGCCGCTCCGAGCCATGGCGGAGATCTTAGCGATGCGGGACTGACTAGGCCTCCATCCACTTAGAAGGACTGGTCACTTGAATTGTTTCTTATTTTTCTTATAAGAATATTTTATATACACTCCTAAAAAATGGAATTGGTTTCCATTATTCCCGAAAAATATAGTAATTGGGCTGAAATGACCTAATTATATATTTCACTCTTACATGTAGGTATAGTTATAGATAAGTAGATATTAAAAACAATATCTCTTAAGTTTTTCAATTTCAGGCTTAGCATGCATGACCTTGCATGAAATTGATGAAGCACTTTTTATCAACCACCTCAGTAAAAGCTTCATGTGCATGGTGAGCTAAGATGGAAGCACAGTGTGCAAAGCTCTGCGCCCGCGCATACAGCTAGATAATGACTGCAAACTGCTCACAGATCACCGTAAGTACTTTAAGCGCACTTACACATTCAAACTGACTAATCGACACAGATTATTTTAATTTATTTATTGAGAGGTTCCACTATCATTTTTAAACAACATCCGTTAGGGTTTGGTCTATAAGTAGCTCTTCTTACACAAAGTAATCTAAAATAAATGACTGATTTCATTATGTATCATGTCAATACTCTTTCATTATAATCCATCGATTTGGCCAATCATGCATTCATGCCGTAAGTCTTTAATAATATCAAGCCTCTGTCTATTTAACAGAACTAATGTGTGAGTATCAGCACTAGACATAATTTCTTTCTCTTTCTCTCCCGCACCATCAATAAGTATCTACTACTTTAATCATTGCAATTTCGAAACAAGCTCAAGCTGTTGTCGGTGTCGAATAAATTTTGTATAATGTAAACGTGATAACAATTTAAATTCCTCTGTAACGGGTCCGGAGCCGACAAAAACAACAAACAAACTTAGAGTCACGCGATTGGCGGCGGCGCGGCGGGGCGGGCCGAGCGCGCGGCCACTCCCGCGAGCGCGCGCAGTCTCGCTCACTCACCCAGTCCTTATCTTCCACTCCGCTGTGAGAGACGTGTCGCCCAAGTTTTTCTTCGGAGGTGACAAACTTGACATAACAGAACAGTATTGTGCGAAAAGATGCCTCGGCCGACACGTGAGTCCTACGGTGATCAAAAACCACCCTTTTCCTACATAGCCCTGACGGCAATGGCGATCTGGAGTTCCCCTGAGCGCATGCTGCCGCTGTCAGAGATCTACCGGTTCATCACGGACCGCTTCCCGTACTACCGGCGCAACACGCAGCGCTGGCAGAACTCGCTGCGGCACAACCTCTCCTTCAACGACTGCTTCGTGAAGGTGCCGCGCCGCCCGGACCGGCCCGGCAAGGGCGCCTACTGGACGCTGCACCCGCAGGCCTTCGACATGTTCGAGAACGGCTCGCTGCTCCGGAGGCGCAAGAGGTTCAAGCTGCACAAGGGAGAGAAGGATAGTTTGAATGCAGAATTAGCGGCGTTGGCCAGTTTCAATAGAGCGTTCCTGGCGCGACAGGCGGGTGCTCCTCCGCCCCCGGCGACGATGCCGAATACAAGCATGTACAGCCCAGCATCGACGTTCATTTCGAGGCCCAGCCCAGAGCCGACAGAGACAGTGGACACGACAGCGCTGCTCCCGCTGGGTCCACGGCCGCGCAGAGCCTTCACGATCGACGCACTGCTGGAGCCGGAGCCGCGGCGCTCGTCCCCCTCGCCCCCGGCGCCGCCGCCGCTGCCGCCGCACTGTCCGCTGCCGCTGCCGCCGCCCTACCTGCTGGCCGCACAGCGGTACCACGCCGAGCTGCTGGCCGGCCTGCAACAGTCCTGCTTGCCTCCTCTATGGACGTGGCGAGATACAAGTCAATTCTCACATTATACGCTTAATTCATGAATGGTAAGTTGTATTTATTTATGGGAAAATTTATATGTATTACTTTGTATATTTGTACGAGTATAGGTACAGTATATTACTGAGATATATATAAGTCGTAGTCAGCTTCAGAAGGTTTTTTTTAAAGACTTTCACGACTTGAGACATCCTCCTTGAGTGAAAACCTAGACCGGCGCCTGTGTTCTATCTGATTAGTCTAATATTGCCATAATCGTCGAGCTCCAAGAATGGATTGGTTATCGCAGTAAACTGATCGATTTTAAGTAGGCTATTGCCCATCCCATTGTAAAATAGGGGTTTTTACGAGTGGCTTTTTAAGACAGACCTACCTTGCAAGCGTAGCTTAACCAGATGGATCGACCCGTGCGGCTGTTATTACTTAGTCACGAGCTCCTCTTGTATAGCACAGCACAGTTGATAATAAGATAATGCTTGGACTAAGCACCAAGCTCACTGGTTAAAAACTCTTGGAATTAAATTATTTGATTGTTTATAAGCTACCTTACTAGGTGCACCGACTAATTACACATTTATCAATAATTATGTACAATCTTCCTCTTCTGATTGACCTGAAATTAAATCCAAGACAATTGGTTCAAGAAAAGAGTTACTGTAGAACATACTAATAAGTAGCAAGGTTTCTCAAACCTTCTGAGTTTCATGGAGCCCTCATAATAATCTTGTTATCTGATAATTATCTTCCCATAGCTCCTGAAGATGATAACAGTTTACTTACAGAAGTAAGTACTAGGTGGATAACGGTTTCCACCCCATTCACACGATGCAAGTTTCTCGCATAAGTATAGCATACAATAAAATTAAAGCAACAATTAAAACAATCACTTCCATCGTCTAAACTGTGTTAAGACGATACAACTTTTATTGTTCCTTCTATATATAGCCCTCCAGACCGTATTTCGGCCACGGCGTCGAATCTCAAGTTGAGATGAAAAGATGATGAAAATGCTCTCTCTGATTCAACACTGGTTGGCACCACTGCAGTATAAGCAAACTAAACTCGTAGATACACGCAAAATAGGACTTTTAGCTGCTCTAGTGTCTCTTCTAATTCCTTTTGAAGACTCGTGTTAGTTTTTGCAGCAGCAGCACGTAAATTCAAATACTCTGCAATCATTGAAAGAGGCAATTCATCTTCGTTTTAATGCCGCCCAATCCCATCAATCTCGAGCGAGATCCCGTCATATTATGCTTTGGGATTGATCGCGAAAAATGACACGAGATCACGGGATTGCCTAATCTCAACGGAGACTAGCCTCGGCGCAGGGCATATTATAGTGCACAAGTGTGTGCGCAGACACAGGTGCACTCTCTTTTCCCTCACTCTCATAATCCGATGGGACGGCGCATAATCCGACACGACCGGAGAGAGATCACACCCTTCCCTTCTTGGAGGTTCCTTCTACTTAAGGTATAACACAAGCAATTAAATCACACTTAAAGCTAAAAGTGTATCTCATACATAAGCTATGGTTGGAACTGTAGAATATTGATACTTCTATTCTAACCCTATCATAAGTATCTTTGTAAGGGTTATATAAAAAACCCGCTTTTCTATCAAGATATTGTGGAATTGAACATGACTACCCACGTACCTAACCTATGTTATCATCGGTGAAGGTAAACACTCAAACACTGTGAGAAAACCTGAACTTATACCCCTTTATTCATAAACGTTGCTTAAAGTTAGGTAAATAATGATTCGCGACTGTTCAACCATATATTTTTGACGTTTAAACGTCTCTTAACTTTAATTATCGTTTATGAATACTTTTATCCTAAGCCCTTAGGATAAAAGGTCTGAAATGGCCAACACGCAGTGATCTAGCGTGGTGATCATTGTTTGTGCCTTTTCAGTACGAGAACCGGCTTTTTCCCTGCAATAAGTCATTTTATTACGAGCCAATATGATAATCACAAAACTTCAAAACCTTCACTAATAAAAAAATTACTTAGGCATAAAAAATCTTCTACAAAATAGTCTTTACAGAGATAATTACTTTTTCTAAACCTCATTAATGAGCAAAAATGAAACGGTAATATACAATTTAATTAGCTAATGACTAGTTACCTCAATTTCGCGTTTGTTCTTTTGAGGAAGTAATGTGTAATATAAGTGAATGCGAAACATACCTACTTATCTTACTTACCTACTATTCGCACTTAGCAGTGTTTCAAAACGTTAATTTGTCTTCCATTCTATTCATTGCGTCAAGTCTTAAAGCTCTAAGTCTACAAGACAAAGAGAACTTTAATAAAATAAAGTTTTATCAAACCTGCATTAGTAATTTTGAATAGAATTCAAACGAACTGAAATAACTTAGGTATTTGGGTAATTGACAAAGATATGCACTTACCCCTAATTTTGGATAATGTGGGGCAGAAAGATGAAACAGATAATTACCTACCTACTATCAGTTAAGAAAAGCCGAAAGTTCAGAAGTTAAAAAGTTAGTTAGTTTAGAAGTGAAGTTTTGTCATAACTTTCGGTTTTTCAAACCTTATCTCAATACATAGGTATATTCATCGAAGGCACAGTTATTCAATAGTTGAAAAACCCAATAACACTGACCAACCCGAGAATTCAATCCAGGACTTGACACTCAGCAGTCGCGCATGCGACCACTACACCCACGAGGCAGTCCAATTAAAAAACTTGAAAATGTATCATAATCTGTAAATAAAAAGTACATTTTAACATTATTTTAAATAAAACTTCTATAAGTAGACTGTTCTTTCGCCGCCACGATATCAAATCATCAATATGATGTCGTTCTGTTTCGTTAATCATAGATAAAATGTCAAATCCATCGGTTTATGAGTTATTTGATTGTATTTTACATTTTACCGTTTAGGTACCTACTCGTACTGTAAACGAATGTGAATATTGAAATAGAGGAAGAGGTTCAGGAAAATAAAATGGCACTTTGTCATTAACCTTTAATTTTAGCTAAACGTTATGATTACTGTAACGTGACTATCCTTAAAATATACCTTAGGTATGTGGTACATTTGATAATTAAATTATTATTTACCTTTTAACTTTACCTACATTACCGTTCAACAACGTAAAGCAATCATAAGAAAAGTATTAACATTGAAATAATAAATAGATATTTATCAGTGCCGTATTTAGTATTTCAAAAGCATGGCCCACTTTTTGCAGTTATTATTCCTTTTATTTATTAAATGTTCACCTCTAATTAGTGAAATATTTTCCCTAAAGCGGGTTTTGCCAATATAATAATCATTCGATACACTATAATAAGTTGTAGTTAGGGCTCGTGATTACGTAATAACAACCGCACGGGTCGATCGGTCAGGTTAAGCTACGCTTGCCGCGGTTGGTCCATGAATGGGTGACCATCTATTCATACCAAGCCCACCGTGCCTCGGAAAACACGTGAAACCGTTGGTTCCGACTGTCATTTGTAAAATTTTAACAGTCCTTGGTAGTCAGAAGCCAGAATGTCTGACAACCAGTCTTACCAAGGGATATCGTGTTCCCCAATAACTGGGTTGTAGAGGTCAGATAGGACCGCCTATCTCCATGTAAAATACTGGTATTCTACCGCATTCGGTTAGGATAAAAGCCGAACACAAAAATGTTGGGAAAAGGCTAGGAATATGATGCTATTAGTAAAATACGGTTTTTAATTGATAGATAAGAAAACTAGCCTCCTTTCCTCCACATGGGCATGGTGACACCAAGTGGTTCCAAGCTCTAATGCTTTTCCAATTTAAAGACAAAATTGGAACTTTCTCTTGTGCCTAAAACACCAGTAGTAGGTAGCCATACAAATTCAGCTGAAAATCAGATGCTTTATAAGGGGTGGCTGAAATTGTATAGGTAGTGACAGTGTATCCCCATTGCTAACTGAATTATAATCCTTTAGATTATTGTTTAAGAAACATTCATGTCTATCGTACTTGATTCAGGTAGATATTTTTCATTGTACTTTCAAGTAACTACCTAATTTATAGCCATAAGCTATTTGCGACGTTGCCAAATTCTTGGATGAACGCCATCCAAAAACGCCATCCAAAAATTTGGCAATGACGCAAATAGCTGTCAAATATTTACCTGTTCTGATTAATTTGGCAATATTACTGTAAGGAAATAAGAAATATGGCTAACTAGTGAACTAAAATATTAAGAATTGCAATTATAACACTGAATTTGTTATTCTAATTAAGTGCAAAAAAGGCATCTGGAAAGTTTCCAAATACTTTTTTTACATCTCAAACTAAATATTCGGTGTTATGATGTTAGTTATTGCATTTCATAATCAATATTTTAGTTCACTAGTTAGCCATATTTCTTATTTCAATAAGTACAGTAATGTCGCCAAATTAATCAAAGTAGCGAAATATTTGACAGCTATTTGCAACGTTGCTCACTTTCTGTATAAACGCTCTTAACCAGTGAAATAACAAAAAAAAAGATTTATGATTATGATGAAAAAAAAAAAAAAAAAAAACTTACTATTTCGCAGGCCCATACCCTCACTGACATGATGCTGTCTTGTTAGACAGAAGACGCAAAAACCACTGATGCCGTTGTCAAATATCTACCTACGGCATAAACTAGGTCGTGACAATGCGAGATTTGAATAGAGTTGTTCAAGACTAAAATCAAAGAATGTGGACTCAAAAAATGCAAATTAGAATCTATTTTCGATACCTCATAAACCTTGGCGAGCTATTACTATTATGTTTTATTAAATTATTTGCAATAAAACACTTCATATTTGCGAAATTCCATATTCACTTCATATTTTGATTGCGATCATCAAAAATGTCTATTAACAGAAGAATCGCCAGTTTTATGTTCACTATTATTTTTTATTTCTCTCAGTAACCAAATTAGAAAACTTATATTTTTCGATAATTGGTATTGCGACATTTCACTGTACTGTTTTTCCAGAATTTCCATTCATCGTCATCATCATATTTTCAGCCGAAAGACGTCTACTGCTGGACATAGGTCTCCCCCGAACACCGCCACTTCGACCGGTTCTGTGCTTCTCGCATCCAACGGATTCCCGCGGCCTTCACCAGATCATCGATCCACCTTGTGGGATGGCCTTCCGATGCTATGTCTTCCGGTACACGGTCGCCACTCCAGAACCTTTCGGCCTCATTGGCCATCTGTTCTGAGAGCAATGTGCCCTGCCTAATGTCACTTAAGTTTGGCAAGTCTTCGGACTATGTCGGTTACCTTGATTCTCCTACGGATCTTTTCATTTCTGATTCACGTAGGGAAACTCCAAGCATAGCCCTCCCCATTGCCCTTTGGTTACATTTCAGCCTTCTAATGACGCCCATTGTGAGCGACCACGTTTCAGTGCCATAGGTCATCACTAGCAACTCGCACTGGTCAAAGACTTTCGTCTTGAGACACTGTGATATATGAGACGAGAAGATATTACGTAGCTTCCCGAACGCTGCCCAGCCGAGTCAGCTTAGACGACAGACCTCTTTCTCGAAATTGGACCTACCTTACTGGAAAGTTTGTCCTAGGTAAACATAAGTGTCCACAACTTCGAGTGTAGAGTCTCCAATCTTCATGAAGGTGGGTTTTACATGGGAATTTGACATGAGCTTCGTTTTGTCCTTGTTCATTTTAAGACCCACTCTCTCGGAAGCTCCACAGTCACTGAGGTCATCGAGCATTGTACTGAGTACCTCCATAGTCTCAGCCATGACTACAATATCATCGGCAAACCAGAGGTGAATGATGATGCCAACCCCTTTCCAGTTCAGAAACTTGAAGACATCCTTCACTGCAGCGGTGAGCAGTTTCGGAGAGATAACGTCTCCTTGTCTCACCCCTCGCTGCAGAAGGATAGATTTCGAGGTCTGGTCCTGGAGTCGGACTGACATAATAGCGTTTTCATACAAACACTTCAGCACTTCGATTCTGAAGTGAGTGAATTTCCATGAATACCTATTAATTTGTATCTAACTTTGTCACATACAATATTGAAAGGAATTAAATATTTGTTCTACATAACTTATAGAAACTCAGAAAATGTTGGCATCATTAATTAATGACTTGGCAGACACTGACCACCAACGTTTGATGACTTTGTGTGTTTCTGAATAGTAAGAAAACTATAAAGTACAAATGAACCGGCCGCGCCGTCAAAGCTCGCGGCACAAAGCGCACGGGCCCTTTATCATGCTAAATGCCTTACAATGTTCTTTCAACACAACTACAAATCTTGATTATAGATAAAAAAATATTTCTTTTAATAACTTTCTTCGTATTTTATTTCATTGCATTATCATAATAGAGTAACATTAACAATAAACATTCAGTAAATTAATAATTTCTTATACTTAGACAACAGTGAATAAAATGACTCGTAGATTTCATTGAAAAATAAATACTTATAAGGAAGGTGACAGGTACAAATCCAATTGTTATGGTAGAATAAAACCCGTTTTCTTAAACTAAGAAATCCTCTGACTTTGCAATATGTGTTCTATAAGCTGAAGAGATATTTGAAGAATTTCAATTTGATTTAACATTTAAAAGATTAATTTATGTTTTCTTTGTCCACAGGTGTCGCAGATGTGTATAGACAGATCTCAGAAGTAGCTCTAGTTATAAGAAAATGTCTAGAGACAGTTCATGTATGCAAGTAAATTAGTTAGATGATTAGTGTCCTGGGATTATTTGTGCAAGTTCGTTGTCAAGTGACGGCTAATACACGTATGGAGATATTAAGGTGAGTCACTATATACCTGTTTCAATTCATGACGCTATTTACGACTTAAAACATTGCCCATTAAAAGTACCTATATGTCACTGTTAAATTCCACATCAACAACTTTACGTGCGCTTTCTTGAATATAAAACTTGAAACCTAACTGGAGAAGAAAGCACGAGCCAGCTTTAAGTAAATGTAGATACATAAGGGAGCCACCGATATTCAGCATTTTAGAAGACCACAAAATGTGATGCTATCATCCTTCCATCTTAAAGGACATACGATCTGCCCACACTACTTATTTCGTAACTTAATAAAATAACAGTCTATGAGGAATCAACAATTTACCGAAACAAGCAGTCCTAGTAAATTTTATTTTGTTTAGATGTACAAACGGAGTTTGAGGAAATATTTTGTTCACGTGTTACCTACGTATAAATACTCATTCCACTAGGGCAAGGCGGAAGAATAACGAATGAATAAATAAGCCTAAATAGGAAGTCAAAATGAATAAGAATTCGATGTTTAGGAAACAGTATCATACAGTATGAATAATAATTCAGAATATGTACATTGACGGCACCAACTTTGTAAAACTAGGAAACAAAAAATCTAAGGATTCCATACGGAACGGGGCGTGCGTCAAGGCTGTATTCTGTTGCCAAAGTTATTCAACCTCTTACGGGGATCATATCATGAGGAGAGCGCTGGATGGTTGGCACGGCGGAAGCATTGTTGGCGCTGAAAGACTCACGAACCTGAGATATTCGGACGATACCACTATAGTTGCGTCGAACGAGGAAGAGATGGCGGATCTGCTGAAGCGTATAGAAACAGAGAGCGATAAATTTGCAGCTGCCTTGAGGAAATCCGCCGTCGTACTGGTATGGCCAAAAGTGTAATGACCGAAATTTGGAGGAACCGTGGCATCCGTCGGAATACCAAAATACGACTGACCCGTGCTCTAGTTTTTTCCATCTTTTTATTCTAAATGGCGCTGAAACGTGGTGCATTAAAAGCTGCGAAAGTAGTAAGATCGATGCTTTCGAGATGTGGTGTTGGTGTAAGAACGAATGAATTCATACTGGAGGAACTCAACATCACCAAGCAGCTATCTACAATATGCCAGGAGCATGCACTCAGCTTTTTCGGACATATTATGCGTTCACCTAAGCAGTGGTGGCCCAGTGGTAACGGCCCCGACTTACGAGTTGTAGGTCGTGAGTTCGAACCCAAGCAGGCGCTTTACTTTGTGTAAATAATTTCATCACCACTGCTCTCAAAACGGTGAAGGAAAACATCGTGAGGAAACCGGCATGTCTTAGAACCAAAAACTAGAAGACATGTGACATCTATCAACCCGCGTGGTAGATTATGGCCCACTCCCTCTCACAGAGAGGAGGCCTATGTCCCAGCAGTGGGAACATTAATAGGCTGATGATGATGATGACCTAAGCATGGGGAAGGAAAGCGGTCTCAAGGCAGAGCACTGGTGAGATGGTCAGACGCGATGAAGAAGGCTGTTGGAGGCAGAATTGGGCAAGCGGTCCACACTGCAGAAGACCACATAGTTTGGAGAGAGTTGTCGCGATCCTTAGCATTGAGGGAACGACGAACAAGATGATCATAAATTATGTACGGTACCTACTTAATCGGTGAACTAGACTAAAAGTAGTGACGAAAAGCTTTTGTCACTCATGTTAGCCTAATTTCATCGACTCACAAGACAGGGCCCTGTTCTTGCTATTTTGCTTTTAACTACATACTGTATTTAAAACAAAAAGAGGTGACTCTTCATCCGTTGATGATAATTCGAAACTCTAAGATACCATTTACAGCAAGAAGACACCGTTTAAAATCAGGCGGCTATAAATCAATTTTTCATGTGTAACATCTTTCTCCTCCCTTTTCTGCAACCAAAACCTAAATCTAAATAATCTAATCCGTGGGAATGATTTCGTGAAAAGGGACGGAAGTGTGTAACAGGAAGCCGAGGAAGCGCGCGCTATTTGATTTGACCAATACGCGCGCGCGGTGCTTCAGTTGACCGTCAGATGGTATCAACCCAGAGGTCGTAAACAGGATGATGGTGAAGATGATGGCGATGACGATGACGGTGATGGCGATGGTAATGATGATGAATATTGTTTATATCATACGAGTATATACGTCAGCCAAAATGTCAGATGCCATCATATGCGACTACCATAACGCTCGTTCGTGAAAGCTTGATAAGTGTACTGTCAACAAATCTGCTGTTACATTTCATTATCTAATATTTGTTGTTGTGACTGCTTGACGAGAGAAACAACAGCCAATCAAATGTCACTTGGCAAGATATTTGCTAATATTTAAACTGAATGGGCGCTATTGATAAGTCATCGTGATCAACATTAATTATGACCATTACAACCTAAAGCCACTGATCACTGATCACTGGTCACTGATCTTGGGAAGACACTGATTTTATGTCTACACTAATAATAATATTACAAAGAGAAAAGATTTGTATTTTTGTTTGTAATGAAAAAACTACTAAACTGATTTAAAAAATTCTTTCACCAGTATAATGCTAGATTATCACAGAGTAACATAGGCTATAATTTTTAAAAGTATCACACAAGCGAAGCCGCTGGCGGAACCTAGTATGATATAAAGACATAAAAACATCTCCGAACCATCCAAGTGATTGTGAGCTGAAATAAAAACGTTATGCTCATTCAGTGCAGAGGTAGTTGCTATAAAGCAGTAAAAGGTACCTATAGTGCACAGGGTTACGGGAGATAAATCAAGGAAGGAAAATTATATAGATATGGAAGAGGGAGGTCTTCTGGTACAGGTATCTCCATACTTAAAAGAAGGCCTCTACAACTTATTTGTTAAAACCTGTTAATTATGAAATAAATAAACTTAAAAAAATAAACTTAAAATTGACATTATTAAGTTTTTCCTTTCTCTTGATTTACCATAAGAGGAGATTGATCTCCCATACAGACTGAATACTCTACCATATTGAAAGGAGAAAAAGAGGGACTATCGGAAATGTCCAAAAGTATTTTCAATGTAAATAAGTAATACAAACAAGGTGAAGTAACTGAACGCTAACAAGTAACTGGAACATTATTACATTTTATTGCTCTAATTAATGCTAACAGTGTTATCCTCTAGCGTATAATTTTGCAATTTATCTACAAATACAATTACTTAAAACTAGCATTAAGACAGTTTCTAAAATAAGCCGTGAGTTACCGTATAATTATAATATACTGCGCTGTTTGTGTAAATTATTGTGTTACCTAAACATAAATTAGACAAGATTTTCTTTTCATTTCAGGTATTGGCACGTAAGAACACAGAAGGTCATTTCGAAGTCAATCAGAACGGTTCCCTACATTTGCTACGTAGATATTATAATTGTGTAAACTGTGATATAGGTTAGGTATGAACTGTTTGTAAATATGTACAGATTTAAACGGTATTATATCGAATTAACAACTATAATTTATTGCTATAGATATTAGTGAAAGAAAATATAGAAAAAACTGTGTTAACTGTTCCTCAGTGTTTTATTTTAATAACTGGCTACTTACAATACTTTAATTGTTCATAATAACCAAAGAGATTTAAGATACTATAGAGCAGGGATGGCCATCTTGATTGACATAACTGCCTAATGCGAATTTCACCAATGAAATTGAACGCGTTCAGCACATCTAATCGCGTTCAAGAGCTGTCAGTGTACAATATTCCATAACAATTTGGACACTGACAGCTCTTTAACACGTTTTAGGAATGCTGATCGCGTTCAGTTTCATTTGTGAAAACAGCCCTTATAAAATCATTTAATTTATCATAATACCAACTCGGTAAATTAAAATACTAATGAAAATAAATCGTAGTTAAGTCCAGTCATTTGATCACTACGGGGTTTGAAATATTTACCACAATGTACAATTTGGCATATTTACTTTGAAAATAATTTTCTTTTGCACACAATGCGACCTGTCATGTTGGCCCGAAGGACCCGAGATATTGAACGAAACTGAGCGAGGAGTGACAGGCATTACCAAGGAGATTTAAATGTTGTTTACGTTGGCCCGTTTATCGTAAGTATATTGAAAGGGGTTTGAAGATTTTTGTATGGAGGGTGACGTGAGGCCGCCATTTTGATTTTTGTTCAGAATCGCGGTGAAAATCGAAAGTTATGTATTTAGATAGAAGACACTTATACAAACAAAAAATGTCATATAACATAATATCCTAAAGCGTCAGGTTTCGGAGTTATTCACCGAAATATAAGTCGAAAACTGAACCCTGAAACAAGGATATTTTTGTTTTTTTTACGTTCAGGTAAGTATATTGAACTATGAAAACATAATTGCAGCATGTATAGGTAATATTTTAGTTAAGAGCGAAAGAGACAAAAATATATGTAAGTAGGTATACCCCCCGCCGAATGAGGAGGTGTGTTATATGGTATATGTATTATATGGTGCATGGCATGGGCACGACACCAATAAAATCCTATTCAGCCTCCCGCTGCCTTCTTGGATATTTATACCGAATATGATTAAAAAATCTTATGTTTTATCCACTAGGTATAGTCAATTAATTCATGTGTAAATAACTTAATCAACATAAAGCAACTACAACATAAATAAATAAATACGTTATAACCATTGTTCTTTTTATCTTTGAATATCTCAGAAACTTGACGCTTTATGATTTTATGTTAAATAAAGTTTTATGTTTTTTACAAGTGTCCCCTATCCAAATATATGACATTTATTGTGTACCTCGATTTTGAAAATAAATTTAAATGGCGGCGGATTTTAGAGCCAAAATCTTCAAACCCCTTTCTTTTTAATACCTAAAGTAATTAACCCTAAAGTGGCTTCTCTTATTAACTTGAAAGCTCTTCCAGAGCTTTTACTTATGGGCTAACCAAAGATAGACTGGTAATATTATAATAAAAGAGCTTTGCTTTCCTAAGATATCGTCAAATCCAATATTATCATCAATTCAGTTTCCAACATACTGAAACCTCCTGAAACAATATAAAATTAAGGCCAACAAAACAGCCACTTTCAGCATGACTGATGACGGCTCTGACTGACTGACAGATTGTAAGTATGGGAGACCGGGGCAAGGCCGTATAGCTAAGATCTAGGAATGTAGTTCATCCATTTCAAAACACAAATGTATTAAATCAACATATTTATTATATTTATTATTTAGTCAGACTCATTAGGTATACATTACAATTAACATATTTCAGAAAAAAATAAAATTAGACAACAATATCAATAAAAAAGCAAATAACTACTTTTGCCGGTTTTGCCCCGATCCACGGGTAAAACCGTATACTATGTACGTTATAACCCCCGAATTTACCGTGAGACAATGCTTCTTGTGCAAAAGAAGTCTTCCAGCTCCTCTGTATCATAGCCGGTGTAGCCTTCATGGGCCCAGCCTTGACAGCCCATACATTGCACCCAACCTTCGTCCATGCGGCTTCCACCATACTCTTCTAGGCAATACAAGCAAATGTTATCTTTGGTGTTTTTTTGTCAGTTTTCTTGGTTTAGGAGGCTGGTTCAGATTCAGTTTAGGTTATTTGTTTTGTGAGTTAATCAACTTATTTTTATAAGTTATGACAAGTCAAAATCGTAAATAGCCGGTTTTACCCCATACGATTGTGCCCCAACACTAGTGTAGAACAAAAACATCATTCACTCACACATAGTCAATACAAACGTGCCGCCGCCGGTACAAACATCGCATTTAAGAGCAAATACATCACCTACAACATCGTTGATTAGTGACTTACCTGCAGCGTATGTACAGTTACACTTCACAATCACTGCTTATATATTCACGAAAATAAGATCAGGAGTACCGAAAAACAATAAAATAAAATAATTCAAAATTGTTTGCTTACAACTAGTTCTGATTGCTAGGCGCCACTGAGCGGCTTGTACGCGCGAAATTGAATTATTGGGGAAAATAGTTACGCTATACGGTTTCACCCAGGTATACGGTTTTGTACAAGATTTGTACTCCTATACACAGCACAATTTTATTGTATTGCTGGCACAGCCGGCGTAGCATGACAAGTACTGATAAAATCCAGTTAAATTATTTTTTCTTTCCTAGAGCATTTTGCGTTTTACAAGACACATCTTATCAGAAACTTTCTAGAGGAAGGAAAATAGTAACTTTTGTTAATGAGGTTGTTAACACGCTTTAGGCATTCCGAGTTATTTAGGTACCTATGTATTAACTAATAATTAACTGATGTGTGCTGGATTTCAACTGTTAGTCAACCGCAAAAATTAATTAATCGTTGTCACATAAAAAGTGTTGTTAAAATAAACAGTTTAAGAAATTTTCCTGTTATAATAAATATTGCTCACCGGGGTATTGGGAAGAGGGTCTCACTAGTTATATTATTATCTCTTTTCGTAGTTTTTTGTCAACGTATTTTTTCTAGTTTTCCATAATATAACTTTTTCTTTTTTAGGGAAATAGAACATTCATTTAAAGTTCCATTCATACTAATTACTTAGAATGGATAGGCGCGGGTAATAAGTATAATATGGTCTTTTGTGAAAAAAATATCAAGATTTCCCGCTTGCCCGTTCCTCCGACGGGCAACAGCACTTCAATGGAGTCAATGGATAATGCGATTTTAATTGCTTTAACGATTATGTGAATTATGAGTACGCAGACATTTACCAAATTAGTTACACCCAAGAGAGATTTATACAAGACTGGGCTTTGTCGTTAAGCGGAACATTAATTCGAGGCGTGAAAGAATGATTTTGTTATTGAAGATAACTTTAATTTTGTTTTGCAATGAAAAGATAAAATGGAGCATCTGATTGGCGATAAATTATAATATATATATAATTATCTTATTGCAAATACCAATGTTATGTTTGCTGCTTGACGTCGAGGGTTTAGGCAGATGACAGACTTAGCAGATAAAATTAAATGAAAAGCAAAGTAATTATAGCAAACTTGAACGATATAAGGCAAGCAGAATATCGACCAAAAAGTAAAAATATAATGTAAAAGTTACTTACTAGCATTTTTCTTCAGGTAATGTCGAATATATAAACTGGAAGTGAACAATAAGTTGTACTTACCTAATAGCTGAACTGAACTCGGGACAAGTTCATTTCCAGCACCTGAAATCAAGCCGACATAAGTTTATTTCATTATGTATGTATGTCGTCTTTCCTTTTAAGTTTCCTCATTTCATGACAGTATTTAGAATAAGGATACGAAATTATTCGAAGGATATTATTCTGTAGATAAAGGTTTTAGAGGAAAGTGTAAAATTTAATGGTTAATTAGTACCTATATAGAATTCAATAACAGCTAACAACATAGCGTCAAAAATATGTAAAGGAAATGACGTCGAAAATTAATAATCAACAAAAAACCCGACTGCAAAAACACATAGGTAACTGAAAAGAGAAAAACAAGCATTATAATCTATAGAATTTTGGTATCGCAGGCGGGGACAAACAAAAGTTACACCATATTTTCAACTAAATTTGGAATTGACTCATTATTAGCTTTTATTTGATACCAATTTATTTATTATTTATTTATATATACTTTATTGTACACCAGATTATATGACATTACAAGAAGAAAAGTAATACACTACAAAATTATACAATGGGCGGCCTTATCGCTTACTGCAATCTCTTCCAGGCGACCTTGGAATGGACAGTGATATTCTGGACATAAAATGGGGCTGTCTTTGGTGCAAATAAAAAATACAATATACTATAACAGATACATAGATAAATGCTATATAATAGATACATACATACTAACTATATAAGCAACGGAAATAAATGACGAATATATAAAAATCAATATAAATGGTAATATCAATATTGATGGGTTTTTTTTAAACCTTTTCCTCTCTTTTTTTGTATTTGCAGATGCAATATATAAATATTACTAGCTTCTGCCCCCGACTTCGTCCGCGTGGAATAGTTACTTTGGGCTAACGCTAAAAAACCTCCCGATTTTGAAACATTCTTCATTGGTGCTCCGCTCCTATCTTGCACATTAAATGCGCGCGCAGTACTTGATCATTATTTTGCTGCGACGTTATTTTAAAACTGCGATATCTCCTAAGACATTCATTGAAATCGAATGATGTAAAGGGCAATTTTGTTTTAAATGAAATACTTGTGATGAATAACGTATTTGTTTGGATAAGGATTAATATCGTTTTTATAAAAACACCTTCACAAATTATGCATTATTTTAGAACAAATTGGTTAGCATAAAAAGGATAGAGTCAGCTAGCCTTAAAAGATAGACATATGCTGACGCGGAATTTTTTTTAGAATTTTTAAAGGGAAATAATTATGTCATACATGATTTTTGCGAAACTTTAACCGTTTACGCAGCGCACGCAGCGGAAGCTCTCAAAAGGAAAAGAATACCCCCGATTTTGAAACATTCTTCATTGGTGCTCCGCTCCTATTGATATATAGCCTATAGCCTTCCTCGATAAATGGACTATCTAACACTAAAATATTTTTTTAAATCGGACCATTATTTCCTGAGATTAGCGCGTTCAAGCAAACAAACAAACAAACTCTTCAGCCAGGGGCGTAGCTACCGCCGTATCTGCCGTATCAATTATACGGGGCCCCCCGACGTGCGTAAGCAAAAATGAATAAAAACTTCCCAAATTTTATTTATTTAAAAAATGACAAAACTCAAAAAAGGCTATTTCTTTTTTCCCGCGTAAAGCGTGCGTTCAAAAGTTGGCAACACCCTACATCGGTTATCGCGGGCTGCGGGATTTCCCCTTTTAAGTCATTTACTTCCCACAATAATCGATGTATGTACATACGATGATAAACCACGGAGAGTCGGAGAGCAGCGTTTATGACACGTTTTATTTAATTGTGCATTACATTGTAATACAATACAAACAATTGTTCTTCTGGTTCAGTAGTATTAGTAGCGATTTGTAATTTAAAAAAACAATGAGTGAAAGGAAAAGAGATTATCCCAGCGGAGCTACGAAAAGAAAAAGTAAGTAAACATAAAAGGGAAAAGGTGCTGGAAAAAGTGACAGATAGATAATTATGATAAATAAATATTTCTTTTAATTTTATGCCAACATTTTTTTTTTTTTGTGAGAAATATTTACCCTTCTTAAGGGCCCCCAAACAAATTTTTATACGGGGCCCCGCCGAGGCACGCTACGCCACTGTCTTCAGCTTTATAATATTATAATATATTATAGATGCGATTAGCGCGTTCAAGCAAACAAACAAACAAACTCTTCAGCTTTATAATATTATTATAGATGAGATTAGCGCGTTCAAGCAAACAAACAAACAAACTCTTCAGCTTTATAATATTATTATAGATGAGATTAGCGCGTTCAAGCAAACAAACAAACAAACTCTTCAGCTTTATATTATTATTATAGATGAGATTAGCGCGTTCAAGCAAACAAACAAACAAACTCTTCAGCTTTATAATATTATTATAGATGAGATTAGCGCGTTCAAGCAAACAAACAAACAAACTCTTCAGCTTTATAATATTTACCCACGATTAAGAGGAATCTAACGACACTTCATATGTTAAATTCCATCAAGCCGTTTAGGGTACAGAGAAAATGCCAAAGAAATATACATACATACATACCTACATACTCTCGAAAAACATTACCCTCCTTATGGAACAGTCGGGTAAAAACTGGCAAAGTGCGAGTCGCGTTTCCCTGATTAGTGTTCTGTACCTACCGTCTTTTATTATCTTCTAATACGTCACATAAGTCATTATTTCTTAAAGTGGGTGTTTTTTTTCTGAATAATGCTTTGTTTTTTTTTTTTGGTTGTATTGGCAGCGATTTATAGACATATCGGGTAAAATGTTGAAAAATGCATACAAAGACCACTTACCTTGCTGAATTCGGTCTATAATAAGCTTTCATTTGAAACACTATACGATGTCCTCAGAAACATTTGTTTTTTTAAACTTGAAACCTCTGAAAAAAACTACCTGAAACAAGTTTGAACAGTTTTTAACTTTACGTTTATAACTGATCCTCTGCCCTCTGCACTCTGTCTTTTAATTATTTCAGTAACAAATCAAAGATAATAGAATGTCATTCATTCCACAAGACCATCCAAATAGTAGGTAAAATAAAAAGTAACTGTAAACATGTTTACGCTAAAATCGTTACCTCATTGTAAACGTCACAGTAAAAATACCTCTTGTTATTGTCAAGTGACTTGTAATAACATCGAACATTTGATACCCAGAATAAAGTTTTATACCTAAATAGTTTACAAACATACGCTCAACGGTAGGCAAATTCGTGTGACGAATTCTATTACTATTGGAACGTGCCTTTGAGCGCTATGAATCTCAAGTAAGAGTCAAACTCTCAACTCCATCTAGCTTTTTGATGTGTAACATCTTCGCTTTCTATATCTAAATAATTGAAATTGTAATAGTGATTTCGTGAAAAGGGACGGAAGTGTGTAACAGGAAGCCGGGGAAGCGCGCGCTATTTCAATATGGGAATAACACCATAAAAAATCATAATTTCAACATAACAAAAAGATACTGGTTCAGCTCGGTCATGCGTGACACTTACCCTTACCCTCTCACTGGAACCACACATCGAAGGAGGGTAAGTGTACTTACCCCCCCATCACTTCCTTGGTATGTCGTCCCTATGGAACTGCTTCAGGTAAACGGCAGCTACTAGTACCTACATATTGCACTGTATTATACAACGATGTGACTGTATGTGCGATTTGTGTTTGTAAAAGAACCGCCCAAGATAAGCTCTCTTATTTTTCCACCACGGCATAAGATATCCATGTACAGTCAGCAACGGCGATTAACACTTCAGTTTTCCTAATCTTAATTTTGAGAAAAATATATTTAATTGGGAAGAGAAGTAAAATTTACATAACATAAACAAAACACGTTTGTCTCAAAATGATTTGATCATTTTGAGTCAATTTAGATTTAGATGTGTAAAAGTAGCAGTGTCTATCGAACTGACACGTTGAAAGAAGATTTGAGGCAGCTGAGAGGAGTGGAAGAACATCTGACCGACGGCGCTGATGAATAAGACGGTAAAATAAAAATAAAGGTTATTGCGAACCTGCAGTTTGCTGTAACAAGTTTTCTATGTATATTACTTGAGAATTTCATAAGTGTTTATGTTATGTTGTTGATAACATTCCTGACACATTTTGTAGAATTCTACTCAGATAATGAGGGCAAGTGCAAATCGTTTTCGCTTTTGTTTACAACGACTTTCAACAGGATTGACATTAGCTTTTCGGTAGCATAATGTTATCGTTATCGCTGATTAAATGACACTTGGTGTAGGCCCCGCGAACTAGTACCTAGGTATATGAACAGGGAAAATAGTTTCAGCAATTTATTTTTACAGTGCACATTATTACTAAGGTCAGGAGAAGCTACATATTTTGTAAACAAAAAATTCTATTAAGTTACGTAGCGACAATTCAAACAACAACAAATAATCCCAAATTCAATCAATTAACGATATAAAGCTCTATGAGTGAGTACACTGAGTCCCAGTACCACAAAACATTAGACGACAGCGATTTATATCGCTAAAATATAACCCGACCAAGTGAAATTGCTTGTTACTTTCGTATTACACGTATGTTACTTTGAGTTGATTGAATTTGGGATTAATTGTTTCGCTATGTAACTTAGTAGAAGTTCTTTGTTTACAAAATTTATAGCTTCTCCTGACAGGGATCTTAGTAATATTGTGCACTGTAGAAATAAACTACTGAAACTATTTTCCCTGTTCATATACCTATACTAGGTAGGAGCTAGGTACTTACAGAATACAGAGTCGGTACACTTAATGCGAAGCCTCTTTTATTTAATCCTAAATACGGATACGAAGGATTATAAAAAAAATAGTGTGGTAATAAAATCGATTAGTTTTGATTAATGGAATAATTAAACCAGCGATGGAGAGGTTTAATTAATCGATGTTATTAAATTAACAGGTGAATCAAAGGTTTATGTAAAACTAACTGTAGCTCATGGCTTCGCATGGGTTTAATGAATAACTAGCGTTTATTTAAATAAGTCCTAAATGCCCGATTACGTGCACTAAAGTAGACCTAATAAACACCAGTGTTGCCACAATCCACGTGGCCACCTACTGGGCTCCAAAAATATTTAAAAATAGTTTGGAAATTCTAAAAGTGCACGCCTCATAACACACATTCATAAACGAAAAAGAAATTCAAAACATAGTTTCTAACAAAAATTACAAATTATCACTTTTCATGAAGTATGTTTTGACTGCTGTTTTACCTATCAATATGGGTAAATTTCTAACCTCGCAATCCTTACATTATGTCAAAGACTATTTATTTAGATATTTACGTTGTGGGTGGCTAGGCAACACGTTAAGTCAAGGTTGGAAATATTTAGATAAAGATATTATATTTTAGTCAGTATTTTATTAATTATAATTAAACTGCTTTGAATAAAAGAACCATTTTCAATAGGGTTCCTTCTATGGCCGAAATGAATGTATATAAAAAAAAAATCATTCAATTGATTTTATCGCAAGCTACAATGTTTTCAAGTTTCATAAATTGACGGACAGGATTTTTTTTTAAATATTTTGATGTTTTTTTTATTTCTGCTGCATTAAATCAATTGGTAAAAAGTACAGTATTAATCTGCATTTAATCATCTATACAATGGTATATAAATTAAGTAGGTTATTTGTACTAGCAGGAGTGTAACAATAAAAACAGTTGCAGAAATGGGGCAAAAAATATTTCTCGATCGTAGAGCACACTCTAATGCTTCGCATTATGAGTCGTGCAAAAATACCATAGGCACGAAAAGAAGATGAAGATTAAATAAGTTGTCTTCAACTTATCATATTTTGTAAGTGCTTTTCCCTATCAGGCTGATTATCATGAACAATTTTAAAGAATAAGGCATTCTAAAAATTCGTACTTTAACCACATTAACCATTTCCCTACTTTAGACAAGCTCATATAACCCAGATAATAATGTTATTTAGCAACCATGAAGGTCTAGCGAAAACAAAGCCCTCATGCCTTAAATAGGCATAATACTTAGTCACCATATTCCTGATGGTAAAAAGAATATTGGTTTGATCGTAATGAATGGTTTGTTACCAAAATAGGCAAATGGAAGTAAAAGCAACATTTCCGGTTTGTAACCCCCGATGCAAAAATAGGGGTGTTATAAGTTTGACCGCTTGTGTGTCTGTCTGTGGCACCGTTGAACCGATTTGAATGCGATTTTTTTTTATTTGAAAGCAGGTTTTCTAGCAACGAGTCTAAGACATGATTTATCAAAATCGGTTCAGCCGTTTGAAGATTATCAGCTCTTCTCTAGTTGATGGATGGATGAGTATCTTCCAGAGGTCTGATCTATTTGAAATTTGGTATTCTGCTACTTCAATGATATTAGAAGAACATAGTTACCTTGAACTGATGCTGCAAAATCACCTGGAATTTGCAGTATACCCAAGTACCTTACCAACAACAGCACAGGTATCGTGTTTGGGCTCATTGGAATGGTTTCAATGAATAAGTTATAGATAGATGGTGAACAGGATCTGGTGATGGAGTAGAAAAGAGAAATGGAAAAAAATAATAATAATAATTTATGTTTGTAAATATTGAGATTGGGATAGCTACTTTATTGTTTAGTTTATCATTTGTATACGCGTACCATTAGCATCTAGATCGCCGTCATTACCTGTTTATTTCGTGACGAGACGTTCCGTACGTGAGCAGTTACAGGAAAACTTGTAGAGAATTAATAATCAAGTTTATTGGAACGACGTTCCTTATCGCACAGTACTCTGCACACTTGGCGACTGAGAGCTACACCAAAAAAAGTCTACCTACTTAACATTTTGACCGTAGCGACATCGACACTTGCTATAGTATATGTTTTTTTTTAAGTGAAAACTTCTTTAGCGGCGTGGTGCTCTTTTTTTGGAATGGATAAAAAAATTTAAACTCGCGTCAGGACGTGACCGTAAGATCCGTTGCCTAGCAACCGACAAAGTAAATATCAAAATAAATTGTCTTTGACATTACGTAAAGATTGCGAGGTAAGAAATTTTACCCATATTGATGGGTTAAAAAAAGCAGTCAAAACATACTTCATGAAAAGTGTTTAAATAAATTGTTTTATTTTTGTTAGACTTTATTTTGAAAATAAATAAATATAGTACTAATGAATATTGTATTTAACCACATACATTATAGTACTTTTATACTGATAAATGAGCAATTCGTGCGAAATTATTCCCTAACCATTCCAAAATATTCAAAAATGCACAACGTTAAAGGTTCAAGTTTTCATTTCTGCCAGCACTCCCGGAGTGCAACCCGTTTTACCCAACTTTTCCAATTTAAAAATAACGTATAATCTACTAAAAAGAAAGGAAATATATACGTAGGGTATCACAACGGACGTCGGACGAACAAGTTACGATAAGGCAAAAAAAACTTAATAATCGAGCTTTGTATCATTCAGTTTTGAGAAAGGTTTCTAAAGAATAATAACGCAAGTTTCATCATCATGATGATAATCAGCCTATGATGTTCCCACTGCTGAGACACAAGCCTCCTCTCGTTGAGACGATGTGGGTTTTTTTAACCCAATTTTACTTACATCGTATTATAAACATATTTTATGTCTTAAAATCGAAATAGTTTTTTTTAAAGTGAAAACTTCTTTGGACCTTCAGCTGTCATTAACGAGACACAATAGAATTTTAATTGTTATGCCCACCTGATGTCCACTGTAACGGTTAAGCGGTTAGGCGCGTTGAGCACTTTTTGTAGTGTCAGATACATACATGTCATGACACCCGGGTTCAGAGCAGGGTGATAGAAATAGGCATGGTGTAGTGTTAGCACTTCCTCTAACTAGCTACTTGACAGAGAACCAAACTTCCTGTCTACTATTAAAAAACATATGTAGTTTTTTACATGAGAGATAAAAAGACATTTATTGTCTAAAAATAACGTGTTAATGATTTCAAATATGGATGTGCTAATAAAATAATTAAAGCATTATTTGATATCCTTATAGGTTTTAAAGGATGTTATATTGTGTATGCGATACACGTCTCCTCCAGTCCTCACGTGATTACATGAAAAAATATATCAAAATTTAACGGAATCTGCGGTTTTATTTAGAATACATTTTAATATTCTAGGTACATTTGCTGATTCAATTATGGACTTCAATTTAAAATAAACATTTGTATTTCCTTCTATACTTAGGTAGTCTGAATAACTTTGTGGACGTAATACCTGTGGTAATAATAAAATAAACATAATAATAATTTCCTCATTATTCTCTTACCCAAAAAGGACCAAATCCTTAGGTTTTCCCTATCGATACTGCTGAAATATGGAATTTAAGCGTTTAAAACAAATATGGTAACGCTTAAATTCCCTGATTACTATACAAGGTAGACCGACGACTCGGTGAAGGTCATGTGATTAAGCTGGAACAAACAATGAAACAGTCGTACGATGTTAGAGAGAGACCTTTTCCTGCAAAAGACCGGCCGTCCACTATCCACTCTGAAATTATGGTGTTGTTAATAAGATAGATAAGGGAGATTGATAATAACACACTTGCTCGAAAACTGGTTCTTATTGCATCGCCTCTAGGTTCACCATGCTATTTAATTTTGCATTCCAGCTGTTCAACATTCGCTCGCATTGTTTCGCTCAGTCATTATCTAAGACTGTATTTTAGACTTAGGTATTGAACCTACATCTAAAATACAGTCTTGGCAAATAAATGCGAGCCTAGTAGCGTGCTGTGGAGGTATATTTTCCATGTTAACTGTCTCGTTGGTCTAGTGGTCGCAAGCGCTACTGCTGAGCATGAGGTCCAGGGTTCGATTCCCGGGTCGGACAAAGTGGTATTGGGTTTTTCCATCTGGAATTTCTCAGTAGCAGCCCGGAGTTTAGATTTATGCCCGGTTGATGGCAATTGGCTAGCCCCCTGATACATGAGACTTAAATATAACTGGCGTGGTGCCGGTGTATCCCAAGTAACATTTTAGGTTCTGAAAAGGTTTACCAAAGGTTCTAGAACCTTTCTAGAATTCTCAAGGTTCTGGGTGATTTGTTTACACAACGCTAAAATAACCTTATTATTGCGTTCTGTATCCCAAAAGGGCCCGACCTACAGAACCTCCGCATAACGTTTTAGCTTTAAGTTGTCAAGATGAAATAGTAAATCCCAGAACCTAAACTTAACCTTCTCAAAACCTGACAGGCCTTGCTAAGTCTAAATTAGAACTTACATGCAAGCCCTGAACTAGACTGGATTTGGCATAGAAAAAGTCTTGTTAATCAGATTCAAGTTCTGAATATAGGCCATTCTGAGTTCATAAAGGATTACGAAAATCTAAATTAGGATATTTTGGGGTTCTTAAAGTTATATTTAGGTTTTCTAAGATGTCTCTGATTGAATGAGCTTTCAATGACAATGGAATAAATAAATAATGGCGTTTTATGTTTCGTAATGATATTTATTTCAGATAGGTAGTTATTGAGATGCTGTTATTACTAAAAGTATTTGTCAGTTCTATTGCGACTGTTACTTTGTTGATGAAATAGGTCCCGATAATTCTGTAAAACTCACGGGCCCTTTAAAATACATGATTTTATATGATTTAAGTAATAAATTAATAAAAAATAATAATTAAAAAAAAACATTTTTTATCCGGAAAAGGTTGTAATGCTTGGAATATTACAAAGTATCTACGTATAACACTGAAATGTAATTCAAACCTTGTCATATTGTAGAAATATTAGTAAAAATACTTAAAAAATTAGATTCTAATATCATAAAATGGCCGACTTGATACTAGAACTTAATAGTTTGGGATTTAACTAATTTATGATAAAGAAGCCATGGCTTAAATCCTTTTGCACTTGAAAATTACCAAAAGGACTTTCATTATGCTAAACTAGGAGCTATTGGTATACTTGAGGGCTATATTGGCCCAATGAAGAACTTTCCGTAGCCAATCTAACCAGTACCCAAAGCTTGCTGAAACCAGTGAGATATTTCTGCATACAGGCTGTTTACTTTTGGCAATCCATGGATAGGTATTAATATTTATCGAAATATCATGATTCGTTTTTGTGTCACAGTAAAAACATCTTCGATACATTTGATGCCAATATTGACCCCTGATATGTTGTTAATGAAATGAAATGATATGAAATGAAATAAAAAATAATGAAAAATCAAATGAAATGTCATGTGTGTTATTTTCGCTGGAGTAGACAAAAAGGTTCTTAGGTATTTGGGGACATTTCTGTAAGGATCTTCATTTTAAATAAGTATCAAATTGCCACTGTTGGCCATCTTGTACCAGGACACCCTGTATATTTTTGATGGATATTGTTGGAGTTTTAATTAGGCACACGCGAAGCCGACAAGGTTGCGAAGTGGTTAACAAAAAATCAAAAAGCATTAAAAAAAGTCTTACAATGCTCTTCCTTATACCTTAGGACTAGAAACTATCTTTATAAATATCAAAAAGAATATGAAAATTCAAATTAGTCTCTTATTATGCCAAAAGGACTGAGATTGGTTAGCGCGAAAACCTAAAAGCCCTGCAAAGGTTTTGAATTATCCTCATAGGTTTTAGCGAAATGTGTTTCTGAATAGGCCCTGCTTGGGTTGCATGTACGACCAACTGGCCAAACTTTAGTCTAGGAGTGCCAAAATAAAACCTAAGCAGAAACTTTTTAGAACCTGAAGCTCTCAGAACAATTTAGTAATAATAATAGGTAAACGTAACGTTATTTTAACCTCCTGTGCAAGCCCATTTGGTTTTTAAAATTACTATTCAGACCTAAGAGTTGTCCTTACATATTATAAAACAAAGTCGCCCGCCGCGTCTGTCTGTCTGTCTGTCTGAACGCGATAAACTCAAAAACTACCGAACGGATTTTCAAACGGTTTTCACCATTGGACGGAGTGATTCATGTGGAAGGTTTTAGTGTATAATTCATTATGGTTTTGTGTAAATTGGCTGAAATATGACGATTATTGTTGAAGATGTCGGAAAAAATCATGCCGACTGGGAGCTTTACTGGCGTGCGCTGCGTAAGCCGTGAGAGATAAATCAAATTTATGTTCTAGAGTATTGTATATCTTAAAATATGCAACAAAAAAGTCCGCGATGGCATATGTCTATCTTCAAAGGGTGACCCACAATATCCATTTTTATCTTTCAAAATTGTATAAAATTTTCATTGTTTTATACAATTTTTTTTGACCGGTATCTTATTAATCCTTATCCAATGAAATAGGTTATTTAAATTGGGCATTCAATTTCGATTAAAATATGCCTTTACATCACATCATTTAAATGAATAGTTTAAGAGATATCACAGTTTCAAAATTACGCGTAACAAAATAATTATGGTTGACAACGCAGGCGCTGTAGCCTACCACTGCGTCCGCTGAAAGTTAGTCAATGATCTTTTCCTCGGCTATTAGGTATGTATTCCCGGTAGAACGTTCCCGTGGGATATTTTGCGACATCCACGCGGGCGAAGCCGCGGGTAAAAGCTAGTTAGCGATAAAAAAAACTAAAATAAGACCTGAAGTAAAATCAGAAACCAGAAAATAACTAATTTAGGACTTAGAAGCATATTTCAAAACTTTGGCTTCGTAAAAATGTTACTTGGGTATACAGGGTGGACCAAAATACACGTCATAAAAAATAATTTGATTCCTCATGTCTAGGGGTATTCGTATGTTCCGCGATTTTTTGTAGTTTTCGAGTTATAATTTTTTTTGTATTTTCTTTTTTGAGTTTTCTAGCCGGTGGAGCCTCAAAAATTTATGTCTTTTTTGTAGTGAGTATTTTTCTAGTTTTTTTTTATGGCTACACTATTTGGACTACCTATTTTAAAGCTTAAAAGGATTTTATTTTTTCGAATACCCTGGACATGAGGAATCTTTTTTTTTTATGACGTGTATTTTTGGTCCACCCTTTATAGGTACACCTCTGCCTAACCCTTCGGGGAATACAGGCGTGATGTTATGTGTTACTTCTATTTAGCAATCGAACCCACAACTCCCATTCTCACTTTACAACAGCCAATGAGCCAGTAACAAGTCTAAAAAACTCAAGATAACCCACTTGAATATAATTAATTAATTAAATATCAAAGCCTTGCCACATTAGTTAATTCGTGTGGGAAAGTGTTGTGGAACATATCCGGTGTTGCAGTCATAATCGACTGTAAGCTGATCATCGCTTCGTATAACTCACTTCCTGGATCAGGTTATAGTTATTTATATTTATAGAATGGATAAAGGATTATCCATTCTACTATCCAACTAATATAATATATGTGAAAGTATGTATATTTGGATGTTTGTTACTCAATCAAGCAAAAGCAGCTGAACGGATTTGGATGAAATTTGGTACACAGATATTTTATAACCTGGATTTACACTTAAGATACTTTTATTGCGGTAAATGACATGCCTTACCGACTGTCATAAACTATCTTCCATATTTTTCATTTCTCTCCGGACCCATTTCTGAAGTCCGCGCAGACGAAATAATGTGCAGAAGCTAGTATATCACAAAGGATTATAGGTAGTTAACTAACCTTTTTAGCCTTTAACTCTTCAGCTGCCGGGACCAACGTTCGCCAATTTATTTCAAGTAGGTACTCTTTTATTGCGCCATACGGTCTCTACCGAGGCCGGTCCTCGCACCACCTCTTTCTGAATCGACCTCGGCAGAGCCTTCGATCTTCAGAGCACCCAACATGTGGAGACTTATTGTCCCGAATCATATTTTACTAAACAAATAACTGTACATAAATCTTAGTATGAATTTCAATAGGCCCAGTGCGGTGTCTTGGGAAAGTTGTATGTCCAACATTGGTCTACTATGAGATGGTTGATTTACATATCCAAATATACATACAACTATGTGTTATAAGCAACCAACTCCAGAATTACCAGTGTTAGCTTACCCGCGTTCCTGTCCTCTGTCCACAGCACTGAAAAGTTGACCGGCAAAATTTTAGCCCCCTGCCTGGTTGACTCTGAAGTGCCGTGCTTGACCGATGCGGAGAACGCCTGGAAAGCGGCTTCCCCGTATACAGATCGGCCCGTGAACCCATCCTCCCAGAGGCAGTGGGATGAGCCGCTCTGCAGGTTGGTACGGAACAATCTTATTAATACGTCCACCAATACTGCTGAGCGTGCCCGCCTGCTGGCTGTGGGTGAGTGGGAGTCGGGCCTTTGGCTTCATGCGCTACCGTCACCCAACATAGGCACTATGCTGGGTGACGCCACCTTCCGGCTCGCTACCTGTCTGCGTCTGGGCGCTCCTTGCGTGGCTCCGCATCGCTGCCAATGCGGTGAAGGTGTCGACTGTCTCGGACACCATGGCCTATCCTGCAGTAAGAGCGCAGGCCGGATAGCACGGCACGCCAGCATCAATGACATCATCCGTCGTGCTCTTGTTACCGCCGGGGTGCCAGCTGTTTTAGAACCCAATGGCTTTGCACGCGACGATGGGAAGAGACCAGACGGAATGACCATAATGCCTTGGTAGGTAGGTAGGCCTTTGGTGTGGGACGCAACGTGTGTCGACACCCTTGCGCCATCCCATCTTCCTAGCACGGCGAGCTGTGCTGGGGCTGCTGCTGCAGGTGCGGAAAACCTCAAACGGCGCAAATATTCCAATCTTATTGGGAATTATATGTTTGAGCCGTTTGGGGTTGAAACACTTGGTCCATGGGGTCCGAGTGCCCACTTGGTTTTTCAAGACATCGCCAAGCGGTTAGTCGACTCTTCACGTGACCAGAGGGCTGGCCTATTCTCCGGCCAAAGAATAAGCATTGCCATACAACGTGGCAATGCTGCCAGCCTTTTGGGCACTTTTCCTGTTGAGAGCGATGCGGACGAATTTTTTGATGCCCTATGATTGTTCCCGCCCCCCCTCTTTTATACCTATACTTGTACATATTACACTGGTAAACAAAATTTAACTTTTTTTTTGTTTTATGAAGTTTCTAAACTGTTTTTAGTAATTTGAGTTCGCTGATTTCATATCTACACTCAGTTTTTTTCTAGCAGCTCTAGTTTTTGTGATACAGGTACTTCTTAAAATTTCGTTACGCCCCTCACTAATATTTTTTTTTAGTGCAGAAAATGATTAAATTAAATAAATAAACCGATATGTCTACATTAAGAAGAACTTGCTTAAACGATCCAAATAATTTTTGTGCTGTTTGTGGTAAAAATATGTTTCGAGAATGTCGTTTGAGTGCGTCTGACTTTATAAAAAAGACCTACTTTGACTTCTTTGGGGCGCCATTACAAGTGTTTGGTAAGCCATGGATCCCAAATTTTGTATGTGATAGTTGCGTAACAACATTGCGTTTATGGGCTAGTAAAAAAAGATCTGCTTTGAAGTTCAAAAGTCCTATGATTTGGCGTGAACCGTCAAATCATCACGATGACTGTTATTTTTGTGTTGTCAATGTTGCCGGAATAAACCGCATAAATCGTTCCAAATGGACTTACCCTAATTTAAAATCCGCTATGGGACCAATTGAATAACAGAATAAAGAGAAATCTGCATGGATTGAATTTGTTTGGGTGTGCAAAATTTCTTAGGAAATAAAAAGTCTCCAGACTACATTCAACACTTTGAGCATCTCATGTTGCGCTTTCAAAGACTATGATGTAAACATGAGCACCAAGATGCACTTACTCTTCAGCCATTTAGACCGCTTCCCAGAAAATTTAGGCCAACTCTATTATCAAACTATGATTAGGTCAACTCCTGGTAGGAAGAAATGGTAAATAAAACTCTACAATAAAGTAAAAAGCTACGTAGCAAACTACGCATGATGCAATTACAGCTCGTAGCAGTAAAAATAAAAATTCGTAGGCAATAATGCGTTCGTAGCAATTGTCTACGAGCGGCGTAGCACTACGCAGTGTACGAGTATTAGCTTAAACTTTGCAGGAGGATGCGTAGTAGGTATTTGATTTTTCTTTAATGTATTTTATTTGAAAGAGTTAAAAATAAAAATAAAGGATTATTACGGAATATGCTTAATAATAAGACATAAATCATGATCAATGCTATGTCCTAGATCTTTACAAAACCATCTGGGTACTATTTTAAAAAAGGCTACATGAGCAAGCTGTTCAGTGATTGAACATTGTGGTATCTGTGACATTATTGTACTGATATAGCTTAGCTTAGCAGGACACATTTAATAACATTTTTGAAGTCTCAACTTAATGAGTTTAGCTTTCCGTAAGTATTGCAACATCACGCGTCTACTTAGAAGTGTCATTTCAGCCCATCCTTACATAAACCACACGAACAATAGTCGTAGGTAATGCCTAGGTGTTGTGTAATTGTTAACGCGACCCTCCTTAACATCCAACTCATTCAATGGCAACAAAGCTCAGCTCCATAAAACATCGTAAGTCATGGCTCAGCATCGTCGGCGGCCGTCCGACAAACGATATGTCACGGCACGTAGTACAATGCAAACAGTCGGCGTCTGTGTCGGCGCTTGTGATGCTCTGTGCCGGTGTCACAACACTCGCGACACACAAATGTGGCGGCCGCGGCGCCGCGACTAATCGCGCGACAATACGCCGCGCTGGCCCGCTATGCCGCACCGAGCGATCAAAGACCAGCGGTGGCGACAAAGCCTTTGTACGCGGGCGGTCGCTCCACCACCACCAACATACACTACCTCCTCCACTCTAGTACTGACCCCATGAGCTAGTGCGGATACGCAGATAGGCGGCCTACGTCGCATCAATTAGTTAGATTTGTATCAACAATCGTAACACAAGTAGTATATACGCGCCCGAGATACGATCTGTTGATGCAGCATCGGCGCGATTGCGAATCGAACTCAATCAACTGTCGGGTTTTATTAATCTATTCTTCATTAGACACTACCGTCTGATCTCCCCGCTTTCAATTGAAACAATATTTAATGCTTTGCCGGCCCAGGAATAAAATAAAACGGTAGAACCATAAACATTCCACATTTATATTCGACCTCTGCCGGCCGGTCTGTGCTGCGTCTCCGTCCCACGCGGCGCTGCGTCTTGCTCGCGCTGCGCCGGAGCGTCTGCGGGCTCCGCGCACCTCTCTGCTTAAAGATCCGAGAGGGAGATAAAAATTGTATGGCTCATAATGTTTTAACAGTCTCATCGTTTGAGCGCATCAAGCCGAGGTCCAATTTAATTTTCATCCTCGGGTTAGTAATAATTGAGTCGATTCGTTCTATGCGGCGAGGAGTTAGCGCAGAAGCCGACGCGTCTGCTTTAGGCCCACGTAATCGATTCCTTTTAATTGATTATTTCGACTCTCACAATCTGGTAGAAACGAGTACATACGTATTCAAGTGTCTACAAATGAGAACCAATCTCCATTACCATTAACTTTGTACGAAGGTTAATACATTTCACGATTGATCCATCAGGTATTAGTTTTAAATTATAAACACCTCTACTGACATCTAAGCTGCTAACAGAGCAAGGTATCAGTGGACTGCGAGGTCAGGGTAAACTGTCTAAACTTGATGCTAAAACTCTTTACATTCTTTAAATAAAAAATAAAGGTAATTTTGCGATGTTATTATCTCACACACAAGAATTGGTCACAGTCGTCAACAATGGCAGCCATACAGGGCTCCGGCGAACCACCTACATCACAGAGAACGTCTGTCGGCGAGCCACAAAGCCTCTCCACATATACAAATAAATAACATCGGAACAACAAATATTTTAATAACCAGCTCTAAGGAATTGTTGAACGCTTCGTTACGAGTACATGCGTGACACACAGGGCCGTCGCTTGTCGCGTAGCGGCGCGTACGCCACCTGCGTACCCTGACTACGACGACACCCGCTCCGCAAGCAGTTGTCGCCCCAAAGCACACACGCCTAAGTACCGATTTTGTATACAGTTTTGCACGTGCAGATACGTAAACATGGACAGACGGCATGACCAATGTCAGAGTATATGGATTCAGTGGTGAATAGCGCTCTTTTCGAAAACATAAAGTTTTATAGCGGCATAAGAAAGAGCCGATGGAAAATTGGAAAGGTGAGCGTGAAATGTGGCAGATGTGTCGTCATAAAACGGACACGCGGTCCTTACACGTATCTCTACTACACTCGTAGTACTCATACTATAGCGCGAGCCTATACTGGACTGCCTGCTGTGAAAATATGGAACATAAACATACCTATAATTATAACAGAAGCTTATAGCAGACAGAGACTTATAATTTAATATACATAAATACAGTAGCTGTTTAAATATTCAAATTCTAATACATCTACCCTGCATTTGCATTGGTTTATCACCCGGATATTAATTAAAATTGCCAGTAAATACTAGTTCACGTCAAAATTGCGCAACGCGATATTTAGGTCCGTTATATCACCTCCACGTTAATATATTAGATTTGATAACACCTAAGAAGAAGTAATAAAAATACTTCGACGTATAATATGATTTATGTTGTTGACGAAGCGCAGTCGCAGTCATGATAAAAATCTGTCTGTGTATAGTCCGATATACTTTAGTAGCAGCGAGTCTCAACACGACAATCTTTTATTATTTTGCGTTAGTCGTTATTATCGTTTATAGCTTCAAGATCATTAAACAAGACAGGAAAATTACTACTTAAGAGCATTTATTCTGAAAGTGGGCAACGTCGCAACAAGATGTCAAATATTGCCCTGTTTTGATTAATTCGACAATATTACTGTATGGAAATAAAAATTAGAATATTGATTATGAAATAATTAATATCTTAACAACGAATATTTATTTCTAGATGTAAAAAAGTATTTGGAAACTTTCCAAATGTCTTTTTTACACCCATAACTGTTACAACATCATATTCAGTGTTATAATTGCAATTCATTATTAATTCTAGTTAGCTAGTTAGCCACATTTCTTATTTCCATAAAGCAATATTGCCAAATTTTTGAATAAACGCTCTTATCTAATTAAACAACACTACTTAAATTCGTAATCAATTTTTTTATTATTTTCTGTATCTGCCGTCTGTATTTCAATGTCATCTTCATAGTTATGAACAGAAACATATCTAAGTTTGCCAGATTACAGGAACAGTCTGCAACATAACCTACATTTGACATAAAGAGCAGTATTTTATTAAAAGAGTCTCAATCATAATGAATATGTAAATATCGGACGTCTGTGGAATTGCTTAATTAAGTGGATATTAGACCACTGATGTACAAGGTCTGTTGAATAAAATAAATATAATAAAAAGCTACCTACTGAGAGTGACAAGTATTTCGAATATTATGATATTGACAATAAACTGATACTCTATCACATCTTACCTACTACATAATTATGAAGTACGTACTGACGGATGTTCTATGCATATAAAACGTTTTGTGCCTGACTGCCAGACGCAGCGTAGCCTTAACCACTGATAATAGAAATATGCAAAGTCAAATCATCATCATCATCATCATCATCATCATTTATTTCAAATAGGTCCTTGTAATTGTAAGGCACTTTTGAACGTTAAAATGTACAAAAAATAGTATTGATTCTAGTCGCCCCTTCCTAAAGGTAGTTTTCGCGGTGCGATGCGGTCTGAATATGTTCCTTGGAAGCTGTAAACACTTTTGTTTTCTACACAGTAGGTAGATTTAGTGTGTTTACTTTGTACTGTACACGTGCCTTACTTCGTAAATAATTTGTTTAACAATTTATGTAGTTACATGAATGTAATATCATGAATCATTAGTAAATTATTTATTTAGTCATACCTAATACCTCGCACGTCATACATTTTGGTTAGACAAGATTGTTCTGGATGGAAGACATATTTTAATTATTTTAGGAAAATTGAAAATATGTTTCGTAGAATCCCAGGAAAAAATTTGTTAGTTTTGGAGCTGATGAACAATTGAACAATTTAGGTAATAACTTTTGGCAGTGTATAGAGTGCCACCGGTGGCACTCTATCCCTATCGGATAAAGTGCCACTACAGGCACCCTAGTAACACCGCCTCGGCCCGGCCAAAGTGCCGCAAGCATTGGATTGTCATTGTCACTGTCACTAAGTCACGTCACTTGGTATTTTGTTTGATTGTCGAGGTCAGATCGCTGTAAAACACCACATTCCCAAAACATTACATTCTCTTGTGCCTAAACGGACCCTGGCACTTCGCCGGCCGCTACCGCGGCACCGCCCGCTACGCTCGCTCGGCTCGTGCGTTGTGTGGTCACAGTTCTAACCTAACCTAACCTAAATAACAAGTGACAGTGACAATGCAACGCTCACGGCACCCTAGCCGGGCCGAGGCAGCGACACTAGAGTGCCACAAGAATACTCGCGGCACTCTATACACTTCGATAACTTTTTGGTATCGATGAATATTTTACTCGTGTTCTCTCGAAGCGAATATCCAACGTAGGCGTCGACTTCGCGTAGACGTAGCGTAGATGCTACGAAATACATATGTACGCTGCGGTGCGTACACGTGATGGTACGGAACGCGTTCACGCGGCGTTATGCCTACGCGTGCCTACCCTAAGAAGTTTTCTTCATTTCAACATTATTATTTGAGGCACGGATGAAAAAGTGAACTCGCTATATATGAAAGTCAATTTGAGACATATTTCAATTAAACAAAAATTGACAAATAACTTTCTATACATTAGCACAATCCCTTACGATCATCAACAGCAATCAGTCAGATATTCGATATTACGTTCGATCCCTTGTTCGGCCTTTTTGACGCCACCCCCAATCTTACAAAGACTGTTACGTCATCATTTCGGCGGTTAACATAAATGGAATGAAAGATACAAAAAAAAAATATTTAGGAATTCATACAAATGTTATTGTAAACCTCTATTGGTTTGATTAAGGCTCTATAGATTTTGCTAGGTATTAGTAATTTATTAGGTCTATTCATTACGACACATCCATCCTATTAACTAACTACCAGTAATTTTCTTTTGTGAAAATTGTTGTGTGATTTTTTATTACAAATGTGCTCGTCGTCAAATTGATATAAATTGATTTTGCCTCTAAGTAGCCACTAGCCTATAGGTAGGCTACACTAAGCAGTCAAAATCAATTTATTTAAAAGTTAGTTTGATATTACCAATTTGCTATTTAAAGACAGTTGTATCAAAGTTTTTTTTAATAGCGTTTCGTTTTTTATTATTTGTAGTTTTTCTGGTTAGTTTTTTGCTTTTGACTTGAAAACGTCTTTTGCCTCGGAGTGCTGGTAGTAAATTCAATCGCTAATAACTACAAAACTATTACTGCTAGAGTAATGGTTGAACACGCAAAAGATAGATCATATTTATAACAATTTTAAGGCAGGATAAAATTTGCCTATGACGTCACACCGCGAGGGCAGGCGCATGTGCGCGACCTTCTATTTTGAACTATATTTCGAGATTCCAATTAATATAGTGCAAAAACGTGTTCAGCTAGAAAGGTGAATCTGATGTCGTTCCCAGAAATTGACAAAGTTCTACCACTACCAGGACCTAAAGATATATAACAAAAGTATTTCGTATAATAGGGGTAAAATGTATGAAATATAATATAACAAAATAATTACATAATTATATAAATTCATATCAGCCGTAAATGTGCTCAAAAAAAAAGCCCATTCGCAGAAAGCTTGCATCGTAAGGATTACAGTGAGCCTAAAAAATCATAGTGCCGAGTAAATACAATAGCAACGGCAGTATCAGAAACCATAAGAAAATTTATTACAAGATGTCGTCTCATATCGGCCGTAAATCTGCTCAGAACTGAAAAATATCACAATCGATGAAAGCCTGCATCAATAGGAATGCAATGAACATTATTTTTTGTAATTCACTGTCAATATTAAATAACATCGTTAAAGAAATTTGTTATTAATATTTCCCCACACGTTTTCACGAAACTGCGGCGTGGTAGTTTTTTTTTTGTACTTTATTAATTTAAAGAAAGACATTTTTGCTACGAAACTTCAAACGAATTCCTGAAGTAGAACAAAAAGAGATTTATAAAAATACTTTCAATTCTATAGACAGATGGTACTCGGCATTGCATGAGCTTTCAATAAAACAATACAGCTGGCTTCGCTGTATAGTTTCATGGTGGATTATTTGATATCTGCGCTTGCGCGGCGAAGAGTAATAAAAAGTGTGCGGGGGTCGGTAGACATGGCGGCGGAGGACACCAGACGGGAAGGCACCGACTCAGGTGTGTCACTGTATAAGTAAAATAAATTACACGGAGATTTAAGAAGAATCCTATAAGATTAAAAATGAATTAAAAGTATCTCCGGTACTTATATACAAACTGAAAAAAAACCGGCCAAGAGCGAGTCGGACTTGCGCACCGAGGGTTCCGTAAGGAGCTTCATTCGTATAGGTACCTAAATAGTTATGTGCCTAGAAACTAGTCCTCTAAATTGTATGAGTGCCCATACAACTCAGAGGACTATCTTAATTGGCGTCAACTATGTATGTATGGGGACACCCTTTAATTTTCAACTTTTTTTATTTTTTGGAATTTTTCTTTTATTTTTGCTGTATGACCTTGCTTTTTGCCAAATTTCGTGATTCTAGGTCAACGGAAACTACCATATAGTTTTTTGACACAAAACCTATAGGGTACTTCCGGTTGACCTATAATTGAAAATTTTGGTTAAAAGCAAGGTTTTATAGCACAATTAAAGAGCAAAATCCGAAAAAAAAAATATTTTTAATTAAAGTAAATTAGTAAGTTTTCACGAAAATCTAAATTTGCCCATATCTTTTTATTGTATTGACTCAGGACCTTGATTTTGATATACCTAACATGTACTATAGACTTCAGAATCTGGTATAAATTTCAGCTTGCTAGGTCCACCCGTTCCTGAGAAAATCAGTGGTGATACATGGACAGACATACGGACAACAGAGCGATCTTATAAGGGTTCGTTTTTTACCTTTTGAGGTACGGAACCCTATAAACTACCTAGCTTTGTCACTTAGTATCTAGATCTATCCGTGTAGATACTGTTGTTGACGATGACATCAGACTTGAAATCGATCCTCTTCACATAAAGACTTATTTGTCTTTTACGACATCCATTGGAAGAAGATTGGAAAATATTGTGTCGCTATCCTGTTATAGCAGTAAACTTGTAGCAACTAAAGTAGTCATACATAAATTCAAGCAGCTATATTCCTACAAACATAAACAAAGCCGATTTCAGCAAATTAGAAAACACACTTAACACCTTACTGTCCAGTTCTCATTAACTTGACGAAACAAAAATAAACAAGCTCAAGGAAAAGCAATAGCTAATCGTAATAGCTTCGCTTACAAATATCGATCACGAAATAGCCCGCTTTCATCTCATAAAGTTTTTCGCGTCTTTTTGGCCCCGAATCCATCAATTCTCGTGATGGATGGACCATTGGACCCGACTCGGACAATCGAAATTCAAATTCGCTAAATCTTCCCACACGGCATCGAAAACAGGTCGGGTCGTTAACAGTGTACGCACGCCGAACCGAACCTTGTGTTTCTGTTTTTTTCTGTTTGCTCTGGAGATATTCGCCCCGGGGCGGTGCGGGGTGTGAGTAGGGCGAGCGGGGGGGTGCGCGGGGTGTGTGGAGCAGGGGGCCCGGGTCGACGCAGACGCACGGGCAGCAGAGGCGTGATTACAGGGCTGTGCGCAGCTAATCACTCCAGCAACACGGCCCGAACGATACGAGACCTGGTATGGCTAACAGAAATTTACCAACTCATGGCAGTTCTCGAATTGTTGAAAAGTTCCGAAATAAGTAAAGAAAATAGAAGTTCAGGATTTGACGCTATAAACGCTGTTGTATCTTAAAATCTACTAGTGATTCTTAATCATAAGTTTATGTTTTGCACGACTATAATGCGAAGCATTAGAGTGTGCTCTACGATCGAAAAATATTTTTTGCCCCATTTCTGCAACTGTTTTTATTGTTACACTCCTGCTAGTACACAGAACCTACTTAATTTATATACCATTGTATAGATGATTAAATGGAGATTAATACTGTACTTTTTAACAATTGATTTAATGCAGCAGAAATGAAAAATTCTATTCTATTCTCTGACCTTACATAATTAAGAAGTGACCCACCCTGAACACCCACTCAAAATCCTCCATCCACTCCTGCTTCACAAAAGTTTCATCCCGTACTTTCTCCCAGCCATGCAAGCCGTCCAGCTCATTGTTGTTAATAACAAACAAGACAAAAGTCCGCCGCTAACTGCACACGTTTCTCCACATCGCAAGTTTTTACCGACGCGGCTCGATAACGCAGGGAAATATGATGTGCCTTGTCTCTTACGACCAGACACGAAGATTGCTTAAACAGTTTCAAACTGCCTATCGAACTTGTTTATGCCTTTGTAGACTTGCCCTTTTGTTACTTTTGTATGGAAGTCGCATATTTGTTGTGGGTGTGGGAGATAATTTGGAATGTACCTATAGCGTTTATCGTGCTGGCAAAGTATAAAAGTGAGAGAAAGAGGTTGTGTGTAATGAGGTTGTTTCACGTGCCGACAAACGTAATTTTAAGTACTGCTACGGGGTCTACGCCGGGCCTACGGCTACGGCTCTTCGTAAAGATCTGAAGAATAATAAAATTGTATGACGTAAGTATGTACAGGTACACCTCTAATCTGAGGTTCTAGGCATTGTAGAGGTAACTGGTAAACACCGAACACTTAAGGGTCCTCAGAATCAGTAAACTTGATGCCCTTCACAGACAACCTGTTCAGATTAGAGGTATATTTGTTTTATTACACAAGCCTTCACCGAAGTCTGTATAATTATGTATATCAGCTACCTATTTACATAACCCCCAAATTAATATTTATTGCCGCCTCTAAATTATAAAGCACATTAATTTTAAATCGAGCTAGACATAAATAGATTGACATTTAATTCGATATTCTGATGAAATGATACTTGAACTTATCGGTTAACGTCGTTGCAGAGGTAACCTATATCATATGTCAAAATCGTGCATCGATTGTCGATCTATGTTGTTCGATAACCATGTTTATAATATTTATAATGCTCGTAAGTAACGCACATATTGTAGGTTCACTTTCACAGAATTCCTTATAGAGTAACATTTTGAAAAGGTCCATTTTGAAACAAAATGTACCGATCGTAAAGCCTTGAAATGAAACGTAATTCAGTTAAGTAGATTTCAGTAAAATTTCTGGCTGTTACGTATCATAGACGAGTCATAAGTAGTTGCAAGTAGTTTGGGTGCTAGAGGTCAGTCGCCTGGACGGTAGCCAGTATTCGCCAAGCTGGTGAATAAGCTGGCGATCATTCAGATATCCGTAACCTGCAAACAGAGCGGTAAATAAATTCTGTGATAGACACAATTATTAAGTAAATAGTAATGAAGTGATGTAGCATAAATGCATTTCTCACTAAGCGCAAATGAAAAAACTCTCTAGTGTGCGGATACGTCTTTCATAACCAGTAAGCGCTTGTAAAACTGCATGGACACGGTCACTTGCGTTAGAAATACTTATTGAATGTACACTGAACAAATAGACAACAAATTACCTACCTATTTACATATAATAATGTAATGCATACCTATGTGTCCAAGTACGTGACCACTGACCATCATTGCAATTTAGTACCTAGGTATATAAAAACACATCATTGTCTGTGTCATTGTAGTCTGCAAGCTCTAACAAACATCAAACGAATTATATTGTAAATGAATAGTAGGTAGGTATACATAACGATTGTTTTCTTTACGAGGAGACTAAGCTAATACTCAAATGTTAGATTGCGCTACCGGAGCTACCACTAATTTACATAAAACAGACAAAAACTTGATTCCCATCCATAATAATTGCCGTCTTTTAATCTAACTAAACATAATCTCTGGTAATTTGAATACCAGTTTTTGTTGTGCAAAATTTACCGCGAATTTATGCAATTAGATGTTGTTCTCCTGTCTCAAGCGCGATCTCTTAATTAAATTTTGTTTAATTTCAGACACATTTTATGTTAAACAGAATAAATCAAGAGCTATATTATAAATAGGTGTTATAAATAAGTGCGCTGATATCGACATAACAGGCAATTTACACAAAACACTTAGCTAATGTAAGCAAGAAACGAGGATAAACAAATAATAGTTTGAGATGCTAGTGATTATGTTTATAATTTATAAATAAAAGTTGAAATAATATTTCGAAAAAAGTCAGAGCTCTACGACAGTTTGATAATCAGATTCTAAAATACTATTAGAATAGTGAAACGTTATGTCAACTATAATAAATAATAATAAATCTCATTCTTATCTCATAAATAATCGTATAACTACGTAATAAATGCACATTCTAATTTCGATCAACAATCATTATGCATTTAGGTGCGTCGTCGGAGCTTGAGGCCGCTGCGCCCGCGCCACTGCGCCGCCCGTCAACGCGACAGGCGTCAGCAACGCTTGTCAAATGTCAACATTTTAAAGCCACAATATTGAAGCAATTTTAATTCAATCGTGCGACATTCTGTTCGCATTGAGGCGGCTCCGCGGTCGCACTCCTACTCATTACGACTTCATTTTGTTATTACAACAATGAAAGCCCGCGTTTTGCGTTTTATTCATCCGCCGAGCTTGACAGCGCCTTTGTGTGGGAATCAATCTTACGTCGCTTGTAATGATGCAAAATCGGTTCCACTGAATGACAAAGAAAGAAGCTGCCGCTAATGTTGTTTATTCGTTTTTTTACCCACGGAGTTACTTATTGAATAAAAATTTTACGGTGTTCTATACAATTTTACTTTAAGTTAAACATGCATTATCGTTGATTACTATTAAAAGCACAAAATTATATAGTAAACCGTCGGTATTTTACGAACAAGTTGATGCTCAGTGCTTTGACTTGGTCACACTAATTATTCTGCAAAGCAATAATTTATAATGTTCCCATGGTCTCAGCAATGAGAGGATAATTTCAAAAATAACATGATCAATGATCGGAGTCATCTCTCATTAAAATATATTAACTCAATGATAAGTAATTGTAGTAATCACTATACGACACGCAAATAATACCGAGTGCGCAGATAATAGTTATGCGAGTCATATTTACTATAATATATCAGATTTAGACACATCAAACACAATATATCAGATTTAGACACATCAGACAGATTAAAACATCTTTGACAGTCTTGGATTTTCTTGATTTATTAACATAGTCTTCTTGAAGGTTCATTAATGGATTAAGAATATTTGTTCAATGACTGATTAAGTTCCTTTTATTAGAAATTCAACTAACTGCTAGGATACAACATTCGCATACAATTACAATAAGTATTTCATAAATCATGAATCATCTGTTTTGGAAGATATCTTGAAGCTTTCTGGATTGAACAAAGGACCATGGAATGGAAAAAGAAGTTTATAAATAGATAAAATATATACATTATGTTGACGATGTTGTTGTTGTTAACTATGTTATTGTATGTAACTATGTTGTATCTGAATGTATTTTACTGTGTGTACATAAATAATAAAATACTTACATAAACTAATCATAGACGAGACGATATTTTATTTAGAATTGAGTTACATTCCATAATCATAACTAATGTATAAATACGAAAGCTAAAAAGCTGAACGGATTTGAATGAAATTTGGCACATGGGTAGACCATGACCCGGGTTACGGCAAAAGAAAATTTTTATCCCGATATTTTCACGGGATCGAGACTTATGCGGGTATAACTGCGGGGCACAGCTGGTCTATCCTGTAATATATAATATAATCTATACTAATATTATAAAGAGGTAAAGTTTGTGAGGTTGTAGGGGGTAATCTCTGGATCTACTGAACTGATTTTGAAAATTCTTTTACCAATAGAAAGCCACGTTATTTGTGAGTGTCATAGGCTAGGCTGAGAGCAGTGGTGGCCCAGTGGTAACGGCCCCGACTTACGAGTTGTAGGTCGTGGGTTCGAACCCAAGCAGGCGCTTTACTTTGTGTAAATAATTTCATCACCACTGCTCTCAAAACGGTGAAGGAAAACATCGTGAGGAAACCGGCATGTCTTAGAACCAAAAATTCGAAGACATGTGACATCTACCAACCCGCACTGGGCCCGCGTGGTAGATTACGGCCCACTCCCTCTCACAGAGAGGAGGCCTGTGTCCCAGCAGTGGGAACATTAATAGGCTGATGATGATGATAGGCTAGGCTATATTTATGTTTACCGCCCAACGAAGCGGACAGGGGTCAGTATTTAATAAAGCCGTCTACCAACAGTTGAATCTGTAAAAATCATTAACTAGTGGATATAAATTGATCAATCTAAATCAAGGTCAAGGATTAGCGGCATCGTAAGTTTGTAGAACATACTAACCAGCCTAGAATATTCCTAGTTAATATCTGGTCCGTCGAGATACCTTAGTCAAAGACTGAATGGACTACAGCATTAACTAGGCAACCTGGTATTGAGCCTACACACATCAAAAAAAGTTTGTGATCACTAGCAAAAGTTGATATATTTGTAAAATTTTACTTTATCAAGAAAAACTATTTACGTTACATCTTTTTTAAATAGAAATTCACTGCCTGAAAGAATCTAAAAATAAAAAAAAGAAGAAGACATCATAATGTAGTCTACTGTAACAAAAAAGATTTAAAATTTTCAAACTGATCGCAAACTTTTTTTGTGTATATCAAATAATTACATATGTCATATTTGCCCCTTGGCTCAAAATAAACACGGTACATGTCTGTAGAAAATTACTATAAAATTAAAAGTACATGGTAATAGAAACTCTAAATGTGTGGCGGGTTCCTGCGGTAATGCTCGTAATCATCAGTGATTACTTAGAAACTAATTTGTGGAGGCGGTGCGAGGTGCGCGGGCGCCGCTGAAGGCGTAATGTGCAAATAAAGACAGGGTGCGAGCCGGCTCCGACGCGCGCCGTTTGTCAACCAACCTGTTTCTAGTCCGTTTGTCAATATTTGTTAGAGGAACCCTGTGTATACAGGGGGATTAGGTGGTTTGTGTCAATATGTAGTCAGTTTGTTGACTTTACTGGATTACTTGCCTCTTGTGTTTGTTTGCCTTTTACTTATCACTGAATACATAAGCACTTTATACTTCGTAAGTATGTACAGGGTAATAATTTTTTAAGCAAATTGACCACCTGCGTCAATTTTTAAAGCCATTTCATACAACTGTCAAAGAATGACAGAAACAGAGAGGGATAAGTTATGCGTTAAGAGCAGTGGTGGCCCAGTGGTAACGGCCCCGACTTACGAGTTGTAAGGTCGTGGGTTCGAACCCTAGCAGGCGCTTTACTTTGTGTAAATAATTTCATCATCACTGCTCTCAAAACGGTGAAGGAAAACATCGGCAATCGGAAAAAACCGGCATGTCTTAGAACCAAAAATTCGACGACATGTGACATCTACCAACCCGCACTGGGCCCGCGTGGTAGACGTGGTAGAGAGACAGCCCACTCCCTCACATAGAGAGGAGGCCTGTGTCCCAGCAGTGGGAACATTAATAGGCTGATTATGTTATATGTTAAGTTATGCGTTTGAAATGGTGCAGAAGGTAAAAGGAACTCATACTTACTTGGTACATATAACACATACCGTACCAGTTAGTTATAATTCTGTGCATGTAGCAGTTAAGCGAAGAGGATTAGTTTAACGATAGGTACTTGTGGTAAGTAGCACTTTATTGTATTGATTGCCTCAGTTAATTCCTACGGTTATAGCTACATGGCGCTCTATGCATCGCTAAAGGGAAGTAAAAATATAATAACAGACTATTCTTACATTACAGCTTGACGAATGTTAAATGATCTTTTATTGTAAAAACAGTAATAGTTAGTTAGTAGTCGGTATACTACATTATCACATTACCGATTTATCCAAAAAAAATTACTATAATTAAATATGTAGTAGTGCCATAAAAGGGGCATGCAAACTGAAAATAATAATTACTAAGTACAAAAGACATAAACGAGCTTTTTCTTTTTTACGTTTTTGTTCATCCTGTGTACAAAGATACTTTTTGTCATTTAACTCTATCCTTAACCTCAGGATACGTAAGATAACCGTTGAATTATATTCTACTTTAAACAAATCGTCATCTGCTGTCCACAGACGTATAATCAAAGTGCCATAAGTAGACGAGCTCATATGTTTAGGACCGCATCCTTTCGCTTTTTTTACCACCTTTTTTGTAGTTTCAAAGCTAAGCGGCACCGCACCTATCAGGTTATTTTCACACTAAATTAACAAAACTCGTAATGCAAAACTAGTGTCAGTTTAGCACTAACACGGCATTATGGCATCAGTCGTGAGCACTTCTAAGCAAGCCGACTCCATCAGGAGAGCGCAGCTTATACGCGAGAAAATAACGCTAATAACTCTGTTTTTATAACAAGAAAAAAAACAGTTGTATGTATGCAAGAAAAACACCTAAATGATACCAATAGTGATGCTGGACTAATCGATCCTTCTATTAATCCAGTAGTTATCAAAATAAAAAGCAATCAACATCTCCGAGTTCGCTAATTATAAAAAGCAGAAACGGTAGTTAACATATTTAGTTATTGAACGTTTATAGATCGGTTAATTAATTGCAATAAAAACGAATAAAATCTACACTTTATCACTGTTGTAGGAATGAAAAATAACTTACACAATTACACGCAATTTACTAATGATAAGCACTTAAATTTATGCAAATGTTTCTTTCAACTAATTGATAGACACCATTTATTAGTTCGCGTGCAAACATTAAATAAATCGCTGGTCAGTGACTAACATAAAGTTACCAACCATTTGTCTAATGGATATCGATACCCACTTCCTTACATGCAGCTATTACCGTTCTGAGAACTTTAATCACGAAACAATTATAAACAATCGCTGAAGCAACAATGGCGGAACAAAAAATATCACTACAAGTGAAACTACACAATATTGTGCATGTATCATGTCTACACCAAGTAATTAAAATATCAAACACTTAAGTTATAGAATTTAAGTGAATATCGTGATAAAATTAAAACTGGATACAAAAAACGAAAGCTTATATTACTCATTCAAAGGAAACCAAACAAGATGAGACTACACGGGGCAGCGCGGCGTCTTTCCGTCACAAAATGGCTTATTACAAGGTAGGAATGCAACAATAACAAACAGGAATGAATTAACAATAGTTACCTACGTGTCAAGTCCCACACACTCGGCATTACAAACATGCTACAAAAAAGAGGTCGCATCCTAAACGCACGCCACAAAAACTACGACGTACAAAACGGTATCGGGCGGCGAGTTCAAACGCACCGGCGACCACTCATTTCACACCATCAGCCGGCCGCCGGCAAGCCATCTTCTACCCTGCCATACGTGACCTAATGACAACTGGACCACAGTAAACCACGCAAACGTCGCACATCACGCACAACAATATAGACTCTATTCACAACGACACAAAGACGCAAATGCCACCTCAATAACTTACATTTATGCCTTGCTTTACAGTTTTCTAGATAATGGAGCAGACACAATGCCAGATTTGTGCAAAAAGTGTTTTTAGCAAACAATTAGCAGTTAATAGTTTAAGGACATTCTATCTAGAACGACGATTACTCAGTGGTTTCGTCAGCCGTATTTTAGGATTCCGTACAAATGATACAAGTAAACATTTCAATATAAAAACCTTTCCTTTTCCTTTAAAACATCTTATTGTATAAAAACTCAATTTTTACAGTCTGGTCATGAGTTATAGGTATGTAAACAATACGTACTTAGTTAGTTCAGTACATTTGACCCCTGACATAGCAGTAATAGCACTATAGAAAATGCTGCTACAATGCGAACATGAGTGCTTTTCACAACTGATATTTTCCTGAAAGAAAATGCTGCACATGTATACAGTATAAATTAACTTAAAATTTACGATGATGGCGACATCTCGAATATTACATGTATATTAATTTTGTAACTTAAAATAAAACCTTTGCAGCCGGTTTCCTCAGTAATTACGGATCCTGACGTTCCCAGAGTTGCAGGGACTCATATAACTGATTGAGGTTAATGGTCCAGGATTATGGGAACAAAATCCTTGCGGATTAGAAAATCTACAGGAACTACCTAATTACATACATAAAGCGGGTACGTCCTCCTCTTCAAATGGACACGAACGCCGGACGTGTTTGAAGGGCTTTCAAAAAGAATTGATTTTTCGTAGGAAGTTCTTACAAAGCATCAACTTCTTAATAGATAATTAGGTAATAAAATAATGTATTATGTACCGTAAAGTTGAATGCAGCGTCAAGCGTGAGACGTCAGTAACTGTGTTGACGGAAACGAGCGCTGAGGAATAACGCATGACTGAGCGGCGCCATTGTGGTTTCGTCACAACCAGCCTTTTAACAAGACAAGCTTACCGAATTTCACCAAGTTAAATGTTTATTATAAGTAATTAATTAGAAATCTTAAAGGCTGCTAAACAAGGTGTTTGCAATTATATTTATTTGTGTGCCAATAGTATGGACATGTTTTCTTTTTAGGTTGAATTGTTTTTCTAGTTAGTTTGCTTGTTCAAATTGCGCATTTGTTATATTTGTGGCAAGCATTTTATCGAATTGTTTGCTGGGTTGCTGCCAATGCTCTGGGTTTTACATTTGTGTATCAGTTGTGTATGTTTACAAACGCTGTTTGAGTGACTATAAGGTAGGCCTCAATGACCTGTGAACACCTAACAATAATTAAATTGTAACTAATTTCCCAACTATTTGGGGGTCGGCTTCCAGTCGCAGAATATAAAATACTGGTATTCAGCTGCATCCGGTTAGATGCAGCTGAATACCAGTATTTTATATTCTGCGACTACCTATCTGACCTCCACAGCCCTGTTACTGGGTAACACGATACCCCTTGGTAAGACTGGTTGTCAGACTTTCGGGCTTCTGAGGACCCGTGACTGTCAAAGATCCAAGAATGACAACCGGAACCAACGGTATAACGTGCCTTCCGAGGCATGGAGGGGCCTCGATAAGTAAAGATGGTCACCCATCCACGAACCAACCGCGGCAAGTGTAGCTTCAATCGACCCGTATGACTGTTATTATTCAGCCACGAGCCGCTTACCTTGCAAACACACGATTATTATAATACTTACTACCATTTAAACAGTTGTTGGTTCTTCGACATCATAGCACCTGAAAATAATCGCTGATTGCTCTCCTGCGGTGTCACTTTTTGCTGTTCTAGAGGCAAGACAGAGTTCCATCTCCAATGTAGATACACATATATACATACAAGGTGGAGACGACAATACAACAAAAAATTAAACGGCGTGTCCATATGACGTTCCCATTCTGTATACAAAAATTTTATATGAATATAATATTCAATAGTTTAGTCAATATAGCTCGGGTTATTCCGTTTATGCACCCCAAAAATCTACCCTAAGGTGGAAATTCGGAAACGTATACCCGAGAATCCACCCTAGGCCAAGATGGATAAACGGAATTTATAGGTATAGGGTGGATCCGGCATTTATTTTGTTTGAAAACCTCATTTTTTATTTCGAAGCTAGGATTTATTTGACAGTTCCAAAATACTCTTATGCATTAGTAGTGCCAGTATTTTCATTTATTGTTGTAGTCTCCACATTGTATAAGGTATAGTACGAGTAGTACATAAACCTATTATACCTGCCTAAGATTATAGAAAGACAGAATTTCTGGTCTAATAGAAAGAAAGAAAAAAGAAAAATTGATTTATTTGTCACAGAAACACGTGCATACAAAAAAAAGAACAACCGACTTCCAAAAAAGACACTACAAAGTCAAAAATAACTTTAATTTCGGAAGTCGGTGTATTTGGTTTTGAACTTTCGTTTTTTGCCACCGACTTCCGTAATTAAAATTATTTTTGACTTTGTAGTGTCTTTTTTGGAAGTCGGTTGTTCTTTTTTTGTAAAAAGTTTTTATTTTGCACTTTTTAGTTGTGGTACTCCCATACAAATTCGAATACCACTAACCTGCTATGTAAATAACAGTGATTGGAAGTTATCATTATTACCCACTTAGTTTATATGGATGATCCATATAAACTAAGTGGGAAATACGTATTATTGAAGCTAACTCAAAAACTATCCAAGCAAAGTTAATAAAATTTATATGGGACCACCTCGGGAGCATACCCTTTCAAACAAAAAAACAATTTTCAAAATCGGTTCACAATTGCCGGAGAAATCGCGTAACAAACATACAAAAAAAAAAAAAAAAACATACAGACGAATTGAGAACCTCCTCCTTTTGGAAGTCGGTTAAAAAAGGCAAGAGTACCTAATCAAAAAACAAAAATCTAGATCAAAGTACATGAATGAATTTCAACGCAAATACCTACTTAATCTCAAAATAATATTATTGATCAAACGGATCAGATATTCACATGTAAAAAAGTTGCTAATGGGAAATCTTCATCAAAAATAAATAAAGCAACTTCATTTTTATCAAGACTATATAACATAATCAGCCTATTAATGTCCCCACTGCTGGGACACAGGCCTCCTCTCTGTGAGAAGGAGAGTGAGCCGATCTACTACGCAGGCCCAGTGCGGGTTGGTAGATGTCACATTTCTCCGAATTTTTGGTTCTAAAATATGCCGGTTTCCTCACGATGTTTTCCTTCACTGTTTTAGAGCATTAGTGATGAAACTATTTACACAAAGTAAAGCGCCTGCTTTATAGGTAGGCCAAGACTATATAGGTACTGAATAATTATGGTAAAATCAGCACTAACAGATTCAATAGTTAGTCGTCACTGATTTTCAATGAAGTTATATATAAGCTAAACCAGAGCAAGTGCCGTATAGTCCCGGTCTTATTCTCGACCGGGACTCATCATCCGAGGTTATTATCCAGATAATGACTACTTAACTAGCTCAGCAGCTAAATCACCTAACAATAAACCAACTCAAGACCAGGGATAATAGAAAGCTTAATAAGAAAGAGTAGGTATCTATGACAACACATAATCAAAACAAGGACAAATTATAAATAGGTGCGTATAAATCAGGTTTCGGCCAAGAGTTGTAGGGTTGGGGGCGTGCCTTCGATACAATCGCCGGAACCACACGGCGGGATGCCGCGCCATGACGCCGACATTCACCGACATTCGCCGACACTCGCCCATTCACCGACACACACCGACACCGGTGACAATACGCCGACACCTTGATCACCTTGACGACATTGTTCTTCTTCTATTGGACGATTGATACGGAGAGATGTGACATACATCTGTTGATATTATATTGATAATCAGATAAACATGAACAAAAGGGAATTGAGTGTATAATGTGTGTATCCGCTTAAACTTCTACGACTTCTTGGGTTTATTTCAGTGGTTTAAATGCAAATAAATACAGTATTTCTTCTATTCACTTGCAATCTCCACATTTTCTAATTTCTAAAGCACGTCTTGCAAATAAAGTGGAAGAAGCCTCTTGACACGTCTCAGAGACACATTTAATGAAACTAGGTACTTAATGGAAAATGTTTGAGTATAAACATCTTAGATGTATCACACATTTTGTTCTCTCAAACACATATTAATAAGCAATCAACAGATGCCAAATTAAGTGTTGATTATTAAAGTAATGATTAAAGCTAAAACATAAATTAAAATAAAGGAGTCAAGAACAACAATAAAGAATATGAGAATATATTAAAGTATTGAAATGAATAGCTTGTAGGATTAAATAAAGTAAATTAGCAATTATATAAAAGAAGTAAATATAAATTGTGAAAATTAAAACAAAAGTTTGTTATTAAATAATTTATTCAGTGAATTTATTCATCAACACGACGGGGCTACAGCTACACTGACAGCTTATAAACTACACAAGTAAATGGACAAAGAAGCTGTGTCTACTTATAATTCAGCCAACGTGCTTATCGTACGAATTCGAAGCGGATATCGTTAGGTATAGGACCAAAAATTCCGTAGCGAATTCACATTTAACCCAGATTGCTGATTAAAACCTTTTTGGGGGCTGAACTTGAACCCTACATCAAAGAATTAAAGTTCAGATTGATTCGCTGATAAATTCGGGAAAGGCTCGAGGCGATGCCGCGGCAGATATAATTAGCAGTTACGGTGTCGGGAAAGCTATAAAAACGGCAAATCGAGGGACGGACGGATAGGCACAATGTGTTAGATATTAATTTCGAAATTATAGGCTAGCGTTGCATGCAAAGGTGTTCGGAGCAAAAACATCAACAGAAGTGCTAAGAGAGGACGATTATTATTTTAGGTTCGTGTAATAATCCGTCCCGAACAGCTGCCTCTACAAATATTTATTGTTTAATGTGATTTAGACTGTTTGTAAAAACTTCGTAAGTAAACACCTCGCACTCAGACGAGGAAAAAACTCTTTAACCCGTTGGACTAACACAAATGGGTAAATACTCAATAGTTGTCTGTTATCATTTATTCCTTATCGTTTTTTAAGGATAACACTTCACAGTCAAACTCCAATGGTTAGGTTTCGATTAATTTATGAAGTGAAAACTTCTTTAGCGGCGTTGTGCACTTTTTTGGGATGGGTAAAAAATGTTAAACTCGCGTCAGGACGTGACCGTAAGATCCGTTGCCCAGCAACCGACAAAGTAAATATCAAAATAAATAGTCTTTGACATTACGTAAAGATTGCGAGGTAAGAATTGATGGGTAAAAAAAAGCAGTCAAGTTTTCACTTCTGCCGGCACTCCAGGAGCGCAACCCGTTGTTTTTTTTTTTTCAAAATGTATAGGTAATGCCGCCTAGAATTACAATTTTCTGGCCAAATTTTAATTCTTCTTACCTGTTCAAGTGGACATCAGGTGAGCATAACAATTAAAATTCAATTGTGTCTCGGAAGGTTTATGGCTTTTCTGTTTCAGAATAATTAACAGCTTTATAATTAAGTTTCTTAAGTTTATTTTTCCTTGTATCCCACATGGAGGTCAGAGTCTTTTCTGGACGATTTCATGATAGGTACCTAATAGGTGTCTGGTCAAATGAAATACATAGTTGACCTGCCGTATCTATTTATGAGCATATTATCTTAATTGGGATTAGGCATTACTTTCGATTTTTTACGTCAACAACCCCAACTAAACATGCTCATGTCTATTATTAAAATGTTACATCTATTTATTCAGCACAGGTGGTTATGCTTTTTTGTGTAAAAATATTTATTTATGACATAATTTTCCACATTAATATCCACCACAAACACATATTATTATAATTGTAGCGGCTACACCGCCACATACGAACTACGCAGCAAAGGCATGACGTCACACAATTCCTGCATAGCGCAGTTAGAGTTTAGATTAAGACTATCCAAAATCAACTTACGGGCAGTTGCCCGCCAGAAACAACACCCGTTTGGTTGGAGGATCCTCCCTTTTCTATGGTGGATGAGTGAACTTTACACCCTGTTCCTCGTACCACTAAATAATATTAGTAAATATTATTCAAGTAAAAGTTTTGATGTCTGTTACTTAATTATGACAGATAACGTTTGGATTTTTGGCATATATGGATATGGTCTCCCTGGCCATATCCTGGATTAAAACATAATTACGTTATAGACTTGAAATAGAAAACTTTATTCGCATAGAATGTGTAAGGTATAAAGGTGAATTGTTACAAAAAGAATACATTCCTTTCATTCATTTACCATTCAAAATAATTGTTTGTCTTCTTTGCCATACCTTATCATCTAGTTGTACGAAGTAACTACATGCTTCAGGAACTCCCTTAGCATAGAATGTGATAAAAAACTTTTGAATTATCGAAGGGCATATTCTTTTGGGTACTGGACTAGAGTGGAACCGTGCGTGGGCTGGGCTAGTAGAGGTACGTACATAATTAAAACCAAAACATGAATGCTTAGGTTCACATTCAGAACAATTGAAGCTCAGCCCCACCAGCTCTAAGAACAGATTATATCTCCAGGAACAAGATCAGGTTGTATTCAAATTAACTTAGATACCTGAAGGCCAAATACCGTAATTAAAAACTTTCAAGCAATCTCGTCTCAGCGACAATCAATATCAATCAATAGCTTGTCAAAAATGTACGAAATATAGAGGTAATTTTGACAGATTGAAACTGACATTAAAATGCAAAAGTTCTTAAAAATATTGGAAGTGCCTCTCTATTAGTTTCATGACTTCTTGACATGCAAAAACAGTGTCCATTCCATAGCTCATTGTACTCTGTCTTCCAACGATATTTTTAGAGACGTTTTGTGAAGTCGTTACAGCCCGATAGAAAAACATAGGAAACTATTTGAAACATAAGTAGGTAATGAATGTGATGATAAAGATGTAACCAAACTTTGTAAAAACGGGTATTATAGAATTTCCGATTATTTAGAAGAAAAAAAAGCATGGGATTGAGCTGCTCGCTCTGCTAAACCTTGTAATAAAACCTTGAAACTTGACATTATAATTATTCAGTAAAATCATCAAATTATACCAGTTTTATGTAAACATTGACATTGTTGAATATTACATACAAAATGACATGATTACTTTGTAAAGTATTATATTATTTTAATTATTGTGAATGTGAGGACTACGTGGATATTTTTTTTTCTTCTCTATTTTCTTTTCTTTCATTATTTTCTTTTTTCTTTCACAGTTAGTTTTAATGATGGTCTGGCAGTTTGGCCTAACCAAATGTCCTTTCTTTGTTACTGTTCGTCGAGTTGACCTCCTTATTTTATTTTATTTTTATTTATTTGGGAAAATAAACGGTTACACATTACAGTAATACACACAATTTAAGCTACAGAGTGAGTAAATGTATAACCCACGGCATTTTCCACGTAATATAAAGAAAACTTATAAATCTAATGCGATGTGCTTTAACAATTTCAATAAACAGGTATAATAAAATTACAAAATTTGTTAATGTTATAACTAAAAACTAAAAAGGTATGCAAACAAAAAAAAAAAAAAAAACAATAAATTTTAAGTATTCCAACAATTAAAAGAAAGAAAAAAAAAAGTATTACGGAGCAACATCCAAAATACTTTCACGAACACGGCTTCTAAATTTACCTATTGAAAGAGCGAAGATGTCAATTTCTTCAAATAACTTATTATATTGACCAGTAAGACGACGTAGGGGTGCTCGTAAGCCTGCGTTCGTGCGACTAGAAGATACTGCAAATACAGGTCTTGCGCGCACCCCACGGCTTATGGTTGTTCTAGGTACTACATAGCTGATCTTATTAGTAATATCCATACAATCACATATGTTATTACATAGATCAAATAGAAACATTGTCTCTAAAATAATTCGTCTGGCCTTTAGGTTGTGTAGCTTGTACCTATTGAGAAGATCACTATAAGGTGCATAAGTGCGAAAACAACGGAAATGCATGGCTTTCAAAAACTTACTTTGAACTCTTTCAATCGCATCTGAATATTTACTATAGAAAGGATTCCATACCGCAACAGCGTACTCTAACTGGGACCTGATTAACGATTTATAAAGATATAAATATGTATATGGGCGGACAAATTCTGTGGCTGATCTCATCACAAAACCGTACATGCGGAAGGCATTATTTAAAATTTTACTAATATGAACGTCAAGGTGTAATTTATCATCCAATACAACTCCAAGATCGCGCACGAGTGTTTCTCTAGTTAAAATGGCATTATTCAAAGAGTAAGGATGCGTGATAATATTTTTGTTTTTAGTAAAACTTATACAGCAACATTTAGATATGCTAAGTTGTAGTTTATTAATTGAACAGTATGCAGAGAACCTGTCCAGGTCTTCCTGTAAAAGTAGACAATCATGCAAGTTTTTAACAGGCCTAAAAATTTTTAGATCGTCTGCGTATAGTAACAATTTTGAATTTTGGAAACATTTATTGATGTCATTAATAAATACAATGAATAAAAGCGGTCCTAAAATGGAGCCCTGAGGCACTCCAGAAGTAACACTTAGGGTGCTAGAAATGAAACCATTAATCACAACCCTCTGAGTCCTATTAGAAACGTATGAAGAGAACCATCTCAGAAGATCACCACGTATACCATTGAATGCAATTTTATGCAAGAGAAGCTGATGGTCAACCTTGTCAAAAGCTTTCCGGAAATCTGTATATATAGTATCAACTTGAACACGAGAGTCCATGTTGTTGAACAAGTAGTCAACAAAAGTAACCAGGTTGGTTGTAGTTGACCTTCTTTTGACGAATCCATGTTGTTGTTGAATGATTATATTGTGCAGTAGAGGATAAACTTTATCGTGAACTAGTCTCTCGAAAACCTTTGACAAAGCTGACAATATTGATATAGGACGATAATTCACAACATCATCCTTAGGTCCCGATTTGTAAATAGGGGTTACATTTGCAAGTTTCCATGCCTGAGGAAAGCAACCCGTGGAAATAGACTGGTTAAATATAATATGCAGGGGTATACATATATATCCTTAAGTTCAGAGTTGAGCTCCGCGATTACTGACAAATGCTTGCACTGACTGGACAGGTCCACTCAAATCTGTATGGTTTTTTCCTCAAAAGACCATTTCAGACACTAGTCTACATGGTCCTCATATGGCCTGACCAAGATTATGTCTGGACTTTAAAAGAGACTGTGACCTCTGAGTTTGTTTCGGCCTTTCTTCTCAGAGTAGTCAGATAGGAAACGCCGAACTCATCTAGCTAATTTATAACATAAATTTTAATACGACGTGTAAAAGTGATTCCAATATCCTATTTACAGAATAAACAATTTCATTTCATTTCAGATAAAGTAATAAGGAAAGTTTGTCAAACAATCCTATCTAGACATGGGTTTAGTTAGAATAGGATAGGCTTTCAATATTCTTAATCGACAACCTACCAAGGTTGGCCGACATTCAATAAAACTAGAGTATTTTTTAAGTTTTTGATCAAAGTAAAGGTTACTATGTATTATGTATATTGCACTGTACCTACGTTTTGAGTTTTTATTTAAGTAGATAGGTACGGCAGACCCTCACAAACTCGCACAAAAATAAGCAATCCATTTGTACATCTAGTGGTTTGATGAGAAAGAAGTCCTATAAATATTATATGTTTTGTATGAAAAATGTTACAAAATATTTCCTTATTTTATGTTAAATTAGGTATATAATACAATAAACATCATTTAATGTATGTTAATACTTAAATTGCCAAACACGCAACCTTTCCTGTAAAATAAGCGAATTTATTAAAACTTGACATACCTAGTTATGAAACCTGTGCCACAAAAACCTACAGTTAATCTGTCCACAAACACGTGTGTGAGTGACATCACCACGTGTCATAATAATAGGCATGTTCCTACTTCCTATCCTATCCTACAGGATAAATCTATTTATCTTATATTTGTAACCACGTTCTCGAAAACGGCTCTAACGATTTCGGTGCGGGAGCGAAAAATCGATATAGCTCGGTCTCATAACTGGGAAATTTCGACTATGGGTTTTGGCAATCTTTGACTAGCTAAAGTAACTAAACTATTGGAACATTTGGTTGATTTTTTCTATGGAGACTGAAATGAAATGAACTGAAATTGTATATTCTGTAAATAGGATGTCGGAATCACTTTTATACGTCATATTAAAAATAGGCTAGATGAGGTCGGCGTTTCCTATCTGACTTCTCTGAGAAGAAAAGCCGAAACAAACTCAGAGGTCACAGTTTCTTTTAAAGTCCAGACATAATCGTGGTCATCAGGCCATGTGAGGATCATATAAATTTGTGTCTGAGGAAAGAACCACACTTTGAGTAGACCTGTGCAGTCAGTGCAAGCTATTAGAACAAATACGCATTTATATACAAACACACACACACACTCACACACAACACACTCACATCACACGTACACAAACACACCCGATATACCAGTCACCTCACCTCATACAGACTAACTTTATAGTTTGGTGTTCACTGGCAAATAATATTTTGTAACTTATCTATAGGTAATATTTTAAGCTACTCAAGTTGTCTCAACTTGGTGTTAACATGTAAACCTGCTTACTGTATTACCTGGACAATAAAATATTTCTATTTCTATTTGTTGCACTGGGAACGTCATTAGATAATATGAAGTAAAAGTTATTTTCGTATCCCCCTTGTATACCTAAGTATAAACGTTCTCACTCAAGCAAAGATAGCCCATGTGTGCGATCGTATTTATTACAGGAACGAATTTCTATGCATTTTTTTAAATGTTTACAGCCTTTGTCTAAAAATATAATAATTTATACGTCATCTTTTAAAATGACTTTAGTTTATAAGGTTGATGAATTGTTGATACGTTGAATGTAACGTTCATTGCCGTTCTTAATTTAATCATTTTTTATAATGATGCAAACATTTTTGTTCTGTTTTGTAACCAACATTTTTGTGAAATGTATTCATCCAGTTATGTTATTGAATAATTATCATTACATAATTGATATTTATGTAATTGTGGGTAATAATAAATTAATAATACATGACACAACCCATAAAGCCTACTTTTATTCTTATTTACTACATACCTGACTCATACCTACCTGTTTAAGCACTAACCTTATGTTAACACAGCAACAACGAGATTTTATTTATTAATACCTAGTCACACGTCGATACATATACCTACATATAGTCAGTACCTACATATATCGATACATATAGTCGATACATTGTGATCCTTCAGTTCTTCAGGCTGTTATATTTAGTTTACTTCAGTACTTTTAACAGTAAGTTGACATTTAACGAGAGCAGTGGTGGCCCAGTGGTAACGGCCCCGACATACGAGTTGCAGGTCGTGGGTTCGAATTCAGGCAGGCGCTTTACTTTGTGTAAATAATTTAATCACCACTGCTCTCAAAACGATGAAGGAAAACATCGTGAGGAAACCGGCATGTCCTAGGACCAAAAATTCGAAGATATGTGACATCTACTAATCCGCACTGGGCCCGCGTGGTAGATTACGGCCCACTCCCTCTCCCAGAGAGGAGTCCTTTGTCCCAGCAGTGGGAAAATTAATAGGCTGATGATGATGATGACATTTAACAATTCTTATTTCTAACAAGCCATATGCCCGCCCGATGAGATTTCTAGTCGGCAAAAAGTACTAAAATCCACAAACTTACACATATCATAACATCACGCTCGTATTCCCCGAAGGGTTAAGCAGAGGTGTACCTACAGTAGGTACACCCACCCACATTTCGCCAGTTCTGTTTAAGTCCCATGTAATACAAACTTACATCCCCTGTTAAACCTCTTTAGGGGATTGTATTTTCAAAAATCCTTCCTTAGTGACTTTCGTTACATAAGGAACTCGTGTGTTTAACGTGTCTAGACCTAGGGGTTTAGGCTGAGCGTTTTCTGTCAGTGAATTTAAGATTTAAGTAAAATATACGGCAGCCAAGTAGTTAGCTCGTAGAACAGGGGATTCTCCAAATATATACAGAACTACCTTCTGCCCGCGACTTCGTCTGCGTGATATTAATTTCGGCCCCCGATCCACCGCGTCGCATCCCATCGCCCGCCTGCGCTATTAGTTCGTTTTCGCTTAGCGTTCTTTCGGACCTTTTTTTCTTTTTGTTCGGCTCGTGAGGATTGTAGTATGATACCTATAACCTTCCTTAAGAATTGAGCTATCCAAGGCAAAAATAATTTTTCGAATCCTTTTGATAGTTCCAGAGATTACCCCCTACATACAAACTTATAAACAAACTACTATTATATTATATATTATAATGATATAGTCTCTCACAAACTGAGCTTTGTGATCGTGCACAATTGTCAAATATACTAGCATTAAGTACATAACTTGTGTAGAGAAAATAAACTTGATAAAATATGAATAAAATAGACTTAGAGTAACCGTGGAGTTTCTTGCCGGCTCTTCTCCATAGGAAACGACCAATTGGAACCGTGCGTAGCTTCTGACGATTCATAAGTGCCTATGTAGGTTTATGTGAAATAAAATATTTTGAATTTGAAACATCTTATATTATCTTTATATTATATATTAATATAGTAAAGTATAGATGAAGACGCAACTCGGTTGACCTGTTTGTGTATTTGGATAAGGCTTTGAAAATTCTTGTTGAGTTTTGATGCGATTACCCATACCCACCCATATCATATAGAACAATTCTTGGGCAAGATTTTTACCAGACTGTAGCCATGACGGGCCGCTATTTCTTTGTAAAATAAACGAGAATATCTCACATACCTAATTTAAAGTTCACTATTTTTTTTTTATTTACTTTTTTATTTAAACTTCTCGCACAATAACGTACAAAGGCGGACTTAATGCCTTAGGCATTCTCGACCAGTCAACCAAGGGTGGTGAAGAGATAGGATGGCAGGTGCTCTGATTGACTACGTATTGAGTAGATAATAATAAAAAAAAAACATAACATAATTGTAAATGAGATAGATACAAAGTAAATAAATAGATAGATACATAGGTAAATAAATAGAAAACTAATTTTTTTTTCGGTGTACCATTTTTTCAGCTTACCCATAACTACATTTGCTGTCTCTTTGAGTTGGCCCAGGTAGGTAATTTCCTGTTGGTGTTTTCTGTCCCCTTTTCCTGTTTGTCTCAAATGTACCAACAGTTTACCAAAAATCTTACAATCCTGCTTATCCTTACTTCGAAATAAATACTTTCCAAATACTCTTATTGGAAAATAACGTAAGTAGTATGAGGTAACCATGACCTAAATAATTCGATACACTTACGTGCTTCCTTATTTTATACATAATACTTCCTTCCTTCCTTCCTTTTTCCTTAATTTAATATATTTTGACTTTATTATACCTGTATCTTGACATCAATTATTATTTATTTCTTTTGTATATTGTAATGAAATTTAGAATGACTTGTAAAATGTAATGTAAAATGCAATTAAATGTAATTTTCTATACCTACAAAACGTTATTGGCAAAACATGGACGTACACAACATCTATTCAATACCTTGCATGTTTGATTAATCAGTTTATGTAAACGCATGTTTGACAAATAAATGATCTTTATCTTTATCTTTGACAAAATAAAATGACGCAGGTCGCCTTATTTACACGTAAATTTTTCTAATACATCAGTATCAAGTTTTTAGTGTTAAATTATTGATGACGGCTAACGGGCAAGGATGGGAGAGGAAATCATTATGCGCCGACATCTTGGTTAGTAACATTGTACAACGGCACGCAGAAGATGAAGATACAACTCCAGAATTAATGTAATTTGTAGTCAGAAGAAATGTATTGAAATAACCGTTATTTGCTCAAGAGTAGTGTGGATAACAAAAAAAAAGCTGTATCGATTCGGGGCTTAATCATTGTAGGTATCTAACAGCGCCGACTTACTTTGACTGCCCGTTGGTCTCGGTCTCGTGGTTGCAAGCGCAACCTCTGAACGTGGGGTCCTGGGTTCGATTGCCGGGTCTTGCAAAGTGTTATTGGGTTTTTCCATTACGAACTTCTTAGTAAACCACAGCCCACAGCCACACGCTACAAGCACACAGTAGCCCACAGTTTGGAAGTTAGCGGTGTAATACCCCCGTGCCTCGGAAAGCCGTTAAGCCGTTGGTCCAACGCCTGATCTCTCTCCGGTCGTGTCAGATTGCCGTATCATCGGACTATGAAAGTGAGGGAATAGAGAGTGCACCTGTGTCTGCGCACACACTTGTGCAGTACAACATCTCCCGCGGCGAAGGCTAGTCTCCGTTGAGATTGGCCGCCGTGGCCGAAATACGGTCTGGAGGACTATCTAACAGCGAATCAATTTTCACGCCTCCCCCAGACTAGGCCAAATATTTTTTTGATATTTTGGATAGCTCATGACCTAAAGAGGTGCCAAAAAGAATATGAATTTGAAATCTCGACTAATTAAAAAGATTTGCATCAAAGCGAATTTTCACGGGTATTTTGGTCAATAGAACAATCCCGTAAAATGCTTCCTTATTTCCCACAGTTCCGAATTTTCATACATATGAAACGGCAGGTAGGTTTATTGTAAATAAAAAATTTACATTGTAACAGTATTTTCGTGGCTGCAAATACTTAAACACAAAAAAAAAAAATGTTTAGATTGTATGTTTCCTTGTACCAGGTAGCATGTAATCTACTAGGAAAGAAAATACCACATTCTATACCTACGTATCTGTATCAGCGGGTTATTCCCATATTTCAACTACTACAGTAACCAAGCAAGTACCTTTATTTAATTTATTTCAGGTGATTAGTACCAGTAGTTATTTCATCAAACCCAAACTAATAAGATATTCAAAACCACTCTATTGTATTGGCCTGTTTTTCCCCGATCCTAATTTCATAAATTGATCCCACAAAAAGGAACGGAAGAATGGAACCGCTCTATTGTGTCCTCCATCATTAGATTAAAGGTTTTTCACTGTGAAAGAGGGTCAAAATGTTGAACAAGCCTATAATGCGCATTATGGTGTGTAACGAGCCGGCGGGTGAGTCAGCACAACAGGCCAATATCAGGCACTATTAGCCCACGAGCGTGGCCCGACGCGCCGCGTTACACCGTGAAACAGACCACCAAGAATACCCCTTTTTACAATTTTCTTCCACTTTTTTCCTCTACCCCACACGAAGAATATCTAACCTACCAAATTATATAATATACCTCCAAGTTAACCTATATATTTCAAATGAAAAATGTTGTTTAAAAATAGCATTGGCTAATTTGACCAGAAGTGGCAAATTATTATTTTAAAATGGAGAAATTCGGAAACAAAAAAGTGTATTAAATAAAACCAGGGAATATAATGAATTCCATTTAATTTTCCTACTAAATACTTATAACAATTTAACCAATATTTACACAAATAATTTGATCTACACTATGAACAGGAAAAGATTCAGTTCTCATCACTAAATAAATAACAATCTTATTCTACGTCAGCTATCATAAAACAATATACTTTTTACATTTACTGCTACTAATAATATAATTTATTCCTATTAGAAAGGAAAGAGTGAATCTGTGTCTAATAGTAGAACGCGACATAGTTTGCATTTTACCAAATATTTGTAACATTGTCTGCCGTCATAGTCATTTACTTGCTCTCTGAATTCGTTATTTTATATTTACACGATTTTTTCACAATGATACAATTGCATTTGACAGTTTTTCACATCTTTCGTTATCTATTCATCAATAGTTTACATAAACCTTAAAGTGAGATCACTTAAAACACGATGATGATCCGCTCTACGTGAGATGAATCATCCGCAGAATGTTCAACAGTAGGCCAATCGCACTTAGCCTCGATGTTACTCGCTTTAAGATAATAAATAGTTATAATACTAAATGCGTTGTCGGTATGTAATCAGTGGTAATCACTATTGTCTACCTTGTGATTTACTCACAGTTCTAGAAACCAGACCACAGCTCATAGTAGAGATCCATAAGCTGGAATTAAACAGCCGTGTTTACAAGTGTTGAATTAAAAACTTTAACAATTAAATACTACAAAACGAATGTTCCACATAAAAATTTAAACACTATACAAAATGATGAATACTAGTGGTGTACTTACAATCTAACATTGCACGAAACATTGTCGCAGCTAGTGTGCGCGCGCGGCGGATGTCACGCGACGGGCAGCAGCGGCGGCGGCAGATAACAGGGGCGCAGTGCGTGCGCTGCCGCCAGCAGCTCAGCGTGGTAGCGCACCACGTACGACGGCACCGGCACCAGCACTGGCTGCGGTGGCGATGGCGATACACGGGGCTCATCAGGCTGCAGCAGCGCCTCGATCGTGAACGGTCTTCGTGGCCTCTCACGCGGTAACATGGTCATAGTTGATACCTCTGGCAGTTCCGCTGGCTCTGGGCTTAGTTGTGGGCCCAGTGGTGGACTGTATAGACTGGCACTTGGCATAGGCGGTGGTGGTGCGCTCGCCTGTCTTGCCAAAAATGCTCTATTAAAACTTGCAAGCGCCGCTAACTCTGCGTGCAGGCTCTCTTTATCGTCTTTCAGCAGCTTGAACCTCTTGCGTCTCCGGAGCAGCGAGCCGTTCTCGAACATGTCGAAGGCCTGCGGGTGCAGCGTCCAGTAGGCGCCCTTGCCGGGCCGGTCCGGGCGGCGCGGCACCTTCACGAAGCAGTCGTTGAAGGAGAGGTTGTGCCGCAGCGAGTTCTGCCAGCGCTGCGTGTTGCGCCGGTAGTACGGGAAGCGGTCCGTGATGAACCGGTAGATCTCTGACAGCGGCAGCATGCGCTCCGGGGAACTCCAGATCGCCATCGCCGTCAGTGAGATGTACGAGTACGGGGGCTTCTGATCGCCGTAAGATTCACGCGAGGGTCGCGGCATTGTCACTTCCCCCGAAGTCCCGAGAAGACAAGTCAATGTTATTTAAGTCAAAAGCCACAACACACGGATGTACGAGCACGTCAGTCCGATGCGAGGTGTGGAGAGGAACTGAGGCGCGGCGCTCGCCACGCTCGGCCCGCCCGCCCGCTGCCTGCCGGACGCGGCGGCTGCGGAGCGCGCACGTGATTGGCGCGCACGTCATCCAATCGGGCCCCGCCACTTTCAGGTATGATGTCGGCTTTTGCTCCACTAACAAGGAATTTAAATTGATATTATGTTTATATTGCCTCAAAAATCTTTTGTGATGACACCGCTTTTTATTTAGCATATGTAAATTACGATGATACAGAAAAAGATATTTGAGTTATACTTACACAGATTTAATAATGAATGAGTATAATTAAAATCCTTCGTATTGTAATTTTATAAGCGAATATTAAACATTAGACAGTATATATAGTAAGAAATAATATGATCTGAGTGACCTTTTGTCCATAAGTGTCTCATTTATGTTCTGATGATTATTTATGTAGAATACTTGAATTAGTCTCTGTCATCTTAACATAATTAATCCAAAAAAAATCGTTAGCGTGAACATTACGTTATAGTATCTCTACTAATCCAAGAAAACGAAAAATAATAAAAACCAAGAACACTCAAGAACGTTATATTATGTCAACAGTTGACACACGTGACTTATATTCACGATGGAGGAAACCTAGAGCGTGAGTTGCCAAATCGATATCCTCTAATCACATCAGAGGCCAAGGACTGAATCGTGTAACGGTCTTCAAGTCACGGGGACAATAAAATAACCAAATTGTTATGACTCCTGTGTTACATTTACAGCCTAGTTTTAGTATTCATAATGCCAAATAGCTTAACAACACCAACTAGCCTAAATTATGATGTATATTAACATCAAATTCTTACCTTGACATTCGTAAAAGTAGGTTTCTTTTTATTTCTTATAATTAAGCAATTACAGAAAGAAATAAAACAATACAGTGATTACTAAAAGCTTTGCAAATTTTTTAATGATGCCTTGTTAAAAACAACGGAACATCAAACTTAAAACTAGGTGTAGGTACCTATTCATATGTTTGTTGGCTTTATTCAGAGCTTCATTGCCATTTTAGATTGAGATGATACATCTGTTTAGATTCCAGTCTTGTACAAATGTTTTTTGGAATAAAGCCTCTAGATCTTTTGTTTTTTTTTTCAGTTGTCACAGTTGGACAGTACCATATATGCTGATACAAATAGGTACTCTATTTGTATCAGCATATATGGTACTGTCCAAGCGCCCCTCACCTTGTCGTCATCGACACTCATAGGACTGGAATTCTTTCATCAAATTCTGTTAAGAACCCAAAAGGAAACTTAGGTGCTACTTAGGAGACCACATAATTAGTTGGATGGAGGAGCTGGTGCACCCATTTTGTAAACATCAGAAGTGTTATTTAACACAGAAAGTTTATTAGAAATGTTGAGATTACAGCAACATAGCATCTTGTTGAATATCGTTACTCTTAATCTCCAAATATTGGCATAATCCTGTCGTTTCCAGCGGCGATCCAATTTGATTACTCAACGTCATAAAAAATTACCATAATCGCACTTAAGTTAAGAAGCTAAGCAACCACAAAGTGCTTATTGAATAGATATTCTAATTGGTTGCGTGGTTGGTGTTACTTGGCATGCTAATCTAACCTAAATTGTCCAATCCGACGATTGGACTCAGTATTGACTTTTAGAAAGCAAAAACGTTAATAGACGCATCGATCACGAAGTATCGTTTTTATATTATTTTTTATTGTTATACCGTTTCCTAAATTCGTGAATGGTTGGGAGGTGAACGATCTGCTACAAAAACATGGCGGTGACATCCGTCTGCCCGCGCAAGCGCAACTCGGCCATGGTTACATATTTATTGATATGCATAGCTCACATTTTTGGATAATTATGCATGATAAGAAGGAGATGAAACTACATTTAACATCTAATGGTCATCTATACCTGCATGCCTTTTCAAATTCTGTTTTTTTATTACTTGAAAACGTATCCTCAAACAAATGATACTGTATCTGGGTCATCAAAAACAAGTGAATTCATGCGCTTCCGTTCTGTTCCGTCATTTACTATAATCCATTTTTCAAGTGGTGCAAATCTATTTAGATTGCTGTGGTACTATGATTGGATAATTATAAAATTTTTGGCCATACATCGAATTTTCTCGTTGCCTAAAATATCACCAAATCACAGTGCATGATGAAACCTTTATTTTTCAGCTTAATGGAAACCCAACTTCTAAATTCGCTATTCTATATCGCGCTAGTTCATTTCTTATTATATGTCTTCCTTACATAATTTCCTGATTGTCTTTTTGTTTATTTTGATTTACGAACGTTCGTCTTCTACAGAAATTACAGGAAGCAACATAAAATAAAGAACTAATGCCCGTATTAACCGACAACTAAGTGGCACCTAAATTAATCCCTAAATAAAAGTGCACTGTTGGCTTTTCAACGCTAGGCTTAAAGCTGAGAGTTGAACATCATTATTCATTTAAGTGTCACTTAGTGAAGGTGAAAACGGGCATCAATGTAACAAAGAATTATAGGTAAATACTAAATACAGCATTTTTTATTACATCTTCTAGGTGAACAATCTTAAAGTAGAGCAGTTGAATATTGTATAAAACAAAACAAAGAGAGATTCCAGCCGTCACATATGTCATTAATTAACAAAAAGTAGAGAAAAATAGTTTGGAAATTCCAAAAGTGCACGCCTCATAACACACATACATAAACGAAAAATAAATTCAAAACATAGTTTCTAACAAAAATTACCAATTTATCACTTTTCATGAAGTATGTTTTGACTGCTGTTTTACACATCAATATGGGTAAATTTCTAACCTCGCAATCCTTACGTAATGTCAAAGACTATTTATTTAGATATTTACGTTGTGGGTTGCTAGGCAACACGTTCAGTCAAGGTTGGAAATATTTAGATAAAGATATTATATTTTAGTTAGTATTTTATTAATTATAATTAAACTACTATGAATAAAAGAGCCATTTTCAATAGGGTTCCTTCTATGGCCGAAACGAATATATAAAAAAAAAATTGACTCAATTAATTCATTTTATCGCAAGCTACAATGTTTTCAAGGTTCATAAATTGACGGACAGGAATTTTTTTTCAACTATTTTGATGTTTTTTTCATTTCTGCTGCATTAAATCAATTGGTAAAAAATACAGTATTAATCTCCATTTAATCATCTATGTAATGGTATATAAATGAAGTAGGTTCTGTGTACTAGCAGGAGTGTAACAATAAAAACAGTTGCAGAAATGGGGCAAAAAATATTTTTCGATCGTAGAGCACACTCTAATGCTTCGCATTACGAGTCGTGCAATAAATGAGCGCACTAAAATTATTATAACCTGTGAGATAAATAATCAAGAAGTTTAGATCGGAACCGACCAAAGTGAGTCCATATGAACATCTACTAGATCACTGCACTACTTAGTTCATGAGCCTAAACACACTTGGCAGTGGTGAATTTGCTCCGTACGGGTCTCCGGGCGGCGCGGGGATATCTAGCAGGGACCTTCGTTTTAATATCATAATCAATTGTAGTTATATTTTCGAAGTTTTCGAAATTTAACCTTCTAAGAAATTACTCTGATATTGTGTATAATGGTATCAGATTAGTTACGGACTTCCTCTGCTCTAATTCTTTTCATATAATTTCAAATCGATTTTATTAAATCATATTTATGTTTTGTTGTCATCGAAATTGCAATTATTAGAAATTTCCAACTGTGAAACGTTAAAACCGTGACGTTTCATATTCATTAGGTATACTGAAAGGATGGAAAGTATCGTAATCGAAAACTTCCCCAAAATTCGAAGCTGATAAACCGTTGAGTTAAAATTATAATTGGAATTAAAGTATCGATACGAGTATCTCGGACATTTTCCCTTAAATTGGAATTAACCGACTTATGCATGACAACCTGACCTCAAAAATAAATCTTGGCACTTGAATTTTAAGATATATTTCTGGTTGTTGACGATGTATTATTAGTCGTTGTTTACGTGGCCATGCGAGTATCGTAGGTCCGAGGGCTCGTCGCTCGAATGGTGCGAATTCGTCACGGATGCTTATCGAGAAGGCAGTCGATAAAGGCGGCCTGTCGATGTTTTATTATTACAGGGGTCCGTGGTAATCACGAGCCCACGCTCTGCTTTCGACGAGACCTCGTGGGACTCATTAAACTGTTCGCCGGCGCTTTTACAACAGAAACGTTCTCGAAATATAGGTTTAGTTACGTTAATGTTCTCCGAATTCGTTGGTAATCGATGAAAAAGAATCGAAGGACGATTAATATCTTATATTTATACTTTTGTTGGCTGAGGAGGTCGTGTCTAAATAATAGCTGCGCGCTATGTTGATGGGTGACTGTTTTCCCTTGAAGACTCCTTCGTACCACGGAGAGCACGCAACCCCGCAGATCCTGGTCGTGATAAGGATGTCTGAAGCCTGAAACCCTGATATTTGATCTAATTGTAGAACATCGGTATAACCCCATATAGGACTGTCGGTCCATGTAAAATATTATATATTGCATTGGCATGGAACAATGCTAGCCGGATGCTAACGTAAATGCGTGTTATTTTTCCTTTAATTAAATCGAAGGATGCTAATCATTTCGTAATTTTGACAATGTAACAGTTTAACCACTATCCTTTGCAACTTCAAGGAAAACGAAATAATTGGAGCAATTACTCAGTATCGGTTGCAATTAATTGATTTTCCTTAGTTTTTCCTCAGTCGAATTAATAACGATCAACGATTTGCATAGTTTGCGATATATTTACGTGTTTAAGTTACTTCTAGATCAAAAAATCGTAAACAACGAACAAGTGTTGGCACTACACGGCAAGTATATTTAAGTGACGGCGGCTATTGACCGGACTCAACACAATTAATTCTAAGCAAGTCCGCAGCTACTCAAAAAAGCTCTCAGGGTGCTTTCGTCATTACTTGCATATTTTTTGTTCCAAGTAGATCGAATTTTTTCGCGCGCCCTCGCGATTTAGCCACAGGGTGATTTATGATAAAACTTATAAGCGGCACTTTTAATATCAACGAGCCTTTTAAGCCTTGGCCCTTTGTAGATGCCGACGGAGAGATAACCTAATTAACAAACGTTATATATCATTGGGAGAGCGAGCGCAAATATGAGATTTTATTTATTAACAGGTCTCGGAAAAGTGGTAATGTATGTGGGGGATGCGATGCGGGGTCGTATATTCATGGACTCTTAATTGCTTCTTATCTTGCATCTGCAAGTCGACGAGATCACAATTTGTATGTATAACGTGGTGCAGATATCGATGGGGTCCGCCTACACCGCGCTCGCTGAGGAACCCGATCCAAGGATGCCCCCCCTGGACACCGCTTGTGGTTTTATATTGAGTAACATCTATATCTACATAATAAGTATTGTGAGTCAGTGCCAAACCTATTGTAATTTAAAATTAACCAGTGATTCAATTGGATACTTAAATAGAATATAAATGTTATATACCTATCAAGTACGAACCTAGTCATTTAAATTCAACTTATCATTGTTAACCAGCTTCGTTCGATTTAGGTATTAATCAAGGACTTTGGTAAACGAAAATTGGAACAAAAACTCATCGACTCTCTATTTTAACGCTCACTGTCTAGAATTACATAAACAGTGCAGTAAGACAATGGAACCGAGAGCACAAAGTATGGAGAAACTCACGTAACTACTCGTTACTGGTAAGCTCGACCAAGCCATCCTATAACCGAATAGATCACTCATCAGTTTACCACAAAAGCCAAGAAACATTCAAGAGAAACTAGCCCTTCCTTCTCTTACAATGAAGGTGGAAATCGTGTATTCTGAAACTGAGTTAATATTTTTCGATGTAAGGCATACTCGGCGCATGTCGGCGTTAAAGAGAATCCGATTATTGCTATTGAATTACATATCAAGAGATTGCGTGTACCGGGACACAGACACACAGTATAAAAAAGTTCAATTACTCAACTCTACGAGTAATTAATAGGTTATCAAATTAGTTAAATGATTTATTGTCGCTTGCTGTCCAATTGTGTTTCTAAACATATTATTAAAATGAAATGTATTAGTGTCCCTATTTGGCAACTTCGTTAAATGCTTAATAGTTAATTTGTTCACGGTAACTACCTCCAAAAACACTATGCGGTAGGTATTTGTAGAAAGTAACCACCTCCGAATTCTATATTATCTCGATAAAAATCGAAGTAGTTAAGGTACTTACGTAGAACCTTATTGCTCCTGAACAACCTGACCTTACATAAAAGTAGGAAATTTTCATCAGCTTTTCAGAAAGTGCTTGCATGACGTGTTTTTCACACGTCATCATATTTATATTCCTTTTAGGTATTTGAATAGTTTTACATTCAGTACTATGTACCTGCACTGCATCGTACTAAAAAGGCATCATTTAAATAATAAGTACCAAAGTTGCGTAAGTAGTAGCGGATTGCAAATTCATCGGCTCGCTCTGCGCCCGCGTCGACCGGCCTGTTTAGCTCAGTTGCACGAGCATCATGCAACGCCTGGCAAGCGTGGGATATGTAATTTTGTAATGGAACCTAATGATGCTCATTATCTGTTTAGACAATTTGTAAGTGCCTCAAGTAATTTAGAATTTACTTTATAAATTAGCGAAATTAAAGTTCACTTATCTAAACTAATTTAATTTATACCTACACAGTACACTCGATTTGAAAAGTTCTGTTAACTTCATTTATTTATTACCTACTAGCTGCCCGCCCCGGCTTCGCACAGGTAGCACTAAGTAGGTACTTATCTACGGCGCACCTCCCTACGTATCTAACATACCCTACATACGTAGCTACCTACCTTCATACCTACCTACCTTTCTATTAACCTGCTCCACCTACCCTACCTACCCTACCTACCCTACCCACCCTACCCACCCTACCTACCCTACCCTATTTACCTTAACTACACCCTACACAGTATTTTTTTCTTTTTTCTTTTATAACTATTACATTTATATTAACCAATAAAAAAAAACTGTCTGCTAAATTTAAAAACGTTTGACAGTTTGTTTGATGAATGTGATCATCAAACGCGCGAACTGTCAAACGCGCGAAGATAAAATAGCCGTATTTTCTGAAATTTACCATTATTCGACGGTGCGCAGAAAGAAAAATTAAGAATATTGTTTCTTAATTTTTCTATCCGTTAGAACCTTCTACAAAGTATTAGAAAACTAAAAAAAAATGATGAATGAAATCGGTAAAGGTAATGCGTGCGTGACCAATACAAGGGAAATAGGTATTAATTTTTATATATAGTTTAGGTATGTATTATGAATAGTGAAGATTAATTTTGTATTATACTGTCAAAACGAGTAAAATTAAACCGATTGAGCTGATTTTTTTGGCATAACAGACACAAATTTACTTTATTTTGATAAAAATTACTATCACATCACATGAAAACAATAGGTTTCAGTGATGTTCAATTCCCCATCTTCCTATTTTGCAAAGATCCAATTTAAGTAACACATTGCAATAGCTTCAAGAGATAGAAAAACTAATAATAATCTCCATAGGTGCTAACTATTGAACCACTGCTTATTCCTCCACTGTGACATTAGAGCGTGGGCTGACGAGCGTCATGTACGCGTTCCACCTGCAACGTTAGTGCTCCGACAGACGAGCGTTATTTATGTATGGCGACCTTTAACAGCCCCTAGAATGATATCTGTTATGAAGCTTCGTCAATAAATATGTAACACATGACGAACTATGTTCTAAAAGTAGATGTTATGTGCGCACCTGTTTTCAGTCCAGGTGTTCAGAATAAGACATAAATAAAGAAAGGATTTTATTCGAAAAATGTTCACGAAGATGTTCACAGAAATATAATTGGTAAAACATGTGACGTTCAACTTTAGACTATAAAGATGGTATAGTAGTTTCATCAAATAATCCTGGAAAAGACTTTTGTAAATAAATTGTGTGGTAAATAACGTAAGAACAGCTGCAGGTTTTTTCGTGATATCGTGGTTGGTCCCATGAGTAAAAGTTGTTCATAATTATGTGAGCTTTCAATGATGACCCCTTTGGGTTATTTTTCTTTATGTGACCAATACTTATCTAATTTGTCATAGATTTAAGCAAGAAAAACAATATTTATATAATCTATACAAGGTGGAGACGACAATACAACAAAAAATTAAATGGCGTGTCCATAATGACGGACGTTCTCATTCTGTATACAAAAATTCAATTGAATATATTCAATAGTTTAGTAAATATAGCTCGGCAAAATCCATAGTCGGCTCGGGCTATTTCGTTTATCCACCCCAAAAATCCACCCTAAGGTGAATATTCTGAAATGTATACCCGAGAATTCACCCAAGGCCTAGTTAGATGAACGGAATGTATAGGCTTAGGGTGGATCCGGCATACATTACATTTAATTTGTTTGAAAAACTCATTTTTTTATTTCGAAGCTAGGATTTATTTGACAAAATACTTCTAAGCATTAGTAGCGCCAGTATTTTAATTTTTTGTTTTATGGTAGTCTCCACATTGTATATGGGCATATTGATGGACAGCTCACTAAATAACAATTATTCTTATCTTTTGGGAAGGGAAATACTTCTGGCAGTCAACGAATAATAAAAGCAGACAATTGAAAATTTAAATAAAGTAACTCAACCGCCTCAAATTAAATGAACTCTATCAAAAATAAGTTTTAAAAAAATGTAAAAGTTCGGAAATGAATGACGCAACCGGACTAGAAGAAGGTACAGTACGACACAACTTAGATGTAGCATAGATTTGAAAATTTTCATTCATTAATTTCAATTTTGCGAATGTATTTGGCTATATGACTTTACAAGTTATTGCGTTTTCGAAAGATCATTTTCACCTGAATCAGTAATAAAGATTGGTAATTTTGAAGGCGCACTCAGTTCGGATGGTGATCGGTTTTACGAATTTTGCCGATGCTACATCTAAGTTGTGTCGTACTGTAATGTTAAGAAATCTCGTGCAATATAAATCATTTTCCACTTCTACATCCAAAAGCCTAATTAAACCATTAACTAATGAAAACATAAAAACACAACTGTAGTATGGGTACTGTAGGTATAACACAAAAAAAAACATGAAAAAACAAAACAGTAGAAGTTTATGTTAGTTTTGCTCAAAGCAGGCTGAGCAAACGAAGTCGCAGTCACGTCAAGTCGATGCTATCGCGATCCTTACACACTACCACATTTCGCAAGAAAATACAAATACACGACATTTTAATCACTTATTTACTGTACATTGCGATGCGAAAACTTCTGTAGGTAATTATTCCGCAAAGTAAAGCAGCAATGGATATCAGTTGGGACACTATCGTTGCCCAACCCTAAGTTAGTAATACAGGGGAGCGGAAACGGAAGCGCCAGGTTGTACTGGTAATGAATTTGCGCGGGCGGGCGCCGCCCTACGAAAATAAATTACCGCATAGTTTCCTTGTTTTCTTTTAAAACCTCCACCTGACTTGAATGAATAACGGATTCGTGTGTGTTCTCAAAAGCGTATTGTGAACATCAAGATTGCAGTCGTAACCTCATTATTATTTGAAATTCAATCTTTTTACAGTTAAATCGCTGAAAAATTTAGTTTCACACAAAAGTATAGATTTCTTATCACATTGTGCCGAAGCATTGTGCAATCAAAACTGCAATAATCAAAAATGTATTAACCTCTGAATGAATCTCATAACCGTTAGCTGAAATAAATCTGCAATCTATTCATAATTTTTTGTTACAGATAATCTGATTTATGTTATCGTGGATTAAGACTTATTCATTTTATAACGTTATAAATTTAATTTGCACGTTAAAAAACGTAATAAATTGCTCTTTATTAAGCTAAACAAAAAGTGACTCACGTGATGGGTACATAAAAAGGTAACAAAGCGGACCGTTACACGGCAATTGTACGAAATTCAATTTGTGTAGCCGGACCGCACCGCACCGCCGCCGCACCGCAGCGCCAAACACTAGCGCCGTGAATAACAATTATTGTGTTGATTACCGCACCGCGCCGCGTCTAATAATTCACTCTATGGCCTAAACTCTGTAATTACGCGGATGGAAACGTCGGCTCACCGTTTGAGATAAAAATCGTAGTGGGCCAGTGTATGCCGCGCGGGCTCCGTTCCTACCGCCGCCCTCGGTAATTGCGGCCTTTCGTACAAACAACATAAACATTTATTTTGTTATGATCAAGCAAACGTTTTGTTGTACACAGATACATACGATATTATTGTGTTACCTGACTTACCTCTACTAATGTTTAAGCACTCGCCACTTTTAACGTTCACCTTATGAGAACGCTCTACTGTTGCGGTCTTATTTTCTTCATTGTTACGACCATTGTGTGATGAATGCTTCGATTTTATCATGTTTATGACATGTTATAATTTGACCTTGATTGATTGCTAATGGTATATGTATAAGTGCGGATTTCACCAATGAAATTGAACGCGTTCAGCACATCTAAACGCGTTTAAGATCTGTCTGTGTACAATATTCCATAACATTTTTGACAGCGTTTTAGAAATGCTGATCGCGTTCAGTTGCATTGATGAAATCAGCCCTAAGTATCTTTTAATAATATTGAAATAAGGGAGACAGGAATAGCACCATCACTTTCCATTTTCTTAAATGACAGAAGATGATTTAAAATTGACAAGGAGATGTCACTGGTATGAACGGGCAAGGGCAACACATTAAGGGCAGATTTCACCAATGAAACTGAACGCGATCAGCATATCTGAACCACGTTTAAGAGCTGTCAGTGTCAATGTTGCGTGCTTGGTTGAATGCGGTTAAGATGGGTTGATTGCGTTCAGTTTCATTGGTGATATTCGCCCTAAGTAATCGCCTTTCTATGATCGAAAAACAAACGATTTGAAGACCTAAACTTAAGCTGTCCGCACACCAACGCTGACGATAACCGCTGTGGTACTGGGAGCGAAACGCAATAATTATTTATTTCCAGATTTTGTTCTTTTACCACTATGCTGCAAAGCTTTGGTTTCCTAAGAAAGCGGTGAACTGTCACACAATAACGGCTGTCCAAATACAGAGCGTTTTTTGACACCTTAACACGTTCAATGCCGGGAGCTCTCCTGGAGGGTTCACCTAGTCGCACATGCGATGGCAGAAGCCCTCGTGGAGGGCTCATTTTAAATGTAGGTTTTTCTTAGAGAACAGGACACAGCATTATAAACCGTGAAAATAAAATGAGATGTATATGTTAACAAGATTTATTAGTATACGCGTTGGTTTTAAAATACAAGCATTTTTTTTTGTTCACGGTGTCCAAAATAATCACTAAACATTTAAAAGGTTGGAAACTACTATAGCGACAAGACCCCCTGAAAACACTGTTTTATGTACTTCGTTTTACAGTGTTTTATAACACGGTTTTAAACCTAATGCCGTTGATCGTCCGCCATGGTTAACGTTAGCGCAAACGTAATGCCGAAAACGTAATGCAACCCTCCCGGAGGGTTCACTTCCAATATGTATGGCGGCATGGCGTATGAGTTGTATGAAAATGGGTGGAGTCGAAAGTGTTAATATCAAACACTGGTGAAAATTTATAGATTTTCATGACGGGCGTTATAATATGACTCAACCGCTCGTCTAGGATCTAGACCGCTCGTCACAGTATCTCTGCTAGTCTACTCTATAATTGTTGAAGTCGTGGCTGAGATATCCAGTACAAGCTAAAAGTACCATTATGTAAGCTGTTGCGTTTACAATAATGTACGTAGGTAAGTCTTCTTAAGTTACTATTAATGTTACTGGGCAAACTTGTACATATTGTAATCAAATCGGAAGCACCTTATCAAACATGATGACGTATCACAAATGACGTATCAAACCTGGGACAGGAATACTAATATTAATCCTATACACTTCCCAATTCATTGAGTTCGTATAATAATAATCAATTATTATAATAATTCAAATGCTACTTATTATAATTTTAATTAATAAATAATGATGAGCGATTTTCCTTGAGCCAGTATACAACTACATAGTATTTTACCGGAAAATAAACGATCACTAACCAATTATTTATACGTTATCGAGTGTATAAGGAAACGCCAACTGTATGACGGAGGCACTTTGAAATCACCCGATCAGCCGTTCCATAAGGCCTTTTCAGCAAAACTTTCAGTTTGCCAGTTGAGCAACTGAAATTGATAACACGTGAAATTCTATTTTCAGTTTCCGCCTAACTACTCGTAATACCGGAGACTATTTGTAGTTCCTGTAGCAACACGTTTCATTTTCATATTGCGTTCAGTATCATGAGTGTGTTGACACTTCAATTACCATAAACAATTATAGGCCCAAGAGGAAAAACATAAATATGTGTGGTAATTACAGACACAGTTTATACACCTACTTATACTAATTTATTAAAATTAATGTCCAATTTAACAACAGATACCTACTTATACCTAGGTTAACATGATTTTGTTGTCAAACAATCACATTTTAACAACAGATACCTACTTATACCTAGGTTAACATGATTTTGTTGTCAAACAATCACATTAATTTAACAACAGATACCTACTTATACCTAGGTTAACATGATTTTGTTGTCAAAATCACATTAATTTAACAACAGATACCTACTTATACCTAGGTTAACATGATTTTGTTGTCAAACAATCACATTAATTTAACAACAGATACCTACTTATACCTAGGTTAACATGATTTTGTTGTCAAACAATCACATTAATTTAACAACAGATACCTACTTATACCTAGGTTAACATGATTTTGTTGTCAAATAATCACATTTTAACAACAGATACCTACTTATACCTAGGTTAACATGATTTTGTTGTCAAACAATCACATTAATGCATGTTTTGTTTACGTATCAAAGCTTATAAGTAGTTGGTAACATGAAGCGTATCATAGTTCCGAATAGTTAGTTTCCGAGAAAGCCTGTTTGCCGCGCGGCGCGGCGAGTTCAAATTACAGGGGCGCACACCGCGCCAGGCCCGAATCTACGCTGCCCAAACAATCGAATTAGCTGTAATGACTCCCATGCACCTAGTAGTTTAGAGTTAGACCCCTTTCTGTGCCAGCGACTTTCACTTGTAGCAGTAATATGATATCGTTACAATAAGAAATATTGTTATTGGTGTCAAGAACTATTGAGATTTGTAAACTTATTTCTACTGTTAGAGAAAAAGTACTAAGTAATCGCATGAAAAGATGTTTCAGAGATCAGAGAAACGTAGATCTCAACATAATATTAATCTATTCTATTAAAGTTTAATTTACATTAATTTAGTTCGTACACCGATACCCATGATTAATGTTCACGAAGCGGCCTAAACTAAAAGATAAATTAACGTCATTTTAATACCTACTCCCATACAGGCGCTGTATCCATACAAAAAATCCTATTAGCCGGCCGAGTTCGTCCAAACATTAGACAAAAAGCCGACATCGGCTCATAAATACATATGGGCGCTACCAATAATTACCGTTTATTATAAAGGGTGAAATAAAGCGCATTCCAAACAAATGGGTACGTGGTACATTCGGTAGTACGTGTCACAGGTCGTGTCTAAACTCATCAATCTTGGCTCCATTTAATGTTGAGAACACGAGAGCGTGTGTGTGAGTGTGTGTGTGTGTGTGAGTGAGTGCAAGCCGCGGCGTGAAAAGCTCCGACGACGAAACAAAACTGGCTCGCGTGCACAATGAACGAGTGAACAAGAACGATGCCGCGCAAATGGAATACGCCCGGCGACGCCATTGTCGATACACAAAAGAAAGGCAATCATTCGACATGAATAAATATCTTTGAATAATGGGGGTCTCGCTGCCTATAATGAAATGTTTTATGTATTGGAATTATCGCGTATAAATCGCTTGTATATGACGCTACACTTCCTTGTTAATGTTTGATTCGCGGTTTCGTTATCATATTTAGGTTAAATCCGCGTAGCATTTCGTGTAGTTACTGACTAACCTGGTGTCCAGACTCTGGAACTCTGGACTCCAGAGTTTTAAAACCACCCAAGGGCAAAAAAAAATTCATTTAAGATTTAAACATTTAAAAAGCTTTTTACGGTTACTTTTTACACTAATTAAATTTAGCGTCTTTCGCAGGTCCCACTTATTCATAAAATCGATTGCGCACGTATTTGATCCGTTGGGTTTCCTCACGCCTTTAACTATCGTTGCCAAGGTTTTATATTATTATATAAAATAAATAAAATTAAATTTATTAAAGTATAAAGTATAACTATGGTTTACATTAATCACAATCGAGGAAAATTTAATTCTAACTGTAATGTAGACTTGCCTGATCTAGGTTTATGAAAACCTGTGTTTCAGGCCATCAATTTACGACGAATTTCACCAATAGAGCTGAACGCGATCAGCACATAAACCACGTTTAAGAGCTGTCAGTGTCATTATTTTCTTTGAAACATTGACACTGACACTGACAGCTCTTGAACTCGGCTTAGATGTGCTGATCGCGTTCAGTTTCATCGGTGAAATTCGGACTTACATTTAAAAAAAAAATTAAAAGAAGGCAACAATTAATTTATTAGAAGCTAAATTAAAAAGAAGACATAACATTTTCAAAGCGCTTTTCTGTTCTCAATGTCCTATTCGTGTGGTTAGTGATTCTGTTGTTTCTGTGGGGATCTTCCTGGTGTCAGAGTTTTAAAGCCAATGCTTCACAATGTGGTATGGAATGATGATACCATTTTTTTTGCCTGTGAATTTATCAAATAACTTCTCCCGCTCTGGGTGCAGCGGGACGGGAGGGTGTGTCAGACTGTTACTGACTAAAACCAACCCGTATTCCTTCAGTTGCCTGTGTGTTGCCAGGAGCCACGGTAACCCTTTCAAATTTCCCGCGACCCTGGCAGGCATCGGCCCAAGATGATCGCCCTGCTGATGTCATAAATTTCTGGAACTGATATCTAGAACAGATTCCTGTCTTAAATAAAAAACACAAGAGTTCCTTATATAGCTAAAGTGAGCACCAAGGAAGAAACCCCCATCGGGCGCATAGATGGATGAGTATAATTTGATACCTTTCAAATCATTATATCCAATGCTACAAAAGATTCTTAGGTATGCCTCTTAAGTAAGTATGTATAAACTAAAGATTACGTAAAAATGAGTAGCTACCTAAATAGAACCTACAGTTCTCAAATTGCATCACAATACTATCGTATAATAACATGGCAATTAATTAGAACCATTAGAACACATAACTAATTAACTTTATGAGCCTATTACTTCAAACAATACATAATTAACTGTTCTCAGTAAACAATAGTCATCAAAATTTTAATGTATCATTTTAATCCCAACATTGTTCTTAAATAATAGGTATCATTCGGCTTTGAGGAAACCGCTTGTGTCCGTAGGGACACAAGCGGTTTCCTTATCCTAGCCTTATCTATTTATATATATAATATAAAAAGATAAGGCTAACACTACGCAAAACCTTTAAATAGAACAACACCTAAAGCAACTCTTTCATGACAGGAAAACATCAAATCTGTCGTGTCGTCAAGAGATGTCGATTATTTACGCAAAACAGGTGTGTCAGGGACTCCTAACAAAATGCTTTTTATCCGACTGCGCGACGCAAAGGAGGATAATGTGTTTATCAGCCTATGTATGTAGGTTTGTTCCATTGTGGCGCTCTAGATAGCGCCGCGTGGGCCGGTTTTGATGTTTCTTACGTCAATCGGTTTGTTCTCGTGCAGTCGGAGGCAATATCTCTTTATTGTTTTATCTAAGAAGATGCCTCTGACTCCACGAAATTGTTTATAGTATTAAATAGGATTAAAGACTGAAATAGTTCCTCTTATTTCCAAATTTTTTAAAGTTCACTATTTACGCAGTTCGGTTTTGTTTTTTTAATATTTATTTTTTATGCAGTATCTTCTTTTCATTACCTTTAAACCAAACAACACAACACAAGACAAAACTACACTAAGTAAAGGAAAAGACAAAAAAGCTCCGTAAGCTATTTCGAGAAACTTATAACACCATTGCTTCATTGCTCTTTAATCAAATCACGAAGCATCTCATCTTTCGGTCGCAGCGTCCATCAGTTAATTTTTCCGGTGTGTTTCCGAATCTAATAGCATTAATTAATGCTGCGCGGGAGTGCGGCGGAACGAAGCGGTGAGGAGGACTCGGCTCACGCTCCTCCACCAATAAATCAATTTAATCTAATTTAATTTGAGCCAGGCTTCCTCCGGACGAACGAATGGTTTTCGAACAGTCACGCAACCTCTACAAGTTTTTTCAAGCAATCGGTTTCAGGCGACAGACATTGCAGTATTATATCATGTTACTATTGATGTCCTAACGACTGTTTATTTATAATTATATCTTGTTTATTAACATCTAGCTGATTATTTTATAAAATAACGTAATTTTGTTTTACTCTATCGATAGAAATCCGGAGCGTTACGCACAGATTTAGCGTAGCATCTCGTAGCACGTCGTAGCACTGTAATTAATTTAATCGCAAACTAACTTTGCTAACGTACATTGCCATACTCGTACCTATATTACATTAGGTTAGATTTCAAGATACAGTTACTTCAAAATAACAATAGGTTACAAAAATAGAATGTATTTATCTAAACTAAGCCTTTGTTTAGATAAATATATACATTCTATTTTTGTATACAGTCAGATCACGTCTTAACAATCTATCAAGCTAAAAAACTTCTACAACATACGAAAGTTCCATCCAAGGCCAGTTATAACAAAAGCTAGCAGACAGGAGCCAGTTCTTTATTTATATCCTATTGAAAATGATTAATCACATTTAACTACACAGTATTCCTTGATTTCTTGATGCCCATAGCCCCGGCTTGGCCGAAGCTCGTAACACGGTACCATGTTCAAATACCTAGACGCAAAAAAGACCAGAAATACAGGATGAAAAACTACCTGCTATTAAATCTATATATCTCTAATTCCGATCAGCAAATATCGGACGTTTACAAGCTACTGCTATAAGGATATGAAGCAAGTCACGTATGATGAGATCATGACCATACCATACAAAAAACTTTTTAAACAGTAGCACAATCAACACACCACGTTCCCACATGAATCAATACATTCGGCCGCTATTTAGCTACATGCTACCAAATAAATTACTCTCAGAACGAATTAGACCGCTCTACTACACCGCGTACACCATCATTTTGCGCTTCATTATAACTTAACAGTACCTCAACAATAATAAGACACACGTCAATAGCTAATTCAATTTCTTCTCAACAAATTGAATTTGTTCTACGGTGTGAGCGTACATTCTTGTTCGTACAATGAGTATACCAACAATAAAAGGCCGAATACCAACAGCGGCTACCGGGGCTAGGAGCGACCATGGTGCGACCAGCGACCACACAGCTCGTCGTCACGTTTCCAATGAGATCGGTGCCGCGATGACACCCTTGAAATGTTTTTAATAGCGTGATTTATAGAGCAAATTAAACATTTGACTTGGCGTGAATTTGACGCTGAGTGGATCGGTCACGCACGGACACTGCGCCCGCGCTGCCTCCGCCTCACAAGTACAGGCGAACACATCTTATGAGGATAATATTTTTTTATTGTTTAGCAGGCCCATGTTCAATAATTATAACTAAGGTAAAGGTGTGTACGTACTCATGTCGGAGATTTCCCAAAAGTAACATGGTGCATTTTATTAGTAAGGACCAGGTTTTGGCGACTTTTTTGTACATTTCGAGCATTTAGTGAATATTTCAACCAATCTAAGTTGCATAATATATAATTCACTCTCTATTAAAATGAATAATAGAAAGATCTGTGGAGCTTGTGTTGCTGTTCTACCGTACATACTAAAATATGTTATATATTAACAACGAATTTAATAACCTGAAAACCATCCAAAGTACGGACAGACTGTGACTGACATAAACATAAGTAAACCTTAGGATTAGATACGGAGCCTTCAAAACTGTTTTTTTCATTGACATGCATATGCACCAAGTAAAGCTATATTTATGAAATGAAATGAAATGAAATTTATTTGCAATAATTGTAGAACATTACAGATGGTCGGGTTTTTTAAGTTTCTAAAACAATTCGCTAAAACTACTTACACTTAGCATGCAAAACTACAATAAAATAATTGAAATAAGCTAATATACTTGGAACATACATTTTAGTTATTATATTATAATAATTAGAATGTCAATCATTTGTCAAACTATAATAGTAAAAAAAAAAAATTTTAAGACACAGTTTTAAAACGACGGATTGGCGGTTCCCTTTATGTTTTTGGTAATTTATTGTATATCCTTATAACCATTGGAAAGCAACTTCTGTGATATAAGTGGCTTTTCATTGGAGGAATAATAAGTCTATCAGGATATCTTGTGTTAACCGTAACAGTGTCTACAAGACGTTGAAATAATAAATAACAAATAACATAAATTAACAGCATTCAAGTAAGTACATACCGGGAACAGTTAATATTTTTAAATTTAAATGATTGAAAGGTTTTCTTGGCGTTCCACCTCTTCTGTCACCGACTGTACACAGGTCTCCGCGCGCGACAGAGCCTCCAGTCCGGTGGTCGCAGCTGATTAATACGCGCCGCTACCGTCTTCCACGGAAGGTTTTTTACATCGGCGACACCGTGCGTGCGCGTGAGAACCGATTTCCACCGCTGTTTTCAGCACCAACTAACGGTATCAGAGAGAACCGCCGCTGTAAAAGTACCCACTGTGAAAGTACCAACACCAAATAAAAACTTGTCTAAATCACGTAGATCAAACCAACCGTGAAAATACGTTTGCAGTTCTGAGTATCGCCGTGGTTTTGTTAACTTATACCATGTTGTTGTGACAGCCTGTTGGTATTACGTTTGGCGGCTGTCAACGGCTCAGCCATTGTGGAAAATGGCAGCAAACAATTTCAAGTACTTACAAAAACAACGTTCTAAAAATTTTGTTTATGTGTATAGGTATGATTCATTGATTCTGGAATTTACAATTAATTACTTAGTTTGAAATTCCGCGCATTATTTGAGAAAAATACTATACAAGCCTTGGCTGCAACCATCAGGCATTGATGGACTCACGTATGTCGCAAAAAAGCCAACCTCAACCAGATACGTTCCATTCAGGCGCATTGCTGCAACTCTGCCAACACGTATTGTGACTGCCTCCGCATTAAGAGGACATCAAATTTAAAATACCCAGGAAAAAAAAGAGTCCAGGTCGATTGTTTGCTGAGTTGGAAGAAACACATTGATGAACTCGTCCCCCGTATTCGTAAACTCATTTTTGTGTTCAAGAAACTTAGAGCAGTGGCAGATTTTAAAACACTGAAAACAGTTTACTTTGCGCTTGCCCAATCTATACTGGGCTACTGTATCTCTGTCTGGGGTGGCACCTTTGCAGTTAGTATGTTACGTATTGAAAGAGCACAAAGATCGGTCCTTAAGGTTATGAGCAGGAAACCCTTCAGGTATCCTACCGCACTTCTCTATAAAGAGTGTGAGGTCTTAACTGTGAGACAACTCTTTGTGCTCCAAATAACATTGCGCAAACATGCCACTATAACACACTCCCTACGGCTACGAGAAGGCAAGCGCAAAAGAACGAGACTGTGTAGCACAGAGAGACATAGAACTGCTCTTGCTCAGCGGCATTATTGGATACTGGGTTCACGGGTTTACAATAAACTTAATACTGCGCTAAATATTTGCTTACTTACCCGACAGCAATGCAAGAACGCTGTAAGTAACTGGCTGAAAGGTCTCACCTACGATGAATCTGAGAGACTTATACAATTAGTGGGTTAACTGTCTTTTTCACCAACTCATACTCACTCATACCTTCTGAACTTCTGGTCACACACTACCAAACACACCACACACACACACACACACACACACACACACACACGCACAGACACACATGCATACACACACACACACACAGACACACACATGCATACACACACACGTGCTCCTTTTGTGTATTACCTTGTTATAAGTTTATAGGTTAATTGTACTTTTCTTTAGAATTTATTCAAAATTTTATTGTGTAAGTATAAAGAACTATCCTAGTTGGTCCGGAGGAAGGTGATGGCATTCGTGATACAGGGTAATCCTAGTACGAGTGCCAAAGCACTCCTTTGACATCTAAGTGCACATTGTATAAGACCAAATTTGTTTTAAGGAGATTTACTGTACCCATTCTTTCAGTAATAAAACCTTTTTTTTTTTTTTTTTTATGTGTGCCTCGGCTTCGCCTCAGCCCACTTTTCACGATCGTCTATCAATGCCCTTGTTGCAGGATGCGACAGTAATGTACTATTTTCTCTTTAAGTCGAACTAAGTCTTGAGAGCTTTATCTGATTGATTTATTAATAAATACATCGTCAAAATTTCCAAGATTAAACTAATATTATACAAGCATGAAAGTACATAAATTAAAGAAAGAGACAACTACTGGCCGCACATTCGCTTTGTCTCTCTCGTACTTTTCGGTCAGTATTCACTGCACAACTGAATACGGAACGATCAGTCCATTCTCTATGTCTATGATGTGCATGCAAGTGTCTGTTAGATTATCTTGTTCGTAGCTCTGTGTTTTTCCTTGTCGTAAGATCGATGTTGTTCACCGTACAGTGGCAAATTATACAAATATTGGTCATGTTATGTTAGGACAATTACCTACTCATACTCATTTATTTAGAAAAGCAGTGGGTAACGGCCGCGACTTACAAGTTGTAGGTCGTAGGTTCGAACCCGGGCGCCTTTACTTTGTGTAAATTATTTCATCACCACTGCTCTCAAAAAGGTGAAGGAAAATATCGTGAGGAATCCGGCATGTCCTAGAACCGAAAATTCGAACATATGTGACATCTACCAACCCGCTGGGCCCGCGTGGTGGATTACGGCCCACACCCTCTTACCGAGAGGAGGCCTGTGGGCTGTGTCCCAGCAGTGGGAACATTATAGGCTGACTAAATACACACATAAACTTACGCCTTCTTCCCATGGGGGTAGGCAGAAATTACAAAACGCCCCTTTGACGATCCTAACATATTTCTTTGAAAATTATATACCTATAGATAAAAGAGTGATAATTGGGTGATAAAGTAGAACATTTATTAGGCACGACAAGTTAACACTATAAAAATCCCATCTTATCATCTTTATTTAGTGACAATCACCTGTTTTCTAGACCATAACTACTTTACAAGTCTCTCTCATAACGCACAAATACTAAATACTAATTTAAAAGTGGTTTCAATACCCGTGGGCCAGTAAAGCAGGCAGTAAAGTGTGTGTTGTAAAGGAGTTCAATCAGCTGCCTGTCGTCCAATATTTGTTATAGGCTGCGCAGCCGCAAGTGCCCATTGTGCGGCAATATGTACCGAGCGCTGAGCACCCACTCGTTATACATTCAGCCCCTGATTTTAGCTACAGGGTGGATTGCGGAGAACTATTCTTAAACAGCTCTCCGACCATAATTTACCAATGGTCAATGGGCAATACTAGTTATTAGTAACATTAAAACGTCACTGAAAACAAGAATAGACATTTAAAAAAAATCTTTCTAGAGTAATAATTATTAATAAAAAAACAAGGAATGCAACTTTAGGAAAGTCTGCATCATAAAGACTATAGTCTTAGCTTAGAACAGAAGTAGGTACCCTAGAATGCATTCCGACAAAAATATCACATGATACTACACAAACACATGTTTAAACTCCAAAAAAGTAGAAGTCTCTCTTTTTTCCTCATGGGTTATCGAAAACCTATATGGCCTTTTATTTATTTACCTAATAACTCCCAATACCTAAAGCCTTGAGGTAATATAACTACTGATTAGGTACCTACTGACGTCATTACAATACTTAATATGTGTTTTACATAATTATATTAAGTACTACGTCAGTAGTTACATGGATTAAGTACCTACTACGTCAGTGATGTTTAGTAAACTCTACACTTACTCTATATCTGGTAAAGTCTATAAGACATCTGTCAGTGAAAACAAAGTGTTTGACCGAAAAGTTAATGAAAGGAAAAGGAAAAGAGTCTTAGTGAAAGAAAGAAAGATAAAGATTTTATTTTCTGTTCGTTTTGGTTGGTGGCAGCCGGCAGGGCTTGTTCTAAGTCCGCCTGGCTAGCAACCAATACCAACATCTTATCTAAGTCTGTCGCCATATCAACAATGTTAACAGCATTGTTAATTTTGTTTCGGCAGTTAGAGGTAAGATAGCCAGTCCCTCTGTGGTTGAGGCTTCCGGGTGCAGCTTGCTTCCACCTTCAGCCTGATCATCGATCATCACTTACCATCGGGTGAGATGAAGGCCAAGGGTAAGCTCTTGGCCTTCATAATATATAGTGGTCAAAAAACAAAATGGTGTAAATGACCTCTTAGGTCAATCCCGGTAAAAAAATTAAAAGCTTTTGCAGTTGATCTTTATTTCGATGCATTAAAATTGTGTGTATACCTACCTACGTATTTTAAGACCAGATTTTACTACGTAATTTAAAAAAAAACATGCGGGGCAGTCTTTGGGGACTGCCGATAGAAGTGAAAACTAATTAACATGTGAATTGTATCGTATACACAGTTACTATACATTTAGCTCATGGAAGCGTGCGGTGACGATGACGCGAATTTCACGCTTTTTGTTCACCCAAAAAGTACACATATATACACAGTATACATATAGCTCATGGAAAGCGTTCGGTGACGATGACACCAGTTCTATGATTTTTGTTTACCGAAAACGTGGTCAACGGGCCTAAAGAAGTGTTCACTTCAATAACCTGCTGTATGTTGCATGGGTACCTAACGTAACAACTGGTCGCATATCGGAGTTGGCCACGATCTGTCGAACGAGCGTGTGAGGTGGTGTGGTGAGGTTACTACCTAACTACTAGTAGGTAATAGTAACAGGCTTATTCGTTCCACAAGTCCACAACCCGCAAATGTGTCGCAAACCTTATTACTGACTTTGTATGAATATGGTTGACGTGAAATATCCTGGATGGGCAATTAGACATGCTGCTGTTGCTTCCTAGACACCAAGACCCCTCCGTGCCTCGGAAAGCACGTCAATAATTGACGACCTTTCGAGAAGTCACTCATTTACTCTCTGACTAAACAGATAAATAAAATTGTTACTGCAGTCGGGGGACTGTTCCGTGGAACACTTTTTAATCTAAGAGGTCCCCCGACTGCAGTAACAATTTTATTTATCTGTTTAGTCAGAGAGTAAATGAGTGACTTCTCGCTTTATATACAGATTAACTAATACAGCTTGTTTTTTTTACTTTTAAGTTCGTTTTTGGCAGGGCAGTTGTGTTTTTTATTATTTTTTAATTATTTATTTTTATTTTATACATTTTAGTGACAAGTTTTATTTTTGAGTTTTATTTTTTTCTAATAATAACGCATTCATCTGCGAAACTATTCAATCATTTAGACATTCGCAGTGCTACTGATTTGCAGCCAAAGATGAATTATGTTTGTTTTGCATTTACTCCCTAGTTAAGTAAAATGTATGCCAATAAATTATATAAGTAGTTTTGGAATGTGCTAATCAAGGCCTTAAATTGGATACCCATATTGTAAAAAATTGTTTTTTTTTTTTTAATGTGCCCATACTGCCGCCACAAGGATTTTTTTCAAATAAAATATCGCCTATGTCACTCGGGATGATGTAAGGATTCTAACGATACCTCATACATACAGTACATGCCTTTGCCATGCCTTTGTACAGTATTTTTTTTTTACTTGTGCATAAAGTTTTAATAAATAAATAAATACATCCAAATCTGTTCAGGCATTTAAAAGTTATGTTGGAACAAAGAAACTCACATACATACATGAACCCTGAACACATTACACTCCTTTTTGGGCAGTCGTGTAAAAATACAAGCATTATTTTGAGGATAATAATTATACAATGTCGCCCATGCGCATGTGACCGCCCGTAATTTTCTGAATATTCATGAAAAAATATCGAAAATAAACTTCAAAAGAAGATTTGCTTTCTGTTTTTTTACACATCTCCGAAGTTTATGGGTCAATTTCGATTCTGTTTATTATTTCCAAAAGCTTATGAGTTATTTTAACAGGTTAATTAAAATTTTTACAAAAAATCGTCGACTACGAAAAAAAAAACGGAATCGAAGTCATTTTTTCGGTAAAAAATTGTGTAGAAAAATGTTATAGATAGATTTTGAAGTTTATTTTCGATATTTTTTCATGAATATTCAGAAAATTACGGGCGGTCACATGCGCATGGGCAACATTGTATATGTAACACTTTTACCCCCCAACTACGCAAACGATATCGAACAAATAAAACTAATGTGACGTCACAACGGTTTTTTGCAATTTAGATAACGTAGTTTTAACTGGGTAATTAACAATTATATTATTTCAAGGAAAATATGTCAGTTTACCTTTTAAAGTAATAGGTAATATTATTAATATTAACCTTATTAAGATAAAGCAGCTGAAGTATAGGAAATATTTCAAATTAATAACTGCACTGGAAAACGTCGAATGCTTGGTACTTATTATATTAATATAATTTGATTCTATTTTTCCCTTTTTCCCGATTAGGGACCTACTACGTATGAACACTGCTACTCGGGCGTACCAGTGTTGAAAAGGATACAGATAAAAATACTGCAATTTTAATTATTAACATTGAGGAAGTCTAGCCCGCTTACCACCCAACCTACCTACATAATTTCTAACTAACCAGAATCACCTCGGTTACGTAGTAGGTACCTATTATATTATCTGTGCCTCGGTAATTCCCTGCAGTGGTGGCAATAACATAGGTACCTAGGTACTTCAACAGATCTTGTTGTAAGGTATACTAAACTAAATTAAAAGTATCCTATGTGTTAATCCAGGTTATACCTAAACTATCTAACAAATTTCATCCTAATCCGATCAGCGGTTTTTGCGCCAATCCGGAACATACCTACATCCAGACAAATGGACCAAAATTCTTTGTAAGTAACTATTTTATTATATGTATAGATATTAGTTATACCTAAAGATCAATCAATCTGCCTAGCCTTTTCCCAACTATGTTGGGGTTGGATTCCGGTCTAACTGGATGCAGCTGAATACCAGTATTTTACATGGACCGACTGCCTATCTGACCTCCACAATCCAATAACTGGGTAATATAATACTTACAACTGGGTAATACGATACCCCTTGAATACTGTTTGCCAGACTTTCAGGCTTCTGACGACCCGTAACAACTGTCAAAGATCCACAAATGACAGCCGGGACCAACGGCTTAACGTGGTTTCCGAGGCACGGAGGAGTCTCGATATGTAAAGATGCTCACCCATCCACGGAACAACCCCGGCAAGCGTAGCTTAACTTGATGGATCGACCCGTGTGGCTGTTATTACTTAGCCACGAGGACAGTTAGTTATACCTAAAGATAAAGACAGTAAATAACGCGGCAACCAATCAGTGTGTACATAAACCAGCTCTACCATAAGTTAGGGTCATGTAACGGTGACATCGATGTTAATTCCTCATCGATGCACACAAAAGGTGTTCGGCGGCTGGCAGCGGGAACGCCCGGGGGTAAACGGCACTCAATTTAACCATTTCTCTATATTAATTACCAAAACAGCCCCCGGCCGTTGCGCCGGGCATAAATAACAAAAAATGACGTGTACGTCACGCCGGCCGACTCCACCGATTACATTAGCATCCCCCTTCTCAAGCCTAAACGAGTTTAAGGGAGGCGATTTATCACACATTTAAAACGTAACCTCGCGTATAAATTGTATAAAATCCATAAAAGTGGTTCATAGACAACACCTGTCCTTTGGATTTGGTCTTCGTTTTTCCTTGGTCTTACATGCAAATAGAGCTTGAGAATAAATAAGGATGTAGCCATGCCATGTATGTATAATAAAAAGCTTATGAATTTTTATGAACTGAACCTTTTCATAAGCGATCGAATCTCTTTTTAAATGGGTTTATTTTGGTTAATTAAAGGTTTTGAAATGATTACGGCAATTCAATTTGAAATATAGATTTATTTTTATATTTAATTATTTGACACTGTTAACAAAACATATTCATTATAATTTATAATACAATAAAGCTGATGTGAAAAATCAACAATAAAACATGTTAGATAGAATAAAAGAAGAAATGAAATTGAACATTTTGAAAACATTTATTTATATTCTTCTAACATACTTGCAATAGACATTTCAATATTTACATAAATTATTATTCTAACCATAGTGCTTACTACTTACCTACGGTTAATTTTAATTTATATTTACTACTACCTACTTACTTAGGTACTTATTTTACTGTATAGTACAGGTTACAATTATGAAAATAAGAATACCTATGCGAAATAATTCGGGATAGGTACATTTCCTTCTTTCGACAGTCTGATGGAACACCTTGAATTCACTCTACGCAGCTGGTTATCACTCATTGCACCTTTGTTTACTCTTTTATTTATATTGATCTAGTCTCGAATATACAGGGTGTCAGGGACATCGACGCGAAGCCCGTTACCATGGATTCAGTACATAATTCTGAACCCCCTGCGCAGAAATTTTTCGTCGGTTATTTAAAAAAAAAACAGCTGTTCGATACATTTTGACCGCGTATGTATTGCAGTTTTCTATGAAACAGCAGATTTTTTTTTTAATAACCGACGAAAAATTTCAACGCTTGGGGGTTCATAATCATGTACTGAATCCATGGTAACAGGCTTCGCGTCGATGTCTCTGACACCCTGTAAAATACGATAAAAGGCAACACACAGGGATAAGTGGAAAGCTGTGGGGGAGATGTTTGCCCAGCAGTGGGACAAAACAGGTTGAACAAAATAAAATGGTAGGACAGGCAGGTATAAATAAATCGATCATTAAAAAAGGGTGATGCGACATTGCGATTGATTAGTTTACATTATAAAATGCTGTAACGTGCTACTTAGTATGCACTTTGTAAAATATAAGGAACATAGGTACATGGCTGAAAACTGAAGGCCAATTTCCGTAATATAGAACGGTCACAATCTAGTAGCAATCTCATCTTGACTAGCGACATTCAGAAATATTAAGAAAATTTGCGGTGTCTTGTCGTGTGGTTAGTGACTACCCTGGTGCTGTGCCTGGTGTCAGAGTTTTAAAGCCGCCCATGGGCCTCTGATTTGGCTTCACATGCCGCCGAGAAATATCACTCAGGCACGATGTTTTCCTCCGCCGTTTTTAATTAGCGGTAATTTGTGTTATGTAATTTTGTGAAAATGCAGTTGAAATTAGAATTAGAATACGAACATTCTTAAAAACATACGGTAATTGGCCCTCTGAAAACACTAAGAAATTTTACCTACTTAACATTGGGTTACAGATATATTAATTAATGTCCCACCTATACTTAAACGCAATTAGAACACTTAAGTATAATTAATTGTACATAACGTTATTTTATCATGAAGCTTATTCTGAAGCACTAATTGTCTTAGCGACACGCTATCGTTATTAACAGGAATGTATATTATGTTGAAAATATTTTGAACGCGAAATGATAAAGGTTTTCTTATTTTATTTTATTTTAAGATTAGATAGGTACTTGGCACTTTATGATGACTATGCTTGCGCATAGTACCGTTTTTTTTGTGATGTCCTTCGATAAAACCTACCTAATTAAAAATTTCAGGCGGCTGTGCCTAATTAGGTAAATATCTAAGCTACCTAGGTATGTATTAATTGTTTTCTAACTTGGGTTGAACTATGAAAATTAAATAGGTATATAGGACCTACTTAATTAAAAAATCACGTACCTACTTAGTTTAAAAAAAAAAACTCTTGTACCTATCAATAGGTAGGTACCTAAATAATATAGTCTATTAGTCTAATCTAGTCTAAAGTCAAAATTTTTTACAATAACGTAACAAGAAACTCTAAATTATAAATGCAATGGTTGCTGGAGATAAAAATGCAGATTATTAACAATGTTCTGAAAGTTAAGTCTTAACTGAAGGTGTTCAAGTGGTGATGGCGGTACGAAGGAGGGCCACATGGCCGCGCCCAGCGCCACCAAGTCTGGCCGGTACGGCACCAACGGCGCGCGCGCAACACTCGCGGGCACATCACTAGCCTTGTCCACTCCACTGCTCAATAAACTATCTATGGAAAACGACTTCCTCCAACTGTCCTTTGTATCAGTCACTGTATAAGAACTAGGAATCACTGGTGCTTCAAACACTTGTTGCAGAGGTGGAACCCTCATGTTTAACTGACCGGCAAGGAACTGCTGATTGAAGTTCGCCAACGCAGTCAGCTCTGACTTAAAGCTGTCCTTCTGATCCGTGTGCAGTTTGAACCTCTTGCGCCTCCTGAGCAGCGAGCCGTTCTCGAACATGTCGAAGGCCTGCGGGTGCAGCGTCCAGTAGGCGCCCTTGCCGGGCCGGTCCGGGCGGCGCGGCACCTTCACGAAGCAGTCGTTGAAGGAGAGGTTGTGCCGCAGCGAGTTCTGCCAGCGCTGCGTGTTGCGCCGGTAGTACGGGAAGCGGTCCGTGATGAACCGGTAGATCTCTGACAGCGGCAGCATGCGCTCCGGGGAACTCCAGATCGCCATCGCCGTCAGCGAGATGTACGAGTACGGGGGCTTCTGATCGCCGTAAGATTCACGCGAGGGCCGCGGCATGTTCGACAGTGCTAAATGCTAATGATATGTGTCGGGGCGGCGTGAGCCGGGCGTGGCCCACGGGGCGGGGCGCGTGAAGCTCCGCCCCCGCCCGCTCTCGCCGTCAGATATGATAACGAGAATGCCACTCGCCGAGCAAACCACATCTCCCCCTGGGACTATCATTACTGACATGATTGACTGTGCACTTACCTCCTGTTGGTTTAAACCTGCATAACGCTAAATAGACGTTTTCTACGCGTAGCCTTCAGGCCTTCAGCTTACCTAAATAACCACCCATCGTTAAAAACGTAAGTATGTAGTTAGGAAGAATAAGTAGACTAGATATAGTCTACTTATCTACTTAAATTAATAATAAGTACTTAGTTTTCTTTAAGTATAAAATAACTTTTTAACATTTTTACTAATTATTTTGCTATAGAAAAAATACATAAAAACTTCATAGGAATATAAGTAGGTAAGAACCTAACTTTAAAATATTGATCTACTAAGATAATAGGTACCCATTCTTTCTACAGTTCTCTGGACAGCGTATGAACAATATAAGTCACCATTTACAATAAAAGTTTCGCTTCATAGTAAATTCTACTAGCAATGCAATACGATATACCAGCGCCATCTGTTATGGAGTAGCAAAATCAAACGCCTTAAAATATTTTAACTGAACAAAACAAATATTTTGTATGAACAGCAAGATTGGAATATGTACATATAAAAATAAGAACAACCTTTACTATTACGGTTATGTCAATATGTATCAAACATAATATACGTACTTCGTGGTTTTGAAAGAATTGCTAAATGAACGTCTCGCCGCGTTTGAATTGCTATCGAAATCATAACTTTTCTTTTTAAAGGTCATTTTTATATTGCATTTATATAGTTAAATCGTTTATATAGAAATTCTTGTTGTATTGCCTCAGCTACAATAAAATTAATTAGTTTTAGAATGTCGCAAACAACATCGCAGGTAACCCGCAACAAATACCGTAGAGATATCCTTAACTTTTGAAGACCCATATTTGGTAGTGACATGCAATGCCCGAATAGGTACTCATCATTGCATCATTATAATATGAAATCTTGATAGAAATTTTTTGTATAGTAAAAATTTAGATTTGGTTCTAAAATGAAACAAAAAGTATTGTAACAATCTTTATTTTTAATATTTCGCTTACACATGATAAATTACGCTGATCAACAATAAAAGATCACAAATCTCGAGGGAAGGGGTATAAAAGTCGTATATAAGAATAAAAAGTTTCATCTAAAAAGGTTAGACTATGTACTTCATTCACTCTATGTTTCTCTCTTCAATTTGTATTCTCTCATAAATGTTCACAACTTAGATGTGAGCTCGGGAACAGCCTTGAACAAGTCGGCGACGAGGCCGTGATCACTTACCTGAAAAAAGGAAAATTAAAATAAGATTTTTGTTAGTTTTAATTGGTCGTATTTTACCTTTAAAAACCATGATAATTGTTTTCAAACAAGATAATATTTACATAATATATAAGCTAACAGACATAAAATGATAATAATTATATGTACATACATATATGTAAAAAAAGAGGGGAAAGAATCATAGGCCATCAAAAACATCGTCCGCATCGTTGTCAACAGGAAAAGTTGCCCAAAAGGGTTGCAGCAGTACCATGTTGTATGGCAATGATTCTTTGGCCATTTTGGCCTTTGGCCAAAAAATAGGCCAGACGTCTGGTTACGTGAAGAGTTATGATTACTTAGTACGTTATCGCTTAGTTAGTTATAACTATGTATGTTATCACTTATCTTAACTAAGTCCGGTTGCTAGCATAATTTAAATGATATAAAAGAGGCGTGTTGCGAATATTACAAAAAAAAAACAGATTACGCAACTACTAATTTCCTTCCTAAACCAATTTAATCATTGTTAATTTGATAATTTTAATCAATATCAATCTGCACTTGTTTATAACGAAGAAGATAAGACACTGATAAAAAATATTCATCCTTGACTCGTTGACATACGGATAACAAACTTCACATAATATTGGCTGTGTTACAAATACTTACGAGTATTTAATTTGGTATTGAATACCGAATGCGCTGCCAAGCTACCATAACATTATTTGTTGTGTTTGCAGCTTGTATTTTCATGCTAGAATACAGATTTATTTCTGTAATCTTTGTAAAATAGTCTGATCAAGTTTAAAAAATCTAGCTGGAAGGCGCGGCCCAGATCGTATCTTCCCCAATTTATACAAATCATATTGTTTTCATATACAACTCATGTTACCTGGAAGATAGGTGCCTCAGGGTCCTTGTTGATGGCGACAATGGTCTTGGAATCTTTCATACCAGCCAGATGCTGGATAGCACCACTGATGCCTACGGCGATGTATAGATCCTGCAGGGAAACATTACATTATAATCCTGGAATCTTAAACAATTCTGAACTTGAATATTATATAATATAATACGTGTAACACTGACAGCGCCTTTTATTTCATAGCTGTAAGAGTTTAGAGAATATTTAGGCCTTTTGCAATCGCAAGTATCTCCCCTTTTTTTCTCTTTTTTTTTAAATATATCTACTAGGTTATATTATGATTCTGTAGATTAGATAAAACACTCGAGGGCCAACATACAGGGGCAACAATCTTGCCGGTCTGACCAATCTGCAGGTCGTTGGCGACGAAGCCGGCGTCGACGGCGGCTCTGGATGCACCAACCGCGGCATTGAGCTTGTCGGCTAGGTCATACAGCAGTTTGAAGTTTTCGCCTGACTTCAGGCCGCGACCTGTTGGTAAATATTCTTGTTTATTATAACATTCCAACTAGGAGCAAACTTTATGACACAAAAGTGTTGATTCTATTTAAAATTTATTTATTTACTGCCAAATGACACAAAACAAAACACTGCTTTAACTCTGGCTCCTAAATCAGGGTGAACTATATGTCAGGAGCCAGCCTATTGTACCATTGTTCAAGTTATAGTTGGCTTTTAAATGTAGAAGTTCAATTTTGCAATTCACTTTGGCAAATAACAAGATTTCCTAATGGAAGTATTCGCGTGCAGTTCTAATAAGATTTTTAAATGAGATTTCTTACCGCCAGCAATAATATTCTTAGCAGCAGTAAGTTCAGGCCGGTCAGACTTGGCAAGCTCCTGCGAGACGAACTCAACGAGGTCAGACTTGTAGTCGCCCTCGGGCGCCTTGTCCACGGCCGCGGAACCACCCTCCAGTGGCTCAGGGGGGAATGCCGTGCTTCGAACTGTGATGACCTTGATAGCGTCTTTAGCTTCCAAAGTGAGGATTGCGTTTCCTGAAAAAAATAATATTTTGTGAGCATGCAGGTTCTGAGTACGAAATAGGTTTCTTGCTTTGACATATTTATCTTTGAGTAGAAGATAAACTATGTAAATGTAAGTATTGTAGAAAATAATGAAAAAACACAATACAAAAGAGACATCAGTATTCAACAATTCATTTCCAACTGTGTTCATAAATTCCTACATTTGTAATAACATGAGCGTTACATAAAATAACATCTAACAACATCAATTTGCTATAATATCTATAATTTAAAATATCTATAGATAAAAACTACATTATGGAATTTAGTTTACCTGCATAAATAGTTCTAATGAAGGTATTAGCATCCTTAACACCAATAATATCAGTGATTGGTGAGACGTCAAGCTTGGCTGCTACTCTAGGCAGGATAGCCTTGCCGAAGGCAGTGGCTGGCGCCAGGATGTGGGTAAATTTGAATTGCTTCTGTGTGGCGATGATGAGGGGTGTTAGAGACTCAGCTGTAAAACCCTTGAATGCGTCACCTTCAGCCACCAGAACTTTGGAAATGCCATTAGCTTTAGCTACAGCTTCAGCAGCCTGAAATGAAAACATTATATATTATAGATTGAATTAGCTTGCTCAGTTCAATAATTTACACATATATTTACATATCATATTTCTACATATAAATTAAATGTTTGGACTCATATTTTCATTATCTTTCTCTATCTATAAAATTATCAACTCCATACAATAATTAATTTCTGTGTGTAAAAATAACTTAATTTTAAATTATTCTGAAGTAAACAAGACCAACTTACAGGGCCACACTTGGTGCCAGCCACCAGCACGGCAACATCTCCTCCAATCTTCTTGGCGGCACTCAAAGTGTTCTGTGTGGCCGGCGAGAGAACTTCATTGTTGTGCTCTGCTACCACCAAAGTGCTCTGCAGTCGCCTCAACTGGAAACAACATTGAGAAAAGAAGATGATCTCAGGTAGCTGTGATGCTGCCACCTTAAATAAGAAGCGAAAAGGTGCAATGTTCCTGTCTGTTTATTTTTCCTTTTTTTTTTGTAGTTTTATGGGAGCAATACAGAATGATCACGAAAAAGTTGGCTTTATGGCAGACATTTAGGGATCATAACAACACAGAATTTGACCTTCAAATACTGAAGCAGCTTTTGTACAAGCAGATAATTGAGACATACATTACGTGAATGAATAGTTGCTACTACAAGAGGAATAATAATTCAATTAGATGGCTTGATAACAACCAAACTAGAGACTGTTTTATAATATTTTGTTCCTGGCTTATACACAAGGTTACAAATGTAGATTGTAAAACTAGTTTACGTAGTTTTATAACTTAATTATGAATATTATTAGGTAACCTTTAGGCAAACATGGGAATCAAGGGAAAATTACTTGGTGGATGGATAGACCGAAGAATCAAGTATAAGAACTAACTAACCTGCGTTGAATAGAGCAAGTGTCTGCTACACGGAGAGAACATATTGTATGATATAATATGCTGTAATATGTACACTAACTTAAATTATCACTATTTACAATATTATTTTTCAAAAAGGTTACAAAGTCCAATTCACTGTACTTTACACACTTCTTCTACACATAGACATCAGTGTTTCCACATACGTTTTAAGTTTTCCCCAGTTTAATGAATTATCCCTAAAATTCCCTAAAAAAATATATAATTCTTGACATAGGGAATTATTCATTTTTATAGATACCTACAAAACATTCATTAATTGACAAGTTTATAAAATATTCATTACTAATCGAGAAACGAAACAAATCAACTCTAGGTAAAATGCGACTCATTTCCGATTTCGTCTTTATGGTAATAGTACAACTTTATAAATAAAATTAGACAAATAACATTCATTACGAGGGAAATCCCCTTTAATCAATCGGCGGTGCCAGTTAACTAGTACATTGAGGGCTACCAACTTAAGTTTAATTTTTCACCAAAATTCCCTAAATTCCTGTCAAAATAAAAAAGGAGAAATCAATAAAAGTGGAAATACTGGTAGACAGAAATCTCGCAGATTTACATGACGACGCGTTTGACATTGACATTAGTGGCACAGGTGGCAAACAGGTATCTCTCTCATTCACCACTCCACTTTAGTGACACTCTCCCTGTAGCTTTTGGAGTTCCTCAGGGAAGCATCCTTGGGCCCACATTATTTCTGGTGTATATTAACGACCTCTGCAATCTCTCTCTTCAAAATGGACATATTATTACCTTTGCGGACGACACTGTGGTTCTTTTCAGTGCAGACTCATGGGAAGAGGTATATAAGTGCGCTCAGGTCGGGTTTAATACTGTAAATGGTTGGCTGAGAACTAACATACTCACCTTAAATTCCGATAAAACCAAGTATATAGCCTTTACTTTAAGGAATAGCCCGCAGTCATCTCTCCAACCATTCTCCATTCTCGCTCACACCTGTTCATCCCCTCATAACGGTGATTGTTCCTGTTCCAAATTGCAGAAAGTCGACAATATAAAGTACTTGGGGGTCACCTTAGATTCTAAATTAAACTTTGCCGCACATATAAATTCTCTCACTAGCAGAATACGGAAATTTATCTTTGTGGTTAAAAATCTTCGGTCTATCCTTAACTCCAAGCAACTACTATCTGTATATTGTGCCTTGTGCCAATCGCTCCTAACATATTGCATCACTGCATGGGGTGGAACGTTTAAGACTAACCTTTTAGCACTTGAAAGGGCTCAAAGGGCAGTCCTTAAGGTCGCACTATTCCTTCCTTTCCGCCATCCTACTGTAGAAGTGTATGGGTCCTCTAAAGTCCTCTCTATTAGGCAGCTTTTTATTCTCCATGTTGCTTTGAAACAACGATCTCTTATTCCTTTCATAAATACCCATCAGAATTCTGGCATGAGAAGAAGAAGAAGGAATGTATGTCAACCTAAATCAGTTAAAACTCAATTTACCCGTAATTTCTTTTCCTTTCTTGGCCCATTTCTTTACAACAGACTGAATCATTTACTCTCAATTCATTCCCTAAACAAAAGAACTTTTAAGAGAAAAATAACTGACTGGCTTATCACTTTAGATTATACCCAGATTGAAGACCTTTTCAAAACCATATCCTAACATAATGTTCCCTTGCAACGCACACACAATTACCCCGCACCACAAACACTCACTCCACATCATACACACTCAGCCCACACACCACACACACTCACCTACATTCTCCCTTGCATGTATTTTTAATAATTACTAATAATTAGATTACTTTATTCCACTATTTTTTATTTTTGTAAACCAATATTCATCATCATCAATTTCTTTATTTTTTTTTATGAGCAACATGGTAATATAATAATTGTATGTATTTATGAAATTTTTATTTGAATATTATATGCCAGTCAGATCGTCTCCAGTACAACATAATTATGTAAAACTTTGTTTAGGGGGCCTGGTGACCTGACATACAAGTTTTGTAAAAAACTTAGTTTAGGCACCAGTCTTCCACAAATTAATTGTAAAATTGTGTCTGTAGACTACGTATTTAATTTCTTTGTAATTTGTGGTAAGAAATAAACAATTATTCTATTCTATTCTATTCTATTCTTACAACTTTGAAGTTCTAAATAGAGAAAGAGACAAAATGAAACACAACGCACACTATTATTATGATATAAAGGGCGAGTCCGTACTCCTATAACTACATTTGTATGCCTCTTTGCCCTCTTTTGTCTAGAGTTGTAATCACAGGCAGTACAAGCTAGTAAAATTACGAATGAATTAAAAAATTACACTCACAAACAAAGACAACATTTTACATATTTTAATTTTTGACTGACAAAGCTAGCTAAGTAAAAAAATACAAGAAAAAAGTTTCATATAGCCACCCTAAAAGTGACAACTCTAAAAGTCAAATTTCTATCAAACTTTTTTAAACCAACCAACACTTCAACACTTGTTGTGCTTGTAATTTGTTTCGTAAATTTTATTTCGTCCAAATTGTACCAAATAAACTGCACCTGTCATTTGCCAGTGCCACTTTGCCGTGCCAGTATTCTATTAGCTGTTACTAAAAGTAGTTGTCGACTTTGCTTTCATTTAAATTAAATTATTTTACTAAGAAACAATGACACCAACACCGCTACCAATAGTTTCTATAACCAGGCGTGAAACCTTTAGTTCCTGCCACAGATTGCACAGGTAAGCATAATTTTACAAAGTGGTTATCTTGCAGTAACACAGTAATCGATATAGGTATTTGTTCAAAGTAATTTGAGATGGTTACATATGCAACAAGTTCGGCATAAATTCCATAGGCGACTACATATACTATTGGCGACGCATTGTACCGGTCTCCGTCTCCCTGATCCCTGAGGTTATCAATTCCTTAATTTCGATACCATTCAAGAACTTTTTCACTTGAAGAATATTTTCTGCAGCAGATTAGATATTTATTTAATAAATTTGTTTCAGTCCTTTTTTGTCTGATGAGGAAAACAAAAAACTATATGGAAAGTGCAACAACCCGAATGGACATGGACACAATTATGTTGGTAAGATTACATGTGACTTGAATAATTCTGAATTTATGGGGCCACAGTTGATTATTCTTGCCTTTTTTATTAATAATAATAATTTAAACTTTTTTGATTACAGTTCTGGTGACAGTTAAAGGCCCTGTGGACCCTACCACTGGCATGGTTATGAATGTGCACGAACTCAAACAGTACATGCAGGTCGCAATCATGGTCCCACTTGACCATAAAAACTTGGACCATGATGTACCATACTTCAAGGCTCAGGTAATCATATTTATAAACTAGTTCTTAAAATTGTTTTACTAGAAATTATAATTCACAGCAACAATTAATGTATTTTTAATTACATTGTGAAAAGTTGTGTAACAATTAAGGGCAATAAGGTCAGTACTTATCTTGAGTCTCTAAACAGTTGTTGGGCAATATTTTATTACAACCTTTGAACTCTTCACAATATTGATTGAGATTGATTTCCTGTTTTTAATATAAATATATTTTTTTTTAGGTAAGCACAACAGAGAATGTGGCAATATACATTTGGGAACAACTCCAGAATGTGATGGAGAAGCCACAGTTACTCCATGAAGTAAAGATATTAGAGACTGAGAAGAACCATGTGGTGTACCGTGGTGGTAGCACTTATCCTAGGAAGAAGTTTGACTCGTCTGGCCTACATCCCAACCAACATCATAATGTGTCCTCTGACTCTGACTAATACAATAAAGTTTGTATTATACATATAAATTTGATAAATAAAATATTGCAAATGTTAATGACTACTATGTTTATGGATTGGATTATACTATAATGTTGAAATTAAACATTCCATGCCTTATATTTTCGTCTATTATTTTAATTTTGGGTACAGTCAGAAGAAAAAAAAAAATATTATTAAAGTCATCAAAATGTTTATTAAATAAGTAATCCATCTTAATTTAGACAAGATTGAATACATTAATTAAAATTCCACCAACTTAAACTAGAATAGATCGCTTTTGATTTTACTATGCCATACACACATAGCTGAAACTGGAATCAAACACAACTCCCGGAACTCCGGCCGCCGAAAGAATACGTTCCTGACACCTCTAAGCCCTGAGGTTCGCACGGACGTACTTTTATCGCGGTGTTTTTTTTTTTGTACACCGTATTTTCAACTCTCGGTATTTAGCCGAGCATTGAAAAACCAACAGAGCGCGTCAAGAAAACACACTGTTGGATATTCAACTCTCAGCGCTAAGCAGAGCGTCGGAAATCCAATACGCGAAAAAAATCGCCGCGATTTTATTAAGTCCGTGCGAACGTGGGCTAAGTTGGACACAATTAGGACAAATGAAGTAGGTATAAATTAGTAAAACACGCACTCCTTTGTACTCCACTGACAGGTGTCAGGAACGCATTCTGTCGGCGCCGGCGGCTTTATTTATAAACGTTAAATTAAGGGACGTTTAAACGTCAAACAGTCGCTAATCATTACTCAACGTTATAAATAAACCCCTTATTGACTGACTTCAGACTAGATAACAAAAATCACCTAGAGGCTAGACTGCGTTCCATCAAATAGTTCCTTTGCCGTGATGTTGGCTTCACTATTAAACATAGACTAGCGCGACGCGACACTTAATTGTTCTACCATGAAGTTTTCTTAGAAATTGTTTTGTAAGGCCAAGAACGCACTAGCGGCTAGCCGCAACGCGGCATGCCGCATGTCCGCCGAATTCAAGGGCGGTATTGAACCTTATCCATCTTATCCCTTCAATTCAATCTCGAGCTAACCGGAGCGGTTGACGGCTGGCCGCAAATTAGTGCGCTGGAATCATACGATTTCATATAAAATAGACATGCGGCATGCCGCACCGGCTCGCCGCATTTCGGCTAGCCGCTAGTGCGTTCTTGGGCTAAGAGTCGCGTCGTTCCGGTCTGCACGACGATTAACAACTATTTACGCTTAATAACTACTAATTAAAGTTTAACAGTGGGTGGAGCCAACATTACGGCATAGGAAGTATTTGCTATTTCATACTGACAATAATTTAGTACAGTTACAGTACGACACAACTTAGATGTAGCATCGGCAAAATTCGTAAAACCGATCACTATCCGAACTGAGTGCGCCTTCAAAATCACCAATCTTTATTACCGCTTCAGGTGAAAATGATCTTTCGAAAACGCAATAACTTGTAAAGTCTTATAGCCAAATACATTCGTAAAATTGAAATGAATGAATGAAAATTTTCAAATCTCTGCTACATCTTAGTTATCATATCATAGTTATCATCATAAATCATAGAATTGAGATTCATAGTCAAGTCATACATAACTATTAAAAATACATATTTTCGCTGTCATACAGAATAATAAGCCAAACACACCTTTACCACCTTTTTTTTCCTTTTAAATGATTTGAATTTACAATTTTAACAGATAGTTAAAGACTGTATGCCTAAAAATAAATGGTAAAAGATAGATGCCCAATAATGTAAATTAAAATTATAATAAGTTTTAAAACGAATCGGAAATACTTTCGATTAATAATAACTTCAACAATATCAGAAACCAAATAAATGATATAATAATAATACCAGGCTATTACTGTCCCACTGCAGGGCAAAGGTTTCTTCTCATACGAGAAGGCATGAGCATTGATCACCACGCTTGCTCAAGACGGGTTGGCGATTTCAGACTTACTTATATTAAAGTCAGGTTTATAAATTCAGGTTACCTAGCGATGTTTTCCTTCACCGATGTTAATAATGTCCAAGATAAACTCAAGTACCTACACATGAATTGAAAAAGTCACATTGGTACTTGCCTGGAATTGAACCCACAAACTCATGCATTAGGCGTGGCGATAACCGCTGGGCCATCAGGTTTTTTAAATAATATAATCTACCTCATACGACTCAAATTAAAAGAATAAATAGAGAATTTTTTTAATCCATGAAACTAATTTCGAGGAGTCTATGGATTTCTCGAGGCAATGCTGATTGTATGTATTTGTGTCATGTCAATTAATTATCATTTTACGTTACATACGTTTTATAGCTCATATTTTTAAGTAACTATGGCAGGCACCTCACTTTGTTTAACAGAGAGTTTTTATTTGTTTTAAAACTCAGTACTAATTACTTTCATGGTAGACATGATAAATTGTTCAGTGTTTAAAACAAAATAATCTTAATACATTCCATAATAACATCAATATCACTGTTATTTTGTACTACCCATTGTTTCAAATTTACAATCTAACAGTACATAAAATAAGTAGCTACACACTTAAACTATCCTACATTTAATATCTCAGGTATATTTGACATCACATATTTTTATCTAAATATTTTATATTATATAGGGCCTTCGCCCACGGCGACTTTTTGTAGCGATGCTGTCGCACGTTTTGTAAACGCGCTTCTGCATCGCTAATATCGCGCAGGATTCTTCATACATAATTACAGCATCGCGGCTGTATCGATACACATGCGCGACAGCATCGCTACAAAAAGTCGCCGTGGGCAAGGGCCCATACTGCTTTGAAAGCAGCTTCTTTCTAAACATTTTCTGGTTTATTCAGCTATACTGGCACTGATATTTTGAGCGACTTCTTTGAAAATGTTTATATTTTTTGTCATTTAGTTATAAATAAATTAAATATATGAAATAAACATTATAAAATTTAAATATTCTTATGTACATACCTATCTAAAACAATTACTAAAAAAGTAAAAACTATTTTTAATTGTTTCAAAAAGTTACAACCGGTAAAAATATACAACCTTAGTTTTTGTTTATACTTAACCTCTTAAGGGGTAATAAAAATACTCATCATTATGAACAACTTTCACTATGGGAAAACGCTGCTATCGCGAAAAAAAAACAGCTTTTCCTTACATTTATGTTCGCATATCTCGTCAAAATGTAGAGAACAGCAGATTTTTTTACGCAATTTCAGCATTGGTCCCATAGTGAAACTTGTTCATAATGATGAAACCAGAAATATCACTATCGTGGAATTTGAAAGAAACGTAAGAAATTAAATTATTGAAGTGTTGTTGTCAATTGACATTTGTTTTTCTGACAAGTGACAGTGTCGGATAGGGTGTCACCTTCTTTCGCAGACAGAAATTACATAGAATTTCGTTTCGCACCAAAATGTTTCACATTTATTTAGTTCTTATATTTTTATTTCGAATATTATTGTTTCAACAACTATTTACTTGGATGAAACATTATTTCACAGAAACACAATTCAATGAATTTTTAATCACATTTTTTTATTTAACAAACTTATCAAACAGTAGAATTATTTTTTAACGAATATTGTTTGTTCAGTTATTTTAACGAAAATGTAAGAATAGACGTTATGCTATAAACAACAATAGTGTGTGTGTGTGTGTGTGTAGTGTAGTGTCTAGTAATAACTATAAGGGCACTACGACCATATAGGTTAGGTTAGGTTAGAACTGTGACCAACTACGCGCGAGCCGAGCGAGCGAAGCGAGCGGTGCCGCGGCAGCGGCCGGCGAGCGCTACATCGGATTTGGTCGCAGTATCAAGATTAAGGCACTCCAACAGATGAACCGCTTTCATATAACTATACTACGGTATAGTGTGTGTGTGAGTGTGAAGTGTATTGTCTTTTAATATAACTATTAGGGCACTCCGACCATATAGGTTAGGTTAGGTTAGAACTGTGACCAACTACGCGCGAGCCGAGCGAGCGTAGCGAGCGGTGCCGCGGCAGCGGCCGGCGAGCGCCACATCGAAATTGTTTGCAGTATCAAAAATATAGGGCACTGGGGATTTTCTTGGTAATAAGCTTTATACTAACTAAACAGTATGAGAATAAAGAATATTTGATTTGTTATTCTATGATATGAATATCGAAACTTTTAATTTTATTTGTAACAAAAATCAATGATTAAAGTTTATTCAAAGTAAGTATTCTGCGTATTGATTATTCTGTGAAATGATAATATATGAAAAAATTTATGTGAAACGAAATTCTATAAAACTATTTTCTATAAAACAACGTACAACCGTCGGATAGAGATGTAGCTCGATTTTATTCTTGATTTATTCTTTATTCTATACTCGTTACTCGAATATACATATAATATAAAGACTCGAGTCCAGTACAAATGACCCCTTAAGAGGTTTAGTATAAACAAAACTAAGGTTGTATAATATGGCGTAATTATCATAAACATTTAATGCGATCTATGTACATGTCTCTTTTGTTACGCCAATCTCTTCAAGTGTTAGATATGTGCATTATAAAATTTATAAACATTTCAATAAGGTCAAATCAAAGTTGACAAGTTAATCAGCCTTCTAAGAACTGTCATATGTAGTAGGTTCAGACCTTGAAACTAAAATGACTAGATGGCTACATTTTTGTCAGTTTTGTAAGGATGTTTCATGGTAATGTATGGGATACCGAGTTCGAATTCGTTTACTGGCCAGTACTTGAGTTGTGGTTTCTGTTCAGGGCACTCTTCATTAACGGTGAAGTAAGCGAAGAGTACGAGAGCAGTATAGCCGGCGATGAAGATGAGTACGTGCCACACGCCATGCATGTACGGGAAGTCTATAGACAGCCACGCGTCGCAGAACATGCGGTCTATGATCCAACAGAATATTGCCAGGAGAGTGATGGCGACGCAGCGCATACCAAGGCGATAGACGCGCGAACATTTAACACTGGAATTTAAAAAACATTGTTATTCACTTATTTATTTGCTAACATAAAGCAGTGGTTGTAGGCATGTATTACAATTCCATGACCCAGTACTTAGTGCTGATTTCACCAATGAAACTGAACGCGATCAGCATTTCCCAAACGCGTTCAAGAACTGTCAGTGTCAAAATTGTTATGGAATATTGTATACTGATATTTCCTGAACGAATTTAGATGTGCTGAACGCGTTCAATTTCGTTGGTGAAATCCGCACTTAGACATGCACCTTGTGCACTGCAAATATTCCGTATCAAATGATTAAATAACGTTACACAATATTGATTCCACAGACATATAAAGAGTAGCAGACCAAACATTCGGTAAAAATTGTGTAGCCATTACGCACACATAAGGAAAGTTGTCAATACAGGGCCGGTCTAGGGCCGGTTGCCGGTATTATCTTACGATATTGAAACAACCAAATCCAATATAGGTACTAACTGAAAATCCGAAACAATCGATATTCTCTGGGTAGGTATAAGAAGTGTAGATTACTTATCATTAAAGTCAATCAAACAATTATTAGATTATGACCTGCCAAATGAAATTTCAAAATTATGTGAATAGCCTATACTTACCTATGTATTTATGTACATCTATATCATAAACAGTCATGTGTGATATAGGTTCATGTTATCCATCACATACAACATAATTAATTTTATAATTTATTACAATAGCATGTGTGTTTACACCGAAACACTGCACTGCAGTATTCTGGAACTTAAGTCACCAAAACAATTAATAAAAAATCGTAGAGTAACTTGAGGCTGTTTGGTAATTCAATGGTAAATATTTTACAAAAAAAAATCGTTTTTGTTGCCAAATCCATCCCTGGCTATCTAACACGGTTCAAACATAGAACGCGATTGCTTGTCAATATGGCGGCGCGGGATAGACAAGCTACGCGTCAAATTTTGTCTATGTGTGAGTCATTAAGACAACAGGTGACAGAACGAGATAGAATTTACGGCTTGTCGCTTAGCAAAAAAAGGATAAAGAATCTTATCCATCTATATAAATATAACTATGGATTAATGTTTGGTCTGCTACTCTTTATATGTCTGTGATTGATTCTAATTATTACAATTCAATAAATTATAAGTACCTACTCAAGCACTTCTTCTTTTCGTGTGGTTAGTGAATAACCTGGTGTCAGAGTTTTAAAGCCACCAAGGGCCTCTGACTTGGCTTCATAAGCCGTCGAGAAATATCTCTAAGGCATGCCGGCAGTGATGGATTTCGTAGTATAATTATACTATTTGTACCATTATTTCATAATGTGTAGTATGTAGTATCGTAAGGCAACTATATTACGCGAAAATACCATAATTTTATCTCCAAGTCGACCGATGTAATACCTATGTTGTTGGTCGGTCCTTTTACTTTTTTAATTAATATCCTTAATTTTTTGTACGTATGGCAACACCAAATCAGGCATTGACGCTAGGCAGCCCGGCAGGGAATTCCCACGTTATAGCCAACTCCCACGGTGTGCCATATCGCGGACGCGCACCAGCCCGCACGAGGACGCACCGCCACGCACGCGTTCAATGCGCGTCTGCGCTACCACGCACGCTAGGTTTCCCACGGTGCGTCGTGCGCGTGCGTCCGCGATATGGCGCACCGTGGGAGGGCGGCTTAATGTTTTACTTGAGGTTTTACTATACCGGCCATTATGACAGAGTAGGATGGATGTATTTTATGAATGAGTGTGACAGAGAAGTTTTCATAGGATTGTTTTCGATTACTATATCACACACAAGCCGGGACTCGAGTACTCGACAGTGAATAAAGTAAATCTAAGAATTGTATCGAATTTATGCCGACTGACGACATGTTGCGTCGTGTCAATGCCAAGGACGAAGTTCCGATTGACGAATTAGCTGAGATCGACGTCCACTTGCCTCAATTTGATTAATTCGTGTAACAAGCAAAGGATTTTACGAATATTTTTATAAATAATAAAACAAATTTTCACTTACGAATGCAATTTTATTTCAATTCAAAACAAAAACGCAGAAAAACGAAACGTAGTATAATTTTGGACAAGTAGTATAATTTTAATTTCCATAGACAATAATTTTCTGAAGGTCTAAATCCAACACTGCATGCCGGTTTCCTCACGATGTTTTCCTTCACCGTTTTTTTGAAGCAAGTGATAATTATACAATACGCACATGAATCTGAAGAGTCAGAGGTGCGTGCCTTGGGTTCGAACTCGAGACCTAGGACTAGCTATGAAGTACTTATAATGTAGTATGTAGTATTTTACATGGAGCGACTGCCTATCTGACCTCCACAACCCATTATCTGGGTAATACGATACCTTGGTAAGACTGGTGTCAGACTTTCGGGCTTTCGGTAAGTATGTAAAGATGGTCACCTATCCACTGACCAACCCCGGCAAGCGTAGCTTAACCTGATGGATCGACCCGTGCGGCTGTTATTACTTAGCCACGAGCTCCTCAGTACCTACTTACTAAACATTAATCAATAATTAATTACATTTTATTTTAAATAAAATGTAATGCATGAATCAATTCGTTCATTAATTTTAGCCATACCTACTTATACCTATGTAAGCGTAATATATTAAACCTAGTCATTTATTATTTCACAATTACGTCAAGCATATTAATAAAAGGTCAATTGATTCACAATTCATCAACGGTATAATTAGTAGCCTTTCATTATTAACAGATTAATAGAGATTTCAACAATTTCGATAAAATTGAGTCATTTGGTAGGGATTTTAAACTTTCCTATCGGAAAGTTTAAGGGTCGGGCCACACCTGTCGAACGTTCCACGGCGGAACGCTCCGTCGCGTCATATTTCTATGGACGTAACGTTCGGCTGATGTGTCATAGGTAACTTGAAAAACATTAGGAGCGTATTCAACCGAATGTTCCGCCGCGGAACGTTCGGCAGGTGTGGCCCGACCCTTAAATCCCTACCAAGAGCTACCGAATATATTAGCTAGTTTTTACCCAATAGCTTTTAAGTTTGTAATGGGTAGTATTAATCGATTCTTGTTCCGTCGGCCTCGGTTATAGTTTTCATTTATAGTGGATAATAGATTTGAAGAGGTGCCCATTTTTGCCTGAATATAGGTAGGTAAACCTTTGCATAAATGTTTGCAGTATAGACAGGGTGACTTGTAATTTGACGTAGGTATTCCCCCAGCCCCCGAGATATTTATTATTAAAAAAGAGAGAAATTTATCTGTAGCAGCCCAGATATGGCGAAGTGTGGGTGTACTAGTACCTAATTCCCATACTTACTTACATACTTGGGTGCCTACATGTTGCCTACCCTTTCAATTGGGGAATATTAGCGCGATGTTATGATGTTGATGTGAGACGTGAATGAATAAATTAAGTCAAACCGAATCTTCAAAAGTACCTGGTCAGCTCTTTATACAAATATCCAAGAGACGGCAGAGCGAGAGACATCAACGCAAAAGCGTTAGCTGCCGGGTGCATCACTAGGAAGCCAGTGGACAACACCGACACCATGACCGAGTAGATAGCCAGGCGTCGTCTGAAAACAAACAAAGGATTATTTTATAATAACGCTATTCAATAATGATTACGCGTAGTAACATGTTTTCGTGCAATCAGAATGCATGAATCATGCACTATCTCGTCATGCCAACCAACCCGTTCACAATACGTTTAGTTGCAAATGGGGTTTTATACTACACCACAGACTGAATGGCAGCTGGTGATGTAATTATTATTACTTACATGGAAAGTTGTTTTAAACTAGACTAGATAACGCCCTACCAAACGCACAACGAGCCCAGTGTTTTTAGGATTCCGTAGCCAAATGGCAAAAAACGGAACCCTTATAGATTTGTCATGTCTGTCTGTCTGTCTGTCCGTCCGTCCGTATGTCACAGCCACTTTTTTCTGAAACTATAAGAACTATACTGTTGAAACTTGGTACGTAGATGTATTCTGTGAACCGCATTAAGATTTTCACACAAAAATAGAAAAAAAAAAACAATAAATTTTGGGGGTTCCCCATACTTACAACAGTTAGAACTGAAACTCAATTTTTTTTTTCATCAAACCCATACTTGTGGGGTATCTATGGATAGGTCTTCAAAAATGATATTGAGGTTACTAATATAATTTTTTTTCGAAACTGAATAGCTTGCGCGAGAGACACTTCCAAAGTGGTAAAATGTGTGTGTCCCCCCCTGTAACTTCTAAAATAAGAGAATGACATCATAATCATAATCAGCCTATTAATGTTCCCCCTGCTGGGACACAGGCCTCCTCTCTGTGAGAGGGAGTGGGCCGTAATCCACCACGCGGGCCCAGTGCGGGTTGGAATGAGAATGACAAAACAAAAAAAAAAATATGATGTACTGTAAACTTCCACCGAAAATTGGTTTGAACGAGATCTAGTAAGTAGTTTTTTTAATACGTCATAATTCGTAAACCGCAATTTACCTTTAACGAACTACAAGAACTTTTATATTATGTTACTTGCTGGTACGGAACCCTTCATGGGCGATTCCGACTCGCACTTGGCCGCTTTTTTTTATCGATTATTCGAGACTAAATAAATAGTCGTATAATTTATTTATATTATGTATGGGTGTACACATTTTGTAAATTACTTAGGTATATATAAGTTATGTGAAGTATGTAAACAATATAATAGTGTGGAATAGCTCGGAGCTATAATAATGACTGTATAACTCGCAACAGTACGGAATGCTTGTTTAATGGGTCACGCGAAATAATACCAACAATGTTTAGTGTATGAGCTTGTAAATTGTCAACTGATACAAATATTTTGTCTGAACCTTCATAGGAACGCACATAATGTATTACTTCAAGCGGGTCAGCAGAAACTATAGTATTACGACGAATCTGTCATTAGTATTCGACGAATCTGGAGTACGACGAATCTGGATTACGACAAATCTGGAGTACGACGAATCTGGATTACGACAAATCTGGAGTACGTCGAATTCGGCACACGACGAATACGGAACAAACGATTTTAAATACCTAGTTTAGTTGGGGCCCTAGTTTATTTTTTGCCCCAGGGCCTTTGGATACCTAGCTACGCCACTGCATATTATAAATGTGTATTCTCGAGGGGTCTGGCGCTGATAGCCGAAATACAGGCTCTGCCTAGTTCGCCTACAGATGAGCATACCACTAAAACTGTCCTAAATTAGCCTGTTAAAATATTTTGTAATTTGTGTCAAATTTTTCTTTAAATAAACAATTTTATTTATTTAAATATAAATTGCAACCTTTAGGGCTCGTGCAGTTCATGGTGGCCTGGAGAGTGCGATTGTTGCAAGCCAGAGCTGGGCACGCCACAATTGCGGCGATAAGTCCTCTTTGAGGAGTGGCCAGAAAGCCGCCACGGCGTCCTCACCTTCCGCCTGACGCAGGTCCTCACCAGACACGGTTGTTTCGGGAGGTTCCTGTTTCGCATAAGGCGGGAGAAAACGCCCGGGTGTCACAAACTCACCATTGTGTAGATCACCCAGAGGACACGGTGGAGTATACGGTGGAGGTCTGCCGGCTTGGGCGGAGCACCGCCGTGTCCTCGTGGAGGCGATCGGAGGCGGTGACCTCTCGCGTCCGGCCTTGGTCCAGTCCATGGTACGGAGCGAGAGGGCATGGCAAGCCGTCACCTCCTTCTGCGAAACAGTAATGCTCGCGAAGGAGGAGGCGGAGCGCGTGAGGGAGAGGCAAATTTTGCGCCATCACGCCCCTAGCCGCCGCAGGAGACGCCCTGGGCTTCGGGAATCGGTAGCCGATTTCCGGCCACCGTAGGCGCGGGCTTGCGGACGGAGAGCAATGGGTAGCTCGCCATCCGATAAGGACCAGGCCTGGGTCGACGGTGCGTTGTGTTCCACGCGCGCCTTAAAGACATGTCAGCCCAATTGACGGGGTCCGCTAGGGCAGATACCTGCCGGGGTTGCTGGAAAGTCCTAAGGGGAGACCGTGGCCCCTGGCAACGTACAGGCAACACGAGTGGGTTTAGTCAGTAAGAGTCTGACACGCCCTTCCGCTCTGATTTGTTTTTTTTTTTTATGGGTTCTTGCAGCGACGCAGTTGAAAGTCAAGGTTTAAGTATTTGAGGCTTGTATGAGTTTAATCAATCCTGCGCTTTTCACTTTAGGGTTGGAAGTTCGGAACACAGACATACATTTTTCATTGGCATATGCGATCATCGATGTAGGTAGATAATATAGAATAGAATACTTACATATTAAATATCTAATAGTACAGTAGGTAATACCTACTGTAGATATTTAATATGAATGTATTCTACTGTAAGTATACCTACTAGGTACAATATCTATTCAGCTTCCGAAAAGCTACGCGCCCGACCGCTAAAATCCTCTCACCATTCGGATGCCAGTAGCAGCGAAAATAGATAGTGAGCCTTTGGCATCTGCAAAACATGCGCAAATCAATTTTAATGCCACATTACCACGCCACGCTCAAATACAGCGAGTCGCCAAACCCAAAACGATACCGCGTTGATGAAGTAGGTAGGTAGCAAGTCTGCTAAGTCCCATAGTGCTAATGGAATTACATATTTTTATACTTTTGAAGAACCAAGCCTTGGTATGAAAATAATTTACGATAGTAGATAGGTACCTGTAATGTTCATTGCATTTTTTTTAGATTCTCTATGGAATGACGCAAGCACTCATGTACCTACCTATTTTATTTTGTTCCTACCTATCGCAGTTTTTTATAACGCGAGAATATAAACTTTTTACCGATTTTTTATTGCATCGCATGTGAAATATTTATTCGTTTTAAGTATCTAACAAACATTATTTAAAAATATTATACTTACTTTTTATATTACTTGGCTTTTTATATGTATTTATGAAAATAAAATGTTCTGAAATTTCCATGTCACGGCGTAAATAAATATGATGCAATAACCGCTAAAGTAGAGCATAAATTATGTGTTTTATAGCTCTACTCTAATTACCAAATTCACATTCTCTTTATAACAAAATGTGTGAATTTGCGTTAATTCATGCTAAGAACAGTTAAGTACCAACTTGTATTTTTTAAACAGGGAAGTAACACTTTGTAGTAAACAACAAGAATCAAATGGAAGTTTTCTTACTCTTTATTGCCCGACTGAAATATGGTGTAACTTTTGTTTGCAATAAGTACCAAAATTCTATTATAATGCTTGTTTTTCTCTTTACAGTTAAGACTTTTTAGTTTTTTAATTTAAGTACGTCACAGGTATTTCAGGTCCATTAGAATATTTTTTTTAATGTAGGTTTTACTACTTTTTTTTGCAGTGGTACATAAGTGAAGTAGGTACCTATACAATACATAAAGATTGCAAATGTTGCAATGGGATATGCAAATAGGTAAGAGTATAAAATAAATATTTAAATTGATGAATGGTTCTCATCAAAATGTTATCAAAAGCTAACATGGGCTGGTGTCCGCAACTCCATATCAATTGCGCATATTTTGCTGGGATGGGGACGTACTATATATGTATAAATCGCCCCATACTAGACCCAGTAAGCCCCGATCCCGTACTTGGGAGATGAGAGGCGAGAGGTCTCGGAGACCCAGTACCAATACAGACTTCTAAAACATTTGCCATTTAAGCACAATTACCTATGTCATAATAATTATAATATTATGTAGGTACCTACTTGCGTAGTAGGCCCTCAACTCACCTGTTACCATCTAAGAATGTTGGGAAATATCTCTTTGGTAAGAACATTGCAAATGCTGCCATCCACACCCATAATATAGCCAACTCATCCAAAAGCTGCCCTGAAAAGTAAATAGCATTGTTAAACATACCTAGTTCTTAGAAACCTCTTTGTGATACCTACTGTCTTGTATCCTTCTCCTTTGTCTCAGATAAACATGGTAGGTGTGAGTCACTTAAATTTTACTTTTATTTGAATAATTTTTATATAAGAAGTAAACTTGATTGTGAGTGTTGACAATATTTTGTGAAATAAACTGTTATCTGCTATTGTATTTAGATTTACATTAAGTATGTTATTTTATTGAAATAGGGACAAACCAGATGTTTAACAAACAAACACATTTTGACATTGTAATATTAAATTATTATACTACGAGCCCCGATGCAAAATAGTTCGTCTAGTACCTACCTACATTAGTACAATAAGGCTGCCTGTCCACTGAAGCGGAGAGAAGAAAATAAGAGCGGAGATGTGCCAATATTAACCAATAGAATCTTGACTTAGGATCACTGATCCAAACTCAGGGGCGGAGTCAAGATTCTATTGGTTAATATTGGCACATCTCCGCTCCTCTTTTCTCCTCTCCGCTCCAGTGGACAGGCAGCCTTATACCTCAATGGTCTAGTGTGAAATTTTCTCTGTGAGATTTTTCTAACTTCATTATTTTTGTATATCTTTAGAAAATATTAAGCTGTTCTACTCAATGATATTAAGAGTAAAAAGACGTTTTACTTATAATATCATTGGTTCTACTATAAACATGTCGCGTTACGTATGCCATTTTTTTATTAGGAACCAATAAACTATTTTAGTTAGGTTTTATTGAACCTGTTTTAAATTCGAAGAAGTTATAAGCAAAATAGTTCATCTAATTGTTAATCGATGCAAAAGAGTTCGTCTATCGGTGAGTTAAATAAGATTATTCCTTCTTTGTACAATTATGTTGCATAATTTAATTCTGTGTCATTAGTCAAGTGAGACAGTATAAATTCTGAAAGGACAATGGGCAAAAATGTTTGGAAGTTGGTCCAAAAGCTTCCACTGGTGAGACTTGCGGGAAATACAAGTGCTTATGATTCTGGAAAAATTCTATTTGATCCTGGGGTTATATTGTTATGGTCATGTTTATCGTGATAATAAATAATTCCCCCACTGTAATACAGTATCAACTAGTACGGGGGGTATTTTGACTGTTACTGGCGGCCTTATAATATTGTAATGTCAACAGTATACTGTTAGTTTATTTATTTTTTTATAATAATTGTGCACAAATATATAAATAAATAAATTATTATTTTAAGTTTAACGTAAATAACATCTTCCTCCATGCACCCCCGCCTATTGTGAATAAGTATAGCGATGCATTGCGAAGGCAAAATATTATAATAAGCTCAACGTATGTAGTTGCTGGATTAAAAAAACAAGATATTGGAGGAACAAATAACATTTTATTAATCTATTATTTCATTTTCAATATATATTGCTTACATTGTTTAATATTTTTATAAAAAATATAAAAAATTTTAGCCCATCTGCATCAAGAACTAAGTCCGAGGTGCCAGTGGTCAGGGCTCTAGAGAGAGATACCTCTTCACTATGCGTGCCGCGTCCAAGAGTACTGCTTTCTCAATAAATCCTTGACCCAGCCGCGCAATGAGAGCCTTCTGAGGTCGAGGCTTTTCACTATTAGGCCCGACTCCAACAAGAGGACGAAGGGAAATACATACCTGCTCAAAATCAAGCAGCTTATTATGGAGAAAAGAAGGCAGAGAAAAACGTGGCATTAATCTAGGTGACCTGATGACAAATGAAAACTAAATAATCTGCCAAAAAATAAATAAAAAGACTAATCCAAGACTTTAAAGGCGACAAAACCAATACCTATCTTCAGAGCCTAAGTTACGACCAAAGGACTGATTACTCCCTTTGAAAGACTACTAAGCACCTAAAAAGGCCGATTACCCAAATCCTACCTATCAAATGAAGAAATGAGCAAAAAGCAAAGAGGTTTGCAGAGCACCTAGAAAATATCTTTCCACCAAACGACGGGGAAGTCATTGAAGATCACACGTTAATCTTCTAATATGGTGACATCAGAAAATGAAGTAACCATAAAACTAGTAACTCCGAGAGAAGTCGAACGAGAAATAAAACATAATATAAGTACACGCAAATCACCAGGTTTCAATATAATAACAAGAGAAGTACTCCAAAACCTGCCAAGAAAGGGTCTAGTTAAGTTAACGACCCTTATCAATGCCGCACTAAGGCTGAAATATATACCTTTATACTTACATTAGACTTATGGAAGGTGGCCGAAGTAATAATGATAGCTATGCCAGAGAAACCGGCTCACGAAACATAATCTTATAGGCCTATTTCTTTGCTACCAATCATGTCAAAGTTATTTGAAAAGCTGTTACTCAAACGGCTTAAACCAAGAATAGATAGCAAAAACATAATAACAGAGAACCAATTTGGTTTTCGAGAAAAACACTCTACCGTCGATCAAGTGCACAGGATCACAAACGTAATAGAAAACGCCCTTGAAGACAAGATATTATGTTCCACTGTATTCCTAGACGTAGCGCAAGCATTTGATAAAGTATGGCATGAAGGCCTTATACATAAATTGAAGAGCCTGTTACCAAAGGAGTTTGCAGATATATTAGAATCCTACATTCTTAACAGTCTTTAGAATAAGACAAGATGCCTACTCAGAACTGAAATAAATTAAAGCTGGCATACCGCAAGGAAGTGTATTAGGTCCGGTCCTGTACCTACTATACACTTGCGATATTCCTGAATTAGAGCAAAACATGATTGGGACCTTTGCTGATGATACAGCCATAATGGCTGTAGGAAACAACCACGAAGAAGCAGTAGAAAAGGTATAAATGGCTGTAAATCAAGTTTATGACTGGACCAAAAAAATGGAGGATTAAACTTAATGAATCCAAATCTGTTCACGTAGATTTTACCAATAACAGTATTAACAGTATTCTCCAGTTTACATTAATAATGAACAAGTCCCATACGAGAATACAGCCAAGTATCTCGGTATGACCCTTGACAAGACAAGCCGACAAGCGATCAATCGCTAAACGTCATAAAAGTCGGTATTACCTATTAGATCGTTTGCCAATCGCTCGCTAGCGCCAAAAACAATTAAGTAGCAATCTTCGGATCAAATCTTATAAAGTCAATTTAGTGTCAATGTCATTTGTCTATGGCCTATGCTAATCTATTTTTAATAAATGACAAGCAAAGCCGTTTTCGACTATTCTGCCAGCCAATGTCTAAAATGCACTTAGCATTGAAAAAACAAGTTTGCATGATTTAAAAAGCCCTCGACCTCGCGACTCCCTTATGGAGGCTTCACGACCCCCCTGGGGGTCGCGACCCACAGGTTAAAAATACTGGTCTATCTTACTAATCTAATATAATAGTAGCAGTATCTTTATCTTTACCTATTTCAAGATAACATTTTGTATAAAACAGTTTCTTATTTATTGTTAGTTTTTAACAATTCTCGGGACCCTGGGGTCCCGGACCTTTGGAAGGCGTACGAGGGGCCGAAGCCAACTCGCAGAGGCCCGTTAGACGTTTTTAATGAAATGTGGCACCAACCGGCGACTATCCCTGTATGCACTATGCTAGTGCAACCAAGGACAACCCCCGGTTGCTGTAGGACTATTGCAGGATATGGAAAGAAATATTTTGGACTATGGGTTTGGGTGGCTAAAGTTGACTGGTGACCTGAATCTATGGAAGGACTATGGCCCCTGCCTGATCGATGTTTTATATGTACACGGATAAAATGGCAGGGGGTGACTTGCACACTCAATAATGGGCCCCCGAAAACGGTCGCTAGCACAAAGTGTCGTAGCGACAAGGGGGCAACATGTCCTGAGGTGCTTATGAGGAGTGGAGCGGTATTCCACGGCTATCAGGACAATCCCGGAAGTACGGTCAAGATCCCTACCAGCATCTTACTGGAATACTTCCTTCCTCCGAGCACATTTGCTAGTATTCTTATTTTAGTTATGTTAGTTTTACATTTCATTTAATTAAGTATTAGTTAGTAGGTATTAGTTTATGTAAGTTATTATTAAATACGTAGACCAGGTAGACCACACAAAAGGTGGAGTGACGATATTGCAAAGATAGCAGGCAAAACATGGAGCAGAATAGCCAGAGACAGAACAGTTTGGAAACGGCTAGAGGAGGCTTTCACCGCTATTCATAGCGGTCCTTGTACACTATAGCAAAAACTAAACAAAAACAAAAAAAAAACTTTGATAATAAAAGGAGTTTAGTTTTAGTTAAAATGTTATTTACGTATTAGATGCATAAGGATTAAGTGTGTAAGGAAAATAAAGCTATTTTATTTTATTTATTTATTATTATTTTATTATTAAATATTAATTATAATAGTTTTGCCTAATCTACAAGAACCCCGGGACGGGTGAAGGCCTCCTCCAAAGATCTCCATGCATCTCTGTCCTGTGCTACTTGTCTCCAAAGTGGACCGGCTGTTCTCTTAATTTCGTCTTCCCAGCGTGTTAAAGGTCTCCCTCTACTCCTTTTGCCTTGTGGGCCGCGCCACTCAGTCGTTCTCACTGTCCACCTTTGCCCCCAAATTACGCAATGCACGATCAATTTTAAATTGAAACCAATTGAAAAAGATTACCAGTCCATTGCTTCATAAGTTCGACAAAATACCTAAATCTGCTCAATTTTTTTTGTCGAACTTATGCAGCAATGGACTGGCAATCTTTTTCAATTGGTTTCAATTTAAAATTGATTGTGCATTACGTAATTAGGGTGCTGGTCTGTGAGTCTCGCCTGCCCATTTCCACTTCAGTTTTTGTGCATAACTCAGAGCATTTGTTGCTTTGGTTATCTTTATTATTTTGGTGTGTCGTATTTTATCCATTTTCTTGACTTTGAGTATACTTCGCTCTATTCCTCGTTGGCAGGTATTAATATTTTTTTTTGCTTTTATGGTAAATTTCCATGTCTGGCAGCCATAATGTCAAGCACGGTAATAGACTTGCGTTCATTACTTTTGTTTTTATAGCTATTGGCATATTACTTTTGAATATTTCTTTCAGACTCCAGTATGTATTCCATGTATTTTGTACCCTTTTTTCTATTTCTAACTTATTGTGTTTTCTATCAAAACTAATTTTCTTCCCTAGATAGATGTAGTCTTCGGCATACTCCAGTAGATTGTCATTAAGTGTTATTGGTATTTTTAAGCCATTAGTCATTGTCATCGTCTTAGTGAGATTCATTTCCAGGCCCACTTTTACACTAGCTGCACTCAAGCCTTCAATCATGAGCTGCAGCTGGGCACTTGTCTCTGATAGGAGCACCAGGTCGTCCGCAAATAAGGGGTCACTTTTCGTATCAAATGAAAAGGCTTCTTGTGAGTATTTCAGATATTTTTATTCATGTATTTTAAAATAACCACCTATATTTAAAGAAAATTTATGAAAATTTACCAGCAAAACCTATAAAAAGTTTATGGTCTTAAAATAACATGGTAAATCTTCAATATTGTGCATACAAACTTTATTGTGGTTGGAATGTATATGAGAATATGTTTTTCAACTACAATGTTATGTTTGTTCTTGGGATGAATTCATCCCAACTACGGAAACCTTCATTGTGCGTGGTCCTACACGCACTTAGCTGGTTATTTTTAATTAAAGGGGATATCACAATATAGATCAACATAAAAAGAGGTAAATAAAGTATAGTATAATCTCGATATTATGTTAAGTACTAATAGCTTATTACACAATTTATGTAAAGCTTATTTTTTATTAAATAAAATACTATTTTTATGGTAATATTGCATGTAATAAATGTAATATAGCCTCCGAAATGACCATACTCTTTGGACAATGCGATCTCGTTGTTGTCGGCCTCTAGCTAAGAGCTGTAGTTCAGTATCAGCACCTTTATCCTGCTGTGGTTGTGGTGTGACTTGGTTGCCAAGATCACCTTCAGTACTGGCAACCGATGTTTGTTGCAGATGTTATGCAATACAGCACAGGCATTTATGATCATAGCCACTACATCTTACACTTACTTTTGTTCTTCTTCTCGTTCGTGCTATGAACGGTCTAAGTTCAGTGCACAAATTCATAAATGGCTCTTTGGAAAGTCTGTAATGAGCTTTGAACTTGGTGCCTACTTAGGTTCAAAACTATGGCTTGATCTTGCAGGTTACGTCGCATCCGTGCTGTGTTGTGGCTTTCAATCCTTCTGGCCTCAAACTCATGTGCTTCAAGCAAGAGAACAGCACGAGCAATCCTTACCCAATACCTCAATAGAGACGCAAACAATTTTTTTTTGTATATAATTTGAACTTTTACGGAACACTCAGTTCATTATCAAAATTCTACGAATTATAAGACTAATTTGTAATTAGCAAGCGAAAGTGACAAGGGAAAAGGTTATCGCAATTTGACAGCCAAATTTGCTCGCCAACCGCTGTCGCTCTGCTGTCAAAAACTATACGAAATATTTACGATTATCATGCAATCAGTAGACGGATTTGCGATTATTGCGAAATTATCGCATTGCTTCTGCAAGATACGTAATGACCCTGTGGATCAGCAGTGGCGTAGTATCATTTGGAGTGACGAGTCCAAAGGAGATAATTTTTTTTGTTCGGCGATTAGTCCCTCCAAAGATTGTGGCGTATATCAATGAAACGCATGGTTGATTTGTTCATTATGATCTTTATCTAGAATATAGTGGTAGTACTAATTATAATTTGTCTAACGGGAATACTGAGAAATAGGATCATAACCCAAAAATTCACTAAAAGAGATATTATTATTTAGTGAATAGATTGGCTTCACGGGTATTATAATTTAGTAAAATTATGCACTGTTCAGTAGTAAATAGTAGGAATATAGGTGTTTTGAACGGTTCATGAAATCAAAAATCACATAAGTAGATAACAAAGCATTTTTATTACTGTAAGTATATCAATTTAAACGTCAGATGACTTGAAGTAGATAGTATTTCATCTAAAAAGATGCAAGTCGCTCCACTTCCCATCTTGATGCCGTGTGCATTAAGATGAAAATACTTATATACCGCACGCTCACCGTTGGGGTAAACATTAGTACACTACCAACAACACCAACGTCTGCCTACCAAACAGTTGCAACAGTATTCAGCAAGAGTAGCTCTTGTGTTAGAAATCGAAGATTTGTGTTAGAAAATAAGCGTATTCAACAAATATTTGTATTGTTCTCTTTGGTGAAAATATCTTTGCACTTTGCGTTGAAATCTTACTGAACAATAACATAATAACCTTCTGGAGTAAATGCTGTCCGTCTTGAAGATTTCATATTCATTATAATCCATCCACACTGGAAAACAGAAATATCAGTTTCATGATATTCGAAAGAAACTGAAAAAATAAAGTGAATGTTGATAACACTTCACACTTGTCTTTTTGACAGTGTCAGATAGTGATGCGGTTCGATATTTTAACTCGTTACTCGAGTAGGTAAATACAATAAAATAAAGGAACATTTTCTCTCGAGGTGCCTTTTACTCGATGTAGTCGCGTTTAGTTAAATACCACCAACACTGCCACACTAGTTCAATATGTAGATTAGATATACCTATGCCAAACAAAGAGACGGTGTCCATTGCAGATGCATTTGTTAGACAGTTCCATAGATATCCGGAGATATGCCTTCAAGCTATATTTGTTCTAGTTCAAGTGTCGCCACTTTTTCCCTACTCCTGACACTCCCATAAAAACAAAAGAAATAGATACAGCACACATGATGCATTTTCGTACGCACACAAGAACACTTTTGAGCACACATACTGAAAAGGGGCGGGCACTTTTGAGCACACATGCTGAAAAGGGGCGGGCACTAGAAAGTACAGATACAGTCATTGAACGCACACATGCAACTCTAGCCTCAACTAGGGATGAGGGGTTGATATAAATATTTGATCGATAAAAATATCGATGAAAACTGACTGCAACAAAGAGAAGTGTTTTTTGGGTGTGTTTTGACGTAATTTAAAATCAAATCAAATAAAAATATAATTCAAAAGTCATTTATTAAACTAAGCTGGCAATCAGCACTTATCGAACTGCCTTTGAACGAAGATTGGATTTTACTTTAAGGCGACAACAAGCTACTTTTAATGATTTTATACCGGAAATTACGTCTAAACGAGTGGTGTTATTGATTTGGAAAAGTATATGTTAAATTAGAGCATTTTCTTAATAATTTAATCTACGAATATTTTAGATTATGTTTACATTACTTACATAGTGAAATTAATTTGTAAAGTTGTGTCTAACGCGGATAAAAAACTAGTAATTACTCAAAAGCTGTCAAGCGTATTATTCTGAAACCTTCACCATTTTAAGGATAATTAAAATATTAATCTTTTAATCTACGAGTTTTATTAAAATACCTTTTGTTTTTTGTATAATAAATTAATAATGCGTCAAATTGGTGACAGCGCTCCTTGATACGCGAGTTCTATTACTGGCTGGATATACGACGCGTTGCATGAGCTCAGTATAGAACACGCAAGCTAACTACTCAATGTCACTGGCATGTCATCATCATCATCATATCAGCCGAAAGACGTCCACTGCTGGACATAGGCCTCCCCCAAGCACCGCCACTTCGACCGATTCTGTGCTTCCCGCATCCAGCGAATTCCTGCGGCCTTTACTAGGTCATCGGTCCATCTTGTGGGAGGCCTTCCAACGCTACGTCTTCCGGTACGTGGTCGCCACTCCAGAACCTTTCGGCCCCATCGGCCATCTGTTCTGCGAGCAATATGTCCTGCCCATTGCCACTTAAGTTTGGCAATTCTTCGGGCTATGTCGGTTACCTTGGTTCTCCTGCGGATCTCTTCATTTCTGATTCGATCACGTAGGGAAACTCCAAGCATAGCCCTCTCCATTGCTCTTTGGGTGACTTTTAGCCTTCTAATTAGGCCCATTGTGAGCGACCACGTTTCAGTGCCATAAGTCATCGCTGGCAACACGCACTGGTCAAAGACTTTCGTCTTGAGACACTGTGGTATGTAGGACGAGAAGATATTGCGTAGCTTCCCGAACGCTGCCCAACCGAGTCGGATTCGACGATTGACCTCTTTCTCGAAGTTGGACCTACCTAGCTGAACGGTTTGTCCTAGGTAAACATACTCGTCTACAACTTCGAGCGTAGCGTCTCCGATCTTTATGAGGGCGGGTGTTACATGGGCATTTGACATGACCTTTGTCTTGTCCATGTTCATTTTAAGACCCACTCTTTTGGAGGCTCTACTGAGGTCATCGAGCATTATACTGAGGTCCTCCATGGTCTCAGCCATGATAACTATATCGTCGGCAAACCGAAGGTCAGTGATATACTCGCCATTGATGTTGATGCCTAGCCCTTTCCAGTCCAGAATCTTGAAGACATCCTCCAGTGCAGCGGTGAACAGTTTCGGAGAGATAACGTCTCCTTGTCTCACACCTCGCTGCAGAAGGATAGGTTTCGAGGTCTGGTCGTGGAGTCGGACTGACATAGTGGCGTCTTTGTATAGGCACTTTAACACCTCGATGTACCGATAGTCGATCTGGCACCGTTGAAGAGACTGCAGTACAGCCCATGTCTCGATCGAATCGAAGGCTTTCTCGTAATCCACGAACGCTAAGCAGAGAGGCAGGTTATACTCTTCGGTCTTCTGTATAACCTGCCGCAGCGTACGTATGTGGTCCACGGTGCTAAAGCCTTTACGGAATCCGGCTTGTTCGGGAGGCTGGAAGTCGTCAAACCTGCGTGCGAGACGGTTCGTGATGACTCTTGAAAACAGCTTGTAGACATGGGTCAGAAGTGTGATGGGCCTATAGTTCTTAAGCAGGGCATTGTCGCCCTTTTTAAAAAAGAGTACCACCACACCTCTGCTCCATGCCTGTGGCGTTTTACCCTCGAGTATGACGGAATTGAACAGCTTCTGGAGGGCCTTTAGAACGGGTTTCCCACCGGCCTTTAAGAGTTCGGCCGTAATTCCGTCATCACCCGGCGCCTTGTTGTTTTTAAGTTGCTTTAGAGCCATCCTAATCTCGTACAAGCTGACGTCCGGGATATCTTCGGTATAATGTCGGGTTAATCTAGCTCTTGGGTCGTTTGCCAGATTCGTAACGGGGTTACTGGATGACGTGTATAACTGTCCATAGAACCTCTCGATCTCTCTCAATACTTCAGGTTTGGCGGATACGATCCTGCCATCATCGGTCTTCAGCTTTGCAAGCTGGCTCTGCCCAATAGACAGATCTCTTGCAAAGACCTTGGAGCCCTTATTCCGCTCTATCGCGTCCTTAATGCGGTCCGTACTAAAGCGACGAAGGTCGCTTTTCAAGGACTTAGAGATCCGTCTATTGAGCTGCCGGTACTTGAACGCATCGTCTGAAGACTGGAGGATCATCTCGCGCCTCTCCTTCATGAGCTGTATAGTAGGATCAGAGAGCCTCTTGTTTCTATTTGTACGACGGGTCTTAAAGATCTTGGACCCGACCGTATGGACAGTTTCCACGAACCCATCGTTAAAATCGTCCACGGAGCTCCCTAGGCACTCGAAACGATTCTGAAGTTCGAGCTGAAAGCTCTCGGGGTTTTGGACTTGGATCGGTGCTGGACGGAGCGTAGACTTCACCAGTCGAGATCTTTCCAGCTTAATATTTAAGTTCAATGTGCCTCTTACCATGCGGTGATCGCTTCCGGTTTTCACCGCGTTGATCAAAGAGACATCATTGAATACTTGCTTTTTCGTCGACATAATGAAGTCAATCTCATTTTTTGTTGCACCATCAGGGCTCTGCCAGGTCCACTTTCTGTGCTCACGTTTTCTGAAGAAGGAGTTCATCATAAAGAGGCCTTCCTTCTCCATAAAACTGGCCAGTAGGTGACCCCGGTGGTTCCGACGTCCAACTCCAAATTGCCCCACTCGCAGCTCATCATCATTTCGTTTGCCCAGTTTCGCGTTGAAGTCCCCCATGACAACGGTGAAGTGAGTTTTAGAGGCATGCATGGCTCTAGAAATATCCTCATACATGGTCTCCACCTCATCGTCGGGGTGTGACGAGGTCGGGGCGTAAACCTGTACGACCTTCAGCGAATATCTTGCGGATATTCTGAGTATAAGGTACGCCACCCTGGTCGACACACTCTCGATCTTCACTACGTTGCTCACAAGGGACTTGTGGACGATAAACCCGACACCACCCTGGGACTGCTGGTCGCCCTCCCGGAAATAGAGCAAGTTTCCGGATTTAAGGATTATCGAGTCCTCCCCCTCTCTTCGGACTTCGGATAATCCTATTATACCCCATCGTAACCTGCTCAATTCTTCCTCGAGTTCGATGATCTTCTCGTCGGTCCGGAGTGTACGCGTGTTATAAGTTGCCAGGTCCAGTTTCCGGTGGTTGTGGTAGCCGGATCTCTTCCGGGGATTCTTCGCACCCCTTGCCTCACCGTGACCTTGACCGCTACCGTAGGCAAGGGTAGGTAGGCCGCCGGGCACTAGGGGCCGTTTGTTTGTGGTGCTTGTCATTTTTAGGGGGGGTTTGCCATAATCGCCACGCTTGGCAAGCGGGTTGGCGATCGCAGTATGGTGTAAATAGTGCATAGAGAACGCTGCTGCCCATTCTCTAGTAATCCCTTAGTCGCCTTTTACGACACCCATGGGAAGACATAGGGTAGTGCGATTCTTTAAGTCCGGCACCACACGGACAACACCCATGGGAAGACATAGGGTAGGACACTGGCATGTATCTGTCTCTTAATATATTTGTTTGCAAATGACATTTAATAAGTCAGTTAGTTTATTCAGATTCTCTCTTACATAAAATTAAAACTATCCAACTATCGAACATAAAACCACCGTGCTATTTACGAATAAAACAAGTGTTACACTTCTATAAATTTCGCTCCTCATAAAATTTCTATACCGGGGGCCTTAGAAAATCGATACTTAATTTCTTGATTACCCAATAATATGTAGTATTTTATACAAATAAGCAAATTTTAGTAGTAATAATGAACTATTTCATATCGCGGACACGCCACTTGTCTTCAGGTTCGATACTTTGTGGTATCGAGTACATTTCTATTCGATACCGATACTTTTGTACTCGATACTTTGCATTCGATACTTTTACTCAATGAGTACTTTTTGGCAGGTATCGTATCGAATAAAAAATTAGGTTTTAAATGGGTAATCTTAGAAATTACCCATTTAAAACTTGCAACTTTACGGTTTACGTTTATGTTTATGGCAACGCCAACGCCAACGTTCATTCGTTCTGAACCTTCTAAAACATCGATCTTTCCGTTCACAGTTAAATTCCTAACCTTCATTCATTTACTACACTAATCAATCACTCTTACATAAGTGATTGTACGGAGGAGGATTGGGAACTTTAATTTATATGCCTCAAGTACTAAATAATTTAATTTTGTTCTAATACTTTTTTTAATTTTTGAAGTTACTGTTGCCTTTTTCTATTATTGTATTTGTGTACCAATGCCATTTGTTTTTTCATGTCCTGTCCTACTGAAGTTAAACTGGCGTTAACTGACTGAGATTGACCTATGCTCTATGCGCATTAGGCCCTAAGAAAAGTACTCGATACCTTGAAGTATCGATACTTTTGTTTCGATACTTTTATGAGTACGATACTTTTTTTTCGATACTACTCATGAGTACAGTATCGATACTTTCTTTCCGATACCGTGTCCCTACTAAACGGTGCTCAACGCCGTCGGGCGCACATAAGGTCAATTTGACCGCATGCAGGCGACATGTGCCACGCCTCCAAGCCATATCCCTCGATATCCGTGGACAGTTCATATTAAGATTTGGTAATCCGGAAACAATAGCTACGGATCGGGGAATAGAAATTATTTCTGCTACTATGGAACAGGTTTGTAAAATTCTATAGAAAAAATATCTGGTGAAACAATTTGATATTTTTTCTATAAAAACTTCGGAGGGGTTTTACTCCACTGTTTGATATCGTACATTCAAAGTTTAACATGATATCGTTAGGTCTCATTAGTAATTTTGTCTGTACGGAAGCAGATTAGTAAAATAAAAAGCCATTAAAAAGTTATAAGCCAACAAAGATTCGTTTTTCTTGCTAATTTTAGCGCAACTTTGGGCGTAAATAAGTAATACAAGCAGAGTGAAATCTCGAAAACAAAATCCGTACCGACACAGCAAAATTATCGAAGATTTCAATTAATTTTATTTCTAATTGATTCATGCAGTGGTTTTTTCATAAAACTCCATCTTCCAAAGGACTTTTCGTAATTTTTTACGCGCTCTTTTTACTAAAATCGTTCGGTACGGTGTTTCTGTGCGTGCCAACTATACGTTATCCATGTAGACCAGCACCCTAATTACGCAATGCACGATCAATTTTAAATTGAAACCAATTGAAAAAGATTGCCAATCCATTGCTTCATAAGTTCGACAAAAAACATTGAGCAGATTTTTTTGTCGAACTTATGAAGCAATGGACTGGCAATCTTATTCAATTGGTTTCAATTTAAAATTGATCGTGCATTGCGTAATTGGGGGGCAGCTTCTAACTGCTCATCACTGATACTATTTCTGTCGGACACGATGCCAAGTGAGACAGCGTGGTTTTTGGCCATGCCCACCATTGAGTTCGAGCCCGCGACTAGTTCCACCTTAACAGCCTATCACCATCAGTCCATTGGAGCTGTTAAAAATGCTCACAAAACTTTGGGTACATTTTTAAGGATCCAGTGTAGCAATCTTACGGATGCATGGAGCTATTGGTTACCATTTTAGATAGATATATTTCGTGTAATAAATCGCCAAAATACTGTGAGGTACAGAGTCATAGAGTTTTAAAATATAATGTTCTATGGGTTAGTGCTGTCAGTTGATAACGTGTAATTTGTCATTAAATCGTCATCAGGCCTCGGTTATCGATATATTTTTCGAAAAGGATTCGTCTTAAAAACCTAAAGAAAGATTTGTTTCGTTTGCGTTCGAACGGAACGTTATTAAAACGTTTTTGAAAAAGAACAAAATTTAAATAGTTCTCGGTTAATAAAAACGTTATTAACAGTTTTTAAACATGTTTGGGTTGATCGATAAGAAACTCGCAACACAACCTCAATCAATACGTAAGCGGCAAGCGCATTGTAATCAATTATGTTATGAAATAAAGATAAGTACCTACAATTTAACTAAACAAGTTCATGCTTGTCGGGGCACGAACAGTGCGCAGCTGCGTCCTGCGGAATAAACCGGTTTTTCAAAGCGTTCTCATTTCGTTTTTATTCCGAACAAAATGTTGTGCTAAGAAGAACGAGTACTGTGAGAAACGATTTAAAAACTTTATTTTAAACTAGCTGCCCGCCCCAGCTTCGCACGGGTAGCCCTAATTTGCAATAAAATAATATTGCGGCTATAAATTGAGATAAAGGCTATCCTATCTTTTAAGTTAGATCAAACTGCACACGGTGTGCAAATTTGATTGAAATCGGTTAAGTAGTTTAGGAGTCCATTGAGGACAAACATTGTGACACGAGATTTATATATATTAAGATATCGTTTCCTGATCGTATGAGACTGAGTAACATCACTAGAGTCAAACTGACAAGCAACCAAAACTGCATTCCGTTTCACATTAATTTTTAAAATACTTTACGCAGAATAAATAAACTTAAAAATAATATTAGACACAGGTGGGAACCTGCTGTATCGTCAATGGTTTATTTTTTTACTTATTAAAAAACAGATTTGGTTATCACATCGAGCTTCAATTATTTAAATAATATTTTTTTTCCATAATATCGCTAAAAACGCTTCAATAAATGCATTTTTGACATTGGCGACCATAGCTGGAATTGAATCAATAGGGTATTTTACTCTATATGAGAAAAAATCTAAAAATATATTATTGAGATAGTTTAGGCAAAAAGCAGTCTGAAAACGTTAGTCTTAGTTCATAAAATAGCAAACTACATTTTTAAATTCGATTCGAAGGTTTCAGCTTTTTAATCTGTTTCATAACACCAAATAGTATTCGCCATGTTATTACGTCATACGGCTATGTAAACTTAGAAGTGTCAACTGTCAACTATCAGTGTAGGCTCCAATCACTGCATTTGTTTACACCATGGACTTATTATACAAACAGGACTGAGCTCTCCGAAAATCGTGTCATACAAAAATGAGCCATAAGCAGTGGACCTTAGGTTTACTTTTGTTAAGCATCTTAGCCGAGGCAAAACGAGCCGAGAGAGATAGCCGAGCCGAGGCTGCTGTCCCTTTTCCTCAATTGCCAAAAGATAAAAATGTTAAAGATGGTAGAAACATGGGTAGAAAATATTACACTAACTGCAAGTGAAATTAGTAACATAAATATTTTTAGCTTTTAGATTAGTTTTAAATCATTTTATTTATATTTTTACAATCTGTACATAAAGTAAATCATTTATTTAATTATAATAATCAAAATAATATAATTGTTTGGTAGGTATCATAAAATTACTCTGGTAACAATAAAATCTGACAATCAATGGTGTCATGTGTGGTGTCATGGCGTTCTGTTGTTTTGTGGACACGCCTATCGCATTTTAAGTTCACTATTTCGCAAGTTCAATATTCTTAGTAACTTAATTTCAATATTTTTGTAACATATCAATAATTTGAAATCATTTAGTGTCAACCGGACACAACTTATTTCAAAACGAACTTCCCTGGTTGTTATAGCATTGTATGGTCACCATATTAGAAAGAGATAAACAGCCTCGGTATACATTATCTCTCTCTGCTCGTATTTTTGGTACAAGAGCTCAGTCCTGTTTGTATAATAAGTCCATGGTTTACACAGCCAACTGACGTCATGACAACAGAGCAATATGGCGTCCACTGCGTTCAGCGCTTCCGTCAAATTACGCGCGAAATTTGAAAATGAAAAATTTAAATGCATTTTTATGGCACTTAACGATTGAATAAAAATTTTGTGAATTTTTTAGTGGTACATTAGCACTACAGAATCCAATTGAGACACTTTTCAGAAATTGGTGTAATACCCTATTGAGTGCATTATCAAAACATTATCTTTTTATTACGATTTCGTAAAACCGGTTAGACTTTATCAAAAAAATCAACCATTTTAAAATGATTAATCGGTTACACTTTTTTAGGCAAAATGCGATACAAAACAGTGGGTCCAAAAAAAACTATCTCCTTTGAAGTGACAGTCGACGATGAAAGGAAAAAAGCAAAGACATAGTACTTAAGGTGAAACAATTTGATATTTTTTCCATACAAACTTCGGAGGGGTTTTACTCCACTGTTTGACATCGTACATTCAAAGTTTAACATGATATCGTTAGGTCTCATTATTAATTTTGTCTGTACGGAAGCAGAATAGTAAAATAAAAAGCCATTAAAAAGTTATAAGCCAACAAAGATTCGTTTTTCTTGCTAATTTTAACGCAACTTTGGGCGTAAATAAGTAATACAAGAACTGTGAAATCTCGAAAACAAAATCCGTAGGTACCGACACAGAAAAATTATCGAAGATTTAAATAAATTTTATTTGTAATTGATTTATGCAGTGGTTTTTTCAGAAAAAACCTTTTTTCCAAAGGCCTTTTCGTAATTTTTGACGCGCTCGTTTTACTAAAATTGGTCGGTACGGTGTTTCTGTGCGTGCGAACTATACGTTGTCCATGTAGACCAGCTTCTAACTGCTCATCACTGATACTATCTCTGTCGGACACGATGCCAGGTAAGACAGCGTGGTTTTTGGCCATGCCCACCATTGAGTTCGAGCCCGCGACTAGTTCCACCTTAACATATATAATACACTTGTACTTATCTACTTATCTATCTTAAATCTCTATGGAAAAAAGTGATTCGGAACAAAAATGAGGCATTTCATACTGATTGTCTCAACTCAAACGCAAAGTGAAGTTTCCGGCGTCTCTTATGATATGGGGCTGAATGTCTGCACAAGGTGTTGGTGGTATGCAGTTTGTGGATAGTTCTATCAATGCTGCAAGGTATCAAAACCTTTTGGAAGAGAATTTACTGCCCTCTATTCCGTCACTTAAGCATCAAGATTCCTTAATTTTTCAACATGATGGTGCTCCCTGCCATACTGCAAGGACAACAAAGACGTGGCTACTGGCGAAAAGCATCCCTACAATCGAATGGCCATCTAACAGCCCGGACTTGTCGCCGATCGAAACCCTATGGTGGAAAATGAAAAAATTCATCAAGATCGAAGAGCGACTTAAAGGCTAAACTCTTGGCTGTCCTGAGGAGTGTGCAGCGTTGGTTGCAACCATGCCTCTTCGCATTTTAAAGCTGTCATTGAGAGCAAAGGCGACACAACTAAGTGGTAGACGAACTATTTTGCCTGAGTGACAAGGGTAGACGAATACTTTTGTGTTATGTTTTTTAGAATATTTTTTTAAATTTTTATGTTATGTAAAGTCATGAAAGAATTTCAGTTATATTAAAATAAACTTTAAAATGTTCCTCAAATTGTGGTTTACTTTTTATTAAACATTCTTAATTATTTTACCAATATTTACTTTCTATATTTTACGCTTTGCACTACTTTCCATACTAGACGAACTATTTTGCATCGGGGCTCGTAATATAGTAACAATACAATTATTGAAGCCATATTTTGTTATAGCATAATAAACATGTTTGAATGAAGACAAGTTTTTTTTTTTACTTAGTACTTACTTAATAATAAGTACCTAGTAAAAAAAAAACTTGTCTTTGTTCAGATGAATTCAGTAGCATTTATATTCAATGTCAAGGACTAGGCAACAAAAAGAAGAAATAGGTTGTGATCTTACCTACTAAACTCAGGGTGGCATGGAAATAGGCAGAGCTTATACCAACCACCATCAACAAAATCCAGAGAACATTGATTGCTGGGTTGAACAACTTTGAATACTCTTGGAACAGGTGAATAAGCACAGGTGGCAACAGGAAGAACAACACATTGCTAATCTAAAAAGAGAAAAAAACGCATAAGTTCCTATAACATTGCACACTTTGGTGGGTTGAATAAATTAGAGGGCCAGGTTCATTGACCATTTTGGGCAAGCATGCATGACTAAGCCATGCCAAAGTATCTGAAAAACTTACAGATACTTATATAATATTGGTGAATACTTCTTAATAATATTCCAAGGCCAAATAACAAATATAACATAAAATCTACAAAATAATAAATGCGCCAAGAAAGAAAATCCTTTGTCTGTGTTCAGAGACTAAAAATAGAAAATGCGAAATACTTACTGTGTTAACGAATTCTGCTATTACCGGTGAAATGGAATAGTTAGATTCACACCAGTCTACCGGTGAACTTCCACGTTGTAAATGCGACCACATTGTTTTTGATATATTCTTTGTTTACAATCTTTCAAGTAAAAAGACGCACAAATAAAGGTAAAATATTCCAATTAGATATATGACGAAAGTAAACCAAACTTACAATGTAAATACATTTAGTTTTGTATTTTCAAGTCGATTTTTATAAAATGTAAATAATTACGATGATTTTGTTTAGCCACAACGAAATACACGTCCTTGCAAAATCAATGTTGACTTGGCACTGACACTTGACTGACAGTAGTGACAGACGTGACAGTGACGCTGAGGACGCTTGACTTGACAGTAGTATTGCTTCTGCTTTCTTGTCATTAATGACATTTTCAATGACAGGAGGACAGCTAGTTAAACGCTTGCTACACGGTCGCCAACTGCGTCCCGACACTCCCGACGACGCCGACGACCCGACAGAGGTGACCTTCGTGTCTTACAACCGTGTAGATGGTGGTTTATGACCATAATAATGTTTTAGGGATATTTTATTTTGACAGGGATTTAGGGAATTTTGGGAAAAAATTGAACTTGAGTTGGTAGCCCTATTGTTTATAGTTAGTAGTAGACATAGATAGCACCCAATGTTCAGACGACAGCGCATCAAGTTAATCTGTCAAGTTTCTTGAATAGATTTTTAACTTCATTGCTAAAGAATAAGGTTCAATAGAAAATTTGACATATTGGAGTAGGTTGATGTGCTGGCGTCTGTACTAATTTACTCTATGGCATCACCGATTGGTTAAAGGGGATTCCCTCAAACTTGTACCTAATGAATGTAATTCGTATACCTACGTTATTTGATTAACGGTTACGTATTTATATCTTTAAATTGTATTGTTTCGTTTGATTAGACGAACGAAACGACAATTTAAAGGCTTTGTTTTTATTTTTTTGCAGAATGGTGGTTGAAAATGTTTCCGTAGTTTCGTGTTTTGTTGCAATAAAGTGACAGCTGGCTAGTCACGTAGGTAAGTGCTACTTCCGGAATGCCCTATCTTGTTTTCATCTCTGCAACTCAAAACAAAATAGCACAAGTTTAGTGTAATTTTTGACAGCGCTCACGGTGATTTAATAAAGGACATGGTCGGAGTTATCGCAAGATGGCGCATGTCATGTCGCGGTCGTCATCTATGACGATTCACGGCTAGGGCATGCAATTATCCGCCCATTTTACTATTCGAATATTTCGGATACTGCCAGACAACTATTCGAATATATTCGAATAATATGGATATTTTGGATACCATTGTAAAAGAGGTAAATCAAACTTATATTAGTTTACAATCGACATTTTTATTACAAAAACTCTCCGACAATCGTATATTAAAGTATATCAGTTCGCACTAATAGCAAAATCTGTCCGATCTGTCATTGACAGAACAAGAAAAGAAAAAAAAGAAATCCACGGGTTATCTACCAATGGTATAATAGATCGTGAGCTGGTAAAATGCTATCTTTGTTAAGATGGCTAGGACAATTGAAAGCACATTAGATGAAGACTGGAAGTCTTATAAAATAGTGCTTGGTAATAAATGAGACAAAATCACATCACTGACATTGCTAGATGTCAAAGTATTTATTTTGTAAAGAGGACTTTCCGGATTGGGTTTTAACGGTCCAGGCAGGAAACGAATTAATGCAAATCATGAATGCCGAGAATCATGATGAGGCCTCTGCTCCACATTCCTACTTCCCATATCAATCTGATTTTGGGTTGGTTACCAAAACAGCTTATTCAAGTGTAGCAAATCCTAACCTTTTCTTTATGTTTCATTTAGCAGGCACTCTATTTTGGTTCTGTGAGCTCTCGTCAAGCAAGACACAATACCGAGATGAATCTAGAGAACAACACTACTAATCAAAGCCATCATTCTTGCCAATGCCTTTAAAGTAAATGCCATGCTTGTCAAAGCATTCACTGTTGATGGTTAACCTGCAGAGTCCTTTCGATCTCTTTGCTTATTTTCTCTGTTAAAGTAAATGATATTTCAGTTTCTACTGCTTGTAATCACTGAGTGCTAAGTCATCACCATCACTGTCGTCAACTCAAGTCGAGCTCTGTGCAAAAGCACTTTAAAAATTTTCTCTTCAAAATTTTCTCTATGATGAATCTACATAGTAATTGTGTCATTAGATGGATTTTTGAAGATATAGCATGAATTGTCACGATTGCGAATACCTATTTTATTAAAACACAACGTTAAGGAGGATGCGCTAAGGTAGCCCGCGAAATTCAAATTTTCTTTCGTCTTCTGCAATTTGCAGCTCAGTGTCAGGTTGTATGTTGATTAAAATATGATTCGCGACCGTAACAAATATGGTTTTACAGAATTATAATCATTAGAATTAGCAATACAACTCCTTAAGTTAGCAAAAGTGTCAAATGTCATGATTTCATAAATTAGTCATTCAATACAGTTACATGAACTTAGAGAGTTGTATTGATGACTTTTATGATTATAAATCTATAAATAAACATTTGATACGGCTGCGAATCATATTTAGAACAACATACAACCTGATACTGACCTGTAAATTGCAAAAAACGTAAGAAAATTTGAATATCGCGGGATACCTTGGCGCATCCCCCTTAAATGTTATATTATCAAAAGGAAAATGGAACAAAACTAACTATCCGTATTATCCGTTTTATCCGGATAGTAAAACAAATATTATTCGGATAATATTTTCGACGGATATCCGGATAATTCGGATATCCGGATATCCGAATAGCATGCCCTATTCACGGCACATCGTTATCACACTCACGCTAATTCGGTACGGATGTTAGCACGCTCAAATCGCTTACAGCGTAACTCGGTACGCACCCTTGGTCACGCGAAAAAGTGTCCATTGTCCATATCACACACACAGCACAGGTCCGTATTGAGAGAGAAGAGTGAGCTTACATATTATTCAATAGCGTTTCCATGACAATCAAATCAATTCACTGCGATTGTGTGTCAGAGCGAGGTGTCAAAACGAAAAAAACGCGACTATCTTTGAACGCGATAGGTACGGCGGATCCATAGATATATTATTTCTATGAGCGGATCTAACGAGTTTAAATCGTTGTCGTTAATCATTTTCATCACAGACTAATTAGCTTATTTTCATGTCAGCCGTCACCGCGGCTGTTATGTGCGGCCATCGCTCTTCTGGGAAACCGTGGGAAACCGTAGCTTTAGAGAGCGAACTAATAACGTTGGCTTTTGCAAACGTTAAAAATCTATCTGAGTTCATAGCACCCTCCTACCCCTACCTGCATGTTTCACAGTAGGATTCGGAAAAAGACAAATAAGCTTGCACGAATTATCGTTAGATTTAAGAATGACATTACATAGCTGCATATGGCCTGTTTCACCACCTAAGATTAAGTTCCTATTAGCTTACTTGGCAGATAATTTCATACGAATTCTGTTCCATTTTTGAATTTATTCGGTAAGTAGTGGCTATTCGGACAACGTGAAATAGGCCCTTAATCTACTTATTTACTTAGTTGTGACATTACTTTTGTCTTGATAGCCTATAAGTAGTGCCGTAGCTACCGATATGCCATATTATAAACCACCAGCTATCTTACACATTTTCTACGATTCCGACTAATCTGTTTCATTTTGACAGTTCAACAATATTCATTGCGTGATTTACGTTGTTAAGGAGATTTTTTTTTCGAACTTCTTAAGCAATGGATTAGAAATCTGTTTCAAAACGATTCAAATTCTGATTGATCGTGTATTACGTAATTAGCGTGCTGAACTATGCGAATGCAGTAAAGGTCCAATTCCTGCACAAAGTCGTCTGAAAATACACGTATGACTTAACCGCAGCCTTCTTATGTAACAATTTAGTTTGCAGTTTTGCAAATGCAGTCTAGCTACCTGTAGTAATAGACTATTTTCGTGGCTGTATAGATCTTCATAAACGAAACACTTTAGGACGGTGACATTTAAAATTTCCATAGTTTCATACAAAATTGTCTGTCAGTGAATATTTATTTATTGCAATATGAACTAGCGGTAATTTTATGAAAAGCTTCCGATTAAAGAGTTTCCAAACAGTAGGTAGTTAGTAGGAAACATATCTCCCACTTAATCGCAATGGCTTCTAATGGTTCACATCAGAATTCAGGTAAGCAGCAGAAACAGTATGCAATAGTTAGGTAAGTACTTACTGTTTTATGTATAACATCGCTGAACAGATTGTAGCTAACTTCTAATCTATTACTTTAAACTAACGATTCATCGACCAACACATAACATAGATACAGCTGCCTCCTCCCTAGCCATTCGTCAAGCATTGGATCGCGTCGACGGTAGCGAGGCCGGTAGGGCGCAGAAGTAGGGCTCATTGCTCAATGCTGGGCCTCATTTTGTTTTGCCGCTCCAGGCCCCCGAAAGACTTAGTCCTCCAGTGATTGGGCCTATCCTGACTAAACCCCGACTATGTGAACCCCCCCCCCCCCCCCTGACCCAAAGGCTGGAAACGCCCTTGCTCGCAGAGTTGTCGCCGACGAAGCTCGCTCTCTCGCTGCATCGGTCCAACGCTCCGCGTTGGCGCCTCCTCGCGCCACCGGTACAGTGAAGCGAGGGCTCTAGCCTCTAGGTCCCAGGGCGGGGATAGCTCTGACGGCCATAGCCCTCTACGGTTTTCACAGAATTGCGATACCACCGGCCGTCAGGTCAGAAGCCCACACCGGGGCCCCGTATAGGGCCATGAATCGCACGACCCCCAAGAACAACCGACTACAGGCAGTGCTCGGGCCGCCCAGATTGGGAAACAGCGTCGACAATGCACCCACGGCGCCCATCGAATTGATCGTCAGTCGCCATTAAAAGTGTCCCACCGGCTGTCGAGCACCAGTCCCTGGTTTTTCATGGTGGACTCGACAGCAATTTGCAAAAGCTGTGGAGTACCTATGGAATGTCGTAGAAGTGCGCGCATTGCGATGAAAAAAACACATACTTATGGTTTATTCACAGTGAGCCTCCCGCTGCGCGATGAGTCCACCGCACGTAGGTATTTTGTATCGCAAAGAGTGTAGTACCGCGCACTGCAAAAAAAACGCACCGAGACACCGACCAAGCAGATATGCTTTTGTTTGTTGGATACGTCCGTAAATCTTTATATCTTATGAAAAAGTATAGACCTTAAGGGTCCGTGCACGAAATAAAACCATTTTCGTCAATAACTTATCTAATTGTAAGAAAGCTTAAAATAATTGAAACATTCCTTAGTTGCATCACTTCTGCGCTCTCGAAAATACGGTTTATTTCGCCTTTGATTTTGAATATATTGTAATCATAAAATAAACTTTTGATTTTATTTTAAGGATAGCTGAAGACTAATGTGTGTTTTTTAAATTTCTTGATATGGGTTGCTAAATAATAGGAAAAAAAACATTACTGAAAGGGTTTTTAAAAAAATATGGTTTTTTCAACATTATTTTTCTGCTATACATATTTTGTATCGAGGTTGAAAAAAGTGGTTCCGCTACATGCAATTAGACCATATAACGATGTTGATGATATTTTTAAATGTTCAAAATCAAAAGTACTTTCTTGTAAAAAAGTGATCAAACGTCAGTCTCGCGTCAAGTTTCGAAAAACTTGTTGCGAATATTTGTGATTTTCCATGAATACTTAATTTATTTGAAAAATCTTTTTCCACCACATGCAAAACAAAGAACTCAACTTTTCAAATCACAACTAGTTTTCTTTAAATTATTTTTCCTTTTCTCAGAACTAATGAACAAAATTTATCAAAATCAGTCGATTTCGTGCACGGCCCCTTAAGGCAGATCCACGACCGCGGCGGGCGCGGGTGAAAACCGCTCCGTGAGTTCCTAGCATAAATAGGCCTTATAATGGAATGCACGCAAAACTGCACGAAAAACGTGTCTGTTTTCACCGCGAGTGCGCGCGCGAGTGAGTGGGTGGAACCGTGTCTGCGTTTCTTATAAATATAACTTATACCGTACGGCAGAAATAAAATAACGTACCACATTCATGAACTTTAATATATTGTTAACGATACAACGTTATCCTTTGTTTATACTAAACCTCTTAAGGGGTCATTGTACTCATTATTATGAATAGTAGCGGATCCAGGGTGGGGGGAGGTCTAAGGGGCTCAAGCCTCCCCCCCCCCCCAAAAGCATCCAAGTTCTGCTGTGACAAATCTTAAAGTGAACTAACTTTAAGATTTGTCACAGCAGAACTTAGATGAAATTAATGGAAAAGTAAAGAAAATGACGTGGGAAAACATAATCCCTTTGCCTGGAAGAGATAAAATCGTGTGGGAAAATATATTCCGGTGCCTGGCAAGATAATGAAGAATATTACGGCGACTACATATTATTTGAACCTAAAATATTCATATTCAACCTCATCGTCACTACTCTCCTCTTCCGATGACTGCCAAATTTGGAGTAAGTTCTCAATTTCGTGGTCTTTTACAGGTCCCTGTAATAATAAAAAGCATTGTCAGGCTGAGGGCATATATCTCCCACCATCACCACCACTAGTCAGGCAATGGACACAGTTCTCCCACATACTTGGAGGATACTAATCCGAGGAGGCTTGCTATGCAAAACGTTGTGTGGTTTTTTAGTGTTTACCTACTTTGCTAAACAAACCTATCCTCAGCGGAGTCAACCCCTCCCAAACGAAAATTCTGGATCCGCCACTGATTATGAACAACTTTCACTATGGGACCAAAAAATGAAATCGCGAAAAAAAAATCTGCTGTTCCCTACATTTAGGTAGGCTGATCAAAAAGTAATGATACTCGGTTCATATTTTCTATACTAATAATAAAGCTGAAGAGTTTGTTTTTGTATTTTTGATCGTGCTAATCTCTGGATGCGATGACAGGGATGACTCAACTGAACAGAATATGGAGAGACAGAAATATCACCAATCGGACAAAGACACACCTGGTCCGTCTTCTCCATCTTTATGGGGCAGAGACTTGGACGATCAAGTCTACCGATAGGCGAAGAATTGACGCTTTCGAAATGTGGTGCTGGCGCCGCCTATTAAGGATACCATGGACAGCCCACCGCACAAATGTCTCGATCCTGAAGCAACTAAGATTAGAGAAAGCACAACAAACTGTCCTCAACCTGCCTGCAACGTGTCGTGAGATACTTCTTCCACATTGCTCGCAGAGGTACCAATAACGGGAGTGATATGAAAATTCGAATGACGTTATTGCGACGCACGCTATTTCGAAAAAAATTAAGAGTGGTACGCCAGTTCGAAAACACTTTAAGTCGAAAACCGCTATATCGAATGACGTTGTTTCGAAACACGCTGATTCGAAAAACTGTTTAAATGGTACGCTAGTAGGTACTAACTACTAAAGTCTTGGCATTGAAATCCACTGTTGCGAATAGCATATTCCAATCTGAATTTGTCTGGGGATTGAATTCGCGACCCAGTCATTACCAAGAACTACCTACGCTACGATGATAAAACTGACACTGAGCTAGTTATCTATACTACCTACTAAGTATAAATGATTAATATTAGTACTTATTATGATTTAGCTACCTATGTATCCCTTGAATAGCACCGGCGATGGAATAATTTTATGGGCAATCGAAAATTTAGGTTGTACGGCAGTATTCAAAAGCTCATTGACGAACAGAATACAACCACCCACAAAAGTGAGAGTATTTTGGCTAATATCCCACAGCCAGTCAGCAAAAAAAAAATGAATGAAAATGCTATCGCAGCGATTTTACAAGCTAAAAACACAATGTGCACTATTAAAATAAGAGCTGTTGTAGCTTTTAATACTAGTCTATATTGAGTTGATTGAATCTACCATTTTGTCTTTTGGTAATTAGTTTATCACCTGTAACTTTGATTTTTTGACTTCTTTGTTGATTACTATACTTACTGGAAATTAAAAAGTTAACTTAAAATAATACTTCTCATTGCTCTTATTTCCCAAACCCAATACAAAGATAAGGCTTTATTGTCGCAAGTTCGATCCCCAGACAAATTCAGATTGGAATATGCTATTCGCAACAGTGGATTTCAATGCCAAGACTTTCGTACTAGCTTACCATTTAAACAGTTTTTCGAATCAGCGTCATTCGATATAGCGGTTTTCGACTTAATGTGTTTTCGAACTGGCGTACCACTCTTAATTTTTTTCGAAATAGCGTGCTTCGCAATAACGTCATTCGAATTTTCATATCACTCCCACCAATAACATGGAACGGCTAATGGTGACTGGGAAAATAGAGGGCAAAAGACCTAGAGGCCGAAGCCCAAAAAGGTGGTCGGATCAAATATCCGAGAATCTGACAATACCCATCAGCGCCGCACTCCACTAGGCCACTGATCGTAACAGATGGAAAAAGACCGTTGGCAATTTGATACGGAGTCACGATTCTCAGCAGTGAGAGAGCGATTGAAAAGAAAGAAGATAATCTCTGGAACTAGGTACCAGACGGATTTAAAAAAATCTTTTTGCATTTGATAGCCCAATTTTAGAGGAAGACTACAGTAGAAACCTAGTACGAGTGCAAAAAGTGAGGCAACTAAAACTTAGCCATAGTGGCTAACTTCTCTCGGCGAGCCGTCAGTACTCAAGGTCACGTTCCGTCGAACACAGCTCGCGAATAAATAATTTAAAATAATTGAAAATGACAGTTTGTAGCGTGAAGAGATGTCATAGCACTTGGAAAACAAGACAAAATGTGATCAAATTACATTTCATAAGTAAATACTTACATTTTATACATTCTTTTTACGTAAATCGATCATCAAACAAAAATTCTAATAACCTACTTTATCACAATACAGTGTTGCTATTTGTGAGGAAAAAAATACCCACATTGCTTTCAATTTTGTTCTTATTTTGGTTTAGCAAAAAAAAAATGTTTTTGATGTAGGTACCTTACTACCTACCTAAAGGAATACGATAAAACATTTTGCCAGTTTCGAGAAACTAACTTGTCATTAGGTATTTTATATTAGTCTTTGTAAATAGGATACTGGTGGCGATTCTGGGTGCGTCAATTTAAACTATTTACAGCCTCTAAATTTTGATCGTTATCGACACTGCTACTTAGTGTTTTTAAACTTTTTAATTTTTTGTAATTTTCTCAGTCATCCTCCTATTTAAATATAAATAAGTATTTGGAAACTTACAACACTTATTTGATATCATATCCGATTTTTTACATGTCAGCAATTAATACATGTTAATATTAAAAACCCATCACACATTCTAAACGCATTGAACTAATCATTTTCTTCATGCGATTAACGGTTCATTTATTTCCTTTTATTTTAAACTAGCTTTTACCCGAGGCTTGTTACGCGTAATTTTCAAACTGTGATATCTCTTAAACTATTCATTTAAATGATGTGATGTGAAGGCATATTTTAATCGAAATTGAATGCCCAATTTAAATAACATATATTTTATTGGATAAGGATTAACATGATACCGTTCAAAATAGCTTCGGAAATAACAATGAAAATATTATAAAATTTTAAGGGATAAAATGGTTACTGTGGGTCATCCTTAGAAGATAGATATTAGCGGACTTTTTTGTTGATGTTTTTAAGGTATACAATACTCTAGAACATAAATTTGATTTATCTCTCACGGCTTACGCGGCGCACGCCAGTAAAGCTCCCAGTCGACATGATTTTTTCCGACATCTTCAATAATAATTGTTATATTTCAGCTGATTTACACAAAACCTTAATGAATTACACTCGAGAGCAATGAATACGGGTCACTTAAAGAATGTTAAAAATCTCGGAAACTAAAAATGATAGGTTAATGCAATAAATTGTATTTAATAGACAATGTAATACTCCTTAAATGAAAGTAAAAAAAATATGAGTCACCATACATTTTATTAACACAAAATTACATAAAGAAAAAAACTGCTGATCTCTCCTTAAAACAAAAATAGGAAACATGCAATTTTTGAACTTTATTACGATTTTCTTGAATTTTAATACTTCGTATTGCCTCCTCGTGCTTCCATTACTGCGTTTACGCGGTTTGGCATGCTGTACACCAAGTTCCTTATACGATTTTGGGGAATATTCTCCCATTCCTCTGTGAGAGCAATTTTGAGCTCACGAAGCGTGATTGGGGGAGGGTTTCGTTGTTTTACGCATCTGCCTAGCTCGTCCCAAGCATGCTCGATCGGGTTGATATCCGGGCTGCGCGCTGGCCACTCCATACGAGTAATGTTCATCTCTTGAAGGTAGTCATTCACAATCCTACCTGTATGAGGTCGGGCATTGTCATGCATAAATATAGCATCCTCACCTAAATTGACCATAAATGGACCAACGTGATCATTGAGGATTTCTTCCACATATCTTACGCTAGTTAAAGAGCCGTTTTCTATGATCACCAGCTCTGTGCGACTTTCAGAAGAAATTCCGGCCCACACAAGTACAGACCCACCACCGTAGGCTACTTTTTCTTCGATGCATGCTTGCTTGAATCTTTCCCCTGGTCTTCGATACACTCTGTGTCTTCCATCGTGCTTGTAGAGCATAAATTTTGATTCGTCGGAGAACATAACTTTTGACCAATCTTCAATACTCCAATTTACGTGGCTCTGGGCATATTTTAGTCTTGAAATACGATGCCCACGCTCCAGTTTAGGGCCGTTTGCAGGTCTAAGGGGTTTTAAGTTAGATTCAGCAAGCCGACGTCTTACTGTCCATGCACTTGGGTTACTTCCTCCGAGGCGTCGAAACTGATTTGTGAGTTCAGTTCCTGTGAGAAAGCGATTTCGAAGCATGGTGTTCACCAAGTATCGGTCTTCTCGTGCTGTGGTACACCTGGTTCTGCCCGTTCCTGGTCTGCGTAGGTTAGAACCACTTTCTTCGTAACGTCGGAGAACTCTTTGTACTGTTGACAGCGACACGCCGACAGTCCTGGCTGTATCGCGCTGACTCCGGCCGGTTTCCAGCATTGTAAGTATTCTGGTGCATTCTTCAGGCGTAAGCGACATAATTTCAGCTTGAATAATGAATATAGAGCACTATCAACATGGTTTATGTACCCACATAAATGACAGATTACAAACAAAAGCAAAACCAAATGCTGTAATTTCGTAGTTCCATCTTCGAAAGTGGCCCTTTTTCAAATTTGATTTTTTTATCATATAACTTTACAATAACTAAGAAGTTTTAATACCTTCATTTAAGGAGTATTACATTGTCTATTAAATACAATTTATTGCATTTTTAGTTTCCGAGATTTTTAGGATTCTTTAAGTGACCCGGATTCATTGCTCTCGAGTGTATATACTAAAACCTTCCGCATGATCACTCCGTCCAATGGTGAAAACCGTTTGAAAATCTGTTCAGTAGTTTTTGAGTTTATCGCGTTCAGACAGACAGACGCAGCGGGGGACTTTGTTTTATAATATGTAAGGATAAATCGAATTTTACCTTCCGGAAAAATAATGAAGTTCCAGTTCCTGATAACATAAAATACTTGTCTTGGTTTGGTCCTTTTCCCATATTTTTGTGGGTAAAGGCCTGGTAATGGTATCACTGAAAGCTATATTTGTGTGCGTTTGCGGAACGTAGACACAGTCGGCTCACGCACACAAACAAAATGAACTGGACACACGATATCGCTCGTGTTTTGTACTAGACGCGGCTTCTATGCGTTATTATTCTAAGACTACAGACTATATTTTAACATCACGCTACGACCCACTGGCGCCGAGCAAAAAGAAAAATAAACGATTTATCATTACTTTTTGATCAGCCTAGTATGTTCGCATATTTATCTCGTCAAAATGTATGAAACAACTGATTTTTTTTCGCGATTTCAGCTTTGGTCCCATAGTGACAGATGAACAAAAAATAACGTTGTAAACCATTAAAACCACGAACAAAAGACGGACAATATTTTTTCATACTTGCTATAGGTACTATAGTATCTATAGCAATTTATTGCGAAATGTGGGTAGGTAATGTAGGTAAGTTTACCTACATTACCTACCCACATTTCGCAAAAAATTTCTTCAGTAGGTAGGTACCTAAGGTACTGAGTATGGTAAGTAGGTAGTTCTTCTTCCATTTTAATAGAGTTCTCTCAGTTTCATGTACTTTCAGATACCGAAGTTTTCCTAGCAAAAACACAACTTAAAGGTGAATCGAAGGATAAAAGAAATCACGATTACGTTGATGACTGGTTTAACATAGCCGTAAACGTTCAAAATGAAATTTGGCGCGGTAAAAAGCTCCGGGAAAGAAAACCAAAACCAGATGAAACGGAAAATGAATACTTCGTACCCGATATCAATTTTTTTGAATCTTTTGTAAACCAACCTCGTGTAAGGTGCTGTGACCTCCTTGTTTTAACATTTAGACTAGTCCCTAGCTTAGATACCTACCTAGACATAACTTAGACGAGCGATTCAAGACAATCTACCAATCTTAAACATGGCTATAATTTTTTTTTGTTGATTAGCTGTCATGTTTGCATAAATTATGTACTTATTGAAAATTATAGTTCAATATGAGTACTAACAATATTTATATAACCACAGATATAACTGACCATTCTCCTACGTCTACATTATTATGCCGAATTTTGTATAGCCTAGCTTAGGTTCAAACCAATAAAAAACAGGTAATATCTACTAGGTATAGGTAAGTACCATAGATATCAGCAGGCGACATGTGCCACGCATCCAAGCCATATCCCTCGATATCCGTGGTAAGTAGGTACCTAACTAGATTATTATTTTCCATCGCAGGAAAGGCCACCTAGAAACCTTCAAAAACAATACAAGTCAATGTACTCCTCCTAGATCAAGATGTCCTTGTACAAGAATAACCTCTGCAGCAAGTACTTATGTGGCGATCAACAGAATTTCAAGATCAAATGCTATACAAGCGAAGACCCAGAAGGGTAGAAGATGTCCCATGAGGATAGCCGAACTGGCTGTGCCGACAAAACGACAATGTATTGAAACATGGAGGAGTAAATCTACTGTATTACCTGTATTTATGGTACGTATAATAAAAGTATTCTAAAGGCTCGTGCAGACTAGCGCGACACCGGTAATTATTATATCGTGAAGTTTTCTTAGAAATTGTTTTGATAAGCGCCTTATTCACCATGCATCGCCAAGGCCACGCATTGTGCACGACGCATTATTAAGTATTATTAATTGCTGCAAGTACAATGCAAATACAATTACTTATGCCAGCCACACACGTTACGATTTGCTTGCGCAAACTTAGGCTTGCGCACATCTGATTTTACGGTTTTTCAAAGAAATTTGCGCAAATTTCTTCCCACACACGTAACGATTTGCTTGCGCAAACACAAATTTGCGCAAGCAAATCGTAACGTGTGTGGCTACCATTAAAGTCGCGTCGCGGTGTTGCGTCGCACCCATAGAAATATACAAAACAGATATCTATGGTCGCACCACTCTGCACGAGGCGTTTACCAAGAGCAGTGAAACGTGAGCGTTGTTGTGCGTTACCTAAAGCGTACGCAGCGCACGCTATGAGGGAGTAGTATACCTATACAGTATGTTAAGGGGGATGCGCCAAGGTAGCCCGCGAAATTCAAATTTTCTTAGGTTTTTTGCAATTTGCAGGTCAGTGTCAGGTTGTATGTTGATTAAAATATGATTTGCGAGCGTAACCAATATGGGTTTACAGAATTATAATCATTAGAATCAGCAATGCAACTCCTTAGGTTAGCATAATCCCCAAATGTCATGATTTCATGAAATAGTCATTCAAAGGGATTACATGAACTTATAGAGTTGTATTGATGATATCTATGATTATAATTTTATAAAGAAACATTTGATACGGTCGCAAATCATATTTATATCAACATACAACCTGATACTGACGAGCAAATTGCAAAAAACGTAAGAAAATTTGAATTTCGCGGGCTAACCTGACGCTTTCACCTTAACTAACGAAGGGCGTTCCCGTTAACCCGCTATACTATAGTATAGCGTCCATACATGTAAGCAAATTAAAAAAAGATATAGTATACAGGGTGGCAGGGACATCGACGCGAAGCCGATTACCATGGATTCAGTACATGATTCTGAACCCAACTGCGTTGAAATTTTTCGTCGGTTATTAAAAAAAAAAACAGCTGTTTCATAGAAAAGTGCAATACCTACGCGGTCAAAATGTATGGAGCAGCTGATTTTTTTTTAAATAACCGACGAAAAATTTCAACGCAGGGGGGTTCAGAATCATGTACTGAATCCATGGTAACCGGCTTCGCGTCGATGTCCCTGCCACCCCGTATAATAATAAAGCACCTCAGGTCATGTTGCCCCCTTGTTGGCCCCGCCGCCGTATCTCTACGTTGACGTTGTGGCGGGGCTTGCGCGCTCCGACCTCTAGGTCTGTTCCGGTAGAGTTTACTTTGCCGGAACGAGTCTAGGATGAGGAGCCAGACCAAGAGAGATACAGAAATCCGCAGGTCAGCATGTGGCGAGCTGTTAGGCAGTTAGTAGCGACCCCACGGACCCTATCTCCCGGAAGAAGTCTTGTTCCTCACCTCTGGCTTGCCTTTATTGGCCGGCTGGAGTGACCACTGACGAGGAACAGAGCTCCCACCTCTTCCTTGCCTTTATTGGCCGGCTTGAGTGGAGATTCGCAAGAGCAGACGTGCTCGGAGGAAGGAAGTATTCCAGTAAGTGCTCGTAGGGATCTTGACCATCTTCCGGGCTCTGGGATTGTTCTGAAAGCCGTGGAATACCGCTCCCCTCCTCAAGCACTTAGAAAGAAAGAGAGAAAGATATTTTATTTGGGACACGCACAGGAAATACAACAACAACAATAAAATAAAAGAAATAAAAAAGAACATTATAGCTGTAGCGGTTAGACCGCCACATACAAAAACTACGAAACAAAAAGACATGACGTCACACAATTCCTACATCTCGCAGTTAGAGTTTACTGAGCGAATAACATAGATAAGACTATCCGAAATCAACATATGGGGCAGTTGCCCGCCAGATATAACACTCGTCTGGTTGGAGGATCCTCCCTTTTCTATGGTGGATGAGTGAACTTTACACCCTGTTCCTCATACCCCTAAATTGGTGACCCCGAGAATGAACGTCAACGCAGCCTTCGTGCAACTACTTCAGCGTGACGTCATAATCATCACTCCCGCAAGCTTTTTAACAAAATCGTGAACACAAATACAATCAAAAGAAGACCTGTGCGAGGCCAAAAAGGCTCCTATCTCAGCATAATGCTACGATATTTGAGATTAAAAAAACACTTCAGGACATGTTGCCCCCTCTTGTCGCTACCTCACTATGTGCTAGCGACAGTTTTCGGGGGCCCATTCTGCCGTGTTAATTAGCACGGCAGCATTATTGAGTGTGCAAGTCACCCCCTGCCATTTTATCTGTGTATACCATAACATCGATCGATCAGGCAGGGGACATAGTCCTTCCAGTTCTTAGTAACCAATCCATAATAGCAAACCAAACCCATAGCCCAATATGTTTTGTTTCCATGTTCTGCAATAGTCCTGCACCAACCGGGGGTTGTCCTTGGGTGCACTTACTTGCACAATGCATACAGGGATAATCGTCGGTTGGTGCCGCGCATTTAGAATTGTCTAAGGGGCCTCTGCGAGTTGTACGCCTTCCAAAAGACCGGGACCCCATGGTCCCGACTCCCGAGATATGTAAACATATGCATAAAATAGTAGATTGTTATACAAGGAGCTAAAATGACCCATTATAACGAGGTAGTTTTACTCCCGAGCTTTAGCGAGGGAGTAAACAGAAACCGAGGTATAATGGGTTTTTAGCGCCGTGTGTTACACTCTACTTTTCACTACGATTGCGAGAAAATAAAATAGTAAATAAAATAATAATTATTTATTTTCCTTTCTCTTCCATCTGCAAATTAGGGTCTCCATTCTCACTAGATGATGACATTTTCACTGTTGTAAATTATATTAAGGCCACCAATGCAATTTATAATAATTGGAGAAAAATCATAAATATATCTATCTTACCTATCTCACCTATCTCACCTATCTCACCTATCTCACCTATCTCACCTATCTCACCTATCTCACCTATCTCACCTATCTCACCTATCTCACCTATCTCACCTATCTCACCTATCTTACCTATCTCACCTATCTCACCTATCTCGCCTATCCTACCTATCCTACCTATCCTACCAATCCTACCTAAGAACAAAGACTTTTTCGTCTTTGGGTGGTAGGCTCGTTGGAAACAGACAAAAATTAAAAAAAAATTACTTTAGCCCCTAGAGGATGAAATGCTATTTTATCTTCGCTCTGGTACGCTACAATGACGGATTTTTTGAGCAAGAGAAGTGAAAAATAAGTTTTTTTGCACATCGGACGCTATAAACGCCCTTCGTTAGTTAAACACATTGACATACCTACTCCATCTATATTATAGGAGGTCATACACTTATAGCTTGAATCTCTTTCTGATGTTCCAGGTAGAAAGATTGAAACAGCATGTTATGGACCAGACACCAATTGTTAAAATACCAGAAGCAATATATTGTTTCCAAAGTGGCAGACGTATGGAATCAAAAAAGTAATACCGAGTTAGACCTCTGTATAGACAATTACCCTAACTACGCTTTACCTTTTATGGCGCGCCTCTTGATAGGCGACTGTTTTTACAGTAATACCTACTTATCAACATTTTGTATCATCTATGCATAAATCATTGTACATAAATAGGTAGTGTAACCTAACTACTGTATACATTATATTAGTCTACGGTACCGGGACGAATGAAAGACTTCTAAGATGGAGAATCTATTTTCGAGGTCGCTTCACTCGGACTTCAAAGAAAACTTAACGTATCTGAGTCAGTTTTCTAGCTCGCCTCGCTCGCTCTTGGATTCTCTTAGTATGGTCACAATGACAGCCTATGCTCTCGACTCAGGATGCTATTTTCTTTATTTTGTTTAAAAAATGCCCTCCTTTGAGCTTCGCTATACTCAGATAAAAAGAGGGCCTCCGACATGTTTTGATACAGGGCCTCTTTACTACTAGCTACGCCACTAGTATGGCAGCATTTGGACAGGTTTGAGTAGAATTGATATTCTGTATCGAAACTTCAATCTACTGCGCCTCGGCCTAAAGTGCAATGTTGCAGCTAGCTTTTAGTCGAAATGGAAATGCAGGCATAGGCACTTATTTTTCACGCGAATGTGATAAAATAGTCGTCGCCGTCGGTGTCGCTTGTGAGAGGTGCGTCATTTTAATTTAAGAGTGTTTATTCTGAAAGTTGGCAACGTCGCAAATAGATGTCAAATATTTCGCTGTTTTGATTAATTTGATAATATTTCTGTATGGAAATAAAAAATGTGGCTAACTAGCGAACTAGAATATTGATTAAGCAATGCAACAATTAATATCGTAACACCGAATAGTTAGTTTTAGATGTAAAAAAAGTATTTGGAAACTTTCCAAATGCCTTTTTTACACCTAAAACGGGTACAAAATCAAATTCAATGTTATAATTGCAATTCATTATTAATATTCTAGTTAGTTAGTTAGCCACATTTCTTATTTCCATACAGTATTATTTCCAAATTAATCAAAACAGGTAACTATTTGACAGATATTTACGACGTTGCCAACTTTTAGGATGCACCCTCTTAAGCCGCAAAATCGATATAAAAAAACACCTTGTCATAATATAAGACTTGTCACTTATCTCTGTTTGCAGTTGCTCTTTCAGATGGCTTTCAAGTAAACATAAATCCAATGAAACCCAGAAGCCCAGACACCAGAGTCACCAGATGGACGAAAAGATGTTATGCATATTATTTGCACATAAAGTTGCTAAAAGATTATCCATACCGATAAATTTAACGTTAAACTCGGAGTAAGTCTTCGAACCTTTATCCCTTAGCTCTCGGAAAGAAGGCAGGTCGGTATTTAGGTTAGCAAGCCTAACGATAAATTTATCAGTCGTCAGACGCCACCCGACTGCGACGTCTAGTAAAGTAGTAATATAGTAGGTAATCTCTGACTGTGGCCTCATTGATTTGATAACAATGTACCTAATTATGTATTATACTTTGTACGTAGACCTAGGTACGTCATTCGTTGCACAAACGCACTTTACTTTGATTCACTGATCTTACCTAAGTGTCTGTTAGTAAAATAAGTATCAACAAGTTTCGTTTCTTTTAGTTTGGAAAAGTTGTCCACAATAGTATCCAGCGACATTGCACAAATTATGTCTAAATGCCAGTGTACCTCTAGTAAAAGACGACAGTATAAAGCGATTCATACAGACGTATCGAATAAAGTAAGTATTATTAGAATGAGTTGGGGAAAACCAGTAGACTTGCCCAGGTTAGGTTAGGAGGAGAGATGCTCCACATCGCCTAAATTATTTAAAAAATCGCGGCATCGGGATCGCTTGCGGTGGGGTCGCTCTTTGTGTGCCAGCACTTAAGCACGATGCCTTACTGGCTGCCATCAGTTTGAGAGTGAACGGAAAAGACAGGGTTTTGGCGCTAGTTAGTAACTAGTAAAAACCTTTCTTGAACTCTTTTCATGTGTGGATTCAGTAAAGTTTTTTTTAAATATTAGTTGCATTATCGAATTAGCTTACCTAATGTAGTTACAAGAACGTGATGTATTTTAGTCCTTCGATTTGAGTGAAGAAGGTAAGGTTAGGGAGATTTGATCCGTATTTTGACATGAGCAGTGGTTCAACTGAAGAAAAATGAATGTGATTTTGAATGTGCGTAAAGTTTGGAATTGACTATTGATATCTTTAGCTAATACGGTTAATTAGAAGTGGTAGGTATACCTATTTTTTTTCTAAAAAGGGCTAGATCGTCTGGAGTAGCGTTATAAAAAAAATATTGTAGAAGGTAAAATGCTTGTTTGATAAGAAAATTTATGATACCTACTGGTTCTTCTTTTCAATAAGAAACAGTTGTTTGTTGTTGACATATTATGGTGTTTTCTGATTAAAATATTTGAGATTTACAAAATATTAACATTATTTCCCATACAAATTGATATGGTTAAGTCTCCCTACTACTATGGTCAACTCTTCCACGCGTTGGGGAGATTTGAAACACAACATTTTTTTTTACATGAATAATTATGAGCTTTATATACGTTCTTGAGCTGACAAGTTTCAAGTTTTACTTACAATATTTATACATGTTAAAGTAAAAGGAAATTGAACTTTCCCGGAGTCCCCAAGGTATTTAAATACGGTACTTAGTTACCTACTTTAAAAAGTTCTTTGCAGTTTTGTCAAAGATTTTAAAAATACTTACAATCTCTCGCGAATCCGCCGCGCACCGCTCGACTATCACAACTACTAGGTATAATCCGCCGTTTTTTGCGAGTCGAGGCTGGTCTGATCATACTCTGTAATCCGCCGTCAATCGTCATTCTAAATCTCCAGGTAGATCCGTTGTCTACCGTCTCTTTCATGCATAGATTTTTTAATACAAATCCATAATTAGCCCAAATTTTTTGTTTAATTTTTGTTGTTCCCATACATACACTATAACCCGCCCCCGTTTTCAGTAATCCGCCGATGGTTGGAATTTTGTGGTGGCGGATTAGCGAGAGAGTACATACCTACTGTACATAGATTTTTAATTAACTGGCTCATTTCACAGATTACAGTTTGGATAACAAGTATTCTCGAAGATTTATCTTTTAAGCTACTTGAAGAAGACTTGAGAGGTACCTAATTGTAGATTTAACTGTTTCTTTGTAGAGGGTTTTTTTTGGTTATTTTCACGTTAGTCAACGTATACCTAATTATTGGTACCTCTACCCATTCAATTAAGTAACCCCGCGAACGCATACCCCGCACCCCCGACAGGGATAGGGCCATCCATAAATTACCTCACACGAATTTTATGAGTTTTGGAGCCTCTCTCCCCCTCCGTTCTTGCCACAGGTGGTCATATTTGTGCGACTCTCCCTCTGATGTGACGTCAATATTTTGCCATTTTAAAAATTATCCTTATTGTAGAATTGATAGATTTGGAATATTTTAAAGATTTTCGTTACAGTTGAAGTTTTGAGTTTTATTTAATACCTACTTTAGATTTGTACATGTGACGTCACGAAGCCTATGACTCGACCCCCCCGCTTGTCACACTTTGTTGACCCCCTTTCCTCTCTCCTTAACGTTGTGACTAGGGGCAGGGGCATAGCTACCGCCGTATCAGCCGTATCAATGATACGGGGCCCCTAGGTGCGAAAATTCGTACAATATTATCCAAAACCTGAAATTCTTATTGATGAGGAGCCCGTAATGAATTAATGGACTCCGTATCAAAGTTGCGACAAACAAAGGTGCGACAAATGCAAGGGCGACAGTACGATAGGTCGACCATCAGCGGTGCGACAGAACATCAGCTCGACGAACGTTAGTGCGACAGATTGTTTTCGCGACAAACGATGGCACGACGAAACTTTTGATCGACGAACGTTAGTGCGACTGATTATTGTCACGACCATCGATGGGGCGACGAAACTTTTGATCGACAAACGATAGCGCGACACAATGTTCGCTCGACAAACTAAAGCACGACAAACATTTCTATAATATTTTGTTGTAATAGCAGATAAGATTTTTTTTTTAAATAAATGTTTTCATTCTTTATTGTCAATGTTAAATGACTGCAGTGCGCGAGTGCAGTTACGAGCAAGGTAGGCGAAAACCATGTCTAAAGAACCTAAAACTTTACATTTTTTTTCTTATCTGCTATTAGCAACAAAATATTATAGAAATGTTTGTCGTGCTTTAGTTTGTCGAGCGAACATTGTGTCGCGCTATCGTTTGTCGATCAAAAGTTTCATCGCCCCATCGATGGTCGTGACAATAATCAGTCGCACTAACGTTCGTCGATCAAAAGTTTCGTCGTGCCATCGTTTGTCGCGAAAACAATCTGTCGCACTAACGTTCGTCGAGCTGATGTTCTGTCGCACCGCTGATGGTCGACCTATCGTACTGTCGCCCTTGCATTTGTCGCACCTTTGTTTGTCGCAACTTTGATACGGAGTCGAATTAATGAAATGAATACCTAATAATAAAAATTAACGTTATTTGTTTATGTCATAATTGAGGCTTCAAGCTAAAGGCACGGTCCAACTTTCAAGCTTTTATTTAACATTTAACATTCATTTAATAAAATCACACCGAAAATCTAACCTACGAGCAGGAATTCAGGATGCTCCAATTTTCGAGCACGCTATGCTAGCTCTTATATGTATTCCAGTGACAGCTTAACCAACCCGAGTCAGGATTCTCCAAATTTTTTGCTGGCTTCGCTCGCTCTTGCATTGTCTAGTAAAATTCCAATGAAATCTTCAACAATCTCGGTTCAGTATGCTTCTATTTTCGAGCTCGCTTCACTCGAACTTCAATGAAAACTTAACGTATCTGAGTCAGTTTTCTAGCTCGCCTCGGTCGCTCTTGGATTCTTTAACCGATATCCACGTAAGGTTACAATGACAGCCTATGCTCTCGAGTCAGGATGCTATTTTATTTATTTTGTAAAACAAAAAGTACCCTCCTTTGAGGTTCGCTATAGTCAGATAAAAAAGGCCTCCAACATAATTATTTTCATACAGGGCCCCTTAACTACTAGCTACGTCACTGGTTGTGACATAATTTATGGATGGCCCAATCGGCTCGCCATCATTCAGCGGGCTACCATGACAGAGCATGTAACTTTACGGCACAGAGCACTATTATAATGCACTGCGGGCTACGTTACCAGTGCATGTGCTGCAACCTTATTTTCATAGAAATAGCAATAATTTTTAGTGGTTTCTATTTTTAACATTTCTCACTCACAATGATAAAACTTTTACGAACTTGTGCCAACCGAAATAATTATAAACCGAATATCCAACAATCCTACACGTGATAGTATTTTTTTGTTTTTTTTTTATGATTTAAGTACTTATTTTCTTTATTTTTAGTCAAACTGGAAAAGGAAACTGAAGCTCAAATAAAAATAATGCTAGAATTGTCTGAGCAGGCTGTTACGATTATTGACACAATTATAGGTCAAGAAATTTTTATGAAATCAGAAGGTTTTTAATTTGTTTAATTACTTACCTACTTTTCCAATGCAAGACTACTTGTCTGTTTTAAATGTACCTACTTTTATTTTTAATCTAGTGAAATGAGAGTAGGTAACCTAGCTATAAATTTCTCAAATCTTCACAGATTTGGAAGAGGAAGAAGGCCCAGTATTGGACTTTATTGATGACTTAGTAGAAACTGTTATGGTGAGTAAAAATATTAGAACATAAAGAGAATTCATAACATTGCGGGAAAACTAGTACCTACCTAGGTAAAGATAGATAGTTTCGCGACAGCAAGAGAGAGCGGAGGAAGACATTTAAAATACTTCATCTGATCTGACGGATTCAATAAGGCATATGGACACGTAGATCTTAGATTAAATAATATTAATTACCTATTGTATGAATTACCAACAGAATATATGCGAACCGCCTCAACTGCACATTGAATCTGATTCATCAGGCTCTACGAAAGACATATTATTGGAAGAAGAGTCGGATAAACCGATCGAGCAAATTGAGTCTTCGGATAATAAAATGTCGAAATTAGAAGAAATATTCAATTCAGTAACTTCCACACAACTTTCAACTGAACAAACTGATGATAGTGATATAGATAGTAACGAAAATTTGACGGATTCAGAGCATTTCCGAAAGGAAATTAGTAATATAATCGATTATATTATTACCAAAGAATCTGGGGATGATAATATGAGTAATGGTTCAGGAGATGAAATTGAAAATGGTTCTGGAGATGATATAGAAAATGAGGAAGTTTCACTCAAGGCAGAAATGGAGCACAATACGAATGACGAGAATAATGAGAGAAACCCACCCGAAGCAGGAATAGAACATGATGTAAATGAAGAAATTTTGCCCGAGGCAAAAATAGACCATGATGGAAATGATGAGAATAATTACGAAATTTTGCTCGAGACAGAAAACAAACAAGATGTAAAAGACGATAATAATGTGGGAATTTCACCCGAGGCAGGAATAGAACACGACATAAATGACGAGACCTTTGATCAAATTGATGAAAATTCGCGAAATGTAGACGAAAATGACGAAGCTAGCGATAAAGCTGCAGAAACTCATTCAAACGTGAGTGAACGTTTCGAAATATTTACCGATGATTCTGATGATGACAAGAACAGCAAAAAAGTAGTGTTTCCTAAAAAAGACTTAGGTAATTTTATTTTTTTGTTTCTATAATTTTATTTTGTTATTAATATGCTTTCTATATGGAAATGAAGCTACAGGAATATTATTATAGTTTAGAAAGATGTTTTTGTAGATGGCTAATGAAGAAATAACTAAGTACATAAATTGTTAATTACATTTCAGTGAACCCAGATAACCCTGTCAAACAAATCTTAACCAGGTACCTATACAAATATTCATCATTTAGGTTAAAATATTGCCAGGGAAGCCCGCGAAATTCAAATTTTTTTACGTTTTTAGCAATTTGCATGTTGATCAAAATTTAATTCGCGACCATACAGGATTACAGAATTACAATCACTAAAATCATTAATACAACTGTCCAAGTTATAGGCATCAAATGTCATGAAAACTTGAATTTCGTGGACTACCTAAGCGCATCCCCTTTAAAAACAAATAAAACTATTTTTTTAATGTGCTTATTATAACTTGGATGAGCAAGACTTACTGGACTTTAACTAATTGAATTAAATCGTTTATTTAAGCACTGCGGAGGAACCGGCACTGGAACCCGATGAACATAAACGAGCCACATGGAATCTTCAAAATAATAAGTCTAACATAATGTTTGCCGAACCCAATCACAATCTACTTAGTAAGTAAAATAGTTATAGTAAATTAGTCGCCATTGTTATACAAATTAATTAATCGGTTTAACAAAAGCTAACATAATCATTCTATTTCTATTATGCAAAGTGCCTATGCACTTTGACATTGATAGGGAGAATTAGAATGGAAGCGTCAATACCTATCGTTCGGGCTTGTGTAGTTAGGACTATAAATAAGAGTCGTGCTCCCCGGCTTTCATGCACTAGTACCTAGTAGAAATACAATATTTTACTCAAAACCGCACTTGCACTTTCGAGTCTGTGCCGATGTCCTTTCCCATTCGTTTATTCTGATCTGACTGTACGCAGGTGATGCAGACGAGTCTTGGCCAGCTGAATTAGGCGATAAACCAATGTTGAAAGTGAGCGAAAGTGCAAGCAAATCAGTTTCATCTCTTGGAAGAATCACTGAAAATGATGAGATGCAAATGTCTTCACCAGAAGATGAAGATAGTATGACTGACAAAGGAACGGATGATACAATATTACAAGTAAATGATATTATGGAAAAATTGGACAACATGCTTCCTACCGAAAAACATGATACAGCAAACCAACCAGTTGAACCACAGATACAAGTATACTTAGAAACTAGTACAAAAGAACCCGATGAGAAACAAGTCGTTACAAAAATCATAAATGAAAAAGTTATGAGTAAAACTATAACCGTTCCAAAAACACATGATGATAAACATGATACAGCAAGCCAACCAAATGAACCACAGATACAAGTATACTTAGAAACTAGTACAAAAGAACCCGATGAGAAACAAGTCGTTACAAAAATCATAAATGAAAAAGTTATGAGTAAAACTATAACCGTTCCAAAAACACATGATGATAAACCTGGTGTTGAGTCTTCTAAACTAGATAAATATCTAAAATACAACGGGGAGAATGAGCTCATACGAACAGGGAGTACAACTGATAGAATAGAGGATGATAAAATACCTAGTCACAAAAGTCAATCACAAGTGGATTATGGTTGGAGTAAGTATTTATCTTTGCCCCTTTCTATAACGCACATGCAGCAGCTAGCAGGTAGGAAAAAAAAAACATTTCGCGATAAATATGATTTGCAATAAGTACAGGTCGACATAAAAGAGTCTGACGTATTTGACTTAATACAGACCTATGATGATCTGGTACTTTGCCGACAAGTGCTTAGGTTTTGATTTGAGTCACTCACAAGCAGCGTATTTTGTTGCACATTTATTTTTAAAAATTATTTTCCATTCGAAGTGACCTCAGTGCGATAGTGGCGCCCTCATTTTCATTTTACTCTTTTTTGCCAAGCTGTAGTCTCACAATCAAAAGCTTAAGTTTTACGAGTTTCATGAGTTATGTTATGAACCCTCATATTGCGAGGCGTTTGGAATTGAAAGCTGCGGGTGATGATGACGAATGTCACCCTTTGCACCGACGAACAAAGTACTGCTGATACAGTCACTTGTCATGTTTATAAACCCGCAATGTATTGCAAACAAGCTTCGAATGACGTAGAGCAGGTATGTAGGTACCTATGTACATTCTGTTTTAAAACTAATGTACATACTTAATTTAACATTCAACAGAAGTCCATCCCAAGACAGCACCTTCGTGGGTCATGTCGTGGGGCCAGGGTCGCGGTGAACCTAGTGAGGATTCCATACCAATACAAAGTACGTACTTCATAATACAGGGTGGCAGGGACATCGACACGAAAACTGATACCATGGATTCAGTAGATGATTCTGAGACCCCTACGCCGAAATTTTTCGTCGGTTATTAAAAATAAAATCTGCTGTTTCATAGAAAAGTGCAATACCTACGCGGTTAAATGTATGGACCAGCTGTTTTTTTTTTTCAAATAACCGACGAAAATTTTCAACGCATGGGGGTTCAGAATCATGTACTGAATCCATGGTATCAGTTTTCGTGTCAATGTCCCTACCACCCTGTATGTAGGTATATGTATACAGGGTGAAATTGAATTCGTGAGCAATCTCTTAAGGGGTCATTGTACTCATCATTATGAACAACTTTCACTATGGGACCAACACTAAAATTGCGAAAAAAAAATCAGCTGTTCCCTACATTTTGTCGAGTCGAGTTTGATGAGTACAATGACCCCTTAAGAGATTGCTCACATTAACTTACCTATTCGAAAAAAAAGATTTGACTGACTGCACCACATTTAAACAATTTATGAACATCCAGCAAGAGGAAGAGGAAGAAATCGCAGAAGACATGACTGTTGAAGTAGACTTTCAAGAGTATGAATCTGATTAAAATATCTAAAGAAATCAAAACAACAGTTAACCCAATAATCAATAGCAATATCAATAATCAATATTAATAATAAGGTACTTAATATCTAGAACTTGACGGGTATTGTTCCCTTAAATTATCCTAAAATTGTCATGACAGTTAGTGGAGTAGGCCTACAGGGGAAACTACGGTAAAAAAACGCGCCGAGTACACTACATCACAGGTGCCGTGGAAATGTGTGCATATCATGTATAATGTGACTCTAAAGAATCGCGATATCTCAGGAACTCGGAAAAAAACATAAGGACTATTTTTGTAGAGAATTTTAACATTACAACTTGGTTTAAGGTTTTTTTTTAATAAAACTTACCGTTTTCGAGAAAAATTCAAAAAACCTCAAATTTTGACGTTTGACCGAAATAACCTCGAATAACTTTTGTAGCACACATAGGATCGATGGGGATTTTTAAAACTTTATTTGTAATGGTTAACCCTAGCTCTCCACCAATAATTGGCTCTCCGGGAATTTTTGTTATTTGAAATGTCTATATTGACCGGACTAATAGTCCATAATTTCATTTAAAAATAACAAAACCGAAAAAATTTTTTTTTAATTTTTTATAGAATTGTAGAACCTAACACGTAAAAAAAAATTTTTGCTTGTATATAATTAATTTCACTTTTCGCAAATGTAGAGTTCCGTGAATAAAGGCCCAGGCAGTTAAAATTGGCGAATTTTACTAGTTGTTTTAAAAGAAATAGTGCATATTGCATACCGTTAGAACGAGCATGAACCAAAGATGTTTTCCTAAAATTAGAACTGCTCTATCAATGTTAGTTCTTTTTTTTAACGCAGTTCAAAGTTGGGCTCTTTCAGTATTTAATTTTAATTTGTTTGTAGTTTAAAGGGCTCGTGTTTAATATTGAACAGACGCGTATAGATATTATGAAAAAAATACTGAATGTATTTACTCAAAATAAAATTATTTTAATTAAGTATTGAATAAATTATCTATCCCTGTACGGTTCCTATTTTGCCATATTTTTATTACATAAGTTGTTTATTTTCGCCCAAACGTGTTGAAATATGGAAGTTTCGACGCTCATAACTTCCACCCCAATATCTTTTTTTCCAATTCTGCTTCCATACAGGGCTAGATAATGACAAGACAAATTGATATAATTTTTAGGTTTGAACGTACCCCGTCAAACAGAAGAGTAATCACCATACTACGTTTGTATGGAAGAATGACCGAGTAGCGTACCCTTAAGAGGATGCGCATGAATTCAATTTCACCCTGTATAATATTAAATATGGATTAGATTTTTTCAGCATTTTCAGTGCGTCTTGACTTCTGTGAGATGAAAAGTTCGTGTAAAAACTACAATAGGTATATTATTCATTGTGCGACTCCGCCTTGGAGTGAAAATGTGGTGCTGTTCAACAAACGATGGGACACTAAATGTCGTGTCTTGCGTATCCTGTCAAGCTGACCGTTACAGGAACTGATGGACGCTAGTGATGGCGCCAAACACGTAGCCGAATTTTGAGCCGAGTCTATTTATTGCCATCGACACGCTAAGAAGAAGAAGGTTCATTTAGTACTACATGAATGCAACCGCATTGAGTTTGTTTTCAGTAAGGCCTACTAAGGTGAAAGAAATCGAAGTGCGCAACTGGTGCAAGGATTTGGAAAAAGCTTTTACAAATTTGGAAATGTGGAGTAATTGGATAAGTGCTACATGCAAAGAAAGTATTTTCGTATTGCAACAAAAAGGTAATATTTTCTTGGATAGTATTAGTAATGATGCGATGCATTAGCAAAGACTAGTAGTAGACCTGCGTATTGTGTTTACAATTTCAGAATTGAAATGTCCAGCTTTGGCTCAAAAACGCACAATTAATTGGATAAGGCTCAAGAAAAATGTTCATAAAGATGCGCTCCTTTGGACCAAATTATACCAACGTACGGATAAAAACTTTAAAAGTTTGAAAGAGAAATATAATAACATTGAGGTGAGCAGCACAATACGATTTATGTACCTAATGAAAACAAGAAGGACGTTGTTTTTTTTTTCTTTTTTTAGATTACGTTAAATAAAGTGCCGTCGGTTTTAAATAGAACCATTTTCGAAATGATGCGCGAGTTTGAGCAGCTTAGTGTGAAGTTACATACAATGGTAGGTATGCCAGATATCCTCCTACTTATAACATTGTAATATTTTAATGCCTGAATATTAATTTGACTAGAACATATCAAATTTTTTTTCAGATTGTGGCAGCTGAATGCTATGCAATGTGCACTTGTGATCAAACTAAATCTAGATATCATTCTATTAAGGATTACCTAGGTCTAAGAACGAAATAGAAAGATAACATAATACATTCCTTAAATAGCTAATACTATGCGAAACAAAATATAATATCATAATTGATATTAATAAAACTAACATAATAAGTGTCCCAATAGACAGGTATATTAAATCTTATACATAAATATTTTTATTACATGAGGAGTTCACTTAAAGTGGACATTGATTTGATTAAAATCATATTTCCGAACGTTAGAATCTCGACAGCCAGCGAATACCCACTTGCCATTAAACGCGAGGTCTCTGATGCCATCACAGTCTGAGCCAGTTAACTGTACGCGGAGCTTAGAGCATCCTTCATCCAGCGACAACACTGTACAAGTACCGTCTTGCCGGCCGACAGCGAACATGTGATTCGTCAGAGCTGCCATGCTGAGTACAGGGTTGGCAGATTCATGCCATTCTTTTAGTACCAAGCCGTCTTGCAGATCTAATTTTGTGATCTGTAATAATAATGTAGTTTTGGAACGTTCTACATAAAATACAATTGGAAGCAGAACACTATTTTTTTACTATTCATTCCCATAAAAAGGTAAATTAAGGGCTATTTAGATAACGGGAATCACTGGCGCGCTCGGTAGCGATACTGTGTGACTACCATGAGTTTCATTTTACTATCTCGATCAAACGCATCGACCGCTTTTGGCACTCCGATTGGCAGCCGGCCAGCCTTCACGAAGGGCCAATCGGAACGCCGAACGCGCTCGATGCGTTTGATCGAGAAGGTTAAATGAAACTCATGGTAGCCACACTGGTCCAAAGCACAAATTAGTAGGTACAGATGGTTCACTCCGCAAAATCATTTAAATAAAAAGCGACTCTTGCTATGACACACTCAAGTGCAATTCAGGTTGCACAGCGCTAAATTACTTACAGATATATTCACCTAGAAGTTGCCTCTCTTCCTATCGCGTAACTCTTATATCTTCGGACTACGTTACGCTAATTGAATTGGCCCGACAAGACAAGCCCGCCTCGTACGCAACATACCTAAAATGCGGGCTGCGCCTTATGTACTATTCTATGTCCAAAGTGACTAACCAGAAGGCGAACCATTACTGCTAACGAGCGCGACAGCGATATCGCTTATATCTGAATAGGCCTTAATTTAGCTTTTTTAGCATACAGGGTGTCAGGGACATCGACGCGAAGCCTGTTACTATGGATTCAGTACATAATTCTGAAACCCCTGCGTTGAAATTTTTCGTCGGTTATTTAAAAAAAAAAAACAGCTGTTTCATAGAAAAGTGCAATACCTACGCGGTCAAAATGTATGGAACAAACAGCTGATGTTTTTTTTAATTTCAACGCAGGGGGGTTCAGAATCATGTACTGAATCCATAGTAACAGGCGTCGCGTCGATGTCCCTGACACCCTGTATAGTATAAATTAAAAAAAATAAATAACGAAGTCCGACTAAAGGCCTATTCAGACAGCGATACTCACTCATAGTGTTAAAAATAAGCCAAATATAAAGTACCTTTCCGTTGCTAGAGCCCACAATGACTGCCTGGTCCAAAACAATGACGGCGTTACAAGCAGAGTCCAGCTGCTTGGTGTATAGCTGTGCTCTTTTAGCCACATGAGCACAGACTACCAGTCCACTCTCACACCCAACTATTATCAGCTTGTTATGAGTGCCAACCTGGAATTTTATATCACAATTTACTGTAATAAAGTCTATTTTGAAAGATAGTTGAGTTTTTCATCAGTCTTTAAACTGAAAAGACGACTATCGCAGTTTTATGCTCTTTAGGCAAAGTTCAGGTCAAAGATTTTTTGCGCACTACAACACGTAATTAACGTTATGAATATTGCGTAAAGAGTAACTGTAAGCGCCATCGTAAATTGAGCTAAGAGTTACTCGAAGCGCCATCAATTTAAACTAAAAGTTACTTGCTTGTAAATTGCGCAAAAGGGTTACTAGACGCGACTCGTAAATTGCGTTAAGGGTTACTAGACACGACTCGTCAATTGCGGCAAGGGTTTATTAGACGCGACTAATAAATTGCACTAAGGTAAGGGTTACTAGCCACGACTCGTAAATTGCGCTAAAGGTTTGTTAGACGCGACTCGTAAATTGCGCTAAGGGTTTGTTAGACGCGACTCGTAAATTGCGCTAAGGTTACTAGACGCAACTCGTAAATTGCGCTAAGGGTTACTAGACGCGTCATCGTAGATTGCGCTAAGGGTTACTAGAAGCGTCATCGCAAATTGCGCTCTGGGTTAGATACTCTCAGTTCCATCACTAACTGAGCTAAGGGTTAACATTTAGCGTCATCGTAAGTTTTGCTTAAGGTTTACTGCGCTTCTTTTTCTGTCGTACCGTCTCGAACCACAAAAGAATTGAGTTATTCTGCCGTCTTAAAAAAATATTTGTCAATCAGCAAGATGGTAGATGCGAGGCTGACTGCCACTGCTGACTGACAATCTATTGTTGTTATTCCAGAAAGAGCAAATTAAATTATATTCACCTCTCTCTCATTTTCAACTTCGACTTGCTCACTAGTTGTTGTGATGACACAGCAGTTGATCTGGCCATGCCCTTCAATAACATTGTCAAGGCACTTTGATTCACCGACATCCCATAGTTTTGCTGAACCGTCCCTGTGAATTATGAACAGGCCAATTGAATTCATTGAATTATTTTTTTTGTATATAGGGTTACATTTGAAAGATGATTTGGCTAGAAACGGTATGAACACTGAATTTTTTTATTTTGTTACTCCGGTTTTATCGTGTGGTCAGTCTTTTAGACTTTGAGCAGATGAGATGGTTCTATTGGCATGTGGGGCGCTACTCCCAGTGGAGTCTTCCCTATCTTTCCGTAGTCATTCTTCGCACTGACTATTTTGGTCGAAAATGTCCCGCCGCTTTTTTAAATGGCGGATGCTTTCAGGGATTGTAAGCTGCCCCGCAAACTTATTCGCATGCTTTAGCTGTCGGGATTTGTAGTTGTCGCCATGCATAATTAATTATCTCCTCGTTGACCATCGGAATATTGAGGATTTCATGGATCTCTGTTGTCTTGATAAACCTGGTAAACTTGGTGCGTTGAATATTAGTTTAAATATATACTTAGTTTTGTGCCCTTTGCACTTTCATTATGTTGGAGACACTGGCTGATCCCCAAAGTTGGATGCCATATGTCCAAATTGGCTTTAGTATAGTTTTGTATACGAGAAATTTGTTGTCTATAGCCAGATTTGAGTTTCTTCCTAGAAGCCAGAATAGACCTCTGTATTTCAGGTTCATTTCTTCCCTTTTTAACCGACTTCCAAAAAGGAGGAGGAGGACTTTATGTATGTTTTTTTTTTTTAATGTATGTTCACCGATTTCTCCGTCAACTGTGGACCGGTTTTGAAAATTACTGTTTTGTTTGAAAGGGTAAGCTCCCGAGGTGGTCCCATATAAATTTTATTAACTTTAGTTGAACAGTTTTTGAGTTAGCTTCAATAATACATATTTTTCCCACTTCGTTTATATGGATGATATGATGATGACTTCCTGTCACTGTTATTTGCATAGGCAGTGCTATTAGAATTTGTGTGGGGTAGGTACCTACCACAACTAAAAAGTGAAAAATATAAACTTTTTACAAAAATATAAAAAACAGACTTCCAAAAAATACTACAAAGTGCAAAATAAATTATTTTCGGAAGTCGGTGGCAAAAAACGAAAATTCAAAACCGAAGACACCAACTTCCGAAAATAAAATTATTTTTCACTTTGTAGTATTTTTTTGGAAGTCGGTTTTTATTTTTTTGCAAAAAGTTTTTTGTTTCGACTTGTTTCCTCCACGTGAGCCTGCGGTCAATATGCATGCCCAGTGTGTCTACCATGAGTTTCATTTAACCTTCTCGATCAAACGCATAGAACGCCGAACCGTTCTGATTGGCCCTTCACCGGTGAAGGCTGGCCGGCTGCCAATCGGAGCGCCCAACGCGGTCGATGCGTTTGATCGAGATGGTAAAGTGAAACTCATACTAAGCCCTCTGATACTTCACAGACTCGTGATGTGGGAGTTGACTGCCGTTTAGGGTGATCGTGTGATGGATGGAGATGTAATGAAGAAGATAAACTTCGCTAATGCCATGTTAACTGGGATAGGCACAGAAGGATGATGATCTTCTTCTTCTTAGTGTCCATGGCAATCTAAATAGACTCGACCCAGAATTCAGCTACGTGTTTGGCGCCATCCCTAGCGTCCATCAGTTTCTGTAACGTGCAGCTTACAGGACACGACATTTAGTGTCCCATGTTTTTTTGGAACAGCACCACATTGACACTAGAAGGCGGAGTCGTCTATGTATCTCCACCTGAACAGATTTTCCTTGCTTCAGCCAACCTGGGTCCGGAGCCGGTTACTTTCAGGTAACCCAAAGCAACTCATGTCAAGGCAGGAGATCTTCAGCAGGTGGAACAAATGGTTTGGGTAGAGAAGCACTGTCTTGCCACAGCTTCAGTCTCTCTGTTGGTTGTTTGCCAGTGAGTGGGACGAAACACTTTAATAAACTGTTTCAGCTTTTCAGCCTTTGTGGTACAAGGATGTTCTTGAGCAAAGGGTGTCGTGTGTCAGAGATCATTATGATCAGGATGATAATGATAAAGCTACATTTCATCCTTAACCCAAAAAAACCGAATTGGTAAAATATGCCTTACTTGCTAACAGAAACAACATTTCTTCCTTTTTCAATTATACAGATATCAGATATGGCCATAGTGTGTCCCTTCAGCATGACAGGATTTATTCCAGACTCGGCAGACCATATTCTACAGGAACCGTCGGCTCCGGCAGACAAGACCACAATGCCCGATGGAAAGAATCTGCACCTGTATACTGGGCCGCCGTGACCTTTCAGTTCCAGGCTTACTTCACCTGAAAAATAATTAAACAATAAAAAGTGAACTGGTGTGCGTGTATGACCAGCAGATTTATGAACATAAATGAAGCAAAAGGATATGTGTGGATCATAACAGGTGGCCATCTGTATTTGCAGCAGTTGCCAGTTCCCCCATGGGAAAAACTCGTGTGTATAAAATATTTAGACAATCCCAGGCTTCCCCGGTCCTATTACTTGGGTAACTCAGCCAAAGCTCTTGAAGAGTATCCGGATAAACAGAGTAAATCTTTGACATGGGAATACAAGTTGAAAACTAAAAATCTGAGTATCCATTTGAATACAATGGTAAAGCAAGGTTAATTCTAGAAATAAAACATTAAGAAATTATAATATAACCTAAAATTATAGCTTTTAGAGAATTACAGAATTGTAAAATGTCTGGTCATGTGGGCAACTAGTATATTAATCTTTTAAATTTTCAACTTCGGCTATATAAGATTAATTTGAATGTTGGCATTAATGTTAAGACAGAATATTACAGAGTGTCTGAGAATTAAGTTTTTCTTTCTTTCTTCTATGATAAAGCTTATTTAGGTCACCAGTTAATGAACTAAACAATCTGCAACTTACTTGTCCTGCTATCCCAAACCAACAGTTTATCTTCTTCACAAGATGATACAGCCAATGCATTGTCTGCTACTGCTACAGACAAAACTCCTTTATTGTGTATTTTGTGAGCTTTTGTAGGTGCTACAAATGCAACTTTTAGGCCAGAGGGTACATGCTTTACTACCAAACTCAACGGTCCATGAGAAATGTACTGGTAATTATCGGAGAAATTTATTTTCACTTTTCCATCACTTAAAGTTGTTGTAAGCTGGTCATGGACACCTATTTCATTCAGTTTTTTCGATGATATCCAAGCACTGCCTTTGGGCAATCTGTAATCAGTTTTACATATTACAATTACACAAAACATCATAATAGGAAGCATTATGAACATAATAAGAAATCAAATGATTTCTTATTAAAAATAAAGTAGGCACTTGCGATCAATTTACCTTAAAACATCGTTCCAGTCACATTGGATTGTGATAACCGGCAAAAGATTGGACATTTTACTTTATTATTTCTAGTAATACACAACGACGACAACTTTTTGTTCTGGATTCCACTTAAAGATAACTTGCCTTGCACCACAAGATATCTGAATATTACACTCATCAACATTAATTATTCTGTATTAGAAAAATAATGAGTTGCTAAAATTACAAATCAAAATAAAACTACAGCTGACCGTGACAATAATTGATAATTGACAAGTGGTGCCCACAGAGCATGTAACTTTAGTGGTGCCACCACAGATAACTATATACTAGTCAGAGCTCTACTCCTTGTTTTGTGAGTACAACTCACAGATTACTTACTGTGCGTTTGCACTGGCGAAACATTCACAACAAAACATGTTGGAATCTCTATTTTCTGTCAATTTTCCATACAATGTACAGGAACTAGAGATTTCAACATGTTTTGTCGTAGACAGATTATTTTGTCGTGATGTTTCGCCAGTGCAAACGCACAGTTAGCAAGCAATGTAATGGTGTTGTCAGACCACGAGTTATCCACAGACAGACTACAATGTGACTACAATGATAGAATACTCTGTTGTATTGGTACTGACAGACGTGCTAAAAAAAAAGCATGCTCATAGGCTTGCTTAAAATGAGCAATCAAGCAAAGCATTCTTATCCTCAGGTAGCATGGTCGAAAATCAAACGTCGGTTGATTTTTGAGCATGCTCAAAATAAGCATGCTCATTACTAGGAATGCTGTGACACACGTGCTACTAATGAGCACTTGCTCAATAAAAGCATGCTTCCGTGCTAGTAATGAGCACGTCTGTCCGTACTCTGAGGGTGCGATCCGAGTTACGCTGTAATCGATTTGAGCGTGCTAACATCCGTACCGAATTAGCGTGAGCGTGATAACGATGTGCCGTGAATCGTCATAGATGACGTCACGACATGCCCCATCTTGCGATAACGCCGGCCATCATCATATCTTTAAACTAACGTGGCATTTTCGGAACTGTGCTTCTGGCTACCTTTCGCCACCTAACCATAGTAGTCTTTGACTTAACCAAAGAAGAAGACTTGGGGTTTGAAGATTTTTGTATGGAGGGTGGCCCTAACGTGATGCCGCCATTTTTTTTTTTTTAGAATAGCGGTTAAAATCGAAAGTTATATATTTAGATAGAGGACACTTATACAAACAAAAAATGTCATATAACATAATATCCTAAAGCGTCCGTTTTCGGAGTTATTCACCGAAATATAAGTCAAAAATTGAACCCTGAAAAAGAATATTTTTGATTTTTTTCCCTTCAGGTACAGTACGACACAACTTAGATGTAGCATAGATTTGAAAATTCTCATTCGTTCATTTCAATTTTGCGAATGTATTTGGCTATATGACTTTACAAGTTATTGCGTTTTCGAAAGATCATTTTCACCTAAAGCAGTAATAAAGTTTGGTGATTTTGAAGGCGCACTCAGTTCGGATGGTGATCGGTTTTACGAATTTTGCCGATGCTACATCTAAGTTGTGTCGTACTGTAAGTATATTGAACTATGAAAACATGATTGCATCATGTACAGGTAATATTTTAGTTAAGAGCGAAAGAGACAAAAATATATGTATACGCCGAATGAGGACGTGTGTTAAATGGTATTTGTATTATATGGTGCATGGAAAATCCTATTCAGCCTCCCGCTGTCTTCTTGGATGATATTATTTATCCCAAATATGATTAAAAAATCTTATGTTTTATCCACTAGGTGAAGTCAATTAAAAAAAACACAATAGACGATGTATATCTAGTAACTTAATCCGCTTAACCGTTCTTAAAGAGTTAGAGAACCCTGTAAGAAATCGACACGTGTTTCGCCTCTCAACGAGGCATCCTCAGGACGACGATTGACCTGTTGAAGTGGGGGTGACGGGCGGTTGAAGCTCACTTTGCGTTCGGCTCGCGTTGATAACACTTCGTGTCCGAGTTCGCAACAGGTCAATCGTCGTCCTGAGGATGCCTCGTTGAGAGGCGAAACACGTGTCGATTTCTTACAGGGTTCTCTAACTCTTTAAGAACGGTTAAGCGGATTAAGTTACTAGATATACATCGTCTATTGTGTTTTATGATGGATTTCCGCAAGGTCACGCCTGAGTCAATTAACTATCTTAGAAGTCAATTAATTCATGTTTAAATAACTTAATGAACATGAAGTAACTACATTATAAATAAATAAATTCGTTATAACAATTGTTATTTTTATCTTTGAATATCTCAGAAACGTGACGCTTAACGATGTTATGTTATATGAAGTTTTATGTTTGTATATGTGTCCCCTATCCAAATATATGATATAATTGTGCACCAAGATTTTGAAAAAAAAACAAAATGGTGGTTGATTTTAGGGCCAAAATCTTCAAACCCCTTTGTCACACAAAGATATTATGTTATGCAAGTTTTGACGTTGAGCGGGCACTGTGAGCGCGTTCACGAGCGTTTCGAATTGTTGATAGCCCCTCCCCCCTCAGCTGTCATAATCACGCTATCTAAATCGGAACGCTAATCATTGCTGTCAGCGCTGTGAGCGATTAAGTTTTATTTGGAAAGTAGGGTGAAGTTACTGTCTGCGTCACTAAAGTTACATGCTCTGTGTGCGTCACCAGTCAATATCGTAACACCGATATGTATTTGGAAACTTTACAAATGCCTTTTTACCACCTAAAACGGATACAAAATCAAATTCAGTGCAATTCATTATTAATAGAGTCTGGCTAACGAAAGTTGGCCCTGGAATTATTTGCGAACTTTTAATATAGCAACTCTGTATGAACGTGAACGTCAATTTGACAAGGTTGTCGTTCGGTATCTCTTATCTCTGGTGTATTTAGTGTTGTCATGCATGTATTTTTTAAAGCCGCCAATATTCTGGGGCCAACTTTCGTTAGCCAGACTCTATTCTAGATCACTAGTTAGCCTTATTTCTTATTTCCTTAAATAAAGTACCTAATATTGCCAAATTATCCAAAACAAATAAATATTTGACAGCTGTTTGCGACGTTCCCAACTTTTTGAATGAACGTTTTTGCTTTTTGAATGAAAGCTTTTGACGCGGCGCTAGTGTCTATGTGATAGTCACAATTTTCCTTCTTTGATTTCAGTTGTTGCGCGGACGTTACTGCTGTTACAATAATACAGCTGATTGTTATAATATTGTCTAGCTCTATCCATTGATAGCGGATTAAAATCCTGGCTTAGGGCTAATATTTTCAACGCTAGATAACTATAAGAGCCTGGCCACGACTTTGGGCAGCGCGGTAAGTGGTGCGGCGAGCAGCGCGGTATGGGAACTAAAAAGTTGCCGGCGCGCCGTGGCATGCTTCATACATTTCTGTGCATTTGTTTTTACCGCTCGCCGCGCCGCTTACCGCTACCGCTGATAGCGTTTGGTTTCGTCTTTTGTGTAATGTATGTTTAATTTGGTTCAGAAAAGACGAAAACATCGCGATACAGTGTGAGAACCGAGAGTGAGAGAGCCGAGTAAGTTGGCGAGCTTAAAAGCCGCTGTTTTTAAAAGTATGCATGTCTATCACCCACTTTAGTTCTTCAGTTCTGACGACTGAAAAAGGACTGCTTGAAATCAGGGGCTGTACTATGACGTGTTAAAGCCATCATTGTTCCGGTGTGAGAGAGAGACGGAACTATACAGCATAAATAGCACTATCCCATTTTCACAGTGGAACAATAATGGCTATAACATGTGACAGTACGGCCCCAGGGCAATTTGATTAGTTTTGAAATTAAAAATTATAGAGGCTATAGAAAAAAGTTTTAACCATGCAATATTGCTACGTTTTGAAAAGTCAACATCCAGTACAAAATTATACGAACATAAATGTTTAAGACGTTTATAAACTGCTTCTGTAATACTGTTGATATGAACACTCAAGCCGCGTCCCCAATAGGGCCGCACGGCTGCGTGACGCCAAGCCGCGCGGCTGAGGGCCGTGAGTTTGAAAACTAACAAACTCAACTCACAAGGCTTAACCGCACGCAAGGCTTGGCCTCATGGAGCCGCATACAAACTCACGGCCCTACCGCGCGGCCCTAATGGGGACTTGGCTTTACAAATTGATCGGCCATTGTATACCCATTATTTAATTAAATTCAAGACCTTGAGAATCAAGAAAGTGGTTGCACCCATTGAGGACATTTGAGGACCCTGAGTTTGCTTTTGCTAAAATAAACACACACTTACTTACTGTCAGTCAGTGGTGTCCTTTACTAGTATCGACAATCGATAAAAAGAATATCGATAATAAATTGTCAAACAAAATACAGAAATTGCCAGTCTCTAATTGAAGTTGAAGTCGAATGAGAAAGTCTGTGTTTTGGATACGAAACAAATTAAAAAGTGGGCGATTTCTGTTGTACAATAATTGAAAGACATTTTTGAATAATCTCGATTATTTAACTATCAGCTAATTGTTTAGAAATATTATGCATTCTTTGCAATAATAAAAATGCATTTTTCTATTCCTGATTCGCAACAATTTCATGATGACAATGGGATCTCATACACGGTAATTTTATTTTAGCTAGTAGAATTATTATTTATTTGTTTTTATTTATTGAAATATAATATCTAAAGTCCGTTTAAAGAAAAATACGGAGTCCAAATAGTTTTAACAAATTAGTACCTACTTACAAATTAAAATAAAAGTTGCTTCTTTTTTTCAAACTTTTCAAATCTATTATTCTATTTTTATTCATTTAAATTTTCGTATGGTTATTTCTATATTATTGTTTGGTATGTATACAAAATTATATAAATTTTCATCCTTAACTTTAAAATTTTGCTGTTTTTAGGGCTACAACATACACATCGACGGTGTCTTCCATTGCACGGCTCGGTATAAACAACTACTCAGTCTCCATGAGCAGCTACAAGCACAAAATCCTTATGTTAAATTACCACAATTCCCACCGAAAAAGTTGTTCCTCACTAGCTCTCAATTGGAAGAAAGGAGAATCTTATTGGAAAAATACATGCAACTAGGTAAATATTTGTATTATATTTTAATTGTTAAGTATAAAATACGATTAACCTATGAGAAACAATCGTCTATTGTTGTCCACTATTCAATTAGGTTCTTGCTTTTGGCTATCCAAAAGTATTTTTTTTTTTTAAAAGCCTTGTTAAGAAATTAATATGAACCACAATTAGTAGATTGTAGCATTGCACAATGTTTTCAATAACATAATAAACAATAAAAGGACATAAAGATAATGCTAGAGATATATTGAGGAAAAATATTGCACATTAAAACATGTTACCTCTTTTTCAGTTGGTCAGAACCCCTTGTTTACGACGTCTGACCTTTTGATAACATTCCTGTTTTCGGCTCAACAAGAAACGCATTGTGTTAAAATGCATGAAGTAGAAATTGAAATATCACTCATGAACGGTTATAGAATACCATTGTCGGTGTCATCTACTGACTCATCAAACACAATATTAGATATTGCATGCACCTACATAAACCTGCCAAAGGAGTTGGTGAAGTATTTTTCCTTATATCTTTTTAATTGGAGCTGTGCGAAAGATGGACAACCAGCACTGAAGAAGTTGGAAGAATATGAATCTCCATATATATCTCAAAAGTATGTTAGACCAGAGGATAAAATTGTATTGAGGAAAAGGTAATTATAATTATTGTTATCAAATTATCTGTTCTCAAAAAAACACACTTCTTTACATTGTATTTTCTATTGTTTGTTACAGCTATTGGGACCCATGTTATGATGTTAATTTAATGGTAGACAGGGTGTCTCTGGATCTATTATATCTACAAACAATAGAAGACTTGGATTTGGGATGGCTAACAGCTGAGCCAGAAATAAAAGAAATGCTTTCTGCACATGAATCTAAGAAACAAAAGAAAGAGGTAGGTGAGCTGCAGAGTCGTTACCTTTTTTTCATTCTATCTGCAACTAGCTTCTGCCTGCGACTTCACCCGCGAGCCTATAACCTTCCTCCAGAATTGGGCTATACAATGCAAAAATATTTTTTCTAATCCGACTGGTAGTTCCGAAGATTGCCCCCTACATACAAACAAACAAATTTTACCTCTTTATAATATTAGTATAGATAATCATATTATATAATATGTTATAGTATAGAATAGAAAGTAGTAGTATTGATAGTATAGATGAGCTTTCTAGCCATAATCAGATGCAATAATACAATCTCACAAAGGGACCCCTTTTTGGGATTGCATTAGTTATGTTTCAATGCACTTTCATAATTCATTATCTTATTATGTCTTCTATGTTGTGTATGTCAGTATGATTAACCAGTCAATGAATCATATATTTTGAAATACATACAAGTAAAGATAAGATACTAATAAAAAAGAGAACTGCGTTTTATTTTGGTACACTGCTGTGCAAGAATTCTCTTCACACCTCAAGTTTATCAGTAAACAATAACTACTTGAAAGATTATGGTTTGTGTTCATACTGTACTGTACAAGCACACTACAATGTGAAGATACTATAAACATCTTTATCTGCAAAGAATGTTGGGTCAATTGAGAGCATTCCATTTTACAATCATGCGTAAGCACTGCAGATAGATTTATCGAATAACTACCACTTCACTCGGGACTTCATCAGCGCAGATTTCTTAGTTTCCCCTACGAACTTTAAAAGCCCGTCCATACATTTAAAGGATAGTTTTTGAAAATATATCAATGCTATCTTATTTTACCTAAAGCAATATCAGTGCCATAAAAAAAAGGAATGAACTTTATACAAACGTTTCACCCTGCTTTCACCCGACACAGTTGATTTTGGAAAAATAGTTCCATTTTTTGGCTTGTAAGATTATTCACAACATGTTTTATTTTATTAATCGACGCAATCCGTAAAATGATCCCCTAAAAACTTGATTACCCCCTTGATTATAACTTGTGATTTATATTTTTTCTATAAAGATTATTAATGCCATTGTAGTAGATAGTACCTTAAAATTCTAAACCTAGTTTTGAAAAACTAATATTATAAAAATATATAAAATAATTATATTCCAAACCCTTTTTTACTCTATATAAGTGGTATCTATTCGTGCCAATTTTCAAATGTGTGGGTAAGCCCAAGGAATAATTCCCCCCTTTTCACTCCCTTTTTTTTTGTGTGGGAAATCTTCAAATGACTTCTCCCGCTCTGGGCGAAGCGGAAGGGGGCGTATCAGACTCTTACTGACTAAAACCCACCCGTGTTCATTCCCTTGCCTGTTCGTTGCCGGGGGCCACGGTTTCCCCTTAGGACTTCCCGCAACCCCGCAAGGGTCGATTTTCGTAAAATCCTTTCTTAGTCGGTACACACCTTCGTTTTAAACTACAACTGCGGCTGTCCAAAATTCTAATTTAGCGGTTTGGGCGGTGCGAGTGTCACGACGACTCACGACCATACCCCTTTCTTTACCTACATGTATAGTATGGATAGAATAGATGAATATTATTTAGTTTTTGGATTGAAATATACAAGGTGGAGACGACAATACAACAAAAAATTAAACGGCTTGTCCATAATGACGTTCCCATTCTGTATACAAAAATTCAATTGAATATATTCAATAGTTTAGTCATTATAGCTCGGCAAAATCCATAGTCGGCTCGGGCTATTCCGTTTATCCACCCCAAAAATCCACTCTAAGATGGATATTCTGAAATGTATGCCCGAGAATTCACCCAAGGCCTAGTTGGATAAACGGAATTTATAGGCTTAGGGTGGATCTGGCATACATTACATTTAATTTGTTTGAAAAACTCATTTTTTTATTTCGAAGCTAGGATTTATTTGACAGTTCCAAAATACTCTTAAGCATTAGTAGAGCCAGTATTTTAATTTTTTGTTGTATGGTCGTCTCTACATTGTATATAAACTAATCCATCTAATATTAAAAATGCAAATAACTCTACAAGCCTGTGTGCCACCTTTTCACGCATCACGGCTGAACGGACTAACATGACAGGGTTAGGACATAGAATTATGTTTTATCCCGGTAGTACATTCCCGACGGATAATTTCCGACCTCCACGCGGGCGAAGCCGCGGGCATAAGATAGTTATAAATAAATGTGCAAGTGGATTTTAATGATTCAGTTTGACATGGAGTAGCAGAGTATCAAGTTACATGATTAATAGGATTATATTGTAGAAAAGATAATGGGTAAGAAAGAAATAATACCTAATTATATAAGAAAACTAGCTTTTACCCGCGGCTTCGCCCGCGTGGATGTCGCAAAATATCCCACGGGAACGTTCTACCGGGAATACATACCTAATAGCCAAGGAAAAGATCATTGACTAACTTTCAGCGGACGCAGTGGTAGGCTACTACAGCGCCCGCGTGGTCAACCATAATTATTTTGTTACGCGTAATTTTGAAACTGTGATATCTCTTAAACTATTCATTTAAATGATGTGATGTAAAGACATATTTTAATCGAAATTGAATGCCCAATTTAAATAACCTATTTAATTGGATAAGGATTAATAAGATACCGGTCAAAATAGCTTCGGAAATAACAATGAAAATTTTATACAATTTTGAAAGATAAAAATGGTTATTGTGGGTCACCCTTAAAAGATAGACATATGCCATCGCGGACTTTTTTGTTGCAATTGTTAAGATATACAATACTCTAGAACATAAATTTGATTTATCTCTCACGACTTACGCAGCGCACGCCAGTAAAGCTCCCAGTCGGCATGATTTTTTCCGACATCTTCAACAATAATCTTCATATTTCAGCCAATTTACACAAAACCTTAATGAATTATACACTAAAACCTTCCACATGAATCACTCCGTCCAATGGTGAAAACCGTTTGAAAATCCGTTCGGCAGTTTTTGAGTTTATCGCGTTCAGACAGACAGACAGACAGACAGACGCGGCGGGCGACTTTGTTTTATAATATGTAAGGATATGTAAGGATAAAATTTGACGGTTAATTATTTTCAATATAACACTTAAATTGAGTTGAAATTGATTGCGACGTGTGGTCATATACATAGTCATAGCATTTTCTGCTATTATTTTACATACAATACTCTATCACATATTTAACTTATACAAGCTGCGGATTAGTCAGTAATAATAGTGTAGATTATGTCATCAATAACTGATATCATGTAAAGTTAACAAAATGAATCACTCATCAATAATATTATATTATATCAACACGTAGTGGAATCAATTGAATGGATAGAATTTACAGTCATCTGTTCCAATAATTAGATCAATGGTTGTATTTCCCATCCTATACAATTTTATCACATCTATTCAAAAAGAGCTAGTTTATTCTTCGTAAACAGGGACTAAAATAGGTTTTTAATCTCTTAGGACTAACAGTGATTTGAACTTGGTAGGTAGATTTGTTTGTAAAAGTTCCAATCAAGATCATTGTATGAACAAGTAACAGGCTGGCAAGAGAGAGAAAGTGTGAATTTCGTCAAAATGTAAATCTCTTGGATTTACATTTTGACGCAGCTGTGAAAATTTTCATATTTTTCGTCATGGGTGTCATTTTCATAGTTTTCGAGGGTGCTAAAGCCGATCATCATCATCATCATCAGCAGCCTATTAATGTTCCCACTGCTGGGACACAGGCCTCCTCTCTGTGAGAGGGAGTGGGCCGTAATCTACCACGCGGGCCCAGTGCGGGTTGGTAGATGTCACATGTCTTCGAATTTTTTGGTTCTAAACATGCCGGTTTCCTCACGATGTATTCCTTCACCGTTTTGAGAGCAGTAGTGATGAAATTATTTACACAAAGTAAAGCGCCAACTTGGGTGCGAACCCACGACCTACAACTCGTAAGTCGGGGCCGTTACCACTGGGCCACCACTGCTCGTCCTCCTAAAGCCGATAGTGAGAACGAAATGTAGATCCAAGATGGCGGGTTTCGAAAATTTACATTTTTTTGTCATGTGTGTCGTTTCATAGTTTTCGAGGGTGCTAAAGCCGATAGTGAGGTCAAAATATAAATCCAAGATGGCAGCTGCGAAAATTTTGTTCGCACTCGTTTTTTTTTCTCATAGAGAAAAAGTAGAGTGTTCACCTCGCGAGCAACACTTTTTTAAGCTCGAGTGACGTTACTTTGAATCCCTTGCTGCGCTCAGGTTTCAATAAACACTCTCGCCTTAAAAATAGTTGTTTGCTCCTGGAAACAATCTACTATTTGACACCAGTTGTACTATACTACAATGCAAAATGCTAGTAGCTTTGTATTTGCTAGTGTTCGTACTACTCGTCACCATTTTCAAGGATAACTTCTCTAAATTACTTGAAAATGCTACACTCGTGACTGCAGTTTCTTTCTGTCTGCAACAATTTTGTGTCTTTTCAAACCTCTACACTTCTGAGCATGCTCATCATATTTCAATGTAATGTAATACTCAATAGTATACTATCCCCACCCCTTTTGTGAATGTTGGTACAGACGAGTAAAGTACTACCTAGTAAAGTACCTAGTAAGTACCTACGTACATAATGGGCGAGACGACAATAATAATAGATAAGCGCTTTAGATTTGCCAAGCATGACGATAACTTTAGGGGTCCCAAGTTGGGAATGCGGTCTCCAGTCGAAATCCAGATTGCACTCCCCAGTTCCCAAGTGCCTTTTATAATAATGCTGCTGAGACACAGGCCTCCTCTCATACTGACAGCACAATAAAATTTACAGTACATAGAACTAGCGAAATCGTTGCGGCATTACGGGAGGATACCAGCAGGGGAGGCGGTGACGGAGATAAGCAACGTGACAGACGGCGCGCCTGAAGGCACGTGTCGTGTGCGTGTGTCCCTTGCGTGCAAGGAACTTACGCTATTGACCCTAACGCCCCCTGCACGGGAGCAGCGGTACAAGGTCACCAGGATGCGATGCTGGAGAATCACTACCTTACATGCTGTGAGTATTGTCTAGATATTTGCCCCAGTATTTATAAAAGTTGCATAAAGCTAAGAGACGTTTAAACGTCAAAAAATTAATCGCTAATCATTACATAACTTTAAATAAGCAACGTTAAATAAGTGACGCATTACAGGAAAAAATTTTCGATAGCAATATCCTTCCGTAATACCTAATTAATAGCCAAGCATTTTTCCGGTTTAAAAGAAAAATAAGGGATTTTTACCGCTTTTAATCCCTGTTTATTCATATGGAAAGGCGGAGAAGCAGCCCAAATTACCGCAGTATGCAGGGCTTTTGATTATTAAAAAGTTGTAAACCCCAATGCATCATAAATTTGAATGACGCAGGGTTTTTTTAAAGTATTGTGTCAGGGACAGTCAAGGTGACACACTTGAAAACACTTGATGACAGGTTGCTAAATTCTCCGAAATAGGTTAAAGGTCTCTGCACACAGCGGGCGGGGCGGGGCGGGACGGCGACGTGACGCTGAGCAGTTGTAATGTACTAGATACTACGGATGACTCCACACAGACCCGTCCCGCCCGGCGCGACGGTAACCGTCACGCCACGCCGCCGCCCCGCCGGGCGTGAATACAAGTCAGAAGCGGTCGGCGGGACGGGGCGTGACGGTTACATTCAGAATTGAGAGATTGTATTAAAGCTTAAAACTTTAACTTATAGTTTGTAATTAATAAATTATAAGTTACTTTAACTAACTTAGTTACTTTGAACTTAACTCTTTACTTTATTTATATTCTTTCTCTCTCAATTCGCGGCGGGACGGGACGTGATCGCGCCCGCAGTGTGACCGCTCCCGTCACGCCAGCGCTCCGTCGCCGCCACGCCACGCCGCGCCCCGCCCCGCCCCGCCCGCTGTGTGCAGATACCATTATGGTTTGTTTGAGCGTGGGGGTTCTTTGCTTCGCAGCGTACTTTATGGTTTTGATCATTAGGTATTTCTCAGTAGCACCTCGGATTTGAATTAGTGCATTTGATTTATTAAAAAAATGGCAAAATGTGTCTCTGGCGACCTCTTCATGGAATGTAGCCGTGATTTTATATTAATAACTGCTCGCGCATATGCAAAAATGAGTGAAATATAATTCGTTGTTACACAGCCATCAAGTAACTGATTACTTAGATAAATGTGTGTTAGGTGCACAATTCAATTGCACATGTATTAGTACTATGTAGCTATCAACACATATGCGTACTATCGACAGTTATCATATTTTTTTGTTTACATCCACTGAGTTATGAGTCAACTCAGTTACTGTTGTCTGTGGTTCAGGTATATTCGAAGCAAAAACTTATTTTATCATTGACTTAGGTCAGTATTTCAGTTGGATGTAAGATCAACGTATTGTTTTATTTTATTTTCATAGTAACAATGCCTTATTATGTTTTGTTAACACATTACTCATATTCTTATCTGTCGTTAATACGTTGTATTATTTCAGATTGAAAATACTCAAAACGGTCATGATTCCCTTCTAGAAGATTCTAACAGGAATTTTGAGCTGTCGTTTGAATACCTCATCAGTAAAGATAACTTGAAATGGATAACCTTGAGGACGGAGCATGCAACATTTATAAGTGTTTGTTTGCAGGTAATTAAACTAATTAGCATCTGTTTCACACATTTAAGTAGTATTAAAAATGACTAAAGGCCAAGATTTTATGACTTTAGTTATGAACTTTAGTGACCGATACTTGAACACGTGACTTTATTCATCATTATGAACAACTTTTCATATGGGACCAAACCAGAAAACGCGAAAACAAATCAGTTGTTCCATACATTTTGACGAGTTTTGCGAACATAAATGTAGGGAACAGCAGTTTTTTTTTTTTGTTTAAGTATCGGTCACTCATAAATTATCAGTCGCCCTATATTAAGGGCCTTAGTCTCGTTTAGTACCGTAAAACGGTCACTTTAAAAGCTATCTTCTCCTTAACGGCTTAGTTAAATGATTTGAAAAAAAAATATGTTTGCTATAGATTCATCTACAACATATCTGAAACCGGGTTTTTTCGTATGACTAATACTTTTGCCTTAAAAAAATATTTACCATAACGCTATTTTTGGCTAATATTCCTAACTACTTCTAAACGGCTTTGACGATTGGAAAAAAAATTACACTGAAAAATTGTTGATTAAAGGTACTACAAATTTGAAACTGCATTTGTAAATCAATCAATATTTGTTAAACAAAATGTCCCCATTTAGAGATAGAGGTTCAGAGGGGCTCTGCGCGGGACGCGGGCGGCAGTCGCCCGTGAGCATTGAGACGGGATGGCTGTGTCGCTCGCTGGTCCGCTCCGGCTATCGACCGAGTATGCGCATACGTATGTGTTAGTGCGAATATTTATGAACTTATTGTATTAGTGTGCGTTTATAGACGAGCTTGCTGCAGAGAGTCCAAATCGATTGTGCGCGTAGGCGCTTTATTGTTGAGTTGTTCTTTGATGTACAATTATTAATACTTTTTTACATTGACAATTACATACAAATTAACAATTTACAATATAAACTAAAAAAATGTAAATGTAAAATATAACATAACATCACGACTGTATTCCCTGAAGGGTTAGGCAGAGGTGTACCTATGGTGTTAAAAAATTTACTTTAGAAACTTTAAGAGGTGTTTTAGACCATCGAACTGAATAACTTTTACTTTGGGACATACATTGATATCGCGAAAAAAATAATCTGTTGTTCCATAGTAAACTTTAATACCTACTGTTCTAAACTGTATGGGACAGCTGTTTTTTTTTTCGCGATTTCAAAGTTAAAGTAAAAGTTATTCAGTTTGATGGTCTAAAGCACCTCTTAAAGTTTCTAAAGTTAATTTTTTTTAAATCACTAAAATTTGTTTAGTCCTGTCAAACGAGCATTTCCCATTCTGAAATAGACTAAGGTGACACAACTTAACTATATTTTAGTTTGACAGCACTAAGATTGCACTGAGTTATTAGTTTAGTGAAAATGGCAATTTTGCTATTCTGAATTTGACGTTTTTCACCTAAAAATTTAGATTATCCAACTAAATCAGTCTATTTTTAAACGCGATTAAAAATGAGTGGAATAAAATTAGTTGGCATGAACACACACTTCACACACTTCAGCTGCAAAAACTGTATCTTTTTTTTTATTTTGCTTATATCTCGAAAACGGTGCGTCCTAGCGCAAAAATAATGGAAATTTCGACCCCCTCTGCCACCCGTAAACCCATATGCCCCTACTCATAGGTAATATTGAATCATATTTTCTATACAAAAAGTTTAAAATTCCATACAAAACACGTCAAGGCTGCCCCCACCGCGCGCCTCTGTCTCTAAAAAAATTCACGGGGTAGAGCAAACAAGTACCACGTCGGTCGCGACGTGACTGTCAAATTCAATTTTAGATGTGTCAAAATTATTTTTTAATTTTAGCTTTTAGATTCTCATAGCCAAAAGTAAGGAATTTTAGTCGTAGTTTAGTTAGTTTAGTTCGGTGTACAAGAGAATCGGCAAAAAATATTTTCTTAAGTTACGTAGGTAAGAAGGTTAAGAAATAAATCTTGATTGGTGCCGATTCTCTTGTGCACCGAACTAAACTATCACTAAAATTACTTGCTTTTTGGCTACGAGAATCTGAGATTCTGCAAAAAAATATCTCTAAATTAAAAAATAACTTTGACACATCTAAAATCGAATTTGCGTCGCGAACTCGCGACTCCACGTGGTACTTGTTTGCTCTACTCTGTGAATTTTTTTAGGTCCAGAGGCGCGCAGGGGGGCAGCGTCGACGTGTTTTGTATGGAATTTTTAACTTTTTGTATGGAAAATACGAAAATTTGTTACCTTTGTGTTGGGGTAAAGGGGTTTAAGGGTTTCCTAAAGGGGGTCGAAATTTTCATTATTTTTGCGATAGGACGCACCGTTTTCGAGTTATAAGCAAAATAAAAAAAAAGATACAGTACTGTTTTTGCACCTGAAGTGTTGGTGTGAAGTTTAGTTCATGACAACTAATTTTTATATTCCATTCCTTTTTAATCGCGTAAAAAAAAATAGTCAAATTTAGTTTGAATAATCAAAATTTTTAGGTGAAAATCGTCAAATTCAGAATAACAAAATTCCCTGTTTCACTAAACTACTAAGTTAATAACTCATTGCAATCTTAGTGCTGTCAAACTTCGGTGGCAGTGACCTCTCGCGTCCGGCCCTGGTCCAGGCCATGGTGCGGAGCGAGAGGGCATGGCAAGCCGTCACCTCCTTCTGCGAAGCAGTAATGCTCGCGAAAGAGGAGGCGGAGTGCGCGAGGGAGTGGCAAAGGCCGCGCCCTACCAGCCCTAGCCGCCGCCGCCGTAGGAGACGTCCCGGGCGTCGGGAATTGACTGCGACTGGATTGGAAAGGGCTAGGCATCAACATCAATGGCGAGTATATCACTAACCTTCGGTTTGCCGACGATATAGTTATCATGGCTGAGACCATGGAGGACCTCAGTATAATGCTCGATGACCGCAGTAGAGCCTCCAAAAGAGTGGGTCTTAAAATGAACATGGACAAGACAAAGGTCATGTCAAATGCCCATGTAACACCCGCCCTCATAAAGATCGGTGACGCTACGCTCGAAGTTGTAGACGAGTATGTTTACCTAGGACAAACTGTCCAGCTAGGTAGGTCCAACTTCGAGAAAGAGGTCAATCGTCGAATCCGACTCGGCTGGGAGCGTTCGGGAAACTATGCAATATCTTCTCGTCCCACATACCACAGTGTTTCAAGACGAAAGTCTTTGACCAGTGCGTGTTGCCAATGATGACTTATGGCACTGAAACGTGGTCGCTCACAATGGGTCTTATCAGAAGGCTAAAAGTCACCCAAAGAGCAATGGAGAGGGCTATGCTTGGAGTTTCCCTACGTGATCGAATCAGAAATGAAGAGATCCGCAGGAGAACCAAGGTAACCGACATAGCCCGAACAATTGCCAAACTTAAGTGGCAATGGGCAGGACATATTGCTCGCAGAACAGATGGCCGATGGGGCCGAAAGGTTCTGGAGTGGCGACCACGTACCGGAAGACGTAGCGTTGGAAGGCCTCCCACAAGATGGACCGATGACCTAGTAAAGACCGCAGGAATTCGCTGGATGCGGGAAGCACAGAATCGGTCGAAGTGGCGATGCTTGAGGGAGGCCTATGTCCAGCAGTGGGCGTCTTTCGGCTGATATGATGATATGCTGAGTTATAGGGGTTTATGGATTTCATAAAGGGGGACGAAATTCACATTATTTTTGCGATAGGACGCACCATTTTGCGATAAGAAAAACCTTCTCCCATCACACATAAAGGCAATGCTTGTACAGTCCCTAATATTTCCCATAATTGACTATGATGATGTGTGTTACTATGACCTGAATGCAGATCTTCTCAATAACTAGACCGCCTTCTTAATAACTGCATTCTGCATGTTTCGTTTTCTCCTCTTCTGATCGTTATTTCTCCTCTACCGATCGTTATGTCTCCTGACAAAGTTTATTCTGTTTATTATGTATAATATGTATTTATTAATTATAATTTATTCTTGTATTTTTTTAGTTATTTTCGTGTTATCAATTGATTGATTGTGTATTACGTAATTAGGGTACGGGGCACGTGCCCCGGGCGACACCGTTAGGGGGCGCCAAATTCGAGCATGACAGACAAGTGCACCACCCAGCGCACCGCAACTTTGCAACAAATGAGACGCGCAACAATTATAATCTTTCTCTGAGGGTGGTGCACTGAGGAAATTACTGATTAGCGTAGGTTTAGGTCGTCAAACGGTCTGAGCGGGTTGTGAGTACTTGTGAGCGGGCGCAGTTGTATTCTACCAGGAACTCGATGAGCGTTTCTGTGGTCTATTTCTTAAGTTTTGCGGTGCCGGGCGTCTTGCTTCAACGCCGACGACGCCTGTGACACGACTTACTTTAACTTTTACCACAGTTTTGGCGCCCCTGTTGGATTGGCGCATTTTCGATCGATTTTTGATTAATGTGTTTATTATGCCTAAATTTTCGAGCTCGCTTCGCTCGCTCTTGCAACCTAGTAAAGTAACTCCTAAAGCAAAAATCCAACTTATCTCAGGCAGAGTGAATAAGGCTAATCAAAATAAATGTCTGACACGTACTAGTATATTTAAAAAAAAAAACGGTTTTTTTTTAAGAAAAAAAAAACAATTCAGGGTCAGGCGATAGGTTTTGCCCCGCCTCGAAAGATCCGTTCCGTTCTAGATCCGGGGCTGCCCCTACCAAATATCACTCAACGCGCTTAAAGAAGTTTTTCCTAAAAAAAAAAACTATGATACCTACAAAAAATTTCTACAGTCAAAGGCCGATTCTCTTGTACACCGAACTAAACTAACTACAATCACTAAAATTCCTTACTTTTGGCTATGAGAATCTTAAAGCCATTCTGACAAAAAAAATCTCTGAATGAAAAAAATATTTTGACACATCTAAAATCGAATTTGACAATCGCGTGACGACTCCACGTAGTACTTGTTTGCTCTACCCCGTGAATTTTTTTAGAGCCGGAGGCGCGCAGGGGTTGGCAGCCTCGACGTGTTTTATATGGAATTTTTCACTTTTTGTATGGAAAATATGAAAAATTATTACCAACATGTTGGGATATAGGGGTTTAAGAGTTTCCTAAAGGGGGTCGAAAATTTCATTATTTTTGCGATAGGACACACCATTTTCGAGATATAAGCAAAAGAAAAAAAAATACGATACTGTTTTTGGACTGAGGTCGAAGTGTTGGGGTTTTAGTTCATGCCAACTTACTTTATTCCACACGTTTTTAATTGCGTTTAAAAATAGTCAGATTTAGTTGGATACACCAAAGGACGATGCGTTAAAACGTCCCCCCAAACCTTACACCGACCAACAGATTTAAAATGTATCTCAGTCCAACCATCTTGGTAAGGTGATCAATTTTTACTATGACGACATCTGTCAAAAATATGGGATATCCCAGAAAAATCATGTTTTAATGTTATTATTTTTGGCACAAAATAACATGTTGTAAACCATATCTTTGATTTTTAATCACTATTTTTACTGCTAAATAATGGCTAGTATCGTCTGTGAGCTGTTTCACTCTATGGCCTGACGGATGTTCTCGTCAATTGTTAGGTTAGGTTAGGTTAGCCTAACCTAACCTGCTGTTTTCTTTAATATTTTGTACAATTACGCAATCACAAGGATACGGTGATGCTGTTCATTATTCAGGAGTGCCATGTGACCTTCAAAATTCAAGATCAGTTTATCACTGTTAGGTTAGGTTAGGTTAGGTTATGTTCACTGCGTCCATTGTCGGGAGGACACGGCGCGGCATACATTGGCAGAGTGTGCCGCGTGGGAGGAGCCGCGCCGTGCCCTCGTTCCAGAAGTTGGAGCCGACTTGTCACTGCCGGCCGTCGTTCGTTCGATGGTCGGGAGTGCCGAGTCGTGGGACGCGGTGGTTTCCTTCTGCGAGACAGTCATCTCGCAGAAGGAGGCTGCGGAAAGGGAGACGCACCGGGCGTCGGCGGAGGGCGGATAACGCCCTCTTCCAACCTATCTCCCCTAAATGGGTCCAGGGGCGACGGATTCGGGGACATCCGTCGCCCCCCATCACACAGGACCCGAGATGGCGGCGCGTAGTGTTCCACGCGCGCCACTCTAAGACGTAACGGGGGGAGTTTGCACACCTCACTCTCCCTACGGGACGGGGCCCGCAGAGTGCGGGCCGTCACCAGTCCGGGGCAGCGGAAGTTGCAATTTGCTCCCGCAGCCCCCCGACGCAAGTGTGCGAGGGAACACCGGGGTGGTTTTAGTCAGTAAGAGTCCGACAGACCCCTTCGCCCACCCCAGGGCGGAGGACATCCATGAGGATTTCCACCCCGAGAAAAAAAAAAAAAAAGGTAAGGATGGGTTAGGTTAGGTTAGGTTAGCCAACCAAAATGTTTTTTGTTATTACAAAAAATCCCATTGATTTTGCAATTGAACAAGACAGTAAGTTTTTTTCTGGATCCTTATAAACATATTGGCATGTATCACGTGGCTGTTGGAGGGGGGGGACGGGGTCCGACCCACAATGCGGGCCACCACATGCCCGTGAGTCTCGCACCTCACTCCTGCTGCGACGTCAAAAAGGGGCGCGCTTGGAACACTACGTGCCGCCACTACGGGTCCTTCTGGAAGGGAGGCGGTGGACCTCCCCGAGTCCGCTGTCCCTATAGACCTGTTTACGGGGGCTGGTAGAGGGCGAGGTTAGGTTAGCCTAACCTAACCCACTTTTTTCTTTTAATCTTTTGTACAATTACCCAATCACAAGAATACACAAATGCTGTTCATCATTCAGGAGTGCCATGTGACCTTCAAAATTCAAGATCAGTTTATCACTGTTAGGTTAGGTTAGGTTAGGTTATGTTAGGTTAGGTTAGGTAAGGATGGGTAAGGTTAGGTTAGGTTAGGTTAGCCAACCAAAATGTTTTTTGTTATTACAAAAAAATCCCATTGATTTTGCAATTGAACAAGACAGTAAGTCTTTTTCTGGATCCTTATAAACATATTGGCATGTATCACATGGCTGTTGGAGGGGGGGGACGGGGTCCATACAAAATTGGTCATGGTCCTTTTTAGGTGAAAAACGTCAAACTCAGAATAGCAAAATTGCCATTTTCACTAAACTAATAACTCAGTGCAATCTATTTTTAGTCTAGTTTAGAGGCATTTGTGACAAGAGAATCGGCACCAAAATATAACTAGCAGACCCGGTAGGCAGACGTTGTCATGCGACAACAGCGCCTCCCAACAGCGCGTCCAACTATAGCTAAGAACCATCCAAGTGACACAAAAAGAATTGAAAAAAAAACATCTAAATCAGTCAAGCCATTTAGCATAAGAAGAATTACAAACACACGCACACCGATATTTTATTTATTGCCAGGAATGTTCTTAAAAAACAAACAAAGTATTTAAAATAATATGCGGGTCAAAATATGGTAGTCGGCGTACAATTTCAGATTTGCCTACGATTTCTTCTCTTAGGATTAGGAATCTTAGGCAAAAAATGCGACATACGTGCGCATGTCTGCGCCTTTGTCTAGTCTTTGATCGTCGTTTTAGTGTAGTGCGCCACCGTTGCACGTTTTACGTATTGGAGAGTAGGGCGTTTAGCTCCGCCCACATGCACAAGGTCAGTGAGCCTACTATACACCTTAAACATTCATTCATACGCCGATTTTATATAATCTGTGATATTTCCTCATATTCAACCGATTTGAAAATACGAATGTGTTTATGTTCGTTAAAAATAAGTTTGTAGTTAATTCTTTTCCTGTAGATACTAATCTTGTCTGTGTCTCAGTCGATAGTGGATGAGCTGATGCGTCAGAAGGCGGGCGCGGGGCCTGTGTCACCGCGATGCAGCAAGCGCGGCAGTCTGACGTACTTGCGACGTGACGGCTCCAGTCAGGTCATCACACCATCTTCCTCCAGCGATACCCTTAGCTCTACTGTGAGTATCCATAATCTATACAATATGTATTTTCTAATAAACTGAATTATACATATTATTATCATAAATTAAAGTCGTCTGTCTGTGTGACCGCGTTGTTCTTCAGACGACGCAACGGATTTTGATTTTTGACGTGGTTTATAACATTATTTAGATTTATTCCGGAAGGTATAATATGTATCTAATTATCTATAAATATAAAAATCAATTGCCGTGCATTAGTCTCGCAAAAACTCGAAAATAGCTGGACCGATTTAGATAATAATTTTTCGCCACAATACAGGCACGGATAAGGATTTTTTTTTTTTTTGAAAAACCCAAAGGAACACCCAAAAAATCGAATTTGAAATTTTGACAGGACAACGTCTGGCGGGTCTGCTAGTAATAAATAAATATTAAACTAAAATTATAATTTTTTTTTTTTTTTTTCGTTTTTATCTTGCGATCAGTCTTTTAGACTATGAGCAGATGAGATGGTTCTGTCGGCATGTGGGGCGCCACTCCCAGTGGAGTCTGCCCTATCTTTCCGTAGTCATTCTTCGCACTGACTGTTCTGGTCGAAAATGTCCCGCCGCTTTTTTAATCGGCGGATGGTTTCTGGGATTAAACTAACATAATAAAGAAATCACGATGAGTGTCAAGTCGTAAAAATTCGTTTTTACGACTTGACAAATACGTTCTTCGTCTCACTTACGGACATATCGTAAGTGAGACCGAAAATACGGTGTCCTTCACCACACAATCCTCACTTTTGAAAACTTCATAAAATTCAATTTTGAAAACGCCAAAAAATAGTCAAGAAATAGTCATAAATAGTCACCAAAGTTAAAAAAATAGTCGCATTAAGATTCCGAAGATATAGCTATAAGTTGGTGAGGATTGTGGGGTGAACGTCTCCACACAATCCTCACCTCAGTGCAAGCAAACGGCTGGGAGTATCGACTTGGTTTCAATTCCAAAAAATAGTCAATAAATAGTCGTAACGCTATGCCAAATCTCAAAAATAGTCATTAAAAGGTTCCAGAGATATAAAGGTGTCTTGGTGAGGATTACGTGGTGAACCTTTCTCGCCACAATCCTCACCTGATTACCGCGGAATGCTTACGTTTTTTCATTTGAAATTGGTGTCAAAAAATAGTCAAGAAATAGTCGTCTTTAACCACCATAATTTCGACCTGGTTTATTATGTAGAAGTATGTTAAATTTCCATCTAAACTTCTACATACATTATGTTTTGGTACAGTCGCGAATACTTAAATTGCAAATTTATTTTAATATTGTTGTATATTAATATACGGTAATAAAATATTGTAGTTACTTACGTATTTATTATTTCTGTCAGAGTTTAATAAATACCAATCTACCTGTACATGATATTCCTCCAATTTTAATATGTTTCTTGCTATTTCATTTGGACATTTCCTTCCGGTTGGCTTTATGAGTTAACTGATTTTACAAATGAAACTGAACGCGATCAGCATTTCTAAAACGCGTTCAAGAGCTGTCAGTGTCAAAATTGTTATATTTCAACGCGTTTAGATGTGCTGAACGCGTTCAATTTCACTGGTGAAATCCGCACTAAGTCTTTTTTCAGATTAATTTTATTGTAGTATGAGAAATTAAGACTTCTACCTACTTACCTATTATTAAAATACCTACAGATATTCATTATAATTTTATATTCTCTACTTTGTTTAAGTAAGATGGTATAATATTTACTTTATACTATACGTGCTAGGTAAGCACCATTATACTTTTTTTAAATGAGGCAGAATGTACGTCTTCATTATTGTTGTACAAATGTGCGGATCGAAAAAATTTATGAAAATTCATGGTTAACGTGCTGAGTAGCCAGAAAAGGTATATGAAAATCCATTGTTAACGTGCTTTTTTTTTAATTTTGGGCAATTCAGTAAATAAGTATAGTAAAATGCCAAAAGACAAACAAGTTTTTAAAGTCCGCAAAATGATACTGGCCATCTTAATTATTGTTTTACGAGTTTACGATCGAATAGTTTTGTTAGGAAAATAAAACATGTTACACAGTTTAACAGGTATGTGTATGTAGGTACTTAGTAACAGAAATCATGAATTCTGTAAATTCAGATATATAAAGATAATTATATACCCGGCTTCGCAATAATTCTATACTACACTTAAACCTTCTTTATGAATCACTCCGTCAATTGGTGAAAACTGCAGGAAAATCCGTTCGGTAGTTTTGGAGTTTATCGCGTTCAGAGTTTCAGACAGACGCGGCGGAGGGATTTTGTTTTATAATATGTTATGATTATGTTATTCATTATTATATATAAAACATAGTTAAAATACCTACCTGAAATAGCTACATAACTAGCAATAATACAAACAAAAAATTTGTTGACCACTACAAATACGAACATAATAATTTTGTGCTCGGCTGTACTCGACTCGAAAATGTATGTAGAAGTTTACATGGAAATTTAACATACTTCTACATAATAAACCAGGTCGAAATTATGGTGGTTGGAGACGACTATTTCTTGACTATTTTTTGACACCAATTTCAAAAGAAAAAACGTAAGCATTCCGCGGTAATTAGGTGAGGATTGTGGCGAGAAAGGCTCACCACGTAATCCTCACCAAGACACCTTTATATCTCTGGAACCTCTTAATGACTATTTTCGAGATTTGGCATAGCGTTACGACTATTTATTGACTATTTTTTGAAATTGAAACCAAGTCGATACTCCCACCCGTTTGCTTGAACTGAGGTGAGGATTGTGTGGAGACGTTCACCCCACAATCCTCACCAACTTATAGCTATATCTTCGGAATCTTAATGCGACTATTTTTTTAACTTTGGTGACTATTTATGACTATTTCTTGACTATTTCTTGACGTTTTCAAAATTCAATTTCATGAAGTTTTCAAAAGTGAGGATTGTGTGGTGAAGGACACAAAATACGCATTCCACATAGGGAGTACGCCCCCTAGGCTCGCCGGTCGATTTAGAATTTCAATTAAGGCTCTCTTTAAGGGGAGGCTGCCTTAATTGTATGTTAATTTGCATATTCTGAAACAGTAACGCATACAATCAAAATGGAACTTTAGATTATGATTTATTGGATCTTTTTCTTTCCATTACAAGACTTACGTAATGTAACTTTTGTAATTGTAATTTTCGCTCGATTAATTTCTTATTCGAAAATAATTTCTTTTGTTAAATATTACTTAAATAAGATTACTCGGCTTTTATGTCTTAAATAAGTATTCACAGTAAGAAAATAAAGTTTATTATCCAGCCCTTGTGGCTGGATAATAAACTTTATTTTCTCTAGATCAATTATTACTTTAGTTAACTAAATAAGAACTGAGACTTACGCCAAATTGCAAAAAACTAAAGAAAATTTGAATTACGCGGGCTACCTTAGCGCATCCCCCTTAATTGAAAGTGATTTAAAATGAACTACTCGTAACTTAATTTTTGTTACAATGAAAGTTAAATAAGAGCTACTTTACCACAGGAAGACAATAAAATATAAAAGAAAATGCAACAACAGATTTACGTAAATATATAATAATATATTAAAAAATATTATTATACGTAAGACGACTGCAATAAACGTGATCAAATATGAATGGTTGGGGATCATAAGGTTTTTACGGAATTGGTAAAAAGTGTCCACAAAGACTAACGTCGACGTTGCTGCTATTGAGAATTATTATTTTAATTAGCCATAAATCGGTTTATAGCGGCACTGCGGCCAAGGTTTGTTCTTGATGAGGACACAGAAAGTATATCTGTACTTCGTACATATCTAGTTATAGTGCGCCTAGGTACAGTGATATTAAGTTCAGATAATAGGTCCAGAACATCGGACGGGTTACGGATAATTTTATAAAGAAATATCTGTTCGGAGAGAATTCTACGTTGTTCCAGAGATATCATTGAAATGGTTGACTCTTTGAGGATAACTGGTGTCTCGATCGAAACTAGAACATAATATCATATCACCGTATACCTACGTTCTATCCTATTGACATGGACGGGATATGTACGATTCCATGCCGGAGATGCGTAATCCAGTATACCTATTTCTAACAAGCATGGTGAAAAGGAGTTTTAGGGTCGATATGAACTGAAACTACGAGCAAGTTCTCTTCACAAAACCTGCCATTTATGTCGCTTAGGATACGATTAATAATCGAAAGTTTACTGTCGAGCTAGACTCCTAAGTCACGGATGGTGTCAACCTTTTGCAGTGAAACTCCATTTAATCTATAAGACGAAGGTACTATATTTTAAAAATTATGGTGAACTAAACAAATACCTAACACAGTAATTACTAGAAACATCCCATCCTGGAATATAAAAAGCGGACGAAACCGTGGCACAAGTTGGATAATAACCTTACCCAGACTAGACTTGACCCAGATTGTGTCTTAGGGAGCCCGCAGACACACAATTTAGTCGTTGGCCGACTATCGAACAACTAAGTTGCGTACTTCTACAATTTAATCGTCCAAATTTTTTAATTGTTTGTCAGCCGCAGACTTATTCGATTTAGTCGGTGACAGTGTTGCTAGCGCGGTGCGTGTGCGTGAAAATGCGGAAAAAAATACGCTCTAATTGCTTTATTAATAAAAAGAAGACGAAAACAAAAAAGAACATTTTGGGTGCATCCTATATTAAGTGACAGATTAGAATATGGGAAACACCATACCTTGCACTTTAAACTCAGATGTAACCCAGAAAAAATTGTTTCATACTACAGAATGAGTATTTCGTCTTTTGATGAGCTCGTATATATGATCAGGGGCCGTACCATGAACATTTTAAATACTTGCCAAGTACAGGACAGGTCAACTTGGCATTTTAACCTGACAGGTTTTCTATTTGTACCATGAGCATTTCAGTCTGACCTGCAATGTATCAACTTCAGACCTGCTACGCTACCGTTGACCGGTACCTCAACCGGTACGTCATATTATAAACAAACGTTCGGAAATACTTTTTCGGAATGTTACCGGTTTTACGGTTATATAAAATTAATTTGATAACAGTATAAAATGATCAAAAAAATTAAATAAAATATAAACTAAAATATAAATAAAACTATGTTTCGCAGCAAAAAATCTTATGTAACACGATTATGACGTGGAGGCCTTTTAGATGTAAAATAAAGGTACCACCAACAACACCAACCTACTTGAATGAAAACTTACCAAAGTTATTGCTATTTTCGAACGACTATAGCGTGTCAAATAAATTGTCAACAAGACAAGAATATTTATTGATGACATATAAAAATTGGAAATATAAAAATATTAGATTTTTTTAATACTTAATCACAAGGATTGCAATGGGGTACATAAAAAGGGCTCAAACTCGATAAATGTCCCGCAGATTGTGGACGGAAGTGACCGAACATTGGAACATGATGTGAATTCTATTGTTGGTGGAGGCATGAGGAACAGGGTGTAAAGTTCACTCTTCTCATGAGAAATGGGAGGCTCCTCCGACCAGACGGGTGTTATGTCTGACGGGCAACTGCCCGAAAGTTGTTTTCGGATAATCGTAATTATTTATCATGCAAGATTTTTGTAACGTCATGTCTTTACTGCGTATTTCGTATGTAACGGTGTAACCGCTACAGTGCTATCGATGATTCAAGACTTGTTTTTTTACTAAGACTACGAATATTGTTTTTACCCAAAACATCTATTATACATTAAATTGGTTTTTATTTATGTGTATTGTGTTCTTTCCACTACCATTTCTACAACATAAGTAGACGACAAAGAGACTGTTTTTTTGTGGTCTATAATTTTAAATAACGCCACAATAGTATTATATTCACTAATTAACATATACTTACGTTTTTTATTTTAAATTAAAGAAAACAGTTCAATAAAAGTAAGTTTTACACGCCTGCTTAATATGACAGCAGGGCAGCTCAGTTTTCAAGGTTTTACATGTCAAAAATGACTTGATGGTAGAGCCTATCGCAGGTCAGACCAGTGAAATGTTGTCACGTGACCACTGAGCGGCTTTAGTCACGTGATCGCTGGCTCGCCTGTTATTTGACGTGTTCATGGTACAAAATAGCCCGACAGTTCACTTTCCGTCGAAAATTGACCTGCTATAAGAGTGCATGGTAAGCCCCCAGGCCAGCAATAATCAAACAGGACACAACTTTCCGACTCGCTATCACCGTTAAAGAGAGGCATGGATTAACTCTCCGGTAAGTACCTGCTAGCAGCGGTTCTCAAACTTTTTTGGTGACGGAACCCTTTTGGAAAACGAAATATTCGACAGAGCCTTAAAATAATTGAGACTTGTACCCTAATTGCGTCATAATACACGATTAATCAGAATCTGAATCGTTTTGACACAGATTGGTAATCCATTGCTTAATAAATTTGAAAAAAAATTTTGCTCAACAACGTAAATATACCGTCGTGCAGCCTAGCGCGACGTGACTCGAACAATACAATTTCTAAAAAAATAAAAAGGAAAATATGGGAGACAATATACATAATTATAATTATATAATTTCTAGCGAAATCACGCGCGCGCGTTTGGTCACCTTGTATCTTGCCTGCCTTGCGGGTTGCGACTGACCAACAAAGTTGGATAGTCCGCGAGCCGTACTAGCGAGCAGTTGGCCGATAGTTGGACAACTTTTTAATTGTGCGTAATCTCGATTCCGATACGATCGGTGTCCAATTATTTAATTGGACGATTTAGTTGGACAAGGTGTGCGGGCTAGCATATGTCGCTATACCTATTGGTATACTCTGCGATTTAGTCGGCCAACGACTAAATTGTATGTCTGCGTGCTCTCTTAGGCTATAAGAATGGACAACATAACGAACAGCACACATCATTACACATAATTACATCCGGTATCAGCACGCTTTTTCCGTGAACTATTTTTAGTTTATTCCTGTAAATATGTATGTACATTTAAAATTTAAAAGGCCACTAAACGATTGACGATTTCCTTAATGACTGATTGACATACTGTTACTTTGATTGACATAATTATTAATTATTGTGATCCAGCTATCTAATTACGCAACACATTTTCGTAAACTATCCTGATTAATTTGTTTCATTTCGACAGTTCAACAACATTCATTACTTTATTTACGTTGCTGAGCAGAATTCATTTTCGAACTTTTGAAGCAATGGATTAGAAATCTGTTTCAAAGCGATTCAGATTCCGATTGATCGTGTATTACGTAATTAGGGTACAGGTTCACTTACTTTTATTTTCGGTTGACATTATATAGTCTTATATTATTTTATATTTTTTATTGCTGTGACCATACTGACATTTTTAACCTTTTGACCGCCACGTCAAAAAAGAAAAAGCGTGCCCTCAGCGCCAAGCAATGAATTCATCCTTTAATACCTACAAAATAGTAGTGAGTTCGAAATTATATCGATTAAGCACTAACTATTTATTTTTTAACCTAGAGTATGTTTTTAATTAAAGGTCTATACCGGAAAAATATAATACAGGAGTTTTATTTCATCCCACTTTGTCCTTTACGACAGAAATCATAATGATATGTGTCACTGTTTAGGCGTTGAATCCACAATTCAAAACAACAATCGATAAAACCAAGTCAATACCATCACAGCACTATGTTCAATCTTGACGTACTTTCATGTCACCATACGGTGACAGTGGCGTAGCTGGCACGGCTTTTTATATTTTGCTCGCCTCTGCACTAGAGGTGCGCAACCAATATTTATTAATAATATCGAAATAATAATAGGTATTTTGTTTTAAAAGTTTCGTATTTTTCGTTAGTTTCGTTTCACTGATATTCTGTTTCATATTGTGGAAAAACTTTTGTAAATATGAGAAATTTGATTTCAATATTATTATTTGATAATGCAATTAATAAAATGAGACATGTATCATCGGTTTTTTGTAATCGTATTTTTTATCACAAAAGAATTTATAATAGGTATTTTGTTTTAAAAGTTTCGTATTTTTCGTTAGTTTCGTTTCGCGTGCGGAGCTTCATTTTTTTTTTGCGTGTAGATGTCTTCGTATGGAACACTTTTGCAAAATGAAACAGCTAGCAAACGCTTAGTTTTCGAGAAAAAAAATCCAAAAGTTTCAAAAATTCAATTAATTTATGTAATAAAACTGACGTTTTACTGCAGATAATGTACGAATTTTACTCCTAGGTCGTTCCGTTTTACGTTCAGACAAAGGTGGTTATTTTTTTTAAACCACCCAGAAGTAGGAGCCCCGCGAAGCGGGGCTCCGTCGACAATGCTTTACAATTTTTTTTTGACCTTGAAAATATAAGGAAATATACCAAGACTTTAGTATTTTTTGGTTTGACCTTGACTTTTGGGGTGTTGAACTTGACCTTGAAGATGTCATTGACCTCATTATTGCTTGGAACCTAATTTAGACCCGCCACGTAAACTTCCCCACCCTTAATACTCCCACTATCCCACCAATCCCGAAAGAAACTTTTGGCGATTTTTTTCTCAGCACCTATGGTTTTGCTAGATTTGCGGTTTTCATAAATACACTAAAAAGGGTATAATCTACCAAAAAAAAAACCTACTATAAAAAATTGCCGGTCCGTAAAGTACAGTGCTTCCATGTGGATAGAAAACTAAGACCCCCTTCAAGCCCGACCGTATCCATCGGGACACGCGCGTCACGGCGTAGCCCGATGGACACGGTGGGGCTGGACCGATATTCCGTTTGGTTTGTGGGTTGTTTCTCTCTATGGATTGAGGTATATTATCACCGATTAGAAATAAAATTGTCAAAAAATCATTTTTTCTACGTCCCGACCAGGACGAAGAAGATTGGGATATTATGTCGCAATAAATTTTAGGAAGGCCATGGAAAAAAGGAAATCTCGGAGGAAGTGCAGTAAAGGAAAAATCCAGCCAAACAACAGCGGTGATGACAGGGACACGCGAAAACTGCGAAGCATGTACTCGCGTACATTTTAGAAAAATGAACTATCATTTTTCTGAAATATTGGAGTCAGGCTTAGACGACATAGAGCCCTGCATACTGCCAAATGTTTACGCTAAAAACATAACATTTTTCCAAGAAGCTAAGGGCAGTCATGTGAACAAAATAACATTTGACACTCAAACAAAATAATTTAGGACTTTTTTCTATACAGTATGTTTATAATAAATAATTGCCATGTATATAATTTCGTGGGTTAATTTTACATTGTCATCCAGCGATTTGAGAGTCCACTTTTTTTTTATAGAAAGATTATGATATTAGAAGCCTCCACGCAAAGTTTTAAGTCTAGGAGATAAATAGTTTACGAGAAAAAAAATAAACAAAATCGTAGGAATTTTTCAATATTTCGTCACTTTTGACATTTTGTCATAACATTGAACGTTTAGTTTTACGTAAGGTCAATGCACTAAAATGTTTTACTATGTTTTACTTCATAATAATTATGAAAAAAACATATATATTTGGTGATTTAGATACTTTTCATTCATATTACATTATATGACATATATTTCGTGGATTTAAATTAGCGAAATTAAATTAACACTTATTATAATTTACCGACTATTGCCGATACGTGAAACCAAACGTGTAACGACGCCATTTTGTGTTGTTATTGTTACTTCACAAAGTCTGTCAGTCATTTGAAATATACTATCCATTATTATAATAATTTTAAGGCGGATCCGACATGGTTAGGTTAGTTAAGTTAGGATGCATGAGCGAGCGAAGCGAGCTCGGGACTTAGGGCACCCCGACACGGACAGGTTAGGTTAGAAGGGGATGGCGGGGTCTTTAGACCCCGCCATCCCCTTCGTGGTTATTTTTTTTAAACCACCCAGAAATAGGAGCCCCGCGAAGCGGGGCTCCGTCGACTACGCTTGACTAAAACCTTAGAATGCAAGAGCGAGCGAAGCGAGCTTGGGACTTAGGGCACCCCGACACGGACAGGTTGGCATGATGGCGGGGTCTTTAGACCCCGCCATCCCCTTCGTGGTTATTTTTTTTTAAACCACCCAGAAATAGGAGCCCCGCGAAGCGGGGCTCCGTCGACTACGCCCAACAAAACATAAAAAGGTGTATTAAAAAAAAACTATGCATTTTCTTAACTTCCCCCATGAGGGGGGGGGGGGGTCTCCTACCCCCCCCCTCCACAAATATTCATATAATACAAGTAACCATTATAAAAGTCTTACCGAAAATTCGAAAGTTAGGTTAGAATATTAAAAAAATTATATCTCACAAAGGGGGGGCTCCTAGATTTTTCCTTCACAGGGGGGGTTCTACCCCCCCCCTGCCCCCCCTCCCCCCCCTTAAATCGATGGATGACAATGTAAAATCGAACCCTCATAGTACCTATAGTCGTCCATTATTATTAATAATATTTACTAATAATATACGAACTACTCTATTCAAAAATGTTCCGCGTATGATGTCATGGGACTGTCAAGCATAGACGACTGTGGCGTTCCCGGCACATACAATACAACAGTGTGATAGAGATGGGCATTACAGTCATTACAATTAATCGATAATCAACTAAAACTCGATGTTTATAAAGCGCATAGTTCAGTATTATAAAATTTTCTTGATTTCTCAAACGTAAAAGTTCAGTATGAAATGTTTTTTTTATTTACTAGTGCAGAATTCAGAGTAAATTAAATATAACGTAGGTTGCCGTCGAGGTCGATATTCTTGTTATATTGAGTGCTACCTGCATCACTACGTGTCCTGGTATGGTGACTGTGGCGTCGAGGGCACTATGTTTTTCGAACTTTATGACTGATTTTCTTTTTTGTCTTCTTACGTTACTAAAAATGAAATCTAACGAAAGCAGTTCACTTCAAATAAATTAAGAAGAGTCAAGGTACATATTTAACAAGGGAAATAAACAAAACAATGCTGTTTTATGACATTTATTTACGTATAAAATTCTGTCACGCAGTCGCGACCGTGGCGTACTGGGCACATTTTCGTTTGTCGTCTATACACGACTGTGGCGGTCAAAAGGTTAATATTATTATCTTTTATGTGATTTCCAATTATCTGCAGCTTAATTGCACGACTCGTAATGCGAAGCATGAGAGTGTGCTCTACAATCGAATTTTTTTTTTGCCCCATTTCTGCAACAGTTTTTATTGTTACACTCCTGCTAGTACACAGAATACTACTAGTACTCGTACTACTTAATTTATATATCATTGTCGCGAAATTTGAAATTGGTGTCGCGGAGCACTTGTACCGGGAGCTCCACGACGTCAGTACCAGACGCGCGAAATTTGAAATTGGTGTCGCGGAGCTCTTGTACCGGTCGAGGGACCGATTAAATGGACATTAATACTGTACTTTTTAACAATTGATTTAATGCAGCAGAAATGAAAAAAGCTTCAAAATAGTTGAAAAAAAAATCCTGTCCGTCAATTTAAGAAACCTGAAAACATTGTAGCTTGCGATAAAATCAATTAATTGAGTCAATTGTTTTTTTAATACATTCGTTTCGGCCATAGAAGGAACCCTATTGAAAATGGCTCTTTTATTCAAAGTAGTTTAATTATAATTAATAAAATACTAACTAAAATATAATATCTCTATCTAAATATTTCCAACCTTGACTTGACGTTGTTGCCTAGCAAACCACAAAGTAAATATCTAAATAAATAGTCTTTGACATTACGTAAGGATTGCGAGGTTAGTTTTACCCATATTGATTGGTAAAGAAGCTTGTAGGTAGAAGTGATAAATTGTTCATTTTTGTTAGAAACTATGTTTTGAATTTGTTTTTTGTTTATAAATGAGTGTTATGAGGCGTGCACTTTTGGATTTTCCAAACTATTTATTTTGAAATTTTATTTGAAATTGTAAACCTTTGCAAGCCCACGGCCACGTGACGGTAAAATATGGAGAACTTTATTATAAAAACACCTATGTACTATACCCATGTTTGCATAAAAATAAATGATTTGAATTGAATTGTTGTTAAACAAAACTTACGATCTTTTCAGAACGGAGACTCATCTGTTAGTTCGAGAGAAATACCCATGTTTGCAAAAAAATAAATGATTTGAATTGAATTGTTGTTAAACAAAACTTACGATCTTTTCAGAACGGAGACTCATCTGTTAGTTCGAGAGAAATATTTTCTGTTCGGAAGTTGACAGAAAAGTTCGCAACAGTCTCGTTCAAGCCCGGCAGAGAATGCGTAGAGAACAACGCATTCGAAGCCATAGGGGACGAAGAACTATAAGGGCTTCCTCTTCACTCGAATTTAACTACAATAATGTTTTCCAAAGAAAAATTTACAGTCGGAAACAAAGTTGCCAATAATGTAAAAAAAAATGTAAAAATTGTATACATATTTCGTATTTGTACAGAATATTTTTTTATCTAATTGTCTTTATAGATAGTTTATACATTTTACCTACTATTATAAGTACTTGGCTATGAATGCTGTTTATATCAAATTGTACGTCATATCATTATTATTGAATTTGAACGGTCTACTTGCCATATTATGTAAGTTTATGTTCTAGTTACTAAGTAACATAATTCTTCTTGTAATATAATTGCTCATTAATTATTTTTTAAGTATAGATTGTTTATTGATTCTACATTGTTAAATTGATAGTATCGGTTTTGGGATTTTATTATGGAGTAGAGTCATGTTTTGGCAGATACCGAAGTTATGATAAATAATGAAATTGAAACCGACCGGGAAAATGGCAGTCCGTCCCACACAGGTGACTCGAGTTACTCATACAGAATTTAAATGAATTATATTTAAAAATATATTTATTCTCATTACCTTCGAGATTCCCATAAATTTCTGTAGTATCTTCTCCATATTATCTTGCCTATGGTTCGAACAAGTTAGACATAACTTTATTCTATAGTGTACATACTGTTTTTAGAATCATATTTTGTTTACAATGTGTGCATTTACTTGTCAGAAATATAGATAAAATTTTCCACTCTGGCGGTATCATCGAAATAAATTACGTTTTCCAACGCACTTCAGTAGTAAGACTTAAACTAAGAAAATGGCCATTACTTCCACGCAATAACGGCACTGTCTAAATTATACTGTTACAATGGATCTTCGGTTGACTGTACGAATGTATGTATAGTCGATTCCGTAATTGCTGTACCACCCTAAGGTTAAATGTCAATTGCAGGTCTTTAAACGTCAAGGTGAATTTTTGCTTTAATACCAATGTGACAGTTAGTTTTCAACTACGTTTATTGATGTTTCAATTTACTGCGAGCTTTTGTCAAAAGTGGTAAAGCAATTACGTGTTCGTACTTGGTAGATCTCACCTAATTTTATATTACATTTTTATAGGTGTTTTACTTTCTAACAGATCTGAACCAATTTTTAACAATAATATCATATAGCATAGTTTCATAGAGCACGGAGACGCCTCGGAGGCCGCTGTTAGAGGCAGCATTACGTGCAATACAAACACCACAGTATAATAAAGTAACAGTATTGTACAGTAACTGTATTGTAACAGTAACATAGCCTCGGCAGTGTCCTTCAAATAATTACCTATAGCCGCTCGGTGGATAAACTTTCTGTGCGTAACTGCCGCATACTCGAGACTTGCGTACTGGTAAACGCGACATTTCGGCCGTTTTCTATGAAGACATAAAGACATAATACTGTTACTTATTTATACTATGCTGCCACTGTGACATAAATGATGTATAGAAACTGACGGCTTTGAAGGTCCGTGACAGAGGTGCTCAACACTTTCTACGAATTTTATTAGTGCTGCCGTCTCAGACGCTGCCGGCGCGGAATCCGTGCTCTGTGCATAGTTCTAAGATAGGCTTTATAGTAGTACATCATACAAGTAACAAAGTTATAAATGTAATAACTACTCTCAAAATAATCTTACCTCCAACTGACGCAAATATAGTCAATAATATTAGCATTAACAGAGTCAAATCAATCTGTCTAGCCTTTTCCAAACTATGTTGGGGTTGGCTTCCAGTCTAACCGGATGCAACTGAATACCATTATCTTACATGGCGCAAATGCCTATCTGACTTCCACAACCCAGTAACTGGGTAATACGATACCCTTTGGTAAGACTGGTTGTCAGACTTTCGGGCTTCTGACGACTCGTAACGACTGTCAAAGATCGACGAATAACAGCCGGGCTTAACGTGCTTTCCGAGGCGCGGAGGACTCTCGGTATGTAAAGATGGTGACCCATCCACGAACCAACCACGACAAGCATAGCTTAACCTGTTGGATCAACCCATGCGGCTGTTATTACTTAGCCACGAGCTCCTCTGAGTAGCAGAGTATTTGACAATAATTACTACAAAAATTCTGAACTTTTATGGACTTAAGCCGAAAATATAAAGTACATTTTATATCAAAAAAAATCCCCCTTTCCTATAACTGAAAGCTAGGTCAGTTTAGTTAGGTCATCACTGGCCGTCATAACTTTAATCGTTGTCAAACACTCTTTGGCACACGAAACATTTGCGAGTTTGTCGGTAGTTTTGCTACTTTTCCTCAAGATAGTTAATTGACTCAGGCGTGACTCCTCAAGTTTAATTAAGTAAACTTCATGTATAGTAAGTTAGTGGACGAATTTTTGTGTACAGAAGTAAGTCTTCCGTAAATTACGCATACTTGTATAAGGGTCTGTCCACACATACCAAGACCGTCAGGAAAGGGAAACAATGCTGATCAAGGTCACGTATGTTGTATGAACATATTCTCGCATTTCACACATGAGGCTCCTGGCAGCGCATGATCTAACGTCCTGGACGGATAGCCCGCACCGCAGAAGGTACTGACATAGGATAGAGCTTTTGATTTACCTTTTTTTTTTGGTGCAGTTTCAGTCCTGAATTTTATGACGAAGTTCAATTCGCCTCGGAAGGATGAGACGACAAGCGCCGTAACGCGTCTCCCTCGCTTTTTGCGCTGCCCCGATGACGACCGGTCTCTTCCCGCCGTCAGATCTCATACCGATAAAGAGACCTTTATATCGTCTACTGCGCAAGTGAAACCACGCGGTGTGTCCAGTCTAACCCCCTTACTGATAAACGTTGTATATCGCCTGTATAGTTACACAACGCTTTGTGTTCTTTCGAATGTCAAATTACTGACGACTGAAAGAGAGAAATCGGTGTGTACCGGTTTACAGGCGATATACAACGTTTATTAGTAAGGGGGTTAATCTTTAGTGGCACGTATTATAGCTGCTGCGTATTTGATGCAGACATTTTTCTTTCCGATTTCCCGTTAATGTTCACTTTTATCTACTTATATGTTTATTTTAGTATTTTTAAGTCCTTCGACATAAATAAGTACTAATTGATGCATCTTGGTTTTGTTTTATTTTAACATAAGACTTTAGTTTTGATTATTTATAACTAAACCAATCTTGAAATTATTTTTTGGATACCTACGCATCTCCAAAGGAATTATGATAAGATATAAAATAATTTTTCTTTTTAAATGCCTTAGTTCATCAAAACAAGCGTTCTATTAAAATAATAAAATATTAGTCGTTGAACAAATTGGAATAAAATCTCATTCTACTGTTTACCATACGCATTTTTTTTTTGCTGAGCTTGTTTATGTTTAAGTAGGTACACACCTACTTTGCTCAAGGATAGAAAAGACAGGAAGATCATTAGAATAATAAAAGAAATATCATTACCATCCTAAAGTTATCCATACCATGAAATAATGCCAATTGTTGACTTGAAAAGGTGAAATTTAATAGTTGTTATAAACTTCGTGTTATTTTTAAAGGGACCACTTATTTATGTAATATAAAAATTAATCTTTCTTAGTGGCCATAATATATTTTGTTGCCATACTGTTTTTATGATTCTCGTAATATTACATTCTTCGAATTCTGTATTTTATTATTAATTTGTACTTTGTAAATTTAATAAAATCGTTTATATATTCAGGTGTTTTATTATGTTATTATTGGTGTCGTTTACCGCGTACCGGAAGACGTAGCGTTTTAGGTACATTTGTTTGGTTCGCTATGGTACACCCGCCATTTTGACTCTCATCGTTGGAAGGCCTCCCCACAAGATGGACCGATGACCTTGTAAAGCCCTCAGGAATCCGCTGGATGCGGGAAGCACAGAATCGGTCGAAGTGGCGGTGCTTGGGGGAGGCCTATGTCCAGCAGTGGACCGTCTTTCGGCTGATATGATGGTGTCGTTTATCCGGTAGTCTTTTACGTGGGGGACATAGTTACTCTACAGGAAACTATTTTGGAATGCTCTAGTAACTCCACTTATGAGGATGTTAAATGTGCTGCAAAATCAGCTACTCGCCAAGAACAATAGATTGAGGCGCGGGCTAGCGAGTATATTATATTTGTTGAGCAGTGTGTCCATCGCGCTTCGCCAGATCTGCCCCGCCCTAAAACACGCAGTCCAGTTTTAAAACTGGTTACCTATACAATGAATTTATACAGGGTGGATTTTTGAGATGGGGCAGCAAGGACATAACCGTTGCTGCTACAGGAAAACGTTCTTAGGGACTGTCCTTAACTTTTTGAGACATTTTGATCAGCATTCACAGATTTTCAAAAAAAAATTACAATCAGCAAGAAAAAGGGCAGTTTTCACAAAAAAAAATGTATGAAACAGAATTCGATTAGCATCAAAAGTTTTTTTTTGTGAAAACTGCCCATTTTCTTGCTGATTGTAATTTTTTTTTGAAAATCTGTGAATGCAGATCAAAATGTCTCAAAAAGTTAAGGACAGTCTCCTAAGACCGTTTTCCTGTAGCTACAACGGTTAAGGTACCTGTGCTTGCTGCCCCATCTCAAAAATCCACCCTGTATATTATGCATCAGTATTGGAAAATACTAAAAATAATAAATTAATAATTTAATTAAATTAAATAAAAAATCATTTAGGGAAACATTATTTACAATTTGAACATTGCTAAGTTTATTTAAATAATAATACACCAGACATTACATAAAAGTAACTATTTAATAATTCTTCTCCCAGTTCTCACGCTCTTCTCTCTCCTTCTTCACTTGGTCTACAACAGGTGAGAGGTATAACTGGTCTTCCTCAAACTTGGTCCACTCTTCCTTGGGAAGGATGGTCTTGGTAAGGGACAATTGCATGGCGCGCACAATGCGGAAGTTGCGCTCATCAACTACTTGTTGGGGGATGCGGCGAAGAGCTTCCGTCACATCTTCGGTCTCATGGAGACAGTCGTCACGAAGGAGACCTATAACAGGTTATTAAATTGTGTTGAGAACAAAATAACTTTAGGTAGTGTTTTCCTATGATAGTTTGGATAAGAGCCTTTAGATTATGTATCAATGTCACAATTTATATACTTTTCTGTAACTTAGTTTAATTTTTTTTTCTAGGAGTGTTGAATAAAAAGCTGTTTGCTGAGACATCAACAAAAGGAAATATGGGAGCTCTCAGATGATAGACTCATGATTTTTTTCCCTTTTGCATATTGCAAACCTCTGGGAGTCTTGGCTACATAACAGTTTTTAGGGTTCTGTACCTGCAGGATGCCAATCGGGACCCTATTACTAAGCCTTCGCTGTCTGTCCGTCAGTCTGTCAGCGGGCTGTATCTATGTTCTATGTTCTATGTTTCTATGTTAGGGGGTTTGGTTTCCGCACTTAGTCCTTCAAGTGGACCATTGTGCGTGGGCCATGGCGGCCGCTTGGGGGGGTTATTCCAACCAGCCCACCTCCCTCCAGAAGCTAATTAAAGCTCCTGGCCTGTTCAGAACATCCGTGAAAGATCTGGGTGACCCGAGGGTTTGTGTTCTAATCTGGGTGACGCCTGTGCATTCAAAGAGCACGTGCGCGACGGTCTCCTCAGCCTCCATGCACGCCCTGCACAGAGGACTGTCCGTTATGCCTATTGTGTGGAAGTGTTTGTTCAGCGAGCAGTGTCCCGTGATGGTCCCCGTCACCAGGCGCAGGCCGTTCCTGTCCAGGCGCAGCAAACGTCTGGTTAGTCCGCTATCCACTGATGGCATAGCTTCCTTGGACTGCCTGCAGCCCGGTGCCGAGGTCCACCAGTACTCCGCTTGTGTGTTGGTGAACTCTTGTAGCCACCTGCGTATTTGGTTGAAGGGGATGGGTATAATAGGCTCGGGTCCACAGACTGCCGTGCTAGATCCCCGTCTAGCAAGCTCGTCCGCTGCGTCGTTGCCTAGCGATCCGCTGTGTCCTTTTATCCATTGTAGTGTCACCGTGTTGCGGCCAGACAACGTTATTTGCTCTAGAGCATTGTGACATTCTAGTGTTAGCTTTGAGGTAATACATTTTTTCTGTAAGGATTGGAGAACTGAGGCGCTGTCGGAGAGTATACGAATGTGTGTGTCCGTAACTCTTCTGGCTTTTAGGGCATGGGCCGCTTGTATGATGCCTACACACTCCGCCTGATAGACGGTGTTGAACATTCCCAGCGGGCTGGATATATTTATGTTGAAGTCGTGTGAGAAGACTCCGGCTCCAGTGCCGGAGTCGGGCTGTATCTCATGAACCGTAATGGGTAGACAGTTGAAATCTTCACCTATTGTGTATTTCTATCGTTACTATAACAACAAATAATAAAAATAAAATTAAGTTAAAATTAAGGAGGGTCCCTCCATACAAGAAAAAAGTGTTATTTATTTTACTAAAGTATAAAAAAAAAAATTAGGTTTAAATATTTTATAGTGGTAGCTTTGTGTGAGAGTCAGACTTGCACTTGGCCGGTTTCTTCAAATTAATCTAGTAATATACTATTAGCTTTTTTCAAACCGCAACATTAAGCCCTCATACACACTTGCGGTTATCTGGTTTTTCATTTTTAATATGCAACCGCTTATGGTTGTATGCACTTAACCGCCATCAAACACGGCGGTTAACCGCTAGTGTGTATGAGGGCTTAGTGTCTCAACTTTTATCTGTAAACAGGTTGTCCTTTAATATGCGCCTGCTAATGTTTTTATGGCTGTCAACAATACATAAAGAAATTATTACACCACTAACTTGAGTAGACATACAGTACTATTCTCATACTTTCCTTGTGTTGTTTACATTCAATTTTTAAGTATTATTTCGATTTGTTCCGAAGTCTTTGGGTAATCATTAAGGATAATGTTTGGGAACGTCATACACCTTTTTAACCTATACAATAAGCATCGGAGATAAGTCAGTATAAAGTGCACACATAGGAAAGTAAACTAAAAGGTTAAACGTACCGTATTTGTTAAATCCAGACATGTTGTAGACCCATTTCTTCATGCTGTCTGAAAATAAATAAGTTACATAACAATATTGTAACTACTGCAATGGTAGTAGAATCTATGTAATGTTGTTGAACATATTCTAACAGTAATTTAAGAGCTATACTCACTGAAGGCAACTGCAGTAGTCCTAAAAGCCATTATTTTCAAAGCTGTGAAATCTCAGTTGTTAAAATAATCACAATTCGATCGAAGAACGACCGTGCTTTTTCCGTGCAAATTCCGTCCGTCTATCAAAATGACATTAATGACAAGACAATTGACACTGACATGAAAGATGACATTGGCACATAGATGTGGGTTGCTAGACGACATATTATTTTAGAAATATGACTACACAAGAATCTTAGATTTTAGTAGAACCTATCGGTGGCGGCATCGGCATCTACATCGCCACATCGCCACATACTGACTGACGTCACCCAAAAATACTGACGTCACAAGATCCTGCATCGCGCAATGTGGGGTTAAAAACTGCTCAAAGCTCAAAGCTCATCATAGGAGGCAGCACGGTTGTCCGTCTTGAAACCGCCGTTGTTATGTCTACTTTTGTTTCACACAAAATCCTAAATCGCGCAATTAGAATTTACCGTGCGATCGACATAATTGTATAACTTCCCCGACAACAATCGTTGGTTAGTAATTCGATCCAGCCTTTCTGTAATTTTAATAAAAGGACTTCGTTAATCACTTTTAATAAAATTTGCCATGCTGCTACTTTGCTAAAGTAATGCGGGCGCCAGACATAGCTTCAAAGATTTTCACATATCTTTGACGACTTTGCAAAGCATTTGAACACATATTGACGTAACCTGCCCGACTTGCTTCGCAAACATTTTTCTCCACAGTATGCTGGTAGACAACAAACAAGATGGACGACGATTTCGTAGACTCAGTGTGCCTGTATTATTTGTGTGCATGTAATTATTTTTTACATGTGCAAGAAAACAATAATTACGAGAAACCGAGAAGAAGTTCACACACAAGCACACAACCAATCCGCTCAACAACGCTCGAGCAACTGAACACTGAACAAGTGTGGCAAGCTACGCAAACATTTGAACACATTCAACTTTGAACGCTTTGATGTGTCGAAAAAGACCGACACCGCATGGCAAAGTGCAAATCTTTGTTCAAACTTTGAACACATACCCAAAGTCCCGTGCCACACTTAGCAATCAAACATGTGTTCAAACATGTGAAGCTAAGTCTGGCGCCGGCCTAGCTTTTTTTTCTTTTTTTTTTTGGTTGGGAAATCATTACGACGTTACGGGCTGTTGGGGTGGCGGCACGGCTGGTGGCTTGAGTTCGTATTGTTGACTGCTGCCACATAGCTGTGCGTTTGCACAAACATTCACATAAAACCAAGTTGAAATCTCTATTTCCTGTCAAACACAGTAACTTTACAAGATTTTTCACTGTCTAAGTTTAGAGCTTACTTCAGTGGAATGTTAGACGAAACATATAATAATACCCCATTTGATTTCTACATAATACATATATGATTGTAGTCATTTGGTAGAAACCAAATGAGATTTTTGAAGTGAAAACTTCTTTAGCGGCGTTGTGCACTTTTTTTGGGATGGGTAAAAAATGTTAAACTCTCGTCAGAACGTGAACTTATGCGACCGACAAAGTAAATATCAAAATAAATGGTCTTTGTCTTTGACATTACGTAAAGATTGCGAGGTAAGAAATTTTACCCATATTTATTTTGTTTTATAAGAAATTATATTGATCAACAGTTGGTATACCTCACGTTTATTATATCTTGTGAACGTTATTGAAATGAAATTAAACCAAATAACTTTATATGATATGAGACGCACGTAATACACGAACAATCAGAATTTGAATCGTTTTCAAACAGATTGCTAATCCATTGCTTCATAAGTTCGAAGAAAAAATCTGCTTAACAACGTAAATAACGCAATGAATATTGTTGAACTGTCAAATTGAAACAGATTAGTCGGAATCACTTACGAAAATGTGTTGCGCATAAAGGAAAGATAAGTAAGTGTTGCGTAATATAGCTGGAGTGTAACCCGTTGTTTTTTTTTTTTTTTTAGTTTGTACATACAAACTACAAAGACATGACGTGACATGAATGGGTAAAGTAGAAGTTCGGACACATCTTGTTTCTGTCATTTCAGGTTTCTACTATAACTTCAAATTAACTTCTTAGAAAATTACGATATATATTTTTTGTACTTTTATTAATCGTAGACTTGAATAATTTATAGTACCGTCGTGGGTACTCGTCATTTATATTTGTCCATTATATATGGCTCTTTGGACTTCTTGGATTGTTGGGTGCTAATAAGTGAATGTCGCAAAATCGCGTCGCGCGGCCTGAGAGTCAATAACTGAAACGCCTTCTACACGGTCGCCAACTGCTTCCCGACAGAGGTGACCTTGGTGGTTTACAACCGTGTAGTTGATGTTTACGACCAAAAGGTGAAACAACTTTGCTGGTTGCCAACCAAGGTCACCTCTGTCGGGGACGCGGTTCACAGGGTTTTGGTTGGCACAGAGCATGTAACTTGGTTGCTTGGTTGGCTGCTGCTGCTGTCAATCAAGCTCATACGTCAAATTTGATTGAAGAGTGATTGTAAAAAAATATCAAACAATGAAATTTAGTAATTTTCCAAACGCAATTTCTGTCAATTCTGACTATTTTAATGGCTTACAAAATCACCGTATTATGTTAGCTGACACTCAATGCTCGTTTATATATTTGGAATAAATAATTATAAAATGAAATGGTATGTACGATATAAAATACTTTACAATAATTGTGGTTAGAAGTTACGCACGACATATCTGTTGTAATATTAAATGTCCAAGACAAGTGTGATAAGGTTGCCTGCGCGTGGCTACTTCGTGCTTCTTATCAAGTTGTTTGTTTTCTTGTCTTGAGTGAACTTCGAATGACCTCGCTCGACCTCCTAGTCTCAGTCCGCTTATCATTATCAGCACGAATAAAATGAGACGGCGGAAGGTATTTCATTTAATTCATCAGATATCGTGGTGCGATCACATACTGTTCTCGGTTCTTACTCGACAATTGTCTTTGTAATACATTGTCGTTGTGTAGTACGCGTATAACTCTGCTATCATATTGAATCCTTTCGAGTTTCGTATTCGTGTGTAAAAGTGTAGTGGTTTTTTTGTTCATCCTGCATTCAAGAAGAGGAATGCCAAGTGACTGTCGAGACTGTTTGGGAATTCGTTATCGAATTAATACCCTGCACCAAACGTGGAAGTGGCTGCATCAAACAATTGCCCTTCACGAATATCTGATCTCCCTCTCTTCGGCTGATACTGACGCCTGCAGCTGTTCTATGCACTAGGTTATAATATTATAGAGACTATTTGAACTGTTATTAGTAAATTTATTTAGGTAACAATAACAATAAAATAATTAACGTTTAACAAACTGTGGTTATAAAGTTCATACAGAAAAGTATCCGTTTGACAATTAATTTTGATAATATAACATTTAAAGATGGCTCAGACAATGATGAAGAAGATAGTCGCAAGCAGTGCCTGCCTTGTGGTGGGTTTAACAAGAAGAACCAGCTCTCGTAGCTTGGTAACTGCAAACAAGACCTTGAATGCCAAGAAAGAACGCGACTTGCCGACTGAGGGGGAGATCACCAAGTCTGTCTTCATGTCCCAATCAACTGACATTCATACTAACCTGGCTCTTGAAGACTGGATGTACCGTAACATGGACTTCACAAATCACCATGTGATGATGGTTTGGCGCAATGAACCATGTGTTGTGATTGGAAGGCACCAAAATCCATGGTTGGAAGCTAATGTCCCACTTCTTAGTGAGAGGGAGATAGCTCTAGCAAGACGCAACAGTGGTGGTGGAACTGTGTACCATGACCGTGGAAATCTTAACATCACATTCTTCACTCCTCGTGAGAGATATGACAGGAAGTACAACTTGGAGCTAATCAAGAGAGCACTCTTCAGAGGATTTGGGGTCAAGTCGGTCATCAATGAACGCCAAGATATGATTGTTCGAGATAAATACAAAGTATCCTTTTTAAATTGAAATCACTATACACCCAATAGTAATGTTAGCAAACATTTTTGTAAGATTTAATGCATTATGGGAATTCTAGCTTTTTAGAGTATGTTCATGATTGTAATTTTAGTACTTGACTTATATCAATGCAATTTTTGGAGTTTGTTTTACCAAACCCTGTGGTTTCTTGCTCCAGTTGCTTAAAACACCGTGAATGGGAACGAAAGCATAGATTGAAAACAATGAACAAACAAGCTGTTGCATACAATATAATATTTCTGAATAATTTAAAAAGTTTTTGGAATTTTTGTTTACAATGATATACACAAATTAGTTTCCTTAGCAACAATTCTATCAGGTATCTGGAACTGCTGCAAAAGTAGGCCGTCTGACAGCATACCACCACTGCACCCTTCTAGTCAATGCCAACAAGGCAGATCTCAGCCGAGCTCTTGCTAAACGTGAGGTGAGTAAAACTACGACCGCCAAATAATACTGGAACAAATCTTTATTCTATATGTGACAGTTTCTGAGTGGAGAAACTTTATTGGTTGGCCTTTTAGACAATTTTATTGATTAAACTTTATGCAACATAAAGGGTACAAATGCGTACTTTTGATACTGCCATTATCTAGTATGATTCTTACTATAAATGTGCAAAACCAACAATAAGATTTCATTCCTGAGTTCTTGTCACAATTTTTTATCTCTATTGCTCTTTGACTTCTTTGCAGTATCTGTATTCAAAATAACCTTTGCTTGTGTAGGTTTATTAACATTGTTTGGTTGTTGACCTATTTTTGCTATCTGTATTTTTTAATCTTTATGTCATTTATTTTATCAGACATTCTGTGTAACAGTTTATAATGATGTATTTATATTTCCACCCAGCTTTAAATGAACCACTTAACGATTTTCTCCCTTATGACTTTCCAAACCATACCTTAACTTTTATATTCTATATAATTTAAATAGCTATGTATTCAGTATGCTGGTACCAAGCAGAGGCCCAGTATGCTTTTATGCATATTCAGTAATGCCACAGGTCAAACTTGTTGCATTTCATTGTTTACGTGTGATTCATCACTTTATGTAGGAGCAACAAAAGCCTCAATATTGAATTGCACACAACCAGCAATTTTCTAGATTACACAATGTTTACCAAAACTATTGTATTCATCAAATTCATTGTTTTATTAACCTTTTAGTTGCTTGTTTTTTCACTAACTCTTTGTAACTGACCTTGATTTGATAGCCCCCTCCAGTTTATAAGTTAAGGACCTTTTAATTCTATTTAGCATGGCATACAGACTCAGGCGACTGCGTCGACGCGCTCTGAGGTGGCCAATCTGTCGGAGGTGAACAACCGCGTTACCGTGGACAGTCTGCAGACCGCCGTCGGCTTCGAGTTCCTGCGCACGGCAGCCCTGAGCCTGCAAGACGGGGGCACCAACCAGATCTCAAAGCAACGAGGCTTCCAATTCGTCAACCCTACTAATGACTGGTTCCCAGGTATGTTATTAAGCATTCAACAAACAGTTCCCATGATTCACAAAATTTTTGTTTTCTGTTGTGCAATTACTCGCACAATAACTTGATATAATTTCGGCAATAAAGTAATTATAATGTTTTCCCCAGGTCTAGCGGACTTAAGAAACGAGCTACAGTCTTGGGACTGGTGCTATGGCAGAACACCTGTGTTTACAGTGAGTCGCTCCTTCCCCGTGCCGGCGGAGCTGCTCGCTCCGTCCAAGGTTTACTCTGCGACACAAGAGCTTGTCATCACCATGTCCGTTGAGAAAGGTCTTATCGATGACGTCACCCTCAACATCCCACCAGGTCTAGTTGAGTCTGGATTCCACGGAGAAGCATCGGTCATCACTCACCTTAAAGGGAAGAGGTTCACCTCCGAAGCTCTCTCCGCGTTACAAGACGCGATGCTGACTCGTCACTTGAGCAGTGACGTCAGAAAGTTAGATGAAAAGGAACAGTTTGTCGCGAAGTGCTTCGACCAAGTGGTCAACACAGTGTAAGTCTCACTGTCTCAGATTATGTACATTTAACGTTATATGCTATGAGTACTGTATGTTAGAATAACTATCATTGAAGATAAATGTAGACAATATGTTCGTGTTGATTATATCATCTTTAATTGTCAACATGAAAGAATTGTAATAATGTTAATAGTCTGTACATTGTAATGATATTTTTTATACAATTGAATGTGTTAACGTAACTAACGATATACTTGTTAGCCTCCCGTCTATTCAAATAACTCCTCGATGCTTGTTAACATAATATTTTTCTTCGTTATTAACTTCCAGTCTGCTTTATTACATTACTTACTTATGTGTTTTTTTAGTTTAGTATTATATTTATAAATATCTAGACTCTTAGCGTAATGTTGTCGGTGCATTTTGAAGGATTGCGAATCTCCTACCACAGTTATATGAAGGCCTGCTTATGTTCACCACAATATTACGCTATCTGGCTAGAGTTTGTTCACGCGAGTCGCACCCTAGTGCCGAACGCTACAAGAATGCATCATATCATTTGTTTTAATTAATTAAATTATAATTTTGTTACAGAATTAACGTATCGACGTAATGTTACTTATCAAACATTTTGTGTAGCATGTATTACCTACTGTATTGTAATCATTGTGTAGACTTCTTTTAACTAATTTACCCATTTCGTAATCCACGCAACCTTGTTATCGTAACACCACTCTGAAACGGGGACTTTTTTGTATGAAATGGACTTAGAATAATTTAATATAATTTAGTTTTAATATGTATCTGCTAAGTTTTGTTTAATGATGTCCAAAAGGTTGCTTTGTAATAATAACAACATACTTAGTTTATTGCGCCAAATTTGAGTTTCGTGACTCATCAGAATTATTTAGTTATAAAATAAAGGCTTAAGAAATAAGACACAGATTTATGTTATTATTATTATTAATGGGAGATTGGATTTGAAAGTTAACTCATTAAAATAAAAAAGTATGATAAAAATATAAAAACTACAGTTTTTTTTAAAACACCTCTTCCTTGTTTGTTAGCTACACTCGCTTTCGATGTTAGTGTAAAATGGCTTAAAAAGCACAGAATACTAAGTTAGGAGTTATACAATATTAACTTGACAAGACGTGAGGATAACAAAATATAACATAGATACGATACCTACTCGAATCATCGATTGATCAGGACAAAACCAAAGGCAAATATACGCCAAGGCCTTTCATATACTTATACCTACTCAATAAATCTCGCCGAGATTGGGATTGATTTCAAGAGTAAGCCTAGATTGACCTGCTACAGGAGTGCCTGGTAGGCCCCCATCGGCCCAAAACATATCTAAGCGATGAACTTGTCGTGGTAGTTACATAACAAGTGTCTTCAACTTGAATCAGCATTATAGGTTATCGTCATCATTAATCAATTATTTAAGTTATTCTAATTGGCTTGAAATAAATGAGAGATGTCGCGCTAACATATAACAACATAGAAGATCGCCGGTGTAGGCGCACTATGCATACAAATCAATGCTATACCTACTAATGGAAATGTGCACTTGTCCTCGCACAACTAAAACTCGCTTGGAGCCTGGGCTCTTCCTCTCGCTTTCTGAAGAACCGCGGTGGTGGTCGGCGTCCGCACAGGCGCAGCCAGTCTGCGTTCGTTCACAGAGGCGCGCGCGCATTCGCCGCCATATTGTATTTAAACATACGTTACCATGACGACCGCGTAAACACGATAACGTACATAAGTTTTGATTGAACTTTACCGGTAAAGTTTAGTTTACTTAACAGTTGTACTGTCAGACTGAAAGTGTTTGTGAGTCAGTTACTGTATGATTACAGGGTGTACCTGTAGTTTTTTAACGAATAAAAGTAAGTATTCAAGTTGTTTATTTCTATTTTAAACTCAGCTAGTTTATATTTTACAGGTAAGAATGTACCTATCTATCTCGCGTGCAATGGTGAAAATTTAGCGGAGCCCAGAATAACAAGTAATTTATAAAATCCTAGAGAAAATAATATATTTTGTCTATAGTAGTAACGGTTCTCTTTGCTAAAACTTGATAGCCCAAAGAACTTAAAATAAGTCTCTTTGCAACACCATTTTCTCTTCATAAATCTATTTCGTTCCAAAATACCCTTAGGTATTAATTTTTGTAAGAACCTATGTACATACCTACCTACAGGTAATAATCTTGAGAATACGAAATAGGTCTACCTGAGAATTTATTAAAGGAATGTAGGAAGATTTAGCTTTGCCTAAACACCTAAACACGTGATATGCTACCACTCTTATGGGCACTTTTCCTGTTGACAGCGCATTTTTTGATGCCTTGTGATTATTTCCCCTTCTTTTTTTATATAAGTACTTGTACATATTACTGTTAGCTTTTTAAAAGTAAAAACTTCTTATCTTGAAAATTTAAATAAAATACCTACCTTATTCAAGGAAGGTATTTTTTATTTTCTTCGCATTATTTAAGTCCTTCCTAAATCCTACTTAGGTTCTTAATTTGAGGTGAAGGTTAAAGAAGGTTTATTCATATGTTTGCACTTAATTATATTTTCTCTAGCTTCTGGCAGATTAAGTTTAAATAACCTTGGCTACGTTCATTGTTCTTGTAATTTGGAAATATCATTAAAAATATAATTATCTCAGTCCAGTGTAGAGAAGAGATACCTACTCCCTCTACTCAGCCTATTCACCTATTTATTTAAATTATTATTGTAACACACAAATATTGTAATCTTAGTAGGTTTTGGTAGGCCGACGTTATCAAGAAGTTCTTAACCGGGCATCGAACCCTTGACTTCCGTGCACAATAACAGCGCAGCGCATGCGATGATTTTATTAAATCTCTTAGAGGAAGTTATTGGAGCAAAAAGAAGATTCCTGAAATGGTTGGTTAGGCTATGTCTGACTTTCCCATGAACCATGGTATTTTGGACCCTGTGGCATAAAGCATCATCAGAATACTGACGTTCTCACTACTGGGACACACGACCACCACACGCCATCACTAAGCCCAATGCGGGTTGGTGGATGATGGCCCTGTGATTATTATGCTAAATTGCTGTGAATGGCTGTAATTTTTATGTAGGAATAAACCAAATTAAGGACTAATAGTTCTTCTGACTAATGATTAACATCATATTTTCAAAAACCAAATGAACCATTTATTGTAAAGGTTATGGCTAAATGGCGTTCACATCACATAAAACCATAAGCAGAAAGAATTGATTATAAGTAATAATGATTAAGCTAAGGTGGTTAGTGCCGTTGTGTCTAATGTCCTTGATTATGATGAATTAGCTCATTTTCCGCTTAGAAAACGGGCATCCTTTTCATTCCGGCGATTCGTTATCACGCAGACTGAAGGAACGATCATAGGGATTGCAAAACAGCGCTTCGCTATTAATTTCATATTAGTTTTTACCGTTAAAACAATTGAAACTCGTTAATTAACTTGCAATTACACATGTTAACTGTTTACTAGTTTCCCACTCAATACCTAATCATTTAGAGTACAGTAGGTACTTAGGTAGCTACTGAAGGATTATCATTTTCTGGTAATATTAAGTTTGAGAATTTTTCTGAGAGGGCCGAGAACCTCCGAGCTTCAAACGTTGATGATTTACACAATCATTTACTTTTGGTATCGTTCGAAGCCTGAGACTTACCGTAGTTTCAGTAGGTATCTAGTCTTCTTTAGGTATTTTAATACAGATAAGGAAAATGGCAAATTGGAGTAGTAGGTAGAGCGTTAACCACTAATTGGGCATTCGGTCTGTTTAAGAGTGTTTACTTTAACCACTGAGCATTCACTTGGTTAATCTTGGCAAATGCTCTTGAAAAAATGCAAGCCAATTTAATATGGAGGTAAAAGTTACGGAAAACATAGATTTGAAAAGAAAAATGGAAATAGAAAACCATATACTTATTAGAGCGTATAACAAAGTATGTTCTACTAAACGTAGGCGTATTAGTTACCTCGTTATGTACGTATCCGAGCATTACCTACATATATTTATATAGGTCGCAAGATTAGCTGACAGTTAGCAACAAACATGGGTACATCGGTATGCGTTGCACAATTATTGTCGGTAACATCGCATTACGTAAAGCTGGACACTGGACATGAATTCTTCGAGCGAACGGCGGCAGATGTGTCTAAGTACTTAGGTAATGGCTACTGTGGACATTTTGGAAACAACAAACTCAATCTCATTAGAGTGGGTTAGGTTTAAATAAACAATGGTCCAATTGAATGCTGTTTAATGAGCTATTGATTGAAAAATTACATTTGCAATGTAGGGTGTAATCTATTGTGTTTATAAATTATTATATTCAAACACGCTTGTAAATAATGTTGTAATAGCATGCAGTCGGTCGTCTTGCATGTGTGTGCTGATCAGGATCTAATCCTAAGGACCTTAGGTTGGGCATAGATACGTGCTAACGCTTTACTTGGCGCAGATAACCACGTACAGTACGACACAACTTAGATGTAGCATCGGCAAAATTCGTAAACCGATCACCATCCGAACTGAGTGCGCCTTCACAATCACCAATCTTTATTACTGCTTTAGGTAAAAATTCTCTTTCAAAAACGCAATAACTTGTAATGTCTTATAGCCAAATACATTCGTGAAATTGAAATGAATGAATGAAAATTTTCAAATCTATGCTACATCTAAGTTGTGTCGTACTGTACATTTCTATTTTGTTGTTTGGGGCTGTAGAAATTATAATATTGGCAGTTTGCCGACTTACCTACCTGATGTTCGGAGTATAGGTACCTACATATTATGTGGAAATAATATATATATTAGGTATAATTCCCATGGGACGCAAAATAGACTAAGACGGTAGGTAGATATCTGCACCCCAATTGCGTACACGATCAATCACAATCTGTTTCATTTTGACAGTTCAACACCATTCATTGTGTTATTTACGTTGTTGAGCAGACAATTTTTTCGAACTTATGAAGCAATGGATTACCATCCTTAAAACTTATTCAGATTGTGATTGATCCTGTGTTTTCAATAAGGGTGCTGGTCGGATTTGTACGAGATTCGTGTATTCGAACGTCAGCAGTTGTACACACGGCTACATACCAAGCTATACATTATTACTATAATAGAATAATGACATAGCAGCATGCAATTAGTAAGTCCCTACTATCATGGCAGCATGAAATAAATATGACATGGAATTAGTATGAACTATCCTATAATATTAAATGAGCATTCTCTATTCTCACCAGAGCTGAGCTCGGTCGACCAAGTACCTACTAGAAGGTAAAGCACACCGGACAATAATTGAAGTCGTTAGAAACTTGCAGGAAGAACGTGCAGCGTGCACAATCCACTTTCACCGTGCAACATCTTCATATTGCATTTAAGCGTCTCGTTACTGTATCCATTTTCCTTTTAACTTATTATGTATGTCGGCAACTTATTCTGTATTCATATTCACTATGTTTCTGCAATCGTTTTACAAAATTATATTAGTGAGTCCAGAAATTTTCTAATATAATATTTTTTTTTCTACTTATGTCCTGATGAATTAGGTCACCACTTCCCTGTTCTCGCCAACAATGTCTTAACTCAAGTACCGAATAAGTTTTTATGGGTCTTGAAAAAAATAACAAGACATGACTTCGCTCTTCAATCATTACTGATTCTGTGATTCAAGTACTTAAGTGGTTTTGGTCCAGTCACGCGCATAGGCTACCGTCTGTACGCATAAATATGAGATATTAATTAGTAGTTAAGAAATCGCCCCGTAAATATCAGTTGCATCGTTACCGTTTTATATAAGCTCTGCTCGGATTAATTACTTTCTACAGCGCAGGTTGTAATGCCGTGGGAATTGATTGGTCCTGAAACTGTCAAAATTTATTTTAAAGACACCGTTGGATATTTGCCTTCAAATTGGGCAATAGTACAGCATAGGGGTTTTTCTAACGTTTCTCGAAGCGCAGTCCCCGCGAGTACTGCGACATACAAGCCTACGAGATGTAAACATAACTATTTGCTACTGGACTACACTTACCTTAGATATATTTATTCGCTAAGTGAACAATGTATGTTCTTTTAGAATAAATAATAAAGAATCTTTAAACCCAAACGAGATCTCTGAACTACGAGTGGCCTTCGAGAGAGCGAGAGGCCAACGAAACGTTTACGAGACGCCTATGAGATGTCTTCGAGACTCCTACTTACCAGCATCCTACGAGACGCCTACGAGCCGCTTAAGAGACGGCTACCAGACGCCCACGAGACTGCTACGAGATGCCTACGTGACTGCTACGAGACGTCTACGAGACGCTACGAGACGCCTACAAGACATCTACGAGATGCCTACGTCTAACTAATACCCACTCTGGACAAACATGTTCTCTTCGTGATCTTATTAGTTTGCCTGATGACTATGCATTCTATTGAATACTGTAGTACTCGGTACCGGCGTGTATGTATGACCAACGTAATGGAGTATGTATGTAAGGGGGTGGCGTTCTATTCTATAGTTTCTGCCTACCCCCATGGGAAGATGGCGTGATTTTATGTATGTGTATGTTTTAAAAGGAAAGGAAGGCCTGGTCTGCAGTGGGTCAACACAGGCCGATTTATTTATTGTTTTGTACGTCCTTTGGTCAGAGTAATTCTTTTAATTGTATTTAGGGCTCATAAGAAATCGCCTCTTTTGAATTAATTTGCAGGCACCGCGGTAGTGGGGAGCAGGGAGTGCCTGCTTTAGTTATTACTCTGAGGCCAGCCCCTAAAATCACCCCCTTCCCCTCCTATATCTGGTAAAGAAGGTTTCTCTGTGCTATCCTTCACAGAGCTTTATTTTTCTTAAATGAAAAAGCGCTTCGTTTCAACTGAGAAGCGCAATGTCTTCGTCCAGTGAACCTTCGCAATTTATAGTATAATACAATGTCGCCCATGCGCATGTGACCGCCCGTAATTTTCTGAATATTCATGAAAAAATATCGAAAATAAACTTCAAAAGGGGGGGTCTATCTATAATATTTTTCATGTTATTCAATTTTTAAAGATTTGCTTTCTGTTTTTTGACACATCTCCGAAGTTTATGGGTCGATTTGGATTCTGTTTATTATTTCCAAAAGCTTATGAGTTATTTTAACAGGTTAAATAAAAATTTTACAAAAAGTAATCGACTACGAAAGAAAAAACGAAATCGAAGTCATTTTTTCGGTAAAAAATTGTGTATTTATTTAAAAAAAGCGAGTGAAAAATGTTATAGATAGACCCCCCCTTTTGAAGTTTATTTTCGATATTTTTTCATGAATATTCAGAAAATTACGGGCGGTCACATGCGCATGGGCGACATTGTATATTTTTTAAGTTTGCAAACGTGGATTACTTCCGCAGTCCCTGCTCATTTGATTTTTACTCAACTGTTATTATGTAGTAATTTAGAAACACACATAAAATTATTATGCAGTTGTCTCAAAATCAAAAGTAATAAAATTGTCAATATTTGTTTTCTAACATTACCGCATTACCGTCGTTAACGCATTTAATATTTAAATAGCATCCACTATCCAGTATAACTAAATGTTAGATTTTTAACGAAGCTTCGGTCAAAGTTCAATGTTACTTACATTCGAATCAATCTGTAAGAGCTAAACGAGTCTTGTTACTCCAGTCGTGACGTTACGGCCATCCGTAAATAAGTATGGCCGTGTGCAATCATATAAATTTTTATAGAGGTATATTGATGGCCATTAAAAGCCGTGAAACGTTATTAAGTGATTAGCTATTACGTGAGCTTATGGTTTTAATTTGAATGAGTGAAAAGCTTTTAATGGAGCGCTAGGATATGAATGGCTCTCTGTTTGTAGATTATAATTAGTTGTTAGGAGGCGCCTCGTTGGTCTTGTTTAGGATTTTCCACTTTAACTGACATTTCTCAGTAGCAGACTCAGGATTTGTGCACAGTTGATGGCAATAGGCTCGCCCCCTATTACATGGGACTTAAACATACCTAACTAGCGAAATGTGGGTGTACTATAGGTACACCCACATTTGTGCACAGTTGATGGCAATAGGCTCGCCCCCTATTACATGGGACTTAAACATACCTAACTAGCGAAATGTGGGTGTACTATAGGTACACCCACAATTGTGCACAGTTGATGGCAATAGGCTCGCCCCCTATTACATGGGACTTAAACATACCTAACTAGCGAAATGTGGGTGTACTATAGGTACACCCACATTTGTGCACAGTTGATGGCAATAGGCTCGCCCCCTATTACATGGGACTTAAACATACCTAACTAGCGAAATGTGGGTGTACTATAGGTACACCCACATTTGTGCACAGTTGATGGCAATAGGCTCGCCCCCTATTACATGGGACTTAAACATACCTAACTAGCGAAATGTGGGTGTACTATAGGTACACCCACATTTGTGCACAGTTGATGGCAATAGGCTCGCCCCCTATTACATGGGACTTAAACATACCTAACTAGCGAAATGTGGGTGTACTATAGGTACACCCACATTTGTGCACAGTTGATGGCAATAGGCTCGCCCCCTATTACATGGGACTTAAACATACCTAACTAGCGAAATGTGGGTGTATTATAGGTACACCTCTGTCTAACTCTTCGGGGGATACAGGCGTGATGTTATATTACTTATATTATGTTGTTAGTATATATTATATACTTATTTACCTCTATTTGAGTGTTATTCAAACAATTTCAGTCTTTTTTCAGGCAGCCTTGCAATTTTACAAATTGCATTGCAGATCAATTAGGGGTGCGCCAAAGTTCACCTAAATTTTCAACTCCGATAATTGGAAATCCGAAAATGTTCTTCCTATCATTTTTCATCCTAACAATCAAAATTCCTAACTAGTCTGTCTCTAATGTTCATAATTCCGAAGCATTCAACTTCATAATGTCAGTAGCAATAAACATCTATTATACTTTTATTTGTTTTCCTATATTTTCTCAACATGATGTAGTAGACCAACTACGCGCGAGCCGCAAACCTTTTCCTTCAAAGCATCTGGCTCATGATTATGTTCTCTATGTAGGAAAAACGCGTTTTATGATAAAAAACAGTAGGAGTTTAAATATATTTACATTAATGATATTATTAATTACAATTTTCGGAAACATGAGTGTTACGAACATCGCCGGTAGCACTAGAAATAGTATGAATGAAAACTTTAGGATGAAAAATTTTAGGAAGAGTGATCATTCGGATTCAAAATCATTAGGAAGAACAATTTCGGATAAAGAACTTTAGGTGAGCCAATATGGACCCATCAATTAGGGAAAGGAGAAAGGATTTGTGTAATCTCGTCATGTCAAATAATAATAGCCCTCCAAACCGAATTTCGGACACGGCGACCATTCTTAGAGAGACCAACCTTCGGGGCGGAAGATATTAAATTACTTATAGTGCACAAGTGTGTGCACAGACACATGTGCACTCACTCTCATAGTCCGATGTCAAATAGATAAATTATAAACTAATATTCTACACCCTAGAGCCGTGGGGTCCGAGTGCTCATGGCTTGTTCAATGAAATCTCAAAACGACTGGTTGACACTTCCCGTTACCCGAGGGCTGACTTTTACCTTGGCCAGCTCTTGGCATTGCCATATAACGTGGCAATGCCGCCAGTCTCTTGGGTACAGTCGACAGCGATGCGGAGGATTTTTTCGTCGCCATATTTTAGTTTGTTAATAGTTTTAGTAAGGTTAAGATATTATATTTTTAGTTTTGGAAGAAAACTTAGAATACCAACTGAAAAAAAGAAACAAAATTGGTGATTAAGTAAATATTTCGTTATGACTGTTTCATATTCTACATGCTTCTATTAAACTTTCCTATAGGTATGTAATAAAGTGTAATAGATGATAGGCTGTAGGTACCTAATTTAAGTTGGGCTGTATAACACGAATGATAATGACAAACTTTACTCAGAGTTGAATTCAGTAAACAATCAATCTTCCTAGCCTTTTTCCCAACTATCTTGGGGTCGGCTTCCAGTCTAACCGGATGCAGCTGAATAATGAATGAATGAATTCAGTAAACAATAAACCTTTTTATTAATAACGTTGCTTATTATAAACGTTGCTTAAAGTTAAGTAATGATTAGCGACTGTTTAACCATCAATTTTTGACGTTTTAACGTCTTTTATCTTTAACCAACGTTTATAAATGAACCCCAAAATGTTCAGTATATATCTGCCCTGTGCATTGTTTGCTTACAGGATATTCGTGTTTCTTAATTTTACAATGAAGCATTGTTGTTGTATAATTAACTAAATTATTATAATAGGAGAGTCAGCTGTCCACATATGATTGATTAATTAATAGTCCAGTCTCTCTATACCTATCTAACCTAATTAAATTATGCATCCGCTGATATTTATCTATCGCTTTTTTGTAAGACATCATGCAGTTTTTTGTGGTTTATCGTGACAAATATAAAAATTAAAATACCTATGTGACATTAACATCAAACATTTTTTGTATGAAATAATAAATTAGGATTTATTTAATTGCCAAGGAGTGGGCCAGCGTAGGCAAGTAAAAAAATAATATTAATAATTTATCAAGTTTAAGCCAACATTGTCGCGTTGGTACAAATAATGTCACCTACAAAATTTATAATTTCTGAATTAGTTGGCCTCTAAACGGAATATACGAATAGATTTGAATATTAAGCAAATCGTTAAATATTGATATACTTTTGTTCTTATATATAGCTATATTTTATATTTTGTTTTGTTACAGAACTGCAGAACTAGCTTAAGAACATAAGATGGAAATGGAGAAGGACAAAATTGTGTTTAAGGTAAGTTTATTTTAGCCATTGAAGCAACTTAGGTACACTTTTTGTTCTAATTTCACGAAGCTATTACAGTTTGTTTTTATCTTGTGCCATCGTTGTTAAGAAAACGCGTGAAACCGGTAAACATCCGTGTCGGGAGGTTTTTCGTTTTTGTCCGAGTCACATTCAACCAGTCAGCCGGTGGCACGGATTATTTACTGGGACGCGCTGAGGAGCTGACCACACTACTGTTTTTATATGCGGTTTGGTACTGAAATGTTTTAAAGTAAGTAGGTAATGTTTTCGTAAATTAGGTCTGACTAGAAATATTTGGCAAGACAAAGTGAATGGTAACCAACGAGTCATCCGCTTCCTTATGATGTCAGTCACGATTAGACCACATTCGATGTCGAAAGAGTAACTGATGATATGATAAGAAGAGTATTAACTAATATCCAATTGCGATTCTTGTAATTATACATACTTACTCAATGAGCCTTCGCTATAGCTCGGACTACTTAAAGGCGCGTTCCATAAATAAGGGCTAATACAATGTTATTAAAAGCAATGCTAATAGCAGTGTCATTTATCATATCAAAACCACTTAAAAGGCACTTGTATGAACTTCATAGACAATAGAGCAGTTTGTATGCAAATTAGATTGCGCACATTATTTGTAAGGTAATTCAACCGCGCAGGCGCATGCGTTTTCGTGATCGCAATTTTTATCTCGTACCTATCTGTTAAGTTTATTTATGGAAATTGTGTAAATTCACGTACACCTGTGGTTAGCAATCACATCAGGTTATGTTGTAATAATAGACCGCTAGTACTCCATGCCTGCGTGTGACCAACGCGACGGGTTGCGGAGGCCGATTCTATTAGCGGACCAATGATGAAAATCTTTCGACAGTTTCTATAGATAGATTCACACTTTCAACCAAACAGAAAATTCCAGTCTTCTATTTCCTAAAAGATAGTAAAGTTCTGGTGTTTATCTAGCGCACCAGCAACAGCCTCCGTAGAATTCCTCAACCCACCGTGGTGTGTCATAGTAGGGCATGTCGTGCGCCTGTGACATTCCACTCACGCCATACTACTCATTAGTCGTCATCAAGGCTTCCCGTTCACTATTGTCGTTCCTAGCAGGTCCTGTGCTCGCCTTCATGCGTGTTTACCCTAATGTTATTAACCTTCGCGACTTAAAACAGGCTTCGTCCAGGCTTATCGACGGCACGGCCATTACTTATGTAATCTGTATTGTGTTAGAGTGCAATCATCGGCATTTAACCTGCAATCAGCAAAACAAGTGTCGTGTCGACGAGATAATTAATTTGTTTCTCACATTTTTGTTGTTTCATAAACTAGTACGCCGAGATGATTGTGGGAAAGGTATTTGTCCCCATTAGTTTTTGTTCGCTTTGAACCGAGCGTCACGTTAGTGTGGTAGGTTGTAGCTGGTTGTACCGCAGCTGCTAGTGATGATCGACTCGACATGTGGAGAGATCGAAACAGGTTCGATGTCACGGCTGTCGTCGTGGGTCAAGGTGTCCGTAATCAGGCGCCGATCCCGAATACAGGTTCGGAGGAAAGAAGGTCACGTGCTCAATGGAGAAAATTGCTGTTATAACTTTATAACAACGACGATTGACTTTGTTCTGTGCTTTGTGATCTTTCGAATATGAATTAATCATCACGTCTAAGTATGAAGTCCAAGTTTAGGCTATGGATTTCTCGTCATTAGCTGTCGACATTACCGGTAGTGTTTTTTTACAAGCCACATTGTCTTACCAAATAAAGATAATGTTATTTAAAAATGCATGTAATCATTTAATCACGTACAATAAATTTGTGAGCGCACAAAAAGCAGGTGGAATTTTAAAATATACAAGAGCGTATGATTGACTGGATCGCTTAGTTCCGACAGGACGTTTTTATTAGGTGTTTGTTACTTGTAACGTGGTAATATAAGGTATGGTTGGGCAAGCGGAGCGTGATCGTCGGCAGCACGTCAACCGGCAGGCGGGTGGATCGATCACGCGGTTTCGTGGCCCAACGATGTACCTAATGTAACCGAGCCGGCGCCGGCGCTGAACAACTGACATATCTTTGACACATTGAAGATGACGTGACATGGTAATCGGAGCTACCAAGGCTGATATTATGGTCTTCTGAAGAGCTGTTAGTGTCATGTCAAGTTATTTGTATTAAGGTTAATAGTTACTCAATGTTGCGTTATTGAAGTTATGAGTTGAATGCAGTCGGTCATAGAGCAAAATCTGAATGCAAGGCTCACACGGAATTTAATTTCATTATGTAATTGACGGGTTCTTCACGTTCAGTGCCTGGAGCCCTCCTGGAGAGTTCACTTTAGCGCAAACGTAATACCGGTGACCCTCCTGGAAGGTCCACTATATATGGCGCATATGTATGGCGGTATGGCATTGAGCTCTATGAAAACTGGGTGGACTGGAATGTGTTATACGATGCTAAAATCTCTCATATTTGTATAGCTACACAAGTAAGTACCTAGTATAGTATAGTATAGTATATTTATTTGTATAGAATGCAGGTGTTACAATAATGGTGTTAATTTCAAATATATTCCCAGTACATTCTGCCTGTTGGCATACAAAAATATAGTGGTTAACTTACATATAATTTAAAAACTAGGTACATCCTTAAATTCAAGTCTAAAATTATTTTACTTAATAAATGAGAGAAAGAGAAGCAAATATTACAATTCATCATTAATAAAATCGGTAACAGAGTAATAACATTTCTCTCTCAGCAACGACGACAGGAGTTTCTTGAATTTTATTAGGGGTTGATCCTTAATACAATTTGGCAATTTGTTAAATATAATAGGTGCCATACCAATAATGTTTTTTTTGAGCAAAGCAGTGCTATATCTACCAGTGCACAATAGACTCTGATATTTCGATCTCATGGCAGTCGTTCGCATCCTCGTATCATTTAATGCCGGAAATAGATGCTTGTTAGTTTTAACAAATATAGCTACTTCGAGAATGTATATACTAGGAAAAGTTAGTATTTTGTGTTTCTTGAAAAAAGGAATGCAACTATCTGTAACCTTGAGATTAAAAATCGATCTTATGCACCGCTTTTGGGCTTTAAATATAGACTCTCTTTCGGAACAATTACCCCAGAATACTACACCAAACCTTAGAACAGAGACCACCAAACCGTGATATGCAACCATTAATGTATCAACGTTAACTTTCTTGGACAGATTGTAGAGAGCATACGCAGACGTGCTTAATCTTTTACAAACTTCTTCAGCCTGCGGTTTCCAAGTTAATTGATTGTCAATCAATATACCCAAAAATTTAGCCACGTTAACGCTTTCAATAGTTTGTCCTTTATAATTAATTTTTAAGTTTAAAGGAAGGATTCTTTGATAGTAATGCATTATATTTGTTTTATTAAGGTTTATGATAAGATTATTATCGTTGAGCCAGTTTATTACTAATTTTAGAGAACTATTTATTTCATCTTCATAAAGCTCTTTATTGAGGCAGTCTATTAGGATCGTACTATCATCGGCAAATAGCACACAAGGGTATGGGATGTGTCGTGGTAGATCATTTATATACAGCAAGAATAATAATGGCCCTAGGACGCTGCCCTGCGGAACGCCATATTTAATTTCCCTAGGACCAGATAAATATTTAACTTCACGTTTTGTTTTGACGCATATTTTAGAGATTTCTGTATATTGAAAACGTCCACTTAGATACGATTTTATTAGACGTAGAGCATTCCCTCGTATACCGTAAGCTTCAAGTTTGACCAAAAGCGTTTCATGGTTCACGTAATCAAAAGCTTTGGTCATATCGGTAAAAATGGCACAAATTGGTATTTTTTTATCCACATTAACCATTATTTTATTTATTAGATCGTATATGGCCATGTTTATATTTTTATTTTTACGAAAACCTTTTTGTTCCTCACATAATATATTACATTTTGACAGAAATGAATAAAACGACTCGTAAATTACTTTTTCAATTATTTTGGAAAATACGGGGATCAAAGCTATTGGTCTAAAGTTAGCCATATCTTCTTTATCGTTCTTCTTATGGAGTGGTTTGACTATTGTAGTTTTAAGACTATCGGGGAATTTTCCAGCGGATATGCTTGCGTTAATAACGTATAACCTACACACAAACATATTCAAGGGGTAGAACACTGCGTGACTAATAGTAGTCAAATATAATTGCGGTACCAGTGTCTCCGACAGGTTTCGGCACAATCATGTATAGGTTCCAATACATTCGCATATTAATTACTTGTAAGGTGTATAGGTCTATTGTATTCTAATTTACCTAGCCTACTCGTGATACGAAGGCTGATCTCGTCACGAACTGTGTCCCGGTGACAAAGCAAGATAAACTTGGATCAGCGACTAATTCATGCACCAAATGATTGATGTTTCAGACATGCGCAACACATATTATTCAATCATCTATTAGGTGTTAATACTGCTAATAATTACTTCCGCCAATGAATTACCTATCACGTTACTTACTTAATTAGACAAATTATAAAACTGTTCATTTATTATTACGTACTTTAGTGTCTTAATAAGGCTAGTGGAGCTACAAATCTGAATTATGACGTCGGCGAGCTGTTGTCTGGGTGAGTTATGTAAATAGATAGCTAATATTATTTTAGCGGATGTTATTCTTCCTGTCCGTTCGAGTGGTAATAGTGACATTTATATCGAGAGTGGATGATACACGACATTAGAAAATCCTTTCACTTTCAGTGGCTTAACCGCGATCAAAAGCAGTTTTAAATACAACGTGTCCCTTATTTGAAAAACTAGTTAAAATTAATGTTTGGTGTTTTATTCAAGACGGTTTAGAATTTTCGAGATATAACAATTAATGCAGTTGATTAATAAAATATTTTTTCCATATAGATACAAATGAAGACTTGATTTTGCCTATTGTCTGACAAATCTGTTTACGATTCGAGACAAGTCACGTTTCTGCTATTATGTGTCTCAATGTCAGAACCTCAGAACATAATAGATCAGTAAATTCAGTTCATATTTAATAACGGATTCCTTGCGACTTCACAATGGAATCTTTATGTGTGACCCTGACATTTCAGTGGCGTTTAGGTATTTTTTCGGTTCACTGATCACTGAGAATTGCTTGCCCTTTTTATAAAGATGCATGATGTAATTGTGATTTTAGGAAATCCCGTCATACAGTTTACAGCTTGCTGTTTCCGTGACAGCTTTACGAAATACGGTTTGATACTTTGAAATCAAAGTAGTTACGAGTAGTCAGAAGACCAAAAAGTCTGGCAACCAGTCTTACCAAGGGGTACGTGCAGTCGCTCCATGTAAAAAACTGGGATTTAGCTGCATCCGGTTAAATTGGAAGCTGACCCCAACATTCTGTAGTTGGGAAAAGGCTAGGCAGTATGGGTAGGTACTTTGAAATCAAAAGATAGTTATTTACAAAAATGTTATTATGTTACTTAATTTTCTGTTATATTCAAAGCATTTATTTCAAATAACAGGCACTTTTTAATTGCCAAGTGGTCGGTCAGTCAGAAAGATGAAGCTAGTTGCCCATTTCAAAGCGTAGTATATAGGTACCTATGGAGAAGACCGGGCAAGAAACTCCACGGACACTCTTTTAAACCCACTCACTCAACCATTCGATCTTTTAAACTCATTCCGGAATAACATTACATACCTTTCAGTACAAAGTCCGTAGAACAAGCTGATAGCTTTTATTAATTGCCTACATCTTTACAATAACCGTGATAAGGGGTCTATCTCTTGGGAGATCGGTATTTTCCGTTCCTTTGTTGCGAATAGTTGCGAACTACGGACGTATTTAATTGACTAGAGTAATTAATAGATAGTGCATTCATGCTGACGATTTCCTACATCTATCAGGGCATATAGCCTTCATACATTATACATAGCACACGCCCATACGTCTTTATTTGTTAGGTACTTGTATCAGGAACTGATCTCGGACCAAACTTGACAGAAATCTATATAATTCTTTGATATTTGCAAATCATCTTGCCTTTTATCTTTGTTTCTTAGGTTTATTTATTTGTTTTTTGGTATCGGTAGAGCAAAAAATTGTTATTGTATTAAATTATACACGTTCGATTCTAAAGTCTAAACTGTTATCTTATTTTAAGAGTGGAAAATATTTTCTGCGAAACCCCTGTTTATGAGCCCATTTTTGATTCAATTAATAATCACAGAGTTTGTTGTGGTAATTACAATTTCAATCAAATCTAGTGCCTGTTTACCTAGATAAATTCTTTAAGATGCATTTAATAACGTTATTCAAACTTAGTAGGTTTAAATAACTTAGTAGATTTAAGAAAAAGATCAAAATGACTTTGGAAGTTTTTGTCTAGGTACTTCACCCGATGAAGTAACTAAGCAGACGTGTCTATTGCGCAACAAAGCACTGCAGTCATCTAACTATAACAGTTCCAATAGTCCTCAAAGATAAGAGCTGTCATCATAAAATACGAATGGAAAGTCTTAGGGCTCAATGTCTCTAACTTGTTCATTTCTCTGGTCATTATGATCACATGTCCGGTATCAGTCCGGCCTACTTGTAGCAGACGGCCTTATCTGATACGAGCTGTTTATAAGTAGGTTTGATTTCCGATTTGTAGACCGTGCCAACATATCAACGGCTTTTACAAACATTACGTTATATGAACCGATTATTTATACCTAAAGACTCTTTTAATAAACCTAAATGCTTTATCGTAGTTGATTCTAGATTCGGTGTAGCAGAGCGAGGTTAAAAATATTATAATTATCGTCTGATATTATTCTTATATTTTCCAGAATATTTGTCGTTGATTGATACGTAATATTATTATGTTTTGTTTCGATCTCGAAGAACTTGTCATATTGTAATCGTTTAGCATAAAATTCTTCAGTTAAACAGACAACACGGAAACTTTCACACTCTACACTGATTGAATCTTGTAAGTTTAATTTATGAGTGCCATAAAATGACTCCTCATCTTTTGTATTACATTAAAAAATAAAATATTACTTCTGGTTCTATTGTTACATGGTATTCTTCGAATTTTCCAAGTTTAATGTACTTTTTCGGGTTGACATACATACATAACATCACCCCTTGTTCCCCAAAGGGTTAGGCAGCGATGTACCCATAGACACATACACCCACATTTTCGCCAGTTATTGTAATAGGGGGCGAGCCTATTGCCATCAATCGGGCACAAATCCAGACTCCGGGCTGGTACTGGGGAATTCCTAATGGAAAAACCCAATATCACTTTACCCGACCTAGGAATCGAACCCGGGACCTCATATTCAGCAGCAGTTCTTGCTACCACAAGACCACCGAGGCAGGTTTTCGGGTTGAATTTCGTCATTAAACCGTACGTTAAATTCACATGTGAGAGTCAGCCACCTGGCCAAGTCTCGCTACAATTTATAGTCTCAGGAACAATGTTGGACAATATTGTACAAGGGGCAGATTGCGAAATGTTCCTGTTTGTTAACTGCCCATTAGTACTGTGACATATCACTTATATTAACCAGTTGACAACGTATTTAACCCATTAACATTTGATTTAATGACCGTCCTTCGTGTAATGGGAATTTAATCATGTGCAGTTAATATTTTCGAAGGGCGTTCTTGGCACTTTCAAATACAGTAGGTATCCAATGTACCCATACAATTAAAGTAGAGGGAAAAACGAATGCCACTTAAAGAGAAACTACCCCGTCATAATAACAGTTCTGCGACTGAATGATAGAAAAACGCAGAAGGTAAACCCATGGATATGTATCTAATCTATTCCTTAGAGGTTCAGCAAGAAAGCTTTGGATTGTCAGAAAAACTAAACTAACCCGTCATAATAACAATTTTGTGACTGAATGATAGAAAAACACAGAAGGTTAACTCATGGATATGTATCTAATCTATTCCATAGAGGTTCAGCAAGGAAGCTTTGGATTGTCAGAAAAACTTCAATAATTGAATTTTTACGTAGGTATGCGGAGGAAATCACGGACGAAAGCTGCTTGCTTTAAAGTATTAGAGAAACTGCATCCCTTTTATGAACACCACGTGATTCAGAATCACCGATGGATTACCTAACTTTTCCAGGCGCCTGACATATGATAAGCCACACAACTCGTCTGTGATTCTCGTAAACTTTCTTCAAGATCTTACCACACGCTTGATTGACAAGTCTACTGGCTACTGGCTAGTCGACTGTCCGGCCACTTTTCCTGCACCACAACATGTATATAGGAATTTAATAATGTCTCTATTACATCTGTCATCGGCAACTACTAATCATATCTATCAATTATTCGATACAGCTACTTCAACTAATTTGGCGAATACCAGTTCCTTTACGGATGTCGTTGGCACTATAAAAGGAAATAACTTACATATTTTTGTGATAATTCTAGAATTTCTTACATAAATATTGCATCGAAAGTATATATAGAAAAAAAACCCTAATTGGCTTTTAAAATGTTATTGGAAATTGATATTTCGTTTTAAACATGCTGTTCTGGCCCAATAAAATTCATGAAGTAAGTACTGTCGGTAAAGTTAAGTTATAAAACATAACAGGCTTTAGTATCTTTTATTGAACCTTATTATTGAGCTAATTAAAGAGCAAAGGTCTTTTCTGAAAACGATTATTGAATAAAGACCGCAGGGACTTTTTTACGAGTTCAGTTATGTGTATTACTTTAAGGTAAAGAATTAAGTTTTACGAGTAAAAGTTTAGAATCAAAAAGAAAATAAATAAAAAATAAAAAAGGCTAAAACCCGACTGCAAACTTTGTAAAAAGCTGGAAACAAGATGATCTATTTTTTTCTCCAATCCTACTTAAAACTATCTATCAATTTTTAGTATACCTACCTACCTACACAACATATAATTACTTTTTGCCCAAAATATTATAATTTAAGGTCAGTTAAGCTCACCTTTGAAAAACTTTGCTCGCTCAATTCATTTTTCGTATAGGACATTTTTATTTTTGGACATTTTTCGTATTGGACGTTTATTATTTATGACATTATTATAGTATCCCACGATCTATGTCTATAAACAAACTCAAGCAGTCGGAGGCATCTTCGTAAAAACATGATAAAAACGATAAAGAGCATTTTTTTTCGTTTTCACTTTATGGCGTCTGGTTGCCATATTGAATTTTCATTACTGTCATGTCTTTACCTAGTGACACTCACAAGATTAAGACAAATCGATTGACGTAAGAATCATCAAAATCGGGCCACGCATTTGATCTCTAGAGTGAGCGCCACAAAGGAACAGACATACATACATTATACGAGTATAGGCTAATAAACACATTACCCTTCCCTACAAATTACCTACTCGCGAAATACATGTATAGTACAAAAAATTATAATTACGCCTGTTTTTTTAAACTGTTTAGCTATAGGTACCTATTAATGATGTCCAGTAGCATGAATGCAACAACAACATAATCAGCTAGTTTAGAACCAAACAAGTTCCACACTTTTGTTTTTATTATTATATAGGTACCTACCTACGAGGACAATTTCGCGAGTGTGCTGATTTTATCGTGTTGCTTTTGCGCATTATATTTTTTCTGTAGCTTCTTATCTATGTTAATTACACGCTCTCCTGTAGATATTTAGACGGCATTCGTTTTTAAAAGTAGCTCATGATACGGTTCGGTGTGCTGAGGGCCTAGACAAAGTGACATTCTATCAGCGATAACCATGATGTTCTACAACAAGCAGTATTTTATCATTTTATGACTAGAAACCGATAAAGCGCGTAATACGTTTTCTAACAGCTATATGTATCCGTATCGTATTAAGAGATATTTAAGTCAAGACCCGGCCTCCCGACCAGGGTTATCAGGCCTGATAAAAGTGCCCCCGATGCGCGCCAATCAGTGCTCGCGACACCCGTCCTACATAACGATGTACCTTATTATAATATGAACGGCTATTATGATACCTACTGTTATTTTAAGAATAAATTACCGTCTTAATTAAGCATCTCGGTCAAAGGTTCATGATGTTTATTATATCATGTGTGGAAAGTTCAATACATATTTTTAAAGAATTTTTCATTTTCAAAGTGACCACAGAAGTGAGTAATATGCTTACGTGCGTATTGACACACTCTTGTTGCGTATTGATTGAACAAATGACATCTTTACCCCAATCCTTGGGGAAAATTCACGCAATCACAGATTTCATAGCTTACCTTTGTAGTTCCCATGACTAACCCGAGAGATAGAAACACTTCCACTTCCAAGCTTTTATCTAAGAGTTACGTGACACTTGTCACGTGGTCATGTACTTGCTAACCATGGCTAATATAATCGGATAATCGGCGGTACAGATAAAGCCGTGTCTCCTGCGTTTCGAAACATTACACAAAAACATCGAAACAAAGTGGCAGGGCTATACATATGTTTTTGTTTTCCGAGCTACATGGAAAACATTCCCCGTGTGGGTGAAGAGGGGAAGGGTTGGTTTCATTTTCAAACTGCTGCGGGCACCGCGCACATCTGTCACTGCCAGTCAACACAGGTATTGAAGTTATATTATCCTGTAAATAGTTGTGAACAAGTTGTGATAAATTGACGATTCATTGTAATAGAGATACTTCATCACTTTTAAAGTACCACTACTACATCTACACTAAATGTGTTATTAATTAAAAAAAAAAAATATACTTGCGCAGCAGACAACTTGTGTATGAAAACAAATGTTTATGTGTAAGGTTTTTTGTGTATCGAAAAAACAGGCGCAGTAGACACGGCTTTACACTAACATTTATGCAACGTCTAGCTCTTCGTGGGACGACACACTTTATTGTTTTTTTTTTAATATATTGCGTCGGAATGCTCGTCTTGTTATAATTGATAATTGGGGTTTATAAATCACCAGTTAGAATGTTAGATCCATGTCAGGTTGAGACAGAGCCCCGGGCAACGTTGTAAAGCCATATAATCTTCATTAGGCAATAAGAGCGGGTCATCACTCACAAAATTTACATGTCAACGGCGGCGGCGTCCAAAATATTGTGTACTGTTGCAAGATACCACAATCTATAATAATACGTAAGTTTGTTCTCGAAGGAAATTCTACACGAGTAAGAAGAATAATGCAAGGGAATCGTTAGTGATTATTATAGGAATATTGATTAATTAACAACGTCACGTTACAGGGGTCCGATATGGTGATAGATCAGTAGCTGATCCAGGGGGCTGAGGGACTCAAGCTCACCCCAAAAGTATCTGAGTTCTTCCGTCACAAAACTTAAAATGAACTTGATATTATTCTAATTAAACTTTTTAGCAAGCATTATTCTACCTAAGGTACAATTTTCATTTATTATCCTTAATAATAATCCCAGTTTGGCCGCCATGTATATTCGCCGAGATATCTCTGGTAGGTAGTCTACAACCCACTGAGGAATTTGCGAAATAAATCCGAGGAGGCTTGTTATGTGTTACGCAAATTAAAATATTGTGTGCTTTTTTACCCGACTGCCAAGGAAGGGTTATTTAGTGTCTACTTTGCTAAAACCTACCCACAGCGGTTTAGATCACGTCGGGGTCACCAATTTAGAGGTATGAGGAACAGGGTGTAAAGTTCACTCATCCACCATAGAAAAGGGAGGATCCTCCAACCAGACGGGTTGTTATGTCTGGCGGGCAACTGCCCATATGTTGATTTCGGATAGTCTTATCTATGTTTTTCGCTCGGTAAACTCTAACTGCGCGATGCGGGAATTGAGTGACGTCATGTCTTCGTTGCGTAGTTCGTATGTGGCGGTGTAACCACTACAGCGGGGTCAAGCCCCCCCAAATGACAATCTTGGACCCGCCACTGATAACTATGCTATAGATATTCTAAAGAGAAAGGTACTAAAAGATTATTTTTCGGGGTTTTTTTTTGTATCATCCAACCCATACATTTCACGACTGACATAAGCAAAGATAAGACCGATGCCATTAATCGTAATGATTTCGGAGTAGACCTCTTATTAGTCTTAACAACGTATAATTAGATTTATTATTAACAATGATTCTATTGGCGCAAATGATTTGGGAAGCAAAAAGTAATTGATGAGCAATGGGCCGGGTCACGTAACGTTCGCTTGCCAAACGAGCGACTTGCACAACGATAGTGGTTACCATAGCATGCATTGACCGGTGATCACTGAACCCACTGGCGAAATGTCATGACGTGCAAGTACTTCACAAAAGGAACTGTCTATCTCTTTATCTATAAGATGTCCTAACACTGATCTGGTCAGGATTCGCTTTAATGTTTAGCAACCATAGGACTGGTTTCTTTTTACATGATATGGTGAAGAAAAATCTGTAAAGTACGAAGTATTTAACCAAGGGCGACTGCCGCCTCAACCCTTAGAAAATGAAGTATTGTTGGCATATTTACCTAATGTACCTATCAGTGCATATTCCGGTTGCAATGCTGCATACGAACTTCCCTCTAAATAATATCAGTGTAGATATATAATGAAAATTAAAGGTAATGAGTTAGATAACAATCGAAATTCTGATAACAACAGTTGAAGTTACTGAAGACTGAATCGTAACTAGATTAGTATAATCGACCTACCTTCGTTGATATCTCTCACTATCTCGTCGCGTGCAAATAGGTACATTATTTACAATGCAAAAACAATATATTTAGTTGATTCTTTATCTCCAGACGGACAACACTTTGCGAATATCGAACGTAGATCTATGGCAGATAACAAATAAAATTAGTTCACTGTTCTTTGTGTTTTGCTGCTTTATTGGCACTTATTTAAAACATAAATGAATTCCTTTCAACCGACAAAAAAGGATTAACCACCTTATTAGCTTAATACAGATCCACTAATCCAATACACTGTTGAAATTGAACTATTTTTTTGTGAATAAATATTTATCAACACCTTTCTTGAGTAGGTAACGATTCTGGCCTGTAATCAAATTAATGTTAAAATCTTTTCCTTGTGTGAAAGAGGCATTGACTCATTTGGCTACTCCCGAGATTACACGTACGTAGTACCATCAATTGGTGTAGCAGGGTGAGTAAACTCAGATTGCAACTCATTTCATCAGGAATTGAACGTGCAAAACCTCATATAGCTTCAATTACACGGAAAAGAACATTCAGATAGACCAAATGATTTCTTATAAATGATTAATAAGTTAGATGTCTATCTATAAACATATGTGCAAAAGCGATAAAGACCAGAATTATCTGGAAAATATGACCTTCGAGACGGCTCTACGAATCGTAAAAATCCTTTTGTACCAATGTTATCGATAGTTACTATGCGGTTATCAAAAAGGAATGTTTTTGTAGAAATATCTACTTCCAGTCACGTGCTGGTTTATTTTAACGAGATAAAAATATCGCTCACTTTGATATAATGCCTTTTAATAAGGGTCAAAGTTGATCGGAATAAAAAAATATACGGAGTATTTTAAGCGTCTCAACTCTTGTTTGTTTGTCTGACATTCAGGTTATTGCGGTGAACATGGAATATCCAGAAAAGACATTTAGTTTTATCATGTTTACACTTTGAATTGTAGAGCTTGTAGGTGCGCAATAATAATCCACAGGATGGCAATAGACACCATCACACGGTAGTCAGCCTTGGAACACCAGACAGCACGTTTAAAAGGAATTAATTGCCGCTTACTTTTCTGAAAATTGCTTCAACAAACGTGAATTAGAGTCCATGTTTGTTTAATCATTCTTTAATATCTACGACATTCTTGGTGCGTGTTGTAAGATGCAGGATCTGTCTGCTGGGCGTGGCCGGCGGCTGCGCAGGCGCACTGAACTTTACCTGACCTCTAGTTACTAGTTTGCTCTTCGGCAAGATCTTTGAAACACTCAATTAGCTTATTTACTGCACGCAATATACAATTATAAGAATCAGGGCTTTGTAATTAGGGTACAATCTAATGGTAGTTGTAATTAGAGCAGTCGTGGCGAGTGATATAATACCACGGTGTATTTTATTGTAAAGTACCTACCCTATTATGATTCGACAGTCTAGTTGTACCTATCATGAATCTGTATTTGTTTGTTGAACAGTTCATCCATACTAATCCATACTAATATTATAAATTCGAAAGTAACTCTGTCTGTCTGTCTGTCTGTATGTTACCTTTTCACGGCTAAACCACTGAACGGATTTCGATAAAATTTGGCAAGAAGATAGATGACATCCTGGAAAAGGACATAGGGTACTTTTTGTCTCTAAAATACCCCTTAAAGGGGTGATATAAGGGATGAAAGTTTGTATGGGAAACCCAGCATTTTTTAAGTTAGCGATATGAAAATTCATATTCGTGCTTTTGGTAAGAAATAAAGAATTATGTGTATCAGCGTTTTTGTAAAATCATCCCCCAAAGGGGTAAAATAGGGGTTGATTACAAAATTCACATGTAATATTGAGTTTTTGTGTCTTATTTTTAAGAGATTTAAGAGGAGTTCGTGGCTAAGTTATAACAGTCACACGGGTCGATTCATCAGGTTAAGCTACGTTTGCCGCGGTTGGTCAGTGGATGGGTGACCATCTTTACATACCGAGACTCTTCCGTGCCTCGGAAGCACGTTAAGCCGTGGTCCCGGCTGTCATTCGTGGATCTTTGACAGTCGTTACGAGTCGTCAGAAGCCCGAAAGTCGGTCACCAGTCTTACTAAGGGGTATCGTATTACCCAGTTACTGGGTTGTGGAGGAGCTGCATTCGATTAGACTGGAAGCCGACCCCAACAAAGTTGGGAAAAGGCTAGGTAGATTGATTGATTTTTAAGAGATTTAAGGTATTGGAAATATAGTCATAGTCCGTATCTTGAATTAATCTTTATTTAATTAAAATCGGCCCGCTCAGTCAAAAGATATTAGAATTTTCTATGTACTATGTGTTTCTAGGTATTACATGGTCAATTGGTGATAGTAATAGTAAAATGAATAATTAGTATTTTAAGGAAAATTGAATAGTAAAAACCTGTTTTATTTATTTGAAAAACCGGACAGGGTGTGAAGGACTTGCGCCCTGAGGGTTCCGTCTCAAAGCTGTGCTTGCTCGGCTTCCAGAATTCCCAAATCTGGATTTGGAATTCTGGAGGACAAACTTTACTTTTCAATGGAAAACGAACTTTTAATAGATTCTAGAGTACCAATTTGAATTAAATACAGACTAAATGTTACTTCAAGACACGGCCTATGAATTTTTGATCCCAGATTGAAGATTAATTCACAGTTCTTTTAAAACATGTAAAAAAACCCTGTCCGATCCGTGTTGTTAGGTATCGTACTGAGAGTCCATTTATGTGGCAATATTAGGGTTTTTTTTTTCAATTTGGAATATTACCGGTTTAGTACACGGGGCGTGGGCGGCCGTCGTTTAGCGGGTGTCTACAAGTCATAACTGAACCCTATTGAAAATTTGTTAATTTTTAATAGAGTTAAGGTAATGTACTTACTAAAAAAGTGAATCAAATAGCAATTTTTTTTTTTTTTTTTCAATAATAATAAGATTTTTTATTACTTTTTGGTAATGTTCCCCCAGTAATAAGAAACCGATTGAAGAAGTGAGATTGCAGTAGGTACCTATTTTCCCCTTTTACTTTTGCAGTACCTATTTACCCCTTTCGGATCAGGCAGGGTTTTTTTTACATATTGTTTAACTAAAAATTACCTATTTTCGGATTTTTTTCTTTACTTGAGGTTGCTTCTCGCCTAACTCCATACTGCTGGCCCGACGAGAAGTACCAAATAGTAGAAGTACCAAGTAGCCATACGGAAAGGCCATGACCTGGGTTAGGACATAGGATACTCTGAATCCCGGTAGTACGTTCCTGTGGGATATTTTCCGCCCTTTACGCGGGCGAAGCCGCGGGTAAAAGCTAGTGATTCTATAAATGCAGATGCAGATTTTAGGTGGATCGAATGATCGTTTTTCCCCCCGTACGCAAACAAGCAAGTTGCGGACACTAGCCCGATAATACAATACAATACAAATGCAATAGAAAATATTCACATAAATATAGCACAGAGGTGAACTCGTGTCGGTGTTGACAAGGTCTCAGGACCTTGACACGTTGGCGTTACGCATCTAGCGCGTTGCGAGACCTTCAGGGAGCTTCTTTCGATACCATTTCTGATTTGCATATACTGAATTTTACGATGGCTTACATGTACAATGGTAAGTTGTTTTTATAGTTATTAATGAGGTCGTGTTGCGCCACAAGCGTGACCTGTGCAGCACCCTTTGTAACGGCTGATGCCGCGATTCGCTACGGGGATTAACAACCAGTGTCGTATGTCGCGAGGCCTGCCACCGTTTGCGAAACTCCCAAACGTTGCCTAGCTTTAATTACTGGCTTTTAACTACTGTTCAATTATAAAAGATTGTCTTCCGAATGTAAATGTCAATAGGATGGCGTTTATGTCCACACCTGTTGACCGGTAGCGTCAATCGAAGAACGGAGCTCGCTTTTGTAATAGTTTATACCGTGAATTTTATTTTTTTAAGACAAGATAATTTCACTACGTATTTAAAATAATGAATAATATTATGTAGGCTCATTTGTATTGGACGATTAACAAGTAAAAAATAGATATTACCGTCATTATATCAGTTCCCGTAAGTCGTAACACGCGTTCAATATTAGGAAGTAGTTAGTGAACCATATTCAGTAATATCAGTTATGTTTACATAAATATCGTCTAGTGTTATAATTGCGATTATTCAATGGTCGAAAGCTGTTCAACAAGTTATGAGGATAAAAGTAAGCTCACATAAACCACATACTCTCGTTGAACACATAACTATAACGTACGGTAATCGCATGATATGGATCCTTGAAGATAGCATCTTAAATAAAACGTCAGATGATAAATGATATGTAGCCAACCAAAACCAGTATCGAAACTGTACGCTGCATATATTTTTTTTAGCTCTTGAAATACCCACTCAGCCCCAGTCTTCAAATTGCGTAAACGTAAAATCTACATACAGATATAAATCGTGAGAACTTAATCTTTTTGCTTGCATAGATAATTATCTAAGTTAAATTAGAATGATTTTGTGAATTATGTGCAGTTCTTAATTCGACAATTTATAGGTCATTAAAACAGATCGAAATTGGGTCTCTAAACTAATTTAGAAAGTCGGTATCCGTCTAGTCAAGAAGTCTTGGGTAGTCTACTCAGTACTTGCGACTTCTAACTTCATAAAGGCGTGTATGCACGAACGAAAAAGTATATGGTGAACACTTTGTTAGGATGTGCGTACCACTAACGAACATCAAACACTATGTTCGTCACAAATGTTCGTGGCGATCCAATTTCGAATCCATGGTTACTAAAGAGAGCGATGCGATTGAGAACGAACTGTGTTCGTATGGGGTTCGAGTTAAGTTTAGCTAATTTTGGTTTTTAACATTTAACCAAATGTTTAATGATCGATTTCCATGTTTTGTACGTTCGTGCGTACACGCCTTTATGTTTGACATTTCAGCGAGCTGTCATGATGGTTTCATGACGTCACCCAATTTAGATAAGGACGCCCGTTATTTGTCTCCATGGTTCATTGTTAGTGCTATCGGGAAACTTATTGACCTTTAGAATTTTCCGCTCGCTTGCCTCTTGCTAAGAAACGGGCAGTTGCGTTGTTACTACGGCCTGTTGCACCAGAAGTTACTATAACATTACTTACGTCAGCTGAAAGATAATTCTTCATACGTACTCTATTTACTAATCCGCTTTCATTATAAAGGTTATCACGTTGAGAATAAACGTTTATTTATAAGATGTAGGTATGTACAAATATGCTACATACTTAAATTGGCTACAGTACGACACAACTTAGATGTAGCACAGATTTGAAAATTTACATTCATTCATTTCAATTTTACAAATGTATTTGGCTATAAGACTTTACAAGTTATTGCGTTTTCGAAAGATCATTTTCACCTGAAGCAGTAATAAAGATTGGTGATTTTGATGGCGCACTCAGATCGGATGGTGATCGGTTTTACGAATTTTGCCGATGCTACATCTAAATTGTGTCGTACTGTACTGATAGTTTAATAAGGAAGACATCCATTTGTGTAAACTCCCAATCGCATATGCCCTTTAAAAGCAATATGAAATTGCTAATACCCAAACATAAATATGAACTTAAACATATATACGTAACAATTTAATCACATACGAAGTACACAGTAGGCTGACATTACAGTTCAAATAGTTAACGAAACGGGGGCACCTTTATTTGGCATCATTACATAACATAACTAGATCGATCTTCTGCTTGGACGTAAGTATTCCATTGGAAATGTCATTGTTCTTCGAAGTTCCGGGGCACTAGCTATCTTAGCAAATATCTGTAGCACACGTGAAAGTGAATGAGAACAATGGAATCAAGCACAGGTCGAGAAATTAATCGTCGCGCATCTGTCTAAACGAATATGGATGATATAGATCACAATGATGGATTGTAGGCATCGGTTTACACCAGTACTGTACGCAATTAATTATGAAACCTTCTGGTTTCTGTTACATAAGAATGTGTGGCTCAAATAAATAAGTACTTTTGCAGTGCATATTTTCTTTAGCTTTTCATTAGTCATGTTGTCAATTTCGCCAGAATTTGCCCAGAATACCCTAGGCCTATGTAGCATAAAATTGGTTACTTTGTAACTAAATTATCTATTAGGACATTTGTGTTTCCAGCTGTAGCTGCCCAGCCGCGCCTACTTGCAGCAGGTGCAATAATCAGAAACCAGAACGCATTTACGATAGAAGTATTACTCAAGTATGCAATTAATCATTTCGTTCGCGGGAGCGTCTCCAATTGATCGTGTTCGGCTGGTTTTGTTCAAGGCACTTCGATTGTTCAGCTCTATTAGTATGCCTCGATAGATCGCAATTATCCGTTAATGTCATGCTACGATTTTATCATCAATTTTGTTCGAGACACCTGTGAAAACAGATTCGTTTTGAACTTCATCAATCAATTCCCAACTATTGTTTTGTCCTGGTATTTCGCCGTAAATAAACAGACATATCTTGTGTTTAGTAACAATTACAAAATGTAAGGATAAATCAAGCGGTCTCGCCCTTGTGTCATGAATGCCATGACATTTGTGTTCGTACCAGAACGTGGCCCAACCTGCGCTTGCGCGAGATTCCAACCTCTTTCGTAGAGCATTGTCGGGAAACGTATGATGAATAACATTCACGTGTCCATTATTAACAACCTGCTCATTTATACTGATTGACGTACAGGGTCCTTGTCTACCTGAATTTTGTGGGCTTTTAAACATGTATTCGGAATTACAGATAAATAGTTGCGCTTGTATCATTATAGTATTATGTGCTATTACTTGAAATGTCAGGAATGAACTAGAGATTTGATTACGGATATCCACTGAATTAGAGGAGCTAATATATCCATGAGATAAGCCTTTGTATAGCATCACACCACTCTACGTAACTATTGAATCTTATCTAAACATTGGAACACGTTTGCAGAATGTGTTAATTGACGTTTGTTTATATTATTAGTCAAAGGGGGTTAAGAATGGAAAGCTACAGAGATATAGATAGTGATAAATATTAATTATAGGTCTTATCTTAATTTGTATTAATCATTGGGAGCGCACGCGGCTGATGCGTGTGCGCTGCTTTGGTGCGTTGCTATATACCTAGTTGGTATATTGAGAACTATTGCATATTTGCGTCATACCGTGACTTCTATCACGTTTGACGTTCGTATCATGATGCATATGAGGGCATGTATCTGTATGAGGGCAGAGGAGTCAACTGACTGATTGACGCAGCACAGCTAAACCACGGAAATAGTAGTATGAAACCAAGATGAGGGTGCACTCACTAAGATAGGATTAGGTACATATTGGTAACTTCACCCCCGAACGGGTCAATGGGGTTCGAATCCGAAGTAGTAGACAATAGCTAGTATAAACATTAAGTATTTTATATCAATTTAAATTATAGCATGTATAATACAGTAATTAAGTGAATTGTGAGGAAAAACACAACACTCACTTTCTTTATTATAATGTATTTTTGTACTGACAATACTATGATTAAGTGCGTACTGTATTCATAACTTATGAGCATCGACCATGATCTAAAAACTTCAGAAACGATTTGCTCAACCCGAGAATCGATAGCAGGACCGCATCAGCTGCCACAAGTCAGTCTTAACAATATATTTTAATCTAACTATTATAACTTGAACAATAACTCAATTTGCAGACGACAAGAAATACTTCGGCACTTCAATAATTTTCATGAAATCATTCGATTTCAAGCAGACGACGTTGCGATAGCAATAAAGTTTTTGGAACAAATAAAAAATAAAGAAAAATTGTGCAATTCATTATGTTACATCTGGAATATGTATACACGTAGAAATATTTCCTAATATCAACCAATAAAAAATTGCCGTACGACCTAAGTTTTGACTCTGCATACAATGATGCAACCATGTTGCAACGTTCATGAGTGCTTCAGCTTTACCTAAGTTTACTTTATTTGGCAAAAAAACTTGCAAAGTAATTCATACTCAATTCTTTAAGACTGACAGTTGAATTCAGACAAACATAAATCATAATGTCTATTAACCCCATGTATGGGTACATGCTCGGGGTTATACATGAGGATTGTTCTTAGAGATGAAGATCCTACATGCATTATGCTGATATGGATCATTTGAATTACTATTATGTAAGTTGTTGCATCGTACGTACGTTAGTGTGTACCGTTAACCTGTACCTCAGCGTGCCACAGATCACATAACATTATTCTAATGTCAGTTCTTATTGAATTTTATTCACAAGCCTTGTTATTAGCACAGTTTATGGTGGCTATAAACGTTGTTTACTATACGCTAATGCCGTCAGCGAGTGATCATTTTCGAGGAGAATGCACGAAATGTATACATGTGAGTTATGTAATTTTAATAGTGTGGTTTAATGTATTGTAACTATTTAATACTGGAACGAATCATCGTGGTTTTGTTTTTACAATAAAGGTTTAAGGGCATAATGCAAATAACTATGGTTGTACGGGGTATTAGATGAATGGTAAGGTCTGCAAACCAGTTGAGCTAAGTTTGTTGGTGACTTCACAGCTGTTAGTGATGCGTGGTTGATTTAATAAGGTCAATCTGGCGTAGCTAACGAGACAGTTAGAAGCGTGAGAACCAAATTAGCTGCAGATAAAAAATGTACAGGCTGCCATTGAGTTAAGTTTTACAAACGCAACCAAAAGCGCCCGTTCACCACAGCTTCCACATCTGCTTAGCAAATCCGGTGATTGTGCTAACGATCATTACTTTATGGCATTATGTTACGCCTAAAACAACGCATTACGTGCCCGTGACCGCGACTCTTGCATCACGACGCTGGTTATCGGCTGCTACCAGCAGGGAGGGTAAAGGTCCTAAAATTCCCACGATGCAGCCGAATACTCTTCATCATTAAGCTTTACACTTGACTTAAGAGCCCCAAACGTGGCTATCTATCTCCAATCTTTAGCACCATTGCTCCGGTTTGAATACTTTCAAAGATTCTATCTGTTGTTAAATATTAGTTCCCGAAGAACTTAATTGCGCAGACTATGAGTGTATCGAATGAACTTTGCAATTTTTGTCGTAACCTTGTCATTACGATGTTAAATAATCGCACACTAATAATACGGAAGACGAAACTTTATAGCCGCTTTAAAGACTATCTTTGTTGATATAACTGTTTGTACGATTTTATGAAGCGATTTATAACTTTCAAATTAACTTTTGGAAGGCTCGAAAACTAGTTGTTATTCTCACACAATGTATCTATGACTTTGGATGTAAATATTCACCGAATGTTAGGTAGGGACGTTAACTAATGTTTTCCATTTATAACTCCAATAATTAAGCATATAATCAATTAACTGTGCACGGAGCATGTAGGTGGTATGTCAAGGTTATTAATTTATTTAATAAACATAATATTATCTAAGACGAGCCTATGTCGAGGACGACCGCGTCACTTGCCGGAGATGCGACTATGCGACCCGCTTTACTTCACACCTGCGTGCGCGCACTGTGTGAAACTTTAGTAATTAAATGGTGTAGTTACATGCTTAATGATCTTGTCAAAGCACCATCCATTACTTGGTGTATGCTACGGTGATATTTTCGCGTTAAATTCGGAACATCTTAATTATTCTCTTTATAGAGTTGTCATTCAAGCTTTTGGTGGGTACGTTATCCTGTTTATGAATTAAACTTGCTAGTGCGTTGCACTATTACTTTGTATAGATCTGTGTTAAAGGCCCTTATATTGTAAGACACTGATTTGTATGCCTAAAAACCCATATAACAATTATGTTATCTCATCATCTAGGTTTGCTGACGTAACGATGCAATTGACTTATGTCGTGTCCGTTATCTGTCAATGATCTAAGGGCTCAGGGACGGCGGACGGCAGTGGACGTCTTTATCAGAAAACATGGCGGCTGCACGCCGGTGGCGGCGGTGTCCATCGCACCCGGACCCAAAGACCGTTGAACTTCACGATCTAGATATAAATTACAAAGCACCGATTAATTTCTGATCCATGCATTACGTGAGTGCGTGATTCTCAGGCTTTTGCAATCTGCACCTATCGATTGTCCTCGTGACCTCGACAATTCTTCTAGAAAACAATACAAGTTTGATTAGATAGTGGCCCCAGAACTGGTATTTTTCCTTCAGGATTCCTAGTTATTTAAAAGGCGATAAGACAGCTCTGAATTGAAAAGGACAGCATTTTGTATTGTGAACTTATAAAAATAAGATTAAGTTGGCTTTTCCTTGCAACAGCAATGCAATGCAACAGCAATGGTTATTAATGAAAATCCTGAACCGATATGGTTAAAAAGAATTAAAAACCTAAAACGCAGTGTTATGTAGTAGCGAGTAAGGAAATTAGTTTCTTGGAACGCAAAGTATATTAATTGTTTTATTCTATCGAATTCCCTAATGTCCTTCTAGAATTTCCAATGCGGTTATCCATAATTCTGATTTACCAGAGATAGGTTACCCCCCCTACCGACTAATTTGGCACCAGTATTGGTATGCCGATAATATTTTAATACTCGGATTAAGTTTATACATCGATAACAAAATATCTGGTTCGTAAGTATGTTTAGGACCTTTGTACTCATATAGGTACTTTGGATCCCGTTCCAAAATCCGGTCTCACATTACGCAAACCGATACACTTTTTCTCGATCCTATCTATCTAGTACACTACAGAAGACCTACCTTAATCTGATTACTTTGAACAACATTAACATAAAACAAAGCATGACATTTGTTTCCATTCACAAGCAACAGGTATTATGTACATACTTGAGTACAATACGTGTTAAAACATTTGCCATTTGAATATCTATTAAGCATGATATGTTCTTACATGTCGATGTCGAGCGAACAGGGTGTCTGTCGTTGCGAAATGATCTATTGTGCGCAGGCGCCACCTGGCATACGTCAGCACTGCCCCGCCCCTCAACCACTATCAGCCTATTTGAAATACGAACACGGGAGCCTTGATGTGTCCATCATTCTACGATGAATTATGTTATTGTCACTTACCTATGCATGTACCTACTAGTCATAAAAAGTATATGATCATTGTGCACTATATACCTACATACTGGAACATGAATACTCAGCATGTGAGTCATTTTGTAGTTTTGTAAATGCGTTTCTATAAATTTTATGCCAAATGCGTATGCAATGTTTGTAAACCGCAAAATGAAGTTGTTTTAGGTAATTCTTGTTCAAAGTGTTAGCGGATTTAAATGCTTGTGAGAATGTGTATTATATTAGTGCTGAATACTTTAGTAGTTTTGTGTTTTAAATTAACCGGTTGAATGCCGTAATAACTGAAACAATTAAAAAGCCATTGTGTCTCGCGTGGATTCACGATACGAAGGGTTAAGGGCTAAGATAATTCTAGAATAAATTATCTGCTTACTAAAATAGGTAGGTTATCAAGTGCACCAGTTCAAAGATTTCTGAGCATGAACACACGTAACGATATGATTACAGTTTATATTTATGACTATTTCATTCTTCTTGATGATGTTACGATAAAAAGCCGAATAAAATGATACTTAGATGATAATATACTCGTCACGGTGGATGTGGCAGCACGACAGTGTGACGAACGAGGATTTTATGGGCGAAGATGACGATTTGATGAAAAAACATGCAGCAATAGCGTAAAAGCGAAAACACACAAGTTACGTGAGCACTTGGAAGTAGACAGATGTGATGTTACAGTACTTACATTAAATTATAGATGGGGATTGCATAGAAATGCTTCTGTGTTTTCCGTATAAAATTACATTACCAGAATTATCTATTGTTTCGCTCCTAAAAGCTTTGTTTAAAAAGGACTTGCCAACACAAAAATACAATACTTGTCAAGTCATCATCGTACAAAGCTACCAAGCAGTCCCAGGCGCATGAATAAAAATTTAGTTCTGCAGAGTTATGATGAAAAACTGTAGGTATTCAATCAAAACTGTTCTATATAATTCTCGATGAATCGCGTCATACAAGGATGGGCAATCACCCAAAAAGATTAGCAGAAGAAAAACATGAGTCAATGCGACTTGACAACGGATATTATCAAAAGTACAGCCCTACACAGCGTGTTAATAACACTTTGAAATTGTGTGACTCGATACGACACGGGCACCGCCGTATCAGTATCAAATAAAAAAAGAAAACAACAAGTTATCACAGTTCGTGGTTGATGCAAATATACTCGCGCAAATATTTACATATTTTAATGGTTCAATAAATATGGACCCTGATATAATGTAGTATCGTGGACAAAATAAATAGGTAATACATATAATTATTTTCAGAGTTCCCTACGCCCAAATGAAAAAACGGAACCCTTACTCGTGTGTCTGTCTGTCTGTTCGTCTGTCATAGCCGATTTGGACCGATTAAGTTAAAATTTTGTACACATATGAATTTCTGTGCCCTAAACACGAACGTGTAACGTAAATAAATGAATTTTGAATATGGGGTTCACTTTTGGGAGGAAAAAAAAAAAAAAAATAGAAAAAGTTTTGCAAACTGTAGGTACGTGTGACATGTCAAATGAAAGGGTTTGTTATGAGGATTTTAAATATATAAATAGGTTAATATATAATAGGTTATTTTATATAAATAGGTAGTTTTAAAGAAAATGGATAAAATTAACCAGCTCCACCCTTATTTCCGAAACTGCTAAGCCTAAAATTTTGATAATAAATATAGGGAATAGTTCTATACTTATAGATGTCTATGGTCTTAAAATAACATGGTAAATCACTCAATATTGTGCTTACAAATTTATATTTGCAATTGGAATGTATGGGGGAACATGTTTTTCAACTAGAATGTTAAATTTGCTGTTAGGATAAATTCATCCCAAGTACGGAACCCTTCATTGTGCGTGGTCCGACACACGCTTGGCCGGTTTTCTATGATAAAGCTTGTTGTTGACTCTTTATTCTTTAATTGGGGGTCTTTATTGAATAACAATGACTTCGTAATATGTCGATTAATTAATACGTTTTTTTTGTTTGTTAATTATTTATTTGACTCTACATCAAATTGACTACAAAGAAACCAGCGATAAACTCGAAGTTCTGTTGATTACTGAAGACTGAAGATCTGTTGCATTTGCATACAAACACATGTAAAATGCATTAAATATAAGTTAACTAGTGTTAAGTCGTACAATTAAAGACATTCATAGTTTAGTTTAGTTTTATTTTCTTCACGAAATATTCGTGTTTTGACATCTTACATGAAACTTGAAAGGAATGCTAAATTTTTCTGAAATGTTAGATACTTATTAAGATACTTACCTATTACTTGATTTAAGATATTTAGGCATTTCGGGCACTCAGTTTTATGATTGAATTGACCCACCTCTTATTGTTTACTTCAACATTTTTTATCAACACTCGGAATTTTCCAACACTCTTAAAGTTTGAAGTTAATTATAATTGTTGTGAATAATTTAGTTTATACGAGCATATAAAAAAATATTCGTTTGATAAACAATTACAAAACAAAACAATTATAGTACACTGTAGGTACCTATGTGTTAGCGTAGCAACACATCTATCGAGAATTACGCGCCCGAAATTGTGCGTGGTTACACCTTCCATGTTTTTTAATTTTCACAGTAAATTCAACACATTTAGAGCCTGTTTCACCACCTACGATTAAGTTCCTATTAACTTACTTGGCAGATAATTTCATACAAATTCTGTTCCATTTTTGAATTTATTCGGTAAGTAGTGGCTATTCGGACATCGTGAAATAGGCCCTTAGGCAGCCTAATTTCCGTCGCATAATTTTCTGCGGTTGTTTTGCTACGCTAAAATAACAACAGTTTACTTTAAATGATTGAGTGTTAAAGTATATTTTATTACAATCCACATAATCTAGTGAACTCTTTTTGAAGTGAACACTTCTTTAGGCGCGTTGACCACTTTTTGGGTGAACAAAAATCATGGAACTCGCGCCATCGTTACCGCACTCACCGCACGCTTCCCATGATTTTCGTGTTGACAGCGCACTCTGTTTTTTTCGTTCTTGTACTGACAGCAAGCCACATAAATTTCTGATATTTTCGTTATGGCGTTACGTTGTTAGAGGCATAATAAATATTGTAAAAAAAAATAAAAAATTCAAAAAAAATCTAATGTCATTTATTCAAACTAGGCTGAGAATCAGCACTTTTCGAACGTCAAAATTACATAAGACAGTCCCCCAAAAACGCCCGCCCTTCACCACTTCCTAGTGCTTTTAGCTGGGAAGAAGAAGTGGCGCAACAAACTCCCCAGCAGCACAGCTGTCTGTTCAGTTAGAAAGCTAGTGTAGCTGTGGTAACTAAGTATGTATTAATTAAAGTATATATTTTACATTATTTACTTAGTTTTCACTTCTATCAGCAGTCCCCAAATATTGCCCGCATGTCTTTTTTACTGTTTATGGTTTTACTCACGTTTAGTTTCGGGATAACCTGACTAGTTTTCGAGTTTGTAAAAATCAATTTTCATGAGCTCACCATAGTCATCACATTCATCACGCACGCGGCGTGGTAACGAGTGGTGCTTGTGTCACTTGTGAACATATGTTTCCCAGAATAAAACACTGATAAATGAGAAGTCAAAGGTTTTGATGTTTTTAAATTTTATTCTCCGCCTGTAGCAACAATGTTTAGGTACTAATAAAAAAATTATCGGAACCGGAATTAGCACAAAAATTATTTCTTCATTAAGTATAAAGGTTATCGCAAGCTGACGTAGTGATTGGAAAGCATTGTGTGAAGTCTTCAGAATTTTAAAGTGTGAATTGGTTGTAAATTTATGTAACTATGAATGGAGGATTTTGAAGTAATTTTTTTTTATTCGTATAAAATAACAAACAATCTGAAGTTTTTGAGACAAAGCTGACCAATAATCTCCGTCAAATATCGTATAAAATCCCTTTTATCAAATAACTTGTAGGAATGATGCATTAGTGGTAATTTTAAACAAAATATCAACACTTAAGTCAGTAACAAATATTGCCAATTTATTTCTTACGTGTAAATGTCAAATGATAGCAAAAGGCAATCGTTCATTGATGCTTATGCACAGCGAAATGAATTCCGTGAGATATCGCAACCGTGTCATGTATGTTTATGTTATTTGGAATAAGTACAAAAGACATTGCCTAATTTTGTATGGAAGTTGGACCAAGTGCTGCCTAGAATACTCACATAGTGCATTTTGTTCCTCAGACCATCACTAACCTGTATTTCAAAGCGCATATAAATCTATCCCAGGAGTCCAAAGAAAAACAGTCTCTTGTTTTGAATATTTTTATTGGAAAAAATTAACTTAGTAGCAACAAATGTACAAAATCAACTATTAAACAGTTATTGTGCATTCAATTATAATTGTAGTAATTGTATTTTGATGTTGTAGTTGGAGTTGGACGTCGGAACCACCGGGGTAACCTACTGGCCAGTTTTATGGAGAAGGAAGGCCTTTTTATGATGAATTCCTTCTTCAAAAAACGTGAGCACAGAAAGTGGACCTGGCAGAGCCCTGATGGGGCAACAAAAAATGAGATTGACTTCATTATGTCGACGAAGAAGCAAGTATTCAATGATGTCTCTGTGATCAACGTGGTGAAAACCGGAAGCGATCACCGCATGGTAAGAGGCACATTGAACTTAATTATCAAGCTGGAAAGATGTCGACTGATGAAGTCTACACTCCGTCCAGCACCAATCCAAGTCCAAAACCCCGAGAGCTTTCAGCTCGAACTTCAGAATCGTTTCGAGTGCCTAGGGAGCTCCGTGGACGATTTTAACGATGGGTTCGTGGAAACTGTCCATACGGTCGGGTCCAAGATCTTTAAGACCCGTCGTACAAATGGAAACAAGAAGCTCTCTGATCCTATTATTCAGCTCATGAAGGAGAGGCTCGAGATGATCCTCCAATCTTTAGACGATGCGGTCAAGTACCGGCAGCTCAATAGACGGATCTCTAAGTCCTTGAAAAGCGACCTTTACCGCTTTAGTGCAGACCGCATTAAGGATGCGATATTGGGCAGAGCCAGCTTGCAAAACTGAAGACCGATGATGGCAGGATCGTATCCGCCAAACTTGAACTATTGAGAGGTTCTATGGACAGTTATACACGTCAACCAGTAACCCCGTTACGAATGTGGCAAACGACCCAAGAGCTAGATTAACCCGACACTATACCGAAGATATCCCGGTCGTCAGCTTGTACGAGATTAGGATGGCTCTAAAGCAGCTTAAAAACAACAAGGCGCCGGGTGATGACGGAATTACGGCGGAACTCCTAAAGGCCGGTGGGAAACCCGTTCTTAAGGCTCTCGAGAAGCTGTTTGATTCCGTCATACTCGGGGTAAAACACCACACGCATGGAACAGAGGTGTGGTAGTACTCTTCTTTAAAAAGGTGTGTGAGTATGTCAGTCCGACTCTACGACCAGACCTCGAAACCTATCCTTCTGCAGCGAGGTGTGAGACAAGGAGACGTTATCTCTCCGAAATTATTCACCGCTGCACTGGAGGATGTCTTCAAGGTTCTGGACTGGAAAGGGCTAGGCATCAACATCAATGGCGAGTATATCACTAACCTTCGGTTTGCCGACGACATAGTTATCATGGCTGAGGCCAAGGAGGACCTCAGTATAATGCTTGATGACCTCAGTAGAGCCTCCAAAAGAGTAGGTCTTAAAATGAACATGGAAAAGACAAAGGTCATGTCAAATGCCCATGTAACACCCACTTTCATAAAGATCGGAAACGCTACGCTCGAAGTTGTAGACGAGTATGTTTACCTAGCATGTTTATGAGCAGTGGTGGCCCAGTGGTAATGGCCCCGACTTCAGAGTTGTAGGTCGTGGGTTCGAACCCAGGCAGGCGCTTTACTTTGTGTAAATAATTTCATCACCACTGCTCTCAAAACGGTGAAGGAAAACATCGTGAGGAAACCGGCATGTCTTAGAACCAAAAATTCGAAGACATGTGACATCTACCAACCCGCACTGGGCCCGCGTGTTAGATTACGGCCCACTCCCTCTCACAGAGAGGAGGCCTGTGTCCCAGCAGTGGGAACATTAATAGGCTGATGATGATGATGATGATGATGTTTACCTAGGACAAACTGTCCAGCTAGGTAGGTCCAACTTCGAGAAAGAGGTCAATCGTCGAATCCGACTCGTCTGGGCAGCGTTCGGGAAGCTACGCAATATCTTCTCGTCCCACATACCACAGTGTCTCAAGACGAAAGTCTTTGACCAGTGCGTGTTGCCAGTGATGACTTATGGCACTGAAACGTGGTCGCTCACAATGGGCCTTATCAGAAGGCTAAAAGTCACCCAAAGAGCAATGAAGAAGGCTATGGATCACCAAAATGGATCACAAGTGACGTAAGACAGCAAAAAGTAGTCGGTTTTTTTTTTTATTCTGGCATCTCGCAGCTGACCACTGAGGTCCTCGCTGGTTAACCGAACTTTCCTGTGGCTGCCTTTAGCTACTACACTAAAAGTCTCCATCCAGGGGCATAAACTATTCTAAATTAAAATTAGGCGAACGCTCGCTAAAGGCAAGGGGGGGGGGCGCGGTTGCTGGGTCCATAAGGGAGTATAGGGGGGTATTTATAAATACATTTTTGAGAAAAAATATATCAAAAACGTTGTTTAATGCAAGATTTAGTCATTATCACAAAAACTGGATTTATTTATTTTTCCTGGGACCAATTTTTTTTTTTTAATTTTTTTATAGTTCATGTGTATGCTACAGTACCACTAGACCAACTCACATTCCTAGGCAGCACTTGGTCCAAACCTAGGCAATCTCCTCTCAATCTAGGCTGGCGAAATGTGGGTGTACATGCTACAGGCTGTACACCTCTGTCTAACCCTTCGGGGAAACAAGACATGATGTTATGTGTTATGTTACATAGTTACAACCCGAAATAGATCCAATCTTTTTTAAACCACAGAAAGAATAGCAGACTACTGCAAAACCAATATTTCTTAAATATTTAGTTCGTACCATTTATGGATTGAGGATTTCAGACCATCATACAGTTCCGTGAGCATAAGTCCTAAAATTGAAAATCTCATAGTTTTATTGAAAAAATAAGCTATTAACATAATATAATTATGTGGTATCAAGAATTGTAAAGAAGTCAACCGCTTGTTTTATTTTGGAATTCACATAATAAACATGACACAATTACTTACAGATAATGTATTCAAAATTTTCCGCAATGTGTTAATCTTGTTGCAAATATCTATTTGTGTAATTTCATTCAACATTTACTTATCGTACAATTTATTGGTATGATTTCGAAGCTTCTAGATTATTGTTCTGAGATATAATGAACCACTTTTCACCCTTATGCCCCTAGTAGGTAATAAGGTTGAAAAGTGGTCCACCGCCCGTGACCGCGATGGTACCTAATGATTGCAGTGATCACTGCAAATAATCTATTATTATCAGAACGATAAGAACGTTTTCCGAATAAATTTAATAAACCGGAACATAGCATCTGCTAATGTGTCGATGGTTGGTACTCGAGTTAGTTTATAGCTACCTTGCTCGTTGCTTAATAGACATGAATGTTAAATGTTTACGAGGCACGGCTGGCATTCAAACTTCTGGTATTCCATTAGAGAACAACCTCTTGCCCCGATTAGACTTCGTTTTCTGTTCCTCTAAACCAGAAGTTCCCAAACTTCTTTTTCTCGTAGACCACTTTCGAATTTTCTGGTTTCGGTGGACACGCTCTTTATTTTTTATTTTTTTAAATATGAAGATTAGATCTAACGATGGGCAATACAAGTTTTTCGCGCTATCTGTTAGGACTGCATGTAAACTGTAGCGGTTACACCGCGACATACAAACTACGCAGTAAAGACATGACGTCACACAATTCCTGCATCTCGCAGTTAGAGTTTACCAAGCGAAAAACATAGATAAGACTATCCGAAATCAACATATGGGCAGTTGCCCGCCAGACATAACAACCCGTCTGGTTGGAGGATCCTCCCTTTTCTATGGTGGATGAGTGAACTTTACACCCTGTTCCTCATGCCCCTAAATTGGTGACCCCGAGTATGAACGTCAACGTAGCCTTCGTGCAACAACTTCAGCGTGACGTCATCATCATCACTCCCGCAAGCTTTCGTGAGGCGAGTCACACAGCCAGCCAGCACCCACGGCTTCAACGGGTATCCTGACCACCAGCATGCAGCAAACGCGCATTCCTGGTCATCACCCTCAGCCACATCACCCCGACTCACTAGGTAATCACCGCAATCACCTCAATCACCGCAATCTTCTCAATCACCGCAATCACCACAATCGCCGCAATCACCGCAAACAGTTCCGACCCACCGTGAACTGTGCGGCACCCGGTTCCGACTCACTGGAACCACAATCACCATCGCCGCAATCACTGCAGACAGTTCCGACCCACTGTGAACTGAGCGGCACCCGGTTCCGACTCATTGGAACCACAGCTGGCACTGTGAAGCATCGCAAGATCCAAGACTCAGGCCACTATCGACCTTCGGTCTCCGGAGGGGAGTGATGTAGCGGTTACACCGCTACATACAAACTACGCAGCAAAGACATGACGTCACACAATTCCTGCATCTCGTAGTTAGAGTTTACCAAGCGAAAAACATAGATAAGACTATCCGAAATCAACATATGGGCAGTCGCCCGCCAGACATAACAACCCGTCTGGTTGGAGGATCCTCCCTTTTCTATGGTGGATGAGTGAACTTTACACCCTGTTCCTCATGCCCCTAAAAAACCATAGCTCCTAAACAAAATTTGCCAAAAATCTGAAAAGAATCTTAAAGCTTCAAATTGCTTTTTTTAAAGTTTCAATACGACCGTTTTTCACCAAAATACAGCCTGAACCAAAAATCACCGAATGGAATTTTTTTATGCTCCCTTAATTTTTTTGTGTACCTAAGTAATTTGTTATCTTCCTACAGTGATAGGTAAAGCCAAGCCAACATTTTTGTTATTAACTATTGACACCAGAAAAAATTTCGTGGACCCCCAGTTAAACTTGTGAACCCCAATTTCTTTTCACGCCAACTTAGACCCCCGTCGAGTCTCCCGTGGACCCTTGGGGTCCACCTGGACCACTTTGGGAATCACTGCCATAAACGGTAGAAGGTACTTATCTTGAAACAAAACTACCGCATAAAATAATTTAAAGAATATTTTTGCATTTTATTTATCTTGATACCTAAAGTGTATATGTAAATAAATCACAGCCCTGAACTTTTGAACGTTATATCACGGTTTTAAAAACAATGTGCCTACGTTGAGTTGAACGAAATAAACAATGAGAAAAAAAAAACCAAATAATGAAAAATTCATGAATTAATGAGACGTAGAAATATTCACATTTACTAGGAGCATCAAACTTATGCCACTAATGATTGTTTATTTAGTAGTATCGGTAATTAGTTGGTCGCGACTGGGGGAGTGTGCCAAGGTGAGAGCATTAATCTCGTTCGGCCGCGATGCCACCGCGCTGCGCTTGCGCCGACCCACTGACTCATCCCGCGACGTGGGCTCCACAAAAACACCTATTGTCTGATCATTTTGGCAGGTGCACTTCATTATCCGTATCCACCTACGAGATTATATTCACCACATATGCAGCAATGGCGAAACGTAATGCCGAAAATGTTCACATACGTGGTGTGTGGATTTTAAGAATATTATCACTAAAATGGATAGGATTAAGTACACACAAAGAGAAACATTGAAGAAATACCGAACAACAACATATTCAGTCAATGTTCTTTAGATTTTTTGTTAGAGGCTTATAATACTCGTAACAGGTTTACCGCTACAGGTTTCGCCACAATGCACACCATGAATTTTATTCGGTGTGAAAATGACCAGAGACAAATGCCGGTTGCAGTTACTGGGATTGTTTCGCGAATTCGTTTTATTTCTATGCAAGATTCATATAGTTTAAAAATGAAAATTTATTGTAACGCACGATCGTAGCCGTGTGTAGTATTTCCTTTTGATTATTTTCTAGTCAGGATATTGTCAGAAGCATAGGAAATTATCGGTATTGCTTACATCTAGCGAATGACAGTAGGCTCACCCACACGGAACTCAACACTTTCAATAGTAAAACGTAGGTGTACAACAATACACCTCTATCTATCCTATCAACATTAGGATGTGATCATCCATGAACAAACCGTCTTCCGATCTAACGCGCGTGTGCGTTAGATCATCTACGCACATTCAAGGGTACATTCCAATGTTTACATTTTGTGTAAAGCTATCTAGGGTCGGGCGACCCCTGCGCATGCGGCACGACGATCCCACTGGTGTATCACTTATCACAATGTTTGAAGATCTAGCGACCTCGGAGCATGCATCGCTGAGATGCCGCAAGATATCACACCACTCCGTTGTGAAAATGATGATAAGTATGTTCGAAATTCAACATGGTAATAGTTATCGGCAAACAACTTAGTTGCACGTTATTGTCTAGACAAATAAGTGACAGATCTTTGACAGTCGTTACTGGTAGTCAGAAACCTGAAAGTTTGACAAGGCATACGTATCAGTAACTAGGTTGTGGAGCAAGCAGTCGCTTTATGTAAAATACTGGTATTCAACTGCATCCGGTTGCACTGGAAGTCGATCCCAAGATGATGAGGAGCTATCCAAGGCCGTCTTAGGGGCCCCTGGGCAAACAAGAATTTGGGGGCCCCAAATTCTTTTTTGCCATTGGAAAGTAAAAAAGTGAATGACAAAAAACATTTTTCTGTTATGATTTTATATTTACTACGGGTAAGATATTTAGATAGGTACGTTATTAAATAAAATGCTGCAATGGTTTCTTTTGGGATTTCTGGTCTACAAAATCTTCTATTGTAATATATTGACAGTAATTTTTTTGACGATATCACGTTCTATGGACATAATTATTGACAAATTAGTTAATCGTTCTTTTAAAAATGTCGTTCGTAATTCTTTTTTGATTCCCTTTTTTTTGAAAATGGGATCTCTCCTCTACAATTGGTAATCATCAAGTAAATGAATATTCCGCGCTTCCGGGGCCCCCGTGTGGTGCGGGGCCCTGGGCACGGGCCCCCTGTGCCCTTATGGTAAAGACGGTACTGGAGCTATCTGCTTTTTCACCTGCAGAAAGAAAACATGATTTTAAGTCGGAACTTGCTACTCGAAGCTGCATATAGATTTTCAAGTGACATTGAAGATGACAAGAAGTGCAAATTAGTACAATAGTAGGTAATTCTTTAACCCAGACACTCGATTATGACTCAAGCACTGAAGCAAGGACTGGAGCAGTGGTGGCCCAATGATAACGGCCGCGACTTACGAGTTGTAGGTCGTAGGTTCGAACCCAGACAGGCGCTTTACTTTGTGTAAATTATTTCATCACCACTGCTCTTAAAACGGTGAAGGAAAACATCGTGAGGAAACCGGCATGTCCTAGAACCAAGAATTCGAACAGACATGACATGTGACATCTACCAACCCGCACTGGGCCCGCGTGGTGGATTATGGCCCACTCCCTCTCACAGAGAGGAGGCCTGTGTCCCAGCAGTGGGAACAATATAGGCTGATTATGTATGACTCAAGGCCCTTAGATGTAAAATCTTCGGGTTATCTAACGTGGTTGTTCTTCATCTTCACGCTTGTGCTTCAAGGCTTTTCCATCGCGAAAACTATTATTATTTATGAAACTATTACTCAGGTGCTTAAAAATATATAAATTATCAACATTTCATAAAAAATTTATAATAATTCGACCTTTCTTTATAATTGTATTAAAAGCTTACGCCCGGGCCGGCGCCAGGTGTCCCCGACAGTCCGTATACAGCGACTGACTCTTTGTAAACTAATTTACATACCTCAATGTTGTGTTTTGAATATACCTATTATATTCCAGTTTCCCTGTCACCACTCGACGGACGGAATAACTAACCCATTCTCTATAATTACATGTAGATTCTATTAAATCTTTCTTATTTACCCTGAAGTGGCCGGCCTACTCAACTTTGCATAACTGGTCAACTACTTAAATAATCAAGAGCAAGACCAGTTCTTCTATTTCTAGCTATGCTAATGTCTGATGTACTGGGTTCATCCATCGGCTGATCTCAGATTTATAAAGTGACGAACTATTTGTAAGTTCTTCACACGTTTTTAATGAGCTATGTAATAACACACTTGTCAGTGAACTATTGACCTCTGAACTCATGTTAGCGACGAGAATTGGCAAAAAGTTCACTACGACACGTTCGTAAACGTGTTCAATCGAAGAACTCACGCATTAGCAATTACACGACGAGCCACACCACCACTGGGCCATTAAGAGTATTCGCATACCTGCACGGATAAGCACACAATTACCACGTTAATTGAACTTAATATAGATGCTTCGTTACGAGAACTATGCGAGAATATATGCAAAGGTACCCTAACTTTGAGAAGTGTCTTCAAGATATACCTACGTTATCGGATGCCAGCGATGTAGAGGAGTGCTTGCTTCGATGCCTAAGTGTCCTTTTGTTTATGTATATAACGGCGCAGGATAGCCTTAACCTACTACCACTAATACTCATCGTATTAATGGTTCAGTAGCTTAAATATCATCAAGATTATACCGGAATATAGCAGTTCGTCGTGGGCGTGGTACGCGTACGACAGAGGCAGAGGTTCCCCTGACATGTTTTTCTGCCATAAGAAGACAGCCGCCACGCAACCATCGATGCAACGCTCTGATAGAGTGATTCGGTGATTCCAGTAACTTCTTAACAACACTGGGCTGGTTAGTTTGGTTAGTTATTTAATTTGGTACCTACTACGCAGATAAATGAATTTTATGAAAAATAAAGATATTCTGTTCTATTTCCGGTCAACTTTTTTGCAGATATGTAGGTTTTTTGGTTTTGGCATTTGTTAACATTTTCGACTCCACCCACTTCTCATAGAACTCATACGCCATGCCGCCATACATATTGGAAGTGAACACTCCGGGAGTGTTGCCGGCATTAGATACGTTTGCGCTAAATTTAACCATCACGGACGGTCAACGGCATTAGGTTTAAAACCGTGTTATAAAACACTGTAAAATTAAGCAAAATAGTGTTTTCAGAGGGTCTTGTCGCTATACGTAGTTTCCAGTTTTTTAATTTTTTTGTGAATATTTGTAAACGAGAACAAAAAAATAACATAATAACTTGGGTTTTAAAACCAACGCATATACTAATAAATTTTGTTAAAATATACGTCAGTTTTTATTTTCACGGTTTATAATGCTGTATTCGCTACGAAAGACTTACATTTAAAATGAGCCCTCCGCGAGGCCTTCGGCATCCCATATGCGAACCATAGGTTCCCATAGGTGAACCCTCCAGGAGGGCTACCGGCACTATTTTACACTTCGAGTAGGTACCCAATCTCGAATTGTAAAATTACTAGCTAGTCCACTGACTTGCATAATTCGGGGCTCCATTGAACTACACTTTGGTATATGTACTTAGTACTAAGTTAAATGCTGTGTTCACAAACAAAATTAAGCCGTCAGTTTGCCTACTACTGAAATATTTGATGCTAATAACAGATAAGTCGAGTTTGTACGGAATAGACTATGCTTTTGGAGTCTAAGAGTTGTACTACTTTAAGTTTTCCGTTTTCGTTCCAAAATCGCCATGTAAACTACATCATAATTTAATTCAATCTAATCTAATAACCCAAATCTGTGTCGCAAAGTTTAACATGCGTGTTATTACTTACATTTATCATTTGCAGAATAATTTACTCAAGTGGTTTGTAAAGTGGGTCAACATTATTTTACTTGCACAGTTCCTTTTGATCTATTTATCTCTTATCCATTACAGCGAAAGTCTCTCGATGAACAAAGATGCGTTGTTTAAAGTAGGTCGAACTGTTTGTTGTGTTACGTTATGTAATGACTATTACATTCTTGATTATGTTTAGTAACTAGGTATCGTTAATAGAGAGGTGTTGAACTCTGTGTAGCCAAATAGCGATATTGCATGACTGCATGCAATATCACAATTAGGATACATGCAGACACCTAGTTCCTAAGTAGTCTTGTTAAGCTTACTGATATATTATTCAAATACTACGTTTGAATCTAAGCCAAGTGCTTTTACTGCGTTCGTAAAGAGCTATCCAAACATAAAACTGCCTACAGTAAACTCAACATCACACAGAACATGAAGCTACTCGTAACAAGCCGGTGATATAGCATATACTCAAGGATTTCGCCTTGTTTGGATTGTATAATAGCAGACAAAAGAATCAACACAAATGGAATTAAGCTTTAATATTCATACAATTGAACTCAGTTTCAATGGGCATTGAATAGGGATTCTAATAAGGCACCCTCTGACCTGTGGGTCACTTGGGCTCGTGTGCGGCGGACGATAATTGTTGACTGTTCGTAGATTACACTGTATTGTGAGGAATATACAGGTACGATAAATTAATAACGACGGTATTCATGCATGACCACGCGCATGGATTAATGTGATCGTGTACGAGATGTCTTGTGTCTCATAGTTAGTTATTAATGATGTAGAATTTCTAGTATGTTACCCACTGCAAGCATTCTGGAGGTGTCACAGTGCACATAACTCATGACTGCGTTACAGGTAATTTGCATGTGAATGCGTATTGTTGTGGTTTCACAATATCTGAAGAAACAACACTTCGATCAGTGCAAATAATTTGTTTTACATGTGTAGGAATAAAGTTTTATTTGTAGATATAGTGGAATTGAACAACCTCTGTAGCAACTGCAGTGGTTCAGGTATGCACCTGACTGTGAGGTTGTCAAACTACCTTCAGCAACATGAAATGTAGGAACTTATTGGTTTATTTACATAAAGGTTATCGAAATTTCGATTCGGGCGCGGCTGTCAACAATTAAAACCAATGCCATGAATATTAAGTAAAATAAGTTATGTCCAGAAGCTTTTAAGCTGTTGTTTATGTGACTTATTAACAGCTGCTGTTGCAGATGTCATGTTTAAACAACATCTTTTTTGGTTGTTCGTATCGCCGCGTGGTGGATCACCTGTGCCGTGTCATGGCCTGAACATTTGCGCAACTACACAGAGACGCCGCAAACTGCGCCGGCACGTTAAAACGTCAACGATGTTATTTTAATTCATTGTGTAACACGGTGTAAGGGAATAAAATACATGTATAAACGTTTAACTTAAGTTGTTCTGTGTGATCTTATGCTACTGATAAAGTACAATTCTTACTTCTGTTTTTGCCTCATGTATGAGGCACAAACAGTAGTAAGGAACGCACTTTATTACGGTTTTATTTGCTTTGTCGCGTCTTTTGAGTGGACGCATTTTATGGTGTGTATTTCAGTTTTGAGTTTATAGCTTTTGCAAGTATTTTTTTGTACATTTCTACGTTACCTATGTGTATTTTTATGGAAGACACGAATTTTACTGGGCCCCTAAGCAGAGCTAACAGAGGTATGTTTATAGAAACTCAAATTCGCTCTTTATCTCGCTCGTATACTTCTGCTCGCGGGCTGAGTGAGTGCGAGACTGAGCGGCGGGAAGAAGTATCCAAGGCGCCGATAGTTTATGTAATTTGTTTTTACGGTGAAAATAATGGTAATGAAAAAAAGCATACCATCTGCTTAATATTTAGTTCAGTTATTATGCATTTCATGATCTAATATGAAGTATTTTTTAATACTAGCGGTTTATTGTTCGGTTTGAAAGAAACTTAGTATTTTTTTTTTCGTCGAGAAAATTTTATGGAATTGTGATTTCGTCAAACATAGTACTTAACGTTAATCCTCAACTTTACCATATATTTATTTCAAAATTAATGCTGCAGTATTTTCGATATTATAACGAAGGATCATGCCAAGCAATTTGAGATTATATAATCTTAAAAAAACGTTATTTGAGATGGATTCGCTAGTACCACCAAGGATAATGTAAGAGATGTTTAATGAGACTGCATAAAAGAAACTCTGACGCAGGCCAGACCATTGATACATCATGCATTAGGTAGTATCTGCCACTCGCTGTAATTTTGTTAGTGTCCTATTATTATTTAATAGCAAGACTACACTCAGCGTAATTACTCATTCGTTTTGACGACGATTATTTTGCTAGATTTTGCAATCGTATGTCATTCCATACATTTAAACACTTAACTTCAAATTACCGAAGGTCCTTTTCGACAACAATTAGTTCTTATTTTATATCAAGACAAGACAATCCCTTGTAATGTGTCTATGAATTTATTGGTAATATTTATGTAAATATTATTTAGATGATTGTAATGGCAACAATTGGTGTCGCGTGGTAACATGCATATGGCAGCCAGTGCCAGCTATTATACTGTCTTCTAAAAATTTACAGTAATGGGCACGTGAAGGTTAATCCTCTGATTGTCGGAGCCTCGAATGCCAGCGTGAATAATACGAAGTACTGTGTAGTTGCAAAAATTGTACGAGATAATGTTATGATCCATGTCGCCTCTTTTTGTGCATCCCACAAACAGCGCACCTTGAAATAATTGTATAAGCTATTATGTGGGACTATGAAAGAGTTAATACTTGAAGGATACTAACTAGCATTGCATATTATTACGAATAAGTTATATAACTTTACGTCTATTGTCAGCAATTAAAGTTTATTGTAAGTGGGTAAGGGATTGCTATGTTATATGTTAACGATGTTTGTATTAAGAACAATTACCTCATCGAGGAATTTATTTAAGGTCAAATGAGTCCATACATAAAATGCTTTTATTTATTGCAGATAATAAAATCAATGCTTTCATGAAATAATGCAGTTTAGCCTTCTTCGTAGGTCGAATAATTCTCCTTCGATTTTTAATTATTTTTTTATGACGGTTACGTAATGCCTACAGTTGTCAGAATTAATACCAGCTGTTATATAGGGCTTATAAATGCCTGTTATTTATGCATATTGGCTGGTAATATTGCCTGTGTCGGTGCTAGCCGGATGTTATAACAAGTTGACCTCCCGTGCCATGATGCTTTGCTCTCGTTTATATTGTAAATCACGACTCTTTGTCCATTCCATTCATGCAAATGGGATCTGTATGTCGTGAAAAAAAAACAGAGCTGCCGTGGATTTAAAATGGTAAGTTATAAGTGCGCAGTGATTTTTCATGATACAGGAAATCACGTAAACTGTCCTACATTCACGAAAGGAAGTGGTATCTGTTTTCAAAACTTACATCAGATTTAATTGAAATGAAATACTAAGAACCTGCAAAGTAAAGAATGATTTCATTGTATTATTTAACAAATACACCCAAAACTATTTATCAGTCATGATTATAAAGTGAGGTCAATTCTCGTTGCTGCCTAATAAAGATAAATTGACCAAGAAATAAGTTTAGTTAGTGCACCAACCGTAGCGTGACTGTGAAGAAATCAAACGTTATATTGGAGTTCAATTGTCAACAAAAAGTAAATAAAAAGAACACAAATGCTTCGATGCTTTTTCGAAATGGATTGCACGTCTTCGAGAATTTCGTATCATCTTTTTGATCGCCTCACATTTGAATGGATGCAATACTTAATTTAATGTCAATGTAGGGTTTTGTAATTGACATTTAACGCCATCGGGATGGTAAAACTGATAGCAATGTTGTATGAATAATGATTGCAATGAAGAAGCTGTTTTTAGATTATTATGAAGATTTATCTCTATATATATAAAAGGAGAAACTGACTGATTCACTGACTGACATATCAACGCACAGCCGAAACTACTGGGACTAGGAACGTGAAATTTTCCACACAGCTTCCTTTAATAATGTAGGGGAGCACTAAGAAGGGGTTTTTGAAAATTCGACTTTTAAGGGGGTGAAAAGGGGGGATTTCGATTGTATGCAAAATCTTATTCCTTGAGTTAATAGACTTGAAACTTTGCACGAATACTAACCTAAGTAAATCATAAAGTTTGTCATTTTTAGTTTTTCTAAGCTACCCCCTAAACGGGGATTGGGGGGTGTCAAAGTTTGTATGATAAAATTTTACGCAAGTTCCGAATAACTCGAAACTCAGTATTTATACTTAAAATCGAAAATAAAGAATAATGCGTATCAAGGTTTTTCGGAAACAACCCCTAACGGGGTGAAAAGGGTTAAAATATTTTAATGACGGCTGCGATTTACTCATTTTTCGTCATGGGTGTCGTTTTCGTAGTTTTCGATAGTGCTAAAGCCGATAGTGACGTCAAAAAGTAAATCCAAGATGGCGGCTGTGAATATTTTCAAATTTTTCGTCATGGGTGTCGTTTTCGTAGTTTTGGATAGTGCTAAAGCCGATAGTGAGGTCAAAATGTAAATCCAAGATGGCGGCTGTGAATTATTTTTTTATTTTTTGTCATTGGTGTCGTTTTCGAAGTTTTCAAGGGTACTAAAGCCGATAGTGACGTCAAAAAGTTAATCCAAGATGGCGGATGTGAATATTTAAAAAAAAAATCGACATGGGTGTCGTTTACATAGATTTCTAATGTGCTTAAGCCGAAAGGGCGGTCTAAATGTAAATCCAAGATGGCGGCTGCGACAAATTTGTCATTTTTCGTCATGGGTGTCGCTTTCGTTGTTTTTGAGGGTGCTAAAGCCGATAGAGAGTACTTCGTACGAATACGTATCTTAGTAATAAATGGGGATTAGGGGTGTCAAAGTTTGTATGAAAGATTTTGTATGCGAGGTCTGATTTACTCGAAACTCAGTATTTATACTTAAAACTGAAAACAAAGAATAACGTGTATAAATATTTTTCGGAAACAACCCCTACCGGGATGAAAAGGGTTGAAATATTTTATTTGCATCGCACTGACCTATATCAAGATACACGCAACGACATCTATTTTTTGGAATTTGCTATTCACAATTGGGCCCGATAGGTGACGCTGCAATCGAAGTTCAAGACGGTATTCTGTTCATGACACGTGCACAATTTCTGAACAGTACCTAAACTAACCTAACAAAAAGTACTAGGGTTTCATGAATTCACGATATAGTATTTCAATTATTAAACAATCAAACTGCCTAGCCTTTTCCCAATTATGTTAGGGTCGGCTTCCCGTGTAACCGGATGCAGCTGAATACCATTATTTTACATGGAGCGACTGCCTATCTGACCTCCACAACCGAGTTACTGGGTAATACGATACCCCTTGGTAAGACTGGTTGTCAGACTTTCGGGCTTCTGACGACCCGTAACAACTGTCAAAGATCCATGAATGGCAGCCGGGACCAACGGCTTAACATGCTTTCCGAGGCATGGAGGAGTCTCGGTATGTCAAGATGGTCACCCATCCACAGACCATCCACGGCAACCGTAGCTTAACCTGATGGGTTGACCCGTGCGACTGTTATTACTTAGTTTCCAGCTCCTCTACAATTCTTCTCTCAATTTCTATCAATTCATCAATTTCTATCATTAGACATCGTGCACTATTTCTGAACAGTAACCTAACAAAAAGTACAATCATTACGTTATGCTACTAATAGGATTTGGCGATTTGGATTTAGGCGACAGATAGTTTATAACCTGGACAAAGAATACTTTTTATCCCGGTAGCACGTTTCCTTGGTTTTCCGACATCCGCATCACGCGAGTGAAGCCGCGGGAAAAAGCTAGTCATTTATATTATGGTATATAATCCACGCATATGTTCCTTTTTTTCCGTGGGGAAATCGTAATGGCACCTAGACATAGATGGAGGGTTATCCTCCGTGTCTGGGGAGAACGGAGCGTTATGTCAGAATCCTACCGACTAAAACCTGGGAGATACTTGTACATTCGCCGCACCTCCGACTGGTCGCTCATGTAAGATACCTACATGGATATCTTCGCTAGACGGAAGAGTGGACACATCACCTTGTATCTAGTAATTGCGATGACCTCAAACTCAAACTCAAAGCATTTATTTCAAATAAACCAATTACAGGCACTTTTGAATTGTCAAGGGGTCGGTCAGTCAGAAAAGATGAAGCTAGATGCCCATTCCAAAGCGTAGTAGGTACCTATGGAGAAGAACGGGCAAGAAACTCCACGGACACTCTTTTAAATAAAAATTTGGTTACAAAATATTGGTTACATCATTCATGTTGAACTTATACATGTGAGAACGATGCAAAACGTTAAAAGCGTCCGTAATAAAAGATAAAAACAAAAATAAAACAATAAAAAAATTAAATCAAATTAAAATAAGCCATGGCAGCTATGAGATGACCAGTCACAACTGACGGCGCCCGTTCACGAACATGACGCATGGATTAGCACCATTCAGCTCAACCATTTTGAAGGGAGCTAAATGATCCAACACACACGCCACCGTCAGCGTGACATTAGAGTGAGCATGACATACTCTCAGCCGCCAGGGCACATTCAAGTCAATGAAAGACATACCCAGTACCTAAATGGTAGCTTTATAGTCTGTACATAGTACTCACACATGTGCTATGCAATTATACCATCAAACCTCTTAATGAACCCCTTATAACCTTATCTCGCGCTCCCGTCAACTTGATGCCACGAGATCAATCAGGCGTTTAATTTTAAAATCAACTATTGAATAAGCGTGAAAAACCTTGATAGAGAACAATGAAACACAAAATAACAATAATAGTTTTATGTCACTGCATTCTTCTGAGCAGTAAATACAAACACCTCGATGTTTTGAAGTCTATACTTACTTTGTAATAATTACTTAATTCGTTACTGCGGTAAGTCGTGGTCGGATCAAATAGTTTCTGCCGATGAGACTTAAAATGAATTTAATTTCAATTTCAGGTTACAGGAAGTTATTTTAGTAAAAGTTTTAATTATGATAATACTTTGTTGTACTTCTTCACGAGCTTGATTTAAACCGTTTTGTCTACGTAAATGTTGCAAAGATTTATATGTATATAGGACTGATTTGTTTCGTGGCATTAGCGTAGGTAATATAAACCCAATAATTCAGATATTCATCGATATCGTATGTCAGGAATCGACTCCGCAACAATGCGGACAGCGTTCGTATTTTCGTCAGGTACACAAAGTTCAAGCTTAACTAAAGAATTCGTGTGTAGCACAAATGCCAGACAAAGGTCGTAGGATGATCGGGTGCTATTGTCGTAGGGTACCTACTTACCATGATACAGGTTATTCGAACTCGTGACTTGTCGACGAACAATCGAGATTGAACGATTAAACCCTCATTTATTCAGTTATCGACAATCGTAATTGATGTCTGATGTCTCTAAAGCGGTTCGGCGCGGGCGCAGTTTAAATAAATTACGTTTCAAAGTCAAAGTCATGATGTAAAAGTTGTAAGTCATTTATCAAACTTTTATGATTACGTCGTCCTCCCTGCGAAGTATGTGACCTTAGGTAATATTTTGTTATTTATTTTGTGCAAGTTACGTGATTTTCCTATGACGTGTGATTGTCAGTTGCTCTGATAACAGATTGATCAAAGTACAAAAGTATTTTGTTTACTTATTGAGGGCGTTGTTTTTCTTATTACGTGGATCTAAACGTAGGTGGCCACGTAAGATCATCACCTTGGGTTATTTTTATTTGCACAAAACGAAAGAGAAGTGAAATAATGGAAATCAGGAATACTTACCTTTTAAATAACTAAAACTGAAACAAGAAACATTAATTTTATAAAATTAACGACGCATCTGACATTTTGACTTCTTGTAAAACAACTTAATACTCCATGGTATGCCAATAAAAAAAACATTTTTTTTTCTAAGATTTATAGAAAACATTGTATTTATTATACATGCATCGTTTATGGTTATGACATCGTGGCAATAATTAACACCTACAGACATTCATGGTTTTCCGCATTAAAGAATGTCTCTAATAATATACTATACAATGTTTACCACGATATTTACATGTTTATATACAGGAACAATAGTTCACACCTGATGACGAACGTCTAAACCATTTAGCTTCACAATAAGGCAGTAGAGCGCAGAAATTGTAGACAACGCCCACACCTGTTTCTAGTCAAAGGCAAATAAAAGGTTAAATAAATAATTTGATGTAATTTAATAAACAAAACAATAATATTTCCGCTTGCTAAGCTTATAAATAAGCATACAACTACGCAATCATGATCACAGGTGATGACAAAAAAATTACAATATGATTAGCATGACATTTTGAGTCGTAGTAATTTAATAATCGCGTGTTTGTAGTGAAAACCTCCGGCGAACTCCCGCGCAGCTTCCGATTACATAAATTTCGTAACAACAACATTCTAGTCCGGTACGGTAATGAATATTTGACTTTTGACATTGTCATCTATTTTATGTTCTCTAAATTTTCTATTCCGTGTCATCGTTTGATTGCGATACATAAAACGTTGCCACATAATGGCATATAAACTAATATACCCAGAGATTTAAGTAAACAATAATTTGAACTTTAATGTTATAATGCCATATTTGCATTCAATTTACCGACATGATGATAGGTATTATCCAGCTCGATCATTAATTTTATTTTCTTGGTAAACATTTATCATACGAGTACCTAGAAGTCACAATTTAGTCAAGAGTCTAAAATTTTTATCAGTACAAAATTCTTCCTTCTACAATTATTTACTTCGAAGGAAAAAAATAATCAAAGTAAACGCTGCTTTAACTATCATAAGTTCATAACAATTAAAATCACATAATTATTTTAAGTGCTCGGGTGGGGTACTTTTTCCGAAGCCATTTAAGATCAATAATCATTAAATTATACATCGAAGTGTAAACACAGCCTTCACGATGGAGAGTTTATCTTTAAACGTTTTAGTAAAAGGTATGATCGCGTGTGATAGCGCTAAGTAGAAGTTGATCATAAAGACCGACTGAAAGTTGGCGCCAGTTTCGAAGATAAAGGCCAACTCACACAGCGGTGATTTTCCTCAAGTCTTAAATCATAATGTTGTCACTCGTGTATACATTTTTAGAAGAATACACTTTTACACTATTTATTTTTGTTTAAGTGTTGTAAACAGATGATTAGTGAACTTGTCTACTTAACAGTACCTTCTGCATGGCAGATCACCCAAAAGAAAGTTTATTGCAGTCTCATATTAAATACATACACAGAGCCAATTTCCTATTACCGATAGCTAGCACCCCAATTGCGTAACACACGATCAATCATAATCTGTATCATTTTGAAGGATATTACTAATCCATTGCTTCATATGTTCGAGAAAATTGTCTGCTTAACAACGACAATAACGCAATGATTGTTGTTGAACTGTCAAAAAGAAACAGACTGTGATTGATCGTGTGTCACGCAATAAGAGTGCAGAACCTAGAAAATAGACAATATAACTATTTAAGGCTAGCTTAGTATCTACCTACTGCGAAATAAAGTTTTTCTTAAAACATATGACAATGTCGGTTTCCATTTGTATAATGCTCTAATTTCATATTTAAAATAATTAATCACCGGTCAGTCAAATCAATTTGACCAATCAGTGAATCAAAACAATTCAATATCATGTGAACCAGGCTTTATTTTAGCAGCGCGCGGGTGTAACTGGTCCCCTGTATCTTGTCATTGACCAGTGATATATGGAGGAGACGAGATTAATAGCCCCCGAACGTAATACTAAGTTAATTCACACATTTATACCTAATCATTAGAATCTTCCAATCAATTATTTTAGTTTACGTAACGACCGCCGACTGTTCCGCTTATTTATCTGTTTTCATTATAATAAAATTGGAAAACAAATTATTTTGTGATTTGGTAGTTTGATGTCATAATATTGTTATTAGCTGTCTCGATAGTCTCGTGGTCGCAAGCGCGACTGCTGAGCGTCGGGTCATGGGTTCGATTCCCGGGTTGGGCAAAGAGTTATTGGGTTTTTTCCATTAGGAATTTCTTAGTAACAGCCCGGAGTTTGGAAGTTGGCCGTGTGATACCCCCGTGCCTCGGAAAGCACGTTAAGTCGTTTGTCCTGCGCCTGATTTATCTCCGGTCATGTCGGATTGCCATCGGATTATGAGGGAAGAGAGAGTGCAGTGCAACTGTCGCTGCGCACACACTTGTGCACTATAATATCTCCCGCGCCGAAAACTAGTCTCCGTTGAGATTGGCCGCCGTGGCCGAAATACTGTCTGGAGGACTATATATTATTATGTACTTATTGGATGGGTGAATCTTCGTCTATTTATATTTAGAAAGTGTGAACTGATAGATTGGCCACCTGCATTTGTTCCTCAGATAGGGTGCAGCAGACAGAGTGCATCTGCACTAAAACAGGAATTCCCAAAACTCTGTCCAGTCGAGGGTTTGCATTTTATTACTAAACAGGTATGACTGACTGAAAGAGAAGGTACCATCTACCTAAACCACTGAATTCAAACATGAGGTACCTATATACATTTTGTTTCTTAGGGCTAACGCTTACGCGCTTTTGCTTTTAGAAACTACACCCCTAAGCGGGTCCGTTCCGAAGTTATTCCAATCTGATCCCTTCAATCTGATCCACTGGTAATAATTAATTAGTGGTGGTGGATCTAATTTGGGGATCAGACTGGAATAACTCGTTTATCGCATAAGAAGGTGCAGGCGGAAAGTTGTTAATAATAAATATCATAAGTGTGCATCGCGTTGCGTTGGCAACTGATGGTGGATGGTGGTGTTCGGTTTCCGCGTTGTTCATCAACATACGCTTCGATGTATTGAAGCTGCTTTTTCTGTAGGAACCGGTAGAATACGCGGGCGTAAAGTAACCGCTACTGTTGACGCGGATATTATTACAGAGCATGAATAAATTATGGCAAATGATATGATTAAATAACAATATTATCGAATTGTTTTTAGTTGTTTATTATTATTATTAACTGAACTATAACAAAAACTAATAGTAAAATTGATATCAATAGATAAGTAAGTAAGTTTCAACTTTTCGTCTTAAAATTTCTATTTTCGGATAAGTAAGTAAGTAAGTAAGTAAATTTTATTTGTTGAAACATGGTGTACATGATACATTGCATGCAGGCCAATAATGAGATACAAAAAAGTTCTAACATGTTCAGCCGCATATCATGGCGTACAAATTGGTAGGAAGAGATGGTGCATAAACCGTGATAATATTCATCAAAATTACATTTCATCATTATTCATTAAATATTAGGTATAATAATTACAATTCAATAAACATATTTTTTTATACAATTCAATGTGAAAGTAGTCATTATATAAATTGGTCAATAAAAAAAATAAAAAAATACAACATATCTTACCTACCTATTTACCTTCAAAGTAAATCCTGATTTGAAAACATCAATTGTAATACCTATTTATGAAAAAATACCTATTTATGAAAAATACTGCAAAAAAAGCAGTTGTAACATAATATAACATCACGCCTGTAATCCCCGAAGGGTCGGGCAGAGGTGTACCTCTAGTACACCCACATTCCGCTAGTTATGTTTAAGTTTGATGGCAATAGGGGCCCTACTGCCATCGACCGAGCACAGATCCAGACTCCAAGCTACTACTGAGAAATTCCAGATGGAAAAACCAATAACACTGCCCGACCCGGGAATCGAACACAAGACCTCATGCTCTGCAGTAGCGCTTGCGACCACTAGACACACGCACACACGCTAGAGATTCTATTATTGCCGATGATTCATTACTGTGTGCAACTAATGTCAACCTAAACTTAATTTAAGATTAATGTATATATTTCGATGTTATAACCATTAATTTATTTTCAGATAAGTTATTCAACTCATAATGCAACCACAGTTGCACACAAATCATTCTTCAGTTAGAAAATACTTAGACATGTCAAAAGTGTAAAACATAATTAAAATAGCAATTAATTGCTTCAGATCAGATAGCATTATTCACAGTTTTGTGTGAGACATATAGACAATAGTTTTAACAGTAAGAAGTGTATTTACTTCCAAACTGATTGCGTTAAGTTTTGTAAAGGTCATAAACTAAGGTATGAGATAAATACAGGTCATATTGACAAAATATTTACATAGGTTTAAACCTATGTAAATATTTTGTTCAAACCGCACAATTTTGAGCAATTAATTGCTCAAAATTTTGCTGCCGGTTTGAAGTGCTGTAGAAATGAAAAAACTATTTATTGCCAACTAGATTCTGCCTGCGACTTCATCCGCGCTATATATACAGGGTGGCAGGGACATCGACGCGAAGCCTGTTACCAAGGATTCAGTACACGATTCTGAACCCTTCTGCGTTGAAATTATTCGTCGCTTATTTTTAAAAAAATCAGCAGTTCCATACATTTTGACCGCGTAGGTATTGCACTTTTCTATGAAACAGCAGATTTTTTTTTTTTTGTAACCGCCGAAATTTTTCAAAGCAGGGGAGTTCAGAATCATGTACTGAATCCATGATAACAGGCTTCGCGTCGATGTCCCTGACACCCTGTATATATAGGAAGGGTATAGCCGCAAGAATTCGCAAGAATTGAGCTACCCAAAGCAAAAAGAATTTTTCAAATCCGACTGGTAGTTCCGAAGATTACCCACATACAAACAAACAAACAAATGTTACCTCTTCATAATATTATAAGTATAGATTATTGGGCATTATACAAACATAGGATTTCTAGAGTTTCCTAACAGAAACACACTCAGCATCTTTACTTTGGAGTATCCTGAATTCCAGGCAAAGTTCTGGGATTTATGTGAAGCGACACACTAGCCGTTAGTATGGCGTATGCGACGCTTATGTTTTCTTTGCAAATAATAAGTAATTTGAAAAGTGTAAGGTGGCACGCCGAACTTCTCGCCGCGTATTTTCTGTTGTTGTATCCAACTTCGTTCGGTAGCCAATAGCTAGTTGCAATAGTTACTATAAGTCTAAATAGCGACCACAAAATAACAATATTCTTAACTGAATAACAAACAAAATAGGTTACAAACGATGAAGGCAAAACACTTGTCGTAGCATCCATAGCCAAAAGGTGACGCAATCCGCAACGCGTTGATGTCTTTTGTTCGGCCACAAGTTGAGTGCAGTAACATCCAAAGCACACTCACTGAGCATGCGTGAATCTTAAATGCTTGTTGAAAGCACGCGTCAAATAACATAGTATTGTAGTATGTACTGTAGTGATTGATGCCTGTCCGTATGTATTGGAAATAATGTGCCATTTGCAAGCAATAATGCAAACTTGTACTGCGCCTAACGTTTTCTGAATAGTTTTTAGCTGTAAAATGTTACACCATTGAGTTTAATTTGGCATTGTGTTTTGTTTCTATTTATACATTTTGGAAAGGAGTTACAATCAATGTATGCTTGCTTACGCATTTATGAAGATGTAGGAACAATTATGAAACTCTATTTTCTGGTATTTTTGTGTTTAAGCAAGAGGAATCCATCAGGAATTTCGCAGTAGCAGCCCGGAGTCTGGATTTGTGTCCGGTTGATATATGCAATAGGGTCGCCCCCTATTACATGGGACTTAAGGGAGTAACATAACTGGTGACAAGTGGGTGTTCTATAGATACACCTCTGCCTAACCCTTCGGGGAATACAAGCGTGATGTCATGTTACATATTGGGAACAACATAGGAATAAAATTGGCTTAGCTCATCAAGCTTTTTGTCTGTGTGTACGGTTGCACAAGTGTTGTTTTATGCATCTGTTATAGTGCGCGCGCGCCTCGTCTGCGCGTGCGACTATTAACTTACTCACACGCGTTTCCACTTCACAACATTACAACATTATAATAATAAAAGGTATATAAAATAGGAATACCAAAGAAGCGATTGAAATTCAAATTCAAATCATTTATTGTGGATCATAGGTTTATAAGATGTTGTGTTAGTTACAAGTAGGTCTGCTATGTCCCGCCATTGAGGCATACAAAATTCATATTGAGGCATACGATGGATGGACTGTGTGAAAAATGATATAAATAGAAAGGGGGTGATTACTGAGGTGACAACTAATGGAGAAGTATGGAAGAACTAGATCATGTTGCTTGCGGTGAGGGTAAGAGAATTTGATGATGATGAAATAGCTAAGATTCCATTGAGTTAAAATAACATTTTTACCTTTACACCGAACCAAAACCAACCAAAGAAATTATGGATGGACTGTGTGAAAGATGATATGGCTGGAAAGGGAGTTACTACCGAGATGACGACTAATAAAGAAGTATGGAAGAAAGGGACATGTTGCGCCGACTCCAAATAAATTGGAATGAGGGCAGGAGAATGATGATGATGACACCGTCACACGTCAGTGACGGTGACGACTTCTGTGTTATTCACTGCACCAACGAACTGAGCATTGAGTTGTAAATTAAAAAGCTGTAAATCATCTTTTTGACATGAGTGATGATTATGATTCAGAACTATTCCTACTAACAATCCAAAAACAAAAAGTAATAAACAATGCAAGAATAGTAATTTCGCTATTGTGTACGCATTCCAATCATAGACATTAGCTTCGAAATGAAATCATAATTCAGCACTACGAATGCAGATTGTTGTAACGTTCACAATTTACCATTCAACTTGCACTGTGGCTAACTGTGACTGATGTGTCATTTGTTTTTGTTATTCTTTGCCAATTTGAGAACGTCCGCGGGAACTGTGTAACGAAGCTGATTACTTGGTATTCAAGAATGTTACCAGACCACAAAAACAATGTAAAGTGGCAGTAATATATAAAGCGATGTTGTATAAGTTCTCCTTTGTGAATAAACGCCATGTTTTTGCCGAATGAAATGCTCTTTCATGGATTGTTTGAGCGGAAGCCGGTGTGCAATGGACACTCGCTTGCTCCCCTGCATGGGAACTAGCACATATCTTCTGAGAATTGGCGTCTTTTGAATTGTTTAGAACAGTTTTTGTTTGTAATTATTGTTGTAATATAATGTAGTGTTATGTTCTGTATTTCTGAAAATATAAATTATTATGCATGTCACTCCGTGGGATTGTTTTACTGACCGTGAAAGCGTCGTCTTGTATGACTGTGTTGTTGTTTTAGCAAACCATTCCTAACAGCTGGGGTGAGATAAGCTTGCAAGTTATTGATTATTACTGATCTGATTTACTTGATCAGGTTTTGAGTAACTGGCGTTACTTAAAGATTTGAAGGTTCAACCTCAGTCTTTACTAAAAACTGCGTTTCTCATTTCTCTTTTGGGACTGTTCATTGCATGGAAGCAAATGGCGGAATTAATCCTTTACGTCAGCTGTAGTCACCCACAGTATTATACAAGGCATACAAGTTCTCAGTTAGTGTAGTGCCCACCAGACACGTCTACTCCATCCGCCTCCAGTTCCCACCTTATTTTCTTCATACTTAAACATTCAGACCAAAACTATTGTTGTGTTACCATTTAATTCGCGCACTGAGCAATAATAATCACGTTCAAAATTATCTAGTATCTTCTGGGTATAATAGATTGCGTAAAAGTGTAGTTAGCGGGTTTCCACGGTTGTGTTGACAATGCGAGGTGGTGCAACGGTGGTGAGGCTCATCTGGTGGAGCGGCTCAGTCGCACGCGCAGCCTTGCACTGTCAACTGCACATGCCAATACTTCACGCTTTACTTACGAACACAGCGCGCAAACGGTTCAACAGTAGTACCTAGGTACCTAGTGTACATACTGCGCGTTTCATAACAAACAAAAAAGTGTATGTTGTTTTGTTTTCCAAGTGTTGTGGTGTTATCATAGTGTTGGGTAACCAGACCTTATAGAATGCTGGTTGTTTGTTTTTACATTCTTATGTGCTTGAATGTTGATCAACGAAAGTGGCAGGTGGACGTTCGATTTGGTTTTGTTTGGTTTTGTCTACCTTTGCTGTAGAATCAGTACTTCAACGGAATAAATGTGGTTGCTGTATGACATATACATTATGTTAGCTTTTGTTATGACAGCCTTCTCGCGACTACGATAGGCGGGCGCATTGAGGGCGGGGTCGTTTAGGGCGGGCGTTTAAAACATATGAAGGCACCATCTCTTAAAAGGACAATTTTCGCGCTTGTGTTGTGTGAGATGAGATGACGTACATCTACATTGTATTAGAATAGAAAACTTTGATTTCAGACAGAGTCCAGAGGGTTAGTTACAATATTACTTAGCATCTAGTGTTAGTACAGACACAGATATAGTTTGGCCTGCAATAGATTACTTTCAATTAATATTTTAATAGAACATAACAATAATAGAATATTTGTTTATAAATAAACATGCTCACTATTTATAAACAATAGCTCATAATCATAGCCGCACTTGATTTCCCCAGTTTACGTCGAACTAGTAATAAATTCATATTTGCTTAGAGTCATTGACCGAGCGTCGATTTCTCCTGAAATGCTAGTACTAGTACCTATATATTACCGCTAACGGTCAAGCGAATGCTAATTGAACATGTCACAGTTCAATGCTCTAATAACTCTGTGAATATCAATCTGTGCACGCTAATGATACACCAACCCCTTGGGTGACAAACGTTGGCGCCAGCATTGCGTAACGTACCCATGCTTTAGGTTGCCATACCCATAACGGTTATCCATTGACAACACTTATCGGTCGTATTGGTATTGGTTTTACATCCAAACTTAAATTGACCTTAGCTTCTTTAAGGCCTGTTGCACCACCTACGATTAAATTCCTATTAACTTGGCAAATAATTTCATACAAATTCTGTTGCATTTTATTCGGTAAGTACTGACTATTCGGACATCTTGAAATAGGCCCTAATTGTATTATTATTTACTTATGTTATGTAGTTCATCTTTTGCCAAGCCTTTTCCCAACTATATTGGGGTCGGCTTCCAGTCTTACCGGGTGCAGCTAAAAAACAGTATTTTACATGGAGCGACTGCCTATCTGACCTACACAACCCAGTTACTGGGTAATACGATACCCCTAGGTAAGACTGGTTGTCAGACTTTCGGGATTCTGATGACCTGTAACGACTGTCAAAGACCCACGAATGATAGCCGGGGCCGGGTTGACGTGCTACGGGGTCTTGGTATGTAAAGATGGTCACCCATCCACAGACCAACCGCGGCAAGCGTAGCTTAACCTGATCGATCGATCCGTGTGGCTGTTATTACTACAAACCCTTATGTTATGTAGTTATTACATATAAAATAATGTTTTGTAGTAATGTCCTTGAAGGACTGAAATCTACCGTAACATTTTCATGTTAACTGGGGCGAGGAAGATCGATTAAATGTTGAAATTGAACTACAAAACTAAAATTTCTAATAATGTTGTTATGTATGTAGACTGACGCAGATAATTTTCATTTACAAATCCACGTGCGCAATATGTACATACGAGTACCTACGGGCTATTTGAAATCGGGTGTAAGTAAATTAATCCAAGTCAATTACATGTCTATTGATTCCGGTAAAGACACACTTGTTTAATTTCTAATTAGGCGTAGTATTCACAGTGATAATGCATCGTTAGGAGGAGCATACACGACCGTGGTACGCGCTCGCACGTGACGACTTTACAGTACGAATACCGCTACGCATTATGGGCTATTTGACGCCTAGCGTACTCTTTAAAGCCCGTTAAAGACAATAAATCTGTCATATTATTACAGTCTCTAACTACGCAATATAATATTTGTTTTGCAATAAGCTTTGTAGTATGTACTCGTAGTAGGTCGTGATTGGCATTTTTTCTTTTGTTTCTACGAGAAGATACGGCATTCTTTCTTCGAACATGAGCTAAATATTGTGGCATACGTATTAAAAATAATTCCTAAATTCGAAAATGCTTGTAAAAAAAATGTTTGCATTTTCACACACAAGAAGTAGTAGATTCCACTTAAAAATAATTTCGAATATAATCCACTCGAAAATAATTTAATTTATAGTTCAATAAAGATTAAATTTTTACGAACTGTTTTACGATTCTCATATTACTTAGATTGAAAAGGTTTATTGTGTGCCAAACATAACAGGTATGAAAGGTTGCGCTACCATCACACTTAACAACTTTAGCTTTTCACTACTTTACTTAAACTTTAGTAAATCACAAGTTTCTTTGGCACATTAAACGCAGATAATAAATAAGTAAGCTAAAGTAAAACACTAAAAACATTAATGATCAAAAACACCAATAAAGTTTACTTAGTAAAATTGGATTGTTACTACAGAAACTCGGAAAATACATGACCACGCATTTGGAAAATGACTACATCAGAATGGGGCTAGCTCAATGAGCTCCATATTAAATCTAGACTGCTGTTGTGGTCGACCACTATAATCATACTAATAAAATATCTTGCACCAGTTTCTGAATATGCAGAACAACTCCTGAAACAGTTTGAAACTAAACGCATTTTATGTTTCTTGACTGATCCGAAACCTCTTTCAGATAGGATATGGTAAAAATTAGGTGTATTCTAGATCAATGCAATAAAACGTACCCTTAAATTGAAGAAAATTTTACTTGTATACAAAGTTTGTTGTATAACCGCAACTTACTTTTTAATTTAAAAGCCTTATACTACTAAAGCAGAGCCTACGTTGCTCAACTTTCTACTACTCATATAGAGATGCAATGTTTTATGTTACTACCATTCAAACAATGATAATTGTAAAAAAAATGAATTGATGAATCGAATTGAATGCGGCGTCTTACTAATTCTCTCGCGTTTGCTTCAACGTAGCCACCTCGATGAGTTAATTCTAAACAGTACGTTTAGAAAACAAAACGCTGCGGCATTGAGACTCAATGCAATTCTATTGTTTTTTATCTTTACATTCATGGGCATGAAATATTAATATGATTGCGATTGCAAACGGTCTAAATAGTTCTTTTTTCATCCACCATTCCTCACAGGTCATCAGATAAATCAGATCTTCACCTCGACATTTAGGAAAATTCGTAGGTAACTAAATTCCAATCTTTGTTTTTTCACAAACTCGTGTTACCAAATTACAGTTCCAAATAACATTGAAATGCGAACAAAGGAATGAACTTTATGATATTGGAATTCTCAATGGTGTATAGGGTTAGGTCACAGATCCAATGATAAAATATCATGAGACGATCCGACGAACTTCAAGTTGGGTTTGTATTATAATAATAATGGCTTACGAAACGCCTGCCTGTGCCTGCCTACACATAGATCAAGGACTAGGTTCGTCATTACTGATGTTACAATGCGAACGATTATATGAATTGTAGGGTCTTGTCTTCCATAATTATATAAGTGGTAATGGAATTTGCATTTCGATAAATATTTTACTTGCTTGATCATTGCGCAGACGCACGTATGTTTCCACTCACTGCTCATGGATATTTTAACTGGGATATCAATCTAGACATCATCTTTAATCAATTTGTAGCTGGTACTTATCGGGTGTGTCGTAACGTGACGTACGACTTGAAACGTGAATTACAACGCGCACTGACATATTAATGCCTTGTTCGATGTGCTTCGAAGGATCGTTTAGTAATCTCTTAGTCTGTCGTTCGTTTCTTTTACTTGCAAAGGAAACGCACTTATTTGTTAAAACAAGTGACAAGTACATAAACGCTAGAAATATTTTCGCATATATAAATTAATCTTTTTGCGCCATTGCGATTGGTGGAAGTGTGCGCTCGAGTGTGGGAGCTGTAGGTATCATAGTGTGTCGGAATTTTTTCGTATAGTTTACTTGCTTTGGAAACAGTACAGTTAATTGAAGGTATGTGTGACTAAACCATAAGATACTTATCTTATGATTTCGTAAATTCTTTTTCTTGTGATGGCTTTTGAATCCTGTCTTAAGTACCTAATTCATATTAACTACATTATACAGACCATTCCAAATCCTAGACATAAGTAAAGGTTAGTCCTGTGCTTTGATATAAGTATACACGTATCAGTCGAACCGTCAGACTAACCCGAAGAAGAGATATTAGACTAGAACATGTCTCACAAGTTCACAAATGCAGTTAGCCTTTATTTCACTTTATATAACGTTTTCTAATGAAGAGAAGAAACTATTTCGCTGGCATGCATCAGGAAATACTAGTCTAGTAATAGATGAACCGAGTTATCAGTGCATCTGTACCATTAACGGTACATCAGTTGCATAAAGTACTAGCGTTCGTTGCACAATCGCCGCAATTCACTCTCGTTGCGTGTCCCGCGGCCGCCATTGTCGCGCACGCGCTTTACTGAGAATGTTCCCGCGTAAAGGGGGCAAAAAGCGCGGGAACTGCGCCCAAACAATAATGGCCGACATAACGCTACGAATGTTATCTGTTGGTATGTACTTACTTGCCGTTTTCAACATAGCGAATGTTCTCATTGCTTGTTTCAATGCAGTAGCTCATTACGTACGTAGCTAAATGAAACAGTTTATAAAATACAGTTTTCGCGATGATTTTGTTGATACTTTCAGCAACCAGCAGGCACAGGCTCATGTAAGAACTAAACACAAAGATCATGACGAAATTATTTGTCACAAAGACGATAAATTGATTCACTTGTTTGAGTTGACAAACAATAAGTAACAGAATACTCGTCGTCCGGCTATTATCTGAAATTCCGTTTAATTGATGCATATTTTACAGTTAAAGAATTCCACTGTTTCGCCAAACACAACAAACAAACAATCAGCATTAGTAACAAGCACCTTCATTCAAGCGCAGTGATTTGAGTGTAGTCGTCAGCTTAACATCATGTCATTGTGAACTCTCTAGATACAGCCGTTAGTGACATGTAGTTGACATATTTAACACATTTTACAATAAAAGATTCTCAAGTGAAGTGTAGAGTTGGATAATGATTACGTTACGAAGTGAGAAACACTCAAAATAAGTTGAACCGACATAGTGATTGAACTATTGTTGAAAATGGTAAACGGGAACTACGTGTTGTACGGGGACCGACCTTCCTCAGAGTTAGAGATAGTCGATGACCATGTTCATTCACGATCCCACGATCGTAAGAACAAACGCAAAACAAACAGGACAGCGAATGAACTGCAGCATTCTTTGAACTTGGCTCAACTGGACAACGAAACAGACTCAGTTAAATATGAAAAGAAAATAAAGGAGCCACGGTTACTGCGTTACGTGCCCACTTCAGAAGTGAAGGAAAATTTTGTGACTGAAAAATTTGAAACCTACGATCTGAAACCGACAGAGGAACGTCCAAGACGATACGCGTTTACGAAGAAGCCGAAGAATCCCGCGGACGGGTCCGTTAACTACGCTTACTCGCGCTCGAGCAGCAGCTGCAGCTCGCCGAACGGCAACCTGCCGACAATCTCGGAGCACGGCGAGCAGCACGGCACGTACCGGGTGCGCGCCATGCCCTCCATGCCCTCCATGCCCCCCATGCCCTCCATGCCCAACCCGACCGGCAACGATCTCATGCCTGGCTACGACACCAAGCTGGACAAATACTTCGCTAAACCCAGAGATATGAAGTCATTCTCTGCCAAGGTAGGGTACAACGTAAGTCTAGTGTTTTATAAAAGTGTGTACTAAAAAACCTTTTAAACACAGAAGAAAATTTCTCAATGTTGATTTATTTTTAAAGTGATTAACATTAATAAAACTCTTGCTCATTTCATAAAATAATATATCAATTGGAAAAAACCAATAAGTATTAATTATGTAAAAGTTAATTTATGTACTGTGAAATTCTTTCATTCCATTAATGCGAGAAATAAATTTATTTTTTGTCGACGGATAAGAATGCGTGGTTATCTAATAGAATCATTATGTAAATGTGTTCTACCTCGATTATTATAGGTAACTTTATATTTTCAGTTCGTGTCTTGTGTTGATCACGAACTAATAATAAAAGAATCGATATAGATCTCTAGTGACATTAGTATTATATCCGTGCGTTACATTCTTCTAGATACATATTACAATACGTGTTAAAAATTAATAATGAGAAGTGAAATGTCTCTAACACCGGCTGATCCACTAGTACTGAATAATATCTTGAGATTATCTGGAAAACAGAATATTTTTGGTAAAACTCTTGATTTTCGAGCTTTCTTAATTGGATGTTCGAGGTTATGTATTTTTTTTTATTAGGCCGCAGATTACACTCGCGCTTAAATTATATGTATAGAGGCCCGAAAAAGAACCAGAAAACATATTCATATATTTTCATAACAACGGTTTTTCTTTTGTTTTTCCTCTTTTTGTACAGACAAAAAAAAAGGTGGATTAGAAACCGCAAACACAGAGGGCTTAGACGAGTGACGAACGCTTTCAAAACTTTTTGTATTTCTACAACGATTTTCAAATGCCATAGATACATATTAGGCTTTTTAAGCATCGTGAAAAACAGTACATACTAATTCCATGATTAATCTATTATATAAAAATCAATTGCCGTGCATTAGTCTCGCAAAAACTCGAAAATTACTGGACTGATTTGAATAATATTTTTTTTGTTTTTTTCGCCACAATACAGGGGAGCTTTAGGATAAAAAAATTGTAATTTTGACAGGACAACGTCTGACCGGTCAGCTAGTTCTAATTAAAAACAAAATATTCAAAGGCGAGCTTTTCACATCCGCAATAATTATACATGCAAAACGTATACTTACGATGTAGTAACAACTTAGCCGGGTAATTAACTACCTTATACCGGGTTTTAATGTACCAAATACGACATTTTATAAGAGGATTGGCAATACACTAATTATGATAGCAGTATCTAGTCTGGCTGAAATTGGAACATGTGTAGAAGGTACGTTGATAAGTGACAACGTAACGATAGGACTAAATGCCTTCCGCGTCGCAGCGGTATCTACTCGGTAGGATTAAACGCTCCGGCTGCATAAGTCTACCTTTTTTATTTACGATATTGATGCGAAAACGAAGCTACTTTTACAGATATTTGATTTGCGATAGCTCTGCTAATATTAGCAGAGCTGTGAATAATGTTAATATTAACATAATTCATGATTGGCTTGATTTATTGGTTGTAAATGTTTTAATAAGCTACATTTATGTAACTTATTAAAACATTTCATTAAAAAAAATCAGGAACGTTTAACCTACTCATCGTTTAATAATAATAAATAAATATTTATTTCAGACCACAGAGAATATCAGTACTGCTAGTAAAGAAAACTTAAAGATTACTACCGTTACCATTAAGTTTTCCTTACTAACACGGTGTAGAGTTTTATAAAATGAGAAGAAATTAAGTACTTTTTCTGTGAAATGTGTAGCAATATCCGTCTCAATTTTACGAGTAAATGCAACCACATTACGAATTAAATCGCGATAAAAATCATAAAACCGATTCAAATGATTCATCGCTATAATATCTTTGTTATTTAACACCTTACAAAGTTGTCGATTTGTTAATAACTTCGTCGAATCGCAAGTATCGCAACAATAAGCAATTAAAGATATTTAACGATGTTACAAAAAAGTAGTCATTACGTTTGTACAGGCATCAGGCAATCAAAATTACTATGAGACATAAATTTATTGTAAAGGAAAATGATAATAGATTACGTAATTGATAATAGTAACGAATGATTGTATATGATTGAGTTGTATGTTTGTTTACATATGGACTTATTGTTCTCGCACGACATTGATTTTGATAGTCTATTAGTAGTAGACGGTTAGTGGTCATAGTTATTGTTACCTAGCTATTGTGTTATCTGCTGCGTGGACATGACTGCATCTGTAATAAATATAAAAAAAATCATGAAGATTTAGAATGGTCTTTAACACGTTCAGTGCCGGGAGCCAGGGGCGTAGCTACCGCCGTATCTGCCGTATCAATTATACGGGGCCCCAGGGCCACGGGGGCCCCCGACGTGCGTAAGCAAAAATTAATAAAAACTTCACAATTTGTAACAAAAGTCAAAAAAAGTATTTGCTTTCAGTTACAACCGCAACTGCTGAAAGAAGTTTAAAAAAAATAAAACTGATAACAAATTACCTAAGAACTTCGATGAGACATGAACGCCTGTCAGACCTGTCACTATTGTCCATATTTATGAAATCCTTATCCTTACATATTATAAAACAAAGTCCCCCGCCGCGTCTGTCTGTCTGTCTGAACGCGATAAACTCAAAAACTACCGAACGGATTTTCAAACGGTTTTCACCATTGGACGGAGTAATTCATGCGGAAGGTTTTAGTGTATAATTCATTAAGGTTTTGAGAAAATTGGCTGAAATATGACGATTATTGTTGAAGATGTCGGAAAAAATCATGCCGACTGGGAGCTTTACTGGCGTGCGCCGCGTAAGCCGTTAGAGATAAATCAAATTTATGTTCTAGAGTATTGTATATCTTAACAAATTCAACAAAAAAGTCCGCGATGGCATATGTCTATCTTCTAAGGATGACCCACAGTAACCATATTTATCTTTCAAAATTTTATAAAATTTTCGTTGTTATTTCCGGAGCTATTTTGACCGGTATCATATTAATCCTTATCCAATAAAATATGTTATTTAAATTGGGCATTAAATTTCGATTAAAATATGCCTTTACATCATATCATTTAAATGGATAGTTTAAGAGATATCTCAGTTTCAAAATTACGCGTAACAAAATAATTATGGTTGACGGCAACCCGGCGCAGTAGGCTACCACTGCGTCCGCTGAAAGTTAGTCAATGACCTTTTCCTTGGCTATTAGGTATGTATTCCCGGTAGAACGTTCCCGTGGGATATTTTGCGACATCCACGCGGGCGAAGCCGCGGGTAAAAGCTAGTAAGAAAACAAAATACATTTTTTTTTATGCAAACTTTTTTTTTCTTTTGTGAGAAAGCTTTACCCTTCATAAGGGCCCCCAAACAAAATTTTTATACGGGGCCCCGCCAAGGCACGCTACGCCACTGCCGGGAGCCCTCCTGGAGGGTTCACCTAGTCGCATATTTGATGCCGGGAGCCCTCGCGGAGGGCTCATTTTAAATGTAGGTTTTTCTTAGCGAATTCAGCATTATAAACCGTGAAGATAAAATCAGATGTAATATTTTAACAAGATTTATTAGCATATATGAGTTGGTTTTCAAATCAAAGACTTTTTTTTTTTTTGTTCACGGTTCAAATATTCACAAAAAAATTAAAAAGTTAGAAACTACGTATAGAGACATGACCCCCAGAAAACACTATTTCCCTTCGTTTTACAGTGTTTTATAACACGGTTTTAAACCTAATGCCGTTGACCATCCGCGATGGTTAACTTTAGCGCTAACGTAACGCCAGAAACCCTCCCGGAGGCTCCACTTGCAATATGTATGGTGGCATGGCGTATGAGCTTGACGAAAGTGGGTGGACTCGAAAGTGTTAAGTCCCAAGTCTAAGAAGTAAGCATTTATTTTCCCTTCAGCTCAAATCGTAATATGTTTGACCTCTCGAATGACAAACCATCAAGCCGATTCAAGCCTCACGTTTAGCAAACGCTACCGCTAAGCATGAGGTCCTAAGTTCAATTCCCAGGTCGGGTAAATGTGTCATTGGGATTTTCCATTAGAAACTCAGTAGCAGGCCGGACTTTGGATCTGTGCCCGGTTGATGGCAATAGGCTCGCCCCCTATGACATGGGACTAAAACATAACTGGCGATTTGGCGAAATGTGGGTTTACAATAGGTACACCTCTGCCTAGCCCTTTGGGCTTCACAGGCGTGATGTTATGTATGTATGTGTGTAATACATATATTTTCCTCAAGCCGTAAAATTAAACGGTTTAATTGCTCTATTGCTTCTCATTAAATATGTGATAGTATTAATTTGGTTTAATTCATTTAAAACGAAGCCCGGTAGCACTGTTGCATAAATTTTGAGTGAACGACGGAGTATCAATAATGAAACTGTTCGTGCTTCAGACCGTTAATATGTAATTTGTATGGATTAAGACGATGCGGCACCGCGGGAGCCCTGATATTACACGGAGATTCTACTCAAGATTATAATGGTTACCAATATTAATATTATTTATAGCCCATTCGAATATATTCTTGATTTGGAATATTATTTCCTAACACATTTTGCATCTCTATCATTTAAACTTATACAGATTTGGTGCATAACTCAATCAAAATGCAACTTTCTTTTGTCAGCAAAAATCCTGTTTTGAAAATGCCTTCTGTTACAATTTAATGTCATAGATAAAATATTTTAACAGCAACGATAAATCACAATCCATTAGAGAAGTTTAAATACCACCCACATTCCTGTAATTTCTTTGTGATGATAATGTGAGATAATTTAGCTCGTGATGGTCCATAACTAAAATATGAAATAGAATATTAGAATAAAAAGTAATTTGTTGAATAAGAAATTCTGTTAATAAGTCAAAGTGTAACGATCCCACTATGTGTGAGTTATGTTTGTCTCATCGTAAGATGAGATACGTCACAGATTCACAGAGTTTTAATTAATTATACCAAGCTTTAAACAGTACTTAACAAAAGTTATATGCGACACAGGGGCGGTAGCTTTCTTCAAAATAAATGACATAATAAAAAAAATATTCGACCATCACGTAACGATACTGAGATGAACTCAATATGTATTTTGTCTGAATAAATATAGTAAATCTGCCTGAAACGTGGGCGTATCGACTTATATGTTTATACATAAAACTGTTCAATTTTATTACTAATCGTTCTCTTGGAATTCCGACAGCTATGAAGCCATTAATAATTAATATTAATAATAGAACGAATGTATAATATAACGATTGTGCGAATTCTTTTATGCAGTTCAAAACTGTCAGAGAAATTACAATTACGTATGTATTAGAATTTCTAGAAAACATGTTTCGCTTTAGTTTTGATAGCAGTTCTCTAGAATAACATATTTAAGTAGATCAACTTGCTTTATCAAATGTTTTACCAAATGAAAGCAAACCAACGACGTCAATGGCGGCTTGATATCTTCAATCTCTTAAAACTTTATAGGATTAACACTTTCGACTCCACTCATTTTCATAGAACTCATCATACGCCGTGCTGAAAAGTGAACCCTCCGGGAGGGTTGCCGGCATTACGTTTGCGCTAATGTTAAAACACTGCAAAACGAAGTAAAATAGTGTTTTCAGGAGGGTCCTTTCGCTATACGTAGTTTGCATTGCAACCTTTTGAGTTTTTTGTGAATATTTTTGTAAACATAAACAAAAAATAAAATAAAACAACCAACGCATATACTAATAAATCTTGTTAAAATCAAATCAGATTTTATTTTCATGTTTTATTCGCTATGAAAAGTTTTACATTTAAAATGAGCCCTCCCCGAGGGCTACCGGCATCCCTTATGCGATTAGGCGAATCCTTCAGGAGGGCTCCCGGCACTGAATGTGATAAAGCTCTGATATATCAGAGCTTTTACATAACATCTCGCCTGTATTCCGAAGGGTTGGGCAGAGGAGTACTTGTAGTACACCCACGTTTCGCCACTTAAAGTGTTTACACAGCTTTTATTTTCGGGTCATAACGCATTATGGTGTATATTTAGAACTTCAGAAGCTTTTGTGCAATAAGTATAGAGTCCGGAAATACATATACATAACATCACGCCTTGTTTCTCCGAAGAGTTGGGCAGAGGTGTGCCTATAGTACACCCACATGTCGCCAGTTATATTTAAGTCCCATGTAATAGGGGGTGAGCCTATTGCCAGCAACCGTGCATAAATCCAGACTTCGAGCTGCTACTGAGAAATTCAAAATAGAAAAGCCCAATAACATTTTGCCTGACCCGGGAATCGAACACAGTACCTCATGCTCAGCAGTAGCGCTGCTTAGACCAACGAGGAGTCACACAAATCTGGAAACAACAACCCACGTCAACAGCCCGCAAATACCTGTTGGTTAATGGCTTATACACGAGTTCGACTGCTTTAGGTACGGTACCTAAAATAAAAGCAATGTGTATAAACGTTGCACTACAAATCGAAAGGCTTTATTTACACCCTTCAGGGGCAAAATGTCCAATTCTCAAAATGTCCAGCGGTGACAAAATGTCCAATTGTCAAAATATCCAATGGTCAAAATGTCCAATTCTCATTACCAACAATATTTGAAAGTCTTACCTAAACTTAATACATATACAAAATCTGAATTTGTGTCCGGTTGATGATAAATGATAGTTATGTCTGTAAATTGGTTAATAAACACTGTTACACGTCAAAAATAAATTATGTTTAAAATGAAACAAGCAATTACCTAGCTGGCCGTATTTTAAGGGACTTATTACCGTTTTCGCCGACAAATAAATAAGTGAACTCTTTTAGCGCTGAGCCTAGCGTTGAAAATCCAACAGTGCACTTTTATTTAGGGATTCATTTAAGTGCCACTTAGTGAAGGTAAAAACGGGCATTAATACCTACATAACTGACGACATTTGGGTGTATAATGTGTATATTGTGTATTCCTTCGAGAAATACAGCTGTGTGTTATGTTTTGAACATTTTATTGATGGTATTTGCCTTTTGTCCTCAGGGCTCCCACCCCGACAGTCTGTACCGCGTGTCGGCGGACAGCGGCGCGGGCGCAGGCAAGCTGACGCAGCTGCTGCGCATGCTGCGATGGCCGGTCGCGCTCATCCTGGTGTGCATCGCCCTCGCTGTCTTCGTCTACTTCCTTATGCCTGGTGAGTACTGTGGATTACTTGTGAATCAGTCATTAATAAAGCCTGACTAATATCACGAAAAAAAAAAACATTTTCTTCTTCGACTTGTCGCGAGACGCGACACCGGTTATTGTTATACCGTGAAGTTTTCTTACAAATTGTATTGATCGTGGCGCGTCGCGCGACAAGTCGCGCTGGTCTGCAAAGCCTTTCCTGAAAATAATCAAATTACAGCGAGACTGGATAAGTATTGTGGGCAACAAACCTATAAAGCTATAATCCTGTCGCATATTATAGATTTTGTATGAGTCATAATGTGGTCTTATTAGGTACCTAATAGCCTTGACTGTTAGTAGAATGAAGTACCTAGGTACCTCATAAGATTCTGAGTAGGAAATACAGTCATACTACATTACGTCATAGTAAAGTTCTAAAACTTTGCAGTGTAATTTCCTGTAGGTACTTCTGACGATTTTTATGACTTACTAGCTGCTCCCCAAGGTTCGATTCTGTAGGACTATCGGGATGAAAAGTATCCTATGTAGTAATCCAGGTTATGGTCTACTTATGTGCCAAATTTCATCCAAATCGGTTCTACCGTTTTAGCGTGAAAGCGTAACAAGCAATACAAATAAACAAACAATCTCACTTTCGCATTTATAATATTAAACATAGTAAGTACCAGTACCATTTCTGTACCATTCCTGTACCATTTCTGTACCATTCCTGTACCATTCCTGTACCATTCCTGTACCATTCCTGTACCATTCCTGTACCATAGCCATAGCCATTAAAACCATGGCCATGGTCATGGCCATGGTCTGTAGCCATTTAAATAATGGCTACAGACTTACCAAATATAGAAAAGTTTCTTGTACTACTTACTTCAGGCGTATCGCTATACTATTTAACTTTTGGATCGTTAGTAGGTACTGCTCAAAAGTACCTATTATTTTAAGGGAAAGATAAACAAATAAAGAAAGCATAACTAATCTTGAACTACATTACATTATAGCGCTGACATTTTTCATTAACGACTCTTAAAGGTGTTATCGCAAAGTTCTATCTTTTTGTTACAAATAAATACACCTTTTTGTAAATTACCGCCTTTCTATACCTTTCACCCGTTTACCTATTTACAATCTCGTACAATTCTCCTCTTACCTTTCTTGCTTGATACTATCTGCGTGATTTATTCGCTCTAAGTTTTTGTTTTGTACGACACATATAAAGCTCAAGTTTACACGATACACAAAAGGTAGCAATTAATAGTTCAAATTATATAACATTTTTTATTCAAAAGTTTTGAGACTATCGTAATCCGTGGTTATCAAAATTGTTCACGGCTATAAAAGGAACAGAACTCCGATTAGCCATAGTTGTTCCATGAGTATGTTCGTTTATGGTTTGCACAAGGCTTTGTTCGATTGGTCACGTCGGAACTTTCAATTTCCCAAACTTAATGCCCCAATATCTGCAGCTTTGCATCATACCGGGCATATTTGTATCGTGGGTATCGCCCGAAAGCTGTTATTGACATCATTGTTGGTTATGGCAGTAACAACTGGATGTGACAAGTTCTCACAAATAAATCAGTAATGTTTATGGACGAGGGACACTTCCGAATGGCCCGAGGACCATTTTAAAACCATTTTTTTTTACAACTGTTTTATTATGTCAATGATTGTTATGATTTCCGCTGAGGGACCGAAAGTTGTATGTTGTTATCCTTTTTGCTTATCTCCTTACGGGACATTAAAACAATATGGTTATTAGATATATTGGTATTGTAAGCGCGTGCGAACCCACATAAGAATGTTAACATGATGCCTAATTATCAGCTCTTAATTAAGTAAACGCTTTCAGTATTAATTAAGTTAATGTTCTCAATTAGCTTTGAGTACGATATTGACCATTATCTGCCTAGGCTTTTTCCCCTATATTGGGGTCGGCTTCCAGTCTTACCGGATGCAGCGGAATACTAGTATTTGACATGGAAGAGCTCAGATAACCTCCACAACCCAGTTACTGGGTAGTACGATACCCCTAGGTAAGACTGGTTGTCAGACTTTTGGAATTCTGACGACCCATAACGACTGTCAAAGATCCACGAATGACAGCCGGGACCAACGGTTTAACGTGCTTTCCGAGGCACGAAGGAGTCTTGGTATGTAGGTGGTCACCCATCCACAGACCAACCGTGGCAAGCGTAGCTTAACCTGATCAATCGGTCCGTGCGGCTGTTATTACGTAGCCACAAGCCGGGCTTACGATGTTGACTGAGCCAGTGAAAATAAGATAAGGTTATTTCGTAGATCAAGTAGGTAAACATAACTAACATCTCTTAAGTTCATTCTTGACATAATGCCGATTATATCAGACGCTATGCAACATTCTTGATCGAAAGTCGTTATTATAATGTGATAAGTAGAGTCTGTCCAAGTTTGGGCGGAGATGCGCCGGACGGTCGGCACGAGCGATGTCAGAGGTTAAGACTACACGTAACAGATACTCTCATAGAAAAGCTCCAACACGAAAGAACTGTGTAATATATAGCTTTGTTATATCAACGTGTCACTACAAAGTGTTTGTCATAAACTATACAGACACTCAATTTTTATCGACAATCTGACTCACATTTACTGACATGTAATAGATTTTTATATCTTTTATCACCTAATAAACGTAATTGGATTCTAGTTGACTAGACTTTTTTATTGACAAATATGTCATAACTTAAATCAATCGCTTTATTAATATGACCTGATCTAAAATAAAAGAGAATTTGCATATAGAAAGTCTGTAATGTTAATTTTTGCATTAAAATCAGTAATTGCCCTCGAAGCGGAAGCTGAAATACATCGTAAAATAACTTTCAAAGCAATTATTGTCCTTTTCATGTGCAAATTGTACTTTGATAAGAGTTCGAGGCTCTCGAAACTTTTGATCTCTTCATAAATATTCAGCCACTTTCACATCTCACACGCGAAGGGATTTTTTAATAACAGATTTTAAATGGTAAAGTAAAATCATGCTGAGCAATAATTTGATTGCGTGGGGTGTCCACCGCATCGCCGCGCCGCGCCGCCACCGCGCCGGCAGCGTGTGCCTGCGCCGCATGTGACCGGATGCGCTCCAGTCTCCTTTGTTGCTCTCATATTGTGTTTTTATTTGCGAAGGATCCGTAAAAATGAAAGTTGACCTCGCGAATACTTTTGTGCATCCATAAAGGATGTAGGCGGCTTTATTTTTATACTTGCTCCGCTTTATCGCATTTCTTTTCCTTTTTAGATAGATAAGATGAATGTTTATCGTTATGCCGCGGTTTTTATGTAATATGCATAATTTTTGCAACACAATGAAAGTATAAGAAGTCATCACATAAATAAGATCACATAAACTGACAAACGAATTATCTTTTATTAACAGTCTCGCTTCCGGCGCATTTTGTTTGTCATTGTGGATGATAATATCTATTGTTATAATATGCATTATTATGTCTAATCTATGACAATAGGTGCTAATAAAAATATAGAAGAGAAAACATGACATGTGCTCACCCGCGACGTCGCTTTCTTTTATATTGAATCTACAATTACAGTCAACGAAGTGTTTATTGTGTTAAATAAAATCGTTTTGGTTGGAACAGTCGGTAAATTAATTGCAGTATGCAAAACGTGAAGATGTGTGTACGAGTAGGTATAATCATAAATACACGTGAAATCAATTATGAAATAAATTGAAGGTTGTTGTTGCTATCTGTGGATGCTAATGACTGCTTCGCTGCATTTCGAAATAACAACGCCTCTTTACAATGTAAATTGTTCAAATATTGGCTTGAAAACAATAAAAAGACAAAAAAATAATCAGTTACATTTTTAGAGTTTTCTAATCATCTGGGGTTTATTTATAAACGTTGCTTTAAGTTAAGTGACGTTCAAACGTCAAAAATGTATGGTTAAACAGTCGCTTATCATAACTTAACTTTAAGCAACGTTTATAAATAAACCGCTTTGTGTCATAATTAATGGACTTTTAATTATAACATTAGTATTTCAAAATTAAGTCACCATTGCCTTTATCTAATTCAAATTGATAACCCAAGGACTTCTTAATTAATATTTATAAGAACCATATCATAGTTAAGGTTTTTAAGCATGTAACATTCGATTTGCGTAACAATTTATCTTGGTGGGATTAATAATAAATGGTTGTAATTAAGGACGTTTATAACGTAGGACTAGCAGCGACAGTTGATATGTTCCGGCGAGGTGTGGCCGTATTGCCGCCTGCAGGCTGTACTGTCGCTTGAACGCTTATCGCACATACACAGTGGTTATCTACCAAATTACCTAATGACTCCTCAGTACCTACCTAGGTACCTACGCTAATAGCCTCCCGCAGCGACTACAGAACTAGTTCACAAATTGCATTTCATTTGGCGCACGCCTTTCAGCGTTATGTAACATATATAATCATTTTAATTACTTACAAGGTAGGATACGTGTTACAGGGAGCACAAACTACATCCCGTACATGGGTTAGGTCACATTTCTGCGAAACTGTTCGTCGTGCGCAGTCGAGTGGAGAAACTAAGCGGAACGCGAGGCTACTGAATTCCTATTGCTTACGAAAACGTTGGAGCATCTGATGGTCCCTATATAATAGGTATATTTCACATCTATACGATGATTCGACCGGGTCAAATTAAAATAGCTGGCGAAAGGACGATGGGCGTTTTGGTACCCGAAAACAATAACAACAAATAAAAATAATTTATTTACAGTTTAATTCAGTTAAAGGTCTAATTACGTAGAACAGTTGTTGTTAAGGGGATAGTCTCAGTTCGCTGTGCGTTCGTTCCTTTAACATTAACATTTTTGTATGCATCATATTATTTGTTTTGAAGTCCAATTGTTACTGTTTTGAGTTACTAATATTAATGATGACAAGTTTTATAGTGATAAATTGTCAGTTCACTGTTTACTCAGACCTTTTATTCTAAACCTTTTACAGATTTTTAATACAGTTATTTTCCGTTACAAAGTATCTATACACTAATATTCAAAGCTTTAGTATTGTACAATATTGATTTTATTTAACCTAAATACCTATGATTCACAGAAAAATGTTAATGTCGGACCTCTACTGAACGGACGGCGGGACGGTATGTCTCTAAACAGACATCGAACTGAGACTATCCCGCTCAACGACTATTGTTCTACATAATTAGACCTTTAAAACTATATATATTTCTATTGTTTGCCGTTGGTTACCAGCTTCCATACAGTTTTGCCCATCCTCCTTTCACAGACATGATAAGTATATCAATACCATAGGATGATAAAACAAAAACTCAATAATTTATATTTTCTATCCTATTACATAGATCATATTTTATACGCGAAAGTGTGAGGATTTTCACGCAAAAATTACTAAACAGATTTGGATGAAATTTGGCACACAGATAGTTTATAACCTGGATTAACACTAAGAATACTTTTTATCCCGATATTCTCACGGGATCGAGAATTATGCGGATGAAACCTTGAGGCGCTGCTAGTAACTCATAATTACGAGTCGCTGGTAGTTTAACAACTTGAAATTTTAAGCTTATAATTTTTTTCTAGTCTGAAGTTTCGTCAGCTAATTTAATTTGACCCTGCATAAAAACGCATAGTAACAACAGTCGTAGAAATACACTGGCATAACCTGCATAACCAAATCCGTAATCAAATGCAACAAACTGCATGCATAACAAAACATGAGGCGACATAGGAAGTCCCAGCGCTCACCTATGACACTGACACGGCGGAACGGGAGCGTGTTTACCAACTATCGTCAAATTACTTATGTATGTATGTTGTGTAACCGCGATAAGGATTAATGGCGATACTAGGCTGACACGGCCGGAGGAGTGCCGTGACATCTTGAACCAAGCTTTCACCGGCCCGCGTCTTCGCTCTCAAGAGATACTCTGGCTTCCTACTACATTTACCGGTATGAACGGCACGGCGACGTAACGTAACAGACTAATCTTCTTTAGGTTAGTCTGGCTAGCGGTTACTAAAGACAAGACGTAATACAGAGAACCTTTCCAGTAATCGTAGCATCTGTACGTGTAATTTAGGAGAATGATCAAACAGTCAAACTATTTTAACAAACTGCGCTTGATTCAAATAGTAATTTAGATAATAATCCTTTGCGAGCGTAGTCCAAAATTTTTAGATAATAATCCTTTGCAAGCGTAGTCCAAAATTAATGTTAAAAACAATTTTATATTATAAAGAAATTTTGAAATGTACCTACTATTTAAATTAAAAGTGGTAGGTAGGTATTCATTAAAAAAACATCATAATATAATGAGAAATCCATTAGAATGAATCATCATTCTAATGGATTTATATATTATGTTAGATTGAAAGTAGTTTTGAGCATTATAACATAATTAAACACCATAAAAATTACATTTCAAACATTCACGTTCACATTTGTAGGTTTTTGGCACGCGTCGGAATTTATCTGTGCATTTAATCAGTGGAAGATAAAGTTATTGATTTATAGCTATGTATCCTGAATATCGTTCACTAACGACTGGGTAAAGGCAGTTAGCACGTTCTCTCCTTAATTGCCCAATCACCAAAGATTCAAAATGATTAAAAAAATAATTTATTCATCATTTTTATGAGATTTGATTTTGTTTATGATCCGGAATCCAATTTATATTTGGAATACGTGACAGACGTAATGTTGCAGTTCAATTTTTATTTATTGCTATTATAGTTACGTTGTTTATTAAGGAGCTCGTGGCTAAGTAATAACAGCCGCACGGGTCGATCCATCAGGTAAAGACACGCTTGCCGGAGTTGATCCGTGGATGGTTGTGACTGGTATTCAGCTCCTTCCGGTTAGACTGGAAGCCGACCCCAACATAGTTGGGAAAAGGCTAGGCAGAATGATTGAGTTACGTTGTTTATTGAGGCGGCGTCGTTTGCGTACGACTTGTTACTAGTTAATCATTTAAAATTGTGACACCAGTTGAATTTCATACGAATTGTTTCTTGTTACAATCAAAATATTACTGCTCTACAGGAGCGCCTGCCACTAGACTCGAGCCATAAAAACAGTGTGACGCGAGTTCGTTAATCTCAACCTTCTAAATATATTCCAATTTTGTCTACTTAACGAGCTTTTATTACTTTCATACTACCTATTCATAACTACCAGCTACTTAATAAGAAATAAGATTGAAAAGGTGTAGAAAATCGTTTTTCGTACTTCCCTTTGCAACTAAACATAGCAACAAACCACACTTAATCGATCGTTAACCTTGCAATTCCAGACAACTTGGAGTCTCGGACGAGCGAGAACGGCACGTTCTGGCAGCCGGCCGTCGCCGGACAGCGGACGCACCACAACCGGCCACAGGAAAATCAACACGACAACAAACCCGAGAAGAACGAACATGGTATGGTTTCTGAAGCTTTTACACTATGAGCAATTGCAATCAGGACTTTGGTATTTGAAGGTTCTTTTTTCAGAATTTAGTAGGTATCGCTTAGCTATCTCCTTTGTATCAGTGTTCCTTACGCAATTACGCAATGTTTTCTTAACCTTGCGTTGTTTATTTTCTACAAAACAGCGTGGTTGATCTCCGTTCATTAAAGGAGGTTCTGTATGTAACTCTTTTGTCCCATACGAAGATAAATAGGTTACAACTTGTCACATTCCCAAAATAAGAGTATGTTGTCAATTGGTCATACTAATCACTATTCCAACTTGATGCCCGAATCAATGTGTTCATGTGTTTGTTTCAACTGATGTTAACGTGATACGTGTTGAATGTTCGTCTTTTGCACCTATACAGAACTTATTTCACTGTTCACTAAATAGTTCGAAGTTATAATATTCAGATTTATCAAATTATTCTAACTATGAGCTGTAGGTTCCACATAATATCACCAACCACACTGTTCTTTGGCATGTGGAGCACAACTTGGGACTATTACTGTTATATCGCAATTGAATGTTTTATGTTACACAATTAATACACCACACGACATCATTGCGTGCTCATTTGAGACAAATAAACATGCATGTGTATATGGATTTACCAAAAAAATCACTATTCCGACGAATATTGTTGCCAACACATAATTGCAGGTACGAAAACATCGGAAATAGATTTCTACGACGCCGAAATCGATAAAACTACCGATGTACCTCCTGCTGTCGATACGACGGCAAATACAACTCCCAAAAGAAAACTGCCCATACCTCCAGTCTTCCCAACCCATCTTACACCCGAAGTCCAATACGGCAACGAAAAAGCTGATACTGACAACTTAAGAACGGCCAAGGTTTTGGACGACGCCGACACCGTCGACTCGACGTTGAAACCGCATATTACTCAAAAACCCGAGAAGCCGCTAGCAATTTACTTCAAAAATGGCAGTGCAGCGACCACGGAGATCATAACGAGAGCAGAAACAATAAATGATTTCACTAACTATGATCATAAACAATCAGCCAATAAAAACGTGGAATACGTACAGAAGGATAAGAGTCAGAACCTCACAGGACACCTTGAATATCCCGCGCAGCACGACCATGTAGCAGACAGGCTTGTGCCGCTTGAAGTACAAGAATTTTACGGTCGTCGCCGCCCCAATGAAGATGTCACCTTTACCTCAGGTCATTCCAAGCTGTTTGGTATTTCTATAGAGGATGCAGAAAAAATGAAATCAACTACTCAAAGCTCTCTGTATAACACAAGAGTGTCCCCCACACTTCCAACGTGGCGTGACGGAGATGACACCACCACTAAAAAGTATCCATCTAATATCTATACAGAGGGTAAGTCTTTAACTTTTGTATCGGTTGGCATGCGGTTCCATCACTAACGCTCAAGGTAAATGGTATGAATCAACATATTACGCACATTTCAATATTCACTTTCATATTGTAATTAAGTATATCGTTCATCGATACGCAGATAATTTTTTTTGTGCAGTATGTGGGTGTAACTAACGATATGTTTCATTAGTCCAAATTAGGTATATTTTTAAGCACAGTACCAATTTCTTCACAAATTCTTTCAGTGCAATGTCGTTCGACCCGCATGTCTCTGTGCCGTGGCATCCTACCATACGACTTAGCCGGAGCACCAGCGAAGATCGGAAATGTCGAGGCGACATCTCTGCTATCCCAGATCGACTACTTGGTGGCAACTAATTGCAGTGAGCGTGTCAGGCATTTCATGTGTGCTTTGCTGGAGCCTGAGTGCCACCCGCCACCGTTCCCTCCAAAGATGCCATGCTACGGTCTATGTAAAGGTAATTTATAGTTATTTGATTATTATTAATTAATTCATGCCGCACTATATCAATATCAACCTATCAATTATTTTCATTCCAGCGATCATGGACTCATGTGATGGTCAGATTCCTACCGAGCTGACGCCAGCGTTCAACTGCAAGCGGTACTCGCGAGCCAACTGCGTGGGAGCCAAGATCCCGTGCTACCAGCGAGAGTTCCCGTGCAGCGACGGATCGTGTGTGCCTAGAGACTGGATGTGCGATGGCACTAATGACTGCCCCGCCGGGGAGGACGAGGCGGCTTCGTGCATCAAGTGCGATGAGTCTGAACACCGGTAATATTTAATATTCAAATTATCTCAATAAACTTCGTCTGGCTATTGTCTATAATCTAATTACATCTTTACTCTGCCACCTATGTTGAATGTGAAACGGTAATCATTTGTCCCACAGCTGTAGTTCTGGTGGGTGCATCCTGAAGCGTTGGCTCTGCGATGGGTACTCGGACTGTCCGGACGGCGAGGACGAGCACGTGGAGACGTGCGGCACGCGCAAGCAGCACGCGGCCACAGCGGACGCGCACGAACGCGGCGCCGACACGCACGAGCCCGGCGAGGAGTCGGCCGGCTCCGCGCCTGCGCCGGCCATCAGGAAACCCAACAGGGTTCCTATCCGACACAAGGCCACCCATCAGCGTGCTGGTATGTAAAGAACTGCAACGAGTTGATGACTATACAATAAGATATCGTTACAATTTCTAGTCTTTTTGCACGCCACCGATCGACAACGATGAGAAGGAATATTTCGATGCTATCTTTTTATATCTTATACGAGATTAAGCTCTAAGCGTTTCTTATATATGTATTTTACATTTGTTATAGGAGAAAACGAAAGTAGCAAGGAGCTACTAGTTACGAGCGACAGTAATAATTATCTGAAAAGAAACTTCACACGCCGTCCCTTACCACCCCGATTGTCTCAATACTATCACCCCCAACCAACCAAACCAGGCAAGCTTTTCGTCCAGCCTCTCAAACGAATTCCGAAGATGCCCGAGGAAGAAAAAGTTACTCAAAAACCGATTTCAGAAAAAGAATCTGTCGAAGATGTCAACATGGGAGATCTCGGGTTTTTTGATGAGTTTGACAAAGAGGGAAAAGAACAAGAGCCTACTGACCAAAAGCCGGGGCAGCCCGATAAGATGAAGTTCGGAGTGCCTGAACCCAATAGGCAACCCAAGCCGCCAGCAGGAGCTCGAGCAACTCAATCCACTCGAATGGATAAAAATGCCAATAAGTTTGAAAAAGTTATCGATGGCGCCGCCTTGCTGAGGGTAACACACAAACTTTTATTATGCTGGCCTATTTTATGTTCACCACTCTATCTTGTCCTAAAAATACGTCTAGGTCTTTACACCACCTTCGCCGCGTTCGATCTCGAAATCGATCTATCAAGTGATGTGCCACCGATCACACACACCCGGTGGGCCTACACAGGCCTACCGGGCCTACGCCTATTTCAACCAGCCTGACGTTTTACTGTTTCGTACCCAAAGAATGCAAGTACCGGGCGGGACCATATAAGTAAATGTCGGCCATTTTTCTGACCCAGGGTTGTATGTTTGGAACCGTTATAGCAAGCAACTTAAAGTTTTTACAGAATACATTTTTCGTTCATAGTAAGCTTTTATGGCAAAAGAAAAGAGTCAACTCAAGTGGGAGGAACATTAAAAACAAAACACAAGTTCAATTTTATTTATTAAAATGTCAGTAACCAAAATATACTATTATGTGTAGGTACTACTTCTTTTTATAGATGTAATGTTTACTATCTTTTACACTTAATTCAATCAAAAATTATCGCTTTACAGAAAGCAGCGGCAGAGCACGCAGCAGAAGTTGCAGAAGACCAAGCTTTGAACGATACCTTAGTGTATGCGGACGATACACCGGACCCTCCTGCCGCGGCTGATAATCACCACACACCTGAAAGGCCTGGAGTTACCATAACTAAAACCAGCAGTGTCAACAAAGCTACGTTACCTGTGCCATCTGTGTCATCTGCGAACTTTGGGAGCCCGCAGACGAATGGCGACGGCACGGGCTTTACACGCGCGCACGCGTCCCCCTGCCCCAGCGGAGAGCTGCGCTGCGTGGACGGGCGCTGCATCACGCTGGCGCAGCTCTGCGACGGCACCATCGACTGCAGCGACCACGCCGACGAGGACAACTGCTACACGTGATGCAACTGGCACACACTAGCGGTAAGAGGCAGTGAGTGCAGCTCACTCGAGGGAAATCGTTATTATTCCAGTGAGTGACCAGTAAGCGATAACTAGCTACGACATAAAAGACGACGTTTAAGCTATTCGAGGGTGCTTTGATAAAATTAAAATGCTGACAGAGAGAGTACATCACTACATGAAGCTCGAATTTACTTGTTTTTTTTTTTTAATTTTATTTTAAAAACTCGGTAGCTGTCTGAGTACTGAGAAATTATGAATCAGTAATCATCATCAGCCTATTAATGTTCCCACTGCTGGGACACAGGCCTCCTCTCTGTGAGAGGGAGTTGAATCAGTAATGTTGTTACAAAATTTTAAGTATATGTCACATGAGCTACAGACCCATTACTCACTGCAGCGACTAACCAAGTGGTGGTCCGCATAATTCTTCAATTTGACAGTTGATAACTTGTCATCGATTTTCTGATACAGTCTAGGTCAACTAGCACTGGGAAAATACGGAGTATACATGACCCTCGTGTAACGACGTCCTTAAGTTATGTTTTTTATAGTATATGCTGTGATAAAGCAATGCACGATAACGGTGGATTAGCATTCACCCGGCTAGGTAGTTTCACTCGAATTGCCGTCCATTAAATATAGATCTTATTAAGTACCTGGGGAGCAAGACGTAATGTATTTAGAATTAGATTATGTACGTATTGAAACAATAATGTAACAGTTTACAACCACCTGTAATTGAAAATTAAGTTAATTGAAAGAACAAAAACATTGTCCCTATAGATTGAGTCTACAAATTATTGTCAAAAATTAATTAGATAATAATTAATTGAGTAATTTTACGTTTTCCATGCTAACTTTTAGGCATTATCATCATTACTTTATTGTAAATATTTTTCATCTAGTTATTTACTTAGGTATACACGGTTATAAAATGTCATTCATATACTTGAATCATTTAAATATTCTTTAAGAGTATTTTTTAATTATGTTCATCAACATTTGCTTATTTCATGTAACGTATAGAGGTGCGCATTTGTAAATAGAGCTAACGATGAATTATTTATATCGATAAGTATTTATGTGAAGGTAAAGTGTATTGATTGAATAAAACTTCATGCATGTAATTTAATGTAATTTGAATGTACTTTGGTGTAAGGTTTGGGACTCACTTGTCTCGGCTATTAAATAATCAAGTTATAAGGATCTACTTTTGGCCACTGCCAATACAGAATAAAAATCTGAGATTTAAATGTAGCATTTCTACAGTTATGTCACCAACTCTATGTTGTCTATGTTTACGTAGAAAGCCTCAATTACGAATTTATTCAATGTTTTTTTTTTGTGTTGTCGCCACATATTTAGCAATAGGTATTTGTTTAGTAGTGTATAGGGAGAACACTGTTTAAGAATTTCTTAAAACTAACAATAAGTGACTGAAAGTAACTAATTGATGAAGGAATTAATTAAACCGCACTGAATCTAGGTTTAATCGAAAACAAAATAACAAACAAACTAAAAAACTACGGTTTCATTGATAGTAGTCGGTTTGTGATTGATAGTAGTTTGTTAGAAAAATTTGTTGTGTCTGATAGGTATACTGAAAACGTCCGCAAAGACCACGAAACTTTCGATATCAAGTACCTATAGAGCATAATGCGACTAATAATAAAACTAATACATGTAATATTACTGCTAAGTTATCCGTCCATAAATAAATAACGTAGGTTAATTAGTTTATTGCTTCATATTGTCCAAAGTAATGTCATAATAAACCTATAAAACCGACGCAACTATTCGGGTTTTCTCCACTTACGTCGTACGGCATTTCATACAAACTTTCAAGCCCTTGTTTTTTGAAATGACTGAACCGATTTTGATGAAACTTCATACGCATAAGCAGGATACAAAGGTCTAAAAAGTTAGTTAAGAACATTTTCGAATAGTGTTAAAACCAAATTAGACTGATTTTAAATTTTCCATAGAAACAGAGATTTCCAGTTATCTGTTTTTAAATAAGACATTTCAAAAATGTTCTTAACTAACTTTTTAGACCTCTGTATCCTGCTTATGCGTATGAAGTTTCATTAAAATCGGTTCCGTCATTTCAAAAAACAAGGGCTTGAAAGTTTGTATGAAATGCCGTACGTCGTAAACGCTCTTCAATTTCATTTATATGTATGTTCTAAGGAATAAGGATTAATCGTAAACCAGTTTACGTATTTAAGTTATCTATTGTTTTTACTGTATTAAAATTATTACGATGTAAGTTATCATTTTTATGATAATAAATACTATGCCATGTTATACTTCATTTGTTTTATTTGTTTCATGACGCCTTTATTTCCCCAAAAGGTTGAGCAGAGGTGTATCTATAGTACACCCACATTTCGCCAGCTATGTTTAAATCCTATATAAAATGGGGCGAGCCTATTGCCATTAATCGGGTTAAAATCTAGACTCCGAGCTGCTTCTGAGAAATTCTTGATGGAAAAACCCAATAGCACATTGCCCGACCTGGGAATCGAACCCAAGACCTCATCATGCTCAGCAGCAGCACTTGTCACCACTAGACCAACGAGGCAGTTGCTGTAATCTCTCCTACAAAACGCGGCATGCCATGTAACCGGTATAAAATGTTTGGGTTAGGCAATATACCTAGATAAAAAGGTGTGACTTGCTGTTAGGCTAGGTATTGCTTGTTGAAAGGGCTATTTTATTTTCATTTAACAGCCCGCTGTCTACGCCTTAGAACACAAGCACTCATTATGAACTATTCTGGTAATTACAGTTGTAAAAACAAAGATTGCGTAGACTCGTAGGTAACTTGTAAGTGTTAGACACTGTGATATTAATTTACGCAACAGTAGAATGGAGGCAAAGTTTCCCACAGACTGTGGTACGCCGTCTGATATTTTATTGTTATTATATTTTACATATGTTCCAACTGAACAGACAGCTGTGCTGCTGGGGAGTTTGTTGCGCCACTTCTTCTTCCCTGCTAAAGTACTAGGAACTGGTGAAGGGCGGGCGTTTTGGGGGCGGTACATGTAATGTTTACGTTCGAAAGTTTGAATTAATGAGATTAGTTTTTTGCACGACTCATAATGCGAAGCATTAGAGTGTGCTCTACGATCGAAAAAATTATTTGGCCCATTACTGCAACTGTTTTTATTGTTACACTCCTGCTAATACACAGAACCTACTTAATTTATATACCATTGTATAGATGATTAAATGGACATTAATACTGTACTTTTTAACAATTGATTTAAGCAGAAATGAAAAAAGTATCAAAAGAGTTGAAAAAAAAATTCCTGTCCGTCAATTTATGAAACCTGAAAACATTGTAGCTTGCGACAAAATCAATTAATTGAGTCAATTTTTTTTTAATACATTCGTTCAGCTTTAGAAGGAACCCTATTGAAAATGGCTCTTTTATTAATAGTAGATTAATTATAATTAATAAAATAACAAATATAGTTTGGAAAATCCAAAAGTGCACGCCTCATAAATAACACTCATTCATAAACGAAAAAGAATTTCAAAACATAGTTTCTAACAAAAATGAACAATTTATAACTTTTCATGAAGTCGTAATGTCAAAGACTGAAAAAGATATTTACTTGGCGGTTGCTAGGCAACTTAAGTCAAAGGTTGGAAATATTTAGATAAAGATATTATATTTTAGTTAGTATTTTATTAATTATAATTAAACTACTTTGAATAAAAGAGCCATTTTCAATAGGGTTCCTTCTACGGCTGAAACAAATGTATAAAAAAAAAATTGACTCAATCAATTGATTTTATCGCAAGCTACAATGTTTTCAGGGTTCATAAATTGACGGACAGGAATTTTTTTTCAACTATTTTAATGCTTTTTCCATTTCTGCTGCATTAAATCAATTGTTAAAAAGTACAGTATTAATCTCCATTTAATCATCTATACAATGGTATATAAATTAAGTAGGTTCTGTGTACTAGCAGGAGTGTAACAATAAAAACAGTTACAGAAATGGGGCAAAAAAAAATTTTCGATCGTAGAGCACACTCTAATGCTTCGCATTAAGAGTCGTGCAATACTAACTAAAATATAATATCTATATCTAAATATTTCCAACATTGGCTAAAAGTTCCGTTGCCTAGCAACCCACAATGTAAATAACGAAATAAATTTAGTCTTTGACATTACGTAAGGATTGCGAGGTTAGAAATTTTCCCATATTGATGGGTAAAGAAGCAGTCAAAACATCGTGTAGCTCGTGCTCGCATCGTGAAGCAGTATCAACACCGTGTAGCAGCACTACGCCGTGTAGCAAAACTACACCGCGTAGCAAGCAGTACTACGCCGTGTAGCAGAACTAAACCGCGTAGCAGTACTACGTCGTGTAGCAGAACTACACCGCGTAGCAGTACTACGCCGTCTAGCAGAAATACACCGCGTAGCAGAACTATGTCACATAGAAGTACTACGCCGCGTAGTAGAACTACACCACAGAACAGTACTACGCCAGGTCAAAGCATTTACGCCGCCGCACAGCGGATCGTCCCCATATAAGAGGTTGGACATAGGCAGCTTGTGAAATCAAAATCGAAATGCGAAAGTGAGTTTGTTTGTTGGTTTGTTAGTTATAAACGCTTTCACACTAAAACGGCTGAACAGATTTGTATGAAATTTGGCACATGGGTAGACCATGACCTGGATTAGGACATAGAATACTTTTTATGTCGATATTCTTAGGCGGATTAAACCACGCATTTGTTTTTACTATAATTTTATTTAATACTAGCTTCTGCCCGCGGCTTCGCCCGCGTGGATGTCGGAAATTATCCCACAGGAACGTGTAACATGTCCTAAATCAGCGGGGTAATTGCGTAGCACTCACAATAGCAATGGGGTTCATTTTGACAGTTCAACAACATTAATTGCGTTATTTACGTTATTTCTCGAACATAATTATTAAGCAATAGCTTCCACTCGGCGCTCTGGCGCATCATCCTCAGGCTGGCCCGCCTCTCCACCCTCGTTCTGCGCGCCATCGACTCAATATCGCAGGTCATTCTTATCGTTTTAACTTTTAAACTATTTGTCCAAATTACTTAAGGCCTGTTTCACCACCTGCGATTAAGTTCCTATTAATTTACTTGGCAGATAATTTCATACAAATTCTGTTCCATTTTTCAGTTTATTCGGTAAGTAGTGGCTATTCGGACATCGTGAAATAGGCCCTTAGTGTAAAAGACAAACTTTATCTACATTAAATACCAAAAGCGATGAAGGTATTTATTTTGATAAGAATTAACTAAATAGGTACTCTAAAATATGCAATGTAATAAAAGTATTCAATTTAAATGTATTTATTGCTCACTATTTTGGTTATAAAGGCTTCCACATAAATGGTAGATATAGGTATGCTGTCGCGGACTTTTATTTAGAACTCTTTAAAACAAACAATCCCACAATACATTTTCTTCATGTAACTCTAACGGTTTAGGCAGCCCACGTAGCATACGGTGGAGGTCTGCCCGGCTTGGGTGGACCACCGCCGTGTCCTTGTGGAGGCGATTGGCGGCGGTGACCTCTCGCGTCCGGCCCTGGTTCAGGCTATGGTTCGGAGCGAGAGGGCATGGCAAGCCGTCACCTCCTTCTGCAAAGCAGTAATGCTCGCGAAGGAGGAGGCGGAGCGCGCGAGGGAGTGGCAAAGGCCGCACCCTACCAGCCCTAGTCGCGCCGCCGTAGGAGACGTCCCGGGCGTCGGGAATTGATAGCCGATTTCCGGCCACCGTAGGCTCGGGCCTGTGGACGGAGAGCAACGGGCAGCTCGCCGTCCGATAAGGACCAGGCCCGGGTCGACAGCGCGTCGTGTTCCACGCGCGCCTCAAAGAGATGTCTGCAAAACTGACGGGGTCCGCTAGGGCCGATGCCTGCCGGGGTTGCGGGTAGTCGCAAGGGGAAACCGTGGCCTCTGGCAAGGCAAGGGAACACGTGTGGGTTTTAGTCAGTAAGAGTCTGACACGCCCTTCCGCTCCGCCCAGAGCGGGAGAAGTCATTGGATGATTTCCAACCCAAAAAAAAAAAGGCAGCGCACGCAAAGATAGATCTCAGAGGGCAGGAATTTTTCCGACTTACTTGATACTTATCGTTATATTATGGCCAAATTACATAAAATCTTTATTAATTGTAGCCTATGTATTATTCTGATGTATAAGCTACATTATTGTAAAGTTTCATCAAAATCCGTTCAGTAGTTTTTGTGTGAAAGTCCATCCATCCATCCATCCTCACAAACTTTCGCATTTATAATATTAGTAGGATTAATGTAGGGCAGTGTTTTTCAACCTTTTTCATAACTCGACCCCCTTAGTATGAAAAAAATTTTCGCGACCTCGACCATTCGAGAACGATTTGAACTCAGTCGAGATTACCGCTGAGTCGAAGTTTCTGCAGCACGAAACCTAGCCTGATGTTCCCGAGTTGCAGAGAGCCTTGCCTCACGACCTTCGTCAGATTCCTGTGATCGAACTAATCTCATGCTTTTAGCATTTCTGCTACATTGGGTAGGTTGGATCTTCTTCGAGGCATTCTTACAATAAAATAGTACTTACTACTTAACACACAGTTATTTAGTAAACACGTACTATCGTAAACAATTAAATTATAAATACTTACAGATTATTATACAGTCTAAAATTATCACAGTTTAAGTAATAAGTGTTAAGACGTGTAAACCAAACGTACTAACTTTATAAAACCAAAGAATTGCTAGAAAAATTAATAACCTGAGCTAATAAACTTATACTTAATAAAGAAAATCAAGAAAAGAAATGCCTAACCTATATCAAATACTTATAATATTTATATACAAACCCTAAATAAAAATTAAGATAAGTATACCGAAAATCAAGGAAAGAAATGCCTAACCTATAACAAATGTTCGCCGTGATTCTTTAAATTGACATAACTTTTTTATTTATGAACCGATTGACATGAAATAAACACTAAATGTTAAGTGACGCTTACTACAATATATTAGTGAAAACCACATCTAAATCGAATAAGCCGTTTCTGATATTAGCGTGCACAAACACACAGACAAACAGACAAACAGACAAACCGACAAACAGACAAACAGACAAAAAAAAAATTAATTACAATCTCGGGTTCGGCATCGATATAATAACAACCCCTGCTACTTTTTTTTTATATATTTCCATTGTACAGACACCACTTTTCTACAATTTTATTATATGTATAGAATAGATATAGATATAGAGTATAGACTTAATGTTACATAAATACTTTTCCGCACTGGGCCCGCGTGCAAGAGCAGTGGTGGCCCAGTGGTAACGGCCCCGACTTACGAGTTGTAGGTCGTGGGTTCGAACCCAAGCAGGCGCTTTATTTTGTGTAAATAATTTCATCACCACTGCTCTCAAAACGGTGAAGGAAAACATCGTGAGGAAACCGGCATGTCTTAGAACCAAAAATTCGAAGACATGTGACATCTACCAACCCGCACTGGGCCCGCGTGGTGGATTACGGCCCACTCCCTCTCACAGAGAGGAGGCCGCAGTCCCAGCAGTGGGAACATTATAGGCTGATTATGTAAATACTTTTCCGTGATTGATTGTACTTGGTATAGAGTAGCAAATTATAACGGCATTAAAAATAACAATGAGCTACCATGTATTGAGTAGAGTAATTGGATCACCATTCCCAATAAAAGGTGGTTTGAATAATAATAATAAAAAAATGTATTGTACATGTACAAAGAAACGAAAAACGATCATAATATGGTCTCGGGGACATCGACGCGAAGCCTGTTACCATGGATTCAGTAAATGATTCTGAACCCCCCGGCGTTGAAAATCGTCGGTTAATAACAAAAAAATCTGCTGTTTCATACATTTTGACCGCGTAGGTATTGCACTTTTCTATGAAATAGCTGTTTTTTTTTTAAATAACAGACAAAAAATTTCAGCGCAGGGGTTTCAGAATCATGTACTGAATCCATGGTAACAGGCTTCGCGTCGATGTGCCTGACACCCTGTATCTGCGCAAGCTTTTGATTCATGGGCCGCAAGTAGAGAGCATTTGTCTGTAGTGCCTAAAGGCTTCCTATTGGAAGAAGCCTCCGAAGCGAGAAACAAATACTTCCGAAAGTATAGGGAAAGCCATACGCGAAAATTCAATAAGCAGTTTGGTAACTAATGAAGACATTTCGCACAATCTTCTGATATCTATCATTGTTATTTCTGATAGCCATTTTTTTTAAATATCTATTTTGATTTCATGAGCCGCCTACGTCCAACTTATGGAGACGATCCACTGTGCGTCGCCTCAGGCGTGCGCTACGCAGCGTCTACGTAGTACTACTCTACGTATACAGTACTACGCCAAGTCAAAGTAGTGCTAGTGTGTTACGCTGCGCTACGCAGTAGCTGCATTGTGCCGGAAGAAACATAAAATATTCATACCTGTTATACAATATTAGAATTACGTGTGGGGAGCCTTGTCGTCATGCAGGTTCCCAGCTGGAGCTATTTGGGACTAGTGTTCATTAGGGACTAGGCTTAGAGTTTTTCGTTTTGATTTTTAGTTAGCGTTCTTTATAGTGACAATGATTCGGGTTTTCGTATTTAATTCGGAAATGTAAGAGTGACTCTCCTTATTCCCTGCTAGAGAAGTACTTCATCAACCTTCTCTTGTACCTTGAGGGGTTTCGCAAGACCCGAACCCATAGACTCTAGTTCCTGATAGCTTTTTAGTTCGTGAACATTCTAAATATAGCCTGAAATCGTATACCGAGAACTTAACACAACTTGAATAGGTACCTAAAGTTCACGCTCAGTGATCTCCTAGTCATAAGATGAGTCATATTTTGTATCTGCTACATCTATTCAATGGCGCGGTGTCTCAAAATATTCACGCGCTGCTTCACGTTCAAAAACTGGTTCTACCTCTGTTGATATAAGATTGATTTTTCGGTGGTACGTCGTCGACCTCACAGTTAGCTTCTTTTAGATTTTTTATATTTTTTCATTCATAGTGTGATTACCTCATCGGCGCTACCGTTTGGTTTCGGCCCTCGTATTCGTTTTGCTTGAGGTTTTGCTTTAGTCATTTCGCACTTGTTTTTGAGGTCGGCGGCTTCGTGGCGTTTCCTTATCCACTGTAGGGTTGTCCTCAACTAAGCTGAATGAAATCGAACAGAAAAATATTTAGGGATAACTTTTTTGGTGCTTATCATTAAAAACATGATAACAAACAACCCAATTTGGCAGGAACTAATCCGCTGTTATTGCATGTCGATAATTCATTGAGTCATGTTAATTTTTATAGTTAGGTACAAGTCAGTACCACTAATTTTGCACACGTAAGTAGGTACCTTATTCACATGATGAACTTGAAAAGTGTTAGAACTTTCATAGGATAGATAGGTTATAGATAGGTTTCACGAGATAAACTTCCTGAAGATCTCTAGTCTACAAAACAGTCCTATCAAAACCCTAAGTCCCACCCACCGAATACCTATAAAATATTCCTTAGTCACTTGTTTACGACATTACAATTTTAGCACAATAGGTCTAGTACGAATGGGGAATAAACTGGCCTGGTGTCATCGACCGCTACCCACCGGCTCAGGCAAGCTGGTAGAAAGCGCAGTGACTCACCCGTGGCCCAACGTGTAGCCACTCCAGGCTGCCTTGACGAAACGGATATGCTATACAAACTTATGTATCAAGGACCTTTGTATTGCAAGGATAAATTGTGGGACTTGTTACAAAAATAAATTAACATTAAAGTTACTTGTAACTAAATCATGGACATTCTTAAATTCAGTCCACAAATAAAATTCCTATTGTAAGTAAATTCTGAACAATGACGATATTAGATTTTTTGTTCATAAATGTCGTGTAGGTAAGTGATTCCGATATTCTACAGACTAAACAACTTTATTTAATTTCAACAACCTACTCTGATTACTTACCATTTAAAAAATTAATGCTCAAAAAGAAGGTTTAACTTTATAAAAACAAGTGAACTACTGGCACATACGTTGAAAAAATAGTCCGAAAGCCATTAGAGTTTTTTTTTCTTTAATATTTTTTTTTTAGTGTAATAGCATTATGAGATCTTTTTCGGGACAAATGGCCAGTATTGGAAGTTATCCATTATTGTTTGTGATTAAGGTCGGACTACGAAGGTTGAATGCCTTGCTGATATTGCAATATAAAAATCTGGGTAAATTAAATTAAATTAAAGAGGCTATAATGATCACCTATCTATTATTATTGTTAGTAAAATGATCGTATTTTTGGAAACGACAACCAATGGCGCTTTTGTCAGGAAAAAACCAAACGTCATTACAAAGTAAAATGTTGCAAGACGAGAATTTCAACCACACGAACAAACACAACCTGAATGGGACAGAATTTTCTTATGGCTCAGTCAGGAAAGATACAAAGAAATACATTCTCTTGAATACAATGGATGGCCGGGCATTCTATGCAGAATGTAGACAGGTTGCTGGGAGACGAATGAAAGTAAATAAACATTGCATTCGTGAGGTAAACAAACTTTGAGACTGGTTTGTCCACTCGGTGCACTAGGTATAGCGAATGCTTTCTAAATAGTTAGGTCGAACGTTTATCTAATCAGTGGAAGAGTGCACACATAAATTGTCATCAGACTGAATTATTGTACAGCCCTTTTGTTTATCTCGGCAGGTTTATAAATGGCTTTGAATGAAATGAGAATATAGAAATGCACCTACGCAGAACCCTTTATGTATCCACTTTTAGGTTGTCCTCATATGCTCCATATAAAAACTCTTTACAATGGGAATATTATAGGGACTTGTGAACCATAAAGTCAATGAAATAATAGTAGGTAGGTATTATGATAAATACTGGGGTAAAAAAAATTTTTTTCCTCAGTTTTTATGATCAAAAAAAATCCTGTGTTAAGAAATTATAGAAAACCCATGCTGACTAATATAGGTATTGTCAGTGAAATTGTTACCGAAATAATGCAATAATGTCCTTACAATACTTTTACCATTCCAAGTAATTATAGTAACGTATAATACCTAACCAATAAAGAATTATTTTCAGCAATATATTTAAGTAGGTAATGTCTGATGACATCCTAACTAATAATATTGTAAATGCAAAAGTGAGTTTGTTTGTTTATTTGTTACGCTTTCACGCTAAAACGGCTGAACGGATTTGGATGAAATTTGGCACTCGGGTAGACCATGACCTGGAGATGGACATAAGGCTGCCTGTCCACTGGAGCGGAGAGGAGAAAAGATGAGCGGAGATGTGCCAATATTAACCAATAGAATCTTGACTCCGCCCCTGAGTTTAGATCAGTGATCCTGAGTCAAGATTCTATTGGTTAATATTGACACATCTCCGCTCCTCTTTTCTCCTCTCCGCTCCAGTGGACAGGCAGCCTTATAGGGTACTTCTAATCCTAGATTGCAGACAAAGTCGCGGGCAACAGCTAGTTATCTATAAATGATAATAATCTGTAATCCCGAAGGGTTAGGCAGAGGTGTACCTACATATAGTACACCCACATTTCGCCAGATATGTTTAAGTCCCATGTAGTAGGGGGCGAGCCTATTGCCATCAACCGGGCACAAATCCAGACTCCGGGCTACTACATAATTCCTATGTATGCCTAATGACGATAATATTAACGTTGAATCCTTGAAAGAACTTCGACATAGGCAGGTAATAAATATCTTACCGCCTCTTAAAACTCTACTCATCCTATACATAAAAAGAACGAGCTTGAATGCACAAGGTCTACATTTCATCGCATTTTGGGCCGTCACAGCGCAAAAGTCGTAAAAGTGTGGCAATGTATCGGTATGCGAAAGGCCCAGCGACTAGACAAGTGTTTCTTAATCTAAGATTCGTACTTGGACCCCCTTGTACAATCAACTGACTCAGCTTACCTACTACCGACCTACGTATCTTTAATCTTTCACTTATCTACTGAACAAAACATAAAGATGAAGTTTACAAAACATTTTTTTGTTTAATTTTCTCTGCTTTTCCGATTTACAATAGCCATAGCAGACTGCAGAGGACATTTTAAACGATTTATATTGACAATACTGTATACCTACATAGGAAGGTACATAAACTCGCGGTTATTTTCAATGGAGTAGGTAGAAATTAGATACCTATTTATTGCTAAATGGGCCAGTACCCTAATTACGTAATACACGATCAACCAGAATCTGAATCGGTTTGAAACAGATTGCATCCATTGCTTCATAGTTCGAAAATAAATTCTGCTCAGCAACGTAAATACAGCAATGAATGTTGTTGAACTGTCAAAATGAAACAAATTAATCGGAATCGTTTACGAAAATGTGTTGCGTAATTAGATACCTGCTCTTGACCTCAACATCGCCTCATGGAAAGCGATGGATGAACTTTACGATGGAAAGAGCGTGCCCAGAAGATCCCTGTGGAAAAGCTGGTAAAGAAAATGCACTAAGATAACGAACTTACGAGGACGAGTAACCTAAAAAAACATTTGCTAATATGTACCTACTATAGATTAGAAAGGAAAACGCTAATTAAAATCTCAATTACGAGAGAGGTATCGGTGTTTACGTTCATTTTTCTTATGACTTGTTGAACCGGTTAAAAACAACAAACAAAGCTAATTTAAAATAATCTATATGTAGGTACCAACATTTGTATGAATAACAATGTCTTAGCTCCAAGCCCTCAGATTTGTTCTCGATTGATGGCAAAACGAAAATCGCCCTAAAATTTAAACATAACTGGCGAAATTTGGTTGTATCATACACCTCTGCTTACCCCTTCGAGGGATACAAGCGTAATGTTATGTATTATGGCACCTTCTGGAAAAATAATGCTGCTTTGATTAGCTTCACAGATACATTAAGTATCTGACAATATTTGCAGATCTGTGAGTGTGAGTCATCGTCTTATTGCGAAGTGCGCACTGACCAGGGTTGTCTCCGCCACTTGTTAAAACATACGTAATTATGTTTAATCACTCAGTCAACAAAAATACGTAACTATTGTTTTTCATTGCTACGTTATCGGTAGGTAGGTATAGTCACATAATGTGAAAATTAAATAGCCTAGCTCGGTACCTATGTATCTGCCTAGATAGCAAATTTTCAGCACTAAGTATCTGCTTGTATGTAAGTAAAATCGGTAGTAGATTCCTAGTCATGATGAACAGTCAAGGAGGTAATCTAGAGTCTGCAACTTACGGGTCTGTGCCTGATGTACGACTCTTCTCTTATGATAGAGACTCAACCATTGTAATCCCTGTGCAGTTGTGAGGCAGGCTATCAAGGAATTAAAAAACTGTCATGTTGTATCATTTAAATATAGATAGTATATACCTTTGTTGTATAAAGTTCAGTCTGCCTAACATCTCACCTATCTACTACATATCAGTGTAGTTTTTCACTATTTCCGGTTCCACCAATTTCTTTATTAGAACGAAAACTATCAGGGAACTGGAGTTTCATTTACATAGACTCTACAATGAATGAATGAACTAGGTATAGATGAAAATTATGTTTTTTTAATTAATAATTAGGTTTTATCTAGGTTCGTTATCTAGAATATCTTGTTAAAATCTTATTCAAAGGACTAAAATCTTTTACATTAAGTAATTAGAAGATGTTAGACGAATTACCTACATAGGTAGAGTCATGATTGTATTTACTCGTGTAGGTACCTATTACCTTTTAATGTGTACTTCTACTACATATCTAAAGGTAATTTATGTCTTTATTTACAAATAACAATAATGAAGCAGTGTTGTGGGGGAATGCGTACTACATAAAGCATTGTAGAACTGAGTACGTTGGTTGGTGATTCATTTCTCGGAATTGACCTTGCTATGAGTCATTCGTTGGAAGGCAGAGTCGGGGATACCGCGCCTGTCTGCCGGCTGCTTGCTAGACGCACTCCGCTCACCGTGCTGCGCTTTTTACGGAATACTTTGTGTTACCATTATAATCAGTTATATTCGTGATAAATATGTGTGTTTACAAGAAACGAAGAAGATTTAATTAAAAATTCTTCTTTCGAATATTTGTAAATATTTTTGTGTTTCCGAAGTTGGATATCATGATAACAACCATGACGTCATTCATACTGTTGAAGGTAAGTAATATTTAGAAGCTACTAATAATTATAAAAGAATTCGTGATAAATTCTGTAAAATTAAATAAGATATATAATGTGGATGAATCATCCTAAAAACTCTTATCAGTTTCCTATTTGACCATTGTAGTTGGTCTGACGTTTACAATATTATGCGGACAAATTAAAGACAGGGTTTTACTTATGGCGATCTCTGTTCCACATATTGAAATAACATTGATTTAGAAAGAGAATAAAGTTTCATGTGCGGGCATTTTAAATTGTTCGCTTGTTTGAATGCGATTTCTGATGTGTGGGAAAGAAATAGGGAGAAACATGGCGAACAGTTGATAAAAGTTTATGTTGAATTGTATAAAAGTCTCGTGTAGTAATTTAAATAAACAAAGTTTATAAAACAACAATTCTCACTATTAATTATGATATTTTTTGTGATATTAATTGAATAAAGATATCGTGTAAGCAAAATCCTGACTTGAACAAGAAATGTTCAAGAAAAGTTTTGTGTCGTTTGAGAAAATACTTGTTGAACTAGTTTTAAATTAACTTTTCAGACAAACTCTTTTTTGTTGAGAATGAACAGAGAAGATAATGTCAACTGGTTTCATGGGAAAATATCTCGGGACACGGCTGAGAAGCTGTTGAAGGAAGGTCGGTTGTGATTATTATTGTATGTTGTTATTGTTGTACCAATGTTTTGTGTTATTATCAAACTAAATATCGTTGAAACTTGCAGAAGGAGAGGATGGTGTGTTTTTGGTACGTGAGAGTAACACTTCCCCTGGAGATTATGTGCTTTCAGTTTTGCACCAGGTCAGTTTTAAAAGTTTTTCTAACCTCAAAGCAGAACTTTGTTTTCCTATTTTTAATACTGTTAATGCTATCAGTCATGTGTAACTGTCCATAAAACTTATTTAACTTAACTTATAAATTCAAGACCCCAAGTTTTAAGAAGATTGCTTCTACATCTGCACTTTGTACCTATTATAGGCAGCTCTCAAAAAGTTTTCTTTTCTTATAGGGAGAAGTAGTACACTATCAAATTCGAAGACATGGTGAGGATGCGTTCTTTTCAATTGAGGAGCACACAACAGTGCACGGACTGGACACACTCATACAACATTACCGAGGAGACTCCAACGGCCTCGTCACCAGGCTATCAGTTGTGTGCAAGGGGCAGCCACCACCCCATGAATCTCGTACTCAAGGCACCACCAACCTGTTACACCGGTAAGTATTTTTAATCATACTTATTTACCTTAGCTTCATCTTTGATATTCTATCATTTCTTTTACCCAATGATAATATGCTTCTAGAATTTCCAGATTTTTATTAAATCTAGAAGTAATTTTGAAGGAAAATACATACCTACTGAACATAAACACAATAAACTTGATACTTATTTCTTTAAACAAACATATATGACCATTTGTATGAGGAAATTCTCCCAGTTATTTGTTTATTTCTGTCACTAGGTTTATTCATCACATGACCAGGTATAAGGCATATTCTTAATATTAAGTAGGTATTATTCATTATGTAGGAGGTATTATTCATTAAATACTTTGTGTAGGAGTCGAGACACAAATTCTTTTTTTTCTTCTGTGCATTAATTATTTACAATTCATTATCATAAGTACACAAACTCAAAACGCGTCGCTTTCGAAATTCGACAATGCCGGAAATAACGAAAAAAAAACCATGTGAATAAAAATCTATTCTTTGCAAAGTGCTTGAAATCTTAAGGCAAGTAAGTAACATTACAGCTTGAAGAAAGCACAAAAATAAATTATATGATTTGTGGCTGTGCAACAAGCAGTACCTAGTTAAATTTAACTAAAAATACTTTTCTTGGGTTTATTTATATTACCCTGATTAATTGATTTAGTGAAAAAAAAAAACATGCATGCATATTCTTAATTCAGGACTTAAATGTCACAAAAATAGGTAGTACCTTTATTAATCAAATACTCATATAATTCTATTTCTATATTATCAGGTGTATAGTGTCATAATATTTATAACATTTTGAACTGAAGTGGAACAATGCATTAAAATAAATAATATTTTGCATATGACTGGTAAATGATTGTATTGAATAATATTAGTATGCTTCTAAGGTATAATTGACTAATTGTTTTCAAAATAACACTATCCTTATTACTACATTAAAAAAAATTACTGCAATACATTGTGTCTATTGTGCTTGTGCTCAGAAACTATTTGCAAATTGGAAACTTGACAGTATTTTTATTTATTTAAAAGTTTGCAGAGACCGGTTTACTATTTACATAGACATATTGTAAAATACATTTACAAAGATAAAAGATCAAATGACATAAACATAGTATATATATTTTTTTTATATCTTCAATCTTTCAAAGTAACATTCAGTACACACCCACTTTCCCACACTAGTAAACAGTAAATTGGACAAAAAAACTAAATAATTGATAGAAACATGCAATGTCAATTAGGGATAGAACATCTAGTTGAAGAAGGAAGTTCCATTAAGATGAGAGCCACCTAAATTGCCCTTAATTTATCCCTCTTGTTTTATTACCAAGCTGAATGGAGTGTAGTCACATTATTTTATCATCAATGGGTTATTTTTCTATTCACTAGTGAAAAGCTGAAACTCAATAGTATTATAATGAAAATAAATTCCTGAGTTCCTGCAAGAGCTTTGTTTATCCTACTAATATTATATTATAAATGTGAAAATTTGTATAACAAAGTTAGAAACTCAAACACGCAAAAACGGGTGAACGGATTTGGATGAAATTTGGCATAATATAACATAATCAGCCTATTAATATTCCCACTGCTGGGACACAGGCCTCCTCTCTGTGAAAGGGGGTGGGCCGTAATTCACCACCCAGGCCCAGTGTGGGTTGGTGGATGTCACATGTCTTCGAATTTTTGGTTCTAGGATATGCCGGTTTCCTCACGATGTTTTCCTTCACCGTTTTGTGAGCAGTGGTGATGAAATTATTTTACACAAAGTAAAGCGCCTGTCTGGGTTCGAACCCACGACCTATTATTTTTCGAAATGACTTAACCGATTTAAATGAAACTTCATACGCATATGCAACATACAAAGGTCTAAAAACTTAGAACATTTTCGAAATGTTTTATTTAAAAGCAGATAACTGGAAATCTCCGTTTCTATGGAAAATTAAAAATCGGTCTAATTTGGCTGTAACACTATTTTTCGAAAATGTTCTTAAATAAGTTTTTAGACCTTTGTATCCTGCATATGCGTATGAAGGTTTACGTCGTACTGCTCTTTCAGTTTGTATGAAAAGCCGTACGACGTAAACCCTCTTAAAGGTGACCCCTTTCGGATGTCTTTTCCCAATAGGCAGATGTGAAAATATTTTCAATTACGTACTGTAGTACTTAATTCTCTTGCACTTCAAATTCTCACTTAACTTAGTAAGTTGAGTTTTAGTAGCAACCTAGTATCCTGGGGTCTAAAAGAATATGAAGTGCAAGATAATTACCCAGTACCTCACACATTTAATGTACTTACTCTTGTCTTCATTCTATAAATAAATTCGAGTCCATTTAAAGTACAATGACCATGAGTAAAATTAAGTTCTTATCAACTTTAATGACCCACCTTGTTCAAAACTTATATTTTTTAGTTTATTTTAAGTCAGATCACCCATAAAAGGGGTTATTGCACTGATTTTGACATGCACTGCATAAATTATAGCGCTTGTAATTTAATACAAGTGCTGACAAGCTTATTGACAATTTCCTGTTGAATGCATTGTTCAATATGTTTATCCAATAAATATCAAGAGAAGGCCAGTAGCTGTGGCATATACTGGCAGCATGATAATGTGTACAACATGATGCTATGTGTAAGTAGAACATCAAAATTCTTTGCATGTTTTATGACAAGATGTGTTCGCAATGTTCACTGATTGGAATACCAAATGTGGTCCGAAATAATTGAGTCAGAAGTCACATGCCATGCCTAGTTTTGTAATCACATTCTTGAATCTGTAAACTATTTTGCTAGGAATACTTTATTGATATTATTAGGTACTAAACTTAATTAACTTTTAATATTACAAATTTTTAATTTGAAATAGTGCTGTTTTGTTTAAAATGATTAATGCTGATTAACTTAATGAAGTTTATGAGGCATGTCATTACTCATTGTCCTAAATTGTAACAAAATAATATGTAAACACAGTAGTTACTCAGGTCAATGTTCTTATGTTTGTCAAAAAATCCACAAAATTAAAAGCATAAAAAAAAAAAAATAACTATTGTAATGTCGTATTAAGTAAAGAGACCAATATTAGTTCAAGTGAGCACTAAGTACCATAGAAGCTGACGTGAGTCATACCCTGGGAATGTTTGATGGTGTCTGATATGATGACAACTATTCGCTTAGAGACATCTGTGTTTGGCAATGGTGAATCATTGTTTATGCTAATGATTCACTGGCGCACACATTGTTCTTTATTGATATTTAAATATTTCTTGTGAGCTATTATCAATTTCATTGTCTTAATTATGTTGTCATTAGCTATGTTAATTTGCTACATTGATTGATTTAACGGGAGTTCGCATTAAAAACAGTACCAAATGTTTTACAAAGTTTTTTCAGGGAACCATATTGCTAATTATTTTGCATTTAACATATTACTTATAATGATTATTAGCAGCCTACCAAACAATCCTGCCACTCTACTTTAAAATACAGCAGTGATAGACTAGTGTGTGTAACCGTCGGACTACCAAGTCATAAGTCTCGAGTTCGAACCCAAGGCACGCACCTCAGACTTTTTGAATTCATGTATTTATCTTATTATCATTTACTTCAAAAACGGTGAAGGAAAACTGCATGAGGAAACGGCATGCCTGAGAGATATTTCTTGACGTGAAGCCAATTCAGAAGCTCATAGGCGGCATAAAAACTCTGACACCAGGTTAATCACTAACCACACGAAAAAGAAGAAAACCTCAGACCTAATAAAAAACCAAGACAGAGCGCTGCGAACAATACAGTGAAGCATGCCAAAACTACATCGCCGCTCTGTGCATACATACATGCTCACACGCAAACATTTACAACCTTTTACAATGACACTACAATCAAACTACACCACACAAAGTGTACACATGTTTACGAAACCGGCTTCACTTCACTATTGACAGCGCTGGTCTGAGGTCAAAGAAGAAAAGAAGAAGACATTAAAAATTCTGTGCCCAGTCTTTTAAATGCTCGTCCTGCCTCTTTCGTCGCTTAGTTCGCGTCTCTTTCCTTTAAAGTTGTGTCTCCTCCATCTAATAAACAGTATAGCTTCAACATAAGTAACATTTAATTTATTTTCAGGGCGACAGAAGCCGGTGACTTCAACATAGTTTCTCAGATGCTAGCATGCGGGTACCGCAGTCGAGATGCTAAGAACCAGGACGGTCAGACAGCTGTGCACATTGCCGCAAGGGCTGGGAAAGACAATATACTTGCCAAGCTGATTGAGAGTGGAGCCACTGTCAATGTTAGGGACTCATTTGGGTATACGCCTTTACATGTAAGTTGTCTTTTGTACTTTCGTAAGAACATTTAGTTTTAGTTGGTCACACCATGGCAACCTAAAGGCTGAAATTGGGTGACCAGTTCTAATGTCAGGCCGTCGTACCTAGAGCAGTCAGCTGTTACTACCTTGTGATTGGCTACCGTGTCTTGAGCTATTTAATCATTTATTTATCCCTAATAGGGACTCCGTATGTGGAAGTTTTACTGCAACATGTAGCCCGAAGAGTTGCTCATCCAATGCGCCAACTGTGCCGTCATTCATTGCGTGAATCGCTATTTTTAGGGTTCCGCACCTCAAAAGTACAAAAACGGAACCCTTTAGGATCACTTCGTTGTCCTTCCGTCAGTCTGTCAAGACCCTTTTTCTCAGGAACGCGTGGAGGTATCATGTTGAAATTAATATTAAATTGGTAGGTCTGTGGTCCCTTAGAGCTCTAAAATAAAATAAATCAAGCTTCTAAGTCTACGCAATAAAAAAATACGGCCATTTAAGCCACATATGATACTCGCAAATAAATCAAAACCTACAGGGTACTTCCCGTTGACCTAGAATCATTAAATTTGGCACGAAGCAAGGTCTAATAACAGCACAAGTAAAGGAAAAAGTCCGAAAATTGTACATTTTTAGTTTGGAGAATTGACCATGACGTATATCGATGTATGCGAGAACATGTTTTTCAACTACAAAGTTAAGTTTCTATTTGGGATAAATTCATCCCAAATACGGAATCCTTCATTGTGTGTAGTCCGACACGCAGTCAGCCGGTTTTTAACTTAAAATCCATTCGAATATTGTCTTTGTTTACAGTATACATGCCAGAACAACTTGCCAAGTACGACGGAGCTGCTGATAACGAAGGGTAACGCTAACTATCAGATGAGACATGCGCCTACAGGCAAGGTGCCTCTACATGATGCCGCGCAAAGGGGACACATTGATTGTATCAAGGTTTGTAGCCTGACCTATAGAAAATCTATTCATAGGGAACAGTTTTGTGCCTGACTAACAGACAACACAGCTTAAAGTTGCACTAAGGAGCAGTTTACTTCAGATCTGTATTCAGGGAATGAAGTTTGAAAACAAAATTGCGAACTTCACCAAGGTAACTATTATAAACTTGCGCAATAGCTAAGACACAAAGTGTAAACGCAGAAGACGCGCGCGCAGCTGTCATGGTCGCCCAATTTCCATATTATGACAACAGTAAATTGTACATCATTGTCGAAGATGAAAATGTTTACTACTTGAAACTGTAGTTCGGTGTTTAAACATATTTAACAGTTTTAGTTATCAACATTCACATAGTAATTATTTTTGTTGTGATGTTACACAACAAACTCTCGCTTTCCTGCTATTTCGCTTTTCTGCAATCTGTAGGAGTGATTTCGTGAAACAGGACGGAAGTGTGTAACAGGAAGCCATGTTACACATTATAATATGCAACTACTGTAAGGATCGCTCTTTTTTTTTGTAGGTTTTACTAAAGCTGAAAGCTCCGGCCCACGCAAGGACTCTGGCACACGACACCCCTGCTGACCTGGCGAAACATTATGGACACACAGAATGCTACCAGTTACTAAGTAATTAACTTACATTGTTCATCATTTTGTTTATGCTGCTTGGTAGAATCAACATGCATAGTTTGAGTATGCTTTTAATAGATATGTTTTGTATACCAAACAAATATCATCATTGCGCACGTTGTAATAAAGCTGAAAATAAATAAATAATCTGTTGTGATAGTCTCGCAGACCAGTAAAAATTACAAGCTTTTGTTTCGGTTATCTTACTTATTAGTTAGTACTTCATTCATAACTTCCATGACCATAATTCAAACATTCTTTGCAGAAAATCACCAGCCAGATATTCCAAAAACGTCTAAAAAGTATTGGTACCACGGCACGTTGAACCGCGAGGAGGCTGTAAAGACGTTGGAAGAGTACTGCAGGCACCACAAGGTGGAAGGCAAGGCTTCTGATGGCGTGTTCTTAGTACGGTATAGCGAGAGGCATACCGGCGCGTATGTGTTGACGATGCTTAGCGAAAACACGCCATATAACTTTATTATTAGGAAAGAGGTGAGTTTTTAAACTTATTTTACATTAACATTAACTTTCTGTAAAAGAGTTAAGCCATTTAATAAGTTAGTTAAGCTATTTATTAATTTCTTATAGTTAAAATATAAACCATATTAAATTAATTTCAGACAAACTGGCTGTTTATAGACGACGGTCCCTATTTAGAATCTCTGGAGAGGCTGATCGAGCACTACAGCACAGTGCCGGACGGACTGCCTACCCGCCTCACTACCGCTGTGCCGCCCAAACCTAAACCACCTCTACCTGAAGTAAGAACACTTATATTTAGGTTTAAACACACTTTGTTTCCTTCTTTCTTCCTAATTTGTCCATAACTGAGGATCATCTCCTCATTATGTTGTGTTAATAGGTAATAGGTAAAACGGGCTGGTATCCGCAACTCCACGTCAAAGCGCGTATTTTGCGTACGGGTGGGAAAATAGGTTATTCGATCCACCCCAGCTCCTCAAAGAAGGCCAGCAACGCCTTGGTGTCACTGACAATCTCACATAGGGTACCTGGGTTACCGAAGAATTTTGCCCTGTAATCGGCGACCACCGGGCAGTTTAACAGCACATGAGCTGCTGTCTCGTCGTCCTCCATGCAGGCTCTGCACAGCGGCCTGTCTGTGACTCCTATGACATAGAGGTGTTTATTAAATGACCCATGGCCAGTTACAGCTGCTGTGACTGTGCGCAGCTGTTGTTTCCATAGTCTGAGAACCTTTTTCGTGAGGCGGCCATCGATTGTAGGGAGTGCCTCCTTGGCTTGCCTACACTCACCGTGATCCGACCATAGTTTGTGATGTTGGTCCCTGGTTCGTTTACTTACCAGAGTGCGTAGGTACCCGCATATATAATACACTGGTACCCGAAGGGGAGTGGCACAATGGGTTCAGGCCCCACTGGTGCCATGCTCGACCCCCTTCTGGCAAGTTCGTCAGCTGCGTCGTTGCCCCGCGAACCGCTGTGTCCTTTGATCCATTGAATGGTTATATTATTGAGGCTACCCACCTGGTTAAGGCGCTAGTGGCACTCGTATATCAGCCCGGAGTCAACAGAGTAACTGTTTAGCGCTTGCAGAACAGCCATGCTGTCCGAGAGTATGCGTATCGAGTGGTCCTTGACTTCCCTGGCCATGATGACTGAAGCGGCAAGAGATATACCCATGCATTCGGCCTGGATTATGTTGTGTTTTCCCATCATTATAATTATTACGCCAAAAAAGAAAACCGCTCATCTGTCTCCTAACATTTAACGGGCCGCGAATTGGCAGATTTCACATCACACGTCTTCGATTTTTTATTTCTAGGGCATGGCGGTTTCATCACGATGACTTCCTGCACTGTTTTGAGAGCAGTGGTGATGAAATAATTGACTCAAAGTAAAGCGCCGGTCTGGTTACGAACCTACGACCTACAACTCGTAAGTCACGGCCGTTACCCCTGGGCCACCACTGCTCTCATAATTTCTCTATAATGAGTGCTAAATTCCCACCTCATTGTTTCAGTTCTCAACAATGCCACGAACGAAAAAGCTGGCATCAAGCCGAGCCGCCATGAACCAGTCGCTCTCTCTAGTAAAACATGACATACTGAGCGATAAACAAATGTCTGCACAGACGTCGCCGCCCTCCTCAATACAATCCAACAACAATATGTTCGAGTTACTCACAAGAAACCTATCATTCTCATCAGACTTCAACAACGATAGTATTAATAACAACGAAGAACCAGCAGACGATAATGAAACGTATAAGGTTCCAGGGAATAATAGTGCGGTGGTAACGTTAGCAGAGAATTATAATGAGATATCTATTGATTCTGACGGCCAGCTTACCACACTGCAGGGTAAGTTTCCTTTCAAATTGTTATGTAAAGTTTTTTTTGTTATAATGGGTAAAGTTCGGAATCCTAACTATAATTATAAATACGAAAGTGAGCTTGTTTATTTGTTAGTTACGCTTTGACGCTAAAACGGCTGAACAGATTTGGATGAAATTTGGCACATGGGTAGACCATGACCTGGATTAGGACATAGGATACTTTATGTCCCGTATTCCACCGGTATCGAGACTAAGGCTGCCTGTCCACTGGAGCGGAGAGGAGAGGAGCGGAGATGTGCCAATCTCAAAGAGATTTAAGATACTATAGAGAGGCTATCAGAAGAAATGTCATAGAAAAACTGTGATCCGATGTTTCAGTGACGCCATCTACCATAAAACAGCAAAATTACTTAATTTACTATTTTGACATGATACGCTTTTACCGACGTCAACATTTGGTTACCAACCGTCAGATAGTTTGACATAACTGAGAAAATTATTTAATTTACTTAAATAATTTATAAATCACAAAATAGGTAGGTACAAACGAAAATAAACCGTGGTTACGTCTAGTAATTTTTTCAGTATGAGATTAACAATACCATAATGCACAATTCTGCATAAATAGTTCGAAAATAATTTTCTTTTGGTGGACATGAATGCGTCTTGACATGCAGGCGTACCACACTAGACTAAGCGACTTTTGTCCATTAGGACAAATGTATCGGATTACGATTTTGTACGCTATGTCCCGTCTATTGATACACATAATTTAATGTCTTTGGCCAATCTTAACCAATAGAATCGCAACTCTGGAGCGGAGTTTAGATTCTATTGGCTAATTTTGGCACATCTCCGCTCCTCTCTCCTCTCCGCTCCAGTGGACAGGCAGCCTTATGCGGGTGAAACCTCGGGGCTCAGCTAGTAGATATTATAATATGAAAATAAACTTAATTGCTTTTAACGTCGTGGATTCCTTTCGCGATGCCAGTCATTTAATAAATAACCCACAGATAATGAAAATGGTTTATTATTTTAACAAGTAAACCTTAACAACTAGTGATTGGAGCCTCCTTTTAAGCAAATAAGCCTGTGTTAGGAGACTCCGCTCTTCCATAACTTAATAGTATCCTTTACTTGTTTAAAAAAAATGTAGGAACTTACTACAGGAAATAAAAATATAAAAAAGAGAGAATTAAAGCTAAACATGCAGCACGCACGCAGGCGATAATGCTTTTGGTCCTAGTTTTATGGAATCTATGATAATAAATAAATGTATACAAACCGCTTAAATGAAGCAATTTCATTTAATTAATTATTATTTTAGGCACTGGGCTTACCCAGTGTACGGCACGTGCCAATGTGTTGGGCCACGTCCTTGTTGGGTTTTTTTTTATTTGTTTAAAAGTTGTTTTTGATTACTATTATTACTGTGTACTTGTAAGTGTGGTCTGAAATAAAGAATATATTTCTTATTATTAAAAAAAAAAAAAAAAATATAAAAAAATTAAATAAAAATCATTTATTTCAGACAAAAAAGTCCATAGGCACGGCAAGGTTGTTAGTAACAAGAATTTTGCTTATAACTAATGTTAGTAACAAAAAAAAGTTAAAAAAGTTAGTTAGTTATTAATTTACATGTACACTTATTCCTCAGAATTCATCCCAATGACGGAGCTAACGCTAGGCGCCGTGTTAGGCGAGGGGGAGTTCGGTTCAGTCCTCCGCGCGACCTACAACCCTCCCGACCAACCGGCGCAACAAGTCGCCGTCAAGACGTTACACATGCAACACACAGACACCAACAAGAAGGAGTTCTTGTCTGAAGCTAAGGTCATGATGTCCGTCCGACACCGATGCATCGTCCGACTTATCGGCGTGTCTTTGGTAAGTTTGGTATAGGTGTAATTACAACATTACAAGCACATCCATTCCATAGTATATTTGATACTACTAATGCGGAATTCACTCTCTGTCTACCCGTGTCTGTGGCCCTGGAAACGGTTCAACTTACGTGCCTTGATGATCTGAAAGATATATTTCAGCGTTGTCTCTGGGTTGGCAACATCCTTGCGATACCTTTGGTGGTGCAGAAGTCCGTAGGTGGTGTTGACATCAGGTGGGCGTGGGCAGCCCAGTAACATAAAAAAACGATGTTCCTTTATCGTTATCGGGCTATCAGTGATTGACCTGTATTACTAACATGTATATGTCAGATAAAATTGTTTCTATTTGTGTCAGCTACTGTGCTACGTACATATTATTGTGCACGGTACGATAAACAAAATTCATAGACAAGTGACCCTCCACCAACCCGCACTGCGCCCGCGTAGTGGATTACGGCCCTTCGTCCTTCTTCACAAACATCATGGGCTGAATATGTTATACAAACAATAATGTTGTGAATATTTTGAGTATGAATGGATGGCTACAATGAAAGACCAAAGAAACAATGGATCGATTGTGTGGAAGATAAAAGTTGTATGTAACTGTATGAGCGATAGATGTATGAAAGAAAAAGATATACTGCGCCGATCTCAATTCAATTGGGACAAGGGCAGTACACCAAGGCTTCGTTTACGGAGACGCGGGGCGTCGAGCGTCACGTTGGGTGCGGCTCGCACTAAATTCAAACATATGGCGTTGTATGAGAGCGTTACGGAGAGGCGATTTTACAAGCGTTTGCTTGTAATGCAGGCGGAGCGGTGGCATCGCCGCATCGCATGCGACGTTTATAGCGGCGGTGCACGCAGCGTTGTGGCTAGCTATACCTGCAATTAATTACAGTTCATGATAAAACGTAGCGGTAATCACGGCGTGTTCTGCGGCGTCGTACGCGCCAATACGAATATCGGTGATACCCGGGTGCAGCGGCGGGCACCGCTACTGTTCACGCGCCGCGTCCTTATAAACAACGCGTGTAATGATGGCGGACCGCTGCACGCGCCGCCTGTCTGTAAACTGAAAAAACGTCCGACGCACCACGAAACGCCACGCCAGCCGTGACGCATAACGCCCCGCGTCTCCGTAAACAAGCACTTAGCATGACCACAATAGAAACGGGTATTGTCGACGGAAGAATAGACAAAATGACAGATTGTGATTGTTTATGTCATTTTGTCTATTCTTCAGTTGTCATGATACGTGTGATATACAATTAAATGTAGCACACAAGTCAAAGGTAGCGCCGCAAGAGTGTCCCGGAGAGTTCCGTTCTATCCACGGAACCGAGTAGACGTGCTCTTTGAGTTGATGTGTTACTTACTGATAATTTGGTGGTTTTACTCTAAACCCAAAGCCTATAACAAGTGATTCAACTGAACACCACATTGGCGACGAGTAAAAGCGCAGTAAGTAAAATTATTGCTCAAACAATGTACCTGCTTACGGAAATTGGTCAGCAACAAAATGTTAATTTTATCGCACAAAGTGTTTTGAAGGAAAAAATAAAATTAGTGACTGTGATCTAAGCGAAATCCACTAATCGTGTTTGTTATAATTTCAATTTAAGTACATTTATGTGTGTCTACCTTGCACAATCTGTGTCGGCGATCAGCTGAGACAGACAATGAAATGAGTATCACGCAATGATATTAAATTAAAATATCATTGGTATCACGTCACTAAATACATCCACTCGCAAATAAAACCGTGCGTTGGGATATGATAAGAAAAAAAAAAAACACCTAATACAATGTTTAGAATGTACTACCACACAATAATTAAATTTTGTTGACCAAATCCGTTTGCAAATAATAAGATTATACCTATCGAAAAAATATTATTCGATCGGTTAATGGAATGTTCCAACGAATATAATTCGTTAATTTAACCTGTTTTAACACAAGTTCCCCTTCGATAACATCGAAGTAATATAGGTAATTATTATCTTACCTACTGTTAAAACTGAATGTTCCAACGAATATAATTCGTTAATTTACCCGTTTTAACACAAGTTCCCCTTCGATAACATCGAAGTAATGAAGGTAATTATTATCTTACCTACTGTTAAAACTGAATGTTCCAACGAATATAATTCGTTAATTTACCCGTTTTAACACAAGTTCCCCTTCGATAACATCGAAGTAATGTAGGTAATTATTATCTTACCTACTGTTAAAACTGAATGTTACAACGAATATAATTCGCTAATTTACCCGTTTTAACAAAGTTCCCCTTCGATAACATCGAAGTAATATAGGTAAATATTATCTTACCTACTGTTAAAACTGAACAAATGTCATAAAATCTGTAAAGGCTGTCATTATTTAAATGATCTAATTCTAATCAAAACGAATGCATTTTGCACTGGCTATCGACGTCAACAAAATAATTCAAAAATCATCACCTCTCTATGGGCTCCATTGTGCCTCGATGTGTTTTAATTTCAAGTGACTAGTTTGCTTTGTGGCACGTTCTTAATAGAGGACCTTTGTGAAACTTGCTGGAGAGACTTTGTTTATTTAAAACTTATGCATTTAAACATAGAGCTCTTGTTACTAGCCGGGTACGATCAACTGATTAAAAATAAACTAAGTATAGAGTACGGGGTTTGATTAATTCAAAATCAAATCTTTATTGTACTATGTTAATTAATAAATAATGATTAATAAAAAAGAGAAAGTAATTTGAACGTTATATTAATTCGTCGAGTCGAGCTGAAAATTCTTTTACTGCAATAGTATGCTGGCTAGGTCCTTTTCTTACTTGCAGGCCGATCAATGTGACTGATCTTGATACAACTGACGTTTATTGCCACCGCAATTAAACAGTTGGAGGAGTATTTTTCCACAAAACAAAGTTATTTTTAAATAAGAACCGGACGAAATTTTCGAATAATTCTTGGTTAGATTGAGACGTCACAGCTCAAAATGAAATTTTGCAAAAGAGGACAAAAATCTTATCGACCAAATAACGGAAAAGTGTGGAACATTGAAAAAATCAAAGCAGATGCAAACTCCCTAGACACTGTAGAACGGCAGTTGAACAAGTTCCACGACAGCCAGAGCACAAAATGCTATAAATACCAGCCTAAAATTGACACTAAAACAACAAAACGTTGTACTAACAAAAGAGGTTGATTTCTGTTGCCGATGTGGCAATAAAATCACAAAGGTGAAAATAGTTCCTGCCCTGTTATTACAAATTGTATAAAAGGTGGTTTCAAAGATCATTCCCAGAAAACACTAGAGAACAAGGGCCAATAAAAGACAATCTTCTAACCTCTCGTCAAATGACAACAATGTACCTAAAAACCCCAAAGTAGAAAACATCAAAAATAAAGAGCCTACATATTATTATGTAGACTAGAAGGGGTTATATTTATAATGTCATTAATTCCGGTTGTAAATCTGATATTATAAATGATAAAACTTGGGAGCACATGAAACAATCTAAAGTTATAGTTAGTCTCCAACCAGCAAACGTCTGCAGACAAAACATTCATGGCTTATGCCAAACATCCACTAACAGTAATAAGATCATTTGATGAATCAATAAAAGCTGGTTCTAAAATATCTGTACTAACAAAATGTTATATCACAGAAAAAGGTTCAAGGAATCTTTTGGGTAAAATAAACTGTCATCTCCTTTAATGTGCTAAAACCAGGTTTTAATCTGAGTTCCATTAGGATAAACAATTTCCCAAGTTCAAAGATGTTCAGTTAGAGATCACTAGATATTGATAAAACAGTACCTCCAGTTTGTCTATCTTATAGTCCCAAGTCCTTTGGAATCAAAAATAAATAACAAATTAGACGAACTGGTAAAAATGGACATCATTGAATCTGTAAACAAACCGCCTTCCTGAGTTTCTCGGATGGTACCGGTTCTAAAGCCTGATGATGATAATCGTATTTGTTTGGATATGCGTGCTGCCAACAAAGGCATTATTAGAGAAAATCATTCCTTGCCCACCATGGAATAACTCATAAATTACTAAGAATAACTCATTTATTAATTTGAAAAGCAATATTTTTCTCAAAATTAGATGTTAAAAAACGCTTTTCATCACGTTCATTGAAGACATACTTGTCTTTGGATGTAATTTATTGTCTTTGGATGTGAGTGCTCAAAGACAATAATGTTTTACTAATTAAAAATAAAATTAGACCACCGGAAACCATTGAAGAAATTCAAAGTTTCCTGGGATTAGGTTTAGGGGCCGTACTGATTCAGTACGACGCCAAGAATCATTTCCTTTGGAAACTAGAAAAACAGGCATTAACTTTGGTATGGGCAATCGAATAATGTATGATAAAAAATTTAACCAGTCAGACCATAGCCAAGCCTCTGGAGATTATATTTGGCACGAAATCGAAACCTTGCGCACGAATTGAGCGTTAGGTCCTTCGATTACAATCATATAATTATACTCGTAAAATCATTTATAAACCTGGAAAATCAAATAGGTTTAGCAGATCCATTGACACGTCTGTGTACGGGTGCCACAGGCATTAAAAAACAAAAAAAAAAAAAGCCCTATTGAAAGCGAATATCATATTGCGAATATCATATTGACCCAGATTGCTCAATACGCGCGACCCGTAGCATAATAATGTTAATGAATTAATCAAAGACGCTTGCTTTGGATGCTACAATAAACAACTAGAAATTAGTTGAACATGAACTTTGGTTACATGATGGCGTCTTATTAAGAGGAAACAAATTGGTGATACCCACTAATATAAGAAAACAAACAACCTTGTTATTGATAAATAAATAAATAAATAATAACAAAGTATTAGAAGCAGCTCATAAAAGACGCCAAAAATACTGTAAAAAACTGCATAGGGACTTTAGTCTCGGGTCCAAATTCACCAGTACCGATGAAAAGGCATGAACTCCCATTGAAAGCCTGGGTGGATACTGCTGTTGATTTTACAGTAGATTCAAAGAGATCGAAATTATGAAATTTATATCTACACAGGACAATAAAAGTGTTAAAAAAGATCGTTTCGCGAACCGGGAATCTTGCGAGCATACCACCAGACAATGGTAGACCATTCTGTAGTCAAGAATTTAGAATCTTCTGTACTGAACAAGGAATTACGCTTTTCAATATATCCCCTACTGGCCTCAGCAAAACGGTTAAGACGAGGAGCAAAATAGGGATAAAAACTGACTGGAAAGATGACTTGTTAAAATATTTAATGATGTATAACATAACAGTACACCTCATCCCTCTACAGGAAAATCCCTACCGAGCCATTTTACGGAAGGCCATTAAGAGATAAGTTACCTTTTTAACAGATCTCAAAAATAGCTACCACGATTCAGAAGTTAGCGACAGAGACAAAGAAAAAAAAAAAGAGAAAAACAAATTAAACGAAAATTAGAAAAGAAAAGTTACAGATAGATAATTAGAAATTGGCTAAAAAAATTATATTTAAAGAACATGATAAAAGAAAACAAATTGACTCCAGAACTTAATCCCACACTGCGTACAGTTATGAATGCTCAAAGAAGTGGTATAAATAATATAAGGAATGACAAAACTGTACCCTAATTACGTAATACACGTACATCAATCAGAATTTGAATCGTTTTGAAACAGATTACTAATCCATTGCTCCATAAGATCGAAAAAAAATCTGCTCAACAACATAAATAACGCAATGAATATTGTTGAACTGTCAAAATGTAACAGATTAGTCGAAATTGTTTATGAAAATGTGTTGCGTAATTAGATAACAGGTCAAGAGTACAGGAGGAACATCGTAAACCTAAAGAAGAAGAAGAAGAAGAAGGCAAATGGAAAGTTATCGACCACGACGGGTCAGATAAAGGAGTTTAGTTTACTAAATATGTTAAATACTGTAATTGTAAGTTCAATGCTAAATACTGTAATTGTAAGTTCAAACTGCATTGTACTTAAAGATTTTCTAAATGCTTAAAATGGTTATCGTACTTTAAAATAAATTAAATAACGCCTAAATAAGCAAATATTATTATTGTACTTTAAACTTAATGAATGATTAAATGCTTACATTGTTATCGTCTAAATTAATTGACGTCTAAATGATAAATATTGTAATTGTACTTATAACTTAATTAACATAAAAAAAGGAAGAGATGTGATATACAATTAAATGTAGCACACAAGTCAAAGGTAGCGCCGCAAGAGTGTCCCGGAGAGTTCCGTTCTATCCACGGAACCGAGTAGACGTGCTCTTTGAGTTGATGTGTTACTTACTGATAATTTGGTGGTTTTACTCTAAACCCAAAGCCTATAACAAGTGATTCAACTGAACACCACATTGGGAAGAGATGTGATATACAATTAAATGTAGCACACAAGTCAAAGGTAGCGCCGCAAGAGTGTCCCGGAGAGTTCCGTTCTATCCACGGAACCGAGTAGACGTGCTCTTTGAGTTGATGTGTTACTTACTGATAATTTGGTGGTTTTACTCTAAACCCAAAGCCTATAACAAGTGATTCAACTGAACACCACAATACGCGTGCAGCGCAGTGAGCATGGCCTACTGTGAGATAGTTTGAGTCACACATTTTATCACAATTTGGGCGATAAAACAGTTTTGACACAAATGCTAGCATGGTGGCGTGAGTCACGCCACCATGCTAGCATTTGTGTCAAACTTCTTGACGTTTATTTGGGACTCAATATATGTCGTATTTGCTACTATGGCCGCAACAATTTTGTCACAAATGCCACATATGACTGACGTCCGTTCATCAAAAATGAATTAGTTTACAACAAAATTAAAAAGTTTTAAAACTGTATGAACCTGCACTATAAAAACGTATTATTTTATTTGGTCGCATATTCAGTATTCAGATGATCATAGACATTTTAATTTTGCACGACTCTTAATGCGAAGCATTAGAGTGTGCTCTACGATCGAAAAAAATTTTTTGCCCCATTTCTGTAACTGTTTTTATTGTTACACTCCTGCTAGTACACAGAACCTACTTAATTTATATACCATTGTATAGATGATTAAATGAAGATTAATACTGTACTTTTTAACAATTGATTTAATGCAGCAGAAATGGAAAAAGCATCAAAATAGTTGAAAAAAAATTCCTGTCCGTCAATTTATGAACCCTGAAAACATTGTAGCTTGCGATAAAATCAATTAATTGAGTCAAATTTTTTTTTATACATTCGTTTCAGCCGTAGAAGGAACCCTATTGAAAATGGCTCTTTTATTCAAAGTAGTTTAATTATAATTAATAAAATACTAACTAAAATATAATATCTTTATCTAAATATTTTCAACCTTGGTCTTGATGTTGCCTAGCAACCGCCAAGTAAATATCTTTGTCAGTCTTTGACATTACGACTTCATGAAAAGTGATAAATTGTAAATTTTTGTTAGAAACTATGTTTTAAATTTCTTTTTCGTTTATGAATGAGAGTTATGAACTTATGAGGCGTGCACTTTTGGATTTTCCAAACTATTTTAAATTTACTGTGTCACACTATGAAGTTAGCAACAAGAAAGGCATGTCGCACCTCAGATTTTAGCACATGGTTGACCCGTGCTAGCATTTAAGACAAATTGTAAGACATGATAAAATTTATCATGCCTTGTCATAAACGTCTTGGGTACGCCCTGTGCTAACCCCGCAGGATAATGATGGTAAACCAGTATTTTTCTTTTCAGGGCCCGCCACTAGCAATGATTCAAGAGTTAGTGCCTTTGGGATCATTACTAGAGTTCATAGTTCGTCATCCAGACAAGGCATCACCTGGGTACGAGCTAAGATTGTGGGCGTGTCAAGTCGCGGCCGGTATGCGGTATTTGGAGCGGCGTCGTTTCGTACATCGCGATTTAGCTGCGAGGAATATTCTGCTGGCTAGCAGGTAATTATAAGATAGTATAATCAATAGAGCGTGTTTTACTAACGGCTTTTATCGATTAATTAACGGCCATTGAACCAGTGTCTTTACGGTATCCTCTAACGAAATAAGCTCGACACAGTCTTGAAAGGGAAAGTAGCAAATACGAACTTGTAAACACTTAACTCATATTTTTATTAAAAAAAAAAGTAAAAGTAAAAATCTCTTAAAATCAGATTTATAATAATATTTCCAGACACCAAGCGAAAATAAGCGATTTCGGTCTCTCCCGAGCGCTATCAACAGACAGTTCTTACTACAAGGCGAGTCGTGGCGGCAAATGGCCCATCAAGTGGTACGCGCCCGAGTCGTACAACTATGGCACGTTCAGCCACGCGAGTGACGTGTGGAGCTACGGCATCACTCTGTGGGAGATGTTCTCGTACGGACAGCAGCCGTACGGAGATATGAGAGGGATGGAGGTTGGTTAACTATTAGTACGCTTATTTAAGTCTCCCTAAGCCCAGGTTCGCATGGATGTGTTTTAATCGCAGCGTTTTTTTTTCGCTTATTGCATTTTCAACGCTCCGCTTAGCGCAGAGAGTTGAATATTCAACAGTGTGTTTTCTTGACGCACTGAATGTGCTCTGTTGGATTCTCAATGCTCGGCTCAATACAGAGACTTGAAAATCCAGTGTACGAAAAAAAATCGCCGCGAAATAAACACCCACGTTCGCACGGACGTGCGAACGTGGGCTAAGGCTGCCTGTCCACTGAATCGGAGAGGAGAGGATCGGAGCGGAGATGTGCCAATATTAACCAATAGAATCGCACCTCTGGTGCGGAGTTTAGATTAAAACTTCCATGGTAAAAAGGAGTGAGCCTATTGCCTCTGCCTAACCCTACTGGCGCATATAGCGCTATTTTTAGTTAGATGTTTGTGATCTGCACTAGGTGCATACAGTTCTTAGATATTTTTTTCTCCAAGTTAATCAAATGCTGCTAGCAAAATCTCTCATCACAGTAGCCTCCATACATTGTTTTCTTCTCCAACTACTCTCGTTAAAGCATCAAAATTATCTCGCTAGGGTGAACCTGCCATATTAGTATTTTATTGGTAGTTTTTTTATATATAATACTTCTTACAGGCTATACAAATAGTAGAAAGCGGCAAACGCCTAGAAAGACCAGAGAACTGTCCAGACGAGATCTACCAAGTGATGCTGGATTGCTGGGCTTACAGTCCTGATGCCAGGCCCACCTTTAGCCAACTAGTAGATGTGTTCTCCCAACACCCGGACTACGTGAACATCAGCCAACTGGCGCTGGAGAACGAAGACGCTAACGTATAAGAAATAAGGAACAAAATGTATTTATAATTTAGGTTCAATGTATTTGTAGTTTTCGAACAATACATCGACGTGTAGTGCGACAATCCTGGTAACTTCATATTGAATATGGCAATAATAAACGGGTTACTTATGCTGTTCAATTTGGATGAAGCAACCAAATTGAATTGTGTGAAGTGAATAATTAAAAGTCGCCTTTTCGCGCCTTCTAAAAAAAGTGGATCAATTTGGATGAACTATGTATTATTGCCATTACCTTTACACTAGAAACGATTGAATAAAGTTTTATATTTATTATGCTGTGGCCGCATCTGGGTCTTATCGTGACAAAGCAATGCGTGCCGAAGCTTCGTATGTTTGGTTGCTAAAAAGTTATCGCGCTAATGCGGGTACCATTAGCGGCTTCGCCACGTTTATTATGTACCGCTACTCGGGCTATAAGTGCTACGCAGCCCGCGACTATCGCGACGATAACCGATAATGGTTGGTCACATCTGCGTGTATTGTATCACTGTGCGAAGCTTCGCCACGATAGACGCAGATGCGGTCGCAACATTACCTTCATAATAATCAAATGCAGAAATTGGATTATTGTTAAGATCAGCGCGTCGACCTGCTTCTGACAGTATGTTTATACCTCTTTACTTGTGTATGTGCCTACACTTTCCATAATCATAGGCATGCACAATAATGTGTACAACGAAATAAAATTAGTTTCAATTCGGGTAGTGGAAATATTCGCGTGATAATCAGAAATGACATGCCATGATGTGCCTGATTACGTATTATGTTATAACTAGCCGTTAAATATGTAAATAGGGTAGTATGTATGTCGGTTATCATAAACGTCTTTTAATCGTAAACTTACGTGAGGTAGTATATTGGAATAGCATTTGTTTAGGTTAAATTGTTTTCACTGTTTTAGTATTGTTTTTGGTTTACTTGACTAATCATGCATTTCCAGTTCATGTTCCTTTTATAGCCAAAATGGATGTATATAAAAACTTGTAATGATATTATTTTTATTGTCTTTTTAAAGCTATTTAAATGAACTGTACATTCCATTTTCTTACAAATATACCTATTTTATTTATAAATCAATAGATTGAATACTTATGTTGACTATGTGATGCTTGCTTCTGATTTACTTGTATCTGAATTTGATATCTAATTAATTTAATGTTCACTGACAACATTTTGGGCGCCTGTAATAGTTCAATATATAATTTTACCAGTGTTTTGGGGTCTATATGCCATGGGAATGCCATAGTTTACGAAAATGAAATTGCCACAAGGTTGTGTTATGTAATGTACAAAATTCTATAGAGTTACCCAAATTATATCTATTTTATTTTAGAGAATTTATATTAAATTCTATGAGTCTGACTTAGCATATTATATTAACTTTTATATTATGACAGATCATTATAATTATGTTAAAGAATCAAATGTGATAATGGTATTTATAAAATAAATAACGATTTTATAAAAAAAAGTCTTATTATTTGTTTACACACTAACTTAATCTTAACTCTAAATCTTACATTGCGTCCACCCAATTTAAACACTCAACTTCATACTCACAGACCAGGTCCATGAATGTGATGAGAAATGTGCCGCGAAAGGCGCTATCTTATCTTAAACGTCATAAAATAACGTAAAATCACAAGTTTCTGCTTCCGGCGACTTAATTCTATATATCACAAGAGAGATAATGAACACTTGAACACAGCACACTGTCGCTCATATATTAATGCGACAGTCATTATACGGCGGTGGCGGTGTTTCCGCACGGTCTGGCAGACGAATAGCGTCTATTTGTAAGGGAGCTTCAACGAAGCCCGGCAGACCGTACGTCGGGAACGGTGCACTTCTGTCGGGCAGAGACAGCTGCCTGCGGAACGAGGGCGGAGTCTCCAAGTCAGGGTTCACTATAGTACTCCACAGTAAATTAGTCCTCATGTCCCCATCGAACCTCTGCATCCTTCGCCTTCTTTGTCTTCTCGTCTGTGGTCGTCCGCAATTTAATGCACCACATGTACAAAACTTGTTCAACCAAATATAAGTGCCCACTATTCCAATTGCTAAGCCTATTTCTATACCAATAACAAAGGCTTTCACTGACGAGAATTCTTGGTCAAACTTCTCATACGGTGTAAGCGGTGTAGGAGGCTGTTCTGCTGGCACTGAATCTTTTTTATCTGTAGTTATATTCCAGATGTCATTCACGTCGACTTCTTTTTTCTCTACAACCGGAACTATGGATATAATCTTCTCAGACATTTGCGGTTGTCTCTTCCTGCATTGCTTCTCATAAGTGATACCTCGAGATGTGATCCAGTTTTCAACCGCTATGAAGTCTGCGCTGCATTGCCAATATTCATTACGTAGTTCTATTCTCTCTAGTTTACGTAAAGGCAGTAGAAGTTCAGTTTTCAAAGTAACAACGTAATTTTCGCTTAAATCGAGTTTCCTTAAATTCGGTAGACGGTTGAACAGACGAGTCGGTAAAGCTTTAATTCGGCAGTTGTTTAAGTTTAACACCTGGAAAGAGGAAGGTGGTCCTTTGAAATAAATTAATAGAATGCAAAACTCTTAGAATAATAACGCATAGAACCCTAGTACGAGTGCAAAAAGTGAGGCAACTAAAACTTAGCCATAGTGGCTAACTTCTCTCGGCGAGCCGTCAGTACTCAAGGTCACGTTCCGTCGAACACAGCTCGTGAATGAATAATTTAAAATAATTGAAAATGACAGTTTGTAGCGTGAAGAGATGTCATAGCACTAGGAAAACAAAACAAAATGTGGTCAAATTACATTTCACAAGTAAATACTTACATTTTATACATTATTTTTACGTAAATCGATCATCAAACAAAAATTTTATTAACCTAACTTATCACAATACAGTGTTGCTATTTGTGAGGAAGAAATTACCCACATTGCTTTCAATTTTGTTCTTATTTTTGTTTAGCAAAAAAAATTAATATAGTTTTTGATGTACATACTTACTACCTACACTATGGAATACGATAAAACATTTTGCCAGTTTCGAGAAACTATCTTGGCATTAGGTAGGATATTAGTTTTTGTAAATAGGATACTGGTGGCGATTCTGGGTGCATCAATTTAAACTATATTTATGCCTACAGTGTTTTTAAACTTTTGATTTTTTTGTAAATTTCTCAATCATACTTTCCTATTTGTAAATAAGTATTTGGAAACTTACAACACTTACTATTATTTGATATCATATCCGGTTTTTTTACATGTCAGCAATTAATACATGCTAATATTATTATAACCCATCACACATTCTAAAAACGTTGAACGATAATCATTTTCTTCATGCGATTAACGGTTCATTTTTAACAAATTCATATTCAAATAAATCGAATTTTACCTTCCATAAAAATAATGAAAAATCATCTTCATCTTAAGTATCCAGTTCCTGATAACATAAAATACTTTTCTTGATTTGGTGCAGATATTTTTGTGGGTAACGCCCTGGTAATGGTATCACTGAAAGCTATATTTGTGTGCGTTTGATGAACGTAGACACATTCGGCTCACGCACACAAAGAAAATGAAGTGGACACACGATATCGCTCGTGTTTTGTACTAGACGCGGCTTCTATGCGTTATTATTCTAAGGCAAAACTATTATTTTCACAAAGAACTACTCCCAAGTGTATGAGGGCTGAGGGGGTTCTATAATATTTATCGAATTAGTATTTTCTTACCTTTAGTTTCGAATGCATCAGAAAAGGTTCATTCTTAAGGCTTTCAAAGACGTTCGATGACAAGTCCAATGTGTCGAGTTCTGGCGTATCCCAGAAGAGATCTGAAGGGATGAACCTCAGCCGATTGCTGCTCAAATCCAAATGGACTAGTTTGTCTAGGCCTGAGAAAGCGTGCAGGCCAATCCAAAATATCAAGTTATATGAGAGATCCAGTATTTCCAATGAGGTGTAGCCAGTTTCCTAAAAACAACAAATATATTAAATTATATTTAACTACGTGGGGAGTAGGTATTATAAATATTTGCTATGAGTAATATCCTTTTTATTGTTTTTAATCAAAACAGACAAGTCAATCAATGACGATGTAGGTATATCAGGCATTGGTTTCGAAACGATAAACTAAGTACATCTTTGATTGCAACAAGGTTTTCGTTTACCTCAAGTGGTAGGTGTATACGTTTTGAATATAAGCATTCTAGGACTTCTGCACCGTATGGCTAAAATTGAAACTATTAGAAATAGCGAAGGAAGCCAGTTTTTTTTCTTTCAAACTACCACTTAAAATGTCAGTAAGTACTTTACATTGTATTTGCTTTCGACATCTTACGATACAGACAGACCATGTCCACTCATAGATACATGTCATGCCAATTAAAGCTTCGTAAGGCCGAAACCTAGCCCAGGTAGGTAAAGTTCTGAAATCGTCCTTTTTAAAGTTTGTCAAACTGCCCGCCATAATGAGTACAGCTGAGTCACCAAACAAACATTTAGCGAGACAACTTTTATTCTTTGAATTAATACGTAGAGTCGTTTTATTTTTGCCATTTTCCTTTTACATATATTATTGCAACAGCTTACTTGAGTAGGTACTCACACAAAGGAAGTAGGTACCTACCTTGAAACAAAAGTTGTCCAGCTCGCTAATAACATTATGACTCAGACTATACACTTGCACCGCTTTGGGCACTCCTACTTCTATGTTGATAATGTTTTGATCCACACACACGGCCCTGTTCAACCCATTGTCCATATCACAGTCGCATTGCTTGGGGCACTTCTCACTCCGCACGCCCGCACTAAATAACACTAACATTAAAAAACACTTCCACTCCATCTTTCAAAGTTTCTTTTAATCCAACGCGTGAATGTTTTCGCATTATTGTACGAGTATTTAATATCAAATAACACGATGTACTAGAGGCGGTTCACTTCGGTTTCACATGAAAAATGGAGCAATGATACACGATTTGATAAAACAATCACTATCAGTGAAGATAAGATAAGTTCGTAGAATATAATCTTTCACTACATAAATACTGCTGTTCTTATAAATATAACAGTGTCAATGCAGTTTATACGAGGAAAATAAAATTCCGAAATCACTAAAAATAATATTGTATTCATAAAATACAGCTGTTGTCATTAATATGCATAAAAGGTTAAGTACATACAATTCGGTATGTACAGGTCAGATTACAGAAATCAGCATCATCTGTATGATAATAACACTAAATGCCTACAACTTAAGGTTTATAATGGCATATAAATGAATTTCAAAAGCACTTATCGATAAATTATAAGAGATCAATGGAAATATTTTAGAATATATTTGAGTTTTGTCGCTGCTGCGTTGGTATTGCGGTGTAGTACCGTTTCATGGTGTAGTCGATTCCTAAGAGAGCGTTTCTGATGTCATGAACTGATGCGCTGATGGTCTCAAACGTCCCGGCTAGTCTCTCTACTGCTAGTGCCTGTGGAAAACATTTTCTATGTAGGTAGGTACTTATTGGCCACGATGTGTAATGTTTCGTACGTTACCCTGGCGGCTTCAAGGTTCGCGAAAATAACCTTTGTTTTTAACCATTGGCGAAACTGAGAGACATTTAAGCTGCACGGGATATTTAGGGGCGAAAGACACAAACACAACAGTCGGTTCCAAAATCTTACTGCAAAAATGTATCTAGACACACTGTTTCCCCCGTTCATGCTGTGATATCGGTATACTAAACAAATAGTATAGAAATTATAGAAAATTACCGCAAAGCGTGTGCCGTCGTACACACGGCTACACATCAAGCTATACATTTCCAGTTTAAGCTGACTTCGCATTGTACGGAAATCGTTTACAATGCGAGATCACCATAAACTGGAAATGTATAGCTTGATGTGTAGCCGTGCGTACATAAAACAAGCCGCCGCGACAACAAACGATACCGTCCAAAACAAAATGTTCATCCGCAAAAAGCAACGACTACAAAATAGAAACATTGGAGTATGTTGAAAAAACAAGGCTATAGACTGGTGATTGCATTCCCTAGATATGGTATGTAAACATACTTGTACATGTGATGCTTCTGCTACTCGTTCTAAGGCTTTTGCTTTAGTAAGAGATGCTTGTGCCATTTGTGTCTGGGCTGCTGCTTGATGATCCATTACTTCCACCTAAGAATCGTAGAAAAGTCAATCAGTAACCAGTAACCAAGTTGAATCCCAAGAATGGGCTAGTTTAAATAACCATAGATTCTTCTCTTATTTAGGGCAAGATTCATAGAACACATATTGATTTTACTTAACTTTGCTAAGTAAAGTAAGTATGCCTTGCATACGAATATGGACACACAACATTATTTTTATAATGCTAACATTCACATTCGTAAGCTTAGTAGATACGAATGTGAACATTATTTGCATAACAATAAAGTTCATATTCAAATGAAAGTCAATCATCATCATCATTGTCCTGCCCTTATCCCAATTTATTTGGGGAAATAAGTCCATATTCAAGTGAAAGTATGATAAAATTATTTTACTCAGCAACATAAAATCAAAGTGCGCTCTATGATTTAGATTGGATGTGCATGAAAGAATATTATTTTTTAATTTACCAAGTAGCCAAAGCACATTCAAAGGCACATTGAATAGAGATAGTTTCTTCAATTCCAAAGACCTATAAACACTGACCTATGAACATAATGCTTAAGAGGGTGCATCCTAAAAGTTGGCAACATCGTAAATAGCTGTCAAATATTTATCTGTTTCGATTAATTTGTAAATAATACTGTATGGAAATAAGAAATGTGGCTAACTAATTGGCTAGAATATTAATAATGAATTGCAATTATAAAATTGAATTTGATGTTGTACCCGTTTTAGGTGAAAAAAAGGCATTTGGAAAGTTTCCAAATACTTTTTTTTACATCTAAAACTAACTATTCGGTGTTACGATATTAATTATTGCATTTCATAATCAATATTCTAGTTCGCTAGTTAGCCACATTTTTTATTTCTATACAGAAATATTATCAAATTAATCAAAACAGCGAAATATTTGACATCTATTTGCGACGTTGCCAACTTTCAGAAGAAACCCTCTTAAAGAGTACCTACCAACTTATCTATCATATTAAATTGTCGTATCTCTGATTCTGTTGGGTACAGTCGATTGTTGGCTGCAGGGCTGTAGTCTTCATCCTTTGAGAATTCTTCATCAAATGAGTCGTCAGAATCACCAGTACATGGTTCTTGCTTCACTCCTCTCTTTTTTCCTAGCAAATATTTATTGAATTAAGTTAACTTTATTTATTGAAAATAGAATTGTAATTGGGTAATTTGTTATCATTATTTTAATTTGATTTACAGTAAACTGTAAATAGAAAGGCTTGGTAAAAAATATTTTTTTAATTTAGTTTTGTGATGATGATTGTGATATGATATGATATACATAGTGCTAAATGCATTGATTGAGTGATTTGTGGTGCAAATGAACCTTAGTAACTTTCAATCTTAAATATTAGGTAACCAGAAGTTGGTTAAAGTTACTTACTAGGTGTAAATGATTTATCATCACAAAGTTCTAAAATCTTTACTTCTAATGGTGTCAGCCTGCCTTGAAGTTTTCCTTGCTCTATCTGCTTTTGTTTGATTAGTATACTTCTCCTTTTGTCTGACCAAAACTGAAAATGTACAATGTATACAAAACTGTTTCATCAAAGATACATTACTTTATTATTGAGATTTAAAGAGATTTTATTATCTTAGCATTAATATTCTTCTTGTGACTAGCTTAGCAAATGGCAGGTTGAGAACTAAATACTCAATGCCAGTTAAAATATGGTAGCATCTACACATTCCAAAAATTAAAAACTGAAATATTTAAGGCAAAGTCCTGCCCAAATTCTCCCAGGTATCCTTTTGCAAAAGTAATAACAATAATATTGTTACCTTGATCCATCCTTTCGTGGATTTCATAGCTCCATCTATTGAGTTGGCAATGTTTGAGAGTTCTATCCACAGTTTCTTAAACTTGGCGTGGCCCATACCAACGCGAAGCTTTCTGTGTGCCAGGTCCGGATGCTTTTCCATAAATGATATCACTGCCCTAACTTGGGCCAGTGATGGTCTCATATTCTAAAAAGTTGAGAAACAGTAGTCTGATTTAGTAAATTGTGTAAAAATTACAGCAATGGATGGAATAGGAAAGTGAGAGTTATGGCTATGAGAGGGAAACATTCCGGTTGGTGTCTTAGCAACAATGCCTAAAAAAGTTGTCAATTTGAATGAAAGTAGTGCGTCTCAGATGCCTGTAGTAACATAAACACAATATTCCCATATTTATGAGTGTATTTTTATTGTAGGCAAGGTCTTATTAAGATAGCACTAATGTAAATAAAGTAAATGAAAATAAGTGTTAGTGGTACCCACCCGAACAGCGCCTTCACCATTATCTGTGTCGTCTAATAGCATATCAGACATTTTTATATTTTTTTTTATTCAAAATCTGTGAAGAGCTTATTAATGTTTTTTATGGTTTTACTCTAATATTAAAAAAATTGCCAAAATTGCAGCACAAATATATATTTTTTCTTTTTTTGGCAATTGAGCTGGTTTCGACTATTGTGCCAGCTTCACGTTTAGACAGCAGCGCAGGAAGGCGGGCCGTCGACTTTGCACTTTGTGGTAGATTGAATTGGTAGTCGCTGAAAAGACAAGGGCAAGGGTTAGTACTAAGACATACTAAATTACAATCTAACTAAGTTAATAAATAGCACAAAAACTAAACAGTAATTTTTTTTATAATTTTGGGGGAGAAGTGGGATAAAAGGGAATGGAAATTAGTTGGGAGAGGAATGTTACATTTGGAAATTTTTCCACAGAGGTCAAAGGATTAGGTACCTACACCAAATCCTTCGACCTCTATCGAAACAATTTCAAAGAGCAGGAGACAAATATATGGTCCAAAGTACCTTCCGCAAGACCGCATTCACACAGGGAATTGTCACAAACAAGGATCTTATTCAGAAACCCTAGGCTACAACAATGTCCAAGTTTGCAGACTTGGACAATATTGTAGCCCAGTGACGAAACAGTTATTTTGGACAATTTTGGGTATTTGAAAAACCAAGGTTTCCGCCGGATGTCTGGCTTTAGGGGTCACATTCCACGCTTTTGTGAACGAGTCGAACAATTTCTTGATACCATTGCGCAAATCGTAGTTATGAGCTACGTAGGGCTTTCGATCAGCCGGATTTGATGTGGCGTACTTTGCTAACGAATCAGCTCACGCATTTCCAACAATATCAGAGTGACCAGGGATCCAAGCTATCTCGATGTTCAAGCCGTTTTGGAAACAGTCAAATAACAAGCTCTAAGGGAATCAATACTACTAAAGGAATCTGAAAAAATTACTGCTTTTGTTATTTGTTGTGATTTGATATAGTGTATGGCTTCTAAAATGCCAATACACTTTCCTGTGAAAACTGATGCTTCTGGCGGACATTGAATAAGTAAGCCAATTTTTATGTTTTGTAAATATACTGCTACCATTTTGATGCATCAGTAATGAAAAAGTTCCATCTTTCCCAGTAACGTTTGACGGCTGACTCGAAGTCGCGTCTTGCGTTTTGGGAATTCAAGAAATAAGAAAGCAACAGTAGTCCATAGCGCTCCTTGTCAACGCATGAACGCATTATAGACCAGTTTGAAGGTGTAGGGGTGAGCTCCCCACCATACCCCGGCCAAAGCTTTAAGGACCGACACGGAGCGTTCACATTTTTTGACCCGAGTTGTTAATGGTCGACCCCTGTTAAATTCGAGTTCAATGTTACTCCCATAAACCTAGCCTTATCCTTGAGTGGGATGATTTGTCCATCAACATTAATATCTACTTGGGGGAACAGAACGCTTGCGGTAAAAAAAAAAAACAGCAGTACTATAACCCGTGATCAAGAAGCCATTGGTTAAGTGAGGACAAAGAGACATTTATCGATAGAGCGGCATCCTGAATGGAATTGCCAGTGACCAGTAGCGCAATATCATCAACATATTGAAGAATTTTGTAATCAAATTTTAAAGATGAAGACAAATTCGCTGTAAGTATACTATTGTATAATGGGGGACTACGAACAGATCCTTGTGGTAACCCTCTCCAGACTGTTTTTGTTCAGCGTCAGCCCCAGGGACTCGTTATTTAATGACGCGTCTAGTGAAGATGCTACCAATGATACGACATATCCTAGCCGGAATTCTCAGCTCGCGCAGTTTTTGCCTGAGAACAGGGAGGAGGACCGAATCATAGGCAGCTGATATGTCCAGAAAAACAGCAACCACCGACTTATTCCTGCTGAGGGCCAGCCGGACCGCTGACCTGAGGATACCCACACTATCAGCAGTGCCCAGACTTTTCCTAAAGTCGAACTGAGACGCCGGAAGCAGACTCCTGCTCTCCACCAACCATTCTAAGCGATTCTTAATTAAATGTTCTAAAAGTTTAATTAGTATGGATGATAGAGCAATGGGTCTATAGGAGCAATGGTCGTTAGGATCTTTACCAGGTTTTAATATCGAAATGACAACTTCCAACCTTCCAGACTGTTGGAATATATCCGGAGGTGAAGTAAAAATTTACCAAGTTCAGGTAGTATTTTATTAGAACAGAGCCAACTGCGTCTTAATAGTTTTAGGGATATCACTTGTGAATAGCGTGAAGATGAGGGGGCGAGCACAGAGCCCTGAGGGACTCCTGCGCGGATAGAGCGGGGGGAGGATAAAGCTCCTTCTATACGATAGCGGAAGGTGCGATTCGACAGGTAGTCTCGTAAGATGAGCACGAGACGTTCTGGCACTTCAAGTTTGTAGAGCTTATATACTAAGCCATTATGCCAGACTTTGTCAAACGCCTTTGCTATGTCGAAGAAAATTGCACCTGTCATCATACCGTGGTGGAAGCCACCACTAATGTGTGTTGTTTACGACGCGGTGGGCCTAATGGACGCAGAGTACTGAGTTTTAAAGCCGAACTGTTCGTTGGGGATGAGTCGGGATGACGCCCTTGGTCTCAGCATAGTCTCTGAGACGCATATCAATAAGCCTCTCATAGATTTTGCCAAGAACCTTGAGCAGACTGATGGGGCAGTAACTGGAGGGGTCGGTTTTGGGCTTGCCGGGCTTTGGGATCCCGATGACAGTGGCCTCTTTCCACGCTCGGGGAAAGAGGTTGTTGCTTAAGGAACCATTGAAGATGGTGCACAATAGCATTATCAGATGAGCGGGAAAGAGTCGGATCAGCCTATTGGCAGGCCTCCCTCACTCGTTCGAGGTCACGAGCTTACGTACCTACGGCTCGCTACTCCTCGGGGCTACAAAATACTCGTATTTAATTTGTTCAACTGTATTTATTTATTTTTTGTTAAGCGGAATAGGTTACTAAATATACGTGGTATATTGTAGTTTATAATATACTAGCTTTTGCCCGCGGGTTCACCCGCGTGCATGTCGGAAAATATCCCACGGGTACGTACTACAGGGATTGGATACCTAAAAGCCCAGGAAAAGGTCATTGACTCCTACCGCTGCGCCGGCGTTGTCGTCAACCATAATTATTTTGTGACGCGCAATTTTGAATCTGCGATATCTTTTAAAGTATTCATTTCAATGATAATTATGATGTCAAGCATATTTTAATCTAAATTAAATGCCCAATTTAAATAACATATTTTATTGGATTAGGATAAATATAATACCGGTTAAAATAGCTTCAGAAATAACAATGAAATTATTATCAAATTCTGAAAGATAAAAATGGTTACTGTGGGTCATTCTTAGAAGTTATCATATGCTATCGCAGACTTTTTTGTTGAACTTTTTAATTTGTACAATACTGTAGTACATTATTTTGATTTATCTCGTAGGGTTCAGCCAGTGTTTGCAACGTAAGCGCAAAAAAATGTTATTTAGGACACCACATTAGAAACCTCTAAAATAATCAGTGTTTCTCTACTATATTATGCATGTATTATACATAACCTTTCTCTTGAATCACTTTATCTATTAAAAAAAACCGCATCATCAAAATCCGCATCACAAATTTTGTAACTGGAAAGAACACATTAACAACGTATGCAGTAAATTAAATAGATTTGTGTATGCATTAAGAAAACTTCGCATTGTGTCAGATGAAAAAACAGCTCGCATAGCATATAGTGGGTATGTTGAATCAATATTAAGATACGGACTAATCATATGGGGCAATTCTACAGACAATGATAAGACATTTATTGTACAAAAGAAATGTGTAAGAGCTATATGCGGTGTCGGTCCGCTTGAGTCTTGCAGGCCTTTATTCAAAAAACTAAAACTATTGACATTGACCGGCATGTATCTGTTTGAGGTATCGGTTTTTGTAAGGAAACATAATGAATTCTTTAGATTCAAAGGTGACAACTACACAAAACAGAGACCAAGAGACGCAACAAAAATTTTAGTGCCTTTCTGTAATACAAGCCTAATAAAAAGTAATGTATATCATATGTGTATTACAGTTTTTAATAAGTTACCAAAGATCATAAGGGAGCTCCCATTTCAATATTTTAAAATTAAATTACACAGATGGTTGATAGAAAACTGTTTTTATAGTTTAAAAGAGTTTCTGCAGCATAAAGAAAAAAAAATATTTTAACTTTCCTATTTGTTTTATGGTGTCTTATTTAGTTTAAAGTTTTTACATAAAATGTTATTTTTAGGTTAATTTTTGTTATGTGTTTTACTTATGTTTTACTTATGTTTATTGTAACAGAAACTTATGTTTATTGTACCTATGTAAAATTAATTTGCATGCCCTGGACAGGCAAAATATGGACTGTACATAAACCACCAACTTTAACAACTGGTAACACCTGTATTTTCTGCAAATAAACGATTCTTATTCTTATTCTTATTCTTATCAAAATCCGTAATTTTAAAGATCTAAGCATACATAGGGACAGACAGCAGGGAAGCAACTTTGTTTTATACTATGTACTGATTTCTGCAAAATCACGCCTGAGTCAATTAATTATCTGTACTTCTCAACAGGAAGAGCTGAGTAGAAACAATATACCCATTTAGGCAAATCTTGTCTGTCAAAAGTAACTACAACTGTCTGTGTAGATTTCCACTCAGCTACTCCAGAAGAGGTCACCTTACAGCTCATCCTCCAGGTCTTTACTACAGCACCACATCCTTCAGGAACCTTTATGTTTGCTATAATTTTGTCCTCTGATCGTTCAATAGGGATATCCCTAACAATATCCATACATGTAATATTGAATAGTGGAACGGAGGCAGTAAAATTCTGTTGTATTAGTAAGTTATTCACTAGGAAACTGACGAGACTTGATTTCTACCGACACACGATTTCTTCCTATATGTTTGACCCCATCAATGCGTATGTTATTGATGTTATTTATCGTCAAAAACATACCAAACTGAACAGGTTGTAGGAAAGTACCTGAAGTTAGATCATCCTTAAGGGAAACTTGGACAATATACGGCGAAATCGTTGGCTGTATATGTAAGTCTACCGATTGTGTTTTTCGCGATCTTGGGTGGGATATTTGTGAACGTGTGTTTTTGAGTAACAGGGGGGGGGGGGGAGACAGCGACTCTTTTCTGATTTGGGGTCTTGGTATCCATATCGGAGTCTTGTGTGAATATTTGGGTGTCATGAGGGAGGGTCTCGGTCAGGACAGGATAGTTCAAAAGCGCGTCAGGCGGGGGATCAGGATCAGGGGGCTTTTTGGAGGTAATTTTTACGACGTTACTTGTTTAAAAAGCGGGACATTATCAAATAAAAGTAACCTTACACAATGAAAACAAACACTAGGAATAGTCTCGATCAAGTTTCAAGCAGTTTCACTAGAAATCGAAAAATTCGAAGCACGGACAAAATCACTTGTTAAACATTCACCACTACCCACGAAAGTCCCACTGAAATATTATTAAAAATGTGATAAAAAAATTGCCAAATTCACTATTTCAATTTCAATATTTTCCAGAACTGTCAAAACTCAACCTCAACTCAAATCAAAAGGTGTGTGAGCATGTGTGAGTGTGAGTACTAGAGACCACAGAATAATTATATACTCTACGAGGTGATGACAGTCACAGAATACATAGGTCTCAACAGGACTAAGTAGTACAAACGGAGGTGACAATCCTGAATTCCTGAGTGACAATCCTATAGTAAAAAAAGTACTCTGGAGCATGTAACTTTAGTACTCTGTGGTGACTGGTGACAGTCGATCACGGACAGTTTTATAGATTACTAACTTTTTCCCGCGGCTTTACTCGCGTGGAAGTCCTTATCCCATGGAGATTATGACTCGTTCATTTATTTAGTACTAGCTGTTACCCCGCGACTTCGTCCGCTTGTAATTCTATACATCAACTTTATTTATTTGTATAGCTACCAGTGAAACTCCCGTCAAAATCAGTCCAACCAAACAGACTTCAATTTTATTTAAGAAAAGAAGATGTAATAAGAAGATAATAATTTATTGTGTAGATACAGATTTCATGGATTTTAGTTTTTTTGCGCGGAATCTTAAGTCTTTTTCTGAAACAAAAGTAGTATTTAGTATGCGCCTATTTTACTCCTTATAACATAAGCTATCTTCCAGTGGAAGTCCCGTCAAAATCGGTCCAGCCGTTTCGGAGATTAGCCGGAACAAACAGACAACAACACAGACAGATAGACAAAAAAAAATTAAAATTGTGTTTTCGTAGTAGGTATATATGGATCGTCTTTATTTTCTTAACAATTTATGCATTTAGTAAAAAGCTGTTATTTTGACATTACATCAAGATATATTATTATTTATTTGTGTAGGTATGTATTGTATTTATGTAGGAATATATGTATGTATATTATTTTGACATTACAAACAGACACTTCAATTTTATTTATTTGTATGTGTTACGACGGCTAAAGGTGGGTGTGAACATAAACTTAAGATTAGCCGGCTAAACTTAGGTTTATCTTCGAGAAGCAGCTAAAGTTCGATATCATGTTAATTTGCGTTGTGATATTCCATCTTTAGCCGGCTAATGTGCACATTGACCGAAACAAAACGGCTAAAAATGTATTAGATGGACTTCTTTTGCAAAGCAAGCATGCATGGCAAATTAGGTTTATTTTTAGGTTTTCTTATTTAGACAATAAACAGTTTGTCAAAGTCGAAACTGCTAGATTTCCTCTTTTGCAAAGCAAGCATGCGTGGCAGTTTTTTTAGGTTTTCTTGTTTAGATAATAAACAGTAAGATAATAACAGGTTAGGTTAGGTTAGAACTGTGACCACACGAGTAATTAACACTGAAGAAGTTTTATTTTGTAGTTTTAAATACCTATAATATATGTTATGAACAAATGGTTCCTTATTATTTTATTTTAATGATTAGGTATAGATATTTTGTAATTGTAATTTTGAATACCTACATAGGTACATTAAAAGTATGTGTAAAGAGAGTGATTATTTTTTAATAAAAGTTTTGTGTCAAAATGGTAAACATTATTACATAGATTCCTTTTTCATTTCCTTCTACATTTTTAGCCAAGGGCCTCTAGTTACACTTATGTTTAGCCGGCTAAAGATAGAAGAAACTAACATTAACACCTCCTCGAAGATAAACCTAAGTTTAGCCGGCTAATCTTAAGTTTATGTTCACACCCACCTTTAGCCGTAACATATGTATTGTATACAAGATGTATAGATAATAAGTAGTTTACTACTGTTTTACTGATAGATTCTGATATTTTTTGCTATGTTGAGTTCTTTCTCAATATATGTTTACTTGTGCCTCGACCGTGATATAAAAACAGATCGATCGATCCGATTCTTTACCGGGTTTTATAAATCGTCTAAATTTTAGACGATTTATTTTATTTGTGGAAAGGAAATTTGAGGTTGCAAAAAATAACGATCCTTTCCCCAAAACTAAAAAATATTACATAAAATGGCAAATCTTTTAACGAATAAACTTCTATTAATTTTTTAAGACTATAATTATCGCTTGTTTACCGGTCAATACCTTTACAAATATATAAATAATATGATTATTAAATCTAGAAGATCAGGGCATGTAAATTATTGAGCAAAAAGACGGTTCTATGTTACGCTAATTTAATTCTTATGGTCTAGTAACACTGAAATTGTTTGCTGTCAAATCTAAGCTAAAATAATAATCTTCACTCATTGCTGAAGAAAACCAATAAAAACTTGTATTTCATCAATTTGGTGTAATTTCATGTAGAGTGTATTAAATTCATAGAATCCTATTATGACCTTGTTTATTCATGAAATATTAAAAGATTATTGAGTTCCTACAAGGTAAGCACGAATGTCAATTTGTCACAAGGAAAAGTTCAGCTGATTGTTGTTTACAAAATGTTTTTAGTATAGATGTTTAAAGGTCGTGTATTCTGTTTTAGCTATGTATTCGTTCGAGGGGGACTTCAGGCGCAAGCCCCAGCAGAACTTGGCTGGCGCGAGCGCACAGCACAAGACAGATAGAGACGCTTTGATACTGCAGTCACAACAACAAAGACAGAAAAGAGAGGTTAACTTGTACAATATTTCTGTGACTTTCACTTTAATTGCTCTTGAACCATAAACAGTGTAATAAGAAGACAGAGCAATGCATTAAAAGTAAAATGAAAACATAAGAGTCAATCTACATATCTACCACTTTCTATACATCTCTTAAAAAAATAATCCTATAGAAATAAAATTGGATAAATGATGATATACACTATTTGTCAACTTTACCTTGATATTGTTGATCACATGGAGTATTTTAACAATTATTTTTAAAAGTAAAACTATGACAAAATATGAAGAATGTTATCATCCAATGATCAATAGAATGACTTGGCAGTTTTCATATAGCTATGTTTCACCATGAATATTACTAGTTTTAAGTATTTTTTGGTACTGCTGTTTAACCATATCTTCTAATTATTCTATGAGAATAATTTGTATTTATGTTTTGAATAACATGATTCCTTACCAATTTTTTATAAACAAATATTTTATCATCTTTTAATATTTTCAGGAACATAGAAAACGTTTGAATAGTACAATCAAAATCCAAGCTTATGTGAGGAGTTATTTAACTAGAAAACATTGTAAAGAACATGAGAGGGAACAGTTTGACAGCATATTCCCAAGAGTCAACCCTGATGACCAGCAGATGATGTGTGCACTGGTTGCTAAAATACTGTTCTTTTATGATGACCAACAGGATTATTCTAGACTGGTATGATGATACTGTATTTATAAACGTAACTGGAAAATATTGAGGAAACATTTTCATCCAAAACACAAAACTATCTTTTGTTTCCTATTTGGGGAAACAGAAGACTTAAAATGCTTTGTATAGGCAACAGTATTAAAATAAAAACCACCACTGTATGTTTTCCTTCATTATATTGTTTTCCTCTTCTGTTGGTACTACCCAGTAACATATTACCCAGTAAAGTGGGTTGTGGAGGTTAGAAGGCAGTTGCTCCATGTAAAATACTGTATTCAGATGGATACGGTTAGACTGGAAGCAGATCCCAACAGTTGGGAAAAGGCTAAGCAGATAATAATTTGTTTTTCTGTTGATATTTGAATGTTGTAAGTGAATGTTATCAGTTTGAGCGAAATAAATGTTACATTTTTTATCAGTGAAACCAAACAAACCGCAATTATAAACAATGAGTCTGACTGTTCTTGTTTATTTTAGATTTTTTAACTATAAAATAAAATGAATTGTGAGATATTTTGGTAGCAAAACTGAAACCTTAGATAAATCAAGTGAATAATTTGGCACACAGTAATAATGTCTTGGTTATTGGAAGGAGACGTTTGACTGCCCTGATGGTGTTGTGGTCTAAACCGAAATTGCTGAGCGTGGGTTACTGAGTTAGATTCCCGGGTCGGGCAATGTGTTATTGGGTTTTTCCATTAGGAATTTTTTAGTAACAGCCCGGTGTTTGGAAGTTGGCGGTGTGATAATTCCCGTGCCTCGGAAAACACGTTAAGCCGTTGGTCCTATGCCTGATCTCTCTCCGGTCGTGTCGGATTGCCGTCCCATTGGGCTATGAAAGTGAGGGAAGAAAGTAGACACACTTGTGCACTATAAAATCTCGCGCGGAAGGCTAATCGCCGCCATGGCCGAAATACGGTCTGGAGGACTATATTGGAAGGAGCAAATAAAAGATTGCAATTGTCATTATTTTAGCCCATAACAAATCTCTGTGCAGTAATTGGCATCATTGCCGTTACGCACTGTTATTAATGGTTTTCTGCTCTCTATTTACCTTTTTTGTCACATTTTCTGACAATTGGCTCTTAAATTTTATATTCATGGGTTAAAAACCATTCAATCAATTTTTTATGTAATGTTTGGTTTTAGGTTGCCATATCACAATTACTGCTTAAACAATGGAAGAAGGTATATCAAATCTGTGGCGCCTGTATACAGATCAGAAGGTTGCTAGCATTACACCTGCGTTTGTTGAGAGAAAATAAAGAGGTAAGCGCGCACTATCAGCTTATAAAGCTCCCAGTTACCTCCCTCCCTGTGAATTAACTTGGATGTAAAAGTACCAATGTTTTAAATATATTCAATGTTATAAAATTTTATTCACAATATTTTATTTTTATTAAAATACTAGATTTTGCGAGCAGGCTAGTTTGAAAGGAGGATGGTTTTACCAACTCCTTAGTGAGCATGCACACAACTTACCAAGGTTTTATTGCTATTGGATGAATAGGCACGGATAAGAGAGAAACAATAGTTTTTTGTGTTACAAGGGGACAAAGTAATATTTTGTTCTTCCAGGGCGTTATTTTGAATTCAGAGCTAAGCGAAGGATTCTAACGTAGAATTCTGAGCTTAGCGAGGAATTCAATTTACGCCGCCCGAGAACAAAATATTTTGTCCCCGAGTAATACACAGTATTTTTCATCACTACCTATGAGAAAAATAAAAAGCTACTTACTCGACTTTTTTTTACATTAAACCTTCACGCGAGCGCCTCCAGCCTAACTACGCAAATCAGTACGCTATCAAAAGCACTGAGTGGACCAATCAGAAGAGAGAAACCTCAAACTCCCTAGGGAGCAAAGTTGAATTTTGCTCCCGCTATCCTCTATAGGCAATTGTCGTTTTTCGAATAGTTGTGATGAAAGGGAACGTTATATTTTATTTATATCATCATAATATCTCGCCTGTATTCCCCGAAGGGTTAGGCAGAGGTGCACTATAAGTATGAACCCAGTATAGTACAAATTTTTATGTAGGTATATCATTAATTCTTATTTTCATTGTATTGTTTCACAGGTTCCTTTGGCTGTACCACTTAGAATGTTTGAAGTGTTCACGTCTACTAACTCTGCTGAGGCTTCCATCAACTGTGATGAAGCTCTCAGTATTGTGGGGAACACATTTTTATATCTTGTTAAAAGAGGTAAGAAAATTTCTTGTGTTTATTTTAATCATAATAATTAAATTTTTGTCTTGTGTTTTGTTTCAAATTATAAGTTGCATCAAAGTGAATAACAATTAATATGCTGAACTTGACCAAAGATTTATGCTCTTATTTCACTACTTTGCAGGTTACTTTCAAGATCTGTGTAAGCTAATCTGTCAGAAGACGCCGCCTTTGTACGGGCCTTCGCCCAACCCGCCGACGCCGCTTAGTGGAGCCCTGCTCGATCTCATACAACGCCCTCTCACTCTCACCTCGCGGGTCAATATTCCACATTACGAGTAAGTTTTACTACTTTAAATTATGCGCATTAATTTGGTACGTTTTTGACAAATTAAAATTGTCTTGTGTTTAATTGTTAAAAATCAATGCCAGTGCATGAGCAGTTTCTTAAATATTTACTCATTGACAAATTTTAATTTCCGACCATTACTAATCATACTATTTAATTGTTGTATGTCATGTTATGTTAATTCTGTCTCTCCTGGGCAAAAACCTCTCATCTTCCACTTTTCTTAATAAACGCTTCCTAGTTTTCAAGAATCTGTGTTTTATCGTGCCAGTAACCTTTGTTTAGAGTAGCAGTTCTATTAATGTATTGTATTTTATTGTTTCCAGCAACCACATAATGACCGAGTTCGCCTCCGCCTTCCTCTGCAACCCGTACCCCGAGCCGGTGGAGATGTACATCATCCCGGCGCTGTCCCACGACCCCTACAAGAAGTTCCCGTTCGTCGCGCTCATACAGGCCCTCCGAGACGACTCCAAGTTCACCTCTCACGTGCTGACCAACGACTCGTGGTTACTACACTCCGTGCTGTCTTTGGAGCCACCGGATTTTGGTAAGATTTTGGATCCAAGATCACAAGTTTAGCAGTGACCGAAGCTATAGATAGGCGTATGTCCGGCGCTTGTAAGCTCCCATTTGGCACGTACATATGTTATTTTAGGACAATTATTATGAGTCGATGCGTTGTTCGCGCGTATACGAGGTCATCAGCATAAATCCACCCGCCTGATATCTTATAAGTTTACCACTGTGTCATAGTTCGCCTTGGCGCGTGTTACTAACGTCCGAAAACGAGCTTTACTCTTTGAAAAATTTGTTGAAAAAACATCGAATCTGTGATGGATATTGTCTCTAATATGGTCATATTTGCCACACCACATAAAACAATTTACAAAAAACAATATTGATATAATTAGTTTTAATTCCTAAATAGAATTTCAATGCGGTGCGCAGCTGTTAAGAAATGCTGGGACAAGACATAACGGTAAAAGCGTATGAAAAAGTAACTGATCACAAGACCAAGAAGCAAATTCTAATGATATCACATTTGTTACAGTGAACATCGTACGAAACATGGACAACACAAGACTGCCGAACAATCCTATCGTTTTAGACTACTTTAAAATTATTGCTAAGTTAACTGTTAATGTTTGTAATAAGCAAATTACCTACGAGTATGAAGACTCGTTATATAGTCAGGAGACTGTGGCTAATAAGGACGATGACAGTGATAGTGAGCAGGAGCCGAATCCTACCTCCGTGAGGGAACAAACGTTGCTGACGCGGTGTATAGAGTTGTTGAACGAACCTGACCGGTGCGTCATGACGACGTGCTCGCAAATAACTGAGGCTGATCTGAGTGAACAGTTCCTGGACTGTGTGTCTGAGATATGTCACAATTTGTTGCTGAGCCATAGGATGGCGTTGCATAAGTATAGGTTGGTTGATTTTTAATTAACAGGCAGTTTTTCTAGTATGCATTTGCCATTTCGAAATTGTAGATTGAGCGACCGATCATCTCACTTATACTGTAATATTAAGATACCCGGCTGTTCTGATACCTCGGCCAACTGAATATATCGATGGATATCGTTGCTGTTACATTCAAAATATTTCATTTATTTTGGTATATTTAGTTTGCTAGAACTGCGTTAAAAGAATCTCCACGACTGACGATATGAAGTGCGTCTGCGCAACCATATTACTCAGCCTCGTTGAAAACTTTCAATGCATGTTTTTTTTCTGGATAGAAGAAGTTGCCGCTTATCGAATGTATTATATCCCCACAGATTACTATACACGTTAGCCTTCAAGCCGATGTTCCTGCGCGGCGTGTGGGTGTGGGTGTCGTCCATGTCGCACCTGTCGTCGTTCGGCGGGCCGGCCACGTCGCTGCTGGCCACGCTGTCGCGCGGGCCGGGCGGGCCGGGCGGGCCGGGCGCCGACGCGCAGGCGCTCAGCGTGCAGCGCCTGCTGGCGCCGCTGGCCGTGTTCTGTGCCTTGTTCTCGCTTCTGATCGGGACGCTGCATGATACCGAGTTCTGCAGGGATCCTGATGATGAGAAGACGATTACTAGTGAGTATTATATTTAATTTGACTTATATTTTTTCAATTTCATTTAGGTACCGTCGACCGCACACCGACCATCGACCAGTGTTACAGTTCGCGTCAAATAACTGCCGCTCTGAAGTTAGGTTGCGCATGCGTGCTATGCGCGCTACTGTTTTTTAAGCAAGATTGACTACGGCGCAGTCATTTGTAGTCTACTTCAGAACGGCAAGGTAATTTGACGCGAACACTTAAACAAAAAAAATCGCCTTTACTATGACTTAAAGGTCAAATTGATACCACAAAAGTCCGGATGACAGAAGTTTAGAATTTTCAAGAAATTGGTCAGTAAGAAAGTCTCTCATATCAAAGCCATATGGAAGTTTTGTAAATGAAACAATAATTAATTGTTTATTCACATAAAAATAGTGCATATTCCTATGAATCCCCTGATTTCTGAGCTAGGTTCAAAGACCTGTATTACGGAAATTGGAGTTGGAGTTTCTTTTCTACCAAAAGTATGAAAAAGTTTTTTGCGATTTCAGACTTTTCTAGTACTCAAACCTCAGTTGGTCCAATAGAGTTTTTGATCTTTATAAAAAACACGATCGATTGGCAAAATAGTATATTATGCAATTAGTGAATAAAGGACGGATTTAAAGCGAGGGCCCTAAATGAATCACGAGCAAGGGAAGGATTCTAACGCGAGTGATTCAAGTTTTAGAATCCTAAGCGACGCGAGTGATTCATTGCCCTCGATATAAATCCGTTTTATTCAAGAGATGCATACTATACTTTATACCATGACTACGAGAAAAAGAAAGATTTAAGCGAAAATAGATATTTAATAACACGTTCAGTGTCGGGAGCCCTCCTGGAGGGTTCACCTAATTGGATATGGGATGTCGGGAGCCCTCGCGGAGGGCTCATTTTAAATGTAGACATTCAGGGTCGGGAGCCCTCCTAGAGAGTTCACCTACTTGGATATGGGATGTCGGGAGCCCTCGCGGAATGCTCATTTTACATGTAGACATTCAGTTTCGGGAGCCCTCCTGGAGGGCTCACCTACTTGGATATGGGATGTCGGGAGCCCTCGCGGAGGGCTCATTTTAAATGTAGACATTGAGTTTCGGGAGCCCTCCTGGAGGGTTCACCTACTTTGATATGGGATGCCGGGAGCCCTCGCGGAGGGCTCATTTTAAATGTAGACATTCAGGGTCGGGAGCCCTCCTGGAGGGTTCACCTACTTGGATATGGGATGTCGGGAGCCCTCGCGGAGTGCTCATTTTACATGTAGACATTCAGTTTCGGGAGCCCTCCTGGAGGGCTCACCTACTTGGATATGGGATGTCGGGAGCCCTCGCGGAGGGCTCATTTTAAATGTAGACATTGAGTTTCGGGAGCCCTCCTGGAGGGTTCACCTACTTTGATATGGGATGCCGGGAGCCCTCGCGGAGGGCTCATTTTAAATGTAGACGTTCAGTGTCGGGAGCCCTCCTGGAGGGTTCACCTACTTGGGTATGGGCTGGCGTTTTTCAAATGTAGTCATTTTAAATGTAGGTTTTTTTTAGCAAATACGGATTATAAACCGTGAAAATAAAATCTGATGTACCTATATTTTAAAAAAACGTAATGCAACCCTCCCGGAGGTTTCACTTCCAACTACGAATAATAAAAGTCGTAGACTTCCAATATATATGGCGGCATGGCGTATGAGTTCTATGAAAATGGGTGGAGTCGAAAGAGTTAAGGAGGTTGTATAGCATTGAAATAGATAGTGACGATATTGACGTGTTCTAAATTCAAACACCAAAATAGTGATTAAAAGACCTTTTTATTCACTGTTTTCAGTGAATAAAATAAGCTTTTTAAAGGGGGAATGGTATAAAAAGTTTTTGTGAAAACTGCCCATTTCCTTGTTGACAGTATTTTTATTTTCAAATTCTGTGTATGCAGTTGTCTCAAAATGTTAAGGACAGTCTCTTAAGACCGTTTTCCTGTGGCTGCAACGGTTAAAGAACCTGCCCTTACTGCCCCGTCTCAAAAATCCACCCTGTATATTATCTATAATGTTATATTTATTTATTATGTGTTGTTCACAGTGGGCGTACAAAACTCGGGCGTAGTCGTTAGCCCGGCGCATGGCACAGGCGGGCGTGTTCACGCGTTTGAGTTCAGTGAGCTGGGCGCCCTCTGCCGCACACTACGTACCGTGTGCCTGGGCCTGGTCGAGCTGGCCTACCCCGAGTCGAGGCCGGCCGTGACGGGACAATACCGGGACGCGGTCCACGCAGACCATATACAGATCTCCGGGAAGAACCAAACGCCTGCCTGGTCGCATCTGTTCAAGGCAAGTTATGAACCCATAATTTCTGTCTTTTACGTGCAGCGCTCACTGAGCAGCTCGAGTAATTTTCATTGATAAATTGATATTTTACAAAATCTCAACCAAAATTGAGTTGAAAATAGCGTGTAAGTTTACCTACTGCACATTACGTGCTGACCATGCAGCAGTAATATTATTGGTGCTCAGTGGGCCCTGACCGTAAGACAGATATTCCACCGGCGCAGATTTTGGATATTTAACTATTATATTGATGGTTTTTCCTTTTTTTCCTAGCTCATCGCCTCTTTTTCCACGTCAAGTTTAAGGTGACGATAATCGACTTTTAATCATTTTATACTGAAGATCACGTCTAAACGAGTAGTGATAATGATTCAGAAAAAAATATATTATGTTAAATTAGAGCATTTTCTTAATGACTTAATCTGTGAATATTTTAGAATGTGTTTATATTACATAGTGCAATTAATTTGTAAAGTTTTGTCTAACGCGGATAAAAAATGGAGAATCACGCAAGAGTGTTTCTTTGAATTCAAAACGGAGCAAAGGATTCTAAAGTAGAACCCTGAGCGCAGCGAGGGATTCAAAGTACATCACCCGAGCTTAAAATAGTGTGCTCTCGAGGTGAACACTCTACTTTTTATCACCCTCTATGAGAAAATAAACGTGTGCGGTCCGACCCCCATCAGGAACGAATTTCCTACTCACGTATAATTTTAAACACAAAGCAAAAAATTTATGACAACAAAAACAAAGGCCGCCATTTTGGATTTACATTTTGATCTCACTATCGGCTTTACCACCCTCAAAAACTATGAAAACGATAACCATGACAAACGAATTTAAAAGGGGTTCCGACATTTTTGTATGGGACCTGGCATACCTAACCGTCCGCCATTTGGAAAAAAACTGGTTTTGGCGGCCAGTGATGAAACAAGTGTCAATCGATAGAGTAAGTGATTGCAAACAAAAAATATTTAGTGATGAATATCGTAAGTGATATACTTCCTGAGATATTTAAAAAAAATATTACTGCTTTATTTTTTTTCTCATGTTTTAACTCAAATATCTCAGGAAGTATATCACTTACGATATTCATCACTAAATATTTTTTGTTTGTAATCACTTACTCTATCGATTGACACTTGTTTCATCACTGGCCGCCAAAACCAGTTTTTTTCATAATGGCGGTCGGTATAGGTATGCCAACGAAGTCGGATGTTCTTTCGCATCCGCCATCTTTGATTTATATTTTGACCTCACTATCGGCTTTACCACCCGCCAAAACTATGAAAACGATATTCATGACGAAAAATTTTAAAATTTTCGCATCCGCAATCTAGGATTTACATTTTGATCTCACTATCGGCTTTACCACCCTCGAAAACTATGAAAACGATACCCATGACGAAAAATTTGAAATATTTCGCATCCGCCATCTTGGATTTACATTTTGACCTCACTATCGGCTTTACCACCGTCGAAAACTATGAAAACGATACCCATGACGAAAAATTTTAAAATTTTTGCATCCGTCATATTGGATCGATCTCTTTGGTGAATAGAACTTTTACTAACAATATCCACATTCCAAATTCAAATCACTTTTAGTCCCTAGGGATTAAAAAGCTATTTTGGTCCCTGTTTACGAGGATTAAACTACGTCTTTTTGAATAGATGTGATAAAAAGGTTTTATGTACGAGTAAATTAACAATGCGTCGGCCATCGGCGTCATGCTCAATCATTTTTGTTCTAAATATTGAAGTTGTAAGTTATAAGGTTCATATTCGCATACGCCCAGGTGTGCACGGCCCTGCTGCGCGCCCTGTACGCGCGCGACGCGCGGCTGCAGTACCTGGGCGCGCGCGCCTGGCCCGCCGCCGGCGCCGTGCCCGAGGGCGCGGCCGCCGTGCTGCTGGTGGCCGGCGAGCGCGCGCGCCACAACACGAGGCACCTGCGGAGACCGCCTAATCTTTCGGCTGCTCTAGCGCTCTCACATGGTAAGTACTAATGAGTCCTAGGCTTAGAGTATATATCACTGGAGAAACCTTATGCGCAACATTCCGAACAAAAAAGTCTGTAGCTTCTACGAAAAAAAACAATAGGTGCTCGCTCGGGCGAGCAGCTATTGTTTTATTTCCTAGAAGCTAGAGAAGACTAAGAGGAGTCCATACCATCAATTTTTTTTATCGATATTCGTTCGGTATTTTGCATGAATAAGTACATGAACATAAACAGCTGTTGCATAAAATAGTTAAATTTTAATAAGAAGAGAAAATAACTACAATTAAATAAAAGTAACTAAATTGTAATAAAGTTAATAATAAAAAAGGACAAGTAAAAAAAAATGCGAAACCATTTCAATGGACATATAAAAAACAAACAAAAAAAAATTTAAAACCATTTAACACAAATAATTTCTAATTAATTAAGGCAGTGTATAGAGTGCCACCATTGGCACTATATCCCTATCGGATAACGTGCCACTACAGGCACCCTAATAACACCGCCTCGGCCCGGCTAAAGTGCCGCAAGCATTGGATTGTCATTGTCACTGTCACTAAGTCACGTCACTTGGTATTTTGTTTGATTGTCGAGGTTAGATCGCTGTAAAACACCACATTCCCAAAACATTACATTCTCTTGTGCCTAAACGGACCCTGGCACTTCGCCGGCCGCTACCGCGGCACCGCTCGCTACGCTCGCTCGGCTCGTGCGTTGTGTGGTCACAGTTCTAACCTAACCTAACCTTTGTGCCTAACCTAACCAGTGCCACAAGAAACTCGCGGCACTCTATACACTTCGATTAATTAACACAAATAATTAATAAGTATTTCATAATAAGGAATTATCGACAAGTCAATTTAGGTTTCAAACATGACCTCAACCCTACGGTAGTCTCGCTATCATTTTTACTAAAGGACATAATCGCATGTCAAGCGCATGTAAATTTTGCTGATTTTGCGTATATTTTCGTAATGCAAAAGAAACGTATTTTGATCTTTATGAACATAAAAACGAGATGTACCGAGACCGGTGTCGTCGCAGAAGCAATGTGAGGAAAATACTCGATTATGAATCGAATCGTTTTATGTTGAATCATGGTTGGATCGAATGAAAAATCGAAATGTATTATGAGGTTAGGATTTTTAATTTTGATTAAAACATGAGTAAATATTATAATAAAATATTAACATATGGAAGATTTTTCTGTTCTTTAGGTAAGTTTGACGTTTCTGAACGCTTTTTACAGAATTTAACAGCATAGCTAGGCATTTACACGGAGCTCCGCGCGCCCTTATAAAGATTTAAGAAGTGCGTTAGAATCGATTTGAAAGTAGTTTTTATGAACGGACACGAACATTTTGTTGCTGTTCATATACAGAGGGGAAGTGTTCGTAAGGCTTCTCCAGGGATATACATATACTTACTCAAAGGTCCTAGGCAAAAGATAATTGTGATTCTAAGAACTCTCTCTAATGAACACTCGTCTATACTTCTATACTATACTATAATATTATAAAGAAGTAAAATTTGAAGAAGATTCGATTAGAAGTAGATCGCTTTTAGCGATAAGACCGCCCATTGTGTCACCCTATGTAAAACTTCTAAACCTATGTCTGTAATTTTTATGGTGTACATAATAAAGAGTATTCTATTCTATTCTAAAATTAGTTTCTTTGTAAGTTTGTATGCAGTTCCGGAAATTACCGGAACTACCAATAGGATTCGAAATATTCTTTTTGCATTGGATAGCCCAATTCTTGAGGAAGTTTATAAGCTCGCGGACAAAGTCGCGGGCAGAAGCTAGTTGTATATATTTTAACTGACTTACTTAGCTCAACTTTGCCCTAACTAAAGTCCTACAAACTTATCTGGCCTGCTAATTCGTCGTTGTCATCGAACAATGAATGACAGACCTAACCTAGTAACTTACTAGGTTAGGTCTGTCATTTATTGTTCGTAGTAGAGTTACTAGCAGTAACAGACAAAACGTCTCCGTCAGAAGCCAACGATTCAGATAAGTTTGTTGCACATACTTGGGCAAAAATAACAAGCAAAGTAGAGAATGTGTACGTTTGTTTTTATTATGCTTTATTTGACTTTTATGCGTCATGTTAGGCGCAAACAAAAATTTTTTATGCATTAAAATGTGTCACCATTCTTTTCCTAGATGAGGGTCCACCTTTAACAATTAAGGAGCTGAGGACGGTCACTATTCTGAGAGAAATTCCTTTCGTCGTGCCTTTTTCTACACGAGTTCTTATATTCCAAGGGTTGCTAGCAAGGTTGTATACCATTTACAATACCGTCATAACAATTATTATTTTTGTTATCATTTTATTTACTTAATTTGTGACTTTATTTTAGAGAGAAACATGATCATTGGTACGAAATGACGAACTTCAACGAGGGGCCTTCTATAAACATCAGTGTTCGGCGGACGCATTTATATGAAGACGCGTTTGACAAACTTAGTCCTGACAATGGTAATACTAATTATATTTATATTTAACCACAAATGGATCACCTCAATCCAATACCTTATTTTGCAGGAAATAAGGTTTAAATTCGTTGTACCTTACATTATTGCCTTCTAACATATTCTAAACGTTGTATTTTCTTCTAGAACCTGATTTAAAACTAAAGCTTCGAGTACAACTGATCAACCAGGCGGGCGCAGAAGAGGCGGGCGTCGATGGCGGTGGTCTATTTAGAGAGTTTATCTCTGAACTTCTCAAGTAAGATACTTGTCATACTTATAAGAAGAAAAAAAAGAGTAGAAGGGACATCCGATCTCATGAACTTACCCTGTGTTATAGTAGGTGATATTTTAATTTTCCTGCTAAAATACATTATTCTGGTCTGTATGTTGATTCTGGCTGTATATACCACTAATTGCACTATAATACTGTTAAAAAAATATAAAGCATCATGGCATACATTAAAATGTAATTGGTGATATATAAAAGAATTATTGTTCATTATTGACGAAATGGTTTCTCCTCCAGATCCGCGTTTGACCCGAACAGGGGCTTGTTCCGGCTGACCATAGACAACATGTTGTACCCCAACCCCGCGGTACATCTGTTGTATGACGACTTCCACATGCACTACTACTTCGTCGGCAGGATGCTTGGAAAGGTAACGTATTCCGAAAGCTCTGTTCAAGCACAGAATAGTACAGATGGCGCACTCCGCATTTTACGTATGAAGCTACAAGTACGCGGCGGGTTCGTCTTGTCGGGCCAATTCAGTATGCGTAACGTAGTCAGAAGATATAAGAGTTACGCGATAGAAAGAGAGACAACTTCTAGGTGAATATAACTGTAGGTATAAATATTTGAAAAGTTAATACTCAAGCAGTTGCTAAGACATTTTAATTTAAATAGCCTCATTCAGAATGAACAATATGGCTTTACAAAAGGTCGTTCGACTACAGATGCGGGTGTTGCTCTGCTGAAACACATATTTAACGCATGGGAGAACTCGCAAAATGCTATTGGGGTTTCCTGTGATCTCTCCAAAGCCTTTGATTACGTGCACCAAGGCACGCTATTGCGTAAACTGCCTCATTACGGTGTGCAAAACGAAGTCCTCGATGTTGTAAATTCTTATTTATATAATGGTCCCAATGTGTAGAGGTTAATGGTGTGAAATCTTCCGGGTTACCAGTTCAGTTAGGTGTACCTCAAGGCTCAATACTGGGTCCATTCTTGTTCTTAGTGTATATCAATGACTTACCATTCTTTTTAAAGGATATCTGTGAAGTTGTACTGTTTGCAGATGATAGATAGATAGATAGATAGATAGAATACTCTTTATTATGTACACCATAAAAATTACAGACATAGGTTTAGACATTTTACATAGGGTGACACAATGGGCGGTCTTATCGCTAAAAGCGATCTTTTACAGACAACCTTTGGATGGATTAAAGTAAGAAGGAAAGACAATACTGCAGGTAGTCAGTGGTGTACCACTTACATATACAATAAGTACATACATACATAAAGCATAAACTTATCTATATAAATATACATAGATAATATACATATAAAGTTATAAACTTGGAACAAGATCAAGGAACTATATACGTAATGATGATTTTTAAGGAGAGAGAAAGTGTTTTTTTACTTGAACTTTAAAAGTCGACAAAGATTGAGCACGCCTTATCGACACGGGCAAGGCATTCCATAACCGTACTGCTTGAACTGTAAAAGATTTGTCATAAAAGCTGGTAGAATGCATCGGCATCTCAAGTCTCAAGTTTTCCGATGACCTCAGATATCTATTATGTGTGTCATGAAGGAACTTGAAACGTTCTTTAAGATAAGAAGGGGTTTTAGGATTGAACAGAATACTGTAGAGTTGAAATAAGATATGAGAATTCCGGCGAAGACGTATGGGGAGCCATTTGAGCTTTGTACGAAATTCAGAAATGTGATCATATTTGCGCAGGGCAAATATAAATCTTATGCAAAAATTTTGAAGTCGCTCAAGTTTATCTAGTTGTGCCTCAGACAGACAACAACAGGAGACTCTGTAGACAGGAATAGGCAAGATTTTGACGATGTAAACAGTGCACTCTCAATGGTTACGGATTGGTTTACAAGAAATAACTTAGTTCTCAATTCCAAGAAAAACTTGCTTGAAACTGCTTGAAACTGTGGGCTTGGCAGTTTTTCTGGGCATAACAGTAGATGCCAAACTTCAATAGGGCCCACATATTTCAAGTCTAGCGTGAAGGATCAACTCGGCCGCCTACGCTGTCAGGAAAGTAAGACAATACACTGACGTGGATACAGCTCGATTAGTCTATTTTAGTTATTTCCATAGCGTTATGTCCTATGGTATTCTGCTGTGGGGCAAAGCCGCTGACATTAATAATTCTCTATTAGTTCTCGGATGTCGTGAGCAGTGGTGGCCCAGTGGTATCGACCCCGACTTACGAGTTGTAGGTCGTGGGTTCGAACCCAAGCAGGCGCTTTACTTTGTGTAAATAATTTCATCACCACTGCTCTCAAAACGGTGAAGGAAAACATCGTGAGGAAACCGGCACGTCTTAGGACCAAAAAATTCGAAGACATGTGACATCTACCAACCCGCACTGGGGCCGCGTGGTAGATTACGGCCCACTCCCTCTCGCAGAGAGGAGGCCTATGTCCCAGCAGTGGGAACATTAATAGGCTGATGATGATGATGATGAGTCCTCGTATAATTATGAATAGCCTTGATTGATGTTCTTTATATTTCAAGGATCGATTTTCTCACCCTGTATAGATAAGTCGTGTCAATAGGATGTCGACTGGGCAAAAAAAAAACTTTCGTCCGATCCATCGGTCCATTCAGATAATAAAAAAATATTACACGTATTTTTTGCTTTATCGTTTAATATAAAATGGTTTAGATAAAAGTCATTAAAGTTGGAGAGTGGGGGCTCGCTACGTAACAAGTCAGTATAAAATCTAGCGGGGAGTGACGTCATGCCACATTTTAACGTATTGTCTACTCAATGTATTGCCGTAATCTTTTGATTACGTAAAAAAGAAAAATACGTGTTCTATATTTTTTAATAATCTACCTGACGTACAAATAACACAAAAAAAAAACTGAAAACTAAGTAACGCCATCTAACGAAAATGTCAGGAATTTATGTGGCTTGCTGTCAGTACAAGAACGAAAGATGTAACTCCATTAAAAAAAATCCAAGAAAATAAAACAGAGTGCGCTGTCAACAAAAACATTGATGTTGTGCATTTCTACTCTCCCTCCGTCTTACGAATTTTCGATCAGGTCATGGTGTCCTGACGCGAGTTTAACATTTTTTACCCATCCCAAAAAAAGTGCACAACGCTGCTAAAGAAGTTTTCACTTCAAAAACATTTTTGCCAACATCCCTATTTAAAGTGTTTTTGCAGATGCCAATATAAGTTGCATTTACCAGTTTGCTGCATCTTTTCTAGCATCATTAAGATTTTATTCAATTGAAAAGTGTAACTCGAGATTACTTCTCAGTTGTTGATCATCGCTCAAGACGTTATGGCCTAAAAGTTAAATTGACCTTCTTTTTCTTACAGGCGTTGTACGAGAACCTGCTAGTGGAGTTACCTCTAGCCGAGTTCTTCCTCGGCAAGCTGTGCGGCTGCGGCGAGGCGGACGTGCATGCGCTCGCGTCGTTAGACCCGGCGTTACATCGCGGGCTACTGTTGCTAAGGGCACATGCGAGAAGGGACGTGCCGGACTTAGGACTGGACTTTACTGTGCTTACTGACGAGTTGGGGGAGCAGAGGGTATGTACTATCACAACACTTAATACTTTTTGGACTGTTACTTTTACTAACAATATTGGCAGCTCAGTGCAAATAGATCCTACTATAAAGGGTGGCAGGGACATCGACACGATAACTGATACCATGGATTCAGTACATGATTCCTACTAAGTGCGGATTTCACCAACGAAATTGAACGCATTCAGCACATCTAAACGCGTTCAAGAACTGTCAGTGTACAATATTCCATAACAATGTTGACACTGACAGCGCTTGAACGCGTTTTAGAAATGCTGATCGTGTTCAGTTTAATTGGTGAAATAAGCCCTTATATTATAAATGTGAAAGCTTGTTACTCAATCACGCAATAACGGCTGAACGGATTTGGATGAAATTTGGCACGCAGATAGTTTATCCCGGTAGTAAATTCCCGTGGAATAATTTCCGACAATCACGCGGGCGAAAGCTAGTTAAAAAATATCTAGAGGGTCCTAATTTTTGTGCTAGTTTTAGTCAAACACAAACACACTAAAGGATCACAGATACTTACTATACTTTTTGTGTTACAGATAGAAGAATTAAAACCGGGTGGTGCAAACATTCCTGTGACTGCAGAAAATAGGATAGAATACATTCATCTAGTCGCCGATTATAAGTTAAATAAGTAAGTCGGCTATCTGCTTCCTTATTGACAAGCTTTTAAATAATCCTACGAATCAATCGATCATATAATAATTTGATTTTATTTAAATAATTTGATATAACATAATAAAAAAGTTTTAGTCACTCAGCTCCCTTTTGTGCATACCCTAATTGCGTAATACACGATCAATCTGAATCGTTTTGAAACAGATTGCTGAACCATTGCTTCACAGGTTCGGAAAAAAATCTGCTCAACAACGTAAATAAAGCAATGAATGTTGTTGAACTGTCAAAATGAAACAGATTAGTCGTGATCGTTTACGAAAATGTGTTACGTAATTAGATAGCATTATATCTTTTGGAAGGGGCAACTAGATTCAATTATATCTTGTAAATTTTGACATTCAAACGCGCCATTTATTGTTCAGGTCAAATTAAAATAAACGATTTGACCTAATGTATTTTTATGAGAACAACATCTGTTTTTTTTAAATCAAAATTACTTTACCACAAATTATCATATTCTTTCTCTCCAGACAAATAAGGTCTCAATGCAATGCGTTCAAGCGCGGCCTGGTGTCCGTAGTGAGCGCCGAGTGGCTGCGAATGTTCTCTTGCCGCGAGCTGCAGCTGTTGATATCAGGCGCAGAAGTACCCATAGACATCGACGACCTCAGGAGATACACGCAGTATGCTGGTCAGTTCCACAACATTAATGTTATTGATACCGTACATAAGTTTCTACTAATTCACCGTTTAGGTACTTGAATGTGCATAACAGATGATGCAAGTTTGAGCTACAAGCCGAGCGTCGCAATCAAAGTGTTTTTTGTGTTTTGCTATGTTTGTAACTTTATGTCGCGAGAAATACATGAAAACAGTACAAAAGTGGGTGGACTAAACGTTCCTGAGGTCAGGCGAACGTTCTAGTGCTTAAGTACGAGGGAAAAACTGCCGCAGGACCCAGTTCCAAGCTTATCTGGTGAGACCTTTCCTATCTTTAAAGGATCTGATGAAGAGGTACGCCTAAAGCCAAGAGTGGATCTTCTCATTATAAATCCATACATCGATATGCTGTATTTACAATTTGTTCGACTAACTTTAAACTATAATACGTGAGTGATTATTTGTGTAGTGCAGTGTTCCGAAATGGTTTGTTTTTTGGCGAGTGCGCATTCTTTTCTTTTAACATTTGGTGTCAGTCGAGGGTCGCAGGTAGCTGTTGACAAAAAAAACATTATTTTTAGATTTTATTGCTCTTTGACTCTGACATTGGATTTTGAACCCTATAACTTCGACGAAAAGTGTAGTTTTGTGTTTAGTTGAGTGGTAAAGTTATTTGTGTGAAGAAGTGTTTAAGTTAACATATTTAAATATTGGTGAAGTTAAAGCCAGCGGAAGCTAAGATTAAGAAGGCTGCTAGCGAGATTTACAAGAAACCTGAAATAGATAACAGCCAAACGACAATGGAAACAGCAACGTGTTACACAGCATAGCAGTGACATAGAAGAGTCAAAAAAGCAGTTAACCCCGGCAAAAGATACAGCGGCGAAGCTGGACACAGGCTGGACATGAAACAATCCGGCGGCGACGTCGTAAAAAGATGCCCATCCATAGATAAATATCACCTGTCTCTCCACTATTCCACTGCCTTCTCAAGGATGCATATCCGGTATGGCTCGCTAATCCTTTCTGATCCTGAGGGCACGTTCTTCCTTACCATCCCGCGCCCCCCGGTCTACCCCCTGATATGCAATGGCCTCTGTAACCCCATGCAACATGAGGCTCCAGGGACTAGTGCAAATCTTGGGGTTCAATCCGGTCTGGTTAAACCACGCTGGGATCGGTGCATTTCATTCATTCATTTCTTTCTTGAATGAAAAAACATCATTTGAAGTTTTAAAAGGGGCTTCTTTCAACTTTTGTCATTCATAGAATTTTTTACTATTTCAACTGTGCGACATTATTTTGTTTAACACCATTTACTATTCTCAGTTTTTAATCAGTTTTATTTCCACGTGTAAACAGGCGGTTTCTCAGCGCAGCACCCCACGGTGCTATGCTTCTGGCGCGTGCTGCTGACCTTCACGGACGACCAGCGACGACAACTGCTCAAGTTCGTCACCAGCTGCTCGAGACCGCCCTTACTTGGATTCAAGGTAGGCATTACAGTACATAAGTATCTGCTATAGGAAATCGTGTTATGGGTTTTGATAAGTTTCTATAGTTTGAAAGTAGTAGCTACGAAAAAAAAACCGTGTGGCTAGCTGAAGAGTATCACTAGTCAACGAAAAAATCGGATTAAGGATAAATCTTGCAAATAATTGTAAAAAATATTGAATATCACAAAAAACGTGCAAAAAGCATTGCCGTATTTTGATAACTTTGGCGGAAATATGAAAGTCACCCAATATAAAAACAACAAAGTTACAAAGAACAGTTAAAGTTCTGAAATTTTCTAAATTTTACCCGTCAAGTCCTATGTTACAGTTGTATGACCGTGAAAATTCCGAAAATTTCCGAATTTGAGCTAGCCAGACGTATTTTTTTTTGTGATTTATTTAAGTTTTCTTTATAATTTTATCCAAAACCCATAACACTATTTCCTATAGCCGACCCTTAAACCGATAGTAAAATGTTTTTTTTTTTATAAATTGAACGTTTGCGGTAATTATTAGTTATGTAAGTACTTAGCTAAATCTTATGAGAACCTTCACGAAACCTTAGAAACATCCAGAACAGAAAATTAGTCGCGCAACGGGCTTATGTGCGTATTTGATGTTGTTTTGCTTACTTTGGCTTTACTTGCTGTGCGTGGTCTCTACTGCTTTGTATACCTTAAATCAGCTCATTGAAACCTATTGGCTGATCTAGGTACCTCTTAGTTACATCCAATTTGTTACGTCTTCGCGATGTCCAAACGTTGAAATTGATTTATTCCTAGGACCTACAACCACCATTCTGCATCCAGTCCGCGGGCGCGTCCGACCGCCTGCCTTCTTCCTCCACCTGCATGAACCTGCTGAAGCTGCCGGAGTTCCACACGGAGGAACAGCTCACTGAGAAGCTACTGTACGCCATCCAGGCGGGCGCTGGCTTTGAACTTAGCTAGAGTGAGTATACTCCGTTTATTTGTAGAGCCCACACAATTTATACAAATCAACATTTCATGTGAACTTGGCGGCCCAATGATAAGCAGTAATACCTTGATTTTTTTTATGAAGAATGAAAAAAACACGCTGGGTCGTTGAAAATCCAATAGCGTGCTGCCTGAATAAAGCATTGATTAAGGTATCAGTGTTAGTGAAAACGGGTACTAATTTATCGGCTTCGATCATCAATAGCACTAGATTAAGGATTAGGAACAAAAACACATCGCACAAGTGGCCGCGTTTGCATATAACTTGATTAGAAATAAACCTTAACACTCAAACATAAAGTTTATTATGGTTTGCAATATACGGGTTGTCCGGGACATCGACGCGAAGCCTGATACCATGGATTCAGTGCATGATTCTGAACCCACCTGCGTTGAAATTTTTCGTCGGTTATAAAAAAAAAATCTGCTGCTCCATACATTTTGACCGCGAAGGTCAAAAGGCGTCGGCGTCGGCGTCAGGGTCGTAGGACTTTTCTATGAAACAGCTGATTTTTTTTTTAATAATTGACGAAAAATTTCAACGCAGGGGGTTCCGAACCATGTACTGAATCCATGGTAACCGGCTTCGCGTCGATGTCCCTGCCACCCTGTATTTACTACTTTGATAGAAAAGTAAACGTATTTTATTTAAATAAGAACAAAAAACATTATGGAAAAATAAACCATAACTTCTAAGCAATAAGGTTGAAAAAACTATGTTGCGAAATAAGACCACAACATAATTTGTGGTCTTATTTTTCCGGCCGTTTTAGATGTGGTCATCGGAAATCAGTCTGGTAGGTATTATTGTTGATCGAAGTTTATCAGGTGTTTCTTATGCTGATATTAGGGCACGAAATCAATATGCCTAGCCTTTTCCCAACTTAAGTCGGGGTTGCGGATAAGTCCTAAGGGGAAACCGTGGCCCCCGTCTAGGCAAGGGAAGGAACACGGGTGGGTTTTAGTCAGTAAGAGTCTGACACGCCCTTCCGCTCCGCCCAGAGCGGGATATGTCATTTGATGATTTCCGACACAAAAAAAAAAAAAAAAAAAACATGGGGTCGGCTTCCAGACCAACCGGATGCAAATGAATATCAGTATTTTACATGGAGCGACTGCCTATCTGACCTCCACAACCCAGTAACTGGGTAATACGATACCCCTTGGTAAGACTGGTTGTTATGGTGGCACTTCACATCGCTATTCGTGTTCGCGTATTCATCTTATTTGCCCAAATATGACGATGTGAAGTTACTCTATTCGCCTATATTTGCCTATTTTTCACGAATAAGACGACTACGCAAATACACGAACACTCGTATCCGCCGATTGTCGGTTTTTGGTCACATATCAAAGGATAGCGAATATACCGAATAAGTTCGTTTACCGTCCACACATGGCTTGCTGAGTAGAGTGCGTGTTTTATGTACGCATAACATGTATTGGTAATTAACACACAGCAAATAATAAGTCGCTGCTGCCGTCAAGACGTCCATCTATCTTTGCATTCAGATTAGTAAAAAGATAAAAATATTCTTGAATGTTCGGCTTATTCGCTGTTCATGACGATATGTGGACGGTTTGTTCGAGTTATTTGGACTTCTACACTATATGAGCGAATAAATCACAATAAAATACACGAATACCGAATAGCGATGTGAAGTGCTTCTTCACTTTCGGGCTTCTGACGACACGTAACGACTGTCAAAGATCCACGAATGACAGCCGAGACCAACGGCTTAACGTGTTTTCCGAGGCACGGAGGAGTCTCGGTATGTAAAGATGGTCACTCATCCACGGACCAACCCCGGCAAGCGTAGCTTAACCTGATGGATCGACCCATGCGGCTGTTTTACTTAGCCAAAAGCTCGAGGGCACTAAATCCACCGGATGGAATCGCAGGGCCGGTTTTTGTGTGACTGCGCTTGAGGTGGCCCAGTGGTAACGGCCCTGACTTACGAATAGTAGGTCGTGGGTTCGAACCCAAGCAGGCGCTTTACTTTGTGTAAATAATTTCATCACCACTGCTCTCAAAACGGTGAAGGAAAACATCGTGAGGAAACCGGCATGTCCTAGAACCAAAAATTCCAAGACATGTGACACTACCAACCCGCATTGTGCCTGCGTGGTAGATTACAGCCCACTCCCTCTCACAGAGAGGAGGCCTGTGTCCCAGCAGTGGGAACATTAATAGGCTGATTATGATATGATTATTATCGAGGTGGCCTCTGACCAGCAGTTTCAGCTGAATGATAACGATGAGGTTTGTAACCCAAATAATTGGTTGAACTAATAACTAGCGTTTTACTTTCAGGTACAAACACCACATATTTACGTAGTTATCTACTAGATATTTGGAGGTATGTTGTTAGTTTATTTTCCCACTGTAGTAGTTCATTTACCACTTATAAATCGCATTTCTTGTGATAATAGAATATCTGAAAATACTTTGTATTTGGAACTGTGCGAAGTGGTTGTGTTTCTGTAAATAACTGTTACCTTTAGTTATTTTTTCGAGTTCTAATGTGTTTAAGAAACATATCTTATGTATTCTAATGTACTCAACTTTTATTCACATTAAATTATTTATTTATATCAATGACTCATTTCTTCTAAATTGGTATTATATTTTAACTTATGGAGCATAGGGCGTGTTGTGGTTCAATAGATAAAATGTTAGTGCAATGTTGTTACATGTAAATAAAATTAAATAAAAAACATATTGTGTCGAATTTATACACTATAGCTGTTCTAGATTAGGTACGTGGGATTGTGTAAAAGAGTAATAATATTTTATTTTATTGAATTTTGTAAATGTCCGAACAGATGAGATGGACAGCAATGTTTCTATCGGCTATAAAGCGGTGTGCCCGGTCTTGTACAAAACTATTCAGTCGTGTCAAATTTGGGACTTTATATTTTAGTACCTATTGAATAAAGTTATCTGAATCTTGAAACAACGTTTTTTTTTTCTAATCTGTATCTTTTCCAAATCTAGCTTTTAGAACTTATTTTGAAAATATATTTCAATGCCGCAATGTCTCTATGTAATATCATGTCTGATGATAACAAAAACTAAACGTAGATGACTATCAGGGCAGAGAGCACGTACACAACACTAGCGTCAGTGTCATAGCCCAGCGCTAGAGAAAGATAATCTTGATAACTAGCGCGTTGTGCTAGCGGGCCGACGTGACGCGACCACGCGACCACCGACCACGAACACGTCACCACACAACACGGACCCCTAATATCAGTTTTACAACTCTTGGCTACCTATGGCGCGCACAATGCCTTGATTGACGCACGCCTCTTTATTGATCGTCGTAATTTATATCACCGGAACATTGAATGCCACCTTTTTAAACCTGCAAGATTGATGCCCGCTGTATACAAAATATTTATTGGAGTTATTCCAATTCGTCATGTTGTACCGATGAATGTACGGGCAACACATAGTATTTCTCTGAGATCGAACAGGCGATACGAATTCAATTAAAGATTGATTGCCGCAATCAGTTTTACGTGACTGCCAACATCGCATCTCTTTAAGTGCATCTGCTGAGACCCAAAAGTGGTTGTACGGAATCCTGTTTATACTACCTAGTCAGATAGGCATGCCTTTTTTGTATTTGTATGTAGGTTGCAAATAATTAGAAAACAGTTTCAATTGAATACGAAAAAGTATGACAAATGCAGTTGCCTTTAAATGGAATTGGGCGGACATATTTGTCAAGTGCTGAAAGTTGAATACAATCTTCACGTAGCAAATGCCTCACAGCGTAACCTCAGGTCTACGACAGATCGACAATAATGGTGAGTAATCATCGGAGTAAAGCTGTATGAGGATTGGGCTTCATGGTGAGAGGAAAGAAAGCATTGGATAAAGATTTCTGGGTCGTAAATAGATATCAAATGTAATCTAATAGGTACTTAGAAATCAGAGCCCAAATATTAGGAATCTATGTAGGTATGTTGGATGCAGGAAAGAGTATAATAGGTAACCTATGTTGAAAAATCCTTTATAAACAGTGAGTTAAATCTGGTTGTTTCCGCTCAGGGTTCGACTGTACCTACCCTCTTGTTGACAAGATTTTACAGTCAGCTCATTACCCTCTTTCTAAACACGTAAACACAATGTTTAATAAATTACACATCTAATAAGTAACCGTGAACTTGGCGGCGGCCCATCAATAACGAGCATTAATATTGGCTTAGGTGCATTCATCGGGACCTATATGGCCGTACTCGCCGCCATTACGGTTTTGACAGTTGCAATCAATCAGAGCTGATGAATGAGGTTCGCGAGCGAGAGCCGTGTGCGCGTGTGCGGTAGCTACACACAAAAACTATAAACTACATTCATGTTTTGATTTCGAAACTGTATTTAGACATGCTATTGCCGTATAAGTCCTGAGTATCTCCCTTATAAGCGTCAAGAATCTTGATCGAAAGCGTAGGCTGTGGAGAGAAATAATAGGATTGCTACTTATTTTTAATTTTGCGGTGGGAGTTCCATTTTAAGAACGAATACAGGTGGTCCACAATTAAGTAGGAACGACGAATTTATACTTGTTCCATCCATGTCACAATATATCTCCTAAACTACAACTCGCTTTAAATAAGCACCTACAACCTCAAGCACTTAAATTAATAGTCCCTATCATAAAATATTAGTTAGCATGAAACTGGGATCTTCATCTCGTAGCAGCCCTAATGTGTCTATGTCTGCATCAGTCTTTGTCGTACAGTTGTTGAAGATGAAGGATTGAGCTGACAGTCGGTGGCGTGAGTCACCTCGGGCCACCGCGCGCGGTTCATTCTCTGCCAATGAAAAGATTAAACGACTGTCCGTCAACCGACTCGTACCTAATGTGAATTAAATTACCGCTCCATATATTACTCAATAGTCTGAATACTTCGTGCAACCACTTATGCAATCTTGTATGGATCATATCTCTTAATTATAGGTAGGTACTTTACTAATGACGCAAATAATTAAGGTGAGTGAGGAAGATTAATACTAGGAATGCATTCCTGTACAGCAACTTTTTGCCACCATAAATGAAAACGTCCAATTTGTACCTAAGAGTAACTCAGTGTCAAACGCTCTTTAACAATACAATGTGTTCTCAAAACTGGTGCTGTGGTTATAACACGGCATTACATTGTGCCTTAGTGCATTAGTGCATTAGTGTTCGGTGCACTCGGGATTAACCTCAACGACTTTTAAAGATGGATAGCCGTCATAAAGGCTGAATAACACCGGCACTCGGTAGGCAAGTCACGTGTGGAGTGTGTCCGTGCCGATTGTCGCGCGAATTCGACGGACGCCCATTTAATTTGCAACATTGTTCACCAAAACTGCAACCATGGAAAGTTACGAAGTTATTCGGGGGCAGAATAAGAAATAAAAACATTATTGACTTGCAAATTAACACGTTTTTATTGTAAGCTCCTTACTGCCTGTTCTTTGGGGCCTATAGCTATTTTACTGCCACGCAGTAGAGAAACTCATACTAGATAACTTGTGGCGTAGGTTTAATCTGAGATTATATTCACTTTACGATGTTGTAAACTTGTAACTTGTAACTGACAGAATGTAGAGCAATACCTTAATTCCTATCTATCTATACCTATTTACAGCCTACAATGCTCTAACCGCTGAAGATTGCAGCAGAAAGACACGTGTGAAATCACTACTACCTTTAGGCTGCCTGTCCACTGGAGCGGAGAGGAGAAAAGAGGAGCGGAGAGGTGCCAATATTACCAATAGAATCTTGACTCAGGATCACTGATCTAAACTCAGGGGCGGAGTCAAGATTCTATTGGTTAATATTGGCACATCTCCGCTTCTCTTTTCTCCTCTCCGCTCCAGTGGACAGGCAGCCTTCGAACGCCAGAGCATAAACGCAAGTGCGTGCGCCAACGACACAAATATAAGTACATATATATTTGTGTCGTTGGCGTGCAGGGCACGCACTTGCTTATCACGTATATGACGGTATATGTGACTATGGCGTTCAAAAGGTAAACAAGTGCAAAAGCTAGAGCCAATATGGACGTAAAACGTAATAAAGGCAATTAACTTTAACTACGTAAGTTTAGAGTATTCAATATGAAACCATCTACCATAAACCAAACCGTCACGAGCAAATCTCCTGACAAATAATAAAAATATGAGACGGCTTATTAGTATTGTGAATATTGTTCAGTGAAATAATAGCGTCAAGTGTCGTACAAAAGGTGACAGCACAACAATACGTCGCGGGTGGTCGCGACACTGTGCCAACTGATACAGTTCTTGGAAGGTCAGGCGCAGGCCGAGTGCCCCCGAGCTCCTCCGAGGCTCAAGCCACTGGGACTAGAAGCTCGTAAACCTCTGGAGCCTATAATTACGTATGCGGAACTCTCTGGGCTGCATATGAGGAAGGCTTCGAAGGACAACCCTAATGATCGTTTTGAACGTTCCGGGAAATATTTATTGAGTTTGATGAGTATTGTTTAAAGGAAATTCATAGGTAGGGTGTTATCTACATTTTCATAGTTATTAGGTATCTTCTAGATGTTTTTGTCATAGGATGACTTCTGAAAATGCTTTGAATTTATTGCCATTGTTTTCCATGGTTATTGGGGTATATTTTGTTAGTCAAAATAAACCAGGAAGATATTTCATGGGTAGGTATAAATCTTTATTACTTATATATTCGAAGACACTGCGCAAGTGCGCATAGCTGTAGGTAGAGAAACCTTATCTACAGTTTGTATTGCTTACTAGCTGCTGTCTCGTGGCTTCGCCCACGTGGACCCTTATTCTTGTTCTAAAATCAAAATCCGTCAAAATAGGTCCAGCCATTTCGGTGATTAGCCGGAACAATCAGACAGACAAAAATGAAAAAAAAATGAGTTTTGTTATAAATACCGTATATAATTTCGTATGCATTTATTTAGTAGAAAGCTGTTATTTTGACATAACAAACAGACACTTTTATTTTATTTATTTGTATAGATTGACAGTTTGACACGCAGTCGGAGTGTATTAAATAAATACGTCTAATTAAACTGATTATGCAGGTATTTAACCGCTATGTGTAACATGTCGTAAAGCAAAACGTTAATTTTATTATCACCTGGGTGTTTCTGTTTATGGTAAATAATTAAAAGCCTGAAACGCGGCGGCGTTTGTTTAGTATCAACAAATTTTGGTATAAATAAGCAATTCTGTGTGGGAGTAATGATCATAAAATGAAACCGAGTGGCGATCGATTCCATATCTTTCACCTTTTGATACAGTTTCAAGTAGGTCTAAATACCGTTTATTGGGAAATTGCCCAACGCTTGACAAACATTAAATTTATTTTAATGGCAATTCTGCCGGCAATAAAGTAGCTGTTGGACATTAAATTAAATCTAAATTGTAATCTTAAACGATTTCGTCACGGCTTGTTGGTTGTTCGCACCGGGCCGTAATGGCGGCGGAGATATGGCCGGTAAATGTTCCGAGGTGACACATTATCTAGGCGCACCGGTGCACTAGATTCGATGTGACGCGAGATAAATCCCAACTCGCTATCTATTTCAATTTCATTGGAGCGCGCGATATCGTACAAATCTCGGCCTTATTCTGTCCGCCTGCCAGCGCTCGCGGCCGCGCGCCTGCGCCGGCGCGGACCACCCAACGCGATTCACAACCACTCCTAAACATAGCGTCTGTCTATCTATCTGTTTATACTAAACGATACCAACAGATACAAGAATAACGAAATCCGATATGAATGTCAGCTCATTCGTTTTATTATCGCCGTATACGTACCTATGTACATTCGTATTTTCAGCTCGTGATCGTGAAGCGTCTGAAATGATATTCAGCTATCTAATTACGCAACAGATTTTCGTAAACGATTGCGACTAATCTGTTTCATTTTGACAGTTTAACAACATTCATTGCGTTATTTACGTTGTTCAGCAGATATTTTTTTCGAACTTAAGAATCAATGGATTAGCTATCTGTTTCAAAACGATTCAGATTCGGATAGATCGTGTATTACGTAATTAGGGTACAGGTCTTTTATTCTCTTTACATGTTCATTGTGACGTATCAAATGATTATAAAACCTGATAATCACATCATAATATCCACTTCTGGGATCAATAACAATAACGTGTCATCGTAAATAAGACCTTTATAAATCTAAAGACGAGACGATTCATTATTATGAGGTCGTAAGAACTTAATTTACCCGAATAATAAAATGAGGTATGTGTTTAAGTCGTGCTTTTGCGGCAGGTAATTTAAGTATAGGCTATATTATATACAGCGACGTTTTATTTTGTATGTGGTTGTTATAAACTGTTTTATTTTTCGCGAGGTGGTGTGTCGACCGTCATATTTCACGATGTCTGGTCAAAGGGAATCGTGGCCGCGGTCTCGTATTATACGGTCAAACCTCTGGAATTTTTGATTGAGAGCATAGCCGAATCATACCTTAAATAAAATATTTACCGATAAAATATTTTATAAATTTTCGTCGTTGATAAATTAGAGAGGATCTTGAATTATTGTTCGAAATACTGTTTATCCATTGTTGCCACGTGGTTAATTGTCCCTATTAAATATGGAAAATTATTCTAGGTAATGTTAGTAAGAGTATGTTCCGTATGTCGTAAAGGTGTAAGGTGTAGTCGGCAGAACATCGGCAGACCAAGTGGGTGTAGTGAGATACTTTGACCTCACTAGTCACTAGCCTCACTCACTTCCCCTATCGCGGGTCGCTATGTCGCATGTCACTTGGTACACTCAACCTGAAAACTTTTGCTACGGATAGCACTTTTTACACATTATCTTCAATAGTGTTGGCACTAACTAGCCCATCGGAAGACGGTCGTCCCGGACCTTAAAATTTTACCTGAACCTCTTACCCTTCAACAAATCTTAATTCTATAAGAGAGTATAGAATTAAGATTTGTTAAAGGGTGTTGAAAGTTTATAATTAAGTAAGTATTATATTTTGAGTTTTTTTTAGGCTTTCGCGTTTATAAGTACCTATGTATCTTACATACCTACAGGGAATTGGGACTAAACTGCTACATAGGACACGTAGCTTCCATATCCTACAGTCAGCTTGTAAACTGAATAGTTTGATTTTAATTCAGTGAAACCATGTTGGTAACAAGTTTACTCCAATTCCGTGTTGACTGACGCACCTGTCTGTACCGCGAGCTTTTACTCGACGCAGCTCGTAATATCCGTCTTTCTCAGTGTCGTTAAGAAACAACAGTGTTAACAGTAATGCTTTTATTTGACTATATCACTCACACTCATGCGAAGCCTTCGTAAATCGTCGTGGGTGGTATCTCGTTCTTGTTTCCTCACAAAAACAAAAGAAAAAAATATTAATCTCCAAAGGAAATTAGTCCCTCTAAAACATGGTTTGGACATGTGTTACTTTTTTCGCTTTAAACACGTCTCTTGGTTAGATTTATGTTTTGGTTCCTCTCCGACATAAGGTTGTGGTCAAGTAAACGTAAAACTTTGGAAGGATTAATTTAAAATAGAATGGAACTAAGTCTACCCACTCATTCCGTGATCTTTAAAATTGTGTTTTTATTGCATTCGGTTTGTTTGATTTCAAAATCCTTCTTAGAGTATTTGCTGTTGGATTTTGTTATATTTTATAGAATGATAAGGATTGTGTGCGTTGTGTAGTGTAGCAGGTAGAGCGTAGCACAGGTAGCACAAACAGCTACTGTGCTCCGTCCTGAGTACACAACCACAGAGCTTACTCACACAATGCACACAGGGTAGGTTAACAACGAGACGAGGGAAAAAACTAGACGTGCTTACTACTCACCCACCCTTGACATAATAATGAAGTTGCGTGTCCCCCTCATACTGATTATTATGCAGATGTAGCTATGTTACGGTTTGTTTAACACGACGTGTTTACTTAATGATATTGTTCGTAATTAAACAGATTGTTTATTTAATTAGTGATGTTAGTGCGGCAATAACATGCGACTTACATGATAATGAGATAACTGTGTTAATGTTAGTGGCAATGTTTAGGCACTTAACTAAGCAAATAAAATACTTCAACGACAAACAGTTTATGATTTATAAAATTAAATAGAATTTAGTCATACGGACGTAATATCCGATAATCTTTCTCAAGAAATCTCAACAATGGCGCTTACTATAAGCAGATTTTTTCTGTAATACTCAAGTCTGCTCAAGAGCTCAAGTATGTCCCATTGTGGTCGTTATCTATGGACACAACATCACGTAACAATGCGAAAGTGTCGAGCAATTGGTCCGACTCCGTCGCCTGTTATTGTTTATCCGGTGGCCCTCGAGGTAGCAAGCAGCCGCTAACCGAGACTGCAAACAACACCGGTCACTCTGCCCGACGCCCGGCGGCTCTCTGCTAATAGTTCTTCAGACAGACTGTTGATACAGGAGCAGATTTCTCACAACTAACGATTACGACTCACTGAGCTACGCGACACAAAAAATGATGCGAAATATTTTTGTGTCGCCCCGAAGTTAAATAGATGTCATGTAAAGGAGTAGGTTACTCTCTACATCCAGTCGATTGCTATTATGGCGAATTTTAATATCCTATATAAATGCCTATATAAAAGAACATAATTATTTTTTTATGAAATGTCTTTAAGTATTTAGTAATGACTAATTAGTTCATACTTTTTGTCCAAGAACGGAAATTGAGGAAAATTGGTTGAAGTCTCCTGAAAATAATCCCAATGACTTGGACAGCAATATACAGATACAGCAGAAAACAAGATTACGAATTGAAACGCACTTAAAAGTAAAACTAGTGAGTATAGATAAAAGGACAATCTTCCACCCTGAGTTTAGAAACATGATAGGACATGATGCGCTCCAAGCAACGCCGGTTTTCAGTCCGTCTTTTTAAATCTACCGACAGAATTCACACAAATATAAATTAAAACCTTTAGAAATCAGAATTCAGTAGCGAGCCCCGCTCATCATCAGCTGCCCCACGTGGTGACAGCGCGACGGATTAATGTAAATAATCGCGCTGTGATCGCTTGCCACGGCCACGGCGCTGACTGGACTTACGCAGGAAGTACGCTTATCCTCGACTTGCTGTCACAAAATGTGGGTTTCCATTCGAACACCCTTTTTTCTGTCGTTAACCATACTTGTTGTCCAGAACCAGCAGCGATTCCCATCAACTCTCATGTAGGTATAGGTAGGTAATCACGATCAGTAGTGCTCATCATTAGGAACGTCAGTAACAACTTATTGTAAACCAAAATCACAATATTGAATAGCCATAAAACAACCTTTAGCGATGTATCGGGCTTTCTACAGAACTGAAAATTCCTGCAGAGCAACACTGAAAGAAATTAAACAAATTGGACTGAAACTGTGTAGATATATTGGAAATTCAGCACAATTTACAGACTGCTTCCTGGAACATCGCACCGTACCTACACAAAGTTCACAACTTGAGACAATGGAAACAGTTGAAGAGATGCAGCGTAGATTGAATAGTGAATTATCGATGTTGCGCTCCGCACTAAGTTTGTTTAGCCGCCGAATGCCACCTTGACTAAGGAAAAAGAAAAAACATAAAAAATCTTCTGGGAACGGACGACATCCTGCCCTTTCATTAACTTTCAGTTTTTCTCAGAGCTGACCTGAGCCGCCACAATTATCCGTTAATGATTGATTATACTGTTTACTTTCCATTTTTGTAATGTCACTGTTTGGTTTATCGTGAGATAGTTTATACAAAGTTTCAACTTTTTGTCACTATTTGAACATCTTTTTCCTTTTAGGATCATAATCGAGTGGTTCCACCAGCTCGACCCACGGCAATTTACAGCCCATTGTGTAGCCGGCCTTATCTCATGCGTTCTGCTAATTGAGTCATTCTACACTAGGAATGGCATTGTTTGCAAAACTTGACCATAAGTTAGCCGCAAACTATTCCACGTGGGTGGTCGTCTGTAAATATGATCCGGACGTTGCTCCTATTTCATAATTATATTCTGCATTCACTTACAGTAAATGGAACATTAAATTTGAATATAAATTAGGAGCTCGGAGCAGTTTTTTAACAGAGATGACAGTCATGACAGACCAAAAGAAAGAAAGAAATAAAGAAAACTTTGTTTACTCGTATTCTGCACAAGGCACCAACTAAACGCACATAACAAAACTGAAATGATATTTCAGTAATTACCTATAATGAACAGCATAGAACGCAATCTTTGTTATAGGTAGTCTGAATTTAAAGCTAGACTTTAGAAACACATTGTATGTAATTATAGTCTCAAAGCTCTTCAGTATCTACTATGTAGTCGGGCTTTTAAAGTTTAATTATGTAGCAACTTTTTGTACTGCCATTCTCTCATGGCTCGTTTTAGAAACATATTAATAGACAAATGCGTACAGGATGCGTGACGAAAAGCGCATGCATGTATGATGCGCGTCGCGAGTGTCGGGGAGTACCGTGCGGTGTGCGCCCGCGCCGAACGCCGAACAAATTGATTACAGTGCGCTGAGTGACAGCCGACCACCCACGACGCTGATGCAACTGCATTGTGAGCTGCGACCGACTACAGCCATTGTGAGCACACAGCTAGCAGCAATTTGCGACCATTGAAATGTCATGCATTGAACATTTGAAAGATAATTCCGTTTATAATCTTATTAAGTACGAGCACGTAGGTTGGGACGTTCTTCCTGAGATTTAAGTCGAAAAGACTGAATACTGGTTACATTATAGTCACCAAAGCAAAGAAACACTACACGAGCACGACGCGTATTTTCGTTGTGTTTGGATAGTCACACGTCAAGAAGATGCTCAATATGCACATGCTACGAAAATTCTTAGCATGATGTAGTGCTGCTATCTAATTACGTAACATATTTTTGTAAATGCTTATGGCTAATATGTCTCATTTTGACAGTTCGGCAACATTTATTGCGTTATTTACGTTGTTGAGTAGATTTTCTTGAAAAAATCTACTCAACAACAATGCTAAATAATTCTAAATAAAAGGAATGGATTTTATCAATCTGTTTCAAAACTGTTCAGATTCTGATTGATCGTGTATTAGTTACGCAATTAGCGCACTGTTCCTACTGAAATGATTCTTAGCTGGCGAAAAAGAATACTCAAAACACTCTTATTTTTTGTGGCGTACATCCAGCTTATAAGCATATTATGTACTAAGGCATTGTACCTTGAAAGAATTGGCTAAATTATTTAAGGTTTTATTATACCTTATTAAAATCTAGACTAGCTCGTAGCAAATCGTTTGACCTGATAGCAGCAGCCTCTCCCCTAAAGGAAACCTAATGGCTCTATCAAATTGAAACCTATATTCAAAAATGGAAAGCTTATGTAAATATTTATGATCTCTAGGATCATAGAATAAACATGAAGGTTAAGCAGTGGCGGGCGCGGCCGCTCACGTACCTTACCTACTATCCTTTCCTGCTATTAGGCTCCTTAATTGCTCTCAGATTGGTCATGTTACTCTCTTTTATGGCAATGCGGTCAAACGTAATTGTTTTTATGTGTGCCTGTTTTTTAACTCTGTATTATTCGTTTTGTAATCGGACGTAGGTAGGTGGTCTGTCATTAGTGCGGCACGGCTCGTCTACGGCATTTTAATAGTCTAATCGCTAATTAATTGTTTGGAAACGATTTCAATGTCTGTTTTTATGGAAAGCGTGTTGACACTGAATAAATATAGATATTTTATGACACGTTTATATATTACTGTTAATTTATTCAAGTCTCGCGTATTACAATGTTCGCTAGAATAGTATATTTTTATCGGAATGTGTCCGCTGTATTCATGGGAGTTCCTCGCATATTATAGATCTGTATCGGGAGCATGCCTATGTTCTGCAATAATGTTGATTATTTATTAGCGTGCAGATGATAAATCAATATAATTAATTTTGCAGAAAGCCCCTTTATACTTATTTATTTATAATCTTAGCTAAGAATTTCTCAAGTACCTATAATGTTTACATGTAAAATCTTCATCGTTTTTGCTGCAAGGAGGTAGTCTCCTGCGTGCTAAGAACTTTACAGAGAGTAAAAGTTCATTGACAAAGTCACCCGTATTAATTTGAGTATACTTGAGAGGCTTACCTACAACACGTATATAAACAGTGCGCCGCTTATTACCTTTAATGAAGCTTGACGAAAGAACCAATATGAGTGGAGGCACGAAACTCAAACACCGGCCGTGCGACATTTAGCGTGCGATTTGGTACGAGTTTAAAACCCACACGTAGCGGTATTTCCTTTGTTCCGCTGTCGTCCTGGGAGGCTACTGGCTAATAAAACAGACCGTTGCGAACAATGGCCACATAAAAATTGGGAGTACTGAACAAATGACGTACAAGTATGACGAAGTGATTCGTAGGCGACGAGTTTTACGTGTTCAGTGTTGAGCTTGTACCTGTTCATACTTATTAGTCAATTTCATGTAGAACTTCAGAGGATTGGTTCCCGCTACAGGAATCTCATGTTGACAATGACCTCTGCTTTTCTATCTTACTTTCTGCTTTTGCGTGATATCTGACTTTGCCTTCCTGACCTGATATATCTACATGGTCTGTGCTGAAAACTTATAGGCACATCTGAGATAGGCACATGTAGGGAAATGATACTTAGTAGAAAACGAACTGTTGGTAAGATTTGGGACTAACGTCTAACGCCGTAGAAAATAAGAAGACTAGGTATATCGACCTTTTCGTCCATTCGTGACAAAACTGATGCAAAACCAGTATACTAAACCAAATGCAAGAAGTTCTAAATTCGCAGCCATTGTACCTATAACAGATGGAGATGAAAGGATCTACAACTAGAATTGGATTATTTGTGAGCTTAAAAATTGAAAGAAATAATTGCTGATAGGAATCAAGAACGAGATTGTGGTAAACTATGATATATTATCTTGTCGTGATCAAGTGATGTGATCAATCAAATCAATAGGCCAAGTATTTGAAAAATTAGCCAATGGATGAGAATGAGATCGCAAGCCTATTTTAGTAAAATGTTTAGAGATAAGTTCCGATGTTAATGTGTTAATGTTAATAAAATTTTCTAACGTGAAACAGCAATGAACCGAATGAACATTCAGCGATTGTATCTAAAGATAGTATTATGTTGTCAAAAACGTAACGTAGCAGCTGGTCTCTGATACATTTACTGATTGACCGATATAACAGTTTACTTTAAATTGCACCATTGGTGTCATTAGCGCAAACGAGTTCTAGTCACAACTAGGCAGTGGTAGTTACAATATGCGCAGTCGCCGCCATCGGCTGGTTTTACTGCCTAGTCTAGAGCTCGATTACGTTTACGATTGAATATTAAGTTATAAATCAAGGCGCCTGCGCATGCGCCAACAGACGTCAAGTTTTTGTGCCAATTAGCTTTAAATACTTATTACGGAAATATGAGTAGGAACTTTACGATGTTTTTGTATTTTCCATTAAAGTACATTGCAATGAAATATGCGTACTTATACCAATATTTATTTTATGATTGCTTTATTTACCGCAATTCCACTTCGAAAACTGAATAAGTCAGTATTAAATGTATTAACAGAGCTCTACTGACTCCGTCGTACATTAGGATATCTTACAGATTACGGACATTTTGTTCTGTTTAGTTCCATTTATATCGATACTGGTAATCCAGTTGATGTCGGTGGTCTACTGGATTTTATTGTTAGTTTACACAACAAATGAGACAAATCGTCGATTTGAATTGGGATACGAAACTTGAATGTTTACTGTGATTTGGAGGAGGTTAACGATCCTTAACGCGACTTCAGACACTTCTATGTGTTTGAATAGGAAATTTATTCGTAGAATGTAAGCGGATTAGAAAATTAGCGTGCTTGGCTCAGCTCGGAGCGTCGTAAAGTGGGTAGTTTGCGTCCTCCTACGCTGGCGGGGCGCGCGCCGTGGCTGGTCGGCGCAGGCGCGTGTCACTCGCCGCGATTCCTGCAATAATCTCCCCGAGCGATTGCTCTATCCGGTGACGGAGTAAAGTATCGCTAGTTGATTATTGTGTTTATTTGCGCGTCGGGAACGTGTGTTGGTGCGGCGCGCGTGTGTGTGATGCGTGCGCGCAGTAGTGGCCCACCCAGCGCGCGGCCACACAGCGCGCCCACCCACGTGGCAGGGGCGCCGCACTCGCGGCCCGCGCCCCGCACGGAGCCGTCCACTAACATACTCCCCTTACGGCACGCTAGCTACCGAACGACGACCATCGATATGGGGCTTTGATTGACATGTGACTGTCTCCGATACAACCGTCCTAATTGAAATTTGATTGGTGGGAGCTACTGTTACGCTACGCATGAGGAAACATGCAACTTCTCAGCATGAATGATATATCACCCTTATTTCTTTGGATACATCTATGATATTTACTTTCATTTCTTTTAAGAGGTTCCTTTAATGTTTCTGTTAAATAATGTTTAAACCAATATTCATAACATACCTGCTTAAGTTTCGAACGAAAGGTCAAAACAAATGTACCTAACAGTCAAGTACGCTCATGTTAGTTATTCATGTCAAATATTAATGGAATTGGTTATAAACGATTTTCAGAATACAGTATTGTTTGCATAAAATGGAGCTGCGTTTTATGCAACTGTCAAAGTTGAATATTACTTAACACGCAAATAAAAAAAATTTCATTAAAAAAATTGTTGCAGAAAAATAAATGTTAAGTTGCAGTTATGAATGCGACCACGGATGTGTAACACCTGCCGCGCTCCGAGAGCTCGCGTGCGCAGGCCGCTGCCGAATTTCGCGAGCGTCGCGTCGCCCGCGCACCTCACCTTCTAGGTCTCATTCACCCCTGCCACTTCACAACACACATCACGTTAGATATGGTCTATAAAACACTAATGTTTATATAATTTAGCGAGAAATATTGTTCGCGCCTAACGTTTCGGCCAAATTACTGTGAAGAATCTGTAATATCGTTTTATGAGATTTTTTGAACCGATGCGTGTTCGTTCTTACAATATCAAAATTTATTAGGTGCAAAGCTGTAATTTATTTTTTGCTAATATGTAATAAAAGCTCTCAGTACGACGTAAATCTCATTCTCAACACTCAAAATGATGAATAAAATATTAGGAATGATTTATTATTTATAAGTACGGTATAGACGCTGTCATAATCTACTTTGCATTTTCCGGCAAATACTGTCTTAGCTCAGAGGTTATAAAAACAAGTTTTTAAAACCTCATAACGTGAAACCAAGCCACAGTATAGTAAAGAAGTAATTCCATCGGCAAAATCATAGTATGGTCCAACAGTAAATTGGAGCAACTTATATCTGCATCTACTAGCTAGCTGCATCATTCTAGTATCATTATCTTGAAAAGAATAGGCCTACTTAACGCCGAAAAACGTTTTGGTATTTATTACCAATCCATTTTTATTATCAATAATATTTTTCACATCTTAGCAAATATCGAGTCCGGCGTCTAACGAAGCACATTTTAGTATGAGTGATGAAGAAGAAGCTTTTTAAATATTTATACTGCAGAATTAGGATATTATGATCATTAATTATACCTATATCAAATCCAAACAAATTGGTGGTTATGGTGAAGTTATGTAAATTTCATCACCATACAGAAGTCGTCAGAAATCCCCTAAACCATTATTTAGCACAAATTACAAGTTGACAAATTTGCAAGTCTTCTCTACACGCGCGATTCTTTGGCGGCGCGCGGTCAAACATTCAATATTGATTGTGACCATTACTTGCGCCGATCTCTGTTTCACACCTTCCTAGAATTTACTCATTAACTCCTGAAGTCTTAATGTATTGAAAACTTACGGTGAGAGACCACCATCGTGTCGTGAGTCACGCAGACAATATTTATTTCTAACCTTAACCTTTAATTGCTTTGATTTGAGCGTACGTTTGTAGCCGCGAAGCACTATTCCGTTAAACTGTTATTGATGTTGGAAACTGAACCTTGAGACTGACATCGTCATATATAACGCTGATAGTAATGATGTTGTAAGAGGTCTGTGCTCGTGAGTTAATGCGATATACCTTATTACATACATGTGGAATACTCATAACTAGTGCAAAAGAGCTTTACCTTTATTAAAAAAGATTAGATAGAACACAATCATGCATGAGTCAGACTCATGACATTTCGGGTTAAACATGGTAATTTTCTAAACAGGGTATAGGTTTAGGAATCTAATTAATGTCTTCCTGTCAATGAACTATGACTTTCATTTATTAAACCACCTTTTCCAGTGCCTGGAGTTGACTTTAAAAGGAATCATTTTTCATACTGAAGACTTCTACGAAACTTCCCACAAACAGCCTGCGCTTTCCTCTTCTTCTCAGAACGGATCACAGGCACATTAATAAGTGGCCAAACATTGCAAAGACAAACATCCTTAACCATTCGAGGAAGTGATGAGTGCTGATGATGATGTTTCCTTAATGACAGGTTGCATATGGCCCGGCGATAATAACATTGTTATTAGGCGATATTTTAGTAAGCTCATCAGTTCAGGTAGATCGGCTCTACGCCCGGTAATAGGGCCTGTCGCCATGTAATCGCCGTGTCCGTAGATAAAGAGTATTTTGTTGCTGCGGACACTTACGTCAAAGAATATAATAAAGGCGTAGAGGAGACATATTGTACCCGTATTGATCTTCATCGATTTCCGTTTAAGATTAGAAGAAACAAAATTTGACGTTAGTCATCAAAATCAATCAAGGTACCTACTTAATGAGAGTGAGTTGATCATACTTCATAAATAATCCTTAGTACTGTTGAACAAATAAATCGAATCGTATCTCTTTTTGGTCACTGATTTCACTAAGTACATAATTATACCTGATAAGTATAACAAATGAGTCAGAGTTCGAGCTTTTCCAAGTTTTGCGTAAATGTATGTGTGTATGTGAGCAGAATGCGGTAAGCAAGCAGACTGTTGCACAAAATGCTATATTAGATAACTTTACAGCAGGAAACTGGTGCTCTCATCTTTGATGCGTTTATAGCTGAATCTATGTAACATATCGAAGGCTGCGTGTCGTTTAATGTAGCCGCCAGCTACCGAGAAACGATCGTCCGACGGTCGGGGCGTGCCCAATCGCCGAGCCATCAATCTGCGCCACCCTATAGAGACATTAGCTCGACAGACATTTTCGTTGTGCGATTAGTCAGGAATCCGTTTCCGCTCGTTTTTTACCTATCTTCATTTACATTTTTCACCGCCGCTTTGTTCTTTGTATAATTTTGGACAAATTTTTCAGTCTTTAAATAAACGGTGGCTCCCAGACTGTAGGGATGTTGCGAAATCGTTATAGATATCGTTAACTGATATGTTTAATAATTGGGTACCCTCTTTCATTACACTATAAATGTTATCTCGTTTTCAGTTTCTTATTCCTATGAGCTTTTTACATAATCAGCCTATTACGCTGCCTGTCCACTGGAGCGGAGCGGAGAGGAGAGGAGCGGAGAGGAGAGGAGCGGAGATGTGTCATATTAACCAATAGAATCTAAACTCCGCCCCTGCGCTTAGATTCTATTGGTTAATTTTGGCACATCTCCGCTCCTTTCCTCTCCTCTCTGCTCCAGTGGACAGGCAGCCTTAATGTTCCCACTGCTGGGACACAGGCCTCCTCTCTGTGAGAGGAAGTGGGCTGTAATCTACCACGCAGGCCCAGTGCGGGTTGGTAGATGTCACATGTCTTCGAATTTTTGGTTCTAGGACATGCCGGTTTCCTCACTATGTTTTCCTTCACCATTTTGAGAGCAGTGGTGTGGTGATGAAATTGTTTACTTACACAAGAAAAGCGCCTGCCTGGGTTTGAACCTACGACCTACAACTCGGTAAGTCGGGGCCGTTACCACTGGGCTACCACTACTGTCAGACCTTTTTTAGTTGGAAGAAATTAAGGTTAATATTTTCATGATGAAATTCCACAATTTCTGGAGAAGATTTTGTAAGTGAACTGCCGGATGGAGGATGATAGAACTCATTACTTTTCAACTAAAGCTATTCCAGATGTAATAAATTGACACTAGAAGGAAAGCTCAATAACAAAACGCACGACTCCAGGCCTATAATTATTAGCAATAGAAACTTTTACTAGTAATAAACTTTTATGCAGTTATGCATTTATGCTCGGAAAGATGAAGGTTTGACATACAAGTTTCAGTATTTTTATAGCTGTTGTAACAAAATATTGCTTGTAAAGTTATAAGACATAATGCTAAAAACGTTAAGAGCGGACACTCGTGCGCATTTAAATTTCCAAAGTACAAAGTGAGTTAATAAACTCAGTTGTTGTTCCGTCGAAGTACAAAATTAAGTCATTATACGGAACGACAAGTATTATTTAATTAATGCGTGGTTGGTACAAAACAATGGCTCGATTGTTCCACTGAGCGCTCTGTCAGCGCGACTCGTCGCCGCGCGCCCACTGCGCCGGCCGGCGCGCTTTTGGGACAAAATTGTACATTAGACACGGATGAACTCAAAATATTACATAATGACGATGGCTCCATCTGTATGTTTCTATAATTTATAGAGAAATTACCTTGAAATTAATTATAATTGTGGAACCAGATGTTTTTTTATTTATTTATTTGCTTTATGTTTACCAATTTAAGATGATAGTATCGCGGGGAGTTTTAGATTAATATCAAACGCATAATTTGCTTCTTAATTATAATGTTTGCAAAGGTGATTGTTTAATAGTTTTAAAATTGGCTTCATTGCAGTCGTGCTTCGTGTTAGTCAGTCGCTATGCTAAAAAGTAATAGGCAGTTAATTGAATTATTGTAAGTCTGAACATTTATATGTTTTAGATCACGTTGTTGGAGCACTGTGTGGCGTTACAGGCGGGGACGCGCCTCTATGGCAACGGCTTGTTCCGCCATCTTGCCCGGCTTTTTGTGCCGACGACCACCCAACACGAACTCGCTACATTATTTTATTGTACAATAAACAAATTTATTGCTCCATATGGCTATTTATGTTTTTATTTATAAGGGTTTTTGTTAACAACCGAAAGAGATGTTAGTATCTTTCGTGGGTAATTGCGTTTTAAAGTCGTAGTGATGTTACGTTTGTAACTATGACCCTTCATAAGCGTGTAATAAATCTTCAGTCGGTACAGTTTACACAAATATGACCAATAATTATGTGATGATGTTTTAGCGAACTGTTCACCAGAATATAATGTAAATTTCATTAATAACACTAATGGAATTTCAGTTGTGTTGCAATAAAGACTCGATTTGGGAGGAACAACTTTCTGAAGCAGGTGCCCAGCTCTCGTTTGGAGATAAGGTCTTTTCAGGTTTGTCTTTTTCTGAGGAATGAATGACTCATGTACTTACTACAATTCGTCGATAAGTACCAGTACCTACCGCAGCTAGTAGTTTCAGAAAAAAATGATTGAGTCGAAAAAGCTTAAGTTGGGTACGATGAGTGAATTGAGCAACCCTTGTAAATCAAAAACATTTTTGAGAAAGAAAACATGCTTGGAAATTCGAGCATTATTTTGACAGCCTTCTTCGAGATAATTTAAAAATGCTGTAAGTACTGGTCAATACATGCGAACGCCCACGCGCAATGTTTGTATGAAAATCCATATCTGTCGTGTTTAGCGGCCGAATAAATTACTATGTAAACTAATATCTGGCGTGTTATTTAAAAATGGAACGATGGGAATTAGTCCATTAAAGACTCAGTTGCCATTTTGAGAATTGGGCATTCTGCGCCTAAATTGAACTTCTCTCATTTTACTTCAACTCTTGGCAACCAAGGACGTAACATGTTAAAGATTTTATTTAAATTTTGATTTGGCTTGCAAATAGAACCGTTTCAAGGGAAGAAGAAACAAATGAACATATTGGCGTGTGAAAAATTATCGTTGTTTGTCATTGATTTAGAATGTATTTTTAATTTGCTTATTTCCGCGCATTATTTGAGAAACGTACTATCCAACCAAAAACATTTTCATGAAAAATGTTGCCAAGACGAGACCGGCTCACACTGTCAAAAAGTTATCAGATCTCATGTAGAGACAAGTTTCTAACTTTACACGCCCTGACTCTACATGCCCTAACCTCTCAAATTCTACACCTTAGTCAAAATGTGTGGCTTGGCAGTTTCGCTAATGTCACATGGGCGTAAGGTGAAAAATTTGTGCACTATTCATTACTTTTCTGTTATACAATAGGTAATTCTAATTATTCATTCATTTAGTTAGTTCGATCGGGCCGGAAACGGCCGAGCCACATATTTTGACTAAGGTGCAGAATTTGTGAAGTTAGGGCATGTAGAGTTAGGGCGTGTATAGTTAGAAACTTGGCTCTACATGAGATCTGATAACTTTTTGACAGTGTGAGCCATGTGGTCTCGTCTTGGCAGCATTTTACATGAAAATGTTTTTGGTTGGATTTCACTTCTTTTTGTATTGTAACTTTGTAAGTTGCTTACGACAATTTTATTTAGGAAGTACCCTAAGAATTTTGATTACCATCAGTGAGACAGTGACGAAATCGTTTTTTTTTAGATATCAATAAAATCTAAAGTATAGAGCTATGCCATTGAGACTTTATATATATGTTTAATAAGTTCACTATTGACATCATATCCCGAAAATGTTGTTTATCTGGTATAATCCAAACTCAAGTTATGAGGGTTCAAAAAAACGACGAGGCGCTTCGAGAAAAGGTAGGTAGTGCCCTTGCGCTTCGCTTGGCTCGTCTTGACGGGGGCACTACCGTGCCCCATACAAGCTTTGGCCGCAACCAGGCATTGATGGACCCACACGAACGTCCATCAATGCCCGTGTTGCAGTCCGCGACAGTAATGTACTATATCAGGAAAGCTTTCTCAGAGCGAGCGAGTTTCAACCTACTAGAACTACATGTGACTAGATGGTTATACGGTTACTTATTGTAACTCACCGGGCAAAATTAAATAAGGGATGCTGGTAGAGAATACAATCGGGATCCCGGTGGTTTTCTGACCCCGAAAATCCCGGGATTGTACAAAGCTAATCCCGGGATTTTCGGGATTGCCATAAACATGTCTAGTTTACATTCCGTAGTCTGTTGCGCCTTGCCTGGAATATATTAATAGACCAGTCACTTTACTCTAGCTAGAGCTACCTAAAACTAGTAACAAGAAGCTAAACGGCTGGAAAAAATGGTCATAATTAGCATTTATTACATAAAGACAAAAAAACATAGTTATGTACTACAAAATGAAAAGTATAGTTTTTTTGTTTTGTGTTTTTTTCTTTTCTTAAGTACTACCTATATTGTGATTTGTGTTGTGCAACAATATTAAAAAAAAAAATTAAGAAGGTATTCAAGTTTTTTTTCATTTTAGTCCAATTAGAAACTACGTAGTCTAATCCCGGGATAGCCCCGGGATCCCGGGATTACGCATAAAAAATCCCGTAATCCCGGGATTGAAAAACACGCTCGGGATTGTATTCTCTAGATGCTGGTCACAATTTCACTGATGAGTGCAAAAACAACTTGGGAATCAACAGCTAGGAGACACCAATGATAAGAACACTGTAGAAATGGATGTCCGTAGGTACTATTTTAGTTAATTACTTTATATAAGCATAACTGTTTGCTACTGGACTACACTTACCTTAGATATGTATTTATTCGCTAAGTGAACAATGTATGTTCTTTTAGAATAAATAAAGAATCTATCCCATGTATTGTTAATTATTTTTGAGTTCTGCAGACCAAGCTAATGTCAAGCGTCTGTATGGGAGTCGATCTCCAACCTAGCTAAGGAGTAAAATAACATATCAGTTCTAATGTATTATGTAATGATAGAATCTAGCATTATTATAAAAGGTAAGCGCGTCTTTGTTAATATTATTACATATATAACAGAAATAGTCTGTCTCACCCAACATGTCCAAAATATCACCTCATACGCAGGACGATAGGTAGGTACTGACGTCGTAGCCGGGCGTAGCAGTCAATGAGTCACTACACTACACATCTAACAAAAACCTGCGCACGAGCACAGATTATTACAGATGGGACTCTCCGCAAAATCATTTAAATAAAAAGCGATTCTTGCTACGACACAATAAAGTGCGATTCAGGTCGCACAACGCTAATTACCTACAGTTATATTCACGTACAAGTTGCCTCTCTTTCTATCGCGTAACTCTTGTATCTTCTGACCACGTCAGGGTTGTCATCTTTTAGAGAATAATTAGATAATTAAGTAGGTATCAGCTCTTGGTCTATTATATTTTTAAATGTACCACCAATCCCGCAATCCGTAACCGACCGCAGGCGACTTCATAAAAATGCGATTGGATTTCTTAAAAATACAATAGACACGAGCCAGAGTGTCGCGGCGCCGTCACGTCACCTGCTGCTGCCGCCTGCGGTAAATGGAGACTAAACAAATTAAAGTACGTCGGTACTTTAATTTATTTAGTCTCCATTATTTATTAATATGTACCTACGTAACTGGGCAAATAAAAAAGTATGTACGAATACCCTGTTGTCTACATAATACAAAATTTACTAAGTACATAATATTTAGTTATGGTTACACTAAGTCCGTGGCCTACCTACCACGGATACCACCAAACAAAAATATTATTTAATTATGTACTTTCCTACCTATACTTATCGAAGCCTGAACCTGACCTTGTAAACATAACGTGTAAGTACCTAACTATCCTAAACTTTAGTTATGGTTACACTAAGTCCGTGGTCTACCTACCACGGATACCACCAAACAAAAATATTATTTAATTATGTACTTTCCTACCTATACTTATCGAAGCCTGAACCTGACCTTGTAAACATAACGTGTAAGTACCTAACTATCCTAAGTATAATAATAATAATGAATACTTAAGAACTACGTAAATACGTGTGCCTTATATAAGAATAACAATAAATGTAAACGTTTGGTACCTATACTACCTACCAAACGTTTACATTAATTGCTATTCATAGGTAGGTATTACTAATAACTTAAAGGTAGACGTGCATTTCTTTCGTACCGTTTTCGTGTCCTTTGGAAGTGAGAAAAACCTGAGGTTGGGATCCTTATTATTATAGTATAAGCAGCCAAATGGGATGCAAAAAACTGCTGCCTTTATTTTAGTATTATTAGTTTTAATATCTTGCGATAAACGGCGGGCGGCAGCCCTACTAATAGGCACAGTGAGACGAGCCCGCCGGGTACTTGTAGCTTCATACCTAAACTGCGGAGTGTCCCATCTGTATTAATCTGTGGCACGAGTGACGGATGTCAGTTTGTCAGTCACCGATGAATGATCGACTGCTATCTGGAATTCGTCCAACATTATCGAGCAGTTAAGTTTGATGCCCTAACAAGCACGTGTTTATGAATACTAACTAGCTTCCTGCGTACTAAGTTATTGTTCTACTCAATGACTATTACTTGTCGGCTCTGCGCATTGATGAGTCATTTTCAGGACTCTGAGATGCATGGTAAAGAATTATAAACCTATTTCATCAACTCTGGATAGCCACTATGATAATATCTGCCCAATAATTTAACCGGCACTTGGTAAGAAGGAAGGTTTCTGAATACTTATCCACACATAGGTAGTCGAATATTTACGTAATGAAGAAAATAATACTTACAGATTTTAATTAGAAAATACTCTAGTACATAGAAGTGAAAACACACGAACGTACACCAAAGAACAATAATAGCGTAAAAGTGCTTTGAAGATGATGATGTATGGCACAAAAATAATCCATGAAATGATTTTTTAATCAATTTCATAGACCACACTATCAAAGGAAAGGATATTAATCAAGTCCCTTCCACATTCCTGCTATAACATTGTAAAACCGGTCTACGATATAAGCGCAAAAATCATTAAAAAGACGATTAAATACTTCTAACAGCCTCTTAATTTTATTGTCATCTTAATTACCCAGTTCGTAAACAATCATACTAGAAGCGGAATACAAAGTACACATTATTTATTTTATACTTTGAGTGCGGATAATATGGCCGCCAGCAGTGCGCGGGCATTGATTAAAATAATTAAACTATCAGTGAGTACACATTAAGGTATTATAAACATGCATTAAGTATTAATTAAGTTGGTAACAAAAAATAGATTCTGTATGTAAAATATCAGTCGGGCTTGCATTATGGATGCGTCTGCGACGGTGGCCACACGACATGACTGGGGAATATTCTCAGGATATTGTGAACAAGAACAATTAGAGACCTTCCAACGTTCCTAATTGTTATTTTAACTTCGTACGACTATTAATAACTCAGGGAAATACTGATAAAAATCTCTACATTAATTTAATTTAGTATTGTAATTAACGTGTCGTCGGGCAAACCAAATACAATAAATCGGTCATGAATGAATATACGATAACTCAATTGTATGTCGCAGGTTGACAGATAAATAGATATCTATCCTAATATAGCAAACAATAAACTAGCATCGTTAGACAATCCTCCGCTATAAATTTACAACAAACACTACAATGAGATCGCATTAAAAGATAACCAACGAACGGTTGTCAACCATTGCAATGCTTACGGATACTATAGTAGCCCGTTTTCCTTTTACTAACGTAGAATATAAATCAGCTGATTCATTTTACGTTTCAGGTGACAATAGAAGCAGTCTGCATGTCCTGAATACATGTCGAATGTTGGTGCTCCTACATTGGAGCAAAGTGGCAGATGTAGTGAATTATAAGGACATTTAGATGCATGTCCATAGGCCGACTCATAGAGACGTCAGAGGACCACCCACCGCGCAGCTCGGCTACTAGCCCTGGTACTCGGAAACAGACTTATCGTTGAAGAGATATTATTAAAATAACACTTAAAACACGTTGTTATGATTTGTTTGAATTGGACAACTGATATGGTGTTTTTTGAGGTACGTGAAAATATGTTTTTATTATAAGAGAGCAATTCATCTTTTTAAGTGTCTTATTTATTATAGTCATAGGTATCTACTTTCTTTTGAAAAGTAGTTTTATAAGGTGCATTATACGACTTACATTCTTGTACCGTGTCTCGTACATATTTTCGTATCGAAGTTGACCTTTATTAAAAGTTAAAGTGAATAAAAGCACAGCATAAATGCATAGGTGATTAATCAAACAGTTGAGAGATATCCAGCGACTTATTTTATTGTGTCAATCGAAAACAAATTACGATCCCGCCGTTGCTTGTAGCCATTTATTTATTCAACTAGCCGGTCAATTTGAGAATTACGAGTATTAGCATGTCAAGTCAGCTTAAAATATGAGTAGTTATTATTTCGCATGACTAATTTACAGTAACTTATAAGAAATTAGGCCACAGATTTTGTGAATAGGCTTTTATGGAAATTGCAAACCTTCATTTTTATATCTAACCGATTACATAATCTACGGTTAGTTCAACGTGTCCGTTAAATTAACAGTTAGCGACATTACCTGGAACCACGCGTGGCGTAAATTTTATTTATTTATTGGTCAACAGCTGCAGATAAGATCACTCCACGTTCTGACAGTTGACAGCACTATCTACTTGTACACTACTTCCCTTTCCTTTTGTCCACCTTTACGACTTGTATGGCATGATAAGCAGGTGGTCTCCTTTTTAACGCTTAAAAAGTACTTATTAAGTAATTGTTATTGGTTTAGCTCATGTTATGATAAATTAGTCTTGCAAATGTACAATGTTGGAGTTTAATACCGCGCTGTCACCTGTCACCAAGTAAGCTATCGTGTTAAAGCACTATTACGAACATAAATTGCTGAACTTTTTATAGGCCAGCGAGTCATTAGTCTACGAACGTGTTCTACGCCGCCGCTACGCAGGACATTAGAAAAGTTGCATGTTTGTGTAATTGCAGGCTACGCCGTAGCGCCGTAGCGCGTCCGTTATGCGATAGTTTAGTTACTCTACGGCCAACGTGCAGGTAAAATAACAAATTGTTTAATTCAGTGTATCGTGCGTCTAACTCGGCAATTTATCCAATTAGGCGTCCGCCGGACCACCCACCGCGCTCCACTATTAAACATAAATTATAAATAATTTGGTAAAGTTTATTTTGGCTCTCGGTCCTCACTGATTGCTGCGGTTAGGAAGCTAGTGGATGAAATGTGTTCGAGAGGATATCGTTTTGTTTGGTTTATTCTAAGTTGGGTTTTATGGGTTTAGAGTGAGTATTTATCAATGCATATATCTGGTACATAAATGATGGACCGATGTAGACTCATTTCCGTGTATCGTAGAACTAAATTATAATGCCTTAATTGAACCATAAAAATTGTTCATTTGCAAAATGTTCCCAGGAACTGCAAATATTTTACGACCCATTTAATGAATTTATAAACCATCATAATAATATCAATAAAACCATTGAAGCAAATATGTGTTTATTATATGAGGTAATCAGGTAACAGTATACACGCAAACCATTTATTAATTTGTTGCATGGAATCAAATACTTTAATCCATAAACATTAATATTGTTAATGATGAGTGGACGATACCGTGTGGCGCCACATAGCAGCCGCTACTTAGAAGCTTTATAATGCGCACGTAAATGAACTGACAGTTAGTTCTAAGTCAAACAATTTATAGCGGTAACTACTACATTATTTAACGAGGGGTCGCGTGACATGTTTTTATCAAGATGTCGGTGCGAGGCGCGAGGTGCGAAACCGAAGAGCGTGCAATTAAAATACTCCAAGTGCTTGATTTACGTCCGACGCGCACGCGCAGACATGAGCCGCCCCCCGCCAACTAATGTATGTATCAACTGCAAACACACACGTTTTATTGTTCACCCATTCATAATGGTGTAAACACATTTTACGATTCACCCAGACGTGGGTTTTGTATACGACGACTATGTATCACTGACTGATTCATTATTGGACTCCCCTAGCGTCTGTTGCCGGCCATGAGTATTTTCAGGCATTTCATAAAATTCTAGCCGAAACATCTTGTAGATATTTGCCGTACCTAAATATGAGGTGGCTAAGATCAAAAAACGGCCATTTACTTTGTCGGATATCGTTGAACCTTACGTAATTTCCAGCTGCTTTCTATTCTACGTGCCTAATTAGGATTATTGCAACAACAAAACTAGACTAGAATACCTATTATAGTCTAGTTTTGTTGCTGCAATAATCCGCTGATACAGAATTTGGAAAGGGATCAATTCTCTCTCTCCCTTTTATCCTATTTCCGGAAATATTTTCAGGATTAGGAAATAATTTGATTGATTGTCTTATCGATGATTCAAATACAGTATTTATGCTGGATGCACGAAGCTTATACTGAACCAACACTTGCACGAATAAAATGTGAAATGTGAATACAGATTTTTAAAGACCGACTATTTAAATGCCCATTCGCTGTCAAATAACTTACTCGAAGTGCCATTCTGTCCTTGATCTGTCTAATAGAGTGTGTGTGCAGAATTACCGTATTTCTGTATCTAAATTCATCTCGTGACACGTTTTTCAGTTTACGAGGACTATAAAATGGTATGGCGACATGCGCGTCAGTCGCGCGCAGTCACAACATGTCAATGAGTCGCCAGTATTTCCACTTGGCGCATTAAAAAAATATCTGGAAGAGCCCAACGCTCGATAATGATTTGACCACAGTTCGCCTTACGCGCTCCTGCAAGTAAATAATGGTAATGTGTATCTAGTTGGCCCCAAGGAAGTCCGACGCCTTTTCCAGCAGTGTTTAACTCTGTGTATGCAACGGTTGGCTAAAATTCAGGCAAGCACGGTGCAGCATGGCGCCATAAATTTGTCAATGTCACGCCTGTCGACAGCACGACTACTACTAATTTTTATTAAGCATCGTGATCGCTGACTTGAATGCCAAATCGTAATCACGAATGCGAGTTAGATGCATATCGCATACGCCATTTTAAAGGAGTACATCCTTTGGTGCAAAGATTTTAATCTATTGTATAATTAGACAGTGAAACTTGCTTTATACGCTCAAGTGTTGAGAGTTTCATGATTCTTTTCAAATGCTTTATTATTCAGAAATGCTAATTTCCCAAGTTCTGATCTCATAATTGAAACATTTCACAGGATGGTCTCAATCCTCTACCTCACGCGAGGTTCTAAGAAGATGTATAGAGCGACACCCCGCTGCGTCTTCGCCCGAAGTGTCAAAATGTCCAAGTTTTAACCGCCCTTATGAAACAAAATAATATGGGAACTCTTGAACGGACTGCTGTGGGATATTTGACTTTATGTTTTATGAAATACGATGTATATTGTGCGGCTATAATCGGCGTAGCTATTATGGTGGTAGTATTTGCGGTCCCTAATATCGCGAGATCGATCAGTTGCATTCACATTACGGTTGGAATGAATTCAATGGGGACGTTTACACCTCCACGGGTTCTAGGAAGGTTGTCCACCCCGTGAAATCGAGTTGTCGTCGGGTGTGGCTCGAGATGTTAATCCGATCGACTTTATATTATCTCTCTAATGCAGTAAAGTTTTACTGTTGTTATTGGATCTTATCAATCAGTAAGTAAGATATCTTTTATGCTGCCTCGTTAAAAATATCTATGTAAATTCGAGATGTTGAAAATAATCTTTTAGAACAGTGATCTTTAATAGGGTTATGATTATAAAATTCAAGCTTAACTTTTTGCTGGCTTTACTTTTTTACGTTTAAAAAACGATAAAAAATTAAACTGCAACATGGTTTTTAATTCTTCAAGTGTTCACTCTGTTCACTGATTCAATGGTTTAAACTAAATTATAACAATTGCTAATTATACTCAAAAACATTTTTGAGTATAATTAGCAAAACAAAAAAGTGTAAATCTAGACCTAGAGACTTCAGCTGTAGGTACTAGGTACTGATATAAATTAAAACTAAGAGTTAGTTGAAAATATAAAAATGAGTTGAGAAAAATCAACAAAAAAAAACATAATGCTCATAGGGGAGAATCGGTAACATTAATCAACTCTGATTAGTTACGTTTCATAAGGTAAGGTGTTTTATTCGATTTGAACGTTTGACAATGAATAGTTTTTTTTACAATTTTTTTGCCGAGTTTTCACGGAGATTCTAATAAAATTAAGTACCTACCTATTTTCATAAAAAAATCTTAAGAGCTTTGTTACTTTAGAATTTTTTTATCCCTTAAGAACAAATACATATTTCAAAAACATGACAGTGTCACACTACTCACGTAATTTTCGTATTTATATTGAAGCAGGCTTTGCTTTAATTATCAGGTAATGCATTTATAGCATAGTAAATAATTATACAACTGTTTTAAATAACTAATTATTAAAAATACTAAAACAAAAGTAATACTTTATATAAAGCTATAATCAATTATAGTCACAAAGAGGCCAAGTGCAAATCTTGGTAGTGCAATAACAGAACTTTCGATCGAATCTACCTAGTTAGTGCCAAATAAAAATCAAATCAACCCATTTTTTTTCGCTCAATCTACGATTTATGTTAGATTTTCTCGTCTTTCTGAGAAGGCCGAAACAAACTCAGAGGTAACAGTCTCTTTTAAAGTCCAGACATAATTTTGGTCAAGCCATATGAGAACCATGTAGATTAGTGTCTGAAATGGTCTTTTGAGGAAAGAACTACACAGATTTGAGTGGACCTGTCCAGTCAGTGCAATCATTTGTCAGTGTTTACTGACTAATGCTCCACGATTGTGGAGCTCAACTCCGAACTTAAGGAGCGCAACTCGACGAACAATACCAAAGAAAGGACATTTGGGTAGGCCACATCAACTACTCAAACTACCAGACCATAATTAAAACCATAGATATCCGTGATTAAAACTAACTGAGAAATAAAATTTAAAAAAAATGTAAAGAGGAGTAAAAACCCACATAGTCCTCACATTCACAATAATTACAATAATACTTTACAAAGTAATCATGTCTCTTGGAGACAGCAAGTATTTCATAATTAAGTATTGACGAAAATCGAGACATAAGTATTGACGAAAAGTAACTTATACATCGTTGATTTGGCTAGTTTCAGAGCAATTTGTAGACATTGGCGTCATCTCCATGTATCGTAGCATTTTTTTTGCCAGAATTGCTAAAAATAAGAGCTTTAAAATCAATTTTGCACTTCAAGAGTTAGATCGTTTCTGGTCAATTCTATTACGAAACTCCAAAGTCATTAATAATGTTTTTCCAGTTACATTTTGGTTGAATTTACTTGATTATCTTTGTGTTAAACTTGCGACAGAACCCGTCCCTCAGGAACATTTATATATCAAACTAGTGGAACCATTGTTTTACTTCTATGACTTAAGTTTTCGACAGTGCGTCCAAAATTCATCAACCGCAGACGTATTACATGAATAGGTGCTCACTAATGAAATGCTTGAGGCTTATGGCTCGTTTACGTATAACATCTACTTTAGAATTTCAAGCAGACCATATCAGTGATGCCTTAGAATACTAATACGGCGCCTATATTTGGCAATCTGCCGATTCTGGATTATATTCAAGTCGCGTCTCGCGAAAACATGGTACGGTACACTTCGCTAGTTGAGGATTCAGCCTGTGCTTCCCTCAGACCAATTTTATTGGTCTGAGGTGCTTCCCTTCTGCGCATCACCACTCACTTGTCACATTTGTCATTTGAATAGAACCTCAATTGGCACACCAGTAGTTATGGATTATCGTGTCGCTCTCTATGACTGCGCATATGGATGACTTAACTTGAAGTATTGCAATAACTTTGTGCTTTGTACCGTTTAAGCCCTTGTGATGTTACGCAACGGAGTATTACTTTTCTTTACAGGTACTCATCGAGTCCAAGTTGACCTGCAGAAGTGTGCCAGATCTAGAGAATTGTCCAGGCTGCTTGGTTTTTAGAATTGATGAGGAATTGAGGATCATGTTCGTCTTCCTTCATTTCCTTTGTAAAAATTTCCAACTGTAGATAACTGTCCCCAATTCTCCAAGTTTTGTTGGAAATTATGCAACTTCCTGGTAATCAATGATCAATTACAACAGTGTCTAGTGTCGAGTGCATGGGGACAGGGCGGCAATCAGTCAGTGCGGCCGCTAAATAAATTCATTAGTTAAATCACCGCCGGCGGCGTTTTGTGTCGGCAACATCAAAGGGCCAGCCCGCCGCCCTGCCGGGGGCGCGCTCGTCCGACTTTTTACTCAGAAAACTCTGTAAACAAAATGATATGGTGCGTCCGAATGTTTGATCCGCCTTTATTATCTGTATACAGAGAGAATGTTTGGCTAGCAAACGTACTCTCTTTGTGGTAATTGTAGGGATGTAATAACTTTTGTGAGTGCGTAAACAACGCTTTGAAGTGTCTCTGAAACTCTGGATTCCTGGTGAACTCGTGGACACATTTTTTGTCTATCAAGAAAAAAATCCCCCATAGCTTCACTGTTTGTGCTTTGCTAATCCCAAACGCCGCTTGTTGTTTTTATTTGGTTTTCCGTGCCCTCATTTCCACCACGGTATCAAATTATACCGTCGATATCGGTAATGATAGTGTATTCGTTGTGATCCGGTGGCATTCGTAGCAGCTTCATTCAATGCTTTTATTTTGCCGCTCAGCTTCCCTCTTCCTCTCAATTGTGTGAGCGAGACAGCAACAACATGTGTGTGGTCCTCCGGCGAGGGGGCTCGGCCATTTCCGTCGGGCTTCGTTCGTTCTCGGCCCCAAGACGGCAACATAATCGTTCGAATCATGATGGCGGCTCAACAAACATCCAGTGTACGCACTCGAAGCTCGAAAGTCGAATCAGTATTGCCCGAGTCGCGCCGCTGTCGACACGCAAACGCGACGTAACTTTTGTAATGAAACTCGGTATCGTTCCGTGTTTCGTACGGTAAAGTGATAGATAGAAGTGACGAATCCTGGTGTACAAGTGTGTGGTTATGTGGCGGCAGGTGATATGACAGCGTGCGCCGCCAGACGGACCCCGGCCGTCTTCATGAGGATACTGGTGACAAGCCTGGCCCCGAGATCATGGTGGCTCCCGATTCCGAGGCTCCTGCGAATCCTCGGATAGCGGCCGCCGCGCACGAGAGCCCCTCCGCCGCCGAGGCGCGCCACAGCGCCGACCTGTACATCCGCACCAGCTGGGTGGACGCGGCCCTCGCGCTCTCCGAACTTGAAAAGGTGCAGTGTTCACTATATTCACAACAGTTCAGTGTTAAGTTTTCAATTGTCATATTGCACGTGTGATTGTTTTTCTGCGAATGCCAATCGCGTTGAGGAACGCGGCAGTGCAAAGCGGTGGCGCCGACTAGTGGTAACTGTGAGTACTATCAAGGCCGCGCGTATTTTGTAATGAAAAAATCTAGGCAACCTACTTATTATGGATATGACATTTACGAAGTGTGTCACATAGTGGTGGAAAACATAACAAAAAATATAATATTGACAAAATAATAAAGAGTTCCAATTTGGCCTATTCTCCTCTTAAATGACCTCCTGTTAACTAAAATAGGGGGTGGAACCCGTTTGAAAGTTATTTCTTTATTATTCAATTATTCCAAAGAAATTGTAAGACCCAACGAGAATTACAATGTATTCAATCGAAAGCTATCATGAAAAACGGCCAAGTACTTATAGAAATCTTTGCAATTGTCGAGTCGAGTAGGCACGTCGTGTATGTATACCAGTTGCAGACGGGTTCGGGGAAGGTAGCGCTTTCCTAGAAGGCCGCACGCACGCCCCGCGGTGGTCCGCACCCCTACCAGCGCCATTCGCGAAACTTCCACTTCGAAATGTCTCAAAAAAGCGTCCACAGAGTGCGTAATCAAACCCACAGGGCTCCATATATATATTTACAAAACAATTTCTACTTAATACATTCGAAAAACCGACATAAAGGTCACCAAAACATTACTAAATAGGTACCCGGCCACCTATTCGTAGCCATTTCCAAGAAACATCTATGGTAATCATAAAAAACAGCTGTAATCTGTGGTAAGGTTAATGTAACATACCTCCAGTGGATGTGTAGTTACTTATAACGTAGGAACTTGGTCGGTCGTATCGTATGCAAGATGAAGCAATTAAGGCGCAGTGGGAGCAAGGCGCGCGGGGGCCTGCGCACGCGCATCGCATCGGCGCCGATAGAGACATCAACGCGGCCCGCACGCCACGACCCGCGCACACCTACAAAACACAGTCTTTTTATTCAATATTTTTTGTTTTCGTAGAATGAATCAAATTAATAGCCGGAAACTTTACTAATTAATAAATACAAATTATTTTCATTCATGAAGAGGTAAATACTTCAAATAATTCAATCGTAGCGATTATCACTAATTAATGACGGAATATTAACAACATTATAAATATAATAAAGCTAATGCCATTTCCAATATTTAAGACTAAATAGATATTGAGACTCCTCTCAAATTATGAACAAACATTTAAATTACATAACTGCTTCCTCAATATAAAAATAAAAGAATGCTATTCTACGAAGTTTTATGTCTGACAAGACCGCACAGAGCTCGCCTCGTGGAATTGAGACATCTTGTGGTTTCCGATCTTACATCTCGTTCCTTCGTAGCAAAAGGGCAGTTTCTTTCCTCTTCTTTAAGGTTTACATTCCATCTCTTTTCCACTAGTTTTTCCCACATATCGTCTGTCTTCGTCCAAACATTGCGTTCGCCGGCGGTCGGCAGCTGCGTTGGAGACCTATAAATGATTGTACATCCACAATTTTTAAAGGTGCATCTTTTGGGACAGACTGCTCATTATATATTTTGGAACAAAACAAGGTTTTAAAGTTGCCCGAAATCTTGCCAATCTTGCTTTTTATACACAAGATCTTCTGGATCTTATAAACGAGTAGAATGGTAAGCCTGACGACTCTGGCGAGTTAGTAAAAAAAGAGAAATTGTCTGCTAGACTATGAAATGCTGTGGTTGCAGCAGTTTTGATATCAGATTACGGTATGCACTGTGCGGGGCGCCGCAACACGTGGCTTACACACATCATTGCACATTCAGCAATTTTCCCCATCACTGACTGTTGCCTCCGTCTCAGTAGCTTTACAACACCAGCTGTTTTCTCCGTGTTTTAGTAACCACTGAAGTGTAAATGGAACTTTCTGGGTTCCGCGTCTGCAAAATTTCTAGCAAATTCACTAAACAAGAGTTGAAGTTGAAGGATTATTTGCGACTAACACAGATTTCAAATATAAATAAAAAATCAGCTCTTCCCATTTCATATCTATACATATTTTGGAAATATTCTACATCCATAACTTCTGCATTGATTCCTGCTTCACCAATATTTGTTTTTACTAATGTGTAGGTATTTACAAAACCCATGAACTTTTCAATTTACATTGATAAATGTTTTGATATAACAAGGAAGCCGGGTCGTTTGTGAGTACTTATAGGGGCACAAGTTCAATCACCATAAGGAATCTCAAGAATCTTCGAAGAGTTTAGATTGGGAGAGTCGGTTCCTTTGATATAACGCCATTACCAAATTCCATTTCTTGGTAAGTATTATATTCTGATTATTCTGAACAGAAAATTTTTGCCTGTATAGAACGATGCATAAGTCCTAGCATTAATCTCGATTCAATAGTCTAAGCCTGTAGAGTATTCAATTCAAACCACTATATTTGCTCGAGCTGGCATCGTGCCTGAGCACAAACTTCTTCTGAATTTTATGAAGTTTTTCTGGTAATTAAACAGAAGCGAGGGCAACTGTCCGCAGCGTTTGAAAACCTTTTGTAAAATTGTAACACAGCTTGTGTGCCTCATACGTACGGTACGTACCGGTAATTCTTGCGGACTCATGAATTGGGTCTGTGGAAGTCTGTTCGTGATTTTTTTAATAAACCCAAAACTTCGATGGATGCAGCCAGATGTTGTCTCTCTCTGGATCTTAACTATTAACCTAGTGCTTTATCGACATGATCGCGATCATATGGCCGTTAGAACCGGTTACTTTGTCCACCTAACTTGGCAACTTTCTCGATGTTATTGAATGCTTTCCGCTCCGGATTGACATCGAACAAATACCTCCACTATTGATTTGCAAAATTTCCCATAAAGTTTTATGGTAACTTGTAAGTTGCAACCTGCCAAGAGATCTTTGAGAACACCTACTTAATTTAAATTCATTTCTAGGTTGATACTTACGTGGTAAAATTTTCTGATTCCGAAATCTTCAACTTCGTTTCAAGCCTACAGATCTTCAGAATTGAGACGTGACTACTATGAATGGATCAAAAAGCAGTTATTCCAATATTGGCAACTGTTTCCCTGTTGCCAGTCCCCCACATACAGGTGATCGTTGTCGTGAAACAGGAAATGAGATTCATCGTTGTCTCAGGAGAATTGCCACATTCACAGCTGGTGCTCAGATTATTTATTCAATACTTTCCGCTGTCAGTTGGAGCAACTCATGAGATTTTAATGAGCAGATGATAAATTTTATTAATTTGACCCTTGAATGTTTTTGGGTCTAGAATCAGTTGGGTGGTCATTGGTACCGATAGTACGGTAATAAAATGCTGTTGGCGATTGCAAAAAATTAAAAAAAACAGACTCTTTTATCCGTAATTTTTATTTATGTGCAATGTTCCATTGAGAATGACCTAATATCTACTCATATTTTATTCAGTTACGTTAACAAAAACACATAATCTATTTCCTAGTATAGCAAAAGGCTTCTTTGATGTGTCCTAGTATCGATATGTGCGTAGAATTACGTAAAGAATTTAAAAATGTCATTGACATTCAGTGGCATTGGCAAGTGGCGCGCCGCCGCCGCCGGTGGCCGACTGGCCAATTGGCCAAACGTGATGTCCTTGACGAGGGCCATTCGAATCTTTAATCATATGCATACTACAAAGTAGGCTGGAAGCGATAAAGCATGTTGTTAAATTTCTTTTTGTACTATAAACTGATTTATTTTTCTCTCGTGAGCTGTTTTCGTATAAACACCTCTGTAACCATCTTGGTCTAGTCCTAAAGGGTAAAGCATAGATCTTTCGCCAACTATCGGCCACAATTTGAACCTTGGTCTGACTGTAACTGCTAATTACAGATTGTTTTATTAACGCTCATAAAACAGGCAAGGTAGACAGACTCTTGCTTGTAGCACTAAGTTTCTTAATGGCATAGTCGAACTTTCTAGAGCTTGCTTACTGAAGTATTTTACTTTTATGTCTTTCTCTGTATGGGATTGTGAAATCTTTTAAAAACGTAACCGTTTGAATGTTGATGGAAAGTTCAAAACACAAGGCTCATGTATTGTAATGGGATGATGTTGGGGCGACACCCACGACCCATTATATGCAGATATAGGGAGCCGTCTGATCGGAGCACGTCGATGGTGCGCCGCACAGGATGTCAGGGATCGCGCCAATCATACCACTCACTCCTCTTGTTGCTACGCTCAACTGATAAACTCCGACATGATAGATTTGAATGATGCATCGACCTCACTGACATGACAGGGATATGGCGCACATTCCTCACATACTTTTAATAATAAGTTTTTCTATTTACTATTTTCCTCAAGCGTAGCACTGCGTAGACCGTAGCAAAACATTGGTATTTTTAGTTTTTTAAGTATATTAATTTTAGTGAATGGAGAACTCCATAATTATCATATTTTATTGAAATAAATAACTACATTATTCAATCCACGTTATATGTATTTCATAGGTGAATATTTAATTACCAAAAGCGTAGGCTACTCGTGTGTGGCCTACGCGATAATTTTGACAATAACAAAATTTTTACTATTTGGAGATACTTTATGGAGTAATTAAATTGAGACAATAAATACACCGCGCTTGACCTCAGATAAGTAACAAAGTCAGCCGGCGAGTACTTGCCAGCGTGCAGCGTATCGCTCGCTATTCATTACTAAAATTATCTCAGAACTGTTTCCTGTAAGATGATAAAGAGTTGTTTATGTAATGGTTTATTAATAGCTAGTAAATTATTTAGAAATCAGTGGAGAGGTGCGTGAAGTAGTGACAGACAAAGCATCCGAGTGTACTGTCGAGTAAGTTGATCATAGCCGGCAGCCACGATCGTGAGAACGTGCTCCTAGTGGGCCAATCTCTTATCTGCAGGAAGCGCGGTCGCCGGCGCCGGCGCATCGCGGATTATACATAGTAAATAATCCCGTAGCACTTGCGTCAGCGGTTTACGTGCGCGGCCATCGCATGGTTGGTTGTTGTTGGTTTGTAGGACACCGGTGCAGCCGTACTCGAGCTTATCACGTTGCACGTTATGCATGTGTGTGCCAAATTTGGTGCATGAATGAAGGAGTGTTGGTGGTGGTGGTGTTACGGCGTGGTGGCGTGTTGCGTACGCTCCACGTGGGTCGCCGGGGAGGGCGGGGAGCGAGGGCCGCGGGCGGCGCGGGCGCATTCCGGCCGTGACGTCACGCCCACCCAGCGCGCCCGACATTCACCTCGCCCGTTCGCCCGCGCCGTACCCGGACCGTTCTACGACTCTCCACTGTATCTGCCATTATTGCTGCTACGATTTATTTATTTACGCTCGGAAGCTAAACAAAACGATTTCGGCGGGAAATATCGGACAGTTCAGCGAACCCACCCCACCCCATCAAATGTAGTAAATCAGGATGATTGACCATAAGCGCCTGGAACTTGCTGAAATCACTAATGATTTTTTGATTGCTACGTATTTTATATCGCCACGGTTCGAAGTCTCCATAATTATGTCCTTAAGCGAGTTGCTGTGTTTTCGCTTCTAAATTATTAAGTTAGATGTTGTGTTGGTTTATTTGTGTGGTTTTATTTTATTGATGCATACTCTCTTGCTGTTAGTTTTTCTTTTTGCGGACATTCACTGGTTAGTATAAATAAAATAATTATGTCTTTTTTTTTCGGATTTCAGACTATAAGTTTACTTTCAAACAATACATTATTTACTTAATATATAAGCTAACAAACTTAAAATAATAATATTTACATGAATATAATAAAAAAAAAATGATTATAAAAGTGATCTAAAAAGTACGAAACAAGAAAATAATTCAGACAGAAATCAAGATATAGGTACAAAAATGGTCAAGGTAAAGCCGTCGTCGCATGCCTGTAACCATATGGGTGCCCGAAACACCAAAATTATAATGGCATGCGACGACGCGACGACTTTACCTTGACCATTTTTGTACCTATGTCTTGGTTTCTGTCTGCATTATTTTCTTGTTTCGTACTTTTTCGATCACTTTTGTACAGTTTTATAAACTTAATTTTTTATATCATACTTTTCCGTTTTAACGCTTGATAAACATTACTACAACGTAAATAAGAGTTATACAATAGGTCAGTAATTAACCTATTTTAATTAAATTCAATTAGCAGTACATAGTGCCTTGAACGAAACTATAGCGCAATATAATTTCGACGCCAACACCATCTATCGAGCTTCGAAGAAATCCAAAATATAAATATTTTGTTGTACATATTTGTTTTTTTTTCAAGAGTGGCATTACAAATCGTAACTGTTTATTAAGATTTGATTAACTACGCGTTGGTATCATCTCGCGCCGTACGTACCGGTCTCACTTTTGCTAGTTTTCAAACAATTTTTAACATAATTATCTCTATTTTTTTTTTCGAGTTTAGAAATTTATGTATAAAGTCCACCATATTAAATTTAGGCAAAATGTATATGTCACTCGGACCATTATTATAAATCTATTGATACCTCATTCATTAAAATCGGTTCAGTAGTTTAGGCGCTACGGTGGAACACACGTAAAAGCAAATATACATAAATTTCTACTTTCTACACCTACATAGATACATAGACTGCTAAAATCATAACCCAGGAAGGGTTTGCCGTAGTCGGGTAAAAATTCGAGAAAGAACATACGCCATCAAAAAAAATGTGTCATTCAACGAATTAAGTTTTTGTGTAGGTAGCCTACCTTCAACTTTTTGCCGGATAAAAGAGGAAATTAGTAACATATTAAAAAAGTTGGTAAATTAACACCGAAACTGCTAATTATTTCCACATTACTGTTCGTCGTCTTATCGAAATGACAATTACTAAAGGGCAAACGTACCCTTGATCGCTTAATCGCTGCGTTCAACACGAGACGTCGATTGAGTTATTATTATGCAATTAGTAAGCGCTTCACGAGATTCGGAGTGCGTCGGCTGTTCTCGCGGGGCCCCGTCTGCGCCCGAGCGCGGCGCCACCGCTGCGGGCCCCGGCCAGCCCACTCTCATTAATCACAATCAAGTCAGAAATTATTTCGACGTTTAAAGAGTTCGATGTTATTATATCTACCGCCAAAGCGATCTCTTAATCTGTGTGTTTATTGATATAAGATCGAAAGATTAATAAACCGACATGTCTGTGGTGACACAGCATGTATGGCGGCTACCGTTCAATCTATTCTTGCCACTGCTACCGATTTTTGTGTACCAAAAAAACATGATGAATAGTAGTTTTATTTGAATGTTACATCAATGTTTATTTGTTATTTTGCAGGGCAACATCGAAGGCGGGCGCACGTCCCTGTGGATCCGTGCGTGGCTTCAGGAACAGCTGTTCATTTTAGGCTGTTTCCTACAGGGTGACGCGGGCAAAGTCCTTTTTGTCGCGATACTTGTGCTCTCCACGTTCTGCGTCGGCTTGAAATCCGCGCAGATACACTCAAGGGTCGACCAACTCTGGGTTCAAGGTACGTTAAATTGTAGTGGACAGTGCATCTCTGATATTTATTAGCCGTGTACGTAGGAAGGGTGAAACACATCACGATAGAGACATTGTGGCACATTGTGCATCTTGTGGAATACCAATGCAGGGTGACAGGCGCGTCTGTGGAGCCGCTTCCGTCTCGCGTACGTGCGCGGCATGCGCGCCGCGACTACACAGCGCACCGCGGTGTGTAAGCGCCCTTATAAGCTCTGTAAACTTGAATTTAAATTCGTCAATCAACAATCTGAATGGGCATTTGCGTCCGGTGCGCTACTCGATTTAGTCTAATTGTATTTCAATGTCTTCGTATTGTATTAAGATGTAAAGCTATTTACATATTTTTTTGAATGGTAAACGTTTCCAACAAACTCATTAAAATGTCGTATTGTTCAATTGACTTTGGCACAATAACTATTTTACATATACGCAATAACAAGCACTGCTAGAAGGCAACACATTCATTACAGATTTTTTAAAGATTATTCAAATGAAAAGATTCGTACTTGCTACGCCGTAGACAAACAAACGTAAAGATTTATGCAAAATTTCATATTTTAAGAATACGTATACTATATTTTTTAAAGGGTATTACAATAGTCAGGACTGTTCCGATAAAGATTTAGAACCACGCATCCTTTTGCGTATGCACAGATTTTAAGAATTGGGTTTGAAAAATTCGTAGTAAACAGGGCTACGAGTCTACGAGTGCTACGACAACGTTTAAAAATGTTTCAAACTAGTATTTAATCTACTAACTTTGTAAATTCTTATACTTTTTCTTTATAAAACATTAAAAGAAAACCGTTTATAATAGTAGATTGTTGAACTTCCTTACGACTTCGACGGACTTAATTTATTCGTAGCAGAATCTCGTAGCAAACATTTTTGCAACATTATGTAATACTTTTCACATATTTTTGTCAAATCATTAGTGTACCGCTCATGTCTGCTCATATTTATAATACCAACTGTTTTTATTTGAACTATGACACGGGTATTTTAAATATTCATCACGTAGCATTTCGTAGATCCTAGAAATTACGATTTATTTTGCGCAAAAAATTGGTAGTTATTAATATGATTGGATCTTTGACATATAATATCAACCCTATAATTAAAATTAATTAATCTCCTGCACAGCACACGACATGAAAAGCATAGTCAAGTCAGTCACATAGAAGGGTCTACGAAGCTTCGTAGACACTAAATTAGTTTTTTTTTTTGTCAGTTATACCGATTGATGTTTCGTACGTCAGTCGGTTAGTTCTTTGTTATAGGAATCTGATAATTCAACCTCCTGCATAACCATTGCACAACATACATATTGAAGCGTAGTCACTCACGTAGCACGTCGTAGACCCTTGCAATTACCTTCATAAAAAGTTATATTTTGGCGAATTCATTGGTATTTAAAACAATTGTCCTTTTGACATAGGAACCCATGAATTGCATCCCTGGCATAACATACATTACACGCGTCGTCACCTACGTAGCACCCCGTAGACTCTTAAAATTACTATCCTTTAAAGATTTTTTTGCAAATGCGTTGGTAAAAACAACGATCTGTTTATTGATATAGGAACAGGATTATTCAATCTCCCAATAAGAAAGAAGTTAGTAATGAATATTGCGCATGCTATCCATTGTAACAACATTCGTTTCGAACTCGGTCCACGTACGATCGTTGCACGTACCTCGCTTGATTTATATTCATTGACGTGAATTATTAATTTACTTCACAATCTTTTATTGATGTGAGCAACAACGTGTGTAATAGTTTATTCACTTTTCCGGGTTGAATAACTATTTATTCTAACTTTTTTATTATCCTTAGTATCCCGATATTTTCGTATATTTAGCGTAGCGGGAGTGTAAATCATGCAGTTTCGTTTACATACACTTACAAAAAATTTCTTTAAGAGGGTTTACGTCGTACGGCATTTCATACAAACTTTCAAGCCCTTGTTTTTCGAAATCACTGAACCGATTTTAATGAAACGTCATACGCATATGCAGGATACAAAGGTCTAAAAATTTAGTTAAGAACATTTTTGAAATGTCTTATTTAAAAACAGATAACTGGAAATCTCTGTTTCTATGGAAAATTTAAAATCGGTCTAATTTGGCTGTAGCACTATTTTTCGAAAATGTTCTAAACTAAGTTATTTCGAAAAACAAGGGCTTGAAAATTTTTATGAAATGCCGTACGACGTAAACCCTCTTAGGCGAAATAGACATCGAGGTTGGTAATCCAAATAGCATAGAAGGCTACCCGTAATAAAAACTGCTTTTAACATATGAACTTTCAATGGCTACAACGTACAGACTCAAAGGAATTTCCCTAATCGTCATACTTCAATCTACCTAACCTTTTCCGAACTATGTTGGGGCCAGCTTCCAGTCCAATCAGATGCAGCTGAATACTAGTATTTTACATGGAGCGATTGCCTATAATGCCTATCTGACCTCCACAACCCAGTCATTGAGTAAACACCCCTTAAGGTTGTACGTTGTTTTATAGAGAATAGTTTTATAAAATTTCGTTTCACATAAAATTTTTCATATATTATCATTTCATTGAATAATCAATACGCAGAATACTTACTTTGAAAAAACTTAAATCATTGATTTTTGTTACAAATAAAATTAAAAGTTTCGATATTCATATCATAGAATAACAAATCAAATATGTTTTATTCTCATACCGTTTAGTTAGTATAAAACTTATTACCAAGAAAATCCCCAATGCCCTAATTTTGATACTGCGACCAATTTCAATGTAGCGCTCGCCGGCCGCTGACGCGGCACCGCTCGCTCGGCTCGCGCGTAGTTGGTCACAGTTCTAACCTAACCTAACCTATATGGTCGGAGTGCCCTAATAGATAGATTACACTACACACACACACACTATTGATGTTTATAACATAACGTCGATTATTACATTTTCGTTGAAATAAAAAAACAATATTCGTTAAAAAATAATTATACTGAATGATAAGTTTGAATAAAAAAATGTGATAAAAAATTCTGTGAATTGTGTTTCTGTAAAATAATGTTTCTTTCAAGTAAATAGTCGTAGAAACAATAATATTCCAAATAAAAATATAAGGACTAAATATTATATGAAACATTTGTTGCGAAACGAAATTCTATGAAATTTCTGTCTACGAAACAAGGGGACACCACCCCTTAAACATGCTAACAATTGATTAATTTGTCCATGCACAAATGCTTCAGTAACTGCATCATTTTGTCCTCAAAAATACAGTGTTAAATGAGTTATAGAAAATCAGCGAAGCTCATATTTCTTACAAAAAAGGTGGTCTCATCGTTCCTTATCAGCAGTTAAAAGTTTTCAAAAGCGTTCAATTTAATTATACAATAAAATAAACAGAATTGAGTCATATACTGGGATCAATACCAATTAATTGGTGTTTTATGGTTATATCACATTGCTGTAAAATATCGCGTCGTTCTGATGATGTTGTTTATTTTATTTTTTATTTGTCAGCAATTAGACGTCGAAGCTATTAAATCTGTTTATCTTTTTATAAAGTTTTGTTCAGTTGTGAGGGTTCTCGTTTTTAATTATTAGGAATTTTCTCTTATGAATTATATCTCGAATATAAATGTGGAAAATCAATATTGTTTTATCCGAATGTATTGGTAACTAGCGTACCTGGTATACGTTGTCCTATCAAAATTTCAATTTCGAGTTTCGGCTTTTACTTTGGGTTATTATTTCTTTTTGTGGAAAAAAAATTGGAAAATTGGAAACGAATACGACAAAATAATATTTTTTAAAGTCGGTCGAGCCTTTTTCGAGTAGTTGCGAGACTAATGTACGGCAATTTATATAATTATATATATATATGGATAAAGATAATTGATAACATTTTAGAGCTTTTTCAAACCTATTGTTAAGAAATACAGAGCAAGATAAAAGTCGTCCCATAAAAATGCTATGTTTAAAGATGCACGTACTAAATTATGACCCCGGAACAGCGACAGACGTGAGCTCCGCGCATGCGCGCCGCCACCAAGTATCTCTTACGGACACATGCCTCCATTAAAACTTTACTATTTATTATCTACCAGCGTTTGCTTTTAACTTCTTTGATGTAACGTTAAGCTCGTTAATCCATTTAATTGATATTGCACAGGACCCCATTTATGCACTGTCGCGAGGATGTTATTTTAATGTACTCTTTATAGACAGTAATGCGACTTATTTGATTAATTTCGTCGTGAAATCAAACTTATATCCACACTTCATTATAAAAAAAAAAACAATTGTAAGTACCTAATTAAAGAAACGACATTACGTAAATGGCGGTTGATGGCATGATATCAAAAAGCAGTTAAATCAGAAGTGATTTTATTGACTTACGGAAAAATATTATTAATACAACGCGAATAAAATAAGAAATTAAGATAACAGTCGTAAAATGTTTCCCTCGTTATTAAGAAGCATAAACAGCTGACGTTTATGATTGCGAATGGGCGTAGCAGCCGTATTAATAATTCACATAACTGTTACACTGAAATCACAAAGTGTTATCTGCAAAAGGCCAAAAGCTGTATGAAAAGCACATTTTAAAACAAATAAAACTAGGAAGCGTCCTTGAAACCAAAAAGGATACAAAGCAGTGAATAACTGAACCTTTTTTCTTATTTCGACCCTTAAAATGTTGGGTGGTCTCGGGTTTATAAATGTCAGAAATGGAACACATTAATCGACGAGCATTTTTATTTTTCGGAGTTTGTTATTAATTGGATGATGACGTCATGAGTTAGGATGGAAGGAAGCGCACGAGTGCAACTTCCGTGATTGCACATCCCGTGGAAGTTGTACTTGATCACGGAGATAATGCAAGTATTCAGAATTACAGAGTAACAAACTCAGATTCGAACAAGTTTTTGTAATTTTGTCATTTTATTCTGTGAGAACTAAGAATTCGATTCAGTTTTGTAAATTGATATGTTGGAAATATGATGCATAAAAGTATTCATAATTTGCTTATAGTTTGTCACTGTTGAATGCATTTTCAACTTTCGACTGTTTCGGTTTGTTTTTTTATAAGGCTATAACAGCTATAAAAGCTCTATAAGTCCTTATCCAAACTTCAGCACAAAAGGTATCTAAAATAAGTCGCAAAAGGGCGGACGTAACAAAAAGGAAGCGACCGATTTTATTGAAGCACCTGCTTCAACACGCTTATATTATATATTGTATAACAACAACACAGATTACGAAACTTTATTCGCAATGCTCCAAAGATTTAAAGGCTGTGTCTATAACGCGATGAATTTTATCGAAATTACAAATCTAAGACCTTTCCTGTAAATAAAACGATTGAAATGTCAATTTATATGAAGTCGTCGGCTACTGTCCAAACAATACAAACACATTGAAAGGTAACTGCCTCCCAGACGTTATCGCGGAACAAAGCCGGCACAGTTAAACAATGCCGAAGGTCCCGAGTCGCCTAACAACTTAATTAGGTGGCCCGCGGCCGCCCGTAAATATCCCTACGTAAAATTACGACCAATAAAACTAAAAAAATGTATAACATTTCTATTGACTCACAAAAAACGAGGGATCTGATTGTCCGGCCGCTTTTGTGTGAAGACGCCTTGCTGCGCGCCACGCTCGCCCATCGTACCGCGACCCGCCAAACCTGAGCCATTCCCTCTTTTTTTCTATTGAGGATGGGATGTGGTCGAGTTCTATGTAAACTGGTGCTTACTTGTGCACCGTAGAGAATCATTATAGTACCTATTATTTGCGGAACTTGAAAAGACTTACGGTACCTATTCTATTCTATCTGCTAGATCAGAGAATCAGTTTACCTGTACCCTAATTACGTAATACACGATCAATCAGAATCTGAATCGTTTTGAAACAGATTGCTAATCCATTACTTCACAGATTGCTAATCCATTGCTTCATAAGTAGGAAAAAAATATCAGGTCAACAACGTAAATAACGCAATTCTATCTTCCTCTCTCCTACTCTCGCTGTTCCCGACAGGGTTCACAATGATCATATTTTTGTAAAACCTACCACCTAAGTTCACATGTGGAAGCAATAAAGATATTGAGTAACTATGCCTAATATTATATTCTATCCTATATCGTTCGTGAAATTCCGACTTTACGAATGCGAATTCCTACCATATCGATAAGAGTATCGATCGATATGAATAAAAAGCTTCTTGCCAACTGACATTGTCTTACAACGTTCAAGCTTAGCCATAATGTAAACTAGTCCACGCGCTTGTAACATGTGGTGCTCTACACTCGACATACTAAAGTTAAGTAAAGTCTCAAGTGCATGCCAATAAACTGAGAGACATAAGGTTGTATACTTGTATACCCATAGCTAAAGTAGGCTTTAAATCCGTTTAGTGGAGGCTCGTAGATGCAGTTACAGCTTAGTTCGAATGTCAAATGAGATGTGCCACACGTGTTATTTGTAACTGATACATAATAGAGCTTGGTATAATCTGTCGGTTGATTACTTGGCGGCCCGGTGTGGGCCACGCCACTGCGCCCGCGCCGCCTATCTCAAACATCGCTCGTTACTCGCTATGGACTTCTAAATGCGACTAGTTTTTGTCCAAAAACCGGCCTCAAAATCGATCGATTTAGCGACCATGACCGAAATGTTACAGATTTCTCTTACTCAAACTTCGCGTTTGATGAAATCTAGAAGTAACTTTTCGTCTACTTTCGCTTTCGTAGAAAGCTTTTGAACCAGTTCTAAACTATGTATTGGAATACTTTGTGTCGCACTTGATGTGTCAATTAAAGGTCCGCAGAGCGTGCGCTAACAATGTCGCGTCATGGCTGTGCGAGCGCTCGCGCCGGCCGCAAAGGACGCGGTTTGTTTATTCCGCCATCCATCTGTTGTCTACGCTCTGGCTAATTTGCATAGAGGGCCGGCGGGGGGGTGCGCGGGGCGGGGGCCGGACCACACGGGCTCGGCACGGCGGCGCGCGGGTGGCCACAACCACATGCGCGAGCGCACGTACCGCCGCACTCCCCTCGTCCTCGGATCCTCCGCGACGTCATTCATTGCGATTGTCCGCGCTGATCGTCCGCTACCACATCGAGTAGAAATGTTGTCATTATCGACGCACACGCATCGAGAATGCAATAAAAGGTTTGAGATTCGCATTGATTATTTCCAGCGTACATTGACAGATTAAGGTACCATTCAAACGGTCATTACGCATTGTGTTGTCAGAAGAGCTGATTGTTATATTGACTTATGCAACGACTATGTGCGTTGGCCGATAAGCGCAAGTGTAGCTAAACTGTATAAAAGACACCGCCCCCGCTGCACGCTGGTCGCCGCGCGATAAGGCACGATACGGCGCGGTGAGTGTGAAAGCTGTACTCTGGCAGACAGTCGCGATAACCCCGCGTGACCTTGCAATGTTTCCGCGCTTACGTTCTATGGCGTTGAACCATTTGTAGCGGAAATCTGCTGTCTCCAAAAGCGAATCATTTAAACTTGTGCCGTATGGAAGAGATGTAGAGAGGCATGTTTCTCATTCTCTTACCTGGTTAATAAGCCAGCCTTTTTGGAGTAGCTACACAAAATTGAGACAAACATTGTACAAAACAGCAAGCTTTCCAACGGCCGCACTAAGCTTCACTTGGCTATGAGCATCGATACCGATACTTAATCCACGCTGACGCGATCCAACACAAGCGTGGCGCGATGCAGCGTCGTAAATCGCGCCCACGGCCTGGTAGGTGTTAAAATAGAGGCGCCCTGTGCGGCCCACCGGCCCACCGGCCCAACGGCCCGCCACGCCACCTCGCCACCACGCTCGATTCCATTCCACTTGCTTTATGATAATCCCTAATATCCGGCACGAGTGGGGCTATGTTTAGCCTGAATGATTACGAAACCGACGCCCGCGCCCTTCACTTGGAACGACACTTCCAATGTTGATTTTTCTACGTCGATAGTTTTAACTGACGCTTACATTTTATGTGGGTTTGTTGGCTAAGCTAAACGAACATGCGTTTTATGATGACATAAGTCTTGGAATATCAGAGAATATGGCTGTGCGTGAAATAATAGTTCTTGTTTTGCTTTGAGCTTATTGATTATATTATCGTATCTAGGTATATTTTCGTGAATCTCAACTCGCTCAAATGTGTTAACGTTTTAAGCATTAGATTGTATTGTAGTATTCAGTGATTCCGTCGAATTTGTATAAATACGAATAATAAACATTAACTTACACAAACTGTATACATTAACACGCAACCATTAGCGTTGTGTCACGAACTAAAAACATTTTTCAAATTCCTGTACCTGGAGACTTCATTTCACGCAGTTTATTTTTGAACAGAAAAAGTTTATTCTTTACCTTCCCTCTTGAAACCCGAAAGTATTATTAGTTGAATTGTAGTTTTAAAGTGTGTTTGGGTTTGGTTGTTTAGTAGTCTAAGGCCTAATAATCTTGTTAATATTTTATACATTGAAAGCCTTGTTGTATTTTTATCTGAAACGTCCCTTGAATCAGTCTGTCTGTTATACATATATACGGTCAGCATTAGAGGTAAGTAGGATCAAATCATTTAGTTACAAAAACCTCACAGTTACCTACATAAAATCTTTTTGTACCGTTGATTGCTACCCACTGATACCCATGTTACCTGTATTATACGATAGAGTTCGAATGTAAGAGCATATAGGTACATTTAGTGTATACACAGTTACACACAACGAACGGAGCGAGGTGCACAAAAAGTCTTGGCACGTTTCATCAGATTTTTTGTTCATACTCGTTTTGTAATTTTTAATGCTTATTAAGCTCATTTACATACAAAGTGTTCTGCGAAATGTTGATGGCATTAGCATTAGTACAATATCTGTAGCTGGGAACAAATGGCTGGCGACTGACAGGTGGTCTGGGAACATTAACGTTATTGCTATTGCAACACTTGCCGAGTAACCAGAACCACCAAGGAGAATACTCAGTAGTAATATTATACTGACACTAAACAGTTACCTATGAAAAGTCTGCATTAATGTCGCCTATGTGAGGTCTTTATAACTTACTGAGTTTAATGCCAATCTCGAAATGAAAGAAAATCGTAGTGTGTGGCTGTCCAGAGATTTTCCAGAAACTTGTCGCAAATTATGCGTAAGTTATGGTCTTTAAACTTCGCATGTAATTACTATTGCTGTATCTACAATTATTGTAGCTATGTATAAAGCTGCGCAAGCTAGCAAGTGTTAATCGTGCGGTGTTCTGCTCATTAAAGGTAACAACCGTGAAATTGGTACACTGACCCTACTAGTAACCACTGGAAATAAATCATTAGTGTTGGCAATATGCAAATAACATCGTTGTTTATTTGTAAGGTGCCTGCTCATTGTGCTGCGTGCGCTTTCACTACATTGACCGGTCACGCTATAAATTAGCGACGAAAATAAAATAACATTCCGAGCGAGGAGCGAGGGCGTTAACTGCCACTGTTTCACTGTTCCACGGAACACATGTGAGAAATAGTTCCAATGTGGGGTGTGCGGGGACCGACGGGTTTCAAGAGTCTAAAGTCGCGGTAGAACTACTTTGAAAGAAAGCTCTCTGTGACCGTGCTTGAACTTTTATACAACTTATATGAAACATTTTTCTAAAGTTTTCTGCTGCTACTCGTATAAAACTATTTTGGTTTTTTGAACACAGCACTTATATTTTTGGCTTTAATAACAATGTTATGAGCCAAACCTTGTGTTGTGTAATCTCTAAATGCAGAATGTGCGTGCCCAAAATACGCATATGTATCCTGCTGTTTTCGTTGTTATTCTCTGATGAATTTCTAAATGTGTACCCCGAAGCACATAAACCTACACTATATTTATACATTTTATGGCCACATAATAGGTATATATAGTGCGTCTTCACAAGATAATTTAAGGTTAAGCGAACCTGTCAAACCTTTTTTTTATTCTAACACGTCGAGCACCTAATTCGGCACAAAAAATGTTACAAACCGGCTTATAAATCAGCGGGACGGGTGTTAATTGGAACGAATTCTCTCGCCGATTCGCTGACAACATGCGAAATGACTCTGGCTTTACATGCGACAATCACGAACCTATTTATTTATTTTATGTTGAGTAAACCGAAGCAAACAGTTTTTTATTTAAATGATTTTGAATCCCTATAGTTGTTATCACAACTATAGGGATTCAAAATACTTGGTTACTTATAACTTTATTTGTATTACCCCCAAAATAAATAAGACTTCAACACGTCAAAATCGCAATAAATGGGCGTTGAAACGTTCAACACTTCAACATCTGTTTTAATTAAAAGAAATGTTGACTATTTCTAATTAAAGGGTGTCAGGCGACGATGGTGACAGTTGGAACACAGGGGCGTCGGATAGGAACGCGGTAAATCACGGGTTGAATGTGTGAAGTATCGCCTCGCCGCGCGGCTCCTCCCGCGGTACAAATGTGTTGACTACACACTGTAAACCCGAGTAGATGGGGCGTTCATGCTATATTTGGATGTTTTCACACATTGGCTTTGCCTATCCCCTATTTAATGAGGAGAAAAGCTACCGTTTCCACACATGATAGATCTTATAACAATTTATAATAATTACTACTGTTAGGTTTAAACTTGAGCGTTATCTTGTTTAGTCGGAATAATATTAATTAGTACGACACTGAGAAACATCAAAACAATTTTATCAGAAACGTGCCAAAAATAGAAATTACAACAATATTTTGTTATTCGTCACCAAAACACATCGCAGGAATGTAAATAAATGACCTTTTAGGAAATTATCTGTACTGGTTACCAACGGGGATAATTATGAATACCTACCTGAGATCTCAGCTCGTAACGAGTGTCTCATTAAACATGAGATTTATTTTAATGAACATATATTATGAGGCCAGCACGCGATAAAGAAAAATATAATTCAAAGCAAAGTTAATTGCTTTTCCATCGATACAGTTTTTTTTTTACTTACTCACAAATTGCGTGCTAATTTGACATTGATGTTAATACAGTGTCGCCACCAGAGCGAATGCTATTAAAGATAATAATGTTTTAGTTTTAATTGGATCGCAATAAACATTATTTTTTAAGGTACTTTGATTTTCTTTTACTAATTATACATGCAGCTAAGATCTCATCATTATACCATCTATATAAACTTAGTGGGAAAAATACGTATTATTGAAGCTAACTCAAAAAATATCCAAGATAAGTTTCACTTATAAATAGTAAGGCACTTCATCATTCATTCAATATATAAGTTTTTTCTTTTGTTTGTCAACAGAGGGCGGTCGATTAGAAGCAGAACTAAAGTACACAGCGAAAGCTCTAGGAGAAGCTGACTCCTCAACGCACCAGCTCATCATACAGACTGCTAAGGACCCTGACGTGTCACTACTGCACGCAGGTGCACTGCTTGAACACCTAAAGGTAACTTTCCTCGTAAATCTGAGATTTATCGTTGTTTCAAGTAATATCATTGTGAAACCGTTATGGCTAGAAATCTTCAAGTTACACGTGGTTTTTAGTTTCGAGTCGTGCTAACACACAAGACACATAAATTATGATGAAATCGCGTGTACAGATAGCTAACTTACGATATATAGACGATTGTACTTCTACTGCAGCAAATATTTTAAGATTTAGTCTTAAAATATTTGCTGCTGTAGAAGTAAAATCGTCAGAAAGTCAGTAACTCTTTGGTCTACTTACGAATTAAAATAATGGGACTACTTTGACGTTTGTTTTGACTAATACCAGTACAATAATGCACCTCAGTGATATTTGCCATAACTTTCAGTTAAGTAAATAAATCCATTGTCTTTCCCCAGGTGGTCCACGCAGCAACCCGCGTCACAGTTCATATGTACGACATCGAGTGGAGGCTAAAGGACTTGTGCTACAGCCCCAGCATACCCGACTTCGAAGCCTACCACATCGAGAAGATCATCGATAACATCATTCCATGCGCGATCATCACGCCACTTGACTGCTTCTGGGAAGGATCCAAGTTATTAGGACCTGATTATCCCATTTTCGTTCCGTAAGTATAACCTTACTTCTCATGACAGCTTTCCGTTCCAATTTTGAGCGTAAAACTCATGAGCAACTTTACCCCACAGTGGTCTTCAGCACAAACTACAATGGACTCAACTACACCCCCAAGAGGTTTTAGAAGAAGTAAGGAAGCTGAGGTTCCAGTTCCCGTTCAGCACAATGGAGGCTTACATGAAGAGAGCTGGCATCACCTCCGCCTACATGAAGAAGCCGTGCCTCGACCCCACCGACGCCCACTGTCCAGACACGGCACCCAACAAGAAAACAGGCAATGTGAGTATTCGCTAATTCTTCATTTCATAGTCCCCAAAACTTCAGGTAGTATTAATCTCTTTGTATAGCCAGTTGTTGTGTATGAATCATTTGTTACGGCTCCGTGAGAGACGCATTAGGGACCATTACGACAACTCCCGGTCCTTTTATGAAGACTTCAATTTACGACAGTTTTACTGGCACATAAATAAAGCATGTAGGATCACGACAAATAAAATATCTTTATCGAGACGAACGCATAAAGTTTAAATACTTTCCATAATAATAAAATATTTTTGGAAACGGTAATAAGGCAGGATGAAAGCGGTCGCCGCCGGGCAGATGTGCGACTACCTGCCGCCGGGGCTCCGCCCTGCGTGAAAGTTATGTTACGAACTACGTGATAACATCATCACCAAATATAGGTTTCGCAACAGAACCTTTACTCGCTACTCATCAATTTTGTTTTGACACTTTATTTTTTCAATAAACTCATAAATCAGAAGAAACGTTTCAATCGTGAACGGCTCTTTAAGTGAACAAATTGTCTTTAACAAATAGTACATTCGTGGCGGGTACTCAATTGCATTGGTTTGGTTTTTGTGAGTGTCTGTCGCCACCCACGTTCGGCGAAGGGTCGGGCGCAGATCGGGCGCGCATTGTTCGGCGCGCCCGCGCAGCCGGACCGCCGCATTATACGGGCGCATTGTACACGCTTCAATGGGCTTCGTTTGCCGCAGCTATCGCCGTCACAATGACACTGTTATATCAATAATGCTCACCATCCGATGGAGGCGAGCACTTCCACGGAATCCTCATAAATTTTGCAGTTTACTTTGTTTCATTATCATTGTCATCATTAATGACGTTCCAGGAATTTGTTTAATTTGTTAACTGTACATTCAATAAGTTCTTCAATAGCATTCGATGTTTACAAACATTGGTAATAAAAGAAGCAAACTTTGATTTATTACATTTTACTACCTACTTATCTTTCATTTTTATCAAACCGTTTCTTGTTCAGATTCCAGACGTTGCGGCAGAATTGTCCCACGGGTGCTACGGTTTCGCAGCAGCATACATGCAGTGGCCCGAACAGCTGATAGTAGGTGGCGCCACCAGGAACTCCACCTCAGCCCTGAGGAGTGCGAAGGCATTACAAACGGTGGTGCAACTGATGGGCGAGCGAGAGATGTACGAGTATTGGGCGGACCACTACAAGGTGCACCATGTCGGATGGACGCAAGAGAAAGCCGCTGCCGTCTTAGATTCATGGCAGAGGAAGTTTGCTGCTGTAAGTTTTTAGTTTAAATTCGATACAAACCTTGATATATTTTATATACCTAATGGTCAAGACCCCTTATTCTGGTTCTTTCTTAAACAATTTCGATCCTAAGACATTTTAACAAACAAAACAAAATTAACAAAGATGTGTTTGTAAAATGTCTTAGAATAAAATATTATCGGCCTGAAAGTAATAGAATTCTTGCTTATTTATTTAATCTCTCTATAGACGTTTTCTATTTGACAAACTAGCTATTAAAGGCAACGTTACGACTTTTCCATTAAATCTTAGATTTATATTGCGTTAATTTCCAGGAGGTGCGAAAGATGACAGTGACGGAGTCTGTGTCGCCGTCCTATAGTTTCTACCCATTCTCTACGTCAACACTAAACGACATTCTTGGCAAGTTCTCCGAACTGTCGTTAAAGAATATCATGTTGGGCTACATGTTCATGGTAAGTCACAATTCCACCATTTATTTGCACCTTTCTAGTTAATTATTTTTGTTTTTTATTGCACCTTTTTTGTAGGCGTTGTTTTACGTTTGTTTTTTGTTTCTTTCAGTTAATTTATGTAGCCGTGACACTAATGCAGTGGCGCGACCCCGTCCGCTCGCAAGCCGGTGTGGGTATAGCAGGGGTCCTGCTGCTTTCGATCACTGTCGCAGCCGGATTAGGCTTTTGTGCTTTGTTAGGTGATTATTATTTCATTTTGGTTAATTTTTTTCCATGCACTGCTTACACACCATGTAGATCTTATGAATTTTTTGTATCTTAATTTTTTTCAACAAGTTTTTTTAAATCCCGGTTGGATTAAAAAAAACTAGTTGAAAAAAGTTAAGATTGCAGAAACGAACTTTAACTTTTAAAGCTGTCATTAAATGCTTAATCTTCCATTAAACTTGTTGCAGAAACCAACATTAAACTCGATTTTAATGGTTCTTTGAACAAATTAATTAAATCATTAGCGTTAATGATCCATTACGTAATGTTTGTCTTTGTGCAACTGGGTGTAAGTCTATCTACTAACTGTTTTTGTTCGTTCCTTAGGAATACCATTCAATGCATCAAGTACGCAGATAGTGCCGTTCCTGGCGCTAGGGTTGGGCGTGCAGGACATGTTCCTACTCACTCACACGTACGTGGAGCAAGCGGGAGACGTACCTCGCGAGGAGCGGACTGGCCTGGTCCTCAAGAAGAGTGGCCTTAGCGTGCTGTTGGCCTCACTCTGCAATGTCTTGGCCTTCCTGGCAGCGGCTTTAATGCCGATTCCTGCTCTGCGCGTGTTTTGCTTGCAGGTAAAATTGCATATTATTTCCCTAACATTTAAAATTCATTTTATTGTGACAGTGCCCACTGGTAATTGTTTTACTAAAATATTTATTTCCTCTCAGGAAGAAATATATTATGCGTCATACGGCATACTCAAACAATATTTAAATATTGGAACATTACATATCGACAAAAAAATTAAAAATAAACACGAGCTTTGGATCAAAAAAAAAAAAATATACACGACCAACATATTCTTGAGCAATTCATTTATCCGTCAGGCGGCTATCCTGCTCCTGTTCAACCTCGGCTCCATGCTGCTGGTGTTTCCCGCGATGATCTCGCTGGACCTGCGGCGACGGTCTGCGGCCAGGTCCGACCTGCTGTGCTGTCTGACGCCAGAGAGTCCCATACCTAAGCGAAATAAGAAGATTGCAGACCGCCGCGGTAGGAGTGGAAAGACTGATAAGGTTTGTTGAGAATGAATTTTAATTGGAAAGCTTTTTGGACAATGTTACCAAAACTCTGTTAGGCCTTTGGCGTTAAGATACCCGCATCAATAAAAAAGAACATACCAAAGAATGGCTTGACATAAAACAAACCCGGCCATGTGGTTGTCGGACCACGCACAATAAAGGGTTCCGTAGTTGGATGAAGTTATACCAAAAACAAACTTAAAATTGTAGTTGAAAAATAAGGAGGCTCCCTAAATTGTACTCGTATGTTATTTGCATTAACATTCTGAAACAGTCGCGTATACAATCAAAATGGAATTTTTGTATATGATTTATTGGATCTTTCTTTCCAAAAATAAAGACAGTTACATAATTGAAATATCTTTGCTCGATTCATTTTTTATTCGAAAATCAAGTGTTTTTTAAAGATTATTAAGAACTACAACAAGATTACTCGACTTTTATGTCAAAAATAAGTATTTACAGTAAGAAAATATAGTTTGCTATCCAAATATAAGATATTTTTTCTCTAGATCGATTATTACTTTAATTATAAACGAAATAAGAATTGAGACTTACGATATTTAGTTTCGAACTCGTACATGGTCAAAGAGCGCACGCGATATACAACTTTCTTACTGATGCGTTAGCGTTTAGCACATATCGGAGTGGCGGGGTGCGGGAGGGTGGAGCTTGCGTGGAAATTGTGTTTGGAGTGCCTGGTCTTAAACTACAATTAACAATTTTCGCAAAGTACTTACCCTATAGATTTTGATTTATTTGATTTTGATTTATTAATTTTAAAGTTTATCGCATAAATGGCCGTATTTTTTTATTTATAGAGCCCCTAGGGACCGTAGACCTACATATTTGATATTAATTCAACTTGACAGACAGACAGATAGACACAGACTTTTCATTTGAGTTACGGAACCCTAAAAATGGGCAATGTAATAATGGGCTAATAAGTCAATGTTATTTGCAGACTAATTGGAAAGACACGACGAGACAACCATTGGATCCTGAAGATTTGGGAGACCAGTCGAAGGTGACGTGCTGCCTCAGTCTGTCGCTCACCAAGTGGGCGAAGAACTACTACGCGCCGTTCATCATGCGACCTTCCGTTAAGGTATGATTCTTCATTATAAGGCTTTAGGCTACTTTGTATAAATCCCCACTGGTGGGGATTTGTCAGTGGGGATTTCTGGAATAAATCTTTTTGTTAATGTTATAAACAATTTTTCTTTATTCTTTAACAATTTAAAGAAAAAAGTTTTCATTGTAAAACACAGAAGTAATAAGGTATGGTTTATTTTCAGGTTACATCAATGCTAGCGTTGATCGCAGTCATTCTGGCCAGTGTTTGGGGAGCTACGAAAGTCAAAGACGGTCTAGATCTCACAGACATTGTACCAGAGAACACGGACGAACACGAATTCCTATACCGCCAAGAGAAATACTTCGGCTTCTACAGCATGTACGCCGTCACACAAGGAGACTTCGAATATCCCACCAATCAGAAGTTACTATACGAATATCACGACCAGTTTGTTAGGATACCGAATATCATAAAGAACGACAATGGTGGACTTACGAAATTCTGGCTGAGCCTCTTCCGAGACTGGTTACTAGACTTGCAGGCAGCTTACGACAAGGAAGTGGAGAGCGGCTGTATAACGCAAGAGTACTGGTGTAAAAACGCAAGTGACGAGGGCATATTGGCTTACAAACTAATGGTGCAGACTGGACACGTAGACAATCCCATTGACAAGTCACTAATTACGACCGACACAAAGAATGGTCACCGATTGGTGGATAAGGACGGTATTATTAATCCGAAAGCGTTTTATAACTACCTCTCAGCCTGGGCTACGAACGATGCCCTGGCGTACGGAGCTTCACAAGGAAACTTGAAACCGCAGCCGAAGAGATGGACGCATTCGTCGGGAGACGTCGAGTTGAAGATACCGAAGTCATCGCCACTGATCTACACGCAGCTGCCGTTCTACTTGTCAGGTTTAAGTGACACGGAGTGTATAAAGAACCTGATAATGTCAGTGCGGGACCTGTGTTTGAAATTCGAAGCGAAGGGATTGTCTAATTTCCCGTCTGGTATTCCTTTCCTGTTTTGGGAGCAGTACTTGTATTTGAGGACATCACTGCTCCTGGCCCTCGCCTGCGCTTTAGCTGCTGTTTTTGTGGTAAGTTTACTTACTTATTAAAGGGGATTTCTTTTCATTATCTTTCGATAAAATCCGGATATTTTTTGCCCACCTGATTCCAAATCATCTTTATATACTTGTTATTTTCTTGCAGGCTGTAATGGTACTCCTCCTGAACTTCTGGGCAGCGGTGCTGGTTACATTAGCACTGGCAACATTAGTGCTACAACTGCTGGGTATGATGGCACTGCTAGGAGTCAAACTGTCTGCAGTACCAGCGGTCTTACTAGTCCTTTCCATAGGCAGGGGCGTCCACTTTACTGTGCATTTGTGTTTGGTGAGTAATTTTTTTCATTTTCTATTTTGTTTTTATAAATTAGTTTATTACGATAAATGATTTTTTTATTTTTGTAAATTGGTTATAAAAACCCGTTTACACGTCAAAAGTAAATTTTGTTTTAAAACTAGATGAATTCGGTGTTCCTTATCCGACTACTCTGAGAAGAAAGACAGTCCAGACATAATCTTGGTCAGACCATATGAGGACGAAGCAGATTAATATCTGAGTAATGAACCTTTAAATTAAAACTAATTGGTATTTTTCCCAACAGGCTTTCGTAACATCGATTGGTTGCAAGCGACGACGAGCATCTTTGGCCGTCGAGTCAGTATTGGCTCCGGTGGTACACGGTGCACTGGCAGCTGCTCTAGCGGCCTCAATGCTGGCGACCAGCGAGTTTGGCTTCGTGGCTAGACTGTTCTTGAGACTACTGCTGGCACTGGTTCTACTCGGCTTGATAGACGGGTTGCTGTTCTTCCCGATTGTTCTCGCCATTTTGGGACCCAACGCTGAGGTAAGCTTCTATGATTTCACAATTCACTGAAATCAAATCAATCCGGTAGCAAGTCAAGTAATTAACTCACCACCAATAAAAACTGTCACTGTACCCTACCTAGCAACGACATTTAGTAACTAAATGTCATAAAGTAACTCATGTTGCTTGTTCTTTGCCATTTTAATTAACATTGTGAACAAAATTCTTACAATGTAACTATTCCATCCAGGTTCGACCATTAGAACACCCTGAAAGATTGTCGACGCCATCACCGAAGAGTTCTCCGGTGCACCCTCGCAAGTCGAGTTCAGGATCAGGAGGTGGCGACAAGGGAGGTCGAGGGGGCAAGTCTGCACCACGACCTTCAGCTCCCTCTCTCACAACCATTACCGAAGAACCGCCGAGTTGGCACTCTTCCGCTCCCTCCGTGCAGTCCTCGATGCAGTCCATCGTCGTGCAGCCAGAAGTGGTCGTGGAAACTACCACTTATAACGGCAGTGATTCGGCCTCTGGACGATCCACACCTACTTCAAAGACACCTCATCCGGGCGCTATTACTACTAAGGTTAGTTTTCGGTTTTTGAGGTTATTTTCCAGTAGCACGAATGCAAGCCATAAGATTATGTTACACAAGCAGTTACTTTATTTGGTAATTCGATGTCTAATCTATCCAAATATTTGCAGGTAACGGCGACAGCGAACATAAAAGTAGAAGTAGTTACACCAAGCGACAGGAAATCAAGACGGTCGTATCACTACTACGATCGACGTCGGGATCGCGACGACGATAGGGAGAGGGATCGGGACCGAGACAGAGACCGGGACCGCGACAGGGATAGGGACCGGGAGCGAGATCGAGACCGGGACAGGGACAGGTCGAGAGAACGAGACCGCAGGGACCGGTTTAGAGACGAAAGGGACCACCGCGCCTCACCTAGAGAAAACGGCCGAGATTCCGGCCATGAAAGCGACTCCTCACGTCATTGAAGACACATAGACTGTCTCAAACTGAGTGCCACTTGAACAACGATCCACACCGTGACAACACGCTGTGAAGACTAGATATACTTGCATGAATGCAACTAATTATACTGTATGTAATGATCTGAACGATTTGACATCTTTACCTAAAGTTACGGAGTTTATCTCTTATAAGCTGAGCAATCGTACGTAAAACATGTTTTAAGGTTGGCAATACCGCTTATAATCAGTACCTTAAGACAGTATTACGAGAATTGTAATTTTAAGTTTACTCTTCATTTGAATATAGTGGAGGCTATATTGTTATTCGGTACATGATGGAAGTGCTAGTATGTCATGTCAACATTATATTGTGTAACTATTAGTAGTGCATACAGGATGGTACTGAAATCATTCCATAGCGGGCACTAGTACTTCTATATTGTGGTCCATTATAGATGTGTTTCAGTGTCAAAGCTAGTGAATTCTTTACTGTATAAAACCAAATATCATTTGTAGACGTCATATGATCTATACATTTATTTGTGTGTTCCTATATTAAAGACATTTCCATTTGTCTCCAAACTCTTTGTTACATTTATACTTCTAAAGACTGTGGTCAAATATTATTAATTTATAATATTATTTATTTGTATGTCTATAATTATTCTGTCACCAGGAAAATCTGTGGAAAATCTCAGATTAATTGTACAAATTATTTAGGTAGGTAACTGTAGGTTAGACGGCTATTTATGAGATTACTTAGTTATGTTTTATACCTAACTGTATTGTTGTGATCTTTAGGTAAACTTAGTAATTGTGAAGACTGCATTTAAAGATCAAAGCACAGTATTGTGTGAATATAAGGCGAGGTGACGCGTCGGTACTGCGGTACAGTGACACCGACTTGAATACTGACCTCACGTTATGATCGACGAGTTACGTTGTAACGTTTTGTGCAAAGTACTTAGTAGCATATATTAATTTATACGTACCTATATAACTTAATGATATTCTGTAAATATAGTTGTAACTGTAGCAAGTAACTGTGCTCGTAGGCAGCGCCCCCGTGCGGTGGCTGCATACATTTGTATCATTTATTTTTATACAATTTTAACTGACATATTGTCGAAAAACTGTAGGTTGTAACTGAAACGAAAGCGTTTATTAACTTTTGTAGGTTTTAAAAAAATTAACAAATGAAATGCGGAGAAATATAATAATTGTGGCAGTGTTCATTAATATGTATCATGTAGCATTTATTTACAACGAGTATTTAAATTATATCATTGAAGGCTGGATTAATGTGGAATTTTAAGACACCTATTTGAATTTATCATAAATACCTATATTTTGTGGGAACTCGTAACGCACAAAAACAGCTAAAAATTGGTCTGAAAAACAAAATATTTTTATTATAAAAATACAAAGTTCAGAACTAATCTGTCAATGACATGAAGTTTACTTTGCCACACATTTGTGACTATAAATGTTATTGTTAAAACAAAAGTTAATGTCGACTGTAATGAGAAAATAAAATACTTTTAAACTGTACAAATTCTCTTATTTTATTTGACCTCCTTATCGAATTTTCTAACCTTGACTTAATTATGGTACCTTTGTAGATAACCTTAGACATGACATGGGTCCTAAATTAAAATCTAGCAAAAACTTGATTACCTACTGAGCGTTCCACAAGCATGAGTCAAACCATTTTTATTTAGAGAGTAGTACTTTACAACCGGCCAAGTGCGAGTGATCATAGATGGGATAAATTTATCCCAGGAACAAACTTAATATTGTAGTCCAAATTTTCGTTCATTCCCAGTCGCCCCCGCGGGGATTGCCACCGAAGGCCAATGGGAATAGAAATTCTCAGTCGCTACCGGCGGTGACTGGGAAGTCATTGCCCCACTTCAGTTTCGCTGTACATTGCTTTCTCCATCGTAGAGAATAAAAGGATGAGACAACTTATCCTAAACCTGCCTCTATCTTCAGTGTCAACCTTCTCAGGTTGACACTGAAGTGCCGTGTTTGACTGATGCGATGAACGCCTGGAAAGTGGCTTGTCCGGATATAGAGCAGCCCGAGAACCCATCTTCCCAGAGGCAGTGGGATGAGCCGGTCTGCAAGTTGGTACGGAATAACCTCATAAATACGTCCACCAATACTGCTGAGCGTGCCCGCCTGCTGGCTGTGGGAGAATGGGAGTTGGGCCTCTGGCTTCAGGCGCTACCGTCACCAAACATAGGCACTAAGCAGCTTTCTATTATATAGCATTTATCTATTATAGTATATGTCGGCGCATCATCGCCGTCGTCGCCGGAGTCACATATAGGTTGCACCAATATATCACACAAATAGGAAAATATTTAAGAGAGTACAAAGAAAATACTTTACTTCAACTCAGGGTGTTTATTCCAGGAGCAACACACATAGAATGTCTTTCCATTCGTATTACAACAGTATCTATTACACAAAATTACCGCTAAAGTTTACCGCCAAACTTAACCGCGAACCTTAACCGCGAAACTTTACCGCCAGAAAGAATATAAATAAATCAAGCGGATATGCGAGTCAAAATAAGTCCATAATAATATAAACTCTAAAGGAAATTACATTTAAAATAGCAAGCGGATGTCAAGATATATCCTGAATAATATTAACTCTATACATTTAAAATAATTCAAGCGGATGTCAAAATAAATCCTTTAAACTAACAGAAACTTAAAATAAAGTAAACCGGAAACACAATATTTCAAATAAATCAAACGGAAGTATAAGAAAAGAAACTTTATACAAATTCAACCGGAAACTACAATATTTTAAATAAATCAAAAGGAAGTACGTAACATAATTTAAACTTTTATAAATTCGACCGGAAACCACAATATTTTAAATAAATCAAAAGGAAGTAGGTAACATAACAGAAACTTTTATCAATCCTACCGGAAATACAAGTATTAATTCAATAAATAACATGAAAGTCAGATTAAGTACTAAATAATGAAAACAAGCTTAAAATTAAAATCAAATAATGGTTTAGCGCCCATACGGCCATTCTGATCCAGCGCGCTCTCTGCGCTGTAAAACATTTTACATCAAAACGGCATCACTCACCTCGAGCTTAGCCAAAATTACACGGCATCACCCGCCTTGGATCTAGTCATATCACATGACATCACCCGCCTGGGATATAGCCCCCTTACACGGCATCACCCGCCTTGGATCTAGCCATATCACATGGCATCACCCGCCTTGGATATAGCCCCCTAACACGGCATCACCCGCCTTGGATCTAGCCATATCACATGGCATCACCCGCCTGGGATATAGCCCTAAGACCAGGAAAAAGGATACACATGGTGGCCAGCCAGTGTAATAGGGAGGAAGGTGGAGTAGCTAACCCCCTAACACGGCATCACCCGCCTTGGATCTAGCCATATTTCATGGCATCACCCGCCTGGGATATAGCCCCCTAACACGGCATCACCCGCCTTGGATCTAGCCATATCAGATGGCATCACCCGCCTGGGATATAGCCCTAAGACCAGGAAAAAGGATACACATGGTGGCCAGCCAGTGTAATAGGGAGGAAGGTGGAGTAGCTAAGTTACAAATCATCCGCCCATACGGTCGGTTCATTATCATTGTCATATAAATGGATCATTTTGAGCCAGAGGTGCTGGTCTCAAAAAATCATGAATAGCGATCTTTTCGGAACAGAACACAACCTTAAATTGACATGCTTTACTTTGTAGTGATTATTATGCAATACTTCTAGAACTTCCAGAGGACCTTAAATTCGTATTAAGGACTAAGTTTAGTCGTATGTCTTTCATGCTTATGCATGAAAAAAAAAAATTAAAAAAAAATCAAAAACAGACAAAATCTCCCTTTTCAAAAGGTTTGATTTGAGCTTTGCCTTTGTCAAATCTTAACTTGTCTCGAAATGATCGCTCGTCCATCCTTAATTTACATAATGATCTAACAGTATTAAAATCTTCAATTGGTTCATCATCATCGATTTGTAAGAGCTTAATACCTGGTGGTGAACAATTTTTCCCAAACAACAACTCCATGGGGTATTGTCTTGTGTTCCATAAAATTATTTGTACTATTATTGTTTTCCATAATCGTCCCCTCTCATAATATTTACTTGCACTATTATCATTTATACTAATAACGCTTGCCATATCAACATAATAGTTATAACTTTTATTTGCACTAATATTAGGTCCATAATATCATGTGTCATAAGCAATAGATTCTATTCTAACACATTACATAATCGATACTTGACCAATGCAACATTTTAACATAATTTAGAAACATTTATTGTTTTGTACAAAAAAAATAATGTCATTAAGGCCTTTGGTCTGTAATCAAATGATATAATTACAGCAAACGATCTTTAGACAATAAACAGTTTGTCAAATTCGAAACGAGTAGGTTAGGTTAGGTTAGAACTGACTACACAACGCGCGAAGGCGAGCGTGCGTAGCGAGCGTGCCGCGGCAGCGGCCGCCGAGTGCTAGATTTCCTCCTTTGCAAAGCAAGCATGCATGGTACATACTGAACCAGCATTGTTTGCCAGCTAGTATTGGCAAATGAATATTAATAAATGTTATGAAAAACGACACTATTGAAAATGAAAAATATAGCAAATGAATTTATGGATTAAAATTATTATGACTCTTGATTGATTATGACCAATGAAATGAGTGAAAATGATTTTATGTCATTTCTCGATTATGGCAACTGAAGCGTTATTTCTAATGAAATTATGGCAAATACAAGTATGGCATATAAAATTATGGCATTTTAAATTATGGCAAACATTAGTAAACCCTCCATAGGAGATCTTCCCGTATTTTTAAAAACGGTAGAATTAATAGCCAACTGTAAATCTCGAACAGCAGTGTGCCACTGTTTATTAAGCTCCACAACAGACATATTGATGTGCCTCCGGAAAACATACAGCATTGTTTATGAAGAAGCAGTGTATACTTAGCCTTATATGCGCGGTCAATAGTACTGATACTTTAGTTTAACTTTAGAATACTAGATGGCGTAACTATCGTCGACGTTGTATTTACTCTGTGCCAGCTAGGACGCGGGAACCGCTGTCACTTTCCGAATTCATAGCGTTGTGTACACAGACTACAATTATATATAGGGTATAGATGGGCAGCTCTCTACTTTTTCTGGTGACAGCACGAGTCGCCATCTAGTTTCTAGATACCCAAAACTATTACGTATGTGTGTGTATATATATTTATACACACACACACACATATAAAGGTATAGGTAGCTATAGCTACGTAGGTTGAGTTGAATTTTTACATTGTCGAATAAATTATTGTTTACTATAATGTTTTTCTAATAATTATGTTAAAATGCATTACATAATTATTAGAAAAACATTAAACAATAATTTATACGACAATGTAAAAATTCCAGATTTTTACCTACACATATGAGTATAATGAAAACACGGAATTAACTATACAATAAAAACAGTTTATTCTTAAAAAACTTAACTAGTTTTTATGTGGAAACATACACAGGTGTTATAAATAAGTGGGTACAAAAATCAATATTTTGCTGCGTACATTTATAAGTTAACTTAAACGAAAAAAAAACAGATTTGTTGTAATAGTTGTTATAATTAAGACCGTTTATTCTGAAAGTGGGCAACGTTGCATATAGCTAACTACTGAACTAGAATATTAATAATGAATTGCAACTACAACACTGAATTTGATGTTGAAGCTGTTATAGGTGTAAAAAAGGCATTCGGAAACTTTTCAAATACTTTTTTTACGTCTAATACTAAATACTCGGTGTTACGATATTAATTATTGCCTTCCATAATCAATATTTTAGTTCACTAGATAGCCACATTTCATATTTCTAAATTAATCAAAACAGGTAAATATTTGACAGTTATTTGCGACGTTGCCAACTTTTAGGATAAGCGGTCTTAAATGACAAGCACGATCAAAGCTAAATTATATCTAAACAAAGGTAACAATATTGCAAACAAAATTTATTTAGAAACACCTACTTTATGTACCTATTACATGTCCTAGTCATCCGTTCAGACGTTTTAGTGTGAGAGCGAAACAAACAAACAAACTTCGGCATTTATAATATTAGTTAGGATGTAAGTATAAATATTAAATATATTTGCAAACGACAAATATAATCATAAAAAATGTGCGTTATATGTTTAAACTTGTCATTCAGTTAGGGCATATTTTCTATTATTGAATACCTAGAAGATAAATCAAGTTATGTGGATAAATATAAATTCTCAAACATATTATATATACATATTATTAATAATATAGAATAATATGCCCTAAGTAAATGAAAAGTTTAAAATAAACATTTACTAACTTATTGGTTTGTGTTATTCTGTATCCTCCCTTTATTGTTGGAGTAAAATAAGCTTTTTCCTTCATGGTCATTTATATCACAAACAGTTATTTTGCCAGTAAGGACACTGTTGGTGTCTTTACACCAATTATTAATTAAAAAAACTTGATTTGTTTACAAGAAAAACTGATAAATCATTTTTATGCGATACTATACAGGATACAAACTTTAAATTCAAAATGGTAATGATTTAAATTAATATATCTACATAAATTATTTTTATTACAGTGTACTTTTAATATTTCTATGCAAATGTGTTCTACTTGGACAGTAGAACACATTTGCATAGTGCAAGTTGTGCTATCCAGCCACTGCAATAAACAATTGCTACATTTTTTTCCATATCTACTGGAGTTTTACTCGTTAATAACGCATCTGTAGTTAAAAGGTCTATACATATATGAGCACAGTCTATTTCATCTTCACATTCAGTTGTTATGATGTTGTTTCCAGGATTCGTTAAAATCGATTTTAGCGACTGGAGACAAACACTGTCATCTTTTTCAGAGTTGGATCCAACTGAATGTGAAGATGTCATATTATTGATTAACAGTGTCTTAAAAGCTCCTTCAATTGCAGACGACGTAAGCATTATATTGCCATGGCCATGAGCTCGAATTGCTCCAAAAAGTTCCCTAACAGATCCTGGTTGAAATTTCACAATAAGTAATAAGGAATTCCTCCACTTCAAATTTAAAAAAATGTTTTTAAAACTTTCCATTATCTTAATCGTACTGGACAAAGAGGGCACTACTCTTTGATTGTAATTCCACAAACTGTGTTGCGGTGAATTTGGGGTAACTGTCCAATAGTCTTAGTGCTTCCATGGTAATTATAATAATATATGCTATCGGCTGCTTGAACTTTTTAACAATGCCTCTGATCATAAAAACTGGGACGTGATCACAAAATTCTGTTTCAGTTTTTTCACCATTGTTGACAAATCCAATAAGTTTATCATGCTTTTTGTCATATGTAATCCCTGGTCCAATCGCCATCTCATCAAACAAAATTGAGCAATATTTGTAATTGTCAGGCAGTTTCGCTACTATATTTTTTAAGTTTTCAAATATTAATTTATTGACTCGAACTTTTAAATCTAATTTGTGCAGTATATTTTGCAATGTTCTTCTTACTCGGCAAAACGCACATTTGACTAAGTAAGCGATAAGCTTTAGGCGAGGGTTTATACAGACAATGCCAATTTTTTTTGATCCAGTGTGAATCGTCTACCAGGTTTTTCTTGCCACTCTCCAGGAGACTTGCATTTGGCAGAATAACTTCGCAGTAGCTGACATTTTCGATGACATAATGCATTGAATGCTGGGTTTGTTGTTATTTTCTTTGCAAATTTATATTTTTTCTTAAAAGTCACCTAGCACTTTCAGTTTTCCTCAGCTCCTTTATATTCGATAGAGAGATTTATATTCTCTATGTTTTGTAATAGGTACATAAAAACCTGGAAAAAAAGTTGAACTTTTATTAGAAATTCAAATAATTCGAATAAAATAGAAATTCAAATAATGCGAATAAAATAGATATTCAAATAATTCGAATAAAATAGAAATTCAAATAATGCGAATAAAATAGATATTCAAATAATTCGAATAAAATAGAAATTCAAATAATTCGTTAATTTTATTGAGATTTCCTTCAGCCCTTTGATAGATTTTAACATATTATGAAGACCTCAAACGGCGCAAATATTCCAATCTTATTGGGAATTATATGTTGGAGCCGTTTGGGGTTGAAACACTAAGGCCATGGGGCCCGAGTGCCCACTTGGTTTTTCAAGACATCGCCAAGCGGTTGGTCGACTCTTCACGTGAACAGAGGGCTGGCCTTTTCTTCGGACAAAGAATAAGCATTGCCATACAACGTGGCAATGCTGCCAGCCTTTTGCGCACTTTTGCTGTTGACAGCGATGCAGACGAATTTTTTGATGCCCTATAATTATTCCCCCCCTTTTTTATCTACTTGTACATATTATTACTATAATTTAAGCCACCTGAAATGTATGGGATTTGCTCGCCAAGGTCTTTGGTATTTTGGTACCTAGCACCTAGTTAATGTTTGGTCACATAACATAACATCATTAGCTCAATTTAAATACATAAGATAAGATACAAACCTCTCATTTTATATGTGATGGAGTCTCTTGAACACCAGATATTAAACATAGGGCAGGCAAAGTCTGAAAGTTAAATAGTTACATTATATTAGTAAAAAGTAGGCATGGGTTCGATATATCAAAACATAACCTATATCGGATATGTGTTTATTATCATACCGTAGCGATATCTAAATATACATAACCGTTTTCACAAAAACTTCATCGAGCTATGATAACGAACAAAACGCAAACTTCACATCACGAGCGATATGACATCGACGGTTTTTATTCGCTTTGTCTCTGTCTGACCATTCAATGTTTTACTGGCGTAAAAGTGATGAAGCGAATATTACGTAACTTCGGCTAGTGATTGGTTATTTGGTTAATAATAGTGCGTTCGTAATATCTATATCCTAACGAGCTAGCAATAAGGTCTAGTTTCTATTTATTTTGTTACAACAAATATTCCATAAGTTAGCAACTTTCCGGCGGCTACTCGATATCAGAGAGAAATTCATTATTTAATTAAACTAGCCCTACGTTCAATAGATTTAAGGTTGAATTTTCAAAGCACTTATATCAATGTATTAACGGTAAAAGTGTGAGTTTGCGTTTCGCTCGTTTCGGTTACTTGTGCAAATCGTACTACTGATATCGATATCTGAAAACGGTTTTCGATATCGATATGAAAACTGAATATCGGTTACATATCCGTTAGCAACTAAATACGAAAACGCCCATGTCTAGTAAAAAGAGAACCTAATTGTTTCATATTCTAAAAATTAAATTATTATCTGAAAGCTTAGGTTACAACTCGTAAAGTAATCATCATTTCAAATGGCGATGGGAACTGGCGTCCCCAAAATTGAAACTTAGTCAACAGACTTGAGACATATTTCATTAAGGTCTTGGCTTACTGATCATTCTTTATTACGGCGACGGTCGTCAAAAGTATGGGGTTTTCAGGGAAAACAATAAAATGTGGTCATACTTTGTAGTCGACAATAAGTTTGAATATTCAAAATTGAAAATCGAATATGTATGTTATAATACCAGTAGCGGATCCAGTTGCTAGAGGGCTCAAGGCCCCCCCCCCCGCAAAACCATCTGGGTTCTGCCGTGACAAATCTTAAAGTGAACCTGATATTATTCTAATTATCTTATCCGAGGAGGCTTGTTATGCGTTACAGTTAAGCAAAATAAAACGTTGTTTGGTTTTTGTGTTTACTTTGCTAAAAGCTACTTACCCTCAGCGGAGTCAAGCCCCACCAAACGACAATCCTGGATCCGCCACTGAATACTTATATGAAGTATATTCTATATTTAATCTTATTTCAGATATCTTTGATCTTTTCAATAGTGGAGGAAAGTACAAGCAAGTACAGGGTGAATCAAAGTCAACTTTGACTTTGACTATGTCGGGAGTTTGTATACATATATGTCGTTCGAGCGATAAACTCTAACTGCGCGATTCAGGATTTGTGTGACGTCATGTCTTTGCTAGTTCGTATGTGGCGGTGTAACCGCTACAATATCACTGCCGAACCATAAGAGGATGACAGGCGTAATGATATGTTATGTTTAAAGTTTAATTTTATATTAGTTGGCTATCATTGTATTTGATCTCGTTGAGTTTGACGAAAATACAATACTTGTACCTACCTATGTGTAGTAACCTATTATAGATTTGTACCTCTGCCTACCCCTCCCTACAAAGAATAATATTGTGATATTAGGTAAATAAAATTAAAAGAATAGATTACATCGCGAAATATAACATAAATTGCGAAATGTGGATGTTCCACACACTTCTGCCTACTCCTTCGCGGAATATAGGAGTGATGTGTTGTTGTTTTATATTCCATATTATACAAGTGGAGACTACCATACAACAAAAAATTCAAATACTGTCACTACTAATGCTTATGAGTATTTTGGAACTGTCAAAAAAATTCTAGCTTCGAAATTAAAATATGAGTTTTTCAAACAAATTAAATGTAATGTATGCCGGATCCACCCTAAGCCTACAAATTCCGTTTATCCAACTAGGCCTTGGGTGAATTCTCGGGCATACATTTCAGAATATCCACCTTAGGGTGGATTTATGGGGTGGATAAACGGAATAGCCCGAGCCGACTATGGATTTTACCGAGCTATTATGACTAAACTATTGAATATATTCAATTCAATTTTTGTATACAGAATGGGAACGTCATTATGGACACGCTGTTTAATTTTTTGTTGTATTGCCGTCTCCACCTTGTATACGTCGGCAATTATTGTTCTGTCTCTGTTATTGTGACGAAAAATTGAAAACAAACATCTATATTTTCGTTAGATAAATGAAACTGAAATATGTTTTTTTGCATGGAGGGAAAGTACCTTGAATATTGTAGATGAAACATTTTACTGAAAGAAGACATAATTTGAATTTAAAAAGCAATTTAAGAGCGTGCATTCTGAAAGTTGGTAACTTCGTAAATAGCTGTCAATGGTCATGGTCTTCCTTTTATTTTTGACACTATATTATTTAGCAAAAAATAATCCTTATGATGAAGCCTTTCGATCGGTATGATAAAGATACAATTTGCTGATTATTTTTCTCATGTAACTGGTTCGATTCCCGGTTCAACCATGTAATTATTTAAATATCTATGAATGCAGTTTAAATTCAAATAATGTCTTCTTTCAGTAAAATGTTCCATCTACAATATTCAAGGTACTTTCCGTCCTTGTGGCATATCCGTGGGACGCCCTGTATAAGCCTCGAACCCAAACGGTTTGTTATTTTGTAGTCCATAACGAAAAATGAGACTAAAATGATGACCGTTGATCCAAAAAAAATATTGGGGACGGGTCCATAGTAGATTGATGAATACGAACCTTTCATATGAATATCAGATTGAGACTGAACACCAGATGTTGAAGGTAGGCCAGGCAGGGTTGCAAATTCAGTGTGCAGTTGTTCTGAAAATGAAACATTTTGATTATCTAAAAAGTATGTAAAAAGACATCTAATCTTTTGTTATTATGTGGATTAAAATTAGTTTGAGATTTTTTTTAACAATAAATGTTTTAATGAAAGTAAAATATTACCTGTCAAATGCAGCACGGGAGTTGCTAAACTGCACAGTCTATTTCTTGGATGTTTATCACCTTCTTCAAAATGTTTATGACAGACACGTGTTGCTATATAAACAACTAAATTATCCATTATCTGCTAATTCACCGCCATCTTTTGAAATCCAAGTATTGGATTAATCCGCATTCGCAAAGTGCTGGCGAGGTATACCTGAGAAACAAAATAGCATGTTATATTTTATATATCCTAGTTCAATTTAATAAAGAAAGTAAACTCAAGGACTAAGTTTTTAGTCATTGTTTATACCTTGATGGTGAAAGGTTTGACTCATTTTAATTAGTTTTTAAGTTTGTTCTTTATCAATAGCATTTGGCGAAGGTAGAATTATAGAATAATAATATGTGAAACGTTACGACAAGAGTTTTGTGACATGATGGAACTGCACTTAATGTTCAGTTCACTATTCGTGATTATGACTCCAAGTTCTGAACAGTATAGGTACGTATGATCAGTAGTTCACAAAACAAATTTTGCTTTTGCAATTAATTTATTGCAAACCAATGAACGCACCAATGATTCATCTGAAGTACAATCCTCATTGGGAAAACAAAATTTTGCCCAAAGTCTAGCCCTGAAAAAGGTTTTTTTTTGTATTATTACAAAAGTTATGCAGTTTGTGGGTATGTTAAACAGTTTGTGGGTGAAAATGAAACATTTGTTGTTTCATTTTCACCCACAAACTGTTTTCATAACTTATTGTTCAAGACAAGTAACAACAATACCAGCGGTCATTGGTAGAGTTTCGCTCTCGCTCCAATTTAATTTAACCCAGTATACTAATATAAAGAGAGAGTGCGAATTTTATGAGTTTGTGTACATATGTGGAGGGAGTAATCTCCAGAATCAATTCATTTGACTGACTGGTTACTAAAATTAAACTATACAGATACTGAAAACATCCTTATAATGACCTAAACACACAATCACACACTCTCACACACCCACGCACTAACACACCCACAATATCACCCATACTACACATCTACTAACATTCGTCTCGCATACTTAACCTAGATTTTAATCTCGCATTTATTATAATACATTCTGTCAGCGCGCTTAGTACATAATTTATAAAATGAAAATGTAAAGGGCCCATCCTGGTGTCCTGAAACACAGGCCACGAGCCTAGCTTAGGCACCAGTCTCCCACAATATATTGACCTTACCATGGGCGTACCCAGGGGGGGGGGGCAGGGGAGGGCAGCTGCCCCTGGATTTTGAATGCCTAAGTACTGTTGTCGATAAAAGTTAAGTTACAGTCACAATAAGACTTCCTTTTACAATAAATTACAATATGTACCTATATTATTTTGAATTAATTTTAGAAAAAAAACCGCGCTGCGCGGCTTTTCTTATTGTATCTATTATGCATAACCGACTTTGAAATAGGAGTTGTTCTATGTTCGACTGTTTTTTTTTTACTATGGTTAAAGATATTTTCGTCAAATGTGAATCAATTTTGAAAAATCGTATTTTTATCATTTAAAAAAGAAAATTGTATTCGGTCCACAATTGACAAAAATATCGATAAACATACATATAAAAAATAAACATACATATAAGTTGAGGTAGCTGCCCTCTCCATCTCACAAATCCACCCTGTATAATATAAGATATGCATTGACTAGCGAACCTTCACCTTTTTTTTCGTCAGTTAAAAAACAGCTGTGACGACGGACGGATGCAAGAGTGATCTTATTGGGGTAGCGAGTTTAGTATGGGAAAAACTAAAACTATGAATAAAAACATTTTACTTACAACAGATGAGTTTGGAGTCTGTATAATTTCAAAAGTTGAACCTGCTTGCTTTTAAAGTTCCAGGCTGTTCCAAATGTGAATACTAAAACAGATAAAACCATTTGAATTAGTGGAAGAAATAAAACTGTAATGAAAAGTGCTAAACATAAAAAAGTTTCTTCCTTATCATAGAAACTTAAAATAAACTAATTCATGTTTTCTTACGATTAATCTTAGTTAATAACAACATTAAAATACCCAAGTAGAACTGACATGTCTTAAAAAGGTATAGTATATATCTTTGAGACAATAACTCCGAATCTTAATTCAATATTTATTACATACATAACATCACGCCTTGTTTCCCCGAAGGGTTGAGCAGAGGTGTACTTGTAGCAGGTACACCCACATTTCGCCAGTTATGTTTTTTTTAAGTCCCATGTAATAGGGTGCGAGCCTATTGCCATCAACCGGGCACAAATCCAGACTCCGGGCTGCTACTGAGAAATTCCAGATAGGAAAACCCAATAACACTTTGCCCGACTCAGGGATTGAACCCAGGACCTCGTGCTCAGCAGTAGCGCTTGCTACCACTAGACCAACGAGGCAGTCTTCAATATTTATATTTATCAAAAAAAAATAAAAAATTGAGACGAAATACAAAATATGTTTATATTTGAAATAGTTCAAAATGGCGTTAAATCCATATTATCTGAAATAAGTATGCGTAAAGACAATAAATTATGATTTTAGTAAGTCAAGAGTTATGGACGAATTAAAGTACCTATTTCTTATAGATTTAAGTCTTTCTTCATAATTCAATTAAGTATTTACTTGTTCTTTAAAAATTCTGTGTTTGGAATATATATGCAGTAGCATTGTCATGGATATAATTTAAACTATGTTTATATTAAATAAATTTGGAAATTCTAAGTAAACTTAAGCAGCCCTGAAGACCGTATTAGAAAAACTATTTTGAATTCTAAGACTAGTTGAATTTATAAATACACTCAGCAAAGCTTAGCATAGCCAAATCCAAGTTACAATATTTTATAGACATAAACTTACTCATGATTACTTATTATATTAATTCAAATAAAGTATTTTCTTAGTACTTCGTAGTAAAAAAGACAACTTACATAAAATGAGTTGATTAAATCAGATGCTCTTGAGGTTACGAGTAAATGTGGTGGAGAATTCAGATGGAATGGCATATCTAAGCAGCTTTTTCCATTGCAATCTTGAACAAATGCACTTCGGGAAAATGCTTGAAACAAAGCGTTTTATGGCTTACATAGAGGCTTCTCTGAAATTTCACAGAATTCCAGTTGTCTTCTGGGTAACAAGACTGCCCATGCTACCAACCTGAAAGCATGATTTTAGGGTTGAATTTTTTTATCACCAACAGAATGATATTACCGATTGAAATTGGTACTATACTTTGGATTATATTATACATACCGTTGCTGCGCTGGACGTTGGAAGGTCCTGGTTTCGGAAAACGATGTTCGGCGATTGTCTTACCATTGCCGAATATTGTGCTGTGATGCAATGTATTTTCACATTTTCGAATAATGTGGTATCCAGAGACGCGGAGTCTTGATGCAAAGTCGGAAAATAGTCAACTCGACGCACTTTGAATGGAAAATCACACGAAATACTGGAAAAAGGACAACAAACACAAATTAACACACCGTTTGATAAAAATTCACAAGACAAAAAGCGTCAATTTCGGACAGGAGTCTTTATCTCGTTATTATTGAATTCCCAACACATCTCTATCTCGCAATTAAAAAAGCAATAAACAAACCGGCATAAAACACAAAAACTGCAGTTGAAAAGCAGAAAAAATATTTTTTCTGCCGATTTTCGTTAATTATGTAGGTAAATTGAAAAGTGACTGAGTGACATGACAATGGTAAAAGTTGCCATCACCTAAAAATATAAGTCCGGCATCATCATTTTATATGGCAAGTAATGGCAACACAGTCCTTTTAATTGGGGTAGCTAAGGCATAGATGGCGCTCTGCTCAATAAAAAAAATTGAAATTTCTGAATGTTCCTAGTTGCCATAGCATGGTTGTGTACTTTCGCCGCGTGCGGTCGAAATCCAAAAATATTCGGTTAATCGTTTAACCTTTTCTAAAAATGATTTGTCATAGTATTAGACAATTTAGTAGCGCATTAATTATTGATTGTATTTTCAATATTTATAACATTAAAATAACGTTTTTTTTTCGTAATGAATCCCGCGCCGAGTGACGAACCCGATGAGGCCACCGCCGCCGAGGCCAACGGTTTTTTTCATAATGAATCCCGCGCCTAGTGACGAACCCGATGAGGCCACCGCGCCGGGGCCAATCGGTCGATCGTTTCGAACTCGCCGACTTCCGAGAGGGATCAAGGAATAAGAAAAGGAGGACAGCTCGTGCGCTAGCAGTTCATCGAACAGCGAAGCCGAACGAGAGGTACCTCCACGCAAGAAACAAAAGCGGGATTCACAGGTAACGGTCGATCCGAGGATCGACGCGGTACTCAAGCAGGTTAGTTTTCTTACAAACTTTATAATGCATCAACAACGAACCGAATGTGAACACAAGTAACGTCACACGTTCGATCAAACAAGTGTATAATATGCACACATTTAACACCTCACGTGCCAACATATAGTTGGACATAAAGGATGGAGTAATCTTTGTTATGTACACCATATCCATTATATTTATAAGAAGGCATTGACAGAAATGCTCGCCTTTCCGAGCTTTTGGAATTTAACCACCAACTATTGCAATCCGGTTAAACAATTAATCAATCGTTTAAATGCCTTTGTTTATTTGTGCTGTATGCGTACTGCATTTTTATTGTTATTATTATCATTGTTTGGACTCGCAATAACCCAGTGCCGAGTTGAAAACCAATAACGTTTTGGAACAAAGTTCCTTTTATAATCGACAAACTTGGCGAATGAGAGCTAATCCGAAAAAGTGTAACATTATGAAAATCACGACACTTTTTCTGTAGTATGTGTATTTGTGTATTTACAAGCGTACGTACATGTATAGAACGAACAAACTTCGTTACAATCGGGTGTTCTACGACACCTCTCGATTATATTAAAATCTATAGTAAAAACTCTTCACAGTTTTTATTTGACAACACAAAACTTATGTCGCTTATCCAGTTCCTCAGAGGACCTCATTTCTGGTTCTCACCCCATAAGCTTACAAAAGGGAGGGCCAACTCAAAACCTAATACAAGAAGCTGACACCGTCTACCCGCAAATACAAAATAATAATAAAAAATTTATTTTCGGAATGCTTACAAAAACCAAAATAAAAATTATTCTTTCGAAACAAAAACAGAAAAAGTGCCTACCTGACACATTTCAGGGGAGGTCGTTTAACTTTGTTCAAAAATGCCAACAAGAAGGATCATGACGCATTATGCAACCATATCATCTCGTGCAATGTCTCTAATAATTAAAGATCTAATTGGATCAAGGTGTTTTGCGACTAGTTTCCAATAAAACGTCCAGTTTTATATTTAAGCTTTCTCTGCGCAAGAAAAGCGACGAATCGATGCGCCCAATTTTCGATCTTTAAAAATTGAACAAGTGCATCAAAACGAAACGTTTTCTAATTTTTCACGCCTCAGTCCCAAATTTTCTCCAACCTGGAGACTAGGTGATAAAAATTGATAGAACCCAGACTTATCTTCACCTACCGGCAGCAAAATCTCACCGGCCTTTCTTAAGAACCAGTTATAAGAGATGACATGTTGACCGTCCGGGCTGGCTTCAGCGCCGCAATTCTATTTTTCTGTAGCATGCTGGGTTGCGGAGACCTTGCGTGTAAAGGGACGTCGTACGAGGCAACCAAGACCAATCCAAGTTATGTCTTCAGGCTGCGGATGCCTTGAGGCACTTGGAACGTCTGGGCTGGCAGATCAAACGAGATGACATGCTTGCCGTTCGGGCTGGCTTCAGTGCCCTACCTATTTTCCTCCGTAACATGCTGGGTCGCGGAGACCTTGCTTGCGTTGGGATGTTGAGTTCTAGTCAACCTAGACAACTTCCTGTTGGTCAACTACGACCAATCCAAGTTATGTCTTCAGGCTGCGGAAGCCGTGAGGCACTTGGAACATCTGGGCTGGCAGATCAAACTGATTAGATCTGGGCTGGCTTCAGTGACGTACCTATTTTCCTCCGTAACATGCTGGGTCACGGAGACCTTGCTTGCGTTGGGATGTTGAGTTCTAGTCTACCTAGACAACTTCTTTTTGGTCAACTAAGACCAATCCAAGTTATATCTTCAGGCTGCGGAAGCCGTAAGCACTTGGCACACCTAAGTTGGTTGGGAAAATCAACCACCAAAAATCTATCTTGGTAATAACTGAAGGTTGCCATACCTTGACATACGTTGGCAAACAGCTGTAAATATAATGTCCCTACCATTAAAAATAAGACAAAACATAATACACAATCATTAGACTAGTTGTTGTTGAAAAGTCCCGTAAACCTCCGGGAACTGCAAAGGCTCAGTTAAGTTTGCCAACTTTCTTATTCCCTAAGGAAGGCTATACCGTCGCAAAATGTAAATATTCCTGCGACACTGCAATAAGACACGACCAACGGCAAAAACAGCTGCTGCCTCAAGTTGTGTATCAAGGCATAATGTGGTGGCGCAGAACCACAAGTCACACGTTGCCTAAACACTAAAAGCCTGCTACCCTTTTCCATCCGACGAACGCTTCGGATTGGGTTCAGGGTGCCTACATAGACGGGGAATGTAATGTCATGTGCAAGGGAAACTCACCAAAGATGATGGAATTGCAACAAAACATTTGCAATACGCAGTAATAGCATCAAAACGAATGCAAAGACGTTGCAGAAGTCACACGTACTGAATGTGCTGATCAGTCAGACAATCGTACCGTGATTATGCTTAAATCTGAAAGGAGGGAGGAACCAGAGCGTTAGGGTTTCTAGCTCTATCCTTTAAACTATTACACCTCACGGACAAAGTGAATATAACCTTATAAGCCCATTATCTGCCGGGGAGACACAATATAATAGGGACAGGCTATCACAAGGAAAACAACCCGCGGAATAGCATCTTCTATCTCGAACAACAGTTAAAGTCTTTCAGTATTGGGGACTTCAAATTCAAAATCATTTATTTCAAAATCTTCCAGAAATGGATTTGTTTGCAACACAAGAAACCACGTTAGTAAAAAACTACGTATCTCTAGACTGCAGAGATCGATCGGGAATTTACTTGATAGTGGCTCCAGAGTGGCCTCAAGGTTTCTGTTGACATGGTGCTCCAACTCTCAAGTACATAAACCCAAAATATCCCCAACATGCTGACATCGCAAAAATTTTAATGTTTTGCTTTCTAAACGGGAATTCGTCCTATAGTACTATCCTTTCCCATGAATCAGCAGTCTTTACTTTTGCGGCCCTCGTGTGAAACAATAAATCTTTTCTAATTTCACTATAAAACACACCCAAACGGTAATATGTAGTAGAAAACCAAAACCATTACGGCCATCGTTCAAGTGGGATCCATATATCGTACTAAATTGGCTAGAATCGAATGCTAAAGATACATTGTTATTTATAGTTTTGTTGCTGGCATCTGGCTGTAGGGATTTAACTTTGCTGAAACTCTCATATTACAGCTTCTTGAATAACGACGATAATATCTAATTAATCGGTTGAAGGACACTGAAGAGATGCGATCGAAGTTTTATTGTTATTACGCCTGTGGGCGTTGAGTGTCCGTCAATGTGTTTAAAACTGTATTTGGATCTAAAACCAACAATAATCGACAATCCGTATGGAAACTTTCACAACATAATGATAAAAGCTTAATTATGTTCTGTTAGACTAGTAATAACTGTTACCAAAATTCCGAGGTTAATTTGAACAATCTTTTTATCACTGTATTTAGAACAAAAGCTGCCTCACGCATTGTAATTGGAACCGAGTAAGCACGGTTTTCAGAGATAGTGGCATTCATGCTTCTCCGATACTGTAGATCAGCAGCAACTTCCTTAAATCGGTTAGATAATCAACCAATTGCTGATATTCTATCGTGATATCTTTTCTATACCCCGTGGGGTATAGAAAAGACAGTCGTAATTCACTTTTCAATACATTTTCTTCAACGTAAAAATAAACAATCATCTGTAATACATACATTCCTAGAGAATTTCATCTATCATCGTAAAACATCTAAATCGTTATTATCGCTACCTTTATAGATCTGTGCTGATATTTTATTTTTCTATGTGGAATATAAAATACATTATTATGTTATAACTAATAGGATATAAATAAAATAAAAACATACTACAAAAATTTTACTACTCTAAGTACGTTAAGTCTCAGAATAAAAAATTGATAATCATCATAGCGTTGTGTTTGGCCTACTTATAATATTTCACCAGCAGATAACAAACACGTCTTCATAAACAATGCTGTATGTTTTCCGGAGGCACATCAATATAGCGGTTTTACATTAAAATAAAACCGATATTATGTGCCGAGAGGGAAAACATACAGCATTGTAGGAAGTTCTTCCTGGTGAAGACTATGAATTCGGAAAGTGACAGCGGTTCCCGCGTCCTAGCTGGCACAGAGTAAATACAACGTCGACGATAGTTACGCCATCTAGTATTCTAAAGTTAAACTAAAGTATCAGTACTATTGACCGCGCATATAAGGCTAAGTATACACTGCTTCTTCATAAACAATGCTGTATGTTTTCCCTCTCGGCACATAATATCGGTTTTATTTTAATGTAAAACCGCTATATTATCTTTGATGATTTTCATAATACGTTTTACCTGACCGATTGACAGCCACTGCATGTTCATGCACCGGGCCGCGATGTCCTTTTTTCCCACACTTGAAACAAACGAAGGGCTTCGCTGACTGCTGTGGGGCTGCTTGGCACGATAATGAAGATGTCGCAGATCTTCTTCTGCTCCATTTGGAACTCCAGAAGACCCTGCTACTTCTCGTCCAGTCTCCACAGCATAGCTGCGAGACGCTCTTGATCTCGTTCCAGCTTCTCGCGTAGACTCAACCCCCAATTGGGGTTGGCAGGCGCCGCGAGCTAGTGCCTTGATCCCGTGGCATGGTTCATAAAACAGAAATAAAAAAAATGTGTTAGAATAGGTAAACTACACAAAAAGTGTTATGAAAACTTTTGCAGGATATTTCGCAAATATCTCAGAAACGGTGCGTCCGAGCTCAAAAATAAGCAAATTTTATTACCCTTTTATAAACCCCACGAAAGTGATAAGAATGCCAAATCCACAAAAAAAACTTATTTTTCTGTCCTACCCTCGAATTTTATTGTTAAAAAACACGACGCTAACGGTCATTTTTACCATTTTCATTTTGTGCCTGAACCAACATAATCCGAATTCTGATAACGGAGACTAGTTTGGGCAAAGAGTGAGGCGTATTACGTAACAGTCCACATTTAAAAAAATCAGGTTAAATACCTGTGATAAGAGGATCAATTACCTTTGTGTCCGCAGCTTCTAGCCGCACTCTCTTGAACAGCGTCCATCCCGTGGTTGCATAGTCCCCGTAAAACCTCGCCTGCTCCAACGTGTAGTCGCGCCACCGCTGGACGTCTTCAGCATACCGGAACTCTTCACCGAACGTCTGGATCAGGCCTTGCTTAACTTGCTCCCACGTGGTGGATTTAAGGGACCACGTATCAGCCCAAGTCTTCGCTCTTCCTTTCAGCTGCAGTATTGCCTTCATGCGGTGATATGCTAATAGTTGCAATGGTCTGGTCAACATTGGCACACCAGTCCCTGATGTCGTGTGAGCGCACATCGGGATCGAATGGCGGTAGGTAGAAATTGCCACGATCCAGTGAAGGCGCTGGAGTAGCGGATTGCTTCATAATTGATGTCACCAGACTCACTTGCTCCATCGAGAAAGTTAGATCTGGCTGGGCAGTCGGCACTGGTTTTCGTACCCGGAATCCAGAAGTCCTCAGTAGGGGCGAGGTGGATCCCACCGCTGCTGTCGGCGCATCATCGCCGTCGTCGCCGGAGTCACATATAGGTTGCACCAATATATCACACAAATAGGAAAATATTTAAGAGAGTACAAAGAAAATACTTTACTTCAACTCAGGGTGTTTATTCCAGGAGCAACACACATAGAATGTCTTTCCATTCGTATTACAACAGTATTTATTACACAAAATTACCGCTAAAGTTTACCGCCAAACTTAACCGCGAACCTTAACCGCGAAACTTTACCGCCAGAAAGAATATAAATAAATCAAGCGGATATGCGAGTCAAAATAAGTCCATAATAATATAAACTCTAAAGGAAATTACATTTAAAATAGCAAGCGGATGTCAAGATATATCCTGAATAATATTAACTCTATACATTTAAAATTATTCAAGCGGATGTCAAAATAAATCCTTTAAACTAACATAGAAACTTAAAATAAAGTAAACCGGAAACACAATATTTCAAATAAATCAAACGGAAGTATAAGAAAAGAAACTTTATACAAATTCAACCGGAAACTACAATATTTTAAATAAATCAAAAGGAAGTACGTAACATAATTTAAACTTTTATAAATTCGACCGGAAACCACAATATTTTAAATAAATCAAAAGGAAGTAGGTAACATAACAGAAACTTTTATCAATCCTACCGGAAATACAAGTATTAATTCAATAAATAACATGAAAGTCAGATTAAGTACTAAATAATGAAAACAAGCTTAAAATTAAAATCAAATAATGGTTTAGCGCCCATATATACATATTGTAATATTATACTTTTTATTTGCACCAAAGACAACCTCATTTTATGTCCATAATATCACTGTCCATTCCAAGGTTGCCTGGAAGAGATTGCAGTAAGCGATAAGGCCGCCCATTGTATATTTTGTAGTGTATTACTTTTTCTTCTTGTAATGTATTATCTGGTGTACAATAAAGTAAATATAAATAAATAAATAAGCATAGTGGCTATGATGGGTGACGGTAGCACCTAGCAAGGTGACACCACTTTCCGGCTCGCTACAAGTCTACGTCTGGGCGCTCCTTGCGGGGCTCCACATGGTCAATTATCTATATACATATTTTTTTAATGTCTAAAGCACCTATTTATTTCTCAAATTATTAAAAAAAATGTTTGAGATCCTCACAACAAGTTCTTTCATTTGATATATGTCACACGGTACAGTTCGCAAAACTTCTTTTTTTTAATTTTCTACGTTGCCCACGAAAAGTACCCCCATATTCAAAATTAATTTAAATACGCTACACGTCCGTGTTTGGGTCACAGAAATTTTTATGTCAACTAAATTGGTCCAGTAGATTCGGAGCAAATTGGCTGTGACAGACGGACAGTCAGCCAGACACGAGTTATCCTATAAGGGTTCCGTTTTTTCCTTTTGAGGTATAACCTTAAAAACGATTAGGAATCGTTGCTAAATTATTCGATTTGGACATCAGACTGTAGCCAACAGAACGCCATCTATTTTATCACGTCTTAAACGTCGACACCCTATTTAAGTGATAAGTTTACAGAACTTTGAAGTTGTTCGTTCGTTAGTTATAACTTACAAGTTCATACTTTGCAGTGAACATTTTCAATAAAACTGCTGAAGAAACAGATCCGCATATTGTAACGGATCAGTTTCAACCCTCCCCAGCCGATGTAATCGAAGTGAATGTTGCGTAAGTAGGTAAGTACCACATGGCCTAGGTTACCTGCGCCTCCCAGGCGTGTCGTTATGATATAATGTTTCTTAGAATTTTGTGAACAGTTTTTGCACCGCTACGGCCAGGACAGCAAAATGTATCGTTCGTTCATTAGTAGGTATCTAGGCGAAATATTTCAGTTAATGCGGAAAACTGCAAACAGTTTCCTGCAACCAAAATAAAATTGTTCAATATAATATCTTTCCCAAACTCCACAAAGTTTTCATTTCCGTCCGTGCACTAATTTTATGCAGAAGAAAATCCCTAAATTTCGTTAGGTGTAACGAAAGCAGTCCATGGAGCGTACAGTGATCCGCTTAGCTCAAATTATAATAGTGGGAGGGTGAAATTTCGGCGGTAGCAACGCCTGCGACATTCCTTAGAAAGCGGGAGCGCGGGAATCAATAAAGGATTTCCTGGCGACTTGCCCACGCATGTGCGTGGCGGCCGGTGTCGCGGCCGGCAGCACCTCGCACCACCAGCGCTGGCCGAAGCGACTGCCAGCCATGCATTCATGCAGCAGCCTCGTCATCAGCTCGCCTGCTGGCACCATCATACCAGCTGGCCGCGCGCTGGATACTACCCGCGTTTCGTAATACTAGGCCGGATGTTGTCGTAGAGCGGCTCGAAGGCGTTCGCATCGGTCGCTGACCATCAACCTTATGTATGAGCAAATAAATCTCAGTAATAAGTAGTAGGCCGCTGCGTTATTGGGCGTATGATTCGCGCGCAGCGTCAGTGCGGGCGCGGGGCGGCGGGGCGCGCGGGGCGCGGTTGCGCGGGCCGGCGCGGCTTGGCGCGCGACACGCTTGTCCTCGCCTGCGGCCCGCCCGCACGACACCGGCCCCGGTCCCTAACCTGACTGACACTACCACTCGATGACTCATGCACAAACGTACGCCCCTGTGTGACACTGTCAGGACAGTTTAGTGCCGTGTGTTGTTCCATGTAGGAGCGGTCAGTGCTGTGTCGGTTGTCGTGTGCCCTTGTCATGTGGGGAGTGCGATGGCGCTGATGGACAGCATGTGTCCGCGGAGGCCGCTGGGCCTGCTCGTCGCTCTGCTCGCGGCCGCCGCGCTCGCCAACCAGCTCGAGGACATCCCGCACAATGAGTAAGTGCCGTCACATCAGATAACCTAGCGCCCGTAGCAGACACAGTATAGTAACCGTGCTGAATCTTTTAACGTTATTATAATGTATTGTAAAATTCCTAGTATCACAATAATTAGTTAATTACAAGAAATGTAGACAACAACAACAAGGCTATTATTGTAGTGCATTGCCATTTAATAACTACATTATGGAATAACAAATCAAGTAAACAAAACTGTTTATTGAGATTTATAGTTTCCCAGTTTCAGAATGCAAAAACAGAATTTTCCACTCCTGTTTTCACTGATTCATCGGAGCTTAAAGGGAAAAATATTACATAATTAAAACAGTTTCTATATTATTATAAGTTAAAAAGCAGGTACAACATAGGTACCTGAAACTTGAAATATAGTAGTAAGCTCACACACGGAAAGCTTTTTCCAACAATGCTGTACCATTAGGGCCACCAATGTACCTACTGTGTAAGAAAAGAAAGCTTTTCAAACAGTAATTAACATACTTTCAGGAAGGTGTGATACAGGAAAATACAATTTAACATCCCCAATAAAAACACTGTAGTATTTAGAAAGGCTTCTATCGTAAATTCACCCACGCTTTACTCCATGTACCGTAGTAGTATCAAATGAAGCGAGATACTGATTACATTTGACTGCGAGTGTATGCACGATATCCAATCAACCTCTCCATCATCTAATGACTCCTTGAAGAAGGGTAACAAGTTTATTTCAACGTATAGATATTTATAGATACGTTTCATCGGAACATTTGATAACTTAGATGAGTTTGTCAAATGAGCCGCTTCATCTCGCTCCGAGATACACTTCAAAAGGTATTTATCACATAGATATCCTTTGATACGTTCTATAAATAACTTGAAATTAAATTTTACATTTATATATAAGCCAGTCTTCAAGTTATTGCTAACTATATATGCTTTAATATAGCTCGAACAAAACCGCAGTATAATTCACAGAGATGACAGAAAATGCTGAAAATTTACACTTAACCATAGATCCGACTTTCCCCTACATTAATAATATTATTTGCACCTGTTGCGACTATATTCGCGCCATTTTTTCCTGTAATTCTTATGGTGATGTTGTCATGGAGAACGAAGTGTGTCATCCCTCATAACTTGCCGAGTTCATGATAGGTTCGTATGACGATTGTTAGCCTGGTTCAACATCCCGCATAGTTTATACTTATTGTTCTGAGGTTTAGACGTGAGTAATTAGTACGATCTACTTGTAACTGATTGATTCGGGGGACATCTACTTAACACGGCCCGTATCAGTCATACTTTTATATTTAAAAGTGATCTTTGACACTAAAGATCGACCTTCATAAATAGATCACAAGGGTTATCAAGAGTTCTAGAAACCAATTCGATTGACACTTACATAATATAACTTAACAGAACATCTGGCTGGTATTGCTTGAGGGGGTAAATAGAGGTATAGGTTTTACCCGCCATGTTTAATTTCCATGTCATGCCTTGAGTGACAGTGGTGGCCCAGTGGTAACGACCCCGACTGGTCTTGTAGGTCGTGGGTTCGAACCCAGGCAGGCACTTTACTTTGTGTAAATAATTTCATCACCGCTGCTCTCAAAACGGTGAAGGAAAACATCGTAAGGAAACCGGCATGTCCTAGAACCAAAAACTCGAAGACATGTGACATCCACCAACCCGCACTGGGGTGACCGCGTGGTAGATTACTGCACAATCCCTCTCACAGAGACGAGGCCTGTATCCCAGCAGTGGGAACATTATAGGCTGATTATGCCTTGAGGGTGAGCATTTTGCTCGGCTCGTTTTTCGCAATGGCTGAGCGATTGACTTCTACGTGTCGTGGGTTCGATTCCCTTTCCGTTCCAGACATCAAATATTTGTATAGCCCATGGTGTTTGTTTTTTCAAGTGTTGGAAAAGGTTTGAAACAAAAATGTGCTCAAACTCATAGGTATTACCTACGGTTCGGGTAACTTAGGTTAAAATTCAAAACAAAATTAACACTAGATAAAGCATCGAAGTAAAACAGAGTTAGGAACATTCTAACTAATTCCAAATAAGTAATTCGTTTTATATTGGTTGAACAAAATAATAGAAACCATGTTTAATCGTAAATTGATAAAACATTTTTAAAAGTAAAAAGGATCTGTATCATTCATGTAATTTTGATGTCTATGTAGATTACATAATTGCGGTGGGCACGCCACCAGTGGCTAGATGGATGTAATACGGTAATACCATATATTACTGTAGCTCATTCCTTATGTATTATCCACCTGGCTGTTTGTAAATAGTGACTTATCTTGTGTTATATCTACGGGGGACCGTAACTCGTAGATGATGTTATAACATACGTGTAAGTAGTTTAAGTTTTACAAATTGTAATAAACATTAAAAAAATCGGAAATCCTGACAAATGCATGATGTCGGACTGGAAGCTTAACCTCGGAGGTTAATGATTATTTGATTAAAAATGTATTTAAAAATATTTTTAAATGTCAGCAGCATAATATATTCGGTTCTCTGGGACTTAATATTATGAATTGAGATTATTTTGTGATCTGCCCAGCGTGTTTTTAACATAGACTTTTTTCTTTAGGAGCGTTTATAAATCCTAAAAGTTGTCAACGTCGTTGGGAAACATTTTACATCTATTTGCGACGTTACCCACTTTCAAAATAAACGCTCCTAACACCCAATTCAGAGCTGCAACTTGCAAGGAAAACATTTTCAATAAAAACTAATCTAGCTTGGCGGCCATCCTCCGTGTCTTGCACAAGGCCTTGCGATGCAGCGGTATGTAGGGCAGGACGTGCCCCGCACCACCGAGCAGCTTATAGACAGCCAATTACAGAACGATATTCAGTCCGCTTCCTCCCCCGCGCCCACGCACGCCCCCGCTACTTAGATGAATTTCTGTAATGACGTTTCGTCGCGATTTGTTAAACGAAAAAGTTCACAAGTGACAGTTGAAAGTTCCGAGATGGATCAATTCGTGATAAATGGCGCCACAGCCCGCCTGCCCGCCTGCTCGCCTACCCTCCCGCCACTCATACAATGAAGCGGTTGTAAAAACTTTGAATTATTAACGAGGATTTCCGGTTAAAGTAATTACGAATCCGCGCCACTGATTAAATGTATTGGGTTGTTTCATTAATGTGTGTTACGATGTGTGCTTCTACGAGTACTTACTTATTTGTGGATGGGTTTTGGAGGAAAAGATAATTAATTAGAAAGCTTTTATGTATGGTAGGTATATTAATATATACATTTTTCAGTTTCTAACTTCTTCTAGCTACGATGACATCTCAACTTGTTAGCAATAAGATCTTCCAGTCAGTCTTCTCTGCTTCCTTGTCGAATGCATTTTCTTTCTACTGAGTTCTTGTTGCTATAATTATTTATAACTATAAAGATTAGCAGTTATTTTAGTAAGTTTTTTAATAAAGTGCTTATCTAACATGTTCATTGCGTTTATAATCCATTTTCGTCTCAAATAATGAAGTCAATTTGCACTCATCATTATACAAATGGGGGTTCGTCTATAGGTGTGAACGAACGTGGGAATTTTATTCAATTTCCCCACACATCGGAGGGGAGAAATTCTTTTTATCAAGAGTGCAAATGTAAAGCTTAAACGAAATCAAAAAAATAGCAAGCTAAGGCCCGGAGCTGCTGTGATCACGCGCGCAAACAAACTCTATTAGCTCTGTGCGAGAATGGTACCTGCATTTTAATTTGTATTTAATTCAGTATCAGCTCTGGTGATTATAAGAATATAAGAGTGGTATTAAGAACAAATTAAAAATTATAGAATAGTAAATGAACATCAAACGATTTCTGATGTCATATTGATATTTTATTAAGGATCTAAACCTAATTTTGAACACAACTAACTTTTTACACTAGGTACTAAATTAAATGACTAACTAAACAAATAAATACAAAAACAAAAGGACACTTAGATACGCTTTCTTAATAAAATTTGGGTTCTGGCAGCTCACAGTTACACAAGTTGATTGAAGAGTTCATTGTAGGCTTATTTTAGAACCCATTAAAAAAGTCAACTAGAAGAGAGCTATCAGCATTTCTCAAAAGCAATGTAGCTTAATGAACGTTAATATCTGCTGGCTAACCTATAATTAATTGGCTATCGGGCTAACCTTCGGAAATCACACGCAGTGTTTCAATGTAGATTAATATTAATCCTCATTACTTAGACTGGAAGCCGAGCCCTTTACATGTACCTAAGTAGATCGGAAAAGGCAGCAGATGATGATTGCATGTGGTTTTCGGGTATGTAAATAATATAAGTCGTATAAATTATCGTTGAAAAGGTTAAAACCCATGTAAACTTCAAGACAACTTTGAATTTATCGTAATTTCATTGTTTTTAAACGTGGTCTCCACTAAATGGAACTATTATACACTATGATGAATGATTAATGTTTCCGGCAGACCTTTTATTTACATTTACCAGTACATAAGGCTAAAATTTGTTTACAAAATGCTTCCAAAAAAATAAGCTCCACGTGTGCGAAACTTAAATAAATGCTCTCCGACCAACCGGCAATCAGACCCGCGCATCTTGCTGACTAACTAATATTTTAGCTACAGCATGAGCCAATAAATATTTCCTAAATAACTCGTACCGAAAAGAACGGAGACTTTTAATTACTTGTCTAACCTTTATTAACTAGTGCCTAATAGGAGACGAAAACAACAACTAAAAATAACCGACATATTTTAGTGCTTTTAAAAATAACTAAGACTTACAGATTCTTTTAAACCTTACAGTTTAAATTTTTAAAAGAATCTTTGTCTTATTAATTTTTGTAGACATTTAGGACAATTATGACAAAAGCTGAATGCACACACACACACACTGTATTGGCAAATGCATGCATGTTTGTAGACCAGGCTTTACGATTGAAGAAGTAGGTACGTATAGTAAATAGCTCTGAAACTTGAAACTACAGCTTGATTAAGCCCCTCCCAGCTGCTTCAACGTATAATATAACATATTACAAATGTTTAAACACATGCCCCTGGCAATATGAAATTAACTGGTGTAGTTATCTCTAGGGGTTTTTCTGAGCTGGTAACACAGTAGTTCTTATCATATTCTCGTGTGTCGTATTTATTAATATTTTGATCTACACGTTCGTTTGACGTTGGTTTATGCTATTTTAACGTTGTTTGAAGTTGTTTATTTATACAGTAGACTAAACGCCTGCGGCGATATTAAATTAATTGGTGTCGTTATTTCTAGGGATTTTCTTACTGGTAACACAGACGTCTTTTATTTAGCGAAGATGTAGGTAGTCCTTCATCATGCACGTGTGTGTGTGTACCTACGACACATGTACACTTTCTATTGACGTGGTTTGTGTTATTTTGAGGTTGTTTGAAGTTGTTTCTTTAATCAGTAATACGCCAGCGGCTATTAAACTAAGTGGTTTCGTATTATCTCTTGATTGTTTTTTTGAGTTGGCAACAGACGTATTTCAGTAAAAATGTACCTCTTATTCATAATTATGTGATTTACACGTGCTTCTGACTCGTTTTGTACTAATTTAAACGCAGTTTTTTTTGTAATTTCTTGAGTTTCAGGTGGTGGTTCACTTTGATTTAGACTTTATGGCAAAACGATGTAGTGTTGGACGAATGCCTCAAACATGTGTCTCTGTTTGTAAAAATATTGAAACAATATAATGTGCAAAACACATGTGCTTACAACGCACTTAATCTTTTTAATGACCGTATGAATGATCTTAGTTATTGCGTGTGTAATTTTTTGTACCTACTTGTACGCAGAGCTGAGCAAAATACATGCTTTGCTTTAATTAAAATACAAATTACAAAATACTATCTCGCACTTATTTAAAATACAAATTACAAAATATTTTTAAGTCGTGTATTTGAAATATAAAATACAAAATACAGTATTTTGACTATTTTTATTTAAAATACAAAATACAAATTACAAAATACAATCTGGTGTTAGGTTAGGTATATAAATAGAATAGAACTAATCCAGCCCAGCTTAAGGCAAAGGGAATATATTCTTACCATCATATTTTACAAAATGGCGACCGCTAAATATGTCACAGCCTTCACAGGATTCACTCCATCGCCGAATGAAAATTACAATTGACAAGATATGTAATTGACAATTTGACGTATGTACCTGCAGTACAGACTACAGTACAGTTTAATTGCAGTGTTGCCAACTTTAAAGATATTACATATTTAGCAGTCGCCATTTTGCTTACGAAAGCTATCGAGCGCTATTTTCTGCAGATCGCACCCATTCATAAGATCGCTAAATGTATTTGTGTTCAAATGTATTTTGGAGCCATAAGTATTTGAAATACTAACTACAAAATACCTCAGCGTCAGGTATTTGAAATACTAATTACAAATTACATTTATAAGAAGTAATTGAATTACAAATACCAATTACGTATTTGTATTTCAATTACGTATTTCAATTACAAGTAATTCAAATACTGCCCAACCCTGCTTGTACGCATACATGCTCTGTGCTTGTACGACTACCTACACCAAAATTTTAACTACGATGGTCGACGAATATTCGCTATTCTAGTTACAATAGTAGACCACATTCATCCATTCTATCTTCGGACCTTCGTCTTGACCAAAACACTGGTCGTTTGTAAGCAACATGTGGGTAGCTGCAATATCCGCTCTCCACCTCTGAGCCGCTGCAGCGCTGTAAACAATAGCTTTATATGAGATACGGTCATAGTTCAGCGAATCGCGATGTAAGCACATTGATGCAGCTTTCAGCGCCGTACCTACCTACTATACAGTGGTTATAACGTATCTGTGGGTTTAAGCGTGTAGTGTCGGGGTTCAATACGTGGGACGCACTACAACATGACTTCAAGCCACATATTACACGGGTCTCAAAAATATTGGACATACTTAATATATTCAGAAAGGGAAATATAAACATAAGTACAAATCTATGTAGTCTTTGAGATAAATAATTCAATAAACAAATTAATGGGTTTGAATTTAACCGCACAAATCTGTATATAAAAGCCCATAATATTCAAATGCCTTGAAAAGCATTTTTTTGATACGCAAACCTATTAGGTAATAGGTACTTAATATAATATAATAAATAAAAATAAATATCGTTTACTTTAACATCTAAATTAGAATAATATTGAGGTAAATGTAAAAGTTTCAACATGTTTGTTACATAATCACGCAAGAACGAATTTGCATGGATATACTCGTACCATGTCTTGGATTACCACATAATAGTACATTATGATACGAGTGTGCTGTATTGGTCATTACCCATGAGGCGGTATTATTCGCGCGAGCCAAAGGCGAGCGCGATAATTTTGCCGAGTGGGTAATGAACAATGCGCACGCGTTTCATACGACGTTTTTCAACACATTTGCGAGGAAAGAAACCGTCTTGTTGTAAGAACATATGCTACAATAACGTAACTTTAGAGAAATGATACATTTAGATTTATAAAGTTCAACTGACCTTTGTTGCCAGGTACTGACTATCCACTTCCTGTAAAAACGTTTCTACGTCGGTTCGTATTTTTCTTAATATGTAACCTGCAGTATCTAACCACACAACATATACGATAACAAATATTTATGCAAAATGGCGCGCTGGATTTTTTTTCGGGTAGCGATGCGCGCGCAAGGCACTGACAAAACCGCTGAACAGCCTACCATCACGTTCGGTCGGAGGTGGAGACAAAATTTGAAACTTGAAAAAATTAGATTTCGCTGCTAATTATTAATAATTATTCTCTATCGAGAGAGAGTGAGAGAGAAAGTGCGAATTTGGTCAAATGGAAAATACAGTATGGCGATTGTGAAAATTTTCTCATTTTTCTTCATGGGTGGCGTTTTCGTAATTTTCGATCATGCTAAAACCGATAGTGGGGTCAAATGTAAATCCAAGATGGCGGCTGCAAATTTTTTTCTTATTTTTCGTCATGGGTGAGAAAAATGCGAAAAGACAAATTTTTACAGCCGCCATCTTGGATTTACATTTTGACCTCACTGTCGGCTTTAGAACCATCGAAACCTACGAAAACGACACCCATGACGAAATATGAGAAAATTTTCACAGCCGCCATCTTTGATTTACATTTTGACATCACTATCGGCTTTAGAACCATCGAAACTACGAAAACGACACCCATGACGAAAATGAGAAAATTTTTGCAGCCGCCATCTTGGATTTCCATTTTGACCTCACTATCAGCCTTAGAACCATTGAAAGCTACGAAAACGATACCCATGACAAAAAATGAGAAAATTTTCGGAGCCGCCATCTTGGATTTCCATTTTGACCTCACTATCGGCTTTAGAACCATCGAAACCTACGAAAACGACACCCATGACGAAAAATGAGAAAAATTTCGGAGCCGCCATCTTGGATTTCCATTTTGACCTCACTATCGGCTTTAGAACGATCGACAACACGAAAACGATACCCATGACGAAAAATGAGAAAATTTTCGCAGCCGCCATCTTAGATTTCCATTTTGACGAAATTCACACTTTCTCTTTCTCTCTCTATCGAATTAGAAAAAGACAGACGCAAGAATGAAGCCGCGTTAAAGAACTTCGTTCCAAAAACCTGTTTACTTTGTCACACTATATTAAGTCGCAATAAGAAAGACATGTCGTGCCTTGATAGTACTTACTAATTCCATACTGCCAGACTGCCATGTCATTACTCCGACTAGTAAATAGTTATCTATGGCGCACATTACCGCACTAGTGCGATTATGTAAAGAAAAAAGCACGTGTCTATAATACACTGCATTATGAACCTAAAAGCGGTTAAATAAGAGCCACTTTACGAGCAACTGTGTTGAAAAATATATTTTTAAAGGTGCAGGATTTAATTTCCCTAGTATACGACTAAAACCAGAGCTAATATAATAACATTATTATTAATTATAATAACAACTATAACGTAACATCACGCCTGTATTCCCCGAAGGGTTCAGCAGAGGTGTACACTCACATTTCGCCAGATAAGTTTAAGTCCCATGTAATATGGGGCAACAACTATAATATTTACATAATATATAAGCTAACAGACTTAAAATAATAATAATATACAGGATGTCAGGGACATCGACGCGAAGCCTGTTACCATGTATTCAGTACATGATTCTGAACACCCCTGCGTTGAAAATTTATTTTTCGTATGGCGAGGCTGATTCTTTGGCCAAAAAATAGGCCATCCCTCTGGTCACGTGAAGAGTAGACTTAACGTTTGGCGATGTCTCGAAATCATTCTTATTATGAGATAACATGAAACGTTATTTCAGATTAATCCTTAACCTTATGCTGTTAACTCGCAACTATGAGACCAGTGAGTTCACCTTCAAATACATCATAAATCTATTTCAAAGATAAATATTATCGATCTAAACCCATGGTCAACACGCAAAGTGCCGACAGTTCACCAAATTGTAATATCTCTGGAATAGATACCGACTTTGACCTCCACGCTATCCGTCCTAATTACATGTTATTCTGGCTTGATTTGAGAAATGAAGATTTTTATGTGCATGTAGTAACACAAATAACATATTCCTGATCCAGACCTACAGACACTGTTTTCACAGATGTATCGCGCCGTAATAGGCTGGATAATCTTAATTAGAATCATATTCAATTAAATTCTTCAATTTGCCGCAAGCCTCACTTTTGCATTAATAATAATTAAAAAAACAAAATAATGAGAAGAAGTCTTGCCATACAAAGATTTAATTTGTTAGACTTTCATTACCGTACTTAGGTCGCGCGAAAGAGTCCATAGGTACTGAGAAGAGTGAGCTTACACAGTCATCCTGCATGGAACAATAGATACGATTTTCAGTATGATTGAGTAAAACAATCCTACTCAAATAAAACAAACGCAATAAAAACGAAAAAATAATAAAACAACGAAACAATAAAAAAAAAAACAAAACAACTAACTAACTAACTAACGATTAAAATCCTTGTTGTCGTAGGATTCTAACCTTATTCAATATAGTCTTCAAAACTTATTTTTTTAAATTAAGGGCCTATTTCACGATGTCCGAATAGCCACTACTTACCGAGTAAATTCAAAAATGGAACAGAATTTGTTTGAAATTATCTGCCATGTAAGTTAATAGGAACTTAATCGTAGGTGGTGAACAGGCCCTAAAACTCTTGTATCTTTACCAATAATGACACTTCCAATGATAAATCATACGATTCGTTTTTGTTTATAGGAACCAAGTATAAGATAACATCTTTGCTTACCAGTTATAAAATGATCATAAAAGCCGTGTCGCCCCTCGGCTAGTTCGCGAGATTGATCACAAAACTTTGTCTAGACATAGCTTAATTATATAGCCTGGTTCAGAGCTCTTAAGGATAATATAAATGAAAGTTCCATTAAAACTTGTCCAGTAGTTTTAAACATCGTTAAGGAAAAACGCGCAAATGTTGCAGTTTTAAGTTCGCTCCTACTAAGTGCTTTGGTCTTATGGGTTCAGTTTCAACGTAAGGAATGTTGAAATACAGGAACTAAGTATGGCATAACAAATACTAGATATTATATACAGGTGGCGATTTAGTGACCTGCATCCTTCAAGGGGGTAATTCTACCTGTCATACTCGTACTATACAACTTTGGCTATGGAACACAAATTATACGACTCGTAAAAAAAATATCTTTTCGAATTTTATTTTTGAAGTGAAATCTTCTTTAGCGGCGTTGTGCACTTTTTTTGGTATGGGTAAAAAAATTTAAACTCACCGTCAGGACACGTGACCTGATCGGAAATTCGTAACTTTCAAGTTTTTGTTGACAGCGCACTGTTTTATTTTTTTCGAATTTCTTTAATGGAGCTGCAGCTTTCGTTCTTATACTGACAGCAAGCCACATAAATTCCTGACATTTTCGTTAGATGGCGTTACTTCGTTTTCACTTCAATCGGCATTCCCAGACTGCCTCGTTTTTTTTTTTCACGAATCGGATATGAACTTCATGGTGATAGTTGTTTAGTACGACAGGTAGAAACAACCCTTTGGTGGATGCAAGCGTCATAATTCAACAGCCTGTATAATAGAGCTTATACGAGTACATATAATAATGATAGTAAAAGTAGCGCGATATTTAAGAATTGCTTACTAATAAGTCGTAGGAATCTGTCAATGTATCCTGTCGTCGAATTCTCGGTAAAATATAAGACACCAATAGGTGATGTGTTAGAATTAATTTGCAGCAGTGTCTGCTACTTACCGTCGAAGAAGTTCATATACTATGTAGAGACTACCATACAACAAAAAATTAAAATACTGGCACTACTAATGCTTAAGAGTATTTTGGAACTGTCAAATAAATCCTAGATCCGAAAAAAAAAACGAGTTTTTCAAACAAATTAAATGTAATGTAAGCCGGATCCACTCCAACCCTTTAAATTCCGTTTATCCAACTAGGCCTTGGGTGAATTCTCGGACATACATTTCAGAATATCCACCTTAGGGTGGATTTTTGGGGTGGATAAACGAAATAGCCCGAGCCCACTATGGATTTTGCCGAGCTATAATGACTAAACTATTGAATATATTCAATTGAATTTTCGTATACAGAATGGGAACGTCATTATGGACACACCGTTTACTTTTTTTGTTGTATTGTCGTCTCCACCTTGTATATACTCCGTAAGGACTATTTCTGCTTGCAGCGCTCGGCCGCTATACAACCGGCCCGGTAACAGATGTGGTCATCGTGTTCACGGGATTTTGTTTTCAAACTGCTTAGATATGAGGTTCTTCGATAGTACATTTGCCATTTTATTAAAGCATTTTTTTTGACAACTACATAATATTATAGTCTTGGGAAACATAACATCATATCATTATGTAATCTCCGACGACGCGCTAGGCAGTACACCCACATTTCGCCAGTTATGTTTAAGTCCCATGTAATAGGGGGCGAGCCTATTGCCATCAACCGGTCACAAATCCAGACTCCGGGCTACTACTGAGAAATACCTGATGGAAAAATGGGTTTTTCCCAAAGTGTTATTGGGATAACACTATGCCCGACCTGGGAATCGAACCCAGGACCTCATGCACAGCAGTTGCGCGACCTCTAGCTATACCAACGAGGCAGTCATGGGAAAGTCCATGGTTAACTGGTTGACGATGATTTAATTGAATTCTACTGTCGAATGTATGTGAAAAATGCAAATCCGTTTTGCTGGAGTTTATCCCACAATTTTACTTTCTTTTTTTTTTTTATTCATGCTTTGAAAAGTTGCAAACATCAAACAAAAGGGACTATTTTTTGGGAATTAATAAAACCATACAAAACGTCCGGAAAATTCAATTTAGCTGACCTGTTAGGTATGGCAAACTGGCCAGTGTTCAGTAAATACAGTTTCAAAATACTGTTATCCTATTTCAATTTACATAATCGTATAGTACACTTCGAACAATACAATTGCTTTAACATAAAATAACTATACCTAACTAGCAACAACCTTTAATGACGGTATTAAAGTCCGTGCCAGTTACAATCGTAACTTGATTAACCGTTTCGTAGAACCGTAGACAATTTGCACAAGCGGCGTAGGCTCGTAGCAGTCGTAGCATCTCGTAGCATTCAATGTGCTACGCCGTCGATGCACTGTGTACCGAGTGCGATGGCTACGTGCATTCAATGCGGGTAGACGGTGAATACTATTTCACTTCTAGTTAATTATGCATGAATAGTAATAGTAACATTTTTTTATAAATCCCTTCAGATAAGTCAAATTAGTCTAAGTAGAGGCGGCATTGATGCAAAAACATTTTGTAACAAAATTTTTTGTCACGTAGATATATTTTTGTAAATTACCATTTTTCAGTAAACTTTATTTTAATAATATCATTTGGGAGTATGTTTAATCTTAAATATCATAATTATTATCATTTGCAACACTTGAATATTTAAATTAAAGCTGTACAGGTACAGGTTCAAGTTAATGTAGTATACAGAGTACAAATTAATTTGGTTTATTTTAGTTGTTGGATTGCGGCTTATCAATGATTGGCCGACACCGCAAATGGTATCAACATTTTAGTTAAAATTGACTGAACCACAGTTTCATTTGAATTAAAAGGACAGCTTTTACGTTTGAAGTTAAGTGAATATTTTCGTCATATAAGTCAAGTTTTAGCTCAACAACTGTACATTGAAAACCAGAATGAGAGCGCAAAGAAGCAATGAACTAAAACTAATTGAGACATTAATTAGACGTTTGTCAATTAAATTGGTTTTTATTGTGGCTGGTGTGTCGCGTACAAACAGGCAAATGAAACTAGTTATGATCTGTTTCCACAACGTAAATATTTGCAGAGCGGCACGCGGCGCGGGGCACATGTCAAAGGCGCCGGCTCCGGTATTGATCTAGAGTGGGGCACGGGGGGCTCGTTGCTTCGGGGGGTGGGGAGCGCGGGACGCGGGGACGCCGCTCGTACTACGGACTCGGAGGCTGCCTTACGTAAGGGCGCAGCGCGTCTGACACCCTGTCTACCAGCACTCGCCGACTCTGATTAATAAAACAACCGTTATCGACTCACTGCAACCGAGATATCATCGGTTTCTATCTCTAATTAATTTACTTTGACACTTAACTGAATACCTCGGCTCCTAATTCGTATCGATCGCTTTAATATTCAAAGAGATTTAAGCGTTCATAACAATACCTTTTCAACACTTCCTGCAAAATAAGGCGGGTGTGAATTTTCCTCAATTCTCGAGACTCGTTCTTTTAGGAACACCATCGTTTCTTGTTTAATCATAATAAATTAAAAGGTCCTCGGTACGATCAACCCTAATTAAACAGCAATCATAAATTAGATAAGTAATTTAAAAGGTCGCTTTGATGTCGCCGATTGCGCCGGTTCAATTTTCTCACGTTTTACTAAGTCCCAGTATTTTAAACAGAAATTTGTCATACGCAAAGGAATGATATTAAATTCAGGTGAAACGTAAATCGGTTTACCCCCGCCCGGCCGACGAAACCCTATGCTCAGCGCCAGGGTTAAACCGATTACAGTAACAAGATATTTTAAGCGGATCACTGCAGTGTTAAGACCCTTTTCTCTGTTTTGCAAACTAATCACATAGTTCTAATATAAAATATAAGTACAAACAACTTTTTCTTGTGAGTTCACTGAACTGAGATGTGAAATGAAATCGAGTGCCCTGTTTTATGAGCCATAGCAACATGTAAAGTAGTCCTGGATTCGTTTTATCAGCAATGAAATGATTGGGATTTTTAAAAGAAAGCTCAGGCCTGTCATAACAGTCTTAAAAGAGATTTGTTGAAGATGCTTTAAGCTTGCCGTATCCCGAGTAACGGCCCGGGGACGGCGCCGGCTGCATGCCGCGCACCTGCCGGCTACCAAACGAACGTTTTAAATAATTCTAAATTCCGAACCGGTGCCGGTGACGGCCGAACTTGGGCGAACAATGCCCGCGAAACATTCCCTGATTGCTAATGAGGACATTGTGGAACAACTTGAATTAAACGAAACGGAATAAGGAAATAAGAACGAAGTTTTGCCCAAAAATTCGCTGAACCGTTCTCGTCTTTTACATTTCCTTTATTATTACTTATGTTATCAGCGAGATCTTTTAAAATAGATAGGAACGTGATTCGGTCAGAAAAGGAATGAATAAAAGAACGCGAAGGGTAGGGCAGAAAACACTGCAAACGACTCCGAAGACATTTTGATAAAGTACACAAAAAAATCACTCCATTAGCCATCTACAGGGAAGTAAAACCCTTATTATTTTCTTCCCAGTTACTTTTTCCATATCATTGATAAAAAGATTGACAATATACTCAAGGTTCAGAAACCCTTAAAGGATAGATAAAGCAATCCCTTTTGAAATAAACTCTCAAAGTTGAGACTTTGCATATTATAACTTTGAAGCAAAATATGAAACGGTTCAAAGTTATTCTAATCTTAAGAAGACTAGTAGCGAAGGGTTTATGGCATAAAGTCTAGACGTCTTCTACTCGTTCTTCATTTCGGTGCAGCGCAGTTTCCATCGATTTCTCATCACAGGACTGCTCAGGGCAGGGATAATCCCACATAGATAGACTGGTTTAAGCTCTACTAAATGCTAAAGGACGGAAAAGCAGTTTATTATGTATAAAAATTGGAATTTCATCCACGTAGATTGGATTTTTTTTAAGTCAGCTCTTAGAATTTTAATAGAATAATATTTAAGTAGCCTTAAAATATCTTTGAGGTAACATTTTCATATTTGAAATAGTTGAAAGTCCACATACTCGCAGTTACTTTTATAATTAGTATTATAAAACTGTACCAACGTAAATTACTATTATATTTTATTTACTTTAAATTCTTTGCACTCCATTTCATTTCATAGTTGCACGCAGCAATGTGCCTTAAAATGCTTTATTTGCCTGAATAAAAGATATAGACTTAATTGGGGCACACCGATTGGTCTAGAATAAAGAATACGTTAGCGGAAAAATTTTAATGGCGTAGTAAAGTGTGGCTGATTCACATAAAACTGAGCTACAATAAGGACATGTAAATGTTTCAGTGGTCCAGTTCGGACGAGAGAGATTCTATCACGGGTAGTATTTTAAAATAGAAACGTCGTAAGCTATTAAAGGTTGAATGGACTCACAAGAAATATTTTAATCCGAAACTTCATATATTTGAACGAATGCTAACCTAGTTTGAATGCATATATTAGCACTTTTATCGTTAGTGGCAATTCATATTTCCTGAAAGTATAAAACTGCACTTTGTTAACTAATGATTACGTGATTGCTAACCTGTCGTTTAAACTTATAAACCTTTGTATTTACTGTTTATGTTTCACAAGAGCGCGATGAAAAGCAGCTGCATAAATATTTATAAAGTTTTCTTTTAAAGTTAGATTAACTTAGAAAATACATTTTGTACCTAGTATGATCCTTTGTTAGTCGAAATAAACGTTCATTAATATTACTAATAAATTCCATCGAAAGCCAGTAGCTTTCGATGGAATTTATTAGTAATATTAATTGCCCACACATTGCTACCTAAGTAGTTTATTAAAAACTTCGATCCCATGGAAATATACATAAAAATCCTGTATGAATGGCAGCTACACACATTTGACACATTTTGAGTCATGACACGACGCTGGCGCCAGGTATCGAGACAGTCATTAAATTGGTCTCATCCTGCGGCACAGTGACAATGGCTATACGTTTGTTCGTGTTGCGACAAGTACAAATTGTACGAGTAAGCTCCTACCGAATAAGGGGTGCTTGACGAAGTGGAAAAAAATGCTTAACCTGTTTTCCTGATCACATTTACTTCCCCGTCACAGACTTATGATAAATGTTTAATTTTTTCTTTAGGATCGCTCGAATTTGTTGTCTCCATTTTGGTACCTATTTTTTACTATTCGTCTTATTCCCTGAATTAGAATTTCCTAGAATATAAGCTGTATTTTTCAAATACTGTATGTAAGCCTTGATTAAAATAGTGATTTTTGTTTCAGAGTCAAAAACTGGGCGCTAAAATTCGGCGTCGACTTATGGGAGTTCGGAAGGCATTTTACGAAAATGAATCAAATACAAAACGTAAGTAAAAGATCAAGTTATTCACCTACTTCAATATTATGTAGATTACTCCCTTCCACTTATTCCTATATGACTCTCACTTCGTACATAGAAATAAAGCTTTGAAAAACACAAGCAATCGTCAAGATCTGCATTCGTGGTAAAAGCCGCACGTGAAATCGGACTAAAAAAAAACCATTTCCTGAGAGTCGTGCGTGGAGTTACGTGTGATGTTTCTCTCTTGAAGGCGGCGAGAGAGCGTGTAGCAAGTAAGCCGGATCGCCGGTCCGACGCGTACGTACAAAAACTACGAGTCCGCTCCCGTGGCGCCCCCTTGCGCCCCAAACACCCCCCGACACCCCCAACACCCCCACAGCCCGCGACCCAGTTACGTGTCCGACCAGAGATAGGGATACAGCGACTGTTACTAAAGCATGGTATTAGTCACTTATCGATGCATCTTGATCGCTTAATGGTTTCAATTAGATGCTATTTGTAATGTTTATTATGTGGGGACTTTTACCAGCTTTTGTGGGCTTAGGGCTGCCCCTGATGAATCGTGTCTGCAGATGTTGAAAATAATATAACCGATGAATACAAATACCATGTGATAGTAAGCATACCTACTGCATTTTCTTTTCATATTTTTGCAACATCATTAAACTCTTGCACTGAAACCCGACCAAGTTTACTTAATTAGAAAATGAAACCTCCAAGTTAATGAAAAAAATAATCGTAAGCTGCTTAAAGTATCTCGTCATTTTGATCCTAGTACTGCAAGCTTGTCGTCGCAATAACTTTTTATTTGAAGGTAATTTGAAAAAATTGAAATACATTACTTGTCTGTTAAATTATTTATTTAGTCTAGACACCATTCGAGTTGTGGAACGACTTTTATTACGCTACCTCTGCATATGAATATTCAAATATTATGAGTATGATAGTACGCTGAGGCTGGTAAGTTAGGTATATGTATAGTTATTTCAAGGGAATTCAATTTCCTTTTGTGTATTAAATGTTAGCGAACTTTTAATATCAACTTGTTACTTTGAAAATTGAAACTCATGATTGTCATAGAATTTAACTATAAATATTATGTAAATATGTTATCAATAAATCCTTTTATGTATGATAGTTAACAATAAGTGATGTTAATGCTCGCACCGCAACGCAACGCATTGGAAAAATCCTTCTTCATCACTTATGTACATTTTCTATGAACCAACGCATGGATTGGTTGCAATGCATGCGTAGAAAATGTGCACTATACAGGCAGGCCGCACTGCACTTCTTTGTATGAAAATGCGTTGCGCTGCGAGCCGTTGCGACTGTAATGTCGCAACTGAAATGTTGCGGCTTTATGGGTACTTTCTGTTGATATTATGAAGAAAAAAAAAACCAATTTACTTAGCTACCATTAAAACGACATGAACTAGAATCGATCGAACTAAATACTTTCGGTGCGTTAAGGAACATGGAGAACATTAGAAAAGTAGGTAAAAAGGTTCTATTGAAAAACCCTTTACAAAAGTAACACTGTGATAACGTCGTGCCCGTTGTAATAAAACAATCAAAATTCCGTGTACATCGCGCCGTCCAAGTAATAATGTGATGTTTCGCGAGAAACTTCGCCATCGCAACTTATTCAATATTAGAGTCCTGATCGACCCCCTACCCTGTGCCCTGGCCGTACCCTGCCCGCTATCACTTCAATAAATCATTTATATTATTAACTTTGCTATTTATTTATTAGCTGCTCCATTGGTGTTGTTCACTCCTACGTGCCTCCGCTTCTATCTAATGTAGTTTCTTTATTAATGTTTGCTTGTACTTACTGATAATAAAAACTTTTTGGATCGTTATTCTGTTGATTAAATTAATAGTAGTTGGGCGGGGCGGAACAAAAGAATACTTTTCCGTAAATTGTAATAAGTTTTCCTAGTTCACGGGGCTAGAAATTAAGAGTATATACCTACCTAAATATATATATTATAGTAGTAAATAACTACAGGTAGACCCAGGTATATTTTTCTTGATCCTGCTATTCTCATTGCAACTCTAGTCAAAATTGGCCAAGTCGTATAAAATCCATGAACACAATTCGACTCCCCTACGTAGGTAAGAACAAAATTGGCCTGCGCTCACGCGAGTCGCGACACATTAATTTCTTCCCTTGTGTCTGTCTGTTGTTTACCTTGCCCCACATCTCACAAAGGGAGACGAGCGACCTAAACCCACTACTCCGTGAAGGTCCAGGCCTTCACTGTTCACTCTACAATCAAATTAGGTTAAACTCTGCGCGTCCGCCAGAGTGCGCTAGTTGCGGCCGCGCGCCGGAACCGGCCCGGGAGGCCGGAGAGCGACACTCGCTTCAAAAGATTACAAGTGGACAATTGAAATTAGCGGAGTTTGTTAAGCTTCGTCTCTTAATTTTATTAAGGTAATTACTGTTAGGGTTTAATTAGGGGTAATCTAAATTTATTATAGAGTTGCAGAAATGGATGTCTAGTACCTAACTCGCAATACATTGTTTCAGTTGATGACAGAGAATATTGTTATACCGGGGTGGTATGTCTATCTGTCTGTCTGTGTCTAGTTTTGGGAATAAGTTTTTGTTTAGACTGTTCAATTTAATTATTAAGAAGCCAGTATACAGCAGTGGTAGTCCACGCTTTGAAATTATGATAATTTACGTTTATTATGCACTGTGTAAATGCAAATGTTTTTAATATTCTACCGTCCAATATACTCAGAAAAATATAAATCCTTTATAATATGAATTGGAAACTGCAGAAGAACAACTCTCTGCGAAATAAAGAAATGACGAAAAAAATATTTCAAAAACGCATTCACTGCTGCAATAATCTGATTCAAAATGAACTTTTACAGTGAAATGAATCTTCAGCACGCTCAATCTCGACATTCTAACGAGAATATGAAATTCCAAGACGCTCGGCTCGCTTCGCTCTTGCCTTTCGAAAACTTAAATTTCATTAGTAATACATTTTTAATTAATCGCTGCTACGTATTAAAAGTTTGGCATTTTGGCAAGCCGTCGCAATTAAATTTTAATTGGTGAGGACGACACTTTGTCCCCAGAGGTGAATTACCTGCGTAATACATTTTAACGACAGGTTCATTGAATAAGGCTGTGATAAGGTGCATGAAAACATCGTTCTTTTAAACGTTATACAGAGGCAATTACTGGATTTTTTCACAAAATGTTTCATAAAAATTAAGCAAAGTAAGTGACTAATTAAAATGAAGAATCACTTTGAACTTTAGAAAATATGAAGTGCTCATTAGCATATTAAACAGAAACACCTGCAGGTAACAGATATAGATCTTGTACAGCTATCTAGAAGAGCCAAAGTCTTACAAGAGTAAAGTGCGTATAAGCTGGGGAGCGTTTGTTTTCCCGGCCCATTGTAGTCCACAATAATAGCAACGAACACCTTTCATTCTTTTTAAAACTTCTGCTAAAGAAGAAAAGCGCCCGCCCTTGCGTTACATATCGGCACTCACCTTTATGGTCGTATTTTTGTCGTTTAAAGAGTAAAAACCGAAAATGTCTTTTTCCTTCTATGGTCTTAAACTGTTTTAAAATTGTGCATTTATTTAACTTTTTATTATTTCAACTTTTGAAGTTTACTGAATATTTCCAAGCTTATATTTTTATACGTATTTTCATTAACGCAGTTTTTATTCCACCTTTTAGGAAAACTTTTCTTGTTCACAGGGTACTTAATTACATTTTGTAATTAAAAAATATTTCTCACTCACTGGTTATTAATTCACTGGGTCTTTTTGATAACATCATAAAATAGCTAAAATATTTCCAGTTTAGTAGGTACCTAACATTTTCTTCATGAAAATTAAATACATTTTTACATTTAAAAATATCTTCCTACTTTAATATTTTTATAACAAATTCTTGTTGAAAATTAAAAACATTTTAGCATCAAAAATATCTTGCAACTACATTATATAATATTTTAATTAATATTACAAGCTCTGTATTTTCCATTTTTAACGACTTCATGAAATTCTTTTCACAGATGCTTATAACATATATTAAACATCATAGTAAAAGGAAATAAACAGCAAAGGACGCATATTGCTTTTTTTTACACGAGAGCTTGGAACATCAGTTTAAATATTTCAACATACCTACTTCAAAGCTTCAGTTAAATATAACTAAGTAATTTTAACGCTCTACAATGTCCCGAGGGTTAACCAATCATACAGAAACAATAGACCCGCAGTCGTCCTGTTACTGGAGTGAGAGTCTTACTGCGAAAACTTATTAATCAATATTCAATAACAAATGAATTATATTGCATATTGTTTCAAACATAATTTTACAAAAATCACAGGATAACCCAAAAGTCTGACAAGAGAAATCGTTTTTGATTTTTTTTTTTGTAGTACAAACATTTTCCCCATAACAACAATAGATTTCAATTCAAGATCAAGTCCATCCATGTTCATATATCATGTGGACATACAGGGTGTGAACGGATTCGATCGGGGCTCGTCCGCGACCACCGCCATTATTTATTTCCATCCTATGTGTTCGGAACTGTTGAGAGGCGCGCCCACCTTATATGTTCCCAACGGCTCGTGTTTTGGAATTCGCTTAGAATTGTACAGCACACAAGGCGATTCTGCCCTTTTCACTACATATTTTTTGTTGGCAAATGGAGTTCCCTTGTGCGTAGTACGCACAAATGCGGCCGGGTGGAGTGGAAAATCCTGTCCGGTGTGGGCAAGAAACGCCGGACTAGCGAACCGGCCGCCGACCGTGACGCCGCGTTTTTACTGCTATTATTTAACATAGTTGATTATTCAACTGTCCCAGATATGGGTTTATCAACATTTTGTTGGTGAAAAACCACATATGCCTTAGTTGAGTAAATATCCCTTAGTGTTCGTCAAATAAGTAGATCTGAGGCGTTATTATAACGTTCGAAAGTTTATTAAACGATACCAGGGCGTTGCATTTAATTTAATTTGTTTATTATAACACCAAATATTTCACGATACACAATAGGTACATAGCCTCTAATACAGCCTGCAGATACTCTGTAATACGGCTCCCCAGACGCCATATTCGCAGATGAAGCAGATTTCCAACCCATATTCCTATAGTACTACAAGTTCCTATAGTACGGCTACCGTCGGACGATGACCCCTGAAAATGCTCGGCGTGCCATTCATTCAGCTATCCATAACTCGGCTCGGTTCAGAGACAAGACTTTTTTAATTTTATATAGTAATCCAGACCGTATTTCAACCACATGGCCAATCTCCACGGACTATAGTAGCCTTCGGCGCGGGAGATATAATAGTGCACGAGTGTGTGCGCAGATACAGGTAAACTCTCTCTTCCCTCACTCTCATAGTCCTTTTAAATTTTACTCACGGGATGTAGGCTTGCGTGGCCTTTAGGTAAGTGACTGTATCGCACACTATGATTTTAGTAGAAGTACATAAGTTAACAGCTATTTTTATCTTAAAGTCATGCCGCATTTGTGTTTACTCTAGTATTAACAGTACATTTTGCTAATTTTACCCCTACGTAAAGTCGAATACCACTACAAAAAAAGAATGACAATAAATAGTACAAAAATGACGCTTCAAAGTATCAAGTCGTTTTATTTTAGATTTTATGCCATAATTTTTGTTTTTCAATTTTCAAGCACTTCGTCTCTGTAAGTAACATTAGCAAAACATTATCAAATTGTACACCAACTCCTTAAATAAATTAAAATAGTTGAATATATAGGATTAATCATAGGTCCGCGAGGGTGGTGTTGACACACAAAGCGGATTAAATTAACTGCCTTAATTGAATTTAGGTTCCTTGTTAGCCAATGTGTCCGGGCGTCCCTCGGGCGGGGAGAGCGGGCGTTATGCAACCGCGCGCCGCAGTGATGCCGGAGTGGCCGGCGCTCCCCCGACCAACCTACCGATTAAATTACGAATTAAACACAACACTATACCTAATAAATTGTCTATTTTGATGATTTTCGACGAGTTTTGGCGTTTATTATTAACACAGGGATGTGCTAGGCTGTGATGGGAAGTCTAAAATTCGTTATAAGGCGGTGTAGTTTCTATGTCTAGTATCGCTATTTATGTTTATCTATGCCATAGATACATATTTATTCTTGTAATTTATAATAATCTTCGAGTTATCTATGCATAAAGTTGTCTCTGCATCACAATAAGGTTGACTCGTAGAAAATGCCTAAGATATTAAGTCCGCCTTTACACAGTATTTTTAACCAACTTCCAAAAAGGAGGAGGTTCTATGTTCGACTTTATGTATGTTTTCTTTTAATATACATAAAAAAGATTTCTCCGTCAATTGTGGACCGATTTTGAAAATATTTTTTTGTTTGAAAGGGTACGCTCCCGAGGTGGTCAAACAAAAATATGTATTATTGAAGCTAACTATATCAAAAACTGTCCAAGCAAAGTTAATAAAATTTATATGGGACCACCTCGGGAGCTTGCCCTTTCAAAGCAAAGTTAATAAAATTTATATTAATACATATTTTTCCCACTTAGTTTTTTTTTTTTTTTTTTTTTTTTTTTTATTATTTATGTACACACAGTAAAATATATAAAGATACCACATAGTTATAATTTAAGTACAAAGGTACTGCTTATTTCTTAAGGACAATAGTAGTAATAGACAATAGTGTAATAGTTTATATGGATGATATGATGACAATTTCCTGTCACTGTTATTTGCGTAGGCAGTGGTATTCGAATTTGTGTGGGGTAGGTACCACAACTAAAAAATAAAAACTTTTTACAAAAAAATAAAAACCGACTTCCAAAAAAATACACAAAGTGAAAAATAATTTTATTTTCGGAAGTCGGTGGCAAAAAACGAAAATTCAAAACCGAAGACACAAACTTCCGAAAAAAATTTTTTTTTTCACCTTGTGTATTTTTTTGGAAGTCGGTTATTTATTTCAAAAAAGTTTTTTTTTACTGGTGCATAAATTTTAATAAATAGATAGTAGCTACCTACTATTCCGCCTCGTTTCAGCTTACGTTGGGTTTTTGGTGTAATACTACCAAAGCTAAGACATAGCAGCACAAGAAATATTTATATCAAACCTCAAACGTCCTATAATCCTAATAAAGACAATAAGACGCTGAAAAGACGAAAAAAAATTTTTTTTTCTTGCTTTCCATTTTTCGCTTAGTTATTGGTCGTCTCATGCCAGTCACATTCGTTATTATTATACGAGAAGTTACTATAATATTATAGTACATACTAATTCCATGCATAAAAACTTATTCCGAATAATAAAAAAAATGCTGGCCACCATAAAAAAGTTAAGTCATTATTATAAAAGTGTCACAAAATTGGCGGGAACGTCGAATGTACATTTATTTTGGATTTGTTTGTTAACGTAATACAGATTAAAGATACGTAATTAATTTAAAGGCTCTTATATTATTAAATGAGTTCCATTAAAATAATAAACGATGGGGGACGAATAACAGCCCCGTCCTTACATAATGCAGGTCTGCGGGTTGGACCCTGGGGTCAGTAAATTCACCATCCCATGAGACGCCCTAAACTCACGTAAGCACATTTTTTTATTGATCGACACTTCCTAATTTTTAACGAGGAACCAGATTTTTAATAACTATTTTTCGCCAGGCTAAATAAGTGCAATGGTGATTTTGTTGATTATGTAATTGAAACACTATCATTGAGTTAAAATTAATTTTATTTTGTAAAATAGGTAGGTAATATTTTTAACCAATTATTTTATAAGGCACTATACTTCCATTTCCTTTTTCTTATCTACTTTTATTTCAATAATAGGATAGGATCAAATGCATGTTAGAGCAATAGAAACGCAAAAACTTTTTACAAAAAAAAAAGAACAAACGACTTCCAAAAAAGACGCTACAAAGTCAAAAATATCTTTAATTTCGGAAGTCGAATTTTGTATTTGGTTTTGAACTTTCGTTTTTTGCCACCGACTTCCGAAATTAAAGTAATTTTTTACTTTGTAGCGTCTTTTTTGGAAGTCGGTAGTGCTATTTTTTGTAAAAAGTTTTTATTTTGCATTTTTAGTTGTGGTACCTACTCCACACAAATTTGAATACCACTACCTGCTATGCAAATAACAGTGATAGGAAGTTATCATCATTATATCATCCATATAAATTAAGTAGGGAAAAATGCGTATTATTGAAGCTAACTCAAAAACTATCCAAGCTATGTTAATAAAATTAATATGAAACTACCTCGGGAGCACACTCTTTCAAAGAAAAAAACAATTTTCAAAATCGGTCCACAATTGACGAAGAAATCGAGTAACAAACATACAAAAAAAAAAAAGACATACAGACGAATTGAGAACCTCCTATTTGAAGTCGGTTAAAAACCACACCTATTATGTAATAATGTTTGCTTTCAATCATTAAAAAAACATCAAGATCTGAACTAAAATCCACAGACTTTTAAGTCTAATGTTGGCGACCCTAGAGCTCCACAAATAGGCCGCGAGTATAGGGCGGGATCAAATCAAATATCCGTCGGCCGCGACCCTTCCTCGGCCATGGCACTCGGCTTCGGCTAGCGAGCCACTATATTTGCGCAATTAATACGGTTTTCCTTGATAAACTGGAAATGAACAGGTAGGTAGAATATCAAAACTAACGTTGTGACATTATCAATTTTTTTTAACTTAAAGCAATCGCTAAAATAACCTTATACGTATTTATCTGTCTGATGTCGTATCTTCTACGTTAAATCATAGTCTTTGCTCATAAAATGTTATATTAAGGCAAGGATTTCACTTAGCAATTTCCCCCCATTTTAAATCTCAAGTAGGCTATCGATTAAATGGGAAGTCCGGGTGTCGTTGAAGACAATGTAATATGAAGGGGGGTGTCGTCGTGGCCAGCGGACGGACGTCTCTATGGCGCGCCGCCATTTCCCATCCGCCGCCGATGGTACCCTTAAAACGAACTTTATTGACTGAGCGGCAGCTGGTTTCCCGTAAAATGTATTACCGCCTATCTACAAGCTGTATTCCTTTTTATTTCCTCGCTCGTCCTTAATCTAAGAGATGTTCGGAGTTAACTCTGTTATTGCAGGCTCACGTTTCCGCAACAGATAAGCGGCGGCTTTGTCAAAGCGGTCGGTGGAAACGTTAATAAAAAAATATTATAAGCACAGACGCATCTCGTTAGATTTGATAGTACAACAAAGGCGACATCGGGCACATCCAAAATTCAATAACAAGGCAGCACGGAGCGAGCGCCTCTGCCGAATAACAATAATTTGGCAGCCAGCATCCGCCAAATTCCGGATGTGTTCGTTCCATTTTTAAATTTGACAGGTCTCGGCCGCGTCGCGCGCGGTCCGCCCCGCGCGCCGCCGCGCCGCCATGTTGGGAACCAATAACTCAACGCGTAATGTAGCGCGAATGCGACACGATTGTTGTCATTTTCACAAATTATGCGAACGCTACATGCCTGCCAATGTTTATCTGTGCTCGTGAAAGCATTAAATTACGCGTGCTCTACGCAGATATTACTTGCACTAGTCTATTTGCTGTGAACTATTGTTATGTTTTATATGTATTTGCTGATGAGAGATAATTCGGTTGCAGTTCATGATATCTCTACTGTATTGGATAACTACAGGATGGATAAATATTGAATAGTGTTCAGATTTCCCGCCAAACACATTTATGGAATGTTGCCATAATGACCATCGTGGTAGACAAATCTGCATCCTATATGAATAAAACGTTGTATTTTCGTTTAAAACTGCAAAGAATTTGATTTTTACTAAGTATAAAATAAATAAATAACTGAACTAGCAGCCTGAAGCAACAACATATTAATTTGTAAATATTGTCCACACAGAAATACCACGAGTACAACGTGGATGTGGTGCGCAAGGATGGACTGCTGCTGGTGCGCGAGCTCGCGGCAGAGGTCAAGAACCACATGGACTTCAAGATCAACGCTGTCATGGTGAGTCACTAATCTTTACATAAATATTATGTTCTGAATTACAAACAAATACACTAAGTGATTGAGAACGTTATTTCGCAAAACAGTGAAATCGTAGTATCAATCAAATATTTTAGTTTAATACAAAAACTCCCTTCTTTCACAATAGTAACAATATAAGTTCGATACGCCAAAATTTACGGCGTAGCACTCACTGCTCCGCTACGCTTGCTACGCCATAAGCTACGGCGTAGCACGTACTGCTTCGGTGTAGCTTTTATTTTGTCTGATAAATTCAAGCTAAATAATTTGTATCCGGTGAATTCATTCCCTGAGCTATCTTCAAACAATCTTCTATAATGTTCTAAATCTGTCCGATTGAACAAAATACATTCTGTATGTCAGCCTGTGTTCTAAATTATATGTAAAATGACTAACAAGATCATATGTATTTATTTACGCCATTTACTAAATTAATATTATTAAACGCTTGAAAACGAAGGTATACAATTTGCGCTGCAAATATTTTAACATCATAATTCAAGGAAATAATTTCACTGTATTCATAATATAAAATATGTTCCGAGTTTGAGTGTGATCATGAGGTTGTTGAACATATAAATTCATATTATTTATACTTACACATGTCATAACAGTAAGCCGCAATCAATTATAACTCATACTGCCTTGAGTTTATGATAATGTTTTCTATAAAATTCGATCTCTTCATCCTTCTCGTGCAGCTACTTTCTTTACAATGCCAACAATTAAATGAAGATGGGAAAACGTACTTAGTGTAGGTAACAGTAAATTGTAAAAAAACTGTTCTAAAGTACTTACTGTATAAATGTCCGATACAGTAGGAACGAGCTAAATCGTACGAATTTCATTAAACTTTACAAAATTGAAGGATGGATTGAAGTACTTTTCGAATTCTGGGACTTATTAGAAACAAGTGAACATCCTTCACACGTTTCATTGTATTTCTAGAATCTAGACGAATATTTGTTCAATTGTTTATAGCTCGTCAATTGAGAAGGACTTAAGTTCTATTAAAAGCATCATAAAATATTAAGTGCGCCTACAAATGACGGGCCTTAGATAAGCTTCTCATTTGTATTTTGTCATGTCCCATTGTTTACACTCCCCAAAAGCACTTTTTTATTTGTCAGAAAAAGCGAAAATAATTTCTCATTGTGACATTTTGGCTCAACAGATCTTAGATTATGTTCAATTAATTTGAACGTTCAAAGTTTTGCGTGAGTGAAGCAATGGCGCCATTTTTATGGGGCATAGTCCTTTATATAATACTTATTCACTTTTGCAAATAATGCATATACAGTAAGCTTCATAAGTATTTGTCCAGCACTAAACTGCGATAAGAATACAGAGTTACCGTTACTAGGATGCCATTCCTCTTGTATAAAGTTTTAGACATCTTCTGCGGGCCCCAGTAGAAGGTTGACCTACTCTCCTAGCCGGTGTCTGCAGGAATTCCAAGAAAAAAGTAAAAATATGTACAAAAAAAGCGTTATATTAGATATATAAAAGTTACAAGGTTTAGTCACAAAACATAAAATATCTCACGCTGCCTCCCACGATATCTCTCCACAACATGTTCTTATAGCTGGAAATCCTTTATTAGTTTCGGTAGGTAGGGCACACTGAAGCATCCCATGCGACGATTAACCAAATAATCCTTACTAGGAACTGGAAGCCTACCTATGTAAATAAAATTAGGTAATTGAATTTAATTAATAGCGAGTTAAATTTACTTAAGCTGGGAGTATTGCATAGTGAGGGGACGAGTGGATGCTGTAACTGTAAGCGCGTCGTGTAGGCACAGTGCTGCTAACGTACGGCCGCGCCAGTGTTTGTGAATCTACTGCACAATACAGAAATCCTTTCAAAGTGAATTGTCATGCGAGTCGAGATCGAGCGACGCTTACATTCCCTGTTATGTATAGACTCTAAAGGGATTGCTCCCGTATATTGGCTTCTAATATCTGTACATTCTCATTTATTTTTTTCATAAACAATTTACATTGTGTTGAATCCAGGAATCCATAGACAATACATGCAGAGTAGCAATTTTAAACAGGAATTGAAAGAATAACAGATGTTGGAATAAACTAATCTCAATAAATGGAATTAGCAACATGACTTAATTACAATAAAGTTAAATCTTTCGTTCAAATTAACCTTGCCATTGTCGCGTATTTTAATGATACATATCTAAGCACGAATAGGCACTTTTCAATTTGCGTAACAAAAGCAATAAAACCGCTGAGCTCCATTTCGGTATAAAACTCAATAGGAATGTGTTAACGATGAGGCGGGCGAGTTGCGAATTGAAAGTAACGATATTGCGGCGACAGCGAGCGTGGCGTCTCCGGGCATTAACATATTCAGCAATGGTCGCTGTCGAAGTTGTGCCACGCCGCCGCCGCACCGCACCGCGCCGCGCCTCGCTTTGCTCGCGCTCGCGGACACTCGTCTTCGCGATTTGCCGCTCCCACTGATATTGGAATTCTTTTGAATCTCAACTAGTCCTCTGTCTGCTGTTGCCTGGGCAACTTTCAGTCGAATGCTAAGTTGAAAATTTCGAGGGAATAAATCTCCCCGCGAGCTCTTTCAATTCACTATATGCAGCATTACATATTATAAATATGAAAGGCTTCTTTGAGGAAAGTTTTGCATAAAACCACGTCGCCTCTTTGGTGTTTGATTGCGTACACAGAATGACACGCGACAAGTATTTAGGTACCCATGTCATCTTTTCACTTAGACAAAGTTTGTTAAGCACTTACGTTTTCGTAAAACATGTAATAATTCAGGCAGTGAGAAGTTGTACGCAAAGTTTTATGAAGGAGCGACGATGTTTGGAGTGTGAAAGCCAAGTTGAGCATGAGCCGCGCCGACGTAATTATTCGATCCGTGCCACCTCCCGAATGTCATTTGTGGTTTTTGTCGGTACCCCGACGTTCTCCTTTCCGTAAAAGTTCGTTTTTGCCGAATCGTCCCCCGCCATCTCTAATGAAGGCCTACAGGATTCAATTAACCGGAGGGATTGGAATGTTTTGTGATTTGTACCCGGTACGGAATTCTATCAACGCGCTTCAATTCAATGCCTAGCAGCCTACGTGCAAATTAAATCGATCAAAAACTGAAACAAACTGCTACGTCGCCTACAGTTCACCTTTACTGCGATGGGAAACTACAAGATAAGGAAAAACCCTTGGATAAAATAATATACATATGCGAATAATTCTTCTTCTCTCTTTTTGTGTTTTAAACCGTTCGCGTTGATACTTAACAACTTGGGTAGTACCTACATAAGCATAGATAGTTTATAAAGAGCCGGTGGTGCTTGAGCGCGATATTCAAAGAGCTGTGTGAGGCTCGGCGCGGTGCGGCTCGGCGCGGCGTCGGCAGATTTCGCTGAATGCACTCGTTCCTCTGTCGCTGTGTTTGCGTTCTGACTATGCAGTTCCAATTTGACGCATTGTTGAATGAACTCGAACCTTGTGTTAACATTGGATTTCTGAGATGCAATCACTTCTTGTTAATCGAGTTTTGAGTATGATCCCTTTCAAATCGCCATTTCATCTTTTCAGCTTTAAAGTGCTTCAAAACATCATAATATTACAACCTGTTCAAAAATACCAAATCACACGACTAAAAGAGGTAGGCGGTGTGTTCACAAGAGACAAAGCATATTATTTTAGGCTCTCACCCTCACATAAATTCCACTTTATTTTTACATAAACTATTTACCTTCGCCGTATCAAAGCATCTGATTCCTTTAAAGTTGAAGCGTAGTTGAAATTCCTCCATGTACATGAAGTTTAGCAACATTTCGGAGAAATTACCCGAGTGTCTGGGGCGGGGTGGCGCATCGATTGAGCAATAAATCATAATAATATAATAGGTATAATGTAAACAGTGGCCGCGGGTGCTGCCCACCCTCTAACCTCTGCCGCGCGGCCCCGCCTGCCACCATGCTTTATTTAAACACACAAAAATGTACAATGGAACAGGTTAGATGGAAAATTCTGGAGCTATACCAAATATTAGCACAAAATATTCATATACTCTATATGGATAAACAAAAGCGTACATACTCTTTGTTACCACGGGAAATATTTTATTTTGTTAAGTACATAATCTTCTAAACTGAGTTAGCGAAAATGTGTATAGAATTTAATACAAAATATTGTATATTGGAGCCTGCAGAGCCCTAAAAATGTATGGTAAATTGTTGACAAAATTCTGAAAAATGAGACATTTCTAAGATCGCGGCATCTCACTGAAAACTTAAGTGAAATTGCAGTATCAGGAACGATTTGCTTCACCGAAAACACACTTATATTAAATTAGAAAATTATAACCATCGTGATAAACATATTACGTGATTAGAAAATCCTAGACAGCCATTAATCATTTAAATTCATAATTATTAACGATCATAGCTAAGGTTTCGTAGACGGTCTACGAGATGGCGTAGCTCGCGTAGCTTAGTGTCTACGACGCATACTACGGTATTTGGATATCGACTACTTAATATAATTTTTTACTCAGCTATGTAAATGAGGTAAAAATATATTATAGTATTTAAATGGTTTGAATGTACGTTTGTACGCATTCATGTAATAATTTAGATAGTGCAATGAACCGCTGGTCACAACACAACTAACGGCCTAGTTTCAGATGCGCTAATTACCTCTGTTCTGCAACCACGAGTATTTAATTAGATACTTGTAAGGACTGCACAAAATTGTTTGTGTATTTACCCCAGTAATTAATTTAATAATTTTATTATCTTTGTATAAAGGAAGTTTCTGTACAAAATATGCAGTTGATTGTTTGCTCTTCTCAAGCTTATCTCATCGATCAAACAAAGAATACAGCTTGTGTAAATATTACATGAATAGCTGAAATAAATATACAAATATTGTGGCTTTAACCACATTCACCCAACAATAATGTAATGAAACAAAAACTACAGTTTAAATACATTCATTAGCTCAAAATTTAAAGGAAACCGACTCGGTATTTTATTGTACAAGTGCAAAAGCTGCAGTAATTGCATTGATTACCATTTAATAAAAACACCGCGTTATTCGCTGGTTCCCAGAATTAATGACATTGCCTGCGGTAGGTAAGTATCGGGAGTATAAATAAGTTCGACGGAACCACGGCCACGGCTGAATTAACACGAGTTCGTTGCCAGCTCGGTATGTGAAATATAATTATTTCGTTTTACTCGCGTTTGACCGATGTTTCTCTTTTTCAAATGAATTTTGAAGCACTTTCATTCAAAGAATTTGGGATGTAAATTAATTGCAACGGGAATGTATTTCAGAAAATTTTACACACGGAGTAATTAAACCGAAAATATTTGTTCTGACCAATTAATAGGTCATCATATTGTTTTCGTTAGTGTAACACCACAAAACTAGCGTCGCAGCGATAAGACTCCAGCGCGGGCCGAGCGACCGTACGCGTCCTCTCCGCCCCGCCACACACGCCGCCGAGTCCCTCGGCGCCTTTATAAGCTCGACCACCGGCTAGTTCAAGCAGTCAGCGTTCGGTACGGTTCGGGTGCACTACTCCGCATCGACTTAGGTTGGTCACCTCTCTGCCCCCGCATCTTATCGGATACTGGCTAAGCAGCGTATAATATTTGTTGATTGTGTTGACTTCGTTAGCGAAACCGCACAATCGACTTATAGTATACGACGCTGATAGGGATTTCGCTTAGGACCTTTTGATTATAATTTAGAATCAGTTAACTTTTATAAATATACCTTTGTTACTCAAAATTCAAAATATTTTATTTCACATAAACCTACATGGGCACTATGAAACGTCAGAAGCTACGCACGGTTCCAATTGGTCGTTTCCTATGGAGAAGAGCCGGCAAGAAACTCCACGGTTACTCTTTTAAAAATAATTGGGTTTTACAATATTTACAACAAAAAAAAATATAAAAAATACAGTATTATTAGGTATGCGAGGACAGTGTAGGTCTTTCAACAAGTACCAAGTATGTACTTAACAAAATAGAAGATGGTCAACAAGTGTACAGTCCACTAAGCCTACAGCGTTCTCACATTCACAAAATAGAAAAGAATCTATATAAAAGATAAATAAATTAATAAAAATAAAAACTATTTTAAACGAAATGACATGATTGCTATTACAACTGTAACAAATCTGAATAATTAACATGTCACCAAAAGTCACTAATAAAGAGTTGAAAATTAAATAGTAGGTATATAATGTCAAATAAAATTATGATTATGTCAAGGAAGAATGTAAATAAAACAAAAATATAACCATGGTAATTTGAGAGCAGTTAATAGAATCTTACATATTTTGCCGTTAATGAGGTACCAGGGAAGCCACATGTGCAGAGGGAATTATTGCCAAACTTCTTTGTCTTCAACGTAGTCTTTAATTTTATAATATGCTTTCCTGATAAGGACACGTTTGATGTGGGTTTTGAACTTCCCATCGCTAAGTTCTGTAACCGACTTTGGCAACTTGTTATAAAATCGGATGCTGTTTATAAGAAATGACTTGCTTGTTTTAGTTAATCTAAATTTGGGTATCACAATTTCATGTCTACTACGTGTATTTATATTATGGAAATCGCTTCTTATTTTGAAAAGTCCTAAGTTTTTCCGAACATACAAAATATTTTCTAAGATATAAAGAGAAGGCAGAGTCAGTATATCAATTTCTTTGAATTTGTTTCTAAGAGACTCGCGAGGACCCATTTTATAGATAGCGCGTATTGCCCTCTTTTGTACAATGAAAATTGAATCTACGTCAGCTGCCGATCCCCACAACAGAACGCCATAAGACATAATACTGTGGAAATAAGCAAAGTATACTAACCTAGCTGTAGCTATATCAGTCAACTGCCTTATTTTTCTTACTGCATATGCAGCTGAACTTAATCTACCTGAAAGAGTTCTAATGTGGGCGCCCCATTGCAATTTTGAATCTAAAGTAATTCCTAAAAATACAGTTTCCGTTATTGCATCTAGTTTTTTGCCATCAAGTTTTAGATTTAGACCCACTTGAGGTACATTTGGTAATGAGAACCTAATACATTTAGTTTTGTTCGCATTAAGTAAAAGATTATTAGCTGCGAACCATTTCGAAAGAACAGCCAGACTATCGTTGACGTGTAAGACATCTGTATCTTTTCTATCTATTTTAAAAATAAGAGAAGTGTCATCAGCAAATAGAATTATATTCGATAAGTTAGCCATCATGTAAGGAAGGTCATTTATATAAACGAGAAATAAAAAAGGGCCGAGAATTGAACCTTGAGGCACGCCCATTTTAACTAGAGACCCCGAGGACGTCGCCCCATTAACGTTTACTTTTTGCCGTCGATTTGATAGATAGGAAAGAACAAGGTCAGCAGCTTGGCCACGAATTCCGTAGTGGTGTAATTTACAGATCAGTGTGTTGTGGTCAACGCAGTCAAACGCTTTTGAGAGGTCACAGAAAATGCCAATTGCATCCTGGGACTTCTCCCAGGATTCTAAAATGTGACTGATGAGTTTTACTCCTGCGTCAGTCGTTGACCTACCTTTCGTGAAACCAAACTGGTGACTATGCAAAATCCCATTTGAATTAAAATGTGACAACATCTGGTCTAGCATGATTTTTTCATATATTTTACTCAATGCTGGTAGAACAGATATAGGTCTATAATTAGAGGGATCACTCTTACTACCCGATTTGAAAATTGGTACTACTTTACTATGTTTCATTAAATCAGGAAACGTACCGCTATCTAAACATTGATTAAATATGCCTGTTAGGACAGGGGCAATTGTGTCAATGATATCAGTAAGGACCTTAACGGAAATCCCCCATAAGTCTTCAGTGTTTTTTATGTTAAGACTTTTGAAAGCTTTTTTAATCGTGACAATAGAAATGGGCTTGAATTCAAAACTTGGAATGTCCTTACTGAAATTTTCTTTTAGAAGAGATTCAGCTAGTATAGATGATGAAGGCAGAGATTTCGTAACCTCTATTGGGATGTTGGTAAAGAAATTTTCTAGTGTCTCAGCAACTTTTAACTTATCTGAAATGGTTTCATTATCAATTTTCAAAGACAATTCATTCTGATCTCGCTGTTTTGTGTTACCAGTTTCTTTGTTAATTACCTGCCACACAGCTTTGATTTTATTGTTCGAGATACTAATTTTGTTACTTATTAATTTAGATTTTGCTTGGGCGCAGACTCTTTTAAATATCTTAGAATAGTTTCTTACATAATTATGAACAGCTTCATCAGAAGTCAATGATTTTTCGTTATATAAATTATATAAAATATCTCTGCTTTTTCTAATGCCAGCAGTGGCCCATTCATTAAATTTTGGTTTAGTATTGATTGTTACTTTTTTTACAGGACATGCTTTATTGAATTCTTGGCATACTGTAGAAAATAATGTACCGTAGTTTATATTGGGGTCTTGTGAATCAAAACTAGCTGTTGAAAGATTGCTAAGAACATTATTATTAAACATTTTTAATTTATTTTTAGTAAGAGGTCTTAACTGAATAGTTTTATCTAAACGTAACTTTTTATCTGATTCAAAAGATATAAGTTGACCTGTATGATCAGATCTGACGCCACTAATTAGGGACGAGTCTTTTATTTTACAATTAGTAAATATATTATCTATGCATGTAGCTGAGGTTGCTGTTATTCTAGTTGCTACGTTAAATATACATTTTAAATTGAATGATTTAAATAATGAGATGAGCTTACATTTTTCCGGTGAATTTACTAATAAATCAATATTTAGGTCACCACAAACAAAAACTATTTTATTATCTCTGAAAAGTTTAGTTAATATTTCTTCCATTATTATCAAAAATGATGGCAAGTTTGAGGCTGGTGGTCTATAAACACATAAGAAAGTATGGCCTTCAACCTCTGCACATGCTACCTCACATAAGCGATCAACAGAGCAAGCAGTGATATCCTTCCTTTCCTTATATCTGAAACAACTATTACATAATATTAAGGTACCACCCCCTAATGAAGACCTGTTGTACGCACTGGCAACTGAAAAATCATTTACATTAAACAACATCCTATCTGATTTTAACCAGGTTTCACAAAAACATAAGATATCCATATGATATTTATCTATTAACATTTCCACGTCTAGGATTTTGCCAGAGAAGCGATTTATATTTTGGTGATATAATAAAATATTCTTATTATGCTTCTCTTTTGTCGATTCTAAAAGTTTAAAGAATCTATTACAGTATTATTAGAAGTACTAGATAATACTGTTTCGTCACTTAAGCTAATCTCAGTTAAAACATTAATAACTGCGTGTATATTGTAGGCTAATAAAGTAGCTAATATATGTTGGCTTTTCTTAGGTAAAAACATATGCTCCTGAGTCAAAACAAAATCTCTAACAAAGTTGTTAGTATCAAAATACAATAAACGGTCACTATGACGACATGCTAAAATATGCATAAGGTTATTTAAGCTAAAAATGTAGTTGTTATCTTGCTCATATAACCTATGAGAATATGGCAATGCACATAATATTAATTTACCTAATTTTAATTTAAGTAGGGTGTCAATACCATTAACTATGTCCCTTTTAGTGATACTCAGACTGTTCCCAATTAAAAGAACTAAAGTAGTCTGCTCATTCATTGGTGTATGTTTTATTTTATGAACAAGCTCATTAAAATGCAGGTTATGGTAGCAACAGTTAACTATAGTATGATTAGAGCGATTATTTAATAATGATCCAAAACCTGCTCCTAATCTATCTGAATAGACCAAAACATTACTTTGAGTGGGGTTGACAATTTTTAAAGTATTATTTAAAATTGGTAAAGCTGTAGGAGCAACATGCTGTGACATGAGAGGTGGCGGAGTGGGAGCGCAACTACAGGTGGGATTGGTGGTCAGTGACTCACACCTCTCTGCATTGCACTTCACCAAGTCCACCAACTCACAGGCCCCTTGCAAGCGCTCACTTAACATTTGTTGGCTATCCTCATACTTACAAAAGATTTCCTTTAGCGAATTTTCCCTGCTCAGTAATTCTTTCTGAAGGTTCTGTATGTCAACATCATACATTTGTCTGCTAGTTTCGAATTTATCATTACATACATTTAATTGGGTTTGTAAGTTGACACGCTCTTTCCTAAGATTAATGTTACACTTATATAAACTATTTGTTTTCAAAAGTTTCTTATATTTTTTAATATTTCTAGTGATTTTAATATATTTCTTAATTTTATTATGGCTAGTTGGGATGGGACATTTAGTTAAGGTTAAGGTATCTTCCCCAGTCAGGTCTATGGTAATGGTGGGCTTTTGACACTCCAGTCCGGATGCACTACCAACAAGCTCATTGAAAAGATGATTGGTGTTGGCAATCTGTTCGCTGGCTTTCAGAGAATTGATGATGGAAATTTTGTCGTGTGCCTTGCACAATTCCGCTTCAAGACCTGATATGCGTTTCAGTGCCTGGTCATGAGTGTCACTGCACTGTTGGAAGTCTGACACTAGTTGACGGAGATGGTGATGCTGGTCGAGTATATCCATGTGCTGGGTGTGGAGTTCTACGAGCTGGCTCTTGAGTTGAGTGTTTCTGTCATTTACCCTCTGGACTTCAATCTCGCTGTCCTCTCTTTCCTGCAGCAGTTGGTTGGAAAGTATTTTTGATGCCTCCAGCTCCTTCAGTGCAACATTCAGTTTGTCACTGATGTCACGAACTGAGGCTCCGCGGGTCATCATATTCACAAATTTCCCCAAGTGGCCCCTGGAATGTGATAAGAAACAGCTGAGTATATGAGAATGTAAATGAGTTAACTGGAGAAGATAATTATGATAGCAAGAATTAAAAAAAAAAAAAAAATAAACAAAAGATAAAGTTTTAGAAAAGATTATGAAAATATGGAGGTAGAAACTAAGAAGTTATTTTATTTATTTAGGGACCTATCACAATGTTTATTATTTGTATGAATACTATTACTTATTATGTTAGCAATTAAATTAAGTAATTGTAATTATTAGCTAGCTTATTATTCTACTAGGAAAGTTATGGACACACTAAGAGTAGAAGTAACAAAGTTTCATTTCGACAACCAAGATTGGTTTTTAAATAAAAGTTAGTAGCAAATTAAGAATAAATACGTGTGAAGTAAAGTTTGTAGTGTATATTTTATGTCTGGGGCAAGTGTTTTCGTCGTCGATTTTGCTTCCACTATTTGTCAAGCAAAAGGAGACATAAACGGTGCCCGTGTGTACTGGACGTAGCTCATAACTCTGAGCAGTGTTTACAGGTGTTGTAAAGTGTGTAAATAAAACAGTATTATTGAATAATATAAAACAAAATACTCCCCGGGTTTGATGAATTCAAATTCGCAATCCAAACGTTGACAGCCGGTAGATGACTTATCGAATTATCGATTATTAGGTGTTATCTCAACAAAAACACGGCACAAACACTGGGTGTGACACTTTATACATAGATTCTAAGGTAAAGAATAGATTTAACACTAATTAAACACAAATAATTAATAATTTAAGATATTAAAACTAAGAGACTACTGTTCGCATTGCGCGTTTATATTATCTCCTCACACATTACCCCCTTACAGTTGGCGTCCCACCGCGGGCCAGTTCCCACATTAGTTATCTTTTAATTTTGTTTACTTCCATTGTTAGATTATCCGATTTACGTAAAAGTTTTTGCTTTCTACCTTCACTTATTTTTTTTTTACTTATTTTGCGTTTCTTCAATCAATTCATATTGATTAGGTTAGTTAGGGAGTAATTGTTGTAGTCCGGGAGATAGTATTGTTTTAATAGTCCGGGAGCTAGGTTAGTTTGTTATTTCTCTTAGTTTTAGTTCGGGAGTTAGTTTTTTTTAATAGTCCAGGAGCTGATGTTTATTGTAGTTAGTTAGTCTTTTATCATAGTCCAGGAGTTAGGTTTTAGCTATAGTTTAGGAGCTAGGTCATTTGTAGCATTATTACTTGTTATTCATAGTTCATATCATAGTTAATATACAAAATTGAGTTATATCATATTTTGCCTAGACGTAGCCGAAGAAATAAACAAAACATGGCAAACGTCAGCTTTACTGATGATCAGTTCCGCGACTTGTTAGGTGTCCTGGCTAGTAGGGATAGTTCCGTAGCTAGGAAAACAGGTAGTTTTGCTACCTGTACTGCCCGTTACGATGGATCTCGTGACATAGCAGTAGTCGAGGCATTCCTGTCGACGGTACGCACCTTCAAGAAAATCGAGTCGATTACAGACGAGAATGCCATTGAAGGTCTTACACTGCTGTTGGTTGGAGATGCTTCGATCTGGTGGCTTGGAGTCAAGGACACTGTAACTACTTGGCATGACGCGACGGCATTGTTGAGGTCTACATTTGCGCCAAAGAGGCCAGCCTACAGGGTTTACGACGAGATTGTCATGGACAAACAGAAAACTCCATCAGGTACCGAACTGTTCGTCGCGAAGAAGCGAGCACTAATGGCAGAGTTACCTAAACCGACTCTGTTACAATCGCAATGCTTGGATCTATTGTACACATCCCTGCACATCAACGTACGCGATAGAATTCCAAGGGACTCCATTGAAACTTTTGACGATTTTCTGGTGAAAGCCCGGCAGCTGGAAGAAGTTGTCACTGAACGATCGGCAGGCAATAACAACACCACACCGATGGAGAAAAGGCAAAGATGTACATATTGCCGCGCATTTGGCCACAGTGAGAAGGAGTGCCGGAAGAAAGCCGTCAAAAATGAGCCGAATTCGACATACGAACCTTCCAGGCCTAACACCAGATCTGTGCCCAACGTTAAAATCACTTGCTATGGCTGTGGCGAACCCGGCGTAGTAAGGAGCAAATGTCCGAAATGCATGAAAACCAATGTTGGAACAGTTGGAGTGGGATTTTACGCCTTAAGTCCCACAGTTGCATCAGGAGCAAGATCTAGACCAACACTGAAGATTACAATCAGCGGTGTCAAAGGTCAAGCTCATATTGACACAGGAGCGAAGTTAAGTGTCGCATCGACTTCGCTGTACAGGGTATTGCAGCAAAAGGGCATCAAATTCCATCCGGAGAATGCTACAATCACCCTAGCGGATGGTTTGCGACGAAGACAGCAAATCCAGGCTGCCTTGGTGCCTGTGTCGCTTTGTGGTCGGACGATCCCCACAAATTTCATCGTGTTGCCAGAGTCACATGATAACCGGACGCTCTTAGGAGTTGACTTCCTCCAAGATGCCAACATGGCACTCAACGTGCCGCAGCTGTTGTTTCACTTCTTGGATGAGCCCGGCCGGAAGTATGACTTGTTTCCTGAGGAAGAAGATGGAGCACCCGTGTCCACGGTGCGAACGGAGCCTGCGAAAACCGAGACGGCGATCGAGAAACTCGTCAAAATGACGTCTCTGGAACCATTTGTGAGCCCAATGCTCATGGCTCCGTCCCCACCTTCAAACCTACCGGAAGAATGTGAAATGGAGGATTCATATGGGCCACCGCCCTTAATCGAATTCTATACTCCTCCACAATCGCCCTCGAGAATGGAACCTGCACTAACTGGGTACTCACCAAGATTTGTCGGGTCACTATTCCGGGATGCGCAATCGAGCATCAACAACGCAGAGGTGACCCTATCACCAAAGAGTAATGCGCTGTTTGGTCCTAGCATTGACTTAGCAATGATTGCCCTGGCAGTCATCAAGGAGCTGTTTTGATGCAGGGGGAGGGCACAGTCAAGTGTCGACGTCCCGCTCCTGCTCATATTCCGGGTGATCATATCATGGTCACCGCAAATTTTCAGAGCATCACGGCTCGCTATCACGCAGCGAAGCTAGCTCCACGTTACGACAGGCCCTACGCTAACCTGCGGCAGCATAGGACCTGCTCCTATGGAGTTGCACACCCACGAGATCGCAACACTCCGGGGGGTATTTATCACTCCACAGCGCTGAGCCCCTACCAGGGTTCAGCCCTCTTGCCACTTAATCCTCTGAGATCTTTGCGCAGACGCGGCATACCACCAAAGCAGATGGCAGTTCCAGAAGCAGCAACTGGTCTCCTCGCCGGGCCGTCTTCGGGACCAGAGGGGGAGACTGTAACACCACAAAACTAGCGTCGCAGCGATAAGACTCCAGCGCGGGCCGAGCGACCGTACGCGTCCTCTCCGCCCCGCCGCACACGCCGCCGAGTCCCTCGGCGCCTTTATAAGCTCGACCACCGGCTAGTTCAAGCAGTCAGCGTTCGGTACGGTTCGGGTGCACTACTCCGCATCGACTTAGGTCGGTCACCTCTCTGCCCCCGCATCTTATCGGATACTGGCTAAGCAGCGTATAATATTTGTTGATTGTGTTGACTTCGTTAGCGAAACCGCACAATCGACTTATAGTATACGACGCTGATAGGGATTTCGCTTAGGACCTTTTGATTATAATTTAGAATCAGTTAACTTTTATAAATATACCTTTGTTACTGTTCGCATTGCGCGTTTATATTATCTCCTCACACATTACCCCCTTACACGTTAGGACATTTCATTTACTCATACGTTTCGATACGTTTGACAAGATTTTCGTAGACAAATAGTAAGTTCATGTTACACAGGTAGGTAAATCTGGTAGTAAAATGTGATACATGGCGAAAGATCTGGTATCGATGTGGTACTTAATTAAACTATTCCTAATATTGTTCAACACATAGATTAAATTACTCAACAGCAGATTTCAGAAACAATGTCTTGATAATGTAACGCGATGCACAGCTTCATAGATGCATGCCTTCGCGAACTATGATAAACTCAATAATTCGTATAATGTTACGTCAACAATTCGTCAAGTGAGTACACACACCCGCGGGCTTGTCGCGTGTTTGATGCAAGCCCCGACGTCGCACGACACAACTATGCGAACCCAGGTGCTGCCTTCAAACACCTGGAATACCTGCTTCGACTACACTAACCAAATCAATTTAGAATTCACAACAATTTGCAACTACGTCACTCTGCCTTATTTTCCACCATCTACGAGCATTCGTAGTAAGAGATTTATTCGTAGCGGTAAGCGTAGCAGTTCGTAGCAACTTACTGGCCAGTCATAAATCTTTTCGGCAATGGTTCGCATTAAAAGGAAATGACTAGTGTTGAAACTAAACACTAAAAGCTTAGTAGTGTAGTGGAAAAACAGTGTTTGTGAACCAAATACATTGCTACGTAGTGTAATATAGTAATTCTGTCATCATGCCACCATATTTCACAACTTTGTTATGGCAGTTCTTTAATTATGTCTCCTCAATATTATGGCCAGTTATATAATAATCATAGCATCATTTTATGAAGGTTACCAGTTAGTCAGTAAAATCATTCAACTATGCTAAAACTTCTTGTGCTACGAGGTTAAGCTCAACCAAGAGGGGTCTGAAGTCATGACGACGTGACGCCCTCGCTCACTTGCCAATATTTTGGCCTTGTTACTCTTCTGAGATATCTTGTGATTTCTTTACGGTCTAACATATTATGGTGAACAGGGACGGCCATCACATGAGCTCTCGCCCGAAGTAAGGATGAATAGACATAGACAGGTTTCACGTTTTGGAGCAGTACCGGTAATAGGAAATAGTGAAACCAGAAAGATTTATTCTCGGTTCCTATAAAAATAACGAATCGTTATGCGTACCAAATGGTAGTTTTTTTAATTGCGAAACTGGGCGTATAAATAAATAATAACTTTATATCAAATTTTACAATTTACAAATCTTAATATTAACCAATAGCGGTCCGTAAAATAGGGATCGGCCATTAGATAAGCAAATCAAGTCTACAAAATTAACTACCTAATGCAAATTTAATTATGGTTAGGTACCTAAAATATAATTCTTAGTTTAGTATCTTATGATATTACTTTCACTTGTATGCTCCGTTCAAGTAATCTGTTCAACGTAGGTATTTTATTTTTATTAAATCGTTTGAGAGCTAAAGGGTTGGAAGCCACACAAGCGAGCACAATATCCGCTCGGCTTGTAAGGTAATACGTTACGCTTCCCACGCTATACGATATAACATGTGTATGCTTAAATTCCGGAGCAAGCCTAAGTGCAAGGCGCACCGCCAAATTCCAGCGGCGTGCCGCAGGGCGAGCGGGGGTCTTGTGGGGGGGCGCGCGGGGGACGACACACCAAGTAGACCGCTGCACTTGCCCGACCTTAATTCCGCCATCAGCAAATTGCGAAACACCAGCTGTTTGTGACAAGAAATCTCTGACATAATTCACGCCATTGGACCGCAATCGGTGCCGGAAATTGCTATGACAATCATCTCCGAAGCGACATTTATGACGACGGCGACGTCGCTCACGAACCTCCTTGCAGCCCATTCAAACTTAAAAATGCGAACGATAAAAACGCGATCTCAGTATTTATCATGTCATAACGATTTGAAAGCGCATTTAAAAATCTTTCCGGGCGCTCCATCGCTTACATTTAAACACATCGCGGGCGGAAGGAGGATCTAGTAATATCTGTCAGAGCGTGTAGAGGGTTATTAAATACCATCTCGGGGGCTGAGTGCACCGTGACCCATATCCAGGCGCTGCACCGCCCGACTTATACGAGTGGACTTTATTGATTCGCAGTCTTGAGACGGTGCCCCGTCCCGCTCGCACGCGCCCCGCGCCAGGATAGAGGGCGGTGATTCCTGTAGGCTACTTACTCAATATTCTAAAGCGCGCCCCGACGCCTGCACTACTACCACCTTACCCGATACTCCGATACCACGTTTTATACATATCAAATGAAGTTTATAGCGCGCTGGTCCTTGCTAATGTTAAGAACGGAAATGGAACAGCATCCTCCACAAACGCAGTTATAAAATCAGCGGAATAGCAGAAAATGCTTTTAAAATAAATAGAATCCTTCCTAAGGTTAATGGAAGTAGTGCGGCTTTTAAAGTTTAGTTTCTTTTATGTTATGACAAAGCGCACAATGCGGTGCGAGTGAAGCTTAAAAGAATTATAAGTCAGTCCTGAGCACTATGTAACAGCACATTTGATTAAACTTGCTTGAAAGGAAAATATTATTTAAAAGTAGCTTATGTATTTGCTGGAAATGTAAGTGATACGAAGGTATAGTTGGCGCGTGGGCGCAGGCCAACCGGCGGCGGCGCCAGAGGGCGGGGATCATTGACCTGCACCACTACCTTCAATATAAAACTCAATTTAGCGACCACTGCCTTCTAATAAATGTTACAAAGTAATCATGTTATTGTTAGACGTGCCTCCCGGACTTTTTCTTTAGAACAAAATCCAACTAGTTCATTGAGATCCGACATGCGATCATTTACTTGAATAAATTGCAAAGAAGATTGACATTGTGAAAGGCCATTACAGTGAAATATATTGTTCTGTGGCTGTATTAATTGTGCCCCTTAATTTCATAGCTATTCTCGCACGAATCGAGCAATTTGTAATTACTTTGAGAAAATAACGTAAATGTTCTGTGACAAGTATGTCGACGCTTACACGATTACATCAGAATTTACTAAAAAGGGTGACTATAGCAATGAATTTTTATTGCTCACTTTAGGAATATGAATTAGTGGGTACATTTATATTATGTGGCTAATATAATTGGTACGTTACATGAAAAGGTGTATTTAATTAAAATTTCACCATACATACAGTGTGCTCACTAAAATGAAGCGCTTTTTTTGCTCACTTACTTTTAACTTGCTACATTTTCAGAAGGTATCTAATTTCATAATATATTGCCCTGATTACATGAAGTCAATCAGACATACTTAGTTATTCATACTACATATTATAAAACAAAGTCGCTTCCCGCTGTCTGTCCCTATGTATGCTTAGATAAAACTACGCAACGGATTTTGATGCGGTTTTTTTAAATAGAAATAGTGAGAGTGATTCAGTGAGAAAGGTTTATATGTAAAATACAAGCATAATTATAGTAAGCTATAATTTATTAATTTATCACGCGGGCGAAGCCGCTGGCGGAAGCTAGTATTAAATATTTTACTCTTATATTTTATCCGGCGCGACACGACAGCACGACGCGACACTAACAACACAATTTTTAAGAAAACATCACGGTAGAACAATTACCAGTGTCGCGTCGCGCTAGTCTGCACGAGCCTTTAAGGCTCCCGCAAACAGACGCGACGCGACGGCGCGACACGACACGAGAAGTTTTCATAGAAATTGTTCTGCCAAAATCGCGTCGCGTTGTCGTGTCGCGCCTGTCGGCGAGAGCCTTTATTTATTTACAGATTTACATACCTACATAAACTTTATCAATCCATTCACAGTCGGACGCACGTTTTCAAATTACATGTTCTCCCGACATGGGAAACATAAATAGATTTAGTTTGCAGTAGCGATTTTTCCTCCCACAGAGAGGAGGCCTGTGTCCCAGCAGTGGGAACATTAATAGGCTGATTATGTAGGTATGTATATGTAGGTAGCGATTTTCTAGAGTCAAGCTCTGTCGGAATACGTTTGACCTGCCAAATATCAATCTTTTTTGAAATTTCATATATAGGCAACAACTTAATTCTTCGATATGACTTACAGTGAAGTAAAAATCACTATCAAAATCAAGCCAAATCACTATGTAAAAGCTTTGAAATCGATTATCGTTCCTTCTCTGTATGTGCCGTTTACTTTTGTGTAATGATAAAGCTTATTTAAAAATAAAGCCGCACGTTATTGTAAATTTTAAATAATATACAATATCTTGCCGGATTGAGTGATCATTTAATCAGTTTGTCCATTTGATTGACTAGAATCTGCTGTGCTAAACGAGATTGGTTTGCAGTCATTAGCAGACCAAACAGTTTCTCCAATCGTGATTTTGCAGCGCATAATATTATCACCATATCGCGGGACCTATAGTAAAGCAACATGCCACTACGCCTCCTCGTCGTCCGTACAATTTCAAGTTTGTAACTTTGAAACCTATATCTTGCGCGCAACTGGGAAGTGTTTGCACGTGTGTCGTAATAACTGTTAGGTATTACTTATTGCGGAACCGACGCCAACTTGATGTACGAGGCGTACGCCGGTAGACTTGTCTCTATGTAGATAACACTTATGAGATCTAAGTCTTCTAGCGCGTATTATGTCTAAAGTCACACATTCAAAGAGTAATAATTACTTAGTTTGCAGCCTCACTCTGCTGAACATAGGCCTGTCCAATCACACGGTATTCAGCTCAACTCTCGGCTATTCTCATCAAACTACAGCACATAAACTCAACCTAATATAAGTCAGACTCATTGCTTTTTATTTCTAGGCGTAGTAAAAACTAAAGAGTTAAAGCACCACTTAACCCCACGTGTGAAAGCGGTAAATGCTGAGTTAAGATTACAGTAATCCATTAATATCAATGAGGTTAACTCGCCCATACCTTACAGTCACTATAACTCATTTTGCTCGACTACCCATTTCAGCGCGCTGAATCAAAAATTTATGGAAATCGAAAATTGCATTTGAAATCGCTTTATACATAATATATATTAGCTACAGTTCAAGTTGGTAAATAAGAATTAAGTGAGTATAAATGCATACTGTTTCACTTCAAATGGTTGGTATGTCACCTTTAATAAAAACTTTTTACAAAAAAATGCACGACCGTCTTCTAAAAAAAAGCGCTACAAGTGGGGAAAAATACGTATTATTGAAGCTAACTCAAAAACTATCCAAGCTATGTTAATAAAATTAATATGGGACCACCTCGAGAGCATACACTTTCAAACAAAATAACAATTTTCAAAATCGGTCCTCAATTGACGGATCATCCGTAACAAATATACAAAAAAAAAAAAAAACAACATACAGACGAATTGAGAACCTCCTCCTTTTTGAAGTCGGTTAAAAATGATAATGATTTAATATGGCTCACTGATCTATATCAAACAACTAGCTGGAAGTTTGCACCCTGCCCAAACATTAATGCACACATCATAGAGCATCTATGCCAAAAAGTGAAAATAAATGCAGTATCGGCGTGTGCAGTGTACCTTATCGCATTATATTCATGTGTGCACAACAGACGACCGCACCAGCATGCTCATCGCTGCAGACTTATTGCATTAGGAATGTCATCGCTTCACACCGCGTTCTGTAGCCACGTTCGTACCTAAACACGCCGACAGCACTCCACAATCGCCCAAATTAGATGCTACACCCATGTCGCGGAACTATTCAATTATGAAATCATGACGAATGTCTCGCCTTGATGTTGTGATTGTGGATTAACCGGAGTATACACTAATTAGCACTACTAAACTATGATGTTTCAGTATAATGGTGACGTACTCACGGTACATATTCTGAATTCGTAGAGTGCTTCGTAACTGTGTATTTGTATTACCAGTTTACTCAAGTGCATAAAGGACATATACCTATGAATGTATACCCGATGATATAAAGTGACATAAGCACAGTTCACTAACCCCGTCTGAAAACATGTCGCTCTTGACAAAGAATGGCAGCTCTTCATCGTTTGAACATGTTTCAAAATTATTTTGTAAGTTATTATTGAACATTTTGTAGTGACTTTGAGATCACAATGTTATTTACGTTTCCATTCAAGTTTGCAAAGTATTTGCTCAGCCAGACTAAGCTGAAGGCTCGAGCTGGCAAAAAATGTTCCATATATTTATCATGTGGTAGTTATTTAAAGGCGTCGTGTATAGCGACACATTGAGCGCCAACGAGACGGAATCATAGTGAATACGTTGAGTTTATCTGAGGCGTTTATCTTCGCTTTATTCGTCTCAACCCCTCATCTTTACCGGTTGCTACAAATGAGAGTGGCGTATCGACGCTGCCTCTGTATTTCTCTTTTTACATACTTTGTGAAACGGTCTTTGCTTGGAATTTTCTTGCAAATAACGTATCTAATGAGACATACATGTTGTACACTTAACTATGTACTTATACAGATTGAAGTTATTATACAGCACGCGGGTTGCATTCCTTGCGGTTAATTAATTCTGTCTCTACTAAAACAACAAACTTGAGCAAACAATTGTAAATAACGTTGCAATTATTAAAATATAACAGCACAACATTTGCAAAGACTCCATTTGTCTGCACAAGAAGCTCGCAAACAGAATAGTTCGCATAATAAGTTGGGAATAGGACTCGGGAATAGTAGAGGGCCAAAAGCGGCAGAACTTAGCTCAACAATAAAGTTGAAAAATCGAGGGGATTGCTGCGCTGCGGGCGTCGCGCGGAGAAAAAACGACGCCAACATTTCGCACTTAATGAAACTGTAGCTGAAACAAAATAAAGGAATGTATTTACGGCCGGCACTAAGCATTGTTCCAAGAATACTTCACTTTCAGAGCCGCTCCTAATGGCCCAGATAAAATATTTGAGGTGTCTTGTAATTATTTAATTGCTGCTTTTCTCTATTAGCCGTGCGACTTGAATCGTGGTTATTCAACGCACACTTTTCGTTTGTATCTAATTTGTAATACATATTTTGGTACACCGACTTCAAAAAAATGGAGGACGTACCCGAAGACGGCTGGACCGATTTCGAAACATCTCATTTTTTCGTTTGAAAGGGTATACTTCCCAGGTGGTTCCATTGTCATCAAGTCAGGATTGGATGATGGAATCCTGGAGAAGTTTAGGGAACTCTTGAAATATGATAGGCATACCTATAGCGATTTAGGTATTTTTTTATATTAACTCGTGAATTTGCTCTCGGAAAGCACTTAGTGAAATTTAGTAAAACTGATGATTAAGACCACAGATGGCCACCGGAACAACTCAATAATACATAATTTTCACGGGTTGCGATTCGATTACTTTAATATGGTTGCCAAGCAATTTATGCTCGTCACAGTGCATAGGGTGAAGTGGAACTCCATCCGCCATCACGCGCTGGAGTTCTCCTGGGAGAACTCCTCAACAAATAAAGCAATATTTTGTAAAAAAGTGATGAGCATTTGACATTAGGCTATTGTAACTTACATTAATTACAAACCGACCGGCGACCCACTAAAAAGCGAGAAATAAAATCTTTTTCACAAAAAAACAACCGACTTTCACTATAAAGTGAAAAATACCTGAAATTTCGGAAGTCGGTGGTAATAACGAATATCCGTGTCTTTGGTTTTGTATTATTTTCGCTTTTGCCACCGACTTCCGAAATAGTTTTTGTTTCACTTTATAGTGAAAGCAGGTAATTTTTTTTGTGAAAAAGGTTTTATTAGTGCCGTATAGTACAAGTTTAAGCTTCGCCATAATGACGAGACGATTTTCAATTTGGAAAAAATTTATCGCATCGCACCAGATTAAAAGATTTTCTCCTTATTATCAAAGGATTAATTTTAATAAAAATCCTTTTGCGTGGAGCAAGGGGTGTGGGACGCTGCAAGTGCGGTGTAGTGGTGTAGGAGGCGGGCTCAGCTCAGTGCAAGTTTTAATTACTTCGCCCCCACTTCGCGAGCTTGTTCCTAGGATGGGGCTATTTCGTCTCACAACTAAAAACTCTCATTTATAAACTGTGTTTTCTGTAGACCTTTTTTAAAGCTTCTGAATACGTAATAAGAGCTTGTTAGAATAATGTTGAGGTCTTGTGATCGAGTACCCTTGTCGAATTGAGAATTATAAAGTTTCCATCGTATAAACATTAGCGCATATTTTCAACTAAGTTATTTGTTTGAAACTATAAACGAGCTGCGGTTTGTTACGAAAACATTTGAGTTACCTAATTTTGTGGTATATAGGTGTGCCCTAATGGCCTAGATGTTACAATAAGGAAGTTTATACAATCGACGTAGAGCAACATACAGCTATGGAGGCAATCGGTTCTGGGTCGTTAAGATCACGCAACCCCCTATCATCATTATTATCAAACACTCGCAGGTCAACGACCGCACTTATCTATTACATCTATTTTTCTTTTAAGTTAGTGTCTGAGTACTGTATTTTACTTGTGAATCGGCTTAATTAGATATTTTGGCCTTAATCTGTACACAAACTTATCCCGTTTGAGTTCAGATTAATACCCAAAGTCCTATTTAGCTGGTTAATCCTAGTTTATCAAACAAAAGGTTAATAAAATCAAATTATGAGAAAACGAAATAAGACTAAATTAACTTTTGGCTATGCCGCTAAAATGAAATTTTGGCGAAAACTCTCCCAAAATTATATAAAAAGCCTGCGATGGAGAAAACACGTCCTGTCTTCAATAAAGCAAGAGAAAGGTGTGGCAGGGGAGTGGAGCTGATTATTTTTGATCGTTCGCTAATGCTTGGCTGTGGGACAAAGGCAGCTATCGATCAGCCCAATTCCACGACGGCTAATTGCCGACAATTGTCTACCGCTTTTATCCGGCCACTCTTTGTGCTCGCGGGCCGCGGCTCGCTCCATGACTTGACTGTTTCAACCCTTGTAAATCATACCAAAGGGGAAATGTTGACACAAATACAAACTTTTATTTTAAACCGGCGTGCTTTTAATACTTTTACTTGTCGCAATACAGCCGGTAGTTTTTACAAACGCGTGGCTTAACAATTGTCATCTTTCGGGATTGACGTTAGACATGCTATTTTATTTGTAGTTTTGTTTGCTGTTGTTTTAATGCGGTCAATGTTACTACGATTATGTAGGTACTCGCATTTGTTATTTATGCATTATGTTATCTGAAAGGTTTTATTTTCAGTTAAGTACCTACCAAAAGTGGTGTTGCGCGTTTTATTTAGGTATCAAACCTTTTTACGTTTCATATACGTACACGATTATTTCAGAGTAATTGTTAGAACGGTAAAACTGTATAACAACAGTTTGTATAATCATTAAATCTAATATGATTCTTTTGTTGCACAGCGCATAATGGACAGTGCAGAAGCCGCAGCTTTATCAGCCGGCAATGGTGGCAGCGATGGGGCACCAGGATCATACTACGATGCTCGTTGGCTGAATGTGCACGCAGACGACGGGACCCTGGCGGCTCGGGCACGGCGCTTAGCACTGACGCCCAGCAGACACTTCGACCACATCGCCGTCAACACCAGCTATAGTGCTGTGCTTATGCCACCTTACATCAATACTGATGGTTTGTACCCTCGTATTTTCATTTGTTCCAGTGAGGTTTAATAGTAATAGTAGTAATAATCTTTATTTCTCTCTTCACAAAGGTTCACATAGTTATAAACATAGAGCAAATAATTATAGCTTATTGAAAAAAAAATGCATGGAATATGATCCTTTGTGAGAGACTGGTGTCCATACTAGGATACCCTGTGTGACGGATCACCAGGCTCTCACCCCGAATTAACTCTAAATTATATTACAACAATGGTTAGTTTTAAACTCTAGACAAATTAATTGATCTATTTATGAAGAGAAAAAAAAAAAAAAAACAAAAATTAAATTAAACAGAACAAAAAAATAATGATAATAAAATTAAATAATATTAAAAAAAAGCAAAATGATATAGTGTAATGCGTGTGTAGTGTGCAGGTGAAGTGTGAGTATAAGTAGAATGATGAATGAGTGGGTGTGGGTGTGCAGGATGTTTGTTACAGTCTAGAACCCGAAATTATTAGGAACTACGAGGGAACAATGAGTAGCTGCTCCGTGGCATCATAGCTCAATTTCTGTAACCAGGCTGAGAGGACTTTTTTGCAACGCTGTTTGGGTAAGGCATAAATTGACAAAATTCCGTTAATTTTATTATACAAGTGATTTCCAAGAAAACCGAAATGTCTACGGCAGAAAGCAGTACGGAACCGAGTAGTGGGACAAACTGAGTGTTTACGTCGCTTACCTTCAAATAGTGTAGGATTATAGGTAAGAAGAGAGTGTTTGCGCAAGATCGTATTTAAAATGAAAAGTTGACGAACAGTTAACACTTCAGTTCGCTCATAAAGTTCTCTGGTGGGAAATAAGAAAGGCAGGAAATTACTAACCTTTAAAACTGCTCTTTGTGCACGTTCGATCCGGAGCATGGATGTTTTTGTCGCACCACCCCATACAGTTATGCAGTATGAGATTAGCGATTGGCATAACGCAAAATAGATTGATCTCAATAAGCCAGAGTCCGCAACATGACGAAGATTTTTAAACACAAATATTAGTTTACGGATTCTAGCTGAAAGAGCATCAATGTGCGGGTGAAAGCTTAATGTGTTATCTAGCATAACGCCCAGGTACTTGATTGAATCTGTTTTATGAAGGTGAGGACACAAGCAATGAGTACTATGAGACGAAATGCACGAGGATGAATGCGCGGTAATATTGAAATTATCGAGCGAATAAGGAGGTTTTTTTATGTAAAAAGAAATATATTTTGTCTTATCAACATTGAGAGCGAGTCTATTATTAGCTAGCCACGACAGAACCAAGTTCAACCCCCTCTGTGCACAACTGTAAGATTTACATTTTGGATGACTGCTTCTTTAATGCATGTACAGATGACATACGTGTCGAATACGTGACATTCTAAACAAGCAAGAAGCAGTCATCCAAAATGTAAATCTTTTTAATGAGTGTCAAGCTACTTACTTACCTTAAACATGAGATGAGATAGACCATCCATCCACCACCATCTTCAGAATAAATTCATGCCAGTATTTATGCAAATCATTTGAGTATCATCCAGCATATTTTGTTATATTCCATAGATCGAAAATTAATAACTATTAACTACCGAACAGTCAGTCCCCTTCGAGTCCCAAATCTACTGTCATCAAATATTACAATTACAAGAGATGCAGACAACACGACTCGGTCGGTCGACTAATCGACCTCATACTTTACGCGGAATAATAAAACGCAAGCGAAAAATACAACTCCTCTCCATCCCTAAATAATGGAAGCTAATATATTGTTGACACACGGGAGGGAAGTGGGAAGAGGGAGGGGGGAAGGGGAGGGTCTCAGGGTGGCGGACACTAATGATTAATGGACACATTGACGTATTCCTCACTATTTAGTAGCGCTCACTCGAACAAACGTTATTTCAAATCTATGATGAATTAGTGTTGACGAAATTACGACTTGCTTCATACTTTTAAATAAAGAATTTTCCGGAAGTTACCATACTAGAAGATTTTCGATTATAATTATACGTCTGTGGGTTAATTACTTCTTTGTAAAAACGAATCTAGTTAAATCGGGATTTGTAGGACGAAACGGATTAATATTTCTTGTATAATCAAAATCTCGGTAGTGGTCGCTACACAGTATAATTTGAAAATGTAGCTTAACCAGCAAAAAATACACACACAGGAAACTTCCCGCAAAATCCTTCACGCTTCCGAAAGCCCCAAAATATCGTTTGGCAGCCCGTATTTAATTTAAAGGGCGTAATTACATAGGGCCTGGTGCGTTTATTTAACAAACCCATAGTACACAGGCGAACCATTAATTTTTCCGGCCGGCGGTCCAGGAGAAAGCAATCACGGCTGCCCAATGAACCAAGTTTGCCAATTACACTTCTTTTAATGGGTAGTTAAAGAAAATCTCCCTAATTGGTGGACAGAGTGCCAACAGTGTCGCGATTATCCTCTATTGTGTAACGAAAAGTTACTGCATTCATACATAATTCATAAGTTTAACAGCACGTGAAATAATTTACATATAATAAGTTGAATTTAAAGTTGTTCGTGCTTGTGGCCGCTTCATAAACAGGTTTATTGTTGTCTATAAAAATGGTCGGCAACTACAATTCAAATTAAATTATATTTTTAAAACAGAATGGATTAAATTGTTTCCGTCAGTCGTAATTTAAACCAGTTGTAGGATATTTTTATTTTATGCTTTTGTTAAATGAATAAACTGTTTATTCTAGTTTTTATAAACTGCTTTCTACTGAACGTTTGTTTTACTTTCTGACACATTAAAATTAAATTAAATACGTAACTGTCAGACAGTAAAATGCAAATTATTTATGTATTCAACCGCATTGGTTTTTTTAAAATGTAAATGTATCTCTATGTCATTATCCAATTAAACATTTCCGGAAGAATGGTTTGCAATAAACGTGGCTGTAAAATATTGTCCAAGTTGGAGACAAGACAAGTTAAAACTTGGCGTGTTGTCGCAGATGGCGAGGTTCAGAACCAGATCGCGTGGTCGGAGCACTTGGACCCCCTGTTCGTGAACAACTACGAGATTGACCCCACGCTGTCATGGCAGTACTACGCATCGTCTTCTGGCTTCATGAGGCGGTACCCTGGTAAGTAAAAAGCTAGCGAAACATAATTTCTGTGTATTTTGCTGGTTTTTGTTAGGTATATGAATATCTTGATCATTGTAAGAAAAGCAAACATTATTAATTATATTTAATCAGTTCGTACTAGAGCAGTGGTGACTGGTGGCCCAGTGGTGGCCCAGTGGAAACGGCCCCGACTTAGGCGTTACAGGTCGTGGGTTCGAACCCAAGCAGGCGCTTTACTCTTACACTTGTGTAAATACTTTACTTTTTTTAATTAATTACATCACCACTGCTCTCAAAACGGTGAAGGAAAACATCGTGAGGAAACTAATGTCTTAGAACCAAAAATTCGAAGACATGTGACATCTACCAACCCGCACTGAGCCCGCGTGGTAGATTACAGCCCACTCCCTCTCACAGAGAGGAGGCCTGTGTCCCAGCAGTAGGAACATTAATAGGCTGCTTATGTAGTTCGTACTAAATATTTGAGCTAAACTAATCTGCCCCAAAATCGAAATCTATGGTGTACTGAGATTTCGATTTTGGGGCAGATTAGTTTAGCTCAAATATTTAGTACGAACTACATAATCATCATTTGTATATAATATTATACCATAAAGATAAGTAAAGAATAATACACTTTACTTTTAACCCCTCTAATACAATCATTAATGTTTGCTACGAATGCTACGAACGCTACGTGTGCTACGAAAGCTACGCGCACTACGTAATATACTCGTATGTATCTGTTCGACTTCGCCACAGATGAAAGTCAAATATTTGCCTCATCTCGTGTCATATTAAACTTACCTACAAACTATTTGATTGATTAAAATAGTAGCAAATATACATTTGTTTTATTTGTATTCTAAAGTAATATGTTATTTTTAGGGACAACATATCTTTAAAAAATATTCTAATAGGTTTTTTCAAAGTCTTTTTTGTATCTCGCAGCCATGTCCTGGCCACCAGAAGACGGTTATTCACACCACGCAAGAGACTTCTACGACTTCAGGTCTTCAAACTGGTTCGTGGAAGCTGCGACCTCTCCCAAAGATCTGGTGATCTTACTTGATGACTCCGATGACCTGAGCTCGTCCTACTGGCGGCTGGCAAAGTCTACCGTGTCTGCTTTACTGGACACCCTCGGACCGAATGACTTCGTCAACATCTACCGATACAGCGACACGATATCCGAGCTACATTCCTGCTACACCAAAGTTTTGGCTCAGGTAAGCATCATTTTACGTAAATGTCTTAGATATCTCTCTCTCTCTCCGTTCCCTGTAGATTGAAAAAACATTTAAGAGATCTCGCTCTTTACGCTCAGATCGGAAACACATTTATCACTGCATATTCCACGAAAATCAAATCTTATTTTAATATTAAAAGTATCCTAGTTCTGAGCTGCGATTCATCTTCAAGTTGGCAAGCTTCACTGAAATCGGTTTTAAAGTTCCAACGATTTGAATTATTAAGAAACGTGAGCAAAATAGTAATAAATGATCGCATTTACTTGGAAATATCTACTAAATTGTATTTATTTGAAACATAAATAAAGCGTGAAACATGTTACGGTATTACGATGATCTATATTACATTAATAACGCTCGCGTTATAAGCTTAACAAAAGTTCAACACGGTTGGGCTCGATGCCGCGACCTTTCGATCCAAAGTTCACGCCCTGGACGATGGACTATTGGCTTTTTATTAACGGTTAAGTTTCGATATTATCGAATCTTAGTACCCACACATAAACAGCTTATAACTTCGTGAAAATGTATTTCTAACGTATTAGACACATATTGGTATGTATGTCAAGACGTCGAAAAACTAATTTAAGGTACTTACATTGCCCGCTCCTCCTCCTTATTTTTGTATATATTTTTTTTATATATAAGTTATTTTATTATTCAATTACAGTATGTCTATATATCTATTTCACACAATTAAACCTATTTACACTACGTACTAAAAAACAATGACTAACTAACTATACTTAGATGAGTTCACAAATATCACGAAATGATGTCCGTAGTCGAGTAGTGAGTAGGAGTCACAATTAGCAAAACAAGTATCACCTGTGTCCGTAGGCGTTTGAATAATCCGTGAGTATTTATTCGTTTACGCTCTATTACGATATTCGATTACCCGTGAGCTAATATTGTATCGGTGTAAAACCCACGTACTCGTATTTGGGTGTAAAACCCTAATACTACATAAATATTAGCGTGCGTGCGTACGGATACAGGAATCACTACAGTCAACAGAGTATTTTTTATGGATTGCAGATAGTTAATATTTTGTTTTTTTTAATAATTGAAAATGCAATACGCGACATTTTTAAATCGATTAGCTAAGTTCAAATTCTTTTTTTTAATTGTGGGCGTAGGTTATACAGACAGATGGTAGGTAAATTACAGTTTCATTATGTCCTGCATATTATTTATTTATTTTATTTAACAATTTATGTACACACATTATAAACGTACAAGAAGAAATGAACAGTAAAATACGTATAAAGGTGCTTATTTCTAAAGTAATCTCTTCCAGCATACCTGCGATATGACAGAGGATACAAAGAGATGTAGACACCGTGTGTAAGAGTAGAGAGAAAGTAAAATACATAAAATCAAAACAATTCACTTACTACAATAAAACAAATAATATGAGATAATACTTACTTACTTACATACATACATACTTCTAAAATATATACCTACAATATACGCATACTACGCATACAATAACTATGTCAACATGCAGTATAAAAAAATAAATCTCAGGTATCACTTATAAAGAATATCTTACAAAATAGCAATTACATGTATGGTGACAGATTGTAGTAGATAATAATTATTAAGAAAATCTTGGATCGTGTAGTAAGCTTTGTCAATAAAAAAATTACGTTATTGAAGTTGATAGTTGATGCCACAATTTAGGCATATACCTCCTCATTACCTCCACTCAAATGGGCGTTACTCTAACAAACGACACGGTAATTTATAAGTATCGCTGAGGGAACGTTTTATAAAATATTAAAACGATGCTAATAGTTTCCAACACATTATTATCTAAGCGCGAACAGCAATCAAGAGTCATTAGACGACATAAGTTTAATTAAAACAAGGGTTGCAAGTACCGACAGGTGGGCGAAACAAATTGTTTCATGTCAGTACTGATTTAAACATGATGTGAATTCCTTTTTGAATTACCTATAACCTACCCACGTATAAAGCTTTTAATATCGGTTTATGCGTGTCAATTACTGGCGGGGCACATTGTCCACGATTTTGTATTAACAGTGCTGGATTTGGGTCACGCCAAGATAACAGCACGTTAAGGATTATACACCAAAAATTGTGAAAAAATACTGACGACCATGGAAATGTTCGTGGAAATCGAGATGAAATTAAATGCTCGCGGTCGCGGGGCGTGACGGAATGGAAGCTGAGTACTCGTGTGTTATTAATTATTGCGAATTTCGTGGAATAAAACTGATTAAAATTGGTATGCAATCGAAAAATCATAAAGCGAAATAAGCCACCAGAGCAATTTCACAATAATTACAACAATTCTTTTGAAATCAGTGATCATCTTTTTTAATTCCGTTGACCTCATTTATTATCAAGATGGTAGTAGGTACCGAATGTTTAAGTTCACAACAGCATTTTAAAGCTGTTAAGGCTTAATCTTCTAAACAGTGAAGACGTTAGGACGTTAGACGGTTAGGAATCCTAGATTCTAGTAAGGCCTAGTTAATTAAAGGCTAACTCAAGACTAGTCCGGTAGAATTCTAGGCCCCCATTTCCTATATGCCGGCATAATTAAATACCAAGCCCTATTTGGAATAGGTTTTAATTAAGGAACGTGACCACACAATATTTGAAGTGGCCTGGTCAAGAATGGCTTTTGAGGTTCCTACAGCTTTGTTAAAGTTAGACTTCTTGTTATACATATTATACATGAGTTCAACTGTCACCAACGTTATCGCTTTCTAAAGGCAAATCGACAGTTGAGCGGAGAACATTGAAAATTCTGTCTAGGATATCGCCGGAATAATCAAAACGCTCAATATTTTTCCATTGAATACAAAATGTTTAATCATCAAAAAGTTTCTGTAGATATTATGAAATGCGGCCATTACGACCAGATGAAGTTTTCAGGCGGAGATGCTTTTAGGCTCCAACCTTCTAACAGCTAAAAGTGGTTGTAATAATATAATTACAACCAAAAGTATTTCATATAGAAATAACCGCTGTAGCTAGCCGCCGTCGTGGGCAACGCTGTGGCCGCAGCAATATACTCTATGTACTCTATGTGTGTGTGTGTTTATGTGTGTCGTATGTATTATGCGGAGATATAAGTTTAAACATATTAGCATCTGCATACAGTAGAAGGAAAAAAAACTTTAACACAAAAAAAATAACTGATTTCCACCATAAAGTGAAAAATAACTAAAATTTAGGAAGTGGGTGGCAATACGAGTAATCGGCGAACATATATTAAAAAAAAAATATATTCCGACGAACTGAAAACCTCCTCCTTTTTTTAAAGTCGGTTACAAATAGATGAGTTCATAATGAACATCGCGGCAATCTCAGCAAATGTATGAACGTAGCACAGAGAAGCAATTTACGTGAAACTTCATAGAAAGCGGGTCAGAATTTCGGGCCAATGAAAATCTTAATAATATTTATATTACAAGGGAATGCGGCAATATCGACAACGAATTTCATTAATATCGTCGAATCAAAATACCATTATCTTTGTGACCTACTGCAAAGACGAATAAAATTTTGTTAATTACTGAATATAGTGAATATACAGGGTGTCAACGAAAATTTTATGTTGAACAATCTTATATAGTATTAATTCAAAAACTGAAAGTAGTTTTTGACTCAAATACATACATTTTACCATGTCAGTAAAATATGACGTAAATGGGTATGACTTTATGAGTATTTTGTACTACTTAGGTCAGAAGTAAGTACCCCAATAACAGTACCTCAATAAAATCCGCCTGTACACAAGGATGTAAATGATGGCGACAAATGCAAGTATAGCGTGTCGGCGCGGCGCGGCGGCGCGGCGGTTCGGCGGTTCGGCGGTTCGGTAGGTACCGATACTCGTCTGTCATCGTGTGTACGCACCTTAATGGATTCCATGGAGCCGACTTTAATGCGACGCCATTAATATTGGGTATCAGATCATTTTAGTTTCACTGTACACAAATGCCACAATTAAGTAAATTATTAAAGCAACGTTAATAATTTGATCGCGATTATTTGATTACCGTTCCATAGAAATGTGTGTGTATATCAATAAATCTGCATTTAATTGTAGGTACTGTTGTACGCCAAACACTGTAATCGTTATTCAAATTTTTTTATTAGTATTAACAACCGCAAGTCCGCAACCACCATCTAAAATTATATTTGTATTTACTACACGTGGAAGTAAAGACCACCATAGTTATCCACATCAACTAAAATAGAGCATAACCACATATTAATATGACAAGAAATTATACACGTGCCTCGTTGCGGTGTCAAACAAATAAAGCTGGTGATCTTTACAAACCACCTCGGGGGTCACATTAGGGGTTCGTACAAAACCACTTCATTATCACAGCGGTGACACGCGAGCATCAGGAGGACACATTCATCAATCGCTGGGTTGACTCACGCACTACCCACCTCGGGTCTGCCCAATGTTAACATGACATTCGTTAACTGACAGACAACATTTAAATATTTATGGCTCGAGCTTTCCAAAACCCATTTCCGATTGTACGATCAACTGGTTCGAGTTTTGAGGTTAATATTCTTTGGTAATGAATTCAGCGGCTTTACTTATTTTATCGTAGGTTACACGCAGTGATGATAAGGGTATCGGGAAATTTTATATTTACTAATCCTTTGATTGTATAGAAGGTATGTATCTTAAATATAAATAGCGACATAATATGTCCGCTTGCAGAGTTCCGTAAACTCATAAACAAAACCCAAAGCTCACCGACCGACACATTCGAAGCCGGCTGTTGTTAGCTTCATCTCTCGCTGTAAACTCTTAGTTGATAACACATCCTCGCATTTCCCGAGGTGTCTGTAAAGAACTATATTTCAACGAGAATATCATCTTGTCGTGCTCACTTTATTCAGTTCATAAGTCTCCGCAAAGTTTAGAGATAAAATCAACGATACAAAGAAGAGAGCGGCGCGTAGCTCGTGACAGGTGGGAGGGAGCGGCCGCGCCCTTATCGCGCGAGCTTGCAACTTTGCTGCGATACTTGCACACTTTCTCCAAGCGGGTCGAGCCAAGTCACAAGTCCGATCGATGACTAGATAATACTCCAGCTCCAGCTGAGATATGATTATAGTGCCTTGGGAACAATAGTGACGGAAACAAAGTTGGTTTCCACTAAAATAATAGAGAAATTAACAAAAATTATTCTTAGCCCTAAAATTAAACCGACACTGATTACATCACATCAAAAATAGATACGTACGAGTCGATACATCAAGCCGTACCTACTTGAAATCGTCCAAAAGGCTGGTTCGCTCTTGAGCCGGCAACTTCGCTAATATACGATCCAACAATTACCTTCACGGCAAACATTCCCGGCTTTATGTCGTCCCGGGCGAAATGAAACTTTGTATATTTAAGAGTAACACGCACCATGTTTCATTAGTATATTCGTGTGTTTGTTCACATTAACGACTCTGCAAACGCTGTATTTGTTATCTTATGACTTATTTACTGTTAAGCAAGCAATAGCGGTTAAGTTATTTGACATGTTAACTATAGATTTGAGATCTATTTTCACATCGGCTTACACGGCTTGTATACACAAAAAATAATCCGTTTAAATTTCATAAAAGAAAGGTGGCAGTGCGTGCGTGTTGTATAATTGTTCACACTCGCTACATTTCCTTAACAATGGGTAATTAAGTTACAACTTGCATGAGTAATTACATAAACAACTCAACGTCGGCAGTTGGGCGTACCTCTTCCTTGTTTTACATTAAACTTGAAGATAGCTAAGCAATAAACGCTAAACATGCTGGTGGTAGTTAGAACTCATAACAATGGGCCTTCGCAGCAACTTTTCAAGGCTGTTTGCCTGCACCCAGCTGCAGCCTTCGTCCGCGGTTAGACACAACTTTAACTCATCGCTAGTTGAACACATAACTTGGCTGGTTTTATTAAACAATACGAGGCAAGGTGAGACCTTGCAGATTCTTTAGAAGATAATGCCGATGTTACATAATTTACTTACTAGCACAAATTCTAACACAATGACTCGTACCTTGTACTCTTTTACAAAGAAACTTTGAACAATTCTGTGCTTTTGTTTTAACTAACTAGTACTTTCTGTATTATCTCATAAAAACGACAAACGAGAGAGGGAGAGCAATTAATAAATTAGTCACATTCCTAATCTCAATGGCATTGCCTAATGGAGAAAATGAAATGAATATTCATATTTTCAAACGTCTTTACGTTTTACTACCTTTTGATGTCAACCAATAAAATTGCAGGATCTCTACAGCACTTGAGCCACTTTGCGCGAATTATGGACACAGGGATGTAGTAAAGTGAACTTATTGAGTTACTTCAGAATAAGTTCTAGCTCGGAAATGTTTCCTTTCATAAAGACACATGGCTCTTTTGGAATAACAATTTACAGCAAAAAAAGGTGGACGGTATGTATTTTACGTGCGTGTGTGACAATAATCCTATTGTTACAGGCTCTACCAGAAACGTTAAGAGAACTGAAGACGGCAATATGGAATGCTGAACTTTCCGGAGGAGTGGCCAACCTGACCGGCGCTCTCACGACTGGCTTCGAAATCTTACATCGGGTAAGAAATATTCGGGCATTCTAGAGATTTTGTAGAAATACTACCTAATAAAATTTTATCGAATTGAGTCATAAAGTTTTGTCGGGTCAAATTCATTACATTGTCCTTTTGGTGCAGAACTTATAATTTTACCAGTATTGTGACAATAAATAATATCATAAAAAAATTCAATAGACGACGTATATTTAGTAACCTAATCCGCTTAACTGTTCTTAAAGAGTTAGAGAACCCTGTTAGAAATCGACACGTGTTTCGCCTCTCAACGAGGCATCCTCAGGACGACGATTGACCTGTTGCGAACTCGGACACGAAGTGTTGCCACTACACGAGCCGAACGCAAAGTGAGCTACAACCGCCCGTCAACCCCACTCTATAGGATCGCTGATCGGCTCACCTATATAAGTGTATATAGTGTAGTGGCAACACTTCGTGTCCGAGTTCGCAACAGGTCAATCGTCGTCCTGAGGATGCCTCGTTGAGAGGCGAAACACAAATGTCGATTTCTTACAGGGTTCTCTAACTCTTTAAGAACAGTTAAGCGAATTAGGTTACTAAATATACGTCGTCTATTGTATTTTATAATGGATTTCCGCAAAGTCACACCTGAGTCAATTAACTAATATCATAAAAATACATACATTAATATTTTAAAGGTAGATTAAACAGACTGACCAATATCCTTCATTGTATTTCCTTGCAGTACAACCGCACAGGTCTAGGTTGTCAATGCAACCAAGCTATCGCCGTGATAGGCGCTGGCGGGGGCACGGGCGGGGTAAAGGGGGTGTTCCGCACGTGGAACTGGCCACACATGCCCGTGCGCATCTTTACCTACCGCGTCGGAGGAGACGCCACCGCTGGACATAACATGAAGGACATGGCGTGCACGAATAAAGGTATGTTCATAAATACTTTAGTTTTTGGGAATTATTTTAGGCTTAGATGTGTGCGTGGGATGAAGAACGAAAAGAAAGTAAATGTATGCCGATGGGTGACAGCGGATAATGAACCAAACAACTTAACATACTGCGCCAGCCCTCCTGCCGGTCCTGGTCCCAAATTACTTCTCCGAACCAGGGCAGGTAAAAGAGGAAGTGACCTCAAAGTGCAAGTAAGAGTACATTTGGTCCTGTTACCCTTCATCGTGTTCTTCTGAAGACTTACACTGCTGGGGAGTTTGTTGCGCCACTTCTTCCCAGCTAAAGCACTAGGAAGTGGTGAAGGGTGGGCGTTTTGGGAGGACTATCTTATGTAATTTTGACGTTCGAAAAGTGATGATTCTCAGCCTAGTTTGAATAAATTTTCAGATTTTGATTCTTGACTTAACAGCAACAGTTTTCTGCATATTTTGACATACTAAATGGTTGTCCTTCAGGTTTCTACGTGACAATAAACGAGCACTCTGAGATCAAGTCGAAGGTGCTGCACTTTGTGGAGGTGCTGGCGAGACCGCTCGTCATGTACCAGACTGTGCACCCGGTGCACTGGAGCCCTGCGTATGTCGGTGGGAGGGTACGTACATTTTCAATACACACAAACTGCAAGTACGAACGATAAAGGAGGCTGAACTCAGAACGAACAGCTGTTGGATGATACCTTAGCCCAGATTCGCGAAAATTCTACCTCAGACAGTACGACTAAAGTACTTTAAGAGCGAAATAGAAACAACGAATCGTTAACTGATATAACAGAATAATATTTCACTTCTAAAGCGAAGTGTAACTGGCAAGCGACTTCCAAAGTGTAAACACTCACGCAAGTGGACTTCTGCAAGTTTTAGTAACTTGCCGAACTTGCTGTAAGTCCCACGTGTATTTGGTTGTTTTGACCTTTGTTCACACAAAAAGTTGGAAAATTTAAGGCCTTAAGTTCAAAAATTTTAAGCTGGAAATTATTCAAGTAATTGCTGGATATAGTTGATATATTAATTGTATATGTCAGTACATATTAAACGCTTCAGTCATTCGTAGGAAGATTTTTGAATGCACGGGATCTTGGCTTTTGAGTTCTCTTAATAATTGGTTTTAATGACCTAAATCATCAAGTCTCAAAATCCAATCTCGTACTCACACCTTACGTTTTTTATTTTTATTTTTTAACAACAAGACAATAGACGCCGCTTGTATGTTTCTGCAGCCAGGCATCTTGTTTGACTGCCCTTGCTCAAGTTATTTGTATGCAATTTCTGTCGAAACGGTTCTACAAGATCCTGCAGGAAGTTACCTTCTACACACTGCTTGCAAATAGAAAAATCGCAGTCGTGGAAACAGTCGTCAATTGACTTCTGCAAGAAATTGCGGAAGGTGCTTGCCAGTGGATAAAGTCTCTTATTGCAAGCCTTTCAAGTCTTTAAATAAGATTTTACGCAGAATAAAATTTTTGTGTTTTCGTTATTACAGAGCAGTAGCCTCTCTGATGATGGAATGGGCCAACTGATGTCCTCCGTCACCGTACCCATATTCGATAGGAGAAACCACACGGTATGTATCTCCTTACCGTATATCAACATAATAATTATGTAGCCTTATAATAAAAATATCATTCTCCACTATTTCTTGTACTTATTCCAACCTTTTTTTTTTCAGCAAAGAGAAGCTAATTTACTCGGCGTAGTGGGAACCGATGTGCCTATCGACCAGTTGAAGAAGCTCGTGCCACCATATAAGGTGGAATATTCACAAACATATTCTGTACGTAACTTTAAATCTTTGAGAACATCATTTTCAATTATATCAATTTATTTTCAGTTGGGTGTGAACGGTTACTCGTTCATGGTGGATAACAACGGGCATGTATTATATCATCCAGATTTGAGACCATTGGTATGTATTTTTATTTCTTTTATTTTATTAAAATAATGCCAATAAATAGCTTTTTATTTTAGTCTAAATACTTATAAATCCAAAATCTCTTGTTACAGCATACGAACGAGGAAGTAAGTACCTGAAAAAAGTTATCATAAAGAATTGTTTTACAGTTTTAATTCGTTACCAAGAAGGAATATGAGAATATGAATAGTGTTAGTTGAGTTTAGTCGGTTATACTAAAGGTGGCTACTATACTCCACAGTACACTGAGACGCTGCGTCCTCTGTACTCGAGTGTGGACCTGACGGATGTGGAACTGCTTGTGGATTCGGACGAGAACTCCAGGGTCAACCTCACTTCGCTACTGCTCGATGTAAGTCACCACTTTGTTATAAGCCTGTGTTAAATTAGGAGCACCGCAAGGATCTATATTTGGTCTTCTGTTATATCAGAGTTAAAGTATACTAAAATAGGCGCACCGTGTACCCAAAATATCTAATTTTGTATCCTGGGTTAATTCAGGCTCGTATACTAAATTGAGCGTACCCCGAAGGTCTATATGTGGTTGGTGGTACTTCAGGCTCGTAAACTAAAATGGGAGTACCCCAACGATCTATATTTGGTCCTCGGATATTTCAAGCTCGTTCACAAAAACGAAAAGTCACATTTAAGTGTTCAGAGGGATTGATAATTGTTTTTTGGTATCCGTTTGACCAGATTTCACAATTCGGTTTTAACGTGGACATTTTTCTTCACCCAACAAGAATTTTCATTATCAATATCCGTTTCTAGCTCCGCCACGACATGATAGAACAACGGGAAGGTGAAACCGAAATCGCGGTAAAGGTTCAGTACGACAACATGCGGCGCGTGGCGACACGACGCCAGCGGTACTTCTACAGTCCTGTGGATGGCACGCCCTTCTCTCTGGCGGCAGTGCTGCCTGACGGGTACGGCATGTATGAACTGCAGGCGGAGCAGGAGGTCAAGCATAGTCCTATTAATGGTGAGTAGGAAAAGAGATAAAAGCAGGAAGAGAGAGAAGAAGATAGTAGTAGAAGTTGGAATGGACGGCGTTTTTTATTTTGTTGGAATGCTGAAACGCAGAAGGTTTATGAAAAAATATCTACCATTTTTGTCGCGATACTGAAAGCACGTAAGAATACTATGTTTAGACTAATACTAAAATGTTTTGTCATTTCTGCAGTCACGGAATACTTCAAAGGCGAAAACTGGAAAGTTCACCCTGACTGGTAAGGATTACACCTCTTATAGTTTCCTATGATAAAAATGTATAATTTTATCATTAGGTACATAAAGCGCGATACAAAACTGGTGATAAAATTGTTTAATTTCAACATGAATGATGTAACCAACATTTTGTAACAATATTTTGATTTAAAAGTGTCCGTGGAGTTTCTTGCCCGTTCTTCTCCATAGGAACCTACTACGCTTTGGAATGGGCAACTAGCTTCATCTTTCTGACTGACCGACCCCTTGACAATTCAAAAGTGCCTGTAATTGGTTTATTTGAAATAAATGCTTTGAGTTTGAGTTGAGTTTGAGTAAGTGTATTTCGGGTGGACATTTCGATAGTCCAATGATGAAAGACACTGAGGTCGTACAATAAGAACCTGAGGTCTCCCCAGTCCAATAATGAAAGAGGACTTGGTACTAGATAGACCTGTATTTTTTTGGGAAAATTCATAAGAAATCGACCAGCGTTTACTAACCAAGTGTTACTGTAGGGTTTACTGCGAATATGCGTCCACGTCAGAGCAGTCGTTCAACTCCCCGGAGGAGCAGCTGGTGCACTTCCTGTCGCGCACGGGGCGGCCCGGCTGGAAGTGGATGTCGCTGCGCCCGCGCGCGCTCACGCTGCACAACGCGCACAAGAAGCAGGACAGAGACTCTTATTACTGTGCGTATTCACATTCTTAGATCATTGTACCTTCCTGAAAGAGGTTCCGTCCTAGGCATAAAGGGCTCCGGAAAAGAAGCCAATTTGCGAGGCAGGTTTCACTGGCATTGAGTACGACAGCATTTGAAGTCAGTTCACTGCTGACTGACAGCAGCACAAGTCGCTGACCCACTGACCAAACTGGCCTCATTTCCGGAACCCATAAAACTCCTATATTTGGTCTTCTTCTCTTTTTAAGCTGTCTCCTGTAAGCCCATTCAACATTCGACAGACATGGGCATGCAATATTTAGATCTTTACTTGATTCCTTTTCTAAATAACAGGCCACTAGATTTGAGACCAGACTCCAAAGGTCTTTTTTAGACTATCTGAAAAGATTCTTCAACCTCCCTACCATTACTAACCTTTTATTACTAAAACTTTTTATAAAAAACCTTTTGTACATTTTTTTTTTCACTTGTAGTTGTGGTAGGTTTAATCTACCTACCCAACAAAAATTTGAATGCACTACCTGCTCTGTAAATAACAGTGACAGAAACCTATTATAACCTCATTCACATATGCTAAGTGCGCAAAATACGTATTATTGAAGCTAACTCAAAAATTACAAGCAAAGAGACTAAAATTTATATGGACCACCGTGCAAGCTTTCTCTACCAAATTAAAAAAGAATTTTCAAAATCGGTCCACAATTGACGAAAATATCGATGGAAATACATTTAAAAAAAAATACATACAGACTAATATTATAACCTCCTCCTTTTTAAAGTCGGTTAAAAACTATCTTTTGTTTCCAGGTGACAAAACTTTAGTACAATCTCTGATTAGGGATGCGATGGTAATCAAAGAATTGGACGCTCACACTGGACACGCCAGCCACCACTCCCAGTAAGTACATCTTATATTGGAGCATGATTATAGCACTACACGAAATAATTCAATATTCAATCTCGGTAAACACCTTTTGGTTTTGCATTGGAGGGAAATCTATCCTCAGTTCTCAGTGGTGGTACGAGAACTAAAACATACATATTGACTGAATTTTAATAAATTCAGTCAATATGACGTTAAGGTGTATGTAGCATGAAGTGATTTCCAAGCTACAACTTAACGTCATTTGTCTCGATTTTAATTGCCCTAATCTACAAGACTTTTACGATAAAACTGTTATGATGACTGTGATGGCTGTGCCCAAAATTAAATTCATTTATTTGCGAAACTAGCCGGCTTTTGTGAAACCTGGCCAATGGTTATGTAGCGGTTAGACCGCCAGATACAAACTACACAGCAAAAAGACATGACGTCACACAATTCCTGCATCGCGCAGTTAGAGTTTACCGAGCGAATAACATAGATAAGACTATCCAAAATCAACTTACGAGCAGTTGCCCGCCAGATATAACACCCGTCTGGTAGGAGGATCCTCCCTTTTCTATGGTGGATGAGTGAACTTTCCACCCTGTTCCTCATACCCCTAAAGTTAGGTTACGGTTACCTCTATTATTTTATAACATCACCAGAATACCCGCGACATTTTGCGTTGTTGCAGAACTTTTTTATTAGTCGAGATTTTTAATTCATATTCGTTATGGCACTTCTTTAGGTCATGAGCTAGCCGAAGATCAAAACATATTCGGCCTAGGTCTTAAAAGCGTTTATCCCAAAAGTTCACAAAGCATTTGGAAAGTTTCCAAATACTTGTTGTACATCTAAAACTAAATATTTGGTGTTTAGATATTAATTATTGCATTTCATAATCAATATTCTAGTTCGCTAGTTAGCCACATTTCTTATTTTCTTATAGTAATATTGCCAAATTAATCAAAACAGGGAAATATTTGACATCTATTTGCGACGTTACCCACTTCCAGAATGAACGCTCCGTGAAAATTGAATCAATTTTCATGGAATTTTGAATGTATTACAAATTTTCTCGTACTTGAACTCGTATTTGAATTTGAATGTATTACAAATTTTCTCGTACTGCCACTAAAAGAGGACACCTTTCAAATAAAATCACGCAATAATAATATGGCCCTTTATGCATGATAATAATAGCACTTCCACTAGCGATAAAATTACAGCTTTTTATGTTATTTTATGTGGATGACTAATTTGTCTGTGTTTGTCACACAAATAGCCCGATAGCGACTTTAATGGCACTACTTACAAGGTAACGTAACTCTTCAGATTGGTTCAACTACAAGTACTTAGAATTAGTAATACCTTACGCTAAGGACGAACGTCTGCACATATAATATACACGTATTCGCTATTGGTTGGAGTGAAATCTAAAGAACACTGGGTGAAGAGTACGCAAAATGTAAATTGCTCTTAAATGCTCGGACAAACTTGAATTTTGTAAATTGTACTATGGGTATTCTATTTTATGAAGACAGTATTCTAGCGTGGTTTACAAGTAGTAATAGAGCTCTTCGTCTATCGCTCATCTATCTAAGTAGCGGGATAACCACTGTGACACAAAAAGTTTACTTCGAAGCAAACATCTTGTGAATAAAAGAGTTCAAGACTATTGACGAAAGTACCAGTGGTCAGAATGTCAGATATTCAGAAACATAACTTCATTTGAAATAATGTCTTTTTTACATTCATCTTCATGATGTCTATCTAGCTACCGAGGATCAGGTAAAATCTTTTGTGTGATTTTTAGCCAGCACGGATTGTTACTTCTACTTTTCTCAATTTTATTTATATTTGTCTGCGCCTGCCAAAACTCTATCGATAAACTCAAACCCTGCTCGAGGTGACACTGGAATATTTCAGTTTATAATTTAACTTATTTTAAAACTCAATCCACTTTCGTGTCCAAGAAAACGAAAAAGAAGCTACCATATTAAATTAAATAAAGTGAATAACAGTGAGTTTGACAACCTTGGTCAACAAAAACTAAAGTGGAAGCAGTCCATCCCAAGTAAAAAATTGCAACATGGCCACATTTTCAAGTTTACCACCTACTTCTTATAAGAGAGAACTAGGAAAATGTAAACTAATATGAACAATACGCGGATGACCTGCTTTATGAGTCGTCAACAAAACCCAATCAATATGAGATGCTTACCTCATTATATCTTTGCAGACAAGGTCGGTTCCACAAGTTCGTGGTGACGCTGTCGTTCATCGCGACGCGCTCCGGTCTGCTGCGGTGGACCGAGAACGTGAACACCTCCAGGAATACTGACTCTGCTGAACCGTAAGTCAAACCCCATCTGCAAATAGAGGCAGTGAATTGAGATAGAAATTAAATTCAACCACTAAATACCCATATCTTGAGTTTTTATCATGCAATTCAATGATTAGATGTAACTTAGTAAATAGAAAGGACAGAAACCCTTTCGCCCTTGCAATATTTTTTTATATCTTACTTTACAGCCACTTCAGTGAACGATACGCTCGTGCCTACGATTCGGAATGGTACCGTCGGGCCGTAGAGCACCACGCCATCGAGCCCGAGAGCTTCGTGTTCTCGGTGCCGTTCCGCGACGGCTCCGAAGCGGAGGATCTAAGCGGTCGGCCGCCGCTCGTGCTCGCCACGCACGCCGTGTTCGTGGAGTCTCGCGGGCACCGCGCCCCCGCCGCCGTCGTCGGCCTCCACTTCCAGCTAGACTCACTAGCAAAACACTTCCTCAACGTTACTTCTGCAGTAAGTCATACTCAAATCGACGACCCTTCTCTCGACCCAATCTAATCTCCCATTTCTTCTATAGTGCACAGCTGGGACATCATGTAAGAAAACCTGCGCGGGCGACGAGTTGGACTGCTACATTTTAGACGACAACGGATTCATCATTCTATCAGAAGACGTCTCACAGACAGGCCGGTTCTTCGGTCAGGTCGACGGCACTATTATGGATTCTCTGGTACAGGATCGAATATACAAAAAGGTTGTCGTACACGATCATCAAGGCCGTTGTCCGGATTCTAGAAACTCGTTTAGTGGTGATGGAAACAAAATTACGGTAAGTGATGTCATTAGAAAAATTTGATATAGAGAAACTCTTGTTATTAATACATTATATATGTCATGCCATTACTTGTTTTCATTTTCCACCGCAGCCCCTAAAACCGCTCTCCTGGCTCGGCGGATACCTCACCAGTTTGATTGCAATGTGGTTCCCGCTCTGGGAGCCAGTGCGCGCGCACGCCAGGCCGTACGCCGAGGAGGAAGTCGGTAAGCGGGCGACACCCTCAACAGAGACACCACCGAACGTAACGCATTTAATACTCAAGGCTAACTAACCGACTATTTTGTGGGAACAGATTACGAAGACTATGAGACCGAAGACATGGAGAACGACGACGACCTGGACAGAGACCGCGGCACCTACGAGATCATCATCGACGGGCTGGGCGACAGCGCGCGCGACAGCGGCCGCGCGCCGCCGCCGGCCGCGCCCGCCGGCCACGCGCCGCCGCCGCCGCGCGAGGCGGCGCGCTCGGCGGCCGTGCGGCCCTGCGACACCAGCGCCGAGCTGTTCACGCTGCAGTCCTCGCGGCTCAACACCGCGCAACCGCTCAAGGGCAAGCTCACCAACTGCCATAATTCTGGCTGCGAGAGGTAACAATATTTGGTTCATCATTCCAACCCTAGCGTCTCATATATTATTCAGAGTGTAAAAAGACCCGTCACAAAACCTTCATCTAAGCATTCTGTACATTAAACTAAGTAGCATTGTACAAAAATCATTGCTGCGAAACCAGCTTTATTTTTGGTGTGAAAAATCGTTATTTACAGAAACGCGCAATATAACTTCGACCATTCTATGTATTAGTCTAAGACTTTGACGTTCTATATCTTCGTAACCATTGTCGAGTACAAAAAATTTTATACAACTTTTTCTCGACGTTTTTTTACCACCCGTTATATTGTGTTCAGAATTTATAGAGTTATCACGGGAACAAGGATCTCTAAATTGAGCGGTGCAAAATTACAAGAGCCATGTTTATTTCACGTGCTTATATTGAATCATTCAGTGTTTGTGGAAAAATATTAATAATTTGTTTCGTGTGTACCAGGCCGTTCAGCGTACAAAAGATCCCGCACAGCAACCTGATCCTGCTGGTGGTGGACACGCTGTGCCCGTGCGGCGCCAAGCGGCTCGACGTGCGGCCGCGCGAGGCAGGCGCGCGCGCCGCCTGCCGCCGGGCCAGCGGCCAGCACCGCCGGCGCCCCGCGCACTGCGGCTCCTACCATCCCGAGGTAATGACTTCATTAAACCCATCTGCCGAAACATACTGTTATGATTGGTGGATCTAATAAATAACATACCTTAAATCTGACAAAAATGATAGGCATAGGTACTTACTTGCTGCAACTTTTCTAAAATTGTTCGTCTCGTGCATATATTGAGATTAGCGGGTTCCATAGCCAGAATCCAAGCTAGTTCTCATAATTAAGAGGTTATCAACACGCAGGGCGAAGCGAAATAGAGCTAGCAAAACCGTCGTCTTTCACGGTTGCCTTACGGATCGCGACACATCTGCAGAACGTACGGCGCCGAACGTTCGGTTGAATACGCTCGTAGTGTTTTTCAAGTTCCCTATGACACATCAGCCAAACGTCGCGTTCATGAGCAAGCGTCACATCACGCGACGCATCGCGATCGAAAGTTCGGCGACACGAAGTTCGGCGCGCGTAGTTGAACGTTCGGTGGATCTCGGCGATGCGGCAAGCCAAGAGCGGTAATTTTCCGTCGCGTAACGTGTTGAAGTAAACGCCGCCGAATGTTCGGCGCGTTTGGTGTATCATGCCAACCGAATACTACGACCGATAACTCAGTCGCTGAAGTGTCGGCGCCGCACGTTCCGCAGATGTGTCGCGACCCTAATATCTTCTGCCAGACGGGCATAGTATATAAATGAAATAATATTAAATGATTCTGTCTTCAGGAAATTGAGATCCAATCCTGCGGCCGCGGCGGGCGCGCGGCCCCGGCGCTGTGGGCCGCGGCCGCGCCGCTGCTGCTGCGGCTGGCGCGCAGCACGTGACTGCGCACGCGCACATAAGCAGCCAACAGCCAGCCCGGGACGCCGGCGAGTCGTGAAGCTTTCTGTACCCCAATCAGTTTCAGCAACCGGTCGATTTTTTAACTGTTATCTCGTAGTTTCACGACGTCTCCAGGGAAAGCTTCTACCAAATAAGGCGTTCGAGTGTTCTTGCGAGTGATGTGAGTGGAGCGGAGTGCGGTCTGTATGTGTGTGTGGCGGGCCGCGGTCTGCGGTCTGCGGTCTGCGCCGCGGCGAGCTACAGTTTTGATCAATTTTACCGACTGAAGTTTTGGTCCGACCAAGTGAACTTTTGATCTTGTTTTGAGACAGGATTATAGTCGAGTTAGGGTACGATGATTATTGAAATATTTTCTCCTCTCTGTTAAGTTGTCACTTTCATATTGTAACTGATGCAGACGCATACGGTAAATAGGTAGGTAACGAATATCTTGTTAAATTTAAATCGAGGATTATCACAAACTTGGAGATCTTATAAATTATAGCTAATGTTAATAGGTATTGAAAGATAATTAATGTAAAATATTAATATCGTTTAAACTGTTTTAGAAAAATTTACCTATGTTGAGACCTAATTCGATTTATTTCTTGATATCTGTCATTCAAATTTATCGCAAACTTATTGAATAGTTGCATAGGGGTTGATGTAAATAAGAAGAATATTTGTTTGTAGAGAAGTTTCTTTGCTGAATTTATGTGTGCCTGTGTAATGTAAAAAGTCGTTGTGTCGTCGAGAAGGCGTCGCAGCGCTAACACGCACTGCCATACAGGGGAACAAACTTATTGATAGCACGTTGTTGTTGAGGGCGAGGCGCGTGGGCCGGTGCGGGCCGGTGTGGGCCGGTGCGGGCCGGTGTGGGCCGGTGCAGGCCGGTGTGGGCCGGTGCGGGCCGGTGTGGGCCGGTGAGCGAGCCTGTGGCCGGCGCACGCGCCCAGGAGGCGTGTCCCCGGGCGCGGCGACGCCTGCGTCTCTGACGACTTTCCATTCTAGTCGTTAGTGATTTTCTCGCCTAATCTTCGAGTAATGTCGTAAAGAAACTGTAAACAGTTTCGTATTTTTATTGTAAATATTTTACTAACTTTAATGGCCTACTACAATTTTAAGAAAGTGTGTTGCTAATATATAGGTCGTTCAAATTCGACTTCTGCTGTCGTAAAGAATAACTTCGTCATATCGATCTGTTACAATAATTGTTTGCATATCAAAATGTTCTCTATCGATTGTTTCAAGTTGAGCCAAGCCAAGGCAGCCAAGGCCTCGGAACATTGGATAAGTACTGACATAATACTTTCATACGTAAATTTCAAATTTCGGAGAATAAGAGAATAAGCGTATTTACCTATTAACTTGTTTGTACCTAACCTAAATGTGAATGTTACATAGGAGTAATGATCAAATCCACATACTTACATTAAATAGAGTTTTATATATCATATATTGAATAGTCATTAATGTACACGAGTATACGGCTTGCTATTGTCCATTTTATTGCAAACTTTTGAAATAGTACAAAAGCATACAGATATTCCTAATTAACATAGCTGACAGAGATTGAGTGCCAAACCACTGTATTACAATATGTCACAGTTCACACGGATTTTATTGTACGGAACCGATAGTGAGTTAATGTGTCTGCCGCGCGTGCCTAGTGTGGGGTGCGCAGGACAATAGCAAGCTAGACATTCCACATAACCACAGATAAATACAGATGGGTCACCCCGCATTTTAGGTATGAAGCTACAAGTAGGTATGCGACGGGCTCGACTTGTCGAATTCAGTGGGCGTAACGTAGTCACAAGATATAAGAGTTACGCGATAGAAAGAAAGGCAACTTCTAAGTGAATATAACTGTAGGTAATTAGCGCTGTGCGACCTGCACTTTATTGTGTCGTAGCAAGTCACTTTTTATCTACACTCCATTTGAAATAAGATTAGACATTTAACTAAACCTTTTTTACAGTCCGTTCAACCGATTTTGACTTCTATTGCGTTGGTGGCATGACAAATGGCAGCTGCAGTAAACTGTTGATATTGTTATCACTTTTTTGTTTTTAATGCCATCCTTATGCCTACGGTATAGAAGTCAGAATCGGTTGAACGGACTGTACAAAAGGTTTGTTTAAATGTCTAATTTTATTTCAAATGGAGTATATTTTTTTATGATTTTGCAGAGTGAGCCATCTGTAGTAATCTGTGACATAACGTAGATTGATTACAGTAATCTCTTGATGTGTACTTCGCGTATTATAATATTAAGTGGAAAGAGAACTGAGCGGGCTTAGAGTTTTTAGAGTCGCCTGGTATCGGGCATTGTATAAGCAGTTTTACCAACATTTATTATGGTACAGTAGTTAGAATACATTACCCAAGAAAGTTTTAGATATTACAATTCTCTTACATACAATAGAGAAATACTAGCAATTTAAAGCAATAATAAAGTTAACTCGGTATATTCCCCAATTGAGTAACAGCGAGATTACTGTAGTCAGTGTGCTCATATCACCGACAAGCTAACATAATCATATCGTACACATACTCACAATATACAACAGATATCGTTGATTGAAGGCGCTTTTGAGAAATTGTACATTTTGTATAAATAATACAGTAAGGAGTCGATTTAATGGCGTAGAGATTGTTTAAACTGGTGAGTGGCGAACGACTGGTAATGTATTGAAAGTGCTTCTAGTAAGCGTCGAGTCTTCCATAGCAGTCGAACGCGGGGGCGAGTGTTTACTGTTACGTCTAAGTATTAAACGATAATAATAGCGTATACTTATCATAGCATAGGCGGAGCTCGCGTCTTGTACCACGTGCAGATATTTTTACTTGCACTTCGCGGGATTTAGTTCTATGTAACTATAGACACAAAACAAATACCTCGTTTAGTTACTCAAAATGTAATAGTTAGACAGAGTTAGCGTTTATTTCGCGTTTAGTTCTTGGACATATCAATTCAGGCACCAAATGAGACTATAGCGTAAGCAATTATTAAATTTTTTCATGTATAACAATATTGATATCGATTATTTTAATAAGGTCTTTATCAATGTTTTGTAGAGTTGCGGGACTGGCGCGCAAGTAATGATCCCACATTGACAGGGTCCTCGTTAAAATAGTTGTGTAGTGCGGCAAGCGGCGCCGACGGGAAACGTGTGAGTGGCCACTCATGTCTAAACTATGCCACAAACACTTTATCCCTATATCGTACATTTTTATATAAATCCAAAATTCTTGATTTTACGTAATAGATCTGTCAGTTTAGTTCTAATGCTTTTTAGAACTATAATCAAAATTCGTGTGAGTAAATTTTTAAAATTATTCGGATTGGAAAGCAATTTTTGACGTCACTGTTTGTAATAATTTTGTTTGTCTTAGTTAAAAGTTGTATCATTCGGCACGGCAATCTGTGTGAACATGGTTCTCTAGCGTAATTCTAGTAAAATACTGTTCTTTTTGTTACTTGCCAGTTCATGCTATAGATATACAGTAATTACAACAATAAAGTTCTCTTATAACATTGTGACTATGTGCTTTATTTCCTTGTGCTTTCCCTACCCATTCATATAGTCGATATCCCTTATCTGTAGCGGTAGGTATGTTCTATTTTAGTAAGTGATTTAACTCTTAATGAAAATGTTTTTATGTGATCAATGTTAGTAGTTTCTCGCTCAGCCACTTATAGTTTGACCAGGACAGCTGTTCCGCGCTTTAGGGGAATGCAGGCCGCTCAATCGTCAACGCTCACGGCGTCCCGCCGCTCATTCGTCAACGCTGCCCCCCGCCTCCACGGTCTCGGTCTGCGGAACTATAGCTTACATAAAGCTGACACAATAGTATTACAAATATTACCGATATCAATACAAAATAAGATAACTATTATGTTCTACCTTACTATTATTGAAATCATTTTCACTACTTTTATCACCCAAACAGGAATACAGAATTTATCCAAATAAAATACAGCATTAAATTGGAATACTTATATAATTAAAGTTCAAAGTTACGTACATAGCTGTTACATGTACAGACTGGCCGCAAATACGATGTCTCGTTTCAGCAGTTTGATGGCTTCACTGAACTTATTCTCGAGGTCTGTATTACCAATGTTCTTGGCTGCTTGGCATAACTGTCGCAGCACCTCTTCCAAACGACGCATGCATCTGATTATGGATCCTGGAGATAAAGGAAAATTTGGTTCACGTAAACGAGGCAAAAGGAGTATGTAAGGATCGTAGCAGGTGACGTTCTGTAGTTTCTGCCTACCGCCATGGGAAGCAGGCGTGAGTTTATGTATGTATGTAATATTCAATAGAATTGAGAAAAAATAATGTTCATGTTGTGTGGAGTGACTTTTAGTGATTTATAAATAAAAAAAACAGTTTTTTTTTAAATCATTCTTTTGCTTACCAATGTTACGATGTTGTCATAGATCACTAATCATAGAAGCTAGCCAGGAAATTTAATATCGGAGCTGATTGCCCAGGGTCCTTTACATCTCATAATTTACGGAGGCTCTTTAAACCGGATAATAAATTTAAAAGTATCGAAGTATACTGCTCTCAAAACGGTGAAGGAAAACATCGTGAGGAAACCAGAATGTCTTAGAACCAAAAAATTCGAACTCATGTGACATCTACCAACCCGCACTGGGTCCACGTGGTAGATTACAATCCACTCCCTCTCACAGAGGAGGCCTGTGTCCCAGCAGTGGGAACTTTAATAGGCTAATTATGATAATGATACATTTAAGCATGTATGTAATCTGCTCACCTTCAAACACGTCGGTCATCTTGCAGATCTGCAGGAAGGAGGCTCCCTTGGCCCAGGCGTGCACCACGTCCATGAGAGTGCACTTGAACTTGCCCACGTACTCGTCTTCATCCACCTCCAACTTGGCGTCTAGTGATACCTTCGCTATTCTGCGGGCGTATTCCTATAGAACAAAATCATCGTGTGAATTAGATAAAGAAAATGTCCGCACATAGATTTATCAAATATAGTTTATACGCAGTCAGTATATGCATTCGTACCAAATTACAGTAGGTCAAAATAATAACGCACTCCGAAATTTTACCAATAGCCAGCTCGCTTGATTGCCTAAAAAATAATATCACTTTGGGTTAAAGAATATAAAAAAGTGAAAATTTTCTGAATAATTAACTAGATCGTCGATCGGTCCAATTAGAAGCGTAGACAGTCTTTTGCGCACTCGGATCGATAGTGGCAATTTTCATCTATCCATGAATTTGAACCTTGGTTTGATTCTTCATAATCGACACCTGATAATAACAACATTGTATTTATTTTTGCTAGGTTTACAGGAGAATGAACTTTATTTTTTTGGGTTTGAATCTCTTCCTACTGCTTTTAAATAAAGCACTATAAGTATAAAGCAGACGTTTTATACATTTTTTTTGTGTTCTTTAAAAAAAAAAAAGTTGTGACCGACCGCAGGTTCGGTTTCGGTAAGTTTCGGCAAAGAAATGTAGTTTCGGCATCAGTTTCGGTTTCGGCAGAAAATCTGCCGAACCTTCGGCCACACTGAAACTCTGCGTTCGTGAATTATCGCGCGTCGTTGGGCTGTCTTCGGATGAGTTCGTCGATCGTGTGTCACTTGCCATCATCAGCTTTTTGTTACTTACAAATTTTATTTCCAAGAAGTAGTTAACATGTTTTGATAATTTCTATAATGGCTTTACCAAAAAAAAGGTTTTTTTCACGTGTTAACTGTCTGTTTATGTGTAAAAAATAAGCCAAATTTCAGTAAACAATACATTTTTAACATATCTCATAAACTTTCGGTTTCGGCCGAAACTGAGGCTGATACCGAAGATGCGATTTCGGTACAATATCCTGTTTCGGTCGGACACTAAAAATAACCATGTTAAGGTACATCAAATAGAAAACTGTTTTTGGTCAAGTTATAATATTTGAATAATTGATTATTATTCAGTAAGAAGACACTATTAACATACCTGCAGCTGTCTAAGCACTCCGCGCAACTCCTCGCCGGTAGCGGACGACTGTGAAGAGTTCTCGTCGCAGACGAAGCAGCTGATCAGCGCCGCACTCTGTTCCGAGGTCAGACCGTTGAACACTCCGTTGAATATCAACTCCGTCAGTAACAATTCGTCGGCGCTGGAGGAGTTGGACAAAGGAAAACATGTATTTACATGTAAATAAACTAGTGAAAAAGCACTTCTGCCTGTTTAGGATTCACGTGAAAACTATATATATATTGGACAGATTAGAACAAAATTTGCCAAATTGCGTATTGCGTGCGTTGACGTATTTGCGTTTTTGAAGACGCTTCAAAGAAGGATATAATTAAAAGATAACTTTCATGAATCGGGCATTCCCGATAAGATTCAGATACGAGCAAAAACGTTATTCACGCACGAGCTGTTAATTTGCCATCGACGCGACTGAAACCTATGTGCACACTTAAATATATTTAGTTCAGACCTTCTTCAAACAATAAATAAAACCTTTTTGTTGCCATGGAGAGTAATAAACTTGTTATAGTCTATTCACTAACCTGCTCAACTCGCAAGCGATACGTCCCTTTAGTTCAATAACGTCAGCGGCGGTACAGTACCCCATCCTCCGCAGCACTCGCTTCCTCTTCTTCAGTTCGTCCATCTGCAGTATACTCTTGGCTTTCCTCAGTTCGGCCTTGGCGAGGGTCAGTTCTTGGTGCAGTTCTTGTTTCCTGTCATATGCCGCGGTTAGAGCGCCGCGACTCTTGTCGTTGTGTAAGGGATGGGAGTACAGTCTGCGAGAAATTAAGAGAAAGTCAAATTATGGAATGAAGATGGCAGCAAGAGCTAGGTAAATAATACTAAAAAAATATCTGAGACATCTGTAAATTATGGGAGAGGTTCTTTGCCCAGCTGTACTAGATATATGCTAACATTCACTTAGCATGCGAGGTAGATGGGTTCCATCGACCATACAAACTTTAATTTGGAATTTGTATCTGCTAGAAGACCAACTAGAAAAGGTTAAACATTTCATAATCATATCTCACCTTTCTTCTAACAGTTTTATCCTTTCAACACATTCTTTAAACACAGACTCATTGATTTTCATGTCTTTTAGAGGATTCAATAATGGCGGACCTTCAGGGAAGCGCTTTTTAACTTCACCAATGGTCTTCAGCACAGATTTCCGGTTGTCGGCGGGTCTCAGATCCTTGGGGTAGTACACTCGTAGAGAGCTTATTTGATAGATAAGTGTGTGGAGTACTGGGACGACTTCTACGTCCCCTGCCTGTCAATAATGTTAACAAATAAGATTAAATCGATGAAAATTGAAAACATTGCAGCACAAAAGTCTGCTAACATGTTCTGAAATATTGGTAGACAGAAAACTTGCACATTAAATTGACTGATGGCAAGTTTTGGGAGCTGTCTTTTGTCCAGAAGCAAAAGTTCCGAATAAGTTTTAAAGAAAAAATGCAAAGGAATAGAAGAAACAACAAAACAAGTACGTCTTGCATTCAACTGTCCAAACAAAATTGAAAAAACATTATTATTTTATAGTTTGTTTGAAATCTTCTTACCTCGCCAGGTGGGCATGGCATTTTGCTGTCCGTATCTTCACCAGTCGCTTTCTTCACATGCAGCAGTATGTCAACTATGATGACAGTCTCCGCTGTGAGCGGGTTGTCTTCACCCTTCTTTCCTTTACCAGTCTTGTGCCTGAAGTTCACTATGATGCCCCAGTCGAACTCGTGTTTTTCGGTTTTTATCTATGTTATGACAAGAATGCACTTCAAATTTTTTTTTTGTCATACATGCTCAATTTAACAACCAAAACAGACGCTTATTAACGCCATGATCGTCCACTCGACTTTATAAAATAAATAAATGGTAAAATTCAGTACTTTATGCGGCCTACCCAAATGTGGAAGAGGAGAAGGAGCGACGACCAATAAATACCAAAGAAAGGCTTTGGTATTGGTCGTCGAATCGTTGAGCTCCTTTAGTTGTTAATTGAGCTGCACGATTACTGACAAATGCGTGCACTGACTGGACAAGTACACTCAATCTGTGTGGTTCTATCCTCAAAAGACAATTTCAGAAACTAATCTACATGGTTTTACCATTTCAGACACCAAGATTATGTTTGGAGTTTAAAAGAGACTGACCTCTGACAGTCTTTCTTCTCAGAGTAGTCAGATAGAAAACAGAAAAAAAATCGTTTCAATGGAATTGGAACTGTGTCACATGCGACGTCGAGTTTGTGGCTTCAAAACATGACAATCATCTGAGATTCTAAATTCAAGTTTAATTACTAAGAGCCTATTTCACCACCTACAATTAAATTCCTATTAACTTACTTGGCAGATAAGTTTATACAAATTCTGTTCCAATTTTTTTATTTATTCGGTAAGTAGTGGCAATTCCGACATCGTAAAATAGGCCCTAGTTTGATAAGTTATCAATGATAGCATACTTAAATGTAAATAGAGCGAAAATTCTTCAATCACCTTATTAATAAACGCGGAGTAAAATTATGGCAAACTTAATCCACGAAAAATTAATGGTTAATCTGAAGGTTACTAGTTGTAACTTTACTCCGCGTTTATTAAATAAGGGTGCATTTTATTAGGAGTATTTTCGAAAAACTTACTTTAACAAGTCTTCCAGGTTGTAGGAAAGGCTTCAAATACTCCGGCTTAGTGATGAAGGCTCTGAACTGCGCGCCCAAGAGGTCGAGCTGTGACCTGATGGCGCTGTATGAAGCTATCGAGTGCTCCTCCGCGATACTTAGGGAATCGTACTCTTTCTGCTTTGATTTCACTTCTGTTGGTGCGCAATGAAAGATGTAAGAAAGGCATCAAAAACAAAATGTTTTAGATGTAGTGCTACTTTCTTACAAAAAATTTATAACGCTCCCTAATTTATAGGTTCTGTTTAGTTTTACTGCGTTATTGGAAATAAAAACTATTCGAGCACCGGTACTTAAACGAGCCCGTGCCCCGAGCAGATCATACACAAAACAATAGAGCATTAAATCAGGAAACACTTTCAGTTCTGTTGCTGAACTTTTACCAAGTAAAAATTCATCCAAATTTTTTGAAATAGGTAAAATCATTCATATCAATTAAATAAACTTACTGTCTATTAGGTCTGGTATAGCCGCCTGATTTTGGAACTGGAAGAAACTCCTCTCTAACATATACTCTGGATTTATTTCTTCCACTCGTAACAAATTGAGGACCTACAAACAATGACATTCCATTACTAGCACTGGCAACACTTTTTTTATTATTATGGCAATATTTGTTTACAGTATAAATACTTACCATATTATACGTAAGATGGAAGGCAGAGTTGATAGGGTCAGCCTTACCCTGTACCATGCCCTTAACAATAGCGGGCGTGACCTTCTCATCAATCATGAGGATCACGATACCCTTGTCATCGAGACCTCGTCGACCGGCGCGACCTGACATCTGGATGTACTCGCCTGAAGTTATCTACAAATGAGGATAATACTATAATGATTGTCTGCATAAGGGAACCTTACTTCATGCAGGCTGGAAGAAAATGGATTCTGTTGTTCACTCAAGCGAATTTAGAATCAGTTTCAAAATTGTAAAAGAAGCGTTTGTTTTAGAATAAGGCAGAATAGGTTTTGGTGCGTAAAAGTGAACAAGTGCTCTTGAAATAAATAGCTTAAATTTAGTATTGCTTCTTATTTAGCGGCAACGCCCTATCCATTCTGATACCAAAATTCATAGGAGCCAACATTGTGGTGAGGACCTACAGTAAATAAAACTCATATGATAATATGTGTAATATCAAAAACCACTTTAGCTGCTAGCTAATTTAATATATTTTTCCTATCAAATGCATGCATCCGATTTTTTTCCTTCCAAAAAAAAAAAAATGGACCTTCGATCTTAGTTAGAAACATAGCAAGAAGAGTATACTTACAAATCTAAAATCTTTTCCGTCGAATTTCTGACAGTTGGTGAAGACGACAGTTCTAGCGGGCATGTTGAGACCCATGGCGAACGTCTCGGTCGCAAATAGTGCCTAATAACAACAGAATTATGAGACATACATATAAATTGCTTAAAAAAATATATAAACTAGAATAATGACAGCAAGATTTTTAAGAAATTCCGTACCTTAATAAGTCCCAATCCGAACAGAATTTCAATAGTTTCCTTGAGTATAGGCAGCAGTCCACCGTGATGTATACCAATGCCACGGCGAAGCAAAGGGATAACGTTCTCAACCTGAGGCAGCTTGCGATCCTCCTCGGATAACACGTCCATCGCGTTGTTGAACACTTCATCTACTAGCTTCTTTTCTTCAACTACAAGGGATTTATCGTTTCTTATAAAATAATTGATATACCATCAAAATAGTATTACACCAAAGGGTAAGCAGAGGTGGAGTGAAGGACTTATTGAACCAAACTGACTGTCAATTTTAAAGGAGAGGTAATTAACGTAACGGCTCCTTTCAGGTCAGTAAATATCAGCTTGCTTTTTGTTGCTATGTATTTTCTGGTGTACAATAAAGTATATATAAATAAATAAATATATCAGAACAAACATAAATTAGTGTTTTAAAATTAATTAAAGCATTATCAAATAAAAATAAATGAAAAATCTATTCAAAATACCGCATTTATAACAGAGGACGAACACGAGCTGCGCACGTCGATTATTATATTTACGAGAATAAAATTTTAGAGGCCTTAAACTTACGTAATACGCCTAATACGTCTTTACTCACTTGTGTTAAAGTCCAATTTAGCCATTTGCATTGCATAAGCCTCGCAGTCTTTTTTACTGAAACTGAAAATAATGACAGGAGCGAAGTTCCTCTCCATAATCATCTTAACTATGTTGAATATATTAGTTTGATTGGCGCCGCGTGGGCCTCCGCGGCGTCCACGCTGGTCGCCCTTGGCTGCGTCACCCGCGTTGCTTAGCACTGCCATTGCAGTATTGAAGTTATCTTCTTTGAATATACCCTGTTTGAGGAATAAATGTGTTGTAAAGTTGTATTTTATTTCAATAGTTTAAACTTCTTGCAGATGCTTAGACATTTTTGGAACTACAGAAAGGCACATTATTTGAGGGGAATGTGGATACTGTGATAAAAGATCACAGTATATTATGAGGGAGTATAAGCAACACAGCAACATTTTCAACAAAACAACTCCAACTAGGTTTTATCCTCACATTGTACAAGCTGTCATCACTTATATGAACATATATCATAAAACTGAACTTACCTTTTCATCCACCACAAGATGTATCCCATCTCCTCCGGCTGGGAATATATAATGTTGAAGTGGAGTGGGTCGGAACTCGGTGTACACCACATGACAAGGTTGGGAATGCAGGCGACACACCCACTCGGCGAACTGACGCGCGTTCGGGATAGTGGCCGATAGGAACACGTAGTGGACATTGTCAGGCAGCAGGATCAATGTTTCTGTGTTATGGATGAAAATATACTGGTAGATGAGTGTATTATTTAGATCATAGGGGAAAACTGTTTTCTGGGAGACTTAAATATACGAACAGGTTTTACCAAATCTAATTAGGTTCTTAATCTTATTTGACACCTACTACCAAAACTTATAGCAATCACCATCACAATAAGATTAATACAAATGTGTTGCTTGTATAAATATTGTTGTTTTCTTATCAAAATCAATTTTGATAAGGAAAAATATCCAAATTCAAATTTTTGGAACAAAGTTTTTTAAAGCGGCTTGCGGAAGGAGTGCAATGGCAGAATTAGTCACACTAAAAACCGTTCATACATGCGACTGTCTCCTTCTAATTCAAAGAGAAAATAGGAGAGAGAGGGTAAATTTACACTTTCTCTCTCAATCTATCTCTCTTTCTCTGAATGAGAAGAAGAAAATGTTGTATTAAATAAATTTTGCATAATTTACCTACCTTCCCACACAACACCTCTCTCTTTATCTCTCATGTAATGAATTTCGTCAAATACAACCCATCCCACTTCGCGCATGATTTCTGAACCTCTATACAACATATTTCTTAAAATCTGAAATGCATACAAAGGTTTAAAAATTTAAGTACAGAATGTTTATAAAAATACTTATTTTAGTTTTCGTGTTTCTTTTATTAGCTTGAAATACTTTTTAATTCTTACCTCAGTGGTCATAATAAGACAAGAAGCAGAAGGATTAATGGTCACATCTCCAGTAATGAGACCTACGTCATGAAACTCTTCGGAGAATTCTCTGTACTTCTGGTTCGACAGGGCTTTTATAGGAGTAGTGTATATGACCCTCTGTTTGTTCTTCAGAGACAATGCTATAGCATACCTAGGAAAATTAAACATTTTAGTCAAGTTATATTTTGGTGCAATTAATGAAAATGCCACTCAGGTATTGTTTCTGGTATGTAGGTATGTTTACTGAGGTAAACATATAAGTTCAACAAGTTTCATAAGACAATCTGTTTTGTTATGGAGTTTAACAGCAGGATTTTTAATATATTTACTAGTGACCGACCGAAGGTTCGGTTTCGGCAAGTTTCGGCAGAAAAATCTAGTTTCGACATCAGTTTCGGTTTCGGCATAAAAACTGCCGAACCTTCGGCAGCACCGAAACTCATCGTACGTGAATTATCGCGCGTAGTTCAGCTGACTTAGGGTGAGTTTGTGGCTCATGTACCATCCGCCATCATCAGCTTTTATAGTTACTCACAAATTTTTATTCCAAGAAGTAGTTAACATGTTTATTAATTTAAAAAAAAAGTGTTTTCCCAAAATATAAAAAAATTAAACACGTAGGTACCTACTTCAATGATTGTTTTTTATTTCATACACGTGTTAACTGTCTGTTCAAGTGTAAAAATTAAGACAAACAGTAAACAATAGATTTTTTACATTCTTAAGAAGTTTCGGTTTCGGTTTCGGCCGAAACTGAGACAGACTCCGAAGAATCGTTTTCGGTTTCGGTAGAAAGCCCTGTTTCGGTCGGACACTAATATTTACTAAGGCAAAAATAACTGAAATCAGAGATAACAAACTTAAAATTAAAAAGTAACTTACTCAGCCACAACAGTTTTACCAGCGGACGTGTGAGCAGAGACTAACACAGACTGCACATTGTCTATACACAGTATAGCCTCCTTCTGAAACGGATCAAGTATGAATGTGTACTGCTTGGCCGGCTCGCCTGTGATGGGCATAAGAGGTGCGTACTCATGGTTGGGCGGTATTGCCACCTCGTGTGTGCAACCCTCATGAGTCTCTAGCGTATGTATCACTATGCGGGCATTGAGAAGGTCCAAACTGAAATAGATTTTACAGATTTGAGATAATGTGTTGGCAAATAGGATTAAGCACGAAAACAGCAAGTACAGACCTGCTGTTTTCGTAAGTGCTAGACAGTAGAGACTATCTTATAGTAACTTACTTTATGTCACTAGTAAGCTCTGAATCATCTTCCTCCTGTTTCGGTTTCTTCGTGGATTGTTCAATAATCTCTACTTCTTCGTGTAACCGCTTTAGACTGGTAGCTTCTGTGTCAGCGCTTGCTTCTCTACAAAGAAGTACAAAACCGTCACATGGAAACTAGAATAATTAGAGAGTAGAACAGTAACATCAGTAACATTATAGGTTAACTTACGATTCATCTTCTTCTTTTTTTATATTTGGGAATTGGACAGAGGCTTCATTCGGAGCCGCCTCATCAAAACAATCAAATAAACTATTTACGTCTGCCATTTCTAATTACTTGTTGCGAATAACAATATTACCAAATAAACATAACCTCATGATTTCATGACATAAAACATCTATAAATATTTTTAATCTATGTTACGGTAAAGTACCGTCAAATACTTGAATCAGATTTTAGTGATGTCCTTTGATTATTCGACTATTATTTAGCGATACAATTATTTATTAATCAATATTCTAGTTGGTTAGTTTTTTATTTCCATACTGTTATAGTAATATTGCCAATTGCCAAATTAATCAAAGCAGGGAAATATTTGCCACGTTGCCCACTTTCACCTAAATGGTCTAACTGTGCGTTTGCACTAGCGAAACATCACGACAAAACATGCTGAAATCTCTAGTTACTGTGTGTGCATTTCGCCAGTGCAAACGCACAGTATGGGCTATGCGCTCCGTCTTCTCCACCGTCTTATCTGCGCAGTTTTAACTGTACTAACTACTACTTACGGACGGAGAGTGTAGACGGACCAATCCGGACCATGATAACGTTCAGGTACGGATAGACGTGCTCATTATGGTACGGACAGACGTGCTCAAAAAAAGGCATGCTCATAAGCTTGCGTAAAATGAGCATGCTCTGCAACTGTTCACATTTGCCAGCAATAAGCATTCTTGTTTGCAGGGAGCAAGCTCGAAATTCAACGTCGGTTGATATTTGAGCACGCTCAAAATAAGCATGCTCATTACTAGCAATGTTGTGACACACGTGCTACCAATGGCACTTGCTCAATATAAGCATGCTTTCGTGCTAGTAATGAGCACGTCTGTCTGTACCTTTACTAGCACGAAAGCATGCTTTTATTGAGCAAGTGCCATTGGTAGCACGTGTGTGCACGCGAGCGTAACAAATATGGCTTTACAGAATTATAATCATAATCATTAGAATTAGCAATCTATGCACTTCTTAGCAAAGGTGTCAAATGTCATGATTTAATGAAATAGTCATTCAATACACTTTCAAAGTCAAAGTCAAAGTTATTTATTTGCTTTAAATGCGGTTATACAAAGGTGTAAGGTTTCATGAACTTAGAGAGTTGTATTGATGACTTTTATGATTATAATTCTATATAAACATTTGATACGACCGCGAATCATATTTAGATCAACATACAACCTGTACTGACTTGCAAATTGCAAAAAACGTAAGAAAATTTGAATTTCGCGGGCCACCTTGGCGCATCCCCCAGGCGAAAGCGTCAGGGTAGCCCGCGAAATTCAAATTTTCTTAAGTTTTTCGCAATTTGCATGTCAGTATCAGGTTGTACGTTGAGTTAAATATGATTTGCGACCGTATCAAATGTTTATTTATAGAATTATAATCATAGAAATCATCAACACAACTCTATAAGTTCATGTAATCCCCAAATGTCATGATTTCATGAAATCATGACATTTGGGGGTTATTCTATCATACGGAGTTGTATTGCTGATTGTAATGATTATAATTCTGTAAAGCCATATTTGTTACGCTCGCAAATCATATTTTAATCAAGATACAACCTGACACTGACCTGCAAATTGCAAAAAACGTTTGAAAATTTGAATTTCGCGGGCTACCTTGGCGCATCCCCCTTAAAATAAGTATGCTTATTGCTGGCAAATGTGAACAGTTGCAGAGCATGCTCATTTTAAGCAAGCTTATGAGCATGCTTTTTTTTGAGCACGTCTGTCCGTTCCATTATTACAGGCAAAATGCCAGAGAAAACGGGAGGGTGTAGTCTTCCGAGTCTCCTCAACCAAAACCGGTATTATTAATTGATAAAAACCTGGCAACATTTGTTATGAGTCAACGGTCACGTGACCACACAAGCTTGGGTTTATTGCGATTTGATTGGCGGGTTTAGCGTTTGCTTGCTTTTCGTGAGCTCTACGCTTGGCTGAAGGAGTGTGCGCTCGTGTGGAGTAACTTATTTTGTGTTGGTTCTATTTATTGTGACAGAAAAAGAACATTACAATGTCGTCAAAAGCAAAAAAGACTGTATCATCGTCCTCTTCTAATATAAGTGTGGTGTCATCAGTGCAAAGCCCACAGCAGTCGAGCACTCCTGTGGGAAGCCGTCCTTCAAGTTCAGCCGGCCGGCCGAACAGCCCTCTAAGCCCTACACGACACACCCGTCTTCAAGAAAAAGATGCCCTACAAAATCTCAATGACCGTTTGGCGGCTTACATCGATAAAGTTAGACAGTTGGAAAGTGAAAATTCTGGTTTACGCCGTGAGATTCAAACTACACAGGAGGTGGTCACACGCGAGGTTTCCAATATCAAGGGAATGTATGAGCATGAATTGCAAGATGCTCGAAAGCTCTTAGACGATACATCGCGTGAGAAAGCTAAATTAGAAATTGACCTGAAGAGGTTATATGAGGAAAATGATGATTTGAAAAAGCGGTAAGTAGTGACCCTTTAGAATACTTAATTGTTGATTACGCTGTTACATTGTATATATAAATGTAGTGCATGTGGAAGCAAGTTCTTCCGGCTAACCTTAGCATAGCGAGTTTACGTCATCGGCGGAGTTTCTCAGCGGGTGCGGTGTGACGAGCGCGGCCGACCTCGCTTTTACGACATAGTGACATCATAGCCCGATTTAACCAAACTAATCACATTCCTATGTATAACAATATAAGTACGTTTTCTAATCCATGTCGCAACTTGTAATAATTTGTTTATAAACATATTTAGTTACTTTCCAAAAGAAAATGAAGTTGATTTTATGATTATACTTACTTAATTTCGTGTTTGCAGCTAGTATCATATTATGATTCCCAGGTGCCCAGAAATGTATTGACTTTTACTAATATTACACAACAAATGTCACAGTTGGTAAAGGAGATAAAATAATTAGCAGTAACAACTTCTATGCGAGCCAAAAAAACTTGTGTTCTTGAAAGAGTCACACTTGTTTATAAACAATCATAACAATAACAAATTGTTGGATTCAGTAGTCCCAATGTTGGCATAGTTATGCTAAAAATAGCTCTACTACAATGTAGCAGACTACTATCTACAACTTCATCATGTGGTTTATGCAGATTGCCAAATTACAAGCTGAAAGTAATGGCTGGCTTCATACAATGTCAACCACTTCTTTCTAAACAGTGTTTTCTTTTTGTATGGATTCCTTGGTTTTTCTAGCACAAATACCTGCATGCTAAGTAGACTTCACCTCATACTATCTTGGATTTCAAATACAGATTTTATTAAACTAGTAATGCAAAATAATAAATGTTACCTCCAATATGTTTAGTCTTAGGAAGCGGCCTAGATAGCAATCAATTTGTGTCAAGGTGAAATTGTCTCATCTTTAAATTTAATTTTATTATGTGCTTTAATGATTTATACATACACCACGCTTGCCATATTCATTTAGTTTTATAAATCTGTCTAAACAAACAAGGTTCCAAGTCCACTATTTCAGATTAGAATTGGCATTGGAATTTTTTAGAAAATCACTGAAATATCAAGCTGTTTTACAATCGTATCTAAATAGTCATTCATAATAATGTTAATGATAATTTTGCACCTTATAAGAGGTTGATATTAAGATTATCATGGATTACTTTTAAGTTTCTTGTATAACATGATAAAATTTTGTATTTACACTATACCAAAAACTCTTTAAATTCATTATTGATAATCCTTCACTCAAGTGCAGCACTACTTTGCATTGCATTGTGCATGGCTACATCCATTATGGTGATAATGAATGTCTTTAAGTTTACCTTGACTCTGTTTGCCAGTTTTGGTAGACATTCAACGTTAGTATCAAGTGTAGAGGTCATACTCATACATCATAGCTAAGTAGAAACACAGCAAAAAGGTGTAAGAATATTTTTTGTAGACCTTGAGTAAAGTTACAACTTGATCATTGAAATGTCTAGTCTAGACATAGGGATATAAACAATTTGCTTTAAACACTTCAACACAAATTGGATGAGAACTTAAATATAGCTTAGCTTACTTTGCACAGTTAAAACTCTAGTGCTATTGTAGCAGAATACTTACTATTTGTTTGATAGAAAATGTATGTATAGTTAAATCCTTAGGTAAAGGCTAGTGGAAGTAGAGTAGTACTCAGTAAAATAACAGTTACTGGAATGGACAAGTGTACTTGAAAACAACGCAATGATAAAGATAACTACTCACTAAAACTGACAAAGGTGGGATAAGGTGACCGAACACATGTTTATTGTAAAAATATAACTAAAAACTAGCTTTTGCCTTTGCCCACGTTGAGGCCGGAAATTATCTCACAGGAATGTACTACCGAGAAAAAAAGTATCCTATGTCTCAACCTAGGTCATGGTTTTTCTGTGTGCCCATCAAATCCATTCAGCCATTAAGACTTGAATAGGTAATAGACAAACAGACAGGATTACTTTCCCATTTATAATATTATAGGATTTAATGATGACAAGAAAATAAAAAGAACCTACATAGGTACATCGTATTTAAAAAACCACCAATATCATTATAGGATCGCCGAGGGTACGATCCCGCGACCTTGGCGCACGCAATTTTTGCAACTGGGTCAGGGAGCTCGCAATGTGAAAACAAACATTTCACTTGCTTTCAAATTGTCGTCTTTTAACGGAATTTTATCTTATCTGTTAAAATATTATAAAACTCATTTAATTCCGCGTTATAAAGATAAACGAACACTAAATTGAAATTATCTAGGTAACAACACAAAATACTGTTATAAGTTAGTTTTACCCGAAATCAAAAAAGGAGGCTGTTATTTTATAGACATGGTACTTTAAAACGCAAATTAAATCATATTTTTTTTTTTAGTTTTGGCAAAATGTTTATTAGAGATTTTAGGTGAACCCACACCAAACATTCTACGAAAAATATTGTTATATGTGCAACACATGGTACATAGACAGAGCACCTGTGCGCCATATGTTGCTGTATTAGTTTTCTACAAATCAGAGGCTATTTAGAGTTCGATCAAGTTTCCGCCTAGGCATACCGATTAACTTTAAAGGCTACGGCTGTTGACCCTGGCAAGTTACGTCAGCCACACGCATTACGACGCGGCGACGCGACGCAACGCGCTGCCCACGCACGCAGCGTGAGCTTTTACGACAATGTAATCAAGTAAAATACATACGACAAATAATACAACCACATTTAACAAACAATATTTAACAAAGATAATCATTACCGAATACATACATTGTTAATGCTAATATTTTAAGCCCAAAAGTTGGCGTTTCCTGCCTAATCATTTGATCAAAGCTTTGCCAATGATGTAACCGTCATACATAAACGTAGAGCTATGACATCAATACAGCCTTCTTTGAATCGAAACTGGACTTAATAATATCGCTGACGACTTCTTGAAAATATGTCCATCGATATTACCGTTAGTCACACTGTTTACTACTTCAAGCTTTTCTTGAAAATTGCTCTATTTTTATAGGCCTCCCGCATCGCGAATTGTACTTAAAACACGTGTGTCATCAACATTATAATAGATTTAAATTAAATTTCTGGTGATATCTTGTCAGAATGTCTCCTAATGCTTTAAAAAACTAGGTCACTTAAAAATATATTAATAGATATTTGGGTGTATACCAAAATAGATCCTAATATTTAGGCGCCGACGACATAGCACGGCTCACGTAGACATCCGACTAATTCGACTTGTGTAATTATTACACCAGACAAGAGTACCATGCAATTAACGGAATTTTGATAGTGATACAAATATCTAATAACAAAAAAATCTAAAATCTACGAGAAAATAAACGTTACCATGGCTTAATTTATTCGTTTGATCATTATAACTTCGGCAGGGCGCGGGCGGGGAATAAGCGCGTAATCGTTATTTTAGTTATTGACCTCGGTCTTCTGTAAATATCAGTGGTAGGTATTATGTACCCTGAATGACGAAAATGACGTCATGTCTGTGTCATATTCTGGTCATCTCTAATTAAAAAATCTGCCATCAGCAATTTGAAGTTGTATCAATATAATACACAGAGAGGGCCGTATTTCTTATGTTAAACTTATCTGTCGTGCATTTCCGTTCCACTTTAACAATTGGTTTGAGACAGTAAATTATCCTTCCTTATCGCATTTTATGAGTCATCATTTGCTTAACTTTTAAATTGGCCAAGGTTTATCATGTTCCCGCGACGTCAAACGACGTTGTATCATGATGGGCGGGAAACACGAGAATCAAATAACCGACGCGACGTATACTAAATAAAATGGTTATTCACGGCGGCGACAAGAACACGCGGGAACCGGATAGTGGCGTGTTTACAAAAACATTCCGTGTGCGGTTGCGCAACAACGCGCATGGAAACGCAGCTTTATTTCTGAGGATTACCTCGTTTGGATGTCACGGTTTCGTGTTTTCAATAACTTGTCCCTCTAATTATGTGAATGGAATGTTTGCTTATTTACATACTAAGGCGTTGACAAAAAACACACACGTTTTTATTGTCATGGTATTTCATAAAGACCTTCATCTTCCTTGAGTACTTAATAAAAAATGATATCATCATACCGTACGAATGAATAAACGAAACATCATTTCTTTTCAGCTTGGACAAAAAGACTAAAGATTGTCAACAAGCAGAGAACTTGGCGCGTCACTACGAGACGCGCTACACTGAGGAAAGCAACAAGTACAACACAGCTCTCGCTGATAAGAAGAAGGCTCAAGATGAAGCCAGGGTTCGTATACTTTTGAACACAGTTTTACACCCGTGCATTGAATTGCATGCTACCTGTGCATGCATTATAAATTATGTCATGAATGAAAAGCACAGTTTGTTATGCGGATGCCATTTTGGACACAATCCCGCGTTAGTCAGCATTCCGCAAATACGAATGAATCCAAAATTACGCTTATCGACAGTAACACTATGTATAGATCATGAACAAATATAGACACTAGGTGAAACTGTTATTATTTTCCTTGTTGCTTAAATGTCCGCCTGGCTAATGTTGCTATTTCCTTAAACTGCTTCAACTTATTTACATTACACAAGGCTATTTATATCCTGTTTCCTAGAAACTTTGATATCTAATGAACATTTTATTTACAGGAGCTGGGCAAAGAACTGGAGAAGTTGCGCAAGGTATACGCGGATACGCGTAAGACCTTGGAGGAAGAGATGCTGTGCCGCATCGACATGGAGAACACCGTGCAGAGCCTGCGCGAGGAGCTGTCCTTCAAGGACCAGGTGTTCCAGCAGGAGTTGCAAGAGACGCGTACCAGGCGCCAGGTTGAAATCACCGAAATTGGTGAGTCTGCGTCTTTAAACAACCACCAATTCTTGGGCATCAACCATGGTTGATTAGTACAAATTATTTGACATTGCACCTATTTACTTGTTTGCATTGAGTTTAAATAATAAAAAAACAATCAAATACCCAAGGCAATCTTCCACCTACAATAAGTGAAATATGCAGTTACACTCACCTTTAAGCTTTATACATATTATATATCTCACATTGAATTGAGTCATTTACAATCAATCTTGTAAAATTATTATTTTCTTTCTTACTTACTTTTCGAATCCTTTATCTAATAAGCATAGTTCTAAAACTAACGTGTTGTTATAGATGGCCGTCTGGCCCAGCAGTACGAAGCTAAGCTTCAACAAAGTCTGCAAGAGCTGCGCGAACAACAGGAGGCCAACATCAAGGCCAACCGCGACGAAATTGAAGCTCTCTATGAAAACAAGGTAAAAATAACTTTAGAATAATAAAAGCAGGGTTTTTTCGTGAATTTAGGGGAGTATGTAAAGATCGTAGCGGGTGGTGTTCTGTACGTTCTGCCTACCCCTATGGGAAAAAGATGAGAGGTTATGTGTGTAGGTGTTTAATGGAGCATATTTTTTTTTAGTATAGTTTATAAAGATACCCAAAAAGCTACACATGAATGAATTTAACTTTCATTCTTGTGTAGCGTAACAATGTCACATAATTACCTGCTCTCTAATTGCGTAACACATTTTCGTAAATGATTAAGACTAATCTGTTTCATTTTGACAGTTGAATAACATTCATTGCGTTATTTTCGTTGTTGAGCAGATTTTTTTCTCGAACTTATGAAGCAGTGGATTAGCAATCTCAAAATAATTCAGATTATGATTGATCGTGTATTACGCGCTGCCGGGTTAAATACAAAGCTTTCCTCTATAATGTGAGACTGTATAAAAATTTCTCTAGATGAAGAATTTGCATAACGCGGCGAACCGCAACAGCACGGCCGCCACCGTCGCCGTGGAGGAGCTGCGCACCATGCGCACGCGCATCGACAGCCTCAACGCCACGCTCAACGATCTGGAGAACAAGAACGCGGCGCTAAGCGTAAGTGCTGAAGTGTTTCGTAACATTTTTTTTGTTTTAGCTGAATAAAAACTGCCTTTTATGTGGTTGGTTAATGCCAAAAAAACATCTGTTCCCTTAGATTAAACACAGTAATTGCTCTTGAAGGTTTACAGTTCTTTTTGTGGTGTTTTCTAAGTATTATGTTGTAAGGCAACAGAGATATCAATACAATAATAATTGTGAGGTGATAGGAGTGCCCGAAGATTGTGAAAGATTATCATAAGGATTAATCATCATTACTTACTTCATGCAATCAATCAATTTTATATTCAGGTTACCACAAAAAATGTCTGTGGCGTTTCTCACAGAAAATTCACTGCTTAAGAAAATGTGGCTTATAGGGTCTTCTATAGATAATATTATAAATTAAAGTCGCTTTTCGTGTTTGTCTGTGTGAACGCGTTGTTCTTCTAAAACACGCAACGGATTTTGATTCGGTTTTCACCATAAATTAGACAATTTATTCCGAAAGGTTTTTGTGGATAATATATTAATAATTTAACTAGCATAATGAAAAAATCTCGATGTTTTGGAACTCTTATAAACCGTGCGAAACGGGGGCGGGTCCCTACTAAGGCATGAGATAAAACAATATACTATTGCATAATCAATATTGTGATTGTGTCGTTCGTCTAGTGGTCGCAAGCGCTACTGCTGAGTTTGAGGTCCCGGGTTCGATTACCAGGTTGGGTAAAGTTTTTTGGGTTATTCTATCAGGAATTTCCGAGTTACAGCCCGGAGTCTGAATTAGTGCCCTTTTGGAGATTACAGCGATATGTTATACTAATTGTACAGAACCGCTGCCGCGAACTGGAGCGTCAGCTGGAGACGGAGCGCGCGCGTCACGCCGAGGACTTGGCGTCGCTGGAGCAGGAGCTGGCCAGGCTGCGCGACGAGATGGCGCAGCAGCTGCGCGAGTACGCCACGCTCATGGACATCAAGATCTCGCTCGACTACGAGATCGCCACCTACCGCGCGCTGCTGGAAGGAGAGGAGGACAGGTAATACTTTAGAACTTTGTTTGTTAGGTTTACATACACGATGTAAAAAGACCTACCAATACACTCCAAAAATTCGCAACCTCTTAACACTAGCACTTACCACCCAGGCTGAACCTGACCACGCAGTCGCCCGGGCGCGAGTCCCGCGCGTCCGCCAGCGGCGCGTCGCTGAGCGCGTCTGGCGCGCGCGGCACGCCGTCGCGCCGCGCCACGCCGCTGCGCGCCGCGCGCAAGCGCACGCTGCTGGACGAGACCGAGGAGCGCAGCCTCAACGACTACAGCGTCACCTCCAGCGCCAAGGGAGACCTTGAAGTCGCCGAGTCCTGCCCCGAAGGCAGCTTCGTCAAGATCAGGAACAAGGGCAAGAAGGCGAGTTCAAAAATGTTTTTTTTGGTTTTCTAAAATATATTCATATTTCTGCTAGATTCAGTCATTCCTATGTATTACGTACCTGATAACTAAATGGTATATTATGTTATACAGGAACTAAGCCTCGGTGGCTACCAGATCCTCCGCAAGGCAGGCGATCAGGAGACCGTGTTCAAGTTCCACCGCACCGTGAAGCTGGAGCCCGGCACCATCGCCACCGTGTGGTCGGCCGACGCCGGCGTGGACCACGACCCGCCACGTGACATCGTCATGAAGGGACAGAAGTGGTTCATCGCCGACTCCTTCACCACTGCTTTGCTCAACACCGACCAGGAGGTAAATCTACAATTTTTTCACCACTGTACTCTAGCCAAATTTCCTGAATAATAGAAGATGTTTTACTACTAAAGAGGTTGCGTTTCTAAAATCTTAAATTGTATCATGCAGGAAGTAGCGGTGTCGGAAAGACAGCGGCGACAAATTAGCACCAGCGCCCAGAGACACCGCGAGCTGGCACATAAGTATCCTCGTCGTGAACAGGTACGTTTCACATAAAGGTTGCGTCATAAGGATGTTTCTAAGTGTCAAACTAGAGGTGGGCGCCACGCCGCATGTTGCGCGCCGCCGCCGCCGCCGAGTATTTGAAATTTGGCGCCGACTGAGGCGATCTCAGACGAAGAAAGAGTTACTGATAATAATAATAATTAGCCCATATCGTCCCACTGCAGGGCAAAGGCCTCCCTTTCCTTTCTTCACACAACTCGATCCTGAGCCAATATGGACCAATACAGGAGGGCTCTAAGCGTCAAGTCCATTAATTTGCGTTTATGGCAAATTGGAAGATCTCCTTTCATAAGGGTTTTCATCGACCAGTAACTCTTTCAGGCATTTTCGGTGCGGTGAGCAACTTCTTTTTCTTGTCTCGCCTGGAAGGAGACTGTTTGGCTGAGGTAGATATATTCTGGGACATATGCAATCTCCACACCCCCATACTGTTTTTGTTTGGCGCTATTAGTCATAAGTTTGGTCTTTGACATGTTCATCCGAAGTTAATTTGATAAGCATTTTGCCTAATTCAGCTGTCGAAGATGAGAACAGAACAATATCGTCGGCGAAACGCAGGTTGGTCAACCTTTTTTCGCCGACGAGTACTCCTTTATTGGCCCAAAAGTCGGACAGGTTTTTAAAAACCTCTTCAAGGGTTGCAGTGAATAGCTTAGAAGACAGCCCCAGCGGGTCTCCCTGCTTGACTCCTCTTTCGATTGGGAAGGATGGTCCAGTGGTTGAGATTTTGATAGCGGCTGTACAATTCTGGCAAATGTTCTGCAGGATATTTATATAGGTGGTTTCTATATTTTGGTTTTTGAATGCCTTGAATAAAGAGTGGTGGTAGATACTGTCTTACTTATAATGATAACGCTTTAAAAATAGAATTTGAACAAAAAAATATTAGTGGCATCACTTTTAGAACCAAGCTGGGTTCTAAAAGTGATGCCACTAATACATTTTTGGACACTATTTTTAAATAAATTGATTCTTAGTTCGTTTTGAAAGCTAAAAGATCACGGTTGAGCCCTACACGCGTCTTAATTTTCTTCCATAAATAGTGTAAAAACATTTAATTATGTATTTTCCTGATTTTTATTCTAATTTTTACCTTTGATAGCTTTAAAATTTAACACAAAAATTGTTTTTTTTTTTTTAAACCCGTGCCGTGTCGTGGCGCCGCCGCGCCGACTAAGGGCCAATTTCACCGATCAAATAAAACGCGATTAACTGAACATAAACGGCGTTTTACTTTTAATCTAAGTTTAAGGTTAGGTTTGGCATTTCACCAGCAATTTTTAAACTAGTTTAGTGCTAAACGCAGTTACTGTACTAACCGCCCGATTTTGACCGTTTTACGTTTAAAACGCGATTAATGCAATTGACATACCGTACCGCGCGTTTCCGCCATATTGTGTTGAACCTGTTTTTAATCGCATAATTACGATTATTTTGAGATACATAATGAGAAGAGTTTACTCATTGGCCTTTGAAGAAAATGAGGATGAATTTATGGTTCGACGACCAAAGTGGATTTGCGAAAGGGAGGAGCACTTCGACACTCTAGATAATCATGGCTTTGTGACGAGATTTCGACTTACAGAACCGACAGTTCTCCCTATATTGGAAGCTATTGAAGATAAAACTAGTTATTTATTTTCGTTGCTTATATAAATATCCTTATATATTTATTATGTATGTATTTATGTATCTATTATATAGCATATATATACATAATATATATCTGTGTGTTTATTGTAGTAGCATCTATACATATATTATTATTTTGCACCAATGACAACCCCATTTTTATGTCCACGCAATCACTATCCATTTCAAGGTTGCCTGGAAGAGATCGCAGAAAGCGATAAGGTCACCCATTGTATGTTTTGTAACGTAAAGATATTATTAACAATTATTTTTCGACATTAGTAAGGCTGCAGGTAATGAGTGAAGTGTAAAAATCAAGAAATATTTAACCATTTAATTTGTTTTATTGCTAAGAGTCACAATATTAATTTTAGCTTGTAATCAAGTCCTATATATATTATATTAAAACGTACACGTGCACGTAATCAAGTCCTATATATTAAAACGTGCACTGCACATTAGAAAACAATAACCACGCAAAACGAATAATACTCAAAATAACCTCACTTACTTTACCAAGTTGACAATAAATTGACTTGACAACCGAGGAACGTTTCGTTGTATGTATTTTTACACAAATATTGCAATAGTTTTGTCAAGTTTCGGTGCAAGGACAAAACGCAACGCGATGTTGCCGTTCTAACATACCGTTAACTCGGTTTTCGTAATCGCGATCAACGAACGAGGCATTTTGCTCTGTGAAATGAAATCAATGTTAAACGTGATCAAAGCTCGTTATTAAACGCGATTAGTATAAACGCAGTTTTACCAAACGCAGTTTTGGAGACAATCGGAGAAATTGGCCCTAATTCCTCTAGGCGCGCCGCCGCCGACAATTTTTTAGTCGGCGCCCACCTCTATGTCAAACTAACTATAATCTGAATTAAGTTTCATAAACTATAATAATTTTATACTGGTATTCCAGCTCGGTGAACTTCGTGAGGGAGAAGAGAACTGTCGCATAATGTAAGTGTTGGCGGACCTGAGTGGCCTCGCCGCATTGCCACACGGTGCCTCACGCTTCACCCGGAGCTATGGACTCTGCCCTATGGGCATCCTCAGCATTACGTACACAGATCATTTATGACTGTCTTCATTTCTACACCGGAACAAATACAATGAAGCAACATTTAGACAAGAATTAAATTACGTTTTTAAATTAAATTTTGTATTAGTGAACAAACAACAATTTTTTGTTAATATAATAGTATGAATAAATTCGGTGAAGTTGTGAAGTGACAGAAAGTATTGTCTAGCAGGCATGTAGCAATATGAAGAGGAAATAATTATGACAAAAAAAGTAAGGCAACTAGTTTAAGACCGGATATCCAAATGGAATGGAGTGTGCTGTCTAACACACGGGATGTAATGTTTTGTGTAGTTTAGGTTTTATGGTCCTCTAGCTATATGCCTCTTAGATATTACTTAAAAACTATAAAATCCTTTTATGTTCGTCTTTTCTGCGACAGTTTGTCTTATTTTGTTTTGTGTCTGGTCAAATTATATAAGTATAAAGCACTGCCTCATATGGCTTTTATAATATAATATATAGACAGTGAACAAAGTACAAAAAAAATTCGTTCACTTATTGGTGAGACGATTGCAATCCTTCAAAGATAACATGATTACAACGCACAAGTTTTCTCTTGTACTTTATTATGCAAACCGATCCTCAGAAATATTAAATAAGTTAAATAAAAAATAAGTCGCAAATATGCTGGCACTACATTCGGTGTATTTGCGCTAATATTCGCGTTGCCTCGTCAATATAAAGTGAACTTTTATTTCAACGGGAATAGGGTATACTTTGTATTACCCATCTATACCCAAAAAGTGAAGGGCCAGCATAATATAATTCCATAAACAAGACACCTTTGGGGGATTGCAATCCATAGTGGGTAAGTATAGAAATACAGTTTTTTTCACCACCCACCCTTTCCTGAGTTATTATAAGAAATTTTATATCCATAAAATAATTTAAAATATCCATCTGATAACTGAGTTCATTCAATGCGTAGATTAAATCTACTAATAATATCATTATTCTTAGTAACCTTGGACTAGATAAATCACTGTATTAGGTTAAGTTTCTGTTGACTATCACAAACGATGGCGATTTAGAATAAGCGTTAGTACGCACCTATAGTATTTTAGGAGTTCAACAAATTATGGGCGCTTTATAAATGAAGATTTTTCTGCATTGTGTCGTTCAAACTTTTATTGTAACAAAATGTTGCGTGATCTAAAGAGAATAAAGTAAAATTTGTATTAACATTTCCAATCATGTAATCGGAAGATATGACATCGGAAATACATAATCGGCATTTTTGGCCTCATGGCTAATTTCAACAAAAAGAAAGATAGGTGCAAGTCTCAAATAAAAGGCTCTCAAGTCAGCATAAAGGATGAAAAATAATAGCATTTACAATATTGTCTGTTAATGAAGTAGGTAAACCTAATTATAAAAAGATAAGTTGCTATTTTTAGGTAATAATTCAGTTGGTGTTTATTTTTGTTTTTAATCATTGAGGATAGAATCTGATTCATTGTCATTCTACTTTGTTTTATGATTATTAATCCTGAGACCTTTTTAGTTTGGACCCAGTTTATATCTTCCATGTAATAAACCATATAATATTAAAATAAAGTTATATTTAAGTTTAAAATTATGTTTTATTTAATCCTTCCATTCACCACCTTTCTGTCGTAGAGAAGGGGAGAGACACGAGAGAGTGTGTGTTTTTAATCAACTGGATTTAAAAAGTTATGTATTCTCTACGACTAGGGTTACCATAACTCAGGATTTGTCCTGAGATTTCACGATTTTTGGACTCTTCGCAGGATTGCGGCTGGATTTTGGAAATCTCATGAAATCTCAGGATTTTTGAATTTTCAATAAAATACAGCTTACATTTTAACCTTTTGACCGCCACAGTCGTGTATAGACGACAAACGAAAATGTGCCCAGTACGCCACGGTCGCGACTGCGTGACAGAATTTTATACGTAAATAAATGTCATAAGACAGCATTGTTTTGTTTATTTCCCTTGTTAATTATGTACCTTGACTCTTCTTAATTTATTTGAAGTGAACTGCTTTCGTTAGATTTCATTTTTAGTAACGTAAGAAGACAAAAAAGAAAATCAGTCATAAAGTTCGAAAAACATAGTGCCCTCGACGCCACAGTCACCATACCAGGACACGTAGTGATGCAGGTAGCACTCAATATAACAAGAATATCGACCTCGACGGCAACCTACGTTATATTTAATTTACTCTGAATTCTGCACTAGTAAATAAATAAAACATTTCATACCGAACTTTTACGTTTGAGAAATCAAGAAAATTTTATAATACTGAACTATGCGCTTTATAAAAATCGAGTTTTAGTTGATTATCGATTAATTGTAATGACTGTATTGCCCATCTCTATCACACTGTTGTATTGTCTGTGCCGGGAACGCCACAGTCGTCTATGCTTGACAGTCCCATGACATCATACGCGGAACATTTTTGAATAGAGTAGTTCGTATATTATTAGTAAATATTATTAATAATAATGGACGACTATACTATGAGTAGTGAAGACTTGTTAAATATACTGCAAGGAGTCGACACTGACACTTTTATCATGGAAGACAGTGCGGAAGTTCTGGAAGACGAAGATTTTGAGGCAAGTTTATTAATTTTATGCTTATTACGTTAGGAAATAAAACGAAATTATATACATGGCAATTATTTATTATAAACATACTGTATAGAAAAAAGTCCTAAATTATTTTGTTTGAGTGTCAAATGTTATTTTGTTCACATGACTGCCCTTAGCTTCTTGGAAAAATGTTATGATTTTAGCGTAAACATTTGGCAGTATGCAGGGCTCTATGTCGTCTAAGCCTTTTTTTTTTTTTTTTTTTTTTGGGTGGGAAATCATCCAATGACTTCTCCCGCTCTGGGCGGAGCGGAAGGGCGTGTCAGACTTTTACTGACTAAAACCCACCCGTGTTCCTTCCCTTGCCATGCCAGGGGCCACGGTTTCCCCTTGGGACTACCCGCAACCCCGGCAGATGTCGTCTAAGCCTGACTCCAATATTTTAGAAAAATGATAGTTCATTTTTCTAAAATGTACGCGAGTACATGCTTCGCAGTTTTCGCGTGTCCCTGTCATCACCGCTGTTGTTTGGCTGGGTTTTTCCTTTACTGCACTTCCTCCGAGATTTCCTTTTTTCCATGGCCTTCCTAAAATTGATTGCGACATAATATCCCAATCTTCTTCGTCCTGGTCGGGACGTAGAAAAAATGATTTTTTGACAATTTTATTTCTAATCGGTGATAATATGCCTCAATCCATAGAGAGAAACAACCCACAAACCAAACGGAATATCGCTCCAGCCCCACCGTGTCCATCGGGCTACGCCGTGACGCGCGTGTCCCGATGGATACGGTCGGGCTTGAAGGGGGTCTTAGTTTTCTATCCACATGGAAGCACTGTACTTTACGGACCGGCGATTTTTTATAGTAGGTTTTTTTTTTTGGTAGATTATACCCTTTTTAGTGTATTTATGAAAACCGCAAATCTAGCAAAACCATAGGTGCTGAGAAAAAAATCGCCAAAAGTTTCTTTCGGGATTGGTGGGATAGTGGGAGTATTAAGGGTGGGGAAGTTTACGTGGCGGGTCTAAATTAGGTTCCAAGCAATAATGAGGTCAATGACATCTTCAAGGTCAAGTTCAACACCCCAAAAGTCAAGGTCAAACCAAAAATACTAGTCTTGGTATATCTCCTTATATTTTCAATGTCAAAAAAAAATTGTAAAGCATTGTCGACGGAGCCCCGCTTCGCGGGGCTCCTACTTCTGGGTGGTTTAAAAAAAAATAACCACCTTTGTCTGAACGTAAAACGGAACGACCTAGGAGTGAAATTCGTACATTATCTGCAGTAAAACGTCAATTTTATTACATAAATTAATTGAATTTTTGAAACTTTAGGATTTTTTTTCTCGAAAACTAAGCGTTTGCTAGCTGTTTCATTTTGCAAAAGTGTTCCATACGAAGACATCTACACGCAAAAAAAAAATGAAGTTCCGCACGCGAAACGAAACTAACGAAAAATACGAAACTTTTAAAACAAAATACCTATTATAAATTCTTTTGTGATAAAAAATACGATTACAAAAAACCGATGATACATGTCTCATTTTATTTATTGCATTATCAAATAATAATATTGAAATCAAATTTCTCATATTTACAAAAGTTTTTCCACAATATGAAACAGAATATCAGTGAAACGAAACTAACGAAAAATACGAAACTTTTAAAACAAAATACCTATTATTATTTCGATATTATTAATAAATATTGGTCGCGCACCTCTAGTGCAGAGGCGAGCAAAATATAAAAAGCCGTGCCAGCTACGCCACTGTCACCGTATGGTGACATGAAAGTACGTCAAGATTGAACATAGTGCTGTGATGGTATTGACTTGGTTTTATCGATTGTTGTTTTGAATTGTGGATTCAACGCCTAAACAGTGACACATATCATTATGATTTCTGTCATAAAGGACAAAGCGGGATGAAATTAAACTCCTGTATTATATTTTTCCGGTATAGACCTTTAATTAAAAACATACTCTAGGTTAAAAAATAAATAGTTAGTGCTTAATCGATATAATTTCGAACTCACTACTATTTTGTAGGTATTAAAGGATGAATTCAATGCTTGGCGCTGAGGGCACGCTTTTTCTTTTTTGACGTGGCGGTCAAAAGGTTAAAGATAATCAATAATTCGCACCTTTAAAACGACAATGACGTAAGTGCAAAAATTTCAAAAACTGACCTTTTAATGGGAAACGATTATAATAAAAAACTTTTGTGTGCGACATCGACTTTTAAGTAATAGCAATATTTGCCGCTAGAGGGAAGTTGCGTCGTTGTGTATCGAAAACGACCCATTGGTCAGTTGCGCGCGGGGAGGGGTTATTCCCGCTCGGTAACACCCTTTCGTCAACACTGTTGACGATCGGGAAAAAAAAGTTTCGTTCGTTCAAAACGGGAAAGGTGTTACCGAACGGGAATTTCCCGTTCGGTAATACCTTTCGTTCCTGTCGTCAAGTTCGTCAACACTGTTGACGATCGGGAAAAAAAAGTTTCGTTCGTTCGCAGTGTCCATGAATGCTGGTTTTTATTTTTTAAATATATATTTTAGAGAGTACTAGTAATTGTCTTCTAGTGCTACAACGACGCTCAGGTCAATTGCGACATTTATTTTTCTTATTTTTTAAACTACATTGACCTTCAGTCATATGGTGTAATTAATGCTAAGGTGTAAAGGAATAAAAATCTTTATGATTGTTTAAAAAAAAGTAATTTAATATTATTGTTAATGAGTAAGCTCCTTTGATTAAGTAGATCTTCATAATTTCATCGAGAAAATAAGACTTAATAAACAGTTTTGATTGTTTTTTTTTAAGTTTAGTACCTAATAAAAACATTACACTGCACTGCATCATGAGTTTCAATTAATTAAGATTGTTAAGCGAGAGTACTTACTTAATACATTAAATTAACAGAACTCTTAAAATATGACTTACTGCTGGTATCAGAAACTAAAGTAAGGCCGGAGGATATTGAAGAGTTGATGTAAGTAATGATTTAGCACCAAACTAAATTTTTTTTTTAATATTAAGGCTAATGTTCTGCATTTACGTCATTGTTCTTTAAGGATTCTTGAAGTTAATAAAAACATTATTTGGAACAACGACGCAACTGTAGTCACCCCCCGAAAATAGCAACTAAAATATCAGAGTTAGAATAATCAAAAATATTTTACAAATAAGCCTATATCCTTATTTATGTCTTTTTGTAAAAAATAAAATAATAAATATCATTTAAAAAAAAAAGCTGAGAGGTGTCAAGGGACACCCGGATGGAACGAAGTTATGGAATGAACCTCACAAAGGCATGCCACTAATTAGTACCTGTGGTCGTTCACAGATGGCGTTATAAAAAAAAATGAACCTCACAAAGGCATGTCACTATTTAGTACCTGTGGTCGTTCACAGGTGGCGTTATAAAAAAAATGAACCTCACAAAGGCATGCCACTAATTAGTACCTGTGGTCGCTCACAGATGGCGTTATAAAAAAAATGAACCTCACAAAGACATGCCACTAATTAGTACCTGTGGTCGCTCACAGATGGCGTTATAATAAAAAATAAAAAGAGTCGTTACGACTTTTGGTCTCAATTTTTTCCGTCTAGCCCCCTTTCGCAACGCGCGAAAGAGAACTTCGTTCCAATATTTCTGATTAAGTTAAAAAAAAATTCAAAAGCGTTTTTCTCTAAAATTGTGTTTTCGCACTTACGTCATTGTCGTTTTAGGTGCGAATTATTTATCCAAGTAGGTACAAATAAGTTTTATCATACTTAAATATTTAATAAGTGAAGATACATTAGCATACAATGTCGCCCATGCGCATGTGACCGCCCGTAATTTTCTGAATATGAAAAAATATCGAAAATAAACTTCAAAAGGGGGGGTCTATCTATAACATTTTTCACTAGCTTTTTTTAAATAAATACATAATTTTTTACCGAAAAAATGACTTCGATTCCGTTTTTTTTTCGTAGTCGATAATTTTTTGGAAAAAAATTTAATTAACCTGTTAAAATAACTCAATAAGCTTTTGGAAATAATAAACAGTATCCAAATCGACCCATAAACTTCGGAGATGTGTCAAAAAACAGAAAGCAAATCTTTAAAAAATTAAAAATTGAATAACATGAAAAATTTTATAGATAGACCCCCCCCCCTTTTGAAGTTTATTTTCGATATTTTTTCATGAATATTCAGAAAATTACGGGCGGTCACATGCGCATGGGCGACATTGTATAGTAACGATGTGCATCGCGTGAGCGAGACCCGCAGTGTATTATTAACGATAATATTACGACTTTTTTTTTAAATTGTTAAGTATGTTTGAGAGAAAATTCTCAAACTGTAAAAAATTTCAGCATTTTTCAATGGAAATCAGGCCTTTTCTCCGGACTTTTGATTTTTTCATCTGGTAACCCTATCTACGACAGAAAGTCGAACAAAATGACGCGGCACGTTTACGTGCAGTCGTGCAATGTTCTGGGGCACACAGAATATAAATATACTTTTTCTAGGGGCATGGACTTCTACGAGAAGCCAGGCCCGGACCCAGGAGGGGCAAACCGGGGCATGTGCCCCGGGCGGCAACGTCTGGGGACGCCAAATTCAAGGGAGGCAGACAAGTGCACCACCCAGCGCACCGCAACTTTGCAATAAATGAGACGCAGTAGTCCGGTCAATACAGACATTTAAAATAAAAATTCCCGGAGAGCCAAATACTGGTGGAGAGCTGGGGTTTACCATTACAAATAAAGTTTTAAAAATCCACATCGATCCTATGTGTGCTACAAAAGTTATTCGGGGTCTAAGGTCAAAATTTGAGGTTTTTTGGATTTTTCTCGAAAACGGTAAGTTTTATCAAAAAAATAACCTCAAACCAAAGCTGTTGTAATCTTAAAATTCTCTACAATAATGGTCCTTATGATTTTTGTCCTAAGAGTTACCATTCCTGACATATCGCGCTTCTATGGGTCACACCACCTGTGAGGTAGTGTGGTAGTGTACTCGGCGCGTTTTTTTACCGTGGTTTCCCCTTCGGTCAGTCTAGATCGTTGCTGCAAGGCGGCGAAAATTCCCAATACCCTAAATCTAGATCGCGGCCTTGAGGCCGCAGTCAGGCTCATGCGGATTACAGCGTTATTTTTATATTAAATACGGTCTGAAATGGTCTGTGGTTGGTTTTATTCTATGGATTTGGTAATATACTTGTCAAATAAATCGACCAAAACGTCAAAATATGCAGAAACAATTCTAGAAAAAAGTAAAAGTTGAACATTTTGGCACGGCAAAATGGCGTTCGCGCATGCGTTCAGCGCGCTGCACTCCGCGTTCTATTTATTTGTTTTCTATTGTTTTTTAAGTGTAAATCGACGGGAAATGGTGTTATTTCAATAATTAAGTAGTGTCGTCATCGTATATAGATAAAATTTGCACAAAATAACATCGTAATTACCTATTACGGACCCATCAAAAAATGTAAACAAACTCGGTAGTGAAAAAATGTGTTGATGTGAAATTTTGAGTTTTGTGTGTGTTTTGTGCATGTAATCGCTGGTAAGTCATTTATTTTATATTATTTAATAGTTAGTCCATAATAAAAATGCCATTTTTCAGAAAAAAATAAGAGTTCAATATTTTTTATCAACTAAGTAATGTTACGTAATGATACGGATACCTATTATTGAACTTTTTTAATTATTGGTGTTTTTATTTATTGTGTTTGTTCAAAAATAATGGTTTTGACCGATAGTATATGTATTCATAATGTATCCTGCGAAATTTCATGTGAATCGAACCAGTAGTTTTATTATAAATAATCAAAACGAATTTCTTATAAGAATCTGATAAGAATGTTTATTTATTCCAACTAGCGTTCGCTTACAAAGATTCTAAGTATTATAAAAAATCCTTTGTCTAATCAGGAACCAAAAACCATTAACGATAAGACTATTTACGTAACAAAACGCTCTCAGTTTTTGTTTATATTAGCGAGCTCTTATCTCTGACGCGCCGCGGGCGTGCCGCGCGGCTTGAGGGGTTGTTCCGAAATCGCGCCGCGCGGCCTGAGAGGCCGCGCGGCGCGGCCTACTTCAATAACTGTCATGACAATTTTAGGATAATAAATAAGGGGTATTGTTCCCTTCCCGTCAAGTTCTAGATAATTACCTTATTATTGATATTGATTATAATCAATAGCATTTTTTTTTTAATACTAAAAATATATAAGTATATATTTCAAGTATTTAAAAAAAAAAATCTATTGCTATATTTAATATATTATTATGCTATATTTATAAGTAAAAATGAAAAAAAATTGCCATCCAAAACACGCGGGCCGTTTTCACACTCGTAAATATAAAAAAAAAACAAATAAAAAGTTATGAGGCAACCGCTTATTTTTAACCGACGAAAAAAAAGGAGGAGGTTCTCAATTCGACACGTATATATATTTTTTTTTTTTATTTTTTTTATGTTTGACCACGCATAACTTTTTACTGAATGGTCCGATTTGAACGATTCTTTTTTTTTTTTGTACCACTAATGTTCTAAAAAAAATGCTATCCGATCCTGCTGGACAGTTTCTGAGAAACAACGCTTTAAAGTAGCCAAAAAACCCTTTTTATCGAATTTTTTAAACAAAAATCGAAAAAAAGTTGTTCAAATTAGATGGCACTCGAATTTTAAGGTCTAATAAGTGCAAGGAATTGTGTGTATCAATTCCATCTGGTTTTGATATTCTATACTCCATTTTCGGTGATAAGTCATTGGTAAGGAGCTCAGAGTAATAAAAGGAGTTTCATGAATAGACAGCGTAAGACATTATTTCAATTAGATTAGAACGATGTTTGAGGTCACAAATAACTAGTCGGAGATTTGAGGTGGCGAAACTGGGGGTGAATTTTATCGAATCCAGATCAGCCGTCAACCTTCAGCTTATCTATTCATAAACATTCGATACGCTCCCGTGCCGAAGCGAACATCAATCAATGTTAACGACGAACGAGTCTTATGAATAGCTATGCTATAATGCCGTCAGTGTTGCCAGACGAAATTTTCAAAATCCAGGAAATTTGAGTAAAAAAACCAGGAGATCGGTTTAATAAATCAGGAGATCAATAAAACACTTAATTATTGTTTATTTTGATACATTTGACTGTTAATTTTTTATGTCATTTTATCGCTAATTATTTGAAAATCAAAACAATTTTACTTTTATTTTATTAGTTCTCAAGAAACAGGGGTCAGTGGGTCGTCTTAGCGGAAATAACTCTAGTGTTCAATTTTAATGTCACTCAGGATGGCTGGACAAATCTTCAAAATAGCTCGCATTTAAGTAGGTCAACAGGGCACTTTATGTGACGGCTAAACACCCTTATCTCAGAATTTGTGACGCTACAGAATCTTAGATAATCGATCGAAAACGTGTCCAGCCAGCTTGAAAAACCACTTTTCACTGGTCTCTCAATCTCGGTAACGGAAGTGATTTTGACGACTTTTTTCATATCAACGGGCGTCACATAAATTTGTGACAGGCATGGAGCTAAAAGTTTTGAGATACGTACAGTGGTTTAGTAGAAAAATGCAAAAATCTGTGCCAGCCATCTTGAATTTACGTATAAAACTTTTGGCTGGCACTTTCGAATCTCAATAACGGTAGCGTTTTCGAATATGACTCCTTTACTAATATTTAGTGACGCAATTTGTGACAGTAATAACGTTTGATTTATGGCGGCACATGTAAGGGTTTACGAGAAATCAATGAAAACTAATGTCCAGCCAACCTGAAGTTCAAGATGGCTGGACACCTGTATCTCCGCTGCCTGATGATCTACGACCTTCAAAATGTGTTCAAAATTTTGTGACGGGGACGATAATGATAACCTGAATTTGTGACGGAGAAACTTTGCGTAGTTTCAAAGATATTGAACATTTTAATTTTCCCATACAAACACTGCAGTAGGGTTACCAATATTGTAGGTTTTATGTAGGACTAAATATATTTTATGGTGTGTTCTTTAATGGACGAAAATCCGTGTATTGGTGATACTAATAAGAACAACTGTAGATATTTAAATCAATAGAAGACAGAAGTGAGGAAGGGGGGTAATTTTTTAATGTTATTGATTATTTACGTGCAGATATCTACTCCTTTTAGTAGGTAGGTATTGGTGTTTTTCATGGTAAGTACATGGTAGTTAATGTGTCAGGATAACTAATGCTCTAAGGTATTTAAATGAAAAAATAATGTTTGCTGTAAATAAAATCACATTTATTTATTTGTACCTATACAGCGTTTCAAATGACGACGATCAACTCCATTTGCGCTTCAGTAACCCTCGCCTTGTACCACAACGTTGTTTTTACCACCGCCCTAAGTGCTTGAAGCGCAAATGAAGTCGGTGGTCGTCATTTTAATCATAATACCTAGCTGAATATACTTAAATATTCTTCAATACCTATTTATAAAAGACAATTATTACACAAAAACAATCACAGCATCAGTAGCTGCTACCGGCAGATTAGTCGATTAAAAAGAAATCCTTTATTTAAGTAAAAAATATGGTTACCTCACAATATTAGTGGATGTTTGTATGGGAAAGTTTAAATGATCAATATCTTTGAAACTACGCAAAGTTTCTCCGTCACAAATTCAGGTTATCATTATCGTCCCCGTCACAAAATTTTGAACACATTTTGAAGGTCGTAGATCATCAGGCAGCGGAGATACAGGTGTCCAGCCATCTTGAACTTCAGGTTGGCTGGACATTAGTTTTCATTGATTTCTCGTAAACCCTTACATGTGCCGCCATAAATCAAACGTTATTACTGTCACAAATTGCGTCACTAAATATTAGTAAAGGAGTCATATTCGAAAACGCTACCGTTATTGAGATTCGAAAGTGCCAGCCAAAAGTTTTATACGTAAATTCAAGATGGCTGGATGGCCGCACAGATTTTTGCATTTTTCTACTAAACCACTGTACGTATCTCAAAACTTTTAGCTCCATGCCTGTCACAAATTTATGTGACGCCCGTTGATATGAAAAAAGTCGTCAAAATCACTTCCGTTACCGAGATTGAGAGACCAGTGAAAAGTGGTTTTTCAAGCTGGCTGGACACGTTTTCGATCGATTATCTAAGATTCTGTAGCGTCACAAATTCTGAGATAAGGGTGTTTAGCCGTCACATAAAGTGCCCTGTTGACCTACTTAAATGCGAGCTATTTTGAAGATTTGTCCAGCCATCCTGAGTGACATCAATTTTATTACTCAATTTGGTCTTTGATATTTTGTGAAAATGCTATACAAATCGACAACACAATATTGAAGTTTCGGCGATCGATAAAAGCTTATTGCAAAATCACTCTTATCTTATTGAGTTAGGGTATGTTATAGAGTGTTCATTCCGTAAACTTATTACTGTTAGAAATTTGTAGTTCAGTCAGAAGACTCAGATACGTTCAATGATATTTAAACTATAGATACGTTACCCGCGCTCTGTAGTGGCAAGATGAATGCAAGGCAATTACCGGACTTCGATTTAGTCGCGTACCAACCAGTGCCGCGGCTGCACGTAATATTAAAATAACTTGTGTGGATAACTTCCTACAAATAACAAAAAAAAATGCCGTCCTGTGTGTATAGGAAATGTAAAAATTATAATGCAACAGTGTGAAAGATAAAAAAGTATCATTTCATGCGTAAGTATCAAGAAAAATGTCTTTTATTTTATATTTTTCGATACCTTCTAATGGCGGCTGGCGCCTGAAGTAAGTCACGTGCCGTTAGAGGAAGATGGGGTACTTTGCATCAGTGTGATAGTGTATGTTTGAAAGAATTTGAAAACAGTGAGCTTTTTTCAGTTACATTTCGTGATACGGTGGTACTTGAGCGGTCTTATGATGGTACTGTGTAAAATGTCTAAATAAATTAGAAGTTTAATTGTAATTTAATATTAGCGATTGTTGTACTTTCTATTTAAAAATTTTAATTATTCACATTTTTTTAATAAAGATTTTTATGTTTATAATAGTACATTTTGTTTTAATAATTAAGTAACAGTAATTACTCTTACGAAATCTGCATTCATATTTAGATCGAAAATAATATTATTTTACCCGTAAATCTACTACCTATATCAACAAGAGAAAATAGAGTGTCCATTTATTCCCCACATGCCTCCTTTTGTACACGTTCGGCCAATCAGCATGCACCTTAGAGTGACAACGTAATGAAAGAAATATATTTATCTCTCTCTAACAACAGGAATTCCGTAGATGACATTTAATTTTCTTTCCCTTTCTTTGTTCGTCTAAGTACCTATCTAGCTACCGATAGTATTTACGCTGTTTTCGAGTGCCGTGATGTTCATGAATGACGCGTCTATTTATAATACGTCATTGGATACGTTCCTTTTTTACATCGTAGGTACTGTAGCGGTTAGACCGCCACATACAAAAACTACGAAACAAAAAGACATGACGTCACACAATTCCTACATCTCGCAGTTAGAGTTTACTGAGCGAATAACATAGATAAGACTATCCGAAATCAACATATGGGCAGTTGCCCGCCAGACATAACAACCCGTCTGGTTGGAGGATCCTCCCTTTTCTATGGTGGATGAGTGAACTTTACACCCTGTTCCTCATTACCCTAAATTGGTGACCCCGACGTGATGAACGTCAACGCAGCCTTCGTGCAACAACTTCAGCGTGACGTCATCATCATCACTCCCGCAAGCTTTCGTGAGGCGAGTCACACAGCCAGCCAGCACCCACGGCTTCAACGGGTATCCTGACCACCAGCATGCAGCGAACGCGCATTCCTGGTCATCACCCTCAGCCTCATCAGCAACCTTGGCACAGCACCTGCACTTCCGGCCGGTCTCACAAGCAGAGCCTATTCTACCCTCTCCTGGTCGACGCAAGCAGTCAGCCAAAAACCCGGCGCTGTACCACATCCGACTCACTGGATGACGACGCAGCGCCTCCCCGACTCACTGGGGAATCACCGCAGACAGTTCCGACTCACCGTGAACTATGCGGCACCCGGTTCCGACTCACTGGAACCACAGCTGGCACTGTGAAGCATCGCAAGATCCAAGACTCAGCCCACTATCGACCTCCGGTCTCCGGAGGGGAGTGATGTAGCGGTTAGACCGCCACATACAAAAACTACGAAACAAAAAGACATGACGTCACACAATTCCTACATCTCGCAGTTAGAGTTTACTGAGCGAATAACATAGATAAGACTATCCGAAATCAACATATGGGCAGTTGCCCGCCAGACATAACAACCCGTCTGGTTGGAGGATCCTCCCTTTTCTATGGTGGATGAGTGAACTTTACACCCTGTTCCTCATTACCCTAAAGTACATTTATTTCAAAACAAATATCAGGAGATTTAATAATAAAATCAGTAGATCAGGAGAATGTTAGACAAATCAGGAAATCTCCTGGAAAATCAGGAGTTCTGGCAACGCTGAATGCCGTTCTCACACACACAACACATGGTTTCCCACGATTGTGTTACCTACTAATACCATAGAAATAAAAAAATTTAACTGTCACTGTCAAGTGTCAAATGTTTTATCAACAAATGTCATAACAAAATTTCTAACCTCATTATTATTGTTAGCAGCTACAATAGTACTGTTATTTTGAATAAATAAATGTTGTGGAATTCATTATTAACGTCAACATTCTAAGAGGATATAATGTAAGATATTTATTATATATATTACCCATAATACTGTAATTGACATGTAATTATCAATATTACGGTATATCGCCTACAGGTACCTCAAACCAAATAAAAAACCAAGCAAGACAGATTGCTGCGAACAATACAGTGAAGCATGCCAATACTACACTGCCGCTCCACCGACGCTCACACGCACACATTTACAACCTTTTACACTACGATCAAACTACACCTCACAAAGTTCACAATGTTTACGAAACCGGCTACTTCACTGTTGATAGCGCTCAGTCTTGATTATTTATTTGGTCTGAGATAGGTACTATAAAATTATACCGCACCAAAAATACAATACTCCGTGGTTATTATTTGCATTAAGGAGCAGTGGTGGCCCAGTGGTAACGGCCCCGACTTACGAGTTGTAGGTCGTGGGTTCGAAGGAACCCAAGCAGGCACTTTACTTTGTGTAAATAATTTAATCACCACTGCTCTCAAAACAGTGAAGGAAAACATCGTGAGGAAACTGGCATGTCTTATAACCAAAAATTCTCTGCTCGCTAAACAAACATTTCCACACGATAGGCATAACGGACAGTCCTCTGTGCAGGGCTTGCATGGAGGCCGAGGAGACCGTCGCGCACGTGCTCTTTGAATGCACAGGCGTCACCCAGATTAGAACAGAAACCCTCGGGTCACCCAGATCTTACACTGATGTTCTAAACAAACCAGGAGCTTTAATTAACTTCTGGAGGGAGGTGGGCTGGATGGAATAACCCCCCCAAACGGCCGCCATGGCCCACGTACAATGGTCCATTTGACGGACTAAGTGCGGAAACCAAACCCTATAACATAGAACATAGATAACCAAAAATTCGAAGACATCTACCAACCCGCACTGGGCCCGCGTGGTAGATTACAGCCCACTCCCTCTCACAGAGAGGAGGGCTGTGTCCCAGCAGTGGGAACATTAATAGGCTGATGATGATGATGATGATGATTATTTGCCCAAGATTTGTACATAAATAATTTAAAGTTAAATGTTTAATTAAATATACTTTTAACTGCAATTTAACATCTTAATTTATATCTCATAATAGTAATCAATGTATCTGGCAATACAGAATGGTCATTGATTTAGCATTTTTTCCTACCTAAAGTAAGGAAAAAGTTTTTTGAGATTTTTGAGTTTTCTAGTCCTCAAACCTCAGTTGGTCAGATATAATTTTTTGTTCCTTACAAGAAACAGGAGCACTTGGCATCCAAAAAGTTTTTTGTGACAACTGGCCGTTTTCTTGCCGATTGTAATTTTTTTTCTAATCCTTGTGAATGCAGATCAATATGTATCAAAAGCTTAAGAACAGTCTCCTAAAACCGTTTCCCTGTAGCTACAGCGGGTAAGGTCCACCATCTCAAAAATCCAGACTATACAATATTAAAGTTCTCACTAGTTTGTTACTTTATGGGTCACTGCACAATGAGGAATAATATTTGTTCTTTTTCACTTTTTCACTACATGTTTTTAATAACCAACGACATACTTACCGACTTTTATAATGGAGGAACACTGACTCCCAAGTCACAGGTATAAACCTAGTTTGGGAGCTAGGGGACCTATTTTTAAGACACTTCTTCTGTATGTTGTAAATGTCGGTAACAATGTTCTCACTTTACTAAATAAAGAAAATCAAAAACCCCACTGTAATACAGTATCAACCAGTACAGGGTATTGTGACTTACTGGCGCGATGGCGGCTTAAATATTGTAAATTTGTAATGTCAACAGTATTGTGCATAAATACATATTATTACGCAAACTTATTCGCAAATCCTCAAACAACAAGCTCCTCCCTCAATACTTTTGTTTTGATTTTTTTTATTTTTGTGGTGGTTTGGATTTACACTTGTACAGTGTAGCTGCCCTTACTGCCCAATCTCAAAAATCCACTAATAGATCTGGCTAAAGAACATGAAACAAAATGAAAACCTTAAAATCCATTGTATCTTGAGATGAAAGGACTGTTGGTTACAAAAATATCTTTGGGAACGACCGCAGTAATATAGTAACTAGCAGGGCCGTAGCCAGGAATTCATCTCGGGGGGGAATTGGGTTGACAACTTTTTTTAGAAGAAATAAAGTATTTCTGATTTCGAGAGGGTAAATAAGGAGTAGGTACTTATAGATGTATAAAAATAGTATTATCGGGGGCCCGGTGCCCAGGTATGCAGAAAAATTTAAGGAGTAGAATATAAGAAATAATATGAGTGAGCTCGAAAATTTTGCACCCTACATTTATATTTAGAATACATAGTACCTAGGGCCCCGCAGACCGCACCTGCCGGCCCCCCTTAGTCTGCCAGTGGAGCCGTTATGGACGATTTAGGATGCAAGAGCGAGCGATACGAGCTCGAAATTTTACTATCTCGCCCGAATAAGTTTGGTTTTCTTTGTCTTTGACCGTTCGTACAGAAATAGAAGTAAATTGATCGACTTGCAGAAAAGTTAGAGAATTAAGAGATTACTGGATGCAAAAGAGCGTGCGAAGCGAGGTCGAAAATTTTTGCACGCTGCCTTAGATAGGTTGGACACCCTCAGAGAATGCGGTTGCAGGAATTCATTCAGTACAAAGTCAGACTAGATAAAAATACAGACGTACTGTTTTTTTGTAGATTATAAAGTACTCCTCTGGGAAATAGATTACAATTATCACATGTATTAGAGTACGGAGGTACCCTAGGAGGGTCGATCTCTGGATTGAGATTGTGGTTTCTCACATTTCGGGGGGGGGGTTTGAACCCCTAAAACCCCTCCCCTGCCTACGGCCCTGGTAACTAGTAAGCCCTTCCATAGCATCCTCACGTATTTCGAAAGGAAGGCAGAATTGTTTCGATCATGCTGTACAGTACTTATGCTGGATCTCCCACTCCCAGTGCTCCTGCCGTTTCAGTATTGACGGGCGTGTTCTCGAATCTCGCCACTCTGCCGGCTGGCACGGATCCAGTCGAACCCACGCGTTTATATCCGTTCTGTTGGGATGTCTAAGAATGGGAAGTCAGTTAGGTCAGTTGCTGCCTGAAAAGACTATTTTACTTGCAATCTTCTGAACCTCTTACCGCCGCAAGTGCAAATCATTGAGGTATTGTATAACTCAATGATGAAAATTCAGTTTTTTTTTTGTACAAATTTCGTCTTTTCATAGAATAAAATGAAGTCGCTTCCGCTGTCTGTTCGCTTAGATTTGTTAAACTATTCAACGGATTTTAATGCAGTTTTCAGCAATAGATAGAGTGATTCAAGAGGAAGGTTTACATGTATACGCACCCGTGCGAAACCGGGGCGGATCGCTAGGATCATGTAATTCAAGTTACATAATTTCGTCTAGTTTTTGGTTTGGATATAAACTGATCATCTTGCTAGCTGTAGGTACAAACTTCCGGATCGAATCTTTTGGGTCTATTTGAAAAGACGCTGTCGAATCATATCGTCATTTTAATTTCATCATAACTTTGCCTTGGATTTATTTCAGCAGCATCAAACGCCGCATGAAATTGGTGTACACCGTAGTAAACCAATTAGTTCTTATAGTGTGAGCTCTATTAAGGGCCACGTTACGTATCTACGCGTCATTAATGAATGCGTTCAGGCAGTATCAATGGATGATAAGTTATATCCTTTCAAAGGTGGGCGACAGTTTGTGTAGGTAAAACGAAAAAACGATTGTTCACTTGTATTTAACTACGTAACTCTGAAGGTATTTTAACATCCGGGCGGGTCCAGCGGGCTTCCACACCTTGACCCAGGTGGGCGTAACGGCGCAATAGGTCAGAAGGGAGGGGAGAGGCGCGCGCGGGGGTATGTTTGGGCGGGCGTAGTAGCGTAGTGACGTCAGTGACGCGCGCTATCGACCCCAACGAGAGCCGTCACAACACCCCTCCTCCGCGGTACCCTGCACCCGCCATCCGCACCACCCGCACCTCCCGCGCCTCGGCCCCGCTGGAGCTACCGCGCAACTACGCAGCGCGCCAGCCGGAAGTTTGCCGACGCTAATGGAAAACGCTCATGGCCCGCTTTGATGAGATTCGCGCATATACCATACCCCGATGAATTCAAATAATATGACGCCCTACAAAAGAGATGGGTACTTGATATTGTGGTTCTATTCACAGGATATTATTATCATTGAGCTTTTGTTAAGTTTTGGTACCTACAATATCCAAAACCTACTTACATCATTATATACTTAATTCATTCATAAGTGTTTCTGATATTTGAATCAGCTTGAACAGTCAGTCACACAATCCTTGGTAACTTAGTTTTCGTTCTTCACTGAATGTTAGTGCGGTGGCTAGATAGGCTTGTCGCCTGTCAGGTCAGTACCTACTGCAGCAACAATGTTAAGCGTCGCTACCATAGATACATTTATATTTCTATGGTCTACTCTAGTAATATCATTATTTCAGAAATGCCATAAAAAAAATGTATTGTCGATCATTAATGGTGGAATCAAAAGCCTTCGTAAAAGTAGCCGCTCTGAACACCAAACTGAATAGTTACGATTCCATGAGCACAAGAGCGTAGATCAGCCATGCAAAATTGGTCGTAACAAATGCGTAGTAGCTATGATCGGCAGGGTGGGCCTTCCCTCCAATTTTTCCGGCGTTTGACCTTGACCCAAATTGGAAAAACCCTCGAATAGACTAAATAAGTTCGAGAGCGAAAGTCTGTTGTGTCGGCAAAGGAGGGCTGGGTTGTTTACATAAGTAACACTCAGTAGTTAATATTGCGGACCCGGTTTATATTGTTTGGGTAATAGGTGAGATAGGCGACATCGAGGGGAGGCATCAGTAAACGTATGAAATTGTCGCCGTGTAAATTTTAGGCTTCTGATAATCCAGCTTATCGTACATTGAGTGGCTGTGGACTAGTAAAAGTAGGACAGCAATCGTCTCTTACCTACCTAAGTACCTACTCGTTTTTATTTCCATTTGTACCATTTTGGTTGGCTTTGGCTTAATTTTTTCGTTTTTTTATTTTTCCGAACAGATATAAGAAAAATAGAGAATTGAGAGTTCAGATATCAGTAGCAGTACCCCCGACAAAATGACTTTATTCTAATTTAGATATTTTCTTTTCAGTTCTAAAACACGAGCATGTTAGGACAATAATAAAGATTCTCAGGCATATAGAAATTAATAAAAGTCAATGGCAGCAATCTGTAATGAAATTACACCTCAAAAGCGATTCAAAAAGATTCCTATTTATGTAGTCGAAGAACATAATGATGCGTTACAATTTATATATTCAGCAATTGGGGGCAAGAAGTTACCATTAGAAGGAACGACTCTACTACACTTGGATGCGCATCCTGATATGCTCATTGATCGTAAATTGAAAGGAGAGGAAGCACGTTCTGGGAGACATGTTTTGCCATTATTACAAATAGAAAATTGGATTGTACCGGCAGCGGCAGCTGGACATATCAACCGAGTAGTGTGGCTGCGTCCGCCGTGGGCGAGTCAATTTCGAGACGACACACGACCTATACACGTCGGCGATCATCCGACGTCAGGCGAGCTCCGAGTCGACTGCAAAGAGCCTTACTACCTCTCTGATGCACTGTACTCATCACAACTAGTCAATAAGAGAAAGTTTATATTCACATCAGCCGAACTCTCCGACTCCTTACTTGCTGGGGGCGAAAACAACATCCAGAAACTCATAACGAATCTTAATGTTTCACAACCCTATGTACTCGACATTGATCTAGATTTCTTCAGTACTGGAAATCCTTTTCTCAGTTTGTACGAAAGTATCAATGTCTACGATCGATTGCAACCAATATTTGAATTTAAACTTCCCGACGACAACGAAACCGAAACAATCGATAAAGTTGTCGCCTCACGAGAACGACAACTTGCAGAACTTGAACACTTGTTCCAACATTTAGAGCAATACGATAACTTGGAAGGATATCAAGGAGAAAAATCACAGTTGTATGACATGGTTAGTAGAATCACTTGTATAATCACTTGTATAATCCTAACTTCCTAACTAATATTACCTATATGTTTGTTAAGCTTTCACGCTGAACCGGCGGAACGGATTTGGACGAAATTTGGCACATGGGTAGACCGGCACCCTAATTACGTAATGCACAATCAATTTTAAATTGAAACCAATTGAAAAAGATTGCCAGTCCATTGCTTCTTAAGTTCGACAAAAAAAATTGAGCAGATTTTTTTTGTCGAACTTAGTATAAGTAAGTAAGTAAGTTTATTTATTTGTTTGAACATGGTGTACATAAATTGCATGTAAGATATTTAATACAGAAAAATATTCTATCATGTTCAGCCGCGTATTGTGGCGTACAAATTGGTCAGAAGAAATGGTGCACAAACCGCGACTATTATATTTATCATTACATTATAACATTTCTTATTATATCATAATTACTTATGAAGCAATGGACTGGCAATCTCTTTCAATTGGTTTCAATTTAAAATTGATCGTGCATTGCGTAATTGGGGGGCAGATCTAGGTTAGGACAAAGGATACTTTTTATCGGGGTAGTGCGTTCCCGGGGGATAGTCTTTTACGTCCATGCGGGCGAAACCACGGGCAAAACCAAGTATGTAATATGATGAAAAAATTAACCAAAACCTTTAATAAACAATATTAATGTTAACCAGGTTGCCGAGTTAGCAGCGGCAGTGGTGGCAGAGGCTGAAAGGTTAAATGAAAAGCCAGACTGGTGGGCAGTGTTTGCAGGCGGCTGCACGCGCGACCAAGGAGGACTGCCTTACCACATCAGCTCCGAACAAGAGATACAAAACTTGGTTCAGAAGGCTCTGGTGCCACTATTGAAGAATATACCTCCACCGGTGTTGATCACGGTTGCTAGATCTACAGACGATGGCTACTGTCCTCCTCATCAGGTAAATAAAGGATGTGCTCTAATGAAACTACCATTTGATTTCATAAAGAAGGTAACTTACATGATTTTATATTTTGTATTTCAGGTTGAATACATACAGTCTCTAGTGTTGGAAACGTTGAAAGAAATATATGACACAGATGAACCAGCCTTGTACTACCTCAGTGTGAATACCTCAGAATAATTTAAGTAAGTGTATGCAACCAACTTTTTGTAACTGAATATTATGTTGTTTCTGATAAATAAATAAGTAGTACAATAACAAAGGATTTTTATTTTTGCCAATGCCATAGTGCGGTGGAGGTGACCCCTAGGGGAGATCTGCAGAGGATAGATTCAGAGGTACATTTTCTGCGACGTATGTCTGTTTCCAAAATCCTATGAGGCTCTACTGATTTACCTGCGTTCAGATACGGATGTAGGTTAGGATAAAGAATATGTTAAGGAACTTCTAGTATGTCAAACATCTAGACGTTGAACGAAATATTTGGCACCTGTACTGTATCGGCTATATCTTCTAGTCTTCGTTATTATACGCACTCGAAGTACGTACTAACATCGTGACTAACGTTTCTGCCTACATTTAACTAACATTCATTGTATCGTGTAAACGCATTTGTGTCAACGTTACGCGTTGAATCGTTTCGAATTTGTACTGAGGACTATGTCTGCGCGTCGTACGTATTGTACGTAACTCGCAAGACGCAGTCTCATTCAGCTGGGGTGCCAAATGCATCGCCATAACTCATTTGTAATGTGTTTTAACAAACAGTGCTCACTACAATTTCCGAAGCGAAATGCCTTTGAACAATATTATGACAGCAACTTGAATAAGTTTATTGTAGTTCCGCAGTCTCTGAACATGCACACTACACTTAAATAGAGAACATAAAAACATAACAAGTTTATTATGAAAGTATTCGTTGTTATAGTGTAAGATGCGGATTTGGCTGCGGATGAAAAACTCGCTAAGTTTCCGTGAATGTTTTAGCTGGATAATTCGCCAACGTCTCGAACTGTATTCAGCCTTCATCAGTGTGGCATGCTACGAGCTCGGGTATAGAAGGCAACTCAGGAAGAATTAAAGCAGATACTTCATAGAGGTATGTGCCGATACTAAAATCTATCAAGTTAGACAGAAACCTACTAGGTATTCAGATTCCGAAGGTCTCTATGACATTCTTCTTCTTCTTCCTAGCCTTTTCCCAACTATCTTGGGGTCGGCTTCCATTCTAACCGGATGCAGCTGAATACCAGTATTTTAAATGAAGCGCCTGCCTATCTGACCTCCACAACCCAGTAACTGGGTAATACGACTAATACGATACCCCTTGGTAAGACTGGTCCGAAGGTCTCTATGATATTATCGTTGTATGATTGTTTAGTCTCAGTTTGCTCCAACTCATTCTGCAGATACCAATAACGGAGGTGAAATAAATAGCAATGTCTCTTAGAAATAAGTAGTAATGTATCTTAATTTTTTTTTAGAGAAACAATTTACTCTAGATCATAACGTGGTATAAGTACCTTCCCTCCAATTTGCGGTGTGTAAATACTTTCGAAGTGTATAGAGTGCCGCGAGTTTCTTGTGGCACTCTAGTGTCACTGCCTCGGCCCGGCTAGGGTGCCGTGAGCGTTGCATTGTCACTGTCACTTGTTATTTAGGTTAGGTTAGGTTAGAACTGTGACCACACAAAGCACGAGCCGAGCGAGCGTAGCGAGCGGTGCCGCGGTAGCGGCCGGCGAAGTGCCAGGGTCCGTTTAGGCACAAGAGAATGTAATGTTTTGGGAATGTGGTGTTTTACAGCGATCTAACCTCGACAATCAAACAAAATACCAAGTGACGTGACTTAGTGACAGTGACAATGACAATCCAATGCTTGCGGCACTTTAGCCGGGCCGAGGCGGTGTTACTAGGGTGCCTGTAGTGGCACTTTATCCGTTAAGGATAGAGTGCCAATGGTGGCACTCTATACACTGCCAAATACTTTTTGCATTGGCATCAATAAGCTTAAGTCAAGACGGCCTCTGTCACCTCAAGCGGGTCAATTAGCAATAACAAGGGGATCGACGCCCTAGTTACGTGTAACAGCATCCTTCGAAATACTTCGCAGCAACTCGCACGCATGCGTATGATAATGAAAAGATGTTTAACATTCTCATAGATCAGACAAATCGTCGCTTAGACCGCAGCCGTTTGCATTATTAATCGAGGTCTTGTCTAGGTTCTTTCCCTGTTGTGTGGGAATGTCCTGATTTTATTGATCCTTCAATATTAGATACTAGGTTGCAAAAACGGGTCCCTTTTTTAGGCTGCCTGTCCACTGAAGCGGAGAGGAGAGGAGAGGAGCGGAGATGTGCCATTATTAACCAATCAAATCTAAACTCAGGGGTGGAGGTGCGATTCTATTGGTTAATATTGACACATTTCCGCTCCTCTTTTCTCCCCTCCGCTCCAGTGGACAGGCAGCCTTACCCGACTTCGGCGAATCAAATAGGAGGGTTATGATTTTGACCGGTATGTATGTATGTTCATCTGTAACCTCATAACTTCTAAACTACTGATCATAATTTGACAAATGAGGTATCATTGGCAGCGTCCTGATATTCCGCTGGTTATAGGCTATGTAACATTAAATAAATATGGCGGCCTCTAGAGTACATAAATTGACGAACGAAATTTCATTTTTATTATTATACCATGTTGGGTATGAAACGGCTTGACGAGTACATTATAAATATGCATATATATATATATCATACTTAGGTACTGTCTAAGAAAATAAATATATTTGTTTAAATTGTTAAAAACATGCAAATGTGAGACTGCTACCGTACGGCGCGGCTGTAAAATTACCTAATAGGTACCTATTGGCTATTATACAATTAAACCTAAACAAAAAAAATTAAACCGGCTCTGCAAATACTTTATTACGAAATTATAACCCCAAATTAATAATTTAAATAAAAAGTAAGTTCAAAAACGAAATTAGGTATATAGGCGTGATTTTTCTGTAGCCCGACTACAGAAAAATCACGCCTATATACCTAATTTTGTAGCAACAGGCATGCGACCACGGCTTTACCTTGACCATTTTTGTACCTTTGTGTCTAGATTTCTGTCCGAAATATTTTCTTGTTTCATACTTTTTAGAGCATGATTTTTCTGTAGTCTGCCCCCCAATTACGCAATGCACGATCAATTAAATTGAAACCAATTGAAAAAGATTGCCAGTCCATTGCTTCTTAAGTTCGACAAAAAAATCTATTCATTACGTAATTAGGGTGCAGGTTTTAGTTTTTGAACTTACTTTTTATTAGAAGGATCCGTACCTTATGTGAATATGAAAGCTTTTAAAAAGTCTACTGCAAATTGGTAGCTATAGTCAAACAACCGTGAAATATGGGCTTCTTGTACATAAAACTGCGATGCGACGTCGCATCGCAAAAATCAGCGACGGCTCCCTAAGACCTCGCAGTTTTGTGTACAAGCCCTATACATATAGTCCGGTCAATTTAGACATTTCAAATAACAATAATTCCCGGAGAGCCAAATTTTTGTGGAGAGCTAGGGTTGACCATTACAAATAAAGTTTTAAAAATCCCCATCGATCCTATGTGTGCGTCAAAAGTTATTCGGGGTCAAATTACAAAATTTGAGGGTTTTTAATTTTTCTCTAAAACGGGAAGTTTTATCAAAAAAAAACCTTAAACCAAAGTTGTAATCTTAAAATTCTCTACAAAAATGGTTCTTATGATTTTTTCCTAAGAGTTTCCTGAGATATCGCGATTCTAAGAGTCGCACACATTTCCACGCCACCTGTGAGGTAGTGTACTCGGCACGTTATTTTACCGTAGTTTCCCCTGTAGGCCTACTCCACTAACTGTCATGACAATTTTAGGATAATTTAAGGGAACAATATTATAATACCCGTTAAGTTCTAGATATTAACCTTATTATTGATATTGCTATTGATTATTGGGTTAACTATTGTTTTGATTTCTTTAGATATTTTAATCAGATTTATACTCTTGAAAGTGTACTTCAACAGTCATGTCTTCTTCGATTTCTTCTTCTTCCTCTTCCTCTTGCTGGATGTTCATAAATTGTTGTGGCTGAGTCATTCATTAAAATCACAGGAATCTTCCTCTATTGTACTCAACTGGACATTTGAGCAAGACTGACCTTGGCAATTGGTACACGCTGGAGAACACAGCAACCCGACTTTTTTACAGCCACATTTAGCACTACAACCTTTTTTGCAATTGCAAAAAATAGTGTTAAGGAGTTTTTCTGGAGTGGGTGGGAGTAAAGTTTGAATCGGTTCCAGAGTATTATCTATCAATTTCCAACCCCAGTCTTCTGGGTTCAGTTGATTGCCTAGCCATGTTTGAACTTGATAGTATACTCGATACAAGTGTTGAATAGCAGACATGTTGGAGGAAGACATAATATACTTGTTTCTTGTTTCGCGTGTTTTTTACAAAAGTTAAGTATCGGTATTTATCAATGCAAGTAACTTTTTTTTGGAGCTCCATAAATCTTAAGAAGAAAGCGAATACCTTCCGTAATAATTATTTGAGGTGTGGAATAAATTTCTGTAAATACTTTAGCGTAGCCAGTCAAATCTTTTTTTTTTTAATAATTAAAATACTGACGTTTTGCCCCTTCTGTACTGTCTCAGCTACATTTGAACAATTTATGAACATCCAGCAAGAGGAAGAGGAAGAGGAAGTAGAAGAAATCGAAGAAGACATGACTGTTGAAGTAGACTTTCAAGAGCATGAATCTGATTAAAATATCTAAAGAAATAAAAACAATAGTTAAACCAATAATCAATAGCAATATCAATAATAAGGTAATATCTAGAACTTGGCGGGTAATTGTTCCCTTAAATTATCCTAAAATTGTCATGACAGTTAGTGGAGTAGGCCAACAGGGGAAACCACGGTAAAAAAACGCGCCGAGTACACTAGCTAACAGGTGGCGTGGAAATGTGTGTATATCATGTATAATGTGACTCTTAGAATCGCGATATCTCAGGAATGGTAACTCTTAGGAAAAAATCACAAGGACCATTTTTGTAGAGAATTTTAAGATTACAACTTTGGTTTAAGGTTTTTTTTTTGATAAAACTTACCGTTTTCGAGAAAAATTAAAAAACCTCAAATTTTGACATTTGACCCCGAATAACTTTTGACGCACACATAATGATCGATGGGGATTTTTAAAACTTTATTTGTAATGGTCAACCCTAGCTCTCCACAAAAATGTGGCTCTCCGGGAATTATTGTTATTTGCCCACTATTTTTATGTCTAAATTGACCGGACTATATATAATAAAATAAAGCAGTCAAAATAGCAAGTCTGACAAGCGGACATGATGTCAACACTAGGGTTGCTCGAAGTCAAGTTTGAATAGCTGAGAGATTGAAATAGTAGAATTAATTGTTGTGGCTCATTAGAGTGGTACCCTCAGTGGTACTTTATTCAATGGCCAAGGCAGTGACATAGATAGATAATTAGATAGAATATGCTTTATTATACCTACACGAAACACCGACACAGGTATCTACCGCTGTGTCAGTGTGTATTTTCGTGTAAGTAGGTACTATGGAAAAAAAAAACAGCTGGACACTTAATTGACCATTGCTGCAAGATTCATGATGGATATTATCTGCATCCATCGATGTCTGCATCGGATAATAATGTTGTTGATCACACAACAATGCTGAATGATGCGATGCTCAATTTATAATATTATTTATTATATGTATCTCCAAAGTCGGCTTAGCTTACTGTAGTGTAGCCTGTAGGTACAGTCAGGAAACTGTAGTGGCATTAGGGTTTATGTTTTCTCGAGGTTTTTCAATTTTCGAACTCGACTTCTCGGGACTACCCAGGAAACCGAGAAATTTTCTTTTGTTCATTTTTTTATTAAAATAAAGAAAAACGTCGTTTAATACACATAATATTTATTTAAATTGGACAACAATCAACAAAATCTCGTGTCAATAACAACAAATTATACTATTTTTCTTCTTTTCAAATATAATCAAAATCAACTTTTTTATAAACTAACTACTTACTTTCTTCCCTCTGATAAACTCTGGTTAAATACAAAAAATATAACTTTTTATGAACTAAAACAAAAAAAAACTTTGTAGGAAGGTATCTCGATTATTAATAATAAATTAATATGTGAATAATCACAGCACTATTTTTGGCAATTGTGTGTCAAAATTTCGAATTAATTTAATTTTTTGGTGGACGCTTCTGATGTGTCAGATGTGTGTCAATTCGTGTGGAATCCTAAGATTTTATATCAATTTTGTGCACGTGAGCTAAATGCCTAACCACAATGAGTACACTGTCCAATCCTAACAAGTCGTTTGTCGATAGTATCGACAAACGACTTCGTCGGGGGCGGCATCCTTAGACAAATGATTTCTCGAGGTCTCGAGTTTTCTCGATCTGAATTTCTCGAAAACGAGAACTACGGAATTCCCGGAAATAAACTCTAACCCTCTTACTAATAAACGTTGTATATTGCCTGTATAGTTACACAACGCTTTGTCTACTTCTTTCGAATGTCAAATTACTGACGACTAAAATAGAGAAATCGGTGTGTAACTATACAGGCGATATACTACGTTTATTAGTAAGGGGGTACGTCGACTATTTCCGACAGTCGGAAGACCGATAGCAGTTGAACGATCCAACTCCTTGAATGAAGACAGAGTATGCAGATTCGTTTGCAAAGCTGCTGTCTGCCAATAAGTTTCAAATGTCTACAATAATATCATAGTATTTTTTTAAAGATAATATCACTTGATTGGACAAACAATTTAGTCCTTCGATTGGGGGCGATTGGGGTCAACTGCGCATCGAACACTCGAGTCACATTACTAACAACGCATTACATCATGCGTCGGCCATGCTTGGAAAACTTATGTGCCAATTATATCCAATAAAAACGCACTACTCAGAAATTATTTTATACCCGTGTGATGTTTTCTACATTATTTTTTTCGTAGATACATTGTGTGTACGGAATTAACTGATTAAACTGCAATATTTCTCTCTACTCAGTCAATATTATTGTATGATAATAGATTTCTAAGTCGCATTGGAACCTTGGAAATAATTCTCAGTAGGTTACAGGAGCTCAATTAACATATAGGCCTTGTTGGAACAAACGTAGGCATATTGTTATTTATTTATGCAAGGAAATTATACGTCGAATGGACCGGAGCTGTTTTTTGCACACGTAGGGAACATAATCGTGCGGCACGCTACCTGAACCAACAAACTTGGAAGTGGAATACATTCAGTATTTTTATATCACTTTGTGTTCTCTGCTTGACCAGTTTACGACGCGTTATGATTTATGTAGGTACCTACCCACCTAGGTACTACACTGATTGTAGCAGGTACTTGAAAACTTCAAGCACGAAGAGTATAAAGCATTTTACGATGCCCTTTAAATATCCAAAATTATAAATTTTAAGTACCTACATGTGCTACTCATAAGTACAAAACCTATACATACATATACATGCCTATATGGAAAACGCTGTTGCTGGCTGCCGAGCCGACTAAGAATCCTGCCAAAAATCGATTAAATAAAATGTTAATACAGACTTGTCCACTTTAATTTTATGACCAAGATTGTGTTCTTAGTTATCACGCGCATGATGATACATTTTCGATTATAATTTTTTGACAATCATGCCTGTCTATAACATAAAAGAATAATCTAAATTCAGTCCGTCTGAAATTCCTAAATTAACATAGACGCTTATTTATTAATTTATTTAATACTTCAAGCACACAAATGTAGGTACCTACAAAGGCGGACTAAATGCCATAGACGTTGACATAATGGCAGTAGGATACATAATTAATAATGTATATTATATTGATTGATTTCCTTGCTTCTGTTGTGTGAGTATTTTGATTAGCCGGCTGCTTTACTGTACCTAGTACCTACTTACTTAAATCCCAGTAATATATATGGAATTATATACATAGATTAGGTACCTATAGTTAATAGTTATAGGTAAACTATGGAATTACGAGGTGCTGCAGCAGCCGCCGGGCCGCCTTACAAAAAAAAAGAATGCAATCCCGGAATTCAATTTCGATTGAACGAAATCTCGAAAATCGAGCCAATTTTCGAGATCAATCTCGTGCCAAGACAATCTCGTTCGATATCTCGACAGTAATGGGTCGAGATTACAAACGACCTACTGTTATTTAAAAAAATGAAAACGTAAACGTTTTCATTTTCATTTTTTCATTTTTTCATTTTTTTCATTTCATTTTTTCATTGCGTATTTCTTTTATATTTTGTATACGGGGTGGCAGGGACATCGACGCGAAGCCGGTTACCATGGATTCAGTACATGATTCTGAACCCCCCTGCGTTGAAATTTTTCGTCGGTTATTAAAAAAAAAATCCGCTGCTCCATACATTTTGACCGCGTAGGTATTGCACTTTTCTATGAAACAGCAGATTTTTTTTTTAATAACCGACGAAAAATTTCAACGCAGGGGGGTTCAGAATCATGTACTGAATCCATGGTAACCGGCTTCGCGTCGATGTCCCTGCCACCCCGTATAAAATAACAGTAGTTTTTTTATTTAATGCATTATTTTAGAAAGTAGGTGAAATCTCGACCCCGGACTTAACACCCGTAATCTCGAGTTGCCAATCTCGACTCGAGACTGCATTGCCTAATTGTGAGAAACAAATGTGCTTGTTGGGACGAAAAAGCATTTACCTTACAAAAGGTAGAGTAGAAACGATTTTGATGTTGTATAGGTCGGGACAGGGCCGTAGCCAGAAATTCATTTCGGGGGAGAAACCTCCCCCGAAATGAATTTCTGGCTACAGCACTACAGGTTGACAACTTTTTGTAGAAGAAATAAAGTATTTCTTATTTCGAAAGGGTAATAAAGAGTAGAGATTTATAAAAAATAGTATTATCGGGGGCCCGGCAATCTAAATGGGGGCCCAGGGCCTAGGTATGCAGAAAACTTTAAGAACTAGAAGAACCTAGAATATAAAAGCGAGCGGAGCGAGCTCGAAAACTTTGCACCCTACATTTATATTTAGAATACATAGTAGGCCCCCGCGGACCACACCTGCCGCCCCCCTTAGTCCGAGCGAAGTGAGCTCGAAAATTGTAGCATCCCGCTCGAATAAGTTAGGTTTTCTCTGTCTTTGACCGTTCGTACAGAAATATAATGAATTGATCGACTTTGCAGAAAAGTTTGAGAATTAAGACATTATAGGATGCAAAAGAGCGAGCGAAGCGTGCTCGAAAATGTTTAAACCCTGCCTTGGATAGGTTAGACTTCCTCAGAGAATGCTGAAGTTGCAGGAATTCATTCAATACAAAGTCAGACTAGATAAAAATACAGACTTACTGTTCTTTTTGTAATAAATTATGAAGTAGGTACTCCTCTGCGATCAATAAATCAACTCAGCCTATCGCAGTCCACTGCTGGACATAGACCTCTCCCAAGCTGCGCCACAACACCCTGTCCTCCGCCTTCCGCATCCAGTCTGTCCCGGTCACTTTCTTAAGGTCATCGGTCCATTTAGCTGGGGGAATCCACTCCTCTGCTCTGCGATGTACACCACTCCTCTGCGAAGTAGATTACAATTATCACATGTATGTAGAGTAAGGAGGTGTCCGCCTAGGACGGTTGATCTATGGATTGAAATTCTGGGTTCTCACATTTTGGGGGAGGTTTGAACACACCCCCCCTGCCTACGACCCTGGGTCGGGACCCTAATAAAAAATTCAAGTTGTCAATCTCGGGGGAGGATAAATGGCAAGACTAGCTATGTACCAATAATTTGAATATTTTCTTCGAAAACACGAACAGACTGAACACGTAGGTAATAAAATGCCCTAACATAATTTATCGCACATAATTGAAATGCAAATTGGAGTGGAACCTTCCCAGACAAAACATCCGCCAGCCAAAAAAATAAAGTGCTTGCGAATTACAACTAATTCCGGAAGTAGTAGATGCCTGATATGCATATGATAATCATAATTCCTTCTTCGTATTTCAAAAGCTCACTTCAATTGCAAAATAATGTTGCAATATTCTGATTATTGTTGATACAAAAGGTTTCTAAAGAAAATCTGCGATTTCTGATGATTTTATCTGGAAACTTTCATATAATCAGTAATTTCGTCGGGTGGTCGTACCTACGCAAGCACAATTAGATACTAGTAGAGCCAGTCTGGGGTAGTGATGGGTCGGGAGAATATTCTCACACTTAGAATATTCTCGGATCGCGAATATTCTGGAATATTCTGCAATGTTCTTTTCGACAGAGAATATACGAGAATTTAAAATTGGAAGTAAAATTGCTAATTTTAGTACAATATGTTTTGATTTCAAGGTCTAAAGTCAACTTCTTTTGTTGTTATTGCACGACTCGTAATGCGAAGCATTAGAGTGTGCTCTACGATCGAAAAATATTTTTTGCCCCATTTCTGCAACTGTTTTTATTGTTACACTCCTGCTAGTACACAGAACTTACTTAATTTATATACCATTGTATAGATGATTAAATGGAGATTAATACTGCACTTTTTACCAATTGATTTAATGCAGCAGAAATGAAAAAAACATCAAAATAGTTGAAAAAAAAATCCTGTCCGTCAATTTATGAACCTTGAAAACATTGTAGCTTGCGATAAAATCAATTAATTGAGTCAATTTTTTTTTAATACATTCGTTTCGGCCGTAGAAGGAACCCTATTGAAAATGGCTCTTTTATTCATAGTAGTTTAATTATAATTAATAAAATACTAACTAAAATATAATATCTTTATCTAAATATTTTCAACCTTGACTAAACGTGTTGCCTAGCAACCCACAACGTAAATATCTAAATAAATAGTCTTTGACATTAGGTAAGGGTTGCGAGGTTAGAAACTTACCCATATTGATGGGTAAAACAGCAGTCAAAACATACTTCATGAAAAGTGATAAATTGGTAATTTTTGTTAGAAACTATGATTTGAATTTATTTTTCGTTTATGAATGTGTGTTATGAGGCGTGCACTTTTGGAATTTCCAAACTATTTTTTATACTTTACTCGAAAAAAGGTTACTGTATTAGGTTTCGGAGTGGAAATGGCGCCGATTCTCTTGTACACGGAACTAAACTAACTAAACTATCACTAAAATTCGTTACTTTTGGCTATGATAAGCTATGATTTTGCTTATAATAAGCTATTTTTGGTTTTTCTACAAAAAAAACTCTAAAATTTAAAAAATTATTTTGACATAACTAAAATCGAATTTGACAATCGCGACTCCACGTGGTATTTGTTTGCCCGTGATTTTTTAAGAGCTGCTGCGGGGGGGGGGGGGAGGAAATTTTCACCCCCCCCCAACATGTATGTATTTTTTTTTCCATACAAAAAGTGAAAAATTCCATATAAAAACACGTCGAAGCTGCCGCCCCAGCGCGCTTTCAGCTATAAAAAAAATCATGGGCTGGGGCAAACAAGTAGGTACCATGTGGAGTCACGATTATCAAATTCGATTTTAGTTGTGTCAAAATAATTTTAAATTTAGAGTTTTTTTTTTTTTGTGTAGAATAAGCAAATATAAACGCGATTCAAAAATCGCGTTTAAAAATAGTCAAGTTTGGTTTTTTTACAATAAAAATTTTAGTTTAAATTCTTATTTACTTTAGCTTATATCTCGAAAATGGTGTGTCCTATTGCAAAAATAATGAAAATTTCGACCCCCTTTATAAAACCCTTAAACCCCTAAATCTCAACATGTAGTGATGTAGGTAATATTTTTTTATATTTTCCATCCAAAAAGTGAAAAATTCCAAATAAAAACACGTCGACGCTGCCCCCCTGCGCGCCAACCTTTCTTATAATGTTGTTTTCTTATTCATTTTATTAATGCTGATTATTTTAAACTCATAAAGTTCGTTTTAATACAGAAATTGTACTTTAACATTACTACCATACGAAATTAAAGAGAATTTATGAGAATTTTCACGGAAATATTCTCGGGAATGATCTCGCTCAGGAGAATTTACTGAGAATTTAAGTTGTGGTATAGTTTATTTTAAACTCAAACTTCGTAAAACGTTCAAATGCACTAAAAACTATTACTCTAAAAAAAAACCGATTCAATACAGTCATCCAATTTTTAAATTCTCGTAAATTCCCTACCAAAAGAATGTTTTCGAGAACTTAACAGCAAAATTCTCGCAAGGAGAATATTCTCGAGAATTGCCCATCACTGGGGTCCTCCAAGACCCCTTTTGTGAATACTATCTAGTGTTTTGACTGATTAATTCTGACTGAATTTCTTTGTTTTTATTCAATGCATTATTCAGTAGGTAACGTGATTTTTGTTATTATTTTAGGCCAACTTTGCCCACCCATCCCCACTTTTGTTCTGGGGATGCAAGGAACAACGACCACAAAACCGAACTCAGGTGTGGCATGAGCCCATGCTCATCCCACAAACACGAAATTTATGCTGGAGCAGCTGGAACATCCTGCCGTATCCTGAGGGCACGTCTTCCTTACCATTACCGTGCGTTCCCCCCCGGTCTACTTTTTGATATGCAATGGAGAGTCCATTAGTAGCAGTAGCATGAGGCTCCAGGGGTTAGTGCAAATCTTGGGGTTCATTCGATTTATTGAATCTGGTTAAACCACGCTGGGGTCGGTGCATTTTATTAATTAAATCCATCTCAATAAAAAAATAGAAGTTAATAAAATAACATAATATTTTAATAACCGACGAAAAATTTCTACTTAGGGGATTCAGAATCATGTACTGAATCCATGGTAGGAAATGTAGGAATAGTATTCCTCCAGGGAAGGGTAGGGTTTAAGGGTTAATTTAAGTAGGTACATAACTATTTATGAAATATATATACATACATAATAGGGGACTTTCAAGTACCTTACCACTACCAACCACTTCATAAGTTGTTTATATTATAAGTTTATATATAGGTACCTAACACATAAATTGAATCGTTGAGTTCTCAAGTCCTCACCTCGTACAAGTACAGCCGTGGACGATAAGAAAAAACTTGCTTTCATTGATAAAATACTGCTTGCGTAAACGATGTTTTTCAATGGCGGAGTTGATAAGCAGCCGTCACCGCCGTGGCGCCACTTGCAGATAAACGGCCTGTTTATAGGACGAATAAAATAAGTACCTACCTACTTACTTACTTTCCTTTCAGACACCCCTTTTTTTAAAATTTTTTGTATCCTTTACTAAAAAGTACTAGGTTCTTAATTAATTACAATCTAGCCTATAAGACTAATAAGTACTTTTAATCTAACTAACTTCATTCTACGTAATCATATTTTATTAAAAACTTTATAAAAAAAAAAAACAACTGAGTTTCCAAAAAAACACTACAAAGTGAAAAAGTCGGTGTCTTTGCTTTCGGTTTTGAATTTTCGTTTTTTGCCACCGTTTTACGAAATTAAAGTTATTTTTCACTTTGTACCTAGTGTTTTTATGGAAGTCGGTTGTTTTTTTTTTGTAAAAAGTTTTTATTTTTACTTTTTAGTTGTGGTACCTTACCTACCCCCACACAAATTCGAATACCTACCACTATCTGATATGCAAATTACAGTGACAGGAAGTTATCATCCTTATAAAGAAGGCGGAAAAATAAGTATTCTTGAAGCTAACTCAAAAACTATGCAAGGAAAGTTAATGTTTATATGGGACTAACTTGGGAGCATACCCTCTCAAACAAAACATAATTTTCAAAATCGGTTCACAGACGGAGATATCCTTGGACATAGGTACTAAAAAAAAACAACCATACGCGACGAACACACCTCCTCCTTTTTGGAAGTCGGTTAAAAATTAGAATAGTGTTGATTGAACTTTACACAGTCCGTTTCACTTTAGTGCTTGTTTACGGAGACGCGGGGCGTTGAGCGTCGCGTGCCGGGGTGGCCCGCACTAAATTCAAACATTATGGCGGTGTATGAGAGCGTCAGACATAATCTTGGTCAAGCCATATGAGAACCATGTAGATTAGTGTCTGAAATGGTCTTTTGAGGAAAGAACCACACAGATTTGAGTGGACTTGTCCAGTCAGTGCAAGCATTCATTTGTCAGTAATCGTGGAGCTCAACTCAGAACTTAAGGAGCTCAACTCGACGAACAATACCAAAGAAAGAACATTTGGGTAGGCCGCATCAACTACTCAAACTGCCAGACCATCATTAAAACTAACTGAGAAATAAAAAATATATTGTGAGGCTACAGTCAGAAACTCAGAATATTTATTTCTCTGAATTTCTCTAGAAGGGAATCTCTTGGACCTAGGTTGTAAATGGCTCGAACAACCCTTTTCTGTAGAATAAACAATTCTGGCTATATCTACGTCAGTTATCTGTCTAATTTTTTTAACAGCATAGGCGGCTGAGCTAAGCCTTCCTGACAATTTTTCTATGTGTGGGCCCCAGTGTAATCTACCGTCAATAGTTATTCCAAGAAAAACTGTTGACTCAACAGGGTCCAACTCTATTCCATTATCTTAAACATTTGTGTTTGACATTTGGCGTTGAAAATTTAATGAGTTTAGTCTTTTTTTCGTTCAGGAGAAGATTAGCACAACTTTAGAGAGTGAATCGTTAACTTGTTAAAAGTTGACTAACTGACGTTTGATTTAAAAAATGAGGGGTGTCATCTGCGAATAATACGATTATGTAATTATCCCATAAGTGGTAAGGTAAGTCATTAATCCCTACCTTAACCTAGTTTGGGAGCCAGGGGACCTATGTTTAAGACGCTACTTCTGTATGTTGTAAATGTCTGTAACAATTAATATAAATTAGAAATAAGAAAGGACTTAGAATTGAGCCCTGCGGAACGCCCATGTTGAACGCAGATCCTGCAGATCTCTTGCCACTACTTTAAGAAAACTTGACGGTATATCAATTACCGGTGTCGCGTCGCGCCCGTCTGCACGAGGCTTTAAGTAGGCAAATACTCACATTACACAAAACTGGGAACCCTGATTGACGTAGGTAGACATGTACTTACGTAGATGTACCTACCTATTTTAATTATGCGATTTGATATCCGAAGTAAACAAGTATTTCACAGAATTGAGCAATACCTAGTAATCAGTAGGTATACATTATATCGTTGATTGCATACTGTGCTATGCACCGGTACATAATGAAAAGGAAAACAAACAAAAAAAAATTACTTGTTTTCCGCTTACATTCCAAACTGATTGTGCACCAGCACCCACACTCCACAGGCCACAGTTGATCGTCATAAGTGTGGTACTCGACTCGTATATAGTGGTATTTCCTATAATATAGCACACAATGAGCTGTCATGCTGCGGAAAATGTTTAATATTCGCCTGATTAAGTTATGCTCTCAGCGCACTTCAACATCATGCAGAATGTTTCTGGTTGCATTCGATCACTCAAACGAAAGAATGTTTCAACATTGAAACGGCACTTATTATTTTAAACCGGCCAAGAGCGTGCCGGACCACGCACAATGAAGGGTTCCGTAGTTGGGATGAATTTATTTATCCCAAGGACAAACTTAACATTGTAGTTGAAAAACATGTTCTTCCAACTACAAATGTTAGTTTGTCTTTGTACGCACAATATTGGGAGATTTACCTTGTTATTTTAATAAGACCATATAATTCTTGTAGATTTTTCTGTAATCTGTATAAGTATTTAAGTATGTAATAAATATAGAACTACGTCCTGTATTTTTTTCAAGATATTATCAGTAGTTTCAGAGATAAGGGGGGAATGGTTAATTTTCATAAATTTTCTTAAATATCGTTAAAAGAATTTATATTAAAATTATAAAAAAAAATTTAGATCGTCACATCAAGCCCTTTACAGTACAGTTTGCAGTTTTTTATTTTTCCATTTGCCCCCGGAAATTGACCAACATTATTCAAAATGTAGGTATTTATTTTCGTTACACATCCGTGTTTGGGTCACAGAAATTGATATGTTTACCAAATTCCAACATAATCGATCCATTAGATTCGTAGCAAATTGGCTGCGACAGACGGACAGACAGACAGACACACGACACGAGTGATCCTATAAGGGTTCCGTTTTTCCTTTTCAGGTACGGAACCCTAAAAAAAACAACAGTAAGTGATAGACGTGTTAAAATGAGTAGTAAACATCAGTATTGCTTCTTATTTTCTTATGTAGCGCCTACGTCGTCTACCGCTTACAAATCTTACAATACCTACCTATAGCGTGCGCGGAACTAGTTGACCGTATAAAAGGGAAAAACTACGCACATTGCCGAAGCTGTAATAAAGATATCTCTATCTTCTGGTTTCGATGCTGTTAAAAGGCTTGCCGCATCCCAACTTCACATCAAAAGTGTCAAAAGTCACGCGAAAGTTAAAGTAATACTGATGTCATAATTTGAAAAAAAAATCTCCCGATTTCTCCCTATTATTACCTGGAAAATTACCCGATTTTTTCATGTTCACTTTTGCAACACTTCTTATCTTACTTAATCTATTCCGGCGTCGTACTTCGCGACGGCAACACACGTTGAAAGTTCCGGCTAGTTTAGACAAAACGCACATGAGATTGCAATAGCGAGATGAGTCGCCACCTAAGGCGCGGCCAACTACCTAGTTCCGCGCGCACTATAAGTAAAACCCATGGGTATTCAAATAGTTGTCATCAACCTAATAATATTATGTATTATCATCAGGTGCAGTCATGTCACACTCACAGGTTCATAGTACATCGAACCTGTAATCAATCGTGGGCTTACGAAGTGCCCTATTCTATTCATAGCTCTTGAAATCTGAAGCTTAACACTACGAACATTTTAATTCATATTCGTAAAAAAACGAGCGAGCTTTGCAATAGTCGTCGTCGAATCGCTTAGGGCGATGCCTCATTAGTGCGTTGCGTTGCGTCGTCGCAACACTCGCAACGGATCAATGCATTGTAAGCCAATGGCCACACCTGCCCTGCATCACCACAGTCTGCGTTGCGACGACGCACGACGTCGCAGTGCAAGAGGACGACGCACGCACCTCAGTTAGTCTCCACATGGGTCGGAACAAACGTGTTCTACGTGTTCTATTGTTGCTCCGTTGAAACGTCGCGTGCGACGACGCAACTCTTAGACATGTCATTTAAAATAAATGGATAACGACGACGCAGCGTTGACACTGCGACGACCAAACGCAACGCAACGCACTAATGAGGCAGAGCTCTTATTGGTCAAATCAAATAGCACGCGCTTCCCCGGTTTCCTGCTACACACTTCCGTCCTTTTCACGAAATCACTCCCTCAAAGCAAGAAGAAACATGTTATACACATCAAAATATCAAGGAAAAATGCCGTGTTGTTTATTTGGTCGTTAGTTGATATATACCTAAGTACCTACTTAAAAACTTCTCAATAAACATTAAGTTGTCAACGAAGCCACATGACCGTCATGACCGGCACAAGTGTTAAAAGATAATAAACCAAACAGATTTCCAACTGAACTTTGACCGTTCAGCAATTTGTTGATAAAATTTTTAGTCAACAAAAATCTTGATATATTTGTACCTATTAAACTTTGTGGAATACATTGACATTATTTTGTTAAAGAAGGTCTTAAAATAAACGGGTTTTTTTACTGATAAAGTTAAGTCACAGATCACATTAATTAAGAGTAAGTAGGTAGGTACTTTCATAATGTATTGTATATTGTACGCATAGATAGTAGCGGATTGTCGTTTGGGAGAGGCTTGAGGTCGCCGAGGGTAGGTAGCAAATTAAACACTAAAAAGCACACAACATTTTATTTTGCTCAATGCTGATCAAGCCTCCTCGGATTAATTTTCACAAATTCCTCAATCGAAAACATAATACTATATCTACGTTAAGGATGACGTACCTAAGGTACAATATTGATGACAATTTGATACCTTAGGTAGTGTAATGCTTGCTAAAAAGTTTAATTAGAATAATATCAAGTGCACTTTAAGATTTGTGACGGAAGAACTCAGACCGGTGCTTTTGGGGACGCTTGAGCCCCTTTAGCGCACGGCCCACGGATCTGCTACTGCGCATAGGATATCCTCGATTGTACGACATACAGTATTCGTTCTTGTAATCAGAATCTTATGTAGTTATTTACAGTACCTATTTCACATACTTATGCAGTTAGTACACAAATTGTTGTAAATTGTATTTTTTTGTTCTAATACATTTATTTGAAAAGAATTTTTGACCCATACAACTTTGAATGGCGTGCATTGGAGGAGACCCTAGGAACGGGTTGAAGAGAAGAATATATCCGCTTTACAACAGTGTCATGCGTAGCATGCTGCAAAAGATAGAGTTTTCTTCTAGCAGCATTTTCGTCATAAAAGTAAAACAGAACATACTGCAGAGCTGCAAAGTGCGAGCAAGAATGACTTGCGTTCTAAGTAGGTACAAAAGGCGGGCTTCTGACACTATGTACAATAAAAAGATATGGATAGAAAATAAAGCTCTACTACATAATTATTCTTACTCTCTTCTTGTTTACGCTTTTGTCCACCTGCTAACACATTTAGTTTACATGTTATTGAATTGTTTATACTCGTAACTACATATTTTTGGTATGTAAAGTTCGTAAGTACCTACGCGCCAGATTGATAAGGATGGTTATTTTCGCCAATTACGACAGCAATCGATAAAGTTCATGCTGTATAGCACACACAACAATCTACATAATTCAGTTTACTTTGTACACTGAATAATGTAGTTACAACTGGTTACAAGTTTACAATTTACTAATACGGGAATTCCTCGGTGTACGAATGTGTTCCGCTTAGCTACATGCCTATGTTTACTTTGAGCTCTAGCCTGTGATTTTAGGGTTTAGAATCCCTTATTCCTATCCGATGTTCTTCATCCTGTACGTTTATTGATTTGTTCTATTATAACTGGTATTAAAGATAATAATTTTATTCATCATCTACCTAGTCTTTTCCCAACTATTTTGGGGTCGGCTTCCAGTCTAACCGGATGCAGCTGAATACCGGTATTTTACACGGAGCGACTGTCTATCTGACCTCCACATAGGGTTCCCAACCGTACCTACTATAATAATTAGGGGAATTATAAAACGATCGAATAAAAAAAAAACTTAGCGACTGATGATGAGATACCGTTTTAATAACTTGAGCGGTATGAATTTGAGTAAGCGAAAAATGAACTAAACTAACGACGAATATTGATTAATAATAAAGTCCAGAACGAGCTTACAAAAAGTGGGTTTAGATTAATCCATTTCAGATGTTAAAATTCTAGCCGTGCGACTAAGTTACTAAGTGAGCGACAAGAAATCCAGAGAGGACAACTTTAATATTATGATAGAGACGATTTTTCCAATTGAGGTTATACATAACGAACTACAAAGGAATCCGCTGGATGCGGGAAGCACAGAATCGGTCGAAGTGGCGGGGCTTGGGGGGGCCTATGTCCAGCAGTGGACGTCTTTCGGCTGATATGATGATGATGATGATAACGAACTACTAAAAAGTTCACTTTAAGCAACGTTTGGAAGCTGCTTTATTAATGATTATTGGTTACTGATATTCTATTTGAGGTCTTATATTTTTTATTTTGATAGAAAACTACAGACTGTTTGATGCGAATGGACCCGGTGGAGCGACGAATCGATGCAGACAGGTGAGTTGGGCTGCGGACCGGTGTTGCGTGTTTACGATGCGTATCCTCTATCTGGCAGAATTTTGATGCTCCGAAGTTTATTTGGCATAACACACTTGGCATAAACTTCTTTAAACAAGTATTTGTAAGGCATAAAAATTAGAAACGAATCGCTGCAAAACCGACCCCACGTAGTCTTGTCTGCCCTACCCCTAGAGTGTAATTTAAACCCGCGTGTGACCGCCGGAGCCCCGCAGCGCTGGAGCCGTGACAGAAACCATGCCTGTTGCATGTGGCAATAGTGTTTCTTCAAATAGTTATTTCATAAAAAAAAAAAATATAATGTGAGCTCATAGTACTCTGCTCATTATAGTATTTTTCAAACTGGTTTTTCTATTCGAAACACTTCATTTAAGATATAATGCCGCTCAGTATAAATAAATCATTTGCCAAATATTGAAAAAAATGCAAGACGTAACGTTGACACTCAAACAAATATTAGGTCACTCGCATAGCTTCTCATTTTGTATTTTAAGTAACTCAAATTTAGTGTTTGTAAGTTGCTGTTCTGTTGATTTCTCGTCACTCGCAGTCAGTCGCTCACTTAGTAATACTATAACTTAAATTCATTATTTTTGTCACTTAGAACATGAATTTACAGTCACTCGTTTAAATACTACCCTAATAATTATATAGTATTGTACTATATTTCGGGTCAACGTACTATATACTGTTGAAGAAATTAATATAAGTAATAAGTACGCAAAAATACTATGTTTTCAACACCGAAATCTAGCAAACATCTAAAAATTATGAACTCTGATTTACATTAACTTTTGACTCATGCCAGCCGCAATACAATAATCAGAACTCATCTGTCAGTGCGTTCGGAACTTGTCAATAATGTCAAATTAACAACGTCAAACGAATTTTTTATCTGTTATTATTTCGTTTTGGGATTTTGGTAATTATTATCAATTTGATGTGGTTCTTTCTTTTGAAAAGTTAAAGTCCTAAATAAATTAGTTAAGGAAAGAGGCAGCGATAACGAAAATGCGTCAAGTTCAAGTGCGCCGCTACAAAAGCTGCCAAAAAAAAAATGCTAAGGTGCAAAAAATATAGCTTTGAAATAAATAAATAGGTAACAAATATATATTTGCAAATTTTTTGTTTTTTCCATAAAATAGGTACCTATAGGTACTATATTTTTTTGAAGTATACTATATTTTTTTATACCTAGCTTATTTTGAAAAATACTATATTTCGCCGAAGAAATGTTGGCAACCCTACCTCCACAACCCAGTAACTGGGTAATAGATACGATACCCCTTGGTAATTGGTAAGACTGTAGTCAGACTTACGGGCTTCTGACGACTCGTAACGACTGTCAAAGATCCACAATTGACAGCCGGGACCAACAGCTTAACGTGCTTTCCGAGGCACGGAGGAGACTCGGTATGTAACGATGATCACCCATCCACGGACCAACCCGTTGCAAGCGTTGCTTAACCTGATGGATCGATCCATGCGGCTGTTATTACTTAGCCAAGAGGTCCACAAAGATAAAAAAAGCGGCCAATCGCGAGTCGAAATCGCCTATGAAGGGTTCCGTAGCAGCAAGTAACATAATATAGTTCTTGTAGTTCGTTAAAGGTAAATTGCGGTTGACGATTTATGACGTATTAAAAACTACTTACTAGATCTCGTTCAAACCAATTTTCGGTGGAAGTTTACATGGTAATGTTAATGTACATTATATATATTTTTTAATTTTATCATTCTCTTATTTTAGAAGTTACAGGGGGGGGGGTTACACACACATTTTACCACTTTGGGGAAGTGTGTCTCGCGCAAACTATTCAGTTTAGAGAAAAATGATATTAGAAACCTCAATATCATTTTTGAATACCTATCCTTAGATACCCCACTAGTAATCGGCAACATGAAAAAAAAAAGAGTCTCTACTTCGAAGTATGGGGAACCCCCAAAATTTATTGTTTTTTTTTCTATTTTTGTGTGAAAATCTTAATGTGGTTTACAGAATATATCTACTTACTAAGTTTCAACAATACAGTTCTTATAATTTCGGAAAAAAATTTACCACTTTGGAAGTGTCTCTCGCGCAAACTATTCAGTTTAGAGAAAAATGATATTAGAAACCTCAATATCATTTTTGAACATCTATCCATAGATCCCCATAAACATGGGTTTGATGAAAAAAAAAAATGAGTTTCAGTTCGAAGTATGGGGAACCCCCAAGATGTATTGTTTTTTTTTTCTATTTTTGTGTGAAAATCTTAATGCGGTTCACAGAATACATCTACTTACCAAGTTTCAACAGTATAGTTCTTATAGTTTCGGAAATAAGTGGCTGTGACATACGCACGGACAGACAGACAGACATGACGAAACTATAAGAGTTTCGTTTTTTTCCATTTGGCTACGGAACCCTAAAAAGATAATAATTTTATTAATACAGTCATAGTCATTCTGTTCTCAAGACCACGAGTATGGCATACAACTAAAAACTCGTATGTGTACTGTTTATCGTTCGTATGTGGTCTAATGTTGACACATAAGATATTTTAAGCACCAACTTTTAATTAGCAAGCACTTTCGTGATTTTGAAACTGGTAAATAAATAAACTGTAAATGTTAGTTGCCTGCGATACCAAAATTCTATAGATTATAAAATTTATAATGCTTGTTTTCCTCTTTTCAGTTATGTGTTTTTGCAGTTAGGTTTTTTGTTTTTTAAATAATTTTCTTTATTAAGATATAGTGTTGCAACAGAACTCTGCTTCCGCTTCCGCAACTGCAGAAGTTCCGCATGTTTTTTCACTTCCGTTTCTGCTTCTGGTTCCGCAAACTTTATAACAGAACTCTGAACGGAAGCGGGGAGAAAGCGATGAGGAGCGGTGCAGCAGACGCGACGGCGGCACGGCGCGGGCGGTTGCGGGGGCCGCGCGTGGACGAATGACGCGATGATGACAATTTACTTTTAAAGATACAGTCACACCTTCGGGAGTACAAGAAAGAAAAAAGACTACCTCTTCATGAGGATCCCCTTATGTGGTGGAATGGAAATGCGCACAAATACCCCCATATTTTGCCAATAGTTCGCCAATACTTATCAGCTCCCCCCAGCAGTGTAGCCAGTGAGCAATTATTTAGCGGAGCTGGTTTAATATATGAAGAACATCGAAATAGGCTGAAAGGTGAAAAAGCGGCCAAGTTACTCTTTATTAAATATAACTTGCATAATTTTGACTACTAAAATACAAATTTAATAAAAAAAGTTTTAAATGTACAATTGTGTTTTTTTTTCATAGTGTTAACGCTTCCGTTTCCGCTTCCGTTTCCGTTTCCGCTTCCGTTAAGATTTACTTTTGACATCTGTTTCCGTTTCTGCTTCCGTTATGCCAGTTCCGTTGCATCACTTTATACAATACTGTAGAACATTTTGATTTAAATCTCTCACGGCTTACGCGGCGCACGAAAGCAGTCAGCATGATTTTTTCCGACATCTTCAACAATATTCGTCATATTTCAGCTACACAAAACCTTAATGAATTATATACTAAAACCTTCCGCATGAATCACTCCGTCCAATGGTGAAAACCGTTTGCAATTCCGTTCGGTAGTTTATGAGTTTATCGCGTTCAGAGACAGACAGACGCGGCGGGGACTTTGTTTTATAATAATGTAAGGATAATATAATAATTATGTATAATTTAAAGGTTTTTGCAGACCAGCGCGACTTGTCGCGCGACGAGACACGCACTATATAATTTCTAAGAAAACTTCACGATATAACAATAAGATAGATATAAGAATATATTTCTATGATCCAGACCGATATCACATAATTACGTGCCGCTGCCGATATGTGGAAATTATAAGGTACTAGCTTTCGCCGGCGGTTTCACCCGCGCGGTGGTCGGAAATAAACCCACGGGAACGTACACGTACGTACGTACCGGGATAAAAAGTATCCTACGTGTTAATCCAGGTTATAAACTATCTGTGAGCCAAATTTTATCCAAATCCGTTCACCCGTTTTTGCGTGATTGAGTAATAAACATCCTAAGTCATAAGTTCATAACATAGAAACATTCACATTTAAGCTTTGTGCAGACCAGTGGTTATCCTCTGGACTGGCAGCCGGGTCCCCGCGGTCGGTACCAAAACTACCAAAATTCTAGCTTCAGGAGGATGAAAATGTTGGTGGTTAGGTAGCAATGGTAAGTACGTAATGTAGGTACTTACTGTTAATTAGTACCTGCCTACACGCGATTTCGTTTTTATTCCTTTTGTAGGTAGGTACCTAATTAATATTTAATTTGTTGAATAGGTAGGAACTAGGAATGTAGGATCAGTGAATCAAGTAGGTACAATTTTTAACACAGGGTTTTATTTTGTCACTGAGGTTTATTAACCAAACCACCAGGGTTTTAGCTGGTAGTGGTATTCGAATTTGTGTGGCAACAACTAAAAAGCGAAAAAAAAACTGTTTACAAAAAAAAAACAACCGACTTTTGATACTTATTCCGTTTCTATGCTATGTTGAAATAAAGCCTATGTAGAGGAAGAGCGCGCTAGGGAGCGCCTCCTGAGCGTCCCGTCTGCGGATTCTATTCCATGGTCCCATGATCCTATCGGACTGAGCACAAAAAATAAGCACGCGAGAACGGGCGAGCCGAGCCGCATTCCTCGACTGGGTCGACGGCACGGCAGGCCCCGCGCTCTCCGCAGTCCGCTTCCCTCCCTCCTCAGTCGTTCGCGCGCGTCGTTTGTGATAACTCGTTCGCACGTTATCCGCTGTTTGCCGCGTATTATGTTTACAATAGTGTTGTTATTGTTGTGGTTATTATAAAAAAATACACAATTCAAGTGTTTTGTGCTGTGTGATAAAGTGAATTATTGTACTGGAGGATCTGTTAGGAATTTATAAACTGTGGATCGCGAGGAGCAGTCAAAGACGGCGGGCACCGAGCTCAGGTAGCGTTTCGTATTTGTTTTCGATCTGATTACGGATAGAACTAGACTGTCTTTGATAATACAGTTTTGTAGTTCAGCGGTTTAGCTTCGAATTACAGGATTGTAATCACAGAACCACGTGACCATATGAATACTCTGTGCACACCACGTGGTGTGAGCGGTGGTGTAAACAACTGTGTGTGCCCTTCTCCGCAAACGCGCGCGACGCGGCGCAACTGCGCGGCGCAGCCCACAGGCGAGGCGGCAAGCGAAATGCGCGATGGCGATGGCGGGGATCGGTGACGGTCTGACGGCTTCTTCCACTGTCGTCAATCGTGCTCGTAGGCGATATAAAATTATAAAGCGTGATTTTAGTAGGTATTCATGAGGTAGGTATTCATTAACAATTACTCGGGAGGTACAAGTACCTATGGCTATAAATTCTTGCTCATTAAAAAGTACCTACTGTAAATTCTGATTTATCTACCTAGATAGATTAAAATTATTATACTTAGTTAAAATAATAATACCTACTCTCTAATACTGGGATCTTTGTAGACCCAGCTTTCCATTCCAATAATTAAAAACTAAAGTTTAGTTTACCCATATTTTTTTTTTTAAACACTGCTGTCGCACTCACTCAGAGGCGGTAGGTAAAGTCAGCTGCAGAGAAATCTTACCCCCTAGCAATGTAGTTTTACATTGCTAGGGGGCGTAGGGGGTGAGATTTCTCTGCAGCTGACTGTACCTACGCAAAATAAAAATAAAAGGTTGTAAGCTTCGTGCAGACTAGGGTGACGCGACAGCGCGTCGCGACTTCGCGACAGACCATGAAGTTTTCTTAGAAATTGTATTGTTCGTGTTGCGTCGGCGCCGGCGTCGCGCCGTCCGTCGTCGTTGCGTCGCACTAGCCTGCACGAGCCTTAAATGTATTTTCGACCTTATTATATTGGGACTTACTAATCAATTTGGTCGGTGGGTCGCCTTAGGGGCGGATTTGTCATAATTACTCATTGTACGTATCTACTAGCCTATTACCTGTGCTATTAGTTATTACCACTATTACTCCTACTAGTAGCAGAACCCAAAAAAAAAGTAAATCAATTAAGTAAATACCTAAATGTATACACCGTATACCTACCACAAAATGTATATGTCGCAGGCATATTGTATGATTCGTCATTTTACAAACGGCGCCGTCCGTTTACAAACGCTTGCGGTTTTGCAAAATGCCTAAGTCACTATACAATATGCCGCAACATTTGATGGACAATTCAAACGCTGTTTACAAAATGCCGCGTCAAATTGAAGAATTTAGTTCTATTTTTTACCACTCGCGTCGCTGCTAATCAAAATAAGAAAAATGACGTCGAGCAGTGGTTTTGTGAGAGTAAATAATATTGAAAACAGTGCAATTCTACGTGTGCAAAGGACTTTGCACAAAAAAACTTATATTTTAAAAACATTTATTAAGAAAAATATACGATTCACGAACGGGAACAGTGGAAAATGCCGTGAAAAAATGACGAAGTTTTTGATGTTATCCGGCACGTAAAAAACGCTCAGGTGTCCATGGAATCTGGTGCTCGCAGGACTAATGCGGAATATAATTGGTACAAACAGTATGAAAGTATTTTTGTTACTTAAATACTTTACAAATACCTGTAACGGTTACACCGCCACATACGAACGACCCATCAAATATATGACGTCACACAAATCGTACATCGCGCAATTAGAGTTTACCGCGCGAACGACATATATAAGAATATCTGACATCAACTTTCGGGCAGTTGCCCGGCAGACACAACACCCGCCTGGTCGGATGATCCTCCCATTTCTATGGTGGATGAGTGAACTTTACACCCTATTCCTCATACCTCTAAATTATTAAGCACATATTATAATTTACTCTTACGTAAGTCTTCATATTATGTAGTTATTGTAGGTACCTGATTGCTCGAATAATATCTGTTTTGTCCAAGCTGTGTTTTTGTGATGGTCACCCTACAATAACAATGAATGTCGGAATTTTAACAATTGAACGAGTTGCCAATTTGCCTTAGGCATTTTGCAAAACCGCAAGCGTTTGTAAACGGACGGCGCCGTTTGTAAAATGGCTAATCATACAATATGCCTGCGACATATATATGGGTATGTATAAGGTATGTATGGAATATACATAAATATTTTATACGTAACTAACTAGTTTGAATAGAATGTTAACTGATCGGCTCAAGGTTTATTTATTTATTTTTTCCTCAAGCATTGATAAGATGCCTAGGTACAATCTTGTGCTCGTGGGTGGTCACTCTGAAATTTTGAATTAAAACTTATCTGTATATCGGTACGTACTCGAGTTCCACAGATTACGTAATTAGAATTACTTATTATAATGTGTGTAGGTACTTAATTAGTTGTCATAAACTCATAATATTATAATAGACCCAGTAAGTAAGTACCTACCTACTCCATCCTAATTAGGTACTTACAGTTTGTATAGTTTTTTCAATTATAAACAAATTCCTCTTGTTTATGAATTTTCTTAGTGTTATTAAAACATATTTTTTTTAATTAACCGTATTTAAAACAGCATCAAAGGCACATCATAATTATTCTTTGTCACTATTGTATTAAGTAGGTATGTTTTTGTAGGTATTAGACATTGAAATATTAAGAATTTGTTATCGATAAGCGAGTGCGCAAGAAACATACACCTTGAAGTCTTATCAAAACAATAATCCGAAAACAACGTTTTTTTTACAGTTCGCTTGGCCTTGAATTAACTTGTTGATGCGATCTGTTGCATTCTTTGTTCTAGGCTAGCTCAATGTGCTAAGAATAAAATGACGGTGGCATTTTATGACATTTAAAAAAAAAAATCTAGAACTGCGCGTTTTGTCAAAATAAATTGCTACTGGAATGTTTGACCGACCGCGACGCGTAAATTTTTGTAGGAACTGTGTGTGTAGGTACCTCAGAGGTAGGTACCTACTCCATGGTTAAAATGTAAACAAATCGTAAAAAAGGTTTTTTATACATAGATGAGATGACACTTTGTTATAAGTAGGTGTAACCAAATAAATTATAGGTAACCTTTTCTGTGATAATCCCAATACGTCTTGTACGTACCTACTGCTCGTAACGAAATTAAGGCTCCCGCAAACAGGCGCGACGCTACACCCACCGGTAATTGTTCTACCGTGAAGTTTTCTTAGAAATTGTTTTATTAGAGCCAGTAACCTGTCGTCGCGTCGCGCTGCCTCGTCGCGCCTGTTCGTCGTATTTATAAAAATGGTCAGGGCAGATGAGAAGACGTCTCCTGTGTTCTGCCTGCTTTCTAAACTAGTACTGTTTAACAATCATAGATTTATGACAGATTTTTTTATATTTCTATGTTATAAACAATATTATAAACGCGATAATGGCCGTACCTACTAAGTAGTTTTTTAGGTTTCATTCCGTACATACCTCAAAAGGAAAAAACGGAACCTTTATAGGATTGCTTCGGTGTCCATCTCTGCCTGTCAAACCCTTTTTCTCAGGAACGCTTGGAGGTATCAACGTAGGTCTACGGTCCCTTGAAGCTCTAAAAATATCAAGCTTCTAATAAGCCGACGTCCGCACGGACGGATTTTCGACGTTCTAGCGCCAAGAGTTGAATATCTTCTTGTCAGAAACATATTATTTTTTTCTGGAATTGAAAATTGAAAAAGTTTGGTCGCGTAAGTAAGTAGGTACTGCCAAAAATTGTAAGTAATAGTAGAACATAGTAGTGCTACATTTTCGCGAAAATGTAGCCGAGGAATAATACCCTAGTATCATAATGTATATGTCGTGGCCAGATCTTAGAGTTGATCATTTCATGAAGTGTTCGACCATTTCATGAAATGGTTGTGTTTCATGAAATGGCCAACTAAAATTGGCCATATCGTTTAAACGTCAACGTTTAATGATCTGTCAGTCGACGTTTGGCCATATCATTAATGTAGGGTGTCCATGGTTTATGGTGTAGTAAAACTCGGCTCGGGCGCGGTTGGTCACAGTTCTAACTTAGATTAACACATTTCGTCGGGAACTCGGGGTGCCATAAGTGACATGAATTTTTAATTTTAAGTGCTATGTTGCTCACCACACCGGTTGTGGTACCTTGGGGTACCATGGGTTAGGTTAGTAACTTTCAAGTTGGTCACTTTCCATAATATCACACATTGAGTTATAATGTACTACGTACGTAGTAGTATAACTCGATGATATCACATTTGGAAATCCAATAAAAAACTATCGAGTTTTCTTGCGTGGTCACCCTACTTTATTTGATTTGTTGTATGCCGCCGCCATGATGCACAACAAAAATAAAGCGACATCAACGCCTCTACCGGTGGATAATCTAACTATTTTACGATGTGATCAATAATTTTTGGCCACATCATGAAGTATTCGTTCGTTTAACTGTTCATATCGTCAAACGTTGAGTATTCAATGATCTGGCCAGACCACATCATGATGTGATCAGCGGTCGATGTTCTATTTCATGAAATGCAACCATTTCATGAAATGGCCGAACACTTCATGAAATGATCAATTCTACGATCTGGCCACGGCATATATATCCCAACTACGGAATTGTGCGTGGCCCGACACGCACTTGGCCAGTTTTTTTAATGGATCATATACAACTGTCTGTACCTATTAGTGTTTGTCGACTTTTACGGGACCGTAATAATTAAGGACTCGATTAAGAATTAAGTCGTGTAGTAAACGGTTAACCTTTCATTCGGATATCTCAATGGAGGATGTAACATTTTTGGCTTCACCGTTTGTAACCCTATGGACCGGACACCTAATTATAACTCTTTGATTGGGTTAGCCTCGATATTGTGGACCGAATGACCGATTAAACGACTAACCCATTGAACTTGTAAATAAAACCCTTTAAAACACTTTCGAGGGAAAGGGTTTAAGATTAGGGTTTACCACTAACCCGTTCATGGGTTAACACGTTCATGGGTAACATAATCGTAAGGGAATAAATAACCATACAATTACAGAGCTTGTTGTTACCAACAAGCTATCAAATTGTAAAAGTTACAGAATTTTATACATTTGACAATGCATTATTTTTTACCAGTAACCACATAAAAATAAGTAGGTATAATTTTGTCATGAAAATTAACCCATTCTAGCATAAATCAAAAGTATTATATTTAAATAATTAAGGTTAATTAAGATCTTGTGTGATAATAATAATCAAGCAAAGCAAGCAACCTACATTTTTATTCCATACATAATGTAAAACATACGAGTATTATGCAGATCTAAGTAAGAAGGAAAATATAAACGTAATCTAAAATACCTACCTTGGTATTTTTTTATTTTATCTATTCATAGAAATGTAATGAGTAAATGACAGATAAGTAAAATTATCATGTTATGGTGTCGTTATCAGTATCACACATTTTTTATAAAATTCGTCAAAACATGTTTGCGTCTAACCAAATCATTAAAATTTCAAATCATGTACCGCTGGGTGACAGTGTGGAGTACGTGTACCCGGTGTACCTACTCGTGCATTTCACAAAATTGACGACAACCTATTTAGACTATAAGCTACTGCGTTAAAATAAAGTATGGATGGTTACATTGGTTACAAAGTAGTGTCTACTCCGCAAGTCCGCATAGATAAGATTTTACGTAGTGTGCTTCCTCCTAAGTGCGTTCACGTTGTTTGGGGGGTGGGTGGGGTGCAATGTTTTGGGTACATAGCCGAGCACGCGCCGCCGCACTGGTCGCGGTCTGATCGATCGTGCTGCGCTGCGCTGTTCTATCTATTATTTATTACCAAAAATATGGCGGCGTGGTGCGGCACGAGGTCGACGACCTCACTGTCCGCCACGACACGCCGCGTAAACAACAAATGCAGCGCGGGAAACTCGTCCCCTCCCTATCTGCCAAGGTTTTACCCGCGTGCCGTGTGTTGGACCTTGGCGCGATCATGATTGTTGTCTGTCTCTAGTTCTCTACAATCACGGTAAATGACGCTTTTAAGTTACTTGTTTAGAGCCTTTTTTACTACCGGAAGTGCCAGTCACCTATACATTCCTTGATACATGAACGATATAATGAAATGAAAACTAAGCATGTGGTTTTTTTCATAATAATTAGTTATGTTGTTTGCTAAGAAGTAACTTGAACTTCCTAGAATGTAAGTCCGCATTTATTACGATGCAGGCAGGCAGAGAAAATACAGGTAGTAAGGAGTTAGCGAAAACTTCAAAGGTACTAAAGCCGAGGTAAAGATACCTTGCTCGTGTATTAGCCCAGGTGCGCACGGACAATTTTTTTTCATACACTGGATTTTCAACGGTATTGAGCCGAGCATTGAGAATCCTACAAAGCGCATCCAGCGCGTATCCCAGCGCGTCAACACTATTGGATATTCAACTCTCAGCGCTAAGCAAAGCATCGAAAACTCAATATGCGAAAAAATATCGCCGCGATTTTATTACGTCTGTGCGTACGTAGGCTTAGTCAAACCCCTGACCATGGTATTAATAATAGTAAATAGACATTAATGCCCAGTCTCAGTCTGCAGTGATGCTGTCGAAAAAGTTTTGTTAAATGCAGTATTAGGCTGCTAATTGGGGTCAAAAAAAATCTTTGATAGAATCCCGACCGTGTGGTACCGTCATGCGTGCGGACGGAGAGTGATGGGTAGCTCGCCGTCCGATCAGGACCAAGCCCGGGTCGACGGCGCGTCGTGTTCCACGCGCGCCTCAAAGAGTTGTCAGCGAAGCTGAAGGGGTCCGTTAGGGCCGAAGCCTACCACCGGGGTTGCGGATAGTCCTAAGGGGAAACCGTGGCCCTCGTCTAGGCAAGGGAAGGAACACGGGTGGGTTTTAGTCAGTAAAAGTCTGACACGCCCTTCCGCTCCGCCCAGAGCGGGAGAAGTCATTTGATGATTTCCCACCCAAAAAAAGAAAAAAAATAAACCGTCTTGTGTCAGTCGGGCGCCAGGACAGCCTTGTAGCGTATAAAACTTAGTTAGGAATTGTGATCGTCCAAAAAAACTATAGAATACATCCTAGATTGCGTGTGATGTGAATTATTATTATTTAGGTAGGCAATACATGCCCCTTGCGCGTGTCTCGACGTAGCGTAGAGCAAAGTGGATTTGCATAGGCTCATGAACGACTCCCCGTTTGCCATAGTGCAGTCATTTAGGTATAATTTGAAATTAAAATGGCCCGCCAAGTACTCGTGTATGAATAATTACGTGTTTATCAGTTATATTGAAGGTAGGTACTTACATGTTTCACAGTTTGTTTACCCAAAAAAATCTAATCAAGGTTACCTACTTACGTCTCAACTAATAACTTCAATAAAATTAATATGAATATGTTTAACCCTTTGGCGATTAATATGTTTAACCTGGAAGGGTTAAACTATTAAATTCATACACAATTTGTTTGTTAGTATTCGATCACTTTGATAAATAAAAGAGACTAGCAATGAAATAGTTGTTGTATTTTGATTACTGTACTTCTAAACTCTAGCTTGTAAATTGTAATACGTAATACCACAGTAATACCCAAACAAAACCTTCAAATCCAAAAGGGACGTCTTTATTCCATTCAGTGTTATCATTATTAATATTCAAGCACGGGCGCTTCGTATTGTATTACATTTAATTGTACAAATATGCCGCTCTATAAATATACTATACCTACTCCTGCAAAAAACTGATACATTATTATCATTATTCTATGGCATACTACAGGAAAAACAACGCATTCAATTAGGTTTTACTAGTCCCGCTTAGTAAAATATAATTTTTCACATGATTCGCGGTTATTTTGTTCAATACCTAACGTGTTTCTTAATTAATATTTTCCTGTTACGGGCGTGTCGTGGGAACATCGATGGCTCCCACGCTAATTACCTCGGTCTTTATACACTCATTGGCCTCTGCGAGCCGACACTTTGATCAATGAAATTTATATTAATCAATGAAACCACTATTGTTGTACGTACAATAAGGTTGGCAATTTGCAGAGACGCTATTGTATAGCAGTGTGAGATAATGATTTATTATCGTGTTTGACGTTTAAGACGCAGATAATGCCAGTGACCTTGAGTAGTTAGCTTGCGTGTTCTGTACTGAGCTCACGCAACGCGTCGTACGTCCAGCCAGTAATAGAACTCGCCCATCAAGGAGCGCTGTCCCCAATTTGACGCATTATAAAATTATTATACATAAAACAAGAGGTATTTTAATAAAACACGTATACTAAAAGATTAATATTTTAATTATTTCCTTAAAACGGTTTCAGAAAAATACGCTTGATAGCTTTTGCGTAATTCTCCGTTTTTTATCCGCAAGTTAGTTAGACACAACTTTACAAATTAATTTCACTATGTAATGTAAACATAATCTAAAATATTCGGATATTAAATTATTAAGAAAATGCTCTTAACATATATTTTTTCCAAATCATTGACACTACTCGTTTAGACGTAATTTTCGGTATAAAATCATTAAAAGTAGATTATCGTCGCCTTAATGCGCGGAACTCTATTATTTATCCAACGCGGCTTGCACATTGTTATACTGAATAAATCATCACAACAACAAATATTCGCTTACTGATTGAACACAGCTACCTTAGTAGGTATAATACTGAATTAACTTGTTGTTTGTACCGATCATAACCAGAGACGATTTCGGTAAAAGTTTTTTTTTTAAAGGTTTTTGCAAAAGGTTAACCTACTTCCTTGTACGGGTTAGTTAATCCAATCAAGAACTTTCCCTCGAAAGGATTTTTAAGGGTTTGATGGGTGCCGTTTACTTGACTACCAAAATAATACGGCTAACCCATTCAACATTTCATCGCTATATATATTCCGGTTTCCGCTTTCGAATGGGTTAACCCATACAAAATGTTACATGCTTCATAAGGGTAACCGAATGAACGGCTAACAGTTTAAACTATTATGCTAGGTACTACGATCCCTGATCAAAATACTTCGTAGTATGTGTTGTTCATTAATGTTTAGGCAGGACGTTGTTTTACGAGTTAAACGATTAGTTTGTAACAAAGAGGAAGTTGTTATAATATTGGTATTGATTGTTCCAGCTCGGGTCATGTTACCAGCACGCCAGCGGCGCGGCTCGGCGTGATGAGGCGCGCGCGCGACAGCCTCGCCTGGCCGGTGGTGGCGTGCGCGCTGCTTATGGCATGCGCGTGCGCCGATGCCATCGGCGAAAATGGAAGTAAGTGTCTCATTGGTGAAAACAATATGTCTTTAATTTGGCTATAGGCTGCTCTAACTATTCATTCGATTTTATTCTAGGTGCGAATTGTAGAAATGTAACGATTCAAAAATGTTTTATACTACTTACACTACATTCGTAGTAAGGGAATCTATGCGCCCAGTAATAATTCTCACGAGGTAGGCACGATTGAAACTAGAAATGTGGTCATAATTTTAATAGTTTTGTTGCAAGTACATTGTTGTTATTCGGACATGATTGGCACGCGGTCAAGCGTAATACATACCCTGTATGAAATACGTAACATTTGGAACGTGCCGAGTAAGTTACATAAAAAAGATTTTTATTGCCAGTATTTGCCATTGCCAGCGAGTACTTGCGTGTATTGTATAGTAAAAATAAGGCAGCACACTTCATCATCATACGAGTAAGTTCTCGAAATACCGTCTACGGTGTCTGTTGACACTTCATCTTGTCTGTCAGCTCCCTTCTTCTCAGCCTGGTTAATTTTCACATACATCTGTATTTCCTAACACATGTTCACAGACAGCCCCCCATTATTTGTTGGCTGCTCAAGGAACAATATCAAAAGTAAAATAACTACGTAAACTACTAATACGCTATACTATCTTCTAACTATCTTCTAACTACTAATATGCTATCTTCAATATTCTTGTTGCTTTTTGAAAGAATAAATAGGGATCATAATTATAATAGATTGTCTATGGTAAGACGTAATGAACCAGTAAACATGTAAATTAGAATACCGTTAATGGCTTTATTGCCTCTATGTTTTTGCGTACTATTTGCACGTGTGCCGTGTGAGTACATTCGGCGGTGTAGCACGATCTGCGTCTGCGTCGCACAACGCGAGCGGAGCGTGAGTATCGACTATCGTGCCTGCCGCCGCCGTTTAATCCGCGAGATAACGACTCGCCTCGATGTGTTGTTTGTTTGTAATTCTCTGTTCGACGACCGACGAGCTAGTGAGGCCTCGTTTAGGAGGCGCCCCCCGTTATCTTATGAACCGGCCCGAAATTCACTCAACCGTGTAATATGCGCAGTGATATTGGAACATGCAGAACTTACCAATTTTAAACCTCTCATTAATTAACATAATTGCTTTCATTGTTATTGTAACTGAGACTGTTCTCAATCCCTGCGGATGCGGGCCAGTTAGTGCATTTACTCGTTATCTGTTCCACGATCTGAATATTGTTATCCCATGTGCTGCCTCAGACCAATAACTTCTTTATTGGTCTGAGTGTGCTGCACTCTGCAAAAGAGTGGCCAATGGCCAACATTAACTTTCTTATTCACGGATAAAATTAAAATGATAGTTTTATTTAGCAGTTTCAAGCGTTAAGGCTTGTGCAGACCAGCGCGACTTGTCGCGCGACGCGACACCCGTTATTGTTATACCGTGACGTTTTCTTAGAAATTGTATTGTTCGTGTCGCGTAGCGCGACTAGAGCACGAGCCTTTACTGCGAATTTTAGAAAAGAATAAAAAAATTGTTACTACTTTTACATGGCAACCCATTAAAACTTTTACTGATGGGATAGTTACATGTTAGTTTTTGGAATCAATTCAATCTTTTAACATATTTTTAGATAGTCTGTACTCACGTGTAAAGATATAAAGAACTTGTATCGTTCCCAAAGTAAGCGGGTCCCTAAAACTCGCCCTACAAATACTAATCTTTTGATTGTATGCCAGATGTTTATGTATCCCTACCCTATTCTATCTTTACTTGCCAGCTGTCGGGTTCATTGACCTCAAAGGGGGACCGCATTCTGACCCTCTATTTAGGAATTTGACAATACTTCACTTTTACAGTTGATGCCCTTTATTGATATTTTTACTTATAACGGGTGGATTTTTGAGACGAGGCAGTAAGGGTAGGTTGTAGCTACAGGAAAACGATCTCAGGAGACTGTCTGCATTCACAGATTTTGAAAAAAAATTCAATCAGCTGGAAAACGGGCAGTTGTCTCAAAAACTTTTTGGAAGCCTTTCGATCCTGTTTCTTATAACAATAAAAAACACCAACTGAGGTTTAGTCTCAGCGAATACGCGTAACAATTTTATTTGCTTGATGAACAAGATAGTCTATAGCTTGTGATTGCCGACGACGTTCTGAAAAAAAAAACCTCAAATATTTTACAACTTTCATACTTGTATGGGAAACGTTAAAAAAGACTGTCCGCTAGTAAAGTCAAAGAAATCGCAAAAAAAAAAAACCTTGGCCTGGAAAAAGTTTTTTCAAAAATAAAGAAGTATTTACGCAGTTTTCCACTAATAAACATGTTACTTGTATTTTACATTTGTTGTATTTGTTTGATTAACTCATTCATTATGTGACCAACAACTACATAGTAAATTGTGTTAAAATTACATATAATTACTTTGAACGTATTCCACATTGGGCACCCGCTTAAATGGCACCTGAGATATTCCACATACGGCACCTATCAATATTTTTCGCAGGTGCCATTAGTGGAATAATTTGTTATTTAAAATCTTATTCCACAAACGGCACCTACGGATCAGTATGTCGTACGTACGATCAGTGTTGGACCGTTTTTTCTTTTTTAGGACCTCAAAATCAAAAATTCGATTAAAATCAGTGGAGAGTTGAATATAGTGTATACGTAACCTTTGTTTTTAGTCATTCAGTCACAATCAATTTTCTTAATCACATGTATTGTTAATTCAGCCTCGAGTACCAATAGAATTTAGAAACAAATACTTTTAGGTTTATTTCGGTTTTTTTTTTACCCACAACGGGGCAGTTCTTGGCCTGCATCTCACCTGATGATAAGTGATGATCAGGCCGACGCGTCGGCCTGATCATCACTTATCACCGTCGCGACGGTGGAAGCGAGCTTCACCCGGAATCCTCAACCACAGAGGAACTGGCTATCTTTTCTCTTAACTGCTGAAACACAACAATGCTGTTAAAATTGTTGTTATGGCGACAGACTTAGATAAGATGGTGGTAGCTAGCCAAACAAAATTTTGCTCCCACTGGGAATCGAATACGGAACCTCTGGGTCTGAGATAGGGCTTAACCACTAGACCACAGAGGCGGTTATTTCTCTTCTTAGTAAACATTGTCATCTTAATGTTTTTTTTAATATGACACACAATTAATAATTGGCACTTCTGTTGCAAAATCAGCCTTGAGTTACAATATAATTTAGAAACAAATACTTTTAAGGTTTATTTATGATTATTTCTCGTCTTAGTTAACTTTGTCATCTTAATGTTTTTTATTATGACACATACATAATCAATAATTGACACTTCTGTTGGAAAATCAGTCTTGAGTTATTTCTTACGTACGCACGGCTACACATCAAGCTATACATTTCCAGTATAAGCTGACCTCGCATTGTACAAAATCCTATACGATGCGAGATAAGCATAAACTGGAAATATATAGCTTGATGTGTAGCCGTGTATACTATATACATTTAAAAATTTAAAATACTTATACATAGATTCCGCCTCACAAATATAATTTTTAAAGATGTAATATGACATAATAATAATTGTCACTTCTATTGTAAAATCAGTCTTGACTTATTTCTTATGCACTATAAATATAAAATACTTTAACATAGATTATGCGTCACTAGTATAATTTTTAAAGGTCAGCGCATAACTTACATGAGACTAATATTGTCAATGGCTATTTTATTGAAAACGCAGTTTTTCCATACAGTGACCTAGAGAAATAAAGCGACATTTGTACTCTTCTACTATACATGTATGGTTTATTAATTGGTTCTTACATTCAGCATATTTTCGACTTTTCCATTTTTCCGCGGATGTCAGCGTAATTCTTGCAATTTTCTTGAAGAAACCTTAAATACTTTGCCAGATTATTGCTACTATTTTTATTGATAACTTTATTAATCACTGAGTAGTATGTCTCAGGATAATCGTAAATAAACCTAAAAAGTATTTGATTCTAAATTCTATTGTAAGTTAAGGCTGTTTTTGCAACAGAAGTGCCAATTATTAATTGTGTCTTATTGAAAAAACGTTAAGATGACAAAGTTTACTAAGAAGAGAAATAATCTTAAATAAACCTAAAAGCTTTAGTTACTAAATTATATTGGTACTCGAGGCTAAAGCAATACATGTATTAAGAAAACTGATTGAATTACTAAAAACAAAGAAGTTATGTTTTTATCATGTTACTAGCAGCGTCCCGCGGTTATACCCGCATAAGTCTTGATACAGTACAGTAACGATATCGGAATAAAAAGTATTCATCCAGGTTATAAACTATCTGTGTGCCAAATTTCATCCAAATCCATTCAGTAGTTTTTGCGTGAAAGAGTAACAAACACCCATCCATCCTCACAAACTTTCGCATTTATAATATTAGTAGGATTCAGCTCTCCACTGATTTTAATCGAATTTTTTATTTTGAGGTCCTAAAATAGAGAAAATGTCCCAACATTACTAAGTACTGATCCGTAGGTGCCGTTTGTGAAATAAAATTTTAAATAACAAATTATTCCACTAATGGCACCGTATATCGATAGGTGCCGTATGTGGTACAGGTGCCATTTGATCAGGTGCCGTTTAAGCGGGTGCCCAATGTGGAATACGTCTTACTTTGGTTCATAATGATTTTATAGTAGCATTGAATAACATAATGTTGTTACAAATATTTGCTAAAGATAAATATTAAGTAATTAAATAATTTATAAACACGATGAGTTAATTATCAGCTCCACAAACTAATTGCCTCCGAAATAAACACGAGTCTTAGGGAATGTATTGTACCCAAACTCGGACGCACCGTGATTCCGCGTTACTCTTCCCACGGGGCGTCGTGTGGGCTGGTGCGCAATACTGCGCACCGTCGTAAACCAGCATTATACTGTCAAGATTTTTTTTCATACATAAGAAAGATGATGACGCTTTAGGACTTATTTGAATTAAGAGGTACTTTGGGCCTTCATTATTAAATGTTTAAAAATAATTTTCATAATAACCATTGTCTATCGTTTTTCCTTTGAACAGGAACCACTTCGGTTAACCGTTTTAAAGGTTTTAGAGTTTTTGCAAAGAGTTTTTAAAAAACTCTCACGATTGTGGTCCACAGGGAACGGATTAGGTATACTTTATACTAGGTCGTGGCCGCGGCTTTGCCCGTGTGGCTGTTGGAAGTTATCCCACGGTAACGTACTACCGCGACCGGGATAAAAGTATTTTATCCTAACGCAGTTCATGGTATACCTGTGTGCCTTTTTCATCGAAATCTGTTCAGCCAAGTTAACAGACAGTCAGATTTACTTTCGCATTATTTTATAATGTTAGTTTGTATGAACCCCTTCAACCCAATATAAATTGTTTAAACAAGTTAGTAAACCGTTTCAAACCAAACAATAAGGGTAACCCTTATCCCATGAACGGTTTTGTTAACCCTTTAAAAGATTAAAGAGAAGAGAAAGAAAATTTTTAAAGGGTTAACTGTTGGTTCAAAGTTTCAATGGTTTACCCGTTCAAACGATTACCAGAATAATAAGGCTAACCTATTATTTATTTATTTAAACTTTTCGCACACAATAAAGTAAAAAGGTGGACTCAGCATTCTCTACCAGTCAACCAAGGCTGGTGAAGAGATAAGATGGCAGGTGCTCTGTTTGAGAGAAGATATTCAAATTTTTATTGTTTTGAGTGAGTTTCCGCTTCATGGGGTCCGAAAGGAATAATGTGCAAGAATTACAAGATGTTACATGCTCCTAAGAGGGTATCCGAATAAACAGCTAACCTTTTGAACAACTCAACTCTAGCGGAGTTGCCAGGTCCATGTGTTTGGATCCGAGCGAATGATAAAAATTAAAAATCAAGAGGCAAATGGTAACTCTACGACATCGCGACACCACCAGAGGCAACCGACAATCAGTCAGTTAAATAAAAACATACTGATTAGTTTGATAATATTATTAATCTTTGTTTAGATTACTAGTGACAGTAGCGACTCGCCCGCGCGCCACTGCTTCGCACGATTTTTATGACTTGAAAAAACATCTATATTTCTTATATTAATGTATTATGTAACTGAATATAACACATAAACCTTCCGGAATAAATTCTCTAAATGCTGGTGGAAACCGCATCATAATCCTTTGCCGAGATTTAGAAGAAAAACGCGGTTTACTGGTAACACATACAGACGTATTTAAAATTCTCAACTAATATTATAAAGAGCGAAGATTTGATTTCTGTTTGTTTTTTTGTTATGCTGTACATATTTCACGCTAAAACGGCTAAACGGATTTTGATGAAATTTGGCACCGGGGTTAGGTCATAGGGTTTTTATCCCGATATTCCCACGGGATCGAGACTTATGCGGGTGAAACCGCGGGGCGCAAGCGCAACTAGTTGATAAATATGTATTACACTAGCTTCCGCCAGCGGCTTCACCCGCGTGATATGTTTATAAATTATAGCATATTATTATGTTACTCAGTGATGATTTAGCATTCTACAAGTGAAAGAATTTTTTAAATCGGGCCCGTATTTTAAAAGTTTACTAAATAAATACAGTTTTTTTCTTTTCTTTTTATGTAATATTATTGTAGATATTGTTGATAAGTAGAACATGACTGTAAATTACGCATACAACTATCGGTGTTATTAGAATAGAATTATCGGTTCATTATGAAATATTCATAATTATGTAGACGTGCAGATTACTCTGGTTAAATTAATTAGCATGTAGCGTACTCACCTACTTATCTCATTTGCATGAGATAGGTTCGTTATCAGTCGGTTCGGTAGGAATAGCTGGTCTGCTCCACAATGCTTTTGTTTTATCATAAAAATTCATAACAAAGTTATTAAATTATGCGCTTATCTTTTCTTAGGTATCGGGTATCGGTGACAAAGTGACATTGAACGTATGTATGTCTAATCCGGTACAGTTGCTTCGTTTCATTAGATTGTAGCGTGACATTAGGGTTGCCAACTTTTTTTATATCAAATTATAGTATTTGATATAACAAAATTAAAAAATACTTAAATTAAATCTGTAATAACAGGTTTTTCTTTAAAGTCTGATAACTATTTTTAAACTCTAAATTAAGGTTCAAAATAGCATTAAGCTTCGTGCAGACTAGCGCGACGCGACACCGGCTATTGTTATACCGTGAAGTTTTCTTAGAAATTGTATTGTTCGTGTCGCGTCGCGCCGGCCGTGCGGCCGGCCGTTGCGTCGCACTGTACCCTAATTACGTAATGCACAATCTATAATAAATTGAAATGAATTGAAACAGATTGCTAGTCCATTGCTTCATAAGTTCGAAAAAAAAATCTGCTCAATTTTATTTCGAACTTATGAAGCAATGGACTAGCAATCTGTTTCAATTCATTTCAAGTTATTATAGATCGTGCATTACGTAATTAGGCTGCTGGTCTGCACGAGCCTTTAATTGCTAATGAGATCATCTCACCATTTTGTATTGAAATAAAAATATTGTAGTAACGCTCACAATATTTTTCTTTAGAAATATAGTATTTAGGCCTCTAATATAGCAGGAAGAGTACTATATTAATAGTAGGGTTGGCAACCCTACGTGACATTATACCTATTCATTTAACTGCTCTGTCCGATTCTTCAGTTCGTACAGTATGTGATTGATGCACTGACCATATATTATTATAGTATAGATCAGTGGATTGCAGGCAGGTATAACGAAAGTAAACAAAATATAGTAGTACAAAGTAGTCAATTCTGAACTAACTAGTTTCAGTTCAGTATTTGAATTTTTCGCAATTATACCTTACATACCTATAATAAAATACTATTTAAATTAATTTATGATCTCTTTATAATAATTAATATAATAATAATACCATTTATTCCTGGCAACACAGGCCCATATAAAAATACCTTAACCTAAACATACATAATATATAACAAATAATATATTTATTAGGGAGAATATTTTATAGGATGCCGCATTGTTGTTGGTCAGTATAAAATGTACCGGGGAGTGACGTCTCGTTTTTTTTTTTTTTTTTTTTTTTTTTTTTTTTTTTTTTTTTTTTTTTTTTTTTTTTTTTTTTTGGGTGGGAAATCATCCAATGACTTCTCCCGCTCTGGGCGGAGCGGAAGGGCGTGTCACACTTTTACTGACTAAAACCCACCCGTGTTCCTTCCCTTACCTAGACCAGGGCCACGGTTTCCCCTTAGGACTTATCCGCAACCCCGGTGGTAGGCATCGGCCCTGACGGACCCCTTCAGCTTCGCTGACAACTCTTTGAGGCGCGCGTGGAACACTACGCGCCGTCGACCCGGGCTTGGTCCTGATCGGACGGAGAGCTACCCATCACTCTCCGTCCGCAAGCCCGCGCCTACGGTGGCCGGAAATCGGAGATTGATTCCCGACGCCCGGGGCGTTTACTACCGCGGCGGCTAGGGGCTCGAGGGAGCGACCTTACTCTCTGCCTCTCACGCCCCGCCTCCTCCTTCACGACTCACGAGCATTACTGCTTCGCAGAAGGAGGTGACAGCCTGCCATGCCCTCTCGCTCCGCACCATGGCCTGGAGCAGGGCCGGACGTGAGAGGTCACTGCCGCCGATCGCCTGCACGAGGACACGGCGGTGCTCCACCCAAGCCGGGCAGACCTCCACCGTATGCTCCACCGTGTCCTCCGGGCGATCCACGCAGTGGTGACACCCGGGCGTTTCCTCCTGCCTGATCTGAAACAGGAACCTCCCGAAACTACCGTGTCCGGTGAGGACCTGCGTCAGGCGGTAGGTGAGGGCGCCGTGGCGCCTCTCTAGCCACTCCTCAAAGAGGGGACTTATCGCCGCAATTGTGGCGTGCCCAAGGGGGGGAGTGACGTCTGCACTCATGCCACATTTTAACTTAATGTATTGCCGTAATCTTTTGATTACTTACGTAAAAAAAGAAAAAATACCTGTCCAATATTTTTTTAATAATCTTACTTACGGATTATGGACAATTTTTTTTTTTTTTGTCATCCTCTCTATTTCTAGAAGTTTTGTAGCCAGTTCCAGCCAGGGTTGGGCAGTATTTGAATTACTTGTAATTGAAATACAAATACGTAATTGGTATTTGTAATTCCATTACTTCTTATAAATGTAATTTGTAATTGGTATTTCAAATACCTGACGCTGAGGTATTTTGTAGTTAGTATTTCAAATACTTATGGCTCCAAAATACATTTGAACATAAATACATTTAGCGATATTATGAATGGGTGCGATCTGCAGAAAATAGCGCTCAATAGCTTTCGTAAGCAAAATGGCGACCGCTAAATATGTCAATCTTTAAAGTTGGCAACACTGCACTTAAACTGTACTGCTGCAGTCTGTCTGTACTGTACTGCAGGTACATACGTCAAATTGTCAATTACATAACTTGTCAATTGTAATTTTCATTCGGCGATGGAATGAATCATGTGAATGCTGTTACATATTTAGCGGTCGCCATTTTGTAAAATATAATGGTAAGAATATTCCCTTTGCCTTAGGCTGGGCTGGATTAGTTCTATTCTCTTTATATACCTAACCTAACACCAGACTGTATTTTGTAATTTGTATTTTAAATAAAAATAGTCAAAATACTGTATTTTGTATTTTATATTTCAAATACACGACTTAAAAATATTTTGTAATTCGTATTTTAAATAAGTGCGAGATAGTATTTTGTAATTTGTATTTTAATTAAAGCAATTAATTTATCCACAGGCTTGCCTATGTGTGAACTGTGTTGCATGGATTCGGAATCCTGAAATTTGATAAGAAAGGTTGTCACATACAAACATCTATGATGATAAGTGATAACTATGATAAGTTAAATCTTTGTCGCTTTGATAAGTCTTATCAGTGTTTGTTTATTTATGTAATTTAGTTTGTTACTTTCATACTGACCTGAGAATGCTATAAAAACGGAGTAGGTACGTGAAATAATATCTACTAGCCCTATTAGTGTAAAGCGTCGGGCTGACCGGCGCGACGCGACTCTAACAAAACAATTTCTAAGAAAACTTCACAGTAGAACAATTACCGGCGTCGCGCTAGTCTGCACGAGCATTAAATCGTTGTGCCGACAGGCGCGACGCGACTCTAATAAAACAATTTCTAAGAAAAGTTCACGGTAGAACAATTACCGGTGTCGCGTCGTCGCGTGACAAGTCGCGCTAGTCTGTAAGAGCCTTATGCTGGTTTTGTAAAGCCTACCATTGTAGTGGCGCCTAGGCCTCGTCAATCATAATATCAATAAAGATTTTCATCTAGGAGTTAAGGAAAAACATTGAAACATGCGACACCGGTTAACTACAAGACCATGATCACAATATACATTGATTGTTAATTAGCGTCGCTGAGCTCAACCATTTTAAGTAGCCTTGCAAACAATAGCCAGAAATGGGAATCAGAAGTTTTCCTACCTTCAAAATTACTACACCTATTGAAGACCCTGGGCTCATAAAGTGCCTGCTACATGGTTGCCAACCGCGTCTCCTCCGACAGAGTTGACGTTGTTTGGCGACCGGCAAAGTTGTTTCAACGTTTGGTCGTAAACCATCATCTACACGGTTGTAAACCACCAAGGTTACCTCTGTCGGGACGCGGTTGGCGACCGTGTAGCAGGCGTTTAAGAATCACAGTGTAGATAAGAGTTTAGTAAGCAAAATTCTAAATTATTCAACAATTAAACGCCGGTCGCCAACCGTGTAGCAGCCACTTTATTTTAAAGGAAGGCTCATGGACAGGTTCACTCTATGTGTCTCAGAGTGTATAAAAAAAATTATGTGCAAAAACTTCTCATTTTTCTGTCACGAAATACAACATTATTATTAGCATTAGTTTACCCTGGATAAGTTTTTCGACGTAATTATTAGTATGCTAAATAGATAAATTATTCAATGTTATTGCCACATTTGGTGCCATTTTACGTATTTTGATAGTTGGCTAATTGAATTTCTTTCAATGTTCAATTAAACCTAATTAAATTATATAAAACGAATAAAAGAAACATAATACTAATATTTCATAAGTTTGGGGCTAGAAACTTATTGTATATCGCATTGCAAATCAATTATTTTGTGATTGAATGATGCGTAGAGTGGAACAGTGGCTGCAAAAAATGATTTTTGGACGGCGGCAGGCCGGGGCGGCGCGGCGGCGCGGCGGCGCGGCGGCGCGCGGCGGCCGGGTCCATCGGGGGGCAATGGGCACTTGCTCAGTGTGCGCAATGGAAAAGAGGCCTGGATAGAGGGACTTTCTGTAGTAATTATGAAATTAGGAAAACTTCTGATGATATGAGGCCCTAATAGAAGATAATCTGAAAATTAATTAACTATTTTCAGAAAGAAGATCTTAAAATAGCGTAGGAGGATTGCATTAGATTCCATGGAAGTGTAATAGAGGGCAGCTATTTGTAATTGTCCGTGTGGTGCCGGACTTAAAGAATCGCACTACCCTATTTCTTCCCATGGGTGTCGTAAAAGGCGACTAAGGGACTTACTAGAGAATGGGCAGCAGCGTTCTCTATGCACTTTTAACACCATACTGCGATCGCCAACCCGCTTGCCAAGCGTGGCGATTATGGCAAACCCCCCCCAAAAAATGATAAGCACCAGAAACAAACGGCCCCTAGTGCCCGGCGGCCTACCTACCCTTGGCTACGGTAGCGGTCAAGGTCACGGTGAGGCAAGGGGTGCGAAGAATCCCCGGAAGAGATCCGGCTACCAAAATCACCGGAAACTGGACCTGGCAACATTCAACACGCGCACACTCCGGACCGACGAGAAGATCATCGAACTCGAGGAAGAATTGAGCAGGTTACGATGGGGTATAGTAGGGTTATCTGAAGTCCAAAGAGAGGGGGAGGACTCGATAATCCTTAAATCCGGAAACTTGCTCTATTTCCGGGAGGGCGACCAGCAGTCCCAGGGTGGTGTCGGGCACTGTCGGGTTTATCGTCCACAAGTCCCTTGTGAGCAACGTGGTGAAGATCGAGAGTGTGTCGACCAGGGTGGCGTACCTTATACTCAGAATATCCGCAAGATATTCGCTGAAGGTCGTACAGGTTTACGCCCCGACCTCGTCACACCCCGACGATGAGGTGGAGACCATGTATGAGGATATTTCAAGAGCCATGCATGGCTCTAAAACTCACTTCACCGTTGTCATGGGGGACTTAAACGCGAAACTGGGCAAGCGAAACGATGATGAACTGCGAGTGGGGCAATTTGGAGTTGGACGTCGGAACCACCGGGGTCACCTACTGGCCAGTTTTATGGAGAAGGAAGGCCTCTTTATGATGAACTCCTTCTTCAAAAAACGTGAGCACAGAAACTGGACCTGGCAGAGCCCTGATGGTGCAACAAAAAATGAGATCGACTTCATTATGTCGACGAAGAGGCAGATATTCAATGATGTCTCTGTGATCAACGCGGTGAAAACCGGAAGTGATCACCGTATGGTAAGAGGCACATTGAACCTAAATATCAAGCTGGAAAGATCTCGACTGATGAAGTCTACGCTCCGCCCAGCACCGATCCAAGTCCAAAACCCCGAGAGCTTTCAGCTCGAACTTCGGAATCGTTTCGACTGCCTAGGGAGCTCCGTGGACGACTATAACGATGGGTTTGTGGAAACTGTCCATACGGTCGGGTCCAAGATCTTCAAGACCCGTCGTACAAACCGAAACAAGAGGCTCTCTGATGCTACTCTACAGCTCATGGAGGAGAGGCGCGAGATGATCCTGCAGTCTTCAGACGATGCACTCCCGGCGGCTCAATAAACAGATCTCTAAGTCCTTGAAAAGCGACCTTCGCCATTATAATACGAACCGTATTAAGGACGCAATAGAGCGGAACAAGGGCTCCAAGGTTTTTGCAAGAGATCTGTCTATTGGGCAGAGCCAGCTTGCGAAACTGAAGACCGATGATGGCAGAATCGTATCCGCCAAACCTGAGCTGTTGAGGGAGATCGAGAGGTTCTATGGACAGTTATACACGTCAACCAGTAACCCCGTTACGAATCTGGCAAACGACCCAAGAGCTAGATTAACCCGACATTATACCGAAGATTTCCCGGACGTCAGCTTGTACGAGATTAGGATGGCTCTAAAGCAGCTTAAAAACAACAAGGCGCCGGGTGATGACGGAATTACGGCCGAACTCCTAAAGGCCGGTGGGAAACCCGTTCTTAAGGCCCTTCAGAAGCTATTCGATTCCGTCATACTCGAGGGTAAAACGCCACAGGCATGGAACAGAGGTGTGGTGGTACTTTTCTTTAAAAAGGGCGACAATGCCCTGCTTAAGAACTACAGGCCCATCACACTTCTGACCCATATCTACAAGCTGTTTTCAAGAGTCATCACGAACCGTCTCGCGCGTAGGTTTGACGACTTCCAGCCTCCCGAACAAGCCGGATTCCGTAAAGGCTTTAGCACCGTGGACCACATACATACGCTGCGGCAGGTAATACAGAAGACCGAAGAGTATAATCTGCCTCTCTGCTTAGCGTTTGTGGATTACGAGAAAGCCTTCGATTCGATCGAGACATGGGCTGTACTGCAGTCTCTTCAACGGTGCCAGATCGACTATCGGTACATCGAGGTGTTAAAGTGTCTATACCCAAAACCCCACTATGTCAGTCCGCCTCCACGACCAGATCTCGAAACCTATCCTTCTGCAGCGAGGTGTGAGACAAGGAGACGTTATCTCTCCGAACCTGTTCACCGCTGCACTGGAGGATGTCTTCAAGGTTCTGGACTGGAAAGGGCTAGGCATCAACATCAATGGCGAGTATGTCACTAACCTTCGGTTTGCCGACGACATAGTCATCATGGCTGAGACCATGGAGGACCTCAGTGTAATGCTCGATGACCTCAGTAGAGCCCCCGAAAGAGTGGGCCTTAAAATGAACATGGACAAGACAAAGGTTATGTCAAACGCCCATGTAACACCCACTCTCATAAAGATCGGAGACGCTACGCTCGAAGTTGTAGACGAGTATGTTTACCTAGGACAAACTGTCCAGCTAGGTAGGTCCAATTTCGAGAAAGAGGTCAATCGTCGAATCCGACTCGGCTGGGCAGCGTTCGGGAAGCTACGCAACATCTTTTCGTCCCACATACCACAGTGTCTCAAGACGAAAGTCTTTGACCAGTGCGTGTTGCCAGTGATGGTTTATGGCACTGAAACGTGGTCGCTCACAATGGGCCTTATCAGAAGGCTAAAAGTCACCCAAAGAGCAATGGAGAGGGCTATGCTTGGAGTTTCCCTACGTGATCGAATCAGAAATGAAGAGATCCGCAGGAGAACCAAGGTAACAGACATAGCCCGAAGAATTGCCAAACTTAAGTGGCAATGGGCAGGACACATTGCCCGCAGAACAGATGGCCGATGGGGCCGAAAGGTTCTGGAGTGGCGACCGCGTACCGGAAGACGTAGCGTTGGAAGGCCTCCCATAAGATGGACCGATGACCTTGTAAAGGCCGGAGGAATCCGCTGGATGCGGGAAGCACAGAATCGGTCGAAGTGGCGGTGCTTGGGGGAGGCCTATGTCCAGCAGTGGACGTCTTTCGGCTGATATGATGATGATGATGATGATGATTTGTAAATCAAAACATGAGTATTTGTCATGCTCTCACAACATCGCATTAGTACAGATAATTACTAACCTGCCGCTAGAATGCTTTTAATAACAAAGTCAATGACTTTTCATTGATGTTTGTGCTCATTACAGGAATATTATCAATCCGCTGTATTATGTGCGTGAATGTCAATTAAAAATGGACGCAACAAGTACAATAATATAAGATAAAGTCGGTAATAGTAGGTACTACTGACCGGATGTTGTGCATACTTATGATAATGCCCAAAACATTTGTTAATAGGCAGTGCCATTAACATATTTTCTACTTCATTATAACTCGAATGTTGTTTTTCTATGGTGTTATCGGGAAATATAATAACCGTTAAGGAGCATAAAATGAGAAATTCTGTAGGTTTCCATTCTACCTTACCTACTAGTAGTTACTAGGCTAGTATAGGAAAATACAATACAATCACAAACCTTACTGATTGTTAATAATTCTTATAAACAGGCCAAATAAGATTACTCGAAGCAGGTAATTAGCACGCCACTTATACACAAATATGTTTACTGTGACATATCTCCTTGGGTACTCGGGCACTGTAATGGCGTTACGCACACAGCAACGTGACACCCACCGGTATTATTGTTCTACAGTGAAGTTTTCTTAGAAATTGTTTTATTAGAGTCGCGTCGCGCCTGTTCGAAGGAGGCATTATTTCATCAGAGCAGCCGAAATACGAGTCTCCAGTCTGGTTGTTCGATACTTTGCGCCAAAGACAATGTTTGTTATTGCACAGAATAATGTTATCAACTAGCCCCCCAATTACGCAATGCACGACAGATTGCCAGTCCATTGCTTCTTAAGTTCGACAAAAAAAATTGAGCAGATAATTTTTGTCGAACTTATGAAGCAATGGACTGGCAATCTTTTTCAATTGGTTTAAATTTAAAATTGAAAATGCATTACGTAATTAGGGTGTAGCTATAAGCTAACACACCTGGATCATCTATGTATGTGTAAAAATATGCATTGACACATTAAGTGTCTGCAACCTGCGTTTATGTGCTCAAGCATTTTTTATTGCTGTATTTTAATTACCCAAAGCGGAAGAGGCACTTGAATAGTACCTAGAAGATAGATCCCTGAAATAGGAGCTTCACATGAGCCTTAGGTAATCATAAATTAACAAAATATAATTATAGATATTTTAACTAAAAACGCTAAAATTATAGAAAAATATAACATACATTATATAAATATATTTAAAAAAAAACAGTAATTAAAGTAATAAATAACTTATATTATTAATTTATTATAATAAAAAAAATTTGGTTATTATTATACAACGTTATTTTTTGTTTTATACTAAACCTCTTATGGATCTTTGTACTCGTCATTCATTCTAACGAGATATGCGAACATAAATGTAGGGAACAGCTGATTTTGTTTCACAATTCCAGCGTATGAGTTTTGTGCCTATAGTGAAAGTTGTATTATAATAATGACTACAATGACCCCTTAAGAGGTTCAGTTTAAAAAAAAAAACGTATAATTTTCTTAGACTACTCTTTATTATGTACCCTTTGATTATTAATTATTCTCTAGAAATAGAGATTTTGTCGCGCTGAAAAAGAACTAAAACAAACAAGCCAACTTTGTTATATCGAAGTGCGTGACAGCTACGTCTCATTGGCGCCTCGTCAGTCCTTTTTAGTGTGCGTGCATTTAGCGGCCAAGTGTTGGACGCAATTTTTTTCACAGTAGTTCACAGAATTGACCAGTACCATAATTACGTAATGCACGATCAATAATAAATTGAAATGAATTGAAACAGATTGCTAGTTATGCTTCATAAGTTCGACAAAAAAAACTGAGCAGATTTTTTTTTCGTTTGTAATCTAATTAGGGTACAGGGCTCAAAAACCTTTAAATTATGGTACAGGTATAGAAGAATTTTGTTTACTTCTACGACTAAGGTTACCGCTATCTAGGTACCTAACATAGAAATTTTTTCTTATATCTATGGTACCTAACCAAGAAGAAGAAACATTTTCCCTGTATTTAGGTTACCGTTTTAATACCGGTTACACACACAGGCGATGCAGGGCACGACACGACACCGGTAACTGTTTTACCGTGAAGTTTTCTTAAAAATTGTTTTGTTAGAGTCGTGTCGCGCTGTCGCGTCGCGCTAGTCTGCACGAGGCTTAAGATCGAGGTAATTTTTATTTCGGTAAATGGTATTAATATTAAAAGTACAGATATAATTAAGTATACATAATTATGTGGACAATTTTCATAGGGTGCCTATGCCTACCCATATTTTTCCAGTTAATTAAATACGGGCACGTCCAGAGTTTCATCCAAATAAGAATCTCCGAATATTATAATGTTTACTTTTAATTGAGGAAATAGTGATGCAACGAATACGAACATTCATATTCGCCGAATACCATCAGATGACCGAATATTCGTATTCGTAATAGCCGAAAACATTCATGACATTCGTAATTAGTGACTTTCAGGAAATCCCAACAGTGCGCTCATTATAACTTGACGCGTGCGTGACGCGATTGGTAGCACTGAATTTTGATTTTAACTGTAAATTACTCAATTTACAGAAATTCCAAAATTGTATAGAAATTCCCAACAATTGCGCAATTTAGTGGCTCGTGAAGGAGCACCGTTAGTTTAAATTAATAGGGTTCAAAAGGGTGACTGAGGAACAGTACTACCAATCACATGACTGCAAAAATTCTGTGCTACCAACCTACCAATAGCGTCACGCATCAAGTTTCAATAAATTATGAAATCAATAATGAACGCACTGTAGATATATTGCGTTGCAAACTTCGACCGAGTTGACGGACACAAAGAGCCATTTTATATAAAATAATAAATCCATCTTATCTTTAGTTTACATCCACAGATGGTCAGCAATTGTGGCGACCTTTTGGTTTTTGTTGTATTGTAGCTAAGTTGGTAGGAGTGGACACGTATTTAGCTAAAAATAAATTACAAAAAAAAATCTGTGTGTTCACTTTGTTATTTAAGTATATGCTTAGCGTGTTTATTATCCTTTCACCTTCTTTAACTAGTAAATTAATAATTGCCTGCAGCTATAGACTAGTCTAGTAGAATCAGCTATCTAATTACGCAACACATTTTAGTAAACCATTCCGACTAATCTGTTTCATTTTGACAGTTCAAAAATATTTATTGCGTTATTTACGTTGTAGGTAGAGCAGATTTTTTTTCGAACTTATGAAGCAATGGTTTAGCAATCTGTTTCAAAACGATTCAAATTCTGATTGATCGTGTAGGGTACAGGTATTCGTATTTGTATTCGTAAAAATAGTATATATTCGTTGCATTACTAGAGGAAATCATCAAGGTTTTTGATTTTGATAAAAACGAGTTCAGAACTGCGTACTTGTTGGTTGTTGCCAAATATCTACATTTTACAACAAGTATGCAGTTCTGAACTATACTAGTTTTCACCAAAATATCAACTTTGATATTTACAAGAACTACTTACTTAAATAATGTAAATTAGTTTGAATTATTTCATCTTTTATAAAGTTGATTGCAGTAAAAATGTAGACTTTATGATTCGTTTTAATATTTTTAAAGCGAAAACCATCCATATTAGTGATGGATACCTATCGTATAGGGATGCATCGATACGCCATTTTGCCGATACGATACCGATACCGATACTCTTGTAAAAATATCGGCGATACCGATACCGATACGCTTATTGAACTCAAAAATGAAGGTAAAATAAATAAAACACAAGTTAGGTTATTTTTTTTATTAATATAAAATGAACAAATAACAGGACAAATTAAATAAAACTGTTTAAAACTATAGACAGGTTGAGATTAGACGCACGACAACAGTGAACCTAACGAAATGGGATAGTGTGAGGCCAAAGTGGGCGGGCGAATCAAGACACTGAATGAATAAAGCGCGGGGTTTCCCCGAACATAGTTAGTTCGTGCCTCGTTTGCAACGAAATAGACGAGACAACACGCGCGTTTACATTACATTTTTAAAGCGCGAAATTTGAAAAGTATCGTTGAATCGGCCACAAAAATATTGCCGATGCCGATATATCGGCAAACTTCGAGTATCGCCGATATATCGGTATCGGATGCATCCCTACTATCTTATACCTACGCATTAGTGTGTTATCTTGAGATTATTGTAAAGCCTGTAGTTCACTGCAGTGTATCTATACCTACATGAGACATGACCTACCGCACACAGTAGTACATCGTGCGACGCTACCCGCTACTCGTCTGCAACTCTGCGTTGACCTCGGCTGGCGAGGCCGAGGTGAGCTTGAGCACAGTCGAGCCTTGAGCTCGAGCTCGAGCTGATTACTTACATCCATATAAACATAACTACTTATTCGTAATTTCCCAGTTTTACTAGTCTATAACCACCACCTGTATGCAATACAATAACGCTAAGTATCTGATTTCCTATCACCGAGATTATCCCAATGGTATCCCTCATTGTATAAGTGCATAGTATGTATACTGCATACTTGCTCTCAAAATAACCCTTAAAAATAGCATTATTACGGAATTCGGCATTTGGAGAACTTTTTAACACAAAGTAAGTAATTAATAATTTATTTTGTTCTGTAACCTAGGTAAACAAATGAATTATCTAACAATATTGTTATCGCAATGTGTGTAGATCGGGTTTACTACGTTGTATAATATTTATTAAGGTTTATAGTAGGCTCACTGACCTTGTGCATGTGGGCGGAGCTAAACGCCCTACTCTCCAATACGTAAAACGTGCAACGGTGGCGCACTACACTAAAATGACGATCAAAGACTAGACAAAGGCGCAGACATGCGCACGTATGTCGCATTTTTTGCCTAAGATTCCTAGTCCTAAGAGAAGGAATCGTAGGCAAATCTGAAATTGTACGCCGACTACCTACCATATTTTGACCCGCATATTATTTTAAATACTTTGTTTGTTTTTTAAGAACATTCCTGGCAATAAATAAAATATCGGTGTGCGTGTGTTTGTAATTCTTCTTATGCTAAATGGCTTGACTGATTTAGATGTTTTTTTTTCAATTCTTTTTGTGTCACTTGGATGGTTCTTAGCTATAGTTGGACGCGCTGTTGGGAGGCGCTGTTGTCGCATGACAACGTCTGCCTACCGGGTCTGCTAGTTATATTTTGGTGCCGATTCTCTTGTCACAAATGCCTCTAAACTAGAGTAAAAATAGATTGCACTGAGTTATTAGTTTAGTGAAAATGGCAATTTTGCTATTCTGAGTTTGACGTTTTTCACCTAAAAATTTGGTGTATCCAACTAAATCTGACTATTTTTAAACACGATTTAAAACGTGTGGAATAAAGTAAGTTGGCATGAACTAAAACCCCAACACTTCGACCTCAGTCCAAAAACAGTATTGTATTTTTTTTCTTTTGCTTATATCTCGAAAATGGTGTGTCCTATCGCAAAAATAATGAAATTTTCGACCCCCTTTAGGAAACCCTTAAACCCCTATATCCCAACATGTTGGTAATAATTTTTCATATTTTCCATACAAAAAGTGAAAAATTCCATATAAAACACGTCGAGGCTGCCAACCCCTGCGCGCCTCCGGCTCTAAAAAAATTCACGGGGTAGAGCAAACAAGTACTACGTGGAGTCGTCACGCGATTGTCAAATTCGATTTTAGATGTGTCAAAAAATTTTTTTCATTTAGAGATTTTTTTTGTCAGAATGGCTTTAAGATTCTCATAGCCAAAAGTAAGGAATTTTAGTGATTGTAGTTAGTTTAGTTCGGTGTACAAGAGAATCGGCCTTTGACTGTAGAAATTTTTTGTAGGTATCATAGTTTTTTTTTTTAGGAAAAACTTCTTTAAGCGCGTTGAGTGATATTTGGTAGGGGCAGCCCCGGATCTAGAACGGAACGGATCTTTCGAGGCGGGGCAAAACCTATCGCCTGACCCCGAATCGTTTTTTTTTTCTTAAAAAAAAACCGTTTTTTTTTTAAATATACTAGTACGTGTCAGACATTTATTTTGATTAGCCTTATTCACTCTGCCTGAGATAAGTTGGATTTTTGCTTTAGGAGTTACTTTACTAGGTTGCAAGAGCGAGCGAAGCGAGCTCGAAAATTTAGGCATAATAAACATATTAATCAAAAATCGATCGAAAATGCGCCAATCCAACAGAGGCGCCAAAACTGTGGTAAAAGTTAAAGTAAGTCGTGTCACAGGCGTCGTCGGCGTTGAAGCAAGACGCCCGGCACCGCAAAACTTAAAAAAATAGACCACAGAAACGCTCATCGAGCTCCTGGTAGAATACAACTGCGCCCGCTCACAAGTACTCACAACCCGCTCAGACCGTTTGACGACCTAAACCTACGCGAATCAGTAATTTCCTCAGTGCACCACCCTCAGAGAAAGATTATAATTGTTGCGCGTCTCATTTGTTGCAAAGTTGCGGTGCGCTGGGTGGTGCACTTGTCTGTCATGCTCGAATTTGGCGCCCCCTAACGGTGTCGCCCGGGGCACGTGCCCCGTACCCTAATTACGTAATACACAATCAATCAATTGATAACACGAAAATAACTAAAAAAATACAAGAATAAATTATAATTAATAAATACATATTATACATAATAAACAGAATAAACTTTGTCAGGAGACATAACGATCGGTAGAGGAGAAATAACGATCAGAAGAGGAGAAAACGAAACATGCAGAATGCAGTTATTAAGAAGGCGGTCTAGTTATTGAGAAGATCTGCATTCAGGTCATAGTAACACACATCATCATAGTCAATTATGGGAAATATTAGGGACTGTACAAGCATTGCCTTTATGTGTGATGGGAGAAGGTTTTTCTTATCGCAAAATGGTGCGTCCTATCGCAAAAATAATGTGAATTTCGTCCCCCTTTATGAAATCCATAAACCCCTATAACTCAGCATATCATCATTATCATCATCATATCAGCCAAAAGACGCCCACTGCTGGACATAGGCCTCCCTCAAGCACCGCCACTTCGACCGATTCTGTGCTTCCCGCATCCAGCGAATTCCTGCGGCCTTTACTAGGTCATCGGTCCATCTTGTGGGAGGCCTTCCAACGCTACGTCTTCCGGTACGTGGTCGCCACTCCAGAACCTTTCGGCCCCATCGGCCATCTGTTCTGCGAGCAATATGTCCTGCCCATTGCCACTTAAGTTTGGCAATGTTCGGGCTATGTCGGTTACCTTGGTTCTCCTGCGGATCTCTTCATTTCTGATTCGATCACGTAGGGAAACTCCAAGCATAGCCCTCTCCATTGCTCTTTGGGTGACTTTTAGCCTTCTGATAAGACCCATTGTGAGCGACCACGTTTCAGTGCCATAAGTCATCATTGGCAACACGCACTGGTCAAAGACTTTCGTCTTGAAACACTGTGGTATGTGGGACGAGAAGATATTGCATAGTTTCCCGAACGCTCCCAGCCGAGTCGGATTCGACGATTGACCTCTTTCTCGAAGTTGGACCTACCTAGCTGGACAGTTTGTCCTAGGTAAACATACTCGTCTACAACTTCGAGCGTAGCGTCACCGATCTTTATGAGGGCGGGTGTTACATGGGCATTTGACATGACTTTTGTCTTGTCCATGTTCATTTTAAGACCCACTCTTTTGGAGGCTCTACTGCGGTCATCGAGCATTATACTGAGGTCCTCCATGGTCTCAGCCATGATAACTATATCGTCGGCAAACCGAAGGTTAGTGATATACTCGCCATTGATGTTGATGCCTAGCCCTTTCCAGTCCAGTCGCAGTCAATTCCCGACGCCCGGGACGTCTCCTACGGCGGCGGCGGCTAGGGCTGGTAGGGCGCGGCCTTTGCCACTCCCTCGCGCACTCCGCCTCCTCTTTCGCGAGCATTACTGCTTCGCAGAAGGAGGTGACGGCTTGCCATGCCCTCTCGCTCCGCACCATGGCCTGGACCAGGGCCGGACGCGAGAGGTCACTGCCACCGAAGTTTGACAGCACTAAGATTGCAATGAGTTATTAACTTAGTAGTTTAGTGAAACAGGGAATTTTGTTATTCTGAATTTGACGATTTTCACCTAAAAATTTTGATTATTCAAACTAAATTTGACAATTTTTTTTTTACGCGATTTAAAAGGAATGGAATATAAAAATTAGTTGTCATGAACTAAACTTCACACCAACACTTCAGGTGCAAAAACAGTACTGTATCTTTTTTTTTATTTTGCTTATAACTCGAAAACGGTGCGTCCTATCACAAAAATAATGAAAATTTCGACCCCCTTTAGGAAACCCTTAAACCCCTTTACCCCAACACAAAGGTAACAAATTTTCGTATTTTCCATACAAAAAGTTAAAAATTCTATACAAAACACGTCGACGCTGCCCCCCTGCGCGCCTCTGGACCTAAAAAAATTCACAGAGTAGAGCAAACAAGTACCACGTGGAGTCGCGAGTTCGCGACGCAAATTCGATTTTAGATGTGTCAAAGTTATTTTTTAATTTAGAGATATTTTTTTGCAGAATCTCAGATTCTCATAGCCAAAAGCAAGTAATTTTAGTGATAGTTTAGTTTGGTGCACAAGAGAATCGGCACCAATCAAGATTTATTTCTTAACCTTCTTACCTACGTAACTTAAGAAAATATTTGGTGCCGATTCTCTTGTACACCGAACTAAACTAACTAAACTACGACTAAAATTCTTTACTTTTGGCTATGAGAATCTAAAAGCTATTCTGCGGAAAAATATCTCTAAATTAAAAAATAATTTTGACACATCTAAAATTGAATTTGACAGTCACGTCGCGACCGACGTGGTACTTGTTTGCTCTACCCCGTGAATTTTTTTAGAGACAGAGGCGCGCGGGGGGGGCAGCCTTGACGTGTTTTGTATGGAATTTTAAACTTTTTGTATAGAAAATATGATTAAATACTACCTATGAGTAGGGGCATGTGGGTTTACGGGTGGCAGAGGGGGTCGAAATTTCCATTATTTTTGCGCTAGGACGCACCGTTTTCGAGATATAAGCAAAATAAAAAAAAAGATACAGTTTTTGCGGCTGAAGTGTGTGAAGTGTGTGTTCATGCCAACTAATTTTATTCCACTCCTTTTTAATCGCGTTTAAAAATAGACTGATTTAGTTGGTTAATCTAAATTTTTAGGTGAAAAACGTCAAATTCAGAATAGCAAAATTGCCATTTTCACTAAACTAATAACTCAGTGCAATCTTAGTGCTGTCAAACTAAAATATAGTTAAGTTGTGTCACCTTAGTCTATTTCAGAATGGGAAATGCTCGTTTGACAGGCAGGACTAAACAAATTTTAGTGATTTAAAAAAAATTAACTTTAGAAACTTTAAGAGGTGCTTTAGACCATCAAACTGAATAACTTTTACTTTAACTTTGAAATCACGAAAAAAAAAAACAGCTGTCCCATACAGTTTAGAACAGTAGGTATTAAACTTTACTATGGAACAACAGATTTTTTTTTTCGCGATATCAATGTATGTCCCAAAGTAAAAGTTATTCAGTTCGATGGTCTAAAACACCTCTTAAAGTTTCTAAAGTAAATTTTTTAACACCTTATATAGGTACACCTCTGCCTAACCCTTCGGGGAATACAGTCGTGATGTTATGTTATATTTTACATTTTTTTAGTTTATATTGTAAATTGTTAATTTGTATGTAATTGTCAATGTAAAAAAGTATTAATAATTGTACATCAAAGAACAACTCAACAATAAAGCGCCTACGCGCACAATCGATTTGGACTCTCTGCAGCAAGGTCGTCTATAAACGCACACTAATACAATAAGTTCATAAATATTCGCACTAACACATACGTATGCGCATACTCGGTCGATAGCCGGAGCGGACCAGCGAGCGACACAGCCATCCCGTCTCAATGCTCACGGGCGACTGCCGCCCGCGTCCCGCGCAGAGCCCCTCTGAACCTCTATCTCTAAATGGGGACATTTTGTTTAACAAATATTGATTGATTTACAAATGCAGTTTCAAATTTGTAGTACCTTTAATCAGCAATTTTTCTGTGTAATTTTTTTTCCAATCGTCAAAGCCGTTTAGAAGTAGTTACGAATATTAACCAAAAATAGCGTTATGGTAAATATTTTTTTAAGGCAAAAGTATTAGTCATACGAAAAAACCCGGTTTCAGATATGTTGTAGATGAATCTATAGCAAACATATATTTTTTTCAAATCATTTAACTAAGCCGTTAAGGAGAAGATAGCTTTTTAAAGTGACCGTTTTACGGTACTAAACGCGACTAAGGCCCTTAATAGCAACATTACGTAGCTACATCGTTGCATTTTATCTGTCGGACATGGCGCGCCGTGATAAAGTCGTTGCTAGTGCGCAGATCGCCGAGCGCAATCAAAAACCATCGGATAGAGCGTGCGTGAGCGTGACCTACCGCATTCAGTCTCCGAGTACGTCGAGAGTACCACCTACCACGTGTATCGGTGAGAGTGAACATGTGGACCCCACTTGTACAAAGCGAACATTCGGAATTCAAACTTCGTCATGACGGTTGAAGGCCGTTGCGTGACAGCTATGATCTATGTTTTTACTTTTAGTTTAGTGAATATAATAGACTAATTTATAGCTGGAAACAGTTGAATTGTAATTAATATCCAATTCGTCGAAGAGCCGTCAACTTAGTATAGTAATCAATTATAATATTTATGTATATGATTAGCAGTATGCGGAAAATACGTTCCAAATAAAACATCTGTTCATCGTTAACTTATTTTTGTTAATTAAAGTTTAGTTATGTATGTAAATAGCAGTAAGACAAGTTTGTTTTATTTTTCAGTTAGGTTATAGGTACTATTTCTACCTACTGCCTATTTTCCATGTAGCAAGTAGGTAGGGTACACGGTTAGCTGTAATAATTAAAAGGGTTAACGATAGGTTAAAGTAAAAGGTTTTTTAAACCCTTACAATTTGTGTCATACTAAGAACGACTTACACACATCAAAAGTGTCTAGGGATCAACATATATTTTTGCAATAACTTTTCTCCTGATTGATATTAATTAAAATTTTCTTTAAGGATTCATCAAATAAAGTGTTTTCGTTTGTCACAGTAACGATAAACCAAGTCACCTTTGCATTAATAAAGAAATTTGCCATTTTCCTAATAAAGGGATTTTTGACATTTGAACCACTAACATTAAAGTTCGAAAAAAAGACTGAAATAACAGTTTTCTTTAAAATTTTATTGGGTAACTTAAGCAATTAATAATCCGTGTTTCTACCGCGAACACTAACAACACAAGAACATCGGTTTGGCATACTCAAAATGAGTTCATCCAAATCACGCTGTGGAATGGCCGCCCATGTTCGTTGCAACAACAAAAAAAGGTCTTCTTGCGACTGGATACCCTCCATATTCGGCAGAGCTCTTCTCTGTAGCATATCCCATGCATGCTCAATCGGGTTCAAGTCTGGCGACTGAGCAGGCCAGGGCAGGACATTGATGTTAGCTGCGGCGAGAGTCTGTCTTACAACTCTTGCGGTGTGCGGTCGTGCATTATCATGCATTAACTGAAATAAGGGACCGATTTGCACTTGTAGAGGAACGATGACGTCTGATACAATCGTCTCAGCATAAATTTGAGCGTTGAGGTTGCCTCTAATCCAAATCAACTCAGTTCTTCCGCCGATCCAAATACCCGCCCATACCATGATGGTTCCACCACTATAAGGATGGACTTCCTGGCAGGATTTTAATCGCTGTTGGCGTCCAGGGGTTCTCCAGTGTCGTATACGTCTTGTATCCGGTCTCATACCAAAACGAGACTCATCAGAAAAGCACACGAAACGCCATTGTTCTTCTGCCCAATTTCTGTGTTCAAGAGCCCATTGATATCGAATCCTACGATTGTGCATTGCTATAGGTGGTACCCGTAGCGGTCTTCGGGAATGAAGGTTCACTTCATGCAAGCGGTTTCTGACTGTTTGGTCGCTAATTAAGTTCCCTGAAGAGTGATGAAGCCTCACGGCTAACATCATGGCGGTTATTGTTGGAGCTCTTCGAGCTAAGATTTGAATGTATCGGTCTTGTCTCCGTGTGGTGCAGCGATACCGTCCTCCATGGCGCTCAGCCACGGTACCAGTGCTTCGGTAACGTGTCCAAAGTCGACTGATAACACTCTGACTTGTATTCAGAGCTAAAGCCACAGTACGTTGCCGGGAACCAGCTTCTATCATTCCCACGGCTCTGAGCATTTCTTCCCTGCTTAAATGACGTCGCTGCTCCATAATAACGTTGGTTTTAATCAGTAGTAGGGAAACAGTAGCACTAATAATGTCTTCAATGCGTTGTATGTTTTTATAGGGAAAATATTGACAGCTGATTTTCATCTTTTACTCGAATTTGATTCACAGTTCCTGATTCAAATTATGAAATGCACCAAAAAGGATCCATATAAATTTATAAAATCATAAATTTATTACAAAGCCACATCTCAATCTCAAGAAATCCGCATAAAAATGCTTGATCCCTAGACACTTTTGATGTGTGTATATTACATGAAGTGGTTACCCCTTTAGTGTAACCCAATCATACATTGTGAACGCGTTGGTAACCCTTTCAAACGAAATTAACTTATTTTATTTCATGAACGGATTTGTAGATTTAGTAGTAGAAATCTGTTTCATTTTGACATATCAACAACAATCATTGCGTTATTTACGTTGATGAGCAGACAAATTTCGAACTTATGAAGCAATGAATTAGCAATATCCTTCAAAATGTTTCAGATTATAATTGATCGTGTGTTACGCAATTAGGGTGCGGGTCCAGTAAACCCTATCAAAATCTTTTAAAATGTTCCCTTGATAGGGTTTTGACGGATTCAATGGGTCAACCCTTCAATCGGTTAACAGGACAACAAGGCCAACCCATTGAAAGTGTTACCGTCATAATTGGGTTTTCGTTTCATGGGGTTTGTTACATGCCCCACAATCTTAACAAAATGACGAATGATGTAAATTACAACAAAATCGACACTAATTAAAAATCAATATTTATTGAGTAAAGAAATCTGAAAATCTAGAGATAACAATATCTTTATTATCGATGGATAATAATAAAACTATATTATGAAGCTATCTCTATCCATGATAACCATTCATGGTAATGAATAACCGTTAATAAATTATGGTGTAAGTAATGTAGAATAGATCTCACTTAAGAGTACACACTTAAGGCTATACAAAAAAGGACAAATAATATTATAGTTAGGGTGATTGACCTTAATTTACAGTACATAATGGGTACAAATCAGCAATGAACAAGGCAAATAAATACATAAACAATTTTAATTTTTTTAAACAACTACCTACCCCTTAAGACCCAAAGATCCATGAATGACAGCTGGAACCAACGGCATAACGTGCTTTCAGAGGCACGGAGTAGTCACGGTATTAAAATATAATCACCCATCCACGCACCAACCCCGGCAAGCGAAGCTTAACCTGATGGATCGACCCGTGCGGCTGTTGTTACACTTATTACTGAGCCACACGCCACGAGCTCCAGGATAGTTGAGAGGAACGTTGAAAATGATCGACAGGATGAATGGTTCACTTTATGTCGAGTCCCTCTACGTCGAGCCGAGAACCTTGCCTCGGATCAATCGAATAGATGTTTATTTAAAAATAAGAAACCAGTCACTTGTTTACACCAAAATTGGTTTGTCAAGTCTATCAAATTGTCTAGGTTACAGTTTTCAAATACTCAATACTCAATATAGATATTGAGTATTGAGTATTTGAAAACGTTGACAAGACAAGTTGATAGACTTGACAAACCAATTTTGGTGTAAACAAGTGACTGGTTTCTTATTTTTAACGATGTTACATCATAAACATAACGCCCCTGACAAAATAACAGGTGACAAATAAAGATAGTCCACTGATTCACACCAAGTTCCAAATAAATAACTGGTGAAATCTTGTCTCGGCTCGTGTTCGTGCGGTGCGGATCTGCGGACGGTGGCGCGTGGCGCTCTACAAATGTGAACTCATTATTTATGATTCGTTTAAATATCGTTGTTATTCCAATGTCGCCTTAAATGCAGTTTCAAGGTTTCCCCTGCCCGACTGTATCGTGCGTGCGTAAAGAAGATTATTTTTAAAATAACATTGTTCTGATAACCGATAGCGCCGCCTCATACTCTCGTGCTCTCGCCGTGCGCTGCACATGCTACGCTGGAGGTGCAACATCTTCGTGCTAATGCTAATAAACTCGTCGATATCATCACTGATACGGAATTATAGAAAGCGCTACACCAACATCAGACATGAAATATCAGTCTTACTTAGATAAATGGTGAAAGTAAAATGATACTAGGCTTGTATCTTATAAAAGCCGTTAGATGGATCTGCAAATAAGCGTCTACCTCTCCACACGACACCACATCGACGTCATCGATGACGTCTGCTTTCGTGCAATGAACCTACTTAACAACTCGGTAAACTTCGTAAACTACGGATACTTGCGCCAAAATTCGTAATGTAAGCCAATGCCAAACAAGTCTGTTGTTTACGTCGAAATATTCTGGCGAAGAAGGCTGCTGTGCCACCCACCGTTTATGACTGGTTTTGTTGCGAACATTCGATTCCATTTGATATTTTCTTAATTATACTCCATGCTTAGTCCTCGATAATGATTAACTATGTAGTCTCACTATTATTCCATATCGTGTTAACGCGTATTCAGAGAATAAAAACCTGAAAAAACAAAATTTTTACGCTGGCAACTCTAGGTTACCTATGTACCATTCACTTTTTTCGCGTCGTGTAGCGCACGTCATTTTTAAGAAAATTATAGAATTTTCTTATAAAAACTTATTTTTTTATAATATTATAAACAATAAACAGTCAAACAATTCCACTAAAGAAAATGTGGAAGAAAATTGGAAAGAAATCGCGTAGGCGAGCTCGAGGACGAATTCGGCTAAAGCCGGCGTCCTCTTTGGAATCAGTAATAAAGGCTGATAAGTACGTATAGGACTTAACAATGTTATAAACAAAGAAGAAAACACAGGTACGTATGTGTGATTTTGTTGAAAGTTTTCAGTGGATTACGATTGATTGATTTGGATTGCAAAGCAGCAGGAGGTTTATTATTACCCGCCATAATGCCGGTATTTGGTCCATCTGTTCTTGTAACATGAAGTTCGCGTTACGACAGGACCTCGAGGGGCTCGAGGCTTGATGTCGAACCTCAGGTTGAGGAAAAACGCACAAAATATAGTGTACCTATACCTATAAGTTCTAGGTTATGCACCGCCTATGCAAGACATATTGCTTTCTCTGTTGAGAAACCAATAAGCAATAAGGCCCTCGAGACTTGATCTCGAAACCTCAAGTTGAGGTAAAAAGCACAAAATATAATGTATATATAGAAGTTCTATGTTATGCACTTATTGTTTTCTATGGTGAGAAACTATTGAGTAAGTATTACAATATTGATAAAGAATTATCAGTGCTTTACACTTGTGTCATCAGACTAAGTTAGTCCAATGATGATAATGTGCTTTGTAAGTACCCAAGAACTAAAGGATAATGGTTTTATGGAATTGCATGAAGAAATCATAATGGCCTTGGGAATCCCGTCCAGCTCCAAACCTAAATGTTTTACTTAAAAAGTATTTAATGTAATTATAAAGTATTAAAAGAAGAATGACCTATGTATAATACAATTTGATACCATTATTTACTACTACTGGATGCTTCAAAATTATTGATCATAGAATTAGATTGTCTGATGAGTAACCCAATCAAGGAAAGGGACCAAGAGTGGAGGACCACTATAGCAATTGGGAATTGCTTTACTGGAATGTTAACAGGATTGGTAATTTGATAAAAACAATCAAATCACAAAGAATATAAATATCTAAAGAAATTCTCACAGATATCTCAAGACCAGACCTCTGAAGCACCGCCGAAACATTATAGAACAACAGTTACACTGAAATGGAAAAGTTTTCTGTTTAGTGAAAAGTTTAATGAAGTTGTCAATTAAAAAGGCAGCCCCTTGAGAGAGAGAAATCTCAAATGACCCCTTCACGTTCGAGTCGAACCAAACAGGGAAGGGGGGGGGGGGCAGGTAGCAGCCTAGTAGGACCACGGGGTGGAACCTACAGCAGAGGATTTCATCAGGCAAGATGTACCAGCACAAACCTGTGCGTCAAACAAAGAGGTAAAGACATTTGTATGTCGTTTTAAATATTTTTACTCCCGCTTGACTGTCACTAATGAGACACAATTAAATTTTAATTGTTATCCAACTGCAGCCGTCTGTTGGACGGTTGAGCTCTTATTGGCAAAAGCTCACATAAGATAAAGTTATCTGGTCATGGTTGAAGGGATATAAAATTCCATTTTATGGAAATTCCTACACAAGATAATACCTATATCACCTTAAAATTGTGCCTTTTCAGAGTCTGAAAATATACTTAAACCAAAAGAAATAAATAGGTTCTTGGATTTGAGTGTTATTAATAGGCGTACAGTGTGCGTCTATCAGTGGACAGTTTTTTGTTTAATCAAAAATATTTACTCTACACGAACGAGTTGGATATACCAGTGTTATATGTTAAATCTAAAATGTCGGATTAATTGTATCCATACAAAACAGTTTCTAATGAAAGACATACGGACTTCATGTAAACTCATTTTATAAAATGATTACATGTGCACAATTGATTTAAAATATGTATATTTTTTAATATCAGTGAACACTGAACGTAGATGTTCAGCTGATGACAAAAGATATTTGAGGGTTTATTGTAAAAACAATGTTCATGAATTCAGTAGTTTGTGCTTTGGTTTATGTACTGCCCCTACACAGGCCCACAGTAGTAACATCTTATCTTGTAGTGGGGGATAAAAATCTGTGAATTATCTTGAGGATTTTATGTTTGGAATATTATTGTTTTTAGTAAAACTATCAAAATTTTGCAGTCTTGGTTGTTACATAAAAGGATAAAAGTAATCTCAAATCCAATCGAGTTGCTGAGTACTTAGATTTGTGATTGATACAAAGAGTATGACCTTGTCAGTAAAAGATGAAAGAGATGTTCTATTCATCCATTATTTACACCGTAACCTAGCAACCTGTTGTCCATGTATGCGTTATGGTTTACTAATAAGTATGCTAACATTTTGGAAAACAAAGATGTACAGAGTTAGTTTACCACAGTTATTACTTTGATTTAATTATGAACAATATCAAGTGTAAGTAAAGAAGATCTACAGTGGTGGCATAAATGTATGAAAACCCTGTAAAAATTGTCAATTTGAGATTGAAATTTACTCAGATGCATCTCACAGTTGTTGCGGAATATTTGTTTTGATGGTCAGATAGCAAATGGGGTTTAGACAGAAGAAGACAAGGCAAATCATATTTAAAGCTGCTTTTCTTGGTGTACAATGTTTTACTGAGGACTTAAAATTATGCCAAATTTTATTATGTAGAAACAATACTACTAACATAGATTATATCATTAAAGGGGTGGAAACCAATTTAATCATCTTAATCTCCTGGCTAGGCATATGTGGCACTCCGAAAAATAGGGATTTTACATTTTTATATGATCCAAAGACAGCATAAAAGCTGATCTTGAGTCTAGAAATAAAAACATTGATTGTGACTGGGAACTGGCTCCAGCAGCATTTCAGGACATAGTGAGATCTTTTCGAGATCATTCCATTGATCTATTTGCTACTAGAGCTAATAATATGTGACAGATATCCATCTTGGCGTAGAGATCCATTTGCAGAAAATATAAGACATACATTAATTTTGGTAAATTAGCCAGTATTTTATGCATTTCCACCATCTGCATTGATTAAATAAACTATTCAGACAATTTAAGATGATCAGATTTTTTGGTATCTTAGTTTTTTACTATGTGACCACAACCTTGGTACCCATTTACGAGTATCATGGTCATTTCACAGATTAAAGTACCTACTTATTGGATTTTAACCATCAAACCAATTATTGTCGTAACCTTCCGGAATAGTGCATCATCTGCACAGCAGCCCTTTTTTCCCTAGGGGCCTGCATATTATTAGGGAAGGGTTTCAGAAGCAAATGATGCCAGATGACAAATGATGATGATGAATGGTCAGGATATCTTCTGTATCAGATAACACTGTCAAACAGTATTCAGTAGCACTACATAAGTGGTGGATATGTGGTAATGATCATGTTTTTTCAATCACTATAATATTAGAGTGTTCGTACACAACAAGTGGCAAGCCAACAAGGGCCAATGGCATTTCATATACATCACTCAACAGTGCAGTGTTATTGATCATAAATTCTGTTGTAGGGACAGATCCTCAAAGTAAGAGGTTATTTAATGGTATCTTTAAATTACGACCAAGTCATCCTGAATACTGATGATATGTGGGATCCATCAATGGTACCTACTAAATTTTATAGGAAGATGGTACTCAATATAACAATAAATTATCACTTGACAAAGTAACCAAAAAGTAGTAATTATTTTAGCCCTTACTAGCGGTCAAAGAAACCTTATCTGTAATTAGACTTAATAACATCCAATTGATTGATTCAGATATTAACTCAAAAATCACTGATTTGTTAAAAACATGATCTAAGACAGGAAAACAGCAAACAAATATTATTTTACTCTATTTTCATTTGAAACCAGTCATTTGTCCTGTGATTACATTACAAAATTACATACACACAAATTGTGACAACCATAATGCCGTTGGATTACACATACAATGATGGACAGTGGCGTAGACATCAAGAAATTTACTTCTCATTCAACACGTCATGCTCCAATGGGAGTAGAGGTGTGTCAGTAGATATTAAGTATCTTTAAAACAGTTGGTTGGTACACAGGATCAAAGGGTCTTACAAACCATTATAATAATAGACCTTTGATTAGAGAAGATAATAAATATCTCTTTGGCAAGACTGTTGGTAACGTTGATGATGTGTTATTTGTCATAAATTAATGAAAAGCCAAAGAAGTATACCTACTATACATAGTTGATAATTAGAATTGGACGAGAATTAAGTTTAAATGTTGAAAAGTTTTCAGTTACATCATAAACTTGATTTTATGATATCTGAATGTTTTATTATTTAATAGTGTCAAACATATTTGTAATTTCCAACTTCATCTCTCTAAACATCTACATAGTTAATCATTATCGAGGACTAAGCATGGAGTATAGTTACTAAATTAAACGAACTTACCTAAGTGAAGTTCTATTGTAATTATACGTAGTGCTTAGTCCTCGATACTATGTTCCCTCCCAAGCCCTAAACAAGGCCATAGTTTGTTTTTTGACCCTGGCATTGAAGTTGGAGAGTTACTGTCTGTTAATTTGAATTCTCTCATTGCAGATTACTCTAAATAGAATGGTACATAGGTAACCTAGAGTTGCCAGCGTAAAAATTTTGTTTTTTCAGGTTTTTATTCTCTGAATACGCGTTAACACGATATGGAATAATAGTGAGACTACATAGTTAATCATTATCGAGGACTAAGCACTACGTATAATTACAATAGAACTTCACTTAGGTAAGTTCGTTTAATTTAGTAAATATGTGGACCCTGTAATTATTGTTAGTTAAAGGTTTTTAAAGCCTTCTTTTGGTCATGTTTTCTGACCGTTGCAGATAAAAACCTGAAAACGATCTGATGACAGTATATACGAGTATATGGAGTATGAAGTAACTTACACTTTGGTAATATTAAAGCGTAGGTTTCAGAATGAAGCATTATAGTAGAATGGCTAAAATGTGAAAGTATCTCCTGAAAGCCTGAAACCCTTCCAAACTTACAGTTTTCAGGAAAAGTTTCTTCCAGAAACTCAATTTATTTTTATTTTTATTATTGACTATACTACTCATTACAATGTTTTTTTAGAGTTGTATTGAGCGTGAGCAACCGGCAGCAAGTTCGTCATGCTCCCTTAGACGTCCCTGCTTGCGGTAGAGCCTACGGGGGTCGTGTTGCCTCCTTCCCTCAAACATGGCGAGGGGGGTAATGGCTGATATTTGCGTTATGTCGTGAACGGGTGCTGCCTGTGGTGACTATTCGTCTTGCTGACCATGGTTTTGTTATTGTTATTTACTAGTAATTAACTATTTATATTTTACTTCGATGAACAAAATGTGCCATCGAAGTAAACTAAATAAATAGTTTGCAGTAAAGTTAAAAAAATATTGCATAAAATTCAAAATGTGCCAGTTGCATAATCCGTATTTCTGAAGTTGTCAATTCGCCCTCAAATAAATTAACTTCGTACGAATAGCCTTCAAAAAATAATAATTAAAGAGTCGCGTCGATTCGCAAGTTTGGGGCGAGTAGATTCGTGCGAATCAACCAATAAGCCAGTTTATCATTTGTGACTTACAGCTATGTAAGCCGGCAATGCGGGCATTCCCTTTTATTTACGTACTAGCTTTCGCCCGCGACTTCGCCGGAGCGGGCGTTTTGGGGCTGCCTTATGTCATTTTGACGTTCGAAAAGTGCTGATTCTCAGCCTAGTTCGAATAAATGACTTGATTTTGAATCGAATGATTTGCAAAAAGATCCGGTAGAAATTTTTTCTCACTTACGTATTAGACAAGTAATGTAAATAATCTTGACTCCGCAAAAGTACGAAGAAATGAGAAAAACTGCATTCATGCGAAGGCGTAGAGACGTAGACAAGGTATCGACGATCCTTAATAGACATGATTGTAGATAAGGTATCGACCATCCTTAATAGACATGATTGGACAGTCTTCAGCAGTATTTGCAAAGCTATTTGTATGCAAAACGCACACGCATATAAATGTCTGCTATGCGTTCTATTTCTGTTCGGAGTACTGTTTACTTTTCTAATTACAAGCCGCGAAATAGACGCCCGTGCTGCTCGCAGTTAAATATATCCCGTCCTATTTTCTACTACAATAATGGAAATGGGTCACAGGGTTGCTCATCGCTTAGGTAGTAGCCCTAACCATGTCAGTTATAAGGACGCAGGGCCAATTTCATACGCATAAGTATTATATATCTACCTCATAAATAAAATATCATTTGATTGATCGGCTCATCACCTGTCATTAGCTCTTGTTTACTTTTGTTCAGAATGCTAGAATGAGCATTCGACGTCACCTTAGTACCATTAGTCAGCCACTCAGTCAGTCATAATCACGGCACCTAATAATTTAGCTGAAGCTCATTACTGCCTAGACTAGAAAACTTTCAATATATGTACGTAGGTACCTCTACAGTAAAATATCATCCACAAAAAACTTACGCAAGTGCTATGTATTAGCGTTGGAACGTATGTATGTAATTTGGTATGTTTTGTTTACCACGGAGCGAACTACGTCTGCCAAAAACTACGTCTGTCACGCATTTTGTTCGTCGTAGGTGTAGCTAGTAATTTTGTTCGGTCCAGTTCATACAAGGTATCCAATATCGGATTTCCAATGCCGGAACTGACTTCTGTGTATGTTAGCTAGCGTCGGAAATCCGGAATCAATTCCATAATTGGAAACTGAGCAGGACAGTGTTATAGTAGATACTTACCTACCTAGACACAATCCATATTATTTCTTTACTTTATTTTTTATTTACCTTAAATAAAAATAAAGTCTATTGATATAAAGATAAACAAACACGAATATTTAATTAACAAAGTTTCAGTCAAATTTTGTCTTTATCAACAGTACTTAAAATAATCATAACATTATTATTAGATTTATTTTTTCATAAATGTTATTAAAAATATGCCAATGAAATATACAATTGGAAATATTGGAATCCATAATTTATTATTATGGGAATGTGTAAAATTGTTTAACGTTTTTGTAGATGTGGTAGGTACTTATTGTGTGATATAAATACAACACCTATATATGTATAACGATAATGCATTATGAATTAAGTATCGTTATCTATGGGTGCTGTTTTGAGCAGTCTTTATGCCTTGTAATAAAATTATTAATCACCCACAGGTCCATGTTTATAGGTACCATATTGTTAATGCGTATTTATAGTATACTCAGTAAACAATATTTAAATGCTGCACTTAATAACATTACATGTTTCAAATGTCACATCAATTACTTAGTAATCGGTATTTATTTTGCCAAGGAGTAAAAAGAAATGGAGTGCTAATATGCGGGACCGCCAGGCGGGCCGTCCAGGCGGTTTCGGCGTAGTGGATCATCGTGTTCTAGTACTATAAAAGATTTAAATCTGATTGTTGTAAATTATTAGGACATTTTACTTATTTATGGTGGGACACAATTTTAAATATTTTAATTACTTAAGTACAAATACTTATTTTATGAACATCGTACTTTCTTGGCATACATTATACTAGCTGCAGCCCGGGGCATTTTATTATTTTTCTTAAATAAAAGTAGCCTACGTTACTCCTTATAACATCAGCTATCTGCCAATGAAAGTCCCGTTAAAATCGGTCCAGTCGTTTCAGAGATTAGCCGGAACAGACAGATAGACAGACAGACGAAAAAAAAATAAACATGTTTTTTTGGTGTTACAAGTACCGTATACAATACTTTCATATTATGCATTTAGTGAAAAGCTGTTATTTAGACATTACAAACAGACACTTTAATTTTATATAATTGAAATAAATAATAAATAAGTGTCTGTTTGTTTGTGTACAATTACCTATTAAAATAGATTACCTGTAATTCACTACAATTGATCCCCCCCGATAAGTCACTTCTTGAACAAAAAATATTTAATGACTAGATTTGTTGTTGTTGCAAATTCAAAGCAAGAATGTAATTGCCATTGGGGCATAATAACAGTGTATCATCTAGAAGTCAACACTTCAGTTTGTTAATTTTTGTAAGGTTTCACAGATAGGATTAATAAGTGCAAACATCTTTTAAGATCTACAGTATCCAGATACAAAACACACATTTGGTGGTTTAAAAAATTAACACGACAGGTATTCATGAAAGTAACTCCGCATGTCGGATACAGGTGCCGGGTAGGCCCCGCCGATCACCGCTTGGCGGCTGCGGCATGAGCCGAGCAGTGGGTTTCCACTCTGGGTCACCGCCATCGCCACCAGGCTAACAACCTTAGACGATATCATCCACTCACGAAGGTAGCGCGGTCGACGACCGACGACACTCGTCATCTTTGCTCGTTCCAATTAGTGCGGATAAGTATTTGTAGCGGGCCCCCGATATGGGCCTCTCTTGCCCCATACACGCGCGCAGTTATTAGCAATGCGATTGCTAAAACTGCCCCACATCTGATTACCTGAGCGCATGCGCGAAGTTCGCTCCACTTTGTTTTTGCGTTCAATGTCAGTGTATCGGCTAATTTTATCGCGCTTCGCACACGCTACGTAACTATCTTGTTTGACGAGGCCAACTGACGATTTGTTTTGATTTCTCTGCCCAAAACATGTGCACATTTAACAAGGCGATAAATGAATCTAAAATCTCGCTAACAAATTTAGCAAACGTCATTAATATTTGATTACTATTTTTAAATTATGTATTTAACAATTTATTAAATAACAATTTTATGAAAACATGAATAAGTAAGAATGCTGCAAGTTAATTAAAAGCTTATTAAAATTGAATACTTATAAAATAGGAACTAACATTGTTGATTACTGCTTATTTTAACCTTTACAAGCTATAATGTTAAATCAAATAGCTACCTAGTTATTATACAATTTACTTTTAATGAACCGGGCCCTTTAACGAGCTTACGTTTTATGTTTATCTAGTTGTGGTACAAAGTTGAATGGAAAATCAAGAATGAAATATGAGGGAAAACACTGCCCCGACTTGTTTTATGGCCAAGATACTGAGTGTAGGACTGTAGGGCTGGTGAGGGTGACATGCGGCTGGGCGAGGTGAACGTGCCGGTATCCGCGTCACGACACGACGAGCAAACGCTTTTCGTCGCTATTTCCGCAACAAGTGTTGTTTTGAAGATAGAGGCCCCAAGCGGGCGAGCGTGAGCGTTATGCCCGCGCCGCGGCCCGTGATTCCATTTGCATATAATTTATCAGCTGATCTTAATAATACGAAATTATCATCACATCACTACATCCTCTTCAGTGAATTTAGTTTGGAATTAATTAATCTTCTTTAATTATTACGATTTTATGGACCGGAAAGAATAAAACATTCGGAAAAATAACGAAGTTGATAAAGGCAGTTGCCTGTTATGCTGTGAATGTGATGAAAGTAGGAAAAATTAATACAAGAGATTTGCATGGTTGACATACATTATTTTGTAGCCTCAGATCAACTTGGTCTGAGTTTGTAGCTTATAAACAATGTAACCTGCACTAACCAGTAAATTCCAACATTTCCATCTGTATTTAAAGGTTATTAACTTATTATACTCGTTACGCCTCCATTTGTTCCTTCTCTACTTTACCTAAGTATTGTCGTATTACTGTCAAAAAATGATGTTTTCATTGAAATTCAAAGGGAGCCTACTTATCATCAGGCACAGATTTCTGCTCGTTGCCGACGTAACTGATTTCATCTATAAAATTATATCATGTATATCCTCGCTTATCTTATCAGTAGCGGTATGAGAAAATAAGATCTATGTTTCCCAAATCTGGTCATAATAATTTGGCGCGTATTGTTTACATTTCAATTATACGTGTATCACTCGCAAGTATAAATTAATGGGAAGGCGTACAACAGACGTCATACTGTGCAAATAAACGTCGTCATCGTGTTCGTGGCGTTGCCATCATTGTTGTTTCTCGGTGATTGTACTTTATGTTAAGCTTAATTTGTTTAGCCAAGACGCGATACTGAACCTTTTCCATGTAAGTAGCAGTATGATGAAAAACATGAACCACCTAAAAATATATATCAATGAAAATACTAAAGGTTTTACAAAAGCTAAGGAAACTCTAATACCTACGTTTCTTACTTAGGTATTAAGTTTAATATGCTTAGTAGTACTTTGTTTTGTTTCGTTTTCGTTTACCTACTCACGGTTGGTTACTTTATATTTCTGTTTTTGTCTGTGCGAATCGTATTAAGCCGCGTGCCAACACGCGCGACGCGACGCGACACTGGTTAAGGCCTACGCAGACCGGGACGGTATGGCAAGGGATAATTTTTTTTACCAATGGACATTCAAAATTTCAAACGTATCGATATAGAAATACGATATAAATTTCTATGCTTTAAAATGATGCCGTGGCACCGAAAGGGATGCCGCAGGCCCGCAGCATCATTTTAAAGCATAGCAATTTATGTCGTATTTCTATATCGATACGTTTGTATTTTGATATTTAAATCCCTTGCCATGCCGTCCCGGTCTGCGTAGGCCTTTATTGTCCTACCGTGAAGCTTTCTTAGAAATTGTTTTGTTAAGAGTCGTGTCGCACTGTCGCGTCACGCCAGTCTACACGGGGCTTTAAGCTCGTGTCCGTTTATTAATTCAAAATACATTTTCTGTTGACAGACATTTTCCACACGTCTGCCTTTATCTTATTCTTCAATAATTGCAGGTGTTAATATTGTCCTATTGGATTCCTATAGAGAACCCTTTATTGTGCGATTAATAGAGACCATGGTGCCAATCCATCAGTCTCATAAAAAACAATTTCTTCATTGTATAGCAAAAATAATAATAAAAGGTTATAATAATAGTAATAATTGTTAATAATAATAAATAATAACACTCCTTACTACAAGTACACACCACAAACTATACTAGAAAATGATACGCATAAAATGTACTACGACCGCGATAAACTTACAGATAGGACTATCCACTACAACAGACCAGACATAACCCTACAGGATAAAATAAGAAAAATCAGTTAAGTACCTCATTGACATTGCAGTTCCCAATACCCATAACCTACAAAAAACCATAACTGAAAAAATAAGTAAATATGCTGAACTTAAAGAAGAAGTCACAAGAATCTGGAGACAAGACAAAGAGTACGTTATCCCTATAGTTCTCTCCACGACAGGTGTTATCCCCAACCATCTTCTCCGTAGCCTGAAACTAATAGATTTAGATGAATCAGTTTATATCAACCTACAGAAAGCTGCCATCTTAAACACCTGTAGAATAGTTAGGAAATTCATGCAGTTAGAGGAAGAAAACACACCCTCAACTTAAATACACACCACACGCTGCATTTACTTGGTTTTGGCCCGTAAATGTAGCTAAAAACCAGCCTAAGAGCTGAGAAAAAAAACACCCACAAAAAATAATAATAAAAATCTTTATTGCAGACCACATGATCCATAAAAACTAAAATAATAACACATAAATGAAAAACTAGAATTAAAAATCACAATTAAAAAATTAAAATCCAAATTCCAATTAATAATAAAAATAACTTTTTATAATTAATTTTGTAAAAATATTTAAAAATGTAAACAATAGGTATGTATAGTAAAAATGAATAAACGAAGTAATAATAGCTATAATTAGTATTGAATATCAACTAAATAATCAATAGGTATCAATAATTTATTGATCACTGCATTTACTCAATACTCTATTTTAAAATAACTAGGTACTGCAGGTATTGCAAGCGGGCAAGCCTGCTCGAGAGAGAACGAGAGCGGCCGCCCATAAAGATTGATAAAACAAATTCTAAGAAAACTTCACGGTAGATCAGTGTAGAGCGTAATTTACGCCAGTCTGTAAGAGCCTTAACATATAAGTAACTAACTAAATTAATTGAGTAGGTAGGTAATGACATCAATGATAAAATCATAGGAACAAACAAACAGAGAACTAAACGCTCGAATCAAAAGAACATTGTGTTACCGTCTCGTCTGTCTGTTTAATGAAAATGAAAATCCATTATTTATTAGTATTACCCACGAATAAGATTCTGAACTCTATTTTTATGCCGCTATTATAATTCCTTTTAAGACTTTGTTTTCCAAGGACGCAAACGAGACTCATTCATTATTTATAGTCCCACTGGCGCGTGGCGTCTAGGTTTAGTACCACAAAAATTTTGTATGTCGTCATTTAAATGGTACTAGATATGTTAAAGCCGTAATACTTGTTCAAGAACCGGTTGGTGGTTCGCAAGTGGCGAAGACAGTGTGCGGGGTAAGAGGCGGCCCGGCTAGCAATCTGCACCGGCGTGCATTCCGAACGCATTCCATGAGCCGAGCCGACGGACGACCGGGCGACCTAGCCACGGCATTTACCATCGCTGATTTGAATGCCATAAACTTTATGAATAAACAACAACATTTATATGATTGCCTGTAATGTAGGTACCTACACTCATTACTGCATAACAAACTGTTGGCCATAAAGATTTTATAGTCTTATTTACCTAGTATGTTTTAATTGTATATTTCCTGACCTAACTACGATATTTTTTTTATAATGTAATAGGAGAAACTGACTGAGTTGTTGCTGGAAGAAGCCATACCTGACTTTATGGTGTAGTGTGACAATAACAACGAATGGTGTCGCTGGTGCACATCTTTAAAAACAAAGGTGATGTGCTGGAGTTCAACAGTTGTTGAGGAATAAAGTCAAAACATCACATAGTATGAAAGATTGGGAGAAAGTTATTGTAAGGGCCGGCGCACACCGGGCGAGGCGCAGCGCGGCGCGGTTGTCACCGCCAAACCAATATCAACGTTGCGTTCACTTGCGTGCCTAAAATAAAGTTGAGAATAAAAATCCTGAGACACGCGTGTCTTTCCGCTAGGACGCGCTCTCGAGCTAATAGAAGTTTATTTATTTGCACCTTTATTTCAACTTATGCAAGGTCGATATTTGTTTGGCAGTGACGAATGCGCTGCGCTGCGCCTCGTCAGATGTGTGCCGGCCCTAAGGGGACTGAGAGAAGTGAGTGAAATTTCACAAAAAAACAATTCGGTTTTTGTCTGGTCGGGAAACAACGGATGCTATCTTCGTTATCCGCCAGCTGTGCAAGAAATACAGATTTGAATGACTAAGCTCTAAGCCAACTGTTTGTACACAATGTACACCCTGGTCTTAGCAAGAGTGTCAGACATTTGGAAGAGAAAGTCGATGTAAATGTGAAAGGAAGGAAGAATCCCGAGTGTTGGCATCTTGGCATTCATTTACATAACAGGAAACATTATGTAGAGTAGTGTGCTCCTTCTATCTATACTGCGTTCGTGATTTAGTTTCTTTAAATGTAAACCAATATGTGTTTTTAGAAAAACCCGATAAAGTTAAGTTTCAGTCTTTTTGGATATTACCCAGGCCTTTGACAAAGTGTGGCACGCACGAGGGTCTATTATACAAAATCAAAAAGATGCTACCACACCCGTTTTACCACATAATAGAGTCTTATCTCAGCAAGCAATGTTTTGAAGTGAAGTTTCATGATGAACTTTCCGACTTGCATGAGATCAGATCAGGAGTACCACAGGGTGGTGTACTAGGACCGGTTCTCTATCTACACCATATATACTGCTGACCTACCAACAACAGACAAGACTACGGTTGCGACATATGCAGAGATACAGCTTTACTATCTACACACACGAATCCAGCAACCGCATCAGAACACCTACAAGAACACATTGACAAAATTTAAGAATGGCTTAAAATCTGGCGTATTCACGCAAATCAAAGTAAGTCAACACAAATGTGACCTTTTCTCTCAGGACTCAGGAGAGATACGTGTCCGCCGGTTATGCTTAACATTGAAGAAATTCCGCAATATGACAATGCAAAGTACTTGGGCATGCACTTAGATCTAAGGATCTAAGGCAGACATGGCAAAAACACTTCATGTATGGACAAAGCGGAGGCAACTAAACTTAAAACTACGCAATATGTACTGGTTAATACGACGCCACTCACAAACAGCAAGTTGACAGTCTACAAAGCCATCTTGAAACCAATATGGACCTATGGCATACAGCTTTGGGGTACGGCCATCCGGCCAGCAACAGCAATCAAGAAAAAACTGGAAAGATTCCAAACCAAAACACTGAGGACTATCTTTAACATCCCTCAATACATCGGTAATAAGAACATATACATATATTGACTTAAATGTACCAACTGTCAAACAGGAGATAGTGAAATAGGTATAGCATCAACTACCAGAAAAGACTCTCAAATCACAAAAATGAGCTTGCCCTCAGACTGGGTGGAGATCAAGGTCTTCAACATAGAAGATTAAGGAGACATAGTGTCTCAACCCTACAAAATTGATTCATCAGGCTGGAATGAGACACCTACCTGAGAGGTGTCTCTCCAAGCTAAAAAGCCTAAACAGATACAAGTATCAGACAGAGCTGTGGCTTATTGTTGTGTCCAACAGATTACCGCGGTGCTGAAAAGAGGAAAAAAAATATTGCAATTAATCAAGTGAAAGATAAAGTACTCCAAATTGCTTAGACTAGACTTAGACTTAAAAAATATTGATCCAATCATCGATTTCGCCGCCTCGCGCCTCGGTTCGATTTGTCATACCTACTTGTAGGAGAGACTGTGGCTTTGAATTCTCAATCAAGAGAATGCATTCTAATTTCGTTTTACCAGCTGCGATTACGAGCGCTGACATTTATTTTTAATTAAAGTTAGTGGTCTTTTCAACTTTAAGCTGTTTTCAGACAGGACAAATCGCGCTGGTCTGAAAACAGCTTTAAATAGTCTGGTTAATGTAGCCTAGTAAGCATTTATAAGGCAGTCACTGATGTAGGTTATAAATAAAGTGAGAAAACAATAAGTATTGCTGCAGAATTACAAATTTTTTTTGTATATTTCATCAACCTTCTACAGTCCTGTCATCAATATGCTAATGAAAACATGTTTACCAACTTTGTATGATTGGAAATAATGTGACAATCGTATTAATTATTAGGTAGTCGCAAAAACAAAATACCTTTCTATTCTAAGTCGTAAGAATTCGTAGCACGTGCAACCTAATTAATTAATTATTTGTTGTACGATAATACCCTACACGTGCACTGGTGCAATTTGATATCTATTAAATTGTATTCAGCTCAGCTTCAGACTAGTGGTAATCGACTTTTTTCTACTTTGCTGGTATTTCTTTTTAATTTAGCTTTACGTACACAAAATATAATTAGTATGTGTTGTAATTAATTCTATGAATTCTTAGCGAATTTAGTCAATTAAAATGAATTAAATACGGTAATACAACTAGCGTATAATTTTTTTGAACAGATAATATCAATACAAAAATAAAGAACCTCTAAAATACATTATACAGCGTAATAAATAATGATCTATCTAGGTATAAGGACGAGGACGAGGAGAAGAAAGGAGAAAATAACAAAAGTATGCCATGCAAAACATACCTACTTAAAAAAAAACATCGTAAATCTCTTGCGTCATTTCCAGGTCGACGACCGCAGCCTTGGCGGGCCGGCCCTTTCCACGTTCAAATCTTACAGTAACTGTACGATAACAAACCGTAGTACCTATCAGCGTGGCGAACATTGGCTAGAATTTGATTGTAACGCACCCGCGATGGTGTTCGATGAAGCGACCGTTAATGAGTCATCACCAACCGACGGACGGCGGCTGCGACGTAAACAACCGGAGCTCCTCCCCACGAGGCCGCTGCGCGCAAATAAACGTGCCTCACATGGGTGTACCGCCAACTGTTTTGTTGGACGCACCCGAAACTTACTTTTTTGTATTTTCGTGAGCACAACAAGGATGTAATGTATACCTGCAGCCTAAGGTATTCTACAATCTATGACCTTGCAACAGTCTGTAACAGAATGATGTTGGTGAAGCCAACTGCGCGCTACTACGCGGTAGACTCTCGAGAATAACAACAGAATTGTTTATTTTATTCTTAATTTAATCGTATGGCAAATAATGGCAATGATTCATTATCCTCATAGTCAGAAGAAGGATCTTTAAGGCTGTCGCGCGAGCGCGCGCGAGTCACGCGACACGAACCATACAATTTCTAAGGAAAACTTCACGGTATAACAATAACCGGTGTCGCGTCGCGCGACAAGTCGCGCTGGTCTGTACAAGCCTTTATATTTACTATATATACACATTTTCTATTTCCGCATTTCTTAGTCGTGGTCTAGAATCTTTAGTTATCAAGCGATCTCTAAACACCAGATTTTATTTTAAAATAGAAAATGAGTCGTGCAAAATTCCAAATACTTCCGCGATTCCAAAAATAGTCGGGAAAACATGACTTTTACTTTAAAATTCTACAGTTAAAGTTCAGGGCTTAAGGGTGGAGAATACTACATTGCTGAAATGTTGAAGGGGTTAAAACACAACATAGGGCCAATTTATATTGCCAGTTTAATTATTTATTGCGTGTAGATGTCGCAGTATCGTCACTCGGGGGTGGAAGATTGGATTAGGCTGCTATTACCGCGGCGGGCGGGCGCGGTATGCGTAAATAAATAGTGTCTATGTGCAAAACGCTGCCTGCCGAGTTCAAAGGCAGGTCACGTGTGGGGTCGGGGCCTGCCACCGCACCACTTTTATTACATTCCCCGAATAAATGCTTGCGAGCTACGAACAGTCTTTTAGATCATGCGCCTATAATTATTTACAGAAATATCTGCGCTGAATGTACTGAATTAAGTTTCCCGTATTTCGTGGAGTTTTGTTATTGATCTTTTTTGTTGCGGCGGGTATTTTAAACGCCAACTAATCTCGCGACGAGTAGGAAGTATGAGTAGCAAATGAATGTCCTGCACGCGCAGCATGAAAACCATAGAAAAGGGTTTTGTCGACGCAAGCATAGACAAAATGACAGATTGTGATTGTTTATCTGTCATTCTGTCTATTCTTCCATCGACAAAACCCGTTTCTATTGTGATCATGCTAAGCGTGCTGAAAATTATATATTTCTGACGACACGCTGACTTTCACTTAACCACGATTTTATCATGACGTTATTATTAGAACTAACTCGAACACTGTAAAAGTTAAGATGGTACTTATTTGATCTAATAATAAAGTTCTCGTTATTGAACTTGTTCAAGTGTTACCCTTTTCGTAGAAATCCACATCGTTTCTGTGTTAGTTCTTTGATTATACCGTACCAGTCATGCTTTACGATCGTGACCCGAATCTTGTGCGGTATTTGTCCTTTCTTTATTATCAAATTACCATTGCCTACGTACTGCTGTTACCTTGTCTAGTATTTATTTGCGTTAAGTACATGATCTTTGGTTATTTGGTTATAATTATATAGGTAGGTACTTCACTTAATTATGGATTGTCAATACGAGATTTGTTTGGGACACACCCACCACAACCCTTTTCGTCTCCTTGCAAAAGTGCACCAATTGAAATATTATATACATAAGTACTTGAAATAAATTATTGTATTTGGAATTATTCGAATTATGAAAAAAAACTGAATTTTTCATTTTACAATATTTTTACATAATTGCCATCGATTCGAAAAGAAGAAGCAATAATTTTGGAACAGCGTCTATTTGGGTATTCGATAAGATTTTTAAAAACCCTTAAACTATATGTGTTACACTGTCAACGGCTTATCGATTACCACTTTATCCCAATCATACACTGTGGGTTGGTAATTGGTAAACCGCTTCAAACCAAACAGTTATTCAATAAGGGTAACCCTTATTCCGTCCCGTTTAAAAAACCCTATACCATGTTGGTAAACCCAATAATAAAACCAAACCAACCCATTCAATGAGTTATTGTTTTAATTGCGTTTCTTCCCCATGGGGTTAGAAAGGGTTATGCCTTACAAGATGTTGTACTCCACAAAGCTTCGTGCAGACTAGCGCGACGCGACACCGGTTATTGTTATACCGTGAAGTTTTCTTAGAAATTGTATTGTTCTAGTCGCGTCGCGCTGGTCTGTAAAAGCCTTAAGGGTAACCGAATTAACGGGAAACCGCAGGAAAGCCTTTCCTCTGTCCCCGTTTTGGACACCGCAACGTCTAATCATGTTATAACTATGTTTGAAGTATCCAGAACAACCCAGAAGTACCTAAAGAGACGTAAATAAGTAGGTACATAATGTGTAAATAATAAATCAAAAGCGCAATTAAGCTTTATGATGTACTTATAAAACAATGAAAAAGCTTTATTATGTTGATACTATCAATTTATAATAACGACGTTTAACCTACTACTCAATGATATTGATATTGACTGTGCTATATACTTCAGTATCGGAATATTCCACATACTGTTACGAAAGACATTCCCTAGCGTTTGTTTACTTATCGTTAGTCATGGGCTCATGGCCCTTGAATGTTGTGTGTTGTACCAGTTGTCTTTGTCGGTCCTTTTCTGGTAAGTAGGCAAGCTTTCAAGTAAAAGTATTTTGTTGCAACACTTGCAACTAAAATAAATAGTAGTACACTACAATCTAACGCCACATCATCGGTTTGGACACTTTGGACACAGTTATTATAGAAACAATAAAATCCGCGTTATGCACACATAGAGTTATTGGTTGAAAATAGGCGGTATTCTCGAAGCGCACCACCTTGGAAACGCACCAAATGAAGCGCACCAAAAGTATTCCTCGAAACGCACCATTCAGGTGCTCACTGGTTCATTTCTGCTTTCCAGTAGTTTTAATAAATAAAAGATTTGGACATCTATCGATATCATTTATTACGAATCCTTCATGCTCTTCTCTATGTTTCATCGTTGGTGCGTTTCGAGGAATAACAATATAATATTTTTAATTTGATTTCTTAGATGGAATGAATGTGAATGGTGAAGAGATGGGAAAGACAAAAAAGATGGTGCAGGTAATTTGGCCTATCAGTGAACAAAAAAGTTTACCTAAAAACGAGTATTAGGCCCATTCCGTCTATGGCTCTAAACTGCGGTGATACACCCCATATTCACGTACGGGGGGCTGTGGTCTGGTGGCCCCGCACCAAGCTAGTTACAGCCTCCAACAAACTACAACGCATGTAGAGACTAGCGACTGCGACTGCATGGTCTTCATGACGACTACGGGCTGCATGAGGACTACTCCGACTGTAACAGTCGAAGGGACTACCATCGCTGTGGTGGTAGTTCCAGAATCGTCGCTTCCTGATCGCGTATAGCAGGAAGCGATGATGGCGGCGGTACGTCTAAATGCACTAAATCTCTGGAGTTAAAGACACACCACACTGCGCTGCTTGATCCCACTCAATAAGAAGTTCCGTATTACGAAAGCAGTAAATTACCGATTACCTAAATAATTTATCTTTTTGATAAAAAATACAGAATCCAATTTCACGAGGATCCCCGATGCGAGGGGTTGCGCTCCGCAGAGCCACCATTGGAGGTCCATAACACAGTGTTCCGGGCCGAATGCATGGGTATTTGTCTTGCCGCTTCGGTCATCATGGCCAGGGAAGTTAAGGACCACTCGACCCGCATACTCATACAGCATGGCTGTCCTGCAACCGCTAAACAGTCTCACACTTGATTTTGGGCTAATAATGAGTGCCATCCGCGCCTAAACCAGGTGGGTAGCCTCAATAACATAATCATTCAATCATAGATATAAGAATTATATTTCTATGCATTCAATGGATCAAAGGACACAGCGAAGTAACGATGCAGCCGACGAACTTGCCAGAAGGGGATCGCACATGGCACCAGTTCGTAGATACCTTCAGTTACCTACGCACTCTGGTAAGGAGACGCACCAGGGACCAACATCACAAACTATGATTGGACCAAGGTGAGTGCAGGCAGGCCAAGGAAACAAGAATACAATGATGGCCACCTTACTAAACAACAGCTGCGTACAGTTACAACGTGACCTGTGGCCAGTTATAGCTATATCTGGCTACGGGTCATTTATTAAACACTCCACCTCTCTACCTCTTTGTCATAGGGAGTCTCAGACAGTCCGCTGTACAGGGCCTGCATGGAGAACAACGAGACAGCAGCTCATGTGCTTCTAATCTGTCCGTTGGTGGACACATACAGGGTAGTAGAAGTAGTCCGGCTACCCGGTAACCCTCCGGCTACCCGGTAACCCTCCGGCTCCGTGGGATTGTAACACCAAGCAAAGCGTTGCTAGCCTTCCTTGAGCGGCTGGGGTGGATCGAATAATCGATTTTCCCACTCTTAACGCAAAATACGCTCATTGACGTGAAGTTGTGGACACTATCCCGGATTACCTACATATTACCTAATGTTTATAATTTAACTCTAAAAAGAATTGTCATTCCGAGTGTGTTACACAATTCTGGCTTTAGGTCTGAATGAACGTATGCCGTTTACTACTATATTAGGCTGATGATGCACCCCACGCGGTCGCGGTCTACGGATCGAACGTTGATATCTTCATTCAGAGACCGGAAACATAAATCAACGTAGAGCGACGCGACGCCACGGCTCACGACTCGGACTTCCATGTTGTCTGTTTGCAATTACTTTACAGAGCATTTATACAATGACATATTATGTGCAATGTTTTCATCGCGTACTTTTCACGATCGTGCAGTTTCGCTTTGTAAACAAAACAATTGCTGTTGAATCGGCTACTTACACTAATTCTTTGAAGTTTTCTTTCAAACAAAGATGTAGAAGTGGAACGTTCTTCACATGCCGTATAAATGCTTCTTGTTCATCAAAGCGCGAAATAATTCGGCCTAGACATTCGAAACGTATCTCGGTCAAATATTAGTATCGTTGGTATTTGGTAATTGGTGCTCTCACTAGTCTGTAAGACGGGCCTTGAGAGTTATGTATGACATAAAAATCAAACAGTCTCTTTACAATATAGTTTAATAGCATTAGAAGTTATCTAAATATATCAAAAGGTATAATTTTATTAGTAGACAAGCGACACTATTTGCAATGAAAGTGCAGTGAGTCATGCGCGCCGCGCTAAGTCGAAAATAGAGCTACTATACCACGGTAGTATACACTATACGCCCGCGCCGATACTGCAGCGGCAGTGGCGCGGCGCGGGCTGCGCAGCGTACTTCTTGTTAGCGTTACTGCCTTCCTCTGCAAGGGTCACATACCTAAGTGCAGGCGATCAGGCAACTGACACTTAAATCTGTTTACCAGAACATATAGTTTTATTTTACTATGTCAGATTACCTGATAAATCTTACGTGACGTGCGAAACGATAGTATTTTTATCGTTCGTGGATTAGATAGCGTTAATCGTGATAAGGATATTATTTTTATTTCAAAGGTTGTTTATTTATTTATTTGTTTTCGTTTTGTAAATTAATTGTATTTTATGCAATTAAAATACCATAATTAATTATATTCTATTAATTAATGAAAGATACACCAGTATGTTCAATTTTAGTGTGCAACACAGGAAAATCCCCACATTTTACCTAGAGTGAAAAGTGCCTTAGGGAGTTAGGTATGTAACACGATAGCTCCAGAGTCAAGTGCTTTTTACACGCGTTAGCAGTGTCGGTTTGAGCACTACTAAACTATGCAGAAAAGGGATAATGCAGAGTGCAAGAGCGAGTGAAGCGAACTCGAAAGTTTTACCTCCCTACGTCTTTTATATTGCACCGAAACGTACTGAGGTTTCAACTTCAAACTGCCTCTTACTTACTTAAAATATTTTGGCCTTGTTATTGTTAGGGACTTGATTAAAAAAGATTTCTCGACTTCTCAAGGTGGGCTACACATGAGTAGGAGGCCCCCCAGGACCGCAGGCCTGGGGCGTATCCCCATCTCCGCTCCACCCTTGGCCCGCCACTGACAGATAGCACATGAAGGCACAGGCTGTACTCGGCCCTGGATCACCTAGATGGTCGCCCAGCCACCTACCCTTAGGCTGCTTTTCCACCAGAGATGTGCTGTGCTACGTTGCTATGGATGCGTTTGATATCCACCAATCATATTCATTGGTCTACAAAGCATAGCACTGGTGGGTTTCCACCATTGGGTTCAACCAAGCTATGTTTTTTATATGGAAGAATGCGTGCTATGGATGTGTGCTATATGGATGGGAGCTATGGATGCGCGAGTGGTGTAGCTATGTGCAGAGACGAGTGCCTTCCCTACTGATTTTGCATCGCACAGCTCCAGCTGCGCATCTTCCTCGCACAGCTATTTCGCGGCGGCGCATCTTCAAAGCACATCTTACTCGCTCCGCTACACAGCTTAGCATTAGAAAAACTGTCACATAGTTTCGGCTTAGCTTTCACATCCTCGCAGAGTCGCAGCATAGCTGGAAGAACATCTTTGGTGGAAAAGCACACTAACGGTATTTACTGCGCGTTAGTGTCGCGGTACATCTGCGGTACGTACGGCGCCGAATGTTCGGTTGAATACGCTCGTATTGTTTTTCAAGTTCCCTATGACACATCAGCCGAAAGTTACGTCGCGTTCATGAGCAAGCGTCACATCATAAGACGCATCGCGACCTAAAGTTCGGCGACGCGTAAGTTCGGCGCGCGTAGTTGAACGTTCGGTGGATCTCGGCGGCGCGGCAAGCGAAGAGCGGTAATTTCCGTCGCGTAAAGGCTTTTGCAGACCAGCGCGACTTGTCGCGCCACGCGTCACGAACAATACAATTTCTAAGAAAACTTCACGGTATAACAATAACCGGTGTCGCGTCGCGCGACAGTAAACGCCGCCGAATGTTCGGCGCATTTGGTGTGTCATGCCAGCCGAATACTACGACCGATTTCGTCGGCGCCGTACGTTTCGCAGATGTGTCACGACCCTTAGAAAGCCGAAAAAGCTTTAGATATACAGTCGGCCGCACGGCAGTGTTAACACATTGACCTTGAGCTGGCTTAGCGTAGTAAGGAGTTTTAAGAGAATTCAAGGCCCGCTTATACTTGTTTTGTTACCACTGAGGTGCAGTCGACGGTACCTACACAATAAGTCGCTTTTAGCTTTTATTGAAAAACAGACTACATCCGCTTTCATAAATGGGGATAGAAACTGACCTTCAGCGGAATAAGCGCACAAGGTCATAAACAGGAAAATGGTTGCTGTTATCTAGAACGTCAATGTGACCGTAATACGGTATCCGCAATCTGACAAAAAAAAAACTCACTAGGTACCTATTGTAGGTAACGGTAAACAAAGCGTGCGCTAAAAACAGCGTTTGTATTTGTTAATAGTCATATCAGCGCGTTTTTAAGACTCGTGCAGACTAGCGCGACTTGATGACACCGTAATTATGCTACCGTGAAATTTTCTTAGAAAATGTTAGAGTCGCGTCGCGCCGGTCTGCACGACGCTTTAAACGTAAGGGACATAACTACCTATTGCGCAACTATTTATGCGTGTGTCAACTTAGCTTGGCTGAAATAGAAACTGCTACGAGTAGTAAACTCCTTAACAGCAGACTGCACGTCAATAGTAACTTAACTAGTGTAAGCTGGCCTCTCATTCTATTGCAAGTATTGCAACTCCTTACTACGCTAGGCTAGGGTTGCCAACCGTCCTGTTTTCCCAGGACATGTCCTGCTTTTTGGGATGTCCTGTACCCTAATTAAGTAATACACGATCAACCAGAATCTGAATCGTTTTGAATCAGATTGCTAATACATTGTTTCATAAGTTCGAAAAAAATATCTGTTCAACAGCTTAAATAACGCAATGAATGTTGTTGAACTGTCAAAATGAAACAGATTAGTCGGAAAAGTCGGAATCGTTTACGAACATTGTGTTGCGTAATTAGATAGCAGGGTTGTCCTGGATAGTTTTTAAGTAACCTCCTGGGTTTTTAAAGCATTTTAAAGTCTTATATTTTAAATTTCGCGACCTCAACCTTACATTTGTCGGTCGGCCCCTGCCCCGCCCCGTGTTTGAAGGTCATAGAAAATACTGTTTTTTTATTTAAATAAAGATTTAACGTGTACTCTACTTGTTGTCTCTTTCTCACTCCTATGTTCGTTCCTTCATACTGTCATTTCTTTTTAAATTAGCTTTCTTAAAAATTGTTTAAATAAAGTAAGTACATAATTAAGTTTCATTGAACCTGTTTTCATTGCTATTAACTACTGCTCTTATACGTTCTGTTTTTAATCAGAAATGTCCTGGTATTTTCACCTCCTCTAATTCTGGTTTTCAAAATTTGGGGATGGCAACCCTACGCTAGGCTAGCTCAAGGTCTTACCACCGACGACGTGCGGTCGACTGTATAGTATTACTTACTGTAACTGTACTGTAATGTAACCAAATTCATTCACCAGCTTGGGTACTGAGGCTTGGGTGAGTCAGTGAATTACGCGTACAGACGCAATGTACTATTGCAAAGAATGCACTGACGTGATCATCTCTTACACTACACGCCTCTTACTTCCCAGGCCTTGACAATTAGTACGTTGATATTCAACGCATGAGTCAACTTGTTTATCTGTAAATCGAAACTCAGCTCAATGACTGCAATTTTATAAAATTATCGTAAAACGTAAAAGCTACTCGAAATACGTTGTAAAAGCAAACGTCACTTTTCGTACTCGAAGCGATGAGTATCAGGCCTTATCCCCTTGGTTTTATGGTTTAATGTTCCAGTTAAAGGTACGTTGTGTTAATCTGTTCGCACGGCGCGCCATAAAATACGAGGGTACGGGGCGGGAGGAGTGGAGGCTGTAGTACAGACGTAGTAAGCGCGGGGTGCTGGAGGGGAAGGGGGGACGAAGCATGCCGCGTTCATTATTACCCAGTCAGTACATCCAGTGCAAGTAGTGCAACTATTGTCATAGTGATTCAATTGCTATCGATAAATAAGTGTATATAAATAGGTAGGGTAGGTGTGTGTATGTAAATAGGTAAGTTAGTAAATAGTAATAGATAAAAGTTCAATTAAACAAAGTGTTACCTACGAATAAAAGGACATGGCTAAGCCACTGCCTTTAGCATGTATAGACATTTCTCACTACATCATAACATTCAAATATTCATTAATGAATTATTACGGTTTTATTATTTTCCTACAACTTTCGTGAACTAATCAAATAATTAAAAGTATTTTTCCTGTTTTTTGTTTGACAAGAAGCACACAAAATTATGACGGCACTTAATAAATAGTGCTGTTTACTAAAAAGTGACAATCGATTCTTCTTTAATAGACTTGATTCGATTAGAAACAAATAAAAAAATTACCAAAAGCTTCGGAAAACGTGTAAACTCTTTGGTAAACTCTTTGTTTAATCTATGCAAATGGTCCAATAACCATCACAATAATAGGAAACTATTTTATGTCGAAGAATGTTGATTGAATAATAATCGACAAGAACAGTATTTCTATTTTCAATTATTTTATCGATTCTGCTACATTCCAAGATGTTCCATACCATCTCTATTAAAAAATCAAACGTCAGTCAGGCCAGACGTGTGTCAGAAGTCGTTTTTTCATTTTGCCGTTTCTGGATATTTAGTATTTACTTTTGACCCTCGCTTATTTGTCGGCCTTATTGAGTGTGCTTATCTTCATACTGACCTTCCGCTACTCTACATGGACTTCCCTTGCATATTCATTCATTATGAGATGAATAAACTAGTCGTGTGTGGTGTAGACTGTGGAGGCATATCACCTCTTCTTTACATGGTCTTCTACTCACTATCTTAGCATGATGGTAAACAATCGATCGAGGTAAGTCATCTAGAGTTAGCTGAAATCATTCTACAACTACTCAATATGAGAAGCAACTAAGTGCAAAGCGGATTTGGAGGTTGTTTACCACAGTTCTTAAAATATAATATAAACTCAATGGCAATGGAGGAAATGAATCAGAAAGACTCAGGTTTTCTTATAATTGTAACAACGACAAACTAGTTGCCTTAGATGTCATAAATTATTAATATGTTTATGTATTTGTTACATACTTGACTCATGTTAATAATTTTATTCTAGGTTTCAAGGGATGCCAACTTTTGCCATCCATGTTTTGAACGTCTGAGTTCGGAAATAGCTCCTGATGCACGTTTATTTGGGCATACAATGTGCATCACTTGTGGCCGTTATGAAGTGCACAATACCATGCAGTGGAAAGGAACAATTCAATGTTTCAGAATGTACGGAGGTCACATCCAGCTTTCTATCAGGTAATTAAAATGATGTGTATTACAATGTGTTCTTTCATATTTAAATGTCCATCCAATGCATGAATGGATGGTCTTCCTTTTCGGATAATCAGTTCATCAGCCTGCAAATAGTCGGTCCTGTCCCAGACCTCAATATTATGTGTTGTATATTATGTGTATTTCCTATAATGATTCAATGCTGACTTCACTATATTAATACTTATAATAAATATTTTGGATATTTTACATAGCACCATATCTAGTCCTAAACTAAGTAGAGCTTATATTTAATACTTATACAACTTCATACTTTTTTTTGTAAACACCCAGACCAACAAAAACACGTATGTTCACAGTTCATCACATAAATATTTGTGGCTAGTGATGACTCCTTAAATATCCTATATTGACTTTTTCTTTTAGGTTATGAACTATGCGTGTCCCTGTTGGATGAGACATCAACGGCAGTCAAATCAAGATCGAAATCGAGTAAATCTTCCTGGACCTGAATCAAGACCTGAACTTGAAGCAGCATCTAGACCTTTACCTACTAGAACTTGAAATAAATTATAAGCGGGCTGCAAACACCTCAACACACTGTATGTTTAATGGTTGTGTCTTTGAATAACTGTTACATGTAATCCCAGGATTTATAAAAAAGATGCTTGTTGAAAAACATAATTTTTATATTCCCCGCAGTACTAGGGTTTGTGAGACACATAAATATGTGATAGATATGTGTCTCACAAACCCTAGTACTGCTTTGCTCCATATTAAATAATTAATGTACCTACATTTTGTTATTTTATTTCTGCAATAGCATTCTGTTTATGTACCGGCACAGATTAGTACAGATGATTCACTCAGCAAAATCATTTAAATAAAAAGCGACTCTTAACGTACATAACATAACATAATCAGCCTATTAATGTTCCCACTGCTGGGACACAGGCCTTCTCTCTGTGAGAGGGAGAGGGCCGTAATCCACTACGCGGGCCCGGTGCGGGTTGGTGGATGTCACATGTCTTCGAATTTTTGGTTCTAGGACATGCATAGATGCACTTAGGACATGCCAATTTCCTCACGATGTTTTCCTTCACCGTTTTGTGAGCAGTGGTGCTGAAATTATTTTACACAAAGTAAAGCGCCTGACTGGGTTCATCATGTTTCGGTTTCGAACCCATGACCTACAACTTGTAAGTCGGGGCTGTTACCACTGGGCCACCACTGCTCACCAAAAGCGCCTCTTGCTACGACACAATAAAGTGCAGTTCAGGTAGCACAGTGCTAATTACATAAAGTTATATTCACATAGAAGTTGCGGTTCTTACTATCGCGTAACTCTTTTATCTTCTGACTACGTTACGCCACCTGAATTGACCCGACGAGTCGAGCCAGCCGGGTACTTGTAGCTTCATACCTAAAATACGGAGTGCGCCTGGCCTGTCAGTTATATGCGGTGGGTGATTTTCCCAACATAATCTTTTTTTTTACCTATTTGTTGAAGGTTGTAAACAAACGCCTAGCTACAGTTCATAGCAAAATCTTTTTCTTGTGCAAGTTTGTATGCCTTTTGACGTAGGAGTTTCTACGATTTTATTTTCAGGATTGTAACGATATAAAAAGTTCCTGAAACTTTTTTCATACGCAATACTAATATTCAGCTATTCAGCATTACATATTAATAGGTACAATGTTTATACATTGCTAAGGGAGTCGCCCATACTTCCATTTAGCCATGTCATTTACTTTTGGCTTTATAATTTGTTTGCGGACAGCCTATTTAGAACACTACATTCATCTGCACTGTGATACTACGCGTGGCACATGAAGCTCTGTGAATCCAGTTTTTCCTTACATATTATTAAACAAAGTCCCCCCGCCGCGTCTGTCTGTCTGTCTGAACGCGATAAACTCAAAAACTACTGAACGGATTTTCAGACGGTTTTCACCAGTGGACGGAGTAATTTATGCGGAAGGTTTTAGTAAGTATAAAATTCATTAAAGTTTTGTGTAAATTGGCTGAAATATGACGATTATTGTTGAAGATGTCAGAAAAAATCATGCCGACTGGGAGCTTTACTGGCGTGCGCCGCGTAAACCGTAAAAGATGTAATAAAAATAATAATTAACAAAATGGTTCATCTTAAAAAATCCGCGATGGCATACGTCTATCTTAGACCCACAGTAACCATTTGTATTCTTTCAGAATTTGATAAAAATTTCATTGTTATTTCCGAAGCCATTTTGACAGGTAGCATATTAATCCTAATCCAATAAAATATATTATTTAAATTAAGCATTTCATTTAGCTTAAAATATACCTTGACATCATATCATTTATTTAAATGAATAGTTTAAAAGATATCACAGATACAAAATTACGCGTAACAAAATGATTATTGTTGACGGCAACCCGGGCGCAGCGGTAGGAGTCAATGACCTTTTCCTCGGCTATTAGTATGTAATCCCGGTAGTACGTTCCCGTGGGATATTATGCGACATCCACGCGGGCGAAGCCGCGGGTAAAACTATTTTTTCTATAAATTGGAATTTCAGATTTATGTTGCTACTTTCTACTAATACAGGGAGAATTTTAGTTAGCCGTTGCCGCGTTGTAGGGGTTTTCGATAGGGTTTATACAAAAGTTAAAAAAAATTACCGTTCCGATCGATATGTTACACTGTTACCCCTTCAAGTGCCTTCAACCCAATCAAACATTGTAGAAGGGTTAGTAAACCGCTTCAAAAATCCTTATAAGTACTGAACGGGTCAGAAAACCGCTTTCCCTTGGAAGGGTTTTAAAGGGCTTCAATCAATTACCGTAATAATAAGGCTAACTCATTCAAAGTATATCGTTTTAGTATTGGGTTTCCGCATCATGGGGTTAAACATGCTCCATACTGGTAACATTGTTAACCGATTGAACGTAATGTGCCAATACAACCACACCACAACCACATAATGTGGTATAACCCCTTCAACGATTTAACTTGTAAACTAACATTCGTATTCAACTTAATTTCGTGGTGCAGTAGGTGAGTGTTCAGATAGCAAACGAAACGAATACGCGTTTCCAAACAAAATAAAGGCGGTTTAGCATATTAAATTCCTTAACAGGTGAATTATTAAATTGCAAAAATCTTAAACAGGTTATCCAATCAAGCACGTCTGCTAACATGAAACTGGGCCCAAGTTTTCATAAAGCTCTGGTCAACCCTCTTATGTGTGAAAAAAGTTTAAAGCCTAGTATGGCTATCGACAATTCGATATAATATTGTTATTGAGGTACATCACTATTCTGTGGAGTTTTACAATAACATTCCTGGCTCTATAAATACTCAGTGAGCTGACTGACCGAGGTTTGCGGGATGTGAGACGGCAATATGCGTCGAGTTCATTTGCATTGTGTCGCCTCGCCTGTCGTGTTTCAGGTTAGCTTTGTGTTATGCCACCCGCCACCGCGTCCCCACCGCATCACGCACACCACGGCATCTACCGTGTCGCCCCTCTCTCTTCAGCCTCCCTCGCGCCATTTGAGCTTATTCCAATTTCCAGCCACTACCAGCAACTTGTTTCAGATTCGTGGTAGAAGTACCTACGAGTTGCGAGTTTTTAATGTTTATTGATTGTATAATTTTAATTACATTACAATTACCAGTCAATCAAAAATTTTTGAAATTGCTGTCCAGTATTTACATGTTTTAATTTAGTTTTTTTTTTGATATTTCTGATTCAAGAACAAGAATTCTTGGATTCGATTTTAAACAGACTGATTGAGGATGATTGAATAATCGATCACTGCAAAATCAATTAAACCGGTAAGTACCGGTTAAGACGTAGATATATGCCAGTGACCATGAGTTAGAGATGTAAAGAACTCGAGTCTTTTGAGTCCTAAATTTTAGGCTCAGCTGACAAATTGCACAGCTCGACTCGTTACAACAACACCCCCAGACTAGAACACTTAAGTCTACATAGAGACTCGAGCGCAACATGGCGCTCAGGTCTTGATTCGAGCTCGAGTCGTTTCACGCGACGAGTCGCGCTCAAGTTCTTTTCCATTTGGAGTTCCTTTATAAATAAATAGGGAATAAAATATAAGTCGGAATAAAAATAATATATTAAGTCGCGGGAAATAGCTAGTGTCAAATAATCTTTCCTATTAAAATAAAAGAGGTAAATATAAGAAAAAATATTTTACTCATCATGAAAAATGATTCTAAACATAAACAAATCACATTAAGAACGCGGCGACCTTTGAATTGTCCATACAAACGTAATACCTAAATCATTTCCAATTCGAGCATATTTCCACCAAATAAATTTGATATTCGGATTGAGACAATAATTATCTAGGCTTCCAATTCTTTTTTTTTTCAAAAACCTACCTCTACATGAAGTATTAGCGAATTGCATTTCGTACATTTTTACAGCGTAAATGACTTGTTTTCATATTGTTTTTTCTTTATTATAAACAACAATATTTGTAATATTGTTTCATCACAAGCATAGCTTATATTATCAAGTTACAAATTATAGAAAAAAAATTGGAAAAACATTAAGTTTTCATTCATCATTTTTGGTATTACGGAACACATCCAAATTTCTCATAATTTCAGATAGCTAGTAGTGCTATCGCGTCAAGCAATAATTGTCAATGTGTGTGTGCTCCCTGTAGGTGTTTATCGCTCCGACAGGCACAAGGCACACTAACGCAACGTGCTTGGTTGGAGTTCGTTCATAGTATTTTTTGTCAACTTTAGACGATTAGGTACTTTACAGTGTGCTGTACCTGTACGCGCGTACTTATTTGTTTGCTAAATTGTATTGTATGTAATATTTCTGACACTCCTCTTGACTTGACCTATTTTTAACCGACTTCAAAAAAAGGAGGAGGTTCTCAGTTCGTCCGTCCGTCAATTTTTTTTTTTATGTTTGTTCCCGGAATACTCGAAGACGGCCGGACCGATTTAGAAAATTATTTTTTTGTCAGAAAGGGTATACTTCACAGGTGGTCCCATTGTCATCAAGTCAGGATTGGATGATGGAATCCTGGAGAAGTCGAGGGAACTCTTGAAATATTACAGGCGCACCTATAGCGATTTAGGTATTTTTTATAGTTACTCTTGAATTTGATCTCGGAAAGCACCATTTAGTGAAGTGGAAGTGATGATGAAGACCACAGATGGCCACCGGAACTTATCAATAATACGTATTTCACGGGTTGCGATTAGAGAAGATTACTTTAATATGGTTGCCAAGCAATTTATGCCCGTCACAATACATAGGGTGAAGTGGAGCTAATGGTGAAGTACCAGGAGAACTCCTCAACAATGAACGTCCCTGCATCGGGAAAAGCAATATTTTGTAAAAGGTGATAAGCAGTTGACATTAGGCTATTGTATCTTAGATAAATTACAAACCGACCCACTAAAAAGGAAGAAATAAAAACTTTTTCACTCTTCTTGCTCAAAAAATCCGTCATTGTAGCGTACCAAAGCGGAGATAAAATAGCATATCATCCTCTAGGGGAAAAAGTTTTTTTTTAATTTTTGTCTGTTTCCAACGAGCCTACCACCCATAAACGAAAAAGTCTTTGTTTGATATATATTATATAAAAAAGAATCCCTATTTCCTTGATCACGGCATCACGCGTGAACGGCTGGACCAATTTCACTAATTCTTTTTACCCGACTGCCCCAGAAGGAGGGTAATGTTTTTCGAGAGTATGTATGTATGTATGTATGTCTATTTCTTTGGCACGCTCTGTAGCCTAAACGGCTTGATGGATTTTGACATATGAGGTGTCGTTAGATTCGTCTTAATTGTAGAAGTGTCATAGGCTATATAATATTTATATATTGCATCTGCAAATACAAAAAAAAGGGACGGGAAGGTTTAAAAAAAAAAATTATAACAATATTGGTATCAAATAAAAGCTAGTAAGAGTAACGAGTCAATGCCAAATTTTGATTTTTATTAATAAAACTAAAAAGCTTGAAATAAAGAAAATTATTCAAAAAACAAAAAACCTGACTGCAAAAACACATTTAAACTGAAAAGAGAAAAAAACAAGCATTATAATCTATAGAATTTTGGTATCGCAGGCGGGGCAAACAAAACTTACACCATACGTATATCCGGTTATTAGTTTGTCCCCGCCTGCGATACCAAAATTCTATAGATTATAATGCTTGTTTTTCTCTTTTCAGTTATGTGTTTTTGCAGTCGGGTTTTTTGTTTTTTGAATAATTTTCTTTATTTTGTTGTGTTTGTTATCTAGTAAGGAGATGGTTCTTAGGATAGGTTGGTGAAGGTAGGGTAGGTAGGTAGGTAGGTATGCAAGTAGGTAGGTATGTATCTTGGTAAAGTGGGTATGTAGGTAAGGTAGGTAGGTATGTATGTATGTAGGTAAGTAGGTAGGTACCTACTTACCTACATACATACATACATACCTACCTTCCTACTTAGGAAGGTAAGTAAGTAGGTAGGTAGGTAGGTAAGTAGGTAGGTAGGTATGTATGTAGGTAGGTGTAATTAGGGTAGGTAGGCGAACCGTAGATGAGTGCATACCCGTGCGAAGCCAGGGCGGGCAGCTAGTTACTAATATTATTCGATAGGTACCTACTTATGTGTCTAAAGAGCTTCAGCTATGGCCTCAGCGAGTATTTTGTAGTTTGTAAGTTACACAATTGACATAAAGTTCATTATGCTTTGACCCAATTTCGTGCCAAAAACTCGCTTCCATTCCGTTCTGCGCCAATGTAATATGAGCCGTAGCGTGGTGAGTATTGGCCGAGACGGTATAAGCTAGTTGCTCTCCGTACGCAACGAAGCCATAGCCACCACCAAGTTGTAGTATTGTAAGTACCTACCTATCATAACGCGGTTGTACGAAGTTTTGTCATGTCATGTCACTGTTCCTTTTCTTTAGTTATGTGACCGAGCGGGCGTAATTATTGTCTCAAGGACACTATTGAGAACACTGCTCGCTCTAAATTGAGTTCGCAATGTATTTGCCAAACATGTAAACAAACACGAGTTTTCCACTTAGACAAATATGAACTTTATGCTAGTGTAAATAAAGTTGATTTTAGACTGACTAGTAATGTTGAAAATGTCATAAAAAAAATATGAAGTTGTAGCGCAAACTGAACCTTATGTGTAGTCCATAACAGTTATTTTTCCAAAAACTCGTGTTTGTTTAGATGTTTGGCAAATGAACTGCGAACGCAGATTTTTATTTGTCGGTGCAGCAGCGGTGCGACATCAGTATGTTCGGATGATGAAAATATACCGCCACCACGTGTCGCTTGCACTTACGCACATGTCGGTAAAAAATTATGCAGAGCTGCTTGTGCCGTCGCAAAATAATGTCGAGTTCGCCCAGGTTCGCACCGCACGGGCTGTTATTTTCCGCGGGATTTTTTTTCGCACACTGGATTTTCAACGCGTGTTTTTTCAACGCGCTAGGACGAGAGTGTCCCAGCGCGTTGGATTCTCAACGCTCGGCTCAACACGGAGAGTTTAAAATCCAGTGCGAGACCACCAATAAGAAGTGGAGACCACTCTAAAGGAAATAAATAAACACAAACAGACTTAAAATAAATAATGACAATAATAATAGATACTTATCCCAATAATTTATATTTACGCGACGTGCGTATGACTACTCTAGCGTCGTCCGTCGGTCCGCCGATCTACCGTGCCACAAGTCCATGCTCGATAACGAAGTATAGGTACCTACACTTCGCGTCAAATAACTTTGCCGCTCTGAAGTTAGGTTGCGCATGCGTACCTACTGGCATGCGCGATTGCGCGCAGTCATATAGAGTCTACTTCAGAGCGGCAAAGTTATTTGACGCGAACTGTTGGTACCTACCTACCTTATTTGTATGACGTATCTACTAGCTAGGTTTTCTCTACAAGGCCTTCTATCTTGAGATTAGTCGAGATATCCTAAAATATTGAGACATCGGCATGGTAAAGAAATTTCCAAAAAACGCATTACTAGTCTGTACATTCACTAGCGATTCCCCAAATTAGTCAACAAAAATAAAGCAAATAATGAACATAACTAATTATTACTCAAATAATATTTATGCTGTCGACTCGCTATGAATGAATGGCATACAGTACCTACATCTAGTATTATCCGCTCACACACACTGCGAAGCGCGCCCGTAATCTGTGGCCCCGCCTTCTTTTGTCGAACAGAGATAGCAATATTCCAAACGCATTTTGCTCACGTCTCGAGTTTGCATTTCGTGCCGTAGTACGTCGGCCTCTTAAGAACGCGGCGACGATTGAATTGTCCATACAAACGTAATACCTAAATCATTTCCAATTCGAGCATATTTCCACCAAATAAATTAGATATTCGGATTGAGACAATAATTATCTAGGCTTCCAATTCTTTTTTTTTTCAAAAACCTACCTCTACATGAAGTTTAAGCGAATTGCATTTCGTACATTTTTACAGCGTAAATGACTTGTTTTCATATTGTTTTTTCTTTATTATAAACAACAATATTTGTAATATTGTTGCATCACAAGCATAGCTTATATTATCAAGTTACAAATTATAGAAAAAAAATTGGAAAAACATTAAGTTTTCATTCATCATTTTTGGTATTACGGAACACATCCAAATTTCTCATAATTTCAGATAGCTAGTAGTGCTATCGCGTCAAGCAATAATTGTCAATGTGTGTGTGCTCCCTGTAGGTGTTTATCGCTCCGACAGGCACAAGGCACACTAACGCAACGTGCTTGGTTGGAGTTCGTTCATAGTATTTTTTGTCAACTTTAGACGATTAGGTACTTTACAGTGTGCTGTACGGCTGTACCTGTACGCGCGTACTTATTTGTTTGCTAAATTGTATTGTATGTAATATTTCTGACACTCCTCTTGACTTGACCTATTTTTAACCGACTTCAAAAAAAGGAGGAGGTTCTCAGTTCGTCCGATTTTTTTTTTAATGTTTGTTCCCGGAATACTCGAAGACGGCTGGACCGATTTAGAAAATTATTTTTTTGTCAGAAAGGGTATACTTCACAGGTGGTCCCATTGACATCAAGTCAGGATTGAATGATGGAATCCTGGAGAAGTCGAGGGAACTCTTGAAATATTACAGGCGCACCTATAGCGATTTAGGTATTTTTTATAGTTACTCTTGAATTTGATCTCGGAAAGCACCATTTAGTGAAGTGGAAGTGATGATGAAGACTACAGATGGCCACCGGAACTTATCAATAATACGTATTTCACGGGTTGCGATTAGAGAAGATTACTTTAATATGGTTGCCAAGCAATTTATGCCCGTCACAATACATAGGGTGAAGTGGAGCTAATGGTGAAGTATCAGGAGAACTCCTCAACAATGAACGTCCCTGCATCGGGAAAAGCAATATTTTGTAAAAGGTGATGAGCAGTTGACATTAGGCTATTGTATCTTAGATAAATTACAAACCGACCCACTAAAAAGGAAGAAATAATAACTTTTTCACTCTTCTTGCTCAAAAAATCCGTCATTGTAGGGTACCAGAGCGGAGATAAAATAGCATATCATCCTCTAGGGGATTTTTTTTTTTTTTTAATTTTTGTCTGTTTCCAACGAGCCTACCACCCAAAAACGAAAAAGTCTTTGTTTGATCTATATATATTATATAAAAAAGAATCCCTATTTCCTTGATCACGGCATCACGCGTGAACGGCTGGACCAATTTCGCTAATTCGTTTTGTTGTGTTTGTTATAGTAAGGAGAAGGTTCTTAGGATAGGTCATCATCATCATCATCAGCCTATTAATGTTCCCACTGCTGGGACACAGGTCTCCTCTCTGTGAGAGGGAGTGGGCCGTAATCCACCACGCGGGCCCAGTGCGGGTTGGTAGATGTCACAATGTCTTCGAATTTTTGGTTCTAAGACATGCCGGTTTCCTCACGATGTTTTCTTTCACCGTTTTGAGAGCAGTGGTGATGAAATTATTTACACAAAGTAAAGCGCCTGCTTGGGTTCGAACCCACGACCTACAACTCGTAAGTCGGGGCCGTTACCACTGGGCCACCACTGCTCAGGATAGGTAGGTCGAACGAAAAAAAAAATCTGCTGTTCCATACATTTTGACCGCGTAGGTATTGCACTTTTTTATGAAACAGTTGTTTTTTTTTTTACATACCGACGAAAAATTTCTACGCTGCGGGGTTCAGAATCATGTACTGAATCCATGGTAACCGGCTTCGCGTCGATGTCCCTGCCACCCTGTATATATAAAAATGAATCCCTATTTCTTTGGTCACGGCATCACGCGTGAACGGCTGGACCAATTTCGCTAATTCTTTTTTTGTTGTGTTTGCTATAGTAAGGAGATGGTTCTTAGTAGGTAGGTAAAGGTAGGGTAGGTAGGTAGGTATGTATGTATGTTAGTAAAGTGGGTATGTAGGTAGGGTAAGTAGGTATGTATGTATGTAGGTAAGTAGATAGGGTAGGTAGGTAAGTAGGTAGGTATGTAGGTAGGTGTAGGTAGGTAGTTAGGGTAGGTAGGTGCGCCATAGAGAGTGCTACCCGTGCGAAGCCGGGGCGGACAGCTAGTCTATCTTATACATATATGTATATATATAAAAATGAATCCCTATTTCTTTGGTCTCGGTATCACGCGTGAACGGCTGGACCAATTTCGCTAATTCTTTTTTTGTTGTGTTTGTTATAGTAAGGAGATGGTTCTTAGGATAGGTTGGTGAAGGTAGGGTAGGTAGGTAGGTAGGTAGGTATGCAAGTAGGTAGGTATGTATCTTGGTAAAGTGGGTATGTAGGTAAGGTAGGTAGGTATGTATGTATGTAGGTAAGTAGGTAGGTAGGTAGGTAAGTAGGAAGGTAGGTAGGATAGGTAGGTAGGTAGGTAGGTAGGTATGTATGTATGTAGGTAGGTGTAGTTAGGGTAGGTAGGCGAACCGTAGATGAGTGCATACCCGTGCGAAGCCAGGGCGGGCAGCTAGTTACTAATATTATTCGATAGGTACCTACTTATGTGTCTAAAGAGCCTCAGCTATGGCCTCAGCGAGTATTTTGTAGTTTGTAAGTTACACAATTGACATAAAGTTCATTATGCTTTGACCTAATTTCGTGCCAAAAACTCGCTTCCATTCCGTTCTGCGCCAATGTAATATGAGCCGTAGCGTGGTGAGTATTGGCCGAGACGGTATAAGCTAGTTGCTCTCCGTACGCGACGAAGCCATAGCCACCACCAAGTTGTAGTATTGTAAGTACCTACCTATCATAACGCGGTTGTACGAAGTTTTGTCATGTCACTGTTCCTTTTCTTTACTTATGTGACCGAGCGGGCGTAATTATTGTCTCAAGCACACTATTGAGAACACTGCTCGCTCTAAATTGAGTTCGCAATGTATTTGCCAAACATGTAAACAAACACGAGTTTTCCACTTAGACAAATATGAACTTTATGCAAGTGTAAATAAAGTTGATTTTAGAGTGACTAGTAATGTTGAAAAAGTCATAAAAAAATATGAAGTTGTAGCGCAAACTGAACCTTATGTGTAGTCCATTACAGTTATTTTTCCAAAAACTCGTGTTTGTTTAGATGTTTGGCAAATGAACTGCGAACGCAGATTTTTATTTGTCGGTGCAGCTCAGCGGTGCGACATCAGTATGTTCGGATGATGAAAATATACCGCCACCACGTGTCGCTTGCACTTACGCACAAATGTCGGTAAAAAATTATGCAGAGCTGCTTGTGCCGTCGCAAAATAATGTCGAGTTCGCCCAGGTTCGCACCGCACGGGCTGTTATTTTCCGCGGGATTTTTTTTTCACACACTGGATTTTCAACGCGTGTTTTTTCAACGCGCTAGGACGAGAGTGTCCCAGCGCGTTGGATTCTCAACGCTCGGCTCAACACGGAGAGTTTAAAATCCAGTGCGAGACCACCAAAATAAGAAGTGGAGACCACTCTAAAGGAAATAAATAAACACAAACAGACTTAAAATAAATAATGACAATAATAATAGATACTTATCCCAATAATTTATATTTACGCGACGTACGCGCGTATGACTACTCTAGCTAGCGTCGTCAGTCGGTCCACCGATTTACCCACAAGTCCATGCTCGATAACGAAGTATAGGTACCTACACTTCGCGTCAAATAACTTTGCCGCTCTGAAGTTAGGTTGCGCATGCGTACCTACTGGCATGCGCGCAGTCATATAGAGTCTACTTCAGAGCGGCAAAGTTATTTGACGCGAACTGTTGGTACCTACCTACCTTATTTGTATGACGTATCTACTAGATAGGTTTTCTCTACAAGGCCTTCTATCTTGAGATTAGTCGAGATATCCTAAAATATTGAGACATCGGCATGGTAAAGAAATTTCCAAAAAACGCATTACTAGTCTGTACATTCACTAGCGATTCCCCAAATTAGTCAACAAAAATAAAGCAAATAATGAACATACCTAATTATTACTCATAATAAATATTTATGCTGTCGACTCGCTATGAATGAATGGCTGTACCTACATCTAGTATTATCCGCTCACACACACTGGAAAGCGCGCCCGTAATCTGTGGCCCCGCCTTCTTTTGTCGAACAGAGATAGCGATATTCCAAACGCATTTTGCTCACGTCTCGAGTTTGCATTTCGTGCCGTAGTACGTCGGCCTCTTAAGTAACTAATTACTTAATATACCAATATTTTTTATTATATAAACGTTCAATCAAAAAAGTCTAACCATGATGCTAGACACATTGTAGCTTGTATCGTCTTATTACTAAGTCTGTTTCTTTTTTTCACAAGACTCACAAGACTCGATACACTCGAGCTCTTTTAGACTCGAGTTCTTTTTGAGACGTGAGCTTGTTTTTAAGACTCGAGCTCTTTTTGAAATACGAGTTCTATTTTGGCGCTCGAGTTTTCGAGAAAGGACTGCAGATCGGCTCGACTCAAGGCTCTGAGTTTTGTTAGTACACCGAGTCTTGTAAAATTGAGCCGAGTCTATCGAATTAAGACTCAAAGACTCGAGTTCTTTACATCTCTACCATGAGTAGCTTGCGTGTTCTGTACTGAGCTCACGCAACGCGTCGTACGTCCAGCCAGTAATAGGACTCGCCCATCGAATACAGCTGTCACCAATTTGACGCATTATTAAGGTATTTTAATAAAACGCGTATACTAAACGATTAATATTTTAATTATCCTCAAAATGGTGGAGGTCTCAGAAAAATACGCTTGATAGCTTTTGCGTAATTCTCAGTTTTTTATCCGCGTAAGACATAATTTCCTTATTAAAAAAATGCTCCTAATTTAACATAATATTTTTTCCAAATCATTAACACTACTCGATTAGACGTAATTTTATATAAAATCATTAAAAGTCGGTTATCATCGCCTTAAATAAAGCCATGGCCCCTTAGGATATAATTAGTGTTCTGTGAGCATGGCACACTCCATGGCATCATGCATGGCCGTGTCGAACCGCCGCGTGCCATGTCGCGTATTGTTTACGCTGCCATCTTGGTTTCCCTCCCGCGCATTTTTTGCACATGCGCCCTCGGGGCCTCGGCCTTTGACCTTAACTTCCTCGCCCTGGGAAGAGTAGCTTGCAGGTACTGCGTAGATAGATCCGGTTATGAATTAACAGATCAAAACTGCGGAATAGATTGACCTTTTATCAATTTGTAATTCCTCTGTCATAACGATCGTTCGTTACTCATTAAGTACATAAACCGTATATAACCCGTTCGATGATACCTACCCTCTTTGAACTGCAGCACAAACGTCATCATAAAGGCTCGTGCAGACTGGCGCAACTTGTCGCGGCACCAGAAATTGTTCTACCGTGAAGTTTTCTTAGAATTTGTTATTAGAGTCGCGTCGCGCGACTTAGGACCGATGCCTGCCGGGGTTGCGGGAAAGTCCAACAGGGATACCGTGGCCCCTGGCAACACACAGGCAACAGTTGCCTGTATGTAAGAGTAAGTTTAGTAAGAGTCTGACACGCTCGGAGCGGGAGCTCCGCCCACTGCGGGAGAGTTTATTTAATGATTACCTACCCCAAAAAAAAAAGGCCCCGGGTGATGATAAAGTTACGTTCGAACTCCTGAAGGCCGGTGGAAATCCTGGTCTTCAGGCCCTCCAGAAACTGTTGGATTCCGTCATATCGTCGACGTCATTCGTTGAATCTGACTCGGCTGGGCTGCTACGTAATAATTATCTTCTCGTCTCACATACCGCAGTGTCTCAAGACGAAAGCACGGTAGACGGTAGGCCAACTTCATAGAAACGGACGAAGCGCGAGCTATACCTACGCGCCTCGATCGAGGTATGCGCGAGGTACGCAGACAGTCGCGTCTGTGCCGCAGTGACGAATGAACGGTGTGTTGTTTTTTAACAATAACCGCGCGATTTTTACACTAAAAATTAATTCAAGTACATATTTAATATGACGAGTAGGATATATTGTTGCTGTTTTTGGTTGCATGAATTTGGCAATAACGCATCCAGAGATAACTTTTTTTAGATTACCTGGAAACTTTGAAAGGTATTATTATTAACAAACAACAACAACAAAATTATTTTATAGTCTTACTATAAAATAATTTTACTTACTGGTAGGTAGGTACATATTGTGTGTATTTTTAATGGATAAGTATTTCCTTTTATCTCCCGAAAAAAAGATGTCTGGATTAATAAATAAAGTGAATAGAGTAAAGGAAAGTGATAACACGAGTGAAATAGGTAGTTATAGGAGGTTCATGAATTAATACGGTAGGTACGCTTGTTTTAAAACCTCGGGCATTTGTGTTTTGTGTTGTTTATTCAATTCACAAAGTATTTTATTTATTTGTGTAGATAAAAAAAGTATATTTACAATCACAAAACTAAATGGAAACACAAAGTAGGCAAATGTAATTAAAATACTGGAGGCGGGCAGCCCTATCGCATGTTTACGTACCGCGCGGCTGTAGGCACTTATTTCTAAGATATGGCTTAGTTATTCTACCGTCTACCGTGACGAAAGTCTTTGCCCAGTGCGTGTTGCTAGTTGCCAGTGATGAATTTTGGCTCCGAAACGTGGTCGCTCACAATGGGCCTCATTAGAAGGCTAAAAGTCGCCCAAAAGGCAATAGAGAGGGCTAAGCTTGGCAGTTTCCCTACGTGATCGAATCAGAAATGAACAGATTCGCAGGAAAACCTTGGTTCTCCTGCGACGTATGTAACCGATATAGCCTTAAGTAACAGTGAGCAGGGGTCATTGCTCGCATAGGTAGTGAAATGGTGCCGAAAGGTTCTGAAGTGGCGACGGTGTACCGGAAGACTTAGCGTTGGAATGCCTCCCACTAAGTGGACCTGAAGGCCGTAGGAACCCGCTGGATGCGAGAAGTACAGACCCGGTCGAAGTGGCGGTGCTTGGGGGAGCCCTATGTCCAGCAGTAGACGTCTTTCCGCTAAAAAGATTATGATGATGATGACGAGGCTAGCAACTCTGCGACGTTTTTCAGAAACTACATATTTACACAATGGCTGAAAAATAGCGTTAGTGCGAAATGACTATTCAGTCACGGCCTCACGGGTGTGCCACCAGACTACATGATTAATATAGGTCTGTATAATAAAATACCTCCCTAGTGTTCGTTAATATGATATTAGCTAGCTCATGGGGGGTAATTTCTGCCAATAATATAATTGAATTGTTTACGGAAACAGCAATATAACTTACTGTCCAATTAACTGACGAAGTCTATTAAGGTTGTACTAGTCGACACGTGACGGGGGTAAGCGTGACTAATATGCATGCTATTTCACCTAGCATTGTATTGTATGAGAAAGTGAAATAGACGATGATTTATAACGAAAACGACTACCTACGGGTATTTCATGAACAGACCTTTGGGCGTATATATAGATATTATGAAAACACTACAACAATTTTGTCATTTTTATACTCCGAGAATTCATTTATTTACGCCCCGATGTGTCAAAATTTGTGTTGAAATATTGATGTCTCGACGGTCATAAGTATAACTTTTAATCCAATAGTGTATTTTTTAAATTCTGTTTCATTACAGGGCTAGATAAAAACGAGAAAATTATATATATTTTTTAATGTACACTGTCAAACTGGAATAAACACCACCACATACTACAGTAGTATGGGAGAATGACTGACTAGCGTAACCTTAAGCGTGCCAATCAAATGTAATTTCTTCCTAATATCCGAACTTGTATTAGACGCATACATAAATAAATAAATAAAAAATAAAAAAAACCTTTATTATTCCTTAATTATAAAAATAAATAAAGTTCTTAGTACTTAATATTATTAATAAACTAGTTAAGGACCCCTCGACGGGTATAGGCCTCCTCCAGTAATTCGGGATTCGCCAAGGTAGCCCGCGAAATTAAAATGTTCTTACGTTTTTTGCACTTTGCAGGTCAGTATCAGGTTGTATGTTGATCTAAACATGAGTCGCGGTCGCATCAAATGTTTATTTATAGAATTATAATCATAAAAGTCATCAATACCACGGTAATATCATAAATATTACCGTGTCAATACAACTCTCTAAGTTCATGTAATTGTATTGAATGACTATTTCATGAAATCATGACATTTGACACTTTTGCTAACTTAAGAAGTTGTATTGCTAATTCTTATGATTATAATTCTGTAAAGCCAAGAGGGAGTGGGCTGTAATCTACCACGCGGGCCCAGTGCGGGTTAGTAAATGTCACACGTCTTCGAATTTTTGGTTCTAGGGTATGCCGGTTTTCTCACGATGTTTTGAGTGTACATAAATAAATAAGGTTTCAATGGGTTGGCTGTTGAATCGGTTACCAGAATAATAAGGCTATCCCGTTCCCGTTCAAAGGGTTATCGTTATGATTGGGTTTCCACTTCATGGGGTTTGAAAAGGTTAAAAGCTTGCATTCTGAAAGTGGGCGCAAATAAATGACAAATATTTCTGATTAATTTGGCAATATTATTGTATGGAAATATGAAATATAATTATATGTATAGACTTGTGAATTAAAATATTGTTTATTAAATAGCAAAATTGCATAAAAACTGTTACTTACTTAAACTTTCGATTGTTCCAGTATGCCCTTCAATGGACTTCAGAAACAACCACACTGGCCTCAATCTACTGAAAAACTGCCGAGTCATCGAAGGTCAGCTCAGCATCGTGTTGATGGAGCGCACCACACCCAAGGACATGGAGAACATGACCTTCCCGCTACTAAGAGAGGTCACCGATTATATTCTGATATACAGGTGAAACCGATTAACCTTATAATCTTAGTGCTAAATATTTTACGCATGAAATAAAAACAACTCGGTACCTAATCTTAAAAAGAAGCATGTAGAATCATTTAGGTTACTTACCTGTAAATTACACCAATTAACTTGGAAGACCCTAATTCGCATATTATGGAGTTACAGTCTACACACGAACTGATTACTCTAAAATCTTCGCACAACATCATTGTTGACTTGCGACTTGCCAGTTTTGCTTGCTGTGTGTGTGCAGGGTGCACAGTGTAACCTCCATTGAAATACTATGCTACTGCTAGTAGTTTAGTTTTTTGAGTTAGTTGGTAATCGGGTTTCGTTTAAGTAGCCACATGCGGGCAGGGCCTTAGTTACACAATTAAAAGGTTTGAATGTATTGTAGGTCGAAAGGCGTGCAGAATCTGGGCAACCTATTCCCCAATCTCGTAGTGATACGCGGGATTCAGCTCTACAAGGATTTCGCTCTCGTTATATTTGATAATGAGCATTTGGAAGTAAGTTGGTTTTACATTTTTTTTGCAACAGATTATGTTTATTTTATTATTTCTGAACGTCCTTTTTTTCTATTGGAGTTTTGTATGAGTTATTAAGGACAGGACAAGTTTCTCGTTACGGATGTAAGAATTAAGCTTAAAATAATGTAATGTTAAATGCTTGTAATTCTATCCACAGTCCTTGGGTCTTCGTTCTTTAATGAAGATTGAGAGGGGCGGTGTGCGAATACAACAGAACGACAGGCTTTGTTATGCAAATACTATTGACTGGACTCGGATCACTTCGGATCAAGCCGACAACATTATAAGGGTAAGTTATATTCATAATTAATTAAGAAGACTATCTTAGAAACGCAATTTTCTAATATCTCTGCCTGTGGAATTTTTTGCAGCCTGTGACATTTTGAGAGATCAAAGGATATCAATAGTTTATTTTATCAAAAGAAAAACATCACTATCAACTATAGAATTTAATATTGAATATCCAACTAACCCAACCCTTAAATTCCTCAGAGAGAGTAAATGGCCTGTAAGATGCCTGTCTCACTATTTCCTGTTAGTTTCCACCATAATGTGGACATATTCCTAAAACTTTTAGGATTGTGTGTGTGGTGAAAATTACGTTGTACTTTTGCTTTTTTTTATGTATAATCAGTACGAATTTTCATTAAAAAAACGGTTAAATAGCTTCCTATCTTAACCATCTTTACCCGCATATCATACTTGAAGGGTAACCTTATCTGTAGCATCGCCTCCGTCCGGGCATGTGTCCAATAACAGTGGAGTAGTGCCCTTTTTTTTGGATCAAATAACTTCTTCCGCTCTGGGCGGAACGGAAGGGCGTGTCAGACTCTTACTGACTAAAACGCACCCGTGTTCCTTCAGTTGCCTGTACGTTGCCAGGGGTAGTGCCCTCACATTATTATTGTTCTTCACCAAACTTGTTCTGGTCACGGACCGTGGGATCGTGTTATTAGTTCCGCCACGACTCGTGTTTACCTACGATACACATACACAACATATTAATTAACTGAGGGGTAATTGCGTGATGTGAGTGTCAAAATGGCGGGTGTATGGCTGATTGGCTTAACTAATTGAAACATTTACTATTTAGTACCTAGGTTTAAAGAAATTGTACCTCTTTCAGAACGAAATTGTATCAAAATTTAGGCACACCAACCATATTGACGTCAGAATGGCGGTTGTATTTTTGCGTAGCTAAGATTACTGAAAGTTAGATAATAAAACATGCATGGATATTTAGTAGTACCGAAACATACCTTATGGTGCCTCTCTAAACATACCTTAAATCAGTGAAATCTCATCGGAATTTGACAGAAACTGAAAAATTCATCAACAGCCATTCATCTATACAGGGTGTTACAATATATTGTTTGTGTGACACAAAGAGTGGGTTATAGTACGTACTCTCACTGCAAAACACACATAAAATGACAATTGATCGCAATGGGTTTCATTTTGACAGTTCACACGTTCATTGCGTTATTTACGTTGTTGAGCAGGATCATTTTTCAAACCTATGTAGCAACGGATTAGCAATACTGCTGTATCCTTCAAAAATCTCGGATTGTGATTGAAAGTGTGTTACGCAATTAGGACGCAAGTTTATTTTGAACCTAACCAACGAATCTACGTTATGTTTTACGTGAAATTCACATTTTGTATTAGTATTGTTTATTCATGCCATTCAGCCACTTAAATCACTTAAATTATTTAAATCTGTCTGTTCGAAGCTGATTCCATAGCTTTTTCAAACAATGTTTAGAATTTTTCAAAACATTTGGTATGTTTCATAAAGATGATATCATTACTTCAGTGTTGTGATATTAAATGGACCGTGCACATAGTGTTGAAATGAGTAACTCTTAAAATAATGTGGCTGACCTCGTCATCTCCCAATTAACATTAATATATTGATCTAATGTATTGTTAATTTGTAGAAAAACTACGACACCCGCCTGTGTGGGCTGTGCCCGAATGCACAGAGTCGAGTGGAGGACCATCGACAGGCGCAGTGCCCGTCAGATGCCAATGGGCGGTTGCTGTGTTGGGATGACAAGCACTGCCAGAAGAGTGAGTTTTTTTTTCTCAATATCATATCATAATAGGTTCATTCCAATGATCAGAATGGGCTGAGATGAGCTATGAGTGCAGGCGCACTTTGAATGTAAACTAACAGAACATTATTACGTAATTGATGGATATTGTAAACAAAGGGAGCAATGGACTTGGGGAGCATGGGTCATTGAGCATAGTTACGTGAATGATGCAATGATATGATATGACACACGCTCCATTATAATGATTCGGTTCTCAGTAGTTATTGTACAATTCTCGCCTCTTGGTGGTCGTTCTTCCATAATACGAGTATATTTCGTTGAGATTTTACGGAAGGTGAAAACAGCCTGCTCTTCACGAATAGAATAATCTCAAGAGCGTGCATTCTGAAAGTGGGCAACGTCGCAAATAGATGTCAAATATTTCGCTGTTTTGGTTAATTTAGCAATATTACTCTATGGTAATATGAAATATGGCTAACTAGCGAACTAAAATATGAATTACTAGCTACGCCCCGCGTCACAGATTCCCGCGTTTTCACCCGCATAAGTCTAGATCCGTGGGAACATCGGGATAAAAAGTATCCTATTTCCTAACCCATGTCATGGTCTACCCATGTCATGGTCTACCCATGTGCCAAATTTCAACCAAATCCATTTAGCCGTTTTAGCGTGAAAGCGTAACAAACAAACATACAAACAATCAAATCTTTTCTCTTTGTAATATTAGTTTAGATGAAATGCAATAATGAATATCGTAACACCGAATAATAAAATTAGTTTTAGATGTAAAAAAAGTATTTGGAAACTTTCAAAATGCCTTTTTTACACCTAAAACGGTTACAACATCAAATTCAGTGTTATAATTGCAATTGAGCCTCAATAAATTTAAATCATTTATTAAACAGAAACTATGTCAAAAGGTTTTTATAAAGTTAAAGATTAATTAGACGACGAAAAGGCTTGGAACTAAAAGCTACTCCAACGTTCCCTCTGAAGCAACAAACAAGTGTTTTTTAGAATCAACGACTGCATGACACTATAATGATCTCATATAATTGTTTTGTTTATTTTATTTGACTGTTTAAGTCAATTTTATTATTTTTTTTGATTTGCTTTATGTGGTAATATAAATTATTTACTATTATATAGAATCAAGTTCTTACAACTAAACAGACAGCTGTGCTGCTGGGGAGTTTGTTGCGCCACTTCTTCTTCCCAGCTAAAGCATTAGGAAGTGTTGAAGGGTGGGCGTTTTTGGGGGACTGTCTTATGTAATTTTGACGTTCGAAAACTGCTGATTCTCAACCTAGTTTGAATAAATGACTTTTGAATTTGAATTTGAATTCATCTATACTTCTATACTAATACTATAAAGAAGTAAAATTTGTTTGTTTGTAAGTTTGTATGTAGGGAGCAATATCCGGAACTACCAGTCAGATTTGAAACGTTATTTTTGTATTGGAAAGCCCAATTCTTGAAGAAGGTTATAGGCTCGCGGACGAAGTCGCGAGCAGAAGCTAGTTACTAATATTCTAGTTCACTAGTTAGCGATATTTCATATTTCCATACAATAATCAAAATATTATAAATATTTTAGAGCTATTTGCGACGTTGGCAATTTTTAGAATGAACGCTTTTAATTTAATCCATCTGGAACCAGGGACCGTTTCAGTTAGCCGTATAAAGGGATTTACATAAGAGGTTTGCAAAGACGATGTGTTACATTACAGTGCAGTGAACGGCTTGTCTTATAGGAATAAACCAAACGGTTATTGCATAAAGTTAACCCTTATCCCATGAACAGGTTAGTAAATCGAAAACCCTTTCCCTCGTAAGGGTTGTAAAGGTTCCAATGGGTTAGCCTTTCTATTGGTTACCAGAAAAAAATGCCTAAAAAGTGTTATCTTTATGATTAGCTTTCCGCTATATCATTATGGGGTTAAGCTTGAAATACACAAAATTCTTAGACAAAGATACGAGACATTTATTAACACCCGGTTTCTGATTTGAGAATTAGAAGTTGAGAACTTGTCAAACTTTAATTTAGCATTGCTTACGTTTTTTTGCAAGGAAATTTTGAATGCCAAAGTAGATTTCGCAAGTTCTTAATTTGAAATTCTGAATTCAGAAACCGGGCCTTGGTTCATGTGTTGTTTATTGATCTAGTATGTTCCACGATGTGCGGCGACCGCGGCTGCCTGGACAACGGCACGTGCTGCAACCAGGCGTGTCTGGGCGGCTGTTCGGGGCCCTCCGCGCAGGACTGCCACGTCTGCCGCAACTACTCCTTCGGCTACGGCAGCCAACGGAAGTGCGTGGACTCTTGCCCTGCGAACGGCACATATCAGGTGATTACCCATACAAAACTTCAGTACCTAGTACTTACTCGACTCAAATGTATAGGACGGCTGATTATTTGCGTGAGCGTGACAGTTAAGTCTAAGGTACATTCAATAAGGCAAAGTAGGCAGATTAATCACGAGATCGTACGATCCGTTTGATGTGATGCTCGCATGGTCATGCGCACGATTGCCAATAAGGACAGAACTTATGCCGAATCCGTAGCACGGACAGACGACGGTCTGTTTGTTGGTCGACCAATATTATTTGCTACTTACTGACAAGTATTGTATTGTATTATTTGCAGCTGTTCCGTCGCTGTGTGACGGAGCAGGAGTGCCGCGCGACACCGGCGCCACTGACCTCCGACTCGGGAAGAAAGTATAAGATCTTCGGCAACCGCTGCGTCTACGATTGTGACATCGGATATATGGAGGTGCGTTAAAAAATTTTTTAAAGTAATAAGGGCCCTACTGCCCTACATCACCGGTGCAGACAGGTCGCGCTACCATCCATACATTTTGTTTGCAGCGCGACCTGGCTGGATTGATAATTTACGAGAAGAAAAAATATAATATAATGTTATAAAAATGTGGTATCTATATGTATTTTACTGTGTACATAAATAATAAAATAAAATAAATATAGTTATTTGTGTCACATGGGGACAAAGTAATATTTTGTTCTTCCAGGGCGTAATTCTGAATTCAGCGCTAAGCGAAGGATTCTATAGTAGAGTCCCGAGCGTAGCGACGCTCGGGATTCTTAAGTAGAATCCTGAGGTTAGCGAGGAATTCAATATACGCCGCCGCGCCGCCCGAGAACAAAATATTTTGTCCCCCAGTGATACACACTATTTTTCATCACTACCTATGAGAAAAATAAAAAGCTACGTACTCGATTTTTTTTTTACATTAAACCTTCACGCGTGCGCCTCCAACCTAACTACACAAATCAGTACGCTATCAAGAGCGCGGAGTGGACAAATAGAAGAGAGAAACCTCAAATTCCCTAGGGAGCAAAGTTGAATTTTGCTCCCGCTATCCTCTATAGGCAATTGTCGTTTTTCGAATAGGTGTGATGAAAAATAAAAATTGTGTTACGATTGTTAGGTGGGCGATGCGCAGAACGCAACATGTGTCCGGTGCCCGCCGTCCGGCTGTGTCAAAGAGTGTGTCGGCGACAAGGTCGACACGGTGACGGCGGCCGAGAAGTTCCGCGGCTGCACGCACGTCACCGGCAAGCTCGAGATCACCGTGCGCGCCTCTGGGGGTGAGCTACATAACATATGGTCGAGTCTATACTCCTGTGTTCTTTTGAGACTTTAAAAACTTTCAAGACTGGTTTCCTGTCATAGAACTGTTTGTTATCTGTAAAGTTTTGGAAAAAAAGAAGACTGCTTAATCCAATTTAAACTAGTGGTCACTTTTTTAATTGATGAGAATATTATTGTTTTATTTTTACTTAATTTACTTGTTTTAATGTATCGCCTCCAAGCAACTAAGAAGTCTCTGAGTACTATAAAACTAAATCCGCGATATAATTTATCGCTAATAATGTAGGTTTCATAATGCGCTATATCTTTATTTTTTTATTTAAATTGTAGGTAACACACTGGCACTGCTCGAACAGTCATTGGGTGAAATACGCGAGATAACTGGCTCGTTGGTAGTAATACGAGCGTACCCACTTGTGTCACTCATGTTTCTTAGGAGTCTGAAGAAAATCACCGGAGCATGGCCCAAAGAGGTCAAACTTAAAAATAGGTGAGTCAAAACTAAAATACTTATGTGATTTTATATATTATAATTATTATATAGTATTATTATAATTTTTTATTGCTTTTGTGTTTCTATAAGAAATATATGAATGTTAAATTAATGGAGGGACATCGTTTGAGCTAAGATGTTACCCCACAGAGGTCACGACCTTCAGCATAGAGGTGCGGCGCGGAGCAGGGGGCTGAAGATTCTGTTCAATACTAGTATTATAAAACACAATAGAGTAGTTTAGATTGGTATGTTTGCTTATTTGTTCATATATATCTTAGTAATAGGTAAATATCGTTCTTTCCTATATCAAAGTCTTTCCTGACTAGTTAATATATTACCTACTTGTACTTCTACATAATAATAATAATAACACTTAAGTATCTTAAATGTTTACCACCCTTTTTTTTATGCCTGTTTTTTCTATAATTGTTATAATAGAAACCACTGGGTACTGTATTAAACTAAGTAAAGGATTTATTGTTGGAGTTAGTTGAAAATCACCTTTAAAATTATCCGCGTGTCCAAGTCAATTAAAAATCAAGTAGGTACCTATGAATTCTAGTTCATTGAGTTCATTGCGTTTGAAAATTAGGTTTAAAACACCTACCGTTAAGGTTAATTCTTTATAATCATTGATTAGTTAGTTATCGCAGGTTTTTTAATATAAATCTTTTTTGTTTTCCTTATCAAAGGATACATAATTTTACACAAGACATTATTGGTGTCGTTTTATTAACCGATCAGTATGGAAATTGATTGCCGGATCCACACTTTTATGATATATTTACGTTGTATTTATTTGATTATTTATAACTGATACCATTTCAGACAAGTTTTACATATATTCAACAACCCGAACCTCGAGTTGTTGTGGGACTGGCCAACTCACGGCGACATTGACATCTCAGGGGGCTCCCTGTTCATACATTTAAACCCAAAGCTGTGCTACACCCAGATAATGCCGCTTAAGAACATGACTAGAGATCCGAGGTCCAGCTTCACTGAAATTGAAGTGTCAGAAGACAACAACGGAAATCAGGCCTCCTGTGAGTAGTTCACGTTGTTATTTAGCACGCAATCATACGTGCTTGGTATTGTTTATCCTCAAATAAATTGATCCGTCGTCTTTCGTCCTCGCCTCGTTGCTGAGGTTGGAGACCATTATAGCTAGAGTGTAGGATGTGCTTCACAGTAACATTATTATAACGATTTCTGTGTGTGACCTTTACGCAGGTTTACCGGACAAGTTGCACCTGCGTGCGAGCGAATTTGCCAGCAAAGCCGTGGTCCTCACGTGGAACCAGTACTGTCCCGTGGACATCCGCAAGCTGCTCGGCTACTCCATCTACTACATCCCGACCAAGCCCAACCAGAACGTCACGCTGTATGAACAGAGGGACGTGTGCTCCGACATGTTAGTATTCACTCATTTGTTTTTATACGTAGGTGAGTTGCATGCATCGTTTAATGGCAGTATGCTAAAGATAAATTGTTATTTAAAAAAAAGTTTAATAAGTAGGTATCATAATAATCTTAATCAGCCTATTAATGTTCCCCCTGCTGGGACATAGGCCTCCTCTCTGTGAGAGGTAGTGGGCTGTAATCTACCACGCGGGCCCAGTGCGGGTTGGTAGATGTCACATGTGTTCGAATTTTTGGTTCTGAGACATGTCGGTTTGAGGTTTCCTCACGATGTTTTCCTTCACCGTTTTGATAGCAGTGGTGATGAAATTATTTACACAAAGTAAAGCACATGCTTAGGGTCGAACCCACGACCTACAACTCGTAAGTCGGGGCCGTTACCACTGGGCCACCACTACTTTTCATAAGTATACTATTGAGTTCAAATAATAAGTGGATCCAGACAAAACTTCAATTTTTTTGTTTTTTTAATGAAATATATGTTTTCTGGACAGTGAATCAAATAACTAATAATCTTGTCTTATTTACAGATGGAATGTTGTGGATATAACCGAGGTCGAAGCACGTTTAAGAGAAAGCAGCAATGGTTCAAAAGAAGTTCCTACTGGCAACCAAAACGACATTCTCTTGAATCCGTGTCTGAATATGCAGCCCATGTTCCACATACTAACACCTCTGATCCCCGACACGCGATATGCGGCGTATGTGAAGACGTACACCACACTGCAGGAGAAAAAGGGTGCACAAAGTTCCATCATATACTTCACGACCTTACCAGGAAGTAAGTACCACAAGTAACAACAACAAAAAGCAAACTTCTTTAAAGTAGATCAGCTATCTATAATCTTTCCAACCATTTATTCATTTTTGAGTCAATTTCGAAATTCATAATGAATTTAATCGAATTTAAATAATATTATAATCGAATTCATAATTAATTTTTTAAAAACAGTGCCCAGAAAGCATTGCATTTTTTCACTTTGGTTTTTTTAATGTAATAATTACGGAACTTCATAAGCGTGTATAATGTCAAAACTTAAATAAATGGTTGGAAATAGTATAATTAAGTATGTACGTAACATATTTCGGTAAACGATTACGACAAATTTGTTTCATCTTGACAGTTCAACAACATTCATTGCGTTATTTACGTTGTTGAGCAGATTTTTCGAACTTATAAAGCAATGGATTAGCAATCTGTTTCAAAACGATTTAGATTCTGATTGATCGTGTTTTACGCAATTAGGGCACAGGGTTCCCTTAACCTTATTTAATTAATGGAACCTTGATATATATAAGAGCGTTCTAAGCTTCATGCTGGATTAAATTGGTGCTTTTGTGAAGAAAAAAAAAAAATCTTATTTAAACATACCTAGTTCGTGTGCCATTCTGAAGAATAACCGGCCCGTCCGCAGGGCCCAGCTCGGCGCAGGGCGTGGCGGTGGAGGCGCTGTCGCCGCACGCCGTGGCCGTGCGCTGGCAGGCGCCCGCGCTGCCCAACGGGACCATCGTGCTGTACCACGTGGCCGTGCAGGCCAGCAGCTACAACGTGCCGCAGCTGCTCACGGCCAACACCAACTACTGCGCTAACCGTGAGTTCTTATGCAATAAGTATCATAGACATGAAGAGCAGGTGCTTCATTCTATCCTGCGCTTTTACATACATAATTATTTAATGTCCTTTGGAATAATTTCATAATGAAAGTAATGGTAGGGAAATGACATTACATACTTGTATACAGTCACCCTATGTTTTCTGTATATTTTTTTCTTATTTCTCATTTCAGCGAGTGCCCTAGCGAATGTGATAACCAGTCGAGCAGAGGATTCTCCGGACAGTCAAGAGAAGGAGGCGACTGGTGACGTCACCAACGGCTCGTGTTCTTGCAAGGAAGAGGACAAACCGGGCATGAGGTTCAACTCGCGTGCAGAGAGAGAGCGGGAAGAAACAATCGCCTTTGAGAACGACCTGCAAAATAGTGTAAGGGATTGTATGCATGAACAAAACGACAAGTTTTTGAAAGAGGAACGACGTGTGGTGACGACCAGTTCCTCCTTTAAAAAGGGAGATTCTTTCGGCCAGACGGCTGTCGAGTGTGGTGGCCTACTGCTTAGGCTCTTTTCAATGGAGGAACTTGTCCTCCAGCACTAAACTGGTGAACCCGGTATGATAATGAAGCTATTGCTTGAAGGATGCGCTAACGATCACGTCGGGGTCACAGAATTGGAGTTTTTGGATGTGAAAAAACTCCAAAAGTTTATTTTAGTGCCTAAGAAAACATCCTTAGGGACTAGTGCTGAATAATAATTAAAAAAAAAAAAAACAGGTTGCACTCCGGGAGTGCCGGCAGAAGTGAAAACTTGAACATTAACGTTGTGCATTTTTGAATATTTTGGAATGGTTAGGGAATAATTTCGCACGATTTGCGTTATTTATCAGTATAAAAGTACTATCATTTATGTGGTTAAATACAATATTCATTAGTAGTATATTACTTATTTATTTTCAAAATATACTTAGTCTAAAAAAAATAAACAATTTATTTAACTTTTCATGAAGTATGTTTTGACTGCTTTTTTTTACCCATCGCTAAGGGTAAAATTTCTTACCTCACAATCTTTAGGTAATGTCAGACTATTTATTTTGATATTTACTTTGTCGGTTGCTAGGCAACGGGTCGAAGTCCCTCCGTCCTACGAATTTTTGGTCAGGGTCACGTGTCCTGACGCGGTGTCCTGACGCGAGATAAACATTTTTTACCCATCCCAAAAAAAGTGTACAACGCCGTTAAAGACGTTTTCACTTCAAAAACTGCCAAAACCCATATTACATAAAATAAAATTTTACAATACTGCAACAGAATAAATCACATCACAATAGAATAAAATGTCAATAAGCTAAGTAAAGCCCCGGCGTTTTGACAGTCATGCATGCTTTACGTCACTTTTGTCATTTTTTAGAATTTTGCGGTGTTACCTATAATTTTTTGATTATTTTAAGTCTAATTGACGATAATATCTGTTATTAGGCATATTTAGCGGTAAAAATAGTGAGTCACGCCGCGGGAGCGCACTGTTACCAAGTGGAGCTATTATGATAAGTTAAATCGCGTCCGCTAAATTGTATGAAATCTATATATTGTATGAATCTCTAACTCGCCTTGTGCCTTACGTGCTCCTAAAAAATAATCATCGTCGATTTTATAGATTACTAAACGCCAATTCATTACAGGTGTACAAAAAACAGAATGACAGACAGAAGCATTCAAAAAGGGTAAAGCGATCTCTGGACTACTCCATGAACAGCATGCTTGTGAAAACGGCCGAGATTATTGCGCCTACGCTCGGACAGAACTACACCAACACCACAGACGAGGAAGGTAATTTGCGAATTTGTCATCATCTCTAATTAATAACGTATTCATCTACTCAGTGCCTTGCCTTCACGGTGCCTTCACTGTTAGACCTCCATGGCCTCGTTTGTCATCATTACGACCGTCTAACATTCTCATTTTAGCCAAATGCAGTCGCAGCGAGCCTACAGTACAATAATGCGTTCAGGATGTTGTTGGGTATGCCGTGGTGGTGCAGCGCGTGTGGGATGTTTTCTGAAGCGCGCACTGATGGTGTGCAGGCCATCATGCGCAAAAAAGCAGCTTCCCTGCTGGCCCGTATACGGGGTAGCAATAAGGGCATTCTGAACGCAATACTTTCAGAATCAGTGGGCCATATCTTGTGTAGCCCAATTTAAATAACATATTTTATTGGATAAAGATTAGTATAATACTGGTCAAAATGGTTTCGGAAATAACAATAAAAATTTTATCAAATTAGAAAGATAATAATGGTTACTGTGGGTCATCCTTAGAAGATAGACATGCCATCGCGAACAATCCTGTAGAACATAAATTTTATTTATCTCTCACGGTTTACGGCCTCCAGTCGGCATGAGTTTTTTCAACATCTTCAACAATAATCGTAATATTTCAGCCAATTTACACAAAACCTTAATAATGTATACGCTAAAACCTTTGAAAATCCGGTCGATAGTTTTTGAGTTTATCGCGTTCAGACAAACAGACAGACAGACGCGGCGGGGGAAATTGTTTTGTAATATTTAAGGATAAGGATATATGCATCAGCATAAAGCTTGCGTAGTTGCGTCGTAAAGGACCCCACAACAAAGAACTACTTGTAGAGCTAGTCAACCGTTTCAAAGCTATTTTCGAGAATCTACACGAAAAAAAAATGCCACTGCAAACTATTTCGAACGGTTTCACGGTTCCAGAATAAGTAAACGTTTGTAGTTGATAGTTGGAACAATGACAACCTGAAATGCAAAAAATCTTCTGAATCCAAACCTAGAACTTGTCGATGTTAGGGTTAAAGGTTGGACACTAAAGTAAACACCGTTTTAAGGATTTCAATAATACGTTTATTATCCTTTTCTTTATATATAGGAAGGTGTGTTTTAACTAGTATTATGAGAGACGTGCGATCCCACACAGGGCTAATAGTATAGTTCAGTCTCTATGAGAAAGTTAGGATTTCGTCAAGTGGTTAAGGGCGGGCTCGGGTAGAATAAATAATATTTATGAGTTAGAAAGAGAAAGACTAATAGTGTTGAAGTAGGATCGATTTGTTTTTGCCATACTCCAACACGCCCCCTCAAAAATAAATCCCTTTCTTTTTAATTACGATTTAATAATTTTATTATATCAAACATCTGTATACAATTACAAAATCACACACCTTCCTCTCTCACTGGGAAAACAATTATCATGGTCCAACATTCGTTGCGCAGGATTAGGGAAACCCAGTAAAACCTAATCAGACCATTATCATTCAATTCATCCATTATAACTGGATACTATTAATGTTATTCATCTACTTAGGTATTTTAAGCAAGCTCTTATTATTATCATATCCTTATCATTTATTTATCCACGTTGTATATAATTACAACGTCACCCCAAACTGCATTCTCATCTCGGTGAAACGCACTGCGGGTAATGATTTTGTCAGGATATCAGCCAGCTGGTTATCTGTAAAAACATAAAACATTTTAATCTCATTTTTCTCAACCTGTTCTTTAGAAAAATTATACTTAATATCAATGTGTTTAGATCTTTTGTGACTAGTAGGATTGTTCGCGATGCATATATATACATCCATTATTATCCTCATAAATAAAATAGACTCTGGAACCGCAATGCCAATTCTTGTTAATAATGTCTTTACACAGAGCTTATTTTACTGCTTCATATGAGCCATATACTCTGTTTCAGTGGATGAAGTTGCCACTGTTTGCTGACCTTTTGTTTGCCAGCATATTGTGCATTGATCAAATAATGTAAACAAATATTCTGTAGTACTTTTTCGATCTATTTCGTTACTACCCCAGTCAGAATCAACAAAGCCACTTATAATATTTTTGTAATCATTTCGTCTAAAAGTTAACTTCAGATTTATGGGTTCCCATTGAATATCGCAAGACCCTTTTTGAGTGTGACCATAATGAATGGTCGTTTTTGCTTGCATATCGACTCAAGATGTTAATAGAAAAACTTAGGCCAGGTCGAGTGACCCAATTAGATTTCTACAAGGGGGGCACTTCATATTTCACACGAATTTAATGCTACGTAATGTAGTTTACTTTCAAGCGGAGTAGTGACAGAAATACAGTCACTCATGTTAAACTTCTCAAGAATTGTTCGTTTTTATTTTTTTTATTGTACATTTCTTGATCTAAAGTAAACTTTGTTTTCAGACTTGGTTATTTTGATTCCCAGAAAACACTTGATCTCTTTTAAATCTACCATCTTAAAAGTGTTCATTACCTACGTATGTTTTAAAACTATTCATAGTATTTATAGTCACAAGATCGTCCACATAAAGCATATTCTTTAAAACATGATCAGCATTAAAAATGTAAATGCAAAGGTTCGCCGATGAGTATTGAAAACCCCTTTTATCAGAGCTTGTTCAAACATTGGAACCAACAGCTTGCAGACTGTTTTAATCCATATAATGATTTATTTAATTTGCAAACCATATTACTTGCAGCCGAGATACCCTTGGGAATAGTCATAAAGATTTCCTCTTTTATAGCTTTTCCCATAGGTGCTGATCCCTGGATTTAATTTTTTATTTAACACTTTGCCCGACCCGGGGATCGAACCCAGGACCTCGTGCTCAGCAGTAGCGCTTGCTACAACTAGACCAACGAAGCAGTTAAGGGAATTAATTTCCTCTTTTATAGCTTTTCCCATAGATGCTGATCCCTGGATTTAATTTTTATATAACACATTGCCCGACCCGGGGATCGAACCCAGGACCTACTACTTAGTCTCAAATTATGTGATATTTCACTGTCTTGAGATAAAGTTAACTCTTTGCCATTGTGATATGAAGACCGGTTCAAGCGCTCTCCTGTATCATTATATACAGATTTATTAGCAGGTATTATTTTCGTTTAGTTTTACATAAACCATCTGAATGCTTTATCAGATTCACACCTCTTTTCCCGCTTGACTGTCACTAATGAGACACAATAAAATTTTAATTGTTATCGAGCTGCATCAGTCTTTCGGACAGTTGAGCATCTACGGGTGTACAAAGTCAGAGTTATCAACAGAGTTATTATTATTTCTAGCCATAATAATCTGTTCCTGGCGCAGGTTTAACTGGCCTACGCCTATTTAATGGAAATCTCATCCATTATCTCATCTCTGACTCCAAGAAACAGTTTCCGTTTGTTAACTTATAAAAACTGAATGATTTATCAGATTCACACCTCTTTTAAACGGGTGTCCAAAGTCTAGAGTTGTCACAGAGTTATAGCTACGTCTAGCTTATAATCCGTTCAGGCTCAGATTTCACTGGCCACTTTGATTATTATTACTCGTATTATTTGGTTAGACACACTAGCAGCTAATTAGCTGATGCGTGTGTATCAAATAGCTTGGAGATATTTAATCTATCTATTTCATATCTTTGATAGGAAACAAATCTCATCCATTACCACATCTCTGACTCCAGCAAACTGTTTCTACTACTACAACCCACACCTTATTAATTGTTAATTGGTTCATATACCCAACGAAAATTCTCTTTGACAATTTATTGTCAAATTTCGTTTTATTATTTTTATTTACAAAATAAACAGTAGAACCAAAAACTTTTAAATACTTCAGTTGCGGCTTAGTATTATGCTTTCAACCTCAGTGCTGTCGTGGGTCTGATATTTATTAAATCACAGCCTCACCCCAGAATGATTGATCTAGTTTAGACCCTTGTACCATTGTAGGACTTCGTTCTGTTATTAATTATTATTCATATCATACGTTCGGCAATACCATTCAAAGCCAGAGTATATTGCACTGTCCGTGGTAGTTAATACCTGTCCGCGTACAGAACTCTTTAATTTAATTGAATACACATTCCCCTCCATTATCACAATATAAGTTAACAATTCTCAGACAAAAACGAGTTTCGCTTTTTGCGACATAATCCCGAAACGTTATAAAAACATCTGTGTGCACTTTAAATAGAGTTCGTTTCAAATCTTTTGTTTTCGATTTGTTAAATAAAATATAAACGTGCTAGTTTTCCATAAATACAAGCTTCACACAATGTGTCACTTGGCATTATTATGCCAATTAATTTTATCAATATCATAAAATAGTTTCTTTCTATTTCGATACATTTTGATTGGCAATAAGGCCCAACCTTTGATGCCACAATTCATAAGTATTATTTACGACTCTATTTAATGAGCATTCGCTATTTAAAGCATGTTTAAAAGCAGAAAGTTAACGCCAATAAGATTGTTCAAAGACTCACCCTTTATTACCGGCTTACCATCATTGTACACAACAATACTGCCCTTTTTATCAAAGAGATTTTCATACCTGTTTGTTGCACTTTCCTTACCGTAGTAGGTCTTACAACCTACTCCTATATCCCCTTGGATATAGGAACAGAAAGATATAGGTATCCTGTAGTATGCCTGGTACGCCCATCTCACTAGTAACTGAGAGATAACCTTTCGTTGTCACTTGTATAAACTTGCAATTTTTCGCTACAGAAATGTTTATTGACTTTTCTAGCTTAGTGAAGTTTAATTCCAAATCTTCTCGATTTATCAAATGATCTGATGCCCGTAATTTCTGTCATTTGTATCACTGCCAGTCATAAAAGCAAATCCAGAGTATTTCCATTATGTGGTTTTGAGCTCACCAGCTGAACTGTTTTATTGTTGGTTCTTTTGTTTTCAATAGCTCTTTTGTAAGACAAACCAATGCTTTTTCAAATGACCCGTTTTGCCGTTTTCACAAAAGCTAACGTTATATTGGCTTATTGGTGACGATGCCGCTACAGCTGTTCGGTGCACATGTAACCATAAGTTCGGTGACAAGGAGCTTCATCGTCGATACCGATTAGTACTTCCACCAGTTCACTTAATAGATTGCGAATTAGACATTTCCACACACTATACTTATCTCCATCAAATTGTCTAATGTTCCTTTTAGATCTTTTGATCCATATTCAATCACTCTCACTAAAATAACTTTTTATTTATTTTGGTAAATGCACAGAAAGTTTTTATTATTTAGTGTCCTTTGATTTCACTTTATATTATTTGTTCTCACTTTAACTTAGCGCTCCTGGGCCCATAACCTGTTAGGGTTAAAGGTTGGACACTAAAGTAAACACCGTTTTAAGGATTTCAATAATACGTTTATTATCCTTTTCTTTATATATAGGAAGGTGTGTTTTAACTAGTATTATGAGAGACGTGCGATCCCACACAGGGCTAATAGTATAGTTCAGTCTCTATGAGAAAGTTAGGATTTCGTCAAGTGGTTAAGGGCGGGCTCGGGTAGAATAAATAATATTTATGAGTTAGAAAGAGAAAGACTAATAGTGTTGAAGTAGGATCGATTTGTTTTTGCCATACTCCAACAGTCGAATGTATCAAAGTGATATCTTAACAAGTAAAAAAAGGGTTTAGAAAAAAGGTATTATACAAATAACTACATACGGAAATTCGTTCACTACAAACAACTACTAACGATTTCCCATACAAATCAACCGTTAGAATTGGTTAGAATTTCTTTTAATCCGATGGCAATTTTATGGGTGAGTCATTTTTTTTTTGGTCAAACTACATACAAAAATTTCTTTTAATCCGATGGCAATTTTATGGGTGAGTCATTTTTTTTTTGGTCAAACTACATACAAAAATGTTATCTACAATCAACTACATACGAAGCCCTTCGAGAATGCGCAAAAAACATTATATTTTTTCAAGTTGCGTGACAGGCTCACGTAGGTCAACCAACATTATTAGTTTTTCATGGGGATTTGGTTGCTGCATGTTGCCATCATAATCAACCTATTAATGTTCCCACAGCTGGGACACAGGCCTCCTCTCTGTGAGAGGGAGTGGGCTGTAATCTACCACGCGGGCCCAGTGCGGGTTGGTAGATGTCACATGTCTTCGAATTTTTAGTTCTAAGGTTTCCTCACGATGTTTTCGTTCACCGTTTTGAGTGCAGTGGTGATGAAATTATTTACACAAAGTAAAGCGCCTGCTTGGGTTCGAACCCACGACCTACAACTCGTAAGTCGGGGCCACTTGGCCACCACTGCTCTTTATAAGTATAGTATTGAGTTGCAGTTGCATAGTCGAAGTATATTGAGTTCAAATAATAAGTGGATCCAGACAGTACTACTATTTTTACCATGTTGCCATCATCACATCGTTATCATTATGCAAATGGTTTATTTTGATATTTTTTATAACACCGCACCTGTATTACCCGAAGGGTTAGGGAGAGGTGTACTTATAGTACACCCACATTTCGCCAGTTATGTTTAAGTCCCATGTAATAGGGGCGCGTAGCTATAATCAATCTACTGATAAAGAAATTCTGAACTTGGAAACTCTTTGATTTGCGTGAATAAGGTTTTGTAGGTGACACAACGACACCAGACCAGCGCAGACGGATGATGATGATCTTTTGATTGTTATAAAATCATGTGCGTTTTGAGTTTGGTTGCCGCCAACAACGACGGCGTGTGACTGACGCTCCGGCTAGCTGCGGCTAGCAGGCCAGCAGGGCGCGCCGCCCGCACTGTTAAAACAACACAAAAAATAACTAAAAAACTAGTTCAGTTGGTCAACTGCAAATATTTTATGCTGTGGCATGGATTTTCCGCGAAATGTTTGACAACTTATCGTAAATATATACGTCGCTCTGCAATTGGGGGAGGCGGAGGTAGTGTTTCAAAGGCCTATAGGCCCGGAAAACCTAGCCTTAATCCCCGGCTCCGCCGGCTGAACCATGAGACTCTCCAAAGAAAAAGTTTGCTTATAGATAAAATATTCTTCTTAGGAGAGTTTTCCAAAAAATTTCAAATTGGGAATAAAGTTCCGTTCCTGATTATTAGGCTCATCGCGCTCACAATTTATACTCCAGAACACTAAAAAGATCGAAGTTTCCAAGAACACAATTTCAAAAATCTATAAAAGCATGTCAATCAATCAACTCGGCCTTTTGCAGTCAACTGCTGGACGTGATCTCTCCCAGACTGCACCACAAAACCCTGTCTTCCGCATTCTGCATCGTCTGTCCTTCTTAAGGTCGTCGGTACAGTTAGCTGGGGGGCGTCCCACACTACGTTTACCGATACGCGGTCTCCACTCCAGTACTCGTCTGTTCCACCGGCCAACTGTCGCTAAAAGCATGTAAAAACTTAATTTGTCTGCAGGTTCCGTCGAATCCCTGTACTTCGAACTGGGGGCCGACACAAAGTCGCTGACTGTGACGAACTTGCGGCACTTCACGTGGTACACGGTCAGCATCTACGCCTGCCGCGCCAAGCACGAGAAGGAGACCCTCAAAGATTACAACAGCACTTGGTGCTCAGAACATCGGGCGTACAATACCTTCCGCACTCCGGAACTAGGTAAGCCTACGGAACCAACTAAACAAAAACAAGTCAAACTTATTGTACTTACATTATAAGTGAACGATGCGGTGTCCTATAATTGGAAGCGCACACTAATATTTTTATACCATTCCCCCTCTAAAAAGCTTATTTTATTCACTGAAAACAGTGAATAAAAAGCTCTTTTAATCACTATTTTGGTGTTTGAATTTAGAACACACCAATGTATTCGACCTCTATCTCAATGCTATACAACCTCCTTAACACTTTCGACTCCACCCATTTTCATAGAACTCATAACTCATCATTCCGCCATAAAAGTCTATGACTTTTATTATTCGTAGTTGGAAGTGAAACCTCCGGGAGGTTTCACTTCCAACGTCCACGAGGGCTCCCGGCATCCCATACCCAAGTAGGTGAACCCTCCAGGCCCAAGTAACATTTTTACGAAGCCAAAGTTTTGAAATATGCTTCTAAGTCCTAAAATAGTAATTTTCTGGTTTCTGATTTTACTTCAGGTCTTATTTTAGTTTTTTTTATCGCTAACAGCTCTTAGATCTGAATAGTAATTTGAAAAACCAAATGGGCTTACACAGGAGGTTAAAATAACGTTACGTTTACCTATTATTATTACTAAATTATTCTGAGAGCGTCAGGTTCTAAAAAGTTTCTGCTTAGGTTTTATTTTGGCACTCCATAGGCTAAAGCTTGGCTAGTTGGTCGTACATGCAACCCAAGCAGGGCCTATTCAGAAACACATTTCGCTAAAACTTATGAGGATAATTCAAAACCTTTGCAGGGCTTTTAGGTTTTCGCGCTAACCAATCTCAGTCCTTTTGGCATAAAATGAGACTAATTTGAATTTTCATATTCTTTTTGATATTTATAAAGATAGTTTCTAGTCCTAAGGTATAAGGAAGAGCATTGTAAGACTTTTTTTTAATGCTTTTTGATTTTTTGTTAACCACTTCGCAACCTGGTCGGCTTCGCGTGTGCCTAATTAAAACTCCAACAATATCCATCAAAACTATACAGGATGTCCTGGCACAAGATGGCCAACAGTGGCAATTTTTTTTGAGAAAATCATAAAAGATAATATATGCACATTCCAATATATTTCTAATCTAATAACATTGTGTTGTGTAATATGCACTATTTTTCTAACATGAATAATCTTATCATTTAGATGCTTATTTAAAATGAAGATCCTTACAAGAAATGTCCCAAAATACCCAAGAACCTTTTTGTCTACTCCAGCGAAAATAACACACACGACATTTCATTTGAATTTTCATTATTTTTTATTTCATTTAATTTTTTCATTTCATTTCATTAACGACATAATTATCAGGAGGCAATATTGGCATCAAATGTATCGAAGATGTTTTTACTGTGACACAAAAACGAATCATGATATTGCGATAAATATTAATATTGATGCCAAAAGTAAACAGCCTATATGCAGAAATTAATCACTCACAATTTTATATTTCACTGATTTCAGCAAGGTTTGGGTACTGGTTAGATTGGCTACAGAAAGTTCTTCATTGGGCCAATATAGCCCTCAAATATACCTATAGCTCCTAGTTTAGCATAATGAAAGTCCTTTTGGTAATTTTCAAGTGCAAAAGGATTTAAGCCATGGCTTCTTTGTCATAAATTAGTTAAATCCCAAACTTTTAAGTTCTAGTATCAAGTCGGCCATTTTATGATATTAGAATCTAATTTTTTAAGTAAATTTACTAATATTTCTACAATTATGACAAGGTTTGAATTACATTTCAGTGTTATACGTAGATACTATGTAATATTCCAAGCATTACAACCTTTTCCGGATAAAAATGTTTTTTTTTTAATTATTATTTTTTATTGTAATACTTAAATCATATAAAATCATGTATTTTAAGGGGCCCGTGAGTTTTACAGAATTATCGGTACCTATTTCATCAACAAAGTAACAGTCGCAATAGAACTGACGAATACTTTTAGTAATAACAGCATCTCAATAACTACGTATCTGAAATAAATATCATTACGAAACATAAATCGCCATTATTTATTTATTCCATTGTCATTGAAAGCGCATTCAATCAGAGACATCTTAAAAAACCTAAATATAACTTTAAGAACCCCAAAATATCCTAATTTAGATTTTCGTAATCCTTTATGACCTCAGAATGGCCTATATTCAGAACTTGAATCTGATTAACAAGACTTTTTCTATGCCAAATCCAGTCTAGTTCAGGGCTTGCATGTAAGTTCTAATTTAGACTTAGCAAGGCCTATCAGGTTTTGAGAAGGTTAAGTTTAGGTTCTGGGATTTACTATTTCATCTTGACAACTTAAAGCTAAAACGTTATGCGGAGGTTCTGTAGGTCGGGCCCTTTTGGGATACAGAACGCAATAATAAGGTTATTTTAGCGTTGTGTAAACTAATCACCCAGAACTTTGAGTAATTCTAGAAAGGTTCTAGAACCTTTGGTAAACCTTTTCAGAACCTAAAATGTTACTTGGGGGAGGGCTCCCGACACTGAACGTCTACATTTAAAATGAGCCCTCCGCGGGGGTTCCCGGCATTCCATATCCAAGTAGGTGAACCCTCCAGGAGGGCTCCCGACACTGAACGTCTACATTTAAAATGAGCCCTCCGCGAGGGCTCCCGACATCCCATATCCAAGTAGGTGAACCCTCCAGGAGGGCTCCCGACACTGAATGTCTACATTTAAAATGAGCCCTCCGCGAGGGCTCCAGACATCCCATATCCAAGTGGGTGAACCCTCTAGGAGGGCTCCCGACCCTGAATGTCTACATTTAAAATGAGCCCTCCGCGAGGGCTCCCGACATCCCATATCCAAGTAGGTGAACCCTCCAGGAGGGCTCCCGACACTGAACGTGTTAACCTTTTATTAAATGTCCTTTTTGCGCTTAAATCTTTCTTTTTCTCGTAGTCATGGTATAAAGTATAGTATGCAACTCTTGAATAAAACGGATTTATATCGAGGGCCATGAATCACTCGCGTCGCTCAGGATTCTAACACTTGAATCACTCGCTGCGCTCGTGATTCAATCATCATGAATCACTCCCTACGGTCGTGATTCAGTCGTTAGAATCCTTCACTTGATCGTGATTCATCTATAGCCCTCGCTTTAAATCCGTCCTTTATTCATTAGTTGCATAATATACTATTGTTCTGATTCTTATAAACTTGTATGTAGCATCTGTTGGAGATCCAATAAATAAATAAACTATGGTCAAAATTTAGTTTCCAATTTAAATAATTATGTAATCTAGGAAATATAACTTTAGTGCCCGAACATAAAGTCTAGTTCGGCTTGTCTACAACCTTTACAACCAACCTTATTAAGACATTTTTAATAATAGTCATTCGGAAATGAACTTCATTTACACCTTAGTATTGTTGATATTTCATATTAGTAGTCAACCAAAAAAACTAGGTTGATTGACAATTTTACGAGCGAAATTTGTTGGATATAGTCGCTAGAAAATGTCACCTTGGAACAAAGTTAAAATGTCCTATCACTATGTGCCAGTAATTACACCCGGCACCCAAACCCTTCAAACGGGCATACAGCAAAGCTGCTTACCGGGAGAAATAGGAATGGTGGTAGTACTGTGTGTTGCGACGCAGCCCGGCCACAGTCGATTTCGTCATTTATAGACGTATCAATTAAATGTTCTTTAATTGTTCTTGCTGTACCAATGAATAGATTAAATGTACCTCTAATATATCTTGTTAAAAAAAACACTTGTTTGTGGCCGGGCAGTACCGTATACGTTGCAGCCCAGCCACGTCTATATTTTCTGGTAGGATGATCGGAATGTTCTAAATATATAATATTTTAGAACATTGCCCGGCCACAAACAAGTGCTTTTTTAACAAGATATATTAGAGGTACATTTAATCTATTCATTGGTACAGCAAGAACAATTAAAGAACATTTAATTGATACGTCTATAAACGACGAAATCGACTGTGGCCGGGCTGCGTCGCAACACACGGTAGTACTTCCCCGGGGCGAGCTGTTCACGAAAGTTCTGCTACTACGTTGACTGCCTCGTTGGTCTAGTGGTCGCAAGCGCTACTGCTGAGCATGAGGTCCTGGGTTCGATTCCCAAGTCGGGCAATGTCTTATTGGGTTTTCCATTAGGAATTTCTCAGTACCAGCCCAAAGCCTGGATTTGTGCCCAGTTGATGACAAAAGGTTCGCCCCCTATTACATGGGACTTAAACATAACTAGCGAAATGTGGGTGTACCTAGTATGGGTACCTAACCCTCTGCCTAAGCCTTCGGGGAAACAAGGCGTGATGTTATGTTATGTATGTAAAGTCTATTTAAATTCTTGTTTCTAATTGATATTATTTCCACTTAAACAATCATCAACTTTATGCAAGTGTAAATAAAGTTGATTTTAGACTGACTAGTACTGTTGAAAAAGTCATACAAAATATGAAGTTGTAGCGCAACTGAACCTATGTGTAGGACTAAGAAAAACAATTGTAATGCCTACGCATTACAATTGTTTTTCTTAAAACTCATGTTTGTTAACATGTTTGGCAGATAAATTGCGAACGCGCAGATTAGTCAACCAAAGTCCTTCAGGTAGCACGCCGCCTATCACATACAAAATAATAAAATTGTTGTTATCTTTGCAGTAAACGCGGATAAAGTGAACAACTTGCAAGCAGAAGTGATCGTGTCGAACAAGACGTTAGGCGAAGTGAACGTGACGTGGCAACCGCCCGAGAAACCCAACGGGTTCGTTGTAGCCTACACCGTGCACTACTCTCGCGTCGATGATAACTTGGCGGTACATAATTTCCTTAAATTTCCTTGTTTTCTTTGACTAAACAGATAAATAAAATTTTCATTACTGTCGGGGTACCGCTGTGCGGAACACATTTTAATCTGAGGTCCCCCAACTGTAATGACAATTTTATTTATCTGTTTTGGTCAGCGAGTAAATAAGTAACCTTTCGATTTGTATATACAGATTAATTAATACAACATTTTTTATTACTTTTTAGTCCGTTTTTTGAAGGGCAGTAGTGTTTTAATTTTTTTTTAATATTTAATTTTATTTTAAAGTATGTTGTGACAAGTTTTATTTTAAAACAGAATTAAAGCAAAATTAAAGCCAGCTAGCATGATAATGCTTAGGTGCATAGGTGGCTTTTATTTTGGAATGTGCTCATCAAGGCCTTCAATCCATATTGTATAATAGCTTCTTTTTACATTTGAAAAAGACTAACTTACGCCATATAGATTTAAAAAAAAATAGCCTTAGTCACTCGGGATGATGTAAAGATTCTAACGATACCCCATACATCCAAATCTGTTCGGGCATTTAAAAGTTATGGTGCATCAAATGTGTGTCGTTGCATAGGGCCAGGACGTGGGCCTTCAGAGCTGCATCGCGGTGGATGACTACGAGAACAACGGGCACAGCTACACGCTGCGCAACCTGTCGCCCGGCAACTACAGCGTCGAGGTCACGCCCGTCACGGCCGCGGGCGCGGGCAACGCCTCCGCCGTGCCCATCTTCATAGCGGTAACTATGCTTAATAAGCCCAGGTACGCACGGGGGATTTTCAACTCTCGGTGTTGAGTCGAGCATTGAGAATCAAGTGCGCGATAAAAAATCGCCCGTGGGTTGAAGAGCTAATTCTTTTGACCTTTTCTTGGTCACTGCAGACAATCCCTATGGAGACTACGAGACTAGGCATAGTCCACTATGCAGGATGCATTACAGTGCACAAGAAGTGTCTTTTCAAACATCTGGTCATCTCACTCTTCCCTCACTTCATATACTAACTGCCTACTGTTGACTGGTTATACACTGGCTTCGTTTTTATAAGTTACTAGCTTCTGCCCGCGACTTCGTCCGCGAGCCTATAACCTTCCTCAAGAATTTTTAAATCCGACTGGTAGTTCCGGAGATTACCCCCTTCATACAAACTTACAAACAAACAAATTATACCTCTTTATAATATTTACTGAAAGTTTGGCAAGCAATAATTAAAACGCAAGCCGTGGCACCGTGTACGTAAAATGCGGTAGTGGAGTGCGTCATTTCATAGTGGACAAGCTATACTAAAAAAACAGACGATTCTAATTTCAAAAATATTTCCAGGAGAGAAAAGCTCAAGTCTCGTACGACTGGGTCTGGGGCGTCGTAGGCGGCAGCGTCGTCATGTTGCTGGTGCTGGGCGCCGGCGTGTGGTACGCGCGGCGCGGCCTGCTGCCGTCGGCCGAGGCCAACAAGCTGTTCGCGAGCGTCAACCCCGAGTACGTGTCCACCATGTACGTGCCCGACGAGTGGGAGGTGCCGCGCTCGTCCGTCGAGTTCGTACGCGAACTGGGGCAGGGCTCGTTCGGAATGGTAAGTTTAATTCAATTGTCTAAGTTTATTGTAGAAACCGTAAGGATTATTGTCAGGATCAATGCTCGGCGTACTTTTATTAGCCCAGAAAAATAAAAACAAAGACAAATCTGCAAAAAAAAGTACTAGTGAAGGATTTCCACTAGAATTAGATTAATTATAGTATATAACATAAACTAGTCATGTTAAAAAGGAAAATTGTTTTCAAAGGTCCAGAAAACCATGATTTTGCTAAAATCTCGTAAACCTTACGTCAACTAATGCTTCGACAAGTTAAGAGGGTTTACGACGAGGGGTTACGACGTAAACCCTCTTAATAGGGATGATGACAAAAATTTTTTTTTGTCCGGAAATTGCATATGAAAAAATAACTTACACGTATTTTTTCTTTTTTTACTATTACGGCAATACATTGAGTTAAAATGTGCTATGACGTCACGAGTATGTAGATTTTATACTTTCTTGTGACGTAGCGACCCCCACTCCCCAACTTGAATTGCGTTTTATCCAAGTAACTTTTTATTATTATGATAAAGCAAAAAATACGATTCAAATATTTTTTTATTATCTGACTGACGGACGGACTAAATAGAATTACTTTTTTTTTACCCAGGCATCATCCCTATTCCTTAGGAAATTCTGCACAAAAAAGTCTTGCATAAAATTAATTTAGGATTGAAATATAAGGCAAAGAGGAGAAAAGAGCATACTTCTGTACTAAATCCGTGCGTATAATAGTGTATGCTAATAAAATTATATTTTTATGCTTGAGAAAGTAATTTTATGTACAAACTCATCTTAGCAGAAAACTAGAACCAAGATAAGAAAACGACCAACAATTAATAAAATGCTTCATAATTTAATATCAATGGTAACGCATGGATTTTGGCCCGGACTCCACCGGCCCTGGTCCAGGCCATGGTACGGAGCGACAGGGAAGCCAGTAATGCTCGCGAAGAAGGAAGAGGAGTGCGTGAGGGAGAGGCAAATGTCGCGCCCTCACGCCCCTAGTCGCCGCAGGAGACGCCCTGGGCGTCGGGAATCGAGACCCGACCACCGTAGGCGCGGGCTTGCGGACGGAGAGCAATGGGTAACTCGCCGTCCGATAAGGACCAGGCCCGGGTCGACGGCGCGTCGTGTTCCACGCGCGCCTCAAAGAGATGCCAGCCCAACTGATGGAGTCCGCTAGGGATGTTACCTGCCGGGGTTGCGGAAAAGTCCTAAAGGTTTACCGTGGCCCCTGGCAACGTACAGGCAACTGAAGGAACACGGGTGGGTTTTATTCAGTAAGAGTGACACGCCCTTCCGCTCCGCCCAGAGCGGGAGAAGTCATTTGATGATTCCATCCCCCCCCCAAAAAAAAAAAGCTCGGACTCCACCAAAGCGAAGACTAGACGAGAGCAGAGCAGATCTGTTAGAAAAACAATAGGATTTCGTTATTTACTATATCTCAACTACGCTTAGCTTCAGTGGATACGGTTGAGCAGAGAGAAGAGAAGTAGTCTCATATTTGCTTAATGCGAATAAAAACAGATATGTGAGCTCTGCCTCGCAAGCTGGCGGCGACGAGAGGAGATGTGAGCGGCCTAGCCAGTACACTTCCGGTCTAGCCAGTACCCATCTTTGCTCCTGTTTAGCCAGTACACATCTCTGCTCCGGTCTAACCAGTACACATGTCTACTCCGCTCTAGCCTGTACACCTCCGGTCTAGCCAGTACCCATCTCTGCTCCGGTCTAGCCAGTACACATCTATGCACTGATCTAGCCAGTACGCATCTCTGCTCAGGTCTAACCAGTACACATCTCTACTCTGGTCTAACCTGTACACATGTCTACTCCGCTCTAGCCTTTACACATCTCTTCTCCGCTCTGGCCAGAACACCTCCGGTCTAGCCAGTACCCATCTCTGCTCCGGTCTAGCCAGTACACATCTATGCACCGATCTAGCCAGTACGAATCTCTGCTCAGGTCTAACCAGTACACATCTCTACTCTGGTCTAACCAGTACACATCTCTACTCAGGTCTAACCAGTACACATCTCTGCCACAGATAATATAATACTACGTATCTCTGCTCAGGTCTAACCAGTACACATCTATACTCTGGTCTAACCAGTACACATCTCTACTCCGCTCTAGCCTGTACACATCTCTGCTCCGGTCTAGCCAGTATACATCTCTGCTCCGGTCTAGCCAGTACACATCTCTGCTACGCTCTAACCAGTATACCTACATCTCTGCTCCGCTCTAGCCTGTACACATCTTTGCTCCGCTCTGCCTCTGGCTAGTACACATCTCTACTCCGGTCTAACCTAACCAGTACGCATCTCCCCGCACACCGGAGGTGGATATAAGCTAGCCGATAAGTATCTCCTCTCATCTCCGCCCATCGTCGGTTCGGTGGAGTCCGGGCCTTAGGCTTAGGCCTACGATATCAAACAAATAAAAACGCGCCTTTAACTTTACTTCAAAGGTGGTGCGGAAAGAAAAGCATCGTTAACCAAAACTTTTTATAACGGTATGTCGAGAAACCTACGTAAAACTCTGGTCCTACGTAAATCTTGTTGAGATTGTTTTTTTGTGCAAAATGTATTCAAGAGTAAACTAAAATCATCAACAACAACAAAAACCACGAAAAACGAATACTTCACGAAATAAGCAGATTTTTGTGACCTTTGACAGACACGATTTTTGTTTTCACACATCATGTACTTTTGACACAGTTATTTAAAAGATAATCCCCGTGACAAATCTTCACTAGGTTTCTTTTTCGCAGACAAAATCTTAGATAAAAATTACGATTTTAGTAACAAATTCTGTTTCCTTTTGTTTTTAACATCATTATTTTCAGCTTTCGATGTCATTATGATTATAAGTCTACTAAACATCAGTGTTTAATCCAGCAATACCTACGTAACTTAATTCTTTTTCAGGTGTATGAAGGTCTTGGAAAAGGTATAGAAAAAGGAAAACCCGAGACGCGGTGTGCCGTGAAAACTGTCAACGAGCACGCTACTGATCGGTAAGTAGAACAAGCAATGTTGAAATACATTCATGCATATAATTTGTACAGAAGCGCGAGCACTGAGCACAATGTAATTTTCGCAGGGAGCGTCAAGAGTTCCTCAACGAGGCGTCGGTGATGAAGGCGTTCGACACGTTCCACGTGGTGCGGCTGATGGGCGTAGTGTCGCGCGGACAGCCCACGCTCGTCATCATGGAGCTCATGGAGTGCGGAGACCTCAAGACCTACCTGCGCTCGCACCGGCCCGACGCGGAGTCCTCGCTGCCGCGTAAGGGTGGCAACGATCCGCCCACGCTGCAGAACATACTGCAGGTATGTCGTCAGACTTTTCATACCACCCCATAGCTCATGGAGTGCGGAGACCTCAAGACCTACTTACGCTTGCACCGTCCCAACGCGGAGGCCTCGCTGCCGCGTAAGGGCCCGCCGTCCGCCCGCAGTTGTACTTTAAAACGAAACTGCGTACTTGCTAAGAAAGTATTTTGCGAAAATCAAGTTTTAAGGGGGTGAAAAGGGGGAAAATTGTTTATAAGAAAAATCTTATTTCTTGAGTGAATAAACTTAAAACTAGGCACAATTACATACCTAACAAAAAAAAAAAAACGGGTTGCACTCCGGGAGTGCCGGCAGAAGTGAAAACTTGAACATTAACGATGTGCATTTTTGAATATTTTGGAATGGTTAGGGAATAATTTCGCACGTATTGCTTTATTTATCAGTATAAAAGTACTATAATTTATGTGGTTAAATACAATATTCATTAGTAGTAGTAGTAGTATTATTTATTTCTTTTCAAAATATAGTCTAACAAAAATAAACAATTTATTTAAACACTTTTCATGAAGTATGTTTTGACAGCTTTTTTTTACCCATCAACATAAACATAACATCACGCCCGTATTCCCCGAAGGGTTAGGCAGAGGTGTACCTATAGTACACCCACGTTTCGCCAGTTATGTTTTAAGTCCCATGTAATAGGGGGCGAGCCTATTGCCGTCAACCGGGCATAAAGCCAGGCTCCAGGCTGCTACTGAGAAATTCCAGATGGAAAACCCCAATAACACTTTGCCCGACCTGGGAATCGAACCCAGGATCTCATGCTCAGCAGTAGCGCTTGCGACCACTAGACCAACGAGGCAGTCAACAAAATTTTACCCATCAATATGGGTAAAATTTCTTACCTCGCAATCTTTACGTAATTTCAAAGACTATTTATTTTGATATTTACTCTGTCGGCTGCTAGGCAACGGATCTTACGGTCACGTCCTGACGGTGTTTAAAATTTTTTACCCATCCCAAAAAAGTGCACAACGCCGCTAAAGAAGTTTTCACTTGAAAAATTGTTTATATTATTCGTTTTCAAAACTTCTTATCGGTTAGTCTTGATTTAAAAAATAGGATAACTTGCTTTTTTATTTTTCCAAAATTAACCCAAAAGTAATTTAACGTCTGTCTTTTGCCTAGTTGGGAGTCAGGTAATAAGCGTAGACGATATCTATTTTATTTATTTATAAATCTGTGGCGCTGCGTGTACACAGCACCAGCACAGCACCATGATTTTTTGTTGTTTTCTTTGGATTAATTTTGTTAAAAAATATTATTAGTCGAGTTTCTGATTAATATTTTTTTGCATTTCTGAGTGACCACGCCGTTCTTGAACTATGGATCTTCTCATTACGATTTACCTCGGCTTCAATGGCTACTCACATCTCGGACTGCTCTTTTCGTCTGGTTTCCAACGGAGATCCAACGTTCGATATACTGTGTGATAGCAAATGATCTTTCAATATATATAGGGCTATCAAATACTATATTGCTTCAAAATATATATTATTTTATTTGTGTCTATTCTAGGCCAAGCTTGGGAGCGCTATCTATCTCCTTTTCCAAGACTACCTAATCTGCGTTCGCAATTTATTTGCCAAACATGTAAACAAACACAAGTTTTAGGAAAAACAATTGTAATGCCTACACTTTAGGTTCAGTTTGCGCTACAACTTCATTTTTTTTATGACTTATTTAACAGTACTAGTCAGTCTAAAATCAACTTTATTTACACTGACATAAGGTTGATGTTTGTTTAAGTGGAAGTAACATCAATTGGAAACAAGGATTTGAATAGAGGGGATATTGACGTTCGAAGGGGAAAGTAGGAAACACGCGGACGAACTACTAGTATTATAATTTAAAAAAAACCCGAATCAACATTATCGATATTGTTTCAGATGGCTATTGAAATAGCCGACGGTATGGCTTACCTATCAGCCAAAAAATTCGTGCACCGCGACCTCGCGGCGCGCAACTGTATGGTCGCCGGCGACCTGACCGTTAAGGTCGGGGACTTTGGCATGACCAGAGACATCTACGAGACTGACTACTATAGGAAAGGCACTAAGGGCCTGCTGCCGGTGCGCTGGATGAGCCCTGAGAGCCTCAAGGACGGAGTAAGTTGACTGACGCTAATTTTTTCACTATGTTACTATTATCAGGCGCGGTCGCAGTCAAAGACTTTGGGGAGGTCACACAGACAAAAACTTCTTATTTATAGTAAATTGGACTTTATTGCACAAAAAACGTACGTATGTACTTGAATGAATGAAATCATTAGACAAATGGAAGTCTTCTACTCGTATTAACAAATCGTAATCGCAAAAATGTTTAGTTAAACGATTTAAACAGGAAGTTAATAATATAAAATTATATTTTCAAAAATTTCTATTTCTAGAAGGATTGTCAATTTGACGTGTACGATTTTGGGGGGGTCATGACCCCTAGGACTCTCCCCTCCCGTCTGACCGCGCCAAACTATTATATGGATGGACTGTTAACCATGTATACTATCACTTGGATTGTTAACCATCTTGTGTGCTTTAGGTGTTCTCGAGCAGTACCGACGTGTGGAGTTACGGCGTCGTTCTTTGGGAGATGGCGACGCTGGCCATGCAGCCTTACCAGGTATGTACACGTCTAGTGGTCAGAGACAGTTTAATTCGGTTCACAATTCTGTTACCAATATATGTGAGTTCAAACATTTACAAGCCTACAGTCCTACATAGTATAAAATTTAGTTTTCGCTACAACTTCAAAATCTTTGCAACATTCTGAAATTAACATCTGTACATTACATTAAACAAAAACTACTTGACGTAAGAATAGTTTTTGTTAAGTGGAAATAACAACAATCCGACTGTTTTTTTTTATTTATTTTTTCTGAAACCCAGAAAAAATTGAGCCACTGTAAAAAAAACCGGCCATGAGAGTGTCGGATCACGCACAATGAAGGGTTCCGTAGTTGGGATGTATTATTTATCCAAATAACAAACTTAACATTGTAGTTAAAAAACATGTTCTCCCATACATACATCTCCCATAAAAAGTGATACTTAAATTACAAATTAACGATTTTTGGACTTTTTCCTTTACTTGTGCTTCGATAATACACTTCACCGATACTAAACGTGAGATATGTGACTTGAGTACCAAATTTAGACCGTGTTTTGTAATAAGACGGATAAGGTAGGTACTGTCAGCGCTGGATGAACCGGGATAAATGAAACACTTGTTTGTGATATAGCTCGATTACTGATTTAGAATCTTTTAGTTTTTTTTTTTTTTATATTTTCTTGGACTGCGCTTGTCAGCTGGGGGGAGGGCGACTGTCTAAACTTCTCTTCTATTCTTTATTTGTATCAACGTTTATCTTATAATTTTGTACCATAGTTATTATATTAACTAGAAAACGTTGTACCTATATCAACTAAATAAGTTAATATCTCTACACACAGATGTGTTACTTAGAAAGTTTTATGAATGTATTCATTCATTGCATGTGTACAAAGAACAAACAAACAGAACGAAAGCGCCAAACCACAGTCTTCGACTTACGAAGTCCGTTTCTTAGGGTTCCTTATCCGAACGGCGCCAAACGAACCCTATTACTAAGCCTCTGCTGTCCGTCCAGTGACCATCCTTCCGACCGCATGTCTCCCAGCGTGGTGTCTCTTATGAACCGTAATAGGCAGACAGTTCAAATTTTCACAGATTGTGCATTTCTATTACCGAAAATATAACAGAAAATTAATGTGAATGAAAAAACGCCTTTTTTTTTAAACACCTTCAGATTTCTCCTATTATTTTGCAAACCTATAATTAAGAAATTAAAAAATCACACATTAGTCTTCAGCTATCTTTGAAATAAAAACACAATTTTATTTTATGATTATACAATATCTTCATTAAGTAAATCAAAGGCGAAATAAACCATATTTTAGAGAGCGCAAAAGTGATGCAACTATTAACAGGTACTGTGACTGACACGAAAGGTTTAGCACCACGAAAATTGTACTTTTATACATAATTATTTCAAGTTTTCTTACAATTACATAAGTTATTAACGAAAAAGGGTTTTTTTCGTGCACGGAGCCTTAAATTGAATACAACCAGTATTAATACCGGTTACCGAAATAAAAATTACCTTATTTTACACGTGCCGTCGGCATTTAGTCAAAGGGCGCGCATCGCCTGTGCGTGCAACGGGTATTAAAACGGTAACCTAAATAGAGGTAAGATGTTTCTTCTTCTTGGTTACACAGATAGCGGTAATCTTAGTCGTAGAAGTAACCAAAGTTCTTCGATACCTGTACTGTAATTTATAAACGTTTCGGCAGTGCCGGATTAACCACGTAGCAAGAGTAGCAATTGCTACGGGCCCCGCGTGTCTAAACCCTGACCTCCGTCTGACTGTAATTTCTTGAGTGAAACTGAGTAAGACGTGGTAGGTTTATTGAATTTACTCGATGTGACAATAACGTGAAACGTTTAAACAGAAGTTCCAATTAAATATTATGTAAGAACGGTCAAAACGGAAATAGGAAGCCTTTAGCCTACAGTATCCGAGGTGCAAACATATATCGAGCTCTTGCAATGAAGGGTCTCTTACAAGCACTGCCAGCATAAGATATTCTAGAAATGAACCTTAGAGGATTTAAAAAAGTAGGTTCCTACTTCAGTTAGCATTGTTTGTCTAGAAAAATTGATTTGACTAGTTTATCTCATAAACTTTAGAACTTAAAATTAAACAAGTTCTACCCTAGTCCACTGTTCTTTGATAGGGCCGGGGGCCCCTAGGTAGAATTTGCTACAGGCCCTGCGCTGGCTTAATCCGGCACTGGGTTTCGGTCTCTGTCTGGAACGACCAGTCTGATATGAAAAATCATTATTGCATTTGATTGCCTAATTAATGAGAAAAGATAGAGGCTATTTAACATCACGCTACGACCCTCAGGAGCCGAGAAAAAGAAAACAAGTCAGAAGGAACGCTAAGCGAATATATTTTATGTTAAAACAAGAAATTTCACGCGGGCGAAATCGCGGACAGAGCTAGTAGTTTTGATAGTAGTCAAAATCCTATTTTAATCAATTTCATGATGTGTCGCACCATCGCATGGTGTGTACGGCCGCATGTAACCCGTGCGTCGGTCCGCAGGGCCTGTCCAACGAGCAGGTGGTGCGCTACGTGGTGGAGGGCGGCGTCATGGAGCGGCCGGAGCACTGCCCCGACCGCCTGTACGAGCTCATGCGCGCCTGCTGGACGCACCGCGCGGCGGCGCGGCCCAGCTTCCTGCAGCTCGTGGCCGACCTGGTGCCCACGAGCCAGCCGCACTTCCGCCAGCGCAGCTTCTTCCACACGTCGCAGGGGCAGGAGATGTACGCGCTGCAGCGCACCGCCATGGGTCAGTCTCACCACACTTAGTTCCCCGCCCTCATGCCTCTCCCGCGATACCTTTTTCAAAAACATTGCTCGATTACACCAGGATAAATACGCGGATTAGTGATCGCAAAAGTGATAAGACTCTTGACGAAGAAGATGTCAGTATACCTGCCAGGAGTAGAAAATGTGGCAAGCTGTATAATATTCAAGCAAGTTTTGTGAATCGTCAGCCCAAGTGCAGACTTTACCACGCATTAGGTTGACGTTTAAATGCTTCCCCCTACGTCCTGGTCTTCGTCGGCAAATGATAACATTTGTTGCTAGTACGAACCTGTGTTTAATACGAGCCCGCTTTTCTGTTCCCACCGTTGCGCCCCGTAGAGACGTGTGCCGAGTCGCCGGCACGCTGTTGAAACGTAAGTAGCGGTACAAGTTTGCATGTTTAACGTAACGTGAGATGCGTGCGGGCACTTTTGTTATCATTTTCTGAGCGACCATGAACCATCGTAGTGACAGTATAATTCATTTGTGAAAACGACTTTTATGGCGAAGCCGATCAGAATTATGCAACGGACTAAACCGTCCCATTTTTCTAACAGAACTAAAAATAATTCAATATTAGTACTTTCCTTTGGTGTCCTATTGTGTGGTCTGGAGTTTTAACAGATGCAAGTAGACAATTTGGTTGGTTTATTTTTAGAATTCCACTGTCATTCCATCCGGTATTAACTTTGCCGCACTAGTTGAACTTCTTAGTTACAAATGCTTATAATTATAATTTTGCCGATCTTTAAGCTCATATTTGAGTGAAATATTGTTTGTCAAACATGTCATATAATTCCTCGGTGGTGGTTGTGCAGAGGAGGAGCAGGAGCTGGCGGAGGTGAACGTGGGTGCGGTAGCGACGGGCTCGGGCTCCAACCTGTTCGGCGTGTCGGGGCGCCTGGCGTCGTGGGTGCGCGAGCTGTCGTCGCTGCGCTCGCGCGCCGACGACGACGCCGCCGCCGAGCCGCTGCAGCCGCTGCAGCCGGCGCCGGACCTCAAGTCGCCCAACGGCCTGCCGCCCGCCGCCGCCGGCTGCTAGCCGGCCGGCGCCGGCCCGGCCCCGCCCGCCGAGCAGAGGCAGCCGGCGTCGGTCCTCGAGTGGCCCTCCGGCCTTCTGCCCGCCGCCGCGGCTGCTAGCCGGCCGGCGCCGGCCCGGCCCCGCCCGCCGAGCAGAGGCAGCCGGCGTCGGTCCTCGAGTGGCCCTCCGGCCTTCTGCCCGCCGCCGCGGCTGCTAGCCGGCCGGCGCCGGCCCGGCCCCGCCCGCCGAGCAGAGGCAGCCGGCGTCGGTCCTCGAGTGGCCCTCCGGCCTTCTGCCCGCCGCCGCGGCTGCTAGCCGGCCGGCGCCGGCCAAGCGCGCCGGAGCCGGCCCGCCAGCCACATCTACCTCAGGTCGGCCGCCGAGCCGCCGACTCTTCGAATCGTAGCCGTAGCCTAGTGTAAATATCGTAATGATCGTCCGACGAGCGGGGATCGTCTCTGACTGTAGTGTAAATTTATATTAGGGGGAGCCCCTCGATCCCCCCGCATTTATTACGTTAGCGTGCCGGGGCCGACGGGAGCGTCAGTTTTGTTGTTTTGTGAGAGCTCGACCCGAGACGGCGATACGTTTCTTTTCGTCTGACGATTCGTTTTCATATCAGGAAAGTAATATTTTTGCTGAGACGATATTGAGTGAGTCGATTTGTCTCGACGTGAATCCTATATAGTTTACCTCGACGTTATTATATAGTTATAGATCGGTGTCACTTTTGACATAGCCTATTAATGTTAAGTTTACCGTTTAAGATGTATAGTTTTATGTAGGCGAGATCGTGTACAAATTATTTTTATTGATTTCTTGACGTATAGTTCGGTACCTTGCTACTGTTTCAAAGGTAAAAGTAATTTTGTAACGGGTGTCAAATTCGTTGAAGTTGTTATGTTGTTGTGCCAAGTACTTTCATTGCAAACGTACTTGCGATATGAATTTGTCACTTGTACTAATCGATGCAAAATGCAACCGCTTATAATACTCAACTGTTGGATAAACCGCTTTATATATCAAGTTATTTTTGCTACTTGTATAATGAATAATTTCAAATATTGAATTAAAATTAAATTAACCACCAAAGATTTGGAAAACAAACGTCTAAATTTACAATTCTTTTTATGCTGTTACTTATTGTAGCTTTGTTATCAATGTTTGCAAAGATAATGATATAATTGTATTAGAGTAATTATACAGGGTCGTTTCAAATTAGTTGTAACTGGTTTTAGTAGGAACGTGAAGCAACCCCCACTGTTTAGTCATAATGCGTAAGTTCACGAGAAAAGACGAAGAACGTGTTACTTAGTGTTGCCGGCCATACGTAGCGATATGATAAATTGTACAAACTACAAGCTGGAATCAGCAGGATGGGTATTCTCATGTAGTTTGTACAAACGAGTACTTACTAGTACCAGTTAAGTGACAATGTTGAATTTAAATGACTTCATATACCACAACAATTATTATTTAACAACTTAATATTTTGTGTGTGAATGATTATAAATATATATATTATCATAATCGTGTTGCAGTTATTCTCAATAAGAATTTACGCTGAAAACAATGTGTTCCCATCGACTAAAATGCAATAGATGATACCTGCCACTATTTTATAATAAGTAGTTATATTACTTACATGCTATTATGATTTTAAACAAAATGTAAAGCCAAAGTATATGTAAAGATCAGTGCACACCGGCGAACGGCACGGACCACGATTTTTTTTTATTACTGCGCCGCTGAAACATCTCGCATCGTATCGTGCTGCGCCGGTGAGCCTTAGTGTGCAAAACTAATCAGTGAACTATGTACGCCTATAGCTACAATGTATGGTAATATCTCACTAAGGAAATAACTAAATAAGTTACAGAAATAGTTAATTTATTTAATGCGAATATATTTATGTATTTAAAGTACGTAAAGTTAAATGAAAACATATAGACATTATGTATTCTTAGAGTTCAACTTTTATTGTGTTCATATTTTTCCATTCGTATAAATACAGTTTTTTTTAATAATTTAGTTCACTGAAATATATCTGTAGTAACACAACGTAATAATTAGGTATATTATAACTATGTAGTTCCTTTTTTATTTTGTTTACTTTTTAATGTGCAGTGATTTTTGGCAGCAAGTATGTAGTATGTAGATATTATTGACTTTAATTTAAATAGTGACATAACGTAGACATGATGGTTTCAAAATATGTATTTACAATATTGTTTAGAATTTGTAACTAAAGAAATACTTTTCATTGACAGCAAGTTTCTAGTTAAATAAAACTACGAAAATTAACTACATACTAGTAATAAACTGTAATAAAATATAATTATAATAAACATTCAACCAAAGTTAGACTCCAATATATACAACAGTCGTGGACATTAGACTCCAGGCGTCAACCAGCACTCGCGACTGGGGTCCGATGTAGTAATAATAACTATAACGATAATGTGGTATAAGGGTTTAAACGAGTGCCTTCAGACATCCAGCCTTCATGCGTGCAGGTTGGTCGATTGTGTGAGGTGGACGCGCCCGCGCCTGCAGTACCTACTCTCTATTATAATCGCGTTTGTTTCTCTCTCTCGTTTGTTCTATTATAAACGTGTTTGTTTCACAAGTAACGCTAGAATTTCGATAAATAATATTTTCGATGGCATTTAGATTGTTTTCATTTTAACACAATCAAGAAGTTCTGCCACAGGAAATCAATTCAGCTCGATTGTCTATGGATAGGCGATGTATTACGACTGGCTTACCGATAGTATTTTATTTAAGTTGTTGACCACCTTTTTATTGTGAACTAGTAAGAAATCAGGTAAAAAGTAATGTAAGTAATACGGAGCGAGAGGGGCGAAGGCGAAGACCTGGCGGACTGGGACCAGTCCATGGTCGTACACGTCTGTGTAGTGGTCGGGGCACAAGGCACGTTGCATCACTGATTGATCCATTTTAGTAAAATCGAAACGATCTTCGTTGAATCCGAAATCCAAATATTGTTTTATGTGTAAAATTTGCATAGTGCCTTTTGCTCAATTATGAGGAATGTCGTAGATAGGTATCGTTAAGCGTAACCTAAATATATTAGAACTATAATGTAGTTCCATTTAAGTTATTCGCTAATATTCCAGTGAGTGAAACACACAAAGCCCCACCAAACTGAAGCTCGCTGCACTGGAATGTTGCGCGGTGTAATGTATAACATGGAGTCTAGTGCGCGCACACCTGCCGAGTTGCGCGCACTCTGTGACAACGAGCGAGCTGAGACACTCCACGCCGACACGCTCACACGCATCCATACACTCGCCTCTCACATTTACTACTTATTGAATGTTTTTACAAAAAAAAATTATACTAAACTCAGTTTGAATATTAACTAGTCTTCCCGATTAGCGTTTATTTGATGAGTATAACGAGCCTGCAATTTTATGCACGTGGAGTGAGCGATGCGTGGAGTGACTGCGGCGAAGTCTCGCACAACGTTGCCTCACACAGCGTTCCCTGCGGACTGTGCCTACTATCGACCTTTGTTACTTACGCTCTTGTTTTTATCAGTATTTGTTTAATTGTGATTATCACTTTACAAGGCAGTTAAATTACCTCATTTTTAGTGATTATGTTATGCATAAATTATTGACTGATAAAATAATTTCCAAATGATTTATTTCCTTGTGTGAATTGTGTATGTTTTGTATAAGTGTCGGGGTAGCGTTGTGCTATATGCTCAATTTAGATACAATTTCACCAAACGATTGAGATAGTGTACAATTTTATATAATTAATTTAATAAAAACCGAGTACCTATTAATAATTTTAATATTTATATTAATAAAAAAGTTATAAAAAATAGTAAAATCTAGTTTGATTACATCCTTTTGGCACTCAAATTGGACTTAGGACGCTGGGCAAAGTTGCGTGGGAAGTGGTATGTGTGAACCAAAATCAAATTGGTCCAGTGTCCGTTGCATTTTTCATAGACATTGACGGCCGCCTTAATCACTTGTTTTTTATCAGTACAGTTTTCGACTTATATTTCGGTGAATAACTCCGAAACCTGATGCATGACTTATCATATCCTAAATGACATTTTTGTTTGTATAAGTGTCCTCTATCTAAATGTAAAACTTTCGTTCGTTTTGTATCGCTATTCTGAAAAAAAAAAAAAATATATGTCTGCTTCACCTAAGGGCCACCCTCCATATAATAATCTTCAAACCCCTTAATTCGTCATTCTGGTCTGGAATTTAAAATTAATTTATGATGATGATGATGATGATGAACTTCCGCGCCATCAATGCCCTAATTGCTGGCCGCGACAGTAATGTACTATAACCGAGATTTTATTTTTCATAAATACTCATTTTTTGTTGTAATTTCAAGAAAAGACAACTTGATTTTTATTTCAGAATAAATGTTTTGCTATGTTATATAATTAAGACGCATGCGCAATTACTTTAAAAACTCGTACAGCTGGCAATCGCCATCCTCGTCTGAGTAGCAATCTCTCTTTCAGTCTTATCTATCTTTTAATCTATCTTTAACTGCTGGCAACTTCTATTGCAGCCTCTTTTACATAGGCAGACTTATTCCAATAGAATAGACACTTTTATTTTGATAGCAGCTTTCCTTTGATATCAAAATAATGTACAAATAAATGTCACAAAATTATACGTTTGTGTTTATACCTGGCTGGGACGAGGTTGCGGCCAACTGCACAATGGCACCCATAGCTTTTCAAGTTTTTTACATACATTGCTGTGACGTGGATTATATTTTATTTAAAAAACAAGTGAATGAATTTTTTTCCCAAAAATCAATTAAGTAAAACTATTTTAATTAAAAATACTTGCGGACACTTTTTGATAGGCACCCCGGCAAAATATATTCCCTCATTCATAGATACATGGGATTCTGCCGTTTTGCCTAAATGATTTTGACAAAATTTCATTATCCAAACTTTTAGCAACCTTTTTAGGGTTCCGTAGCCAAATTGAAAAAAACGGAACCCTTATGGATTCGTCATGTCTGTCTGTCTGTCCGCCCGTATGTCACAGCACAGATTAATACAGATGGGACACTCCGCAGTTTAGGTATGAATCTACAGTACCCGGCGGGCTCGTCTCACTGTGCCTATTCACTAGGGCTGCCGCGCGCCGTTTGTCGCAAGATATTAAAACTAAAAATACTAAAATGAAGGCAGCAGTTTATTGCATCCCATTTAGCTGCTTATATAATAATAAGGATCCGAACGTAGTTCTTAAATTCAAATTCATTTTTTTAGCTTACACAAAGTTCTTAAATATACAACCTAGCATGGTATGAAATTTTCACTAACAGAAGACTTAGAATATTAGACAGCGGGTCCCAAACTAGGCACAGCCTGTATCTTGGTGACCCAAACATTGCACATAGTTAACAATTTAATGTGTTCTGCTAGCGCAATATTATTATTCAAATTACAAAGTTTACAATAATTAAATTACAAAGAAATAACATAGATTATACAAAAACAGAGGTGAGTAGGTAAGTGTTTAATGTAAATGTATATGTATGTAAGTGAGGGTATCTATTCTTTCAGAGAGTGTGTGTTAATATGTGCTGCAAAGTAAACTTTCTGTTTCCTCATAAGTCCGGTCCAGCAACCATTCTTTTAGTTTAATTTTAGCCTCAGCGTAGTTGTTGGGTACAGTGAATTTTTTGCTTATAGCATTAAACACCCGTAGGGGTAAATACGACGAAAATCGGGTCGCAAAGAGGGTTTTTGTTTTTGGGAGGGGAATCCTTTCAGCTATTTTCCTACCCCTTTTACTGCAGCTAGAGCGTTTTGTGTTGAATTTAATGAGATTAAGGAGTGATCCTAGGATGAACAGCTGACGCACGCGTAAAACCCCAGATTCCGTATAAAGTTCGTCCGTAGAAAAACGCCGCGGCTTACCCAAAAGTACCTTGAGGACAGCCCGCTGGGCCCGTTCCAGTTCCAGCATGCTTGTCTTGGCGGCACTACCCCAGACACTTACACAGTATTGTAGGACAGATTGGCATAGAGAAATGTAAACCAGTAAGCATATGTTCTTAGGAGCACTGACTCGTAAGAGTTTCGCAATGTAAATGAACTTGCGAGTCTTTTTTGCGAGTGTTCGAATTTGTGCTTTGAAAGACAGGTTTTGGTCAATTATAACTCCTAGATATTTTACGGTTTCTACTCTGACAATTTCGTTGCAGGTGCAATCGATAGTGGAGACGGCTGCTGCTGTTAAGCCAAGTCAAGCATTTGCTGTTGTGTACTTTTAGTATGTCAATGTTTGGTTTACTAGATCGAGTGACGTAAAAGGTCAAGAAATTTGTTTTTTTCAAGTTTAAAGTTAAGAGATTTTGTTCTAGCCATGTTGCTATGATACTCATCCCTTTTTCCGATGCATCCAAAGTCTCTTCCCAAATAGCTCCATGAAAAATAATAGCAGTATCATCAGCGTAGCAGATGACTTCCGCTTGTGCGATGTTAAGCCTCAGAATATCATCCATGTACATGATGAATAGGGTAGGTCCTAAAATACTTCCCTGAGGCACCCCGAAGGCAACCGGTAGACTCTTGCTGACGCTATCCCCAATTTTGACGAGCTGATGTCGACCAGACAAGTAACTGCTGAACCAATCTAAAGACAGGCCTCTGACACCAAAGGATTCAAGTTTTTTTAGCAGTGTAGGAATTGACACTGTGTCAAAGGCCTTGGCGAGGTCTAGGAAGACACCAGTTGAACGGTGGCCCTTGTCGATGTTTGAAGAGATTATGCCAGTCAGCAAACTCACGGCTTGCTCAGTAGACTTCCCTCGCCGAAAGCCAAACTGCCGCTCTGAGAGTAAAGAGTTTTTCTCTAGAAAGCTTACGAGGCGGTTGTTTATAAGTTTTTCTAGGATTTTGGATGTCACGGAAAGCAATGAAATTGGCCTGTAGTTATCAGGGGCATCCTTGGCACCACTTTTGTGAATGGGCGTGATTACAGCAGTTTTCCAGCAAGTAGAAACGGTTCCAGTTTCCATGCTCAGATTGCAAATGTGTTTTAGGGGTTCCAGTATGTATTTCTTTGTGTGTTTAAGGAGCAGAGGCCGAAGTTCATCGAGACCTGGAGCGCTGTCATCTTTGAGATTGTCTATGATGTTGCCAATTTCTTGGTGGTCAGTAGGGTGTAGAAACAGTGAGTCTTTAGGTGGGTTTTTACCTTCAGGACCAAGGCACTGTTCGTTCCCAGCAGTCGTCGCCCGCCCGTTTAAGATGTTTGTTGCAAGGTTCTGACCAACTGAGATAAAGTACTCGTTACACTTATCGATAGAGGTAAAGTCGTTTCCTTTATATTTCAGCAATTCTTCCTTATCGTTGGTTCGTTTAGGAACTTGACATATTTCTTTAATAGTCCGCCAGAGCTTTTTTGGTTCTTTCCAATTCTTTCCTGTCATGATCAGCTTTGCGCTGACGCAAAATGTCGTTACAGTAGTTTCTGTATCTTGAGTAGGTGATTTTAAGGACATCATTTTTTGGTTACTGTTTTGTTTGAGCGTGAAGAATGTCCCAATGACGGATGCATCTATTAAGGCCTGGCGTAACCCAGGGTTTTAAATTAAATTTTGAACGACTGATTTTAATTTTTGAGGTGTGTTTGTTTATGATGTCTGACAGGCTCCTATTAAAAAGAAGTACTGCATCATCAATATTTGTAGTGGATGTAAATATTCATTATTATTATTATACTTAGTATAGTTAGGTACTTACAAGTTCTGTTTACTTATAAGGTCAGGTTCAGGCTTCGTTAAGTATAGGTAGGAAATAGGGTTTCTCATTTCTCGACTTGTTTTTGTTCCCGGATACCGAGACTTCTCGAGCACCATTTCCCGGGTATTCCCGAGAAGTCGGAATTTGATTAACCTCAATAAAAATGTATGAAAAAGGTTTTAAAATAATATACAAATTTTCTTAATCAACAATTATGTTCATTTAAATCAGTCTTTGTCAATTAACTAAAAAATATGCCTTCTTTCCTTTATAATTTTACAAAATATAAAAGTAAAATCTTTAAAATTAACTTTTGTTAATTTCAAACAATCAATCACAGACATTTTTGTTTTTAATAATTAGCTGTTACTGACAAATGTGATTTATAATCACAAGTTTTAAAACTAAAATAAAATTTAAGTAAAATCTTTAGAAATTAACAAAAAACAATCACAGACATTTTTTGAATTTTTTAAGTATAATTAGGTCTTACTGATAAATAATGATGTTTATGAAATATACCTATATAAAACTTTTGTAATAATAACTAACGACATTTAAATCACAGTCTTTTGATAATCATTTCCGTTACATAGGTACATGATTGCGAGTAACTGACTGAAATGAAATGAAATGAAATTGTTTATTCTGTAAATAGGATATTGGAATCACTTTTACACGTCAAATTAAAACTGAACCAAACAAACAGAGAGATCACGGGTGCACGTTCGTTCTATCTCCTCTAGAGGAGATAGAGAGATAGAGCATATAAGAGGAGATAGAGGATATAATTTTTGTTATAAGTAACACAGGAATTGACATCAAATTGCTATTTTTTTTATTTCTCGACTTCCCGGGTACTCAACCCTTTTTTTCCCATCTCGACTAAGGCCACAGATTAATACAGATGGGACACTCCGCAGTTTAGGTATGAAGCTACAAGTACCCGGCGGGCTCGTCTCACTGTGCCTATTAGTAGGGCTGCCGCGCGCCGTTTATCGCAAGATATTAAAACTAATAATACTAAAATGAAGGCAGCAGTTTTTTGCATCCCATTTGGCTGCTTATACCTCAGGTTTTTCTCACTTCCAAAGGACACGAAAAGGTAAAGAAATGCACGTCTACCTTTAAGTTAATGATTAATGACCTATGAATAGCAATTAATGTAAACGTTTGGTAGGTAGTGTAGGTACCAAACGTTTACATTAATTGTTATTCTTATATAAGGCACACGTATTTACGTAGTTCTTAAGTATTCATTATTATTATTATACTTAGGATAGTTAGGTACTTACAAGTTATGTTTACAAGGTCAGGTTCAGGCTTCGATAAGTATAGCTAGGAAAGTACATAATTAAATAATATTTTTGTTTAGTGGTATCCGTGGTAGGTAGCCCACGGACTTAGTGTAACCATAACTAAATATTATGTACTTAGTAAATTTTGTATTATGTAGACAACAGGGTATTCGTACATACTTTTTTATTTGCCCAGTTACGTAGGTACATATTAATAAATAATGGAGATTAAACAAATTAAAGTACCGACGTACTTTAATTTGTTTAGTCTCCATTTACCGCAGGCGGCAGTAGCAGGTGACGTGACGCCGCCGCGACACTCTATTGTATTTTTAAGAAATCCAATCGCATTTTTATGAAGTCACCTGCGGTCGGTTACGGATTGCGGGATTGGTGGTACATTTAAAAATATAATAAACCAAGAACTGATACCTACTTAATTATCTAATTATTCTCTAAGAGATGACAACCCTGACGTGGTCAGAAGGTATAAGAGTTACGCGATAGAAAGAGAGGCAACTTGTAGGTGAATATAACTGTAGGTAATTAGCGTTGTGCGACCTGAATCGCACTTTATTGTGTCGTAGCAAGAATCGCTTTTTATTTAAATGATTTTGCGGAGAGTCCCATCTGTAATAATCTGTGCTAAGGCCAAATTTCCCGGGAATTCCCGCTTCGAGACTTCTCGATGAGAAACCCTAGTAGGAAAGTACATAATTAAATAATATTTTTGTTTAGTGGTATCCGTGGTAGGTACACCGCGGACTTAGTATTAACCATATTTAAATATTATGTACTTAGTATTTTTTTTATTATGTAGACAACAGGGTATTCGTACATACTTTTTTATTTGCCCAGTTACGTAGGTACATATTAATAAATAATGACGACTAAACAAATTAAAGTACCGGCGTAGGTACTTTAATTTGTTTAGTCTCCATTTACCGTAGGCGGCAGCAGCAGGAGACGTGATGCCGCCGCGACACTTTGGTTTCTATTGTATTTTTAAGAAACCGAATCGCATTTTTATGAAGTCGCCTGCGGTTGGTTACTTACGGATTGGTGGTACATTTAAAAATATAACAGACCAAGAGCTGATACCTACTTAATTATCTAATTATTCTTTAAAAGATGACAACCCTGATGTGGTCAGATCAGAAGGTATAAGAGTTACGCGATAGAAAGAGAGGCAACTTGTAGGTGAATATAACTGTAGGTAATTAGCGTTGTGCGACCTGAATCGCACTTTATTGTGTCGCAGCAAGAATCGCTTTTTATTTAAATGATTTTGCGGAGAGTCCCATCTGTATTAATCTGTGGTCACAGTCACTTTTTTCCGAAACTATAAGAACCATACTGTTGAAACTTGGTAAGTAGATGTATTCTGTGAACCGCATTAATATTTTCCTATATTTGCACACAAAAATAGAATAAATTTTGGGGGTTCCCCATACTTAGAACTGAAACTCAATCATTTTTTTTCATCAAACCCATACGTACGGTATCTATGGATAGGTCTTCAAAAAATGATATTGAGGTTTCTATAATTTTTTTTTTATAAACTGAATAGTTTGCGCGAGAGACACTTCCAAAGTGGTAAAATGTGTGTAACTTCCTGCAACTTCTGTGTTTCTTACTAACCTTACTAACCCTGTAACTTCTAAAATAAGAGAATGATAAAACAAAAAAAAAAAAATATGATGTACCTACATTACCATGTAAACTTCCACCGAAAATTGGTTTGAACGAGATCTAGTAAGTAGTTTTTTTTTTAAATGTCATAAATCGTAAACCACAATTTACCACAACAATTTTTATAGGTATTATGTTAGGTCCTTGCTGCTATCTGTTATAATTGTAGTCTGTGTGCTGCTACCCTTCATGGGCGAGTCCGACTCGCACTTGGCCGCTTTTTTTATATCAATGCAATATTGGTGCTGATTCTCTTGTACACCAAACTAAACTAACTAAATTATCACTAAAATTCCTTACTTTTGACTATGAGAATCATATAAGTTTTCGTTTTAACACATAATTTTTTTTTTTTTTGTTATTACTAACTTACATTTGCAGTTGGTGAATTGACCGTGACGTATATTGATGTATGAGAGAACATGTTTGTCAACTACTAAATTTGTTCTTGGGATAAATTCATCCCACCACGGAACCCTTCATTGTGCGTGGTCCGACACGCACTTGGCCGGTTTTTTAAATGCCTCGTTGGTCTAGTGGTCGCAAGCACTATAAGGTCCTGGGTTCGATACACAGGTCGGGCAAAATATTACTTATTGGTATTTTCCATCTGGTTTTTCTCAGTAGTAGCCCGGAGTCTGGATTTGTGCCCGGTTGATGGCATTAGGCTCGCCCCCTATTACATGGGACTTAAAAATAACTGGCGAAATGTGGGTGTGGTACTATCGGAACACCTCTGCCTAACTTTTCGGAGAATAAAGGGTGGCAGGGACATCGACGCGAAGCCACCATGAATTCAGTACATGACCAGGACCATGGATTCAGTACATGATTCTGAACCCCCTGCGTTGAAATTTTCACTCGGTTATTTAAAGAAAAATCAGCTGTTTCATAGAAAAGTGCAATACCTACGCGGTCAAAATATATGGAACATCTGATTTTTTTTTAAATAACCAACGAAAAATTTCTACGCAGGGGGTTTCAGAATCATGTACTGAATCCATGGTAACCGGCTTCGCGTCGATGTCCCTGCCACCCTGTATAGGCGTGATGCATCCTATGTATTTATTTTTATATTTATTATTATGTCGGGCGCGCTTGAATATCAGCTCCCGCCCTTTGCTCCCGTAAAGCTGGGTACTCACTTAGCAGTGTAGCACGTAACGTATCAGATACGGTATCAACCTGCAAGTGGGTACGGCTCGTCCACGGTCCTCCGCGTATCTAGCTACGAGCTGCCGAATCCGCAGTGCTCGCAACGACGTCACGCAATTGAATACGTAAGTTCGTTTGAAGCTCGCGCGTACGTACTCACTACAGAAGCGGTCGTGAGTCGTGTCGTGACGCCGTCCACGAGCACACTGCGAGCCGCCTTTGTGTTCGTTCGCAGTGAAACCGCCACTCGGCGGGTCACTGCGAGCTTACAGCGCTCCACGCGCGAGCGGCTCGCAGCGGGCTCGTGCCTAAATACTTGATACCGACCGTATCTGATACGTTACGTGCTACACTGCTAAGTGAGTACCCAGCTATACACGCCTCGGGTACCGCTACTTTTCACGCTACGCCGCACGCCCCGCGCTTCCATAAACAACATCGTATATTGCTATATGTTTGTGTTTGCGCGTGTGATGACGCGGGCCGCTGCATGCCCCACCTGTCTGTAAACAGAAAAAACGTCCGGCGGCGGCGCACCGCCGAACGCCACGCCACACGCCACGCTCAACGCCCCGCGTCTCCGTAAACAAGCATTTAGAATGATTTTAGTACGCACACTTTCATTTGGTCAAATTACTCGGTAGCATATTACCAAGGATTATGTGTGACCAAATGACATGAAGGCATTGGTCTTTCATCAAATGATTTATTACAGCAAACAATCTTTATACAATAAACATGTAGTCAAATTAATTCAACATTCATTAAATTAATCAACATTTATTCGTACCGCTGCGCTGTGAAACCTCTTTTTTAAAATCGAAATAGCTAGGTTAGTTTAGGTTAGAACTGTGACCATTAACGCGTGAAGGCGCGGATGGTAGGTACGAGAGTATACCGTTTAAAATACAGTATGTTAACTAACAGAGGGCGTTCCCGTTAACCCGCAATAATCTTGCAGCCAGGTCTTTAATACTATAAGGATGACCTACAGTAACCATTTATATGTTTCAGAATTTAATTACCTATTATTTCCAAAGCTATTTTGACCGTTATTATATTTATCCTTATCCAAATGTTATACCGATTGCACGCCGTCCGCCGATGACGTCAAAAACGCTTAAGCCCCGAAGCGCATTCCGAGCGCGCCGGATGTTAATGACCTTGATAACAAAAAACGCTCTCCCGCTGTTTGAAGTGGCTCTCGGCACAATATGAATACTTTGTTGTGTTCTTGAATACACAGAGCATCATGTTATGTATAAACAATGCTCGTAAGACGAGAATCGTATTTATAAACAAAATGTAATTATCAGATACGGGGGAAAAAACGTGTTTATTCCGGTTTCATGTCTATTTCTGATAAAACTACTGTATCAATTTACAAGAAATTTTGCAAATTACATTATGAATAGTTATGTAATCTAACAAAAGCATTTGTTTGATAGTCCTACGTAATATTTTCATATTATTGAAACTGAAACTTCATAGCGCGCGGTGCCGACTTTGTCTTTTGTTTTACGGGGAACATTTCTTTGTTCAAAAATAAAATTTTATGATGGTATTTCGTGATAATATTATCTACAACGATGCATTATGTACTTCTAAATGAATATTCATCTATTTGCTGTCAATTACACACGAAAAAGTCGAAATTCATCATAGAATGATAACGCGTCACAACGGTTTTGGCGCGTAAAATTACTTTGCTCAAAAATGTGATTTTATGATGCTATTTCGTGAAACTATTATCTACAACGGTGTAATAACTACTAATAAATGATAATATAGCCACTTACCTTTTAATTATCACACTTTATTGCACAAAACAACACAAAACAGACACCGTCACCCGCACTGCGCCGATCGTTTTCTGAAGTATGAGTAATGTCAGTTTGACTTTTTTTTTTAAATGTTGCGTTCCGTATATTTTTATTTTTGAATGATATAATCGAGTAGAATATTTATCCGACCATAGAGTAAAACCATCCTTATTGGAGACTAGCCTTTATTTGGCAGTAAAAATAGAAAAAAGTGCCGCGCGAGAGGGTGTTACACCAGGTGCGTCACCGGGGCTTGACGGATATGGACGACTTGTTACACGGCGAGTAGCGATTTGGCGCCATCGGTTAAATTGGGCATTTAATTTACATAGATTATAACATCATATTTTTTATGAATACTTTTATAAGATATCACAGATTAAAAAATTACGCGTAACAAAATAATTATGGTTCTTCTTGGATTTTCTTTGGTCCCTTTTTACGAAGACTAGCTCTTTTTGAACAGATGTGATAAAAAAAAAAAATCGAGGATGCTAAGGCTGTCTGTCCACTGGAGCGGAGAGGACTGGCACTTCTACGCTCCTCTCCTCTCCTCTCCGCTCCAGTGGACAGGCAGCCTTAGCATCCTCGAAATTTTTTATTTCTTAAGCCGATCGTGAGGTCAAAATGTAAATCTACGATGGTAGCTGCGAAAACTTTCTTTGTCCTTTTCGTAGTTTTCGAGGGTGCTAAACAGCTGTCTAATTACGCAACACATTTTCGTAAACGATTCCGATTAATTTGTTTCATTTTGACAGTTCAACAACATTCATTGCGTTATTTACGTTGCTGAACTGAATTTATTTTCGAACTTTTGAAGCAATGGATTAGCAATCTAAGCGATTCAGATTCTGATTGATTGTGCATTACGTAATTAGGGTACAGGATAGTGGGGTCAAAATGCAAATCCTAGATGGCGGCTGCGAAAAGGGGTTTGAAGATTTTGGCCCTAAAATCAGCCACCATTTTGTTTTTTTTTCAAAATCGAGGTGTCCAATAAATGTCATATATTTGGATAGGGGATACTTATACAAACATAAAAGTTCATATAACATAACATCATAAAGCGTCACGTTTCTGAGATATTCAAAGATAAAAATAACAATTATTATAATGAATTAATTTATTTATGTTGTAGTTACTTCATGTTGATTAAGTTATTTACACATTAATTAATTGACTACACCTAGTGGATAAAAAATAAGATTTTTTAATCATTTTCGGTATAAATAATATCATCCAAGAAGGCAGCGGGAGGCTGAATAGGATTTTCTTGGGTGTCGCGCCCATGCCATGCACCATATAAGACATATACCATATAACACACGTCCTCATTCGGCGGAGGGTATACATATATTATTGTCTCTTTCGCTCTTAACTAAAATATTACCTAAACATGATGCAATTATGTTTTCATAGGTCAATATACTTACCTGAAGGGAAAAAAAACAAAAAAATCCTTGTTTCAGGGTTCAGTTTTCGACTTATATTTCGGTGAATAACTCCGAAACCTGACGCTTTAGGATATCATGTCATATGACATTTTTTGTTTGTAAAAGTGTCCTCTATCTAAATATATAACTTTCGATTTTAACCGCGATTCTAAAAAAAAATCAAAATGGCGGCATCATGTTAGGGCCACCCTCCATACAAAAATCTTCTAACCCCTTTCCAATTTTTCGTCATGGGTGTCGTTTTCATAGATTTGAGGGTGCTACAGCCGATACTGAGGTCAAAATGTAAATCTCTAAAATCCAGAGCGGAGCGACTGGATTCAAAGAAACACTCTCACCTTAAAAATTGTTGTTAGTTCCCTGGGCAAACAATCTACTTTTACTATGTTCACGTGGGGAAGAAAAATAATAAACAATATTCTTGAAATATTTTATTTGTACACGTTTTCGTATTTTATTTTTATAAGAGACCCAAAATACCCAGAAAAAACTCTTTCTCGAGAGGGTGGAGCCGGAGACAGTCACGTAACATATAACATCACGCCTGTATTCCCCGAAATTACATCTACATTTTCAGTTCACAGAGATCTACTGAAAAATGGCCTAAAAATAGGTAGGTATATATTTTTTTTTTTTTTTTTTCTTTATTTTAAGGGCTTTATCGCTGAGCGATAACGTCACCCTGTAACATCATCAAAATAACTAAACCTAAAAACACTTTTTAATTCTAACTGTTATAATTATACTTATTTTAAAATAAAAAATGCCAATTTGTACATTATCCTAGCTTGTTCTGATAAAGGAAAAGCCAGGATAGCGTTACAGTTTCCAATGTCGTACTTGTTTGATGGACCAAGTAAATTAAATCGCAAAGCTTCATTCCGCACACACTCCATCAAAACATGTTGCACATCTTCGACTACTCCACATTCTTCGCAGTTGGGTGACGTAACCTTTTTCATTAGAAAACCAAACTTTCTTGATGGAATGTGACCGGAACGAAGCCTTAGTGCCATAACTAAATCTCTTCTGCTAAGCACATTTTGATCGACCCAATTATACACTGGGAGCTGTGGTTGGATGGTCTTGTACCAAATTCCCTTTTCTGTTGACCTCTGGTTAAAGTATTCACTCCACACATCTGTACACTGCTGTTTAATTGTTTTAATATGATCTGTATATAAAGGACGCACATTTACAGATATACCATCTGACACGGCTTGGTTGGCCAAAAGGTCCACTCTTTCATTGTCCTGAATCTGTACTTGAGATCGGATCCACTGTAAAACTATCGTGATTGATCTTTGATCTAATTTAAATATAGACTCCAAAATCGTGTAGGCTTTCGGTACTCCTCGCACGCGCGAAGTGCACCGAGCCAAGTGTAGCAGCGAACTCTTCGAGTCTGTTAGAATGACAAATTTATCATGACTGATTGAGTTAATATAAGAAAGAGCCTCTGCTATTGCAATTAACTCGACATGCATAATGGAGATATCAGAGTCTATAGCAAGTTTGACATTTGTATTTAATTGTGGATCCCAAACCGCAGCGCCACTACCATCACTACTCTTAGAACCATCTGTGTAAATCTTGTGAAAACCAACATATTCCTCTTCTATAAAATTTGTGCAGATTTGTCTCAGATGGTTGCAGTCATAATGTCGTTTAGGTTTAGTAATAGATGGTATATTATGTTTAATAGAGTTATGGACATTGATGTTGCTGACCCATGTCCCCAAAGAAAACATTTCAATCAACTTAACCGAGTGGACAGCAGAAGATTTAAGCTCATTGTAAATTGACACCAATAGAGGTTGCTTTCTACCTCTCCAATATTGAGAATTATTAATGTTTGTAGTTAACGACTTAATCAAATTAATCGCACTGCTATCCCGAAATGACATACATTTTAAACAATATTTGCCTCCTAGAAATTTCCTACGAATATGTAATGGATATAGATTTAATTCAATCTCCATCACGTGGATGGGAGTGCTTCGAATAAAGCCACCAATAACACGAAGGGATTTGTTTTGGGCTCTGTCCAGTTTCGATAAATGACACTTGTAACTACAATCATACAAGAAGCTACCATAGTCTAACCTACTGCGGATTATGGAGATATATAGTCGACGCAGATGTTTAGGGTGAACACCCCAACCAGGACCTGCTAATACTTTGAAAATATTTATAAAATTTAAAACCTTTTGAACCGACTCATTAATATGTTTCCCCCATCGCAGTGACTGATCCAACCACATTCCCAGGTACTTAATGTTATTCACTACAGAGAGATTACTATTATTAACTTTTAAGTTAACAGGTTGTCTACACATACCTCTCTTAAAAATACAGACCTTAGTCTTAGTCGGAGATATTTCTAAGCCTAAATTAATAACAATGGAATTAAATGTATTTAAAGCAGACTGCAGCTCTGAGACAACTGCATTGACATTAGTACCTGATTTAAATAAAACAAAATCGTCAGCATATTGAGATATATCAACGCTCGTAATAGCCCTGCAAATATTGTGAGTCGCAACATTGAACAAAAGAGGGGAAAGTGGGTCTCCTTGGGCCAACCCTCGTCCCGTAGACCGCCTATATTCTTTACTATTAATTGAAATTTTAAGTATTCTCTCATTCAAGAATCTCCACAGATATAAACACAACTTACGACCTACAGAAAGTTCATCGAGTATGTACAATAAACTAGAAATATCAACATTATTGTAGGCGTTATTGATGTCAATAAAAACGCCAACTGTGACAAGATTTGAAGTAAAACCCAGTTGAATCTTCGTCGTCAAGGTAACAAGACTATCTAAACATGACCTAGACTTACGAAAGCCTACAGTATTATCAGAGAATATGCCTCTATTCTCGAGAAACCATTCCAATCGTTTGTTCAAAATCGAGTGAAAAATTTTGCAAAGACATGACATCAGAGAAATAGGTCGAAGAGAAGATGACAGTCCTGAAACTCGACCTGGTTTAGGAATAGGAATTATTTGAATATTGCGCCACTGTCTTGGAACACAACCAGCATCGTAAAATTGATTGAACAGAGAAAGTAAACATAGTTTACCGATGACTGGGAGATTCTTGACCATAGAAAAGGAAATTTCGTCACCACCAGGTGCGGTGTCTTTTGATTTTATGGAATTTTCTAATTCATGAATTGAGATAGCAGCTTCTAATTTACCATTGCAGGACTGAAAGCAAGTTTCAGGGGGAGAACCGTAATCAGGCGTTAGGTCATTAAGTAGCTCTTTTGCTAAAGTTGAGTCAACGTGTTGATATTTCGATTTACGGCCTTTTACCCATCTCATTTTGCGCCACATATCACTAGCAGAAGTGGTTGCATCGATACTTGAACAAAAACCTCTAAAGGATGCACCTTTTGCTTTACGCGTCTGCCTCTGTGATTCCTGGATGTTTTCCTGCAATAGTGCGTAATTTTGAGGCGAAGGGTTACCCCTAAACTTTGCTAACGCTAAACGTCGTAATGCCACCGATCTAGAAAGCTCAGGGCTCCAATACGGTTTCGGTTGAAATCTCGAACTAATATGTTGAGGAATAACAATTTGAGGGATGTGGGAATCTGCTGCTTTCTGTAAAGTGTTTTCAAAGAAGTCATAACACAACTGTGGATCTGTCGGGGCAATTGAATCACGGAGAATGCTTTCTACAGACGAAGCATACTTCTTCCAGTCTGATTTTTTGAAATTCCTTTTACAAATATTTTGTTTAATAACATTAATATTGGTGGATAATTTAATAATTAGGTGGTCACTGCCTAACGATTCATTTGTAACTTTCCAAATAAAGTTTAAAGCCAAATCCACAGAGATAAAAGAAATGTCGGGAGAGGATTGTTGCACCCAGGGTTGGGCAGTATTTGAATTACTTGTAATTGAAATACGTAATTGAAATACAAATACGTAATTGGTATTTGTAATTCAATTACTTCTTATAAATGTAATTTGTAATTAGTATTTCAAATACCTGACGCTGAGGTATTTTGTAGTTAGTATTTCAAATACTTATGGCTCCAAAATACATTTGAACATAAATACATTTAGCGATCTTATGAATGGGTGCGATCTGCAGAAAATAGCGCTCGATAGCTTTCGTAAGCAAAATGGCGACCGCTAAATATGTAATATCTTTAAAGTTGGCAACACTGCACTTAAACTGTACTGTAGTCTGTACTGCAGGTACATACGTCAAATTGTCAATTACATAACTTGTCAATTGTAATTTTCATTCGGCGATGGAGTGAATTCTGTGAATGCTGTGACATATTTAGCGGTGGCCATTTTGTAAAATATGATGGTAAGAATATATTCCCTTTGCCTTGGGCTGGGCTGGATTAGTTCTATTCTATTTATATACCTAACCTAACACCAGACTGTATTTTGTAATTTGTATTTTGTATTTTAAATAAAAATAGTCAAAATACTGTATTTTGTATTTTATATTTCAAATACACGACTTAAAAATATTTTGTAATTTGTATTTTAAATAAGTGCGAGATAGTATTTTGTAATTTGTATTTTAATTAAAGCAAAGCATGTATTTTGCCCAGCTCTGGTTGCACCACATTATTCACCAATTTTATACGAGTCGGACTACCGTCATTAACTGATATAAAGTCATGATCTATCATAGAATCGAATATCTGAGATCCACGCTGGTCGGTTTTATATGACCAGTTGGAATGGTGACCGTTAAAGTCACCTAAAATTAAAGTTTTGTTTTTTGCAATCGAAAATATATTATCCCAATCTCTTGGTAACGTACGAACAGTTGAAGGGCAGTAAATAGCGACGATATTCTCAATATACTGACAATTTAATAATTGAATGCACAAGAGTTCAATACCTGGATTATAATTAGGTACAATACGCAATTGCGCTTTAATCGATCTGTGAACAATAACAGCTACCCCACCATAACCGTCATAACGGTCCAATCTGAAAAGGTTATACTCGTTCAAATAAAAGTGGCTGTCTGGTTCCAACCACGTTTCACTGATAACGGCAATATAAATCTTATCTTTAAATAAAAGCTGTTCGAACAATGCTGATTTTGGCCGCAGACTTTGTGCATTCCATTGTACAATATTAAACGCGATAGAATTATTATGACAATCCATTAATAAGTTTACTTATAAGTGAATTCTCAGGCAAATTATTAACCACAATTGTTACCAACCATTCTACGACTATCTTAACCACGCTGTTTATTTTATTCTTAAATGAACCTTCCTTCAGAAGTATATTTGTAATGTTACTTATGACGTATCTTTTCGATTATGATAGCTAGATTTCTTTCTATGATAATCACTTGACTTCTTAGGTATATCAGTTTGTGTCGATGTTTCTTGTCCTGCACTCATAGACGAGGTAAATGATACCTCCGAATCCCAATTCCCAGTCCATAACGCCGGTGCCCGCGGCCGCGGACGGACGAGACTGCCACCGTTTTTTATGTTGTGTTTTTTTCTGTTTTGATTTCCGATTCGGATGCGTACTAGTTGCCTGCTGCTGCCCAGGTATTATGGCAGCTGTTTTAACCTTATCTGAGTATCTTGTGTGCTCCTCATATGATTGTACTGGAATAATATTTTCTAACGTACTTGTTTCTGGAATATTATTTTCTTCTGTCACAACAATATTTGTAACCGGACAGATAGGGGGGGGAGATGCAGGTACATATAATAACAATGCTTTACGGTATGTACAATTAAATTCATTCATTAACTCTCGTAATCTTTTTTCCTTCAAGTAAGTAGGGCATTTCTTATCTAGGGCTAAATGATTACCCTTACAATTTACACACAAAAATTTAGTTTTATCGCAATTGTCGTGACTACCTCCACATTTAGGACATTTAACTTTACTAGACGTACACATCCTTGCAATATGTCCAAATCTCCAACATTTGGAGCATTGAGTTACGGGCAATGTGAATCTCTCGACTTTGGCTCTCATTCCGTATATATTTACATAGGAGGGTACATGTGAACCTTGAAAACAAATGCGTATAGACTCGCTTGCAATCCATCCATTAGAGTTATCTCCATTATCGTCAGTAGCTTTACATCTACGGTTGAGACGTATTGCTGATAGAATTTTCACATCACACGAGACATTAGCAACAAATTCCTCCATTGAAAGATCTAATTCTATATCTCTGATAATACCGTATGACACTGCAACTTCCCAGGATTTTTGTGAACGCCAACCCATTTCTACAAATACTTTGCAATACATCATTTTTTCAGCATGAGATTCATTGTCAAACGTGATTATTAATTTGTATGGATTAATATATTTCACGCGTGATATACCGATTATCTCATTAGTTTTAAATAGTCTAGCTAACGCAAATTGTTTCGGAAACTTTTCTTTATTGTATATGCAAATCTCAACTGCTTCTTCTTCATTATTACAGCTTATTTCCTGAACTGGAGTTGGTCTTCTTGCGGTTCTCTTCCCTCGACCATTTACCGTAGTCCAACTTCCAGATGAGTCATCCTCCCTATCCCTTTTTCTCCCTAAATTATCGTCATCATCACCTTCTGAACTTCCTTTCTCTAGTTGTGTCGGGACCTCCATATTTAAGTGTGTTATATCCTCTGAATCTTCCCTTTGTGTTTCACTACATTCATCTATCAATACGCCATTGGGCGAGTTATTCATATCTTATTAGATCGAACGGCCGGCCGGCCGAGCGCGGCGGCTCGGCTACGATCGAAAAAGATCTTATCGCAAAACCGGTAATTAGCGTATACTCGTACACACGACTAATTTGCCCGAGGCGCAAATCGGCACTATAGGTATATATTATATTTAAATATTTTTGGTTTTGAATCATTTATTTTACGAGAATATCCATCGGACTCTTAGAGTGAAACGGCCCAATAAAGATCTCTCGGCTCTTATTTGTAAGTACGTATAAATAGAGATTAGAATTTCTCAGTAGCAGCCCGGAGTCTGGATCTGTGCCCGGTTGATGGCAATAGGTTCGTTCCGTATTACATAGGACTTAAATAACTGGCAAAATGTGGGTGTACCTGCTACAGGTACACCTCTGCCCAACCCTTCGGGGAAACAAGGCGTGATGTTAAGTTATGTGTGTTATCTAAAATAGAGAATGAAGTTGCGAGAAAACGGGTGGGACACGGGTGTGCCACCGACCGACAGCGACGACGGACGCTTTGCGCCCGGTAGGGTGTGCGTTACCCCAGCAAGAAAATCTCTTCTAGAATGAATTGAGTTTAACGAATATTTAGAGCATTATGTGCTGTAAATGTGCGCCAAGTAAAAAATTTGTGCGTGCTGTAGTTTTGGAAAAAATACGGAAAAACGAATTCTGCTGGAGTAACGTTTTTCCAGCAAGAAATTTTTACGAAGGACCGGCGAGTAAAATAAAGTACATGGGCGGATACCTTATATTTGTGCATAAATGTGCGCCGAAAATGAAAGTTGTGCGTCTTAAGGTTTTCGAGATATTTAATTTCCTGCTGGAGTAACGTTTTGCAGAATCTTGTTTCTCGGAAACCAATGATTGTGCGCCCGTAGAATAAACGTATTTCAGTAGCTCTTAATTTGTGCGTATTTGTGCATTAAATAGGTTTTCATAAATATTTACCGTTTTAAAGTAATCAAGCATTTACGAAAACACAAAAAAATCATCTAGCGCTTACATGAACAAACGTACCTACTCACTGAAAACGGTATTTGGTTCTTCTTGTTATTCTTAACATACATAAAATGTTTCAAGACTAAGTATACGGGTTTTTGAATATCATCACTTCAAGTCAAAACCAAACTAAACCAATTTTGACGTCAAAATGCAAGGTACAGAACCAACCTAAGATGTTTGGGTGTCATCCGGGTTTCATCGGTTAAACCAAAAATTAGAGCGTTTAGTGAAATATATGTATATACTGAAAATTTCAGCTTCTAATACCTCGTATTAAAGTAGATAGAGACAAAAAACCAAAACAACACATACGTCACTGGTAATCCGACCAAATTAGAATTACCACAAAAAAGCGACGGTTTCATACATTTGATGACCTTCATATAGAACAGTATTATGTAAAGCTGTTTGTCCGTACAGTCGCGTTCATAACATAAGTGTTTTATTTTTGACAGTGCTTGTGCGTTTATGTTTATATCCTTATTTTGCAATAACATAATTATTTATTTATTATCACATAACATGCTCAAAACATATCCCTTAGCAGATCATAATGGAAGAAATATCCAGCATATTATAATAACACTATTTTTGACTTCTTACTTTCTTTTTCGTGTGCTTAGTGACTAATCTGGTGTCAGAGTATTTATGGCGCCCATGGGCGTCTCTGAAACCTAAATACTATATACAGGGTGGACCCAAAAGAGATGTCATAAAAAAAAGAAAAAAAAGCAACGGGTCGGGCTCCGGGAGTGCCGGCAGAAGTGAAAACTTGAACATTAACGTTGTGCATTTTTAAATATTTTGGAATGGTTAGGGAATAATTTCGCACGAATTGCTTTATTTATCACTATAAAAGTACTATAATTTATGTGGTTAAATACAATATTCATTAGTATGCATCGCGCAGTTAGAGTTTACCGAGCGAAAAACATAGATGAGACTATCCGAAATCAACTAACGGGCAGTTGCCCGCCAGACATAACATCCGTCTGGCCGGAGGATCCTCCCTTTTCTAAGGAGAATGAGTGAACTTTACACCCCGTTCCTCATACCTCTAAAGTAGTAGTATATTTATTTATTTTCAAAATAAAGTCTAACAAGAATAAACAATTTAGTACCCATCAATATGGGTAAAATTTCTTACCTCGCAATCTTTACGTAATATCAAGGACTATTTATTTTGATATTTACTGTGTCGGTTGCTAGGCAACGGATCTTACGATCACGTCCTGACGCGAGTTTAATATTTTTTACCCATCCCAAAAAAAGTGCACAACGCCGCTAAAGAAGTTTTCACTTCAAAAAAATAGATTCCTCATATCCAGGGATATCCAAAAATACCCCATGTATGTTCGATTTGTTGTAGTTTTCGAGTTATAATTTTTTTTTGCGTTTACCTCTGGTGGAGTTTCAAAAATTCATATTTTTTTTTATAGTAAGTGGTTTTCATTTTTTTTTTGGTCTTGAATGATACTTTCATACGTAAAATAATAAAGTTTCTCCTTTTTGGTCCATCCTGTTAATTTTTCATGCAAGGGTATTTTTAACCATACCTATTATTTGTGTTCGCGAAACTAAATGTGAATACCTGCGCGACTACAGCGGTCGCTTAGATAGGTGTGCAAGGCGCCATAGATAAACACGACACGACGCTTTTGTTGCGCAAGTTTAGCCAAGGCATTATGACAGATGTCAAGATTTGTTACTTCATTTGATTAGAGCATAGAGTAACATAGTTTGCATATCTCAGGAAGCACTGTACTTTAGGGACCGGCGATTTTTTATAGTAGGTATTTTATTTTTGGTAGATTATACCCTTTTTAGTGTATTTTTGAAAACCGCAAATCTAGCAAAACCATTGGTGCTGAGAAAAAAATCGCCAAAAGTTTCTTTCGGGTTTGGTGGGATAGTGGGAGTATTAAGGGTGGGGAATTTTACGTGGCGGGTCTAAATTAGGTTCCGAGCAATAATGAGATCAATGACAAATCTTCAAGATCAAGCTCAACACCCCAAAACTCAAGGTAAATATTGTAACCTAACCTCAAAACATTAAAGTTGCTTCTGCATCGTCTCTGGCACTGCGTGAAGTGCAACCCCTTTGCCCTTACGTAACAAAGGATAGGCACCCAGCCGCTACGGCTCGCACGGATGCCTATGCTTCGTTACAGCGGGCGGGGGTTGCTCTCCCTCCGCGCCTCCGGTTTTTATATACACTCTAGGGTAGGAGCAAAAAGACTACGGAAAGTCGAGGTGCCCGATTCGGTTTGCAAAAATAAATGTAAATAAAGGAGATTGCCTAGGTTTGGACCAAGTGCTGCCTAGGAATGTGAGTTGGTCTAGTGGTACTGTAGCATACACATGAACTACAAAAAAATGAAAAAAAAAAATTGGTCCCAGGAAAAATAAATAAATCCAGTTTTTGTGATAATGACTAATCTTGCATTAAACAACGTTTTTGATATATTTTTTCTCAAAAATGTATTTATAAATACCCCCCTATACTCCCTTATGGACCCAGCAACCGCGCCCCTCCCCTTCCCGTGCCTTTAGCGAGCGTTCGCCTAATTTTAATTTAGAATAGTTTATGCCCCTGGATGGAGACTTTGAGTGTAGTAGGAAGCCACAGGAAAGTTCGGTTAACCAGCCAGGACCTTAGTGGTCAGCTGCGAGATGCCAGAATTAGAAAAAAAAACTGACTACTTTTTGCTGTCTTACGTCACTTGTGATCCATTTTGGTGATCCATAGCCTTCTTCATTGCTCTTTGGGTGACTTTTAGCCTTTTGATAAGGCCCATTGTGAGCGACCACGTTTCAGCGCCATAAGTCATCACTGGCAACACGCACTGGTCAAAGACTTTCGTCTTGAGACACTGTGGTATGTGGGACGAGAAGATATTGCGTAGCTTCCCGAACGCTGCCCAGCCGAGTCGGATTCGACGATTGACCTCTTTCTCGAAGTTGGACCTACCTAGCTGGACAGTTTGTCCTAGGTAAACATACTCGTCTACAACTTCGAGCGTAGCGTTTCCGATCTTTATGAAAGTGGGTGTTACATGGGCATTTGACATGACCTTTGTCTTTTCCATGTTCATTTTAAGACCTACTCTTTTGGAGGCTCTACTGAGGTCATCAAGCATTATACTGAGGTCCTCCATGGCCTCAGCCATGATAACTATGTCGTCGGCAAACCGAAGGTTAGTGATATACTCGCCATTGAAGTTGATGCCTAGCCCTTTCCAGTCCAGAACCTTGAAGACATCCTCCAGTGCAGCGGTGAATAATTTCGGAGAGATAACGTCTCCTTGTCTCACACCTCGCTGCAGAAGGATAGGATTCGAGGTCTGGTCGTAGAGTCGGACTGACATACTCACACACCTTTTTAAAGAAGAGTACTACCACACCTCTGTTCCATGCGTGTGGTGTTTTACCCCAAGTATGACGGAATCAAACAGCTTCTCGAGAGCCTTAAGAACGGGTTTCCCACCGGCCTTTAGGAGTTCCGCCGTAATTCCGTCATCACCCGGCGCCTTGTTGTTTTTAAGCTGCTTTAGAGCCATCCTAATCTCGTACAAGCTGACGTCCGGGATATCTTCGGTATAGTGTCGGGTTAATCTAGCTCTTGGGTCGTTTGCCACATTCGTAACGGGGTTACTGGTTGACGTGTATAACTGTCCATAGAACCTCTCAATAGTTCAAGTTTGGCGGATACGATCCTGCCATCATCGGTCTTCAGTTTTGCAAGCTGGCTCTGCCCAATATCGCATCCTTAATGCGGTCTGCACTAAAGCGGTGAAGGTCGCTTTTCAAGGACTTAGAGATCCGTCTATTGAGCTGCCGGTACTTGACCGCATCGTCTAAAGATTGGAGGATCATCTCGCGCCTCTCCTTCATGAGCTGAATAGTAGGATCAGAGAGCTTCTTGTTTCCATTTGTACGACGGGTCTCAAAGATCTTGGACCCGACCGTATGGACAGTTTCCACGAACCCATCGTTAAACTCGTCCACGGAGCTCCCTAGGCACTCGAAACGATTCTGAAGTTCGAGCTGAAAGCTCTCGGGGTTTTGGACTTGGATTGGTGCTGGACGGAGCGTAGACTTCATCAATCGAGATCTTTCCAGCTTGATAATTAAGTTCAATGTGCCTCTTACCATGCGGTGATCGCTTCCGGTTTTCACCACGTTGATCACAGAGACATCATTGAATACTTGCTTCTTCGTCGACATAATGAAGTCAATCTCATTTTTTGTTGCCGCATCAGGGCTCTGCCAGGTCCACTTTCTGTGCTCACGTTTTTTGAAGAAGGAATTCATCATAAAGAGGCCTTCCTTCTCCATAAAACTGGCCAGTAGGTTACCCCGGTGGTTCCGACGTCCAACTCCAACTACAACATCAAAATACAATTACTACAATTATAATTGAATGCACAATAACTGTTTAATAGTTGATTTTGTACATTTGTTGCTACTAAGTTAATTTTTTCCAATAAAAATATTCAAAACAAGAGACTGTTTTTCTTTGGACTCCTGGGATAGATTTATATGCGCTTTGAAATACAGGTTAGTGATGGTCTGAGGAACAAAATGCACTATGTGAGTATTCTAGGCAGCACTTGGTCCAACTTCCATACAAAATTAGGCAATGTCTTTTATACAAAAAACCAATGAAATCCGCTAACACTTCGTCTGAACGTAAAACGGAACAACCGAGGAGTGAAATTCGTACATTATCTGCGGTAAAAAGTCAATTTGATAAGTAAATTATTGAATTTATTGAAACTTTTGGATTTTTTTTCTCGAAAACTAAGCGTTTGCTAGCTGTGACATTTTGCAAAAGCGTTCTATACAAAGACATCTACAAGCAATAAAAATATGAAGCTCCGCACGCGCGGTCCCTAAAGTACAGTGGAGCCCCTGATTTTATATAAACTTAAAATAAAAGGCAATTTAATAACTTCCCTTAACAGTTTTGTATTTCAGTGTACCGAAAACATAACCTGTTTGTGAGCAAAGTTAAGAAGGTCATCAACATGTATGAAACCGTCGCTTTTTTGTGGCAATTCTAATTTGGTCGGATTACCAGTGACCTATGTGTTGGTTTGGTTTTTTGTCTATAACTACTTTAATACGAGGCATTTGAAGCTGAAATTTTCAGTATTATATATTTTGGTTTAAACCCAAACATCTTAGGTTGGTTCTGTACCTTGCATTTTGACGTCAAAATTGGTTTAGTTTGGTTTTGACTTGAAGTGATGATATTCAAAAACCCGTGTATACTGTCTTAGTCTTGAAACATTTTATGGATGTTAAGAATAATAAGAAGAACCAAATACCGTTTTCAGTGAGTAGGTACGTTTGTTCATGTAAGCGCTAGATGATTTTTTTGTGTTTTCGTAAATGCTTGATTACTTTAAAACGGTAAATATTTATGAAAACCTATTTAATGCACAAATACGCACAAATTAAGAGCTACTGAAATACGTTTATTCTACGGGCGCACAATCATTGGTTTCCGACTTCTTTCTTATATCTATGGTTTCCGAGAAACAAGATTCTGCAAAACGTTACTCCAGCAGGAAATTAAATATCTCGAAAACCTTAAGACGCACAAATTTCATTTTCGGCACACATTTATGCACAAATATAAGGTATCCGCCCATGTACTTTATTTCACTCGCCGGTCCTTCGTTAAAAATTTTCTTGCTGGAAAAACGTTACTCCAGCAGAATTCGTTTTTCCGTATTTTTTCCAAAACTACAGCATGAACAAATTTTTTACTTGGCGCACATTTACAGCACATTATGCTCTAAATATTCGTTAAACTCAATTCATTCTAGAAGAGATTTTCTTGCTGGGGCACCGGTAGGTAGAATAGTAGGTAGGTACGCCGCGCGCCGGTATGCCACCGAACGCTTTAATTTAGCGGTTAATACCTAAACCTATGGAGTTTTTATAGTTTGTGCGTTACAAAAATTAAGTACATAAAGTTCATTGTGCGCTACAGCCTACCGACAATGTTAATTCATCCGATTCCCTGACTCTATTTTACTTATTTTTTCTTCTTAAACTAATTTTGGAAGCTGTTTGTTCATTTTGTTCTCTCTAATTCTCTTCAAATAAAGCTTAAGAGGTTCTCGGAGTATTATTGTTGGGTCTTTACAAACACATGGCACATCATACCCATAGCGCATTAACAAATAATCCGCTCTTATATAACCTTCGTTGCCATTATCTTTCAACTTTCTCAAAAAACGTATATAGCACGGTGGAAGTCCATTTTCTTTAGCCCCCATTAATATGATTTCTTTGTATGACCATGACGGCCACTGCTCAACGGGTATGGGATCTCGGTTACCTTTCGGTAGAGGATACACTTTTTGCATATAAGTCCGGCACGTTAATATATTCATATGAGGAGTAAGGACTTGAACGTTTTTCACGAAAAACTTTTTAATATCTACATCCTCATGCCTGCAAAATAAAAGAATATTATCAAGGAAAAGTAACAAATAGGTACCTACTGTGACTTAGGTACCGTACCTACTTGACTGACTTTCAGTGCCTGTTTACGGAGACGCGGGGCGTTGGGCGTGGCGTGCAGCGGGGCGGCTCGCACAAAATTCAAAGTAGGGATGCATCGATACGCCATTTTGCCGATACGATACCGATACCGATACTCTTGTAAAAATATCGGCGATACCGATACCGATACGCTTATTGAATAAAAAAAAAATGAAGGTAAAATAAAAAAAACACAAGTCAGGTATCAAATCAAATCAAATCGTTTATTGCAAACCATAATGTACAATTACAGGTGGTAAATAAAAATATAATAGAAACAATTATGGACCCTGTCGGGCACAGCAAATTTTTAAATAGGTAAAGAGAGGAGGTAATTTGTTTAATTAATATAAAATGAACAAATAACAGGACAAACTAAATAAAACTGTTTAAAACTATAGACAGGTTGAGATTAGACGCACGACAACAGTCAACCTAGCGAAATGGGATAGTTAAGAGAGTGCGAGGCCAAAGTGGGCAGGCGAAATAAGACACTGAATGAATAAAGCGCGGGGTTTCCCCGAGCATAGTTAGTTCGTGCCTCGTTTGCAACGAAATAAACGAGACAATACGCGCGTTTACATTACATTTTTTAACCGACGAAAAAAAAAGGAGGAGGTTCTCAATTCGACACGTATATTTTTTTTTTTTTTTTTTTTTATGTATGACCACGCATAACTTTTTACTGAGTGGTCCGATTTGAACGATTCTTTTTTTATTGGGAAGGGTATACCTCGAAGTTGGTCCCATAAAAAAAATAAAAATTTAAACCCACCCCTAAGTGTAAAAAAATTGGGGTTGATTGATGTTTCACGTACTGAATTTTCAACTGTGAACCGATTCTGTTGTAATTTCGCACACATATGTAGTTCTGTTGACACAACTACACAATAAAGACCTGGAGTTGATCTGATGATGGAGTCAGAAGACAGTCGCGAGAGCTCCTCACCAGTTTACAGCAGCTACATCGTGTTTGGGCTTATTTCATTCCCCCTGATGAGAACTTTACACCTACCTGGAGTATGACTGTCTTCGACGGTCAGAGGTTAAGGCAAACATTAAAACCGCCTGGTCATGGAACGGGCGGCGCGAACGGCGCGGCGGTGTGTCTTGCGGGGCGAAATTCTATACATTTGTTTTAGTCGCAAGACGCTTGGCCGTTCGCACCGCGCGAATTTTCGCTGTAGAGAATGTCCCGTGGCCAGGCGGTTAATGGTAACTCAAAAGCTAAAAATAAAAAACTTTTTTGCAAAAAATTAAACCGACGAAAAAAAACTGAAAAGCGAAAAATAAAAACTTTTTTGCAAAAAAAGCGAAAAATAAAAAATAACCATGTATTTAGTGACAAATTGATGACCTTCAAATAACAAATTTTGAGGCGGCGCCAAACAAACATATTATAATTACATAAAGCGTAAAATGTTAGCTTGATAGATCTTCGTTGAATGTGTTTTAGGCGCCGCCTCCAAATTTGTTATTTGAAGGTCATCAATTTGTCACTAAATACATGGTTATTTTTTATTTTTCGCTTTTTTTGCAAAAAAGTTTATATTTTTCGCTTTTCAGTTTTTTTTCGTCGGTTTAATTTTTTGCAAAAAAGTTTTTTAAAGCGCGAAATTTGAAAAGTATCGTTGAATCGGCCACAAAAATATCGCCGATGCCGATATGTCGGCGACGGAGTATCGCCGATATATCGGCATTGGTATCGGTATCGGATGCATCCCTAATTCAAACATAACATGGCGTTGTATGAAAGCGTTTACGGAGAAGCGATTTTACACGCGTTTGCTTGAAATGCAGGCGGAGCCCGCGGTTGGCAAGTTGGTAACGCCACGTCGGCGTCGCACGCGACGGTTATCGCGGCGGGTCCCGCGGCGTCGTAGATACGCTCCAATACGAACATCAGCGATATCCGCCACTGCGCCCGAAATGGCGCTCACGGCGCGCGGCGGAAGCTTCCGCCAGTCTTGCACAGAGTACCTTTTATCGGTCAGCCCCCCAATTACGCAATGCACGATCAATTTTAAATTGAAATCAATTGAAAAAGATTGCCAGTCCATTGCTTCATAAGTTCGACAAAAAAAATCTGCTTAATTTTTTTGTCGAACTTATGAAGCAATGGACTGGCAATCTTTTTCAAATTTTTAATTGAAATCAATTGAAAAAGATTGCCAGTCCATTGCTTCATAAGTTCGACAAAAAAAATCTGCTCAATTTTTTTGTCGAACTATAATTGGACTGCGTTATGTAATAACGAATTAAGCGACGAAATCGAAAAAAAAGAGTTATGAATGCAGATCGACTATAGGTATGATAAACTATGTATTCAGCTATTTTTGTGTTCAAAAATCACTCTTATAGCCTTATAATAAGGGGTTGAATCAAGCGACATTTCGAACTTTGCTAGAATTTGTGCACACATTCGTTTTGTATTAAAGAAATAAGCGTCAAAGTTACAGTTACAAACAGTTTTCAAATTGCATAAACGAATTAAACACGTCCACGATGAAGATGATTCAGTTTTGCCTTTTGATTTAACCGTTTTTAAACCGCAGCATCGAATTAACCACCTAAATTTGATACTTTATTGCGATTTTTTTCGGGTGAAATCCAGTTATTTTAATAAAAACTTAAACAAAACAAATGTTGTAACACTTCTACATCTTACTAATACTTTTATTCCTTTTTTTTCTTTTATTAATTACCTATACACTGTACCATATTAATTTTATTCTTCATCTTCTACTTCAAAATCAATGGATCCATCAAAACCTTCAACATCATCTTCTAAATCATGAGATCCCATTAAAATTTCGTAATATTTTCTCGCATCAGATGGTATGAGATGAAGGAGGGATTTTATATCATCTAGCTTCGGTTGAGAAATAGGTTTTCCTTGTGGCCAAAATTGCTCATAATGCCTTGATAATGTCAATGGGTTATTTATTGCCCCCCTTTTTGGTCTTTTATTAAGATCTACTTCATGGGTTTGACCGCCATGACAGGTTGAAAGAAATATCCGACCAGGTCTATCCTTAAAAATGTTTATTTCTTTAGTTTTCAACCAGCTTATAGGATTTCCTTCTCCATTGACATTATCAAGGCATTATGAGCAATTTTGGCCGCAAGGAAAACCTATTTCTCAACCGAAGCTAGATGATATAAAATCCCTCCTTCATCTCATATCATCTGATGGGAGAAAATATTACGAAAATTTAACTGGATCTCGTGATTTAGAAGATGATGTTGAATGTTTTGATGGATCCATTGATTTTGAAGTAGAAGATGAAGAATAAAAAATAATATGGTACAGTGTATAGGTAATTAATAAAAGAAAAAAAGTATTATTAAGATGTAGAAGTGTTACAACATTTGTTTTGTTTAAGTAAATTTTATTAAAATAACTGGATTTAATCTTATGTTCGAATTTATTTCACCCGAAAAAAATCACAATAAAGAATCAAACGACAATAATGCCGTATAGTACGTTATTGATAAATAAAATGGTCAGAATATGGCTTAAAACACATTAACAAATTAAGCGGAAAAATGGCTATAACTATAAAACTGTATAGTTTAGCCTTATATTTTTTTAACTAATGTGAACTTATACATATTTTATATGTTCAGAATAAAAATTATACTCTTGACATATTAAATGTATGCACAGCGACCATTTTAAGTTTGAAATTTTTGAAGCTCATTTTCTCAGGATTCGTTAAATGGCGCTTAATCGGTTCTTACATAACGCAGTCCAATTTATATTAAATTAATTTTTTTGTGGTTTAGAAATCGCAAAATATTTATTAGATATTTATGTCGGGCGCGCTTGAATATCAGCTGATACAATGCACGCCGCATGCATGGGCCGCTTCGTGCGCCGCCGCGGGCTGCGCTACACGCTAGAGGACACACCGCGGGCGCAGCGGTGGGCACCGCTACATCTCACGCCACGCCGCACGCGCCGCGCCACGCCCCATGTTTGCTTAAACAACATCGTAAATTGCCATACTTATGTTTGTGTTTGCGCGTGGTGATGACGCGGGCCGCTGCACGCGCCGCTGCATGCCCCGCCTGTCTTTAAACAGAAAAAACGTCCGACGCACCGCCGCCGAATGCCACGCCGCACGCCATGCTCAACGCCCCGCGTCTCCGTAAACAAGCACTTAAGACTTACCTATCGAGAAATATCAGATCGTCTTTATGAAGTCTCCATATGACGCCCCATACATGAGCGTTAGCCGTGGGCACAATAGTGGCGAGGGGACCTTCCCAAAACTTGCTTAACTTCATGAAGTCAAGTCTAAAGTTCTACAAAGGCACATTTATGTTTATAAAGTTTTTACTAAATAGCTTACCTTTTTCTGTCTGTATCTATCTATATTAAGTATAACGGTTTTTCTTTTTTTTTTTGGGTGGGAAATCATCAAATGACTTCTCCCACTCTGGGCGGAGCGGAAGGGCGTGTCAGACTCTTACTGACTAAAACCCACCCGTGTTCCTTCCCTTGCCTAGACGGGGGCCACGGTTTCCCCTTAGGACTATCCGCAACCCCGGTGTTAGGCATCGGCCCTAACGGACCCCTTCAGCTTCGCTGACAACTCTTTGAGGCGCGCGTGGAACACGGCGTGCCGTCGACCCGGGCTTGGTCCTGATCGGACAGCGAGCTACCCATCACTCTCCGTCCGCAAGCCCGCGCCTACGGTGGCCAGAAATCGGCGATCGATTCCCGACGCCCGGGGCGTCTACTACGGCGGCGGCTAGGGGCTCGAGGGAGCGACCTTTGTCTCTGCCTCACGCGCCTCGCCTCCTCCTTCACGAGCATTACTGCTTCGCAGGAGGTGACAGCCTGCCATGCCCTCTCGCTCCGCACCATGGCCTGGACCAGGGCCGGACGTGAGAGGTCACTGCCGCCGATAGCCTGCATGAGGACACGGCGGTGCCCCGCCCAAGCCGGGCAGACCTCCACCGTATGCTCCACCGTGTCCTCCGGGCGATCCACGCAGTGGTGACACCCGGGCGTTTCCTCCTGCCTTATCTGAAACAGGAACCTCCCGAAACTACCGTGTCCGGTGAGGACCTGCGTCAGGCGGTAGGTGAGGGCGCCGTGGCGCCTCTCTAGCCACTCCTCAAAGAGGGGACTTATCGCCGCAATTGGGGCGTGCCCAATATTATATCGGTAAGGTAAGAAATACATACATCGAGTCGTGCTATAGAAACAAATTCTGCAGTTGGACAGAACGTTCTAATACGAAACTTGAACATATTGGCTGCATAGGCGAAATACAGAAACGTTTGTGAATTTCGGATTTCATCATTTTTGTTCATCACTGGTAAATTGTTAATTAAATACCTACCTACAACTATTTATTAGTGGAGGAGCCAAAACTTTTGAAAATACCTGCTTATGACAAAGACATTGAATTTGAATAAGTGTATTATCTATGATTATGACACCGACCATAGATAATACACTTAAACACCCACGGAACACTATAATAATACTTAAAATATCCCCACCGCCGTATCTTTACGTTGACGTCGTGGTGGGGCTTGCGCGCTCCGAACTCTAGGTCTGTGCTGGTAGAGTTTACTTTGCCGGAACAGGTCTAGGATGAGGAGCCAGACCAAGAGAGATACAGAAACCCGCAGGGCAGCATGTGGCGAGCTGTTGGGCAGTAGCGACCCCACGGACCCTATCTCCCGGAAGAAGTCTTGTTCCTCACCTCTGGCTTGCCTTTATTGGCCGGCTGGAGTGAACACTGACGAGGAACAGAGCTCCCACCTCATTCTTGCCTTAATTGGCTGGCTTGAGTGGAGATTCGCAAGAGCAAACGTGCTCGGAGGAAGGAAGTATTCCAGTAAGATGCTGGTAGGGATCTTGACCGTACTTCCGGGATTGTCCTGATAGCCGTGGAATACCGCTCCACTCCTCATAAGCACCTCAGGCCATGTTGCCCCCTTGTCGCTACGTCACTGTGTGCAAGCGACCGTTTTCGGGGGCCCATTATTGAGTGTGCAAGTCACCCCCTGCCATTTTATCCGTGTACATATAAAACATCGATCAGGCAGGGGCCATAGTCCTTCCATAGTTCCAGGTCACCAGTCAACTTTAGCCACCCAAACCCATAGTCCAAAATATTTCTTTCCATATCCTGCAATAGTCCTACATCAACCGGGGGTTGTCCTTGGGTGCACTTGCATAGTGCATACAGGGATAATCGCCGGCTGGTGCCACATTTCATTAAAAACGTCTAACGGGCCTCTGCGAGTTGGCTTCGGCCCCTCGTACGCCTTCCAAAAGGTCCGGGACCCCAGGGTCCCGAGAATTGTTAAAAACTTAAAATATTAGATAATAATATTATAAATTAAAACTCACTACAATAAGTACACGTACCTACCCGGTTTATTAAGTACTCTTTGGGTACGTGTACATGCACTTATTTAAAAAGTTAATAAATTATAGATTTTAATTTCTGAGATAATTTCAAACTAGAAGATTTGGACAGGAGTTTTATGAACCGACCATGGATAATAAACACAAGAAATCAATAATTATAATAATAACATCATACATCATAGTATCTACCAACCACTCAAGAAACCAATAATTATAATATTATGAACTTCAGAGTATCTAACTATCTACCAACCACTATGAAGACCGCGGTTTTTAAGTTCGCCAAGTAACTTGGCTCGCCGCCGCGCCGTCGGAGACACACGTGAAGCTTTCTCACACTGTATCATGATTCACGATGTTTTCGAATTTTCTGAACCAAACTAAACATACATTACACAAATGACGAAACAAATTCGGGCTCGCGACTCGCAGCGATGACAGATGTACGAAAACGAAACTACGAACCAAGGCGGGCTACGAGCAAAATTTCAAACCTGTTGGATCGCCGGCGAACTTAGTGTAGCGGCACACCTGCGGAACGTTCGGCGCGGAACGACCGAAAAGTTCCGCGGGCGTAGTGGAACGTTCGGCGCATGGTATATGTTTTCTTATACGAGTACCATGGTTCGGCGGATCTCGGCCAGTGTTTCCACTTACGTTTTTAATTCTTCCCCAGTTTTTAATGAATTATCCCTAAAATTCCCTAAAAAATATAAACATTACTCGGTTTTAAGGATTTTTTTCAATTTTATGGCATTAAATACCTAAAAAAACATCCATTAATTGACGAGCTTACAAAATATTCATTATTAATCGAGAGGGACTGCTATTTCCGATGTCGTTTTTAGCTACGGTAATAGTAAAATTAACATGGTAAGTACCTAATTATACTAAAATTAGACGAATTACATTCATTACGAGTTTGAGGGAATCCATTTAATCAATAGGTGGTGCCATAGACTTGAGTAGTACATTGGGTGCTACCTACTGTAAACAAAGGGCTACCAACTCAAGTTCAATTTTCAAAATAAAATATCCCTAAACCATGCTTATTATTGGCATTTTTTCCCAAAAAAAGGGAGAATCCCAAAAAGTGGAAACACTGTGACAACGACGTAACGTAATTTTCCGTCGCGTAACGCGCCGAAGTAAACGCCCGCCGCGCCGCCGACCGTTCGGCGCGTTAGGGTCGGGCCACACCTGCCAAACGTTCCGCGGCGGAACGTTCGGTTGAATACGCTCCTAATGTTTTTCAAGTTACCTATGACACATCAGCCGAACGTTACGTCCATAGAAATATGACGCGACGGAGCGTTCCGTCGCGGAACGTTCGGCAGGTGTGGCCCGACCCTTAGGCTGCCTGCCCACTGGAGCGGAGAGGAGAAAAGAGGAGCGGAGATGTGCCAATCACTCAGGATCACTGATCTAAACTCAGGGACGGAGTCAAGATTCTATTGGTTAATATTGACACATCTCCGCTCCTCTTTTCTCCTCTCCTCTCCGCTCCAGTGGACAGTCAGCTGGCAGCCTTACTCGGCGGTTTTAAAGTGCGCGTACTTAGTGTGACACACGGGCGAGTAAGGTCGCCGAGTCATAGGCCGGGTCACACCGGATGCGTAGCGTGACATGACGTGCAACGGGACACACACCTGTCACACCGGCCAAGACCGATGCAGCAAACGTCGCCGCGTCGAACGCGCACGCATCATGTCACGCAGGTAAATGCTGCACGCGCGTGCGATCTGTGCGTGCGAGCCTCCTTGTCAGAAGCCATATTGAGTCGAGAGCATTTTAGTGAAAAATTTTAGACAACAGCAGTTCTTCAGATTCTGATGAAGAAGCGTTGTCCCGATTCTCTCCCAACTTTTATTTTTGTGCTCTTTATGTTTGGAGCTGTAGAGACGGGTGCGTGCACGGGTGCACGCGTCACGTCACGCCACGCATCTGGTGTACTTGGTCGCACGTCTATCACCCATTTAATGCTACATACTTTTTTCGCTTGTCTGTGTGACATGTTTAGCTTACCCTAATTATTGCGTAATACACAATTAATCAGAGTATGAATCGTTTTAAATACAGATTGTTAATCCATTGCTTCATACGTTCGACATAAAATTCTGCTCAACAACGTAAATAACGCAATGAATGTTGTTGAACTGTCAAAATGAAACGGATTAGTCGTAATCGTTTACGAAAATGTGTTAATTAGATAGCAGGTAAGCAGGACGTGTGGTTATATTATGGGGCAAGAGGAGGATAACATACTCGTTAACCGTTCAACTGGTAACACTTTTAAATACGAAAACCGCTACGAAACTCATGTAGCTTCTCAACCAGTCTTGCTTTGTAGATGCCAAAATATTTTTTAAGCTATCTTCTGTCGCTGTACTACATTGCAACAGCTATTTTCTTATAATTTTCTCTTTAGAAAGGTTTGTATCCCGTATCCTGAGGTAAAGACGGCAAAGCTTGTACAGTCCGCAACGAAACTTGATTAATACATACTAATTCTGTTTTGTTTGCATAAGGCCCTATGCTATCCATTCTGTTAGTGAAAAATCATACTTATTAGTGGAATAAAAAACCTGTATTAACTTGACTATCTATTACTTGAAATGTTGAAATGCAGTGTATCAAATAATGTTGCATGTAGATTTAATTAATGAGTTAAGTAATCAAGTTTCACTGCAGACTACATGACGCACAATTTACGTTTGTGTGGGTAGGGTATGGTCTTATTTGAAAATAAAAGACAGGTTTAAGCTAAGGACTTTTGAACCCAGTCATATTTCATCACAGATATACAATATAAATAAAATATATCATCACAAAGTTTTTTGCAACATCTCTATCATTTTAGGAGAGGCTTCTTGGCCATTATTTGGTATTTTCTTGAGTTCTTCAATATAATATTCTGGAATTTTGCATTCAATTGCACCAGTTACAATGCAGTTTAAATATGTTATGCAAGGCCTTCTCTCTGGAGGCAGTTCTTCGCCCTTTTTGCGTATTGGAGGATTGATTGTTTGTTGGTATGTTCGGCAAGCTGCATTGGAACCATCGTGTAGAACAATTTTAACAGTTTTTGCAAAATACCAATTTGTATCAACTCCTTCTTGTCTACAAAAAAAAAAGTTACATTACATTAAATTTGTTAAATTATTATTATTACTCATTTCCTTTATTATACACAATTTATTATTTATTTTTAATAAAAAAATAAAATAAAATATTATCTTGTCAAGACATGCTTACTTGTCCAAAGCAGGCATATCATCATTATTCAATCTCCATATTGCTCCCCATACATGTTCACCAGGGGTAGGTACTATAGTAGCCGAAGTACCCCGCCAGTTTTCAGAATATTTAATAAAATCGAGCAGGTGATCCTAAAAGTAATAATATAACAAGTGTCAGCTGAAATGTAGGTTGCACCATGACAATTTGCTTTATATTTGGGAAAGAATGGACAGAGAAAACATCCTTCTGTTAGGGGCATAATTAATTACATTGCATGCTGTATTAATTACAGTGATGTGATGCACTTAGTACTGACTGAGATGTAGTTTGATAGTAATATAAATGGTTTTACACAATATGTGTGCGTGTATGCATAGAGCGGAGTTGTAGTTTTGGCATCGATCACTCACAGAGTACTTTTTAATGTATCACTGTAGGTATTGTTTGCAACGCTATGTCTGCCATGCTAGTCTGCTATGTTTTTTGTTTGGTCTGAGCCTGTACAAAGAAAATAACAAGTAACAAAAACTTACGTCCAATCGACCAATTCCTAAAAATGTGGCTGATGGATTGTTAATGCGTATTCTCTTCTTGAGTAAATTACTGCCGTAAGCAAAATAAAGAAACGTATTTTTGATGTCTTCAAACATAGTTGCAAAAAAAATAACCTATTAAGTGCGCAGGTACGTTAATACACCTAATAATTTGGAATGTAAGTAATTGTTGAAACGTATTGCAATAACCTGAAAGTTATCTACCATAAACATTATTATTTATCAAATTAATACAAATAGCACATAAAATGCATGACTGATGACATGACTCCTCCAGTGTTGCCACAACCCAGTTCCCAAAAGGTACATATCGAGCGCTGAAAAGGTACATTTTGGGTTAAAAAGGTACATAAGCACCTTTGTATGTTTTGTAGTGTTAAATATATTTTTTTGCTGTGTATATTCTGGTATACAATAAAGTATATATAAATAAATAAGCAATGCTTTTACTAAAATCATTCACTACTGCTTCTCTCGCTCTCTCACAATGAATGCGTATGCGAGACAGGGAGAGACTGCCTGCTCGCCGCTCGTCTACAACTTACCAAGCACCACAGTAGCGAGCGAATAAAGGCACCGGTTGGTCAGCCGCCTGCAACTCGACCGCCACGACCAAATTAGTGGAAATGGGCTCATTATTTATCTATTGAACACTATGTATACAAGAAAGAAAATCACTTTCCCTAATCGCAGAGACCAATATCTCGCGCGCTTAAAATACAAAACAAAACATACCTATCAAAACTTATCCGCTTTGCAAACAAGGGTGCCCTGAGAGTAGAGTAGTGTTCTGTATCTGTCTTGACTTGGTGAACCGCGCCCAAAGAGCGCTCCACTCGGGCCGGTCAGATACACGAATCACGATACAATGTTCATTGCCTACACTTGCGGTGGAAGCGAGACAAACCTATTTCCTATTCCTACATTACGTTAGGTCTGTGACTTCACCGTAGTTCACAGGCCACCGGTACTTAGGACCGCAGATGCTATCTCGTTTTCTCGTTTTGGCGGCGGTTTTAAAAAAGGTACATAAAATAGTCAATAAACCAAGATTTTACACATGATTTCGGATGTTAAGTTGAAAAGGTACGTAAAATAGACCCCATTACACATGGGAGGCTTAAAAAGTACGTCAAATGTGTAAAATGTAGGTACGCTAACGGCAACACTGCATGACTCCCGTATTTAAGTCATACTTGCGAGTTGCGTCATCGCGCAGTCAGCTGATCAGTGTGACCATGAGTGTGACCATCTCATAAATGGCGACTCTGTCACAGCACAGACTGGGCAAAAAATCTGCCAAAATCTGCCACACTTGGCGCCAAAAATATGCCTTCATGGAAACAAAAAAAAATTACACATTTTAATATGTACATATTAATATAATTATTAAACACACATTATTAAACACACATCTTCATCGTGCGTAGCTAAGCTGACGGATGTCAGGCGACTCTAGAAGAATCGAATCTGACATATTAGCCCATCCTCCTTGGACGGGCGGTTTGTGGTGAGAGCGAAGTGAAAGAGTTCGCGTTATAACATGAATTAAATATTTCTTTAAATCAACAAAAATATTTAACAATTTTCTTATTGTATATAAGTATACCTATACTACATACTCTACGTATCAATATTTCCCTCCAAAATTTTCCGTGTAGGGTAGTGGCACCAAAAGATGAACGACCCCCAATAGATGAACGACCGACCGGAAAATTAAAATATATAAAAAACTCCGCTAGATACATGTCTGCAATATTTTTTTCAAGTTAGGGTAACATATTTTCTTCCCAATATCATATCAACTTTGACAGCGACCACTCAGACGCGCTCGCAATCTGCCATTGTGTGAGCGCTTCCCACCAAAAATCAGTTTTATATGGAAACCTACTTAAGGCGAAATGGTATCGTGGAAGCGTAGGTTTTGAGGGGGTGAAGCAGACGCGGCGGGCGAGCGGCGCGCGGGGCGCCCCCCTCACGCCACTCACGCGCTCTGTCGCCCGGCTTACTGCTAGCGGGCAAATATTCATACGGTCTACATAATAATACAAATTTTTTTTTTGTAAAAAAAAAAATACGTTTTCGCATATGTATTTTTTATAGAATGTACCTACTTACTAAGTACATAATATAATGGTAAAATAAATAAATAAACTGTATCTAAAGGTATGCATGTGGTTTATTTTTGCGTTTTATTGTAATTATTGTATTATTAGGAGATCACTATCACATATCTAAATAATATATTTATTCAAAAGCTGCCTGGACGTTGTCGCTTTTAGGGATAAGACTGCTAAATATTATACTGGTTTTTAAATCTTTTTAACAATGTGAGTGTGTGTGTAATATGATGTGTATTATGCAAAAAAAATCCTTTTTATTTATATCTATCTACTACTTATGAGTAACCTACTAATAAAACTACATAACAATATAATACAGTCAGTACAAAACATAGGTAGTACGTATTCTACTACTAGAAGGAAATTATGGAATCCAAACCAGGTTTTTTAAAACCGGTTTTACTGTTAAGTACCCGGGTACTTAACAGTAAAACCGGTTTTAAAAAACCTGGTTTGGATTCCATAATTTCCTTCTAGTAGTAGAATACGTACTACCTATGTTTTGTACTGACTGTATTATATTGTTATGTTTCTTTAAAAATTTTATTATTTGTTTTATAACGTTTATTCGCCATTTTTGTCACTTTGACCTTAGGAAGAATATTGTAGAATATTTTCGGAGGCGCCGACAACGCGCGCAAAAAAGTTGTACACGGGTGCTCTCTACGACGCGTTGCGGACGACTGACGGGAGCCGCGAGCGGCGGTATGACCCGGCCCGCGCGCAATTCTATTGCATTATGTTAACAAATATTTAATTTAATTTTTTATTTGTGTTGGTATAGAAAAATAAGTCCATAATCCCTTAAAGTACTTAATAGTGAACACATAGACAAAATTTAATTACAATTGCTTTGATAACAATCGAATGAAATGGGTTTTTCTCAACACGGTTGTAACAAAAAATGCAGATTTTAAGGAAACTTTGTGATTTTTTTGTATCGAGGAAAGTTGTGTCAATCGTGTTTCGGGCATCATACTTCACTAAGGACACTCTTCAATTTTCATAATCATAAAAAAAAATACGCAAATTCGGTGTTTTTTTAAGAGAAAAAATGATTTTGCGTGAAGTCGAAACGCGTCAAAACATCTACTTTGGAACCCATTTCGCCTTAAGGAAAGTGCCCTCCTAATTTAAGGATTTTGTCAGCCTATAGAAAGAATTAATGATAGATTTCAATGGATTTGGTTAGAATAAAATCTTGTTATATCTGGCTTTGATTATATTGATAGTTTTAAACATTATATACCGTATTTTTAGAGAAATTTAGTGTTCAAGTAATGGATTCAATTTTGTTTGCTTGATCCAATAGATGAACGGCGTTCAGGTAATGGAGTAAAGGCATATTTTTACAGCTATCATTACTTATAAACTCACGCTTATAGACCAAAACAAATCAACTCTAATGAATTTTAATAAATGTATGAACTTAGTTACCAAAAGTTGAACACATTATTTTAGTGTTTTTGACTGTTTTTAAGGCTTTATTTTAGTATGAAATCTTGTACTGTTCATCTTTAGGATTCATGCCCAAAATTTGAACTAAGGAATATGTTCATATTTTATTCGTTCAAATTTTGGGTTTCGTGACATAAGCTGAACGCTGAAGTGATTTTATTTGTTCATTTTGTGGTTCTTTACCTAATCCAAAAAATGAACGAATTGAATTGTTGTTAATCGTCTTCAGATGATGCACTCAAATACTTTCAGCTAAATAGACGGACCTTATTCCTTAACACAGTCCGTATTGTGGCGAAGGTCACTTTTCAAGACCTGCAGCGAGTGGCAAAGAACTGTCTATTGGGCAGAGCCAGTTTGCAAAACAGAAGATCGAAAATGGCAGAATCGTATCCGTCAACCTGAACTACTGAGAGAGATCGAGAGGTTCTATACACGTCAACCAGTTACCCTGTCACGAATCTGGCAAACCACCCAAGAGCTAGATTTACCCGACAGTATACCGAAGACATCCTGGACGTCAGCTAGTACGAGATTAGGATGTCTCTGAAGCAGCTTAAGAACAACAAGGCGCCAGGTGATGATGGAATTACGGCCGAACTCCTGAAGGCCGATGGAAAACCCATTCTTTAGGCCCTCCAGAAGTTGTTGACTACAAGCTTCTTTCAAGAGTCATCACGAATCGTCTCGCTTGCTGGTTTGACGACTTCCAGCCTCCCGGATTCCGCAAAAGCTTTAGCACCGTAGACCGAAGAGTACAAACTGCCTCTCTGCTTAGCGTTTGTGAACTACGAGAGCCTTCGATTCGATCGAGACTTGGGCTGTACTGCAGTCTCTCCAACGGTGCCAGATTGAGTATCGGTACATCGAGGTGCTAACCGTTTTTTGAAACGTCAAAAACATCAGCACTCTCGCTGCAGAAGAATAGGTTTCGAGGTCTGTTCCCACGACGAGACCTCGAAAACTGTGTGACTGAGTGGTGAGACAGGGAGACGTTATCTCTCCGAAACCGTTCGCCACTGCCCTGGAGGATGTCTTCCAGGTTCTGAACTGGAAAAGGGTTGGCATCAATTACAATAGCGAATACATCAATCACATTCGGTTTGCCTAGGATTAGTCATAACTAAGACCATGAAGGACTTCGGTACAATTGTCGATGTCTTCAGTAATTCAGTAGAGCTTCCGAAAGAGAGTCTTAAAATGAACATGGACAAAATGAAAGTCATATCGAAAGCCCATTGTAACATGCACAGAATTGCCAAACTTAAGCAGCAGTGGGCAGGGCACATTGCTCGCTGAATAGATGACCAATGGGGCTAAAGGTTCTGGATTTGCGACTGCGTACTGGAAGACATAGCGTCGGGAGCCCGCCCTCACAAAGTGGACCGATATCGGTAATATTAAAATGCTAGTTCAAGTAATGGGTCCAAAATGTTCATAATTAGGGCTCAGTGTTCAACTATAGGGGTAAATCCCCTTTTTTTTGACAAAAAGCAACTTATAAAAATAAATTGTAGATCTAGACGGTTCTTTTTTTAAACAGTCACATCCTGAGGATTATGGCCTAATGTAAAAAAATCAAAAATGCATGAATGTCATAAAATAACTGAGTTACAGCTATTTAAAGTTGTCAAAAAAGCTTAATCGTTCATTTATTGGTGCCACTACCTACATAGATTTTGAAGACATCTTTTTGATCATTTTTTGAGTTGGTTTAGTATACCGTGTTCCTTAATCCCCTATTTTGTCATATTGGTTTAGGAACCTATTCCATAATATTGTTTTGTTTTGGGAAATCCCCGTATGATCTGGCCATGACACAGAAGTTGCCAGTTCGATAAAATTATTTGTAATTTAATTATACAACCTTATTTTTTGTTTATATTAAACCTCTTAAGGGGTTATTGCACTCGTAATTATGAACAACTTTCAATATGAGACCAATGCCGAAATCACGAAAAAATAATCAACTGTTCCCTACATTTTGACGAGATTTATGCGAACATAAATGTATGGAACAACTGATTTATTTTCGCGATTTCAGCTTAGGTCCCTTATTAAAATTTGTGCATAATGATGAGGACAATGACCGCCCAAGAGGTTTGGTATAAATAAAAACTAACGTTATATATAAAACCTAATGTAATTACTTTAAAAAAGATGAATTCATTGTAAATTCATATAAAGTAATGTGAATTTCCTTGGAATCTTTTAAATCTGCCAAAATCTGCCACTTTTGTAAATCATCAGCATGATCTGCCACAGACAAAATTTCAGAGCGAAATCTGCCACAAATGGTCACACAGCTCAGCAGATTTTTTTTTTTTTGAATTTTGGCCTGGTGGCGTAGCTCGCAGTCAGCTGACCCAGTATTATATATTATTATAATAGTGCTCTGTGCAGCTGACTCCATTGAGCAGTGTGACCAATTGAAGATTCTGCCAGATGCTCGATGCTCGCCTAAATTCTGCAATGTTTTTTTGGTAATTGTCAATGAATGAAGTCGATATTTGTAAGAATATTAAAAAAAAAAAAAACGTGTGCGTCTCGGGACGCTCGACAGCAGTGATAACTTAAACTGACAGATTGGCGTCGTAACGTGTTACGTAACAAATCGGTTTACCCTCCCTAGCTATCACTTCAAAAACGCAGATACATAAAAATGGAATAATCCAAATGAAAAAATTGGATATCTACTTCCATCACTCAGAATGATAGTTGTCATATTTTCTTTACGCAAAAAAGTAATTCACACAAAACTCGAAAGAAAATACACATTTAGTGGGAATTCCCCTAAAATGTATTTGAGGGCTGCCAGTGGAGTAAGAAAAATCGGACATTATTCAGGAATGATAGAATTTTTAAAATATTTCTAGCGCAACTACCCAAGTGAAGCGCAGGTTATTTGTCAACTTCTAATCCTGCTAATTTTCTGCGGAGGTTTTATAAGATTCTGCCATAAACTGTTATCTTTTCAATTCTGCGACACAATCTGCGAAATTGGGGAATGGGGATCTAATTCAGAATTCTGCTAAATCTGGTCACACTGCCATTGGGGTAGAAAAGGTATCTGACTCTCTGGTCAAAGGTCTCTGGCAAAAGTGGAAAATGGTCAAAGTAAAGCCGTAGTCGCATGCCTGTCGGCTACAAAATTATAATGGCATGCGACTACGGCTCTACTTTGACCATTTTTGTACCTTCTTGATTTCTGTCCGAAATATTTTTTTGTTTCATAATTTTTAGAGCGTGATTTTTCCTCAGAGGATTTTTCAGTAGTCGGGTTTTAGTTTTTAAACTTACTTTTTATAGCAGGCAAGGGCCACACCACATGGTGGCAAAATGAGGTAGTACTAGATGAGGCTGTACTTGTTCTTATTTTATTTTTTAATTTTTTACCATCTCTATAGTTGCTTTCTATTTGTTTGTAGTTGAAGTTCTAACTGTGCGTTTGCACTGGCGAAACATTCCCAACAAAACATGTTGGGATCTCTATTTTCTGTCAATTTTCCATACAATGTTTGACAGTAACTAGAGATTTCACATGTTTTGTCGTGATGTTTCGCCAGTGCAAACGCACAGTTAGAATGGTTCTCAAATGCTCATCTGTGAGACTTCGCGTCTCACAGATGCTTATAATTTCTTTCTGTAACTGAGAATTGAAAATTTGTCGCTTATGTAAGTACCTAGGTACTGCCAATAATTGTAAATAACTGCTGAGCAAACCCTTTTAATTCGTCAAAATCAGATGGCAAGCTAATAGAAAACTTAACAAGATCATTGATTTCACAGAAAGAGTTTTTGAGGTTGTCATTAGATTGGAGAGCAATCACGTTCGTTTATAAATGACTCGGTACATCCTCAATATCACATGAAAAAGGGTTTGCAAAATCTTCAGTTTGCTTCAAGTCACCAAATCTGTCGTCAACTGATTTTGTAGCTGTATTAAAAAACGTCTTTCATTTTATCAATGCTCGCTCGCTTAAACATTGCGCCCACATAGTGTTATTAATTATTTACTAAGGTTTCATTTACAAAACTGTCGCGGACCACAAGGAGGCCGCATGCGGCCCGCGTGTTGCCGACCCCTGATATAGTCTCACAGAGAGTCTACTAGACAAGCCCGCTATAATCGCTAACAGCGAGGTGCGAGGTGGGGTGGGGTGATAGACGTGCGAGCAAGTACGCGTACTTAAGGCGAAAGCGTCAGGGTAGCCCGCGAAATTCAAATTTTCTTAAGTTTTTCGCAATTTGCAGGGCAGTATCAGGTTGTACGTTGAGTTAAATATGATTTGCGACTGTATCAAATGTTTATTTATAGAATTATAATCATAGAAATCATCAACACAACTCTATAAGTTCATGTAATCCCCAAATGTCATGTTTTCATGAAATCATGACATTTGGGGATATTTATATTTTAATCAAGATACAACCTGACACTTTTCAAATTTTTTAACTTTTTTTGCAATTTGCAGGTCAAATTGCAAAAAAAGTTAGAAAATTTGAATTTCGCGGGCTACCTTGACGCATCCCTCTTAAGGCTAGGTGACCTTACTCGCCCGTGTGTCGTACTAATGGGGATCCACGCGCAAAGCGTTCATTCCCAGTCGCCCCCGCGGGAATTGCCACCGGAGGCAAATGGGAATAAAAATTCCCAGTCGCCACCGGCGGTGACTGGGAAATCATTGCCCCATTTCAGTTTCATAAAAAAGAGAGTTTTTAGAGATAAGAGGCAGGTTTAGGATAAGTTACCTCATCCTTTTATTCTCTGCAATGGAGAAAACAATGTACAGCGAAAATGAAGTGGGGGCAATGACTTCCGGTGGCGACTGGGAATTTTTATTCCCATTTGCCACCGGTGGCAATCCCCGCGGGGCCGACTGGGAATGAACGGCGCAAAGCTCAGCGGAGATGTCGCCAGTGGCGGGATGGCCGCTGTCAAATAATTTTCGCATTGTTTACATTTGTGGTTTTTGCTATTTTTTGTGTTGAAACCGATCCACCATGGTTATTGCTAACATGTATTGTTCCTGGAAGCTTATAGAATTGAAAGAAAGAAAGAAAGAAAAGAAAGAAAATGCGTTTATTGGCATTACAATAAAACAAAACACCTTATAACTAAAAAAAAACGAAACGAAAGACGAAAGACGACCTAAACAAACCAGGAGCAAGGATTACTGGAAAGAAATGAGACATTATTGCGAGGTAGACTTCTATCTAATAAAATATTTTTAATCAGTGCTAGGGTCTAGATTTGGTCTTTTTTTGTTGTAACATGTTAATTATTACTTGGTTCATGGTAGGAAATTTTACGAAAAAATGAGAGATCATTTACTAATAATAAATGATATTCTTTATTTTTTATCTATGACCGATATTTTTAATTCAGCAATCAAAGCCCTCAAGCTTCCGAAAGCCAAGCAATTGACGTTCCTGCTGTAGAACTTTACCAAGACGTTAATAGCTCCACCAAAGCTCTACCATATTACCGAAAATTACCAATCAACATACTCAAAGTTACTTTTAGTTTTACTCTTTTAGTTTCCCACTTTCTATTTGCGTAGTATCTTTGGGAAATAAATGAACACCGGGGTAAGTATTTTAGTACCTCGTGGTACAGCACTTATGCATATTTCGAGAAAATTTGAATTTACTGAATGATCGGTTATAAAATGATGGAATTGACAGTTTTCAATGGCCATGTCGACGATGCGCCACCTATCGTGATATTCGTGATAAAATGGCAGTAAAGATCCCCATTACGCGCACTTTAAAACCGCCGAGCAAGTTCGTCGGCAATCCAACAGGTTTGAAATTTTGCACGTAGCCCGCCTTGGTTCGTAGTTTCGCACGTTTGTCATTGCCGCGAGTCGCCATTTTCTTTCGTTTATTTTTTTTAAATGTATGTTTAGTTTGGTTCATAAAATTCGACAACATCGCGATACAGTGTGACCAAGCTCCACGTGTGTCACCGACGCACAGTGGATCGAAACTGCTTTATGAGGGACATTCGTTTTATTTTTTTCAGTAAATTGAATTTTTTTAAATACATATCGAAAGATCTCGTCATTCCGTCGATGAATAATTGTCATTACAAGTTTTTCTCTGAGAGTGATAGTTTGCCCGGAAAAAAATATTTTAGATTTTTTTGTATGGAATGAAACAGAAACTGCTATTTGGCCATGTCATGAAAGACCAGGCTTTCAAACTACTATACGGGGTGGCAGGGACATCGACACGAAGCCGGTTACCATGGATTCAGTACATGATTCTGAACGCCCCTGCGTTGAATTTTTACGTCGGTAATTAAAAAAAAAATCAGCTGCTCCATACATTTTGACCGCGTAGGTATTGCACTTTTCTATGAAACAGCTGTTTTTTTTTTAAAATAACCGATGAAAAATTTCAACGCAGGGGGGTTCAGAATCATGTACTGAATCCATGGTAACCGGCTTCGCGTCGATGTCCCTGCCACCCTGTATAATTCTTTGACTTGTTGGCTATAATTCTACGCTATCAGCACGCGCCCATAGTTGCCCGTTCAAGAGTTATGAGGTTCGGAAAAATAAAAAATAAAGTAAGTCAAAAGTACTTTTTCATTATTAATATCATAGATAGAACATTAAAACATTTATTATTAAGTAATAATATTAATTTCAAAACAATACAAAATCGAAAAATGGGAAAAACGTACAAAAAAATCAAATGATTTTATTAATATTGATAATTAATTTTATATTGTAAACAATTACCTACAACTGTTATCCTGCAAAAGAGGACATCACCATAACCACTTTACTGTGCCATAACCGAAAATGGAGCATCTATTAAACTGCAGGCCCTACTTTATTTGACTATCTTCAGATTACTTGATGCAATGGACTTCAATCTATCATCTAAAGCTGATTTTAAGCTGATATGTAAGTGGGGTTTTGAAGGAGCATCTAGTCTATCAAAGCAATTACAAGCAGATAGCTAGCAGTTCAGAATTTGACGATTCCAGTGTTTTTATGGTCAGCTTAATACCTATAAGGCTGATGCGTGAAATACTGTAGGAAAATGATCGTCCGTCTTCTACGTTTGACTGCCGCCCGATTCAGTTCAAGTTCATGAAGGACTGTGAAAGTTCAGTAAAACGTGAAAAAGAAGCCATAAAACTGCAGATGATCATAATCCATATAAACTGCAGGAAAAGCTGGCGAAAAGAAAAAAACAAATCCAAACGGCTTGCTGGTTGATTTTGTGAATCAAGGGGCAGGCGCCACAAATGACGGCAACACTACCAGAAGATTTTTTAGTGATGCAAAAACATCGGCTGGCATCACAGGAGTTGATGAAGAGCTTATCGAAAGGTTCCACATAATTCTGCAGACAGTGGCTTCTGGTGAGCCAGTGGAACTGCTTAAATTCTCCCAATTTTGTAAAGACACTGCCACTTTGTATGTACAGTTATATCCGTGGTATTAGATGCCCTCTAGCGTACATAAGTTGCTAGTGCATGGAACGGATATAATTAAGCATTTTGGACTTTTACCAATCGGGAAACTGTCGGAAGAAGCATCATAGGCTTGAAATAAAGACTTTCGTAAATATAGAGAAAACCGTTCGAGAAAATTAAGAAGGATAGCGACAAATGAAGATATCTTGCACAATCTTCTCTTGTCGTCTGATCCGAAACTGACCTTTTAAAGGCCAAAAATGTCGAAACAACGAAAATGGTCCTCTCACCATGAGCAGTCGAGCTTTTGGTGTCTCTTCCAACTGAACCCGAATTGGATTTTATAGGTGTACACACTTTACAAGACAGTGATAATGTTTTTTTTTTTTTGTACTTTTTTATATAAACATGTTTTTAAATTATTATTATTCTTTATAAATGTTTTTGTGTTAATTATAAATGTTTTAATGTTTTATCTATGATATTATTAACGAAGTGTATAGAGTGCCGCGAGTGAAAAAGTACTTTTGACTTACTTTTTTTTTCTTTTTTTCTGAACCTCGTAACTCTTGAACGGGCAACTATGGGCGCACGCTGATAGCGTAGAAATATAGCCAACAAGTCAAAGAATAAGAATATACTAGTTTGAAAGCCTGGTCTTTCAAGGCACGACCAAATTTTAAGTTTCTGTTTCATTCCATACAAAAAATTCTAAAATATTTTTTTCCGGCCAAACTATCACTTTTAGAGAAAAACTTGTAATGTCAATTATTCATCGGAATGACGAGATCTTTCAATAGGTATTTAAAAAAAATGCAACTTGTAAAAAAAAACGAATGTCCCTCATATAGCAGTTTCGATCCACTGTGCGACGACGACCCGAGTAAAGGTCATCGCTCATTATAGCAGCACGGCTCCGTCACGGCAAATATCTTGGTATTCAAGTTAGGATTCTAAGTCAAATTCATTAAAGTCTATTTTACGATGGCTAGCTATGAATAGTGGACGGGTCGCAGGCAGTGAGCGGCCCACGAGCCGGCACACGTCGGGCCGACAGCGCGCTTCAAGCGAGGAGCCCGCTCGCCGGCGCCTCACCGTCCGCGGGCTGACGCCTCGCCGTAAGCGCGGTGACACCTCGCCGGCCGCATGGTGACGCCTTGCTTGTGAATAAACAATAAACTGTTACCTAGCCGGTGGCGTGCCGGCAGCGAGCGGTCGCCTTGCTGACGGCGCGTTGGCGACTAGCCGTCGCCTTGCTTCCGGCGCGTTGGCGACTAGCACTCGCCTGGCTTACGGTGCGTTGACGACTAGATTTTTCGAGGCGGTGCCGGGGCGCTACCGTGCTGGAGCGGTGCTGTTATAATGGGCGATGACCCTATGTTGGCGAACTTAAAAACCGCGTAATTTAAGTTCGCATGTCTATAACCCAATTCACCCACTACACCGCGCTGAATATCGCACGCTACAGTGCGTTTCATAAAATAGTTCCTTTCTATGCCGTACCGTAATGTTGGCTCCACTGTTGTAGGACGAACACGAATACAATATGGCCGTTGTAAATTGTTACTTCTGAACATAAGCAGAAGCACTCACTACGAACTTTCGCGCATGTTCTCTCACTCCTACTGGCCGGGTCATGTCACCATTTGGTTCCTAAAAAATGTTACCGCGCAGCCCTCTGCACGAAGTTCGGAACTGCCAAGTTATAACGGCCGTCCGTTGTTAAAGTTTTACAGTGGAGTCAGTCAACTGACAACATTACGGCAAAGGAACTAAGTTGATGACGCCAGTAGCACACCTCCGCCGCGAAACCGTAGCAGCGAAAGCGCAGTAGATCAATTCAACTGGCGTTGTTCGCGAGCCTGAAACGCACTTTACTCTTTCGCAAGGCGACGTCCATACAGGCACAGACTACAATTTATACAGGGTGACTTGTAATTTGACGTATTCCTTTGCAACAATTAAGCAACCCATATAATAAACCCTACCTAATAGGTAAACAATGGAATAGTAATGAAGGCCATTCAATTTGAGAGTTTGGAGAAAAATGATAATTTAGTGACGAATTCCGGGATTTTTTTTTAAATATTAAAAGTTGTATTTTCTCGAATGCCATGTTTCGCCTAGGCTTTATTGCTGCTTTTTTTTGGGTGCTTAATTGTTGCAAATGGTCACACTTTCACGTCCTGGAAGGAATACGTCAAATTACAAGTCACCCAGTCTAAGTCTTCGTTGACGATTGTTACCTCAGATTGTTACGTAGTATTATATTATCTGTGTCATGGTCGAAGCTTCAGAATCTTGCTGTAGCTTTACCGCGATTATTAAGACTTACGACTAAAAAAGAAAAATATTGGTCAAAGAGTATTTACTTTTACGGGAAGAATGGCCAAATAGGTATACAACACCTACTGAGTGTTTTGGAATTATCATCCACGCGATAATTAGACAGCGGAAGCGCCCGCTCGGCGGCGCCGCCGTCGCGCCCAGTCTAACGAAGTAGCGCGAAGTAGTCTTATTCTGCCCTGCTAAGCACAAAGGCGGTATCTCGGAGATAGGCCTTTTTAGTTATTTTTATACCATTCAATAGCTATAATAATTTCACATCAATGGTAGACCGATATCTAACTTAAAACATGTAAAAAAACCACTCAGAAGTTCTTTATTTCCTATTATAATTCGAAAAAAGTCAATTTTCTCAAAACTTACTCCGGTTGAGATACCGCCTTTGTAGGGCAGTATTAGACAGAAAAATAAAATATATTAAATTCAAATACAAGTTTTCATGGTTTGTTTTTGTGGAAATGTTTGAACACTTAGACCCAGCGACGGTTTCTAAAAACGGGACGTATGGTCACGTTAGTCATTCCCAATTAATTATTTCATAATTTCACTACTTACACCATTGTTTAGCAGTGCACAGAATTGGTACACTTTCTTTCTAATTATCTTCGATATGGTGCCAATAGACTCCGAGTAAAATTGACGTTTGACTACCGAACGGGCAGCCGGACATATATCCTACCTTCCTAGATGCTTACAATGTCTGGTGAAGCATATGAAGGGTAAGTAACAGCTTTAATTTGTGTTTAGGGTTCCGTAGTCATATGGCAATAACGGAACCATAAGGGTTCCGTTTGATTTGTTTATGAACCAATAGAAGAAGAATGAATTTAGAAGAAAAAACAAACATTAACTTAAATACCATCTATATTTCTAAAAACTTTGGCACTGCCGTGTTTTCCTATGCAAAACTTTACAGTAGCATAGACTTTCAACAGTCTTCGTTCTACCGCTCTATAATGGTCGTCAGTGGTTAGCTTTTCCCCTTGGAATGAAGCTAATAATTTGATTGTCTCTGTTAAACTGCCGCCAGATACTAGCTCCAAAGTTTGCCAGGTCTTGGAAGATAATCTGAAAAGTTAAATTAATATTTTCTTCAGAACTGTGTGGTATTATTATGTATACAGTATGTTAACAGAGGGCGTTCCCGTTCACCCGCAATAGTATAGCGTCCATACATGCTACAAAAAATATTAACATTGAAAAAAAAAAAAAAATTTTTTTTTTTTAAATCATGTTTTCAATTTTATTTTTTTATTGATGCGTAAGTGCAACATTCTGTACACGCGCATTTGTCTTTCAACATTGAAAGACAAGTGCGACAAGTGCGCGTGTACAGAGTGTTTGTTTTACGTATGAAATTAATATTTGTTGTGAATATTTTATGATAAAAAAAAAAAAAGTTTTTTTTTATCCACTGTGTTAGTAAAGGAGAACATTCACGGTCCATACATTTTTGGGTAACTGTGAAACTCAATAAAAAAAAAAGTTATATTCCGTTAGAACATGTTATTCTCTTCACTTTTCACTATGAGACCAAATCTGTAGGGCCATTCCCTGCGCTGTTATACCTCTTTGTAAAGTACTGTTTTCACTATGTTTTAGTTAAAAGATTAACAGTAATCTAATTATAATAATAGCTTTTTATGCCAGTAAACATTACAGTCATCATCTTTTATTGTGAAACTAACTAAGACTCTACGGTTATTCTCCACATAACTACAAAATGCGAAATAAAGTTTTTGTTTTATAGTACAATTATTAGTCTAAACTGATCGAAATAGGTATCACTAGTATTATCTGGTTTTAGGTCTATTTAGTGGTTTCTATTCACGCAAAAATAGGGTTATTTATTTCACTGTTTTTGTGTGAATAGAAACCACTAAATAGACCTAAAACCAGTTAGTACTAGTGATACCTATTTCAATAAGCTAATAAAGGGTGTTTTTTTTTTAGAGGTATAGAACTTTGAAATGGAATAAACGTAGGATGAATTGTTAAAATTGACATGAAATTGACTTTATTCAAAAGATAATCTTTTGGCATTATAATTTAGATACGATTTCTGGCTTATGACCGCCACGGCTGGCTCGGACGTAATCTAATCTGGAGGTCCAATTTTCAAACACTTTTTCCAACATTTGTGGCCGTATACCGGCAATAACGCGGCGAATGTTGTCCTCCAAGTGGTCGATCGTTTCCGGCTTATCGGCGTAGACTAGCGACTTCACATATCCCCACAGAAAATAGTCTAGCGGCGTTAAATCGCCAGATCTTGGAGGTTAATTCACGGGTCCGGAACGTGAAACAATGCGGTTACCAAATGTTTCCTTCAGTAAATCAATTGTGGCACGAGCTGTGTGACATGTTGCGCCGTCTTGTTGAAACCACAGCTCCTGCACATCATGGTTGTTCAATTGAGGAACGAAAAAGTCAGTAATCAGGGCTCTATTATATAGCGGTCACCATTGACTGTAACGTTCTGGCCAGCATCGTTTTAGAAGTACGGACCAATGATTCCACCAGCCCATAAAGGACACCAAACAGTCAGTTTTTCTGGATGTAACGGTGTCTCAACATACACTTGAGGATTATCTTCACTCCAAATACGGCAGTTTTGTTGGTTGATGTAGCCATTCAACCAAAAGTGAGCTTCATCGCTAAACAAAATTCTCTTATGAAAATCGGGATACGTATGTCGAACAGAACCATTATTTTCAAAATAAATTTGTTCAATTTGGAAGCGTTGTTCAGGCGTCAGTCAATTCATGTTGAAATGCCAAACCAAACTAAACACAAATCACTTGAGAGCTGACAAAATGGCCGCCAGTTAAAACATAGTTGCCAACTTAAAGTTCTATACCTCTAAAAAAACACCCATTACTAGTATTATCGAAAAATAAAAACTTTATTTCTCTTACTTAAGTCAATACAATACTCAAGTCTTTATCTATCTATATCTATACATATAATAAAACTAGCTTCTGCCCGCGGCTTCGCCCGCGTGGACGTCGGAAATTATCCCACAGGAACGTGTAACATGTCCTAAATCAGCGGGGTAATTGCGTAGCACTTACAATAGCAATGGGTTTCATTTTGACAGTTCAACAATTAATTGCGTTATTTACGTTATTTCTCGAACATAATTATTAAGCAATAGCTTCCACTCGGCGCTCTGGCGCGTCATCCCCTGGCAGGCCCGCCCCTCCACCCTCGTTCTGTGCGCCGTCGACTCAATATCGCAGGTCATTCTTATCGTTCTAACTTTTAAACTATTTGTCCAAATTACTTAGTGTAAAAGACAAACTTTATCTACATTAATTTATACCAAAAGCGATGAAGGTATTTATTTTGATAAGAATTACCTAAATACTCTAAAATATGCAATGTAAAAAAAGTATTCAATTTAACTGTATTTATTGCTCACTATTTTGGTTATAAAGGCTTCCACATAAAAGGTAGATAGATGCTGTCGCGGACTTTTATTTAGAACTCTTTAAGACAAACAATCCCACAATACATTTTCTTCATGTAACTCTAACAGTTTAGGCAGCGCACGCAGCAGACCTCCACCGTGGTCTGCCCGGCTTGGGTGGACCACCGCCGTGTCCTCGTGGAGGCGATCGGCGGCGGTGGCTTCTCGCGTACGGCCCTGGTTCAGGCCATGGTGCGGAGCGAGAGGGCATGGCAAGCCATCACCTCCTTCTGCAAAGCAGTAATGCTCGCGAAGGAGAAGGTGGAGCGCGCGAGGGAGTGGCAAAGGCCGCGCCCTACCAGCCCTAGCCGCCGCCGCCGTAGGAGTCGTCCCGGGCGTCGGGAATTGATAGCTAAATTCCGGCCACCGTAGGCGCGGGTCTGCGGACGGAGGGCAACGGGCAGCTCGCCGTCCGATAAGGACCAGGCCGGGGTCGACGGCGCATAATGTTCCACGCGCGCCTCAAAGAGATATCAAGGATCGAAGGAACACGTGTGGGTTTTAGTCAGTAAGAGTCTGACACGCCCTTCCGCTCCGCCCAGAGCGGGAGAAGTCATTGGATGATTAACCTCCCAAAAAAAAAAAAAAGGCAGAGCGCACGCAAAGATAGATCTCAGAGGGCAGGAATTTTTCCGACTTACTTGATACTTATCGTTATATTATGCCAAATCACATAAAATCTTTATAAATTGTAGCCTATGTGTTATTCTAATGTATAAGCTACATTATTGTAAAGTTTCATCAAAATCCGTTCAGTAGTTTTTGTGTGAAAGAGTAACAAACATCCATCCATCCATCCATCCATCCTCACAAACTTTCGCATTTATAATATTAGTAGGATAGTAGGATTAATGTAGGGCAGTGTTTTTCAACCTTTTTCATGACTTGACCCCATTAGTATGAAAAAAAAAATTTCGCGACCTCGACCATTCGAGAACGATTTGAACTCAGTCGAGATTCCCGCTGAGTCGAAGTTTTTGCAGCACGAAACCTAGCCTGATGTTCCCGAGTTGCAGAGAGCCTTGCCTCACGACCTTCCTCAGATTCCTGTGATCGAACTAATCTCATCCTTTTAGCATTTCTGCTACATTGGGAGAGGTTGGATCTTCTTCGAGGCATTCTTACAATAAAATAGTACTTACTTTATACTACTTAACACACAGTTATTTAGTAAACACGAACTATCGTAAACAATTAAATTATAAATACTTACAGATTATTTAAATACAGTCTAAAATTATCACAGTTTAAGTAATAAGTGTTAAGACGTGTAAACCAAACGTACTAACTTTATAAAACAAAAGAATTGCTAGAAAAATTAATTACTAACCTGAGCTAATAAACTTATACTTAATAAAGAAAATCAAGAAAAGAAATGCCTAACCTATACCAAATACTTATAATATTTATATACAAACCCTAAATAAAAATTAAGATAAGTATACCGAAAATCAAGGAAAGAAATGCCTAACCTATAACAAATGTTCGATGTGATTCTTTAAATTGACATAACTTTTTTATTTATGAACCGATTGACATGAAATAAACACTAAATGTTAAGTGAAGCTTACTACAATATATTAGTGAAAACCGCATCTAAATCGAATAAGCCGTTTCTGATATTAGCGTGCACAAACACACAGACAAACAGACAAACAGACAAAAAAAAAATTAATTACAATCTCGGGTTCAGCATCGATATAATAACAACCCCTGCTACTTTTTTTTTCATATATTTCCATTGTACAGACACCACTTTTCTACAATTTTATTATATGTATAGATAGAAGATTATAGAAAAGTGGTGTCTGTACAATGGAAATATATGAAAAAAAAAGTAGCAGGGGTTGTTATTATATCGATGCTGAACCCGAGATTGTAATTAATTTTTTTTTTGTCTGTTTGTCGGTTTGTCTGTTTGTCTGTTTGTCTGTGTGTTTGTGCACGCTAATATCAGAAACGGCTTATTCGATTTAGATGCGGTTTTCACTAATATATTGTAGTAAGCTTCACTTAACATTTAGTGTTTATTTCATGTCAATCGGTTCATAAATAAAAAAGTTATGTCAATTTAAAGAATCACATCGAACATTTGTTATAGGTTAGGCATTTCTTTCCTTGATTTTCGGTATACTTATCTTAATTTTTATTTAGGGTTTGTATATAAATATTATAAGTATTTGGTATAGGTTAGACATTTCTTTTCTTGATTTTCTTTAGCTCAGGTTAGTAATTAATTTTTCTAGCAATTCTTTTGTTTTATAAAGTTAGTACGTTTTGTTTACACGTCTTAACACTTATTACTTAAACTGTGATAATTTTAGACTGTATAATAATCTGTAAGTATTTATAATTTAATTGTTTACGATAGTACGTGTTTACTAAATAACTGTGTGTTAAGTAGTAAGTACTATTTTATTGTAAGAATGCCTCGAAGAAGATCCAACCTCTCCCAATGTAGCAGAAATGCTAAAAGGATGAGATTAGTTCGATCACAGGAATCTGAGGAAGGTCGTGAGGCAAGGCTCTCTGCAACTCGGGAACATCAGGCTAGGTTTCGTGCTGCAGAAACTTCGACTTAGCGGGAATCTCGACTGAGTTCAAATCGTTCTCGAATGGTCGAGGTCGCGAAAATTTTTTTTCATACTAATGGGGTCAAGTCATGAAAAAGGTTGAAAAACACTGCCCTACATTAATCCTACTAATATTATAAATGCGAAAGTTTGTGAGGATGGATGGATGGATGGATGGATGTTTGTTACTCTTTCACACAAAAACTACTGAACGGATTTTGATAAAACTTTACAATAATGTAGCTTATACATTAAAATAACACATAGGCTACAATTTATAAAGATTTTATGTGATTTGGCCATAATATAACGATAAGTATCAAGTAAGTGGGAAAAATTCCTGCCCTCTGAGATCTATCTTTGCGTGCGCAGCCTTTTTTTTTTTTTGGGTGGTTAATCATCCAATGACTTCTCCCGCTCTGGGCGGAGCGGAAGGGCGTGTCAGACTCTTACTGACTATAACCCACACGTGTTCCTTCGATCCTTGATATCTCTTTGAGGCGCGCGTGGAACACGATGCGCCGTCGACCCGGGCCTGGTCCTTATCGGACGGCGAGCTGCCCGTTGCTCTCCGTCCGCAGGCCCGCGCCTACGGTGGCCGGAAATCGGCTATCAACTCCTACGGCGGCGGCGGCTAGGGCTGGTAGGGCGCGGCCTTTGCCACTCCCTCGCGCGCTCCACCTTTTCCTTCGCGAGCATTACTGCTTTGCAGAAGGAGGTGACGGCTTGCCATGCCCTCTCGCTCCGCACCATGACCTGAACCAGGGCCGTACGCGAGAGGCCACCCCCGCCGATCGCCTCCACGAGGACACAGCGGTGGTCCACCCAAGCCGGGCAGACCTCCACCGTATGCTGCGTGCGCTGCCTAAACCGTTAGAGTTACATGAAGAAAATGTATTGTGGGATTGTTTGTCTTAAAGAGTTCTAAATAAAAGTCCGCGACAGCATCTATCTACCTTTTATGTGGAAGCCTTTATAACCGAAATAGTGAGCAATAAATACAGTTAAATTGAATACTTTTTTTACATTGCATATTTTAGAGTTATTAAAAAAAAAAAAATTAAAAATGTTTTTATTTATGCTTCAGTTTACAAAAAGGGTTTCGTGTTTGGAGCCTCCTTTTAAGCAAACAATGCCTGTGTTAGGAGACTCCGCTCTTCCACATAACAGCATAATTATTTAATCTATATATTATTCTATCTAATAATAAATCCTTAGGTACTTAAAATATCAAATAAAAATAAGTATGTAAGTGAGAGTATGATTCGAGTGTGAATGCCTGTGCGTAGTGTGTCTGTATGTGAGAGTGTCTATGAGAGTGTATGAGAGAGTGTATGTGAGAGTGAAAGTGAGAGTGTATGTGTAGGTTTATCTGCTACTTTACGTGCTCCAAAAGTGCCTCCGTTTCATCATATGTAAGTGTCTTTATCCAATTGGTTACTGTTTTCTTACATTCATAACTTTTTTTTGTGTATAAGTAAATATGTTTGTTTATTTTGTTGTATAGTTGAGCAGACCGTTTATTAAATTGCCTACAAGCAAATATGGTTTTAGTCTTAGGAATTTGTGCAACAATGTCCGTCCTCCTTTTACGTAATAAGTTTGGATCATATGGCAGTGTTTTATGCTTTTTTAAGACCATCTGGACAATGTACAGTTTTCTTACGGAAAGTAGATCACTAATTTTATATAAGACATCAGTAGGATATCTTTTATTTTTAAAATACATTAGCTTTATCAGAGCTCGTTGGGATCGCTCCACGTCTATAAAATTAGTTTTCGCTGCACCTCCCCAAATAGGGATGCAATATAACAACACAGACTGCACCAAAGCCAAATAGATCTCATTAAGAACATTTCTTGGGGGGTCTCGTTTGCTGATAATATTTTTTGGAACAATATGTCGAAGTGTTTTAAAGATCCAGCTCAATCGCCTAACCCTATTTGAGACCTGTTCTAGATGTGGATACCAGGATAACCGCTGATCAACTATCACGCCCAGATATTTAGTCTGAGTTACTTGTTTAATGCATGAACAATTACAGTATTTGTTATTGGTATCTCCACATGTGTGTATTCTTAGATTGAGGTCCTCACTTGGTTGACCAGTTTTATTGATGCTAAAGCAAATGTAGTTGGTTTTTGATGTATTTAAAGTGAGCAGGTTATTATTTAACCAATTGGCTACTTGAGCCATACCCATCTCAGCTTTGACTTTCACATCTTGCCAGGAGTTCCCAGAAAAAACGACAGCGGTATCATCGGCATATGAAAAAACTTTTGCATTATTGATATGCATGTTGCAGAGATCATTTAAATATACCAGGAATAGTGTAGGACCCAGTACGCTGCCCTGGGGAACTCCGTATGTAACCTCAGCGTCATTACTGATCAGTTCACCCACCTTAACCCTTTGCTTCCTAGACGAGAGATAGTCTTTAAGCAACTTAAGCGGAGCGTCTCTTATTCCAGCTTTTTCCAGTTTACTTACAAGGACAGGGACAGAGACGGTGTCAAAAGCTTTTTTTAGGTCCAGGAAAACCGTCAGGCATTTTTTGCCAGTGTCAAGATGTTCAGTTACTAGAGAACTCAGTGCTGTAACTGCATCCTCAGTGGATAAGCCTTGTCTAAAGCCAAATTGGGAGAAGGATAGTAAATTATATTTCGATAAATATTTGATTAGTCTATTATTAATTAATTTTTCCAGTATTTTAGAAATGGATGGCAAAACAGATATAGGCCTGTAGTTGTTGACATCATCTCTGTCCCCCCCCTTATAGACGGGAGTTATAATGGAATGTTTCAGTACGTCAGGGAAGGTGCCGCTTTGGAAGCAGAGGTTTGCAAGGTGAGTTATTACTGGAACAACTTCCTGTCGTATGTGCTTTAGAAATTTTGTAGAGACATTATCCCAACCGGGGGCACTATCAGACTTAAGGCCCATCAAGATTCGGTCAACTTCATTGTGGTCAGTATCCAGGAGGACAAAAGAATTAACTTGTACAGGTAGTTTGGTATGTTGATCTATAGGGTAATTATTACTAGGCAGAATTTGCTGAGCCAACTGTTTACCAACGTTGGCGAAATGATCGTTGATAAAATTTACTGATTCAAGAGGAGAAGACTTCATATTTAGTAATTCAGAGTTGTGATTGTTTAATTTGGTGGAATAAGTGATATCTTTAATATTTTTCCAGAGTTGCTTATTATTAGTAACAGATTTTGCTAGCAGATCCCTTTCATATTTACGCTTTAGTTTTTTTATCAAATTGTTACAGTAATTCCTGTATCTATTGTATGTTATCTTTATAATATCATTGAATGGATCAGATTTATATCGTTTTTGTAATTTATTACGGTTCCTTATACAACGTAGTATGCCGTTGGTAATCCACGGTTTAATAATCTGTTTACTGTTTGATATGGTGCGAGTGGTACTGCAGCTTTTTAAAGTATTAGTGAGTTTATCTAAGAGAAGGTTCATGAGTAGATTTGGATCATTACAAAACAATAATTCGGCTAGATTCTTTTCCTGTAAGTCTTTTAAAGCTACTTCAAAGTCGATAATGGTAGCAGTTTTTTTTGGAATGCGGGTGTTTTTTATTTTAGACAGGGACAAAAATGTTGTAAAATGGTCAGTGATAGAGGTATGAAGTATGGCAATAAAAGCCGATACCTTTTTTTTATTAATTTTTAACATGAAATGGTCTAAACAGTTTCTTTCTCTAGTGGGTAGCGTATGTCCAGGTAGTATTCCATACAATGACAACATATTAAGATAACTGTTCCTATTTTTATGCTCATGGGACGATTCTAATTCTTTAGGTCTTATATTTATATTTATGTCTCCCGCTAGGATAATACTTTTGTGACTGTTTATTTTATCTAGATGAGTACTTAGAGAGTCTATGAAGCTATCAGTGTTTGTGTTTGACGGGGAGCGGTACGTGCATAACACTATGTTATTAAGAATGTCCAGTTGAAGACAGGACGCTTGCGATAGGTCAATTTCCTTAACTTTTGGTTTCAAGGATTGTTTTACATACACAACTACCCCATCATTTTGGTTAAGCTGCCGTTTAGTAAAGTAGGACTCATAGTTATTCAGTTGTGGAATAGGTTTGTTAGCATTTAATCTACATTCCGTCAGTATAATAATATCTGTTTTTGGTAAAGTTGATAAGTTGAGCAAGAAATCATCAAAATTACAATAAATACTCCTTATGTTTTGGGAAATAATAGTGAGGTCATTCTTGTTAATTAGTAAGTGACTGCCAAGCTCTGAGATCCCGCATTCGACTGTACGGGCAATTTCGATATTATCTATATCGGTTACGGTTAATAGTGCGTTATTCATTTAAAGTATTTGTAAGTAGAATATACGTTTCTTTAAGATAAGTGTTTAGGTTATTTAGAATAAGTTTCAGAAGTTTATGTATTATTTTGATGATTGGGCACACTATGGTAGGTTTTAGGTTAATGTAAGTGAATGTGTTGTTATGGTATGTAGCTTGTATAAAGGAGCAAGTGTGTGTGTTGTACAAATGAGGATTCGTGTGAGTGTTGGTATGATTAGCAGCGTAAATTAAGTTTAAACTTAGCGTGATATAAGTACACAGTAAACATGCAAAAAATCTTACATTCTTTTTATAAAATAACAGGTTTGCGGTAAGACATAACAAAAGTATTATCAGCAAAATAGTTAAAATAGTTAAACGGGGTGCACATAAAGTAATATTATGAGCCATAAGTCATGCTTTCACTAAGAGTTGATGTACCTGCTCTTCACTGGTGATGACTATAGATTGCGCATGTTCATCCTTTTTTATATAAACCTTGCCATACGCAGTCCAACAGAATTTGTAGGCCCCTGATTTAATTAGGTCTCGGGCCAAAAAGTGTAAACGCGATCCCTTTGGGGTTAAATGCTCCGACAGAAAGATAAGGGTATCTTCTTGTGTTTTAAAACCCAAGTGTTTGCAGCATAATTTAGTTTGGTTTTTTAGATTATAGGCCTTACCCATCTTCAGAATCTCGGACCTCAACAAAGTGGAGCCCGTCTCCACAATAATAGGAGTATTTTGTTGGTCATGGTTTTTCCCACGCACTCTGTAGATGTCCTTTATGTCGTATTTATTTATATTACATGTTAAGTTTCGGGAAAGACTCATGATCATTTCTATGAGGTCATCTTTGGTTTCATGACTTTTTCTTGGTACATTCTTCAGAACAAAATTCGTTTTCCGTCCACCCATTTGCAAATCCTCGATCTTATTCTCCAAAATAGTGATGAGCTTTTTGTCTTCTACAGCTTTGTTTTCCAGCTTGTTGATTTTCTTTGTAAGATCATCATTTTGTGCGGTGAGGTACGCAATCGAGCTCTCTATTTTAATATTAGACTGTTGAATTTCTTTTAGGGTTGAGTTTATATGCTGTGTCTCATTGCCATGTTTTTCCGAAAAGAAGTTCATCATTTTCCGCATTTCCTCTTTGAAATCATCCAGTTGTTGACTGATTGAGTCATCCATATCTTCTCTGCATCTCTTCCCTGCACGTTGAGAAACGTAGTTTGGTGGTGTTGACAGAACTTTCCCCATCAGGCTGACATCCGTTTCTGACAAAGACTTATCCATGGTATTTGCTACACCTAATTGAGTAATCCAGTGGATGGTATCGATAAACAGCGGCCAGCTAATGGTTTGTTGTCAGTTATAATGGTGCGAGCTGCGCAAACGACGGGGGTGTATTTTTGCTAATTACTTAGTGAAGATTCACCTTTGCGCGTGCGTAATTGGGTTACCAATTAGCAGAGGGCGTGGTCAGTATGAGTCTCGCAGCCAGTTACGCTAGCAACGGTGTGTGGCTAATCTCGTCTCCAGATTAGGGCGGGGCGCACGCGCAGGTATTAGAGTAATAGAAGCTCTTACGTGACGTCCTGCAGGGCGGGGCCGGCGCAGCAGGTAATTAGACGAAGTACCAGGCGCACACGCGTTGCGAATTCACTCGCAAACGAACGGTCGCAGTTGTCACCTCTTCAATACTTATGCACTCCTATTTTTATTGGTGATTTTAATTTACCAAAACTTGATTTTAATTTTATTTAAAAATAGATACGATACTGAGCACACGTTAGCACCTTACGGCGGTCCGAGGGGAAGAGGAGTATTTAGTTAATTCTTATCAAAATAAATACCTTCATCGCTTTTGGTATTTAATGTAGATAATGTTTGTCTTTTACACTAAGTAATTTGGACAAATAGTTTAAAAGTTAGAACGATAAGAATGACCTGCGATATTGAGTCGACGGCGCACAGAACGAGGGTCGGACCAGCCAGGGGATGACGCGCCAGAGCGCCAAGTGGAAGTGTTCGAGAAATAACGTAAATAACGCAATTAATTGCTGAACTGTCAAAATGAAACCCATTGCTATTGTAAGTGCTACGCAATTACCCCGCTGATTTAGTACATGTTACACGTTCCTGTGGGATAATTTCCGACATCCACGCGGGCGAAGCCGCGGGCAGAAGCTAGTTTCTCATAAGTTCAATTTTATTTTTATTCATGTAATTTTAATGTAATAATTTAATTTGATTTAATTAATAATTTTTAATTTAATTTCAGGATATGATCCAAAGTTGATTGAAATATATAGATAAATAAATCTATATCTATACATATAATAAAATTGTAGAAAAGTGGTGTCTGTACAATGGAAATATATGAAAAAAAAATAGCAGGGGTTGTTATTATATCGATGCTGAACCCGAGATTGTAATTAAATTTTTTTTTGTCTGTTTGTCTGTTTGTCGGTTTGTCTGTTTGTCTGTTTGTCTGTGTGTTTGTGCACGCTAATATCAGAAACGGCTTATTCGATTTAGATGCGGTTTTCACTAATATATTGTAGTAAGCTTCACTTAACATTTACGGTCTTATTCATAACAAGTTATCGAACATCTAAACACTTGCTAAAGTCTGGTTTACAAAAAATGGTATTCATAAACGCATTTTAGCACCAAAACGTTCTATAAACCTACTATAAAGTTATAGAAGCCAGAACCCTACTTTAACAGTACTATAAGGAAAAAATGGCAGACTCAACAGCAGCTGATTACTAGAAAACGACATTTTGACGTACAAATCTAACCTGTGTGTCTACTGTCTACAAAATGTCAGTTTTGTAAACAATCGTACATGTTTAATTTATTTTGCATTTCTGTTTAACTAATTTAGTTTATTATTATATAAAATGCAAGCTTTGCAAAGCTTGGATACTATTGAAAGAATTGTACGTCTTGAGAACCGTCCGCTTCGAAGAAAGGTTTACAGAAATAGAAGTGATCCATTTTCTTTGGACGACGACGATTGGAAGCATTGTCCTTATTAAATCTACAGCGACTTTCATAATTAACCTTGTTCGTGAGAGGATCTTATGTTAGAGGCATATCTCTTCACTCCTATTTTAACGCCTCAAAATAGAAGCGGGAAAACATATCACGAAGCACTGCAACAACATAATACTGTGGAACGCTGCTTTGGTGTGTGAAAAAAACGCTTTCAATGCCTTTTACATGAACACAACCATAAAAAAATGTGAAAACAACCATAGTGGCAGTATACTTCACAACATTGCAGTTCACCATGGAGACATGCAGTTAGAGGGTAGTAATATCAATGAATATCATACAAGTGAAGTAATTCAAGAAGTTGCAAGGGGAAACGCAAATGCTAATGCTATTTTACAAACTTTTATAAGAAGACATTTTAGCGAGTAGTTAATTAATAAAAAAACTTGTTTAATAGGTATATCAGTTTAATTTATTTTGTAATACTCTAATTTGACTTTTCGATTTTTTCTTAGAACAAAAATTTTTCTTTTTCGTTTGCCCTATGTGCCTCATGTAATTCTTTTCTGCAGGCTGTTTCAGTTTCTGCTATTTGTAGCAGCGCCATCCTTATCATTCTAACCTGAAATACAAAATTAATGTAATAGTTTGTTTGTAAATTATAGTTATTACCAAATTAATTAAATCAGTAGGGGCATAAGAATAACTAATATTACGAGTCCTTAATATATAATTCTTAGGGCCGCGGGTTTTTGTTACTATGAGTTGTGTAACAAAATTCTTGATATGCTTAGTTAGGAAGTATGTAACGTAAAAGATAGGTACCTAATTCGTAAACCATGCCAGGCCGCCACTTTTTTCGCGTTGGTGTTTGCGTCCGTATTTTGATTTTCCAATAAGGAGACCCTCTCCTGACTAATTCTTTCAAAACAATCTAAGGAACAGAAGCAAAAGCAAGCATGTAAGTATGAGAATGTTTACAAAACAAAACTTACTTTGAATTTGTTCTAGCTGTAATGGTACAAACCTTATCCTCCTCCAACCAAGTTTCACTTCTTTGCCTTTTATTGGAACTAGTCGACGGTATTGATTCCATTTGTTTATTTAGTACATGCATGTAATTATTCAAAAATTTTCGTCGCTTCAATACCAAATTCATTGACAAATACGTGTTTTGAAAGACGCGCCGTGTCATAAGAGTCGAAACTGTAGACAATAAAATAGTTTACAGTACGTAATAATGTCTATGGTCACAATTATTTGGTGCGCAGACAGACATTCTCGTTTGACGACTCGATGTGTTGGTCAATTTGTTGGACGACTTCATTAAAATGGCAACATTTTGATTTATAACGACATATTAGTAATAGAAGGTTTATGAAACGTTTATGAATACAAAATTTTATCAATGGTTTTATAGGCTTATCAAGCATTTTAACTAAGTAATGTCTAAAACCTTCGATAAGGTTTTTTTATGAATAAGACCGTTAGTGTTTATTTCATGTCAATCGGTTCATAAATAAAAATGTTATGTCAATTTAAAGAATCACATCGAACATTTGTTATAGGTTAGGCATTTCTTTCCTTGATTTTCGGTATACTTATCTTAATTTTTATTTAGGGTTTGTATATAAATATTATAAGTATTTGGTATAGGTTAGGCATTTCTTTTCTTGATTTTCTTTATTAAGTATAAGTTTATTAGCTCAGGTTAGTAATTAATTTTTCTAGCAATTCTTTTGTTTTATAAAGTTAGTACGTTTGGTTTACACGTCTTAACACTTATTACTTAAACTGTGACAATTTTAGACTGTATAATAATCTCTAAGTATTTATATAGTACGTGTTTACTAAATAACTGTGTGTTAAGTAGTAAGTACTATTTTATTGTAAGAATGCCTCGAAGAAGATCCAACCTCTCCCAATGTAGCAGAAATGCTAAAAGGATGAGATTAGTTCGATCACAGGAATCTGAGGAAGGTCGTGAGGCAAGGCTCTCTGCAACTCGGGAACATCAGGCTAGGTTTCGTGCTGCAGAAACTTCGACTCAGCGGGAATCTCGACTGAGTTCAAATCGTTCTCGAATGGTCGAGGTCGCGAAAATTTTTTTTCATACTAATGGGGTCAAGTCATGAAAAAGGTTGAAAAACACTGCCCTACATTAATCCTACTAATATTATAAATGCGAAAGTTTGTGAGGATGGATGGATGGATGGATGGATGGATGGATGGATGTTTGTTACTCTTTCACACAAAAACTACTGAACGGATTTTGATGAAACTTTACAATAATGTAGCTTATACATTAGAATAACACATAGGCTACAATTTATAAAGATTTTATGTGATTTGGCCATAATATAACGATAAGTATCAAGTAAGTCGGAAAAATTCCTGCCCTCTGAGATCTATCTTTGCGTGCGCTGCCTTTTTTTTTTTTGGGCGGTTAATCACCCAATCACTTCTCCCGCTCTGGGCGGAGCGGAAGGGCGTGTCAGACTCTTACTGACTAAAACCCACACGTGTTCCTTCGATCCTTGATATCTCTTTGAGGCGCGCGTGGAACACGATGCGCCGTCGACCCGGGCCTGGTCCTTATCGGACGGCGAGCTGCCCGTTGCTCTCCGTCAGCAGGCCCGCGCCTACGGTGGCCGGAAACCGGCTATCAATTCCCGACGCCCGGGACGTCTCCTACGGCGGCGGCGGCTAGGGCTGGTAGGGCGCGGCCTTTGCCACTCCCTCGCGCGCTCCACCTTCTCCTTCGCGAGCATTACTGCTCTGCAGAAGGAGGTGACGGCTTGCCATGCCCTCTCGCTCCGCACCATGGCCTGAACCAGGGCCGTACGCGAGAGGTCACCGCCGCCGATCGCCTCCACGAGGACACGGCGGTGGTCCACCCAAGCCGGGCAGACCTCCACCGTATGCTGCGTGCGCTGCCTAAACCGTTAGAGTTACATGAAGAAAATGTATTGTGGGATTGTTTGTCTTAAAGAGGTCTAAATAAAAGCCTTTATAACCAAAATAGTGAGCAATAAATATAGTTAAATTGAATACTTTTTTTACATTGCATATTTTAGAGTATTTAGTTAATTCTTATCAAAATAAATACCTTCATCGCTTTTGGTATTTAATGTAGATAATGTTTGTCTTTTACACTAAGTAATTTGGACAAATAGTTTAAAAGTTAGAACGATAAGAATGACCTGCGATATTGAGTCGACGGCGCACAGAACGAGGTTGGAGGGGCGGGCCAGCCAGGGGATGACGCGCCAGAGCGCCAAGTAGAAGCTATTATTGCTTAATAATTATGTTCGAGAAATAACGTAAATAACGCAATTAATTGTTAAACTGTCAAAATGAAACCCATTGCTATTGTAAGTGCTACGCAATTACCCCGCTGATTTAGGACATGTTACACGTTCCTGTGGGATAATTTCCGACATCCACGCGGGCGAAGCCGCGGGCAGAAGCTAGTAAATAATAAATTCGAAATTATTTGAGTTCGCTTCAGGTGGCCGACGCACATGTAAGCGAAAGGAAGTACTTCACTCGTGCATCACCCCCATAAAACGTCTCAGAATAGGAGAGTAGATGTTTTCCGCCATTGTCCTCAGAATACTATTGTCACTGTCCCGCAATCTTGTTATTAGGGACGACATATTTTTCCGAATAACCGCGTCAGCGCAAACATCTCAGATGCGCTATAAAAACGGGGCAGTCCCAACAGCATTCTGAAAACATTATTATGTTGGATGCGCAGGACCTCCAGCGATCTTTTGGTAATCTTTTGGACCCACAGACTCCCCGTGTACATATCCTGACAATAAGCATTAAAAAGGGTTATTTTAACTTGATTAGTACAACGGTAAAACCTGCGCGCCAAAATATTCCCTCTGACCGCCAGTGCCCTGCGCTTCCTTTCTATGTCCACATTGTCGTTAAGGTCGTCGGTAAGTATGTGACCCAATACTTAAAATTACTCGCCTTATACTCAAGCCATTCAGAGTAAAACTGGGTACATAGTCGGGGGCCTTACCAGCGACCTTAAGAACCATGTATTCAGTTTTTTTACTTTATAAACGGATCCAAGTGTGTATGGTCACGAGCATAAATATATTACTATGGACAGCTCGGCAATAATATCTAATTTCATGATATCTTGACGACATCCGTCATCTGACGGCGAATATTATATACAAGATGGAGCGACAATAAATTAAACTTCGTTTACTAATGACGTTCCCAGTCTACATACAACAAAAATTCAACCAAATATAACGTCACTGTAGCCAGTGAAAGATTGGTAAAATTCATACGACTATGAGTTTTGCCAATCTTTGACTAGCTATAGTGAAATAGCTAAATAATAGCACAGATTAATACAGATGGGACTCTCCGCAAAATCATTTAAATAAAAAGCGATTCTTGCTACGACACAATAAAGTGCGATTCAGGTCGCACAACGCTAATTACCTACAGTTATATTCACCTACAAGTTTCCTCTCTTTCTATCGCGTAACTCTTATACCTTCTGATGAAGTCAGGGTTGTCATCTTTTAAAGAATAATTAGATAATTAAGTAGGTATCAGCTCTTGGTTTATTATATTTTTAAATGTACCACCAATCCGTAACCGACCGCAGGCGAGTTCATAAAAATGCGATTCGATTTTTTAAAAATAAAATAGAAATCGCGGCGGCGCGGGCGTCACGTCACCTGCTGCTGCCGCCTGCGGTAAATGGAGACTAAACAAATTAAAGTACGTCGGTACTTTAATTTGTTTAGTCTCCATTATTTATTAATATGTACCTACGTAACTGGGCAAATAAAAGAGTATACAATGTATGAATACCCTGTTGTCTACATAATAAAAAAAATACTAAATACATAATAATTAGTTATGGTTACACTGAGTCCGTGGTGTACCTACCACGGATACCACCAAACAAAAATATTATTTAATTATGTACTTTCCTACCTATACTTATCGAAGCCTGAACATGACCTTGTAAACAGAACTTGCAAGTACCTAACTATACTAAGTATAATAATAATAATAATGATGGTGCTTGAACCAGCCGTCAACGTCTCGGCCCAACGATTGTCGGATCAAGTGCGCGTCATTCAAAATAATCACAGATTGGATAACGCCACACTTGATCGGCTACGCTCAGAAATGCAGAATAGCTCTGCTAGTAACCCTCCCCCATCCCAGAATGTCGTGCATGTGCCTGCCGAAATTCCATTGCAGGCAAACCAGCATGATGAGGAGGAGGACGCCAGGGCTATATCTGCAGACAACCTATGCAATGTGGAATTAAGGAGCGCACTGGAAGATGCGATTCGTGAGTACCGGTTCACATTACCTGACCTTAGACCACGGCTACCACGTTTGCCCATGAATAAAAGAAACAGGGCGCTGGTGTGTGCCCTGGATGCGTTGTTACCGAATTTTATGGAAAGCAGCGCAGACCTCTGCGATACACACTCAATCTTGTATTGCACGGCTGTTGCGGCATGCCGTATAGCTCGTGTCAAATTTCCAAACACTGACCGAGCTGTACAGCCAAAACCTGCCGCGCCAGCCTGGCAATGCAGGATTGAGCGTCGTATTAATGAGGCCAGGGTACTCATCGGGAAGCTCATCTGCTTCAGGGAGGGTAATACACGCCCAAGGGTGATGCGCTTTGTGAGGCGGGCGTTCTCGGGGACTAGTATTAGTCCTCGAGAATATGTTTCCTGTGTCACAGAGCGCATCGACTTCCTGAAGCAGAAAGTTTATGCATGGGCAAACCGTATCCGTCGGTATAGGCGAAGAGTGGATCGATACGCTCAGAACCGCATGTTCCAGAGCGATGAAAGGTGGGTATACAGAGCATGGGAGCGACCCATTCCCACTCAAGGTGTGACTGACGCGCGTCCACCGGAAAATGAGGCCATGAGTGCTTTTTGGCGAAGCATCTGGTCGGTGCCCGTCAGTCACACTGAAGGTGATTGGATGCGTGTTGTTGAGCGGACGTGTGATTCAATACCAGATATGGAAGCTATTAACATCAGCCCTCTGGATGTAGCCCGTGCAGTTCGTCCGTTGCCTAACTGGAAATCTCCAGGACCGGACGGACTGCACAATTTCTGGCTTAAATGGCTACAAAGATCACACGCCTGCTTAGCCTCACAATTCCAGTCATCTCTAGAGACTGGGTCGCTACCTGTGTTCTTTACGACAGGAGTTACCCACCTGCTCTATAAATCGGGTAGTACTGCGGAACCTAAAAACTATAGACCAATCACATGTTTACCTACGGTCTATAAAGTTCTTACATCCATTCTTAGAGCAAAAATTGTACAACATATTGACTCCAACTCCATTATGTCTGTGTCTCAGAATGGATGTAAGAATGGGTCCCGCGGTACTAAAGAGCTGCTCCTTATAGACATGACCATAAACCAACAGGTCCGTAGATCCCGGAAGGATTTGTCGACATGTTGGATAGATTATAAGAAGGCCTATGATTCGGTGCCACATACATGGCTCATGAGGGTGCTGGAGTTGTACAAGATAGATGCAACTCTGCGCACCTTCCTGATGTCATGTATGGGGCAATGGAGGACGGTTCTTCTCTACCCAGGATGTCGACAAATCCGGAGGACCGATGAACCAATCAGGATTGAGCGGGGAATATTTCAGGGCGATAGTCTGAGCCCACTTTGGTTTTGCTTAGCCTTGAATCCTCTAAGCACACTGCTGGAGGATTCAGGTCTAGGCTATCGGTTGAGAAGAGGTGGTCAGGTAATATCTCACCTCCTTTACATGGATGACTTGAAACTCTTTGCCCCCAACAATTTGCGACTGATGGAGCTACTGAAGGTAACAGAAACGTTCAGTAGCGCCATCAGGATGGAATTTGGTGTGGACAAATGTGCAGTCATGCATGTAAAGCGAGGAGGGATTATGGAATCCGTGGGAACCCAACTCTCGGATTCCATACACCTTAGATCCCTCTCCTCAACTGAAACCTACAAGTATTTGGGTATGTCGGAAGCATTAGGCATCAATGTTGCCGACATGAAACAATCGTTGAGGGAGCGTTTCTTTGGCCGCCTGAATAAGGTACTAAATAGTCTTTTATCAGGCGGAAACAAGGTGCGCGCCTTCAACGGTTGGGTCATGCCGGTTTTGATGTACTCTTTCGGCATACTCAAATGGACTCAGACGGAACTTGACGCTCTGGATAGGAAGGTCCGTACATTGCTGACAGCAAATCGGATGCATCACCCACGGTCATCAGTGATGAGACTGTACATCCCGCGGAAGTGTGGGGGTCGAGGTTTCTTGAATGCCAAAACCCTCCACAACCGCGAGATTTACAGTCTCAGGGAATATTTCCTTCAAACTGACGTGGGGATGCACCGAGATGTGGTCGCAGTGGACAAGGGCCTCACCCCGCTCTCCTTGGCGAAAGAGAACTGGCGCAAACCTGCAGTACTGGATACTAACGATCGTAAGGAAGTATGGCAAGGCAAAGAGCTTCACGGACGCTTTTTCCGGGCCCTTCATGGGCCTGACGTAGACTTTTTGGCGTCTATATCCTGGCTGCGCTTCGGCGACCTCTTCGGAGAAACCGAAGGTTTTGTCTGTGCGATTATGGATGAAGTTATCATGACGAATAATTATCGGAAATACATTGTCAAGGATGGTACGGTTGACATTTGTCGGGCATGCCACCGTCCCGGTGAATCAATCCGACATATTGTTTCCGGTTGTTCTCGTCTTGCTAACGGCGAGTACTTGCACAGACACAATCTAGTAGCTAGGATTATCCACCAGCAACTTGCCTTGCAATACAACCTTGTGGAGTCAGAAGTACCATACTACAGGTATGTGCCCGACCCAGTTCTCGAGAATGGTCAGGCCACATTGTATTGGGATCGATCTATCATCACTGACAGGACTATTGTAGCTAATAAGCCTGATATTGTGGTGATAGATCGACGAGAACGCCGTGCAATGATTGTTGATATTGCTGTCCCTCATGACGAGAATCTCGTGAAAGCTGAGAAAGATAAAAAAATCAAGTATCTTGACTTAGCACACGAGGTTGTCGACATGTGGGACGTGGACTCTGCAATCATTGTACCGATAATCGTAACGGTTAATGGCCTAATAGCGGAGAGCCTCGACCAACACCTCAGGAGGCTCTCATTGCGCGGCTGGGTCAAGGGCTTGATTCAGAAAGCAGTACTCCTAGACACGGCACGCATAGTGAGGAGGTTCCTCTCTCTAGAGCCCTGACCACCGGCAGCTTGGACCCTGTTCCTGATGCCGATGGGCGACTATTTTTTATATTTTTAAATGTTTTTTATATCTTTTTTTTAAGAAATATTTAAAAATGTAATTTAAATATGTATTAAAATGAAATAAAAGAAATAATAATGAATATATAAAACATTGATCAGGCAGGGGCCATAGTCCTTCCATAGTTCCAGGTCACCAGTCAACTTAAGCCACCCAAACCCATAGTCCATTAAAAGACAATGACCAAATTAGTATGAAGACTGGTGCGTTTTGTTTTTTTGGCGGCCGTCGACCCAATATGAAAAAAACGGTGCAGAAGAATATTATGAATGAATTATTGTATGGGGTCTCATATCGAAAACTCAGTCCGGACTGAGTTATATCAGTTTAAAGATTAACTATTATTTTCATATTATTATGGAATCATTCTTATTACAAAGCATATTTTTGACCTTCCCAAGCGAAATTCACTATTTAGTTATTACTTAAATCTTCAAATACATGTATTTATACATATATATTTTATTTATGTATTGGTTAGAAACAATAAAACCGGTCATATGGTGAATGTTTTATTTGAATTATAACATATTACAAGATATAATAAATATAAAAAACAAAATAATAATAATAAAAAATAACGCGTTTACCGCCGGCTGGTAGCTTGGACCCTGTTCCCTATACCGGTGGGCTACTATTTTTTATATTTTTAAATGTTTTTGTTTCCTATTTGTTTTTATAAAAATATTTAAAAATGTAATAGATAAGTATGTTTATGAAATAAAGGATAAGTATAACGCGTTTAATATACATTATATTTGTTTTATGTTTTTATTATTATTTCCTTTATTTCACTATATACATATTAATAACATTTTTAAATATTTGAATATAAAAAAATATAAAAACATTTAAAAATGTAAAAAATTGGATCCAGCTGCCCAACGAGAGCTTCCTTAGGTGATGGTCGAGGCTTTTGGTAATTAGCCGTTGGCTGATACGACTATCGGCACAATGATTGCTCACAGAGCTACCTATATTTCAAGCAATAACCGCAGGACACACGGAACTAAATAGTTTTCCAACTCTTATATGACCTTATTTTATATGCTCTTGGTACTTATCAGATAAAACAAGCTCGAAGCTATTATGGTGAGCATGGTGGTGGTGGATCGAGTAGAGCGGCGCACAATGATCATTGACATAACGGTCCCTCGCAACAACCTCGCGATAGTATCAAGTATCTTGAATTGGCAACCTCGCCGAGCCAAGTCAAGATACTTGATACTACACTACACCACCACTATATCAGGCTTATTGTCAACAATAGTCCTGTCAGTGATGACGGAACGATCCCAGTACAATGTGATTTTTCCATTTTCGAGAACTGGGTCGGGCACATACCTGTACGGTAATTACGATTCCACAAGGCTGTATTTCAGAGCAAGTTGCTGGTGGATAATCCTGGCTACAAGGTTGTGTCTATGCAAATACTCTTCGTTAGCTAGATAATGTTGGGATCAGCTTCCGGTCTAACCGGATGCAGCTGAATACCAGCATTTTACATGGAGCGACTGCCTATCTGACCTCCATAAGTCCACAACCTAGTAACGATACCCCTTGGTAAGACTGGTCAGATTTTCGGGCTTCTGACGACCCGTAATGACTGTCAAAGATACACGAATGACAGCCGAGACCAACGATTTAACTGGCTTTCCCAGGCACGGAGGGGTCTCGCTATATAAAGATGGTGACCCATCCACGGACCAACCCCGGCAAGCGTAGCTTAACCTGATGGAACGACCCATGCTGTTATTACTTAGCCACGAGTTCCTTCAACGTTAAAACTAACTTCAAGTGCTAATTATTGAATTATTTACAATAGTATTTTTTTCCTATAAACACCCATATCTCAGTTTGGACTGAGTTTATGATATAAGACCCCATATAATGATTCATTTGTTATGTTCTTCTGCATCACTTTTTTCATATCCTATCGATAGCCGCCAAAAAAGCAAAAGGCATATTTACAATAATCTTGTTTTTCCTTTTAACACTCATATCTCAGTTCGGACTGAGTTTATGATATAAGACCCCATACAATAATTTATTTGTTATGTTATTCTGCATCACTTTTTTCATATCCTATCGACAGCCGCCAAAAAACAAAAGGCATATTTACAATAGTATTGTTTTTCCTTTTAACACCCATATCTCAGTTCGGACTGAGTTTATGATATAAGACCCCATACAATAATTTATTTGTTATGTTATTCTGCATCACTTTTTTCATATCCTATCGACAGCCGCCAAAAAACAAAAGGCATATTTACAATAGTATTGTTTTTCCTTTTAACACCCATATCTCAGTTCGGACTGAGTTTATGATATGAGACCCCATACAATAATTTATTTGTTACGTTATTCTGCATCACTTTTTTCATATCGTATCGACAGCCGCCAAAAAACAAAAGGCATATTTACAATAGTAGGTATTGTTTTTCCTTTTAACACCCATATCTCAGTTCGGACTGAGTTTATGATATAAGACCCCATACAATAATTTATTTGTTATGTTATTCTGCATCACTTTTTTCATATCCTATCGACAGCCGCCAAAAAACAAAAGGCATATTTACAATAGTATTGTTTTTCCTTTTAACACCCATATCTCAGTTCGGACTGAGTTTATGATATAAGACCCCATACAATAATTTATTTGTTATGTTATTCTGCATCACTTTTTTCATATCCTATCGACAGCCGCCAAAAAACAAAAGGCATATTTACAATAGTATTGTTTTTCCTTTTAACACCCATATCTCAGTTCGGACTGAGTTTATGATATGAGACCCCATACAATAATTTATTTGTTACGTTATTCTGCATCACTTTTTTCATATCGTATCGACAGCCGCCAAAAAACAAAAGGCATATTTACAATAGTAGGTATTGTTTTTCCTTTTAACACCCATATCTCAGTTCGGACTGAGTTTATGATATAAGACCCCATATAATAATTTATTTGTTATGTTATTCTGCATTATTTTTTTCATATCCTATCGACAGCCGCCAAAAAACAAAAGGCATATTTACAATAGTAGGTATTGTTTTTCCTTTTAACACCCATATCTCAGTTCGGACTGAGTTTATGATATAAGACCCCATATAATAATTTATTTGTTATGTTATTCTGCATCACTTTTTTCATATCCTATCGACAGCCGCCAAAAAACAAAAGGCATATTTACAATAGTATTGTTTTTCCTTTTATCACCCATATCTCAGTTCGGACTGAGTTTATGATATAAGACCCCATACAATAATTTATTTGTTATGTTATTCTGCATCATTTTTTTCATATCCTATCGACAGCCGCCAAAAAAACAAAAGGCACCACTTTTACGCAATGGCCTTTGTTTCCATTTCCTGCAATAGTCCTACACCAACCGGGGGTTGTCCTTGGGTGCACTTGCATAGTGCATACAGGGATAATCGCCGGTTGGTGCCTCATTTCATTAAGCACGTCTAACGGGCCTCTGCGAGTTGGCTTTGGCCCCTCGTACGCCTTCCAAAGGTCCGGGACCCCAGGGTCCCGAGATATGTAGACATATATAAATAATAATAATAATGATTTCCGTTGCCTAACTGGAAATCCCCAGGGCCGGACGGGCTGCACAACTTTTGGATAAAATGGTTCCAAAGGTCGCACGCCCGATTGGCATCCCAGTTCCAGTCAGCCTTAGAGTCAGGGTCGCTGCCCCAGTTCCTAACGACAGGAATAACCCACCTGCTCCATAAATCAGGTAGTACTGCGGAACCCAAAAATTATAGACCGATCACTTGTTTACCGACGGTCTATAAAGTTTTTACATCCGTTTTGAGAGCCAAAATTAACAACCATATAGACACCAACTCCATCATGTCTGCCTCTCAAAATGGATGTAGGAACGGGTCCCGCGGTACTAAGGAGCTGCTCCTCATAGATATGGCCATTAGCCAACAAGTTCGTCGTTCCCGAAGGGATCTGTCGACATGTTGGATAGATTACAAGAAGGCCTATGACTCGGTGCCACATACATGGCTCATGAGGGTGCTGGAGTTGTATAAAGTAGATACAACTCTACGCACCTTCCTAATGTCATGTATGGGGCAATGGAGGACGGTTCTTCGCTATCCAGGATGTCGACATACCCAGAGGAATAGCGAACCGCTAAGGATCGAGCGAGGTATATTTCAGGGCGACAGTTTAAGTCCACTCTGGTTCTGCTTAGCCCTGAATCCCTTGAGCACACTGCTGGAGGATTCAGGGCTGGGCTATCGATTGAGGAGAGGTGGTCAGGTTATATCTCACCTCCTTTACATGGATGACTTGAACCTCTTTGCCCCCAACAATTTGCAACTAATGGAGCTACTGAAGGTAACTGAAACTTTCAGTAGCGCCATCAGGATGGAATTTGGTGTGGACAAATGTGCGGTCATGCATGTAAAGCGAGGGGGGATTGTGGAATCCGTAGGAACCCAACTCTCGGATTCCATACACCTAAGATCCCTCTCCTCAATTGAAACCTACAAATATTTGGGTATGTCGGAAGCGTTGGGCATCAATGTTACTGACATGAAGCAATCGTTGAAGGAGCGCTTCTTTGGCCGCCTAAATAAAGTTTTAAATAGTCTTTTGTCAGGCGGAAACAAGGTGCGCGCCTTCAACGGTTGGGTCATGCCGGTTTTGATGTACTCTTTCGGCATACTCAAATGGACTCAAACGGAACTTGACGCCCTGGATAGGAGGGTCCGCACACTACTGACCGCAAATCGGATGCATCACCCACGCTCATCGGTGATGAGACTGTATATCCCACGGAAGTGCGGAGGTCGAAGCTTCTTAAATGCTAAGACCCTGCACAACCGTGAGGTATGCAGTCTCAGGGAATACTTCCTAGAGACCGACGTGGGGATGCACCGAGATGTGGTCTCGGTGGACAAGGGCCTCACCCCGCTATCCTTGGCTAACGAGAACTGGCGCAAACCTATAGTATTAGATACTAATGACCGCAGGGAGGTATGGCAGAGCAAAGAGCTTCACGGGCGCTTTTACCGGGCCTTGCATGGGCCCGATGTAGACATGTTAGCGTCCGTATCCTGGTTACGATTCGGTGATCTCTTTGGGGAAACCGAAGGTTTTGTCTTTGCGATTATGGACGAAGTTATGATGACGAACAACTACCGGAAATATATTGTGAAGGACGGCACGGTTGACATCTGTCGGGCATGCCACCGTCCGGGGGAATCAATCCGACACATTATTTCCGGCTGCTCTCGTCTGGCTAACGGAGACTACTTGCATAGGCACAACCTTGTAGCCAGGATTATCCACCAGCAACTTGCTCTGAAATACAGTCTTGTGGAATCGGAAGTACCGTACTATAAGTATGTGCCCGACCCAGTCCTCGAAAATGGCAATATCACGTTGTATTGGGATCGATCTATCATCACTGACAGGACTATTGTTGCCAATAAGCCAGACATAGTGGTGATAGATCGATCAGAGCGTCGCACAATGATTATTGATATAGCGGTCCCGCATGACGAGAACCTTGTGAAAGCAGAAAAAGATAAACAGATTAAGTATCTTGATCTGGCTCGCGAGGTTGTCGACATGTGGGATGTGGATACAGCAGTCATTGTGCCGATAGTCGTGACGGCCAATGGCATAATAGCCAAGAGCCTCGACCAACACCTGAGGAGGCTCTCGTTAGGCAGCTGGATCAAGGGCTTGATCCAGAAAGCGGTACTTCTGGACACGGCGCGTATTGTTAGGAGATTCCTCTCTCAGGAGCCCTGACCACCGGTAGCTTGGACCCTGTTCCCGATACCGGTGGGCTACTATTTTTTATATTTTTAAATGTTTTTGTATTATTTAGTTTTTATAAAAATATTTAAAAATGTAAATAATATGTCTAAATATGAAATAAAGGAAATAATAATGAATATTTAAGAACTACGTAAATACGTGTGACTTATATAAGAATAACAATTCATGTAAACGTTTGGTGCCTATACTAACTACCAAACGTTTACATTATTTGCTATTCATAGGTCATTACTAATTACTTAAAGGTAGACGTGCATTTCTTTACCTTTTCGTGTCCTTTGGAAGTGAGAAAAACGTGAGGTTCGGATCCTTATTATTATATAAGCAGCCAAATGGGATGCAATAAACTGCTACCTTCATTTTAGTATTTTTAGTTTTAATATCTTGCGACAAACGGCGCGCGGCAGCCCTACTGAATAGGCACAGTGAGACGAGCCCGCCGGGTACTTGTAGCTTCATACCTAAACTGCGGAGTGTCCCATCTGTATTAATCTGTGATAATAGTGGTGCCCGACCGTCTGCCGACGCTTATCACTACTGTTTAGTTCTGACGAGACAAGCGACGCCTCAATATAGGATGCTGCATCGACTTGAAAAAGATGTGAAATCTTAGGATGCAATAATATCGGGCATGTCTTGCGTTGTAATTATAAATATCTGCCAACTTGTTTACTTTTAGAGGTATGAGGAACTGGGTGTAAAGTTCACTCATACTCATTAGAAAAGGGATCCTCTGACCAGACGGGTGTCGTATCTGGCGGCAAGAGCCCAACGATATATATTTTTTTTATGTAGGGCATCTCCTCTGAGGTCATGACTACTTAACCGGGCTTTCCTGTGGCTGCCTAAGCTACTGCACTTAAAGCCTCCAGCCAGGGAGCCCCAACGATTGACGTCTTATAGCCATATATGTATACACGGTGAAATTTGAATCACAGTTTTTCTAGGACAAACGTTGTTCAGACCATGGTCTACTACCATTCTATAGCATCCAATATGTTATGATAAACTAAACTTTTTTTACAAAAATTTTGGTATAAACTGCCCATTTTCTTGCTGACTGTAAATTTTTTTCAAAATTTGTGAATGCATATCAAAATGTCTCAAAAAGTTATGGACAGTCTCCTAAGATCGTTTTCCTGTTGCTACAACGGTTAAGGTGCAACTAGTCGCGGGCTCGAACTCAATGGTGGGCCTGGCCAAAAACCACACTGTCTCACCTGGCCTCGTGTCCGACAGAGATAGTATCAGTGATGAGCAGTTAGAAGCTGATCTACATGGACAACGTATAGTTCGCACGCACGGAAACACCGTACCGACCAATTTTAGTAAAACGAGCGCGTCAAAAATTACGAAAAGGCTTTTGGAAAAAAGGTTTTTCTGAAATAACCACTGCATAAATCAATTACAAATAAAATTTATTGAAATCTTCGTTAATTTTTCTGTGTCGGTACGGATTTTGTTTTCGAGATTTCACACTTCTTGTATTACTTATTTACGCCCAAAGTTGCGTTAAAATTAGCAAGAAAAACGAATCTTTGTTGGCTCATAACTTTTTAATGGCTTTTTATTTTACTATTCTGCTTCCGTACAGACAATTTTAATAATGAGACCTAACGATATCATGTTTAACTTTGAATGTACGATGTCAAATAGTGGAGTAAAACCCCTCCGAAGTTTGTATGGAAAAAATATCAAATTGTTTCACCTTAAGGTAGCTGTCCTTGCTGCCCCATCTCAAAAATCCACCCTGTATAATAATATGTAGGTATATAAATCTGTAAAGCCAAATTATTAACCGACTTCCAAAAAGGAGGAGGTTATTATAAATATGTTTATTTTATTTATTTATTTTTATTTTTATTGTGTTTGGGTGGCTTACAGCTATCGATACAGAAGTAACAGTTAGGTATTTGACGAAAAGCCATTTATAAGCCTCCACAGTTAGCAACAGAATATTGCTGTACAATTTTTCAAATTGATTAGCTATTCATAAACGCTATACACTAAGTATAACTCTATAACAATTATTAACTTAAGTGCATGCATAGGTATTAAGATACATGAGCAACCGCTATTACAATGCATCAGAGTAGTATTTGGATAAAACAGTGGTAATGGATGCTAAGCTGCTTGCAAACAAATCAATTGAGGCGTGTTTATTCTCAACAATTTGGTTAAAAAGTTTGACTGAGCGAATTAAATAAGAATTAGTACGGTAGACTGTGCGAGCGTAAGGAGTATGAAGAAGATTTCGCAAACGAGAATGTCGGGGTGGAACATTCAGAGACAGTTTAGAAAGAAGTTCAGGGCATTCGATCCTTGATTGTGCTATTTTCACTAAGAACCGTAGGTCAGATATATTTCTCCGAGTTGCAAGTGGAAGTAGGTGGAATCGAGTGAGTGAATGTTGGTCGCGTATGTTTGTTTTTGTTATGTATGTCCACCGATTTCTCCGTCAATTGTAAACCGATTATGAAAATTGTTTTTTTTGTTTGAAAGGGTATGCTCCCAAGGTGGTCCCATATATTTTTTTTTTTTTTTTTTTATGATAAATGATTTTATTTCTGTAAGTAGGTCTGTACAAACACTTTTACACGTCAATCATATTTTTTTAACTAGATGAGGCCGGCGTTTCCTATCTGACTACTCTGAGAAGAAAGTCCGAAACAAACTCAGAGGTCACAGTCTCTTTTAAAGTCCAGACATAATCTTGGTCAGATCATGTGAAGACCATGTAGATTGGTGTCTGAAATGGTCTTTTGAGGAAAGAACCACACAGATTGAGTGGACCTGTCCAGTCAGTGCACGCATTTGTCAGTAATCGTGCAGCTCAACTCAGAGTTTAAGGAGCTCAACGATTCGACGAACAATACCAAAGAAAGGACATTTGGATAGGCCGCATAAATTACTCAAGCTGCCAGACCATGATAAAAACTAACAGAGAGAAAACAAAAAAAGTATAAATGAAAGGAATGACCCACATAATCTTCACATTCACAATAAATAATTAAAAGAATATATTGCTTTAAAAAGTAAATATTCATGTCATTGTATAGTATATAAAATACATTAATTTCAATAAAAAACCCAGAAATAATCTTGGTCAGATCATTTGAGGACCATGTAGATTTGTATCTGAAATGGTCTTTTGAGGAAAGAACCATACAGATTTGAGTGGATCTGTCCAGTCAATGCACGCATTTGTCAGTAATCGTGTAGACCAACTCAAGAGCTTAAGGAGCTCAACGACTCGACGAACAATACCAAAGAAAGGACATTTGGGTAGGCCGCAAAAGTACTCAAACTGCCAGATTATCATTAAAAGTAACTGAGAAGAGAAAATAAAAATATGACCCACATAGTCCTCACATTCACAATTATTAAAAAAATATATAAAATATTATACTACACAAAGTAAATATTCATATCATTGAGCAGATGATTATTCAAACTGTAAACACAAAAATAAAACAAATAAATCGGAGCAGCTCAATCCCAAGCCTCTTTGTCCTCAACGTAATCTTTAACGGTATAAAACGCTTTCTGGCACAACTTACGTTTAATAAGTAATTTGAATTTATTAAGGCTCAATTCTTGGACGTGGCTTGGAAGTTTATTATAAAAGCGTATACATTGACATCTGAACGACCCACCTATTTTCTTGAGCCTTGTTGTAGGTACTACAAATTTGTGTTTGTTCCTAGTATTTATGTTATGGATATCACTGTATTTTTTAAACAATTTTATGTTTTTATGGGCATATAAAAGATTTTCAAAAATATACTGAGAAGGCACAGTCATAACATTAATCTCCTTAAATTTCTCTCTGAGAGAGTGTCTCGGACTTAATTTATAAATTGATCGAACAGCTCTTTTCTGCAAAACAAAGACAGTCTGAATGTGTGCCGGATTTCCCCATAACAGAATTCCGTACGACATTACACTATGAAAATAGCTAAAGTACACTAAACGAGCTGTCTCTATGTCAGTTAAATTACGAATTTTTTTAACAGCATATGCTGCGGAGCTTAGCTTTTTTGACAATTTATCTATATGTGGGCCCCACTGAAGTTTAGCATCCAAAATTAAGCCTAAAAATACTGTGCTAACTTCAGGATTCAATTCTTCGCCCTTTATCAACACCTTAGTTTTCACCTGCTTAACGTGTGGTAGAGTAAACTTAATGCATTTGGTTTTTTTTTTCATTAAGAAGTAAATTGTTAACATTGAACCAGTGAACTACTTTTGAGATCGCGCTATTTACGTCGTCAGTATCAGTAACCAGCTGCTGACGTTTAAGTTTAAACAAAAGTGAGGTATTGTCAGCAAACAACACTATATCATGGTTATCCTTTAGGAGGTAAGGCAAGTCATTAATATAAATAAGAAACAAGAAGGGACCAACAATTGAGCCCTGTGGGACTACCATTGTTACTAAAGATCCGGGAGATCTTTTTCCATTAACGTCAACGCACTGAATCCTGTTACTCAAGTATGAAGTAAGAAGATCCAGAGCGCTGTTCCGGATCCCGTAGTGGCGGAGTTTCCTGATTAACGTTTCATGAAGAACGCAATCAAATGCCTTGGACAAATCACAAAAGATGCCCAAGGCATCGCATTTATCTTCCCATGCATTATAGATATGTCCTAAAAGTTCAACACCGGCATCACTAGTTGAACGACCCCTTGTAAAACCGAACTGTTTGGTATGTAATAATTTATGTTTATTAAAAAATCTTTGCAATTGCTCTAAAATTAATTTCTCAAATATTTTACTGAAAGTAGGTAGTACTGAAATAGGTCTATAATTTGTGGGGTCTGATGTACTACCTGATTTAAACAAAGGTATTATTTTACTATTTTTCATAAGGTCAGGAAACTCCCCACAGTCGATACAATTATTAAATATAAGAGCTAAACTAGGTGCTACAATGTCAATAATAGACTGCTAAGTCTACAGAATTACCCCACAGATCTGCAGTCTTTTTTACATTTAAAGTGTGAAAGGTTTTAATTATGTCTCTACAGGTAATATGTTCAAAACGACGATTCCGAATCGCAAACATTAACATTTTCCTTTAGCAAAGACTCGGCAACAGAAGGTGATGAGTTTAGGGATTTAGTAGTTGAAATGAGAATATCTGAAAAGAAATTTTCAAAGGCCGCGGCGACTTGAGAGTCTGATTTTATGACATTGTCATTGATAGACAGGCTGTAGTCAATATTTCGGTTACCAGACCTTCCCGTTTCACTATTAATTATATTCCAAGTCGTTTTAATAACATTACTACTGTTTTTAATTTTCGAACTTAAATAACGTGACTTGGCCATACTACAAACTTTTTTAAATAATTTTGAATAATTTCTAACATATAAATTAAATTCAGTCGTGTTTACATAAGTCCTTTCATTGTACAGCTCATAAAGCCGTGTTCTACTTTTATGAATACCAATGGTAGCCCAATCACTGAAAGATGCGTTACTATTAACAGAGATACGAGGGTCATTCAATAAATACTTAGCCTACAAAAAGTAAACGAAAATTTTGGAAAAGTGGGAATTTATTTTTCAACATAGTCTCCTTTTAGTTCGATACACTTAGCCCAGCGATGCTCCAACTTTTTTAATCCGTCCGAAAAATAGTTTTTGTCAAACTCTGCAAAATAGGCCTCCGTGGCGGCGATGACCTCCTCATTCGATCCATATCTATTCCCGGCGAGTGATTTTTTCAGATTAGGAAACAGAAAGAAGCCACAAGGGGCCAAATCTGGAGAATACGGTGGATGGGGCAGGAATTCGTAGCGTAATTCGACCAATTTGGCCATGGCAACGGCAGACGTGTGAACCGGTGCGTTGTCGTGGTGAAACAGCACTTTTTTCTTCGCTAGATGGGGTCGTTTTTTCTTTAATTCGGCGTCGAATCGGCCCAATAAATCGGCATAGTAAAGCCTTGTAATTGTTTTACCCTTCTCGAGGTAATCGATGTAGATCACACCTTGTGAATCCCAGAAAACGGTGGCCATAACTTTTCCGGCCGATTTTACAGTTTTCGCCTTCTTTGGAGCCTCAGACCAACAAAAAAAGGAAGACGGCGCGCCGCGAACATGAAAACTGAAGCCACCTTTTTATCTATGTGTGTCGAAGGGTTGCCATTTGTTAAAAAAAAAAACCCATAATTTGGGGAATTATTTTTTATGGGTAGGCTAATATTGTACAAGTTAGTACAAGTAAGATATTGATGAGTATGGTATTTAGTACCTGAATTGTTCAGAAGGTCCTCTATTCCAAAAAAAAAAAAAACATTTTATACATCACATAATAATTATAAAGTGCATTTACATACATGATTTGGAGATCATGTTTAAAGTAAGAATTGCTTGTGTTGGCAGACTCCGCTCTTCCACTAGAATTATCCATGAATTTGCAATTGAATGTAAAAAGAAATATAAATAGGTTAGTTTTAAATTATAGAAAAAGCACACTTTGTTGCTTACGTGTTTACATTTCAATTAAATAAATATATAATGATAAGTCGAAGTGCAGAGTCTCCTAACACAAGCAATTCCTGCTTAAAAGGTGATCTCCAATAACAGTTGTATTTGTAATTGTAATAAACATTTTTTATTTATTTATTTAAGGTTGTTGAAGCGTGAATCATAACATCGTCGTAGGTATGAATCATTATCAAATTATTTTTAAATAATATAGGTTTTTATATTGCACGACTCATAATGCGAAGCATTAGAGTGTGCTCTACGATCGAAAATTTTCAATCAACTTTAGATCACCATAACAAAATCACTAACTCTAAAGAAAAAGTAATCGTATATATGTACAGAATGTATATTATATATATATGTAATATTATAAATGTGAAAGTTTGTACGTTTGGATGTTTGTTACTCAATCACGCAAAAAGGACTGAACGGATTGGAATGAAATTTGGGACACAGATAGTTTACAACCTAGATTAAAACATAGGATACTTTTTATCCCGGTAGTACGTCCCCATGGGTTAATTTCCGACACACACGTGGGCGAAGCCGCGGGAAAAGCTAGTATCAAGATAAATCGTAACGATGAAAAAAAATATGTTTTTAACCGTCACTTCACATGCATAGATTCATAGCACAGCATCCTTTTAAAAACCTTGTTGTTGAGTCAATTTTTTAAATTGCTGCCTTTTAGATTTTACTGTTTGTGAAATTGTTTCTAGTTTGGAAACGTGGTGAAATCGTATGTTTAAATATTTTTCAATAACACATTTAATTAAATTGACTTTATGCTCACTACCTGCAAAATTATGCTCAACATCCAAGTTTTCAAAAATTTTATCGTTTCCTATAAATGATTCTAAAATTTTTGTTACTATATATTTGTACTGATTTTCTTTAACCATACTAATTTTCTCGTTTGTTATTTTTCTTATTATAACTTCGCACACCAAACATATGTCGAATACATCCTTGGAAGGAAAACACAGTCCACCTTTGTTTTTTAGTGAAATTAATTTGTGAAAATCATATCTGTCTGTAGCTAATAAGCTACTAAGACATATTTCACATTTAATTATTTTAGAAATATAATGTGCCGTGCCTCCTGCAATATATCCTATTATTAGGTTTTTATAATCATCGAACTCTGGGACATTTAGTCTTTTGGCAAGATCTTTTGTATCTTCTTTAATTTCTTGAAGAAAAGCTAACAAACTTGTTCCTTCCTCATCTGCTTCTTCATGTCTATATGAGGTCGCGGTTGTATTTATGACAGCAGTGGAAGATGAACAGTTCAAAATAGCAATACTTTCTAACGGTACACAGTTGCCTGTTGTCAAGCATTTTAATTCCAAATGGCAAAGCAATTTTCTGTAGCTCCCTTTAAACTGGCGTACATTTGGGTTGTCGTTGAAACCACCTTGCATTCTGATCGATGTAAACATTATTTCTAAATGGTCTTGACTAATTTTATAGACAGGAATAAATATAAGTGTCTTTTCGGTATCTACTAATTTTTGATAAAGACTCATCAAACTCTCGATATTAATGAGTACTCCCAAAAATCCTGTTTTACATTTTGCTTCAATCACTCGTTTATAGATGCGTGTTATTAAAAAGATAGGCCGCCCGTTTTGTATAACTTTACGTTTAGTGACTGATTTCACTTTAAGCTCTAATTATGTACTTTTTAAGATAGTCCAAAAAATTAAAAATTATGTTTTTATTACGTTCACAAAGCGGTTTTTTAAAGTCATACTTTCTCATTGACCTCGTATTAAATATGTCAAACATGTCGTTAATTTGTTTAATAAAGATTTCTGTAGGTTCGGAGTCTTTAAACTTTGACAGATTTAGTTCTTCCCTACAAGTCTTCAGGGCAGTAGCAACACTTTGACTAAACAATTGAGTAGCGAGTTTAACTTTCATTATCTGGCTTCTAAAATTAATATGCCGCTTCGACAATTTGTTGCCCAAATGAATGCCTTCCTCATTCTGCATATCGTTCAAACTTACCAAATAATGCCAAGCAATGTTTTTGCCGTCCATGTCTTGGAACTCTTTTTTGGCTTCAAATTGATTTCTTATTAGTTTCACTACATGGCTTGGGTCAACAAAACAAACAACATCCGAGTCATCTGCCGGATGTTTAAAAGTAGTTTTTAAATTTCCCGGATCTTTAATTTTGCACCCAAGCTGCTCGATTGCCGTGAAATTTGTGGTATGCCCATCAAACGTGAGGGACACGACGTCAACTTCAGACTCAAAACATTTTATAAGACAAAGTTTGATGAGATTCGCCTTTTGTTCCCCGGATATACTATTTATTAAAAAATATCCTAAAGGGATCTTAAATCAAACTCAAACTCAAACTCAAACTCAAAGCATTTATTTCAATTAAACCATATACAGGCACTTTTGAATTGTCAAGGAGTCGGTCAGTCAGAAATATGAAGCTAGTTGCCCATTCCAAAGCGTAGGTACCTATGGAGAAGAACGGGCAAGAAACTCCACGGACACTCTTTTAAATAAATAATTGTTACAAAATAGTGGTTACATCATTCATGTTTTTTTTAATCTGTGGTTGATTCCTACCAACAAGAACACTAAAGCTTGTGTAGCTAAAGGTGCTGATTCCTCCACACCTGAACCCATATCCACCAATCCTATATACTTTTTTCCATCCCAAATTTTTTGAGACCTTATGGCCATTTCATCGAACACCAAAGAACAAAGAGGACGATGGCCGCTTACTTGGGATTTGGCCTTTAAGGCCTGAAAAGCCTCCTCTGTGAATCCTGGTTCTCCTTTTATGGATCCATACCACCTACATAGTGTTTTCGGATGAGGGAGGCAAGTATTAAATGAGTTTCTTACGTACGCATAAGCTTTAGGGGAGTGGTAATTTAAAGTTAGACAGAATTTTTTGACTGCGGGAGTGTATTTGATGCTTTTTTTTTATTTTTTCCTGTTCAAATTATTGAATATGTCAATTATTGCAATATTTCCATTTAATGAATTGTACAATTCCGGACTAATGTAATTTTCTTTTTTCAAAGTACTTATTATATCTTTAAGAGACTTGTTCCTGTTTTTGAGGCGCCGGACTTTTTGTTGTAGATTTTTGATTTTTTTTTTGTTAATACGTAAAATTTTGTCCTTTAAATTCAATTTTTGTCTCAATTTATGCTTCCTAGGTGTATCGAAAGTTAATTCCTCTTCATCTGTTATCTTGGACATGGGTGGTGAGGCAGGTAAGACCTTAAACAAAGGAATAAAAAAGTTGGTTTTGAAGTGGTAATTTTTCCACTTAAAACATAAAACTTTTTCATAATCTTACAGGAGAGTACATACCGGAGCAAATGCGGAGGATGTACTTGGTAATACAGTGTAATCAACAGCCGTATTGGGTAAATCAGGTAAGTCCTATAACAACATTATTTTAAAGTAAATTGCAGAATTGTAATAAAAACGAGTAATAACAGACATGAAAATACATACGGATACAAATGCAGAGGATGCAGTTGGTATTATCGTATAATCAACAACCGCGGGTAAATCAGGTAAGTCCTATAACAACATTATTACTAAATAAACTGCATATTTGTAATAAAATTTAGTAATAAGAGTTAGGAAAATACATACGGATACAAATGCAGAGGATGAACTTGGTAATACCGTGCAATCAACAGCCGTATTGGGTAAATCAGGTAAGTCCTATAACAACATTATTTTAAAGTAAATTGCAGAATTGTAATAAAAACGAGTAATAACAGACATGAAAATACATACGGATACAAATGCAGAGGATGCAGTTGGTATTATCGTATAATCAACAACAGCGGGTAAATCAGGTAAGTCCTATAACAACATTATTACTAAATAAACTGCATATTTGTAATAAAATTTAGTAATAAGAGTTAGGAAAATACATACGGATACAAATGCAGAGGATGAACTTGGTAATACCGTGCAATCAACAGCTGCATTAGGTAAATCGGGTAAGTCCTATAGCAAAAATATTACAACATAAATTGAAACTTGTCATAAAATCTAGAATCTTAAAAACAAGTAATAAGAGGTAAGAAAATACATACGTGAACAGACACAGATAATGCACTTGGTAATGCCATATCGTCAATGGTTACATCAGGCATGTCTGGTAAGTCCATTTTTTATAGGACTTACCAGACTTACCTGATGTAAGCATACACGAGTGATAGCAGCTTTTGAGTAAAACTCTTTTAGGAGGATTAGTGAAGAATTAGTACATACTTGAACTTATAATTATTATTCAATTTATAAATATTTTATAAATTGTTCGTACCCACAGATATAGATAGACATAGATAACGCAAGTATCACGATCTGTATGAAAACCAAGCGTGCCATTTTTTGACTACCTACTATGACGTCACAAGCATTATTTAGTGATGGGAAAATAAAATCCGCCGCACGCGGCAGCGTCTTTGAATCGATTTTATTATCTTTGAAATCGATACTTCGATCGAGCGTACTGCTGGCTGGGTGAGCGCTGGCGCTAGGCCCCCCCCCCCACCTAGCGCCAGCGCTCACCCAGCCAGCAGTACGCTAACTAAAAGTCTTCGCATTGAGAGGTTGTGTGCTCGTGCGTGTTCCGTCGACGCTCACACGTCGTTTTTGGATACCTTTTCCAAAATTTCAAGTAAGTTTACCATTATAAATACGTGAATATTCGATTGAAATACCTTATATTCAATTTAGTTCTAATGTTTACAAAAGCAACGAGATTCTACCCTTTTTCATCTCAATTTTGAATAAAGATCGCCTTTTTATTATACCATTTCTCTATTTATTGAGTAATCGTGTACAGTAAAGAATTATTGAGAATCGCTTAAATAGATTAATTAATCGATTTTGTGACATAGTAATGATATAGACAGAAGAATGAGATAGACAGAGGAATGAGATATACAGAGGAATGAGAAAGACAGAGGAATGAGATAAACAGAGGAAAATAAAAATTTCTGATCTGCTTAGTAGGCAGTTAGGGATTTATAATTTCTTCAAATTGTCAGTATTTCCCTACTTATTCCTTGTAATTGTTGTAGATTATCTTTCAGAAACAAAAAAAAAACCAGAGAAGAAATTTTAGAAGGTAAACGAAAACCCAGTAAAATACGATATAATAAAATTAAAATGGATGCAAAATTACTTGAGCTACAACAGCAAAAAGATAAAGAAAGTTGTGATCTTTAGTACATCAATAGTCGGATATGCTGCTTTTGTTAATATTCGTTACTTTTTCCCTTCAACAAAGCATGCTTCCTCAAAATGTATTTAACAAATAGTGCTATGCTTTGTTGGGAACCAATCTTTATTTCCCGTCGCCTCAATCCATTTTTCTTTTAAATTGGGTTCATGTGGGAAACTAAAAAAATCACTAAACGTTACGATAATTTATTAAAATTGTCTACATAATTACTACCTATAAAATACAAAATCATTCCTCTGTTTCCGAAATCGATTCTTGAGAATCGATTTGTGTTGCATACGATGAACAGCACTAATCGCTAAAATTGACAGAAAAATGATAAAAGCTCCTGTACTACGAAACCGATGCGATATACGATAGTATCACTTGCTTCGATATTCATCACTTGTTAAAACAAAACGTCGCATCAACCGCTTCAAGTAAAAGCCGCAATGTAATACGAATATTCAGTTTACGTTTGATGACCTATGTTTTTCTCAAATTTGGTATTACAGAGAGTATTAGATTAAAAATAATTGATTTTAATATTAAATACGCATAATATTAATCACAAAATGACTTATCGATGGAAGGAATCGTTTCCTTTATTTTTTCTCCTCACATTTGTAAAGTTTTTACAATGTACAACTGAGCAATTAACCATTTTAAATTATTTTACTGACGTCCGTCTAGCGTGGCACAACGATGCAGACTGAGCGCGAAAGTGGCAGCTTACGATTATTGTACGTAAGCTGGGCACGCGAAGTAGTTGCTCTTGCGTTATCTATGTCTATCTATATCTGTGTTCGTACCATTTTAGGATATCCGCTTCTGGTCACACGGCGAAGTCCACGATTAGTTAAATAAAGGTCTTTATTATCAAAATGATCGGAACAAACCACGCTGGTTTTCGATGGCAACCATTTTGGATCATTCCGACTATTTCTTATAGCCACTATCCATTTATTTTTTGATTCATTATTAGTTGGAAATCTAAAATATTCATGAAAACAGAAGACAGGAATATTACTCGAAGTAAGATATAAAATAAGTAGAAGAATTCGTTTAATCGAATGGGGAAATTTTAAATCGTATTATGGCAACCCTTCCACTTTATGTCACTGATTTCGTTCGTTGAGGTTTTTTGTTCCAAGTAACTTCAAAATCATTATTATTTTAGTAAAAAAACATGTTATTTCAAGTACTTACAAGTGAAAAGTGATTCCGTGAGACTTTTTATGTAATTTGCTATTGTTTTTACAATTTTTCACTACACAGGAAGGCATAATTCTATTTTTTTTATCAATGTTTACTATACGAAGACTCGTGACGTACTGAGAACGATGAGCATGGTTTTAGTGTAGGTGTGTGCGTGAGCGTGTATCTTTACTTGTAGGAGCACGGTTTTGTGACTTCACTTTTGATGTTCGCCGCGCGCCGTCTTCCTTTTTTTGTTGGTCTGAGTTTGGAGCACGTTCCCCGGTCTGGATCCATTGTTTTGATTGCTCCTTGGTCTCTGGTGTGTACCAGTGGATCCAGGTTTCATCGACGGTCACAAAACGACGCAAAAACTCCGCTGGATTCCGCTTAAACAGCGCCAAACACGTCTCCGATGTGGTCTCACGGTTGCGCTTGTATTCTGGGGGTCTACTCCCTAAGCACGAAGTCCGTCGTTTCGGGCTTAGTTACGGGCGTTTCCTACTCCCTAACACCTACGGACATACGATTAGTTGGAAGCCCGACCTAAGAATGAATGACGATACGATTTGACAGTTGTCCCTACTCCCGATGTGTTTTTGCCCGTCCGAAAAGTTGAATTTGACACTTGTTTTGACGGAGATATATGTCAGTTGATACGACATCAAAGTAGTTATCGTGCTGTCGACGAAAGTATTTTTTTGTTGAAAATAAACCAAACGATGGCGGCTTTTTTAATGCTTGAACTCCTGGGAGATAGTCTACAGGAAGAGCGGAGGCGACGCCGACTATACTTGCGTCGAAACTTTCGGTTGGCGACTATTCCCGACGTTGAGTTCGTTGGGAACTATAGGCTCACACGAGAACTTTTTGAGGTCTTGTGTGAGGATATAATACCCCTTTTGCCTAAAAAAATACGGCGAAATGGTATTGATCCAAGAATGAAGGTAAGGACTAAGGATATAAATATTGAAGATTCTGCAACTTATTGAGCTGTATTACCAACCCACCTATTTACTGTTGGTTTTGTTTACTTTTAGATCCTTGCTGCTCTTAATTTTTATGCCCGAGGGAGCTACCAAGGTGCAGTGGGCCTTAGTAGTGATGGCCCGATGGCACAACAAACAGTATCACGCTGTCTGCGGCATGTCACAAATGCTCTCAACAGACCCTCCATTTTACGGAAATATATAAAGTTTCCACAGAATTTGGCTGAGAGGAACTTTATAAAAAGACAGTAAGCTTGTACTATTTTTCTCAAACAGATCTTGGTATTTTATTAAATATGTCATTGTCATTACTTGGACAGTGACTACCTGCGCTTTGAAAAAAAAATTTTTAAATTTTACTGGGCTGTACCTATGTTTACAGATTTTATGAAAATTATGGCCTGCCGGGCATAGTCGGCTGCGTTGACTGCACGCATGTGGCATTGGTGAGACCCAACGAATATGAGGAGCGTTTCTTTAACAGGAAACATTTTCACTCCTTAAATGTTCAAGTTGTAAGTACCTATGTTTTATGTGAAAATATGTTCTAAGTTACATGGTAAAGATAAAGTACCCTACAATAAAGTGGAATACATAATAATAATTTTTTCATTCATAGTGCATGAGAATAGGTATGTCAATAATATATTTGAGTACTTGTTAATAGTCTGAGTTCTCATAATATTGAATTTTTGGTACCTATGTCTTACAGATATGTGATGCAGAATGCACAATTTTAAATGCAGATGCGTCCTATGGTGGAGCCACGCACGATTCTTTTATTTGGTCGCACCATGAGATTAAAACTCATCTGGAGAGTCTACAACAGGAGACAGTACATCTATTGGGTATGTAGTTCTACTTATAAAATGTCTAATTTTATAATTTGTTTCTGGTGGCTGTTATTTGGTTTTTCTACAAAAGTTAAAAATGAGTTCAAGGTGTGCCTGTGGCAGATTTATTATGCAGCCATTGTTTACCAATAATGTTTGTTACAGGGGATTCTGGGTACCCACTTCGGGAATTCATGATGACCCCAATAGACAATGCTGTCGAAGATTCTCCAGAAGGGAGATATAATGATCTACAAAAAAGAGCTCGCGCCACTATAGAGCGTACATTTGGAATTTTAAAAGGCCGCTGGAGATGCCTCTTAGCAGCAAGAGAGCTACATTATGCACCGGTCACAGCAGGTATAACTATTATTTCCTATAACGCGTCTACGTGTTACGAACATACTTATGCGCTGGTGAACAGTATTTTATTCATCGACTACATAGCATATTTTAATTTTTTTCAGGTAAAATTGTCATTGCCTGCTGTGTTCTACACAATATGTGTAACCGGGCGGGTTTGGAAGCACCTTCCCTCACCGAGGAAGATATGCAATTAGAGCGCAGTAGACAGGGAGACTACTCTAACAGTATATCAACTCATGAAGCTCTTCAGCAAGGGCAAAGAGCGAGAGACGCATTAGTGCAATTGCTGGAAAGAAATAGGTACTTAAGCAAACTTTTCCTGATAAAACATGACAATATATGGTTGGTATTTTATTTATATTGATTTTTTTTTTTTGTTTACAGGACAATGGGTGTTGGGACTGCTGGAAGATGGTGACTGAAATATTACCACAATAAAAGCAATTTTTTTGAACAAAAAGGTTTATTATTTATTTAGCACAAATCAAATCTAAATAAAATTAATAATTAATAACATTCTTTTACAATCAAAACATAGATTTTCTATTATTTATCTATTGCAGTCTTAAATTGTAGCTAGGAACTTAGGTTCTCTTACTTGTCTACTTCAGTCTCAAATACGTAATAATCTGAATAAAGTTAACAACCAAAACATAGATTTTCTTATATTTATCTATTGCAGTCTTAAATTATTGCTAGGAACTTAGTTTCTCTTACTTAAAATTAACAACAAACATTATTATATTTTCTTTTGTCCTAGACTAATCTCAAATTAAGAATCAACATTACAATCAATAGCCTAATCAAATCAACAAACAAGTTTTCATTATGTAAATCATTGAGTTGAAAGACCAGAGACTCCAAGCAACAAAAGAAATGAGGAGCTCGGGAAATAAATGTTGCAACATTATGAACCAAGTTGCAAATCAAATTAGAACACCTTACTGTTAGCCTGCGTCATCCCACTGCTGGACAAAGGCCTCTCCCCATGACTTCTACTACTTAACTATTTCTAGTAAGGTGTTCCCTAACCAAATTACAAAGGTCCACAATGGCAACCTTTATTTCTCCGAGCACCTCATTTCTCCTGGTTTCAACTAGCAGTCTCTGCTCTTCCACCTCAATAATACGGCTTCTTGCTGAGTCGGCAGGGTGGTGTCGCCGAACACGTGGACGTGCACGACGAGGGTTTAATGCTGTAAACAAAAGAAATCATTTTTAGTCAGTTTTTCTGAAACATGATTGACATAATCTCTTTTCTACTGAACAATAATACTTACTTTGCGGACTTTGCATTGGCAACTCCCGCTCCAGTGCCCCAATGGACACTGAGGGTTGCTCCTGGAAGAGTACGTTTTCAGCAGATGTATGGGGGGGCGAGATGGCTGCTGGTTCTTGTGTTACAGGTGGACCCTGTACAACAAAAACTGAATATCATTGACGGATATAACAAATATGTATCTGTAATTTATTAAAAAGTAAGATTCCGTGCAACATAATTTTAAATACAATATTGCTGTTTTTCAACTTTACAATTATAAATTTACCGATGGAAAAGCTGGCACTCTTGCTTCCGTTTGCGGCTCTCCAAAACCCTCTCCCATAATTGAGAGTATCCTCAATTCCACTTGGGAGAGGGTTGGTGCTAACGATGGGCCTCCACCTGTAGCACATGCATCCCGTCTGGCAGCCCCAGCAGCTTTTTTGGCCAAATGTTTTCTATCAGCCCAGACCTAAAAATTTGATTGTTTGGTTAATTTTAATTGCAATCAAGAACTATATACTTAGGTAAAAACCAGTATACTCATAATTATTCTTCCTACAGATATGTATTTGGAGGATGACTGACTATTATTGTATGCACTTTACTGATAACAAAACCTTATAATCATTATTAATTAATATTGACTAGTAATGTATTAAACTCACCCTTTGCCACTGCTCCACGGACTTTGTGCAACTACCCATAGAATTAAGGGAGTTGCACAAGTCCTCCCACAGCCGTTTGGACCTTAACCTTCCGTCGGCACCCCTCAATAGTCCGCGAGCCAACTCTTGATGGTCACTCATAAAATTGAGGAGTGCCTCAATTTGCGGTTGAGTTGCTGGTGGAGCCATTTTCAATGTTATTCTAGATAATATATATAACTTAGGGAAAACTTCTCGAGAATATTTAAATGTACCGCAAAAATAAAATGACATGACAATTCATTTTAAAATTACCGTCATAGATAATACACGTCAAAAAGAAAAAAGGCAAAGGTATCAACACGATAAAGCTACCATCCGGACAAAAATGGCAAAAATAATTATATTGTTCAACTAAAGACGTAATAAAAACTAAATTATTAAAAATGTGATAATTTTCTATCGACAACAATATTATTTTTGGTATAGTAAGCATGAAAACCACAAAATAAGTACACCGGTAATCGACCGGTAAAATAGCGCAACTCTATCGTCATCTATCATTCGCTTACAAATATTGTCTATGATTCCGTTCGAAGCTTATGAATCCGAAATCAATAGGGAGTAGGGTACACGCCATCGTTTCGGACTACTATCGGACGGGTCCGTCTTGTCGTTGACGGACTTAGGGAGTAGACCCCCTGGTGTGAGTAAACGCGGCACCCATCGCGCCGACAGCTTTCTCATGCCGAGTTCCTCGTGAAGAATATGATGCACTGTTCCTTCTGAAATGCCTACAGTCTCAGCTAGCTCCCGAACCTTCAATCGGCGATCTGCCAATACGAGATCATGGATTTTTTTAATATTTTCCTCCGTAGCAGCTGTTTTCGGTGCACCTGGACGTGGTTCATCAAAAACCGAAGTACGGCCACGTGCAAACTCGTTGAACCAATTCTTGACGGTGGCCATCGATGGAGAAGAGTCACCGTACACAGCATCCAAGCGCTCTTTGATTTCGATGCGCGTTTTCCCTTCCAAAAATAGGAATCGAATCACCGAACGATATTGCTCTTTTTCCATTTTTGTAAAACCGATCGACACGTTCGGTTCCCTAAGTTGTCAAATTAAAACAAATGAAGGGATTGGAATGAAAATTTGAAAAAAGAATTAAAAAAGAATGTGCTACACTGTGGTAAAACTCTTTTGAAACTACAGCGCCCTCTGGCGATGAGGCTAGGTACTTATTGAACATCCCTCGTAATCTTGGGAATAAAGGTGGTATTAACTTTGCTTGTATAGTTTTTGAGTTAGCTCAAGAATACGTATTTTTCGCGCTTAGTTTTTAAGGATGATATGATGATAACTTCCTGTCACTGTTATTTGCATATCAGGTAGTGGTATTCGAATTTGTGTGGGGTAGGTACCACAACTTAAAAGTGGCAAATAAAAACTTTTTACAAAAAAAAAACAATCAACTTCCAAAAAAATCACTACAAAGTGAAAAATAACTTTTTCACTTCTCTTGCTCAAAAAATCCGTCATTGTAGCGTACCAGAGCGAAGATAAAATAGCATTTCATCCTCTAGGGGCTAAAGTAATTTTTTTTTAATTTTTGTGTTGCCAACGAGCCTACCACCCAAAATCGAAAAAATCTTAGTTCTTATTCATATAGGTAAGATAGGTAGGATAGGTAGGAAAGGTAGGATAGGTAGGATAGGTAGGATAGGTAGGATAGGTAGGAAAGGTAGGATAGGTAGGATAGGTAGGATAGGTATGATAGGTAAGATAGGTAAGATAGGTAAGATAGGTAAGATAGGTAAGATAGGTAAGATTGGTAAGATTGGTAAGATAGGTAAGATAGGTAAGATAGGTAAGATAGGTAAGATAGGTAAGATAGGTAAGATAGGTAAGATAGGTAAGATAGGTAAGATAGGTAAGATAGGTAAGATAGGTAAGATTTTTTTTTTAAAGCGGCATTCTCTTCGGTAGAATGCGTGCATTGCGTATTTGCGTTACGGCTACAGAGGAAATAAAAAAAAAGACTGGTGCGATATCCCATTTCTAAATTATTCTCCAATAAATTGCATTGGTGACCGTAATATGATTTACAACAGTGAAAATGTCATCATCTAGTGAGAATGGAGACCCTAATTTGCAGATGGATGAGAAAGGAAAAGAAATAATTTTATTAATTTACTATTTTATTTTCTCGCAATCGTAGTGAAAAGTAGAGTGTAACACACGGCGCTAAAAACCCATTATACCTCGGTTTCTGTTTACTCCCTCGCTAAAGCTCGGGAGTAAAACTACCTCGTTATAATGGGTCATTTTAGCTCCTTGTATAACAATCTACTATAATTTCGGAAGTCGGTGGCAAAAAACGAAAAAAGACACCGACTTCCGAAATTAAAGTTATTTTACACTTTTTAGTGTTTTTACGGTCGCAAATCATACACACATCAAAAGTGTCTAGGGATCAACATATATTTTTGCAATAACTTTTCTCCTGATTGATATTAATTAAAATTTTCTTTAAGGATTCATCAAATAAAGTGTTTTCGTTTGTCACAGTAACGATAAACCAAGTCACCTTTGCATTAATAAAGAAATTTGCCATTTTCCTAATAAAGGGATTTTTGACATTTGAACCACTAACATTAAAGTTCGAAAAAAAGACTGAAATAACAGTTTTCTTTAAAATTTTATTCGGTAACTTAAACAATTAATAATCCGTGTTTCTACCGCGAACACTAACAACACAAGAACATCGGTTTGGCATACTCAAAATGAGTTCATCCAAATCACGCTGTGGAATGGCCGCCCATGTTCGTTGCAACAACAAAAAAAGGTCTTCTTGCGACTGGATACCCTCCATATTCGGCAGAGCTCTTCTCTGTAGCATATCCCATGCATGCTCAATCGGGTTCAAGTCTGGCGACTGAGCAGGCCAGGGCAGGACATTGATGTTAGCTGCGGCGAGAGTCTGTCTTACAACTCTTGCGGTGTGCGGTCGTGCATTATCATGCATTAACTGAAATAAGGGACCGATTTGCACTTGTAGAGGAACGATGACGTCTGATACAATCGTCTCAGCATAAATTTGAGCGTTGAGGTTGCCTCTGATCCAAATCAACTCAGTTCTTCCGCCGATCCAAATACCCGCCCATACCATGATGGTTCCACCACTATAAGGATGGACTTCCTGGCAGGATTTTAATCGCTGTTGGCGTCCAGGGGTTCTCCAGTGTCGTATACGTCTTGTATCCGGTCTCATACCAAAACGAGACTCATCAGAAAAGCACACGAAACGCCATTGTTCTTCTGCCCAATTTCTGTGTTCAAGAGCCCATTGATATCGAATCCTACGATTGTGCATTGCTATAGGTGGTACCCGTAGCGGTCTTCGGGAATGAAGGTTCACTTCATGCAAGCGGTTTCTGACTGTTTGGTCGCTAATTAAGTTCCCTGAAGAGTGATGAAGCCTCACGGCTAACATCATGGCGGTTATTGTTGGAGCTCTTCGAGCTAAGATTTGAATGTATCGGTCTTGTCTCCGTGTGGTGCAGCGATACCGTCCTCCATGGCGCTCAGCCACGGTACCAGTGCTTCGGTAACGTGTCCAAAGTCGACTGATAACACTCTGACTTGTATTCAGAGCTAAAGCCACAGTACGTTGCCGGGAACCAGCTTCTATCATTCCCACGGCTCTGAGCATTTCTTCCCTGCTTAAATGACGTCGCTGCTCCATAATAACGTTGGTTTTAATCAGTAGTAGGGAAACAGTAGCACTAATAATGTCTTCAATGCGTTGTATGTTTTTATAGGGAAAATATTGACAGCTGATTTTCATCTTTTACTCGAATTTGATTCACAGTTCCTGATTCAAATTATGAAATGCACCAAAAAGGATCCATATAAATTTATAAAATCATAAATTTATTACAAAGCCACATCTCAATCTCAAGAAATCCGCATAAAAATGCTTGATCCCTAGACACTTTTGATGTGTGTATTTTAATCAAGATACAACCTGACACTGACTTGCAAAAAGCAAAAAATCCTAAGAAAATTTGAATTTCGCGAGCTACCTAGGCGCATTCCCAAGAACTTGAAATATTACTAAGTATCAGATATTTTTGCGGATAGCAGTATTATAACGCAAGACTGCAAGACATGTGCAATATTATTGCTTTCTAAGAGGTAACACAGCTTTTTCAAGCCGAGGATCTTATGGCGTCGCTTGTCTTGTCCTATAATTTTGGTGTTAGGTACTTCGATGTCACATATTTGTGCTGCCCCTTGTTCATGCTTTCCACAAATGATCATTATATATTTGTCATCATATTAATGGATGAAATCAGATATGATTGCCAAGATGTCCGTATAATAATATGTATATTTACGGTCGTGCCTGTACAGTCAACAAGAGTTTACAAGAGAGTTTCGTTTTTTTGTTCTTCGTGTTTTGAATATTAGGTACTGAGATCTGCACCCTAATTACGAAACGCAAACTCAATTTTAAATTGAAACCAATTGAAAAAGATTGTCAGTCCATTGCTTCATAAGTTCGACAAAAAGAATCTGCTTAATTTTTTTTGTCGAACTTATGAAGCAATGGACTGGCAATCTTTTTCAATTGGTTTCAATTTAAAATTGAGTTTGCGTTTCGTAATTAGGGTGCAGATCTTGATTAAATATAGATGGTCTTGTAATAAAAAATAAAGTATTCTTATTAAATGTTATATACTTACATGCAACATTGATAAAGTGGGGCCAGTATATCTAGTTCATCTAGCATAGGATTCCCGAGCCCTTTCCCATTGTCCAGTAGTATTATTTTATGTTTGTACACTTCGTATCGGTGCCGGTCTCCATTTTGAATTAGAAAATCAATAATAGCAATATCAATTAAATTGAGTATTCGCTTTTTACTAAGCAGTAATGACACTTTTCTGTGAAATAAAAAGTTTAAGTCAAATATAAATTTTAAAACATGAATTTATGTGCATACAGAAAAAAGTGGAATTAGTTAGATGTATTAATAGAACAAACTCTTTTCAATTTAATAAATAAACAATACTTACTTACAATAGTCATTATCATTTTCCCATTCCATTTTTAAGCTATTGTAGGACCGCCTCCATGGTGACTTGTTAACTTTGAATTGTTTATCTAAGTACAAAATCGCCGCTCCCTCAATTTCACCCATATTGTCAGGACATACAGTTTCATTTACTTTGCAGTAATAACACTTGCCATAAACACACACTCCTTTATCTGAAACAAGGTAGAGTTGCAGATTTAGCAGTAATGCAACTGCATAGTCAGCATGATTTAAAAAATAAAACTTGCCTTTTATTTTAATTATTAAGAAACTGTAAAATACATAATATCGACGATGAAGTGACATGAACCTCTATCTACCAAAACATAATTTTACAGGAAACGAAAATTCGTTTCATTTTTTTTAAACACAAGGTGTGAATAAAACTATTATTGGTTATCACTACATAGTATAAAACAAAGTCGCTTTCTCTGTCCCTATGTCCCTTTGTATGCTTAATCTTTGAAACTACGCAACGGATTTTGATGCGGTTTTTTTTAATAGATAGAGTGATTCAAGAGGAAGGTTTATATGTTAATAACATCCATAGTGGAGAAGTACTGCTATTTTTGAGTTTTCTAATGTGATTATATCCGTGCGAAGCCAGAGCGGGCCGCTATGTTTTTATATACAACGTTCACAGTTTTTCTGTGGTGTATTTAGTATCAGCATTGCACCCGTGCGAAGCCGGGGCGGGTCGCTAGTACATTATATAAGAAGCGTGTATCGGGGGATGTGTGAGACTTGTAGATATCCAATCAACTTTTTGATTTAGGCGTAGATAGATGATATTGGCAACCTAGTAAACCTTTCTAGTAAGGAAATGCTAAGATATTTTAAATAAAAGGCGTGATTTTTATAGAAATTTTAACTTTTTTAACATTTAATGAACTTGTATCATTATTTTTAACGTTTACAAAATAATAGCAGCAGCGCGAGAGTAAAGACGTAATCTCGATACTGCCAGCAAATTTTAATGTAACGCACATATATGCGTAATAGTTATTGTCAGAACTAGTTCGTAAAAAAATAAGATAATCAGTTATCTGTTTTTGCCAGCTCACGTAAACGATTATTTAAAGTCTATCTACGTAAAAAAACTAAAATCGCCAAAATGTCAGTTAGGGGTTCAGGTCACTTCATCGTCGATATATTACTTACCATTTTTAACCATTGTCCTTTTCAATCCAGCTGTAGCATGAGCTAGAATCTCTTGGTTGAAACTAATCCTCCTTATGATGGAAGGAGCCACCCACTTATAGTTTAGTACCATAGCAAGGTAGTATGTGTAAACCTCTGAGTTGTAGCGGTCATAGCCTGCGTAAATGTTGCCTTTTATTACATCACTTAGATTATACCTCTTTGGTTTGAAGTACAGCTTTTGTTTTCCCTTTAAAAAAACAACTGCATTACAAAATAACTGTGTAACATGAGATTATAGTTTCAAAAACATGTGCATTTATTAACAAACCTTCAAGAGGAATAATAACTTTAATTGCGTCCCCTTGGGGGCATTGTCAGCAAGTGCTATCTGTGAGGTGCGCAGAGCTTGCAGTATCTGACCTGCCGCACCATTCTTATAAGGGAACAATGACTCCTCATCAGCCCACTGCAATTAAAAAACAATTTCAACAAACATGTATTTGTGCTGTGAGCCCACTGATACAACTTAATTTTCTGTTAAAAGTTTGACTGCATAAATATGAGAAGTATTGTAACTACCAAACTGGCCACAACCAATTTGCCCGTACTTACATTTTCAATATTGTGCCAAACACTGTCTAAACTAGCCCCAGAAGAATTGAACGCGCTTATTAAATCTCTTTGAATGGGTAGGAATTTAGAGTTTTTATTGTGGTACTGACTAGGCAAGCGGTTGAGGTATTCGTTTATTTCCCTGATTACGGGGGGTATAGGGTCAGACTTCACAATAGGCAACTTAAAGGTGGCAGGTTTGTGATCAGTACTAAGTATATAGAAGAAATATATATTCAGAGCTACTAGCAATAGTAGAAATAGTGAGAACCCAAAGATACAATTCATCGACATACTTCATTTCAATCGTATTCTACATTAAAACAATTATTTTTATAAGTAAGCCTATTAGTAACAAATACAGGTATTTCAGGGACGTAAGATATAATTTATATACCTGCACGGTTAATTATTTTTGGCTCGCACTAAATTGCTTACCCTTGTCTCGAGACTTTTAGATAGATTTTTTGGCACAATTTTTTTTATTGATGTGATCCTTGTTTTTAGCAGCAAAACTAAACTTCTCAACGAGAAGTGGTTACACTGGGACCAATTTTTAAATAAAAATAGAGTTGTAGTTTTTGTTTTATTGTACAGTTTTTTTTTGACTAGATTTTTGAATAAATAAAGAAGGGTAAACACAATAGTGTTTCGATGCGAACAGCGGGTGCGTGCGGTTCGGTTTGTTTGACACACAGACTACAATTATATGTTTGACAGTTGATTTGTCACTTGACCACTACTTGCGTCTCAGTGTTACCAGGTACACGGTAATTACCGTAGACAGAGTATTCTATAGACTCACGATATCCGTGTCATCGAAAAGGACAGAAAAAAAGGTACATCTATTGCGATCTATTGCTTAGGGTTACCAAGTAATGTACATTTTACCCAATATTCTTCACTAAATTCGTTTTTTTTTAATGAGGTTGGTATTTCAGGTTTCTATATTGAGAAATAAAAAAATACAAGCAATGATGCAACTGCAATGTTTTATTAAATTCAAAAAATTCTAAAGTCATTTGAGGCCACATACAAACTTGTAACACCCGACGCCATCACACGCTTGCTTATTGGCCAAATGACGAAAAATAGCTCAACGAGATGAAATGTGGCCAATGAGTAAGCGTGTGATGGCGTCGGGTGGGACAAGTGTGTTTCGGCCTAAATTCAAACTAGGCTGCGAATCAGCACTTTTCGAACGTCAAAATTACATAAGACAGTCCCCCAAAAACGCCCGCCCTTCAGCACTCCCTAGCGCTTTTGCTGGGAAGAAGAACTGGCGCAACAAACTCCCAAGCAGCACAGTTGTCTGTTCAGTTAGAAAACTTGATTCTATACAATAGTATGCAAATAGTTTACATTACTCCCCGAAAGGTTGAGGTCTTTCTGCCATTTTCGTTTCCGAAAGGTTGAGGTCTTTTTGCCATTTTCGTTTCAATCTTCTGGGCGAAAACTCAGGTGACGAATACTAAAATAAATAAGGAAAATGTTATTATATTAGGCTTTTATTATTGAAACAAAATTATGTACATATAACTTTCTGCTTGTTATGCAGCTGTAAATTTTTTAATCCTATATACTTACAGAAGTTAACTGTTTTTGAGCTCCCTGCTAATGTTTCAGTGGATGTGGCTTCGCTGCTCTTAATCATCATAGTGTTTCCGCGATTTACTGACTCTATAACCTAATGGAATTTAACGTTAAAATTTTACAACCATTGTATTGAAATTCAATCTTTGCAATCACATGATATATTCATATTTATTACCGTATTCGGAACAGCATCGGGGTATAAGTAAGTTTTGCTTTCTTTCTTTATTAATTAAAAGATTACCATCAAAATTTTGGCTGCAAATCCTGGAACTCATTTTTGGAGCCCAATTAGGCCTATAGTGTAGCAGCAATCCACATGTTTCTTATTTCGGATTTATTTGGAAATCTGCAAGTACATAAAATTTTTGGTCGGTGGGTCGTCTTAGATATAGCTTATAAATAGTGTGTATTACTAATATCATTACTAATATTCTTTTTATTTTTATTGACATTGCAAAATCAGTATTACCCATTGATGTATTAAAAGCGGTAGATACGGGACTGAGTAACAGCGCCTAGTCCTATCTATTTGTCTATTCTTCCTTAGACAAATCCCGTGTCTACGGTGGTCATGCTACGCGTGCTGGTAGGTTTGCGACTGTGATCACACTGATCACAGATGTGTGAGTTTTGCTGCATGTAGTGGTGCGCAAAGCCCAGGTTTACTGATTGCGATGTTAGCGCGTAACATATCTTCCTCCTTTTAATATATCAATGGTATTACCCATATTAAAAGGTAAATTCCCCGTCAAAAAGTGGCAACACTGAATGTTGAAGAATGAAAATAAAAATATTGCTCAAATCACGATTTTATGAGATGTAACACATTATACAAATTAGTTGGTACATTACTGCGACTATTTGATTATAAATAGTAGAACACAAAGCGATCTAATACTTAAAAAAATCGAATACTTACGAGTGAAACGACAATCCGGCAATCTTCATCAAACTAGAGTCTGGCTAACGAAAGTTGGCCTTGGAATTATTTGCGAACTTTTTCAGCAACTCTGTATGAACGTGAACGTCAATTTGACAAGGTTGTCGTTCGGTATCTCTGGTGTATTTAGTGTTGTCATGCATGTATTTTTTAAATTTGCCGCCAATATTCTGGGGCCAACTTTCGTTAGCCAGACTCACTTTTACAGTTTATTACACTGCACCTCACCATTTTGCACAGTTGCACAAATGTTATTTATAATCGAATTGAGCACTGAAATATCGTATTTTGTATTTATTCTGGTGTAATTGATAATAATCCAATCTGCAACCGCCACAAACGTCAAACTTGTTGTGCACAATGATGTGCTCAGCCGACACGCGAACGAGGACAGAAATATTTTTACTCTGTCTCTTTTTTTTGCTAGTGACGTATATTCTTCTTTTTCTTGTGCGAATGCAAAGGAAGATATCCAGCAGTCTATAGAATACTCTGTCTACGGTAATTACCAATACACGGTCTACGGTAATGATTCATTACCGTGTAATTTTCTACGGTAATTTTCAATATTAACTACCGCGTAATTTACCTAACTGTAATTTAATAAAATAATGAAATCCAATACATAAAACGAAACCCCGCGTGGGGGAATTCCCAAAAATACGGATTATCGACGATTACGATTAAATGCAAATGTGTTTCTGTTAGTAGTTTGTCCGCTTGTCTAACCATAATCAAAACTGGTTGAATCCATAAATCGCAGAACCGTTGCGCCTTTGGTTGCGCGGTTGCGCCAGTAAATTTCAGTCAGTTCATTCAATCTGTGTTACAGTGTTTGGTTATTTGAGTTACGACTGCAACGGATATTTATACAAAATGGACAACGACACTGATAGTTGTGATAAGGAAGCGTCATCTTCCAAGAATAAATGATTTTTTAAAAGAAAGTGGTTAGTTATAATTTTGACTACAAATATTAAAATTCATGGTCCTTTCTTTTACTTTTTACACGGTAAACACGGTATTTTTCAAATGTGTCTACGGTATTTTCAGTCTGAAACACGGTATTTTTGATTCAATGACACGGTAGTTATTTTTTTTCATCTGGTAACACTGCCTTGTCTAATGACGTTTTGTCTTGTCACCACTTCTTGTCAAGTTGTCACTACCCTATAAATAAGCCCTCGTTCCCACGAACGCGAAAAAATCGCGCGTGATTAATGGAACAAATGGAAATCGGTACATCTGTTCGCACGGCCGCGATTTTTCCACGCCGCGATTTTAAATCGCGCAGTGTTCGATTTTCAACGCTCGGCGTTGAGCGTTGAATGAATGTGACATACGACGAAGTTCTGTACTTGTGTTCCCACAGACGCGAAAAAATCGCGCGCGTTGTTCAGAATGGCGCACCGGCTCGTAGAGTGCGGACGTGCCGCATGCTCAAGGCCGTAATAAAACATTTGAATAATCAGTCAGTTCTGGGCATAAGTAGGTATTTAGGTGGAGTTTAGCATAAAGAAAGTAAGTAGGTACGGGTTTAATTTGAGAAAAAACAGTAGAAGAAACATGCTATTTAATATAATTTTCAGGATATTATTTCCAAACAATTGTATGGCTTAAAAATTTACCTTTTAAAAATAGTAGTAGGTAGTTCATTATTCAAGGGCTGGATCGTTGACCTTATGAAGGCCACAGGAAACCGCTAGGACGCTAGCACAGAATTGGTCGAAGTGCCGGTGCTTGGGGGAGGCCTATGTCCAGCAGTGGACATCTTTCGGCTGAAATGATGATGATGATGATGATTCAAGGAATGCATCCAAATTTTTTTTGTGGTTTCCTGGTCTCCTAATTATTTTGCGGCAGCTACCGCTAATTATTTTGCGGAACCCATCGTACGTCCGCACTGCTCGCAGAGTTAATTCTATAATTGTAGTCTGTGGTTGTGATTTTTTCACGCTTGTTCGAACACACTGTTGAAGGCGGGGAAAAATCGCGCTAGGCGATCCCGATCCCGATCCCGCCGCGATTTTATTACGTCCGTGGGAACGTGGGCTAATTGTAGTCTGTGGTCACAATACTAGGATGCGTTCCGAGTTACGCTGTAATTGATGTAAGCGTACTAACTACTACTACTACCCGCTACGAATGGCAGGGATGTCCGCCATTGCTCCCGCTAGGTAGCGCTAGTGAGTTTAATGGTCATAATTTGAATTTCTAGCGTGAAATTCAAATAATATTAAGTAATTTTTTCGTGTGGTGCATTTTTTGCGGGAATTTCGAGGTTTACTGATAAAAAATGACTAATACATACGGTAGTTGGACTGTTGGAGTGTAAAAGACTTGAAGAATGAACTATGTAATAGAAACGTAAAATTATTTGGATAAAAGGAGGATTTGATAGAGGTAACTACAAAGGCGTCGCCAGCCTATGGCACAGGGGGGGGGGGGGGGCAAGTTGATATATGGAGGATGGGAAAAGAATGAATTATACGTAATTGACTGAGCGAGCGTAGCGAGCGAAGCGTCTCTGCATCAACTGGTAAAATTTTCTTTCGTGTGTCAGTTTGTGTACTGTCGTATTTTACAACCGATCTGGATGAAACTTGGCATATAGGTATAACGAATTTTTTGAAATTTATTGTCGCCGGGAATTTTTGATTGGAGGGGTAGTTCCTCCAAAATGGGGCAAAAAGGGCGCTACTGGATATCTCTGCCTTATGAGATCCGATTTCAATGATTCTTTTTTCATTTGAAAGGTAGTAACTTTAGGATGGTCTCAAAAAAATTTGGTGAAGATCTGATGAGGATCTGCGGCATGATGAGCAGAATACCTCCTAAAATGCAGTAAATTGCTCGCTATTTATTCAAACCTATTTGTTAATTTTTGTAGCTGGTCTACAAATTTTTTACTCAAAATTAACTTTATTTTGTCTGGTTTTTAGGGTTCTGTAGTCAACAAGGAACTGATATAGTTTTGCCATGTCCGTCTGCCTGTCTTTCTGTCTATCCGCGGCTTATCTCAGATAATCTTAGTACTAGAAAGCTGTAATTTGGTCTATACATATTAATCACGCTGACAAAGTCGTGAAATAAAACCATGTATTTGTTTTTTGGGTACCTTCCCTCCCTACACGTAATTTTTTTTTCTCGTTTGTCCCGTGATATGTGGTGTCGGGTGGGTGTGTGAAAACATTTTTTCGATTCAGGGATACATTTGCGAAATTAAAAGGAAAACTATCACAGCTTAGTACTATGCTTTACAAGTTAATGAGTAATAATAATCGACTAACTTACATTTGCGGTTGGAATGTATCGGAGAACATGTTTTCTAACTACAATGTTAAAGTTTGTTCTTGGGATAATTATTAATTCCAACTACGGACCCCATACTTGTGCGTGGTCAACGCACTTGAACGTTTTTTAATATGAATTTGACGTATTGATATCATATTTTTTTGATAGGAAAAAAGTATTTGTCATCGCGGTCAATTCATATACAAAATATATTTTCGAACGCTAAAACTACAAGCTATCGTTCATGGCTGTTCATGGTTTGTTCCTGCAGGTCTAACCCCCAAATACGAAGATTCGGCCGAAGTTACGTGTGATTCCTTCTTCTTATCAGCTACAGAGATAAGATAAGTTTGGCGCACGATCTAAGAATGAATGGTAGTGTTCAGTGTCTGATGCTGGAGCCGGAAGGTGGCCATAGGAACTCCTCAACCAAACCACCACCATCGTTTTTGGACTCACTTAACAAGTGTTCTTACACTAGGTGCTGGCCAGGTCCATAAGAACTCCTCAACTAAACAAGATATCCCTGTTGTTTTTGCGGTCGTCGATTTTGTCTTGCCAAGTAGCCCAAGGTGTAGTCCAGGGCCTCATGATGGATCTGGAAGGTCACTATACTGAACTCCTTAACTAGACAAGGTAGCCCCGTTGTGTTTAGCCCTTTTCGATAAGTAGCCCAAGGTGTCGTCTAGGGTCTGATGAAAGTGCCGGAAGGTGGCCACAGGAATACGATGATGATGATATGTTAAAATAATTTTTTTTAAACAAGCTTTTATTAAACTATAAAGTACTAAATAAAACTTACGTAAACACTTATGTAAACATAGAACTTTAATATTTTCTTAAAAGGTTGAGGCGTGAACGTTGCGGTCGTTCTTTTACTTTTAAGATAAGCCTCAAGCTAAGCGGCATTGTCTCAGGTGGGACGCGGGAGAGTGAGCTAAAGATAACAGCGGACCGCTTGCGTTGGTGACAACAAGTGTGAGAATAAGATCACATCACTCACATCTAATGTTTGTAATACCGTGATCACGGTATTACGGGATCTCGGAAAACCGTTATTGAAAGCACTACTCCAGCATTATTATAAATGCCTATTTTCATTTTTCACTCTTACAATAGACTCTATAACAGTGCTGGAAGAAGCTTGGGTCTTACTCTTCACTTCCCTTTGAGTTTTAACTTCTATTTCTGCCTCCAGTTATTTTTAGATGCTAAATTCAACATTGGGACTAATGAAAATGTAACTAATTGTCTAAATAAACCACGAGATAATTAAAATACGCAGTTTTTATAACTTACCCAGATAAAAAATTGTTTGGAAATATAATTTGTAGTAAAAAGAAATTGTTTCACTGTGGTATCTACTGATACTAAAATAAAATCACCAATACCGGTAATACCGGTATTGGACATTTCAATACCGGTATTGAACATTTCAATACCGGTATTGAAAAATGTCAAAAAATATCCGGGATCCCGGTATTACGGGATCCCGGAATACCGGTATTGAAAGCCCTTTAGTACCCAACCTAGGTACGTATTCAGGAGTACGTGGTGGTTGCAGCCAGCGGAGCCACCTATGGTTAGGTAGCAGGGAGCGCACATCAAATATCAGTGGGAGATGGTGGTAGCACAAATAAAGCTAAGGGAAGTTCCCAACCGGACCTCTCAAAGTTAAATGATGATGAGTTGCAAAACGTTTCTAACCGTAACTACAAACGGAAACAACCGCACGACGATTTATCAGGGACATTCCAAAAGTTCCAAGACCATATTTCAACATTACTTACAAATTTCACCACAGAACAAAAGGAAATGAATATGAAGATAAGAGATGATGTTGCATCCATAAATGAACAGTTAAAAGACATTAAGTCAACCACTAATAAATTAGTCCAGGAGCAAGAAATCCTAAAAACCGAAATAACAAACCTTAAAATTTACAACAGTACAACCGCTCAGAAGATAAATACACTTCAGACTGACGTTGATCAGCTGAAAGTTACCTCGAAGACTGCGATCGCTAACATTACTCCAAATCTGACTTATTGCGAAGACGTATTGTCGGAAATACAAGAACGCTGTCAAAGAAACAAGAACTTAGTTATTGTTGGCATATCTGAACCTCATTCTATCAACGCGGCTTCAAGACATGACCATGATAAGGAAGAAGTTATTAAAGCAATAAGCAATATTACCTTAGATTGTCCTCAACCAGTTAAACTTCATCGCCTTGGTAAATATAATACTCAAAAAAGTCGTCCTATTAAGATATACTACGCATCGGAAGATGTACCCAAATATATATTGCGCAATAAATCAAAACTAAGTGACAAATCTATCAAAATATATTCCGACCAAACACTCCAACAACAAAGCTACTTAGAAAACCTCCGGAAAGAACTCCAGCAACGCACAGAAAATGGTGAGACAAACTTAAGTATTAAATACCTGAAAGGCGTTCCAAAAATTACCCAGGCTGAATCAAAAAACTGACAGTAACGACATCACAAAATAGCCCACAAGTTGAAACGCAAAATACCATTACTTACCAGGTAACAGACAACTATACTAATATTATCACTACTATTAAATCATTGAAATTCCTTTATGCGAATGCTCGAAGCATTGTCAAGCCAGGCAAACATGATGAACTTAAATGTATTGTAGAATCCTTCCACGATGCTATACATGTTATAGTTCTAACCGAGACGTGGATCAAATCAGATGAAGAGGCTCAACGACTGCAAATACCAACCTATACCCATTACTACAACTTCCGAACAAATACCAGAGGAGGGGGAGTTTCCATTTACGTACACAATTCTCTGAAGCAAACCTACATCGAAGAAAAAACTGAAGATGATAACCATTACCTTTGGGTCCACTTGGAAAAATTTTCACTTGATATTGGAATTGTTTACAAACCGGAACGGACGAATGTAACAAGTTTCCTAGACACCTATTCATGCTACTTACAAAAGATGAAAAGAGCTATTATATTTGGGGATTATAACCTCAATCTTCTTAATCCTGATAGAAACGTGAAAGATTATAAATGTTTATTAAAGGAAGATGGCTACACAATATTAAATAGAATTACTAAAAAACACTGCACACGTGAAACTTCAACTACCAAGACTATCTTAGATCATGTTAGTACTAATCTGCAAATCACCGACTACAACTTTCATTTGGCAGTTATTGAGTCGTCGTTTTCAGACCACAAACAAATTTACTTTGAAATTAAAAGATTATATCCAGAACTACTGCAAAAGGTGAAATACAAAAAAACTGATTATGTAAATCTATACAAAACTATAAATGACAACAAGTTTGAAAATGATAACTATTTGGCACTTGAAGAGTACTTGAAATCTGTGATCAACAAAAATAAAACTGAAAAGACAAAGATTCTTAACCCACCTAAAACCGAATGGATAAAGAAGGATATAATTAAAACTATCAATACTAGAAATGAGCTGGGTAAGAAGTTAAAAGAGAATCCTGAAGACGTGGAAATAAAGAGCAATTTTATAGCTGAACGAAATAAGGTGACAGCTGTTATTCAGAAAGCAAAGAGTTCTTATTATATAAAATCTTTCGAAAATTGTATTGGAAAGCCTTTTAATGTGGAAGTTGATTAATAATATAACTTGCAATAAAATAAAAAATAACTCAGCCCCTACAAAACTTGAAGGTCCGATTACCGATACAAAACTTATATGTGAGAGTTTCAATCATTACTTTTCAACAATCGGTACGGTGCTAGCAAGTGAAATACCAAAATGTAATCAAAATAATGGTACTGAAACATTTTCGAGAATGAGTACAAGTATGCAGGCTGGTATAGAGCTTGCAGAGTTGTCCCCAACCACTACTAAAGAGGTTTCAAAAATTATTGACGAATTAAAAACTAACACGAGCACAGGCATCGACGGCATCAGTACTAAAATAATTAAATGTATTAAAGATTTACTTTTGGAAGACTTAACTAAATGCATTAACAAAAACCTTCAGGAAGGAATATTTCCCGATTCACTAAAAATCGCCAAAGTCACACCGATACATAAAACCGGAAACAACGCAGATGTGAGTAATTATCGACCCATATCAGTCTTACCGATTATTTCTAAAATATACGAAAAAAATATTCATAATAGGTTACAAGCTTATTAAATTCTATTTCTTTTATTTCCAAAAACCAGTATGGCTTCCGACAGAAATCAAACACTCTATCCGCGACTATTGACCTTATTACTAACTTAAAAACTAACATTGATAAAAAACAAATAGCTCTTGGGATCTTCATTGATTTAAAAAAGGCATTCGACACTGTAAGTCACAAAATTCTTCTTAAAAAACTGGAAAGTATCGGTATTACTGGCTTAGCTTTAAAAATATTAAATTCTTATCTTACTAATAGATACCAAGTAGTCGGTATTGGTGAACATCGAAGTGAACCCAAACCCATTACCTGTGGGGTACCACAAGGTTCTATACTAGGGCCTCTATTATTCCTTATCTACATCAACAATATTAATAAAATCGGACTTAAAGGAGTTATTTCACTGTATGCCGACGATACTAGTCTTTTTTACTTTGGCAGTAATATAGAAGAAATTATTAAAGAAGCACAATGTGATCTTAATAGACTAGCTATCTGGTTCCAATGCAATCTGCTTACTATAAATGCTAGTAAAACCAAATACATGATATTTAGTGCTAAAAATAAAAAACTTCATACACATGGTGAATTAAATATAAATGGTCAACCCATATTAAAAACAAATACTGAGAAATATTTGGGTCTTACTCTTGATGATAAACTTACAATGAAACCGCACATTGAGAAAGTAAGAAAAAAGATATCATCACTGACTGGTGCACTTAGAGGAATTGTCCGATGTCTCCCACTACAGGTCAGATATATTATTTATAACTCGATGGTTAAACCACATATCGATTATTTAATTGAAATATGGGGCAGTGCTGCCAAAACTCACCTTAAGAAACTACAAACCTCTCAAAATAAAATGATTAAAGTCTTATTCAATTATGATTACTTAACATCTTCACAAAAGGTTTTAAAAGAAACAAAATTAATGAATATTGATCAAATTTATAAATATAACACTTGCATACTAGTTCGTAAAATAATAAATAGAGACATACATACACAAATAACATTTACAAAACGACTGCAAGTTCAAAAGCGCATGACGAGGCAGGCTAACCATGTAATTTTAAGAGCACCGAGGACAAACTACGGTAGAAAGACTATCGTGTATGAGGGGGCTGAACTCTATAACTCTATACCTAAAGTAATTAAGGAATCGAAATCACTTCCAACTTTTAAAAGGCTATTAAAGCACCACCTAAATAATGTATGAACTGTAACCGTTGAAACCGTTTATTTTATTTTTATTTATTACTTTTGTTTTTGGGTTTATTACTAAGCGAAATCGTCGCTTATCTTAATTAATATGTTTTTCCTCATAGAAGTGAATAATTGTATTCTTTTTGAGCGAAATAAAATTTCTTAAACCGTAAACCGTAGATCGTCCCAGGGCGCCTGCGATACTGGGTACTTCTACCGTCCGCAACACTATTATTGTAAACATAGTTCATTTTAAATTTAAATAAGTAACGTACATACAAATTGAATAGAGGTACATAATTATTATAAGGAATAAAAATTCAACAACACTTAAATACCATAAGTACCTAGTGCACTAACCGCCAACCTTTCTATTTAGTTAGTCGGATTGTGTCATGATACATAATGACTGTAATAACATTGTTACCATAGCGATACCATAAGTGTCGTTTTGATCATTATATATTATGAGCCGTTCCCTCTTCATATTACTGAGAAAGAAAGAAACAAAACATAAGAGTGAAGTTAGCTAGACGGCACGATCTCTGCCGTGCTAATTAGAAACGCAGTAAGGAAGGATTTTTGGAAAATTGAAATCCTTCCTTACTGCGTTTCTAATTAGCACGGCAGATCTATCAAGCTTACCTTAGCGCCTGCGTGAGACTCCGTAAAACTCATGGTGCGAGCATTATCGAAATCTATTAGATCCACGTTAACACTTCCAACTCCACCCGCTTTTCATAGAGCTCATACGCCATGCCGCCATACATATTGGAAGTAAACCCTCCGGGAGGGTCACCGGCATTACGTTTGCGCTTTATTAAAGTTAACCATCGCTGACGGTCTACGGCATTAGGTTTAAAACCGTAATACAAACTACTGTAAAAGAAAGTTAATTTGTGTGAATATTTGTATTAACAGTGATCAAAATTTTTATTGATACGAGTAATTAAATTATAAATTATAATATCAGATTTTATGTTCACGGTTTATAATGCCAGCTGTATTCGCTAAGAAAAAACAACATTTAAAATGAGCCCTCCGCCATCCAGGGCTCCCGGTATTCCTTAAGCGACTAAGTGAACCCTCCAGGAGGGCTCCCGGCACTGAACGGGTTAATACGCTAGCGCTAGCGAGTAAGTTTTCGATGGCAACTCATGGTAGAGGTAAGTGGGCAACGTCGCAAATAGCTGTCACATATTTCGCTGTTTTGATTAATTAAAATATACTTGAGATCCTTGTAACAATTCCTTTCATTTGATATGTCAGCAAAACTTTTTATTAAATTTTCTATTTTGCCTCCCAAAAGTGACCACTATATTCAAAATTCATTTGTTTTCGTTACACGTCCGTGTTTGGGTCACAGAAATACATATGTGTACTAAATTTCAACTTAATCGGTCCATTAGATTCGGAGCAAATTGGCTGTGACAGACGGACAGATAGACAGACAGACAGACACACGAGTGATCCTATAAGGGTTTCGTTTTTTCCTTTTGAGGTACGGAACCCTAAAAACAGTAGGTTTGTCTTAGCACTGAATGTGAGTCAAGGTCCATCGTAAGGCGCGCTGTAATGTTGCGTTGGCGCAGCGCTTACGATTCGACGAACATCTACTCCCGCCGCACTGACTACGCTATATAATGCGAAGGCCTTTGAACACGTGCACATGCTTGCTAATGTTATTTTCTGGCATAGGCGTCCGGTGAAATTAAGATGGTTAACAAGATGTCTGTACCTGTAGGTATGGTATAACTATTTATAACGGTAATTAAAAATGAAACAATTATTTATAACACTTATTTATTCATATCACAGCATATTTTTTTAATAATACCGAATATTTATTTACACCTTAGTATTAAAAAGGGTAACCAAGCTCATCTCTTCTCTCTTTGGAAGCCATTAGGCCGTTAGTTTGGAATGAGAAGATGAAGCCAACGTATTCAGCAGGAATGCGCGTTTCGATGGCACCGAGAGCGATAACCTGAAAACAAAGAAAAATATAAACCTCAAACTTATCATTTAAAAACTATGCGCGTATGCTTATCATCTTTAAAATGGTTTTGTACAGGATTTATGAGATGCATGCTCTTGGACAAAATTCAAGCACCTGAGCGGTTACATGCATACTGCAAATCATTGTCAAAATCAGGGACCGAAAACTTTTATAAATTACGGTACCGTACAGCTATCGAAGAATTTTGGTTACTTCTACGACTAAGGTTACCGCTATTTCGGTAACCAAGGAGAAGAAACATGTAACCTCAATTTAGGTTACCGGTTACAGCCACAGGCCATGCGCGCTCTTTGACTAATAGATAGAGGTACTTAATTTTTATTTCGGTAGCCGGTATTAATACTGGTTATATATTCAATTTAAGTTAACCTTTAAAAATACCTATAAAAAATGTAAATATTGTAACAGAAAAAATACCCCTATTGAATACATCGGTTTCGGTCCCTGGTCAAAGTAAGTGTAACCCGCGCATCTTCGCGAAAGTAGCTTGCACCCGTCGCTCCTATAAACCCTTAGTAAATTAGGTACACCTATGGTAAGAAACCGTAATAAGAAACGTTATTTTACACAGGAACAAGACATTTTAAGATTTCCATATTTTTCATTTTCGGACATTTATATGTTTGTTTTTAGACTTACCGCCAGGTATGTATTGGAAGGACGACATTCTATAGGTATGTCGCTGCTTGCGGTTTTATTAGAGAAACAATGGTTATTAGTTTCCAGATAAGTTCGGGCTATTATTTGTTGGCCGCTTGGTGTCGTCACAGTCACGTTCTTGACGTAGTACCAGCCTTTAGCCACGCCTTCTTGCCTGTTAAAAGAAATAAATACCTAAGTTTAAGTATGATTAGTCTAACTTTCAATCATGCAGCCGTCTCTCACTTGTGCACTTGAGGATAAATGTGCCAAACATATGTGACAGACATTATTTGGCTTTCAGTCTAACCAGTTGCAAAATTGTGTATTTTGCAACTGGTTAGACTGACAGCCCACTCCAACTTAGTTGCTAAAAGGCCAGATAATGATGCATGTATGAGGCACGGTCACAGAGTTAGAAGTTACAAAGAAAGTTCCCTTAGAAAACTTCTCTAGTGGGATAGGATACAGAGATGAAACGTAGTGTAAAGATAAACATATTGGTAGACACGTCCGATCTGTCAAAATCCATGCATTTTGGCGTGATTTTGACACATCGAAGTGTAAGTTTACGCATTACCTACGTTAAGTTTCGTTTCTGTAATCTCTTACCTGGAAACTACGGCAATGTTTTTTGAAGGAATGGGTTAGATATTCTATTCCAATAGTAGAAGTAAATCTTGCTCGATTTGATTCACTCTAACTCCAAGTCTGGGACGGTCTAAAACCTATGGTTAGTTAGGGCGAATATTATGATGGCCCGCAGATTTTCTCGTTAAACAGACGCAATTAAAATAACCCTTTTTAAAGCAAACTGCACAGCACTGTACTCGGGAGCCCTGTGGTTCACATATACCCAAAATGCTTACAATGCTCTGCGTATCCAATACAATGACTAGTGTTTGGGAATTCCCGACAATTTCAAAGTCCCGGGACACGAACCAGCCTACAATGAAAGTCCCGGGAATTCCCGGGACTTCGAGACTTTTAAGAAATTAATATTTCTTTGTTTTTTTTTAAGAGACGTAAGCCTTTTTTGAAGAATTTTAATTAAGTTAATTTCTTTTGAAACGTATTAAACATAGGCAATTTTTTGTAAAAAAGCAACATTTATTAAACAGAAAATTAAATCTTAAAGTTATTAAGATTTAATTTTAATTTTGTAGTGTCAAATTTATATTTTTTTCTGTTATGTATTTTTGTGGTGTACAATAAAGAATATATAAATAAATAAATAAATAATAATAATAAATAAAAATATTCTGAGGTTTGCTTACACCGCCTGAGGACCTAGGTATCTCCCTAATTGCTTTGCCTGATATCCTGGAAAGAATCTTACCGGTCGAGATCAGCCACCTTGTCTGTAGGGATGGTCCACACGTCGCCCCACACCTCTTTTTCTTGATCTTCTACCATGGTGGCCACCGCGCCTTGCCACACATCCAGGAACATATTAAAGCCTAACCTGTAGTTCTAATGACAATAAGACAATATTAGAAACCTAACCTATATTTTAAGTTGTATAAATGAATAGGGTAGGGGTGTGCAGCACTGCGCACTTTTACTACTATGTTTTCTAAAAAAAAGACGAAGCGTTGTAGAATCAACATCAGTCTTTATTTACTTACCATCGAATTTGTATGGGGTAGGTACCACAACTAAAAAGTGCAAAATAAAAACTTTTTACAAAAAAAGAACAACCGACTTCCAAAAAAGACACTACAAAGTCAAAAATAACTTTAATTTCGGAAGTCGGTGTATTTGGTTTTGAACTTTCGTTCTTTGCCACCGACTTCCGAAATTAAAGTTATTTTTGACTTTGTAGTGTCTTTTTTGGAAGTCGGTTGTTCTTTTTTTGTAAAAAGTTTTTATTTTGCACTTTTTAGTTGTGGTACCTACCCCATACAAATTCGAATACCACTAACCTGCTAAAATAACAGTGATTGGAAGTTATCATTATATCATCCATATAAACTAAGTGGGAAAAATACGTATTATTGAAGCTAACTCAAAAACTATCCAAGTAAAGTTAATAAAATTAATATGGGACCACCTCGGGAGCATACCCTTTCAAACAAAAAAACAATTTTCAAAATCGGTCCATAATTGACGGAGAAATCGCGTAACAAACATACAAAAAAAAAAAAAAAAAAAAAAAAAAAAAAACATACAGACGAATTGAGAACCTCCTCCTTTTGGAAATCGGTTAAAAAAAAGACGAAGCGTTGTAGAATCAACATCAGTCTTTATTTACTTACCCAGGTTATCTGCATAGTAAGAAAACTTAAAAAAAAAAGTGGCAGTCTGGGACTGTCGATTGAAGTGAAAACTAAGTTACGCCATCTAACGAAAATGTCAGGAATTTATGTGGCTTGCTGTCAGTACAAGTACGAAAGCTGTAGCTCCATTAATAGTCGTTGAAATAATAATATTCGAAATAAAAATATAAGGACTAAATATTATATGAAACATTTGTTGCGAAAAGAAATTCTATGAAATTTCTGTCTGCGAAACAAGGGGACACCTTTTTTATGCCATATTGAGCTGTAAAGACTGTAAAAAAATCCAAAAAAATAAAACAGTGTCAACAAAAACTTGAACATTAACGTTGTGCATTTCTACTCTCCCTCCGGCTTACGAATTTTTGATCAGGTCACGTGTCCTGATGCGAGTTTAACATTTTTTACCCATGCCAAAAAAGTGCACAACGCCGCTAAAGAAGTTTTCTGCACTTCAAAAACAAATTATAAAAATAGGTTTAGGAACTATACAAAAAAATCAGCTTCCTTAATGCACACTTTTGCACAACGTATGAGGAGTAGAGTGCGCAGCCAGGCCAGATGTGCAAGTTTGCGCATGTAGGTCAAGAGTGCGCAATGCGCATCACTCACAAATGTCACATTTGAATCTACCAAAAAAAACTGTTTTTTAGTGGTATTCTTTTATTTTGCATGTATGGAAGATATTCTATTGCGGGTTGCTATTTAATTGTAAACCAGAAAACATTCACTTGACTAAGTATCTGAAATCCATGCAATAGGGTCAGGTTCGAGAGTGTAGGTAGGTAATTAATTGTCTACCTAGGCTCAAAAGTGTTTTTCTTAGAACCTATAACTAGAATAAGCGACCATATCCATAACTATTATTTTGAAAAAAATGATTACAAAAAAGGATATATCCATTGTTTTATAATTGCCATATTAATGAATTTCCCACCGTGTAAGTAGCATTGATTATGTTATCGGTTAATCAAATTATTTTTACGCTCTATTACCTATTAGTCGAGCGGTACGTTATAATTTGCGTTTATCGATCTGGTGATTTTATTAGTTTCGAATCGGTAATGGAGGATTTACTCAATAGGTTAAAATCAAGTAATAAAAGTATAATTTTATGTGGAGATTAAGTATAATATTAATATTTTAGGAGTGCCTCCGCTGCCGGCGCCGGCGCCGGCACCCGAAAATAACGCCGTTGGGAACCGGCATGGCGGCAGTACATTATCTACTGCCGGCAGCGGCAGCCAAGATTAAAAATATCGGTTGCCGGCGCCGCGCGCCGCCGGCTCCCATAATGAACACCGGCAGCGCGGCGTTTTTGGAAACCCTTCCACTATTAAGAACCCCAACTAACTAACCCTAACTAAAGTATTTTTTCTATATATTCTAGTCGTTTTTGGTAGGGGGTCACTGTTCTGACCTAACCTAACCTAGCCTTATTTTGCGAGTAAAAATATATAACCTAACCTAACTAGTTCGCTTCCGGGTAGTAGTTAATTACTGGAATATGGAAATGATTGAACTTGGAAATATATTAATGGACAAAAATTATGTCTAGCCCGCCTATCTATTCCATATAATGCCAAGTTGCATGCCAACCCCATTTTCCGCTTTTTTTTCTCCAAAGTCAGCGCCGGCAGCCAATTCAGCAACCGGCGCTGGCAGCCAATTCGGGACACGGCGCCGGCAGCTGAGGCACTTCCTAAAATTTTAGATATTTTTTATCACATCTATTCAAAAAGACGTAGTTTAATCCTCGTAAACAGGGACCAAAATAGCTTTTTAATCCCTAGGGACTAAAAGTGATTTGAATTTGGAATGCGGATATTGTTAGTAAAAGTTTTATTCACCAAACAGATCGATCACAAACATTGTATGAATAAGTAACAGGCTGGCAAGAGAGAGAGAAAGTGTGAATTTGATCAAAATTAAAATCCAAGATGGCGGATGCGAAACCTATTAAATTTTTCGTCAAGGGTATCGTTTTCATAGTTTTCGACGGTGGTAAAGCCGATAGTGAGTTCAAAATGTAAATCCAAGATGGCGGATGCGAAAATTTTAAAATTTTTCGTCTTGAATATCGTTTTCATAGTTTTCGACGGTGGTAAAGCCGATAGTGAGGTCAAAATGTAAATCCAAGATGTCATATGCGAAAATTTAAAATTTTCGTCATGGGTATCGTTTTCATAGTTTTCGAGGGTGGTAAAGCCAAAATTAGATGGTGAGGTCATCCAACATGGCGGCTACGACTTTTTTTTTCATATTTTTTTTATTTTGTGTTTAAAATCATACGTGAGTAGGAAATTCGTTCCTGATGGGGGTCGGACCGCACACTTTTGTTTTCTCATAGAGGGTGATAAAAAGTAGAGTGTTCACCTAGGGAGAAACACTATTTTAAGCTCGAGTGATGTACTTTGAATCCCTCGCTGCGCTCAGGATTCTACTTTAGATTCCTTCACTTTGGATTCAAACAAACACTCTCGCCTTAAAAATAGTTGTTTGCTCCCTTGGCAAACAATCACAACAAATCAGGAACGAATTTTCTACTCACGTATGATTCTTAACAAAAAAGAAAAAAAAAGAAAATAAAGATTGGTTCGAACCCACGACCCACAACTCGTAAGTTGGGGCCGTTACCGCTGGGCCACCACTGCTTTCAATCTACTATCAGTTATCTCTAATCTACTATTAGTGTTACTTAAATGTAGGTATTATATTTAAAAAAAAAACATTTATTAAAGTTATAAAGTAATCAACTAATAATTTTCCTCATTTAAGTACCAAAATGAGGAAATTTATGATTTATTTACTTTAACAATAAAAAAGTAAATGATTCTTTTTAACAATTTTTTTTTAAAGTTATTATCGTGATATTTTGCGAAAGAGGCATTCTGCGAAAGATTCATTCTGCGAAAGCGACATTTTGCGAAAGAGACATTTTACGACCGGTAGACATTTTGCGAAGTAGACATTTTGCGAATGAGCCCATAAAAAGCCGCATAATATAGAATGCAGACCTTATACAGCTAGTCGTTGCAATAAGTTTAAAAATAATATACCTCATAGAATTACACCATCTATCTATAGAAGAACACGAGAATCCTTATGAAATCTATGGAGCCCTTTTCGATGTTGTGCGAAAAGAGTAAAAATCCAGTCAGGAAAGTAAGACAATACACTGACGTTGTCTCGGTTAGTCTATTTTAGTTATTTCCATAGTGTTATGTCCGGTATATGTAGCGTTGTAGCGGTATTCTGCTGTGGGGCAAAGCCGCTGTCATTCAAAATAATTATATTTGTTCTTCAAAAACGAGCTGTTTGAGTAATTTACCAGCTAGGTGTCAGAGTTTCTCTAAGAAACTTTTTTAAAGATATAGGTATTCTCACGGTGGCATCACAATTAATCTTCGCCAACATCTTATATATTAGGCAAAATATACATTTGTACACTAAAAACAAGCGATATTCACGATCGCCCCTGAAACCCCCTGCATACTAAATTTCATGAAAATCGTTGGAGCCGTTTCCGAGATTCAGATTATATAAATAATTATATATGTCGGGGCCAGATCTTAGAATTGACCATTTTCATGAAATGGCTAACTAGCATCGCCCATATCGTTTAAACATCACCGTTTAATGATATTTCAGTCGACGTTTAGCTGTAGGGTATATCCAGGATGTACGGTGTATGAGTGGCGCTCGCCGGCCGCTGCCGCGGCACCGCTCGCTACGCTCGCTCGGCTCGCTCGCGGTTGGTACCCAACTCATTTGGTCGGGGTGCCACATAAGCGGCGTAAATTTTGAATTTATTCAAACTAATTTTATGTGCTATGTTGCATTTCATGCCGCGGCAGCGGCCGGCGAGCGTTACTTCCAAGTTGATCGCTTTCTATAATATCATATTTCGAAACCCAATAAAAGACCATCGACTTTTTTTGCGTGGTCACCCTACTATGTTTGATTTGTTGTATGCCGCCGCCATGATGGACTACAAAAACAAAGCGACATCAACGGTGGATAATCTAATTATTTTACGATATGATCACTAATGTTTGGCCACATCATGAAGTAGTCGTGCGTTTAACTGTTCTCGTTAAACGTTGAGTATTCAATGATCTGGCCAGGCCACATCAGGATGTGTTTTTACAGAATAATGTTCATTTCATGAAAAGATCAATTTTAAGATCTGGCCACGACATATACAAGAACTGCTCGTTTAAAGGTATTAGATATGTAAGCGGGTACGCCCTTTATGCGTGGAGGCTTTTATTCGGGTATTAAATTCTGTTTACGGTTTTAATTTTTGTTTTCGCTTGAGTATAATTTCGATGTTTTTGTTGGTATATTGGCGTGTGCTCAGCTAGCTGTCATTATGGCAAGTATATTGCACGACTCCTAATGCAAAGCATTAGAGTGTGCTCTACGATCGAAAAATTTTTTTTGCCCCATTTCTGTAACTGTTTTTATTGTTACACTCCTGCTAGTACACAGAACCCACTTAATTTATATACCATTGTATAGATGATTAAATGGAGATTAATTCTGTACTTTTTAACAATTGATTTAATGCAGCAGAAATGGAAAAAGCATAAAAATAGTTGAAAAAAAATTCCTGTCCGTCAATTTATGAACCCTGAAAACATTGTAGCTTGCGATAAAATCAATTAATTGAGTCAATTTTTTTTTAAAACATTCGTTTCAGCCGTGGAAGGAACCCTATTGAAAATGGCTCTTTTATTCAAAGTAGTTTTATTATAATTAATAAAAACCTAACTAAAATATAATATCTTTAACTAAATATTTCGAACCTTTGACTTGAAGTTGCCTAGCAACCGCCAAGTAAATATCTTTGTCAGTCGTTGACATTTACGACTTCATGAAAAGTGATAAATTATAATTTAATGTCTTTGGATAAATTGTTCATTTTTAAACTATGTTTTGAATTTCTTTTTCGTTTATGAATGAGTGATAAGTATGAGGCGTGCACTTTTGGATTTTCCAAACTATTTTATTTCATGTTTTGTGTTGAGTAATGTAAATAAATTATTTTGCATAATATTGAATAGGATCAAGTTTTTTCTAACTGAACAAACAAGCTGTGCTGCTGGGGAGTTTGTTGCGCCACTTCTTCTTCCCAGCTAAAGCACTAGGAAGTTGGCGGGCGTTTTTGGGGGACTGTCATAAGTAATTTTGACGTTCGAAAAGTGCTGATTCTCAGCTTAGTTTGAATAATAAATGAATTTTGAATTGGAATTTTGAATTTGAATTTTGAATTTTGCATTTTGAATTTGAATTGAAACGTCACGCTTACCTTAAGTTTGGCGATGCTGTAGAAAACTGCGGTTGGATTATTAATGTGCATCCTTTTTGCTAACAAATTACTGCCGTACGCATAATAAAATATTGTTCCATTAGGACTGTTTACTATATTTGAATCCCCATGTTCACAATAACATATTATGAATAAGTTTAATAATATCAACGTTAAAACTGTTTGAGACTTCATAGCTGCACCGGTATAGCTGTACGAGAGGACCGCTCGAAAGCAAGAACTGAATTGAGTGTTTCACTGGCTCTAGTTCAAATATATAACCTTTATCGTAGGTATTTTCAATAAAAGGTCGTACTGTATGTATATACCTACTATTTGTTACTGGGTGAAACTACGGTCAACACGAGACATGTTGAGTTGGCAATATGATGCCTCGTACCTCTACATCTGACGTTATGTTTATTTGTGACATAAGAAGGTTATAATAACGCACACATAAATATGGAAAATCTGGCATTATGATTAAAAAGTGATTTATGGAAAAACCGAAAAAACATACTAATTTATGTTTAAGTATACTCAGAAATATTATCGTTCATACTTAGCATTACCAACGCAGTACCGTGAATCAAAATATCCTCGATTATGGCATAATATTATCGTAGTTGACATACCAGCTGCTATTGTTTGATCAATATTTTTCATAACTAGGCATTATTAACGATTACGGATTTAAGGGTAACACCTTCAGTTTGCGAATCGATGGTTTTATTGGTCTAGTTTGAAAACTGGAGACTGGGGGCATTCGACTAAGAGAAGTAGATTTAGGACACCTTCAACAGCCATTTTATGCAGCATGCATGTAAATGCTGAGGATAATAATTCTGCCCTAACTGAAACATAATGCTTGAATGAAAAACCAACCCGTAATAACAAATAGTAGCAGGTATTTATTACATAGCTGCCGTACAGTAACATATGTAAATCTAAAAAAAAAAACAACGTGTTGCACTCCGGGAGTGCCGGCAGAAATGAAAACTTGAACATTAAACGTTGTGGATTTTTGAATATTTTGGAATGGTTAGGGAATATAATGCACTGGTTAAATACAATATTCATTAGTAGTAGTATATTTATTTATTTTCAAAATATAGTCTAACAACAAACAATTTATTTAAACACTTCCCATGAAGTATGTTTTGACTGCTTTTTTTACCCATCAATGGGTAAAATTTACCTCGCAATCTTTACGTAATGTCAAAGACTATTTTGATATTTACTTTATCGGTTGCTAGGCAACGGGTTGAAGTCCCTCCACCCTACGAATTTTCGATCAGGGTCACGTGTCCTGACGCGAGTTTAACATTTTTTACCCATCCCAAAAAGTGCACAACGCCGCTATGGAAGGTTTCACTTCAAAAAAAAAAGGAAGTGTGAACACAGGACATACAAATGATATTATTTCAGAGCCCTAAGTTACTAAGTTTCAAAAACCAGTCAACAATTACTGAGTAACAGGGAATTTCATCATGTTGACGAATGATTTACCTAATCAGCTAAAAGATATTGTTTTCTGTCTGAATCATTTAATGAACAAATCTGATCAGACCACTACGTACTACTATACAATTTTAGTTAAACCACATCTGTGTGTGGTTGATGACCTTAGTAGAGCCTCCGATAGAGTGGGTCTTAAAATGAACATGGACAAGACAAAGGTCATGTCAAATGCATGTAACACCTACTCTCATGAAGATCGTAGACGCTACACTTGAAGTCGTGGACGAGTATGTTTACCTAGGACAAACTGTCCAGCTAGGTAGGTCCAACTTCGAGAAAGAAGTCAATCGTGGAATCCGACTCGGCTGGGCTCGTCCGGGAAGCTACGCAATATCTTCTCGCCCCACATACCGCAGTGTCTCAAGGCGAAAGTCTTTGACCAGTACACTTATGGCACTGAGACGTAGTCGCTCACAAAGGCTAAAAGTCACCCAAAGGGCAATGGAGAGGGCTATACTTGGAGTTTCCCGACGTGATGGAATTAGAAATGAAGAGATCCATAGGAGGACCAACGTAACCGACATAGCTCGAATAATTGCCAAACTTAAGTGGCAATGGGCAGGGCACATTGCTCGTAGAACAGATGGCCGATGGGCCGAAAGGTGCTGGAGTGGCAACTGCGTATCGGAAGACGAAGCGTTGGAAGGCCTCCCACAAGATGGACCGATGAATTTGTGAAGGCCGCAGGAATCCGCTGGATGGGAGAGGCACAGAATCGGTCGAAGTGGCGGTGCTTGGGAGAGGACTATGTTCAGCAGTGGACGTCTTTTGGCTGAAATGATGATGACGACAACTGTAATCATTGACTAATGCCTCATTGGTATCGGATTTATAACTTTTAATCAAATTCAGTAAATCTGGGATATATAACAATAAATATGCACTACGCGGTTTTTTATAGAATAGAATAGAATTTATTTATTTCGGACACAAATATCCATATAGTGTTAGTAACATACAAAAATTAACTTATTGCCTAGTGTTAGTAAAAATCAACCTCCGCACAAACTGCTGTACAATCGGAGAGCCGAACCTCTCGGCTACAGTTTTCAGGATGCTGTTCCGACTGCCCCTCACTCTCCTCAGTAGCGACGCAGATTTTTTGCGTATAATTGCATTGCAGACGCCAATTTTTATAATAATATCATTGTTGCTAAACTGCGACGCAACGCGCTCCTAGCGCCACCCGTGGCCGCTCTCGGCAACCAAGTGGCTATCATTCGGCCGGTGGTCCGCTGCCCAGCAGTTGTGCGAGTGAGAAATCATGATGTTAGAGTGAGAGCGCAAAATTGTGTAAGCCGTTTTTTATTTAATAATTATTTCCTTTATAGTCCGGGGAATTTACGCCGAATATTAGGCCAACTTTGCATGAATTAAAAACAGCGATTTATTTATTTAACATGTAGAGTATGGACAAGGAAATATGTTAAAATATCCCGCGAAAAGTTAACCCTCGCGTGAACGTTATGTTTAAGAAAAAAATATTAACAGATATGTTTGTATGGAGTATTTGTCGAAGAGATGAGGTATTACAAGTAGGTTAGAAAATTAAACAAAATCGACCAAGGTTTCGATAAAATATTTTTTTTTTTTTTTGTTATTGTTCTTCAAGCAAAAATATTAACAGCGGTTTTTTTGCATTAAATTACCTAATTAAATATTTTAATACGCTATCCAACAAAATTAAAGATATTGTACCAGCGCAAGATATTAATTAAAGTTTTTTTTTGCAATAGTGGTTCAGGCAAAAATGTAACAGAGTTAAATTTTATTTATAGGCTCTATCTCACCTATTTAAGAATAGTAGATTGTTATACAAGGGTCGAAAGAAATCAATTCCCATACGAGGTATTTAGACGCCCGAGCGTAGCGAGGGCGGCTATAGTCCGAGTAGGAATTGATGTCTTTCACCCGTGTTAAACACTCTACTTTTCATTTCGAATATAAGGAAAGTAAAACACAGTGTTTAAAATAGTTATTGATATTAAATTACATGACTAGTACCTATTCAAAATGAACTGAGAAGTTAGAACAATTTGTGTTTTTTTTTTAATATGGAACGCACCGCGTCACCGCTGCGGGTCGTCCCGCGCATTATGTTTTTTTTTTTATTCACACTGGCAGTTTTATATAAACAGCCAGTGTGAATTAAAAAAAAATACCTCACAAGACCGGAGCCCAGTGTTTCCACTTTTAGGGATTTCTCCCTTTTTTTGGGAAAAATGGCCAATAATAAGCATGGTTTAGGAATATTTTATTTTGGCAGGGATTTGGGGAATTTTAAGGAAAAATTGAATTTGAGTTGGTAGCCCTATTGTTTATACTAGGCAGCACCCGATGTACTACTTTATTCTATGGCACCACCGATTGAATAAAGGGGATTCCCTGAAACTTGTAATAATTGTAATACGTCTAATTTTAGTTTACCATGATAGTGTCAATAGTATTATTTCCGTGGCTAAAGACGAAATCGGAAATAAGTCGCATTATACTTAGAGTAGGTTTGTTTCGTCTCTCTCGATTTATAATGAATGTTTTCTAGGTATTTATGCTATAAAAATGAAAAATTCCCTTAACCAAGGAATTTTTATATTTTTTAGGGAATTTTAGAGATAATTCATTAAGAAACTGGGGAAAAACCAAAAACGTAAGTGGAAACACTGCCGCAGCTTTTTTGTTTTTATTCTATTCGATATTTGTCATGTAAAAAGTTTCGTAGCAGACTACCTAACCAAAAGTTCTATTTTTAAAATTCATTCCCGCCCTAGGGCGGGAAGCAATTACTATGAATCTTTCCCGCCCTAGAGAGGGAAGCAGCGTTTTCCACCCGCTACTCGGATCAAACAAACACTACTTTCCGAGCATGAGAGATGAAAAAGTTCATTTTGAGCCAGTCAACACCAGAGAAGAGCTGCTGGGTGTATTCGCGTTACTGCAGCAGAAACTATGACTGATCTGAGCTACTGCGTGCCTTCAAAATGGTGGAGGGGGGCACATTTTCTACTTTTGTAAATATTAAATAATAGTTAATACTTGTTCTTTGTTTATCATTGATCATCACTGTAATGTCTACAGAAAAACCAAATCGTTATGAACTCACTGCCTACGCAAGCCTATGTTCCAACACCAATATCTATTAAACCAAAATTGAATTGGGGGTGAATTTTGTACCTTGATAAACTAAAAAAACAATGTTAATTTTAACGTGATATTGATCTTTTAGCATTTATTTCAATATGATGCATACAAAAATGGCTGCCATTCAGGGGGGTTGGGTTCCAACCCCCCCCCCCCCAATTTATAATACTAAAATAGAGCAAACTACCTTCCCTTTAAGTTTGTACAGTCCGAGACCAAACACATTGTATACATAAATACATACACACATCTAAAAAGTTTGCGATCAGTTTGAAAAATTGAAATCTTTTTTGTTACGGTAGACTATATTAAAATTTCTTCTTCTTTTTAGATTCTATCAGACAGTGTATTTCTATTTAATAAAATATATAACCTATGTAAACACTTTTTCTTGATAAAGTTAAATTTTAATAAAAATATATTTGCTTTTGCTAGTGATCACAAACTTTTTTGATGTGTGTAGATATAAATTATATTTTTAAATATTAGAATAAAAATTATAAAACCATTTAAAAGTATAAAAAATAGTAGCCCACCGGTATTGGGAACAGGGTCCAAGCTACACAGCAATCTCCTGACAATCTAATAATATTATTATTATTAGATTTGTAATTTTTTACTACGGGCTAGATGTTGTCCAATATAATTGCTAGTCTCCAGTTAGAGGTATTCCCAAATAAAATCTAAATTAAGGTGGAACTAGTCGCGGGCTCGAACTCAATGGTGGGCATGGCCAAAAACCACGCTGTCTTACCTGGCATCGTGTCCGACAGAGATAGTATCAGTGATGAGCAGTTAGAAGCTGGTCTACATGGACAACGTATAGTTCGCACGCACAGAAACACTGTACCGACCAATTTTAGTAAAACGAGCGCGTCAAAAATTACGAAAAGGCCTTTGGAAAAAAGGTTTTTCTGAAAAAACCACTGCATAAATCAATTACAAATAAAATTTATTGAAATCTTCGATAGTTTTTCTGTGTCGGTACGGATTTTGTTTTCGAGATTTCACACTTCTTGTATTACTTATTTACGCCCAAAGTTGCGTTAAAATTAGCAAGAAAAACGAATCTTTGTTGGCTTATAACTTTTTAATGGCTTTTTATTTTACTATTCTGCTTCCGTACAGACAAAATTAATATTGAGACCTAACGATATCATGTTAAACTTTGAATGTACGATGTCAAACAGTGGAATAAAACCCCTCCAAAGTTTGTATGGAAAAAATATCAAATTGTTTCACCTTAAGGTTACCCTGCTCGAATATTGTATGAGATAACATATTTTTGAGATTACAGGCTTTAAAAACTGTTCTGAGGGTAAAACGATATGTCATTCTAATGAGGTTAATAATATGTCGAATAATTGGATTTTCACAACGAAATCCTAGCAATTATAGATAATGAGATATCAGTGTACAAACTAAACGTTTCGATCGCGCGGCCACGTGCTCTTTGTTTTGGACTGATTTCGTCTGTATAAGAAAACATTTGTAGGGTTTATTGCTTTCGTTAGTTTTGACAAATTAAGGCCTTTCTTCTTGTAACAGTTTTACTGTATGAAATCTTAAGTTTTAAAGAAATAATCAACAATAAAGAAACAACAAGTGAACGATTGCGCGGCCGCAGCGGATAACTTCCAAGTCGAATATTTCGTAAAATTTTGATCTAGAGCTTATAATTCTTTATTCGAAAATTTTTGACAAATTCAGTCTTCAATTGACAAAAAAAAATTGATCTCTAAAGCCGGGTCTGCTGCGCCATGTTTTAGTGTTTTACTAACATGAAACACCAAAATTTTACCGATTTGGGGGCGTGGTTTAACATAAAACATGCAACATGAAACATAGCCAGGTCTGGTGCGCCATGTTTTAATGTTTTATTATCATGAAACATCAAAATTGAACCGATTTGGGGGCGTGGTTTAACATGAAACTTGATAAAACATGAAACATGAAACATTAACGTGTTTGCCGCGACGAACGGATAACATCACCCGCGTTCGGTAAAAACAACAAAAAAACAAATGATGTTACATCCACTGATTCTTCTGATCTGCCAGATTCACAAAGAGTGATTATATTACAAAATGAAACCATAGTAAGCCCTGCTGCAACTACATCTACTCAAATTTAAACCACACATGACACTGATGCAGAAAAAAAACAAGCTTTTCAATACCTGCATTTTTTTTATAACTAACGTGTACACACGGCTACACATCAAGCTATACATTTCCAGTTTATGCTGATCTTGCATTGTACAGGATTTCCGAACAATGCGAGGTCAGCTTATACTGGAAATGTATAGCTTGATGTGTAGCCGTGTGTACGTATACTGTGATGATTATTTTTAATTAATAACATGAATAATGCACAAATTGTTAAAAAAACATTTTTTTTTTCTTTATTTCAAGTTGTTTAGTTTTAAATATAATTTGGAATTTAAATCCAATATTGTTGTAATTTATTTTACAAAAAAACCTTCCCTCCTTTTTTTGTCAGAGCGTGCCAAAGAAATAGACGTACATACGTCATACTCTTTCGAAGATTTTTGAAATGAGCGATTTGTGGGCGTGGCCTTAATATTAAACACAAACATTTAACATAACATGTCGCAGCGGACTGGCTGTTTACTAAACACGTTTATTTAACATGTTTTACTAACGTGTTTTGTTAAGAACATTGGCGCAGCAGACCCGGCTTAACCCAAGTAGTTGTTGCTGAGATCTACATGGCCGCGCAATCCTCTACGTTACGTTCGCGCGGCCAACTTAAAACCCTTATTATATTTTCTTTACTTCTAGTTCGACAAATTTTTGGTTTGTTCCCTTCGATTTTGACAAATTCCGACAATTTTTTTGACGAAGTTTTTTTCTGTTTGGATAACTTGGCGGAGCAATCGTAACGCACACCACAGAAACGCATATACTTATTTACGAACCTCGTAGTCCCTCTTCTTAGCCGACATTATATGTATATTTTTCTATGTTCTTAGAGTCGACAGAAAAATTGAGAAACACAGAAAAGGAATCTTGCTGCTGTTCATTTCCGCCATTCATCGTTCTACATCAACGTTACTCAATCAATCTGCCTTTTCCCTCTATATTGGGGTCAGCTTCCAGTCTAAGCATCCGGTTAGCTGATTACCAGTATTTTACATGGAGCGACTGCCTATCTGACCACCACAACCTAGTAACTGGGTAAGACGATACCCCTTGGCAAGATTGGTTATCAGAGTTTCGGGCTTCTGACGACCCGTAACGACTGTCAAATATCCACAAATGACAGCCGGACTAACGGCTTAACGTTCTTTCCGAGGCACGGAGGAGTCTCGGTATGTAAAGATGGTCACCCATCCACAGACCAACCCCGCCAAGCGTAGCTTACCTGATAAATCGAACGGTGCCGCTGTTATTACTTTAGCCACGAGCTCGTCTACATCAACGTTACTAATGTTCGGATATAAAAAAAATAAAAAGTTTTTGCTGCATACTGTGTGAAATAAACTATCCGTTTTATTATAATTACAACATGCATTGTAACGAAGTAACCGACGTAACAATCATAGGAATGAGCCCTTAAGTTGACGTGAAGGCAGTTTAAAACAATCATCGAGCTTGTGTGTTGCGAGACAGGGTGCAGGGGGCTGTTTGTCGCCGATACTAACGCGATTACGCCCAATCAGCGGAGTCGCCGCCCTAATTGGGCGCACCCGATGCGAGGGCGGGCTTTTTTAACAGCTTGCGCAAACACGCTCGCTCCCCAGTCTAGGCCGCAGTGACAGCACTGATGTTTGTCTCAGTCCGAATTCACGAAAAACTGAGTGCATGTTATTAGTTTATTAAATTTTGTCTACATTTGTTTTGCATTTTATTTATTTATTTTTTCTTTAAACTATTTAAGTAGAGGTTACTTTTTTGTGAAAGTAGTCAAATCCATTTTTTTTTGTCATGATTATTATGGAGCTCCATGGAAACAGACCCCTGATATCTATTAGATATAAGAGGTCTATTTCCAACAGCAGCATTGCATAGCATGCTAATCCGTAACTGCCAGTAGGTATATTTGAAAAACGTGTCTAAAGTTGCGGTACCTAAGTTTTATGCAGATTTACATATTTAGAGAATTTTAATTTCAGACAAGTACTATAGTTATCGCACTCTTTATTTATTATTTACCATTCACATTAACAATGCAGGCAGTTTTATCCATAGGAATCATAGGCACCGGCCATACAGCCAGAGCTGTCATCAATCAGCCGCAAACGTAGAAACAATATCGTTCGCCGATGGGGATGCACACCCCTACCCTGATTTACGAGCGATGTCAAATAACAAACTCATCCGTATCATTGTTCGATGGTAGTCGCTTAGTGATATTTTGATTCAAAATTTTCATTTGTAACAATGAATAAGTGTTTTTTCTGCGTTGGATGACGCTTGCTTTGTAAATGGTCTATATAATTTTGAGTTTCATTAAAAGTTTTATGATTCAGTATTGTAGGTTGCTTGCATATTTTTATGGAATATTGCCTTGATTATGTGGTGACCCAGGTTTCTTAATCTCGCTTTATCGCTATAGAAGTAGGGATATACTTAATAAGTCTATGTAGGGATCAACTTTTTGCATAAACGTAGATAGTGTAGCGTAGATAGTCCTTAATTAATATTTTATTGAATTCTATCATACTATTTATTCCAAAATATAAATAAAAAACAAAAAATATGTGACAGGGAAAGATGTAAAGTTCGTCTTCTAATATTTATTTGTAAGTACACCACTATGAACAGAGTGTTGATACCGAACACCTTATTATCATATTTACATTAATTTGTGATCGGAATAATATTATATTACAGTAATTAACTTACAACATATCAAGATTTCATTTATTTTATTACATCTTCGGCCATGATCCAATAAAAAATTACGTATTTTTAAATAAAATTGTGCAGTCTAAACAAAAATACAACTTATTTATTTAACGTTTTAGGGCGATATTGTACAGGTAAACCCAAAACCGCACATCATTCCATCGCCGCTACAGTCCGGCCGTCAAGAGAATACGTTTTACAACTAAAAATTGTCCAACTGATAGGTGTCAGGAACGCATTCCCTCGATGGCTGGACTGTAGTAGATACGAGAGACAGCAAACATCTGTAAAATAATTCTGACTCTCATCAAATGTATAGGCCGATGTAATACGACACGATGTGATTGACATTATGCTGAGCTGAGGCCCTTTTGGCATTACAATAATTTGTTTTCTTTTTTTTATAGTTTTAAGGTGTATTTTCTGTAATGCCAATAAACGCATTTTTCTTTCTTTCTTTTCTTTCTTTTACGAGGAAAAGAGTGGTGTTGTTGGACAAACTTATAGCAGTAGACGGCAATGAGCTGATTTAGTAAAGTGTTTTTTTTGCGAAAGTTAAAAACTGCCTCGTTGGTCTAATGATCGCAAGCACTGTTGAGCATGAGGTCCTGGGTTCGAATCCCAGGTCGGGCAAAGTGTTATTGGGTTTTTCTATTAGGAATTGCAGCCTGGAGTTTGGATCTGTGCCCGGTTAATGGCAATATTCCCGCGCCGTTTTACAAGGGACTTAAACATAACTGGCGAAATGTGTGTACTAAAGGTACAGCTCTGCCAAACCCTTCAGGGAACACAGGCGTGATCATATTATGTTAAAAACTTAAAAACATAAATAAGTATTGTATCCAAAAGCCGTAGATGTAACTTCACTTAAACAAACAACAAGCTAAAGAGATCATCGTCTTCCCATTCCAACTCGTACACTTATCACAGCTTATTAATTTACAAATACGTCACAGTCCAATTTACTCGTTTGGTCATTTATCTCTAACATACTATGTTCTGTACATGCCTGATACAAGCGGAGACTTTATCACACAAACACTGTACTTATATTACTTTACTGTTAAGGTTCCTGCACGCAATGAACAAACTTAGCAGTATAATTTAACATCATAATAAATAGTCCCTCAATATTTACAGATGATTCAATAAAACTTTGGAAAATGTATAACATAAAAAAACTCAATAAAGTTTCAAACAAAACCTAAAAGATCCTAAAATTTCAGTATTGACATACAACTTTGTTTTAATTTGCACAAAAGGTAAAACACTGTTGCTTGGTCATTGTGTACTGGAGCCAATTACCTTAAATATATAACTATAGGTAACACCCACATAACAAAGTTCAACTGTTTAGTATTTAAGTTTAGGAACCAAGAGTCCTCAAAGTAACTTCAAGGTGCCTTCGCAATGGGCGCTGGTCTAGCGCATACACGCCGCAAGTACGACACGTTTCACACCGACATGTGATGCTAATGTTTGAAAATTTAAAAAAGTGTAAACTCATTTCAGTGAAATGACCGAAAATGTATTCTTAGTAATAACCTTTTAATTTTTAAGATTCAGATAACAATGTTTCGAGTGTTTCCTCGTCGAAGACCATGTTGCAATATATCAAAACTAATAGCGTTACGTCTACGCGCTGCGCGCGGCTAGCATTTCGACGTGGCTGCTACGCCGGTTCTACGAGCTGCTACGCAACTGCTACGGGCTGCTACACGACAGCTACGCAGAGCCTACGGCATACGCTGGACAAACACCCATACCAAAGACACTGTAATAGTTATTTTTATTAGTAGGTATGTCAAAGTTATGCTTCTTTCTTTGTTACTTTAGCTCGTTGAAAGGCCATTTCACATACCAACACTTTTTTTATTTGAATCTTATAAAATATTGTTGTTTTATATTTCAAATGGACAAGATCTCTACCGATAGTTATTATTATATTCTCAGTAAATGATTGTAAACCACACTCCGCTTTATCAAACAGTTTATATCTTTATAATCTTACTCATTTTCGATTTTATACATGAAAAAATGATTTCATTTTACAAATCGATAAATAACTATGTACAATATGGGACTAAGTTGAAGAGCTACTAAACATTTTCTAAACTTTTGTCGCCGTAGTTGTAGGTATTTTGCGGCAAAAAGAATAAGATCCCTTGAAAACCTGGCCGAATGTGTTTTATCTTTTAAACACACTCAAATCTGCGTAATACAGTTTGATTGAAATGTACCGACTCGAGGCCAAAACCCCTTTTTACCAATACACACAAACTTGAAACTTGAGTATTCTGAATATCGGAATATATTATTTGTTCAGATGCAGTTGCAGGAACCAAACATTTCCAGTGTGCCTTTAGGCGTAACCGACGATAGGAGAGCACGGTAGCTCTCCTGAGTGGAGTTAGGGTAGCTATGTGTCTGCGGGTGCGGGCGCGGGTGCGGGTGCGGGCGGCGGCGAGGCGCGCGCGGCCGCCAGCGCCGCCGCGTGGCGCCGCGCCTTCAGCCGCAGGTCGGCAATGGACGACGAGCGACAGCGCGCCGCCAGCGCCGCCAGCCCCGCGTACGGCGGGCAAAGCGCGGCCGCCGCCGCCGCTGCAGCCGCGCTGGCATACTGCGTTCAATAAAAGGACGAATTGGATAAATGTGATGTGTTAATTCGTCGTTCGTTACCGCATACAGAGTTATTGATTGAGATGGGTGAGTGTTAAAAAGTCTGAACTTAATTCTAAGATTTCCAAATAGCTGTTCGTTAGAACAAACTCAACCTCAGATAGTTTCATATTTTGCCCGCACTGACCAGCACCCTAATTGCACTTCAGCTAAGGTCACGATGAGATTTCTACAGAATAGATCGTACATCGGGTGATTTATGGAGATGCGTCTGCACCCTAATTACGTAACACACGATCAATAATAATCTAAATAATTTTGAAGGATATTGCTAATCCATTGCTTCATGTGTTCGAAGAAATTGTCTGCTCAACAACGTAAATAACGCAATGGATGTTGTTGACCTGTCAAAATGAAACAGAATGTGATTGATCGTGTGTTACGCAATTAGGGTGCAGACCCATCTCCATAAATCACCAGATGTACGATCTATTCTGTAGAAATCTCACCGTGAACTTAGGTTAAGAGGGTGCATCCTAAAAGTTGGCAACGTCGTAAATAGCTGTCAGATATTTACCTGTTTCGATTAATTTGGAAATAATACTGTATGGAAATAAGAAATGTGGCTAACCAATTGACTAGAATATTAATAATGAATTGCAAATTTTATAACATTGAAATTGATGTTGTACCCGTTTTAGGTGAAAAAAAGGCATTTGGAAAGTTTCCAAATACTTTTTTTACATCTAAAACGAAGTATTCGGTGTTACGATATTAATTATTGCATTTCATAATTAATATTCTAGTTCGCTAGTTAGCCACATTTTTTATTTCCATAGAGAAATATTATCAAATTAATCAAAACAGCGAAATATTTGACATCTATTTGCGACGTTGCCAACTTTCAGAATAAACACTCTTAAGTGAGCTGTCAATCCAAACTCCAAACTCACTTCCCCTAAGTTTTCACGTTAAGATTTTTATAGAATAGACCAGCGTGTAGTTTTACGATGTTTACCTGATGAGCAGCAGCAGACAGCAGAGCGGAGTCGAAGGGCGCGAATGCTGTGGAGGGTGGCGGATGGGGCGCGAGCGGGGGCAGCTGCGGCGCGGGCGGGGGGCGCGGCATCGCGGACAGGCGCGGCACCGACACGTACGGCGCCACGCGGCACGGCTCCAGTGGCGTGCCGCCGCCGCTTACTAGTAGACCTAAGACATATGGATATATGGGTTACCATTTCGAAATTTTTAATTTTTATAAATTCCTGCCAATATATCATACCTGCCTGACATCTATCTTTTGCTGTAGTCAATTAACATTTTTGGTTTCTTAATAAATCCCCTAAGTTGACAAAAAATTAAAAACGACTTTAAAAAAAAATACGGCTTCCGAAATTAGTTATTTTTAATTTTGTAGTGTTTTTTTTGGAAGCCGGTTTTTGTTTTTTTGTAATTTAAAAATGTTTTTATTTTTAATTTTTTTGTAGTGGTACCACCGCTGCACCGTCCTACTACCACTACTTGCTATATATGTAAATATGTGACAGGAAGTTATTATATATACCATATGTGGAAAAAATGCGTAGGTAGTATTAGAGTTAACTCAAAAACCGTCATCAGAACTGAACAAATTTATATAAAATTATATCCTTTAAAAAAAATTGAATGATAAATCTGTTCATAAATGCCGGAATGATATTTTTTTTTAAACTGGCTTGAAAGTGGTTTTTGGAATTATAAGTAACATTTAAAACGTCTGAAAACAGGTTTTTAGGAAGCTCAGTAACTAAACGAGAGATAAAAAAAAAAATAACGAGTTTGCTATGAGACCGATCGGTCGGGTGTCTCTTTTTAGGGTTCCGTACCCGAAGGGTGACAAACGGAACCCTATTCATAAGCCTCTGCTGTCCGTCTGTCTGTCAGCGAGCTCTATCTCATGAACCGTAATAGGTAGGCAGTTGAAAATTTCACAGATTGAGCATTTCTATTGCCGCAAGAGCAACAAATAATAAAATAAAAAATTAAAGGGGGGTCGCCATACAATAAAATTAAATTTTGAAAAAATAATAATCTGACCCTGGCATGGGGGTATCATTGTCTAGAGCTCATCAAGTAGAAAATAAATATAATTTTTATTTGTTTTTATCTTCAAAAATGATGAATTAGGGGGCCGTAGAAGTTGTCTGTTTTAGACCATTTTTGTACGAGCTCTATCTCAACAACTAAACAAATTAGGAATTTGAAACTTGTGTGTATCATGTACCATATACTGTTTATAATCAACAAATACTAAAAACGCCGATTAATAACGTATTTTATATAATATGGGCGATTTACTGCAACTTAAAAATAATATTTTGTATTTCATGCTAATATTATGCGATATAAATTCCACAGATAACTATTTACTAGTCGGAGTAATGACATGGAATTAGTAAGTACCTACTACCATGGCAGCATATACTATTTCGATCATTTAAATTTCGATCATCCAAAAAGGTCTACAAAATAAGCTCTCTTCAAAAGATTTTAAAACCGGCCAGTATTTTTTGAGTTTAAGAACTTTATCGACTTTTTTCAAAGTATCCCTAGACGGTGTTGATGTGATACCTCATGTTAAAACTACACTCCAATAGACAATAATATTCAGTAACATAGAAATGAATGGTGGTACATACAGGGTACTATTCAGTTACCTTAAACCGTTGTGGATAAAATTTCATATTGAGAAAACTTATTTGTGTAAAAATATTGCTACGGCGGCCAATCTCAATGGAGACTAGCCTTCGGCGTGGGAGATATTATAGTGCACAAGTGTATGCGCAGACACGAGTGCACTCTCTCTTCCCTCACTCTCATAGTCCGATGGGATATGTAAAATGGATGGCACGGAAGATGGGCACGCCCTTTATGCCAGGAGGCTTTATAATTCGGGTATTAAGTTCTGTTTACGTTTTTAGTTTTTATTTTCGCTTGAGTTTAGATTTCGATTTTTTTTTCGAAGTGTATAGAGTGCCGCGAGTTTCTTGTGGCACTCTAGTGTCACTGCCTCGGCCCGGCTAGGGTGCCGTGAGCGTTGCATTGTCACTGTCACTTGTTATTTAGGTTAGGTTAGGTTAGAACTGTGACCACACAACGCACGAGCCGAGCGAGTGTAGCGAGCGGTGCCGCGGTAGCGGCCGGCAAAGTGCAAGGGTCCGTTTAGGCACAAGAGAATGTAATGTTTTGGGAATGTGGTGTTTTACAGCGATCTAACCTCGACAATCAAACAAAATACCAAGTGACGTGACTTAGTGACAGCGACAATGACAATCCAATGCTTGCGGCACTTTAGCCGGGCCGAGGCGGTGTTACAAGAGTGCCTGTAGTGGCACTTTATCCGATAGGGATAGAGTGCCAATGGTGACACTCTATACACTGCCTTTTTTTTTTTGTTGGTACATTGGCGTGTGCTAGCTGTCATTATGGCAAAAATGTATATTTTATTTAATGTTTTGTATTGAGTATTGTAAAATATTTGCATACTATTGTATAGAATCAAGTTTTTCAACTGAACAGACAGCTGCGCTGCTGGGGAGTTTGTTGCGCCACTTCTTCTTTCCAGCAAAAGCACTAGGAAGTGGTGAAGGGCGGGCGTTTTTGGGGGACTGTCTTATGTAATTTTGACGTTCGAAAAGTGCTGATTCTCAGCCTAGTTTGAATAAATGACTTTTGAATTTGAATTATGACTATCAAAAATAACGTAAATAAATACCTGTATTGACGGAATGTTGTAATTAAAATTTGGCGTACTACTTACATTCTATTTTGTACAATATAGTCTGATGTAGCAAGAGAAATCCTTTTATTTATAAGTAACTAGCTTTACCCGGCCCGGCTTCGCACGGTTAGCACTAAGTACTTATCTACGGCGCACCTACCTTTCCTAATTACCTATTTCTACCTAATTACCTACCCTACCTACCTACCCTAACTGCTACCTAACCTAACCTACCTACCCTACATATCTACCTGCTTACCTACCACATATACCTATTTATACCTACTAATACTATGTTAGTAGCAAATAAATAACTTTGACTTTAGTTAATGCATGTTACTAAAATAAATGAAATAAACTTCTACACCTATAATTTAACACAACAACATTTTTTCATTAAAATTAGACAATTTCTTTACAAATCTTTTTGTTTTTTTTATAGCGCCTCTGTTGTTACCTTTACGAGAGTATTACAAAAATGCATAGTGTTAAATCTTGTACGACATGGTATGGAACCCTTCGTGTGCGAGTCCGACTCGCACTTGACCGATTTATTTTTATATCATATCATTTTTTTCATATTGCCTATTTTTTTTACATAGCAGAAATGGGCTACTATAAAACTGTGACGATTCTGACCGGTACATGTCGCGCATGTCGGAAATTATCCCACGGGAACGTACTACCGGGATAAAAAGTATCCTATCGATACCTTAATTAATTCGCAAACCAGCTATCTCCATAAGAGCAAGTATTTCAGGAGACACTTAAAATTGTATAATATCTTTTGTAGACTACATAAGAAAAAAATGCTGATTTACGAATACCGACATATGGAAAGAATTGTGACTTTCACGGAGTTGTCGTTTTTGCAAATCACCCCAAATTACTGTTGCGTACAATCTAAACCAAAAAAATATTTTTGACGAAATGTGGAGTTGGCTGGTTTGCCAATTAAGGTATCGCTATGTACTATGTACCCTGTATCCTCCCCGTCCTGTATCCTGTGTGTCCTGCGTGTGTGTGTGTGGGTGTGTGTCTTTTGTATGTGTTGTCCTGTGTGTATCCAGGTCAACCAATGTGCCAAATTTCATCCAAATCCGTTCAGCAAACTAGCGTGAAAGACGAACAAACAAACAAACATACAAACTCACTGTCGCATTTATAATTTTATATATATAAGGAGCTCGATCTGCTTCCAATACCGATGCAGTAAAACGCGTGTCGTCACGCGGTACCGAAATAATCCCGCACCGTAGACATACCGACCAGTGAGGAAAGGGCCTTACTCCTCTTGAATAGTCGTGCTTGGAAATAGTTCCAACCATGAATTTCGGACAATGATAATCGATTTCAAAGTAACCATTAAGTATTTATTATTTGCATTATCGGTCGTGGAATATTTTAAAGCTAAATCAAGTGGTTCCGACTCGTGTCGAATGAAGCAAGGTGAACAATAGTGAACATATACCTCAAGGTCTCGTCGATAATATGCATTTAACGATAAAACACAAGAGGATGAACAGAAAAGAAACAGGAGAGGCTGCTTACTGGAAAAGATGTTGCGCTGAGTTGATTGCTATGGTTCGGAGTCTTGGTCCTCCAACTTGGTTTGTTACATTTTCATGTAACGATCTGAACTGGACAGACATAATGAAGACTTGCCATTCCATGAACGACTCGAACTAGTACAAAAATACCCAGTTGTTGTGGCAAGACAGTTCACACTTAAGGTGAATGCATTGATAAGATTTTTAAGAATGAATCCCGAATGCTTAGGAGGAGTTCTTTCAGATTTTTGGTACAGAATGGAATTTCAAAGCCCCCATTTACATACGCTGTTGTGGTGCAACTCTGTTCCAGAGTTCTGTCTCATAGTTCTGAAGGACTTAGAGTAATTGACCAGGGTGTGTCATGCTCACTTAACGGTGATAATGCTGGGAAGGTTAAAGGTTACAAATTCACAAACATTTCACACCGTGCTATAAAGATCGAAATATTGATTCCTGTCTTTTTGGATTTGCAAGGCTTATAAGCAACACAACCAACTGCTTAGAGCCTGATGACGCCCTCCGTAATAATGGACGCTTTTGTGTAGGTACTGTACCAAAGAAACGCAGACGAAGTTATGGTCAATAACTATAACGCAGTTCTTCTCAAACCACGCAAGATAGCTTCTTGAAGTAAAAAGCAACATTCAAGTGTATTTAATAGCGCATAAAATACATCAATAAAATTGTTTTCAGGTTTTTTTAGTTCATTTATACAATGTCGCCCATGCGCATGTGACCGCCCGTATTTTTCTGAATATTCATGAAAAAATATCGAAAATAAACTTCAAAAGGGGGGGTCTATCTATAACATTTTTCACTAGTTTTTTTAAAATAAATACACAATTTTTTACCGAAAAAATGACTTCGATTCCGTTTAATTTTTTGTAAAATTTTTAATTAACCTGTTAAAATAACTCATAAGCTTTTGGAAATAATAAACAGAATCCAAATCGACCGATCGATGATCGATGGATCGATGCAATTATCCGCCCATTTTACTATTCGGATATTTCGGATACTGCCAGACAACTATTCGAATATATCCGGATAATATGGATATTTTGAATACCACTGTAAAAGAAGTAAATCAAACTTATATTAGTTTAAAATCGACATTTTTATTACAAAAACTCTCCAACAATCGTATACTAAAGTATTTCAGTTCGTACTAAAAGCAAAATCTGTCCGATCTGTCATTGACAGATACGAGAAAAGCCACGGGTTATCTACCAATAGTATAATAGATCGTCAGCTGGTCAAATGCTATCTTTGTTAAGATGGCTAGAACAATTGAAAGCACATTAGATGAAGACTGGAAGTCTTACAAAGTAGTGCTTGGTAATAAATGAGACAAAATCACATCACTGACATTGCTTGATGTCAAAGTATCTGATGTATAAGTTGGATCAGCACAAACTAGTAGCCGCGAATGACATGTACTTTCATCGATTCCCTGAATATGAACTATCTTCTGTGCGTTTCGGGTCTTTCAGTTCTCGTTATCGCAATTGTGCAGTCCTATCTTCCGTTGGACATATGTGAAACTTTGGGTATTCCTAAAGAGGACTTTCCGGATTGGGTTTTTACGGTCCAGGCAGGAAACGAATTAATGGAAATCATGAATGACGAGAATCATGATGAGGCCTCTGCTCCACATTCCTACTTCCCATATCAATCTGATTTTGGGTTGGTTACCAAAACAGCTTATTCAAGTGTAGCAAATCCTAACCTTTTCTTTATATTGCATTTAGCAGGAACTCTATTTTGGTTCTGTGAGATCTCGTCAAGCAAGACACAATATCGAGATGAATCTAGAGAACAACACTACTAATGAAAGCCATCATTCCTGCCAATGCCTTTAAAGTAAATGTCATGCTTGTCAAAGCATTCACTGTTGATGGTCAACCAGAGTCCTTCCGATCTCTTTGCTTATTTTTCTCTGTTAAAGTAAATGATATTTCAGTTTCTGCTGATTGTAATCACTGAGTGCTACGTCATCACCATCGCTGTCGTCAACTGAAGTCGAGCTCTGTGCAAAAGCACTTTTAAATTTTCTCTATAATGAATCTACATTGTGTCATTAGATGGATTTTTGAAGATATAGCATGAATTGTCACGATTGTGAATACCCATTTTACTAAAACACAACGTTAAATGTAATATTATCAAAAGGAAAATGGAACAAAAGTAACTGTCCGTAATATCCGTTTTATCCGGATAGTACAACAAATTATATTCGAATAATATTTTCGACGGATATCCGGATAATTCGGATATCCGGATATCCGAATAGCATGCCCTAGATGCAAGGTGCGTCAATGTAGACTTATAGAAGAACACGATCATGCATACCATACGAATGCAAAATGCTTCTCTCCTTAACTTGTAGTTAATCGATTAAGTAACACTTTTTTATTTCAACTTTTTAAGGATTCAGAAATAAATAGTACATAATGAAACAAGTTAATCTGTCGACGAGTGACGCGGCCGGGCCGCATCGATCCACCTCGATTGGCAGAGACAAACGAGCGATCCGAGCTCACAGCGCTACACAAATCCACTGAGATCCGTTCCCGAACTCCACTTAATTAAATTGATATTTAAGTAAAGCATAATTTGCTCGTAAATTAAGTGAGATCCGTTGTTTATAGCCCGCCCGTCGGGCGAAGTGGGCAATTAATAAATTAACGCGGATCTTCCCGACTTAAGGTGCTCCGTGGGTCTCGTCTGAAAGATTCATTAATTTAATTACTGTTAATAGAATACCTCGCCATTCGATTACATCAGTCAAGATATTATTTTATCAAACTTAGATCATCTACAGAAATGTTTCTTAATTAACGATTACAAAGGGTTGTTGTCTTTTAATTTAATCTCTTCGGAATTTCAATGAACACTCAGTTATTACATTGTGACGAAATAATCGTCATCAAACAAAAAAACTTTGTTAGAAATATTAAGAATTAATATTAGTTATGTAGCTTTTTTGAGAGCAGTGGTGGCCCAGTAGTATCGGCCCCGACTTACGAGTTGAAGGTCGTGGGTTCGAACCCAAGCAGGGGCTTTACTTTGTGTAAATAATTTCATCACCACTGCTCTCAAAACGGTGAAGGAAAACATCGTGAGGAAACCGGCATGTCTTAGAACCAAAAATTCGAAGACATGTGATATCTACCAACCCGCACTGGGCCCGCGTGGTGGATTACGGCCCACTCCCTCTCACAGAGAGGAGGCCTGTGTCCCCGCAGTTGCAGTGAATGTAATAAAAAAATGTAGCTTTTGGATTTATGACAATACTAGCTGCACCCCGCGGTTTCTCTCGCATAAGTCTGAATCCCGCGGGAATATTGGAATTAAAAGTATTCTATCTCCTAACCCAGGTCATGGTCTACCCATGTGCTAAATTTCATCAAAAACCCGTTCAGCCGGTTAAGCGTGACAGCGTAACAAAAAAACACACTTTCGCATTTATAATTAGCTTGCATAGCTAACGTTAATAAATTTTTAAGTTGCTCTACTTTGATCCAGGTGACCATTACTAACACTGCAGTAATTGTAAATAAATGCATAGTATAAGGTCTATCTATATCTGTGGTATAAGGTTATCGAAGTAAGTATAGCATACGTGTCGGAGTCTGCGAAGGCGGGCGGTCGGCGCTAGGGCGGGTGTGCGCGTTCGCTGTAAATCAGAACCTCTCCGGTCGCCGTCGGCATTATCAAAATGGATGTTCCCCGCGCGTATGAGTTATTTCCATATTTGACACCGAATTACTTTCGAGAAGTGCCGACATAAATACCGGCGGCGTGCGTCCGGTGGCGGGTCGGTACGGCCCGACGCGGCACGGCGCGGCGCCCTCCGCCCGACGACCGCCGTGCATTTATTTGATTAACTCTGAGTTGTTTAATTTAATCGAATTAGAAGGTAAGCCGGGGCGCTGCTCCTCTCTCTCGCTTATTTTAAAGCGCTCCGAACATCTTTACAGCGGTTTCCGCGCAATAAAATATCGCCACCCTCGCGACGCGCGAATAACTTTACAATTTTATGAACAGGGGAACAATTAAGCTTCGGTGTATTCTTTTATTCTTGAGTTTCACGGCTGCTCTGATTGTTTTTATAGCAGGCTCTGCGAGCGGCCGAGATTCATGTCTTCGTTAAATATGAATTCTTAATTTTTATGAAGATTCAGCGCCTACTGGTTATGATTTAATGGGAACTGATGTAACATATTGCTATTTTTTAAAACAACTAAAATTATAAAAGTCTGTTGTGCAGCTTTATTTGAATTAACTCAATATAGTTTTGCCCAGCCCGTCGTCCACCACAAAATGTTTAACGAATGAATGTCTCACAAAGAAGTTTGGAATAATTAAACGGAAAATTAAATGTTAAGATGAAATGAACTAGATTCGTATTATTATACGAATCTAGTTCATTTGATTTTGAAAAATTATAATCAAAATGATTTTGATTATAATTTTTTCTTTCTTTTTCGTGCGGCGGTGGACTTGATTGAATTTGAAAGTATCTGTGTTAATCTTCGATCAATAATGTTAATGCAAGTGTTGTTATTCCAACATTTTTTCCAAACAGCCTATTAGATGTGTTTTACGGGAATGACCTTAATCTTTTACTCAGTGCTACGGCTCGTAGCCGTAGCGCAGCTACGAACCGTGCGTAGCTGATAGCTATGGAAAGTCTTCCTATCATTTATTTATTTGTTTAGATACATGCTTCCCTAGATATAACTTGTAGATAATATAAATTATGCTTTCAAAATAAACATTATACTTCAACCAACACTTAAACATAATTGAATTACGTGACAATGCATCTTCAAATCAGCGATATGAGGCCACAAACGATTGCGTAAATCAATAACAACATTGGGAATCTCGTCGCTCCGTTAAAGGGGCATAACATAACAAATAACCGTTTCATTTCACTTTACATGATTATTCTCGTGTTGGCCGGGCGGCGGCGGGGGTGGGGCGCGCGGCGCGGGGGCGGCACATAAGTTAATAAGACATTTAGCAGGGGACGGCGGGATTGCGTCCGAATGGCTCCCGCGGGGAATCATTTTATTCGATTCCGGCGAGCGGCTTTTTTCCGCTTTACGCTCCGTTTAGCGGTTCCTCAATGCTCTCACAATCACGCGATAGTGCGATCTCCTCGAGATTTTCGCGGATAAGTCGCGTAGTCACGTCTCATTTGTCTATGTCGCGTTATGAGCAGCGACGGCACTCGCCGCAGAACATAACAATATGAGACAATGTGATATTTTCGTTCGTGCAATGTGTTACTGGGGATGTAGGACAACCACCGCGTCAAGATGTGGGTAATTAATTGTTAGATAGACGATACACTGTTTTGACATGATTGTATTACGGTATTTATTTTTCCCTTACAGAATCAGCGCCAGAGTTTCATACAACCGAGACGTATCAAGTCACGAATGATTGCTAAGATGAATCAGATTGAGGAATCTCCTTAAGAATTTACTTAGATTCAAAACTAAAACAATTACCTACCTACTTAAATAAAAATGATATCCACAACCACAAACGATGTACCTAGTTTTCACAAGTTTATGTAAACAAAAAAAAATTTTTTTCCAAGCACGTGTATTTCAATGAAATAGAGATAAGTTCAAAGTGTAAGGAATCTCACCTAATTTATTTATTTCCTCCTTGACCAGTGTGAGGGAGGTCAGTCAGTCGATCGCTAAGTGCGTTGTGCAATTCCCTGAATTTATCGCCTCGCGTGTACCGTTTCCCGGGCTTTTTTTACCGCGTTCGCGCGGATTCCCGCTTCGGCCCGCCATTTTAATTATTCATCCGCGTGAGTTATGGTCGAATTAAAAAACTGTTAGAGTCGGACCGGCGCCGGCGGGAGCTGTAATCGAGTTAGACGGAGTCATGGAGAATACATAATGTGCTAGTTCTGTACTGACAGCGAGTCGGTTGTGCATGCCGGTGACTCCGCTAACTACTGATGTAGTGCGCACCACGCATGAGTGAATTCATTGCGATTATACAGCGGTGCCAACTCGCCGACAACTAGTTTGCCAGAATCATTTGCAATTTGTAGTTTTCGACTACATTAAACAGGGAAACTGTTTTGAATATAAATTATGACGTTGATACATTTGGCTGAGTATAAACGGTCATCAAAAATTAAAATGGGACTTTTGGTGGGGAACTGTTTAGTGAATCGTAAAGTGAGATGAAGAAGGATTTGATTTTGAAGAACAAACAATATTTTGTTATCTAAAGCGTATACTTTGATGTGATTATAGTTGGTACCTAATAACTTACCTTTATGCATCTGACTCTCGTGTTTGCGACACTTAGCTCTTCGGTTCTGAAACCACACCTGTATAACAATAAAATACGCGTATTAATTCAAACAGATCTAATAGATAACCGTCATCATTGCAAGGCTTTTCTACAGTCTACGAGTTTGACCTACAATTTTTTAATTAAATTTCCCAAATAATTCTGCCATATTTTTCGCTTAAAGTAGGTAACTTAAAACTACATTATTTTGTAGTTTCTAATAACGGTCATATCTAGCTCTCAGTCTATTACCTAATAATTTTTACGCCCAGTACAACTACCCTACGCTACTAAAGTAACTATTAGAACACCCACAGGATTAGAATATCAAAATTCTAAATAACTTTCAAATCAGATAGACAGATAACAAATCTTCGTGATCAAGTAGAAATAATGGGTTGGAAAACAACACATTCTATGCTCTAAGGTACGTCGCAAACAAAAAAATAGCACCGTTCAACTGAATAAACACAACAAATGACAAGCAAACACAAAACATTTGCATTTAATCCAGTTTCAATAATTGACGAAACAAACAAGGGTTGATCTTGTCGCGAGTTTCCGAGAAATCGCATTATACGACACTGTAGTGGATGTACGTTAGTCTGCGCCGTATTAGTGTAGGTTACGGTACATGCATGCGAGCAAACATGGGTAACCGCATTAGTGAGGACAGCACGAACGTTGCTGATTGCATGCTGCAGACAATCTGTTGGCGTGCACCAATTGTCGTTTACATTAACAAAAGTACAGTAATTGGTTACGTCTAAATTAATTTGGAGGGATTTAATCGGTTGAATTTATTAGTATGTAAACTGTTGGAAATTGTTTATCCGACTGTACGGGAACATATAAACACATTGTTTTAAACTTTGCACGAACCATATTGATCGCGCAAGCTTATAATAATGCTTATTATTATCTAGCACTACTGTTAGTGCTCGCAGTGATAGCCTAGTGGTGTGTGTGACCGTTGACTGCCAAGTGATAGGTCTCGAGTTCGAACCCAAGGCACGCACCTCTGACTTTTCGGATACACGTGCGTATTGTATTATTATCACTTGCTTCAAAAACGGTGAAGGAAAACATCATGAGGAAACAGGCATGCCTGAGAGATATTTTTCAACGGCATGTGTGTGAAGCCAAGTTAAAGGCTTGGTGGGAACTCTGACACTAGGTTAGTCACTAACAACACGAAAAAAAGAAGAAGAAGAAGTGTTTAAAAAAACTTGGAGGGTTAAAAAAAAAATCCTGCTTTAGGTTATGAAAGAAGCGCACAAATGTCTACAACACTTTGTTGAACCTGTGGAATTAGACTTCCTATATTAAGAAAGTATGATTGAAATCGTTATCTTAACGTCAATTAAAACTTAGTATAAAAAAAATCCTGCTTTAGGTTATGAAAGAAGCGCACAAATGTCTACAACACTTTGTTGAACCTGTGGAATTAGACTTCCTATATTAAGAAAGTATGATTGAAATCGTTATCTTAACGTCAATTAAAACTTAGTACTTACCTACTTCGATTTTTTTTATAAATGAAGAGGAAGCAACAAAAGTAAAGCATTCAACTATTACTACTAAGTACATCTTAATCAGGGCCTGTTTAAGTATGAAAAGTTTGACATCGGTACGATACGCTATTCGTAGTTAGTATTGTTACCGAGTGGCGACCGATACGCTAACTAGGGGCGAATTCATTAGCTCTGATTACATAAGACAATACGACTAAATAACAAGCAAACATACGATACGAACACACCCCGTTCTAAGCAACAAATGTTTTGCTTTCGTTTATTTTGCTGCAGTATGAGAAGCTGCAGTGAGTTGATATCTATTTATTTAAAATAGGTAGGTACGTCAACAGCAGATAGGTTTATATTAAGTACATTAAATGATAAAAGTTAACACGTGTACACCATATTCACATACAACAAAGCAACAATTCGTAAATTAGGTATCTATATAAAATTAAAATAATTAGCCTGAAGATAGAAAATATAAAGAGAAACCTATTATACATGTACTTATACCATTGATATATCTATACTAATATTATAAAGAGGAAAGATTTTTTTGTTTGTTTGTTTGTACCGAATAGGCTCCGAAACTACTGGTTCGATTTGAAGAATTCTTTCAGTGTTAGATAACCCATTTATCGAGTAAGGCCATAAGCTATATATCATCACGCTAAGACCAATAGGAGCGGAGTACTAATAAATAATGTTTCAAAATCGGGGGTTTTTTAGCGTTAGCCCAAAGTAACTATTCCACGCGGACGAAGTTGTGGGCAGAAGCTCTAGTAAGATATATTTCTGTGATATACCTATCAGCAGAAAATTTTCAGAAATTGTTTTTTTTTTAATTTAATTTTTTAAGAAAAATGAACATCAAAATTGAATTTGATTCGAAGTGTGTCTTTCATTTAAAGATAAAAGTATCAAAACTTCGACTAGAAGACTTAATTGAGTCTAAAGAAAACACAGCTTGAGTTTTCCTATAAAGGGAAAAGTATTTCATCATGAATCAATAACCACATTCCTAATTCCATAAAAAAGGAACCAGTAACAACTTTCAAAAAGAAACTAACGTCATTTCTATTAAATAAATGTTACTACTCCGTATCGGATTTCCTAGTTGATAAATTTTAGTTGTGTATCAATGTTAAATTTGTTTGATGATGCACTGCATCAATGTTTGCATGCCAAAATGGTAGAATGTACAAGGATTGCTATATTATTGTAACCACCTTATTGTAAATACCTACGTTCTGAGCAAATAAATGAATATTCTATTCTATTCTATTCTAATATAGGTACTTAAATGATCATGACCATGACTGTCCATACAACAGTACACACAATAAACGAAATCACTGCAAATAAATATCAATAAGGTCAACAAAGAGGCAGGTCGCTTGACACTAGTGAAGACACACAGCGTTGCCCGGGGTCAAGGATTTTATCTATTTATTGTAACATCCCCTGCGATCGGCTACTCACGGCACTTAACAGCAATCGGACGCTAATCGCGATATATAGCCGATAAACGTGTCGCTCGTTGGCCGCTCACAGCTAATTACGTGCATTAGTAATGAGTGAGGGTCGCATCACTATTAAGGCTATGTTTATACATATACGAGATAGCGGTGCGCGTAGCGGGGTGATTGAGGAAAAATAGGTAGGTACCTATTTAATTGATTGATTTGGAATGAGCTATACGGGAGTTGAGCAACCGTAGTGATCACAATGCTTGTGTCTTCTCTGTATGAGAACAGGTCTTTGCCCTGCAATGGGACAATAAATAATAGTCTGGTATTATTATTATACGAGAATTGCCAAAGGAAAAACCCAAATTGGAAAAGATTCGACAATCAGCAAGATCGGAATTTGGAAGCAGAGCTAAATGGAATGCCGGACGTTTTTAGTATCATCACTGGTGAAGTTTTTAATTACGCTTTAGTCCCTTTATCTTATTGCTTTGTGATTTGTATCGTTGTACGTCGGAATTAACAGCGTTTACAGCGATTTGCTGACACACAATACAACGTTGCGTCACTATCACTGTCAATCAGTTATCTAACGAGGTTACCCTTTACAACACAAAACGCCCCGCTCGCTGAACACTCCGCTCTCTCACGCACCATGTACGCAACCTAATCGAGCCGAATTAGGGGTTCGAGATATTGCCACGCTCTAATTAATATCGCGCGTGATAATTTCGTGAGTATAAGTATGTTTAGTAGGTGTTAATTGATATTTGTGACGACAGGTCGAAACAATCGTAATAAAGGCGTCTCCTTAATGTCTATTGTACCTATTTCATTTCAGTAATGTAGTAGTAAGCGTACTTTAATGTTTTAGAAATCAGTATTTTTAAAACTCTGTTATATTCTACTAGAACTCAGTTCATGTTTAAAACATGTGCCTACTTATTTACAAGTTGAGTTATGCTCCCATTTTTTCTTCAGGAGGTATCAAATCAATACTTATCCATAGTTTAAAAATCTCTAAATAAAAATCAATATATGAGAAAAAAATAGATTTTTACAACACATACTTCAAGTTACTGAATTGCTAGCGGAAGCTTGAATCTGTTTGTCTTTTGTGTCTGTTGATTTGGAGGAGCTCGTGGCTAACTACATGTACGTAATAATGTCGATCCATCAGGTTAAGCTACGCTTGCCGGGGTTAGTCCGTGGTTTGGTGACCATCTTTACATACCGAGACTCCTTCATGCCTCGGAAAGCACGTTAAGCCGTTGGTCCCGGCTGTCATTCGTGGATCATTGACAGTCGTTACGGGTCGTCATAAGCCCGAAACTCAAACAACCAGTCTTACCAAGTGGTATCGTATTACCCAGTTACGAGGTTGTGGAGATCAGATAGGCAGTCGCTCCATATAAAATATTGGTATTCAGCTCATCCGGTTAATCTGGAAGCCGACCCCAACATAGTTGGGAAATGGCTAGGCAGATTGATTGTGAGATATCGATAGCCTTTATTAGCCCGAGCCGGCTTGAGTGGAGATTATGAAGAGCAAAGAGGAAGGAAGTATTCCAGTAAGAATTGTTATTCCAGTAACTACACCTAACAGGGGTTGTCTTTGGGTGCACTTGCATACAGAGATAATCGTCGGTTGGTGCCTCATATAAGTAAAAACGTTTACGCGGGCCCCTACGAGTTGGCTTCCAAATACCCCTTTGGAAGGCGTACGAGGAGTCCCGAGAAATGTCAGACTAAAATATATTATTATTGATAAATAATTTATTTGCCAGAAGTAAGTATGCGCAGCATTTACAGCGTAGGACTTACAAGTGCACAGAGATTTGATCAATGACCCCCATGCTAATTGAAACCTGTGTTACAGGGGTCATCCATCCAAACATTAACATTTAGTTGGTGTAATTTTTGTATAACAACATTTCCACTGAGCAGCTCTTTGCATACGCTGTTGCATTAGGTGTGATTTATTACACGCAACATAGTAGCCAATAAATAGTTGCGTAAAAAACGAGACCAGACTCATAAATTGGAAGTTGTGTTAAGCGAGGTATTACATTACCTGAATCAGGACTAAACTATGCAATATAATGTATTTTATGTTTCTTCACATGCTTTAAATTATAGAGTTCATTGAACAGCTTAGCGAAACCAGCCTAACCGCCACTAGAATACAATAATACTCTTTATTATGTACACCATATAAACTATAGATCGTATGTAATTTTTTTTTATCCTCTTGGCGCAATTATTTAATGGTGGTCAAACATACTACGGTCTACCGAAGAGGTTTACCTGTGCAGGTGTGCTTGCACATGAGCAGGAGTGTGTATTGGACCTGTGCAGTTCTTAGAACATAAGACCGGAAGACCTGCAAACACGCACAGGTGTACCGTACGGCGTCGATCAAAAAAAATGTTGCCAACCCGCTCCGGTCTACCTGCGCAGGCACACCTGCACAGGCAGACTTCTCCGGTGAACCGTAGCGCGTGTATAGCCTATAGTAGGGTTGCCATCCCCTAATTTTGAAAACCAGGATTAGAAGGTGAAAATACCACGACATTTCGAATTAAAAACAGGACGCAGTATAAGAGCAGTAGTAGTTAATAGTAACACATAATGAAAACAGAGGGCCTAGACAAATGACATTCGCTTCGGAGCGATTCTATTTCGACAATCGCTATCGCTTCAACGACATACCTACACTACGTTTCGCTATCGTCTGATCCATTGGTTTCTTCGATAAAAATTACATATTGTCTCTGGTCTTTCGTTAGCAAGTTATCGTTCGAGGCTGTATGAATGGAATGATGTTAAATATTGTCTAGCTAATTTCTATTCGTTGAGCTATGATCACGTGACGTTTCGATAGCTTTTGTCAATCCCATACATTTTTGACTTTTCTACTAGCGTTGTCGCTAATCGAATGTTACTTTGTCTAGGCCCTCTGGTTCAATGAAACTCAATTTTCGCGCACTAGAGCTCTCTATCTAGCGTTAGATAGAGAGAGCTCTAATGCACTAAAATAGAAGTGAGAAAGAGACTACCAAGCAGAGCGCACGATGAACGTAATGTTGAAGGTGCGAAATTTATTAAACAGGACTTTACCAGGTTGCTTTAAATCCAGGACGTTACTTAAAAACTATCCAGGATACCCCAGGACATCCCTAAAAGCAGGAAATGTCCTGGGAAAACAGGACAGTTGGCAACCCTTGCCTATATTAGTTTAAGCGATCTAAGAGTACCTATGTGGTATGGAATTCGGATACTTTCAGCTTATAGCCGACAATAAGTCTGAAAAAAAGATTTGTAAAAGCATTGATGTATGTGGTTATCACATTTGATAGGTACCAAATACCTCCTATTTACAGAAGATGTGAGCTTTTCACCTATCAGGTAACGGACGCCAACGGTTTTGAGTCATGCAAGTTCAAATACTTCGTTTTCTAACACACAACTGAAAATATTGCCGAATGATTCTTTGAGTCCGCAACAAATCTACGCAAAAAAAGTTGATTCTAGTTACCTACCTGAACTCTAGCTTCGCTGAGTCCAAGACGCTGGCTGAGCTCCTCCCTCATGAAGGCGTCGGGGTAGTGTGTCTCGTCAAACAGTCGCTCTAGCTCGCCCAGTTGTTCCAGGGTGAAGTTTGTTCTGGAACGTCTCTGCTTACCCCCGCCGTGGTTGCTGCTGCCGTTCGGAGATTTGTCTGTGGCGTCTGGTTAGGAAGAAAGGGTTGTATCAGATAGAAAATATTGAGAAAAAGGACGGAACAGGTGCAATTCAAATTCTGCTTAAAAATAGCCTAACAATAATTATAAATATGTAACGCCAGACGTTGTAATGTTTCTTATTATATAGCTAGAGATTTTTCGGAATTTTGACGTTCTAAAGTGCTTTTTATGTGCCTATTTCAAATAAATTATTTTACTTTGACTTTGTTTTTAAACAGTTAAGTTTGTCAACCTATGATTCAAGACATCATATCATCGCAGGATTTGACCCTTAACAGCATCGTTTATCATTAACATCGCTGTGAGCAAAAATACAAGTTGATATTATCTTGTTAGTTTTAGGGTTCCGTACCTCGTACCTTATAGGATAACTTCGTTGTCCGTCCGTCAGTCTGTCAAGACCTTTTTTCTATGGTGTTTGTTATTTTATGTGTTAAATTAGGTTCGATTGCAGCTACGCGAACTTATCCAAAAACTCGTTCTAATTTTCTCCTAAACCGAATCTATTACTTAGTTCCTTTGATCATTTTGCTGTAGTTCTTAGTTTCGGTGTGTCGGTTGAGGCCGTAAATTCTCATTTCAACATTTCAGCTGTATCTAAGTTCCCAAAAATTTTTGTAAAATATTATCTTTAATATTAACCTTACTCACAACTTCACAAGAAAGGTTATCTTGTCTTGTATATAAATTATTACAAAAAGAATTCAATTCATAAAAATGCGAAGTAATAGAGCAAATCAAAATAAAAGTGCCGTTTAAATCAACATTTCATACGAGGAATAAGGGATCCCTCCGATCCCTTATTCTCCGGGGACGTCCCGATACCAGGGCACACTAGGTAAGGTAGTAGGACTTACTGTGAATTGGATTTAGTGGAAAGGAAATATTCCGTAAATACTTACAAGGAAAAAAACAAAACTAATTCAGTGACCTATGCATCTATTATAACCACGAGCATATTAAATGAACAATTTGTACGAAAAAAAATATTAAACATTGAAATATTTGTTAATTTCAAAATTGTAAAACCAAAAACAATCTAATAATTACTATATTGTTAAAAAGAGGGTAAATAGGTACTTCTTAATTGAATTATTATTTTAACTAAAGTGCCTAAATGGCTACCGGGCAAAGGAATTAACAACATTCTGCCAACTCGTGATGATTAGTTGTCGAAGCAGTTTGTAACACTACATAATAATAATTGAATACAATGAAAACGCAATTTCAATGTTTTATTCAAACGAAAATGTTAAACTGTAATACTAACTTTGAATCTGACTACAGAATGTTGTCGTAGCATTTCTCGTAGCGTCGTAGCGTCGTAGCGCGTAATTGAGTTAAGGAATAACAGTTTTGCTCCGAGTACAGTTCTGCTCAGTTTTACTGCTGTTTGAGATGTCCCGTAATACCAATTTCTTTTATTAATATTGGTTTAGTCCAGTTTGAATGCGAATTTATAAACCAAATTAAAACTGTAATTTATTATTTTCTTGAAGCGTGTTCAATACGTCTTAGTAAATAGGTACCTACCTATACTATTAATATGAGCTGCTAGTAATAGGTAGGTACTTTAAGCGAAGCATGTAATAAATGAAAATATGATATCCTTTCGTTTCAGGAAGTTTAATGACTCGCAATGTTCTAACTCGTATAGGTAAAAGAATGTTTATAAGACGATTTGCAAAACTTTAACTTTATTAAGTACTATATGTTGCCCGCAACTTTGTCTGCGATCTAGGATGAAAGTAACCTATGTTCTAACCCAGGTCATGGCCTACCCATGTGCCAAATTTCATCCAAATCCGTTCAGCCGTTTTTGCGTGAAAGCGAAACAAACAAAAAAACAAACTCACTAGCGCATTTATAATATTAGTTAGGATTTCAAGAGGCTAAAGAATAGTTCGAAAAGGTTAAATTAATCAAGAAATAAATCAGCGAAGTGCTAATACATCGTTAATTGCATCTACCGGCGCACGAGCTCGCCTCGTGGCGCACTCGCCTCCCGGGAACAAGCCAGTACGTTTAAGATTGTCGTTTGAAGCAATTTGGCAAATTGGGAAGCTCTCCTTTTTATACGGCAATTATGTAAATGGAGGGATTATCCGGCTGTGGGCGGTGCTGTGAGCCACACCCGCTCTCCCCTTTCGTCTCCGGGGCACCCGAACTCCTCAGACATCTAACGACCAGCGAACAGTGATTAATTGTACAACGCTCCGTAAGTATAACCCCTGTTAAAGTCGCCGAGCGTCTCTGATTTATTTGATTGAGAACTCTTTCACGAATCTGTTCGGAGCTTTCTTCTCTCATTCAGCGTTCGGTGCTAATCCTCGATTAAATGTAATTAATGATCGTTTTAAGAATGATACCTTTTTATTCGGTTACTTGAAACGCGAATTTGATTTAATTTTAGTACCTATTTGGATCCGATCTGTTACTTGTAGAGGTGGCTACCAGCATGATAAGTAAGTTCTAATAAATTACTAGACTGCTCATAAGAAATTGGGACATTAACCCCGCGTCCTATTTGATACCAGTAGCACAACTCCGATGCGAAACCATAGCAGAGAAACTGCAGTAGTTCAATTCAACTAGCTCGCGTCGTGTTTCGATACTCGACATTCGAGTAGCGGAACACGAATGACTTCTGTTACGTTCTTCAAATCGTCAAGAGGGTGTGTTTGCATTGGCACGCTCAGTACTCTCTATAGCTAGGTATTGGGTTGGTCTGGTCAGGTTTCGCACATCATAACCATGTCACATGATCTTCCCGTCATTGTAAAATTTTTTTCGTGCTGGACCACACCAGGGAACCTTCTGGGTATAGAGATATTTGAAGGTCAAAGTTCCAACCTTTCCAGAAGGTTAAAAAAAAAGTTGGTAAAATTCGTTTGTTGCCCGTGGTACTACCAGTAGTACCACGGGTTAAAAAAAAACCCGTAGAACTACCAAGCGATCTAGTAGTACCACGGGAACTTTTTTTTACCCGTGTTACACTCTTAGTCGATATTTCATAGTTTGACACCTGTCCCTTTGGCATTCCTCACTTTGACTTTTGCTATTTAGATATTTTCCTACCTTAACACTGGTGTGAAGGCTCAGAGTGAAGGTAGTCAACCGCGAACATTTTAAATATTTTTGTCTTTTAAGTACATATTTATGTTTTATTTATAATAATAACATTGAAGTCGAAGTCAAACAATTAAATTAATTCAATTACTTGAATAGGACTTAAAAATGTACGTAACAAAAGCTTAATTTGTCACTCAAGCAAAAAAAACAAAAGACAAAAAAAAATGATATCATAGTAAAATGAAGACATTATACGACACATTTTATTGGAACTTATATCGGAAGAAATAACAGTTGGATAAGCTTTTGAAAAATTGCGTTTGAATACACACGTACCTACATTAACGTGTACTTTCTGTCTCATTTCTAGGACTAAGTTAATATTTTTTGTGTAAAAAAGGAAAGAAATAATATTTGTATTAGCGGCTTTCATTTTTTTTATCAATGTTCAAAAAAGGCCAGGAAGTATATTTAAAGTCCGATTCAGCTAATTGATTTAACTTAATTGTTTTATTTCAACTTTCATGATGTTATTATAAATAAAACATATATTATGTAGGTACTTAAAAGACATAAAGTTATTATTAAAAATGTTCACGATTGACCCACCTTCACACCAGTTGCAGTGATATTATTATGGTAGGGAAATTTCTAAATAGCAAAAGTCAAAGTGAGAAGCGTCAAAGGCACAAGTGTCAAAGTATGAAATATCGACTAAGACTGTAACACAGGTAAAAATAAAGTTCCCGTGGTACTACTAGATCGCTTGGTAGTTCTACGGGTTTTTTTTTACCCGTGGTACTACTGGTAGTAATAGTGGTAGTACCACGGGCAACAAACGGTAAAATTCATTCGACAGTAGGATACTATAATATGGTCATATAGGTATCTCCGGTCGATTCGAGAAGAACTCTGTGGGAAATGGGTCAAATTACGCACCTACTAACAATAGACAATTGAGTTAAATACACGAATGTGTTTACAACCTCCCAAGCTGATAATTATAGTAAGCAGAATCTGTGCTTATTAATATGGGAATTATGGAATGATCATAAGATTGTCACCTGAAAACTATGTGGAATGTATTGTACCTATACCTATCTACTTTCCATGGATCAGCCGTTCACACGTTCATCAGGTGATTGACTAACACTCGGTTTCTCAAACTCAAACCACAATTCAAAAGTGCCTGTACCTAATTGGTTTAATTGAAATTAATTTAATAAACCAATTACAGGCACTTTTGAACTGTCAAGGAGTCGGTCAGTCAGAAAGATGAAGTTACCCATTCCAAAGTGTAGTAGGTTCCTTACTTTGTACAAAGGGCATTGTGAAGAAAGGGCATTTAATTAAAATATTGTTTACAACTTTACATCATTAAGGTTGAAATTATCTATACACGTGAGAACGATCTAGAAAGATGTGCACGTTATAAGAGTCAATAGGAATAAATGAAGAAAAGAAAAACTGATAAGCTAGGTAAAATATGTATCGTATATGGTCGAAAACAAGAGGTGCCTACTTATTAAATCCATGGGTCAATAAAAAAAATTGCTAAACCAACCATCGATATGTCCTTCAACTGTCAAGAACATGCCAAATGATTTGGTTGGCTGTATCGATGTTTGTATTGGTATCTATATAATACTAGCTGCCCGCTCCGGCTTCGCACGGGTAAGCACTTATTCACGGGCACCTACCTACCCTAACTAACTACCTACCTACCCTAACTAACTACCTACCTACCTACATACATACATAGCTACTTACCTACACCTACCTACATACATACCTACCCTACCTACATACATACATACATACCTACCTACCTACCCTACACTACCTACTTACCTACATACATACTTTACCAATATACATACCTACCTACTTGCATACCTACCTACCTACCTACCCTACCTTCACCTACCTATCATAAGAACCATCTCCATACTATAACAAACGCAACAAAAAAAGAATTAGCAAAATTGGTCCAGCCGTTCTCGCGTGATGCCGTGACCAAGGAAATAGGGATTCATTTTTATATAATACTAGCTGCCCGTCCCAGCTTCGCATGGGTAGCCCTAATTAGCAATAAATTAAAATTGCGGCTATAAATTGAGATTTAAACTATCCTATCTCTCAAGTTGGATCGAACTGCACATGGTGTGCGAATTTTATTATAATCGGTTAAGTGGTTTAGGAGTCCATTGAGGACAAACATTGTGACACGAGATTTATATATATTAAGATAGATAGATAGATAGATATGAGATTATGATGATTTTCAGGTATCCAGGGTTTATTGCAGATTTTGTTAATTATTTTCTTTAAAACAGTAGAGTGCGTTTCATCAAATAGTTCCTAATAACACGAATACGCTACGGCGCTACCTAATAGGTTTTTTTAAATTTAACTGTGGAGCCACATTACAGCAAAGGAACTATGATGAAACGCACTATTAGAGTCCTACAGTCTGTCAGGGATGTGGACGGAACACAGGCTAACACAGAACGCAGGGACCGTTACTGTGCGTTTGCACTGGCGAAACATTCACAACAAAACATGCTGGAATCTCTATTTTCTGTCAATGTTCCATACAAAGTTTGACAGGAACTAGAGACTTCAGCATGTTTTGTTGTGATGTTTCGCCAGTGCAAACGCACAGTACCTAAGTGTGGCAAGCTCTTCATTAGTGTTGGCAGACTACAACTAGTGTTGCCAATACAGTTGTTATTTTAATCAGCCAATCGCAGTAGTAATCATTGCTTTGACAGTCTGTTAGCCATTTTTATGTTTTTGCTATCATTTCAGAAGTCAGATGGCAAAATTAAGTAATTATGTCTAGGTAAGGTTTAAATTTTATGTACGTTGAGGCATTTGGCTCATGTAAGTAGCCTAAGTAGTGCTTATAATTAATCTGTCGTTCCATGTCCATACATACGATAATTAATTTATTATTGATAGAAAGGTGTGATCGTTAAATTCTATTTTTGTTCATAAGAAGCTATAGTTGTTACATTATGATTCTATCTGCTTTAAAGTTTCTTAAAACTTGAGATAGAACAGAAATCTTGGTTGAAATAAAGGTACGTCGAACAAATTATTAATAAGCAAATAATTTAAGTATCTACTTATATTAAAATGTTTCCTCTACGCTGTCGATATTAACTTCTATTAGGTGCGTAATAATTTTTTAACCTTATGGCATAGGTATTTAAAAAGAATTGACTAGGTCAGCACAGTCAACACACTCACAACACTGTTAATAATAGTTGCATGTTAGCTGTTAGTACTTCTAGTGGTGCATGGTAGTGGTAGGGGATAGTTAGTTTGGCCTTAGCCGGTAGGTTGAGCGAGAATAAGTACTTCTCTCTACATCTTATTAACGTAACTTAAACCTAACGTAGATATTAGCAGTTTAGCAAAAGCAAGTAGATGGTTACACTTGTCACAAATGAGGCTTTAACTGGATCCAGATGGTCAGATGGTGGTTTGGTAGACGGTAAAATAGCGCTTCAAATACCTAGCACAAAACTTACTACAACAGGATTTTAGTATTTTATACGCCTATCTATATGGGTAGCAATAACTTACTTACCATGCCTGTGATCCTCATCGTCGTCTTGTGCAGCCTCGCGCTTGCACGCGGGCACGGGCGACAGCAGCCAGTTGCGCGGGCGTTTGGGGGCCGGCGCCTCCTCCAGCTCGGTGATGTCCACGTCCACGTCATCGGCGTCGTCCGCGTCCGGCTCGGGCGGCGGCGCCGGCGCCTCGCCTCCCTCCAGCGACTTGCTCACGAAGTGCGCCAGACGCTCCATCACCATTACTGCCGCCGACACGCGGCGCCGCGCGCTCGCCTCGCCGTAACACGCTCCACGGAATACACACTGCAGCAACCGAGCACCCTACGCCCACACTTCCACACTCACTACCTATTTACATCAAATAACACTTTATTTTTACGATGTAAAGTCCATTATTGTGTGCGTACCCACTAAGGGCGGCGATTCAGACCCCGCCCAGAAGTCGCGCAGGCGCCCGCCCAGCATGCCGCCGCCGCGGTGCACTGACGCATCCGACGGCGGGTAATACACGCCTACATTATCGTTACATTAAAAATGAATATTTTATAGTGTTTTCTAGTGTTTGTGTCCATTATTATTAAACTGTGAGGACAACCTGTGAATGTTCTGTGATTTTAAAACGATGTACCTAATGGTTGTGTCACTTAGCGGTCGTGTGATTTCAGGGTAAGGCACCTTTTATTAATCTTCAACGGAGAATAATAAAAACTAAATTATATTTTATAAGCCAACGTATAATATTCAAAATTACAACGCATAATAACTCACATGGCCTTAAAAGAAGATGTCTAAATGATGGTAAATAATGACAGGCCCAAAGGGATGTTGACTGAAAAATAAAATCTATTTAGTCCGTCAGTCAGATAAAAAAAAAAAAAATTGTCACGTATTTTTTGCTTAACATTATGTAAAGCAAAAAATACGTGTTAAATATGATTTAGATAAATCGCATTAAGTTGGGGGAGTGGGGGCTCGCTATGTCACAATTCAGAGTAAAATCTACCAGACAGTGACGTCATGCCACATTTTAACTCAAAGTTGCCGTAATCTGTTGATTACGGGAATAAAAAAAAAAATATGTGTGCCATATTTTTTAATAATCAATCTGACGCACAAAAATGTATTTTGTCAACATCCCTAATAAACACGGCATGCATAAATAACACCTATTTACTAAAAACTATAAATATCACAATATAAATATTAAATATCTAGATTCCATTATATTTCAAGTCGATTGGATGAGTAAACAAATCAAAACTGGTATAGGCACCTTGCTCATTATCACTCTTACTGAATTATTTTTGGTCGAAATTAATCTGATTATTATTTTAAGCTGTATGTACCTACTCTATAGGTAAGAAGCCAGAACCTAAGCCCCATTGAACTTGCTTGATATTAAAAACAAGCGAGATATCGTCATCAGCTAAATATTAATGTTTCTTAGAGCTGTTAATAAATGATCACCGTAATAATCAAGATGTAAAAAATGGCTAAAAAAGATTTTCAGCTAGCTAAAACGAAAAACAACCGAAAATAATTTGTCCTTTGAAATTCAGCTATAGCCTTACACGACATAACATCCGTTACGTATATAAAAAGACGTTGAAGATTTGTCTGTTTATAAAATTTTCGTAGGTATAGGAAAGTGTCACATCTTAGAGAGCGATCCGGGCTGGCTTCGGCACGACTGCTCACTAAACAGTTAGCTTCAGATATAACCAATATAATATCATATGTTTCTGTCAAAGAAGTAATCATATTATTATGTAGGACATCTAATTATATTTATTATAGTGAGTCGTTCTACAAGGTCCAATCAGCCTTAAAGTTCAAGTTATCATTTGAAATGGTCTAGTTTTACTGAGTTTTAAATAATCGCGGCGGTGATACCAAACCCAAGCCTAAACTTATCATTAGGGTGATTGAGGAGTGCGGAGATGGCGCAGGCCAGCTTAGCCTTCCTCCCTCCGAGAGACCTCTGCAGCGTGGCTCCCACCAGTCCGTCGGAGTCTGCTGAACCTCGCACTGTCCATTCCTTTGTATGCCACTCGTAAGCTAAGGTTGCAACCGCGCGACGAACTGCAAATCCCACCTGCATTTAAATGATAAAATTTTAGTAAGTAGGTAGATACAATATGTCTAATAGTTTCGTTTTCAAATCACCATTCTGAGTTCATAAACTCAACGAAATACTTATAGATCTTTGAGTTGCAAGAGGCGCCGCCATCGAACCCCGTGTCTGTACTCGGCTAGGGAGAGTTACCTTCAGCTGGAGATCTGATGTGCCGTTAATGGTTAACAGCTTTGGTGTGTAGACACCTTTACATAGTTTGTGATGATAATTATAACAGTTTTCGAGGTGACGGATTTTTAAGTAGGTAACGTCTTGGACTATCGAAATAAAACCATTTGGGTAACTTGCGTGAGTACTTGAGTAGCCAGTTCTACAGGTCGACATAAAAGAGTCTGACGAGTGGCAACCTCATTTTATCCAGACTGTTTTTTGTCTTTTCTCCCGCATTTCTAGTCTGCTGAAGGGGGATGCGCTAAGGTAGTCCGCAAATTTCCTACGTTGTTTGCAATTTTTAGGTCAGTGGCAGGTTTACGTTGATAAAAATATGATTCACGACCGTCATCAAAATCATCAATAAGTAGGTAGGTACAATTTTTTAAGTTAGGATTGGGCTCAAACGGTCATGGTTTCATAAAATTGACATTCAATATTCAATTTGGTCTACCGTGGCACTTTCACCTTAAGTATGTAAGTATTTACTAAGTGGCAACTCAACGAATGAACTTACCTACCCAAGTTTTCATGGGCCTAATCCGATAAAATAATGTAAATAAAGATTGTGAGATTTATCATCACCTCAAGCATGGCGGCCACGGTGAGGAAAGGTTTGATATCTCTAGCGTAGCACAGGTCCAGGCCCCTATTGCCCAGGGTCGCACTGATGGCGTGGTCCCCACTGGCCCAACGCCCGGCCCCCGACGCCGAGCTCACCTCCGTTGAGTGCCCTCGAGCCACCACCTCCGCACCCAACGAAAATTTATCCGTCACGGCCTACAAACCAAAGAGATGACTTAGAGGATTAGGGATCAGTTTCTAATAGCAATGTACAAAACACAGATTAACAAGGATATAGGTAGGTAACGAGCCATCACGGCTTTGGTGATTTAACCGAGATTTTATTTTGAACTAGCTGCGCGTGGCCCCGCGGTTTCTCCCGAATAAATCTCGATCCCGTGTGAATATCGGGATAAAAGCATCCTATGTCCTAAACCAGGTTATGGTCTACCCATGAGCTAAATTTCATCCAAATCCGTTAAGCCGTTTAAGCGTGACAGCGTAACAAACAAACACTTTCGCATTTATTAATATTAGTTAGGAATTAGGATATTTAAATTGCTCTACTTCGTATTTTCTATGAATTGAACTTTTTGTAGGTACTTATATTTCAGTAAGTAGGTATTTATTTAGGTAATTTATAAGTATGTATTGTGTTACCCAGTAACTGGGTTGTGGAGGTCAGATAGGCAGTCGCTCCATGTAAAATACTGGTATTCAGCTGCACGTGTTTCTGTTTATACTAGAAGCCGTGTTTATGTTGGAACATAGTTGCGAAAAGGCTAGGCAGATGATGAATGGTGTTTGGAAGATGGGCAGGTATCCCTAACATTAATGACTACGACCTACCTACTCTGTTTTATTTTTTCTGTAGCTAAGAGCTTTACCGGTATGTACTTATCTTCCTTACATGAAGGCAATTAAGTAGAGACATTACGTGCTAAACCAAAGTTGTATTGTAATAAAAAGAGGCTGGCTGCACAGACCAAAAAAACCTCCAAAATAATACCTGTAGATAATGAAGTGCAATGAACTCCCGATTTACAGCGATAATGGAGACTGTAAACCTGTTGAAATATGCATCTATAATGCTCTCACAACTGTAGAACTCTGCATCGGCTATCTGAGCAACAACCGTCGCCCGTGTGCTCCGCGTCGGTCCCACACGCATTTCACAGCTCAACTGCCCACCGGGCGCTGCTTCCATTACGAAGTATGGCAATGCCGTCGGCTTATCCTTATCCGCGTACGACATTAAAAGTTTATAACCCCCAGGAGACACCGAACTAAACGATAGAGAATGACCAAACATCCAATTGGATGTTGCACTCTGTTTTACAGATACACAGGCTCCTTCAAAACATTGTGGTAGTCTATATCTTGCCGAATTATGTATATGCCGCAAAAGACCCGGACGAATTGCACCTGCCGGCAGATTGTCATCTTGTGAGCATTCGTCCCGTCCCGCTCGGGAACCAGTTACCCCAGCGCCAGTTTTCCCTCGGTCACCGGCTGAGCTAGGACTGTCAGACACTTTGCATTTACATATTTTGATCGGAGGCGCATCACCTCCAGCGCATCTATCGGCATCATTTGGTGGCTCTTTGGGGACACATGGGTTTGTTCGTGCGGAGTCGGAATGCCTAAGTTCCTTCCGAGAAGAGTTACTTTCACAGGGACCTTTAGCATAAATGGTTTCAAAAAGTCCCAATTTTAATAAATTAAACAACGATAATGATAAAGAAAACTTTGACTCACTTTCCTTTTTATTCATTTTTTAACAAATTGTATCTAAAGTGAGTAAAAGAAAATTTTGAGGTAGCAGTGACATTTTGTGGTGACATTGATAAAAAAAATTACAAATTATACTATACTTTAAAAATGGAACATAAATAGGTACTTTCTTTATACACGAACTCATTTCTGTCTCTAAGGTAAAAGGGTAAAATCAATCCTACACTCTTGAGATCTCACCTTGGAAATAAAATATTCACAGATAAAACTTACCTATGTAAGTAACAGTTATTATGTTATATTACAAACATAACATGAGAATAATCACATGTTTATATTCGAACCTACTAGTGACCCGCCACTGCTTCGCACGCTTTTTACGACTTGACAAAACATCGGAATTTATTTATTATAATGATTGTGTAAAAATATTAATGTAAGTACAAGCTTTCCCCCGCGGCTTCGCTCGCGGTTTCGTCCGCGTGGAAGTCGGAAATCATTCTACGGGAACTTAGGTACTATCGGGATAAAAAGTGACCTATATGTTAATTCAGGTTTTAAACTATGTGTGCCAAATTTTTTATCCAATTCATAACACGGTCACTCAGACTTTAATTATTTATAATGTGTATAGATTAGCGAATGTGAGCAAGCGTTTCGTACGAATAGTCCTATCATTATTGAAATGCGAAGAAAGTTAAGTAATTGCTTAGTTAACTGTTTGCAAGCCAACTACAACTAATACTTATATTCAGTAATACACCTACGTTACTAAACAAACTACAAAATAAAATACAGGGTGTAAGGGACAGCCCTCCGCAAACTAACAGGTTGCAATCAGCTCCTTATTCTGAATCATATTCCACCGGAAATGTTCTCAGGAAAACATTTTTTTAATTGTTTTTTCAGGTACTACTCCTTTATTTTCAATGTAAAATTATATTACCTATCTGTAAACATAACAGCTAAAATAAAAAAACCAGCAATGGATGTTGAAATACTCTAACGAACGTCACGTGAAATCAGCTGTTCCCGCCATCCCGTGGAGGGAAGTGCGGCCGAAGGCTCGCTGCGCTGCCGATCGCTACGTGGGTTTTGCCATGGCAACGATACATTGCGTGTAAAACAAATCAGGTTTATTGAATTCCTATAACGTTCCTGAAATAATTTTATGTACCGGTCATCTTAGTACGATATATTGAATGCACCCCATCAGTCTGCGGAGAGCTGTCCCTTACACCCTGTATAAGTAGATACCATAGATATAAGAAAGAAGGTAGATACCTAAGTCCAAAAATTTCGCCATAAAGGAGACTTATGGGAAGTGTTCTATGGGTTCTATGAACCAATAGCGATACGGTTTTGATATTTGAGTGAGATACTTCATCTATACCCTTGTGCAAAGGGGCATCAAAATCTGACCGGCAGGCATCGATCACTAATAAAGAACTAGATACACAATCAGCGGCAAAAAATGTCCTCACCGAATGAGCACCCACTTGAACATTTGGGTGCGCTTTTGATTTAGTAGCATTCGAACGCTCCGATGGTAAACACGCGACATAGTATCGGTCGTAAAAATTTATTGCTTTTTAAACATATCTTTGTGAAATAAACTTTAAGCATTTCGTTTAAGGTTGAATTTACATTAATTTATATTTATTTCAACTATTATTACTTAATCACAATTTGGTGCCAGTTTTAAGAGAACTTTTGTTTGGGATTGTGTATCTAGTTCTTTATTAGTGATCGATGCCGGCAGGGCTATTACCTATCTTGCAGAAGCAATGCGATAGCGATCATTTGTTTCATTTTGACAGTTCAACAACATTCAATGCGATAATTACGTTGCAGAGCAGAATTAAATTTCGAACTTATGAAGTAATGGATTAGTAATCTGTTTCAAAACGAATTGATTGTTTATTACGTAAGGCAGTGTATAGAGTGCCACCAGTGGCACTCTATCTTTATCGGGTAAAGTGCCACTACAGGCACCCTAGTAACACCGCCTCGGCCCGGCCAAAGTGCCGCAAGCATTGGATTGTCATTGTCACTGTCTCTAAGTCACGTCACTTGGTATTTTGTTTGATTGTCGAGGGTTAATCGCTGTAAAACACCATATTCCCAAAACATTACATTCTCTTGTGCCTAAACGGACCCTGGCACTTCTCCGGCCGCTACCGCGGCACCGCTCGCTACGCACGCTCGGCTCGTGCGTTGTGTGGTCACAGTTCTAACCTAACATAACCTAAATATCAAGTGACAGTGACAATGCAACGCTCACGGCACCCTAGCCGGGCCGAGGCAGTGACACTAGAGTGCCACAAGAAACTCGCGGCACTCTATACACTTCGATTACGTAATAAGGGTACCGGTGATTTCGAGAAAAAAATACTTTTAGAATTTACACGATTTTCAAGGGCGACCGTTGTAACTACCGGAAACCGTTCTTAGGAGACTGCCCTAGTGGAGGCGATCGGCGGCGGTAACCTCTTGCGTCCGGCCCTGGTTCAGGCCATGGTGCGGAGCGAAAGGGCATGGCAAGCCGTCACCACCTTCAGCGAAGCAGTAATGCTCGCGAAGGAGGAGGCGGAACGCGCGAGGGAGTGGCAAAGGCCACGCCCTACCAGCCCTAGCCGCCGCCGCCGTAGGAGACGTCCCGGGCGTCGGGAATTGATAGCCGATTTCCGGCCACCATAGGCGCGGGCCTGCGGACGGAGAGCAACGGGCAGCTCGCCGTCCGATAAGGACCAGCCCCCCAATTACGCAATGCACGATCAATTTTAAATTGAAACCAATTGAAAAAGATTGCCAGTCCATTGCTTCGTAAGTTCGACAGAAAAAATATGCTCAACTTTTTTTGTCGAACTTATGAAGCAATGAACTGGCAATCTTTTTCAATTGGTTTCCATTTAAAATTGAGTTTGCGTTACGTAATTAGGGTGCAGGCCCGGGTCGACGGCGCGTAGTGTTCCACGCGCGCCTCAAAGAGATGTCAGCAAAACTGACGGGGTCCGCTAGGGCCGATGCCTGCCGGGGTTGCGGTTAGTCCCAAGGGGAAACCGTGGCCCCTGGCAAGGCAAGGGAAGTAACACGGGTGGGTTTTAGTCAGTAAGAGTCTGACACGCCCTTCCGCTCCGCCCAGAGCGGGAGAAGTCATTGGATGATTACCCACCCAAAAAAAAAAAAGAAAAGAAAACTGCCCTAAACTTTTTGAGTAATTTGTAACTGGATTCTCAGATTTTGTAAAATGGTAGGTACAGTCAGCTTAAAAAATGACAATCCTTACGTTTTATTTTCGACCTGGTTAATTATGATATTCTGTGGCATAAGCTACTTGAGGAGACGACTGTGCCGAGGGAGACGGTATCCCTCCTCAAGTAGGTACTGGTACAGCAATAAAAAAAATGGGTCAGCTCGCTTAGTCAGGAATATCCTCTGAAATGCGGTGTCAGGCAAGTTGGGTTGACTACTCCGAGTTTGTTTAACCTATTTGTTAACCAGCTCATTGGCAAGCTCAGCGGAGCTATGGTCGGGTGTTCAATAGACGGAACCATGATAAATAATATTAGTTATGCGGATGACATAGTTCTGCTGAGCCCGTCAGTGAGTGCGCTTAGAAGACTTCTGGGCATTTGTGAAGCGTATGCCATGTCGCATGGACTCAAGTATAATGCTAGTAAGTGTGTCCTCATGGTATTCAAGGCGGGGAACAAAGCTCCGTCAAATGTGCGACCAATTAGGGTCGGGGGGTCGGCACTAGTGAAGGTGACTGAAGTAAAATACTTGGGTCACATGCTAACGGTTCGCCTACAGGATGATGCAGACTTAGAGAGGGAAAGGAGGGCGTTGGCAGTCCGCTGCAATAATTATGTTGGCCCGCAGATTCGCACGATGTGCTACAGATGTAAAACTGTTACTTTTCAGAGCCTTCTGTCAGTCATTCTACACGTGCAGTCTGTGGATCAATTTTACGCGGCGGGCTTACAATGTCCTGCGTGTTCAGTACAATGACGCTCTGAGGGCAGTGTTGAAGAAACCCAGGTACCTACTGCAGTGCTTCCGAAATGTTTGCGGGAGCTTCCATCGATAATTTCTTCTCTATCATCAGGAAAAGAACCGCATCGATGATGAGCAGGGTCCGTGGTAGCACCAACTCTGTCCTCAGAACAGAACGTTAGTGTGCAAAATAAACGGTTCGTTTACTGTTTACTGGGCGAGCAGTGGTGGCCCAGTGGTATCGGCCCCGACTTACAAGTCGGTTACGGTCGTGGGTTCGAACCCAAGCAGGCACTTTACTTTGTGTAAATAATTTCATCAACACTGCTCTCAAAAACGGTGAAGGAAAACATCGTGAGGAAACCGGCATGTCTTAGAACCAAAAATTCGAAGACATGTGACATCTACCAACCCGCACTGGGCCCGCGTGGTGGATTACGGCCCACTCCCTCTCACCGAGAGGAGGCCTGTGTCCCAGCAGTGGGAACATTAATAGGCTGATGATGATGATGATGATGATGGGCGAGTGTACACTTACTCAGTAATAGGAAATAGGCTGTAATATACCTACTGATCTTGATTAGTTGATTTTGTACTAACAAATTACTAACACCCTGTTTATTTGTATTTTTATGTGTTCTACTAACAACCCTACTTACGTTTTATTTGTTAAAAATGTATGGAGTATGTCTGAAATAAAGATATTATTATTTATTATGGTGCCAATTGATGCAGTTTCGTGTAAGGATTAAAAGACTCGTCTATACCTACTGAGGTTAGAGTGCTAGAAGACTCACAAATAAAAAAAAACAACGGGATGCACTCCGGGAGTGCCGGCAGAAGTGAAAACTTGAACATTAACGTTGTGTAGGTATTTTGGAATGGTTAGGGAATAATTTCGCACGAATTACTTTATTTATCAGTATAAAAGTACTATAATTTATGTGGTTAAATACAATATTCATTAGTAGTACCTAGTAGTATATTTATTTATTTAAAAAAAATAGTCTAATAAATATAAACAATTTATTTAAACACTTTCATGATGTAAGTACCTATGTTTTGACTGCTTTTTGTTACCCATCAATGTGGGTAAAATTTCTTACCTCGCAATTTTTACGTAATGTCAAAGACTATTTATTTTGATATTTACTTTGTCGGTTGCTAGGCAACGGATCTTACAGTCAGTGTTCCGACGCGAGTTTAAAATTTTTTACCCATCCGAAAAAAGTGCACAACGCCCGCTAAAGAAGTCTTGACTTCAAAAAACGTTCCCATCATGTTATACATTTCGTATGGAATTATGTGCATAGCGATACAAAAAGTAGTTTGAATAGATACTATTGATAGTTTAAAAATACTGACCACCTCATAGACGGAATTTAAAACACCTTGATTCTTAATTATACATAAAAAAAAAAAGTTTGACTAAAATAAGATGACTTTCTTTTTACAAGCTTTATAATAGCTTGCTCTGTTCGTATGTGTTCCCGGTTACTCCTATTGTCATCCCTTTTTCAAGCACTTCCTGGCATCCGATTGAGCTGAAACTTGGCATACCTACTTATATAACTACCGAGACGTCATGTTCGTGAACGGGCGCCGTCAGTAGGGACTGGTCATCTCTTAGCTGCCATGGCTTATTTTAATTTTTTAATTGTTTTTATATTTTTATTACGGACTCTTTAACGTGCACGTCTTTCTACATTGTTCTCACATGTTTAATTTCAACATGAATGATGTAACCAATATTTTATAACAATATTTTGATGTGAGTGACAAGAGTGTCCGTGGAGTTTATTGCCCGTTCTTCTCCATAGGAACCTACTACGCTTTGGAATGGGCAAATAGCTTCATCTTTCTGACCAAGGGCGTAGCCAGGATTGTATATAGGAGGAGGCAGACAAATCACATTCCGTATTGTTGGATTTCACAAGCCAGCCTTCAAGCCTGATAGTTTCTTAGGTCTTATAAGAAGCCTCGCAAGCTATGAAGCTCGTCAGAATAACAGTTTACCAGCGAACGACCGCTCTTCTAAGGTGGGGCAGCTGCCCCTCCCTGCCCGTACGTAACTCGCTACGCCCAATCGCCCATGACTGAACGACCCCTTGACAATTCAAAAGTGTCTGTAATTGGTTTATTTGAAATTTAAATGCTTTGAGTTGAGTTGTGTTGAGATATTTTGAAAAAATGATACCATGGAGCTGGTCTGATGATGGAGCCGGAAGTTGGCCATAGGAACTCCTCAATCAAAAAAGATAGCACCATCGTGTTTGGACTCATTATAGTTATGCATTAACAAGTGCTTTGATACTAGGTGGTGTTCAGGGTCTGATGATGGATCGGGAAGCTGGCCATGAGAAAACCTCAATCAAACAAGATAGCACCATCATCTTTGGACTCATTGGTTATGGATTGACAAGTTTTTTGACACTAGGTGGTGTTCAGGGTCTGATGATGGACCTGGAAGGTAGTCACGAGCACTCCTCAACCAAACAAGATAGCATCATCGTGTTTGTGCTGCTGGGGAGTTTGTTGCGCCACTTCTTCTCTCCAGCAAAAGCACTAGGAAGTGGTGAAGGGCGGGCGTTTTTGGGGGACTGTCTTATGTAATTTTGACGTTCGAAAAGTGCTGATTCTCAGCCTAGTTTGAATAAATGACTTTTGAATTTGAATTTGGTCAAATTGGATATGTATTGACAACTGCTATTACTCGTACACTAGCTGGTGTTTAGGGACTGATGATGGAGCCGGAAGGTGGAAATACAAAAAAAAAAAGGACATAGATTTATTTGTCACAGAAACAGTGTGTACAAAAATATAACTCGAATATTAAAAAAACATTTTATTTTTAAATTGAAACTCCTCAAATAAATAAGATAGTGTCGTTGTGTTTGAGCTCGTTATTTCTGTCTTGGCAACTATCAGGGGCCTACCACAACCACTAAAAGCAGTATTATTTTAATCTTGCTTCAGTAGGGGAAAGAGACATGGTGCTATACTTCCTATAGAGCTTCATCTCTTTCCCACACTAAAGTAATACAGGGAAGGAACCATACAACATCGATGCTCTAGCTAGAGGAAATGAAAAGAATGAAAAATGTTACCGAGCTTGGTGTAATAAATTATTAAACAGACTAATGCACAAAATGTAGCTATTAAGTATAAAATATAATAAACATACTTACGTTCTAAAATCTGTATTTGATTTATAAACTGTGGAAATAAAAAGAGTGTTGGGCTTGTTGGATATCTGGTGATAGTAACACATATTTAAACAAATCCTAATGCCTAAAGTAAAAAATAAAATATAAGTACCTACCTAAAAACTTTTTTATCCGACTGCCACAGAAGGTGGGTAATGTTTTTCGAGAGTATGTATGTATGTATGTATGTATGTATGTCTATTTCTTTGGCACGCTCTGTAGCCTAAACGGCATGATGGATTTTAACATATGAGGTGTCGTTAGATTCGTCTTAATTGTAGAAGTGTCATAGGCTATATAATATTTATATATTGCATCTGCAAATACTAATTTTGGTATCGCAGGCGGGGACAAACAAAACTTACACCATATATCCGGTTATTAGTTTGTCCCCGCCTGCGATACCAAAATTCTATCTTAATATATATAAATCTCGTGTCACAATGTTTGTCCTCAATGGACTCTTAGGCCACTTAACCGATTATAATAAAATTCGCACACCATGTGCAGTTCGATCCAACTTGAGAGATAGGATAGTTTAAATCTCAAATTTATTATTTTATTGCAAATTAGGGCTACCTATGCGAAGCTGGGGCGGGCAGCTAGTAGATTATAATGCTTGTTTTTCTCTTTTCAGTTATTATTAGGGATTTTTGTTTTTTGAATAATTTTCTTTATTAAAACAAGCTTTTAATGCACTAAAAAGTACTAAATAAAACCTACGTAAACATAGAACTTTAATATTTTCTTAAAAGCTTGGGGCGTAGGTAAATGTCCTACTTACACTAATCTTGAAGATAAGCCTCAAGCTTTTAAGAAAAAATTAAACTTCTATACGTATACGTTTACGTAGGTTTTATTTAGTACTTTTTAGTTCATTAAGACTCAATTTAACCATACTCTGTTAGATATAACAGACTTAACACACATGTCAACTGCTGTGATTGGCTGTTGTCATGTCAGTGAGCCAATCAAAGCAGTAACCTGAGTTTAATGACCTGTTAGCTAATTTTTGTGTTTGGTGAAATTGGGTCTTAAGCTTGTTATTAAAGAGATAGAGAAGAAGATTTGACTTATATTTTATTTCAAATGTACCTAATGCATAGATTATAAAAATCGTGGATAAGATGATTGATCAATAGAATACGGATTACTTTTATAAAAAGTTTTTTGCCATTTGTGACATTTCTAATACTCTAACGTCGGCTGGTCCCCTAGAGTTTTTTGATCCATATAGAAACAGGATAAAATGGCGTCAAAAAACGTTTTTGTGTAAATACTTAGCCAATTTTCTTGCTGACTGTACATTTTTTTACAAAATCTGTAAATGCGGGTCAATAAAAAGTTAAGGAGAGTCTTTTATTAATGTTTTCCTCTAGCCACAGATAATATAATCACTAGCTTACCTGCCATTTCGACCCGTCTGAATATCCAGCCTTTACCTATATTATAAAAGTGTATTTTTCTCAAAATTATTGCGTTAGATGCCCTTTTGCACAAGGGTTGTGATGAGGTATCCTTATACAAATACAAAAACCATATCGCTATTGGTCCATATACCTGTTTTGAATAGTCTACTTTGTTAGTTTAGGAGCTTAGTTACACTAAAAGGTTATTTTTTATTTTTCGCTTTTGTTTTTTATTTGTCGGTTTAATATTTTGTAAAAAAAAACTTTTTATTTTTCGTTTGTTACCATTAATTTTTTTCGTCTATTATGGTATTCCCACAACAGCCTTCCGACTCCATCGTCAGACCCTCAATTACAGACCAGTCATACCCAGTTAGGTTTAAAGTTCTCATCAAGGTGAATGAAATAAGCCCAAACACGCTTAGCTGCTGAGGAGCTATCGCGACTGTCTTCCGTCTCCATCATCAGATCAACTCGGTCTTTAATATGTGGTTGTGTGTCATCAGAACCACGTGTCAGAAATTACAACAGAATCGGTTCACAGTTGATAAGTAGGTAATTCAGGCGACAATAAATAAGCTACTCTTAATGATTTTATACCGAAAATTACGTCTAAACGAGTAGTGCTAATGATTTGGAAAAAATATATGTTAAATTAAAACATTTTCTTAATAACTTAATATACGAATATTGCACGACTCATAATGCGAAGCATTAGAGTGTGCTCTACGATCGAAAAATTTTTTTTGCCCCATTTCTGTAACTGTTTTTATTGTTACACTCCTGCTAGTACACAGAACCTACTTAATTTATATACCATTGTATAGATGATTAAATGGAGATTAATACTGTACTTTTTAACAAAATAGTTGAAAAAAAAATCCTGTCCGTCAATTTATGAACCCTGAAAACATTGTAGCTTGCAATAAAATCAATTAAATGAGTCATTTTTTTTATACATTCGTTTCAGCCCTAGAAGGAACCCTATTGAAAATGGCTCTTTTATTCAAAGTAGTTTAATTATAATTAATAAAATACTGACTAAAATATAATATCTATAACTAAATATTTCCAACCTTGGACTTGACGTCCGTAAGTTGCCTAGCAACCGCCAAGTAAATATCTTTGTAAATAGTATTTGACATTACGACTTCATGAAAAGTGATAAATTGTTCATTTTTGTTAGAAACTATGTTTTGAATTTCTTTTTCGTTTATGAATGAGTGTTATGTATGAGGCGTGCACTTTTGGATTTTCCAAACTATTTTAGATTATGTTTAGACATATCACTATGTATGTGAAATTAATTTGTAAGTTGTGTCTAACGCGGATAATAAACTGAGAATTACCTACCTACGCAAAAGCTATCAAGCGTATTTTTCTGAAACCTTCACCATTCATCATTTTGTCTTATATGTTAATAATGCGTCAAATTGTCCCCAATTTGACGCATTATTAACTTATAAGACAAAAGATATTTTAATAAAACACGTATACTAAAAGATTAATATTTTAATTATCTTTAAAATGGTGAAGGTTTCAGAAAAACACGCTTGACAGCGCTCCTTGATGAGCGAGTCCTATTACTGGCTGGACGTACGACGCGTTGCGTGACCTTCGTACAGAACACGCAAGCTAACCACTCAAGGTCACTGGCATGTATCTGGGTCTTCAGTGGGTGAAAAATCAATCAACCCCAATTTTTTTTTTAACCTTTGGGGTGGATATTTTTTTCAATTTTACATGGGACCAACTTTGAGGTAGGTAGATATACCCACCCCAATAAGGCTTATTCCCATATTCCCCCCTGAGAGAATCTCCCTCAGGGGGGAAAACGGGACACTAATGTAAAAAGAATTCCCGAAAGTCCAAAACAAGAATCGTTCAAATCGGACTCTCTGTAAAAAGTTACGCGTGGACACACCAAAATAAAAAAAATAAAAATATACTACGTGTTGACTTGAGAACCTCCAACTCTTTTTTAGTCGGTTAAAAATCCAATCTACTTCGCAAAGAGAAGACAAAAGCTTAGTAGGTACTTGTACTTGTCGGGGATTTACGTTATTCTATATTTTGCAACAAAATCGGGGAAAAACAGATGTGGTTAAGATTAAGATACTGTTTAGTCATCTTCTTCTTTTCTATGGCTTTAAAAAGAGACAACAATATTGCTGCCATCACAGATATAGATAGACATAGATAACGCAAGAGCAACTACTTCGCGTGCCCAGCTTACGTACAATAATCGTAAGCTGCCACTTTCGCGCTCAGTCTGCATCGTTGTGCCACGCTAGTCGGACGTCAGTTAAATAATTTAAAATGGTTAATTGCTCAGTTATAAATTGTAAAAACTTTACAAATGCGAGGAGAAAAAATAAAGGAAACGATTCCTTCCATCGATAAGTCATTTTGTGATTAATATTATGCGTATTTAATATTAAAATCAATTATTTTTAATCTAATACTCTCTGTAATACCAAATTTGAGAAAAACATAGGTCATCAAACGTAAACTGAATATTCGTATTACATTGCGGCTTTTACTTGAAGCGATTGATGCGACGTTTTGTTTAACAAGTGATGAATATCGAAGCAAGTGATACTATCGTATATCGCATCGGTTTCGTAGTACAGGCGCTTTTATCATTATTCTGTCAATTTTAGCGATTAGTGCTGTACATCCTATGCAACACAAATCCATTCTCAAGAATCGATTTCGGAAACAGAGGAATGATTTTGTATTTTATAGGTAGTAATTATGTAGACAATTTTAATAAATTATAGTAACGTTTAGTGATTTTTTCAGTTTCCCACATGAACCCAATTTAAAAAAAATGGATTGAGGCGACGGGAAATAAAGATTGGTTCCCAACAAAGCATAGCACTATTTGTTAAATACATTTTGAGGAAGCATGCTTTGTTGAAGGGAAAAAGTTACGAAAAAGCAGCATATCCGACTATTGATGTACTGAAGATCACAACTTTCTTTATCTTTTTGCTGTTGCAGCTCAAGTAATTTAGCATCCATTTTAATTTTATTATATCGTATTTTACTGGGTTTTTGTTTAGCTTCTAAAATTTCTTCTCTGGTTTTTTTTTTTATGTTTCTGAAAGATAATCTACAACAATTACAAGGAATAAGTAGGGAAATACTAACATTTGAAGAAATTATAAATCCCTAACTGCCTACTAAGCAGATCAGGAATTTTTATTTTCCTCTGTTTATCTCATTCCTCTGTCTATCTCATTCCTCTGTCTATCTCATTCCTCTGTCTATATCATTACTATGTCACAAAAGCGATTAATTAATCTATTTAAGCGATTCTCAATAATTCTTTACTGTACACGATTACTCAATAAATAGACAAATGGTATAATAAAATGGCGATCTTTATTCAAAATTGAGATGAAAAAGGGTAGAATCTCGTTGTTTTTGTAAACATTAGAACTAAATTGAATATAAGGTATTTCAATCGAATATTCACGTATTTATAATGGTTAACTTACTTGAAATTTTGGAAAAGGTATCCAAAAACGACGTGTGAACGTCGACGGAACGCGCACGAGCACACAACCTCTCAATGCGAAGACTTTTAGTTAGCGTACTGCTGGCTGGGTTCCCCCCAGGGTAGGCCCCCGCCTAGCGCCAGCGCTCACCCAGCCAGCAGTATCGATTTCAAAGATAATAAAATCGATTCAAAGACGCTGCCGCGTGCGGCGGATTTTATTTTCCCATCACTAAATAATGCTTGTGACGTCATAGTAGGTAGTCAAAAAATGGCACGCTTGGTTTTCATACAGATCGTGATACTTGCGTTATCTATGTCTATCTATATCTGTGGCTGCCATCTACAAAAAAGTATCCAGGCCATCTGACACGTGACTAATAAACAGGGGTGACTAATGTTTTGACAGTGAACAAGTGAGTGACGTATAGAGTGGTGCCAGATTTAACGATATTTTATTTTTGGCCATTTTATGATATTCGTGAGAGTTGCGCTGATTTGAAATAAAAATCGTAATTCTTGATGTGAAAAATCTATTGGCACGCCTTGGGGGTAACCGTAAGTAAGACCGATTGGTATGCCACGTGAAGCTCTCTTATGCCGTAATTCCAATAAGTGTACGTACGCACTGATTCTGTCACTCCCTTACTTTTTTAATTATAGCATCAGTCACATTTTATCCATCAAATCTTCGCTCTTCCAAGGAAAAATAATGGAACCTAACTTAAGGCGGGCGCGCCCCCGCCGCAGTGTGTAAGGATATAATGGCCAACCTTATGATTCCAGAGATATCCTCAGTTTTCATGTCAGCGCCATACAAATTTTTCTTAAAAAAATTATAACTCCTTCATTTGTACACGCAATTGCCTCATAAGAAATTTTATAGTATAGTAATGATCGGCAGAATCCATTTCTAGCCAAAAAAAGGACCCTTCAACATTCAAGTCGCTATGTCTATGAAAGGCGATTTTCAGCCTACCGTGCGCCGCCGCGCCGCGGGCGGTCGTACTTTTGACTTCCGGCTATTACGCCTTAGAAATTATTGGCTATTTGAAGAAACTCGGATCTGGCAACACTGAACATTGTCAGTGATAATACACTGTCAGTGTCTGGTCTGTCTGTGTGCCTGTTTATGGTTGTTTGCGAATTGGCAAAAGTGAAGTTTTATTAATTTATTCGGGAAACAGGAAAGAAAAGAAAACTGTAACTAATTGATTAGATACTGAGATAGAGTTCCTTAAACCACAGAATTGATTTCTATTCTGTTAGACAGTTTGAAAAAATCCATGTTTGATAAGGAAAATTCTTTGTGACTTTGTGTTTTCAACAAACATTACACAGTTACAAAATTAAATGTCTGCTATCAACATGAAACTCTCCAAAATGTTGGAAATGTTTAAACTGGGGTTGAAATCGGACGCAGTCCCCAGAGCTCCTAGGACTAGTGAAGAGACTCCAACACCAGAAGCACATAATGAGAATGTTGAACTTCCTGAAGAAGAACAAGAAGAAGAAATAGTTATAGAATCAGTATCCGACGACGAAATAGAAAAGGAAAAGAAACCTAAGAAGAAAAAGTTTTTTAAATCAAAGAAACAGGGTGATGATGATGACGAAGAAGAGTTTTCAAAGTCTTCGCAAGAAAAACGCGGGAGTGCAAGTTCAGTAAATGTTCAAGGTAATTGTTTCCGACACTCTTCAAATAAATAACCCTATTCAAATCTTCGATTTATCCAATGTTATTGTTTACCATTATGCCCAGTGGGTATTGGTATGATTCATATTTATGCCATTTGTGGTTGTAGGACTTACAAGTTATTTGATCCTAATGTTAAAGTGTTTCTTGCATTATTAGCAGTGCAATCTTTAAAATATATACATTTTATGCAACATGCCTGTCACAGCTATTGCTCTAAATGATCATTTTTAGGGTTCCATAACTCAAGGATGCCAAACAGAACCCTATTACTAAGCCTCCGCTGTCCGTCTGTCTGTCAGCGACCTGTATCTCATGAACCGTAATAGGTAGACAGATAAAAATTTCAGAGATTATGCATTTCTATTGCCGCTATAACAACAAATAATAAAATTAAATAATAAAGGGGGGTCTCCATACAATAAATATCAAATATTAAAAAAAATCTAACCCTGACATGTGGGGTGTCATTGTCTAGAGCTCATTGTATAGAGAACAAATATTATTATATTTTTATCTTCAAAACTGATGGAAAAGGGCCGCAAAAGTTGTCAGTTTAAGACCATTTTTGTACAAGCTCTATCTCAACAACTAAACAAGTTAGGAATTTAAAACTTCTGTATATTATGTACCATATACTATATTTATTCATGTAATTCATAAAGTATTTATTTAAATATGAATGATTTTCTGCAACTGCAAAAATAACTTTGTAATTCATAGTGTCATTATGAAAATCTTTGCGTTTTTCATCAAAATTAAAAATAATAATGTTCTTCGTTTATTGTTTCATTTTTTTTTGCTAAATAATTACGGTGGTACGGAACCCTTCCTGTGCTAGTCCGACTCGCACTTAGCCGCTTTTATTGTATTTTCTTATCAATGATGAAATTGAAGTTTGACTCACTTATCAGACTTTTCTAATTCACACAATGTTTCTTGCTAGTTCTTCTCCATAGGTACCTCATTGCTTTGGAGTGGCAACTAGCTTCATCTTTCTGACAGACCAACCCCTTGAAAACTCAAGTGCCATTTCAAATATGCTTTGAGTTTGAGTTTTACTCATGTACTAGTAATTTTAGTACTTTAGATGAAACTGCTAAGATATTATTATCATTCCACATTTGGAAATCACACAATTTCTTTCACAATATAAATTATTATCTCTCTAAGACTGAGAGATAACAATTGAGTAACTTGATCGTAAAGAAGTAACTTAGAGTCTAAGTTATTTTTTCATGGTTACAATACAAATCTATAATCCATCTAGAGATTGAACCGACTTTTGAAAGCATTGTCTCTGATTTATTTACTTGCAGTAACGCCTTAACCTGCCGATCCAGAACGTCGCATTGGCGTGCTCACATATGCCCATATTGTGTAGTATACCCTATTAATGTAATTAAATATTTTATTATACTTTATTTTCATCCATTTATCAAATCATGTGTTGTAGGAGCAGTATTAGTTTGAATAAAGGAGGTTCTATCATATTAATTTCGGTTTTGGTTTATATCATCAACTTTCTCTCTTGATTCCAGCTACTGGAAATGTGTACAACATTGTGAATGCTAAAGGTGTCAGGCTCGGAAATGATTACTACTTTGGCCCGGTCACCAAGACGGACGATAAACCAGGCAAACAGAAAAAATATGAAGAGGATGTAATTGAAAAGGATAATTTTATTCGGCTGCTCATGGAAGCTAGAATGAAGGTGATTATTTTTAGTATAGAAAATACACAATATTGATAATAGTTAAAGATCAGGTATTGGTGAGGTAACAACAACTTAGTTACTATTAACACTATAGACCATTGTAGTCTGATTAAATAAAGATTCATAATAATTAACTATGTGTTCCAGCCTGATCACGACTACATGGACTACATATCAAAGAACCTAGGAAAGAACTGGCACACCATCTTCAGAGCACTCGGCTTCACTCAAGGCAGAATTGAAACTGCCGAGATAAATGCAGCAGGTTATGATATCTCTGAGGTATGTACTTCTACTTTCTTACATTATACATAACATCATATTTATGTAAATTCCAAATTGTTTTCATTGTGTAAGTGTTAGGTTTACACCCTAACCGGGTGTTAAATAGAACAACCAACATGAATGCATTTGATTAATGCACCATCCTAACTTTTGTTTGTTATGCTTTCACGCTAAAACGGCTGAAATTTAGCACATGGGTAGACCATGACCTGGGGACATAAGATACCTACTTTTATCGCAATATTCACAAAGGTCCACGGGAAAATCTCCATATTTATTCGGGTGAAACCGCAAAGCGCAGCTAGTTTTCCAATATTTAAGACACCAGTGATTGAAAAGTTGTGTGGGAATCGGTTGTCATGGTAGTTGTGATGTAGAGGAATTAGGAGCTCGTGGCTAAGTAATCTAATAAGCCGCACGGGTCGATCCATCAGGTTAAGCTACGCTTGCCGGGGTTGGTCAGTGGATGGGTGACCATCTTTACATACCGAAACTCCTCCGTGCCTCGGAAAGCACGTTAAGCCGTTGGTCCCGGCTGTCATTCGTGGATCTTTGACAGTCGTTACGAGTCGTCAGAAGACCGAAAGTCTGGACACCAGTCTTACCAAGGGGTATCGTATTACCCGGTTACTTTGTTGTGGAGGTCAGATAGGCAATCGCTCCATGTAAAATACCGATATTCAGCTGCATCCGGTTAGACTGGAAGCCGACCCCAAGATAGTTGGGAAAAGGCTAGGAAGATTGAGGAATGAGGAAATGTCGTGAGGAAAGTTTTGAATATGAATGTGTATGGCTATAAGAGTAGGGGGAGACCAGACAAAAGAGGGGTGGACTGTGTGTAATTTGTTATGGCTAGAAAGGGCGACGAGATGACGACTAATAGAGAATTATGGAAGAAAAAGACATGTTGAGCTGACCCCAAATAAATTGGGATAAGGAGAATGATGATTCCAATATTTAAGACAAACCTTGTCTTGAGAATAATAATAATAATGATTGTTGCTTGTATCACGCTTTTATTTGATCAGTTTTTTCTTGTTTGTTATCTGTAATTTGACCAAACAAAACAAACTGTGTCAAGCTCAAGCTTAATAATTATTTCAAATTTTTCTTTAAACATTGTAGTACACACTGATAAGATTTTTAATCTTATCTTGATTTGATTGACGTAATAATTAAGACGCAAAATAAGTATAATCGTTTGTATAGCAATATATTACATACATTAGATAGTAAATGACTGCAATATATTGATAAAATTAATTCTGTCTGATAATACTCGTACATTTCTAGAAAAATGTTTATTTATCAGATATGACTTGCATTTGGGCTGGAATTTTGTTTCCAATAACTTGTTATTAAGTATGAATATTAATGTACCTACTAGCTTCCGACAGCGGCATTCGCCCGCGTGATGTCTTTATAAATTTATAGCTTAGGTTACTCAGTGATAATATAGCATTCTACTTCTGAAAGAATTTTTACAATCGGTCCCGTAGTTTTTTAGTTTATTAAATTTTAAAAACAAACATACAAAAAAATCAAATCTTTTCTCTTTATAATATTAGTTTAGATAAATTCAATTTCAACTTCAATAATTCGTTTTTATTACCAATCTTAAAAACTAGTTTTACGATATAGGTACGTGAATAAAAGATTTAGACATCCAGATTGCTTTGCTAAAGAGCATAGGTCTCCCCCAGGCTCACGGTCGTAAGTTTTTCTCCTCCATTCGCAGTAATTATCTGAAGTTGTCTTCCCATCTTTGAAATTGTCTTCCTCTTTCCTTCTCTGGGGTATCCCGGAGAAGATACGTAACATAATGGTATCATTATGTTACGTCTCTGACCTGTTTTCAGTTTTTACTTCTGATGACATGCCCACTTCCATTTTAGTTTTTGTATTGTGTAATTCAGGTCTGCTACATTTGTTTTTCTTCATATAGTTCTAAACTTTAGAGTTGTATTACAAAAACGTTTAATCTCAGTTCTGAGTGTCTGTGTTTCTTCTTGCAAATGGCCATCCAATTGTCCCTGTTCTTTGCCTGTCTAGTCTATGTCTTTGCCACCGTCCTCACCAAGTCATCCGGCCATCTTTTCAAAGGTTTTCCTTTCTTTTTCTTCCCCTCCATAGGGTCACTTTTTGTTCCATTTTTCTTCTGACAGTGTGGCCGGCCCATCTCCTTTTTAATCTTCTACATCTTGTGTTTTTGTATTAATTACTTATTTATAATTTTCCAGGCTCGTTACAAACTACTATTGGACTGGGTGACTAATGACGACGATGGAACTCTCGGGCGACTCGCCTCTTTGCTGTGGGAGGAAGGAGAGAGAAGTATTGTTAAAGATCTCTCTGTTATGTATAAGAAAAGTAAAAAGTGATCTGTTAGCGGACTGGGGAAATAGCCAAGAGAAGAATTGAAATCAAGAAAGATTCGTAATTTTTAAGAACGTTCGCATTCGCATCTCATTCGCAATCTCCCAAAAATACATTTTTGACAAGTTTGACAGATTGCGACTTGAATGTGAACGTTTTTTAAGTACGAGAATTGGCCTTCTGGTACTTGTAGAATTAGTTAATTACCTATCTTGAATTTTATATGTACTGCCAATATCAACATTTTTGAAGTGAAAACTTCTTTAGCGGCGTTGTGCACTTTTTTTGGGATGGGTAAAAAATTTTAAACTGGCGTCAGGACGTGACCGTAAGATCCGTTGCCTAGCAACCGACATAGTAAATAGCAAAATAAATAGTCTTTGACATTACGTAAAGATTGCGAGGTAAGACATTTTACCCATATTGATGGGTAAAAAAAGCAGTCAAAACATACTTCATGAAAAGTGTTTATTCAAAATGCACAACGTTAATTTTCAAGTTTTCAATTCTGCCGGCACTCCCGGAGTGCAACCCGTTGTTTTTTTTTCTTAGATTTCAATTACATACTTATTTCTCTTGGTATATACAATTGCTAGTAGTTAAAACTTGTGTACAGTCAGCCGTACATTACATCTACGGTAATAGTTAAACTTTACAGCATCTATGTCATAGCGGTAAGGCCGGTTTTCGCAGTTCAAATGTTAGTACAGATGTGTGGCTGACCGTACTACATTAAAATTATACTTTGAATAAGGATCGGAAACCTGGGGGCTTAGTTTGAGATTATACAGGAAAGATAATATGAAGTTATTTAGCTTAGCACATTCCTTGATGATGAGATTTTTTTAAATCTAAGTACAAGTGTGTGTTAGAATTGTATGCCATAAATGTAATGGTATGACATTAATTAATGAGGGCTGTGAATGCAGACGTCTACATTATATCAGTGGACAGTAACATCACAATGTGCAATGTACAATACGGCCCATATAACTTAGCAGTTCCGAACCTCGCGCAGTAGGCTGCGCAATAACATTTTTTAGAAACCAAGTGGTGACATGAGGCGAGTGTGAGTGAGAGAACATGCGCGATAGTTCGTAGTGCATATGTTCAGAACTGCTAAGTTATACCGGCTGTATTGTATGAGGCTAAATTAAGGTGACAAGTGCTTCCATAAATAAATACCGGGTCAAATTAAATTATTCCGCAAAACTTCACAGACATCTTGATATTATGGCATCATGATAAAACAACAACAAAAAGATTTTATATTTTATGTAACTACACACAGCTGCTCGGGGTCAACAACGCCGGAACGCACGCACTATGAGAAACAATAAGCCCACGTACGCACGGACGTGTTTTTATCGCGGCGATTGTTTTTCGCGTATTGGATTTTTGACGCTCTGCTTAGCGCCGAGAGTTGAATATCCAACAGTGTGTTTTCTTGACACTCTGGTATACGCGCTGGATGCGCTCTGTCGGATTCTCAATGCTCGGCTCAATACCGAGAGTTGAAAATCCAGTGTACGAAAAAAAAAGCCGCGATATAAACACGTCCGCACCAACCTAGGCTATGTTTGGAAAATTATATTTTTAGGGTTCCGTAGCCAAATGGCAAAACGGAACCAAGTCGCCATGTCCGTCCATGTTACACAGCTATTTTACTTGGAGACTACTTGCACTCCATCGATGAAAATTTGAAAGAAGGTGTATTCGGTGCACCGCTAAACAATGATGTAGGGAAATTACGAAAAAATCAAATCATTAAGGGTTCCCATACATGTATGTAACTGAGGGATGAATATAAAAATCAATGGACATTAACATGTGAGGTATTGTTGGACCCCGTAATTAAAATGATTGTGAAGTTTCAAGTCAATAGTTTTTGAGATATGGGATATTTTCGGTTGCAAATGGAGAAAATGAGCCTGATCTGTTCATGACAAATGGCTACGTTCAAATCCGAAACACGGCAGCATTTGTTATCTTAAATTAGCCAATTAGGATAAGTTTTAGGAGGGGAATGAAAATTTTACACTATATTAGCCCTAGTAAATGCGTGATATATTTAAAGCTCAATGCATAAAATGCATCAGTATGATTAATAACAGAAAACGCCTAATGAAAGTGCCTCTTAATGAAATTAATTACAATCACAATATTGACGTAATGAAATTATAGAAAATATTTTTTGATCTAGTCACAGAATTGTAATAGGTACAATGTTTTTATTTAAGAACAAGAAACTTTTTATGTCACATATCAACAACGTATGTAAGTATTTAGATTTGTAATACAAGATTGAATATAAATTTTATAATATTTTACTCATTTGTTTAATTTACACTCTCTCACTCTAAGTTTGCTTTGCAGAAAGTCTTTTAAAGCGCGGATGAAGAATAAGGGACTACTCACAATTATTCAGTTCTATTCAGCTTATGCCCATAGAAAACAATGATTTTGTATGGAGAAGCGTACGCATCCGTTCAGCTTTCCGCAACTATTCAGCTTTCGCGGCAAAGAAGTATAAAATGAGGTTAAATGTGTTATTATCATGCGAGTGTTATAGATAGAGTTCAGCGCTGTTCTGCCGCGATCAGCGCTGTTATTGTACTGTGCTGTAGGCGGCTGATAGAAGTAGAACTGTATTAGTGTAACCAAAATCGTTCAGCGAAACGCGAATGGAGTGTGAGCAGTCCCTTAGGGCCGGTAAAGGTATCACAGCCCCCTTTTCACAAGGGTTATACGTTCATACAACATTATGGAACTAAGATTGTAGACAATAAAATAGGGAGTCCAGCAGGTATACATCGTTTTGTGGCTGACTGTATGTATCTTTAATAAGTTTATTAGGCAAATCTTTTATCCAGACAAGGCCCGTGAGACTTGTCTCATTGTAGAGCTGTAGTATCAGTAACTATGTCAAGATATAATCATTTTCAGACTCCGACAGTCGCAACCCACAGTAACAAAAGCTTTAGTAGCTTGAAACTAAAGAGGTATTTATTAAACTGGCCTAATAACAAATATAAATTAAGTATGACAAATTGACAATATTTGTTAAGATAACCCGCTAGAGGTTTAAGTAAAAAGTACTCGCTTCTTATCAGTTTGGCATCATGTTCACACCAAAAACAGGAGGAATCTGCATCTTTCGGTAGATAATAATAATGTTATTCAAAGGAACATTAAGTAACAGATACCTATATCATCAACTCTAAAGAGCAGATATTTTCAACCTTTTGCTGTTACTCTTAAGGTTTACAACAGAACAGCACTCTTTAAGTTAAACATACTTACCCCATTATTTATCTCAATGAAAACAACATAAATACTGTTAATGATAACGAAACAGCAAAACAGAACGTCGGGGTTATCCGAGCGCAGTGGACGATCGTCGATAGCTACGTTTGTACAAAATGCCGGTGCCTAACCGAAGCGGCTTGGAAATTGTCTCTATTGACGTAAAAGATGTGAGGTTCCCTACATCGCTGGGCTCACACGGCTCTGATGCGCTGGTAAGTCAATAACCTATGATATCATTTAACTTGTAATTTGGTCGCGAGACCGGTAGGTTATAGCAGTTGGTACCTTTATGTATCAAGGTTATGTATAGTTTGCTTTCCTACATACAAATGTGGCCTTGTTGCATTCGCTTTAGATTCAAATTAGTATTTCCTAGAACCTATGCGTACATAATAATATGTATTTAAATATGTACCTACTAATCACATGTTGGCAGTAATTTGTAAGGCAAATGATTACCTAGGCCAGTAAAAAAATAGGCCAAACAACTGTATTTAACTTTCCTCAAAACCGGAACAAAAATTGGTAAATTCAGTTGGCATTGAATTTATCCTCATGGGGTTTTTGTTATGGACAAAATCGAGAATAAATTCCTGACATATCTGAATAATTACTACTCATTTTTAACCGACTTCCAAAAAGGAGGAGGTTATATAAACGAGGTTAAACATACGCGACGAACATAATGTTCGTCGCGTATGTTTTCATAGCTACTTATGATTTCTTGCATAGCTACTTACTTAATTACGTAATCTATATTTCGTAATTAAGTATATCCAATATAGGTATCATTATGACCTTTGACACCCATTACTTTGTTATTTTCACGAATAAAGTTAAGTACCTACCTATATCCTCAAAAAAACATGCTTCCAGCACACCGATCCAAACTACTCGTGTGCCTACGTCACTGTAAGGACCGGAAATGGCAGGCAAGGATTCGGCCTGACCTTCACTTGCGGCCGAGGCACCGAGATCATAGTCCTCACCGTCAGGTCTATGAAGAAGTTCATCATCGGGAAGAATGCTGCTGATATCTTTGCAGACTTCTCTGGGTTCTGGCGGACTATTACCAACGACTCACAGATGAGATGGGTAAGCTATTTTTTAAATGTATTTTTTATTGAATTATGGGCCCACTCTTGACCTCGATGTCGCCTGATGGAAAGCGATAGATGAAGTTTATGGTGGAACGAGCAAGCCCAGAAGATGCCTGTTCAATCTTGTTTTGAAGGCTGACGGGCCATACGTGGAAGGGAACACAGCCGCTGGCAGAGAGTTCCACAAATAGCCGTAGGTACGCATCATAAATGTGGAGAAGTGAGTACGACTAGTCGGTATATCGACATTATCGACCAAGTGCGTATGGTACCCCGCAATACGTCTGGTAGTCCGATAATGAAAGGGGGATGATGGGATCAGTTCGTGGAGCTCCTGCGCACACTCTCCGAAGTGCAGTCTATAGAAGCCCGCCAGGCAAGCAATATTACGCCGATGAGCCAGGCTGTCAAGCTTACCGGGCATGTTTGTTTTGTTCAGCCTTATATCATGTCATTTCATAAGTATCACTCCTGTAATCTCCGAGCGAGGCGGTGATAAGTATACAAGGTTATATTAAATTACCAAGCGAACCTGTGCAGACGCTAGACGTGATGGGAATCAATATACACATATTTTTTTTCTACGACCGCTTGTAGTGTTGAATCTGTTTTATCGTTTTTAGGTAGATATCGATACAAATCACGTCTGTCAAATTTACACAAAAAAAAAATGATTTTGTAAACTGATATTTCAAGTGGCTACACTAACTGAGGTCGCTGACCACAAAAAATATCATCAAATTAAGTACATTATTTCTTTTTGTTTTATCATGTTTAGATATCGCGATACCCATCACGTCTGCGGAGTTTCGCTAGCTAATTTAATTTGACCCTGTATATAGTTACTCTCACATTTACTACTAGATACTCCCACATTTCACAAGTTACGTTTTTTAAGATCCAGTCTCCCGAGCTGCAACTGTTAATCTCTGTAAAACCCAATGCTCGACCCGGATATCGAACCCAATTTAAGGACCTCACGCTCAGCGGTTGCGACTAAACTAGACACTCTTATTAAAATTATCTACGTTTATTTTTAGATCGGACCTGAGAAGGGCGTAGCTCACTTGGCGGCGGCTGCCATACTAAACTCCCTGTGGGATCTATGGGCTCGCCTTGAAAATAAACCGTTATGGAGGCTTCTGGTAGACATGGAACCTGAGGTTTGTATCACGACGATGAACGACCTTTATGTATACCAAATCCCAATTATTTGCTGTTAGGTTAAAAGACTTGTTATAAACTGCCCTACAATACTCGAACTCGAACCATACAGTAGCTACGAATACTTAGGTCATTACTCGCCAGAACAGTTAGGTACCTAAGTATTGGTAGAATACCGATACTTAAGCTCGTCACACACTGAAGATAATAATTATAGATTATCTTCGGTGTGTGTGATGACGATGAGCTTTACTGTTTATAATTTTTAATAAATAGACTTCTGTCGACTAACCTACCTTTTAAATGTGGTAATTTCCCCGTTTTTCCGTAGCATATTGGAATGAGGATTTCGTTTTCGACAATATTTTTTTTTTATGACAGGAGCTGGTTTCGACTATCGACTTCCGCTACATAACAGATGTAATAACGAAGGAAGAAGCGATACAGCTGCTGAAAGACAAGCGAGCCGGAAAAGAGGATAGAGTCAAGTATTTGATGCAGAACGGATACCCTGCCTACACCACACAAGTTGGTAAGACTCTGCTTATTAAACAAGTAGAACTGGTGATGATGTTGTACTTAGTTGTTCACTCTAAACAGCAGCTAAAGCTCAACACACACAAAGCGGGTGCGTGTCGGGACTAGTACGGCAGGCTTGTATATATTATACTAGCTTTTACCCGCGGCTTCGCCCGCGTAAAGGTCGGAAAATATCCCACAGGACCGTACTACCGGGATTCAGATTATCCTCTATCCTAACCCAGATCATGGCCTATACGGATTTAGTTAAAAGACCATACGCCTTTCAACTAAATCCGTTCAGCCCTTACGGCATGAAAAAGTAACAGGCACATTTTAGGGTTGCGTACCTCAAAATGAAAAAATGATCTCTTTCAGTCGTCAGTAATTTGACATTCGAAAGAAGAAGACAAAGCTTTGTAACTATACTATATGTTTAACTATACAGACGCTGTCGGCGACGAGACTCGATCGACACACCAAGGCGCTAATAACAGGTGATCCTACACGAATATTAGCGCAATAACATAAAAACTATGTAATAAGGTTTAGCATTTCATATATAATTCAGTTAGAATGTGCTATAAGATTTCCTTTTGAGACCCTATCTGGGGCACTAGGGCGCAACTAGCGGCTAGGCCGACACGGAAAATCAGTAAATTTTTCACATTAAAGTTGCAAAATCTAAGTAAATATTCAATATCTAACTAGATTCTAATAGGAATTTGTTATTATGTAATGTTCCAAGTCGATTCCAATTAGATTCATGCTAAAATTATGTGTAATTCTCATCAGAAGCATCAACAGTAAAATTGCAAAGGAATTTTGTTAGACGAAAATTCTCATACATAATTACGTAACTTGAAAACTTACTTTTTTGTTTATGTAGATATAACGTTGTTTTTGATCTCAAATGAAAGGTATAGACTTAAAACCATTTTGTATGTTTAGTTTATAAGAATCGGTTCACGCAATAAAGAGATATAGTCGTTTTTATATAAGGAAATTTTGCTTAGTATTAAGGTGTAATGTTTTGCTTTATAAGGTGTTATATACTTAAGGTAATAAATAATTTGGATGTTTTATAGTTTCAATTACCTAAGTAAATAGCTAGTGTAAGGTTTTATGTATTAGAATAGTTTATATAAGGGTGTAATGTTAAGCATAAATTTTTTTTGTACTGATTTTTTTTAAATAAAGTACTTACAAAATTCCGAGAATTCGGCCTGCACCTGCAAATCGTTAACAAAAAAAGTATAAAAGGAGGACTATTTCGCAAGGTTTTTTAGTCGCAGTCCAGCCTTCAGAAGAACACTATCAAGAATGCAAGCCGAAGTCTCCGAATAAGTTCAGATAGATATCAGAGTTTTATTTGCTCCAAGGTATACCAGGTACTGGTTTGTGGTACAATCTTCGAGGTACGTATTCAGGGGTACGTGGTGGTGCGTGTAACCAGCAGAGGTAGAAAAAACGGACACGCATCAATCTATTGTGGGAGACGTCCCAGGGCGACTGAGATACCTTCACTGGGTATAGTAGCCGTCCGCAACAGTTGGTCCTTCGAGTTCCGGATTCCCTGCAAGCGAAGATTGAAGATAGAAGAGTTCAGAAGACGTTCAAGATGCCGGTCACCAGGTCGCAGAAGGATGCTCCCTCACAACCCACGTCGCGTTCAACGGAAAAGGACGGGACAGAAGAAGGGTCAGGGTCGGAAGGGGTCACGTCTGCGTCAGGGTCATCGGGGACTGAAGCCACATCGAACACTTCTTCGGGTACCACGGCCACAGAAGAGACTACGGCTACGGCGAATACGGTGGCTACTGCGACCACGGCGGCGTCCGGGAACGGACAGAAAAAGGAAGGTGCCGCACAGAAGGAGACGACCAAGAAGATCCCAGAAGATGCTCCGGAACAAGGTGTCCATGGCTCCGCCACGACCCTGAAGCCGAAGGGGGTCGGTCGTCGAGCCAGGTCCATGAAGACCACGAGTTCTGCAGCCAGAAGACGCGAGCTAGAAGCCAGAGAAGAGGTAGCACGCCTGGAGCTGAAGCAAGCACAGGCTGCGGCAAAGCTAGCCCGTGTCAGATTGGAGCTGGCGCAGTGTGAAGATGAGGACTCAGTGGATGAAGACCTGGCAGATCAAGAAGATAGAACAGCACAGGTGCAGAACTGGATTCAATCATCGGTGTTGGAAGATGGCAACATGGAGCAACCAAGGCAGCGGGGCCAGGAGCCAGAAGAGCCGCAGAAAGTGAAGCCTGAAGTTACCTCCGCAACGAAAGGAGCTACGATCGAGATTCAAGCGTTGACAACGGCGTTGAAAGAAGCCTTCACATCAAGAGGAGGACCAGCAGCGCAGCCGAGTTACATCCACGAGCTACCCTACTTCGATGGAAGCAGCAGCGAGTGGTTGGCGTTCAAGGTCGTCTATGAAGATACGGCGCCGATGTTCAACGATGTTCAAAACGTGGCGCGACTTAGAAGAGCGCTGAAAGGCAACGCAAGAGAAGCAATCAAGAGTCTGCTGTACTCCGAAGCCTCTCCGTTGGAAGTTATGCAAGCTCTCAAGAGAAGATATGGAAGACCTGACGCGCTGGTGTTGGCTGAATTGGACAAGGTCAAGGCGCTTCCGAAGATTTCAGAAAACCCGAGAGACATCTGTATCTTCGCAAGTCAAATCAACAACAGCGTAGCAGCGATCAAGGGACTGAAGAAACCACAGTACCTACATTCACCTGAAATGGTGAAACAAATAGTGGAGAAGATACCTACCATTCTCAAGTTCCGGTGGTACGACTTCACTGCAGCATCAGAAGATGGCGAGTTCTCCAACCTGTCGTCGATTTCAAGATTCCTGAATTCAGAAGCGGACAAATGTGGAGCCTTCGCGACTTCAGAAGAAAAGAGCGGCTTCAAAAGGACTCAGCGGCAAGCGACGCATTCAACAAAGGACTTCAAAGAAAAGGATTCAAGAAAACCTGAGAAGACTTGCCCTGTATGTGAGGGTGAACACTTCCTCGTTGATTGTCAGAAGTTCCAGAAGGCGTCGGTTCAAGATCGCTGGGCAACTGTTAAGAAGAGTCACGTCTGCTTCAAATGTCTTCAAGGGAGGCACCGGAAGGAGAGCTGCAAGAAGCCATCGTGCAAGGAATGCAAGAGGTGGCATCATCATTTGCTGCACGTCCCGTCAGAAGAAAGGACTTCTGAAAACAAGAAGGAGCCATCAAATGAGGTGGCGAGCGTTACTGCGTCGGTGAATGCAGTCAACAATGCAAGGGCATACCTGAAGATAGTTCCGGTGGAGGTCTTCGGGTCACAAGGATCACAGAAGATACTGGCCCTTATGGACGAAGGGTCAACGGTATCACTTCTGAACAAGAAGGTAGCAGAAGATATCGGCGCTCGAGGAAACAATGAAGAATTGATCATCGAAACAGTTGGCGGCAAGCTGATAAGGAAGAAGGACTCTCAAGTGCTGGACCTTGCTGTGAAGGGGGTTCATCAAGAAGGCAAGAAGACACTAAGAAGAGTCCGGACCGTCGACGAGTTGAAGCTCACGCCGCAGTTTCTCGACAAGAAGAGGATTCAAGATTGTCAACATTTGAAGAATATCGCCGATTCTCTGTACTACGAAGGGGAGTCACCGCAGCTACTCATCGGGCAAGATAACTGGGAGCTGATCGTGACTCAAGAAATAAGAAGAGGGAAACCAGGAGAACCAGTAGCTTCGCGAACGGGACTCGGATGGGTGCTCCACGGGTCGGACATCGGGGGTGCGAGACCAGTACACTTCCTACACACATGTCTGCATGTCAACACGCCTGAAGAAGAGATGCATCAAGCTATCAAGGATCACTTCGCGATCGAAGCGCTCGGCGTGCAGCCAAGAAGACCCACTACGGACTCAGAAGGAAGAGCACTCACCATCCTGGAGAAGACCTGCAGACGACTTGAAGATGGTCGATTTGAAGCTGGACTTCTGTGGAGAAACGAGGAAGAACAGATGCCGGAGAGCTACACTTCTGCGAAGAATCGACTCATCAACATTGAGAAGAAGATCGACAAGGATTCTCAATTGAAGACGGAGTACTGCAAGCAGATCCAGCATCTGATCGACAGCAAGTATGCAGAAGAAGCGCCTGCTGGACAAGAAGACTCTAAGAAGACATGGTACCTCCCTCACTTCTCCGTGGTTCATCCTTTGAAGAAGAAGATAAGGATCGTCTTCGACGCTGCAGCCAAGTCAAAGGGAAGAAGCCTCAACGACGCTCTGCTGCCGGGACCCGATCTGTTGCAGTCGCTGTTTGGAGTGTTGCTGCGATTCAGAAGAGGACCCCTAGCGGTGGCGGCTGACATCAAGGAAATGTTCCTGCAAGTTCGCATCAGACCAGAAGATCGAGACAGCGTGAGGTTCCTGTGGCGAGGAGATCGACGCGACGTGTCACCGAAAAAGTACAGGATGACGTCGGTTATCTTCGGTGCAACATCATCTCCGAGCACAGCGATCTACGTGAAGAACCGGAACGCAGCGGACTACAAGGAAGAATACCCAGAGGCGGCCAGAGCGATCGAGTTGAATCACTACATGGATGACTACCTACACAGCTTCCATTCAGAAGAGGATTTCAAAAGGGTCACAAAGCAAGTCGACTTCATACATAAGAAGGCGGGTTTCGAACTCACTGGATGGGCGTCGAATCAACCTGGGTTGCTGCAAGGATTGAAGACAGAAACAACCGAGAAAACGGAAGTGGACCTGGGCGAGAAGGAAGAGAAGACATTGGGACTACGTTGGTTTACAGAAAGGGACTCCATCGGCTTCAGGGCGAACCTCCGAAATACTCCAGAAGAAGTAGCAAGAGGACTCCAGGTGCCTACGAAGAGAGAAGTCACCAGCGCCGTCATGTCGACCTTCGACCCACTGGGATTAGCATCACCGGTTCTCGTCCAAGGCAAGAAGCTGCTTCAAAACACATGGAGAAGCGGCGTCGGTTGGGATGAAGAAATAGAAGAAAAGGAGTACGAAGCATGGAAGACTTACTTGGAGAAGATGAAGCTACTCCAAGACCTGCAGATTCCGAGATGTCTGGCGCCACATCGCACCGAGGGGGAGCTGCACACGTTCACAGATGCCAGCGAAACAGCGTATGCAGCCACTGTATACTGGAGAACGGAAGATCAAGATGGAACTTACCACGTCAGCTTAGTAGCAGCGAAGGTACGAGTCACTCCGTTGAAGCCGGTATCGATTCCACGACTCGAACTACAGGCGGCCCTCCTAGGAAGCAGATTGGCACACTCAGTTGGAGAAGAATTGGATCTGAAGGTGGTGAAGAAGACATACTGGACGGACTCCAGCATCGTACTCTCTTGGATCAAGACGGACCCGAGAACTTTCAAGACGTTCGTAGCTCATCGCTTGGCGGAGATAGAAGATCTTACCAAGCCACAAGAATGGAGATGGGTTCCTACGGCGCAGAATCCGGCAGATGATGCGACGCGTGACGTGCCAGAACACTTCAGCTGCGATCACCGTTGGTTCACCGGACCGGACTTCTTAAGAAGAGAAGAAGATCACTGGCCGGCGGCGAGAAGCTTCAAGAAGGAAACCACCGGCGAAGAGAAGACGGCGGACGTCGCGACGGCAGCAAATATCACCCACCCATCACCGGATCCTGAGAGGTTCTCATCGTGGAAGAGACTTTGGCGAGCCACAGCGAGAGTACTGCAGTTCATTCAACTCTGCAGACGCAAAGAAAAGGTCAACGTCAGCAAGGAAGATCCCACCTGGAAAATGACGCAAGGAAGAAAGAAGACAGTCGAGAAGCAACGACAGTCTTCAAAAGCAGCAGAAAGGAAATACAAGCCGCTGGACATCGAACTACTAGAGCAAGCTGAAAATCTACTGCTGAGAAGAAGCCAAGGAAGAAGCTTCAGAGAAGACATCAGGTGTCTACAGCAAGGAAAGCAAGTAGAGGGCAGCAGCAAACTGAAGAAGCTCGACGTAATTCTAGAAGATGGTCTCCTGCGGCTGAAAGGAAGAATCGACGCGATACAGGGCGTAAGCAGAGACTACAAGCGGCCCGTCGTGCTCGACAGTAAGGAGAAAACGACACGACTTTTATTAGAAGATTTTCATCGTCGTTTCAATCACGGAAATCACGCAACGGTCATGAACGAGATAAGGCAACGCTTCTGGGTGCTGGGACTGCGATCAGCGATCAAGATAGCTCAACATCAATGTCAATGGTGCAAGACGAGAAAAGCGAAACCTCAAGAGCTACCAACGGGCAACCTACCGGCTGAGCGACTGATGCATAACAACCCTCCTTTCACGTGTACCGGCATCGATTACTTCGGCCCTATGACAATCACCGTAGCAAGACGTCATGAAAAACGATGGGGAGCTCTATTCACATGCTTAACTACAAGGGCTGTGCATATCGAGCTTACTCCGTCACTCTCTACCGACAGCATGATCATGGCGCTACGAAGATTCGCTGCAAGAAGAGGAATGCCGAAGACAATCTACACAGACAACGGGACTAACTTCGTCGGCGCAAACAAAGAATTGAAGGAAGCCCTAGAAGCAATGAAACAAGAAGATCTCACCTCAGAAGCAGAGAAGATCGGCGTGCAGTGGAAGTTCATCCCTCCTGGTGCACCCAACATGGGCGGTGCATGGGAGCGTCTGGTGCGATCCATCAAAACCGCACTAGGCGCCACACTCAACGAGAAGCATCCACGAGAGGAGGTACTCCACACCCTCCTGTTAGAGGCCGAGCACATCGTCAACACTCGGCCCCTCACCCATCTCTCCGAGAGCCTTGAGGAGGAAGCACTCACTCCAAATCACTTCCTCCTCGGGCGGTCATGCGGCGCGGCGCGAGTCGGCAGCTTCGAAGACAGCGAGCTCGTGGGCAGACACACCTGGAAGGCGACGCAGCGACTTGCCGATCACTTCTGGCAACGTTGGCTGCGCGAGTACCTGCCCACCCTGCTGCCGAGGAAGACACCGGGAAGAGCCAGCGCTACGGACCTGCACGTCGGAGACATCGTGATGATCGTCGACCACAGCCTGCCACGATGTACGTGGCCACGCGGCAGAATCCAGCAGGTGTATCCAGGACCAGATGGGCGGATCCGGATCGTCGACGTCGAGACCAGAGGCGGCGTGCTGCGAAGACCCAGTTCGAGAGTGGTGCTGTTGGTGCCGGGAGTGTCGCCGAGCCAGGAGAGCTGTGCGACGCACGAGGGGGAGACTGTCGGCGACGAGACTCGATCGACACACCAAGGCGCTAATAACAGGTGATCCTACACGAATATTAGCGCAATAACATAAAAACTATGTAATAAGGTTTAGCATTTCATATATAATTCAGTTAGAATGTGCTATAAGATTTCCTTTTGAGACCCTATCTGGGGCACTAGGGCGCAACTAGCGGCTAGGCCGACACGGAAAATCAGTAAATTTTTCACATTAAAGTTGCAAAATCTAAGTAAATATTCAATATCTAACTAGATTCTAATAGGAATTTGTTATTATGTAATGTTCCAAGTCGATTCCAATTAGATTCATGCTAAAATTATGTGTAATTCTCATCAGAAGCATCAACAGTAAAATTGCAAAGGAATTTTGTTAGACGAAAATTCTCATACATAATTACGTAACTTGAAAACTTACTTTTTTGTTTATGTAGATATAACGTTGTTTTTGATCTCAAATGAAAGGTATAGACTTAAAACCATTTTGTATGTTTAGTTTATAAGAATCGGTTCACGCAATAAAGAGATATAGTCGTTTTTATATAAGGAAATTTTGCTTAGTATTAAGGTGTAATGTTTTGCTTTATAAGGTGTTATATACTTAAGGTAATAAATAATTTGGATGTTTTATAGTTTCAATTACCTAAGTAAATAGCTAGTGTAAGGTTTTATGTATTAGAATAGTTTATATAAGGGTGTAATGTTAAGCATAATTTTTTTTTGTACTGATTTTTTTTAAATAAAGTACTTACAAAATTCCGAGAATTCGGCCTGCACCTGCAAATCGTTAACAAAAAAAGTATAAAAGGAGGACTATTTCGCAAGGTTTTTTAGTCGCAGTCCAGCCTTCAGAAGAACACTATCAAGAATGCAAGCCGAAGTCTCCGAATAAGTTCAGATAGATATCAGAGTTTTATTTGCTCCAAGGTATACCAGGTACTGGTTTGTGGTACAATCTTCGAGGTACGTATTCAGGGGTACGTGGTGGTGCGTGTAACCAGCAGAGGTAGAAAAAACGGACACGCATCAATCTATTGTGGGAGACGTCCCAGGGCGACTGAGATACCTTCACTGGGTATAGTAGCCGTCCGCAACAGACGCTATACAACGTTTATTAGTAAACAGGTAATGTTTGTAGCGGTTACACCGCCACATACGAACTACGCATGAAAGACATGATGTCACACAAATCCTGCATCGCGCAGTTAGAATTTACCACGCGAACGACATAGATAAAACTATCCGAAATCAACTTATGGGCAGTTGCCCGCCCGACATAACACCCGTCTTGTCGGAGGATCCTCCCTTTTCTATGGTGGATGAGTGAACTTTACACCCTGTTCCTCATACCACTAAATTGGTGACCCTGAGACTGAACGTCAACGCAGCCTTCGTGCAACTACTTCAGCGTGACGTCATCATCATCAATCCCGCAAGCTTTCGTGAGGCGAGTTACACAGCCAGCCAGCACCCACGGCTCAGCGGGTATCCTGACCACCAGCATGCAGCGAACGCGCATTCCTGGTCAACACCCTTAGACTCATCACCCCGACTCACTGGGGAAACACCGAAATCACCTCAATCACCGCAGTCACCGCAATCACCGCAATCACCTCAATCACCGCAGACAGTTCCAACTCACTGTGAACTGTGCGGCACCCGGTTCCGACTCACTGGTAGCACAATCACCACAATCGCCACAATCACCGCAGACAGTTCCGACTCACCGTGAACTGTGCCGCACCCGGTTCCGACTCACTGGAACTACACCTTAAATCTCTTAAAAATAAGAGACAACAAAAATAATCACCGAAATCATCGCAATCACCTCAATCACCGAAAACACCGAAATCACCGCAATCACCAAAATCACCTCAATCAACGCAATCACCTCAATCAGCTCAATCACCGCAATCACCACAATCACCAAAATCGCCGCAATCACCGCAGACAGTTCCAACTCACTGTGAACTGTGCGGCACCCGGTTCCGACTTACTGGAACCACAATCACCACAATCGCCACAATCACCGCAGTAAGTTCCGACTCACCGTGAACTGTGCCGCACCCGGTTCCGACTCACTGGAACCACACCTTAAATCTCTTAAAAATAAGAGACAACAAAAATAATCACCGATATCACCGAAATCACCGCAATCACCTCAATCACCGAAAACACCGAAATCACCACAATCACCACAATCAGCTCAATCACCGCAATCACCTCAATCAGCTCAATCACCGCAATCACCACAATCAACACAATCACCACAATCGCCGCAATCACTGCAGACAGTTCCAACTCACTGTGAACTGTGCGGCACTCGGTTCCGACTCACTGGAACCACAATCACTACAATCGCCACAATCACCGCAGACAGTTCCGACTCACCGTGAACTGTGCCGCATCCGGTTCCGACTCACTGGAACCACACCTTAAATCTCTTAAAAATAAGAGACAACAAAAATAATCAATAATACATGTGAATTTTAAAATCAACCCCTATTTTACCCCTTTGGGGGAGGATTTTACAAAAACGCTGAAAAGCGTAATTCTTTATTTCTTACCAAAAGCATAAATTTGAATTTCCATATCCCCAACTTAGAAATATTGAGTTTCCCATACAAACTTTCATCCCTTATATCACCCCCTTGGGGGTTATTTTTGAGACAAAAAGTACCCTATGTCCTTCTCTAGGATGCCATCTATCTCCTTGCCAAATTTCATCGAAATCCGTTCAGTGGTTTAGCCGTGAAAAGGTAACATACAGACAGACAGACAGACAGACAGACAGACAGAGTTACTTTCGAATTTATAATATTAGTATGGATTGTAATTCCTTGTATTATAATTTATGGATATCAGCGTGCGCGGCTCCCGCTCCCGACCCGCTCCGCGCCCGACCCCCCGCACGCGTATCGGGTGCTGACATCCATTTAATACAAGGAATTACAATATTTAAGGTTAAAATAGATGGACAAACTTTTAGAAATCATTCAGACCACCAAAATAACGACAATGGTAAACAAAAAAAATAAGAAAAACGCATTAGATACTTACAAGAAAAATAAATCAGCTAACGAAAATACACTAAAAACGTTACCCAATGCCATTTATTATTTTTGGTCAAAATGAAATCACTTTTTTTTGTTTGTATATCTTTGGTTACACGTACGAACGCTGTATTATAATGGGACCTTGTATACAAGCCCGCCGTACTCCCGTCCCGTCCCGCACCCGCTTTGTGTGTGTGTTTAGCTTAAGTCTCTGAGATGGCTGCGATAGCACATAACCATGGCGCTGACGATTCCAAATTTTGATAAATTGTCCTGATCTAATCGACGCGTCGGTACTTTTTTAAGAAGCACTGCGTTTAATTATAATGGTTTTCTTGTATTTAATTTAAGGATGGCTTGGGTACAGCGACGAACTCGTGCAGTCACTATGCGACAAGTACCTGAAACTAGGCTTCAAATACTTCAAAGTTAAAGTTGGTGTTAACTTTGAAGACGATTACAGGAGATGTAGTGCTGTTCGCAAGCGGATTGGTCCTGAGAACGTTTTGGTAAGAAATACTATGATCATTTAGAAAAATTACAAAAAAGTCTAGGAAAAATTAAGACTTTTTTTTTTTTCTTAAAGATGGTGGACGCCAATCAAGCGTGGAGCGTAAACGAAGCCATCGAATGGATGAAGAAGCTAGCTCCGTTAAAACCGTTGTGGATTGAGGAGCCCACCTCCCCTGATGACGTCCTGGGACATGCTGCTATATCGAAGGCTTTGGCGTGAGTACCTAATTCCTATATAACACAATGTTGCTTCCACTCACTGAAGCATCTCGACGCAGTGTGAAGAGCTATCACCTTATTTTTTTATTTAATTATCAGAAACTCTACTACTCATACACTGATATAAATCAGAGGACCTAGTGCGAGTTTCTTTTAACCATCTCAACCTTACGCATCGACCGCGTTCGGCGCTCCGATTGGCTGTCGGCGGGCCTTCACCAGTGAAGAGCCAATCGCAGCGCCGCCGAACGCGGTCGATGCGAGATGGTTAAAAGAAACTCACACTAGGCCCTCTGGCCTTTACCGAAACTTACTTAGATGATACCTACTCCTGCAATTTCAGGGTAAAATTATATTTTTTCTTTCTATTTAAAGACCATACAACATCGGTGTGGCTACTGGCGAGATGTGCGCCAACCGCGTTATGTTCAAGCAGTTCCTCCAGAGTGGGGGCATGCAGTACTGTCAGATAGACTCGGCTCGCATCGGCGGAGTTAACGAAATACTCTCCGTTTATCTCATGGCTGAAAAACTGAAAGGTACGTATTTACTATATTTACCGGTATACAGCGTATACCCTGTATGCTTCTTTAGGTTTAACTATAAAACGCCTGGTGGTAAAAATTGGCCAGATTGGTAAAAGATAACCGATAATTTGGGTCAAAAGGATGTTCAGCATCACACTCTTCAACGGTAATGACATATTCGATCACCAATTTGTTTGCTTACCAACATGATTAGAACCGACCACCACCTTCACGATGGTGAACTGCCGTTGTCGATGGGCCGTTTGTCGGTTGACGCCACACCACACCAAAGTTAAGGATAAACAATTGGTTATGATCGTCTTTATGAACATATTCAAAGTTCTGACATCCCAAATCTTTTGAGACTATGAACTGAAAAAGTTTTCTAAAAACAATGCTTTTATACTTACATCGTTTCCAGTGAAGGTATGTCCGCACGCGGGCGGCGTTGGTCTGTGTGAGATGGTACAGCACCTTCAATACTGGGACTTCGCGAGTGTGTCCGGAACTATGCAGGACCGTCTCATCGAGTACGTGGACCAACAGCATGAACACTTTGTCGACCCCTGCGTCGTGGAGAACGCCAAATACCTCGCGCCTAAGGTAGGCTTTTCAACCACGAGTAATTTGACTACATGTGGACGACATTATTTCGCAGCACAATAATTGTAAAATATTCTCGCGCATCGTTTTTTCCTTTTATGTGGTAGTAGTTTTGATTTTACGTATCAAAAAGTAGGACTTATACAGTATTAAATCATAGATTCTACTGAGAGCTAGTATCCTCCCTAATCGTATTTTGGCCTTATATAGAGCATGCACATAGAATCTAAAAAATTTAGTGTGCTAGAGTCGGGCAAGGCTGCGGTTTTATTGTTAATAGCCTAGTTGAAAAAAGTTTGAGCTATTTTGGCTTGTTTCAGCTACCGGGATACAGCACTGAATTCTTACCAGGAATCTTAGACAAGTTCTCGTATCCTAATGGCAGTGAATGGCAGCAAATGATCAAGGACGGAATATTCCCGCCGCCTGATGAAGCTGAATTAGTCAATGTCTAGAGGATCAAACAATTAACTTGATAACATCTTATGTTTTATGATTAAACACGTTTACAAGCAAATACTGTTTTTATTTAACGACAAAGGAACTAATTTCGCAGGCCTTTTTACACACAGGTTTGTATAGCGACAGCGACCTTTGACAGAGCTGTTATTATTGCCTACATTAAGTACTAATAATTATTATATTGCAATAACGCATTGCGTTAATATCGGTGTCAGTAGCATTATACATCCTTTCTAACTCTTAACTGAAGGCAATTGTTTACTTTTTTATTTATTCCTCAATGTAGTAAAATATTGTCTACTTGTCTAGGACATCATGACATAGGAAAAAAATTGTAGTAGTAGTCCTAACTACTACTAAAATTTTTTTCCTATGTAGACAAGTAGACAAGTAGACAATATTTTATCTACGTCATCGCCTAGGCACTAGGGTGCCTAGGCGATGACGTAGAGAAAATTGGCATGATAAGTAAATTTTTTGAAGTACAGAATGACTTGCCAGTTCACACGCTAAGTATATCCTGGCATGACTCATTTTATCAGATATCGTATAAGTCTAAATTCGGATCGAATAACTTTTCAATCAATGATAATTGTTGAACATATTTGGGGTAGGTGTACCTAAATGCAGGGATATCTCGTATATTTAAGCATTTTAATTTGAGGAATTTCGCACCTCGGTTTAAAATGTGACGAGATAACGTAAGAAACTTCATAATTAAGTACCTATATCGAAAGTATCATTCAGAACTTATACCCCATTAATTCATAAAATATCAGTACCTTCATTAAGTGAACAATAGTTCACTCGGCAGAAATTAGGGAGCAAAGCCCGAAGCTAGCTATCCTGCATTCGTAATTTAGGTTCCAAAAATGTAAACATCCACACATCAAATTTAATTTTTGCTACAACTTCAAATATTTTCATAACTTTTCAATCGTTCTAGTCATTCTGAAATCAACTTAATTTACATTAGGATGAAGTTGATATTCGTTAAATAACACCAAATTGGAAATAAGGATTTGAATATGGTACAGATACATTATTAGTAAGTACCTACACTATACTTTGATAAGATTTTGTAGTGGAGTAATATTTTCTGTCTAATTGTTTTTCCTGAGATCCATGCCATCAACAATCGAATAGTCAACAAAAGTGTAAATACATTAGCTTTAAGAAAACGTGTTAAGTAATTGGTGGCGTCATGCATACGTTATGTGTCGAAGACGCTGTATGACTAGCATTTTCACAACTTACCAAAAATGAAAACGCTTATTCATTCGACTCAGTATCATAAAGTTTACCAATTAGCAACCCTGGTCATAGAACAAAATCTAAAGTATTAATAACCTAAATATTTATGGAAATCTATAGAAGGAATTCACGTGAGTTTAGAACCTGGGCCCTCTATTGTACTCGGTTGACGAAAACTATGGGTAAAATCTCCTATGTGCACTTCTCATAACAGGAATAATTGCTGTTAAGGGAAACGAAAACACGCAAAGCCAATAACTCTGTTGTTTACCTTCAGTTCAAATTGTAGTTTGCCGAGTCAATGGGTAATTGTTATGAGGAAGACATCAACTATTATTATAAATCATCACATGCATGGGGTTTTTGTAGTCAATGCACACGTGATATTTGTGTGTTGTTTCCGGCAGGATACAATATCCATAATAAAGCCGAATACACTAGGTAGCTCGTGAAGTTAATTTCCTACCAAACATAACTTAAACTTGTATTAGTGAACTCTTTAAAACGATTACTCAGAAAGAACTGAAATTAGGGTGCTGACTGACTACGAAATAAAGGATGGTCTTAATCGTAATGCAGTTTACTGGCGTTGACGCAAACAAAGGGCGCAAATCAGAAGGCAATGAATTAATTATGTTACCTAACGATGTGGTAAAATTAGCAATCTTTGCGTAATTTTATGTGCCGATTGACCCTTTAGTATCTAGTATAAACAAACGAATGAAATACATTTTGTTATTGTTTTATGATAACACTCGAAAATATTGACATTTTGTAGAGCGTGAATGTATACAAACCCCAATCAGTTGTTATGCAGTTACTTCAGATTATTAAATAACTCTGCAACTTTTAAATATTTATAGTTTGGATTCAGCTATCAAATAAATTATCAATATCGGATGGAATCTTCCGCCCAACGATGAAACATGAAATCAAACAATCAAAATAATAAAACCTTATTTTATTATTATACGAAATATTTTACTACTTACATGATTAAATTCACGTACAAACAATGACTACGTTTTCTTATGAAAGGCAAAGGCACTAAGTTTGGACTGTTTCGGAGCGTTGGTCACATGTATGTCTGTTCCATTTGTTTCTTCATCTAATTTCCTTTTAGGACCATCGTCGGTGTTACTGGTGGGTTTGCCCTGAACCGTCTTGAATAGTTTGATGCCATGTCGAGTTAGTTCTGATGGACCAAGTTCTGGGTTTTGTTTTTCAAGCACAGATTTATTTCTTGTAAACCAGTCAACAAAGGTCTCGCCTTCCAGAGGTGTCGATGGCTGTTATGAGAAAAAAAGGCGAGTTTGTAGTTTTTGGAGCGTAAACGGGCTATTTCGACATACATAACTCAAAGGACATAACAAAAAGATGCTTCATTATATTCATCCGTCACCGGTTTTTTCTTTCTTAACCACGTGACTAGATTTCAACGACACCATACCGTGATTATTGATATGCTACTATTGTAGCATATTAGTAGTACCCGAATTTTACGATTTTTTGTACGGCTGAAATACATATACTTTCGTAATACTCTCTGTATTACGAAAGTATATGTATTTATTTATATCGCGTTATCAAGATTGTTGTGGAAGTATATAATTATAATCATATTATTTATAAACACTTACGTCATCATTCTCAGAAGTATCGGCAGGTTTGTGGACCTCCACTAGAGTTCTTTCAGTGAGACTGAGTGGACTCTGTGCACTCTTTGAATTCATCGTCTGCTTCTTGAATATATTCCTCGCTCTACCGGGCGAAGATTTTATAGGCTGTAAGTTTTTTGAGCAATTAGTATAAAGTAGAAAATCTCAAGCTTCATTTACAAAACGTCCACTCTGAAATGACGGTAATGCGGTAGTGGGGCGTGTCATTTCAACGTGGACAAGCAATACTCAAATAATATTATAGAAAAACCAAATCTTACAATTGGTTTAAGCATCGTATCAACATCAGTCTTCTTCTCCTTAACTTTCTGTGGTATTATAAGACTAGCGTTCAAGTCCGTATCGCCGTTAGTGACGTCATAAGTCTCCTGTGTATCCAGTTCTTGGAAGTGTGAGGTCTGTGCGACATTCAGTTTATCTGTCTCTTTGTCCCAAGATTCTGCCAAGTTCGTCAGTTTGTCCGCCAAGTGTACTCGGCCAAGCCGTGACGCGTACTTGGCCGCTAAAGGCAGTAGGCGGTCGTCTTTTAATAACTCCATTAGTTCTAACGCTCTTTGCTCTATCTCGCTGCGGCACGCAAGCTGCAAATATAAGATACATAACATTACGCCTGTACTGTACTGCACGAAGAGATACGCACATTTACCCAGTTAATTTTAGGTCCCACGTCATTCTTGCAAATATAGTTTGAGGCAAATATTTTGTAAGTTTTTCTTGGCATCACCATATTTATTTAAATTACGGAATATTCTGGAGAAATCTTTAACTATGCAAGTAACGAAAACATGTTTTTAGAATAACATGATAACAAACATTTTGATATTATAAGTATGACTAATTCATTATCAGAAGTGTTTGTGCATTTATAATCGAAGTTAGGTATACTTACCGCAAACAATTTGAGTGCAGTTTCTCGCGCAGTTTTCACGTCCACATCAGCAGTTGTATGGGCCCATCGAACTAATTGCTCTTCATACTGACTCTTTTCTGTGTCCATTTCGCAAAGTGGTATCTAAAATATAGAAAAAAAAAAAAACGAACTATTGGCGATGCAAAAGATATAATTATGCAACCATTGTAGGCCTCTAGAGTTGTTTCCGTCTAAACTCATAAGTAGAAGGCTTAACTTAATGCAAGCATTGGTATAGCAAGACATATTTTTTCATACCTGTACACCTAATTCTGCAACAATAGGTTTAGGCGCAGTAGCAGGGAATGAAGCCCCTCTACAAAGTATCGCACGAACTTTTTGTGTTGCTTCACTTACCTGTAGAAAACAAAAAAAAAACAGTTTCCATAAATTTCCTTACAGTACAAAGCCTGATTTCTGCAAAAGCGGAGAGGAGAGCAAACAAAAAAGTAAATAACTGGAAAACCAAAAAAGTTAATCTCTCTTTCAACGCATTAAAATAGCCTATAGGTTGATTCCGAGACAAATCTCTTGTCGTCTACGTTTTGGTGGCATAATCTTATTAATCTTGCATGTGGAAAATGTAAAAAGTGTACTTACAGAAACAATGAACCAGGAGTCGGAAGCTCCCTTAGAATGCGTGTTAGTATCACAGAGAGGCATCCACACGCCACTAGCAACGTCATACATTCTCAACACGCCTGTGTTGTCGTACGCACAAGGAGATCCCACGTCAGTAGTGCCAACCCACGCGAGTTTAGAACTTGGCGTTAAAGGCATAGAGACTGTTTTGCTTCGGACTTGGCGACCTAAAATTTTAACGTTTCGGTCAGGTCTTTGAAAGATTTAAGGGGCTGTCTCACCAGCTCGGAATGGAATTTCTATCCAATAATCTGCCGCAGATAAGTTAACTGTAACTTATCCGGAAGTGGTGAATCAGACAATAAAGGCCATAAAGGAAATATGGTTCCATTTCCGTAAAAGTATTTTCCGTTTTACTAATAGTTCAGGAAAACGTCTGGGATTTTGAACTTACATCAACATTCCTCAGGAACATAAAACCCATGATTAAAGAGAAATGATGCTAACTGCTTCATGACTACCTAGTGTAGTCACACTACGAGACATTTACATAACTCAAAACAATGAATCTATACTAATATTATAAAGCTGAAGAGTTTGTTTGCTTGAATGCGCTAATCTCAGGAACTACTGGTACGATTTCAAAAATTCTTTCAGTGTTAGATAGTCCATTTATCGAGAAAGGCTATAGGCTATATATCATCACGCTAAGACCAAAAGGAGCGGAGCACTAATGAAGAATGTTTCAAAATCGGGGTTTTCTTTTTCCTTTTGAGAGCTTCCGCTGCGTGTGCTGCGTAAACGGTTAAAGTCTCGCAAAAATCATGTATGACAGAATAAACAATTCTGTCATACATGATTTTTGCGAGACTTTAACCGCTTTAAAAGTTCTCAAAAAAAGTTTGCGACAGCATATGTCTATCTTTTAAGGTTGGCTCACTATAACCTTTTTTATGCTAACAAAATTTGTTCTAAAATAATGCATTATTTGTGAAGGTGTTTTTATAAACATGACATTAATCCTTATCCAAATAAATACGTTATTCATCACAAGTATTTCATTTAAAACAAAATTGGCCTTTACATCATTCGATTTCAATAAATATCTTAGGAGATATCACAGTTTTAAAATAACATCGCATCAAAATAATAATCAAGTACTACGCGCGCATTTATGATGGCAATAGGAGCAGTGGTGGCCCAGTGGTATCAGCCCCGACTTACGAGTTGTAGGTCCTGTCGTGGGTTCGAACCCCAGCAGGCGCTTTACTTTGTGTAAATAATTAGGTACATCACCACTGCTCTCAAAACGGTGAAGGAAAACATCGTGAGGAAACCGGCATGTCTTAGAATAAAAAAATCGAAGACATGAGACATATACCAACCCGCACTGGGCCCGCGTGGTGGATTACGCCCACTCCCTCTCATAGAGGGCCTGTGTCCCAGCAGTGGGAACAGTAGGTAATAGGCTGATTATGTATGTTATGTAAGGCAGTCATGAGAAGGAAGGGCGGTGGCCCCAGTTAGCTCTGCGAAATACCATGCCGCGCGGCTCAGACGCGTGGTTAATTCAGTCGGGTCGTAACCCAAAGTAACTGTTCCACGCGGACGAAGTCGCGGGCAGAAGCTAGTATGAAATAATTGCTTCTTTTTTAAATACTTACCATTCAACGCTACTATGTCCATGGCTAGGTGCTGGTCTGAGTAGCCAGGGTCTGTGCTGTGGTAAACCGCTAGTACTGCTGTGTTGAAGGCCCCTAGAGCTACCACCGGCCCAGCCAGGGATATTACCTAGAAATTACGAGTTATTAAGGGGAGGATTTATTAACTCGGGGTTCTGGCCATGCAGAGGCACAAGGAAAGGAAGCTGTACACAATTTCTCATGTCTTCTGTGAAAATCAATATTCCGTAAAATAAAAAATGGACTATGGGCTACTCGATTTGCGCGTTAGTTGAACCCGTCAACCTGTGCTAGTCTATTAACCATTTTTTTAATGGTTCTTAATAATGTCAGATGGCGAAATGAGCGAGAAAAACAAACGAGTGGTCCACATAAGCACTGGATCGAAAGAGCCGGAAGACGGGGAGAGGCCTTGCCCAGCAGTGGGATGATGCAGGCTAACAGTAACAGTAATGCAGTGCTAATTTAGGTAGGTCACTAACTGACTATTTAGTGGCTGACGGCCGGTAGTCACCTGTCTCTGCGTGCCCATCGGCGTGAACAGCCTCAGCAGCCGCGCGCTAGTGGCGCACGCCACCAGCCCCGCGCCGGCCGCCACGCACTGCGCCTCCTCCGTGTCCGGCAGGGCCGCGCTCCACTCCTTGCTGTTACCCACCAGCGATATGCAGACTAGCTTACTGCGGAATACATGACGTCATTCTAAAGTGTGTACGATGAGGGTAGTATGAAATGTTCAGCTGCGTGCAGTCCAATCAGGAGAGCAGATGACATTGAAAAATGTTTACCTGTGAAAGCTTGTAATAGGCAAATTTCCCCTATCTATGCATGATATTTAATTTTGTTATTGGTCTGTGAGCTTTCCTAAATTAAATTTCTACGAACATCGACGCAGAAGTTACATCATCAAATCCTCGGACTTATGGCGTTTATATCCCCGGGCCTATCTTCTGACGATAAACTCAGCCATACAATAATTTGGTATACCTATAAATTCGTATTTAAAATACCGTAAAAGGAAGCAATCCTGCTGGGGCAGTAACAAAGTAATTAGAAGCAAAGTCACAGTCACTGTCCTTACCTAGGTGTTTCACAGGCTAAAGCGACGACCGTAGAAGACAAACTAGCCATTGTGTGATTCAAATAGTTGTTCAAGTGAATGCCGTGATGCAAGTTGGTATCGTGGAACTCAACATCTATTGTAGACTCTCCGTTCTCCGCCGTATGACACCGAACTATGCCGATGTCGTTCCAACACATGTATCTAGAAATTAAGTAGGGTTTATTTTTTTTTCCAGTCCTTGCTACTACTTGGTATTGTGTGTAGTGTACTCGACAGTACCTATTATCATTTATTTCATTAATGACGAGAGGAGAACATGTCTTTGGGGCTGAACAAAAATAAAAAGAGTTGGTATACAGGAGGAACTTTTACAATGGGACTTTATGGGCAGAAAGAAACCTTAACAGTTATGATAAGAAGAGATAAGTTGCGAGATGAGTCATGGGCTTGATTACAGAGAACACTAAAACTGGGTGAGCCAGGAATTGAAAAAGGTATAATTAAAAAAAAGAAATCACTCATGTGAAAATACAATTAAAAAATGTTACTAACCTATGCTCCAAATGTGTCGGCGTGGCTGAGGGTTGGAAAGGCGCTTGCGGTGGCGTCGTGGTAGGCGCGGGAGTTGCATTACGCCGCGAAGCCGGCCTAGACTCATCATCATGATCAACAACAATCCCCATAGTGTCATTCTTAATCTTCTGTAGTGATATTGCATTGTCATCGTCACTCTCATAGTTCTCTATTAAGTCATCCATGTCGTCATTGTCTGAGGAAAACTTTCATTCTTATGATTTAGTTCAGGTTCAGAAAACATTTACCTTGTAACAGGAAATTATGACTTTTATGGAAAACACGTGGTAAGTTCAAGAAAATGCCAGTAGCATTCCTGTGGTAACGCTTTCTAAGGTAATTACAGTTGTGAAGCTGTGTAAACAAATAACATAAGACCTCAAGAATTAAAGTTCTTTTCCATGATGCAATTATTTCTTTAAAGTTACAGTATGGCTTATCACAGGAAGAGAAGAGATTTCTTTAGAAATAAGCATCACCTTTGTACGTATTATTCTGTTCTTTTTTTCTTGTCTGTTGTGAGTACATATATGGTTAGATAGATAGATAGAATACTCTTTATTATGTACACCATAAAAATTATAGACTCAGATTTAGAAAGAAAATAAATAAATAGTTTGGAAAATCCAAAAGTGCACGCCTCATACATAACACTCATTCATAAACTAAAAAGAAATTCAAAACCATTGAGGTATTATTGTACTAATAATACCTCAATGTTCAAAACATAGTTTTTAGCAAAAATGAACAATTTATCACTTTGCATGAAGTCGTAATGTCAAAGACTGACAAAGATATTTACTTGGCGGTTGCTAGGCAACATATGGACATCAATTCAAAGGTTGGAAATATTTAGATAAAGATATTATATTTTAGTTAGTATTTTATTAATTATAATTAAACTACTTTGAATAAAAGAGCCATTTTCAATAGGGTTCCTTCTAAGGCTGAAACGAATGTAAAAAAAAAAATTGACTCAATTAATTGATTTTATCGCAAGCTACAATGTTTTCAGGGTTCATAAATTGACAGACAGGAATTTTTTATCAACTATTTTGATGATTTTTCCATTTCTGCTGCATTAAATCAATTGATAAAAAGTACAGTGTTAATCTCCATTTAATCATATAAACAATGGTATATAAATTAAGTAGGTTCTGTGTACTAGCAGGAGTGTAACAATAAAAACAGTTACAGAAATGGAGCAAAATAAATGTTTCGATCGTAGAGCACACTCTAATGCTTCGCATTAAGAGTCGTGCAATAATTTAACAAATAATATTTTACTTACCATCCCTCTCGACCATTTCCACATCATCGGTATTATTAGCAGCAGCCGTACTATCTTTACCGTAACAATTTACTAACATGCCAAGTTGACCAGCAACATCACAGTACGCCAATACACCATTTCCTGAAATATTAAATTATGTTGTCACATAAAGCGCCATGAGCAGTATGAAGGCAGCTTTATAATAATAATAATAATAACCCCACCGCCGTATCTCTACGTTGACGTCGTGGTGGGGCTTGCGCGCTCCAGACTCTGGGTCTGTGCCGGTAGAGTTTACTTTGCCGGAACAGGTCTAGAATGAGGAGCCAGACCAAGAGAGATACAGAAAACCGCAGGGCAGCATGTGGCGAGCTGTTGGGCAGTAGCGACCCCACGGACCCTATCTCCCGGGAGAAATCTTGTTCTTCATCTCTGGCTAGCCTTTATTGGCCGGCTGGAGTGAACACTGACGAGGAACAGAGCTCCCACCTCATTCTTGCCTTAATTGGCCGGCTTGAGTAGAGATTCGCAAGAGCAAACGTGCTCGGAGGAAGGAAGTATTCCAGTAAGATGCTGGTAGGGATCTTGACCGTACTTCCGGGATTGTCCTGATAGCCGTGGAATACCGCTCCACTCCTCATAAGCACCTCAGGACATGTTGCTCCCTTGTCGCTCCGACACTTTGTGCAAGCGACCGTTGTCGGGGGCCCATTATTGAGTGTGCAAGTCACCCCCTGCCATTTCACTTGTGTTTTATACATAAAATATTGGTCAGGCAGGGGCCATAGTCTTCCTATAGTTCTTAATAACCAGTTCACTTAGCCACACAAACCCATAAACCAATATCTTTGTTTCCATATCCTGCAATAGTCCTACACCAACCGGGGGTTGTCCTTGGGTGCACTAGTATAGTGTGAACAGGGATAATCGCCGGTTGGTGCATCATTTCATTAAAAACATCTAACGGGCCTCTGCGAGTTGGCTTCGGCCCCTCGTACGCCTACCAAAGGTCCGGGGATCCCAGGGTCCCGAGAATAGTTAAAAGATAAATAATAATAATAATACCATTTATTTCAGGCGACACAGGCCCATAGAAAAATACCTTAACCTAAACATACAACAACACAAACCAACATGGCATGTACAAGATGTGTAAGTACATAGAAATGCATCATAAGTACGAGTACTGTACTTTTTGTCTCCACCACCTGTCATTCATATTGCTGGGTGCAGAAAATCAGGTGTTGTGGCGCAATTTGTGAGAGGCCTGTTCTCTGTGTACTACTATAGATTGAGTTGATATATCCCACAACAATTTTTTTTTATTTCGTATTAACCTACATGGGCACTTATGAAACGTCAGAAACTAAGTGCATGGTTGCAGTTGGTTGTTTCCTATGGAGAAGAGCCAGTAAGAAACACCACAGTTACTCTTTTAAAAATAATTAGCTATTACAATATTTTCAAATAACAGTGTTATTAGCTATGGGAGGACAGTGTAGGTCTTTCAACAAGTCCCAAGTATGGTATGACAACTTAATTTTAATACTAATATTTGTTGCACATACCTTTGGGATTCCATGCCATGGCAGACACATTGTGTGAGGTAGGATGTTCAATAATGCCAGTGCATGCACCAGAGCCTATTTCCCATACTGCAATTTGGCCAGCAACTGTGTTTCCAGCCAGATATTCACCACATGGTGAAAATACACATTGAGATATTGCACATTTAATCTACAACCAAACAAAAGTAATTTAACTTGAATAGGGCACTCCGCATACTTTTACTCTAAACAGGGCTTTCATACATTTATCTCCGTATGACTGTTTACCTATGTAGTTGGGTAATTCGGAAACATATTTGTGACTGAAACTGTAAAAAAAAAACATAAATATGAGATTGTGTTTGTTTATTTTATACATACTCACCAAACTGTGTGTGAATGTCATCCTCTGCCCCCAAGACTCACAGTCTAACAATATTATCTCTCTATTGTTTGGATAGGCCAGGTACTTTCCCTCTGTAGGCTCGAAATCCATTCGACCTGAAAAATTACATCCAAACCTTATACATTTTTCAATTAAAAAGTACAACTAAAAACAAGATCAAATTCATCCTATTATTGTGTAAGACTGTCACAACATGTTTTTTCCTTCTAGAATAACAAAATTCCCATATTACTAAGCCTAGATGCATCAGCAAAATATAATGATGAACTTATCCTTACAGGATAAGCCAATTTTACACTACATCATCATGTCATTTTCATTATTATGGATATGTATTGATAAAATAAAAACATACACAAAACTTTAGCAGCATAAAATGTGTTTATCTTTGGTACACATGATACTTCTTTAACAATTTTCTGTGTATCAATATCCCATATTCTTAATTTTTCATCTCCACTAGCAGTGCTTGCAAATTTCATACGTGGACATATAGCAATACTCAGAACTGGTCCTGTGTGTTCCTTCATTACAAATAATGGTGCTCCACCTTCCAAGTTACATAACTTAGCTTCCATATTCTCTGATGTACATCCCAAAGCCTGTAAAAAATAATAAATAAAATAAAAAAGTACTGGAACAATATTTGAGTAGTCAGAAAAAAACAAAGTAGCTATTACCTCAATTTTACTTGACGACTTGATTTGTGTGACAGGTGCAGTAAATCTAGTGACAATACCATCTTTATCAAAGGCCGGATACGTGTATGCTTGAACAGCATGATTATCAGTGGCCACATAGAGTCTTTTCTCTTTGTAGCATACAGCAAGTGCACTTTCCCCAACACAATGGGAGTTTGGATCATCATCTTCTATGTCCACCCATATTCTCACATCACCGTCGTTTCCACATGTTATAATACGCCTGAACAAGTGCCATTATTTAATAAAACGCTAGAACTTAAATAATTAGGTATGAGATAAATATCTGAAAGTAAATTTACATACTGTCCATCTTCTGTGTAGCACACATCAGTGTGGCCTTCGGCATGAGCATACCGTAATGGTTTGCTATCTATTTTCATAATTAACTTAATTTCAACAAAATTAAATACTAAACTAGATCAAGTACTTTACCGGCTTCTTAAAACAACAATAAAACAAAACAAAATTGAACAACCTGAAAGTAACTTTTTAATTTGACAGCTTGTTTTGCAAATTAGCGGGAACCTGCAAAATGTCAACCACAGAGTACTTTTACATGTCAACTCGTCTCACCGATTTGACAACGATATTTACAAAATTCTGCAAGCTTTTTGTGTTTGATTCTTTAGAATAGTTTGATCATACAATAATAATTAATAATTTCGGAATCCTGTCTGCACATACATTGCCCAAAAGTGGTTGTACCCAGATATTTTAATAATTTTAGTAGGGTACCCGTTAACGTTATTTAAACGATAACTAGTTTTTTTGCTTGATGGAAACACTATTGACGTATAAACTGGAGAAAATATTCTTTTTTTTTTATTCAACACGTTATTCGTAAATTCGTAAGCCATGGTAGATGTGTAGACTTCTTATGCCGTCTCGTCTCAAGTAGTCTCGTCCAATGTGATTCATGCATTATTGTGCCGGTGCCGGGAGGTATATAAGTACAACAAAAAGGCGTTTTGACATCTGAAACTGTTCATTTGGAATTGTAATTCAAGTCCCGGTGGCCGTGTGTTAATAGGTTAGATAAGAATTATTAGCGGCAATTAAAATCAGGAATTAAGGTAAGAATCAATTATTCTTATTGGAAAGCAATAATTTTATATTACAAGACGTACAGCGTCTTCTTACCATAATGATGAAATATTGGCACATTTTTCTACTATCCATTAACCTTGAATTTAAGCGTGCAATTTTTAGGAGAATTATTTTTAGATTTTTTTTTATGGTGTATAATGATAACCCGTGTTGCCTTACCCAATTCTTAAATTCTTGATAAGTTTATTAGACATTTATTCCAGTCTTTTACGGTTTTAATTAAATTAATAATATTTCAATTGTATTTTTTTATGTTATTTTTTTCTGTTCTTATTAAAATCTATACTCTACTAATAATGATTAATGTAATATTTCTTATCAACTATGAAATCACATTTTTTAAGTATAATCTTTTAACGTTTTTCTTTTTACTTTTCATTTGTGTGGTAAAATCTGTGGTTTGATATTTCACGTAAAAATATTTCGTATCAACTACGTAACCATTTTCACTTGATACTTACTACTTGGTTTCTAAATTACTAGATGGCGGATCAAGGATTTTTGGAACAACAACCAGGTTTTGCTACTGTTGCCATACACGCTGGTCAAGACCCAGAAAAGTGGAATTCCGGTGCGGTTGTGCCACCCATTACGTTATCAACCACTTTCAAACAACCGGCTCCTGCCGAACACACAGTAAGCCTCCTTATTTTAACTATTTTTCCTCAATGAACTGAACTTTGATCTTATAACTTTATAAAATAACAATACAATGAATTCGTAGGGTTTTGAATATGGGAGATCCGGAAATCCTACAAGGAATACTTTGGAAGAATGCCTTGCAGCATTGGAAGGGGGAAAACACGGCTTTACTTTTGCTTCTGGTCTTGGAGCGATAACAACAGTGGCTGCATTACTTAGCAAGGGTGATCATATTGTGTCCATCGATGATCTCTATGGTGGTACAAACCGCCTTTTAAGGTAAAGAACATTTTTGAAACATGAAATACTTAGTGGGTTAATTAAAAAACGACTGTGACCGGAAATTAATTAAATGATTTAAATTTCAGGCAAGTTGTATCAAGAATGGGGATCGATGTAACATTCATAGATTTGACAGTTCCTGGAAATTTAGAAAACGCAATTCAAGATAATACAAAGGTGAGTATTTTTTTTAGGTTTTCATTATAGTAAAATGTACCTACATACAAGCCATTAATTTAACTGTCACTAGTTGCTCATACATTTGATTTAATTCTCGAATTTCAATCTTTCTACGTAATTAGTAGTTTAAATGATCATTCTCAACAGGGAATTAATAAAAGGGAGGATAATCAATTTCTCTTCTCGCTTGATCAATTAAAACAATCTCAATTTACTGTTTCGGAATATTATTACCCAGGTTTTTAATTTTGTTAGGGACAATCAGAATCAAACAAATATAGAAATACCAAATTATTTGAGGGTAGTGTTAATTATTATAATTATGGTCATAATGATATGGTTTTTTTTGTGTAAGTTATTACGTCAACTTATCATTCTATGAATGCGCATGTTTAAAACTTAAAGTGACGAAAATCATAATATTATTACATTCTTATTTATAATGTGTGCGTATCATGATTTAACCACAACAATCTTTATCACTACTGTTTTATTTCGAAGTAATTAGGTATTGTTAACGCTATAAATTACGATAAAATTTATTGCATTATTGAAATAAAACGTATGCATTTCGGAATGATATTAACAAACAACTGAATGGTTTCCTAAGACTATAAGTATTTTATTTTATTTTAGATGCTCTGGTTAGAGACACCAACCAATCCGAACTTGAAAGTAATTGATATTGCTGCGGCAGCCGAAGCAGCAAAAAAACGCAGCGATGACATTATTGTTGTTGTGGATAACACATTCCTCACATGTTACTTACAAAAGCCTCTGGACTTCGGTGCGGATATAGTTTTGTATTCTTTAACAAAATATATGAATGGTCACTCCGACGTATTAATGGGAGCAGCAGTTGTTAATGACCAAGCATTAGCAGATAGGCTAAGATTTCTACAAAATGGTAAGTGCGAGTTAAATTTTTTGAAATTATTCATGTGATCTGTTTTCGAAAAATACATGTTGAAATATAATGTAGCTTTCAGATATTTTTTCTTTCTTCTTTTAAACTATTAGGTATTTTACCATTAGGTACCTACTAGGTGCATTTTCTTCTCTTGTGGTTTTCTCAACGACGTGACGACAGAAAATGACATAATTATATGTATGTCGTGAAATGATCGCGAAAACAGTTAAGGCTCCATTTAAATATTATTCAAGTCACCTCGAGCGGGACGGCTATCTATCATCACGAATTCACACAAAGTGCAAACACTCGTTGTGATTTATCTAGTGTTTATTTACTGTTGCGAAATTTTTTTCATAAGGAAATCTCATCAATCATGACATGGGAAAATAGTTGTTATCAGTATTATATAATGACTTGCGGTTTATGCGCCGGTATAGCCTGGTGTGACTCATTTTACCAGTGTTGAAATTACAGTAACGTCTGCAACATTGTGTCTTTCTATTACGAAAATTCTGGCTAATTTTCTTTTCCACTCCCCCTATTATTTCCATTACTTTATAGTGTTTTGTTTGTATTTTTTAAAATTGAAAACTGTGTACTTATTGTATGTATTGCTATCGTTTCAAGGCATAAAGATATAGTAATATTATAGTTATGAATCTATATCATTCAGATGTTGTGAATAAATTAAGACCCCATTCATACAAGCCTCAGTCAGTGAACAATGTTACATTCATTGCGGGCAAAGTCCGAAGCTAGATACATTCTTTGGGTATGATTTTGTAATTGGTTATATGTTTTAAAATTAACATTTTATCTTATCTTTTCAGCTATGGGAATCGTACCATCACCGTTCGATTGTTACCTAGTCAACAGAAGTTTGAAAACTTTGGCTTTGCGTATGGAACGCCACAAAGAATCGGCTATAATAATTGCTCGGTGGTTAGAAAAGCATCCTAAGGTTGTAGAAGTTATGCATCCAGGTATTGTACTTTTTTAAATATTTACTACTGTCGATCACGACGTTGGTAATTTTATGTTAATATGTATTTTAATTGTTTAAGGACTTACGTCTCACAAGCAACATGAAATCGCCAAAAAGCAAATGACTGGTCATTCGGGTGTCTTCAGCTTCAAACATACCGGTGATCTGAAAGAGTCGAGAAAGTTTTTGAGTTCCTTGAAAGTATTTACTTTGGCTGAGAGTCTGGGGGGATATGAAAGTTTGGCGGAATTACCGTAAGTTACTCAATTAGTTACGTAAAGATTAAGTACCTATTAAAAGTGAATAAATTAATATTTTTTAAATCGACACAAATTTTTCCAGATCGGTAATGACGCATGCATCAGTTCCCGAAAAACAACGAAAAGAACTTGGTATCACGGATGCGCTCATAAGACTTTCGGTTGGATTAGAAGATGTTGAAGATCTCATTGAAGACTTGGATTTAGCGTTTAGAGAAGCATTTTGATGACATCTGTTGTTTTATTTTAAATCCAATCTCTTTTTATTTACATCTTTATACTTTAATTTATTTTTTTAAACTTGACGTATCTTTGAAGCAGTAAAGTTACTTGCGCCGAAAACTACATTATGTAAAAAAAAAACCTGTCCGATCCGAAAGGGACACATAGGTACTGCAATAACATTACCGAATGTATTTAATTATTTATTATTATTTAAAATAAAAAGAAATAGTTATTGCTATTTAAAATTCACATTTTTAGTACCAAAATTACTCCAAATCCATTATAACTAAAAATTATTAGTAAAATTTTCAACTGGGGTCATAAGTTATTTGTAGATATCCACTAAACGACGGCCCCATGAAAAAATTCTCATTGAATAGAATTATAGTGTTATTTTTTCTTTTTTCCTAAAAATTACCACATAAATAGACTCTCAATACGATACCTAACAACACCATCACGGATCGGACAGGGTTTTTTTACATGTAGTGCATAAAATTTCTGAATATATGAAATGATATTACAATTACATATTGGGCGTTGTCTGGGGCGAGTAACTTAATAGCATCTAACATAGGCACATAGGTACAAATTTTAACAAAAGACAATTAAATTTCTCGACATGATGATTGTACCCGTGTGTTACAAAAATGAGACACTTTTTGTTCAGCGTTTTCAGTAATTTATTAGCACAATCGCATCGGTGATATCTTTGTATCTCGTAATAATTTACAATATTGTTATAGATTTGTATAAAAGCATACTCATTATCATAATGTTATTCAATCATTAAATCTTCACTCTTACATTATGAATAAATCTAATTTTAAAAACACACAATAGGGCTTACTGGTTAAACTTAACATATTAAAAGAAAGGTTAAGTGTGTGCATTTGTTTACACTATTGTGGAAATATTGTCGTGACAGTATTTTACTAAACTATTATTCCCTACCTCATTGTGGTTAGTTTTTATGAAGTGATATTTTATAATGTTTACTAGAATATTTTTACCGATATGATACACAATAGTTTGAAACACAATAATTATTATAATGTATAAATATCTCATTTTATTTATCATTGCATTGTCTTTTTTATTTATTTAATTTATATAAAACAATAGCGAATAATATGAATAGAAATTAAAAATAATAAGAATATTTTGTTACTATTTTCCAGCATTGAATTGAAAAATATATTTTAAATAACTGACGTCTGATTTGTTTTTGTTATACCTATTAAATTTGGTCACAAACTTTCATTATGAACTAAGAATAAACCAGGATTTATTTATTTTGATAATAACTAGGTAAATGTTTGCCTGACAAGATTCGTTCTAGACTTTCAATCTATAAAAAAGAAGGGTGGCAATGACACCTTATTAGTTTTAAAAACCTCCAAGGGTTCGAACATTGTAGGAAGGCGGAAAACACATTTGTTTTATACTACGCCCAGACATCCTTCCTTTTTTAAAGAATGTAAATCTAGAACGAATCTTGTCGAGCAAAAAATTTTCCCTTTGAGCTAAGTTAAGTCAGTTTGGGTGATGTTTAGGCAGATAGTATTTTTTACCGATCGTAAGCCATATTTAGATTTTTATACCAAAAAATATTTTCTAAAAATGCGACACAGAAAGAGAAAAAAGTCGGAAGTAAAGTGAGAATTACCCAAAAATTATTACCTAAAAGCCATCTAGCTCCTAAACTATGAATAGTCGCTGAACATAGATGGGTGTTTCGGGAAGCCTTTGAAGAGAGGCTTTTTTTTCTTTGGACCCCGTTTCGTGGCCCATCCATTCTGTATAGGCAATCTAATTATGGTCTTGATCCTACATTCAGTATTATGTGCTTATTATTCCAGATAATAGACACGAAATAAAAGCAATGATAGTAGAGTCCGACATAGAACATAAAGTACAGTTTTTTTCTGCTGTACGAATACTGGGTAATATTAAACAGGATCTTTTTGTGAAAATCCTCCGGTAAATTGATACCTGGGCTATCACTTTCAAAGCGATTTTAAATACACTGAGCATACTGTACTAGAATATTTTCAATAATATAATATTGAAAATATTTTATTATATAACGGTTATAATAACCGTTATTTTAACAAGTTATTCTAAAAACAGATTCATTTTAGCGGGAAGTTTCAAAACTTCTTACGGTTTTCCTAGACTGTTGTCATACTTGTCATATTGCTGTGACAGTCTTTTTGACATTGTTTGACGCTGTCAAGAAGTAATTAGCAAAACAAAAACAAACTTTTCCTCATTTCCTGTAATCTAATTTCCATTTACATAATCTCTTAACAAGTGACAGAGAACCTACGTTACGAATAGATTAGGCAAGACTGTTAGTGTTAAAGTAAGTAAAACCTGAAGTAAGTATATTACAAAGTAAGGAGTGCGGTCGAACCGGTATCTTCTAAATTTTTAATATAGTACATACCTATACAATACACCGTAATTCAATTATTTCGGCACACACAAGGTATTTACTATTGTTGCGAAACAATTGTATCCAGGAAAAAAGCTCATCCTGCGAGTTGTCCCTTGTACCTGGTGGTTATTTGAAATTGAACAGTATCAAGACATTGTATTATTTGTATAGTATGTAATAGGAAAACATTCAGAGACCATAACTGACTTTTGGAGTTATTCTCATTTGAAAACACTTGATTTTAGAATATTACAGGCTCAGACCAATAATTATTGGTCTGAGATTACAGGCAGTAAAAAAAATACAACTCTCTTGTTATGTCCAGGATTTTAGATGCCAAGTGATTCAGGGCCTTAGCCAGGAATTCATTTCAGGGGGGTTAGAGTTGTCAACTTTTTTTAGAAGAAATAAAGTATTTCTGATTTTAGAGGGTGTAAAAAATAAAGAGTACAATTTTTTTTTTTAAACAGCACTTCTTGTTCTTTGTATGCAGAAAAAATTGAGAATGAAGAAAATATAGGATGCAAGAACGAGCTCGAAAATTTTAGCACCCCGCTTCGTATAGGCTAGACTCTCTCGGAGAATGCTAAAGTTGCAGGAATTCATTATAATAAAAAGTCAGAGCCGATAAAAATACTTACAGTATTTAAGCATACTCCTGCTTTTGCAGATAATAAAGTATGCCTATGCAAATTAGATTACAATTATCAGATATATCTATGGATTGAAATTCTGGTTTTTCACATTTCGGGGGTTTGAACCCTGAAGTGATTATGTTTTGTAAAAGAATTTTTGAAAGATAAGTGATAAGAGATATAATAGCAAATCAATGCTTGTAAAAAACTATTTCCTCTATACGAAGGTGACACTGAAAGTTCTTAGAAAATCAAAAACTGAACAAACTAGCAAGTTAGTTTTATTATGTCTTTTCAAAATAGTGTCCATTTACATCAATACATCGCTGCATCCGATGGAACCATTGAGAAAAGCACTGCCCACTCGTCCTTAGGGGTCTCTTCGACGGCATTTTGAAACGCAGCCACTGCTACCTCGGCGTCCATAAAATGTTTTCCTCGGAAGTTTTTCTTTTATTTTCTAAGGGGTTCTAACCTAACCTGTGCGAGTTAGCGTGCCCCAAACTCCCGAGCTCGCTTCGCTCGCCCTTGCATCCTAAGTTCTCATTGGAGACAGTGGCGGATTAACCACGTAGCAAGAGTAGCAATGGCTACGGGCCCCGCGCAAAAAGGGGCCCCGCGTATCAAACCTCAGCACGCGTAGCATGACCATGTTGTGGTCATGCTACGCGTCCATCGCTTCGCTCGCTCTTTCATCTTAGTTTCTCTTCCTTCATAAACTTTTCTACATTAGTCGAAGTAACTCCTATTTCAGTATAAATGATCAATAGGAAGCCTAGAGTGGCAATGGAGCAAAAAAAATTTCGAGCTCGCTACGCTCGCTCTTGCAATCAAGACTCTCTTATAGGTAAGAATTACAATTAAATCACTGCCAGCACCAGCTATTCTAAAAATGAACCATAAAGGATTTAAAAAACTACCTCATACAGTTAGCATTATTATTTGGTTGAAGTACCTACTTCACTGTTGAGGAACGTAATTGTCTATATAGCTAGAAACATTGATTTGACAAGTTTATCTCCTAAACTTTAGAACTTAAAATAAACCAAGTTCTTCCATAGGGGGCCCCTAGGCAGAATTGCTACAGGCCCCGCGCTGGCTTAATCCGGCACTGATGCGATGTAATAATTGTAAGGCGATGCCGTCCTCGTGTAATATTTAAAAAAAGTGTTTTACATGACGATAGCTATACTTAGAAAATTGTGAAGCTTAACATTTTAAGTATCTGGGTCACATTCTAACAGGTGACCTTAAGGATGACGAGGACATAGAGAGGGAGCGCAGGGCTTTGGCGGTGAGAGGCAATATGCTCGCTCGCAGGTTCGCACATTGCACCAACGAGGTGAAAATAACACTTTTTAAGGCGTTCTGCCAGTCGTTCTACTCGAGTGGCCTGTGGGTGAAGCATACGCAGCGAATCTACAGAGCCCTGCACACCCAGTATAATAACGCTTTTAGGATGCTGTTGGGGCTGCCGTGGTGCTGCAGCGTGTCTGGCATGTTTGCTGAAGCGCGTACAGACGGCTTTCAAGCCATCATGTGCAAGAAGGCAAACTCCTTGCTGCACCGCTTACTGCGCCCTGCTGCCCGTTTTGACTGTCCTTTCCAAAATCTGTGGATAAGGACAGCCATAGGCATCGGCTAGGCATAGATACTAACAATACTAACATAATCTTAGGTACATTTCTGTTACTAACACACTAATTTATGATTCTAGCTTGTAACATTATAATTAAGTATGTAACCTAGTATGGAGTTTGTTCTCTGAAATAAATAAATAATAATAATAAAAAATAATTAACTAATAACACATTCAACTACGACACGCGGCTTTTCAACGGTTGTACCTTAGAATATTATTATTCTAAGGGTTGTACGTTGTTTTATAGAAAATAGTGTTATAGAATTTCGTTTCACATAAAATTTTTCATATATTATCATTTCACAGAATAATCAATACGCAGAATACTTACTTTGAATAAACTTTAATCATTGATTTTTGTTACAAATAAAATTAAAAGTTTCGATATTCATATCATAGAATAACAAATCAAATATTCTTTATTCTCATACTGTTTAGTTAGTATAAAGCTTATTACCAAGAAAATCCCCAGTGCCCTATATTTTTGATACTGCAACCAATTTCGATGTGGCGCTCGCCGGCCGCTGCCGCGGCACCGCTCGCATCGCTCGCTCGGCTCGCGCGTAGTTGGTCACAGTTCTAACCTAACCTAACCTAACCTATATGGTCGGAGTGCCCTAATAGTTATATTACCAGACAATACACTACACACACACACACACACACTATATACCGTAGTATAGTTATATGAAAGCGGTTCATCTGTTGGAGTGCCCTAATCTTGATACTGCGACCAAATCCGATGTAGCGCTCGCCGGCCGCTGCCGCGGCACCGCTCGCTCGGCTCGCGCGTAGTTGGTCACAGTCAGGGCCGTCTTTACCCGGGGGTGCAAGGGGTGCGTGGCACCCGAGCGCAGGGTCTTAGGGGGCGCAAGACGATCGCCGTATACTTACACATACCATGCATAATTACAATAAAAAAAAAATTGTAACAAATATTCATTATAAGTCCCTATAAAAATATAGGCACCAATAATAAAATAGTTTACAAAAAATGCGCCTCATGCAGCTTTCGGCACATAGGCCTTGCGACTTGAGTCGTACAAGCCAATTTAGATCTTACTACTACAAGAATTAAGTTTATATTCCAACACGCGGCAAATTCAAAGAGTGCTGACCAGAAAAAATCACAATGTCTCAACTTAGAAGAAAAGTTCACACTTGAAAATAGATCAGACATTGACAGGGAAGATTTATAACAGATGATATCATTATAAAAATTGCCAACTAAAAGCCAGAAAAAAGTAAATTGTTGTTTGAAAATGTACTTAATTTTATTGTAGAGTCATCATCATCGTCATTTCAGCCGAAAGACGTCCACTGCTGGACATAGGCCTCCCCCGAGCACCGCCCATTCGACCGGTTCTGTGCTTCTCGCATCCAGCGAATTCCTGCGCCCTTCACCAGTCATTGGTCCACCTTGTGGGAAGCCTTCCAACGCTACGTCTTCCGGTACGCGATCGTCACTCCAGAAGCTTTCTGCCCCATCGGCGGCACTGCCATTTTAGTTTGGTAATTCTTTGGGCTATGTCGGTTATCTTGGTTCTCCTACGGATCTCTATTAATTTCTGATTCGATCACGTAGGGAAACTCGGAAGCATACCTAGCCGTCTCCATTGCCCTTTGGCCGACTTTCAGTCTTCTGATGAGGCTTATTGTGAGTGACCACATTTCAGTGCCATTGGTCATCACTGGCAACACCACTTGTCAAAAACTTTCATCTTGACACACTGTGCTGTTTGAGACGAGAAGATAGTACGCAGCATCCCGAACGCCACCCAGCCGAGTCGGATTCGACGATTGACCTCTTTCTCGAAGTTGGACCTACCTAACTGGACAGTCTGTTCTGGTAAACATAATCGCCCACTACTTCCGAGTGTCTCAACTCCGATCTTTATGAGCGTGAGTGTTAAATGGGCTTTCGACATGACCTTTGTTTTGTCCATATTCATTTTAAGATCCACTCTTTCGGAAGCTCTACTGAGTTCAACGAGCATTGTACTGGTCCTCCATAGTTTCAACCATGACTACTATATCGTCGGAAAACCGATGTTGATGCCAACCCCTTTCCAGTCCAGAACCTTGAAAACATCCTCCAGTATAGCGGTGAACAGTTTCGGAGAGATAACGTCTCCCTGTCTCACACCGCGCTGCAGAAAAATTAATTTCGAGGTCTGGTCCTGGAGTCGGACTGACATAGTAGCGTTTTCATACAAACAGTTTAGCAGCTCGATGTACCGATAGTCAATCTGGCACCGTTCGTTGGAGAGACTGCAGTACAGCCCAAGTCTGAATAGAATCGAAGGCTTTCTCGTAGTCGTCCACAAACGCTCAGCAGAGAGGCAGGTTATACTCTGCGGTCTTCTGTATAACCTGCCGCAGCGTATAGTATGTGGTCTACGGTGCTAAAACCTTTACGGAATCCAGCTTTTTCGGGAGGCTGGAACTCTGCAAACTTGTGCGCGAGACGGTTCGTGATGAGGTGATGGCTCTTGAATACAGCCTATGGCTAAGATGTGAGCCATCTCAGTTTTGTAGACTATTACTTAAATAAAAAAATAACCGGGGCGGCACACTGCCGATTGAAGTGAAAACTAAGTAACGCCGTCTAACGAAAATGTCAGGAATTTATATGGCTTGCTGTCAGTATAAGAACGAAAGCTGAAGCTCCGTTAAAAAAATCCAAATAAATAAAACAGAGTGCACAGTCAACAAAAACTTGAACATTAACGTTGTGCATTTCTACTCTCCCTCCGTCTTACGAATTTTCGATCAGGTCGCGTGTCCTGACGCGAGTTAAAGATTTTTTATCCTTCCCAAAAAAGTGCACAACGCCGCTAAAGAAATCTTCACTTAAAAGGAACACAAAAGTCTTTTTTTTCGTTGACAAGGGGGGTGCAGGCTGATTTTCGCACCCCGGCGCCCAACATGGTTAAGACGGCCCAGCACCCTAATTACGAAACGCAAACTCAATTTTAAATTGAAACCAATTGAAAAAGATTGTCAGTCCATTGCTTCATAAGTTCGACAAAAAGAATCTGCTTAATTTTTTTTGTCGAACTTATGAAGCAATGGACTGGCAATCTTTTTCAATTGGTTTCAATTTAAAATTGAGTTTGCGTTTCGTAATTAGGGTGCTGGTCACAGTTCTAACCTAACCTAACCTATATGGTCGGAGTGCCCTAATAGTTATTACCAGACACTACACTACACACACACACACACATGACACACTATTGTTGTTTATAGCATAACGTCTATTTTTACATTTTCGTTGAAATAACTGAATAAACAATATTCGTTAAAAAATAATTCTACTGTTTGATAAGTTTGTTAAATAAAAAAATGTGATTAAATATTCATTGAATTGTGTTTCTGTGAAATAATATTTCATCCAAGTAAATAGTTGTTGAAACAATAATATTCGAAATAAAAATATAAGAACTAAATAAATATGAAACATTTTGGTGCGAAACGAAATTCTATGTAATTTCTGTCTGCGAAACAAGGTGACACCCTTTTCAACTACACCATACATAGCTCGCATGTGAACATAGTGAAAGACAAACTATGTGTTTTCTAACTAACAGATAAATCCTCCAATCTCAACCGTAGTGGCTATCAAAAATATTAACAAAAAAAATTAAAAACATCTACATTATGAAATCAAAGTTTATTAGAAAGAAGAAAGAAATTAAATTTATTTAGCACAAACACACGTAAAGGCACACAACAAAACATATTGTTCTAAGTACAAGTTTATTCGAAATGTTTTATTTAAATTACATAAGTTAACATCAAATTACTTAGTAATTTTTTCGCTCAGTCATATTTTGAAGTTGTTTTTACTTTTACAATAACTTATTTTTCTTTTTTTATATAAATATAGAACAATTTTAAAATTGTAATGGCAAATTTTGTCGAAATACGGGACAAATACGGGACGGGAGGGCATATGTCAAATACGGTGACAGTCCCGTATATACGGGACGTATGGCAACCTTAGCTTTATAGGGCGGACCCAGTTATTCCACGTCTGACGCCGCCAAGTAGTCGGTCGATTGTTTGCTTGGCGGTGTGCGGCGAGACGTTGTCGTGGTTAAGGAGGATCCTACTGCGAGGTCGTTTCTCCCGAACTTTTTCCAAGACAAGTGGCAAACAGTTAGTGTACTGCAGTAACTGTTTTTCGATCTTCTAAAAAAATTGTTGCGTAATGACCTGTCCTTCCGAAGAACGAGGCCACCATCTTTTTTCCCATGCTTTGACCTCTCTTCACTTTAATTGGCAACTCCTTGGAAGGAAGCACCCAGACAGCAGACTGTCTCTTAGTTTTAGGATCATAACAATAAATCCAGCTTTCGTCACTTGTAAGTATGTCGAGCATTTGAGTCACCTTCGTTAAATCTTTGAACCATTTCATGACACCAATCAACACGACGGAGTTTTTGGGCCTCTGTCAAATTTTGAGGTATCCACCGGGCACAAAGCTTCCTGACCGCTAAATTTTCATGGAGGATTTTGTGTACTTGACTCATACTGATACCTAAGCTTGTCCGAAGGCCAGCAACGCCTTGGTGTCTCTGACAATCTCCCGTTGGGTACCTGGGATACCGAAGTACTTTGCACGGTAAGCGGCGACCACCGGGCAGTGTCAGTTAGTGCCAGTATCCGAAGGGGAGTGGCGCGATGGGTTCAGGTTCAGGCCCCACTGGTGCCATGCTCGAACCCCTTCTGGCAAGTTCGTCAGCTGCGTCGTTGCCCCGCGAACCGCTGTCCTTTGATCCATTGAATGGTTATATTATTGAGGCTACCCACCTGGTTAAGGCGCTGGTGGCACTCGTATATCAGCCCTGAGTCAACAGTGTGACTGTTTAGCGCTTGCAGAACAGCCATGCTGTCCGAGAGTATGCGTATCGAGTGGTCCTTAACTTCCCTAGCCATAATGGCTGAGGCAGCAAGAGATATACTACCTGTTTTGGATCCGTCGGTGAAGATCCGCAGCTCTGCGGGGTGCAAACCTGATGTTATCTTCAGTCGTCGCCGTAGAAGGCCGTCCCTCACGCAGATCATCGGTGAGATTAGTGCGACCACGTTTAAACTCATTAAACCAACAAGTTGTAAACAGTGGCACGGGATGGGGCTTCATCGTGAAAGGCCAATCGAAGCATAGATAATACACTTAGATAAATCGAAGATCTTTTCTCGCGTTAATTTCATGCTGACGTCGTGACACAGACAATTTTCAATTTGCCGCCAAATCGTAAACAAATGACAAATGAATAAAAATAAGTACATAAACAATAATATTGGCAAAGAGTTCCAGTTTTTTCCCCCGCCTCGAAATAATTCTAGATCCGGGGCTGCCACGACCAGAACCAACAGAAGTTTGGGTTAGATTCCTGCCTGATGTATTAGTTTATAAGTGCTTGGATTCCTGTCACGGCTTGTGGGTTCAATTCCTGCATGAATTGTTCTGATAGTGGGTCCAACCATGAACGGAGGTAGTTTTAAGTAGGTAATTGTATGATTGTTGTTTGGGTTCCTGTGGTACTGAATAAAGGATTCGACTACCTGCAAACGTGATTTGTGAATATGAAATATGTTTACCTATGCGTTTGAGATTGATATTGTATGTGTGTGTGGAGTGATCTTAGGTATATGACACACCCTTATTATGGGTAAACCTAATATTATTAGTAACAGTTTAATTAAATATACCAGAGAATGTTCTTGTCAACATTTTTATAATCTTAGGGGATATTTTAGGGCATCTTAGGGCAGTAATTGTTGTAATAAGCCAATAATTGTTTGGACTTTATCTAGCTACAATTTCCGTCCTCCGTCCGTCTATAATTTCTAACAAAACTTCTCAACTCTAGTTAGATTACGAAACTGCTCTGAACTTTTTAGAATCTGAGAGGGGCGACTAATAAGAATGAAGTCTAATATGTTCAAGTATGTGCGGAGTTGTGGACTATTTCAGCTACTCATGGATACGACTGTGGGTAGCTGACTAAGTTGGCTCAGCCCCCCAATTACGCAATGCACGATCAATTTTAAATTGAAACCAATTGAAAAAGATTGCCAGTCCATTGCTTCATAAGTTCGACAAAAAAAATCTGCTTTAAGCTGCATTATGCTGCCAAAGTGATGTCAGATATTTTTTATTACAATGAGCTACTTACTTATCACATTCTTCTGCATTTAACTGAGTAGGTATAACGTAAAACAGTCAGGTCTGATATTATTGCATTCTTAGAGGTGACACATCTTTTTCAAGCAGATGCAGCATCCTATATTTTGGCTTGTTAGATAGTTTTGGTGTTCCTTCGATGTCACATAATATATTTGTGCTGTCACTTAATGCTTTCCACAACAAAAGATCACAAAGTTACATATATTTACCGTCATCTTGTCGACAGATATTAATGGATGAATCGTGAAATAAAATTTTATCGCCGCTGTCAATAGTAATAATTATACATATGTATTTATGCTCGTAACTGTACCTACCTATTTAAGTATTTATTGGCGCGAAAAATGGCTAGAGCCGACGGCCCAGACCGATCGAGGCCTATCGAGCTGGTACTATCACCTCTGAACTGCTACGGTGGAAAAACCCATTTAGGAAACACTCGTCTATGAATTTAGCCCCCACTCATGAAAGTTGTGATTGAGAATATTGAGATTAGGACCCCTTATCGACACGTAACGTAATAGATATCCATAAAAAAAATATATCGAAGCTTATCAAATGATAAACCTATGACCTGGTTTCTCACAAAATTATCAGTCTTTCGTGAACCTCTACTCAGTAAAGGTAAGTTGTATTAATATTCAATTGAAATTGCTTATTTATAAAATTAAGTTATAATATCTCCGTTTATAGTTAATTTCAGAAACTAGGTACTTTAAACGCTGTGGTATCTACCTGATAACTAGGTGTCATACAGATACAGTCAGTATCTGCCCCAGTAGTACCTACAGTACAGAAGTTTCCCTGATCACTACTGCTCTATAGCGCACCTAGGAAACTGTCTCGGAATAAAATATGATTTTGATTAATACATTTCATAAATTAAAAGTTTTTTCGCGGGTGAATTTAGATTTCGGGAAAATATTGTGAAATGAAAAAGTTTCATGTTTCATCTGATTCTGGAATGAAGCAACAATGGAACTAATGTTTTTTATTATTTTGTTCATTACAGATGACACTACGCTGGGGAATCGTATCAGCTGGCAAGATCAGTAATGACTTCGTGAATGCTCTTAACTCTTATCCTGAGAAGGGCGATCAGGAAATAGTCGCAATAGCTGCCAGGGACAAGAACAGGGCTGCTGAGTTCGCGAAAATTCACAGTATTCCGAAAGTATTCGATAATTATCAGGAATTAGCCAGCAGTAGCGATATTGGTAAGGACGTGACTTGTATTTTAGTAAAATTGTAGATAAACAATGACGAGCATTATTATGCTCGTCAATGATTGTTTATCTACAATTTTCGCCAATTAAATCTACAACAATGACTATTGTATAGATAAACTTGTGCCACATAGGTACTGTGATTAAGTGATTATGAGCATGGAATCTGTTCTCATTTTTAGATGTCGTGTACATTGGGGCATTGAATCCTGATCACTATGAGCTCACCAAGCTATTCCTTGAAAATGGAAAACACGTGCTATGCGAGAAGCCCTTCTGTCTCAACGCGAAACAAACTCAGAGTTTGATCAACCTTGCTCAGAAGAAGAAGTTGTTCATCATGGAAGCAGTCTGGACGCGCTTCTCTCCCTCTTACATTTACCTGGAGAAGGAGATTGCAGCTGGGAATCTTGGTGAAGTTAGATTCGTTGAAGGTAACTTCGGCATTTTCTGTGAGAGCGACGGCAGAGTGTTGTAAGTTTCATGTTTGTTTTGTATTGTATTTTCAAAAAATATTCAAAACTTCTATCAAAGTGCGAGTATCATAGCCAATATTATGCTTACAGAAAAAAAGAATTTGGAGGCAGCACTGTGCTTGACATCGGCATCTACCTGTTGCAACTGTCCCAATACGTGTTCAAAGAAGAACCGAAAAAAGTAACTGCTGTTGGTAACATCAACGACTCGGGAGTGGATGATACTGAGACAATCATTCTGGAATACGGAGGTGGCAAGCGCGCCGTGCTCAACACTCAGTCCAGATTGAAGCTCTTGAATAGGGCTACGATCTATGGAACAAAAGGCCGCATTACGGTAAGGATAGAGAATTAATAGCTAGAATATATGGATCAGCGGGGTATGTAACACATATAGAATGACAATTGATCACACTGGGTTTCATTTTGACAGTTCATCCACGACCCAACAATCAAACAAAATAACAAGTGACGTGACTTAGTGACAGTGACAATGACAATGCAATGTTTACGGCACTTTAGCCGGGCCTTTACATTGTTGATCAGACGAATTTTTCAAACCTAAGAAGCAATGGATTAGCAATATACTTCAAAACTCTCGGATTGTGATTCTAAGTGTGTTACGCAATTAGGGTGCTGGTACACTTGCGCAGACATTTGTGCGAAAATAATTTCGCGTAAGACCATTTGCGCGAACAAAAAACTTGACTGAAAGATCATTTGCTCAAAAGCTTGATTGTGTCTTTCGCGCAAATAAATGGCTTCTCTAGGAACCAAGGTTAGAAATCAATCAAGATAACAATAACTTGAAAATTTTCGTTCACAGCTGGAGGATCCGTTCCACTTCCCCGATAAAGTCACGGCTATCGATGGAACATTGAAGACGTTCCCGCTACACACTTCCAATCTCCCGTTTGTCTATGAAAACAGTGCGGGGCTCGTTTACCAGGCCGTTGAAGTAGCGAGGTGCATTCGAGCTGGTATGTACTATGTTACTTCTTTTACTTACTTCGCACTAAGCATCGTCGTGCATGCCCTTAAGGGTCGACCGCCATCTCGGTCTCAGTCTCGGTATTCTCGGCTACAAATCCAACCGAGAACTCGGTCTCGGTTCTCGGCAATAAATCGCCGAGATTCTCGGCCATAACCGTCACTGTTGTGCGGTAATAATTTTTACGCCATCGTCAGCTAGCTCATCAAACATGGCCGCAACAGATGAATTCAACTTATGGTCTCATGATTCCAAAGAGTTTGAAGATGAGCCAATGACCAGTGATGAAAACAGTTGAAATGCTGTAATTGAAATAGCGCTTGATAGCTTTCAACACTGCAACAAAATGCAAATATTTTTGACCTGCAGCAAGAACGATTTTATCAGGGCCGCCTACTAGTGTAGCATGTGAACAGCTCTTTAGCAGATCTGATCACTTATACAGGGTGGCAGGGACATCGACGCGAAGCCGGTTACCATGGATTCAGTACATGATTCTGAAACCGACGAAAAATTTCAATGCGGGGGCATTGAAATTTTTCGTCGGTTATTTTAAAAAAAATCTGCTGTTTCATAGAAAAGTGCAACACCTACGCGGTCAAAATGTATGGAACAGCAGATTGTTTTTTTAATAACCGACGAAAAATTTCAACGCAGGGGGGTTCAGAATCATATACTGAATCCATGGTAACCGGCTTCGCGTCGATGTCCCTGCCACCCTGTATTTCATTTCATACGACGAGAGGCGATACTCTTTGAAGGGCGAAAAATTTCTTTTTTGAGCTACAACATCACATGAAGTAGTTTAATTTTGAATAGGTATTAAAACTATTAGATACACTCCTCAATCAATCTGCCTAGCCTTTTCCCAACTATGTTGGGCTCGGCTTGCAGTCTAACCAGATGCAGCTGAATACCAGTATTTTACATGGAGCGTTATACGATACCCCTTGGTGAGATTGTTGTCAGACTTTCGGGCTTCTGACGACTCGTAACGACTGTCAAAGATCCACGAATGACAGCCGGGACCAAAGGCTTAACGTGCTTTCCGAGGCACGGAGGAATCTCGGTATGTAAAGATGGTCACCCATCCATTGACCAACCCCGGCAGGCGTAGCTTAACCTGATGGATCGACCCGCAGTTATTACTTAGCCACGAGCTCCTCCAGTACTAACTATTACAAAACTATTACATTCATAATACTAAATAACATGCAAACTTTGCGCATTTTCGTTTTTTTTTTTCAACTTGTATCTATTCTCGGTCTCTGCTCTCGGTCTCGGCCGAGATTTTATTTTATTCTCAGCTTCGGTCTCGGTCTCGGCCGAAAACGAAAAACCTGTCTCGGTCGACCCTTACATGATACGTCCGTCTGATCATTATTGGTAGGACGGTTACCCTATAGTTTTGCCCATCCTCCTTTTACACGTAAATAAAATAAATCACCTTTTGCTGTTGAAGCTTTGGCAAACTTTTCTAGGAAACTGTCCATAACTTTTTTACAAAAACTTATTTGTTAAATTTGTAATTAGCGTAAGTACCTACCTAAAATAAAACATATTTTTACTATTCAAAGAAATTGTGTGAAACCTTTTTTATCTGCAGGACTGATCGAGTCACCACGTATGTCGCACAAGGAGAGTCTTGTCCTGGCCAAGCTGATGGACACCGTGAGAAGTCAATTGGGCGTGCACTATGATGTAGATGACCAGGAATTTCCCTAAACACCAAATGTGCAATATACCTATAAGAGGCTCATGTAATAGTCTGCTTATTAATCTGACATAATTATATATAATAATATGTACTATTACATTAAGGTACTAAATTGGATACTGTAAAACAGTGCCTTGTAGTTTTACTACAATTAGTTTTTAAATAATTGGTTATTTAATTAGTGTGTTTCACAATGTGTAATAAAATATGTCAATATACCAAAATGCCTTTTTAATAGCAGAAATTCTGAATGAACGAGTCATGTTTTGTCAGCTTTGTGGTCTCCTCCTCATGTATCAAAAACTGACCAATGATACTTGGCAATATTCAAATAAAGAGCAAAATCTTTTATTTTAAAAAGCCGCGGCCATAGCGGATAGCATAGATGAATGGTTTCATTGTGTTATCAAAAATTGATAACATTAATGGCCGTGGTAATGAACCGAGTTATCAACATCGAAAAAGATAAAATGGCCTTGCTCTTTGAGCGCATGGAGCAATATTGCCAACTCACACATAAAAAAACCGGCCAATTACAGGTCGGATTCTTGTACAATAAGGATTCCGTACCATAAAGCAGGAGGCAGAAACAGAAAAAACTTAAAAATATGTTCTCTTTTTAGGTTTTGTACGGACATGGGTGAAGGAATAAAAAAAAAATTGCCATTACCAAGAAAAGAGAAAGAAAGAAAAAATATTTATTGGGACTCGTACCTATATGCAGAACACAAGACAGTAGAGATCATAGAAACACGTAACCTACATCTACCTACACTTTGGCGTGAAATCAAACTGCTTTCCTATTCCAGTCTAAAATATTTAGTGCTACGACCAAGTGGCTACGACAGACATACATCTTAGACTAGTACCTATCTGATAGGGTCCCATTGGCACCCTTTGATAAAATATTTTATTTCTCTACGTAGGTCTGTACAACCACTTTTACACGTCAATCATATTTTTTTAAACTAGATGAGGTCGGCGTTTCCTATTACCTACTCTGAGAAGAAACTTTGGGTACGGAACCCTGCCGGTACGTATAAGCTTGTGAGTAGAGATTGATTTCACAATCAATTTATCATTTGGTATAGTTTATAGGTCAATTGAATAAGTGCCTAAAAATACTGATATGAAAAGTTGGGTAGATTGGCAGAGAGGCGAGTTTTTATAATAAATAACCGGTTATGTGTGGATTCGCAAACGGCAAAGTATGCTGTGTCATGTATGCTTGGTAGGTAACAAACTGCATCTCTGACTATCTATCGATTCGGTAATTGAGTCGCGAAAATGAGGCGGGCAGACGGTGAAAAAATTCATCTCATTCATCTAACACTCAGCGCGAATCACTCGAGTGTGGTATTCTTTTGGTGCTGTACCAAGCCTTTACACATTTGACGATCTAAAATACCGGCTAAGTGCAAGTCGGACTACCTACGCACAATGAAGGGTTCCGTAGATGGGATGAATTTATCCCAAGAACAAACTTAACATTGTAGTTGAAAAACAAGTTCGACACGGAATGTATGGGAGAACATGTATTTTCAGCTGCAAATGTAGGTAAGTTAGTCGATTATTACTCGTTAACTTGTAGAGCCTTCTTAGCTGTGATAGTTTTCCTTTTTATTTCGTTATATATGGTACGGTGTATACTGCCGTGGTATTTTCCACATATCAAGAACCAACCATTTAGCTGGCAGGGGCACACACTTTTTAGATATACTTACCTATAGATATTTATTTTCATAACATCTGACAAATGGCAGAATTGTCGACATCTGCACCATTGCCATAGAGAAAATTGAATAGAATATCTAACTAATTATGTAATATTATTACCAGGGGGTAAGTAGGTACGTATTGATCGATAAGTAAACTAAATATTGATATCTATTATCGTGCCCTATCACCTTACTATATAACGATAACTACTTACGACATATTATATTTCTCACTTTCAGATATTTATCAGTTGTTGTGCAGAGACTACGTGTAGCTTGCCACTCTGTTAAGGTTAGTTCAATATTATTCTTTGTGTTTTACATTTAAATTATGTAATCTTTTCTTGTACGAAACTACTATTCATCCATAGTTCATTCGGGTCCTTTGTAAAAAATATGCTTGTAGCGATAAGTCTGCCTTTGTTATGTTTAGTATTATATGTTATTATTCTTCTTGATACCTGAATATAACACCGCTCATGGGGTAGGCAGACATGCTATCCGGCACTATGAGCTGTCAGTTGTTTTTTTTTAAATCTCAGGGGCGAGTCTATTGTCATTAACGGGTCACAAAAGCAGATATTAGGAATTACCTAAAAAAAATCTACGCTCAACTGTCGCGCTTGCTACCACTTGACTAAACCAACGGGTCAGTCTTAACATTCATAGAAAATCATAAATTCTATTGCAGATGACTCTTCGGTGGGGTATTGTGACATCTGGCAGGATCAGCCATGACTTCGTGAACGCATTCAACTCGTATCCCAACAAGGAAGATCAGGAAATAGTTGCTGTGGCTGCTAGGAATAAGAAAAGAGCTGCTGACTTTGCAAAAACACATAACATCCCGAAAGTTTTCGATTCTTATGAGGCATTGGCAAAGAGCAAGGATGTTGGTACGTATCTACGCAGTATATCTACCAGGGTATTAGTACTGTACTACTTAGAGCATCAGCGCAAAGGTTAGGTAGTATCCACGCTCGGAAAGTTACAGTATAGCTGCTGCACGCGTGCGTTCTTATTTTGTTTTTCTAAATTACAAGCTTAAACTTCTTACAATATCAGCTATCTGCCAGTGAAAGTCCTATCAAAATTGGTCCAACCGTTTCGGAGATTAGCCTGAACAAATAGACAGCCAAAAATAACAAATAAGGAAGTTTATAGAGTGCCGATAGCGGCACTTTATCCGTATCGGAGAAAGTGCCGATAGCGGCACTAACATTCACATTTGAGGCTTAATAGTGGCACTGCCTTGGCCCGGCTAAAGTGCCGTAAGAATTGCATCTGCATTGTCATGTCATTGTCACTGTCACTTGTTATTTTGTTTGATTGTTAAGGTTAGTTCGCTGCCCCTTTGTATTGATTGATCGTATTTGGTTTTGATAATTTTATCAAGAGATTAGTTTACTTTTGAGGAGAGACTAATGTTAATTTCTTTCATTTATAGCCGGCTAAACTTAAGTGTAGCCATATCTAACCCCTTGGCTTAGCAAATGAAAACGGCTGAACGGTACGTTAGGTTACGTTAGAACTATGACCACACAACGCGTGAGCTAGGGTCCATCAGGGCCGAACTAACCTCAACAATCAAACAAAATAACAAGTGACAGTGGCACTGACGACAATACAATGCTTACGCGGACCGAGGCAGCGCGATTGTTATGCCGCTAGTGGCACTTAGCGGCACTCTATACACTGCCTAAAAATAAACCTTACATAATATTTTCATACGCATTTAGTAAAAAACTGTTAATTTGACGTTACGAACAGACACTTCAATTTTATTTATTTGTGTAAGTAGATTTGTTTCGAAGCATTCACCCACGATACTGGGAAATTAATCTTAGTTTCAAGAATGAAAGAAAACCCCATTTTTTTACCAACTTTCTGTGATTAGGATTACCCACTTAAATGTTAGGAAAAGATTCGAATTATTATATGTTTACAAAGTTATGTCACAAAAGATTGTGTAAAGTGTGCTAATGAATTACATAATGCAAGTAATCATACTTACCAAATACATAAACGTGCCAGCGATAATTTCAAGTAGGTATAGATATGTCTGTACCTACTGCGCTGAAACCGTATTATCAATTTAAGTAGGTAGGTACGCATTTTCTTTAAAAAATTTCACAATCAACTTACTTTACATACCTAACGGTACTTACTTATTTACTTAATTTGCCATTATTCATGCATGACCATTATCGTGAATACAGCAGGTGCACATTTCTAGAACACGGCATACCTAAAGATTCGCTACGGGTAACCTAGCAGGTTTTGTTTTTCAACATTAGTCACATTTTGGGTTTTTCAACGAGATAACCTTGCCATTTTACGTTAAATACAGTAGGTACCTACCTTTTTTTGGGTGGGAAATCATCAAATGACTTCTCCGGTCTGCGCGGAGCGGAAGGGCGTGTCAGACTCTTACTGACTAAAACCCACCCGTGTTCCTTCCCTTGCTTGTGCCAGGGGCCACGGTCTCCCCTTAGGACTTCCCGCAACCCTGGCAGGCATCGGCCCTAGCGGACCCCGTCAATTTTACTGACATCTCTTTGAGGCGTGCGTGGAACACGCAATAATCATTCACAATTTGAATTTTTTACTGCTTTGAGTTAGAAATTAAGTTTACTAGAATCACAGATTAATAATCTGTGCTAGAATATAGAAATAGCAATAGCAAATGTATTTTATTGAAAATACGTTACTTTACTATGCCAATAGATAACACTGTCTGGTTACTCTGGTTTAGTCTTCAGAGGGATATAAAACAAGTAATAAGTAATAAATTGCTTATTTATTCGTCCATCCCTGAAAAGCGGGACTGCGCCTGTGTGTGATGTTTAATTTTTAACAAAATATCGGGACTCCTGCCAAAATCGGGACGTCTGGCAACGCTGATTCTAGTCTCCCCAGATGCAATTATATTTCAGTTGGTAGCCTCATTACAAAAGGTTCCTTTTCTTCTACAGATGTGGTCTACATCGGTTCTTTGAACTCCGAGCACTACGAACTGTCAATGCTTTTCCTTCGCAACGACAAACACGTGCTCTGCGAGAAACCATTCTGTTTGAATGCTAAACAAACCCGCAGTGTCATAAACCTTGCGAAGAAGAAGAATCTGTTCGTGATGGAAGCGGTGTGGACCCGCTTCTCTCCTGCTTATGCTGACTTGGAGAGAGATATTCAGAACGGGAAACTTGGTGACGTGAAGTTCATTGAGGCCGATTTTGGAATTGTTAGTCCGGATGACAGGACCACTCAGTAAGAACACGTTTAATTTATGCATATCTGCCAGAACCATTACCATAGAAATAGGGGTTGGTAGAAACCGCTACAGGTACAAATCTGTATCCCTAGCTGACTAATAGTGACTGCAGACAGTCGCTGCGACACTACTGGTTATTTCTATGAAATACCTTCCGTAGCTAGCGACACGTCGTATTTATAGAAATACATAGAAACCAGTTGTGTCGCCACGACACGTCGCGCGTCGCCTGCTGCTGCTGTCTGTAGTCGACTACGGACTTGTACCTTAACTACACCTAACTATTTATTTAATGGTACACCAGTTAATTGACTTAGGCGTGACTTTGTGGAAATCCACTTAGTATAAAATACAATAGACGATGTATTATTTAGTAACTTAATCCGCTTAACTGTTCCTTAGAGACCCTGTAAGAAATCAACACGTGTTTCGCCTCTCAACGAGGCATCCTCAGGATGACGATTGACTTGTTGCGAACTCGGACACGACGTGTTGCCACGACAAGAGCCGAACGCAACGATAACGATCCTAGCCGAGGTGGGCCGATAAGCGATCCTATATAAGTGGGGTTGTCGGGCGGTTGTAGCCAGTGGCGGATCCAGGGGGGGGGGGTCATGGGGGTCATGACCCCCCCCTGGGCTGTGTCTAGGTCGACCACAGATATTTTTTCTAATCTCATTGATTTTTATCAAATAAATACTTTGCATGATGTTGCCGCGTAGGATGTGTTTGCCACATATGAGTGAACGACACGCATAATAAGACTTCTTGTCCTGTTATTATTATGCTGATGGACCGTGGAGTTTTCTGCCAGATCTTCTCTATAGGAAATTACCAAATGAAACCGTGCTCCTAAGCTTCTGACGTGTCATAACATAATCATAAGTGCCCATGTAGATTTATCTGATGCTAGCAACTAGACGTCGAAATTAAATACCCCAGAATAGTATCAAGACAAACCGCCCCAGGCCCACAGTCCTGACGGCCCCTTAGATCTTTTTAATGATATCCCAAACATGGTCAAAACATATTCAGTAAGCCGATGTTCGCCCGGAAGTGTGATAAAATTACGGCGACTTTTTTTCGCGTACTTTTTGGATTTTCGGCGCTCCGCTTAGCGCCGAGAGTTGAATATCCAACAGTGTGTTTTCTTGCCGCGCTGGGATACGCGCTGAATGCACGCTGTTGGATGAAAAAAAATCACTTCGATAAAACACGTCCCTGCGAACGTCGTCGGCTAAGAAGCAGTTTAAAGTTGGAGGCTGAGGATGAAAATTTTCGAGCTCGCTTCGCTCGCTACATCTTCGGGCTTTCTGCATACATATGTTGACAAAAGACAACAAAGACGAAGAGAAGAGACATGACCTATTTCTGTATGACTTTTCAAAAAAAAACCTTCCCTACACAAGGCGGTGTGCTAAAATTTTCGAGCTCGCTTCGCTCGCTTTTGAACTCTATATTCTAACTCTCAAACTTTTTTGCTTATGTCGACAAAGTAACTCCTAATTCCGTTTCCATTTCCTGTTTGTTGTTCAATACAAACCTAACGAATTCAGAGATGAGGTGCAAAAAATTTCGACCTCGCGTTGCTCGCTCCCCCTACATTCTTCTTTTCGTTGAGGAGATGAAAATGCAACTCCCTCAAAAAAGAAGACCGGGAGGCCTCAATATTTTTTTGCCACTTCGGGCCCCCTCCAGACTTAGTCCTCCACCGATTGGGCCTGTCCTGACTGGACCCCGACTATGTGACCCCCCCCTGACTCGAAGGCTGGATCCGCCCTTGGTTGTAGCCCACTTTGCGTTCGGCTCTTGTCGTGGCAACACGACGTGTCCGAGTTCGCAACAAGTCGATCGTCATCCTGAGGGTGCCTCGTTGAGAGGTGAAACACGTGTCGATTTCTTACAGGGTTCTCTAAGACTCTTTAAGAACAGTTAGCGGATTCTACATATATACCGGATGACTTTTTTTACCGTCTCGAAAAAAAAATGGTATACGGTATGGTATGGTGAACGGAGTAGAAGCTTATGGCATACCTAGTTTTTTTTATTTTTTTTCCACATCTTGGAAAAAAAAATATCTATCATCAAAAAACGCTACAATTTTAAAGTAAACTTTTCATATTAGGACAAAGAAAGAGAAATTTTGAAAAAAAAAAAAATTCTCGAAAAAAAAAAAAATACTGAGTATGCCATTTGCTTCTACTCCGTTCACCTATTATACCCATTTTTTTTCGAGACGGTAAAAAAAGTCATCCGGTATACATCGTCTATTGTATTTTATAATGGTACACCCAATGATATATTTAATATCATTGGGTACACCATTCAAGGTTGATTGGGTGAATGATCTAAAGAGGTCCCTAGACGATCATGCTGCATAACATGCAATTCTGTGAATTAAAACTACGTGAAATTATCATGCATGACGTAGGTAGGTGCTGTACTAATTTTGTGCTTGGTAACATTATTCAGTGTGTGTACTTGTACAGTGAAGCGAAATGCGGTCCCTAGACGATCATGCGTCATGCATTTATCATTACATGATGAAAAATTGTCAATCAACTGCCAGCACGTAGTTTGCATGTCATTCACATCATACAATACAGCTAAACAGTCATGCTTGCATGACAGCACGTAACGCATGTCATGCCGCATGATCGTCTAGGGACCGCTTAACGAACTTTCTGGCTTACCTATAATCAAGTCAACCTTCATAGACCTACCTACTTACATTACATTTTTTTATCATTCCTAACGTTTTATGGAAGGTATGTGAGACGAACAGTTAGCGGTATGCTAATACCTCCATTTATTATCATACACTACTTGCATTAAATATGAAATTTTTTCCATTGACTTATTTGGTAGGTATACGTTCGTAGATTAGTTGTGAAAAACCTTTGTTATCTTTTGTTATGGTAAATATATTTAACCAGGCCGCCTCCGACGCACACGTGCTTATTACTAGCTCTTACCTACAAGGTATTACCTACGTCAACAGTGCATTGTATTACGTATATGCTTTCAGTATAAAAGAATATGGTGGAGGCGCTATGCTCGACGTAGGTGTATACGTGCTGCAACTGCCACAATTTATATGGAAAGAAGAGCCCAAGAAGGTGACAACTGTCGGTAGTCTGTATGACTCGGGAGTGGATCTAACAGAAACCATTATCCTGGAATATGAGGGAGGCAAGCGGGCCGTGCTCAACATTCACACTCAGCTCGAGTTCTGGAACAAAGCGACGATCTATGGAACTAAAGGCCGCGTTACGGTAAGGATAGACATGGATGATGATATTTTTTTGAAGTGAAAATTCTTTTGGCGCGTTGAGCACTTTTTGAGTGAACAAAAATCATGGAATTTGCGTCATCGTCACCGAAGGCGCGTTTAGCACTTTTTTGTTGACAGCGCACTCTGTTTTATTCTTTTGTTTTTTTTTTTTATTGGAGCTAAAGCTTTCGTACTTGTACTGACAGCAAGCCACATAAATTCCTGACATTTTCGTTAGATGGCGTTACTTAGTTTTCACTTCTATCGGCAGTCCCCAAAGACTGCCCCGCATGTTTTTTGTTATAACCATACATCAAGCACACTTTGCCTTACCCTTCAAAGATGACAGATCCTTGATAGAGCCAGATAAGTTTTAAGTCCCATGTACTCGTAATAGGTGGTGAGCCTAGTAGGTACCTACCATCAACCGGGCACAAATTTAAACTCCAGGGTGCTACTGAGAAATTCCTAATGAAAAAATCCTCTGCCCCCTAATTACGTAACGCAAACTCAATTTTAAATTGAAACCAATTGAAAAAGATTGCCAGTTCATTGCTTCTTAAGTTCGACAAAAAAAGTTGAGCATATTTTTTCTGTCGAACTTACGAAGCAATGGACTGGCAATCTTTTTCAATTGGTTTCAATTTAAAATTGATCGTGCATTGCGTAATTGGGGGGCAGGACCTCATGCCCAACATTAGCCCAAAAAGGCCAATTCTGTTGGTCCCACCTGAAGTGGTCACCGCTGGTGCGTTTTCATCGTACGGTTGAAACTGAAATGTCTCGCGCACCTGTATTACATTGGTGTGACAGTACCGGTAACTTTCTACCATAAGGCGTCCTGTTCTGCCGGAGCTGCACCAGGGCCGGACCGCAAGATGAAAAAAATCAGAATATCTCAGAATGAAAATGAAAAATCTACGTAGCGCCGCCGCGCCGGTGCGGCTCCGGCGTCGTGCACAGGAAGCCTGGTAACCTACCCGGGTGAGCTTCTCCACAAAGAGCTCTACTACTATATGTATGAAGTAACTTCATTATTTCAGAAATATGGTTTAGTGATGGTTACCAATGCGTAGCCAATATGGAAATAAAGATGAAATACAATGACATTTATGGTATGTGTGCAAGTGAAATTGTAGATTTCCCTACCACTCTTATACGGCCCGGAATATCAAGCAACTGTTCGGCGACAGAAAAAGATATGGTGCAGTTAGTAGCCCGCTTTACTTCCCAGGCCTTTTCATGAAGTGTTGTATTTCCTCAAGAAGTATTTTAATTTGAAGTATTTTCTCCTTACAGTTGGAGCAACCCTTCCATTTCCCCCACATAGTGATCGATGTAGACGGCAAAACAAAGAACTATTCACTACATTCATCAAAGCTGCCATACAACTTTACGAACAGTCCCGGGTTGGTCTACCAGGCGCTCGAGGTAGCAAGATGCATCAGAGCAGGTAATCTACTCATCATGATCTGCCTAGCCCTTTCCTTACACGTTCAGTGCCGGGAGCCCTCCAAGAGGGCTTTTTCTTAGCGAATACAGCATTATAAACCGTGAAAATAAAATCTGATGTACTTATAATTTAACAATATTTATTAGTATATTTTAATATGTTGGTTTTTAAATCCAAAACACGAGTTTTCCACTTAGACAAACATCAATTTATGCAAGTGTTAATAAAGTTGATTTTAGACCGCCTAGAAATTGTTGAAAAAGTCTTAAAAAGTATGAGGTTGTAGCGCAAACTAAACCTTATGTGTAGGCATTACAGTTGTTTTTTCTAAAACTCGTGTTTGTTTACATAGTAATCTATTAATCTTGTTTTATGTACCTATTATCTGTATTATTATTTAGTCAGTAGGTACCATAATCTAATTTATGTCACGGTAATACCGTGTTTATGTATAGTAGTTGGTATGTCGGTTTTAACTAAGATTAATAGGTATTTATTGCTGTAGGTATGTACCATAATGTTATCAACATAACAGTATTAACTGGTTATCGTCATCGTATTATATAAGGATAATGTTGATCGTCGTGCAAATATTTTGCGAACTAATTGTACGTACCTAAAGGTGATAAGAATTCAATTACCATAGTAGACATCAAGACATGTATCATTATCTGGTTAGTTAATATACTAAGTTTTATGCAGGTTCATCTCCATATTAGTAAAACCCACTTTTTAAGGTTCTACTGGTTTGTTATAATTTAGTTCTGTAATTTTTATGTTGTGCCAAATGTACTTATAATTTAAAAAAAAATAGGTTTGTTAATTGAAGATTGATTTACTTTAAATTATTTCATGTTTAGTAAATATTAACTGTACGTGGAGAGAGATTATTTAAATAAGCAACTTAGTAATTATTTGCATGCCAAAATATGGCTAAATGTGTCATCACACAAGAATATTTATTTGCCTTTCACCTTTTTTTTTACCGCAAATAAATTACTGACTTAAGAACTAAAATAATTGCTGTGACTTTGAGGAGTCAATTCAAATTGTCGTTTGGATACCATAGTTTATAGTTTATAGGTACCATCCATCCATCGTCTACGTCCTACCAAAAGCGTCCGGAGTGCTCCTGATCAGATTCATATTGTTGTAGACCCAAATTGCTTCAATAATAGTTTCATGCCCCATGTAATGCTGGAGCATATAGGTAGGTTCTTCTGCAAAAAATATAATATGAAAGCACTTAGGTTGGTACGTCATGCACAGGTTGGAAATTGGAATGTACAATATAAATTCTTAGATTAGATAGATAACCATCTTAGATTTAAGCACGTCTTCTCTTTCCCGAACTTGGCTTGACACACTGTCGTGTTAACTTGTACTAAGTAAATTGTACACTAATTTACAGTACCTATAGTACCTACGTATCTACCTGCCAAGTTTAGGTCTTGATGAAAAAGAAGGTACCTACCTATAATTATTTAAAAAACAAATCTGTTTCCAGGACTGATCGAATCTCCCCGCATGACCCACCAGGAAAGTATCAACTTGGCCGTACTCGAAGATACGGTCAGAAAACAATTGGGTGTGCACTTCGATGCTGATGATAAGGAGTACCCTTAAAAAGAGGATCCTACTCTAACTCCTACCTTCTTAAATCACCAGTGACAACTTGACGAGAGTTTAAACAATAAAAAAATAACACAAAAATATTGTGTTTGAATTGGACGTTTTCGAAAAAACTGAAAAAGGCGTAGGTACTTATGTGGAATAATAAGCATACGTTCTACATAGGCTAACTTATTATGAACCTATTATGTAGGTTACTACGTACAATTCAAAGTATAATAGGTCAGACTGTCTCACTTACCTACTCAGAAAATAATAATATTTGTCATTCATGAATATAGATTTTTTACCTTCGTATTTACTAGCCGCGTTTTATTGAAGTTACAATTTTGAACGTAGAAAGGATAGTTGTACGCCATCTAGCGAGTATCAACGTAGTTTTTACGAGATCAAGAAACCAATGGGGAGCGTGGACGGAACGGACGGAGTGTTGTAAGTGTAGAGCTGATGTGATAAATAAAATGCGCAACAGATGGCGCTAGCGGTTTCATGACACGTCAAGTTCGATTGTTGTTACCTTGTTAGGAGTTGAATGTGGTATGATGACCTACGAATACTAATTAGTTTTGTGGGGTATTAAGGGTTTTTATGTATAATAGAATAGGTATGATAGATGGAATAATTTAGCTTCACCAAAATTCAGTAAGTACGTTACAAAAAAAAATTAAGTAAACGTTATATTGGCGGCTTAGGTAGCGATAAAGAAAAACCTATTTCTTTACATAATAGAACTAGCTCAGAAGGTTGGAAGCTTGAAGGCAGACGGGCAGAAGGGTTATAATTATGTGGAAGGGACCACAGACGCTGGCAGAGAGTTCCACACTTTGGCTGTGTACGACTGGACGGGATATCAACTAAGTGTGGATGGTACTCTGCAGTACCTACGTCTGCTAGTAATAAAAGGGCGATGATGGGTTCAGGTCGTGGAGTTCCTGCGCACAGTCACCGAAGGTCAGTCTGTAGAAGATAGAATACCGTGAGGCAAGCCATATTACGCCGATGAGCCAGGCTGTGAAGCCTAGCCACCAACTTTTCGTCGCTTATAAACCTTTTTGCTCTGCGTCCACCGAGTCAAGTGCAGCAAATTTGTATTTTGCTGAGCCATCCCCTATGTGGCTGCAATACTCTATACAGGATAGGTGCTGTGCTTTGTACAAACTTAAAAGCCGTTCAGATGTGAAGTATCGCCTCACCGTATTTAGGATGCCCAGGTTCTTGGCTGCAGTCTGTACTTTTGATTCGATGGTTGAGCCGAAGTTGAGATCCGACGTCAAGTCCATGCAAAAAATCTGTAGGCAGATGGTAACTGGTACAGATGCACCTCGGAAAGTAGGAGATAACTGGAACTGGCTACCTTTTAGCAGTGAAAAGAGTCGCCTGTGTTTTCAGAACGTCGAACTCGACCAGATTGTCATAGCCGATCGTTTAGGAGTAGGCTTACTATCCCTTAGTAGTACGAGTATATCCATGGGACAAATAAGGGGGAAGATGGGAGAGGATGATGAGGACGTGGGAAGAAGGGGTAGAGTAACTCCAGAAATTAACATTTGTCTATACAAATAAACTTAACGAAATAAGAACTGACGCGATTAACGACGCGACGTTTGCAGCCTCATGAATATGATTAGCAAAGTTACTTAAAATCAACTTTTTACTACTGCCTATTTGTTTCCAGTTAACTCAGCAAAGAGACAACACTGAACACTTCATACATATTTCATGGCACAGTACCTACGAAGTTTTCTCGTGCGCTTCCTCAACTATTAAATGTTTCCTTGAACGCCATCTAATCGATCTAATTGCTGTGCGAAACTTTCCCCGTGTTGTTTTCAAACAATGGCTGCCGTGCATTAGATACGAAGGGACGGAAGAGAACTCGCGTGACAAACCGCGGCGCATCGTCGCGTCTCATGTCATCATGTCACTCCGCACAAAAGTATTTTCATACTTCCTTCGTTCCTCGTTGTTGCCTAATATGGACTAAAATATGCTTGTTAGGGAAATTATACTGGCGCACATGAATACAGTGGTTTTAGTATGTATTATGGTGATACACCGCAAAGGAAAAGGAGGTGCCTATCTCCATAGGCTCCATATCACTCGTGGTTAGAACATAGATTATATTAACGGAAAAATTAAAAACAAACCAAGAAGACTGAAATAAACTCAATTTATAATCAAGATACAAAGAAAGGGTAACCTACTATTCGGAGTCTTGTAATATTACCTTTCTATCTTCTGGGGAAGACACTCCAGACTCATTTGAAATAGGGTCTATCTCTACCTCTTGTTCCGGGATTATAGAGGTCTTGTATTTTGGTACTTGAGTAGCGAACGTTGATGACCCTGGGTCACAATATACATAGTAATTCGAGTTGTGTTGATTATATTTTATGTCCTTAATCAATTTCATCACTTGGAATCGAAATTCGAAATTTTGGGAAGGATTCATTGATTTCATATCTGGTAAAATACTGAATAAGAAATTTGCGTCTGGATCGTTCGCTGGTCTTTCTGTTGTCTCTTGAGCTGGTTGGAGTAGTGTTGGTGGTTGGGGAGCAGCTGTTCGGATAGCAGCGGGGCCTGGTTTTGCTTGTTTATATGATGGGACTATCGAGTTTCTGGGTTTAATTGTTGCTTCTGCAAGTTGCTGATTCTGAGGAGCTTGGTTCGGTTTTTTCTTGGCATTTAAAAAAATTAACATGTCCAAAAACGGTCTCTTGCGACCTCTTTTTAATTGTAATTCGGTTGCATTTTTTGGAGTATACTTTTTATTTTGTACTCTAGTGTGATAATCCCGTAGACCTTTCCATTTCTTTTGTAGATCTTTTACTGAAAATTAAATAAAAAAGTTACTTCAAAATATGATTTATTTTTGATCCATTTTGCTTATAGTACGGACGCCAGCATATCAACCTACTCCAATCTGTCAAATTTTCCCAATCAACATTGAACCTTATCCTTTAGCGATAAAGTTGAAAATCTATTTAAGAAATTTGACAGATTGTAGTAACTTGATATGCTGGCGTCTGTACTTAGGGTAGTGGCACCAATAGATGAACGACCCCCAATAGATGAACGACCGACCGAAAAAATAAAAAATAAAAAGAACCCCGCTAGATACATGTCTGCAATATTTTTTCAAGCTATGGTAACATATTTTCTTCCCGCTATCATAACAACTTTGGCAGTGACAACTCAGACGCGCTCACAGTCTGCCATTGTGTGAGCGCGTCCCGCCAAAAATCAGTTTTGTATGGAAACCTACTTAAGGAAAGTGCCCTCCTAATTTAAGAATTTTGTCAGCTTAAAGAAAGAATTAATGATAGATTTCAGTGGATTTGGTTAGAATAAAATCTTGTTATATCTGGCTTTGAGTATATTGATAGTTTTAAACATTATTTACCGTATTTTTAGAGAAATTTACTGTTCAAGTAATGGATTCAATTTTGTTTGCTTGTTCCAATAGATGAACGGCGTTCAGGTAATGGTGTAAAGGCATATTTTTACAGCTATCATTACTTGTAAACTCACGCTTATAGACCAAAACAAATCAACTCAAATGAATTTTAATAAATGTATGAACTTAGTTACCAAAAGTTGAACACATTATTTTAGTGTTTTTGATTACTTTTAAGACTTTATTTTAGTATGAAATCTTGTACTGTTCATCTTTAGGATTCATGCCCAAAATTTGAACTAAGGAATACGTTCATATTTTATTCGTTCAAATTTTAGGTTTCATGCCATAAGCTGAACGCTGAAGGGATTTTATTCGTTCATTTTGTGGTTCTTTACCTAATCCAAAAAATGAACGAATTCAATTGTTGTTAATCGTCTTCAGATGATGCACTCAAATACCTTCAGCTAAATAGACGGACCGTATTCCTTAACACAGTCCGTATTGTGGCGAAGGTCACTTTTCAAATCCTGCAGCGAGTGGTAAAGACCTGTCTATTGGGCAGAGCCAGTTTGCGAAACAGAAGACCGAAGATGGCAGAATCGTATCCGTCAACCTGAACTACTGAGAGAGATCAAGAGGATTTATACACGTCAACCAGTTGGGCTGTCACGAATCTGGCAAACCAACCAAGAGCTAGATTTACCCGACAGTATACCGAAGACATCCCGGACGTCAGCTAGTACGAGATTAGGATGTCTCTGAAGCAGCTCAAGAACAACAAGGCGCTAGGTGATGACGGAATTACGGCCGAACTCCTAAAGGCCGATGGAAAACTCATTCTTAAGGCCCTCTAGAAGTTGTTGACTACAAGCTGCTTTCAAGAGTCATCACGAATCGTCTCGCGCGCTGGTTTGACGACTTCCAGCCTCCCGGATTCCGCAAAAGCTTTAGCACCGTAGACCGAAGAGTATAAACTGCCTCTCTGCTCAGCGTTTGTGAACTACGAGAGAGCCTTCGATTCGATCGAGACTTGGGCTGTACTGCAGTCTCTCCAACGGTGCCAGAATGACTATCGGTACATCGAGGTGCTAACCGTTTTTGAAACGTCAAAAACATCAGCACTCTCGCTGCAGAAGAATAGTTTTCGAGGTCTGGTCCTGGGAACAGACCTCGAAACTTATTCTTCTGCAGCGAGTGGTGAGACAGGGAGACGTTATCTGTCCGAAACTGTTCACCGCTGCCCTGGAGGATGTCTTCCAGGTTCTGAGCTGGAAAAGGGTTAGCATCAACTACAATGGCGAATACATCAATCACATTCAGTTTGCCTACGATTAGTCATAACTAAGACCATGAAGGACCTCAGTACAATTCTTGATGACTTCAGTAATTCAGTGTAGAGCTTCCCAAAGAGAGTCTTAAAGTGGGTCTTAAAATGAATATGGACAAAAGGGCAAACTGTTCAGCTAGGTAGGTTCAACTTCGAGAAAGAGGTCAATCGTCGAATCCGACTCAGCTGGGCGGCGTTCGGGAATCTGCTTCTCATATCATATACTACAATATCTCAAGACGAAAGTTTTTGACCAGTGAGTGTTGCCAGGGATGACCTATTATGGCACTGAAACGTAGTTGCTTACCATGGGTCTCATAAGCAGGCTGAAAGTCACCCAAAGGGCAATGGAGAGGGCTATGTTTGGAGTTTCTTTACGTGATCGAATCAGAAATGAAAAGATCCGTAGGAGAACCAAGGTAACCGACATAGCCCGAAGAATTGCCAAAAGATGGCCAATGGGGCCGAAAGGTTCTGGATTTGCGACTGCGTACTGGAAGACATAGCGTTGGAAGCCCGCCCCCACAAGGTGGACCAATGTCGGTAATATTAAAATGCTAGTTCAAGTAATGGGTCCAAAATGTTCACAATTAGGGCTCAGTGTTCAACTATAGGGGTAAATCCCACTTTTTCTTACAAACAGCAACTTATAAAAATAAATTGTAGATCTAGACGGTTCTTTTTTTAATCAGTCACATCCTGAGGATTATGGCCTAATTTAAAAAAATCTAAAATGCCTGAATGTCATGAAATAACTGAGTTACAGCTATTTAAAGTTGTCAAAAAAGCTTAATCGTTCATTTATTGGTGCCACTACCCTACATATTAATAATAAACTGAAGAAGGAAGTTGTTTCTTACCATATAAAAATAAAAGAGACTATTACGATCTACGACTCTAGCTAGAAGGTTCTGAGTGAGGACCTAACTTATTGTAAGTAAATATGTACCATTATTTACTAAAAGAGAGCGATCACTTTAGTAAGTTCTACTACCACTAGGAACTACGACTTAGTAGGTAGTTAGTAGTAGTATCCGCAACAACAGTAGCTTATCATTGATTGTCAACAACTCTTTGATCGCCCAGTACGCCTACGCTAGTAGGTACAGACGCCAGCACATCAAGTTACTACATAAGTTTATCGCTAAAGAATAAGGTTCAATATTGATTGGAAATTTTTTACAGATTGGAGTAGGTTGATGTGCTGGCGTCTGTACCTACCTCCTATTAGACAGTAATAATTACATTTACTATTATTTATAGGTAGTAGGTACGTACGTTTCTCTACAGTATTTCAGCTTTATGTTGATGTGCACAAAGGCTGCATCTCAAATTAATTAAATGCTCAGTGTCAGCTTCATTTGCTTCTCGCTCGAGTATAGAGAGAGATAGATCTCTTTCTCGCACGTACTAAATCCTATGCAAGTCAACAGGTGATCGATGAGTCGGTCGGCGCGTTCGGCATAGCTCGGGAGAGCCGAGCGACCGAGCGCAAATGATACACTGAGTCACTGAGCCGAGCTGGTGAGCCGCGCCGCGTGAGCGCGTAGTTAGTCACCTTGTTCATTTTTGTGTAATGTTCACTACTAAAGTCAAGCATCAAGCATATCCACATAGTTGGTATTATAAAGCAACTTACCTTTTTCCGTTTTGTCGTCTAAATTCAAATCGTCCCAGTCGTCATACATAATCTGGGCAATTTCTAGCCAGGCCATTTCTCTCATACCTCTGTCATTGTATTCTTCAGTGTTGACGTTCCACAAACATGGTCTGCATTGCATTTCTTTGATGAATTGCCTAGTGTTATACTTAAACGTCATATTTTTGGCGAAAACTACGTTGGAATAAACGTAAACTCGTCACGCGTTGTGAGCGGTGCGCAATGTGCGCAGACAGACTGCCAAGTTCCGCTCACAGCGCAGCGCGCGGCGGAGGGGCTCATTTTACCGGGGCTGCCATTGTGACTATACAAAAATCCTACAAACAAGTTTCGAAGATAAAATAAAGTAGTTATTTGCTCAGGGGTACCTACAGGGCTTATCGTTATCATGCACTGTTATATTATGCATGCACTATTATAAATGCATCTAAAAATGGCAGCGCCTATCATGTCCTCTCACTCGTTTGCTATACTGTGCGAGTGAAAGGTGAAGATATGCTCTTTTGTCTGACCGCCGTTTTCAATTCGTTTGAAGTGTCATCTTGACCTTCCCTGTAAATTTTTATATTAGTATAGCGCCACAGATTTGTTCCAGGGATTTATTGCTACGCTCTTAGATAAATAATAAAGATAAATAAAAATACTTCACTTGAGGATATTGCAGGAAGTGTTTCAAAATTATTATTTATGAGGCGGTGTTGACTTTTAAATCCTTTTTTTATACCTACAAATTTATTTGATAAATAAATGACACTAACTCTATATCGTTTTACTCTATTGGTCAATTAAAAAGGATCCTACTTACTTAAATTGGAAATCTTTTCCAAAATGTGTGGAATTACGTATGAGTTGGCAACCCCGCTAATAGTTTGCTTTCACGTTCCGCTGCTGACTGAACCAATCAGCGCGCTTAGCCGCGTAGTGTCGGTCGACACGCAGTCGATGACCTCGACCATTGGCTAAAGTGAGTCACTCACTAAGTGTAGTGGTTTGACGTTAGTAATATTATGACGTTACTTATCTGCTGCGTAGCTTGCTCATTACTGCTCATGCACTGCTCATGCACTTGCAGCAATATATTGGCTACAGAAGTTTTTGCTGCAGGACTTTATCTGACCAAGTTAAATAACTATTTATTTAAATACGTATAAACCATAGATAAATAATAAATAATAAACCATAGATAAACACACAAGAAGAAAGGAACGGAAAAATAGGTGTAGCTTATTTCTAACAAAAATCTCTAATATTTTTATCTCTATTCGTTTTATTCGTTACTTACTTTGTTAGTATTTTAGAGAGTTGTACCGAGTTGTGCGTAATTATTAAAAACTGGTCTAACGGTGTCAGGACAGCACCCTGATGAACCTGACTATTCGGAGACCATAGGGCCAAAGCAGATAGCACGATGTTATCTACTATAACACTTTTGACTGGAATGTGAAGGGGTTTTTCAGTTCGGACCGGAACCTAGACGCTATTAGTTAAAAAGTGTACTTTAAGCTTTAGTTCGTGGTAAGTTCGATAGATGACGCTGTACCACGCATATTGACATCATTATGCGTGGTACAGCGTCATCTATCGAAGTTAATTAGAAAGAAGAAAATTTATTCAGGACAATATAATACATTACTATATTGTCCTGAATACATTTTCTTCATCTGTCTGAAGCCATTTATTTATCAGGGTGACATTTACAGTGGTCCAAAAATGTTTTTTAGATGCATCTCTCCAAAGGCTTTCCAAAATATGTTTGGCGATTATGTAAAACTACTTAGGTAGGTACACGAAATAAATACTTAGGTACTTACCAACCTCTCACTCAAAAAAAAAAAGGTAACCACTTGGTCACTTCATCGCTATAATAATAAATGCATCATCATAATAATATAATGTACCAAGTTTACCTAACCGCAGTGGCCGCAGCTTTATTACAGTTAGGTTAATGTTTGCACAGGCACACGTGACACATTATCTTGTTTCTTAGTAGCTCCCTTCTCAGGTTACAGCATCACAGGAGACGACATAGCTTATCAACGAGAACAAACAACTTGTTTGCGTGATAACGCTAATGAATGAGTGTCAACGACTTGCTTTTGTTGCACGGAAAACATGTGTAAGGCTTTTCTTATGTAGGTACCTCAGGTGTTACAGGTAGGTACCTGTAACAAAAACGGACGCATTATACAGGATGTACCAGAAAGGTGTGGGTGTGGTACAGACCATCAAACTGGACAACTGGGACATGGGATTTTAGAGGTTTATGAGGAACAGGTTGTAAAGTGCATTCAAAAATAAAACACTACAAAGTGAAAAATTACTTTAATTTCGGAAGTCGGTGTCTTTGGTTTTGAATTTTCGTTTTTTGTCGTTTTTTATGGAAGTCGGTTGTTTTTTTTTCTGCAAAAAGCTTTTGTTAATACTTTTTAGTTATGGTACCTTCACCACACAAATTCGAATACCACTACCTGCTATGTAAATAATAGTGACAGGAACCTATCATCATGTGTCATCCACATAGACTAACTGGGAAAAATACTTATTATTGCCTGCCCAACGATTGATGTCGGATACTTATAGGGTGACTGGTAATTAGTGACCGATACTTAAACACGTGACTTTACTCATCATTATGAACAACTTCCACTATAGGACCAAATTCAAATCGCGTAAAAAAATCGGATGTTCCCTACATTTTGACGAATTATGCTAATATAAATGTAGGGAACAGATGATTTTTTTTTCGCCATTCTCTCGAACTTTAATTGCGCGATGCAGGATTTACGTGACGTTAAGATTTTGTGTGACGTCATGTCTTTGATGTATAGTTCGTATGTGGCGATGTAGAAGATACGTAATTAGATTTTCGCGTATTCAAAGAATAAATCAGCCGTTCCATTCATTTGGGTCGCGTGTATTGAAGTTTTGTATGGTTAATAAATTTTTCGCCATTACGATGTTGGTACCATGGAGAAAGTTGTTCAGTTTGATGGTCTGTACCACACCCTTAAATTTGCCCGCTCCTTTCTAGTACATCCTGTATAAGAGACCCTAAGCTTTAAGTAAGATTTATCGTTTTTGATGTTGTTCTTGAAGGAAAGTAAACAGGACGCGGACTTGGTATTGTAATTTATTGGAATAGGTTACCTACTATAATAACTACGTATCTATGTACCTACACAGATACCTAGGTATTAGGTATACCTACACGGTGTACAGTCACGAGCACCAATATGTATCCACTTAACAAAATTCAACAGCGATTTTCTCGTGTAATATTGTCTGCAACTTTGAGATAAGGCCTATTTATGGGTTCCAAAATACTATATTCGTAACAACATAAAAATAATTATAAACACAGTAGGAGCAAATCACTTTTAAAAGTTGCTAAGTATAAGGACAAGTGCGAAAGGGTTTCGTACCACCGTATTATTCAGCAAATAAATGAAAATACTAAACGAAGAATATTATAATTTTTCATCCTAAACTTAAAATATCGCAAAGAAAAAATTGAATGTCATAATGATACTATGAATTTCCAAGTTATTATTGCAGTTGTTATTATATAGGTACAGTATCTAGGTGTATGGTACATGATATTATACAGAAGTTTCAAATTCTTAACTTGTTTAGTTGTTGAGATAGAGCCCGTACAAAATGGTCTAAAACTGTCAACTTTTACAATTCCTTCATTTATCATTTTTGGAAATAAAAATAAAAATTCTACTATTTGTATTATTTATTGTTATAGCGGCAATAGAAATGCATAATCTGTGAAATTTTCAACTATTTACCTAATACGGTTCATGAGATAAAGCTCGCTGACAGACAGGCGGACAGACAGATGGACAGCAGAGGCTTAGTAATAGGTTCTATTAGGCACCCTTCGGGTACGAAACCTTAAAAACAGTTACAGTAACAGTTTGCACGTGGATGTCCCTTTCATCGTGTGTATAAACATAGTTTCGAAAGTCACATTTATCAGCTTGTTTCACTATTCCCGAAAAAGCCATTTCTCGCAGCTGCCACATTTCGTTAGTATTTTTTCGAAAGCGAACCGACCGCAAATGTTTCCTGCAACTTATGGACCGTTGCCCTTTCTCCCCGGGCCACAAGAAGGGCTATTTAGTTTGTGTGGGCACAGGGGACCTATCCCTTTATTAAGATTACGTACGCACCACTGTTCCCCTGTCGTTCGTGACCAGCCCCACAAATTATTTCCGGATAGCGATATTGTTGGTTATGTAGAGATTTGGCGGAATCGCAAAAATAATACAAGGGATTCCAAAATGTATCTAGCATGTTGCAATCTGAACTGTACAGACGTCATAATTATTTGGGACCGTAGGGGTTCGGGTAATCAATTAATGGCATCTGTGCCTACCAACAGAAGGCCAATTCCCGTAAAAAAACGTTCAAAAATTCTAGTCGCATTCCGTCAAAGTTGTCAAAAATGTTGGTAAATTGTAAATTGATTGTATTTTTGACAGATTGCGAATGAGATGCGAATGCGAACCTTCTAAAAAATTACGGGCATTGCCCTGATCTTGCAAAAACTTCTCTAAATCGGAAAATTGTCATCTGTTCGTACATGTTTAAAAAATAAAATCAAAGTAATAGAAATGATGTTCAAAAATGGTTAGGTACTTAGGATGAGGCTAAATAACAATAATAAAAAAAACAACGATGATTTTCTTTGAGCAAAGAGGTAGCAACATTTTCAAGAAGACAGCTTTATTAGCTACTAGCCATTTGCTATTAAAAATATAACAAGATGCCATAAAAAAAATTGTTCTTTATTTTTTCTTCATGATTATTTTATGGCTTTTTATTAAATATTTTCATCGATTTCGGCCTGAATTCTTTATGCTTGATGTATTTTTTGTAAAAAGATTTGGCGGACATACCACCTTTTTTCTTAAATCTTCTAGTATGAATACAATAAATGCAGCAGTTTTGAGCACACAACTAATCATCCTATTCTAAAGAGTTACACCAAAAATATTATTCTTACAACTTGTTACAATGAAATGATGATGTAGCATCATTGCGTCAACCTACACTAGACGCACGTTCATTGTTCTGCCAAATGAACACAAAAAAAAAAACTTTTTGGCTTTAAAACTTAGTCAAGGTTCCAATAACGGCGTCGATTACTCATAGTTTTTGTTCCATAGACACCATGATTGATATCCTGGAGGCACGCAGGACCCATCACAGATTGATACGCGTCATTAGACTAGTACGGCTAATCGCTGGGCTGCGTGCACGCATCTCGCTCCGTCAACTTCAGGCTTATTATTAGAGGAACAAGAGTCAGGATTGCTCAACCATTGTGTGATGGGGACATCGGCCATCGTCGTCTAAACCATCATAGATGATGGAACAACGTTTGTTACGTTGCCTGCTTGTTCTGATTAGCTTAAGTACGAAGGAGGAAGGAAGCTTTTTAGGCATAAACGAACAGTTAGGGCACAGTGTCCGAATACGCACAATCCACCATTTTTGAATACAACAGCATTTGGATGGAAAAACGTCTACCACTTAAGTACCTAGGACCTACTCATCTTGGGTTGAAAATGGTGATCCATTATATAGATTTCAATATCAAAGGTACATATATTAAAAAATAAATCATAAAATACAAAAAAAAAAAAAATGTGTATCCTGAGATGGTTTGGTCATATTGAGAGGATGGATGAAATGCGACCAGGCAGATGAGACTGGAAACTTATTGGTGGTATACTTACTGACCTTATGGTGACGTTCTTCAGAAAGGACAGATGTGTTGCTTGCAACGTAGGCAAAAGTATCGTAGCAGGTGGCGTTCTATAGTTTCTGCTAACGAGTTGTAGGTCATAGGTTTGAACCCAGGCCGGCTCTTTACTTTGTGTTAATGATTTCATCACCACTGCACTCAAAACGGTGAAGGAAACCGGTATGTCCTAGAACCAAAAATTCTAAGACATGAGACATCTACCAACCCACACTGGGGCCCGCGTGGTGGATTACGGCCTCGACGAGAGGCCTGTGTCCCAGCAGTGGGAACATTAAAGGCTGATTATTCTATTGTCGAAAGACCATAGCTGGGGCTTCTGTGTTTAGTAAATATATAGGTACTAGCTGCCCGCCCCAGCTTCGCATGGGTAGCCTTAATTTGCAATAAAATAATATTGCGGCTATAATTTGAGATTTAAACTATCCTATCTCTCAAGTTGGATCGAAATGCACATGGTGTGCGAATTTTATTATAATCGGTTAAGTGGTTTAGGAGTCCATTGAGGACAAACATTGTGACACGAGATTTATATATATTAAGATTATATTTATTAGAGTAAACTACTTACATAGAGAGTAGGTAATAGAAGAAAGACGTTACAAATAACATATTATGTTCATTATTTTTATAAGAGATTTCATTATCATAATAACGTTGTACCTACTTACGAAGAATATCTACAAAGTAATATTATAATAATACAAGCAGACAGTAGAATATTAAGTTACTAGCGGTACTACATTGTTATTTCCTGTGGTTTATATTTTTCACATAATAGTTACTAGCTACTCAGAGAACATCTAAGGTCCCTCGCCCACGGCGACTTTTTATAGCGATGCTGTCGCGCGTTTTGTAAACGCGCTTCTGCATCGCTACTATCGCGCAGGATTCTTCATTCATAATAAAATTGCAACATCGCGGCTGTATCGATACACATGCGCGATAGCATCGCTACAAAACGTCGCCGTGGGCGAGGGCCCTAAGGGACCGCCTCTAGGAACGAGAGAATCGCGGCGATATTACTGTCGTACCACGTATTTCTATACACTCTCATAGTGTAGCGGCACACCAGGCGGAACGTTCGGCGCCGACATTTCAGCGACGGAATTATCGGTCGTAGTATTCGGTTGGCATGACACACCAAACGCGCCGAACGATCGGCGGCGTTTACTTCACCGCGTTACGCGACGTAACTTTCGGCTGATGTGTCATCTAAGGTAACTTGAAAAACACTACGAGCGTATTCAACCGAACCTTCAGCGCCGAACGTTCGGCAGGTGTGGCGCGCGCGACCCTTAGGGGCCCCGTCTCCACGAGCGAGAGAATCGCGCCGATGGATGCGACGAGTGGCCGAGTGCGAGCGAAACGTCATCATATCGCCGCGCGCTCGTCGCTCGCTACTGGCGGCGCGCCCGCCGCGCCTTCGCCGCGTAACATCACGTGGCGCTCTCGCAGCGAGAGCGTGGCGAGCGCGCTGTCATTTCTGCGTTGCCAGTCGGCCAAGCAAGAATGTTACATATTGACAAGTTTTTTAAACAATAAACAATGTTAGACATTGAAAATTTTCTTCAGTAAAACTATTGCACAAAACCTCGTCGCGGAAACGCGGCGATTCCGTTACGAGTCGCGATCGCGACGATTCGCTGGCAGAATAATCACTCGTTCGTGGAGATTACTCGACGTAGAAGCGCGGATCCGTCGCAATTCTCTCGCTCGTGGAGGCGCCCCTTAATAAAAGCGACTTTGTTTTGTTATATGTACAAAGTAATCTTCGAGCGACCTCAGACGGAGCTATAATTATATATTTCTATTACGTCACCAAAATATGTGGAGATATCATAGCAAGACATATTAATATATATATTATGGTGGCCCACCCAGTGGTAATGGCCCCCGACTTACGAGTTGTAGGTCGTGGGTTCGAACCCAAGCAGGCGCTTTACTTTGTGTAAATAATTTCATCACCACTGCTCTCAAAACGGTGAAGGAAAACATAGTGAGGAAACCGGCATGTCTTAGAACTAAAAAATTCGAAGACATGTGACATCTACCAACCCGCACTGGGCCCGCGTGGTAGATCACGGCCCACTCCCTCTCACAGAGAGGAGGCCTGTGTCCCAGCAGTGGGAACATTAATAGGCTGATGATGATGATGATGATGGTATATTAAACCGCAGACCAAATGAGGGCAAAAATATATATTATAGTATTTATAGGCTACCGTGTGTGATGACTTGCTATAATGTAATACTTTCAGAAATAATTCAGACCACCAAAATTAGGACAATGGTAAAAAAATATATAAGAAAAACGCATTAGAAACTTACAAGAAAATTAAAATACACCATGTTGTGTTGGTTACCCAATGCCATTTATAATTTTTGGTTAAAATAAAATCACTTCTTTTTTGCTTGGATATCTTTGGTTAGACGTACTGAACGCTGTGTTAAAATTTGTCCATCTATTTTAATCGGACCTTGTATATACAGTATGTTAACTAACAGAGGGCGTTCCCGTTAACCCGCAATAGTATAGCGTCCATACATGCTAGAAAAAATATTAAAATCGAAAAAAAAAAAACTTTTTGTATTTTTTTATCATAAAATATTCACGAAAAATATTAATTTCATACGTAAAACAAACACTCTGTACACGCATACTTGTCGCACTTGTCTTTCCAAGTTGAAAGACAAGTGAGCGTGTACAAAGTGTTACACTTACGAATCAATTTTTGAAAAAAATTAAAAATTTTATTAAAAATATATTTAAAAAACTTTTTTTTTTTTCACTTTCAATATTTTTTCTAGCATGTATGGACGCTATACTATTGCGGGTTAACGGGAACGCCCTCTGTTAGTGAACATACTGTATATTAATATTACATATATATTATAACTACGTATGTGACGGGCGTATGTAATAGGTGTGTAGAAACCTACGTACATACTTTTTATAAGCCCCAAGTTAACAATGATCATAAGCCACACAATATTGACCAGGGGAGCTCTACTAAAAGGGTTCCCGTGTCAGTAAAGTAATGGTAGAAGGGGAATAATTTCCTGCTGTTTATTATATTGAGAGAATCCTGCCTGTGCGAAATTTTGGAACTTATTTTTGGCTCACGGCAATAAAGTTAGGTAGGCTATTCGAGGCACTTAAAGGTTCCACTGGGGAGCACTATTATGTATTAACGAGGGTCTATCATGCAAAATTGTACGTACCTACCTAAATAGCGATACGAGGCTGCCTAACGGTAAGAGGTCGTTTAGAGGCCTATGAAAAGGATTGAAGGTATTAAAAAAAAACAATGATTAAGTAAATATAAATAAACAAAGTGATTGAGTATCAAAATTATTTGCTGCTTTTTTTGTGTTTATTCAATAAGGATCTCAGGAAGGAGGTAGTACTTTTATCTAGATAAAAAAATACGGGCTGAAATCGATGAAAATAATTAGTAAAAAAGCCATATGTCACGAAAGAAAAAAAGACTAACGGCATCGCGTAATTTTTTGACATGACATGGCCAGTGACAGGGAGGTTCTGTCATGGAACTAGTAAAGTAGTAAGTACTATAGAAGGAATTATAAAGTACTTACTAGTTCCATGAATAGATGTACTATACTTATATTTATAAGTTCTTTGTAGTACCTAAGGTACCTGTCAAGTCAAAAATGCCAGACCTCAGAGTAGAGTGCCAGACCAAACCAACCTACCTCTTTGCTCTATTTTATTCAAACGCCTACTAAAAGCTATTGAAATACACACATCAAAAGTGTCTAGGGATCAACATATATTTTTGCAATAACTTTTCTCCTGATTGATATTAATTAAAATTTTCTTTAAGGATTCATCAAATAAAGTATTTTCGTTTGTCACAGTAACGATAAACCAAGTCACCTTTGCATTAATAAAGAAATTTGCCATTTTCCTAATAAAGGGATTTTTGACATTTGAACCACTAACATTAAAGTTCGAAAAAAAGACTGAAATAACAGTTTTCTTTAAAATTTTATTGGGTAACTTAAACAATTAATAATCCGTGTTTCTACCGCGAACACTAACAACACAAGAACATCGGTTTGGCATACTCAAAATGAGTTCATCCAAATCACGCTGTGGAATGGCCGCCCATGTTCGTTGCAACAACAAAAAAAGGTCTTCTTGCGACTGGATACCCTCCATATTCGGCAGAGCTCTTCTCTGTAGCATATCCCATGCATGCTCAATCGGGTTCAAGTCTGGCGACTGAGCAGGCCAGGGCAGGACATTGATGTTAGCTGCGGCGAGAGTCTGTCTTACAACTCTTGCGGTGTGCGGTCGTGCATTATCATGCATTAACTGAAATAAGGGACCGATTTGCACTTGTAGAGGAACGATGACGTCTGATACAATCGTCTCAGCATAAATTTGAGCGTTGAGGTTGCCTCTGATCCAAATCAACTCAGTTCTTCCGCCGATCCAAATACCCGCCCATACCATGATGGTTCCACCACTATAAGGATGGACTTCCTGGCAGGATTTTAATCGCTGTTGGCGTCCAGGGGTTCTCCAGTGTCGTATACGTCTTGTATCCGGTCTCATACCAAAACGAGACTCATCAGAAAAGCACACGAAACGCCATTGTTCTTCTGCCCAATTTCTGTGTTCAAGAGCCCATTGATATCGAATCCTACGATTGTGCATTGCTATAGGTGGTACCCGTAGCGGTCTTCGGGAATGAAGGTTCACTTCATGCAAGCGGTTTCTGACTGTTTGGTCGCTAATTAAGTTCCCTGAAGAGTGATGAAGCCTCACGGCTAACATCATGGCGGTTATTGTTGGAGCTCTTCGAGCTAAGATTTGAATGTATCGGTCTTGTCTCCGTGTGGTGCAGCGATACCGTCCTCCATGGCGCTCAGCCACGGTACCAGTGCTTCGGTAACGTGTCCAAAGTCGACTGATAACACTCTGACTTGTATTCAGAGCTAAAGCCACAGTACGTTGCCGGGAACCAGCTTCTATCATTCCCACGGCTCTGAGCATTTCTTCCCTGCTTAAATGACGTCGCTGCTCCATAATAACGTTGGTTTTAATCAGTAGTAGGGAAACAGTAGCACTAATAATGTCTTCAATGCGTTGTATGTTTTTATAGGGAAAATATTGACAGCTGATTTTCATCTTTTACTCGAATTTGATTCACAGTTCCTGATTCAAATTATGAAATGCACCAAAAACGATCCATATAAATTTATAAAATCATAAATTTATTACAAAGCCACATCTCAATCTCAAGAAATCCGCATAAAAATGCTTGATCCCTAGACACTTTTGATGTGTGTATAACCAATTTCAAAACAATACTCGAACATTAAATAACAGCCACTCGATTTCGAATTTTCACAACAATTTTTTCACATTTTCTCTCCACCACAAAGTTTTCTCATAAACCGATTCAGATGGGAAATGGTTCCGTTTCGATGTTATTATGATTTATGGCAAACAGCTCTCGCTTAGTGAATTTTTCACTGCGTTCACCGAAGCTGGAAACATTATGTAAAGATAAGAGTACTTTCTCTTCAGAACTTGGCTAACACCGTCGAATTTACCGCTCATCGTAAATATATCATTTATGACGTCTTAACTTGAATTTATGATGATGTAAAACACCTTTCTCGTTTTACTTCGCGTCGATGTTCTTTCACGTCGCATCCAATTTGGTTGATTGCAGTTAGAAAGTTTTAGTTATTATCCTTAAGTGAAAATATTGGTTTTCTACGTTGAGGTACCTTTATTTTGTACCTTAATTTACCATCTATGTTTTTATACATATAAAAAAAAAAACAATTGCCGTGCATTAGTCTCGCAAAAACTCGAAAAAATCTAAATTTTACCAAATGATTCAGTCAAGACTGACAAGACCACCTATAGACTTTTCGGAATCAACATTCTGAAAAAATCTTTATCTTCATAGATATATAATTAGTCCTTTTTGTACTATCTTTCTATTCTTACTCCTACTTATATCTCTGTCTATACTTACTCCAACAAGACTTACATCATCACGGCATTATGTAAGTAATAATCTTCTATTGAAGGGCAGTTCATCACTCACCGTCAAATTCCATTAAAATTACACGCATTACTATTGTTCGGGTGTAAATCACGTGAGTGCTGTGATTCAGAGAAAATTACGGATAATTCAATGCTTTTCGTGTAACAAAAGGTTCACGTCAGCGACATCTTAGCCTAACGTTATCTTGAGCGTTAGTAGGAAGCGGCTGTTTCGTAAGACAACATGACAAGCAAACAATGAACGAAATCTTGAAGGACTATTCTTGAATCATGCGATATAATACAGGCTGGTAAACCTCAAAGTAAACTAGACTGGAACCACTTTTAAAGAGCTGCAACTGCAAAATGACTTTTCAGAAAAAGCACCGCCCAAAGCCCTATTTTGCTAAAAACATCTTTGCAGTTTTTAGCCTTAGCTTTGTCAGCGTTTTCTCTCATATCAGAATCAAAAGTAATTTATTCAAATCAGGTTGAGAATCAGCACTGTTAAACGTCAAAATTACATAAGAATGTCCCCAAACCGCCGCCCTTCACCACTTTCTAGTGCTTTAGCTGGGAAGAAGTCGCGCAACAATCTCCCCAGCAGCACACCTGTCTGTTCAGTTAGAAAAACTTGATTAAATACTAGCACACGCCAATATTTGGTATAGGTGGTGTGCTAGTATATAATCAAATACAATACAAACTATATACCTATTCAACAAAAAGTTAAAACCAAAACTTTCTACCTAAATAAAAGCTCCAGACTATAATGGGCGTGCGTGTCTGCTTACATGTGCAATGATGTTTGATATCGGGCGTTCAAATCTGCCCTTTGCGGGTACGTCAAGGAAGCCTCAACATAATCAATCACAACATCATCATACTAGACTGAAACAGAACTTTAATATGCACAATAAATAACAAAATTGTATAATACCCTCATAACTAAGAATCTTGCTTAATAAAGCATGCGGTTCACTCATTCGAGAGACAGCCTTGTTTATCGATGTACCTGGTCTTACGTCACATGCATGCAATGCTATCATAAAGAGGGACTGAAGAATAGTCGCTGTGAGTCGCGTGTCGTAAGTCGAGGGACAACAAAGGGTCGATTTGTCGCAGCATTGTCGCGGTCACAATGGCAACCGGGTCGAGTGGCTACGGAACCACGTTAATGTGCCTACGAGACATGCTTGGCTAGCCATAGAAGCTTTTACTTCACATTTCGTGACTACTTCGCGTGAAGGTCTACGTGTGTTTCGATTGAGGACCATCACAGAACAAAAGAGGGAATTTGGGCAACTCTCATCTTACACAACCATACCTTCCGGCCTGTGCAGACTGGTGGACGGGACAGCAGAGGGCTTTTAATTTATCAATTGAATTTAGTACTTATCCAATCGATCCAATTAATATTTCAATGCGCGGTGATCGACCTTGGAACATCTCAGCGCAATTTTCTCCGGAGTATTGAAGAGCTTCCTAGACGATACCGCGGTGGTATGCGCCCGTATGCGGCGATATGCGCTAGACTGACAGACTCCAGACAGTCTGTGAGTCTGTCACACTCTTTCAAAAGCAACTTTTCAACTGCTTATATTCAAGGCTATAAACAAGCTGCTGCTTATATGCAAGGGTATAAACTTCAAAGCTACCGCATTTTCATCCGGTTACATCTCCAAAAATTTTGATGTTTTGCCCCCCCCCCCCTATATCTCCGCCCCCGCCCATTTGGGGTCCATTCGGATGGTACGGGGGGGTTCGGTATCACTTCAAGACCCAGATTACCACTCGCCATCCGGTTGCCTCTCCGATAAAATTTTACGTGCCATTGCTTTAACTATTAGTCGCTAGTGGATTAATCAAATCCCGGCGACAGGTGGGTGGGCGACAGCGGATGCTGCGGCATACGGTGGGTGGATGCTTCGGTAAGTTGGCGGACGCTCGCGGTATCGCAGAGGATTTTTCTTGCCAGTTTGCGCTGGCGGATAGAGAAATCCTCCTCGATGCTCTCCCCTGCCGTTCGCCAGTATTAGAAGGCCCTGAAAATCATTGCTATAACACGACATTACCAAACCTACTCCGGAACGGTCGTGGATTGGTGATCGTAGTAACTTGTTGTAGGTATTATTGTATAGCTTGTAGCACATAAGGGAGCCGTTTGTTTAAGCTTCAAAAATATTGTAACAAACCCCTAAGGACACCGAAAGAGTGAGGAAAGTATGTTATTGTTAGGAAGATAACTAGATAGACAGGCCTATTCTAATCAGGCTATTATAGCCGATCTTAACAAGCTCGTCCATATCTACAAAGTCGAGGACTACTCGGAAGATTGTCTTGGGAGTTTGTTGCGCCACTTTGTATTCCCAGCTAAAGCATTAGGAAGCGGTGAAGAGCGGGCGTTGTGGGGGACTAGGGCTTTTGTCGTGACCTATTAACAAAGTGATCGGAAGTTCCAAGTAGTCTTATTATAACAATGAAATAGAGAAATTAATATCCACTCTGGTCATTAATTGATATTAATGCCAAGTTAAGTATTGCTTACATATAGTAAGCAATACGAGTATCATCAGGATGTGGCTCTTTTGATCTCGCTATAAACTCGCATGCTAAATGCATCGTCAGTTATTTAACGAGTTCTTCTGTTTTAAGTGAAGGAAATACATATAGTGGTATCAAATTCACCGCTAAACAAAGCACATGATTAGATAATTATTACCTTAATAACATCATAACATAACATCACAACTGTAATCGACGAAGGTTTAGGCAGAAGTGAGTGTACACCCACATTTCGCCAGTTATGTTTAAGTCCCATGTAATAGGAGGCGAGCCTATTGCCATCAACAGTGCACAAATTCAGACTCCGGGCTGCTACCGAGTAATTCCATGGAAAAACCCAATAACACTTTGCCCGACCTGAGAATCGAATCCAGGACCTCATGCTCAGAAGTAGCGCTTGCTACCACTAGACCAACGAGGCAGTAACGCCGACCGGCGACCTTAATAATAATAAGTCATAAAACAATAGGAGGTAATTATCGCTAAGTAATATTTGACTGGCTAGCAGTTACTGGTAATCTAATATCGCTTACGCATGAAATTGAATCCTGCAAGATAAACAATGAATTGCAACATCGCAAAATAAATTCCCACGGGAATTAATATTTCATTACATAAAATTAATCTTGGTAAGTGACAAAGTTGCGCAAACAAAGGATTATAAGATTTATAAGACAAACAGCGGGAGTATAAACTGCAAAATCTTATTTCAATAAATAATCCCGCAAGCAAGATGGTTTTACTCTAACCATTTAGATTGCCTTTGCGCATAATTTTCTTAGTATCAGTGCGAAGTAGATCCGCAGCCATATTTTTTGCGAACGCTAATGCATCTGATAGCGGAGGAAGTCGTCGACGGCGCAGCCGGAAATTGTATAGCATTAGAGGGACATTAGCCGCTATGAAAGGGACACCTCGCCCTTATTGCATCTGAAGGTTAACAGTAATTTAATGGCGTAATATTTATCAAAACTACAATCAATCGCGCATAAATAATTACTTCCACACTGCAGCAACTGTGGCCATTTTGCTGTAGATAACATACAGGGTGTCCGGGACATCGACGCGAAGCCTGTTACCATGGATTCGTTACCACCCTGAGTTGAAATTTTTCTTCGGTTATTAAAAAAAAAAAAAAAAGAAAGAAAGAAAGAAAACGTTTATTTGGACACAGTTCGTGAAACACAAATCAGGTGTTCCATACATTTTGACCGTGTAGGTATTGCACTTTTCTATGAAACAGCCGATTTTTTTTTATAACTAACGAAAAATTTCAACGCAGGGGGTTCAGAATCATGTACTGAATCCATGGTAACCGGCTTTGCGTCGATGCCCTGCCACCCATAGTGTTAAATGTAGTACATTTAACTCAATGCTGCCACCCTGTATAATATGCATATATTGGACATGAAAGTAGATAGGACCCACGAAGAAATATATGAATGACAAAGGGAAGGAATGAAATGGCGAAATTAACTTACATCTTCCAAGCCGGAGCCATTAGAGTCGTCGCGATCCATATCAAAGCTGTTGTCGTTAATGCAACTTTGTTCGCGAGCCGTGACCAAGAAATTGGATCAAATTGTGAGCGCACTATGTTTCCCTTTTTGCTCCATCATCGCCTCACTGGCCTTGGCTTCACAAACCCACGGACAGCCAAAAAAATTACAGGAAAAACGTTGAATGACTCAACGAAGAGGATGACTATAAATTTTTTTTACAGTCTATTATGTAACATTTTGGTTGAATGTATATCTATCGACTTCTGTAACATAGAAATGATTTACTTCCATTTTATCGGCATAAAACGTACTGAATACATAATTCAGCTCTTCATGCTCCATTAGATTCTAGTGGACTGTGTAATCTGAATAAAAGTAGTTTATTATAATAGTATACAGATGGAAAGAAACAAACAAAGCCTACCATGCTGAAGATTTAATTTAACATTAGCAAGAGGTGTTGATTGCATTACTGAGGAATCGAAGATGTTTTCATAACGTACATCATTATATAGTAATTTATATAGCGAATCAATTTACTGATCTGATGAGTCCAGAGCCTTGAAGCTGTTTTAGCTTGATTGAACTTTCGTGGACGTCTCGTCTAGCAATCATGTCTATCAGTCGCGCCTAAATTGGCTTATTTACTGATAGATTTTCTATTATTGGCTATCAGTACAATAAATTGTGTGCTATCAGTTAGAGAGCCTTGACTCTCGAAGTCTCGGGCCAGTTTCTTATCACTTGGCGAAAAGTGGATTGACTTGGGTTGGTACATTTGCGAATGACTGCGAATTCCGTATCGAATGAGAACATTAACCTGATTGCCATGTTTATTTTGAAAATTTCCTCGTTGATATGCGCACGGTTTCACGTAAATACAAATAAAATTGTATTGGGTTCTATCAGCGAATTTGTTTACGAGTTGTTTGTTGTATCGAATAGGTTTTATGTAGGAAGGTACCGTGAAGAGTAGCTCCAATTTGCATAATGTATTTGTTTACGAAACAGGGGCATAGGTACCTAGTAGGTATGTAGGAGAGAGGTAGGTCTGCGTCTCGGATAACACGGTTTGACTTCTTAAAAAAACCTGGTTAAAGCATGTGGGTACTAGTTAGTTGAGTACCTGCACAATGACACCTATAAAAATGTAGAAAGCTTTGATAAGAGCCCGTGTTATTATTATTATATATTTCGAGTAGCTAATGTAGCGCAGCTACCTACTTCCCGTATTAACTAAAACAAAACTAGGTACGTTTACGGTTGAAAACAAAAGTCGGCACCAAAACCAACTTCTTCATCACTACATTACAAAAACACCTCTTCATAAAAAATCCAACGAAAAACTAAAATCCAGATTTGATAGAGTAATTTGTAAGTATTAAGCTGAGGCTTACCTAACGCGGCAGATTGGCAGACACGCAACTATCGATGTGTCATAACTAGATGATAGGTATTTCGAAGGAACCAATTACACCACGAATACCAATAACGCGTGCGGCAATCAGTCAAGTCATCCGCGACCGTTGATGTTCATAAGTACGTGGGTAGGGCGGCCATGAGGCACCATTTTGGTGAACTACGTCTTCTACCTACAATAATAAGAAACCAGTCAATTGCGTGTCGGATCACGCACAATGAAGGGTTCCGTAGTTAGGATGAATTTATTCCAAGAACAAACTTATCTTGGTAGTTAAAAAAATGTTCTCCAATACATCGGTATACGTCACGGTCAATTCTTCAACTGCAAAAGTAAGTTTCTAATCTCAATTTTTTTTTAATAATATGTGATTTTTTTTATGTGACAAAGTAACGATTTATAGACTTTGTCCTTTTCTTCTACTGTGACATCTTGCTTCTTGCCAAATTTTATGATTCTGGGTCAACGGGAAGTACCTACCCTAGGTTATAATTTATTTGCGAGTAACTAAATGTGTCGCATAAATAAACTTAGAATCTTCTTTTTTTTTGAGATCTAATGGACCGTAGACCGTAGGTATCTAGTTGAAATTAATACAAATACGTAATTTGATATTAATTTCAACTAGATGCCTACACGCGTTCCTGAGAAAAAGGGTGTTGACAGACAGACAGAGGGATGGAAGGACAACGAAGTGATCCTAGTATAAGGGTTCGGTTTGTTCCTTTTGAGGAATGGAATCCTAAAAATCGGAAAAGACTTCTACGACTGCCTGATTCACTAACTGACTGTCATATACCTCACAGCCCAGCAATGTGTTCCTTGAAAGGTAGAAGATGTGGATTTGTAGAAACCCATCTCTTGCGTGGGTGTATAAAACTCAAACTCAAAGCATTTATTTCAATTAAACTATTTAAAGGCACTTTTGAATTGTCAAAGAGTCGGTCAGTTAGTCAGAAAGTTGAAGCTAGTTGCCCATTCCAAAAAGTAGATCTCTGTGGAGAAGAACGGGCAAGAAACTCCCAAGATATTACAAAATTCTGGGTACATTATTCTTGTTGCTTCTATATGTGAGAACAATGTGAAAAAAAAAAAGAAATCATTCAAAATATAAGATTTAATTATATATTTATATATTTTATCGGAAGGTTGATGTTCTTAAGCGAACGAAGTCGCAAGCAATTGTTACTAAATAACTAAAACTGCTCCATAGTGAGACAGTTCTTTAAAACTGAAATAAGTACCTAGTGGTTTTATGGCATTGACACAAATGTTGAAATAAAGTTAATTAAATGAAGGGAATCATGACTAAGTTAGTAAATCGTAATAACTCTTACCTTACTTGGAAATTATAAATAAGAGCGGTAATGTAACTAAACGTGATGAAACAGAAATAAATTATTCATCAGCGTTCCTCTCTAAAATAAAAAAAATAAAAGGCTTGAAACAAGACAAGTAAAAATAAAGTACACAAGCCCATCTTTCAGTCCCATTTCAGTGCAAGGCAAAGGAGCAAGTGTTGATAGCATATGCAGATATTTTATTCGATTTTAATAAAATCTTTGTAAGCCCGAACCGCATGGCCACCACAGATCTAACACACATGCTTGCACAGCTGTTGTGAAAACAAGCCACTAATACAGTGCGAATATGGAATCGCACAGAATTCAGACCACTTCATAATTTGCCACTCGACATTACCTAATTGATGAATGGACATACGGATTAATTAACAGCTATTAGCTTCTTGCTCTATTTTTCTAATTGATAACGCCTGCGGCTGCGTGGTAGCGACTCATCATTCTTGTTGACCGATTAATTTCGTATGCATAGACATATTAACAACCTACTAAGATAAATTGTTGAGTTATATGTTACATAAAAATCGTCAATACTTACTTACTATTATTGTTACAAACCTTCAAGAGTCGAACATGTTTGAATGAACAAACGGAAGTCGCTGGTCATAAACAGTTGTGTCTCTACACAGCTGGATATAGGCGTCTCCCATTGTTCGGCGAAATAAACGGCCCTCGACTTTCGACTCCCAATAACTCACTGACGTAAAGTTAAATCTGCAAATTATTATAATGAGAAGCTTTATGATATCATAACAAGATACGCGATTACCTGACTGACGCTGTGTAGTTGTTGAAGTTTGTTTGTGTTGTATTTAAGAGAGGTTATGTTCATGTTCAGCTATAAATACGGTCTGCTATTAATACTGACTGGACTATTTAAACTGATCCAAAACAATAAGCTTTCGGTCTAATTTTGATGGGACTGATATAGTTGGACAAAAAGCTGCTCTAAGCGTGGCGAAATAAACGGCCCTCGATTTTCGACTCCCAATAACTCACTGACGTAAAGTTAAATTTGCAAATTATTATAACGAGCAGCTTTATGATATCATAACAAGATACGTGACAACCTGACTCACGCTGTGCAGTTGTTGAAGTTTGTGTTGTATTTTAGAGAGGCCATGTTCATGTTCAGCTATAAATATTACCTGCTATTAATAACTGGAACTGCGCTTTTTAAACTGCTCTATAAAAATATGCTTTCGGTCTAATTTAGATGGGACTGATGTAGTTGGACAAACAGGTGCTTTAAGCTCCTATCTAACTCATGTAGTTATTTGCGGCATTAGCTTTAGTTTTTCGCAGCATATAGAGAAATCGTTCAAGTCATACAACAAACCTACTCGTGCAGTTCTCAGTATCAATATACGGTACTTAGATATAATTGCAACACCGAATGCATAACTAAACATGATATTTTCTGTGGTACCGTGACGTTCTCGTAATACGCCGTCATGCGTGCCTGCCCCACGTGTTTGTAGTGCATCCGAATATATTATTATACCAATGTGTTTGAGTCGTCACGCTTTTTTCACTTACGGGGTTACCAGACCAGTATCGACACGAAGTATTGGTGCGAACAACAATGTCAGCGTTAAGTAAGGGAAAGAAGAAAGTATTGTAAATATAGGGTGTCTCAGCAAGAGTACACTTTTTCATTTTAAAATAAATACACATTTTTTGAGAGAGTTGTGATATTTTTATTGCATTGTAAAGTAGACATGTTCCGATTAAGTATGGAATAAAATATCCGACAAATGCCCCCCCCCCCCACAGGTCTGATGACAGGCCATTCCTGTTTTCATGAATTTTTCGATGACTTTTTGACAATGTTTTGTCTGGAAATCGTTGCTACAATAGATCGAATGTTTCATGCGCGGTGTGGCCGGTGGTGCCGTCCTGCTGAAACCACATGTCGTCCAGATCCATGCCGTACAGTTGAGGCCACAAGAACTCCGTTATGATGTCCTGTAACGCATGCCGGTCACAGACAGTGCAATTCTGGCCTCATATTCCCCATTTTTGTGATGGGTTTTCACGTTTATCAAGTTGAAAGAATTGTGTGATAGATGGTAATATTGTTTGTGGGTCGTGCACTGTTCTTTTTCTATAAGTGTAGACTTGTAATTGTCTGATAGTTACACGTTCTATTTCTATTCTGTTATGTTTAGCTGTAAGTCTTCCTTTAATATTATTCATGCGAAAGAGAGTTTTGTTTGTTTATTTGTTACACTTTCACGCTAAAACGGCTGAACAGATTTGGATAAAATTTGGCACATGGGTAGACCATAACCTGGATTAAGATATTGGATAATTTTTATCCCGGTATTCCCACGGGATCAAGACTTATGTGGGTGAAACCGCGGGGCACAACTAGTAAATAAATCAATATGATGTCGAAAAATTAAACACTGAGGTGACAGGACAGCTAATAATAAGTTATTATTATTTGCCGTGTAGAGATCACAGCCCATGCGAAACCTCTGATTTAATGTAGAGCAGGTAGTATAAAGTTGACTTTAGACTTAGTTTCTTTTTATGTCTAAAGTTCCCGGGCAGCTGAGAAATGCGTAATGTGCTGCTGAACATGGATCTCCTGATGTACCAATGTTCTGGGTATGTGTCGCAGCCTATAGCCCGAAAGTAAATCCGGTATTAGAAATATTCACGAGGTTATAGACGGGACTAATCATGCGATCAATATAAATCGTGCAGAAGCTGTAACAATGAGAGCATATCAATGAAGATCCGATTGCGCTAAATGCAAACCAAGTAATGTTTTTTTTTTAATCCGTATTGGAACTAGATCATTTGTTATCTTGGCACCACTGTGCTAAATTGTAGGTACCGATTGTGACGTTTTGGCGCCCGGTTATTTTAGGACATTTTTTTGTTTGTTGTTGTAACTCAAAGCTAGAAACAGGCATTTTTGTTGTTTGAATTTTATGGTAAATTAAATACTCTCAGTGTAACTATATTTTTTGGCAATAATAGACACTATTGACTGTGCCATTTTTTAATAGCAGTAGACTTGCTGTTGCGAACCTCCGAAGGGAAGCCGGTAGGAATCGTGTTCTATAGTGATTTCGCAACTGGCATCTATAAACCTAGTAACGGTTTTATTTTTGTTTTGATATCCGAGCAGATGGCTCTAATATCGACATTCGATACGAGTTTCATTCATTACCTATAATTATCTTATGTAGGTATTTTTAATGCATCAGAAATTCAGGACTGGAGATTATTATGTAGGTACTTAATATAGGTAACGTAATGTTAAAACGTTAAGTAGAAGATAATTAATATTTTACTACTTTTTCAAGAGATGAGTACTTTTATATTATTTTAACGATAGTAGTAAACACACACTATCTACCTATAATCCAATTACTTTAAATGAAGATGCAAAGACATCATTACAGAGAGGAATTTCTATGGTCAGTGGGCTAGGAATGGAATGCCTAATTACGATTAATAAAAATGCTATAAAGAAAGATCATCAAAGTTCTATTTACGCCAAAGTTATCAAAATACGGCAGTGCTTTTTGCACGTTTTAATTGTTTTTTTTTTTTTAATAATCTAGGTTTATCTTCAATCTGATTGTTTCACTGACTGGTGAAACTCTTCAGCTAGCGTTTTTGACTCTACTTTAAGTTTTCTAAATAAGCTTATCCAAAACACGATTTCCTATTGCCGACCCTGAAGGTTTCCTCACGATGTAAGCCTACCTTCAACGATGGCAGTAATGTCCAAGATTCAAAAAGTACATAATGATAAAATTACAAGAAAATAGAATTGATACTTATTATTGTAAGATTGAGTAAATAGGTATCCTTAATTAATATTGTAAATGTGAAAGTCGATATTATCTACACTTTCTTTTTTACCCAATAGCACGGTAGACGGTATTCCAACTTCATAGAAATGGACGAAGCGCGAGCTATACCTACGCGCCTCGATCGAGGTATGCGCGAGGTACGCAGACAGTCGCGACTGTGCCGCAGTGACGAACGGACGGTGTGTCGTTTTTTTAACAATAACCGCGCGATTTTTTCAAAAAAATAAGTTCAAGTACATATTTAATATGACGAATAGGTGTAGGATATATTGTGCTGTTTTTGGTTGCATGAATTCGTCAATAACGCATCCAGATATAAGTTTTTTTAAATTACCTAGAAACTCTGAAAGGTAAGACTATAAAATAATTTTACTTACTAGTAGATAGGTACATTCGTGTGTCTTTTTAATGGTTAAGTATTTCCTTTTATCTCCCGAAAAATGGATTATTAATAAATAATGTGAATAGAGTAAAGTGATTGACAAGAGTGAAATAGGTAGTTATAGGCGGTTCATGAATCGTGATATGGTAGGTACGCTTGTTTTAAAACCTCGGGCATTTGTGTTTTGTTTTGTTATTCAATTCACAAAGTATTTTATTTATTTGTGTAGATAAAAAAAGTACATTTACAATCACAAAACTAAATGGAAACACAAAGTAGGCAAATGTAATTAAAATACTGGAGGCGGGCAGCCCTATCGCATGTTTACGTACCGCGCGGCTGTAGGCATTTATTTCTAAGATATGGCTTAGTTATTATACCGTCTACCGTGCCAATAGTATACTACGCTCAAATCAAAGTTGTTTTAATACAGTAAGTGCACACTGCACAGCCCTTATACTAATAACATAATTATTCATTAGTTCTTTATAAGAAACTGGACGTCAAGGCCAGAATATTTTTGTAAGTAGTAGCTACAGGAATGTCATGCTTGACACTTGATACGGTCTCGACTTGGAATAACAATAGGCATCGTATCTAGCTTCACTTACCATTGTGTAACTATTTGAACTATAATATGATGGAGCCGGAAAAGAAAAGGAGAAAAAGTGATAATATATTCAAACCTTATTGGAAATGTAGCTATGTTTATATTATGTATAGCACCTTGCTGTATACGAGAATGCCATCAAATCAATATTGGCATTCTTGTTTATACCTATGAGTTAAAATCCTTTAGGGAAGGTAGGTTATAAACTTATAACTTATAAGTACCTAATCCGAATTCTTTCTGCACATTGACATATAAAAGTAATTTATTCCATGTTTCATACTTAGATATACAGGGTGGCAGGGACATCGACGCGAATACTGTTACTAGGGATACAGTACATGATTCTGAACCCCCCTGAGTTGAAATTTTTCGTCGGTTATTTAAAAAAAATCTGCTGTTCCATACATTTTGACCACGTAGGTATTGCACTTTTCTATGAAACAGCAGATTTTTTTAAAATAATAGACGGAAATTTTCAGCGCTCGCGCTGGGGGGTTCAGAATCATGTACTGAATAAATGGTATCAGTTTTCGCGTCGATGGATGCCACCTTGTATTTTCGAGAACTGTGCAACGTCCTGTGTTCACGCTAAACCCAAGATGGTGATAGTAAGAAGATAAGTAATAAATAATACAACTTTAATTCTAAATAGAGTCCATAAATCATTCAAAATTATGAATTAGTGCGTATTGCTGGGCTATTCACCGCACGCCCACGGCAATGGCTTCCGCCACTCCGCCAGTAGCCCTGATGAAATGCCTCATAATACGCCGAAGGAATGCGACTATCGACAATGCGCATGGGCACTCAATTATTATACATTACGTGTTGAAATCGCGGCATTTCGCGCCCATTTGTTACATTACCCTGCTGTCTTGTGAAACGTTTACAACTGTATGTAAAAACAAGGATATAAACACTTCAGTAGCAAATTATGTTGGTATTGTAGACACTCACAATTAGTAATGGCTGTGTGTAAAGTATTTATTTAAAGGGAACGGTATTCAAATATTTTCCACTTAAAAGACTTTAAACATGGTTGTAGACATGCACATTTGTCCTTATTTTGTAACCAGTAGAAATAAACTTTGCCAGTCTCTTTTATTTTGATCATAAACGAATTTCAGTTTAGTAACATTGATTAAGTTTATAATATCTTCCTTTTATATCGTAGCTTCTTTTAACCAGTTTCGTATTCATGCCATCTTTGGACTTAATTATCTGCTTAACACTTGGTATAATAATAATTCACGACAGGTTTGATATTTGCAAAATCTGTACAGGTGGGATTGACTTTCATTTCACGAGTTTTGTTCTCGGCAATACCAATTGACATAACAGTCACTATGATCTGAACTTGAACTTGTAAACTATAAAAAGGGCAAGTTAAGATCTTCCATTAGTTGATTGTGCTACATCTCTATTCTATTCTATTATTAGGCAAGATCCTAATAACTACCGACCCATTGCCCTTATCCCAGTCTTCTCTAAAATATTTGAAAAAATAATTTATAAAAGTATATATTCCTTCTTAGAAACCAATAAAATCTTAATCAGCGAACAATATGGCTTTAGGCAAAGTAAAAGCATTACCTCCGCTATATATGCGCTTGTCAAACATGTACTTACAAATATTGACAACAGAACTCCTGTTGTTGCGTTATTTATGGACACGACTAAGGCTTTTGACCACGTTAGCCACAAAATACTCCTTAACAAATTGGAAAAATATGGCATCAGAGGTAATATCCTTCAACTTATTAAGTCATATCTAATGAATCGGCAACAATGTACATGTGTAACAAAAATCTGCCCCTACACTAAAACAGAAATTACATACACGTCTGAATATCGCAAATCCTTATTTGGAGTACCACAGGGCGGTGTCCTAGCACCATTATTTTTCATTGTATATGTTAACGACATGCCTAAAATTATCTCTAATCCTATGATCTTATTTGCGGATGATAGCACAATATTATTCAGAAGCGAAAATGATGAGACTTTCGAAAATGACATAAATAATAACTTAAGTGACATAATAAACTGGCTGACTGAAAATAATCTCAAAATAAATCTAAAAAAAACAACCTACATTTCGTTTGAACAAAGAACAAACAGTAAAAAACTAGATGTTCGATATGGTGACAAATATATTCAGGAGACTGATAATACAAAATTCTTAGGCTTCTGGATCGATAAAAAGATGAACTGGAAAATACATATCGAAAATGTATGCAAAAAACTTAGCCAGTGTTCATATGCCCTTTATAACTTAAGAAAAATTTCAAATCAGTCAACATTATTAATGGCGTACCACGGATATGTATTGTCTACTTTGCGATATGGACTTATATTTTGGGGGAACTCGCCCGATAGAGAAGTGGCGTTCATAGCACAAAAAAAATGCATAAGGGCAATTTGTGGCATTCAAAGCACAGACAGTTGTAAGCCACTTTTCCAAAAGCTTCAGCTACTTACACTTCCGTGTCTCTACTTATACGAAGTAGCAAGCTATGTTAAAACAAATATACACCTATACAGTCACCCAAGGAGTTTACGTCACAAATATAAAATATGCACCATACCACATAAAAAAGCCATTTTTAATAAAAATCTACTTGGTATGGCACCCAAAATCTACAATAAGCTACCTGAACACATAATTGAAATTAAAAATATAGATCAATTCAAAAAAAAACTACACATACTTTTAGTTGCGAAATGCTACTATCATATTAATGACTATTTAAATGAAAAATGCTAGGCCTACTACATCCGATTTATTATATTGGGGAAAATCAATACTACTCTTATGAATGATCAATTTACTATTTATACTTTTAATTTGATTTGTATTAGTTTTAATTCTGACTGTAATGTATTATTCTGACCTAGTATTTGAATTGTTATTTCCATTGTTTCGAACTTAATATTTTATACTTGTTTGTAATTTAATTTTCTACTGTTTTTTTATTTTTATTCTGACATTTAAATATTATTGTAATTATTTCATAACGCTGACATATTTAATTGTATCTTGTACTTACTCACTTTTTATTATTTGCATACCCATGTGATGGTTAAACATGGAGAACTTTATTTCTATTAACAAAAACATCAATGTATATCTGTACCTATGTTTGCAAATAAATAAATAAATAAATAAATACACCCTACACTCCATAAACCACAAATAAAAATTGAAACAGACTTATTTCGGAATTGTTCATTTTGAATACGAACCGAAGAATTAACTTTAATTGAATTTAAACTTAAAACGAGCCTCGCATAATATCAAAAGTTTGGGCATTCTAATTCTGTCTGAATGTCCGATTGTTTAAATTAATTTGTATTTCACCCTCCCCTTCGTTGTTCCCCTTAATTAACGGTTAACACCCCCGCCACGCTTGTAACAATAATTTACAGACGAGATTAAACGCACGCGTGTTGCAAAAAATACATAGATACGATACGATTAATATAAGGGCCTAAACACACGTACCACACCCACACCAAATCGCAGAGACAAAATGTGGGCAAGCAGTGGATACGGTGGAATAGGTCACTGCAGCTTCCTGCAGTTGCGTTGTGGTAACCAGTGGTAACTACAAAATTTCGATGTGGTTGCGTTGTCGACTTGTTGCTAGTAGTTGCGATGTGGTTACGTTGTGGCGAGTGTTTGCAGACAGATCGACTCCGGCTGTGATAGTGTCGTCGCGTCGACACAAGGTTGTGGTTGCGTTGTGGCCGCGACGTCACTTTGATGTGGTCGGTATGAGTCGATATCGCCCACACGGTTGATTTTGACGGCCAAATGGCCGTGCGAATAGACTATTCATTTTCCTACAAATTTCACCCGTCTACGTGGCAAACCACAACGGTGTGGTTGTGGTTGTGGTATGTGTGATCCGGCCCTAATAAAAACAAGGACCTCACATTAATGTTATCAAAATACAACCGTGCAAAGGTATTCCTCTTTATTGAGCAGATTTTTAGCAAAATACATTACCATCGAATTCTTTCCGAGACCACCCACACTTTACGATCCCAAGTTACCTATCCGGCCTGATTATTTAAATGATAACACGACAACCGAATCAATTAACGTCAATAAAACTTAAAATATGCAAATGTATGGACGCTTTGACAACATTAGACTTTTTGTTTGAAATGAAAAAGGCTAAAAGCTCAAATCGTAATCCAATCCTAATTCATATTTAAACTTCGAAATCACACATCGTTAATAATGTGAAATATGATACTTGCCAATAAAATCACATAAACAATAGATATATTACCGATTCCGAGGTCGACTGCTAAACAATGACCACGCCTTGCAGACTGCAGTAATATTTTGTTTCAAAATCAAACTAACCTTCGGAACGAGCGGTCACGAAGGAATACCTAAAATATCATCGATAAACCGCTTACAGTCGACAACTGAAGCTTCTCAGATTGCCTTTATTTATTTACTTTCACGATCTTTGGTGAGATTTACAGTTATTGGCTTTACACACAGCCAAATGTACCTATAGAAAATTGTTTAGGTACGCGTTTATAGGGTTCCGTACCCAGAGGGTGCCAAATGGAACCCTATTACTAGGCTTCCGCTGTACATCCGTCCGTCTGTCTGTCAGCGGGATGTATCTCATGAACCATGAAAATGGGTAGGTCCACTCTATGTTTGCGAGTTCATAGACTGCGCTTGACCATCAACAAGCGAGCTCGGTTTGTCGGGGAAATCACAAATACTTAAAAATTCTCCGATGTTCTCTAAAAGTTGGTCAAGCCAGTCTACCAGAGGAGAGTGGCCAGGCTCTATCAGAAACTCTTGGTAGAGTAGTTCCCACTTTAGAAGACCTGATTCGTCTGGTGTACGGACACATCAGTCGAATACTGTAAGTACCAAGAGAATTCTTGGGTGTGTTAACGGGCCATTTTAACGCCCGAAAATGATCAAGCTGCAGCGATCAACCGCAGTATTCTCTTGCAAATTGAATGGAACGTGATATACACCTCCATCGGTTAACACTGTTGTGGAGCAAGATGATGCCACATATAATTTCTGAATTCGCTAACGGCAAGTGGCACACATCATCCAGCCGAAGGCTGGTATCCCGATTATGCTCTATTTGGACTTAACTCCGCCGAAGCTGTGTAATGGAACCCGGCTCAAAGTGGTGTCTTTGCAGAGATACTTCATTGAAGCGAAAATTCTTACAGGTTGTAGCGTTGGCGATAGTGTTCATACCGCGTATACCACTAATTCCCCACAGTTACCCCTTCCAGTTTTAGCGCGTGCAGTTCCCTGTGAGCATTGCTTTGCGATGATTATCTACAAGTCACAGGGGCTGACACTGAAGGCTGTGGGTGTCGACCTCATAGACAAACTACTTCTCACACGGACAACTGTCGTCGCTTGTTCCCGCGTCACCAGTCCTGGCTCTCTGTAGACGTATATTTTGGCTGTTGAGAACAAAACTACAAAAGGACGTAGTATACAGGGCTGTTATTGTAATATATTGTGGTGTCTTACGACTGCCACGTGAACCAAGTCGCGCGTAGAAGCTAGTACTTAATAAAAATAAAGTTTAAAGAAACGTGTAGGTACGCCACGAGAAACGTATTTTTTTTCGGTGTTTTTTGTATGGTGGTAAGGGCTCTTCGTGTGCGAGTCGAACTAACATTATGCCGCCGGTTTTCAAACCGACTTCCAAAAACGGAGAGGTTCTATGTTCGTAGCGTATGTTTTGATTTTGACGATTCTTTTTTGTTTGGTAGGTCATACTTATAGGGTAGTTTTTGAGTTAGCTTCAATAATACGTATTTTTCCCATTTAGTCGATGTTGATGATAACTTCCTGTCACTGTTATTTGCATAGTAGGTATGTAGTGGTATTCGAATTTGTGTGGGGTAGGTACCACAACAAAAAAAAAAAAACACCCAACTTCAGAAAATACACTACAAAGTGAAAAATAACTGTAATTTCGGAAGTCGGTGGCAAAAAACAAAAATTCAAAACCATTCGGTTGTTTTTTTTTCCAAAAAGTTTTTATATTAAAGCTCAAACACTGCTAGTGGCTCCCTCTCTTCCCATCTATGACTAGGTACCGTAATGAAGTATTAGGTACATTAGCAATAAAACACTTATTTTTAATTACATAAAATTTTACGACTAAACAGGTCTGCTCGACTCGAAGTGACAATTAAAGAAAGCGTTTGCTATTATTATATAATATAAAAACATAATTAATAGGTATTATGTCTCGCACACCGTAAAATTCATTATGGTCACACTTATTGTGTATTTATAAAAGTTGGAATCGGACATTTTATTTTCTCAGGAAAGTTATTTAATAGGTAATACATTGAGAATGAGAAGACAAGGCAATAGTTTTAAACGTTATTTCCCGACTGCACTGGGTAATGGCTTGGCTATACAATCTACAATAAAAAGTATCAAATTGTTTCCCACGCGTCTCAAGAAATATATACATATATATATAAAAGCAGATCGCCATATGGCAGTTTTACCTTTAGCATACAGGCAAATGAAAGTGAAGGTACCATAAGTACTTAAGATCACTTTAAGCCAGTAATTGTACAGCAATTTGGTATCGATTGTACAGACGGTCGGTGTGCTGGTGAATGCATCGGATAGTGCATCGGTCGAAAGGGTCGCGGTTACGGCACGGCCGCCTCTCACTGCGCGCGCGCCGGCCAAATGTCATCGCCAACTGCGTTCAACAACGTAATTATACATAGCTTTCTGTAGTACCTACCAGCTATTGTGGGAATTATAGAACACAGTGAATTTTCTTGTCTTCCTCGAGAAATCGAGAGTGTTAATCTGAATCTTCCTACGTTTGTCGTAGGAGTCAATTGAGGTCATTGTGGATAATGGTTGTTATAGAGATAGTAGAGATATAAGTTAAACACATCCGTAGTTGATGCTTTAGAATTGATAAATTACGTAATAACTTTCATGAGTGGCATTTGTGTAGTACGTAGAGCCGGTCTGACAGAGCCCTTTGTCATGAGGAGCTAGAACGCCTCCATTCAAAAGCGGACGCGATCTATTAATGGTTTTTGGTTGGTTAGGTGTACAAAACGTACTAGTAACTAGGATTAAAATATACGAGCGTACAAACCGCATTAAAAACAAACATTACAACAACCATAACTATTTGAAATTAAAAGCAAACTTGAAATCCATCCATGTTTTCCGTCTTGAAAAATTACTTATACGAAATGCGCCATACAAGATAATACAAGACTACAGCTAAATCATAATAAATAACACCATTGTAACTAACTATCCGTAATGTATATATTTTGTCTGCTTGTGACTAGTTGTGACAATGAACTAAAAGATTACATGCCATAGTTGAGAACCGATATTATGCAGAGATATTTCAGCGTAGTTTATGAGCAAGGAGGTCAAGGAAATTGCGTACAAATCAATGGTGCATGGGTGTGCGACACTTCCTCACTTTGTGCCGTTGACAATAAACAAAATGACTGTCCATAAACAATGAACACTAACTTTGGGGTCAGCAAAGCTACAATGACATTATTGAGAATTGTCATTCAAACGAAATTACGCAATGTGCAATTGTGACAATGATACAAACATAATCAGCACTTTCACAAATTGGGATCGAGAACCAGAAAGAGTTCTTTCGAAATATATGAGATCGATATTGCATATCAATAACTTATTTCGTAAAAGGGTCGCAGTGATCGGTGACAATTTCATTACATTAAGTGACGTGCGGGAATGCCACGCGAACACAGCCCTCTGTAGAGATGTGTTGATACCATAAACACATGTAGTTTATTTTCGGATGTCCCTTCACTACCAAAGCATATTTAACGACCGCAACCAAGCTCGCAGGAAGATATCATTAATAGAATAACATTAACAGATCGTTTATTATACACATTTTAAGCGGAAACATGAAATTAGAAATAATATTTACTTTTTTGATTTGTGTTTGTAACATATTTTAAAATACACTAGTAAGTCTAAACATTTCACGAATGTGTTCTCATTCACTCCCCCTTGCAACATAATAGTTGAGGTTATTTTTAAATTTGTACTTGAATTGAATTCTGTCTTACTGATGTGATACCTACCTCACATGTCCGTAATGCTTTAGTGCTTTTTGCTTTTGCGTTATGCTTTTGTTAACTTACGTATGCTTTGAGTTACTGTTGCTTGTATAGTTGGGTATTTAATTTAAAGTGATATTTGAAATAGTTTATTTTAAAAAGTTTAAAGTTGTACATTCCCAAGGAGGTAAGGTTCACAATACAGGTGCAAACGCAGAGCTTTGCATGGCAGTATTAAATTGCGGCTATAACTTTACTCGGCGAGCCAGACGGAAGAAAGTAAAAAGCAACGCTGAAATGAAAACAAGAGCAGGGAAACTGCAGTAAACAATGTAATAAATATTGACATTCATTTTATTCGAAAAGAAAAGAAGTGTTGAAAACAAACTCATTTACATCCCCTATTGTCCACAGATGAAGTAGCTTTGGTTATAAAGCAATGAATTTAAAAAATATATAACGGTGAGCTTCGTTCCCTTCAATTGCCCCCGTTCGAGTTGATCTTGTTAACTTCCCAAGCACGTTGGTTCCCTTGCGAATATAAAAATGCAAAGTAGAAATGTGGGCAAGTGGTGAATGCAAATTTTATCTTTTTGCACCCCAAGTTTGGTGTTTGGATTTTGTAGATATACTATAACAACATGTTGTTTTTCTCTGTCATGTTCAAAAATATTTAAATATTCTGATTTACATTCACTTTCTGTACGCGTTATAATGTTGATCCACCGTTAATTTGATTGCGTACTTCCTTGGTATTACATAAGGTACCTAATTATGAATGATTTCATTTATACAATGTATATTAAGCGGAAGTAAACAGACAAGACTCCTTATAAGCAACTGTGTTGTCGGAGTCATAGAGACGAATAAGGACATCACTTGTCGATGGTATCTTGGAGCCGTATAATCAATAAGTAATTCGTATAATTTCATGAGTTAGTAAGTAATTTCATTGTTTTACCCGTGTAAGTGTTTAATTACTTCGATTGTTCTAGGGATAAGCCTCGATGGCCATATGTGTACGTTACATTACCTAAGGCGTGGAGCAGTCCAGATAATTGGGTGTTTGCTTTTTATTGCAGCCCCGGTTCGTGTGCCGTCCATATTGGAATGTTTTCCTACTAGATCGTGAAATGCCACCCGACAACGGACCCGACCACTTATTTACAACATTGGAATACTTATAGTTTTTACCGAAGGCAGAACGTTTATTTTGTAATTAGGTTTACCATTTAATATTATTGATGGGTGTCGTGGACTCTCGTGGATACATCAAATGTTAAAGTATTCTGCATGATCATTTATTTCTATTAATTATTAATATGACTTCTACACAATTTATAAATATTAACACGTTCAGTGCCGGGAGCCCTGCTGGAGGGTTCACCTAGTTGCATATGGGATGCCCGGAGCCCTCGCGGAGGGCTCATTTTAAATGTAACATTATAAACAGTGAAAATAAAATCTGATGTATATTTTAACAAGATTTACTAGTATATGCGTTGGTTTTTGAAATCCATGCATTTTAATTATTTTTTGTTCGCGGTTACACGGTTAAATTATTATTTATTTATTATTATTTATTTTTAGTCTGTGTTGTCCCACTGCAGGGCAAAGGCCTCCCTTTCTTCTTTCCACTCCTCTCTGTTTTGAGCCAGTGTGGACCAGTCCTGTCTGTAGGCGTCAAGCTCGGTAAATATTTACAAAAAAATTAAAAGGTCGGAAACTACGTATAGCGGCAAGACCCCCTGAAAACACAATTTTACTTTGTTTTACAGTGTTTTATAACACAGTTTTTAGCCTAATGTCGTTGACTGTCCGCGATGGTTAACTGTAGCGCAAACGTAATTCCGGCAACCCTACCGGAGGCCTCACTTCCAACTTCTATGGCGGCATGGCGTATGAGTTCTATGAAAAGTGGAGTCGAAACTGTCAAAGAGAAAAGGAATACAATGTCGCCCATGGGCATGTGACCGCCCGTATTTTTCTGAATATAGCCTACTTGTATATTGTTTGTAACGTTTCAACTTCAGTCTATATAATAGCTATACTTACAAGCAAAGACATGCTTACAAGCGAAGCACTAGTATTTTGTAAAACATAGCAGGCATGATTTTAGGATGATTTGTTAATACCTACATACCTATTTTCTACTACTAAATCCATCCAGCCGGCCACCTGCATTAAGGCTCTCGTAGACAGGCGCAACGCGACGGTACGACGCAATTCTGGAAGAACAATTTCCATAAAGATTTCATAGAAACTGTTCTACTATAGTAGAGTTGCGTTGCGCCTGTCTGCGGGAACCTTCAAAAGTTCCGGTCGCTTTTGCCATTAAGCTACCTACTCTGCGGAGTCCTCTATTACTTTTATCAAAGAGCCAGAGATAGACAGACCACTGTTGAGTAGACAGTATTACAGCTCGTAAACCTACAATGTCAAAACATTGCAAAACATGGCTATAATCTTTGTCATTTCATTTTAAATTACGACTTCTGCGTACAGATGTAAGTACACGCGAGACTGGTGCCGCTGGAGCGTAAACAATGTCCACGTTATTATAAATGTGACTGTATCGGGGGAAATCACTGGAGTTATAATAGTTGACTAGCTATTTGCATACGAGTGTGTTACTTTATACATTAGTGGCATTACTGGCAGTATGTGTAGATGTGACGCGTGCCGCGAGCTCTTCGCGGAGTCGCCTAACTGTTCCCTGACATCCCGCGACAAACGCGCGGGCGCAGCGTCATCGTTAACTTTGTTGTGACCAACCCGTTTTAGCAGTACTTTTGAATAGGCATTAAAATAATATATCCGGTTAGGCGGTTCTATAGAAGAGTTAGAGTGGTAGTCAGACTTCTCAAAGCTCAGATTGTTCACGGTATCAAAGGCGCATTTTTTGCAAGTAATTCTAGACATAACGTGACCGTAATTACTCTTCGAGGTTGTCCAATAAACAACTCATGTCCCCACGTTCATTGCGTCCGCTAAGGTGTTTCATATGAGGCATATTTGGAATAGCGGCGAGGATGATGAACTTTTGAGCGGCGTTTTGCATTCTGCGTCTATTTCAGTATCGTCGGACGCATGCAGTTACGCGTCAAGCTATGTTTATAGCGCACCGGTGTTAAGTCAATTACTCTTACCAGTGTTACAAATTCCTTTAGCAACGTAAAGCTGCAGACGTTACCCACTGCGCGCAGGAAATGGGTAAAATTAACTCACTGTTATAGTGTTAAAGTCTGCCAAAGTCGGAAAACAATGAGTGAGCTCAGCAGACGTGGTCTTTCATGGTGTCGGACATAAAAGAACAGTGCCTAAGCACGATCGATAAAATTACAGTTTTATTTTAAACCAATAGCAAAACATTTAATGGATAAATTCCAGTGGAGCAAAAAAATCTGTATTATTTCTTTGAAATTGCTGAAACGAGAAGAACTGGCTGGTTTTTTATAACTTAACTTGGAATTGTAGCCAACAAGTTGGTCTACAACAACGAGTTCTACTTACTGGAACTATGTATAATAACAATTACGTGGATACAAATAATGGTCGTTCCTAGAACAATTACTGTGCGATGTCACAGCAATAAAAGTGTTTCATTAACCTTCACGAATGCTCGGGATCCACCTGCCGCGGCTGCCGCAAGTTTATGTGGTGCGCCGCCGCAGTTAATATCCATGAATAAGATACAACCATACCTATCTAATAGGCCGTCGCCGTCGCTAAATAACAACGCGCCTCGCACGTTCACTTACGCACTGTTTATTGGTGAAGGTGCTACATACAGTACATACTACTTATAGTTTCCTACACACATCACTATCTGAATATCTTCTACTTACTAAAGAACACAGATACATGGATACGCACAATTTATGTCCAGGCTCAGTCCACTAAAGTTCCTAAATTGGGACGTAAAAATATTATGGCTATTTTTTACGAGTGTTACAGTAATTTTATCGCCATTCGGCTCGCCTCCACATTTTCGGTCCATTTGCGGAACAATAGTATGTTTTAGAGTTTTTTTTTGGACATCAAAGTTTTACTATTTGTAGATAGATATTTTATTACTAAGAGTAGGTGTGTTCCAATAAAATACATTCTACCATAAATCAAGTGCGACTTAATGATTAGAAGTATGCAAAGCGAAATATAAAACAGGAATAGAAGAAACGTCCGCGAGATACAGTTCGTGAGCATTTTGCTTTATAGACTATAGTTAATCAGATTATTATTAACGAGACCTGTTGGACGGGATCTGTCCGTGTCCGCGCGAAGGCTCCGGAGAGGGTGTAATTACATCCGCGACCAAACAAATAAATAATCCACTCGCTAAGTGATGACAGGATAGTGGAGTCAGATAAGACCAACGTGCAGCACTACGCGACTCTGTGATGATAGACGAGATAATTCGCTGCAAGGATTAAGGTTCTAATTGCTGATATACCGCAACGTTTAATGAAATTACAGTAACTGCGTGCAAAGGCTTTAAAATGCGTACGGAACCATTTATAATTATTAAAACGTTCGCAAGGAAAATGTTTGTTGCGCAATATTACGTAGTTAACTAGCTACTTAAAGTAACGCTACATAATGCATTTACATAACATTATGTAGTTTGTAAGGAATACTGTTTACTGTTCAAATAATATTCTGCAATGTGTTGGCGCACTATTATTGTGTAGAAGAATCAATAGAAATAAAGCAAAACTGGCGTCCAGACGTCTAAAGGTCAGACCTTTGTATCAGTTCAAAAGTTCGTAGCGTGGTTCATAATATAAAATGTATGAATGAAAAGTAAATAATTTGAGGTCGGCGCGGGCGTCGCGTCACGTCGTGCTGTGTCGGGCCATGTCGGCTGTGTCGGGCTGCGTCGAGCACGTCGCGACGGATCGATGCTGCGCGCCAGTCACCGTCCGCACCGCTCAGGGTTGATGCTCGTTTTATTTCCGAAGCTGCTATTATTTTAAAATTAGGCTCTTCTCCCACTCCACACCACTCAGTCGGTAAGCGTAACCGCAAAAATAATGCATTAAGAAAATTAGCGAAATTACGCATCATCATCGCCATAACCCGTCTACGCTTCGCTCATACACATGGACTCTAATTTAATAATAGTTCACGAAATAGTATCGCCTTCGTCAATGGGGTGCTTGCTTAGACCTTATCCAAAATTAAGCAAATATTATTTCCTAAACGAAAGTGTTAATCTAACAAAAGCAAAAAAGTTGAACTTCAAAGCTTACAATCTTAGATTCGCGCACACTTTACCGCTGCCGCAGACAGGCGCGACATCAGTAGGACAATTACCGTTAAGTTTTCATAGAAATTGTTCCACCAGAGTCGTGTTGCGCCTGTCAGCAGGAGCTTTTATACAAGAAGTTATTTATTAATAGCTTTTATTATATACGTACTTGCAAAATATAAAGTTGTCATGAAACGTGTGTTGTAAATTAAAGCTTTTGAATTATAATTTTTTTATTTACTAGCAGCGCCCCACGGTTTCACCCGCATGAGTCTCGATCCCGTGGGAATATCGGGATACAAAGTATCCTGTACTAACGTACAGGATACTTTCCAAGTATAAACTATCTGTGTGCCAAATATCATCAAAATCCGTTCAGTAGTTTTTGCGTGAAAGAGTAACAAACATCCGTCCACCCTCACAAACTTTCGCGTTTATATTTATTAATTATTATTTATAAAGGTAGACCAGTAGCTTCTGAATATAATGTTAAGTACTATAATTAATATTTTATTACAGCATTAGTAACTGACAGCCCTGAGTCCCGAATATCTGTCTGCTTGCTTTTATACAATCCCTTGATATGAATCCTCTAACTTATTGGAAGACGTACGGCTGAATTTCAAATACAGACAATGTATATATATATTATCTAAATATTACTTTTCCAAGGAAAAGTTCTAAGGAAATGCTTCGAATTTAAACTCTAATATATTCCATTTACAGTGAATAAAAAAAACGTTAGGGCCTGTTAAAGTAAAACAATCAATATCAATAAATAAAGATAAAACGAATCTATTTCCGCGTTACCTTTTTTCAATCATATCCTGATATTTTCAGGACTCTTGAGTCCTGAAAAGAGCTTAAAATTATGTTATACAGGTCCTGCTTCGCACGGTTTTTATCGGTTGAAAGTATTTCATATTTATTTCAGGTATTCACGGTTTTCAGAATTAAACATTTAAATCCTTGTATTCATTTCTTCGTTGTTTTCTTGATGCTATTAGATCCAGTCACGGTTGATGGTACTTATTTAATATAATTAAATTCTACTTACCTATAAAGAACGGTAAAACGTGCAACTACATATTAAATATAGATATTGCAGTTTGATCTCATTAAATTTTATTACTGAAAATTGCAATAATTTTATTAATATAATAGTTATCTACCAAATACCAATATTATTATTTCAACTACCTTAACCAGGCTCATCAGAATATTCTGTAGTTTAATTTGCAGTTCCATATTGGACGGTTTTAGAATTTTGATGAAAATATAATATCAAAATGTGGTACATACTTTATTATCATTGTACAACCTTATTTCGTTCAAATATGAAATCATAATGTTCTACCACAGATAATATTATACTACGTAGTTGTACTTACTAATTCCATGGAAATCAAGCAACGATTGTACTGGCCATTTTCGGTTAAATATCACTGGGATGCCATTTGTGTTTTCTTTTTTCATGACTTTTTTTTTCATTTAATAGCCTTCCATATTAGTTTTTCACGTAGAACAGCCTTAATTTTCCTATAAAATGTTATTTGGAATAAAACTCTTTTTTATAAAAACACTAGCTGACCCAACAGACGTTGTCCTGCAATAATTCATACAAAAATGCACTTTCAGCCCTCCCGAATTTTCCCACCAACTTTTTTTTTTTTTATATTCAGAACCAAATTCGAACCATTACGAACTTGAACGAACAGCATTTCATTTTTAGTTAGATTCCCAAACCAGACTGGTGTACCGTGTCACCTTTATGAATAGCGTCTGATGTTGATAAAAAAGATACCAAGTAAGAAAATAAAACACCCACACGTGTAATGTAGGTAATCTTCAATTATATTTTACGGCTGATAAGCAGCAAAATTTTTATGTACTTTTCTCTTTTGGTAAGGTTACATTTTTTAATCAGAAGGAATAAAAACAATAAAAAAAATATGACTGTCGTGTTTTTCCTCTGTCGGATCTCTCGCACAAATTCAATATGAACAATGTACATAAACACGGAAAACTGTTAAGCTATTGCATAGCTTCTATAGCGGGCCTTGAGCGTGGAGACCTAATCCAGAAATTTCGTAACGAAAATACTACCTAAGAAAAGAGTGTTTTGTATTGAAAATTATGTTTAACTGCTTGACAACAAAGTTCAAATTTACTTAAACGAATGATACGAGAGTGTTGTATTGAAAATTATGTTTAACTGCTTGACAACAAAGTTCAAATTTACTTAAACGAATGATACGAGAGTGTTGTATTGAAAATTATGTTTAACTGTTTGACAACAAAGTTCAAATTTACTTAGACGAATAATACGAGAGTGTTGTATTGAAAATTAGGTTTAACTGTTTGACAATAAAGTTCAAATTTACTTAGACGAATGATCCTTGACTATTAATAGTTAAATTAAAACCTTTTTATTAGTTTGATGTTCCCGGCCATTACGTTGTGTCAAGTTTTAAAAACTATAAATGTGAATAACAGTTCCTGTCAATGTCATCATTGCTATTTCTTGTATTCGGGTTAATATTTTACAATTGCGTAAGTTGATAAAAAATGCTATGCAATAGCTTCGCCGGGGCAGTCCCCGAGTGCCACACGTCTTTTTTTTTTGACATGGCTGGTACTTCAGGGCCTGCCTTACCTGCGTACTTTATTCACAAACACAACTTTTTCTACACATCCCTATAACATCGTCTTATTCCGACCAACTCGTTAATACCTAAGCAGACAATATCGTAGACATAAAAATGTTCGCTAAACCGTGGCTCAGGTGCAGCTTAAAGCCGGTCGTTGATCTTTATTTGCGTGCCCCCTAACTCCGGCCGGCTAGACGCCAATGCCAATACACGTCTTATCCACCCCCGGGGCGACTTACTGCTAATGAAGATGTTTACACCGACGAAATGTTCAGAATATGGCCGTTTTATCGCTTTGGTGCGTCGACACAATTTTGGTGGCAGACGAGGCTCTGAAACGATTAGAAGATAATGTGTTTATAGTAAAGGTTGTTCATACATATACCCAGGGCAGTACCTTGACTTTAAAAAGTGTTGGTCACCCATAAGGAAAGGAAGAAATTACAGACGAAGTTCAACGAAAGGATCGTTGAATATCGTTTGTAATTTCTCCCTTTCTTAAAACATATTCAAATGTGAGCTTACTTATGAGCCAACTATATTAAAGCTGTGACAAACGGCACACACGTGGCCAGGCTTACATTTGGCACAATCCAATATCACAGTGTGGATGTTATTGGTACGCAAAAAGCTAAGTCGGTCCAACGGGAAGTATGACATACGTGACATCCGGTGCCGCGGGGCGCACGATGCGACGGATCTATCGGAAGTGGAGTTCTTCTTGCGGCTTCTAACGTACTTGCGCATCAATCATTTTCGATACGTGCTCGCTACTTCGTGACCAATTCACTATTGACAATGTTAACGGAAAAATTATGTCTCTTTTTTTGAATTTCGCGATGATTTTTCGGTGTCGCGGAATTAAATGGAGGCTTTTAATTGGCTGGTATTATAAAACGTCTTTAAAATCGTTAATATTGGAAAGTAACAACTTAAATATTTCGTAACAGTGAAATTGCTGATTTTGTTCGTATTACTTTGTATTTTATTATAAGTACTTGAAACATTCACTTGGTAATGGGTTGTTTTAATATTCAAGTTCCATCATCTTTGCTAAGACTTTCGTATTCGCTAAGCCAGGGGTCCACAACCCAAAAGTTACACGTCCACAAGATTTATGTGCGCCCAAAAGTTTTTAACAGTGTTTTTATGTCTCTGACGTTGAAATTAGTTTTATGCCTTTTCCCGGTGGGCCTTGTAACCTTATTTAATACGCCTAAGTAAGTAGATCCAGTGAACGTGAGCTGAAAGTGAAGGCACTTTTATTAAGAGGTAGATACGCCAAACTAATAAGAAGGAATACTTTATGTCGATAAGTTACCAAGAGTTTGCTTTTGACACAGTAATGCGGAGTCAGCAACATTTTCTGAAAGTTTTGCGCATGCGCACTGACCACTGTTATTTGAGAAGCTTGTTGCTTTTTGTTTGTTAGCTTTAACTTGAGTGTATTTATTGATATTGGCATAATATTTGACTAGCAACAAGGTATTCAACTCGAGGTGGGTAGGTACTTCCTACTTACCAGTTTAGGTAACTTGTTAATAATGTACTTACATGGAAGATCATAGTTGTTAATAGATAAATGTATTTTCGTATGTAAATAGAGGATTATGTTTACAATTTAATTCAGTGAATTTACATAACTTAATAAACATATTATGTGCAAGCGCACGTTCCCAGGCTGTTAGCGTAGGTATAACTTAAATGAAGTAATGAACTTTACTTCAGAAGAAAATGTATAATTATATATAGAATTATGTACTTACTGACATTGCTGGTAATTCATTAGTAGGTGTTGGGTATTTAGGTGATCCGCAGGTGTGACTGTGACCAAATGACGAATCTACTCTGATCCAAGGTTGGCAACTTGACAAGCAAGCAAGCAACCGCATGGCTTCTAAGATTCGATTCACTACATTAGGTTTAATGTAGCGATAGAAGTTTTAATGAGGTCCGAACTCACGTTCTGTGTATTGAGTATTCTTAGCTTAACTCTGACTTAATAATGCTTAATTCAAACGAACCTCCTCGTAACTTATTGACCTCAATAGTGAGTATCGACCTCGAAGTGCTAGTGATACAGCATTGGTTGTTGGCCCACGTTTGTTTTGAAGGAAAGCTATATCTGATAGTAATAAAATTCGTCGTGGTGGAATTCAGTATCGTATATCAGAACTTCAGAAGTTGGTATGGAATGAGACTGCCTGGCGCCGACAGAGGGCTGTAGCAGCATTCATTTATCACGTCGATCCATCGGTTATCGCTCTGGCAGAGATCCACCGTCCACGAGCGAAACCCATTCCAATGTTGCCCGACATACTTGTATCAATTGAACAGATCCGAACAATTTAATAACTTCCATTGGATATAGGAATTCGTCCGGAACAAACATAAAAAGTATTTGAGAAGACCGCGATAAATTGTTTTTCTGTTCAATCATAATTTTGAGCGAAAAACTTCTTCGGCAATAACGATACAAGAGAAAATTGTTGTTAACGTTACAGCTATTTGAAAGAGTTTACAATATTTAGTGATCAATCAATCAATCTGCCTAGCCTTTTCCCAACTATGTTGGGGTCAGCTTCCAGTCTAACCGGATGCAACTAAATACCAGTATTTGACATGGAGCGACTGACCTAGAGAACCAAGTAACTGGGTAATACGATACCCCTTGGTAAGACTGGTGTCAGAATTTCGGCAAAGATCCACGAAAGACAGCCGGGAACAACGGCTTAACACGTTCAGTGCCTGGGTGCCCTAATGGAGGGTTCACCTAGTCGCACATGCGATGCCGGGAGCCCTCGCGAAGGGCTCATTTTAAATGTAGGTTTTTCTTAGCGAATACAGCATTATAAACCGTGAAAATAAAATCTGATGTATAATTTAACAAGATTTCTTAGTACATATATGCGTTGGTTTTAAAATACAAGATTTTTTTATATTTTCTAATTTTTTGGTCTCGTTTACAAATATTCACTAAAAATTTAAAATGTTGTAAATGCTTATAGCGACAAGACCCCCCAGAAAACACTTTTCACTTCGTTTTACAGTGTTTTATAACACGGTTTTAAACCTAATGCCGTTGACCGTCCGCGATGGTTAACTTTATGCAAACACAAACGTAATGCCGGGAACCCTCCCGGAGGGTCCACTTACAACATGTATGGCGGCATGGCGTATGAGCTCGACGAAAATGGGTGGAGTCAAAAGTGTTAACGTGCTTTTAGAGGCACGGAGGAGTGTCGGTATTTAGTGATCAATAAATCTAATTTAAAATATCCTACCTAATAAATAGGTTATGTGCGTATACCAACGTTGTTGTATCAGTTATAAAACTGTCTGCAGATGGAAGTAGGTTAAAAGGGCGATGGGCTCGCTAAATATCAGTTAGCACTTATGTGTCACGATCGAGTCGTTAATTCGACATGTTAGTTGCGCAGTGTCAATATTGATATTAAACACTTCAGATTCATGAGTGTATTAGTTACATTTTTAAACATACATTTACATAAATTAGGTCAACACATCCATGCGCGAAATTAATAAAAGTTGAGAGTAATTACGAAGGAAAGCTGTTTTTTTATCACAACCATAAATATTTTAATAACTGTAACATAAGTATGTATGCTTATTTACATCATTTTTAAGACTCTTACAACTCCTATATACTTAAGTCGTACTCTATCATAAAAATGTTGATGTTCGTTTCGCAAATAAAGTTGATAACGTCAATTCGGCGAAGCGATGCGTCGTTACTTTACAAATGCATTGGCTTTATACTCGTCTGTTACAGTAAAAGCCCGAGCCGAGGCAAATCCTTGGATCTTCCAGTAAATTGCAAGGTTTAACTGGAAGTTTCCGTGAGGGATATTGCTGCATGCGATATTTTAATTTAGTATCATTGGCTGCATGTCATGTAATGTCATCGAAATTGGGTTATACGGTGAAATCTGTGTTTTTCTTGTCATAGCCATAGTTTTTGTATACCAATATTAAATAGAATAAGTAATGGGTATGTTAATATTGCATTGAATGACGAGCAATGGTATCCCAGTGGTAACGGCCGACTTACGAGTTGTAGGTCGTAGATTCGAACCCAGACAGGCGGTTTTCTTCGTGTAAATTATTTCATCACCACTGCTCTCAAAACGGTGAAGGAAAACATCGTGAGGAAACTGACATATTATGTCCATCTTCCAACGCGCACTGGGCCCGCGTGGTGGATTACGGCTCATTCCCTCTCACTGAGAGGAGGCCTGTGTCTCAGCAATGGGAACATTATAGGCTGATTGATTATATATGTTAATATTGCAATACAATGCACAACGCTACTACAAAGCTACGACCCTGCTACGACAAAGCTACGCCGCCGCTACGACAATGCTACGACGACGTTACGACCCATTGTGACCCTATGTAAAATTTCTACATTTATAACTTTACTGTAATTCGTATGGTGCTATTCTATTCTATGCTACGATGACGTGACAACAATCCTAAGACGATATTACGAAAAAACTACGATGACACTACGAAAATACTACGACACCCCCCTACAACGCTGCTACGACTAACTAGGTATAACGAGGCTTTCCTACTTTTGTATACAAACATTATAGCTGAATAAATATAATAAAAGGTCAGTATGTTGATAATTCGATGCAATCAATGCGTTGCGTTGAACGCTCGATTTATTGAGTGTACGATTTAATGAGTGGTCGAAATATTGATATTCGATGATTTGGCATTGGATATGGCATAATACTCACAATACAACAGGCATAAGCATAGCTTAATCAGCCTATAATGTTCCCACTGCTGGGACACAGTCCTCCTCTCTTCGAAAGAGAATGGGCTGTAATCTACCAAGCGGGCTCAGTGCGGGTTGGTTGACGTCACATGTTTTCGAATTTTTGGTTTTATTACATGCCGATTCCCTCACGATATTTTCCTTCACCGTTTTGAGAGCAGTAGGGGAAATTATTTACACAAAGTAAAGCGCCTGTGCCTGGGTTCTAACCCACAACCTACAACTCGTAAGTCGGGCCGTTACCACTAGGCCACCACTGCTCTCCATACTAGAGCAGCTAATATTATCTAAAGTTTGTTTTTTAATACCAGACACTAATTTGACAGGTGAAAATGTCAAACTCCAAATTGAAAGAACAAACACCGGATTCGTACGAGTTTATTCGGGCGAGTCACCATTATGCCACAAAAATTACTTGAAATGTCAAATTAGTCTCGGGGATTAAAAAACGAACTTTAGGTACACATATTTTTAAATAATATTTTTCTCAGAATCTTCCGATTTGCTGAAAATGTCTCAGGATTCACTATTGATGTCACTTTTACTGTAACATAAAGACGATATAAAAATAATGACACAAACCGGACCATAATCATAAGTCAATCACTCGCCACATAAACGATTTTACATTCGTTTACTTAAGAGTTTTATGAGAACAAACCTGTGTTAATAAAATTAATGGCACTTACAACAAAAAAGAGTTTAGGTTTACCTTGATATGTAGATCGTACGTAAACGTCTACGACAAAGTAACAGCTTGATAACCATACATTATATTGAACTAGCTGTGCCCCGCGGTTTCACAAGCGTAAGTTTCGATTCCGTAAGAATATCGGGATAAAAAGTATTGTATGTCCTTTGCCAGGTCAAGGATTACGTCTGTGCCAAATTTCATCCATATCTGTATAGCCGTTTTAGCGTGAAAGCGTAACAAAGAAACAAACAAATTCACTTTCGCATTAGGAACTATTAGTTAGGAAGGATTGCAATTCACGTAGAGATTCGAGACTACAGTAGTTTACCAGAGGGGCATTTACCGTTAATTTTTTAATCTCTGTCTCAAACTGTCAAATTACTTCTTTACACTACATTAATCGTAAGTATACGAACATCGACAAGTTTATGACATTGAATGTCGCTAATATGATATTAGAGAGGAGGCCTCTCGCTGGGAGGAGGTCTGTGTCCCAGCAGTGCGAACATTAAAGGTTGATTTATTTATTTACAATTTCCAACAAAAGCAATATATGACACATAAATAAAGGGCAACTTCAGTAGGTATACTCCTTCACTTATAGGAGACCACAGCATGCACAATAAAGTTAAAAACTAAGCTATATGATGATGATGAGATGACATTGCTACTTTAATGGGTCCAGCAGATATGTATCATTTGACGAGAATTGGCGATCCGTTCACACACTTCACACGTAGGTAGGTTAGGTACGAGTTACGACATAAAGTTCTTGAAGATTTTGTTTTGTCGATCCAGTTAGTATAAAATCATAAATATTAAACTATGTATAATTTATAAACAAATGAAGGTGAGAACGAATTGAAATAACTTCTGAGCATTTTCAGAGACATAATATCGAAACTCGAGACCAGCTATAAATTGATAACTGTCAAGTGTTTGCATTATAGTTTGTTCTCAATATCGTTCATAAAACGGTCAACAGTAACTATCATTAATTAAATAAACACAAGTAGTTATGTTAATAAACATATACATTCATTAAAGGGTCGACGTGCATCCTGCGAGCGTATGCGTTCTTATCGAGTGTGTTTGTAATCGAGCAGTGACTGCGCGCTCGGGTACCGGCCGGTGTCCCGGCAGCGCGCTCTGCCCCAATAAGGGCATCCCTGGGAAATAAATAGATACGAGATCCTTTAGGAATACATGCGTACAATCGTAAATACTTGCTAACTACTTCAAATGAATAATATACGTCAGTGGCGATTATCGTTCCGTATCTTTGAAGACAAAAAGGAATAACATCGAATAAATATTATGTTGATTCATAATATGACGGTACACTACTTTAGGAAGTCCTTCAAATAGCAATAATTTGATATTGATAAGCTCGTTCTTTTGCTTGAAGAACGAGCTTTTCAGACTCGTGTCCATTTAGTTTTATTTACAATTTCAGCCTCCACGAATCAGCTGAAAAACTATGAATGCGTCCCAACAGGACATTTCGGATGATATTATGTCGAAGTAAATCCTGGTTAAGTAGGATCCCGAAGGATGACACGTTAAATCCTTCCACACTTGAAAAGATATACCTTACCCGTCTCACTTTCTTCAATTCATATTATCCTGAATCATAACTCGATTTATCACGCAAAAAATCTAGTCCTCGCACACATTAAAGTGAAGACCAGATTTTTTGCGTGATTTAACTAGATTTTTTATAATATTTTTATTGGGTCTGGAGGGTTTAGAAAACCACGTTAAGAAAGTATTCAATGACATATTTAAAAAGTTCATTGAAGATGACATCTACGTGGTGCATTGGAACGAGTAACTACGAAAGTCAATTATAAATTCTAACCGATGTTATTTCAAAATGCCAAGTCATCCACAGCCCATTATTTTAAATAACGACTCAATGAAACGAAACCCTCTAATATTTAATACTTATGAATGTAATAAAGCCGAGCACTTCACACCATGCAGCACGCGATCGTACACTACGGCCAACATCACAATAAACCAGCCCAAAGTAACACTTAGTATGTCAGCGATAGTCCGCCGACTGCCAAGTACGGCGGAGGTTCCCGGAACCGTAGCTTCTACTTCTTCTGCAGAATATCAAACACATAACGTAACTCGTCCTTCCGCCACTATGCACTCACTATACATATTTTAAAACATTCACGTCATTGTTCATGTTCACAACTACACAGATCACAATATCCTATTGTATCAGCTAAATTATTATCTCATTTACAGTAAAATTAATTGTTTTAGAATTCAATCGCACGATTAAGACCGCGTAAATGGTAGCTCTGTATGATAGAGAGGTTTCTTAATCAAATAGACAAGTTGCAGTTTGTTTAGCTAATTATCTGTAAACATAAATTGCGTAACAGATACTTTAAGTAAATTAAATTGGTGGCAGCATTCTTAGATAACTTATGAGATGACTGTAATTGTCATTGATATAGATAATCTACAGAAATTTAATAACTTTGCTCTATGCACAAATGCAGCTCGAAATCGAAGTCTGAACAATAACTAAGGATATATATGAAGTGTCAAGAAACAAGTATGTGTAAAGGTGTTTATGTAGGGTCCTGCAGTACCTTCGCACGTTAACCATTAAAGTCCATAGTTTTAATAGTGGAGTCACGCTCCCGCGGCGCGGCACACGAGTTTGTTTTACAATGATGTTCACATACAGTTACTGGTTAAATTAAACGTGCGCGGTATGGACACTGTATAAGTAATTAGTCAGGCGAGGGTAATATTCATCTGTGAAACTTGCACGATGAGGTAATTTATATTAACTTCCGTATCTTGGAACTGTTACTTGTTTATTTACCATGTCTATTGTTATATGAATACAAATTGATTATAAAAGACATATTTTGGAAATGATTTTTAAACGCTGTCTAGTTCTACGCTTCAAAAAAAATCCTTTTATGAAATCAGGACTTTGATATTAAAGCTGGGATCACATAAAGATGTTTAATTTAGCGGAAATCCTATCTAAAAGTCAGCAGCAAGTAATGTTGAAGTAGGACATTTTGATTAATTATTAAAGCTTACCATGTAGGCATCGTCCTTGACAGCTTTATAAAAATAATTGTAGGCGAGAGATAATGCAAACAGATAAGATTCATTCTATGATAATCTTGATATAAGTGCGTATTGAGCAATGAATAACTTGATTTATGTAGGACCATTTGAGAGTGACACAAAAGCAAATGAATCTGAATAGAAAGACAAATTATTCGGCTAATATTCGGCTACGAATAAAAGCATAATGGCGTGTGGAGGTAATTTCGCCCCATAAAAGGCAAACGTATTCATCAAAACAAAAACAATAGAAACAATCACGAAATTCGCAGTCGCGTTCCCCCGCGCTCCCATTCCGTGTCAGGCCTCGCAATCGTTTGGTGAAATAAATGGTGCACGAAAAATTTATGTCGTCTGCGATTCTTTCCGGCCCAGATTTGGTCGGCCCACTTCCTAACACCCTGCCTTCCCTTTGTCACAGCTATTCCTTAACTAGTACAACATCCTTTCATATATCAACTTTCTGGGTTCAATTGGTGGGGGCCGAAATTCCGAAAATTGCGTTCGGTAGTGAATCAGTTCTATTCTTACAAAGAGTTTCAAATTAAGTTTTGCTGTTGTTTGTTGAAAGCTTAGAGATCTATAAATTCATACTTTTATTACTGTTGTTCTTAAGTTCAGTACTACCATTTAAATAAACAACATGATCAATAAATATGTGAGGAAGCGTTCCACAGCACCCTGTGTTTGCTCCGCTTTTTCCTTAATATATATTTCTAAGACGTTCTGTAATTAAAAACTAGTTCAAATATAGCGTGTGTGTGCAGTGTCACCGCTGAGTCAATATTATGTGTGGACGCAGCTCGACTGTTGTTCAAACAACTGGTACCCCAACCTAATTTATAACATACGTACACGTGGAGGTTCCAAATGAACTTTATAGTGCGTTTCCACTGCCTTCGCATTCCTTGACGTTCCTCTTAACTACATACTACCGTACTTTATCTAATGTCAATTTTCAAACTTCCGTTTTTTCTACCGTCGATCAACATTTAGTAGAGTTGCAACGTTCATTAAATGGTCTGTAACCATTGATGTAATTTAAATACATACATCACGGTCTGTAACTCAAAAAGTATTCGATCCGATAATGGTATATTCCTTCTCATACCAGTGAAAATTGTTTCGTAATAGGCAGTGCAACCATTCAACTATTTTTGATAATAAATAAATAAAGGTTAACCGTTTTACGCCGAAGAAAACCACACCGTGACCTAAAAACACAGACCGCGATACGGACTAATAGAATAAGCACAAAAAATATCTGACCGTCACTAAGAATAGTATAGACGACGTGGTTATAAAAGGAAACGGTTCCCGAAACGTCGCGCATGCAGTTGTGTCACACGGCGCGCTGGCTGCGTGCACGCATGTTTACCCGTTGCTTTTAATTATCCATGAGCCGTAAATCTCGAGGTGTAGTTCAGCATTACCTTAATGTACATACTCTTGATAAATATCTAACATGAAGCCACATGCTAACATTATGTCATTCAGAAAATTATGAAACGAGGCAGTATCTCAACATAATGCACAACGACCCGATGTTACACTTAACAAACTGGTTATCGGAACACAAGCACGCTGTAAGCGATCTGAACCAGTGCATTTTTATCTCGTTCACTGATAAACAGCGGAGGACATCTGGTGCCGAGCAGGGTTTCGAGTGCCGTAACTTAAAAATAAACTCTCAAGCTGTGGCTGTAACGTTAAAGACCTTGTGTTCCGATCAATTATCTCATTGGTTACATCGATTAGAGTCGTATAAAATTATGAACAGTTACGGCTTAATTCATGTTCATGTGAATATACAAATATCCATAACTCGGTGGGCGGTAGTGAGCGTCGAGCAGTGAGTCACGAGCGCACTGCAGCGTCGGCAGTAAACACACGGTAATATGCGCATCGTTGACGCGAAGATGGCCCACTCGTACTTCGCGTTGAAGAATCGGTACCAATTAGGAAGTGCTGTGTGCTGGTGCAGGCGCGCACGGCAGGCGGCACATCGAGGTCGTCGCACGAGCGCTGGCACCGCGCCAACTCGCCACAGACTCTTCTATAATTTTAACAATTTGCACTTAAATCCCACCCCGCCGGGCTGGAAAGTGGAATAACTAGGTACACTACGCCGGGGTCGCCCTCGTTGCCAACAAATTCAAACTTTCATTATTGTTTTTAATTATTCTCGTGCTGAGTCCAAATTAGAATAAGATCCGATGACATTAGTTGGCCTTATTTGTACGTATTGATCGTAAAAAGGAAACGTATTTTATACGGAATCGTCAAGTGAATTAGATCTAATTATTGTGACGTTTCACGCACATCTCAGCAGACATTCAATCTGCATTCTTATGTGAGTGGCTACATCTTACATGTTGAACATAATACTTGATCAAAAGACTATGAAAGCATAATTGAAATCCGAGCTTGTGCTGCGTTCGATTAGTGCAAATGAGCGAGCGCCTCTCCGTAATGTTCTCGCTTTACTGTAATGTTAATCCTGCTAAGTCAAGGCCCCGGATAAATTTTGATTATTTATACCAACAATATATGCTGCTTTTATTATTTATCGATTACCATATCGTATTTGTGTCTTGAGATCGGCTATGGCAATGTTCGTACTCAATCATTATACCAATAATTATTATTATTTCTAATTGGTTGTTGTAGTCCATGTAGTAGCAAAGCGTACTATGTTTAGTCTTGTAGATATCAATATTATTAATACGTATCGCATACAATAGTGGCTGCATCATTGGTAAATAGTTCGACTTCGTTATGTTTATTTCTATCGTTTTTTATTATTTTTTTAACCATATCTTCGGAGCGTTATAGAATGGAATGGAATATTATTTATTGTTGTTGTACAAGACGCGGGTGTTCGCGAGAATGATTACATCATACAATACAATAGGAAACATAAACTATATATCGTATAATGTAATAAACTACATCTACATATTTCTGTTAGTTTAGCCGTGAATGAAGAAAATGTTCAAATAATTGTCGTTTTATCGCCGAATCACGAAATCCTTTGAATCAATACAGAGATTTAGCTCTCCATTAACTTTAAATTTTCTTTTACATCACATTACGCAGATTAAGGTCGTGTTTCCTTAACAGTACAATGGGTTGAGTATCGCGATGTAACAGGAGCCCGGGCTATTAGCGCAGATGACTTGCCAGTTTACTGGCTCCGAAATACCATCGCCTCACAACCGACCGGCGACCCCACCGAAACTGCATCATAACCAACCTTAATATGGTATGGAACGAGGCATCACCGTAATACATAATTGGTGACAGTCATTGTTGCACTCACAAGTTGTAAGAGCCACGTGCGAGCACATTGGAACTTAAAAAACGTCACATTTAATTTCAAATGAGGTTCTTTTAAGTTTTTAAGAAGAGTGCAAGACAAATAATATAAACAAATATATTCAACCGGTATAATGGCTTCGGTAATGACTCGTCGTTTAAGTCGGGCTGGCTGTTTCGTTACAGACGAAGAACAAAGAGTCTCGCTACGCTCCTGTTAATTCCTCGACACTTTCCCACTGCACACTGCAGTGACGTTAAAAAGGCCCGAGGTTCGTTGCTCCTCGCGACTTAATAACCCCCTCGTCGTGAACCTTGCCACACATGAAAATGAAAGTTCAGCTGCTTCGAAGAAAGTGTCAATGATTACCGTCAGTCGCGGAAAAAACAACAGATTCGTTAACCGTATTTTCATGGCTCGTTTCGATATTATTTAAGACAAGCAACAGTAAAGATTTGATAGCTTTACTTAAAGTGAACCAGTTGTAATATTTATCGAATGGTAATCTGTGTTGTTTTTTGTACAAAACCACTCTGTTAACATACTTTTATATTCAAGTTACTATATCCATAACAATTTGCATTCGCAAAGAAATAACACTGTAGTTAAAAGGAAGAATAAAAATTTAAATAAGTGGTGGTAAATTGATTCTTAACATTACTTAGTTTATTCAAGTCCTAACGAAGTGCCTTGTAACATACGCGAGTAATGTGCATAGTTCGGATGCGATGGACGTCAATAACTATCATTCTTCTACTTTGTTGCTTAAATAACTTTTAATTTTTACAGAAGTCTTATATTTACTTAATTATAAATGATTATAACACGTTATAATATCCATAAATAATTCAAAACTACGATAATTGTCTCATTTGCTGAACCTCACACTTTCAAAATCAGCGAGGAGTCGCAGCGAAGCCGGCGCGATCGTGAGGAAAATACAAATATCTGTGGAATGTTTAATATTTCAGTAATTTTAATTCGAAATTCAGTATTTACTTACAGATAAACACAAAAATAAACAAAGCATAAATGAATATCATCATGACAAAACAACTTTTAACAGTGTCCATAAATTGCCAATATTGCCATTATTAATGCGTTTTACGACTTTTTATTGCCTCATTTTATGTTAATGTTGTATTTAGTTAAAGTCCCAAAATTTATGGCTAAATAAATTTTGAAATGTGTACCGCGAATTGGAAATTACACAGACCGATCATTTGTGTAAACATTGCGTTTACACGTTATCTACTATATATCTATCAAAATATAATAATATATTGCTATTGGTAAAGAGTTAAAATATCGACTCTACGTAATGAAGAATCGATCAATCTCTTTAGAACTGGCGGCAAAGCTATCGAAAATAAATCTGAATATAAATGAATGTTGTTGAAATTCTTCAATAAAATTGTCAAAACAGTAGATGTGTTTAATGTCGCGTGTCCATAAATTCATCACTGATAGAAATTTTTATTTCACTTTCGCTTTCACTTTTTATTTAATAAATTCTGGGTACTTTTCTCGCGTGTCAACATCAGACATCCATCTTATAAAGTGATTGTCATCCCAACTTGATCAATATCGACAATAGACGTAATTTGAAATTCAAAATAAGCCAACTATTATATTATATTGCAACGTTTTTAAATAAGAAATCATCCATCGAGGGGTTTTACTTACAAAAGCGATAGTGCATCCGGATTCTGAAAGCCAGTTCAATGCGATTGATGTCATTAAACCTCATGTCAACATAATTATGACAATTTGTAGTTTTTAACTAACCAACACACTGATAAGAGATCTCTTGATGAGTCTTTAAAAAAACTGAGAAACTCTCAAGAAGGGATACTTAGATATTTGTATAATAATTAACATGACATAACATAACGATTGTAATCCCAGAAGTTAAGAGATACCAATTGCAAGACACGAATTCAGACCCGGGCTGCTAAAAGTGTAAATTAAATAAACATAATTCTTAATTTCTTAGCCTAGCTCTCGAACTACAATACGAGTCGTTCCAGTTATTTACACTTTGCCTCTAAATGCCATGGGAATAAGAAGTGTCGGCGGCCTTGGGTATTGCTGCTGTAGATATAACTTTGAACTAAGTCAACAATATTACTCAGGTGTACATGTAACAAGATCAAAGTCTTTAGCACCAAACCAATAATTAACCGGTAGCGATAAAGCACTGGTTGGCAGCTGCAAGTGATTTAAATTATCCTTTATAACATCGCCGTAGATGGCAACTGGCTTAGCCTACTCTTTGATACTTCAACTTAAATTGTGATGTTAACACAATTCGTGCTAAAGTTTTACCCAAAGTCGTCTTAACATTACATATTTCCAGAGATATGAATGGTATTGTTATGGCGACAGTAAATCTATTGCGAATGCTGTCATTCTTTATCCTTTAGAGAACTATTTTCATGAAATATTGTGAACATACCTATTGATATCGAATCAAAGTTTATGGAACACATGCTTTTTTGAGCCAAATGTGTTCCATTAACTTTGAAACAAATATAACAACACAACCAATAAAAAAATATTGGCTGTATATTTGTTTAAATAATACAATACAAACACCATACACGATTATTTTTTGTGGTAGATTATTATAATTGTGATGAATGTAATCACATTCTGAATGTGAAGTAACTTCAAGAAATAGCAGTGAGCTCAATACCTCTCTTTGTGCAATACTGAGATTTATGGACTTCCTTATACGAATAAAAGATGATTTATTAATTACGCAACATGAAAATATTTCGATTTTAAATATTTAAACTAGGTATATTGGTTGATTTACATCCTCAAAATAACCACGAAACGATCTTTTCATCGTTTTGACGGCGCTTTTTAATAGATTCCTTTTCTATTTCACGCTTTGTTTGCAAATCAAATACCGAAATTCGTTTGACGTGTCCCCTCAAAGTGGAACAAAATTAAATGACGGAGGAAATAGAGCAGGAAACGAAATTACTTGGAAAGTCCAGAGTTTTTAAACGGAGAGATGTTTGCGTTGTAACATTTTCATCGTGTTCATTTATAATGTCTATATTACGATCAAACATGGGTCTATTATAAAAAACAGAAACTTAGTAGTACGTTTAAGTACTGTTATGAAAATATTTATAGTTCACTTCAATCAAGGTATGTCGTTTTAAACACCATCGTGGAAGGCTCGCCATAGAACGTGAGTAGACAAGTCAGGAGGCTCGCTGGAGCTAAACCAGTACCCATTAGTGAGTGCCTAGCCGCAAAAACAACAGGGAACGAATCGGGAATGCGCCCTGGATCAGGCTCCACAAGGGTGTTGCTACATACAAACGATTATCCTTGACTGCTGGAAAATTTCCTACTAGATTATTAATTTCAAATTATGTTCCAACTTAACTTTATGGTTATTTCATCGGATTAACTGATCGAACTTTCTTCAAAGGAAAAGCAGCGCTCTTACTTTTGCGGTTTTGCGAAAAAATTGTGACTTGAATATAATTTTTCACAAATCGTGTCAGATTGCTTTATAGGTCATCGCTTTGATCAGGCTTAAGATAATGTTTTTTATAAATGTTTAGTTAGTATATTTTAAAGAACTGACATATAAGTAGAATACATAAATAATATAAACATAGATACGCGCTCTTTCTCCCTCGCTCCTCCTACTATGCTGTGCCCGACATTATTGTTTCATTAATTTCAAATATACCAAATTTTTTACTAACATTATGGAATGCAATAAAGAATTGTAAATTGACATTTAATATTTTATGACACTCTCAACGCAGAAAGAAAAGTATTGGGGGATAAGAATTGAATTCAACCATCGCATCGTTTCAGATAATTATGTAGTAGCTTTTAATTAAAAAAACATCGTTTAGTTAAGGAAGTGTACAGAGTGCCGCTAGAATATTTGTGGTATACTATTGGCGCTGCCTCGGCTCGGCTAAAGTGCCGTAAGTATTGCATTGTCACTGTCACTTGTTATTTTGTTTTCATCTTTAGCCGGCTAAATTTAAGTGCCATAATCTTTTGGATTAGCAAATGAAAGGTAGGTTCGGCTAGGTTAGACCACGCAACGCACGAGCCGAGCGAGCGTAGCGAGCGGTGCCGCGGCAGCGGCCGGCGAGTGCCAGGGTCCGTTTAGGCTCAAGAGAATGTAATGTTTGGGAATGTGGTGTTTTACTGTGATCTAACGTCAACAATCAAACAAAATAACAAGAAAGTGACGTGACTTAGCGACAGTAGTGTTAATAAAGTGCCAGTAGCGGCACTTTATTCAATAGGGATACAATGCCGCTAGTGGCACTCTATACACTGCCTTTAGTTATTCAAGATAGTACAACGACTTCGGAAAATAAATAGGAAAATAAGACAGCGGCCAACAATTCCATGATCGCCTCCGGAATGTATGTTTAACAGGAGCTGTAACAACTACTTAATGGTTATTACAGGGCTGTAATCTTATCACGTAAGTTTGTGGTAGTTACTACCTGTTAATATCCCGGCACAAAGCGGAGGTTCCTTACTAACTTATCAGCACAACTGGGAAGCTAAGTCTACAGTGTATAAATATTTTTTATAGGCTGGCACCCCGATAACGTTTCCATTAGGTAGTGAAATAGCACACGTCTCCGCAAGGACCTCATTTACGATGAATAGCTATCCGATCATGAAGGATCCGGTTCTATGGTTTAATTACGCGCTCTTGAACGTAAGTTACGCATTGTTTCGTATCTAAATGTACTTGCTGTGAATAACATAGATGTCTTTGAGCCTTCACGGAATACAGAGGTTTTGCTTTTTACTATAGAGCAGCGCGCACAAAACTGCAGTCACTCTGCATCTAGTCCTGCGTTACTTTTTAAGACTGCGAGTAAATGCAGAAAGACTTTTGCTATGTGCACTGTGCACTCCGGTTTTATCTATAAGAGCTCGTTCTGTGTGCCTGATTGATCAAAATAAGTCTTGGATGGAGACTTTAGTATTTTTTATTCGGATATTTAATTTTTTTGCAACTGATCGCATATGCCCATATGCCATACCGGATAGTAGTCCAAAGGCTTCCTCAAGCTTTTTATTTTTCAACACAAATTATAAGTGTATCGGTTACGCAACGAATACCTAGACTAATCGGAAACGTTCGGCTGAATCAAGTTGACGTTCCCATACATCGTGAGATCGCGCAGCATCCAGCGAAGTGAATGACCAATTACATCTGAGGGCGGATGTGCGTCGGCGATTCCACTCGAAATGTAATCTAAAGGCGCTATTACCTTCACGTGGCTCCGGCTGCCTCATCAGCCTAGTAATTCACGTAATAAAAGCAATCTGTTGACACTCGCAACGCAACCCTTTTATACCGGACAGATTGTCCCCCAGGCCCCTACTTCCCTCGACTTCTACTATCTAACTTTATTGATTTCAATTGTTCAACGTTGACCGTTGGCGCTCATTCTATTTTCACAAATAGCTTTCTGATTCATGATGGACACTTGACTTATAGTTGGAACTAGTTTATTTTTCTGATTGATGTTTTGTTATTAGTGAACCATTTAGAATAATAACACGAGTAATGATTTTGAACTTTCTGTACCTATAGTTGTAAATCGAGTGGACCCGACGGAGCGGCTCCGGAGGTAACTAATGTCATCTCGCTCGGAGTTCCCGGTAATGCCACGAACACAACCATTAACAATGAATGATTTAATGGCGCCTCCATTCTATGTAATTAGTAATCAATCAACAACAAGTGATGGTTAACGGGAAAGTTGGTGTTTATGAAACATTAACATTGGAATGAATTACTTTTAATGGTGCAGAACTGCAGATAATAATTTAGGGTGGTAATAAGCAGCAGCATAATTATAATATTGACTGAAGCCATACGTAGTTCGATGATGGCGGTCAGATAAAGTCTAAATAATCAAGTAATGTGCAATATCCCTCGGTTGCTCGTTCCCATTACAGAGTGCGAGTGGAGTGCGTGGCATGGAACTAGAACGACCTCGAAGGACGCGGTGCGCGGGCGCAGGCGGCGCGCATTGTACTCGCCGCGGTTGCGCTATATCCGCATAACTCGCTTGACCGCTCGCCACAGCTAATTAAAGAGTTGTTACGCAGAATTGCTAACATCTAAATGTTTTTTGCTACATGGGATCATATTTTACAAATACGTGGAAATTATGAGTAATTTGCAAATAGGTTACAAGAATTTATATTTGCTCTCATAATACTGGTCTGGCTGGACTATAATTTGTTTGCACGTTTTGTATTCTCATTCTCTATTCTTAAGCCTGTTACGAGAACCAGGAAAACCATAACTTATAAATCTTTTGAGCCGGTTTCTAGAGCTTTATTTCCCAAAAAAATACTAGTACAGGTACAGATATAGTCCACAATTTAAAACGTACTACTTTTTAACCACATCCTATTCTTTCGAGTGATTTTTGCAATAATAAATATCGCTTAAGTACCTACTAAATAAAGCCAATCAACGGTCGATTCAGGAAACTATGGCATTCCGACGTTCGGCTGAGTCACCGGGATGGACGATGGACGCGAACACGCGCCGAGCCTTTAACTCTTCAATCAAATGTCTTGCGAAGCCTTTACTATTTGCGGATAAGTAATAATTGCCTTATAATTCTCGGAAGAATGCTTAACAGATTACAGTTACAGGTTTCGACTTTCTTCTATCTAATTTGAAAAGAATTTACCACAAGAGAGCGGCTGACCATTTAAGTTCCAATGAACACTTAAGCTCATACATCACATTCTTTTAACTTTACTTCCTTGTAAGGTAAATGTAATGTAACATTACTTTGTAGGGCTATCTTGTAGACCTTAGCTCTACACATGTCCGAAAATCAATCAATCTGCCTAGTCTTTTTCCAACTATGTTAGGGTTGGATTCCAGTCTAACCAGATGCAGCTGAATACCTACCAGTATTTTACATGGAGCGAATGACTATCTGACCTCCACAACCCAGTAACTGGGTAATACGATACCCCTTAGTAAGACTGGTGTCAGACTTTCGGGCTTCTGATGACTCGTAACGACTGTCAAAGATCCACGAATGACAGCAGGGATCAACGGTTTAACGTGCTTTCCGAGGCACGGAGGAGTCTCGGTATGTAAAGATGGTCACCCATCCACTGACCAACCCCGGCAATGGATCGACCCAAGCGGCTGTTATTACTTAGCCACGAGGTTCTCTCTCCTTGCACAGATGTCCGAAAATAGTATTCCATATTCAGGAGAATCATAAAAACAAACAAATAGTATATACACAATAAAATTATATTCGTAGAGCGTTACTATAGTACGAGGGACGAATTCTGAAGATTTCTCTCAACGTTTCGGTAATGTAATAACGACATAAACATAAAATATGTGGGTCGGACGTTTTGCCAAATAGGCCGTTCTTCACTACCGCCATTTTATATCCTGAAACGTAGGATTTTATATCAGAAGAATATGATGACGTAGAAGCTTCACGCTAATAATATTGCTCTTCGTGTATGGTTTTACTGATAAACGGAAAACATCTACATTTTCTTTAATGTTGAATATAGAAAAATACATATTTTATTATAACATAAACACACAACACACACTACACACACACCCCCCCACACACACACACACACACACTAACACTTAAATTGATTAGACTTTTATAATTAATTAAAATTAGTTAACTGAAGAATTGCGATGCTTCCAAATAAGTTTCAGAAACTATTTAGTTTTTCAGATTGTTAGGTAGGAGTTTCAAAGTGATACAAAATACCTAATGCCAGTTAATGAATGTGGCGTATTGTACATAATGTAATTGTAGACACTTGCACGTATATTCATCATATTAAGTGAAAGTGCGCACACGTCGATATGACCAAATGCCGCAACGATACGCAACTTGAATACATTTTCTCAAATTATACTCCAACTGGTAACTAATAGCGCCACTGTAACATTATAATCTTAAAAAATGTAATTATATTACTTTGATTTTTAAATTTAATTTCTCAGGTTAGTACCTGGTATTTTCAGAATCTCACGGATAACCCGTGATTCTGAAAATACCAGGTACTTTGCCTATTTTATTACTATTCTGAGAAGGTAAATAATTGCTCTATACTGCAGTGAAGTTATTATCTAAGTCTAGTTGTAAAAAAATTCTTACTATTATGCGGCAAGTGTTCTGTAGTGTTAGGCAGCTTGGCAGCTTTGGCAGCTTTTTGTAGTGGTAGGTACGTGTATTTGGCTAGATTGAGTGCATTAAAATGATTAAATATTTGTTTCAGGATAACACCCGTTTTTAATATTACTATTGGGACTATAGTGAATCTATTCATTTTCCAAACTCTGGTATTTCCTATATCATTTCCTCTTGTAATTCTTTATTCTATTATTGTTATATATAATTTATATAGTTACTAGCGGACCTGGCGGACGTTGTCCTGCCCGAACAGCGCCACCTTCCAAGATCAATTGTATTTTCAAACCATCCTGGGACCCACTCAAATATACACACAAAATTTCATCCAAATCGGTCCAGCCGTATAGGAGGACTTAGGTGACAAACACACGTACTGAATAACTATAATTGTGTGATAAAATGACTACAAACGATTGAACGACGAAACTGAACTATTTTTGGACCATGTGCTGTGAGACCTTGCTTCCTTCCAAATGTCATGATTCTAGGTGAACGGGAAGAGTATACCCTGTAGGTTTAGATTTATTTGCGAGTATCAAAGTATAAATGGCCGTATTTTTTTATAGCATTGACTTAGAAGCTTGATTTTTTTAGAGCTCTAAGGGACCATAGACCTACGTATTTGATATTAATTTCAACTTGCTACGTCCACGCGTTCCTGAGAAAAAGGGTATTGACATACTGACGGACGGACAACGAAGTAATCCTATAAGGGTTCCGTTTTTTTCCTTTTGAGGGACGGAACCCTAAAAATGATAAGCTATGTCGAATATAAAAGATAAGCATTGCCATAGTTCTGTGAATAACGGTAAAAGTTATACACTTTTCATCCGCATAGAGAAACCGTCAGTCATAAAAGATATCATCGGAAATGCTAATACATCATCCAATAAATACCATCATAAGAATTGCATGACTCGTAACAAGAGTAAAGTGTGTCGCGTGTGCAGACAAAGATGTTCGCCGCCCGCCAATCATTCTGTTAATTGGAGAGAATCATCGCTGTAGAAAGTCCGCCGGTGATGCGCGGGTGCACCAAGCGTTGCCTACGCCGCTGCGCCGGTCGCCAGCGCCGGTCGCCTGCGCCGGTAGACCGCGCCCGCCCGGTCGCTTGCGCCGGTCGCCGGGACACGGCACGTCAAATAGTGACGAGTGTGCCGCAGTGTCAACGCACACGGCCGCGAGTGCAACAAACTACGCCGGACGGTCGTTCACGTCACCATTAATTTGTACACAGTATTGCCTCGCGACGTCACACGACAGTAACTAAATTACTGAAACACTAATATGCCCGATATGTGCGACGCGTTTACGTGACACTATATTTAAATTAAATGCATGTTTTACACATGGCTCACGTGCGCTGAAATCTGTTTTGTACTCCCAAAATCGTTTGATGGTGACCTTATTCAACGTAAAATCATACGGTACTGAAAATACTAACGGAATGGGCACTTGAATAGTCGCTGATGTAGTATGAAATAGCAGATATAAATGTCAGATCTAATTCCAGTTACCGAATTCAGATTATGTAAGTAATCGCTTCGAATGACTTTGATGATGAGGATGACAGGTAGAATCGCATATTATTCCGCCTGCCGACACCTGTCATGACCGAAGAAGGTAGTGTCGATAGATGCAAATCAATAGCGATTATTGCATCATGTTTGTTTGTAAAGGTCTATTGAGCATCGAGAAAGGCGCGTGGGGTGCGCGCACGCCGCACATAAGGTCGCTGAGTCAGTGGCCCTTCCTGCGCGCACGCCTTTTGGGGAAATGTTACGTGAGCGGTGGGACGCGCGCAGCACTCCAATGCCACGCCGCCTGACGAGCCTTGGCTGCTAACGAACCACCCAAACGAACTGACAGGATCCGCGCTATGAATCCTTCATTGATCTAGCCTAACGCGCAGTCAATATACGACATACCTAGGACGTAAATGCAAAGAGAAAATTACGCATAAAATAATTCCACACGAGTATTACGCATAACTCGAGACAAAACGTGTTTCTATTCCAATCATTACACTAATTAATTAATAGAGTAGAGTAGGTGCCTATTCATATCAGTTTATTTTGCTTGATTGTACTAACAACTCTGTTATTATTTATTGTTCTGCACTGCACCGTAAACAAAGAATTCCAGTCAATGAGTGTCACAATTTGTTCAATGATACGGAAGACGTAAACACGAGCAATGACCGCCAGCTGAGCGCATTTAGTGGCATCACATTATAATCGAATTTAGAGGGTAGTATCTGTGCCCAATACGTTTGCACAACACGTTAATCTACATACAATTCCATAAACAAACTACCAGTAAATTAATCAATAATCTACCAAGGGTAAATGTGAACATCCGTATAGCACAGTTCTTTAGTTATGATAATGAATATTATGAATAATATGGAAATGTACATTATTCTTGATAAATGCAATAAAGAGCCATATCATCTTAGTAATTGCTGTTAGGCATTCATCTTTTTGTATAGGCATTCCTACATATTATAGTTATATGTTGTAGTTATTTGTCTATATATAGAAAGGCACGTCAAAGGACTATAATGTCGCGATGTGGTCGTCTCTCGATTTGTCAACGTCGCGGGACATCGGGGCGGCTGTCAACCACGAATAATAAGCAAAGAAAACATCACAAATTGGACGAACTCAACGAGAAAAAGTATTGACACGACATTTGATGCTGTGTTCCGATGCTTGTCAGTACATAGGTAGTAATACTGAATAATGAGATGCATAATCTTGACAGTCGACCAAGGAGAAACATTTTACATGTTAAATTTAAAATGCCTATTTATAATGGAAGTCATTAATTAGAATACAGGTGACAGTAGAGACGCCCATGAATTAATTAATTACAAGGAGAAGAGTAACTCATAAAACTAGTTCTTTCTCACAGTAATCCAAAAAAATCTGTAACAAGAATTTTTAAATAGTTCGTTCAAAGCTGAAATACTCGTTATTAGTCGCATAAGAGCGGGACAGGTGTCCAGAGATGTTTTATTTTCTGAGGATGTCGAGTGACATTTTTCAGCCGGTTAATAGAGACTGTCGATCTCGCAAATAAACCCTAGTTTTTTGATGGACCACTGGAGGAATCCTGTTGATATTCGCACACCTGTCGCACTATACCTACAACTCTCCAACTTGCCTAATATTTATTTCTTAATTAATAGTTACACTGTCGGACGTTGAAGTCTAATGAAATCAAAACCTAAATCTAGGTGTTAATTGTGCGTGCAACAATACACTGGCGCAATAAAACGGACGGATAAAAAAAACATAGGACTGCGATTTGAACATCGTCTATAAATTATTTGAAACACATTCCACGTCGATCAAATTAACGTCAAGCTTTCGTCATTGATTTTTACGAACGTAACCCCGATCCGACAACAATTTCTTGTTGAAAATATGACTTGACCAGCCGCCATGACGAGTACCTGCGTATTTGAAATATTTAGGTACAATCACACGTTGCATCGCAAAATTTAACGCGCTGCGAATTTTATGCAAACATATGTTATGTTACACAGATGTTTAATTACTGTGTTCCGACAATCTTAGTAAGCCATCTTATGCGCATTCTAAGTTGCGCACGTGTTATATTATATTGTAAATGCATAAAATAACGTAACTTGAGACCAACATATACCTACATACCTCTGATGCTGTGAGCAAATCACTTGGAGATGCAAAAATCCGCACTATCATGCAACAAGCTTACGTTTGTGTGTAGTGTCCTGATCTGCCACTGATACAATTGAAATAATTAGGTCAGTTAATTTTGTTTACATTTGAACATCTCTGTGTTGTGCAACATTTAATGAGCGCAATATAAACTCGCATAAACTAGGTACGTTATGCAACGCACAGTAACCTCAGGACACTATTGCACCGGTAAGAGGCTTACAAAAGGCTTAGTTCATATTAGTATAATAACGCCTGTCTAAGTAAATTGGATTGTACAGTTGTACTCGGTGCGTGCAGAACGGACATAAATCAGGATTTAATGCTTCACTTATCCTGTGCAATGATGACCCAAATAGTACTTCAGTTCGAAGCCGCAGACGCAAACACTTAAATTGATATGCTCATGTTTGCCAATACTGGTAACTCACTTCAGCAAGTTGGCACGTAGGGTTATTATAGCATATAATATAAGTTGTGGAGCGAGGACGGTTCCCATGGTGACACAAATAAATATTCAGGTATGCTAATAAACCAAGAGGCCTTCCATTTTTTCTTTACGCTCTATTTAGTTCAAGGCGCAAGGGATTACCGCCTGTGTAGACCCAGATGTTTGGGGGTTTATTAGGGCTCATTGTGCCGTAGTAATAATTGTGCTAGTGAAACATATTTTTGTTTTTTTTACAGGAAAAGGTTTTCAAGTAAAAAATGTGTTTGAAAAGCTGTTAAAATGGAACCCATTGTTAATGTTATCTACAGTTAACTGGAATTTTAAACCCCTTTGAGTTAATTACTTACATTAATATGTTTAAAGTAGGCTACATGTTGATTAAAATGTTTCCAATTGAACTCTACATAGAGTCCGCGCCACCACTCAAGTTCGATAGATGCTGCGCTAGCGTCTGTCAATGCATTAAAAAAATGTAGTTCCACGATTTTCCCGCGGTAAGTGTATACACGTTTTTTCTGGATAACAACGACTGACGTCAGTGACGCCAGTCTGTTTATATAGTTTAATATAATAAAAGATAGGACAGCATAAGATTTATTTTAAAATCAAACAATATAAATGAAATATATACGTTGAAGTGTAAAAGGCAGTGGATATACATAAATATATTGCAGGCAAGGTGAGTCCGCGTCCGCTGTTGCAAAATTTTCATAGGAAGCCCACTGTGCGCCTGCACATAGATCTACGTTAACGTTTAGCAACACTTGATACTATAGTGATTTATATACAGATATAAATCTAATTATGCGTAACTGCATTCTACAATTTTCTATCGTAACGTCCTGAACAACGCACACGGTTTCCCAAAACGCGGGTACTCAGGATATTTACGATTATTTGGATGCGTTGCACAAAATTGAAATCGGAATGCCAAACTCATTTACACTCGGCTGTTATCGGCCGCGTGTGAGCAAAACGTTTCACGGTGCATTGCGTAAATTGTAGTTTTTATGTGACAAACTTCAAGAATTTCTTAACAAAGAAAAAGTAAGTAAATATAAGCGAATGCAACTGGCTCGTTTTTTAGGCCGCCTATGTGGTAACGGCCCGACCGCCTGGCACAACGACCCTCCATGTCAGAGTGCCAACTGGGTAAATATCGTCATGTATCAGTCGAGGATAGCCGAAACATTCCTGTGAAATGTTATTAGCAATGCGTGCATCACGGCGACTCGTTACAGCGATGCGAGATAAATGCCAGACAAATTGGTCGAGTTGTGCTGTGCTAAGCAATTAGCGGAACATGGTATTTTCCTGTCCGCGGTGCCGCAGACGTGCCTTGTTCGATAACGTGTCGCGTTTTATTGTGCAAATTGAACATGCTCACCGGTCACGGTGGTTCGTACTTCGTATTATAAATAAACTTCGAATTATTAACATTTTAATTTTATTGCACAAGAGTGTCTTCTCCATTGCGTCTTCGTGATTGTAATTATTCATTATTAGTATAGCGTAAAGCAACACTTTTCTTAGAAAAAAACAAATTCTAAATTCCTGCAAAAAATATAATTCCATCAAAAACATTTTCATGTAAAATGTTACCAAGACGAGACCATATGGCTCGTATTGTCAAAAAATTATCAGATCTCATGTAGAGCTAGCTTCTAACTCTATAAGCCCTAACTTCACAAACTCTACAAGTGTACACCTTAGTCCAAATCTGTGGCTTGGCCGTTTCCGGCCCGATCGCCGTTTTTAAATTCCTGCTATTTTGTCTGCTTTTTATAATAGAACCAGGTGATGAAAGGCGAAAAAAAGACCAAACCTGAGTTGAGAATGTTGTGGTTGCTACTTTCTAACTACCGAATAAAACGACCACGTGAGTATATTAAAACAACAGTGCTAAGTAGAGCTAGCTAGAGAAGCTCGTGGCTAAGTAATAACAGACACACGGGTCGATCCATCAGGTTAAGCCACGCTTACCGAGGTTGGTCTGTGGATGGCTGACTATCTTTACATACTCCTCCGTGCCTCGAAAAGCACGTGCTCTGTCATTCGTGGATCTTTGACAGCCGTTACGAGTCGTCAGAAGCCCGAAAGTCTGACAACCAGTCTTACCAAGGAGTATTTTAGTACCCAGTTACTGGGTTCTGGAGGTCAGATAGGTAGTCGTTCCAAGTAAAATACTGGTATTCAGCTGCAGCCGGTTAGACTGGAAGCCGACCCCAATATAGTTTGGAAAAGGCTAGGCAGATTGAATTGGTTATACTAAAAGAACAGTAAATGAATAATGCATCAAGGATGCTATCGTAAATCGTGTTAATATATGTATTTCATGAAATGACATTACCCATATCGGTGTCAAGCGCAAGCCCTCGCCCGAGTAAGGGGTACACCAATCTAATTACTTGAGCTAAGCGACGCAGCTTTGATCCACGGGCTGGCATATACGACGCACACACTTGCATGTGCGTAGTACTTAGTTAAGTAAATCCATGTTATGAACTACACGTGTCGTCGTATATTTTTTTAGTTCATAGAGTTCCTTACGGACGTCATTATTAATATTTTTTTGACTCACGAATTAAAGCAATTTTCCTGGAAGGGCTAAATCGAAGGACTTTCTTGGTCCAGCACCATACCATAGACACGGGCTTTCTACGGTTGTCATGCTCGATAAAAAAGTTAAAAAAAATTGTAGTACTTACTTGGGCTTTACTTGACATCTCAATAATTAACAACAACGTACTCAAAGTTTATCGTAAATAATATTTTTCCTTACTTTGAAATAACTATTTAAAGATGAATTGAACAAAATAATTCAGTATCAGAAGGGCAACTACCATCGCTATGGCCATTTCCAACATTAATCATTGTGACACTCGATCGATCTCTTCTGCAAGGGAAATGGCATGACCATTCAAGTTTGATTTATAATAACGCATAAGTTTTTTCGAAGTATATCCTACCCTACTATTCCACTAATACATATAAATGTGATATTTTGTATGTTTGGATGTTTGATACACAATCACGCAAAAACGGCTGAATGGATTTGAATAATATTTGGCACACAGATAGTTTATAACCTGGATTAACACATTGAATACTCTTTATCCCGGGAGTACATTCTCGTGGGATAATTTCCGACCTCTACTATTAATCTGTGCCTCTACGCGGGCGAAGCCGTGGGCGAAAGCTAGTATTGTATATTTTTCACCTTACATGTCAAGTTAATGTCTTCATGACATAAACGAGTTTCAATAACTTTATAACCAGATGACTTGCCAGTTCTACATTTAATTTTCTGCGTGACAGTATTACTAAAACTCAACTGTACACCGTCCTAGTTTCCTTGCATATAATTTGCCAACAAAGATAAAATAATAAGTCTAAAATGATGTTAGTTTTTCAACATCTTCTTAAACCGCGAGTTAATTCGCGAAGTAACCGTTATCATCACCGTACGTGGTAAGAATTCCAAATTATATAAAAATTTATTATTCATTTCACAATTAAATTCGTACATGAGTGTGCGAGTAATTAACGAATAACGGTTACATAGCTCTCTGGAGCATGTCGTATGTGTGATGTATGAAACAGAGTTGTACCTCTAAAGAGTTGTATTGTATCTCTACCCCTTTATGTACTTACTTGAAACATTTAGATTTGTCCCTTAGAGATAACTTATTGTCGCTTACAACCTCCCAACAATAAACTAGAAATATCTAGTAATGGTTCTTTCTCACCAGAACATCACAAAACATTTTTATTCTCGACTAATTAATCAACAAACCTGAGAGCAGTGGTGGCCCAGTGGTAACGGCCCCGACTTACGAGTTGTAGGTCGTGGGTTCGAACCCAAGCAGGCGCTTTACTTTGTGTAAATAATTTCATCACCACTGCTCTCAAAACGGTGAAGGAAAACATCGTGAGGAAACCGGCATGTCTTAGAACCAAAAATTCGAAGACATGTGACATCTACCAACCCGCACTGGGCCCGCGTGGTAGATTACGGCCCACTCCCTCTCACAGAGAGGAGGCCTGTGTCCCAGCAGTGGGAACATTAATAGGCTGATGATGAATCAACAAACCTAATTTTTAGGTTCCATCAATCCCGCTACAACGTTTTGATAAATATTTCCTATCCTTAATCGGAAGGAAATGCTTTCATATTTTCAATCTAGCAAATCATTTTATTTATCAATTTAGATAAAAATTGGCTCTACTATTATCCGTTTGAACAACTTAACAATAAAAACAAAAGCATAACATCACGCCCTGTTTCCCCGAAGGGTTTGGCAGAGGTGTACCTGTAGCAGATACACCCACATAAAAACAATATTTACTAGGTATATAACAATATTTCGACTCCTAAAAACCTAATAATTAAATTAAGAGTAATTAATATCAAGAACCTCCAGTTACTAAATTTTATGAAAACATACTACAGAAAAGGTAAAATTAGAAAGATGAGGTACTCCAATTTTACCTAAAAATGATGCTTTGCTCCCGGTTATAAAACACCGGTACATAAATGCATCATAGTTACAGTCAAATGTACAAAATAGTTTTTTAATTACAAACTTAACATACGTTCTCCTATTAATCATGTCTATGCGAGTGTGAAAAATGTATAAAATTACAATTTTCTCCAACTTGTTTTTTATTGTGGTCTATTATTAACTCTACAGCTCTGGTGCAATAAAAAGGAAATGATTTTCTCGTAGAACATGAAAAGTATGTTTTATTTAAATAGTAAAAATTCAAATAGTAAATTTTCCTTGGACTCGTATCATGAAAAGCGGAAATCAAAGCAGGCTGAATGCAGTTAATAACAAAGGTACTAAATAAAAGGAATAAAAGTCGAATGAAATGGATGTTTAACTTTAATGTTTAACGATTGCTATCGCGATCGTGAGTCTGCTTACCGAATTAACGGCGGAAAGTTCCTAAATGTCGATAATAATCGTTCAGATATACGAGGAGCATCTGAAGTTCTGAACAAATGGCAGTAGCAACTAAGTGTCGAATATGGGCACTTACGGACGAGGTGTGAAAAAAGAATGTTTTCTTTTTTTTGTTATATTTGGACGAAACCTCTTTGGTACTTTTTTTTGCAAATGAATATTGCAAAGAATCAAATTCTGTTTCTTTACTTTGGACGAAAATTTGTTTCGATTGACCTTTTTTTGAGTTTATGGAATTAACTGTATTTGTTGGGATCGAACATGTCAGTTAATTCCACGGTATTTTCTTGACACAAGCGATATATTATTCGTTTTTATTTTATTTTTGTGGAGTTATATACTTTTTTTATATCGTAGATAAGAAACTAATAAAACCACAAATAGATTTCGTTTATTTTCAGAATAGTCTCTTGAAAAATCTTTTTTTCCTAAAAGATGTGACATGTTGTGTTCTCTGAATCGAAAACTAACCGACCCTAGAATGCACTGAAAAGCGCAACGTAGAAGGTGGCCTGAAGGAATAGTAAATATTTCAGGAGATTCGACAGGTAGACACAACTTTTGCACTGAAAGAGATTTAGAACGCTGCATACTTTTTGGAACTTGAGGCTTTACGCTGCCTGTCTACAAACAATATTACATATATTATCAGTGAAAAATAAACATTAGTGTGTAAGCATGCGCTAAATTATACGCTTGTATTGATTTATAAGATGAGAAGAATTTGACAAGGGTTATCAAGTACCGTTCCGAGCGTTGGTAAACATTACAATAATATGTTCAAGGCTTACCTCGTTCATAATGTTTTAATAATCAATACCTATTATAAACCTCAATGGATTACGTGAGTATATGTTATCATTTACAAGAGAGGAAAATATGTAGAATATAAACACGCCTCTAATTTGATTCTTGATTCATATTTTATTTACATCTCTACTGAACAAATATGACTAATTAATTTACGAATGGACTGTCATTCATTATTAAAGGCTTTATATTGCGGTCGGAGCGGGTGTTGTTTACGAAAACACAACGCGCGCCGAAAACAATGGGCCTAGGTCGTTATCATCGGGTTTATTCATAAATCCATTGTTTGAATCGTTAAATCGGGGGAGTGTAACCGCGTGGAATGAATGGATGCACTTGTCGCGTGCACGGAGCTGGCGGCTGGCGGCGGCGGCTTATCACGGCGAGCTGGAGGTGGCTGCGGCGGCCCCCGGCCCCGGCGGCAGTCAGTCGCGCCGCGCACTCCAGGCCCCACGCTCCGGCCGCTCGAGTGTCTTGCCGCGCCCGCCCTTATCAAAACATTCCCGCATTGGGATCGATCCGCATGTCTTCACGCGCCTCGCACTGATAACGACTCCTCACGACGGCGTGACACTGTGTAGAGTGCTACTGGATATACTTCCAAATACTAACGTGTTTGTGTTTGACATGTGATTTTACCTTCTGATTTTTAATTAGACAGTTCAGGATAATTACTGAGTTTCAAGTTTTATATTCAAGGATCAATGTGAGTACTTCAATTAATTTTGTTTTCAAGTTTCTTATTTGCAAACATTTTCTAAAGTATTTTTTTTCATATTGCAATGCAATATTTATTTAGCTTTACAATAATAAAACCAAAAAAAAATATTTTGTTGATACATCCTGTATAATTTTTAAAAAGTACGAACTTCGGAAAACCCCAAATAAAAAAAAAGATTAACAAAATTTATTAAAAGCTTCGAAAAAGTGATTATTTATTTTATTGTTCTTGACAATAAATTAGGTGGTCAGTCAATAATCCTCAGAATGCACTTTCACATTTAATGCTACCATTTCCGAGAGTGGTTAAACAGACAGCCACCGCTATAGATCGGTAAATAAAGTAAAAAAAATTACACTGCTCAGTAAATAACGGGGTCAAAAGATACGCTTTAGTAAAATTTTAACTTCAATGTCTTGAATTACAAGCATTTATCGTACTTTAATAATAATTGTTTTATTAATGTGGCTATAAAATAATCTTTATACGTCATAATTGCCTGTGGAAACTATAACTTTTCAAAGCACCAAGGACTTGTCAAGAATATTCAAAAAGTTGAGATACAACCCTCTACTTCTTGATTCCTGAAAAGTGCGTGAAAATAAATCAGCAAGCATTTAAATCTTCGCAAGTTTCACATAAAACAATTCTGACTCATTCACACTTTCTGAACATCAAAATATACAGGCTGTTTTGTATTCCGAAACAGTGTGTATATCTTTAGAAGTCAGGATGTTAAAGAAACATCACACATAGATATTTTTACCCAAAGAGGAGAACATTAAAGAATTACCGAAAGAAACGAACCGAACAGCTGCTCTAAATGAAACAAACTGCATTTTATGACTGTAAAAGTGTATGCCTCTTTCATATTTCATAACCATAATACGAGACTGTACAGAAAGTAGTTTTAATTTCAAGTAATTACTTTCAAGGCTGGAATTTGAAGTAAATACACGATTCAGGTTTAATTGAATTAATTGTTAACTTGAAAATAGTGAATAATAAATTAATAAGTATAGATATAGATTCGATACAGTGTTATCAAAAAAGGGTTAAAGTCATTGTCGACCGGTCATAAAGCTTTCTGTATAATTTTATTACCCCAACCTGTATAATCTATCTGAATATTCTATCTATCTATCTATAATATATATAAAAGTATATCTCGATTTTTTATGATAGTAGGATACGAGCTCATAAAATCATGTCAAAATATTTATCAAATCATAAACGGTATAAATACGAAGAATGTTTATTATTGGCAAATGAAATTGTACATATTTGCGGTATCTATATTAAAACATCGACTAAACGTGGAGTTAAAGTTATTTCTGATAAACTCATCAACCATCTCTTAGACTTTTACTGGTTTACAATTATAAATTATGAATTGATGAAATGAAAATCTTTTATCCCAGGACTGGCTTTCAAAACAAACATGGTGTAAGCTGCTTAATAATATGTTTACTCAGAGATCATGATTGCATCGATATAAACGAATATGATTATGTTATGATGATGATTGAAGGGAATAAACATAAATGTACGATGGAAGTAGGTAAAACCTATTATAATCCTCACGAGAAAATATAAAACAACAATTGCAAACGGATGCAAAGCAATGTGTTTGAGATGACAAAGCGCGCATGTGTCGGGATGAAGCATCAAGATCACGCCAGCGCGCGCACTGCTACGATGCTGCGGTGACTGGCGGCACTGTGGCACATTCGCATTAGATGCCTAACGACTCCTGCGCTATTACACTTTATAATAAACACTCCGAGATGGCCGTGATTATTCTCTGCACAGATCTCGGTGAATGCATGGCAGAGGGTGATTGTGCTCTGCTAAACGAGCAAGTTTGTAAAATGTCATCGCAATCGTACCTACCTCGCGCAGTAGAGTACTATAATTAGGTGACAATCACCTTGGCGAATATTGGAACGCTTGTTTTTTGAATTTCTAGCACAATCACTAAGAACAAAATAACAAACGACTGATACAAGTTCAGTAAAACTTGTTTGTGTTTCTTTTATCTTTATTTGATATCCAATTTTATTGGAATAGGATGAACTGGATAGGATAGGTAATTCTAATAACTTACAGGTAAAGTTCTACTGTAACGTTTGGAATTTGGTTTTGAAGGATCTATTTGATAGTTTACCATCCATATCGAAGGGATGCCCATAGTACCTATCAATACTGTTTTGTATTCTTCTAATATGGGAACGCTCAAATTAAATTGTATAAAATGAAATGTATAGTGTCAGCGAATTTTCAATACCATCAGTAAAACTTACATCACAGTTTCAAGAGTCACTTACTTCATACTTGATTTAAATAACAATACTTATCTTGAAAGTTGTAATACTTGTAATAAGAATAAAAAATCAGCTTGTCTTATTAATTAAAGCTGTTAATCGATGCTTGAAATGCTGCGACATTTACATGCTCAAGGCTACAGTTGCGGTAAAATAGCCTTTGTACGTACTTTAAAACCTATACTTAAAATATGTTGTAAAGTACTTGGCCATATCCGTTATGGGGCATCAAAATATGTGCAATAACATAATTATATAACCTAAAAAACCATCCTGTATAGTGGCGTATTTTACTTATATCGTTTAACCTTGATACAGATAATGATGTGTCGTACTTGAACACTGCATTTGATTTGACATGATACACTGTATACAGGGTGTTCTGTAACAGGTAAATGCAAATCAAAAGAATTTAATGTTTAAAAAGCAAATCACATTTACGTACACAAAATAAATAAAACATCAATGTACCCGCAGGTGCATTGACATAGCTCTAGGTATTTACTCACTGCTTACACTGAACAATCTATGTCCACACTTATGTTTGTGCTCACCACAGCTAAGTGTTATGGTGGCGTGGTTATGGTCTACAACAATATTTAAAAGCATTACTTGTCCGTCCATCATCAAGGTTTTCTAAACCATGCAAAATAATCATCATGACCATACATTCATGATTATAAACGCCGCTATATCTAAGCACGCGTTTGCGTAAATATTAAACTTACAATACACTTTTATCATCTGCGGTTTCCAGTTGATAATGTTGAAAACATGCTTTATACAGCGTGTTACACTTACTCACAGTATGAGCGCACATCTCGAGCGCGCTAATCTGCAAATATTAAAGTTTTTACTTGAGATAAAACAGAGCTCATTGAGTTCGGCCGCAATGGGCCGTGGTGCGCACACGCACATGCGGCCTGGATGCCACCAGACCGTCTCGCGCATTAATATCTGGACAATTCATCAACATCGCCCTCGGTAATTAAACATACATGTTGCGCCGGAGCATATTTAAGCAGAATTCATTTCCACTACGTTTGAAGTCACGGTCTCGCGCAATCACTTTTGGTTGCAGAATGCGGATGTTTTGTGCGTGTCAAGTGTGACAGCTTCTTGGATCCTATGCTATACTATTAAACGAGCAATATTTGTATATATTTATATAAATATATTTGTAATCACGTTCTCAAAAACTCTAGTTGTAATACAGGGGTTTACCGGGGTGAAAAATCGATCTAGCTAGGAAAATTCGTTTTCTCTGTATTTTCAGCTGAGCAGAGTTCGGTCCAAAGTTTAGAACAAGATGGCTACCTTAGAATAATGACATGGCAGCATGGAATTAGTAAGTACCTACTATCATGGCAGCATGGAGTTAGTATGTACTAATACATGGAATTAGTACGAACTTTCCTATACTGTTAAATGAGCATTCTCTTAGTTTCACCCCAGCAGAGCTCGATCGCCCAGGTACCTTCTGAGATTAAATTGATATAAGTGGTACTGTCAAACTGTATATTACCTTGTTTACGATTATGGTAAAGGTAACAGACACATAGCCTTGTAGCTACGTACGTGCCGTAGTTTTATCGTGATACTACGTTTGCGTAGCTTTAGGGAGCCTTTACTTTTTTTTTTGGGTGGGAAATCATCAAATATCTTCTCCCGCTCTGGGCGGAGCGGAAGGGCGTGTCAGACTCTTACTGACTAAAACCCAACCGTGTTCCTTCAGTTGCTTAGCACTGTTAGGACCGTTACTTCAATTCATGATCAGTTACAATTTTTTAACAAACAATATCTGCTGTCTTTCTTCTTACAATAAGTTCTTACTTCAATCATTTTTGAGAACTAGATTAAAAACCATCAAAGTAGAAAATCTCATATAAGCACCTACATATGAACATACGTTCAGCAGAACACCTATAAATATCACATACCAATACGAATTTTAACATAATTATAATGAAATGTGAATTATTCATAGTTCGATTACTTATCGATGCAATTGGATTCGGTAGCCGTTGCGCACTCGCACACAAATCGTAAACATGTTTCTAAGTTGCTGCATATGAACAGTTTTTTATCACAAATGTCACTAACTCGTTTGCTTATTATTAAAATATAAAATACTGCAATTTAAATGGTCAGAAAGGCGTAGAGCACATGTGGAGACGGTTCATTTAATTTAGTTGTATCTGTTACAATGTTGTGCTTTATTTATAAGGTGGTAGGTACTAAGATTTTATAGGAAAGTGTATTATTTTCTATTTAAGGGTACGTTAGTTAGTCATTCTTCCATACAAACGTAATATGGTGATAACTCGTCTGTTTTACGGTGTACGTTATAAACTAAAAATTATATTAATTTGTGTTGTCTGGCCCTGTATGGAAAAAGAATAAAAAAAAACATTGGTTTGAAAGTTATGAGCGTCGAAAGTTCCATATTTCAACACTAATTTTAACTCGTCTTTGGGCGTAAATAAATGTCTTATGTAGTAAAAATGTCAAAATACAAACCATACAGGGATAGAAAATTTATTTAAAAAATCAAAGTATTTTATTTTGAGTAAATACATCCTGTAATTTTTCCATTGTACACCCAAAGGTCTGTTCATGAAATTTTACGTGCTCATTTTCGTTATAAATGATCGTCGATTTCACAAAATAAATAAATATAAAAAAATACTAAATAAGTAAAATAAATAAGTAATTAATTAGCATGCATATTAGTCACGCCCAACAACGAGTTCGAGCCGTTGGCGTCAACTAATGCACACCCTTAAAGTAACAGATCAGCATTGTGCGTTTGTGATACTAATAAAAGTACAAATGCTAAAGCCTTTAAAAAAATAGGAAGAACAAAAAACTGTGAATGTAAGCACAGTGTATTCAACACAACATAATTTTCAAAATTTAATCGGTGTCGGTTAAATCATAGTGGAGAATTAAGTAGGTGTTATGAAATACTTACTCATTGAAAAATTCTTGTGTGAGAACGGTGTTAGTTCCAGGTACAATGAAAACACCCAAATACTTCAGACGAAAATCAAAAACAAGACTCGAATTATATAAATAATGTAAAATGGAACAAGTTGCCCGCAACCTTTAATATGATCGTGGAAGTATGTAGAGTCATTAATGTAGACAAGTTAACGGAAATAAAGTTTTTACTGAGATTAGTACGCGACGATCAGAAACTCGGTTTTATTGGTTCACTTCGCAAAGAGTTTGTTGCATAATGTATCTAACTTCGGCACGCGCACGTCGTAAAGGATAATACCTACCTAAAATTATAATAACAAGTAGTACGTCTAGTTAAAAAAATAATTCACGCGTTAACATCAATTCAATTACCTAATCGAGTAGTTACATAATACCAGTGCAGACGACCCATTCCGACATTTTAAAAAGTGATTTAAAAAAAGAACAAATTGGGCAGCGAACTGGTTTGGCGTAACTCCGGAAGCGAACAGGTTCCACGGCGCCGAGATAAGTATTAATTGGAATTTTAATTTTTACTAATCAAAGAGGCTTGTGAATGGCTCGCTGCCGGGAATCGGTTTTTCTGAACGTATTACGTATATTAAGTAACACGGCTTTCACTGGATCAAGTTATTCGTTACAATCGAACCATCACGCAACCGTTTTAGGTAACTAAACTGCTGGTACATTTGACCACGCCACGGTGCATCGGCTACGCTTGAGGCTATAACCATAGTATTCGCAGGGTAATGAGTAGGTAGGTATGGATCACATCATTCAGGAGTGCTTTGATAAAGGTACCTTCTTCGACAAACTGGCATCTAAAAACTGTCTTTGGAATTTTGAACTGCTGTTAAAGCCATTCGAGGTTATGAAATAATTTAATTGGTCAAGCTATGACATTATATTTAATTATTTTGACTTACGACGTAAGTAATTATAGTTTTACTCACAAATAATTACCCCCATTATAGCAGCAGGCTGGCGTAGCTAGCAAGTACAATATTGCTAACCGCAATGAGATTCATGCCTCAAACAAAAGTTATAATAAACCAGGAATCAGCAGGATGAATCATTCTTGTAACTTTTCTGTTTTGTATAAATTCACTTGAAAGAACCATTCCGTGACCGTGAAGCAGAACCAACAACTATAGATAATTGCTCAAGATAATTGGTGAATTTGTTGATCACACGTAGAACTAATCGGAATCGCGAGTTCCGGATAACAAAGTCAGGTAGGTATGAGATATAGGCATTATGGCGATCCGATCTACTTGTTTTGAAAAGTAAAACGCGTGATCATTACCAGTGACGTTGAAATATCATATTATATTATAACAAGCTATTGTGAATTTGTTAGTTACGCGAAAGTACGTGAGACGTGTTATTTTACGCTGCAGTAGTGGGATTTTTTCTGTATAAATAATAAAGTTAATCCTTGGCATTGAAGCATGTTTTATGCCTCTTTTGCGGTCATGGATGGCATACCAAGTTACCACTAAATGTAATTGACACTACCTACATTTTATATTACGTTACTAACATCGATGTGCAGATTAAGGGAATACTCACACTTATTCAGCTCTATTCAGCTTATGCCCAGAGAAAACAACGATTTCGTATGGAGACGCGTACGCATTCCTTCAGCTTTCTGCGTCTATTCAGGGCAAACAAGTATAAAATGAGGACAAATGTGTTATTATCATGCGAGTGCTACAGATAGAGTTCAGCGCTGTTCTGCCGCGTTCACCGCGGTTTTGTTCAGCGATGTACGCGGCTGATAGAAGCAGAACTGTGTAAATGTGACCAAAATCGTTCAGCGAAACGCACATGGAGCTGAATACGTGTGAGTAGTCCCTAAATAAATGTATATTTTATAATTTATTTAAAAGAAACGTTGCAAATCCAGATGAATGTATGAATCTGCATCATATGTGTAAAAATATCCTTTTCGAGGAAATAATCCAATATGTTAATATGTTATCGTACATAATGTTTAATGTAAAGTGGTTGGGATCCAATTCAGTGACAGGAAACAGTCGAGTTTGTTTTATTGCCAGCTATTAATGTCTCATAGCTGGACGTGCTTGATTTACCTCCGCTCGGTTTACGCAAGGTGGAGCCACTTAACTTCCGATACCGTTATATGGGACATCACTATCTAATCAATTAAGTACTTCCGAGAAGCATTGACCCCTCCAAGCTCAGTTAAACATATTTTTGAGCAAACCCTTAGCTTAGCAATTAAACAATACACAGGTACCTATTAGCCGAAAAGCGGTAAAATAAACAAGGCTATTAAAGGTATTAGTAAAACAAAAGTAATTGCTTTCTCAAGCAAGTCCACTCTTTACAAGTCGTGTACATTCCTAGTCATTGTTTGCTTAACCTCGCAGCGACGACGTAGCGTAGCGAAGGTGTTAGAGTTTTATTAAGCCGTGTTTTGTTGTAGATCGTAAAAGTGCATTTGGTTGTAGGAGGAGATAGTTTCGAAGAGCATTTCTCTTGAATGGTTCCGTCCGCCCACGGTGCGCGTGCGCCGGCCCGCCCGCCCACGCGCTTGTAAATTGTTCCCTAACTGTACCCGCGACAAATTGCCCGTGTAACAGACATAATAGCGGTCCTTTAATCTTAATATGATGGGAATCATATAAACGTATGACTATACGATGTAAATTAGAACCACGAGGTATTTCTTTAACGCTCAATAGTAGTTAGTAATTGTGAACTACAATAATGATTTACTACTTTGTTCTTGTATATTACCGACATAAATAGACAGGTGGATTTGTAATGTAATGCTTCTTTACCTATTGGTACCTTCGGTCGTCGTGCACCTGCGCATGTCAGAGACGCCGCTGCTTCTTCAGATTAACGGCACAGCGCTAATGATCAGCAAATAACAAACGACGCACTCGCACAAGTACTGTTTATACAGTGTGTCCGGACATGGACTAGCGATATTCTAAATACTTAAATATAAACTATTTTAAAGTACAATTACACTTTAGGCTTGGGTCCAATACACTTTCCCGCTATTGTTTTTTTTTACAAAAAATATCATGTATCTCAAAGTTTTAGTCATACTGAGATAAAAATAGGCTTATTCGGAAGGCAATAATATTGTCTACCATCTGCATTACAAAACAATGTGTTCACAATTCCATAACTTTGGAAAAAAAAATGTGAAAGTCGAAAAAAAACAAGAAAAATTATGCAATTCAACTTATTCAACCAATAATTATTACAAGCCTAGAGTGTAATTGTACTTTAAAATAGTTTATATTTAGTATTTAGAATATCGCTAGTCCATGTCCGGACACACTGTATAATACAAGTTACCTGACAATGTTTGAACTTTGGTATTTAAAGTAAAATGTTTACATAGTAGGTACCTAATGTCAATAATAAAACATTTATTTGTAGGAAAAATATGAGAACCCAGATGTAACTAAAGATTATAAGTAGTTGTTATATAATAGTATCTATTGACTGTCTATATTTTATATAAAATTTTAGATATCCGAGTATATTCTAGGGATTGAATTAAAAATCCGCGGGGCATTTTATCTACATTCATTAAGCTGACAGTAATATTATCTCTTACATACATTTCCGATGTAATATATATAAGATAAAAACGGTAACCGCTAGAAACTTATTACAAAGTAAGAAACTCACATTACGATTTGCGGAATTACAATCTGCTGTGCACATTATAAACGTTACTTTTAACTGAGTGAAACTTTATACCGTCGATCTTGGCGCGGATAAGCTGCACAACTCTTTATGAGATTCTATTATTATCAGAACTAACACTTATCAGATCCAATTTACACGTCACCAGTCTTTGGTCAAGTTCGACACTTTTCCAGCTATTATTTTTTGCATTCATGTTTGTGCGTTTGTATTCATTTATGTATAGGGTGTCTCAGCAAGAGTGCACTTTTTCATTTTAAAATAAAAACACGTGTTTTTTGAGAGAGTTGTGATATATTTTTTGATTGCATTGTAATGTAGACATGTTCCGATTAAGTATGAAATAAAATATGCGGCATTATGGTCCCCCACAGGTCTGATGACAGGCCATTGCTCTTTTCATAAAATTTTCGATGACTTTTGACAATGATTTGTTTGGAAATGGTTGCTGCAATAAATCTAATGTTTCATGCGCGGTGTGGCCGGTGGCGCCGTCTTGCTGAAACCACATGTCGTCCAGATCCATGCCATCCAGTTGAGGCCACAAGAACTCCGTTATGATGTCCTGTAACCAATGCCATTCACAGACAGTGCAATACCGGCCTCATTTTCCCCATTTTTGTGCTCATTTTCCCCATTTTTGTGATGGGTTCTCACAATGATAACGTGTCCTTCTTTTGTGTAGCGCTTCATTTATAATAATCAGAACTAACATAGGTGACAGCTGTCATAGTTAAGAGGTACAAAGTTGCACACAAAAAAAACGAACTCTTATTGAGATACCCTATATAAATAAATCATAGAAACAGTAGTACGTAACGCATCGTATCGCATACGCATCTATGTCTGTAATTTTTATGGTGTACATAATAAAGAGTATTCTATCTATACAATATATTTACTGTACTGTCTATCTACGTAGATGTGCGAGTGTTCAGTGTTGTAATTTATTAAAGGAAAGAAGATCATCAAGAAAATACCAACTTAAAGACACACACGCAGAAGGAACGGGAGACGAGGACGGGACGCTGACGCAGAGTTCCTTTCACGTTATCTTCATTATTTTTTCATACAAAATTTTTTACGAGACGCGGACTACACGGATTTTTTTTATATTTAAGTAGAAGTATGAAGTATTTTTTGTGATTTATTTCCCCAAAAACATGACTAGTCCAGTCTGCACTGTGTGCTGGGGCCGTGGTGTTTTTCAGACCAGCCGCAATAATCGTAGCTAGCTGTCGATCTGTGTGGTCCTAACTTTGCAAGGAGCTCCTTAAGGCGACACTAACAGACTTTTAATAATTTTATACTGAAGATCACGTCAAACGAGTAGTGTTAATGATTGTAGAAGAATGAAGTATTTTTTGTGATTTATTTCCCCAAAAACATGACTAGTCCAGTCTGCACTGTGTGCTGGGGCCGTGGTGTTTTTCAGACCAGCCGCATTAATCGTAGCTAGCTGTCGATCTGTGTGGTCCTAACTTTGCAAGGAGCTCCTTAAGGCGACACTAACAGACTTTTAATAATTTTATACTGAAGATCACGTCAAACGAGTAGTGTTAATGATTTAGAAAAAAATATTTATGTAAAATTTGTGTTTTTTTTTAATAACTGTAGATATTATATTATTATTATTATATTTAAGAGTAATGATGTTTATATTACATATTCAAATTAATTTGCAAAGTTATGTCTAACGCGAACTCGGTAGAAAACACGCAAGCTAACCACTCAAAGTCATTGGCATTCAAATTCAAAATTCAAAAGTCATTTATTCAAATTAGGCTGAGAATCAGCACTTTTCGAACGTCAAAATTACATAAGACAGTCCCCCAAAAACGCCCGCCCTTCACCACTTCCTAGTGCTTTTGCTGGAGAGAAGAAGTGGCGCAACAAACTCCCCAGCAGCACAGCTGTCTGTTCAGTTAGAAAAAAAAAATAAAAAACTTGATTCTATACAATAGTATGCAAATAATTTACATTACTCAACACAAAACATTCAATAAAATATATGCCATAATGACAGCTAGCACGCGCCAATGTACCAACAAAAAAAAATATCGAAATCTAAACTCAAGCAAAAATAAAAATTAAAAACGTAAACAGAACTTAATACCCGAATTATAAAGCCTCCAGGCATAAAGGGCGTGCCCGCTTACATATAGCTAATAAAGCTGTAACTCGAAGTCACATAATTAGATATGATAAACTAGGACCATTGAAGTAAAAATAAATCAAAAATAGATCAACAGTTAGGCAAGAATAATATATAATTTACTGTCGAGGTCGCTAGCTAATCACATATTGCAATACAATTATATCTGCGTCTTAATTAATCTGTATGCATTTAATTCAGCCATGTGTAAAAGTGTTATTTCAAATAGATAATACGATGTAAAGAGTTTTGTGAGCATCAAGATGACGGGACCAAGCCCCCAATTTAAAATGCATCACATTCAAGAGTTAGTACTACATATGTACTAATTGTACCCTAAACAAGACATTTGTACCTCTAAAGATAAAGGAATTATGTCAAGATTTATTCTAAGTACATCAAAAATTATCTATCATTCGTAGTTTTCTTTGAAATGGTCACATCTATGCAGAAATGAAACAACCCAAAATTGTTTTGAAAAATGTATATTTATACGTTATTACTACGTCATAAAGAAGATTTGACTAGCAATCTAACTTGCTTATTGTATTCATGTGTGCATACATAATTGTGAATCCTACATTGTTCAGGTAGTTATGATCATAAAGTGGTTCGTAAAATAATGTGCCTTTGGCTGTATACATGTTACTGAAATAAAGCAGTCACATATTAATGAATCTAAATCTTGACCACAATTATTAATTATGCTTATAGTTGTTACAATATTATGAAGTTTTTTGACGTTCATATATTTTTGAAACCTGAAAGGGCCAATATATTAATGAACGCGACTGTACATAGCACGAATTAACTCTACATACTTCCCAGGCAAACCTTTCTCTTTCAAGGCCCATCACAACACATCCCGAGGTATTATCATACGCTTTCTCCAGATCAATGAACACATGTGCCAGTTTTTGTGTGCACGTCTGTACTTCTCGCACAATTGGCGCAGTGCAAAGGTGGCGTCCATTGTTCCTCGACCTGGCATAAACCCAAACTGTTTTGGGGTAATCTCACTCTTCTCTCTCAGTCTTTTCTCTATTTCTTTCTCCCATAACTTCATTCTATGTGACATGAGCTTTATCCCTCGATAGTTGTTGCTGTCCCGTACATCACTTTTATTCTTGAAGATGGATCAGTCAACACTTTATGCCTTATTTAACAGATGAATACAATCATCTGCTAATTAAGACATTGTCTTTGCCAATTAATTAACTTGTATTTTACTAAATAAATGAACCCAGCACATACAGCACTTTCCCTGCATGAGATACAGTCATACAGAGTTATGACCATACAAAAAAAAATACACTCATTGAGATCTTTCATACGATATAGGTAGAAAAGTGTTACAACACTTGGGACGGAGCCACCCATTCTTCTTTGTAGTCATTATTTAATAGTAATGATTAATTTGTAGAATTTGTATTTGTGTTTGTTGTTTTTTGTTTGTTTGTATACGGTAATTGTTTTGTTTTTGTTTGTTTGTGTGTTGTGTATTTGTAGATGGATTTGTGTTGTTTGTTTTGTTGTTTGTGTTTGTTGTGTGTTTGTGTGTGTTTGGTTTGTTTGTTTGTTTGTTTGTTTGGGTATTAGTATTAATTCGCACTTTCCCTCGAGGTGAGGTTCAAAAATTCCTCCCTGTACATCAGAATCATAAAGATCGTTTGGTTCATTTCTGCATACATCTTTCCAATTCTATAAAAATAAAATTTTCGATAGTAAAATATGATACTTGATGAACTTTTATCATTAAAACACTAAAGGCAACATTTATATTGGATCAATATACATATATATCATTATCAAAACCATTTTTTCATTTCTGCATAGATGTGACCATTTCAAAGAAAACTACGAATGATAGATAATTTTTGATGTACTTAGGTTACGAATATGAAAATTACACACGATGAAGTACGTATGACGTACTAAGTTTCCACATTTGATTTTGCACGAGTTTTAACGTTTTTCATATGAATTCAGCGATAACATGAATCATCAAAATGGCGGGACCAATGTTTTAATCACATAACTTTAATTTGGCACTTACAATTGTATTGAAAACTGAGTATATACCAGTACAAATGTAGTACTAAGTCTTCGGGTGTGTATTACCTGCCTCTGAATAGCGCATCCAAAAGGTCCCGCCACTTTGATATCAAAGTGGCGGGACCAGGGAAATCTTGACATAATTCCTTTACCTTTAGAGGTACAAATGTCTTGTTTAGGGTACAATTAGTACATATGTAGTACTAACTCTTGAATGTGATGCATTTTAAATTGGGGGCTTGGTCCCGTCATCTTGATGCTCACAGAGTTTTCGTCCCGTCCCCGTAGCCTCGTCTTTTTTACCTATATAATTTGAAAAGTCGCATCCGCGTCTCGTCCGTGCCGTCTCTGTGTCCCGTCCCCGTCTCACATTCCTTATTTTTTTATTTATTTAACCATTTTTGCACACACCTAAAAACAAACAAGAAAAAGGAACAGAAAAATACGTACAAAGGTGGTGCTTATTTCTAAATAAATCTCTTCTAGTAATTCTAGTATACATGATCTGCAATACTAAAGTCTACCGATTTCTTCGATTAACAATATTGTTGATCGAAGAAATCAGTGGCAAAAAAGAAAATAAAAAATCCAAAGACACCGACTGCCGAAATCAACATTATTTTTACTATGTAGTTTTTTTTTGGAAGTCAGTTCTTTTTATTTTGTAAAAAATTTAGATAGTAGATAGGTATGTAGTTTATCTAAAACAATTTTCATAATCGGCCCACGATTTACGAAAATATCGATGAACATACATAAAAATAATACATACAGACGAAGATAGAACCTTCTCCTTTTTTGAAGTCGGTTAATAAAATACCGATGAATATCATTTGTCGCTTGGTTGTGGTCACAAGTGCTCCTTGAGTTACCGCCAAAGCACGTTTATGTGTTTACATTTACCTACGAACAATGAATACTGGAGCGGAGAGGAGAAAAGAGGAGCGGAGATGTGCCAATATTAACCAATAGAATCTTGACTTAGGATCACTGATCTAAACTCAGGGGCGGAGTCAAGATTCTATTGGTTAATATTGGCACACATCTCCGCTCCTCTTTTCTCCTCTCCGCTCCAGTGGACAGGCAGCCTTAAGATTCGAGTAACGCCTAGGATCCATTTATATATTGTGCCTAGGAGGCTCGGCAACATATTGTTAATATTTCTTTGTATTCTGCAGGTCCATAGTGAAATGTATGCACCTAAAACAAAGCCTTGTGCTTCTAAGGGATATCAATTGTAAAAGTTAGTTCATCCGTCTGTATACGAAGCTTTAAAACATCAAGGTACCAAATAATATACAGTCAAAACCGTTTATAACGACTTCGAAGGGACCGTCGGTTTACGGTTAATAGCCGATAGTCGTTATAACAAAACACTGTGGAAAATAAACAAATGCTGGGACCTCAAAATTTCGTCGTCGTTTAAATCGATTTCGCTTAAAGCGACGTACCGGTTAGGTACGTCGCTTTAAGCGAAATCGTTATACTTACCTATACGGTTTTGACTGTACCTATAACCCTTCCATTGAAGACATGAACTCAACCAGTATACCATCTAAGATGACATTAAAACTAGATAGTGGCAGACCACAAAGACAATTGGTCTATAATATTCTCTCTGAACTCAGGTCTTTTCTCTGAGAGAAAGAATAGGCCGTATAGTCCACCTCGCGTGCCCACTGCGGGTTGGTGACCGTCAGTCACATTTCTTCGAATTTTTGGTTCTAGCACGAACTGTTGTCCACTTGATGTTTTTCTTTACCGTTGATGATGAAACAAACTGCACAAAGTATCAAACCTATGGCCTATTATTAAGCCTTTTACACCTGGGCTACCACTGCTTTGTATTGTCCACAAAGATGGCTTATTTTATATGAATGTGGTTCATTGATGTCACTGGCATTTGGTATAATATAGTTATGTTACTCCAACTGATATACCTATATGGTATAACTGCGGAGCGTGTGTTTGATCACGTCTCATTGCAAGCATAGTTGTCATTCCCAGCCGAGCACTAGCCCTGCTGAAGATTAGCTACGTGCAGTACTCGCAAGCGGTTATGTAGGCCGCTCTTATGATAACTTAAATACCAGCAGGCCCCGGCACAAAAATTAAGAAGTGGGCGTCAATGTAAAATGGTCCTACATATTTGTCAATTTAACGTGTACAATCGCGTACATTGTTGTATTGTAAAAGCGTTCACAAAGAAATTATGTAAGTTTCAAAACAATGGAATCTCGTCTCATCCATTTTAATGTCGGACGTTTCTAATTTTACAGGTTGCGATAAAGTATTCAGTGTCAAAACTTCCTATTAAGTTTAAGTCAGAGATGTAGCTGAGTTAAATAATTATAATTTTATTTTTAGGTTAGACTAGAAAGTGTCACAATAATTTTGTGTGGTATATAGGTACCTACACGGTTTACAGGTGGTTAAAGGAGTTTGTTATGTGGGTATAAAATTTTGTGTAGGGTAGGGTTGCCATCCCCAAATTTTGAAAACCAAGATTAGAAGTTGAAAATACCAGGACATTTCGTTTGTCGCATTGAATAAAAACAGGATCCAGTATAAAAGCCGCAGTAGTTAATAGCAACACGCAATGAAAACAGGTTCAAAGAAACAAAGTTCTCTATCTAACCGTTAGATAGAGAGAGCTCTAGTGCGCTAAAATAGTAGTGAGAATCACAACAATTTCACAATTTTCGCGCACTTGAGTTCTCTATCTAACCGTTAGATAGAGAGAGCTCTAGTGCGCTAAAATAGTAGTGAGAGACAACAAGCAGAGCGTACGATAAACGTAAGGTTGAAGGCGCGAAATTTAAAAAACAGGGCTTTACCCGGATGCTTTAAAAACCCAGGACGTTACTTAAAAACTATCCAGGAAACCCTGGGAAAACAGGACGATTGGCAGCCCTAGTGAAGGGTATACTTCTCCTACATATTTGCGTGTCACCTGTCACGGTCCGCGGCGTGAGCGTGACTCAAACTCAGCAACATTGCTAGTGAGCACTCTTACAACGCCGCCCTATTGTCCTGCTATAGATGGCGTTAAAACACTCTACGTGACGGAATTTTTATGTTTCCGATCCCTAGACACTACTAGCTTTATGATATAAAAAGGTTTTATTCAAATTGCTTGCTATAGGTACTAACTGATACAAAAATCTTGCATAATCGTATGCGGGATCTAAAATATTCTGAGCACTTACTTTTAATCTAGATCGAAATGGATCGATGCTAGCATGCGACACGTTACCTATGTCTGATATGCATCCCGCGGTTGTATTTGGAAAGTAATTTTAATTAATAGTGTCAGTAATTGAATTTCATTTTTATAAAGCCAATAAAATGTTTCAGTGGAGCGTCGCGTTGCCTGCGCCCGCGCCGCCTGTATCGCTGTCTCCCCCATGTGCACTGGTATGAGGTGAGTCACCGCACTTATTTTAACTTCAGTCGCCGAGTTCGTAAAACTCTATAGGAATATTCAGCAATTAGAAAAACTCAACGTGTGAAAACATCATTAGTGTCTATTGCAACTTAATAGTTATTGTGCATGAATTTTTCACCAAAATGTAGGAAATTATCACGAAGTCGGCAAAGTAAAACGTGCAGCATGCTACATACATAGTATCGTGCGCACGCTATTAGTTAGCGCCGCGCACCTGCCCCGCGACTTGATGTCAATGTCCGTCAAACGCGAGCCCCGAGCCTCTACTTACTTTACTAGGTACATATTATACAATGCATACAGTAACCACACCAAACATAACAAAGTTTATACAGATTTTACAAGAGGTTAACGTTTAACTTAAGATTTTAAGACGCAGATATATACCAGTGACCTTGAGTTTAGCTTGCGTGCTCTGTACTGAGCTGAGGCAACATGTCGTGCGTCCAGTCAGTAATAGGACTCGCCCATCCCGGAGCGCTGTCCCAAATTAGACGCATTATAAATTTATTATACATAAAACAAAAGGTATTTTAATAAAACATGTATACTAAAAGATCAATAATTAAATTATCTTCAAAACGGTGAAGGTTTCAGAAAAACACGCGTGTAAGATTTTGTGTGATTCTCAGTTTTTTAACCGCGTTAGACATAAGTTTACAAATTAATTGCACTATGTAATATGAACATAATCTAAAATATTTATATTCTAAGGGGGATGCACCAAGGTAGCGTTTTTTGCAATTTGCAGGTTTGATTTGCGAACGTAACAAATATAGCTTGACAGATTTATAATCATTTATTCATTAGAATGCTAAAAAACGTAAGAAAATTTGAATTTCGCGGGCTACCCTGACGCTTTCACCTTAAGTCATTAAGAAAATGCTCTAATTTAACATATATTTTTTCCAAATCATTAACACTACTCGTTTAGACGTGATCTTTAGTATAAAATCATTAAAAGTCGGTTATCGTCGCCTTAATAAAATTGCTAAATAAACAAAACCACGTGCTTCGATCCTTACCGACGGTGGCTACTTACCCATTTATTTTGTTCAGTTACTTTTAGTGTATTTTTTTTTAAGCAACGCATTTTTGAAAGAGTTATCTTGCGTTGCCGTGATCACAACAAATAAATGGAAGAATCAGTGGTAGCAATCAAGTTTATCGATTTGGCCTATAAGATATAATGTTTCCCGTTGCGGAAAAAATGTAATATAAAAATAATTGCTTGGTAGATAAGGTTTGCATTTAAATGTAGGTAAATACGTATCCGCGTTGGCGCCAGTAAGAAAAACGTAATTACTCAGGAAGAGCGTATACAAATCAGGTCCAAGAATAGTGACTCCGGCCGTACCCGCTAGGAATGTTAAGAGGAGAGTAATCTACTGATATTTAAACTATTACGAGAGGCTTCCGTAAGTGCCGTCAGTACTGCAAGCTTGCGACAACACTCAAATTACGCAATTAATGTGTAGGACATAAATAATAACCGTCCCTGCTATAATAGCGTCCCATATACAGGATTTGTTGAACTGAAAACTTCTTTAGCGGCGCGGCGATGTGCACTTTTTTTGGCATGGGTAAAAAATGTTAAACTCGCGCCAGGACGAGACCGTAAGATCCGTTACCTAGCAACGAACAAAGTAAATATCAAAATAAATAGTCTTTGAAATTACGTAAAGATTGCGAGGTAAGAAATTTTACCCATATTGATGGGTAAAAAAAAGCAGTCAAAATATACTTCATGAAATGTTTAAATAAATTGTTTATTTTTTGTTAGACTATATTTTGAAAAGAAATAAATATACTACTACTACTAATTAATGAATAATGTATTTAACCACAGAAATTAAGTATATTACTTTTATACTGATAATTAGTTCAAAATAGTAAAAACTTAAAGCAAAGGTCCATAAATTTCCTCCTTCTGGACTTGCCTTCTGAAATGCCTTCTGGTCCTTTAATTGATCTTTGCTTTAAGTTTTTACTTTTTTTTTACAAATTTCCCTGTAACACTCAAGTTGATTTGCAAGAAAAAAGAAATGGGCCCTCAGTCCAGATGCACATCTTATGAAGTGCTCTACAGACAAGGTACTAAGTTTATATTATTATTTCCTGTAATGGACTGCTTGGGTATTAAAATCGTAATTAGCATGGCCGTTTCTCGGGAGTAAAACCATGTCCCTACAACTAGCACATAGAGAAGTTCTTGCTAGAGAAAAATACCGTGAACTAGATTGGATCGGGATGACAGTCATTAGATAAGACTAACGTCTCGAAGTCTGGATTTCCGGCCATCCTGTAAGACTGACGACTCGTTTATGACTCACTTGTGCACGCAATATAAACGTTTCTACTGCTTGCATATACTATGTTATTATTAGTTACTATACTCGTATAATGACGGTGCGTGCGTCAATCATGTTGATCTAATGACAGCTGATAACGGTTTACATCCTGAACGCTCGGCTGATTCCATCTCAAAAACAGCATGACAGGCATCTTCCTTCAAAACATTTTTTTTTTGTGATTTTTTTAAGCTCTACAAACTTCTTTTTGTTTAGAATTTTCCATCGTATAGTTAAAAATTTAAGAGTAAGGCTGCGTTTCCACCAGAGATGAGCGAGGATGCGTAGCGAGGGATGTGTGTGGAATTAACCAATAACATCGCTTCACTGTCATAGTTTGAGATAAGCTAGCGTTGTTATTGGTTAGTTTCACACACATCCCTCGCTACGCATCCTCGCTCATCTCTGGTGGAAACGCAGCCTATGGCAGCCTGTGGCTGCGTTTTCCGTAAGGGATGTGTGTGAGCTATGCCACTTTATACAAGCGTCTGGACTGAGAGCCCAAGTCATTTGTTCATAAAAGTTTTAATTCTCGTTTAAGATTTTTTTAAACCTTTGCTTTAAGTTTTTACTAGTTTTAACTAATTTTCTTGTGGGTTTCAATTTGCTTCGCAAGAAAAAAAAAATTGTGCCCTCAGTCCAGATGTACATTGTTTCATCGATATTGTGGTAATGGTCTCAGAGTAAAATGACTGTGTGACATACGGACAGTTCTTGCCATTTGGCTACTGAACCTTAAAAAAAAACGGATAAGACTTAAATTGGAAGCACAATCTTATCTATATACAACAACATAATTAAGCGTCCGGTTATAGTGTGTGCGCTTAGACTCATATAACTGTAAATGTCCTTTATACACGGTAAAAGAAAAAAAAAAAGTATGACAATATAATTAAAGCAACATTTTGCATTTGATATTCCAGAACAGAGGGCGCGTGTGGAGTGGCGCGATGGTTGCGTGATCGGTCATCATGCGCCTCTTCCGCGGGCCGAAGCGCAGGGAAGTGACCGGGCCGCGAGCCGTCGCGACGCCGTCTCCGCGCCGAGACGTCGCCGCCGCTGACATCGCCGACACCGCGCCGCACGTTCCTCACGACTTCACGCTAGTAACCGCACTGCCAGCCATGGTTATGGAGGATGATGTCAAAGAGATGAAGAAAGGTAAGCTTCAGTGTAGTGTACTGGTAACCGTGTGTAGGTACTTCATATTTTATTCACATCATTTCACTACCTGCCCCTTTAATTTAAATAATAAAGTCATTGATAAAAAATGGGTCTCATTTTCATAGTTAACATACGTTGTAGATATTACGTTACTTATAAATACCTACATATAAAACTATTATTTATGCTTTTCAGTGTTTGCTACGTGGGGTCGCCGTATGGGGAAGAAACTTGAAATGTTAAAGAAAGCCGATACGAAAGAAATATCAGCAGAAACCAAACCCAATGAGGATCTAAAAGAACAATCCACACTTGTTCTCACCGGACAGTATAAAAAAAAACAACATTGGAAAATGGGACGAAGTAGTTCAGATTCTACGTCGTTAAAAAGGGATAACGATACTGATTCCATCAGAAGTGGGTCCAGAGACAGATCTCCGAGCCCTTTCAAATCATTTTTTCATAGGATGGGATCTACGGGAATGTTAAATTCAGCTAAATCTCAGTCTCTTAACATGCACAAAACTCCTGAAAATTATCCTGTTGCAAATGGCCCGTCTTTATATCGCAGTTGTTCTACTTCCCATCTTTCTACTTATGTAAAAGCTGATGACCCATCGGACGACATTGATTTACAAAACGCAGACAATGACAGTAAAGTTTCGCCAAAAAAACATAATGTTCTTACTGAAGACACTTTGGTGACGTCATCAGCTAAAGCCGTTAGTTGTGATAATATAACTAATCTAAACGATGGACAATCAAATAACGGAGCTTCAAAAAAGCCAAATTTTCCTTATGCGTTCTTAAGATCGAAGTTATCAGTTTTGCCTGAAGAGAACAGCATGGCTTCTCAGCAAAGAACCAGCTCAATCAGACAAAGTTTATCTGAAAGAATCGATAGGAAATCTCCGAAATTTCGAAAAGATAGAACTTGTTTTACGAATTCACGATCAGAAGAACGATATCAGAGTAGTGATAGCATATCTATTCACGACGAAAATCTCCTATTTAATAGTGCTTTAAGAAAAGATTATGATTTCTCGCGAAGTTCAATGAGAAGTATCAATGAAATAGATGGTAGTATATATCCAATGGGACGCATCGACGATGTGCCTCGTAGATCGTCAATGATTTCTCACAGAGCACCTTTAGATTATGATCCTATGCTTATCCCACGGAACAGAAACAGTTTACCTGTATATGAATACAGTTCTGTTCTAGGTTCAATGCGAGATATAAAAACCGAGATCAGTTCCTCCACCCAAAGCATTCATCATGGACCGGAAAATGTGGAAGTGCAAACCCATCGTCTTAGTAATTATGTAAGTTCCAACGAGTCTGGATATGATAGTGATGGTCGACCCACCGATGACCATAGCAGTCATTCCCCACCAGGATATACTTCTCATTTTAATAATGCATCCGTTAGAAAAGGTTCAATGGATATAGGCTGTGAAGGGAGCCATGGAAATTTTTCAAGACAGTTTAGTCTAAATCACAAAATTAATTTTGGGCGAGTACAAGTTCCAGCTCGACGAAGTTCTACTCCTTGTGCACTATTTCCTGTGGAGAAAAGTAGTTCTTATGAATATGGAAGTGAAAATAGGGATAATATCCATAAATTTCCCAGTGACAGCATGAAGCATGCAATGTTTGAACATATAGAGTCTAAACCACCGCCACTTCCAAAGAAAACTATTAATAAAAAACAACCCTATGTCTACAAAACAATAACATTAGACGAGAGAGTACAGACAAGAAAAATAAAGTTTTTACACTCTCAACTGCTTCCTGTCGAACAAACATCAAATGATATTGAGGATATTCAGTCGCAAACGCAACATGCTCCCGAAACGGACATTTTGGGCAGAGGACCTTGTACCAAACGATTTAGAAAAATAAGATTATTAAAATCAAGGCTAGATGAGAGTCTTGGTGTTTACTTGGCACAGCATAGGGTAGATTTCGATAACAGCGGTACGAATTATGAAATACGATATATTGTTGTCAAATTAGACTTTGACGGAATAGCTCATAGAGATGGTAGGCTTCGAATTGGCGATGAAATAGTCAACGTAAATGGCAGAGTTTTACGAGGATTGTCATCTCTAAAAGATGTGCAACACATCGTGAATTCTTGTTCGACAGAAGCTACTATCGAAGACGGAGCATTATTTCAAAGATACCAAGTTGACCTAGTGATGGCCCATGACGAAATTACCCCCGTAACATTAGGTAAAATAATAAACAATCAGCCTTTAGAACAGAACAATGTCAAACTCCCGACGTCAAACGTTCCTCCAGATATTATATCACAAACTGTGCATAAACCGTTGCCTTCCAATCAAATAACAATTGAAACGCATTTTCCCTCTGAAAACCAATTTTACCACACCAATGTTTGCAACAGAACCAAAGAACATTCAACCGAACACATAAGTTATGATCCCAACTCAAGAACAGATCATCATAGAAAATGTGAAGTTGGTATTCAAGTAAACAACGGTCCAATACATTCAAACCAGAAGAGTGACGACGAAAAATTGCTAGAGAGACATTGTTATTCGCAATCCTCTTCTTTGCAAAACATCACAAACATTGAAATATCACTAAGGTCGTCGCCAACACCAAGATCGAACCAGGGTAATAACTATAGACCAATATCATTTCATACTTCTAGACCGCCATCAACTACGCAATCTTATTCTATTTATAACGATAACGCAACTAACGAAATCAAAGAAAACTTTTCACACTATATAAAACACGCGCCAAGACTTTACCAGAACAGATCATTCGAAAGCATCCCTGAACAATTGAGAAATAGTAGTCGAAGTAGATTTTTCAGCAGAGTTGGATCTCAACGATGCTCTCCAAACCCTGGACTCCATATATCAAGACTTCAAGAACACACTGCGGCGACACATCAAGACAATCAACACGGGGGCCACTATGCGCACAGTTCGTTACACAAAGTTGAATTTTGGAAAGGACAAGGACACAAAAGTCTTGGATTCAGCATTGTGGGAGGAACTGATTCTCCAAAAGGCCAAATGGGAATATTTGTTAAAACCGTCTTTCCAAATGGCCAAGCAGCTGACAAGGGTACTATTTTTGAAGGTAGTTATTGAATTTAAACGTGGCTTTTTATTAGAAAGCGTATTTCAAATTAACACATTAAAACGTATCCATTTCAGGTGACGAAATCTTGTCTGTAAACAAAGTGGCAACACGTGGACTGAGCCATGCTGGGGCCATATCCCTTTTCAAACAAGTTAAAGAAGGAAAAATAGAACTGACGCTTTCAAGACGAAGGTAAATAATCACCATATAAACTTACGTAAGGTTGTTTGAAGTCGTGCAACTATCGTTTTTCAAGCTTTTTCTCTGTAGTGTTATTCTGTATGTGCATCAAGCAGTCACACAGACACAATGCTCATGTTTTGCTGTGCGACTTGCTGCTACCGCGCCGCCGTCATGTACAGGAAACCTAATTGTTGTAGATACAGGAAAACATTCTAAAGAGACTTTAAATAATTATGACTGTAATCTCAGATTTTTGAAAAACGGTACCTTTTTTCAAAAATCTGAGAATGTTTCAGAATGTTTCATTCAGCTAGAAAAACGTACAATTTTATTTTTATGATGCCAATGTGCGTTTTTATAAATTCTGACGTGGCGATAGTATCGTGGACGTTGACGTCCACGTCCATAAAATGTATGGAAATACGTGCACGTTAAAACGTGGACGGAAATTAAAAAGCGTCTTCATATATTTCCATACATTTTACTTAACTGTGTTATCGTGATGAATTGACGTGAACGTAGACGTCCACGTAGAAATTATAAAACCGCACAGTCGATGCAGTTTCGTATATGGGCTAAAACTACTTTCGCACTTACAATATACTATACGAACATTGACCGGTGAAGACTTTTGACTGCAAAGGAGCTACCTCACCGGGAGCCTGTAATGTAACATTACGGATTAGACTTTGAGCATTACATTACAATACTGCCTCCTTGACTGACGAGAATTCACCTGTAATGTAACATTTAAGATTAAATATCACAGATATAGCGCAGTGTGATGCTTTGTTCTCCTTCCTCGCTGATGTTATGCTCGAATTGCATCATTACAGGTTGCGCACTGTAATGCTCGGTTCTCCTCCCTCACAGATGTAATGCTCGAATTGCAACATAACAGGTTGCGCACTGTAATGCTCTGTTCTCCTCCCTCACAGATGTAATGCTCGAATTGTATCATTACAGGTTGCGCACTGTAATGCTCTATTCTCCTCCCTCACAGATTTAATGCTCGAATTGTATCATTACAGGTTGCGCACTGTAATGCTCGGTTCTCCTCCCTCACAGATGTAATGCTCGAATTGTATCATTACAGGTTGCGCACTGTAATGCTCTGTTCTCCTCCCTCACTGATGTTATACTCGAACTGTATCATTACAGGTTGCGCACTGTAATGCTCGGTTCTCCTCTCTCACTGATGTAATGCTCGACTCTAAACGTTACATTAGAGGCGAATGTGGTGAGGCAGCTCCCATAGATAATAAACTTGGAGCACCTTTATACTAAAAAAAATTATATTAAAAAAAATTATATTAAAAAATTATATTAATATATACTTACTATCTTTGTTTTATATTTCAGAGCACCAAGGTCGAGATCTGTGGAACCTCTCGGCAATTTTCGCGGCGACGTGAAACGGGAATAATACTATTTATTTACGAGTATATCCTAAAGTGACAATGGTGTTTTCGAGTGCAATAATATACTCTATATTAATTATAGCCAAAGGCAATTGTAAGATGCTTGTTTTACAGACACATTTCAGCTATCTTAAATTATTAAGTGTCCCTGTAACTAATAAATTAGTATTAATTGTTAAAAGTTAACAATATTATGAATATTGATTGAGTAGGCTGACATTGTGTTTTAATATCACCATAAAATAGTGTACGTCACCTACATATTCTTACGGTACCTATATATAAATATAATGTGTGGTAAACTCGGGCTTCTTCAAATCTACGTGGTTATTAAATTGATACTTGAAACTATTTCGTATACAAGCTGTAACAAATATTATTATAAACAACTTTTACTAAACGAGGTTGGTCCCATAGAACACAATATAACATAACATCACGCCTTGTTGTCCCGAAGGGTTAGGCAGAGGTGTACCCAATACCTGTAGTACACCCACATTTCGCCATTTATGTTTCAAGTCCCATGTAATAAGGGGCGAGCTTATTGCTACCATCGTAGAAGTTTAAAAGCCATAGTAGAAGTTGTTCATAATGATGAGCTCGATCGACTCTTTTCGGGTTTTGAGTTATGTATTTTAATTACACCAAAGGTGTCATTAAAATAACTCAAAACCTAAAGCTTTTATCAGATTTTAAGGTGCAATTCCGTAGCCGACCGCAGGCGGCAACTGCAGGCGACGTGTCGCCGCGACACGACTGGTTTCTTTGAAACCGAGCGACGTGTCGCTACGGAAGGTATCTCATAGAAATTCATAGAAATCAGTCGTGTCGCGGTGACCGTCAGCGTCACCTGCAGTTGCCGTCTGCGGTCGACTACGGAATAGTACCTTTATAGAATCTCGCACTAAGTATACATAAAAACATAACAATCATATTTTTACCTATGAGCGATGACAGGCCAAAATAATGTAAACATTTCAATTAGGTAACCTTGTAGATTCTCATTAAGGCGCTAGGTAACGCTAATTGCGATTTTCCGATTATTTTTCCTCTTGAACCGTTGAGAGACAAAACAATTATGTTGAAGTTCAGGATATACTCTGTGCTGTGGTTAGTGGTTGTCACCGAAAATCTTTATTTTGTTTTTGGTCAAAACAACATTCAAATTGACGAATGTAAGGCTGATGCGTTTTTCTCTGTAATTAAGCATCCAAATTACTTTCATGTATGTAAAAGTTAATTTTTAATAGAGAATGAGGTTGTTTAGAGTTTTAGAAAAAAAGGCCCTATAATTTATATAGTTTGAATAAACTCGTTTCGAATCTCATTAGTACAGAAATTCCGGCCGAAATGAATTTAATTTTTTCGTCACGTTACCTAGTGCCTTGAAGCTCTGATCAAACTGAGGCGAAACCCGCGCAGTATGCAGGACGAAATTAGCTCGCGCCGATTGTGCCAACTGACTTGTATGGAGGTACAACTAGCGCGAATAGTCGCGTGGCGTCCTAATAATTATAAAAAACAAAAGAATAGGTCGCGTCCCGCGCGGGATTCATCTCAATGTGATCAGAACTTAAGCCCCAAATAACGCGATAATGTTTATCATGATTGTCTACTGTTTACACAAAATTTTCTTAGCTTTGTAAAATAAGACTGTATGTATATGTAGCTAATGTTATATTTTCGTTGTAGTCTGTTATATGATAGCTATTGTTAAAGTATATTAGGAATGCTAGATCTCGTTATTTACTGTAACTTGTACATACTAGTAGTCATAGAACATTTTCGTTACGATGTTATCTGTCAATGAAGACTAGACTTCCATAACAACAACCACATGGCAATTAGAAAGGCAATCAGACTGATATATTTAAATAGTTATTTGAGTACCTATATTACTGCCAAAGTTTTAGACTTAGCGCGAAAAACGTCGAACATATTTCTCTAAACAACAACTACTTAAACAAGAAAAACAGCACCGTCACTTTTGGACGATTAGACCAACTTTAAGTATTGACGTTTACATAAAGGCGTGTACGCATGAATGAACAAGAACATGGTGAACATGAACATCGGACACTTTGTTCGTGAAAAATGTTCGTGGCGATGCAATTTCGAATCCATGGCTACTAAAGAGAGCGGGGCGGTTGAGCGCGAACACAAGTCGAACTCTGTTCGTAGGTATGGTGTTCGTTATCGCTTTGCTAATTTACGTCCACGTGTACGAACCAAATGTTCCGTGTTCGATGTTCGTGTTTACAATGTTTCATTCGTTCATGCGTACACGCCTTAAGTCCTGGTCCTGAGTTACGGCGCACCGCGTATGGCGGATGGCGGAGCGGATTTTCACAATGCGGTCACAATGCGCGGTGAAATGTCCCTAACCGCTCGCACTCCGGACAATTTCAAACGTGTCGAATATTTGTTTAATGCCGTTCATTCCACCTGCGCCGTCACTCATGTCATGCAGACCGGCGCAACGCGACTCATAACAATTTCTAAGAAAACTTTACGGTAGAAGAATTACCGGTGTCGCGTCGCGCGCTAGTCTGCACGAGCCTTTAAGCGTTACTTAAAACTCGTTTAAAGCCTTTTGATTGGTTGAAACTAGTTTTAAACTTGCCTGAGTCTTTGACGGCGCACCGCGGAATGAACGCCGCATTAAACAATTTGTTCGACACATTTGAACTTGTCCAGAGTGCGAGCCATCCGTCGGGCACATTTCACGGCGCATTGTGGGCGCATTATGTAATCCGCTCCGCCATCCGCCATACGCGGTGCGCCGACACTCAGAACGCACAGTTAGGGCCGGCGCACACCAGAAGCGGCGCAGCGCGGCGCGGTTGTCACCGCCAAACAAATATCAAAGTTACGTACCTAAAAATAAAGTTGAGAATAAATAACTTGAGACACGCGTCTATTTGCGCTTAGACGCGGCCTTGAGCTAATTGATGTTTATTTATTTTCAACTTTATTTCAACTAGTGCAAGGTCGATATTTGTTTGGCAGTGACGAATGCGCTGCGCTGCGCCTCGCTAGATCTGCGCCGGCCCTTAGAGGACATTGTTTTACAAGCTTATTATAATGTACCTACACATACCCATATACTACTTGTGATGCGTAAAATATTCAGCGAATTTACTCCGTCCATTTAATATTGTTCTTACTCCTCATTGTATCTGCATTACATCAATCATGTTTTAATTTCAGCAGACTATTTTGTTAGGTACTAAAAGTTTAAAAACATTATAATAATTATGATAGCCTAGAGTTGGAGCAACATCTGTAAGTAATCCATCCATCCACAGTATTGTTTGTTACATTTAATGTAAATAAATTGCAATACCTCAATGCTTTTGAAATTATACTCAAATATCATAATTATTTTGATTTATTTAATAAAATAATACTAATTATAAATTAAAACAAAACCATAAAATTAAATAAGGTAAGAATACTATACCTATTAAGAAATAAATTGAATAAAGTTAGTAAATGACATAACAAACAGTACCCACTGATGCAAAACACGAGCGACTTTTTTTCGATTGTAAAAAGCCTCCTTTCGATTGAAATGACCTTCCTACATATAGCCTACATATACTTATATTAATGTTACTTAATGTCGCACAAGATGGCGACACCTCGGAGAATCCAGTGGTCAGTGTTCTTGATGGTTGGCAGCCACAGCGGAGTGATGAACGTCAAACCGGTACGCACCGGCTTCTTGTACACCGGACACTGACAAACAACAATCACTTAGTAGAAACTGATAAACAGATGAATTATCTACTCTAAACACTTATGCATCTACAGTTGATTACCAGGTAGAGTCTGGGGTCCTTGGGCGCGGTGGAGTTTATCGCATATACGTGTACCACCGGCAACACAGTGTACACCACTTTGATAGTTGACTCACACAGGCGGAGGTTGCGACGATCCCAACCAGCACCGTCAAGGTATACTCCGTGGACGTACACGCCTTCCTGTATTAGAGACAGAGATGTAGCTTCAGAACGAAAAGCACCATTTTATTTCCGCAATGGAACGGTAAGTAGTGGCTTTGGTAATTCATACGAAGACCTCTGTTATATTTATACATAATTAAAAGACCATCTTACCGGTGGCGGAGCCTTAATTTCCTCGTAAACAAATTTAGTAACGTCATTATGTAGCGCAACCATGTCTAGAGCCCAGCCCTTGTGAGCCCGAGTCACTTCCTGACGCATAGCTGTCAAGAAACCTTGAACAACCAGAAAGAATTTTGTTTACAAACTTGGATGAAATATAGGTACCATCTTCTACTTAATAATAATCTTTAATTCATTGACAGACCTAAACCGCTGGGTCTGTAAGCATGTGAACAAGAGTTTCTCTTTTATAATAGAGCAAGAGCCCACGACGGCCAGACTTTCGTTATTTTATAAAAGCTGAAAGTTTTTCTGTGCATGGTCGCTTCACAGGTAAGAACGACCAGCGACTATAGAGTTTGGGTTGTGGTTACCTACTTGGGCAGGTATCAGGTAGTAAAGATGTATAAAATAGTACCTTAAATTCGTTAAAGTATAAAGTTCAATTTTTTTATATTTTCTTCGGGATAACTAAAATCTATATATGTTACTTGGGGATCTATAAAAAAATGTTACCCCAATAAATAGCCGGACAGTTTAAATGGTTTTTACATCTTGCCAGACACATTGAAAGTCCGCTGTAGGTGCGCGCGCGAGTGCTTAGTCGATTGCGATCTTTTAAGACCGATATCCAATAAAAAAAATATTTTATTACGTTCATAGCCATCCTTACATATTATAAAACAAAGTCCCCTGCCTCGTCTGTCTGTCTGTCTGTCTCAATGCGATAAACTCAAAAACTACCGAACGGATTTTCAAACGGTTTTCACCAATGGATGGAGTGCTTTATGAGGTTCATGAGGTTTTAGTGTATAATTCATTAACGTTTTGTGCAAATTGGCTGAAATATGACGATTATTGTTGAAGATGTCGGAAAAAATCATGCCGACTGGGAGCTTTACAGGTGTGCGCCGCGTAAGCCGTGAGAGATAATTAAAATTTGTGTTCTACAGTATTGTATATCTAAAAAAGATCAACAAAAAAGTCCGCAATGGCATCTGTCTATCTTTTACGGATGACCCACAATAACCATTTTTATCTTTCAGAATTTGATAAAAATTTATTCGTATTTTCCTAAGCTATTTTGACCGTTATTATATTGTAGCGGTAACACCGCCACATACGAACTACGCAACAAAGACATGACGTCACACAATTCCTGCATCGCGCAGTTAGAGTTTACCGAGCGAAAAACATAGATAAGACTATCCGAAATCAACATATGGGCAGTTACCCGCCAGATATAACTCCCGTCTGGTTGGAGGATCCTCCCTTTTCTATGGTGGATGAGTGAACCTTACACCCTGTTCCACATACCCCTAAATTGGTGACCCCGAGTATGAACGTCAACGCAACCTTCATGCAACTACTTCAGCGTGACGACATCATCATCACTCCCGCAAGCTTTCGTGAGGCGAGTCACACAGCCAGCCAGCACCCACGGCTTCAACGGGTATCCTGACCACCAGCATGCAGCGAACGCGCATTCCTGGTCATCACCCTCAGCCACAACCCGGCGGTGTGCCCCATCCGACTCACTGGATGACGACGCAGCGCCACCCCGACTCACTGGGGAATCATCGCAGACAGTTCCGACTCACCGTGACCTATGCGACACCCGGTTCCGACTCACTGGAACCACAGCTGGCACTGTGAAGCATCGCAAGATCCAAGACTCAGCCCACTATCGACCTCCGGTCTCCGGAGGGGAGTGATGTAGCGGTTAGACCGCCACATACAAACTACGAAGCAAAAAGACATGACGTCACACAATTCCTACATCGCGCAGTTAGAGTTTACCGAGCGAAAAACATAGATAAGACTATTCGAAATCAACATATGGGCAGTTGCCCGCCAGACATAGCAACCCGTCTGGTTGGAGGATCCTCCCTTTTCTATGGTGGATGAGTGAACTTAACACCCTGTTCCTCATAACCCCTAAAATATTAATCCCTATCCAAAAAAATATGTTATTTAAATTGGCCATTTAATTTAGATCAAAAGATGCCTTTGCATCATATCATTTAAATGAATGGTTTAAAAGATATTACAGATTCAAAATTACGCGTAACAAAATAATTACGTGGGCGCAGCGGTAGGAGTCCCTGATACCTGCCCAAGTAACCACAACCCAAACTCTATAGTCGCTGGTCTTTCTTACCTGTGTAGGGGCCATGCACAGAAAAACTTTCAGCTTTTATAAAATGACGAAGGTCTGGCCGTCGTGGGCTCTTAGGCTATAAGTATCAGAAGTGAGCCCTATGATTTTTACACGCATTTTATTAGCTTCACCTGTATGTATGTTTGTAACCGACTCCTTTGGGCGTGATTTTGACCCACTTTAATCGGTCAGATTTCATTCAAACTTTGTAGAATTATCGAGGACCGATGACAATACAATAATTTAGTATCTTGGAGCTGATCTGATGATGAAGCCAGAAGGTGGATAGTGGAACTCTTCAGCGGCTTCTAGTAAACCCCTCGTACTTGGACTCATATGATTTGGTTTGACGAGTCCAATATATTGCAATTGGTTTCGAGGGTCTGATGATGGAGCCAGCAGGTAGATAGTGGAACTCTTCAGTGGCTACTAGTTAACCTTTCAAGTTTGGGCTCATATGATTTGGTTTATCGAGTCCAATATATTGCACTTGGTCTCGAGGGCCTAATGATGGAGCCAGGAAGTGGATAGTGGAACTCTTCAATGGTTACTAGTAAACCCCTCGAGTTTGAGCTCATATGATTCGGTTTGACGAGTCCAATATATTGCACTTGGTGTCGAGGGTCTGGTGATGGAACCAGGAGGTGTATAGTGGAACTCTTTAGTGATGGTATTAGTAAACCCCTGGAATTATATATTACGTATTTTTTCGTTTTTTTTAAACTACTATTTTATTTAAATGGAATTTAGGCATTTTTTTTTTGTATTTTTTATAGGAAATCCTATCCGGCGCGCTTGGCTTGCATACAGCATGAAAAAAACCCTGTCCGATCCGTGAGGGTGTTGTTAGGTATCGTACTGAAAGTCTATTTAAGATGTGGTAATTTTTGAGAAAGAAAGAAGACGATTAAAAAATACGCCACATTTTTTTTCAATGGGGAATTTTACCGGGTTTTTAGATGGGCGGCAGTCATGAACCTTGTTGAAAATTTTCTATTTTTTTATGGTTTTGGGGTAATTTTTGCACAAAAAATGTGAATTTTAAATAGCAATTACAGTACGACACAACTTAGATGTAGCATAGATTTGAACATTTTCAATTTCACGAATGTATTTGGCTATAAGATTTACAGGTTATTGCGTTTTCGAAAGATCATTTTTACCTGAAGCAGTAATAAAGATTGGTGATTTTAAAGGCGCACTCAGTTCGGATGGTGATCGTTTACGAATTTTTCCGATGCTACATCTAAGTTGTGTCGTACTGTACCTACTTGTTATTTTAAATAATAATCAAATAAAATAAACTTTATTGCAGTTCCTATGTGCTCCTTTCGGATCGGACAGGGATTTTTTACATATTGTATATTAATCCAGCCGGTGTTAAATAACGTGCAAATGTTAATCGAATTGGTTCTTATTACCTCGCAGTATGTGCGAAAAGTAGAGTATTCTCCTCGGAGATAAAGGTGTCTTCGTAGTCTTTTAAGTCTTTCTCCGTCGCTTCGCTCAGACATACGTGTGCCAAGTTTCTACAAAATATAGGTACCTACGCGTGGCCTTCTTGAGAACTCCTTTTTTTCGTCGGTTAAAAAGACATACGACCTAAAACGCCCATCTTAAGGTATCTGCGCACAGCGGGCGGGGCGGGGCGGGGCGGGGCGTGGCGTGGCGGCGACGGGGCGCTGGCGTGACGGGAGCGGTCGCACTGCGGGCGCGATCACGTCCCATCCCTCCGCGAATTGAGAGAGAAAGTATATAAATAAAGTAAAGAGTTATAAGTTCAAAGTAACTAAGTTAGTTAAAGTAACTTATAATTTATTAGTTACAAACTATAAGTTAAAGTTTTAATCTTTAATACAATCTCTCAATTCTGAATGTAACCGTCACGCCCCGCCGCTTCTGACTTGTATTCACGCCCGGCGGGGCGGCGGCGTGGCGTGACGGTTACCGTCGCGCCGCCGCCTGGTGGGACGGGTCTGTGTGTATCTAGTACATTACAACTGCTCAGCGTCACGTCGTCGTCCCGTCCCGCCCCGCCCCGCCCGCTGTGTGCAGAGACCTTTACATATTCGATACCTTAGTATCCCGAATTAGCTAACCACCACTGTATATCCACAATTTCATTATAATATAAATCTAGTTTAATTTTTTCAGAGGTAAGTAGCTTCATATTATTTGACCTTCACGACACTTTTGTTACATAATAATAGTACGCAAAAGCGAAAGGAACTTCGTCCCAACAGGGTGCCCACGACACCTTTCGTTTTTTTATTGTTACCTTGAGGGTTAAAAAATCCGGTCATCCAGAAAGAGTTCGGTCTGCCCTGGAAGCACCACGTCGAGAACTGAATGGTTCTCTCCAAAAACTCAGTGAACCAGAAGCCTAACGTGGAAGATGACCACGAAGTCCTCAACCAGATATTTGGCACTTTCGCGTCGTAAATATTATCCAATGAATCTCGAAGTGCCTACAACAATAAATATACATTTCTTTATGCAACATTTCTACAAAAAAACAGTTCCCATAAGTAAGTAGGTACATAATTCGGAAATCAGAGACTTTTTATAAGTGAATAATAAATATTTATTCTCAACTACTAGTCTCATCAAAAACTTCAGTCGGCCAATCCATATTTTTTTCGAAGTGTATAGAGTGACGCGAGTTTCTTGTGGCACTCTAGTGTCACTGCCTCGGCCCGGCTAGGGTGCCGTGAGCGTTGCATTGTCACTGTCACTTGTTATTTAGGTTAGGTTAGGTTAGAACTGTGACCACACGACGCACGAGCCGAGCGAGCGTAGCGAGCGGTGCCGCGGTAGCGGCCGGCGAAGTGCCAGGGTCCGTTTAGGCACAAGAGAATGTAATGTTTTGGGAATGTGGTGTTTTACAGCGATCTAACCTCGACAATCAAACAAAATACCAAGTGACGTGACTTAGTGACAGTGACAATGACAATCCAATGCTTGCGGCACTTGAGCCGGGCCGAGGCGGTGTTACTAGGGTGCCTGTAGTGGCACTTTATCCGATAGGGATAGAGTGCCAATGGTGGCACTCTATACACTGCCTATTTTTTTTAACTATTTAAAGTAAAATAAGATAAATTATTTATTACCTCATTCATTATAATAGTCCCGTCTATAGCAAGCAGTAAGTCTTTTAATGTAGTTCTGACTAGTTCAATTACATATTGCATTCTGTCGATTTCTTGTCTCAAGAAAATCACCATTGAATTAAGTATACCATATACTCTCAACCTAAAAACGAATATAACTTAGTTCTGCAAAAAAGTACATGTGAATAAAACCGCCCAACTGCAAGTCGAGAACTTGTGGAAAACAAACGAAGTTTGCCGTGTAATTCGGGACAGTCAACTCTTTTACATCTGCATGATACATTAAACGGATTCGGCGCACAATGCCTTCATTTACAAAATGACATATTGATGCAAATTGTCTTTCTCGAAATGCCAAACTACCAAAATGCCACTCTATGAAAATGACACATTTTCAAAAAGTCATAAATATCACATGTGCGTTTTACTTTAATTATCATTAAATATTGTTAAAGTCACTAGTGACTTCTTGCAGTAGGCCGATGATTAATAAATAAAAAACAATACAAAATAATTATTTCAGAATTTAATCACATTATTTAATCATTTTCATTTATCATCATCATTTTCATTTATTTTAACATAAAATAAATTAAAAATGTAAATTGAAATAATTTAGAAATAAAGTTGTAACTTGTTCCAAAAAAGCTTTATTTTTGTATCTACATTCATAATTTTAAGGATTCAGCAACGATTTAGTTGCACAGGGGTCAGCTGTTTGATTGTAATTTTAATATAATTTAATAAGTACCTATAAAATGGCCATTTGTATAATTGTAGAAAAATTACTTTACGCAGAAGTTCTGCTAATGACAAAGGTTATGCCTTAACTTTTTTAACAATTTGTTATATTGCTCATCAAAATGGATGTCTTTGCTTTTCCGATTCTATCGGAACTTGTGTAATAAAGATTGGGCATTATTCGAAAATGGCATTTTGCGAAAACGCATTTTGCGAAAAGATATTTTGCGAAAAGATATTTTGCGAAAAGGCATTTTGCGAAAAGGCATTTTGCGAAAAGGCATTTTGCGAAAATGGCATTTTGCTAATGTAACGTTTTGCGATGTGGCATTTCAGAATATGACATTATGAGAATATGACATTTTGCGAAATTCCAATAATATGTCATTTTGCGAATGTGGCATTGTGCGCCGAATCTCATTTAAACATGCTGTAGGTAAACTGATATTGAACGTTTTCGAATCCTTCCTTTTTACCACTTGGCTTTATAATATAAACAATAAGTAAGTACTTACCTAGCCAGCACTTCGTGAGGATCAAAGTTAACTGGCACTTTTTCCAGCATTTCTTTAGTCTGCCTGTAGACCGACGCCTCACGTGTTTCCCCACCCCCTCCACTTGACTCCTTCGGCTGAATGGACAATATCGTATCCAACAGTTCTTGAGTGGTGTTGCGCTGGTAACTGAAAGGTAATTTGTTAAATGTAGAAGAATCAAACAATACCTATGTATAACAAGATTAAGTAAACAGTCACTAACGTGATATCAGCATTGGTATGCAAGCCATAAGCTTGAGGCGGATCAACCGTTTTCATCGTATCGATTGCTTCGAGGTACTCGGGTATGTTCTTGAACTTTAGAATGCCATATCCCTTGTAGAACTGGAAATCTTCAGTAAACAGTTGGTCTGCAAACCAGACCCTGCAGAAAGTGGTTAGCAGCCGCGTGTCGAAGTCGTCAGTCACTCGCCCGCCGTACTGCACCGCTGACACCATGTAACTACAACACCGTGTTAACCAGCTATCTAATTACGCAACACATTTTCGTAAACGATTCCGACTAATCTGTTTCATTTTGACAGTTCAATAATATTCATTGCGTTATTTACGTTGTTGAGCACATTTTTATTCGAACTTATGAAGCAATGGATATGCAATCTGTTTCTAAACGATTCAAATTCTGATTGATCCTGTATTACGTAATTACGGTACTTGCACATGGCAGTGAAATGAGAATGAACTGTGTGGTCAACCGTTAGTACCTACTAGCTACTAGGGAAACTTACCGCACAGTGGTCCAGCTTACTGATTGTCCTGGCTCCAAAGCTTCCAAATGGTTCTGCACAAACATACACGACGACAACCAGTCGGCAGAATTAAATTCGTAAGGAATATTCCAACCGAGAGGACCAAACTTCCGTCTCTCTTGTACTACGGTGTGCAGGAACGAGATTGTGTATATTAACGGCAGATAAAAGGGACTGTCGCTGTAATCAATGAAGTCCTGACCCATCGAGTCGTAGGTTTTCATTAGACCAGCTTTGATGCCTAAAATATTAATAAACATCACATTTTTGTGCCATATCAATAAAACAAATAAGTAACAGAATACTCGATGCGATAGGTAGGTGCATGATGACTAACTTACCGGAAGGCGGCTCGCAAGTATACTTTATAGACATTTGCAGAAGCGTAATTGGAAACAATTCATGAACTTCTGTGGTAATCCAGAGCCTAAAAGTTACGAACATATAAATAACCGGGAATTTCTATAGAGACTGATGCAAGCATTAAATATTACCTAAATAATTCGTGAGTCTGCTCTGGATACTTCTCTAGATCTCCGAACTGCTCCATTACCTCCACCATGTAGCCCAATCCTAAATGACAATTTTGTAGCAGCACCCACAAACCCTGTACACCAGCAAATATATTTAACAGTATTCATTAAGATTTCGGTCGAACTAACGATTAGACGCATGAGATAGCATTAGACTATTTATCACCTCTTTTAGACCACGATCTATAAGCTTCCTTGCATGGACCTCCTGACCTTGGCCCATAGATAATGATTGGCAAACATTCTCCATTCGCTTGGCAGTCATCTCGATAGACGGCGTCGGATCAGAGCCCATCGCCAAGAAGCCAATTAGTGGGACCAATGGACGAGATTCTAAGACCATTTGCTGGAATAAGTAAGAGTTCGCATCAAGCTATTACTTGTTTTTACTTTTATTCACTAGAGCAAAATTCTTACCTCGTAGTTAACTATGACGGCTTCAGAGTATCGAGCGCCCATAGAGTGCACAACGTACTTCCTACAACATAACGTAAAGTGTCAGTGCTTGTATCCAGCTGTGAATGGTAGTGGCCACACAGACAGTGTTATCATGCCACTCACAAGCTCTGCGCCAGAGTCCTGTCGGGACACCAGGCGCGCACCACCAGCAGCTTCCTGAACACGTCAAGATTGTGATAGCCGTCAGGTAGCGGCTCTTCTTCAGGCGCTTCTTTGTCAAACCTTTCAAGCAAGCAATCAATTAAATGTGTAGCTGTATTTATTATGAGTCGTGTAGATATGTATATTGTATATATGTATTTATCTTTATACAGGATGGAAGGGTAAACACCGTTGTCACTCAAACTATGGGTAGTTGGCTTAAATATAAACATAAAAAACCGAGTAAAAAAAAATTACGTTATTTTCTTTAACAAATATTAAAAAGGTTATTGTCCGACACCGTCCGCAAATTCATGGATATGCACCCGCCCGATTGACGTAATCGATTGCCGCCCGTCCTACCTACCTACACAACACATGAATAAATATAATACAACATTTTCCTGGCTTAAGACAGGCAAAAATACCTACCTTAGGAATTACGTGACGATTCTAAATGTACATCTTTAAAAAAAAGTTGTAATTTTCCATTGAATTTATGTTCTATACTTAAACGAAACCAAACCACTGGTTTGAAGGATAACGGTGTTTACCCTAACAACAGGGTGTTAGGGTAAACACCGTTATCCTTAATATATAATTCTTCAGTAGGTGTGTATGTCACTAAACTTCTCATAACGGCTGGACCTATTTTGATAACATTTTTTGGTGGGTTTGCGTGGGTATCTGGATGGTTTAGATTCACAATTGGACCCGTTAAGTGGCGCTGCGATCGAGTTCTAGAAAACAGGATAACGTCTGTCCGGTCAGCTAGTTTATTTATAAAATGAAACTCACCACGACTTCCATCCCTTCTCATTATTGCAAACTTGGTTCAATATGTTGGTGAACTGTCGCAAAGTAGACAGTTGGACCAAGTTCAGCCACGATATGTCTGTTACCCACTTGTAGGGTTTAGGGGGACAGGCATTCAGATCCAACGCCGCACCACCTTCATACAGAAAGTTAGATTAGTGATTTATTATTCTCTCAACACACTTCACAGAGGCCGCCTTCATGCTTCAGGCATTTTGTACATTGCACTTGTAATTGAGAGTATAGTGTCTAGTACCTGTATAGTATTCATATAAATGCTGTTCGCTGATAAGCGCATCACTGGAGTTGAGAACGGTAGGACTAAATTTGATTAAACTTTTAAGTGATCGTATTAATCCGAATTCCGAATAAGGTTTTTGAGGACAGAAAAATTGGAAAAGTTGCCCAGAAAACTGTTACCCTTTGGTGAACAGTCTGACTGACTAAATTCGCAACTATACTCGCAATAATATTTCCAATAGGTATATACGCTATTGTCAACATTATTGCGTGTGTGTTGGCGACAAAAAGAATCTTCTGATTTAGTCTGCTCGCCTTGCCATGCTTCACAAAATGTTAATTTGATCTGTGTGATTCTTTTCTTATCACAGGCACTTCTAATATTGAGTGTACTTAGGTAGAACGGCTGTAACGCGATCCGAGAAAAAATGCACTTTCAGGAATACAATAGGACCATAAACCGACGCACGTAACGCGTGGCGGGCGGCTGTAGCGCGACTCCGTCGATTCGGATTTTATCATGTACATGGTTTTCCCGTATACGAGACAGTCAGTACATGTATTCGCGCGTGAGTTTCGAATACGAGAGAAAAGTTTGTTCGATAAAATCGTTTCGAGACGCGGCCTCCTTGGTGGCAACTTCGGACGGTATACGGGGAAAAATATGTATCGAACACGATATTTTCCCGCATAGACTCCGTGTGAATGAGGTACAAATTATTTCACTAGTGGTACAGTTTGGTACTAATTAGGTACAAAATTTTTAGATATATTTCGACCATTTCTGAAAAATATACCCGCGGCCTGAAATTCACGACCAATGTAATATATTTTCCACGGCCACTGCTCTATTGGATAAAATCTCGTGTACGGTATACGGGAAAAAAATCGCTGTGTGAACGTAGCTTTAACATTTCCGCTGCTAATTAAGTTTGAAAATGCTAAAAATCATATTTTGACATACATGTTTCGAGCTACGTGACCATTGCAATTTTGAACTAGGACGACGATTGATATTTTTTGACAAAGTCATACAAAATGTCTAAATCTGCTGGAAATAGGCTTCTCCAAAAAAATTGCGAAGGCATCCATTTTGATGAATAAAAAAATAAAATTTAAGGGACAACCGTTTGTCAATAGCAACTTTTCTGCGTAAAGTAATTTTTCTACAATAATACAAATAGCCAGGCCTAGAGTCTTTTATAGGTTAAAGAGTACTTATTATAATACAATTAAAATTACAGTCAAACAGGTGACCCCTGTGCAATTAAATCGTTGCTGAATCCTTAAAAGTTTGAATGAAACAAAAAAGTAAGCTTTTTGAAAAAAAGTTACAATATTTTGTTATTATGTGTTTATGATTCTCAGCGGCATTCATTATTTCAGTTTACATTTTTAATTTATTTGATGTTAAAATTAATGGAAATGAATAATTAATGTGATTAAGAAATAATTAAATTAGTATTATTTTTTATTCATAAATCATCGGCCTACTGCAAGAAGGTCACTAAAAGACTTTAACAATCTTTTTTGTCATTATAGTAAATCGCACATTAATGATATGACTTTTTGAGAATGTGTCATTTTGATAGTTCGGCATTTTGCTAGTGTGACATTTTGATAAAAGACAATTTGCGAAAGTGTAATTTTGCTAGTGTGGCATTTTGATAAAAGACAATTTGCGAAAGTGTCATTTTGCTAGTGTGGCCTGAGAAAACACATTTTGCGAATGTGTTATTTTGCCTTAATGTCATTTTGCGAATGTGGCATTGTGCGCCTAATCCCTTCGGCAGTTCAAAAGTGCCTGTAAATAATTTAATTGAAATAAATACTTTGAGTTTGAATTTGACAAAATATGACTGAATACTATTTTGTAGATTAATAATGAACACTGCCACATTGTGCGAGACGGACACACTACCAAAAAATACCATTCTTTACAAAAGAAAGTTTGTCTCACGCATAGTTTAGTAAGTTTGTTTCTATACTTATTAACAATTTGAATTTTACTGTAAGACGTCACGTGCCGTGCTGATTCGCGTTCAATGCCACGTGACCAATGACTTTATTTTTACGTAATTATTTCTCCAAAATATTAATTATTCTCAAATATTACAAAATTAAGTAAGTTTTTGATATTTTTAGCTATCAACAGTTCTACAATACATTACATAAGGTATTTTTTTTACTGTCGCGGTCGTTCCGGATATAAGGCCAAATAAACTTTGCAGTTAAAAGATATGTGTATGCGTTTTTTAGAGTAGTGGTGGCCCAGTGGTAATGGCCCCAACTTACGAGTTGTAGGTCGTGGGTTCGAACTCAGGCAGGCGCTTTACTTTGTGTAAATAATTTCATCACCACTGCTCTCAAAACGGTGAAGGAAAACATCGTGAGGAAACCGGCATGTCTTACAGTTAGAACCAAAAAATTCGAAGACATGTGACATCTACCAACCCACACTGGGTCCGCGTGGTAGATTACGGCCCACTCCCTCTCACAGAGAGGAGGCCTGTGTCCCAGCAGTGGTAACATTAATAGGCTGATTATGTTATGTATGTTATGTATGCGTTTACCTATTTGAATGAAATACAGACTAAAGTGAGAGTTTATCAAAATATGTGACATAATTATTGCTAGTATATTCTTGACTATTGACTTAGAAGCTTTAGCATTTTTTATAATTTCAATTTGATACCTCTACCCGTTCCTGAGTCAAAAGGACAGACTCAATTTTTTCCTTTTTAGGTACGAAACCCTAAAATCGGGCAGAAGTGGGTAGGTAGAGTGGGTTTTGCACCCTTGGGTAGTGGACTAACATAAGCTTTGTTCCACAAGGAAGATACGTACTCCGCATTTCATGCAGGCAAACCATAGGTATGAGATGATACAAAATAAGTGTCTTATAACGTGCTTATTATGAGAAAATGTGCTAATGAATAATAGTAGAATGTTTCCAAAGTAGAAAAATATCTTATACTTGACACCTTTAATAAACGTCTGGAATTCTTCAAATGTAAGGTACTCTTTCTGCATATCTATTTTCAATGTAAGCAGCATCGTAAATAAATATTTATGTTTCTCATAGAAACCACGACTGATGAACTTGAATACATCGAAAGTCTGAAAAAAAAACATGAAATCGTGAGATGTATATTATAAGCCCTCTATATAAGGCCGTACGTCTAGAAGACCTAATCAGATTAGTAAAAAAAAAACGATAGTTAGAAATACTCGAGCGTCAGATTAAGGGTCGGGCCACACCTGCCGAACGTTCCGCGGCGCAACGCTCCGTCGCGTCATATTTCTATGGACGTAACGTTCGGCTGATGTGTCATAGGTAACTTGAAAAACATTAGGAGCGTGTTCAACCGAAAGTTCCGCCGCAGAACGTTCGGCAGGTGTGGCCCGACCCTAAGGACGGAGTCATACTACGGCCGCTGCTCGTAACGTCCGTTCGTGGCCCTATTGTATTTGGGAGATGTATTTTTTAGAGATCGTTCGCATTTTTGCCGATGACCTTTATATTTTACGATTAGTCGCTCCATCTCCGTCAGTCCAGGGTCAGCAGTCTCGACATAGATAGCGATCGCTATACGACCGAATTCGGTCGCAAAGTCCTAATGGCGTCCCTAGATGCGTGCGACGCGCTTGACAAGTACGAAAAAATCACGCGCAAAGGGACGCCATTAGGACTTTGCGACTTGTAATTCGGTCGTATAGCGATTGCTATCTATGTCGAGACTGCGGCGCCCTGCACGCGTAGCATGACCACCGTAGAAACGGGTTTTGTTGACGGAAGAATAGACAAAATGACAGATAAACAATCACAATCTGTCATTTTGTCTATTCTTCCGTCGTCATAACCCGTTTCTACGGTGGTCATGCTACGCTTGCAGAACAGTCAAAACGCAAAGTTGAAGCATGGTACTAACTAGGCGAGCAGACTTATCAAGAGATACTTTTTGTGGTCAACACACACACAATAATGTTGACAATATCGTATGTATTGGTGATATTATTGCGAATATCGTTGCGGCTTTAGTCACAAACTGTTCGCCAAAATTGCCAGTACCATACGATATTGTCAACATTATTTCGTGTGTACTGGCAACAAAAAGTATCTCCTGATAAGTCTGCTCGCCTAGTATTATACTTCAAAAAATGTTAATCTTTGTGATTCTTTTCTCATCTCAGGCATTTCTAACGTTGAGTGTACTTAGGTGGAGCGGCTCTAACGCGACTGATCCGAGAAAAAATGCACCTTCAAGAATATAATAGGGCCACAAACGGACGTTACGCGTAGCGGCCGTAGTGCGACTCCGTCAGATTAAGGTATGGTGGGTTAATTACATACTGAAAAGTGTGCATTTCAATAATCAGTATTCTATAGAAACAAAATCCGTCTTATTACAAAACACGGTCTTTTGGTACTGGGATTAGTACTAGTTTTAGTACCTCAAAGGTGACAATTACACAAAACAAAAATTTTTGTTTCTTTTTGTAATATTAGATAATAATATTTTTGATTGATGAATAAGGACTGGCGCATTTTATTAATTAATGACAGTAATTATGTTTAACAACACATTATTATTTCATTTAAATGGATAATCATTTTTTTTTTGTATTTTTTTTTTGTTTAAATTTATACAAGGAACCATTTGGAAGTACTCCCATGTCTGGGCAGCATTAGGTCCACAACCGGTCAATGTCGTTTAACATTAAAAAAAATCTCTTCTAAAAGGACATCATTCATTTTGGGCTAAATGTGAAAATGCCGGCCAAACAAAAAAAAAGTTATATTCCGTTAGAACATGTTATTCTCTTCACTTTTCACTATGGGACCAAATCTGTAGGGCCATTCCCTGCGCTGTTATACATCTTTGTAAAATACTGTTTTCAGTATGTTTTAGTTAAGAGAATGACAGTAATCTAATTATAATAATAGCTTTTTATGGCAGTAAACTTAGTCATAATCTTTTATTGTGAAACTAAGGTTCTAGGGTTATTCTCCACATAACTACAGTATGCGAAATAAAGTTTTTTTTTATAGTACTAGTCTAAGCTGATTGAAATAGGCAGGTATCACTAGTATTAACTGGTTTTATCTCCATTTAGTGGTTTCTATTCACGCAAAAATATTGTTATTTTTATTTCACTGTTTTTGCGTGAATCATCATCATCATCATCATCATCAGCCTATTAATGTTCCCACTGCTGGGACACAGGCCTCCTCTCGGTGAGAGGGAGTGGGCCGTAATCCACCACGCGGGCCCAGTGCGGGTTGGTGAATAGAAACCACTAAATAGACCTAAGTCCATGTGGTGCCGGACTTAAAGAATCGCACTACCCTATTTCTTCCCATGGGTGTCGTAAAAGGCGACTAAGGGATTACTAGAGAATGGGCAGCAGCGTTCTCTATGCACTTTTAACACCATACTGCGATAGCCAACCCGCCTGCCAAGCGTGGCGAATATGGCAAAACCCCCCCCTAAAAATGACAAGCACCAAGCCCCTAGTGCTCGGCAGCCTACCTACCCTTGGCTACGGTAGCGGTCAAGGTCACGGTGAGGCAAGGGGTGCGATGAATCCCCGGAAGAGATCCGGCTACCACAATCACCGGAAACTGGACCTGGCAAAATATAACACGCGTACACTCCGGACCGACGAGAAGATCATCGAACTCGAGGAAAAATTGCGCAGGTTACGATGGGGTATAGTAGGGTTATCTGAAGTCCGAAGAGACGGGGAGGACTCGATAATCCTTAAATCCGGAAACTTGCTCTATTTCCAGGAGGGCGACCAGCAGTCCCAGGGTCGTGTCGGGTTTATCGTCCAGAAGTCCCTTGTGAACAACGTGGTGAAGGTTGAGAGTGTGTCGACTAGGGTGCCTTATACTCAAAATATCCGCAAGATCGTAGAAGTTCGTACAGGTTTATGGAGAAGGATGCCTCTTTATAAACTTCTTCTTCAGAAAACGTGAGCACTGAAAGTGGACCTGGCAGAGCCCTGATGGTGCAACAAAAAATGAGATTGACTTCATTATGTCGACGAAGAAGCAAGTATTCAATGATGTCTCTGTGATCAACGCGGTGAAAACCGGAAGCGATCACCGCATGGTAAGAGGCACATTGAACTTATATATCAAGCTGGAAAGATCGATTGATGAAGTCTACGCTCCATCCAGCACCGATCCAAGTCCAAAACCCCGAGAGCTTTCAGCTTGAACTTTAGAATCAGAGGGCTAAAAGTCACCCAAAGAACATTGGAGAAGGCTATGCTTGGAGTTTCCCTGCGTGATCGAATCAGAAATAAAGAGATCCGCAGGAGAACCAAGGTAACCGACATAGCCCGAAGAATTGCTAAACTTAAGTGGCAATGGGCAGGACACATTGCCCGCAGACCAGATGGCCGATGGGGCCGAATGGTTCTGGAGTGGCGACCGCGTACCGGAAGACGTAGCGTTGGAAGGCCTCCCACAAGATGGACCGATGACCTTGTAAATGCCGCAGGAATCCGCTGGATGCGGGAAGCACAGAATCGATCGAAGTGGCGGTGCTTGGGGGAGGCCCATGTCCAGCAGTGGACGTCTTTGGGCTGATATGATGAAATAGACCTAAAATCAGTAATACTAGTGATACCTACCTATCTACCTACCTATTTCAATCAGCTTAGACTAGTACTATAAAAAAAACTTTATTTCGCATACTGTAGTTTTGTGGAGAATAACCCTAGTACCTTAGTTTCACAATAAAAGATTATGACTGTAAGATTACTGCCATAAAAAGATATTATTATAATTAGATTACTGTTATTCTCTTAACTAAAATATACTGAAAACAGTATTTTACAAAGACGTATAACAGCGCAGGGAATGGCCCTACAGATTTGGTCCCATAGTGAAAAGTGAAGAGAATAACATGTTCTAACGGAATATAACTTTTTTTTTGTTTGGCCGGCATTTTCACATTTAGCCCAAAAATGTATGGATGTTCTCCTTTCTCTTTTAAAATTTTATCGACTCCAAAGAAAAAACACAAAAAAGTGAAAAATTACTTTAACCTTTAAAACCCCATTTTGTTACCCCACTAAATGGGTGTGATAGTTTTTTTTTAAACATACGTATTGGAGATTTAACTTTTTTATTATTTTGATACCCCGTGACACTTCCACAATAAAGACGAATCTGACGACATATCATTCATCCAAATCGGTTCAGCCGTTTAGTAGTTGCGAGGGAATGAACATACATACATACATACAGGGCAAACACATAGCCCTCCTTTTATGGCTTCGCCTCAGTTGGGTAAAAACCGATAGCGATTTTTCAGTGTTACTGTACTTTACAAGTAGGACCTTCTGCTCATAATAATAACGATTTGCTAATAGGACATTTTGCGTGTCGTTTTGATTATGGGTCGTTTTGTTAGTAGGACCATTTGCTTTTAGGACGTTTTGATACGGAGGGCATTAAACCACCAACTTTTACAACTGGTAACACCTGTATTTTCCACAAATAAATGATTCTTATTATGTATATCAGGTATACTTGCTGTATCAAGATTCCACGGATGAAGATGGCGATTATTCACTAAAAAGAAAAGAAATAGTTTTTTTTTCTTGCATGTTTTTAGCTGTGAACTTTATATGTCACAACGATCGATTGAAAAAAAAAACGAATTATTTAAAAAAAAAACTGTCAGATTATGAGTTAGCACGACTGAAATTGAACGCGTTCAGCACATCTAAACGTGTTGAAGAGCTGTCAGTGTGCAATATTCCATATCAATAGACACTGACAGCACTTGAACGCGTTTTAGAAATGCTGATCGCGAAGACAGCAAGCTGAACCGACTGTTTAACAATCAGACGCGCTTGAGTATTTCCAAATATCGTTTTTTTTTGCATTTTCTAAACGCCGCCACGAGCTTACGTCACTTCAGTCTTTCAAATGGGAGCTTCTTTCGGGTTCACCCATCTTGCCCTCTGAATAATAGAGGCAATTAAAAACAAAAAAACCCTTCCGTACGGAAGCAAACCGTATAATGCGAACCGGCAGATTAACATAATCCCCATTTAGCATCATGGCCTCCCCTACTATTGTTCCTTGTACTCCCATACTACTATAAGTTATGCTGGTCAAATAAAGTTGATCACTGATTATTTTTAATTAACGCCCCTTTTGGCGCAGTAATACAAATATGCAAGTCAAATCTGCATTGATCTTAATAGGCTGTGAAAGCGGGGCGTGCAGTATGACGTAAAAGAAACGCTAACCAAGTAATCAATAATGAATCCGATCCTCCTGAATGTCATAGGGCTTGGGGGCGAACGCTCCAGTGAGATATCAAAGCGCTCGAGGAACTGTGCCAGCGATGTCTGGTACATGTTGCACACGAGCGACATGTTGCACACAAGGAAGTACAGCACAGAACCGCGCGTCGCCACCGGCCGGTACTCCTCACGTGCGGCATCGATCTTTATCTCCGTCTCCCTGGCGATGTCTAGTTTCTCTTTCACCTGGTAAAAGTGTTCACAATAGATATACTCGTAATTTATTTTCAATTATCTTATTTCAAATTATCTTATAAGATAATTTAGTGGCAAACTGCGGCATAGTTACATCGGTGGCCGTGGCTTTGGTGACGTTCAGTACTTGAATAAGCGACACATCTTCGACAAGTGAGCCCTGTATGGTAGTTAACTTATGCAGCAGATTAGCTTCCAGCTCCTGCATCTTACGGCGGTTGGCGGTCACGTCCATGATCAGTTGGGTTCGTTCTGCTTCCATTTCCGCCTTCTCTGTTAGTATTGTTCGCCCTAGGAGCTGATCTTCCAAACCTATGGAAATAATTGATACAGAATAATATAATTTATAAAGGTGTAAGTTGTTGCCTTATCTATATTATACATAAAAGGAGAAACTGACTGACATACAACGCAGAGCCGAAACTACTGGGACTAGGAACGTGAGTTTTGCACACTACTTCCTTTTATAATGTAGGGAGCACTAAGAAGAGGTTTTTGAGAATCATGGGACTTCAGAAACCGGGCACTAGTGTGGTAAACATAAAAAAATAACAAACTTAAATTGGCTATCTACTTGTCAAATTCGTAAGTCTAATAAAATAAACGAATTAATTCGATTTTTTGAATAAGCAATAGTACCTTGCATTGTCACAGTGAAGTCTATAATGGAAGTCCTAGCCGAAATTTCGGGCGTGTAAGCAGGGTTAGGCAGTTTTGTCGTTATATATATTCTGTGACCAGCTGTCACGTCTACTTCTTTGTCTCCTAATTTGACCTGAAAGTAAATAAACGAAGTTTACTATCATCTTGTTTGTTAAAATATAATATTTTAAAGTTTATTATAAAATAATAATCTCACACAATTTATATTATTACTTGAGCTTACCTTGTATGAAGAACCAATTTTAATGTAATTTTTCTCAAGAATATTATCGAGGGCGGGATCTAACTCTTCAGCAACGTCTTCTATCAACATAGGTCTACCTAAAGACACGCAATCTTCTATATGATTCCTAAAAAAGAAAATAAATAGGCTAATGCAACATTCATCATCATAATCATATCAGCCGAAAGACATCCACTGCTGAACATAGGCCTCCCCCAAGCACCGCCCGCCACTGCGACCGATCCTGCGGCCTTTACAAGGTCATCGGTAAATCTTGTGGGAGGCCTTCCAACGCTATTATACGTCTTCCGGTACGCGGTCGCCACTCTAGAACCTTTCGACCCCATCAGCCATCTGTTCTGCGAGCAATGTGTCCCCTGCCCATTGCCACTTAAGTTTGGCAATTCATCGGGCTATGTCGGTTACCTTGGTTCTCCTGCGGATCTCTTAATTTCTGATTCGATCACGTAGGGAAGCTCCAAGCATAGCCAAAGTGACCCAAAGAGCAATGGAGAGCCATTGCTCTTTGGGTGACTTTTAGCCTTCTGATAAGATCCATTGTGAGCGACCACGTTTCAGTGCCATAAGTCATCACTGGCAACACGCACTGGTCTTGAGACACTGTGGTATGTGGGACGAGAAGATATTGCGTAGCTTCCCAAACACTGCCCAGTCGAGTCGGATTCGACGATTGACCTCTTTCTCGAAGTTGTACCTACCTAGCTGGACAGTTTGTCCTAGGTAAACATACTCGTCTACAACTTCAAGCGTAGCGTCTCCGAACTTAATGAGAGCAGATGTGGGCATTTGACATGACCTTTGTCTTGTCCATGTTCATTTTACGACCCACTCTTTCGGAGGCTCTACTGAGGTCATCGAGCATTATACTGAGGTCCTCCATGGTCTCAGCCATGATAACTATGCTGTCGGCAAACCGAAGGTTAGTGATATACTCGCCATTGATGTTGATGCCTAGCCCTGGTTGAGGTCTGGTCGTGGAGTCGGACTGACATAGTGGCGTTTTCGTATAGACACTTTAACACCTCGATGTACCGATAGTCGATCTGGCACCGTTAAAGAGACTGCAGTACAGCCCATGTCTCGTTCGAATCGAAGGCTTTCTCGTAATCCACAAACGCTAAGCAGAGACGCTGGTTATACTCTTCGGTCTTTTGTATAACCTGCCGCAGCGTATGTATATGGTCCAAGGTGCTAAAGCCTTTACGGAATACGGCTTGTTCCGGAGACTGGAAGTCGTCAAACCTGCGCGCGAGACGGTAAAATAGCTTGTAGACATGGGTCAGAAGTGTGATGGGCCTATAGTTCTTAAGCAGGGCATTGTCGCCCTTTTTAAAGAAGAGTACCACCACACCTCTGTTCCATGCCTGCGGCGTTTTACCCTCGAGTATCGAACAGCTTCTGGAGGGCCTTAAAAACGGGTTTCCCACCGGCCTTTAGGAGTTCGGCCGTAATTCCGTCATCACCCGGCGCCTGGTTGTTTTTCAGCTGCTATAAAGCCATCCTAATCTCCTACAAGCTGACGTCCGGGATATCTTCGGTATAATGTTGGGTTGATCTAGCTCTTGGGTCGTTTGACATATTCATAATGGAGTTACTGGTTGACGTATATAACTGTCCATATAACCTCTCGATCTCTCTCAATAATTCAGGTTTGTCGGATACGATCCTGCCATCATCGGTCTTCAGTTTTGCAAGCTGGCTCTGCCCAATAGACAGATCTCTTGCAAAGATCTTGGAACCCTTATTCGGCTCTATCGCGTCCTTAATGCGGTCTGCACTAAAGCGGTGAAGGTCGCTTTTCAAGGAATTAGATAGAGAACCATCTATTGAGCTGCCGGTATTTGAACGCATCGTCTGAAGACTGGAGGATCACCTCGCGCCTCTTCTTCATAAGCGAGGTTAGTAGGATCAGAGAGCTTTATGTTTCTATTTGTACGACGCGACGGGTCTTAAAGACCTTGGACCCGACCGTATGGACAGTTTCACGAACCCATCGTTAAAATCGTCCACGGCACTCCCTAGGCACTCGAAACGATTCTGAAGTTCGAGCTGAAAGCTCTCGGGGTTTTGAACTTGCATCGGTGCTGGGCGGAGCGTAGACTTCATCAGTCGAGATCTTTCCAGCTTGATATTTAAGTTCAATGTGCCTCTTACCGTGCAGTGATCGCTTCCGGTTTTCACCGCGTTGATCACAGAGACATCATTGAATACTTGCTTCGTCGTCAACATAATGAAGGCAATCTCATTTTTTGTTGCACCATCAGGCCTCTGCCAGGTCCACTTTCTGTGCTCACGTTTTCTGAAGAAGGAGTTCATCATAAAGAGGCCTTTCTTCTCCATAAAACTGGCCAGTAGGTGACCCCAGTGGTTCCGATGTCCAACTCCAAATTGCTCCCTCGCAGCTCATCATCGTGCAACGGGTACAACGGTGAAGTGAGTTTTAGAGCCATGCATGGCTCTAGAAATATCCTCATACATTGATAGTCTCCACCTCAAAGCATAATTTAATAATAGAATAAAGATAAATTATTTATCTTTATTCTATTATTAAATTATGCTTTTATTTGATACCAATATTGTTAAATTTTTTTTTTTTTATCCTTTCCCTCCCTTTTTTAAATTTGCAGATGTAATATATAAATATTATGTAGCCTTCCTATGTCACTGCCACAATTAAGACGAAGTTTACGACACCTCATATGCTAAAATCCATCAAGCCGTTTAAGCTACAGAGCGTGGCAAAGAAATAGACATACATACATACTCTCGAAAAACATTACCCCCATTCTGGGGTAGTCGTCGGGTAATAAAAAGTAAACACGTCAACAAGCTTACTTATTTTTCCTAACACCATCCACGCATATCCTGGTCTGACATTGACGCGACGATACAATACACATTAGATAAGAAACATTAAAATTAAAAAAAAACACTAGAATCTCAAACTTTTAAATAAGTATATTCAAGAATATCATGTCTTGCCGAGAACCAATCACCGCGCTTGCCGAAATGCAACGCGTTACGCGAAAGCCGCTCATTGGCTTATTTGCATGTGTGTTCTTTCGTTCGGACACTCGAGATAATTTTTGTCAATGTATTGCTGTGTGGAACTGAATTTTTCGTTGATTTTGTTCACAATTACGCTTCCTGACTTTTAGGGACGCGACTGTGTAATATAACTACAAATGAACGATTTTTAGATATTTTCCTGTACCTATTTGTGCTGTGAGAACTTGCTTCTTGCCAAACTTGATTTTTGTTTGTCAAACCACGGCTCGCGCGCCAAATGCGGCTCTTTGGCCTATAGACTGCGGCTCTTACAAATATCGTATAAGTACGGACGCAGATATGCGCGGGGGTCGTGGTTTCGGTCATAATAATATCAAGTTATTTTCAAAATACAAACTATATTCCAAAGATTTATTTCCGAAGTATTTTCACAAAAAATTAACAGGACATCGAGAATTAATCATTTATTGTACATTTAAAAGTTTTCCAAGGTTAAGACTCAATTTCACCATACTCTGTTAGATATAACAGACTGTTAACACACAAATGTCAACTGCTGTTAACTTTCTTACTTTTTTGCAATTTGTAGTTCAGTGTCAGGTTGTATTTTGATCAAAATATGATTCGCCACAATAACAGGTAAGTATTTACAGAATTATAATCATTGGAATCATAAATATATTTCTCTAAGCTTTGATCCAATTCAATTTAACTTAGAGAAATTTTAATGAAAAATCAAATTAAAGATAGGCGATAATTAAAGATAATTGGGCCATTAATCACCGGGGGTGCGGTTGCACAGGTGCCCTATGCTATTCCCGTGGATGTCGTTAAAATGTCGTTTCATTGTCATTATATGTCAACAGCGGAAAGATGTCCTCTGGTGCCCACCAGAGGACATCTTTCCGCTGTTGACATATACCACCCACAATGACCGGTCCAGCGTTGTCTGCCCCTAGCGGATTTACTCGTACCAACTCACAAAATTCTAGCATGCATAGCTCACCTGAAATATTTGTGGTTCAGGGTGGTAACAATCAAGTCGTTAAATTTCTCCATGTTTCTGATCCATATCTTTCCCTGAGTCTGCGGGTCGATGAGCAACGGGAAACGAGCAGCTTTAGTAACAATAATACCGTTTTGTATGGACAAATCATCTGTTGGTAACCCGCATAAATTCCATTCACCGATCTGCAAAATTTAAAACTAATTACTCAAAAATGTTACAAACTTTACAACTATGAAGCATACAACACTGCCAAGAGCAAGTCGGACCTGCAAAATTAGGGTTCCAAACCAAAGCAAACTACACTGAGTAGTCTGTAGAACGGTCGGTAGTCTGCCATAATTACTAGTACTGCACGCAATTACAAGCGCACGATATAAATAAATAAATAACACATAAATAACCTTTTTTTATGATAAATACTACAAGTCAATTACAGGCCTTCGTAAGTAGGCACCAATTTTTGGTGTTTCATATTTTTATCAGCAACAGAATTTTAATTGAAAATAGCACTAGGTTATATAATTATGGTCCACGACTATGAGTATCAAGCAAAGGGGTTTGAAGAATCTGGCCCAAAAATCAGCCACCATTTTGTTTTTGTTTCAAAATGGTGGTGGTGCACAATTTGGTATCGAGATGCAATCCTCTAGTATGATTAGATGACCCAAAGTCGTACTGCTGACGAGTTTGGGCAGTCTACCTACCCGTATAGACAATTAGGCAAGAAGCTCCCCTACAATGCCCTGTAAAGGTTTGTCTCAGTATTTTGTTTAGACCTTAGTTACCGATATATGGATTGATTGGGATTTTATACAAGGCTTATATACAAATAAACCCATGGAATTTGATATCTGAATCATGGAATTAGATATTTAGATTTTTTGGGTTCCGTAGTCAACAAGGAACCCTTATAATTTCGCCATGTTCAAATGTCTGTCTGTCCGCGGCTTAGCTCAGAGACTCGTTGTACTAGAAAGCTGTATTGCATTACATTTTTACAATTTAAAGCATTACAGCTTTCTAGTACAGTTAGGGTTTGTTGCAATTCACAATTTTTCGATAGTTTATAATCACGCTAGATAGATCATAAACTAAGGATGTTCATAATGTACAGCGGACAGAGCTCTGGCGGGATCTCATGGCGGATTGGAGATTGTCGCAACGCAGGGGTGTAGGTAGACCCCCTGGGTTGCGAAATATTAACCTTTAAAGTACAAATTTTTGTCAAGAGTCAAGTGTGTGTGCCCCCCTCCCCTCCAGCTAAATGGTTGGTTTTGGATACGTAAAAAAACTTACAGCAGTAGTATATATTATAACGACATTAAAAAGAAAACTATCACAGCTAAGTAGGCTCTACAAATTAACGAGTGCAAAAACACATGTTTTTCAACTGTAATGTTAAAGGGGTTTGAAGATTTTTGTATGGAGCCCTAACATGATGCCGACATATTGATTTTTTTTCAGAATCGCGGAGAAAATCGAAAGTTATATAGTTAGATAGAGGACACTTATACAAACAAAAAATGTCATATGACATAATATCCTAAAGCGTCAGGTTTCGGAGTTATTCACCGAAATATAAGTCAAAAACTGAACCCTTTTTTTTTTTTTTTTTTTGGGTGGGAAATCATCCAATGACTTCTCCCGCTCTGGGCGGAGCGGAAGGGCGTGTCAGACTTTTACTGACTAAAACCCACCCATGTTCCTTCCCTTGCCATGCCAGGGGCCACGGTTTCCCCTTGGGACTACCCGCAACCCCGGCAGGCATCGGCCCTAACGGACCCCGTCAGTTTTGCTGACATCTCTTTGAGGCGCGCGTGGAACACGACGCGCCGTCGACCCGGGCCTGGTCCTTATCGGACGGAGAGCTGCCCTCTGCTCTCCGTCCGCAGGCCCGCGCCTACGGTGGCCGGAAATCGGCTATCAATTCCCGACGCCCGGGAAGTCTCCTACGGCGGCGGCGGCGGCGGCTAGGGCTGGTAGGGCGCGGCCTCTGCCACTCCCTCGCGCGCTCCGCCTCCTCCTTCGCGAGCATTACTGCTTCGCAGAAGGAGGTGACGGCTTGCCATGCCCTCTCGCTCCGCACCATGGCCTGGACCAGGGCCGGACGCGAGAGGTCACTGCCGCCGATCGCCTCCACGAGGACACGGCGGTGGTCCACCCAAGCCGGGCAAACCTCCACCGTATGCTCCACCGTGTCCTCCGGACGATCCACACAATGGTGACACCCGGGCGTTTCCTCCCGCCTTATGCGAAACAGGTACCTCCCGAAACAACCGTGTCCGGTGAGGACCTGCGTCAGGCGGAAGGTGAGGACGCCGTGGCGCCTCTCAAGCCACTCCTCAAAGAGGGGACTTATCGCCGTAATTGTGGCGTGCCCAAATCTGGGTTGCGACAATCGCACACTCCAAGCCGCCATGAGATCCCGCCGGAGCTCTGTCCGCTGTACCGTGATTTCTCGCGGCAGCGGAGTTACACCCCGGCGCTTCATCTCCTCGCGCCACTCCCAAATGTGGGCGAGGACCTTCGCCTCCAGATCCCATGGCGGCGTTCCGGCAAAAAAAAAAAAAAAAAAAAACTGAACCCTGAAACAAGGATTTTTTTGTTTTTTTTTCCTTCAAGTAAGTATATTGAACTATGAAAACATAATTGCATCATGTATAGGTAATATTTTAGTTAAGAGCGAAAGAGACAAAAATATATGTAGGTATGTCCGCCGAATGAGGACGTGTGTTATATGGTATAATTGGGTCCATATTGGCTCACCTAAAGTTATTTACCCGAAATTGTTCTTCCTAACGATTTGTAATCCGAATGATCACTCTTCCTAAAATTTTTCATCCTAAAGTTTTCATTCATACTATTTGTAGTGCTACCGGCGATGTTCGTAACACTCATGTTTCCGAAAATTGTAATTAATAATATCATGAATGTAAATATATTTAAACTCCTACTGTTTTTTATCATAAAACGCTTTTATCCTACTGAGAGAACATAATCATGAACCAGATGCTAAGAAGGAAAAGTTTTGTTTTTAAACTATTTCTTGTGATCAAAACAACTGTTCACATTTTTACATTTAGCCATTTTATTTTTGGTTATTGTTGTTACATATTTATTACTATATCTATACCTGAGATAATTATGTCTAAAAACCAACTGTTTAGAATGATTAAAGGTCGTTTCACTGATTTTTGTCTTAAATGAATGAAATTCAGGTCAAAGTGTCGTCTTGGGGGCACTATGAAAAAAATACTTAGAAAAATTTCGCGACCAATTTCGAGGTAGCGCTCGGCTCGCGCGTAGTTGGTCACAGTTCTAACCTAACCTAACCTAGTCCTAATCTAAACAAAAAAGATATGACTTTGAATAATAGTGTAAAAGATGGTTATGTTGAGAAAATATAGGAAAACAAATAAAAGTATAATAGATGTTTATTGCTACTGACATTATGAAGTTGAATGTTTCAGAATTATGAACATTAGAGACAGAGTAGTTAGGAATTGTGATTGTTAGGATGAAAAATGTTAGGAAGAACATTTTCGGATTTCCAATTATCGGAGTTGAAAATTTAGGTGAACTTTGGCGCACCCGGTATAATTATGTATTATAATGGTGCATGGCCCATGACATAGGCGGCATTTTATTGGTGTCGCGCCCAGCCTCCCGCTGCCTTCTTGGATGATTTCATTTATACCGAATATGATTAAAAAATGTTATGTTTTATCGACGAGGTGTATTCAATTAATTCATGTGTAAATAACTTAATCTACATGAAGTAACTACAACATAAATAAATAAATTCGTTATAAAAATTGTTATTTTTATCTTTGAATATCTCAGAAACGTGACGCTTTTTGATGGCATTGTATATGAAGTTTTATGTTTGTATAAGTGTCCCCTATCCAGATATATGACATTTATTGTGCACCTCGATTTTGAAAAAAAAACAAAATGGTGGCTGATTTTAGGGCCAAAATCTTCAAACCCCTTTGTTCTGGGGATAAATTAATCCCAACTACGGAACCCTTCATTGTGCGTGATCCGACACGTACTTGGCTGGTTTTAAAATATACATACCGTGGCATTGTCAGTAAGTTGCTCTGTTATATTTAAATTCATAGACACGGGAATTTTTCTTCGCATCAATTCAGAAACCCAGCTGTTGACCAGCGTTCCCCGAAACTCTTGATTAAAAGGTCCAGAATATGACAAAAATCTAAAAGAATAACATAACATAACATCACGCCTGTAATCCCAGAAGTGTACTAGGTAGAGGTGTACTTATAGTTCACACACATGTCGCCAGTTCTGTTTAAGTCCCATGTAATAGGGAGTGAGCCTATTACCATTAACCGGGCACAAATTCAGACTCCAGGCTACTACGTACTTAGAAATTCCTGACTACTTTGCCCGACCTGGGAATCGAACCCAGGACCTCATGCTCAGCAGTAGCGCTTGCGACCACTAGACCAACAACTAAAAGAATAATTATGCTTGGCTATATTACATAATTTGTTCAGCGTTAAGTGATACCACTTGAATCGAGCGCGCTTCAAGTCAGTTGGTTTCTTTATGGCATACGCACCCGACGAGCAGCAGGATGTCACCGACTAGACGTTCGATCTCAGACTTGAAGAGCGCAGATTGCTCCGTCCAGCGCACGCGCTCTCCGCTCAGCCCGTTGATGAGCGCGGTGGCGGCGTCCATTTTCTGTTGACACTTGGCCGCGTCGTCCAGCACCGCCTGTTTTAGCGTCATCGCCTCGTCGAATTGCTTCTGCACTCCCGCCAACTCGCGCTACCGGAGTAACCACTCTTATTACTATCACTGTCCTGGTGATATGACTGCCGTATTCAGAGCTAGTCCTTCACGCACCTCCTTGGCTGCGAGCTGTGCCTCGGCCACATCCAGCTCCCTCTTGGCCCCCTGGTATTTGCCCTGCATCACCGCGAGGTTCGCCTTTAGTGGCAGCACGTCCTTGTTCACTGAATAGAACAGAGCCATGGCGATGGTCCACGATATCAGTCCAGCCACGTTACCGCAAGCTACTTTCGCTGCTTCGAAAGTGTACGAACTATAATGTTATAAGAACTTTTAGAAATAGTTTACCATACAAATAATATTATATAGCATAATGCAACGTGTAGATACTGATATTTACTGATGAAAAGTATTTATTGTTAAAACACACGTATGGAGCAAAAAGTAATTCATAAGTTAAATAAAATACAAGGCTTTTCAAATGATACAAGGCTTTTCAAATGATTGTTAAGCCGCTCCCACACTAGCCCAGTCAATAGCAACATCATACATCGCAAACGCGTATGTACAGTTCGCGTCAACTCTGAAGTAGACTACAAATGACTGCGCAGTAGTCAATCTGCCTTATAAAAGAGTAGCGCGCATGCCAGTACGCATGCGCAACCTAACTTCAGAGCGGCAAAGTTATTTGACGCGAACTGTAACTACGATTATTTATACGAAGTGTATAGAGTGCCGCGAGTTTCTTGTGGCACTCTAGTGTCACTGCCTCGGCCCGGCTAGGGTGCCGTGAGCGTTGTAATGTCACTGTCACTTGTTATTTAGGTTAGGTTAGGTTAGAACTGTGACCACACAACGCACGAGCCGAGCGAGCGTAGCGAGCGGTGCCGCGGTAGCGGCCGGCGAAGTGCCAGGGTCCGTTTAGGCACAAGAGAATGTAATGTTTTGGGAATGTGGTGTTTTACAGCGATCTAACCTCGACAATCAAACAAAATACCAAGTGACGTGACTTAGTGACAGTGACAATGACAATCCAATGCTTGCGGCACTTGAGCCGGGCCGAGGCGGTGTTACTCTATACACTGCCTTATTTATATAATTATGTTGTTAGGTCCCTTGAGTTTATACCCAAGTTTGCAACCCTGAAAACTTTGTGCCACTCCCATGGTGCTCGAAAAACTTGTTTCAGTTTTTTTGAAAAATAATTACTTATACGTTTATTATTCGTCGCGTTTTTTGTGAATGTCAGGTTGGCGGGTGTATTTTTCAGAAATGGTCGAAATATGTCAAAAAATTAGTACCTAATTAGTACCAAATTGCTTGTGATTCACAAGTTGTGAAATAACTTGTATCTCGTGGGATCGTAAGTTATTGCAATAGTTTCATATACCCCGCCATTCTGACGTCAGCTTGGCGGGTGTATTTTTGTACAGCCAAGATTACTAAATTATTTCAGACACGAATCATCCATTAAAGTTCTGAATTTCAGCCGATCTAAGCGTGGCCGTGCTAGGATGGACACGCTGTTGTAGTCCGGCCACTGAAAATGGCGTATAAGTCATGAAGTAATGTGGTACTATTATTTCTCTTTCTAGTACCAAAAGGTACATATCCGTACAGTCTACTGCCATAACCATGATCTTGTTTGGCATCGTGGCCGGGCCAGAACGGAACACACAATTTTATTTTCCTTGCCATCTGTATTATTTTTCGCAATCTATGAAGGTATGCAGACAAATTGCTGCACGAAATAGGGATGGTCTTCTAAAAATGTTTCCCTATAGCGCAAGCTAATGCCCCATCTCAAATAATCACCTCGTTTGATTTAGTCTATTGTTCCTAGTGAAAAATTATCTCATCTACATTGCTTAATCGACGCTTTCGACTTAACTTGTAATTCAGAAGACTACACAAATAAAATAATGGAATGATGGTTAATGACCATCATCAGTAACTAAATGTTAATGTTTCATACATACGGGAATAAGAAATAAGGTTGCAGCAAATCAACCATTTCAGCGTTTATTTCATCTTTTGGATAGTTCTTTAAGTTACTCAAGAATCTTGCATCCGCCATAACCTAAGGACAAAACACTGAACGTTGGTTGAAAGTAATAATTAATTCTAAGTAAAGGAAGCCCATTTGGGAGAGAAACCTTGAGCGTTTTTGAGCAAACTACCTTTTTGATCGCGTAGGTACTGGAACAATTACTTTTGCTTTTATAATATATTTTTTTAGAGTTGGTCCCATAGTAAAAGGTGCTAAGGGTATGCTAGATGCTAGTCGGTGATTCTTCCATACAAACGTAGTATGGTTGATTATTTGTCTGTTTGACCGTCTTCGTTCAAAAGTAATTGTTTTATCAATTTGTCATTATTAAAAAAATATTGGTTTGGAAGTTATGAGCGTCGTAACTTCCATATTTTAACACTAATTTTAACTCGTCTTTGGGCGTAAATAAATTACTTGTACGGTACCTTGTGCGGTTTCTATTTTGCCATTTTTTTACTATAGAATACTCTTTATTATGTACACCATAAAAATTACAGACATAGGTTTAAACATTTTACATAGGGTGACACAATGGGCGGTCTTATCGCTAAAAGCGATAAGACCATTTACATTTTACACATTTTTGCGCATTTTTTCACTATATACTATATATAGTAATAATTTCCAAAGAAAGGCTATGATAGCAAAAGCACATACTTTTTCTGGAAGATCTGTAGGTACCTATATACCAAATAACTTATATAATACCATATTTTTGCATGGCTGAGCCCAAATTAAATAATATACTGTTAACATACAATACCTTCAAAGATTCTCCCCAAGAAGCGGTTAAAAAGTTTTTTTCAGTATCCGGTTTAATCGGGTCTATTCGCTTCCTAAAGAGCAGAATGACAGCATCCATAATGAGCGTGATGAGATGAGGTGGCTTGCCTAGCTTCCTGACGGTGGCGATGTCGGCAGCATTGATAGTCTGCAAAAGAGCGGTAACATCATCAGCCAATTGGGATTAGCAAAGTAAAAAACTTAAGCGCTTGGTGCACCTGTAGCGCGGCCTCGGCAGCGTCTAGAGCGGGCTTGGCGTCGGCAAGCTTCTCCTCCGCAATGGCGGTCTCGGCGGCGATCACGCTCACGAGCTTCACGGCGCGGTCTTTAACCTCCAGCACCTCCGCTTTAACAACCTCAGCTGCTGCCTGTGTGTCCGCTACGGCCGCCAACACCTACAAAACACTCGCCGTCAGATTACCTACTACTTAGTAAACCTACTCGCTATTCTTACTCAAAGGACACGACACAAACCTCCTCCGCATTAGCTGTGGCTTCCTTAATTTCCATATCTTTTACTTCCAACTCTTTCTTTAATATATCAACACTAGCTGCTGCTTCAACCAACTTGCTCAGACCAGTTGTCATTCTGCAAAATATTTTAATTTAAAAAATTACGGGAGCAGTGGAGAGTTTAGTTGGTTGCTGTAGGTTTAATAGAGGGAATTCTATAATTAGCGGCCCTTCATCCTACTAATAATTAGGTTGGTCTCACCGCTCAAAGGGTAAACTAACTTAATGGTAATACTCGTATAATAAGTGCGAAAACACTACTAGAGTTGCGCATAAATTGCCTATAATGTGGAATCTATTGTATCAGTAGGTTTCTAATTATTAATGAGTCTTCCTAGTCGTTAAAAAATAAAATCAGTACCTTATTGCCATTTCTGCTATATTTACGTGTTTTTCTTTATAGAGCACTTTATAGCCTTCAAGGAAAGATAAATATGACTTAGGGGTGACGTGAGTCTGTCTTCTAAATCGGTCGAAGTAGTCTACGCAGGCATTTGCTACATTATCCTGCACCATGCCCATTATCTCAATCAACTGATGCTTGGTTTCATCAGAACACACCACCTGAAGGCGACATTTAGTCGTGAGCAATTAACCATTCGTTGTAATTCAAATCTAATGCATTTATTATAGAAATATAAAGAATCTACACAAAGTTCAGCTGTCACTAACAAGACTTAATAATATTGCACGACTCTTAATGCGACGCATTAGAGTGTGCTCTACGATCGAAAAATTTTTTTTGCCCCATTTCTGTAACTGTTTTTATTTTTACACTCCTGCTAGTACACAGAACCTACTTAATTTATATACCATTGTATAGATGATTAAATTGAGATTAATACTGTACTTTTTAACAATTGATTTAATGCAGCAGAAATGGAAAAAGCATTAAAATAGTTGAAAAAAAAATCCTGTCCGTCAATTTATGAACCCTGAAAACATTGTAGCTTGCGATAAAATCAATTAATTGAGTCAATTTTTTTTTATACATTTGTTTCAGCCGTAGAAGGAACCCTATTGAAAATGGCTCTTTTATTCAAAGTAGTTTAATTATAATTAATAAAATACTAACTAAAATATAATATCTTTATCTAAATATTTCCTACCTTTGACTTGATGTTGCCTAGCAACCGCCAAGTAAATATCTTTGTCAGTCGTTGACATTACGACTTCATGAAAAGTGATAAATTGTTCATTTTTGTTAGAAACTATGTTTTGAAATACTTTTTCGTTTATGAATGAGTGTTATGTATGAGGCGTGCACTTTTGGATTTTCCAAACTATTTTTTTATTATTATCGCCTTCTGTCAATGTGCAATTGCCTTAAGAAGGCGAATAGTCGACAGTTAAGTGGACAAAAAAATAAAACGACAGGATTTTTTGTTTTTTTTAAATCTGTGGGTGAATGTCTGTTACAAATCACAAAATGTCAAGGGGTTTTTTCTGCGTACCTACAGAACTAAAAAAAAATCTGTCTATAATGTTTAAACTGCTTGGACATAGGCCTCCTTTCTTCGCAAGGCAGCGGGCTGTAATGTGAAATTCACCAGCATGCAGGGCCAGCGCGGTTTGGTAGATGTCATTATGACTTCGATTATTTGGCTATAGGAGTTGTCAATTTTATGCTCGGCTTAGCTTTTCAACAAGTTTTTAAGTACCTATAGTATAATAGTAAAATTTGGCTAACATTAACATGTTACAAACCTGAAACTCCCATAAAATGTGATGCGCCACTTCAATAAGCGCTTCTTTGGGCCACTTCTGGAACCAGTCCATAGTAGATCCAGATATAAGGCCGGGGAACTTTAGAGCTCGGCTTCTGAACTTTTCACCCACCTAAATTAACCAAATGCAAGTCAAACTATACGGGTTGTAAGAAGAGTACCTACTTATCATAGGTAAGGAGGTGACGAGCAATGTTGTTACAGCGATATTGACAGATATAAATCATATCAATAAAAACTGGCCAAGTGTGTGTTGGACCAAGCACAATGAAAGGATAAATTTATTTACGTATTTGGGATAAAATCCCAAAAACAAACTTAACTGTGTATGAATGAATGAAATACACTGAACCCAGCGTGGTTTAACCAGACTCTATAAATCGAATGAACCCCAAGATTTCAAATAGCCCGTGGAGCCTCATGTTACATGATGCTACAGAGGCCATTGCATATCAGGGAGTAGACCGGCTTGTAACTCAGACTTGCAACATCTAGTGTGCACATTTCACTAAACGTATAATAAAAAACTTTGGCGCAACACATTGGTAGCGTCTGTGCTGTTCAACTTTCAACGACCCCCAAAAACAAACTTAACTGTGCAATTGAAAAACTACAAAGTTTAGTTCTTAACTCCCGTACATCGATTTACGGCACGGTCAATTCTCTAACTGCAAATGTAAGTTCGCACAAAAATTAAGTTTTTCGGACTTTTTCCTTTACTTGTGCTGCTTGCTACCTTGCTTCGTGCCAAATTTCATTATTCTAACTCAACGGGGGGAAGTACCCGGTAGGTTTAGATTTATTTGCTAGTATCAAAATATGTCGTTTTATGGCCGTATTTTTTCATTGCGTTGATTTAGAAGCTTGATTTTTTTAGAACTCTACGGAACCACAGGGACTAGGTACCGTATTTGATATTAATTTTAACTTGATACCTTTACGCATTCTTGGGAAAAAGGGTCTTGACTGACTTACGGACGGACAACGAAGTGATCCTATAAGGGTTAGGTTTTTTCCTTTCGCATTAGATGATTTATGAGTGTATTCTACGATTTAAATATAACTGTGTTGACTTACAGGTGAAAAGCATAAAACAACGTGCAAATTAGCTCTGGATCGTATGATGAAGTATTCGTATAACACATCAGGAACTGGAATCCTTTTAGGGGCATACTTCTTCATAATTGGTGTCAACATATTCAGAATCTCATCTGCAGTAATAAACAGAAAGTGAATGAGTTATAGTTAAGAAGTTATCACTTCAAAATAAATAGTTTTTGCATAGCACAACCGTGGCACAACGATAGCGATAAATGATTTCGTGTGAGTGAGCTGTACGGTGCATGGTAAATGCACGCTGTGTTTGATGGGATAAGTTTTATATTTGATTGTGTAGTACGAGTACGTTCTGATTTATGAATAGCAAGTGTGTGCGCGACCTATTGGGTTTACTGATCTGATGTGTAGTTGTGGCGAGATAGTAGGGACTAACTGGAGACATTGGGTTTCGATACATTTTCAACTACCTATATCTCCTTCTTTCTCATATCTTTGGTTCCGTCTCAAAGCTGTGCCCGGCTGCCCGCGGCTTCACCCATGTAACACGGCCTATGAGTATGAATTTCCAATTCCGAAATGAAGGACAAACTTAACATTATTATTGAAAAAAAAAACTTTTAATACAGTGGAGAGTGGACCGACTTCAATGAAATAAAGACTAAATGACACTTCAAGTGGAATCCAGGGTCTGATGATAGAGCTGGAATATAGGTAATACCATTAGGAATTCCTCAACTATGCAGGATTTGAGATTGGGCTCGTTTGATTAATTATTGTCTTGAAAAGTACTATTGCCTTGGTTGAAGTCCAGAGTAGGATGATGGAGCCGGAAGGTGGCACAGGAACTCCTCAGCTAAACAATATAGCTTCGTCGTGTTTGGGTTCGTTACATTTGTTTTGAGAAGAGGAGTCTATTAGTGAAGTTGGAAGGTGGCCGTATCGGATATATAATTCAACTGGCTCGCGTCATGTTCCGCTACTCTAATTTCGAGTAATGGAACATGACGCGAGCCAGTTCAATTGAACTACTGCGGTTTCGCTGTTACGGTTTCGCGGTGGAAATGTGCTACCGGCGCGGCGGCGTGAAGGAATCACCTTAAGTGATGGTAGCTTTTGACTGGTTCGCAATTCAGATACCGGGAGTTTGTCTGCGGTTCCACAGCCAGTTAACTGACAGGCCGCGCCGCGCCGGTCGCAGCCGCACCTGTCGGCACAGCGCGCGGTGGCGCAGCGGCGGCGGTGCGGCCTGCCGTTCATACATTATGTATCTAGCTACTGATTGATTGAACAAACCCATTTCTTCCTTAGGGAACAAATTGGCAATTTCTCCTGAGCTGAGAATATTATTGAGAAACTCTAAGAACTGATCATCTTTGATGTCGTTGTCAGTAAATATGAAGGAAATGCCGCGTCCCTGCAGGCCAGCCACGCGGTACAACACTTTTATGTCGTCCATAAAGTTGTTCACGTTATACGATCTGTGAACATTTTAGAAAACCGCTTTTTTAGTTCACCTCATCTACAGATTTTATTTAAAAAAAAACAAAGTATTTTCTATATCTAATACCTTGTCAAAGTTATTTGATAGAAAGAAAAGTTGGCTATAAATGATGCTAATTTCGTTAAACTTTGTTTTCCGGAACCACCGACGCCCACGAGTAAAGCATTGCCACTGTGAACATAAAGATTTTAGAAGTTCTAAAAATAATTATTAAAATACAAAAAAAAAAACTTAAGTTACCAGCTTACCGTGGGGTGTTAATGATTCGGGATATGATGAACAGGTGCACCATCGCATCGTGGAAGAATACCAGGTCCAAATGAGCTCCTCTTATCTGTTCATTAAACAGGTCCTGAAACCCTCTCAGTTTCATGAGTAAAAATTCCCAACTGTAACAATAAAAATAACATTTTTATTTTTAATTTTTTACCGTCAAATCAAAGTTCCCAGTCTTAATTTAGCTGCCACAAAAACTTCGGTTAATATGAGCCGTTTGCTGTGTGTTAGCTGGAGAGACGTCAATTGAATGATAATGTAGCGCACGGAACGGCAACGGCGGCGTTCCTAAGCTCCTGTTTTTTGTTTACGTGGAAACTACGAGGCCTAAAGATTTGAACATTTACAATGTTCAAATCTTTGTTCAAGTATTGCTTATGGCAGCTATTATGCCTTAATTTTTGACTTGTAAATCGAAACTCTACGTTTTTTTTTTTTTTTTTTAATTAGGGCGTCTCGTAGCTGGCCTATGGGCCTGAGGCCTGAGGCCATGACTACTTAATCGGTCAATCTTGCGGCTGCCTTAAGCTCCTAAAAACTTAAAGCCTCCAGCCAGGGGCATAAACTATTCTAATTACAAACTAGGCGAACGCTCGCTAAGGGCACCCCCTGTGGGGTACGAACCTCGGCTTAGGGCGTTCGCTAACGGGAGGACAGCAAGAGGGACAGGCTGGATCAAATTTATATTATTATTATTAATCGGGGAATTTAAAGCTACAGGCTCAGCAACAACGCGGGCTGGCGCATCGTTATCGAGCAAGGGTCGGGGGGGAGTATCATTTACTCGGGTGGGACGCGATCGACGTTTGATAATTTCATTAATATAACATGACATGTCATTGTGTAAGCTGGGGTTACGTCACTCCAGCTTACACATATTTATCGGTTTTCTCACGGAGTACTTTGACCAGAGATTTGAAAATTTTACTGCCTATGGCAGCTATTATGCCTTTGAGTTAAAATACATAATCATATTATGTTCTTGATGATGATGAGATGGTGTCGTTTGCGCAGGGTTTTATTAGGCAGAAGATCATACTTCGGTATCTAATGTAAAGGAGCCAGCAATTGCGGTTTAGATACTAACGAAGGCAACTCCTCGTATACTTTGGGCGCATCGGTACTGAAGTCTTCATCTTCATCACCAGTTGGGTCAATCGGTTCACGTAGGAAGTTAACAAAGAATGTTTCTTCTTCTGGGAACTCACTCACGTACTCTGGTAACTCCTGTCTGGCTGTTTTCCAAAAATTTTCCACGAACCAGTCTTTATCAACCATTGTGACGAATCTAAAAGTAAACCAAAAATCATAAAGAATTCTTCGCTGTCGTAGTAATACAAACAACGAAGTTAAAGTAATTATAACACGTATTTATTACCTGTCCGAAATTACTCTTAAACATTCATGAAACCAGAGTTTGATACACGTCGCAATCGATTGTAGCTCCTCTCTCTTTATAAACAGAATCCCTTCCCATATACGAGACAGATCCCTTAGGTTGAACACGTAATGGAACTTAGCTGGAGTTGGCAACATTTTTATCTGTATAAAAAAGCGTTAAATAAAGATCATTACATAATTACATTACAGACTCTAAAAAAGCTACAGCGACTCCTTTTTTTCACCGATTTAAAAAAAGGAGGAGGTTCTATATTCGTCGGTATGTATTTCCATCAATTGTGGACCAATTTTTGTTTGAAAGGGTAGGTACTACTAAATAGGTACTCTTGTAGTGGTCCTATGTATATTTGGTCAAGTGATGAGTGAAATTTAAGTAGGCATCAATAACACGTATTTAATTAATCCACTTTGTGTATGCCGATGATTTAAGACTCCGTATCATAGTTGCGACAAACAAATACGCGAGAAATAGGTACTAGGGCGACAGTACGATATGTCGACCATCAGCGGTGCATCAGCACATCAGCTCGACGAACGTTATTGCGACTGATTGTTTTCACGACAAATGATAGCACGACGAAACTTTTGTTCGACGAACGATAGCGCGCCACAATTTTCGGTCGAAAAACTAAAGCTCGACAAGCATGTGTGTTTCAAACACGCGCTTGAATGAGCGCGGGTTAATTAAAATTATAGAAACGATAGATATAATATAATACATAAAATCTGTGATTGTAGATATTATTTTATTCTGTTAATTTTTATGTTGTGCCAAATGTTTATATAATTAAGTATGTTGTGTAAATTGAAGAATGATTTAAATAATTTCATGTTTAGTCAATATTTTCAACCATATGTAAAGATAATTACTTAATAGAATGTGCCTTACTATTAATATTTGCATGCCAAGATATGGCAAAATGTGTCATCGTTCAAGAATACTCGTATAACACCTTTGTATAACCGCATTTAAAGCAAATAAATAACTTTGACTTTGACTTTGAAAAAAAAAAATCTCAAAACGAACGAAGCAGTTATTTCATAATGTATATTTATATTCTCTTAATAGAAGCAGAGGCGATTTGTTTTACTGGTGTTGTGAAAAGAAGAAGAAAATAATAGTTTGGAAAATCCAAAAGTGCACGCCTCATACTTATCACTCATTCATAAACGAAAAAGAAATTCAAAACATAGTTTAAAAATGAACAATTTATCACTTTTCATGAAGTCGTAATGTCAACGACTGACAAAGATATTTACTTGGCCGTTGCTAGGCAACTTACGCACGTCAAGTCAATGGTTGGAAATATTTAGTTAAAGATATTATATTTTAGTTAGTATTTTATTAATTATAATTAAACTACTTTGAATAAAAGAGCCATTTTCAATAGGGTTCCTTCTACGGCCGAAACGAATGTATAAAAAAAAATTGACTCAATTAATTGATTTTATCGCAAGCTACAATGTTTTCAGGGTTCATAAATTGACGGACAGGAATTTTTTTTCAACTATTTTTATGCTTTTTCCATTTCTGCTGCATTAAATCAATTGTTAAAAAGTACAGTATTAATCCTCATTTAATCATCTATACAATGGTATATAAATTAAGTAGGTTCTGTGTACTAGCAGGAGTGTAACAATAAAAACAGTTACAGAAATGGGGCAAAAAAATTTTTTCGATCGTAGAGCACACTCTAATGCTTCGCATTACGAGTCGTGCAATACAAGGCGGCGCGAGTGCAGTTATGAGCAAGGCGAAAACCATTTAATAAAGATAAAATGAAACCAGTTTTCCATTTTTTTGGGTTCCGTACCAAAATGGTAAAAAGGAACCCTAAGGGTCGGGCCACACCTGCCGAACGTTCCGCGGCGGAAGGTTCGGTTGTTACGCTCCTAATGTTTTTCAAGTTAATGACACATCAGCCGAACGTTACGTCCATAGAAATATGACGCGACGGAGCGTTCCGCCGCGGAATGTTCGGCAGGTGAGGCTGAAGCTGTTTTCGGACCAGCGCGATTTGTCGCGCGACACGACACGAACAATACAAATCTTCACGGTATAACAATAACCAGTGTCGCGTCGAGCGACAAATCGCGCTGGTCTGAAAACAGCTTTATGGTCTCACCTGGGGGCCAAGTCTACTAATTTACAAACGTCACAATGGTCTCTCGACGGTGAGTTTTTGACAGATTTTGTACGGCAAATCTGTCAAAAACTAACAATCGAGAGACCATTGTGACGTTTGTAAATTAGTAGCCTTGGCCCCCTGCAGCCTAATTACGTAATGCACTGAAATGAATTGAAACAGGTTGCTAGTCCATTGCTTCATAAGTTCGAAAAAAAAGTCTACAAAATTTTTTATTTTGAACTTATGAAGCAATTGACTAGCAATCTGTTTCAATTCATTTCAATTTATTATTGATCGTGCATTACGTAATTAGGGTACTGGTCTCACTCAGCAATTACTCAAAAAGTTAAGGGCAGTTTCTTAAGAACAGTTTCTCGTAGCTACAATTACGTTGCTAATATTACCTGCCCTTGACTTGAAAATCGTGTAAATTCAAAAAGATTATTTATCGCGAAATTGCCGGGTCCGATTTTGATGCCCTTTAAACAAGGGTGACATGAAGAATCCCTAGACAAATATCAAAACCCTATCACTATTGGTTCATATATACCACTTCCCATACAGTACATAACGAAAACGACGACGACGACGACGACGACGACGACGACGACGACGACGACGTAAACTGTCGAAATACAATATATTTTAATGTAGTGATTTAGTGAATAAGTCGTTGGTGTGTCAATAAATAAATAACAGTCTTGGATCCTTTGCGTGGGGTAGGTACCACAAAAAACAGTGAAAGCTTCGAAACTTAAAAAAAAATGAACAACCGGCTACCAAAACAACACAACAAGGTCGGTGGCAAAATCGAAAATACAAAACCAAAGACACCGCCTTCCAAAATTGAAGTTAATTTTTATAGTGTTCTTTTGGAAGCCGTAAACTTAAAAAAAAAAAAAAATTACTAACTTTGGTTTGCTGCCACATAATACGAGTGACCGGTACGAGTTTTGGTATAAATTCCACTATCTTCTTGTCGTAGCGTTGTTTACAGAAATGTCCAACACTTATAGTTTCTGAAATGAAAGAATAATTATCAAAAGTCTGCGTTAGTTGTAGTCATATCCTACTAACGCATGTGAAATTTACTTTCCAGTTCACGTAATTGGCAGCAAAATTTTGTAAACAAAATGTAAGCTACTTAAGAAGCAGATATTTTTTTACTATCGAATAGTGCGTGCAACGACGGTGAACTAAGGGCTGATTTCACAAATGAAACTAAACGCGATCAGAACATCAAAACTCAATGTCTTATAAACCTATGGACTTGCCCTATCTACAAAATTGACGAGCATACCTACAAAAATCGGGCACATAAGCTGGCCGCCTTTCGTAGGGTTGTAACTGCGAGTGCAAGAGACAGAGAGAGAGCAAGCATCCGTTTGACACTCAGAATAATATGATTTGACAGCACATGTACCACAAAACTCGGCACTCAACATTCAACATGCAACAAACATCGCATAGACCTTGACTTTGACGTCACACAAAAGTTTTGCCAAGTTAGTCCTTGACAAACATATAACTCTTTTCTTTAGCAACTTTTGATTCATTAAAAAGAAGCAAAACTATTTATTACATGTGCGTGTCGATAGAAATTTGTATAAGTATTCTACCAATAGTAGATTATGCCAACTCCATAACTTTTGTATCTCAATTCATAAACTGCGTTCAAGAGCTGTCAGTGTTCCACTACAATGATGAGTCTGGTAGCTCTTGAACGCAGTTTAGATGTGCTGATCGCGTTCAGTTTCATCGGTGAAAGTAAACTATTCACTCAAGACTGAAAATTGTCGTATTGTCAAATAAATAGATTATCACTGTCTTTACCAAATATTTTGTCCATCGATTGAATGCTCGGTAGTGTACAGTTGAATACATTGAACTGTCTCTTCAAACGCGGAGGAATATCATTACGACCACCACCTATAATTATTTTAAAACACATGATTGAAAACTGCTTGAAAAAATTTACTAGGTATTTTTATCGCATTATGCTGGTCTGGCCTCAAATTAGCTTATGTATGTAGGTAGGTATATTTACTTGTCACCCACAAAACATCTCGCTTTTTAAATATCGCATGGACTCTATGGAGATGCTTATTGTTAAATCTTCTAACAAGGTAATCATTTAATACCACTAGTAGACTTTAGATTCTTTATTTTTAGGAAACACAACGTGCGCACAGCATTACTTTAGAAGTACTTATACATTTTTTACAATCCACATGGCGACGCTAGTGCTGCCCATATTCGATACTAGTGCTGGGCACATGTCTAGTAGTAAGTCATTTATCTCTGATCAAAGTTTTGCCTTGCCAGGCGTTAATTTGTCACATCGTCCGTGTCCTTATACAGGTGGATTTTTGAGACGGGGCAGTAAGGGTAACCTAAAGGCTACGGAGCCTTAAGGTATCACGAGCGAGTTGCACGGGCACGAAAAAAACCCTTTTTCGTCAATAACTTATCTAATTGTAAGAAAACTGGAAATATTGAAGTATTAAATCTGTGTAACTATAAAAGTACCGTTTTCGTGGTGTAAAAATTTCCTCACAAAAATTAAATCCTTAGTTCTGATAATTATTACTTGTAATAACTTTATCATTTTGAGGATTTTTTAGTTAACTAGAGGCATTTTCTAATCTCATTAGCATCAAGAATAACAAAAATAAGTAAAATCACATGAATAAATCAAATTAATGATGTTTATACGAATTTCCGGCTCACCTCTTTTAAGTCCAATTCGAGCGAAGTGGTCTATTAAGTACCAACAACAGTTCAACTTTTTTGTGATATTATTAAGCCTACATTCCGCCTAGGTTTTTGAAATTTAGGGACCAATTTTTTTTTTTTAAGCAGATATTTCGACTCTGTATCACTCGAACGTAAATTCCTCGTTTTCGATCAAAATTTTTGTATTTTAATTAATTATAGGAAGATGATTATTTCACGGGTGAAAGAATGTTCCATAACAATGAAAATTGCCTATCTGGTTTACACATTCCCTCAAAAGTATTTACAGGAAAAAAAGTTATGCATGGATTAAGTGGAAAAAACGCGGGAATATAAAAGATTTTGAAAAAATTTCCATTCAAAGAACAAAATTCAAAAAGGAGGCTGATAAATGCTACAAAATATATGAATTCAGTTGAAGATAACATTTCCACTAATACTAAATAAAGCTTTCTGGTCATACGTGGAGACGTAATGTCGGTTGTCCAACCGCAAAACCACAAATAGAATTCCTGACATTATACACTACAAACAGAATTCAACCAGTAATCCTACTGCTACATGTAATTTGTTCTCTAGCTTCTTTCACTCAGTGTATGAACCCTCCACATTTGACCCTGATTCCTGGGAACCTCCGACTGCAAGTGCTAGTCATGATATCAACTTATCCAGATTGTACTTTCCCTTAGAAAATATTCGTAAAGAATTAAAAATGCTAAATGCTTCCAAAGGACCTGGTCCAGACGGTATACCCGCAATGTTTTTAAAGAATACCTTGTAATACATTATGCTATCCCATATTTATATTATTTAACAAGTGTATTTCGTATATTTCCTGATGTGTGGAAACGTGCAAATATAGTAGGTGGTACAAAAGTGGTTCTTATCATGACGTGGAGACTTATCGCCCAATTTCAATATTATCAGCATTTTCTAAACTCTTCGAAAGGCTTGTTCATATGGAGATTTACCCATTTATCCACCAGGTTTTAATTAAGGAGCAGCATGGTTTTGTCAAAGATAGATCTTGTATAAGTACCTAATCTCTTAATATTTACAACAGAACTTTTCGAAAATAACAGATTGATAACAGGCAACAAACTGACGCAGTATATACTGATTTTCATAAGGCATTTGATAAAAATGATCATAGGTTGCTGCTCGATAAGATCGCATACAATGGTATCCGGGGGGATCATCTTCGCTGGTTTGTCTCCTACATAACAAATAGGACTCAGAAGGTCGTCATTAATGGGTTCGAGTCTAGCTGCATTCCAGTCACATCAGGAGTGCCACAAGGTTTATTAGGGCCTCTACTATTTATTCTGTTTATAAATGATATAAAACATTGTTTCCGAAATTCTAAATTTCTCTTTGCTGATGACTTAAAAGTTTTCAAGATAATTTCTAATGAGCAAGACTGTATTGACTTCCAGCAATACCTTGATCGCTTTTCTTACTATTGCTCTTATCAAACAATAAACTATACCTTAGTCTGCCTAAGTGTCATAGTATCACATTTACCAAGAAGAAAAACATTATTAATTTCAATTACCGACTTGCTAACAGCATTATTAACAAAGTTACTTGTCTTCGTGACATTGGTGTGCAGCTGGACTCGAAACTTCATCTGGATATCCATATTGAAAATATTACTAATAAGCAGTGATCGGAATAGGCTGAATATATTTGCCTAAACTTCGGAGAATAGAGACAGAAAATGGAGACTTCCTTACGACATTTTTTTTTTCCCGGGTTTCGGAATAATCTTCAGTAAGTTGAAAATAAGCTTTATTTAAGATGTGTAAAGGCTATTTTTAACTAAACTTGCAATTAACAAATGTTTAGGGCTTCCCAAATAAAATAAAATAAATAAATAAAATTGCAGAAAATAATGTGAAAAAGCCATGTAAAAATAAGGACAGCATTATTTTTTTCAAACCACAAATTTTTCATGTTTAAAATAAAAATACTCGTAATCTATCATGAATCGCGGAACATACATGGGGTATTTCTGGATACCTCTGGGCATGAGGAATCAATTTTTTTATGACGTCGCTATATAAAGCATAAAAGCAAAAAAGGATTATTAGCCTATCCACCTTCGAATGCCGATTACAGCGAATAATAGAAGGTTAAGTACTATTTTATTTATATAAATTTTTTGGGTAGCTTAGGAACCTGCATAGATTTTAAAGTCAGCTAGAAGAACCCCATTTTTGCACTTTTAAATTGAAGTTGAAAATTTATGTTTTACCACTAAAAACTTAAATTTCTGCTATCGATACTTTTTGAGTAACCAGCAGGAATGTTACATAGCAAGTTTAATATTGTATGTATGAAAGTAACATTGAAGACGATACGGTCGCAAAAAAATTAGAAAATAACTTACTTACTATAATAAAAAAAAAAAATTTGAAGGCAGAAAACTCAAAAAAAAAATACAAAAAAAATATAACTCGAAAACTACAAATAATCGCGGAACATACATGGGGTATTTTCGAATATCCCTGGACAGGAAGAATATTTTTTTTTTTATGACGTCTCGTTTTGGTCCACTCTTTATACGTGTCGAATTGAGAACCTTCCCTCTTTTTTTTCGTCGGTTAAAAAAGTAAGTTGGGAGTCTCATTTCCTACGAAATGTATAAATGTATGGGAAGAGTTTTTTGCGGTTTCTGAGTTTTCTAGTACCTACTCAAATCTCAGTTGGCGCGATAGTGTTTTTGATCCTTATAAGAAACAACGTCGCCTAGGTAGAATTAAAAAAAAATCGTGAAAAAGGCCCATTTCTTGCTGACTGTACATTTTTTTCAAAATCCATGAATGTGGATCAAAATTTCACAAAAAAATAAGGACAGGCTCCTACGACCATTTTCCTGTTATATTTTACAATGGGGCCGTAAAGGCGTACCCCTTTACGGCCCCTTTTCAAAAATCCACCCTATGTAAGCTATAGTCGCGCTGCGTTCATTTTGTTCAGCGAAACCAAACGCGATGTAGCGCCTACAGAGGGCTTCGGAACCTTACGGTTTTCCGAACAAATAAAGTGAAAGCGACAAATAGGGTTTTATGAGCATAAAGTCTGTCATTATGGTACCTATTACGATAACTACGATAATATTAAGAGTATTAACTAGTATTATAGAATTTCTGATAGCTGTTGATTTGAAAATACCTGGATGTATCATTGCACCGAACATCTGAATTTCAGCTATAATAGTGAATTCGCCGGGCTTCTCTAGAGAGTAGAAACCTCCTGCTTCCATCATTTGTCGTACTATTTCATTTGTCACCTAAAACATTCAACAAAGATTTCGTTCATAATTTCTGAGCGTCTACTATAAGGTCGATAAGTTCGTGTCGTCTGTTGGGACAGGTTTACTCAAACTGTTTCTGGTACTTTCCTCAAAAGGCTAATCTGTATTTTGTCCGTCAGATTTATTCCGGGCATTTCGTTCACTGGCAGTAGATACGCGTTGCATCTAATACATCTCTGAGAACTCAATACCGTGTTCTGTGCCAGTGTGCTGCGCCTGCGCGCCACAGTTTCTCAACAACGAACTTGTCGGCCTAGCAATCTTTATCGTTCCATCATTACCTGATCCCCCCATGAATTCACCACCGGCATGTTTATGTCGTCAACGAACACTGTCATCGCTCGCCCTCCTGGAGGCCCATACGTCATACCGACTCTCTTTTCCACATATGATTCGATAATTCTCTGAAATGTAAAAAACGTCATAATTCCATCACATTCAATTGTAATGTAGCTCGTCGGGACAGTCAACGTGTAGATATAAGGATTCATTTTACTCACTTGGAACAAATTAGGCGTCGTAGCGGATGAGAAGTTTATTATTTTAAACAATCTTACTTCGTTATCGTATTTTTGCATATAACTTTTTAACATGACTGTCTTGGCAGTGCCTTGTTCGCCGATCAGAAGCACCGCCTTGTTCTGCTTAGCGATGGTTTCAATCAAAAATGTAATACACACGTTATCAACATTTGGCACCAAGATTGAAGCGTACTCCGGTATACTGTCAGCCGGGTAATTGTATCGCTCAACACTCTCGGACCTGGCAAAATTGAAATGAAAATACCTGTTATAATAATTCCATTACAGGCAACTAGTGGGCAACACGATTTAGACGATACTCCTTGTTGTCGAACTCTCGGGGTTCTGACGACCCGTAACGACCGGCAAAGATCCAAGAATGATAGCTGGGACCCTGATATTCCGTTTCTCCATCCTAAAACAGTCACCCTATGATGGAAACTCGGAAACGCGAGTTCTTACGTCCAGACGGAGTGGATAGTTGGCAATGAATTTTGATTGTTCTTCCGACTTTTTACTCCAAGTACAGTTATTATCATATTGATGATATTGGTAATTGCTAGTGGTAATTCAGCTTCAAAGAAGAAATATGTATGTATTTTTATAGGTATGCATGAGCAAACTAAGTAAGTAAATAGTCACTAAGTTTCTCTCTGGTGTTTTACAAATAACCCTGTATATTTTAGTGAGGTATGCATTTAATTTTTTTAAGTTAGTATAACGTTTGTAAAAACTAGCACTGACCAGTGCTCCCAGAAGCCGCTGGGGGTGACAGAGTACTCGAAGGGCATGACCCATTCCTTGGATTTGGCGCCGGGCCAGTCCAGTTTCACGGGAAGCTTGGTCATGAACTCACACATGCGAGTGCGCATATCTAGCTCCAATACCGCGCCCAATGACCACATCATCGCAAAGATGACCAGCCGCTCTAGATGACGGTCTGTGTGAGTCTCTGCAAGTATTAATAAATTTCATTTTCATTTATTTAATGATTTATCATCGTCTAGGTAGCAACAAGACAAGGTTTATTTATCTAGTCAAAAAGTTTTGAAAATTTGTTCAATTATAATTGTAACAACACATACCATAACATCCCGCCTGTTGTTGCGGACGGCTACTATACCCAGTGAAGGTACCTCAGTCGCCGTGGGACGTCTCCCACAATAGATTGATGCGTGTCCCTACTACCTGAGTTTTAGACGACTCTTGCTGGTTACACGCACCACCACGTACCCCTGAATACGTACCTCGAAGATTGTGTACCACAAACCATTACCTGGTATACCTTGGAGTAAATAAGACTCTGATATCTATCTGAACTTATTCGGAGACTTCGGCTTGCATTTCTTGCTATTATTCTTCCGGTGGCTGGGCTGCGACTGAGGTACCTTCACTGGGTATAGTAGCCGTCCGCAACACCTGTATTCCCCGAAAGGTAAGCTGAGGTGTAATAATATTGCATTTATTGACCGGCCAGAGTGAACAATGACGAGGAATAGAGCTTTCACCTCTTTCTTGCATTTATTGGCCGGCTTGAGTGAAGATTCGCAATAGCAAACGTGCTCCGAGGAAGGAAGTATTCCAGCAAGATCCTGGTAGGAATCTTGACCGTACTTCCGTTACAAAGTCAAAGTAACGGTTTATTTTATTTTTTCACTGTGTGTAGGAGCCACAGAACAGAAAATCTGTTCTGTGGTAGGAGCCATTAGACGTTTGTGTTGTTGCAACTCTTTTGACTTTTACTTTAGCAGTTACTTGAATGAAGAAACACATTTGCCGTAGTACCAGTAAAGGTGAAGTAAAAGTACAATACTTTTACTGATTACTTTAGTTGTTTATGAAGAAACTGGCCGTAAAGGGCCTCTGTGAGTGGCTTCAAATGACCTGGGACCATGGTCCCGAAATATGTAAATAGAATAAAAATATTAATAATATAAGCAATGGAATATGTATGTGTATAATTTGTAGGCCTGCGTAAATACTTTCGCTGTCGATAATGATCCATCACATTGAAAACCAAAAATGGCCCTTAGAATATTTTGCAGCATAAGTTACCTACTCGAGTCAATTTTAAACTTATTACAGTAGGTATAATGAATTATTTGCTTACTGCCACTGGGTATTTCAATTTGTAATAATCCATCAAGCACGTCTGTACATTGTCTGAAAAGCAAGTTTACAATCTTCATCATACTAAAGATAAGTAATACATTAACGAATTATTTTAATAGATGCAGTATTAAATACAAACCTGATGTAGATAGCTTCCAGAATTTTCATCTTAGCCACAAGCTTCATTTGTACAAATCCATGCACGTCGTCATATACTTTATTGAAAATGACACGAAGGGTATCGGCCTCTTTTTGAGGGCGGTGCCGCAGCCAGCCCTGTGCACATGAACTAATAAATATGTATGAACGTGGATGAAAAAAGGAATCTGAAAGTTCCGCAGTTTGTCTATCTGAAAAAGCCGTGTGTTTATATTGAACCAATTGTTTCAGAACTGAGTTTCACACTGCAATCCTCAGCTTACTTATTTCTCCTTGACTAAGTGGTTCTCTTAACGTTTTTTTTTTGCAGATTCTAGATGATAATATTACACAATAACCATATCTAACACTCGGTTCCTGAATTAAATGTTTGAAATTGAGAACTTTTTAAACTCTAGCATTAATTAAGGTGATACAATAGTTAACAGTTTAACAATGTTTTCGACATTTTAAAAATGTTCAAATAAAACTAACCAACTAACTTACTAAACTACTTATAACTGTTTGTTAATTTTGCGGTATATTCTTAAAAATTTTGAAAAATCATCTACTTATAAGAAATTTGACACCATTTATCTTCAAACTTTATAATGACATTAAGCGTTCAAAATTACAGACAGAAATCTTCATTTAAATATCTATCCAACGAAATACAATAATATTTAAAAAAAATTGGTTTGGTTGGATATTTCCTCCTTTCTTGAGAACATAAATACCTATTTATGAATCATGAAATCAGATATTATTGGCGAACTGGTCATAGTAATATATTTATGTTCGTGACTGTACATGTTTAAATACACGCAAACTTAGCGGAGCTCTATTACTTTACCTCCAGTATAGGTTGCCATTTGAGCACGGATGAGGACAGAAACACCATGCCCATCCGACTGACAGTGGCGGGCGAGGCGTTGTCCACGTTGTCCGGCTCGAACACCAGCTTACTGTTTTGTGCCATCGTGATGCGGTCTCCGTTGGCCAGCGTCAGCGTCTTGTTGTCATCTAGCACTGAATTTAAATTCTCTATCCACACGGCGTCCACCGGACCATCTGGCAAAACAAAATGCTTTGCAGATATTTCATCCATATCGCTTATAGGAAACCTGGTTTAGTTCCATCTCGGCACCCATGAATTTATTTATCATGTCTACGAAAAATTCCCATCTCGGCACTCCGTCATTAGTCGTTGCTAAGTACACAGTCATCAAAAAATGGATACACTGTATCAGTGTAGTGAGTAAATAAAATTAACTCAAAACAAAAAAATGTACACAGAAAAAAAAGTACCTATATAATAAGTTTAATTTTAATTTTTTAGTGTTTAGTGGAGAATTAAAACATTCTATCGACACGTATTCCAATAAATCTCAACCATTTATGCAAAGGGGGATCAGCTAATTGCTATAACTGACTGTAGGTACAGTGAACGCGTCATCAAGCCTACTCGTATCATTCAGTACCAGTATGAAAGTCCTCAAAGTATGGACGCCCTTTTGCCGTTAATTGTACATAATAACTGTTGATTTTTGTAATATGTTTTACATAATTGCTGTAAAGATTTTAAAACTATTATTTCTACGAACCGTGAATTTTTCATATATTTTAAGATTTGTCATGTTACTGCCAAGGCGGATGGATAATGGAGCCTCTAAAAAGCGATTCAGGGGCGTGTCTGTGAAAATGGTAATTTAAAAAGAAACAAAAATGATTTAATAAATAATAAAGTTGATTTACTTATTATACTGATACTGTGTTTCCGTTTCTTTTTGTGTACCTTAAAATGATTCATGAGAGGGTGCCGAGATGCGAATTTTTCGTAGACAAGACAGATAAATTCATGGGTGCCGAGATGGGAATAAACCTAGGTTAGGTTTCGAAGCACATTCTATTTGGTTGCATATTCACCTAGGACGATCCAAGTTGTATCAGATTTCTTAACCTTCAGAGCTCTTCGCCACAGAGTAGAGAATATCCCATCAGTCCAGTCATTTGTTGCTACGTCTAAACGCCCAAACATTTGGGGCGCAGTGATTGCCTAAAATATATTTTTTTAGATATTTTAACAGAACGTCGAAGAAAATTAAAAGACAACTTGTTTATATAAAACACTAGCGACCCGCCCTTGCTTCGCACAGATTATGCGATTTGATAAAACATGAAGATTTATTTTTTATACCTAAGCTAATTATATTAATGTTATAAACACATAAAACTTCCGGAAAAAACTCTCTAAATGATTGTGAAAGCCGCACAAAATTCCGTTGCAGAGAAATGTCGTTTCTTATTTTTTTTCTGTTTGATATTAAATATAAACTTTTATTACTCCAAAAGCTGTATTTATTGTTTATTTTCACAGTAATATAAACATACTAAAATATGAGATGGAGTACCTTAGGATTCATTCTCGCTTCCCTGTGCGGTTTCCCGAGTTCAGTGAGCGCCGCCATGAGCGCGTGTATACAGGTGGTCTTGCCCGAGCCAGTCGGACCCATCGTCATCAAGCCGTGCCTCACCAACGATGTCTCAAACAACTGTATGATCTTTAAGTTCCAGTCCGGGTGGTTGACAAGGCGCATGCGTTCTGCCACTAATACAATAGCGCGTTGCATTTCCCTAAATATAAAAAACAAATCGGGTTACCAAACAGTGATAGCAAAGCTAGAATCCGTGAAACCTATATACGTAACCATCGGTAGACCCCGAATAAACCAGGTCACTTTTGATTTTGTTATCATCATCTGCCTAGCCTTTTCCCAACTATAGATGGGTCGGCTTCCAGTCTTACCGGATGCAGCAGAATACCAGTATTTTACATGAAGCGACTGCCTATTTGACCTCCACAACCCAGTTAGCGGGTAATACGTTACCCCTAGGTAAGACTGGTTGTCAGACTTTCGAGCTTCTGACTGCTCGTAACGACTGTCAAAGATCCACGAATTACAGCCGCTACCAACGGTTTAACATGCTTTTTGTCGCACGATGGGGTCTTGGTATGTAAAGATAGTCACCCATCCACGCAAATAACCGCGACAAGCGCAGCTTAACCCGATCAATCAACCCGTGCGGGTGTGATTACTTAGCCAAAAGCCCCTTCACTTTTGGTTTTGTCAGAATGGTAAAAAAAAAACGCTGACCCTAAGTATCATGGACAAGGGAAAAAGAATCTTCTTCTTCATTTTCTCCATGGACAAGTGAAGAAGAATCAGATGATTATGATGAAAAAAAAAAATTGTCGTACCTTTGAACAGTTTGAGTTATTTTCATGCCGGGGAACAAATCTTCAATCAACGATATAAACAAAGGCTCGTCTTCATCTACCAACTTAGACACGTTCATTTCCCTGCGAAGTAATAGCATTACTGCAGAACCCCGTTTAGATACATTTATTAAAATATTGTAATAATCACTCACTTCAGTACTCTCATCATGATGTTCTCCTCTGTATTATCCGGGTTTGCCCGTTTCTGCGCGCCCATAGTTCGCAACACGGACAAAATGTTCCGCAACCCGAAGTCATAGTGCACCTGCTTCGACAGCTGCTCCTCGCACAGTTTGTACAACGTAAAGAACTTGCGAGCTGCAATTTTATTGATCAATTGAACCTAAAGCTGCCTACGACGTTGAAGTACAAGTATTACGATTTCTGCTGAAGGGCTGATTCGAATGGCGATATGTAGGTAATTAGATGAGCTGAAGACGAGAGCTATATGAGACTTGCGATGGTGAAACTAGAAGACTCACAAAAACCAGTACAAGAGACATACCTAACACGATGTTCTCTTTAAAGCCGCAGCTGGCCAACTTGACACGGATAATAATCTGTCTGTCCGGGACCATCATCGCGACAGAGCGAAATTGTATCTTCAAATTTTCAGGCAGCTCTTGACGTCCAGCATAGCCAGGGTTCATGGTGATGATGAAGGCAAACTCCCGATTCAAAGTTACTGTGTCACCGTCGCTACCAAAGCAACATATACAATTTTTATGTTTTTTTTATGGTTTTTAGAGTTCTGTACCTCAAAAAGAAAAAACGGAACCCTTATAGGATTACTCGCATGTCTGTCTGTCTGTCCATCTGTCACAGCCAATTTGCTCCTGATTAGGGGAGTCACTTTTGGGGGGCAAACAAGAATACTGTACCGTGTGACATATCAAATAAACGGGCTTATTGCGACGATCTAAATTTTTAGGGTTCCGTACCTCAAAAGGTAAAAAAGGCACCCATATAAGCTCAGTCTCTTGTCCGTCTGTGTCAGCACCGATTTTCTCAGGAACGAGTAGACCTAGCAAGTTGAAATTTATACCTGATACTGAGGTCTATAGTCCCTATTAGGTGTATAAAAATCAAGGTCCTGAGTCAAAAAGATATAGGTAAATTAGATTTTCGCGAAAACTTGTATACCAAAATTTATATAAATTTTCAACTTTTTTAATTTTTTGTAGTTTTCCCTTTGCTTTTAACCAAAATTGACAATTCTAGGTCAACCGGAAGTACCCTATAATTTTTGGGTCGAAAACCTATATGGTAGTTCCCGTTGATCTAGAATCACGAAATTTGGCAAAAAGCAAGGTCTTATTTAAAAAGTTGGAAAATTAATGGGTGTCGGGGATAAGTACATACTTACATAGTTTTTTTTTGCTTTTTTTTTTAAACTTAGCCCCACTTTAGGAATTTCTCCTGTATTGTGGGTGCGTTTACAAACATTTAAATTCACATACACAAACAGCCAGACCCGGAACAACTACTTGCAGATTATACAAATATTTGTTTCGTGCGGGGATCGAACCCGCGACACGCAGCGCAGCAGTCAATCGCTTACCCACTGCGCCAACCGTGTCGTCAGTTGACGCCAATTAACATAGTCCTCTGAGTTGTATGGGTGCTCATACAATTTAGAGGACTAGTTTCTGGGCATATAGATTGATGCTTATAGATTACAGGAAAATCTATAAGAAGTGTATGGTCTTAAAAAAACATGGTAAATCACTCAATATTGTGCTTACAAACTTACCGTTGCAGTTAGACTGTATGGGAAAACATGTTTTTCAACTACAATGTTGTTTGTTCTTGGGATGAATTCATCCCAACTACGGAACCCTTCATTATGCGTGGTCCGACACACACTTGGCCGACAGACAGATAGACAGCCAGCCAGCCAGCCAGCCAGCCAGCCAGCCAGCCAGCCAGCCAGCCAGACAGACTGACAGACAGACACATGAGTGATCCTATGATCTTATCCGTTTTTTTGTTCGGACGTACGGAACCCTAATGTTCATATATTTTCCGATGTTTTCTACTTATGTCAAGACATCGGCGTAGCCTCTTTTGTACCTGAATATGAAGGTTTCCTTCCTCTCCTTCTTAGCGGTGAGACAGATGTAGATCTGCTGCGCTGCCACTGACAGCACGGGCAATTCGATGCGGTTGAACTCATCGAAGCAGCCCCACGTGCCTGACTGAGCCAAGCCTTTGTAGATGCGACCCAAGCCTGACCAGTAACACATTTATTAAACAAGTCGCATACAAAACAGTGTAATATGAACTACTTATAATCAAGCGCAATGAGCAACTGTACCTCTGAAGTCCATCTGGTCGGAACAGTTGAACACAATGACGAGCTTGCCGAGGGTGCGGCCCATGTCTTTGGTGGTCTCGGTCTTTCCGGTTCCGGCGGGGCCAGCGGGCGCGCCGCCCATGCACATTCCGATGGCCTGCGATAGCGTGATGTAGCAACGATCCGTCAACGGCGTGATCACAAGCCGTTCCGTTATACCCAGATATTCATTCTGTGTACATTTTTTTATTTCTTATAAATAATAATAATAAAGTTTAATAATAAAGTTTATTGAGGTAAAAAGGTAAAACACTAAATACACAAATTTGCTTAAATCTACGAAAAATTCAGTTGTGTTATGTGCCTGAACTAGGTCATCCTGTGTTTCAGGCGTGGCAAGGTATCATATTTCTAAATAATCACATTAATTATAAAATCTAGTAGGTATGTAAAATGGTATAAATAGTACAATAAAACTAAAAATCTTAGTACCTATCCTAACTTAGCTAGAATTAATTAGTACAAATACAATTTTTATTTAAGTACAACTAATAATTTCTCTGTATCTTCATAGGACATACTTCGGAGAGCTTTCTTGAGAGTTCTTTTGCAATTTATATAATTAAGAGAATAAATGTTGGCTCTAGCATTTAGTCTGTTATAAAGTAGTGGTCCTAGGAAGACAAAAAATTTGGCTGCGAAAGCATGTTTTGTACTTTTTGTAGGGCAAACTATATCTTTCCGTCTCTTTTTAGTAAATTCAGTGCTATATGGGAGGGCTGCGTGCTGTTTTAATACGATGCTCATTATGAATAACTGTCGAGCTGTTAGTACTTCACAGGATTTATAGAGTAGGTTAGTAGGAAAAAGGAAAGGGCGGCCAGTAGACACCTTGAGAATCGCTCTTTGAGCTCTCTCGATAGGTAGTAGCAAACTTTTACCTGCTCCACCCCAAGAGGTGATGCAGTACGTCAAAATTGACTGGCAGAGAGCAAGATAAACTCGCCTAATTAATTTTGGGTCTGCAATATAACGTAGTTTTTTGAAAATGAATATAAGCTTACGCATTCTATTATTTAAGGCTTCTATGTGTTGTTTAAAAGATAAGGTTTCATCTATTATAATACCCAGATATTTTATTTGATTAGTTATATTAATATTAGGACACGTAAGGAGGCAATCTGCCGGGGCCATACAACAGTGAGCATACATCGTCGAGGGCAAAACAGATGTTTGTTTGCGCATTGAAAACTTAATATAATTTGTCTTAGCCGCATTTAGTGTTAGTGAGTTATGCTGAAGCCACTTATTTACAATATTAAAACCGTGTTGCGCAAACTTGTAGACTTCATGTTCTGATTCAGCAGAAAAAAGGAGGGCAGTGTCATCAGCGTAAGATATTATAGTGCCGTGCTCTAGGTTTAGATTACAGAGGTCATTTATGTATATCAAAAATAGAGTAGGCCCTAAAATACTTCCTTGGGGCAAACCAAAAGACGTGTTTTTTTTCGTCTGCGCTGAGAACATTGCCAATTTTAACGCACTGGGTTCGGTCTTCTAAGTAACTTTTGAGAAGTTTCAGTTGAATGCCTCTTATGCCCATTGTCTCAAGCTTGCGCAACAGAATAGGAATGGAGACTGTGTCAAAAGCTTTGGCGAGGTCCAGGAAAACTCCAACTGTGTGGTTACCCTTGTCAAGTTCTTGGGCTAGATAGTCAGTCAGATGATGTACGGCATCGGCAGTTGAAACTTTAGGTCTAAATCCATATTGACGGTCCGACAAAATTGATTTATCCTCCAGATATCTAAACAATCTTTTATTTATGATTTTTTCTAAAATTTTTGACATAGAACACAGTAAAGAAATTGGTCTATAATTTGTTACTTCCTGTTTACTGCCTGTTTTGTATACAGGGACAATAACTGCTTTTTTGAGGCACTCGGGAAAAATACCCAAGGACAGGCACATTCGGAAAATATAAGTCAGTGGTGGTACCAAAATAGTCTTGAATTGTTTGATGATTTTATTTGATATATTATCCCAACCAACTGCACAGTCGTCCTTCAAAGTCATGATTATTCTTTCTACCTCAGTTTCGTCAGTATCTAGCAGGGCGAAGGATGTTAAGGTGGGGTTACATGCAAAAGGCGTGCTTATTAGAAAGTGTGATTGAACCCGATTTCTTTCTGCCCGATTCTTTCCAACGTTAACAAAGAAATTATTTGCAAAGTTAGCAGATGTTAGCGGTGTCGAGTGCGCTTTTAATAAACCTGAAGATGACTTGACATTTTGTTTCGAGGTATATGTTACATTTTTAATTTATTTCCAGATCTGTTTACTATTTGTTCCAGCCTCTTCCAATGCAGTTTTATCGTAGTTGCTTTTAACCTTTTTAAGGAGATCATTACAGAAATTACGATACCTTTTGTACGAAAGCTGCAGTATTGCATTATCTGGATGAGATTTAGCCTTCATGTGCAGTTTATCTCTATGTTTCATACAACGAATAAGACCTGTCGTGATCCAGGGTTTTATGTTACAATTTTTACGGCTCAGTCTTGATATTTCTGTATTTTTCTGAATTGCATGTCGTATATTTTCTATTACATACAACATACAAAACTGCGGATCAGCAGAATTGTAGACTGGATCAAAGTTGATGACGCGTAAATCTTCTTCAAGTTTATTTATGTTTAATTTAGAAATTGTGCGAGTGTTTTGTTTAGGTAATTTACAGTTTATGATTAATAGGGCAGCATTATGATCGGTTATTGTTGAGTTAACAACAAGTGCAAGTGAAGGGAAATTCGATGTAAGCATGATATGGTCCAAGCAAGAGCCACTTTGATGTGTAGGAAAATTATGTGCGGGGAGCAAGCCATGAAAGGCGCATAGGTTGAGGTAGTCCTGAGCAGATGCATCAGCACTTCCTGGAAGAATATTAATATTAATATCGCCAATTAAAATCGTGTTTTTGAAGGATGACAGGTTTTGCAAGGTGTCATTCAGAGAGTTAGTAAAATTGCTGATATTTTTAAAGGAGGGTGGCCGATATATTGCTAATATCTCAAATTCTGACCCAATTTTAACTAACAAACTGTTGCAGTCGACCATATTAGGTTCCTCAACGGAGACATTTAAATAACTTCTGACATAAACTATCACCCCATCATTTTGATTGAAATTTATACTACTTTTGTACATAGTATATCCCGTGATTTGCGGTATGTTATATTGCTTAGCAAGCCAACATTCGGTAAAAACAATTATGTCACTAGCCATGTTTATCCGTTGTTGAAAAGTGCAAAAACTATCAAAATTCTTATATATGCTACGAATATTTTGTGTTAGTATGGTTAAGGGAGTTTTATAGCCGGAAATATATATTATTGTTTGCATTGTTCCGCTTCACAGAGTTTAGACTCGGATACAGAGAAATTATCTAAGTCATTAATTATCGTGTCAATCATATTAAATAAAAAGAATAGAAAGCGAAAAATGTAAAATAAAAATTAAGTAAAAGGTCTAAAATAACTTATAAACGGCGCTCTTAGGCGCCTCCATACATCCATCCTTACTGATTGAGTACTTTTGCTTTGCTACATCAGTTGCTGCATTTGACCCTTATCAGCTTTATTATTCGGTTTTATGTATATGTTATTGGCAATCTGTATAATCCGTTATCTATACAGTACCGACACATTCTATAGAATGCAAATAACGTTCAGGCAAAGTATGAAATATAATTTGTTCCATACTTTGCCTAGGTATTCTATACAATACCGAATGTTCAACCGGCAATGTGTAGAATATAAAAACATTATAAGTATTCGAGGCAGCAGTTTATCGTTTGTCTTTGGAATGTATTTTAATGAAGACGGCGTCCCTAGTCCAGATAATGACACTCCATTCCTTTGCAAATTTATAGTCTATGGGAACAGGTCAGAAATTTGTGAAATGTAGTAGTAAACAGCATTGCGATACTCAGATGTGCTTAAGCGTTAAAAAGAAAATTCTATGTACATACATCAAATTGACATCAGTCACATCAGTAGGTATTTATTTGATCTTACAGATCAAATAAATACTTACCATTGTTATTTGAACTTTTTTTATGTTCAGTATCTTATACTAACCTCCCTACTACTTAAAAAAAGTTCAAGTTCTTTTTAGTAAAGTTGATTATGAGTTAGCAAAAGATGTTTGTTTCGTCCTTCATTTTATAATTTACCTAATCTTCTCGATGCATCTTAATTCTTATAATACCGAGGCATAACATACATTGACTAGTCAGGGTATATAATGATAAACGATAGATAAAATATTCTATACAATGCCTTGATGAGCTCGGCATTGTATACATATACAGGGTGGCAGGGACATCGACGCGAAGCCGGTTACCATGGATTCAGTACATGATTCTGAACCCCCCCGCTTTGAAATTTTTCGTCGGTTATTAAAAAAAAAATCAGCTGTTTCATAGAAAAGTGCAATACCTACGCGGTCAAAATGTATGGAACAGCTGATTTTTTTTTTAATAACCGACGAAAAATTTCAACGCAGGGGGGTTCAGAATCATGAACTGAATCCATGGTAACCGGCTTCGCGTCGATGTCCCTGCCACCCCGTATAGGTATTCTATAGAACGCCTGAATTCCATGCTTTGCCGAGAACTTATACATGAAAAAAAATAACCAGTGCGCAAATTTTGACATAATAAACATACGCGAGTTTCAATATTATTGTCTTATTAAGTAATAAAAAAAAGTACGAGAGCCCAAGACCTTTAACTTTTTGTTTTTTTTTTTTGGTTTTACGACCAATACCTTATAAAATCAATGGATTTGGTTATTCTGAATCAAAAGATCCTAATTTCAGAAATTTTCCAAGTCACGCCGTGACCGCATTATAAAAAAGGTGTTTATTGAAACTCTCTTAAGTTTATTTTGTCAATATTTGCGCACTGGTAATTTTGTTTTCCTGTGTAAATAAACCCGAATTAAAGCTGATAATCGAAATTATTTCGATATTGATTCGCCAGCGGAAGTCGACTTCTTGGGTTTAGGTCGTGACCTGGAGTTATTTGAAGAGTAATTCCAATTTTTCCTTCATACTTTCTAGGCTTAGAACCATCAAAAGAAATAAAGCATAATGCTTTATTTTCTGCATTTTGATGGTCACGTCAGAACAATTAGTGGATATATCTATGTTATAATAACATTACCGATACAGACTCACCAAAAAAAATTGCGCACTGGTTAAAAATAATTCTATAAAATACTAGAGATTATATACGGATGATATTATTTTAAATAAGATTAGTTTGGATTTTGGATAAGAGGTTAACCTCGAATACGAGCTCCTTTATAATTAAAAAACTTTAGTTAAGCACCTGATATATAAAGTCGACATCCGTTATAGACACCACACAGTCATCAGAATCCTCAAGGTAATAAAAACGGGCTTGCTTTTGCCATTCAAAGTCTCCAGTCGATTTAATTCTCATCCTCACAAGATCATCAAAAATATCTCTAAAAAAATCCAATAAAAATGATGTTAAATTTGAAAAGTTTCATTTGCTTTTCAATAATTTAATTTAATTTGGGTGTGTAATTATCTTTATTCAGAACGTGACATGATCGCTTTATAAAACATAGTCTTTTATAAAATAGCTACTAGCTGCTCCGACAAGACTGCTCTGTCCAAATTTCTGTCTTTTCCGAAATTCCGGACAAATTATCCATTTTAAAACAAAAAATTGCCAAATCGGCCCAGCAGTTCTCAAGTGATGCGCTTACCAAGGAACAGCATTTCATACTTATTTATATAGATTTGAATAGGTAACTAGCCTTTGATGCACATGGATAGTGATCATAGTCTCAATTTGCGTTCTGTCAAGAGGCACCAGATCCCTGACCGTCTGATCAATGAGACCGTTCAACAAATCAAGATTTTTCTGATTAGTAATTCTCATAATAAATTTATCTGCTCTAGCTTTCTTTAGAGCATACTCTGCATCGCTTGTCCATAAAATTTGCATTCCCAACAAACCAGCCTAGAAAAAACACGAATGATAAATAAAACAGTCTATCTAGAAGAAAAAAAAAACGGTGCAAAATAATATTATTAATGAATTATTGTATGGAGTCTTACTATACTCGATTTTGAGGAGTTCAACAGCACCACGAACATTACAAACAGGATATTATTAATATCGCTCCTTGAATATTATTGATAGTCTAGTAGAGATATAATATTTTTTCCACATAACCTTTGATAATTCTAAAGTTTTTATTTTCGCTAACTGGATAACTTTAGTGAATTCATTGCTATGTATAAAAATGATAACAGTTTAGAGTTATGCAATAGGTATAAATGAGGTATTTCCTATTATTTTGTGTTTTAACGATGATATAAAATTTTAATACTTCATTGTTTCTTTATTAGTCTAGTACTAAGTATCTAAACTTTTTATTAGCGAAAATGCTAACAGATAGGTAATGTGGAACAATGGGATACTGAAACTATCCCATAGCTCTTTCAATTAAAAAAAGTTTTTCAAATCATTTCTATTTAGTTATACCTTACAACAAAAGTTCTAACATACATTGTATGTTAGAACTTTTGTTGTAAGGTATAAGCCCTATATCTAAACAGGAAAATATTTGATAAACTTACATTGTTTATTGAAAGACTTACGGAACATTATCAGTTTTCCATTGATCCACATTAGGTACCTACCTATCTGTACTAATAAAGAAACAGTAAAGTATTTAAATTGTATAATTACTGTTATAACACGAAATAATAAATTAATACCTATTGCATAACTCTAAACTGTTAGCATTTTTGTATAAGTATAGCAATGAATTCTTTAAAATTATCCACTCAGGGAACATAAAAAAAATTTAGAATTATAAATATCGAAGGGCATATTCTTCTGGCTACTGGACTATGATTGCTTATTGATGCTGATACGACATAAAGCGACTTCATTCTATTAATACATTTACCTGACCAGGAAAATTCCAAAATCCGACCAAAAACTCAAACTCCGGGTCTCCTGCCATTGTTTGCGCAATGCTTGCTATTATATTTCTGACGGTGGTTACCATTGCGTCAAGGAGAGTATTCAACCAGATCTGTAAAAGTATTTCAACTTGTTATCTATGTTGCTTAGCCATATGGTTGGTATAACACTGTCAACGAAATAGTTTCTTGTGTAGTAATATTTGGACTTTATGAACTTCGAATTTAGTAAGACAAGCAATCAAATTATTTTTCAACACACTTGCACGAAAAGCGACTCTTATTTCACTTCCTTTAGGTTCACAATGCAGTGTAAACCGTACTTTAGGTTCACAATGCAGTGTAAACCGAACTTTAGGTTCAGAATGCAGTGTAAACCGTACTTTAGGTTCACAATGCAGTGTAACCGTTGGTAAAAACCGTATGAAAATCCGTTCGGTAGTTGAACTTGAACACATACCCCACACACGCTCAACCAAACTTGCGCAAACTCAAATTTGCACAGGCTTGGAATCGAAAATTGAAAATCATACAAGCCTAGTTTGCACAATTTTTTTCCAACACACGTGACGGTTCATTTGCGCAAGCCTGAATTTGCGCAAGCAAATCGTTACGTGTGAGGCTACGATTAAGAATAAAACAAAAATTTCAAAGAATTTTTAGATGAAAACAAAATTTGTAAAAATATTCGATACTTTAATTTTGTTTTTTTTTGTCTGGTTTACTTTTTATATCAGTGTACATAGGTACCTTAACCTTACCCCTGCCTTACATTTCGGGAGAACAGGCGCAATGTTGTGTGTTTGTATATTTTAGCTGAATGGGTAAAGGTAGGTACGTTAACGTCATCATAAATATAAAAGTAGGTACGTGAACGTCATCATAAATATAAAGGTAGGTACGTGAACGTCATCATAAATACACACATCAAAAGTGTCTAGGGATCAACATATATTTTTGCAATAACTTTTCTCCTGATTGATATTAATTAAAATTTTCTTTAAGGATTCATCAAATAAAGTGTTTTCGTTTGTCACAGTAACGATAAACCAAGTCACCTTTGCATTAATAAAGAAATTTGCCATTTTCCTAATAAAGGGATTTTTGACATTTGAACCACTAACATTAAAGTTCGAAAAAAAGACTGAAATAACAGTTTTCTTTAAAATTTTATTGGGTAACTTAAACAATTAATAATCCGTGTTTCTACCGCGAACACTAACAACACAAGAACATCGGTTTGGCATACTCAAAATGAGTTCATCCAAATCACGCTGTGGAATGGCCGCCCATGTTTGTTGCAACAACAAAAAAAGGTCTTCTTGCGACTGGATACCCTCCATAATCGGCAGAGCTCTTCTCTGTAGCATATCCCATGCATGCTCAATCGGGTTCAAGTCTGGCGACTGAGCAGGCCAGGGCAGGACATTGATGTTAGCTGCGGCGAGAGTCTGTCTTACAACTCTTGCGGTGTGCGGTCGTGCATTATCATGCATTAACTGAAATAAGGGACCGATTTGCACTTGTAGAGGAACGATGACGTCTGATACAATCGTCTCAGCATAAATTTGAGCGTTGAGGTTGCCTCTAATCCAAATCAACTCAGTTCTTCCGCCGATCCAAATACCCGCCCATACCATGATGGTTCCACCACTATAAGGATGGACTTCCTGGCAGGATTTTAATCGCTGTTGGCGTCCAGGGGTTCTCCAGTGTCGTATACGTCTTGTATCCGGTCTCATACCAAAACGAGACTCATCAGAAAAGCACACGAAACGCCATTGTTCTTCTGCCCAATTTCTGTGTTCAAGAGCCCATTGATATCGAATCCTACGATTGTGCATTGCTATAGGTGGTACCCGTAGCGGTCTTCGGGAATGAAGGTTCACTTCATGCAAGCGGTTTCTGACTGTTTGGTCGCTAATTAAGTTCCCTGAAGAGTGATGAAGCCTCACGGCTAACATCATGGCGGTTATTGTTGGAGCTCTTCGAGCTAAGATTTGAATGTATCGGTCTTGTCTCCGTGTGGTGCAGCGATACCGTCCTCCATGGCGCTCAGCCACGGTACCAGTGCTTCGGTAACGTGTCCAAAGTCGACTGATAACACTCTGACTTGTATTCAGAGCTAAAGCCACAGTACGTTGCCGGGAACCAGCTTCTATCATTCCCACGGCTCTGAGCATTTCTTCCCTGCTTAAATGACGTCGCTGCTCCATAATAACGTTGGTTTTAATCAGTAGTAGGGAAACAGTAGCACTAATAATGTCTTCAATGCGTTGTATGTTTTTATAGGGAAAATATTGACAGCTGATTTTCATCTTTTACTCGAATTTGATTCACAGTTCCTGATTCAAATTATGAAATGCACCAAAAAGGATCCATATAAATTTATAAAATCATAAATTTATTACAAAGCCACATCTCAATCTCAAGAAATCCGCATAAAAATGCTTGATCCCTAGACACTTTTGATGTGTGTATAAAGGTAGGTACGTTAACGTCATCATAAATATAAAAGTAGGTACGTCAACGTCTCCATAAATATAATCACCTCAACGCCTCCCACGCACACTACCGGAACTTCAAGAGGTATACACTCTCCATTACTAGAGTTCATTTTAACAATTCTGTCCTTTTCGTCGAAATCGACTGTATAAATCGCGTCGAATATACTCGGCAAGTGCCCCTGAAAACATATCGCATTAGGTATACACTAACCAAATAGCAGAAAATCTACAGTCCCACAATGACATCTGGCTCGCTGACGGCGCGAGAGGCTGTCAGTGAATAGAAAATGCCAGAACTTGCCTGTTTTTACAGTGGTTTCGTTAGTTCCACTTTCAGACACATACCTAGCTATTTACAACCAGTCGACAGGCTTCCGAGTCAAAAATGAATAATTATCGGTTACCTGATTTGCAAGTGTCCAACCGCAAATAGTCGTCGGAAGAAAAGTGGTCGTCTGTTTGAATTAAACTGTCAAAATTTTTGGGTTTCGGATTAGTGAACAGCGTTTAAAGGACTCCTTCGATAACATTGATTGATATTCGATTCGGCTCGGACGGAAGCGTATCGGATGGTTGTGAATAGCTATGCGGGTTAGATAAGCTTGTGGCATTAGGTATACATTATCCTAAACGCCATAAGTATTTCCTTGTTTGTATACAAACAAAAAAAAAACGTATATAATAAGTATCATAAGTATTATCTAAATAAATATCATAACTTTCATAACTAACACTACAGATATTCATAAGTATTAAATATTCGAAAGAACTGCTGTATTCGAGACTAAACTAGTGCTGATAGAAGCTGTTTGATGCCGAGTTTTTGGAGTTTGGAGACGTTTGTGTGAAATTCTCCAAGTCCATGAGATCACATGGCAAGCATTCTTCTCCAGCACCACATTTCTATCGCATCAATTTTTTTCCTTTTCAGTTCACGTAATGTCCACGTCTCAGTTGTGTAGACAAAATTAAGGGGAATACAAGTGTACGGACGAGCCCGATTTTAGTGGCCTTAGTTATGATGCGATTCCTCCATATTTCTTTGTTTGTCCATTGATCGATTTCGGTAGAAACAAATTATGTTTGCAAGGTTGGACATTAGAATAAAGGTGACAAATCATTTTACATAGGTACACCTCACACCCATCTGAACTTGTTTCACTATGTCGCTTACAACAGTATAATTTAGAAAAATATATTATATAGAATTAAATAATATTACATTGAGGTAGGTACAATATACAGAACTAAATAGAACATAAGTAAAAAATGCGCCGAAACCTGTATTGAATGAGGGTCCGAAGCCTGTCCGAGGATCTCCAGTAAAACTGGATCAGAGACGAAGAAGAACCTAGGGAAGATGAGTCGCTTGGTCTCCAAGTAACCGGTGAGCGACTTCTGGCAGGCCTCCAGCTGCTCAAATAAGTGAGGCAGGAGCTGCTTCAGCGTGTCGTCCGAAGTGCATGTTTCCACACAGTTCACAATATCGCGCGCACGGTACATAATTTTTACATAAGTTTTGTCGATACCCTGCAAACGATTAGTTTTTTTTAATATTCCCTTATATCGAAAAACGTGCTTGTGAAACTCTTACAAATAACGTACCGCAAATCGCTTAGCCTCCGCCGGCAGTTGTTTGGAGATGTCACCACCAACAAACACTGCCTCCAGATACATCCATAGGTTCTGAACTAAAAGCCACTTCTCTAAGATCTCGGAAGTAGTCACGAGTTTGTTTATCCACATCACTATATCTTTCTTAAATGGCGTGTTATATCTAAAATAGCAGTTATCAAATTTTAAAGACAACCTTTTAATTGTGGAAAATCCCCTTATCGTCGTAATCCTCCGGTTTAATTGCATTGGAAATTCTAAGTAGCCGTGGGTAAACCTTGGCACTTTTTTATTATGATGAAGGGAATCTATTGTCTTACATTTGCGTATCGTAAGTGGGTATATTGTAACTTTTGTGTATACTCGCTATGTAAGTCAAGGAACGTTTTGTTTTATAACATTTAATAACAAGCCAGGTTTATAAAACAATCATTAGACCTGCTGTCTTGTATGGATCAGAATGTTGGGCAACAAAAGGGAAGAATGAAAGGCAATTGCATGCAGCTGAGATGAGAATGCTAAGAGGGATGTGTGGTGTTACACGAATGGATAAAGTAAGAAATGAGTACATAAGAGGAAGTCTGAAAGTGGCACCGTTGACCGAAAAGTTGTGCGGAAATTGGTTGTCATGGTATGGGCATGTGATGCGGAGAAATGAGGTAAATGTCGTGAAGAAAGTTTTGAGTATGAATGTCGATGGCTATAAGAGTAGGGGAAGACCAAAGAAACGGTGGAAGGACTGCGTGAAAGATGATATGGCTAGAAAGGGAGTGGCTACTGAGATGACGAAAAATAAAGAAGTATGGAAAAAAGGGACATGTTGCGCCGACCCCAAATAAAATTGGGATAAGGGCAGGAGAATGATGAATGAATAACAAGCCAGGTATACCTGTTAGAAGCCAAAGAGTTGAGGATCATTAAAGAGTCCTCCAGTAGAGTGATGATGTCAAGCGTATCCTGTGGCTTGATCAAAAGCTCGCCTCTGTTCTTGAAATGAGCAAACGTTAGGTCGATAACCGCCCAGTCCGCGGCAACTTGCTTTAATTTAGCTTCGATATCCTTCTCTTTTACCGCACTAATACAAATGTCCTAAAAAATAAGAGTGCAACTAAATTGCAGTCAATTGACGCCGGCTAGATAGATAGAATATTCTTTATTATGTACACCAGAAAAATTACAGATATAAATGTAGAAACTTTACATATATAGGGTGACACAATGGGCGGTCTTATCGCTAATAGCGATCTTTTACAGACAACATTTTGATGGAACCCGTAGGGTAGTGTGGTAGGTATTAATATTATAAGGAAATACACGTATATTTATATATATATAAATATATATATAAATATTAAATATAATTATATATTAATAATAATTAATATATCGATATTTGAAAGCAGAAATAGTTTTTAAATCACGAATGCTAGCCATATGACATATGCCAGAATCTTAAGTGGCGCCAAATGGTGCCAACGGAGTAAAAAGGAGAGACAATACTGCAGATAGTGGTGTACCATTTACATACACAATAAATACATACATACATAAAGCGTATACTTATCTATAAACTACGTAAATAAACCTTTTCGATCCAAAAGGGGCACATAAGTACCTACTGCAATAACATTACCTAAAAGTAATAAAAAATCTTATTAAGAGGGTTGACGTCGTACGGCTTTTCATACAAACTTTCAAGTCCTTATTTTTCGAAATGACTGAACCGATTTTAATGAAACTTCATTCGTATATGCAAGATACAAAGGTCTAAGAACTTAGTTAAGAACATTTTCGAAAAATAGTGTTACATCCAAATTAGACCAATTTTTAATTTTCCATAGAAACAGAGATTTCCAGTTATTTGCTTTTAAATAAAACATTTCGAAAATGTTCTTAACTAAGTTTTTAGACCTTTGTATCCTGCATAATTATGCGTATGAAGTTTCATTAAAATCGGTTGTCATTTCGAAATATAAGGGCTTCTAAGTTTGTATATGAAATGCCGAACGATGTAAACCCTCTTAAAAGTATTATTGAAAATAAAAAGTTATTTCTATTTAAATATCACATTTTTAGTACCAAAATTACCCCAAATCCATGTATAAGTTATGACTTGTAAACACCCGCTAAACGACGGCCGCCCGCGCCTTAAGTAATCCACCAGCAAAATTCCCCATTGAAAAAAAATGTGACGAAGTACGATTACCTGATTACCTTTTACTGGTTGAAAACGAGGCTTTTGACTACTTTTGTATGTGTGTATTTTATGTTTTATTTTAAAAGTGCGTTTTGTTTGTGCAGAATAAACCATTTTTCTTTCTTTCTTTTTACCTAGCAACACCCTTACGGATCGGACAGGGTTTTTCTTACATGTTGTATATTTTATACAATAATTAACATGAAACAAGAGCAAGGAACTATATGTTATGATGCTAGTCCATAGACTAGCTTAGCCGAGCTTCAAATGAATGTTCGATGGATGAATATAATCCAGCACCACACTGAAGCAATAACGGTCAACCGACCGCAATCCACTTGCAACTAAAATAAAGTAAACAATAATGGCCAATGAAAAAGGACGGCACTAATTTAAAGCCCACCACAGACGTAGGTATAAATATTATAGCAAAAAGAAAGAAAGAAAAGAAAGAAACATGTTACGATATATTTTCCATAGTAATCTTCGAGTGACCTCAAACGGATATATATATTTCTAATACGCACTAAAAACTACGCAAAAAAAGCAAAAGCAATATAATTATATTATAGCTACATCTGTGACGGGCAGCGGTTTACTGTAGTTTTAGTAAATAAACTATTACAAAATGCATGATTGTGTAAACTTGTTAAAGTTGAACAGTAAACTAAATAAAAATGGGTCTTAACAAATATTTAAATGGGTAATTAAATATTATTTCCTTTATTTAGTTTTAAACATATAAATTACATTTTTAACTTTTCAAATAAAAATTATAAAAACATTTCAAAATACAAAAAATGCAGTAAAATGGCTTAAAGAGCAGTTGCGTGTGGGCAGTTACGTACCTACGCCTGTCACAGTGGTATCACACCTCCGTCGCGAAACAATAGTAGTGAAACCGCAGTACTTAGTTCAATTGAACTGACTCGCGTCATGTTCCGTTACTCGCATCCGATTCGAGTAGCGGAACATGACGCGAGTCAGTTCAATTGAACTACAGTGGCTGGGTGCCTCCTTGCCTCGGAAAACACGGTCATTCGTGGATTTTTGACAGTCGTTACGAGTCGTCGTATCACCCAGTTATTGGGTTGTGCTTGTGGAGGTCAGATAGACAGTCGCCCCATGTAAAATACTGGTATTCAGTTGCATCCAGTTAAACTGGAAGCCGACCCCAACATAGTTCGGAAAACGCTGACAGATTGGTTTTTGATCATAATAACCTTCCATAAGTTAGCATAAAAGCACCAAAAAAAAATTCATTTTTAATAGATACCAAACACTATCTATCAAAAATGAAAAATTGCGCAAAAAAAGAAAGAAATTTCCACAAACTTCAACATCCTCCTTGTTTTTCAACAGCGGCGCCTCCATGATGTTTGCCAACGTAAACGATTCAGATTCAACATCCAATACACAATCTAGAATAGACAACAATTTAATATGTAAATACTTATTTAACGTACGACAATATAACTAAACTTTTCAATGATTTTATTTACTCATAAGGTTTTCCAATCTCTTCCAATGCCTCTCCTTCATGGCTTTGTCAGCCATTAATTCCAATAAAGGACAAGTTTGATTGAAATCATCGATCTTATTCTTCAATTCAATAAAAGCTGGCCAGTCCTTCATTCCCCGTGGTAATTTTCGACACCTTTTAATAAAACCAATAAGAAAAAAAATTAGAACACAATAATGGTAACTATATTCAAAAAAAAATCTCCTCCATATGACTGCATTTTACGAAATCGGGCTAGGAGAGTCGACTCGACCATTATTTTACGCTTTTGGTTTACTTACCTGAGATCAAACTCTGCCAACTGCGTGATTATTTGCTCAATTTGTATGTCTACCCACGGCGTTTCGAAATAACCGTCGATAGAGTTCATTACAGCCAAGTACAGGTTGTACCTGTTGCGGATAAAACATGACTGACTTAAGTTATGAAATGTGGCGCTATTTTGCGGACATCCATGACAGTAAAATGTTAAATAATTTAGAAAAACGATGCAAAATCCAGCACCTTCTGCACGTGCATAATTTTGATGGATTTAAGGTTGACTGGTAGAAAATGCCTCAGGCATTAAGTCCGCCTTTGTACGGTATTTAAATTTTTTTTGTACTTGTGCATAAAGTTTTAATAAATAAATAAATAAATAATTTTGATGGGTGCTGTATTCTGCATCCGAGCCTAGAAGAGAAGAAAATCAAATGACAAGCCAAAAAAACACAATTTCTCTAGCGAGACAATTTTTCTGCGAGTAAACTAAATAGATACATGAGTACGTATAAAGGGTGACTGGTAATTAGTGACTGATACTTAAGCACGTGACTTTGCTCATCATTATGAACAACTTTTACTATGGAATCAAACTAAAAAAAAAAATTCCCTGCACTTGCCCTTGTAATTAATTCAACAATCACAGATCACAATGCCACCCTACTTATTTTAAATTGTAAATTACCTAAAGTAGTCACTCGCACAATTTCTAGTTTAAATGTAAATAAACTTGAAGAAGATTTACGCAATATCGACTTTGACCCAGTCTACGATTCCGCTGATCCGCAGTTTTGTATGTTGTATCTAATCAATAATGTACAAAATGCAATTAATAAAAACACGGTCATATCTCGGCGAAATAACAAAACTTACAACATAAAACCATGGATCACGACAGGGCTCATTCGCTGTATGAAAAATAGAGATAAACTGCTTAAGAAAGCTAAATCTAATCCAGATAATTTAATTTTGCAACTGTCATATAAACGGTATCGTAACTTTTGTAATAACCTTCTAAAAAAAGTAAAAAGTAACTACGATAAAATTGCACTCGAAAAAGCTGGTACAAATACTAAAAAAATCTGGAGTATTATTAAAAGCGTAGCGTATAACTCAAAACAAAATCAGTCATCTTCAGGTTTATTACAAGCACACTCATCACAGTTAGCATCTGCCAACATTGCAAATAATTTCTTTGTTAACGTTGGTAAATGTTTGGCTGAAAAAGTTCAGGGCCAATCACAATATCTAACAAACACACCATTTACGTGTAGCACTATTTTATCATCTTTTGTATTGCTAGACACTGACGAGAATGAGGTAGAAACGATAATCATGAGTTTAAAGAACGACTGTGCAGTTGGCTGGGTTAACATATCAAATAAAATTATTAAGCAGTTCAGGCACATTTTGGGCCCGCCACTAACTTACATTTTCCAAAAATGTTTATCTACAGGTATTTTTCCCGAGTGCCTAAAAAAAGCTGTTGTTGTCCCTGTTTACAAATCAGGCAGTAAAGATCAAGTGACAAATTATAGACCTATTTCCTTGCTGCCTACTATGTCAAAAATATTAGAAAAGATTATGAATAAAAGGCTTTACAAATACTTGGAGGATAAATCGATTTTATCTAAACGGCAGTTTGGATTAACCACACAGTAGGAATCTTTCTAGACCTCGCCAAAGCTTTTGATACGGTTTCTATTCCTATTCTGTTGCACAAACTTGAAGCCATAGGTATCAGAGACACCCAGCTGAAACTATTTAAGAGCTATCTAGAAAACCGTACCCAATGTGTAAGAATTGGTAATGTTTTCAGCGATAGTCAAAAAAACACGTCCTTCGGAGTTCCCCAAGGAAGTATTCTAGGGCCTACATTATTTTTAGTATACATAAACGATCTTTGTAATCTAAATCTATATCACGGCCAAATTGTTTCTTATGCTGACGATACTGCCCTTCTTTTTTCGGCTGACTCTGAAAAAAATGTCTACAAGTTTGCGCAACATGGATTCAATATTGTTAATAAATAGCTTCAACATAATTCACTAACACTAAATGCAGAAAAAACAAATTATATTAAGTTTTCGATGCGCAAGCAAACATCAACAAGCACTACCTCGTCATTATATGCTCATTATTGCACAGTTCCTACAGATAACCAATGTGTTTGTCCCAACATTAAAATGACAAATACTAAAAAATACCTTGGCGTTATAATAGATGAAACACTTTCGTTCAAACAACATATACAAGCTTTAAATAATAGAATTCGCAAGTTGATATTTGTTTTTAAAAAGCTACGCTATATTGCTGACCCAAAACTAGTTGGACAAGTTTACTTTGCTCTATGTCAATCAATATTAACTTACTGTATAATATATACCACATGGGGAGGAGCGGGTAAAACAATGTTACTAACCATCGAGAGTGCTCAAAGGGCGATTCTCAAAGTGTCTACTTTCCGCCCTTTCTTATTTCCTACTAACCTCCTATACAAAGCTTGTGAAGTATTAACAGTTCGACAGCTATTTATAATGGGTATTGTATTAAAACAACACACAGCTCTACCTTTAGCACTGCATATACTAATAAAAGACGTAAAGATATAGTTTATCCACAAAATACAACAAAACATGCTTTTGTATCAAAATTTTATCTATACCTCGGTCCTCTTCTCTATAATAGACTAAACGCGAAAGCAAATATTTATTCCATGAACCACGCCAATTGTAAGAGAATTCTCAAGGATGTTCTCCTAAGTATGTCCTACGAAGATACAGAGAATTTACTAACTGTGTTAAAATGAATTTTTGTACTATCACCTACGTTAAGTATTTATTAAATTTAGAAACTAAGAGTTAAGCTACTCAACATTAATTAGTGATCTATTGTCTACCTGTTAATTATTTGTTTATTTTATAAGTTTATTTAAGCTCTTCTTGCCTGAAACACAGGATTACCTAGTTCAGGCACGTAAGTCTTAGGATTATAATTTACACTTAAGCAAAACTGTACACTTTTTATACCTTGTAATTTATTGAATAAAGATTATTATTATTATTATTTCAAACTGATTTTTTTTTCGCAACTTCTGTTTTGGTCCCATAGTAAAAGTTGTTCATGATGACAAAGGTCACATGTATCGGTCACTCATTACCAGTCACCCTATATGTTGATATTAACACTACGGCGAACAATCATTACACTTACAATTTGCTCAATAAGTTGAACTCCTTCTTTTTTACGTGCAAAATCGGATAGTCTTTTACTTCCATACCAAATAGCTTTTCACCGCTCGAATACATTTCGAATCTTCTCCATAGCTCATCAAATCGTGATTGAAACAATATTACCCTATAAGTATGTTAATATTATCGATCGGGCGTCTTTTTTATCGCAGCGACTTTTTTCGCGTATTGGATGTTCATCGCTCTGCTTAGCGCCGAGAGTTGAATATCCAATACAGTGTGTTTGTTTTTTGACGTGCTGGGACACGCGCTGGATGCGCTCTGTAACTCTGATGGATTCTCAATGCTCGGGTCAATACCGAGAGTAGAAAAACCAAAGCAGGAAAAAAAATCGCCGCGATAAAAATACGTCCGTGCAAACCTGTACTAAGAGCACCGCATCCGAATTCTACTATTATTATGTATTACTATTATTATATACTTTCACACGTAGACCATTCGGTACAATATTTACACGTATTATGTTTTTAGAATACAATACAGCTGTTTACACGGTGAGCATAAAGCCCCCAGTACACGTTGGGCGGATCGGATCTACGAATCATTTTTCTTTCTTTAAACTTCTACTTTGAACGATTGAATGCACCTGTCACTAGCTTCTCTGGCCGTGAGACCGGGAGTCATGGGACCAAACGAGTCAAAGTCAGCATCGAATTTGAGCACGTCTTCTAAAAATGTGGCAACACCTTCAGTTAACTCCAATTGAAGCGGGCCTTGCATGTCAACTATTCTTTGCTGTGCTTGTTGAGACTGAAAGAAGATTAGGAACGGTAGGTAAGTGCAGTAATTTATTTATATTTATAGTACGCTATAAAAAAATACATACTGTCATTAACATATTTTGGAAAGCGTAACGTAATCCGTACACCATGTCGGCATCATCTTTAGGAACATCGATATTAAACAGGTGAAAGGTCCCGTAGCTTTCTTCAATTAGATCGAGTTCCATGTCCATGCTAAGATAATTAAATTACGAGCTGTTACTTGCTTCAAATACAATCATAATTTTTTGAAGCCAAAACAATGATTTCAAAATGAAAAATTATTACTATAAAGTAAATTCTTCTTAATTTGCTTTATTATATTATTTCTTCAGGGTAGAAAGTTGAACCGGACCCTGGAGGGACTTACCGAATAGATATTGAAGTTACCAATTTTTTGTGCCCCTGGTCCAATTTCAACTTTCCACCCGTATATTAAAAATTGGTCCTCACGAGATGAATTCGTCTCTAATAAGTCCGAGGCATAACATGGCGACTCTGACGTCATCCAAATCTTTAATCCTTTTGCCCAAAGTTTTCATTCGGTCGTTAATGAATTGTGTCATCTTCATAACCCGGTCTTTATAAGCGAGACACAGCAGTTTGCCCAGGGTTCTCTTCCATTCGATTGATTCCAAATGTAAGGCCAATTTAATATTATCTGTAAAATGGATGATTGGATTGAAATCATTTGACGAGGTCCGGAGTTTGGGCCCATAACCTGATATATTTATTAAATAAAGCAAGTGAAAATTAACGATTATGAAACGTTCTTTTATTTGAGAGATTACCACAGACTACAGAGTTTATAATAGTGCTACTAGTGAAGTACGTTTAGTAATATAGCTAGTGATGTAACAATTACTAAATAATAAAGGTCTTTAATTTATAACTACAACATCTCTCTTCCTGTAAGAACCTGATTCGGTCTATTACTAGCATTTTTTTAAACAAAAATTTGCCTAATCGGTTCAACCGTTCTGAAGTGACGCACTTACCAACGTACAGCATTTTTATTACAGACGAGCTGTCCCGTCAGACGTTGTCCTGTCAAAGGAGACTGTTCAAAGTTGTATGGGAAGTGGTCTATGAACCAAATTCATATATTCAAATTCATTTATTTGCTAATATGGGTAATTACATAAAGTTGTTCAAAAAAATAAATATAATAGAGCATAGTTCAACCATATACGCCTTTGGGCATGCAAATCTCAAGCTTTGACTATGTCACAACATTAATAACAATAGCGATACGGTTTATATATTTGATTAGGGATACTTCATCTATACCCTTGTGCAAAGGGGCATCAAAATCTGACCCGGCAATTTCGAGAAATATATACTTTTAAAATTTACCGTTGTAGCTATTGGAAACCGTTCTTAGGAGAATGCCTTTAACTTTTTAAGTAATTGCTAACTGCATTCACAGATTTTGTGATAATGGTACAGTCAGCAAAAATAAATATTATTTAATAAATAAAATTACAATCCATACGGCTGCTACAAACTGCCCGCCGGCATTGCCACCGGCCATGCCACACAAAGCCGCAGAAAGAAACGCAAAGAAAATGAAGGCGTAAAAGCCGGAGGCACGTGCCGCGCGGCAAAAGCCGGCGGCCATGCCGCCGGCACTGTGTGTAGCAGTCATTGCCTTTTATTTTTATGTTGCCAATTGCTGCACTATCGTGTAAGGATTAAAATACTCTTCTATTCATTTATTCATCAAATATAAGCTAACAGTTTACACCATATGACCACCTCATACACGAAATCCTTTATTCTACATTAACTAAAAAAAAAAAAATCCGGGGCATTTTTTGGGGAATGCCGATAGAAGTGAAAACTAAGTAAATAATTTGTATATTTATACTTTGTTACCACATTTACAATATTTATTATGTCTTTAACAACGTAACACCATCTAACGAAAATGTCAGGAATTTATGTGGCTTGCTGTCAGTACAAAATTGAAAAAAAACAGAGCGCGCTGTCAACACGAAATTTATCATAGGAAGCGTGCGGTGACGATGACGTTCGGTGACGATGACGTGAGTTCCATGATTTTTGTTCACCCAAAAAGTGCTCAACGCGCCTTGTTGTTTTTTCACTTTTTTTCTCGAAGTTTTCACTTCAAAAATTCGGCATAGCTAAAAATTACTGTACGTTAGATATTCATTTTAGTACATCGTACCATTTTCCAAATTATCTTATAGGTTGGCAAGTTTGATATGTACCAGTTCACAATTTGTCGGTTTCGCATGGATAGGTTATAAGGTTTTTGTGTCAATTGCCCATTTTCTTGCTGACGGTACATTTTTAACAAAACCTGTAAATTCGAGTCAAAATGTTTAAAAAAGTAAAGGAAAGTTTTCTAAGAATGTTTTCCTCTAGCTATAACGGCTAAGATACCTGCCCCGTGTATTTTTGCCAATATTGCCGCGTCAGATTTTGATGCCCTTTTGCACAAGGGTTATGATGATGATCCCTACACAAATATCAAAACCATAAATCGCTATTGGTCCATAGACCACTTTTGAACAGTCTCCTTTTCTATTTCGTTTTTTGGACCCACCCCAAGATTCAGGCAAACAAAACAAAAACAAAAAATATTCAAATCGGTCGAACTCGAGCCATTTTCGAGGATTTGCGAGACTAATGTACGGCAATTGATTTTTAAATATTATAATTATTACATATGATTTGAGTAGATGTGATTGATAGAATATGATTTTGAATTGTTTTTGTTTGAACCGTTTTCTAAGTAAGGAGTAAAATGCTATACATATAAGCACAGAACAGAAAAACATATAAGTATGGCATTGTGATGAATTTGTTATCATTGGCATTATAAAGGATGGTAGTTAATGTTAGACAATCAATTAAAAAAGTAGGTACCCATGTCGATTTGTACAGAACCGATGATGTGTCGTTTGGGTAGATTTAGTACTTCTTCGGTCTGTGCCTCGTATTTGATAAGCATGTCCTTCACCATAACATTCATAGGATTAGAATCGACAAAATCTTGGACTTGCTGCACTCTGTTTTCTGCCCATAAATATGCAAATCTTCCGTAGCTCTATAATACAAAATAATAGGTAAATATAATATAGATCTCCGTCGAAATAGTGGGAAAACATATTTACGACAGTAGAACGAGTCAATCGAACTACTGGATCATTATTTTTAGTTTTTGGTGTTACATTGTACGGTCTCATCGCCGTACATTTTTCTGCTTACTCTGCAACCTACTTTAGGCCAACGATGCGCGTCAGAATTTAGCGTAATAAAATAACACGACTAACGAATTTAAATATAGTGAACTAATAACTCTCAACAACTGAGAGAAATAATCGCCTTCCACTCTAGTACTGTACCTTGCTCTTAATTTAAATAAACTCAAGTACTTAGTGCATCTTAGTGGAACGGTATTTCGGCTATACTAACTGAACTTACAAACCTTCACGACAAATCGGTGTACCCGTACAAACATGGATTATTAAAATAGATTGTTATAATTTAGATTTAACAAGATAATGGTGCCGATTCTCTTGTCACAAATGCCTCTAAACTAGACTAAAAATCACCAAAACTTAGTTTATTCCTGTCAAACGACGATTTTCGATTACAGTGACACAACTTAACTATATTTTAGTTTGACAGCATTAAGATGGCCCCCGAGTTATTAGTTTACTGAAAATGGCAATTTGACGTTTTTCACCAAAATACTTTGATTAACCAACTAAATCTGACTATTTTTAAACGCGATTAAAAAGGAGTGGGATAAAATTCACACTAATATCGAAGTATTGGTGTGAATTTTATCCCACTCCTTTTGCTCCAAAGAAAAAAAAGATACTCTTTTTTCTTTTGCATAAATCTCGAAAATGGTGCGTCTGGATTCTGTAATCCTATATAACCCGACATGTAGGTAATAATTTTTCATATATCCATACAAAAAGGCGAGGCGTCGAGGCTGCCCCCCCTGCGCGCCTCCGGTTCTAAAAAAAATCGTGAGAGCAAACAAGTACCACGTGGAGTCGCAACGCGATTGTCAAACTTTAGATGTGTCAAAATTATTTTTTAATTTAGAGATTTTTTTTTGGCAAAATAGCTCTAAGCTTTTCATAGCCAAAAGTAAAGAATTTTTGTGATAGTTTAGTTAGTTTAGTTTGGTGTACAAGAGAATTGACACCATTAATAATTGTAGATGTGGTTTCAGTTACGGCGTTATACTTACATGTGTGACACGATCTGTGTGGGATACATCGATCTACGTTCTAGAGAGATCCAAGTAGTTCGAAAGCTTCATTTTTAAATGATCCAAGTAATAATTCTACTTATTGTAGCTGTTATTAAATACATTCGTACCGTCAAAAGTTTCTCTATATCAGGTTTGTACATGTACATCATTCCCTGTAACGCCATCACCGATCGGACGATATCTTTATGTTCTGACACCATTCGGAAGTAGCTTCTTATGCCACCAATGTTAGCTCCCGACCGAGATCCTAAAAATATTTCAAATTAGTTCGACAAGCAGTTCGAGTTGATTGAATTTGGAATTATTTGTTTCGATACGTAACTTAGTAGAAGTTCTTTGATTACCAAATTTATATAAGCTTCTCGTGACGGGGACTATATAATCAATATTCTAGCTCGATAATAGCCACATTTCATATTTCCATACAGTATTATTTCCAAATTAATCAAAACAGGTAAATATTTGACAGCTATTTACGACGTTGCCAACTTTTAGGTTGCACGCTCTTAAACTATTGAAACAATACCCTAAGGCTGCCTGTCCATTGGAGTGGAGAGGAGAGGAGCGGAGATGAGCCAATATTAACCAATAGATTCTAAACTTCGCTCCAGAGTTGCGATTCTATTGGTTAATATTGGCTCATCGCGGCATCGCTTTGACTGGTTGTGCAAAGTAAACATCAGCTCCACAATTTAATATCTTTATATTATGTAAAACTAACGTATTTCACCCGAAAACAGTGTAAAAACAAAGTAAAGTGTCTGATAGTGCCGTGATATCGTTATCCAACAAAAACATCACGCCTAAAACAGCTACGAGAAAAGTGTACAAAACCAAAGTGTGAAGAAGAAAATAAACATTACGAAGTGATTTCAACTAATAGGCAGCGTTTCCTAACTTAATTTGAGAACACTTAGTGCTCCAGGACAAAAACATAAAGGCCGTAAGTGCTAAACAGAACATTTAAAGAAAAACAAGTAACAGTTGGAAATTTAAAATTGTGTTAACAAAACAAAGACTTGTGTCAATATCGAACTCATAATGCCATCTACCTATCTGTCGAAGTAAGCTCTGTGTACCATCGATTACCCAGCGCCATCTATTGCCAAATAAATACACTTCTGCTAACTATAACTATAACGAGAAACAGATGGCAGCACAAGCAACTAAACCAAACATGGGAAACAAAACAATTGTATTAAGGTGCGAAGGATGTCATCAAAATATAGCCAATAAAACATATATAGTTTGCCGCGAATGTGGCCAAAACTACGACCTAGAATGTGCAAACATCCCCGAGAAACGACTCTCTGACTGCAAGAAGATATGGAAGTGTCCTGCTTGCACAGCCAAAACACCAAGAAGGAACAATGAGAACATTCCAGCTTGCTCTGCTTCAACAGGAAATGGTAGAACTTCCTCTCAGGATCCCAATGTCACTCTGAGAAAACCAACCCCAACTGGCAGACAACCATCAGCTGAACGGAAAAATAGTGATGTCTCTTCACTATATGAACTATCTACTTTTGATATAAGCCGCTTAGGAGACACTATAAACACCCAGGCAGTGCCATCAATCCAAGAACGAGCATCCGCGCCCACATTCACACTTGATCAACTCGGCCAACTTTTGGATAAAAAACTTGAGAACAACGAAAAGAAAATAGTTACAGTAATCAAAACAGAACTAAAATCTCTTATACAGGAAGAAATAAAAACATTCATGGCAAATTTAAGCACTGAAATAACAAACAAACTTAATAATGTAACCACGGAACAACACAAACTAAGCAATGACATGCAAAGCATAACAATGAAAATAAATAATTTAGAAAAAGAATGCAACCGCCTAAACAATGAATTGAAATACCTACAGAGCCACGGCAACTATAAACCTAGCAACAATAATAACATCAACACTAAGAAACTAGTTTTATATGGACTCGAAGAATTTAACTGGGAGACAGAAGACGAACTATATGACCGCATCCTACACATCTTTTATGACAACATGAACGTCAATCTAGAAGGACATATTGATGAACTAACACGACTAGGGAAACAAGGATATCGCAGACCAATTGTTTTAGAGTTGATTAGCAAACAAACGACCAGGTACATCCTCCAAAATAGACAATTTCTAAGGGGATCTGGGGTTGTGATTGGCGAATTCCTGGAAAATGAGGCTTTACAAAAACGAAAAAACCTAAGGAAAATGTTATACGAAGCAAGAAAAGAGGGTCATCATGCGGTGATCAGAAATAACCAACTCGTCATTAACGGCCAAGCACAAAATAAGATGGAAAGTGAAGACTCACCAAATACACAAGTTACGATCCTTCCCGAAAAAGGCCCGTGTACCAACAAAGAAGACATGACTGTAACCAACAACAATGACTCCAACAACTCCTTCAGGAGCAACTCTGCTCACAACTCAGCAGATCGTTCCTTTCGAAACTAAAACTAAATACAGTATTATACTTCAAAATGTACAAAGCATAAAAAACAAGACTCATCTACTAGAAAACCTACTTCAAGAACAACAACACCAAGCCGTATGCCTAACCGAAACTTGGGTCACTGATAAACAACACCCCTACGTGCAAATCGACGGCTATGAGGTCGCTGCGGCATACTGTCGCCGACAGCGCCGCGGCGGTGGCGTCGCTATCCTGCTGCCAACCGGAACTACTTATACTGAGAGGTCAGATCTTAGCGACTTAACTATAGAATATGTCATCGAATGTTGTGCGGTAGAAATTAAACCTAATATACTTCTCATTACCTTGTACAGAACGGACCGTAAAATAGACCAATTTTTTATATTTCTACAATTGTTACTCCAAAGACTAAAATCACACCACTACAAAAAACACATAATAATAGTAGGCGACTTTAACATTAACGCAGTCTCCAGCTCCAAACACTATAAAAAACTCACAGCAACCATGCTTGAATATAACTTGCATCAAATTGTTAATAAGCCAACTAGGGAAACATCGACGTCATCAACCTGCATAGACCTAATCTTTACAAATAATAAAAACGTCTCGCTTTGTGTCGAGGATAAAGGAATCTCCGACCATAAATGCGTAACTTATAGCTTTGAACTGTTTTCTAGGACACGAATTAAACCCATGTATAAAAACATTAGACTAACAAATCACCCAAAATACTACATACCTTTCAAGCTTAAATTAAGAGACATAGCCTGGCAAAACATTCTAATACCCACTAATACAGTTAACGACAACTACAACCTCTTTGAAGACAAATTAAAAGAAACTCTAAATACCACTATCCCATTAAAACGTATAAAAATAACTAACTCCAAGAATAAGAACTACATAACCAAAGGAATAAATAAATCATGTAAACATAAAAGACTTTTAAAGACGTTAGTAAATCAATCAAAAAGTAAAGTACTAAAACACCATTACAAAATATTTTCTAAAATTCTCAAAAAATGTGTAAAGGCTTCTAAAAAACAAAATTATTCACAAGAGATGGAAAAATCAAAAAATAAAACAAAAACCATGTGGCATATAATAAAACGCATAACACAAAAACCAAAAAATATTCACACTGAAAACATGAAAATAAATATAAATAACATTATAACAAACTGTCCCTACACTATTGCAGACAGGTTCAACCAATACTTTGCTTCCGTAGGCTCCCCAAACACGCAAAACAACAGTTCGCCGACAGCCAATGACCATGCAGTAATTACGCCCGCCATTAACTCCATGTTCCTAGAACCCGTTACAGAAAAAGAGATATTCGACATTATTCAGAACCTCCCAAACAAGTATAGTTGTGGTATCGACGAGATACCCCCAACATTAATAAAAGCATGTGTCCAAGAACTCAATCCCCCCCCTAACATACCTAGTTAATCAATCCTTTGAGGAGAAAACATTCCCGTCCCGACTAAAGATAGCAATAATTAAGCCTATACCAAAAAAAGGTGGAAATTCCAACGACCCTAGTCAATACAGACCAATAGCAATTCTTCCAGCATTCTCAAAAATATTTGAAAAAGTAGTCACTAAACGTATGTGTAAATTCTTAGAAAAATATGACATACTCGACAACAACCAATTTGGATTCCGGACAAACCGATCGACGACCCTAGCAGTATATAAATACACACAAGAAATACTTACATATATCAAAGACAAAAACTATGCAATAGGCCTCCTGCTCGACATGACCAAAGCGTATGACAAAGTATCTCACTCGATCCTATTAACGAAACTATATGGAGTTGGCATCAGGGGCGACGCGCTTGAATGGGTAAAATCGTATCTAGCCGATAGGAAACAGTGTGTACAGATAGAACACCTAGATGACACGTGCGAGCTACAAAACGTGCGCTCGAATATACTAACCACAAACTGGTCTATTCCACAAGGCAGTGTAATAGGATGTATACTTTTCCTCATCTACATCAATGACCTGCCAAAAATATGTGACCATCTATGTGTGTTATTCGCTGATGACATCTCCGTACTCTTTAAAAGTCCTACTAACAATCTACAATATAACTCCCAAATTATCGAAACTTTTAATCTAATAAAATGTTGGCTTCAGAATCACAATCTCGAAGTAAACAACAAAAAAACTAAAATCATACAATTTAAACCCTACCAAAAACAAAAAATTGACTTAAAAAATATAACAAACGCTATCCAAATTGAAGAAGTTGAAGAATTCAAATTGCTAGGTATTACATTAGACTCTCATTTAAATTGGAAAAAACATGTCGAAAAAACTAAAATCAAACTGTCACAATTTTCGTATGGACTTTCGTATGGCGTGCTAAAATCGAACACAAAAACCCACTGTGCTCTCACTGCATACTACGCATATGCCTACGCGTGGCTACGCTACGGCATCATCATGTGGGGACATAGTGTAGATGCGAATGACTTATTCATAGCACAAAAGAAATGCATGCGAATATTATTCCAAATAAAACATAGAGAAAGCTGCAAACCCCACTTTATTAAAGAAAAAATGTTAACTCTGCCCTGCATTTATATATTAGAAATAGCCACTTTTGTTAAGAAAAACATAAAACTGTTTAATTTTGATAAAAACGAGCGCCGTAAAACTAAGTTAATACTACCCGCACCTCGACTACAAATGTATAAAAATAGCCCAGAATATCGTAGCATACAGATATATAATAAATTACCTGAAAATATACGGTCCACGAGAACAGTATGTGTATTTAAAGCTAGGCTAAAGTCATTTCTCTTGGAAAAGTGCTATTATAGTATTAAAGAATTTATGGAAGATAAAATGTTAAAATAGAATTAAAAAATATATATCATGATTGTGTTCATTTTATTATAGGTTCTTTTGTATGTAAATACTATTTGTGATTATTTGTTATTTATATGACATGTTTTCGTTTATTAAATTGGTGAATGATTTTAATTTTTGACATTCTATAAAATTTTGGCACGACATTTTAAATATTGAATGGTGTATTTTTGTTATATTCTTATTTTTATCATGTTGACATTATATTTGTGATTTTATTAATTTGATTTGACATAGTGATGATATATTTATGATTTTATATTTTTTCTATTTATTAATAATCAAGTTATGTTTGGTTTATTTAACTAATTTTCATTAATTAATTTAAACTTTAACACACTCAGACAATTGTTATTAAGTATATGAAGTGAAATGTTAGATATAAATTTAATTAATTTAATATTTAATTCCTAATGACATTTATGTAATTGGATAAATCTAGATACCTCTTCTGCAATATTAGTTTAAGTTATCTTGCTGCGCCCTAACAGGGTCATGTACTCACTAGTTTAAGCTTAGCGTGTAAAATTGGTTGTGTACATTGTGCATTAAATTAAATTAAATAAAAATTAAATATTGACACATCTCCGCTCCTCTCCGCTCCAGTGGACAGGCAGCTTAAAGTTTTCATAACCGATATGTTAGTACCAGTTTTAAGCTTAGAACAGTCTTGGCAGTCATAAATGCAGTCAAACAATTTCGTCAATAATTACACAGTCGACAGTTTACAGTAGTGATAGACGCTAACTCTTTAAAATTCGTCATGTAATAAACCGATCTGACGTCACGTGTTCACCGATGGTGGGCCTATTTGTAATATTTTGATTTTAACGTTACTTAGACCAAAGGGAAACCCACGGATATCTATGGGGAAAACTCAAAAAAATTTTTGATTGGGGACATTGTCTTGATTCAAAATGAAGATCGTAACCAAACGAAACTAGACCCGAAGTATAAGGGCCCATTTTAGGTTGTATAGGTTCTAGGAGACCGTTATACCCTAAAAGCCGCAAATTCCAGGCGCACTTACAAGACAGTACAGTACGACACAACTTAGATGTAGCATAGATTTGAACATTTTCATTCATTCATTTCAATTTAACGAATGTATATGGCTATAAGACTTTACAAGTTATTGCGTTTTCGAAAGATCATTTTCATCTAAAGCAGTAATAAAGATTGGTGATTTTGAAGGCGCACTCATTTCGGATGGTGATCGGTTTTACGAATTTTGCCGATGCTACATCTAAGTTGTGTCGTACTGTACGCTCATGTGAAGCTAAGACACAATGCCACCATCAGAGTATTACTGACGAATTTGAGGGAGAGTCAAGTGAAAGTCTTGTTCATGAAACAGAGTAGAGATTAAGTTGTGTGTGTTGTGTGTGTGATGATAGTTTGGATCAGAGGTTGATTTGTAGCCGTAGCTCAGTAGAAATCGGTGTCTGCTGGAGACAGTAGTTCGTGAGTACGCGGTAGGCAGTCAACTCTGATAAATGAGAAACCATTAAGTCCGAGAGTGTCTTGGCGGTGTGAGGGGGATGCACAAATGAGTGGTTGAGTAACTGGAGGTTACTATGTATGAGACACATCAACACATGCACCTTCGTTGATTATTTAGTTTGTGTTCTTGAGATTTAGGAATCAAATAGTGAGGAATGCTCTGAACTCTGCAATTTAATTTTTGTTTTGATTTTGTGATGTGCTTCCCCACACTAACTTGCAAAGTAATATTATGATAGGACACTGATTAAGACTGAAGTCGACACTGAGATTGCGTCAGAGAATATTAAACGTAGTGTGGAATATGACAAGACTCGATTTGATTTCGGTTGCCGATTTCGTGTTATTAGAAAACAAAAAGCGAAATTAGATTATTAGATAGGAAGTTTAAAGGAATGTTTAATGTAGCAGAAGTTTTGAATGGTGATCGGTGTACGCTAAAGCTTTAAATTCTAACCATGGGCGTAGTTACAAATACGCTTACGATAGGTTAAAAAGTTGCCAGTAGGTCATGTACCAGTCTAAGTAGATGGTGATCACAGTGGTGATGAGCAAGCTTAAGTTATGGGAACCACGCGAGTAGGGTTCTGTATCGGCCGTATTGTGTGCGAGCGTACCAGTAGTTATTACGTAGCGTAGTCGTAGCCCGTTAAAAATCGGTGTCTCTTGAGGCAACTCAAGTAATCCGTGGGTGCGCGATGGGCGTGTTTCTCGAGAGACCATATGTGAGAGCAATGCGATTGCTAGTCGGCTGGAGAGCCGTGGTGTTAAAGTTATTTACTCGTGTGTGGGTTTATAAGGCTCTTAGTGAAAAAAATGACTGTTAATGCTCTTGTGAAAATAAAACGCTCGTATATGGCTCTGGTTGATGATTTTTGCTATGATTAATCAAAATTTGTTTAGTTAATTGAGAAGTATTGTTTGTTTAAACAATAAAGTGTGATTCAGGATTAAAATTTCCTAATTTCAAAAGTTGGAACCCGTAAATGGTCAGAATTGGCCGAGTCGAACAGGCACTGTTGTTGAGTTTTTGTTGCAGGTTAACACACAAGGACGAGTGCAAGCAGGATGGCCGTGGCGGAAATACGTTACTGAGTCGATTAATCGGGACGACAGCGCCGCCTAGCGGCGTTCGACAGAGTCTACAATATAACGCTCGGACTGGCCGCCAGCTGGGGCTCAGCAGAGCAAAGCAGACTTCATTGGCGGCGGTCAAGGAGTGGTCGCGCATTCCAAATAGTTGTGTTGTGTAGTACCTACAGGTTTTGAAATGCTAGTGTGAGTAATTCTATCGTAAATTATTATTTGATCTGAACTGCAAACGGTTTTTCTATTGTGCAAACACTACCCACTATACACCCACAGTAGTTAAAATATATATATGGCTCATAATAACGAACGAGACACACACCCTATTATGTACAAGTCACAGACTCACGGGTAATCATATTTCTTTGACTTACCTCATCTCTTATTTTTGAAAACCACAACTTAATATCGACAAATCCCTCCCTCCTATTAACCATTGTGTTTATAAGTTATAATAAGCAACTTAAACGCGCTCTGTGTTACATAATAAATGTCGTTTGCTACTGTCACACTTGTCTGCCACTATGGGGTAATTATTCAAGTAAAATATAAAAGAAAATATGAGCAAACAGAAATCTAAATAATACTTATTAGATTCTTGATTTACTTATATTTTGTTTTATTTTAACGGAAAGTAAACTATAGAATCAAAAAGACATACCGCTTGATGCGCTGCGCATTGCGGCCATTGTGGTCGACATTCCGGGTACTCCGGGTTCTAGCTTTAGTCGGTCCTGTAAGTCCTGTTGCCCCCACATGTACACATAGCGATGGATGTCCATTATACAATTTAAGACTACCTAGGATCGGTCGATGTATGAAAAACAATAAAAATTATTTAAAGGCTAAACAGGCGTAGTAAAAAAAATTACGAAAAAGCAAATCACCTGGGAGAACGCATTTTGTATCTCATCCAAAGTTGGTTTTATAGATATTTTTGGAATTCGTAAGTACATGTAAGTCAACATAAGTGGATGCAACTTTTTTTGCTCTTCTGGGTCAGTGGTCATTGTTAGAAAACTGAAACGTATAAAGACATTGTATTTAATCATTTTCAAATCAGTTTCCGCGTTGATAGAGATGTCGTGGCCAGATCTAATTACAAAGGAAGGACGCGTTTTACCGGAGCACAGATTAATACAGAGACTGGACCTATGTCCAGTCTGGCCTTTTGAACGTGAACTGCTGCTGCCACTCGCAGCTGCCGCCGCGTCTAAACGCGGCGGCAGCTGCGAGTGCCAGCAGCAGTTCACGGGTGCACATAGATCGTCTGAACTTGAGCCAGGTACATGAAGCACTAGCACGACTTAAACCAAAACGTTCCGCGAGCCCAGATGGCATTCCCACATTTGTTGTTAGGGATTGCCGAGCGTTTCTGGCGCAGCCGCTCATGCACATTTATAATCTGTGTTTCGAGTTATCGTATTTTCCGGACTGTTGGAAAACCACGCGGTTATTCCTGTGCCTAAGGGTGAAGCAGGATCGGAAGTGAATGGGTTTAGACCGGTGGCAGTTTTGTCGACACCAGCAAAGATATTTGAGTCGTGCATACAGCGATGCGTGGTCGAACAAGTGTCTGCTTCTTTGTCGAACGCTCAGCACGGGTTTCGAACAGCCCGCAGCCACGACTAGCAATTTGTTTAATTTTATGACATATGTAGTAGTTCTACATGTGGATGTGGGAGTGCAAGTCGGTGTGGCTGACACTGGCATGGCCACCATCAGGGATTTTAATTTCGATAACACAAAAAATTAGTCTCTAATTAGTCATTTGTCGCCAAATATCAGAATTTGTCGTTCACTGGTTCAAAAGTTATAAGCGTTTCAAGGTGGCTGAGCTGGGGAGAAGCTCCCCAACTTGGCCCCATTAAGTTAACCTAGCGAAGATCTGTTTTCTCCCATTTAGTCGCTAATTTGTCGGAATCAGTCGCCAAATCACAGATTTTGTCGGTGTGTAATTAAAAATATATTAAAGAAATCAATTTCTTCATACATTGGTACCAGCAAGTACAAAATACTTTAAGTAGTTTTTAGACAGTATCTATGATGTTATAATATGGTAGAATGTTTGTTTCGAAATATATAAACAAAGTTATTCTATAATTTGAACCCACCAAAGGAAAGCTGTATTCATTACCTATAAACAGGTCTACAATAAATAAATGTTATTTTTTTCGAAAAAAATGTGTATTTAGTAGCTGGCAGATAGATCGTTGCGCTCCGTTTCATTTGCGGTAAGTAAGAAAGATATAGATGCGCGTGTACAGACGAGCTACTTAGAGCAAGTTGCCTGTGACGTTAGTTAAAGTTTACAGTGGAACTTATTATGAATAGTTAGGAACCCGAGTAATAACAGGTTTGTAATAAATTAGAACTCTCTTTCGCCGCTTGCACGCAACGATGAACGCTCCGCTGGACGCTTTGTCACTCAGGCCGTACACTTTCTCATTAAAAAAAAACTTTGTAAAAAAGGTAGGTAATATTATATATTATTTATACCTTTACCCCCGAGGAGAATGCTTTATTTTTCGCACATACTGCGTGGTTTTAAAAACCAATTTACCAAACCAAGTTTAAACATTAGTAGTTAAAAGGTTAAGTGCGATTTAATGAGCTACGCCGTAGGCGAACGTCTGTTGGGCTACAGGTGATAGGCGTAGCAATCTTCTCTATTCGCCTATAAGGCGCTACGTACCCCTAGTTTGAACCAGTAAAAATTTAATTGTCTTAAACATCAGGATCTCTGTTATCTCCATTATGCATGTCGAGTTAATTGCAATAGCAGAGGCTCTTTCTTATATTAACTCAATCAGTCATGATAAATTTGTCATTCTAACAGACTCGAAGAGTTCGCTGCTACACTTGGCTCGGTGCACTTCGCCCGTGCGAGGAGTACCGATAGCCTACACAATTTTGGAGTCTATATTTAAATTAGATCAAAGATCAATCACGATAGTTTTACAGTGGATCCTATCTCACGTACAGATTCAGGACAATGAAATAGTGGACCTTTTGGCCAACCAAGCCGTGTCAGATGGTGTCTCTGTAAATGTTCGTCCTTTATATACAGATTATATTAAAACAATTAAACAGCAGTGTACAGATGTGGCAATGGGCAGGACACATTGCTCGCAGAACAGATGGCCGATTTTTTTTTTTTTTTTTTTTTCTTGGTTGGCAAATCATCCTATGACTTCTCCCGCTCTGGGCGGAGCGGAATGGCGTGTCAGACTTTTACTGACTAAAACCCACCCGTGTTCCTTCCCTTACCTAGACCGGGGCCACGGTTTCCCCTTAGGACTTATCCGCAACCCCAGTGGTAACAGATGGCCGATGGGGCCGAAAGGTTCTGGAGTGGTGAACGCGTACCGGAAGACGTAGCGTTGGAAGGTCTCCCACAAGATGGACCGATGACCTTGTAAAGGCCGCAGGAATCCGCTGGATGCGGGAAGCACAGAATCGGTCAAAATGGCGGTGCTTGGGGGAGGCCTATGTCCAGCAGTGGACGTCTTTCGGCTGATATGATGATGATGATGTACAGATGTGTGGAGTGAATACTTTAACCAGAGGTCAACAGAAAAGGTAATTTGGTACAAGACCATCCAACCACAGCTTCCAGTGTATAATTGGCTCGATCAAAATGTACTTAGCAGAAGATTTAGTTATGGCACTAAGGCTACCGTTCCGGTCACATTCCATCAAGAAAGTTTGGTTTTCTGATGAAAAAGGTTACATCACCCAACTGTGAAGAATGTAGAGTAGTCAAAGATGTGCAACATGTTTTAATGGAGTGTGTGCGGAATCAAGCTTTGCGATTTAATTTACTTGGTCTAACAAACAAGTACGACATTGGAGACTGTAACGCTATCCTGGCTTTTCCTTTATCAGAACAAGCCAGGATAATGTACAAATTGGCATTTTTTATTTTAAAGTACCTAAGTATAATCATAACAGTTAGAATTAAAAAGTGTTTTTAGGTTTAGTTATTTTGATGATGTTACAGGGTGACGTTATCGCTCAGCGATAAAGCCCTTAAAATAAAGAAGAAAAAAAAAAAAGGATCTCTGTGGTGTTTTTCACCGAATTAGTCGTACTTATATATTTGTAAATTTTTCTGTCGGAAAACAAATTCATGTTCAAACCAATTCGATCGCATGTCCAAGTTAAAAACTTCGAAAACCCGCTAGATTGTATGAGATTTTCTCGTCAGCCATTGGCGTTTCCTAGCGCCTTAGGGTGACTTACTTACTGTAAAATAAAATATAATAAAACTCTCGTCTACCTTGATACAGAAGCCCGCCGTCTTAGCATATCAAGACTAAATCGAGTAGATTTAATTAGTGCTTCCACACACTTTGTAGCAAAATATGCAAACAGTTCATTACACTCGTTGATAGTGGGCACCACCTCGTAACGGTCCGGGTTCTGAATCTCCAAAAATACTGAAACGCACAACCTTAACAACTTAAAGCAATCCAATCAACTAATAAATAAATAAATTTATGTATTTTATTTATTTTTGATTTGGAAAAAAAAAATACGCTAATCTCGCGACAATCTAAGAACCCCGATTTGACGTTTCTCATTATAGGTACATGCCGCGATAACTTTGTATGAACGTCTATGTAAGAAATTATAAAATCAAATTCATAATCCTAAATAATTACTATGTTATCCATAAGTACTCTATAACAATGGGTATCATTTGCAAGCACCAAGTTTCACTATTTATTGGAAAACACCGCTGAAAACCACGAATTGATCGTTCATAAAATATTCCGACAGGACGTCAATACAATGTCTTTGGGTTCGTTATCGTAGTGCTGTGACTGTTTTAAGCCGTTTTCTGACCGAATAAAAACGATGTTTTGAAAAATCGATACATTTCAAACATTACATTTACAAAAGAGAGAAAGGTATAATTATTTTATTATTAAATATTAAAACATAAAACAAAATCTGATCACATATAGTTTTAGCTTTATTTTGATATTTACCTATAGGTCAATATAATTGCTTGTCCACTCTGAAATGACGCGCCCCACTACCGCATTACTGCGGGCGTAAATGCGGCAGTGGGGCGCGTCATTTCAGAGCAGACAAGCTTTAGCAGCTTGATGAGAGTTGCCGAGAATCGAGCTGAAAGGCCTGAAATAGGAGTGGCCTATATGTCCAGCAGTGGACTGCTGTAGGCTGATGATGATGACGTGTAATAAAACGATATGCCTTGAGAATTCGTTTCAAGCAATGTAAATGAATGGTCGATTACAAACTCTGTATAAAGCGATAATGTCTCGAGAATCGATTTTTAAAGCAACCGATTTCTTTCCCATCACTACACAAAGTATTTTGATAGGTGTCAAATCGGGCTTCTTAGATTGTCACGAGATTAAGAGCGTTTATCTTAAAAGTTGGCAACGTCGCAAATAGCTGTCAAATATTTCCCTGTTTTGATTAATTAATATTCTAGTTCGCTAGTTAGCCACATTTCTGACTTCCATACAGTAATATTGCCTAATTAATCAAAACAGGGAAATATTTGACATCTAGTATAGTCACATTATAAATATGTAGTATTTTTTCATTAGAAGTGTTCTATTACACCACAGTGACTGAATATGTCATTCGTTTAAATCTAGTCAACGGATAAACTAAGCTGCAAAAACTAGAGCACACTCCTATCTAAGGGGCCGCCTCCACGAGCGAGAGAATCACGGCGATATTATCGTCGTGCCACGTATTTCTATACACTCTTTTAGAGGCCGTCTCCACGAGGGAGAGAATCGCCGCGGAACGTGGCGCTCGCAGCGAGAGCGCGGCGAGCGCACTGTCATATCGCAGGCGTTACTCGTGGACGCCCGGAAACAAAACAAACACGGCGATTCCGGTACCGTTACCGTTACCGTGGAGATTACCCGACGGAGAAGCGCGGATCCGTTGCGATTCTCTCGCTCGTGGAGGCGGCCCCTAAGCCGACGTTCGACGCTCTTGAATATCCAACAGTGTCTATAGGATATTCAACTTTCAGCGGTAAACAGAGCGTAGTAAATCCAATACGTGAAAAAATATCGCCGCGATTTAATTACGTCCGTGCGAACATCGGCTGAGTGATTGAATATTTTGCAAAAAAATAGTGAAGTCATGTAGAATTGTGTAACTTTTTGCGACGACTGACAAGACTACAAAATGGTGATAGTAATCATTTCATTTCTACCTGAGTCTTCCGGAATCACTCTTGTGGCTGAAGTCACTTGTTTTAAAGCTTTTTCTATGTTCAACCTTAAAATATACGATAAGAAAATGAGAAAAATCATTACTAGCGAACAGTTTGCAATTAAAAATCGATTTTGGAAGGATAGCTTTCATTTGATTTAATTAGATCGATAATACGCTTATAATTGGCAAAACCGAAAGTGTAAGTAGTAGTTAGTACCTACGCAAAAATGTTTACGTGCAATAACCTACTAAAACTAAAATATGAACTATTTGGATAATTGTCTCATGGGACCACATAATATCTGTATGCACTATTTGCAATGTTAAAACTTATAAAACAAAATCTGATCACATTATAGTTTTAGCTTTATTTTGACATTTAAAAGTCAATATAATAGCTTGTCCATTCTCAAATGACGCGCCATTTTCATTTGTTCTTTTTTATTTTTGTAGTTTTGTTGCTTTGCCTTTAGCACACACTTCGCAGTCATTAACTGTGTCATTTTTATTGAATTAATTCCAATCCTTCCATGTTATTTTGATCCAGAGCTATTTACATTTGCCCCTCATTGAGATGAGCTAGTTTTCTAAGGCATTGCTGCATTTTATTTGCTCCGCAGAATCTAGTTCTTTCTTATTATATGTTTTCTTTAACATAAACCATCTACATTTCTTTCTGCTCTTTGACTATTACACTTTACAGTTGCGTATTTCTGCTTAAATAAAACTGTTGCACCTTTGTCTGTAATTTTTGGTTTGTAAATGAATAGTGATGATATTATAAATTAATTATGTAGATCAGGTCTTTCCTTCTTGTTAAGTTTTGCTGAACCACGGCCTTCAATTTGTGCTGTACAGTTCTCTGATGCTAACTTTAAGGATTTGCTCTCATCATAACAAGATATCGGAATCTTCCACTTGTTTAGTTTTTCTTTTCTACAGTTTGTATTTAGACACGTTTCTTCAGAACAATAATAGGTTTGAAATACTTTTATTACCATGTACTACTTTTGACTAGCATTCAGCTTAATACCATTTATTTTTACATTTATAACATTCAACAATAAATGTTTTGTTTCTTCTGGGCTGTCTTCTGTAAATTGGTTCTTGTTCAAAATTTTGTTCACTTGAAATCCATATTTTTCTTCTTGCTTCAGCTTCTTCAATAATTTTTATCTTTAAGTTTTCAGCAATCCGAAAACTTTCATAAGTTTGAGACGAAGAACATCATAATGCTAGGTAGATCTTTATTAATTTCTATGTCCTTATCTGCAAGTTTATCGACGATGTCCATAAACTTGTTCAAGTGATCCACTATATTATCGCCTTCTTTCGCTTTTAGGGTGCCGTACCTCAAAAGGCAAAAAACGGAACCCTTATATGATCGCTCTCTTATTCGTCTGTCTGTGCGTGTGTCACCACCGATTTTGTCAGGAACAGAGGGACTTAGCAAGTTGTTTTTATCAGATATACTGAGGTCTATATAGTCCCTATTAGGTGTATAAAAACCAAAGTCCTGAGTGAACACGATAAAAAGATATGGGCAAATTTAGATTTTCGCGAAAACTCCTTCGCTCTCGCTCCTTACGGAACCCTCGGTGCGCGACTTCGACTAGCTCTTGCTTGACCGGTTTTTCTTAAGATTAATTCTTTCAAAAAGACTTGAGTTTCGGGCAGGACCTTTGCTGCACTAAATAACCTCAAGTTTGTCCCAGACATCTTTGCTAGTGTGACAGTTCTTCATTTGTTTCAGTTCACTCGGTGAGATTGTCAGAAATAATTCTGCTAATTCAATCTTTTTCTTAATATTTATTTAGTTCGTCGCCTTCACAAGTATGTTTTTTTATTGCCTGTGAGACGTATTAGTGTACTCGTCATTTCTTAATTTTACCTTTTTAGTGGTTCAAGTATGTGATTCATTTTTACTCACGTTTATTTTGGGTCCATAACCTAGAGTGAACTTTATAGGTAATAATTAAATAATGAAACATTCATTGAAAGAATTTTTTTTTTTTTTTTCCTTGACGTATCCTCAACAGAATATCTAACAGTAAGAAGCAACACTTCTTTTTTACCCGACTGCCCCAGAAGGAGGGTAATGTTTTTCGAGAGTATATACGTATGTATGTATGTATGTCTATTTCTTTGGCACGCTCTGTAGCCTAAACGGCTTGATGGATTTTAACATATGAGGTGTCGTTAGATTCGTCTTAATTGTAGGAGTATCATAGGCTATAATTATAATATTTATATATTGCATCTGCAAATACAAAGAAAAGGGAGGGGAATGTTTTTTTTTAAATAAATTATCACAATATTGGTATCAAATAAAATATCTGCTATAACTGCTATAAGGAACAGCAGATTTTTTACAAATATATATATATATAAAATAATAGTATTCAGCTGCATCCGGTTAAATTGGAAACCGACCGCGAACATACACAGCATACCCGGCGAGGGAGCACCTTTATCGACTTCTAAAGGCAAATCGACAGTTGAGTGGACCTTCCAACTGTCAGACTAGACTAAATCAGTCTGATTTTTTAAGCGGTGCTGTCAACCAGACTGAAACAGTTCGATCGGGTGTGACTTGCGTTTTGACCGTTATTTATATTAATAATCTGTTGGATCGTGGAACAGGTACGAATATTTACGTCATGCTCCCCAGCAACCCCATCACCTGTTTTTCCATTTATAAGTTTACAATATTTTTGTACCCAATATGTACTCAATTTGTACGTACTTAAAAAAAAATGTACCTTGAAAGGTTACGAGTACAAAAACTTCGTTTTGATGTTGCTGTAGAGCATCTCTCCAGCAACCCCAAATTAAACTATGAAGAAACTAACGTAGATGCTAATTGTATTAACAAAGAAGTGTCTGAAAATAATTGTACTGTTGTTTTTACCATTAAATATGCAAGCTGTGACTAGTTATGGCAAGTTTAAAATTCTCGGAAAAGCGCCTGAGCAAAAATACATAATGAAGTGTAAGTATAAGCTTTGCCACATTAAATTGTCAGGCGTTGTAAACTAAATAATTATAAAAAATACTATGTAATAATAATTACGCACAATTATTGGGACGCGTGGTATTCGCACCATTATCCATGGTGCGAATAAATGCACGCAATACGTATTGGAAGCCGACCCCAAGATAGTTGGGAAAAAGGCTAGGAAGATTGATTTGACGTATTTCATGCATCCGTATTGCACGCAATACGTATTTCATGCAAGTTTTGTTATTTATAAAGTCATATAATAATTGTACGCAATGTGAACCGAATTAGTACATACCTTCACATGAAGGGTACAATTTTTATCAAACACTTCTTTGCCTAATAGGTAAGTGTCTAAGTAAAATTATTAAAATTTTACTTGGGGTTGCTGGGGAGATGCTCTACAGCAAGTCATATTCAGTTGCCTGTACCTGTTAATCTGTTAAGGTACTTACTTATTTTTTAAGTATGTACTAATTCGGTTCACATTGCGTACAATTATTATATGACTTTATAAATAACAAAACATGCATGAAATACGTATTGCGTGCAATACGGATGCATGAAATACGTCAAATCAATCTTCCTAGCCTTTTTCCCAACTATCTTGGGGTCGGCTTCCAATACGTATTGCGTGGATTTATTCGCACCATGGATAATGGTGCGAATACCACGCGTCCCAATAATTGTGCGTAATTATTATTACATAGTTTTTTTTACAATTATTTAGTTTACAACGCCTGACAATTTAATGTGGCAAAGCTTATACTTACACTTCATTATGTATTTTTGCTCAGGCGCTTTTCCGAGAATTTTAAACTTGACATAACTAGTCACAGCTTGCATATTTAATGGTAAAAACAACAGTACAATTATTTTCAGACACTTCTTTGTTAATACAATAAGCATCTACGTTAGTTTCTTCATAGTTTAATTTGGGGTTGCTGGAGAGATGCTCTACAGCAACATCAAAACGAAGTTTTTGTACTCGTAACCTTTCAAGGTACATTTTTTTTTAAGTACGTACAAATTGAGTACATATTGGGTACAAAAATATTGTAAACTTATAAATGGAAAAACAGGTGATGGGGTTGCTGGGGAGCATGACGTGAATATTTAATCTCTCACCAATTACTTTTTAAAGCTTGAATTTGTTTTGAAGGAACACTGTCTAAGAATTTGTCTATGAGTTCTATAACAGCAACTTCTGCATTCGAAGATTTTTGTTGAATTTCCGCAGCTGTTGAATAAAAATATGTAATTAATGATTTTCAATTTTGGGTTCTCCGTATCCTTTGCCTAATAGACTGCATCACAACTTTTTGTTTGAATCACCATTATTTTGATGTTTTACCTATGTAAAGTATAAAGATACCTTACATAGAAATGCACTTTGGCTCGATTTATGAATCCGGGAGTGTACCTATTTCATCACGTCTTGTATGGTTCTCCTCGTAGAAAACATGCGGATCTACTGCTGTTTCAGGCAAGTAAACAAGCAATGTTGTAGTGATTGACTTCAAAATCGCATCAATACGCGCTTCTTTCATGTCTACCATCTGCAATGAAAAGAAGTGAAATAAAAAACAAGTATATTGACTCCATACCTTCAGTAAAAAAACGAATGACCTGTGGCCTAACTAATGTGGTTTTAGAGGTATGAGGAACAGGGTATAAAGTTCACTCATCCACCATAGAAAAGGGAGGATCCTCCGACCCTTAAGTTGATTTCAGATTGTCTTATCTATGTCGTCCGCGCGGTAAACTACGCGATGCAGGATTTGTGTGACGTCAGGATTTTGTGTGACGTCTTTGCTGCGTAGTTCGTATGTGGCGGTGTAACCGCTACATGGTATCTACACGCGTAGCATGAGCACCGCTTTGTCGACGGAAGAGTAGACAAAAATGAGGTTCCGTGTAGACAGTACGACGGCAGCAAAGTAGAAAGAGGCAACTGCACTTTTTACGAAATTCACTCTTTAATATAATTCGACTCAGAATTCTTTGTTTCGTCATAGGATGTTTTTACTGTTTGATTGTCAATTTTTACTGATATTAAGTCACGTTAAACACAACTTAGTACAGCTTATTTTTTTCAGTGTGTCGAAGTACCGTGCTTTGGAACAAATAACATTACAGTAATATTGGTCATAACCATTTCCTTGGTAATATTAACTAAATGATGTAAAATAGGAGAAGATAGCTTTCTTCTTCTATTAGTTATCACAGTTTTGCATTTAAAACGCTCTTCTGTAAAATCATGATTTGCAGATAACCCTGTATAGTGACCGTCGAGTAGAATATTTTACTACCATAGACAACTGTCAGTCGTCAGAGTGATTTTGACAATTTGGTATAGAAAACTTTCTTCTGAAATAGTCTACTTATAAAATGACCTAGACAAAGATAGTTAGAAACGAAAGACAGACAAAAAGAATTCTGTCATACATGAGTTTTGCGAAACTTTAACCGTTTACGCAGCGCACGCAGCGGAAGCTCTCAAAAGGAAAAAAAAACCCGACTTTGAAACATTCTTCATTGGTGCTCCGCTCCTTTTGGTCTTAGCGTGATGATATATAGCCTATAGCCTTCTTCGATAAATGGACTACCTAACACTGAAATAATTTTTTTAATCGGATCAGAAGTTCCTGAGATTTGCGCGTTCAAGCAAACAAACTCTTCAGCTTTATTAATTTTTAATATTATAAAATTAAAATTTTATAATATTAAAAAGTATAGATGTCATTCGTGCGATAAACTCTAATTGCGCGATTCAGGATTTGTGTGACGTCAGGCCTTTGATGCGTAGTTCGCATGTGGCGATGTAGATGCCGCCACAAAACAATTATTTTTTAAATTTGTAGCGGCATCGCCGCCACACTACGAAGCGACCCGGGTACATCAATCGTACATATTCGGCTGTCTCCGCCGCGCCGCGCGCTCTGTTCGGGGAAGTTCGGTTTGCCGCATGCTCACGCGCAAGTCTTCTTTCTGTCCCCAGGGCACTTCTAAGCTTCACCGTCTTCTAAGGCTATGTTCTCATAAGCGATAATTGTCACAGTTTTGAATTGATCAATGTGGCAAACCGGTTCAAAATTCTTACCTCCTTGACGAACAAGTCGACTTCTGTCAGAACATTATCAATAGCTTCGCAATACGAGTCAATTTCTAGTGAAGTCCATGTTATAGTGGAAAAACCAGGCAAAAAAGCGTTCTCCATTTTGATTAGTTGTGCGCGTAGCATTGGCAGGTACAGTTTTGGCATGCTCCTATTCAAGAAAACATATCAAATAATTTAATACAACCAAAAAATTTATTTCCGGTAGCCATTTAATTGTACACACGGCTATATACCAAGCTATACATTTCCAGTATAAACTGACCTCTCATTGTACGGAAATCCTATACAATATGAGATCAGCTTATACTGGAAATTTATAAGGTAAATGAGTATTGGTAACTCGTCTTTACTGACTTTGAACTGGGTGCGCCAAAGTTCACCTAAATTTTCAACTCCGTTAATTGGAAATCCAAAATGTTCTTCCTAACATTTTTCATCCTAACAATCACAATTCCTAACTACTCTGTCTCTAATGTTCATAATTCCGAAGCATTCAACATCATAATGTCAGTAGCAATAAACATATATTATACTTTTATTTGTTTTCCTATATTTTCTCAGCATAACCATCTTTTACACTATTATTCAAAGTCATATATTTTTTGTTTAGATTAGGATTAGGTTAGGTTAGGTTAGGTTAGAACTGAGACCAACTACGCGCGAGCCGAGCGAGCGAAGCGAGCGGTGCCGCGGCAGGGGCCGGCGAGCGCTACCTCGAAATTGGTCGCGAAATTTTTCTAAGTATTTTTTTCATAGTGCCCCCAAGACGACTCTTTGACCTGAATTTCATTCAGTTAAGACAAAAATCAGTGAAATGACCTTTAATCATTCTAAACAGTTGGTTTTTAGACATAATTATCTCAGGTATAGTTATAGTAATAAATATGTAACAACAATAACCAAAAATAAAATGGCTAAATGTAAAAATGTGAACAGTTGTTTTGTCAAAATCACAAGAAATAGTTTAAAAACAAACCTTTTCCTTCAAAGCATCTGGTTCATGATTATGTTCTCTCAGTAGGATAAAAGCGTTTTATGATAAAAAATAGTAGGAGTTTAAATATTATATTTACATTATTGATATTATTAATTACAATTTTCGGAAACATGAGTGTTATGAACATCGCCGGTAGCACTACAAATAGTATGAATGAAAACTTTAAGATGAAAAATTTTAGGAAGAGTGATCATTCGGATTACAAATCGTTAGGAAGAACAATTTCGGGTAAAGAACTTTAGTTGAGCCATTATGGACCCCTTTGAACTGCTATGTGAAAAGTATTTAATTTAGAATAAAACTTTTTACATAACTAAGTAGGAAAAGACATGACCAGTGGGGGCTATGGGCGCCTGCTTAGGTATAAAAATCAATGTGCAGTAAAATATTGTTTTATCTTAGCAATTGTTGTATTCTATAGTTTACAGATAAAAAACTTTCACGACTCTTAAAGATCAGGAAACTGAGAAAAATAAAGATAAGTTTTCACTAAATAGCTCTGCTTTTTGATATGATATGGCGCTAGGCGTTGAGGTAAATAGTGGTAATCGAGTTAAAGAATGATTTTCTACTATTCGACATGCCATCCATCGAGGCGCTAGGTTTTTTTTATACCATCAAGGGCGCAAACGAGCATGCTGATCACCTGATGTTGCAATAACCGCCGCCTATATGTAGAAGTCTACAGCACCAGGGTTACTGCTGATGCGTTGCCACCCTTTTCCCACCCCAAACCCTGGGCTTCCGGTTCTCTCACTCACTATTCGAAGCGCAGCAACATAATGTTGGTACTTTACGTTGGTATTCTGTAAGAGTACCTCCCCGGTCGAGCCAACGTAATTACGAGTTACAGTCAGCTATTGACTACAACTAGGCTTTACGTGGCTCGGGAAACAAAAATAAGGTTATTATTATTTGTGAAGGCAAGGGATTTAAATAAAACTATTATTTGAACGAATTATTTTAATATTCTTAAATAAAATAAAATATGTGGGAAAGACGAACTGTGCCGGACGGGCGTGATTACTGGACGCGTAGATTATGCAGGTTGTAAAGCTATCCCAGGCCAAGCAGCGCTGACGTCCTGCACCTAGGGATCTGGATACTTCAATACTAACCGAGCGGCTGTCCTAGATTCTTGAGGGAAAATGGGTTTTGACAGGAAAATAACAACACCATTTCCCTGATAAGTCTTCATAATATGCCTTTGAACCCGCCTTACAGATATGCCATAGTTTAGGCCTCATCATAATATCCGTTTATCCGATAATTGGGTTTTGAAGATGTCAGTCCGTAAAGAATAGCAATGGTCGTGGTCAGTGGGTCGTCTTAGGGGCGTAGAAATAGAACACAATCATCGCACAGTACAAGTACACAACGAACGCGTAAACACAACGTGGGTCGGGAACTGCAATGATACCTGACGTGACGCCAAGATTGGATGTGCAAGTAGGGATGGTGAATGGCGATCTGAAATCGATAAAGTGTCAATTGCTTTTTTCTCGAACCTAACACATAAAATTCGAAATCATTTTTACTGCCTCGTTGGTCTAGTGGTGCCAAACGCTACAGCTGAGCATGAGGTCCTGGGTGCGATTCCCGGGTCGGGCAAAGTGTTATTGGGTTTTTCCATCTGGAATTTCTCAATAGCAGCCCGGAGTCCGGATCTGTGCCCGGTTAATTGCAAAACGCTCGCCCCGCATTACACGGGACTGGCGAAATGAAGGTGTACTGTGGGTACACCTCTGCCTGACCCTTCGGGGATTACAGGTGTGATATTGTGTTATGATATTATTAATCAAAATTAAATATAGTTAAAAACGGTCAAAGAAAATATCAATTCAAAATCCATTTTTTGTGAATCGATTTTTCATGCTTTAAATCGAATCGATTGAATTATCAATTTTATGAAAAAAACTACTCTCTCTTTTCTTCCCTCCCTACACAGGTGTCTACCTAATGTCAAATGCATTGTCAACGAAGTAACACTCCTATAAACGCAGTTGTTAAAAAAAAAAATATGGTGTTCGAACTTCACACGTGTCAATGAAACCTAACATAACCCGTAGGCGTATCAATAAATAAGTAATTATAAACAAAACATGTATATTCCATGTCGTTAAAATTCACTTGATCGAAAATAGCTCGTTCTTAATTTTTTATCCCATATTATGTTTAGCTTATTTTGGTAACCGGGTGATTATGGATACAACTAGCTGCCCACCCCGGCTTCGCACGGGTAGCAGTAAGTACTTATCTACGGTGCACCTACCTACTCTGCCCTACCTACCTACCCTGCACTGCCCGACCTACCTGCCTACCCTGCCCTAACTACCTACCTACCCTGCCCTAACTACCTACCCTACACTGCCTGACCTACCTACCTACCCTACACTGCCTGACCTACCTGCCTACCCTGCCCTACCTCCCTAACCTACCCTGCCCGAACTACCTACCTACCCCACCTACCTATCTACCCTACCTACCTACCTTCCTATCTACCTACCCTGCCCTATCTACCTTCCCTACCCGGCCCGACCTACCTACCTACCTACCCTGCCCTACCTACCTACCCTACACTGCCCGACCTACCTACCTACCCTGCCCTAACTAACTACCTACCCTACACTGCCTGAGCTACCTACCAACCCTGCCCTACCTCCCTACCCTGCCCGAACTACCTACCTACCTACCCTGCCCTACCTACCCTACACTGCCCGACCTACCTACCTACCCAACCTACCTATCTACCCTACACTGCCCGACCTACCTACCTACCCTACCTACCTATCTACCCTACCTACCTACCTTCCTATCTACCTACCCTGCCCTATCTACCTACCCTACCCGGCCCGACCTACCTACCTACCTACCCTGCCCTACCTACCCTGCCCTACCTACCCTACACTGCCCGACCTACCTACCTACCCAACCTACCTATCTACCCTACACTGCCCGACCTACCTAGACCTACTTACCCTACCTACCTATCTACCCTACCTACCTACCTTCCCCTATCTTCCTATCTACCTACCCTGCCCTACCTACCTACCCTACCTACCTACATACCTATCTACCTACCTTACACCCTACCTTCACCTACCTATCCTAAGATCCTTCTCCTTACAATAACATAAAAAAGAATTAGTGAAATCGGTCCAGCCGTTCACGCGTGTTCAAGTTCAAATAGGGATTAATTTTAGGCCCTAAACTTTAGTGAGTGAGAGAGAGAAAGCTTATTGTGAGAGAACGACAGGAGACCGGCTTCGTTCTCATCCTTACTCTGTGCTGTTTACGGGATGAGAAGAGACAGTGGTAGACGACTGACGGGAATAACTGATCGAGTGGTAACTGATCATGATCAATTATCGACCGCCAAGAGTAGAACATTATTAAAGTACTAATATCGCTATTAAAAAATGGGGGTTGGTGGTAGAAAAGTCAAAACCTAGGGTTGTATGCATTTTTTAATGCCGAATCATAAAAAAATTAATTAAAAAAAATTGGTCGAAAAAAAGAAAAAGAAAATTTTGGGGTGGACCACCCTTATCACTTAGGGGTATGAAAAATAGTTTACGTCCTATTCTCAGACCTACCGAATATACTCAAAAATAATTATAAAAATCGGTCAAGCCGTTTCGGAGGAGTTTGGCAACAAACACCGTGACACGAGAATTTTATATATTAGATGGAACGTCAAAATCAGGAAGTGCATAAAAGAGAGAAGCGGAAGCAATTGATATACTGCTTTTTCAGATATTTTAATCTGGGCTTTAGTCGGAATAATAATTATAACCATGATAAATTAGATCTTTATTTTTAAATCTTATTGTAAAAATTGTAATTGTGCGCATGTTCGCGAATTCGAAGGCTAAAACTGGTCATGTCCTTTATCCGTTATTCTAAATAACCAGTTATTTTTTATAATTTTATATATACTTTTTATTTCTAATTACTAGGGTTATTAAATACTTATAAAGCAAATGTAAAAAAAGGGCGATTTGAGTACAAATCACCCTTTTTCTACATTGACGACACACACATTACATTCTGACGACTACTGGTAAGTAGTCGTCAGAATGTAATGGAACCAGTAGTCATAATTTTTTTTATACTAATAAGAACTCTCTAGTCTTGAACATAACGTAAGATAAGTACACATTAAAACAAATTATGATTGTGTTTGATATTAGTGGAAAATCAAAAAATTCTGGAAGCTGTTAGCAGTGTGACGTCTAATAAATAAGTTATGCATGCTATGTTGGGGCTGCGTGGTGGAGGGAGTGCGGGGCATTGCACTGCGCTCGCAGTCTACTCCGAACGGCTATAGCGATAGCATAGCCTAACGCAGTATTAATGGAAACAGTGTTTCATACATACCTAACCTAATCCAAGATACCACAAGTGGCGACGAGGATATAAGTAGGTATGTCGTAAAAGAAACAACCAAATGGTTGTGCGAGTGGCCAATTAATTGTTGGTCATACCTTAACAACACTGAAATATTTTTGGAGTAACTTACCTTCGAATTTGATTGTTTCTGTCAACCAAATATTTTATTCTTTCATAGTTTCCGAGGATTTTATTCTTGCAAAATGCTACGATTTGAGCCCCGTCTGGTACACCTACATTTTCAAAGATTACGGGTTACATTAAAAATAATATTTACTTGACTATTGTTAACTAGCTTTTATCCGCGGCGTCGCCCGTGTGAACGTAAGACAAGGACAAACAGGTAAATAGTATAACTATCCCAGATCATGATCAAGCCGTGAAATATGATATAAATTTTATTCAAATCCGTTTAGTCGGGTATTAGGTTGCTTGTTAATAACAGCAACCAAATTCACAAACTCACAGACATGCGGACTATCACATTTATAAAATTTGCAGGATCCTATTAACAGCATAACAAAACATGTTTTTATTTGAATAATCAGCTTGCTCTTACGTAGTCCCAACTGCCACATGTACTCAGTCTCTCTGATGCACTCGGGGATATAAATACTGAAGTTTATGATGTACATATTCGTTGTTGGATGACGAATCAATAGAGGAGCGATAAGACCTAATCGTACCTAAAAAAATTGTTTATTAGTAGGTATATTGTTATTAGTTTCTTATAAAAAAATGGCAAAGTGCGAGTCAGACTTGCTTAAAGAGGGTTCAGTACCAATATTTCCAACTTTTTCAAAAATGTTCTGTTTGTTTTTTGGGATATCTAAGATGAGTTAAAGTATCGCTTCTTTTTTATATAGGGGGGTGGGGAGTATGGATGACCGAAATAAAATCTTCTTCACATGAAAAACTTCTTACAATATTTTAAAAACTTCTTACAATATTTTAAAAACTTCTTACAATATTTTAAACGTCTTATGAGCGTTTATTCTGAAAGTGGGTATCGCAAATCGATTTCAAATATTTCGCTCATGGGATTTTACTATACAAGCTTCTGTCCGCGACTTAGTCCGCGTGGAATTACTTGTTTTAACTCCTATGACACTCGGCAATACAGTAGCTTCCCTAGTAGTAGTAGTATTCTTGAAAGAATTTTCGGAACCGAATCAGAGTTCCGATGATTACTGCTACATGCACGCCAGGAGCACACCTCCGCCGCGAAACACACAACACACGGAACTGCAGTAGTTCAATTCAACCGGCTCGCGTCATGTTCCGCAATCCGAGTTCCGCTACTCGAATTTCACGTAACGGAACATGACGAGAGCTGGTTGAATTGAAGTACTGCGGTTTCGCTGCTACGGTTTCGCGTTGGAGGTGTAATGCTGGCGTCAAGCTCAAAAATTTGATCTCTTTATAATATTTGTATAGCTATAGATTATTTACCTGGCCTACATTTTCAGCCCAAGCGTAATGATAAATCAATTCGAATTCCGTAAACACAATTGTCAGGACATTGTATAACTTTATACATCGTTGCGTGTTCTGTAATAGAAAAATGGTACTTACAAATAAACCCATTTCGAAACAGTGTGTTCTAAAGAGCGAGATTGCAAGAACCGGAACTATAATTGATAAAAGATAAAATATCGCACATATATTTGGGTTCGATACTACGAGTAATAAAAACAATTTATCTCCATATTTTTTCTTTTATGTTGTTTTTATTAGAAGGCCTTATTTAAGCGAGATAATGAACCCAAATATTTGTGCAAAAATATATATTACATTATTCTGCAGAAAATAAGATTCATACCTACCTAGACAAATAAACAATATGAGCTATGAGATCAAGGGAAATTAGTAGGTATCTTCAACAAAACCACAGGTACCTACTAGGTACACCTACATGCAGGTAATAGGTATAGTAATGTAGTAGTTTATTATTCTTGAGAGTCACTAGGTACGTACCATGTGCGTAATGACTTCGTGATGCTGTTTGAATATATCCATAGGAATATTGATATTCTTATCGTAAAATCTGATCCACATAATTCGCCCGGCGACTGGTGGCATGTTTTTTGGCAAATCCGGATCGTCTCTTTCTTCATTGTACCTAATAAAATAAATGAGTAATTTAAAAAAATATAATGTTAATTTTGTTCTTATGCACACAACGTTTCCTTGACCATCGACGCGCGTGTAACGCATCAAAAACGAGCTGCAATCGTAACTGGTGCTGCTTTTACGAGTTTAGGGCTATGTGAAGGCCGTAGCAGTGCAGATAACTCACCATCAACGAGCTTTACAGTTTTTTTATCTCAGGTAGCGACGCGCGTTTTACTTGTGGTTACCAAATCTAGAAAAACGCTGTGAAAGTGTGTGTAAACGCAGGAGCTCTCACACAACGGCGAAGTCGAAAGTGTGTTTGTGTGTGTGTTATGTGCTGACGCTACTCGTCTTCACGCACACATTCACAGCATTTTACACTTAATTAGCAAAAGAAAAGCGCGCGTCGCTTTGTGAGATAAAATACAGTACACGGAACGACAAACAAATCGTCGACGACGTGTGCATAGGAACTTGTCCATAGGAAACGACCAATTGGAACCATGCACCTAGCGTCTGTTGTTACATTACGAGTTTAACCGACGACAATCAGAGAAGCCCGATTTGACGTTTCTCATTATAATACATGTCGCGATAACTTTCTATGAACGTCTACATAAGAAATCGAAATATCCAATTCGTAATCCTAATTAATTACTACCTATTTGTTATCCATACACTATAACATAGCAAGTTTCACTTTATATTGGAAAAATGCACTCAAAAACACGAATTAATCGTTGGTTAATATTTATTGGGTTCGCTGCTGTAGTGTTGTGAGCGTTTTAAGTCGTTTTTTGACCGAATAAAATCGATGTTCTGAAAAATCGTATAATCGATAGGTACACACGGCTACACATCAAGCTATACATGTTTTGGTGTGTTATGGTGATATCGCATTGTAAACGACTTCCGTACAATGCGAGGTCAGCTTAAACTGGAAATGTATAGCTTGATGTGTAGCCGTGTGTACTTTTATAATAATATTACATTTAGAAAAGAGATCAACGTATAATTACTTACTGTATTATTAGTCTGACACCTGCTATCTAATTACGCAACACATTTTCGTAAACGATTCCGACTAATCTGTTTCATTTTGACGGTTCAACAACATTTATTGCGTTATTAACGTTGTAGAGCAGATTTTTTTTTTTCGAACTTATGAAGCATTTATGGGTTAGCAATCTGTTTCAAAACGATTCAGATTCTGATTGAATGTGCATTATGCAATTAGGGTATGTTAGTCACTACCACACGAAAAGAAGAAGGAGATTAAATGTTTAAACATACAAAAATACAAAATCGATCGAAAGGAAATTATAACGGAAGACTTTAGACGAGACGTACTTACATTTTAACTATATGATTGAAAATGAATTTATTATATGGCTAACCGACGAAGACAGTTCAATTGATGATAATTTTTCTGGATCATCCAGTGACGTAAATGAATAAAAATGTCATAAATTTTGTTTTATTTATTTATCTGATGATGATGACGTGTAATAAAACGATATACTTACCTCAAGAATCAGTTCTAAGCAATGTAAATAAATTGTCGATTACAAACTCTATAAAAAATCGATGTCTCGAGAATCGCGATTTTTTTTCCCATCACTACACAAAGTATTTTGATAGGTGTCAAATCGGGCTTCTAAGATTGTCATCATTTATTTCAATCAACTTTGGATCATCAGTGAAACTAAATTAAAAATTATTAATTAAATTTAATTAAATAATTACATTCAAATTAAAATATGAAATACATTGAATAAAAATTGAATTGAAAATTGATTGAATTTGTTTAGTATTCAAATTAATTTCTCCCAAAAGCAATGTCAAAACTAAATGTGTAAAAATATTATATTTTTATTACCTGTCTCGTAATGATTCTATTTCAGCTGTGTAATTACTAATTAAGTCATAGTATTGATCCTCGAGGTACAAGCATTCTAACTTCAGTTTCTCAAATCTAGTTAAAAGATACAATGCTATTTCCGTCGTTGGGCATTTATTGACGCTCTGGAAAAAGGAAAATATTTTTTTTATCAGTAACCAAACTACCTAAAGGCATTATACAACGTTATTTTTTATTCATTGCAAACCTCTTAAGGGGTCATTGTACTCATCATTATGAACAACTTTTACTATGAGACCAAAGCTGAAATCGCAAAAAAACAATCAGCTGTGCCCTACATTTTGACGAGATATACGAACATACATGTATGGAACAGCAGATTTTTTTTTCGCGCACAAGGCCAAGGCACATATATTGGGATAAGGGCAGGAGAATGATGACATAGAAACCAGTCGTGTCGCGACGACACGTCGCCTGCAGTTACCGCCTGCAGTCACCTACGGAATTGTATATACCTTGTTTTTTTGTTGACATCATGCATTTTACTGCATCGGTACTTACTGGAACCTTACCGAGCAGTGTCTCCACTTTTAGGTATTTTGCCTTTTTTTAGGGAAAAATCATGCATTTTACTGCATCGGTACTGGAAGCTTACCAAGCTGTATTTCCACTTTTAGGGATTTCTCCCTTTTTTAGGGAAAAAATACCAATATTAAGCATGGTTTAGGGATATTTTATTTTGACAGGGATTTAGGGAATTCTGGGTAAATATGACTTTAGGTTGGTAACCTTATTGTTTATAGTAGGCAGCATCCAATGTATTACTTTACTCCATGGAATCACCGATTTATTAAAGTGTATTCACTCAACTCGTAATGAATGCATTTAATCTAATTTTAGTTTACCATGTTAATTGTGAGATTAACTTAATATTTATAACCATGCTCCCTAAACCAAGGAAATTTGAAGATTTTTTAGGGAAATTTAGGGATAATTCATTTAGAAACTGGGAAAAACCAAAAGCGAGAGCCCACGACCAAAACCATGTTCGTAAATGAACTGTTTTTATATTAAGTGGATTGAGAAAAAAAACTTGAAATAAGTAGGTACTAATTAAACTACTCCAAATTCATATTTACAAGTAATACGTACATTGATCATAAAGTTTTCAAGTAACAACTCCTGATTAGCAACAGCATCTTTGTATACTTTGTAGTCCTTATCAAAGTCTGGTCGCCTGTTTAACAAATAGAATTAAAAAATATGAAAGGTACCTATAAAGTCCATGAAATTAATAATAACAAAACAATTCGACTAATAAATGTAGTGTTTAATCTGAAAACGAATCGTGCAAGCAATTATTAGCCAGAAACACACAGTGGCTGCTGAGTACTAGGTACATCTTGAATAGTGCTAATTGTATTCTCTTGTTCACCAACTACTATACTCAAATTTGAGTAGATATGAACGTTACTTTTTTTGGCATGACACAGTACAGAAATATGCGATTTATTCGAAAGGGGTTAGAAGATTTTGGCCCTAAAATCAGCCATCATTTTGTTTTTTTTTCAAAATCGAGGTGCACAATAAATGTCATATATTTGGGGACACTTAAACAAACATAAAACTTGATATAACATAACATCAAAAAGCGTCACGTTTCTAAGATATTCAAAGATAAAAATAACTTAACTTGTAGTTACTTCATGTTGATTAAGTTATTTACACATGAATTAATTGACTACACCTACTGGATAAATCATAAGATTTTTTAATTATATTCGGTATAAATAATATCATCCAAGAAGGCAGCGGGAGGCTGAATAGGATTTTCTTGGTGTCGCGCCCATGCCATGCACCATAACCATACACACGTCCTCATTCGGCGGGAGGTATACATATATTTTTGTCTCTTTCGCTGTTAACTAAAATATTACAGGCTACACATGATGCAATTATGTTTTCATAGTTTAATATACTTACCTGAAAGGAAAAAAAACAAAAAAATCCTTGTTTCAGGATTCAGTTTTCGACTTATATTTCTGTGAATAACTCCGAAACCTGACGCTTTAGGATATTATGTTATATGACATTTTTTGTTTGTTTAAGTGTCCTTTAACTAAATATATTACTTTCTATTTTCACCATGATTCAGAAAAAAAAAACAAAATGGCGGCCTCACGTCACCCACCTACCATACCACCCTCCATACAAAAATCTTCAAACCTCTTTCTGCCTTATACCAGGGTGAATCAAAAAGTTTTTAGAAGTGCATTTATATAAAACCTTTTTGGGGGACGTTCGATATTCGAATTAAAGAACGTCAATCACACAAATGCAAACTGTCATTTGTTTTCGTCAATTCGTTCGCATGTAATAATTTTTTTTGTGCAACGTGTTGCTAAAAACGCAATTTTATGGATAAAAGTAATTTACGTGAGGTGGTAAAGTATCTCAGCCTGCAAAAAAAAATACTACGAAGGAACTTTTTTCGGACATTCAGCAGACATTAGGGGATGATGCTGTACCCTATTCTACGGCTGCGTACTGGGTGGCTGAATTTTAAAGAGGTAGATCAAGCTGTTTTCGATCCTGAAACATAGAGACAAATCATGTCTTGGAAAGGACCATCCTCTCCATTCATTAAGAAATTCCGAGTTGCTCCTACCGCTGGCAAAATTATGTCCTCAGTGTTCTGGGATAGTGAAGGAATCCTTTTTATTGATTACATGCCAAAAGGCCAGACGATTACTGGACCGTATTATGCAAATATAATTCAGAAAGTGTGTAAAAAGGAGCTCGTGGCTAAGTAATAACAAGCCGCACGGATTGATCCATCAGGTTAAGCTACGCTTGCCGAGGTTGGTCAGTGGATGGGTGACCATCTTTACATACCGAGACTCCTCCGTGCCTCGGAAAGCACGATAAGCTGTTGGTCCCGGCTGTCATTCGTAGATCTTTGACAGTCGTTACGAGTCGTCAGAAGCCCGAAAGTCTGACACCACAGTCTAAGGCTGCCTGTCCACTGGAGCGGAGAGGAGAAAAGAGGAGCGGAGATGTGCCAATATTAACCAATAGAATCTTGACTCAGGATCACTGATCTAAACTCAGGGGCGGAGTCAAGATTCTATTGGTTAATATTGGCACATCTCCGCTCCTCTTTTCTCCTCTCCGCTCCAGTGGACAGGCAGCCTTACCAAGGGGTATCGTATTACCCAGTTACTGGGTCGTGGAGGGCAGTCGCTCCATGTAAAATACTGGTATTCAGCTGCATCCGGTCAGACTGGAAGCCGACCCCAAGATATTTGGGAAAAGGCTAGGAAAATTGAAGATTGATTGAATTCCGAAATTGTGTGAAGCGATTAAAGAAAAACGTCGTAGAAAACTGACATTTGTGTAATGTTTGATTAGTTTGGTTCAGAAAATTTGACAACATTGCGATACAGTATGAGCAAGCTTCACGTGTGTCACCGACGGTGAGCCAAGTAAGTCGGCGAGCTTAAAAACCGCGTACTTTAAGTTCGCACGTCTATCACCCACTTTAACCCTTAATTTGATTTCGTATAGTATATTCAACGTTACAAATAAAAAAATCCAGTCGTCCAATTTTCTTCTGTGGTTCTGAATTTTTTATGGTAATAACACTTCAATATTAATTTAATTTAGTAAGAAAAATTATTTTGGCCGCCTGGCAATATTTTACTCTTGTCATTATAGCCAGCAAAAATGGCGACGAGACAACACGCTCTGCGAGCTTTACAGGTTTTTTTTTTCATTGTTCTCGGTCTAATTTTGAATCATATGTTAGTTATTTCTGTTTATATAATGTATAATCAATTCGATAAAATTATTTGCAATCCGTTTCTCACCTGGATAAGAACACGATAAGTCAGTAAACTCGATTGTTAAGTATACTCAACAAAATCTGGTGGTGAGTAATTTTGTGTAAAAAGTATATGTAGAGTATACCTACTCAACAAATCTGTATGGTGAGATTTATTGAAACAATGGTTCAAGGGCTTCATATCGGCTTGATCAGCGTTTTTGTGGAAATGGTTTTTAGTTTCCACGCCTTTCAATGACAAAACACCCAAGCAATGACAAAATATTACCATCTATTAGTTCGTTGCCAACATTGTCTACGTTTTTTGTCTAAAACTAGCAGACCTGGCAGACGTTGTCCTGCCCGAACAGCGCCACCTACCGGGTCCAATTGTATTTTCAAACCATACAGGGACCCACTCAAATATACACACAAAATTTTATCCAAATCGGTTCAGCCGTTTAGGAGGAGTTAGGTGACAAACACGTACGGAAAAATTTTATATATAAAGACTAGTGGACTTGGCAGACGTTGTCCTGCCCCAACAGCGCTACCTACCGGGTCCAATTGTATTTTCAAACCATACAGGGACCCACTCAATTATACACACAAAATTTCATCCAAATTGGTTCAGCCGTTTAGGAGGAGTTAGGTGACAAACACACGTATGGAAGAATTATATATATAAAGACTAGCGGACCTGGCAGACGTTGTCCTGCCCGAAAAGCGCCACCTACCGAGTCCAATTGTATTTTCAAACCATACAAGGACCCACTCAATTATTTACACAAAATTTTATCCAAATCGGTCCAGCCGTTTAGGGGGAGCTAGGTGACAAACACACGTACCAAAGAATTATATAATATGAAGAAGATGTAACGCTAGGTTATGTTTTGTTAAAGATAGAAATTGTCACTTCAATTATCACCATAATTAACGATAGGTACTTACTGCATGTAGACGTTTTTTTTTCTTTTAAATATACCTACGTTTTCTTTATTTTAAAAGTGTTGGTAAGCTGGATTTGTTAAGTATACACAACAGTTACATTGATGTTGATTCTTCGACCATCGCATTTTGTTGAGTACCTATGCTTAACGTTGCGTTTTCAGGAAACCCTTCAGGCAAGATTTTTTGTTTTATTTTTCTCGTGTGTTTTGAATACGAACGCACTATATTAACGGCATCTTCCTATTACACCTTTTTTTGTCTTGCCAAATTAAGGGTTAAAGGTATGATTACCTTATTTGACAATTTTTCTTTACTGTGTTTCTTTGAAATACAAAGAAAATATACCAAGATCAATGTAAAGTTAACTAAGTTGGTGAACAACAGAAACAGCGTTAATAGGTGAATTACATTAAATTACTGACCTGTGATCTAAACCGTCATAGGTTCTTGTAGAAATAGTCTTGAACAGTCTATTAAAAACAACAGCGTGTTCTTCAATTCCTTCCAAAGTGGTTTTGTTTAATACATAGTACGTAATATATGTTTGGAATAAGTCTATAATCTGTGCCAATCAAAAAAGTAAATTGATTTTTGGGAACTTTTTGGCCTCAATCATAGACATAAAAAATAATTAATTAGGGGCGAATTTCATTGAAACTAAACGCGTTCAAGAGTTTTGGTTTAGATGTGCTCATCGCGTTCAGTTTCATTGGTGAAGTTCACCCTTTTTTTTGGGTGGGAAATCATTCAATGACTTCTCCCGCACTGGGCGGAGCGGAAGGGCTTGTCAGACTCTTACTGACTAAAACCCACCCGTGTTCCTTCCCTTGCCTTGCCAGGGGCCACGGTTTCCCCTTGGGACAACCCCGGCAGGCATCGGTCCTAGCGGAACCCGTCAGTTTTGCTAACATCTCTTTGAGGCTGTCGTCGTTGGTAGCTGATTTCCGGCCGCCGTCGACCCGGGCCTGGTCCTTATCGGACGGCGAGCTGCCCGTTGCTCTTCGTCCGCAGGCCTGCGCCTACGGTGGCCGGAAATCAGCTACCTATTCCCAACGCCCGGGGCGTCTCCTACGGCGGCGGCGGCTAGGGCTGCTAGGGCGCGGCCTTTGCCACTCCCTAGCGCGCTCCGCCTCCTCCTTCGCGAGCATTACTGCTTCGCAGAAGGAGGTGACGGCTTGCCATGCCCTTTCGCTCGCGTAAAGTTAGGGTACAATTCCGTAGCCGACCGCAGGTGGCAACTGCAGGTGACGCGACGTGTTGCCGCAACACGACTTTTTTTCTATGTATTTCTATGAAGACGACGACGTGTCGCTAGCTACGGAAGGTATTTCATTGAAACCAGTCGTGTAGCGGTCGCCTGCAGTTGCCGCCTGCGGTCGGCTATGGAATGGTAGGTACCTTTTGTAGGTACGTCTACTCCATTTAAAATAAGATAAGACATTAAAACAAACCCTTTTTACAGTCCGTTCAACCGATTTTGACTTATATTGCGTTGGTGGCATGACAAAGGGCAGCTGCAGTAACTAGTTGGTATTGTAAAAACTTTTTTGCTTTTAATGCCATCCTTATATACCTACGGTATAGAAGTCACAATCGATTGAACAGACAGTAAAAAAGGTTTGTTATAATGTCTTATCCATAGAATTTCTTATATCTATGGTCTTATCTTATTTCAAATGGAGTATAGTTAATAAATCAGACTTTCTGTTTTATACTGCAAAAGATTTTCATACAAATTAGGTAGGTACATACTTTAATTAATCTTTTTCGAAAGGTTTCGAATTTTCCAAATATATACATTTCAGAGCAATCAAAAGGTCTTTCATCAGCCGCCTCCATCATTTCTCTCTGGGTCTCGGCATAACAGTCACGATAAAAGATGTATAAACTTAAGCACAACTGTAAAATTAGAACGTTACCTTACAATTTTATCGTTTGGTTACCGTAGGTAGCTACCACCCACCGTAGGTAGGTACCACCCACCGTAGGTAGTACCACCCACCGTAGGTAGGTACTACCTACCTTCACATTAATTTACAAAATCCTATGCGCACTGAGAGTTCCACACCGTGGAGTTTCCAAAATAATTGGAAGTTTAATTAAACATAAAGGGAATAATATTTTTCCATTTTCCCATAAACACATATTTCACATAATATTTTTTACAAAGCTTGTTTATAAAAGGATATTACGGTCTATTCTCAAAACCTGTGGTGGTGTGCTGTATTTTTATTTATAAACCTTTATCAGCTCTACCACTTACTACAACCTTTAACTCGCAAAATCCAGAGGGATATTTTCACGGAGTGTTGTTATTTCTGAAAAAATCTGCTATGACAGACAACCGATGTCGCACCATATACCTTAATTCCTTTTGACATTTTGGTCCCTACAAAAGTAATTGCCCACGCAACCAGTGTTTGTAAGTCAGAGAAAATGATTGCTCAGCAAATCGACTACTAACTGACGAATTGTCCATAATTCAAATCACATTTGTAATTTTTTACATGCATATGACAACAATAGTATTTGTGTGATGTGTCTAATGAGGTTTCCCATCGGCAAAACTGAGGAACTTCCGTACAAAGTTTTATCCCCCATTTAACGTCATTTAACCCCTAGGGGATACATTTTCAAAAATCTTTTCTTGGTCTTCGCCTTCGTTATAGGTATAAGAATCTTGGGTAAAATTTATCCTACTAGACCTGGCGGTTTAGACTGTGCGTTGACTATCAGTATTTTTTAAATATATTATAGAACCCTGTAAAAAGTCCGCCAAAATCTGAAAGAAATCTGTAAATTGATTTCTTACAGGGTTCTCTATGACGCTTTCAGAACAGTTACTCTTATAAACCGAAAAAGCAAATAGAAAACTTTCGCATTTCTGCAGTTTCACAACAAGAGAAATGTAACCCTTACTTTGGCTTTATGTATAAACCTAAGCTTGTCTTGGTTCCAAATGTTCTTCTTGCCAGCATTGGTCAGGAAATCCATGCACATGTTAAGAATTTGATTGGTAGTTTTAACCAGCAATGTAGATATTTGTTTAGTCGTGTTATAGTATCTTGACGTCGCAAATATCATACGAATGGTGTACAATAAACCCGGAATGAACTGTTGAGTTGTGGAAGGATCGCATCTGTAGACAAAAATTATAATTGTAATGACAGCAAAGAGAACTGTCCAAAAAAATCACTAAAAAAATAAAAAAAGAGTTTGGAAAATCCAAAAGCGCACGCCTCATGCGCACTCATTCATAAACGAAAAAGAAATTCAAAACACATTTTCTACCAAAAACGAACAATTTATTTAAACACTTCTCCTGAAGTATGTTTTTACTGCTTTTTTACCCATCAATATGGGTAAAATTTCTAACCTTGCAATCTTTACGTAATGTCAAAGAATGTTTATTTTGATATTTACTTTGTCGGTTGCTAAGCAACGGAAAAGGATCGAAGTTGGACATATTTATACAATGTGTTTGGTCTCGGACTGTACAAACTTTAAGGGAAGGTAGTTTGCTCTATTTTATCAATAAAATTATTCTACATGGGGGGTCGGAACCCAACCCCCCCTTAATGGCAGCCATTTTTGTTTTTGATCGCATTTTATGAAGCGTGCATACTAAAAGTACTTTAACTTTGGAATTTAATGTCCAATTATCGTAAAATAAAAACTTTTAATAAGTGAAAAGTGTTAGCAATAGGATAAATAACTCAAATACTGACAATAAATGCTGCATCATATTGAAATAAATACTAAAAGATCAATAACACGTTAAAATTAACATTGTTTTTTTAGTTTATCAAGGTTATTACAAAATTCACCCCCGGGAACTACCTTTTTATATCTACTCGTCTAATAGATGTTTAGTTTACCTAAATAATGATACCAAAAACTTGATTCTATGACAATTGGTTTAAGAGATATTGGTGTTGGAACATAGGCTTGCGTAGGTAGTGAGTTCATAACGATTTGGTTTTTCTGTAGACATTTACAATGATGATCAATGATAAACAAAGAACAAGTATGAACTATTATTTAATATTTACAAAAGTAAAAAAAAATCCCCCCACTCCACCATTTTGAAGGCACGCAGTAGCTCGGTTCAGCCGTAATTTCAGCTGCAGCAACCCGAAAACGCCCAGCAGCTCTTCTCTGTTGTTGACCTGGTTCAAAATGAACTTTTTGCTTCATCCAACCGCAAAGATAGTCCAGTGGCGTTAAGTCTGGTGAACGTGGTGGGTCTTTGGGGTGGGGGTGGTCTTTGGGGATGGATGAAGTCAGTCAATACCAGAGAAGAGCTGCTCGGCGTATTCGTGTTGCTGCAGCAGAAATTATGTCTGATCCGAGCTACTGCGTGCCTTCAAAATGGTGGGGGGGGGGGGGGGGGGGCAAATTTTCTACTTTTGTAAATATTAAATAATAGTTAATGTAAAATACTGGTATTCAACTGCATCTGGTTAGAGTGGAAGCCGACCCCAACATAGTTGGGAAAAGGCTAGACAGATAGATAGTACTTGTTCTTTGTTTATCATTTTAATGTAAAATACTGGTATTCAGCTGCATCCTGTTAGACTGGAAGCCGATCCCAATATAGTTGGGAAAACGCTAGGCAGATACATAGTACTTGTTCTTTGTTTATCATTGATCATCATTGTAAATGTCTACAAAAAAACCAAATCGTTATGAACTCACTACCTACGCAAGCCTATGTTCCAACACCAATATCTCTTAAACCAATCGTCATAGAATCGGGTTTTTGGTATCATTATTTAGGTAAACTAAACATCTGTTAGACGAGTAGATAAAAAAAGATAGTTTTCGGGGGTGAATTTTGTAATAACCTTGATAAACTAAAAAACAATGTTAATTTTAACGTGAAATTGAACTTTTAGCCTATATTTCAATATGATGCAGCATTTATTGTCAATATTTGAGTTATTTATCCTATTGTTAACATTTTTCACTTATTAAAAGTTTTTATTTTACGATAATTGGACATTAAATTCCAAAGTTAAAGTACTTTTAGTATGCATGCTTCATAAAATGCGATCAAAATACAAAAATGGCTGCCATTCAGGGGGGGTTGGGTTCCGACCCCCCATGTAGAATAATTTTATTGATAAAATAGAGCAAACTACCTTCCCTTAAAGTTTGTACAGTCCGAGACCAAACACATTGTATAGATTATAATGCTTCTTGCTTAAACGCAATGTTTTCGTATGTTAGTCAGTAAGGATTAAAACCGGAAGTATGTAATTTTTTTTTTTACTCATTTTCAGCGATGATTTGGCGCAAGTAAATCGTTACGTGTGTTGGAAGAAATTTGCTCAAAGGAGAATGCTCAAGCTCCATAGAAAAAAAACCCAGCTACGGGGGAAAAGCGATGTATCTCAAATCGTCAATAATAATAAGTACTAAAATAATTACCGGTCATGATCGTGATCCTTACTGGCAAACATATAAAAATTGCCAGTTTTATTATGCAGATTATGCAGTCGTCTATATAAACAATAGATAATTAGTTTTAATTATTTACATTCAAAAATATTATGTTAAAATGCGAGCTTGGCTCATTTTATATTTTTTTTCAATGCTTAAAGTCGTTGAAAGTACTACGGATATATTTATTGTAAGTAACAGAAACTTCGAGAGTTCCACATCAAAATAGTTAGGATTTAACAGCGTCGTCACGTGAAAATACTATTGTTAACAGCGATACTATGATATTGATTCGATAGTTTGGAGTCCTATATAATCGCTATCAGCGCCATCTAAACTATCAATAATTATATAATTATTGATAGATTGAGTATCACGTGATTATATAATCACGTGAGGACACTTGGAAGTTTTGGGAGTACAGGTGAAATCAAACCAGAGTGTATAAATATAACATTTTTTTATTTACTGTTTTAGAGGTATGAGGAACAGGGTGTAAAGTTCACTCATTCTCTATAGAAAAGGGAGAATCCTCCGACCAGATGGGTGTCGTGTATGACGGGCAACTGCCCAGTGATAGATGTCAGGATCGAGTATAAATGTTGAACTTTGCTTGCGCGATGCAGGATTTTGATGCCTAGTTTGCATATGGCTTCACAGAGCCGGTTGAGGTTCCAGTGAGTCGGAACCAGGTGCCGCATAGTTCGTGGTGAGTCGGAACTGGGTGGCGCTGCGTTATGATCCAGTGAGTCGAATGTGGTACAGCGCCGGGTTGTGGCTGACTGCTGGCGTCGATGAGGAGAGGGTAGAAAGGGCTCTGTTGTGGACGAGCCGAAAGTACAATGTGCTGTTTCAAAGTTGGTGATGACCAGGAATGCTCGTCCGCTGCATGCTGGTGGTCAGGATACCCTTTGAAACCGTGGATGCCGGATGGCTGCGTGCCTCAATAATGGATGTCGTGATCTTGTATATTATTAAGAAGTTTCTGTTACAATAAATATATCCATAGTACTTTCAACGAATTTAAGCATTGTAAAAAAATATAAAATGAGCCAAGTTCGCATTTTAACATAATATTTTTGAATGAAGTAATTAAAACTAATTATCAATTTTTTATATAGACGACTGCATAATCTGCATAATAAAACTGGCAAATTTTATATGTTTGCCAGTAAGGATCATGATCATGACCGGTTATTATTTTAGTACTTATTATTATGGATGATTTGAGATACATCGCTTTTCCCCCGGAGCTGGGTTTTTTTTAAGCATCCTCCAATCTTGGAACACACGGCACGTTAGACTAGTAGTAAATCGTTACGTGTGTGGCTAGCATAACACTATGTTCACACGGTGACAGTTGTATTATACGATATAAGCTGCGCCCCGCGGTTTCACCCACATATGTCTCGATCCCGCGGGAATATCGGGATAAAAAGTATGCTATGTCCTAATCCAGGTCATGGTCTATCCATGTGCCAAATTTCTTCCAACTTTGTAAAGCCGTTTTAGCGTAAAAGTGTAATAAACAAATAAGTAAACAAACTCACTTTCGCATTTATAATATTAGTTAGGATAGTTAGGATTAAGATTTCAAAGTAGGTATAATGTTGGGTTCACACGTCAACATCCCACTGTTCTTACGGATAAAATCACAAATACACACTTGCCGTGTGTACCGTGACTGGTGAAAACGCAAAATGCCATGCCACTGTTTATACATATAAATTGGTAGGTAAGTATAGTAACTACCTACAGTACAACGCCGTGTGAACGAGTATAGTTAAAGGTACGATTCCGAACCACGCTGCACGCAGCAGTGCTGCCGCAGCAGTGCTGCCGCGACACTACTGGTCCCCGTACAATTTCTATTGGCTTATATGAGATTACATTCCGAGCTAGGCAGCAATGTCGCGGCAGCAATGTAGCGGCAGCACTGCTGCGCGTCAGTGTCGCCCTACCGCCGCGACAGACCAGTAGTCACGCGTATGCCGCCGCAGCAAGAGTACCTCCTTGAATGTTGACACGTAAATTAGTGCGAACAGAGCGACACTGCCGCGTTGCTCGGAATCAACGCGCCAGGCAGCACCTTAGTGGCAGCACTGCTGCGGCAGCACTGCTGCGGCAGCACTGCTGCGTGCAGCGTGGTTCGGAATCATACCTTTAGTGTTTACGTACGGCTTATAACTTGAAACATCGAGCAACGCATCGAGCGCGTTTGGCGTTCCGATTTCACCGGTGAAGGCCGGCCGGCTGCCAATCGCAGCGCCAAACGCGGTCGATGCGTTTGATCGAGATGGTAAAATAAAACTCGCACTAAGCCCTCTGATAATATGTTGATGTGATTAAAGCGCGTTAGGATGCGAAAGGCTTCTGAAACTAATGAAGCAAAATGGTTCGGAAGGGTTGGATGTGTGGGTTTATATGTATAGTGCATGTAGGTGTATATTTTATGTATATATCTACGTACTTATTGAAAATTGTATCTAATCCCTCGTGTATCGTTTTATATTGCTCCCACATTTGACAAATCCTATTTAAATGTCGTTGTATATTTACCTGTACAATGGTTCGCAATATTTTTCTAATGCATATAAATATTTAACATTATCAAAAGCTTCATTGTAATAATCAGTAACCATATTATCCAGCTGTCGCCATTTCTGAAATAAATAATTATCGTTTTTAGTGCCGTACTACAAGTATGTGCCCGACCCAGTTCTCGAAAATGGAAATATCACATTGTACTGTGATCGATCCATCATCACTGACAGGACTTTAAATTAAAAATCCTGTTATAAGCCTGATAGAGTGTTGCCAATAAGCCTGATATAGTGGTGGTGTATCGAATAGAGCGACGCACAATGATTATTGACATAACTGTCCCGCATGACGGGAACCTCGTAAAAGCCGAGAAAGATAAACAAATCTAGTATCTTGACTTGACTCGCGAGGTTTTTGACATGTGGGATGTGGATTCAGCGATCATTGTGCCGATACTCGTGACAGCCAATGGCCTAATAGCCAAGAGCCTCGACCGACACCTGAGGAGGTTCTCGTTGGGCAGCTGGATCAAGGGCTTGATTCAGAGAGCGGTACTTCTGGATATGGCTCGCAATGTTGGGAGTTTTGTCTCTCTGGAGCCCTGACCGCCGGTAGCTTGGATCCTGTACCCGATACCAGTGGGCGAGATCGAGTGGCAGAAGATCTATAAACATTTATAAATATAAAAATAGTATTTTATATTTATAAAAATGTTTATAGATCTTCTTTAAAATAAATATTTAAAAATGTATTACTTTTAGTGCGAGAGCCGATTGCAAAAATACCTACCTTATAAGATACCCCAATAGGCTAAATGTAGATCGTTAACCAACACTTGAACACGTAAAAAAAATGAGGTCTGCCAGAGCCGATCCTGCCGGGTCATAGAAATAATCGATATTTTTTGACGTAATTTTTTAGTGAAAATTACCTCATAAGATACCCGAATTAAAGTGCTGGCAACAGTTTACCACTGATTAATTATGTAAAAAAAAGTTGGTCTGCCATTGCGCACCCTGCCGGAAGTACTTGGCAGACCCCTAAAATATACCCCTTCCGACACCCTTAACCTACCTCATCGACTACCTGGATGGATCCTACGCCAAATAATAACCAAGATGCCCCTGATAATGGATCAAAAGGTCTGCCAGGTCTAAGCTTGTGTTCAAAGCATTTGAAGATGGTAGAGAGCATAATTTCACCTGAAGTCAAAATAACATTTGTATCTAAATTTATACAAATTTATAAATATTAACTGCTTTTTTACCCGACTACGGCAAAGCCAAAAGGAAGGGTTGTGATTTTAGCAGTTTATGTATGTATATAAGTATGTATATATGTTTGCTTTTGCGTGTGTTCCACCGTAGCGCCTAAATTACTGTACCGATTTTGATGAATGAGGTATCAATAGATTCGTAGTAATGGTCCGGGTGACATAGGTTATATAAATTCTCCCTAAATTTAATATGGTGGACTTTACACATAAATTTATAACCTCTAATTGAGATAATCATGACATGTTTGGTATCAAAAGAAAGGTCTTAACGAGCACATAAAAAATATGTATATACATGGTGGATTTTTGAACCTCACCTCGATCACAAATAAATGATTTGTGATCGAGGTGAGGTTCAAAAATCCACCATGTATATACATATTTTTAATAATATAATACTACGTACAGATACCCAATCTATACTAATATTATAAATAAAGAGGAAAGATTTTTTTGTTTGTTTGTTTGTTTGTACCGAATAGGCTCCGAAACTACTGGTCCGATTTGAAGAATTCTTTCAGTGTTAGATAGCCCATTTATCGAGTAAGGCTATAGGCTATATATCATTACGCTAAGTCTAACAGGAGCGGAGTACCAATGAAGAATGTTTCAAAATCGGGGGGGTTTTTTTAGCGTTAGCCCAAAGTAACTATTCCACGCGGACGAAGTCGCGGGCAGAAGCTCTAGTCCCATACAAAGAAATGACACCTCTCTAAGTCGGGCTATTGACTGGCTACAGCGTAAATGTGCTACAGTTATGACAAATTGAGTAAAACGCCACCTATTGCAAAGAGCCCTAAACAAAAAGGTTTTATCTTTTTTGTTGAAAATACGAGCAATAGGAATGAACAGAGTTCTGTTCATTTAAACGGTAAAATGAATAGGACTTGTTGCGACAAATCTAAAGAGCCCACACTCGATGGGTTTAATAGTAGCTGTTCAAGAGTTTCATTATCTTGCGTCCAGGTCAGTCATCAGGTCCTCGTCATCTGGTAAAATGAACAGGACTCGTTGAGACAAATCTAATGAGCCCACACTCGATGGGTTTACTAGTAGCTGTTCAAGAGTTCCATTAGCTAGCGTCCAGGTCCATCATCAGATCAGTTCGATGGTGCCATATTATTGTATTATCATCGCCAGGCATTCATTTGAAACTATTCAAACTAGACCACCAGAAGCGATTAATATTCAAGTGTACCGTTATCTACCGTCCAGGTCAGGCCTGCGAAACATCGCCACAACTTTTTTCACACAGCGATTTGAAATGAGCCGCCATAGTAGTTGTTGCTCTATATAAAAATGCCTATCTAATGACATATGTGTGGTTGTTATTGGTCGTGGGGACCATTTTGTCCGGTCCTCCTTTTACTCAAAGGAACAAGCCTTTATTTAAAAAAAGGAATAATTCTGCGTTCAAAGATTTTCGAAAATTCACTTCCCACTATCGAGAATCGAACCAGCTAAAATCCGAAAAAATAACACCCTGTATTTTTATGGGATCAATCGATAGAGTCAATCATAAGCATCAAATCTCTCTAACAAACATGATAAATTAAATTAAAGGAAATTTACTGAAAATCCTATGCAACTGTAAACGAGTTAAAAAAAAATCCATCCTGTATATACATATTTGTAATATGCTAAGACCTTTCTTTTGATACCAAACATGTCATGATTATCTCAATTAGAGGTTATAAAGGTCATTGGGCATATCTGACCCGCTTTGCGAAGAGTGGCGGACATTAACCAAAATAGTTTTAAACTAAAGAGAATAATGTGACCTTTCATTGCATATAATTATTTGATTAAAAATCGATGGAGAAAAATGTACAGAATCGTTTAAAAATAATTCAAACAAACGGTTTCAGAGGAGGATTTAATTCATCTTATTATGACATAAAAAGAATCCCCGAAGGTTTAGGCAGAGGTGTACCCATAGTACCTACACCCACATTTCGCCAGATATTTTTAAGTCCCATGTAATAGGGGGCGAGCCTATTGCCATCAACCGGGAACAAATACATACTCCAGACTGCTACAGAAAAATTCCCGATAGAAAAATCCAATATCACTTTGCCCGACTTGGTAATCGAACCTAGGACCTCATGCTCAGCAGTAACGCTTGCGACCACTAGCCCAACGACGCATGCAAGCCACTAGCCAACAAGGCATTGGTGTTATTTATACTGTGATAATGCTAAGTATGGTACCTATACCAATTAATCGTAGGGATATTGTGAGAACTTATTGTGCTCAAAGAATAGCATGATGGAATTCAGTGAAATAAAATACAATTTTTCGAAACTACATATGAATTGAAAAAGTCATTTTGGTACTTGCCCAGATTTTAACCCACAACCCCACGCATGAGAGGCGAGGTCATAACCGCTGGGCCAACATGTCAAATTGAATAATAAATATTATAACGAATTAGAATTTTATTCATGTTCTCTATATCACTTTACTAGGCTGGTCAGAAAATGATAATCAGTTATTTTTGTTTTTGCTCGGCGCCAATTGTATTGTAGCGTGATGTTAAATAGCCTGTAGTCTTTCTCGAGAATTGGGCTATGAAATGCAAAAAGATTTTTTTTACTGTCTCTCTTTTACTTACAAAAAAACTCTTCAGCTTTATTATTAGTGTAGAAAACATGAACCAATTATCATTACTAGGTGACCTTGGAACGAGATTCACAGCCAAGGACGTTAAACGTGTTATTAGCAGTATGTCAAGAGGTAAATCTCCAGGTCACGATGGTCTGAGCATCGACCACCTCAAGTTCGCGGGCCCTCATTTACCAAGAGTGTTGGCAATGTTTTTTTTTTGTTTTTTTTTTTAACTATTGTAGTACCCATTATTAAAAATAAAACTGGTTATATCGCTGACTTAAAGAACTACAGGCCTATTTCTCTGGTTACGGTGATAGCGAAAGTGCTTGGTAGCCTGCTTAACAGACAACTTAATAACTTTGTTAAGTTGCACGAGAATCAGTTCGGATTTCGATCCGGACTATCTACTGAAAGTACCATCTTGTGTCTAAAACGGGCTGTTAGGTACTACTCCGATAGGAAAACACCTACGTATGCTTGCTTCCTCGACCTCTCTAAAGCTTTTAATCTGGTCGCATACATACAGTATCCTCTTGGGGAAGTTAGAGGAAGGTGGACTTCCTCCAGAGTTGATAAATACTTTTAAATACTAGTATGAAGGCCAGATCAATCAGGTACGTAGGGTACCCTACGTACCTGATTGATCTGGCCTTCATACCAGCATTTTTCAGAGCCGTATAGGTTGGAGTGCGGGGTGAGGCAGAGGGGTTGACTTCACCCACGCTCTTCAACCTGTATGTCAATGGGCTGATCGAGGTGCTCAGCAGAGAGCGAGCCGGCTGTTATATTGACGGAGTCTGTGTAAATAACATTAGTTACGCCGATGATATGGCGCTGCTGAGCGCCTCTGTTTGTGGTTTAAGTGAAGAATATGCTTTACTTCATGGATTGGTCTTTGGTGTCAGCAGTCGATGTTTTGATCCGATGCCTCCGGTCAAGTTGAACGGAATATCGCTTGGGTGAAATACTTGGGACATCTTTTGACCGCTGACGTCAGAGATGATGACGATATCGAACGAGAAAGGAGGGCGCTGTCGGTGAGAGCTAATATCTTAATAGATTGCTCGCAGGTTTGCACTTTGTTCTAGAGCAGTGAAAATAACTTTATTTCGTGCATATTGCAACTCATTTCACACGTGCAGCCTGTGGGTAGATTACACTCAAAAATCGTACAGCACCCTTCGCGTTCAATATAATAATGCGTTCCGGGTATTGATGGGGAGGGCTGTTCGGTTTCTGTGGCGCATCAGTGATGTTTGCTGATGCTCGTGTCGATTGTTTCTACGCTACGATGCGAAAGAAATGCGCTTCCCTGGTGCGCCGGGTGGATAGCTTCAACAATATACTGCAGTGAATCGCGAGCAGACTGGACTGTTTGTGTGTGAATCGCTGCTGCAAGCTTTCCACATCTGTGTTGAGCGTGTAGCAGGGATTCGATAAGTGTGTAGTTTAAGTTTACTACCATAGTTGTTAAGAAAGTTTACTAACATATTGAGTCTTGTTACTTGTTAATTAAATATAAATAAATAATAATAAATTACTTTTTGATCAGCTTAGTATAACACTTGAACACTTATGCCACACACACTCATAACATATAATAACATATACTCATAGCACTTTGGTAAATCTAAAATTCAATATTATGACCAAACTATTTTTTATTTTTTTCTAAATTCCTATGGCTCACGTTAATATGATTAATGCTATAGTATATCTGAGCCATATATCAATACATTCTGCTATATTTCGTTTGTGTCCGCCATGGGTCTGGTTTCTATACTCAGATGCCCAATGATCTTTATGTGTAAAGTCCACCATATTAAATTTAGGGAGAATTTATATAATCTATGTCACCCGGACCATTATTACGAATCTATTGATACCTCATTCATCAAAATCGGTACAGTAATTTAGGCGCTACGGTGGAACACATGTAAAAGCAAACATATTATATACATACTTATATACGTACATAAACTGCTAAAATCACAACCCTTCCTTTTGGTTTTGCCGTAGTCGGTTATAAAAGCAGTTAATATTTATAAATTTGTATAAATTTAGATACAAATGTTATTTTGACTTCAGGTGAAATTATGCTCTCTACCATCTTCAAATGCTTTGAACACAAGCTTAGACCTGGCAGACCTTTTGATCCATTATCAGGGGCATCTTGGTTATTATTTGGCGTAGGATCCATCCAGGTAGTCGATGAGGTAGGTTTAGGGTGTCGGAAGGGGTATATTTTAGGGGTCTGCCAAGTACTTCCGGCAGGGTGCGCAATGGCAGACCGACTTTTTTTTACATAATTAATCAGTGGTAAACTGTTGCCAGCACTTTAATTCGGGTATCTTATGAGGTAATTTTCACAAAAAAATTACGTCAAAAAATATCGATTATTTCTATGACCCGGCAGGATCGGCTCTGGCAGACCTTATTTTTTTTACGTGTTTAACGTATTTTACGTGTTGGTTAACGATCTACATTTAGCCTATTGGGGTATCTTATAAGGTAGGTGTTTTTGCAATCGGCTCTCGCACTATTTGTTAAAAAGTTAAATAAACTAAAAAAATATTTTGCTGTGTATTGAAAAAATTACATATCACACGTACTTATAGAAGAATTATATTTATTAATAAATATTTCTTTTTTTGTAATTATATATCATTTGCGTGCCCATATCACGGTTCCACATGGAGGACTAATACAAAAAAAATCATGTGTATGACGGCGTCGCTATTGTAAACAGCACGTGCAACGGGCCGAGCGGCGCAGCTGCGCAGTGGAATGCGTAAACAAGGCCTCGCCTACTTTCCCTACTACTCGAGCCGCTCTACATAAACGAGCGCGCAGCGAGGAGGGGATCATTCTTGTCGCAGGCTCGGCCCGGTGCACATGTTGTAGCGTTTAGATACTGAATTAATTGTAGTCCGAATTAGAGTAAAATCGTTGGAAATATAATTTGAATTAGTGTGTTAATAAGCTTTGGGAATAAAAGATGATTTATGCTATATTTCTTACTTTCATTTAAGATGTCGGACCCTCTGCCTTCATCAGAAGTGGGATCGGATCCATCGTCCACTTATGATAGCAACAGTAATTTAATAATCTAATATTGTTAATTGGCGTGCACTCAGTGAAACGATAGTTATTGAGAAAAAGTGGCTAAGTGATAACGGGCGCACGGGTCGAGCCATCACGTTGGGCTGCGCTTGCCGGGATTGATCCGTGGATGGGTGACCATCATTACGTGCCGATATTCCTCCGTGTCTCGGAAAGCGGGTTAAGCTGTTGGTCCCGATGCAGTCGTGGATCTTTGACGGTCTTTGAAAGCCCGAAAGTCTGACAACCAGTCTTACCAATGGGTTTCGTAGTGCTCGGTTGCCGAGTTGTGGAGATCGGATGGGCGGTCGCTCCGTGTAAGTTAGCAGGGATATCGCCTGCCCCGAGCGCTGGATGAAGGAAAACTCCACACCGAGCACCAAGCAAACGAAACTGTACTTCAGAACAGCTCGTGGAATATAAGTGTGACAGATAAGTGATACAGATTAACTTATTATATTTGACTCTGGATCAAAATGTAGCTTTTAAAACATAGTAATAAATCTCGTTAAAGGTTAGCAATTTCATGAACAAAATTAAATGATTCTAAAGAGTATAGTTGACACCTATAAATAATACTATACTATACCAAGTAAAGACGTGCCCATTACAACTTAAACGTCCAACCATGGTACAAAACCACTTGCTTGAGACAATTCACGTTGTATTTCCGGATGAATTTGGAATTTGGTCGTGATATTTTAGAACACGGAATTTCAGTAATTATAAGTTACAGAATTGAATGATTTAGCTACATACGTTCGTTAATTTATGCCCAGTCTGGAGGTCTTAATTCGAACAATTTATAATTAGTCTTGAAAAAAGATCATAGATGGCATTGGTAACAATTATGAAATTAACAGTCAATAAAAAGCAATAAACGGAAGATTTTGGCTGAAGTAAGATTAGTAAAAATCAAAACTTCCTTGTTTAATGCTGATTTATCTTTTGTAACTCGTAAATCTAGTATTTTCAACAAAAAAGAGATAAAACCTTTTTGTTTCTAGGGCTCTTTGCAATAGATGGCGTTTTACTCAATTTGTCATAACTGTACCACATTTACGCTGTAGCCAGTCAATAGCCCGACTTAGAGAGGTGTCATTTCTTTGTATGGGATTGGGTATCTGTACGTAGTATTATATTATCTGTGACCCAGTTAAAAAAAACCTAATGATACCGTTATTACTTGGCACCACAGGTGATCATGTTGGCTTAATACATGGTGGTGGTTGCGTTAGTACGCTGTGCCCGTTTAAGATATAAGGGGCGCAAGATGAAAGGTGGGCCATGGTATGCGGGGAGACGCCGCTTATACATTGAGGATTGGAACCATCCAAGAAACCCTGAGCTGTCTCTACTGCAGCCGACCTGAGTGCGGAAACTGTTTAAAATTTTCTAAGACGGCCACGGTAACGTGTGACCAGGCCAAAGCTCAATCTCCTCTAAGTCAGTGACTTAGCAACTTAAAGTTAGAATAGTCAGATGGTTACAAACGCTGTACAATTTTCGTTTCTGCTAAAAACAGTTAAAATCCAGCTCATTTGTTTGGCGCGTCGAAACGAATAATTTCTAATCAAATAAAGTGGGAGTTCTTATGATAATTCAGCTTTTAAGATTTTTTTATATTTCATTCGAGACCACCGTTTAAAAAAATTACCGGAACGAGTTGAGATATATTTATGGAAATGAAATGAAATTGTTTATTCTGTAAATAGGATATTGAAATCACTTTTACACTGGAATGGAACTAATAAGGTCTATAAATATTGTCAAATTAAAATTACGTAAAGTACTTCATGGTCCAAATGTTCTGGTAGATAAATATCGTGAAAAATTATGATGACGTGACGGCGGGTAGTAATGATGATGATATCCATGTTCACGAAACAAACCACGAGATAATACCAAATCAGAAATATAAAAAAAACACAATCCTAACAGTAATGTAACTTTGGCAAGCAGTGATACCATTGCCTGTGAATAGTGATACTATATCAATTAATAGTGGTACAATGTCTGCTGACTCACGTACTTTAATAACTATCGGTGAAAATACGAAACATCTTAAGTCACGTTCTGTATCGACAGTCTCTCAACTCAGATTCAAATGCTATTGTTACTAAAGCAGTCACAATAATTAGCAAAAGAAGTGACCCTGTAAAGTCGGTAATGACTGGTCCAGGAGATAATAGTTTTGCAGGGTTTTTAAGTGATAAATGAAAAAGAAATAAAAAGATAAGATAAGTTCTGAAGGCTCAATAACGAGCGGTCCAGAATTAGTAGCCCATTCTGAAGGGATAAACCGGACCAGATGGCTAAAGTCCTGAAGGCTCAATTCAAAAATTCAAATTCAAAATTCAAAAGTCATTTATTCAAATTAGGCTGAGAATCAGCACTTTTCGAACGTCAAAATTACATAAGACAGTCCCCCAAAAACGCCCGCCCTTCACCACTTCCTAGTGCCTTTGCTGGAGAGAAGAAGTGGCGCAACAAACTCCCCAGCAGCACAGCTGTCTGTTCAGTTAGAAAAAAATAACTTGATTCTATACAATAGTATGCAAATAATTTACATTACTCAACACAAAACATTCAATAAAATATATGCCATAATGACAGCTAGCACGCGCCAATGTACCAACAAAAAAAAAAAAAAAAAATATCGAAATCTAAACTCAAGCAAAAATAAAAACTAAAAACGTAAACAGAACTTAATACCCGAATTATAAAGCCTCCAGGCATAAAGGGCGTGCCCGCTTACATATAGCTAATAAAGCTGTAACTCGAAGTCACATAATTAGATATGATAAACTAGGACCATTGAAGTAAAAATAAATCAAAAATAGATCAACAGTTAGTCAAGAATAATATATAATCTACTGTCGAGGTCGCTAGCTAATCACATATTGCAATACAACTCATACGAAAACATTGTAATGAGTAGATCATGTCAACAATAAAAAAAATTGTATAATAAAGTCAAATAAATTAAACATTCTATAAACATATAACCTGTCAGTAGGTAAGCTAAAACTGGAGAAAGAACATAAACATTGTCTTGAGTTAATCACAGCGACCAACTATTTTTATCGCTTAAGTAGTCATTGATAGAATAGTATGCCTTTGAACAAAGGTTGGACTTTACTTTAGCTTTAAACGCATTAAAAGGCAAATCTAGCAGAGAAGTGGGTAGCTTGTTATAAAAGGTTATACCAAGCCCAACAAATGAGTTATGAACCTTATGAAGCCGGTGAAAAGGAGCTCGTAATTTGTCTTTATTTCTGGTGTTGATATTGTGAGTGGACCAGTATTAGTAGCAAACTCTGAAGGGGTGAACCGGACCAGATTGCTAAAGTCATGAAGGCTCAATTACGAGCGGTCCAGTATTAGTAGCAAACTCTGAAGGGGTGAACCGGACCAGATTGCTAAAGTCATGAAGGCTCAATTACGAGCGGTCCAGAATTATAAGCAAACTCTCAAGGGATGAATTGTTAGTCAGGATGAACGAACATTAATAATATCGTTCTGTTCTTTTAGATACTGTTTGATGAGACTCAGCGCACGAGGACGTCCGCACGTCAGCATGGCCGTGACGGCGTCGCTATTGTAAACAGCACGTGCAACGGGCCGAGCGGCGCAGCTGCGCAGTGGAATGCGTAAACAAGGCCTCGCCTACTTTCCCTACTACTCGAGCCGCTCTACATAAACGAGCGCGCAGCGAGGAGGGGATCATTCTTGTCGCAGGCTCGGCCCGGTGCACATGTTGTAGCGTTTAGATACTGAATTAATTGTAGTCCGAATTAGAGTAAAATCGTTGGAAATATAATTTGAATTAGTGTGTTAATAAGCTTTGGGAATAAAAGATGATTTATGCTATATTTCTTACTTTCATTTAAGATGTCGGACCCTCTGCCTTCATGTACAACCCATGTTTGCAAAATAATAAATTATCTGATTTAGGAACAAAATAAAAAAATTGTTTTTACCTTTAAAAGTTTCGATTTCGCAGCTATCAGCGTATGTATGTACATCATGGTAGGTTCACTCTTGAGATGCTCTATTATCGACGTGAAGGTAGTGAGCTGACGGCGCCAGTGATCCAGCTCGGCTAGTGGTCCAATGTTAGAGGGTTCACGACGCAGTTGCTGGCTTTGTACTAAAACCTGATATAAGTAAACCAAAAAAATATATTTAATATTAACAAAATGAGTTTCACGTAAATCGTGATAGCTTAAGAGATCGACATTCAAATTTTCTCAATTTAATTACCATAGTAATCTGCCTGATCCATTGCTTTACATAGGAACATATTTCTTCTAACACATGAGTTTTAGTTATGGCATGTTTCATTTTTTCTTCGTCTATTAACTCATCCTCGTACAGATCTAGATTGATTTTAAATCTCGTACAGCAGTCTAAATCTACCTTTGTTTCTAAAATCAGACATTAAAAATCAAAATTAAATACCATTCACATGTTATGTAGATACTGTACAGGCAATTTCTAATTATTATGTGAGCACCACGTGGAAAACTGAGTAGATACGACGACACATCAAGCTCTCATTGAACGGAGTCTATTATGTACAATTAACAGGGTGGCCCATGGAATGACGTCTAAAATTAAATGTAAGAATCTTCTATCCAAGGGCTTCCCGAAACCAATGAAAATGACATATATGTTCAGATAGTTTGGCTTTCGATTTTTTTTTCTCTTGTGCATGCTCTTAAAAAAACCCATAAAATACTACGATCGATAAAACTACAATTACAATTACCTAATCTAATCATCACCTAACCTATTAAGCTTATTTGTAACGGAAAATTTTTGCTCGACAAAATTCATTCCAGATTTTCAGCTATGACCCCAAAGTAATTTTAAAAACTACTACGGTACGAAAGAAAGAAAAATAAGTTTATTTGTCACAGAAACATGTGCATAAAAATAGTAGATTGTTTGCCAAGCAAACAACTATTTTTAATGCGAGAGTGTTTCTTTGAATCCAAAGCGGAGCGAAGGAAGTAGAAAACAAAGTGCATCACTCGAGCTTAAAATAGTGTTGCTCCCGAGGTGCACACTCTACTTTTTATCACCCTCTATGAGAAAACAAAGGTGTGCGGTCCGACCCCCATCAGGAACGAATTTCCTAGTCACGAATGATTTTAAACACAAAATAAAAAAATTATGAAAACAAAAATCGCAGCCACCATGTTGGATTCACATTTTGACCTCACTATCGGCTTCACCACCTCGAAAACTATGAAAACGATACCCACGACGAAAAATTTTTTAAAATTCGCATCCGCCATCTTTGATTTACATTTTGACCTCACTATCGGCTTTACCACCCTCGAAAACTATGAAAACGAAACCCATGACGATAATTTTTTAAATTTTCGCATCCGCCATCTTGGATTTACATTTTGACCTCACTATCGACTTTACCACCGTCGAAAACTAAGAAAACGATACCATTGACGTAAAATTAAAAAAAATTCGCATCCGTCATCTTGGATTTTAATTTTGATCAATTTCACACTTTCTCTCTCTCTTGCCAGCCTGTTACTTAATCATACAATGTTCGTGATCGATCTCTTTGGTGAATAGAACTTTTACTAACAATATCCACATTCCAAATTCAAATCACTTAGCCACACACGTTACGATTTGCTTGCGCAAATTTAGGCTTGCGCAAGCAAATCGTTACGTGTGTGGGAAGAAATTTGCGCAAATTTCTAGGCTTGTGTGATTTTATGGTAGCCACACACGTTACGATTTGCTTGCGCAAACTTAGGCTTGCGCAAATTTGCTTGACGTCGGTATTGACCACACACGTTACGATTTGCTTGCGCAAATTTGCTTGACGCCGGTATTGACCACACACGGCTCAAATTTGCTTGTGATATCATTTCTGTTTAGAGACCGTCCAGGTGTGTTACGCGGTAATGGCATCAATTGATGACGCTTTGGCAATAGTTGGAGGAGGCGGAGCGCGCGAGGGAGAGACAAATGTTGCGACCTCGCGCCCCTAGCCGCCGCCGTAGGAGACGCCCTGGGTGTCGGGAATCGCGAGCCGATTTCCGGCCACCGTAGGCGCGGGCTTGCGGACGGAGAGCAATGGGTAGCTCGATCGTTGATAAAAAAAAACATGAGGGGCAGTCTTTGGGGACTGCCGATGGAAGTGAAAACAGTATCCTATAATATTACGTTAATCCAGTTAATAAACTATATATCTGCCTCATCCAAATCCTATTAGTAGCATAACATAATGATTGAATACTATCGTGAATTCATGCATGCCTAGTACTTTTTGTTAGGTTTCTCTCAGATATTGTGCACAACGTGTAATGATTGAAATACTATCTTGAATTCATGCAAGCCTAGTACTTTTTGTTAGGTTACTAACAAATTCTACTCTCCCTCCGTCTTACGAATTTTCGATCAGGTTACGTGTCCTGACGCAAGTTTAACATTTTTTACCCATCCCAAAAAAAGTGCACAACGCCGCCAAAGAAGTTTTTGCTTAAAAAAACTACTGAAATTGGAACACATGCCCCACACACGCTCAAGCGCGCAAACTCAAATTTGCACAAGCTTGGAATCGAAAATTGAAAATCACACAAGCCTAGAAATTTGCGCAAACTTCCCACACACGTAACGATTTGCTTGCGCAAGCCTAAGTTTGCGCAAGCAAACCGTTACGTGTGTGGTCACCAAAAATCGCTACAAAAAAATATATACGTAGGTACAATAAACCGAACCATGTGCGCCGCGACACGACTGATTTCAATGAATTTCTATGAAGTACCTTCCGATGCTAGCGACACGTCAGCACGTCGCCTTCTTAAAAATACATAGAAACCAGTCCTGTCGCGGCGACACGTCGCCTGCAGTTGCCACCTGTGATCAACTACCGAATTGTACCCGGCGCATGCCAGTAAAGCTCCCAGACGACAAGATTTTTTTCGACACCTTCAATTGTCTTCATCGTCATATTTCAGCCAATAAAACTTTCTCATGAATCACTCCGTCCATTGGTGAAAACCGTATGAAAATCCGTTCGGTAGGTTTTGAGTTTATCGCATTTGATAAAAGAAATCTACTGAAATTTGAACACACGCTCAAGCAAATTTGCGCAAACGCACAAGCTTGGAATCGAAAATTTAAAATCACACAAGCCTAGAAAGGGGAATGCCAACTCTCCATAGACACTTCGGCCTCAAGTGCACACAATTCAAAGTATATGGATAGGATAATATGCGATTTAAATAATGAAACGGTCAAGGTCTTGGTTTAGAAAAAAGTTGGGGTTATTTAGAGAAAATCGTTTTTTTCAATGAGGCAAAATCTTCAATTTGTGCTGCACTAAATGTTTTAATATGATTATATATTGATTCTAAAAGTAGATTCCAGGGGTTAGGTACTACTTAAATGGTAATAACAGATTCTACAATCCGGCGGTACATAGTAATTGTACTTACAAAAAAGATGTACCCGCAGTGCTACTGGGACAGCGAGCCGATTGGTCTTGTTACAGCCAGGAAAGAAACATTGATTTTGAGTGTTTGGTGCTCTTACATAATAAGGCAGCAGTATACTGTTGGATGTGTTCAAGCTTTGTTGTCCCGCTTGCTATGCACTGTCAGCTACTTCAGATTGCACCGAAGGTAAGTTGGATGGTTCAAATTGCTCCATAGGCAGACTGGATGGTTCAGATTCCGGTTCTGTAGTTGAACATGATGCTGCTCTAAACTGCTCTAACGAGATGATGATGGCAACTGAAATAATAATAAAAATTAAAGCTCAGTGCATAAAGACAGTAAAGGTGAATTACTGTGGTTTTGGTACAAATAAATACACAATCAAAAAAATATCTATCACATTTTATATTATTATTAATTAATTTCTAAAAAATCTTTCTCAAGTTTCTAGACAATCTGTACTATGTGAAATATAACTTGTGCGGACACGAAAGAAGTTGAATATTACACTATAGACTCAGAAGTATGTCAGTATCAAATCTCATAACTACGCTTGTATTAATTCTAAACTGTTGATAACTTACCGCTCTTGGTACAATCTGACAGGCAATCATTTCGAGTTGTTCATGTGGAGAATCAGACCTGAGTGTATGTGATCTTATTCTCAAAAGCAATCTGCCGCACGCAGCTGATGCACACTTGTCCATGGCCATCAATCTGTACATTTTGTTGTTCGCACACTAAACTGTCACTCGACACTTGTACCTAATAAACAAGTCATAATTATTAGATATCCTAAAACAACACTAACTTTGATAGTACTCTGTCTATTTATTTAAAAATCATTTCTCAGAGGAAGACATGATACTGACCTGTTGTGTCGAATTGTTGTATAACATTTTGCTCTTTCTGCTATTTCCAAGAAATGCCTTCGTATTCTCGTGACGTTTAAACCACAATTAACACAGCGTAAATGACCTTTTGAATGAATTACTTAGGGAACGGAAGTACTCGGGCCAGCGACAATGCCGGGGTCTTCATAATTTGTGGATATCGAGTCAAAGTTCGTGCTGAGGTTATCGTTAGAAGCGGGAGCGGAATCCATGTTCAGGCCGTGGTCGTCAGGGCTCAGGGTTCAAAGAATCTTCGGAGTCCATTTAATAAGCGTATTCGATGGTTAAAATAACAAATTCGCAAGAAAATAAAGATATGCAAACGAAAACAAAGAAAGTCGATTTGTGATTTGACATTGACATTGACTTGACAGCCGGCCGGCATAATTCAATGTTGCCACACCACACACAAAAAATTGATAGATCGATATCGATTTTTTTATCGAATCCTAATTTTAATACAAAATTATAATCGCCACTGTGACTCTTTAATCTTAACGACGTCAACTCTGATGACGTAACATTATTTGGTTAAAAAAAATGGATAAACAGTGTATTTTAGTTCAAATAATAAAACGATTAAGTACCTAATATTAAAAAATAAAATAAAGTCTTACCAGCGATTACACGACACGAAACACACATAAAACTCAAAATAATCACATTCACTTTTTCACTCACGGGTTCCCGACGTTTTTTTTGGTCGGATCAAAATAGGTATTTAATAAACGATGCTAGTTAGTGCCAATATTTATCTACCACGATGTATGTAAAAACTACTTATGGAAATAACAACACTTCCCGTCGATTTACACACAAAAATAATAAAAATAACGAAATACGATGCCGAGCGCGCACTCGTGACTATAACGTTTTACCTGCGTGTGACGTGCGACATCAGTCAGTTTCAACATTTTTTTCCAATGTTGGCTATTGATATTTTTGGATATTGGTTTTTATGATAAAAATCGTTAAAAAAGGGTGTATTCCCGTTCGTCCCACTGCCGTCGTCCCCCTGGTGGGACGAACGGGAATTTAATAATTAAATGATTTAGTTGACGAGAATATCCGTCAGGCCATAGAGTTAAATTGCTCACCGACCAGTTTAGCCCTAATTTCATAGTAGAAATAGAGATTTAAACCGTGTGTACCTGCTTCGGCCGTATGTCCGCCTCGGGGTTTGAAGGACAAATAGTTTGCGGCAGCCTTGCGGCTGCCTCGGGACTCGGGAGTTTAAAGGTTAAGAAGTTATGAACGTCTTTGTAAATATGTTTTCTTTAACACATTCTATCTTTATTGTGCTGAACAGCTAAAGAATTATATGTAATTAAAATGTGTAGTAGCGTTTTTGTTATGATCCTATGCATTCATTATTATATCAACTATCAATTCGCTTGTTCATTTAGTATCAATAGTAAAAACATAACACCGTATTTGTTTGAATACATCGAATAATAAGCATTACGGATCTGATATTATAAGTAAAACATCCATGAAAACATAATCGATTATTTCGTGAACGGAATTAATAATTATTGGCAACACTGCTGATTTTATCCACAAAAGGGAATTATTTTCACGTATTTATCGTTTCGGTACTTTTTATTTGTGCAAAAATGTTCCCATCTTGTTCGGATAAATGAATATCTTGTTAGATAACTAGAAATAACGATGTTTTTTTTACATAAACGTAAATTGGTGGGCGTTCTCGGGCCATAAATGGGCATCCTTCTTTGCGCAAATTTCTTCCAACACACGTAACGATTTGCTTGCGCAAGCCTAAATTTGCGCAAGCAAATCGTAACGTGTGTGGCTACCATTAAATTTTCGATTCCAAGCTTGTGCAAATTTGAGTTTGCGCAAATTTGCTTGAGCGTGTGTGGGGCATGTGTTCAAATTTCAGTAGATTTCTTCAACCTACCGAACGGATTTTCATACGGTTTTCACCTATGGACGGAGTGATTCATGAGGAAGTTTTATTGGCTGAAATATGACGATGAAGACGATTGAAGGTGTCGGAAAAAATCTTGTCGACTGGGAGCTTTACTGGCGTGCGCCGGGTACAATTCCGTAGTTGATCACAGGCGGCAACTGCAGGCGACGTGTCGCCGCGACAGGACTGGTTTCTATGTATTTTTAAGAAGGCGACGGACGTGCCGACGTGTCGCTAGCATCGGAAGGTACTTCATAGAAATTCATTGAAATCAGTCGTGTCGCGGCGCACATGGTTCGGTTTATTGTACCTACGTATATTTTTTTGTGTGCGTTACGATTGCTCCGCCAAGTTATCCAAACAAAAAAAAACTTCGCCCAAAAAATTGTCGGAATTTGTCAAAATCGAAGGGAACAAACCAAAAATTTGTCAAAATAGAAATAAAGAAGATACAAGGGTTTTAAGTTGGCCGCGCGAACGTAACGTGGAGGATTGCGCGGCCATGGAGATCTCAGCAACTACTTGGGTTAGAGATCTATTTTTTTTTGTCAATTGAAGACTGAATTTGTCAAAAATTGTCGAAACAAGAATTACAAACTCTAGATCAAAATTTTACGAAATATTCGGCTTAGAAGTTATGGCCGCGCAATCGTGCACTTGTTGTTTCTTGATTGTTGATTATTTCTTTAAAACTTAAGACTTCATACGGTTAAACTGTTACAAGAAGAAAGGCCTTAATTTGTCAAAACTAACGAAAGCAATAAATTCTACTAAAGTTTAGTTAAACAGACGAAATCAGTCCATAACAAAGAGTACGTGGCCGCGCGATCGAAACGTTACTTTGTACACTGATATCTCACTATCTATAATTGCTAGGATTTCGGTGTGAACATCCAATTATTCGACATATTAACCTAATTAGAATGACATATCGTTTTACCCTCAGAACGGTTTTTAAAGCGTGTAATCTCAAAAATATGTTATCTCATACAATGTTCGAGCAGGGTAACCATAATTTCGATTTGATTTGGGAATAAGTACCTCTAACTGGAGACGATATTGGACAACATCTAGTAGTACTAATAATAATAATTATTAACATTGATCAGGCAGGGGCCATAGTCCAATATATTTGGTTCCATATCCTGCAATAGTCCTACATCAACCCAGGGTTGTCCTTGGGTGCACTTGCATAGTGCATACAGCGATAATCGTCGGTTGGCGCCTCATTTCTTTAAAACGTTCGGCCCCTCGTACGCCTTCCAAAGGTCCGGGACCCCAGGGTCACGAGAAATGTCAAGAGACAAAAAATAATTATCAAATAAAAAAACTTGTATATTTCAATAATATGTTTATTCATCACAGCTTACACAGTTTTGCGCTCTCACTCTGACAATCATATGATTTCAGAGGGTTTATTCTGAAAGTTGGCAACGTCGCAAATAGATGTCAAATATTTCGCTGTTTTGATTAATTTGATAATATTTCTGTATGGAAATAAAAAATGTGGCTAACTAGTGAACTAGAATATTGATTATGAAATGCAACAATTAATATCGTAACACCGAATAGTTAGTTTTAGATGTAAAAAAAGTATTTGGAAACTTTCCAAATGCCTTTTTTACACCTAAAACGGGGACAACATCAAATTCAATGTTATAATTGGAATTTATTATTAATAGTCTAGTTAGTTAGTTAGCCACATTTCTTATTTCCGTACAGTATTATTTCCAAATTAATCAAAACAGGTAACTATTTGACAGCTATTTACGACGTTGCCAACTTTTAGGATGCACCCTCTTCACACTCGCACAACTGCTGGGCAGCCGACCACCCCGGCCGAATAATAGCCGCTTGGTTGCCGAAAGCGGCCACGGGTAGCGCTACGAGCGCGTTGCCTCGCAGTTTAGCAACAATACAAAAAATCGCGTGACAGATTTAATAAAAAATTAAGTTTAAAAAACTGTAACCCGACTACGGGAAAATAAAAGTGATCTAAAAAGTACGAAACAAGAAAATCTTTTAGACAGAAATCAAGACATAGGTACAAAAATGGTCGAGACAAAGCCGTTGTCGCATGCCATTATAATTTTGTTGGTGTTCCTGGCACCCACATGGTATACAGGCATGCGACCACGGCTTTACCTTGACCATTTTTGTACCTATGTCTTGATTTCTGTCTGAAACATTTTCTTGTTTCGTACTTTTTAGATCACTTTTATTTTCCCGTGGTCGGGTTACAGTTTTTGAAACTAAATTTTTTATTTTATACTTTTCCGTTTTAACACTTGATAAACGGTACGAAAATGTAAAAAAGAGTGATCCAATAGGTCAGTAATTAAACTATTTTAAATTCAAATAGCAGTGCATAGTGCCTTGAACGAAATCATTGCCCGATTTGTTTCGACGCCAACACCATTCATCGATCTTTTAATTTAAATTTAAAATATAAATATTTTGTTGTACCTACTTGTTTTTCTTCTGTGGCATTACAAATCATTAAGGCTATGTTTTCCGGGCCTGTAGGCCTTTGAAAGGCTACCTCTGCCTCCCCCAAATGCAGAGCGACGTATTTATTTACGATGCACTGCCTACGATTTCGTGGAAAATCCATGCCACAGCATAAAATATTTGCAGTTGATCAACTGACCTAGCAAAAGCTAATCAACCGAACCTAAGAAAATTTAGGTTCGATTTTTAAAGTGAAAACTTGTTTAGCGGCGTTGTGCACTTTTTTTGGGATGGATGATCGAAAATTCATAAGACGGAGGAAGAGTAGAAATGCACAACGTTAATGTTCAAGTTTTTGTTGACAGCGCACTCTGTTTTATTTTTTTGGATTTTTTGTTATGGAGCTTTCGTTTTTGTACTGACAGCAAGCCTCATACACTCCTGACATTTTCGTGAAATGGCGTTACTTAGTTTTCACTTCAATCTGCAGTCCCAGACTGCCCACTTTTTTTTTTCTTAGGTTTACATTTTACGGGACCTACGGTGTAGTGAACTAAAATGGTTACTTAAAATGTCCTGTGTAGTTATTGGGTGTTTTCTCATTAACAGACACCAACCCGATACCGAAATGTCGGCAGTTATACCGACATCGATTCGATACCGCTATAATTATTATCGACCCTAGGATATTGGTGAATATCGATGACCATCGCGACACGGACGCACCACAGTACTAAGAATCGTCATCGTCTCGAAGTCCGCAGTCTGAAAAAGTTTGTTCAAGTGTAAGAATGCCGCTTCTGTCACCGCACTGTGTCTTCACCGGTAGGTGTCGTGCCGATATCGGTGTCGGTCGCTGTTTGCGACGATATAGGTGACAATAACAACACAATGTAAAAGCGTTTGGTAGGCACTAAACGTATCCGATTATCTGATCGCAGACATCGTTTCGATGTCGGGTTGGTGTCGTTATCAGCTAATGTGCTGTGTTGTAATAATCAATCAATTCATTTTATTAATGGAAGAAACAAAATGATAACATTTCGATATAGTGTTATGGGATAGTTCGTAGAAGGTACACAGAAGATCATGAATTTTAGGCTACTTCTGTCATCTGTGGTTTTAATAAAAAGAAACATCTATGGTTAGGTGCTAGGTACCGACGCCAGCACATCAAGTTACCTGTCAAATTTCTTTAATAGATTTTCAACTTTATCGCTAAAGAATAAGGTTCAATGTCGATTGGAAAAATTTGACAGATTGGAGTAGGTTGTTGTGCTGGCGTCTGTACAGACGCCAGCACAACAACCTACTCCAATCAAGTTCCCTACGATCACGTCAATTCACATTCGAACTGACAGTTAACGTTCGCGACTTACCGTCGTAAGTCGTAAGTCGCGGATGTATATTGACGTGATCGTAGGGAACTGACAGACCTGACAGTCTGTCAGTCGTGGACGTCCGCGGACGCGTCCGATAATTTGTTCTACTCTTAAAGGGTCGACAATGTTACCCTGAGGCACACAATTTTTTATTTATTAGTGCGATTGATAAAAAAAAATGTTGAAGTATATTCTGCTGCCTTTTTTTACAACTTTGGATATCTCTGTAAGTAGAATGGGCTAAAAATGGTCTTACTGATTCGCTTACACTGTGACCATATTCTTTTGTTTTGGATATTTCTCACCGTTCATGAAGATCCGTAAATATTGACAGCTACATAATTATGAAGAAACAATTGCCGTACTTTATTGTCAAGTGACGTACCTACTGCTACAGCTATATTTATCGAATCTATTATTTTAGGCCATCGACATTTTAGAACGACATTTTATCGTGACTTTTTGTATTCAAAACTGAAAGTTGTTTACACAGAGCCAATACGATAAAATCACGGTTTCGAGAAAAAAAAAATTGTGTTGCTAGCTCCGCTAATACAATTCATCGTTTTATTATAGCACTTTTTTTTTAAACAGTAATTTTTTTCTAATGTTCATTATTGTTGCTAGAGTGAAAGTTATTTATCTTTATATTAGTATACAACCAATACCGGACACATTGTTTATTGTGTTTGCTAATGTAGGATATGATAGTAGCAAAGACAGTTCGATGGGGAGTGAATATAAAATGTAGTAGGTAACATGGATGAATCTGATTAAAATCTTAGAAACGTGTGTTTTATTAAAACTTCTTCATTAATGACGATAAAAAGTTCTATTCGACTATAATTTTATCGATAATAATTTTTTATGTGTCAAACACTATTGTAAGATGACAATTAAACGTCATCAAATTGCATAGAAATAATCACACTTTTGAAAACAATATTATGAATTAAAACTATAATATAATTACGAAATATTTATTCTGAGCTCAAAATTGATTCTAAAACAGGCAAATTCGGATAAGCCCCCGATTATTATTTGACTGACCGATTTTTGCAAATTACTGCGCGAGCTCAACCAAATGCAACGGCGACTCAATTGGTCCAAAGGCTGCGAGTGGAACACCAAGTGCTTGTGAGTGACCAAACTGTAAGAAGGCGACTGCATGAAAGCAATCTACGCTCTCGTAGACCACTCCGGGTCCCACCTTTACGGAGGGGCAATCGTGGACGACGATTAGAATGGGTTCGGAACCACGTGGACTGGGGCCGTGAGCAATGGTCCAATGTGCTGTTCACGGATGAATCCAGTTTCGGCTTCCATCCAGATTCACGAAAGTGTTTGGCGAGTTCCTGGACGATGGAGCCGTCTTCAGAACCCTCAGGAAGTTCACCCATACCAAGGAGGAACAATTATGGTTTGGGCAGGAATTCGTCTTGGAGGACGGACGGATCTCGTTTGGGTGCGGGGCAATATGACGGCAGAAAGATACGTCCAACAGGTGCTGGGGCCCGTAATCTTGCCCCACAGAACACAAATAGGGCAAGATTTCCTGCTCATGCACGACAATCCCCGGGCACACACGGCGAGAACGGTAGCAGCTTGGTTACATACACACAATGTTGGGGCCTTAGACTGGCCTGCTCAATCGCCAGATCTAAATCCCATTGAGCATGCGTGGGATATGCTGCAAAGAAGAGCTCTGAAGGAAGTTCCTGAAAATCTGGCTACAGAAGATCAACTTTTTGCGCACCTCAGAAGGACATGGGACAATATTCCGCAGCAAGACATTGACAACCTTGTTCTGAGCATGCCGAATCGTTGCCGATGTGTTATGAACATCATGGGCGCTTTATCAGACTACTAACTTCAAGTTTATAAACACAAATTAAATGATTTTTCAATTTTTTTCAGTTTTCCTCATAAATTAAAAGTTAATTCATATACGGTTTCCGTCTATGCTTCATTTTTTTCCATAAAATCCTGAAATTTTAATCGAAGTACCTTAACCATTATTAAAAAATGGTAGAATAATAACGTATCTTTTAAAAATATACATGTCATATAAATAATTAACACATTGATAGTAATTCGCTTTTTTTTAAATATCTTTAGACCGTGTTGATGTGTGTAGTAGCCCACCGGTATCGGGAACATGGTCCAAGCTACCGGTGGTCACGGTCAGGGCTTCTGAGAGAGGAATCTCCTAACTATACGCGCCGTGTCCAGAAGTACCGCTTTCTGGATCAAGCCCTTGATCCAGCTGCCTAACGAGAGCCTCCTAAGGTGTTGGTCGAGGCTCTTGGCTATTATGCCATTGGCCGTCACGACTATCGGCACAATGACTGCTGTATGGATCCACATCCCACATGTCGACAACCTCGCGAGCCAGATCAAGATACTTAATCTGTTTATCTTTTTCTGCTTTCACGAGGTTCTCGTCATGCGGGACCGCTATATCAATAATCAAATTATTATTATTATTACCCGTGGCCGCTCTCGGCAACCAAGCGGCTATCATTCGGCCGGGGTTGTCGGCTGCCCAGCAGTTGTGCGAGTGTGAAATCATATGATTGTCAGGTTGAGAGCGCAAAATTGTGTAAGCTGTGATGAATAAACATATTATTGAAATAAACAAGTTTTTTATTCAATAATTATTTTTTGTCTTTTGACATTTCTCGTGACTGTTAATATTTATTATTATTAGATTTTTTATTTTTTACTACTAGATGTTGTCCAATATAGTCTCCAGTTAGAGGTACTTATTCCCAAATCAAATCGAAATTATGGTTACCCTGCTCGAACATTGTATGAGATAACATATTTTTAAGATTACACGCTTTAAAAACCGTTCTGAGGGTAAAACGATATGTCATTCTAATTAGGTTAATATGTCGAATAATTGGATGTTCACACCGAAATCCTAGCAATTACAGATAGTGAGATATCAGTGTACAAAGTAACGTTTCGATCGCGCGGCCACGTACTCTTTGTTATGGACTGATTTCGTCTGTTTAACTAAACTTTAGTAGAATTTATTGCTTTCGTTAGTTTTGACAAATTAAGGCCTTTCTTCTTGTAACAGTTTAACCGTATGAAGTCTTAAGTTTTAAAGAAATAATCAACAATCAAGAAACAACAAGTGCACGATTGCGCGGCCATAACTTCTAAGTCGAATATTTCGTAAAATTTTGATCTAGAGTTTGTAATTCTTGTTTCGACAATTTTTGACAAATTCAGTCTTCAATTGACAAAAAAAAATAGATCTCTAACCCAAGTAGTTGCTGAGATCTCCATGGCCGCGCAATCCTCCACGTTACGTTCGCGCGGCCAACTTAAAACCCTTGTATCTTCTTTATTTCTACTTTGACAAATTTTTGGTTTGTTCCCTTCGATTTTGACAAATTCCGACAATTTTTTGGGCGAAGTTTTTTTTTGTTTGGATAACTTGGCGGAGCAATCGTAACGCACACTATTTTTTTTTGTAGCGATTTTTTGTGACAACACACGTAACGATTTGCTTGCGCAAACTTAGGCTTGCGCAAGCAAATCGTTACGTGTGTGGGAGGTTTGCGCAAATTTCTAGGCTTGTGTGATTTTCAATTTTCGATTCCAAGCTTGTGCAAATTTGAGTTTGCGCAAATTTGCTTGAGCGTGTGTGGGGCATGTGTTCCAATTTCAGTAGTTTTTTGAAGCAAAAACTTCTTTGGCGGCGTTGTGCACTTTCTTTGGGATGACTGCCCCTCATGTTTTTTTTTATCAACAATCGAGCTACCCATTGCTCTCCGTCCGCAAGCCCGCGCCTACGGTGGCCGGAAATCGGCTCGCGATTCCCGACGCCCAGGGCGTCTCCTACGGCGGCGGCTAGGGGCGCGAGGTCGCAACATTTGTCTCTCCCTCGCGCGCTCCGCCTCCTCCAACTATTGCCAAAGCGTCATCAATTGATGCCATTACCGCGTAACACACCTGGACGGTCTCTAAACAGAAATGATATCACAAGCAAATTTGAGCCGTGTGTGGTCAAGCAAATTTGCGCAAGCAAATCGTAACGTGTGTGGTCAATACCGACGTCAAGCAAATTTGCGCAAGCCTAAGTTTGCGCAAGCAAATCGTAACGTGTGTAGCTACCATTATGGTGCGCCCCTAGCCGCCGCCGTAGGAGACGCCCTGGGCGTCGGGAATCGCGAGCCGATTTCCGGCCACCGTAGGCGCGGGCTTGCGGACGGAGAGCAATGGGTAGCTCGATTGTTGATAAAAAAAAACATGAGGGGCAGTCTTTGGGGACTGCCGATGGAAGTGAAAACAGTATCCTATAATATTATGTTAATCCAGGTAATAAACTATCTATCTGCCTCATCCAAATCCTATTAGTAGCATAACATAATGATTGAATACTATCGTGAATTCATGCATGCCTAGTACTTTTTGTTAGGTTTCTCTCAGATATTGTGCACAACGTCTAATGATTGAAATACTATCTTGAATTCATGCAAGCCTAGTACTTTTTGTTAGGTTACTAACAAATTCTACGAATTTTGCCGATGCTACATCTAAGTTGTGTCGTACTGTACGTGTCCTGGGGGTCTACTCCCTAAGCACGAAGTCCGTCGTTTCGGGCTTAGTTACGGGCGTTTCCTACTCCCTAACACCTACGGACATACGATTAGTTGGAAGCCCGAACTAAGACTGAATGACGATACGATTTGACAGTTATCCCTACTCCCGATGTGTTTTTGCCCGTCCGAAAAGTTGAATTTGAAACTTGTTTTGACGGAGATATATGTCAGTTGATACGACATCACAATAGTTGTCGTGCTGTCGACGAAAGTATTATTTTTTGAAAATAATTCAAACGATGGCTGCTTTTTTAATGCTGGAATTGCTCGAAGAAACTCTACAGGAAGAGCGGAGGCTACCCTTTCGGTTGGCGAGTATTCCCGATGTTGAGTTCGTTGGGAATATATGTAGGCCCATGTGGCTACTGTGGAACGGTGCGTTGGTGTGTGGAAACAAAGCTATCAAGCCCTTTTACATGGCATGACCTTTGACCATTACATGCAAACTAGAAAATGTGAAAACAACCATAGTGGCAGTGCTTCACAACATTGCAGTTGACCATGGAGACATGCAGTTAGAGGATACCTAGTAATATCAGTGAATATCATACAGTATATCAGTGAAGTAACTCAAGAAGTTGCAAGGGAAATGCAAATGCTATTTTTCAAACTTTTATAAGAAGACATTTTAGCGAGTAGGTAGTTCATTAATAAAAAAACTTGTCTATTCTATCAGTTTAATTTATTTTATAATACTCTAATTTGACTTTAAGAACTTGTTCTTAGAACAACATATAATAATATCTTTTTCGTTTGCCCTCTGTGCCTCATGTAATTCTTTTCTGCAGGCTGTTTCAGTTTCTGCTACTTATTTGTAGTGTAGCGCCATCCTTACTAGTCCTACTATCCTGAAATATACAAAATTAATGAAAAAATTTGTTTGCAAATTATAGTTATACCAAATTAATTAAATCAGTAGAGGTATAAGAATAACTAAGTAATATTATGAGTCAATTATTGACATGCCTTCTTAGGAACTTTGTAACGTAAAAGTAAATTGGATAGGTACCTAATTCGTAAATCATGTCAGGCCACCACCTTTTTCGCGTTGGTGTTTGCGTCCGTATTTAGATTTTCCATTTAAGGAGACCCTCTCCTGACCAATTCTTTTAAAACAATCTAAGGAACAGAAGCAAAAGCAAGCATGTAAATATGAGAAATTGAGAATGTTTACAAAACAAACTTACTTTGAATTTATTCTAGCTGTAACGGTAAAAACCTTATCCTCCTCCTACCAAGTTGCACTTCTTTGCCTTTTATTGGAACTAGTCTCCAGTATTGTTTCCATTTGTTTATTTAGTACATGTAGGTAGGTAATTATCAAAAGTTTTCGGCGTTTCAATACAAAATTCATTGACAAATCTGAAGCTGAAAGACGCGCCGCGTCAAAATACTTTGCCGTCACAGATACTACACATGATACACTTAATGTCAAAAAGAAAAAAGGCAAAGATATCAACACGATAAAGCCACCATCCGGACAAAAATGGCAAAAATAATTCAATTATTCAACTAAAGACTTAATAAAAACGAAATTATTAAAAATGTGGTAATTTTCTAACGACAACAATATTATTTTTGGTATAGTAAGCAAGAAAACCACAAAATAAGTAAACCGGTAATCGACCGGTAAAATAGCGCAACTCTACCGTCATGTATCATTCACCCACAAATATTGTCTATGATTCCGTTCGAAGCTCATGAATCCGAAATCAATAGGGAGTAGGGTACACGCCATCGTTTCGGACTACTTTCGGACGGGTCCATCTTTTCGTTGACGGACTTAGGGAGTAGACCCCCTGACGCAAGTTTAAAATTTTTTACCCATCCCAAAAAAAGTGCACTACGCCGTCAAAGAAGTTTTTGCTTCAAAAAACTACTGAAATTGGAACACATTCCCCACACACGCTCAAGCAAATTTGCGCAAACTCAAATTTGCACAAGCTTGTTACGTGTGCAAATCGTTACGTGTGTGGGTGTTTGCGCAAACTTTGAAAACCCGTCATTTTAAATTTGCGCAAGCCCAAGTTTGCGCAAGCAAATCGTTACGTGTGTGGCTGGCAGATACACAAGCCTAGAAATTTGCGCGAATTTATTCCCACACACGTAACGATTTGCTTGCGCAAACCTAAATTTGCGCAAGCAAATCGTAACGTGTGTGGCTACCATTAGTCCCTAGGGATTAAACAGCTATTTTGGTCCCTGTTTACGAGAATTAAACTAAGTCTTTTTGAATAGATGTGATAAAAAATATAATTAACTCAAGTAGAACAAAACTATCAAAGCAAAACAATGCCAAGAATAGGTACCTACTTTTCGAGACATAATTTGGTGCAATTAGGGTTTGAACATGGTAGGTACTTGTGCTAGCCACACACGTAACAAATTGCTTGCGCAAATCTAAAGTGACGTGTTTTCAAAGAAATTTGAGCAAATTTGATAAGACACACATAACGATTTGCTTGCGCAAGCAAATCGTTACGTGTGTGGCTAGCATAAAGTATCGTACCTACATGTCATTGTGTTTCCGGTTGAAGTAACCCAGGCTTTAATAAGTTGTTGGACGTCGTTTCAAGCGTCATATACAATGCGATGTCAGCTTATACTGATGTATTTTAGGTTTATGTGTCGTCGTCATAGTAGGTATTTAAAACATGGCACTAACTTGCAAGATAATCAACAAACAGCATCGCCTTCGAAATATATGTCTTAATTATATCAGCACTCTTAGGGTTTGGAGGATTAATATCTCCCCAAGCACCGCAGCTCATAAGAGCCGGTACATATACACGTTGCATGGTGCGGCATATACCAGATACAACATTATCGGTTTCCTGGTTTATATCAAACACAACGAAGTAATAGTCCTGAAATTTTTAAGTATAATAATCATTAGACATACTCATGGCTGCTACACACAGTGCCGGCGGCATGGCCGCCGGCACTGCCGCTGCCCTTACCGCCGGGCAAGCCGCGGCGCGCCGGGCCCTGCCGCACAAAGCCGCAGAAAGAAACGCAAAGGAAATGAAGGCTCAAAAGCCGGTGGCACGAACCGCGCGGCAAAAGCCGGCGGCCATGCTGCCGGCACTGTGTGTAGGAGCCATTACACTGAAAATCCCTACTTATTAACACACTTGCTCGTAAAGTGGCTCTTATTGAACCGCTTTTAGGTTCATAATGCAGTGTATTTAAACACGTGCTTTTTTCTTTTCATAATCGCACTAGTGCCGTAATGTGCGCCATAGATAACTATTTACTAGTCGGAGTAATGACATGGCAGTATGGAATTAGTAATTACTATCATGGGAACATGGAATTTGTGTTTAATAGAAATTGACCTCGGTGAAGCTATTTACCAAAGATAAGCCCTGAAAAGGAAGTTTTTGTAAAAACATACCATAGGCAAACTAGGCTCATTACGCACAAGGCTACATTATTGCGCTCGCCTAAGACTCGCGCGAATAATACCGCCTTGTGCGTAATGACCAATACAGCGTACTCGAATCATAATGTAGGTACTATTATTTAATTAGACAACCATTATTTTGCTATCTAGATTTTTTTCGTCCCACACAATGAAAATGATCCTTACGTGCACATAACAGACATCAAAAGCATTTAAAAATGTAATTTACTCCAATACAAATTGTACGATTTAGAGGGGCTCGTGGCTAAATGATAACAGCCGCACGGGTCCATCGAAGGTTAAGCTACGCTGGCTTCGGTAGCTTCGTGGATGGGTGACCTTCCATTACATCATCCATTTCATTACATATCGAGACCCCTCCTCGTAAGCAAGTTAAGCCGTTGGTCTCGGCTGCCATTTGTCGATTTTTGACGGTCGTCCCAATGGTAAGGTATAATAGTAAGATTTTTCATACAAATTCCTCCCTTTTCTCCTCCATAGAGTTCTAATTTCCAGAAACCTCTTCTAAGTACTCCTCTACATTTTAAAATTAAACTTTACTAAACTCTATTCTAAAATTGAAGAGAGAATGAATAAAAATAAACTTTAAACATAATTACATCGCCAATATTTCTTGCATCTATAGCTTTGGTCTTCAATCTGTACATGGCAACACACTTGCCCTCGGTCCCAATAGATTCCCCATCAGATATATAACTCCTCTCCATTTTTCCTTTCTGATTGGGAACGAACCGACCGGATTCTGGAAAGTGTAGTAAAAGTCATCTGTCATTCATGAGTTCATTGCAATATACACATACTATCGTTCGTCCGTTTACGAATAGGTTTTATTGTACCCTATGCGTTCGAGCGTCCTGTGAGACCTCATAGAAATGTTTTTGAATACGGGTTTTGGTCTTTTGAAGGTTAATCTCGGTGAAGTAGGCGTACGGGAGATAAATGAAACCCGGTATGTTTACTAGCTTGGTATATTGGCCAAAGTCCACACAAAAGTTTGAAGAATAGAATGTGAAAGTCTACACAAGGAGAAGCACACTAAGATTTACGCAAGCTCATGTAAAAGGCGCTGGCAGAGTACTTATAACGGATAGTTAATTGATTCAGGCAAACACTTTCGAAATTTTACACACACATGTGATAAAGGTTCCGTGTAGTGCCGGATTTAAAGAATCGCACTACCCTATTTCTTGCCATGGGTTTCGTAAAAGGCGACTAAGAGACTTACTAGAGAATGGGCAGCAGCGTTCTTTATGCACTTTTAACATCATACTGCGATCGCCAACCCGCCTGCCAAGCGTGGTGATTATGGCAACCGCCCCCCCCCCTAAAAATGACAAGCACCAATAACAAACGGCCCCTAGTGCCCGGCGGCCTACCTACCCTTGATTACGGTAGCGTCAAGGTCACGGTGAGGCAAGGGGTGCTAAGAATCCCCGGAAGAGATCCGGCTACCACAATCACCGGAAATTGGACCTGGCAACGTATAACACGCGTACACTCCGGACCGACGAGAAGATCATCGAACTCGAGGAAGAATTGAGCAGGTTACGATGGGGTATAGTAGGACCGAGCAGTAATCCTACACAATATGTAAAAAAAAATCCTGTCCGATTAGTTCTTACAGGGATTTTCAGGAATAGTTATGCGGAATAGGTTACTAAATATATCTTCGTCTATTGTATTTTAATTATATTAGCTTCGGTAACAAGCACGCGATATCCATACGACAGCGTAGCGGAAGCAAAAACGTGTTGCTCAGCGGCATCCAACTTACTATAAATAAATGAATAAATACAATACTAATATGATGGCATATCATTTATGTAAGTAAGCATTTATTTACAGCGTTCATATAAACCTGTCGTCTCGCTCTCGTCGAAAGCGAGACGACAGGTTTGTGTACTTCATTAAGTATAAAAAACCATCCTTTCATATGTCGAGCCGTCTGTTCCAGACGGCTGTCAAAAACGGTAAAATGTCGCCCCATCTGAACCAGATGACAAGACAAATCTTTTATTTTGACTGATATTTGTATTAATAATCTGTGTGGTTTATGGTTTTAAATAGATAGAATGGTCCTGAATGAACTAAGAATGATAAACAAACTCTATATCAAAGATCTGACCATAGTTCGAGCCGAAATGTTCATTTCTTTGCAGTCAGTGCCGACTTCGCTACCCAAGATGGCGGATACGATGTTTTTATTTAGATTTTGTTGATTTTGTAAATGTTTTTGTTAGGCAACAAGCCTTTGTGTAGTGTTTTTCCACTATTAAAATTATCCAACATTAGAATGCACGTATAGATTTGAATAAAGTGTGACGAGAAATGTCGTGTTATCCAAAGTTTGTTTTGCGGATTTTGTGGTTTTGTTAGAAGTGCCGTAAAGTGGAAAGTGATAAAAAATAAACAATTTTAACAGTTAAAACTCTGTCTGCGATAACATGTGGTCTAAACAATAGACCAACTACAATAATGCTCCTTTGTTTGAGTCTCCGCGGATAACAAAAGGTATTTATAAACGCTTCTTTGTTTACGTTGTCGGGTTCAGCGGCTACCCGTCATAACTTTGTTTTTATTTAAGGCCTGTTGGTTTACAAAAAATGTATGGGGTGTTATGTTTTTTTTAATTGATTATTGTTAAATAGTGTATCTTTATGTTAAAAAGACCATCACATTTATTTTAAAATTTTTCTTAATTTTTTTATTTTTTTTTCTAAACGACGTTCCATTGAAAAATCCCCCTCCCCTGACTTTACATTAAAATTAACAATATATTACGAAACACCACTGTACACATCCATTTTTAATGTGTTAGCTTATTGCATAACGATTTCAACGACATAAGTTTTATAAACAGGTCCCTTAAAAAACTTTAAAGATATCGCCGTGTGTCGCGACCACAAAGTGGTTGCGCGACGGCTAAAAACCGCGTAAAAAACGCGCGACACGACCCGCACTTGTCGCAAAACCGCTTGGCTAATGAAAGGGAACCCTTTACTGTGCGCGGTCCGATGCGCACAATCATGTGCGATTGTGCGCATCGGACCGCGCACAGTAAAGGGTTCTGCAGTCGGGATGAATCTAACGCATGCACATACACAACATTTATTTTATAGCAGCAAAAAATGAGTTTTCAGAGAAATTGTTATTAACATTTCTGGGGCTGCTAAACTAAAACATTGCATGATGTATCTGCTGTTTAGTGTAAGTTCACAAAATTATTATTTTTTCAGAATTTTCCACTGTATGTTAATGGACACGGACACATTTTTTTACAACTCTAGAACCGCATCTCACCAACTATTGACTATCAACCGGTTTCTGAATTGAGAATTTGAAGTTGAGAGCTTGTCAAACTCTAACTTTAACAAATCTTAAACCTGATTTACACGATGCGATTTAATTGCCACTGGCATGCAATCAGTTGTTTAGACGATGCAAGTCAGTTTCAGCGCTATTTTAAATATTAAGTGTTGAACAAAATTCAATACGCGGCAACTACAATAAAAATAAAAGAATGGCAGTGAATAAAGTGCCTCTAGCGGCACTCTATCCCTATCGGATAAAGTGCACTACCAGCACTTTATCAACACCACCTTGGCCCGGCTAAACTACAGTAAGCATTGGATTGTCATTGTCACTGTCACTAAGTCACGTCACTTGGTATTTTGTTTGATTGTTGAGGTTTGATCGCTGTAAAACACCACATCCCCAAAACATTACATTCTCTTGTGCCTAAACGGGGGTCTGGCTGGCGTTGTGTGGTCACAGTTCTAACCTAACCTAACTTACCTTTCAGCCATTTTCATTTGCTAAGCTAAGAGATTATGGCACTTATATAGATGAAATATAGATATATATGTGTATATAGACCGGCTATAGATGAAAGAAAACTAACCTCAACAATAAAAAAAAAACAAGTGACAGTGACAAATGTGACAATGCAATGCTTGCGGCACTTTAGCCGGGTCGAGGCAGTGCCTCTAGAGTGCCGCAAGAATTCTTGCGGCACTCTATACACTTATATTTTCACGAAAGTCTTAAATCCATCAAATATAATTTCGAGATTCTTGGCGGATCCCGCATTTTCAAAAATGACCACTAGATATGGGTGATGCGTTGAATTTGTCTGACGCTGAACGTTCTCAATGTATACAATTTTCTTCGGAATAAAGATTTTTTCGCATTATAATATTTGTCCTTAGAATACTAGGAAAACCGATTTCTAGACTGTTTGTTATGGTTTTTTACCTCTTTTTATTATTTGAAAGGGATTCCAGGCTATACCAGACGCTACAGATTTCAGAAAAAAGTGTATTCAACTACGTTCCAAAAATCAGAAGTTTAACTATGATTTTTGGCTCATAGTGATACATCTTTCGATTTTATTATTATTCATACTGGTAATTTGATTTGAAAATGCTAGGCAGATTGATTGATCGTAAGAAATGAATCTAGTAAATTAAATTGAATTCTAATAAAAGTAGTTTGAATAGACATTTTTCATAGGTTACTTTAATTTGTAAACGATAATGATGCACTTGGCCAGTTTGCTGCATCGCTTTAAGTAAATTATAACGAAATGATGATAAAAAAAGTAAAACTAAATATTACCCATTTTTACAGGTGGAAACAGACCGTCGCATAAGACAATACAACTTCTGCCACCCTCAGCGATTGCACTATCTAACAGGTCTATATGAATATCTGCGTCATAAACACCTTCCTGTAAAAAGATTTCATGTACATGTGATTTATAGAACTTAAATGCCATGATTAATAACCAGATTGGCCGTTTTCACACTGCGTCGATAACGGCACCGAGATAGCGGTCCGACATCGTCGGACGAGACAAGATGTAAGCAACAGCTTATTGTCATGTGGTATGCCATAGTAGCCTTGGATAGGTTCGTTGCGCCAGCAAAAGCTTACATCGCCGCGCGATTCCTATAGTGTAATAATGGCAGCAGTCAACGAGTGCACTGCGTCGTGCGCCGATATCGGCACAACAATCAATGTCAATGTCGGCGACGATACCGGCACTACTCCGACGCAGTTTGAAAGCGTTTACCCCAGTAGCACACCTCCGCTTTGAAACCGTAGCAGCGAAACCGCAGTAGTTCAATTGAACTGGATCGCGTCATGCGCGAAATTCGAGTCACGGAACAGTTTTGTTACACAAATAGAAATAACAAAAAAAAATTACAGAATCTAATCTCAGACCAACACAATAATAATATTCTTCTTCGTCGTTCCGTCAATGCTGAGGATCGCAACCACAAAGACGCAACAGGTATACTGCTGAGTCGGTAAAGCAGATTCTACCGTGCAATGGGCGGATAATTGACGAACATATTTCAGATGTGACTGTACTCTACATGTATTTACATATTTATGTACCTAAATATATAACCAACATACATTTTGTATGCACATTGCACAGTTATAATTTATTTTAGAGACTAGCTGCACCCCGCGGTTTCACCCGCATAAGTCGTGATCCCGTGGGAATATTGGGAAATCAGGTCATGTTCTACCCATGTGCCAAATTTCATCCAAATTCATTCATTCGTTTATCGTGAAAGCGTAACAAACTTACTTTCGCATTTATAATATTAGTTAGGATTTTCGCCAATATTAAAATAGTCATTAAATAATAATATTATATATTAAATTCTGAAGCTACGTACACAAAATATCATATTTTTGAGAATATCATATCATCGGAACTAAGGTAGGTATTGTTTGTGTGTAAACTGAAAAGCGAACTATGCGAATCAACTATTGTGTAAATTGAAGCCGGTGCAATTTGAAGATCATATCAAATTGAATATCATCGGCTCATTCATATAATTATAATATGGGCTGATACGTTTACCTGACCAGAAAAACAGTAGTGAATCAATGTAGGCATAACAAGTATTTAGTGCAGGTATGCTTTAGTCACGTATATACTTACCAATAAGTAATCAGCAGGTTGATTCAAAATTGTCCCACAATTTTCTATTAAGAATCGGTGTTGTTGCTTGAGACCACCGACACGATTATTACGAGCTTCCTTAGCCTTGGCCTACAAACAAAATAGTTTTATCCACACCTTTGAATAGCTACAAATAAAACAAAATAATCTAATTATTCCGTTTATTTACTTGCTTGTCTTTATAAGTCTCAGGCCCTTGTGCCATAGCGCTCAGAGACATTCTACTCCTCATTTGAATGTCCGTTAGACGAGAACTGACGTCAAGTATAGCTTCCAAAGCTGTTTTGTCGATCTCGATGGGTTCCCCATCGCTGAATGACATTCTTCGGATTGATGTCGTCGCTTTTACAGAAGTAGAATAAGGCTGATCCCCAGCTTCATCTAAAAACTCTGCTGGTTCTGCGGGTGGAAGCAACTCTTCAAACTCAACTTGCGCTGCTTCAGCTGCCGCTGGTGCTTCACCACCTTCAGGCTCGTCCATTGTTTTTCAAATATAAATAAATCTATTTGTTTACACTACAATAAAATAAATATAGATAAACTTTTCACAAAAGTCAACTCGTTGGCACTCAATGTACTGGAATATATTCTTTGGTATACGGGTATACGGTATAAAATAGGTTCAAAAGGATAAAATTACATCTCTCTCAAATTACTTTTTGCAAATGAACATGAAAAAAACTGTCACTTTTAGTTCAAAATTTGAAAAGCTTAGAATGATTATTTCCAGCCAAGTCAGTAAAATATTGACATAGTGCACATCGAGACTGACAAATCTACGTTTCGCCGACGACATTGTTCTCTTTTCATCCTCAGCCACTAAACTTGAATTGTTGCTCCAAGAACTTAGTAATGCAAGTTTCGAGGTTGGACTGAAGATGAATATGTCGAAGACCAAAGTTATGTGCAACGAAACACCTAGAAGCATATAAGTAGACGGGGAGATAATACAACAAGTCCAGGAATACCTTTACTTGGGCCAAGTAGTCTCTTTCCAGGCGAGGCAAGATAAAGAAATCGCAAGACGAACGGAAAACGCCTGGAAGAGCTACTGGTCCATGAAGGAACTGTTCAAGGGTGAGTTGCCTATGGCACTGAAACGCAGGCTCATGGACATGTGCATTCTTCCCGTCTTAACCTATGGTGCACAAACTTGGTCTTTGACTAACATCCAAAAGTCCAAACTCAAGGTCTGCCAGCGAGCAATGGAGCGCAGTATACTAAGCGTTAAAATAACGGATCGTGTTCGAAACACAATACTGCGCTCCAAAACGAAAATAGCTGACGTGGCTCAAAAGGCTGCCCAACTTAAATGGGACTGGGCAGGACATGTCTGCCGCATGTCGGACAAACTGTGGGCCCAAATAGCACAGAACTGGTGCCCTGAGACACTGAGGCGGGGTCGCGGCAGACCACGTAGGAGATGGCGCTGAGGCGGGGTCGCGGCAGACCACGTAGGAGATGGCGGGACGAGCTAGATAGGTTTCGTCAAAACTGGAAGGAGGACGCGCGGGCTCGCGAACGATGGAAGGAGTGGAGGGAGGCCTTTGCCCAGGAGAGGGACAGCATAGGCAAATAAAAAAATAAATAAAAAAAAAAGTGCACATTCTATCTATAGCACCTACTCTCAGAGTAATAACTAAAGCATATTTAGTTATTTGTTTGTTTGCTTTAGTTATTACTCTGAGCACCTACTTAAAGAACTAATAATGGGGCTCGATTTTTGTTATCGGTTATAAACCGAATATTTTTGTATCATTTATTTTTTCTTTCACACTTATACCCATATTCTAAGTCGTAGCCTCGAAACCTCCTCGACTCACAACTCAGTCGAGGAGACCTCAAGGCGTGCCTCGAAAGATCCTCAAAATCGGTATTCATAGTCATAAGACTAAGGAAATTATGAGGTTCCTTGAATGAGTGTGAGTCGAGGTGATACGTCACGAAAACGTCATCATTTGGAGGAATGTTCTGTTTATTATATTGGCTAAACTTATTTTTACCCGACTGCCCCAGAAGGAGGGTAATGTTTTTCGAGAGTATGTATGTATGTATGTATGTATGTATGTATGTCTATTTCTTTGGCACGCTCTGTAGCCTAAACGGCTTGATGGATTTTAACATATGAGGTGTCGTTAGATTCGTCTTAATTATAGGAGTGTCATAATATGCTATACAATATTTATATATTGCACCTGCAAATACAAAAAAAAGGGAGGGGAAGGTTTTTTTTAAAATAAATTATAACAATATTGGTATCAAATAAAAGCTAGTAATGAGTCAATTCCAAATTTAGATATATTAATAAAACTAAAAAGCTTGAAATAAAGAAAATTATTCAAAAAACAAAAAAACCGACTGCAAAAACATACAACTGAAAAGAGAAAAACAAGCATTATAATCTATAGAATTTTGGTATCGCAGGCGGGGACAAACAAAACTTACACCCTATATATCTGGTTATTAGTTTGTCCCCGCCTGCGATACCAAAATTCTATAGATTAAAATGCTTGTTTTTCTCTTTACAGTTGTATGTTTTTGCAGTCGGGTTTTTTGTTTTTTGAATAATTTTCTTTTTAAACAGTCTGTGAGCGCGGTTTTCAAATTGAAGTGTCACATTTGTCAAATGAAAGTAAACTGATAAAAATAAACAAACTGTAATATTTTACCACTTGACCCAAAAACTGTGTCCTGGACAAAAAATAAGGTGCAGGTCTCAAGCCACTTGAGAATGGAACGTAAAAACACTTCTTCATTAGCGTTTCCTAAAATATTTGTGCTGGGTCGTCGTATTGTGTGTTAGTTTTACTTGCTCGAAATGTCTGGAACTGGAAGACAGTTTTTTAGTGACTCTGAAAAGATTTGTCTTCAAGAGTTGATAGTGAAATATAAATTAAACTCGGTGGCAACGACTATGGCGAGTCCAGCAGTTAAAAAAGTTGCATGGGCGGTCAGTGGATACGAAACGGGGCACTATGAAAAAAAGTCTTAGAAAAATTTCACCAAAAACCATCGCCTAATCAAGCCTTCGGGATCCGGTGGAATGTGGGAGTAGTAGGGTGGAGAAACACCATGGGATACCTTAAGGGCATTGACCTTGACCTTGGGGTCATAGACCTTGAACTCAAGGTCAAAATTTTATTGATTGATTTGATCCGGCGATTCCTAAGCTGGCTACTAAACAGCGCGTCACACATGACGTCGACTAATCGTGTAGTGATTCTTATAATGCAAAGTTATAATGTACTAGCTGCCCGTCCCGGCTTCGCACGGGTAGCACTAAGTACTTATCTACGGCTACCTACCCTACCTACCCTACATACCCTACCTATAAACCTTCCCTGGACTACGACAAACATTTCAAGACCAAAATCAGCCAAATCGGCCCAGCCGTTCTCGAGATATAAAATTACAACGAAAAGTGGCATTGATTTTTATATATTTAGATAAGCCGTATTTTTGTTAGTTATAAGTTTGATATTGAAAAACAATTATACATGTTTGAAATCTTTATTGTTTGAATGTTTTTGAAATTCTGGATCATGTTTCTGGACCTGTTGTAATACTTACAATAATAATAGCAATATGTATAATAATTTGGGTGACAAAATACCCTTTACATTCATCACAGACTAATTAGACTTGGGTTTATATTATACCACAAACACATAATTATTATCACGCCACACTTGGGTTTGGTAATGCTTCCCTGTAACATCTACATGCAACTCCCGCCTGGTGAAATTCAGGCGTATGGACGCCAGCCTTTTGCAACGCGGGAACGTCGTCGAGGATAAAGGAAGCTTCATTCACGTCAGCTACAGCAAAGCCCTTGCTTCGTGAATATCAGGTTGGCGGGTGTAATTTTCAGAAATGGTCGAAATATATCAAAAGATTTAGTACCTAATTAGTACCTAATTGTACCACTAGTGAAATAATTTGTACCTCGTGGGATCGCAAGTTATTGCAATAGTTTTATACACCCGCCATTCTGATATCAGAATGGCGGGTGTATTTTTGTGTAGCCGAGATTACTGAGAAGTTAGATATAAAACATACATGGATATTTAGTACCTAATTGGTACCTCTCTAAAAATACCTTAAACCAAAGAAATCTCCTCGGAATTCGGCAGAAATTGAAAAATAGTTTTTTTTTATACAGAGTGTTACAATATGTTGCTTGTTTGACACAAGAAACACAACAGAGGAAACCGGGGATACTTGACTATAGGGATACTTAGCATCAGGGGGAATGACAGCTCATTTCACGGTAATTTTTTTACAGAATAGACCGCAGCGGGTCTCGTTCCACCGGCTGGCCGGGATGTCATTTAGTTGCCTGAAAACACATGACGTTAAAATTTATTTGAAAAAGGTATGTAGGTATAATCGCAGATGAATTTTCTTAAAAAAACAATCTGCCTCTAGATCACGTTACACACTAAATCATGAATGGCAATCATAGGTCTTAGTAGGTAGGTATCTTAAATATTAGTTTACATTTATCATAAGCGAATTGGCCATAATTTTGACATCTGTTTGCAGATAGCCGACCTGAGTCTCTTCTTTTCCTATCCATACTAATACTAATATTATAAATTCGAAAGTAACTCTGTCTGTCTGTCTGTCTGTATGTTACCTTTTCACGGCTAAACCACTGAACGGATTTCGATGAAATTTGGCAAGGAGATAGATGGCATCCTAGAGAAGGACATAGGGTACTTTTGTCTCAAAAATAACCCCCAAGGGGGTGATATAAGGGATGAAAGTTTGTATGGGAAACTCAATATTTCTAAGTTGGGGATATGGAAATTCAAATTTATGCTTTTGGTAAGAAATAAAGAATTACACTTTTCAGCGTTTTTGTAAAATCATCCCCCGAAGGGGTAAAATAGGGGTTGATTTTAAAATTCACATGTATTATTGATTATATTTGTTGTCTCTTATTTTTAAGAGATTTAAGGTGTGGTTCCAGTGAGTCGGAACCGGATGCGGCACAGTTCACGGTGAGTCGGAACTGTCTGCGGTGATTGTGGCGATTGTGGTGATTGTGGTTCCAGTGAGTCGGAACCGAGTGCCGCACAGTTCACAGTGAGTTGGAACTGTCTGCAGTGATTGCGGCGATTGTGGTGATTGTGTTGATTGTGGTGATTGCGGTGATTGAGCTGATTGAGGTGATTGCGGTGATTGAGCTGATTGTGGTGATTGAGGTGATTGTGGTGATTTCGGTGTTTTCGGTGATTGAGGTGATTGCGGTGATTTCGGTGATATCGGTGATTATTTTTGTTGTCTCTTATTTTTAAGAGATTTAAGGTGTGGTTCCAGTGAGTCGGAACCGGGTGCGGCACAGTTCACGGTGAGTCGGAACTGTCTGCGGTGATTGTGGCGATTGTGGTGATTGTGGTTCCAGTAAGTCGGAACCGGGTGCCGCACAGTTCACAGTGAGTTGGAACTGTCTGCGGTGATTGCGGCGATTTTGGTGATTGTGGTGATTGCGGTGATTGAGCTGATTGAGGTGATTGCGGTGATTGAGGTGATTTCGGTGATTGCGGTGATTTCGGTGTTTTCGGTGATTGAGGTGATTGCGATGATTTCGGTGATTATTTTTGTTGTCTCTTATTTTTAAGAGATTTAAGGTGTGGTTCTAGTGAGTCGGAACCGGGTGCGGCACAGTTCACGGTGAGTCGGAACTGTCTGCGGTGATTGTGCCGATTGTGGTGATTGTGCTACCAGTGAGTCGGAACCGGGTGCCGCACAGTTCACAGTGTCAGGATACCCGCTGAGCCGTGGGTGCTGGCTGGCTGTGTAACTCGCCTCACGAAAGCTTGCGGGATTGATGATGATGACGTCACGCTGAAGTAGTTGCACGAAGGCTGCGTTGACGTTCAGTCTCAGGGTCACCAATTTAGTGGTATGAGGAACAGGGTGTAAAGTTCACTCATCCACCATAGAAAAGGGAGGATCCTCCGACAAGACGGGTGTAATGTCGGGCGGGCAACTGCTCATAAGTTGATTTCGGATAGTCTTATCTATGTCGTTCGCGTGGTAAATTCTAACTGCGCGATGCAGGATTTGTGTGACATCATGTCTTTCATGCGTAGTTCGTATGTGGCGGTGTAAGCGCTACAAACATTACCTCCTTACTAATAAACGTTGTATAGCGTCTGTATATTAAACATATAGTATAGTTACAAAGCTTTGTCTTCTTCTTTCGAATGTCAAATTACTGACGACTGAAAGAGATCATTTTTTCATTTTGAGGTACGCAACCCTAAAATGTGCCTGTTACTTTTTCATGCCGTAAGGGCTGAACGGATTTAGTTGAAAGGCGTATGGTCTTTTAACTAAATCCGTATAGGCCATGATCTGGGTTAGGATAGAGGATAATCTGAATCCCGGTAGTACGGTCCTGTGGGATATTTTCCGACCTTTACGCGGGCGAAGCCGCGGGTAAAAGCTAGTATTCTTATATAGGTACTTACATGAAATAATGTTTATCTTCAAATTCACTTACTATTTCTAGCCATATTTATGGTAAATAGAAAATCGCCAGTATTTTTAATACACTGTTAGTAACAAAATAAAATTAATTATACACAAAATGCAACTTGGCCACTGAGTATCTACGCAGCACATGCACATGGCGTACATACGTATGCGTAATACTAATACAATATGGATGTTTTCCGAATTAAATTATTTGAATTGAATTGAATTGAATATGCTAGAAATCATTTTCATTTACGGAAACCGCCGATCGGCGTCAGTGTTTCAATATGAGATGCGTCCGAGGCCTATCAGCATTATTCCTTTAGACCGCCCGTACATAACAAGGGCGATTTTTTGACCCGCCTTGAATGGGTCAGTACAGCCCGATTCAAACTTAATGGCGGGTCGGAACATGAGCGAGTCGCTGCGCAGTAACTAATTCATGTATCAGCGGGGGCGAGGGGTGGGGTACTGCGCAGTGAGCAAGAGCAACTAACTTCTGAGCCGCCATTAAGTTTGAATCGAACTATACCTGTTTACGAAGAATAAACTAGCTCTTTCTGAATAGATGAGATAAAAAACATTTTTTTGTATTTGTGTCCGTGCGTTCTTTTGTTTACAAATAATAATAAGTCTCTTGAATTGTTTGATATATTCAGTCAAGTACACGATATGTAAAGCTATTATTAAATCAATATTAGAACCTTGAAAATTTGCAGCTTACAGCTTCACATAAAACCATTTCCTATGCAAACTGAACCCATAATCTGGTTGTACTTTCACTTTTAGAACCATATTGTAAAACTGCAAGTAGCATAGAAATGCTAACAATCATTATTTTGTTCATGTAGGTGAAGTGAGCTGTCATTCCACCTGATGCTAAGTAGCCCTATAGTCAAGAATCCCCGATTTCCTCAACTGGTACGAGAGCTCATGACCAAAATTTTTACCTCATCGCTTTACGACCAAAACCGTATAAAATCTTTTGCTTATTCTGAATCAAAAACCTCTTTTTGAGAACTTCTCCACGTCTCGCCTGACCTGCCCGCTTTTTCAATAATGTGAAAATAAAAATCCGAACTGTATCATAGTAATTTGCCTGATTTTCGGAATGTAGTTGAACGATAGGTTTTAGATACCAAAAACACAATTTTCAGACCAGTATCATCACACGTACCCAGGAGGCCATTCGAGGAAATAAAAAATTAGTAATTTGCCTGAAAATCTTGTTTTCAAGTGAACATTGGTCAGTTGATGCGAATAAATCATTTTTCAGAAGTGTGAGTAACTTATGTGTTGAATCCATTTTTAACGTGTTGAATTTTTTTTCCAGTGGGTAACATAGCATGTCTGTCTGTCTGAAAACTCTTGGGTATGAACAAAAAAGTTGCCCAAATGTAGAAGAAAATTATATCAGACAAATTTTGTGTATCATACTACTAATCAGACAACTTTACCATAATCAGAAATGATGACAAAAACATATTGCGGAGTATTTACGTACGATTATCATAGAGCTAACCCGAAACCATCGAATTGATATTGAAGGAGTTTTTAAATAAATTGGACAAAAGGAAACTGAAATAATGTTTGAAAAATGCAGCTTATTGAATAAAAAAACATCGTTTTAATCATTGTCGGACTCATCATCGTTGTCGTAAGCTTTGATCAACAAATTTTTGATCAAAGGTCGTAAGAGATAGGAGCGTAACAAGTACCGCGCGTTAACCACGAGTGACTCCAAAACGTTCTTTTCCTTTTTGGAATTCTACGTGACATTTAAAATGTCTGAAAACAGGTTTTTGGTAACCATACAAAAGATTAATTTAAAATAAAATAGAATCAGGTTGCTAAGAGACAGGTTAAAATTTTTATTTTGACAGTTTTGAAAATGCGCTCTGGCAACATATGACCCGCAAAATTTTAGTTTTTTTTTTTTTCATAATTTAATGACAAAACCAATTACATTTTTAATATCAGACATATTGTGATAAAACCGTCTGCCTATTTTTTTTGTCATAGCAAAAATGGACCTCCATCCAGTCGGGCTCAGAACCGTCTAAACTAACGATTTTTTACGGTAGAGGTCGTAAAACGATGCGACATGGTTTTAGTCGTGGACTCTCGTACTCTTTGTGTCAAACAACCAACATATCTGTAAAAAAATAACACTCTGTATAAAATATGAATTTTTCAATTTCTGCCGAATTCCGATGAGATTTCTTTGACTTAAGGTATGTTTAGAGAGGTACCAATTAGGTACTAAATATCCATGTATGTTTTATATCTAACTTCTCAGTAATCTCGGCTACACAAAAATACACCCGCCATTCTGATATCAGAATGGCGGGTGTATAAAGCTATTGCAATAACTTGCGATCCCACGAGGTACAAATTATTTCACTAGAGGTACAATTAGGTACTAATTAGGTACTAAATCTTTTGATATATTTCGACCATTTCTGAAAATTACACCCGCCAACCTGATATTCACCCTTGCTTCGGCACTGATTAGACCATGGCTCCTTCTCTCTCAATGTCTGTAGGTACAACGGGGAAATATGCATGACGATGGTGAGCACTAGCGCTGCAGCTCAAAGATTCTCGCTTGCAGGAGTCGATCACGGAGCAGCCACAAGAAACACCGTACGGTGTTTCTTGTGGCTGCTCCGTGATCGACTTCGTAAGTCAACTAGAGTAAAGCCATCGTCGTCCACTTGACTGGTTTTAGAAGCCTTCCGCTTCTAAAACTAATTTTCATTTTCATCATAAAACTCAATTTGTTTTTCGGCATCTCGTAATTAGCGTCGTAATACGTAATTGTATGGATTATCGTAGAAATATTAAAGAAACTATTCAAATGACATTACGAAAATCGGATAAAATACGCCTTTTTTTGGTTAAAAACTTCCTCAAGGTAGATCGCGATGTACCTTATATTTGACAGATGGTTCCTCATCTCAAACTCACCTCGAATGAGGAATCTGTTTATGATGAGGGGTAAAATTGCAACTATGAATATCAAACTACCTAAGTGAGGTTGAGTCGAGTCGAGGAAATCATGAGGTTTTGACTTAGAATATGGGTATTAGGGCACCCCGGCTCGGACAGGTTAGGGGGCTGTGAGCGAGCAAAACGATGATCGGGCCCCCGTCATCTCCTTTGTGTTAGAGTCCTTTAAGAGTCCGTGCACAAAATTTACTCGATAGAGTTTATATTGCGATGCTATGTTTGTGTGCACCATAGATATAAGAAAGAAGGAGATATGCCTGGTAGTTGAAAATGTATCGAAACCCAATGTTTCCAGTAAATTGCTCCCCACTACAGCACCACAACTACAGATGTCACTGCTTGCGATAGCGTCGGGGGTCGGGTTGCCTCCTTCCCTCTAATATGGCGAGGGGGGTGATGGCTGATCTTTGGTTTTAGGTATTCTACATTGCCTAGATATTGTATAGACTAACGGATTATACAGATTGCCGGTAACATATACTCGTATATTAACATCATTTTTAGAGACCGCGCCACCACTTTTGTTGCGGCGCTAGTGTTTATGTCATTGCATCATATTCCATAAAAAAAAATGTAGTTTCACAATTTTCTGCCGGCCTCTATGGCCCGCCCGCACTCTATCAATAGTGTCGAAGTCAATTCGAAGTATTGTGTCAATTTCTAGGGCTACAAATGTGAGGTTAGTAAAAAGCAGAAATTCATGTAATTACAGGGTGTTAGGACGGTGTTAGGGTAAAAACCGTAAAGGTGGGTTTACACGGGTCGATTTTCGCCGTGCGGCTCTCAGAGTAATAACTAAAGCATAGAGGGAGTCTATAGATTAGAGAAATGGACGCACCGAAATTGTCAAAACGGTCACAGTTGATCTCTTTTTACACGACCAATTTAAAAAGCACAATAGTTGCCTAGTAAACGGTTAACCGTACAAGTATTTGATCTAGCCGTATATTACGTCGTGAATGTCAGTACGTGTTCTGGTTGAGGTGCTGGTCATTTTTTATTAAAAACCAATAGATTTTTGAATATTTTTGTAAAAACGAAAGGTGCAAAGGACTTATCAATAGTCTGTTAATATGGCTTGTTTTGTGATAACGTGTAAATCACATTCGTCACGGAAAAAAAACAATGAATTTGTAAGCTTTCATCGGTAAGTGTTTTTTTACATTTTTCGTATAAAATCACCCGAAATATTTGGATGTGATCACTGATAACATACAGATTAGATTGATAATGATACCTTCAAACTATCTTTATTACAAATTATGTTGTGATCGCGAACTTATTTTCAAAAAATAAATTCTTTAAATTGTTAGGTTATGTTAAGCTAGTAATGTAGGTAATGTAGATACTTTTTATCGATACGATAATTACATGCTAATAAATTGGAGAAGATATCGTTTTCTTTTCGAGCCATTGCAAATTATACGAATTGATCACAATTCTCCTACAACAAATCATGCTGAAAGTCAAGTACGGTATCTTTACAAGCTGTCCATTTAACATTGTGTCAACTTCAAACTGTAGCTGAAAATCAGACAGTAGGTTCTAAAATATATTATTTGTATTGCACTATCGGAGAAAAAATCAAAGTATATACTTTTTCAGGGTTCTTCAGATGCTATGGAAATAGATGAAAATTAAATGCCAATTTCGATGTCATTCATGAAGAATGAAGAATCGCTGTTGGAAACAAATGAACATGAGTACATTTATGATCCATGTGCTCTTTCAGAATACGCCAGAGATATTATAAATTATATAGCAGGGAGTGTTGTGCGATTTTCAATTTATTTTATTTTTTATCCACAATCTGTATAATACAAATAAATAAAATTGTAGTGTCTAAATAACAGCTTTTTACTAAATGCATATGAAAGTATATGATCCATACAACAAAAATACATTTATACATACATACAAATAAATAAAATTGAAGTGTCTGTTTATAATATGACATTCGAAACTTACCTATTAAACGATTTAAAAGCTGTATTAAAACAAACTTTGTAAAAAAGGGTACTATAAAATTTCAGATTATTTAGAAGATAAAAAAGCTTGGGATTGAGCTGCTCGCTCTGCTAAGCCTTGTGATAAAACCATAAAACTTGAAATTTTAATTATTACTTATAAACATCAAAATAAACCAGATTTATATTCACATTGACATTATTTAAAATTATATACAAAATGACATGATTACTTTGTAAAGTATTAAATTATTTTTAATTATTGTGAATGTGAGGACTATGTGGGTTTTTTTTCCTCTTTAAATTTGATTTCTCAGGTAGTTTTAATGATGGTCTGGCAGTTTGAGTAGTTGATGCGGCCTACCCAAATGTCCTTTCTTTGGTATTGTTCGTCGATTTGAGCTCCTTAAGTTCTGAGTTGAGCTCCACGATTACTGACAAATGCTTGCACTGACTGGACAGGTCCACTCAAATCTGTGTGGTTCTTTCCTCAAAAGACCATTTCAGACACTAATCTACATGGTTCTCATATGGCTTGACCAAGATTATGTCTGGACTTTAAAAGAGACTGTGACCTCTGAGTTTGTTTCGGCCTTTCTTCTCAGAGTAGTCAGTTAGGAAACGCCGACCTCATCTAGCTTATTTTAAACATTTTTTTTAATATGACGTGTAAAAGTGATTCCGATATCCTATTTACAGAATAAACAATTTCATTTCATTTCATTTCATTTCATAATGTCAAAATAACAGCTTTTTACTAAATGCTTAAGAAAGTATATAGTTACGATCCATTACAAAAAAAAACACTTTTTTTTGTCTATCTGTCTGTCTGTTTGTTCCGGACAAACAGACAGACAGATAGACAAAAAAAAAGTGTTTTTGTTGTAATGGATCGTGAAAGTATAGATGATCCATACTACGAAATTCAATTTTTCGTCCCTCGGGGTCTGTCTGTCTGTTTGTTCCGGCTAATCTCAGAAACGGCTGTACCGATTTTGACGGGACTTTCACTGGAAGATAGCTTATGACATAAGGAGTAAAATAGGCTACATTTGTTTTAGAAACAAACTTAGGGTTTCACGCAAAAAACTAATACCCATGAAATCTTTTGATAAACCTCGTACTGTTCCCTAAGTTGAGAATACATAATCCAATAAAAAAATGATCTCGATCCGATTACGAGTTTCGGAGAAATGTGTGGACAAAGGAGGATGGCGATGGCGGTCGGCGGTTGGTCGACCCAGACCCGTAGACAGCTCGACGCGGCCACGCGGGTTATGTACACGGCGCGGAGCTCGTCGGCAATCGGATACACCGGAAGTTAGTTTGCCGTAACATAAAGTACGGATGCCAGTGATGGTTTTCGATGTGAGTAACCTGGGTGGTTAGCCGCAAATTTGGAGATATTGGTAAGCTGGAACTTTGAACCCCAATATGGGGATTTAACACTGAGTTAAGGAGTAGGATTCATGACTATATACGTAGTCAATTATAAAATAAGGAAACCGTTGCAAACTGAGACAACCGCGGCTGTAGGGGAGGTCTCACTAGTCACGGGCAAGTGTAGTGGAGCTGAGAATGAGCGACGACGGGAGCGTAAACCTCCCTAGCCAGCATGTGACGGTGTGTCGAGCCGGCGCGCACAGATTGACGGCCGGGCTTGCCAGGACGGTGACGGGGGAGAGGGAACAGATAATCGCTAACCCAAATGGGTTCTTTTGCGACCCAAGGTCACGCATTGCGTTGAGTAGGAGCATTGGCAATTTGCTTTTATTAATTAAAGTAACGTTTGTTTAATAAAACCAAATTGCCAATGCTTAAAAGAAGCCTAGAATTAAAGCTCTAACAAATATTTAATGCATTCCACTATATACCTTACAAAACGGCACGTTACAACGTTACATCATCCATGGAATATACGACATGTACATCCAATACATTATATAAATTATCTGTCAAAAATAAATTAATATCGATACCTCTGCACCTCTCTGCACATCACTACCGAGACCAAAAAAGTGGACAGTGGTGGTCCTTATAACTATATACCTGTCCTTTTTTTTCACACGGAATGTGTCATATGTATAAAGAGTATGACTAGACTGAGAAATTTCACCCTCCCTCTATGCTTTAGTTATTACTCTGAGGTGCGGCTAGTCTCTTCACAAATTGCCTCACCAAGCCGCATCGCTAGCCCATTTACACAGGTTACTAAAATCGCATGCGGCTCGGTCATTTCATGTTATTGTCATTTTCGAGACACTCCTTCATGCGGCGGGCGATCGCCTGCAACTGATCGTTTACACGGTCGATTTTAGTCACCAGTCGCATGTGGCCGGTTGCCGCGCGGCCAAAGTCGGATGCTACCCAACTTTGGGGCTTGCGGCTTTAGTCACTTGCGACTTAGCCGAATTGCCATTTAGATGGTCGATTTACGCCGCGCGGCAAAAATCGTACGGCTTTAGTCACCCGTGTAAACCCCCCATTATGTGGTTAAACCAGTGGTTTGGTTTCGTTTATAAAACATAAATTCAATGGAAAATCCCAACTTTTTTTTTAAAGATGTACATTTAGAATCGTCACGCAATTCCTAAGGTAGGTATTTTTGCCTGTCTTAAGCCAGGAAAAGGTTGTTTATTCGTGTGTTGTGTAGGAAGGTAGGACGGGCGGCGATCGATTAAGTCACTCGGGCGGGCCAATATCCATGAATTTGCGGACGGTGTCGGACAATAACCTTTTTAAAACCAACCTACCTACCTTCCTACCTTTTTTAACCTTTTTAAATATTTTTCTTTCTTTTCTTTCTTTCTTTTAATATTGTTAAAGAAAATAACGTAATTTTTTTTTTACTCGGTTTTTTATGTTTATATTTAAGCCAACTACCCATAGTTTGAGTGACAACAGTGTTTACCCTTCCATCCTGTATATTATTATTATTCATACATTATAATTTCGTAAAACAGTTGCATGCGACTGTACACTGTGACACCAAAGATCATCTTCAGACCAAGAGCAAGGTGTAATGTTATCAATGAAGTTAAAGCCACTCTAACCTAGTAATTTAAAACAGCAAAATATGTAATTAATTGAGAATTTTTCTGTCTGACATTTCTAAGGACTTTAGAATTTTTCGTAAACTCTTCGATCTAGCTCTTGGACTATACCTTAAAAATGGAACTCATATATCTTCTAAAGGAGATTCTCCCCAGCTCGGCCACCTTGAAACGCTTGTAATTTCTGAACCAGTGACCGACAGATTCTGATATTTGGCGACTGATTCCGACAAATTAGCGACTAAATTTGGGAAAATACAGATTTTCGCTAAGTGCCCTAACTTAATGGGGCCAAGCTGGGGAGACTCTCTCCAGCTCGGCCACCTAGAAACCCTTATAACTTTTGAACCAGTAACCGACAAATTCTGATATTTGGCGACTTTCGACCTATTAGCGACTAATTTTATGTGTTATCAAAATTAAAATCCCTGATGGTGGCCATGCCAGTGTCAGCCACACTTCCAACCTACCTACATATCTAGGTAGGTAGAGGTGAACGTTACTTCCAAGTTGCTCGCAGAATTTATTTGACCATTTTCTAAGTATCCGGATTTTCGCAATATCCCAATTACGAAATTACTTAATTGGGATATTGTGAATTATACATGGGGAAGGATGCAACATGCAAGCAGGCATACAGCAGGCATGCAGCGTGCAAGCAGGCATGCAGCATGCAAGCAGGCATACAGCAGGCATGCAGCGTGCAAGCAGACATGCAGCATGCAAGCAGGCAAACAAGCATGCAACATGCAAGCAGGCATGCAAAATGCAGCAAGCATTGTTTCTGTCACGGCTCCGGCGCTGCGGGGTTTAGGCGGCCCCACGCGAGTTTATTGTCGCAGATGGTTTAAACGCTCACCACCTACTCCTCAACTCGCGGGCTGCCCCACCCCTCCGCGCCTACGCGGGCTTAAATTACACTCTAGGGGTAGGGCAGACAAGACTGCGAGAAGTCGGTTTTGCAGCGATTCGTTTCTGTTATATTTAAAATAACAATTGTGTTTTTATTTCGATCTTCGGGTTTTTAAGCTTCGGGATATGGATCTTCGGGATTTTAAGCTTTCAGGCAAACGAACTTTCGGGATTTCAAACTTTCAACCAAACAATCATTCGGCGTTAAATTTTTCGGGATTTCGTCCATAGGTATTTTAAAATAGGTCTTTTGAATTTCGGTATTGTAATACGTACCCGTTGGAGGCTAATGAATGCCATAGATTCGCTACAATGTTGTAGCGTAAAGACTTGTAAAGGCAAAGAAATTAATAAAAAAAATAGCAACCCTCTAATTTTTCACGTGAGGATCGTAGTATTTTATAGTATTTTTATATCACGAAGCGACGCGCGCTGTACTTGTGGTAACCAAGTGTAGTAAAAATGCTGAGAATGTGTGCGTGAAGACGAGTAGCGTCAGCACATAACACACATAGGTTCTTCGGAATTTGGCATTGTCTCAGCCGGGACTGAGAGCTCCTGCTCTGACACACACCTACACAGCGTGTTTGTGCACTTGGTAACCACAAATAAACCGCGCGTCGTTTCGGGAGATAAAAATACTGTAGCAAAAAGACGCGGGTTTTTGTATATGTAGGTAACGTCGGTAAGTTCGATAGATAAAGTGCGCGGAGTTAAAAAAATACATGGGTTTATTTTTTCAACCATCTAAAACACAGATATCTTAGGCTAAGAACTCACGGGGCCATACCCGCACCCGCCGCGGTAGTGGAACCGCTCTTTTTATAGGGTTCCGTATAACCAAATGAAAAAATGGAACCCTTATAGAATATTATCAATCATGTGTCTGTTTGTCGTAATGTTACAACTAATTTACTTTGTATCTACTAGGTGTATTTTTTTGAGAAATAAAGATATATATTTTTTAATTTTTATTATTATCATTAAAGTCACCTATGTTACGAATAATCTAAAATAAATTTTCAAATGTTTTATAAATAAAATAAGCCATTCAATTCACTTAACGTCGCATAAAATAGCGACTCCTCTCAGAATCCAGTGGTCAGGGTGCTTGATGGTTGGCAGCCACAGCGGAGTGATGAACGTCAATCCGGTACGCACCGGCTTCTTGTACACCGGACACTGACAAACAACAATCACTAAGTACAAACTGATATACAGATGAATTATCTACTTTAAACACTTATGCATCTACAGTTGATTACCAGGTAGAGTTTGGGGTCCTTGGGCGCGGTGGAGTTTATCGCATATACGTGTACCACCGGCAACACAGTGTACACCACTTTAATAACAGACTCACACAGACGGAAGTTACGCCGGTCCCAACCAGCACCGTCAAGGTATACTCCGTGGACGAACACGCCTTCCTGTAATTAATAAACGATAATGTTACTAAACAGCTTGTTAAAACTGGTAAGTACCCGGACTGCGACATGTTGTGTGATGTTTTGGGAAGGGCAATAGCGCATTAGTGGCCAGGCCTTGCAGTCTCGACATACATAGCGATCGCTTTAGGACCGAATTCGGTCGCAAAGTCCTGTAGAGTGTAGCGTCCCTAGAAGCGCGCGACGCGCTTGACAAGCACGTGATTTTTCGTGCTGGTCACGCAATTTTGACCGTCTAGGGACGCCATTAGGACTTTGCGACCGAATTCGGTCGTATAGTGCCCGATCGTATGTCGAGACTGCAGCCCCAGGTCGATTTCGTTGTCGGTCGCGTGCTTCATGGCGATTTCATACTAATGTATTCATACTATTCATAGTATTAAATTATTCATCATTCATAATCATCATCATCTCGCTGGCCGCTTGCGACCTCGCTGCTGCGACCTGGCCGCTAGTGCGCTATTGCCAGGCTATTGCCCTTAGAGACATATTTATGTAGCTTTACAGAACGAAAAGCACCATCTTATTTCCGCAATGGAACAGTAAGTAATAGCTTTGATACTTCATAGGAAGACCTCTGTTATATTTATACATAATTAAAAGACCATCTTACCGGCGGCGGAGCCTTAATATCCTCGTAAACAAATTTAGTAACGTCATTATGTAGCGCAACCATGTCTAGAGCCCAGCCCTTGTGAGCCCGAGTCACTTCCTGACGCATAGCTGTCAAGAAACCTTGAACAACCAGAAAGAATTTAGTGTAAATACGGGGTTATTCGTACTTAGAAACTTGGTGAAAAGTAGGTATCGTCTTTTACATAATAATAATCTTGAGTTCATTTACAGACAATGCTCAGCCTAAACTGTTGTGTCTATAAGTATGAAATTTTGAACAAGAGTTTTATTTATATTAAAAGTGAGCCCTAGGTTTCTTTAAAAGGATTTTTGTTTTTTTTGCTGATAGGAATACCCACCAGGCGCGCATGACTGGTAATTATATATTAATCCAGCCGGTGTTAAATAAAGTACCTACTAATGTTAATCGGATTGGCTCTTATTACCTCGCAGTATGTGCGAAAAGTATAGTATTCTCCTCGGAGATAAAGGTGTCTCCGTCTTGGCGAACATGAATCCCTCGCTGAACACATGATTCTAGTCTAGACTATACAAGGTGGAGACGACAATACAACAAAAAATTAAACGGCGTGTTCATAATGACGTTCCCATTCGTGAATATCAGGTTGGCGGGTGTAATTTTCAGAAATGGTCGAAATATATCAAAAGATTTAGTACCTAATTAGTACCTAATTGTACCACTAGTGAAATAATTTGTACCTCGTGGGATCGCAAGTTATTGCAATAGTTTTATACACCCGCCATTCTGATATCAGAATGGCGGGTGTATTTTTGTGTAGCCGAGATTACTGAGAAGTTAGATATAAAACATACATGGATATTTAGTACCTAATTGGTACCTCTCTAAACATACCTTAAGTCAAAGAAATCTCATCGGAATTCGGCAGAAATTGAAAAATTCATATTTTTATACAGAGTGTTATTTTTTTACAGATATGTTGCTTGTTTGACACAAAGAGTACGAGAGTCTACGACCAAAACCATGTCGCATCGTTTTACGACCTCTACCGTAAAAAATCGTTAGTTTAGACGGTTCTGAGCCCGACTAGATGGAGGTCCATTTTTGCTATGACAAAAAAAATAGGCAGACGGTTTTATCACAATATGTCTAATAGAACTAAAAATGTAATTGGTTTTAGCATTTAATTATGAAAAAAAAAAAAACAAACATTTTGCGGGTCATATGTTGCCAGAGCGCATTTCCAAACTGTCAAAATAAAAATTTCAACCTGTCTCTTAGCAACCTGATTCTATTTTATTTTAAATTAATCTTTTGTATGGTTACCAAAAACCTGTTTTCAGACATTTTAAATGTCACGTAGAATTCCAAAAAGGAAAAGAACGTTTTGGAGTCACCCGTGGTTAACGCGCGGTGCTTGTTACGCTCCTATCTCTTACGACCTTTGATCAACAATTTGTTGATCGAAGCTTACGACAACGATGATGAGTCCGACAATTATTAAAACGATGTTTTTTTATTCAATAAGCTGCATTTTTCAAACATTATTTCAGTTTCTTTTTGTCCAATTTATTTAAAAACTCCTTCAATATCAATTCGATGGTTTCGGGTTAGCTCTATGATAATCGTACGTAAATACTCCGCAATATGATTTTTTCATAATTTCTGATTATGGAAAAGTTGTCTGATTAGTAGTATGATACACAAAATTTGTCTGATATAATTTTTTTCTAAAAGACATTGCCTAATTTTGTATGGAAGTTGGACCAAGTGCTGCCTAGAATACTCACATAGTGCATTTTGTTCCTCAGACCATCACTAACCTGTATTTCAAAGCGCATAAAAATCTATCCCAGGAGTCCAAAGAAAAACAGTCTCTTGTTTTGAATATTTTAATTGGAAAAAATTAACTTAGTAGCAACAAATGTACAAAATCAACTATTAAACAGTTATGGTGCATTCAATTATAATTGTAGTAATTGTATTTTGATGTTGTAGTTGGATTTGGACGTCGGAACCACCGGGGTAACCTACTGGCCAGTTTTATGGAGAAGGAAGGCTTCTTTATGATGAACTCCTTTTTCAAAAAACGTGAGCACAGAAAGTGGACCTGGTAGAGCCCTGATGGGGCAACAAAAAATGAGATCGACTTCATTATGTCGACGAAGAAGCAAGTATTCAATGATGTCTCTGTGATCAACGTGGTGAAAACCGGAAGCGATCACCGCATGGTAAGAGGCACATTGAACTTAATTATCAAGCTGGAAAGATCTCGACTGATGAAGTCTACGCTCCGTCCAGCACCAATCCAATTCCAAAACCCCGAGAGCTTTCAGCTCGAACTTCAGAATCGTTTCGAGTGCCTAGGGAGCTCCATGGACGATTTTAACGATGGGTTCGGGGAAACTGTCCATACGGTCGGGTCCAAGATCTTTAAGACCCGTCGTACAAATAGAAACAAGAAGCTCTCTGATCCTACTATGCAGCTCATGAAGGAGAGGCGCGAGATGATCCTCCAATCTTTAGACGATGCGGTCAAGTACCGGCAGCTCAATAGACGGATCTCTAAGTCCTTGAAAAGCGACCTTCACCGCTTTAGTGCAGACCGCATTAAGGATGCGATATTGGGCAGAGCCAGCTTGCAAAACTGAAGACCGATGATGGCAGGATCGTATCCGCCAAACTTGAACTATTGAGAGGTTCCATGGACAGTTATATACGTCAACCAGTAACCCCGTTACGAATGTGGCAAACGACCCAAGAGCTAGATTAACCCGACACTATACCGAAGATATCCCGGACGTCAGCTTGTACGAGATTAGGATGGCTCTAAAGCAGCTTAAAAACAACAAGGCGCCGGGTGATGACGGAATTACGGCGGAACTCCTAAAGGCCGGTGGGAAACCCGTTCTTAAGGCCCTCGAGAAGCTGTTTGATTCCGTCATACTCGGGGTAAAACGCCACACGCATGGAACAGAGGTGTGGTAGTACTCTTCTTTAAAAAGGTGTGTGAGTATGTCAGTCCGACTCTACGACCAGACCTGGAAACCTATCCTTCTGCAGCGAGGTGTGAGATAAGGAGACGTTATCTCTTCGAAATTATTCACCGCTGCCCTGGAGGATGTCTTCAAGGTTCTGGACTGGAAAGGGCTAGGCATCAACATCAATGGCGAGTATATCACTAACCTTCGGTTTGCCGACGACATAGTTGTAATGGCTGAGACCATGGAGGAACTCAGTACAATGCTCGACGACCTTTGTAGTGGCTCCGAAAGTTGGGTCTTTAAATGAACATGGAGAAGACATGTCAAATACCCATGTAACACCCACTCTCATGAAAATTGGAGTGGCTGCGCTCGAAGTTGTGGACGAGTATGTTTACCTAGGACAAACTGTCCAGCTAGGTAGGTCCAACTTCGAGAAAGAGGTCAATCGTCGAATCCGACTCGGCTGGGCATCGTTCGGGAAACTACGCAATATCTTCTCGTCCCACATACCACAGTGTCTCAAGACGAAAGTCTTTGACCAGTGCGTGTTGCCAGTGATGACTTATGGCACTGAAACGTGGTCGCTCACAATGGGCCTTATCAGATGGCTAAAAGTCACCCAAAGAGCAATGAAGAAGGCTATGGATCACCAAAATGGATCACAAGTGACGTAAGACAGCAAAAAGTAGTCGGTTTTTTTTTTATTCTGGCATCTCGCAGCTGACCACGAAGGTCCTGGCTGGTTAACCGAACTTTCCTGTGGCTGCCTTTAGCTACTACACTAAAAGTCTCCATCCAGGGGCATAAACTATTCTAAATTAAAATTAGGCGAACGCTCGCTAAAGGCACGGAAGGGGGGGGGCGCGGTTGCTGGGTCTATAAGGGAGTATAGGGGGGTATTTATAAATACATTTTTGAGAAAAAATATATTAAAAACGTTGTTTAATGCAAGATTAGTCATTATCACAAAAACTGGATTTATTTATTTTTCCTGGGACCAATTTTTTTTTTTTTAATTTTTTATAGTTCATGGGTATGCTACAGTACCACTAGACTAACTCACATTCCTAGGCAGCACTTGGTCCAAACCTAGGCAATCTCCTTTGGGCAACTTTTTTGTTCATACCCAAGAGTTTTCAGACAGACAGACATGCTATGTTACCCACTGGAAAAAATATTCAACACGTTAAAAATGGATTCAACACATAAGTTACTCACATTTCTGAAAAATGATTTATTCGCATCAACTGACCAATGTTCACTTGAAAACAAGATTTTCAGGCTATGGCTTTATGCGTAATTTTTTATTTCCTCGAATGGCCTCCTGGGTACGTGTGATGCTACTGGTCTGAAAATTGTGTTTTTGGTATCTAAAACCTATCGTTCAACTACATTCCGAAAATCAGGCAAATTACTATGATACAGTTCGGATTTTTTTTTTCACATTGAAAAAGCGGGTAGGTCAGGCGAGACGTGAAGAAATTCTCAAAAAGGGGTTTTTGATTCAGAATAAGCAGATTTTATACGGTTTTGGTCGTAAAGCGATGAGGTAAAAATTTTGGTCATGAGCTCTCGTACCAGTTGAGGAAATCGGGGATTCTTGACTATAGGGATACTTAGCATCAGGTGGAATGACAGCTCACTTCAACTACATGAACAAAATAATGATTGTTAGCATTTCTATGCCACTTGCAGTTCTACAATATGGTTCTAAAAGTGAAAGAACAACCAGATTATGGGTTCAGTTTGCATAGGAAATGGTTCTATGTAAAGCTGTAAGCTGCAAATTTTCAAGGTTCTAATATTGATTGAATAATAGCTTTACATATCGTGTACTTGACTGAATATATCAAACAATTCAAGAGTCATTATTATTTATAAACACAAGAACGCACGGACACAAATACAAAAAAATGTTTTTTATCTCATCTATTCAGAAAGAGCTAGTTTATTCTTCGTAAACAGGTATATTTCGATTCAAAATTAATGGCGGCTCGGAAGTTAGTTGCTCTTGCTCACTGCGCAGTACCCCACCCCTCACCCCCGCTGATACATGAATTAGTTACTGCGCAACGACTCGCTCATGTTCCGACCCGCCATTAAGTTTGAATCGGGCTGTACTAACCCATTCAAGGCGGGTCAAAAAATCGCCCTTGTTATGTACGGGAGGGCGGTCTAAAGGAATAATGCCTCGGACGCATCTCATATTGAAACACTTTGACGCCGATCAGCGTTTTCCGTAAATGAAAATGATTTCTAGCATGTTGTGACAGAATTTTATTGAAGCTGATCAGTCTACGCCATGTGCATGTGCTGCGTAGGTACTAAGTGGCCAAGTTGCATTTTGTGTATAATTAATTTTATTTTGTTACTACTAACAGTGTATTAAAAATACTGGCGATTTTCTATTTACCATAAATATGGCTAGAAATAGTAAGTGAATTTGAAGATAAACATTATTTCATATTATATTGAGACTCAGGTCGGCTATCTGCAAACAGATATCAAAATTATGGGCAATTCGCTTATGATAAATGTAAACTAATATTTAAGATACCTACCTACTAAGACCTATGATTGTCATTCATGATTTAGTGTGTAACGTGATCTAGAGGCAGATTGTTTTTTAAGAAAATTCATCTGCGAATATACCTACATACCTTTTTCAAATAAATTTTAACGTCATGTGTTTTCAGGCAACTAAATAACATCCCGGTCAGCCGGTGGAACGAGACCTGCTGCGGTCTATTCTGTAAAATAACATGAAATGAGCTGTCATTCCCCCTGATGCTAAGTATCCCTATAGTCAAGTATCCCCGGTTTCCTCTGTTGTGTTTCTTGTGTCAAACAAGCAACATATTGTAACACTCTGTATAAAAAAAAACTATTTTTCAATTTCTGCCGAATTCCGAGGAGATTTCTTTGGTTTAAGGTATGTTTAGAGAGGTACCAATTAGGTACTAAATATCCATGTATGTTTTATATCTAACTTCTCAGTAATCTCGGCTACACAAAAATACACCCGCCATTCTGATATCAGAATGGCGGGTGTATAAAACTATTGCAATAACTTGCGATCCCACGAGGTACAAATTATTTCACTAGTGGTACAATTAGGTACTAATTAGGTACTAAATCTTTTGATATATTTCGACCATTTCTGAAAATTACACCCGCCAACCTGATATTCACCACCCTTTCTGTATACAAAAATTCAATTGAATATATTCAATAGTTTAGTCATTATAGCTCGGCAAAATCCATAGTCGGCTCGGGCTATTCCGTTTAATGCACCCTAAAAATCCACCCTAAGGTAGATATTCGGAAACGTATACCCGAGAACCCAAGACCTAGTTGGATTATAAACGGAATTTAAAGGCTTAGGGTGGATCCGGCATATATTAGATTTAATTTGTTTGAAAAACTCATTTTTTTATTTCGAAGCTAGGATTTATTTGACAGTTCCAAAATACTCTTAAGCATTAGTAGTGCCAGTATTTTAATTTTTTGTTGTATGGTAGTCTCCACATTGTATATACGTGTGCCATGTTTCAACAAAATATAGGTACCTACGCGTGGCCTTGAGAACCACCTAGTTTTTTTCGTCGGTTAAAAAGACATGCGACCTAAAACGTCCTTCTTACATATTCGATACTTTAGTGTTCCGAATTTGCTAACCACGAGTGTATAACCACAATTTCATTAGACATATAAATCTTAAATTTTTTGGGTGGGTTTACATACCGAGTCTCCTCCGTGCCTCGGAAAGCACGTTATGCCGTTGGTCCCGGCTGTCAATCGTGGATCTTTGACATTCGTTACGAGTCGTCAGAAGCCCGAAAGTCTGACACTAGTCTTACCAAGGGGCATCGTATTACCCAGTTACAGGATTGTGGAGGTCAGATAGGCAGTCGCTCCATGTAAAATACTGGTCAGCTGCATTCGGTTAGACTAGAAGCCAACCCCAACGTAGTTGGGCAAAGGATAGGTAGATGATGATGAAATCTAGTTTAATTTTTTATAAGATAAGTAGCTTATTAACGCCAGCGTAGTCTTATATATTATCTGTGACGCCAGGTACAGCTTGAAGTCGTACCATGCATTCTTATATCACAACTCGCATGAGAGCTCTGGCAGCGGATTTTAGTGGGTAGGTCAAAGATACCCAATGAGATTAAATTACATAAATGCTGAGTGGGTTAACACAAGACATAACAGACATTTATTACACTTGTGTAGGCCCTAGATTTTTCGTCGCACGCTTTGTTTTACCTAGATAAGCTTTTTTTTTTTAATGACTTCTCCCGCTCTGGGCGGAGCGGAAGGGCGTGTCAAACTCTTACTGACTAAAACCCACCCGTGTTCCTACCCTTGCCTTGCCAGGGGCCACGTTTTCCCCTTTGGACTACCCGCAACCCCGGTATACCTAGATACGCTAGGAAAACGTTCGTATGCTGTTGGTGCATACTGTCCCACACATTAGTAGTACATGTTGCGTCTATGTTTGCAAGACACGCGTAGCATGACGCTTTCTATTTCTACGAAGAATAGACACAGCTCTTACTATACAAAGTCACATTTCGTTTCTTCATTTTTGACACCACACCGTAGAAATATTTCTACAATCTGTCATTTTGTCTTTCGTTTCTATCTATCTCTATCTAGGGTCTTTTATACATATGTAGACTATTTAGGAAGAAAGTTTTCTATCCCAAACTGTCAAAATAACACTGACAACTGACAGTTGTCTAAGATAGTGAAGACAATTTGATTTTGTAATCGCCATGCTAAAGACAGTAGAAAACTTTCTTCTCGACGGTAACAAAGTACCTATATAATATACGGTTATCTACAAAATCATGATTTTACAGAAGAGCATTTTAAACGCAAAACTGTGATAACTAATAGAAACACAAAGCTCTCTTCTCCTATTTTACATCATTTTGTTAATATTACCAAGGAAATGGTTACCTACGGCGAATATTATTGGAATATTTTTTTATTCCAAAATACGGTACTTCGACAGTTTGAAAAAAAAAGTTGTAGTTGTCTTTATATATACTTACGTGACTTAACATCAGTAAAAATTGAGAGTCAAACAGAAAAATAATCATACTTATGACAAAAAAAAAGAATTCTGAGTCGAATAATGTAAAAGAGTGAATTTCGTAAAAAGTGCAGTTGACGTGAGTGAGTAGGAAGACTACTTTGCTGCCGTCGTACTGTCTATATGAAACGTCATTTTTGTCTACTCTTCCGTCGACAAAGGGGTGTTGATGCTTCGCGTGTAGCACTCATAGCATGAACACCGCATACTGCACAATATTTATTTGCTTATTTATTATTAGGCTCTTCAACAATGAGTACACGATTACTTTACCATTTGTGCGTTGCAAACTTAAGTTTAAGCGCCTCATTACTTGAAGAAAAGCACAGCATGCACAATATGCGCAGATAACACAATTAATTAATTAGAACAAGTAATATATAGTTTAGATAATAGTTTTTTTTTTATTGGAATGAAGTTCCTTATCACACACACGTTATACCTACTCTGCACACAAGGCGAATGAGATCTAGTTCGAAAAAAGTGTAACAATTTGACCTTCACGACACTTTTGTTACGTAACAAAAGTACGCAATAGCGAAAGGAACTTCGCTCCAACCGGGTGTGCCACGACACCCGGTCTCACACCTCTCGTTTTTTTCTTGTTACCTTGAGGGTTAAAAAATCCGGTCATCCAGAAAGAGTTCGGTCTGCCCTGGAAGCACCACGTCGAGAACTGAATGTTTCTCTCCAAAAACTCAGTGAACCAGAAGCCCAACGTGGAAGATGACCACGAACTCCTTAACCAGATATTTGGCACTTTCGCGTCGTAAATATTATCCAATGAATCTCGAAGTGCCTACAACAATAAATATACATTTCTTTATGCAACATTTCTACAAAAAACCACTTCCCATAAGTAGGCAGGTACAGTTCCAAGCATAATTGGAGTCAGTCCGTAGGGTATATATTGGCTTGCAAAGAATGAACTATTTGCGTGTGTGCGTGAGTAACTGTTTGGAATAGGTTTGCTGTTTTAATTTTGACCAACATAGCTTCCGTGGTCGAGCGGTGTAATGTGCCACTTGCGAAAAAAGGGGGTCTAAGTTCGATTCTGGCTAGTCTCAAATATTTGTGTCCTTATTTTTAATCCTGTTTAACTATGGAATCTTTTTTTAATCTTATCAAAATAAAACAGTTAAGTCACATTTTATTCAGTTTTTATTAAAAATAAAACATTTCAAGATCTTTTTTATTATCTGTTAATTTATTACAGTTCAATAAATTATAAAATACTTATTAAAATTATATCACTCGCTAACTACAAATTGTGTATATGTCGCGTTTCTTTAATTTCAACAAGGTGTAAGCTTAAGTATTCGTTTTCGTAAAGAAAAGAGGATTGAAGCTAAACCTAAACACGACCTACACACTTTATTTTAATCCTTACATATTATAAAACAAAGTCGCCCGCCGCGTCTGTCTGTCTGTCTGTCTGTCTGTCTGAACGCGATAAACTCAAAAACTGCCGAACGGATTTTCAAACGGTTTTCACCATTGGACGGAGTGATTCATGTGGAAGGTTTTAGTGTATAATTCATTAAGGTTTTGTGTAAATTGGCTGAAATATGACGATTATTGTTGAAGATGTCGGAAAAAATCATGCCGACTGGGAGCTTTACTGGCGTGCGCTGCGTAAGTCGTGAGAGATAAATCAAATTTATGTTCTAGAGTATTGTATATCTTAAAAATTGCAACAAAAAAGTCCGCGATGGCATATGTCTATCTTCTAAGGGTGACCCACAATAACCATTTTTATCTTTCAAAATTGTATAAAATTTTCATTGTTATTTCCGAAGCTATTTTGACCGGTATCTTATTAATCCTTATCCAATAAAATAGGTTATTTAAATTGGGCATTCAATTTCGATTAAAATATGCCTTTACATCACATCATTTAAATGAATAGTTTAAGAGATATCACAGTTTCAAAATTACGCGTAACAAAATAATTATGGTTGACCACGCGGGCGCTGTATTAGCCTACCACTGCGTCCGCTGAAAGTTAGTCAATGATCTTTTCCTTGGCTATTAGGTATGTATTCCCGGTAAAACGTTCCCGTGGGATATTTTGCGACATCCACGCGGGCGAAGCCGCGGGTAAAAGCTAGTAAATAATAAATATAAATTATAATAACTTAAAACTGAGACAATTTAATGTGATGATAAAATAATATAAATGTTAATATTTAGTATACCCTCCATTTTTTTCTATAACTCCTAGTAATCGCCTCCGCATAGAACCAACCATATTCTCACAAATATCTGTTCGGGCCTACGGCTACGTCTCGTTTAGTACCGTAAAACGGTCACTTTAAAAAGCTATCTTCTCCTTAACGGCTTAGTTAAATGATTTGAAAAAAATATATGTTTGCTATAGATTCATCTACAACATATCTGAAACCGGGTTTTTTCGTATGACTAATACTTTTGCCTTAAAAAAATATTTACCATAACGCTATTTTTGGCTAATATTCCTAACTACTTCTAAACGGCTTTGACGATTGGAAAAAAAATTACACTGAAAAATTGTTGATTAAAGGTACTACAAATTTGAAACAGCATTTGTAAATCAATCAATATTTGTTAAACAAAATGTCCCCATTTAGAGATAGAGGTTCAGAGGGGCTCTGCGCGGGACGCGGGCGGCAGTCGCCCGTGAGCATTGAGACGGGATGGCTGTGTCGCTCGCTGGTCCGCTCCGGCTATCGACCGAGTATGCGCATACGTATGTGTTAGTGCGAATATTTATGAACTTATTGTATTAGTGTGCGTTTATAGACGAGCTTGCTGCAGAGAGTCCAAATCGATTGTGCGCGTAGGCGCTTTATTGTTGAGTTGTTCTTTGATGTACAATTATTAATACTTTTTTACATTGACAATTACATACAAATTAACAATTTACAATATAAACTAAAAAAAATTAAATGTAAAATATAACATAACATCACGACTGTATTCCCCGAAGGGTTAGGCAGAGGTGTACCTACCTATATAAGGTGTTAAAAAATTTACTTTAGAAACTTTAAGAGGTGTTTTAGAACATCGAACTGAATAACTTTTACTTTGGGACATACATTGATATCGCGAAAAAAAAATCTGTTGTTCCATAGTAAAGTTTAATACCTACTGTTCTAAACTGTATGGGACAGCTGTTATTTTTTTCGCGATTTCAAAGTTAAAGTAAAAGTTATTCAGTTTGATGGTCTAAAGCACCTCTTAAAGTTTCTAAAGTTAATTTTTTTTAAAAAAAAATAAATAAATAAAATAAAATTTATTCAAGTATAAAAGTATAACTATGATTTACATTAATTACAATCGAAGAAAATTTAATTCTAACTGTAATGTAGACTTGCCTGAGCTAGGTTTATGAAAACCTGTGTTTCAGGCCGTCAATTTACATCAAACATTTTAAAAAGAAGGCAACAATTAATTTACTAGAAGCTAAATAAAAAAGAAGACATAACATTTTCAATGAATTGAAGAGTAACTATTTGAGTACCTATATTACTTATTTTAAAACTAGATTATGTTTAAATAAAATTACTGAATAATATTAAAGCAGATAAAGTGGAGACTAAAGTAGGTAAAGGAAAGAAGTTTTATTTTAAAATTTCTAGTAGTTTTTCCGTGTCTGCGTAATTCAGTTTTGCCAAATATTCCTGTACTAGTGACTTACACCTATTATAACTTAAACTATAAATTTTTAGCAGTCTGTTAAACTGGTTATACAAGTAGGGTCCTAAAAATAAATAAAATCGATTAACAAAAGCATGTTTAGTCTGAGAGTTAGCACAAACCAAATCTTTTCTTCTCCTATCTGTAGGTACTGGGTTATAATAAAGTTCAGTGTGTTGGAATAAAACTACATTCAAAACAAATAATTGACGAGCTGTAAGCACCTTACATGCCATAAAAAGCTGGTGTGTGGGAAATCTAAATGGACGAAAAGTAGCAACCTTTAAAACTTTTAAATCACTGTAATTTGTTTAGTCCTGTCAAACGAGCATTTCCCATTCTGAAATAGACTAAGGTGACACAACTTAACTATATTTTAGTTTGACAGCACTAAGATTGCACTGAGTTATTAGTTTAGTGAAAATGGCAATTTTGCTATTCTGAATTTGACGTTTTTCACCTAAAAATTTAGATTATCCAACTAAATCAGTCTATTTTTAAACGCGATTAAAAAGGAGTGGAATAAAATTAGTTGGCATGAACACACACTTCTGCAAAAACTGTATCTTTTTTTTTATTTTGCTTATATCTCGAAAACGGTGCGTCCTAGCGCAAAAATAATGGAAAGGGGTTAGAAGATTTTTGTATGGAGGGTGGCCCTAACATGATGCCGCCATTTTGATTTTTTTTTAGAATCGCGGTGAAAATCAAAAGTTATATATTTAGATAGAGGACACTTATACAAACAAAAAATGTCATATGACATGATATCCTAAAGCGTCAGGTTTCGGAGTTATTCACCGAAATATAAGTCGAAAACTGAACCCTGAAACAAGGATTTTTTTGTTTTTTTTCCCTTCAGGTAAGTATATTGACCTATGAAAACATAATTGCATCATGTTTAGGTAATATTTTAGTTAAGAGCGAAAGAGACAATAATATATGTATACCCTCCGCCGAATGAGGACGTGTGTTATATGGTATATGTCTTATATGGTGCATGGCATGGGCGCGACACCCAAGAAAATCCTATTCAGCCTCCCGCTGCCTTCTTGGATGATATTATTTATACCGAAAATGATTAAAAAATCTTATTTTTTATCCACTAGGTGTAGTCAATTAATTAATGTGTAAATAACTTAATCAACATGAAGTAACTACAACATAAATAAATTAATTCATTATAATAATTGTTATTTTTATCTTTGAATATCTCAGAAACGTGACGCTTTATGATGTTATGTTATATGAACTTTTATGTTTGTATAAGTATAATTGTTATTTTTATCTTTGAATATCTCAGAAACGTGACGCTTTATGATGTTATGTTATATGAACTTTTATGTTTGTATAAGTATCCCCCCCTATCCAAATATATGACATTTATTGGACACCTCGATTTTGAAAAAAAAACAAAATGGTGGCTGATTTTAGGGCCAAAATCTTCAAACCCCTTTCGACCCCCTCTGCCACCCGTAAACCCATATGCCCCTACTCATAGGTAATATTTAATCATATTTTCTATACAAAAAGTTTAAAATTCCATACAAAACACGTCAAGGCTGCCCCCCCCCCGCGCGCCTCTGTCTCTAAAAAAATTCACGGGGTAGAGCAAACAAGTACCACGTCGGTCGCGACGTGACTGTCAAATTCAATTTTAGATGTGTCAAAATTATTTTTTAATTTAGAGATATTTTTCCGCAGAATAGCTTTTAGATTCTCATAGCCAAAAGTAAGGAATTTTAGTCGTAGTTTAGTTAGTTTAGTTCGGTGTACAAGAGAATCGGCACCAAATATTTTCTTAAGTTACGTAGGTAAGGTTAAGAAATAAATCTTGATTGGTGCCGATTCTCTTGTGCACCGAACTAAACTATCACTAAAATTACTTGCTTTTGGCTATGAGAATCTGAGATTCTGCAAAAAAATATCTCTAAATTAAAAAATAACTTTGACACATCTAGAATCGAATTTGCGTCGCGAACTCGCGACTCCACGTGGTACTTGTTTGCTCTACTCTGTGAATTTTTTTAGGTCCAGAGGCGCGCAGGGGGGCAGCGTCGACGTGTTTTGTATGGAATTTTTAACTTTTTGTATGGAAAATACGAAAATTTGTTACCTTTGTGTTGGGGTAAAGGGGTTTAAGGGTTTCCTAAAGGGGGTCGAAATTTTCATTATTTTTGCGAAAGACCGTTTTCGAGTTATAAAATAAATAAATAAAATAAAATAAAAAATAAAAAAGCCTTATATTTCTCAAAGTTTTACAGTGATGATTATTACTAATTTAAATGTTTTTAATTTATTTATTTTACTTGAGAACCCCTGAGGTGAAGGCCTCCTCCAGAGAGTGCCAGTTTTCTCTTTGTTTCGCTACGTCCATCCAGCGTGATCCAGCTATACGCACGATCTCGTCTTCCCAGCGAGTGTGTGGTCTTCCACGTTTACGCTTGCCAACCGGTCCCTTCCAAGAAGTCATCTTTTTGGCCCATCTATTATCGTGCAGTCTTGCAACATGGCCTGCCCATTTCCACTTAAGTTTGAGTGCATGTGTAAGGGCATCGATTGCTTTTGAGGTGTTTCGAATTTTTGAGTGACGTATTTTATCCTGTTTTTTTATATTAAGCATACTGCGCTCCATTCCCCTTTGGCATGTAGTTATTTTGTTTTTGATGGAGTTGTTAAATTTCCAGGTTTGGCATGCGTATGTTAAGCATGGGAGGAGGTTAGAATCCATTACCTTTTTCTTCAATTCTACAGGGAGGTCGCTTTTGAATACTTCCTTTAAATTCCAATATTTATTCCATGTTTGTTTTACTCTTCGTTCAACTTCCAGTAAATTGCTATTTTTTGCAAATGAAATTTCTTTCCCTAAGTATACATACTGCTTCACATATTCAAGTGGTACGTTGTTAGCATTTATTGGTTTTTGTATGCTGTTGGTCATAATTTTTGTTTTTGACGAATTCATTTCTAGACCCACCTGTATACTTGCAGAGTGAAGTGTAGTAATCATGTGTTGTAGTTGACCAGAGTTCTCTGACACTATGACTATGTCGTCTGCAAACCTTAGGTGGTTAAAATTGGTGCCTTTTACAAGTATGCCACTTCGATTCCAGTCTAGTTGCCTAAAAACATGTTCTAACACAGAAATGAAAAGCGTTGGAGATAATGGATCCCCTTGTCTTACCCCCCTTTTTATTTCGATTTCTGGGCCTGAGGTTTCCAATTTTACCTTACTTGTGCATTTTTTGTAGATATTCTGTATGACTTTGATATAACGACTGTCCACGTTTTGTAGCCTAAGCGCTTCCCAAATACTCGAGTGTAGTAATGTATCAAAGGCTTTTTGGTAGTCAACAAAGGCGACATATAGAGGTCTCTGCTGTTCTTGGTATTTCTCTATCAGAAGCTCTAAGGTATGTACGTGGTCGACTGTAGAGAAACCCTTGCGGAAGCCTGCTTGTTCAACCGGTTGGTGTTTTTGTGCAGTAGCGCTTATTCTTTTTTCCAAGATTGACGAAAATAGTTTGTAGACACTTGGCAATAGACTTATAGGTCTGTAATTAGAGATGTTTCTCGGGTTACCCTTCTTGTATATTAGTATTATGTTGGAATTTGACCATTGTGATGGTGTAGTAGCGGTATCAAGTATTCGGTTAAATAAACACGACAGTGGGTAACTTAATATTGGTGCTCCGTACTTTAATACCTCGTTTGTTATGCCATCTGGTCCTGGGCTTTTGTCCGATTTTAGTTTCTTGATGTTGTCAAGTATCTCTGTTTCGTCTATTGGTGCTATCTCAGGAATGTAGCTGTCGTTTATGTTTTCCTCATGTGCTTCATTGAGTGATGCTGGTGCGTCGTATAAGTTTTTATAATATTCGGTTGCTATTCCTATGATTTCGTTTCTGTTATGAGATGTTTTTCCTAGGCTGTCCAAGCTGTCGATCCATGTCACCTGTGTTTGTAGCTCTTTACGGGCCTTTTTTAAGCTTCCTGTGGTTGTCAGATGCCTTAGTAGGGTGTTTTTTCTATGATTCTGGTAGTCTTCTTTTATGTATTTACTGGTGAGCTTGTACAATGCTTTAAGTTCGTTTTTCATAGCTCTAGTTTTCAATCCTGTTTTCTGAATCTGTTGTCTTCTCTCTATGAGAGCTTTAGAGCGCTCTGATATTATGCTTGTGTTTTTGTGATTACTAGTTTCGGTGCTTATTTGATGTAGGCTTTTGTTAATAGCATTGAGTATTTTGTCGTAGCAGTTTTGGATAGTGTCTGTGGTTTTTGTTTCTTCTAGTTCTAAAATGTGTTTGTAAAGTTTATCTTTAAATTGTTTTATTTCTTTCTCATTTCCTAAAGTTTTACAACTCTTACTGGTGTAGTTTGTTCTACTCGTTTTAATTTTGGTTAGTGACAGGGTCGACCTGATCATTCTGTGGTCGGATGGATAGTTTATATTTAGTATTTCTAGGTTTTGAAAGGACTTTGGTTGACTTGATAGGATGTAGTCTATTTCGTTCTTATAATGACCGTTCGGTGATATCCATGTCCATTTGCGTCCGGGTCTTTTCTTAAAAAAAGTGTTCATAATTGATAATTTATGTTCCAAGGCAAATTCAATCAATTTCTCTCCCCGCGCATTTCGTGTTCCGTACCCGTTTGATTTCATTATTTTGTATTCGTCGGCACGGGGTTGACCTATCTTAGCATTAAAGTCTCCCATGACTAAGACTTCCTTGTAGGCTTTTCATGGCTTCATTGAGGGTCATGTAAAATTTATCAATATCGTCGTCGCTAGCTGATTCAGTTGGTGCGTAGACTTGTATTAATGTTGTTTTGTAATTGTTTATATTCAAATTTAATAAAGCTACCCTTTCTGTTAGGCCAATGTAGCTCTCTATGTGGTTTTTTAGATGTTTTTTGACTAGAAAACCGACACCATGGTATCCTGCTGTTTCTCCAGTGTAGCAAAGTATTATGTCGCCGTAGTCTTCTATATTATTTCCAAGACGTCTTACCTCTGATAAGCCCAAAATGTCGAACTTTACGTTATTTAGAGCTTCTGTTAATTCGATAAGTCTTTCGTATGACGATAATGTTCGGACATTGTACGTAGCCACTAATATCCTAGTAGTATTATTGTTATGGAGTTGATTGTATTGTTGGTTGTTTTTTAATTTTTCTGGAGGGTTGTGGTCGTAATCTTCCACGGTGACCAGCCGGCTTGGAAGATATGTTTCATGTGCAACGTTTTCAATTTTTTTGTAGTTTTCTGAGAGAGGCTGGTGCGTTCGTTGCTATGCGTTCTTGGTTATGTCTTGAGTGTTGGTCTTGTTACTACTGTTTTTATTTATGAGAAAGTTTAGCATTTTCGAGTTATAAGCAAAATAAAAAAAAAGATACAGTACTGTTTTTGCACCTGAAGTGTTGGTGTGAAGTTTGTTCATGACAACTAATTTTTATATTCCATTCCTTTTTAATCGCGTAAAAAAAAAATAGTCAAATTTAGTTTGAATAATCAAAATTTTTAGGTGAAAATCGTCAAATTCAGAATAACAAAATTCCCTGTTTCACTAAACTACTAAGTTAATAACTCATTGCAATCTTAGTGCTGTCAAACTTCGGTGGCAGTGACCTCTCGCGTCCGGCCCTGGTCCAGGCCATGGTGCGGAGCGAGAGGGCATGGCAAGCCGTCACCTCCTTCTGCGAAGCAGTAATGCTCGCGAAAGAGGAGGCGGAGTGCGCGAGGGAGTGGCAAAGGCCGCGCCCTACCAGCCCTAGCCGCCGCCGCCGTAGGAGACGTCTCGGGCGTCGGGAATTGATAGCCGATTTCCGGCCACCGTAGGCGCGGGCCTGCGGACGGAGAGCAACGGGCAGCTCGCCGTCCGATAAGAACCAGGCCCGGGTCGACGGCGCGTCGTGTTCCACGCGCGCCTCAAAGAGATGTCAGCAAAACCGACGGGGTCCGCTAGGGCCGATGCCTGCCGGGGTTGCGGGTAGTCCCAAGGGGAAACCGTGGCCCCTGGAAGGAACACGGGTGGGTTTTAGTCAGTAAGAGTCTGACACGCCCTTCCGCTCCGCCTAGAGCGGGAGAAGTCATTGGATGATTTCACAACCAAAAAAAAAAAAGTGCTGTCAAACTAAAATGTAGTTAAGTTGTGTCACTTTAGTCTATTTCAGAATGGGAAATCCTCGTTTGACAGGACTGTAGCGGTTAGACCGCCACATACAAAAAAACAACGAAGCAAAAAGACATGACGTCACACAATTCCTGCATCTCGCAGTTAGAGTTTACCAAGCGAAAAACATAGATAAGACTATCCGAAATCAACATATGGGCAGTTGCCCGCCAGACATAACACCCGTTTGGTCGGAGGATCCTCCCTTTTCAAATGAGGATGAGTGAACTTTACACCCTGTTCCTCATACCCCTAAATTGGTGACCCCGAGTATGAACGTCAACGCACCCTTCGTGCAACTACTTCAGCGTGACGTCATCATCATCACTCCCGCAAGCTTTCGTGAGGCGAGTCACACAGCCAGCCAGCACCCACGGCTTCAACGGGTATCCTGACCACCAGCATGCAGCGAACGCGCATTCCTGGTCATCACCCTCAGCCACATCACCCCGACTCACTGGGGAATCACCGCAATCACCTCAATCACCGCAATCACCGCAATCACCTCAATCACCGCAATCACCACAATCGCCGCAATCACCGCAAACAGTTCCGACCCATCGTGAACTGTACGGCACCCGGTTCCGACTCACTGGAACCACAATCACCATCGCCGCAATCACTGCAGACAGTTCCGACCCACTGTGAACTGAGCGGCACCCGGTTCCGACTCACTGGAACCACAGCTGGCACTGTGAAGCATCGCAAGATCCAAGACTCAGCCCACTATCGACCTTCGGTCTCCGGAGGGGAGTGATGTAGCGGTTAGACCGCCACATACAAAAAAACAACGAAGCAAAAAGACATGACGTCACACAATTCCTGCATCTCGCAGTTAGAGTTTACCAAGCGAAAAACATAGATAAGACTATCCGAAATCAACATATGGGCAGTTGCCCGCCAGACATAACACCCGTTTGGTCGGAGGATCCTCCCTTTTCAAATGAGGATGAGTGAACTTTACACCCTGTTCCTCATACCCCTAAAGGACTAAGGCTTACTGTCCACGGTCGCGTCATTTGACGAATGCACGCGACAGGCGTATTTTGCATATTTGTTATGTCCACGCTATCGTCATGCAATCGTCAATCACGCTACAAAACTTCTCAGTTTTCTTTTAACACGTTCAGTGCCAGGAGCCCTCCTGGAGGGTTCACCTTGTCGCATATGGGATGCCGGGAGCTCATTTTAAATTTAGGTTTTTCTTAGCGAATACAGCATTATAAACCGTGAAAATAAAATCTGATGTATATTTTAACAAGATTTGTTAGCGTATGCGTTGGTTTTCAAATAAAAAACAACGATTTTTTTTTAATTTTTTGTTCACTGTTACAAATATTCACAAAAAAATTTAAAAGGTTGGAAGCTACATATAGTGACAAGACCCCCAGAAAACACTATTTTACTTCGTTTTACAGTGTTTTATAACACGGTTTTAAACCTAATGCCGTTGACCATCCGCGGTGGTTAACTTTAGCGCAAACGTAATGCCGGGAACCCTCCCGGAGGGTCTACTTGCAATGTGTATGGTGGCATGGCGTATGAGATTGACGAAAATGGGTGGAGTCAAAAGTGTTAAGTAGCATTGCAAAAGCACGTCTTTTCGTTGGGAAAATGTCAAGTGATGATGATGATGTGAATAAAGCATACAACTTTATTAGAAGACGACGAAACAGGCGAAGAATGTACTAGAGTCATCCATACATTGAAAGAAATATAAATTGTAGATTGTTTGTTGCTGCCAGAGAGTTATTAGAAGATGATTCTGTATTTCAATCATTTTACTGAATGACTAAAAATACAAAAATTCACCGCTGAGCCAATTCGTAACACAAAAAAGTGTTGCGTCTCGCGAGTCGGTCGTACTCGACCGACTCGCGAGACGCAACACTTTGACACGCTGCCGCACGCACGCACCGCATGACATGACGAACGCGAGACGAGAGGCGGACGCGACGTTACCGCTCCGTGGACACTGTTTTGATTGTTTTTAAGGGCCTTACTCTCGTTTAGTACCGTAAAACGGTCACTTTAAAAAGCTATATTCTCATTAACGGCTTGGTTTAAAGATTTGAAAAAAATATATGTTTGCTATAGATTCATGTACAACATTATTGAAACAGGATTTTTTCGTATGACTAATACTTTTGCCTTAAAAAAATATTTCCCATAACGCTATTTTTGGCAAATATTCCTAACTACTTCTCGAAACCTATCCTTCTGCAGCGAGGTGTGAGACAAGGAGACATTATCTCTCCGAAACTGTTCACCGCTGCACTGGAGGACGTCTTCAAGGTTCTGGACTGGAAAGGGCTAGGCATCAACATCAATGGCGAGTATATCACTAACCTTCGGTTTGCCGACGATATAGTTATCATGGCTGAGACCATGGAGGACCTCAGTATAATGCTCGATGACCGCAGTAGAGCCTCCAAAAGAGTGGGTCTTAAAATGAACATGGACAAGACAAAGGTCATGTCAAATGCCCATGTAACACCCGCCCTCATAAAGATCGGAGACGCTACGCTCGAAGTTGTAGACGAGTATGTTTACCTAGGACAAACTGTCCAGCTAGGTAGGTCCAACTTCGAGAAAGAGGTCAATCGTCGAATCCGACTCGGCTGGGAGCGTTCGGGAAACTATGCAATATCTTCTCGTCCCACATACCACAGTGTTTCAAGACGAAAGTCTTTGACCAGTGCGTGTTGCCAATGATGACTTATGGCACTGAAACGTGGTCGCTCACAATGGGTCTTATCAGAAGGCTAAAAGTCACCCAAAGAGCAATGGAGAGGGCTATGCTTGGAGTTTCCCTACGTGATCGAATCAGAAATGAAGAGATCCGCAGGAGAACCAAGGTAACCGACATAGCCCGAACAATTGCCAAACTTAAGTGGCAATGGGCAAGACATATTGCTCGCAGAACAGATGGCCGATGGGGCCGAAAGGTTATGGAGTGGCGACCACGTACCGGAAGACGTAGCGTTGGAAGGCCTCCCACAAGATGGACCGATGACCTAGTAAAGGCCGCAGGAATTCGCTGGATGCGGGAAGCACAGAATCGGTCGAAGTGGTGGTGCTTAAGGGAGGCCTATGTCCAGCAGTGGGAGACTTTCGGCTGATATGATGATGATAATGATGATATGCTGAGTTATAGGGGTTTATGGATTTCATAAAGGGGGACGAAATTCACATTATTTTTGCGATAGGACGCACCATTTTGCGATAAGAAAAACCTTCTCCCATCACACATAAAGGCAATGCTTGTACAGTCCCTAATATTTCTCATAATTGACTATGATGATGTGTGTTACTATGACCTGAATGCAGATCTTCTCAATAACTAGACCGCCTTCTTAATAACTGCATTCTGCATGTTTCGTGTTCTCCTCTTCTGATCGTTATTTCTCCTCTACCGATCGTTATTTCTCCTGACAAAGTTTATTCTGTTTATTATGTATAATATGTATTTATTAATTATAATTTATTCTTGTATTTTTTTAGTTATTTTCGTGTTATCAATTGATTGATTGTGTATTACGTAATTAGGGTACGGGGCACGTGCCCCGGGCGACACCGTTAGGGGGCGCCAAATTCGAGCATGACAGACAAGTGCACCACCCAGCGCACCGCAACTTTGCAACAAATGAGACGCGCAACAATTATAATCTTTCTCTGAGGGTGGTGCACTGAGGAAATTACTGATTAGCGTAGGTTTAGGTCGTCAAACGGTCTGAGCGGGTTGTGAGTACTTGTGAGCGGGCGCAGTTGTATTCTACCAGGAACTCGATGAGCGTTTCTGTGGTCTATTTTTTAAGTTTTGCGGTGCCGGGCGTCTTGCTTCAACGCCGACGACGCCTGTGACACGACTTACTTTAACTTTTACCACAGTTTTGGCGCCCCTGTTGGATTGGCGCATTTTCGATCGATTTTTGATTAATATGTTTATTATGCCTATCGAGCTCGCTTCGCTCGCTCTTGCAACCTAGTAAAGTAACTCCTAAAGCAAAAATCCAACTTATCTCAGGCAGAGTGAATAAGGCTAATCAAAATAAATGTCTGACACGTACTAGTATATTTAAAAAAAAAACGGTTTCTTTTTAAGAAAAAAAAAACGATTTGGGGGGCAGGCGATAGGTTTTGCCCCGCCTCGAAAGATCCGTTTCGTTCTAGATCCGGGGCTGCCCCTACCAAATATCACTCAACGCGCTTAAAGAAGTTTTTCCAAAAAAAAAAAACTATGAAACCTACAAAAAATTTCTACAGTCAAAGGCCAATTCTCTTGTACACCGAACTAAACTAACTACAATCACTAAAATTCCTTACTTTTGGCTATGAGAATCTTAAAGCCATTCTGACAAAAAAATCTCTAAATGAAAAAAATATTTTGACACATCTAAAATCGAATTTGACAATAGCGTGACGACTCCACGTAGTACTTGTTTGCTCTACCCCGTGAATTTTTTTAGAGCCGGAGGCGCGCAGGGGTTGGCAGCCTCGACGTGTTTTATATGGAATTTTTCACTTTTTGTATGGAAAATATGAAAAAATATTACCAACATGTTGGGATATAGGGGTTTAAGGGTTTCCTAAAGGGGGTCGAAAATTTCATTATTTTTGCGATAGGACACACCAAAAAGAAAAAAAAATACAATACTGTTTTTGGACTGAGGTCGAAGTGTTGGGGTTTTAGTTCATGCCAACTTACTTTATTCCACACGTTTTTAATCGCGTTTAAAAATAGTCAGATTTAGTTGGATACACCAAATTTTTAGGTGAAAAACGTCAAACTCAGAATAGCAAAATTGCCATTTTCACTAAACTAATAACTCAGTGCAATCTATTTTTAGTCTAGTTTAGAGGCATTTGTGACAAGAGAATCGGCACCAAAATATAACTAGCAGACCCGGTAGGCAGACGTTGTCATGCGACAACAGCGCCTCCCAACAGCGCGTCCAACTATAGCTAAGAACCATCCAAGTGCCACAAAAAGAATTGAAAAAAAAACATCTAAATCAGTCAAGCCATTTAGCATAAGAAGAATTACAAACACACGCACACCGATATTTTATTTATTGCCAGGAATGTTCTTAAAAAACAAACAAAGTATTTAAAATAATATGCGGGTCAAAATATGGTAGTCGGTGTACAATTTCAGATTTGCCTACGATTCCTTCTCTTAGGACTAGGAATCTTAGGCAAAAAATGCGACATAATTATGTGTGCATGTCTGCGCCTTTGTCTAGTCTTTGATCGTCGTTTTAGTGTAGTGCGCCACCGTTTCACGTTTTACGTATTGGAGAGTAGGGCGTTTAGCTCCGCTCACATGCACAAGGTCAGTGAGCCTACTATACACCTTAAATCCTCCCACACTTGACGGCAGTGTGATTCCAAATCCTCTGTTGTTCTTTCATTACGCATGTCCCAGTTTTGCACCAAGGTTTTCTATAGGGTTTAAGTCCGGGGATTTTGCTGGCCAGGGAATCACAGTTACTTCAGGGTTTTGATTGAACCAATCATTCACAACGTGAGCTCGATGCACTGGACAATTATCTTGCACAATTGAAATATTTGGCACTTCCACTGCTGGATACACGCATCGCACCGTCGGTAACATGTTTTCGTCTAAAATTTTAACATAGGTAGCAGCAGTTGCACGCCCAGGTGGTTGCGCTACTAGTTCACCTGGTCCAGCGACAGACATCCAACCCCATACATTTAATGTGATGCGACCAGATGCCGTATTTTTAATAACATGGTTTTCGTCATATCTAGTCCCATTTCTTCTCCACAAATGTAATCGACCGTGCTGAGACGACATGAATGTTTTTTCATCGGTAAATATAGTATTTACCCAATCAAAATCTAAATATTCTTTTGCAAATGATAATCTATTTCGTTTATGCACTTCGGTTAAGCTGGGTTTCTTTGCTGGCTTCCGATGGTGAATACCTTGTCTATGTAGGGTTCGACGAACGGTATCCACGGAAATATCGAATCTCCGAGCAAAGTCGTTAGTTCGTAAAAAGCCATTATCTTCATAAGCTTGAATCATTGCTGTCTGCTGGATCTCAGTAAGCAGACGCCGGCGGCCACTTCGCGGTCGAGTAATAACACTACCTTCCTCTTCGTAGCGTGTCACCCAAAGTTTCACAGTCCTCCACTAAAAAAAAAAAAAAACGCGTGATTACAATTACTAAATATATACAATAGGTAAGGGTTTATTTATAATTGCTTAAAGTTAAGTAATGATTAGCGACCGTTTAACCATACATTTTTGACGTTTAAAAATCTCTTAACTTTAAGCAATAATAATCAGATTACTAAACAATATAAAAATTACTCACGCTTAGGCCGGTCTCATTAACTATTTGAGATATTTTATATCCTATGTTGTGCAACGCAATAATACGTTGCTTAGCCTCCAAATCAATATTCGCCTGCATTTCGAATAAACACGATGCACAGCAAACACTCGTATCGGAAAGAAAGGGTAGACTGCACTGAATGTGTTGTTATGAACGATACCAGTGGGTAGCGTGGTAGCACTAATTCATAGACCGAGACCGGTTGTTTGTGCCTTTGAATGACATTATATTCACAGATGATTTGTGCGTACGGAGCTAAAAATAATAAAGATGTAAATTTTAACTCCATACGTAAATGTTTGAATCGCAGCTAATTGTAATCGAGCGGTCATGGATCGAATCCAGTGCGAAAAACTTTTTAAAAATAGTTTGTTATTTGTGATTGATGCTTGTGGTTTAGTCTAATCTTTCTAAAAGTAATAGTAGTAGAAAAAACATCAATTTCAACATTTTTATTAAAACTCAATATGAACTTTAGCTCCATCTGTTGAGAAGAAACATAGGAACACAAGATCTCTAATAAGTGCTAATAGAAATAGATAGATGGCGGGATTAACATGCCTATGTGTGCGTGTTTCTGTATACACACGATAACGAAGCGCGAGAAACGACTTTTATTCTGAATACTGACTCCACTTATGCAGTCGAGTGTACATACTTCGGAAATCAGAGACTCAATTTTTATAAGTGAATAAAAAATATTTATTGTCAACTACTAGTCTCATCAAAAGCTTCAGTGGGCCAATCCATATTTGACGGCACGGTTCGTGTCGCGGGTTCGATTCCCGCACGGAACAATATTTGTGTGACCTACAAGTAGTTGTTCCGGGTCTGGCTGTTTGTGTATGTGAGTTTAAATGTTTGTAAACTCATCCACAATACAGGAGAAAGTCCTAGTGTGGGGCATCGTTATTAAAAAAAAATAAGTAAAAAACAATTTTTAGCACTAGGTATTTAAAGTAAAATCAATTATTTATTACCTCATTCATTATAATAGTCCCGTCTATAGCAAGCAGTAAGTCTTTTAATGTAATTCTGACTAGTTCAATTACACTTTGCATTCTGTCGATTTCTTGTCTCAAGAAAATCACCATTGAATTAAGTATACCATATATTCTCAACCTAAAAACGAATATAATTTAGTTCTGCAAAAAAGTACAAGTGAATAAAACCGCCCAACTGCAAGTCGAGAACTTGTGGAAAACAAACAAAGTTTGCCGTGTAATTCGGGACAGTCAACTCTTTTACATCTGCATGATACATTAAACGGATTCGACGCACAATGCCTTCATTCGCAAAATGACATATTGACGCAAAATAACACATTTGCAAATTGTCTTTTCTCGAAATGTCAAACTAGCAAACTGCTACATTCTAAAAAGTCATAATCACATGTGCGTTTTACTTTAATTGTCATTAAAAGAGCGCGCTAACATAAACAAAAACTGAGAACTTATTGTTTCGTCTACAGTCTTATCGTTAATGGTTTTGGGTACCTGCTTAGACAAAGGACTGTTTATAATACTTACAAACTTCGTGAGTGAACTAGCGAATTGTTAAATCAACATTGTTATCGGCAGTTCCTTTGTTTATTGTTTTGGTGATTTATGACTAAACTACTGGTTCAAATCTCATGAATTTTTTTACGATACATTATTATTAGCTATGCTATCTATGAACAACGTTTTTTACAGACAAAATAAGTAAATAAAAATACCAAAATTCAAACCATACGAAGAAATAGGTATTCGCCCCATTACGTAACATTATGTGGTTCAAAAAAATATTTGGACGGTCTATTTTTGCTGAAATATTATCCAAATATCTAAATTGGGGTTTAAATTTAATAAATAGTATCACTTACCAGCGATAACATACACAAAACACTCACAAAACTCAAAATAACACATCAATCACTGGTTTGTTTACATTATTTTTGGTACGGTCAAAGTATAGATATTACTATGTTCTTTCATGCAAATATTTATATAACTCGATGGTAAAACAACGTAATAACATAAAAAACATCACTTCCCGTCGAAATACACTAAAAAACAATAACAATAACGAACTACATTGCGGTCAGTCCCCGCGCATTTCCGACACTGACATTTGACTGTCCCGGAATGTCAGTTTCAACTTTATTTTTTTAATGTTGCCTATTAATATTTTTCCGGATAATCGATTTATTTGACAGGTATATTATCCTACCATAGAATAAAGCTGAAAACAGACTAGATACAGTCCATAAATAGAGTAAAATCGGAGCTTGAAGACCGTACCGACCGGCCGACCCGACCGACACGTATCCGTGTCGTCGGGTCCCGAGCGCAATTACGATTTACGACTCTACGGCGTGTCATCCGGGTTTCATCGGTAGTGACTTCTTGCAGTAGGCCGATGATTTATAAATTCTTTATTTCAGAATTTAATCACATTATTTAATCAATATAACATAAAATAAATTACAAATGTAAACTGAAAAAAATAGAATTCTTATGAGAATCATAAAATGTTGTAAGTTTTAAAAAAAAAGCTTTATAAAGTATCTACATTCAAAATTTTAATGATTCAACAACGATTTAGTTGCACAGGGATCAGCTGTTTGATTGTAATTTTAATTGTAGTTTACTAAATAAGCTAAGTTAAGTAAAATCGAACACAGCAGAATTACCTCAGACATAAGTGGTAAGTTGCATTGCATTGCATTTTTCTAACTCTGTAATGGCTAGTTGTAAAATTGTTGAAAAATAACTTTACGCAGAAATTCTGCTAATGTCAAAGGTTATCCCTTAACTTTTTTAACAATTTGTAATATTGCTCATCAAAATGGATGTCTTTGCTTTTCCGATTCTGTCGGAACTTGTGTAATAAAGATTATGCAAAAAAGGCATTTTGCGAAAAGGCATTTTGCGAAAATGGCATTTTGCTAATGTGTCGTTTTGCGATGTGGCGTTTCAGAATATGACTATATGACATTATGAGAATACAACATGTTGCGAAATTCCAATATGTCATTTTACGAATGTGGCATTGTGCGCCGAATCCCATTTAAACATGCTGTAGGTAAACTGATATTGAACGTTTTCAAATCCTTCCTTTTTACCACTTGGCTTTATAAGATAAACAATAGGTACTTACCTAGCCAGCACTTCGTGAGGATCAAAGTTATCCGGCACTTTTTCCAGCATTTCTTTAGTCTGCCTGTAGACCGACGCCTCACGTGTTTCCCCACCCCCTCCACTTGACTCCTTCGGCTGAATGGACAATATCGTATCCAACAGTTCTTGAGTGGTGTTGCGCTGGTAACTGAAAGGTAATTTGTTAAATGTAGAAGTATCAAAATAATAATACCTAACCTATGTATAACAAGATTAAGTAAACAGTCACTAACGTGATATCAGCATTGGTGTGCAAGCCATAAGCTTGAGGCGGATCAACCGTTTTCATCGTATCGATTGCTTCGAGGTACTCGGGTATGTTCTTGAACTTTAGAATGCCATATCCCTTGTAGAACTGGAAATCGTCAGTAAACAGTTGGTCTGCAAACCACACCTTGCAGAAAGTGGTTAGCAGCCGCGTGTCGAAGTCGTCAGTCACTCGCCCGCCGTACTGCACCGCTGACACCATGTAACTACAACACCGTGTTAACCAGCTATCTAATTACGCAATACATTTTCGTAAACGATTCCGACTAATCTGTTTCATTTTGACAGTTCAATAATATTCATTGCGTTATTTACGTTGTTGAGCACATTTTTTTTCGAACTTATGAAGCAATGGATATGCAATCTGTTTCAAAACGATTCAAATTCTGATTGATCCTATATTACGTAATTACGGTACTTGCACATGGCAGTGAAATGAGAATGAACTGTGTGGTCAACCATTAGTACCTACTAGCTACTAGGAAAACTTACCGCACAGTGGTCCAGCTTACTGATTGTCCTTGCTCCAAAGCTTCCAAATGGTTCTGCACAAACATACACGACGACAACCAGTCGGCAGAATTAAATTCGTAAGGAATATTCCAACCGAGAGGACCAAACTTCCGTCTCTCTTGTACTACGGTGTGCAGGAACGAGATAGTGTATATTAACGGCAGATAAAAGGGACTGTCGCTGTAATCAATGAAGTCCTGACCCATCGAGTCGTAGGTTTTCATTAGACCAGCTTTGATGCCTAAAACATTTAAATATTAATAAACATCACATTTTTGTGCCTTAACAATCAAACAAATAAGTAATAATTAACAGAATACTCGATGTTATAGGTAGGTGCATGATGACTAACTTACCGGAAGGTGGCTCGCATGTATACTTTATAGACATTTGCAGAAGCGTAATTGGAAACCTTTCATGAACTTCTGTGGTAATCCAGAGCCTAAAAGTTACGAACATATAAATAGCCGGGAATTTCTATAGAGACTGATGCAAGCATTCAATATTACCTAAATAATTCGTGAGTCTGCTCTGGATACTTCTCTAGATCTCCGAACTGCTCCATTAGCTCCACCATGTAGCCCAATCCTAAATGACAATTTTGCAGCAGCACCCACACACCCTGTATACCAGCAGATATTTTTGAAATTACGCATTATGATTTCGGTCGAACTAACGATTCTAAGCATTAAACCACTTATCACCTCTTTTAGAGCACGACTTATGAGCTTCCTTGCATGGACCTCCTGACCTTGGCCCATAGATATTGATTGGCAAACATTCTCCATTCGCTTGGCAGTCATCTCGATAGACGGCGTCGGATCAGAGCCCATCGCCAAGAAGCCAATTAGTGGAACTAATGGACGAGATTCTAAGACCATTTGCTGGAATAAATAAGAGTTCGCATCAAGCTATTACTTGTTTTTACTTTTATTCACTAGAGCAAAATTCTTACCTCGTAGTTAACTATGACGGCTTCAGAGTATCGAGCGCCCATAGAGTGCACAACGTACTTCCTACAACATAACGTAAAGTGTCAGTGCTTGTATCCAGCTGTGAATGGTAGTGGCCACACAGACAGTGGTATCATGCGCCACTCACAAGCTCTGCGCCAGAGTCCTGTCGGGACACCAGGCGCGCACCACCAGCAGCTTCCTGAATACGTCAAGATTGTAATATCCGTCAGGTAGCGTCTCTTCTTCAGGCGCTTCTTTGTCAAACCTTCCAAGCAGATAATCAATTAGAGCAAGCTGACAATCAATTGTGTAGCTGTGTTTATTACGAGTCGTGTAGATATGTATATTGTATATACCTAATATGTACTTATTTTTTATTTAAATAATTCTTCAGTGGGTGTGTATGTCACTGAACTCCTCCAAACGGTTTGACTGATTTTGATGATTTTTTTGGTGGGTTTACGTGGGTCCCTGGATGGTTTAGATTCACAATTGGACCCGGTAAGTGGCGCTGCGATCAAGTTCTAGGAAACAGGATAACGTCTGTCCGGTCAGCTAGTTTATTTATAAAATGAAACTCACCACGACTTCCATCCCTTCTCATTATTGCAAACTTGGTTCAATATGTTGGTGAACTGACGCAAACTAGACAGTTGGACCAAGTTCAGCCACGATATGTCTGTTACCCACTTGTACGGTTTAGGGGGACAGGCATTCAGATCCAACGCCGCGCCACCTTCAGACAGAAAGTTAGATTAGTGCTTTTTTATTCTCTAAACACACTTCACAGAGGCCGCCTTCATGCTTCAAGCATTTTCTACCAGTCAACTTTTGGGTAATGTGATGAACAGACTAACAATTAGCACTAGCACTTGTAATTGAGAGTTTAGTGTCTAGTACCTATACAGGGTGTCACATTATTTTTGACTGTATCAACTTTGAACTCCGTTTTCGCGTAATAATGTCCTATGAAGTACCAACTTCTTTTTGTTATTTTGAGAGCTAAGGATCCCATAAAGTTTTTGAAATTATTTACATGTCATTCAGTCAGGTGCAAGTATTTAATTTTTCAAGTTGAAGTCAAGTGAAAATGTATCTCAAACATAGACTTTAATCTTGTGAACAAATTCTGAGCTTCTAGTATTTAGAATTTGGGTTTTTGTTTTATAACAGGTGAACACACATTCTAGCCATAATACTGACCAAAAAAAAAACTCAAAGAAACACCACCCAGAAAAAGTTAGAACCAAAAACGCCTACAATGTAAAAAAATCGGAAAATATTACAAAAAAAATCGCACAAAATATCGCGGAACATACATGGATGTTCAATTGATAGGTATTAGTGTCCCCTGATCACAGACTTTCTCTGGTACAGGTTTCCAGGGACACCCGTACATCGACATGTGATTCGAATCAAATTGTAACTCGAAAAAACTTTTTATAAAAAAAGAACAACCGACTTCCAACAAAAAAGACACTACAAAGTCAAAAATAACTTTAATTTCGGAAGTCGGTGTATTTGGTTTTGAACTTTCGTTTTTTGCCACCAACTTCCGAAATTAAAGTTATTTTTGACTTTGTAGTGTCTTTTTTGTTGGAAGTCGGTTGTTCTTTTTTTATAAAAAGTTTTAATTTTGCACTTTTTAGTTGTGGTACCTACCCCATACAATTCAAATACCACTAACCTGCTATGTAAATAACAGTGATTGGAAGTTATCATCATATCATCCATATAAACTAAGTGGGTAAAATACGTATTATTGAAGCTAACTCAAAAACTATCCAAGTAAAGTTAATACAATTTATATGGGACCACCTCGGAAGCATACCCTTTCACACAAAAAAACAATTTTTAAAATCGGTCCACAATTGACGGAGAAATCGCGTAACAAACACAAAAAAAAAAAAAAAAAACATACAGACGAATTGAGAACCTCCTCCTTTTGGAAGTCGGTTAAAAATGATTACAGGAGAGCCAAAAAACGTTTTCGCGCACTTTGAATCGTAATAAAAGGGGTGTCCCCTTGTTTCGCCGACAGAAATTTCATAGAATTTCGTTTCGTAAAAATCGGGCAGAAGTGGGTAGGTAGAGTGGGTTTTGCACCCCTATACATCGATCACTAAGTTCTTTATTAGTGATCGATGCCCCTATATCACTATCTACAAAGCTTATGTTAATCCTCTGACTAACATAAGCTTTATCCCCTATGGAAGGGAATACTTACACCGGATTTCATGCAGGCAAACCAGTAGGTATGAGATGATACAAAATAGGTGTTTATAACGTGCTTATTATGAGAAAATTTGCTAATGAATAATAGTAGAATGTTTCCAAAGTAGATACAGATATTATACTTGACACCTTTAATAAACGTCTGGAATTCTTCAAATGTAAGGTACTCTTTCTGCAAGTCTATTTTTAATGTAAGCAGCACCGTAAATAAGTATTTGTGTTTCTCATAGAAACCACGACTGATGAACTTGAATACATCGAAAGTCTGAAAAAAAAACATGAAATCGTAAGAGGGATACCTTGCACCGTTGAGTACCTCTACCATAATTATATAAGCCCTCTATATAGGGCCGCACGTCCAGGGGACCCGCCAGATTAATAAAAAAAAACGATAATTAGAAATACTCGAGCGCGTCAGATTAAGGTATGGTTGGTTAATTACATACTGAAAAGTGTGCATTTCAATAAATTGTATTCTATGGAAACATAATGAGTTCTTTAGATTCAAAGGCGACAATTACACAAAACAGAGACCAAGAGATACAACAAAATTTCCTTTTTCTTTTGCTTTTTCCAAATCATCAATAATAATAAGTACTAAAATAATAACCGGTTATAATCGTGATCCTTACTGCGCACCGAGCATGGCCTACTGTGAGATAGCTTAAATCACACATTATATCACAATTTGAACGATAAAACAGTCATGTCACAAATGCAAGCACGGCGGCGTGAGATAATCTCTTGACTTGTGACATAACTTCTTGACGTTTATTTGGGATTCTATGTCTTATTTGCTACTATGGGCGCACCAATTTTGTCACGAATGCCACTTAATGAATGTCGTCCGTACGTCAAAAGTGAATTAGTTCACAACAAAATTAAAAAGTTGTAAAACTGTACGAACCTGCACTATAAAAACGTATTATTTTATTTGGTCGCATATTCACTGACCATAGACATTTTAATTTTTTAAATTTACTGTGTCACACTATGAAGTTAGCAACAAGAAAGGCATGTCGCGCCTCAGATTTTATCACATGGTTGAACCGTGCTAGCATTTAAGACAAATTATAAGACATGATAAAATTTATCATGTCTTGTCACAAACGTCTTGGGTACGCCTGTGTTAGCCCCGCTGGCAAACTTAAAAAAATTGCCCACTACATAAATACACTCTGGTTTGATTTCAGCTCTACTCCCAAAAACTTCAAGTGTCCTCACGTGATTATATAATTATTGATAGTATAGATGGCGCTGATGGCGATACTATAAGACTTCAAACTATCGAATCAATATCATAGTATCGCTGTTTACAATACATATAATAGTATTTTCACGTGACGATGCTATTAAATCCTGACTATTCTGATGTCGAACTCTCGAAGTTTCTGTTTCAATAAATATATTCATAGTATTTTCAATGACTTTAAGCATTGTAAAAAATATTAAATGAGTCAAGCTCGCATTTTAAGATAATATTTTTGAATAAAGTAATTAAACATAATTATATTTTTTATATCGACGACTGCATAATAAAACTGGCAATTTTTATAATATATGTTTGTCAGTAAGGATCACGATCATCATGACAGGTTATTATTTTAGTACTTATTATTATTGATGATTTGAGATACATCGCTTTTCCCCCGTAGCTGGGTTTTTTTTCTATGGAGCTTAAGCGTTCTCCTTTAAATTGTTTTCCAATAGCAGTGAAATTATTAGCTTCTCCTTGTACAGACGCCAGCACATCAACCTACTCCAATCTGTCAAAATTTCCCAATCAACATTGAACCTTATTCTTTAGCGATAAAGTTGAAAATCTATTAAAGAAATTTGACAGATTGTAGTAACTTGATGTGCTGGCGTCTGTACACTAGTCATGTTCGTTCCTGATTGTATATAGTAGTTCCACGCAGTAGCTGAGTAAACTACATGTAAGTTAGTTCTCTAAAGCATCAAGTCAGTATTCCGTTTGTTATTTATCACCCAGTGATCCCCGCATAGGTAATTTAGCCTCTCTCGTAGCATAAGTCATTTTTATTTCGGACCTTAACAGAATAAGAACCGATATTTCGGCCCCCGCTACCAGATTACGCGACTACTAGGTCGTCCCTGCGTCTAGCGCGTCCAGCGCCAATGATAAGGCCGAAGCGAAGCGGCTGCTCCTACAGCGACCACAAAGCGGTGACCGCAGCAGGCCCAGGGCCTCTGCGCTAAGTTCAGAGGCGGCTATACCGGCGGACGCCAGTCATTCGTCCTTTAACGCAGCGTCGTTACACCCGCAGGAATTAGGCAGCCCGTTTAGTTATGAACACCAAAATTTTACCGTTATAATACATCACGTCATCGTATCGTAGATTTTATTAAATATTTTTCTGTCTCGGTCTATTTTAGGGACATAGGTTATTTTTTATGTAGTAAGCTCGTTGCGCGTCAAAATTACTTCGAACCCATTTATTAAACAAATATACACGAGTCACACTAGCTCTAACCATTGCGAGTTACAACCGCGTGCCGCGATCCCTTACAATATTTTCTAATAAACACGTAACAGCGACCTTACTTCTAGTCATACCGTCCTTTTGGTTCGAAACAGGCTCTGACAAGTGATTTATTTTTATTTAAATGTATTGTTTTTTCGCCATAATATACTTGTTTTAATCATCGCCGTCAAGTGTGTGTTTATTTATTGTACAGCCAAAGTCTTACGGAGTTCGATTCTCCGTACGGCATTTCCTTATTGAGTAGCAGGATCAGCAAGTGTTATGCTACAATCGGTATTATTCTGTACCTATATATACATCTTATTAAAATAAGTAGGTATAAAGAAATAATTTGTATGCCCGAAACAGGCAAAATATGAAATGTACATTTATTGACTTACGTGACTAGACTATACAGTATTTTCCGCAAATAAATGATTCTTATTTACTTATTATGTATATCATGTATACTTGCTGTATGAAGATTCCTCTGAATAGAGAGGCGATGGAAAACAAAAAAAAAAACATTTTGACCCTTCCGTACGGAAGCAAACCGCACAATGTGAACGCAGATTATTATCCCGTCATCAGAGACACGTGGGGCATTACACTATCAACATCTGATGCGCTCGAGTATTTCCACGTGACTACTTTTATTTCCAATTTTTGAAAGCCTGTGGACGCATCCTCCACCGGTGAAATGATATTTCATGACCTTTGTTTCTTTCTACCTATATATAATCTTCAAAATACAATAGGTCCCCACGACGCTCGAGTATATAATCCCCATTTAGCAACTACTATAAGTTATGCTGGTCAAATTAAGTTCAAAACTGATTATTTTTAATTAGCGCCCTTTTGGCGCAGCAGTAATACAAATGTGCAAGTCAAATTTGCATTGATGTTAATAGGCTGTGAAAGCGGGGCGTGCAGTATGACGTAAAAGAAACGCTAACCAAGTAATCAATAATGAATCCGATCCTCCTGAATGCCACAGGGCTTGCGGGCGAGCGCTCCAGTGAGATATCAAAGCGCTCGAGGAACTGTGCCAGCGATGTCTGGTACATGTTGCACACGAGCGACATGTTGCACACGAGAAAGTACAGCACTGAACCACGCGTCGCTACCGGCCGGTACTCCTCGCGTGCGACGTTGATCTTCATCTCCGTCTCCCTGGCGATGTCTAGTTTCTCTTTCACCTGGCCAAAGTAAATAGTGTTTACAATAGATATAATTTAGGAGCAGCCTAAAGTCCTTATTGATAAGATAAGATAATTAAGTGGCAAACTGCGGCATAGTTACCTCGGTGGCCGTGGCTTTGGTGACGTTCAGCACTTGAATAAGCGACACATCTTCGACAAGTGAGCCCTGTATGGTAGTTAACTTATGCAGCAGATTAGCTTCCAGCTCCTGCATCTTACGGCGGTTGGCGGTCACGTCCATGATCAGTTGGGTTCGTTCTGCTTCCATTTCCGCCTTCTCTGTTAGTATTGTTCGCCCTAGGAGCTGATCTTCCAAACCTATGGAAATAATTGATACAGAATAATATCAGTTTAAAGGTAAAAGTCGTTGCCTTGTCTACATATACTCGTATCATACGGAAAAGGAGAAACTGAATGACTGACTGACATATCAACGCAGAGCCGAAACTACTGCGACTAGGAACGTGAGTTTTGCACACTACTTCCTTTTATAATGTAGGGAGCTCTAAGAAGGGATTTTAACCATCAAATAACTTCTCCCGCTCTAGGAGGAGCGGAAGGGCGTGTCTCTTATTGACTTAAACCCTCCCGTGTTCCGGTAGCCTATAGCCTTCCTCGATAAATGGACTATCCAATACTGAAAGAATTTTTCAAATTGGACCAGTAGTTCCTGAGATTAGCGCGTTCAAGCAAACAAACAAACAAACAAACTCTTCAGCTTTATTATTAGTATATTAGTATAGATATATGTAGATCGTTTTAGTTAAAAATGTAGGTACTTGATCCCTAGACACTTTTGATGTGTATAGTTATACTAGCCTCCACAGAACAGAAAAAACAGCTAGCCTCTGCCCGCCAATTCGTCCGCGTGAAATTTATTGTTCCTCCAACTTTACTTCGTTTTCGCTTAGCGATCTTTCTTACTTTTCTTTTTTTGCTCGGCTCCTAAGGGTCTCTAGCGTGATGTTAAATAGCCTATAGCCTATCTCAAGAATAGAGCTCTTACATGATCAACAGTATGGCTTCACCAAGGGACGTTGTACGACTGACGTCGGTGTCACCTTATTAAAACACATATTTACGGCGTGGGAAGAGGCCCAAGACGCCATAGGAATTTTCTGTGACCTCTCCAAGGCTTTTGACTGCGTCGACCATGAAACCTTAATCTTGAAACTTGAGCATTACGGACTTGGAAAACTTGCGCTCAGTTTAGTTAAATCTTATTTAAATGATAGACAACAGCAAGTTCAAATAAATGGTGTCAATTCACTCGGTTTAAAAGTAAAAATGGGTGTACCACAAGGATCAATATTGGGTCCTTTTCTCTTTTTAGTATATATTAATGATCTACCCCATTTGTTAAAAACTCAACCACAAATGGTGTTATTTGCTGATGATACTTCATTAATTTTTAAAATGAATAGACGTGCATCAAATCTTGACGACGTAAATAACGCCCTGCAGCAGGTCCAAAATTGGTTCACTGCTAATAATTTAGTATTAAATGAGAAAAAAACTAAGTGCATAAGATTTTCTTTACCAAATGTCAAAAGTAGTAATTGTGAGATAGTATTAAATCAAGAGAAACTAGAATTCGTCGATCAAACTGTTTTCCTGGGGATCACGCTCGACTCTAGGCTTCAATGGGGTCCTCATTTAACATCCCTTTCAGGACGACTAAGTTCGGCAGCATATGCTGTGAGAAAAATCCGTCAATTTACGGATGTAGATACCGCGAGGCTAGTCTATTTTAGTTACTTTCATAGTATTATGTCGTACGGTATTCTACTATGGGGACGGGCTGCAGACATCGAGTCTATTTTTATTCTGCAGAAAAGAGCCATCAGAGCGATATATGGCCTCCGCAGGCGCGACTCTCTAAGGGAACTGTTTAAAGATATTAACATCATGACGGTACCTTGTCAATATATCTATGAAAACATTATGTACGTAAGGAAAAATCTACATCTTTTTAGTAAAAGAGGTTCAAGACACAATTATATCACTAGGAATAGGGACCAATTAGTTCAACCGGGTTTCAAGCTGGCTAAAGTAGACTTATCATTCATGGGGTACTGTTTAAAATGCTACAATAAAATACCTCCCCACATACTTCAGCTGAATGAAACGAAATTTAAATCTTATATTAAACGCACACTATGCAGTCAGGCATATTATAAGTTGGGGGATTACATCGCTGATAAAAATGCTTGGCTCAACGCTGGTCCTGCTCCACAAGGGCACATAAACTAATTGTATAGCATCTGAAAATACTGTTGGAGCTGCGGAAGATTTTAAAAACTATCTTTGCATTGTATAAATTCAATCTCTTAGCATTGTATAATTGCATAGCACATGTGTGAGTACTATGTACAGACTATAAAGCTACCATTTAGGTACTGGGTATGTCTTTCATTGACTTGAATGTGCCCTGGCGGCTGAGAGTATGTCATGCTCACTCTAATGTCACGCTGACGGTGGCGTGTGTGTTGGATCATTTAGCTCCCTTCAAAATGGTTGAGCTGAATGGTGCTAATCCATGCGTCATGTTCGTGAACGGGCGCCGTCAGTTGTGACTGGTCATCTCATAGCTGCCATGGCTTATTTAAATTTGATTTAATTTTTTAATAGTTTTATTTTTGTTTTTATCTTTTATTACGGACGCTTTTAACGTTTTGCATCGTTCTCACATGTATAAGTTCAACATGAATGATGTAACCAATATTTTGTAACCAAATTTTTATTTAAAAGAGTGTCCGTGGAGTTTCTTGCCCGTTCTTCTCCATAGGTACCTACTACGCTTTGGAATGGGCATCTAGCTTCATTTTTTCTGACTGACCGACCCCTTGACAATTCAAAAGTGCCTGTAATTGGTTTATTTGAAATAAATGCTTTGAGTTTGAGTTTGAGTTTGAGCTATGAAACAATTTTTTTTTAAAATCTATTAATGTAAACATCAAAACCATGCCGGTAACCATGTGGGCGCCAGGAACACCTATAAAATTATAATGGCATGCGACCACGGCTTTACCCTGACCATTTTTGTACATACGTATGTCTTGATTTCTGTCTGAAATATTTTCTTGTTTCGCACTTTTTAGATCACTTTTATTTTCCCGTGGCCGGGTTACAGTTTTAAAACTTAATTTTTAATTTTTCCGTTTTAACGCTTGATAAACGTTATGACAACGTAAATAAGAGTGATACAGTTAGTCAGTAATAAACGTATTTTAAATTCAAATAGCAAAGAATTCGTTTGCAGTAAACTTTAAATAGCGAGTTGTGATGAATATTGAAAATCGTAGTGTGAACCTCGTTTACAGTTGCATAGGATTTGTGGTAAATTTGATTCTAGATAAATAATTTAAAAAAAATTAAGACAATTGTTACTTTGGTACTAACTGATGTAATCTGGTGGACCTTTGAGTAAAAGTGCTTATATCTTGTCCCATTATATTTACAAGTTTAGATTTTATGGTTCTCCTTTAATTTAATTTATAATGTTTGTTAGGGAGATTTGGTCCTTATGGGGGTGTTATTTTTTCGGATGTTAGCTGGTTCGATTCTCGAGTGTGGGAAGTGAATTTTCGAAAATCTTTGAATGCAGATTTGTTTTATTTTTATATAAAAGCTTGTTTCCTTTGAGTAAAATTTGCTATCCTCAGTATTTTAGATTACTTTCAATCGAGGTGAGGTTAAAAATTCCAGCCTGTATATATATATTTGTAATGTGCTCATTAAGACCTTTCTTTTGCTATCAAACATGTCATGATTATCTCAATTAATTTGTTTTCGAGGCTAGAAATGTATGTGTCCACCATAATTAAATTTAGGTAGAATTTATATAGCCTTTGTCACCCGGACCATTATAACGAATCTATTGATACCTCATTCACCAAAATCGGTTCAGTAATTTAGGTGCTACGGTGGAACACACGTAAAATCAAACATATTATATACATACATACATACATAGACTGCTAAAATCATAACTCTTCCTTTTGGCTTTGCCGTAGTCGGGTAATAAGCAATAGTACCTTGCATTGTCACAGTGAAGTCTATAATGGAAGTCCTAGCCGAAATCTCGGGCGTGTAAGCAGGGTTAGGCAGTTTTGTCGTTATATATATTCTGTGACCAGCTGTCACGTCTACTTCTTTGTCTCCTAATTTGACCTGAAAGTAAATAAACGAAGTTTACTGTCATCTTGTTTGTTAAAATATAATATTTTAAAGTTTATTATAAAATAATAATCTCACACAATTTATATTATTACTTGAGTTTACCTTGTATGAAGAACCAATTTTAATGTAATTTTTCTCAAGAATATTATCGAGGGCGGGATCTAACTCTTCAGCAACGTCTTCTATCAACATAGGTCTACCTAACGACAAGCAGTCTTCTATATGATTCCTAAAATAGAAAAAAAATAGGTTAATGCAACATTACCAGGGGGTTTAAAACGGCCGCTTTGGCAGATAATATGATTCATATTATGAATCATATTCAAAATCGTAAAATGGTCACAAACTGACAATTCATAATATTATCTGCGTTCATACAATATGTGTCAAAATAGAGGAATTGCTGGCAATTCAGGAAATGAATCGCTTTTAGCAATATTGCTAAAGTAGCCGTTTTAGGCCCCCTGAACATTATTATGTCGTAGGTGACAAAAGCAGGATAGTTAGCATGCGTAACTTGGGACATTGTGTTAGTTTGCAAATCATGAATCAAGAGGAAGCGACTATTTTCTCGCTCAAGAAACAAATGATTGTAGGTCCTGTAAACAAAAGAGGTACATATATTAATAGTCAATTGCTGACACCGCCGCCCGCGCCGCTACCGCCGCCGCCCGCGCCGCCACCGCCGCCGCCGCTACGCCTGCCGGCGAGTACTCGTTTGCCGCAGCGACAAGCGCTATCAGAGAGAGTAGGTACTTGTTCAACGAAGCTCACTTGGCTGGCAGAACACTCGCTGAGAGACACACATGGTGCTCTCGCTGCCCGATAAGACTGCGTATAAAGCCAGAAAAAGAAATCTAGTTTCACCCACGCCTCTTTGCTTACCCCTTGAATTCTCCCGCTCTGGGCGGAGCGGAACGGCATGTCAGACTCTTACTGACTAAAACCCACCCTTGTTCCTTCCCTTGCCTTGCCAGGGGCCACGGTTTCCCCTTAGGACTTTCCGCAACCCTGGTAGGCATCGGCCCTAGCAGACCCCGTCAATTATGCTGACATCTTTTTGAGGCGCACGTGGAACACAATGCGCCGTCGACCCGGGCCTGGTCCTTATCGGACGGTGAGCTACCCATTGCTGTCCGTCCGCAAGCCCGCGATTACGGTGGCCGGAAATCGGCTCGCGATTCCCGACGCCCAAAGCGTCTCCTACGGCGGCGGCTAGGGGCGTGAGGGCGCAACATTTGTCTCTCCCTCGCGCGCTCCGCCTCCTCCTTCGCGAGCATTACTGCTTCGCAGGAGGTGACGGCTTGCCATGCCCTCTCGCTCCGCACCATGGCCTGGACCAGAGCCGGACGCAAGAGGTCACTGCCGCTCCTTTGCAGAATAGCAGAATCTTTTCGCCCAGCGTATTTGAATTTGAATCTCCTGTAGTAAGTATACGCAAAATAATCAGATAAAACGGCTCTATTCAATGTACCTAAGTATGATCGCTGTGTACAAGGTATATTATTCAATATTATTGTATGTCTGTGAATCTGTTACCGATACTGGTGGGCTACTATTTCAAACATTTTTATTTACCTGAACATAATTACTATTCTCAAAATACCGAGTTTCAATAGATCTATTCGATCTATTGAAACTCGGTATACATAAAGTCTGATAATACGAAACATCAAAAATACGAATTCCGATTATTAAAGTACCGATTAATATTAGAACTCCGAAATAAAAACGCCGTATAAAACTGAATAGCAAGACAAATAAACACACTGGTTACAGTTCTAACCTAACCTAACCCAAATAATTCACTAACAATAAAGGGTATCTGGCTCTCGGCGGCCGCTTTGCCGTGGCACGCTCGCTTCGCTCGCTCGCCTTTGCGCTTTAATGGTCACTGTTCTAACCTAACCTAACCCAAATGATTCAATAACAATAGAGGGGACCTGGCGCTCGGTGGCCGCTACGGCGGACGCTCCCTACGGTCGCTCGCCTTCGCGTTTTAATGGTCAGAGTTCTAACCTAATCTTACCCAAATGATTCACCAACAATAGAAGGGATTTGGCGTTAATGAATAGAATAGAATAGAATAGAATACTCTTTATTATGTACACCATAAAAATTACAGACATAGGTTTAGAAATTTGCCACATTTGTTTTGCCATTTTTTAATGGCCACTGTTCTAACCTAACCTAACACAAAAAATCTAATAACAGTATATGGTACGCGACGCAGGTATAAGAAGAAGAACAAAACACAAAAATAAAAATAAATAATACACAAATATTAATAACAAAGTAGACGTTTATAAATTAAATTAAACGTTACTTATAGATTTTAAATTTATATGCGTAACTGAATATTATCATCATCAGCCTATTAATGTTCCCACTGCTGGGACACAGGCCTCCTCTCTGTGAGAGGGAATATTATACTTATTGAATCAGAATCAGAATCCTAATTCTAGCAGTTTATTCGAAGTACCTATTGAAAATCGGAATGTCGTTTTTCAAACCGAGAACCCATCGAGCATTTGATTCTTCGAACGTATGAAAATTGGAAAACAAACAAATCGCATTAACGACTACCGGTAATATAAATTTCGTGATTTTTAATAATAGACATTATAGTCCTGAGGTAAGTATTATGAAATTCGGACTTTTGAAAATCGGAACATCGAAATTCGAAATAAAATATTTCGGAGTATTTGGGTGTTCCCGCCTAAAATTTGCGCCCAGTTGTCCGCGGCTTCACTATGCTTTTGTAATCCAAATGCGGATTGAAGAAAAAACTTAACTATGTATTTTAAAAAAAATTGAGAGTTTAGAGAGTAGTTAATATACACTACTGACCTTGTAAAGGCCGCAGGAATCCGCTGGACGCTGGAAGCACAGAATCGGTAGAAGCAGCGGTGATTGGGGGAGGCCTATGTCCAGCAGTGGACGTCTTTCGGTTGATATGATGATGATGATGAATATACACTACAAATGAACGATTTTTGGACATTTTCCTGTACCCATTTGTGCTGTGAGACCTTGCTTCTGGCCAAACTTAATTCTAGGTCAGTGTTCGGCAAACCGCAGCTAGCAAGCCACAAACGGCTCTTTATATAGAGGCTCTGTACAATAAAATTAATGTCGATAAGTACGACCGTAGTCCGTAGATACGCGCGGGAGTCGTGGTTTCGGTCATTAAGCAAGATATCAAGTTATATTCAAAATACAAACTATATAAAAAAGATATCCGAATTATTTATAATTTCACCAAAAATTAACAGGACATCGAGAATTAATCATTTACTGTACCTTTCAAAGTTTCCAAGGTTAAGGTGAATCCGCAGTTATGGCCCGCGAATTTCAAATTTTCTTACGTTTTTTGCAATTTGTAGGTCAGTGTCGGGTTGTATCTTTATCAAAATATGATTCGCCATAATAACAGATATGTATTTACAGAATTATAGTCATTGGAATCATAAATACAATCATAGATTTGTTCCATAACAACAAATCTAACTTACCTATATTAGAAAATGTATTTTAAAAAATAGCGAAATTTCATGAAAAATCAAATTAAAGGTATGCGATAAAAAGATAATTGGGACCTCTTCATCACCGGGGCAGGGCGATTGGAGAGGTGCCCTTTCCGTCGACGTCGTAACAATGTCGTTTCATCGTCATTATGTCAACTGAAAGATGTCCTCTGGTAGGCATATGCCTATACATCCCACAACGACCGGTCGAGCGCTGTCTGCCTCTAGCGGATTTAATTACTTGTACCTACTTGCAAAATTCTAGCAAGCATAGCTCACCTGAAATATTTGTGGTTCAGGGTGGTAACAATCAAGTCGTTAAATTTCTCCATGTTTCTGATCCAAATCTTTCCCTGTGTCTGCGGGTCGATGAGCAACGGGAAACGAGAAGCTTTAGTGACAATAATACCGTTTTGTATGGACAAATCATCTGTTGGTAGCCCGCACAAATTCCATTCACCGATCTACAAAAATTTAATTTACAACCTTGAAGCATCATGCACACTCACAACAAACAGTATGCTACAACACAGCCAAGAGCAAGTCGGACCTGCAAAATTAGGGTTCCAAACCAAAGCAAACTACACTGAGTAGTCTGTAGAACGGTCGGTAGTCTGCCATAATTACTAGTACGCGCAATTACAAGCGCGCGCGCGCATTGTTAACGTTTTTTTTTTAAATCTGGTAATGATAAATACTATTTACGTCAATTACACACCTTCATAAGTAGGCACCTATTTTTGGTATCTTTTATATTTTATACAGAATTTGAATTGAAAATAACACCAGGCCAGGTTTTAATTTTATGGTCCAGGACATGTCCACGACCATTAGTAATAAGCAAACTTTTGTATTACTATAAAAGTAGTTCACCATGAATCTGTAGGCTTCGCAACAAAAAGTATACGATAATAGAACACTTTTCTTCTTCTTCCACGCTTGACTTTCAGGTATGATAAATCATGTCACCATTACTGATATGGCGTTCTTTGCACAATGGGGTGTGTGTATGTATTGAGGGGATTGTGTGGGGGTATTGAGATGCATTCCTCTAGTATGATTAGATGACCCAAAGTCGTACTGCTGACGAGTTTTGGCAGTCTATTTACACCTATAGGCCATTAGGCCAGAAGCTCCCCTACAATGTCCTGTAAAGGGTTGTCAAAGTATTTTGTTTAGACCTTAGTTATCGTTATATGAATTATTTGGGATTTTAAACAAGTAAACCCAAGGAATTTGATATCTGAATCATGAAATTAGATAAGTATTTAGATTTTTTGGGTTCCGTAGTCAACAAGAAACCCTTTCGCCACGTCCGAATGTCGCTAAGGATGTTCGTAATCATACGGTCAAATAAAATCATGACATTTTTGGATTCAGCGATCCTTTTGGGAAACATTAAGTCAAGTACGAATTTTTCTTAGAGTTAAGGGTCCCCGACCCCCCCGCCAGCTATATGGTTTGTTTTCGATATGTGAAAAAACTCACGGCAGTAGTATACAATGTGGAAACTACAATACAACAATAAATGAAAACACTAGCACTACTAATGCATAAGACTAATCTGGAACTGTCAAATAAATCATAGCATCGAAATTAGAAAAATTTGTTTAAAAAAAATTAATAATATTAGTTTAAGCTGATCCACCCTAATCCTATAAATTCCGTTTATCCAACTAGGCCTAGGGTGGATTCTCGGACGTTTCCAAGTATCCACCTAAAAATGGAATTTTGGGTTGGATACATGGAATAACCCGAGTCGACTGTGGATTTTGCTGATCTTCTATTAGCTGTATTGACTAAACTACTGAAATATTCGATTGAATTTTTGGATGCAGTATGGGAACGTCATTAGAGACACGCCGTTTAATTTATTGTTGTATTTTCGTTTCCACCTCGATGGCAGCAAACTAGAAACGGATATCTACAAAATCGATATCTAAAAAATTTTACAGGAGAGCAGATTTAGTAGACCGATTAATATAACATTTTCTATGATGCATTAAAATAACCTTCTTTATGAATTATGTAACAGGTTTTATCGCTATGTCGTTGTTTTGCTGAAATTATGTAGATGTTTTTTATTACACTTAAATATCTTTGACGTAGAAGAAGACATCTGCCTAATATCCGTTATAAAAATAGTGGTAATTTTGAGAGATAGGGACCGATTAATATAAAATATTCTATGATGCATTAAAATTACCTTCTTTATGAATTATGTAACAGAAATAATGTACCTAGATGTCTTTTCTTACTCTGAAAAATCTTTGACGTAGAAGAAGACATCTGCTTGATATCCGTTTATACGTTGTGACAAAAAAAGTGCCCATTTCATTTAAAATATCTAGTAAACTAAGATAATAATCTCCAGTAATACTTTTATGGATATTTTAAGCAAATCTAAGCAACATGCAAACAGTATTCCCAACATATCTGGTACTGGGCACGCCACAATTGCGGCGATAAGTCCCCTCTTTGAGGAGTGGCTAGAGAGGCGCCACGGCGCCCTCACCTACCGCCTGACGCAGGTCCTCACCGGACACGGTAGTTTCGGGAGGTTCCTGTTTCAGATCAGGCAGGAGGAAACGCCCGGGTGTCACCACTGCGTGGATCGCCCGGAGGACACGGTGGAGCATACGGTGGAGGTCTGCCCGGCTTGGGTGGAGCACCGCCGTGTCCTCGTGCAGGCGATCGGCGGCAGTGACCTCTCACGTCCGGCCCTGGTCCAGGCCATGGTGCGGAGCGAGAGGGCATGGCAGGCTGTCACCTCCTTCTGCGAAGCAGTAATGCTCGTGAAGGAGGAGGCGGGGCGCGAGAGGCAGAGACTAAGGTCGCTCCCTCGAGCCCCTAGCCGCCGTAGTAGACGCCCCGGGCGTCGGGAATCCATCGCGGATTTCCGGCCACCGTAGGCGCGGGCTTGCGGACGGAGAGTGATGGGTAGCTCTCCGTCCGATCAGGACCAAGCCCGGGTCGACGGCGCGTAGTGTTCCACGCGCGCCTCAAAGAGTCGTCAGCGAAGCTGAAGGGGTCCGTTTGGGCCGATGCCTACCACTGGGGTTGCGGATAAGTCCTTAGGGGAAACCGTGGCCCTGGTCTAGGCAAGGGAAGGAACACGGGTGGGTTTTAGTCAGTAAAAGTCTGACACGCCCTTCCGCTCCGCCCAGAGCGGGAGAAGTCATTTGATGATTTCCCACCCAAAAAAAAAAAAAAAAAAACATATCTGGTACACATAAAGCGGACCAATTCAAATATCCGTTTCTACTGCGATGATTTTTTTTAATCGATTGGAGATGTCTTCATTTACGTGCCAGATTTTCTTCATTATTTTAAAATTTGAAATAATTTTAATACAAAATTGTAGATAGGGTTTATAATTATATTAAGCTCATTTTTGCAAAAAAAGCATTTTCACAAAAAACGTAGATGTCCGTTTCTACTTTGCTGCCATTAGACCTTGTATATAACGAAATTAAAAGGAAAACTATCACAGCTAAGTAGGCTCTACAAGTTAACGAGTGCAAAAACATGTTCTCCCATACATTCCGTTTGGGAGAACATGTTTTTCAACTAATGTTAAGTTTGTTCTGGGGATAAATTCATCCCAACTACGGAACCCTTCATTGTGCGTGGTCCGACACGCACTTGGCCAGTTTTTAAATGTACATACCGTAGCATTGTCAGTAAGTTGATCTGTTATATTTAAATTCATAGACACGGGAATTTTTCTTCGCATCAATTCAGAAACCCAGCTGTTCACCAGCGTTCCCCGAAACTCTTGATTAAAAGGTCCAGAATATGACAAAAATCTAAAAGAATAACATAACATAACATAACATAACATCACACCTGTAATCCCAGAAGGGTTAGGTAGAGGCGTATTTATAGTTCACACATTTCGCCAGTTCTGTTTAAGTCCCATGTAATAGGGAGTGAGCCTATTACCATTAACCGGGCACAAATCCAGTCCAGGCTACTTAGAAATTCTTCCCCCCGATATCTACGCCCCCGTCCATTTAGGGTCCATTCGGATGGTACGGGGGAGTTCGGTATCATTCGCCATCCGGTTGCCTTTCCGATAAAATTTTACGTGCCATAATTGCTTTAACTAATAGTACTTTGCCCGACCTGGGAATCGAACCCAGGACCTCATGCTCAGCAGTAGCGCTTGCGACCACTAGACCAACAACTAAAAGAATAATTATGCTAGGCTATCTTTGACATTGACTGTCTTAGTAGTTTTAGTATATATGTATTTATTTGTATTTATATTTATATATAATTACGTGTATATATTATATTTATAGTTTTTTAAATTTAAATAAATATACTTATTCCTCAATTCTCGCTACCGCACCTACCACTGTTTGTCTCTGCACCACCCAAAGGTTGACTGGTAGAAAATGCCTATGGCATTAAGTCCGCCTCTGTACATTTGTGTGCTTGAAGTATTAAATAAATAAATATATTACATAATTTGTGTAGCATAAGTGATACCACTTGAATCGAGCGCGCTTCAAGTCAGCTGGTTTTTTAATGGCGTACGCACCCGATGAGCAGCAGGATGTCACCGACCAGACGTTCGATCTCAGACTTGAAGAGCGCAGATTGCTCCGTCCAGCGCACGCGCTCTCCGCTCAGCCCGTTGATGAGCGCGGTGGCGGCGTCCATTTTCTGTTGACACTTGGCCGCGTCGTCCAGCACCACTTGTTTTAGCGTCATTGCCTTGTCGAATTGCTGCTGCACTTCCACCAACTCGCGCTACCGGAGTAACCACACTTATTACTATCACTATCCTGGTGACATGACTGCCGTATTCAGAGGTAGTCCTCCGCGCACCTCCTTGGCTTCGAGCTGTGCCTCGGCCACATCCAGCTCCCTCTTGGCCCCCTGGTATTTGCCCTGCATCACCGCGAGGTTCGCCTTTAGCGGCAGCACGTCCTTGTTCACTGAATAGAACTGAGCCATGGCGATGGTCCACGATATCAGTCCAGCCACGTTACCGCAAGCTACTTTCGCCGCTTCGAAAGTGTACGAACTGTAATGTTATAAGAACTTTTAGAAATAGTTTACCATACAAATAATATTGTATAGCACAATGCAACGTGTAGATACTGATAATTACTGATGAAAAGTATAATTTATTATTGTTAAAACACTCGTTCGGACCAAAAAGTAATCCATAAGTTAAATAAAATATAATAATGTGCGTGTGAACTGAGGGACCAAACTGGAAATTCGCGAAATGAAAATCCTAGGATTTAGTAGTAGACTTAAAACAATTGTAGAACGAATCTGGGAATTTGTGAGCAAATATATTAAAAACTGCGACCCATAAATTGTGGTCCCTCAGTTCTCACAGATGATCAGCCAGACCTCGGAAAGTATCTTAAAAAAGATGGTTTTGTGAATACAGACATTTAGTAAAGAATTTGTAAAGATATTTACTAAATAACAGACCACAAAGCATTAAAGATAAAGCGTTTCTTTTGCTATGATGATCAACATCTCAAACTTATTGAAAGTAGGTACTGACCTACAAATATACTTACATTCATTAAGCAACATCCAAATATAACTTACTTAAATAAAACTATTATAATGCATATGTGATTAGTTAACACACACCGTACAACCTTGTTTTCGTTTCGCCTAAATAATGATATAAAAAAGTATAATAGTACTGTCTACATTTTGTTTTATTGTGTGGTCACACTGCTCTATCTATTTTCATAGGATTAAAAAAATAATAGTATCTCAGCTAAGAGGTAAGAAATACACAATTTTAGATAAGTACCTATTATTTAGTAGAAACTTATTACACTAAAAGTTAAGTACAATAGCCTTTCTGATATTTCTCTCGTCTAGCAGCTAGCACACGCACAATCGCACATATGTCAGTGGAGGAGAGGATTGAGGGACCAGTTTTAATCATGGCTATCTTCAAAATGCTTCTTTAAGCTCCATTTCTTTTTTACAAAATGTTTTAAGACTTTTACTAAAACTTTATGTAGAAAAAGAACGGTTTTCAGTAATATTCACAAAAATATATTTTTTTGATATGTGGACTGAGTAACCACAGTTCAGTCGCTATATATTTTTTTATCTTTAATGCTTTGTGGTCTGTTATTTAGTAAATATCTTTACAAATTCTTTACTAAATGTCTGTATTCACAACACCATCTTTTTTAAGATACTTTCCGAGATCTGGCTGATCAACTGTGAGAACTGAGGGACCACACTTTATGGGTCGCAGTTTTTAATATATTTGCTTACAAATTCCCAGATTCGTTCTACAATTGTTTTAAGTCTACTACTAAATCCTAGGATTTTCATTTCGCGAATTCCCAGTTTGGTCCCTCAGTTCACACGCACATATATAATATAACTTTTTATTGGCAAATGATCGTTAAGGCGCTCCCACACACTAGCCCAGTCAATAACAACATCAAACATCGCAAACGCGTATGTAACTACGATTATCTATATCACTTTGTGCCACTCTCACGGTGCTCGAAAAACTGCGAAACTAACGATTTTAGATGGTTTTGGCCGTAAAATTATGCGACCTGGTCGTGGGCTCTCGTAAACAAACAATATATTGTAATACCCTGTATAAAGGAATTTTTCAATTTCTGTCGAATTCCGATGAGACTTCTCCGACTTAAGGTATTTTTAGAGAGGTACTAAATATTCATGCATGTTTTATATCTCACTTTTCTGTTATTTTGGTGGAGCTCGTGGCTAAGTAATAACTGCCGCACGGGTAATCAGGTTAAGCTACGCTTGCTGGGGTTGGTCTGTGGATGGATGACCATCTTTACATACCGAGACTCCTCCGTGCCTCGGAAAGCACGTTAATCCGTTGGTCCCGGCTGTGATTCGTGGATCTTTGACAATCGTTACGGGTCGTCAGAAGCCCGAAAGTCTGACAACCAGTCTTACCAAGGGGTATCGTATTACCCAGTTACTGGGTTGTGAAGGTCAGATAGGCAGTCGCTCCATGTAAAATACTGGTATTCAGCTGCATCCGGTTAGACTTGAAGCCGACCCCTATATAGTTGGGAAAAGGCTAGGCAGATTGATTTTTTCTCAGTAATCTTGGCAACACAAAAATACGTCCGCCAAGCTGACGTCAGAATGACGGGTGTATGAAACTATTGCAATAACTTGCGATCCCACGAGGTACAAATTATTTCACAAGTGTTCACAATTCACACGTATGTGTTTCACAATTGTTTCACATTAGTTCAATTTGGTACCAATTAGGTACCATTTCTTAAACATACACTGATACACCCGCGAACCTGACATTCACCGTCTTTTGGTATATTTTTGTGAAGCAAGGTAAAGGAAAACATTCAGACTCCATAAATTTTTGGGCTAAATGTGAAACTGCCTGCCAAACAAAAAAATGCTACCTTCTGAAAGAGTAGTTATAGTTTATTTTAGTTTTAGTTTTTTTCTTCATTTCTTACTATGGAAACAAAACCTGTAGGGTCATTCTCCGTCAAGTTACATGAGTTCAAAAAATCACTTTTTCATACTTATGCGATACATAGCTAACGCTATCATACACGCTTCTTTTGCTAGTACATTGAAAATATTGAAATAATATCGTTCTTGCTCTTCCGTACCAGCTTGAAATATATGGCAACAGCTTGGAGCTGTTTATTTTCATCTTTGTTGTATTAATAAATATACAGCGTATAAAAAGACCCATCACATATCCGTTAACTACGCATTTTGTACATCAAACAAATTAAGGCTCGCACAGAAGGCGCGACGCGACTGTAGTACAATAATTTCTATGAAAACTTCATGGAAATGCTTGCTCTATCAGTATCGCGTCGCACCGTCACGTTGCGCGTTGTAATTTACATAGTTTGATGTACAGAATGCGTAGATAATGGATATGCTTTATGCTAAAAATATTGTTAGGAACAGACTTATACAATGTGGAGACTACAATACAACAATAAATTAAAACACTGGCAATACTAATGCAAAAGAGTATTTTGAAACTATCAAATAAATCCTAGTATCGAAATTAGAAAAATCATTTTTCAAACTAATTAAATAGTAGTGTATGCCGATCCACCCTAAGCCTGTAAATTCCGTTTATCCAACTAGGCCTAGGGTGGATTCTCGAACATACGTTTCCGAGTATCCACCTTTGGATGGATTGTTTGGGGTGGATAAACGGAATAACCCGAGCCAACTATGGATTTTGCCGATCTTCTATAGCTATATTGACTAAACTATTGAATATATTCGATTGAATGTTTGTATGCAGAATGGGAACATCATTAGAGGCACGCTGTTTAATAAAATTTATTGTTGTATTGTCGTCTCCACCTTGTGTTTTAAGTGTGAAAAATCGTTGTTTATGGCAGGAGCAAAATATTATTATGTAAGCCATTGTGCTTATGGGTGCATGCACCGATACGGCAGTAGTTGTGGGAGTACATACCCATTTAGGGGTTATAACATTTAAAACTAGTTTTCGTGAAAAAGGGTAATTATAATAATTGAATCTTTGACCTTCAATATCTCCATAACCAGAAGGTTCCTAATATTTGTTACGCTATTCCAAATATGGCAACCAATTTCGAGTGCTCCATTTTGGGCTCGCATTCTAAAAGAAAATGTGTTACACAATTAGCCTGCAGGCATATCTGCATATACTGGACTATAGTCCAGCACAAAAATATTACAATGACGGCGAGTATAAGTGACTCTCGGCTTTGTTAAGTTTCTTGTGACATCCGTTATTCATGTACCTAAAAACATTGTTATATTTCACTGTTTTTCCGTGAATAGAAACAACTGAATAGATCTAAAACCTTTACCTATTTACATCAGTTAATTCTAATACTGTCGAAAAAAAAAACTAGCTGTGTGGAGAATAATCCTACTTTCTTTACCCTGCTTTCACTGTAATAAATGATAACTAATGTTTACTGGCATATAAAGCTATTACTTTAATTAGCTTAGGTACTTACTATTATTATTTTAACAAAAATACTGAAAAAAGTGTTTTTCAAAATTGTATAACAGCGCAAGGAATAACCCTGCAGATTCAACCACCTTGGTAAAAACGTAGCTGTGATTGTCGATGGATACCCACAAGATGCAGCTATGACGAGCACTAAACAATCAATATTTTTTTTTGACTTTTTGGAAAAATTTGCCCGTCTTTGACCAACTGTGTCTGTGCAATAAATAGACCTAGAGTGCTTGGGTTGGGCTCAAATTGTAGCAAATTTATTTTCACAAAAGTATTGATCAAATATACATAAAAACACGTCTTTAATAAGGCATATTTTTCAAAAAAACTAAAACAAGTGTCAGAATTACACAGATTTTGGAACACCATGGGAATGCACAAAGTTTTCCGGATTGCAAACTTGGGTATAAACTAGTCTCCCTAACCACATATAAACAACAATGTAGTTGCAGGCGCGGTTGCTACGTTTGCCTTTTTTGTGTCGACCGATAAAGACTCGCGACGACAGATCTGACACGCGCACCCAAAACCGTAAAGCCCCGACGAGGCAGTACTGCGTCAGTGTATAGGCATCGATGCAACGGCCGATTTTACTCTATGTATGGGCAGATCTAGTCTGTTCTTGGCTTTAATTTATGGTAGGATAATATACCTGTCAAATAAATCGACTAAAACGTCAAAATATGCAGAAACAACTCTAAAAAAAAGTAAAAATTGAACATTTTTGGTACGGCAAAATGGCGTCCGCACATGCGTGCCGTGCACTGCACTCCGCGTTCTATTTATTCATTTTCTATTGTTTTTTAAGTGTAAATCGACGGGAAATGGTGTTATTTCAATAATTAAGTAGTGTCGTCATCGTATATAGATAAAATTTGCACAAAATAACATCGTAATTACCTATTACGGACCCATCAAAACATGTAAACAAACTCGGTAGTGAAAAAATGTGTTGATGTGAAATTTTGAGTTTTGTGTGTGTTTTGTGCATGTAATCGCTGGTAAGTCATTTATTTTATATTATTTATTAGTTATTGCATACTATATATGCCATTTTTCAGAAAAAAATAGGAGTTCAATATTTTTTATCAACTAAGTAATGTTACGTAATGATACGGATACCTATTATTGAACTTTTTTAATTATTGGTGTTTTTATTTATTGTGTTTGTTCGTAAAAAATGGTTTTGACCGATAGTATATGTATTCATAATGTATCCTGCGAAGTTTCATGTGAATCGAACCAGTAGTTTTATTATAAATAATCAAAACAGTGAACAAAGGAATTTCTTATAAGAATCTGATAAGAAATCTGTTTATTTATCAATACTAGCGTTCGCTTACAAAGATTCTAAGTATTATAAAAAATCCTTTGTCTAATCAGGAACCCAAAACCATTAACGATAAGACTATTTACGTAACAAAAAGATCTCAGTATTTGTTTATGTTAGCGAGCTCTTATCTCCGCTGCGCCGGTGGGTAGTTCAGCGGGCCCCGCTAGATTTTCGCACGCGCGTGGCGCTGGCGTCGCGAGTCTTTAGCGGTTAAGACTGGGCAACACCTGGAGCATTCGCCTGTAATGTCATGTAACAGTAGTGAGTTAGGAACACCAGTGATACAATTAGTAACATGAATGATAACAACTGATTCGAATACAGGCGAATGGTCGTCACTCAGGGCAATTTTGATTTTGAGCATAACGTTACAATACTGCCTACAATCGAATTTTGCATTGTTACATTACAGGTGAATACCCCAGTGAGCGAGCCCCTTTGTGGTTAAAGGCATCAAGTATTGCTTTGTAAACAGTTTTCGAAAATAAATTGTTAATATTTTTGCTGATTTAAGATGGAGTTTAAAGCAACGAGACACCGGCTATTGTTATAAGCGTGAAGTTTTCTTAGAAATTGTATTGTTCGTGTCGCGTCGCGCGACAAATTGCGCTGGTCTGCAAAAGCCTTTATAGGCTTCCTTAATCGTTGCTTCAGGAAATAGTGCTTATCATCCCTTATTTCTGGATAAGCCTTAGACAACTACAAAATCCAAACATAAACATACTAGTCTATTAAAATAATGGCTTTGCCGTATTTGGATAAAAAAACTAAGTCACTAATTCAATTAATTTAGAAGACTCAGTATTCAGACAGATACCCGCTGGGCATAAAGTATTGATAGCGACACCCTCTGGAGAGAGATTGTCGGGAAGCTGTCCTCACAATATCGGCAAATTTGTCATAGGTCTGTTTTTAGGGAATGAAGCCGGTTTCACACTAGACTGACGTGTCGTGCCGTGATGCAGGATTGGCCAATCAAACCAATCTGGTCAGGAGATCATCGTTTCACGGCGAGTTTTCTTTGGATAACATTGCGAGAACGCGTCAACTACAAATACACGAAAAAACACAATAATGTGAATCTGGCTTAAAGTTTTTCATCTATGCCCCACAGAAGCACTGCCAGTTAGATTTTGCAAAGATGTACCAACCATCTAGCTTGTTGTTATGATTGGTAACCGCAAATGATAATGGGCGATGTAAGTGGAGTCGAGGTTTCTACTGTTTTGTATAAGACATAGGACTCATGTTTACACTAACAAAAATAAGGTCAGGATTAAATCAATGTTTCATCGGCCGCTGTTGAATGATGTGTGTCGTTTTGCATCAAGCAATAAAAAAATGCAGTTTAACATGACAATCAAGAATATTATGTTATCCTTGCCATGTGTATAATTTTCTGCAATCTATGTAGGTATACAGACAGAAATAAATTGCTGCACGAAATAGGGATGGTCTTCTAAGAAATATTTCCTTATAGCGCAAGCTAATGCCCCATCTCAAATAATCACCTCGTTTGATTTAGTCTATTGTTCCTAGTGAAAAATTATCTTATCCACATTGCTTAATTGACGCTTTTGACGTGACCTGTAATTTGGAATACTACACAAATAAAATAATGGAGTGATGGTCATTAAACAGTAACTAAATGTTAATTATTCATACATACGGGAATGAGAAATAAGGTTGCAGCAAATCAACCATTTCAGCATTTATTTCGTCTTTTGGATAGTTCTTTAAGTTACTCAAGAATCTTGCATCCGCCATAACCTAAAGACAAAACATTGGATGTTGGTTAAAATTAATAATTAATTCTAAATAAAGGAAGCCCACTTGGAAGAGAAGCCCTGAGCGTTTTTGAGCAAGCTACCTTTTTGATCGCGTAGGTACTGGAACAATTGTTTTTGTTTTTTTAATATATTTTTTAGAATTAGTCCCATAGTAAAAGCTGTTAATTTCATGACTCTTCAGTCCTTCAAAGTAGGTATGTATGTCCCTCGTTTAACGCATGCATAATCACATGCCATGTGCACGTGATTATACGTGCACGTAGCATGTGATTATGCATCATGCCACACACGATCATATGAAAATTAACCGATCGTAAATTCTTGGCCTTTTTGAAAATCTGGATGTCAACCCCTGTAGCCCAAAAGCCTATTTACCTATTTATAAATATATTTTCGGTATTCACTCACATGCCCCAAATACTAAGGTATAAACTTTTCACCCTGCATACACATGTTTGCTCAAAAAGGCAAAGTCCCCCCCCCCTCTCGCGGCATTCAGAATATGACTACTACGGCTTTCCCGCTTTTTGACACACAACTGCTCGATAATATTACCAAAATCGACTAGAAAGAGTAGCTATGTACAATAATAAAACAGGAATCAGTACGACCGTCGCGCCAAAAATTTACTCCTATTAGAGGCAAAGCTTCTTAGTTTTTTGTACTGCCGCGTTTAGTAGTAGTGTTCCTATCATTGCGCATTTGAAAGAAAGTTTTCTTTCAGTAGAGCTACCTACTCCGGTTGCACTCGTTTTTTGGAATTGCATAAAGTTGTTATTTTCTATTTATAGGCAACTACTGGCATGGTTGTAACAGCTCTTTGTTATATTTCAACATCGCATTATCGTATTTCCGAACATAGGTGATGATTTCCGAAGCAAGGAGATTATTCAGAAAAAGCACATCCTTTTTCTGGAAAATCTGTACCCATATACCAAAAAAATTATTATTAAAAATTTTTACATGGCTGAGCCCAAATTAAATAATATACTGTTAACTCACAATACCTTCAAAGATTCTCCCCAAGAAGCGGTTAAAAATTTTTTTTCTGGATCAGCTCTAATCGGGTCTATTCGCTTCCTAAAGAGCAGAATGACAGCATCCATAATGAGCGTGATGAGATGAGGTGGCTTGCCTAGCTTCCTGACGGTGGCGATGTCGGCAGCATTGATAGTCTGCAAAAGAGCGATACCGTCATCAGTCAAGTAGGATTAGCAAAGAAAAAAAACTAAAGCACTTAGTGCACCTGTAGCGCGGCCTCGGCAGCGTCTAGCGCGGGCTTGGCGTCGGCAAGCTTCTCCTCCGCAATGGCGGTCTCGGCGGCGATCACGCTCACGAGCTTCACGGCGCGCTCTTTAACCTCCAGCACCTCCGCTTTAACAACCTCAGCTGCTGCCTGTGTGTCCGCTACGGCCGCCAACACCTACAAAACACTCGCCGTCAGATTACCTACTAGTTCGTAAACCTACTCGCTATTCTTACTCAAAGGACACGACACAAACCTCCTCCGCATTAGCTGTGGCTTCTTTAATTTCCATATCTTTTACTTCCAACTCTTTCTTTAATATATCAACACTAGCTGCTGCTTCAACCAACTTGCTCAGACCAGTAGTCATTCTAAAACATATGTTAAATAAAAAAATTACGGGAGCAGTGGAGAGTTTAGTTAGTTGCTGTAGGTTTATTATAGATAGGGCATTTATCTATACTTAGCGGCCCTTCATCCTACTAACAATATTATAAACGCGAACCTTTCGAGGATGGATGGATGGTTAGATGTCTGTTACTCTTTCACGGAAAAACCACTGAACGTACATATAGTTTATAACCTGGATAATCACACGGGATCGATGTGCGGGTAAAACCGCGGGACGCAGTTACTAGCTAATAGTTGTGAAACAGAATATAAAAATAATCATCTAAATACATTGCGTCGTAGCCTAACATTTAATTTAAAAAATTACGGGAGCAGTGGAGAGTTTAGTTGGTTGCTGTAGGTTTAATAGAGGGAATTCTATACTTCTCGGCCCTTCATCCTACTAATAATATTATAAACGCGAAACTGTGAGGATGGATGGATGGTTAGATGTTTGTTCCTCTTTCACGGAAAAAGCACTGAACGGATTTGGATGAAATTTGACACACAGATAGTTTATAACCTGGATTAACACATAGGATACTTTTTATCCCGATATTCCCACGGGACCGATGTGCGGGTAAAACCGCGGGACGTACCTAGTAGTTAATAGTCATGAAACAGAAAACGTAGCCTAAAATGTCTTAAAATTTTCGTAACTACGTTGTTAGGTTGGTCTCACCGCTCCAAACTAACTAAATGCTAATACAATAAGTGCGAAACCACTAGTAGAGTTGCGCATAAAATGCCTATAATGTGGAATCTATTGTATCAGTAAGTTTCTAATTATTAATGAGTCTACCTAGTCGTTAAAAAAATAAAATCAGTACCTTTTTGCCATATCTGCTATATTTACGTGTTTTTCTTTATAGAGCCCTTTATAGCCTTCAAGGAAAGATAAATACGACTTAGGAGTGACGTGAGTCTGTCTTCTAAATCGTTCGAAGTAGTCTACGCAGGCATTTGCTACATTATCCTGCACCACTCCCATTATCTCGATCAACTGATGCTTGGTATCATCAGAACACACCACCTGAAGGCGATATTTCGTTGTGCGCAATTAACAATTAGTTGTAATGCAAATCTAATGCATTTATTATAGAAAATAAATATGACATCGACAGTTGAACGAACAAAAAAAAAGGGCAGGGCTTTTTGGATTTTGTTTACACGAATGTATGTATGTATCTATCTATGTATTTATACAATGTGTTTGGTCTCGGACTGTACAAACTTTAAGAGAAAGTAGGTTGCTCTATTTTATCAATAAAATTATTCTACATGGGGGGTCGGAACCAAACATCCCCTGAATGGCAGCCATTTTTGCATTTTGATCGCATTTTATGAAGCGTGAATACTAAAAGTACTTTAACTTTGGAATTTAATGTCCAATTATCGTAAAAAACGTGAGCCAGTCAACACCAGAGAAGAGCTGCTGGGCGTATTGGCGTTGCTGCAGCAGAAACTATGGCTGATCCGAGCTACTGCGTGCCTTCAAAATGATGGGGGGATTAATAAATTAATTATCATTGATCATCACGCCTATGTTCCAACACGAATAATAATATCTCTTAAACCAATATTGTCATAGAATCGAGTTTTTGGTATAACTATTTAGGTAAACTAAACATCTGTTAGACGAATAGATAAAAAAAGATAGTTCCCGGGGGTAAATTTTGTAATAACCTTGATAAACTAAAAAAACAATGTTACTTTTAACGTGATATTGATCTTTTAGCATTTATTTCAATATGATACAGCATTTACTGTCAGTATTTGAGTTATTTAATCCATTGTTAACACTTTTCGCTTATTAAAAGTTTTTTTTTAACGATAATTGGACATTAAATTCCAAAGTTAAAGTACCTACTTTTAGTATGCACGCTTCATAAAATGCGATCAAAATACAAAAATGGCTGCCATTTAGGGGGGTTAGGTTCCGACCCCCCATGCAGAATAATTATATTGATAAAATAGAGCAAACTACCTTCCCTTTAAGTTTGTACAGTCCGAGACCAAACACATATTTTTGTTTTTCGAGTTATCTATCCCTTATGTTGCACCTGCCATGTTTTGTCTCTGCATCACCCGTTTCTTTTCTTTTTTTTGGGTGGGAAACTGTCAAATAACTTCTCCCACTCTGGGTGGAGCGGGAGGGCGTGTCAGACTTACTGACTAAATTCCACCCGTGTTCCTCCAGTGGCTTGTGTGCAAAGGGGCCATAGTATCCGTTTTGAGCTTTCCCGCGACCCGGGCAGGCATCGGCCCTAGCGTACCCCATCAGTTGTGCTGACCTCTCTTTGAGGCGCGCGTGGAACACAACGCGCCGTCGACCCGAGCCTGGTCCTTATCGGACGGTGAGCTACTCATTGTTCACCGTCCGCAAGCCCGCGCCTACGGTGGCTAGCCTGGGATTCCCGACGCCCAGGGCGTCTCCTGCGGCAACTAGGGGCGTAAGGGTGTGAAAATTGGCTCTCCCTTACGCGCTCCGCCTCCTCCTTCGCGAGCATTACTACTTCGCAGAATGAGGTGACGGCTTCCTATGCCCTCTCGCTTCGTACCATGGCCTGGACCAGGGTTGAACGCAAGAGGACACCGCTACCGGTCGCCTACACGAGGACACGGCGGTGCTCCGCCCAAGCCGGGCAGACCTCCACCGTATGCTCCACCGTGCGATCCACACAATGATGACACCCGCGCGTTTCATCCCGCCTTATCCGGAACAGGAACCTCCCGAAACAACCATGTCCGGTGAGGACCTGCGTCAGGTGGAAGGTGGGGACGCCGTGGCGCCTAGCCCACTCCTCAAGAAAGAGACTTATCGCCGCAATTGTGGCGTGCCCAGCTTTGGGTTGTGACAATCGCACTCTCCATGTCGCCATGAGATCCCACTGGAGCTTTGTCCGCAGTGACGTGAATCTCGCGGCAGCGGCGTAACGCCCCGGCGTTTCACCTCCTCGCGCCACTCCCATATATGCGCGAGGAATATTGCCAACAGATCCCATGGCGGCAAGCCGGCAAAGAGGCTCGCCGCCTCACCGGAGACCGTGCGATATCCCTGGCCATGACCCTTTGGGACGCGTTCAACCGGCGGACTGGACGTCGCCTCTAAGAACGCGGCCACACCGGCCTTTACGGGGCACCGCGGTGCCCCGTAAAGGCCCATGGCTCTGCATCATCCTAAGGTTGACTGGTAAAAAGGCATTAAGTCCGCCTTAGTACAGTATTTTTTTTACTTGTGCATAAAGTTTTAATAAATAAAGCAAAAGATATTGTGTAGTTGTCCATAAAATTGCTTTACCACCCTAAGCTTGAATCATAAAGCACGGAGTCACCGTGCTGCCGCCCGGCTCGAGAGACGGCAGTACAAATAAAAATCGTGGCTCCGAAAGTACGTTGAGCGCATTTCTTCTGCCACGAGCCGCCAGCCAAATTGTAGTTTCTATACGTTATTTGTGTCTGACTTTCATGGTTATGGAAAGTGTTAACAATGCCGACTCTAGCCGCGGCCGCCGAGGCGTCCCTGTGCTCTGTGGGTCTGTTACAAATCACAAAATGATATAAGAGTTTTTTTCTGTAGGCAGAAAAAAACTCTTATATCATTTTGTCGACTTAAACAACATAAGTCTATAAGATGTTTCCACTGCTGGAACACAGGCCTCCTCTCTTCGCGAGGCAGCGGACTGTAATGTGGAATTCACCATGCAGGGCCAGCGCGGTTTGGTAGATATCACATGTCTTCGATAATTTGGTTAAAGGAGTTGTCAATTTCATTCTCGACTCAGCTTTTCAATAAGTCTAAAGTACCTATACTATAGTATAATAATAAAATTTGCCTAACATTAACATGTTACAAACCTGAAAATCCCATAAAATGTGATGCGCCACTTCAATAAGCGCTTCTTTGGGCCACTTCTGGAACCAGTCCATAGTAGATCCAGATATAAGGCCGGGGAACTTTAGAGCTCGGCTTCTGAACTTTTCACCCACCTAAATGAACCAAATGCAAGTCAAACTATACGGATTGTAAGAAGAGTACCTACTTATCATAGGTAGGGAGGTAACGAGCAAAGTTGTTACAGCGATATTGACAGTTATATAAATCATATCAATAAAAACCGGCCAAGTGCGTGTCAGACCACGCACAATGTACTGTTCCGTATTTGGGATTTCAGTTAAGTTCTTCGCTCTCATAATATCTATTTACGTCACATGTAAGTTTGTAATCGCAAGTTTTTAATCACCATTGTATTTAAGGTCAGTGGTAACCAAGTGACCTAGGTACTTAAATTGTTCCACTCTATCAAGAGGAACACCGTTTAGCCGAATGGGAGGCACAGAGGCACATCAAGATCGTACTTGGTCCCCGCCTCAAAAACAATGAACTGACTTTTCAAAATGTTATACAGTAACCCATGTTCTGTTGCGTAGCGCTCACATGTGGTCAATAGTGTCCTAATACCGCCGACTGACGCGCTCAGCAGCACCATGTTGTCCGCGTAACTTACATTATTGACTCAGACACCGTCAATATGACAACCGACATGATGACTGCTAAGCGCCTCAATCAGGGCATTCATATACAAATTGAAGAGGGCAGGGGAGGTCAACCCACCCTGTCTCACTCCGCACTCCAATTGATATGGCTCAGACAGCACACCCGCCCACCGTATATTATTGACCTGGTTTCCATACCAGAGCTTGAAGATACTTATAAGCTCGATAGGCAAGCTTATAGCTTCAAGTTTCTTCAATAATATATCGTAGGAAACCAGACCAAAGGCCCTAGACCGATCGAGGAAGCAAGCGAAAACAGGTGTTCTTCTTTTTGCCCTGCACAGGTGGCCTGCTTGAGACACAGAACTGCACTTTCTGTCGAAAGTCCTGGCCGAAACCCGAACTGATTGTCGTGCAGCACAAGACGTTCGTTTAGTTGTGTATCAAGCAGGCCATCAATCACCTTAGCGACTGTGGTCGCTAGAGAAATAGGTCTATAGATCACCTGTTATACTTTTAACAATAGGAACCACGATAGTCCCCATTAGGTCGGTAGGCAAGTATGAATGACCAATACACAAATTATACAGCAGCGCCAAAACCCTAGATAAATGAGGACCGGCGTATTGTAAATGCTCGATACTGAGCCTGTCATGGCCAGGGGACTTACCTCTAGTCGAAGACTTAGCCACATCTTTGGCACTGAAGCGTGTGTCCACCTCGCCACAACGGGGGTCAGCATCCCGCATGATTGATTTTAAAACAAAATGATTTTTAAAAAGGTTCGCAATTTTCTTTGTATCACCTACACCATTCACACTAAAATTCAGGCCAGGACGAATATTTAATTACTTAGTGCTCTTCCAGAAGCCAGGAAAATCACTCTTTGAATGCTTAGAGGCAATTATGTCCATCTTTATTTGTTCCTCGTTGTTCTGCTGACACCATTTAAGCCGCGACTTGAATAATGCCCTACATTCCCGCATCTCATCATACACTGGACCAGTTGATGGTTTTCTACACGATAACCATAACGTGGAAGTTCTGCCTAGCACTACTGACGTGCTGATTCCAGCCTGTGATTTGAGCCTTTTTCTTACGACTAACAAACTTATTTTCCACACTACAAATTGATGACTCACTGAGAGCACAAACAATATCCGAATACAGCATAACAATAACAATCCATGGGTGGATTATCCTACGGATTCACTACAAAAAATATCAGCACTATCAGTTAATCCCACAGGAAAATCAATCAATTTCAATAGTTTATTAGAGTGCTCGATTTCTTGGTCTCGGATAATTCAATAAAAATGCCAGCAAAACGTTTTCTGAGAAAGTTTTGGCTCCTTTAGCTAGTCGCCACGTGTTAAACATTTATCGTACTTCTCGCGTGATTATTGAGGGAGAAAGCTCATTTGCGCATTATTAAAAGTTTCAGTCAATTCTGTTGGGGTCAAATAAACTTCCTCGTCGCTAAAATCATTCATTTTAAGTTTTGTTCGACGATGTTCTAAATTTAATTTATTTTATCCTCTAGCGGATAAAAACGGTTTTTGCACCCAGATATTGAAGAGCAAAACTCTTTCTGAGAAAGGGGGATGAAAAACATAACCATTAAGGTTAGGCAGAGATGCACCAGTACACCCAAATTTCATCCTTAACCTAGGGTAGGTTAATCTAACCTTTTTTGAATGTTCAAAAACCTCTTATTCGCGCTCGATTTTGACTTAGCTACCATAGTATAAATTAACTGATACCCCAAAAGCTTTCACATGGCGTAAGTTTCATCACTGTTGAGAATTGGTACCAGACTTCATACAAAATTGCCCATGGTCCTTTCACAGTTTATTTTTGATGGCGTTTTATCTAAAAAATTCTCAGAGATGACGACACATTCACCCCACTTTATTGTCTCGTTGTGATGACCAATTATGTTTAGATTACTCGCAGCAGATGGCAGACATACCGATTCTTGCTTGTTACCCAGATCAAATCTGAGTTCTTCCAACTGGTCTTTGTTACGGTTCACAGTTACGTGACTAACGTAACTAGATTTGATGTTCTTTACATCCTCACGTAGTATCAACACATCCTTTAGGAGTTGGGAAGCATCTAGGTGGTCGACCGTGGTAGGGGGAAGCTTTCCCAGATCACGGGCCACAAACACTGGTATTGCATCCGGGTCCACCACTTTCAATAACGATATTATGTCCAGAAAATCACGTTTTTCCTTCCCATCATTTTTACCACGATTTTTCGTTTCACTGCGGGTAGCGTTTCATAGAGTAACGATTTCGACTGTTTTATTTCATCACTGCTAAGCGTAGAAACACAGATTTTTACTGACGTATTTGCGTCCGCAACAGACAATTTATTCTGCACGTACGCTAGCTAACAATTCGTCAATAACGACATTGCACGAGTTACACAAACGTTGACATTTTTCTATCGCGTCCTGCCGGTAAAGATGCGCGCGCGTGATTGATGTATTAAATCCAAAAAAAAACAATTTTCGGACTTTTTTCTTTACTTGTGCTGTGAGACCTTGCTTCGTTGCAAATTTCATCATTCTAAGTCAACGGGAATTATACCCTGTAGGTTTTGATTTATTTGCAAGGATCAAAATATGTCGCTTAAATGGCCGTATTTTTGTATTGCGTAGATTTAGAAGCTTGATATTTTTTCGTATTTGATATTAATTTTAACTTGATACCTTTACGCGTTCCTGAGAAAAACGGTCTTGACTGACTGACGGACGGACAACGAAGTAATCCTTTATGGGTTTGGTTTTTTCCTTTTGAGGTTTTTCTCTTTCGGTACTTTACAAAAGTTGTTAAGAGGGTTTACGTCGTACGGCATTTCATACAAACTATCAAGCCCTTGTTTTTCGAAATGACTGAACCGATTTTAATGAAACTTCATACGCATATGCAAGATACAAATGTCAAAAAATATAGTTAAGAACATTTTCGAAATGTCTTATTTAAAAGCAGATATCTGGAAATCGCTGTTTCTATAGATTTTTTTTTAAATCGGGTTAATTTGGCTGTACCTAACACAATTTTTCTAAAATGTAACTAAGTTTTAAGACCTATGTATACTGCGTATGAAGTTTCATTAAAATCGGTTCAGTCATTTTGAAAAACAAGGGCTTGAAAGTTTGTATGAAATGCCGTACGTCGTAAACCCTCTTAAATCATGTCTGTAACAACGTTGGTTGCAACTTGTCACAATGTGACGTCGTATTATCGTTATGAGTTTTAGCCATAATTGTCATTCACACGCGTCATACGACGGGCAAGAGACGCGACTCCGCGCCTTAATTTTAACATACACTGTGAATGAACGAAGGCATAGCTTCTTTACAGTACGCTATCTGGGGTAAACGCACGCAGGTATTACTCTAGATGTAGCCTGGGTGGAGTCGGTATGACGTAGTTCCGTTTTCCAATCAATACGCATTAGACATCTTAGATGATAGAGTGTTTTCTACGATTTAAATATATCTGTGTTGACTTACAGGTGAAAAGCATAAAACAACGTGCAGGTTAGCTCTGGATCGCATGATGAAGTATTCGTATAACACATCAGGAACTGGAATCCTTTTAGGAGCATACTTCTTCATAATTGGTGTCAACATATTCATAATCTCGTCTGCAGTAATAAACAGAAAATGAATCATTTTAGTTTTCGTTACTGTTTTGTTCCTGTTAACGACTGTCGGGACAGAAAGAGAAAAAACAATGGTTTAGGTACACGTTTAAATAAAGAAACCAAACAAATGCGAGTAGGACTCCAGCCTTGAGGGTTCCGTATCTAGACCTGAGGTCTATTAGTGAAGTTGGTGGCCATAGGAGTTAAAATTGGTATAGCATAAGGGCTATATTTCACCGGGACACCATAGCAGCGCAACCAGTCGCCGCTCCCAACAAAATGTGTGCTTGGTTGCGCAACCGATCGGATGCCTGATGAGATACCCACCATAAAGCTGTGTATATTTTGCTGGCAGCGCAACCATGGTATCCTAGTGAAATATAAGCCTTAGAGTTGACCACCACTGAGAAACATCTTATTATAGTTATCCTAGCGTTACTATCTCTAAAACTTCGATCTATGAATGAATGAATGAATGAATTGCACCGATTCCAGCGTGGTTTAACCAGACTCGATAAATCGAGTGAACCCCAAAAATTTGCTCTAGCCCCTGGAGCCTCATGTTGCATGGGGATACAGAGGCCATTGCATATTTTTTTTTTTTTTATTAGGATCTCCAACAAAGAATACACCTTACATGCTATAAATATAAAGACAAGAACAACAATCTATGTGCTCCCTCAATTATAGGAGACCACATCATGCAATAAAAACAAGCAAACTTCAATACTTACATAATTATCATTTATCGTTTAATTGCGTACGGATTAGTGACTTATATTTACCCAGGTTATTAGAAAAGATGTCTATGTCTTCTAATGAACATATCAGGGAGTAGACCGGGGAGCGCTGTAATGGTAAGGATAAGACCGTGCCGAAGGATCAGGAAGGATTAGCGAGCCATACCGAATATGCATCCTTGAGTAGGCAATGGATTAGTGGAGACACGGGTGATATTTATCTATGGATGGGCATTTTTTTACGACGTTACCCGGCGGATTGTTTCAAGTCCAGCCTGTGTCCAGCTTCGCCGATGTATCTTTTGCCGGGGTTAACTGCTTTTGGGGACGACTCTTTTCTATGTCACTGCTATGCTGTGTCCATTGTCTTCCGTCTGGCTGTTATCTATTTCGGGTTTCTTGTAAATCTCGCTGGCAGCCTTCATAATCTTCATCATATCAGCCGAAAGACGTCCACTGCTGGACATAGGCCTCCCCCAAGCACCGCCACTTCGACCGATTCTGTGCTTCATCCACCGAACTCCTGCGGCCTTTACTAAGTCATCGGTCCATCTTGTGGGAGGCCTTCCGACGCTACGTCTTCCAGTACGTGGTCGCCACTCCAGAACCTTTCGGCCCCATCGGCCATCTGTTCTGCGAGCAATATGTCCTGCCCATTGCCACTTAAGTTTGGCAATTCTTCGGGCTATGTCGGTTACCTTGGTTCTCCTGCGGATCTCTTCATTTCTGATTCGATCACGTAGGGAAACTCCAAGCATAGCCCTCTCCATTGCTCTTTGGGTGACTTTTAGCCTTCTGATAAGGCCCATTGTGAGCGACCACGTTTCAGTGCCATAAGTCATCACTGGCAACACGCACTGGTCAAAGACTTTCGTCTTGAGACACTGTGGTATGTGGGACGAGAAGATATTGCGTAGCTTCCCGAACGCTGCCCAGCCGAGTCGGATTCGACGATTGACCTCTTTCTCGAAGTTGGACCTACCTAGCTGGACAGTTTGTCCTAGGTAAACATACTCGTCTACAACTTCGAGCGTAGCGTCTCCGATCTTTATGAGGGCGGGTGTTACATGGGCATTTGACATGACCTTTGTCTTGTCCATGTTCATTTTAAGACCCACTCTTTTGGAGGCTCTACTGAGGTCATCGAGCATTATACTGAGGTCCTCCATGGTCTCAGCCATGATAACTATATCGTCGGCAAACCGAAGGTTAGTGATATACTCGCCATTGATGTTGATGCCTAGCCCTTTCCAGTCCAGAACCTTGAAGACGTCCTCCAGTGCAGCGGTGAACAGTTTCGGAGAGATAACGTCTCCTTGTCTCACACCTCGCTGCAGAAGGATAGGTTTCGAGGTCTGGTCGTGGAGTCGGACTGACATAGTGGCGTCTTTGTATAGGCACTTTAACACCTCGATGTACCGATAGTCGATCTGGCACCGTTGAAAAGACTGCAGTACAGCCCATGTCTCGATCGAATCGAAGGCTTTCTCGTAATCCACGAACGCTAAGCAGAGAGGCAGGTTATACTCTTCGGTCTTCTGTATAACCTGCCGCAGCGTATGTATGTGGTCCACGGTGCTAAAGCCTTTACGGAATCCGGCTTGTTCGGGAGGCTGGAAGTCGTCAAACCTGCGCGCGAGACGGTTCGTGATGACTCTTGAAAACAGCTTGTAGACATGGGTCAGAAGTGTGATGGGCCTATAGTTCTTAAGCAGGGCATTGTCGCCCTTTTTAAAGAAGAGTACCACCACACCTCTGTTTCATGCCTGTGGCGTTTTACCCTCGAGTATGACGGAATCGAACAGCTTCTGGAGGGCCTTCAGAACGGGTTTCCCACCGGCCTTTAAGAGTTCGGCCGTAATTCCGTCATCACCTGGCGCCTTGTTGTTTTTAAGTTGCTTTAGAGCCATCCTAATCTCGTACAAGCTGACGTCCGGGATATCTTCGGTATAATGTCGGGTTAATCGACATAATTCATAATCTTACGTTTGAATTTCATCAATGTTTAGATAATATGTCAACTTAAACACTTCTTCACACAAATAACTTTAGCACCCAACTTAACACAAAACTACACTTGTCTTCGAAGTTGTCTTCTCACTGTCACTTGTCAAAATCCAAAGTCAGAGTCAAAGAGCAATAAAAGCTAAAAGAAATGCTTTTTTTGCGAATTGCGCACTCGCAACAAACAAACCATTTTGGACAACTGCACTTTCTGCACTACACAAATAATCACACACGTAATATAGTTTAAAGTTAGTCGAACAAATTGTAAATGCAGTATATAGATGTATGTATTTATAATCAGAAGATCCGCTCTTGGCTTTAGGCGAGCCTCTTCATCAGATTTCTTAAAAATAGGAACGGTCTCACCAGTCCTGAGCCCTACGGCATTTACTCCCTCGCACTTAAGCACTAGAACGTTCACTTGATGTCAGGAACGCTAAGTCCATTCACTGTTGTACTGTTTTCATGTAATTCTCGCGACATAAAGTTACACCCACAGCAAAACACAAAAATACACTTCGATTTTACACTTTCAATTTGGCCGGCTTGTAGCTCAAACTTGCAACATCTGTTACGCACATTTCACTAAACTTATAATAAATAACTTTGGCGGAACACGGGCGGGAGCATCCGTGCCCTTCAACGGCCGATGACCGAAACTCTCTAAAACTTCTCACAGCAAAAGGGTCATTACCGTCCAATATATAACCGTCAGTACATACCATCATGAAAAGATTTAATAAATTCTCATTATTTGTGCAAGCTATAACATAAACGTCGATATAAAAAGTAAGAACTTTTTTAGTGAACATGTAGGTGGTCAGGTAAGTAGTGGTTATTCGAACATCGTCAAATAGGCCCTTAACTGTTAAACACTACTTCAGCATTACTTAAAGTGATAGCCAGCGAAACAAAAATAATTATTTGCAAACAAGAGAGAGATTTTCTATTTTGCGGGCTTCATTGAAGGAATCACCTTAAGTAATGCTAGCTTTAGACTGGTTCTCAATCCAGAAACCGGGTGTTTGTCTGCTGTTTAGAAAAGCCGCGCGCTGTCGTTCATACATATATATATGTACACCCCGATTCAAACTAAATGGCGGCTCGGAACATAAGGCGAGTCACTGCGCACGCCATTAAGTATGAATCGAACTATATCTAGCCACTGATTGATTGAACAAACCCATTTCTTCCTTAGGGAACAAATTGGCAATTTCTCCTGAGCTGAGAATATTATTGAGAAACTCTAAAAACTGTTCATCTTTGATGTCGTTGTCAGTAAATATGAAGGAGATGCCGCGTCCCTGCAGGCCGGCCACGCGGTACAACACTTTTATGTCGTCCATAAAGTTGTTCACGTTATACGATCTGAGAACATTTTAGAAAACCCGTTATTTATTTCACCTCATCTACAAAATCTATTTTAAAAAAAAGCAAAGTATTTTCTATAACTAATACCTTGTCAAAGTTATTTGATAGAAAGAAAAATTGGCTATAAATGATGCTAATTTCGTTAAACTTTGTTTTCCGGAACCACCGACGCCCACGAGTAAAGCATTACCACTGTGAACATAAAGATTTTAGAAATTCAAAAAAATCATTATATAAATACTGAAAAAAATGGTTACTTATAAGTTAACAGCTTACCGTGGGGTGTTAATGATTCGGGATATGATGAACAGGTGCACCATCGCATCGTGAAAGAATACCAGGTCCATATGAGCTCCTCTTATCTGTTCATTAAACAGCTCCTGAAACCCTCTCAGTTTCATGAGTAAAAATTCCCAACTGAAAAATAACATTTTTATTTAAAATTTTAACCGTCAACATTTTTAAAATGTAATCAAAGTTTGCAGTCTTAATTTAGGTACCACAAAAACTTCGTTAATATGACCCGTTACTGTGTGTTAGCTGGAGAGACGTCAACTGATAATGTAGCGCACGGAACGGCAACGGCGCTCCTTCTGAGGCAATATTTTACATTAATTTGGCGCAGAAACTGTTTTTTGTTTATGACGTGGAAACTACGACGCCTAGAGATTTGAATTTTATTGCTTATGGCAGCTATTATGCCTTAATTTTTTATTTCTAAATCGAAACTCTACGTTTGATCGTTTCATTATTATAACATGACATAATTATTGTGTAAGCTGGGGTTACGTCACTTCAGCTTACACATATTTATCGGTTTTCTCATAGAGTATTTTCACCAGAGATTTGAAAATTTTACTGCCAATGGCAGCTATTATGCCTTTGAGTTATAAGTTATAACACATAATCATAATGTTCTTCTTTCGTTCGGAGAATATGACATGAACATTACAGCTGGGGTGACATAACTCCAGCTTACACACAGTTTTTTTTATCGTAGTCTCAACACGTTTTAAGTAGGTATATTAAATATTATCGTTCAGTTATATTTATTATCGTTCAGTTCTTTCCTTCCTTGTGCAGCTTATATATTTTCTATAGTCCAAAACCCTAACCTGACTGGTTTGCCTGAACTGAAGAAGGAAGCTAGGGTGACGTCTCTCCAGCTAACTCACGGTAAACGACTCATATTAACGAAGTTTTTATGACAGCTAAATTAAGCCGCTACGTAACTTAGTAGAACTTAGAAGTTCTTTGTTTACAAAATTGATAGCTTCTCGTGACGGAAAGCATAGTGCAATTTTTGGCGACCTACAATATCTTAAATAACTAGCCTATATATGCGCTAAACGTTATTTACTTTTAGGGCGCTGCTTACTGACCCGTAGCTCAACTGATAGTTTTATTCAAAGAAAGCTTTCAATAGGATGATAATTTTTAAGATGGTGTCGTTTGCGCAGGGTGTTATTAGGCAGAAGATCATACTTCGTTATCTAATGTAAAAGAGCCAGCAATTGCGGTTTAGATACTAACGAAGGCAATTCCTCGTATACTTTGGGCGCATCGGTACTGAAGTCTTCATCTTCATCACCGGTTGGGTCAATCGGTTCACGTAGGAAGTTAACAAAGAATGTTTCTTCTTCTGGGAACTCACTCACGTACTCTGGTAACTCCTGTCTGGCTGTTTTCCAAAAATTTTCCACGAACCAGTCTTTATCAACCATTGTGACGAACCTGAGTAAAGCCAAAATTATAAAGATTTCTTCGCTGTCGTAATACATGCAACGGATTTCGACGTATTTTTCAAATATATTTTTTTATGCACAACGTTGAGCTCTTGGCCTACATCTCACCTGAGTAAGTGATAATCAGGACGAAGATGGAAGCGAGCTTCCCCCGGAATTCTCAAACCACAGAGGAACTGGCTATCTTACCTCTAACTGCCGAAACACAACAATGCTTTTAACATTGTTTGTTATGGCGAAAGACTTACTCGTATATATTGGTTGACTGCTAATTTATTAGTGACCGATACTTAAACACGTGACTTTACTCATCATTATGAACAACTTTTACCATGGGATCAAACCTGAAATCGCGAAAAAAAAATCAGCTGTTCCATACATTTTGACGAATTTTGCGAACATAAATGTAGGGAACAGCAGATTTTTTTTTCGCGATTTCAGGTTTGTCCCCATAATAAAAGTTGTTCATAATGGTGAGTAAAGTCACGTGTTTAAGTATCGGTCACTAATTACCAGTCACCCTACATAAGATGGTGGTAGCTAGCGGACTTAGAACAAACCTTACCACCAACCAAACCGAGCAGAAATTTTTGCCCCCACTGGGAATCGAACCCGGGACCTCTGTGTCTGAGACAGGTGGACCACTAGACCACAGAGGCGGTTAAAACAAGTACCTTTATTGTAACACGTATTTATTACCTGTCCGATATTACTCTTAAACTTTCATGGTACCAGAGTTTGATACACGTCGCAATCGATTGTAGCTCCTCTCTCTTTATAAACAGAATCCCTTCCCATATACGAGACAGATCCCTTAGGTTGAACACGTAATGGAACTTAGCTGGAGTTGGCAACATTTTTATCTGTATAAAAAAGCGTTAAAAAATAGTATATTATGCAACTAATGAATAAAGGACGGATTTAAAGCGAGGGCCATAGATGAATCACGATCAAGTGAAGGATTCTAACGACTAAATCACGACCGTAGGGAGTGATTCATGATGATTGAATCGCGAGCGCAGCGAGTGATTCAAGTGTTAGAATCCTGAGCGACGCGAGTGATTCATGGCCCTCGATATAAATCCGTTTTATTCAAGAGTTGCATACTATACTTTATACCATGACTACGAGAAAAAGAAAGATGTAAGCGAAAATAGACATTTAATGAAGAAAAAAGGAAGGTTAACGTTCAGTGGTGGGAGCCCTCGTGGAGGGTTCACCTAGAGAGAGCCCTCGCCGAGGGCTCATTTTAAATGTAGGTTTTTTTAGCGAATACAGATTATAAACCGTAAAAATAAAATCTGATGTATACTTTAACAATGCCGGCAACCCTCCCGGAGGTTTCACTTCCAACTACGAATAATAAAACTTCCAATATGTATGGCGGCATGGCGTATGAGTTCTATGAAAATGGGTGGAGTCGAAAGTGTTAAGGAGGTTGTATAGCATTGACATGGCGGTCGAATATATTGACGTGTTCTAAATTCAAACACCAAAATAGTGATTAAAAGACCTTTTTATTCACTGTTTTCAGTGAATAAAATAAGCTTTTTAGAGGGGGAATGGTATAAAGATCATTATATAATTAATTCATTACATTACTGATTCCCAATAAAACCGTCCAAGTGCGAGTTGGACTCGCACATGAAGAATTCCGTACCACCGTACCGTCCAGTTATTTAGCAAATAACTAAAACTAAACGAAAAATAGATTTGGAAAATCCAAAAGTGCACTCCTCATAACTAGTGATCGGATATTCGGATGCATATTTACCTAAAGGGATTTGAAGATTTTTGTATGGAGGGTGGCCCTAAGGACACGTTGGAGCATACAGTGGAGTCAATGCAACCCAAACGATAACTAAGAATAAGAATAAAATAATGACATTGTAAGCTTACTCTAACTAGAATATTTAATTTTACATAGCAATAAACAGTGGTCCCCAAACTAGGCAGCGCCTGTATCTTGGGGGCCTGAGTTGCGTTATCATAAATTTTTATACGAATTTCGTAACATATTTGCGTTAACTTAAATTTCAGGATGTTTGAGAATGGACAGGATAGTTAAATAAGAATGGGTAGTGAAATATAGAAATAATAATAAATTGAACAAAATAAAATATTTCTAAATAATGTAATAGTGTGTGTGTGTGTGCGTGAGTGCGTGTGCGTGAGTGCGTGTGCGTGAGTGCGTGTGTGTGAGTGCGTGAGTGTGAGTGTGTGTGTGTGTGTCAGTGTGTTCGTGTGGTGGTGAGTTGCAGATGTGGTTTTTGTGGGAATGATGTGCTTGTTTTTGGTGTTAACTCACTAAATCCTCAGTATCGTTGTATGACAGGGAGAGAAGCCAACTTTTTAGCTTTCTTTTATACGAGTGAGTGTTTAGACCTTTAGTATCACAGCGCCTGTTTATTTTATTGTAGATATGAGTGTGTGAGTAAGAGGGGCACCGTCGGGCCAGAAGACTGTTTGCATTAGGAAGAGGGACGTGTAAGATACGTTTTGAGAGCAGGTTTTGGTAGTCAGGTCTGTTTTTAATAGATTTGTGTGCATGCAGTGCGGCACTAAGTATGTAAAGTTGACGTACACGAAGAACCGGAAATTGGTTGTATAGCAAATCTGTCGGGAACCTAAAAGGCTTTCTGAGCATCACTTTAATTACGGCTCTTTGAACTCTTTCTATTTCAATAAATATGCTTTTCCCGGCTCCTCCCCAAACAGACATTCCATACTGGAGTATTGATTGGCAGAGACCCTGGTATATTGTTCGAAGAATTTTAATAGGTGTGCAGTCTCGTAGTTTTTTCATGACGTAGATTAGTTTTCGAACGCGGCCCGCTAGCAAGTGTATGTGGGGTTGAAATGATAAGTTTTCGTCTATTGTAATACCTAGATATCTAAGGGATGAAATGCGGTCTATGGGAGTACAGATACAGTTTGAAGCGCAGGCCACACCGCCAGCTTAGCGGGCGAAGCGGGCGAACGTTTCACCTCTTTACATACTTCGGTTCACACCGCGAGCTACAATATTTCGCGTAGTTTGTATAGTTTCCTTCGTTCGCTTCGCCCGCTCCGCCCGCTAAGCTGGCGGTGTGGCCTGCGCTTTAGGGTGGTGAATTGTGATCGTTGCGGCATGTGTGGAATTTGAGTTTTAATTGGCGAGGAGGACTGGAAGCCATGGTTTTGAAGAAGGTAATCAGCTTAGTTTTTTTATGTTAAGTGTAAGTAAATTTCTACTAAGAGTCTCGGAGATTGTAAGCAGACCATTTTCGGCAAGTTGATACACCTGTTCCCAAGTTTTGGCATGGAATATGATTGCCGTGTCGTCTGCATAAGAAATTATTTCAGCGTTTTGAAGCGGTACATTTAGGATGTCGTTCATATAGAAGGCAAAAAGAGTCGGACCGAGAGTACTACCTTGAGGAATTTCAAAGTTGATTGGTAGTAATCCACTAGAGTATTCTCCAACTTTTACAATTTGCCGGCGATTCGTTAAATAAACTCGAAACCAGTCTAGCGCGTTTCCTCGTATTCCTATACCCTCAAGTTTGGATAAGAGTAAATCAATCAATATTGTGTCAAACGCCTTGGCTAGGTCAAGGAAAACTGCCAAGACGTGTTCACCCTTTTCAATACAAGAAGCTATGGAGTTGGTCGATAATATACCAGCGTCTTCGGTCTATAAACTTAATGGATTTATAGGCGGGAAAAGTTTATTATCAAAATAAGTTGCATAACTGTCCGTGAATAGTCCGTTGCAATCGGCTGCTTGCAGAGTATTGTGCGATGAAGACACTGAAGTGCACGGATTATCTAATTATGTTTGTTGGAACGTGGAAGTCTGGCAACGTTTCAAAGCAGGCTTTTGTATTGTGTTCGTTTCGTTAGTTTTATATCTTGCGTCCGTCTTATTTATTTATTTATCAGGTTGTTTTGTTTTGTTGTTTTGCAATTTTATCACACAATGTATTGGAATATTATAATCAATCAATTATTATTACACTGGTCTTTCTTAAGTATTTAAGTATAGATACATACACACACACTGCAGTATAAAACTGATTTGCATCCGTCACCTCACACGCCAGGTCCAGTTGAAAACCAGCGTCAGGCACTAGTTGGCTGGCATTTTTGCTGAACTGGGCCTATTTGGCGCAGCCGTGAGGCACACATTCCTGTTTTTTTTTTTTAATGTATTATAATTATGTTGTGCTGTGTGTCTTTAAGTCTGTGCTAAATAAATGTATTTTCTTTCTTTCTTCTTTCTTTCTGGAGGTCTGCCCGGCTTGGGTGGAGCACTGCCCGGCTTGGGTGGAGCACTGCCCGCCATGTCCTCGTGGAGGCGATTTGTGGCAATAGGAACCTACTACGCTTTGGAATGGGCAACTAGCTTCATCTTTCTGACTGACTGACCCCTTGACAATTCAAAAGTACCTGTAATTGGTTTATTTGAAATAAATGCTTGAGGAGGAGGCGGAGCGCGTGAGGGAAAGGCAAATTTCGCGCCCTCACGCCCTTGGTCGCCGCAGGAGATGCCCTGGTCGTCGGGAATCGGTAGCCGATTTCCGGCCACCGTAGGCGCGGGCTTGCGGACGGAGAGCAATGAGTAGGTTGCCATCCGATAAGGGCCAGGCCCAGGTCGACGGCGCGTTGTGTGCCACGCGCGCCTCCAAGAGTGTCAGCACAACTGAAGGGGTCCGTTAGGGTCGATGCCTGGCGAGGTTGCGGGAAAGTCGGAGAGGAGATGTCTCACTTTTCTATAGAATTTTGTGCGGCGAGTAAGCAAGCGGCGCGGCAGAGTGGAGAAGTGTCTAGTCGGGCATCCCGCACCCCGCTGCCTTCTTCCGCCTCGCACGCTCTCTGCTACACAAAGCCCACATCTCCTCTCCGCTACACTTCTCCTCTCCGCTTTGGTGGAAATAACCTGCCAGCTTCGCAGCACATCTCTCCGCTTTGGTGGATACCGGGCCGTAATCCTTACACAAAACTTCATCAAATGTCACCAACAAAATAAAACGTAAGGATTGATTTTTTTTTAGCTGACTGTGGTATTTTTACAAAATCCGTGAATGCAGTTAGCAATTACACAAAAAGTTAAGGGCAGTCTCCTAAAAACGGTTTCCTATATCTAGGTAGGTAAATTCAAAAAGTACATTTTTGTCGAAATTGCCAGGTCCGATTTTAATGCCCCTTTGCACAAGGGTATAGATGAAGTATCCCTAGACAAATATCAAAACCGTATCTCTATTAGTTCATAGATCACTTCCCATACAAAGAACATTCTCCTTTGTGTGGGTTAGGTATCACAAGAAAAATTTAAAATTCAAAACTTAAAAATTAAATTAATTCAATTAATCAAATTAATTCTGGCTTCCAAACACAACACGAAAAAGTCGGTGGCAAAAATGAAAATACAAAACCAAAGACACTGCCTTCCGAAATTGTAGTAATTTTTCACTGGTGATGGTCGGTAGTTTTTTTGTAAAAAGATTTTTTTACTAACTTTGGTTTGCTGCCACATGATACGAGTGACCGGTACAAGTTTTGGCATAAATTCCACTATCTTCTTGTCGTAGCGTTGTTTACAGAAATGTCCAACACTTATAGTTTCTGAAATAAAAGAATAATGATCAAAAGGGGTTCCCTCTATCTGGCAGAATCTTGATGCTCCGAAACTTATTTGGCATAATATAACACACTTGGCATAACCTTCTTTAAACGAATATTTGAAAAGCATCAAAATTATTTAATATAAATCTTTTTTGACCGAATGTTTTAAATATGTCCGAATTTACAATGACATACTTTTAAGATGGCAGAATTTTATTTAGAATATTTTTAGTAGGCATATTGCCATTTCTATGAAATAGCATTATTAATCTTAAAATAAAATTAAAATATTGTCTACAAAAGTTAGTGACAGTAACGAATCGCTGCAAAACCGACTCCACGTAGTCTTGTCTACCCTACCCTTAGAGTGTAATTTAAACCTGTGTAGGCGCGGAGGGGCGAGACGGCCCGCGAGCTGAGGAGCAGGTGGTCTAAACGCACGCCGCCGCGGCTGAGGCTGGCCGGCTCGCCAGCCTCAGCCGCGAACCGAAAGCGCGCAAACCGAAGCTGTGGTGGTGAGCGTTAAAACTATCTGTGACGATAAGCCGCCGGAGCCCCGCAGTGCCGGAGCCGTGACGGAAACCATGCCTGATGCATGTTGCATGCTCGCTTGCATACTGCATGCTTGCTGCATGCATACTGTATGCTTTTTTGCCTGTTTGCATGTTTGTGTGAACTTTCTGCGATATGATGGTTCTAATTTTTAATTATTATGGATACTTTTTAAATAAATAATATTATTATTTGATAATTGTAAGAATTCATCTTTTGTACATTTACATAACGATTTTAATATGTCAACAAAATATATCACAAAGGGGAATGCTTGTAGGTTAATTCACAGGCTAATTTTGCATGTACATTATAAAAGTAATTTTCAAAAATATACCGAAAACTTAATTATTCAGAATAGACAAAAATGCACCAAGGATGTCGCTGTACAGACCTGTAGTTTAAATGATGTTAGTGTACAAACGGATAATATTAGTATAGTCCCTCAAAATGGATGACCTTTTTCGTGACAAAAAATGAGCCACGCAATATTTCATCAAAATATAGCCGGAGCCTTAAACAAACGTGACGAAATTTCGTTTGCCATATTAGATTTGCTAAATAACTAGATCAGCGTAGATGTACTGTGTCTTCCTGAGACATTCTTGCTTGAAGGTACTGAAAAAAACTTTCGCCTAAAAGGCTTTACAACTGCAGCTTACTATTTAAGGAAAACTTCAAAAAGAGGTAGCGCTATTATTCTTATAAAAAACGAAATTGAATTTAAAATAATACAAGAAATACAAAACATAAGCGAAACATGTGTATTTGAATGCTGTGGTTTAGAACTAACTAAATATGGTATATTATTAATATTTGTGTTTATAGAACCCCTTCGTCGAATGTACCTAACGATCTTTCTTTATAAACTCGAGACTCTATTGAGGAAGTTGTGTCGTAATACAAGAAAGAAAATTATTATATGTGGGGATACAAATATCGATATTTTAAAACAGTCAAAGGAAAATAGGGAATATAATTACAACATAAAACATGCTATCTTGAGACCTACTAGAGTAACAGAAAAGACACAAACATGCATCGATCACATCATCACCAACATAGAAAAAGGTTGTGCAAAAATACATAATTTAGGTTTATCAGATCACTCAGCCCAATCATATTCTTGGGCTGTTACAAAAATACATCAACCAGTTTTAAAATGGTGGTATCAATTTAAACGAGACTATAGTAATGACAATAAGGAAACATTTTTAATGTCAATCTCGTGTCTGTCTTTTAGTGACATATTTGAGGAACACTCGACTAACGAAGCATTCTGCAAATTTATCGATACATTTCTCCTATTTTATAACTTATGTTTTCCTACAATTCACGTAAAAGTTACAAATAAAGCATTAAATAAATTAAACTGGCTTTCTAGAGGTATAAAACTAAGCTGTAAGAATAAAAGTAAATTAAACTATAAATTAAAATATAAAAATAAAAGAATCTCATAAAAACAAGTACAAAAGCTATTGTAACTTATTGAAAATATGCATTTTAACGTCTCGTCAAAATAATAATACCAAATACATAAATAAAGCCCAAAATAAGTGCAAGGCAGCGTGGAATGTAATAAAAAAGCATACCGGCACAGACTTAAAACGCTCCTGTATTTCAAAAATTACTGTGGGCAATAGTGACTGTTTATGTCCCGATTCTATTGCAAATCAATTCAATATTTTTTTCATAAACACTGTTACCAATAATAGGTTTGATAATAAAGAAGATTCAAGATTAAAACAAATGGGTCATATAGAATCAATTAATAATTCATATTTTTGTACCCACTGGATGGTAGTGACCTTAAAAAAATAGTGATGTCTCTTAAAGATTCCAAAGCTAGTGGTTATGATCTCTCTAGAGCAAGGAATATTTCCCGATTTATTAAAGATATCAGTAGTGAAACCAATATCACGAGCATAGCGAGTGATTCAAGTGTTAGAATCCTGAGCGACGTGAGTGATTCATAGTCCTCGATATAAATCCGTTTTATTCAAGAGTTGCATACTATACTTTATACCATGACTACGAGAAAAATAAAGATTTAAGCGAAAATAGACATTTAATAAAAGGTTAACACGTTCAGTGTCGGGAGCCCTCCTGGAGGATTCACCTACTTGGATATTATGGGATGCCGGGAGCCCTCGCGGAGGGCTCATTTTAAATGTAGACGTTCAGTGTCGGGAGCCCTCCTGGAGGGTTCAGCTACTTGGATTTGGGATGCCGGGAGCCCTCGCGGAGGGCTCATTTTAAATGTAGACGTTCAGTGGTGAGACCCCTCCTGGAGGGTTCACCTAGTCGCATATGGAATGCCGGGAGCCCTCACCGAGGGCTCATTTTAAATGTAGGTTTTTTTAGCGAATACAGATTATAAACCGTGAAAATAAAATCTGATGTATATTTTAACAAAACCTAATGCCGGCAACCCTCCCGGAGGTTTCACTTCCAACTACGAATAATAAAAGTCGTAGACTTCCAATATGTATGGCGGCATGGCGTATGAGTTCTATGAAAATGGGTGGAGTCGAAAGAATTAAGGAGGTTGTATAGCATTGAAATAGCGGTCGAATATATTGACGTGTTCTAAATTCAAACATCAAAATAGCGATTAAAAGAGCTTTTTATTCACTGTTTTCAGTAAATAAAATAAGCTTTTTAGAGGGGGAATGGTATAAAAATAATTTGACGAGGTTTTTAATTGAAAAATGCTTTTATAAAGTACATGAGTTTTTAGATTATAAATTGTAAGTTTAGTTTTGTTGATTGCTCGGTCATTTTAAATTATTATTTATTAATATTGTGGTTTTCTCTCCTAATTATTGACATGACTATTATTGACATTTATTATGACTATTATTTTTTCATTATTGTATTGACATTTATTTATTTTTTCATTGTTGTATTGACATTTATTTAATTCAATAATACAATTTTAATGGGATTGTCTGTTTAATGACGTCTGGCATGATTATGATAAATTAATTTTAATAAAATATTATGTAACTTTATTTTACGCACGCCGAAATTAAAGGCAGAATAAGAGAACAATTTTGTACGTTTTACCAACCTTCTGTACCTTATAGCAAATAAATGAATGAATGATTGAATTTGAACTTGAATTTGAACTTGAATTTGAACTTGAATTTGAACTTGAATTTGAACTTGAATTTGAACTTGAATTTGATATGCGCGTAAAGATGATTCTGACTTACAAAATTATGAGTTTTGAATGTATGATAAATGTGTGTATGCCAAACGATTTTCTGCGAAATGAAGTTTATACTATTCGCTGTTATGCAAAATAATATTATGACATAAAAAGTTATTCTTTATACAGGGTAGACCCGTCTCTCTTTTATTATGCAACTCTTGATTAATTAAAAAGGAGCAAAATGCTTTATGACATGTGTGTGTCGATAATTATGATAGATAATGTGTATAACTATTGTACTCGTAGTATTATAATTGCCATCTTCATAGCTATTCTACCTCAATTTATAAACTGCGTTCAAGAGCTGTCAGTGTTCCACAACAATGATGAGTCTGGCAGCTCTTGAACTCAGTTTAGATGTGCTGATCGCGTTCAGTTTCATCGGTGAAAGAAAAGTATTCACTCAAGACTTGAAATTGTCGCATTGTCAAATAAATAGATCACTTTACCAAATATTTTGTCCATTGATTGAATGCTCGGTAGTGTACAGTTGAATATATTGAACTGTCTCTTCAAACGCGGGGGAATATCGTTACGACCACCACCTATAATTATATCAAAACATTGATTGAAAACTGCTTGAAAAAAATTACTAGGAATTTTTATCGCATCATGCTGGTCTGGCCTCAAATTAGCTCATGTATGTAGGTAGGTATAATTACTTACAAATAACATGCGACTAGGGCAGGAAGATGATGATAATGACTTATGAATTTTTGCATTTTTACCATAATTTTATTGGGAGTCGTAAAGTCTCACAGCACTTGGGACTCTGAGACTGCAGTGGTCTTGAATGAATGGGATTGACCTTTGATTAAACAGGGTGGTATCATACGAAGTAGGTACGTATCATACCACTCAGTCCAGTACAGTGCCCCAAGCAAGTGACGCTGACACTGTATCAATGCGAGTCTCAATAAAACCAATATATCTCAAATCATCAATAACAATAAGTACTAAAATAATAACCGGTTATGTTCGTGATCCTTACTGACAAACATATAAAAATTACCAGTTTTATTATGCAGATTATGTAGTCGTCGATATAAAAAAATGATAATAAGTTTTAATTACACTTCTCATCAGAAAAATCGAAACATATGGTTTGTGTCCTAATTTAACACAAAAGAATTTTCATTCCATGAAAAAAATCACATGATTGTGTAGCTGGCAGTTTGGCCATTACAGTGATAAGCGAAAATTCTAAATTCAAAATTAGAATTTCATTTGTTTGTCCTATAAATGAAATTATTCACTGTTTTGAGACAAATGTGTGTTTAGAGTTGGAGTACATTTCACCTTTGAAAACTAAAAATTAGCGCTTATCTTAAAACTTTTTGTTCTGTGTTCTGTATACTGTGTTTACTGTGACTGGGACGTCTGAAAAAGTTTTTTTTTCTAAAACATAATGGATACTTCGCCCGCAGAAGCCGCCCAAGTGGTGGCATATTCTCCAACTTGTTCTATCTGTTTATTTATCTCATGAATCCAATATCTTCTCTTTTTAATTTTTCTTTTTTTGGCGCGGCAATATATAAATTCATATAAATACCTAAACTCAATAAATCATCCTCATACTCGCTATCAGAATCAGAAAACACGACTTACAGACGCACTAGTGCACCTTCTGAGAAATTACAACAGCGTCTGATGCCAAATTACGTTGCATACACGGGACAAGTGTGCACACCAGTTCTCCCACGTTGCATCGCATACGTTGCGTACGTGGGACCAGTTTGTCTCTAGCTTTAGTGTGTTTCTATTGCATACTTATTCCTATAAAATCAAGAGTCTAGATATGATAATGCGTTGCATACGTTGCGTACGTGGGATCAGTTTGTCTCTAGCTTTATAGTATCGCTGTTAACAATAGTATTTTCACGTGACGATGCTGTTAAATCTTGACTATTTTGATGTCGAACTCTGTTTCAATAAATAAAAAAAAAACTAAAAACTATAAACTCTGTTTCTCGAAGTTTCTGTTTCAATAAATATATCCATAGTACTTTCAACGACTTTAAGCATTGTAAAAAAATATAAAATGAGTCAAGCTCGCATTTTAACATAATATTTTTGAATAAAGTAATTAAAACTAATTATATTTTTTTTATATCGACGACTGCATAATCTGCATAATAAAACTGGCAATTTTTATATGTTTGCCAGAAAGGATCAAGACCATGGCTGGTTATTATTTTAGTACTTATTATTATTGAGGATTTGAGATACATCGCTTTTCCCCCGTAGCTGGGTTTTTTTTTTCTATGGAGCTTGAGCATAAAGTGTATCATAATAAAAACATTAAAGTTGCATGTGCTTATAGTCTGTCATTAATCATTATGGTACCTACTACGATAACTACGATAATATTAAGAGTATTAACTAATATTATAGAATTGTTGATAGCTATAGATTGAAAATACCTGGATGTATCATTGCACCGAACATCTGAATGTCAGCTATAATAGTGAATTCGCCGGGCTTCTCTAGAGAGTAGAAACCTCCTGCTTCCATCATTTGTCGTACTATTTCATTTGTCACCTAAAACATTCAACCAAGATTTCATTCATAATTTCTGAGCGTCTACTATAAGGTCGATAAGTTCGTGTCGTCTGTTGGGACAGGTTTACTCAAACTGTTTCTGGTACGTTTCTCAAAAGGCTAATCTGTATTTTGTCCGTCAGATTTATTCCGGGCATTTCGTTCACTGGCAGTAGATACGCGTTGCATCTAATACATCTCTGAGAACTCAATACCGTGTTCTGTGCCAGTGTGCTGCGCCTGCGCTCCACAGTTTCTCAACAACGAACTTGTCGGCCTAGCAATCTTTATCGTTCCATCATTACCTGATCCCCCCATGAATTCACCACCGGCATGTTTATGTCGTCAACGAACACTGTCATCGCTCGCCCTCCTGGAGGCCCATACGTCATACCGACTCGCTTTTCCACATATGATTCGATAATTCTCTGAAATGTAAAAAACGTCATAATTCCATCACATTCAACGAGTAGCTCGTCGGGACAGTCAACGTGTAGATATAAGGATTCATTTTACTCACTTGGAACAAATTAGGCGTCGTAGCGGATGAGAAGTTTATTATTTTAAACAATCGTACTTCGCTATCGTATTTTATCATATAACTTTTTAACATGACTGTCTTGGCAGTGCCTTGTTCGCCGATCAGAAGCACCGCCTTGTTCTGCTTAGCGATAGTTTCAATCAAAAATGTAATACACACGTTATCAACATTTGGCACCAGGATTGAAGAGTACTCCGGTATACTTTCAGTCGGGTAAATGTATCGCTCAACACTCTCGGACCTGGCAAAATTGAAATGAAAATACCTGTTATAATAATTCCATTACAGGCAACTACTGGGCAACACGATTTAGACGATACTCCTTGTTGTCGAACTCTCGGGGTTCTGACGACCCGTAACGACCGGCAAAGATCCAAGAATGACAGCTGGGACCCGGATATTCCGTTTCTCCATCCTAAAACAGCCACCCTACGGTGGAAACTCGGAAACGTGTGTTCATGTGTCCACCACAGACGGAGTGGATAGTCGGAAATGACTTTTGATTGTTCTTCCGACTTTTTACCCCAAGTACAGTCATTATCGCATTTGATGATATTGGTAATTACAAACGATTTCAGCTTCAAAGAAGAAATATGTATGTATTTATATAGGTATTAGCATACTAAGTAAGTATAATAGTAATAGTCTACTAAGTCTCCTGGGCCAGATTTTCTATCATGTTTCTTTAAATGATTGTACACAGTCGAGGGAGAAAATCGGAAGAAAAATAATACACGTATTCCGATTATCCAACCCGTCTAGGATGGATTCTCGGACATACGTTTTTTTGCAAGTGAATTATCGGAATAAGCCCCGGGACCGACTGTTTAACCTGCTTTCCGGGGTATGTAAGATACCCGGTATGTAAAGATGGTCAACCATCCACAGATTAGCCTTGGCAAACGTTATTGCTTAAAACACAAAACACACATCATTATATCTATGCTCATGATAATGTACTCGTAATACGCTAATTTTTTGCTTTGGATAATCGTAGTATCGGTTACTAATTACCAGTCACCGGTGACTGGTAATTAGTGACCGATACTTAAACACGTGACTTTACTCATCATTATGAACAACTTTTACTATGGGACCAAACCTGAAATCGCGAAAAAAAAATCAGCTGTTCCATACACTTTGACGAATTTTGCGAACATAAATGTAGGGAACAGCTGATTATTTTTTCGCGATTTCAGGTTTGGCCCCATAATAAAAGTTGTTCATAATGATGAGTAAAGTCACGTGTTTAAGTTTCGGTCACTAATTACCAGTCACCCAATTATAATACGTATCTACCGATATGTTTCTTATAGAATAAAACATTATGATAGTGTTATATCTCTTTTACCCTATATGTATATTTTAGTGAGGGATGCATACATTTTATTAAAAAAGTAAGTATAACGTTTGTGAAAACTAGCACTGACCAGTGCTCCCAGACGCCGCTGGGGGTGACAGTGTACTCGAAGGGCATGACCCATTCCTTGGATTTGGCGCCGGGCCAGTCCATTTTCACGGGAAGCTTGGTCATGAACTCACACATGCGAGTGCGCATATCTAGCTCCAGTACCGATCCCAACGACCACATCATCGCAAAGATGAACAGCCGCTCTAAATGACGGTCTGTGTGAGTCTCTGCAAGTATTAATAAATTTTATTTTATGTTAAATCATTTATCATCGTCTAGGTAGCCGCCATATTTGAACAATATTCACAAAACAGTTTGTGTAAAACTACCGAAATTGTTTATTCTGTATTCTTTGTGGAGTATAACCCCACAAAGAATACAGAATAAACAATTTCATTTCATTTCATTTCAAAGCTGAGACAAGGTTTATTTATCTAGTCAAAAAGTTATGAAAAATTGTTCAATTATAATTTGTAACAACACATAACATAACATCACGCCAGTATTCCCCGAAAGGTAAGCTGAGGTGTAATAATATTGCGTTTATTTACTGGTCAGAGTGAACAATGACGAGGAACAGAACTTCCACCTCTGCCTTGCATATATTGGCCGGCTTGAGTGAAGATTCGCGATAGCAAACGTCCGCGGAGGAAGGAAGTATTCTAGTAAGATGCTGGTAGGTATATTGACCGTACTTCCATCACAAAGTCAAAGTAACGGTTAAATTTGTTTATTCACAATTTTGGTTGTTATTTTACTGTTACTTTTGCCTCTAACTTTTCTGCTCATTAAGCTGATGTAAAAGCTAAAGTAATTTTTATTTTGTTAAAGTTGTACTGTTGTAGGTTATTTAGACTTATGCAACACCTGATTGAGCTGTAGTCTAGCATATATCACTGTGCACTGTACATCTGTGTAATAAAGTACCTAATAACCTACAATTCATTCTATTATTAAAATATTAAATTAAAATAGCATCAAGATCGTACAGTGAAACTTCAAGTTCATCAGATAATGAACGTATCGTTCGTTAGTTAACGCATAGGCGTAAGAGATATTCTCAAGGATATTTATTTATTTATTTATTTATTTTGGTTCACCAACAATTGTATACACTGGTATAAGCACAGAAAACAGAAGCAACAATCAGAATAAAGTGTAACAATCACTTATAGGTAAACTCTACATGCACACAAAACGTTGTTGTAACTTACAAAGAAAAAAAATTGAAATAGAATACTATGTTATATAAGGTTGCACATAGAACTTAATAAACAAGTTAAACTAAATTAAAACAAAATCAAAACAGAATGAAAACAGACAAATTATGAACAAAACAAACAAAAAAAAAACAAAGCCAAAGTAGACAAAACTATGCAATACAGAAAAAAGGAATAAGTAGTCTAAGTCACCTACCCAGTGAGATAAAGCATTAACTTAATGATCGGGGAGATACTTATACAAGGTCGCTTTCAATTTGCCTAAACTGTCAAAATGGAGGTCGATTCGATCACTGCAATCGTTCACAGTCCTGCAAAACCTCGCGTAGGGAGAATTAGCACCCAGAACCGTTCTTCTCTGCGGAGGGCAGAGAGGGGTTATAGGATTGCGAGGAATTCTGGAGGGGGCGCGGAAGTTAAAACAATTCAATATTTTCGGACAGTCAATTTTATGGGCCATAACTTTGCATACAAACATCGCGTCATTCAGTCGTCGACGTTTGTCTAGAGAAACCATATTAAAATGTTTGAGCCTATCGCTATATGAACGTATTTTCCTGGACAAACCGCTAGCATAGGCCAGGTGCCCCAGAAAACGTTTTTGTACACGCTCAAGACGCAATGAATGAGCAGCATAGTGTGGCCGCCAGACCACGCTACAATACTCCAACATGCTTCGACACAAGCAATTATATAGGATAATTTTTGTTCTAGAGTTTTTAAATTGTTTTGTGTTTCTGATAACGAAACCCAGCATTTTAGAAGACTTTTTCACTATATTGTCAATGTGGGGGATAAAGGTCAATTTCTGATCAAATATAACACCGAGATCTTTTATTGTGTCTAATTCCTTTACTTTATCTCCATCAATATAATAATCATGGTCGATGAGATGATGTTTCCTAGAAAATTTGATATGGTAACACTTGCTAGGATTTAAGAGCATTTGGTTTATTTGGCACCATATCACCAATTCATCCAAATCGCTTTGTAATTCAGTGGCGTCATGCTTAGATTTAACTATTTTCACGAATTTTAAGTCATCGGCAAACATAAAGATTTTACAGTGGCGAAAGCAGTTCGGAATATCATTAATAAAAAAGTTAAACAAAACCGGCCCTAAATGAGACCCTTGTGGCACACCCGAGGATATGTGTCTGACGGTCGATCGAAAGCCATTGACTACTACAAAGAAAGTTCTGTTCTCAAGATACGAACTCAACCATGAGAGTAACGGTCCAGCGATACCATAAGTTCTTAATTTGTCAATGAGAATTCGATGCGAGACCCGATCGAAGGCTTTGCTAAAATCCGTATATATGACATTAGCTTGATGGCCAGAATCTATTGCTGTCGTCAATAACTCAGTAAAAAGTGTCAGATTGGTATTTGTGGATCGAGACTCCACGAAGCCATGTTGTTCCTCACTTAAGTAGATTTTAAGATGATTTTGGATGTGAGGGCAGATCATAGACTCAAAGATCTTACTTAGGGTTGATAAAATTGAGATGGGTCTATAGTTCGAAACTAAGTCCTCTTTGTCGGATTTATGGATGGGGACGACCTTTGCTTCCTTCCATTTTGAAGGGAAGACTCCACTAGACAAAGATTTATTAAAAATAAGCAACAGAGGCGCGACCAGCTCATTCGCACACTCTTCTATGAATATTGGTGGTATTTCATCTGGACCAGCACCTTTGTTGCAGTCTAAACTTTTTAGCTTTTTGTATAATGCTTCACTATCAATGACTGGGCTGTTTAAAAATATGCTACCTTCTTGAATATTATTAAAATTTGTGGCTTTATCGGTACTGTAATCGCTTTCAGCAGGGCTATTTTTTTATGGGATGAGGCTGATTTACTGTTCCGATACATAACGAGGAAACAGTTACGTACCTCAGTTTATTGTTGCAAGACCAACTGACGCCAACCAAAGCTATAGTATGTATTTTACCAGTAGGTAGGTACCTACATAAAGCTACCAAGATAAAAAGAAGTTAAGGGATCTTTTGTAACAAATATGACTATAAGAAAAGCAAAAAACACATAAAATTATACCAAACATCTAACTTTAAAACTTATTTGAAACACCGGTCGCCTAAAATTAATAATATAAGATTAATATCAATCCAATTTCAATACAAACTATACAGTCGTTCGAATTTACAAAGCTGGGTTACGAAAGCTGTGCTCCTTGATTTATTATTAGACTCAATGAAGAATTTTGATTTTGACATTTAGCACCACTTGACAATGAAATTGTGGTGCTGTCATGTGTAGAAAACGCTCCCCGCGATTTTTTGGGATTAAAACGTTTGTGTAGTGGCAACGGTTTTGACTTTTACTTTAGCTGTTACTTGAATGAAGAAACACATTTGCCATAATATCAGTAAAGATGTAGTAAAAGTCAATACTTTTACTGATTACTTTCGTTGTTGATGCAGAAACTGGCCGTAAGAGGCCTCTCCGAGTGGCTTCGACCTCTGGTACGCCTTCAAATGACCTGGGACCCCATGGTCCCGAGACATGTAAAATAACAATGCAATATATATAAGTGTATAATTTGTAGGCCTGCGTAAATACTGTCGATAATACACAGTAAATAAAAATGTGCAGAATAAAAGCCTACTCCAGTCCATTTTAAACTTATCACAGTAGGTAATGAATTATTTGCTTACTGCCACTGGGTATTTCAATTTGTAATAATCCATTAAGCACGTCTGTACATTGTCTGAAAAGCAAGTTTACAATCTTCATCATACTAAAGATAAGTAATACATTAACGAATTATTTTTAATAGATGCAGTATTAAATACAAACCTGATGTAGATAGCTTCCAGAATTTTCATCTTAGCCACAAGCTTGATTTGTAAGAATGAATGCACGTCGTCATATACTTTATTGAAAATGGAACGAAAGGTATCGGCCTCTTTTTGAGGGCGTTGCCGCAGCCAGCCCTGTGCATATGAACTAATAAATATGTATGAACGTGGATGAAAAAAGGAATCTGACAGAACCGCAGTTTATCTATGTGAAAAAGCCGTGTGTTTATATTGAACCAATTGTTTCAGGACTGAGTTTCACACTGCAATCCTCAGCTGACTTATTCCTTCTTGACTAAGTGGTTCTCTTAACGTTATTTTGTTTGCAGATTCTATAATGATATATATTATGTTACACAATAATCTTATCTAACACCTGGATAGTCAATTTTATTTTGAATTTGAAGTTTATAACTTTTCAAACTCTAGTTAAGCATTAATTAAGGTAATACAATAGCTAACACTAACAATGTTTTCGATTTTTTTTTTTTTCAAATAAAACTAACTAACCAACTAACTTACTAAACTACTTATAAGTGTTTGTTAATTTTACCGTCTATTGTTAACAATTTTGAAAAATGATCTACGTATTCGGACTTTGACACCAAACACACACAAAGTCAACTAAACGAACGCTTAATGTCTTAATGTCAACATTAAGCGATCAAAATTACAGATAAAATATCTTCATTATAAATCTATCCAACGATACCAAAAGTTAAAAAAAAATTGGTTTGGTTGGTAATTATATTTCCTCCATTCTTGAGAACAGATCTATTTATGAATCATGAAATCATAATTTATTGGCGAACTGGCCATAGTAATATATATATGAATCATGAAATCAGATATTATTGGCGAACTGACCAATAGTAATTTATTTATGCTCATGACTGTACATGTTTAAATACATGCAAACTTAGCGGAGCTCTATCGGTCTTTACCTCTAGTATAGGTTGCCATTTGAGTACGGATGAAGACAGAAACACCATGCCCATCCGACTGACAGTGGCGGGCGAGGCGTTGTCCACGTTGTCCGGCTCGAACACCAGCTTACTGTTCTGTGCCATCGGTATACGGTCTCCGTTGGCCAGCGTCAGCGTCTTGTTGTCATCTAGCACTGAATTTAAATTCTCTATCCACACGGCGTCCACCGGACCATCTGCCAATACAATATGCTTTACAGATATTTCATCCATATCGTTTATAGGTTTACACATTCTCTTTGGTTGCATATTCACCTAGGACGATCCAAGTTGTATCAGATTTCTTAACCTTCAGGGCTCTTCGCCACAGAGTAGAGAATATCCCATCAGTCCAATCATTTGTTGCTACGTCTAAACGCCCAAACATTTGGGGCGCAGTGATAGCCTAAAATATTTTCTATATGATAACAGAACGTCGAAAAAAAATTAAAAGGCAACTTGTTTATATAAAACACTAGCGATCCGTCACTGCGTCGCACAGATTATGCGACTTGATAAAACATGAAGATTTATTTTTATATCTAAGCTAAATTTAATGTATTGTACACAAATAAAACCGCACAAAAATCCGTTGCGTGGTTTAGAAGAATAACTTGGTCACACAGAAAGACATCAAAAACGACTTCAATTTATAATAATATGTTATAGTGTGTGTTATGCATCTCACCCCTAAGGATGTGAAATATCGTTATTTTTTTTCTGTTTTTATAGGTATTAGAAATATATTTTAGTATTTTTGTTTATTTTCACAGTAATTTAAAAAAATGAGATGGAGTACCTTCGGATTCATTCTCGCTTCCCTGTGCGGTTTCCCGAGTTCAGTGAGCGCCGCCATGAGCGCGTGTATACAGGTGGTCTTGCCCGAGCCAGTCGGACCCATCGCCATCAAGCCGTGCCTCACCAGCGATGTCTCAAACAACTGTATGATCTTCAAGTTCCAATCCGGGTGGTTGACAAGGTGCAAGCGTTCTGTTACTAATACAATAGCACGTTGCATATCCCTAAATACAAAAAACAAAACGGGTTACCTAACAGTTATAGCAAAGCTAGAATCCCTAAAACCTACATAGGTAACCATCGGTAGACCCAAGCCCCTTCACTTTCGGTTTTGTCTGAATGGTAAAAAAAAACGCCGACCCTAAGTATCATAGACAAGAAGGGAAGAAGAAGATGATGATAGTATGATGACAAATATAAGTTGTGCTACCTTTGAACAGTTTGAGTTATTTTCATGCCGGGGAACAAATCTTCAATCAACGATATAAACAAAGGCTCGTCTTCGTCTACCAACTTAGACACGTTCATTTCCCTGAAAAGTAATAGCATTACTGCAGAATACCGTTTAGATACATTTATTAAAATATTGTAATAATCACTCACTTCAGTACTCTCATCATGATGTTCTCCTCTGTATTATCCGGGTTTGCCCGTTTCTGCGCGCCCATAGTTCGCAACACGGACAAAATGTTCCGCAACCCGAAGTCATAGTGCACCTGCTTCGACAGCTGCTCCTCGCACAGTTTGTACAACGTAAAGAACTTGCGAGCTGCAATTTTATTGATCAATTGAACCTACAGCTGCCTACGAGTTTTCTGAGACTCGTGATGGTGAAACTAGAAGACTCACAAAAACCAGTACAAGGGACATACCTAACACGATGTTATCTTTAAAGCCGCAGCTGGCCAACTTGACACGGATAATAATCTGTCTGTCCGGGACCATCATCGCGACAGAGCGAAATTGTATCTTCAAATTTTCAGGCAGCTCTTGACGTCCAGCATAGCCAGGGTTCATGGTGATGATGAAGCCAAACTCCCGATTCAAAGTTACTGTGTCACCGTCACTACCAAAGCAACATAGACAGTTTTAATGATTTTAGTTGTGGATTTTTCTCCGGAATGTGTGTAAGGACAGATTTTACAACAAGTACAAGGGACATACTTTTATTAAAAAAACCATCAAGTGCGTGTCGGACCACGCACAATGAAGGGTTCCGTAATTGGAAGACTTTATCCCAAGAACAAACTTAGTGCTCGTTTACGGAGACGCGGGGCGTTGTGCGTCGCGTGTAGCGTGGCGTTTCGCGGTGCGTCGGACGTTTTTTGTTTACAGACAGGCGGCGCGTGCAGCGGCACGTGCATCGGCCCGCGTCATCACACGTGCAAACACAAAAATATGGGAATTTATGATGTTGTTTATGAAGGGGGGGGGGCATGGCACGTACGACGCCGCGGCCCCCCCGCGGTTGTCGCTACGTTGTACTTCGAACGGAGAATTGCAAGAATAGCTAAACGCAACGTTGCGTCACGATTACCGTCGCGTGCGACGCGGTGATGCCATCCGCGGGCTCCGCCTGCATTTCAAGCAAACGCGTGAAATATCGCTTCTCCGTAAACTCTGTCATACAACGCCATGTTTCAATTTAGTGCCGCCACACACGTGACGCTCTACGCCCCGCGTCTCCGTTAACAAGCACTTAACATTGTAGTTGAAAAACATGTTCTCCCATACATCCCAACTGCAAATGTTTGTAAGTTTGTACGCACAATATTGAGAGATTTACCATGTTATTTTAAGACCATAAACTTCTTATAGGTTTTCCTGTAATCTATGAGTAAAGAAACAATCACAGAATTAAAAAAAAAAATTTGATCCTCACAACAATCCATTGATATCTCACGGTACAGTTTGCAAACTAATTTTTTTGTTTTTCCAATTTGTCCCCGAAATGTAACCCCGTTATTCAAAATTCATTTATTTACGTTACACGTTCGTGTTTAGGTCAGAGAAATTTATATGTGTACCTTTCAACTAAATTGGTCATGTAGATTCGAAGCAAATTGGCTGTGACAGACAAACAGACACGACTGCCATAATGACAGATAGACACACGAGTGATCGTACGGAATCGTAGACAGAGAATTCTATAGACTCACGATATCCGTGTCATCGAAAAGGACAGAAAAAAAGGTACATCTATTGTTTAGGGTTACCAAGTGTTCTGTAACATTTTACCCAATATTCTTCACAAAATTCGTTTTTTTTAAATGAGGTTGGTATTTCAGGTTTCTATATTGAGAAATAAAAAAATACAAACAATGATGCAACTGCAATGTTTTAAAATTCCAAAAATTCTAAAGTCATTTAAGGCCGAAACACACTTGTAACACCCGACGCCATCACACTCTTGCTTATTGGCCAAATGATGAAAAATAGCTCAACGAGATGAAATGTGGCCAATGAGTAAGCGTGTGATGGCGTCGGGTGTGACAAGTGTGTTTCGGCCTAAATTCAAACTAGGCTGAGAATCAGCACTTTTCGAACGTCAAAATTACATAAGACAGTCCCCCAAAAACGCCCGCCCTTCACCACTTCCTAGTGCTTTTGCTGGGAAGAAGAACTGGCGCAACAAACTCCCAAGCAGCACAGTTGTCTGTTCAGTTAGAAAACTTGATTGAATGTAAACTATTTGCATACTATTGTATAGAATAGTATGCAAATAGTTTACATTACACCCCGAAAGGTTGAGGTCTTTCTGCCATTTGCGTTTCCGAAAGGTTGAGGTCTTTTTGCCATTTTCGTTTCAATGTTCTGGGCGAAAACTCAGGTGACGAATACTAAAATAAATAAGGAAAATGTTATTAAATTAGGCATTTATTATTGAAACAAAATTATGTACATATAACTTTCTGCTTGTTATGCAGCTGTAATTTTTTTTAATCCTATATACTTACAGAAGTTACAGATTTAACTGTTTTTGAGCTCCCTGCTAATGTTTCAGTGGATGTGGCTTCGCTGTTCTTAATCATCATAGTGTTTCCGCGATTTACTGATTCTGTAACCTAATGGAATTTAACGTTAAAATTTTATAACCATTGTATTGAAATTCAATCTTTGCAATCACATGATATATTCATATTTATTGCCGTATTCGGAACAGCATCGGGGTATAAGTAAGTTTTGCTTTCTTTCTTTATTAAAAGATTACCATCAAAGTGTTGGCTGCAAATCCTGGAAGTCATTTTTGGAGCCCAATTAGGCCTACTAGTAGCAGCAATCCACATGTTTCTTATTTCGGGTTTATTTGGAAATCTGCAAGTACATAAAATTTTTGGTCGGTGGGTCGTCTTAGATATTATTATAGCTTATAAATAGTGTGTATTACTAATATCATATGGATGAAATAAAGTTCTTTTTATTTTTATTGACATTGCATAAAAAAATCAGTAAGTATTACCCATTGATGTATTAAAAGCGGTAGATACGGGACTGAGTAACAGCGCCTAGTCCTATCAAACTACATGATTGCCTGTAGTCGGCACTCAGTCGCGCACGGGGTATCGTTGATCAAACAGCTCCATAATTACAGTTTTTTTGTGATAAATACGCATCAAAATAACTTCTTGTGCAGCTACACAGTGTTTTAATAATACTAGGAAGGAAAATAAGACACACGGGATTACTTACCAGTCGTAAGTACAGCCAAAAATGCTAATTTGTTGAAAGTTATAATAATTTTTAATATTTTCTTCGCCATGTTTGTGAGAGCGAGATAGATATTACAACATGCGTGAGAGACACGATACGCACAAAATGTGCGAGTGTCGAGACTTATTGGCGACGACTCGACGAGTACTAACGCGATTTCGCTCGCACGACAGCGCCGTCTCCTATCGCTGTTCTTGTCTATTGTTAACAGCACGCGTAGCATGACCACCGTAGAAACAAGTTTTGTCGACGAAAGAATAGACAAAATGACAGTTAAACAATCACAATCTGTCATTTTGTCTATTCTTCCGTAGACACGTGTCTACGGTGGTCATGCTAAGCGTGCTGGTAGGTTTGCGACTGTGATCACACTGATCACAGATGTGTGAGTTTTGCTGCATGTAGTGGTGCGCAAAGCCCAGGTTTACTGATTGCGATGTTAGCGCGTAACATATCTTCCTCCTTTTAATATATCAATGGTATTACCCAAATTAAAAGGTAAATTCCCCGTCAAAAAGTGGCAACACTGAATGTTGAAGAATGAAAATAAAAATATTGCTCAAATCACGATTTTATGAGATGTAACACATTATACAAATTAGTTGGTACATTACTGCGACTATTTGATTATAAATAGTAGAACACAAAGCGATCTAATACTTAAAAAATCGAATACTTACGAGTGAAACGACAATCCGGCAATCTTCATCAAACTATCACTTTTACAGTTTATTACACTGCACCTCACCATTTTGCACAGTTGCACAAATGTTATTTATAATCGAATTGAGCACTGAAATATCGTATTTTGTATTTATTCTGGTGTAATTGATAATAATCCAATCTGCAATCGCTACAAACGTCAAACTTGTTGTGCACAATGATGTGCTCAGCCGACACGCGAACGAGGACAGAAATATTTTTACTCTGTCTCTTTTTTTTGCTAGTGACGTTAATATATTCTTCTTTTTCTTGTGCGAATGCAAAGGAAGATATCCAGCAGTCTATAGAATTCTCTGTCTACGTACGGAATCCTACAAATGTCTATGTTCACAAATTTTCCGATGTTTTCTATTTATGATAAGTCATCGGTGTAGCCACGCTTGTACCTGAAGATGAAGGTTTCCTTCCTCTCCTTCTTAGCGGTGAGACAGATGTAGATCTGCTGCGCGGCCACTGACAGCACGGGCAATTCAATGCGGTTGAACTCATCGAAGCAGCCCCACGTGCCTGACTGAGCCAAGCCTTTATAGATGCGACCCAAGCCTGACCAATAACACATTTATTAAACACCTCGCATATAATATAGTGTAATACGAACTACATAGGTACTTATAATCAAGTCCAATGAGCAACTGTACCTCTGAAGTCCATCTGGTCGGAACAGTTGAACACAATGACAAGCTTGCCGAGGGTGCGGCCCATGTCTTTGGTGGTCTCAGTCTTTCCGGTTCCGGCGGGGCCAGCGGGCGCGCCGCCCATGCACATTCCGATGGCCTGCGATAGCGTGATGTAGCAACGATCCGTCAACGGCGTGATCACAAGCCGTTCCGTTATACCCAGATATTCATTCTGTGCACAATTTTTTATTTCTTACAACTACATCCTTACCGATTGACTTTTGCTTTGCTACATCAGTTGCTGCATTTGATCGTTATCAGCTTTATTATTCGACTTTATGTATAGTATATGAAAAAAAAAATACCAGTGCGCAATTTTTGACAAAAGAAACTTAAGCGAGTTTCAATAAACACCTTTTTTTTTATTTTTTGGTTGGCGATAAGTCCCCTCCTTGAGGAGTGGCTAGAGAGGTGCCACGGTGTCCGCCTGAAGCAGGTTCTCACCGGACACGGTTGTTTCGGGAGGTTCCTGTTCCGCATAAGGCAGGAGGAAACGGGTGTCATCATTGTGTGGATCGCCCGGAGGACACGGTGGAGTTTATGGTGGAGGTCTACCCGGCTTGGGCGGAGCACCGCCATGTCCTCGTCGAGGGGAGCGGTGGCGGTGACCTCTCGCGTCCGGCCCTGGTCCAGGCCATGGTACGGAGTGACAGGGCATGGGAAGCCGTCACCTTCTTCTGCGAAGCAGTAATGTTCGCGAAAGAGGAGGCGGAGCGCGTGAGGCAGCAAATTTCGCGTCCTCACGCCCCTAGCCGCCGCAGGAGTCGCCCTGTCGACGGAGAGCAGTGGGTAGCTCGCCGTCCGATAAGGACCGTGCCTCAAAGAGATGTCAGCACAACTGACGGAGTCCGCTAGGGCCAATTCAATTTATTTATTAACAATTAACCATGACTCATCTGTTAGTAAACTTATCCTATGTTAGTAATAAACGTAATTCTATTCTTATAATACACCTACACAGATTGCTGTGCAGGGAGCACTGTCCGACGCTTCACCGCGGCTGTACCATTCCATGGGAAATGGCGCAGCAGCGATTCACGTACGGACAGTCTAGCCTGCTCGAAATTAGGGACAGGAAGTATCCTGTCCCTAATTTCGAGCAGGCTAGACTGTCCGTACGTGAATCGCTGCTACAACAACAGTAGTTGTTGCTGCCCCACACCCCACGCACCAGGGACGCACAGCGCTTACGCATTGTGGCAAAGAAACAGTCCACATGTGCATCCGCGAACATCCCCGATGCGCTGCAGTAGCAGGGCAGCCTCAACAGCACCCTGAACGCGCTGTTGTATTGCACGCGTAGGGCATTGTACAATTTTTGAGTAATGCTTAATGCCTACCGCGGTTGTGGGAAAGTCCTAAAGGGTTACCGTGGCCCCTGGCAACGTACAGTTAACTGAAGGAACACGGGTGGGTTTTAGTCAGTAAGAGTCTGACACGCCCTCTCGCTCCGCCCAGAGCGGAAAAAGTTGTGTGCGTTACGATTGCTCCGCCAAGTTATCCAAACAGAAAAAGCACTTCGCCAAAAAAATTGTCGGAATTTGTCAAATTCGAAGGGAACACACCAAAAATTTGTCGAAGTAGAAATAAAGAAGATATTTAAGGGTTTTAAGTTGGCCGCGCAAACGTAACGTGGAGGACTGCGCGGCCTGGATGGAGATCTCAGCAACTACTTGGGTTAGAGATCAATTTTTTTTTGTCAATTGAAGACTGAATTTGTCAAAAATATGAATTATAAGCTCTAGATAAAAAAATTACGAAATATTAGACTTGGAAGTTATGGCCGCGCAATCATTCACTTGTTGTTTCTTTATTGTTGATTATTTCTTTAAAACTAAAGACTTACAGTAAAACTGTTACAAGAAGAAAAGCCTTAATTTGTCGAAACTAACGAAAGCAATAAATTCTACTAAAGTTTAGTTAAACCGACGAAATCAGTCCATAACAAAGAGTACGTAGCCGCGCGATCGAAACGTTACTTTGTACACTGATCTCACTGTCTATAATTGCTAGGACTTCGGTGTGAACATCCAATTATTCGACATATTAACCTCATTAGAATGACATAATTATTGTTTTACCCTCAGAACAGTTTTTAACGAGTGTAATCTCAAAAATATGTTATCTCATACAATGTTCGAGCAGGGTAACCATAATTTCGATTTGATTAAATAAGGTTCAATGTTGATTGGGAAAATTTGACAGATTGGAGTAGGTTGATGTGCTGGCGTCTGTACAAGAGAATCGGCACCTTTGACTGTAGGTTGCATAGTTTTTTTTTTAGGGAAGCTTAGAGAATCTTTAAGCGCGTTGAGGGATATTTGGTAGGGGAAAAACTTATGGGTCCGCATCACCGACATGCCCGCGCCGATATGGTGTAGTAGCAATAATAGTGAAGTATTTTTTGGAATGAAGTTCTTTAACGCTACTGAAAACTACTTTATGATCGTGCATCCTAGAACTTGGCAACGTCGTAAATAGCTGTCAAATATTTGCGGGATTTATATTCTCCCGAACAATTGAAATAAAACCATTCACTAGAACACGGGTTATTTAATAATATTCCAACACCGGGAAAAAGTAAGCGTCAGTTTCTGTGTCAAAAACGTAGTGATGTGCTCTCTGCCGTAGGAATGTTACATCGACATTCGGATGGTATCGTCTCTAAGGTATACATGAGTAGCAGTCGACAAATTCTTGAATATAAATGAAGACGGTTCACTATGTCGACTAGCTGGTAGCGGTCATACCAATGACATTTTGTGTCGCAGCTGTACGACGAAATCAACTGGGTTTTCTAATATTCCTGATGTTAAAGGTGGGACCAAAAATTCTCCAGGGAGCCTTAGAGGCTCTCCGTAAAGTAATTCTGCTACCATGGCTTCGAGATCATCTTTATACGCCGAACGCATTCCAAGCAGAACCATCGGAAGGGACCTCGCCCACGAGTCATTATGGCACATTAAAGCCGCTTTAAGTTGCCGATACACACGCTCAATCATCCTGTTTGCGCAGGGGTGATATGAGGTGGTTCTAATGCGCTTGGTACCGAATTGCTGCAGTAATCGTTGAAACAAACCCGACTCAAATTGAGAACCCTAATCTGTAGTAATAACCGCCGGGACGCCAAAGCGAGATACCCATTCTTTGGTAAAAGTCTCTGCTACCTCCTCCGCGGTAATGGATCGCATGGGCCAAACCTCGGGCCATCTGGACACTCTGTCTATAGCGGTCAAACAATAACGGTATTCATCACAGACGGGCAATGGACCAACGATATCAATGTGGACGTGCATGAAACGACCGGATGGTGTGTCAAAATTACCGACAGGGGAAGAATTGTGTCTTGAAATCTTGCTGCGCTGACATGCTTCACAAGATCGGGACCAGGCTCGGCAATCTTTTCTAACCGAAGGCCAGACAAAACGCTCTGCCACCAAACGTGTCGTAGCTTGAGCACCGGGATGGCTTAAATTGTGTAACTTATTGAAAGCAACGCGGCGGAAGGAAGGGGTCAGATAGAGACGAGGCTTACCAGTAGAGATGGCACAGTAAACCGGAGTGTTGGTCCCTGATGTACTGATTTTCATTAGTGTTAGACTGGAACCACCTTGCAATAAATTATCAAGTTCTTGGTCTGATGCCTGTGACCTAGCCAACGCTTCATAATCTTGATTCAGAGTGATGGCGTCTATGTCAATGCGTGACATAGCGTCGGCCACGATATTGTTTTCTCCCTTAATGTACTGGATGTCAGTCGTGAACTGGCTAATGAATGATAGCTGGTTAAGTTGTGGAGGTGGAAGTTTCTCACGTCGCTGTAAAAAGGCGTACAAAAGGGGCTTATGGTCTGTGAAAATTGTTGCATGCTGGACTTCTAAAATATACCGAAAATGTTCGACACTCTCATAGATCGCTAATAATTCACGGTAATAAGCTGGCCACTGTGCCTGCTGCGGAGTCAACTTTTTGCTCAAAAAGGAAAGTGGATACCACTGGCCGTTTAGATTTTGCTGAAGGCAGGACCCAATGTGATCGCTAGATGCGTCAGCAAATAAACCCAACCTAGCGCTGCTGATTGGGTGTTGCAGCAGCGTTGCGTTGGAGAGGCTCTTTTTGCAAGCTTCAAATTGTTGCAAGAGTTCGGGTGACCATGGAAATGGTTTTGCACCTTTACTGTTAGTTGAAACCAATGCGTCAATCAATCGGGCCTGGAATTTCGCTGCACGAGGCACGAATCGACGATAGTAGTTCAGCATACCCAGAAACCGGCGCATACCTTGTACTGTCTCAGGAGGTGGAAAATCCAGCAACGTTTGAATTCGATCCTGAGGTGGGCGAGTACCATCACCGCAAACGTGGTAGCCTAAAAATACGGCTTCGCTGACACCTAAGACACACTTAGTAGGGTTTACTACTACTACGGAGTAGTAGTAAACCCTTCTAAGTGTGTCCTAGGTGTCAGCGAAGCCGTATTTTAGACTACGGACCAAGACTACGGAGTCTTGCAGGCGTTTGAAGAGGACGCGCAGGTGCTGAAGGTGGGTAGACTCGTCTTTGGAAAATATGAGAATATCGTCTACGTAAGGAAAACAAAATTCGAGACCCCGTGTGACCTCATCGATGAAACGCTGGAATGTTTGGCCAGCGTTCCTTAAACCAAAGGTCACTCAAATTTTGGGGGGCCGTGCTGGGCAAACATACATATATTTTCAGTTTTCCTAATTAAATACGCGTTACAGATTAGGGCGAATAACTCGAGACGGATGTACTTTAGAGCTGAGCTACCATTGTAACTTTTGTTTGTATGGAAGTAGTACACATCTAACAAGGTGGCGTTAGAGTGCAATAAAAAAAAAGGCACCAGTGGCCCATACATTTCAGGCAAAGGCCTTTATTGGAGTATGGGTTTGGGTGGCTAAAGTAGACCTGGAACTGTGGAAGGACTATGGCCCCTGCCAGATCAATGTTAATAATTAGGTATTATCATTAGATTTGTTATTTTTTACTACTAGATGTTGTCCAATATAGTCTCCAGTTAGAGATCTTCCCAAATCAAATCGAAATTATGTTTACCCTGCTCGAACATTGTATGAGATAACATATTTTTGAGATTACACTCGTTAAAAACTGACGTGACGATGTTAGATGAATATTATAAATGCTGTACACCGTTAAATAGCTTGCTTGAAAAAATCCAATGGGTCGGTATCAGAATGACTGGATCGCAAATTGACTACGTCGCTCTTAGTCCAAATCTCAAAATGTCTAATTCTCAAAATACCTAAGTCGCAAAATGACTACATCGCTTTTAGTCCACATCTCACAATGTCTAAACCTCAAAATACCTAAGTCGCAAAATGACTACATCGCAAAAAGTCCGAACAGTTGTGTAGGTGCCTATACATTGATCTCTTTGGTTCTTAATGTTGGATGATTTCATGCCTGGCCACTTGGAAATATTCATGACAGGAAATAAAACAATTGAAGTATCTGTAATTCGTGCAAACGTGTCTTTGTTCACAATGTCTAGCAATGAAATTATATTTATTTCAAATAATAAAAATAGACCGGCTGTTTTATCCAACGGTTACCGTTATAATTGGGTAAAAGACAATTTATCGAAAAATTCATTTTGGCGATGTGCAAATAGAAAAGAGTGCAGTGCGTCCATTACTATGAATGCTAACAAAACCGCAATAATACGAGAAAGCATTCATAGTTGTTTGCCAAATGCTGGAAAACAAAAAAGGGACATCGTTATCAACGCCGCAAAAGACAAAGTATGCCAAAGCATGGCGTCAGTGAAGAAACTTTACGAAAAAACTGTGCTTAAATACGTTAAAGAAGAAGATGATGAGAAGATGTCTTCTTTTGAATCTGTGAGGGATACGTTACATAGAACACGGAAAAGGTTTCTGGAAGTAAACACTACCGAAGTTTCTAAATCTACTGATGTAGAAATTCCTAACATTATCAAGCATAATTTTTTGGTCAGCGAATATGAGTTGGATTCAAATCAAATCAAATCAAATCAATTTATTTGCCATAAGTATTGGTACAATTTAGGTCTTAACATAAATATTACAGATCCATAACACTTAGTCATAATAATGTGACATGCACACATTTGGGTTTATAATTACATACTCTTAAAGTCATTCTTCTAATATAAATAAAATTTAGTAGCAAAGTTGTCATAATATTAGATAAATTTTCCAGAATACTATTAATGTCAGAGGGTAAATGATTATCATTTATTATTCAATTTCTTATTAAATATGTCACTTACTGAGTAGAAGTTCTTTTCCCTTAACCATACTTTAAGACACCTTGTAAATTTATTAGCTGGTAAGATTTTAATACTGTCAGGTATAGCATTAAATATGCGACCACACATTGCATAGCTATTCTTACTATATAATGCTGTCCTAGGAATTATGGGCAAAACTATTCTATTTCTGTGTCTATTACTTTTTTGAAACATTTCATGAGCTTTTTTAAATAACTCCGGGTGCATTTTAACAAATTTAGCGCATTCAAAGATATACAGACTTGGAAGGGTTAGTATCTTGAACTTTTTGAAAAAGGGTTTGCAAGATTCCCATGGGCGTATTCCCGCGATGGCGCGGATACATTTTTTTTGTGCAATGAACACTCTCTGACTTTCTGTTGAGTAACCCCAGGTGATAAGACCATACCTTAACACAGAATCAACGTATCCATAGTATGCAGATAATACGGTTTTTAACGCTGATGTTTTTGAGAGTTCGTATAAAACGTACACGAATTTGTTTACTTTATTGCATACTTTATTGACGTGGGCCTTCCAGTTGCAGTGTTTATCAATCGTGATACCGAGAAATGTTGTTTCGTTTACTTCTTTTAATTCAAGTCCTCTATAATTGATGTCTAAAGTTTTATTTTCTCGTCCATATGTACTAAATTGAATAAAATTTGTTTTTGTTAGGTTTACACGTAGATTATTTTCGTCAAGCCATGTTATTATTGATTCAATTGTGCTATTTATGTCAGTTGTATATTTATTAATGTCAGTATTATTCGAAGTCATTATTAACGATATGTCATCAGCGAACAGAAAACAGGGGTGATTAGTAACTTCGGGAAGGTCATTGATATAGAGTAAAAATAATAGGGAACTAAGCACACCCCCTTGGGGCACACCAGACTTGTTATGTTTATAGTTTGATCTGTACGACTTTAGTTCTAGTTTACTATCAATTCTTTCGATTTCTACACACTGCATTCTGTTGCTTAAATAACTTACTATCCACTGAAGTGCTAGGCCCCGTATCCCATACTTTTCTAGCTTGTCTATTAGCAATGTGTGTGATACGAAATCGAAGGCCTTCGACATGTCAAAAAATATACCCGTTGTCTGCATTCGCTTATCTAAATTAGTAATTATTGTGTGAATTAGGTTAAAACATGCTAATGTTGTGGACTTTCCCTTTTGAAAACCGTATTGTTCTTCTCTTAGGATCGCATGCTTTTTGATGAATTGTGTAAGGCGTTTATGCATGGCAGTTTCAAAGATTTTTGAAATGACGGGTATGAGAGTAATTGGTCGGTAGTTATCTAGATCTTCCTTGTTACCTTTTTTGTGGAGAGGTTTTACAATCGATTGTTTAAGTAGGCTAGGAAAACATCCAGATTCAAAAGATAGATTTATTAGAAATGTTATGACTGGTGTTAATTCACTTGAACAGATTTTTAGAATTTTTGTTGGTAACTCATCATAACCTACTGAGTTTGTGTTGTTCAGAGACAGTATGATTCTATTTATCTCTTCATATCCATATGGTTTTAGAAAAATACTATCACTAACAGATTGTTTAAGGCTAACACGAGTATTTTTGTGGGTGTCGTTAGTTAGATTAATCCAATAGTCATTGAATGTTTCAGCAATTTTATCCGGGCTATTAACTACAGTACCTTTGTTCCTTACGTTTTCAATTACTTGTTTGCTCTTAGTATCGATGGATTCTTTTTTTATCAGTTGCCATGCTGCCTTGCATTTGTTTTTTGAGTTACTGATAAATTGGTGATTAATTCTCTTAATAGACCCATGTATGCAACGCCGCAGGAGTTTAGAGTAGTTTCTAAACTTTGATTTATTTTCCGCAGTTTTGTTAGCGTAGTAATTATTCCGTAAAGATCTTTTGGTCTTACAGCTTGCTCTAATACCTTTAGATATCCATTTTAGCGGTCGATCCCTGTTTGATATTTTTATTCTTCTGTTAGGGAAACATAATTGATAGAATAGATATATTAGCTCGTAGAACTTTTCGTAAGCTACGTTAATCTGGGATTCTTTAAACACTTCTGAAAATGATAGTTCGGACATACATTCTTTAAATTTAGCAATGTGATGTTTATTAAAGTCTCTCCTATACGTTGAATATTCTGTAAAAGCTGTTTTTTTGTTTCTCACGGGTATATTTAATAACTGTGCAGTATTATGATCAGAAAGGCCCAGGTGTAGAAGTTCACCTTTAGCAGATTTGATGTTGCTAATTATGTGATCTATACAAGAATTTTGTCGTGTTGGTTCTTGAATATGGAGCACTAGATCATAATTTTGAACAAATTCTATTAACGTCTTAGATTTATTATTTAATTGTAGCGTGTTGATATTCAAGTCACCTGCTATAACAATTTTTTTCTTGAACTTACGTGATACAAATTGAAGCACTGTTTCAAGTATTTCGAAGAACTTGTTTATATTAGAAATTGGAGTTCTATATATGCACAAGATAAATAGGTTTTGGTTCATGATCTCAATGCCACAACACTCAAAGATATTGTCAATACAATACTGATTTAAAAATGATATTTCTTTAAATATAGTACCCTTTTTGACGAGGATAGAGACTCCACCACGCTTTTGTTTCTTTGTCCTGCAGTAACAGGTTGCTAAACTATAACCAGCAACTTTTATAAGATGTTCATTACCACGTTCTATTAACGTTTCGGACAGACAAATAATATCAGGGCTTATTTCAAGATCCGAAAGCTCTGTTAAGTGTATTTCTATCAAATGAATTTTGCTTAGCAAGCCGGCGATGTTTTGGTGAACTACTCTGAAAAAATTAGTCTCGAAAAAACGTCTGTGTGTCTGCGATACAGGGGTCATCCACTTGGGACATGCTTATGGGGTTGCCGTTAGAGGTACCAGGTACGACCTCCTCGATGGAGACCACATCATTTGTTTGTGTACTAGAGTCTTTTAGTATAGGTTTCGACTTCGTAAGGCGTCTTTGTGCAAGTAGATTATGAATTGGGGCAGGGGGATATTTTCTGAGATGTAATAAGCGCTTTGTATGTTCAGAGTTTTTATAAAAATGTAAAAATTTTGAATCGTAGTCAATCTGATCCAGAATTGAATTAATCTTGCCGCATAACCCATAATCATTGATAACGTTCAGTTTATTAGTGTAATCCACAAATGTGCAGTCATTCGATTGTTTACTAAGGAGTCTCAAAGTATCATTCAATTTGTTTTCATTTAGGTGATCAGTTTTAAAGACTTTTAGAACTAAACTGGGACACTTTATACATTTCAAAAATACACATAATTCAGTTATAATTTTAAGCGGGTCAGTGTCATGTTCGCCGACACATAGTATAACACGGTCTTCAGAAGATATCTCGAACATTTTTGCGCTATTTAGTATTTCCTCTATATCAGCGTTTGGTTTTATTATTGAAATAAATTGGTATCTATTGTAACGGTTGTGTTGTCTTGATTCTATTAGATTTTGTGCCAGTCCCGTACATTGACTACTACCAAAGATAAATGCTCTTTTGTTAGGCATTTGCTTTCTTTTAACAGGCACTGGATTAGGCTGTGATTCAATGGGCAATGGTGGGAATATTTATTCCACAATTTTCGATATTGCACCTACCACTGTTTGTCTCTGCATCACCCAAAGGTTGACTGGTAGAAAATGCCTATGGCATTAAGTCCGCCTCTGTACATTTGTGTGCTTAAAGTGTTAAATAAATAAATAAATAAATGGGCGTTTCTATTTGCGTTTGCGGCGATACTTGAAGTATGGGCTCAGGCTTAGATAATGGGTTTGGTACATGGTTGTATGTTGATGATATACAATGTGGAGACTACTATACAACAAAAAATTAAAATACTGGCACTACTAATGCTTAAGAGTATTTTGGAACTGACAAATGAATCCTAGCTTCGAAAAAAAAAAACGAGTTTTTCAAACAAATTAAATGTAATATAATACGGATCCACCCTAAGCCTATAAATTCCGTTTATCCAACTAGGCCTTGGGTGAATTCTCGGGCATACGTTTCAGAATATCCACCTTAGGGTGGATTTTTGAGGTGGATAAACGAAATAGCCCGAGCTGGCTATGGATTTTGCCGAGCTATAATGACTAAACTATTGAATATATTCAATTGAATTTTTGTATGCAGAATGGGAACGTCATTATGGACACGCCGTTTAATTTTTTGTTGTATTGTCGTCTCCACCTTGTATATGATTCTCATAACAAGATGTTTTTATTTGCCTCGAAAATATGCAAAAACTTTGCACAGTTACAGAGCTCTCTTAATAAAACTTTTTTCGGCGATGGAACATTTAAGCCGGCTACTCAATTCTATCAGCTTTTTTCCATTCATGTGGATGGGGCGAGTGATGAGCAAACAACGAATGTCCTTCCGATGCTGTATGCTTTGCTACCGAATAAAACGCAAGCAACATATTGTGCTCTATTCACATTGATACGTGATGTATTGGGGATCAATATTAACAAATATAAATGTGATTTTGAATTGGCACAAATGAACGCGTACAAAGAAGTTTTCCCTCACGGTAAAGTAACAGGATGCTATTTTCACTTTTCAAAAGCTATCTGGAAAAAAGCCGATGAACTACAGCTGGTAACTACAGCCAAAGGAAAAGAAATTGCAGGACTGGTATGTAATTTACCACTGTTACCATCGTCATATATAAATATTGGCTGGAACTCGATAGTTAACTACGCGGCAAACTGTGAAGGAATGAGTGCATTCATAACCTATTTTGAAAAACAGTGGCTCGTAAAAAAAGCATTGATTTCGTGTTGTTATGAGAGACACCGAACCAATAATGCAATGGAAGCCTGGCACCGTCGTCTTGGGGTTCGAATAAAAAAAACCACATTGATCCACTTTCTGTAACTTAAAAAAGAGTCCAGATACCAGGATATGATAGTGAGAGGAATTTTTTTCAAAGCAGAAAACAGGAAAAAGAAAGCAATACTTTTTGACAGAAAATACCGACGGGAGCTTACAAAACTCCAAATGGAAGATATTACACCACTAAACTTCCTTATTAATATTTATCACCTAAAATACAAGCTAAACTACAAATAATTTATGTTAGAAATAAGAAGAGTAAGAGGGTTTACGTCGCAACGTAAACCCTCTTACTCTTCTTATTTTTTATATATTATATTATTTTAGGTGATAAATATTAATAAGGAAGTTTAGGGGTGTAATATCTTCCATTCGGAGTTTTGTAAGCTCCCGTCGTCGTACGGCATTTCATACAAACTTTCAAGTCCTTGTTTTTCGAAATGACTGAACCGATTTTAATGAAACTTCATACGGATATGCAGGATACAAAGGTCTAAAAACTTAGTTAAAGTTTGAAAGTTTGTATGAAATGCCGTTCGACGTAAACCCTCTTTTCATTGTAAGGTTTTTTTTTTTTTTTTTGCTATCAGTAATTTAAAATAAAATAAATGTTTAACTGCCGTAAATGTTTTACTTTCCGTATCCTATATGCTTCCCCAAGATTCACTCTACACCAGAACCAAATCGGTATATTTAGATGCTTGAACGAACAGACAAACCTACAAACAGACAAAAATGTTAAAATCACCTATTGTTATAGCATAATACATATTCTGATACCAACCCATACCAATTACCACCACCACTTTTTCAAACAATATTTAATGTATCCAGTCATTTTGATATCAACCCTGTATAGGCACCTACACAACTGTTCGGACTTTTTGCGATGTAGTCATTTTGCGACTTAGGTATTTTGAGATTTAGACATTGTGAGATGTGGACTAAAAGCGATGTAGTCATTTTGCGACTTAGGTATTTTGAGATTTAGACATTTTGAGACTTGGACTAAGAGCGACGAGGTCAATTTGCGATTCAGTCATTATATTATACGTTATCCGGCTCGAAGGACCATGTGCGGGAATTTAAGGGATACGTCGGATGAATAAACTCAGGATGCTCGATGCAAGTAAAATAATTTTAATTAGGTGTTAACAATATGGGTTCAAAAGTACAAGTGAAGTGTCATCAAGACCGGCACACATACATGACAAGCAATATGTGCTAATTAAGTGTATCGCTGCTATGCGATAATGATCAGGCTACAACAATACATTTTTGTCCGTTTTTGAACTTTGAAAAACTTTTGCTCATAACACGACAAAAATCATAAACGCTATGAGAACCTCAATATCAATGGCCAGTCGCCGGAACTTGTGGTAGTGACCCCTGCCGGAGGTGATATAATCATAGACAGCATCTTCTAACTAACTCCGTGTATTTCTGGTAGGCATGCCTAATTATAATGCGTTGTTTTCTGCATTTTAATGGTCACGTCAGAACAATTAATCGAAATGTGATAAATTACCGTTACTGAATCATCAAAAAAAAAAAATTGCACACTGGTAAACAAAAAGTCCTATAGAACACTAAGGATTATTAAGGGATGATATTATTTCAAACAAGATTAGTTTGGATTCGAGGTTAGCATCGAATATAAGCTCCTTTATAATTAAAAACTTTAGTTAAGCACCTGATATATAAAGTCGACATCCGTTATAGACACCAAGCAGTCATCAGTATCCTCAAAATAATAAAAACGGGCTTGTTTTTGCCATTCAAAGTCTCCAGTCGATTTAATTCTCATTCTCACAAGATCATCAAAAATATCTCTAAAAAAAACATAAAAAAATTTCGTTTAATTATTTAATTCAATCCCGGTATATCTTTATTCCGAACGTGACGTGATCCCTTTATAAATCATAATCTTTTATATAATACTAGCCGCTCCGACAGACTTGGCTCTGTCCAAATTTCTGTTTTTCCCGAAATTCCAATATTTCGGAAAAACCATTTTATAACAAAAAATTACCAAATCGGCCCAGCAGTTCTCAAGTGTTGCGCTTATCAAGGAACACCATTTCATATTTATTTATATAGATTTGAATAGGTAGGAACTAGCCTTTGATGCACATGGATAGTGATCATAGTCTCAATTTGCGTTCTGTCAAGAGGCACCAGATCCCTGACCGTCTGATCAATGAGACCGTTCAATAAATCAAGATTCTTCTGATTAGTAATTCTCATAATAAATTTATCTGCTCTAGCTTTCTTTAGAGCATACTCTGCATCGCTTGTCCATAAAATTTGCATTCCCAACAAACCAGCCTAGAAAAAACACGAATGATAAATAAAACAGTACGTAAACCCTGGAGTTTCTGAAAGAGACCATTCATATAGCCAGCGAAAAAAAAATGTGTCTGCCCTGGTCGGTGACTTCCTCCTTATAATTTTTTACTATGGCACCAAATCTCTACGATCATTCATTCAGCTGTTTTTTTAAGTTGTAAAATCTAGTTACCTTCCTTGCATAGTATCGCATCTGGGAGGAACATTTTAGGCCAATGAAAAAAGAATGTCATCTAAATCGTGACAGTCCACCCAAGCATTTTTCACTACAGCGACGGCGGCACCAAATGTCTACGACCGTTCCTTCAGCTATTTTCTATTTTACGGACCTACATTTTAATAAAATATAAATTAACGGCTATATAATGAAAAATGAAGGAAATAAACTTGTTACAAAGGTGACCTCGAAAAGTATTACAATGACAACAAACCACTCCAAATATCCCATAAAACAAAAAAGAAAACATATTTATGAAGTTAAAAACAATGAATGTCTGGAAAGACTAACCGGTGCGGCGGGCGGGGCGGGGTATCGGGATAGTGCAGGTACAAAAGGAATTCAATCCTCTGGAATTTACTTCCAGGACCCTCTGCTAAAGGGTTCGGAAGAACGGGGAGATCACTGCAAGGCTTTCGCCGACGACGGTCATAATCTTCGACGGTGATCACTTATTGGAGGTTCAAAGACAGGCCAATGCCGCCCTCGAGTATATTTGGAAATGGGGCATCCGAAATAAGCTAAAGACTGTACCACATAAAACCTGTGCAATGGTAGTCACCAAAGAGCTAAAAGTACAATGTCCCACTCATGAGCATGGGTGGGGTCGACATTGGCATGCCTAAGGAAATAAAAATACAACTACCAGATCACATTCAACATGCACGCAGCTAACGTGTGTAGAATTTACAAACAGCTATGTAGAGCGGCCAAATTGAGCTGGGGTCTGCACCCGGAGGTCATACGGAGCATTTACAGGGCAGCGGTGAAGCCGGTGGTGATGCTTACGGCAAGCGCCTGGGCACCGGCAACTAAGAAAAGTGGAGTGTAGAAAATGCACTCCAATCTTCTTAGTTCAATGTCATACGGTCCAATGAGTATTCACCCAAAAACTCTGCAAATCCTACAGCACCGCATCACTGAAGGCATCCCTGATGCTGGCTGGGATACTCTCACTCGACCCCGAAATACAAGCGGCAGTCGTTCTGTATGAGGCAAAGAGTACGACAGCCAGTCTTGCGGGCTGGGAGATCGAGCATCTGCGTTTACGAAAACTCCATCTGGCGAACCAAGGTTCCCTCCACTTCCTGGCGGCGGAGGCGAGAGCTTACGTGGGTGCGGCGTTATTCCAGAGCAAAGATGTTTCCTTGTTCTGGGTAAAAGCTCAGGCAGGGCTGGAGGACAGCGAACGCGCAGACCACCTTGCGAAAGACGCTACACACAAGTTAAACAAGAATCCGGACTATGACCGCTGCCTGGTTTCATTCATCAAGTGGCAGATCCGTATGGGTTGCTCGAAGAGTGGAACCGAAGATACAAGAACAGCGAAACAGGCGCCGTTCATAAAATGTTTCTCCCAGACGGCATAGATGCCTTCAAGGTAACTAGATTTTTTAACTTTAAAAAACAGCTGACGAAATGGTCGTAGAGATTTGGCACCATATTAAAAAATGATGAGGAGGACTTCCCCGACCAGGGTAACACTTTTTTTTTACTTTGGGGATTTGGGCCCAACTTTGTATGAAATGTGTTCCTTTGCCAAAGATGTAAACATCGATGCATGCTAAACTCAATTTTGAGGAGACATTATAGACAGTTGTACCTATATTATTAATATCGATCCTTGAATATCGTTGATTGCATTATTGCTATGCAGATATGACGCAAAGCGACTTCATTCTATTAATACGTTTACCTGACCAGGGAAATTCCAAAATCCGACCAAAAACTCAAACTCCGGGTCTCCTGCCATTGTTTGCGCAATGCTTGCTATTATATTTTTGATGGTAGTCTTCATTGCATCTAGGAGAGTATTCAACCAGTTCTGTAAAAGTATTTCAACTTGTTATAGTTAAAGCAATGGCACGTAAAATTTTATCGGAGAGGCTACCGGATGGCGAGTGGTGTAATCTGGGTCTTGAAGTGATACCGAACCGCCCCGTGATTTTATTTAACCACTTTGTCGGCGTGATTTCCCGCACTAGTGCGGGTATGCAAAGTAAAAAGCCTAAACGCAGTGCAATAAGAGTTGCTTTTCGAGCAATTACATAGACAAATTATTTGATTGGTCTTAGTATATTCGAAGTTCATAATTTTACATAAGAAACTATTTCATTGACACAAAAAATTACAGAATGTCTCGAGAACCTTTTTTGCAAAACGAAATCTCTTATCTCAAAATATATGTGTCGATTTTGCCCCGTTACCCTTCAGCCAGGTCTGCGGTTTTGCACTTAGGTATAATAGGAGAAGTATTGAACAAATTTTCATCGTGCCTCAAACACCTACCCAAAAATATCTAACAGCAGGTTCTCGGACTAATAGTGCATCTTGAACATAATAAAATTTGGCAATGACAATACTAAGATAGTTAATTGACTCAGGCGTGACTTTGCGGAAATCCATTATAAAATACAATAGACGATGTATATTTAGTAACTTAATCTGCTTAACTGTTCTTAAAGAGTCTTAGAGAACCCTGTAAGAAATCGACACGTTTTTCGCCTCTCAACGAGGCATTCTCAGGATGACGATTGACTTGTTGCGAACTCGGACACGAAGTGTTGCTACGACACGAGCCGAACGCAAAGTGAGCTTCAACCGCCCGACAACCCCACTTATATAGGATCGCACAGCATCTATATACATCGTCTATTGTATTTTTTTATGACAATACTACTACTGCGAATAATCTCTTCGTCCATTCGTCACTTTAATTTTGTGTTTTTTTTGTCTGGTTTATTTTTTATCTGAGTGTACCACATAGGTACCTACACCCCTGCCTTACATTTCGGGAGACAGGCGCGATGTTGTGAAGTAAATTAAAGTAAAGTAAACGTTTATTTGCATTGATTGCAGGTACAGTAATAAGATGTGACAATAAAAAAATATGGGTGATCCTTGTACAATCTACCTATTAGGCATGCAACATTTTTATAAAATTAGTGAATCTAATGAGATGCAGTGATGACAAAATTATTATTATTTCTGAGTTATTACAGTTCAACAATAATCGATACATTCATAATAATAATAAAAAAAAAAAAATGATTTAAATAATCTAGAATACAATAGGAATTAAAATAAAATAAATTGAAATAATATCATAATTAGGAATGTCAAATCAAATTACATTAAATTATAAGTCAGGGGTCATTTAGAAAGTCATTCACAGAATAATAGCATTTTACAATATTATGTCAGTTTCTTTTTAAAGTTTTGTATTGTGTCATTTTTAATTATGTTAAATATTTTATTATAGATTATTGGACCCATACTAATAACACTTTTTTTTTGTAAAGCATGTATTACAACTCTCAACATGTAGTAGATATTTATACTGACTTCTTATAGGTCTCTGTCTATCTTTTGACACTGTAGTGAAAAGGTTAATGTTACATTTAACAAAAATTGCGACTTCTAAAATATACATAGCCGGGAAAGTTAATATTTTGAGCAACGTTTTTGGGCCTTGAACACCTGTTCACGTAGAGTAAAATTAAAATAAATAAATAAATCTTAAAATTGATGCGACTAGACCATGGTATGCAACTACTGTTGTGGTGATGTTGACCTTTTTCGCTAGGTTGTATAGGACATACGCGGATACGCTCAATTTTTTACAAACCTATTCTGCTTGAGGTTTCCAAGTCAACTGACTGTCTATCAGTATACCTAAAAATTTTGCAACTTGTACTTGGTCTATAGTATAGTTATTATATCCTATTTTTATATTTGGTACTGGTGTGCGTTGATAAAAATGCATTACATTTGTCTTTTGCAGGTTAATTACTAAATTATTTTCGTGTGTGTGTTTATATATTTTAGCTGAATGGGTAAAAGTAGGTACGTGAACGTTATCATAAATATAAAGGTAGGTACGTGACCGTCATCATAAATATAAAGGTAGGTACGTGAACGTCATCATAAATATAAAGGTAGGTACGTTAACGCCATCATAAATATAAAGGTAGGTACGTTAACGTCATAATCAATATAAAGGTAGGTACGTTAACGTCATCATAAATATAAAGGTAGGTACGTTAACGTCATCATAAATATAAAGGTAGGTACGTCAACGTCATCATAAAACATAAATATAATCACCTCAACGCCTCCCACGCACATTACCGGAACTTCAAGAGGTATACACTCTCCATTACTAGAGTTCATTTTAACAATTCTGTCCTTGTCGTCGAAATCGACTGTATTAATCGCGTCGAAGATACTCGGCAAATGTCCCTAAAAACATTTTCTCATTATACACTAACCAAATAGTAGAAAATCTACTGTCCCACAATAACATTTGGCTCGCTGACAGAGCGCGGGACTGTCAGTGCAACAGAAAATGACAGAACTTGTCAGTTTTCACAGTGGTTTCGTAAAGCTGGGAACAAATAACGGACGCGTCCGTAAGTCGCGACTGACAGTGGCAACTTATTTGCATTAGGATAGTACATTTTAGTACTACACTGTGCAAACTATCGGTCGTAAGTCGCGGACGTGAATTGACGTGATCGTAGATGACTGTCAGTCGCGACTTACAGACGCGTCCGATAATATGTTCCCAGCTTTAGTTTCACTTTCAGACACAAAACAATTCACAATCAGTCGACAGGCTTCAGAGTCAAAAACGACAAATTTTCGATTACCTGATTTGCCAATTCCCTAACCGCGAATAGCTGTCGGAAGAATAGAGGTCGTATATTTGGATTAAACTGACAACATTTTTGGGTATCGGATTAGTGAACAGCGTTTAGAGGACTCCTTCAATAACAGATTGATATTCGATTCGGTTCGGAACTTCGGAAGCGTATCGGATGTTTGTGAATGCGGGTCAAATAAGGTTGTGGCACCAGGTCGTATCCTAAACGCCATAAGTATTTTCTTGTTTGTATGTGTAATACAAAAAAGAAAATACTTAAAAAATATCATAAGTATTTTCTAAACAAATAAATCATAAACTCAAATAAACTCAAACTCAAAGCATTAATTTCAATTAAACCATATACAGGCACTTTTGAATTGTCAAGGAGTCAGTCAGAAAAATATGAAGCTTAGTTGCCCATTCCAAAGCGTTGTAGGTACCTATGGAGAAGAACGGGCAAGAAACTGCACGGACACTCTTTTTAATAAGTAATTGTTACAAAATAGTGGTTACATACTAATTCATGTTTAAATTATACATGTGAGAACAATGTAAAAAAGATGCGCACGTTAAAAGCGTCCGTAATAAAAAGATTATAAATTAAAAATAAAACAATTCAAGGATTAAAATAAATTAAAATAAGCCACGGCAGCTAAGAGATGACCAGTCCCAACTGACGTCGCAGCTGACGACACACCACCATCAGCGAGACATCTGAGTGAGACATACTTTCAGCCGCCAGGGCACATTCAAGTCAATGAAAGACATATTACCCGGTAAATGGTAGCTCTGTAGTACATAGTACTCACACATGTGCCATAATCTTCATAACTAACACAATAGTGTTAGATACATTACTAATTAAAGAGAGAACTGCCAGTATTCGAGACTGTACTAGTGCTGATAATCGCTGTTTGATGCCGAGTTTTTGGAGTATGGAGACGTTACGCACGCTTAATCATATACCTAACTGACATAACTAAAAAAAAAGAAGTTTTTCGGGAAATCGCAAAAAACGATTTAGCAAACTTGACTTACCTTACAAAATGGCTTATTACTCAAAGAAAATAGCTTTATATAATGAAATAATGTATTGTAGGGATATTTGATAAAGTGAGTATTAATGTTTGAATATAATTTTAAAGAAATTTAGACTTTTTACCTAAAAATTAATCGTATAAAAAAATTGTTCCTTAAGATGCGCCAGTTTAATATAAAAGATAAAGTTACATTGATTTAATACTGGTGACACATTTTGAGATGAGTCCGTGTTTTATTTAATATTGGTATAACCAAAGAATACTCATTATTAAGGTATGGGTCCATAAATTATGAAGTAAAATTTTAATACTGGTGACATTTATTTTGAAGTGAGTCCGTATTTTATTCAATGTATGTTCTTATTGTTATGATATGAGTCTATAAGGTGACGCATACTGATATCTGTCTCGTAAAAACGTTTGAAAGAGACCCTAGAAAGAAGATATCAAAAAAAATCCGAGATCGGACGAAAGAGGGCGTTAAAATAAACTTCTTGGTATACTTAATTCAATTTTGACCGAAACACTAATCGGTCAGTATAATTATGATTAAGCGTGCATTGTGCGGAATTCTATCCATGAGATCACAAGCATTCTTCTCCAGCACCACATTTCTAGAGCATCATATTTCTTTGCTTGTCCATTGATCGATGTAGGTGGAAACAAATTATGTTTCCAAGTTCGGACATTAGAGTAATGGTGATAAATCATTTTACATAGTTACACCTCTTATGCCCATCTGAACCTGTTTCATTATGTCATTTACAACAGTATAATTTAGAAAAATTAATTATATGGACTTAAATAATATTATATTGAGGTAAGTACAATATACAGAACTAAATAGGTACATACTCGTGAATAGAAAATAAGTAAGTAAAACCTGTATTGAATGAGGGTCCGAAGCCTGTCCGAGGATCTCCAGTAAAACTGGATCAGAGACAAAGAAGAATCTGGGGAAGATGAGTCGCTTGGTCTCCAAGTAACCGGTGAGCGACTTTTGGCAGGCCTCCAGCTGGTCAAATAAGTGAGGCAGAAGCTGCTTCAGCGTGTCGTCCGAAGTGCATGTTTCCACACAGTTCACGATATCGCGCGCACGGTACATAATTTTCACATAAGTTTTGTCGATACCCTGCAAACGTTTAGTTTTTTTTATATTCCCTTATAACGAAAAACGTGCTTGTGAAACTCTTACAAATAACGTACCGTAAATCGCTTAGCCTCCGCCGGCAGTTGTTTGGCGATGTCACCACCAACAAACACTGCCTCCAGATACATCCATAGGTTCTGAACTAAAAGCCACTTCTCCAAGATCTCGGAAGTAGTCACGAGTTTGTTTATCCACAGCACTATATCTTTCTTAAATGGCGTGTTATATCTAAAACAAACGTTATAATTTTTATAAGACATCCTTTTAATTGTAGAAAATCCCCGTATCGTCGATTTAATAGGAATGTTGACTGAAGAAAAAAAAAAATTGACTCAATTAATTGATTTTATCGCAAGCTACAATGTTTTCAGGGTTCATAAATTGACGGACAGGAATTTTTTTTCAACTATTTTTATGCGTTTTCCATTTCTGCTGCATTAAATCAATTGTTAAAAAGTACAGTATTAATCTCCATTTAATCATCTATACAATGGTATATAAATTAAGTAGGTTCTGTGTACTAGCAGGAGTGTAACAATAAAAACAGTTACAGAAATGGGGCAAAAAAAATTTTTCGATCGTAGAGCACACTCTAATGCTTCGCATTACGAGTCGTGCAATACGTGTCCAATATTTTTTAATAAACTAAAAGAAGGACATTAAATAAAATTGAGTCAACATCCCTATTGCATTGGACATTTCAAGTAGCCGTGGGTAAACCTGGGCATTTCTTTATTATGATGAAGGGTTAATAATTATTGTCGTCCATTTGCTTATCGTAAGTGGGTATATGAGTTTACAAAACCCTGATCTCTATACTCGCTATGTAAGCCAAGGAAAGTTTTGTATTTTTTTATCATTTAATTGTAATTTATCTAATACTACCCAGAACTACCAAGCCTATACCTGTTAGAAGCCATAGAGTTGAGGATCATTAAAGAGTCCTCAAGTAAAGTAATGATGTCAAGCGTATCCTGTGGCTTGATCAAAAGCTCGCCTCTATTCTTGAAATGAGCAAACGATAGGTCGATAAGCGCCCAGTCCGTGGCAACTTGCTTTAATTTAGCTTCGATATCCTTCTCTTTTACCGCACTAATACAAATGTCCTAAAAAAATAAGAGTGCAACTATGTAGATTGCAGTCAATTGACGCCATCTAGATAGATAGATATAATTTTTGATTATGTACACCATAAAAATTACATATATAAATATAGAAATTTTACATAGGGTGACATAATGGGCGGTCTTATCGCTAAAAGCGATCTTTTACAGACAGCCTTTGAATTTTTGGATGGATTAAAGTAAGAAGGAGAGACAATACTGCAGGTAGTCAGTGGTGCACCATTTACATACTTACACAATAAATACATCTATACATAAAGCATGTACTTATCTATATAATATATATTTATATATTTTACAATAATGCAAGTGTATAGTTTGCCGCTAGCGTCACTTTATCCCAATCGGATAAAGTGCCGCTATTTGCACCATAATAGTGGCGCTGTCTCGGCCCGGCTAAACTGCCGTAAGCATTGCATTGTCATTGTCATTGTCAGATGTCACTGTCACTTAGGTAGGATATACTACATAAAATATAGCTTGATCTCTGCGACAGCTGTCAGTAAAATCACGCCTATGAAGTCCTGAATTTCATAATAGTACAGACAGTACTTGAATGTCATACTTTATGGGCATGCCTACCTAATTAGTGATGGGCGGTGAATCATCGTGACCACAGATTTTAAACTATCGATATTTTAAATAAAATTTAATTTCAAATTAATGTATTTTTACCCGACTGCCCCAGAAGGAGGGTAATGTTTTTCGAGAGTATGTATGTATGTATGTCTATTTCTTTGGCACGCTCTGTAGCCTAAACGGCTTGATGGATTTTAACATATGAGGTGTCGTTAGATTCGTCTTAATTGTAGGAGTGTCATAGGCTATATAATATTTATATATTGCATCTGCAAATCCAAAAAAAGGGAGGGGAACGTTTTTTTTTAAATAAATTATAACAATATTGGTATCAAATAAAAGTTAGTAATGTGTCAATTCCAATTTTAGATATATTAATAAAACTAAAAACTTGAAATAAAGAAAATTATTCAAAAAACAAAAAACCCGACTGCAAAAACATACAACTGAAAAGAGAAAAACAAGCATTATAATCTATAGAATTTTGGTATCGCAGGCGGGGACAAACAAAACTTACACCATATATCCGGTTATTAGTTTGTCCCCGCCTGCGATACCAAAATTCTATAGATTATAATGCTTGTTTTTCTCTTTTCAGTGTCTGTCATGTTTTTGCAGTCGGGTTTTTTGTTTTTTGTTTATTTTATTGTATATACAGGGTGTTTGGTGCAACGTGTGCCAAATTGAAATGGTCGACTGAAGGGGTCATCTGCTATCCTTTCACAACTCTTAACATCTTTCATGCCCAGTGGAATATTTTTTATCGACTTTTAATTGTTTTATTAAAAAAGACCCAAATTTTACATTCAAATCCGTTTTTTTTTTTTTAAGTATGGGTCGCAGACTCTGAATTTTAATTTTATTTAGATGTCTATTGTTTTAAAGTACTTTTAAATAAATAATTTGTGACATAAGTCATCTAGTTTTTTCTTATTTACTCGTACAGGTAAAACTTAAATTAAAGCTGTACATGTTATAGATGTTTACATAGCTACAAAAAAAAAAACAAAAGAGTCCGAGATCTTCCAACTCCCTCAAAAGTTCTCTATTCTATCTTCTTGATAGTGATGTGCCACATGCTATAAAAATCTCTTAACAACTTTGTGAATTCGCTAGAATTGTGAATCGAGTCACATAAGGCTAATATTCAAAATTATGATTTAAAAATATATTTTTGCTTGAATGATACCTGACAAACCTATTAAATCTGTTATCTCACTCTTATAAGGTAAAATCTGTCTTATATCTCTATCTTTTCGTGGGTTTTACTTGAAAAAAAAAAGCATTTTTAGAGGAGGCCTGTGTCCCAGCAGTGGGAACATTAATAGGCTGATGATGATGATGATGATTGCAAACTTTCGGTTCATCTTTCTGATTTTTTTTAAATACATAAATGAAACGTAAAGTATTAAATTTTTATGTTAAAATAATCTGCATACCTTGTACTTCCATATTCACAACAAACGTACAGATCAAATTCCAATGCAGTGAAAAAAACAAACGCCGAAAACAAAGACATGGCGTTTAGACAACGACTGGGTTCCGACTGCTTGTGCGGGAAGGGTCGACTACGAGAGTTAAATTTTAATGTATCCCTTTTAGGCTGCAATAATATGTGGCTTTAATAGGTTTTTATTTAACGTCGTAAATTTGACTTTTGACCGGATTTTACATGGAAATAAGTACTCCTTTGTACGCTGTTGTAATTTGTCCATCTATTTTAATGGGACCTTGTTTAATAAATAATGTCGAAATGTGATGAATGTGTGATGTGTATAATGTGTAATGTCGTATAATAATATAAAATAAAATTAAAGATTATGTCAAAGAAGTAGGTGCCTACCTACGAAAAAATTTAATAAAATTAAACATCGTAATTTGGAAGCAGTTACTAGACATTTACATAGGTATGCCATTAATGAGGTACCAGGGAAGCCACATGTGCAGAAGGCATTATTGCCAAACTTCCTTGTCTTCAAGGTAGAGGAGTATTTTTTACTGACATTGTAGGATGAAATAACCAACCAATTTTCTTTTTATTACGTTGTTGTCATGTTTTATCGTCACACTAATTTACCAACCGCCGAAAAATTTAATGACTGCACGTTTTTTTTTCAACTGATCATAATCCCTTAAAAAAGCCAGGTCCAGTTGAAAACCAGCGTCAGGCACTAGTTGTCTGGCATTTTTGCTGAACTGGGCCTATTTGGCGCAGCCGCGAGGCACACATTCCTGTTAAATTATTATTTTACACTTTTTATTTGTTTCCTTTTTATTTTCTCTTTTTTTTTACTTGTGTTATAATTATGTTGTGCTGTGTGCCTTTTTGTCTGTGCTAAATAAATGTGTTTTCTTTCTTTCTTCTTTTAAAGCTCGTGGCTAAAGGAATAACAGCCGCACGGGTCGATCCATCAGGTTAAGCTACGCTTGCCGGGGTTGGTCAGTGGATGGGTGACCATATTTACATACGGAGACTCTTCCTTGCCTCGGAAAGCACGTTAAGCCGTTGGGCCCGGCCGTTGTTGTCATTCGACCAGTCTTACCAAGGAGCAACGTATTACCCAGTTACTGGGTTGTGTAGGTCAGATAGGCAGTCGCTCCATGTAAAATACGGTAGTCAGCTGCATCTGGTTACTGGACTGGAAGCCGGCCCCAACATAGTTGGGAAAAGTCTAGACAGATTGATTTTTGATCATAATAACCTTCCTTATGTTAAAATAAGTGCTTGTTTACGGAGACGCGGGGCGTTGGGCGTGGCGTGCGGCGGGGCGGCCCGCACAAAATACAAACATAATAATATGGCGTTGTATGAGAGCGTTTACGGAGAAGCGATTTTACACGCGTTTGCTTGTAATGCACGCGGTGCATGCGGCGTTGCACGCGGCGGGGCACGCAGCGTTGCACGTGGTGTTGCACGCGGAAGGCACGCGGTGGGGATCGCGGCGTGACCGTCGTACGCTCATATAAGAACACCGGCGATATCCGGCACTGCGCCCGAAACGGCGCTCGCGGCGAAACTGTCCGCCAGTCTTGCACAGAGTACCTTTTATCAGTCTTATTTAGAAATTGCACAATATTTATTATATGACGGGCGCGCTTGAATATCAGCCGATGCACGCCGCGTGCGCCGCCGCGTGCAACGCCGCATGCGCCGCAGCGGGCACCGCTACTTTCCACGCCACGCCGCACGCCCCGCTCCACGCCCCGCGTTTCCATAAACAACATCGTATATGGCCATATGTAGTTTGTGTTTTCGCGTGTGATGACGCGGGCCGCTGCACGCCCCGCCTGTCTGTAAACAGAAAACCCGTCCGACGAACCGCCGAACGCCACGCCGCACGCCACGCTCAACGCCCCGCGTCTCCGTAAACAAGCACTAACAAAAGATCCATAAAAAATGAAGCACAAAAAAAAGAAATTGCCACACACTTCAACATCCTCCTTGTTTTTCAACAGCGGCGCCTCCATGATGTTTGCCAACGTAAACGATTCAGATTCAACATCCAATACACAATCTAGAATAGACAACAATTTAATATGTAAATCATTATTTAACGTAAGACAATATAACGAAACTTTTCAATGATTTTATTTACTCATAAGGTTTTCCAATCTCTTCCAATGCCTCTCCTTCATGGCTTTGTCAGCCATTAATTCCAATAAAGGACAAGTTTGATTGAAATCATCGATCTTTTTTTTCAATTCAATAAAAGCTGGCCAGTCCTTCATTCCCCGTGGTAATTTTCGACACCTTTTAATAAAATCATTAAGTAAAAAAAAAACCATGAGTTGCACTCCGGGAGTGCTGGCAGAAGTGAAAACTTGATCATTAACGTTGTGCATTTTTGAATATTTAGGAATGGTTAGGGAATAATTTCGAACGAATTGCTTTATTTGTCAGTATAAAGGTCATCGCCCATTATAACAGCACCGCTCCAGCACGGTAGCGCCCCGGCACCGCCTCGAAAAATCTAGTCGTCAACGCGCCGTAAGCCAGGCGACTGCTAGTCGCCAACGCGCCAGAAGCAAGGTGACGGCTAGTCGCCAACGCGCCGTCAGCAAGGCGACCGCTCGCTGCCAGCACGCCACCGGCCAGGTAACAGTTTATTGTTTATTCACAAGCAAGGCGTCACCGTGCGGCCGGCGAGGTGTCACCGCGCTTACGGCGAGGCGTCACCCCGCGGACGGTGAGGCGCCGGCGAGCGGGCTCCTCGCTTGAAGCGCGCTGTCGGCTCGACGTGTGACGGCTCGTGAGCCGCTCACTGCCTGCGAGCCATCCACTATTCTGTATAGCCATCGTAAAATAGGCTTTATTGGATTTGACTTAAAATCCTAACTTGAATGACAAGGTATTTGCCGTGACGGAGCCGTGCTGCTATAATGAGCGAAGACCTTAAAAGTACTATAATTTATGTGGTTAAATACAATATTCTTTATTATCGGCGGCAGTACCTCTCGTGTCCGGCCCTGGTTCAGGCGTGGAGCGAGAGGGCATGGCAAACCGTCACCTCCTTCTGCGAAGCAGTAATACACGCAAAGGAGGAGGCGGAGCGCGTGAGGGAGAGGCGAAATTCGCGACCTCACGCCCCTAGCCGCCGCAGGAGACGCCCTGGGCGTCGGGAATCGGCAGCCGATTTCCGGCCACCGTAGGCGCGGGCTTGCGGACGGAGAGCAATGGGTAGCTCGCCGTCCGATAAGGACCAGGCCCGGGTCGACGGCGCGTTGTGTTCCACGCGCGCCTCAAAGAGATGTCAGCACAATTGACGGGGTCCGCTAGGGCTGATGCCTGCCGCCGGGGTTGCGGGAAGGTCCTAAAGGGTGACCGTGACCCCTGGCAACGTGCAGGCAAGTGAAGGAACACGGGTGGGTTTTAGTCAGTAAGAGTCTGACACGCCCTTCTGCTCCACCCAGAGCGGGAGAAGTCAAATGATGATTTCCCAAACAAAAAAAAAAACAAAAAAAGGCAACGGATCTTACTGCACGCGGGTTTAAAATTTTTTACCCATCACAAAAAGTGCACAACGCCGCTCAAGACGTTTTCACTTAAAAAAAAATGGAACTTATTATTGGTAACATAAATTGAAAAAAAAATCTCCTCCATATGACTGCATTTTACGAAATCGGTCTAGGAGAGTCGACACGACCATTATTTTACGCTTTTCGTTTACTTACCTGAGATCAAACTCTGCCAACTGCGTGATTATTTGCTCAATTTGTATGTCTACCCACGGCGTTTCGAAATAACCGTCGATAGAGTTCATTACAGCCAAGTACAGGTTGTACCTGTTGCGGATAAAACATGACTGACTTAAGTTAAGAAATGTAGCGCTATTTTGCGGACATCCATGACAGTAAAATGTTAAATCATTTAGAAAAACGATGCAAAATCCAGCACCTTCTGCACGAACATAATTTTGATGGGTGCTGCATTCTGCATCCGAGCCTAGAAGAGAGATCAAATGACAAGCCAAAAAAACACAATTTCTCTGGCGAGACAATTTTTCTGAGAGTATTAATATATAGATACATGAGTATAATAGGTATATGTTGATATTAACACTACGGCGAACAACCATTACACTTACAGTTTGCTCAATAAGTTGAACTCCTTCTTTTTTACGTGCAAAATCGGATAGTCTTGTACTTCCATACCAAATAGCTTTTCACCGCTCGAATACATTTCGAATCTTCTCCACAGCTCATCAAATCGTGATTGAAACAATATTACCCTATAAGTAAAAGAAAAGAAACAAAATAATTATTTATTTGCGGTTAACATGACGCAAAAAAAAAGAAGTAATTTACGAATAAAAACAATTTGGGGGAAAATATGCGTCACATCTACGCAAAACGGCCATCGCTCAGCATAAAGCTGCGACTCCATACGAGACAGAGCCCCAGCGCTGGTTTTCAGCGACAGCCGGCGTTCACGTGATGACGTCAAGTATGTTAATATTATCGATTGGTGGGTACATAATTTGTAATTGTTGGTTTTCTTTAATAAAATGAAAATACAGTGTGCATGTGCAGGACTAGGAAGCTTTACTTTTATAAATTAAAACTTCTATGCAAAAAATTAAACCGACAAAAAAAAACTGAAAAGCGTAAAATAAAAAATCACTATGTATTTAGTGACAAATTGATGACCTTCAAATAACAAATTTTGAGGCGGCGATGTATAGAATTTCGCCCCGCAAGACGCACCGCCGCCGCGTCGCGCCGTTCGCGCCGCCCGTTCCGTGGCCAGGCGGTTTTAATGTTTGCCTCAACCTCTGACCGTCGATGACAGTCATACCCCAGCTAGATGTAAAGTTCTCATCAGGGGGAATGAAATAAGCCCAAACACGATGTAACTGCTGTAAACTGGTTAGGAGCTCTCGCGACTGTCTTCCGACTCCATCATCAGATCAACTCCAGGTCTTTATTGTGTAGTTGTGTCATCAGAACTACATAATGTGTGCGAAATTACAACAGAATCGGTTCACAGTTGAAAATTCAGTACATGAAACATCAATCAACCCCATTTTTTTTACACTTAGGGGTAGGTTTCAATTTTTATTTTTTTATGGGACCAACTTCGAGGATACCCTTCCCAATAAAAAAAGAATCATTCAAATCGGACCACTCAGTAAAAAGTTATGCGTGGTCATACATAAAAAAAAAAAAATAACGTGTCGAATTGAGAACCTCCTCCTTTTTTTTCGTCGGTTAAAAACTCAATAAGTACCACTACACTACATACATGCATCTCAATTTTAACATCGAGAACAGTAATCCTTTGTATATTTTTCTTAGTCAATTTAGCCTTTGAAGTGATGAGAAACAAAATTAATTACTTATTGAAACCGTAATATTGTCAAAAGCCCAGGTACGCTCGGGCGTCTTTTTATAGCGGCTATTTTTTTTCGCGTATTGGATTTTCGACGCTCTGCTTAGCACCGAGACACGCACTTTTTTTTTTTTTTGGGTGGGAAATCATCAAATGACTTCTCGCGCTCTGGGCGGAGCGGAAAGGCGTGTCAGACTTTTACGGACTAAAACCCACCCGTGTTCCTTCCCTTGCCTAGACCGGGGCCACGGTTTCCCCTTAGGACTTATCCGCAACCCCAGTGGGACACACGCTGGATGCGCTTTGTTGGATTCTCAATGCTCAGCTCAATACCGAGAGTAGAAAAACCAGTGCACGAAAAAAAACCGCCGTGATAAAAATACGTCCGTGCGAACCTGGGTTATGAGCACCGCATCAGAATTCTACTATTATTATGTATAGCTACTTTCACACGTAGTCCATTGGGTACAATATTTAAATGTATAGTATACTGTTTTGTAGAATACAATACAGCTGTTTACACGGTGAGCATAAAGCCCCCAGTACACGTTGGGCGAACGCAACGGATCGGATCTACGAATCATTTCTCTATGTATCACTTTAAACGATTGAATGCACCTGTCGCTAGCTTCTCGGGCCGTGAGACCGGGAGTCATGGGACCAAACGAGTCGAAGTCAGCATCGAACCTGAGCACGTCTTCTAAAAATGTGGCAACACCTTCAGTTAACTCCAATTGAAGCGGACCTTGCATGTCAACTATTCTTTGCTGTGCTTGTTGAGACTGAAAGAAGATTAGGAACGATAGGTAAGTGCAGTAATCTGCAACGAATTAAGTACACATTACTTACGTTCCGATTCATTCAGAAGAAACCTGGTTCTAGTTAATGAATCGGAACAAACTATACAATTTACTTCAATATACATTTCTTTCTTTTCCAAACAAACAAGCAACATGTACAGTTTTGAACTTTGAACGATTTTTACTATTGTAAAATATTTATATTTCTTTTATGTAAATAATAACTAAGCAGTTTTGATGCATTAGTGACTAAAGCAACAAAATCCTTCATTTAATTATTCATTTAATCACAATAATTAACAATATGTGTATCGTAACATATTTAGTCCTACTATATATTATTAATTATTATTCATTTATTTATTTATTTATTTATTGTTTTAGTTCGGACAACAATATGGTCCAATTTGTTAGTAAAATACCTTATCACTAGTGTTAGTAGTACACAAAACAAGTAAAATAAATAGCAAATGACTGCGGCGGGATGTGCAGAGAATGTTGTAGCAAGGAATATGCTACCTGACCATTCTCTCCACATAGTGCCTCAGAAAAGGGGAGTAAGGGCACACCACCACTGTTTTCAGGATGCTATTGTCACTGACCCGCGTTCTACGCATCAGTGATGCGACTTTTTTGCGAATCACTAGATGAAAGCCGTCAGTTCGGTTCTGAGCAAACATGGGCAGATTCCACTGCAAAACTTTTGACATTCCACTTTGCCCCACCATTGGCTTGGCTTGGTGGGGCAAAATGGAAAAATACAATGTATTTGTTTTAGAAATCTGAAAGTGGACTCCTAACCACGGGGCTGCTATCTGAAACTTTTCAAATATATTTTCAGTGTTCTCTCCTCACGCCGCACCTACCCAACTAGCGAGTTTTCGCCCTGCGTATAAATAATGCTTGCGCAAAAACCCTCTGGGCTCCCCTACCAACCGCACCTACTAACCTAAAATAAAACAAGAGCGAGTTGAACTGGCGAACTTCATTCGTATAGGTACCTACCTAAATAGTTCTGTGCCTAAAAAAAACTACAACTGTGCTTCAACCAAAGCAACCTGCGAGTAGGTAGGAAGGAAGACATTTTGGTTGTGAACCGTGAAATGTTTTTTTATTGTTTAATTTATTTTATTGTTTTTGATTCTTATTTAAGTATGTCTCAATTGTGTCTTATTTTAATTTGTGATCTCCTGTGCCTGTCCCAATAAATACTTTTTCTTTCTTTTTTTCATCGGCGAGGGAGGCCTATATTCGTCAGAGAATTTTAACACTGCGGTGTAGAATATTGGTACCGGGTCCTGCCCGAACAGCGCCACCTACCGCGTCCAATTGTTTTTTCTAACCATCCAGGGACCCACTTAATTAAACACACAAAATTTCATCCAATTCGGTCCAGCCGTTTAGAAGGAGTTAGGTGACAAACACACATACCCAAGAATTATTATATACACTTCTCATCTGAAAAATCGAAACACCTTACAAGTTTATGTTTTGTAAGGATTATCAGAAAAATGTGTTTATATAGGAATATAATTATGTCAAATGTCGTTTAATAGTGAATAATAATAATTTGAGGTTTATATGAGGTTTTCAAATCCTAATGTTAATGTCTAAATCCAAATTAAATTTTTATTGGTTTCGTATTTTGTTTAACAAGTCATTTTTACCCTGTATGAAGTATGAAGGAAATTGATAAAACAACACATGTAAATGAAAAAAAAAACTAAGAAACGTTTATTTAATAACTTGTATTCCCTCCCCGAGCTCTTATTACTGCTTCCATACGGTTCTTCATCGATCGGATGAGAGTCACGATCAAATGTTGTGGCATTCCATTCCATTCCTCTTGGATTGCATTTTGCAGCTGGCTAAGTGTTTCTAGGGCAGGATCTCTTGCACGAATTCGTCTCTTTAATTCATCCCATAGATGTTCATTTGGATTCATGTCCGGACTTCTTGCTGGCCATTCCACAATGGAGATATCGACTTCGGTAACATAATCTCGTACGACGCTCGTGGTGTGAGCCCTAGCATTGTCGTGCATGAATATGAAACCGTTGCCAATAAAATGTGCATAGGGCATCACGTGAGGCTCAAAACACTGTTCGATGTACCGATGACTGTTTAGTACAGGTAGACGTGGCCCAGACACAAAGACAAGTTCTGTCTTACCGTCCGCGTCGGCGCTGATTCCTAACCGAAACCGAAACCGTCCACGAACCGTCACCAGAGCTGACCTTTTCTTCAATGCAGCATTGTTGTGCAAAGTGTTCTCCATCTCTTCTGTAGACCTTGTTCCTTCCGTCGTTACCATACAGCATAATTTTACACTCATCAGAAAAGAGGACTTTGTTCCACTGGAGGTATGACCAATTTAGGTGCTCACGTGCAAAGTTAAGGCGCGCTCTTCGATGGTCTGCAGTTAATTTCGGCCCATTTGCTGGCTTGTGCGGTACCAGTCCACGTTCCTTCAACCTTCTAAGCTTCTTACAGCCACCCTACGTAAAACATGAAGCGAAAAGCATTAAGGCGTCGATTTCGTAAAGAAGTTGTTACAATACTTCAATCATCTCGCTCAGAAGTGACCCGATTCCTGCCAGAACCTGATCGGCGCGTGAAAAAACCAGTCTCCTGATAGCGTTTGTCAGGCTTAGATGCAATCTCTCAGCCACAACACGCTGACTAAGTCCAGAATCCAGCAATGCCACCACTTGGGCGGCTTCTGCAGGCGAAGTATCCATATGTTTTAGAAAAAAAACTTTTTCAGACGTCCCAAAGTCACAGTACACACACAATATACAGAACACAGAACAAAAAGTTTTAAGATAAGCGTTAATTTTTAGATTTCGAAGGCGAAATGTACTCCAACTCTAAACACACTTTTGTCTCAAAACAGTGAATCATTTCATGTAGGATAAACGAATGTAATTCTAATTTTTTATTTAGAACTAGCTTCTGCCCGCGGCTTCGCCCGCGTGGATGTCGGACTTAGCCGACACTTCAATTCAACTTCAATGGGTTTCATTTTGACAATTCAACAATTAATTGCGTTATTTACGTTATTTCTCGAACATAATTATTCCACTCGGCGCTCTGGCGCGTCATCCCCTGGCTGGCCCACCCCTCCACCCTCGTTCTGAGCGCCGTCGACTCAATATCGCAGGTCATTCTTATCGTTATAACTTTTAAACTATTTGTCCAAATTACTTAGTGTAAAAGACAAACTTTATCTACATTAAATACCAAAAGCGATGAAGGTATTTATTTTGATAAGAAGTAACTAAATACTCTAAAATATGCAATGTAAAAAAAGTATTTAATTTAACTGTATTTATTGCTCACTATTTTGGTTATAAAGGCTTCCACATAAAAGGTGTCGCGGATATGCTGTCGCGGACTTTTATTTAGAACTCTTTAAGACAAACAATCCCACAATACATTTTCTTCATGTAACTCTAACGGTTTAGGCAGCGCACGCAGCAAAAGGTGGAGGTCTGCCCAGCATAGGTGGACCACCGCCGTGTCCTCGTGGAGGCGATCGGCGGCGGTGACCTCTCGCGTACGGCCCTAGTTCAGGCCATGGTGCGGAGCGAGAGGGCATGGCAAGCCGTCATCTCCTTCTGCAAAGCAGTAATGCTCGCGAAGGAGAAGGTGGAGCGCGCGAGGGAGTGGCAAAGGCCGCGCCCTACCAGCCCTAGCCGCCGCCGCCGTAGGAGACGTCCCGGGCGTCGGGAATTGATAGCCGATTTCCGGCCACCGTAGGCGCGGGCCCGATAAGGACCAGGCCCGGGTCGACGGCGCATCGTGTTCCACGCGCACCTCAAAGAGATATCAGCAAAACTGACGGGGTCCGCTAGGGCCGATGCCTGCCGGGGTTGCGGGTAGTCCCAAGGGGAAACCGTGGCCTCTGGCAAGGCAAGGGAAGGAACACGGGTGGGTTTTAGTCAGTAAGAGACTGAAACGCCCAGAAATCATTGGATGACTTCCCAACCAAAAAAAATGGCAGCGCACGCAAAGATAGATCTCAGAGGGCAGGAATTTTTCCGATTTACTCGATACTTATCGTTATGTTATGGTCAAATCACATAAAATCTTTATAAATTGTAGCCTTTTTTCGCGACCTTGACCATTCGAGAACGATTTGAACTCAGTCGAGATTCCCGCTGAGTCGAAGTTTCTGCAGCACGAAACCTAGCCTGATGTTCCCGAGTTGCAGAGAGCCTTCCCTCACGACCTTCCTCAGATTCCTGTGATCGAACTAATCTCATCCTTTTAGCATTTCTGCTACATTGGGAGAGGTTGGATCTTCTTCAAAGCATTCTTACAATAAAATAGTACTTACTACTTAACACACAGTTATTTAGTAAACACGTACTATCGTAAACAATTAAATTATAAATACTTACAGATTATTATACAGTCTAAAATTATCACAGTTTTAAGTAATAATTGTTAAGACGTGTAAACCAAACGTTTAGTACGTTTGGTTTACACGTCTTAACTAACTTTATAAAACAAAAGAATTGCTAGAAAAATTAATTACTAACCTGAGCTAATAAACTTATACTTAATAAAGAAAATCAAGAAAAGAAATGCCTAACCTATACCAAATACTTACAATATTTATATACAAACCCTAAATGAAAATTAAGATAAGTATACCGAAAATCAAGGAAAGAAATGCCTAACGTATAACAAATGTTCGCCGTGATTCTTTAAATTGACATAACTTTTTTATTTATGAACCGATTGACATGAAATAAACACTAAATGTTAAGTGAAGCTTACTACAATATATTAGTGAAAACCGCATCTAAATCGAATAAGCCGTTTCTGATATTAGCGTACACACAGACAAACAGACAAACAGACAAAAAAAAATTTAATTACAATCTCGGGTTCAGCATCGATATAATAACAACCCCTGCTATTTTTTTTTCATATATTTCCATTGTACAGACACCACTTTTCTACAATTTTATTATATGTATATATAGATATAGATATAGAAGATAGATAGATAGAAGATATAGATAGAATAGATATAGATATAGAATAGATTTTTGCTTATCACTGTAATGGCCAAACTGCCAGCTATACAACCACGTGATTTTTTTCATGGAATGAAAACTCTTTTGTTTTAAATTAGGACAGAAACCATAAAAACGGAAATGTTTCGATTTTTCTGATGAGAAGTGTATAAAAATAATAATTATTATATAAAGAAGATACCCGCTATAAAAAAATACATACTGTCATTAACATATTTTGGAAAGCGTAACGTAATCCGTACACCATGTCGGCATCCTCTTTAGGAACATCGATATTAAACAGTTGAAAGGTCCCGTAGCATTCTTCAATTAGATCGAGTTCCATGTCCATGCTAAGATAATTAAATTATGAGCTGTTACTTGCTTCAAATACAAACATAATTTTGTGACGGTTAAAAAGTGATTACAAAATAAATATTAATACAATAAAGAAATTTCTTTCTTAATTTTGCTTTATTATATTATTTCATCAGGGTAGAAAGTTGAACCGGACCCTGGAGGGACTTACCGAATAGATAATTGAAGTTACCAATTTTTTGTGCTCCGGGTCCCATTTCAACTTTCCACCCGCATATTAAAAATTGGTCCTCACGAGATGAATTCGTCTCTAATAAGCCCGAGGCATAACATGGCGACTCTGACGTCATCCAAATCTTTAATCCTTTTGCCCAAAGTTTTCATTCGGTCCTTAATGAATTGTGTCAACTTCATCACCCGGTCTTTATAAGCCAGACACAGCAGTTTGCCCAGCGTTCTCTTCCATTCGATTGATTCCAAATGTAAGGCCAATTTAATATTATCTGTAACACGGATGATTGGATTGAAACGCAATCAATCATTTGGCGAGGTCCGGAGTTTATATCAAACTCCGCAACTAAGAATCAAAATTTTACAGTTAGTCTAGTCATAGAGACAAATCATTTCTTTGTCCTTTAAGATAGCAATTGTAACTAATAATTACTAGCTGATACGACAGACGTTGTCCTGTCAAAATTTCAATAATTCCTACAAAATTATCATAGAAAATATACTGTCAGTTTTCCCGAATTTTCCCATTTTCCCGGCAAATTTTCAAATTTTTCTTCCTGTAAGAACCTGATTCGGACTGTTACGAACATTTTTGAAAACAAAAATTCACCTATTCGGTTCAACCGTTCTGAAGTGACGCACTTACAGGCACAGCATTTCATTTTTATTACAAACTAGCTGACCCGTCAGTCTTTGTCCTGTCAAAACTTCCAAATTTTTTTTTTCCCAAACCTCGAGTGAGGCGAAAAAAAGAAAAAAAGAATTATTCAAATCGGCCCAGTAATTTTCGAGTTTTTGCGATACGGCAATTGATTTTTTTATATAATAGATATGATTTGAGTAGATGTGATTTGAGCTGTTTTTGTTTGAACCGTTTTTTAAGTAAGTAGTAAAATGCTCTATAAGTATGGCATTGTAATGAATTTGTTATCATTGGCACTATACAGGATGGTACTTAACGTTAGACAATCAATAAAAAAGTATGTACCCATGTCGATTTGTACAGAACCGATGATGTGTCGTTTGGGTAGATTTAGTACTTCTTCGGTCTGGGCCTCGTATTTGATAAGCATGTCCTTCACTAAAACATTCATAGGATTAGAATCGACAAAATCTTGGACTTGCTGCACTCTGTCTTCTGCCCATAAATATGAAAATCTTCCGTAGCTCTGTAATAAAAATTAATAGGTAAAAATAATATAAAAGGTCTTTCAACAAGAACGGGTCGATGTTGAAATTAAATAAAACAAGCTATATGTGAGATATTAAAGAAATTATTTTTTTATTTGAAAGACCCATTTATGCCATTATTTATTTATTTATTTATTTATTTATCATAAGCACACCAACAGCACAGTCACTTACAATTCAAATAAAAAATCTTATAGAATTAACATTTTAGTAACCATGCAAATGACAGGTATGCATGACATTCACACATGAAAAATTAGAGACAAAGAACAAAATAAAGTGTGTCTACAACAAAATAAGTAGACCTAAATCTACAACACTATAAAAATAAACCAATTTGAGCCAGATAGACAGGCAGCCATCAATGATGGGTCAGTGCAATGGGCCATTACACTGTTTGAACAGGGAGCGTCTGTATGAAGCGAAAGTCATGGCGAAAATATCAATAGGGTAATCCGTCAAGTTGGACCTTTCATTATATTGCCTTGCCATACGTGTAAGGGGGCTATTAAATGTAGTATTTAAGGTGGATGTAGGTAATTCAAAAATACGATGATGACGCTTACTACGTTGGCTAGGCCTAAAGTTAAAATAGTTTATTAATTGTGCATCAATGGAACCGTTTATAATCTTATGAAGTGTAAGTAAGTCCGAATGGTTACGTCTTTCATTTAAGCTAATTATATTAAAGTGCCTTAACCTGTCATTGTAATCAGGTATAGCTTTTCGAATCCCATTCTTCATACATAAATACCGAACAAAACGGGCCTGAACAGATTCAACATTATTAGTATATGTTGAATAATAGGGAGACCAAATAGTGGAACAATATTCCAAGGAGCTTCTTACTAGGGCGTTGTAAAGTAAAATAATGCTACTACAATTACGAAAAGGTTTCGACATACGGATTATAAAGCCAAGCATTTTTTTAGCCTTAGTCACTATGCTATCTATATGATCGCGGAAAGATAAAGATGAATCAAAGAGTACCCCTAGGTCACGGATGACTGACACTCTGCTCAGTACCGATCCATCAATATGATAATCAAATTTAATGTAATTCACTTTATTCGTGAATGTAATAGTCTGGCATTTTTTAACATTGAGCGTCATTCTATTGTTCAAACACCATTTTTGAAGGACATCAAGATCTCTCTGAAGCTTCACACAATCACTCTGGTCTGATATCCTACAGTATATTTTTAAATCATCAGCGTAGGCTAAACAATTGCAATTTATTAAATCTAAAAGATCATTCAGAAATATCAAAAACAGCAAAGGACCCAACTTAGAGCCCTGTGGAACACCAGAGCCAGGAGAAAAAGGTACAGATTCATAACCCGCCAGGGCAACTATTTGAGAACGATTAACTAAATAACTCTCGAACCACCGCAACAGAGAGCCATGAATACCAGCGCAATTCAATTTCATAGAAAGAATTGAGTGATCAACGCGATCGAAGGCTTTTGCAAAATCTGTGTAAACAGCGTCTACCTGACCCCTAGCTTCAAAGGTGTTACTAATGAAAGTAGTGTAAATAAGCAAGTTAGACATAGTAGAACGGTTAGACACAAATCCATGTTGCTTCAAACTAATTATATGACGGAGGTGGGAATAAACTACATTGTATATGAGACCTTCAAACATCTTTGCAAATTGTGATATAATAGAGATTGGTCTATAGTTAGTAACGTCATTCATACTACCGGATTTATGTATGGGGATAATGTGTGAAATTTTCCATAAATCAGGAAATATACCTTCCTTAAGGGATTTATTGTATATTATCTGCAGTGGCATAATAAGAGCATCAACGCAGAGACGAATAAAAATAGGAGGAAGTCCATCCGGACCAGCTCCTTTGTTAAGATCTAACTTTTTGATGCTATTTCTAACGTCATCCTCAGTAATGCCAATGGAAGACATACTGTAGTTAGACGAGGAGTAACCTGGAGACAAGTCACCAGGCTGTTGATTAACACTGTAAACAGATGCAAAATAGTCTGCAAATAAATCAGCCACACCACTACCACCCTCACTAACACGATCACCCCATGAAACCTGGTCAGGAACACCTCTAAAAGATTTTCTAGACTTAGTATAACGCCAAAAAGCTTTTACATTAGTTTTTAATTCACTCTCAATTCTTTCAATATAATCTATAAAACAGTTATCCATAGCTTTCCCAGCTAGCATCCGTAGGCAAACAAAAGTATCGTAGTCCCGAGGGTTTTTGTACCGTTTAAACCGAGTCCTATATTTATGCTTTTCTTTAAGAAGTTTAATCAACGAAGCTGAGAACCAAACTGGATAACAATTATTCTTAGGCTTGCCCTTCGGAGTGTATTTATCTATATTTTCCCATAGTATATTATAAAATGACAGAACGTAATCATTACAACTTAAATGACAAAAATCCTCCCAATTTATTTTACGTAGATCACGGACACATGCCTCATAGTCTGTTTTATTAAAAATATATTTAGACTGTAAAATATTAATATTTAAATTTGAAATTGAAGTTTTAGTAAGTCCTAATTCTAGTGGGGGATGATGTATATCTGGTTTACTGATGGGAGGTGCGGAAGAAACGGAGAGATTGGAATTTTCATCCACCATGATGAGGTCTAGGATATTATCATTAACATTGCAGACGCTATTCATTTGAACATAACCGGTGATATTTAGGAAGTCCCTCAACGCTAAAGACTTAGGGTCACTAATTCCTAGAAAGGGATCATTAGATTGAAGCCATTTCACATTAGGAAGATTGAAATCACCAATAATCAAGGTGGTGCAATCCATATAACGCAAGCAAATTTCTTCAGCCCTGGCCAAGAATTGAACAAAAATATGGCAAGGTATATAAGACGGTAAATAAACAACACAAATATTCATACAGACGCCACCAGCACTTATACATAACCACATATCCTCAACGGAGGTTTGCCACTCAGTTTTATTAACAAAATTAAACTTATTACTAATAGCTACCAATATCCCACCACCATAACTTTTAGAGTACAAATCTTTAAACTGCGCACTACGATCACGGCGTACAACAGTATATCTCTGATCGAAGTATTCAGAGGATAAGAACGAGTCATCTAACCAAGTTTCAGTCAGACATATTATGTCGTAGTTAGAATTTAAAATTGACATTAGAATTTCATGTGACTTCGTTTTCATGCCCCTTACATTCTGATAAAAAATCGAAATACTATCCATTAGACTAAAACAAAAGAGTAAACATGATAATAGGAACAAATCCAACAAATAATTATACAATTTTTTCCAAACACTGCTCATCCTTAATTAGAATACTACCCGAATTTTCACTTTTGCATACAAAAATTTTACCGTAGCGAACCCAGACAAACTTATAGGATTTTTCTTTGGCCTTAAGACGTGCAGCAGCATGTAAAGATTTATATATTGGAGAAAGGTGCTCGGATACATAAACTGGCTCCTTGCTACCGCCATAACCCAAAAGACTTGTGTTAATTTTATCATCAGTGTGAGATTTATTGTATCTCGTTATTGCAGAATACAATTCGTCACGACATCTCGGACTACGCATCTTCACTATTACAGAGCGCGGGCGAGACTTGTTGTTGTTCATACTGGCCACTCTAACGCATTTCATAATATCACAGTCTTTTAGCGCATACGACACAACATTAGCCAATTGTGTTACGACGGTCGGTAACACTTCATTCTTATTTTCAGGTAATCCGTGAATTTCCAGATTCGCCTCACGCATATTCTGATCAATGGTGTTTATTTGCGTTTTCAGCTGAGCCACAGTCTTTAGGATATCGGAGTTCTGCGAACGAAGCTCAGTATTTTCACGTTGCACCCCCCTGAGCTCAGTCTTTAAGTCATTAACTTGAGATATGTCAAAGGATCCAGATAACTTCAACTCATCAATCTGTTTCTTTAAATCATCCATTTCGAATCTAAGCTCACTAATCATATTCTTTACCTCAATACGCAATGTATTCCGAATTTCCTCACGTATAACAAGTCGTATATCACTGACCTTATCATCCTCGCCTTCAGAGCTGTCTTCAATTGTCTCAGACGTCGATTTGTCAGGTTGATCCTGAGATAAACAGCTCGAACAATTCCACTTAGAACGTGCAGTTTTATTAAGCCTTTTAAACGCAGTAGCACTCAGCTTAACGCACAGGTGATGATAGAATTTATCGCAGTTCGAACATGTTATTTTTTCATTTTGTTTAACTGGTAATCCACAAGTATCACAGTTAGACATTTTGTAAGTACACAATTAATCTTCCAAACAGTAGAATAAATCCAAAAAGACGAAGTGCAATTTGCCGGAATCGAACTCACGACACCGTATTTACGGATGGTAGTCGTTAGCACTCAGAGCCAACTAGACTTTAATTTTTAGTACGAAATAAAGGATCTGATGTGGTGCGAACACAAAGTTAACAGAACAGGCGGTAGATTGGAAATAATTTCATTTATTACTTTTATTAGATCACCGCCACAGTACACTTTGGTTTTCACTAATAAAACATTAAACAACACTTTAATCGTTTAGAAAATTATGTGATTGCAGCCCATAGGGTTCCGTTTTAGAGTGTTAAGATAGCACACAGTCGAAAAATAACTTTTTACTATGATTTAAGAATTTTAGTTACGGAGCAGAATTACCGTGACCGTACTATTTGACGTCTCGATGAAATAAGACATCGTTAAAATTTCCACCGCGGCTTCGAACGGTGGCACGGATCCGAGAGGTCCAATTTTCAATTACTCTACTGCATAGATTCGGCTGAATCTGAGCGATGGCCTGCGTTATGTTGACTTGCCGGGCATCGGTTGATTGCGGATTATTGGCATAAACCTGCGAAAAAGTCTAGCGGGATCAAATCGCACGATTTTGGTGGCCAATTCACGTCACCTCTGCGAGAGATAACCCTACCCTCGAAACGTTCATGCAGAATGTCCATTGTGTCGCTCGCTGTGTGGCACGTAGCGCCGTCTTGTTGGAACCAAATGTTGTCCACGTCCATATCGTTCAATTCAGGCCAAAAGAAATTATTAATCATTGATAGCGCTCGGGTTGGGCTGGAAGAGGACCCCGATTAAGGCCGAATCTTTAGGGACGAGGCGCATTTTTGGATGAATGGTTTTGTTAATGTTATATTTCATAAATAATGGCATAAATGGGCCTTTCAAATAAAAAAATAATTTATTTAATATCTCACATACAGCTTGTTTTATTTAATTTCAACATCGACCCGTCCTTGTTGAAAGACCCTTTAGATCTCCGTCGAAATAGTGGGAAAAAATATTTACGACAGTAGAACGAGTCAATCGAACTACTGGATCATTATTTTAGTTTTTATTATGCTTTTTGGAGTTAAATATGGATTATTAAAATAGATTGTTATAATTTCGTTTTGTGCAACTTGTTTAGACGCAACCGCACCACCCCAAGATTTTAACAAGATATTATTGTAGATGTAGTTTGATTTAAGGCGTTATACTTACAAGTGTGACACGATCTGTGAGGGAGACATCGAACTATTTTCTAAAGCGAAAGCTTCATTTTTAAATGATCCAAGCAATAATTCTACGTATTGTAGCTGTTATTAAATACATTCGTACCGTCAAAAGTTTCTCTATATCAGGTTTGTACATGTACATCATTCCCTGTAACGCCATCACCGATCGGACGATATCTTTATGTTCTGACACCATTCGGAAGTAGCTTCTTATGCCACCCAGGTTAGCTCCCGACCGAGATCCTAAGAAGATTTCAAATTAGTTCGACAAGCAAACGATATTCATTCTGATTGATAAATAAGTACGGTCATTGAAATTTTTGAATAACACTCGCACACTTCAGTATGTGATTAAATGAATTAATTAATTAATGAGCCTATATTGCCTCCCTTTCCTTTTTCCACTCAACGATCCTGTACCAATCTGGACCAATTCCGTCTATAAGCGACAAGCTCGTCCCGTCAATTAAATTATTGATCAAAATATAAAGTATCGAGACTGATGTAAAATGATGATTAGGTACCATCGCGGACACTGGCGGTGAACCACTTACAGTACGACACAACTTAGATGTAGCATAGATTTGAAAATTATCATTCATTCATTTCAATTTTACGAATGTATTTGACTATAAGACTTTACAAGTTATTGCGTTTTCGAAAGATCATTTTCACCTAAAGCAGTAATAAAGATTGGTGATTTTGAAGGCGCACTCAGTTCGGATGGTGATTGGTTTTACGAATTTTGCCGACGCTACATCTAAGTTGTGTCGTACTGTACTAACCTTATTACTAGGGTGAAAAGTGGATGTCCGCGGTTGGACCTATTAAGTCTTAGCTATTCCATGACATGCTGGAAACCATTATTCGAATCATTTCAATTTTAATCATTAACTGAACTAATAGAGAAGTATGGAAGAAAAAGACTTGTGGCGCCGACCCCAAATAAATTGGGATAAGGGCAGGAAAATGTTGATTAAATGATGATAATACCTACTCTGTGACTTTTTTATTCAAACTAGTGTGGTTAGTTTCTGTCTGGGTAGGTATCAGAGAAAAACGCTGAAACGAACCATGGGTTTTTTTTATACCTAAATAAATAAAAAATGAAAACCAAAATCTAAGAAAGTTTTTTTTATGTGACACGTGGACGTGACTTTAGCTGAACTCTAAGCTGAAGTTTTTGCAATAATCCTAATAATAGCTCGTATGCTTACGAAAATCTTTCTAGTTTCCAATAATCCGGTCCTTTGCAATAAACCTAGGATTTTCGTAAAGATCACATTTTTTCAATTATCCTACGACATAGTCTATGTCTCTTATAATATATATAATATAATCTATATAAACTAATAATAAAGCTAAAAAGTTGTTTGTTTATTTGTTTGAACGCGCTGATCTCTCGAACTACCAGTTGAGCTTGAAAAAATATTTTTAGATTTAATAGCCCAATTCTTTAGAAACATTTTAACATCACGTTACGACCGAGCCGAGTAAAAAGGAAAAACTCATAAAGAACGCTAAGCGAAAACGAAGTAATATTGCGAGCGAGGGATAAGTTAACGTGGACCAAGTCGCGGGCAGAAGCTAGTTTAAAATAAAGTGACAGTGACTTTGGTTGCTGACCGTACCAGCAAACCTCTTAGGAGCAATACGCTAATGCCCTCGCATTGGAGCTCCAATCAATGTCTCATGGCACCTGTTAGATAATATGTAGGTATAAGACGCGGGTAATCTTATTTCTTTGACTTACCTCATCTCTTACTTTTTGGAAACCACAATTTAATAACGACAAATCCCTCCCTCCTATTAACCATTGTGTTTCTAAGAGGTTTACTAGTGCCAATAAATGGATCGATAGTCCATTATAAGTTATAATAAACAATTAACAACATAAACGCCCTCTGAGTTACATAATGAATGTCGTTTGCTACTGTCACACTTGTCTGCCACTATGGGGTAGTTATTTAGAAGTATGAGGGATAGAGTGTAAAGTTCACTCATCCTCATTAGAGAAGGGAGGATCTTTCGGCCAGACGAGTGTTGTGTCTGGCGGGCAACTGCCCGTAAGTTGATTTCGGATAGTCTTGTCTATGTCGTTCGCGCGGTAAACTAACTGCGCGATGCAGGATTTGTGTGACGTCATGTCTTTGCTGCGTAGTTCTTATGTGGCGGTCTAACCGCTACAATTATTAAAGTAAAATATAAAAGAAAATATGATCAAACAGAAATCTAAATAATACTTATTAGATTCTTGATTTACTTATAATTTTGTTTTATTTTAACGGAAAGTAAACTATAGAATCAAGAAGACATACCGGTTGATGCGCTACGCATTGCGGCCAGTGTGGTCGACATTCCAGATATTTGATCTTGCTTTATTAGGTCCTGTTGCCCCCACATGTACACATAGCGATGGATGTCCATTATACAATTTAATACTACCTAGGATCGGTCGAAGTACGAAAAAAAATAATTATTTATAGTTTAAACAATGCCGTAATAAAAAAAAAATACATAAAAGCATATCACCTGGGAGAACGCATTCTGTATCTCATCCAAAGTAGGTTTTATTGATATTTTTGGAATTCGTAAGTACATGTAAGTGGACATAAGTGGATGCAACTTTTTTTGCTCTTCTGGGTCAGTGGTCATTGTTAGAAAACTGAAACGTATAAAAATATTGTATTCAATACTATAGATACTCAAATCCGTTTTCGCATTGATAGAGACATCAACTTTATGCTAGGTGTAAATTAAATTGAATACAGAATGACAGTACCTACTATTTAAAAATTGTATGCAAACTGAACCTTATGTTGTTTTAAAGTTATTTTTCCACACACTTAATATTTGTTTTCACATTTCACACCACCCGCTGGCTAGTGTCAAATTATATCCTGCGAACTTAACCTAAAAAGCAAGTCATTATGCCCTAGGCTCTAGCCGGGCATTAATGCTGGACAGAATTTTATTGTAACCCTATGGTCATTAATGTCATTTGAATTTGGAACCTCAACTGAGAAAATTGTATGGAATAAATATAAAAAAAAAAATCACATCTATTCAAAAAGACGTTAATCCTCGTAAACACGGACCAAAATAGCCTTCTAAACCCTAGGGACTAAAAGTGATTTGAATTTGGAATTGTTAGTAAAAGATCTAGTCACCAAAGAGATCAATCACGAACATTGTATGAATAAGTAACAGGCTGGCAAGAGAGAGAGCGAAAGTGTGAATTGGGTCAAAATTAAAATCCAAGATGGCGGATGCAAAAATTTTTAAATGTTTTGTCATGGGTATCGTTTTCATAGTTTTCGAGGGTGGTAAAGCCGATAGTGAGGTCAAAATGTACGCCAAGATGGCGGCCTTTTATTTTTGTCATAAAGTTTTTGTTTTGTTTAAATTCATACGTGAGTAGGAAATTCATTCCTGATGGGGGTCGGACCGCACACGTTTATTTTCTCATAGAGGGTGATAAAAAGTAGAGTGTTCACCACGGGAGCAACACTATTTTAAGCTCGAGTGATGTACTTAGAATGCGCTGCGCTCAGGATTCTACTTTAGAATCCCTCGCTACGCTCGGGATTCGAAGAAACACTATCGCCTTAAAAATTGTTGTCGGCAAACAATCTACTATTTTTAATTAATCACTTCATAGGTTGTAGTTTCCGTTGACGCATAAAATAAAGGACCCCGCACAAAATGTTAAAAAAATGCCGTTCGGCCAATTTGGCTGACATTTTGGTAAAATATAACCTGTAACATTTTGATTGAAAGTCAATATTAGCGCAAAAAAAAAATATGGCTGGTTTTAGAGATATCGCAATTTCTATGTTATTGTTACTGATAAAAATTAAACAAATAGCAATCACAACAGGTTCCAATTAATATTAACTCCGTCTGTAAGGGGTAGGCAAAGATGTACCTATACACACATTTCGCAAAATGTCGTCCAGCCCTTTGCTGGAACTTTAGAAAAATAATTATAATCAGGAATCCTGTAGTGCAAGCCTATTTAAACACCAGGTTAATGTGAGGTCTTCCGGGCCTGTAGGTCTTTGAATCGTTTCCTCTGCCTCCCCCAAATGCAGATCGACGTATTTATTTACGATGCGCCGCCGACCATTTCGCGGAAAATCCATGCCCTAGCATAAAATATTTGCAGTTATCAACTGAACTAGTCTTTCTTAGGTTTTTTTTTCCCTAGGGTTACTTTCTAAGGGACCTACGGTGTAGTGAATTAAAATGATTACTTCAAATGTCCTGTGTATCTTGTAACTACATGTGCGTTTTGGAATTACATCAAGTGGTGCCGTCCAAGGGCGGTCATCGTTTTCTCTACATCAGTAATAAACTTAAAAGAAACACAGTTGGACTCAGTATGTTGAGGGTTCAAGTTACAACAAAGTGTGGAAATCTTGATGCGTTTGTCGAGCGTCCAACGCGCGTTCGGCGCCCACCCTAAACACAGCGTACAAGCGCGCGCCGTGGGCGCTTGATGTAACTAGTCCCTATTAAGCACATTATTCAATCATTTTTGACTAGGCCATAAACACAAAACAATTGTTTTTGTTAGATTTGTTAGGTTTGTTGAAATTATTTTTGTTAGACTTGACTTGCCCGTTAGACTTGAAATATGTGGGCCCCACTGAAGTTTGGCATCTACTGTTATGCCCAGAAATAACCCTTTAAAAAGAATGGTAAGTCATTGATATACACTAAGAACAAAAATGGATCCAGTATTGAGCCTTGAGGTACGCCTAACTGAACTGGTAACCCGGAAGATTTCACACCATTAACATCTACACATTAGGACCTATTATGTAAATAAGAATTTAGAACATCGAGAACTTCGTTTTGCACACCGTAATGATTACGCAATAGCGTGTCATGGTGCACGCAATCAAAGGATTTGGAGAGATCACAGAAAACCCCAATAGCATTTTGCGAGTTCTCCCATGCGTTAAATATGTGTTTCAGCAGAGCAACACCCGCAAAGCCATATTGTTCATTATGAAGGAGGAGGGATAAAATGTCTTAGCAACTGCTTGAGTATTAACTTTTCAAATATTTTACTAAACGCAGGTAAGATAGAAATAGGCCTGAAATTACTAACGTCATTTTTATTAGCTGATTTAAATAATGGAATGACTTTACTACTCTTCATGAGGTCAGGAAAAGTTCCTGAGTCAACACATTTATTAAAAGTAACAGCTAGCTATGGAGCTACGATGTCTATTATATTACTTAAAAGTTTAATGGAAACGCCTCAGTAATCACTAGTGTTTTTAGATTTGAGTGTGTTAAAAAGATTAACTACATTACGAGGCAAAAGACACACTACTAAGCAAAAGGTTTCCAGCTTTAGACGGGGACGAAGTTAAGGAACGAGTCGTAGTTATAGGTATGTTGGCAAAAAACTCATTAAACGCCTCAGCTACGTCAGCTGTTTTAGTAACTAATTTATTGTCGACCATAATCTCAAGTTCTTTATCTTGTGACTTATCAGTTTCATTATTAATAATTTTTCAAGTGGTTTTTACTTTTGATTTAGCATAAACACTAACCTTTTTTAAATAATTTTGAATATTTTTTGACATGCTCTAGGAAAGGAGTACCAAACCTGTATTTTTAAAACCATATAACTCGTATAGTCTCGCTCTACTTTTATAAATACCTGGAGTGACCCATTGGTTAAAGCCAGCGGTGGTGCCGTTAATTTTAATAGTTTTGGTCTTGAAAGTAGATTGGTACTATTTTTGCACGACTTCAACGACGTGATAGACGTAGCAATCTTTTGTATTGGCCTATAACGCGCTACGTACCCCTAGTTCCCATTAACAGTTGCTCTTGAGCCCACAAAAATATAATTGTGTTAACTTCAGGATCTCTGTGGTGTTTTTTTTTCCCAAATTTTTTTTTTTTTTTTTTGTCGGAACGTAAATTCATGCTCAAACCGGTTCGATGCATGTCCAAGTTAAAAACCTTGAAAACCCGCCAGAATGTATGGGATTTTCTCATCAGCCATTGGCGTTTCCTACTAGGGTGACTTATACTGTAAAATAAAATATAATAAAACTCTCGTCTACCTTGATACAGAAGCCCGCCGTCTTAGCATATCAAGACTAAATCGAGTAGATTTAATTAGTGCTTCCACACACTTTGTAGCAAAATATGCAAACAGTTCATTACACTCGTTGATAGTGGGCACCACCTCGTAACGGTCTGGGTTCGGAATCTCCAAAAATACTAAAACACACAACCATAACAACTTTATGCAATCAAATCAACTTATAAAAAAATATTATTGGAAAAAGATGTTTAATTCTAAGTATAGTCTCACATATATATCACAGTCATATTTTCGTTAGACGTGTTCTATTACATTACAGTGACTGAATATGCCATTCATTTAAATCTAGTCAATGGATAAACTAAGTTGCAAAGACTAGAGCACACTCCTACCTAAGTGCTTGAATATTTTGCAACATAGTGTAGTCGTGCAGAATTGTGCAGCTTTTTGCTACGACTGACAAGAATACGAAATGATGATAGTAATAGTTTCTACCTGAATCTTCTGGAATCACTCTCGTGGCTGAAGTCACTTGTTTTAAAGCTTTTTCTATGTTCAACCTAAAAATATAGGATTAAAAAATGACAAAAATCCTTACTAGCAAACAGTTTGCAATTAAAAATCAGTTTTGGAAGGATAGCTTTCATTTGATTTAATTTGATCGTTATTAACGCGTATAACTTGGCAAAACCGAAAGCGCAACTGGTAGTTAGCAAAAATGTTTACGTGCATAAACTACTACAACTAAATGCAATTAAGTATTTAAAACCCGCTTTTGATATTGTCTCATGGGACCACATAATATCTGGATGCACTATTAGCAAATTTTCTTTTGTAATTTTTTTTATTTTTGGGGGTATTAAATGGTAATGCTTTGCCTTTAAGCACACGCTTCAATAGTATATTATGCAATTAGTGAATAAAGGACGGATTTAAAACGAGGGCCATAGATGAATCACGAGCAAGTGAAGGATTCTAACGACTGAATCATGACCGCAGGGAGTGAGCGACGCGAGTGATTCATGGCCCTCGATATAAAGCGAATTAAATATTTAAGCGAAAATAGACATTTAATGAAACAAGGAAGGTTTACAAGCAGTGGTGGGAGCCCTCTTGGAGGGTTCACCTAGTCGCATATGGGATGCCGGGAGCCCTCGCCACGGGTTTCTTTTTAAATGTAGGTTTTTCTTAGCGAATACAGATTATCAATCGTGAAAATAAAATCTGCCCCCCAATTAATTACAATTTCCTATTCTTAAACCAACATTTATTCTGGTATAACGTAAAAATATGAATGTAGAAAGGAGAAATTTACGGTTAATTCTGAGCGTTTTCTATGATTTTGAATTGGATTTTTTTCAGATATCCCACAAACATTTCAAAATTCTGAGGCCGCTATGCACTACAACACTTCTCAAAAAAGTGCCGTCGCGCATTTTTTGAACAACTTGTTTCGGAATTTTGGCTTTATATAAACAATTAAGAAAAAATTGCAAAAAGCGAGGCCGCTATGTACTATACTAATAACTATTCTCCACAACTCAATAAGTCATAGTTGTCCAAGTCTTTCCGTTACTCAGAACAAGAACGCTAAAGTTGACCATTTAACGCAAAAATCACCGTCGAAATCAGTCGAAATGTAATAGAGCTCTTAACAATAAAAATTCTATTGTGTCTCGTTAGTCAGCATGCTCCAAATATCCTTTGCTACACTTGACTGTTTGGCATGCAGTATATAGATATCGTAAGAGCTATGTACGTAGGTTAAACCTGATTGATACTAGAATATCACTCTCACCAATTATTTTTTAAATTTTGAATTTGTTTTGAAGGAACACTGTCTAAGAATTTATTTATGAGTTCCGTAACAGCAACTTCTGCATTCCAAGATTTTTGTTGAATTTCCGCAGCTGTTGAATAAAAATATATAATTAATGATTGTATCCTTTGCCTAAAAGACACGAAAGGGGTTTGAAGATTTAAGTCCTAAAATCAGCCACCATTTTAATATTTTTTTCAAAATCGAGGTCTGTGTCGAGGTGCACAATAAATGTCCCATATATTTGGATAGGGGACACTTATACAAACATAAAACTTGCTATAACATAACACGATAAAGCGTCACGCTTCTGAGATATTCAAAGATAACAAAATAAAAACTTTTTCCAAAAAAAAAAAAAAAACCGACTTCCAAAAAAGACACTACAAAGTCAAAAATAACTTTAATTTCGGAAGTCGGTGTACTTGGTTTTGAACTTAGGGTTTTTCGCCACCGACTTCCGAAATTAAAGTTATTTTTGACTTTGTTGTGTCTTTTTTGGAAGTCGGTTGTTCTTTTTTGTAAAAAGTTTTTATTTTGCACTTTTTAGTTGTGGTACCTACCTCACACTAATTCGAATACCACTAACCTGCTATGTAAATAACAGTGATTTTAAGTTATCATCGTATCATCTATATAAACTAAGTGGGAAAAATACGTATTATTGAAGCTAACTCAAAAACTATCCAAGTAAAGTTAATAAAATTTATATGGGACCACCTCGGGAGCATACCCTTTCAATCAAAAAAACAATTTTTAAAATCGGTCCACTATTGACGGAGAAATCGCGTAACAAACATACAAAAAAAACATACAGACGAATTGAGAACCTCCTCCTTTCGGAAGTCGGTTAAAAATAACAATTGTTATAACGAATTTATTTATTTATGTTGTAGTTACTTCATGTTGATTAAGTTATTTAATTCGTTATCATTTATTTATTTACTAGCTTTTACCCGCGGCTTCGCCCGTGTGGATGTCGGGAAATATCCCACGGGTACGTACTAGCCGATAAGATTTTTAATAAATAAGATTTTTTAATCATATTCGGTAAAAATAATATCATCTATGATGGCAGCGAGAGGCTGAATAGGATTTTATTGGTGTAGCGCCCATGCCATGCACCATATACAAGGTGGAGACGACAATACAACAAAAAATTAAACGGTGTGTCCATAATGACGTTCCCATTCTGTATACGAAAATTCAATTGAATATATTCAATAGTTTAGTCATTATAGCTCGACAAAATCCATAGTCAGCTCGGGCTATTTCGTTTATCCACCCCAAAAATCCACCCTAAGGTGGATATTTTGAAATGTATGCCCGAGAATTCACCCAAGGCCTAGTTGGATAAACGGAATTTATAGGCTTAGGGTGGATCCGGTTTACATTACATTTAATTTGTTTGAAAAACTCGTTTTTTTTTTTTCGAATCTTGGATTTATTTGACAGTTCCAAAATACTCTTAATCATTAGTAGTGCCAGTATTTTAATTTTTTATTGTATGGTAGTCTCCACATTGTATAAAAAAATTAATCCCTATTTCCTTGGCCACGGCATCACGCGTGAACGGCTGGACCAATTTCGCTAATTTCTTTTTTTGTTGCGTTTGTTATAGTAAGGAGAAGGTTCTTGGGATAGGTAGGTGAAGGTAGGGTAGGTAGGTAGGTAGGTAGGTAGGTAGGTAGGTAGGTAGGTAGGTATGTAGGTATGTATGTATGTAGCTAGGTAGGTAGGTAGGTGCGCCGTAGATAAGTGTTTACCCGTGCCAAGCCGGGGCGGGCAGCTAGTACATAATATATACCTTATTATATAACACACATCCTCATTCGGCGGGGGGGTATACATATATTTTTGTCAATTTCGCTCTTAACTAAAATATTACTTATACTCGTACATGATGCAATAGTGTTTTCATAGTTCAATATACTTACCTGAAGAGAAAAAAAACAAAAAAAAAATTTCGTATAAGTATCCTCTATCTAAATATTTAACTTTCGTTTTACTCCACGATTCTGAAAAAAAAACAAAATGGCGGCCTCACGTTAGGGCCACCCTCCATACAAAAATCTTCAAACCCCTTTTTTGTATCATATTTAAAGTCTTCAACTTAATTAAATATTAATTGCTAAACGCGTACTTCCAATTCAATATTCACTCCCATTAACAATTAAAAAAACACGATACCTACATTTACATACACTTAAGTTTTACAGGGTAAATTTATTTATTCCTCGTAACTATAGCTAAGAAGGTACTACACTACAGTGCTACTATAGTATAGTACTGGTATAGTACTTTTCTCAAACATGCTTGGAAATTCGAACATTATTTAGACAATCTTCTTCGAGATAAATTGAAATTGCTGTACTGGTCAAAAACAAGTGAGCATCAGGCCGGCAATCTTAGTATGAAAATCCATATCTGTCGTGTTTAGCGGCCAAATAAATGAGGTACTATGAAACTAACTTTTTACTTCCACATGGCAACCAAGGAGGTAACTTAACAAAGATTTTATTTAAATTTCGAACTTGCTTAGCAAATAGAGCTGTGACCATATTGGCGCATGAAAAATTTTATTTGTTCGTCATTGAGAATTTATAAATAATTTACTTGGTTTGAATTTCCGCGCATTGTTTGAGAAAAGTACTATACAAGCCTTGGCCGCAACCAGGCATTGATGGACTCACGTATGTGTGCCTCGGCTTCGCCTCGGCCCACATTTTCACGATCGTCCGTCAATGCCCTAATTGCTGGCCTCAACAGTAATGTACTATTTAATGATCGTGAATTCAAATTCGGAACAATTACAATACCAAAATGAAGTCCAATAAGCCAGTTTTAAAACTGCATAACAACTTTTTGTTTGAATCATTATTATTTTGATGTTATAAGCCTTTATACCCTACATAGAAATGCACTGAGACTCAATTTATGAATCCGGGAGTGTACCTATCTCATCACGCCTTGTATGGTTCTCCTCGTAGAAAACTTGCGGATCTACTGCTGCTTCAGGCAAGTAAACAAGCAATGTTGTAGAAATTGATTTCATAATCGCATCAATGCGCGCTTCTTTCAAGTCTACCACCTGTAATGAAAAAAATGTTCAGCTCGATGTGATACAAAAAAAAAAACATTGACTCCCCTAAAATACCTTCAGTAAAAAAACCAATAACCTGTGGCCTAACTAGGATGGTAACTAGTCGGAGAATCGTCTCAATTGAATGATGATGATTGATGGTTGATGTCTATCCGACATCAACCATCAATCATCATCATTCAATTACATAATTATGTCGTTCGTGCGGTAAACTCTAATTGCGCGATGCAGGATTTGTGTGACGTCACGTCTTTGAGGCGATGAAGAGGCTGCCACGAACCTATTAATTTTTAAACTTGTAGCGGAATCGTCGCCACACTACGAAGTGACCCGGGTACATCAAACGTACATATTCGGCTGTCTCCGCCGCGCCCGCGCCGTTCGCTCTGTTTGGGGTAAGTTCGGTTTGGCGCATGGCCCCGCGCATGGTATTAGAAAACAAGGTATGGTATTCCGAGAATGACACACGCTTACGTCACTATCCAGTTGCCACTTTATTGCAAGAAAACACGAATAAGGAAAGGTTTTAAGTTGCCATTCTGTTAAAAAATATATAAGTACAAAGCATTTAAATTGTCGTTTGGTTTGTCTCATCAAACGAAACAATTCAATTTAAACATATACCAACGTAATTGTTAATTAAAACGTCATTGTTTTATCGGACTCGCACAGGTAATAACCAGTATTGAGTAATAATAACTCCCCAACCACCTTTGTTGGGGAGTTATTATTACTCATTACTGGTAACACAGATGTGATGACGTAGACGTGTCACCCCACGTGACCACTGTGTCTCGGAAAGAACCTTGTTTTCTTATACCATGTATGGTCACGCGCCAGTCTATTATCCGCCGCTGCGGCTGCGCAATGCACTAACGCGCTTGCTTGCCCTAAATCTGTTATCGCCGCGCGCTCGTAAAAATCAATCTAACTGTTTCTTCCTAATTCTTTCTGCTTAGCTTTACTATATCTTGTTAAAAGTTATTTCGTCTTCCTAGCTTCCTTCTATAGTGTTAACGTTCCTCTTTCTCTCTTTCCCTCTCTCTCTCTCTCTCTCTGTAACCGTCATATTCTTTAATTTCGAATTTAACCGTTCTTGTGAATTTATGAACTTTTATTTGGTGGACCTACAAATTAAAGTTCGTGAATAGGGCAAAAATTATCTCTTTCCCTAGAGCACTTCTAAGCTACACCGTCTTCTAAGGCCATGTTCCAACATAAGCTATCATCGCGATCATTGTCTGAGTTTTGAATTGATCAATGTGCCAAACCGGTTCAAAATTCTTACCTCCTTGACGAACAAGTCGACTTCGGTCAGAACATTATCAATAGCTTCGCAATACGAGTCAATTTCTAGTGAAGTCCATGTTATAGTGGAAAAACCAGGCAAAAAGGCGTTCTCCATTTTGATTAGTTGTGCGCGTAGCAGTGGTAGGTACAGTTTCGGCATGCTCCTATTCAAGAAAACATATCAAAGAATTGAATACAACCAAAAATATATATTTATTTCCCTACATACATAATCAGCCTATTAATGTTCCCACTGCTGGGACACAGGCCTCCTCTTTATGAGAGGGAGTGGGCCGTAATCCACCACGCGGGCCCAGTGCGGGTTGGTAGATGTCACAGTCATGTCTTCGAATATTTGGTTCTAAGACATGCCGGTTTCCTCACGATGTTTTTCTTCACCGTTTTGAGAGCAGTGGTGATGAAATTATTTACACAAAGTAAAGCGCCTACCTGGGTGCGACCCATGACCACCACTGAGCTGGAGCACCACTTTCCCTACATGCAGCCATTATTAATTGTACACACGGCTACATATCTACATATTATATAATAACCCTTCCTTTTGATTTTGCCGTAGTCGGGTAAAAATGAATCCCTTATTTCCTTTGTCACGGCATCACGCGTGAACAGCTGGGCCAATCTCGCTAATTCTTTCTTTTTTGTTGTGTTTGTTATAGTAAGGAGAGGGTTTTTAGGATAGGTAGGTGAAGGTAGGGTAGGTAGGTATGTATGTTGGTAAAGTGGGTATGTAGGTAGGGTAGGTAGGTATGTATGTACGTAGGTAAGTAGGTAGGGTAGGTAGGTAAGTAGGTAGGGTAGGGTAGGTAGGTTAGTAGGGTAGGTAGGTAGGTAGGGTAGGTAGGTAGGTAGGGTAGGTAGGTAGGGTAGGTAGGTAGATAGGTAGATAGGTAGGTAGTAATGTATGTAGATAGGTGTAGTTAAGTAGGTAGGTATGTATGTATGTATGTAGGTAGGTAGGTAGGTAGATAGGTAGGTAGTAATGTATGTAGATAGGTGTAGTTAAGTAGGTAGGTATGTATGTATGTATGTAGGTAGGTAGGTAGGTAGTTAGGTGCGCCGTAGATAAGTGCTTACCCGTGCGAAGCCGGGGCGGGCAGCTAGTCAAGCTATAATTTCCTGTATAAGCTGACCTCTCATTGTACGGCAATCCTATACAATGCGAGATCAGCTTATATTGGAAACTCGTCAAATTCACTGACTTTAAAGAACTGCTGTGTGAAAAATATTTCATTTAGAAGAAAACTTGTTGCATAACTAAATAGGAAATTTATTCGTTATTCTAAATAACTAGTTAATTTCTATATCTTTGAGTGTTAATAAATACTTATTAAAGCAAATGTAAAAAACAATTCACAGATCTCGTGCATTACACAAACAAAATAAAAAACACATTACATTAATATAATTTTCAAAAAAACATGCTGGAAAGCTTGGAAATTCGACATTATTTTGACAACCTTTTTCGAGATAAATAGAAATTGCGGTACTGGTCGAATATATGCAAGCGCCCTGCCGGCAACGTTTGTATGAAAATCCCTATCTGTCGTGTTTAGCGGCCAAATAAATTAGTTACTATAATATCTGTCGTGTTATTTTAAGATGGAACGAAGTTTTTACTTCGACACATGGCAACCAACACATGACAACAACTTGGCTTTCAAATCGAGCTTTTCAAAATAAAGAAGAAACAAATAAACACATGGCGCGTGAAAAAATATCATTCTTTGTTATTGATTCTGGAATTTATAATTAATTTACTCAGTTTGAATTTTACCGCGCATTATTTGAGAAAAGTACTATAAAAGCTTTTGCCGCAACCAGGCATTGATGGTATCACGTAGGTGTGTGTGTGTGTGTGTGTCGCTTACATAGTGTGCCTCGGCTTTGCCTCGACCCACATTTTCACGATCGAACATAAATTTATTTATCATCGATTTGGCTTTCAAATAGAGCGGCACTCTAATAGGAATGATAACTGGGTAAAAAAAAAGAAGTCAGATAATGGAATAATATTAGACACGTATTTTTTGCTTTCTCATATTAATGAAAAAGGTCTTAAATAAAACGCATTAAAGTTGAGGTGTGAGGGTTGTTACGTCACAAGTAAGTTTAAAATCTACCGTGACGTCATGGCACATTTTAAATCAATGTATCGCCGTAATCATTTGACTACGTAAAAAAAGAAAAAATACGTGTTCAATATTTTTTAATAATCTAATTGACGGACAAAAAATATCGGCGAACCGCCCCAGGAGCATTCGGTCTGGTCACGCAACCAGAATCCACCAAGACACTGGGTGAAGTAACCATATTGCTGTTATGCTGTAAACAATTTGTTGGTCATACCTTAACAACACTGAAATATTTTTGGAGTAACTTACCTTCGAATTTGATTGTTTCTGTCAACCAAATATTTTATTTTTTCATAGTTTCCGAGGATTTTATTCTTGCAAAATGCTACGATTTGAGCCCCGTCTGGTACACCTACATTTTCAAAGATTACGGGTTACATTAAAAATTATATTTACTTGACTATTGTTGACGCTGCTCTCACATATCCGCCGCGAAACCGCAAAAATTCCGCCATGACTTGTCCGTTGTACGAAAGGCGAAACGGAAGCGAAACTGCCTGCTCTATCGTACAGATTTGATTATGATTTTATCTCTTTCTCGCGTGATTTCGCCGATCTGCTGGGAAGCCGTTTACACCTCCGCGCGCAGTCCGCCGGTTTTTTGCGGTTCCGCGTTTGTTCCGCATAGATTCGCGACATAATGTGGACATGTTTCGCAGCGGAATTGGTTCAGCGGTTCCGCTGCCACGGTTTCGCGGCGGAGATGTGGGAGCAGCGTAACTAGCTTTTATCCGCGGCGTCGCCCGTGTGAACGTAAGACAAGGACAAACAGGTAAATACACACATCAAAAGTGTCTAGGGATCAACATATATTTTTGCAATAACTTTTCTCCTGATTGATATTAATTAAAATTTTCTTTAAGGATTCATCAAATAAAGTGTTTTCGTTTGTCACAGTAACGATAAACCAAGTCACCTTTGCATTAATAAAGAAATTTGCCATTTTCCTAATAAAGGGATTTTTGACATTTGAACCACTAACATTAAAGTTCGAAAAAAAGACTGAAATAACAGTTTTCTTTAAAATTTTATTGGGTAACTTAAACAATTAATAATCCGTGTTTCTACCGCGAACACTAACAACACAAGAACATCGGTTTGGCATACTCAAAATGAGTTCATCCAAATCACGCTGTGGAATGGCCGCCCATGTTCGTTGCAACAACAAAAAAAGGTCTTCTTGCGACTGGATACCCTCCATATTCGGCAGAGCTCTTCTCTGTAGCATATCCCATGCATGCTCAATCGGGTTCAAGTCTGGCGACTGAGCAGGCCAGGGCAGGACATTGATGTTAGCTGCGGCGAGAGTCTGTCTTACAACTCTTGCGGTGTGCGGTCGTGCATTATCATGCATTAACTGAAATAAGGGACCGATTTGCACTTGTAGAGGAACGATGACGTCTGATACAATCGTCTCAGCATAAATTTGAGCGTTGAGGTTGCCTCTGATCCAAATCAACTCAGTTCTTCCGCCGATCCAAATACCCGCCCATACCATGATGGTTCCACCACTATAAGGATGGACTTCCTGGCAGGATTTTAATCGCTGTTGGCGTCCAGGGGTTCTCCAGTGTCGTATACGTCTTGTATCCGGTCTCATACCAAAACGAGACTCATCAGAAAAGCACACGAAACGCCATTGTTCTTCTGCCCAATTTCTGTGTTCAAGAGCCCATTGATATCGAATCCTACGATTGTGCATTGCTATAGGTGGTACCCGTAGCGGTCTTCGGGAATGAAGGTTCACTTCATGCAAGCGGTTTCTGACTGTTTGGTCGCTAATTAAGTTCCCTGAAGAGTGATGAAGCCTCACGGCTAACATCATGGCGGTTATTGTTGGACCTCTTCGAGCTAAGATTTGAATGTATCGGTCTTGTCTCCGTGTGGTGCAGCGATACCGTCCTCCATGGCGCTCAGCCACGGTACCAGTGCTTCGGTAACGTGTCCAAAGTCGACTGATAACACTCTGACTTGTATTCAGAGCTAAAGCCACAGTACGTTGCCGGGAACCAGCTTCTATCATTCCCACGGCTCTGAGCATTTCTTCCCTGCTTAAATGACGTCGCTGCTCCATAATAACGTTGGTTTTAATCAGTAGTAGGGAAACAGTAGCACTAATAATGTCTTCAATGCGTTGTATGTTTTTATAGGGAAAATATTGACAGCTGATTTTCATCTTTTACTCGAATTTGATTCACAGTTCCTGATTCAAATTGTGAAATGCACCAAAAAGGATCCATATAAATTTATAAAATCATAAATTTATTACAAAGCCACATCTCAATCTCAAGAAATCCGCATAAAAATGCTTGATCCCTAGACACTTTTGATGTGTGTAGTATAAGTATCCCAGATCATGATCAAGCCGTGAAATATTATACATATATACATTCAAATCCGTTTAGTCGGGTATTAGGTTGCTTGTTAATAACAACAACAACAAGTCTATAGACACCTGCGTTTTTTAATTACTTAATCAATCCAGCGGTTTACCTACATACAAGATTTTTATGTTTGTGCTCAGTGATTTATATTCCACCTGGTAGTTGTGAGAATAACTATGTGGTTCTGTTTGGCATAATAGAAAAATTGTATACTAAATTATAAAGAATTAATTGTGTTAGGTGATTTTGATCTTTATTCGTGTCCCTATGTGAGTAATTATTTTATTAATATTTTTTGTCCTATTGCGGATTTACTCAAAACAATAATGTACCTAACAGTTTAGATATACAACTAGATTTGATATTGAGTTCTGGTCTTTGTGGTCGGGGTCGGGACGGTCGGCACATGCACTGGTACACACGGCTACACATCAAGCTATGTTTCCAGTTAATGTTGATCTCCAGAACGCATTGTATAGGGTTTCCGTACAATGCGAGGTCAGCTTATACTGGAAATGTATAGTTTGATGTGTAGCCGTGTGTACTAGACCGCGCTGGAATTTTTATAAAGCGGATTTTGAATTGCTATATTCTATGTTAGCATCTACTGATTGGACCGATATGTTTGAACAGAGCGATGTGGAAGATATTTTGAATTTCTTTTATGATAAACTTAATAATATTTTAGATGTAAGTCTTGTGTTCCTAGGAAAACATTTACTGTCAAACAGCGATATATTTACCCCAAATGGTACACGAGTGACATAATAAAAAAACTTAAAAATTAAAGCAAGACTACATAAAATATATAAAACAACAAAATTAAATAGTGATTACGGCGAATATTCGTAATATAGATCAGATATTAAAAAATCAATAAAAAATGCACGCAGAGCATCAAAATAAGATTCAATGCCAGTTTGCGAATGACCCTAAGTCATTTTCGCGCACACGCAGAAAAGTACAACAAGTAGACAGGACATTATTAAGGACGGTCAGTATATCTCAGACGAGGAGTGTGCTGAACAGTTCGCGACTTATTTTTAGTCGGTATATCACCGCCACGACTAGACTCAGAAGCGGCGCGGCGGCAGCGGAAGCGGGGAACACTGGTAGTGCATGCATACAAATTAGACGTTAGAAGTGCACTCGACCGCCTCAAGCCTAAGCGATCTGCGGGCTCGGATGGTATACCTGTGTGGTAGGGTACTCGCGGAGCCGTTACTTTATGTATTTAACGCCTGTCTTCATTCTGCGAAGTGCCCAGCTCGGTGGAAGATTACGCGAGTCATTCCAGTGGCCAAAGGTAGGGCGGGAGCTGACATCGGTGGGTATAGGCCGGTGGCGGTGTTGTCGACGACGGCAAAGGTGTTCGAGTCTGCCATTCAGCGCTGTATGCATGAACAAGTGCGCGGACAGTTATCGGATGCGCAGCACGGATTCCGGCAGGGGCGCAGCACTGCTACCATTCTTGATTTCATGGGACGCCTGGTGCCAGTGCTAGATGCTGGGGTGCAGGTGGACGCAGCTTATTTTGACTTTAGAAAAGCTTTTGACACCGTGGACAATGACATCTTACTGCAGAAGCTAGCAGAGGTCGGATTCACCCAGCATCCGACCATGCACCCAGCATCTATTGCGGTTTTTCGCCAGTTACATGCAAGGCAGACAGCAGTATGTGAACTGCAACGGATGTGAATCCGACTTATATTACACTTGGTCGGGTGTCAGTCAGGGCACCAACTTGAGGCCTCTAGAATTCATTATTATGATAAAAACATTGCCGGAAGTCGTAAGACATGGCACTTGTTTATTATTTGCTGATGACCTTAAGTTGCTGCTTGAGATTAGGTCCAATTCTGATTACAGGCGCCTACAGGAAGACATCGATCTAATAGTACAATGGAGCCATGAAAACAAACTGTACTTTAACGTATCCAAGTGCACTCGTTGATAAGTTTCACCCGTGCATGTACACCTCTGCTCTATGAGTACGTGGTGGACGCGGCGCCACAGCAACGAGTCACGGAGGTGCGAGACTTGGGTTTTTCATGACTTCCGTGAGCATATAACCATGATCTGTAAGAAGGCGTACAGAAACTTTAGATTTGTTCTGAGACAGACACAAAGCTTCACAAACATCACCGCAGTTAGGGTCCTGTATGATGCACTAGTCAGGAGTCATCTGGAACATAGTGCGATCATATGGGTTCCACATGAAGCTAAGTACTCTGTAATGTTGGAGCGTGTTCAGAACAAGTTCACGCGCCATTTGTACAGGAAATTATATGGGGTATATACGTTTTACCCAATGATGTATCCCACTCCGTTTGTCCTGGGCATGATTGGCTATACTCAACTGTATGTCAGACGGAAGTTTACGCTGGTCGCCTACTTGGTAAAGGTGCTTCGTGGAGTGGAGAGCCACCCGGGAGTAATGCAGCGCTTGAGTCTGTGTGTGCCGGACCGCTTCGTGTGGAGGCGGCGCAGCCCGCCACTGCTACTGGTACCTACAGCCAGAACTAACCTGCTTGCCAAGGCACCCCTTACCAGAGCTATCCGTCCCATCAACGACCTTCAAACTCAGATTAATGTGTTTACATGTTGTTTTAGTGAATTCGCAAGGGTGTTATTTTTATTGTACATAATTGTTTACAATTTTAAATATTTATAATTATTATTATTATGCTACAAACAAAATAATAAGTACTTCATTTTAACAAATTTTTTTGTAATTTGTTTTTGTTAGTAATTATGTAATGCTATGCTTTTGTGTTTTTTAATTTTAATAATGTTGGTAGTTTTATTTTTTTTTTCTAATTTGGTTGTATACAGGGTGGCAGGGACATCGACGCGAAGCCGGTTACCATGGATTCAGTACATGATTCTGAACCCCCCTGCGTTGAAATTTTTCGTCGGTTATTTTAAAAAAAATCTGCTGTTTCATAGAAAAGTGCAATACCTACGCGGTCAAAATGTATGGAGCAGCAGATTTTGTTTTAATAACCGACGAAAAATTTCAACGCAGGGGGGTTCAGAATCATGTACTGAATCCATGGTAACCGGCTTCGCGTCGATGTCCCTGACACCCCGTATAGTTTAGTTTATTGGTTGAAGTTCTTAGCTGTCGCATTAGGGTAAACCCTGTAATGATAGTTTAAGCTGTTATAAATATATACTTAAATTAAAAAACAACCAAATTCACAAACTGACAGACATGCGGACTTTCACATTATAAAATTAGCAGGATCCTATTAACAGCATAACAAAACATGTTTTTATTTGAATAATCAGGTAATTGCTCTTACGTAGTCCCAACTGCCACATGTACTCAATCTCTCTGATGCACTCGGGGATGTAAATACTGAAGTTTATGATGTACATATTCGTTGTTGGATGACGAATCAATAGAGGAGCGATCAGACCTAATCGTACCTAAAAAAAATTGTTTATTAGTATATTATTAATTTAAGTTACTTATAAAAAAATGGCAAAGTTCGAGTCGGACTTGCATACAGAGCTCAGAGGGTTGAGTAACAATATTTTCAATTTTGAATAAAAATAATTAAGATAATGTTGCAGGTAAATTTTTTCGTTAGTTAGTTTCGGATTCGGACACCCACGCACGCGAATTGACAACCCCCTCCTTTTTGAAGTCGGTTAAAAATAAATTTGTATCTCATGATCTTTTAACCTAGTTAACGGGGGGTTTTCCAAAATTTGCCTGTTTTAGAATCAATTTAAAATGGTCAAATTAGTGTATTAGGTCCTGAAAAAAATATATGTGATGGACACATCTTTGTTTGAGGGAAATTATTGGTTCAAAACACGATAAATTGTAATTCGCTCGATGAAAAAAAAATCCGAAACAGGGTCGATTTCAAAACCATTTTCGATCTCATTTCCTAATTACAGCACAAAATAATATGAAAATTGCATGTACGATGAGGTAATCGTATTTTGGAGGGAATTTATTGGTTGAATTTTTGAGTTTAATAAAAAAAAATTAAGTAAACTCAATATTTGTAAATCGGGCTAAATCGGCTCGCGCTCAGTGTCCTGCGGGACGTTGTCGAGATTGGACCTGTGTCAATTTATTTTAAAAAATTAGTTCCCCACCGTCTTTAAAAAAAATGGCAAATAAAAAGAACAAAAGGAAGAAAAACACATATACTAAATTGCGGAAGATCAGACAAAACATCGCGTAATTATATTATTGTTTTAATTCATTATTATTGTTTTCGAAAATGAAAATATTTCTATGCGTTGTGATGACTTTTTTTGACATCTGACATTAGTGTTTTCATTTCAAATTTTTATCGATAAAATTATAGTCAAGTGTGAGTCATATATATCTTTGCGAGTAGTACGATTAAGTAGGTTGTTACATAAAGACGTTTTAGTAAAGCACATTTTTAATTCGTCTATTATTATTTATACCTTAAAAGTAAAAGAAACCCTATCCGATCCGAAAGGGGCTCATAGGTACTGCAATAAAATTACCTAAAAGTAATAAAAAATCTTACTAATATTGAAAATTAAAAAGTTATTGCTATTTAAAAATCACATTTTTGGTAACAAAAATACCCCAAATCCAATAAAAAAATAGCAAGTTTTCAACAGGCATCATTATAGTTGACTTGTAGACACCCGCTATACGACGCGACGGCCGCCCGCGCTCCATGTCATAACCCGGTAAAAATCCCTATTTATAAAAAAATTGTCCAATTATTTTTTTATTTATAATTGCCACATAAATAGGCTCTCAGTACGATACCTAACAACACCCTCATGGATCAGACAGGGTTTTGTTTTACATGTTGTATACATGATAACAATTCATCCAAATTCATTATACAAGCTTAGTTTTTATTTACCCTAAACCTCTTAAGGGGTCATTGTATTCATCATTATGAACAACTTTCACTATGGGACCAAAAACTGGAACCGCGAAAAAAAATCAGCTGTTCCCTACATTTATGTTCGCATAATCTCGTCAAAATGTAGGGAACAGAAGATTTTTTTTGGGTTGTGTATTCACTCTCTGTCAAGCTGTCATCGTTGCTGCTATAATCTCCTACATTAATTAGGTATACGGGATGGCAGGCACATTGACTCGCAAACTGTTACCATGAATTCAGCGCATGATGATAGGACCGCCCAGAGTAAAAATGTATAGTCGGTTATTTAAAAAAAAATTGCTATTTCATTCAAAATTGCAATAGTTACTCGGTCAAAATGTATGGAACGGCAGTTTTTTTTTGAGGATAATTAGAAAAAACGAAACTTTGTAAAAATCCTAGGATATCAGTATATGAGCTGATGTCAGGATTTATGAAACAAAAACAGTCTGTTTAGGACGATTGGAAACATTTGTGCCGTTTTTAGGCACACGTCTGCCCAACCCTTCGGGGAATACAGGCGTGAATTTATGTTATGTTATGTGCCATTTTTCTGGTGGTAAATAGTCTGAAGGAACGGCAAACCGAATTGACCGGGGATCAACAATTTTTTTTGTTTGTTTTGTCTTAGAACAAAGATTCGATAAATTATAGCCGTAGCAGTAGGTACGACACTATTGAAAATAAAGTACGGCAATTTTTTCTTCATACTAGCTACGAATATTTACGGATCTTCATGAGCAGGGGCAAACGTCAAAAAACAAAAGAATATGGTTACAGTATAAGCATAACAGTCCGACCACTTAGCTCATCTATCTAATCTATATATCTATCTTGACCGATTTTTATTAATTTTTTTGTCATGATTTTTTTAGGTAGGTATGAGAATAGGATGTAAACTATTTTTCGTACCCCTAAGTGATAAGGGTGGTCCACCCCTAAGTTTTTTTTTTCTTTATTTGTTTTTTTTTTTTATTGTAATTTTTTTATGATTTGGCATTAAAAAATACATACAACCCTAAATTTTCACCCTTCTACCACCAACCCCTATTTTTTAGTAGCGATATTAGTACTTTAATAATTTTGGATTCACCCGGGCGCCGCCCAGCATGAACAGCTAGTATAAAATGATTTTATGTATGGTCAAAGTGCGAAAATGTTAAGGAATTTTTTAAACATTCTTTTCCAAATAGCGGGCGTCGAGCCGGCGTCGATTATAATTAAACTACTTTGAATAAAAGAGCCATTTTCAATAGGGTTCCTTCTACGGCTGGAACGAATGTATTAAAAAAAATTGACTGAATTAATTGATTTTACCGCAAGCTACAATGTTTTCAGGTTTGATACATTGACGGACAGGATTTTTTTTTCAACTATTTTGATGCATTTTTCATTTCTGCTGCATTAAAACAATTGTTGAAAAGTACAATCAATTTAATCATCTATACTATACAATGGTAAATAAATTAAGTAGATTCTGTGTGCTAACAGGAGTGTAACAATAAAAACAGTTGCAGAAATGGGGCAAGATTTTTTTTTCGATCGTAGAGCACCCTCTATTGCTTCGCATTATGAGTCGTGCAATATAACAGTAGATTGTACACACGGGATTACAAACGAAACAATTTAACATTGTGTTGTTATTGTCAGCTATATCGTCGCAGACAGCGGGCGTTACCGATATCGGCACGATATCTACCGGGGAAGACACAATATGGGGTGCGAGTAGGGGGCATTCTTTCAATTGAAAACACTTTTTAGCACTGCCGACTTCGACACGTTGATTCTTAGTAGGTACCTACTGCGGAAGTTTGATGCGTCACGATGGTCATCGATATTCACCAACATCATCGGGCCGATAATAATTATATCGGTATGGAATTGATGTCGGTATAGCTGCCAGCATATCGGTATCGGGTTGGTGTCGTTATCTGATAATTTGAAAACGCCCATTAGGTACACAGGACATTTTAAAAATTATTTTAGTTCACTACACTGTAGGTACCATATAATAGAAACCTAAGGGAAAAAAAATAACTAAAAAACTAGTGCAGTTGGTCAACTGCAAATATTTTATGCTGTGGCATGGATTTTCCGCGAAATGTTTGACAACTTATCGTAAATATATACGTCGCTCTGTAATTGGGGGAGGCGGAGGTAGTGTTTGAAAGGCGTATAGGCCCGAAAAACCTAGCCTTAACTTGAAGCTGGTGGCCAAGTACAAGTTTAGAGGCTTATTTAATAAAACTCACAAAAACGAATAATTTGTGATCCCTTCCTTAGTCATCAAACAGCCACATTCTCACTACTCAATTCGTGGTATATTTATGAATTTCAAAAATAGAACACGTTTCGCTGCTACGGTTTCGCGGTGGATGTGTGCTACTGGCGTCAAGCTCACAAAGGAGGATGCTAAAAAAAACCCAGCTCCGGGGGAAACGCGATGTATCTCAAATCATCAATAATAATAAGTACTTAAATAATAACCGGTCATGATCGTGATCCTTACTGGCAAACATATAAAAATTGCCAGTTTTATTATGCAGATTATGCAGTCGTCTATATAATAAATTGATAATTATTTTTAATTACTTTATTCAAATAGGCTCATTTTATATTTTTTTATAGTGCTTTAAGTTGTTGAAAGTATACTTTGGATATATTTATTGTAACAGACAATTCGAGAGTTCGACATCAAAATAGTCAGGATTTAACAGCATCGTCACGTGAAAATACTATTGTTAACAGCGATACTAAGATATTGATTTGATAGTTTGGAGTCCTATATTATCGCCATCAGCGCCATCTATAAAAGATCCTGACATCTATCGTTGGGCAGTTGCCCGTCATACACGACACCCATCTGGTCGGAGGATCCTCCCTTTTCTATAGAGGATGAGTGAACTTTACACCCTGTTCCTCATACCTCTAAAACAGTAAATAAAAAATGTAATAAATACACTCTGGTTTGAATTCACCTTTACTCCCAAAACTTCAAGTGTCCTCGTGATTATATGTATAATTATTAACAGTATAGATGGCGCTGATGGCGATAATATAGGACTCCAAACTATCGAATCAATATCATAGTATCGCTGTTAACAATAGTATATTCACGTGACGATGCTATTAAATCCTGACTATTTTGATATGGAACTCTCGAAGTTTCTGTAAATAAAAATATCCAAAAGAAATCCGCGAAATAAATATATCCAAAGTACTTTCAACGACTATAAGCATTGTAAAAAATATAAAATGAGCCAAGCTCGCATTTTAACATAACATTTTAAAATAAAGTAATTAAAACTAATTATCAATTTTTTATATTGACGACTGCATAACGCAGGTTATGCAGTCGTCAATATAAAAAATTGATAATTAGTTTTAATTTAGTTTAACGAAGTTTCTGTAAATAAAAATATCCAAAAGAAATCCGCGAAATAAATATATCCAAAGTACTTTCAACGACTATAAGCATTGTAAAAAATATAAAATGAGCCAAGCTCGCATTTTAACATAACATTTTAAAATAAAGTAATTAAAACTAATTATCAATTTTTTATATTGACGACTGCATAACCTGCATAATAAAACTGGCCATTTTTATATGTTTGCCAGTAAGGATCACGATCATGACCGGTTATTATTTAAGTACTTATTATTATTGATGTTTTGAGATACATCGCTTTTCCCCCGGAGCTGGGTTTTTTTTCTGTGGAGCTTGAGCATTCTCCTTTGATCTCTTGATAATATTTATATAGCTTATAGATTATTTACCTGGCCTACATTTTCAGCCCAAGCATAATGATAAATCAATTCGAATTCCGTAAACACAATTGTCAGGACATTGTATAACTTTATACATCGTTGCGTGTTCTGTAATAGAAAAACGGTACAAATAAACCCATTTCTAAACAGTGTGTTCTACAGAGCGAGATTTCAAGGACCGGAACTAAAATTGATAAAATAAAAATATTGAGATAAGTTTTTTTTATTAGAAAGCAATGTTTAAGCGGGATATAGAAGCCAAATCTTTATGCAAAAATAAATATTACAATATTCTGCAGAATCGGTATTATAAGTAATGTTAATAGAAGTTTATTGTTCTTGACAGTCACTAGATACGTACCATGTGCGTAATGACTTCGTGATGCTGTTTGAATATATCCATAGGAATATTGATATTCTTATCGTAAAATCTGATCCACATAATTCGCCCGGCGACTGGTGGCATGTTTTTTGGCAAATCCGGATCGTCTCTTTCTTCATTGTACCTAATAAAATAAATGAGTAATTATCAAAAATACAATGTTAATTTTGTTCTTATGCACACGACGTTTCCTTGACCATCGACGCGCGTGTACCTCAACAAAAACGAGCTGCAATCGTAACTGGTGCTGCTTTTTCGAGTTTAGGGCTATGTGAAGGCTGTAGCAGTGCAGATAACTCACCATCAACGAGCGTTACAGTTTTTTTTTTCTCAGGTAGCGACGCGCGCTTTACTTGTGGTTACCAAATCTAGAAAAACGCTATGAACGTGTGTGTAAACGCAGGAGCTCTCACACAACGGCGAAGTCGAAAGTGTGTTTGTGGGTGTGTTATGTGCTGACGCTACTCGTCTTCACGCAAACATTCACAGCGTTATACACTTAAATACCAAAAGAAAAGCGCGCGTCCTTTCGTAAGATAAAAATATAGTACATGGAACGACAAACAAATCGTCGGCGGCGTGTACATACGAACTTCTCCATAGGAAACGACCAATGGCAGGGAGGTTCACCATTGCTCCCGCTAGGTGGCGCTAGTGAGTTTGGCAATCATAATTTAAATTTCTGGCGTCAAATATGTAATTTTTTCGTGTGTTGAGTTTTTTTGCGGGAATTTAGTAGTTCAGAGATAATAAATTACTAATACATACGGTAGGTAGTTGGAGTGTAAAAGACTTGAAGAATGAACTATGTAATAGAAACGCAAAATTATTTGGAAAAAATGAAGATTTGATAGAGAGGTAAATAACCACTGCAAGTTATATTTTTTTTTTCCTAAAGAATAGTCAGATTGGCAGCGTATGATAGAAATATTTTGTATTTGTCTCTTTTAATGGCTATAATCCACTTTTTTCTTAACTGTTCATTGCTTGGGAACCTGTGTCCTGGGTTTCTTGAGGACTACAAAGGCACAACAGAACACTGAGGCATTTTTATTTCATGAAAAGAAATAACCCATATTTGACAGTTTGCATGACCCTCAAAACAGCCAGCGCCATCTGTTCTGAGCTTTTCAGATTACCTGCCATTGGAACCGTGCACCTAGCTTCTGACGTTACAGAAGTGCCCATGTAGGTGTGAAATAAAATATTTTGATTTTGACTAAATTCAATAAATAATTGATCATCTCGCACTCATAATCCGTGAAACATGAGTGGAAATATGGGGAAAAACATACAAGTGAGAGAAAGATTTGGTTAGGAGTTTGAGTTAATATTCAAATTAATTTCTCATTATTATTTACCCCCAAAAGCAATGGCAAAACTAAATTGTTTAAAAATATTATATTTTTCTCAAACATGCTTGGAAATTCAACATTATTTTGACAACCTTCTTCGAGATAAATTGAAATTGTTGTACTGGTCAAAAACAAGCGAGCGCCCGGCCGGCAATGTAACTATGAAAATTCATATCTGTCGTGTTTAGCGGCCAAATAAATTACTATGAAAACTCATAATTACTGTCATAACACGACAGTAATTATGAGGTTTCATAGTAAAAATCGAACTAACTTTTTACTTCCACATGGCAACCAAGGAGGTAACTTATCAAAGATTTTATTTAAATTTCGAACTGGCTTAGCAAATAGAGCTGTGATGAAACAAATGACCATATTGGCGAGTGAAAAATTTTCTTTGTTCGTCATTGATTCTGTAAATTATAAATTATTTACTTGGTTTGAATTTCCGCGCATTGTTTGAGAAAAGTACTATACAAGCCTTGGCCGCAACCAGGCATTGCTGGACTCACGTATGTGTGCCCCGAGGTGAACGATCGTCCATCAATGCCCTAATTGCTGGCCTCGACAGTAATGTACTATTTATTACCTGTCTCGTAATGATTCTATTTCAGCTGTGTAATTACTGATTAAGTCATAGTATTGATCCTCGAGGTACAAGCATTCTAACTTCAGTTTCTCAAATCTAGTTAAAAGATGCAATGCTATTTCCGTCGTTGGGCATTTATTGACGCTCTGGAAAACGGAAAATTCATATTTCTGAAGGTAAACAAAAGTAGTCCAGACGCATACAGTCCCGTAGCCGACCGCAGACGGCAACTGCAGGTGACGGTCGCCGCGACACGACTAGTTTCTATGAATATCTATGAAATACCTTCCGTAGCTAGCGACACGTCGTATTTATAGAAATACATAGAAACCAGTTGTGTCGCGGCGACACGTCGCCTGCAGTTGCCACCTGCGGTCGGCTACGGAATTGTACCTAAATGCATCTTGACTACTTTTATTTACCTTCAGAAATATGAATGTGCGTAAGTAGTTGATTTAAGACATGAACCAGTGAAACTATTCTTAAAATACCTAAAGCGTATCTTAGAAACTATTATTAGTTTATGTAATCCTACAAAGGTACTCCGTGAGAGTTACAGTATATACCTACCATGTATTAACGAGTTTCCTACGTATTCAAGGTCAAATTAAATTTGCTAGCGAAACTCCGCTGACGTGATAGGTAGCGAAATCTAAACATCCTGTTTAGATTTCGCAAAACAAAAAAAAGTTGTTATTAAATGTTTTTTGGGGTCAACGACCGCTAGACCGTGTAATTACTTGAAGCGTGAGATAAGAAAATTTGTTTTTTCTGAAACATGCTTGGAAATTCGACCATTATTTTGACAACCTTCTTCGAGATAAATCGAAATTGCTGTACTGGTCAAAAACAAGCGAACGCCCGGCCGGCAATGTAACTATGAAAATCCATAATATCTGTCGTGTTTAGCGGCCAAATAAATTACTTTGAAAACTCATAACTGTCGTGTTATTTAAAAATGGAACTAACTTTTTACTTCAACACATGGAGCAGTGAGTGCAACCAAGGAACTTATCAAAGATTTCATTAAAATTTCGAAAGTAAAGAAGAAACACATGAACATATCGGCACGTGAAGTTTTTCTTTGTTCGTCATTGATTCTGGAATGTATAATTAATTTACTTGGTTTGAATTTCCGTGCTAAATTACTAAATTACTATACAAGCCTTGGCCGCAACCAGGCATTGATGGACTCACGTATGTGTGCTTCGGCTCCGCCTTGGCCTACTTTTTCACGATCGTCCATCAATACCTTAATTGCTGGCCACGACAGTAATGTACTATTTTTGTTTTATCGTGTTAAAATATCGATACCCATCACGTCTGCGGAGTTTCGCTAAATTATTTAATTTGACCCTGTAAAGGTTAAAACCATTCAACTATTTACCCGTAATCCAATAAAAATTATTAGAAACAAAGATTGTCAAGGTGCATTATTATTATTTTCGTAATCGAACTGTTTATTATTAAGTGCATTGAGAAAAAAAAACTTGAAATACTAATATTAAACCAGTCCAAATTCATATTTACAAGATTACAAGTAATACGTACATTGATCATAAAGTTTTCAAGTAACAACTCCTGATTAGCAACAGCATCTTTGTATATTTTGTAGTCCTTATCAAAGTCTGGCCGCCTGTGTAACAAATAGAATTAGAAAATATGAAAGTAGCCCATGTAATAATAATAACAATTTTTTATATTTTTAAATGTTTTTATAATTTTTATTTTAATATTTAAAAATGTAATTTATATGTTTTAAACTGAATAAAGGAAATAATAACAAAACAATGTACTGTACTAAACTAATAAAATGTAGTGTCATACGTCTGTAGGGTACAATAGTGCTAATTCTATTGTTTACCAACTATAATGATTTGAGTATATATGAACATTGTTTTATTGGCATATACTTTACGCAAAGGTCCATGGGCAACGTTGTATGGAGTCTGGTCCCAACTCTCAACAGTGATGAAACTTATGCCATGTGAACGCTTTTGGGGTATTATTTAATCAGTGTTTTCTGCTCCCGGCGTAAGCATACTATCTATCAAGTGCTCAAACGAGAAATCATCACAGTCGATGTTTGTACCTGCACCATCACTTCCGTTTATTATTTAATTTATACCTTGGCAGCTAAGTCGAAATCGAGCGCGAACATGGTGTTTTTGAACATTAAAAAAAGGTAAGGTTAGGTGCGGGGGGAGTTTCACTCATTCCCCCCGCGGGCCGGCACCAGACGGGGATCATGGAAGGTGGAAGGCGCATAAGATCTCATGATCCCCGTGTCTAAGTGTGGGAAGGGAACACCGGGGTAGTTTTTTGCCAGTAGGACTCTGACAGACCCCTTCGCCTGCCCAGGGCGGAGGACATCCATGAGGGTTTTCTACCCCGGAACAAAAAAAACAAAGGTTATGTTAGGTGGGAAACAAGGGCGGACATTCATTAGAGAGTGGAGGACATCCGTGAGGATTTTCAAAACCGGGACAAAAAAAAACATATATGTATATTTTTCAATTAAAATATAAACAATATTATATACATACCTACCCTATCTACCTACATACCCACATACCTCCTCCGGCTTTGGAAATCCTCATGAATATCCTGCGCCCTTTCATGGATGTGCTCCACCCTCTCATCCCACCTAACCTAACCCTCTTTTGTTTTTTTTGTAACGGGGTTGGTATCCTCATGGATGTCCTCCGTCCTGGGGTGGAAAGCGGGGTCTGTCGGACTTCTACTGACTAAAACCACCCCGTGTTCCCTCGAACACTTGCACCGGGGGCTACGCACTTAAGAGGGCGCATCCTAAAAGTTGGCAACGTCGTAAATAGCTGTCAAATAGTTACCAAATATTTGACATCTATTTGCGACGTTGCCAACTTTCAGAATAAACCCTCTTAAGTACTCTTCAACGCAGCCGCCGACTGGTGGCAGCCCGCACCTGAGGGCTCCGTCTGGTTAAACGGGGGAAGTGAGGTGTTTGAATCCCCCCTGCGACCCGCGTGGTTTTCGGGAAGCCAAAAGCATTTTCTTTTTCATCACACCTATTCGAAAAACGACAATTGCCTAAGGATAGCGGGAGCAAAATTCAACTTTGCTCCCTAGGGAGTTTGAGGTTTCTCTCTTCTGATTGGTCCACTCCCTGCTTTTGATAGCGTACTAATTTGCGTAGTTAGGTTGGAGGCGCTCGCGTGAAGCTTTAATGTAAAAAAAAATCGAGTAATTAGCTTTTTATTTTTCTCACAGGTAGTGATGAAAAATTGTGTGATACACACAATTTTAAATTGTGATACACACAAACTCGGGGACAATATATTGCACGACTCTTAATGCGAAGCATTAGAGTGTGCTCTACGATCGAAAAAAATGTTTTGTCCCATTTCTGTAACTGTTTTTATTGGAACACTCCTGCTAGTACACAGAACCTACTTAATTTATATACCATTGTATATTATTATTATTTCGTTTATTCATTTATATACATATTAATTTGCATTTTTAAATATTTCTTAAAAAAAAAGATATAAAAAACATTTAAAAATATAACCTCACAATGCGAGCCGTGTCGAGGAGTACTGCCTTCTGAATCAGGCCTTTGATCCAACCGCCTAACGAGAGCCTCGAGAGATGTTGGTCGAGGCTTTCGGCCATCAGGCCGTTGGCCGTTACGACTATCGGCACAATGATAGCCGAGCTCACATTCCACATGTCGACAACCTCGTGCGCTAAGTCGAGATATTTTATTTGTTTCTCTTTCTCAGCTTTCACGAGGTTCCCGTCATGGGGAATGGTAACATCGATTATCATTGCGCGGCGCGCTAATCGGTCTATCACCACTATATCAGGCTTATTGGCAACAATAGTCCTGTCAGTAATGATAGACCGATCCCAGTATAACGTGACATGGTCATTTTCGAGAACTGGGTCGGGCACATACCTGTAGTACGGTACCTCAGAATCCACAAGTTTATATTTCAAAGCAAGTTGCTGGTGAATAATCCTAGCCACTTGGTTATGCCTGTGCAAGTACTCGCCGTTAGCCAGACGTGAACAGCCAGAGATAATATGTCTGATGGACTCACCCGGACGGTGGCATGCCCGACACACGTCAACCGTACCGTCCTTCATTATATGTCTCCGGTAGTTATTCGTCAAGATAACTTCGTCCATAATTGCACAGACGAAACCTTCAGTTTCCCCGAAAAGGTCACCGAAACGTAGCCAGGATACGGACGCTAAGAAATCTACACCGGGCTCATGGAGAGCCCGATAGAAGCGCCCGTGAAGCTCCTTGCTTTGCCATACCTCCTTGCGGTCATCTGTAGTAAGTACCACAGGTTTGCGCCAGTTCTCTTTAGCCATGGAGAGCGGGGTGAGTCCCTTGTCCACTGCGACCACATCACGGTGCATACCCACTTCGGCTTTTAGGAAATATTCCCTGAGGCTGCACACCTCGCGGTTGTGGAGGGTCTTCGCATTTAAAAACCCTCGACCCCCGCACTTCCGCGGGATGTACAGTCTCATCACCGAAGAACGTGGGTGATGCATCCGGTTTGCGGTCAGAAGTGTACGGACCCTCCTGTCTAGGGCGTCGAGTTCGGTCTGAGTCCATTTGAGTATGCCGAAAGAGTACATCAGCACCGGCATGACCCAACCGTTGAAGGCGCGCACCTTGTTTCCGCCTGAAAGAAGACTAGTTAACACCTTCTTCAGGCGCCCAAAGAAGCGCTCCTTCAACGATTGCTTCATGTCAGCAGCGTTGATGCCTAACGCTTCCGACATACCCAAATACTTATAGCTTTCGGATGAGGAGAGGGATCTAAGGTGTATGGAATCCGAGAGTTGAGTTCCCTCGGATTCCATAATCTCCCCTCGCTTTACATGCATGACTGCACATTTGTCCACACCAAATTCCATCCTGATGGCGCTACTGAATGTTTCCGTTACCTTCAGTAGCTCCATCAGCCGCAATTTGTTGGGGGCAAAGAGTTTCAAGTCATCCATGTAGAGGAGGTGAGATATGACCTGACCACCTCTCCTCAACCGATAGCCTAGACCTGAATCCTCCAGCAGTGTGCTTAGAGGATTCAGAGCTAAGCAGAACCAAAGTGGACTCAAACTGTCGCCCTGGAATATTCCCCGTTTAATCCATACAGGCTCATCGTTCCCCTGAATCTGTCGACATCCTGGATAGCGAAGGACGGTCCTCCATTGCCCCATACATGACATCAGGAAGGCGCGCAGAGTTGCATCTATCTTGTACAACTCCAGCACCCTCATGAGCCATGTATGTGGCACTGAGTCATAGGCCTTCTTATAGTCTATCCAACATGTCGACAGATCTTTGCGGGTTCGACGAACCTGTTGGCTTATGGCCATGTCGATGAGGAGTAGCTCCTTAGTACCGCGGGACCCATTCCTACATCCATTTTGAGAGGCAGACATGATCGAGTTTTTGTCAATATGTGTGTTAATTTTCGCTCTCAAAATGGATGTAAGAAGTTTATAAACCGTCGCCAAACATGTGATTGGTCTATAATTCTTGGGTTCCGCGGGACTACCTGACTTATGGAGCAGGTGGGTAGCGCCTGTTGTTAGAAACTGTGGTAGCGACCCAGACTCTAAGGATGACTGGAACTGAGATGCCAGGCGAGTGTGTGAACTATGTAGCCATTTTAGCCAAAAGTTGTGCAGTCCGTCCGGTCCCGGTGATTTCCAATTCGGTAACGGACGAACTGCTCTGGCTACATCTAATGGCGTTATTTCAACTTTTTCCATTTCTGGTATAGTTTCACACACTCGCTCGACATCCTGCATCCAGCCAGCCTCAGCGTGACAGACGGGCACCGACCATATGTTGCGCCAGAATGCACTCGTGGCGGCATCATCCGGGCGGCACACGTCTGTCACATTTTGTTCAGGTCGCTCCCAAGCTCTGTATACCCACCTCTCATCGCTCTGGAACATGCGATTCTGCGTGAATCGATCCACTCGCCGCTTATACCGCCGAATACGGCTCGCCCACGCACAAACTTTCTGCTTCAGGAAGTCGATGCGCTCTGTGACGCGGGGCATGTATTCTCGAGGGCTGATTCCAGTCCCCGAGAATGCCCGCCTCACAAAGCGCATCACTCGTGGTCGAGTATTGCCCTCCCTGAAGCAGTATAGTTTGCCGATGAGTACCCTAGCCCCATCGATACGTCGCTCGATCCTGCACTGCCAGGCTGGTACGGCTGGTTTTGGTCGATTAGCTCCGTCACAATTTGGGAACTTGACATTAGCTAACCGACATGCCGCAACAGCCGCGCAGTACATGATCGAGTGTGTATCAATGAGATCCTCGCTGCTCTCGAAAAAATTCTTAAGCTGCGAGTCCAGGGCACACACCAGCGCCCTATTTTTTTTGTGCATGGGTAGGCGTGGTAATCGGGGTCTAAGTTCGGTCGGAGTGTACCTATACTCGAGAAACGCATCCTCCAGTGCGCTCCTCAATCGAACGTTACACTGGCTACTTACTGTGGCAACCCTATCATCTTCCTCTTGCACATCTTGGTTGAACCGCGGCGGTATTGCATCAATGTTTGACGCTTGTGCCGCGGTCGGTGTTGAAGTTGAAACGCTAAGGTTGCTCAGTACCTCTGAGCGCAGCCTATCAAGTGCGGCATCGTCCAACCTATGATTGCGTTGGATGACACGCACCTGATCCGACAGTCGTTGGGCCGAGACGTTGGTGGTTGGCTCTAGTTCCTGAAACAGAGACAGCATCCTAACACGGTACGCAGTGAGGTTAGTTCCTCCCTCTGTAGACCCGTAATATGCGCGCATGACGTTCTCATTCATAGACTGAGTCCATCTCATGCGCTGCACACAACCACCGGCAGCGGGGACCCGGCTCGGGGCCGGATGGCCCCTAAGTCCCAAGCTTCTCGGTGGCCGGCCTCTCCCCTGCCGACGTGCAGGTGTTGGTGACGTCGGCGGGGAGAAATACTCGTCGCTCGAGCTCGACGCAACTACCGCGGCCGGTGTCGACACAGCACTCACGATGGGGCTGGGTACCGGCGGCGGCGAGGCGGAGCTGAGCGGCGAGACCGGGGGTGGTAGGCGTGCACGTTGAGCTGCTGATCTCGTCAACATTTTTCACTTCTTCATAATTTTTTATCGCTTACAGGAGTCCGAGTTTGACACTGTCATTTTTGAGTTTTATATATATTTTTGGTTTTTTCCGTTTTTTCATCGTAGATAATTTTATTTATTTATATTGTTTATTATTGGAGTTTTGTTGAGGTTTTTGTATATATACGATAAGTTGAATAGAATTAAATAAGCGAATTATGAGATAAGAGAAAAAAATTACGTCGTTGACGTATCAGTGTTGCCATTATCCATTATTATTATTATTATTAAGCCTTTATTGCTGAAAAACTAAACACAAGTATATTCTAAAATTATAAAAAACTTAAATCTAGCACATCAGGTTTTCCGGTTTAGTGATCAGCGTGTCCTGTGACACATAGGCCTCTTCCAGCTGTTTCCACTCATTTCTGTCTCTAGCTTTTCTAGACCAGGTAGCGCCTCCAATTTTTCTTATGTCGTCTATCCATCTCTTTGCCTGTCTTCCCCTTTTCCTTTTGCCATCGCGTGGTTGCCACTCTGTTATAATTTTTGACCATTTTAACTTGCTATCTCTCGACATGTGTCCTGTCCATCTCCATTTCAGCTGTCTTACTTTCTTTATTATATCTTCTACTTTGGTTCTGGATCGTATTTCAACTGCTCTTAACCGATGTTTTTTAGTGACACCAATCATGCTTCTCTCCATTCCCCGCTGACATGATCTCAATTTCAAAAGATGTTTTTGATTTAGGGCCCACGTTTGGCTCCCATACGTCAGACAAGGTAAGACACACGAGTTGAGGACTTTTCTCTTAGCTGCCATGGAAAAGTATTTGCTTTTAAGTATCTCCTTGAGTGACCAATATCTTTTCCATGCACAAGCAACTCTTCTTTCGATTTCCATGTCCGTTTGATCTCTGAATGATATTAACTGTCCCAGGTATGTGTAGCTTTTCACGTATTCAATGCTTTCGCCATCTATTGCTATGGCTATTTCTTCCCTGTTTGTCATTACGTTTGTTTTAGATTTATTCATGGTAAGACCGTTGTATAGATGATTAAATGGAGATTAATACTGTACTTTTTAACAATTGATTTAATGCAGCAGAAATGGAAAAAGCATCAAAATAGTTGAAAAAAAAATCCTGTCCGTCAATTTATGAACCCTGAAAACATTGTAGCTTGCGATAAAATCAATTATTTGAGTATTTTTTTTTTTATAAATTTGTTTCAGCCGTAGAAGGAACCCTATTGAAAATGGCTCTTTTATTCAAAGTAGTTTAATTATAATTAATAAAATACTAACTAAAATAATATAATATCTTTATCTAAATATTTCCGACCTTTGACTTGATGTCCGTAAGTTGCCTAGCAACCGCCAAGTAAATATCTTTGTCAGTCTTTGACATTACGACTTCATGAAAAGTGATAAATTGATAATTTTTGTTAAAAACTATGTTTTGAATTTCTTTTTCGTTTATGAATGAGTGTTATGTATGAGGCGTGCACTTGGATTTTCCAAACTATTTTGTTCTCGGGCGGCGTATATTGAATTCCTCGCTAAGCTCAGGATTCTACTTTAGAACCCCTCGCTACGCTCGGGATTCTACTATAGAATCCTTCGCTTAGCTCTGAATTCAAAATAACGCCCTGGAAGAACAAAATATTACTTTGTCCCCTTGTAACACAAATAACTATTGTTCGCTCCTTACTTCTTTATGTTATAATATGTTCACACAATATTGCTACTATTATTTTTAATAAATTTTTTTGCAGGTTTGCCTTAATTGTTCTTCTTTTCCTGGGTTACGTGAGAAAGGCACAATATTGTTTGCAGCTTCTCATCTTACCTTTTAAAGGGTGATAGACGCACGAGCAAGTACGCGACTTAAAGCTCGACGACCTTACTCGCCCGTGTGTTATACTAAGTACGCGTAGTTTAAAACGCCGAGTAAGTTCGTCGGCGATCCAACAGGTTTTAAATTTTGCCCGTAGCCCGCCTTAGATCGTAGTTTCGTACATCTGCCATCGCCGCGAGTCACGAGCCGCCATTTTGTTTCAACATTTGTGTAATATTTGTTTAGTTTGGTTCAGAAAATTCGATAACATCGATACAGTGTGAGCAAGCTTCACGTATGTCACCGACGACGGCGAGCCGAGTAAGTTGGCGAGCTTAAAAAACGCGCGTACTTTAAGTTCGCACGTCTATCACCCACTTTAAAGGAATGATTACCTTATTTGACAACTTCTGTGTTTCTTTGAAATACAAAGAAAATATACCAAGATCAATGTTAAAGTTGGTGAACAACAGAAACAGCGTTAATAGGTGAATTACATTAAAATACTGACCTGTGATCTAAACCGTCATAGGTTTTTGTTGAAATTGTCTTGAAAAGTTTATTAAAAATACCAGCGTATTCTTCAATTCCTTCCAAAGTGGTTTTGTTTAATACATAATACGTAATATATGTTTGGAATAAGTCTATAATCTGTGCCAATCAAAAAAGTAAATTTATTTTTAGGAACCTACCCGCATGCCTCAATCATAGACACAAAAAGTAACTCATTAAGGGCGAATTTCATTGAAACTAAACGCAATCAAGAGTTTCGGTTTAGATGTGCTCATCGCGTTCAGTTTCAATGGTGAAGTTCACCCTAAGTCTAGCGTAAAGTTAAGGTACAATTCCGTAGCCGACCGCAGGCGGCAACTGCAGGCGACGTGTCGCCGCGACACGACTGGTTTATATGTATTTCTATGAAGACGACGTGTCGCTAGCTATGGAAGGTATTTCATAGAAACTCATAAAAACCAGTCGTGTTGCGGTCGCCTGCGGTCGGCTATGGAATGGTACCTTTTGTAGGTACCTATACTCTATTTAAAATAAGATAAGACATTAAAACAAACCTTTTTTACAGTCCGTTCAACCGATTTTGACTTCAATACCGTAGGAACAGAAAAAAAGGTTTGTTTTAATGTCTTATCTTATTTCAAATGGAGTATAGTTAATAAATCAGACTTTCTGTTTTATACTGCAAAAGATTTTCAAACAAATAAGGTAGGTACATACTTTAATTAATCTTTTTCGAAAAGTTTCGAATTTTCCAAATATATACATTTCAGAGCAATCAAAAGGTCTTTCATCAGCCGCCTCCATCATTTCTATCTGGGTCTCGGCATAACACTCACGATAGAAGATGTATAAACTTAAGCACACCTGTAAAATTAGAACGTTACCTTTCAATTTTATTGTTTGGTTACCGTAGGTAGGTACCTACTTTCACATTAATTTACAAAATCCTATGCGCACTGAGAGTTCCACACCGTGGAGTTTCTAACATAAAGGATATGAAAATATTTTTCCATTTTCCCATAAACATACATTTCACATAATATTTTTAACTAAGCTTGATTATAAAGGGATATTACGCTCTATTCTCAAAACCTGTGTTGGTGTGCTGAATTTTTACCCGACTGCCCCAGAAGGAGTGAAAAATATGCTTTGTAACAAGAATTATTCTATAATATATGAAAAGAGTCGCACCTACCACTGTTTGTCTCTGCACCACCCAAAGGTTGACTGGTAGAAAATGCCTATGGCATTAAGTCCGCCTCTGTACATTTGTGTGCTTGAAGTATTAAAAGTAGTTAATCTTTAAACTGATATAACTCAGTCCGGACTGAATTTTCGGTAGAAGACCCCATACAGTAATCATTCACAATATTATTCTGCACTGTTTTTTTTTTTCATATTTTAAACGCATCAGTCTTCCTTCATACTAATTTGGAAAAGTATAAATTATCGCATTTCTGCAGTTTCACAACAAGAGAAATTTTCCCCTTTTTTTTTTTAAATAAAAATTATCAAATATCTTCTCCCGCTCTGGGCGGTGCGTTGACTGGAAACCTCCCCGTGTGCCTGTGGACTGGAGTTCCCTTACGGATACGTCCGGGTGGAAGAACAGTCTACGCGATGGTGCACCTTGGCGTGCGGGCAATGACTCCCCATTAGGTAATTTATGCCTAATGGGGTCTCGTTGTCCGTATGCCGGTATCCTCTTGGAGGAACGCTCTAACGTGTACTCGAACAGAGTACACGTTGAGCAGCGTTGGAGTGGGAGCGGGATCGGCGTGCACTAACCCTGCCGTCGGGCAGGCAGGAGGAAATCTTTTCTTCTGCCACCGTTGGTCTCGTAACCCCGAAGAGTGTCTAGGTCATGTCTCTGGCATATGACGGGGATCGAGGGTCTTGGCTTAACCGCCCGGGCCGCGAGGAAGAAAACCTCTATAAAAATCACCCCAAACCTCCAAGCGGCGGCGCACCGTGAGGGAGGTTGATAACTTGACTAATGGGTGGCTTAATTAGTCACTAGTGCGAACCACAATGTTTTGGTTGGTTGGATATATTTTATACTCGTGGAAACAAAATGGTAAAATCTCATAAAAACAAAAAAACTGTTAGGAGTGATGCGGGGTCGGATTTCGACGCTACATCTACGCAGAGAGAAATGTAACCCTTACTTTGGCTTTACGTATAAACCTAAGCTTGTCTTGGTTCCAAATGTTCTTCTTGCCAGCATTGGTCAGGAAATCCATGCACATGTTAAGAATTTGATTGGTAGTTTTAACCAGCAATGTAGATATTTGTTTAGTCGTGTTATAGTATCTCGACGTCGCAAATATCATACGAATGGTGTACAATAAACCCGGAATGAACTGTTGAGTTGTGGAAGGATCGCATCTGTAGACAAAAATTATAATTGTTATGATAGCACGTACAACACGTAACGATTTACTTGAGCAAAGGAACTCTCATCTCCCATAGAAAATTACCCCATATCTGACAGCAAAGAGAAGTATCTAAAGAAATTACTAAAATGAATTAAAAATAAATACATGCTCCTGGTTTTAATCATTATTTCACTAACAAACTTAAAAAAAAGCTCTAAATATTCGTTCAGGGGTAGACAACCATACAACAAAAAATTAAAATTGTGTCACTACTAATGCTTAAGAGTATTTTGGAACTGTGAAATAAATCCTAGCTTCGAAATAAAACAAAACAAAAACAAATTAAATGTAATGTATCTGTCGCAGGCATATTGTATGATTCGTCATTTTACAAACGGCGCCGTCCGTTTACAAACGCTTGCGGTTTTGCAAAATGCCTAAGGCAAAATGTAAATTGCCTAGTCACTATACAATATGCCGCAACATTTGATGGACAATTCAAACGCCGTTTACAAAATGCCGCGGCAAATTGATGAATTTAGTTCTATTTTTTACCACGCGCGTCGCTGCTAATCAAAACAAGAAAAATGGCGTCGAGCTGTGGTTTTGTGACTGAATAATATTGAAAACAGTGCAATTCTACGTGTGCAAAGGACTTTCCACAAAAAAAAATATATTTTATAAACATTTATTAAGAAAATTATACGATTCAACAACGAACGGGAACAGTGGAAAATGCCGTAGACAAATAACGAAGTTTTTGAGGTTATCCGGCTCGTAAAAAACGCTCAGGTGTCCATGGAATCTGGTGCTCGCAGGACTAATGCGGAATATTATTAGTACAAACAGTATGAGAGTATTTTTGTTACTTAAATACTTTACAAGTACCTGTAGCGGTTATACCGCCACATACGAACGACGCATCAAAGACATGACGTCACACATATCTTACATAGATTAGAATATTCGACATCAACTTTCGGGCAGTTGCCCGCCAGACACAACACCTGCCTGGTCGGAGGATCCTCCCTTTTCTATGGTGGATGAGTGAACTTTACACCCTGTTCCTCATACCTCTAAATTATTAAGCACATATTATAATTTACTCTTACGTAAGTCTTCATAATATGTAGTTATTGTAGGTACCTGATTTCTCGTATAATATCTGTTTTGTCCAAGCTGTGTTTTAGTTATGGTCGCCCATTATAACTATTGAACAAGTTGGCAATTTGCCTTAGGCATTTTGCAAAACAGCAAGCGTTTGTTAACGGACGGCGCCGTTTGTAAAATGACGAATCATACAATATGACTGCGACATATCCACCCTAAGCCTATAAATTCCGTTTGTCCAGCTTGATCCAGCTAGGCCTTGGGTGAATTCTCGGGCATACATTTCAGAATACCTTAGGGTAGATTTTTGGGGTGAATAAACGGAATAGCCCGAGCCGACTATAGATTTTGCCGAGCTATAATGACTAAACTATTGGATATATTCAATTGAATTTTTGTATACAGAATGGGAACGTCATTAAGGACACGCCGTAAATTTTTTTGTTGTATTGTCGTCTCCACCTTGTATAATTTAGAAAAATCTGCAGATTTTAGTTTTAGAACGACTAAAAATGCAATAAAAACATACTTTCGGTTTTAATCATACATACCTACATAACATCACGCCTGTATTCCCCGAAGGGTTAGGCAGAGGTTTTCCTATAGTATGTACACCCACATTTCACTAGTTATGTTTAAGTCCCATGAAATAGAGGGCGAGCCATCAACCGGGCACAAATCCAGACTCCGGGCTGCTACTGAGAAATGCCTGATAGAAAAACCCAATAACAGTTTGCTCAACATCAAAATCAAAGTCGAAATCGAAATCGATTTGACTAAATTATATATTACTTCTGAATTAATATTCAGAGCAATTTTTTCGTATGTTAGTCAGTAAGGATTAAAAAACCGGAAGTATGTAATCTTTTTTAGTCATTTTCAGCGATAATTTGAGATATTTCTTTTTGCTGGCAGACGAGGGGTATTTTTGAGCCTTCTCCTTTAGGCTTGCGCAAGTAAATCGTTACATATGTGTTGAAAGTTTGCTTAAATTTCTTGGAACACATGTCACGTTAGACTAGTAGTAAATTATTACGTGTGTGGCTAGCATAACACTACGTTCACATGGTGACAGTTGTATTATACGATACAAGCTGCGCCCCGCGGTTTCACTTTCGCATTTATAATATTAGTTAGGATTAGGATTTCACAGTAGGTATAAGGCTGCCTGTCCACTGGAGCGGAGAGGCGAGGCGAGGAGCGGAGAAGTGCCAATATTAACCAATAGAATCGCACCTCTGGATCGGAGTTTAGATTCTATTGGTTAATATTGGCACATCTCCGCTCCTCTCCTCTCCTCTCCTCTCCTCTCCGCTCCAGTGGACAGGCAGCCTAATGATGGGGTCACACGACAACATCCCACCGTTTATAAGGTTAAAATCACATACATACTTGCACTTAACATCTTGATAAAAATTGTAGCTAATCCCCGCTCGTGCTTATTGCTCCCAACATTTAACAAATCCTATTTCAATGTCGTTTATATTTACCTGTACAATGGTTCGCAATATTTTTCTAAAGCATATAAATATTTAACATTATCAAAAGCTTCATTGTAATAATCAGTAACCATATTATCCAGCTGTCGCCATTTCTGAAATAAATAATTATTGTTAATAATAGACACAACCTTGTTCCACAGCCAGGATTATCCATCAGCAACTTGCTCTGAAATACAGCCTTGTGGAATCAGAAGTGCCGTACTACAAGTATGTGCCCGACCCAGTTCTCGAAAATGGAAATATCACATTGTACTGGGATCGATCCATCATCACTGACAGGACTTTAAATTGTTGCCAATAAGCCTGATATAGTGGCGCTGGATCGAGTAGAGCGACGCACAATTATTGTTGACATAACTGTCCCGCATGACGGGAACCTCGTGAAAGCCGAGAAAGATAAACAAATCTAGTATCTTGACTTAGCTCGCGAGATTGTCGACATGTGGGATGTGGATTCAGCACCATTGTGCCACTCGTGACAGCCAATGGCCTAATAGCCAAGAGCCTCGACCAACACCTGAGGAGGCTCTCGTTGGGCAGCTAGATCAAGGGCTTGATTCCGAGAGCGGTACTTCTGGACACGGCTCGCATTGTTAGAAGTTTCCTATCTCTGGAGCCCTGACCGCCGCCGTGCCGGTAGCTTGGACCCTGTACCCGATACCGGTGGGCTACTATGTTTTATGTTTCAAAATGTTTTTATATTTCTTTATATTCTAATATTCAAAAATGTAATTTATAAGTATTCAAATGAAGTAAAGGACTTAATAATAATTAATAACTGAAACTAATAAATAATAATAATAATTAATACATTGCTGTGTATTGAAACGGTCAAAAGGACAAGATTTAATAAAATAAATATTGGAGAATGAAAAGAAAGAAGAAATGACATATCACACGTTCAGATGATGAATTATATTTATAAATATTTCTTTTAAATTTGTAATATTATATATGATTTGCTTGCCCATATGACGGTAGCACAAGGATGACTAATAAAAAAAAAATCTTCATTGTATAACCCACGTTTGCAAAATAATAAATGATTTGATTTAGGAAAATAGGTAAAAAAAAATTGTTTTTACCTTTAAAAGTTTCGATTTCGCAGCTATCAGCGTATGTATGTACATCATGGTAGGTTCACTCTTCAGATGCTCTATTATCGACGTGAAGGTAGTGAGCTGACGGCGCCAGTGATCCAGCTCGGCTAGTGGTCCAATGTTAGAGGGTTCACGACGCAGTTGCTGACTCTGTACTAAAACCTGTTAAAAGTAACCAAAAAAATATTAATATTAACAAAAATGAGTTTCTCGTAACTCGTTACAGCTTAAGTGCTCGTTTACGGAGACGCGGGGCGTTGTACAGACGTTTTTTTTGTTTACAGACAGGCGCGTGCAGCGACTAGCTTCAGCACACGCGCAAACACAAACATAATGACAATTTACGATGTTATTTATGGAAACGCGGAGCGTGGCGCGGCGCGTGGTGCGGGGCGTGAAAAGTAGTGGTGCCCGGCGGCGGCGCTGCGCCCGTGGCATGTCCTCTAGCGTGTAGCGTAGCCCGCGGCGGCGCACGCGGCGTGCATCGGGAGCGGAGGCCGGGAGCTGATATTCAAGCGCGCCTGACATAGGTATAGTAAATATTGTGCGATTTCTAAACAAAACTGATAAAAGGTACTTTGTGCAAGACTGGCGGAAGGTTCCGCCGCGAGCGCCGCTTCGGGGGCAGTGGCGGATATCTTCGATGTTCGTATAGGAGCGTACGACGCCGCGGGCCCCGCCGCGGTTGTCACTACGTTTTACCGTGAATGGAGAATTGCAAGAATAGCTAGCCGCAACGCTGCGTGCGCCGCCGCGATTAACGTCGCGTGCAACGTGGCGTTGCCATATGCTGGCTCCACCTGTATTTCAAGCAAACGCATATAAAATCGCTTCTCCGTAAACGCTCTCATACAACGCCATATATTTGAATTTTATGCGGCCCGCCCCGCCGCACGCAACACCCCACGGTCCGCGACTCCGAAACAAGCACTAGGAGAAAGACATTTTCCTTAATTTTATTACCATAGTTATCTGCTTGATCCATTGCTTTACATAGGAACATATTTCTTCCAACACATGAGTTTTAGTTATAGCAAGTTTCATTTTTTCTTCGTCTATTAACTCGTCCTCGTACAGAGCTAGATTGATTTTAAATCTCGTACAGCAGTCTAAATCTATTTTAGTTTCTAAAATCAGATATTAAAGATCAAAATTAAATACCATCCACTTAGTAAGTAGATACTGTAAAGGCTATTTCGAATTATTGTTTGAGCCCCACCTGGAAAACTGAGTAGGTACGACAACACATCAAGCTCTCATTGAACGGAAAGTCTATCCTACGTACAATTAACAGGGTGGCCCATGAAATGTCTAAAATAAAATTTAAGAATACTCTTTCCAACGGCTTCCCGAAACCAATGAACATAATAAATTATGTACATATATTCAGCATTTTTTTATAATTTAGTAGCTAGACGTTTTTTGTTTTTTTTTGGGAAATTCACTTGACTTCCGATTTTTTTTTCTCGTTGCACTTATAAAACCCCATAAAATATTGTCTACGATCGATAAAATTGCAATTAAGTACCTAATCTAATCATCACCTAAAGTAATTTAGAACGGAAAATAATTTGTCTTCCAGATTTTCAACTATGACCCCAAATTAATTTTAAAAACTACTACGGAAAGAAAGAAAGAAAGAAAAATAAGTTTATTTGTCACAGAAACACGTGCATAAAAAAGATAATTAACTCAAGTAGAACAAAACAATCAAAGCAAAACAATGCCAAGAACAGATACTTTTCGATACATAATTTGGTGTAGGTAATTAGGGTTTGAACATGGTAGGTACCATCGATGATTTACATCACATAAGTATCGTACAGTTTGCGGCAAATAACTACCCAAGTAACACAAATTTACTGCATAAGAGCTTTAGAGCCAATCCGATTATTCCCTAAGGTGCTAAGACCCAAGCGCTAGAGCGTGCTCTGCAGGCCAAATGCAGCGACTCTAGCGCCATTTTGGGCACAATTTTATGCAGCTCACAGTTCCATTTCAACTGCACAACAGTGGCACAAAAGTTCCTTAATAGCTGCAACAAATGATTAACTCCATACTAATGCTCTTATGCCGCTACTTTTGAGAACGCGAGTGAACGAATGAATGTACTTTTTAAGATTTCAGTTCAGTATTTCGAATGTGTTTGTCAAATAAAATGGTAAATGTCAAGCGTTTTTATTCTATCAAATATCAGCGCCATCATTAAAATATTATATGTAAAGTTTAAATTACATGCATTACTGTTTCATGATATATATCAGCGGCTAAGAACGCTTCCAGGTTTACAGTGTATATAAATGACGTATTTTGAGTAATTTTGAAGCGCTTTTAAAATAACGTCATAATGTGAAAAAGTATGTCATAAATTTCATATATTTTTCTGATTAAATAATGTTTTTTTTTATATATTCTGTATTGAAAGTGTGCTATCTGTAATATTTCATTTATATATGTGAAGAAATAGATATTTTCGCTGAAATGCATCCGGTAATCTCAAAATCTTGCAAGTAAAAAGAAAAAACAATCTTTGTAAACATGGCGTCCATGCAGTGCAGCTTTAGCCCACACATCCCACCCTAAAAATTCCATAATGCGGGTTAAAGCGCTTATTTTAACTCTTCTAAAGCTCCAAGAGATTTTTATTTCCTTAGTGCAGTTGGAATCGTAAAGAGGGCTGCAATTTTGGCCTTTTTGCAGGCATAAGTACTACTGTGATGTATTTTACAGGCTTACGCTGTGCTTTATATTTCGTTAGGTTTGGAGATCCGTAACGTGTTATTGAAGAAATTAAATCCTTCATTCAAATAAGTAACATCCAACTCTTCATATCTGAAAATCCTACTTCCTGCTAATATGGATACAGATGTTTGTCACTCAATCACTCAAAAACAACTAAACGCGTTTTGATATTTGGTATGTCGGTACTGAAAAAAGACATAGGATACTTTTTATCCCAGGAATACTTCCATGCGGGTGAAACCGCGTGACGTAGTTAGTTTAACATACCTACATTATTGCTTACAGCTTGATTCTTAGGAAATCACCCTTATTTATGAAACTTGATTTATCATTTGGGCTCGTCCCCGCAAAATTCCTAAAAATCATTGGCATTAACTGTAAGAACTAGTGTTTTATTATAAAATAGTGTATGTTTATGATCTAATTGATTGATAATTTTGATTTATAAAAAAATCTAAGTAATTTTGTCGAAAAGTACTAAATTTCAACCTAGTTTGAATAAATGAATTATCTAACTGAAAAAAAGTGACTGAATGTTGTTTACCTTATGATTTCATGAGCCTTATTATATGTATACTACCACTCACATCAATAACGGAGTCATCACCATTATTAGTTGAACAAAATCTACCTGCAGAACCCTCACCCCTATTTAAGAAACTTAGGTTATCATTTAGGCTTCTATGAAATATGCTTACGCAGAGACGGCGATCAAACAGCGATTGACTCAGGCTTTTCAATGGTGCAGATTTACTCTATTATACTACCTAGGGAAGCAATCCTCCCATTTCTAAAGTTCAAAGTATGCTTTAGTAATATTTGATGACTTTCTGGAACTGGAGTCTATATAAGAGTTCTTTTTACTTCTATTACCAGAACTTTAGGTAGAATAATAGTGGTTATTTTATCTCTTATACTGCTGCTTTAATTAGGCTACAATTAACTCTTTTATGCAGTTAAGCGGCGTTTAAAAGTTATAAAAGAATCCCGTATGCAGCTTTCAGTGACCAAATGCCCTTTTTAACTCTCTATTATAGACGTAAGTAATTAATGGGCTTTAAAATGAACTATTATGTAGGCAAGGGTAGTATTTGGTTCCATTACTGCTACCCTTAGTTACTGTTGTAGCTACAGACGTTATCGGAAGCAAATATGCAACTTAAAACTGCTTCTTGAACTCTTAAGCCGCTATTATATAACTTGAAGCTATAAAATATGCTGCAATTTCCACCACTGTGTTAGTTGGGTAGAACGCTCTGAAGTAGACTACAAATGACTGCGCAGTAGTCAATCTCCCTTATAAAGCAAGTAGTGCGCATGCCAGTACGCATGCGCAACCTAACTTCATAGCGACAAAGTTACTTTCCGCGAACTGTACCTACATGTGTTTCCGGTTGAAGTAATCCAGGCTTTAATAAGTTGTTGAACGTCCAATGCGATGTCAGCTTATACTGATGTATTTTAGGTTGATGTGTCGTCGTCATAGTAGGTATTTAAAAACATGGCACTAACTTTTAAGATAATCAACAAACAGCATCGTCTTCGAAATATATGTCTTAATTATATCAGCACTGTTAGGGTTGGGAGGATTAATATCTCCCCAACCGCCGCAGTTCTTAAGAGACGGTATATATACACGTTGCATGGTGCGGCATATACCTGATACAACATTATCGGTTTCCTGGTTTATATCAAACACAACGAAGTAATAGTCCTGAAATTGTTAAGTATACTAATCATTAGACATACTTGTACCGAAAGTCACTATTTAATGCCATCGCTTATTGCATAATTAAGAAGGCCCAAAATAAGTAGTTACAGCATTTTCTGGCAAAGTGAACATGATTCATTCATAATGTGACAAATACCAATCCAATAAATATTTTTATTTAATTAGACAACCTTCCGCTATCTAAATTTTTTCCGTCCCACACAATGAAAATGATCCTTACGTGCACATAACAAAGAGAAAAAGCATTTAAAAAAATGGATATATTCATGTACATAATTATATCAATACAAATTGTACGATTTAGAGGGGCTCGTGGCTAAATGATAATAGCCGCACGGGTCCATCGAAGGTTAAGCTACGCTGGCTGCGGTAGCTTCGTAGATGGGTGGCCTTCCATTACATATCGAGAGCAAGTTAAGCCGTTGGTCCCGGCTGCCATTCGTCGATATTTGTCAGTCGTCGACGGCATTTATTTGGAACGGTATAATATAATATAGGTATAGATTTGGTAAGATTTTTCATAAAAACTCCCCCCTTTTCTTTTCCATAGAGGTCGAATTTCCAAATACCTCTTCTAAGTACACCTCTACATTTTAAAATTATATATTAAACTCTACCATAAAATTGAAAAGAGAATGAGTAAAATAAACTTTAAAAATAATTACATCGCCAATATTCCTTGCGTCCATAGCTTTGGTCTTCAATCTGTACATGGCAACACACTTGCCCTCGGTCCCAATAGATTCCCCATCAGATATATAACTCCTCTCCATTTTTCCTTTCTGATTGGGAACAAACCGACCGGATTCTGGAATGTGTAGTAAAAGTCTTATAAGGGCTTGAAAGTTTTTATGAAATGCCGTATGACGTAAACCCTCTTAAGAGCGTTTACGTCGTACGGCATTTCATACAAACTTTCAAGCCCTTGTTTTTCAAAATGACTGAACCGATTTTAATTAAACTTCATACGCATAAGCAGGATACAGAGGTCTAATCAGCTGTTCCATACATTTTGACCGCGTAGTATTGCACTTTTCTATGAAACAGCAGATTTTTTTTTAAATAACCGACGAAAATATTCAACGCAGGGGGATTCAGAATCATGTACTGAATCCATGGTAACAGGCTTCGCGTCGATGTCCCTGACACCCTGTATAATGACATATTTATTTACAGGCTCACATAAACCTGTCGTCTCGCTCTCTTTTAACAAAGTATTAAAAAAAAAAATTAATGGTATCCAAGAGAGAGCAAAAGAAATAGAGGCCGTCAAGTCAAAAGATGGGAACTCAAGAAAATAGCCGGTCCAGTATGGACCCGTTTAGCAAGAGATAGGAGTACGTGGAAATCTTTAGAGGAGGCCTTTGTCGACAGACAAGCTGTTCCACACAAACAACCAGTTGCCGATAATTCAAATGCAAGTTAGAATTATGAAATTAGTATTTTAGTAAGTAGGCATGTATTTAGAGTAAGAAAGAAACAGCAATAAAGGTTTTTTTATTTTTTATTTTTTTATAAAAAAAACCATCAATGTGCGCATCGCACACTTAAAAGGGTTCAACAGTCGGGGTGTATCTTACGCATTTACATGCACAACATTTATTTTATAGCAGCAAAACATAAGTTTGTGTTACAGATTTTTTTTTTTATAACATTTCTGGGGCTGCTAAACTCAAAAATTGCACGATGTATCTTCTGTAAATTTTGTTAGTGTTTTAAGTCCACCAAATTAATTCTTTTTCGGAATTTTCCACCGTAATGATGATGGACACGGACACATTTTTTTGCAGCTCTAGAAACGCATCTCACCAACTATTGACTAACAACCGGTTTCTGAATTGAGAATTTGAAGTTGAGACCTTGTCAAACTCTACCTTAACAAAACTTAAGCCTGATTTACACGATGCAATTTAATTGCCAGTGGCATGCAATCAGTTGAAGCAACAATAGAAGTTGCACTGTCTAAACAGTGTTTACACGATGCAAGTCAGTTGTTGCTTCAATTTTATTGTATGATACAGGCAAGAAACTTGCATCATGTAAATGGGGTTTTAAGGTGACTACTTTGATGTAGTCACCTCAAGCAATGCTAAAGTAGAGGTTTTCATTTCGCTGGCTACCGATGGCGATGTAGCCCACTGAATTAAAAGTTTCTTGCATTGCAAATTGCAGAGCTATTTTAAATAGTACGTGATAAACAAAATTCAATACGCGGCAACTATAACATAATAATTACACATCAGTATTGCTCTCAAAATTACTTATAGGTATTTAATGGAAATCGTAATATTTTCACGAAATAGTCTTAAAACCATCAAATATAGGTTCGAAATTCTTGGCAGTTTTCGCATTTTCAAAAATGACAACTAGAAAGGGGTTTGAAGATTTTGGCCCTAAAATCAGCCACCATTTTGATTTTTTTTCAAAATCGAGGTGCACAATTAATGTCATATATTTGGATAGAGGACACTTAAACAAACATAAAACTTCATATAACATAACATCATAAAGCGTCACGTTTCTGAGATATTCAAAGATAAAAATAACAATTGTTATAACGAATTTATTTATTTATGTTGTAGTTACTTCATGTTGATTAAGTTATTTACACATGAATTGCACGACTCGTAATGCGAAGCATTAGAGTGTGCTCTACGATCGAAAAATTATTTTTGCCCCATTTCTGTAACTGTTTTTATTGTTACACTCCTGCTAGTACACAGAACCTACTTAATTTATATACCATTGTATAGATGATTAAATTGAGATGAATACTGTACTTTTTAACAATTGATATAATGCAGCAGAAATGGAAAAAGCATAAAAATAGTTGAAAAAAAATTCCTGTCCGTCAATTTATGAACCCTGAAAACATTGTAGCTTGCGATAAAATCAATTAATTGAGTCAATTTTTTTTTTATACATTCGTTTCAGCCGTAGAAGGAACCCTATTGAAAATGGCTCTTTTATTCAAAGTAGTTTAATTATAATTAATAAAATACTAACTGAAATATAATATCTTTAACTAAATATTTCCAACCTTGGATTTGATGTCCGCAAGTTGCCTAGCAACCGCCAAGTAAATATCTTTGTCAGTCGTTGACATTACGACTTCATGAAAAGTGATAAATTGTTCATTTTTAACATTGAGGTAATATTGTAATTTTTAAACTATGTTTTGAATTTCTTTTTCGTTTATGAATGAGTGATAAGTATGAGGCGTGCACTTTTGGATTTTCCAAACTATTATTTTTAGACTACACCTAGTGGATAAAACATAAGATTTTTTTATCATATTCGGTATAAATAATGTCATCCAAGAAGGCAGCGGGAGGCTGAATAGGATTTTCTTGGTGTCGCGCCCATGCCACAAGCGCATATAACACACGTCCTCATTCGGCGGAGGGTATACAAATACTTTTGTCTCTTTTGCTCTTAACTAAAATATTACCTATACATGATGCAATTATGTTTTCATAGTTCAATATACATGATGCAATTATGTTTTCATAGTTGCAAACACATAATATACCTGAAGGAAAAAAAAACAAAAAAATCCTTGTTTCAGGGTTCAGTTTTCGACTTATATTTCGGTGAATAACTCCGAAACCTGACGCTTTAGGATATTATGTTACATGACATTTTTTGTTTGTATAAGTGTATTCTATCTAAATTATAACTTTCGATTGTCACCGCGATTCTGAAAAAAAATTAAAATGGCGGCCTCACGTTAGGGCCACCCTCCATACAAAAATCTTCAAACCCCTTTTCCTTATTACTCGTAGTAAGGTGTTAACTAGACTGAACACTGAATTTGTCTAACGCTGAACGCTCTCTCAGTGTACCTATACAATTTTCTTCGGATAAAGATTCATTCGCATTATACCTAATAATTGTCCTTAGAATACTAGGAAAACCGATTTGTAGACTGTTTGTTATGGTTTTTTTTACCTCTTTTTATTATTTGAAATGATTTCCAGGCTATACCAGACGCTACAGATTTCAGAAAAAAAGTATTAGATCTATGATTCACCTACGTTCCAAAAATCAGAAGTTTTACTATGATACAATTCGGAAAAAGTGGTTGACTAGTTTTTGAAAACGAGGTCAAGTTAGAGTTAACGCGAAATAATCTGTTAATACATATTTTTGGCTCATACATCTTTCGATTTTATTATTATACATGCTGGTAATTTAATATAAGGCATGACTTTGACAGTTTGACTACCCCGTTGGTCTCGTGGTCACAAGGATGACTTTCTGAGCGTGGTCCGTGGCCCTGGATTCGATTCCCAGATCAGGTAAAGTGTTATTGGATTTTTCCATTAAGAATCGACATAGTTTCATAAAAAATTAAATCTCTCAAACCGCTAAAAACTTTTCCATAAACATCGTAAGAAATTAACTCGTTACACTGGAAGCCGGCCTCAACACAGTTCGGAAAAGGCTAGGCAGATTGATTGATCGTATGCAATTAATCTAATAAATTAAATTGAATTCTAAAAGTAGTTTGTATAGACATTATTCATACATAACATAACATAATCAACCTATTAATGTTCCCACTGCTGGGACACAGGCCTCCTCTCTGTGAGAGGGAGTGGGCCGTAACCTACCACGCAGGCCCAGGTTCTAAGTCTTAGAACCTGGCATGTCTTAGAATCTAAGACATGCCAGTTTCCTCACGATGTTTTCCTTCACCGTTTTGAGAGCAGTGGTGATGAAATTATTTACACAAAGTAAAGCGCCTGCTTGGGTTCGAACCCACGACCCACAATTCGTAAGTCAGAGCCGATACCACTGGGCCAAGTGGTGGCCCAGTGGAATCGGCCCCGACTTACGAAGTTATTGACTTACGAAAATATGAATGAGAGTAGTGGACTCTCATTCATATTTTACTTTAATAATGTGAGAGTAGTGTTGGCCCAGTGTTACAGCGTATGAGTAGTGTGACATTATTCATAGTTTACTTTAATTTGAAAACGATAATGATGCACTTGGCCGGTTTGCTGCATCGCTTAATAAATTATAACGAAATGATGATAGAAAAAAGTAAAACTAAATATTACCCATTTTTACAGGTGGAAACAGACCGTCGCATAAGACAATACAACTTCTGCCACCCTCAGCGATTGCACTATCTAACAGGTCTATATGAATATCTGCGTCATAAACACCTTCCTGTAAAAAGATTTCATGTACATGTGATTTATAGAACTTAAATGTCATGATTAATAACCAGATTGGCCGTTTTCACACTGCGTCGATAACGGCACCGAGATAGCGGTCCGACATCGTCGGACGAGACAAGATGTAACCAACAGCTTATTGTAATGCGGTATGCAACAGCAGCCTTTAATAGATTCGTTGCGCTTGCGCCAGCAAAAGCTTACATTGCCGCGCGATTCCAATTGTGTAATAGTGTATTCGAGGCAACAGTGGCAGCAGTCAACAAGTGCATTGCGTCGTCCGCCTATGTCGGCACGACAATCAATGTCAATGTCGGCGACGACACCGGCACTACTCCGACACAGTGGGACAGCGTTTAGTAGTAATTGTTTGAAACTACCAGTCCGATGATATCGTGTCGTTATCATCCAATGTTAAAGCGCCTATTGACACACTTTATTGCCTTTTCGTATCACAGACAACAACGAATGACATGAGATTGGAATTGATGGCCATTAAAGTTGAAAGTCAATTTGCTTTACCAATCAAGTTCACTGACTTTACTTCTGTATTAGGAGAGTAATGGGCTCCGGACGCGTAAATACAAAAGCGGATGCAACACAGACACCCATAGTCTCTGCTGCATTATGTCGCGTATGGCTTAAAACAGTAATAGTCCGTCCGAACCCAGCTGCAACACAGAGCGGTCTGTAGTGCAGCCGCATTTGTTTGTATAAGGCAATACAAAGGCGGATGCAACACAGGCACCCATAGTCTGTGCTGCATTATCTTGTAAATGGCTTAAAGCAGTAATAGTCCGTCCGAACTACTCCGAAACCAGCTGCAACACAGCGCAACGCATTTGTTGTGTGTTTGTGACACCCATAGTTGCATTATGTTACGAATCACTTGAAGTGAGTTTGTCCTTTATAGTAAGTAATCATAAATTATAATATTTATCTGAAGAATGTAATAAAAAAGACAAATGCATTAAAATTACGTTTTATTTTTCATGAAGGACCTTAGCAAGGAACTAAGAGATTTAAACATTGTCTGTGTGGGAATTAGTTCCTCCTCCCAAAAACTTATATCTAAGTATCTGATAGTTTTAGGAATACGTTTTGAAAATATGGCAGTCAAGATTACCTCATGTTTTTTAGCATTAGGATGGTTAAGTTTTATATTTTCACCAATATTGAGACTTCTTCCTTTAAAAGTCTCTTCTTGTGTCTGTTCGAAATCTAATAATGTGTATTCCACACAGTATTTATTCAAAAAAGTAATTAACTTGTCGTAATTAATATTTTTTTAATAGTTAAAGAATTTTTAAACGATAATTCACGCACGCACGCACTAAAGGTATCTGCACACAGCGGGCATGGCGGGGCGGCGACGTGGCGCTGGCGTGACGGCAGCGGTCACACTGCGGGCGCGATCACGTCCCGTCCCACCGCAAATTAAGAGAGAAAGAATGATAATAAAGTAAATAGTTAAAAGTAACTAAGTTAGTTAAAGTAACTTATAAGTTATTAGTTACAGTTATAAGTTAAAGTTTTAAGCTTTAATACAATCTCTCAATTCTGAATGTAATCGTCGCGCCCCGCCCCGCCGCCTTTGACTTGTATTCACGCTCGGCGGGGCGGCGGCGTGGCGCGACGGCGGGACGGCTCTGTGTGGAGTCGTCCGTAATATCTAGTACATTACAACTGCTCAGCGTTACGTCGCCGTGCTGTCCCGCCACGCCACGCCCGCTGTGTGCAGAGACCTTGACTCGTCGTCGTCGCTAGGTCAAGGGAAAACTAACTTTAAAAATTATAAATAATTGTTAGTGTCTCCCGCGATCGGTCTGTAAAGCCGCCGCATTCGTGCGAAGTTACCATTTCGAACACGATCATAGTACAGACACTAGTTACCTAGCGATCTACAGTGTAGACAGAGCGAGTAGTTACCTACATATAAGTTGTACTGTAGTCGCTTTTGTTAAAACAATGTCTTTCGGAACCGATCACATTGCTCCTGTCTGTGTTGCATCTGCCTTTGTAATTACGCGCTCCGGACGCGTGAATACAAAGGCGGATGCAACACAGACTAGCTGCTCTGTAACGCAGCCGCATCCGTATGAATAAAGTATTACAAACACGATTACACCACAGACATTCGATTAGAAAGCTGTCTGCAATATGATCAGTTCCGGAAGACATTGTTGTAACAAAAGCGACTGCAATACAGCTTATAAGTAGGTAAGTACTTGCTCTGTCTACACTGCAGATCGCTAAGTAACTAGTGTCTGTACTATGATCGCGTTCGGAATGACAACATCGCACAATTGCGGCGCCTTAACAGACCGATCGCGGGAGACACTAATAATTATTTATGATTTTTTTAAGTTTGTTTGCCCTCGATTTAGCAACGATAACTATTGAAAAATTATTAATTACAAGTTAATGACTTTTTTTTATAAATACTGTGGAGGATACAATATAAGATTTCGAACAGACACAAGAAGAGTCGTAAAGAAAGAAATCACAATGTTGGTTAAAATATAAAACTTAACCGTCCTAAAGCTAAAATAGTTTGGAAAATCCAAAAGTGCACGCCTCATACATAACAGTCATTCATAAACGAAAAAGAATTTCAAAACATAGTTTCTAACAAAAATGAACAATTTATAACTTTTCATGAAGTCGTAATGTCAAAGACTGAAAGATATTTACTTGGCGGTTGCTAGGCAACTTAAGTCAAAGGTTGGAAATATTTAGATAAAGATATTATATTTTAGTTTGTATTTTATTAATTATAATTAAACTACTTTGAATAAATGAGCCATTTTCAATAGGGTTCCTTATATGGCTGAAACAAATGTATAAAAAAAATATTGACTCAATTAATTGATTTTACGAAGTGTATAGAGTGCCGCGAGTTTCTTGTGGCACTCTTAGTGTCACTGCCTCGGCCCGGCTAGGGTGCCGTGAGCGTTGCATTGTAATTTTTATATATTTAACTTTTTATCATCCAGATTGTGTATTGGATGTGGAATCTGTATCATTCACATTGGCCAACGTCATGGAAGCGCCGCTGTTGAAGTACAAGGAAGATGTTGAAGTAAAACATTTTTGTCTTGTTTTCCAAAATAACCCTACAGAATTTTAAAATAAAATGCTATTTTGTTTAACGCTTGTTGAATAGGTAAATTATAAACCTGGCTACTAGGAACGATGTTTAAACATGGTTGCTTATTTTAGAAATATTTCTCTTTTATAAGAGTCATCATGTAGACTTTATTTCTCTAATAGACAGGTATATATAAAAAAACAATGTTATTCTGTGTATCTGATTGTGACTACGATCACACGATCGATTGAGCTCTTTACGAGTTATATTGTACGACACCTTCATAGAAAGCTCTAAGTATGGCAATACGTAATTCGAAGTGTATAGAGTGCCGCGAGTTTCTTGTGGCACTCTAGTGTCACTGCCTCGGCCCGGCTAGGGTGCCGTGAGCGTTGCATTGTCACTGTCACTTGTTATTTAGGTTAGGTTAGGTTAGAACTGTGACCACACAACGCACGAGCCGAGCGAGCGTAGCGAGCGGTGCCGCGGTAGCGGCCGGCGAAGTGCCAGGGTCCGTTTAGGCACAAGAGAATGTAATGTTTTGGGAATGTGGTGTTTTACAGCGATCTAACCTCGACAATCAAATAAAATACCAAGTGACGTGACTTAGTGACAGTGACAATGACAATCCAATGCTTGCGGCACTTTAGCCGGGCCGAGGCGGTGTTACTAGGGTGCCTGTAGTGGCACTTTATCCGATAGGGATAGAGTGCCAATGGTGGCACTCTATACACTGCCTTGATTTTATCGCAAGCTACAATGTTTTCAGGGTTCATAAATTGACGGCCAGGATTTTTTTTTCAACTATTTTGATGCTTTTTCCATTTCTGCTGCATTCAATCAATTGTTAAAAAGTACAGTATTAATCTCCATTTAATCATCTATACAATGGTATATAAATTAAGTAGGTTCTGTGTACTAGCAGGAATGTAACAATAAAAACAGTTACAGAAATGGGGCAAAACAAATTTTCGATCGTAGAGCACACTCTAATGCTTCGCATTAAGAGTCGTGCAAAACATTAATCTTGACTACCATATTCTCAAAGCGTATTCCTGAAACTACTAGTACAGTACCTACATAGATATAAGTTTTTTGGAGGAACTAATTCCCACATGCACATACGCGACATGATGTTCCGCTGACTGACACGTGCACGAAGTCGGTGACTGCACAGTCACTGTCAACTGAACTGACTCGCAAAGTGGTTGTTTGCGCCCAAGGAATTAAATTGAACCTTGGAGTACCTATTTGGAGACTGGCAGAAAAAAAGGCGGCCGACAGGCAGCACAGTTGGTGCTGCCGGGCTGAGAAGCTGATGTTTATTGCGATCTTTCGCATTGTGTACCCACTTACTTTTTTTATAGTTACGCCTCGTTCCTTCTTTTCTGGTGACGGGCCCGACAAAATTTACACATTATCGCTCATTATAAAAATGCAGGATGCTTTTATTATTTCAAAAGTTTTATATACCTAGGTATATTTCATAAACATCATTATTTATTTTAATGAAACATTTTGACTTTTACATTAGGTATCAAAGTGATAATATTTGTCAGTAACAGTAACACGTAATTATAAAAAAATAAAATGTCTGTGAATGTTATTTTGTTAATTTTAAAGATTTTACTTAAATTTTATTCTAGTTTTAAAACTCTGTGATTATAAATCAAATTGATCATATTTGATGTGCGTGTGGTGTGAGGGCCCACTTTGTTAAAACTCTTTGAAAATGTGCTTAGGATTTAGTGAAGATTCCCAAAGAATTGTGAAAGTTGGAATCAGATTTTGTGAAAGTCAAATAACCGAGTTATGGTCTGTAAAGTTGGGCCCTCAGTTCTCACATAGAGGATTGAGGGCCCACCTGAACCTGATAAACTATGGACACTACAGAAAACGTCTTTATGCCAAAATCTAAGCTAATGCCAAACAAAATTTGTGAAAACAAGATATTATCGCAAAACACTGTCCTACTTTGTATATCTTCGTACAAAATGGGCCCTCAATTCTCATACACGTAAAAGTTTATTTCGCAAATAAAATGAAATCATTAACTTACAGCTACTGTTTGAAATCCTATATGCTACTAAATAAATTGTGAAAATTTGTGAAAGAAAGAACAGGTCACCACTTTTTGTTGTTTGAAAGTTATGACCTTGAATGAAATTCGGGCCCTCAGTCCTCCATTATTTTTGTTTTCGTTTTATTACGCTTATCGTATGAAAGATAAGACAACTACAAAATTGTCTCTTTTTGTGAAAAAAATTGTGCAACAAATTGGTGGCATTTGTTACAAATAAGAATTATGATAAAACTACAAATCTTAATAGATACCGAAATCAACTATTTTTTGATTGTGTATGTGAGTAGGGTGACAATAATTTATTTTTACCCTCATTTAATATACTTTGTTAGTGGCGATTCTGAGTGATGTTTTAGTTCCTTCTGCTGTTGCAAAGTAATAATACCTAATATTTTAATAAAATTTCCTTTAAGTTGGACTGTAGCGCTGTGATAACTGTTCAAGAATAACTATTATATTTATATATTGTATCTAGCTGCCCGCCCCGGCTTCGCACGGGTAGCACTAAGTACTTATCTACGGCGCACCTACCTACCTACCTACCTATATAAAACTCAAACTCAAACTCAAAGCATTTATTTCAAATAAACCAATTACAGGCACTTTTGAATTGTCAAGGGGTCGGTCAGTCAGAAAGATGAAGCTAGTTGCCCATTCCAAAGCGTAGGTTCCTATGGAGAAGAACGGGCAAGAAACTCCACGGACACTCTTTTAAATCAAAATATTGTTACAATATATTGGTTACATCATTCATGTTGAAATTAAACATGTGAGAACAATGTAGAAAGACGTGCAAGTTAAAAGTGTCCGTAATAAAAACAATTATAAAATTAAAAATTAAAATAAGCCATGGCAGCTAAGAGATGACCAGTCCCTACTGACGGCGCCCATTCACGAACATGACGCATGGATCAGCACCATTTAGCTCAACCATTTTGAAGGGAACTTAATGATCCAACACACACGCCACCACCAGCGAGACATTTAAGTGAGTATGACATACTCTCAGCCATCAGGGCTCATTCAAGTCAATGAAAGACATACCCAGTAAATGGTAGTTTTGTAAAATGGTCACAGTGCTCACACATGTGCAATGCAATTATACAATACTAAGAGATTGAATTTATACAATGCAAAGTTAGTTTTTGCAATCTTCAGCGGCTCCAACAATATTGTCGATGCTAATCAACTAGTTTATGCGCCCTTGTGGAGCTGGACCAGCGTTGAGCCAAGCATTTTTGTCAGCGATGTAATCCCCCAACTTATAATATGCTTGGCAGCATAGTGTGCGTTTTATACAAGATTTAAATTTGGTTTCATTTAGTTCGAGTATGTGAGGAGGTATTTTATTGTAACATTTTAAACAGTACCCCATGAAGGATGAGTCTACTTTAGCCAGTCTGAAACCAGGTTGAACTAATTTGTCCCTATTTCTAGTACTATAATTGTGCCTTTCACCTCTTTTACTGAAAAGATTAAGATTTTTCCTAACGTACATGATGTTTTCGTATATATATTGACAAGCTACTGTCATGATGTTAATATTTTTAAACAGCTCCCTAAGAGAATCGCGCCTACGGAGACCATATATTGCTCTGATGGCTCTTTTCTGCAGAATAAAAATAGAATCGATGTCTGCAGCTCGTCCCCATAGTAAAATACCGTAAGACATGATACTATGAAAGTAACTGAAATAGACTAGCCTCGCGGTATCTACATCAGTAAATTGACGGATCTTTCTTACAGCATATGCTGCTGAACTTAGCCGTCCTGCAAGAGAGGTTAAATGAGGACCCCATTGCAGCCTGGAGTCGAGCGTAATCCCCAGGAAAACAGTTTTATCAACGAATTCTAGTTTCTCCTTATTCAATACTATATCACAATCAGTACTTTTAACATTCGGTAAAGCAAATCTTATGCATTTAGTTTTTTTTTCCATTTAACACTAAATTATTAGCAGTGAACCAATTTTGGACCTGCAGTAGGGCGTTATTTACGTCGTCAAAATTTGATGCACGTCTATTTATCTTAAAAATTAGGGAAGTATCGTCAGCAAATAACACCATTTGTGGTTGGTTTTTTAATAAATGGGGTAGATCATTTATATAAACTAAAAAGAGGAAAGGACCCAATATCGAGCCTTGTGGAACACCCATTTTTACTTTTAGACCGAGTGAATTGACACCATTAATTTGAACTTGCTGTTGTCTATCATTTAAATAAGATTTTACTAAACTGAGCGCAAGTTTACCTAGTCCGTAATGCTCAAGTTTCAAGAGTAAGGTTTCATGATTTACGCAGTCAAATGCCTTCGAGAGGTCACAAAAGATTCCTATGGCATCTTGGGCCTCCTCCCACGCTGTGAATATGTGTTTTAATAAGCTGACCCCGGCGTCAGTCGTACAACGTCCTTTGGTGAAACCATATTGCTGATCGTGTAAGATTTGGTTGGTGTTAAAATGATTAAGCATTTGGTTGAGCATTACCTTTTCGAACACCTTGCTGAATACCGGCAACACGGATACTGGTCTATAATTGTTGGTGTCTTTACTGTCCCCAGATTTAAAAAGTGGTATAACCTTACTATATTTCATTAAATCCGGGAAGACTCCTTGGTCCACACATAAATTAAATATTAAAGCCAAATATGGTGCAATAGTCTCGATTATTGATGTACAAACTTTGATAGATAACCCCCATAGATCTTCGGTCAATTTGATTTTAATTTGCCGAAAAGCTTTTATAACTATCATAGGGTTTATATGTTTAAATTGAAATTCAACCGGGCAGCCTGGAACGTTTGCTCTTAATATATCAATTGAGACATCGGGTGAAGAATTTAAAGCTTCCGTCGTTTTAGATGGTATATCAGTAAAGAAATGTACAAATTCTTGAGCTACTTCGAAGTTAGAGCTTATGGCACCGCGTGAAGTCTCCAATATGTACTCACTGTTCCGTATTTTTTTCCTATTAGTTTCATTATTTATGACTTTCCAAACTGTTTTTATTTTATTTTCTGCTGATTTGATCTTGTTGCTAATGTACAGGGCTTTAGCTATCTTGCAGGTATTTCTAAAAATTTTGGAATATGTAGCAACATACTTGTTGAAAGTTTCAGTGTTAATGTAAGGTTTAAGGCCGTACAGCTCGAACAGTCTTTCCCTACTTATCCTTATACCTCTTGTTGCCCAGTCACTAAATATAAAATTGGGGCAAATATTTTTTGTTTTCTTTTCAAAGGTTTTATTGAATTCTGTATCCACTACTGAAAAGAAATCCTCATACAATTTATTTACATCGGAACTATTAAGGCCCAGAACGTTTAATTTATTATTTAAGGTACTATTGAATCTATTTAATTTGCCAGTTGTTATTGGTCTAAATTGTATTTGCACTTTTTGCAAAGGTGCTTTAAACTTAAAAGTTACCGTTTGTCCACTGTGATCAGACGGCAAATAATTTACGATGGATTTAGCTAAATAATCACAATCGCAGAAGACATTATCGATACAAGTAGCAGAAGTTGGAGTTACTCTAGTCGGTTCTGTAAAAATATTAGATAAATTGAACGATTTAAAAAGGCTTAGTAATCTACTGCTATTTAAATTATTTTCCAGAATATTAATATTAAAATCACCACAAATGATTGCGGCTTTGTTACTGGATGCAAGTTTTGCTAGGACATCTTCCATTATTGACTCAAATAAAGAAAAGTTCTGATAATTAGGGGGTCTGTACACACACACTACAACATGCTTATCCAGCTCAACACAGGACAGTTCAATGCAATGTTCAACTGATAAATCAACTATGTCATTACGTTGCTTAGATTTTAAACAATTTTTTATTAGGATTAGAGATCCTCCACGTAGCATAGATTTACGATTAAAACAACTGCCCATACTATAGTTCTCATAATTAATTAGCATTTGGTAATCCTTTAACCAATGTTCAGTAAAACAAACAATGTCATACTTTGTTTTTTCTAAAAACAATTCAATTTCTAATAATTTGGAAGAAATACCTTGAATATTTTGATGAAATATTTTCAAGGCATTCTGCTGATCTCCTTTTTGATAATTATTTATTTTAGAGCCAGAAGACACCTTGTTGTTGTTAGTTATAAGAATATTCTTACTGGTACCTTCTGTTGTCTTACAAACTAGTTTAAATCCGGAGTAGACCCCAAAACTTCAATGTCATCACCAGGCAGTGAGCTCATAGTGAGTGAGGTACATGGAATCTCCTTCGTACAATTTGTATAAATATTTATAGCATTTGAGCTACATTACCTACCCTACCTACTTACCTACATACATACATACATACCTACCTACCTACCTTCCTACCTTACACCTACGTACATACATACCTACCTACCTACCTTCCCTACCTACCTACCCTACCTTCACCTACCTATCCTAAGAACCTTCTCCTTACTATAACAAACACAACAAAAAAAGAACTAGCGAAATTGGTCCAGCCAAGGAAATTGGGATTCATTTTAATATACATACATAGATTTATTCCATTTTAGTTATTAACATGAATGATCTACTAACGGTTGTCTACTTAAATAGTCACTCTAAGAATTGTTTAATTCAAAGAATTGAAAATTTGTATTATTACGATTTCTAAAATAAATATTTATTTATCACAAACACAACTATCATTACAGGCAATAATCCTAATGTGGTAGCGTGGTCTTTAGTTACATTCTAAATTACAATTAAAGCTACTAGTTATTATATTAGCATAACATAATACAAACAATGTTACCTTTGTGAATTCATTCAGAGAGCAATTAAATAAATCTATCCTATCAGCAGTGTCATTCTGTGTATGCAAGGCTCGCGTCAGGGGCGCTTTACTGAGCAGGTTGGTTCGCGCGTGTGGCACTGCTAACAACCGTGGCCGTTGGCGTCGCAATGCATACTTATCAGGCACATTCAGACATATCTCCTTCAAAACACCAGCATTACACATTTTAGCGCGCAACGCGTACGTGGTAAAAGCCAGGTCCCTTCTTGTCTCCAGTTTGTTGTACCCAACCATGCCAATTAAGAAAAAGGTTGGGTACATCAACGGATAGAAGGGGTAGACCCCGTAAAGTTTCATATACAAATACCTGATAAATTTGTTCTGTATGCGTTCCAACATAAGACTATATTTAATCTCATGTGGAGCCCATATGACAGCATTACACTCAAGTTGAGTTCTTATCAGAGCATTATACAATGCTGTTACCGCTGTAATGTTTGTAAAATCCGATGCCCGACGGAGTATGAAACCCAGGCTTCTATATGATTTTTTACAAACATTTATAATATGTTCACGAAATGTGAACTCGGTGTTCAGACGCACCCCCAGATCACGTACCTTTTCTAACCGCTCAATTGGCGTGTCATCTAACGCATACCCGTGATGATGTGGCACTCTCATTCTGCTAAGGTTATAACCGAGCATTTTTTAACATTAAATTGCAGCTTATTCTTCCTGCTCCACTCTGCCACACTATCTATATCACGCTGCAACCGTGCACAGTCACTCAAATTTTTAATTGCCATATGCAACTTAAGATCATCCGCGAATAATATACAAGTGGAAACCCTGACAACCTCAGGCAAGTCATTTATCATAATAATAAAGTTCAAGGGACCCAGATTGCTTCCCTGGCTTACTCCTGACCTCGTGTAATAAGGCTCGGATTTATAACCAGCATATTCTACAAACTGCCGTCGATCTCTCAAGTAGTTAGCAAAAAACTGCAGTAATTTGGGAGTATATAATATTATGACGGATGATCGAAAAATCGAAGAAAGTTGATTAAAACCTATGACACTACATTTACTAATCTTTACTGCAATCTAAAAGAAATTGTGGTCACCCTATTTCCTGAGTCAGAGAATAAAAATAAAACTCGATTTTCTCATACAATAAAGGGTCTTTTAATTTCTTTCTGGTATCCAATTTGTTGCACAATTTTTTTCACAAAAAGAGGCAATTTTGTAGTTGTCTTATCTTTCATACGATAAGCGTAATAAAACGAAAACAAAAGTAATGGAGGACTGAGGGCCCGAATTTTATTCAAGGTCATAACTTTAAAACAACAAAAAGTGGTGACCTGTTCTTTCTTTCACAAATTTTCACAATTTATTTAGTAGCATATAGGATTTTAAACAGTAGCTGTAAGTTAATGATTTAATTTTATTTGCGTAATAAACTTTTACGTGTATGAGAATTGAGGGCCCATTTTGTACGGAGATATACAAAGTAGGACAGTGTTTTGCGATAATATCTTGTTTTCACAAATTGTGTTTGGCATTAGCTTAGATTTTGGCATAAAGACTTTTTCTGTAGGGTCCATAGTTTATCAGGTTCAGGTGGGCCCTCAATCCTCTATGTGAGAACTGAGGGCCCAACTTTACAGACCATAACTCGGTTATTTGACTTTCACAAAATCTGATTCCAACTTTCACAATTCTTTGGGAATCTTCACTAAATCCTAAGCACATTTTCAAAGAGTTTTAACAAAGTGGGCCCTCATACCACACGCACATCATATTTGTCAGTAAAAGCTACTTAATAAAAAAAAAATGTCTGATTGATATTTTGTTAATTTTAAAGATTTTACTTTTATATTTTGTGATTATAAAGGAAATTAAGAAGGCATATTTTTTTGTTAATTGACGAAGACTGATTATAATGAACATAATAAATTATTGATTACGAAAATGTGTTATTTTATTTTAAAACCTTTTTCATACATTTTTATTGAAGTTAATCAAATTCCCGACTTCTATGGAATTCCCGGGAAATGGTGCTCGAGAAGTCTCGGTATCCGGGAACAAAAAAAAGTCGGGAGATGAGAAACCCTAATATGTTACACAAATTAATATAAATATTTTTTCTTGGCAATTTTTCGTAAACTCTTCGATCTAGCTCTTGGACTATACCTTAAAAATGTAATTCATTACTTCTAAACTAAGACCCGACAAAATCTGTGACTTGGCGACTGATTTCGACCAATTATCGACAAAATTTGGGAGAAAACAGATCTTTGCTAGGTGCCCTAACTTCATGGGGCCATGCTGGGGAGACTCTCTCCAGCTCGGCCACCTAGAAACCCTTATAACTTTTGAACCAGTGACCGACAAATTCTGATATTTGGTGACAAACGACAAATTATCGACAAATTTTTTGTGTTATCAAAATTAAAGTCCCTGATGGTGGTCATGCCAGTGTCAGCCACACCTCGACCCCGTGAGAATATCGGGATAAAAGGTAGCCTTTCTCCAGGTCATAGTCTACCCATGTGCCAAATTTCATCAAAATCTGTTCAGCCGTTTTAGTGTGAAAGCGTTACAAACAAACTTACTTTCGCATTTATAATTTTAGTTAGAATTTTTATGCCAATTAATAGCCATCAAATAAAAATTATACATTGAATTCTGGTGCTAACACAAAATATCACATTTTCTTCACCCGCGCGGGGAATGTTTTCCATGCAGCTCGGAAAACAAAAACATTGTGTTTGCATACACAAATGTGTATGGCCACACCCCTTTGTTTCGATGTTTTTGTGTAATATTTCGAAAAAACTTGGCAGGAGACACGGTTTTAGGTAGGTAAATTTGCTTTGAGTGTAAACTGAAAAGCGAACTATGCGAAGCAACTATTATGTAAATTGAAGCCGGTGCAATTTGAAGATGATCGGCTCATTCACTGCTGTTTTACCGGTCAGTTAAGTATATCTGACCAGAAAAACAGTAGTGAATCAATGTAGGCATACCAAGTATTTAGTGCAGGTATGCTTCAATCACGTATATTACACTTACCAATAAGTAATCAGCAGGTTGATTCAAAATTGTCGCACAATTTTCTATTAAGAATCGGTGTTGTTGCTTGAGACCACCGACACGATTATTACGAGCTTCCTTAGCCTTGGCCTACAAACAAAATAGTTTTATCCACACCTTTGAATAGCTACAAATAAAACAAAATAATCTAATTATTCCGTTTATTTACTTGCTTGTCTTTATAAGTCTCATGACCTTGTGCCATAGCGCTCATAGACAGTCTACTCCTCATTTGAATGTCCGTTAAACGAGAACTGACGTCAAGTATAGCTTCCAAAGCTGTTTTGTCGATCTCGATGGGTTCCCCATCGCTGAATGACATTCTTCGGATTGATGTCGCCGCTTTTACAGAAGTAGAATAAGGCTGATCCCCAGCTTCATCTAAAAACTCTGCTGGTTCTGCGGGTTGAAGCAACTCTGGATTCTCAACTTGCCCTGCTTCGCCTGCCTGAGCAGGCTCAACATGCGCTGCTTCAGCTGCCGCTGGTGCTTCACCACCTTCAGGCTCGTCCATTGTTTTTCAAATATAATTAAATTTATTTGTTTAGTCTACAATAAAATAATATTAAATCTAGATAAACCTTTTACACAAGTCAACTCGTTGTTACTCAATGTACTGTAATATATTTTTTGGTACGGTACAAATGGGTAAAATTACAGACTCTTTGCAAATGGACATGAAAAAAACTGCCACTTTCAATTCAAAATTTGAAAAGCTGTTTAGAATTATTATTTCCAGCCAAGTCGATAAAATACTGACATTGTGCACGTTCTATCTATAGCACCTACTTAAAGCACTGTAATGGGTCTCGATTTTTGTAACCGATTTTAAACCGATTGAATCTTAGTATTTTTATTTTTTTGTTGTTAATACTCATTATCATGAATGTGACAGTCAGTCGCCGCAGCCAAGGGGGAATCTAGCATATCAAATTTGTTAAAAATACTTAAAAATTAGTCATTTCATACCGCGCCAAACATCTGGGATGATTATTGGGATCATCAAAGAATAGTGCATGTAGTGTTCAGCTGCATGGAAGTGAGGGGAATACCGGGGTTGGATTTAAAAACATGGTCGACTCGTTGGAAAGAATATGATGCAATTTAGGAGTTCTAGAGTGTTTTCTGAACCCTCCACAGCATTCTTTTTTGCCGGAGACGCAATTATTTGTTAAATAAAAAATTAATTGTAGTTTTTTTTTAGATTAGGAACGATAGCTCAACTTGGAACGCGTGTGAGAAACTATTTTTTTTAAAATGAATATTTGTTTGTAGAATGCTTGTGCAAAATGTCACAACTAGCAAACGCCTAGTTTTCGAGGAAAAAATTTAGAAAAAACGCAATGATAACTTAGGATGCAAGAGCAAGAGCGAGCGACTTGGGGCACCCCCGCTAATATACGGGATATTAGAAGGGGATGGCGGGAGCTCAAGTGAGCGAGCGAACGGGCCCCCGGACCCCGCCATCTCCTTCAAACAGGTTCCTTTAAACCCTGCAGAAAGAAATGGAGCCCCGCGAGGCTCAGGACCCAGGAGGAAAAATATTCTATATTTCTTTGACCTCTGAGACGATTGACATTGACCATGAAAATGTGTCTCCTGTGAACTGGTGGGTGGGGGGATGACTTGCCTTCTTCCTCTCTCACCCCTTCCACCTCCCTCTACATTTTATTTATCAACATTTTCTATGAGATCGATGTCATACTAAAAATTAAAAAAAAACCACTCTAGCTCCGGCGGGGGGAAAGGGGGGTTTACTTACCACAAGATGGTCGCGTTAGTTCCAATTTTGGCCACGTGCTAAAAGATCAAAGTCAAAGTCAAATAATTTATTTCAAGGCACTTTGGAACGTCAAAACGAATTCCGAAGTGCGTGTGTTTGTGGGTATGTGTGCTATGTGCTGACGCTACTCGTCTTCACGCACACATTTTCAGCATTTTTACCACACTTGGTTACCACAAGTACAGCGCGCGTCGCTTCGTGAGATAAAAATACTGTAGCAAAAAGACGCGGTTTTTTGTATGTGTAGGTAACGTTGGTAAGTTAGATAAATAAAGTGCGCGGAGTTCAAAAAATATGTAGGGTCTTTACACCTTTTAATGATGATAGCTTGAGTGATACGCAAGGATACGTAGATAAGATTTATTGATTGATTAATTGAATGAAAATGAGTGCACGCGATTTGATTGCTATTTGTGTACTAAAGTATAGGCCACGCGTAGCAAGTAAAGTGCTGACACAATGCCAAATTAGTACGTGCTTACACTGTACATGCTCCGGGGCCCGAGAAGACATGAATGAGATGAAGTATAATGATTTACAAGATACTAGGTGATTGATGATTTACAAGGTGATAAATAACAATTAAATAAACTAAGCTTAAAGTATTTCATTGAATTGAGTTCGAACGGACGGCGAAGACCCTCTGTTGATGGTGGCGATGGTAGGACGACTCGCAGCGGTGGCGGCGGGAGCTATATAGCTCACGCTAGCCTCTGCCTGCTCTGCTGTGGGAGGTGCATGCGGTGGACGCGACTGGCGCGCTCGCATGCGGCGCCATGCGTACAAGATGGCGCAAAGCATGGCGACCCCAGCCAAGGCATAGATGACACCATTATGCCGGGTGAATGTCATGGAATGTCATGGAATGTCACTCGATCCGCCAGTTCCTGATTGGATTTCATCTCTTTGAATGATTTTTCAATCGCCTTTATGTCTTCCCGTTGCTCGGTGATATCATCTGTCTCATTCAGTGGAGTGACGAGAGGTATGAACAGATTAATTATGTGAATTTATTGGTGGAATCTCTATGTTCATGATATCGATCTTTTACTTGTTACCCGACTGCCCCAGAAGGAGGGTAATGTTTTTCGAAAGTATGTATGTATGTATGTCTATTTCTTTGGCACGCTCTGTAGCCTAAACGGCTAGATGGATTTTAAAGGTGTCGTTAGATTCGTCTTAATCGTAGAAGTAACATAGGCTATATAATATTTATGTATTGCATCTGCAAATACAAAAAAAAGGGAGGGAAGGTTTTTTTTTTAATAAATTACAACAATATTGGTATCAAATAAAAGCTGCTAATGAGTCAATTCCAAATTAAGATATTATATTAATAAATCTAAAAAACTTGAAATAAAGAAAATTATTCAAAAAACAAAAAACCCGACTGCAAAAACACTTAACTGAAAAGAGAAAAACAAGCATTATAATCTATAGAATTTTGGTATCGCAGGCGGACAATAATAATTTAACAATAATAACCGGAAATATGGTGTATCTCTTTTCAGTTATAATATGTTTTTGCAGTCGGGTTTTTTGTTTTTTGAATAATTTTATTTGATAATGATTTGTGTGCGTAAATCGCGCGCCACATCGGTTTATTTGTTCAACCATCGAAAACACAAAGATCCATCATTATTGGTAACGGCTAAAAACTCACCGGGCCAAACCCGCAGCCGTCGCGTTAGTGGAACCACTCTTTTTAGGGTTCCATACAACCGAATGAAAAAATGGAACCCTTATAGGAACAATAATGTGTCTGTCTGTCGTTCTGTCACAGCCAATTTGCTTTGAATCTACTAAATTTGATACACTATTATTATGAATTTGTTGTCCGCCGGTGAAGCAGAAGTGTGCAAGAGCCGTAAGCAACAATACATTAGTAAACGGCAGAGCCTGGCGGCCCGCGGCCGGGGGCTTTCTGACCATCGATTTGAGGGAGTAATAACAGCCGCACGACTCGATCGAAGGTTAAAAAGTACGCTCGCCCCGGTCGAGTCGTGAATGGTTGACCATCCATTAAATATCAAGACCCCACCTTACCTCGTAACGCGCGTTAAAAACCGTTGTGCCCGGCTGTCATTCGTAGATCTTTGTGCTCGTTTACGGACACGCGGTGAGTTGAGCGTCGCGTGCGGCATTGCGTTTCGCGGTGCATCGGATGTTTTTTCTGTTTACAGACAGGCGGCGCGTGCAGCGGCGCGTGCAGTGGCCCGCGTCATCACACGCACAAGCACAAACATATGGCAATTGTTGGGCATTGTTTATGAAGACGCGGGGCGTGGCGCGTACGACGTCGAGTGCCCCGCCGCGGTTGTCGCTACGTTGTACCACGAACGGAGAATTGCAACAATAAATACATCATCGTGTATCCGCGGGCTCCGAGTGAAATACTCGTATCGCTTCTCCGTAAACGCTTCCATACAACGCCATACGTTTGAATTTAGTGCGGGCCGCCCCGTCTCACGCGACGCCCAACTCCCCGGGTCTCCGTAAACAAACACAAAGTGCTCGGTTAGTCAGAAGCCCAAAAGTCTGACAAGCAGTCTTACCAAGGGGTATCGTGTTACCCAGTGTAATTGGGTTGTAGATGTCAGATAAGCAGTCGCTCCGTAAAGTATCGGTATTCAGCAGCGTCCGGTTAGCTAGCCAGATTGATTGATTATTCACAAATCGCAACGGGCGCGGATGAAAGTTGCTTAGGTTACAAACAATACGAAAATAGTTTTTTAAATGTTTTTTAATTAAAATAAGCCATTCAATTCACTTAACGTCGCATAAAATAGCGACTCCTCTTAGAATCCAGTGGTCAGTGTTCTTGATGGTTGGCAGCCACAGTGGAGTGATGAACGTCAAACCGGTACGCACCGGCTTCTTGTACACCGGACACTGACAAACGACAATCACTTAGTAGAAACTGATAAACATATGAATTACTCTAAACACTTATGCATCTACAGTTGATTACCAGGTAGAGTTTGGGGTCCTTGGGCGCGGTGGAGTTTATCGCGTAAACGTGTATCACCGGCAACACAGTGTACACCACTTTAATAGTAGACTCACACAGGCGTAGGTTGCGACGATCCCAACCAGCACCGTCAAGGTAGACTCCGTGGACGTACACGCCTTCCTGTGCAGTGTTACGAGACAGCATGCTTTAACAGTCAAGTAGCCGGACCACGAAGTGTTGTGTGATGTTTTAGGAAGGGCAATAGCGCACTGGTGGCCTGGCCTTGCAGTCTCGACATAGATAGTGATCGTTATACGGTGGGAAAAGAAAAGAAGAACAATAGAATCGTGGACCTCTGGGAACAACCCGACCGAATTCTGTCGCAAAGTCCTAATGGCGTCCCTAGACGCGCACGACGTACTTGACAAGCACGTGATTTTTTCGTGCTTTGCAAGCAAAATTGACCGTCTAGCATCGATCACTAATAAGTTCTTTTATTAGTGATCGATGCCGTCTAGGGACGCCATTAGGACTTTGCGACCGAATTCGATTGTAAAGCGATTGCTATCTACTTATGTCGAGACTGCAGGACCAGGGGGCCAAGTCTACTAATTTACTAACGTCACAATGGTCTCTCGATGGTGAGTTTTTGACAGATTTGCCATACAAAATCTGTCAAAAACTCACCATCGAGAGACCATTGTGACGTTTGTAAATTAGTAGACTTGGCCCCCTGGTCGATTTCGTTGTCGATTGCGTGCTCCATGGCGATTTCATACACATCTCGCTGCGACCTCGCTGCTGCGGCCTGGCCGCTAGTGCGCTATCGCCTTTAGAGACATAGATGTACTATAGAAGAACTTCATATTTAAGCGGTTTGAAAACAAAATCCCGTGAACACGATGACCACATCTGTTACCACCCCAGTTCTATATCAGTGGAGCGCTTCAAGCAGAAATAGTCCTTACGGTGTATAGATATGAACTTCTACGGTACATAGGTTAACAGGACCAAAAACACCATCTTATTTCCGCAATGGAAAAGTAAGGCTTTGATACTTCATAGGAAGACCTCAGTTATACTCGTATTTACGTATACATAATTAAAAGACCATCTTACCGGCGGCGGAGCCTTAATTTCCTCGTAAACAAATTTAGTAACATCATTATGTAGCGCAACCATGTCTAGAGCCCAGCCCTTGTGAGCCCGAGTCACTTCCTGACGCATAGCTGTCAAGAAACCTTGAACAACCAGAAAGAATTTTGTTTAGAAACTTGGATGAAATATAGGTATCATCTTCTACTTAATAATCTTAAATTCTTTGACAGACAATGCTCAACCTAAACCGTTGTCTGTAAGTATGAAATTTTGAACAAGAGTTTATTTTATATCAAAAGTGAGCCCCAGGACTTTTTTATGGATTTTTGATTTTTTTGGTTATAGGAAATCCCATCGGGCGCGCATGTAATTATAATTATATTAATCCAGCCAGAGTTAAATAAAGTACTAATGTTAATCGAATTGTTCTAATAAATTGTGCTAATGTTCTTATTACCTCACAGTATGTGCGAAAAGTAGAGTATTCTCCTCGGACATAAAGGTGTCTTCGTCTTGGGCGAGCTTGCATCCCTCGCTGCACCCAGTATTCTAGTCTTTTAACGCCCTCGCTTCGCTCAGACATACGTGTGTCAAGTTTCAACAAAATATGTATAGGAACCCACGCGTCGCCTTGAGAACCGATTCCTTTTTTTTCGTCGGTTAAAAAGACATCATCATCTTACATATTTCATACCCTAGTATCCCGAATTAGCTAACCACCACTGTATATCCACAATTTCATTATATAATAATCTAGTTTAGTTTTTTCTGAAGTAAGTAGCTTAATATAAAACGCCAGGTACAGTTTGAAGTCGTACTCATATGAGAGCTCTAGCAGCGGATTTTAGTAGGTAGGCCAAAGATGCCTAATGAGATTAAATTACATAAATGCTGAGTGGGTAACACAAGATATAATAGCGATTTATTGCACTTGTGTAGGCCCTAGTTTTTTCGTCGCACGCTTTGTTTTAACTATGTAGGTAGGTACGCTAGGAAAACGTTCGTATGATGTTGATTGTGATGTTGATGCATACTGTCCCACACATTAGTAGTAGTACATGTTACGTCCATGTTTACAAGACTGGTCAAAATACTGCACAATATTTATTATTGGGCTCTTCAACAACGAGTACACTATTACTTTACAATTTGTGTGTTGCAAACTAAAGTCTAAGCGCCTCATTAAAGAAAAGCACAGCATGCACTACATTATGCGTAGATAATAACACAATTAATTAATTAGAACAAGTAACACATAGTTTAGATAAAAGTTTATTTTTTATTGGAATGAAGTTCCTTATCACATGTTATATCTACTCTGCACACTTGGCGAATGAGATCTAGTTCAAAAAAAGTGTAACAATTTGACCTTCACGACACTTTTGTTACGTAACAAAAGTACGCAATAGCGAAAGAAACTTCGCTCCAACCGGGTGTCCCGAGACACCTCTCATTATTTTCTTGTTACCTTGAGGGTTAAAAAATCCGGTCATCCAGAAAGAGTTCGGTCTGCCCTGGAAGCACCACGTCGAGAACTGAATGGTTCTCTCCAAAAATTCAGTGAACCAGAAGCCTAACGTGGAAGATGACCACGAACTCCTTAACCAGATATTTGGCACTTTCGCGTCATAAATATTATCTAATGAATCTCGAAGTGCCTACAACAATAAATATACATTTCTTAACTCCATAGCATTTGTCGCAAACAAACAAATACGCGACAAATGCTAGGACGACAGTACGATATGTCGACCATCAGCGGTGCGACAGCACATCTGCTCGACGAACGTTAGTACGACTGATTGTTTTCACGATAAAACTTTTGATCGACGAACGATAGTGCGCCAAAATTTTAGCTCGACAAACTAAAGCGCTAACATTGACAAACATTCCAGCGATAGTATAAATTGTACAAAATAATAAAATTGTACATAGGTTTTATTTTTATCTTTAATCATTCGCATAGAATCCTTGGATGGCATATACGGTGCAAGTGTGATATTTGTGTATGCTTCTGTATTAATTGAGCCGGAATTTCCAAGGCGTCAACAGTTTTTCTTTTCCGCGATGTTCTCAAACTCAAAACTTTTGAGCGGTCTTCGTGAGGTTCCTGAACACGTTCAATTCCATATAGTTTCTTTAATACATGGTTTTCGGCTACCGTGCTCGTAACTGCACTCGTGCCGCATTGTATTTATATCTTCTCTACACAACACCAGTAAAACAAATCACCCTACAAATATAAATATCCATTATGAAATACGTGCTTCTTCCCGTTCTGAGATGTTTGAAACACACATGCTTGTCGAGCTTTAATTCGTCGAGCGAAAGTTGTGTCGCGCTATCGTTCGTCGATCAAAAGTTTCGTCGTCCCATCGTTTGTCGTGAAAACAATCAGTCGAACTAACGTTCGTCGAGCTGTTGTGCTGTCGCACCGCTGATGGTCGACATTTCGTACCTAGCATTTGTCGCGTATTTGTTCTCAACTAAGTCTCATCAACAACTTCAGTGGGAGAACTATGATTTAAAGTAAAATAAATCATTTGTTACCTCATTCATTATAATAGTCCCGTCTATAGCAAGCAGTAAGTCTTTTAATGTAGTTCTGACTAGTTCAATTACTTTTTGCATTCTGTCGATTTCTTGTCTCAAGAAAATCACCATTGAATTAAGTATACCATATAATCTCAATCTAAAAACGAATATAATTTAGTTATGCAGAAAAGTACAAGTGAATAAAACCGACCAACTCCAAGTCGAGAACTTGTGGAAAACAAAGAAATAAATACTGTCGTGTAATTCGGGACAGTCAATGTTTTTTCATCTGTGTTGTAGGTAAACTGATACTGAACGTTTTTGAATCCTTCCTTTTTAACACTTGGCTTTATAAATTAAACAATAGGTAAGTACTTACCTAGCCAGCACTTCGTGAGTATCAAAGTTAGCCGGCATTTTTTCCAGCATTTCTTTAGTCTGCCTGTAGACCGACGCCTCACGTGTCTCCCCACCCCCTCCACTTGACTCCTTCGGCTGAATGGACAATATCGTATCCAACAGTTCTTGAGTGGTGTTGCGCTGGTAACTGAAATTTAATTATTTGTCACGTTTAGAAGAATCGGAAAGTACCTATATAGATAGAAGGAATATAAAGATTAAGATTAAATTACTAACGTGATATCAGCATTGGTATGCAAGCCATAAGCTTGAGGCGGGTCAACAGTTTTCATCGTTTCGATTGCTTCGAGGTACTCGGGTATGTTCTTAAACGTTAGAATACCATATCCCTTGTGGAACTGGAAGTCTTCATTAAACAGTTGGTCTGCAAACCACACCCTGCAGAAAGTGGTTAGCAGCCGCGTGTCGAAGTCGTCAGTCACTCGCCCGCCGTACTGCACCGCTGACACCATGTAACTACAACACCGTGTTAACCAGTTTCTCTTTATTTATATATTTGTTTCAGGATTGCCAAAGAATGCAGGTTCATGATAAAAAAAATCTTAAAATTAATCCATTAAAACTTACACAACATGACAAATCCAATTATAGGCAATCACAGCTCCTCGCACGTGGCAGTGAATGAACTGTATATATTTGACTTCCTTTAGTAGGTACCTACTATCTACAAGAAAAACTTACCGCACAGTGGTCCAGCTTACTGATTGTCCTGGCTCCAAAGCGTCCAAATGGTTCTGCACAAACATACACGACGACAACCAGTCGGCAGAATTAAATTCGTAAGGAATATTCCAACCGAGAGGACCAAACTTTCGTCTCTCTTGTACTACGGTGTGCAGGAACGAGATAGTGTATATTAACGGCAGATAAAAGGGACTGTCGCTGTAATCAAGGAAGTCCTGACCCATCGAGTCGTAGGTTTTCATTAGACCAGCTTTGATGCCTAAAATATTTAAATATTAAAAATCATCACATTTTTGTGCCATGTCAATAATAAGTTACAAAATACTCGATGCGATTACTAACTTACCGGAAGGCGGCTCGCAAGTATACTTTATAGACATTTGCAGAAGTGTAATTGGAAACCTTTCATGAACTTCTGTGGTAATCCAGAGCCTAAAAGGTTACGAACATGTCAATAGCCGTGAATTTCATATAATTAATAGAATACAGAGACTGGTACAAGCATTTAATATTACCTAAATAATTCGTGAATCTGCTCCGGATTTTTCTCTAGTTCCCCGAACTGCTCCATTACCTCCACCATGTATTCCAATCCTAAATGACAATTTTGTAGCAGCACCCACAAACCCTGTACACCAGCAGATAGATATATTTAACATTATGCATTAAGGTCTGGTCGCATTAACGATTAGATATCATTAGACCATTATCACCTCTTTTAGACCACGATCTATAAGCGTCCTTGCATGGATCTCCTGACCTTGGCCCATAGATATTGATTGGCAAATATTCTCCATTCGCTTGGCAGTCATCTCGATAGACGGCGTCGGATCAGAGCCCATCGCTAAGAAGCCAATTAGTGGAACCAATGGACGAGATTCGAAGACCATTTGCTGGAATGAATAAGAAGTTCACATCAAAGTTATTGCTTGTTGTTACTTTTATTCACTAGGGCAACATTCTTACCTCGTAGTTAACTATGACGGCTTCAGAGTATCGAGCACCCATAGAGTGCACAACGTACTTCCTACAACATAACGTAAAGTGTCAGTGCTTGTATCCAGCTGTGAATGGTAGTGGCCACACAGACAGTGGTATCATGCGCCACTCACAAGCTCTGCGCCAGAGTCCTGTCGGGACACCAGGCGCGCACCACCAGCAGCTTCCTGAACACGTCAAGATTGTGATAGCCGTCAGGTAGGGGCTCTTCTTCAGGCGCTTCTTTGTCAAACCTTCCAAACAGACAACCAATTTAATGTGTAGTTTTATTTTTAACGTGTCCTGTATAGGTGAAATGAAACTCACCACGACTTCCATCCCTTCTCATTATTGCAAACTTGGTTCAAAATGTTAGTGAACTGACGCAAACTTGACAGTTGGACCAAGTTCAACCACGACATATCTGTTACCCATTTGTAGGGTTTAGGGGGACAGGCATTCAGATCCAACGCCGCGCCACCTTCATACAGAAAGCAATAGAGTTTGCAAAATAAGAAACGATTGTCTAACACCTGTTCTAAAACCCTGATTATGTCTCTGTTGAGCTGCTGTTTAGTTAATTGTGTGTATCTCATATTGTCAAATCCCATGACAGCAACGCGACAAAACCGTGCTAATTTAATTCTTAAATCCATAAATTATGAAACTATAATATACACGCGCACACACGAATATTGCATAAGTATGAATTTGTAGTGTATAAACTTCAAGAAAAGAAGTCACGCGGTGAAACGTAGTGCCAGATAAATGGGCTAAGGCATGGCTTACAGAAACCGGAGGTAAGCTATAATTTAAACTATATGTACCTTTGTATTTACAATTAAAAATATTTAAAAGTACGTAGGTACTTTTAAATATTTTTAACAAGTTTAGAATTAAAATTGAGCACCTTTAATAAACGTCTGGAACTCTTCAAATGTAATATACTCTTTCTGCAAGTCTATTTTTAAAGTTAGCATCACCGTAAATAAGTATTTGTGCTTTTCGTAGAAACCGCGGCTTATATACTTGAACACGTCAAAAGTCTGTATTGGAAAAAAACATGATTAGATATTATATTTTATCATATTCGTTCTCAGCTCCGGTAGATATTTATTCAACGTTTTTCAATCATGTATGTAAAACTTTTTTATTGTCACTACATATATACCTTCTCAGAATTTAGGAATTTATAATGGTTTATTTTTGAGAAAAGGTTTCAGGGCGATATCTGAAACTATCCTTACATATTATAAAACAAAGTCACCCGCCGCGTCTGTCTGTCTGTCTGTCTGTCTGTCTGTCTGAACGCGATAAACTCAAAAACTGCCGAACGGATTTTCAAACGGTTTTCACCATTGGACGGAGTGATTCATGCGGAAGGTTTTAGTGTATAATTCATTAAGGTTTTGTGTAAATTGGCTGAAATATGACGATTATTGTTGAAGATGTCGGAAAAAATCATGCCGACTGGGAGATTTACTGGCGTGCGCTGCGTAAGCCGTGAGTGATAAATCAAATTTATGTTCTAGAGTATTGTATATCTTAAAAATTGCAACAAAAAAGTCCGCGATGGCATATGTCTATCTTCTAAGGGTGACCCACAATAACCATTTTTATCTTTCAAAATTGTATAAAATTTTCATTGTTATTTCCGAAGCTATTTTGACCGGTATCTTATTAATCCTTATCCAATTAAATAGGTTATTTAAATTGGGCATTCAATTTCGAATAAAATATGCCTTTACATCACATCATTTAAATGAATAGTTTAAGAGATATCACAGTTTCAAAATTACGCGTAACAAAATAATTATGGTTGACAACGCGGGCGCTGTAGCCTACCACTGCGTCCGCTGAATGTTAGTCAATGATCTTTTCCTATGCTATTAAGTATGTATTCCCGGTAGAACGTTCCCGTGGGATATTTTGCGACATCCACGCGGGCGAAGCCGCGGGTAAAAGCTAGTAATAGATAAAGCAAAGTAGACAAATTAACTATGAACATCGGAAAAAGCTAAAGCTGTAATATTAGAATACTCGTACCAAGTAATCAATAACGAAACCGATCCTTCTTAGCGTAATAGGACTTTGGGGTGAGCGCTCCATTGAGATATCAAAACGCTCGAGGAACTGTGCCAGCGACGTCTGGTACATATTGCACACGAGCGACATGTTGCACACGAGGAAGTACAGCACTGAACCGCGCGTCGCCACCGGCCGATACTCCTCACGTGCGGCATTGATCTTCATCTCCGTCTCCCTGGCTATGTCTAGTTTCTCTTTCACCTGGCAAAAGTGATTAGTGTTCATAAAAGATATAACTACTAGGAGTAGCCTAAAGTCCTTATTGATAAGATAAGATAATTAAGTGGCTAACTGCGGCATAGTTACCTCGGTGGCCGTGGCTTTGGTGACGTTCAGCACTTGAATAAGCGACACATCTTCGACAAGTGAGCCCTGTATGGTAGTTAACTTATGCAGCAGATTAGCTTCCAACTCCTGCATCTTACGGCGGTTGGCGGTCACGTCCATGATCAGTTGGGTTCGTTCCGCTTCCATTTCCGCCTTCTCTGTTAGTATCACGCGCCCCAGTAGTTGGTCTTCTAGGCCTATAAAATAAGTAGTTTTCGTATACAAAATAAAATAAGTTCCTCAGACCCCAGCACTTGAGTTAAATGAATTGGCGATGAGGTACGATTTTACGAGACTTTATCAGGCTACTTATAACAATAATAAAACCTTTTGTTACCTTGCATGGTTACAGTGAAATCTATTATAGAAGTTCGAGCCGACACCTCTGGTGTGTAAGCCGGATTTGGGAGTTTCGTTGTTATGTATATCTTGTGCCCATCCATCACATCTATTTCTTTGTCTCCTAGTTTAACCTACAATATAGTAGATACATAAAAAAACGTAACATTTTCTTATTGCTGCGAAATGCTAGCATTCACTTATATTGAACACATACTTTATAAGTAGACCCAATTTTAATATAATTCTTCTCAAGAATGTTGTCAAGAACCGGATCTAACTCTTCAGCAACGTCTTCTATTAACATAGGCATGCCCAAAGACACGCAGTCTTCTACGTGATTCCTATATTGGAAACAAAATAGTGTAAAGATTCAAATAATATCGTTATACTCACTGAAATTAATATTAAAAATGTTGCCAGCTATGGTCACCTGAAATATTTGTGGTTTAAGGTAGTAACAATCAATTTGTTCAATTTTTCCATATTCTTGATCCAGATCTTTCCCTGTGTCTGTGGGTCGATGAGCAACGGGAAACGAGAGGCTTTTGTGACAATAATACCGTTTTGTATGGACAATTCGTCTGTTGGCAACCCGCATAAGTTCCATTCACCAATCTGACAAAATATATAATGATACAGCCATGAACCAGTTCTGGATCAAGTGAGTTTATGGTAACAGTCAGAAGTTTTGGGTAGGAGGTTGGTTTTAAGGAGGCAAGAACAGTTGGGGGGCTGCAATGCTTAAATTTTACTTCTCTCGTCGTTCTATAATAATAATATGTTAGTAATGGTAATAGCTTCGTTTGGTACCTTTCTTTTTATTTGATACTGCTTATTAAAGTACCTACTTATTAAATACTTTTAGGAAAATATAAATCATGTTATGATGACGTAAGATGAATAAATAAATAATATTTACTGTAGCGGTATCCGTAAGCTCATTTGTGATATGTAAATTCATAGACACCGGAATTTTTCTACGCAACAGTTCACCAAGCCAGTTTTCTATCAGCAAAACTCGAAATTCTTGATTAAAGGGTCCAGAATAAGACAAAAATCTGAAATTGCATGGTTTGTTGTTAACAGCTTGTGTGAACAGTACATCGAGTTAAAACATACTCATCAAGCGCAAGACAAGTCAGCGTCTCGTTATGACGTAGGTACCCGGTGAGCAGCAGGATGTCGCCGACCAGACGTTCGATCTCAGACTTGAAGAGCGCAGATTGCTCCGTCCAGCGCACACGCTCTCCGCTCAGCCCGTTGATGAGCGCGGTGGCGGCGTCCATCTTCTGTTGACACTTGGCCGCGTCGTCCAGCACCACCTGTTTCAGCGTCATCGCCTCGTCGAACTGCTTCTGCACGCCAGCCAGCTCGCTCTATCGGAGGAACCACACTTATTACTATCCCTATCCTGGTGACATTACTTCCGTGTTCGGAGCTAATGCGTACCTCCTTGGCTTCAAGCTGTGCCTCAGCAGCCTCCAGCTCCCTCTTGGCCGCCTGGTATTTGCCCTGCATTACCGCCAGATTCGCTTTTAGCGGCAGTACGTCCTTGTTCACCCCATAGAACTGAGCCATGGCGATTGTCCACGATATTAGTCCAGCTACGTTACCGCAAGCTAGTTTGGCCGCGTCGAACGTGTATTGACTAGTATATTAGAAACAGAATAAAACTAGATTTCTTCCAACGAAACAAGCTTGAACTAATAGAGGTTATTCTCTACAACTTTGAAAATCGTCGTTCCTATAATTTGTTTGGAGTAACTATTACGGAGAGGTGTACATCAATAATGATAATATAAACTACCTCTTCTTGGTCTAGCACACTGTATGTGTTTTAATATCATAATATTATAGTTTTCAAGCTAGAGGAAGAGGAGCTCGTGGCTAAGTAATAACAAGCCGCACTGGTAGATCCATCAGGTTAAGCTACGCTTGCCGGGGTTGGTCACCATCTTTACATACCGAGACTCCTCCGTGCCTCGGAAAGCACGTTAAGCCGTTGGTCCCGGCTGTCATTTGTGGATCTTTGACAGTCGTTACGAGTCGTCAGAAGCCCGAAAGTCTGACACCAGTCTTACCAAGGAGTATCGTATTACCCAGTTACTGGGTTGTGGAGGTCAGATAGGCAGTCGCTCCATGTAAAATACTGGTATTCAGCTGCATCCGGTTAGACTGGAAGCCGACCCCAAGATAGTTGGGAAAAAGGCTAGGAAGATTGATTGAATATTATAGTTTTCAAATTATTATTTTTTCTAACACCCCAAAACACGGGTAATGCTGACAAAAAATAATTGTGAATGGTGAAAAAATCCGAATCATTACGTAAAACACCAGCACGCACATACACACATACGTACCCTCTCACACATACATTTACACATAGTGCACATTTCGCTCAAAATACTATCATAACCGTCTTTATAAGTTTTCGTTTATTTATTTTTTATTTGTAATATTCTTTTATTTTTATTTTTATTTAACTGTTTTTAGTCCGGACATTGTCTTCATTGTTATAAAATAATAACACTTTTTCATGTGCTTCTCGATTGTAACAATAATTAATTATGTAATACGAATTTTCATATGGCAATACCACCCAAGGACTCTACGAGACAGGCTCGTCCTAGTGTGGATTTCATAAGCAAACTTCTTCCTTTGCGTTTTATTTGATTAATTAAAGTAAACCTAGCTATTAATGTAGACTTTATGGAAATGTAAAGCACGTTGTTTTGGCAAAATAAACAATACAATTATTTCTGTTCAGCATTAAAATTACCTTTTAACATTTATCATTAAAAATAGGATAATGTCAACGAAATACTTCCATACAGGGACAAAGCGGTTTCAAAGTTGTAGAGAATTACCCCCCAATGTTTGTAATTTAGTAACTTACCTAAAATTAAAGTAAGGTTGTAACAAATCAACCATTTCGGCATTGATATCATCTTTAGGATAGTTTTTCAAGTTATTTAGAAACCTTACATCCGCCATTACCTGTTGTCAAACACGAATTGATTGAAGAGCAGCTTCTTAATACACAGTTTCAATGAGATGACAGGGCTAAAAAATGGTCACGACCGTGTAAGATGAAGTTAGTGTTCTGCAGAATCATGTCGCTAACGGGTGGCACTAAAGTAGGTTATGCATTATCTAATTATTTATGTTTTATTTTTGCCATCTTCAAACTCTCACCTTGTTTTGCATGGCGAGTTATCTGTCTGATTATTGTTTTAAAAGAAATTGCACTTTTCATTTCATGGATTCCAAAAAATTTCAGTTGAGGGAAGAATATATACATACTCAAGTTTACCTTTAAAGACTCTGACCATGAAGAAGTCAAGAATTGTTTCTCGGCATCAGGTTTAATGGGGTCGATACGCTTTCTAAAAAGCAGAATGACAGCATCCATAATGAGCGTGATGAGATGAGGTGGCTTGCCTAACTTCCGGACGGTGGCAATATCAGCAGCGTTGATGGTCTGCAACAGAGCGTTAACCTTAGGAAAGTGCCTCAACCGCTTCCCTCAAGAAACTGGAAAGACGGACGCACCAACAACGCGGCCTCGGCGGCGTCGAGCGCAGGTTTGGCGTCAGCAAGTTTCTCCTCCGCCACTGCTGTCTCGGCAGCGATCACTCTTACAAGCTTCACAGCGCGCTCCTTCACCTCTAGAACTTCAGTTTTGACAACCTCGGCTGCTGCCTGCGAGTCCGCTACAGCCGCCAAGACCTAGGATACACTCGCCGTCACAAGAATCGCTTACTGATAGAGTAACATATCATTATATATCATCGCTATTAGCGATAGGTCTGCCTTCGTACGTGTACAATAATTATATACTTAAGCTGTGTTACAACTTCTGGTGAAGCATATTCAATAAAGCATATTCTATCTATCTATCTATCTAAGCAGCCACGGCGGTTACTATTCTTTCTAAAGTGTAAACATCATGTGCAAACCTCTTCGGCATTAGCTGTGGCTTCCTTTATTTCTAGATCTTTTACTTCCAATTCCTTTTTAAGTATATCCACACTTTCAGCAGCCTCGACTAATTTGCCAAGACCGGTCGTCATTCTAAAAACATTAAATGCTTAACCAGAAATAATTAATTTACCGAAGAAATATTTGCACTTTGGATTTTATAATTTAACAGAAGCTTACAAAGAAATACTCGAATATTAACAGTAAAAATATATTTTTACCAAAAAAAACAAAGTTTATATACGACGATAGATGAACGATAAATGTAAAGATCATAATAATGTTATCCGCAACATGAAACAAAAGTTTGAGGATACTAAACAGCTGATGAGATTTTAAAACCATCCTGAAAAGTTTTAATTATTATTGAAAGTAGGATAGGGAAAAGCAAAGGCTGAATGGAGTGGATAGAATGCAATGCTTCAAATAATAATTACAGTGTGATATATAAATAAAAAGTTGGTTATATTAAAATAAAAATATTGCATCCAACCCAATCTTTGAGTTGTTGGTGTGTTCGACATCATTACTGGAAAGGTAATAAAGCAGTAAGTATGAGTGAAAAAAATTATTTAAATGTTATTTTGATTTCAAATGTAATCCTTAACCTTACATATTATAAAGCCGCGATTCCATTGGGCAAGTCTTGCATACAAATATGACGTCACATTTGCTTACAAGTTGCTTGCATTGGAAACATGTTTTCGAGAGTGCGCAAATTGCATACAGGTTTTAAGTATATATATTGCATACAAGTGGAGATGTTCAACAATTGAGTTGGTTTTGGTTCGAATTTTTGGTTCTATTCAAAAACGTACAAGTTCAAACTACCTCGTAGATACAAGTTGTAGCTTGTATGTAGGTTTGTTCAAGTTGTATGCAATTTGCATGCAATTTTCAACTTGCATACAAGTAACTTGCCTAATGGAATCGCGGCTTTAAACAAAGTCCCACCGCTGCGTCTGTGTGTCTGGGCGCGATAAAGTCAAAAATTACCGAACGCATTTTCAGACAGTTCTGTCCTCACCATTGCATTAGAGGGAGTGATTCATGAGGAAGATTTAAGTATATAATTAATTAAAGTTTTGTGTAAATTGGCTGATATATGATGAAGACTATTGAAGATGTCGGAAAAAATCATACCGACGCGACTGGGAGTTTGGCGTGCGCCGAGTAAACCGTAAGAGATACATAAAATTAAGGTTCTACTGGATTTGACATCTTAAAAAGTTCAACAAAAAAGTCCGCAATAGCATAATGTCCATTTTCTAAAGATGAGAAACAGTAAATATTTTTATCTTTCAGATTAGATAAAAATTCACTATTATTTCCGAAGCTATTTTGATCGGTATTATATTACTCCTTAACCAATAAAAATATGTTGTTTAAAGGCATTTAATTTAGATTAAAATATGCCTTGAAATCATATCATTTGAAAACTTTAAAAGATTTCACAGATTTAAAATTACACGGGACAAAATAATAATGGTTGACGGCGGCGGCGGTGCAAGGACAGGAGTCAATGATCCTCGGCTATTAGGTATGCGATTATCGCTCCGCTTCCTTTTCATCCCGGTAGTACATTCCTGTGGGATATTTTCCGACATCCACGTGGGTGAAACCACTGGCCAAAGCTAATTCAATATAAAAACCTTTTCGCCATTTCTGCAATATACAAGTGTTTCCCTTTGTATAAGGCTTTATAGCCGTCCAAAAACGATAAATATGACTTGGGAGTGACATGCGTTTGCCTTCTGAATCGCTCATAATAAATGACGCAAGTGTCTGCTACGTTATCCTGAACAATGCCCATCATTTCAATCAAATTTTGTTTTGTCCCCGTAGAGCAGACAACCTGAAAGCCGATTTTTTCATAAATTATAATGTTACTGTTTTGTCAATGCAATGTTTGTTTCGTTCGTTCCAGGTAAACCTATCATTGGTATGGAATTTGTCCAGATAAGTATTTTTTTAATAATTAATCATTTACGTGGTTTTATTTCTCTTAATTATAAACTGCGTAAGGTGATTAACTCAAACTCAAAGCATTTATTTCAATTAAATCATTTACAGGCTCTTTTAAATTGTTTCAAAGCGTAGTAAGTACCTAATAGTACCTATGAAGAAGAACAGACAACGGAATAGGTAGGTAGGCACGTTTATAGATCCAATGCCTCCTAGACTAACATCGCTATTTCTGTCGAGTAGATCTGCTTTCTGTGTCAGGCCATTGATCTAGTAACCTGCTGAGAGCCACAGTAGGTGTTGTTTGAATTAGGCTATTGGCCGTTCAATCAACACAATGCCGAATCCTAATCAAAAATGAAAACTATCTTTTGCGCAAAGCCTGAAACTAATCTAGTAACGAATCGTTCTTGGCAAAAAATATCAGAATCTTACAAACCTCAAACTCCCATAAAAAGTGGTGCGCTACTTCTATAAGTGCTTCCTTAGGCCACTTCTGGAACCAGTCCATTGTAGACCCAGATATAAGGCCGGGGAACCTCAAAGCTCTGCTTCTAAATTTTTCACCCACCTGAAAGAGAATGCAGCCAACGACATAGCATAAACTACATCTTCAAAACTTCATTTACTTATAGGAGTATTTTTATGTCACGGAACGACGCGCGCTTTAATTGTGGTAAACAAGTATACAATCTCTCGACACACACACACTTCCGACTTCGCCATTGTCTCGGACGGTACCGAGAGCTCCTGCGCTTGCACACACATTCACAACGTGTTTGTTAGTACACTAGATAACTACAAGTAAAGCGCGCGCCGTTTCCGGATATAAAAATACTGTATACGTGAAGCAGAGCTAGAAAAAACTTGATATTATTTATTATACTAAATAATTATAATAAATAATACGAAAATAAATATAATTTGGTTTTACCTTTTAAAGCTTTTTGTTGTAGTTTGTAATTTTAGGGGGAAAATTTTCTATGTCAGACGCTTAGCGAAACTACCCTATTCGAAAACTCACCCTATAGTTAAATCAAAAGTAAATAACAAAATATGGTATATTGTTCTTGGTTGTTGTTGTTGTTATTGTTGTGTATTGAATTGTAATAAAAACTTTAAGCCTAGTACTTCTTACCGGGGAAAAACACAAGACAACGTGTAAGTTAGCTCTGGAACGTATGATGAAGTATTCATACAGCACATCTGGAACTGGAATTCTTCTTGGTGCATAGTGCTTCATTATAGGTGCCAACTCGTTCAGAATCTCATCTATTATTATTAAATATATTAATAGATGACTAAAGTAAACTTTATTAACATGCAATGGAACTATTCCTAATACGACACAGTGAAAGTTCCTTAATTTGATTAAATTTGAAAACAACTTTTATTTATTCAGGCGTTTCGATCATCATTTCGGCCTTATAGGTAATCATGATCATTTCAAAATATTATGTTACACCGAAGCTTAACTCACCCATTTCATCCTTAGGATACAAGTTGGCGATTTCTCCAGAGCTCATTATATTGTTGAGGAACTCCAAGAACTGTTCATCTTTGATGTCGTTGTCAGTAAATATGAAGGAGATGCCGCGTCCCTGCAGGCCGGCCACGCGGTACAACACTTTTATGTCGTCCATAAAGTTGTTTACGTTATACGATCTGAAATCAGTGGGAAAGTTAGGTATTCCCCACACCCTGACACCAATATTTATTTGATATTTATCACAAAAATAAATGTTTTCACTTACCTGGATAAAGTTATTTGATAGTATGAAAAGTTTGCTATAAAAGATGCTAGTTTTGTTAAGCTCTGTTTTCCGGATCCGCCGACGCCGACAAGCAACGCATTGCCACTACGAAAACAGACATTTTAAAAGTTTGTACAATGAGTACTGGCAAGAATAAAACCATTATTTTATTCATAAAATTCCTGCTTACCGTGGTGTGTTAATGATTCGGGAGATGATGAACAGATGGACCATCGCATCGTGAAAAAATACTAGGTCTAGATGAGCTCCTCTTATCTGTTCATTGAAGAGTACTTGAAACCCTGCCAGTTTCGTGAGTACGAAGTCCCAACTGAAAAGGCAATATTTGTCGAGTTTCGCCTTGGATTTCAGTGGTGGTCATATATCAAAGAAAGTACATGTGTCCCTTAATAACAAAACTGTAACTACTTACGAAGGCAACTCCTCGTATATTTTAGGGGCTTCAAGACTGATGTCTTCATCTTCCTCGCCGGTTGGTTCGATCGGCTCACGCAGGAAGTTAACAAAGAATGTTTCTTGGTCAGGAAACTCGCTAACTAGATCCGGCAGTTCTTTAGCAGCCGTTTTCCAGAAATTCGCCACGAACCACTCTTTATCAATGAAGGTAGTAAACCTGAAAAAATAAATGTCTATTTAAATACCTATACTACTGTTTTCGCATTACTATAATATTGAATTAAGTAGGTACCCCACCTGTCAGAAATAACTCGTAAACATTCGTGGAACCAGAGCTTTAAAGCCATATTAATGCATTGAAGCTCCTCTTTCTTGATAAACAGTATGCCTTCCCAAATGCGGGACAGATCCCTTAGATTAAACACATAATGAAACTTTGCTGGTGTTGGTAACATTTTCACCTGCAAAATGAATAATTATTACGTCAAGTAAAAATGATTACAAAAAGCCAAGTTATAACGACAATTTCATATGTACTAAGAAATTATACATACTTTAGTCTGCTGCCAAATAATACGAGTAACATGCACAAGTCTCGGCATAAACTCTACAATTAATTTGTCAAAACGGGATTTACAGAAGTATCCAGCGCTAATTGTTTCTGAAATATTTTTTTAAATAAAATGTTTTGACTAATCATTAATTTAACCATTTTTTTGTCTCTATGATGCATGTTGGCTTGCGCTACTAAATATGTTCCACTTTAAAGCTAAACGTATGCTGAGTGAGACGCAGGTGACGCAGTACAGCACAGTACAGATTTTGCAAGGTAGTGCAGGCGATACGGTCATAGGCCGCGGGCGCATGCTGCAACGCAGCTACACAGACACATTCGCGTCCTAGCTAGTACAAACAATAGACGAGTGTGCTGCGTTACCTGCATCTCAGCAAAATACAATTGACGAACTGCACGCTTCGCGCAGAAATCTGTGCACTACAACGAGACGCAGAACACAACAGACACATGTATGCGCCTCAGCGTACGCAGCTGTCAGTACGTTCATGCATTACAAAATATGCTCTACCCTGTGCTGCGTGGACCTGGGTTGCCTGCGTCTCGGCATACGCTCAGCTTAAATATTTAATAATAACCCCCTTACTAATAAACGTTGTATATCGCCCGTATAGTTGCACACCGATTTCTCTCTTTCAGCCGTCAGTAATTTGACATTCGAAAGAAGAAGACAAAGCGTTGTGTAACTATACAGGCGATATACAACGTTTATTAGTAAGGGGGTAAGACTAAAAGTAACTATGTTCAAATCTGTGCACTACAACGAGACGCAGAACACAACAGACACATGTATGCGCCTCAGCGTACGCAGCTGTCAGTACGTTCATGCATTACAAAATATGCTCTACCCTGTGCTGCGTGGACCTGGGTTGCCTGCGTCTCGGCATACGCTCAGCTTAAATATTTAATAATAACCCCCTTACTAATAAACGTTGTATATCGCCCGTATAGTTGCACACCGATTTCTCTCTTTCAGCCGTCAGTAATTTGACATTCGAAAGAAGAAGACAAAGCGTTGTGTAACTATACAGGCGATATACAACGTTTATTAGTAAGGGGGTAAGACTAAAAGTAACTATGTTCAAATCAAAGATTGTACCGAAAATCTTGTCCATGGAAATGTTACTGGGTAGCGTGCAGTTAAAAATGTTAAACTGTCGCTTCAGACGTGGAGGTATGTCGTTTCGGCCACCACCTGCGGGTAGAGGAAATATACAGGACATGACGGTCAGTTTTGAGCAGCATTTTTAATGAAGTATTTTTTTTTACCAACCAGGATGTATCATAGCACCAAACATCTGGATATCGGCAATAATTGTAAAGTCCCCCGGCTTATCTAAAGAGTAGAAACCTCCACATTCCATCATTTGACGCACGATTTCGTTTGTTACCTTAAATTAAATAATTCATCATGTTTCCACTGATATAATTAGGTAGGTGGTATATAGTCCTTCTTATATCATAAAAAACATAGGTACCTAGAAGCAAAAGTCATCTCCCTACCCTTTGTAGGCAAAGTAACTATATAAATAATCGCTGAACATACATGATGCTCTTCTTTTCTGGAACACCATCATGTATGTTCAGCCACTGTTCAGCCTTTAGAGAGAGCCTTAAATTTGTAATGTTGGTCACCCTGCGTAAACATAGGAATGTGGTAAGACCTACTTTATGTGGCCATCAGAAATAGACTTGCAGAGTAGCGGGCATGAATCGATGTCACTAATTGTTTACCTGATCGCCCCACTCATTCACCACCGGCATGTTTATGTCGTCAACGAACACTGTCATCGCTCGCCCTCCTGGAGGCCCATACGTCATACCGACTCGCTTTTCCACGTACGACTCTATAATTCTCTGCAGAAAAACCAAACTAGATAATTATAAACATACAACAGAAAATGAACAGATCGTAAATTCGTGGTCGTTATTGACGTAAACTCACTGCTATTCCTACCCGACTGCGGCGAAGCCAAAAAAGGAAGGTTATGTTTTTGACTTGTATGTATGTATGTCCGTCTCTATGTTCCCTTTTATATACTAAATGGCTGAACTGATTTAGATGAATTATATGTCCATAGATTCGTCTTAATTGATGTAAGTGAAAAAAAAATTACTTTAGCTTTCGAACCTATCGAGTGGGGTATTAAATGAAAGGGTTATATAGTGATTACAAAAACACATATAAATTATATGTTTAAATGTAATTTGAAATGAGAAATTATGTAAAACTGAAAATCAGATTTTTTTTTATAAAAAAAACTTAAAAAACTGACTGCAAGAACACATTTAAACTGAAAAGAGAAAAACAAGCATTATAATCAATAGAAAATCGCAGGCCCCCGGGCAAACAAAAGTTACATAATGGGTTTGTCCCCGCTTGCGATACCAAAATTTTATTGATTATAAGGCTTGTTTTTCTCTTTTCAGTTGCGTGTTTTTGCAGTCGGGTTTTTAAGTTATTTTCATAACTTTTTTTATGCAAGCTTAATCAGAGCCATATATTATGTTCATCATGTTGACTTTTCGAAAGATAGAAAATTAATATATTATACTCACCTGGAACATATTCGGCGTAGTAGCGGACGAGAAGTTTATCACTTTAAATAATTTCACCTCGTTATCGTAGTTCGACATATAACTTTTTAACATGACTGTCTTGGCAGTGCCTTGTTCGCCGATCAGAAGCACCGCCTTGTTCTGTTTAGCTATGGTTTCGATCAAAAAGGTAATGCACACGTTATCGATATTCGGCACCAGGATTGAAGAGTACTCCGGTATACTATCAGGTGGGTAGATGTAATGCTCGACGCTCTCGGACCTGGCAAAATTATAATTATAAAACTTTATACATTGTAGTAAATGGTTTAAAGGGCATGTGTATGGTGAAGGTTAGTTCTGTTAAAAGTGATTTTCCATCAATCAAAATTAAAACTTGCGTACAGAATATCAAACCTTACTTAACCCCTTAGAGAATGAATTTTCAAAATCTGGTTCTTGCCACTTTCGTTAGTGTTCAATGATTTATCAATAGCACTAACCAGTGCTCCCAGGCGCCGGTAGCGTTGACCATGTACTCGAAAGGCATGACAAACTCCTTGGACTTGACGCCGGGCCAGTCCATTTTCACGGGAAGCTTGGTCATAAATTCGGCCATTCGAGTGCGCATGTCCAGCTCTAGTGCAGCACCCAGCGACCACATTATCGCAAAGATGAACAGCCGCTCTAGATGACGGTCTGTGTGAGCCCCTGCAACACGGAAAGGTATGTTCCGAGTTCCCAATGCATTCAGTACCTATTCAAACAAGCTAGCGTCCTGATGATAAGCTGTCACAGCCTCCGCCTATGGACATACGCAATACCAGAGGACCCTCAGATGTGTTGCCATCCCAAAACACACTCTTTTCTTCACAACGGCCAAGAAATAATCACAATCTAGCTGACCCGACACACGTTGTCTTGCCCAAACAATTGTATTGCAATTATATAACAATATATATTTAAAAAAATCAGCTGTTCCCTACATTTGAACGAACTATGTGAACATAAATGTAGGGAACAGCAGATATTTTTTTCGTGATTTCAGGGTTGGTCCCATAGTGAAAGTTGTTCATAATGATGAGTACAATGACCCCTTAAGAGATTGCCAACGAATTAAATTTCATCCTGTATATAGGTAATATTAAATTTAAACAAATGAGTACTCACTGCCGCCAGGTATTTCAATTTGCATTAATCCGGTAAGTACGTCTATGCATTGTCTAAAAAGAAGAATTTAGTCGTAAATCGTAATCAAGTTTGTGAAACATTAATGAAACACGTTTTACATAAACACAGCATAACTACCTGATGTAGATAGCCTCGAGAAGCTTCATTTTAGTCGTTAGTTTTGTTTGTACATATGAATGCACCTCATCGTATATTTTTTTGAAAACTTTACGGAGCACATCGCTTTGTTTTGGTTCCAGCTTCTTTAACCAGTGCTGTTAAATGTTGAAAAGTTTATTAAAATAATAATTATTTTGGATTCACACCACAATCAGCATAATTTAGATAACGGTTGAACTAATAACACTGGCGGAAACGGGTACAAAGTAATATTAGCTAAGTAAATGAAATTAAACCTCAAGTATAGGTTGCCATTTGAGCACGGATGAAGACAGAAACACCATGCCCATCCGACTGACAGTGGCAGGCGAGGCGTTGTCCACGTTGTCCGGCTCGAACACCAGCTTACTGTTTTGTGCCATAGATATACGGTCCCCGTTGGCCAGCGTCAGCGTCTTGTTGTCATCTAGCACTGAATTTAAATTCTCTATCCACACGGCGTCCACCGGACCATCTGGCAATACAATATGCTTTACAGATATTTCATGCTCGCTTGTAGGTATCAAAACACATCCTCTTAGGTTCCATATTCACCTAGGACGATCCAAGTTGTATCAGATTTCTTAACCTTCAGAGCTCTTCGCCACAGAGTAGAGAATATCCCATCAGTCCAGTCATTTGTTGCTACGTCTAAACGCCCAAACATTTGAGGCGCAGTGATTGCCTAAAAATATTAATAAGAGTTAGTTATGCACTTAGTTTTCCAATTCTAAGTTCATTACAGATCCCGCTTTCACCACAAATAACTAAATAGTTTGGAAATTCCAAAAGTGCACGCCTCATAACACACATTCATAAACGAAAAAGAAATTCAAAACATAGTTTCTAACAAAAATTAACAATTTATCACTTTTCATGAAGTATGTTTTGACTGCTGTTTTACCCATCAATATGGGTAAATTTCTAACCTCGCAATCCTTACGTAATGTCAAAGACTATTTATTTAGATATTTACGTTGTGGGTTGCTAGGCAACACGTTATGTCAAGGTTGGAAATATTTAGATAAAGATATTATATTTTAGTTAGTATTTTATTAATTATAATTAAACTACTTTGAATAAAAGAGCCATTTTCAATAGGGTTCCTTTTATAGCCGAAACCAATGTATTAAAAAAAATTTGACTCAATTAATTGATTTTATCGCAAGCTACAATGTTTTCAAGCTTCATAAATTGACGGACAGGAATTTTTTTTCAACTATTTTGATGTTTTTTTCATTTCTGCTGCATTTAATCAATTGGTAAAAAGTACAGTATTAATCTCCATTTAATCTTCTATACAATGGTATATAAATTAAGTAGGTTCTGTGTACTAGCAGGAGTGTAACAATAATAACAGTTGCAGAAATGGGGCAAAAAATATTTTTCGATCGTAGAGCACACTCTAATGCTTCGCATTACGAGTCGCGCAATACGTATAGCGCTAAACAAATTTAAAGCATCGTTCTGTTTCACAATTAAAAAAAATTATACACATAACATCACGCCTTGTTTCTTGGTTTCCCGTAGGGTTGGGCAGAGGAGTACCTGTAGCAGGTACACCCAGATTTTGCCAGTTATGTTTAAGTCCCATGTAGTGTAATAGGGGGCGAGTCTATTGCTATCAAACGAAAAATTCCAACAAAAAAAAAAGTAAAATAATAATAATCATTTAATAATTCAATGAGCTTACCGTATAGGTGAAATTAAAACTGGTGTATGTTTGTTTAGCATATCAAAGATACCTTAGGATTCATTCTCAGTTCCCTGTGCGGTTTCCCGAGTTCAGTGAGCGCCGCCATGAGCGCGTGTATACAGGTGGTCTTGCCCGAGCCAGTCGGACCCATCGTCATCAAGCCGTGCCTCACTAGCGATGTCTCAAACAACTGTATGATCTTTAAGTTCCAATCCGGGTGATTGACAAGTCCACTGCGTTCCGTTACTACAGTTATAGCGTTTTGCATAACTCTGAAAAAATGCGATTCACTTATATTTCGAAATTCGTAATTTCGATATTTTATGTAAATTAAGAAACACAAGAAGTAAATTGCATAGCTTATTATTATGCCAAAATATGCCCGTACTTTTGAACTGTATGAGTTAGTTTGATGCCAGGAAACAAATCTTCAATCAACGATATAAATAAAGGCTCGTCTTCGTCTACCAATTTAGACACGTTCATTTCCCTGCAATAGTAAAAGCATTACTGCAGAATTCCATTAGGTAAGGTACATTTAGCCATATGTCGTACAGTGGCTGGCAAATAACTTGAATATGCGCGAGAAACTAAATTGTAGGGCGCGGAATGTCATATTTATACAAGTCAGATAGTTCTTTGTCAGCTATTATAATAATCACTCACTTCAGTACTCTCATCATGATGTTCTCCTCAGTACTGTCCGGGTTTGCCCGTTTCTGTGCGCCCATAGTTCGCAACACGGACAAAATGTTCCGCAACCCGAAGTCATAGTGCACCTGCTTCGACAGCTGCTCCTCGCACAGTTTGTACAACGTAAAGAACTTGCGAGCTGCAATTTTATTGATCAATTGAACCTAAAGCTGCCTACGACGTTGAAGTTCAAGTACTTTGATTTCTGGTTAGTCGTAATGGGAAGGGCTGGTTGAAATGGCGTCATGCAGGTAATTAAATGAGCTGAAGATACCCCATAAAGAGTATCTTAGACTGATGGTGAAACTAGAAGACTCGCGAAAACCAATACAAGAGACATACCTAACACAATGTTATCTTTAAAGCCGCAGCTGGCCAACTTGACACGGATAATAATCTGTCTGTCCGGGACCATCATCGCGACAGAGCGAAATTGTATCTTCAAATTTTCAGGCAGCTCTTGACGTCCAGCATAGCCAGGGTTCATGGTGATGATGAAGGCAAACTCCGGATTCAAACTTACTGTGTCACCGTCGCTACCAAAGCAACATACACACATCAAAAAAACTTTGTGATCACTAGCAAAACCTGATATGTTTTTAAAATTTACATTATCAAAAAAAAGTGTTTGCGTTATATCTTTTTTAAATAGAAATGCATTGCCTTAAATAATCTAAAAAGAAGAAGAAAGTATAGTATAGTCTACCGTAACAAAAATGATTTCGATTTTTCAAACTGATCGCAAACTTTTTTTGATGTGTGTATAATAGACAGTTTTAATAATTTTTGTGGTTTGTTTTCTGTGACGTTTTTTTAACAAGGAGACATTTCACTTTCTTAAAAAAATACTTTATAACCCTCTATGTTCACAACTCATTGGTGAAGCCACGCCTGTACCTGAATATGAAGGATTCCCTCTTCTCCCTCCTAGCGATGAGACAGATGTAGATCTGCTGCGCGGCCACTGACAGGACGGGCAATTCGATGCGGTTGAACTCATCGAAGCAGCCCCACGTGCCTGACTGAGCCAAGCCTTTGTAGATGCGACCCAAGCCTGACCAATAACACATTTATTAAACACCTCGCATACAAAACAGTGTAATATGAACTACATAGGTACTTATAATCAAGTGCAATGAGCAACTGTACCTCTGAAGTCCATCTGGTCGGAACAGTTGAACACAATGACGAGCTTGCCGAGGGTGCGGCCCATGTCTTTGGTGGTCTCGGTCTTGCCGGTTCCGGCGGGGCCAGCGGGCGCGCCACCCATGTTCATGCCGATAGCCTGCGAGAGCGTAATGTAGCACCGATCCGTCAGAGGCGTGATTACCAGCCGTTCAGTAATGCCCAAGTATTCATTCTGTTCACAATAAGTATGTCATGATTTTTTGACCACATAATACATAATTATAATTATATTGAATCTCCGAAAAACATAAAACTCACAAACGTTGCCATCATGTTTTATATAAGTAAGTGTACCAATTAATATTTTTAGACTTTCAAACATTACAATAAAATTACTTGCCTGATATAAGAAATTCACATCGGTTATAGACACAATGCAGTCGTCGGTATCTTCAGAATAATAAAATCGGGCCTGCTTCTGCCATTCAAAATCTATTGGTGATTTTATTCTCATTCTCACCAAGTCATCAAATATATCTCTGCTTATAAAATAGTTAAATAAATATTTTTCCAAGATTGAAGAAAAATATTTCATAAAAATTCAATAGCCAATAGCATTAGCCTATTCCTCCGGTTAAAATGGGCTTTAGAAAGTATATTAAGGGGAAGCTACAGTTTCAAAACCCTTAACTTATAAAAGTAAACGTTAATTGTGCCTATTATATTAGATATTTAAATCTTGCCAACCAATACAACCAATGCTTTCAGTGGTGCAAGAAAATATTGAGTAAATTACTTGCCTCTGGTGTACATGTATGGTGATCATAGTCTCCACTTGCGTTCTGTCCAAAGCAGATAGCTCTTTAACTGTTTGATCAATAAGACCATTCAGTAGATCTAGAAATTTTTGGTTGGTGGCCCTCATAATGAAACGATCCACCCTTGATTTCTTTAGAGCGTACTCAGCATCGCTCGTCCAAAGAATTTGCATTCCTAGCAAACCAGCCTTAAAAGATACACAACGAACTAAGAACGATACCTTGTGTTTATTGTGTGTTCCTATATGAATACACGGGCTGTTTGACAGGAAATTAAGATTCTAGTGTACAGTCTGTGATCAACACTATCTGAACCCCTTGAGTAATTATGAATTTAGACCTTATTGCAATCGTAATTAAGCACATCTTCATAATGTATGCTCGGCCATCGCCGCCGTCGGTCGTTATCGCCCCTCCGTATCAAAACGTCCTAATAGCAAATGGTCCTACTAGCTAAACGACCCATAATCAAAACGACACTTTAGCTAAATAAATGTCCTTGAGCAAATGGGCCCAAAAGCAAAACAACGGAAATGGTACAATCATACCACACATAAATATGATATTTTGAAAGATATAATATTATTGTATTGTCTTCTCAAGACAACAAACTTTAAAATTGAGATAGAAATTAATAAGGTTCTAATGCTTTAGAGTATTGTGTTGAGATTAACTAATTTCATGTTAGAAACATTTTGCACGAGATTTTATAAATATTATACAGGGAGCACTTATAGACGTATTATAGGTAATGATTAATACCTGACCGGGAAAGTTCCAAAATCCGACTAGAAATTCGAACTCTGGATCTCCAGACATTGTTTGCGCTATGTTAGCTATAATATTTTTAATTGTATCTTTCATTGTATCTAGAAGAGTATTCAACCAAATCTGTAAATAATATAACCGTTTAATTAAACAATTATAATAAGCATCACTAAGTTGAATTACTCATGGTCAATTTTAGATGTTTTATAATACGCTAGGCACTTAATAGGCACAAGATTCCAATCTACTGAGAATTATTAAGTAGATAAAGCTAACAATTAAAAATATATCACAAAAGAACTGCTACACATTTACATAAATATTGAAGACTTAAAGCAAGGACAGTGATGTATTTTTTAAGTTATTATTTATCCATAAAAATTGCAAAAAAACTAGCTAATAATGTTTCAGATATGTACTAATAGTATCAAAAACGACCAACGGACACTAGTATAGTACTAGTATAACTTGGACGTAAAAATTTACCTCAACACCTCCCAAACATGGCACCGGTCTTTCGAGTGGAATAGTCTCTCCGTTATCAGAATTAATATTTATTATTCTCTCCTTATCATCAAAGTCCACTGTGTTCACTGCGTCAAAAATACTTGGCAGATGCGGCTAGAACAGTTTACTTTTTCACTTATACTTCTTAAAATACTTAATTGACTCAGGCGTGACTTTGCCGAAATCCATTATAAAATACAATAGACGACGTATATTATAGTACTCTGCGTTCGGTACTTGACGTGGCAACATGTCGTGTCCGGGTTCGCAATAAGTCAATCGTCATCCTGAGGATGCCTCGTTGAGAGATGATACACGTGTCCATTTCTTACAGGGTCTTTTAGGTTACTAAACATACGTAGTCTATTGTATCTTATACTTTTGTTTAATTTTCAGTTTAGCAACAAAACAACACACTTTTTTTAATGATTCTGTATGAACTATCGTTCTAAACAGCATTGAAACAGCGCCTACGGTGCATATATGCAGTCTCTACGCAAAGTCTCTAAGTACCGTCTATGCAGTAGAATGATCAGTGAAAAAATTCAAATTGTCTTAATGGCGTAATAATAACAATATGCAGACTAAGTTTAATGCTGATTTTAGTCTTACGCTGACCGTCGTCGGCGCTGACAAGACAATGTATATCAAGTTTAGTATTCTATGAAATTTCGCCAACCGCTCAGCGCTGACGTTTCGGCTGTCAGCGCCGACGGTCAGCGTGAGTCTAAAACCAGGCTAACACAAATCATTATGAAATATATTTTAACCTGTATGGAATGAGGGTTTGACGCCTGTCCGAGGATTTCCAGTAGGACTGGATCTGAGACGAAGAAGAACCTAGGGAAGATGAGTCGCTTGGTCTCCAAGTAACCGGTGAGTGACTTCTGGCAAGCCTCCAGCTGCTCAAATAAGTGAGGCAGGAGCTGCTTCAGCGTGTCGTCCGAAGTGCATGTTTCCACACAGTTCACGATATCGCGCGCACGGTACATAATTTTCACATAAGTTTTGTCGATACCCTGCAAAAAGTCGCCTTACTTTTTGACCAATTTTAACACATTTTGTTAAATATTGGCACTAGTAAACTATACCGTGTATAGTACCTATGCAATTTTTACTTTGTACGCCGTTGTCTGTGGCAACACATGTAAAGTGTACTTAGGCCATTATTTAATACTTAACACCTTTCCTTACACAATTTGTCAGGTATACTAACTCATTTTTACCAATAATTAATTCTCTTTATCTTCACCACCTTGCAGGCATCTGCTTAATTTTGGATGGGCGTTGCTGAGCTTACTTACGGGTCTAATACAGATACCACGTCTGGTACAGGTATCACACTAACGCCGGTACCCAAAAATACCAGTATTACAAGCCCTGCGGATTCCACGGCCGCGCTTGCACTGGTTTCGTCCCGCTCACGTCGGGACGTCATATCGCGTCGCCCCGCTTATGTACGCAGTAGTTACTAAGAAACGCACCGCAAATCGCTTAGTTTCCGCTGGCAGTTGTTTAGAGATATCACCACCAACAAACACTGCTTCCAAATACATCCAAAGGTTCTGCACTTGAAGCCATTTCTCTAATATCTCGCTAGTGCACCCCAGTTTGTTAATCCACAATAATATGTTTTTCTTGAACGGTGGATTATATCTATATTTAAAAATGAATAAAATTATATCACAATTTACACACATACAGACTTGATTGAACAGAAGATCATCCGTAGTAAATCTTATAGGTACCTGTTAGAAGCTAAAGAGTTGAGGATCATTAGAGAGTCTTCCAGCAAAGTGATGATTTCAAGCGTATCCTGAGGCTTGATTAAGAGCTCGCCTCTGTTCTTGAAATTAGCGAAACTCAGATCCACAACAGCCCAGTCTGCATTCACTTGTTTCAATTTAGCTTCAATATCCTTTTCTTTCACCGCACTAATACATATGTCCTGAGACACCATAGAATTAAAACAAAACATTTATTTACAGAAACAATAAAGGTCACAAATTACGTAGGCAGTGTATAGAGTGCCATCATTGGCACTCTATCCCTATCGGATAAAGTGCCACTACAGGCACCCTAGTAACACCGCCTCGGCCCGGCTAAAGTGCCGCAAGCATTGGATTGTCATTGTCACTGTCACTAAGTCACGTCACTTGGTATTTTGTTTGATTGTCGAGGCTAGATCGCTGTAAAACACCACATTCCCAAAACATTACATTCTCTTGTGCCTAAACGGACCCTGGCACTTCGCCGGCCGCTACCGCGGCACCGCTCGCTACGCTCGCTCGGCTCGTGCGTTGTGTGGTCACAGTTCTAACCTAACCTAACCTAAATAACAAGTGACTGTGACAATGCAACGCTCACGGCACCCTAGCCGGGCCGAGGCAGTGACACTAGAGTGCCACAAGTTACGTATTGCCATACTTAGAGCTTTCTATGAAGGTGTCGTACAATATAACTCGTAAAGAGCTCAATCGATCGTGTGATCGTAGTCACAATCAGATACACAGAATAACATTGTTTTTTTATATATACCTGTCTATTAGAGAAATAAAGTCTACCTACATGATGACTCTTATAAAAGAGAAATATTTCTAAAATAAGCAACCATGTTTAAACATCGTTCCTAGTAGCCAGGTTTATAATTTACCTATTCAACAAGCGTTAAACAAAATAGCATTTTATTTTAAAATTCTGTAGGGTTATTTTGGAAATCAGACTAAAATGTTTACTTACTTCAACATCTTCCTTGTACTTCAACAGCGGCGCTTCCATGACGTTTGCCAATGTGAATGATTCAGATTCCACATCCAATACACAATCTGGATGATAAAAAGTTAAATATGTCGGAGACGGTCAATAGTACGGTCGCTAAACGAAGCGCGGCACGTGAACCGAGTGGCGGGAAAAATAACACTCGGCTTACTTCGTGCTATGACGGAGCCTAGCTACTGGGGCGCCAGGGCGAGAACACTTGCCTTCCAACCGTTCTGGAGAACGGAGCCTCCAGTCTAGGAACTGTCCTTCGTTTCGTTTAGTTGTCGTATGGTATAGTGTCTGATAGCAATGGAGTTAAGACGTCGCGGAACTGTATTCGATTCGTTGTGCTATGTACGTTGTAGTTAATGGTGTTAATTGTAATTTGTGATCATTGTGATAATTTGTAATTTTAATAAACAGCGTGTACCTATCGTATCCAGTGTGTTGTCATTGCACGAAACCCATCTTCTGCCCACATGATATCTGAATCTAATGGAATAAATCCTGACGATCCGACAAATATATAAAAATTACTACTACTATCAGAGTCAATTCAGAGATTTAGGAGTTTTGTATCATACTTAGTAGTGTTTCCAATCTTTTCCAATGTCTTTCCTTCATAGATTTGTCAGCCATCAACTCCAATAATGGACAAGTTTGGTTAAAATCATCAATCTTACTCTTCAATACGAGGAACGCAGGCCAATCCTTCATACCTTTTGGTAGCCTTCGACATCTAAAACGTAATAGTTATTTATGCAACTGTTGTTTATTACCTAATTATGTACAGCTGCATACAAAACTTTATCTACACACCTATGATACCTCTATAAAAGGTTCTGAAACCATAGGGTGTTGACGTGTTGTACAGTGTTGTAAGAACTCTATGTAAATTCATGGAAAGTTTAATTGCTGAGTATCTAATACAAACAATGTATAGATAATAATAGTTTTTTTTTTTTTGAGTCAGTGTGTGACAATGTTCTTTTTATGAAATTCATAAAGATACCACGAATTGAGTAGCGAAATCCTCACTAAGGAAGGGATTGAAAAAGCAAAGGAGTTGAGTAATGAAGTTTAGTACAACATTATAACACTCGTTTGGATAATACTATGACACTGGTTGTTATAATGTTGGCAATACGCTGTTTCAGAAACTTTTATAGAGGATTTATAGCATGGGTGTAGATAAATATTTGTATGTAGGTACGTAAGTGTTTCAGTTACTGTTTCTTACGATGACAGTTGAAGTAAGGCTGTGACTGAATGGCGTTCAAGAAATGGATGTAGGAGTGTCGGTTGTCTGGTTTGGTCCACCTTATCATCTTATCACCTTATCCTTATAACCTGAATGAGACTGGCAAAAGAGCGTGGAGTGTGGCACAAAAAAGAGACGACTGTGGCTAGACACAGTGTGTAGACCGGCTGTGGACGATGTTGAACATGATAGTACTCGATTCAAATACACACTCGTATTATTCCTGTAAAATAATGTTCTTACCTTACATCAAATTCCGCCAACTGTGCAACGATTTGTTCAATATCAATATCCACCCACGGCGTCTCAAAATAGCCATCGATAGAGTTTGTCACGGCCAAGTATAAACTATACCTGAATGTTACAAGTTTAATAATTAGATGTGTTTTGTACGATTTATTACGGTGACAGGACATTTTGTCACTATTTATGTAAAAACATGAGCATGAGGTTCTGCGTTCGATTCCCAGGTTGACCAAAGTGTTATTGGGCTTTCTACCTGGAATTTCTCGGTAGCAGCCCAGAGTCTGAATTTGTGCCTGATTGATGGCAATAAGCTCGCCCCCTATTAACTGTACCTAGGTACGATAAGTACACCTCTGCCTAACTCTTCGGAGAAACAAGGCGTGATTTTATGTGTGTGTTACGTAAAAACAGGCTAACATTATAAGATGCAAAATTATGTTTATACACTTAGCAAGTCCTATTGCAGTTTTTTTTGGTACAAAGTTTCCTTTCGCACGTTGCAAAAGGGGGCTAGACGGAAAAAATTAAGACCAAAAGTTGTTGTAACTCTCCATCCGGGTGTCCCTTGACAACTCTCAAGTTTTTTTTTTCTATAAATCCATACACTGCTATGTGCTTACAATTTATTTAATAAGTTAAATTCCTTTTTCTTTTGATGCAACACCGGATAATCCTGGACTTCCATACCAAACAGCTTTTCACCGCTGGAATACATTTCAAATCGCCTCCACAAGTCATCAAATTTTGATTGGAACATAATAACTCTGTAACGAATTATTCCCACATTCAGTGCCAAATGCGAAAACTGTAAATTATTGTGGAAAACATTTATTATCTAAATTAAGTAATGATATAAACGTTCACACATAAACCTCTCGGAATAAATTCTCTTAGTTATGGTGAAAACCTCATCAAAATCCGTTGCGGAGTTTAGAAGAAAAATGTAGTAACACATACAGGTAAAGCGACTTTGTTTTATAATTTTGTAGAATCTACAAAATTATAAAACAAAGTCGCTTTTTTATTATTATTTATTATTATTATTCTAATTTGAAAATCGACATCTGATGTCGATTTTAAAATTAGAATACTGGTTTGGTCTTTGGGAAAAATATGTTGTTATTTATCTGACGCCTCAATACCTATCGCTGGCATCTCGGGCTGACAGGCCGGGAGTCATCGGTCCAGATGTGTCATAGTCTGCATCGAATTTGAGCACGTCTGCTAGAAATGTCGCTACTCCTTCAGTCAGTTCTGTCTGGAGTGGACCCTGCATGTCTACTATCTTTTGCTGTACTTGTTGTGACTGTAATAAAAAAATATTACGGCAATGTGAGTCAGACTCCCGATATCAAGGTTTTTTATCATAGAGACAGTGTTACAACGTAAGATAAAAAATACAACAGTAAAATGTAAGTATTCAATGAGTTCAACACAAACAACAAGTTTACAAACAACTACCCAAAAAGCGGCAGTTTTCTTTTTAATCATTACTAATTACTCGTATACTTAAATCTATTGGAACGATTTTTGAAAACATCGTGAGGAAACCTCAGTACGAGTTGCAGCACGAACTGAGCAACACAGAAGGATTGATTGCCAATAATATTCGTACCGTTTGATGGCTTTACCTCCCAGTGGGGCAGGCAGGTAAAGGCCGTATGGAAAAGATATAAATAAATTATTAAAACATCATTAGTAAAAGAATATGCTGGCCAACTACTTACAGTTAACAACAAATTCTGAAAAGAATGCCGTAAACTGTTCACCATGTCAGCGTCTTCTTTAGGTATATCGATATTGAATTGTGTAAATGTAGAATAACTCTCTTCTATTATGTCTATCTCCATATCCATTCTAAAATATTCATAGAAGAAGATCAATCAACTTAGCCAGCTCACTGATAGACAATATGCCTCCCCCAAGTCACGCCGCAACACATGGATTTTCGCTTTTTACGTTGTCGGACACTCAAGTAAACAGTCTTGGGGCCATCATGTCCCCCTGTCTTACATAGCTGAATGGGGTAATTTTCTTATTTTAAATATGGACAATCACCGAGGTAGTGTAGGTACTCGTTGAACTTTAGTTCAATTTTGTAAACAGTATGAATAATTTATAAATGGTTCACGATACCAAAGCGATTATCACAATGGCCCGCGCTCGGTCGCGTACTGCTTGAAGAATGATGGATTTGATAAACTCACCCTGTGAAAACGCTTTGACGATTATTACACTGAACCGCACTCCGTCGCGTAGCGCGGGCGGGCGGTTTGTATAGAAAACACATTACGCGTGCGCGAAGCGCTCTCGCGCTACGCGACGGAGCGCGGTTCAGTGTAATAATCGTCAAAGCGTTTTCACAGGGTGAGTTTACCAAATCTATCCATCATTCTTCAAGCAGTTTGTAGGTATAATTGGCTATTTATTTACGCATAGCAATAAATATTTCAATAAATAGATAAGCATCATAAACAATTAACCCGATAAATTCTTCTCTAATAAGTTCGAGGCACATCATAGCTACTCTAACGTCATCCAAATCCTTAATTTTCTTGCCCATAGTTTTCATGCGGTCGTGAATAAATTGCATCAACTTGACTACTCGCTCCTTATACGCATAACATAATAGTCTACCCAAGATTCTTTTCCACTCAATAGATTCCAAATGCAGCGCTAATTTAATGCGTTCTGAAAAAATCCAGGTAGTAGGTTATACATACATTCCATTAATTCTTCTTTCCGGAAACTTACTTTTTTGCGCACAAATAGAAAATATTCGCAAAAAAGTAACGAAGTTTACTTACAAGAAGATTTTTTATAAGAACATTACCCATATTGATTTGAATTGAACCAATGATGTGCCGTTCAGGCAAATTAGACACTTCCTCAGTCTGTCCTTCATATTTGTTGAACATGTCCTTAATTACGACATTGAGAGGATTTGAGTCAACAAATTCTTGTACTTTGTGCACTCGATTCTCGGCCCATAAATAAGCAAATCTTCCATATCCCTAAAACAAACAATTCAAAAACTAAAATCACATTACTATCGATTGCTCGATAGCCTATCGTATATCGGGAACAAGACCATTGGCCCAGAAAGTATATAGTGGACCTCTACCATAAATTAAATATTTTTGAAAAAAGTAATAGCTACGACTCCGAGGTGTGAACGAGTCTGATGGCAAAAATATAGTTACTTAGAATTTTTGTCCGTTTGTCTGTTTGACTTGGCGCAAAAACGGTTGAACGGATTTGGATGAAATTTGGCAAATAGATTAAAAAAAACCTTCATTTACTCAAATCAACACAAAAACCTTGCTTGATAATTTATAACCTGGATTAATACATAGGGTACTTTTAATCTCGGTAGTACGTTCCCGTGAGATATTTTCCGACATCCACGCTGGCAAAGCTGCGGGCAAAAGCTAGTCCTAAGATAATAATTTTGTTGTAATAATACTTCATAAGGTTATACTTTTAACAGTTTCTCTATGTCGGGCTTGTACATGAACATCATTCCTTGCAACGCCATCACCGATCTGACGATGTCCTTATGCTCTGACACCATTCGGAAATAGTTTCTAACTCCACCAACATTTGAAACAGACCGAAATCCTGAAAAATACCAGGTATTATTAACTTTTTGGTGGAAGCCTTTTCTTATTTTTTATTTCTTTTTTTGAATTTGCCATACCGCTGACGCTACGTTTAGCTGCTAGCAATAATGCTCCAGTTAAGTTCTCCTTCTTGATTTGTTCTTGTTGTCCCCACATGAATACACTGCGGTGAATATCCATGATACAGTTAAGCACTACCTAGGAAACAAATATAAAGGTGTTTTAGTTTATGTCCACAGTAAACATACAACTCCTTAGCTTATCAAGCGGATACGGTATAAGTACGTCCTTATAAAAAAGTTTTTAGTGGGAAAGAGTCCCACTAAAAACTTTTTTTCTAAAAAGTATTATCAATTCAATCATTAAACTTATTTTAATTTAAAAAAATAAGTTTATTACTTATTTTTTTACCTGAGAGAATGAAGTTTGTATCTCTTCCAAAGTAGGTTTTATTAATATTCTTGGTATTTGTAGATACATGTTGGTCAACATGAGAGGTCTTAATTTATTTTGTTCCTCTGGATCCGTTGTCATTGTTAGGAAACTGAAAATGGGTTCCAACAAAACTTAGGTAACTACTTGTTTATCTTTAGGGTTGTCACTCGAGTTGATTAAGATTAATTCATGTGGTTACCTAGAAACAGAAGCCCGTCGTCGAAGCATATCAAGACTGTGTCTGGTACATTTTATTAGTGCTTCCAAACACTTAGTTGCAAAATATGCGAACAGTTCATTACAATCGTTAATAGTAGGTGTCACGTCGTATCGATCAGTGTTTTCTATCTCCATGAATGCTGTTAAATAATAATGATAATTCATTTTCGGTATTGCGAAAAGTATACTTCACTAATGCCCGTTTTCACCTTCACTGTTGGATTTTCGACTCTCAGCGCTGAGCCTAGCGTTGAAAATCCAGTGCATTTTTATTTAGGGATTCATTTAAGTGTCAATTAGTAAAGGTGAAAATGGGCTTTAACTCTTATTTCACGATGTCCGAGTAGCCACTACTTACCGAATAAATTCAAAAATGGAACAAAATTTGTATGAAATTATCTGCTAAGTAAGGTAATAGGAACTTAATCGTAGGTGGTGAAACAGGCCCTTACTATATTTAATCTCAGAAAGAAAGGAAGCATTTATTTGTCAGAATATTGTACATACAAAGTTGTTATGTGCATTATGTATTACGATCATAATATTCTGCCGTTTCCGGTGTAGGTACAAATATTATGAGCAGAGGCCCTAGTGTGAGTTTCTTTTAACCATCTCGTGTTTACGCATTGACCTTATTCTGTGCTCCAAATGGCCCTTCATCAGTGAAGACCAGTGAAGAGCCAATCGGAGCGCCGAACGCGGTCGATGCATAAATGGTTAAAAGAAACTAACACTAGGGCCTTAGTTTGTTGGAAAAAAAATTGAACACTTTCTAATTAGGTGCACCTTCACTTTTGTGCACCCTGTACTAATAACTAAATAATATAATATCAGGAGGAAACCGCTAATGAGACTTGATAGAGGCATAAGAATGGTGATGATTTAACCTGCATCATCGTGAAAAACTCTTGTGGCAGAAGTTACTTGTTTTAAGACTTTTTCTATATCCAACCTAAAAAAAAGACCACATTCATGTTAAAAATCGGCTGAAACTCCGAACTGTACATGTCTAAGTATGTTATCTAATCTATCTAAACTAATTGTTTTTTTGTATGTCTGTATGTTTGTTTGTTATGGTTTCACGGTAAAACGACTGAACGGATTTGGATGAAATTTGGCACATGGGTAGGACATGAGCTGGGTTAGGATATAGAATAATTGTTATCCAGATATTTCCATGGGATCGAGATTTAAGTGGGTGAAACCGCCGGGCGCAGTTATAATATTCACGCAACAGTACGTACAACATTAACTTATTATAGAAACAAACAAACAATCCGCTGTGCTAAAAATATTGAGATATTTACCAATTGTCCTTTAAATCTTGTATCTGTTTACAAGGTACACTATCCAGGAACTTGTGTATGAGTTCCACAACTGCTATTTCAGCATTCCATGACTTTAATTGAATATCTGAAGCTGGTGAATCGAAAAAAATAATTTGCAATAAAATCGATATTTCAGTTCTAAATATTACTATTACATAAACATGTTTGTAAGAATGGTAACTTTCAAAGTACTCCTTTCACTCACCGATTTCATCGCGCCTTACCAGATTCTCCTCATAGAGGGTACCTGGATCGACTGCCTTTTCAGGTAAATAAACAAGCATCGTTTGAGTTATAGATTGTAATATTGCATCAATGCGAGCTTCTTTAAGGTCAACTACCTGCAATTGCAAAGCTATTAGTATAAAGCTCTTTGGATTGTAGAGTCAAATTGTCTTTTGGATTGTTCAATACCTCCTTCACAAACAAATCCACTTCGTCGAGTACATTTTCAATGCTTTCACAATAAGACGGTATTTCTAGAGAAGTCCATGTTATAGTTGACAAACCAGGCTGAAATGCTTTCTCCAGTTTTATGATTTGTGCACGAAGTAGTGGTAAGTACAGCTTTGGCATGCTTCTATATTAATGGAAAGTTAAAACAATATTTATAACACTTAATTGTAAAAACCATTGAAATAAGTTAATTAAATACATAATTCCTGGGCATTATTTACCGGAAGCACCGGGAATCATAGTCAATCTAACTAACCTAAATGAACCCCCATCCATCTGTAGGATTAATCATTCTTTAAAATAGGTCTATATCTCTGCCAAGCTATTCATAATATTAACCTATTATTTCACCAATTATACAATTTGATTACCTTCTTATTTGATTACTTCTTTCAACCAAGAACGTAATTTTTTCAAAATTTCCTAGAATTTTATTTTTGCAAAATGCTACTATTTGGGCACTGTCTGGTACACCTACGAAAAGAAATAATAATTTACCTACCATAAAGAGAAGTGCCTCTATGGTATTTTTTTGTTAACACATACCGTGATAGTAATTTTAAGATGTAATATGTTGTATCCAGCATGTTTTTTTAATGTTACATGAAGCTACACCCAACACGTTCTTCAAAACCCAAATCAGCAACCAAAATTGTCTACTAACTAAGCACTTTTCAAATAAGTATCGTAATATAAGATTTATTCATTACAATTCTTGAACTGAACTGTACATGTCTAAGTATGTTATCTAATCTATCTAAACTAATATTATTAAGCGAAATTATTGTTTTTTTTTTTTGTATGTCTGTATGTTTGTTTGTTACGGTTTTACGGTAAAACGGCTGAACGAATTGCGATGAAATTAGGCACATGCGTAGGCCATGACCTGGTTTAGGATATAGAATAATTGTTATCCAGATATTTCCACGATATCGAGACTTACACGGGTGAAACCTGGCCCCGGGGCCAGTTATAATATTCATGTAACGATACATGCAACGATAATATTTTTTGTTAACACATACCGTGATAGTAATGTTAAGATGTAATATGTTGTATCCAGCATATTTTTTCAATGTTACATGAAGCTACACCCAACACGTTCTTCAAAACTCAAATCAGCAACCAAAATTGTCTACTAACTAAGTACTACTACAATAAGTATCGTAATATAAGATTTATTCATTACAATTCTTGAACTGAACTGTACATGTCTAAGTATGTTATCTAATCTATCTAAACTAATATTATTAAGCGAAATTATTGTTTTTTTTTTGTATGTCTGTATGTTTGTTTGTTACGGTTTTACGGTAAAACGGCTGAACGAATTGCTATGAAATTAGGCACATGCGTAGGCCATGACCTGGTTTAGGATATAGAATAATTGTTATCCAGATATTTCCACGATATCGAGACTTACACGGGTGAAACCTGGCCCCGGGGCCAGTTATAATATTCATGTAATGATACATGCAACGATAATATTTTTTGTTAACACATACCGTGATAGTAATGTTAAGATATAATATGTTGTATCCAGCATGTTTTTTCAATGTTACATGAAGCTACACCCAAGACGTTCTTCAAAACTCAAATCAGCAACCAAAATTGTCTACTAACTAAGTACTACTACAATAAGTATCGTAATATAAAATTTAGTCATTACAATTCTTGAAGCTCAACACACACACAAGGTTGCTGCGTGTCGTTCGCAGCTCGCGCTCCCGACCCGCTCCGCGCCCGACCCGTGCACGCGTTTCGTGTGCTGACATCCATATAATACAAGGAATTCCAATATATACAAGCCCGCCGTACTGCCGTCCCGACCCGCGCCCGACACGTGGCGCCTTGTGTGTGTGTTGAGCTTTAGCAAAATCAATAGGTATACTTTGTGAATGTGGGTGTAAAATACAACAACTTACGAAGTCCCAACTGCCACATATATTCAACCTCTCTTATGCACTCCGGGATATACATGCTGAAGTTAATGATATACATATTGGTTTTGGGATGACGTATCAAAAGTGGAGCAATTAAGCCCAATCGCACCTGAAAGTGAAACGTTAGTTAGATTGTTGCAAAGTCCATGTGTACGCGTATTCGCGCGACAATTCAGGACATATAGCCCGATGGGGGTGACACGAATCTAGAACTACGCATGTACGTTGTTTGGTAGACCTGAGGCATGCTGACATTGAAGCTTAGCTAAAGACTATACGATCAATGTATTTCATAATACTTAAATAATAGAAGAAAGTAAACACATTAAAATCTGGACAAAATAATCCAATCAACGCAGTAAAAATTACGTGTAATAAATCTAATGCTCAGTTGATTACACCGAATTACACGACAACCTAACAAATCACTATAACATACTTATATGAAATCGTATATAAAAAACGTAAAACAAACAATTAAATATATTATAGGTATCCTATATTTGTAAACACTGACTAATTTTTTTAGTATTCATATCGAACGCCAGATCTCAATCAAGTTAATACTTGTAATAAATAAACTTGTAAGATGAACTTAAAACTAAATAAAAAGATTAACCGAATTATTCAATAATGTTGCTACGAAAGTGCTACGAGAGTGCTACAACGCCGCGGCGTTGTAGCACTCTCGTAGCACTTTCGTAAAGAGTATTTTTTTATTTGTTTCCGTAGAGAGTATTTTTTTACCTATGCCTGAACTTCCCTCAACAAAAATATTAATTTACCAAAAGTAAAAATACTTTAAGGAATATTCCCATGCACATCTCATACGCTTTATCATGACGGAAATAAGTTAAAGGTTTAGATGAACGTAGCTTACAGACTATGCGTTAAAAAAGTTCAAGAGGTGACGTAGCACCCTCGTGACCTGATGTAAATAAAGCTTATTATATACTTAAAAATACTCACAATACTGCACTTAGGTTTCCAAAAACTAAGCTGTTATAAGTGAGTTATCAACGCAACACAACACAGCATTATCGGAGACGTGTGATAAGATCAAATGTATAAAAAAAGAAGATTTTTATTTTCTTCGTTTTACTCCATCATTTATCAAGTTCCACTATTTATTATAATGAGCGGCCATAATAGATATGACTCCTTAAGCTATAACATGAAAACTGAGCTATATCCTATGGTACGTTCATCGTTTTTAGGGCCTTAGCGGAACATGACGCGAGTCTGTTGAATTGAACTACTGCGGTTTCATGGCGGAGATGCTACCCGCCAAAGTGGACACGCTGATGTTCAAATAGACTGAATATGTAGGTACATATAACTACTGTATGTCGTATGTTTTGTGTGAATAAAAATTTTTTTTACCTGTCCCACATTTTCGGTCCAAGCATAATGATAGATTAGTTCATATTCTGTGAATACTATAGTCATAACATTGTGCAACTTTATGCAGCGTTGAGTATTCTGTAAAATATTTTATGGGTTATAAAAACTGGTGTAAAACTGAGTGTCAGAGTTACATCAATATACATTGTTGGTATCAAGTGTCCTCCAGTACCTACCAATACTGTGGTGAAAGAAGCCGGAAATGCGTTTTCCAAATTCTTATAACAAAAAGAATGTTTTAATTGAGTCAATAAAATGTAATTTACCATGTGCGTAATGACTTCATGATGATGCTTGAATATCTGCATGGGTACTTTAATATTCCTATGATAAAACCTTATCCACATAAGTCGTCCTGCTACTGGTGGCATATTTCTTGCTAATTCTGGCTGATCCCTTTCTTGGTTATACCTAAATATTTTAAAATATATAGTATAGCTATAGAATTATAAAAAAAAACAAATTGCACTAAATACTATCAAGTAATTCTACTAAACCAAGAAAAGAGTGTGTAATATTATAAACTTTATAAACCTTGTCTATGATAAAAATAAAAAATAAAAAAAGATAGAGAAGTTTTCTAGCATCAACCCATAACTACCTCTCAGGCCGCGCGGCGCGATTTCGCGACAACCCGTCAAGCCGCGCGACACGCCCGCGGCGCGTCAGAGATAAGAACTCGCTACTCGCTGTAAACTACACCTTTACATTACCTGTCTCGTATTGATTCTATCTCAGATGTGTAGAGAGGAATTAAATCATAATATTGATCATCTATATACAGACAGTCTAACTCCAGTTTCGTAAATCTCGTTAGTAGGTGTAACGTTATTTCCGTGGTCGGGCACTTTTTGACACTCTGTAAATATTGTTAGTTAAAACGTACTCCTAGCTGGGAGCAGATATAACATTTTTACTTACAATCAATCTCACTACTGTTAATTTAGAATCTTTGTTAACATTCATAATCAATAAAATGTACTATTAAAGTTATTTTACATTTTAATTGGAAAAAAATAATAATATTCAATGTTACATAAACTGCTAATGCTACAAGCTACAATAATCATAAATAATTACACCAATCATGAAGTTTTCTAGTAGCAGCTCCTGGCTAGCCACCGCGTCTTTATATATTTTGTAATCTTTATCGAAATCGGGCCGCCTGCTCTACCAACAAATATTTCATAAGTAAAACTTAAATGTACCCTTTAAATATAAGATGAATGTAATATCGTTATCCGACCTGTGATCTAACGCATCATACGTCTTCGAGGAGATGGTTTTAAACAACTTATTAAAGGTGGCAGCAAACTCCTCGGTGCCCTCCAAAGTGGTTTTATTCAGAACATAGTAGGTGATGTATGTTTGAAAAAGATCAATGATCTATAAAATTAAAGAAAAACTATGTTATTGTTTTTTAGAACTCAGCGTTCTGATTTTTAGTGCAATGTTTACCACTTTGCCTACTATCGCAATATGTTCCGCAACTTTGTTAGAAACTAATTGTTCACAAAAACAACTGAGAACTTTTAATGCCCCTCGACTTGACCGAGGGCTGGCTTTTATTGTTCTTTGAACTGTTCGTCGTCGCAAAGTGCAATGAAGTTGTAGGTACATTAGCAAGCAAATAAAATATATAATTATTTACCTTCAGTAGCCGTTTCCGAAAAGTTTCAAATTTGCCAAATATATACATTTCAGAGCAATCAAAAGGCCTTTCAGTAGCTGCCTCTATCATTTCTTCCTGAGTCTCAGAATAGCATTTACGATAAAATTTATATAGACTTAAACAGAACTAGAACATACGAATAAGATTACTCAAACGTAAAGCAGAAGTACCTGTAAAAGTTTCAAAATAAAGAATTTAATTTCCACATAGTCCTAGATGGCTACCTATGTTTATACCACTGTATTTATCGATCGCACCTTCGCAAAATTCAGAGATTATGGCTCCGGTTCCATTTCCCTTTACGTTTCACAATACATGCAAATCTACCAAATCTACTTACTCATTTTCAATCAAAATTACTAACTTTAATGTAAATGAAACCCTTACTTTGGCTTTATGTATAAAATTCAGCTTGTCCTGATTCCAAACGTTCTTCTTGCCACTATTGGTCAGGAAATCCAGACACATGTTAAGAATCTGATTGGTTACTTTGACCAGTAACGTAGATATTTGTTTTGTAGTATTATAGTATCGTGACGTCGCAAATATCATACGAATGCTGTACAATAAACCCGGAATGTACTGCTGCATTGTGTAAGGATCGCATCTGTAGATGTGTGAAACAATATTAAATAATGGTGCTTAATGGCCTGCAACGTCACCTGAGGGTGACGTTGCAGCCCTACCGTTCACGGATTTACCATGGCGAAAAGGTAAAAATGCAACGGTTTCATGAAAATTAATCTCTTGTCGGTCTTTCAGTCGGCCTTTCATAGAGGATAAGAAATAGATGATATTTTTATTAAACTGTGCAATACCTGTACAGCGGCTCACAATATTTCTTCAAAGCGTACAAGTACCTCACGTTGTCGAAAGCTTCGTTGTAATAATCTGTTACGTTATTGTCTAATTGTTTCCATTTCTGAAAATAAGTTCTAAGTTGGTTATAATCTTATAGATAGAACATTTAGAATCTTTTGCCGATTGTATCTAAGACATTTTAACAGTTATGTGTTTGTAACACTGCATAGACAGACACTGCAAGAAGTCGCCGAAAAGTACTTACCTATCCCGTAGAATCTGTCACCTACATTGTAAAACAAGTTCCCACGATCTTACAGTTGCATATGCACATGAATAAAGTGAAGCGATTGGATACACCCGAAAGCTTACCTTCAAAAGCTTAGATTTCGCAGCTATCAGCGTATGTATGTACATTATGGTTGCTTCATTCTTGAGATGTTCTATTATCGACGTGAAGGTAGTGAGCTGACGGCGCCAGTGATCTAGCTCGGCTAGTGGTCCAATGTTAGAGGGTTCACGACGCAGTTGCCGACTCTGCACTAATACCTATAAATAAAGAATAATATGAATGTTATACAAAAGTAGTTCCAATAAAGAGTATTTTATTTTATCTATCTAGTCCGTTCTGTACATAATCAGTAACGTTCCCACTGCTGGGACACAGAGCTCCTCTCTTTGAGAGGGAGTGGGCCGTAATCTACCTCGCGAGCCCAGTGTGGGTTGGTAGATGTCACATGTCTTCGAATTTTTGGTTCTAGGACATGCCGGTTTCCTCACGATGTTTTCCTTCGCCGTTTTGAGAGCAGTGGTGATGAAATTATTTACACAAAGTAAAGCGCCTGTCTGGGTTCGAACCTACGACCAACAACTCGTAAGTTGGGGCCGTTACCACTGGGCCACCACTGCTCTCCGTTCTGTGTGTTCCCCAGGAAAGATCTTTGCCTTTCCAACCTCTAGAAATCGTAAAAGCGCAATGAGGTTAATTTTAAAGAGATGTGGGAGTAACTCCCAATTGAATCCAACAAACTCCGTCTGCCAGCAAGATCCACGTACCATCAGTACCACGGATGGTCATCAATTTTCCATATCACAGTTCACCGTAAGTAGTCTCCTTCTCACTCTTTCTTATTAAAAGTTAGTGGTAAGTATATCAATTTGTATGAAATACTATTGAGAATATTTAATAATATCGAATATAGCAAGTGTTTTAAAATTTTAAACAAAAAAAATGTATCATGAAACAGTCTCGCTTAGTAACACAAAACCCAAAATTCTGCGCGGCGTAGTCGTCCATTGATGTCGTAGCCTTGATCCGCTACGCGAAGACCTACGGCGTAGCTAGCATCAAGTGCTAGCTACGCCGTAGGTCTTCGCGATAGAGACCACGTAATCCAAGTAGGCATACCTGCTTTGATTGCATGATCTATCCTCTATTCATTCGGTGACTTTTGTAAACTTCATGCAAGTTTCATGTAAGCAACAGGTAAATAACATAATAGGCAGATTGTTGGTATGATAATGATAACAAAATCATAATCCTTATTTGCATAAAACCAGAGTATTTACAGCTAAGCGCACTGTTCTAGTCTCACTAAATAAAAACATAGTCATAACAATAAAGATACCATTGTTATCTGCCGCATCCATTGCTTCACAAAAGAGCATACTTCCTCTAAAACATGAGTCTTAGTAATGGCCAGTTTCATTTTCTCTTGATCAGCAAGCTCATCCTCATACAGTGATATGTTGATTTTGAATCTTGTACAGCAATCCAAATCTATTTTGGTTTCTAAACAAAAATATTAAGATATCAAAAAGAAAACTATGAGCATTGGTCTCTGCCTTGCTAGACTCCATCTATGGTTCATAGAATTTAATTACCACCTACAAAAAGTGATTGATTTCAGAAACCGTGCATACAATTACTTTTTTTTTTGGGTGGGAAATCATCAAATGGCTTCTCCCGCTCTGGGCGGAGCGGAAGGGCGTGTCAGACTCTTACTGACTAAAACCCACCCGTGTTCTTTCCCTTGCCTTGCTAGGGGCCACGGTTTCCCCTTAGGACTTCCCGCAACCCCGGTTCATACAATGACTTGTAAAAAAATTACATCACTGCTGGGACACAGGCCTCCTCTATATGAGAGGAACTAAAAATTACTTACTTCCAAGATAATCAACGAAAAACATTATTTTCGAAATATAGGACTTGATGATGTCATTGCTTTTCGGATTAGGAGGGTTAATGAATCCCCAAGCTTTGCAGGCCTTGAGAGCGGGCACGTATACACGTTTCATGGTCTTGTATATAGCTGACACTACATTTTCAGTCTCTTGATTGACATCAAATAGCATATAAAAGTATTCCTGAAATGGAAATTAATTACTTCACTGCTTTTAGAAAACTGTAGGATCATTTATGGTTGGAGTAGTATTTCTTAAACCTACTTTGTTGGTATAATTGGATATTCCTCGTGCTTTAATTACCTTATAAAATGAGACAAACAGTGAATGTAGCCGCCTTTGCATTTGTAGCGGTTACACCACCACATACGTACTACGCATCAAAGATATGACGTCACACAAATCCTGCATCGCGCAGTTAGAGTTTACCGCGCTATCGACTTAAATAAGACTATCCGAAATCAACTTACGGGCGGTTGCCCGCCAGACACATCCTCATACCTCTAAACATTTATTAAGGTAGATATTCTAGTATTTATTTGTTGTGGTACTTACATCAGCGACGTTGCGAATGTCAATTGCCTTGCTTTTCAATCTGTACATAGCAACGCACTTGCCCTCAGTGCCAATCGTTGATAAATCTGATAAATAAGTCCTTTCTATTCTACCTTTCTGATTAGGAACAAACCGACCAGACTCTATAAAAATATGAAAACAGAGATAATAATGACAAACAATAGAAACGCGTTAATTAAACATGCATGCGCGTTAATTGAGCGTGCATTCTAAAAGTTGGCAACGTCGTAACTAGCTGTCAAAGATTTACCTGTTTTTAATAATTTGGAAATAATACTGTATGGAAATAGTTAGTATAGTACGCTAGTAAGCCACATTTCTTAATGTGGCTTACTAGCGAACTAGAATATTGATTATGAAATGCAATACGAGAATTGATATACAGCGAATGTTTAGTTTTAGATGAAAAAATGTATTTGGTAACTTTACAAATGCGTTTTTTACACCAACGGGTACATCATCAAATTCAATGTTAAAATTGCAATTTATTATTAATATTCTAGTTCGCTAGTTAGCCACATTTCTTATTTCCGTACAGTCATATTGCCAAAATAATTAAAATAGCGAAATATGTGACAGCTATTTGCGAAGTTGCCTACTTTCAGAAAGCACGCTCTTAAGCATGTGTCCATTATGTGATCCACCTACTCACGTTGTCTCATTAAAGATCAAGTTCTCCTTGCGGTGGAACAAATTCGTATGGGTTGAGAATGTACTTTGTGTAAGTACATACAGTAAATGTAGGAGTAGGTACGAGCTAATTTTACCCGACTACTGCGAGAGAATGTAGGTATGTATGTTCATCTGTTCCCTTATAACTTCTCAACTCAATCAGCAATCTGCCTAGCCTTTTCGCAACTATGTTGGGGTCCATGGGGTCGGATTCCATTCTAACCGGATGGTATTTTACATGTAGGATTGCCTATCTGACCTCCACAACCCAGTAACTGGGTAATACGATACCCCTTGGTAAGACTGTTTGTCAGACTTTCGGGCTTCTGACGACCCGTAACGACTATCAAAGATCCACGAATGACAACCGGGACCAAAGGCTTAACGTGCTTTCCTAGGCCCGGAGGAGTCTATTATAGATGGTCACCCATCCACGGACCAACCCCGGCAAGTGTAACTTTATTACAAATATGAAAACCGAAAAAAAAATTACAATTGAAAAAGTTTTTATAAATTTTTCAATCTGTATTGAATGAGCTTTAATTTATCCTAAAGCCCGTTAGTACTGTGGTAACTTTATTTTGTGTTTTATAAAAAAAAAAAATTAAGGTTAATCATGATACAGGAAATTAAGACGCATACCCATATCGACATGAGGTAAAATTGCATCACAAATAACAATACAATAACTCCCACCTTCAGCGACTGCGCTATCTAATAGTTCTATATGAAATTCTGCGTCGTAAACACCTTCCTGTAATAAGATTTAGGTAGATAAATATGCTTTAGCACATCAGTGTGTTATTTATAAATTGCAATATCAATATAAATAATAAGTTCATAAGTACACTTATTCCTTACCAATACATATTCAGGTGTTTTATTCAATATATTAGCTGCATTATCAAGTAAAAATCTGTGGTATTGCCTAATACCACCAACTCGATTGCTACGAGCTTCTTTGGCTTTAGCCTACGAACAAAAACGTTTTTAATTTGGGCCCTCGAATCTCTAACGTATCTATGACGTAATAAAACAATGTAAATCTAGTTATTCTGTTTATTTACTTGCTTGTCTTTATAAGACTCATGAGCTTGCGCCAGTGTGCTCATAGACACTCTGCTTCTCCTTTGAATACCCTTCAAACGAGAGCTAACATCCAATATAGCTTCCAGAGCTGTTCTGTCAACTTCAATGAGTTCTTCATTGTCCAATGTACACGTCTGAACAGACTGCTGTCTTGATTCCTTTACAGTAGCCTCATCCACATGCTTAGATCTTTGAACCGTAGGATCTGTTACGGCTTCAATTGTGATCTGAGAGGGATTTGCATTTGCCTCTGGCAAATCTTCATCCTCTATATCAGACATTTATTTATTTATAATGCAGTTATTTTAATTCGAAACGATAAGTGTGTTACTAAGTAAGTGTTACTAAATTCACATACAATTGTTTTCGGCATACCGTAGTGATTTCTTATTCGAAGTTTAAAAAAAATTTGAGGTGAATATTGTAGATAGGTAAAGCTATTTTTAGACAGATTGTTTTTTTTTTATTCCATTTGTATTGGAATTTTATTTACATCTGTTTTCCAATGACGACTAAATAATCTTTAATTACTAGGGACCTACATACTGCTTACCTACTTATTTATGAAAAAATCTGCTGATATCTACATTTTGACGACTGAACAGCAGATTTTTTTTCGCGATTTCAGGTTTGGTCCCATAGTAAAAGTTGTCCAATGATGAATACAATGACCTCATAGGAGATTTCGTGAATAAATAGATAGACCATAATATTTAGAACTCATTTAAAACCGTGTGGACAGACAGACTGATAGGCCTACCGAAATAATAATTCTTCTTTTTCGTTTCGAAACCATGATGTACCTAGATTCTAGGTACATCATGGTTTCGAAACGAAAGTAGACGAATGTTCTAGGTCCTAGAACATACGTCTACTTTAGTGTTGCCAACCGTCCTGTTTTCCCAGGACATGTCCTGCTTTTTGGGAAGTCCTGGGGTGTCCTGGATAGTTTTTAAGTAACGTCCTGAGTTTTTAAAGCATCTTGGTAAAGTCCTGTTTTTAAATTTCGTGCCTTCAACCTTACGTTTATCGGTCGGTCGCGTTTGAAGGTTATAGAAAAGTCTTTTCCATGAACTTCAAACTTGGGGCATGGTGTACCTACCTATTTATAAAATAAGGTTGTAACGTGCACTCTGCTTATTGTCTCTTTCTCGCTACTATTTCGCGCACTAGTGAAACCTCTAATGGATAGATAGAGAGAGCTCTAGTGCGCGAAAATTGAGTTTCGTTGAACCTCAATTTTCGCGCAGTTTACTAATAAAATTGAATGTTTTTATTAGCCGGTTTTCCTGAAATACCTATTAATTCCAATGTTTTCAACATATGCGAAATATGTGAACAGCAGGTTATTTAAAATAGTACCTATATAGGTTCGATATTTTAACGATGGGTTCGTGGAAACTGTCCATACGGTCGGGTCCAAGATCTTTAAGACCCGTCGAACAAATAGAATCAAGAAGCTCTCTTATCCTACTATACAGCTCAAGAAGGAGAGGCGCGAGACGATCCTCCAGTCTTCAGACGATGCGTTCAAGTACCGGCAGCTCAATAAACGGATCTCTAAGTCCTTGAAAAGCGACCTTCGTCGCTTTAGTACGGACCGTATTAAAGGACGCGATAGAGCGGAATAAGGGCTCCAAGGTCAAGGCAAGAGATCTGTCTATAGGGCAGAGCCAGCTTGCAAAGCTGAAGACCGATGATGGCAGGATCGTAACCGCCAAACCTGAAGTATTGAGAGAGATCGAGAGGTTCTATGGACAGTTATACACGTCATCCAGTAACCCCGTTACGAATCTGGCAAACGACCCAAGATCTAGATTAACCCGACATTATACCGAAGACATCCCGGACATCAGCTTGTACGAGGTTAGGATGGCTCTAAAGCAGCTTAAAAACAACAACGCGCCGGGTGATGACGGAATTACGGCCGAACTCTTAAAGGCCGGTGGGAAACCCGTTCTAAAGGCCCTCCAGAAGCTGTTCGATTCTGTCATACTCGAGGGTAAAACGCCACAGGCATGGAACAGAGGTGTGGTGGTACTCTTCTTTAAAAAGGGCGACAATGCCCTGCTTAAGAACTATAGGCCCATCACACTTCTGACCCATGTCTACAAGCTGTTTTCAAGAGTCATCACGAACCGTCTCGCGCGCAGGTTTACCGACTTCCAGCCTCCCGAACAAGCCGGATTCCGTAAAGGCTTTAGCACCGTGGACCACATACATACGCTGCGGCAGGTTATACAGAAGACCGAAGAGTATAACCTGCCTCTCTGCTTAGCGTTCGTGGATTACGACATAGCCTTCGATTCGATCGAGACATGGGCTGTACTGCAGTCTCTTCAACGGTGCCAGATCGACTATCGGTACATCGAGGTGTTAAAGTGCCTATACAAAGACGCCACTATGTCAGTCCGACTCCACGACCAGACCTCGAAACCTATCCTTCTGCAGCGAGGTGTGAGACAAGGAGACGTTATCTCTCCGAAATTGTTCACCGCTGCACTGGAGGACGTCTTCAAGGTTCTGGACTGGAAAGGACTAGGTCCAACTTCGAGAAAGAGGTCAATCGTCGAATCCGACTCGGCTGGGCAGCGTTCGGGAAGCTACGCAATATCTTCTCGTCCCACATACCATACCACAGTGTCTCAAGACAAAAGTCTTTGACCAGTGCGTGTTGCCAGTGATGACTTATGGCACTGAAACGTGGTCGCTCACAATGGGCCTTATCAGAAGGCTAAAAGTCACCCAAAGAGCAATGGAGAGGGCTATGCTTGGAGTTTCCCTACGTGATCGAATCAGAAATGAAGAGATCCGCAGGAGAACCAAGGAACCGACATAGCCCGAAGAATTGCCAAACTTAAGTGGCAATGGGCAGGACATATTTCTCGCAAAACAGATGGCCGATGGGGCCGAAAGGTTCTGGAGTGGCGACCACGTACCGGAAGACCTAGCGTTGGAAGGCCTCCCACAAGATGGACCGATGACCTAGTAAAGGCCGCAGGAATTCGCTGGATGCGGGAAGCACAGAATCGGTCGAAGTGGCGGTGCTTGGGGGAGGCCTATGTCCAGCAGTGGACGTCTTTCGGCTGATATGATGACCTACATAGGTACCACAACAGGTACACAGAACAGTACATCAACATTTTATTACATTTACATTCAAACTAAACCGTACCAAAATATTCACATTTAATTAAGACCCGCCATTTTTAACTAATGACTTTCTTTTTTTTTACCCGAAAACATAGAGCCATAGAGATCAAAAGATTTGAAGGCATATTAATCTCTTAGTATCTTTAGTTTGTGCAGTGAAGAAAATAATATACCTAATGCCAGATCTACACGCATTACAAACCCTGACCACGGTGACAAAGGCGTGAGGGGGCTTGCAATGCAAAGTAGAAAGAAAAACGTGTCAAAAGACAATAATTAGGTAAATGCCTGGGAAAGAAAAAAGAAGATTAATCACACAATCAATCCAGTATTGTAGTTGGTACTTTTTGAATCAATCACGAAAACTAGCAAATAAAATGTGATTGATTCATTTGACTTAATGAAACAAAGGAATTTTAAGGAATCTGAAAGGGGTGATAGACATGCGAGCAAGTACACGTACTTATGGCTCGGCCACGGCCACCTTACTCGCCCGTGTGTCGTAGTAAGGACGGGCACTTTAAAACCACTGAGTAAGACAGATTAGAAAATTTTGCTCGTAGCCCGCCTCGGTTCGTAGTTTCGTACGTCTGTAATCGTCGCGAGCCGCGAGCCGCCATTTTGTTTCGACATTTGTGTAATGTTTATTTAGTTTGGTTCAAAAAATTCGACAACATCGCGATACAGTGCGAGCAAGCTTCACGTGTGTTACCGACGAGCCGTTCCGAAAAAGCGTGTTCCGTAAATCGTCATCGATGACGTCATGACATGCGATAACGCCGACCATGCCTTTTACTAATATCACCTGAGCGCTGTCAAAATTGACAGTTGTGCTGCTTTTGTTTTGAGTCGCATTATATCTTTAGACTAACGTGGCATTTTCGAAATTGTGCTTCTGACTACCGTTCGTCACCTTACCCAAGAATAAGAAGTTTGTGGTATATACACCACAAAGAAATATGCTATGAAAGTTTTGAGAGATCACTGTGAGCGCGTTCACGAACGTTCCGAATTGTTGACAGCCCTCAGCTGTCATAATCGTGATATCTTATTCATAACGGCAATTATTGATGTCAGCGCTGTGAGCGATTACGTTCCATTTACGTTCTAATGGGGATGCACGCGCAAAGCTCAGCGTAGATGTCGCCAGCGGCGGGATGGCCGCTGTCAAATCATTTTCGCATTGTTTACATTAGTGGTTTTTGCTATTTTTTGTGTTGAAACCGATCCACCATGGTTATTGCTAACATGTATTGTTCCTGGAAGCTTATAGAATTGAAAGACGACCTAAACAAACCAGGAGCAAGGATTACTGGAAAGAAATGAGATATTATTACGAGGTAGACTTCTATCTAATAAAATATTTTTAATCAGTGCTAGGGTCTAGATTTGGATAATTTTTTTGTTGTAACATGTTAATTATTACTTGGTTCATGGTAGGAAAATTTACGAAAATTGAGAGAACCGTACTTTAATAATAAATGGTATTCTTTATTGTTTAGGTTAGGTTTATTTTTCATTAGTGCTAGGCTCTAGATTTGGGTATTTTTTTAGTTGTAACATGTTAATTCTTTCTTGACTCATGGTAGGAAAATTTACGAAAAATGAGAGATCATTTACTTTAATAATAAATGATATTCTTTATTTTTTAGGTTATCTATGACCGAAATTTTTTATTCAGCAATCAAAGCCCTCAAGCTTCCGAAAGCCAAGCAATTGACGTTCCTGCTGTAGAACTTTACTAAGACGTTAATAGCTCCACCAGAGCTTCACCATATTGCCGAAAATTACCAATCAACATACTCAAAGTTACTTTTAGTTTTACTCTTTTAGTTTCCCACTTTCTATTTGCGTAGTATCTTTGGGTGATAAATGAACACCGGCGTAAGTATTTTAGTACATCGTGGTACAGCACACTTATGCATATTTCGAGAAAATTTGAATTTACTGAATAGTAGGTTATAAAATGTATGGAATTGACAGTTTTCAATGGCCATGTCGACGATGCGGCACCTATCGTGATAAAATGGCAGTAAACATCCCCATTCGGAAAGCGCCCAATATCTGACACTTTGACAGTTTTAAGTGTATTATCTATGGTTGTGAGTTTGAGTTTGACACTTATAATTATTTACAATCAGCGGATAACTCGCGGGAATCAAGAATTACTTTGAAGTTGTGAAAACATAATTAAACTTATAAACACACATATATAATGCGTCGTAACTGGAGAGGTCGTTATCGTAACAATTGGTATCGTGCTGGAAACAATCAGAATAATAGTTCAGCCAGTCAAAGTTTAAATAATTCAACGAGTACTCACCGAGTGTCGAGTTCTGCAGGATCTTCAAGAGCACCAGCAAATCAGCTACCCACTGTACTGCCCATCAATGATAACAAAAATATTTGGAAGCTATACTTTCCTACTGAAGGTGAAAAAGTATTTGAATAAATTCCTTGATGTTTGTGCCTGGTGTACAAGAATATTATTGCTGATTAATTCGTTCACATACTTATAATTTTTTTATTTCAGAACAACAAGAGAACTCAGAGGTATCAAGTCATGTTAACTGTTTCAAGAAGTTTATCCAAAAAAATAAAAACTTGTTTGATTTGGAAAAAATTGATCAAACACGCAGTGTGCCTTTGGATGTAACCAATTTAGTCAATGATACTGAGTTTATCAGTAGCTGGTCAAGTTTTAATACAGAATTGTTTGAATATCCAGATAAAACTTTAAGGCTTTTGGAGTATAGTTTGCATGAGGTAAGTTTTTGGTGTCTTTATGTATTAAATGTACCCCGTTACTGATTTATGATATTTAATATTTAAATGATATAAAAGCAACTGTAGCTTTTTGCCAATCTTTGTTAGTGTTTATAACAGTAACTTCTAATGATAATGAAAGATATGTTTGTGTATTATCACTAATTTCATATCTGGTGCTGATGTAAAGGTGGTAAATTTTTATTGCAGACTCTCAAGTTTGAATCTAAGATAAAAGTGAGAATACTTAACCATCAACCAATAATTCCCTTAGCTAATTTAAAAGTAAATTACTTTGGTGAGTATAAAAAGTTTTATGTCTTAATTGCCACCCTGTATAATACAAGGCTAAATGCAATTTTTTTATTCAACTGTATTTTATTGTACAATGGCCTGCATAACTTGGCAGTTCTGAACATAAGCACTACAAACTTTCGTGCATGTTTTCTCACTCACACTAGCCTCGTGTCACCATTTGGTTCCTAAAAAATGTTATTGCATAGCCTGCTGCGGAAGCTCAGAACTGCCAAGTTATATCGGCCGTATTGTACAGACAAATTATTATACTGGTGTTTTTTTTATATCCCATAACTCTAGGATATGTGTTCTTAAAAAGAAAATATGTCAACGTTGCATTTTCTTAAAGCTTTAAATGTGAATAATTGGTTTGAATGAAAATGATTTACTCGTACTTATCAATGAAACTTAGATACACAAATCAAGAGTCTAGTTGTAAATTATCATTAAAAAAAAAATATATATATGTTAGTTGATTCTTTGACATGGTCACATTAATACCCTAGAGTTATAGGATATCAAAAAAAACACCTTGTATATTATTGCAATCAATATTTTAAAGCAATTGAAAATACATATGATCAAAGTGTAATGTTTGTGAATGTCAACCATGTTTTAGTGTATTTATATTTACGGCAGGTAAACTAGTGACAATTAAGGGCACTGTTATAAGAGTAGGAAGCGTGGGGCTCATTTGCACATCTATGGCATTTGAATGTTCTAGCTGCCACAATGTTCTAGCTGTCGTACAACCTCAGGGTGTATTTACAGGTATGTGACTATTACAATTATTATTCTTGAATTTAATTTAATTTTTTACAACATATTTTTGCTAATTAGGCCATAATAAGTACCTCTTTTTAAATAACAAGATGCTCCCAACAATGCCTCATTTTTAAATTATGATGCGTAGTTTAGAAGTTATGAGGGAACAGATGAACATACATACCTACATACACACTGGTCAAAATCATAACCCTCTGCCATAGTCGGGTAAAACTGGAAGAATTGTTTTGAAAATGTATTAAACTTCAAACAATTCCAATTTATGTCTTCTCTAGCTGTGCATTGTGGAGTCACATGTTTCAAAATCCATTGTCCTCTGATAGTCAGAAGTAATTGCTGACCCCTTGCATCTGAGAATGGCTACTGCTTATGGAAGCTGGTTGTGTCAATAACTGACTAATATTGAATAATATCTTAAATGTTTCCAGCACCTACATCGTGTCAAAGTTGTCATGGAGGGTCTAAGTTTGAACCCTTGCAGTCATCACCTTTCACCAACACAACAGACTGGCAAGTTGCTAAAATACAGGAAATTCAGTCACAAGTTAGTATTAAATATTATTTTTTATTATATTATCATTCTCCTGCCCTTATCCCAATTTATTTGGGGTCATGCTTATTATTATTGAAATCAAAACTTCTTCAGGCGCACTTTTGCGCTCTTCCTGAACAGTAAATGAAACTGAACCGTCATGCTCGGGTCGGTGACAATGAGTCGGATATACTCGACTCCAGTCGGTCGGTGACGCTGAATTGCGTCACTCTATCGAATGGTGCATAAATAAGCACACACCCAAAGGAAGTGTGAAGGGCAGCCCCCGTTACGGCACTTTACCCGGGCCAAAGCGGTGTTAATAAAGTGCCGGTAGTGGCACTTTATCCGATAGGGATAGAGTGCCGGTAGTGGCACTCTATACACTGTTTTTTTTAAATTAATAGCTACCGTTTTTTATTCTACGGAATAATATTGAGTGACCCACTATGTAGTTAATTGTCAAATTTTTTAGAGTCTATCTGGAACTATACCAAGAAGTGTGGAGATAGAACTACAAGGTGATCTAGTTGGCACTGCCTGTCCTGGAGATGTGCTGTCTGTCACGGGAATTGTACAGGTATTGTACTATTAAACTATGTTATAGAGTTGAAATTATCAAATCAACATGACCAGTTAGCAGCAAAAGTATTGTAGATAAGTTATTGATGATATATACTATACTATTAAATGAGCTATATCTTTATACATAATATAATTCTAAGGTACCTATGTGTGTTTGTCACCTAACTCCTTCTAAACGGCTGGTCCGATTTAGATGAAATTTTGTGTATATTTGAGTGGGTCTCTGGATGGTTTGAAAATGCAATTCGACCCGGTAGGTGGCGCTCTTCGGGCAGGACAACCTCTGCCAGGTCTGCTAGTTTGTATATACAATGTAGTCTCCACATTATAAATACAAACTAGCAGACCTTACAACAAAAATTTAAATACGGCACTACTAATGCTTAAGAGTATTTTGGAACTGTCAAATAAATCCTAGCGTCGAAATAAAAAAAATACTTTTTCAAACAAATTAAATGTAATGTATGCCGGCCGGGATCCACCCTAAGCCTATAAATTCCGTTTATCCAACTAGGGCTTGGGTGAATTCTCGGGCATACATTTCAGAATATCCACTCTAAGGTGGATATTCTGAATAGCCCGAGCCGACTATGGATTTTGCCGAGCTATAATGACTAAACTATTGAATATATTCAATTAAATTTTTGTATACAGAATGGGAACGTCATTATGGACACGCCGTTAAATTTTTTGTTGTTTTGTCGTCTCCACCTTGTATATATTTGTAATCACGTTCTCGAAAACGTGTCCAACAACTTCAATGAAAGTTGGGATATAGGAATTTAAGGGGGTGAAAAATCAATATATGGGAAAATTCGTTTTCTCTATTTTCACTGCCTTGGGAATGTGATACAGCGTTAGTATACCTGAATGATATGTTTATCTATTTTAACCCGAGCAGAGCTCGGTCGACCAAATACTGATATTAAATAGGTACCTAATCATCGAATGTTCTCGGACTGTATCTAGGTGATTTAGTCGGCTTATTTTGGAAAAACGTGTTTTACTGTCTTCTCAACGGTAAAGTCCGCCCTTTCCCTATTAGTTTAATTTTAATTCATTTTCTTTTAGGTACGCGGTGAAAGCAAAGGCGGCGAAGACGGAAAACGGGCAGCGAGGCTCTTACAACTTTATATTGAAGCTGTGTCGGTTCACAGTCATAGAAATCTGAGCAATCCAACATTATCATTTACATTGAAAGATTATTATGCCATTCAGGTAATAAGAATACGTTATCCGAGCTCGGTGTTAGCAATAATCGTTCGTCGATGATTTATGTATAGTCGACCTCGTAATTGGTTTACCACTCTAATGTTAAATGTCACTTGCTCGTCATAAGTGCAAGTTACAACCATAGTGGAATTTCATGATGATAAAAACTGCCACATGCTCACTTCAGATGTCGCTACTTTCACTAGTCAAAGAATTTGACTGGCATCCATACATTTTTTGTAAACAAGGTTTGTACTTCTTAATAATTATTTAATACGACCTTTGGGTAGCTGTTAATTGCATAAATTCGGGGATCCATTTATTTCACAAATCTGTTAATAGAAGAAAACTATGGGAGAAAGCTCTACAAGAAAAAAAATTAAAAGCTAGTAATTTTCCACTGAATCTGCTTTTTTCTATTTCTATTCCATAACTTATCTTTTAATGAGTTCAAGTCGCATACATTTTATCTTTTCAAATCATGATTATTCAACAACAAAACACCATAATGACAGCTTTTAACGAAAGTACAAACATACGAGGGGTGTTCAATAAATAGTGAGAATGCGATGCGATTCTCTTTGGAAAGAACAAAAATAAATACTGGCATAGGCATAGCACAGACATTAGTTAAGATGATAATAAAAAAGCAATTAATTCTCTTTTGTTTTTTAAAAGTAGAAGTCTATTGTTTGCGTCGTTTCGGAACGTGTTCTTAAAAATGGATAAAACTGAAGTTCGCGCGGTAATAAAATATCTCTGCTTGAAAAATTTTACTACGGAGCAGGTAAATCAAGACTTGAGAGCAACATTAGGGGTTCATGCTCCTCCATATTCTACGGTTGCGCGTTGGTGTGCTGAGTTCAAGCGAGGAAGAACTTCCACTAACGACGCCCCATATCGGCAGTGACTTCCTATCTTGGCGGATCGTCGTGTTACTGTTCGTTTTATAGCTGAAGAAGTAAAGATTTCGATAGGAAGTGTCCATAATATTATAAACGACCATTTGGGTATGAAGTGTCAGCGCGCTGGGTGCCCAGAATGCTTTCTGACACGCAGAAACAAACTCGACTGAGAATTTCACAAAGCTGTTTGGATTTGTTACAACAAGATCCTGACCGATTTTTGGCTCGATTCATAACTATGGACGAAACATGGCTTTACCATTATGACCCGGAAACGGAACAACAGTCCATGACTTGGAAGCGACCGTCATCTCCATCTCCAAAGAAATTTAAGGCGATTCCATCCGCCGGAAAGATCATGGGCTCTCTTTTCTGGGACAGCCAAGGGGTGGTAATGATCGAATATCTTAATCATGGAGCCACTATTACGGGGACTATGTACGCAGGACAAGTAACAAAGTTGCGTGAGGAAATACGCAAGAAACGGCGTGGCAAACTCGCTAAAGTTGTTTTGTTTCACCAAGATAACGCCCCTGCGCACAAGTCCAGAGTTGCGATGGCTGCCATTCAAGAAGCTGGCTTCGAATTGATGGAACATCCTCCATATTCACCGGACCTTGCTCCTAGTGATTTCTACCTATTTCCGCGCTTAAAAGAACATCTCAGGGGCCAGAAATTCGAAGATGATGACGGAGTAGTCGCCGCCGTAAATGATTTTTGAAGGGATCAGGAAGAAGATTTTTTTTTAAAGGGAAGAAAAGATATACAAAGTGTATAAACCTGAAAGGTGACTACGTAGAAAAATAAAATAACATAATAAAAGATAATTGCGTCTTACTCATTCTCACTATTTATTGAACACCCCTCGTAAGAACAGTGCTGCCATCGCATGAATGTGGTTTCAGTTTTAACCCCATTTAATGGGAATTGTTGTCAAAAATGGTAAAGCAATTACGAGATTGACTATACTTATGGTTAAAAAAATATATTTATGTCACTATCTGTCTTTCAGGAAATACATGCTTCAGAAGATGTGTTCAGATTACTTGTCCACTCACTGTGCCCTACAATATTCGGCCATGAAGCAGTGAAGGCAGGGCTGATACTTGGCCTTATAGGTGGTACTGAACTTGACAATGGACCCAGGTCCAACCCTCACGTATTGGTTGTGGGCGACCCCGGGCTTGGAAAGTCCCAGCTACTACAAGCTGCTGCTCATGCTGCTCCAAGAGGTAAAATAGAAAGAAAAAGAACACATCATACCTACAGACGAACATAGAACCTCCTCAAAACCAAAGGGTTAAAAAAAAACCGGCCAAGTGCGTGTCGAATCACGCACAGTGAAAATTCCGTACTTGAAATAAATATTAACGCACGATAACAGCAACACACAGTTAGGCCTGTTGAAACATCTTTGACACAGCTTATTTCAAAACTGTCCATTTTATATAATTTTTTGGCAATGGGCAGATCCACGTATTCCCTATCCATTTCTGCTAGGATTATAGTCCCGCCTCTCAGCTTATTTACTCTGGTATTATATGATGCAACATTGTACTTTGAAAGATTTAACAAAGAAACTAGTTCTTCGTTAAGAAAATGTTCGCTAATACACAAGTAATTCGAAGGGCTACTTAAGCTATCTAGATATATTTCTAACACATCTTTCTTGTTATTGAGGCCACACATATTTTGATGAAAGATGTTTAAGCGATTATACAAAGAACTTTCTACAGACTCGTTTAGGTTTGTTACAGTTGATCCATGTTTATCAACGAAAAAATGTTTCTCTGTCACACATTATCTTTTTTTTAAAGTAGTATGGAATAGTACCAGGTTGTAACTGGCCGATTTTACTGCTTTCTTGTTTATTAACCGTACTTACACTGTTACAGTTATTTTCATATTCCGAGTTTAGTGATAGTTGTATGTAGCTATTCAAGTTCTGAAAGATATTTACAATAGCCATATTATTGACTTTACCTGTATATTTGGAAAACATTTTATAATTATATTCCAGATGTTTGTTGGTATCAAACAAATATGCATATTTAAAAGTCTGATTACTTAGGTACATAAGTCGATTGAACGCTTCTATTCTAGTCTTAAAAAAGTTTACATTCCCTTTTAATTTAAAATTAGGAGTACATAGAAAAACATTAGTGTGCATTACATTTTCAATTTTAAATTTTATTTGATTAACCAATTTTTCATAATTATTGGACTCTAAAAAGTCTTTTTCGCCTATGAGGATTATACAACAGTCATTTATAGTATAATCTACTCAAATAACAAATTAAAGTACCGACGTACTTTAATTTGTTTAGTCTCCATTTACCGCAGGCGGCAGCAGCAGGTGCCGTGACACCGCCGCGATACTCTGGTTTCTATTGTATTTTTAAGAAATCGAATCGCATTTTAATGAAGTCGCCTGCGGTGGTACATTTAAAAATATAATAGACCAAGAGCTGATACCTACTTAATTTTCTAATTATTTTTTAAAAGATGTCAACCCTGACGTGGTCAGAAGGTATAAGAGTTACGCGATAGAAAGAGAGGCAACTTGTAGGTGAATATAACTGTAGGTAATTAGCGTTGTGTGACCTGAATCGCACTTTATTGTGTCGTAGCAAGAGTCGCTTTTTATTTAAATGATTTTGCGGAGAGTCCCATCTGTAATAATCTGTGCCGGAACTACAAAAAATATTCATTATTATTCAATCTTAAAAAATGCTTTGAATGACTCTTTGAGATTTTAGATAATTCTAAAATCTAGTTTGAATAAATGTTTATTTAAAAATACGAATTGATATTGGCTGTGTAGTGGTTAGGACATAGGTAAATGGTCATCGTCATTTTATAATTGTGAACAAAATGTTATTTGCACAGGAAGTGAAATTCTAGTATTTACCTACGATGTTATTTTTAACGGAATTTAACACCTTGAATTTATTCATTACCTACCTACCTAGTTCAATATGTGGCGGTCTAACCGCCAATTTAGAGGTATGAGGAACAGGGTGTAAAGTTCACTCATCCACCATAGAAAAGGGAGGATCCTCCAACCAGACGGGTGTTATGTCTGGCGGGCAACTGCCCGTAAGTTGATTTCGGATAGTCTTATCTATGTTATTCGCTCGGTAAACTCTAACTGCGCGATGCAGGAATTGTGTGACGTCATGTCTTTTTGCTGCGTAGTTTGTATGTGGCGGTCTAACCGCTACATCACTCCCCTCCGGAGACCGGAGGTCGATAGTGGGCTGAGTCTTGGATCTTGCGATGCTTCACAGTGCCAGCTGTGGATCCAGTGCACAGTATTGATTTTATCGACCGCAAAAATAAAAATGTTACATTATGTGATGTTATGTTATCTCAAAAACGATTGATTTAAAATAGCGAAGTCACTTAGAAACACCATAACCTTTTAAATTATGGAATCCAAAAATATCCACACGCTTATTTGCTTTAGAATTTTTTTTTCATCCCTCTATTACACGTATGCCAACCCCTAATATTTATTTCATCATTTCACTATACCATTGTTTAGCGGTGCACATAAACTTTCAAATTTTTATCGATATATTGCAAAATTAAATAGTCTGCGAGTAAAATAGCTGTGTAAAATTCGGCCAGACAGCCTACGTGGCGAAATTATAATTATACGGGTTCCGTTTTTGCCATTTGCCTATGGAACCATAAAAAGGAAGTTTCTTCACACTTTAATCAAAATATTTCAGGTGTGTACGTTTGCGGCGCTTCTGCCTCCGCGGGTGGTCTCACAGTAGCGTTAGGGCGAGAAGCGGGAGGAGACTTCGCCCTCGAGGCAGGCGCGCTTGTCCTAGCCGACAAGGGCGTGTGCTGTATAGATGAACTTGACAAGGTAATCTTTATAGAACTTACTATACAGGGTCAAAAATTCAGACGGGATGAGTCTCGATATAAACATGATAAAACATAAAACAAAACACCATTGTTAAAATAAAATTGATGTTCAACGACCGTAGGTACCGTAGTTACTTGAAATCAATCAATCTGCATAGCCTTTTCCCAACTATGTTGGGGTCGGCTTCCAGTTTTACCGGATGCAGCTGAATACCAGTATTTTACATGGAGCGACTGCCTATCTGACTTCCACAACCCAGTAACTGGGGTAATACGATACCCCTTGGTAATACTGGTGTCAGACTTTCGGGCTTCTGACGACTCGTAACGGCTGTCGAAGATCCACGGCCAGGCTTAACGGCTTAGGAGTTACTAGAAAGAAATATTAGGTTAAAAATCTGTTTTTTCGCTAGCTTATTCAATTTGACCTTGTATTGCTACACTGTTCAAAGTCTAGAAATACTAGTTCCTCCGTCAGTATTTACTGCTTGTTTCTAATCTACAATGGAATATTATTTCAAGATACAGACTAACTGTTTGGTTTGGGGCTCACTGGCATAGCTAATAGGCTTAATTGTGTAAAATTGCTGTAGGTAATATTTTTACTGTTAAGTGTTAACTTATTCATCCATGTACAGAGCCATGTAGAGCATTGGTGGCCCAGTGGTAACAGCCCCGACTTACGAGTTGTTGGTCGTTGGTTCGAACCCAGGCAGGCGCTTTACTTTGTATAAATACGCAATTTTATCATAATTGCTCTTAAAACGGTGAAGGAAAACATCGTGAGGAAACCGGCAATGTCCTAGAACCAAAAATTCGAAGACATGTGACATCTACCAACCCGCAATGGGCCCGCGTGGTGGATTACAGCCCATTCTCTCTCGAAGAGAGGAGGCCTGTGTCACAGCAGTGGGAACATTATAGGGTGATTATGCCATCCATGTTCCTGTCTGGAAATAAATATTTCTATTTCAAACAAGTATGCACCATAATGAGCGCACTTATATTGCAGATGACGGCTCACCACAGCAGCCTGCTGGAGGCCATGGAGCAGGGCCGCGTGAGCGTGGCCAAGGGCGGCGTGGTGTGCAGCCTGGCCGCGCGCGCCACCGTGCTGGGCGCCGCCAACCCCGCCGGCGGCAGCTACAACAGGTCGCGCATGCCGTCCGACCGGACAAATCCGACTTTTTGGCGCTCCATCCAGACTTTGTCCAGGGTTTTCGTGTTCAGGGGATTTAAAAATAAAAAATTTCATATGAATTCTGAAAAAAAAACGGCCAAGTGCGTGTCGGACCACGCACAATGAACGGTTCCATAGTTGGGATGAATTTATCCCAGGAACAAACTTCATATTTTAGTTCAAAAATATGTCCCATACATCGATATACGCCACGGTCAATTCTCCATCTGCAAATGTAAGTTTGTAATCGCAAAAAAAAACAAAAAAAAATGTGATTAAGCTATAAATTAACGTTTGCCAGACTTTTTCCTTTATTTGTGGCTGTGGCTATGAGACCTTGCTTCTTGCCAAATTTCATGATTCTATGTCAACGGAAAGTAGTTACGCGTTTTAGTACGGTTTTGGTTTAATTGGGAGTATCAAAATATGTATGTCGCCTCAGCAGCGGCGTTAGGGTAGGGCGCGGTTGGGCGGTCGCCCAGAGCGCCGGATAAAAGGGGCGCCGCAGGCGCTCCTTTGTAGCCCATCGCTCATAGTTCGAGGTCTACATATTCGTAAATTCCCTAAATTAAGCGAAAAAATCTTTATGTTGGCAGCACTTGAATGTGTAGAGTGTAGGTTTGAATTTAGGAGCTCTCCAATAACACACAGCTCTAACAATACAAGGTGGAGACAACAATACACCAAAAAACGTTCCCATTCTGCATACAAAAATTCAATTGAATATATTCAATAGTTTAGTCAATATAGCTCGGCAAAATCCATAGTCGGCTCGGGTTATTCCGTTTATCCACCCCAAAAATGCACCCTAAGGTGGATATTCGGAAAAGTATGCCCGAGAATCCACCCTAGACCTAGTTGGATAAACGGAATTTATAGGCTTAGGGTGGATCCGACATACATTTAATTGGTTTGAAAAACTCATTTTATTCGAAGCTAGGATTTATTTGACAGTTCCAAAATACTCTTTTGCATTAGTAGTGCCAGTATTTTCATTTATTGTTGTATTGTAGTCTCCACATTGTATAACAATATAGTTTATTGATAACACAAAATTACAATAATTGGTTGTATGTTGTGTGATGAACTCCAAGTCTGAAATCCTTTTTGCTTGATCAGGATGTGGATACTCCTATTCTTGTTTTAAATTTTATTAAAGATCGCAACTTACAAGAACTGTATCCAAATGTATGGATAGCATTACGCATATTATTAAACTATACTTATCTGTAACGGTTGCTAGTGGGGAGAGGAGTTTTTCAAAGCTGAAGCTGATAAAAACCTATTCTCGATCAACAATATCTCAATCTAGATTGACAAACTTAGCAACTTTGTCAATTGAAAACGAAATTGCTGAAAACATCGACTTTGATAACCTTATAAAAGAGTTCGCTGATAGAAAGGCCAGAAAAGAATTTATTTTTATTTTTTTTCTTATAAACGGTTATTTTTTATAATAAAATAATAATTATTTCTTTTAATAAATGGTTATTTCACTATATCTTTCCCCTTTTTCGAATGGGTTTGAATTGCAGTTGGGGGGCGCCATACTAATCTCGCCCAGGGCGCTGTTAGTGTTAAAACCGGCACTGTGTCGCCTAAATGACCGACTGATTTTTTTTAGAGGTCAATAGGACCACTGTCCTTTGGAGGTCTACAAAAAATCACCGTACCCGACCTGCGTATTTTCTAAGCTAATTTCAACTTGATACCTCCACGCGTTCCTGAAAACAAGAGTCTTGACAGACTGGCAACGAAGTGATCCTATAAGGGTTCCATTTTTTTCTTTTGAGGTACGGTGGTGAGGTAAAAGTCTGATCTAAACATGTCCGGACTTTTTTCCAAATGTTCGGCTTTTTGTCAGGACGTCTATTTTATTTTTTGAAACGCTACTTTTTGATTTTCTTACTTATCCATACATACATTTCACCCACCTCCCGGCGCGGCGGACTCGGCTACACAAGCCTCGACTTGTGAAAAGGAACTTTAAATAATCTGAATTTTGTACACTAGCAGTCCAAAATAAACCATTTAACAAAATACTTTCATTTTTACTTTTAAGGTCGAAAACTGTCGCAGAAAACCTAAAACTAAATTCGGCACTGCTCTCAAGATTTGATTTAGTTTTTATTCTTTTGGACCAACCAGATGAGGTAATTTTTTATTTCTTAGTAGGTATAAGATAATAATATATAATAATAAACTGTTTGTACTCCTACCACTATTTGTGCACCTACCACCGTTTGTCTCTGCATCACCCAAAGGTTGACTGGTAGAAAATGCCTTTTTTTTTTTTTTTTTTGGGTGGGAAATCATCCAATGACATCTCCCGCTCTGGGCGGAGCGGAAGGGCGTGTCAGACTTTTACTGACTAAAACCCACCCGTGTTCCTTCCCTTGCCATGCCAGGGGCCACGGTTTCCCCTTGGGACTACCCGCAACCCCGGCAGGCATCGGCCCTAACGGACCCCGTCAGTTTTGCTGACATCTCTTTGAGGCGCGCGTGGAACACGACGCGCCGTCGACCCGGGCCTGGTCCTTATCGGACGGCGAGCTGCCCTCTGCTCTCCGTCCGCAGGCCCGCGCCTACGGTGGCCGGAAATCGGCTATCAATTCCCGACGCCCGGGAAGTCTCCGACGGCGGCGGCGGCTAGGGCTGGTAGGGCGCGGCCTCTGCCACTCCCTCGCGCGCTCCGCCTCCTCCTTCGCGAGCATTACTGCTTCGCAGAAGGAGGTGACGGCTTGCCATGCCCTCTCGCTCCGCACCATGGCCTGGACCAGGGCCGGACGCGAGAGGTCACTGCCGCCGATCGCATCCACGAGGACACGGCGGTGGTCCACCCAAGCCGGGCAAACCTCCACCGTATGCTCCACCGTGTCCTCCGGACGATCCACAGGTAGAAAATGCCTATGGCATTAAGTCCGCCTCTGTACATTTGTGTGCTTAAAGTCAATCAATCTTCTTAGCCTTTTCCCAACTATCTTGGGGTCGGCTTCCAGTCTAACCGGATGCAGCTGAATATCAGTATTTTACATGGTGCGACTGCCTATCAGACCTCCACAACCCAGTAACTGGGTAATACGATACCCCTTGGTAAGACTGGTGTCAGACCTTCGGGCTTGTGACGACTCGTAACGACTGTCAAAGATCCACAAATGACAGCCGGGACCAACGGCTTAACGTGCTTTCAGAGGCACGGAGGAGTCTCGGTATGTAAAGATGGTCACCCATCCACTGACCAACCCCGGCAAGCGTAGCTTAACCTGATGGATCGACCCGTGAGGCTTGTTATTGCTTAGCCACGAGCTCCTCTCTTGTTTTTTGCTTAAAGTGTTAAATAAATAAATAAACTCCCACCATTTCCCTGCATACAATAGACTCGTGTTCGATATGCGATGCCCTGGGCCCTGAGGTACCTAATCAATCATAACTGCAAACATGTATTATTAATAATATAATCATCAGTATCTATTTACGTTTACAATTTTCCTACATTATTCCACTATATAAATAGCTATTGATTGTTTCAGAAAATGGACGCGATGTTATCAGAGCATGTGCTAGCTCTACATACCGGCCAAAGAGGAAAACATCCAACGAAAACCAGTAATCTAAACGCTAGTATAAATACAAGCCAATGTGAAAACGAAATTTCACTTAGGTAATTTTTAATGGAATTTTTATTCGTTTTCAGAATATTGAGCATTTTAATTGAGTTTTCAAATCAATTTCATAAACATAAATCCTAAATTATTTCATTAACGTCGCCGATTGGAGCCAAATTGGGTAACGGCTGTACAGACAGACGCCAGCACATCAAATAATTACTACAATCTGTCAAATTTATTTAGATTTTAAATTTTTATCTTTAAAGAATAAGGTTCAATGTTGATTGGGAAAATTTGACAGATTGGAGTAGGTTGATGTGCTAGTCTGTACCTACTTTGTTAAAAACACCTTACCCAATCATCTATGTATTGTACCTTTGCTTACCGAAAAAGATAAATGTTATTTGAACATAAAATCTTTTACGATTTCTAGGTTTCTATCATCAAATGAATTTATTCATTTAACCTTGTCTTTTATACCTCTTCCAGCCAGAGATTACGTCTGAAACCTGGTGAGGTCATCGATCATTTACCTTTAGTACTCTTAAGGAAATATATAGCTTACGCTAGAAGATATGTTCACCCTAAAATAAGCAAGGAAGCAGCCAATGCTTTACAAAACTTTTATTTAGAGCTGAGACACAATCATCAGGGTGGCTCTCACGATGGGACACCGATAACAACTCGGCAACTTGAAGCTTGCATACGACTCGCACAGGTAAAATTACCTTTTTCAAAGAATGTATTGTATAATAATAATGTATGAGTTCAATTGAGCAGCTTTTACAAACTTTTTTCATTTTATAGGCTAGAGCCCGAATCGATTTAAGAGAAGAGGCTACTGTCCAAGACGCAAGCGACGTGATAAGTTTATTAAAACACAGTCTAATAGACACATTCAGCGATGAATTTGGAAATATACAACTGTCAAGGTCTATAAATGGGTCAGGTGTCAGTTCTAGAAACAAGGTAATGGGTTTTAAGAGAATTTTTAGTGGCAGGTTTTATGTTATAGTTTGACCGGATCCCTGTTCCGCGCCTTAGGAATGCGCGGCGAAGTAGGGGGCAGCGTTGGCCAATGAACGGCGAGCGAGATGCCGCGCGCAGTGAGCATTGACGAATGAGCGGTCTGCACCGCCCCCCCTTCTCCCCGCGCTCATACTAGTACCTAAGGCGCGGAACACGGTCTCGGTCAAACTATAATTATAACCATGTTTCAAGTGGAGCCAGTAAAAGCGGGTCCTAAAACAATATGTGAGCATTAAATTTATCAAATAATTTGCTTTTTCAGTTGAAGAAATTCCTGGATGCCTTAACAAGGCGATCGCATCAATTAGGGAAAGATGTATTTACGAGGAAAGAAATGATACAAATACATAAAGCTGCTGGTGTGGCTGGTGATCCAAATGATTTGATTGAAGCAATGCATACACATTCATACTTATTATTAAAAGGATCAAACACATATCAGTTAATAGCAATTTAAATAAAAGATAATAATTTATGATTTTCTACTTTATTTTATATTCAATATCATCAAAACTGCGGCCAAATATGACTTACAGTTAGTAGACTTTCTGCCAACAGAAAACTACTGTAACTTGTGCTATTATTGAAATGGTCCTCGAGAGTCTGAGAGCAAATAGAACAAAACAATCAACTCTGTACATACATCATACAATGGACGGAGAGACAACATTTTGTACTTGAATTATTATGTATGATTTTTTTTTTCAATGATTTTATATCATTGCCCTACCTAATTTATAATACTGGTTTCAGTCAATATTCAAATGAATAGAATAGGATATAATATTACAACACAGTCTTAATTTAACTTTTTCACATCAGTTCTTGATGGAACATCATGTAAAGCAATAGCAACATGACAACAACAATACAAAGACATGTACACTAGCACAAAATTATACAGTGATGGCCATTTAAGTAGTCCAAAATACAGATTACCAATATCACTACCAGCAAATAAATAAAAGTTTGAAATTGCTGACATACATAATAAAGGTGCACATAAAAATGCAGTAAATCGAACTTCCATTGCAGTTGTTTTTAGTACTTTAGCTTTAAACAATTTGTATTTTTCACTTTCTGCAACAGCTTTACCAATATACTCAACTACAATACCTGCATAGTTTAAAACTGACCATACAAATATATTCCACATAGTTCCATGCCACATAAAAATAAACATAAAGGTAATAAGGGATGAAAGCAACTTGTAAGTAATTTTGGGCATTTTTATAATATGTGACAATGTGAAGAAAACTGGTTTGTAAATGTACCTGGAATTAAGATTTAAAACAATATTATTTTCTAGCAAGCAGAAACAAAAATATTTTTAAATTAGGAATTAAGTTTAAACAGAATTTAAAAGTAAAAGAACTCACTTTAACAAAAACCTGTATAAACCAACATCAAAATATCTCCACATTTGTGAGTAAACATGGATTCTGAGAATGCACCTTGGCGTCGGTGGGGGCTCAATATTGTCCAGTCTTGAGTATGCTGCTGTAGTTCCATAAGATATAACATATTTCATGTGGAACTCCAAGCCCATCCATAGTCCTCCTCCACAAAGTGCTAGCGATGGTAACTTATGAATAGCCTGAAATTTTAATCATATTCAGATACCTATATTTAAGTACTTACTGGTATTTAAGAAAAAAAACACAAATAAGTAAACCAAAAAAACTTCATACCTCCATATGACTTTGCATTGCAAAAAAATATACATAGTGGAATGCAAGTTCCAGTAACATGGTATAAATAAGAAACCTCATCATATCCAGAAAAAATCTTTTTAGCCTCATTAACAAGTTTTCATTTCTCTTTTGGAAACTACTTTCAAATTCTTCGTAAAGTATTACTGGTCCAACAAATAATAATGGCAAGTACAAAACATAACTGAACATATTTATCAGTTCTTCGAATACTGATGCCTGAGCTAATTTTTCTTTATCCCCGGCTTGTGAGTATTTCTCTTTTTTGTCTACATAATCAAGACAAAAGCTAATACATCTCAATTCAACCCAGGCTATTGCATATAGCATTACAAAAACTTCTTCATCTTCCAAACTTTCAGTATCCAAGAAACGCCAAAAGAAATATTTATATTTTAGGGTATTGTACCCAGCCAACAGAAGAATGCTTGTCAACCATATGATTTTTTTTTTACCACCTGTGAACACAATAACTGCGAATATTACAGGCTGGGAAAAAATGATTATTAACTGTCTGAAACCCATATACTTTAGTATATAAATTACACTTGATATGGTGTACCAATATTTCAATAAGGAGGTATTTGCTCTTCGTATGATCTCTGATACAAAAAATTGTAGCAACATATAAAACCATGAGGTCTGTATATGATACTTCCATGTACTCCATTCAACATCAGACTCATCTTTTAGCCTTGATATAGATCGCCAACCCGGATTTAAGTCCCTTATTTCGTATTGAAGTTCATGGTTGTTTTCTATTATTTCTAAAACAGTACAGAACAGTCAAAATTAAGACATAGCTAATAGGTCGTACAATACCATTTCTAAGTAAACAAATCGTTTATTTTGTAATTATTATAAATGACAAAATAAGTACGAATTTCTAACAATAATTACCTGTCTGTGCACGAACTAATTTGTGAATAGAATAGAAACAAGCTAATGTCCATAAACTAAAGTGGATAAAATTTTCAAAACGATTTAGTTCACTTTTCATCTTGCTAAAATTTTAATTCCAAATCGCTTTACATCCTAAAATAAATTCAAAAAAATTATATAACATGATTCAGAGACAGAAACACACAATTTTTACACCTTTCAAATTTGACGGTAATTGAATGAATGCACAGATTGACATGAAATTGAGTTTTGAAAACGAATGATAGTAGTGCAGTGCAGTGCTGTACCTAATTTGATTGGTCAACCGTGTAAATGCAAACACAAGTCAAATCATGGATAGTTAAGTGGTACACATGGAATTAGTATGTACTAGAATGCTTAAACGCTTGCTACACGGTTGCCAACCGCGTCCCGACAGAGGTGACCTTCGTGGTTTACAACCGTGTAGATGGTGGTTTATGACCAAATTTCGTTTGACCTTCCAACAACCTTGGTTTAAAGAGCTGCGCTAGCGACCAAGGGCGAATAGAGGAGGTTGTGTCTGCGGCCGACCGTGTAGTCAGCGGTTGCCAACCGCCGTGTACGTCAGTCGCCCGCTGTCAATCGTCGCGTGCACTCGTTAAAAGTTCTACAAGTTTACCTATGATTTATTGAAGTGATTTCTCCCTTTTTATAGGGAAAAATTGCCAATAATAAGCATGGTTTACGGATATTTTGTTTCGACAGGGATTTAGGGAATTTTATGGAAAAGGTAGCCCTATTGTTTATAGTAGGTAGCTCCCAATGTACTACTTTGCTCTATGGCACCACCGATTGATTAGATTTCCTCAAACACAACAATGGTGCTGATTCTCTTATATACCGAACTAAACTAACTAAACTATCACTAAAATTCCTTACTTTTGGCTATGAGAATAATTATTCTGACAAAAAAAAAACTCTAAATTAATAAAATATTTAAAAATAGTCAGATTTAGTTGGATACACCAAATTTTTAGGTGAAAAACGTCAAATTCAGAATAGCAAAATTGCCATTTTCACTAAACTAAACTAAACTAAAACTAAAATATAGTTAAGTTGTGTCACTTTAGTCTATTTCAGAATGGGAAATCCTCGTTTGACAGGACTAAACTAAACTTTGGTGATTTTTAGTCTAATTTAGAGGCATCTGTGACAAGAGAATCGCCGCCAATGAATGTAATTCGTCTAATTTTAGTTTACCATGTTATTGTTAATTGTACTATTACCGTGGCTAAAGACGACATCGGAAATAGTCGTCTCTCTCGATAAGTAATTAATGTTTTCTAATATACGCAATTAATGAATGTTATGTAGGTATTTAATTAATGCTGTAAAAATCCCTAAACCAAGGAATTTTTATATTGTTTTAGGGATAATTCATTAAGCTTTTTTTTTTTTTTTATTTAGCAAAATTAAAAAGGTAAGTGGAAACACTGGCTCGAGCATCACGACAGAATGGCATGTTGGCGACCATGTAGTTGAAACAGCTCTGCCGGTCGCCAATCAAGGTCACCTCTGTCGGGGACGCGGTTTCCAACCGTGTAGCACGCGTTTAACGCACTTCCGAGTCGCCATTAAAACGCCTGCTACACGGTCGCCAACCGCGTCCCGACAGAGGTGACCTAGGTGGTTTACAACCGCGTAGATGATAGTTTACAACCAAACGTTGAACAACTTTGCCGGTTGCTGACCAAGGTCACCTCTGTCGGGGACGCGGTTGGCAACCGTGTAGCAAGCGTTTAAAACGCCTTCTACACGGTCGCCAACCGCGTCCCGACAGAGGTGACCTTGGTGGTTTACAACCGTGTAGATGATGTTTACGACCAAAAGGTGAAACAACTTTGCCGGTTGCCAACCAAGGTCACCTCTGTCGGGGACGCGGTTGGCAACCGTATAGCAAGCGTTTAAGTTTGAATTGAACTGTACCTACTACTAAACTACTAGTCTTCTATAAAGATTCAAAGTAAGTTCCATAATAGTAAAGTTAAGTATATCCCTACCTATTTATTGATAACTAAGCTCTTTCATTTGATAACCAACATGGCATGGCATGTTTTTGGAACGAAGTTCCCTTTCGCGCATTGCGAAAGGGGGCTAGAACGGAAAAAATTGGGACCAAAAGTTGTAACGACACTTTTTATTTTTTATTATAACGCCATCTGTGAGCGACCACAGGTACTAATTAGTGGCATGCCTTTGTGAGGTTTAGTTCATAACTTCGTTCCATCCGGGTGTCCCTTGACACCTCTCAGCTTTTTATTTTTGTTCAGTTCTTTATGTCCTCTAGAAAGCGCCACATTTAATTTAATGTGACGTCACGTAGCCTATACAGGGTGTCAGGGACATCGACGCGAAGGCTGTTACCACATGGATTCAGTACATGATTCTGAACGCCGCTTTTTTTTTTTTTTTTTTAAATAACCGCAAATTTCAACGCAGGGGGGTTCAGCAGTAACATGATTGTACTGAATCCATGGTAACATGGTAGCAGGCTTCGCGTCGATGTCCCTGACACCCTGTATAATATAACCAGCGGACGATCACGACGCTTCCAACAATACCTCACTTCTCACTTGTCAAATTATGTTAATATGAGAGAACAGATGAACATTTTTACATTACATACATTAATACCGGTCAAAATCATGACCCTCCTTTTTGCAGCGTCGTAGTTGGATAAAAAGATTTTAACTAACTACCATATTGCCAATAAGTTCCCCTTGATTAGGTATCGAAATCAAAAAGAACACCTATGTTGTTAACATCTCGGACGAGAGTGTGAATGACTATGACATCAGCTGTTATTATTTTGCAAGACTTTCTAAGCCAAAACATACTCTCATCCCCTTTATGTAAGGTCGAATTTAGCGAAACACTGTAGAAACTGGCAGACTCTCACAGACACATCAAATCGTACCTACTCTTAGCAGAAAGTGAGTAATCTTGGTAGTGCGGTCAAGGCAGACGGTTCTATGGTTCTACTGTACTGTATCAAATCATAGCATACGTGTGCGACACGGATGTAGTGCTTTGTGTTCGTTGTTGATTACCTACTTATTAAAATATTATAGAAAATATGAATAACTGTGCAGCAGTTCTGTGTGGAATTTTATTCGTTCTGCAAAATAGTTCCGGTATGTTACCTCAATAGCACATTTTTATATTGCTTAATTTATGATTCATATTATGAACAATAAAAAATATATGCAGGTATTTTTTTAAATTGTTGCATTGCATTGCATGTAAAATTTCTTTTACAATACAAATAGGTACATGTAGAGATAATTATACCTAAGTTTAATATCAATAGATAAAAAATGGTGGCCTTATTATTGAACTAAGTATAATTAATACTTCTAGATGTATTTGCTTAAACAAATATCCCGCGAAATTCAAACGAATAGATATTAAATTGTTGTGATCATTCCTTACTTGTGTAGATAAGTATAAAACTATGTAAGTATTTAACAAACACAAAATATACAGTAAGAAATCGTATAGAAATGACCACTTACCTAAGCTTCATATTAGGGTAGGTGCTCCAGTGAATGAACACACCCCAGTGAATGAACAAAACGGCGTTTTTTCCAAAAAATAAGAAATGAAGATATTTTTACTCATCGCAGTATTTTTATTCGTAATTGCAAGGTTTTTTTTCTATATAGTGGCAAAACTAATTTCCTAAATCACTATTCATTTTAAAATGGCGAGCGTTTAAAGTTGGCACTGTTGGTGTAACTGTGATTGTTCGGGCAAGAATTTAGGAGTCAGATACGACGCAATATTTTTGATATCACATTGTAGCCGTAATTGAAGTATGTTCTATAAGTTATTTATTAATTCGAATAAAGGATAGGTATATGTCGGCGCATCATGGCCGTCGTCGCCGGAGTCACACATAGGTTGCACCAATATATCACACAAATAGGAAAATATTTAAGAGAGTACAAAGAAAATACTTTACTTCAACTCAGGGTGTTTATTCCAGGAGCAACACACAAAGAATGTCTTTCCATTCGTATTACAACAGTATTTATTACACAAAATTACCGCTAAAGTTTACCGCCAAACTTAACCGCGAACCTTAACCGCGAAACTTTACCGCCAGAAAGAATATAAATAAATCAAGCGGATATGCGAGTCAAAATAAGTCCATAATAATATAAACTCTAAAGGAAATTACATTTAAAATAGCAAGCGGATGTCAAGATATATCCTGAATAATATTAATTCTATACATTTAAAATAATTCAAGCGGATGTCAAAATAAATCCTTTAAACTAACATAAAAACTTAAAATAAAGTAAACCGGAAACACAATATTTCAAATAAATCAAACGGAAGTATAAGAAAAGAAACTTTACACAAATTCAACCGGAAACTACAATATTTTAAATAAATCAAAAGGAAGTACGTAACATAATTTAAACTTTTATAAATTCGACCGGAAACCACAATATTTTAAATAAATCAAAAGGAAGTAGGTAACATAACAGAAACTTTTATCAATCCTACCGGAAATACAAGTATTAATTCAATAAATAACATGAAAGTCAGATTAAGTACTAAATAATGAAAACAAGCTTAAAATTAAAATCAAATAATGGTTTGGCGCCCATATATACCATATGTCTCAAATCGATTTCATTGCCATTTTAGTCTGTTTTAAGTTAATTATTAGGTGTCCCAGCATTGGATCTTAAACGAACGTTAATTTCATATTTTTATTCAAATATGTAATTTATTATTATGCCATAACTACGTAGTATTATATTATCTGTGCCATAACATTCATGTTTTGGGAGAGGTTTCAAAAATAGATTTCTGATCTTTTGGCCAGTATTGGGACAGGTATGTTCATTTATTGGTTCACAAAATGTAGTGAATGAACTAACATTTCCATTTAAGACCTAGATTTTACTATTACATTAATTTTTATTTTTGAAGTGAAAACTTCTTTAGCGGCGTTGTGCACTTTTTTGGGATGGGTAAAAAATGTTAAACTCGCGTCAGGACGTGACCGTAAGATCCGTTGCCTAGCAACCGACAAAGTAAATATCAAAATAAATAGTCTTTGATATTACGTAAAGATTGCGAGGTAAGAAATTTTACCCATATTGATGGGCTCTGAAAACAATCAAAAACAAAAAAATCAGATAAAGAAAGCTAAGCCGAACGATGAAATTGAAATCGATGAGTCTATACCATCATCGAAGGATTTATACGGAAAATATGTTATGGCAAGATTCAAGACAGAAAAAAGAGTACGTCGTTATGTAGGGTAAAGCTCTTATGGTGAACGATGGAGAACAGAAATAAGATAGATTTTCTTAGAAAAAAATTGCTTTGTACAATCACACGTACTGGAACAACGTCAGTCAAAATAAGGATTGTTCTGGATTATTAATTAAACAAAAATTGTGTTCATTTACTGGTTTTATTTAGTTCATTTACTAGAAAATTTCGTTCATTCACTGGGGTTTTAGGGTATTTTTCAATTTATTGCTAAATACCTATCTAAGAAATTACACAGGTTATGACGTAAAACAAACTTAAAAAATATTTTTGAATATAATCTTATTACCAAAATATAGCTTTGCACCGTGCCCCGTAAAGGCACACTGTTCATTCACTGAAGCACTTACCCTATACGTCACCAGATTACTGGGAGTCTCTGTGCTGGGAGTGTTTGAAACTCCCCGGACAAATCAGTCGCAATTGTATGCAGTTGAGCCCCAGCCCGGAAAGAAGATTCTTAAATTGTACCTTGTGGGTACGTTCGATGCGCAAGGGTTAACTACCGTGCTCAAAGGCACTCATAGGATTTCTTTAATTCTAACTTAAATTTTTCCTGTTTGTTTTGCATGCGATTTGTACCCAGCGTAGATACAAATGCTTAATTTTGAGTGACTGGCCTTTAAATTTGCAGCATATAAAACCTACACCGAGGTTAACATTATCATTATATCGATTACTCCAGAGAGACTCTACTGTAGGCTACGTTTTGTTTACAAAATAATAGTAAATCAAGGCACGTCGAAGTAGCCACAGCCTGCACTCATACCTAAATGCGCGCGTGCTAGTTTTAGTTTTGTTGACAAGTAGTTGACAAGTAGTATTTTTTAAACTAATTTTAGTATATTTTCCTTCCAGGTTTAGAATATAATAAGCACCAATGGGTTAATACAAATACAGACTTCTTATTGCACGAAGGCGGTGTACCAACTGGTGGAAATAAAAGAGATAATGTAGCGAGTCAACCATCCGGCAGTCAGACGCAAACATACGGTTACCAAAGTGGAGGCAGTCCTAATTATGCCTCCCAATTTCCAGCCCTTGGCCCCCCATCTACATCACAATCACAGACAACTGCGTCCAATAACGCAAATAATGGGCGACAAAGCAATGCCCATTCATCTAGCGGAAAAAGGGACTATGTTGCGCCTCAATATCCAACTCTTAAGCCTGTACAACAAAATAACCAGCCGGCTGGGGCGGCTGGAGGAAATAGTCAGACCCAAATGTCTCCCAATAATCAAAATGGAGGCAGACCTAGTTATGCTGCTCAGTTTCCATCGCTTGGCCCACCATCTCCATCACAGTCACAAACAACATCGATCAACCCTGCGCCCCAACGCAATCCCCAATCTTCTAACGGAAAAAGAGACTATGTTGCGCCTCAAGCTGCTGGAACTGGAGGCAAGGTCAAAGATCTTATAAATTTTTATGATAGCAAAAGTCCGAGTCAAGGAACATTTAGCTACAGTTCAATTTTACAAGGCAACTCCAACAAAAATGGGCCAAGTCCGACGGTGACCTTACCGTCGACACTGGCGCCTTCGTCGGTCCACACACCTAAACCAATGACCTTCAGCTCAGCTGTCGGGGGCAATAAACCTAGTACCTACTCTACGTTTACGACGCCTAAGCCTACAACGCGAATTCCTAGCACACCCATGTCTCGGCCCGGGACGCCACCAGTGCTGCCAAGCTCCATAGTCAACAACAATCGTGGATCTACAAACACGAACAGCGTTACTGATGCTGAACTAGAAACACTTAGCGAAGAGTTATTAAGAAAGGACACTAATAATGCCGCTAGATACATAACGATTAACTATCAAGCAAAGACTACGTCACAGTCAACTGTGGACATGGCTCCACTACCGTAAGTACTTAGTACTCCAAAGAGATGCAACACTGTATGTGTAGACACATGCTACATAGACTATCTAATACCCTGTGATGTATTACAGCGTTCAGTTTACACCATGAATTGATGAGTAGTATCCTTGTTTAAAATGTTATCTTTATGTCGTAGATTAATCACCGTTACTCCTGAAGTATGGAATATTCCGACAATTCAGAAATTCCTTCCATTATTGGACAATTATGAGCGAGACACATTGGTTAATGAACATGTGACGCCACAGGTAATTTTTGCTTTCTTTTTCATTTTATTTCAAGACATCTAATACAAAAAGTAAGCAAACAATCATCGAGGTATGACCTACAAAAATTCAAACAGATCAGTTAGTAGATCAGTTCTAATTTTTGTAGGTCACTCGGGACTCAAGTACTCAACTCAATCCTCATTTCCTCAAGGAACCTAAATAAATACAATAACAACAGAATATCGCGGACTGATAGTTGAACTATTGAACTCATAAGTACCTATCCAAAGATAAAGCTACGCGCTATTATGATTTCAGCATGCTCTTGAATAAAAAAAACTAGGTACCTAAAAATGTTAGAATAGAGAGATGAAGTCATTACTAAATGCGAATATGTACTTTATGCCTGCTATCTAATTACGCAACATATTTTCGTAAACGATTACGACTAATCTGTCTCATTTTGACAGTTCAACAACATTCATTGCGATACTTATGTTGCTGAGCAGAATCTTTTTCGAACTTATCAAGCAATGGATTAGTAAGCTGTTTCAAACAATTCGCAATTAGGTTATTGTTTTCCCCAAAAGATTCACGTAGCTAGAGATGATGCATAATTGCATAATAGACAACTATTTGCCGCTATGACAATAATATTTACATTATTTACTGGTTACATAAGTAAGCCAGTTTGGAGTGCAGGAATTATGGAGCTTAGAGACTGCCTGTAGGTACCACAGGAATCATACATTATTTTATTGAATTATTTCAGGAGAGAAACGAAGAGAACGCTTTCATGGATGCCGTAATGTCTACTACTGTTATGAGGCACTTAATGACGTTTCTGAAGAATAAAGGTAATAATTACTTAAAACATACCTAGGTATTTCTAGGTGGTCACAATATATAATATGGCTATGCTGTTGTGCACAGCATAGCCGCATATTAAATAACGGACGAAAAATTTCAACGCTGGGGGGTTCAGAATCATGTACTTACTGAATTCATGGTAACAGGCTTCGCGATGATGGCCCTAACACCCTGTATACAACGTGCCGCTACAATATAGTGGCCAGTAATCATAAAAGTTAAAATAAGAAAAAAAAGTATATTGAAAAGTAAAATTTTCAAACGCTCTCCGACATAGAGCTCTCTATTTTCCGTCAATTCGCTTATTCTTGCACGGTTTTCATTGATTCGCTATTATGATTCGTGACGGCGGCAAATGACCTCTGCGCTACAATGATTGCTTCAAGATGTTATTTTTAGAAAATTGGAAATAAATAATAATAATTGCATAAAACGAAAACTCGAAACTGTAGTACCTATACGTGTGTTATATTAATATCGCCACTCTACAGAAAACGTGACAATTATCGTTTTCGTTTTTCTTGCTGTCTGTAGATAAAAACAACTTTAAAGCTATCTAGATTGTTCTGAAATACGTTTTCTAAAACGGTAGCTGACCGTAGGTACCCGCACCCTAATTACGAAACGCAAACTCAATTTTAAATTGAAAACAATTGAAAAAGATTGCCAGTCCATTGCTTCATAAGTTCGACAAAAAAAATTAAGCAGATTCTTTTTGTCGAACTTATGAAGCAATGGACTGACAATCTTTTTCAATTGGTTTCAATTTAAAATTGAGTTTGCGTTTCGTAATTAGGGTGCCGATGAGTGACTCGTTTTCAGGGATAGGTAACCGTAACACTAACCTTAGAAGTCAAACGCTTGCTACACGGTTGCCAACTGCGTCCCCGACAGAGGTGACCTTGGTTGGCGACCGGCAAAGATGTTCAACGTTTGGTTGTAAACTAACATCTACACGGTTGTAAACCACCAAGGTCACCTCTGTCGGGACGCGGTTGGCGACCGTGTAGAACAGTTGTGTTTGTATTATAGTTATTAGAAGCTGAGACTTTCATCTATCCCCCGTTACAGGCTACGTGACTCCAGACCCAAAACAACAAAGAGACTTCCTGAAACAACTGTGGTTCAGTTTATATTCAAGAGGTAAAGGAAAGATAAGCAGTTCCGGCTTCGAACATATTTTTGTCTCAGAACTTAAGAATGGAGGTGTTTCGGGTATGTTTTAATTTATTTTCTGTGAATATGAATATCTTGTTAGGTATTTTTTAAATATTTATTTTTTATAGGTTTGCATAACTGGATTTATTTCTCAAGAGAAGAATCGGCCAATAGAATTAATTATCTGGGATACTTGAAATACGCGGAACTAGGCGATGTGAGTAAAATTATTTTATCCTAACTAATGTTATAAATGCGAAAGTGAGTTTGTTTGATGGTTTGTCACGCTTTCACGCTAAAACGGATGAAGGAATTTGGATGGAATTTGGCACATGGGTAGACCATGACCTGGAAAAGGACAGGTGAAACCGCGGGGCGCAGCTAGTTAATTATAATACTGATATATAGGGCCCGCTGAACGTCTGAACGAGTACCTAATAGGTATCCTGCTTTGCACCCGACTCTTGTTAGCAGGAGCAAATGTAGGATCCTAGTTCAACTGACACCAATATTTTGTGGTAACTTTTTAAACTGCAGTAAGGTACCTACTCTTTATTAATGTATGATATTATTATGTTGGGTTGGTATTATAAAAAAATATCCAAGTTTTCACAAGGGAAAGGAAGATAAAAACAAGGCTTTGGTCTCATTTATGTACGCAGTGAATTCTAGGTTCATAAAATTTACCTACTCTACATTTAGATTTTTTAGAGGGCAGAGTGGTAGCGGCTTTAAATTGTGTGTGTGTAGGTATATCATTTCATCACCACCTCTGTCCCAGCAGTGGGGACAAGTATACTAAGTAGGTACATTATTTTAGATTAGGTACAACATTTTTAATTTATGATTTTTTCAGAAAGGGGCCGTCATGAAGTTCCACTTTAATCAACAAGGTGTTGATAAACCTGTTAACAGCATTTTTATTGGAACCTCGCCGGAGCTGGAGATGGCACTTTACACTCTCTGCTTTGTCACTCGTGCCGACAATGACTGTAAACTGAAGCTGGCGAACAAGGATGTCAGCATTACAGCATATACCTTCCGTTACCGCAGTAAAAATTTAATTGGAAGCGCTTTTCCACAAATTTAGATATTATTCTACTAATAACATAACATAATTATAACAGCTATGAATTATAATTATTATTCGTAGCATAACAAGACACGTTAAATGGTTTCACGAATCGTGAAATAAATATACTACTACTTACCTACTACAACCTACAAAGTAGGTATATGTTTAGCGTCATACTTACCTAACTTTCGAACAACACCACGAATTAAAACAAAAAAATCCACTGCAGCTGTTTTGTGAATTCCTTGGCATTTTTATCGCATTGCACCAGAATTCATAGTCATACACCCTGCATTATAATGTTCCTCATAGCGTGTGATTAAATAGCTATCTAGTTACAGCCCAAGTGTGCTGTAACTGTAACATAAGTAGGAACGTACCTATCTACTAAAAATTACGAGGTAATGTTAGTTCAGAACTCAGAGAGAGAGCGAAACAAATTAATAAATAACAAACTCTAAAAAATACTCATAAAAAATAGTACCTACTAAAAATAAATAAATATTTTGTTACGATATACCTAGTTTTTACTTTATTTTTAAATGTGTCCCTAATTATGATTTGGTTATTATTTTTATTACTATGAGATCAGAGAGCCAAAGTTGTCAACATAGCCTAGGTGGTGGTGGAGCGACGATCGAAAAAATAATAAAAATAAAAACATGTTTACAAAAGCCAAGAATAATAAATAGCAAATAGAAAATTGGAATATTAATAATAAATTATAGAAGAGGCTTACCTATGTCTAGCAGTGGACTGCTGTAGGCTGATGATGACGATTATCTTTATGACCTTGAACCCCCATTAAAGGTAAAAATAATCAAATTAAGAATAGGTACCTACATCGTTTTGATCATGTCACTGATGAGTCCAATCTGCCTGGCTTTTTCAACTATATTTCGGTGAATTGGTGTCGGCTTCCAGTCTAACCGGATGCAGCTGAATACTTCCAGTCTAACCGGATGCAGCTAATTTCCGAGGCACGGCGGAGTCTCTGTATGTAAAGATGGTCACTCATCCACAGATCAACCCCAGCAAGCGTAGCTTAACTTGATGGATCTACCCGTGCGGCTGTTATTACTTAGTCACGAGCTCTTCATGTCATTGATGAGTGGAAGACAAAATGAGAGACGATTATGTTTCTGATGAATGGACGACGATACTGTTAGAATGTTTGCGGTTCTGTGAGATATGACAGTGAAAGGATTGGGTTAATTTGCTGTACTAAATTTTTATCAAAATAACATGTTTTAATCAACAAAAAACGTAAGATTTAAATTACGCGGGGAATCTTCGAACATTATGTATGATTTAAAAAAAAAGTTTTTTAGCTCTTTAACTACTTTTTAAAACGAGACTATGGTACGGACAGACGTGCTGAAAAAGAAGCATGCTCATAAGCTTGCTTAAAATGAGCATGCTCTGCAACTGTTCACATTTGCCAGCAATAAGCATACTCATAAATAAGCATGCTCAAAGCAAACATACGGACAGACGTGCTTTTGGGCACCAGGCTCTCGGCCAAAATGGATGTACAAAGATATAGTGACAGTGCTATCCGTACAGAACTCAATAAAATAATCATATTGCTTGCAACGGCATTTTGGTGAAAAAGAAAAAAACTAAAAAAGGAGAACATCGATAATATGACGCAAGGAGCAAAGTTTTTTCTTCTCCCCAACGCGACATATTGAGGGTTTATTTCGTTTTTATTTTAAATTGACCCAGCAACTGTCGCGGATCGAGATCGAATCGATAAAAGCATGCTCTTAAGCAAAACTGTTCAGACGCGCTCGGAGCACGTCCCCTTCCACCCGCACCTCAGGTAGCATGCTCGAAAATGAAACGTCGATTGATTTTTGAGCATTCTCAATTTAATGCATGCTCATTCCAAGCAACGTTGCGTCACACATGCTACTAATGAGCACTAGGTCAATAAAAGCAGAGCACGTCTGTCCGTACTTTAATGGTGAATCATAAATAGAGGAATAGGGGAACACATTATCGGACGCGTCCGTAAGTTGCGGCTGACAGGTGCCACCGATGAGTTTGCACGGTATGCCGGCTAGTACCTACTAGCTGGAAACGCATTGTGGGACGCGTCCGCTTATTTGTATCTGGATAGTAGGCACACTACACTGTGCAAACTATCAGTCGTAAGTCGCAGACATGACCTTGGACTGTCCTTGAGCATTCAGACGTCTGGTCAAATTTGGCCGGCTGGATGTTTGTTTCAGCCGCGGACGACCGCGGACAGTGTGAACGGGGTTCGGTTTGCGTACGCGGACAATTCGGGAGTCGTGTCACGAAACTTGGGTCTTTTTTCATTTTTCATAGACCCAAATGCTTATTTTTAACCGACTTCCCCAAAAGGAGGAGGTTCTGAATTCGGTGGTTTTTTTTTTTTTTTTTTTTTTTGTGTGTTTTACCTCAGAACTCCGTCCTTTATGAACCGATTTGGAAAATTCTTTTTTTATTTGAAAGGATATACTTCCCGATTGGTCCCATTTTTTTCAAAATTTAGTTCTGATGATGGAATCCATGACAAATTGAGGGAACTCCTCAAATATTATAGGCATACACATAGCGATTTCGTTATTTTCAGCAACTAGTTAAGCATTTGCATTCAGAAAGTATCATTTGGTGAAGTGGAACTGATGAAGAAGTCCACAGATGGCCACCGGAACTTCTCAATGATAAGTATTTCACGGGTGGCGTCATTTATGAACCGATTTAGAAAATTCTTTTCTTATCTGAAAGGTATACTTTAAGGAAGTTCTATTTTGATCAAAATTCAGTTCTGATGATGAAATCCATGACGACTTGAGGGAACTCCTCAAAAACCAGGATCTGCTGATGGCATCCCAGCCAAATCGAGGGGAACCTTCCAAAATCGTAGTGCGTTTGTTAATTTTTTTCATTAAGCACTTTAAAGCACTACTATTTAATGAAGGTCTGGTCTGGTGATGGACCCGAAAGACAGTTGAGGGAACTCCTCAACGATTTACAGCAATTACCTGGTGTTTGGGCTTGATTAATTTATATTGATGAGAACTTTACACCTAGATGGGTTGTGACTGTCATTATTAATGATGATGATGAAGACAAAGGACAGTCAAGGGAACTCCTCAACGTTTTACAGTAGCTACCTTGTGTTTGGACTTCATTCATTTTAAGGATGATATGATGATAACTTCCTGTCACTGTTAATTGCGTCGCTGGTAGTGTTATTCGAACTTGTGTGGGGTAGGTAGGTACCAAAACTAAAAAGTGAAAAATAAAAACTTTTAACAAAAAAAAACAACCGACTTCCAAAAAAAACACTACAAAGTGAAAAATAACTTTAATTTCGGAAGTCGGTGGCAAAAAAACGAAAATACAAAACCAAAGACACCGACTTCCGAAATTAAAGTTATTTTTCACTTTGTAGTGTTTTTTTTGGAAGTCGGTTGTTTTTTTTTGTTAAAAGTTTTTATTATTTTCGGTAGACAACTTTCAAAGTTTTGTCGCGATGTAGCAACTAGCAACACTACTGGTCCGTCAATTGTCAAACGTCGGCAAACAGTCAATGTCAATGCTGTCATTGAGCAGAAGTAAAAAGGTAGCGGGTAGAGTAAAAGTAGTGTGTGTGATGTTTATTCGAATAATTATGCAACGATTTTTGAATTAATTTAAAACCTGACAGTTACCTAATCTATTTCTGTTGTTTTACTGCGTAAAATACCAAATCCATGTGTATTGGGTTTAGTTTTAAGTGATACATTACGTCTTGTGTTTATAAAAAAATGTCATCACTGATGAGTTTACGTAGTAATTTTACAATAAACGGTATAAGAAGATGGAAATGCAGTGTATCACAGTTACCAAAAAAAAATTCGGAAGATATATTACGCAGAAGCTTTTCTACACGCGAATTATTAAAAGAGGCCTATTGTCGTACAAAGCTTAAATTTAAATGTACGTGCAAGTATTTTTTAATTTACTGTTGAAATATATACGGTTGCTTATCAATGTAGGTGCATAGTGCTTTACACATTAATTACTTTTTGTAGCAAAAAAATTACCTCAAGATGTGAATCCACGGGGTGTATTTGCTTGCAATGAGCTGGATCTTTCTGAAGTCAAAGTATATGGATTTGATTATGATTACACACTGGCACATTACAAACCTACTTTGGAACATTTGCTGTATAATCTCGGCAGAGAAATACTTTTGGAAAAATATAAGGTTGGTATGTGAATATTTTAAATAATTATGTTAATATGAGTAGCTGTCCAATAGTCAATACCATTAGAAAGTGGGACATAGCTGAATGTGGTAAGTTTAAGGCTGAGCTGAGTGGTTCAAGCAAACACGTTTTTGTTTACTTCCACCTTCCACCAACGAGTTGTGGCCCCAGTCAGGGTCGTAGCCAGACTGTACAATCAGGACAGTCTCAGAAAACATCAGGGTAGGTTAAAAGCTGAAATTATCCACTATTATAATATAATTATTTATTGTGTCATATATCTAGTGGTCGTAAACGCTACTGGTGCGAGCATGAAGTCCTGGGTTCGATTCCCTGGCTGGCCAAAGTGTTTTTGGTTTCTAATACTTTTTTCACAAACACCATGCAAAATCGAATATCTTTTGTTTGAACAATTTTAAGCAAACCAGTATTTTCTACAACATAGGCACTATCTATGGGTATCACTGCACCTTGATATTTTTTCTAGAACCTGGATAATTTTCCCATAATTATTGGAAACTATGCGAGTAACGTTCAAATGACTGCCACAAGTCTACAACTTTGTTCTAAAACTTGAAACAGAAACAATGTATAACATAGACCATTGATTGAAATATTGCATAACTGCTGATATTTCTTTTATAGCTTTCACAAGTACTAGGTGCAATCGATGATTGCAACAATGCACGTAAGGTATTACCCTGTTCAGGCCCTTTTGGAGTAAATGCTTGCACTCCCCCTTTTTGTCCATTTAGAACAGATGCTCTATCATAACATTGACTTGAAATTTTAGAAGTATCTAAGCCATAATCTTTAAGCACTGTTAAGGTCAAGTCTGTAAATATTCCAGCATCCAAATCAGTGCATGTTTTTATTGTTGAAATAGAGTCTTTCACTTGTCCACCTACAACGTATGTATGTCCAATTATTACAATGTTTTCTCAATTATTTTCATCATGAGTGCTATCCTCCAAAATACTATACCATGGAACATCAGCATTACTGATTTTGTTTGCAATGTTTTGAGAGACTATTTCTGCCATTATGTCAATCAAATTATTTTTATCTGTAGCATGAGCTGGTACATATTTGACACATTCAGCAAGTTTATGATCTTTGAACAATGTACATAAATTCAAAAGAGTTGTACTAGACTAGTCTTACTAATATTATAAATGTGCAAATGTGAAAATTTGTTACATGTTTGTTACTCAATCACGCAAAAATGAGTGAACAGATTTGGAAGAAATTTGGCACAATGATAGCTTATAACCTGGATTAACATAAAGACTACTTTTTATCCCGGTAGTACGTTCCTTTGGCATAATTTCCGACTTCCACGCGGACGAAGCCGTGGGCGAAAGCTGGTAAATAATACTTAGTTTCGTTATTATTTTAAACTCGAAATGTTGAAATCCTTAGCAAGCTCTGACTAGCGGTTAGGGCAGGCTCTACATTTTCCACGTCGTACGTGACGTACCCCTGGCATTGGGCCTGGCCCCTGGTAGTGGGTACTTACCCATCATTCAGTAGAAGATCTCAACATTGGTACTTAATGTTTTTTTTTGTTTATGTAATATTCACTACTTGCTGGCCTGGCCTATTGTTTAAGAAGTCTGTTGATACGCTTATTATTACCAAACATTCTTATCGTTTTCTTTTCCTTTCAGTATCCTCCAGAAATATTACAGTTAGAATACAAACCTAACTTTGCTGTCAGAGGTTTGCATTATGACATTGAGAAAGGCCTCCTGTTAAAACTGGACTCATTCTTACAAATACAATTTGGAGCTGTGTACAGAGGTCTTACACAGGTGCCTGCTGATGAAGTGCTCAAATTATACAGAAACAGAATTATACCCATAGCTTATGTTGAGGGTGACACCAGAGCTCATAAAGTAAGTATAATTTGTTAATATATTGTTTATTTATAACATCAATATAGTAAACAAAATATTGAAAATAGAATGTCTAAGAAGTTAGTTAGTCTGAACTAGACTTGGTTTATTAACTATAAACATCATACTGCTTATATAACTCTAACAACCATGACAAAACCACATGTTTTCTATTTTCGAGCATTGTTTCCTTTGTGCTAAGGTTGAAAATCACTTTGTCTATAATACTCAGAGTGATAAATAGATAGCAGTTAGTAATCACTGGCACTTGTAAGCAATCATTCATTTGTGCTCCCCTTTGCAATGTTGACACAAGGACCATGAGTGACAAGACATTGAGATATACCTACAGTACCACCATATTATATTTGTATACTGCTGTCTGTACTCCAATCTATTAAGACATCAGGAGCTATGTCTTTAGCAGTCACCATTGCAATGGTGACTGCTGCATTGTTATGTTAAAATGAAAGGAACAAACAATATGCACTATTGCTTTGTTTTATGTTCATTTGAAAGTCATCTATTATTGTCCTAAAACGCAATGGCATGTTCGAGAATGATTGCCAAGTAACGTAATAATGTATTATTTTGAGTTAGAATTTGGGTGAGGTAATAATTCTTATTACATTGCAAATGCGATTCACCATGGGACACATTAATTCTACTGTATAAGTAATCTAAATGTAATGTATTTTCTTCCAGCCAAACAGAGCTAAGATGGTGCATTTAGCTGATCTATTTTCAGTTCCTGAAATGGGTTTACTATGTAATGTAGCTGAATACTTTATCAAAAATCATATTGATTATCATCCAGAAATTTTGTTCTTAGATGTCAAGGTAGGTAATCAATCTAATAGAATAGTTATAACATTATATTTTATAACAAGATAAACAAGATATAATAATGGTTTATTAATTTTAGAACTCAGTGCAAAGCTGTCATCCCATCATGCACAAGATTGTTGCTCAAAATGTGAAGGAGTATATCAGGCCCAACGCCGACTTAAGGAAATACTTTCAAATGCTACAGGACAATGATAAGAAGCTGTTCCTTGTCACTAATAGTCCCTACCATTTTGTGTAAGTTGCATGTATACTATGAATTACTAGTTGCGCCCCGCGGTGTCACCCGCATAAGTCTCGATCCCGTAAGGATAACGGTATAAAAAATATCCCATATCCTAACCCGGGTCATGGTCTACCCATGTGCCAAATTATATCCAAATCTGTTCAGCTGTTTTTGCGTGAAAAGGTAACAAATAAACATACAAAATTAAATCTTTACTATTTTTTATTGTTAGTTTATATTAGATACTGGCGACCTGCTTCGATTAGTATAGTGTACATAATAAAGAGTATTCTATTCCCACGGTTTTTGCAACTTGACAAAGTATCAATGTTTCTTTATAATTTTGTTGTTTAATATTATTGCTTATATATATTAACCTTCTGGATCAATCTTCTGGACAATCAAATAACATATTTAAAAACCATATTTGTACACCGAGTGAGGCAAAACATGTTGGTCCGGTAAAATTGCAAAATGTTTCCATCTATATGTGCATATTCATGTATCATGTTACACATGTTTGAACAAATAAATTGATCTTTATCTTTATCTGGAATAAATTCTCTAAGTGATGGTGAAAACCACATGAAAATCCGATGCGTAGTCACATGTATAATATCTATAGCTTGTCTAGGCCATTCAACATACTACATTGTATAAACATAGAACAGAGATTGTCCTATTAATAAGCACGTGCTGCAAGTATGTTTATAGACAAATGAGATAAACACGTTTACTGACGTGTTAGATGCATTTGACAAACACACGACACACATTGCACGCAGTTAGAAAATTATCCGAAATAATCTTCTTCTTTTCGTGTGGTTAGTCACTAACCTGGTGTCAGAGTTTTAAAGCCGGTCATGGACAAAAATCTTAAAATAATAGTAAATAGATATCCATAAAATATTAACATCATCCTCACTTCAAAACATTTTGCCCAATGCAATAAAAATGACAAAAAAATGATTTCTTATAATTTCCTACAAGACAATCAACCGATATAAAGTTTGCCATCCTCGTAAAAGAACAAAAAAAATAATAGATTGGTTTTTAAGAAACCAAAAATTTGTATTTTGTTTTTTTCAGGCATGCAGGCATGGAAATGTTAGTGGGTCATGACTGGCGGGATTACTTTGACGTCGTGATAGTGAATGCGAATAAACCCAAATTCTTCACAGAGGTGTCGCGGCCCATCCGAGTCTTCGACAAAAGCGCCAACACGCATATATGGGAGAAAGTTTCGTCATTAGAGAAAGGAGTTATTTATTATGAGGTAAAGGAACTTGTAATTGTAATAGAACACAGCAATACAATTATTTAATCTGAGATTCGGGATAGTTTTGTAAAAAAATATAGTTTTGCAATTAATTAAAGTGGTGCAACACACTTATTCGGGTCGGCATGATTCGGCACAGCTGGGCGGCAAAAGCAAATATAATTTTTAATTGTTGTACTCTTGTGTCTTGTGTTATTGTTCCAACATAAACTTTTTTTTATATAATGTGATAAACTGTGCTTGTTACCTGTTGAAGTTGCCTGGTGAATAAATAAATAAATCCAGTGGGAATATCGGGATAAAAAGTATCCTTTGTCCTAATTCAGCTCATGGTCTATATACCCATGTGCTAAACTTAATCCAAATCGGTTCAGTCGTTTTAGCGTGAAAGCGTAACAAACAAACAAACAAACTCACTTTTGGCATTTATAATTTTAGTTTAGGATTTTCGGGAGAAAACAGCTCGGCTTAGGTCGAAGTATGCCGAGCCGACCCGAATATGATTCAGCGAAAGAAGATGCCCAACGGAGTTTGCCGATCGGCAGGAGACAAATGAAAGCCGAATATGTGTATAAATTACTTTGAGTCGGCTTTGTTGTGTACAAAATACTGCCTATCGGTACAAGTGTGAGCAACCCTTACTCTTCAAGTCCATAACCGTCGCTGGCGGGCGAAACTCTAACAACTCACCAATGGCGAGATAACTAATAACAATCCTACTTTTAGCATGCATGAACTAGATCCTCTCTGAACCTCCACCACTTAGATAAAATTTGCTAATTTCAATTCTAATCTATCAAGCCTCGGCTAATGAAACACTAAGTTAACTTTCGTTGCGCGACTCCCCAGGGTCCTAGGCGAATTATTTTTTCTTCATAAATGTGTAACTTAAATTGCAGGGAACAGTGAAGCAGCTGCAAGACCTGACGGGCTGGCACGGCCACCAGGTGCTGTACTTCGGCGACCATCCCTACACCGACCTCGCTGACGTCACTCTGGAGCACGGCTGGCGCACCGGAGCGATCATTAACGAGTTGACGGTTAGTTCACGTCATTTCTAATTGTGGATATTGATCAACACATAAAATAGTTATTTTTTTAAGTGAAAACTTCTTTAGGCGCGTTAAGCACTTTTTGGGTGAACAAAAATCATAGAACTCGCGTCATCGTCACCGACGGCGCGTTGAGTACTTTTTTGTTGATAGCGCACTCTGTTTTATTTTTTTGGATTTTTTTTATGGAGCTACGGTTATCGTTCTTGTACTGACAGCAAGCCTCATAAATTCCTGACATTTTCGTTAGATGGCGTTACTTAGTTTTCACTTCTATCGGCAGTCCCCAAAGACTGCCCCGCATAATTTTTTTTTCAGAAACCTTAAAGACTAATAACACAATAAAAAATCTGTAATAGGTAGGAAAATTTGCTATTACAAGCTTCTAGATGTTTACAAATACTTTGCGTTGACTAAATGTTCGTTAACAGCGAATTGTAAAAGGGGGCCATTTGCAATCAACTCAGCACAAATCCAGGCTCCGGGCTGCTACTGAGAATTCGCTAATGGTAAAACCTAATAATGCTTTGCTTTAGCTAGGGATCAAAACCAAGACCAACGAAGTATTCTTTAGAACAGTGTTTTTCAACCTTTTTCATGACGGGATCCCCATAATACGAATTTTTTTTTTCGCGACCTCCTTTCCTCCACTGTTTATGATCTGTATTTTATTATAATACAAATAATTATAAATAATATATAAATACGTACAACATTTTTATTATTTTTTATAATGACGTATCGGATAATTTCATAATTAACAGATTTAATTAATAGACTCTCGCTATAACTTAGCATTAGCATCAAAATTTTAAATTAGCATTTAATTCAAATAACTAATAACAAATACATATATTCTTAAAATCAGCTTCCGCTTTTCGCTTATTTGATTAATCCATGGGCGGTGTGGGTTAAATGTTTAACTATTTATCTTAAGAATCTTATTCTATCGCCCTAACATGTGACCAATTATTTTTTTCCCTAATATATTAAATAAAATATTACATCGCCAAACACATCAACGGAAAAGCGATACGATGGATTCGTGGGGACAGCGTATCCCACTCGCCTCCTAATTAAATCCTCAGTATATTTTAAGTTAATTTTATGTCGTATAATTGATGGATTTATGAGGGTCATGCATTTATGGGCTACGAGGGATATCCCAGTAGACTAATTATGTTTTAATATGCAGATATAGATGAGGCAAGTTTGGGAACCAACCTAAAAGAAAATCTGATAGAATTATGTAAAGCAACAAAACTAACTCTTTTACTAAGGCCTCGCGACCCCCTTATAGAGGCTTCCATTTTAATATTGCAATTATTTTTCAAGCAGCAATCATTTCTAGGTTTCAGCTAAATGGCAAGCTAAGTTGCCAACATATCGGCGAATACTTTCTCCCCTCTGAGATGTTTTGAGATCTAACTTATTTCTCTCCTCTAGATTAACTTATTTCAGAAATGTGCAATTGAACATCTGCATAACATGTGGGAAATTCATTTATTTGTATATAGATATTTACAAGTGGGTACATAACAACTAACTAAAATATAGCATCAAAAAAATGTATCCGCATCACTGTCGACTGATAATGTACCCAAGAAACTGGCCGCATTGCCACGTTGTATGGCAATGCGGCCTTGGCCTCTGCCCAAGGTAAAACCAATCCTTGGGTCACAGGAAGTGTCAAATAGCTGTGTTCAGATTTCTTAAAAAAGTCCGTGAGCACTCTGACCTCACGGTTCGAGGGTTTCAACCGCAAACGGCTTGAAAACCAATGAGGTTATTAAATAATAATTTTATTATTCAATTTTGTCTCCAGCACGAAATCAACACATTAAACACGCAGTCGTTCAAGGAGAACGCCAACTGGCTGCAGATGCTGACGCAGCTCATAGAGGACCACCAGGACTATAAGGACGCAGACGCGCTCGAGGTCGTCACCGAGTGGATGGCAGAACGGGATTACTTGAGGTTGGTACTAATTCTCTCTCAACTTTCGCAATTTTTCATGCGTTCTGGGAATCCGGTGAGTAGTGAGTTTTATTAACGTGAAATGTGCGCCTAATTGTTTTCATTACTGAAGCTGCAAACCTGGGATGCTTGTTGCCAGACGGCAGCATATGAATTATTTCTGTCTGTGTTTTGGCAGGCGCTCTGGCTATATTGCACATCTTGGCCAATTAAGCTGACAATTGAACCATTATCCCGCTATCTATCAGTGGCTATGATTAAGCATACTGTCTTATAAGCATAAATTTTAAGCAACTAATCAAAATTATCGTTATCGTGTGACCGTGACCGATTGGCTGTAAAATAACGCTTGTGTGTTTTGTTTTCATGCTTCCATTGTAGGAGATGTTATGTCAATTGCAGGAATGAAATAAAGGCAGTGTTTAACCCACAATTCGGTAGCGTGTTCCGTACATACCACAACCCGACTTACTTCTCGCGGCGTTTGTTCCGCTTCGCCGATATCTACACGTCGAATATCTCGAACCTGATGAACTACTCGCAGACGCACACGTTCTACCCGCGCCGCGGAGTCATGCCGCACGAGTATGGCTCGTATTTCGTTTGAATTAAGTGTTACTTTTACTCATGTTATCATTTAGAATTAAGAATAATTGTTTTTTAAATAATTTTATCAGATTTGTATCAATTTTTGCCATATTTAATTGTTGCAAAGTATTAAAGAGAATCTGTACCGCTATGAGATACCTGACTAGTGAGGCGAGAATACTTTGAGTAATCAACTTATTGAATCAGTGGTTTTAGATATTTTCATGATTGTTTGTATATATTTTTTAGAGAATTTAACTTGTAGGTGTTTAAGCAAATTAGTTTAAATATACAATGTAAGACTAATTTATCTACACTGTGGGTATACTACAAATCAGCCAACGGTATTCTAGTCAGAAGTATTTAATATCGTCTTACAATAAGTGTCTTTATTTATTTTCTTACTTTTATCATAATTATCTTTACTGTCAATTCGGTCAGTTGGAACATTGTAAAGACATGATATATCGGGTAAATGTAAATTAGGTTTAAGTAGGAAAATGTAGAGTAAGTCTAAAAACAATTGCATACAACATTGAAGTATTTAAAGCTAACTATTAGTATTCTGTAGTTAGATATTACGGGTTCATTTACATCTCTCATAGAGTGATCTGTTAACACTTTTGGTACTGCTTTTATTGTGTGTAATTATTATTATGTACCGATACGCAAATACACTGGGCATCTGTAATGTTCGTGAATTATAATCGCATGAGGTCAAAGTTACACTTTTATTATCTCCACCAAGAATCTTATCTTTTTTAAGCATTGTGAAAGCTATTTATTCACTTGAATGATTAAAATGACTGTAATAATTAAAATTAATGATTAGTCTTTTCATAGATTGTTTATATTTTCTATACCTACTGGCAATCTTATATACTGTGTTCTACATTATTATCTACTCTTTATCATTGTTTGTAGCTTTAATTATAAATTATTTTTACAACAATATTTGATAGCTTTTTTGTACGGTAAGAATTTCAGCGTTGTTCCTAGCCCTTGAGTAGATATTCTTTTGATATCATATAATGTATAATTATATTAAATCTTAGCATATCCTATACATTGTCGAGTATTACGAATTAAAATACCGAAGACTAGTTGTTATTGAAATTACCTTACTTTTGAGCCATTTTAGACAATAAAAAAAATCACTAAATGCACTTCTTGTATACTGTTATACTCTATAAATTGAGTTTGTTATATAGTATTAACCTCACCTATCGATTATCAATCATTTGTGTTTTAAAGAAATGTTGCAATAAAAGATGTTTACATTGAATTGGTTTATTATTTTACACAGTCATTATCTAGCTGTATTATAAAGTTATTGCGAAAATTCATATTTAATAACATGCTTATCATAGAGGCCAAGACCCGCGGATTTGACTTGATAACTACTCGCTTGTGTCTAGCGTTATCGTTCTTCTAAAGTTTATAAATACAAAACTCATGTATTTGAATAAATTATATTTATTTGTACCTAATTAAGAGAGCTTTAGTTTACCTACGGCCACACTTATTGAAGGTTATTGTCTTTAAATATTTATTGCATTATAATATTATTGAGTATGTAAGTATAGTCCTATCAAATCGCGAGCGCGCGTCATGTGGCATTTATCTTTATATATATAATTCTTCCGTACGTGAGTTTGTCACCCAACTTCTCCTAAACGGCTGCACCGATTTGGATGAAATTTGGTGTGTATATTCGAGTGGATCCCTGGATGATTTGAAAATACAATTGGACCCGGTAGTTGGCGCTGTCCGGGCAGGACAACGTCTGCCACAATGCTTGACGCGCGCTCGTGAAATGCAACAACTATAGCTAGAATAGTATGTAACATGTTAGTAGACAGGGAAGGCTGTATCAATAAGGAGGACATTCTCAGACTTCAGCGTCTTGGTCTGTATGGAGAAGTTGATGTTGTTGTAGCGCAGCCTGCAGGGCCTGTCGGGGCGAGCCATGAAGCACATGGTGTATAGCGCCAGTTCCAGTTCTGGAGACGTGCCCACGAACATCGTCACCTCGGGAGCGTCCTTCGTCTCGCTCAGAACTGAGTGCTGCTTCAGGATCATGCCTTTCTGTAAGAGTAATGCAGGATTTTGGTTAAGACTTGGTAAATATTTAACAGATGGCTGTTTTGGTTGCTGTTGTTATGCGAATAATGTACAGAGGCCAGCACATCAAGTTACTACAATCTGTCAAATTTATTTAATAGATTTTCAACTTTATCGCTAAAGTAGTAAGGTTCAATGTAAATTGGGAAAATTTGACAGATTGGAGTAGGTTGATGTGCTGGCGTCTGTACCATGTACCTAACTAAGACGATCGTTCTACTGGCCTAACCTTACGATAACCCTCAGCGATTCGTTTGCACTGACGGAGCCGGATGCTATCTAAGTTGACGTATTCGGTCGATATTCTTTTCTGTATTCGGTGGGACAGTCTGATTGCAATACAAGCATGTTTTATCCGTACCTGACCTAAAGTATTCTTGATCAATTTCATTGACTTATAATCAACCTACAATGTAACTCTTACCTCATTGTAATAAACTATAATGAGTAACATTGCACTAATGACTTACTGCTGACAGGCCCACCACATGATAATTGAAAAAAAAAGCAAATTTTTTCAAACGAAAAGGTCTATCGACAAGTGGAAAATAGGATTTTGGGGCAATTTGGGGGCCTGGGGCAAATTGTCCCTGCTGCCCCCCCCCCACACCTTTTGTGGCGGGCCTGACTACTGAAAGACTTACTAATGGTTTTACGTCACTCAAATTTGATCGTGAATGGAGACCATAAGGGTCAGTTTCATACGTTTTACAGCTGATTCCCATTTCAGTTCATGATATGTACAATAATATATGTCAATTAAAAAGTAGGTACTACTTCAAGTATATTCCTTATATATTGCCTGTTACACATTACATGCGCATAACATACAATATGTTGCCCATTGTGTCTCCCTATGTCAATTTCTACATTCAAATCTGTAATTTGTATGGTGTACATAAAGACTATTCTACGACTTATATTATATGTTAACTTACCCCGGACAGGTCTAGTTTATCCAGGTAGCCCAAGTAATTGGCTTTGCGATCTTGTTCACGCTTAGCGAAGAACAACCAACTATGAAGACCTGGAAATAAAAACCATTTGATATAAGTTTAGAAGCCCATGTTCAATGGTGAATATTACTGTCTAGGAACAATAGTAGGAACCTAAGTCATACGAGCAATAGTATCTATGTCATAGAAGTACCAACCCTAGAAGTAAACTCAAAATATTTTATAAAACTACCGAAATCAGAAATCTTATAACCGTTTTCGCTATAAATCGATTCTTGGCTGTGTCCATGATCTGATTATAGGTCATCGCCCATTATAACAGCACCGCTCCAGCACGGTAACGCCCCGGCACCACCTCGATATATCTAGTCGTCAACGTAAGCAAGGCGACGGCTAGTTGTCAACGCGCCGTAAGCAAGGCGACCGCTAGTCGCCAACGCGCCGTCAGCAAGGCGACCGCCCGCTGACGGCACGCCACCGGTGAGGTGAAATGTTGTTGTTCATTTACAAGCGAGGTGTCACCGCGCGGCCGGCGAGGCGTCACCGCGCGGCCGGCGAGGCGTCACCGCGCAGACTGCTATGCGTCAACGCGCGGACGGTGAGGCGACGGCGAGCGGGCTCCTCGCTTGAAGCGTGCTGTCGGCGCGCCGTGTGACAGCTCGCGGGCCGCTCACTGCCGGCGAGCCATCCACTATTTTGTATAGCCATCGTAATATAGACTTTAAGTAATACATTTGACTTAAAGTCCTAACTTGATTTATAAATTATTAGCCGTGTCGGAGCCGTGCTGCTATAATGAGCGATGACCTTTAAAGCGCAGGCCACACCGCCAGCTAGCGGGCGGGCGGGCGAAGCGAACGAACATCGTTTCACCTCTTTACATACTTCGGTTCACACCGCGAGCTACCGATATTTCGCGTAGTTTGTATAGTTTCCTTCGTTCGTTTCCTTCGTTCGCTTCGCCCGCCCGCCCGCTAGCTGGCGGTGTGGCCTGCGCTTTAGTCGGTAAAATGCCTGCGCTAGTCCTGTCTATGTCCTAATTTGAAAATGGAGAAGGTTCATTGTTCGATAGATAAATGTTCCTGTCAGATACCTAAGTTGTTGTTGGCTGTCATTTCATTGTTACGTGAGGGCGTGAGGGCTATATTTAGGAACTGCCAACATGTGTAGAGTGCTAATTGATGATGTAATTGTAAATAAACGGGACTCCTTACAAGGACAGCTCCGAACAATCCTTGCGAAACTGTCAGAAACAAAAGAACGTATATACGAAACGTAAGCATAAATAAAATAAACCAAAGGGCGACATTATTCTTATTGTGTTCCTACTCTAGTACGAAAGGGATTCTGGAAGAAATATGACTTATTACATTCAAACACATTAAAACAAACAGATAGGTACACAGCTATATACTTTTGAAATATTTCTTTTGTTGAAACTGTCAATTATTCATCATCATCATTCATCATTTCAGCCAAAAGACGTCCACTGCTGAACATAGGCTTCTCCCAAGCACCGCCACTTCGACCGATTTTGTGCTTCCCGCATCCAGCGGATCCTTGCGGCCTTCACAAGGTCATAGGTCCATCTTGTGGGAGGCCTTCCAACGCTTCGTCTTTCGGTACGCGGTCGCCACTCCAGAACCTTTCGTCAATTATTATAAAAGACAATAGAATAATTTCTAAAATAAGTCGATGTCTTCGTGATTAGTTTTATGCTTACTTGAATAAGGCACCTTTATCTTATATTTGTCGAAAAGTCAACACAAAGGTCCTATCCCAGTTACTAGCCAATCTTAAAACCGAACCCCGACCTTCTGTTAATCAGCTATCTAATTACGCAACACATTTTCGTAAGCATTTCCGACGAATCTGTTTCATTTTGACAGTTTAATAATGTTCATTGCGTTATTTACGTTGTTAAGCAGATTTTTTTCGAACTTATGAAGCAATGGGTTAGCAATCTGTTTCAAATCGATTCAAATTCTGATTGATCGTGTATTACGTAATTAGGGTACCTACAGGGTGTAGGCGGTTGATCACTTTTTACTTTATTACTAAGGGCATATAAGGTTGAAAAGTAGTCGACCGCCAACTGTCGCGTCCAGGTAGATACTGTGGCGGCATCTACATTGCTACATGCAAACTACACATTACTGGCGTCACGCGAAATGCTGCATCTCGCAAGCAAAATTTACCGCGCGATCAGCATAATTATATATAACTTCCCGACATCAATCGTCGGGCAGTTGCCCACCAGACACGACACCCGTCTAGTCGGAGGATCCTCCATTTTCTATAGAGTATGTGTGAACTTTACACCCTGTTCCTGGTACCTCTACATATAATACTATTGATCCATCCCTTTTAAGAATAATTGGAATGGCTTAATATGCAAAAATCTGAGACTATTCGGGGTAGAGTTTGTTCTTAGGAACTACATGGTCTATTTAAAAGTTAAAAAAAGCTGCAATCAAAGATTTTCTACAGGGCAAGTTAGCAATACTTACCGAGTACATCGTTGGACTTGAGTTCAGCCATGAATATGTTCTCGAATGCACAGCTGCACTTGCACAGCCCGGTCCAGTGGCGCGCGTACTTCGTGAACCAGATCTTCTTCAACAAGTCCACCTGCTCAGTGTACTCATTCATTTGAGTCAGACCTAATAGGAAAGGGGTACTGAGATTAGGATTATACCTTCCAACAAATAGGAACAAACTTAGGCTTAATTTACTAGTCGCAGAACTGAATGAGAGAGAGTTTTGGAACGAAATTGTACAAAGCATAATGAACTTTATGTCAATTGTGTAACGCACATACTAGATACGAGCTATAGCTGCAGGAATTCCCGAGAATGCGTGAGAATTCTCCGGAAGACACACGACCTGTTTTTTGGCTCGCATCTAGTTTGTACTCTACACAATTGACATACCTAAAGTTCATTATGCTTTACAAAATTTCGTAAAAAAAACTCGCTTCGATTCTGTTACGCGAGAATATAAATTGAGCCTTGTCCGTTATAGCAGTTATAGTTACTCACAGCCAAAATAAATGTTCGTTAAATTTATTTTTCTATGCAATGGTCTCCTCTATGCCGTAAGTTCAAAAGGCCGTGTCCTGACTTGATAAAAGAATGAATTAGAAATCTGACGCAGATATAAAAGACTTGACTGTATCTACACTCTGATATGAGTGTTGGTATGCATGGGTTGATTACTAAGAAACTACCGATTATAATTCATTGTTTGTAAAGAGTTTAGTAGTAAACGTATCAATATGCTTTAGTTGTTAGCATACGGACTGCAAACGTAGATGTGATGAGAATGTGGAAGCCCTGTAGGTAGATGTAGGTAGGTACCTTCTAGGTAGGAGCTATGGTCGACTAACAAGTAATTATAAAAGTAGCTTAGGTACCATCGATCACTAATAAAGAACTTAGGTACCGGTTAACCTGTTATAATAATTATCTAGGCAGTAACATAATTGGTCAATCGATAGGAAGGAATATTTTAAGTTGGAAATGAAAATGACTTCCCGTGGCCCGTGGGTGATGTAATGTAAGTAAAAAAAAACAGGTTTCGTTACCTTTGCTGACCAAATAGTTCATAAGACTTCTGATTGGGCCGGTCGCAAGGATTGTGTTGATAAAAGTGGTCTGTTCCGTTTCCTCCTGCAACATGACATCATCTAACATTAGTTTACCTTGTTTGATGCAGGTGTCTAACTGCTTATAGGTATACGTTGGAATGAATTACTCAATTGTAACGATATAAGTACTCACATTGGGCGTGACGAACTCTGGTCTTATCACGTTTTTGTGGTAATTGTCGAAGAGTGCAACAAATGGTCTTATTGTTGGGCCACTCCACACGTTCTCAGGCACGGTCAGGAGGCTACAATATTATAAATATAGTGAGTGGTTTCATTTTCATGAAGAGGCAGAGGGCCGTCTTTACCCGGGGGTGCAAGGGGTGCGAAACACCCGGGCGCAGGGTCTTAGGGGGCGCCAGCCAATCGCCTATAGGCTATGCATACCAACCAGGAATACCTAATCACAATCAGGAACGAAATACGAATGAAACAGACGGACAACGAAGTGATCCTATATGGGTAAAATTTTTCCATTTGAGGTACAGAACCCTAAAACAGGAAAACAATTTTTTTTTTGGCTTGTCGGGCGCAAGTTGGTCTTCGCACCCCGGCGCCCAATATGGCCCTGGATACATTATCAACACAAATACCAATACTTCGTTGTTAACGACTGAACGTGTTCAGAATAAAGGCTAAGAACTTTTGTGTGAATAATAATATTTTAAGTGGTGATAAGTAGGTAGGTATACCTAGGAGGTAAAACAAAGGGGTACCTAAGTAGGTATATACACTATATACCTACCTACGTAATCATTCATTTTGCCATTAATTCATTGTTAAATACTGTGACTACCTAATAGTTATTATATTCAAACGGAAATAGATAAAAATACTACAGTCACACACAGTAGCTAATTGTTGCACAACAAAACAATAACAGTTAACCATCCATGTTCATTTTTAGAATAGAATATAATAATATTTAGAATATAATATAATAGTAGCAGTCATATTTTAGTTAGTAGGTAGTGATCAGACCTAACATAATATTTACTTGAGGTAAAAAAATCTTACTTAGCTTGCGCCTTGTCATCTTTCGATAGAGGGCTGGTTTTGCCTTGCAAATTGACTTGGATGTACGCGAAAGCGTTGTTGATATCCGCGTTGAACATCTCCTCACTGATGCGCAGGATGTCTTCATCAGTGGTGGAGTCCTGCACCTGACGCAGCAGGTCCTCATAGCTCTTCTTCTTTGCATAGTCGACCACTCCGCCGACCACAGTTCCTATCTGCGTGAGGGTATTGGTCGCTGTGTTTCCTTGCTGGCCAGTCACAGAGTTTCCGATCAAATTAGGCAAAATGTTGTTGAAGATTTGCCCCGCAGCATGCGCTAAGTCGTCGGCCCGACATACTGCTACACAAACCAACAACACTAGCGCAATTTTCATTTTGGATAGAGTATAATACGTTGTTTCTAGCGCGATCACGGCGCACTAGTGATCTCTGAGCCGCGCGAGCAGGCGATACTGCGCGACCTTTTGGTGATGTCATGCACCTACTATAGATACGATGTGTTGTTGGGATTCATAGCGCGATGGTTTTTGCGACGACGACGGAGATTGCCCAGAATGTGTAATATGAGATGCAGAGTAGATTCTGTCTTGGTAAACAGAATTGACCTCCGCAGGTTTCCGACATTGACACCTCAGAACACGCAACTTGTGTAATTGTGAACGCTACTCGTGTTGCGCTTATGTATGGACACCCGAGACATGTTTATCTGCATAATGGATATTGTCATTTGTGCAGCGCATTTGTTAACTTTTTGTAGAATTGAAGACTATAGGAACCTAAGAATGAAAAGGATATTTGGTTACATCAACTCATTTCTTGTCTTCGTCACCTTTGATAGGTACCTATTGATTGAAGCCCAGAGATTTGAGAATTCGATTTTTTTGCAATATTTTTCCTTATTATGGGACCTACCATTATAATGAATGAACAAAATGATTTCATTTGAATACTCATCAAGGTGACCAACACTTAATAACAAATGACGAGCGTTGCCTAAACGAGGATATGCGGTCACCTCCATCAGCTAACACATCAGACCGCATTATCTGCCTCTTGGCAGGACTCCATTTATGCTTACGGCTCTGCTCACAAAAAATCTCATGTAATAATAAAATTATAATTTTTGTCTTTAATTTCCTCGACGATCACCATGGGAAAAGCAGAACAGTAGATTTACTAATCTAAGATTACTACTACTTGCTTGACCAATGTCCACTTGACTGTGTCCAAACTTCCAGAAAACAGGACTAACATTCATATTTAGAACGAGTGTGAATGTTAGTCCTGTTTTCTGGAAGTTTCATTAAATTAGTACTTAACTAATTAGCATTCAATCCGTTAATCAACGGTACATCCCAGAGACATAATGTAAGGGTTCATTAGATAACAACGGGTACGGGTACGGTAACGGGGGTTTCGGGTTGGATTGGTTTGGTTTTGGGGTGATGGGGTATATAGTATTAAGTATCCGTAGGTAGACGAATCATCAAATCATCATATCTGAATGTTTCTTCTGTGCACTCCTAAACAAAGGATGTAAGTTTTTGTCTTTACCTACATTCTCAACGTGGTGGTTTGTAAGAACCTGGCAAAGACTCAGGACATTGTGTATTGAAAGTTGAAAGTTTAGGTACTTTAAGAGTGTAATCACGTGAAATCTTTGATGTGGAATCAGGATGTAACAACTGCAGTAGTATTTATATCCCACGAACAAAAGAAAGTCATCAGAAAAGAGACATTATCAGAAGCGCATCGTTGCGGGCGAGCGCGCGCTCGCAATGCAGCAGTAGCGTGCTGCGCCCGCGCACGGCGGGAAAATCGTATCTTACTCGATGTTTAATGCATAGGCTCTCGTCCGATCCACGTTTGAATACTTGTACGGTGCTGTTAGAACCTATATACTACATAGCAACCGTTTGGAATGCTTTTTTAGAATATTAGTTTGATGATGCTCAATTTGTTTGTTCCTTTAATAAATTTTCTCATTAAATTTTAGGAATGCAGTAAGAATTGTGGATGGAAAGTTACATGCTAGTGCTACTCATGTTTGTACTACGAGTAGTAACCCTATGAATAGAGTGATCAGATTTCATAGGGCACCTAACGATTCCGAAGCAGGTAAGGTTCCGAATGGATCAATATTTTCAAAAAAAATAAAAAAGCTACCTTAATCTCTATTTTTAATAGATAAAGAGATGGACGATCCAGGTGCCAGAGTAGTTTGAAGTGCCGATGAACGTGGTACTATTTTAGGCCACAGACTCGCTTTACTGAAAACAATGACAAGGATTCACGATCCTCAACAGTGAGGTACCGACTAAAGAGGAGGTGGATCTATTTTTAAACTAATATCTAGTTAAAACTGTTCTTGTTTCATTGCAAAATAGAACGAGTGGTAGTTAATTGAAGCAATAACATAACAACCTGACTCATTTATTTGCATCTCTGGCTGCGATGCTCCTTATCATCCATGCAGTTTCAACAACAATGACTAAAATGTTTTGTTCTTATGACATTATTTTGTGAGTCGGGTTTTCATTATTTTATTTGCTTTGCAGTTGATAACTTCAATTTCTTGGAAATCAATGAAAAAAACTTGACTAATTCTTAGTACCTAATCATCAATTTAAACAAACAACAATGTTTTAGGATGGTTATTTCTCCATTGTACTCTATCTGTATTTTAATATAATACAAATATCAAATACGTACTGCATTTTTATTATTTTTTATAATGACGTATCGGCTTATTACATAATCATCATCATCATCATATCAGCCGAAAGACGTCCACTGCTGGACATAGGCCTCCCCCAGGCTCCGCCACTTCGACCGATTCTGTGCTTCCCACATCCAGCGGATTCCTGCGGCCTTTACAAGGTCGTCGGTCCATCTTGTGGGAGGCCTTCCAACGCTACGTCTTCCGGTACGTGGTCGCCACTCTAGAACCTATCGGCCCCATCGGTTATCTGTTCTGCGAGCAATGTGTCCTGCCCAATTGTTCGGGCTATGGCGGTTACCTTGGTTCTCCTGCGGATCTCTTCATTACTGATTCGATCACGTAGGGAAACAAATTACATAAATAACAGACATATTATTACATCGCCACCCCGGAAAAGCGATACGATGGATTTATGGGGACAACGTATCCCACTCGTCTCCTAATTAAATCCTAAGAATATTTTAAGTGCAGCAAGTGAGCAGTGCAAGAGAGCAGTGGTGGCCCACTGGTAACGGCCCCGACTTACGTGTTGTAGGTCGTGGGTTCGAACCCAAGCAGGCGTTTTACTTTGTGTAAATAATTTCATGACCATTGCTCTCAAAACGGTGAAGGAAAACATCGCGAGGAAACCGGCAGGTCTTAGTACCAAAAAATTCGAAGAAATGTGACATCTACCAACCCGCACTGGGCCCGCGTGGTAGATTACGGCCCACTCCCTCTCACAGAGAGGAGGCCTGTGTCCCAGCAGTGGGAACATTAATTGGCTGATGATGATGATGATATTTTAAGTAAATTTTATGTCATGGCTACGAGGGATTTCCCAGTAGAGTAATTACGTTTTTAAATGTAGCTATAGATGGGGCAAGTTTGGGAACCAACCTAAACGGAAATCTGTAGGAATTATCTATACTATAGCAATAAAACAAAGTTTAAAAAATACATTTTTATGTTTTCTTTTACTGAGGCCTCGCGACCCCCTTATAGAGGCTTCGCGACCCCCCAGGGAATCTCGACCCACCCGTTAAAAATACTGTACTATACTATACCTAACTACTCCACCACTTCTACTACTACAACTGCTCCGTTGGTTTCGTGGTTGCAAGTGCGAATGCTGGGTGTGAGGTCCTGGGTTCGATTCCCGAGTCGGGCAAAGTGTTATTGGGTTTTTCCATTAGGAATTTCTTAGTAACAGCCCGGAGTTTGGAAGTTGGCGCGTACACGCACTTGAAGCCGTTGGTCCTACGCCTGACTGATCTCTCTCCGGTCGGATTGCCGTCCCATCGGTCTATAAGAGTGAGGGAAGAGAGAGTGCACCTGTGTCTGCGCACACATCTTATGCACTATAATATCGCCCGCGTCGAAGGCTAGTCTTCGTTGAGATTGGCCGCCGTGGCCGAAGTAGGGTCTGGAGGATGACTGACTATCAGACTTTTGTATATATGGACTATTACTAGGATGACTGACTATCAGACTTTTGTATAGGTATATGGACTATATACAGGGTGACAGGGAAATTCGACCTATTCCTTGAAAAGGCTTATACTAGAGGTCATTAGCTACAAATTAAGCCCAATGAAGTAGGGGTCAAAACTGGATGGTTCTCGAGCTGTGACGGTTCTTCGATTTTGTAGAAAATTTCTGCCTTGTTACCAAAAACAATTAATTATGAAAAAAATACTCCACTCTAAACATTTAATTGATACTTTTCTGAAAGCTGAAAAAGGAGTGATCATTGTAAAAAAAAATGCTTGCCCAAAACTAACATACTCTCAGAAATAGAAGGTCTATAGTAGCAATATTTTTTAATGATTGTATTATTCCCAAACATTGAAGTAAGCTGTTGGAAAAAAATTGTATGACAGTTGGCGTACAAATGTGTAAAATGACTAACTGGGTTCATAAGCTTTCCAAAAAGGTACAATTGTCATTAACTTTCCCAGCGGTTTTTCAAAAATCAGCAAAAGGGCACTAAAGGTCATATTTTTAATTTTGATTTGTTAATTGAATTCAGCTCGAAAAGTCAACAGTGTAGAGTAGTGAATAAAAAATAAATGTAATTTGATAAGGCTTAATACAAAAAAAGCAGTTAACAAAAATTACACATCCTTTTCGAATTGCCTGCCATTGTTGCGTAAGCAAACACGCAGCCTACGACGTACTTCACTCACTGGCACTCGCGTTGAAAGTGAGGTTTTCATGTGTTCGGCAGCTGCCAAAATCCTCTCCCTCAACTCTTTAATGTATGTCACTGGTGTAGGGTACACTAAGTCCTTCATGTGACCCCAAAGATATAAGTCGTATGGCGTTCAATCTGGACTTTCAATGACTTCAAAATGGTGGGCCCACCAGAGAAGATTTTAAATATTTGGATGGAGATTGGCCATGATAAGTTGATCGGGCCATTCTTCTTGCCCCGAAATTTGAGTGGCATAACGTGCCTATAATCGGCAGATCACTGCCGAGATACAAAAATGTATACCAACAAATAATAATAATAATAATAAAGCCATTTATTCAGACCATTTAAACTTATGCTACTAAAATAAAATTATGAAAAAGTTGTAAACAAAAAGTATAAAGTAAAATAAAATAATTCTATTGTTGACACCGGCTGTCTTAGTCTGTGTGCCCATTGGCAAAGGCCTCCTCCATCTCCTTCCATTTTTCTCTATCTATTGCTAATCGAGTCCATAATTTTCCTCCTATGATTTCCAGCTCGTCACTCCAACGTTTTCTCTGCCTTCCTCTATTTCGTTTGCCATTTCTCGGATACCAGACTGTTACTCTTTTGCTCCATTTGTCTGAGCCTCTGAGGGTGTGACCAGACCACTTCCATTTAAGTTTCCTGATTTTCCGTGTGACATCAGTCACCGTTGTAACCTGTCTTATATCCTTGTTTAAAACAAGGATATAACGTACCTACGAAAACTTTTTAAGAGAAGAAATGAACACGGTTTTGGAAGATGTGCCTTTGACTTTGACTCTGACTTTGAAGGACTTAGTGCACCTACTACCAGTGATATACATTGAAGAGTTAAGGGAGAGGATTTTGGCAGCTGCCGAACACATGAAAACCTCACTTTCAACGCGAGTGCCAGTGAGTGAAGTACGTCGTAGGCTGCGTGTTTGCTTACGCAACAATGGCAGGCAATTCGAAAAGGATGTGTAATTTTTGTTAACTGCTTTTTTTGTATTAAGCCTTATCAAATTACATTTATTTTTTATTCACTTCTCTACACTGTTGACTTTTCGAGATGAATTCAATTAACAAATCAAAATTAAAAATTTGACCTTTAGTGCCCTTTTGCTGATATTTGAAAAACCGCTGGGAAAGTTAATGACAATTGTACCTTTTTGAAAAGCTTATGAAACCAGTTAGTCATTTTACACATTTGTACGCCAACTGTCATACAATTTTTTTCCAATAGCTTACTTCAATGTTCAGGAATAATACAATCATTAAAAATTATTGCTACTAAAGACCTTCTATTTCTGAGATTATGTAAGTTTTGGGCAAACATTTTTTTTTACAATGATCTCTCCTTTTTCAGCTTTCAGAAAAGTATCAATTAAATGTTTAGATTGGAGTATTTTTTTCATAATTAATTGTTTTTGGTAACAAGTCAGAAATTTTCTACAAAATCGAAGAACCGTCACTGCTCGAGAACCATCCAGTTTTGATCCCTACTTCATTGGACGTAATTTGTTGCTAATGACCTCTAGTATAACCCCTTTCAAGGAATAGGTCGAATTTCCCTGTCACCCTGTATACAAAAGTCTGATAGTCAGTCATCCTAGTCAAATAGTTTATGAAGAAAGTTTCTTAACAAACGTTCGTAGATTGTAGTGGAACTTCTTCTTCCCTCATGTCGTAACCTCAGCAACCTTACGTTCACCAAGGTTGGTAGTAGACCTGACTGCCTTGAATGTGCACATAATCACATAAGCAGTGACCTCACTCGTGAAAGATCTATTCACCGGGTATCTATTGACGTGACCGTTTGCTTGAGTTGGGGATGTCTGTTATAAATGTAGCTATGAGCAGCTTCTACATTGCAAAATTATTCCAATAAAATAAACCGTTATTTGTGTATGTAAACATTCCGGCTATACCGAGAACACGTTATCGATGAGGTCACGCCAGGCAGAGGTCGCTGACGCAGCGACGCGACCAGTCCAGTTCGACGGTGGCACGTCGCACGAATTGACCCTGGCAAATATTGATATCGACCAATCAGAGCAGACCCTAGCTCGCTGTTCATCAGTATCTGACCGGTGCCGAGTTGCCGACAGTACGAGGTAAAGAGTTCCGGAGGTTAGTCAAATTGTGAGCAACATGAAGGCCGCCGCTTTGATTTTGTTATTCGTCTTTTGTTCAGTTGAATGTAAGTAACAGATTATTTATTATATTTTATTACACGCAGCTGTAAAATAAAGTACCTAAGTAGTAGGTTGGTAAGCTGAATTTCAGGAAAATCTTTTATTGTATACAGGGTTATTTGTAAAACACCAGGAACATCTTAAGGGGTCATTGTACTCATCATTATGAATAACTTTCACTATGGGACCGAAGTAGAAATCGCGAAAAAAAATCAGCTGTTCCCTACATTTATGTTCTCATATCTTGTCAAAATGTAGGGAACAGCTGATTTTTTATTCGCGATTTCAGGTTTGGTCCCATAGTAAAAGTTGTTCATAATGATGAGTATAATGACCCCTTAAGAGATTGCTGGTGTTTTACAAATAACCCTGTATACTTTCCTTTTATTTAAGAATAACAAATTACTCTCGATTTGTTTTATCTAAAAATAACACTGGTTTTATTTTATTATTTTATAACGTGTGGTGTAACGACGATCAAGTTCATTTATCTTTGTCCACTGCCTGACTCTATTTAATTATTAAGTAGGTACTTATATGACTTAGTTGTACTTAAAAGTTTCGCATCAACTAAATCATTTCTGACCACAACACCAAAACAGGTACTTTAATGTGTTGATAAAAATAACCTGGGCGTTTATAATTTCAGGTCGTAAGGTCGTGCCGATAAACAAACATGCGAACATCGACTTTATCAACATGGAGAGTGGGGGGGTGAGGACACAGCCCGCTGTGGTGCCACCTAAACAGCCCGTGCCGGCCCCGGCAGCGCCTAAGCAACCCGCGCCGGTGGCGCCGGTCGCAGTACCCACGAAGCCTCTGACCCCGGTTCCTGCTCCTAAGCCAATTGCACCACAACCAGCACCGTCAAAGCCTGCACAACCTGCCCAAATCAAGCCTGTTCCCGTGAAACCCGCACCTGTAGCGAACCCCATCACGACCCCCGGATCCGGCAGCGTCAAGGACCTCGTCAACTTCTACGACAGCCAAGGCAAGGCGAGTCCCATCCGACCCTACAGTTACAGCCAAGCCGTGAAACAAGGATGAATCAATGTATTCTTCAAATAAATAAATAAATCGTGCCATAAAGTGAAAAATAAGTTTATATTGTTTAAAAACTGTTATAGCGATACCGTCTTAAAATAAAAATAAATTAATATCATTTTATATTAAACAATTTTAGCGGTCACTAGGAGGCTGTCTTCAATTTCTTCTCTTGAATGAAACAGAAACAGAATGTTTCTTGTCTTATAGGGTAAAGTTTAATGAGGGCTGGACAGTGAATTCATTAGGTACTTACCTAATACTTATAATAGGTTACTACTGTTACAGTAGGAATGCCAAAGCTGATCAATCGCTAATAGCTTATTGATTGAATACGCTTAGCAATTATCAATAAAAAAGAAGTCAATGAGATAGACTGGCAATAAAATTTCTGTGAATTATTTTCAGGACTGCACTTTTTAGTTAGTAATTTAATACAGTAGTCAAGTATGAATTTAACAAGGTAAATATTTAATACTTATAATAGGTTAGATACTACTGTTACAGTAGGAATGCAAAAGCTGATCAATCGCTAATAGCTTATTGATTGATTACGCTTAGTTATCAATCAAAAAGAAGTCAATTAGATAGACTGGCAATAATATTTCAGTGAATCGTTTTCAGGACTTGACTACAGTTAATAATTTAATACAGTAGTCAAGTATGCATTTAACAAGGTAAATCATTTCTATTCACAAGATGAAGAGTCAGTGTAAAAAAAAGAACTTGAGAAGTATACGAGTACCTACGTACTCGTAAGTATCCGACCGCAGACTGCAGAGAGATATCGTTTTAAACTTCACCTGCTGAATAAAAAGTGGAAAGAGAATAGGTATATGTAATCTTGCAGTTAACCACAATTAGAAACGGAGTCAACGGCCGTCACATCAGCCGGATACATCTAGATGCGACATAAAAGGCGCATTAACAAGATATAAACAATTGCTGCAGAGCCTATTCCAGCCAGTGAAAGTGTACGGCGCGGGCGCAGGCGGGGGCGGGCGGACCGAGCGCCTCTCCGAGGCATTGTCGCTCATTCATCGCACCGCGCCGAGCCTCTCGTAATCTCACGGTTTTCAAGCACAAAAGACAATTTATAATAGCTTCAATATACAGCTTCATTTACAGACACTATTTAAAAGCGGAATGCCGTGAGGACAAGAAACAACACATTTCGTAACCTGTACGTAATCCAGATCCTTACAATGCACATAAAACAAACAAAACTCCAGGAAATAATTATGAATGCACCAGTTTTTCTAGACTAAATAAAAAGGTGCTAAGTGACCTACTTTGTAACTTTTACATTACTGCGAAGCCGTCTGGTAACCACAGTGGTATTGACACAAAAGAAAAACAAGTTCGTAATATTTTTTCAATTATCCGACTCTATACCTACATTGCTGAATCAATATTTACTTATACATTATGTAGGTGGCTACTAACCTCAGTCCAACGTGCTCAGAGCTTTCACATAATAATATTTGCACAGTAGGTAGTGCGAAAACATTTATGTACTAAGAAGAAATTAAATTTATCCAAAACCAACTAAGCTTTTAGCTAGTACTACACCGATATGTGTTTGCATTAATAATAGCTACATATTTAAGTTTTGGGATACACACGTAAACTTCCTTCTTCAGGCCTCCTCTTTAACCTTTAAGTTGTGCAGTCGTAAATACCTACGATCTAGTTAAATAAAGATGATGCCTGACACCTCCAAAAAAATTCAGATCCTGTATGAAAAATGTACGAGAATTTTGCATGAAAAAATGTTCAGAACTTATTAAGGCGATGATAACCGACTTTTAATGATTTTATACTGAAGATCACGTCTAAACGAGTAGTGTTAATGATTTGGCAAAATATCTGTTAAATTAGAGGATTTTCTTAAATATCTATGTAAATGAATATTTTAGATTATGTTTATATTACGTAGTGAAATTAATTTGTAACGTTATGTCTAACGCGGTTAAACAACTGAGAATCACGCAAAATCTATCAAGCGTATTTTTCTGAAACCTTCACCATTTTAAAGATAGTTTAATGATTGATCTTTTAGTAAGGTGTTTTATTAAAATACCTTTGGTTTTATATATAATAAATTAATAATGCGTCTAATTTGGGACAGTGCTCCTTGATGGGCGAGTCCTATTACTGGTTGGACATACGACGCGTTGGGTGAGCTCAGTACAGAACACGCAAGATAACCACTCAAGTTCACTGGCATTATATCTGAGTCTTAAAACAAAACTTGATTAGGATTCTCACTTCCCGCACTGCGGACTCGTCAAGCTGCACGATTAGTAGATAGGGCTGCGGCGACTGCTCACGAAATATGTGCCACTTTCACTGTCTGCATGAATCATGCGGTTACGTCTACAGGATGCCTTATAGCTTACATTATGCTACGTTCGCGACGTATTGTGCAACTTCGTGGCCGCATTTTGAGCTTAAAATAACAACAATGAGTCAACGCCCTTGCCAAAATAAATATGATCTTCTTATGGGCATTTCCAAATTTTGGAACACCTCAATTTACGGAGGATTCTTTTAAGAATAATTTCTAACTTTCTTATTTCATAACATTCCTAAATAGATTTTAAAAATGTTTAATTTTATGTATTATTAAAACTTAAAAACCAAGTTTTTTTCAAATCTTTCAACGATACGATATTTTTACATGGTTTTTAGGGTTCCGTAGTCAACAAGGAATCCTTATAGTTTCGCTATGTCCGTCTGTCTGTCTATCTTTCCACGGCTTAGCTCAGAGACTCTTAGTACTAGAAATTTGACATGGGTATGGTAAAATAAAATCATGCCTAAAAAAGTTTTTTACCGTACACGTAAAGTGGGTATATATTTTTTTTCTAGACTATGACGTGGTATGGGGTGTCGTTGGAAAGGTCGTTCAAGTTTAAAATATTGTGAGTGTGTGAAAACCATTTTTGGATTCAGGGATCCGTTTGCGTAATTTTAAACTGCCAGCTAAATAGTTGGTTTTGGTTATGTAAAAAAATCATGGCAGTAGTATAGGTACTTACGAGTATATAACGAATTTAAAAGGAAAACTATCACAGCTAAGTAGATAACTAAAGTACAGTTTTACCGAGCTTTGTATTTGTTAAAGTGAGTGCTCAGGCTAGAGTCTAGACCAAATATAAGGACTACGGTATTTTACCCAACGATAAATAATAAAATTCTTTTATTGGCACAAAGAAATGTGTACAAACAGAGTGAAGCCCTGACTCGATCCTGCGCTAGGTAAAAACATCTGTGTTACAGGGGCCAGTGTCTTCTCTCAATATCCCCTTCTCCCAAACGATGAACTGATTTTATCTATCTATTACATAAAATAAGTAATTTACGTCAATCTGTTAGCTACGCGGTTTTCCAAGCTTTCTACGGATAAAGAGTAATTTAATGTATCAACTTTCTTACGTCCATAATAAGAAGAGCAGGTGTACCAAACAATACGCCGCTCGTACTAGCTACTTATAAATTAGGCATATTAGTTATAACACAATGGTGTACTTACTCGGCTCAAGTCGGCTCCATGCGAGTTCCCATCGTGTTGCTACGAAGATATTCACAATGACAATAGTTAGAATTACTTAGGGCTGTCAGGTTTTCATCGTTTTCTCAACACTGATCTGTTTTCTTTCAAACCAGTTGCCACTAAACTAAGATGGAAAGATACAGATAAAAGGAAAGCGTATTTTCTCGTGTTGTAAATTATAAGTACCTATCTTTAATTATAAAAAAGCTTGTTTTTTTTTAATTTAATAACTAGCTACGCCCCGCGGTTTCACCCGCGTATGTGTCGATCCCGTGCGAATATCGGGATTAAAAGTATCCTATGTCCTTAATCAGAATTTGAATCGTTTTGAAACAGATTCCTAGTCCATTGCTTCAGAAGTTCGAAAAAAAAATCTGTTCAAAAAATTTTACAGATTAGTCGGAATCGTATACGAATATGTGTTGCGTAATAAGATAGCTGGTGACTACTATCTACACACGTGACAAATTTCATCCATATCTGTTCAGCCGTTTTAGCGTGAAAGCGTAACGAACAAATAAACAAATTCAATTTCGCATATTTTTTTTTTATTAGTTGGGATGGTGCTTGTTTTTATCTAATGCCTTATAGCTGAAGTTGCTTTGCCTATAAGTTTTTATTTTTACCTAGAACTACCCCCAACAACGGAAAGGAAACTACTTCGAACTAGAGAACTGAGATCCGCTTCATTTTTAACCGACTTCCAAAAGGAGGAGGTTCTCAATTCGTCTGAATGTTTTTTTTTTTTTTTGTATGTTTGTTACGCGATATCTCCGACAATTATGGACCGATTTTGAAAATTGTTTTTTTGTTTGAAAGGGTATGCTCCCGAGGTGGTCCCATATAAATTTTATTAACTTTACTTGGATAGTTTTTGAGTTAGCTTCAATAATACGTATTTTTCCCACTTAGTTTATATGGATGATATAATGATACTTCCAATCACTGTTATTTACATAGCAGGTTAGTGGTATTCGAATTTGTATGGGATAGGTACCACAACTAAAAAGTGCAAAATAAAAACTTTTTACAAAAAAAATTAAAACCGACTTCCAAAAAAAACCACTACAAAGTGAAAAATAACTTTAATTTCGGAAGTCGGTGGCAAAAAACGAAAGTTCAAAACCAAATGCACCGACTTCCGAAATTAAAGTTATTTTTGACTTTGTGTTGTCTTTTTTGGAAGTCGGTTGTTCTTTTTTTGTAAAAAGTTTTTTTAATTCTTTAAGTTGTAGGTTTTTTTTATATGCGTAGGTAGATTAGGTACCCTTAAAAATGACAAAGTGCTTGTTGCCTGTAGGGTTTGAGCAGAACCCAATATCGTTAAAAGTAGAAAGTATCACACTTCCACAGCTTCCTATAGAGATTGACATACCTTAGTACAGCTAGGTGCGAACGCCCCTCAAAGTATTTATTAGCAAACTAGCTTTGGCAATTTTCGTCCAAATCTGTTCAGCTGTTTTAGCGTGAAAGCGTAAAAAGCTCACATTCGCAATTATAATATTACTAGCTTTCGCCCCCGGCTTCGCCCACGTGGTGGTCGGAAATTAACCCACGGGAACGTACTACCGGGATAAAAAGTATTCTATGAATTTATCCAAGTTATAAACTATCTGTGTGCCAAATTTCATCTAAATCCATTTAGCTGTTTTTGCGTGACTGAGTAACAAACATACAAACTTTCACATTTATAATATTAGCAGGATAGACAGTGTCTGCAGCTGTTGAGACAATTTTTCAGCCCAACTTGTTTAACAACAGAAATCTTTGATATAAATAAACGAATTACTATAATGGGTAGGTCTAAATGCCTGTCGGAGTTCGTTACTGAAACCTCAATTTCGCCATAATGATCATTCATGTTTATAAGTCATCTACTCATCTATCACAAACATTATAATTATGTTTTTAAAAGCCCAACTGACCTGTGGAACCCCGAAAATAATGAACGTAAAGTTATTTAATCAACCCTAGCTACAAATACGCTTTTCAATGTGCTTTGTCAACTAATCTGCACACAATGACACGAGAATATTTATACCTCTATAAGTATACACAATCTAAGACAGACAGACTGGCGAAAGTGCCATTACAATGTGTATACGAATTTGCAATATCATGGAATTCAATAAAACTGGTAAATTTATAAAGATACAGTAACGAATTATAACAAGCATACTACGGCAGGCAGTGATACTTATATATTTTGGGTAGGGCCAGACGGGTTTTACCCTGCTTATTATTTGTTATACTTTATTAGAAAATTAAACATTAACCCCCTTATTCATAAACGCTGCTTAAAGTTAAATAATGATTAGCGCTTGTTTAACACGTTCAGTGCCAGGAGCCCTCCTGGAGGGTTCACCTTGTCGCACATGGGATGCCAGGAACCCTCACGGAGGGCTTATTTTAAATGTAGGTTTTTCTTAGCGAATACAGCATTATAAACCGTGAAAATAAAATCTGACGTATATTTTAATAAGATTTATTAGTAGGTGTATGCGTTGGTTTTCAAATTAAAGACTTAGATTTTTTTTTAATTTTTTGTTCACGGATACAAATATTCACTAAAAATTTAAAAGGTTGGAAACTACGTATAGCGAGAAGACCCCCAGAAAACACGATTTCACTTCGTTTTACAGTGTTTTATAACACGGTTTTAAACCTAATGCCGTTGACCACCCGCGATGGTTAACTTTAGCGCAAACGTAATGCCGGGAATCCTCCCGGAGGGTCCACTTACGATACGTATGACGGCATAGCGTATGAGCTAGACGAAAATGGGTGGAGTCGAAAGTGTTAATCATACATTTTTGACGTTTAAACCTCTCTTAACTTTAAGCAACGTTTATGAATAAGAGAGCGAATAATACCTAATTAAATCTAAAATATGGTAAGTTATATTTTAGATTTAATTAGGTATTATTCGCTTATTTTCCCTGAAGCGACCAGGAGAAGAAACAGCACTATTCATCGCGAGAATAGTATACGAAACCCAACATTGTGACGATTTCGCAGCGTTTAATGAAACTCTTACGTAACGTCCATAATGCAAAAGTTAAGTAGCTATGAGTAACTCGGTTTTTATTTCGTGCGGTTGTTGCAATAAATTCGGAATTTCCAGCATCCGCAAGACTCACTTTTGTTGAAGTCCTACAGCCGCGTTATGTTATGAAATGGTGTAAGCCCGCCCCCATTCTATGCGCGTCCGCATCGCCGGCCATTGAACAATCGGAACCAGCGGCAGCGCCTGCGCATGCCCCATTCTAATGAACGCTTGACGCATGAGTTACACAGCTTCATATTTTTTGAACAAAGGTCAATGGCGTATAATGTTACGTTACGATGCTAAGTAATAATTTGTCTAGAATTAATGTTTGATTTATAGTGTTTTTGTATGTAGGTAATACAAATGGCATTCAAACTGAAATAGTTTGAATGCCATTTGTATGTCTACTTTCCTTTTGTGAATGAAACTCTTTTTGGCGATAATAAGATGATTATATCACATTACGTATTTCGGTTTAAGACCGGGCGAGAGAAGGTAGATTTCTTTAATTGAAGTCCTAAGAGAAAGAGTTCTTATTCATTGGCAACGGGCACAAAAAGAGAAGTGAGACTAATTATTTAGCTTTTATATTTAGCTTATTTACTAATTATATAGGTAATCATGTATAGAAAAGACTATAGGTACCTACAAATGAAATGAAATTGTATATTCTGTAAATAGGATATCGGAATTACTATTACACGTCATATTATTTTTTTTTTTTAAATAATCTAGATGAGTTCGGCGTTTCCTACTCTGAGCAGAAAGGCCGAAACAAACTCAGAGGTCACAGTCTCTTTCCAGACATAATCTTGTTCAGGCCACATGAGGACCATGTAGATTAGTGTCTGAAATGGTCTTTTGAGTGGTCTTTTACTACTGGTGGTACTGTGAATAGTAGATAAATATACCTACATAATATGCCTGGTATTTGTATTTCATATACCTGTCTAAGTATCTACTAATTTTCTTTTTGTTAGAAGGTACCCAAGTTCTCCCATTTTCACGCCAAGTTTCCGTTGCATTATGTATTTCCGCGAGTATTAATTAGAAACTTAGCTAACTATCAAAATAAGAAAAAATCTTACATAACTTTCTCTGTATAATTCTTGCTCGTTCGGACATTAGTCGGTATGACTGAGCATTAAAATTCTTTTGTAAGCAAGCAAATTCTACGACATCTTTTCTTGAATTTCTTATTGCATTTCTGCACAACCTGAAATAATATTTACAAAATTAAAACAAACTTTCACTTTTATAAGCGTCCGATACAGATGAGAAGGTATTGACACATTTGTAATAATACCGATAATGTTTTGTAGGTAAGCTTCTTATGTAAATCGGAACATTGGAACACTTGGCATAGAACAGTGACTAATCCAACCCGAATTCAGAGCGTGTTCCGTTTACAAGAAAGTTGTGACACGCCATTGTTATGCAAAGCGGATCTGTGCGACATCGACATGGCAGACATACGAGCTCGTCACGTGTTGCACATCAGATCTGCAGCTGCAGAAGCAGACCGCTGCGCTGAGCTCATTGAGCGTGTTGCGAAACTTGGCTAGCTCGCAGATCCTCTTATCTCTCATGTATTTTATTAGCACGAACTATTATACTTTCCAGGTGCGACCTTGTCTGTTGATCTGTGTTCTTTAAATTTTATGACCTTGGAGTTCGTTAGCTGCTCCCGGAAGATTACAACTATACATTTTTGCAGAGTTTACATTTCAAATCGGCAACTTTCTTTACCCATCAATTGTGTTAAGCTAAGAGAATTTCCAATCATTGTTATGCTGGTTACATCTCCATTAAATCTTTCTAATTAACGAACAAAAAAAACAATTATCACGTGGATGGGTAATAAGAGTGGAATAGCAAATACTTGTAATAACACAGTCGCCGGTAATGACAGGGACGCAAGTTAACAATTAGTCGAGATCATTCACCTGCGGTGCGCACATGTCGAGATGAAAACAGAAAGTAATACGAGCCGAATTCGTGCACCATACTAAGACAATGGGCAATTTATTCGATTTCACTCTTTCCGTAAATTTCATATTTGTGTGTTGGCGCGCGCGACGCGGGCGCATACCCGGTGCGTTTGAGAGAGCGTGCTTAAATTATGATGGTTGACTCTAGGTGCCCATTACTTGTATGCGCTCCGAGCCCAACCGCGATAATACCAAGCTATTGCCGGCCGGCTTATGATTTAACAATTACTTATAATTTTCTCAAGGCAATAAGAATTGCCCCTATGCGACAGTACCTACGGTATATATATCGTACCTATGTACGTTCATTTAAAGATCCTGCGACTTAAAAATGTCCCTAAAAACAATGTAGTGATATCCATCGTCGAGCGAGGAAATGAAGTTTATCAGTGTCCGTATGGATTGAGGACCCATGTCTCATATTGAAACGTGTGTACTACATTGGTAGTACACACGTTTCAATATGAGACATCATCATCTGACGGCCTACACAATCGGCTACTTTACTACTAAATATTGATTTAATAGTAAATTAGCCGATTGTGTAGGCCGTTATTAACGTCCTGTAATTTTTTAAGGGTTTTACTACAAATTCCAGGATCGGGCCTACAAAATCGGCCAATTTACCACTAAATATTGGTAGTACCCACGTTTAAATATGAGACATGGCATCTCAATCCATACGGACACATTGTCGAGGTTTTATTTCAGCAAGAATCGAACGAACTATGGGAATAGTACCCAAAGTCATTCCCGGTTTAAGTACTTCGCTAGTTGTTGCAGCTGAAAGACGAAGTCTGTTTATTATACAAATATAATTACAGAATTAGTTAATTGGCTTAACTTGAGTGTACCAACCTACCTACTTTACACCTTTGCGGTCTGTCTTTGGGAAATACAAGTGTGAACGCAGTAGTAAGCAGAGGAACAGTCAGTAGGTACCTAAGTGAGTTATCCTGATTCCCAAATAATCTACATACGTAGCGACGTCGCGCGAGGTTCATTATTTTAAATTATTTATTAAATTCTAAGATTATGATGATAATTTTTCATCCTTAATTATTGCGAATATTAATAAATGTATTTGAATGATTCAAAATAACAATGAAATTCGATCGGCATGCTGTATTGACAAGAGCAATATTGGGCATAAACCTTTAAAATCCGTTGAGTAGTTATAGTTGTACAAGTGTGCACTACAAAATAAGTAAAAGTTATTATTAAATATGTTTTGTTCGTTCCAGATAGTTCAACGGATCATTCTTACAAATAACTATGGGTACTGTCTACTACAGCCACGCTACATTATAATAATAGTGAACAATCAAAATAAAAGATATTTATGGTTTGTTGATTCTCTCAATATACACGTTTGCGAGATATTACAGTAGTCAGTAGTTACAGATTCAAACTTATTTTCTTAAATTGGTACATAATTTTGAATTATCTTGCGTTGAAGTCTTTTGTTCGGCGTTTTGAATTAGATTTTATTTTAACTTTAATCCGTTCTTTGCTAGATTCTAAATTGATATTTCACGGGTAATAGTTTTTGTTGTGTATTAAAACGATATTTCTGTAATAGCAAATATTTATAGTTACGAGAGATCGTACAGAAATTGAAAAAAAAAAACTAAAAGTGTGAATGACGGCCGAAAGTTTGGTTGATTGGTTTGTATGTACTGAGCTGGCTTGACACTGATAGATGAATACTTTGGATTGTAGGGTGTAAAGAACAATTAGTAAATAGGCTTGACTGCATCAGAACCATTTGAATGAGATTTGGCCCCGAAATGACAGGGTATTCACTCATTGATAGCTAAATGAGAGATCAACATCACCATTTTGAAAAGGGGTTTTATGAATGCGATTGATAAATACCCTTGGTCCGCAGCTACTTCCAATTCATTAAGACTTACGTTTCCATATGAAAAACATTTTATAAAGCTAAAAACAGTGATAACCTTTTTAGCGTATTTTTCGTAGAGGAATTCTGTTTTTGGGACTGGTTAATACCTTCGTAAACTATGTAGAGCACTTCTTACTGTGGGACTAGAGGACTTCTGGTTTTGGAACCAGCAGCCTAATTACGTAATGCACGAATTGAAACAGATTGCTAGTCCAATGCTTCATAAGTTCGAAAACAAAATCTGCTCAATTTTTTTTTCGAACTTATGATGCAGCGGACTAGCAATTTTTTTCAATTCATTTCAATTTATTAATGATCGTGCATTACGTAATTAGGGTACCGGTTAGTTTTCTACAAGTGAGGTGGTTGTATTATGGAGAATGATATTCTCTTCGTCTGATGAGCATGACGAAAAAGCAGGGCGAATTGAAGATTCAATAAGAATACGAACCCCACACAACACAGGATTAGGTAAGACACATAACATACACAACATCACTCCTTGTTTCCTCGAAGGGTTGGGCAGAGGTGTACTACTTACCTGTAGTACACCCAACTTTCGCCAGTTATGTTTAAGTCCCATGTAATATGACGCAAGCCTATTGCCATCAACCGGGCACAAATCCAGACTCCGGGTTGCTACTAAGAAATTCCAGATAGATAAACCCAATAACACTTTGCCCGACCTCGGAATGGAATCCAGGACCTCATGTTCAGTAGTAGCGCTTACGACCACTAGTCCAACGAGGCAGTAGAGCCTGGGTTCCAAACCTGAGGGTAATTACCCCCGCAGGGGTCAATCAGCCATTCTGTGGGGGTAATAAAGAAACTAATAAAATAAAATAATACTACTTGCAGAGTTGAAATTCAAACTTATAATCTCAGTTATTATGTTGGCGAAAAGCTGGTGCCGAATATCCTGTTATGGCTAACAGAGCTTTAAGAATGCTTATACCCTTTGCCATCGCCATATTAATGTTCCCACTGCTGGGACACAGGCCTCCTCTCTGTGAGAGGGAGTGGGCCGTAATCTACCACGCGGGCCCAGTGCGGGTTGGTAGATGTCATATGTCTTCGAATTTTTGGTTCTAAGACATGCCGGTATCCTCACGATGTTTTCCTTCACTGTTTTGAGAGCAGTGGTGATGAAATTATTTACACAAAGTAAAGCGCCTGCTTGGGTTCGAACCCACGACCTACAACTCGTAAGTCGGGGCCGTTACCACTTGGCCACCACTGCTCTCTTTGGTTCTTTGGCTCTTTGGTTTTTCTTTGGTTACAATGAAAACAAAGGTCAGAAACTGTTTCAATGTGGAACATGATTTAAGATGCGCTTGAAGTGAAACTAAACCTAACATAAAAAAAAACAACGGGTTGCACTCCGGGAGTGCCGGCAGAAGTGAAAACTTGAACATTAACACTGTGCATTTTTGAATATTTGGAATGGTTAGGGAATAATTTCGCACGAATTGCTTTATTTATCAGTATAAAAGTACTGTAACTTATGTGGTTAAATACAATATTTATTAGTAGTGGTCTTTATTTATTTTCAAAATATAGTCTAACAAAAATAATCGTGGCTAAGTAATAACAAGCCGCACGGGTCGATCCATCAGGTTAAGCTACGCTTGCCGGGGTTGGTCAGTGGATCGGTGACCATCTTTACATACCGAGACTCCTCCGTGCCTCGGAAAGCATGTTAAGCCGTTGGTCCCGGCTGTCATTTGTGGATCTTTGACAGTCGTTACGAGCCGTCAGAAGCCCGAAAGTCTGACACCAGTCTTACCAAGGGGTATCGTGTTACCCAGTTACTGGGTTGTGGAGGTCAGATAGGCAGTCGCTCCATGTAAAATACTGGTATTCAGCTGCATCCGGTTAGACTGGAAGCCGACCCCAAGATAGTTGGGAAAAAGGCTAGGAAGATTGAGTCTAACAAAAATAAATAATTTATTTAAACACTTTTCATGAAGTATGTTTTGACTGCTTTTTTTACCCATCAATATGGGTAAAATTTCTTACCTCGCAATCTTTACGTAATGTCAAAGACTATTTATTTTGATATTTACTTTGTCGGTTGCTAGGCAACGGATCTTACGGTGAGGTCCTGACGCGAGTTTAACATTTTTTACCCATCCCAAAAAAGTGCACAACGCCGCTAAAGAAGTTTTCACTTCAAAAAACTTGTGAATAAATAACATATATATTAATTAAATACGTTAAAAATGTAAGACTAATGTGAAATTAATAAAGGTATTAGCTTGTATTGTTTGCATTGATAACATTTCAAGATCGGGGTAAAATCAGTTTTCCTAATAGCTCATAGGGGTAACCATAGTGAAAAGGTTGGGAACCACTGCAGTATAGATTAGCTAACAAGAGAGACGATGTATTCCTCTTATCCCGGTCTACTGCTCCTGTGCCTGTAACCTAAGGTTTACTGCACAGGAATGGCAATCTTTTTAATAAAACATAACATCACTTCTGTAACGGTCCCATGAAATAGGTGAGATTAATATCAACCGGGCACAAATCCAGACTGCGGGCTGTTACGGAAAGATTTCATATGGAAAAACTCAACAACATTTTGCCCGACCCCTGAAACACTAGACCAAAGAGGCGGTATATTTTTAATATCCTGTTAAAAATTGTGCCAAATTCGAACCATGAGTAGACCATGCTTTAACATCCTTCTCAAACAAAATAACACATCCTTGTAGACCAAATTGGACATCACCAAAATAGAATTCTTTCATAACGAAGGCGCAGTCATCTTCCGTCACACCTGCAATAACGTCAATGGCGTCATCAAAGGATTTCAAAATTCAAATGCACGTCAGATTGGTCCGATCCGGGATAGTCAGCTCAGCGCAGGCGCGGAACTTTCACGCGTATAAAACGGCTTGGAGTCCGGCCGCCGCGACCAGTGCGAGTAGTCGAGCAAGGCACGAGCGCGCGCGCAGTGCACACACGCGCCGCGAAAACGAAAGTGAAACTACCCCAGACTGTGACAGTGATTGTGAACTCTGGAACAGTGATCGGTAGCTGCCTGTGTTATCCTGAAACTGTTTCTTCGATCTGGAACCTCATTTAGCGCTCACCTGAAAAGGTACAGGATTTTGTGGTGGTTGGTTACGGGAAAAGGATTATTATGTGTTTGAAAATTGTGTGGAAGTGATATAATGGAAAACGTTAAATATTAATTACATGTGGTGGATAAAACTTTGGATTTCTTACTGAAGTGATTTTATGTTTAGCATATTTGCTACATATGCATCAGCAGTTTTGTAAAAAGCTGCAACTGCAGTGAAATATACGAAAAAATATAAATATTGTCACATGCATTACAACCTTCTCTCAATCATTGATTATATTGGTTAGAAAAAAAATCCTTCAATAGATTCTTTTTTACCCCACTACGGCAAAGCCAAAAGGAAGGGTTATGGTTTTAGCAGTCTATGTATGTATGTATTTAAGTATATACATGTTTTCAACCACAGGTCATAAACATTAAACATTTGAATTCGACACCTTTTCCAATCAAATACCTACAACTGAAAAACGGCAACTATGTCAGCTTTTGTCACCCGCACCCGCTTGCTACGCCGTAACGCCCGCGCTACGCCGTAACCCGCGTCGACAATACGCTAAATAATGCGTGTTTTTTTCGTTATCTCTGAACAATAATATTCAGTTGTAGAAAGTTGCATAATTTTTACTTTCACTCGCACTCGTCGAAATAATCTCTTCGCATATCGCGAATATTTGAACACACTTAATTTGCATGTGTTGTGTTCAACGATTTTTCTGTACGCAGCTGACGTTTTTTAAAGTAATTTCATTGTTCATGGCAATTTACTCTTTATTTTGGTGGTACTAAGAGCTATCCGGTACGGCGACATGTAGTGAAGCCGGCTTGTGGAAAGTAGGTCACGCGTCACACAGCTCGCATTTTATACTTCTCATACCCGCGGGGGTTCCTCATTTACGTTAATACTAACTCCTAAGTTAACTTGCATGTTTATAGGTTTCTATTGAACTGTAATTGCGATGTGTGTAAAATTGTTTTCTGTTAATTCGTACCTCATTTGCCCATGTGTAATTAATGTTATGTGTGGGCTATAACCGCTTTTAACATGGTTCTTTAATTGGTTTGAAACTCTGACATTATCCAATAATAATAACTCCCGGAATTTTTTATCTTAATTAGAAATGCATAGTTTGAGCACATTAAGATTGTATCTATTTACTCCTAATTTAAACCTTTAATGACATTATCTATGTTTAGGTGTAAAGAGTATAACATTTTGATCATAAAAAGTTAAATGAACGAGTCCTGACGATATGAGAAAGATGTTATCTTAACGAAAACATTTTAATAACGCCGGTTACATTAGACACGGTCACACGGATATGACACAAGTTAATGGTTACATTCTCTAGATTTCTTTTTCACGTTGAAGTAGTTAAAATTATCTACTAGAGCTCAGTTTATGGACGTTTGAATATCTTCTTGGTCATTAAGGCTGAAACACGGTACGCATTAACCTTATCTATCTGGTGAACAGCGGATGCGACACGGGTCTTCACGGTTATTACTGCTGTTCAGGCCATGCCGTTGCGAAATTCGTCCACACACAGTAGGACTTCCCATTCCATTGTTTGAATGCATCAAGATTTTGTAAGTGAGTGGTTTGCGTCACGGTACCTTGCCATCTCCTGGGATTGTTGAGTGCTGTATTGTGAAATATACATGTCGCAAACGCAGAGTTAGCAACTTAAAAAACGTTCACAATCAATTCGCAATCTGTCAAACTTGTCAAAAATATTGGTAAGTTGATTTTATTTCTGACAGATGGCGAATAATTTTAGAATGCGAACGTTCTTAAAAATTACAGGAATTGCCCCTCAGACTGTCTGATTTTTTTTACGGAACATTCCGTGACTAGAAGGCTAAATACTTGTTATTTGTGAAAAATTTAAACAATTAAAATTTTTTCACGAAACCGACTGTAAAATACCAAAATCGATTTCAAAAGCTTATACTTTTTACGCTTCTCAAAGATTTCATTTATTACGAAATGGTCCAAAGACGTAATTTATTTTTTCATCTAAAACACATACGATTTGTGAGAGCGCTTACCTCAACATACCTACTGTCCATTCATGCGCCGGATTGTCGCAGTCCGCGTAATATTAATGAATGAAGCTTTCTATAATGTGTGCTAAAAATAGTCATTTAGTGCAACCAGTGTCGCGTCATGTTGCGCAACTGCCATAACTTTTATATTATGCTTAATTTCGTATATAATTTATTCGTTACGATATCTTATTTTCACATTAGAAATTCGTTTAGGGAAATTACTTGATGTTACATATTATCTTTTAATTATTTTATATTTATAATTTTTTGAACTGACACTTTCACTTTAGCAAGGATCCAAGTTAAAGAGATAATGTTCGAATGTAGTGGAAACATCCGAGTGAAAGCGTTAATGAGCATGTCCAGTTTTAATTTCCGTCAAGACGACTTAAATCTCAAAAAAGTTGGACTGAAAATGAGATGCGCCGATGCGGAATGCACTTATAAACACAAATATTAAAAACGAATTAAACATATACTTGCCGAGTTTTCATTAAATGTAAAAGCTGAACTTTCTTCAAGGAAAAAGTAAAGGGCATTGTACATACATTATATAGTAAATACCTACAGCTCAACATCTGGTTATAAAAGAGTTTCAGAATGTGGTCTCCAAAAGTGAAGTTTAAAATGTAGGGTTTTGTTACTATCAAAAGCCTAAAGCCGATCGTCCACCGCCAGCTAAACTAAGTTAGCTTGCATATTTGAGCCAGTTTTTCATACACATGACGATTGATGATTTAACGCACATATATGAAAAACTGGCTCAACTATGCGAGCTAACTTAGTTTAGCTGGCGGTGGACGATCGGCTTAAAGTTGTGCCACAACCTGTAGATTAAGATAAAACTTTCGCATCCGTTTAAAAGACAAAAACAAAACGTCTATAGAACATGGTACTGCTAATTTCCTGCGCCATGTAGTTAGGGATTGATAGATGACATTAGTTGAATGGCGTTTACTATTGTGAGATGCGTGTCGTACAAGTAGTGTGAGACGCGTGTGTAATGTACGCGAGCATAGATACCGCGGCATGCATCTCGCACGGCGCGGGCGCAGGCAGCGTGCGCGGCGCGAAAGCGAGTCAGTGTGTCACACCAAGGGGCACTCCTCGACGCTCCTCTCGGCAGTAGCACCTGATCAATGTTTAAATAGTACCCTTCTTATTAATAACTGCCGCGTAATGCTGACCGCCTTCTGAATCTATTGTTGCGCTCTTGTTGAAAGTTGATTGGGGCGAACATGTTTCGGAACACGTCATAATCGACGCAGTCACATTGTGATTGAAATATGTACATACTGCAAAAAAGACGTCGTAGTTCGATATTAAACGATACATCACGGCTACTTATGAGGCAAATTAATGTATAATTTTAGGTCAAATAACTAGAGCAGCGGGGAAGAGTAGAAGGGTGAGTTTATATCTGTAGTAGCATAGGAAGCAGGTTAGTTAGCGCAAGGCCGGTTCCGCGCCATCGCCACTGTCACCCATAAACTGCTTGTAATTGCGCTTACGCATGGATTGGGAACGGTGAAAAATATTGCACTAAGTGCACCGGATTTTTATCCAGCTCTGACGTGTTTATGGACTTTCTGGACATTTTTTTTCATTTGTGGAGATAAGAAAGTAATGAATACAACATGCTTGTACCTTTAACCCGAAAGCATTTCTTGAAATTCAATAAAGCTTTCGAGCTGAAATGTTTGATGTAAGTCGTCATACAAAACTTACAGTAAATGTATGTAAACATTTTTCTATCCTACATTTTGAATGAATCTGCCTTACACATGTTGATTAAATCTTTCCGAGAACTATTACCATCAGATCATTATGAAGAAAATCACAATTATTGCTTTAGTAAATAAGTCGTTTCGTGGCTGAATTGTCCTTTATAGAAAAACAGTCTTTGGGGACTGCCGATAGAAGTGAAAACTAAGTAACGCCATCTAACGAAAATGTTGGGAATTTATGTGGCTTGCTGTTAGTACAAGAACGAAAGCTGTAGCTCCATTAAAAATTCCAAAAAATAAAACAGAGTGCGCTGTCAACAAAAAAGTGCTCAACGTGCCTTCGGTGACGATGACGCGAGTTCCATGATTTTTGTTCACTCAAAAAATGCTAAACGCGCCTAAAGAAGATTTCACTTCAATAAATCTTGGATTAACTTATTGGCTTAGCAAAAGATAACGAGTGTCATCGATCAATGATCATAGATAAACAAGATTGTTAATCGCCAGAGAAGTAGTTCATGTAACCCCATTTAATTGCCACAGCCGTGTCTGAGTAACTCTTCTGCCGTAAAGTAGAAAAAGATTAAAATTATCTCCTCACAAGAGACCGACAGTCTAATTATAGATGGACAAACTTTTAGTAATCATTCAGACCACCAAAACAAGGACAATGGTAAAAAATAATAATAATTAAAACGCATTAGCTAATTACAAGAAAAATAAATCAGTTAACGAAAATACACCAAAAATGTTGGTTACCCAATGCCATTTATTATTTTTGGTCGAAATAAAATCACTTTTTTTTTGCTTGGATATCTTTGGTTAGACGTACTGAACGCTGTGTTGAAATTTGTCTATCTATTTTAATGGGAACTTGTATAAGTTTGCGGCTATTTAATTCTCATTTACAAAGTTTCTGTCTAGTATAAACTAATCATAAGCCTGTAAGTCTTCTTTGGTTTAAAATCGGTATTAAAAGTTAGTCACTTATTTCTAAATGGAATAGAAATACCTATTACATACATGGCTAAAAAAAAAATAGACCATTCGATGTTAGTCGAACAGATAATATATTACAACAAAAACATGGTGTTTGTAGTTTTGTGTGTTACGTAGGAGCGACATCTGCCCCGGTATTGTTCCAATGAGACACACATACAAGTGGAGCTCTTTTCTTTTGCCTGGGAAATGAGTCAATACCGCTTTGTTCTCGCTAACAGGGTCATATTATTTACACGCCAACCATTTATTTGTTACTAACATATCTACTACTTTGATTTTGATAGGTATTTAGGTTACCTATCATCAGCAATATGAAATGGATTAAAAAAATATTAATTGAGATCTTAGGCGAGAAACTAACTGTGTAAGCTATTCAGATCTTTACAAATTGAGCTAGATTAATGTTAAATGGCGCATAACTTCTGTTTTATAGGTGTACACATTAAAACGAATGGATTGCTCTATCTGTTTTTTTTTTATTCTTAACTGTCTTTTCATCCAAATCAACAAAATAAAAAATTTGAGGGTAGGCAATCATATTATACTTTTAATTGTTAAATCCTTAACAATTTTTCCGAATAGCGCTACGAGTCGGCTACGTCAGAGTTACGAGCATTCTCCCTTTGTTAAGTCTCTTGATGTCTACATTGTCTACTTACTAATATTATTACAATGCTGTCAGATTAACCACAACAACCTAATCTAACTTGTTGTCGTTAACTGAAGCGGCTAATTGAATCGTCCTAAATCATTATTGTCAAAGAGAAACATATCTAGTCTAACATCCGCGATAAAGCGAGCTGACGTAATTTTTTCTTTTTGTCGTCTGATGAGGCTCACAAGGAATGCGGTTATGCGAACAGTGGTCAGCTACCAACAGCTTTCCAGTGATTGTTTTGATCGATTCGAGTGTCCCCCCGAGGCGCCGATTAAACGCTCGTTACTACAGATACACGTTTAGATATTCGCATTTAAAAAGCTATTCATTTTAAAATTCGCTGGTGTAATTTCATGTGTAACGTGCAGGGATATAATTATGTGGTACGTTTCTGTCTCGGAATCGAAGCAAATTATTTAATTATCGAAAACATTTCGATGTTTCATAATAACAGCGATATATCATTAGAAAGCGCCACCATATCTTATTTGCGGGCTAACAATGTAATGTATGTAATAACACAGAGTGACAAACCGGACCCGTATGTTTGATATAACGAGAGTGGCGATAGCGCCCCTATACGCTCCCAATCCGCGGCCGACAGCAGCGCCGGCGCAGCAGGGAAATTCAACAGATTTCACTTTTGTTATGCACTTCTATCAGTGATTAGGAGGGACACTTGAAAGTTTCCCCTTCACGTCCGAAGTGACAGCTCTACTTACCAGTCGAGTGAGAAATACCAGTTTCATGTTCAACATTTATATTCGGGATAGTAACAGTTTTTAAGTACAAACTTACTTACCACTGTGTATATAACTAGAGCTTCTGCCCGCGACTTCGTCCGCGTGGAATAGGTAGTTACTTTGGGCTAACGCTAAAAAAAAACCCCGATTTTGAAACATTCTTCATTAGTACTCCGCTCCTATTGGTCTTACCGTAATGATATATAGCCTATAGCCTTACTCGATAAATGGGCTATCTAACACTGAAATAATGCTTCAAATCGGACCAGTAGTTTCGGAGCCTATTCGGTACAAACAAACAAACAAACAAAAAAAATATCTTTATAATATTAGTATAGATTTGTACAAACTCCTATTTACCACTGCCATCTGCCACTAACTGGCATTTCAGTACACTAATAAAAACAACCACCTAAAAATCGATGTTATCAGTCATAAATAGATTTATTAACATATACCTAGGGACTACGTTTAAATAATTAATTGGACTATAAAACCCGTAACTCTAAAAGTAAATAATAAGGTAACGTTTTATACATAACGGAAGACTGGAAGTGTTTTGATGAGTAAACTTTTTATAATTAATTGGCAAGTATATAACAATGTTATAATAATTTTCACTACCTTTCCACTGGCAGACTAGAAACTGCCAAACTAGTTCCGCTTTGTTCATTTAAGTATTTTAATTTTCAAGAAGAAACTGAAAGTATTAATTAAGCTCATGCATGAATATACGCGTGTAGAATGTTTGAATTTTTATGAATTATTTAAACGTTGGATCGGAGAAAGTATATCAAATTATTGTGCTCCAATTATGACGTGAGGTTTTGTGTCACGGCAAATGAGTTTGGTTGGCGAGACAGCGCCGCAGCGGATGTGGTGGAAACACGACGTTGACGGCGCAGGCGCCACGAAAGGCTGCTCCAAGACAAGTCAACCTCTCGCACTCTTATTCCAAAGATGATAAAAACCATTTCCGAACTACACCAACATCTTCCAATCCAATGATTCCGACTGTTAAGGACCGTGGACAGCGACACTATTAATGTCAGACAGTAGTCACATTCGACAACATCAATTCATTTCGCATGTCAAAAATTAAAATGAAATTGGACATTAATAAAGAGATTACAATCAGCTTTAAACTAACATGACAGCTCTTAATGGGGACTAAAACATGTTTATAAACAGATACTTATTGATTTCTTTCATGTTTGGAAGGATAAGTCAGGATTCAAAAAAAATTTAGTGCTGAAAAAAAAGTCTAGAAACAAGAAAGTTTATGTTTTCAAAATGTTTCTTCAACGAGGATATCTCGTCTTATCTCACAGTTGATGCAATGTTACCGATTGCTTAGCAAACACATTTAACATTTTCTGATACCCGAACCCGGTTTTCTTAAATCGAAAAGTGAAATTCTCAACAACAGTAATTCGGTCTCTATTGAGTCATCATTAATTTTCTAAATCTTACGTATCATCGTTACCAAAGCTTATCGAATCTATTAATCTAATAGCTTAATCTTCCGGTAATTATCTAAAATAGAAAGGTACTTAACTATATTATATTCGGCTGCACCTAAACGGGTACTGTCAATATTTCTTGTCGAATTACGAGTGTGTTGGAACCAGTCGCTCGGTGTAAGGGCTTGCGAGACTGAACTAGTGCATTATTTATTACGCCGGCGATTTCTCGCGGCCCGTCTAAAGATTTCACCACTTTCATCTTGTATTTACGAGTAGTTGCAGACCACATCCATCCCACGATCACTCCAAATAGTTCGACTTGTCTAACATTATTTGTAATATCTGTAACTTATGTGTGTACTGCAGTACGGGCGATAATGTATCAATTATGTATTCAGGAAAATTACCGCTGTAAAATGTAGTCCTATCTTTGAAAGTAAGTTTAAAACTAGGATTGTTCTATGTATATACTGACATTACTGACAAAGCCCAAGAAAACCATGCACCATTTAGTGGACAACAGGTTCTCTAAAAATAACTTTGATACATAAATATAACAAAAAAAAAATCGTAGTAAGTAATCGTGTTCCACATATATACTACAATAAACATTACAAGAAAACAGAGCAATTAAAATGAACTATTGCTCAATTGGCTGCGACATTTATCGCGACGTCCCTTTCAGCAAAATGTCCGTGTGCCTTCGTTACATGCTTTCACTTTCCTGTATTTCCGCCGCCCGCCGCGCGACGGCGACGTAAGCGTCCCAGGCAGGAAGCTAAAATAACTTATTGTCTACAAACCACATTGTACAAGGACGATTTCACTACGATACAATGCACGACATAGATAACTTACTTGGGTAATAGAATTATTATTATTGTTTGTTATGACATCATAAAAGAACAATGGTTGAGCCTAGAATGTAACGTTACGTCGCATCGCTTGGTCAAATCTAGAAACTTGTTTCGAAATCATATAACACTAATATGAGTAATGACAGCTTTGGAGGTATTATAACAGCAGGCCAATTTATCTTTCTAATAAAATGTCGCGGAGTTATATAGCATTGTTTGGTTTGAGTAACAAATGAAATCCTTTTGAAATCAGTCTTTTGTTGAATTAATGCTCTGTTTCTCAAATTCTGAAGTGATGAGTTACATTCGTTTTCTCATACTCGAGTGAGTGATAGAACATGATGTGTACTTCTCTTTGTTTTGTGACGTTGCCAGTCAGTTTAATATTGACAAACATTGTTAGTGCTTAAAGTCTGTAAGCTTTGCATTGCCATTTTACCCTTTAGAGGGACAATTTATAGAAGAAAGACACTAGACATAATCCTTTATGTTTATATAACGATGACCCTATGCTTGTTGGCAATGACAGTGTATTGTTTTCAATGCTAAGTTGAAGCAATGGTGTCAGTAACCAATATGGTAAAGTGATTTAACGATTAACAAACATATTATGCAAACTTATTGTTAGCAAGCATAATACTTAATTAATATCCAATCCACCTTCATGAGCATACAAAGAGCATTGTAATATGTATTTTAGCTTTGTGTTAATAGTATTAACTTTTTTGTTTCAGACTTTCCTGACCTGAGTCACATTCAAATTTATGTCACCAAGATAATTTGGTAAGCATACATAACTTTCATAATAACTACCGAAATAATTTATTCAAATAATCATACCCATGCAGATTCACGTCAATTTCTAATCTTCTAACTTAACATATTTATGAATTTCTTCGTGACGTAACCTTACAAAAAAAAAGCCATAAAAAAGAAGAAAATATTTAAATAACTTTTGCGTGTGTCATCATTTATGTAACATAAAATCCAAATGATTTGAATTCGGCTGCTGTTATGCAATAGTTCTGAAGAGCGGAAAGTGATCCCCAGTTTATGTTCATTCGATTATTTCTCGCCGAAATATATCGACTTTCTCTGTAAGTAATTACCTATGTGAGCGCGAGGTACGAGAGCTCGGTTACATAACTGCTGTAAGCACATTTTTGTGTACAACCGTAACGAGAGTGAAAGTGCATTAAGGACACAAGTTGGCATTTAATTCCACTGAATTTATGTTAATTTATTTTCTTATTTTTCTAGCAGGCAAACATACAAAAAGAGAATTGATATAGTAAAATAGCAATAAGTTTTTCAAGAGATTTTCTCGGGGTGACAATTTCGGGAAAACTCTATATTTATAAAAGTAATTGGAAAATTTAATTCATTTTCATCTCACAGTGAAAATGTCATTCATGTTATTCGCAAAACTATACAGTTTAACATTTCGATTATCCGTATTAAATCACGATGTATTTTTATAACTCTTTAATATTAGTCTTAGGTACTTCAGCTTATCATTCCTTCCATTTTGCCTAGCCACCTCTCATAGTATCAAATGATTGTAACTACTATCCCGCGCATCAAAAATATTCCCCAATTATTATCATTAAAAACATTTCGACAGTCATGAAAGATTCCGACTAGAGAAGTAGAGACAGTTTGGGCAACTGCAACTACATATTTGAGCATCGAATTTCTCACGGCGGTGAAAGCGATAGCCCTGGGCATTTTGATGATAGGTCAAAAAGCAAATTGGAGTCATTGTCCTTCGATGGTCATGCGCATGATTGTTTCGTCATAAATGCGGGGCTGCGCGAGCGGCGGCCTGTGTAATAAATAATCTCACGACGTTACGCAACGTTCGGGAGCGACGCCCTCGTCCTTGGCCTGTAAACGTGCTCCGACTTTCTCTTACAGTGGAGCGCAGGCGCACCACATAAATCATTCCTTCCCACTGCTTGTTCCGGCTCCGGCTGCGGAGATCACTCACACCGATAAACCTTTGTGTTCTGTTCGCTGCGTTCATTATGATTATTCTAATAATTGTTTGAGTTTCTTTTGTGCTACAGATAGATACAGATGTGAAATTCAAAATGTCCTAATAAAGCAAGTTACAAAGTAACCGATTTCATATGGTTTAGAATTTAGATTATAAGAATCTAAACATATTTATGCTATAATTTATAAAGATATAATGCGGGCGAAGCCGCTGGGGGAAGCTAGTGTGTAATAAAAATAATATCGTTATCGAATCCAAAATTGACGTTATAAAGGTTCAGGAAAATCATATCAATGAATTCTAATTTCACGAAAGCCTAAATTTCTACTGGAACACTAGAGAGACTATTTAAAAAAAACCTGTAGTCAATTGCACATATTTCCATAATGCAGCAGAATGGGCACGGGTTTTACGCGCGTAGCATGTTTTAGCATAGATAAAAGAGTTAGTTGGTGGCGATAATACAACACTACCGGTTTGTATCGCTCACTGGGTCACACGCATCTGTTTTAGATTGACATTAACATTTAATATTGTACAGCACTAATTAGATTAACATAACATGCTCTTATTAGCAGGAAAAGTTCGTAGACTGCTAGTTATGTGGACAGGACGACAGGTACTACCTACTTATATGAGCTTGTAGATAATGTAAATTATAGGAGACTAACCAAAGCCCACGGCTTCGTTCGCGAGTTTCGGCCCCCGATCCACCACGGTCGCATCCCATCGCCCGCCCGCGCACATTGTTTTCGCTTAGCGTTTTTTCTTTTTGCTCGGCTTCAATTGGTCGTAGCATAGTATTACATAGCATATAACCTTCCTTATGAATTAGGCTATCCCATCCAAAAATAATTTTCAAAATCCAACTGGTAGTTTCGGAGATTACCCCCTACATACAACAAACAAACAAATTTTACCTCTTAATATTATATTATATGCCGATGAAAAAACCCGTAAAATATTACACTACAAGTAGGTAGTGCTTGAAAATGTAAAGCTTTCTAAGATTTAATAAACGTATTGTAATGAAAGTTCGTTAAACTCATGAAGAAAGCAGAAAATAAGTTATTCAAATTCGTTATTTAATATTGTGAATAAATAATATTCATAAGTATTCATAGAGTGTGATTTATTAGCATTTAGTTAAATAAGATTTGCTCATTGATCGTTATGAATTTTAGTGTAGCTAAATCTGTGATTTATGTAAATAAACTTTTCACGTCGAATAGGTATCACCTGAGATTAAAATTAAAATAAATTTTATATGAAACTAGCTGTTACCCGCGACTTCGTCTTTGATCAAGGATGAAAAGTCGCCTATGTCCTTCTCCTGTCCCTACCAGCATCTTATATAATCTCTGAAATACTTCGTTCCTCGGAGCACGTTTGCTCTTGCGAATCTCCACTCAAAGCGGCCAACAAAGGCAAGAAAGAGGTGGGAGCTCTGTTCCTCGTCAGTGTCCACTCAAGCCGGCCGTTAAAGGCAAGCCAGAGGTGAGGAACAAGACTTCTCCCGGGAGATAGGGTCCGTGGGTGTGCTACTGTCCAACAGCTTGCCACGTGGCGTCCTGCGGGTTTCTGTATCTCTCTTCGTCTGACTCCTCATTCTAGACACGCACAGACCTAGAGCTCAGAGCGCGCAAGCCCCACCACGACGTCAACGTAGAGATACGGCGGTTATTATTATTATATGTAAGGGCTAATTAATAAAGTGATAAAAAAAAATACTTTGATGTCTATATAAGATCGCTTTTAGCGATAAGACCGCCCATTGTGTCACCCCCTCTAAAATGTCTACATTTATATCTGTAAGTTTTATGGTGCTCATAATAATGAGTATGCTATCTATCTATCTATCTATCTATGACTTGATTATTTATAACTTTATAATAAAGTTACAGTTTTCGTAAAGAAAATGCTCTAATGTTAAAAGATTTCACTGAGCACACAAGCGCAACTGTTATGCGATAGCGGGTATCAGCTGTCAAGAAAAGCCTATATAGGAGTGAGTCCGAGGCACGTTTCACTTTGGTTCCGGTTTCACTGCAACCAAAATATTGGGAGGAAATCCCTCATTGAACTACGTAAATAAATCTACACAACTTGTTTTTGATAACTTTCCATTTCATATCATCTTCGGTTCGACATGTTTGTATAATGTATGTCGTTCTTGTTTTGACTGAACTCTTGGCACAGATGTTCCAATAATTACTTTGCATCGATCTTTTATTACAACGAAACGTTGTGTAGGAAGTGAAGTATGTTTCCAACTAACAATAGACGTAAATAAGACTTTAATTTTAATTGCCTTTCATAAAACTTCATTAATCACAGCTCAGCAACTAAGACGTGGATCATTTACATTGTGTGGCCAACTGTGGCGGACGTCAATATACTTTTTTAACAACCAGCATCAAGTTCATGCAAATAAGGCAATTTTCTCAGAAAACCGGGTCAATTTCTTCGAGATACGGAAGCTGAAGTATGTAACTAAGCTGGCTTTGCATAGAATAACATCGGCACTTGATTGCCTGTATAAGTGCACCATGTTTAGTTTATTCTAGTATCTAATCTTAACTGCCAATTATGTATTATTAAACACACATTTTTATACTTTAATCACGTTGGATGTTTATGACATTGAGGAACTCGTGGCTAAGTAATAACAGCCGCACGGGTCGAGCCATCAGGTTAAGCTACGCTCGCCAGGGTTGGTTCCTGGATGGGTGACCATCTTTACATACCGAGACTCCTCCGTGCCTCGGAAAGCACGTAAAGCCGTTGGTCCCGCTGTCATTCGTGAATCTTTGATATTCGTTACGAGTCGTCAGAAGCCCGAAAGTCTGACAACCAGTCTTACCAAGGGGTATCGTATTACCCAGTTACTGGGTTGTGGAGGTCACATAAGCGGTCGATCAATGTAAAATACTGGTATTCAGCTGCATCCGGTTAGACTGGGAGCCGTTCCAACATAGTTTGGAAAAGGCTAGGCAGATTGATTGTTATCGATATTGAGAAAAACTTTTAGAAATGCCTTTTACTGCTTATGTGTCTATACATAAATTTATATAGTACCTATTGTATTTCCATGTCCTCTATTCAGATTAAAAAAGCCGGCGCTGTGTATCTATTAAAGATGAGAATCAGTTTCACTCATGTAACTTACGATTAAGATCTTCGGGAGGCTATTAGAAACGTGTCATGTAGCTATCAGCGTGGCCTAGTGCCATGCGCCCGCGCCGGTGCAGTGACATATCTAGAACAAATACACCGTAACATGTTTATATTAGAAATAGTACTAATATATTAATACATTTGTAAGGACTACTTAATTAATAAAAGCTTCGGTTTATCGAGGTTGCTTGCAAGCATTTAAATAATTTCTAAGAAAACATTCCTATGAAACTGCACACTTAAAGGTAGAAATTAACCTTAATGTTACTAGAAGTAATGGTTAAACTATAATCAATATATTCAGCGGAAAACTATTAAACTACATAACATAACATAACGTCTGTATCGGGGAATACAGGCGTTATGTATATGTTTTAAAGGGTTGGGCAGAGGTGTACCTATAGTACCCACATTTCGCCAGTTATGTGTGGGTCCCATGTAAAAGGGGGCGAGCCTATTGCCATCAACCGGGCGCAAATTCAGACTACGGGCTGCCACTGAGAAATTCCAGTTAGAAAAACCCAATAACACTTTGCCCGACCCGGGAATCGAACCTAGGACCTGATGCTCAGCAGTAGCGTTTGCGATCACTAAATCAACGAAGCTGTCACTATTAAATAAGTATAACAAACTTAAAGCCTTTTTCTTCAACTAAAAAGTCAAAATGATGTTACATTATTATTAAATACTAGCTACCCGCCCCGGCTTCGCACGGGTAAGTACTTATCTACGGGCACTAACCTACCCTAACTAAGTAACTACCTACCTACCTACTTACCTACCTACATACCCTGCCCTACCTACCTACATACCCTGCCCTACCTACCTACATACCCTGCCCTACCTACCTACCCTACCCTACCTACCTACTTACGTACCTACCCTACCTACTTACCTACATACCTACCTACCCTACCTACATACTTTACCAACATACATATCTACCTACTTGCATACCTACCTACCTACCCTACATTCACCTACCTATCATAAGAACCATCTCCATACTATAACAAACACAACAAAAAAAGAATTAGCGAAATCGGTCCAGCCGTTCACTCGTGATGCCGTGACCAAGGAAATAGGGATTCATTTTTATATAATATAGATAAACATATCGTCTAGGTACGCTAACGTTTTATCAGATTTCCGAGGCTGTGAAAATAAAGAAAACAATTTTTCCCAGATATGAGACCTAGCTAGATCGATTTTAAACCCCCGTAAACCCCTAAATTGCAACTTTCATCGAAATCGTTGGAGCCGTTTCCGAGATTCAGATTATATATATACGTATACATTTATATACAAGAATTGCTCGTTTAAAGGTATTAGATAAACTTTTACCAAAATGACAGTAACATTTTGTGTCAACTTTCGATTGTGTAACCCTGATGCAGGTCGCGTGTAATTTTGTCAAACGTGGGTGTAACCTAATGTGAATATAATGGTGACATTGTATGACAGTACGCACATTTTAAGGCTTACATAAGCGTTTAAGTTTTTTCAAGTACAATGCTCTTTCGGTTTGAAAGGCTTAACATGAAAAGTTTTTCTGAATGACAGACTCTCAGTATTTAAGTTAGTGTTACGTTTATAGCTAGCATTTAAAACGGTGCTACCTGAGTGGTTTTTTGTGTGTGTTGATACTAGAATTATCCAAAATATACGCCCCATTGACAGTTAAAAAAATTTGAAATCGCTGAATAATAGAAATAAGGTAAAACATGAATTGGTCCCTGGTTTTTGTAGCACGTAAATAACAAAAACTAATCCAACGCAGCGTTTGAATAGCGTCCACCTGGCGTCTATGTGATCAATACGTAGAAAGAAAGAAAAATGTTTACATAATGCACAAAACTAAACAGCTCCCGGTCATCTAGGTTCGGTCGTTTCATAGCGTCTTCCCGGCTGCTACGCAGGGTCTACTACGCGTCCGCTACGCTACGTTTTCGCGGCCGCTACACAGGGTCTACGACGAGTCTGCTACGTAGGGTCTACGACGACTCTGCTACGTAGGGTCTGCGACGAGTCTGCTCCCTAGACAGGGTCTATGAAGCGTCTGCTGTGCTGCGTCTTCGCAGTTGCTATGCGCGGTTTAGAACGAGTTTGCCACGTAGGGTCTACGTAGCGTCTGTTATATTGCATGTTTGCGGATGCTACGCAACGTCTACGACGCGTAGTGACTAACCCTAAGCTGGACAAAGGACTGACTCGAAGATAGTTATAATCATCATCCAATACATATCCTACGGTTGTAATACTACATGAGAAATCTTCACCACTATCTCAATATTCGGAAGTGCCGTACCGTTTCCTATATATTTGGTAATTAAATTATTAATATTAAGTACGTAATTAAATTTTATCTGTTCACATAGAAACACATAACCTGCTTGATGCTATGTCAATATTAAAGACATGTATTTCCAAAAAATAAAATGAATAACTATTAAAGACTACAATCATTGGACAACAAAAACCTTCTATTACCACATTGATAAAATAATCGTTACGTAACCATGAAAGACCGGCTAATTGTAACGTAGCGCCGCGGCCCGACCGGCACTAATGCGCCACAGAATACACACAGTCGCACGCCGCCAACGAAAGTTACCGGATTTTGTACACCTCCAATGCCAAGTGCGGCGAAGAAAGCGAGCCCGTGCAGCTTCCCCAACGAAACATCTTAAATACCACCATCTCGCTCGCCGGACCCCACAGTACGAAATGAAGAAAGAGACAACGTGTGCTTAAAAGAGAAAGTGGGCCACGTTACGTTTCTCGGTACCATTAACACGGGCATTGAACGTAAACGTCAACGGATAGTATCTTGGAGCCGCTCCGCCCCATTCGGAAGTGGCTGCTATTTCCAAGAGATTTGAGTGTAATTTTGTTTGTGTTGGTTGGGTACGCTCCAAGGTGCAAGGTTCGAGCGGATGGCCATTGATACAGACTGAACCTGAGAGTACGGAGACGTTGGATTCGGAGAGCAACGAACTGCGGCGGCTGGTGAAAGTGTTGCATGGCGTAACCTTGAGCCCACGCTGCTCTTTAGCGAATCACCTAATCAATACGTCACCGCGATATGTGTTCGATACGCAAGTGTTCAGTTACGCTTGTTATCAATCATTTAGACAGACGGTACTTGAGAGGCTTTTCTTTTTATTGCACATTCGCCATCATTCTTCTTTTCCTTCTTCTATTTCGTGTGGTTATTGATGTCAGAGCAGAGAACCTGCTGTCAGAGTTTTATGTCGCCCATGGGCTTCTGACTTGGCTTCACATGACGTCGAGAAATATCAGTCAGGCATGCCGGTTTCCTCACGATGTTTTCCTTCTCTTTGAAGCAAGTGATAATGATATAAGCACAGGAAACCGAAAAGTCAAAGGTGCGTGACTTGGGTTCGAACTCGAGACCTATGACTTGGCAGTCCTACGTTCACACCACTGGGCTATCACTGCTGTGACACATTGATTAGTTGTTGAAATGCAAAGTAGACACACAAAGTTACACATGATATGTATAACTTTTTACTACGCATTTTCTTAACACCACCATAATTACACATTCAGACAAAAACACATACCAACAAACAACAATAAAAAAATGCGGTGTAAACGATTTGAAAAGCTACTTTCAAATCAAATACTTGTGGTTTATCGACGCGGTCGTCAATGTGTAACAACCATACTTTACTACGTGGTGTGGAAACTTAAGTGAGAAATTTTAACACAATTGAGGTATTGAGGCAGGAATTTTGCGTTAAAAGAGACCATTCGGACACACGCTCTGCGATTACCGATTGCATTTTGTGGTAATTTTTTCGGGTATCGAAGTGGCTATCACTATTGTTAACGTTGATGACGGAAAAGCCTTACGATAAGCTACCTCTATTCATCATTGGTCATCATAATGTAATATAACAGCCAAATTCGTGTCACGAATTCACGATGTCATCGATTGTTAATAGTACCTAGGTATTTACCAAACCTCCAGATAATTATCTAATAATATGATCTTTGAACAATGATCGGTTTCATTTAAAGTTCCCATGCGCTGATCGTTGACCCTGCAAGTGAAAATCGCAATCATCGTAAAATATAACAATAAAAATTACTCGCAGTTTTTCATTAGAAATGAAAGCTACTAAAACAATTCAATAGCTTGTTTTACGTACGTTCACAGATTAATTCAAGTCTCGTATCATTGGAGCTGCGCACGCGCATCTTAGCAAATCATGCCTTTTCTTGGAAACGCTTCAATAGAGATAGATTATTTCTCGTTTTTACGATTTGTTGCGGGAGAAATTCATTTTAGTGAATATTACGGATGCGCGGTTTAATTTGCTACTTGGTAATTCTTGAATAATAATCCGAGTAGGTAAATGCTAACAATAGCTAACAAATCTCAGTATATATACACGCTCGCTTTCTAACCGCAATGTATGCTAATATAATAATGGAGAAGAAAAGTTAATCTTCTAAGCGATTCCCATTCATTATTTTTAAAAAAACTTTCAGCTCGTTACCAGCCAATTAAAAGTCGTGTCAGTCGCGCCCACGTGTCGTGTCGTTAATCAGAGCCGAAAGTGACTAGCAAACATTAACATGGTAATTGTACTTCTAACTTGAGCGTACTCAAGTTTAAAAATAAAGTACGTTCTTGATGACATACTACTCAATAATACATTGACCCAATACAGAGATCATAATAGCAGTCCGCTCAAATAAATTGAAATAATTTTGCATCATTTGTTTAGTCTAGACGTGAAAGTACTAAATCGGATATAACACCATAGTTTGAAGAAGGTAATGTGAACTGAAATACTATTTATCTATAGACAACAATTTCACCTCAACCTAGTCTCAATCTAAAGGCGAATTGATCAAAAATTCTAAGATTAAACTCATGTACAGTCATTTGAGTCAAATTATAGTCAGTTAGCCGAGTTTCATATTTCAGACAACGATTGTTCCACCCCAATTCAAGCAAACTTTTATATTATACTAAGAATTATGCGTCTCGTGCCGACGAAAGTAACACAACACTATTTACATGAGACTGAAGTTTATGAGGCACTGAGGCAGGAGACTCTATGGCATATTTGTATCCCTCAGAAATAAATCTGGATATAAGATAGAGATAGTAGAAACCCTAGTAAAATTTCGTTTACATACACTTGAAAAACAGTGCGAGAGCCCGAGACTGGCCAAGGCGTTTGTTCCTCAGGAAATCCCTAAACCATCTTGTGAATACGAGAAGCACCCTATAAGCAATGGAAGTCCAGCGTGCGGTTTTAGACGATAGGAGTCGGGTATATTACCAGACAACCTTCTCCATGCAGGTGCTATCCATGAGGATTTTGTAACGAAACCTCAAGGTACTAAATCAATCAAGCTTCCTAGCCTTTTCCCAACTATCTTGGGGTCGGCTTCCAGTCTAACCGTATGCAGCTCAATACCCGTATTTTACATGGAGCGACTGCCTATCTGACCTCCACAACCCAGTAATTGGGTAATACGATAACCCTTGGTAAGACTGGACTTTCGGGCTTCTGACGACTCGTAACGACTGCCAAAGATCCACGAATGACAGCTGGGACCAACAGCTTAACGTGGTTTCCGAGGCACGGAGGAGTCTCGGTATGTAAAGATGGCCACCCATCCACTGACCAACCCAGGCACGCGTAGCTTAACCTGATGGATCGACCCGTGCGGCTTGTTATTACTTAGCCACGAGCTCCGCAAGGTGCTAAATATTATTCATAAATTAATATTAACTAGATATATTTATGAATTTTTATTCTGAGTTAGATAACCTGCAAGGCAATAGGTCAAAAGTCGTATTTCTGAATCGTGCATTGCAAAGAGAAAAGCCAACGTTAATCGTGCAACTATTTTTGGTTTCCTACATAATTCATGAATACCGCATGTGACAACAACAATTATAAAACTTCAAGGGAAACCCCTTCATGTTTGGCTGTATTCGCTATAGTTTATCAATATCTCTTTCACTTTTCCCACAGACCGGTTGAAGCTATACGATTGCATCTCCCGGTGTATCATTTACAGAAACTTTAACGTTCAATCTATTTCCGTTTTTATTCTACTTTCTAGTTGTTTATGATATAAAAACAAAAACTTTACTAAGATCTGAGATTCTGAGGTTCGGCTGTAACTAGTTTCCAGTTTCATAAGAATGACGAGCAATCATTATACTCGTAATGACGTGTTTATCATTACTGATATCTATTTCGATCACGGCACGGTGCTGAAGACAATAGAAAGATGAGGTGTAAAGATGTTATGATAAGGATAAGATGAGCGTGCCGCCCCTCCGCTCGTGTAATTGCTTTACGTGACTTGGCAGCTTTCTCGAGCAGCGCACGCGCACCATCTAGACCTCGCCGACGACGTGTCACACGTGCACGCCGGATACCCGGAAATATTTGAACATATTATACACACGGCACTTGCTCTATAGTCGTCATTTACAACTGTTAGAACGTTAGATCTCTTGGAAATGTGCTGTGTAACCGCCAAGGTATTGTGTCTAACTGAAAATGTATTTTTAGGCATGTAAATCTAACTGATGGTACTGGTTTTCACGTATGTAGTACTATTGAATGTCATGATTAAAGACTGCAAAATTGTCTTATTTCAAATATAAATGCCTAAGGATAGCTTTCTTATCTCAACATCGTATTTCCACTAGCACAAATGTTTGGCTTCGCTTACCCACAATCACAATTAATCGTTCACGCAAGCCTGTTAATTATTTAGTCATTTGCAGCAAAAAGTATAATTGCTGCGAAGACACTAAATCTTGAATGCATTGACTTGCAGATCAGCTCTAGGCAGAAAAGGAAAGTTCCATGTAAAGTTGCGACTCACGATACTTTTTGTCGATCATCTCGTGTGAAATCTGTTCATGGCTTTTTATGTATTTTTAATATGCGAGTCAACAAAGTCAGTCCCACGAGAGGTGGCGAAATGGTGCGGGCGACAAGCGCGACGTCACCTGCGCCCGCGCCGTCTCGCAGTCACGCTTCATTACTGATGTTTTCTCATCAATCGATTGATTCACCTATACTATAATTATCAATAATATTACTAGTTATCTGAACAGAATAACAATTAGAAACTTTGAAACATGAATTTGTGTGTATAACCAGTAAATAGTACCAAACCAATTATTTCCCGTTTAATGAATTAGGTATGTGGATAGGCCCATTAGGGACCCGAGAAGAAAAAAATTAGAACCACTTTCTCAGGAAGACTGCTAGACGTTGATCAATGAGTGTTAAATTAGATAATACTCTAGACCTCTGGCCAAGTGATGAATATTTTGACAGCGCAATTAAGTTATCCCAAATAGATGCGCGCAAATAATATCTTGCCCTCAGGTGCTGAACTGTATAATGTGTACAGTCACGAGCATCAATATGTATCCACTTAGCAAAATTCAAAAGTGATTTTCTCGTGTAATATTGACTGTAACTTTGAGATAAGGCCTATGGGTTCCACAATAAAGTCCTCCAGACCGTATTTCGGCCACGGCGACCAATCTCAACGGAGGGAGACTAACCTTCGGCGCGGGCAATCTGACGCACCCGGAGAGAGATCAGGCCGTCGGGGGTATCACACCGCCAACTTCCAAACTCCGAGCTGTTACTAAGAAATTTCTAATGGAAAAACCCAATAACACTTTGCCTGACCCGGGAATCGAACCCCGGGCCCCACGCTCAGAAGCCGCGCTTGCAACCACAAGACCAACGAGGCAGTTCAAACAAACGGGCAAAATGGCAAACGGGGTTCCAAAATACTATATTCGTAACAACATAAAACAACAATCAACACAGTAGGAGCAAATCACTTTTAAAAGTTATTAAGTGTATATATGTTGGTGCTCGTGACTGTACCACTTCACCGTGATGTTAATTAATGATTTCCACGTGCTTGCTCGCCTTTAATAGTTCTCATAGCGATGATAATGTTAGACATGAATCTGTAGTGAGTTTAAACCAAACACGGCATTATTTACAAAAGTTTATCTAAAAATCAAAAACCAAAGAACGCAGCATTTAATTAATATCAAGTAGACTTTTAAAGTACAAGTTAAAACCACAGTAGGGCAGATCAGGTGGTTGCGGTGGGAAAATGATGCAGCGGTGTTATCAAATTGATTGTGTGGTACAATCTGCTGTTCTACCCGCCCGCGAGGTGGCGGCTTGCTCGGATGTGCTTAATTGAACAAACCACCTGCTATAACAGCTATTATTAAAGTATAACCACAGATTACAGAAAATAGAAAATGCCCGAGGGCCCGCTTTCTTACGAGTGACTAGCCTAGTTATAGGTGGGCGCAGCCGCGACTAATGTGTATCACTCGTCTTCTTTATACTGAGGGTATTTATAGCGCGATTACTGTCTAAGATTTCTTATCGCACGGCGACCCTTTTCAGGGCAAAAGTAGGATATTAGTAGTAGTATTCAATTAATTGTTAAGTTGCGATGCATGTTGATACTTAACTCTTTCTGGTTACGTTGGTCTAGTAGCCGCAAGCGCTACTATTGAGCATGAAGTCCTCGTTACAATTCCCGGGTCGGTACGCTTTGCAGTGTTTGGGTTCAATTCCCGGGTCGGGCAGTGTTGTTAGGTTTTTCTATCTGGAATTTCTCAGTAGCAACCCGGAGTCTGGATTTGTGCCCGTGTGACGGCAACAGGCTCGCCCCCTATTACATGGGATTTAAACATAACTGACGAAATGTGGGTGTACCTGCTACAAGTACTCCTCTACCCAACCCTTCGGGAAAACAAGACGTGATGTATGTTATACGTAAATCACATTCTTGAGATCAAATAATTCTCATTTGTCCAACAATCGCGATTACATTACTATCTAAAACTAAATTTCATCCAAAATAATTTATTTTGCTATTGTACATCTACACTCCGAGCTCCAGAGCGTAATTAAATTTTACATAAAGTTACCCTGTTTTCACGTGTATTGTCTCATTAAACGCCCTCATGCAGATAGACTATATTCTGAGATCGACAGATGAGACTTTCTGTGCTTTCTAACCGCCGGGCGATCGGGTGTCTGGGGTGAAATCGCTAGCAGCGACCACGCAGCTGCTGGACAGACCGAGTCCGCTGCACACACGAGACACTCTGCGCTGCATCTGCTTCACGCATACTTCAGAGGAAACACGAATCTACAAATTCCGCCTATGAGGGAAAAATTAATTCATAATCTGAATTAGGTTTTCAAGGAATCCTTCTTGGCTCCTATCTTAGGTTTCACTTCATCTCATTGCATTGGTTACGTAAAACCAATAAACAGAACCACACAAAGTGTCACTATGTACAAACATACACGACCTTGTGCCGTAATAAGGTGAAGGCCGCGCGTGGTTTCCTCTCCACGCAGCGGGAGCGGCGCACGCGTCGCAGTGAAAGATGCAGCCGGTGCAGTTCCGGCGCGGGCGGCGTTGCACTCGGTCACTGGGTCAGCCCCACTGCGCGGCGGTGGGGTGCTTGGTGGTGGTGTGGGGGGAAAGGGGGGGGGGTGTCCGGTGGGTGCAACGTGCGGTGTTGCACTGTGCTCGTCGCCATGGCTGGTGTGGCTGCACGCTAGCCCCATGCCCGCGCCCGCGCCTTCGCCGCGCCCTCGGCTAGTGTTCCTCTGGTTGTTCAACGTGTTCTGTTGGTTGCAGGACGCTGACTGACTGCACTGTGACCATGAAGAGGACCAGGCTGCTGCTGCTGGCCGCTGTGCTCTTGCTACGGGTGAGTCACCATTACCTTTCTAAATTACCGTGATAAAGAAACTAAGTGAAACTTGAGACAATTCTATTCTTAGCTATTTTGAGATAACTAAGACTCAACAACAGTGCGATACTGTTTCATTATATTTTATTTACGAGCATTTAATTTTCTTTAGTTTCACTGCTTTCTGACGATCAAAACTTTTTAACGAATTTTAAATAAGAATTTAGTTAAGTACTACGCCGCCTTAGAATCATTATTCTGCTGTGCTTATTTCTTCGCCGCCTAAGAATATGAGACTAAATTGGCATTTGCGAAAATACTACTGATTAATACTAAAGACTAAATAGAGAATATTGTTCAAGAAAAAGTTTCATCTAGTTGTTTCACGCTTTTCTATTGCTAATTCGCGTCTCTAATTTTGATCAGTTTTTGTATAATTTACAATAAAATAATTGAAGAATTCTCAACAAAATCCTAAAACGTAAATAGCACTAATCATTACAGATTTATATTTAGTTTAGAAGTTATCGATAAATCATTTTTAAGGCTAGAATCGATGACGTTTATTTTGATATGGTAACACATAAATCCTAATTTAAATAATAACAGTTAGGTACATGATGCTGCCAATCATCCGACGCGTGCTGGCAGCGCTAGTCCCGTTGGCTCGAACATCTCACTGATATATCAGAGCGGCTAACAGTCTAAGTCCAGTAACCAACTTGCTGACTCAACGCTATGAAGAAGACATTAATGTTGTTCTGATGAGTCGAATGCTCTCGAAGACGTTGGTTCTGGTAACCAAAAACTTAAGGTACCTATCTTAAGCCATCACTTCGAGAAGTCCTACAAATCCGATAAAATAACACCAGGACAGAAAAGTCATTGTGGGTTTGGAATGTAGGTCTTACGATTCATAAAAGTAACGCTGTCTGCCAGCATATTTTAAGAAATAACGTAAATAAGCGATGTTACATGAAGCGTGGCTAAAGTAGTGGCTAGTGTAAGCACGTAAGTGTGGAAGGCACGGTGCACGGTGCTCTGTCGAACGCTGCTACATTATTCAGCTTTTTCCGCTCGCGTTCACGCCAACTAGGCTAATGATTCCGTTAGCACATCCACAAAACAGTGGACCATTGGAAACTAACCGCGTATGCTGATACGTATAGTAAGTGCGTAAGAGAGAAATTAATTTTTTAATCTTGTTAATTGCAAGTCGCCACAATTCTAATGACTACATTATGCTCAGGTATTATATTCACAAGCGATTTCAGCGATATAAAATTGTCCGAGAAAAAAGAAAACGTAATCTTTTGGAAGCAGAAGATGGGTTGTGTAATATTAGCTTTTGTAACATTGAATAAGTTCTAAAGGCCTACAACAATCAAGCAGTCGTTGACCGTCAAAGCATCTTTTTCTACGAGCACTTTCACTGATATTTCGCATCTTTGTTAAGAAATGACGCAACCCGGTTGTGCAAGTGATTTCGTTTTTGACCATGACGAAGTTATCTTACCATCTGAGAACAATCAAGTGTTATGTAGCTCGCAAATTTGTTATAACGATTACGTTAATATTAATCGTAATTTGATTAGTTAATAAAACGATATGACGATTAATTAATCTCATACCTAATAGGCAAGCTTGTTCTTGAGCAGGTTTGTAATGCTAATTTAAGCTTACTGGCATAAGTATTGAATTTCATAATTGATTAAAGTAATCCTGTTATGGATCATCAAACTTTTTGTATAATTTATTAATTGGCAACTCATAACTTTAATTTCTCGAATTTCTCTGAATGTATAAACATGTGTGTGTATGTTCCTGTTTGTATTAGATTTTCATGAAAATTGTCATAGGCTCCGGCTCTGTTTACCTTTTAGCTAGGGTTGCTCTACATTGGTAATTTTAATTCGACATCTTGAGTTGACTAGAGACTTGAGGAGCTCGTGGCTATTAAGTAATAACAGCCGAACGGGTCGATCCATCAGGTTAAGCTACGCTTGCCGGGGTTGGTCAGTGGATGGGTGACCATCTTTACATACCGAGAGTCCTCCGTACCTCGGAAAGCACGCTAAGCCGTTGGTCCCGGCTGTCATTCTTGGATCTTTGACAGTCTTTACGAGTCGTCAGAAGCCCGAAAGTCTGACAACCAGTCATACCAAGGGGTATCGTATAACCCAGTTACTGCGTTGTGGAGGTCAGATAGGCAGTCGCTCCATGTAAAATACTGGTATTCAGCTGCATCCGGTTAGACTGGAAGCTAACCCCAACATAGTTAGGGAAAGGCTTGGCAGATTGATCTTGAGTTGACTAGAGAAACTATTAAGTCACCGTCAACTGAAATTGAGACAACAAAGTGAAATTGTAGATGTTACATTTAGTTCAAAGCTGAAGGTTACATTAATTTCAGAATACTGAGTAACCAATACACGCAGATAATAGAAATTATTCGTCGTAAGACACTGTCAAGCGTCTCGCTAATTCATGTTAGAAAGCAATTGTAAAGAATGTGTAAACTAACGATCGCTTTCGATTGTCGGCCGGATTTATAGACTCCGTTGTCTATTCTGATCGATCGGTTAAGCTTACAGCCGGTACTTTAGACTAATCATAGTTTCTTTGTCTATTCAACTATGTATAGATTTATTTCCTAGAGTTGTGACAGGTTCATCTTCAACTGATAACTGCCCTGGCTTCACCTGGTCAAATTATTATTTGGTCTCTGAATTCCCATGTTTCATTATCTTGTGCAACAACGTCAGCACATGTTCCTGACTTTCGAAAATTTAATCTTTCAAAGCAATGCAACTGTTGTCGTTTTAGAACGCTTTTACCGGAAATATTAAAAGTTAAAACAATAGAGAGATCGCTTTTCAAGAAATTCAATTATAACAACAATAAACCAAACAATAAGATTGTTATTCATAAACGCTGCTTAAAGTTAAGTAATTATTAGTGCCTGTTTAAGCATATTTTTTTTACGTTTAAACGTCTTAACTTTAAGCAACATTTTATGAATTTAACTTTAACTTTGGGTAACTTTACAACATATTCGTGGGTATTTACAACATTAAGAGTGTCATCGAATAATTTTTGGTAATTTTAATTAATTAACGTGATTAATAAAGTCCCTGTAGGACCAAACACACGACCCAATCTGGCTCTTATTTATTTTCTTTGTGTCAGTATCCATACTTTCTCGATGTAAGGGAAAGTGTTCACGAGGATTTGTGACTCCGCGTTCGAAGTTCAAGCGCATGACATTTGCTATAGCTGGTTAACAACACGCTTGCGTTAACCGCTATAACATACATAGGTATATAGGTGCCCACACCTTTCCAACTATCGTCGGAGATTTCGTGAGATCGTCGCAGTAAAATCTGGAAATCTTGATTGCTTTCGCACAGTCAAAATTAGGGAGTTTTGAACTTTGAAATGATGTCATTTTACGATTACGCGACTGTTAATTGCAAAGAAAGGCTATTAGGTTTTGTTGATCCTGAAGTTAACGAAGCCATACCATACATTCACAGTAATGTTCAAATTGGTTTACATGATGGCTTCAAAAGTTCAAACGAATCACTCTTCCATGAGATTATACGTGTATGGTGCTTTTTGGGTTAGGTAATCTGGGTATATTGAGAGCATATTATATAGCAACTTAAATCCCAAAAGACGGAGTTAAGTAGGTAGATTCAATTTTCCGTTAAAAGAACTGCAAGCAAATACTTATCTTAAGAAGCGGAGTTTTGGAGTACCCGTTAATCTGAGCTTAGCACAATTGACTAACGTACAGTACAATTTCGGTGGAACGTAATGTTATGTGACCAGAGAGACTTGTCCATTATACCCGAATTCCTTATTCTGTTATTTCTGTAACCCGTCATACTCATAACACTTCCGTAGCCCGAACTTGCGACAGTTATGAATAAAGTTGTATCACACACATTGTGAAACGCCTCGAGTCGGACAGCAGGTTGTCGCGCGTCTACCGCGATCGTCTGATAGCGCACGCACCGAGCACACTTCCCACGAACTAGCACGATACAAATTGTACCACAGACAATACGAATCGCGATGTGCAGGGAGAGCTGTGGGAGACAACTTGTACAATTTATTTCGCTTACTTAAGGTTAGGTTTCGCGCATTCGTGACAGTAATCTGGTTTTCAAGTTACAACCGGATAGAGATCAGTCTGTCTTCTAAACGTCCAGGAACCTTCAACATTGTTGGTTAACTGAGAAGGTTCTAAAGTTCTAACATAGGTGTATATTAGGGTTCATAGTATTGGTCTTTGAAGATATCTAGGCAATCAGGCATAATTATTTCAGTGAAACCTCTATTTTCGGACGGAAAAATGGATTTGGGATAGTCTATGATTTAGGTTAGTTGTTCATATCAAGTTTATTCTGCAAATACATAACCAGATAAAGATAAATAAGCGCAACTCTATTAGGTCTCGCGTAGTCACACAGAAACGCAAACAATAATCCGGTTCTACTCAATTCTTGTTCATTTAATAAACAACTTTCATCAGCATCGTACAAATTTTTGTATTAAGGTATGTAGGTACGTCTCTTTACAATTTTACCTTATTCAAGTGATGTAATAAGACTTTTTAATTTTTATTGCGATACATTCAAGTTTCATCTTGTTAAAAGCTTTGCTTAATTTTATGTCAATAAGTTTTTAATGAGGTTTATTTTTGCTTTCTTTATCTTTATATTCTTGGCCCTAATAGTAATGTGGAACGTGAACATAAATAAGTAAATTGTTTGGAAAAGACTTTACAGTTTTCCACATTCACATTTCAATATAATACTAGCTATCTTCTAAGAGGAGAGAGGAGCACGTGGCTATAGCCACGAGCTCCTCTCGCCTTTCTACTACTTATAAGTACGTAGCTGCAAGTGTCGATCCATCAGGTTAAGCTACGCTCGCCGTGGTTGGTCTGTGGATGGGTGACCATCTTTACATACCAAGTCTCCTCTGTGCCTCGGAATCCCGGCTGTCATTCGTGGATCTTTGACAGTCGTTACAGGTCGTCAGAAGCCCGAAAGTCTGACAACCAGTCTTACCAAGGGGTATCGTATTACCCAGTAACTGGGTTGTGAAGGTCAGATAGGCAATCACTCCATGTAAAATACTAATGTTCAGCTGCATCCGGTTAGGTTAGGTTAGGCTAGACAGATTGACAACTATCTTAAAAAAATTTACAAGCGTGTCCATCACAAGTCTATTAGTTGAAGGGGTACCGAGTCAGAAGTTAAGGGTACAAATGAGGGAAAAGAAAAGTAATTTTGTGCTTATGTAGTACTCGAAACCTATTCAATATCGCCAAAGAATCTAAAGCACTGTTGTCCGATATATATCTTCATTTATTTATTTAATAATAATTAATCTGGAATAACAGAGTGTACCTCCAAAAGTGAATTACAAAGAGCTGAGAATACATTGCTATAGAATATATAGCAAAAACAAAATAAAGGAAAAGGATATCCAAATTTTCCGCTAACTAAATGTTTAAATCCGTAAATACCTTTGGCAAAGCTTTTGTAACTCGAACTTGCCATATATTCGTCTTCATTGTTGCGTGTATAATTTATTAGACAACAACTAAAGGGGGAACTTAGCAAATTCGTTAATTTTGGGTGGAAACGGATGTACCCGCGGCGGATACTTTCACCTGCGCACGCGCAGGCACCTGTCGTCTCTCGCTCCGCTGACGCACGAGCATGCGCAAGTAATCACCTTTATCTGAGTTCACAAACTCTTACCCACGCTAACGAGCAGACAAATAATAGTATAATACTGCTATGTGCATACTATCTATATTTGCTATCAAAACTTCAAAAGTTTCAAATAGATAGTTAAATAAAGCAAGCAGGAAATTGAGCACCTATTGTGCAATCCCTTAATCCGTAACTTTCCAAGTTTCCACTAGTATGATGTTAAGCGAAATCCGTAGTTTCGGCCGAACTTACAGGCGGTTTGTACGAACTGAAGAAGCCTCCATAACATCGGCCGAAACTACGGATTTCGATGAGGGCGTAGACTCTCTGTTTCTGTCACTTCGATTAAAATCGATGCATCGGTATATTTAGATAACGCACCCAACAGGGAAACTACCAAAGAAAGCTCTAGTTGTCGAAGTTGCGCATGTTTATAGGTCCGGTGTTTTCTTCCGCAACTCACAATCTCGATCAGTGGGTAATTTCTAACCGGTTTAGAAAACGCGAGCGTCGTCGTCGGTACGCACCGGGCGCGCGGCGCTCCCGCCGACAACCTGCCACTTGCTGCTACTCTTACATACTAGCCCGTGTACCTACCAACTGCCTCATCAGCTCTCACGACATATTATTCTAGTCTAACATCCAAATACAGCATAATCCAGTTTAACAACCATAGAACACACTTGCGGCTAGCGGCACTGCTGATAATGGTTTTTGTTAACCCAACCAACCACATACCAGGGATATTTGTACCACTCTATACTTATGAGTCATATTAAAGTTGAAAATACGAGCACCAAAGATTTTTAGTTAAAAGAGCTAATAGTACCTAACTATAAAATTTAAAATACACCACCTAAGTATCGTGAAAGCATTCGTGTAACTCATCTTAGCAATATGATCGTACTGATTAATATTATAATTGCTCGTGCGAGCTATCCATCAGTGTAGAAAGTCGGAAAGAACGTTGTGCGCGCGCCGCTCGCAAGATGAGGCGAGGGCGCTCAGCGCACGCGCTCTCGTGGCGCGGAGTATGTAGAGTGAGACGCCTCAGGAATGTTCTAAGACTGTTATTATATTATGTATCGTCGCAAACACTGTTACATTACATGCCCACTGCCCAGAGTCCAGTTAAAATCATAACCTCGGCTTCACAGTAACTTTTGGTGTTCATAAAATGCCTATATGTAGAGCAGACATGCCTGTGAGAATCTACATATTGATGCAGATGTTTTATGCTAATCGATGTAGAAATTAATGTATGGCTTTCTATTTCCAGGAAGCAACATGCGAACCTCCGGTGGACTCGGCTTCGTTACCGTTGGAACATCGAACGGGCGCCGGCTACGGCCCGCCCCTGCCACCCTCGCACACCGACGACCCGTGGCCCCTAGCAACACCGGATAGCCCCAAAATAAAACACTTACAAGTTCAGTGTGAGAAAACACGCATGCGGGTTAATATAGAATTTGACCGCCCATTCTACGGCATGATATTCTCCAAAGGATTCTACAGTGATCCTAACTGTATGCATTTAAAGCCAGGAACTGGTCATCTCAGCGCGACTTTTGAAATCTTCCTTAATAGCTGCGGTATGAGTAGTTCTGCTAATCATAATGTTGCGACTTATGGAAGTCCGACACCCAGCGGTTCCTATGTAGAAAACACTATCATTGTTCAATACGACCCTTATGTCCAAGAGGTATGGGATCAAGCAAGAAAATTACGATGCACATGGTACGACTTTTACGAAAAGGCAGTCACGTTTAGACCATTCCAAGTGGATATGTTGCACGCTGTCACGGCGAACTTTCTCGGAGATAACCTGCAATGCTGGATGCAGATACAGGTTGGAAAAGGACCTTGGGCTTCAGAAGTGTCAGGCATAGTGAAAATAGGTCAAACTATGACAATGGTACTAGCGATCAAAGACGACGAGAACAAATTCGACATGTTAGTACGAAACTGCGTAGCACATGATGGTAAGCGAGCTCCCATCCAGCTCGTCGATCAGTACGGCTGTGTCGTGAGACCTAAGATTATGAGTAAATTCCAAAAAATAAAGAATTTCGGTCCTTCAGCTTCTGTAGTGTCCTTCGCATATTTCCAAGCATTTAAATTCCCCGATTCGATGAATGTACACTTCCAGTGTGTAATCCAAGTGTGCAGATATAACTGTCCTGAACCGAAGTGCGGCGGTCTTGGCGCTGATTACGGAGTACCATTGTTAGGTGGAAATTCTCTGGGTGCTGAAGAATATGGTGTACCAAACTCACCTCACGGTGAGTATGGTCCTCCGCCACCAGCACCTCACGGTGACTACGGTGTGCCACCTGCGTTCCCGGATCCGCGACATCCTGCGGATGCGACAGGATCTTTTTCAGAAAAACGCGATGATGCTGTACCACCTCCACAAGCGCAAGTCTCATCGACACCGAACGCACCCAGTCCATCATCACCTGCTCCAGTGCGGGACGAAGACGAAGTCAATCTTCCTCCCCCGCCTCCTCCAGGCCGTCGCGGAGTATACAATACAGTTAAGAGGAAAGATGACGCTCATGTCAATCTAGCAACACTAGGAGGAAGACCGCGCTCGGTCGAGGACCTGCCGGAAAGGCTGGTCGGAGTGAGACGGCGGCGAGAGACGTCCGCGCCACAGAGAATTTACAAGCGTGATGCTCAAGAAATGACTGACGTGAATACTAGTCGAACGATCCAGGTGGTAGCGCCTGGAGACGTTAACTTCGCGTTAAATAATGCCGCGGCCAACGAGACCGTCGTCATACAGTCTCCGGCGAGCGATCCGGAGACAATATGCATGTCGGTGCCGTCGTTCGTGGCGGGGCTGGTGATGCTGTTGCTGGTGCTGGTGGTGGCGTCGCTGGTGGCTGCGTTCCTGTTCGTGCGAGTGCGCGCGCTCGACCGCAAGGGCGCCCACGGCGCCGCCGCCTACTACGAGACGGATTACGTGAAGCACACTAACTAGCGAATGCGCCGGTGCGAATGTGACGCGAGGACGTTCACAAACTTTACTCGGATCCAAAGAGCGTGCGCGCTTCGGCCCCGGTCGGACGGCGCGCGGGCGCTGTCGCGGTCGCGATCGAAGCACGGTGACTGTGTCAGATATTTATTTAGTTTGTAATGAGCGTGATGTATATGTACGACTGTTTTTGTAAATTATTTTATACGTGTGAAAAGCACCCTGTATCAGCCTTGTAGTCGATACGTCTGTTGTAATTTTGTAAAGAGTCGTAAGTAAGATTTAATATTAGTTAAATATTAATTAAACATACCAATCAAAAGTGTCGTGTGAGATATATTTTTTTAATTTAACTCCTCTAAATATTAGATCAGATTTATGTTGAAAGCTTTGGACATAAATACTGAAATTCCTGAACATAAATCTGCCGTCTATTGTGTCAACAATGAATGATAGGTACTAGTTCAACCAGTAGTTCCTAAATCAGTAGGTTTCAAGGTCTTAATTCGAGTATCGCTAAACCTCGCATTCAACATCCCATTAATAAATTGTTTGCTCAAGACTTTCTTCACCGCAATATTATTTTTTTTTTTTGCTCACAACGTGGATGCTCTTGGCCAAATCTCACCTGATGGTAAGTGATGATCAGGCTTCAGGCCGAAGGTGGAAGCGAGCTTCACCCGGAATCCTCAACCACAGAGGAACTGGCTATCTTATCTCTGCCGAAACACAACAATGCTGTTAACATTGTTGTTATGGTGACAGACAGATAAGATGGTGGTAGCTAGCAAGGCGAACTTAGAACAAGCCCTTCCACCAACGAGCAGAAAATTTTGCTCCCACTGGGAATCGAACCCGGGACCTCTGGGTCTGAGACAGGTGGCTTAACCACTAGACCACAGAGGCGGTTAAAAATTAGGTAGAAATCAAATGATATATAGATGGAAATAATATTTATTTAATATTCTTTATTTTTATTATATTACGCAGTACCTAACCAACAGCTTAGCGACCATAGATATTTAGCGACGCAATACAAAATATAAATAACAACAAACATTCCTACTTCAAAACGTTATAGGTTAAAAATAAAATAATTATCCTAAAATCAGCGAGCTTGGCCACTTTTAGTTACTAACTAATGTTACGTAGTCTTATCGCCAAGGAGGGAGCTTCTTGAGACCACGCTTCTCTTTTTGACTGTTGGGAAATAAGTTCATATACAACGGGTGGTTGTCCTTCTCCGAACTGCTGTATAACAATCTTAACCTCCTTTCATTGCCTTCTGCTATAATATCTATTAAATCCTGTGAACAAGAACATTTTATTATAAACTTGTAGGGCGTGTGCCTTGAAACTTCGTTTCAGGAATTTAAATGTAAGTAGGTACATAAGGTTGCTTGTTTATTGATATCGATATGGGTACCCACCAGCACCGTAATTGCACAGGCACACACGATCAATCACAATCAGTGTGGCTACCATGAGTTTCATTTATCCTTCTCAATCAAACGCATCGAGCGCGTTCGGCGTTCCGATTGGCCCTTCACCGGTGAAGGCTGGCCGGCTGCCAATCGGAGTGCCAAACGCGGTCGATGCGTTTGATCAAGATGGTAAAATGAAACTCATGGTAGCCACACTGAACCATTTTGAAGGATATTGCTAATCCATTGCTTCATTTGTACGAAAAATTTGTCTGTCCACCCATTTTCGTCGAGCTCATACGCCATGCCGCCATACATATTGCAAGTGGACCCTCCGGGAGGGTTCCCGGCATTACGTTTGCGCTAAAGTTAACTATCGCGGACGGTCAACGGCATTAGGTTTAAAACAGTGTTATAAAACACTGTAAAACGAAGTGAAATACTACCAACGCATATACCTACTAATAAATCTTGACTAACATCAGATTTTAATTTCACGGTTTATAATGCTGTATTCGCTAAGAAAAACCTACATTTAAAATGGGACCTCCGCGAGGGCTCCCGGCAACCCATATGACACTAGGTGAACCTTCCAGTTCCTGGCACTGAACGTATTATCAAAGTACCTAAATAATGCAATGAATGTTGTTGAACTGTCAAAATGAAACGGATTGTAATAACACAAAATAGATCTATAACAGCTGTTAGTACTTAGAACATAAACCACGTTCACGGTCTGGTCACCTGCATCATCATCACGTCGAGGCATAGATAGGTAGGTACCCTGAGCTGGCTTGCTTAATTCCACTAATCACCGCAGTTAACAAAGCTGCCGAACAGTGCGACTCTAGCCGTTAAAGCTGTAGTCCCCAGCATCCCTACCTGAAATCGTTCCGATTTCAAGAAAAGCAAACATGTGACTTGCCTCCTTGATAATTGGAGTCCTTAGCGTACTCGAGAGATGCGCAAAGTTGTATCATGGTGACCATACAATTAACACCCTTTACTACATTTGCTGGGTACAGCCAGCGGCGTCTGCAGCTACGTATACGACCCCATAAAACGTAATAATGTTGCTACTTACATCTTGTAAGAAGGGGGGTATCTTAGCAACAGCTGTTGCTTCTGGCCGCCTAAGCCGGCAGACGATATGTGGCGGCACGATCAGTGGTGGGGAGGCGCATTTTGGGCTGATGGGGTCGGAGTTGCAAGTAGGGCTGCGGGGGGCAGGACACCGTGAATCAGGGCTGCGAGATCCTGGACTGCGGGACTGACATCCCCTGCTCACACACAGGGCCTCCTCCGTTTGAGTGGTCTTATTCTTCATCACAGATTCACGGCGAGGCACGATAAAACGATACTAAAAGATCAGAAATGTTTTCATCAAAAACAAGTATTCAGTGCTCAATCAAAATTATGTATTAGAATTTTCATAGATTGGCACTTATCTACCTTAATACATTCGAGTCTACCCACTTAGAACCAATAAGCCATACATGTTGCTAGTGGGTCACCGGCATTACGTTTGCGCTAAAGTGAACCCTCGAGGAGGGTTCTTGGCATTAGGTGTTTTCAGGGTGTCTTGTCGCTATACGTAATTTTGGGGATATTTTCATGTAGGTACTAGTGGGCTGAGACGTGAAATAATAAAAAAATTAAGAAAAAGTACCTATATTCGATTTATTCCAGAAATCCCTACCGACAAATCCCCACCAGTAGGGATTGATATTTTTATTTCCAGAAATCCCCACTAGTTAAATAAAGTCAGCCTATTGGGAATTTCGGAAAAAAAAAATAACAATCCCCACTGGTGGGAATTTGTCGGTGGGAATTTCTACAGTTTAAATGTTATTTCATTATACTATAAAACTATTTCAATGCAAACAATTCCAATTTTATAATAAAAGTTAAAATATTGACATAATTACTTACTTATCTTATTAGATGTATTGATTAACGCCTTTTTTGTTTAATAATTTAGAAACAACTACACACATGGTGGAGATTGTTACTTATTTTTCCAAAATTCCCAACTAGGCTGACTTTATTTAACTAGTGGGGATTACTGGAATAAAAATAAAAATCCCCATTGGAGGGGATTTGTCGGTGGGGATTACTGGAATAAATCCTATATTCGCTCGCTCTGATCCCAAGACAGGGATATTCTATCTTTTGTGAAAAGGGTAAAGATAAAGATCAATTTATTTGTTCAAACATGTGTAACATGATACATGAATATGCACATAGGTATTATACTTAGATGGAAACCTAATTTTACCGGACCAACATGTTTCGCCTCACCCGGCGTACAAATATTGTTTTTAGGGTTCCGTAGCCAAATGGCAAAAAACTGAACACTTATGGATTCGTCATGTCTGTCTGTCTGTCCGTCCGTATGTCACAGCCACTTTTTTCCGAAACTATAAGAACTCCTATACTGTTGAAACTTGGTAAGTAGATGTAGGTATTCTGTAAATCGAACATAGAAAAAAAAACAATAAATTTTGGGGGTTCCCCATACTTAGAGCCTATTGATAGGTCTTCAAAAATGATATTGAGGTTTCTAATATAATTTTTTTCTAAATTGCTGATTGCACGAGAGACACTTCCAAAGTGGTAAAATGTGTGCCCTGTAACTTCTAAAATAAGAGAATGATAAAACAAAAAAATATATATGATGTACATTACCCATGTAAACTTCCACCGAAAATTGGTTTGAACAAGATCTAGTAAGTCGTTTTTTTTTAATACGTCATAAATCGTAAATCGCAATTTACCTTTAACGAACTACAAAAACTTTTATATTATGTTACTTGCTGCTACGGAACCCTCCATTGGCGAGTCCGACTCGCACTTGGCCGCTTTTTTAATATATTATTAATTTGATTGGCAATAAAAAATTATCCTACATATGAATGTCAGACTCATGACATAAAAATTGGAGTCAGTGCAAAATATACTCAATACTTTCAATTTACAATCAGAGTCATATAACAAACATACAAAATAACAAACGTACAAAAAGTAGTATATTAGTGAAATATTAGTTACATGCAAAATATGTCAACAGGATATAATAAAATTAAATCAACAATAGGTAAAATTCAAAATTTATCATATTTAAAAATTCAACAATGATAAAGTAGCACTTGTCAGTAGGTAAGTACAGTACGACACAACTTAGGGCCCTCGCCCACGGCGACTTTTTGTAGCGATGCAGTAGCGATGCTGTCGCGCGTCTACATCGATACAGTCGCGAAGCTGTAATTATGTATGAAGAATCCTGCGCGATAGTAGCGATGCTGTCGCGCGGTTACGAAACGCGCGACAGCATCGCTACAAAAAGTCGCCGTGGGCGAGGGCCCTTAGATGTAGCATCGGCAAAATTCGTAAAACCGATCACCATCCGAACTGAGTGCGCCTTCAAAATCACGAATCTTTATTACTGGTGAAAATGATCTTTCGAAAACGCAATAACTTGTAAAGTCTTATAGCCAAATACATCCGTGAAATTGAAATGAATGAATGAAAATTTTCAAATCATGCTACATCTAAGTTGTGTCGTACTGTACCTAGCTTTTGTGTTTTCATTCATAAATAAAAATTCAATTCAATTTTATTGTATACAGGGTGGCAGGGACATCGACGCGAAAACTGATACCATGGATTCAGTACATGATTCTGAACACCCCTGCGTTGAAATTTTTCGTCGGTTATTAAAAAAAAACTGCTATTTCATAGAAAAGTGCAATACCTACGCGGTCAAAATGTATGGAACAACCACGATGTATTAAAAGCGCCCCCTTTTTATTAAATTGCCTCCTTTTAAATGTATCAATGGGAACAGCTGATTTTTTTTTTTAATAACCGACGTAAAATTTTAACGCAGGGGGGTTCATAATCATGTACTTTCTGTCGAGGTACAGCTATATTTAATTCCGCCAGAAGATCGGGAGCATTTAGCAAACCGTTAATGATGATGATGATGTTAATGAAAGTTGTGTATTAAGAAATAACTGCATCTAGCAATCAAAAGTTCAAACACACAAAAAAGAAAACACAAAAGGACCAAATTCTCTAAACTACACTTCTCATCAAAAAAATTGAATCACTATCAAGATTTTCTTTCTAATATCTAAAAAGAGGAACGAGTGAGGAGCCTAAGGCTGCGTTTCCACCAGAGATGAGCGAGGACGCGTAGCGAGGAATGTGTGTGAAATTAACCAATAACAATCAATAACATCGCTTCACTGTCATAGTTTGAGATAAGCTAGCGTTGTTATTGGTTAGTTTCACACACATCCCTCGCTACGCATCCTCGCTCATCTCTGGTGGAAACGCAGCCTTGCAGTAATCGCTTAGGATTTGTGTAATTGTGGATCCACACGGCCTGGTGGCACTGCCGGCGGTTTGACTACAAGCAAAGCCGCCGGCAAGAGCCGTCGGCAGACGCCGGCAAGTGCGACTGTGAATAGATATTCTCAGTTCTCTTGTGACTTTCGGTGAAGTGAGTTGTAATACGCAGATACAAGAGACAAAAATGGGCTAAACACCACAACCTGTTTTTTTTGTTCTGTGCAGTTCTGTGATAACATCTGACATCTCACATTAGTAATAAGCAACATTAAAGGGGCGTGGTCTCGTCAAGGTCGTTTCTAATGGCAACTTAAGCGACGGGCGCGCTTTTTGGTCAAATCAAATACCGCGGGCTTGTTGTTACACACTTCCATCCCTTTTCATGTAATCACTCCCACAGATTTGATTATTTCGATTGTTTTAGATTTTGATTTTGATTGCAGGAAAGCGAGAGGAAAGATGTTACACATAAAAAAAACTGGCCAAGTGTGTGTCGGATCACGCACAATGAAGGGTTCCGTAGTTGGGATGATTTTTCCCAAAAGAAACTTAACATTGAAAAATAAGTTCTCCCATACACCGATATATGTCACGCTTAATTCTCCAACTGCAAATGTAAGTTTGTAATCGCAAAAATATTTATTTTGTGTGATAAAACAACTAATTAACGACTTTCGAACGTTTCCTTTACATGTGCTGTGAGACCTTGCTTCCTGTCAAATTTCATGATTCTAGGTCAGCGGGAAGTACCCTGTATCACTGTATGTTATGATTTATTTGGGAGTAGAATTCTATCAAAATATGTCGCTAAATGGTCGATTTTTTTATTGCGTTGACTTAGGTTGATTTTTTTAGAACTCCAAGGGACCATAGACCTATGCATTTGTTATCTCCTTTCCACTTGATACCTCCACGCGTTTCTTAGAAAATGGGCCTTGACAGACTGACAGTAAGACAGACGCACAGACGGACAAAGACAAGATATTCTCAGTTCGTCTGCCGCGCGGTGCGGCCGGCGGCGTCGCCAGCAAAATGGCCGCCGGCTTTGTTGCGATTGCCGCACACAAAGCCGGCGGCCAGACCGCCGCGCCGGCCAGGCTACCGGCGCATGCCGCCAGGTTATGTGGATCCACAATTATGCTACTGTTTGAGTGGGTATTAGGACAACAGAGTTGCCATGAAAATTTATGAATTTAATTCAGATAATAATATGCCAAATCCACAAATTACTTTTAATAAAACTTTCCAAAAAGAGAATTAAAGTGTTCGCGTACATAGTCATCGCATGGCGGTTGCGGCGGCCGGTGTGAGGCGATGATCGTCGTACGACTGCCGGCGCCGACTCTGGACCGGCACAGCACGGTGTACGTCCGGCACAGGCGCGGCACTCGCCAGCTCGGCTTAGGCTGTGGTTGGAATCTGCGACGTTTTCTACGGATGCAACGCCGCTCCAGTTTCTTCTCCTCACCGTTGAGTGACTTAATCTAAAAGACAACCAACCAGTTTTTAGATAATAATCTATTATCTCATCATCGACCTAACTGCTATGCTACCTTCCACGGGCTCTTTGGTCACCAACTTCGTTCCTCTCTACAGCATCCATCCATCATTTTTGGAAGGGTAGTCAAGAAATTAATTTCGGCCTAAAAGGCTGAAAATTGTAAAAAGTTTTACCTGAGGGCAATAGCGGGGCGTCTGCGGCACTGACAGCAGCGGCGACAGGGGGCGATAGCTGTGCATGCGCAGCCTGGTACACGGCGCTCTCAATGCAGTTGGCGGCGTTGAGGAGGAGCCGACACAGCTCGCAGCTCGGCGAAGATACTGCATAGCAGACAAAATACATTCACTTAGCAAACGTTGAATACGGCCTTCAAAAACAAAAAACAAATAAACACCTTATTCATCTGTATATTTACAAAACCTTTAAAAATTTGGTGTCTATTTGGTAAGGTAAAGCGATAAAACATAGATAGGTACATAAGTTTTATATACTTTCGGTACAGAATAAGTAGGTAGTTAAAGTTATGAGGGTTTATTCTGAAAGTTCAAAGTTGGCAACGTCGCAAATAGATGTCAAATATTTCGCTGGTTTGATTAATTTGATAATATTTCTGTATGGAAATAAAAAATGTGGCTAACTAGCGAACTAGAATATTGATTATGAAATGCAATAATTAATATCGTAACACCGAATAAATAGTTATAGATATAAAAAAAGTAAAAAAGTAAAGTAGGTGTTTGGAAACTTTCCAAATGCCTTTTTTCCACCTAAAACGGGTACAACATCGAATTGAATGTTATAATTGCAATTCATTATTAATATTCTAGATAGTTAGCCACATTTCTTATTTCCATACAGTATTATTTCAAATTAATCGAAACAGGTAAATATTTGACTGCTATTAACGACGTTGCCAACTTTTAGGATGCACCAGTAAAAGTTCAAATGTAAATTTTCTGACAGAACTTGTGCAGCACCCTAATTACGAAACGCAAACTCAATTTTAAATTGAAACCAATTGAAAAAGATTGTCAGTCCATTGCTTCATAAGTTCGACAAAAAGAATCTGCTTAATTTTTTTTGTCGAACTTATGAAGCAATGGACTGGCAATCTTTTTCAATTGGTTTCAATTTAAAATTGAGTTTGCGTTTCGTAATTAGGGTGCGGGTCAAAAAATAAGGCCGGTCACAGACATACGGAATTACGTTTCGGAATTACGCAGATAAGATTTCAAACGGAACGGAACTGTACGTGATATAGGTAGATCCTTGATTTTTTATGGATTTGCTGCCTTCGGAATTCTGACTCGTTATTTCGAAACGGCTTTCTGAAACGAAATTCCGTATGTATGTGGCCGGCGTAATAGTGATAATGTAGGATGTCGGAGCAAGGCTCGTACATCGGGGGCAGCACCTGGGTCGAGGTGTGAGCAGTCGAGCGCGAGGGGCGCGGGTGGCGGGGCACGGCCTGTGATGGTGGGAGGCGAGGCGCGGGCTGGTGCGGCGGGGGGCGAGGCGCGGGCTGGTGTGGCGGGGGGCGGGGCGCGGGCTGTGGTGGCGGGGGGCGGGCGTTCGTGGTCCCCGCCAGCGCTGCTGCCGTTGACGTGCAGCTTTATGTTGTTGCGCACCAGATGCGGCTTGATCACCTCAAACCACACGTCACACAGCTGTAACCACAATCGAAATATCTGTAGGATATAATAATAACAATGCTCAGTACCAACTCTTAAGTTCTAGTAAGAGCAGAACCGGAGGACCGATGACCTACCGGTCTCTCCTACAGGTAGCAGCAATCCCCTAGATGAGAGAAACACGAAACACAGGCCGATGGCCATGCTTGTCTAGGCCTATGTCCAGCAGTGGGCAGTGGATATCTTTCGGCTGAATGATGGATTAATTTCGAGAAGTCATCTCGGGCACCATGTTTTGAATTTCAATAGAAAATAATAGAGGAGCGATGAAATCCCCTGCAAAATGGGGATACCTTGTGCTTTCAGGTAACAAATGAAGCCAATAAGCATGGAACCACTTTGTCCAAACCTACGTAGACAGTACAAATCACGATCACGTATACGAATAGGTACCTACTAAGTATAACAAAAATAACGCAATAATTAAGAATTTGATTTTAGTTTCGTGGACCTACGTGACATATTGATATAGGTTTATTAGCAGGCGCTTACACCGACTAAAGCATTCTCCAAATCGTAGCGCACACTTTTGGGTATCTTATTCTTGCTCCTGCTTAGAAAAATCTCTTGGTGTGGGCGGATGGCGCACGTCATGGAGTCGCCGGACGCCTTCGCGGCAGAGGTAACGGCGCGCGGCAGCTCGGCACCACTGCCCAACATTTTGCGAACCCTTGGCTGAGACATTTTACGCTCGCATTGATATCCAAACCATTGAAATTACAAAACGGAATGAATAAACCTACACTAATCGAGTACTTCCCTTACAAAACATGAAAACATTAAAATATTTGTATAAAAAGTAAACCTGCACTTTCAACTGTTCTGTCAAATACCTACTTTATTTTTCTAATTTATTTTGGAAAATACCTGCATTTGTGGGTGAAAAAGGTCCAACACCAAATTACCTTTTTCATACAATGTGGGTACTCTGAACAATGTTAGATTGGAAAATTATTATCGGGTTCATCTCTTTCATGCGAAGAGCAAATTCGTAGATTTTAACAGTGATCTATTTGTGACCTTCGGATTTTATAGAATTTAAAAATGAATAAACCAACTTTGAAATCGGCTTTGTGTACTGGAGGGTCACATATCTGTGAATTCGTTTTCAAAATGATAGAAATAAGTATGTTCAGAAGCAACAAGCAATGCGACAGCGCGATCAATGAAATGTTATTTTATGGAGCAGAGGACGAGGAGCAAACGAGACAAGTAGGTTTGAATAATCTGCTTTGTATTTATTACGTAATCCTTCATGCGAGCAGGACCGTGGACGTGTGCGTGCCGAGCCTAGCCAGCGATACCCTGGCCAAATGTCTGGTCAGTGTTCATCAGAAGAACAAAGTGAATGTCAGAATCGCCATACACAACAGCGATGACTTCCACAATCTGCAGTTGTTTGCTCAGAATGGGATTGAAGTAAAAGTGATAAATCCGTGCGTGCAGCTGGAGCATGAGTTTTTGTTGATCGACGCGGGCGCCGGCGATGCGGTGGCAGCGCTCGGCTCGCTCGACCACGAGCCCGCAACGCTCAGCCACAACCGTGGTGCCACGCTGCTCAGCTCCGACAGCGCCGTGCTCACCGCGCTCACCAGGGAGTTTGAAAGAGTCTGGAACTCCGTATCTGATATAACACACGCGAAAGATGTCAAAACTAATTCATGTATTCTCTTATAAATGTTGGATGCTAACTATAGATTTAAGTAATTGTGTATATTTTATTTAATGATCAAATTTTATATTAGTGTTGGGTATAGAAATAAAAGTATGGATATAACAAAAAATACTTTTAATTTCATCGCTTGCTGATGAGACTTTAATAATTGCTTTCTTAGATTATTTGACATTAATGTTACAGTTAGAACTATAAAAGTTTTGTACTCCAGTGCCGTTATTATTCTAAGCATTGATATTACATAAATATATCAAAGTTCTATTCGGAACAATTGTGACATTTTAAAATGAAAGGTGACAGCAGTATCACAGTTTACTTTGTAGTCATATAATAATAATATTATGTGGACAACTAATGGAAACATTTCAGAATAATCATTTTGTTCTTAATTTAATAGTAATTTTCATGTCTTTTAATTAAAAGTTATATTAATAAAATCATAATGTAAATCATAAAAAATATCTTGATTGCTAGTTATATTGAAACGATTTTAAAACGACATTACTGGAGGCATTAATTACGCAAGTTGATTGATTGTGTTAATTAATTATTGGTAAAACAGTTATAACAAGTTCATGATTCTAAGCCAAGAAATAATTATTTACAACATTATGCGTAATAATATTTCCTAAAGACATCAGATTAAAATCTTTGGGAAGACCATTATTTCAAGTAACAACTTGGTATCTACCTATTTTCTATGCATCATTTGTGTAATGAATATAAACATCCCCCATCCCCCATTTACCTATTACTAACACAGTCAATAATGCACAAAACATAACATTAAGGTATTGCTTTCAATGAGACATAAATTTTTGCAGTGAATCAATGAAACAATATTACATTTTAAGACCATTTCAATATTATTAGATCATATTTATTAAAATATAAATCTATTAAAATATATGTTACAGTATTAAAAAAGTAAAATACTATCAAGCTAATATTGTAAAAGCTAGTCACACTAAGTATTCTTATGACAATCATTCATACATTGATAATAATAATGGTTTAACTGAGAATAGTAATACTAAAAATTAACTACACTGTCCATGTTAACGAGTGAACATCACTTTCCTCATTGTCAACATGATACATTATACTTTGGATATTTAAGTACTCAATTAAGTATCTGCTAAACCTATGCACACAACATCTATTATTTTAAATTCGATGGACCCAACAAATAATTCCAATCATATAAGATAGAGAATTGTTCCAGCTATCAATCAGGTAGCCAATCAATAATTCAATCATTTATATTGTAGCATACAACAGAGACTGTCCTACAATAGTATAAACGTAAACTTACAGCTAATACCAGTGAGACACGCATATGACTAGCAGTACCGCCGCGACGAGTGACCGTCACACGTATCATTTAAAGTTTCAGTATGCAGACGGAGGTCCTAGTCACTCGCGAGGGACAGTTGATGTCATACATCCACTTCAATGTCACTGTTCACGTCCTGCGAGGCGGGCGACTGCGGCGACTGCTCGCGCTCGTCCGTGTCGTGCATGTCCTGCGTGTCGTGCATCTCGTGCATTTCGTGCATGTCGTCCATGTCGTGCATGTCCTGCATGTCCTGCATGTCATGCATGTCATTTGGCGACGCGAGCGTGTAGTCGTGCGGGGAGCTCATCTCCTCTTCCCCCGAGCCCGCAAACTCCTCGTCCATCATGATGGTGGCAGGTAACGACGGAGATACTTCTTGTAACTGACTTGTGTATACTGTAACAGCCACAAATATACATTGTAATACAGAGTTTGACACTATACAACACAAAGAGATGTAGTGTAGAAAAAGTTTCCAAGTTGTTACAAGTTTTCTTTTTAGTCTGTATATTAATATGACATGAAAATGTTATTTAAATACAAAATTAAATACCTTTAATATTGGAAGACTTGAGATCAGCTGTATAATTGAGAGATTCCTCCATAGCCTCCATGGTGAGGGTGTCAGTATCGAGGCTGTCAAGAGAACCAGAGCATGACGGTGATGTGTCTGGGTTAGAGTTGAGGGTCAGCTGTATGCTGTCTAATTGAGGTATGTGTGGCCGAACCTGGAACATTCAGTATATTATGTTATTTACACATTGACAATATTCTTTCAAGTATTTGTTGTTGCAACTACCACAGTGGATGTGTATTAAAAAAAACCTGGCCAGGTTTTTTTATTTTATTTATTTACTTGTTTTTTTATCTTTTAATTGTATGTTACCTTCATTCCATCAGGTCTATGAGGATTTCTACAGCCTTTACACTTGCACTCGGTACATGGTTTGCTTTCCACATAACATGGACATCTCTGCCCACAGCAAGTCAACTTGCCAGGGGTGGCGGTGGCATTGCCACATCTACAACCTTTTCTCTTACTGCTAGCTGAACTACGAGACCTGTTTGAAGGCTTCTTGAAACCTAGTTGGTTTGACTGAAATGATAAAGATAATGATATATTAATAAATAAAATTTAAGCAAGTTATAAGTCTATTTGAAACATTACAAATTATATTTTATTCCACTTTCTTAGTAAAAACTTACTTTGCTCTCCCGGCTTGATCCTGAATCATTATGAGGTGAATCTGTTTCATCAACATTTTTTCTCTTAATAGTAATTTTATTTCCAGAGCCAGCATACAAAACCGAATATAATGGTGATCCATTTGATGTAGATCTAGAGGTAGGAGAGTCTTTAGAACTTCTGCTTTCTGAGTTATTAGATGTTGATGCAGTGTGGGTCTGTGTGCCTGCAGAGTTAGTGTAGACACATGGTAGAATACTGTATGCCGACTTGGAGAGACCTGCCGTGCTCTTGTAGTCGTCTGAGAACCCAGCACCTTCTTGTATTAAGTCAATCAACCCTGAACTTGCAACTGTTCCTCCATTAACTCCTGCTGCTATTTCGTCTTCGTCCAATAATATTTTATAGACGTCCGTACCCATAAAGTACTCGCACAATTTTTTATAACACTGCAGAAGTATGCGTAGCTGTAAGTTTTCACCATAACTTTCATAATCTTTGCACCAACTACAAGAAGGCTTTAGTTTTTTTCGTCCACCTTTACACTTTTTGCAAACATGATGTTGGCAGCTGGCGCTCGTTGGTGTATAGGGTTCCTTTAGTAAGTTACCACACACTGTACAAGATAAAGATTGTCGTAAATAAGGAACTAAACGAAACAAATCTGTCCATGAAGACTTATCTGCTGCGTCAGCCAAGATTATTAGTCGACAAGTAGAAACATATAAACTTGTGGCATTCATTGTTATTACAGAAAACGTAGTAAGGAGAACATTTACTGATTTATAAATTAATTTGTTTACACCAAGGTGCTACACAACCAAAAAGCCGCAAACGTCTCGTCAAAACTGTTAGTCTGTCATTGTCAAATGTCATGTCAAACTAATAAAACAATTAAAATAGAGATGAGAAACAGAGATGCGAAGCATCAAAATTTAGTCAATTATACTGTGTATAAAAAAATCGATTCGTTTCTTTTCATTAATAATTTTTCGCAATTATTATTTCTTTCCAATTATTTATTTTATTTTATTGTACCATAATTTTATATTATATTTTGATAGCATAGACGAGCCTAAGCTTTATATTCTCCAAAAGTAATTATTCATACAACCTTATTCTAGCTGGAAGCCCTTTTTTATAAAACACTAGCTTTTTCCTGCAGCTTCGCTCGCGTCACGGTATACTCGCGTGGAAATCGGAAATTTATACCATGGAAACATACTACCGGGATAAAAAGTATCCTATGTGTTAATCCAGGTCATAAACTATCTGTCTGCCTCATCCAAATCTGTAATACTATCGTGAATTCATATTTGACATGACCTTTGTTTTGTCCATGTTCATTTTATGACCTTCGCTTTCGGAAGCTCTACTGAGGTCATCGAGCATCGTAAGTGAGGTCCTCCATACTTTCATCCATAGTCGTGTCAGCGTGGCTACTAAACTATCGGTAAACCGAGGGTCAGTTACGTGGTGAGTACGTCACTTGATTTTGATGCATACCCCTTTCCAGGTCAGAATCTTGAAGACATCCTCCAATGCAGCGATGAACAGTTTCGGAGAGATAACTTATCGTTGTCTCCTAACTCGCTGCAGAAGCATAGGATTCGAGGTCTGGTCGATTTACTCAAGGCACCGTTGAAGAGACTGCAGAACAGCCAAAGAATCGAAGGCTTTCTCGTAGTCCACAGACGCTAAGCAGACAGGCAGGTTATACTCTTCGGCATACTGCGTAACCTGCCGCAGATTATCTACCTCTGAGTTTGTGGTCTACAATGCTAAAGCTATTACGGAATTCGGCTTGTTGGGGAGGGTGGTCGTTAAACCAGCGCGCGAGACGGTTCGTTATGACTTTTGAAAACAGCTTGTACAGTGTTGCCAACTACACCGTAATTACGTTAAAAACACCGAATCCAGCATTGATTACCCCTTCTACCGTAATAATGTAATTACGGTGTCAAAAAACACCGTAATAGGGCAGATGGAATATTGAGCTTATTTTTATGCCGTATCATAGTAACATTCTAAATAGCAGTGAACTAGGAGAAATTCTCCAACATAATAGTTTGAACCAATTTAAGTACAAATTGCGAATTGCCTAATTGACAGACTTCTTAACCTTTTTTATCACCGACTATCTTTATTCGGGAAATGTACTTTGAGTGAAAATTGACACAACCAGAAATTAAAAATAGTTTGGAAAATCTAAAAGTGCACGCCTCATACATAACACTCATTTATAAACGAAAAGAAATTCAAAACATAGTTTCTAACAAAAATGAACAATTTATCATTTTTCATGAAGTCGTACCTAATGTCAAAGATAAAAAAAATTCGATCGTAGAGCACACTCTAACTGTGCGTTTGCACTGGCGAAACATCACGACAAAACATGTTGAAATCTCTAGTTCCTGTCAAACATTTTATGGAAAGGGGTTTGAAGATTTTGGCCCTAAAATCAGCCACCATTTTGATTTTTTTTCAAAATTTAGGTGCACAATAAATGTCATATATTTGGATAGGGGACACTTATACAAACGTAAAACTTCATTAACATAACATCATAAAGCGTCACGTTTCTGAGATATTCAAAGATAAAAATAACAATTAATATAACGAATTTATTTATTTATGTTGTAGTTACTTCATGTTGATTAACTTATTTACACATTAATTATTTTACTACACCTAGTGGATAAAACATAAGACTTTTTAATCATCTTCAGTATAAATAATATCATCCAAGAAGGCAGCGGGAGGCTGAATAGGATTTTCTTGGGGTGTCGCGCCCATGCCATGCACCATATAAGACATATACCATATAACACACGTCCTCATTCGGCGGAGGGTATACATAATATATTTTTGTCTCTTTCGCTCTTAACTAAAATATTACCTATACATAATGCAATTATGTTTTCATAGTTCAATATACATGCAAATACAATGTATAAGTGGCCTCTATCTAAATATATAACTTTCGATTTTCACCGCAATTTTGAAAAAAAATCAAAATGGCGGTATCATGTTAGGGCCACCCTCCATACAAAAATCTTCTAACCCCTTTACAGAAAATAGACATCCCAACATGTTTTGTTGGGAATGTTTCGCCAGTGCAAACGCAGTTATGCTTCGCATTAAGAGTCGTGCAAAAGAGGAAAAAGTTGTCGAGTTTCTGCCATCAAGAGACATAAAACTGAAATGTCTAAAAATTATCATGTCAAAGTTTTGTAACAGACTGTACCACACTTTTTTGAAAAATAAATAATTTGAATTTGAAATTCTGACTTATTAAATAGTAAGGGTATTTTAAAAAAAACCTTGTACTTTACGAGTTTACGCCCTTTTTTAAAATCTACCGTATTTATAAACTGGCAACACCGTAATCCATTATTTGGCAACACTGGCTTGTAGAAATGTTAGAAATGAATTATGTGAGATGGGTGGGCCTATAATACGAGAATATAAGCAGGGCATTGTCGCCCTTTTATAAGAAGAGTGCCTATCACCACACCATCGAGTGCCATCGAGTATGAGTATATGACGGAATCAAACAGCTACTGAGGGCCTGCTATCTGGAACTGCCATCTAATTACGCAACACATTGCATTTTTTTCTGGCACTTTAGTCGAAATGAGTGTTGTCCTTAGTTAGGAAATACATGAATGAAATTTTTTATTTATTAATTAGAGCAGTGGTGGCCCAGTGGTAACGGCCACGACTTACGAGTCGTAGGTTCGAATCCAGACAGGCGCTTTGCTTTAATTTGTGTAAATGATTTCATCACCACTGATCTCAAAACGGTGAAGGAAAACACCGTGAGGAAACCGGCTTGTTGTAGAACCAAAAAATTCGACGACATGTGTCATCTACCAACCTGCACTGGGCCCGCGTGGTAGATTATAGCCCCGCTCGCCGAGAGGAGGCCTGAGACACAGCAGTGAGAACGTTATAGGCTGATTGTGTAATAATTAATTGAGATTGAAGGTATTGCAATGCTTTGCATGGGTGCGCCAAAGTTCACCTAAATTTTCAACTCCGATAATTGGAAATCCGAAAATGTTCTTCCTAACATTTTTCATCCTAACAATCACAATTCCTAACTACTCTGTCTCTAATGTTCATAATTCCGAAGCATTCAACTTCATAATGTCAGTAGCAATAAACATCTATTATACTTTTATTTGTTTTGCTATATTTTCTCAACATAACCATCTTTTACACTATTATTCAAAGTCATATCTTTTTTGTTTAGATTAGGATTAGGTTAGGTTAGGTTAGAACTGTGACCAACTACGCACGAGCCGAGCGAGCGAAGCGAGCGGTGCCGCGGCAGCGGCCGGCGAGCGCTACCTCGAAATTGGTCGCGAAATTTTTCGAAGTATTTTTTTCATAGTGCCCCCAAGACGACACTTTGACCTGAATTTCATTCATTTAAGACAAAAATCAGTGAAACGACCTTTAATCTAAACAGTTGGTTTTTAGCCATAATTATTTCAGGTATAGTTATAGTAATAAATATGTAACAACAATAACCAAAAATAAAATGGCTAAATGTAAAAATGTGAACAGTTGTTTTGTAATCACAAGAAATAGTTTAAAAACAAACCTTTTCCTTCAAAGCATCTGGTTCATGATTATGTTCTCTCAGTAGCATAAAAGCGTTTTATGTTAAAAAACAGTAGGAGTTTAAATATATTTACATTAATGATATTATTAATTACAATTTTCGGAAACATGAGTGTTATGAACATCGCCGGTAGCATTACAAATAGTATGAATGAAAACTTTAGGATGAAAAATTTTAGGGAGAGTGATCATTCGGATTACAAATCGTTAGGAAGAACAATTTCGGGTAAAGAACTTTAGGTGAGCCAATATGGACCCGCTTTGCATACCTCGTAAAGCCAGCCCTTAAAGCTAAGCCCAAGCCAAGACACCAAGAAACTGAGGTTATTATTAAAATCCCGTGAACTGTGCGTTCTTATCTCCACCCATTTCCCCCGTTGAATTACACAACCTACATAACATGAACATTAGCAACATCATACAAGTGTAGGTATCTACATACTTATTATCTATAGTACACCAACATTTCGCCAGTTATATTTAAATCTCATGGTGGCACTTCACATCGCTATTCGGTATTCGTGTATTTTATTGTGATTGATTCGCTCATATAGTGTAGAAGTCCAAATAACTCGAACAAACCGTCCACATATCGTCAAGAACAGCGAATAAGCCGAACATTCAAGAATATTTTTATCTTTTTACTAATCTGAATGCAAAGATAGATGGACGTCTTGACGGCAGCAGCGACTTATTACTTGCTGTGTGTTAATTACCAATACATGTTATGCGTACATAAAACACGCACTCTACTGAGCAAGCCATGTGTGGACGGTAAACGAACTTATTCGGTATATTCGCTATCCTTTGATATGTGACCAAAAACCGACAATCGGCGGATACGAGTGTTCGTGTATTTGCGTAGTCGTCTTATTCGTGAAAAATAGGCAAATATAGGCGAATAGAGTAACTTCACATCGTCATATTTGGGCAAATAAGATGAATACGCGAACACGAATAGCGATGTGAAGTGCCACCATCATGTAATAGAGGGGGACCAACCTGGCACAAAGCTTGGGCTGCTACTGAGAAATTAAGTACTGCAAACAAAACAGTCGTCATAAATTCACATTATTTTATCTAAGTATGTATAGTAGGTAATCGATGAGCGTGGCGGGCGGTGAATTTGTGACAGTGCACGGTCACAAACTCACCGCCCGCCACGCCACTGCAGAACTGTAAGATGTTGCCTAAATCTACAGGAGATATCTAATGATAGGAGAAGTTGTCACCATTATTAAGATAAATGCATAATAATAATGTTAAGAGACTTAGGGTCGCGCCACACTTGCCGAACGTTCCGCGGCGGAGGGTTCAGTTATTTTCTCGCAATCGTAGTAAAAAGTAGAGTGTAACACACGGCGCTAAAAACCCATTATACCTCGGCTTCTGTTTACTCCCTCGTTATAATTAGGCCATTTTAGCTCCTTGTATAACAATCTACTAATAATTTGTTTTGATCTGAGGAGTGAACCTTTAAGATGCATTCCTCGCCTAATTAACAGCAGTGTATTTCACAACATGCGAATACGACAAGTCGAGGACCCGGGCCGGTCACCATTCTTGCTCTATTATCCAATTGAAGGCACTTAACAGTTTGTTTCTTTACACAGTAGGTAAGTAGAAACTGTACAAATAACCAGGACCCGAGCATAACTTTCTGTATCTATTCTATACATATAATAAAATTGTAGAAAAGTGGTGTCTGTACAATGGAAATATATGAAAAAAAAATAGCAGGGGTTGTTATTATATCGATGCTGAACCCGAGATTGTAATTAAATTTTTTTTTGTCTGTTTGTCTGTTTGTCGGTTTGTCGGTTTGTCTGTTTGTCTGTTTGTCTGTGTGTTTGTGCACGCTAATATCAGAAACGGCTTATTCGATTTAGATGCGGTTTTCACTAATATATTGTAGTAAACTTCACTTAACATTTAGTGTTTATTTCATGTCAATCGGTTCATAAATAAAAAAGTTATGTCAATTTAAAGAATCACATCGAACATTTGTTATAGGTTAGGCATTTCTTTCCTTGATTTTCGGTATACTTATCTTAATTTTTATTTAGGGTTTGTATATAAATATTATAAGTATTTGGTATAGGTTAGGCATTTCTTTTGTTGATTTTCTTTATTAAGTATAAGTTTATTAGCTCAGGTTAGTAATTAATTTTTCTAGCAATTCTTTTGTTTTATAAAGTTAGTACGTTTGGTTTACACGTCTTAACACTTATTACTTAAACTGTGACAATTTTAGACTGTATAATAATCTGTAAGTATTTATAATTTAATTGTTTACGATAGTACGTGTTTACTAAATAACTGTGTGTTAAGTAGTAAGTACTATTTTATTGTAAGAATGCCTCGAAGAAGATCCAACCTCTCCCAATGTAGCAGAAATGCTAAAAGGATGAGATAAGTTCGATCACAGGAATCTGAGGAAGGTCGTGAGGCAAGGCTCTCTGCAACTCGGGAACATCAGGCTAGGTTTCGTGCTGCAGAAACTTCGACTCAGCGGGAATCTCGACTGAGTTCAAATCGTTCTCGAATGGTCGAGGTCGCGAAATTTTTTTTTCATACTACTGGGGTCAAGTCATGAAAAAGGTTGAAAAACACTGCCCTAAATTAATCCTACTAATATTATAAATGCGAAACTTTGTGAGGATGGATGGATGGATGGATGGATGGATGTTTGTTACTCTTTCACACAAAAACTACTGAACGGATTTTGATGAAACTTTACAATAATGTAGCTTATACATTAGAATAACACATATGCTACAATTTATAAAGATTTTATGTGATTTGGCCATAATATAACGATAAGTATCAAGTAAGTCGGAAAAATTCCTGCCCTCTGAGATCTATCTTTGCGTGCGCTGCCTTTTTTTTTTTGGGCGGTTAATCATGCAATGACTTCTCCCGCTCTGGGCGGAGCGGAAGGGCGTGTCAGACTCTTACTGACTTAAACCCACACGTGTTCCTTCGATCCTTGATATCTCTTTGAGGCGCGCGTGGAACACGATGCGCCGTCGACCCGGGCCTGGTCCTTATCGGACGGCGAGCTGCCCGTTGCTCTCCGTCCGCAGGCCCGCGCCTACGGTGGCCGGAAATCGGCTATCAATTCCCGACGCCCGGGACGTCTCCTACGGCGGCGGCGGCTAGGGCTGGTAGGGCGCGGCCTTTGCCACTCCCTCGCGCGCTCCACCTTCTCCTTCGCGAGCATTACTGCTTTGCAGAAGGAGGTGACGGCTTGCCATGCCCTCTCGCTCCGCACCATGGCCTGAACCAGGGCCGTACGCGAGAGGTCACCGCCGCCGATCGCCTCCACGAGGACACGGCGGTGGTCCACCCAAGCCGGGCAGACCTCCACCGTATGCTGCGTGCGCTGCCTAAACCGTTAGAGTTAAATGAAGAAAATGTATTGTGGGATTGTTTGTCTTAAAAAGTTCTAAATAAAAGTCCGCGACAGCATATATCTACCTTTTATGTGGAAGCCTTTATAACCAAAATAGTGAGCAATAAATACAGTTAAATTGAATACTTTTTTTACATTGCATATTTTAGAGTATTTAGTTAATTCTTATCAAAATAAATACCTTCATCGCTTTTGGTATTTAATGTAGATAAAGTTTGTCTTTTACACTAAGTAATTTGGACAAATAGTTTAAAAGTTAGAACGATAAGAATGACCTGCGATATTGAGTCGACGGCGCACAGAACGAGGGTGGAGGGGCGGGCCAGCCAGGGGATGACGCGCCAGAGCGCCAAGTTAATAATTATGTTCGAGAAATAACGCAATTAATTGTTGAACTGTCAAAATGAAACCCATTGCTATTGTAAGTGCTACGCAATTACCCCGCTGATTTAGGACATGTTACACGTTCCTGTGGGATAATTTCCGACATCCACGCGGGCGAAGCCGCGGGCAGAAGCTAGTCTGTAATATTATTGTTTAGGTAAGTACTAGGTATATACGTCACTGAGTAAATAAGTAATTAATTAACGTATTTTTGTGAATCCATTTAAGTATCTAGGCACTTATCTAATAGGCTCGTTATAAATTCATTAGGAGACTTCTTATCGCTCTTTAATATACAATATATACATCATATCAAACAAAGACGTTCATTTTCTTGACAAACACAGGAACTATTACAGAATAAACATAATCGACGAACCAATCGGAGCATTCAGATACGAGCGGTATCGCATTGTGGTAGCTACCTATCTGTCCCGAACGATCGGCCGCGGGCCACGTCGTCATTGTCTCAGTGGTGATACAGGGTGCTTGGGCGCAGAAGGACGTGCTGATAACAGATTACAGCGTCAACAGTATCAGTTGATCCACCGCGGCAGGAGCACCTCGCCGCCTCTCGGCTCTCGACGACATCTGACCGACTGAGGCGACTCAACTAATTGAATCAATTCAACGAATGTCTTCCGTCGCTGATTGCAGCTCCCTATCGAGTCCGTGTCATAGTGCACCACGATATTCGACTCTATTCGTAGTGTTAGTGCTGTGAACAAGTGCTGGTGATGTGATACCTGTCCAGAGTGCTTTATTGAAATAGGATTAAGTGCTAATACATACCGAAGGACACAAGATGAACAGGTAATTTCCACCAACACAATTGCTGAGCTGTGCCTGACCACATCGGCCTCATCTTCTTTCGAGTCACCTCATCATTAACTCTCTTAGCTCCTATTTGCATGAGATTGTTCGCCGGTTTATTGTGACAATCCACTAATCCTCCATGCCAAGTTTACCAAGCCATGATGCCAAGGAAAATTCATTTAGCTTTTTATCTAGCTGGGTAGACAATTATGAGCAATATTGCGTTTCGCCTACGTTTTTACGCTCTTTAGTGTCTACCTAGTAGCTGTTTATACAGGCATCTACCAGAAAATTTAAGGATAGGAATTGATACAATTAAAAAGTCATTAATTTTATTCCAAATTAGTTTATCACTTAGTTCGATAACTCATTCATTATGTTATCACGAGTATAATACCCCGTTGACGAATTTTTGATTGTGAAATCAAATGATTGCATTCTTCCTGAATATGTTCGTTAGAGTCGTATCGTACCACGTACACGTACTACCTATTGCTTATAGGAAACCTCAATACAATCAGTTTAAAATCGAGACACCTAATACTTATCATCACTCGCGAAACACATTACCTGCCATGTCTTTCATAAAAATCTGTCAATTTTCCTAACTACGAAGACGAACAATATTTTGGCAAATTTAGCCCAGAGCCTATACCTGTAAATGTAAGTAGGTAGGTATTCTACAGCTGAAAAGGATTTCTGAAATACAGTCAACTAGACAACCAGATTGGTTATCGAGCTGTTTTCGAACTTCAGGAGCTTGCTCCATCCGTGCATCGTCGACTGCATAATTGCTTCATCAGGTGAAATAGTTGTTAAACACTGGGCTAATGGGCTTGCATAAGGCATCCACAAACTAAGCAAATCATCAATACATATAACATAACATTTCTTTTAAAAGGTGCCTATTACCGCTGCTGGTAAAATGTAGGTACGATGTAGCCTAATCTAGATAGAAGATCGCTCTCTGTACGTACCAGATCCTAGGTCAGGTTCTGCTTGACTACTATAGATCTTACACTAATTAAATCGTTCACATACTTAATAGGTGCATGTTTGAAGCACGATTCAGCACGAACACCCTAGTGTACGAGTAATCCAGGTGGATTTCACTAGGGTGTTCGTGCTGAATCGCTAGCTAGGTAGCTAGCAACCTGCATTGTAAGATGTTTAAGTACCTATGTTTCATTCTACATATGGAGCTGTATACCCGACTGCCCATATGTTAGTCTGGGGATTAGTAAAATTCGTCAAAATAACATTGTCACACATTAGATACACTGCGTTCCGGTTGAGTCATGAAACAAAATACGCAATGGTCTTATCTACATAACATTTATTTCGTAAAGACGTCGACACTACTTAGATATGGCATTCGTTACTCAGTGTCTTTATAGCTAAATTACCTGATTGATTTAACATGTTTTTGTAATGGAAAATGAGGACAACGTTACGTATACAAATGGGGTTAAATTTTTATGAGGAATACTTATTTGAAGACACTCTTCGACATACAATTTGATAACCGTGCAGGCAGGACCAATTTCTTATTTGTCATATTAAATAGTCCCTGAAAAAGTTTTCAGTGGTAGGTACCTAAGTAGTTCATAAGTTGGCCTACATACACACCTACCTACTTATAGTCATTTTTAAACATTCAACTTGTTTAAACACCCACACTTGCAGTCTGCTGTATGTATGTACGCCAATTGTGAAACTTGGGGTGTGGTATTTAGTAAGTAGGTGTAGAGTTCAGACAAATGAACGATCTTTGAGAGGACTAGCAATGGGGCCGTGAAGTGTGAACCCCAAGATTAACCATATTGGACGGCTATTATCGTATAAGTAATTAAAGTACTGTTAACTTCAAAAAGACAACGCAAGTTAGCCAGCAGTTATAGCGAAGAAGTCTGTACTGTAGGTAGGTAAATACACACTACACACTAATATCACGTCAGTTCTCGCATTATAGGTTGGGGCACCATTCCTACAACTTATGTCTAGTTGACGAAGCGGCAAATCTGAAAATGGTTCATTTAAATCAATCTTTTCTGGAACAACAGCGCAGGGGCGTGGAGTGTGGACGCATCATAAAGATCAATCAGACAATTGGGGCCGCCACGCTCGTTGCGCAGGAGTGTCTCTCAATAGCTTCCGTTGAATGAACCTATCGGCTCTCGCTTAGTACAATCACCTGAAATGTCACGTATGGGATGTTTCTATGAATAGTAATTCATGGCAATCCAGGATACGTCGGAAAACGTTGGCCCAAAGCAGTCGTCTGGACTCTGGGTCTCATGATTTTTCGTCTATCTTAAACCTGCTTAATTAAGTTAATAACGAAAATGGGTTTGTGTTGTAGACTGACCCTGGAAAAAAGATCTAAAGAATGAAAATGCTTTATCTATGTGTAGATTTTTTTGACCTAGTCTGGGCGTTATGAACTTTTATCGATCATAAGAGCACTATTTATCGGACTTCTTGGAATAAATTATATTATTATTGTTCTGATTATCGCAATGAATCATTTGTCTGCAGTTTTCCGTCTTATGTTCTGAGACTGGGAGAGTCCAGTCAACAATTAAAAGGAATTAATTTGACCTCTGCACAATTAAGACAGTTGACAGAGACCCTTGGGTATTGCGAGACACTTCGCCAAACACATTGTCATTGTGTTCAACGTTACGTAGGTACATAAATAAACATAATTACTATGGGACCTTATACGCTTTTATGCCCTAAGCTACTGTATGTTAGTTAGGGTTGATTTAATTCTTAGCAGTATTGTTTTGTTTATCCTTCAGTAGGTATTGCACTTAGGAAGAACTGCTACTTAACTCATGTTCGCACTCAAACTAGGTAGATATCTAACTTTTTGGTGGAGCAGGGTGGCCCAGTGGTACCGGCATCGACTTACGAGTTATAGTTCGTGGGTTCGAACCCAGGCAGGCGCTTTATGCATCACCACTGCTCTCAAAACGATGGGCGAAAACATCCGTGCCCTAGAATTAAAAAAATGGAAGACATTCATGTGACATCTACCAACCTGCTTTGCGCCCGCGTGGTAGATTACAGAGGGCCTAGACAAAGTAACATTCGATTAGCGACAACGCTAGTAGAAAAGTCAAAAATGTATGGGATTGACAAAAGCTATCGAAACGTCACGTGATCATAGCTCAACGAATAGAAATTAGCTAGACAATATTTAACATCATTCCATTCATACAGCCTCGAACGATAACTTGCTAACGAAAGACCAGAGACAATATGTAATTTTTATCGAAGAAACAAATGGATCAGACGATAGCGAAACGTAGTGTAGGTATGTCGTTGAAGCGATAGCGATCAGGTCAGCCCACTCCCTCTCGAAGAGCAGTGGGAACATTATAGGCCGACTAGCTGCGCCCGCGGTTCACTCGCATAAGTCTCGATCCCGTGGGATTATCGGGATAAAACGTATTCTATGTCCTTTTCCAGGTCATGGTCTACCCTCGTGCCAAATTTCATTCAAATTCTTTCACCCGTTTTAGTGTGAAAGCGTAACAAATAAATAAACAAACTTATTTTCGCATTTATAATATTAGTTAGGAAGTTAGGATTAAGTCTATAGATCAATCGATATAGACTTTATCTTCTACGGTGACATCAAATAATAGGTACTTAAGTAGTTATAATTATTTTATTAGAGTGGGAAATTATTTCTTTTAATTCGATAACAATGATTATATCTATTTTATTAACCGACTTCCAAAAAGGAGGAGCCGATATCTCCGCCAATTGTGGACCGATTTTGAAAATTTTTTTTTTGTTTGAAAGGGTAAGCTCCCGAGGTGGTCCCATATAAATTTTATTAACTTTGCTTAGATCGTTTTTGAGTTGGCTTCAATAATACATATTTTTCCCACTTAGTTTGGACGATATGATGATAACTTCCTGTCACTGTTATTTATTGCAGTTAGTGGTATTGGATATTGTGTGGGGTAGGTACTACAACTAAAAAGTGAAAAATAAAAACTTTTTACAAAAAAAATTAAAACCGACTTCCAAAAAAAACCACTACAAAGTGAAAAATAAATTTAATTTCGGAAGTCTCGGTGGCAAAAAACGAAAATTAAAAAACAAAGACCGACTTCCGAAATTAAATTTATTTTTCACTTTGTAGTGGTTTTTTTTGGAAGTCGGTTTTAATTTTTTTTGTAAAAAGTTTTTATTAGATTGAATATCATTATTATTCATAATATTTGTTTTTTAAATTTCTTCTGTTGTTATTTATTATAGAAAAAGATGAGCAACAATGTGTAGTGTAGTTGCCGAAACTCTACATAAATAATGATATTGACGAAGAGACGCAGGCACATAATATAAATGACGCAGGGCTCGTAGCATCGCCAATTTTACCAATAACGGTCCGTTGTCAATGAGTCATTAGGAATTTGGTAATAATTAGGCAATAAGTAGCTGTTAACTAATTGTGATTTTATGAATCAGTGGTGTGATTATTAAAAGCGCCGATTTTTTTTTTATGTAGGTACTTATACCTATCAATTGATAATAGTTCACGTTCATGTATCTTTTATATTCTTCACCTTGGATTTTTATCTTGAACCACGCAAAATTATAAGTTTATCTTTCTATCTGTGTAGACAAATGCTATCACGAATTACACCTGCCATAGGATTTTGACGAAAAATCTCCATTGTGTATTTAGGACATGGTCAATTACATGACAATGTTAGATTAAAAATCAGGTCATGTGTATACTTGCACTCTTCTTCACTATCAATGCATCGGTGTTTGTTTTTAAAGTGATTAATGAGTAATGAGCCGATTATTTATGACTTTAATGTTCCATTTAGAATTGTTAGAAACTAGAGTGAGTAAACATTACAGACTTCATAATCAAGTGTAATTAAGTAGATAGGTACCTAATAATTTCAATCATGTGCGCAAGCGCAGGTCAGGGAAACAATGATGCGCTGCTGATCGCTCTACGTCTGCCGGACGCTGCCGGTGTGTGAGATATTTTTATTCGTTATAATAGGTAGGAAGTAAGTAGCAATTTGCTCAACAACGGCAACAAAAGCGCCTGCGACCGCCTGACATGAGCGTCAAGAGCGCGACTCCCGCCGGTTGACAGATCACGAGTATGCCATTCATTTCCCACTGCACCTCGCTATTATTGCATTACTTTAAACCATCTAATTTCATATTATTTAGCCCCCATTATTTTCATTATCTCCGCTGACATTAAGTAAGAATAGCCAAGTTGTTTTACAATGTCACCATATGACGTCAACAAATTACAGGTGTGTGTAGGGCAGAACCGACAGAGCACAGTAAAAACTATTTTTTTCAGGAAACTGTTTCCGTGTTTATCATTCGCACACAGTCATTGTAATAAGTATGGTGTAATCAAATGAGTAATTTAAGGTATTTACTTAGTATTAGATAGTCTCACCCAACTAAATTTCTGGAATTTAGGATGTTATTTCTTTTATGTTATCTAGCTATCTAGTTACGTTACATATTTTCGTAAAACGATTCAGACTCTGTTTCATTTTGACAGTTCAACAACATTCATTGCGTTATTTACGTTGTTGAGCAGACAAATTTTTCTAACATATGAAGTAGGTAATGGATTAGCAATATGGAAGGCTCGAAACGGAGGGGGGGCAGGTTCGGAAAAAAACATGAAATATCACAAGGGGGAGGGGGGTGTACCTAGTGAGATATCACATTTATTTTTCCGTTGAAAGTACTTGAAAGCGTGGTTTAAAGATAAAACATTCTGAATTTTTTTAAGGTACCCACCTACCTACTTTTTACAAAAAAAAAATACATGTGATTCTGGGTAGGGGGTGGAAGCGTTGGTCTAAAACCTCTTGACGTATCACCTGCACCCTAATTACGTAATGCACGATCAATTTTGCTTCATTAGTTCGACAAAAAAAATCTGCTCAATTTTTTTTGTCGAACGTATGAAGCAATGGACTGGCAATATTTTTCAATTGGTTTCAATTTAAAATTGATCGTGCATTGCGTAATTGGGGGGCAGGCCAGGGGGGAGGGGGGGTTAAAAGTTGCAAAATAATCATGTCATTAATGAACGACCCTTCATGCCTTATGTAAGTATGGTGTAAATACCAACTTCGAACTTGAAAACTCTAGGGCCGGTGATGCTCCAGACAGCAAAGCGATAGCTACACCTTGGTGGCGCCCTATGAGGCTCATGTATCCAGGGCAAAGACCTAGAAACTCGAATCTTGGCCGTGACATGAGACCTTAATTACTATTACTATTTGCGTTCATGATAATCGCATCCAAGTTGATAAAAATAATTGTGAGCTTAACGACAATGAGTGTCGTGTTAATACATGGACAATTTACTCGTTGGAAGATGTAAGCAAGAGTCGTAGAGCTTGATAACAAGGGACAATAAACAATGGTGCCGATTCTCTTGTCACAAATGCTCTAAACTAGACTAAAAATCATCAAAATTTAGTTTATTCCTGTCAAACAACGATTTCTCATTCTGAAATATATTAAAGTGTTAACGTTAGTTAACTATAATGTTAGTTTGACAGTACTAGATGGCACTGAGCTGACGAGTTTTATATGGAAATTTACACTTTTTGTATGGAAAATATGAAAATTTATAATTATTACCTACATGTTGAGTTTTCAGGGTTTATGCGTTTTGTAAAGGGGGTCGAAATTTTCATAATTTTTGCGATAGGACACACCATTTTCAAGATATACCTAAGCAAAACAGAAGAACATAAAGATACAGTAGGTACGTACCTAAGTACCTATTACCTACTGTTTTTGCACCCGAAGTCGAGGTGTTGATGTGAAGTTCATGACAAATAATTTTAAGTGAGGAAACGACATTCTGAAAATCTATCGCTGATTCGTGCTTTGAGGAGTAGGTAGGTACTGTGAGGGGTGCGTGTTTGTGCGGGGCGTCGAGACGCTCTTAGTGTGGGACAGATATGTTTTCCGTGGTTGAATGTGTGGTGCGGGTCCTCTTCAATGATACAGTGATACGTTATATTTATAATATGTATTTAATTAGTTATTTCAGGTCAAAATATATTACAACATGAATACGCGCCTACGAAGTGACAGCTAGCCTTCTGCTATTTTTTATATAAAACAATTATTACGAACCTATTCTAAATTAGAAAGTGACTCATCAGATAGTTCGAACTGATATATTCATAACAGCCAGTACAACATAAGGTTGATAATACAATAAAACCTTACATGAGCTACGCCCACCTCGAATAAAAGCACAGGAAAATTGCTTTTATTCAGAACATTCGAACAATCTGACTTTCCCTACCCATACCTATACGAAAAACTACCTAACAGTGGGAAATCATTTACACGGCTGAGGTCTTTCTCTTACAAGAGATGGCTTAGTTCATGACAAGCGAGTCACGAAGGCCTGACACTACGCTAAGTGTCAGCCAAATTAAACTATAGCATGTGCTAATGTGCACTTCAAAAATTCAACGCTGTCATGCCTAAACCATACCGCAGCAAAACCACTGTAAAAGCTACGGCAAGCCTCGGGAATCAAACACATCGATGTGACAATTCACATCGACCCAGAGGGGGTTTAGAAGAGATACGAAAGAAACTTAACATCAGAAACCTTAACCCCATTGGACAATGTTGAGCCAGAGGGAATTCAGGATCAAGAAGTAAGTGTCCAACCAAAATAACTATCTCATGGCCACACTCCAGATGAATAATTCTCGAAAATTCATCATACCGCAATAATATCAAAATCCCAAATTATTAGTTCATGTTGACTGAACTGTCGATCCTCAATCATCGGCAGAAACCAAATGTGTCGAATCGACACACTTCGCGAGGCTATGCCCCTTCAGCGAAGTTGGTATCAGCCTAGATCAAGCATCATCCCCTAGTATAAAACTCAATCCCCATTAAATGTCAGTCACTCCTGACTAAACTGTGGGTCCTCAGTCATGAGTTAACCAATTGTGTTTATCAAACACATTTTGCAAGGGCTATGCCCCTTCAGGCAAAATAGATGTTAACCCAGACGGAGTGCCATTCCCCCCCAGGAGGGACCACAGTATTTCAAAACTATTTACTTCCCTCTTAAATCACAACGATAAATTCTGGAGTGCGTTCATGCTAAGCTAAAACAAGAATATAATTTGAAGACGATGAGGTTGACACGTTCCCTCAGGCTCCTTGGCGACATGAGGAGTGACACCTCACTCGCTCCCGGCCGCGTCCGATGTTTATTCCCCGCATATGTAACGAAAACACACATAACAATGCATTAGTATAATATAATTAATTACTAAAATAATGTGCTATACTATTATGATGTTTACATCTAAATGACATTAGCCTAATAATAATATGAACAAAATTAAAAAAAGATATTATATTCTAGTATGAAAAGGTTTTAATCTATTAATATGAAAAGAGGTGATATAAAAGGAATAAACATTCTAGTATGTATAAATTCCCTAAACTTTTTATTATTTAATTTTAAAAATTCTTGTTCTAAAATACTAAATCCTTTTATAAAATATTTATAAGCTTTCGACCTTTTTAATTTGTTTATTGGCGTAAAGCTTTCAATTTTGCTATTTCTAGCAAACATGGTTTTGTTTTTGATTGGTGCTTTCCTTAAATTTTTTGTAGCACGTTGTTGTTGAAATAATGTAATAATATAATATAATAATAATATGAATTTTGTTTTCCAAATGAATGACAACTTTGCGACAAAGCAACCTTGTGATGGCACACTATATTTGTGTTCGTTGTTATAAATTTTCACTGGAAATACATTATCAATAACTCCGACTGACCGTGACTCCACGTCAAACTCGATTAAGTCTTTGTTGGCTTTAATTGAGTTTAAAATAACCAAATCATCGACTTGTTGCTCATTGACCTTTACTTCGGTCGAAAATAGGATTTGGGCATTCTCCTTTGATTCCGAAAAATATTCAACAATATCGTCTTTGTCGGATTGAACAGCGATGAGGTTATGTATAGGAATATCCTCCTCGAGATCAATTATTTCATTTGACGAGGGAACATTCTGGTATTCTGAAACATATTCAAACGGTTTAGTAATTGGACTGAACTGACCCGATTCGTGAATTTCATCCAAATCGTTTTCGATTGAGCCGTCTTCATCATTTGCAAGGCTGCGTTCCAGGCAGCTGCGCTCGTCATCATCATTATTTTCATCATCACTGCGCTCCTGGCAGCTTTGTTCAGTTTCAAGTGGAATAATATCCAGTATTCCGCTAAAAAATAAATCGGTATGATTATCTATGTTTGCAAGCTTTTCCTGTCTTTCTTTCTTTCTTCCTCGGACATTATTTGTACCATCTCTTCTTCTTGCAACGTATTCATATTTCTATGACATTTGCATGGAAACTCTTTCCTTAGTGCATTGCACATCGAGTCAAAGCTCATACCTTCATGGTACGTGTACTTGTGGACAATCTCAGCTGGACTCACAAGAAATGCGCGTAAAATTAATGCCCAGTCGCTCTCTTGCCATTCATTGAAGGTGGCTGTAATCCTGAAATCATCTAGGAAATTCTCTAGGCATATTCCGTTTATTCCTGAGAAGTACTCCATGTCGCACTTTTGTTAGAAAAAACACTTTTAATAAAAACCACTTAGCTTTAGTTTCGGCTCTGGTGAGGAGCTAGCATCTTCTTCAGCTCTTTCTTTGCACCGATATGAGTTAATGTCTATTACGTGTCGAACTGTTACGTGTCGAATTATGTTTTTTTTTTCTAAATTATATTTTTTTTCTAGTGCAGTATTAACTGGCTCTGCATACGCCTTATTTTAAAGCCCGGTTTTAGGCGCCATTCACCAAGTGTGAGGGGTGCGTGTTTGTGCGGGGCGTCGAGACGCTCTTAGTGTGGGACAGATATGTTCTCCGTGGTTGAATGTGTGGTGCGGGTCCTCTTCAATGATACAGTGATACGTTATATTTATAATATGTATTTAATTAGTTATTTCAGGTCAAAATATATTACAACATGAATACGCGCCTACGAAGTGACAGCTAGCCTTCTGCTATTTTTTATATAAAACAACTAGCTGCCCGCCCCAGCTACGCACGGGTAGCCCTAATTTGCAATAAAATACTATTGCGACTATAATTTGAGATTTAAACTATCCTATCTCTCAAGTTGGATCGAACTGCACATGGTGTGCGAATTTTATTATAATCGGTTAAGTGGTTTAGGAGTCCATTGAGGACAAACATTGTGACACGAGATTTATATATATTAAGATTATTACGAACCTATTCTAAATTAGAAAGTGACTCATCAGATAGTTCGAACTGATATATTCATAACAGCCAGTACAACATAAGGTTGATAATACAATAAAACCTTACAGTACTTTAACCACGTATCTTCTTTCATTGAATTGTTCGTACTGACGTAGGTACTGGAAAGAAATAAAATTAAACACGGAAAACTAGACGACATCTTACTTTTCCGTTAGATACCTATAACTTATCAACGATATACCTACCTAGTTTATCATTATAAGTGAATACCCAAATCAAGTAACGTCCAGAACAGTGGTCGGTAAACTCATCTCATTAGTCAATAGAGCCAAATATTATTTCTTATGAGAGCCAATCCTTTCTGTGTGTCCAAACTGACTCAATACACTTTTCCTCCCATACTCTTTCATTCCACAACGCTCCCTAAAATTAACTTGCTAAGAAGTAGGATGCCTTCATCATCATCGTCATAATCACCATAGCGGCTGATAATAATATGATCTCCTTCGTTTCGTGTGGTGGTTAGTGACTAACCTGTACCCTAATTACGTAATGCACGATCAATCAGAATTTGAATCGTTTTGAAACAGATTGCTTCATAAGTTCGAAAAAAAATCAGCTCAACAACGTAAATAACGCAATTAATATTATTGAACTGTCAAAATGAAACAGATTAGTCGGAATCGTTTACGAAAATGTGTTGCGTAATTAGATAGCTTGTGTCAGAGTTTTAAAGCCGCCCATGGGGTCTGACTTGGCTTCACATACCGTCGAGAAATACCTCTCAGGCACGTTTGCTCACGATAGTTTCCTTCACCGTTTTTGAAGCAAGTGATAATTATTCAACACGCACTGCATGAATGGGGATGCACGCGCAAAGCTCAGCGTAGATGTCGCCAGCGGCGGGATGGCCGCTGTCAAATAATTTTCGCATTGTTTACATTGGTGGTTTTTGCTATTTATTGTGTTGAAACCGATCCACCATGGTTATTCCTAACATGTATTGTTCCTGGAATCTTATAGAATTGAAAGACGACCTAAACAAACCAGGAGCAAGGATTACTGGAAAGAAATGAGACATTATTGCGAGGTAGACTTCTATCTAATAAAATGTTTTTAATCAGTGCTAGGGTCTAGATTTGGATAATTTTTTTGTTGTAACATGTTAATTATTACTTGGTTCATGGTAGGAAAATTTACCAAAATTGAGAGAACCGTACTTTAATAATAAATGGTATTCTTTATTGTTTAGGTTAAGTTTATTTTTCATTAGTGCTAGGCTCTAGATTTGGGTATTTTTTTAGTTGTAACGTGTTAATTCTTACTTGACTCATGGTAGGAAAATTTACGAAAAATGAGAGATCATTTACTTTAATAATAAATGATATTCTTTATTTTTTAGGTTATCTATGACCGAAATTTTTAATTCAGCAATCAAAGCCCTCAAGCTTCCGAAAGCCAAGCAATTGACGTTCCTGCTGTAGAACTTTACATAAGACGTTAATAGCTCCACCAAAGCTCTACCATATTGCCGAAAATTACCAATCAACATACTCAAAGTTACTTTTAGTTTTACTCTTTTAGTTTCCCACTTTCTATTTGCGTAGTATCTTTGGGAAATAAATGAACACCGGAGTAAGTATTTTAGTACTTCGTGGTACAGCACACTTATGCATATTTGGAGAAAATTTGAATTTACTGAATGATAGGTTATAAAATGTATGGAATTGACAGTTTTCAATGGCCATTTCGACGATGCGCCACCTATCGTGATAAAATGGCAGTAAACATCCCCATTCGAAAAGTCAGAGGCGTGGATTCGAACTCGAGACCTATGACTTGGCAGTCTGTCGGTCACACCACTAGACTATCACTGCTCCATAATATGATGAAGGCAATCAAGGCATCTTACTTATTAACAAGTAATCCTTTTCGGTACAGTAAATTTTCGATGACCTGTTAATTTTTGGTGAAAATACTTCGGAAATAAATCTTTAAATATAGGTAGTTTGAATTTTGAATATTGATATCTTGCTTAATGATGACCGAAACCCCGACCCCCGCGCGTATCTACTCTCGCACTTATCGACATTTGTAGGTACAGAGCCGCATTCTATTTGCGAAAGAGCCGCATACGGATTGCGAGCAGCGGTTTTCCAGAAGGTTCGATTCAAAGGCAATTTTTCAGAAAATTTCTTAGGTTTAGCATAATAATTCTCTCCGCAGTGACCGCAGTAGGTATTTCAAATGGTGCTCGGTAACATAATAAGAAGCATGAACACATGGGAGAGTCCTAAGGGCGCGTTCTCAGTATGACGGGAGCTCGTGACGATTAATTTATCGTTGGAAAATTGTAGACAAAAGTCGTGGCCGACCGTTAATCGTGTCGCCTATACGTGAACACCTCCATTTAACACAAGTCACGATAAACGACACGATAATCCGTCGTCACGACATAGTGGGAACGCGCCCTAACGCACGAGACACCGTCCCATTTTCCTGAAATTACGGAACGTTTCCTTCTCTTCACTTTATCCTGTGTAAGATAACGTTTGCCGCTTAACATGCATAAAGCACTTATAATTAATGCTTTATAACTGTGTTATCAGTGTTGCTATCTATACCGTTTTTATCGCGCTATGTACCATCGTGGACACTGGCGGTGAACCAGTTTTCAACCTTATTACTGAGAGCATAAGGGTGAAAAGTGATTCACTGCAAATCTCCGTGTTTGTACCTACATTATAAGATATATTAGTAGGTAGGTAGGTCCAATTTTCGTAACAAAAGTATGTGGAAAATTATAACACGGTCACATCACTTTGTAAACAAATACCTAGTTTGAATGTTTTTATGGTACCTAATTAATTACCTATTTATTTATTCAATTGATATACAATTAGTAAATATCATTTACTTAATAAAAAATAAACTAATTAGATATTCTGATTTTGACAATAATATCCGGATGACTCGTTTCTCGCCATTTCGCCAATTATTTTTCATAATTTAATTAAGGCGCTTCCCAGAGCAAATAACCTTGAGCATTCAGTTCCTCTTTGCCGCACCACACCACATAACTTCATACAATCGCGATAAACAGTGAGGTCATAAAAAAGAAAATTGATTCCTCATGCCCAGGAGTATCCGAAAATACCCCATGAATGTTCCGCGAGTCTTGATAGTTTTCGAGTTATAATAATTTTTAATAAATAAATAATTGAAAATATTATGAAAAAATCTTTATTTTCACATTTTTCACACACTGTGTATTTCACAGATATAGATAGACATAGATAACGCAAGAGCAACTACTTCGCGTGCCCAGCTTACGTACAAAAATCGTAAGCTGCCACTTTCGCGCTCAGTCTGCATCGTTGTGCCACGCTAGTCGGACGTCAGTTAAAAAATGTAAAATGGTTAATTGCTCAGTTATAAATTGTAAAAACTGTACAAATGCGAGGAGAAAACATAAAGGAAACGATTCCTTCCATCGATAAGTCATTTTGTGATTAATATTATGCGTATTTAATATTAAAATCAATTATTTTTAATCTAATACTCTCTGTAATACCAAATTTGAGAAAAACATAGGTCATCAAACGTAAACTGAATATTCGTATTACATTGCGGCTTTTACTTGAAGCGGTTGATACGACGTTTTGTTTTAACAAGTGATGAATATCGAAACAAGTGATACTATCGTATACCGCATCGGTTTCGTAGTACAGGCGCTTTTATCATTATTCTGTCAATTTTAGCGATTAGTGCTGTTCATCGTATGCAACACAAATCGATTCTCAAGAATCGTTTTCGGAAACAGGAATGATTTTGTATTTTATAGGTACTAATTATGTAGACAATTTTAATAAATAATCGTAACGTTTAGTGATTTTTTTTATTTCCCACATGAACCCAATTTTTAAAAGAAAAATGGAATGAGGCGACGGGAAATAAAGATTGGTTCCCAACAAAGTATAGCACTATATTTTGTTAAATACATTTTGAGGAAGCATGCTTTGTTGAAGGGAAAAAGTAACGAATATTAACAAAAGCAGCATATCCGACTATTGATGTACTGAAGATCACAACTTTCTTTATCTTTTTGCTGTTGTAGCTCAAGTAATTTTGCATCTATTTTAATTTTATTATATCGTATTTTACTGGGTTTTCGTTTAGCTTCTAAAATTTGTTCTCTGTTTTTTTTTTGTTTCTGAAAGATAATCTACAACAATTACAAGAAATATAATTACGAGTAAGAAATATAATTTTATATAGAGATATAATTTTTATATATATATATTTTTTTTTAATATAAATATGTTTTTTTTTACAATGTTACTAAATAAATAAATGTATATAATTTATAAAACAATAATTATAATTCTAATAAAACAGTATAACTTACTAACTACTTAACTAATAATAAAATGAATCACATTAAAAACCCAGTGCCCTTCCTCCTCTCTTCTACTTGATCTATGCTGTGCCCGACAGGGTCCATAATTGTGACTAATATAATTATTTCCATACCAACTATAATACATTATGGTACGCAATAAAGAATTGAGAATTGAGAAATAAGTAGGGAAATACTAACAATTTGAAGAAATTATAAATTCCTAACTGCCTACTAAGCAGATCAGGAATTTTTATTTTCCTCTGTTTATCTCATTCCTCTGTCTATCTCATTACTATGTCACAAAATCGATTAATTAATCTATTTTAGCGATTCTCAATAATTCTTTACTGTACACGATTACTCAATAAATAGAGAAATGGTATAATACAAAGGCGATCTTTATTCAAATTTGAGATGAAAAAGGGTAGAATCTCGTTGCTTTTGTAAACACTAGAACTAAATTGAATATAAGGTATTTCAATCGAATATTCACGTATTTATAATGGTAAACTTACTTGAAATTTTGGAAAAGGTATCCAAAAACGACGTGTGAACGTTGACGGAAGGCGCACGAGCACACAACCTCTCAATGCGAAGACTATTAGTTAGCGTACTGCTGGCTGGGTGAGCGCTGGCGCTAGGCCCCCGCCTAGCGCCAGCGCTCACCCAGCCAGCAGTATCGATTTCAAAGATACTAAAATCGATTCAAAGATGCTGCCGCGTGCGGCGGATTTTGTTTTCCCATCACTAAATAATGCTTGTGACGTCATAGTAGGTAGTCAAAAAATGGCACGCTTGGTTTTCATACAGATCGTGATACTTGCGTTATCTATGTCTATCTATATCTGTGGTGTATTTGGTTTTGATTTTTAGTTTTATGCCACAGACTTCCAAAATTGAAGTTATTTTTCACTTTGTAGTGTTTTTTTTTTAAAGTCGGTTTGAAATCAGGCAGGCGCTTTATTTTGTGTAAATAATTTCATCACCACTGCTTTCAAAACGGTGCAGAAAAACATCGTGAGGAAACCAACATGTCCTAGAACCAAAAATTGGAAGACGTGACATCTACCAACCCTCACTGGGCTGGCAGATTATAGCCCACTCCCTCTCGAAGAGAGCAGGCCTGTGTCTGTGTTCCAGGCAGCAGTGCGTACCTACATTATAGGCTGATTTTTGATTAAGTTTTTCAGTACTTAACACGGGTGTTTGTTTAAAACTGGCAATATAGGTACCTAATTTAAATATGAAAGTATATTCGATACTATGCAACAGAGCAAGCTAAGGTCAACTGATAACCCATACCGAGAAAATATTAATATCTTAGTCCTACCTACCTTCAGTTTGACCCGATGACCCAAAGATGAATACAAACGGCGTATCTGTGCCTCACACCACGACACGATGCGCCTTCGCCGATATGCAGCTCGTGAGGTCATATTTTAAAAATATATCACGTAGGCAGTGTCTTGGGAGATCCACTAAGTAAATTTTTTAAATTAACATTTTCCTTCAGTTTTGGTAAAGAGTTATTACAAAATCAAGAAATTGTATTAGAGAAGTTTTATCAGCCTTTGAAAAAACAATTAATATCATGCCTACTCACTTATGCTCAGCATGGCGTAACAAGCCGTTTGTTAGTGTGTCATGGACCTACTAGTAGACTGGTCTACTAGGCTAATGACAAAAAAAGCAGGAGCTGCTATATCCTGAACAGAGAAACTAATAAGGAATCTACGTTTTTCCACTAGGTACTCTATGCGGTTAACTACATAAAACAATTTGCATTTTTCGTGAACATGTCACTTTTCCCGTTATAATATTAGTATACATACGGTGATCATGATAACTGGAAAAGGCTTAATGCTTACATTAGTTTCTTCGTATGTAAGAAGAGTTGTGAGCTGTTTATTGCGATTAAAAGACTATAAACTTATCGATGACATAGTAAATATACTATTATTTATTCTGTGTCGATGATTCAGACTTTTACCCGATAACAAGAAGAAAGATATTGATGTCAATAACTTGTGAGACTGTCTTTGTTTTAACTGGAGCTGGAGCTGATATTTATTTACTACAGTAGGTATTTATTCATTTCGAATGATTTACGAGTTTTGTCATTAATTGCAGTGAGAATCTCATTTATGTAGGTGCCTATAACGCCACAGGCATGGAACAGAGGTGTGGTGGTACTCTTCTTTAAAAAGGGCGACTAAAAATTATAGGCCCATCATACTTCTGAGTCATGTCTACAAGCTGTTTTCAAGAGTCATCACGAACCGTCTCGCGCGCAGGTTTGACGACTTCCAGCCTCCCGAACAAGCCGGATTCCGTAAAGGCTTTAGCACCGTAGACCACATACAAACGCTGCGGCAAGTTATACAGAAGACCGAAGAGTACAACCATCCTCTCTGCTTAGCGTTTGTGGACTACGAGAAAGCCTTCGATTCGATCGAGGGGCTGTACTGCAGTCTCTTCAAAGGTGCCAGATCGACTATCGGTACATCGAGGTGCTAAAGTGTCTGTACAAAAACGCCACTATGTCTGTCCGACTCCAGGACCGGACCTCGAAGCCTATCCTTCTGCAGCGAGGTGTGAGACAGGGAGACGTTATCTCTCCGAAACTGTTCACCGCTGCACTGGAGGATGTGTTCAAGGTTCTGGACTGGAAAGGGCTAGGCATCAACGTTAATGGCGAGTATATCACTAACCTTCGGTTTGCCGACGACATAGTTGTAATGGCTGAGACCATGGAGGACCTCAGTACAATGCTCAATGACCTTAGTAGAGCCTCTGAAAGAGTGGGTCTTACAATGAACATGGACAAGACAAAGGTCATGTCAAATACCCATGTAACACCCACTCTCATGAAGATCGGAAATGCTACGCTCGAATTTGTGGAAGAGTATGTTTACCTAGGACCAACTGTTTAGCTAGGTAGGTCCAACTTTGAGAAAGAGGTCAATCGTCGAATCCGACTCGGCTGGGCAGCGTTCGGGAAGCTTCGCAATATCTTCTCGTCCCACATACCGCAGTGTCTCAAGACGAAAGTCTTTGACCAGTGCGTGTTGCCAGTGATGACTTATGGCACTGAAACGTGGTCGCTCACAATGGGCCAAAGTCACCCAAAGGGCAATGGAGAGGGCTATGCTTGGAGTTTCCTTACGTGATCGAATCAGAAATGAAGAGATCCGTAGGAGAACCAAGGTAACCGACATAGCTCAAAGAATTGCCAAACTTAAGTGGCAATGGGCAGGGTACATTGATCGTAGAACAGATGGCCGATGGGGCCGAAAGGTTCTGGAGTGGCGACCGCGTACCGGAAGACGAAGCGTTGGATGGCCTCCTACAAGATGGACCGATGACTTTGTGAAGGCCGCAGGGATCCGCTGGATGCAGGAAACACAAAATCGGTCGACGTGGCGGTGCTTGGGGGAGGTCTATGTTCAGCAGTGGACGTCTTTTGGCTGAAATTAATAATTAATGTATGAGGTACCTATAATCACTCATGCTGAGCCCTCTGACTAAAGCCTCGGTCGCACACAGCGAATACACGCTGCGAATAGGCACTCGCAGCGAGAAGCCGCTGTGTGTGTGACTGTGTGTGACAGGCTATTTGCTGCGATAAATAATATGATAATAGATTCATTCGCCGCGATTTGAATTGAGCATGTTTAATTTTACTCTATGCGAATCGCCGCGAGAATTCGCTGTGTGACAGGGTAGTCTTGTCAAAATTTTGGATGCTCTGCTTAGCGCCGACAGTTGAATATCCAACAGTGTGTTTTCTTGACGCGCTGGATGCGCTCTGTTGGATTCTCAATGCTCGGCTCAATACCGAGGGTTGAAAAGCCAGTGTACGAAAAAAAGTCGCCGCGATAAAAATATGTCCGTGCGAACCTGGGCTGAGTCGAAATTCTCGTTTAGGAGTCGTTATGTCTGACAGACAGGTAGGCAGCGAAGTGTCGCTGCGAGTTTTATTCGCAGCGAATACACTCGCAGCGAGTATTCGCTGTGTGTGACCGAGCCTTTACCTACATAACTTACATGGTGCGGGCGAGTAAGGACTTTAATATTCTTTGTAAAGAGTTCGCATTTGACCCATTTACCACCAAAACCTATTGTGCACGCGGTCAGCTTAACGCTGACTTTTTTTAAAGTGCATAGTGCTTATTGTACCTTATTTATGTATATATTTATTAATCTATTTACTTAATCTTTTTTATCGTGCTTGTTAGTGATCCTAAGATTTCTACTACTTTTTCTGTTTTTACCCGTGAGGACCTGTAATTGGCTCTATGTTTCTTAAACAATTGTTATCGATTTGTTATAGCTGTTGGTTCTCCTATCAATAAATAAATAAATAAATAACATCACGCATGTATCTAGTAGCGGTAGGCAGAGGTGTACCTATAATCAAAATGTAGCGCCACATACGAACTACGCAGCAAAAGACATGACGTCACTCAATTCCTGCATCGCGCAGTTAGAGTTTACCGAGCGAAAAACATAGATAAGACTATCCGAAATCAACTTACGGGCAGTTGCCCGCCAGACACAAAACCCGTCTGGCCGGAGGATCCTCCTTTTTCTATGGTGGATGAGTGAACTTTACACCCTGTTCCTCAAACCACTAAAAAAATATAACGCCAATTGGAAAAAAGGACAAGCCGACAAGTATTGGTGTTAGTCCCCTGACTTATCTGACCTTTAGTCATTTGTCGTAAGAAAAGCTGCCCAGTCAAAACAAAAGTTTGATTATGCAAACAATAAAAACCAGTTAAATAAACTTTTGCCCATTATTAAATGGGCCTAGAAAAGCATTTTTAGGAAATAAAAGTTTATCGTTTGTTTGTTCCAGACTATACGAGACATTAGTAGCGATGGCTCTGCTTTGCATGTGGAGCACACAGGGCAAGGAGATGACAGAGATCGAGGCGTTGGGCGCGCAGCCGACACACTGCACGTACGAATACGCGTACGAGATGTATGGCGCGCACTGCGCAGGTCGGCGCCTGGGCAAGATACCCAAATTGAAGAGCGGCATTGAGGTTAGTGTCCGTACTTCAATAATAGGTACAGGGTCAAACTAGCTAGCAAAACTTCATAGACGTGATGGTATCGATTTTTGATTCGATTTGATATGATCGTCATTAACGACAAAACAACGACTCGCACACGAAGGGTTCCGTACCACCTTACAATATTTATCAAAAAAAAAACGCCGACAAAAACACGTTTGTTGTTATAGCGGCAATAGAAATACACAATCTGTGAAAGGGGTTTGAAGATTTTGGCCCTAAACTCAGCCAACATTTTGTTTTTTTTTTCAAAATCGAAGTGCACAATTAATGTCATATATTTGGATAGGGACTTATACAAACATAAAACTTCATATAACATAACATCATAAAGCGTCACGTTTCTGAGATATTCAAAGATAAAAATAACAATTATTATAACGAATTTATTTATTTATGTTGTAGTTGCTTCATGTTGATTGAGTTATTTACACATTTAATTGACTACACCTAGTGGATAAAATATAAGACTTTTTAATCATATTCGGTATAAATAATATGATCCAAGAAGGCAGCGGGAGGCTGAATAGGATTTACTTGGGTGTCGCGCCCATGCCATGCTCCATATAAGACATACCTATGCCATATAACACGTCCTCTTTCGGCGGAGCAGGGTATACATATATTTTTGTCTCTTTCGCTCTTAACTAAAATATTACCTATACATGATGCAATTATGTTTTCATAGTTCAATTTACTTACCTGAAGGGAAAAAAAACAAAAAAATCCTTGTTTCAGGGCTTTAGGATATTATGTCATATGACATTTTTTGTTTGTATAAGTCTCTTCTATCTAAATATATAACTTTCGATTTTCACCGCGATTCTGAAAAAAAAAAACAAAATGGCGGCATCATGTTAGGGCCACCCTCCATACAAAAATCTTCAAACCCCTTTCAGCTCTCTACCTTTTACGGTTCATGAGAGTCTGTGAAGTTTCGCTGGCTAACCTAATTTGACCTTGTATAAAATCTTATGTCGTGATGTGTGCCCAGTGGTTAAGGCCGCACCTCTCATGCACGAGGTTATGGGTTCAAATCCGGGCAAGTACCAATGTATGCCCTGAAGTGGGACAGTAATAGGCTGTTATTGTTATTCATTAAAACAAAAACTAAAAAAAAAAACGCACCTTAATAATCTGTTCACCATTAATTCCAGATCCTGGACTTCAGCGACAACAAGCTACAAGAGCTACACGCCGACACACTGTCTAGCTACACGAGCATCAAGTTCCTGTACCTCGCAGACAACCACATCTACCTCATCGACGAGGACGCGCTCACCGCCTTCACAGACCTGCAGACCCTCGACCTCGCCAATAACGTCATCCTAGAACTACCCAGTTCAATCTTCCAACTACCTTCGCTAAGAAAATTGTATCTGAGAGGAAACCCTATACTCCACAAGACCATTAACTCACTTGATCTAGTCAAACCAATCAAAGCGCCTCTGGAACTCTTGGACCTATCAGACTGTAAAATAAGAGAGCTGCCCGACTTGGGCTACCTGCCTCAATTACAGTTCTACAACATATCACACAACCCGCTCACTTCTCTCAGCACAGACCACTTTGCGGTCATGTGCAACCTTGTGAAAGTGGATTTGACGGAATCTATAAGCAACATGAAACTCTGTAGTCTCAGATCTACTGTTTTGTGGTTCCAAGAGAAGCGAGTGTCCTTCCAGTTAGACGACTACTCTAGGCTCAATACAAGAGGTTGGTATCGAACATTATTTTCATGTATACTTGAATTCATCATCTCAAATAATTTACACTCCATCGCCACTTATTCAACTATTTGCTTTACTAGGTACCTAATATGTTTTCGTTGCAATGGAATTTAAACTTTGTAATGTGGAGAATTTGGGTTGGTTTTTCCAAAACGTGATATTTATCGTAATTATCTCAGATTCATAATATAAAAATAACGAACTATAATACAATTATGCCCCGGCCGCATCTGCGCCAATCGTGACAGAGCAATTCGTGTCGAAGCTTCGTATGTTTTGCTCGCTAAAAAGTTATCGCGCTAATGAGGTGGTCACATTAGCGGTTACGCCTCGTTTATTATATACCGCCACCCGAGCGATAAGTGCTACGCAGCCCGAACTATCGCGACAATAACCGATAATGGTTGGTCACATCTGCATTTGTCGTATCATAGTGCGAAGCTTCGTCCCGATTGACGCACATGCAGCCTCAGCATTAGCGACAATTTACTTAAAAAGTATTTTTAATTTTGCAGAGTTCGAAAACTGTCCAGTACCAGATGACGGAGCAAATCACAACGCGACGTTTCACAGGTGTAAGGCAGAATACTTACAGGTATGGTCTAGTTTTGTTACTGATCCGAATACGCCTTATTGTCTTCAGTGTTCTAGTTGACTTAGCTCATGTTCCACATTGATTGTTCAGCATTTCTTCTTTAAAATGACCTTCCTGACTTTTGGCTTCTGTAACACAATGAGATTTAACGATATGAAAATTAATTCAAATGTTCCAGGTTCAAAGTATAAAGACATCGCGGCGCACGTGGCTGACGATAGGCGGCGGACTGGCGGGCTTCCTGGTCGGTTTCATCCTGCTGCTCTGGGTGATGCACCGCCACAACGTCGCGCAGACCAAAACCACGGCCGAGAAGATTAAACAGGCCACTCCTCCAGACTCCGACAGAAATGCCACTGCAGTGCTTCTCAGCGACGTCGCATAGACACAAACTCCATTATAACCTATTTATATTCTTGCCTATAACATGCTCGATAATGTGGCAATCATTTCTATGTCTAGTACGCAATACATTGATGACAGGGGTACAGAAGTTACTTGATAAGAAATGTGAAATGTCGAGATACGCCGCCATGATTGAGATTGACGATAACAATGCTCAATTTATAGACGGTGAATATTCAGGGTACTGATCATACCAAAGAAATTATGTTGGCACTTTTTAAATTAACACTTACGATAGGAATACATATTTAAATTAACACCTAGCGTAAGGTAAGTGCGGAATGTAAGACAACACATACAAGAATAAAATTCGTATAAAATTGAAAGTGCTATTTTTAATAGAACTAGGAGTAACGGATATTAAAAGTACTTTTGTAGTCTTAACGCACCAGTTTAGCCTAACTGATTTTTCTAACATGAAACATTGTCCTTATTAAAGATATATAGTACCTACATACCCCTTATGTTTAAGTAGATATTATAGATAAGTAAACAAATAATTATTTGTCTTCACTCGATTACGATTAGGGATTGCAAATATTCGATAATTTTTGTATTCGAATATTCGAATGATTTTTCAGCCTTATTCGAATTATTCGAATAATATTCGAATATTTCAGAAAAATAAAGTAATATATAATTTGTCACATTTTTATGTGGCCTAACATCCCAATCAGAACCAATATATAAACATAAAACTTTATTTAAGTGAAAAGTGTTAACAATGGGTTAAATACCTCAAATAATGACAATAAATGCTGCATCATATTGAAATAAATACTAAAAGATCAAGGTTTATCAAGGTTATTATTACAAAATTCACCCCCGGAAACTATCTATTTTATCTACTCGTCTAACATCTCGGCCCGATCCTGGAATTTGTAGTGAAAGCCTTCAAAAGTTACATGACTTTTAAGGTGGCTCCTCAATTAACACGTGTGGATTGAGGAGCCACCTTAGAGGATTTAGTAGTACTTATGCGTAGTAATATCTACAAAGAAAAAGGGTTCTGTTTCTGTACAGCTGGATTTGAGATAGCTACAATTTTATATATTATTATATATTTCACCGCGCTGCGCTGTTTCTCAGAAAGTAATAAACCAATTACAACATTTTTTTTAAGTATAATTTAGTAGTAAATGTATTGTAATTAGTATAAAAATAAAATTGAAAAACTATATAATTTCGCTAATACAACACATTTTATGTGACTCGTCAATCCACACGGTCTATGTACTTGCCTGCCTCATGAAAATAATATGGCTACTAAAGTAGTTGATCAAATCGGATAACAATAGCATAATCCAACATCCTGCACTTTCAGTATTTCAAAAGATATTAATAAAATAAACATTCCTTAACAATTTAATATGGTACGAGAGCCCCCGACCAGAACCATGTCTCGTCGTTTTATAGCCAAAACCGCATAAAATCATTAGTTTAGATAATTCTGAACCTGACTCGATGGGACGCAGCGGTCAGAAACGTCCCAGTTTTACGGGAGCCCATTTATGCTATGTCAAAAAAAAAAATTGGCAGGCGGTTTCATCACAAACTGGCAGTCAGCAGAGGAATGGAGGCCGTTGATTGGTAGAATGGCCGTCAATCCGAGCAGTGTCGACCTATTCCGTGATTTGACGACTACGCGTTAGATGTCGCGTTCGTAATCAACAAAATAATCTTGTAACCTTAATTGCTGTAGTAATATTCGAATGTTCGAATATTTTATAATTTACTATTCGAATATGAATTTCAAATAGATATTCGAATAATTCGAATATTCGAATATTCGATTGCAATCCCTAATTACGATTAAATGGATAGGTACATAATATATATTTACTGATTTGAAACATGTGAAACAATTATGAATTATTCCTTCAAGGCTTAAAAGGCTGACTAGTTTTAATATTGTGCCGTTGAAACCATTTGTTTGTTTATTCAGTTGCAAAATTTTGTGAACGAGTCAAGTATGTTTAAGTGAATGAAATTGTAGTGTATGTATTTTGCTGAAGTAATAATGTAAGGATTTTTGAGTATATACAATAGGTACGAGTATGTTCGACCTCGGAACATCTTATAACGACAACGTCTATTTGTTTATGTTTCGGTTAGTTATATTGAACCTTAGTGTAGTTTTAATTTACCGCGAATTGTTGTCAGAAGTGGTAAGGCAAATACATTATGTAGGAAAACTTCTTTATTTATATAGAAGTTACCTACTGGTAATTTCCATACAAATGAATGAATCTTACACACAGTACCTATGTTAATAATAACGAATGGCGTTCCCGTCAACCTGCAATAGTACAGCGCCCGTACATGCTTAATTATGTTTCTTATTTTAGTTTAATATGAAAAAAACGTATATATATTTTTTTTTTATCTTGTATTGACGTTAGACGATTGCGAGAACGAAATGCGTTCCCGGGACGCCTTTCGTTAATATACATACTGTATTTTCCGCTTTCTGAAAACTGGACCAAACTTAGAAAAATAAATCTATTGAAAATAAATAGGCTTCCAGAACGGGGGTATATTGTTAGTGATAGGTTGTATTCATGGTTGTTATGGCAATATTATCAAGGTTTATAACCGTACATACTGGGAACTTGTAAACAGACTTCATACCGTTGTCCTACTATAAATAACTCAATAAAATATGTTTTAAGTTTGGAGTGAAAAATAAAAAACAATTATTACATTTTTGGCAAAATAAGGATTAAAAAATAGTATTCTAAGGGTAAATTTAAGTTAAGTTGGATGTCTCACATCCAATAACTTAAGTGTTATGGTATCTTTTAACATTTATAGGTAATCTTTCAACATCAAAAATATCTAAACATTCAACATTCACTAGTGAATATTAGAAGTGAGTTGAATCTTTTATTACTGTACAAATACTATGTGCAAAAACTCCTGAATACTCAGCTAGTGGAGAAAAAAATAACTATTCAAGGTCACTTTAAATTCATTTACACCCTTTCAGGCTGTGATAGTACTCATTCGGTATTTAGTTATTTACAACAGATAAAGTTTTACTATTCGACCAACTCTGAAGCTGTTTCATATTTCAATGCGGCATTTATATAGAAATTAATTATTCAGAAGTGTTTTACAGTTGGACCCATGACAAAAGTTGTTCAAATTAATGAGTTCTTACTTGCACCAAGAATTTCCACAAGTTCGTTGTCACTGTTAAAAAGATGCTGCCAACATAGAGGCTAATAAAATATATTTATTTAGGTGAATACTCTAGGTACTCATGGAGTGCTGAAGAATATCCGTATGTGGTTATATCTTCTTACAGGCGACTCGCCCCTTAACAATTTTGCCAAAGATTCGATTAATTGCTTATTTATTACACATTGCAATAATATAAAAAGAAATTTGCTATTTTTGTAAACAATTCGTATTTATGTAAACTGTTAGGTAAAATTCACTGTGATAAGTAATAAAATTGTTACTAATAACCACTTTGTTTACTTTATCACACATGAAAAGAAAACAAACATCCAGAAGCCCCATTTCAAAAATTAATTATATTTAAATGAAATTAACAAACTGAATTAAATCGTCACAAGCTAAAAATATGTTGCATTATATGCTATGTTGATTTTTTTGTAATGTTAAAACATCTCCAACTCAATCGAAATGTATGTAAACTAAACAAATCAATAAAAACAACAGCTGAGTAAACACGAACAGTGGTTCCTTCAGTTGGCACATTCAGATGTCCTCATCTACTGAGTCTGCCAGGACATGTTTAGAATGCCAGCTTCAGGGTAATTCCGTTGAATGTTGTCCAAGTTTAGGGTAGTTTGACATTAATTTCAGGTGTCTTTCTTTTCACTATCGTTAATCGATTTGGTTGGCGGCGGTGTGTCCTTCTCCTTCGCGAGTCGCTGTTTACTAAACTTGCCCATGCCTGGCTGGTAGATTACGAGGCTTGGACGATCCTGATCAAAAAATTACATTCATTACAAGTGTAACTATTATCAGGACATAGAGAAGCAATTTATTTCAAGTGTCATTCTTACCTTATTCCTAATTCTCCTTTCCGTACGACGGTCTCCACTTTCACTTTTCTCTTTCTCTTCTGAACCTTCCCTGTCTGTTGATTTGCTTCTGTCATCAAGAGAGTTTTGCCTTTTCAACACCAAGTCATCCTTGATAGGCAGTTCCCCAGAATCCAAACTATTCCTCCTCATCTTCGACACACCCACAGACTTAAGGATAGTTTCGTCGATGGAATCTTTACTACTATCATTTAGCTTAACTTTCTTATCCATACCCTCAATGAGTTTAGTCAAGTCATCAGTCTTTACATGCGGCAGTTGAGTGAATGGTTTGATATCGTCGTGGTTCATCGACTTTTTGCTGTCTGAGGACATGATTTTATTTATGGCCGATTGCTTGTCTGATTTTCCAAATTCATTCTGTTTGATTCTCTCCTTCCTAGTGTCACTATATTTTTTACTCTTCTGCTCACGGGGCGACTCTTTGAACTTGTCGCGCTTATCTTTCTTATATCCCTTGTCAGAATCATCACCTTGATCGTCATCTCTTGCTGAATCCCTTTTATCAGTATCAAGTTTTTTCTTCTTATCACTTAAAACATTAATTCCAGCCTTGCGCTGATCTCTATATGATTTAGATTCGAAAACAGATCCATCTTTACTATCTGACTTCACCTGGTCATCTCTTGCATCAATTGCTTTTTCTTTTTCCCATTCTCTGGATTTAATTTTTTTAACTTCTCCATCTCCAGTTTCTTCCTCCTGAAATTCACAAAACCTTTAATTACTATGTTTCTTCTTATTACAAGTTAAATACCAATTATATCAATTTATAACTCCTTGGTCTCCATTGGTATCATTTTAAAAACTGAGGACATAACATCAAACCTTTATACCTCGTAGGGTTAGGCGAAGCCTAGGCGTAAGGCACATCCACATTTCGCCAGTTACCTATTTATAAACCAATATGTAACAGTGGGAGAGCATATTGCCATAAAGGCACTCAGGAAAGCAAACTGAGCCGTGAGCACCCTCGCTCTAATATTATAGTACCTACGTCATTCACATTAAAGAAACGAACTTTGTATAAAACTAATAACTATGATGATCGTAATAATGACGTTACCTATATAAAGTAGTCGCTCAGTTAATTTACGACATGATGACAATACAAACTACAGTCAACCTAAAACATACTGTGAAAATATCGAGATGTTAACAACAATAACTACAATTCATTTCAATTCAATACTAAGAACCTTAGAACAAGTGTCACCACCACTTTTCTGGCTTCCTTCTTGTGTTTCTTTTTTATCACAGACTTTACCAGAAGTTAATGTGAATGTATTGTGGGTTTTCGTGGACAGAGCAGGGAAGTGACTGTCCCAGTCTGAATCTGTACTTATAAACTCGTCAGAACCGTGATTTTTCAGTTCCGATTTAGCAACACCAAACTTTACTTTACTTTTATGATATATTCTTTGTTCTCCATACCAAAAACTGTGATTATTATATTTGTAATCATAGTACTCTGTATTGTCATTAAAGTTCTCGTCTTCCGATATATCACCAGGTCGCTAGAGGAATAATGAATAATAAAATAAAATGTAGGGCAAAATTAGCATGACTAAAACTCATCATTGTTCTGAAATGTAATTGAAAGACACATTTCTAAATTAGAAATACTTATTAGTAACTGAAATCTATCCCTATTCCTTTCATACATTATATAAGGATAAAAGGTATGCTCTGTGTTAATCCAGGTTATAGACTATATTGTGCTAAATTCTATTCAAATTCGTTCAGCCGTTATTGCAAGTTGAAGTTACAAACATCTCAACTTTCACACAAAAGTCGGAAGTTTCAAGCTTTGAAAGAACACACGAGATCAGAGGGGCAATTCCCGTAATTTTTAAGAACGTTCGCATTCGCATCTCATTCGCATTCTGTCAAAAATAAAATCAATTTACCAACATTTTTGACAAGTTTGACAGATTGCGACTTGAATGTGAACGTTTTCTTTGTACGAGAATTGGCCTTCTGGTCATCATCATCAGCCTATTAATGTTCCCACTGCTGGGACACCGGCCTCCTCCCTGTGAGAGGGAGTGGGCCGTAATCTACCACGCGGGCCCAGTGCAGGTTGGTAATGTCTTCGAATTTTTGGTTCTAAGACATGCCGCTTTCCTCACAATGTGATCAGATGTGATGATGGTGTGATGTGATGTGTGTGAGGTGATCTGGTAATAAACTGCAAAAAATGGCCATTGTTTCGAAGTTTTATTACCTTTATGGGATTCTCTTTGGTTTTCCTCTCTATTCTCATTTTCCTCTTGTCATTCTCTCTCCTGCGTCGCTCATCCCTGCCTCGCTTGTCTTGTTTGCGAGCAGCAAGGTACTCTAGCAAAGGTGTTGATTGTACCTTCTTGTCATTTGCTGGAAAAAAAATGTAAGTATTAATAGATTTGTGTGCTTGCTTGAGTGTTGTCGGTCACAGACTCACAAATTATTGGGCATTGTTCACACATGTTCATTGGGTATTTGAAATCACAAGCAGTGCTGGCCCAGTGGTAACGGCCGCGACTAAAGATCTGGTCACACGAGTGCGAGCTGCTAGCGTGACAGTAGACAGCTACTGCACCTCTGTTCTCGCATGTCAGAGCAGAGAATGCACGCAGAGTGTGCTTGAGCGTACGAGGTACTGTCATTTCGTTTAGAACGTACGAGTTGACGCCGAGTCGCAAGCGAGTGGCGTGATGGGGGAAGGCGCGTGGCGAGTAAAATCAAAAAATGTTGTAGTAACTCAGAACTGACTGACTCGCACATGACAGTAAATCGCATTATGCTATCAAACAGTGCAAGTTGCTGCTCTGCAGTAACTCGCCTCGCCAGCTCGCATCGTGTAACCTAGGCATTACGAGTTTAGGTCATGGGTTCGAACCCAATCAGGCACTTTGTGTAAGTTAAATCATGACAAAAAACAATAGACGAAATCTGCATGTCCTAGAACAAAAATATCGTAAACATGTGACATTCACCAACCCACACTAGGCCAGCGTGGTGGCTTACGGCATTTACGTTTCACTTCCTCTCACAGAAGGAGGAGGCCTGTGTCCGGGCACTGTTCACACATGCAAAGGCAACATAATTATTATTCATTAAAGAATATGTCACTGACTACGCGGTAGGCCCAGAAAGAGATGGCGGGATGAGCTGGACTCCTTCTTTAAGGATTGGCCCACAATCGCAGTAGACCGGGAAAAGTGGAAAGAGGGAAGGGAGGATTTTGCCCTGCAGTGGGACAACACAGGCTTATAATAAATATGTCACTGATATCACTCAAACTGTGAAAACCGCACTAACTGCTACAATACAAAGGCTGTTTAGTGTTTATGTCAAATAATGACCACAGAAATGCAGTTGACTGTGCCCAGAGTCTGCCAGATGACAAGGCAATAGTTTGCTCTTTTTCTTATAAAGCGCAAAAAGCAGCAAAAAGAGAGCATAAAGTTTTTCTTCAATAGTCAAGTTGGTCCTTAAGCAAAATTAGTTGATCCATGTTGGTTATTACTTACCTCTCAATTGATTTACTGTTTCAAAATAAATATTTATTTAAATATTTTTTTTTTTATGGAATAATTCTTAGAACAAAATACTTACAATCATTAACAGGATAAGAATACTCAAGTTTCGGCTGATTTTCAGTCTCTGGATCCTTTTTGAGACCTTCAACAAAATCTTGAAAGATTGGGTCACTCTCAATGGTGCCACACTTTGGATCCTTCTTCTTTTTCTTTTTCGGAATCCTCTGGAAGGGTGCGTATTCCACTATCCCTACATATTCTACTCCTGAAACATAAAATGTTTGAATCACTTATTTGGCTAATTAGGTGTCAAATCAAATAAAACTGCTGACCAACATAATATGGTATTGGATTAACAATCAATTGGACAATAATCATAGCAGGTGGCATTCTGTAGTTTCTGGCTACTTAAGACTCCCAAGGGAAAAAGGCGTGAGTTTAAGTATGTATGTGTGTAGTAATCTCAGTAGCAGCCTGGAGGCTAGGTTTGTGCCCGGTCAATGGCATTAGGTTCACACTCATTGAGATTATAACATTTAGGCACAGTTGCATTGTCTAAACAACTCTGCCCATATGGCCGGCATGATGTTATAATTTAGCTATGGTTTTGTGAAACTCATATACTGCTGGATATTTCAATCTTGACAAATTCACTGTCAAAACCAAAAGAAAGCCACATAATGCATATTGTAGTGTTGAGCATGCTTTTTCATATTATTTGTTTTTAGAGAGTAGAATGTTTAAATCAGTGGCTGAGCGATTGACTTTTAGCTACAGTATGAGGTTTGACACCAGATAAAAAAAAATTAAAAAATGGAGCTGCATATTTATAAATATTGCCAGATTTGGCAGAGTATCCTTTAATACACAGGCACATACAATAATATACTAATTCGTTATGGGAAGCAATGATTTTATAAAAGAGAAATCGGACAAAATTAAAATCACAGTGAGATAAAATTTATATAATTTTGTGTCCACTAAAGAATGAAATTTTACATGCACAATGCTTAGAAACTTGTTAGCATGCAAATAGTCAACATTCTTTATATAACTTTATTTCAAGTCAATCGTACATAAATAATTCTAAGCAGCACTCATTTAGCACTCATATACACATATGAATAGAAAAAATAACAACCCAACAACGAACAACGACCGAGTCAATACTTGTAGTAGAATTTTATCACATTTCAGAATATCTTGTCACCAATAAAATGTGCCTTACCTTTTTCATCAAGAAATACATATCCATCAAATTTATCTCTAAATAGGTAAATATCGTCAATATTAACGAAGTTTATGTAAGCTCTGGAATATAGGTTATTGCCAAGCGAAGGATCTGGCTTGGCAAAATAAAAATGGTCATGGTCAGGTATAGGTGAGACCTGCTCCAAGAATGCTTCCTCAGTCATACTAGGCGGTAACCGCCGAAGAATTATCTGAAACAATTATAACCTCATTTAATTTCCGTTGTGGTAAACCATAATTTATTTACAGACAACAATTTCCAATATAAGCAAACAGTCACTTTGGTCAGCGGCCGTTGGGTTTTTGTTTTCTTGTCCTTGTTCTTATTACTAAACGTTTTACTGCCTGAGTCTGACTGTGAGTCTTTCGCATCTTGATCTTCAGTCATTATACAATTTAATTGATTATATCCCTCAACTTTTTAGGCAATCGCTCAACATTATCAAAAAACCGTGTGTCGTGTGTAATTTTTTTGACATTTACTTGTCAGATCGCAGTTTCCATGTTTTTAATTTGTGTCAAATTTCAGGTAAAAGTATTTTCATTCAGCCTAAGACTTTGGCCGCTTTCCGAATATGGAAATAATCACTCACATCGCTGACATCAATATTTACGGCCTGGCCATTGCCGCTCCCAGCGGTAGCGGTGAGCGGGGCGGCGAGCGGTAAAAACAAATGCATAGAAATGTATGAAGCATGCCACGGCGCGCCGCTCACAGCGGCAGCGGGAGCGGTATTTGCTAAGCGTTTCGCGGCAGCGGCGAGCGGCGAGGTCGCGCCTGCGCGGCTTGAACAAATGTATGGGCAAGTGAATGAGATGCCACTACTCAGAGCGGTACGGACGACGGCAGTGCAGGGGCGGACTGAGCGGCGCGGCTGGTCGAATAAAATAGTTTGGAAAATCCAAAAGTGCACGCCTCATAACACTCATTCATAAACGAAGAAGAAATTCAAAACATAGTTTCTAACAAAAATGAACAATTTATCACTTTTCATTAAGTATGTTTTGACTGCTTTTTTACCCATCAAAATTTCTATCCTCGCAATCCTTACCTACGTAATGTTAAATTCCGAACCTAACCCGCGACAGGGTTAGGTTTTCCGGGTCAGGTTCGGAATAATCCGAGTGTTATAATGTTGCACCTAAAATAGCCATGTATAATACATCGTTAAATAGCTCTTTTTAAACTGAATAAAAGTTACTATGGCGCCTAACACCAAATCCTTGTCCGTTCAGAGTTATACTGTACCAAACATGTCAGTTTTAGCAATACCCAAATAAGGTTCTTTTTTAGATACTTCATAATTCACTTCCCCTTTGAGCATCTATAGGGAGGCGTCGACATCACATGTGAGTCATGCGACCCAGTAACCGATCATGGGTTCACTTCTCCCCCTCCCTTCCTTCTAACGGTTAATCTTGGGTTTCTATCGGTACGAGTTATCAATAAAAAAAAGTCTAAGTACGTCCACCGCGGTTGCTGCCGCTAACGCTACCTGTCAAGTACGTGGCATGGACAACGCCCCGCTTGCCGCTCGCCGCCCCGCTTGCCGCCCCGCTCAAAGTCGTGGCCAGGCTCTTACGGCCTGGTCACGACCTTGCCGCTAGCAGCGGCAGCGGTGAGCGGGGCGGCGAGCGGTAAAAACAAATGTATAGAAATGTATGAAGCATGCCACGGCGCGCCGCTCACAGCGGCAGCGGGAGCGGTATTTGCCAAGCGTTTCGCGGCAGCGGCGAGCGGCACGGTCGCGCCTGCGCGGCTTGAACAAATGTATGGGCGAGTGAATGAGATGCCACTACTCAGAGCGGTACGGACGACGGCAGTGCAGGGGTGGACTGAGCGGCGCGGCTGGACGAATAAAATAGTTTGGAAAATCTACAATGAACAATTTCTCACTTTTCATGAAGTATGTTTTGACTGCTTTTTTACCCATCAAAATTTCTGTCCTCTCAATCCATAACTACGTAATGTTAAATTCCGAACCTAAACCGCGACCGGGTTAGGTTTTCCGGGTCAGGTTCGGAATAATCCAAGAGTGTTATAATGTTGCACCTCCAATAGCCATGTATATAGACGCCATCGTTAGATAACGGAATTGATGATGGTTCCACCATTTTGAAAAAAAATACCAACTGACCCTGGCATGTGGGGTATCATTGTCTAGAGCGCATCGAGTAGATAACAAATATAATTTTGATATATGTTTTTATCTTCAAAAATAATGAATTAGGGGGCCGTAGAAGTTGTCAGTTTTAGACCATTTCTGTACGAGCTCCATCTCAACAACTAAAGTTACATGATCTGTGATCAACACCGTCTAGGGATAAGCTGGGAACAAATTATCGGACGCGTGCACTCCTTCCCGCATATCTAAAATATCCTGTTTCAAATAAGAACTGCTTTCGAGGCAAAGAAGAGCCACTTTGGATAACGCCATGTTAATAAAAAAAAATCAAAAGTCTAAGTACGTCCACCGCGGTTGCTGCCGCTAACGTAACGCTACTGTCAAGTACGTGGCATGGGCAACGCCCCGCTTGCCGCTCGCCGCCCCGCTCGCCGCCCCGCTTGCCGCCCCGCTCAAAGTCGTGGCCAGGCTCTTAGCGTTCCAAGATATCACGATTATGACAGCTGAGGGCTCTCAATAATTCGGAGCGCTCGTGAACGCGCTCACAGTGATCTCTCAATTGTCAAAACTTTCATCATATTTTTTTGTGTATATACCTCTTATTCTTGGGTTAGGTGACGAACGATAGCCAGAGGCACAATTTCGAAAATGCCACGTTAGTCTAAAGATATGATGCGACTCAAAACAAAAACAGCACAACTGTCAATTTTGACAGCGCTCACGGTGATATCAGTAAAAGGCATGGTCGACTCACGGAATATCGTTATCGCGATTACGCTTATTCGGAACGGCTTTTAGCGCGCTCAGATCGATTACAGTCTAACTCTAAACGCACTATTTATGTGGATCATTGTTTGGTGACAGATGTCAAAACGCACTTAGTCCATAATACCTCAACGCTCGCAAGCTAGTCCATGTAGCTTGCGAGTATTATGAACTAAGAACTATTTAGACGGGGCCAATCCCCGAGACAATCCAATTATAGCCTCGTGTAAATAGAGAGAGGCCACTGCATTGGATTGTCCTCAAGCCATTCTGCCTTTTCATTTTACTGGGATAGGCTTAGTGGATTGACTCGGGCCTTTCGGGCAGGGCAATGTGCAGATACAGTAAAAAAAACATAAACCATGTTCACTATGTATGCAAAGAGAAGTGTCATCACGTCAATAACCGACAAGATTTATTTTTAGTACGAAACTAGAAATTAGTAGAAATAAGAAAGGGTCAAGAACCCAAGAGTTGAACTTTTGAGGCACGCCATTCCATAGCCACACATTTACTTACTTTCAATGAGTTTAGTCGATTACTCGTTATTAGACTGACTGGTGACAATATTGCTTGAAATTGCGTACAAATAAAAACGATAATGTCAAATTATTGTCTGTGATTATTGTCAAAATTGACAGATGCAATTTTAGGTTACTTTTGTTGTTCGGGATCTTGAAATTAATTTTATTATTAAAAAAAAACGCATTGTGAAATAAACCAAATAAGAAAAACACCAAGAAAGCTTTCAACCAATGTTGTGTTTAAATAAAACTGTTCAAAACCTTGGCGGCATTATGCTTAACACAGCAAGACTATCAAGACAAATAAGGGGAACCAGTTTTGTGATTAGTTCACGAACATTTTGTAACCCTACTGGTACAGTTAAAGAGGAACCAGGAAATGTTTCTACTGATGCGGCTGCTGTTAAAGTTAGCGGTTTCGCTAAGGCCTTTGATAAACAATCACAGATGTTAGACACTGAAGACAAAGAACAAAACTTTACATTTGCTTCATTACTGCGGAATTCTAAATTGATGGATGTGAGTTGAATTTTTACTATTAATATTAGACTTACGATAATCACTACAAGATGTCTTCTGGAGCTGCTATGTTCAAAGAAAGCCGCCCCTAAGGCGACCCACCGACTGCGAGCATAGATCATAATTTCCAAGTTGATGAAATCTTTTCATGACGTGTCTGTACTAACTAGCTAGCACTAGCTTTACTATTCGTTATTTTCAGCTTGGCGACCCGGCCAACAAAGTGGTAATTGGTAAAATATTTCATGTAGTTGAGGATGACCTGTATATTGACTTTGGATGGAAGTTCCACTGTGTTTGCACTCGGCCTACTGTCCGAGGAGATGAATATGTAAGGGGGGCCAGAGTAAGGATACAAATCAAAGACTTGGAATTATCTTCCCGGTTTCTCGGCTCCAGCACAGACCTTACTCTGCTGGAAGCAGACTGCAAGCTCCTAGGAATAATATCTACGCCCACAAGAGCTTCCGCCGTAAGTGATAAGTAATGTTATATAGTATTTAATTTTCAGTAAGTAGATGTAAAAGTAATAAAAGGTAATGTTGTTAAAAATCTGTTGTTTGCCTTTAGCATCCTCAAAGTAGAAAACTTAAAATACAAAATACTTTGTTTTTTAAGTCTACAAATGAAATAACAATCTTTGTCTTTATCAAATTACTTCTTTTACTTTATTTCTTTGTCAGTTGCAACGTCTCAACATTCAGACAAAATTCAGGAATACATTTCAGAGGATATAAATCATTAATTATGGCCAGCTTTCAGTAAAAGTATGGCAGTAGATATTTTACATAATATACTAAAAGTATGGCTGTAGATATTTTACATAATATACTGTATATTATGTAAAATATCTACTGCCATACTTTTACTGAAAGCTGGCCATAGTTAATGATTTATATCCTCTGACATCAACACATTGTATTGGTACTTGAGTCAAGTGCTGTGATACCAACTAATGGTCATCTATAGAACATCTGCGTTGACAGCACTAGATAGTGATAAACAAGTGGAATTTAAGCAATTCTGACATTCAACTGGACTTGGTCTAACACACCAATAACAACACATGATTTAAGTCAACAATTTATTTAATTGACAAACATTGGACAACATCAATAATAGCACAGAATAGCATCTATTTATTGTCAGAATTATAAGTAATTACTTATATTTAATATTAGTAATTATAACATTTTTAACATTCCTGTGTCAAAGTTTTAACTTTAAATAGATATTTTAATAATATTTTTTTATAGTATAAATACAGTTGTAGTTTGTTCTGGAACAGTAAGTTACTTTGTCATTATTATAAATGGAATGTTAAATACAACATGTCCCAGAATTAACGCACACCACCAAACACCTCAATTAGAATATAATGTTATTATCATAATATATACACAGAATTTTTACTATTACATATAAAACATTGTTTAAATTAGCTATACTGATTGTGGGAGAAAATTGTGGGCCCTTTACAAATTACGCACCCACACAGATGCACACGTATAGGGTCTATTTTAGTAGGTACTTTTTCTATTTTTTTTTCATTTATTTTAACTGTACAGCAGAAGTGTGACTGTAATTTACGTAGTTAAAATTATTTTTGGGATAAAAAAAATCCTAAGTACTTAAGTATATTAAAAATGATAGAAATTGATTCAGTAAACAATTTTGAACAACTACTTTCATAATGTGCATTAATTCAGTTACACATTGTATACAATGTTAGGGAGGGTTGTTGTCAAGAATCAGATGCTTAAAGATTGACTATGATTAGAGAGGTTAACACTGAGATACTGTAGTTAATATGGTACAAGCCTAAGTAGGTTTTTGAATCTGTTTGTCTAATAAAATAAATGGTAAATGTATCTAAAACCAGTAGCTACACACTACCTGCCTCATAAATAACATTGAATAAAAATTTCCGAATAAAAGTGGTTTAACATAGGCTTGTCCACTCTGAAATGACGCGCTCCACTACCGCGTATTACCTACGCATACGGTAATGCGGTAGTGGGGCGCGTCATTTCAAAGTGGACAAGCTATAGGTACTTGGCTTACTTTCTAATATTTAAATTAATTAATACTATTGTAGTAAATAATACCTTATTAAACAATCTTCTCAATAAACGTTAGTTTATTTCTCTAAGCATCTCTCCCTCATATTGTTTCTCGTCCAAGATGTTTCCTTGTGCATTGCAAGTAATTTTAATATCACCACACTTTTGAGCTCAGTGCTTCATAAATACCACGTCAAAGTTAAATGCAGTATCAATACCTCCAACAATACTAAGACCCATTGATATACCTACACATATGTAAATAAATTCTCTTCAGTAAAATGTATCTTTTTCTGTAAATATTGATAGATACAAAATACTAATAGCCAGGTATTCACGTAGGTACAGTTTACAAATATTCACGAGAGAAGCTGTCCAAACGTGAATTGCATTGTTTTTGTCTACGACGTAGACTCTACGGACATGATATATTGGTACCTACGTGTTGTGTCCACCCATTTAACTCGAAAACACATTGAAACAAGTAGGTACACAACCTACCTTTTATCTTCTATAAGAACAACTCAGCATTACATGTTTAAAATATTAGCATCTTTTTCTATACATTTGCGTAAACATGTCTGCCCCGTTTCTAAGGAGCATAAAAACGAAGGTGACTCCACACGATGTGGAGTCACCTTCAAAAGTAATTTAGTGACACCTGAGTAGTCACGAGATCATCTCATTACATCATCCCAGCCGTTGAGATTCTACTGTACTTTGTTACCGTTCCTGGAGACAATCTCCTGTATGCTTGGATCTTTGACAGCGTCGTTAGCGTCTGGTTTAACTTCTAATATTTCATCGACAGTAGAAGGTACTGCGTCTGCAGGTTGATCAGAAGGATGTGAGAGCTCCCACTCCTTCAGGTACTGTACGACGGCGGTGTGCCCGAAAGTCTCGGCTTCGTTGAGCGGGCGGCTGCCCCAGCGGTCCCGAGGGTCGTGCGGGACTCCGCACTGAGCGAGGAGGAAGTCAACACAAGAAAGGTGGCCCTCAGCAGCCGCCAGATGCAGCGCGGTACGACCGTCGTAGTCCGACAGAGTCATGTCCATACCAGAGAGGTGGTGCCTGAGAAACGAGAACATTATAATCATTCAATAATCTGTTTGAAGGTGTAAGGAAAGTCACATTGTGAAGGACTAAGTACTTTTGCGTTCGGCTGTACCTAATGTAATGATGATCATTTATTTACACTAGCACCGTGTTGTGAGCTATGTCAAGTAAGCATTACCTACCCATAGAACGCACTTGAGTAACGTAGGTACTAATAGACCCATTAAGCACAACAATAAGCATACGTGAGTACTGAGTACACTAGATAAGCAGGTACTGGTACTAGTTTAATACTTGTCGAAAGCAATCTATTTGATAGAGTTCACCGGTATGGGTAGAAGTTTCGGGTCAGACCTTTGGCTGTTAAACAACAATATCTTTGTAAACAAAAATTAACCAGTAATAAGTAAAAATATAAAAAAAAGTGATTGTCCGTACCTTCTCAGTGCGCTGAGATCTCCACTTGCAGCTGAGAATAAGAGATTGACTATGTTGAGACCCGTAGACTCGAACTTGTATCGGCGAGGATCTTTCTTGTGACTCGCATACCGAATGTTATCGTACTTGTGGAAGTTAAACCTATTGATCATGTCCTGAAAATATATAAATACTAATGATAAAATCTATCTTAGTATTTACTTCGTAGAAAGATATATAGAATGGATCTTACATCACAAAATTGCAATCCTCGGCAGCTGTTTCCTAGGGGGTCCAACGGCGGGGACCATGTGCATATGCCCATAACATTGGGTACAACTATGAGCATGGCGCCTGAAACTCCTGACTTCGCCGGAAGTCCCACTTTGAACGCAAACTGTCCTGAGTAGTCGTACATGCCGCAGCTGTGCATCAAAGAAAGCACGTTGCGCACTGAGTCTGGCCGAAGTACTTTTTCATCAGTGATAGGACAGATGCCTCCATTTGCTAGTGTAGCAGCCATGATTGACATAATGTCGCAGTTAGCTTCCATTGAGCAACACTGTAATCAAGGAAATGATATCTAGATATAATAGACTATTCACAATATAGGTAGGAACATTTAAAAAACACTAGAGGAAAGAATAGATCCCCACCTGGAAATAGAAGTCCATACATTCACGGAAATTCGTTTTTTCTGGGTAACATTTATGTTCTCTCATGTAGAAGCCAAGTGCATAGTTTCTGTCGGCAGCTTCGCGTTCAGATAAAAATACTGCATTATTAAAGCCCAGTCCTTCGTTGCCAGCGAGCCGGCTGAAGAATGACATGACATAATCGAACTTTTCAGCCAGTGTCATCTCTGGCCTGTCCAAGGTTTTCAGTAATGAGCATACTAAGATTGCTCCTGCGTTGATCATAGGGTTATGCGGCTTCACTGTAAAAATAAGTTTTAGGTAAATATTATTTATGATGCGCTGAGAGCGACGTTGACAAATGTTATGGTTGATCTAAATTGTTTCTGCATGTACGGCCTGTCACGCTACTTATATATAGACTCACAAAAACAAATAGTAGATATCACAGGTGTATGCGTTGTTGATACGTACTGTTATAATCTAAAACGAGTTCATTGAAGTTACGCCCGCTGGGCTCCGTGCCAACATATTTGTGTACCACGTCGGGCCCCAGAGTTTCTAGTGCCATCGCGTATGTCAGTGGTTTGCTGCACGACTGCAGAGTGAATGGGACCGTCACGTCACCTAAAAAAGGAGAACATGGTTAGGTATATCAGTCTCACATAAGCAATCAAATAACTATGGAATTTTAATTGGGTCTCACCGATAGAAAATCGCTGACCATCAATTGTGCAAATGCTCACTCCCCAGTTCTCCGAGCTTGCCTTAGCGAGCTGTGGTATGTAGCTGGCCACTTTACCGTCTGAGTTACTTTTAGCAGCCCAGTACATCTCTTCTACGTCTTTGATAAAGTCTTGAAAGTCTGGAATCACAAATTGACTGCGGAACGCCCTCGTTATCAGAACGATGTTGGGCGAAATCACTTCTTTGAAAGTCTTCCTGTCTAGTTTCAGTGTTTCTGGTGAACCGCCTTCGAAATTGGACTCTTTGTGAACTTTGTACAAATTGTGCATCACTTCTTTTACGCGAGAGTCATTTTTCCTGATGCCAGTGGTCCTCAAGGCCTGGAAGTAAACACAGAGAGAATGTTAGCCATGTGAACATAAAGAAGTCAGTTAAAAAAAAAAGTTTCTATGACAAAACTTACGGCCAAAAACTTTCCAACGGGTAGGAGGCCCGTGTCTTCATTTTTGAACATATCAAACAGGACATCGTCGGAATTTTTGTGCGGCCCTTCGCGAACCCTGCAAGTCAACAAAATATTCATTATATACCTACCATTCGGTGTAACAAAGACAATGTTAAGGCTAAACTCAGGTACTTAGGTAGATAATTAATATTAGGGGTTCCAGTTAATAAAATTTTTCTAAAATGTATAGAGCATACTGATATTAATTGACTTTTGTTGCTGACCATACCTACCTACGTGAAGCATCACTTTTGTGGCACCTTATACTCACAGGTGTTCCTAACTGGTGGTAGGACTGGAAGGGTGCCAGGTACGTCGCTAAATACCTACTAGTATACGCAAGGATAGGTACGACTTCTTGATATTTGGAGAAATATTTCGGATATAATTATGTATAACAGTTAATGCAAGTCATGTCCATGGGTACATACAGGAAATCCTGTAGCAGGTTCATAATTTTTTGGAAAGAATTTAATGTTCTCCTACAGCTACAATATGGTAGATATCATAAAATAATCAGTGATCAATTGTCGCAACTTGTAAACTAAATGAAGTGCCTATCATCATGCAGGGAATCGTGTGTATAGCATTGTAGATACTCTAATAGACGCGATTGTTCACGAGTATGCAATTAGCACAACACTGCTAATAGAGCAATTATAATATATTGAACAAATATTGCGTTACTGGTAATGTACACCAACGCCCCCGAGTGACGTCACGAAGCACGAACTATTAATATCAGAAGCGTGACTACGTAGGTCGGCGGGTGTGTCTCCGACGAACACATAACACTCCGTGACAAAGCTGTTTACCATCACCTGATCGTGCTATATTTAGACACGAGAATGCCAAGAAAAACAAGCAACTGCTCCAAAACATTTGTAACTACTACGACGAAAGCAATGCTAGTTTGATAGCCAAAACAAATGCAATTAACATTAAGAAGAATCAACACAAAACGTAGAGAAAAAACCCACAATATTTGTCTAGTTATAGGTTTATCTCTATATGCTAAAATATTGTAATTTACTTGGTAATTTGGCACATTTGAGTAAGCGTCCGCTTAGATAACTGTTAGATAATGCACTAATCAAGATATATATAAATAATATATGCATAGTTGAAATATCCTAAGAAGATCTTGCTGATTTCATTAGGAATTTCAGTGAGACTATGGATTCTATTTCCTTGGGTGCCCACTACCTACATGAAAGCCTTATCAAACTAAGAAGCAAAACCAAAATACCAAACCAATAAAACGGTCTTGAGCGTAAGATAAAACCAAACAGATGTGCTTCAAAATATTAGGTATATGGTAACTGCGATAAAAATAGCAAAGATAAAAATTGGGAACTTGTAGCATTTTCTACAAATCATAGGTACTGATCCATGCAACACACTGGCAAGGTGGGCAGATGCCTCTGTACTCACGCTATGGGGTCGATGTTATGCACGAACGAGTATTCTCTGATTTTGCTGCTGCCATGTAACGTGAACAAACACAAATGTGAATACCTTATCTATGTTATATGAACTTGACCGAAAATGTAATGTGTATTATCGTGTCGTCACTAGACACAAAGTGATAAATCAGTTAGACGTTTTACAGATTTATCAAAAAGGTATTTCATGTCTATTGATTTTCCGTATAGTACTGCTTTATCAATGGTCATCAGTTACGTTACGTCTGGCATAATGTTGCATAACTTGAACATAATTATGATTGTTGTTTATTGAAAAAGCTAATTAGGTATTTATTGGTAGCAGACACTATAGATACTGACTGTAAGTACTATGTTGAAGTGTTTCCCAGTTTCAAATGTCAGGGGTGAATTGAACAAGTACCGGCGCCGCCGGCCCGTTTAATATAGATCAATAGGAGTCGTTGTGGGTTATTAACAGCAATTTATTTCCAATGAACATGTGTGTATTGACACTGTTTCTGCATTATTCATAATAATAAGTAATGCATACCTAAGGTCCAGGGACTGGACTGAATAGAAGTGCGGTGCAGAATTGCGCCATTTCTGAAAACACAAAATAATAATTTTAGTCAGAGTTTTGATTACTTTATTCCAGATTTCCACAAACAGAGACAGACACAAAGCTTCCCTCTGTCAGCGCGGAAGTACAACACAAGGAAAGGACACTCACTTCACGTTTTGCTATAACATAGTTTGGTCTCACTTGACTGTAGTGGCGATAGCAGGTGCATATCGAGTGCTTGGGTTTGGCGAGAGGGCGTGCGGCCGCGAGCCGGCACAGCTGTCGGGTGCTCATTGCGACGGGCTGCGTGACACGACTTGCGAAGTCCCAACGCGGACGTACTCCCTATGGCGGCTGGTGGCGGGCGAGCCGCGGCGGCGTGCTTATGTCCGCTTCCGAGGCGCAGGCGCCAACTGACGGCTCCCCGCCCAGTGCACCTCTCGCTTATCTACTTGTTTACATTCAGTGTTTACATGACCGCTGACGCGTTACGTTAAATTGAATAATTCGTGGCAATAGAAGCACCTGAGTCACGTTATATCATAATAATTATGTACATAGAGCTACGTAGTGGGGAAGGCCCATAATTATGTTAAATCTAAACAAGTCTTAAGGATCCATAAAAGATCACGTTAAAACATCAGAACAAACGGCTCACGTTGAACTAATTAATTAAGATACTTAAGAGTTGGTTAAGGTTACGAAAGTTATCAAATTAAGTATAACAACTATGATTTCAGCTGCCGAAAATACTTACAAATTCATTGATTGAATTATAAATTATACTTTTATAGCGAGTACCACGAAGATAATTGATAAGAAAGTAGTACACAATGAGATATGTAGGCGTAATTAAAATATAATGCTCCGTTACTGTCTTGAAATCGATTTTATTCATACTTACGTAATAAGTAATCGGCTCAAAACTACGCATAGCAACGAGACAAACGATCAATATGATGATGTCTGTACCCTAATTACGTAATGCACGATCAATCAGAATTTAAATCGTTTTGAAACAGATTGCTAGTCCATTGCTTCATAAGTTGGAAAAAATATCTGCTCAACAACGTAAATAGCGCAATGAATATTGTTGAACTGTCAAAATGAAACAGATTAGTCGGAATCGTTTACGAAAATGTGTTGCGTAATTAGATAGCTGGACTCCGGTTTGTGGTTAAGTTAAATTCTGGGAAATCCGTAGCAGATCGTAGCACTTTCGTAGCATGCACATTTAAATTATAGGTTGGTCGTTGGTGGAAACGAAATGCTAGTGAATAATGATGATTAAACATATTACATTTGCAATTGCTGGATTTGGACCGTCGCGTCGGCTCACTAGTAGTTTCAAGTTCGAGTAGATACCGAGCGTGGGGTATTGGCTTGTGTGCCTTAGTTTTTAGAAGTCGCCCGAAGTCGTGATTTTAAGTCTTGATTTCTGCCCTGTTAATAGCAAAAAGTTCGCTCCTACATGGGGCAAACATAAAGCTGGCGAATTTCAGGTGTTAATAATGAATTTTACTTCGACTTCTGACTAATCCTTTGGGAAATAGAGGCGTGCGATGTTATGATACGTAATATTTGCAATAGTAACGTCTTATAGTCGGCAGGTCATTCCTACCTATATCCCTCTATTATGTCCCTGGAAAATGTAACGGCAGGAAAAATATTGAAAATTTCCCTTTATTGAAATTGTTTTCCGCATAAATATCTTTTGGCCAAAGTATTAACCCATACCTTCACTGTCTTTATCGAGGACTGAAAAATGGCGAAATTATAGTTTAAGGCTGACTGTCCACTGAAGCGGAGAGGAGAGGAGCGGAGCAGAGATGTGCCAATACTAACCAATAGAATCTAAACTAGAGGTGCGATTCTATAGGTTAATATTGGCACATCTCCGCTCCTCTCCTCTCCTTTCCGCTCCAGTGGACAGGCAACCTTACTGTCCTGTCGCCACAAGAAACAGCTACCATTCTCAAGTCTATATGGCCGCCAGTCCTACAGGGCTAACGTAACAACATACTTAACTGCGGTGACCGTAATGGTCCATCTGACCGTAATGATGGTGCATAAGATAATGTCCCATAAAAGATCATCCTTTGCAGCGGTCATGGGCAGATTCATGCTGAGCAGTAAGTAAGTAATTACCGAAGTAAAAAAAAAGTGTACTTTAAAGGAAGAAGCCTGTGTTTCCATAGGTTTTAAAATTAAGAAACATCATACGCTACATTCTTATGTAACTGGATTACATTCTATTCTTGTGGGAGATGGACAACGCAAATTTTCAGAATCATATCAATGCGTAGAAGCTTTATTTTAATCGTCGTCATTATCGCTTTTGCCCGCGGCTTCGCCCGCGTCGAGCTCGGAAATTATCCCACGGGAACAAACTACTGGGATGAAAAATATCGTATGTCCTAACAAAGGTCTACCCATGTGCCAAATTTCATCCAAATCCGTTCAGCCGTTTTAGCGTGAAAGCGTCAAACAAACAAACTTACAAACTCAGTTTCGTATTTATACAATATATTAGTTAGTTTGAATTAGGGTAGTTAGGATTATCAGCTAGAAACTATGCCATGTCCCCATAGATTCTCATAACGAGCAATCGAAACACAATTTTTATTCTACATTTCTAGAGATTTTTCACTTCATAATTTCAGTTAGTATATCTATTAGTAGACAAACATCAATGAAGGCCAATATTTCTCTGGCCCACTTGAATAAAAATAGTATTTCAGTATTCATGCATTCATGTTCTGATTATTATTTTATTCTTGGGATCATCCACATACTTTTGTGGATAGGATCTAGGTAGGACAAGCTTTACTAAAGCCCTTTCAGGGCCATTGCTTTTATTATAAGTAGATTTGATATGTGTTCTGGACGTAGCATTTCAATGAAATAAATGATCGGGAGTCTTCCTATTTACAATATTAATCTAGTTTTATGTAACCCTGCTCAATACTCATGAACTAGCCACATAAATACTTTGTGATGGATGAAAAGACGAAATTCGCTGATATTTAATGAAAATGAGGAAATATAAAAGATAAATTGTAATCACCTCAAAACCATTATCACATTCCATCACGAATTCTTGAAAGCCACTGTTATACAAGTACCGCATACCAGAGTTGCGGGACAATCGCGAGGGATGTGCACGCGCAGGGTCTCGCGCGAACTGAGCCGAATACCGTGCGAAATGGCCGACACTTCCGCGCACGACACACTGAGCCATCCTCCTGCTGTCTGCCGTTTATAAATATACTACAACTGGGAGTACCAAATTAGTAATAGTTCTACTAGTCGCATTATATTTAGTTGTTATTACACTATAAATCGGAAGAATTACAAAGTAAGGATTGCTATTTTTCTAACATCTTATTAGATCATAATGTACCTATTTGTTTTTAATCACCTTTTCAAAATTTCTACAACGACCCGTGAATATTAATTTTTTAAATAGGTTAACTAATATTTTTACGTTCCTCTCAAGGTGGCGTACGTTATGATTTAAAATGAATTCATCTATGTTTCTGTCAAAACAAAGTCGGCATTAGTTAAATAAATATGTTTCTCAGTGTCAACAAATAGAACGAAGAATTTATAAAACAAAGAAGTTAAACTACTACCTGTGGAAGACCGTAACAATGTATAACATGAAATCAATATCCACAGCGAAACTATACATCAAATTCGTAGTATATTGTGGCTTATTGTTTGTATGATTATGTGCCTAGCCAAAGCTAAACATAATAAAGCAGCTATATTTATTTACTACAACAATACGTAAATAAGTATAGGTTTTATAAGTTTAAAATACACAACAACAGGTATGACTTAAAATAATTAGGTCAGTTATTTTATTTTTAATATAGCTTTTATTTGAATGACTTGTCGGTTTAATGGGCACAACCTTTTTAATTTTGCTCTATTTGTGTCACAGTTGTCTATACCCTGCTATTACCCGCCAATTTAAAAGTCTTATGTTTTCATGTATGAGCTGCAGCTTCTCAAAGTACCAATAGATATGATATAATTATGCAGTGTGCAGCTCATCAAAAGCCTACAATGCCATGAAAATATCTTACGTAGCATTCTAGATATTTTGATACAATATCGATGTCCTACGACTCACACATAAAGCTCAAAGTTAAATAATTCAGATTTGGCACGATATTGTCAGAACAGTTCCATTTAGATCACTCATTGTCATGATATTCTTCTTTGAGAGAATCTACTTACAAACGATGTTTCGACAAACTATAATGTATCATTTGCCATAACATTGGAGATGGAGATATTCAGTATTATATTCCCAATGTATGATGCTAGACGAGCGATATGGTGTAGATCCAAACCCCACTCCTACTTTTTTTCACCTCACTTTTGTTGAGAACCCACTCCTATTTCAAGCATGTTTTACCTTATAATCTATCTATTTAAATAAAAAGAATTATATCATACAGGTTGGCATCATCGACGCGGAAATTGTTACCATAGATTCAGTACAAGTTTGTGAACCCACCTACGTTGAAGTTGTTCGTCGGTTATAAAACAAACCAGCTGTTTCTTAGAAAAGTGTAATAGCTACGCTGTCAAAATATATGGAACAGCAGATTTTTTTTAATAACCGACAAATAATTTCAGCGCACGGCTGTTCAGAATCATGTACTGAATCCATGGTTTACTCGTCGATGTCCCTGCCACCCTGTAATAATTCTTTTTATTTATATATCTATCTATATTATAAGGTAATATATAACCCGATTACCGAAAAATCTATTTTATTGTTACGTAATTTGACAGCAGCATTAAATAAAAAAAAAAAGGCTTTAAAATACCGGGGGTGAAAAAGATGCTACGAGCTGCGTAGCAGTGGTACTACGCGCTGCTACGTGCGTAGCTTTCAAATGTTAGTTGGGACGTTCTTAGCTTTTTTCACGATTTATATTAAGTATAGCCTTGTAAGTATTTTAAAATAGTGTAAATAACTTAAAAATATGAAAACCATTTGAAATACTTATTTGAAACATTTATTGTTTCATTTCTAAAAATACATTATTGCCTTTTTACAAAGGTGACTTTAATAGGCCCATCGTTTCTCAGCACGATATCGGTGATTATCTGAATGTCTTCGGGATGAGTGACTGGCTCCAGTTTGAACTCCCTCAAAACCTCCGCCACGGCTACCTTCATCTCCATCATAGCGAATTTTTGACCTGTATAAAGCAATTTTGTTTAAAGACAATTTTTATTGTTCGTTTAAATGAAATGTTTGTCTTCAATACCGCGTTTACAGCTTCAATTAATACCCCACGGGAGCTTGACAGCATCCTTTGTATAACATGGTATTTCAGTCGTGATTCGGAAAGGACAACTATGTGGGTTTGCTTTCAACACAGTTATCGATGTCAAAACTAATAATTACCTATGCAGTTTCTAGGCCCAGCACTGAAGGGTATGTACGCATAAGGATGTCTTCCCGCGCTGTTCTCAGGCAGGAACCTGTCGGGGTCGAACTCCTCGGGGTTCTTGAACAGCTCAGGGCGGCGATGCAGGTCGTAGATGTGAATGTGACAAAACGTTCCAGCCGGGACTGTATAATTACCTGGAATATAAAGTATGTGGAGTAAAGAAGGTAATTGTGTCGAAAATATAACACGAATCAAACGAAAAAGCATCATCATCCTCATAAAACAAGCTACTATTCATATTCCTTCTCTGTACATGCTGTAAGATTGTGGAACTCACTTCCGCCTAGCATTCGCTATTTAAAAACTGTTTCTAAAAACTATCGAGTAAAATAGCATTACCCTCAACTGTGAGTATTTTTATACCTTTAGTGGTATCAGGAACAGGGTGTAAAGTTCACTCATCCACCATAGAAAAGGGAGGATCCTCCGACCAGACGGGTGTTATGTCTTGCGGGCAACTGCCCGTAAGTTGATTTCGGATAGTCTTATCTATATTTTTCGCTCGGTAAACTCTAACTGCGCGATGCGAGAATTGTGTGACGTCATGTCTTTGCTGCGTAGTTCGTATGTGGCGGTGTAACCGCTACATACCTATAGTATGTATGTTTATAAATTTGAGCTTTATGTATTTATATAAGTACCTATTAATGTTAGTTTGTTACGTTATAGGTACGTGTAGGTTTATTTAAATATTTAAGTTTAAGACTTCGCATATTTATATTCTTCTCTTCTTGTTCTCACACACTATTGTCTACGTTTCTTTCTCATTTCTCCTGTCGCAGGTCTGCTGGAAGAAATTTCTTAAGAAATAAGCAGTACCTTTGTACTCAAAATTATGATTGTCGTATCTGTATGTATTTTACTGTGTGTACATAAATAATAAAATAAATAAAAAGAGATTACTTTGTTAATTAATCGTGTTTTTACACGATAAGTGGACGTGGTAGGCGATAACATGTATATATATATCTACCTACTAATTGCTGACAACAAGCACGTACGTTGCAATAATTCACAGAGAACATCTCATTTATAAATTACATTTATGATTCGTCTACTAATCCAAAACGTATAAATGGAGTAGGTACTCAAGACCACCACCTCACCATGTAATGTCTAGTGGAAGCTTCACACAATACTCTACTACTTACTCAGTGTAACCTCTTCGTTCAAGCTTCGACTGATAAAGTGCACCGGAGGGTACAGCCGCAGTGACTCCTTAATGCAGCGTTCTAAGTATTTCATCTTTGGCAAGTCTTCCATAGTGACGGAACGCTTCGAATCACCCAAGATTTCTTTCATTTCAGTAAAGATTTTTTCCTGTTTAGAAAAGTGCTAGTAGGTATATTATTGGACTCCGTATCAAAGTTGCGACAAACAAAGGTGCGACAAATGCAAGGGCGACAGTACGATAGGTCGACCATCAGCGGTGCGACAGAACATCAGCTCGACGAACGTTAGTGCGACAGATTGTTTTCGCGACAAACGATGGCACGACGAAACTTTTGATCGACGAACGTTAGTGCGACTGATTGTTGTCACGACCATCGATGGGGCGACGAAACTTTTGATCGACAAACGATAGCGCGACACAATGTTCGCTCGACAAACTAAAGCACGACAAACATTTCTATAATATTTTGTTGTAATAGCAGATAAGATTTTTTTTTTTAATAAATGTTTTTATTGGCAATATTCTTTATTGTCAATGTCAAATGACTATTGTGTCAAATCTTTCCTCTCTGCTTTACCTTTAATCTCTGCAATGTTTGTCGTGCTTTAGTTTGTCGAGCGAACATTGTGTCGCGCTATCGTTTGTCGATCAAAAGTTTCGTCGCCCCATCGATGGTCGTGACAACAATCAGTCGCACTAACGTTCGTCGATCAAAAGTTTCGTCGTGCCATCGTTTGTCGCGAAAACAATCTGTCGCACTAACGTTCGTCAAGCTGATGTTCTGTCGCACCGCTGATGGTCGACCTATCGTACTGTCGCCCTTGCATTTGTCGCACCTTTGTTTGTCGCAACTTTGATACGGAGTCATATTATTGATACGGTTCAAGCTAAGCTTATGGCAGGAGTGACATAATTGTACCACAATTCGTAAATTTTCGTATTTAATGTTAAGTTCAGCGAAGAGAAGTTCTACAAATACAAGTATTTTTATTTTATTTTATGTAGTTCGTAGAATGTTGGTGGGTTGTCTATCCGTCTCCAAATTCTCTAGATTTTTTATTAGATATTACGTAGTTAATGTAGTTATATAACCATGTGAATAGGACCAGTACTCATCGCAGTGCGAATAATTGGTTAATGGACTTCCACAGGGACCGGTACTTGGTCCTCCTATAGAAGCGTATGCATAGGTATGTCGCTATTTGGAACTGTCTAGTCAGAAAAGATTACAGCGATTTTTAAAATGTACCTGTACGTCCTTGTGATGAGCAAGAAGCATAAAGCAAAACGCCAGTCCAGAAGATGTGGTGTCATGCCCCTGCAAAAAAAAAAAACGTAAACATGTTTACTATATAACTGTAACGTTTAGTAAACAGTATTATATTATCGGTTGACGACTTTACGCACTTCGAACATGAACGTATCCACTTCTTCTTGAATGCCAATGTCGTCGATCAGTCCTTCTTTCTTGGCTGTTATTAATAAATCCAACATGGCGGTCTTCTTTTTCTTGTACACGTAAGTATCATCATCCGCTGCAGTCGGCTCAGATATGTTTATTCCATATTTTTCTATGTACTCTGTTCTCTCCGCAATTACATTCTTTGTGAAACCATGCATTATTTTTAGATAACCGTCTTGTCTTCTGCTCATCGGTGTTAGATAAAATAAGAAATCAAAAAAATAATATGTTTTGACAAATCTTTGGAAAAATACATACCCTAAATTGTATATGGCATCTTTGTAAGCATTTATTTCTGATTTATTATAATCACTCAACTTGGTGCCCATTGCGGTCTCTGAAATGATAAGTGACATTTTCAGGTAGGTTCTGCAGTTAATTATTTCTACAGTTAAATTTTATGAATGCAGTTTTTTAGATCTTTTTTAGTGACTAGCCCTAGCTTCGCACTGAATTATTGGCGATATGTCGAAATACCTATCCCGATTTATTTGCTATATAATATATGTCGTGGCTAAATGTGAAGTGATCAATTCTATTGATCATTTCATGAAGCAATATAGAAATATTCATTTATTATACTTGTCCTTCCGGTTATAAATGTAAGGTTCGAAACGCGTTAAACGTAGGTACAGTATGACACAACTTAGATGTAGCATAGATTTGAAAATTTTCATTAATTCATTTCAATTTTGCGAATGTATTTGGCTACTTATAAGACTTAACAAGTTATTGCGTTTTCGAAAGATCATTTTCACCTAAAGTTACTAGTAATAAAGATTGATGATTTGGAAGGCGCACTCAGTTCGGATGGTGATCGGTTTTACGAATTTTGCCGATGCTACATCTAAGTTGTGTCGTACTGTACTTAGCTTGAGTCAAGTTAAAGTTCGCTCTATAAATCTCAGTTAAACGAATAATGACATTAAACATGATTATAAAAGTGTTAAGATAATTCCTATTTTATGTATAAATTATAAAAAAACAAATGTTTTGATAATTATAATAATCTTGCAATACGTTCGCATTGCCAAGAGGTTAACCTCAAAAATGGCAATGCAAACGTATACATAATAGGTACATCTAAAAAAATAATCTTGGTACTTTTTTTTTTTTTTTTGGGTGGGAAATCATTAAATGACTTCTCCCGCTCTGGGCGAAGCGAAAGGGCGTGTCAGACTCTTACTGACTAAAACTCACCCGTGTTCCTACCCTTGCCTTGCCAGGGGCCACGTTTTCCCCTTTGGACTACCCGCAACCCCGGTAGGCATCGGCCCTAACGGACCTGTCAGTTTTGCTGACATCTCTTTGAGGCTCGCGTGGAACACGACGCGCCGTCGACCCGGGCCTGGTCCTTATCGGACGGAGAGCTGCCCGTTGCTCTCCGTCCGCAAGCCCGCACCTACGGTGGCCGGAAATCTGCTAATCTTGGTACCTTGCAACCAAGATTATTTTAAGATGTATTATGTTATAATGAAGGGAGGTAGGTTCTTACCGCATATAGAGTTGAGAGTAAATTCTGAGATAATAGGCACTACGTCTACAGGCCGACCGGACACCTGTTTGAGGCGCTCCACAAAGCGCTGACTATTATCTTCAAGAACTTGACAAAATTGACGTAATATGTTGAAATGGAAAGTGGGCGTCAGAATTTTTCTTCTTTCTTGCCATTTTGAACCTTTAAACAGTTACGAAAATAAATTATTATTATCACAAAAACGTTTAGGGAGAGTGGTACATAATGATCCCGTAAGGGGAAACAGAAATAAAAAGTACCTAGACAATGAATTTTGTGAAATAGATAGGTTTTCTGCAAGGCTAGTCTATCAATCTATGATTTAGTAAGAGTAGAATACAATTCTATTAACAAGATCTATAAAGATATACATTTTTGTAAAAGTGTAGTAAATGATCATTTTGGACACCCGGGTGTCTAAAATGATCCCTGGGGTTGGGGTAATATGATCCCTGGGATCATTTAACCCCGCTGTTAAAGAAAGGTAAAATAAAAATAATAATTTTAAGTACTTGTGGTTTATTTTACCAAAATTTTAAATCTTACAAGTACAAACACTTCCCTAAAACCGAATTAAATCTTTTAGATATGAAAATATTTTGTTTTGGCTCCACAAGACTTTGGCCAATGGCGTAGTATGTTATTTCCTTAAGCTCGTCTTTTTAATGCCATAACCGGCACAGAGAATTGCTTACTGGCAGTTTAATACGGCATGTTTCACAGCATCTAAAGCATTGACCATGGACAATTCACTACAATTTAGACGCGTAATTATTTTTACAAAATTATTCCGCGGTAATGACCCTGAAATAAAAAATAGCTAGATAAGTTAATGATCTAATTTCATATAAAAAGCACACATCCATGATTGATAATAATCGTTATTGGTGAATAAAAATTAACTAAATTATTGTTAACCAGCTATCTAATTATTACGCAACACATTTTGGTAAACGATTCCGATTACTTAATTTGTTTAATTTTGACAGTTCAACATTTTCATTGCGTTATTTACGTTGCTGAGCAGAATTTATTTTCGACCTTTTGAAGTAATGGATTAAAAATCTGTGTCAAAGCGATTTACAAATTATGCATTTTAAACCACAACCAATAAACATGACAATGTGGGCAAAATGATCCCTGGGATCATTTTGCCTTCCTAGAAGAGGATCGTTTTACCCCAAATGCTTAACTCTAAAAAAACAACAAATCATAACCTCATGGTATTCATTTACAACAATCGATCATTGATGATTATATTGTTAAATAACATTGAAAACTAACGCAAACACTCCTATTACATTATAATTACTTAAACTTTAACAACATAATTTTGAATTATGGCTTACCTTACATCGGACAACACTATTTTTATTTTGTTTCAATAAAATCTTCCGTAATGCTCACACCACCATGAAACTTTGTCGGTATGCTAAAACCGTTGTGGCAAAGACTATTCTGAATTCCAAAACTAGATGGGACTACTAAATTCGGTAAAACAGTAGGTGATCGTTTTACCTCGAGGGATCATTTTTGTACCACTTTCCCCTACCTATGTAAATATCCAAAAAAAAATCTACATGCAGCACTCACCTTTACTTACAAGAAGTCCATCTCTAAGCCAAGGCTTTAAAATATTGTAGATTTGACTTTTCTCGTTGTATTTCATGTTTGAGACGATTGTCTGCAATAACAAGGAAAGATTAAAAATACACAAAAATCACTTTCTGTATATATTTTTTTAATCACACTGTGTGGTATCTGTATACCTCGATATCTTCAGGGTTATAAATATTCACGGCCGCTAAGGGGTACATCCAGATTCTATAGATTCCAGAATTTTCTTTAGCTAAGCTTCTTCCCAATTTGATTAAATCAACTGAAAAAAAAATACACATTCTGTAAGCAAGTACTTTTACAAGTCAATCATGTTTTAATAACTAGATGGGTTCGTCGACGCGTTTTTTATCTGACTAGGTACTCTGAGAAGAAAGGTCGAAACAAACACAGAGGTCACAACTCACAGTCTCAGGTCAGTAGGTATGTAAAAATCCAGAAATAATCTTAGAACAGTTAGATCATTTGAGGACCGTGTAGATTGGTGATATAATATATTTTGTTATTGGTTAAAACAAGCGAAAAATGTAAATGTCTTAGTTACCTACCTGACGAGCGGATTACAGCCGGGGCGTTCCCTAAAATAAAGGTGTCCTCCGGCCCGGGGATTTTTCTAATTTTCCTGGCTCTTTCATTATAGTTGCAGAAAATGTGTAAAAAACATAAAAACCCCGCGATAAGAAATAAATACCAGAACATTTTGCGAACGTCTACGCACTTCACTGGAACACTGAGTACTAAAGACCACGACTTTATCTTTTATGTATGTAATTATTGAATTGCACTGTCCGCCTTCGACAATTAGTAGATAAGAAACTATTCATCATATTTTTTCTTAATTTTAGAACGTACGTCACTGTTCTTCTTTGCTGGCAAGGTCCTAATGCACAGCGGACTAAGGCATTAATGCACAGCGGAAAACACCTTGTGCATTCGTTGTGACCGTCTTTTGAGATTATTTACCAAACATGCAAAGATTGCCCATGATTCGTGGATCCTAGAAAAGTCAGTGATAGAATGTAGGTTCGGTTATTTTTCAGTCTGTGTACTAGCTAGCTAGACAAACGAGGTATGGCTGTATCATTACCTATCACAGTTTTAATCGACATAGTTCACTACAAATTTTCCTTATCTAATGTGACTAATGTTACTAATAATAGGACTAATTACTTGATCTAACCTTTAAACTAATATCTGTTTTATTATTATTTACTATCTTCTGCCCGCGACTTCGTTCTCGTGGAAGTCGTAAGACGCCACAATGTACTACAGTAACAGCCACATTTTTATAAGACTTTCTTGTATATTTCGTTTGTAGTTTTGTTCTCAGCAGGCAAAATATACACAGACTCAGGACTGGTGAATCAGGAGCAAGCATAATGTCCATATGAGAAACAGCTTGTCCTGAAGTCGACACCCTCTGCCTTCAGCCTCCAGTGTCGCTCCCTGTGACTTATTGATAACCATCGCAAATCATATGCTCACTGGGAACTGCACGCTCTTAAACTGGTATTTGTGGGGAATAAGTGGTATACGCGGTATAAACACTGTCTTGCCAATGCCACAACCTGTAAGAATTTCCGCCTCGATGTCTTTCCCTGCAAAGACACGACTTCGAGCTGAATTCCGCTACACAGCTTCGGCGGAGTTAAGTTTCAAAGGAGCATAATCCGAACACCGACCTTCAGCTGGATGATGTGCGCCGGAAGTCTACTTGCCATTAGCAAAATTCAAAAATTCTATGGGGCAAGGTGTGGCATCATCTTCCTCCACATACACTCCACTTCGCTCCCTTTAATTTGCGAGAGGATACTGTGGTTGACCGTTGCACCTTGATCCTTTTCGATGTTAAAATGAAAACACGCCCAAGAATTCTGTTGATACGGTATTTGACTGATGTCCCCGTACACCAGACGAATCAGATCTTCTAAAGTGTATCCAAGAGTGTCTGGTAGGGCCATCTGGCCGCTCTCCTCTGGTAGAGTGCCTTCACCAACTTTTAGAAGAACATCGGAGAACTCTTGAGTATGTGAATTCCTGCCAAACCGAGCTCGCATGTTGATGGTCAGGCGCAGTCTATGAACTCTCGACCATAGAGTTGACCTTTTCAACGAAGCATTCACCTCGTCAGACAGAACTGTAACACCACCCATCATGTCTTGGTTCCTGCGGATGGCCTGCAGGGTTCTGTTTACGGCTCCATCTCAGAATACCAGATTACAGCTTTCACTGATTTCCTATTTGCCATAATTGCATTCATCCCATACGATGAAGCGCAAACCGTGAGCACGCATCCCTTGTTACTGTTGCGTAACAGCGATTTTAAAATCTGTGTGTTAGATTTTAAAATCGCTAGGATGACTGCTGACAAAATCTGTGTGTAAAGTATAAAATTAAGCTAGTTATTTACTATATACTCGTACTTCTAGATGCAATGCAACGGATAGTGATATCTCCAGATACCAGATATCAGACTTTCGGCCGAATATTCGGCGTAAATTATTACCTTCCCAGTGATGCGTGGGCGCAGCGATCATTGGGATAAGGAGGTATACGGTTGACTGAAAAATAAATTATACTGACACGGGATGTGACAACAGTTAAGGTTTTAAAAAACGGGGGGTAAACTTTGCTACGAACGGCGGCGTAGCAGATGGTATTACGCTTACGATGGTATTAGTATTAAGGCTAGGTTTTCCGGGCCTATACGCCTTTGAAACACTACCTCCGCCTCCCCCAATTGCAGAGCGACGTATATATTTACGATAAGTTGTCAAACATTTCGCGGAAAATCCATGCCATAGCATAAAATATTTGCAGTTGACCAACTGAACTAGTTTTTTAGTTATTTTTTTTTCCTTAGATTTCCATTATATGGTACCTACAGTGTAGTGAACTAAAATAATTTTTAAAATGTCCTGTGTACCTAATGGGCGTTTTCACATTATCAGATAACGACACCAACCCGATACCGATATGCTGGCAGCTATACCGACATCAATTCCATACCGATATAATTATTATCGGCCCGATGATATTGGTGAATATCGATGACCATCGTGAACGCATCAAACTTCCGCAGTAGGTACCTACTAAGAATCAACGTGTCGAAGTCGGCAGTGCTAAAAAGTGTTTTCAATTGAAAGAATGCCCCCTACTCTCACCCTATATTGTGTCTTCCCCGGTAGAAATCGTGCCGATATCGGTAACGCCCGCTGTCTGCGACGATATAGCCACAGATAATATAATACTACGTACAGATACCCAATCCCATACAAAGAAATGACACCTCCCTAGTCGGGCTATTGACTGGCTAAATGTTCTACAGTTATGACAAATTGAGTAAAACGCCATCTCTTGCAAAGAGCCCTAAACAAAAAGGTTTTATCTTTTTTTGTTGAAAATACGAGATTTATGAGTTACAATAGATAAATCAGCATTACAAGGAAGTTTTGATTTTTACTAATCTTACTTCAGCCAAAATCTTCCGTTTATCGCTTTTTAGTGGCTGTTAATTTCATAATTGTTACCTATGCTGCCATCTATGATCTTTTTTCAAGACTAATTATAATTTGTTCGAATTGGTACCCCATGATATAGCTGACAATAACAACACAATGTTAAATTGTTTCGTTTGTACAATCTACTGTTATATTGCACGACTCATAATGCGAAGCATTAGAGAGTGCTCTACGATCGAAAAAAATTCTTGCCCCATTTCTGCAACTGTTTTTATTGTTACACTCCTGTTAGCACACAGAATCTACTTAATTTATTTACCATTGTATAGTATAGATATAGATGATTAAATGGATACTAATACTGTACTTTTCAACAATTGTTTTAATGCAGCAGAAATGAAAAAAGCATCAAAATAGTTGAAAAAAAAATCCTGTCCGTCAATGTATCAAACCTGAAAACATTGTAGCTTGCGGTAAAATTAATTAATTGAGTCAATTTTTTTTAATACATTCGTTCCAGCCGTAGAAGGAACCCTATTGAAAATGGCTCTTTTATTCAAAGTAGTTTAATTATAATTAATAAAATACTTACTAAAATATAATATCTATAGGTATCTAAATATTTCCAACCTTGACTTGACATCCGTAAGTTGCGTCAAAGTAAATATCTAAATAAATAGTCTTTGACATTACATGGATTGCGAGGTTAGAAATTTAACCCATATTGATGGGTAAAAAAGCAGTCAAAAAAACATACTCCATGAAGTGATAAATTGTTCATTTTTGTTAGAAAGTTTGTTTTGAATTTCTTTTTTGTTTATGAATGAGTGTTATGAGGCGTGCACTTTTGGATTTTCTAAACTTTTTTTTGTGATAGCCGGTTTCGTCAGGAATAATCTGTAAGAATCAGTTAGTGTGTGAGTGTTGGCCAATTAGGTACTATTTGCTGGAACTCAGGCGTTCATTAATTTACAAAAAACCGGTCAAGTGCGAGTCAGACTCTTGACAACCTTTACGCGGCGCCCTATTTCCTCAGTAAAGAGAAGAAAAAAAAAACCATATTAATTTGTTCTCTACTCGATGAGTTCCCTACTCGATTTGTTCTCTACTCGATGAGAAAGGGGGTTCCTAACCACTAGACAATGATTTCAAAATCAATTTTTTATTGGTTGGGAACTCCCTTTTAATTTTTACCTTTATATTTTTTTTTTTTTTTGTTGCTAAAGCGGCAATAGAAATACATAATCTGTGAAATTTTCAATTGTCTACCTATTACGGTTCATGAGATACAGCTCGCTGACAGACAGATAATGTGAAAAGCGGAGGCTTAGTAATAGGGTCCCGTTTGGCACCCTTCGGGTAAGAAACCCTAAAAACGAAAACTTTAGCAAGCAATGGGAAATTGCTACTGTAAACTGCGGGTATAGACCTCAGAACGAGCTGCTTCTCACACGGACAACTGTACGTCGCTTGCTTCCGCGACACCAGTCCTGAACTCCTGACTCTCTTCATATTTTGGCTGCTGAGACCAAAACTACAAACATAGTAGGCCGAGGAAATTAGGTAAGAACCCTGCACTAAATCCTAAGAGCGTTTTTTTTTTCTCGAATCGTGTTTTCATATTAAACATTTTCCAGGACTACATCAAGGTAAAAAAAAAACAAATATAAATAATAAAAATAAGCCCCCACCGCCGTATCTCTACGTTGACGTCGTGGTGGGGCTTGCACGCTCCAGACTCTGGGTCTGTGCCGGTAGAATTTACTTTGCCGGAACAGGTCTAGAATGAGGAGCCAGACCAAGAGAGATACAGAAAACCGCAGGGCAGCATGTGGCGAGCTGTTGGGCAGTAGCGACCCCACGGACCCTATCTCCCGGGAGAAATCTTGTTCTTCATCGCTGGCTTGCCTTTATTGGCCGGCTGGAGTGAACACTAACGAGGAACAGAGCTCCCACCTCATTCTTGCCTTAATTGGCCGGCTTGAGTGGAGATTCACAAGAGCAAACGTGCTCGGAGGAAGGAAGTATTCCAGTAAGATGCTGGTAGGGATCTTGACCGTACTTCCGGGATTGTCCTGATAGCCGTGGAATACCGCTCCACTCCTCATAAGCACCTCAGGACATGTTGCTCCCTTGTCGCTACGACACTTTGTGCAAGCGACCGTTTTCGGGGGCCCATTATTGAGTGTGCAAGTCACCCCCTGCCATTTTATCTGTGTACATTTAGACATTGATCAGGCAGGGGCCATAGTCCTTCCATAGTTCCAGGTCACCAACCAACTTTAGCCACCCAAACCCATAGTACAATATATTTGTTTCCATATCATGCAATACGAGTAGCCCTACACCAACCGGGGGTTGTCCTTGGGTGCACTAGTATAGTGCGAACAGGGATAATCGCCGGTTGGTGCATCATTTCATTAAAAACATCTAACGGGCCTCTGCGAGTTGGCTTCGGCCCCTCGTACGCCTACCAAAGGTCCAGGATCCCAGGGTCCCGAGAATAGTTAAAAGATAAAAATAATAAAAACTGAGGCAAAATCCACAACAGGAATTTTTTTATTACATTATGTAAAAAAATTGTAAAACTAATAATATTACTTCTGAATTAAACATTTTACAACAACAAAATCCACTACCAATCCATTCATAACAGTCAGTGCTATTGGATCCATTTACTGAATAAATCAGGTTTATGGAACGAAGTTCTTTAATGCTTGCGGTAGGAGTAAACTGGCAGAAATCGTCACGCTAAAAAAGCGTTCATACTTGCCACTGTCGCCTTCTAATTCGATAGAGACAGAGAGAGAGAAAGTGTGACTTTGGTCAAATTGTAAATCCAAGATTTTTTCTGGTGGATTTTCCAAGGAAATAGAGAATCATTTTTATATAATATAGATATATAGATTAGATAGATGAGCTAAGTGGTCGGACTGTTATGCTTATACTGTAACCATATTCTTTTGTTTTTTGACGTTTGCCCCCGCTCATGAAGATCCGTAAATTTTCGTAGCTAGTATGAAGAAAAAATTGCCGTACTTTATTTTCAATAGTGTCGTACCTACTGCTACGGCTATAATTTATCGAATCTTTGTTCTAAGACAAAACAAACAAAAAAAATTGTTGATCCGGGGGGTCAATTCGGTTTGCCGTTCCTTCAGACTATTTACCACCAGAAAAATGGCACATAACATAACATAAATTCACGCCTGTATTCCCCGAAGGGTTGGGCAGACGTGTGCCTAAAAACGGCACAAATGTTTCCAATCGTCCTAAACAGACTGTTTTTGTTTCATAAATCCTGACATCAGCTCATATACTGATATCCTAGGATTTTTACAAAGTTTCGTTTTTTCTAATTATCCTCAAAAAAAAACTGCTGTTCCATACATTTTGACCGAGTAACTATTGCAATTTTGAATGAAACAGCAATTTATTTTTAAATAACCGACTATACATTTTTTACTCTGGGCGGTCCTATCATCATGCGCTGAATTCATGGTAACAGTTTGCGAGTCAATGTGCCTGCCATCCCGTATACCTAATTAATGTAGGAGATTATAGCAGCGACGACGACAGCTTGACAGAGAGTGAATACACAACCCAAAAAAAATCTGCTGTTCCCTACATTTTGACGAGATTATGCGAACATAAATGTAGGGAACAGCTGATTTTTTTCGCGGTTCCAGTTTTTGGTCCCATAGTGAAAGTTGTTCATAATGATGAATACAATGACAGGGGTCATTGTATTCATCATTATGAACAACTTTAAGAGGTTTAGGGTAAATAAAAACTAAGCTTGTATAATGGATTTGGATGAATTGTTATCATGTATACAACATGTAAAACAAAACCCTGTCTGATCCATGAGGGTGTTGTTAGGTATCGTACTGAGAGCCTATTTATGTGGCAATTATAAATAAAAAAAAAATTGTCCAATTTTTTTTTTATAGGCATTTTTACCGGGTTATGACATGGAGCGCGGGCGGCCGTCGCGTCGTATAGCGGGTGTCTACAAGTCATAACTATAATGATGCCTTTTGAAAACTTGCTATTTTTTTATTGGAATATTTTTGTTACCAAAAATGTGATTTTTAAATAGCAATAACTTTTTAATTTTCAATATTAGTAAGATTTTTTATTACTTTTAGGTAATTTTATTGCAGTACCTATGAGCCCCTTTCGGATCGGATAGGGTTTCTTTTACTTTTAAGGTATAAATAATAATAGACGAATTAAAAATGTGCTTTACTAAAACGTCTTTATGTAACAACCTACTTACTACTCGCAAAGATAAATATGACTCACAGTTGACTATAATTTTATCGATAAAAATTTGAAATGAAAACACTAATGTCAGATGTCAAAAAAAGTCATCACAACGCATAGAAATATTTTCATTTTCGAAAACAATAATAATGAATTAAAGTAATAATATAATTACGCGATGTTTTGTCTGATCTTCCGCAATTTAGTATATGTGTTTTTCTTCCTTTTGTTCTTTTTATTTGCCATTTTTTTAAAGACGGTGGGGAACTAATTTTTTAAAATAAATTGACACAGGTCCAATCTCGACAACGTCCCGCAGGACACTGAGCGCGAGCCGATTTAGCCCGATTTACAAATATTGAGTTTACTTAATTTTTTTTTATTAAACTCAAAAATTCAACCAATAAATTCCCTCCAAAATACGATTACCTCATCGTACATGCAATTTTCATATTATTTTGTGCTGTAATTAGGAAATGAGATCGAAAATGGTTTTGAAATCGACCCTGTTTCGGATTTTTTTTTCATCGAGCGAATTACAATTTATCGTGTTTTGAACCAATAATTTCCCTCAAACAAAGATGTGTCCATCACATATATTTTTTTCAGGACCTAATACACTAATTTGACCATTTTAAATTGATTCTAAAACAGGCAAATTTTGGAAAACCCCCCGTTAATATGGTATTATAATGTTGGAGCTGCCACGTTCTGCAGCTTTTTGCGCGATTTATAATTATATAGCCTTCTCTTGAGTCTTTTTAAATAGTATAAATAATTTAAAATAAAGAATACCTTTACCTGAACTACATATATTTAAACATTAATTGTAACATTTCCAAAAATCTTTATTAAATTCTACATAGGTAATTAGATTATTCTCTTTTGACAAAGGTAACTTCGACAGGCCCGTCATTTCTCAACACGATATCAGAGATGATTCGAATGTCTTCGGGATGAGTGACTGGCTCCAGCTTGAACTCCCTCAACACCTCCGCCACGGCTACCTTCATCTCCATCATGGCGAATTTTTGACCTGAACAAAGCAATTTTGTATTGAGAATTTTTGTTTTTCGTTTAATTGGATCTTTTTGTCGTCAATCCCGCTTTCACAGCTACACAGCGCCCTCTGTATAACATGAGAACATGGTATTTCAGTATTGATTGGATAAGGACAGTTAGGTATACGGGTTTACTTACAACACTGTGTTGTCGATGTTGGTACTTATCATTACCTATACAGTTTCTAGGCCCAGCACTGAAGGGTATGTACGCATAAGGATGTCTTCCCGCGCTGTTCTCAGGCAGGAACCTGTCGGGGTCGAACTCCTCGGGGTTCTTGAACAGCTCAGGGCGGCGATGCAAGTCGTAGATATAGATGTGGCAAAACGTTCCAGCCGGGACTGTATAATTACCTAGAATATAAAGTAGTTAATAATTGCACAATAGGTCAATAGAGAGAAAAATGGAAAGATGAAAAGGAGGTTTGAGTCTTTCAGAGGACCCAAAACGCTCGTAAAAAAATATTGCAGCAATAGAGCGACTGAAGGTAACCGAAACTTTCTGTAGCGCCATCAGAATGGAATTTGGTGTGAACAAATATGCGTACATGCATGTAAAGAGAGGGGGGATTGTAGAAACCGTGTGTGCGATCCCAACTCTCGGATTTCATACACCTTAGATCCCTCTCCTCAATCGAAACTGACAATTATTTGGGTATGTCGTAAGCGTTAGCAGCAACGCTGCTGACATGAAACAATCTTTGAAGGAGCGCTTCTTCGGCTGACTGAATAAAGGGTTCAATTTTCTTTTATCAGGCAGAAAAAAGGCTTTCAATGGTTGGGTCATGCCGGTTTTGATGGACTCTTTCGACGTACTCAAATGAAGTCAAACGGAACTTGACGCCCTGGATAGGAGGGTCCGCACACTGCCGACCGCAAATCGAATGCATCACCTACGGTAATTGGTGATGAGACTGTATATCCTGCGGAAGTGCGGAGGTCGTGGCTTCTTTAATGCTATAATTATTTTTTGGGTTCAAAAATTATGACCGATTTTAATTTTTTTCATTCACTTCGCATAGTGCTCAAAGAAAAAAAAACCATTTATAAAATACTATCAGGGCTATAATATTCTTTTTTTCAGGATATTTTAGAAGAGTGGGCCTTTCTTGTGGTAATACTTTTACGCAGCTAGAAAAGTTGTGTTAAATAAGAAAAAATATTTACTGCAAAGGCTTCGGTCTAGCAAAAATTTTACAAATTTTTCGAGCGGGTTTTATGGGAATAAGTTATATATACTAGCGTAAATTGACCTGGTATTAGAAATTTTTCCCCAGTCATAGAAATTCTTTGGAGGTTTGAATCACTGGGATATTCTTTTAATTTCAAAAGATAGAGAATTTTTTGTTTTATTTCAGCTTAACTCAATCAATCTTCCTAGCCTGTTTCCCAACTATTTACATGGAGCGACTGCCTATCTGACCTCCACAACCCAGTAACTGGGTAATACGATACCCCTTGGTAAGACTGGTGTCAGACTTTCGGGCTTCTGACGACTCGTAACGACTGTCAAAGATCCACAAATGACAGCCGGGACCAACGGCTTAACGTACTTTCCGAGGCACGGAGGAGTATCGGTATGTAAAGATGGTCACCCATCCACTGACCAACCCCGGCAAGCGTAGCTTAACCTGATGGATCGACCCGTGCGGCTTGTTATTACTTAGCCACGAACTCCTCCAATAGCATAATAGCCAAGAGCCACATCGGAGGGGTTCTCGATAGGCAGCTGGATCAAGGGCTTGATCCATAAAGCAGTACTTTTGGACACGGCGCGCATAGTAAGGGGGTTTCTCTCTCATCATAAAGTTGGTGAGTAAAGTAGGTACCTATACTTATACTAGTGGCGAAAATAACATGCAGTAAAAACATGCATTAGGATATGGGAAGAGATTATTTAGTTAATTAATCGCGTTTTTACAAGATAACTTGACGTGCTGGCCGATAAGATATATAATCTGCCTACAACACATATACCCACGCCTTCTTCCCATACCAGGCAGACACTACGGAACGCCACCTGCTACGCCTAACAATCGTCCGGAATAATAAGCATGTACGGTTCATGGCAATACACTGCCCGTCAAAACTTAGTACCACACTTTTGAAATTGCAATTAATATTAAAGTACACAAGATATTTAAAGTTCACTGATGAGTATTGATTCTTAATATTACACTTCCGATGGAAGGCGAAGAGTATACAGGCGACCTGGTGAGCGATACATTCAAGCCTGCTTCTCAAAAAGAGTCCAATACGGTGAAATTAGAGCAAGTGGTCATAGAAAACGGCACCCTGACTGGGGATAAATATGCTCAAGAGATCCGTAATGAATATGCAGGGCCATATTTAGGCAATGTGGGTGATGGATCGATACTCATGCAGGATAACGCCCGGCCACACACCGCTCGGGTCGTACAACAGTACATTCAGGAGGTTGGTATCAATTTGATGGCTGATATCATCAAGAAGTTCTGATCTCAGCCCAATCCAGCATACGGATGAACTCGGGAGCCTGGTTAGAAGCCACAGACCACCTCCTATCACCCTCAGGGCCCTAAAACAGGCCCTGACGGAAGGATGGGAGAATATTCCCCAACATCGCCTCCGAAACTTCATCTTCAGTATGCCAAACCGGTTCCAAGTTGTAATCAGAGCCTCAGGAGGCAATACCAGTTATTAAAAAGGAGGAGAAATTACAACTTTAAAAGTGTAGTACTAAGTTTTGAAGGCCAACGCAGGCGCAGAGAACATCCACGTCTACTAATGCGAAACTCAAGACACATACCTTGTCATGTTAGATAGAGGCTCCACTCAATACTCTTCTACTTACTCAGTATCATCTCTTCGTTTAAGTTCCGACCGATGAAGTGCACCGGAGGGTACAGCCGCAGTGACTCCTTAATGCAGCGTTCCAAGTATTTCATCTTGGGTAAGTCTTCCATAGTGACTGAACGCTTTGAATCACCGAAGATTTCCGTCATTTCGGCATAAATCTTTTCCTGTAAAAAAACTTATTCATTTTAAAGATAAGTAGGACCTACATAAAGGATTCAATGAAGCAGTAAGGAGGTATTTTGGTATAAGCAGATGGTTATGGCAGGAGTGAGATTCTCGTTTCACAATTCGTAAATTGTGAGTAAAGTTAAAAGTAAAAGTAAATGCGGATAGGATTTCTACAGATACAAGTCTTTTTATAGAACGAGAGCCCACGACCACGACCATGAAAACCATGTCGTATCGTTTTACGAAAACCGTATAAAATCGTTATTTTAGATGATTCTGAACCCGACTCGCTGTGCAGACTATCCAGTAATGGTTAGAAACGTCGCAGTTTTATGGGGGCCCATTTTTAGACGGTCACAGTTTTAGACGGTCGGAGTTTCATACGGTCGCAGTTTTAGACGGTCGGAGTTTCATACGGTCGCAGATTTAGACGGTCGGAGTTTCAGACGGTTTTATCACAATATGTCTGACTAGCTGCGCCCCGCGGTTTCACCCGCATAAGTCTCGATCCCGTGAGAATATAAGGATCAAAAGTATTTTACGTCCTAATCCAGGTCATGGTCTACCCATGTGCCTAATTTCATCCAAATCCGTTCAGCCGTTTTAGCGTGAAAGCGTAACTAACAAACAACTCCTCTAAAATTACGAAAAAGTTTGTTTTCAGACATTTTACACGTCACATCACACATGTACATGCGTATTTGGCGTAATACTCGCATTTGTCACGCCACTTCGTGCTCCCGTAACTCGATATCCTACGGGACCACTTGAGAGTAAAATCACGATATCTCTAAAGTTTTGTATGGGAGCTGTATATAAAACTTATGTCCTTGGAATCGTTACGAAATAAGCTAACACATTAAAAATGGATAAGAACAGGTTTGCTTGGTATTATATTGTTCATTTTAATGTGAAATCAGGGGGAGGGTTTTTTTACAATGTACCGTCAACAACTAAATAATATTTAAAAAATCTAAATGTTTTATCATGTTTTTAACATAAAAATTTACTTACAAAAATTTTTGGGGACGTGTGGTGTTTTCTAACTGATTAATCTAAAATAGTGTGTACAGACACACTATTTTACATTAATCAGTTAGAAAACACCACACGTCCCCAAAAATTTTTTTCAAACCACCAGCTAATCAATTTCCAACAATCTTATGACGTCATCTGGGCGACCCAGCATGGAAGGGAGGAGAGAGGAAGACAGCAACCCACCAATTCATAAAAAAAAAAAAAATTGTGGAAGGTTCAGGAGACACCTTAGGACCCCCAAATAGCCTCACATTCTTTCTAGCGAGGTGGCACGTTTCTAATCCCAACCCATTATCTGGTCTGATAAGTGAGGTGCTACACAAAAGGAGACTGTTCAAATTAGTATGGGAAGTGGTATGAACTAATAGCGATAAGGTTTTGATATTTGTGTAAGGGTATCTCATCTATACCCTTGCCCCAAAGGGGCTTTAAAATCTGACCTGAATCTGAATTTCGAGAAAAATATGCTCTTAGAATTTACACGATTTTCAAGAGCAGGTACCTTAAGGTGGAACTAGTCGCGGGCTCGAACTCAATAGTGGGCATGGCCAAAAACCACGCTGTCTCATTTGGCATCGTGTCCGACAGAGATAGTATCAGTGATGAGCAGTTAGAAGCTGGTCTACATGGACAACGTATAGTTCGCAAGCACAGAAACACCGTACCGACCAATTTTAGTATAAAACGAGCGCGTCAAAAATTACGAAAAGGCCTTTGGAAAAAAGGTTTTTCTGAAAAAACCACTGCATAAATCAATTACAAATAAAATTTATTGAAATCTTCGATAATTTTTCTGTGTCGGTACGGATTTTGTTTTCGAGATTTCACACTTCTTGTATTTACGCCAAAGTTGCGTTAAAATTAGCAAGAAAAACGAATCTTGTTTGGCTTATAACTTTTTAATGGCTTTTTATTTTACTATTCTGCTTCCGTACAGACAAAATTAATACTGAGACCTAACGATATCATATTTAACTTTGAATGTACGATGTCAAACAGTGGAGTAAAACCCCTCCGAAGTTTGTATGGAAAAAATATCAAATTGTTTCACCTTAACCGTTGTAGCTACAGGAAAACGTTCTTAGGAGACTGTCCTTAATTTTTTGAGTAATTGCTTGTGTGCAATTGTTAATCTGCATTCATAGATTTTGTAAAAATGTTACAGTTAGCATAATTTCTTTTTTACAATTCTTACGTTTTATTTTTGTGGTGTCAATCGATGCAGTTTCGTGTAAGAATTTAAAGACTCTTCTATACCTACTGAGGATAGAGTACTAGAAAAGTGGCAAATAAAAAAAAGCATGCGCGGCAATCTTTGGGGACTGCCGATAGAAGTGAAAACTAAGTAACGCCATCTAACGAAAATGTCAGGAATTTATGTGGCTTACTGTCAGTACAACAACGAAAGCTGTAGCTCCATTAAAAAAACATCAAAAAAAATAAAACAGAGTTCGCTGTCAACAAAAAAGTGCTCAACGCGCCTTCGGTGACAATGACGCGATTTCCATGATTTTTGTTCACCCAAAAAGTGCTCAAAGCGCCTAAAGAAGTTTTCACTTAAAAAAAAAAAGACCCCATCCTGAAGATACATTTCGTAAGAAATTATCGTGCATCTGCATAGAGATACAAAAAGTAGCTTGAATAGATACTATTGATAGTTTAAACATACTGACCAGTATGAACATCGCCGCAATTTAACACCCCTTGACTCTTCTTTACCTAATAAAAGACTTTCTTTTTCCAAATGTAATGCATATACGTTATAAAAATCGTGGATAATCTGATTGATCACTTTGTAAACGCGCTTCTGCATCGCTACTATCGCGCAGGATTCATAATTACAGCATCGCGGCTGTATCGATAAACATGCGCGACCGCATTGCTACTGCATCGCTACAAAAAGTCGTCGTGGGCGAGGGCCCTTAGTGATCATTCAGATTATCCACGATTTTTATAACGTTTTTGGGAAAAGTTTTGCCATTTCTGATATTTCTAGTTCTACATTAGGTTGGTTATTGAGTTATTCGATCATAGGATCTATTGGCAACAAAAAAAAGGTTTTTTTAACTTTTTTTTCAACGTCTGTAAATGCAGATCGAAATGTTTTAAAAATATTTTCCTGTAGCTACAACGGTTAAGGTTAAAACCCTATGACCCATCGGAATATCCACCCTGTATTTTGAGTACGGGTGGGAAAATCGATTATTCGATCCACCCCAGCTCCTCAAGGCAGGCCGCTGAAACTACGGATGGTCCATTGGAGTTTTTCCAACGTGATCACTTTGCGTGAGCAAAGCAAGTCATTGTCTGATGGTGTTTCAATTACATCATGCCAGTCAATAACCTGCGTGAAGACATCCAGCGAAGTGAGTTTCAATATGGACGCGTCTCGTTTCTTCTGGTAAAGAAGTGAGTGTGTTGTCAAGTTTGCGGAAGGTTGCGGGATTTAATGTGAAACAGTTCAGTTTTTCTTTTTAACATATTTGAATATTCGGTCAGGTCAGACGAGACGCGGATGTTGCGGTAAGTCCTAAGGGGAAACCGTGGCCCCTGGCAAGGCAAGGGACGGGTGGGTTTTAGTCAGTAAGAGCCTGACACGCCCTTCCGCTCCGCCCAGAGCGGAAGAAGTCATCCGATGATTGGCCCACCTAAAAAAAAAAAAGACGAGACGCGGAAATTTTCTGAAATTGGGTTTTTGTATTCAGGAATAACCAAATCTACCGATTTTATACGGTTTTGGGGCAGGACTGTTTTTTAAGTCTTTCGAGGACGTTCATCGCAGAGCGAATGATTGGATATGGACTTCCACAGGGACCTGTAGTGGGTTTTCATTATGTAACCTTATGCATATCGATGTCGCCGCTATTTTGAACTATCTAATCAGAAAAAGGTACCAACCATTTTAAAATTTGACTAACCTGTACGTCCTTGTGATGAGCAAGGAGCATAAAGCAAAACGTCAATCCAGAAGCTGTGGTGTCATGTCCCTGCAAACAAAACGTAAACATGTTTACTATTTAACTGTAATGTTTAGCAAACAGTATAATACAGGGTGTCCAGTGGCAGAGTTCAAAGTTTGAACAAACGTAGTTTCTGAATGCAACACGCGGGAGGCGTCGTTGAAAGCGCAAGCGCTGCGGATTTTTTTGTAGCCATTTAACAGTGGAGTGGGAAACACCACGCTTTTGTCTTCGAGGCGTACATTTCGAGTGTTTTTTCGCTGTCTGAAGCACGCCGCCGTCGCCGCGTCGATTTATTCATCGATTACGTCGTGGACAATCGATCAAACTCATTCAATCATGGGTAGCAATCTTCAGAGCTACAGGATTAACATTAAATAGACCCAGACCAGGACCTATACCAACGGTAGCCACGGACGAAATTGTTGATCGTGTTATGGTTTCTGCCTTATTTCTTTGAAAACCAACGTGGTCAAACTAACTGCAAATTCGAAGAGATATGCCGAGATGCTAAATGACTTTTTTAGACTAGAACTACAGAATAGTGCATACTTTAACCTAGGGGACCCGTTTTTTTCTGGAAGTAACTGCTGTACTACATTTATGAACACATTAGCAGTATGAGCTGTGGTCCCGTCCTGCTGGAACTACGTGTTTCGGGTCCCCTATGTTGTTTCGAACGCCGCTGTTGCGACACACGCTGTTGCGAATTATTTTTCCACTGCCTCACAGGTTCGAAAGCTCATGGACTCGAATGAAGTAGTCGCGAAAGACGCTGTTTCGAAAAACATTTTCACTGCCTCATACGCTCGAATGCTTGTGATTTCGATTTATTTAGTCATAAAGTGTACAGAAAAATATTTAAGCAGTAATTAAATAAAATCAACAAATTCGGTGTCAACATCAACATTTAATATTATTATTAACGTACTGTTTTACGTTTGTTGTTTACATCGTACATCAAACATTATATAAAAATAATTCGCAACAGCGTGTGTCGCAACAGCGGCGTTCGAAACAACATAGGGGACCCGAAAAAAACATATCCCAAAACGGCACCATACCGTGGCCACCTATATAGGTCACCAAATTTAAGCCCGTGTGACTTTTTCTTATGAGGATAACAAATTCGAGCACTGTGGCACAACATAAAGAAAATATTCGTTCCGAAGTCAGCAGGATTCCTCAGTCGCTCTGTAAATGCGTTTTTGAAAACATGTGTGCTAGACCATGCTAGACTCGACGAGTGTGTCAGGCTCGATGGCCGCCATTTGGAGAACGTGGTTTTCAAAAAATGGATCCCGCATTTGTTGTTCATAAATTACAATAAACATATTTTGTATTGGACGTGTAGTTTATTTTTTTTTAATTTTCGAACTTTGAAATCTGCCAATCTGGACACCCTGTATTATTGGTTGACGAGTTTACGCACTTCGAACATGAACGTATCCACTTCTTCTTGAATGCCAATGTCGTCGATCAGTCCTTCCTTCTTGGCTGTTATTAATAAATCCAACATGGCGGTCTTCTTTTTCTTGTACACGTAAGTATCATCATCCGCTGCAGTCGGCTCAGATATGTTTATTCCATATGTTTCTATGTACTCTGTTCTTTCCGCAATTACATTCTTTGTGAAACCATGCATTATTTTTAGATAACCGTCTTGTGTTCTGCTCAGCGGTGTTAGATAAAATAAGTAATCAAAAAAATAATACAATTTGGAAAATCTTTGAAAAAATACGTATCCTAAATTGTATATGGCATCTTTGTAAGCACTTATTTCTGATTTATTATAATCACTCAACTTGGTGCCCATTGCGGTCTCTGAAATGGCAAGTCACAATGAGAATTAAAATGAGACAAATAATTTCTGCGGAAGATAATTCTTTGGCATCGTTAGATGTAACATTTTTAGGTAGGTTGTGGTGTTAAATTTTTCTACAGTTATTTATGAATCCTGATTTTTTAAATCTTACTGAGCGACTAACCCTAGCTTCGCACGAGTGTAATAGCGAAATGGCGAAATATCTGGATGTTAGACATGCTTTTCTAAGTTAAATATTAGTTTAATATAGGTACATAATGTTTCCGAACATAAATGTAAGGTATGAAATACTTACTTAGCTTGAGCCAAGTTAAAGTTCGTTCTATAAATCTCAGATATCGAATAAAGACGTTATGGTTTAAAGCCTGTTTAAAAAAGTGTTAAGATGTTTCCTATTTTATGTTTAAATTATCAAAATATTTTATAAGGGTGGCAATGCGAACGTATCGCAAGGCACCAAGATATTTTTAAATGTGTTATGTTATAAGGTAGGTAGGTTCTTACCGCATATAGAGTTGAGAGTAAATTCTGAGATAATAGGTACTACGTCTACAGGTCGACCGGACACCTGTTTGAGGTGCTCCACAAAGCGCTGACTATTCTTTTCAAGAACTTGACAAAATTGACGTAATATATTGAAATGGAACGTGGGCGTCAGAATTTTTCTTCTTTCTTGCCATTTTGAACCTTAAAACAATTATGAATATAAATGATTATTATCACAAAAACCTAAAAAGGTATGTAAATATCCAAAAAATAAACTACATGCAGCACTAACCTTTGCTTACAAGAAGTCCATCTCTAAGCCAAGGCTTTAAAATATTGTAGATTTGACTTTTCTCGTTGTATTTCATGTTTGAGACAATTTTCTGCAATAACAAGGTATGATTAAAAATGCTCAAAAATCAATTTCTATATTTTAAATTACACTGTATCTGTATACCTCGATATCTTCAGGGTTGTAAATATTCACGATCGCTAAGGGGTAAATCCAAAACCTATAGATTCCAGAATTTTCTTTAGCTAATCTTCTTACCAAATTCAATAATTCAACTGAAAAAATGTAAAATATAAATGATTAATGATTTAATTTCTGTAAGTAGGTTTGAACAAACACTTTTACACGTCAATCATATTTTAAAAACTAGATGAGATCGATGTTTCGTATCTGAGTACTCTGAGAAGAAAGGCCGAAACAAACTCAGAGGTTCACAGTCGCAATTAGTCAAGTACAGATATCATCTTCGTCAGATCAAGTGAAAACCATGTGGATTGTTGTCTGCAATGGTTTTTTGAGAAAAGAACCACACAGATTGAGTGAACTTGTCCAGTCAGTGCACGCATTTGTCAGAAATCGTGCAACTTAACTCAGAACTTAATAAGTAGCTCAACGATTCGACGAACAATACTAAAGAAAGGAAATCTGGGTAGGCCGCATAAGTTACTCGAACTGCCAGACCATGATTAAAACTAAATGAGAAAGAAAATACCCACATAGCATTCACAATAATTGAAATACTTTACAAAGTAAATATTCTTGTCAATATATAAAATGCATCTATGTCAATGTGTATGTAAAAATCCGGAAATAATTTCGCCATTGTACTATGAATTAATGTAACCGCCAAAAGGCGACTTTACAAGAGAGGCAAAAAACTAAATTACAATTCACAAAAAGAGTTGCAACTTTTTGTGTAGTTAACCTATTGTTCGCAGATCAGTAGGATTCCCCGATGTTGCGGAGGTGGATGCAGCTCCAAGCTGAATTTTAATTTTATGTTAATCTGTGTCTGTATCTACCTACTAACACTAGATGTAAAGTAAAATTGTTACTAAACCTATGGACTCTGTCTGAAATAAAATCATTATATTCTATTGCAATGCTGTTTAGAGCATTTTTCTCAAAATGTTCACATCTGTTATCTGAAAGAAACCTTAGGAAGCCGACTATTATAGTTTCGCAGATGATATGGTGGTTACCACATATAGGCGTAGTGGTTACGTTAATTTTTTTAATAAGTCGATACTTATTTAAAAAATTAACGTAACCACTAGATACGCATGTTAGTTCTAAACTGTTTGTTCAAAAACATTTTTGAACAAACAGCTATAATTAATGGTTGTACGTTGTTTTATACAGAATAATTTTATAGAAACACGTTTCACATAAAAAATTTCATTTATTATCATTTCATAGAATAATCAATACGCAGAATAAATACTTACTTTGAAAAAACTTAAATCATTGATTTTCGTTACAAATAAAATTAAAAGTTTCGGTATTCATATCATAGAATAACAAATCAAATATTCTTTATTCACATATTGTTTAGTTCGTATAAAACTTATTACCAAGAAAATCATTATATCGAGAGACAATTTCTAAACGTTTCAATTCATACCTACCTTACAAAATACATATCCTCCTATAAATTGATAAATTGAAATTGCGAATTATACCACTGGGGATTATACATGGGGAAGGATGCAACATGCAAGCAGGCATACAGCAGGCATGCACCGTGCAAGCAGGCATGCAACATGCAAGCAGGCATGCAACATGCAGCAAGCATTGTTTCTGTCACGGCTCCGGTGCTGCGGGGTTTAGGTGGCCCCACGCGAGTTTATCATCGCAGATGGTTTTAACGGGCCTTCAAACCACCTGCTCCTCAGCTCGCACGCCGCCGCACCCCTCCGCGCCTACGCGGGCTTAAATTACACTCTAGGACAGACAAGACTGCGTGAAGTCGGTTTTGCAGCAATTCGTTTCTGTCACTAAATTCTGTAGCACAACATATTGACATACCACAAATAATAAATAAATATTGATACAGAAACGTCGATCGGACATTCGATACTCTGTACTTCGATATTTAGGACTTTCAATGTCACTTTTGTAGATAATTAGATTTTAGATATATCGGACGTAAGTTACTAACCATTCGACAATATAAACTTACGTTATTTTAATTTTCGGTTTTATGGTCGTTCGTATTTAATTTAAGTTTTCAATGTTTGGAACATTAGCATTTTAACTGTAGGTATTTTAATGCGACGCTCTAATATGTACCCTAACTATATATACCGTAGTATAGTTATATGAAAGCGGTTCATCTGTCGGAGTGCCCTTATTTTGATACTGCGACCAATTTCGATGTAGCGCTCGCCGGCCGCTGCCGCGGCACCGCTCGCTCGGCTCGCGCGTAGTTGGTCACAGTTCTAACCTAACATAACCTATATGGTCGGAGTGCCCTAATAGTTATATTACTAGACACTACACTACATACACACATACCTACTTACTATTGTTGTAAGCATAACGTCTATTTTTACATTTTCGTTGAAATTAAATACCATGGAAAAATACATCGAACAAACAATATTCGTTAAAAAATAATTCTAGGTACTGTTTGATAACTTTGTTAAATAATAAAATGTGATTAAAAATTCATTGAATTGTGTTTCTGTGAAATAATATTTCATTCAAGTAAATAGTCGTTGAAACAATAATATTCGAAATAAAAATATAGGGACTAAATATTATATGAAACATTTGTTGCGAAACGAAATTCTATGTCTGCGAAACAAGGGGACACCATAATTAATATTTACTCACAGAATATACAACCTACCTTAACGTGTATCGCGATAAAATTAATAGTTTTGAACGTATCACACAGTTTTCAAGGCGTGTGGATATGTCCACAACAATAAATAAATTAATACTAAAGTTTACTTTTACAAAGTAATTATTTTATTGTCGCCTGAATAGTTAAACTATGTTTCTATCATTGTAAATGTTTTATTCATAACGAAGAACTTTTTCCTTGAATTAATTAAAATGGGTGAGTTTATTCTAAATTGGACCTTAGTGTAAGCGAATAAGTATGTAACTTCTACAATCAACCTATCACAAAGTTTGTCACGCCTTGAAAACTGTGTGATATACATAAGTTAACGTAATAGTCAGAAAGTTATATAATCTAAAACAAAATAAGTAATGTAAGAGTTATTTTTAGAATTAATTAATTCATATTACAACTGACGATCTTTTTTTAGATCATTTGAGGACCATGTCGATTGGTGATATATTATATTTTGTTAATAGTTAAAAACAAGCGATAAAATAAATTAACTGTCCTCATTACCTGACGAGCGCATTATAACCGGGGCATTCCCTAAAATAAAGGTGTCCTCCGGCCCGGGGATTCTTCTAATTTTCCTGGCTCTTTCATTATAATTGCAGAAAATGTGTAAGAAACTTAAAAATCCCGCGATAAGAAATAAATACCAGAACATTTTGCGAACGTCTACGCACTTCACTGGAACACTGTGTACTAAAGACGCGACTTTATCTATTATTTATGTAATTATTGAATTGTGTCAGGCTTAGATAATCAGTATTTTTAAAAAATCGTTAATAATAATTAAGAGCCGTGATTGGTTTAACACCCAGCTTTTTGTTTTTATATGAAACTCTTGCTTATCTAGCTTATACTTATTACCTTAAATACCTTAAAAAAGACTATTTTCTTAAAATAAAAAAAATATTATGTGACCAAGTCATTGTTTGTATTACCTACCTACCCATAGTAATGGCTATGAAGCTATTAACGATTTTTATCTACTAGCAGCACTAAGTCACCCGCGTAAGTCTCGATCCCGTGCGATATTCCCACTTCTTAGCCATTACTATGGATAGGTAGGTAATACAAACAATGACTTGGTCACATAATATTTTTTTTATTTTAAGAAAATAGTATTTTTTAAGGTATTTAAGGTAATAAGTATCGAATATCGAGATAAAAAGTGTTTTATGTACTAATCTAGGTCAGGGTCCTACCCAAGTGCCGAATTTCATCCAAATCCGTTCAGCCGTTATAGCGTAACAAACAAACAAACAAACTCACTTTCGAATTTATATTAGTTAGGATTACCGAGTGTAAGAAACGAGGAGTATACAGTATAGATTGGTATTTTGTTTAAATAAGAACAAGCAAATGTAGTTTCGTGAAGGAAATTAGCATGGATTAGGAAAGGCATGTAGGCTTGCATCAAGTCCTTACCACTTTCATATCACTCGTCATAGGAAAAACCTCTTAGCCACCCTGGTGATGCTGTTTGACGAAGACATTATGGTCGACGTAGTCGCAGAGTTGAGCAATAGCAACAGATGCTGGAGAAACTTAGTTTTGAACAGAACAGAAAATATGATCTGCAATTTCGGCGTTCTCTACAATCACCAGATAGCACGCCATATCGGGTCTACTCAAAATGGCAGCAAGATAGGGGCACAATTATTACAACTCTGTCACTTTTCTTTTGAGTATATGTAAGTGAAACATTAGTGAAATGTATAAATATATCAATTCAAAAAGTAGATATTAACTGAAATAGCGGCTAACAAATATTTAGGGAAGAAGATGAAATGCTGCGTCAATCTCAAATAAATTGGTATGGCAGCAGAAGGATGAAGATGATTCCGACTAGAAGGAAATGATACAATTTTTATTTAAACTTATATGTTTTTTATTGCTTGTATTTCCATTGACAGTTTCTGTAAACAGTTAACCCGACTAAGTGTAACGTTACATTGAGGAGAAATCGGTGATAGGTTCTTGTACTTGCTATCACCGACTCTTATGGATCAGTAATATAATAAGCGATGTATGGGTCGTGGCCAGATCTTAGAATTGATCATTTCATGAAATGTTCGACCATTTCATGAAATGGTTGTGTTTCATGAAATGGCCAGCTAAAATTGGCCATATCGTTTAAACGTCAACGTTTAATGATATGCCAGTCGACGTTTGGCCATATCATTAATGTAGGGTATCCATGGTTTAAGGTGTAGTAAAAATTGCTAACTGCGACCAAATTGCAAGTACCGCTCGCCAGCCACTGCCACGGCACCGCTCGCTTCACTCGCTCGCGCGCGGTTGGTCACAGTTCTAACCTTACTTAACATATTTCGTCGGGGACTCGGAGTGGGTGCCATAAGCGGCATGAATTTTTAATTTTAAGTACTATGTTGCTCACCACACCGGTTGTGGTACCCCGACATGGGTTAGGTTAGTAATTTCCAAGTTGGTCACTTTCCATAATGTGATATACATTCGGAAATCCAATAAAAAAAGTCCATCGAGTTTGTTTGCTTGGTCACCCTACTTTGTTTGATTTGTTGTATGCCGCCGCCATGATGCACAACAAAAACAAAGCGACATCAATGCTTCTACCGGTGGATAATCTAACTATTTTACGATATGATCACTAATGCTTGGCCACATCATGAAGTAGTCGTGCGTTTAACTGTTCATATCGTCAAACGTTGAGTATGCAATGATTTGGCCAGACCACATCATGATGTGATCAGCGGTCGATGTTCTATTTCATGAAATGGCCGAACACTTCATGGAATGATCAATTTTAAGATCTGGCCACGACATATGTACAAATATGAAAATGTTCACCGACTCATAAAAACTAGGTAATATGTATTTATTTGATTTTTCTTACTATATCAGAGATTGTAAGTAGTTGATTCTGAAAATCATATTAATGAATGCAGACATTGTGATACAGAGAAAGGTAATTTAAAAAGCTTGGGGTGTATGTAAACTTTGCTACGAACGGCGTAGTCGATGGTATTACGCGCTCCTACGCGCGTAGGCGTAGCATTTTGCGCGATTTATAATAAATTATACTAATTAGATTTTATACTAATTAGAATAATTAATAATATACAAACGAATGACGTTTGACGACGACGACGACGTTTTGAACTACATAAATGAAACAAATTAATTTTAACATTTCTAAAAATCTTTGAAATTCTACATATTTCTAGATTAGATTATTGTCTTTTGACAAACGTAACTTCGATAGGCCCGTCATGTCTCAGCACGATATCGGCGATGATTCTAATGTCTTCGGGATGAGTGACTGGCTCCAGCTTGAACTCCCTCAACACCTCCGCCACGGCTACCTTCATCTCCATCATGGCGAATTTTTGACCTGTATAATGAAATTTTGTATAGAGATTTTTTTTAATATCGCGTCATTCCCGCTTTCACAGTTACAATTAATACCCTCACGGGAGCACAGTGTCTTCGATATAACATGAGAACATGGTATTTCAGTCTTGATTGGGAAAGGACAGTTATATGGGTTTGCTTTCAACACAGTTATCGATGTTAATACTTATGATTTACCTATACAGTTTCTAGGCCCAGCACTGAAGGGTATGTACGCATAAGGATGTCTTCCCGCGCTGTTCTCAGGCAGGAACCTGTCGGGGTCGAACTCGTCGGGGTTCTTGAACAGCTCAGGGCGGCGATGCAGGTCGTAGATGTGAATGTGGCAAAACGTCCCAGCCGGAATAGTATAATTACCTGGAATATAAAGTATGTATAAAGTAAAGTAGGTAATTATGCCGAAAATATAACACAAAAAAAAACAAAAAGAGATTATTTTGTTAATTAATCGTATTTTTACACGATAAGTGGACTAATTGCTGACCACAAGCACGTACGTTGCAATAATTCACAGAGAACATCTCATTTATAAATTACATTTATGATTCGTCTACTAATCCAAAACGTATAAATGGAGTAGGTACTCAAGACCACCACCTCACCATGTAATGTCTAGTGGAAGCTTCACACAATACTCTACTACTTACTCAATGTAACCTCTTCGTTCAAGCTTCGACTGATGAAGTGCACCGGAGGGTACAGCCGCAGTGACTCCTTAATGCACCGTTCTAAGTATTTCATCTTTGGCAAGTCTTCCATAGTGACGGAACGCTTTGAATCACCCAAGATTTCTTTCATTTCAGCAAAGATTTTTTCCTGTAAAAAAACTTATTCATTTTAGAGATAAATAGGACCTACATAAAGGAGTAATGCCCGTTTTCACCTTTACTAAGTGACACTTAAATGAATCCTTAAATAAAAGTGCACTGTTGGATTTTCAACGCTAGGCTCAGCGTTGAGAGTTGAAAATCCAACAGTGCACTTTTATTTAGGGACTCATTTAAGTGTCACTTAGTTGTCGGAGAAAACGGGCATAAATGAAGCAAAATTGTTAGGAGGTATATTGGTGATACGGCTAAGCAGACGGTTATGTCAGGAGTGACATTCTCGTATCACAATTCGTAAATATTTTGTATTTAATGTATGTTAAGTTAAGCGAAGAGAAGTTCTACAAATACAAGTACCTATTTTTATTTTATTACCCGACTTCGGCGAAGTAAAAAGGAGTGTTCGTATCGTTGGAAGCGTCCTGATCGTCCGCTGGTTATAGGCTATGTGAGGTTACATTAAATTCAATATGGCGCCCTATGGAGCACATAAAGTCACGCACGAAAATAGTTATTTGTTATACAAGAGTGCAAAGTTGCTTTTTAACCGCGTGTTCAATTTTGATGACCGAGCAAGCGAAGGATTCTAAAATTGAATCACGAGCGCAGCGAGTGATTCAAAATTAGAAGCCTGAGCGTTAGCGAGGGAATCAAAAGAGCACGAGGTGAAAAATCTTTGCACTCGAGTGCAACACGTAACTTTTCATTCCACCTCAGCGAGGAAATGACTAAATGCAAAAAAAAAAACGTTTACAATCACAAGATAGGTACACTTTTATTTCAGTTTAGGTATTAATTACTACATTATAACAGGTAAGTATTACAGAATAATCTTTAAATTATAACAAAATAATACTAAGGTATAATTAAGAAAATTTTAAAGTAACGTTGCTACAGTTATTTAAATTGAGTGTAATATTTTTGTTTGGTACTGTAATATTGGTGTTAGTCACTTGTGTACTGTTTTTCGGTAAACTATCTGTCATACTTAATAGTTGTACCGATTCATCGGATTCCCTTGGCGTGAATGTTGGAGAGAGAGGGAGATGGTTAGGTGTTTCATAACGGCTTATTTTTGATGTAGAAGGGCCAGTCCAAGGATCCGATTGAGGCTCTTTCAGTGTAATGGCTCCTACGATGCCTTCACATATTTTAGACTTATTTTGGATGGAATCCTCTATGTATCCCTCTACAACTGCATTGGACTTCCAGCCTCCGTGGCGCTTAAGGGACAGGAGATCAGCTCCGGAATCAGCCAAAAGTGTGGCTGAAGTTCGTCGGAAACAATGACCCGTGTACAACAGGGGTTCTGGAAGTTCAAGAAATGTTGCTATTTCTCGTGGGATACTGCCAATTTTATTAGTACCCATAGGCTGTCTAACACACTTTCCATTGCGATACTGTAGAAAAAATCGATTGATTGGAGTGTTAGGCGGGCGTAAGGCTTGATATTTCTCAACAATCGTTACGTATTCCTTGCGAATGACGAAGTTGCGGTCTCTTTTTGTCTTTGTATTAGGTAAATTAATTAATAGTAAGTCATCTGAATGTTTCTCAATGTTTTTGACATTAAGTTGTGTTAGTTCATTAGTTCGACATGCTCCGTTTATTCCAATAATAAGAACAACCTGTAACGTAAAGAGTATTGTAGTAGATAAATGAATAAAATTGATATGAACGCATAATTATGCCTATCAACATCTACTAAGTATACTATTTAATTGAGATTAATATACTTAAGTAGATACTGAATGTGCAACTGACTTACTTTTGCCGCCAAATATACGGAATCGGGTGCTTCGTTAAGAAACTTTTCAATATCAGATACTGTGAAAACCTTCGATTTTTTTGGTTGATGACCAGATGAGGCTCTTTTTAAAAATGCCACTAATTTAGGATAGGTATCGATATGTTTGTCTTTTTTCATCTTTATTGTTGCTTTTAGCATCGAATACGTACTCCATAGAGTGCTTGCTTTCTTGTTCTCGGATAATTCTATAAAATATGCCAGCAAAACGTTTTCTGAGAAAGTTTTGGCTCCTTTTGCTAGTCGCCACGTGTTGAACATATCGTACTGTTTTAAATACTTCTCGCGTGATTGTTGAGGGAGAAAGCTCATTTGCGCATTATTAACAGTTTCAGTCAATTCTGTTGGCGTCAAGCAAACTTCCTCGTCGCTAGAATCACTCATTTTAGTTTTTTCACTTGTTTTCAAGTTTCTTGTTTTTAATAAAAGGTTTAACAATGACGTGAAAAAATGCCGCGTAAAGAACCGCGTACAAAGCAAATTGAAAAAAGAACACCAAGAAGGTTCCGAGTCTGAGTTTTAAAAAAAATTAAAAAAAGTTGTATGATATATTCGGCACCATAGAGGTAGCAGTAAATAGGTTTAATGTTTTTTTTAATTCACAAACTTAGTGCACACGATGTTCTAAATTCAATTTACTTTATCCTCTAGAGAATAAAAACGGCTTTTCCACTCAGATATTGAAGATTAAAAATACTTTTTCCGAGATGGTGGGATGAAATAGTTATTTGTTATACAAGAGTGCAAAGTTGCTTTTTAACCGCGTGTTCAATTTTGATGACCGAGCAAGCGAAGGATTCTAAAATTGAATCACGAGCGCAGCGAGTGATTCAAAATTAGAAGCCTGAGCGTTAGCGAGGGAATCAAAAGAGCACGAGGTGAAAAATCTTTGCACTCGAGTGCAACACGTAACTTTTCATTCCACCTCAGCGAGGAAATGACTAAATGCAAAAAAAAAAACGTTTACAATCACAAGATAGGTACACTTTTATTTCAGTTTAGGTATTAATTACTACATTATAACAGGTAAGTATTACAGAATAATCTTTAAATTATAACAAAATAATACTAAGGTATAATTAAGAAAATTTTAAAGTAACGTTGCTACAGTTATTTAAATTGAGTGTAATATTTTTGTTTGGTACTGTAATATTGGTGTTAGTCACTTGTGTACTGTTTTTCGGTAAACTATCTGTCATACTTAATAGTTGTACCGATTCATCGGATTCCCTTGGCGTGAATGTTGGAGAGAGAGGGAGATGGTTAGGTGTTTCATAACGGCTTATTTTTGATGTAGAAGGACCAGTCCAAGGATCCGATTGAGGCTCTTTCAGTGTAATGGCTCCTACGATGCCTTCACATATTTTAGACTTATTTTGGATGGAATCCTCTATGTATCCCTCTACAACTGCATTGGACTTCCAGCCTCCGTGGCGCTTAAGGGACAGGAGATCAGCTCCGGAATCAGCCAAAAGTGTGGCTGAAGTTCGTCGGAAACAATGACCCGTGTACAACAGGGGTTCTGGAAGTTCAAGAAATGTTGCTATTTCTCGTGGGATACTACCAATTTTATTAGTACCCATAGGCTGTCTAACACACTTTCCATTGCGATACTGTAGAAAAAATCGATTGATTGGAGTGTTAGGCGGGCGTAAGGCTTGATATTTCTCAACAATCGTTACGTATTCCTTGCGAATGACGAAGTTGCGGTCTCTTTTTGTCTTTGTATTAGGTAAATTAATTAATAGTAAGTCATCTGAATGTTTCTCAATGTTTTTGACATTAAGTTGTGTTAGTTCATTAGTTCGACATGCTCCGTTTATTCCAATAATAAGAACAACCTGTAACGTAAAGAGTATTGTAGTAGATAAATGAATAAAATTGATATGAACGCATAATTATGCCTATCAACATCTACTAAGTATACTATTTAATTGAGATTAATATACTTAAGTAGATACTGAATGTGCAACTGACTTACTTTTGCCGCCAAATATACGGAATCGGGTGCTTCGTTAAGAAACTTTTCAATATCAGATACTGTGAAAACCTTCGATTTTTTTGGTTGATGACCAGATGAGGCTCCTTTTAAAAATGCCACTAATTTAGGATAGGTATCGATATGTTTGTCTTTTTTCATCTTTATTGTTGCTTTTAGCATCGAATACGTACTCCATAGAGTGCTTGCTTTCTTGTTCTCGGATAATTCTATAAAATATGCCAGCAAAACGTTTTCTGAGAAAGTTTTGGCTCCTTTTGCTAGTCGCCACGTGTTGAACATATCGTACTGTTTTAAATACTTCTCGCGTGATTGTTGAGGGAGAAAGCTCATTTGCGCATTATTAACAGTTTCAGTCAATTCTGTTGGCGTCAAGCAAACTTCCTCGTCGCTAGAATCACTCATTTTAGTTTTTTCACTTGTTTTCAAGTTTCTTGTTTTTAATAAAAGGTTTAACAATGACGTGAAAAAATGCCGCGTAAAGAACCGCGTACAAAGCAAATTGAAAAAAGAACACCAAGAAGGTTCCGAGTCTGAGTTTTTAAAAAAATTAAAAAAAAGTTGTATGATATATTCGGCACCATAGAGGTAGCAGTAAATAGGTTTAATGTTTTTTTTAATTCACAAACTTAGTGCACACGATGTTCTAAATTCAATTTACTTTATCCTCTAGCGAATAAAAACGGCTTTTCCACTCAGATATTGAAGATTAAAAATACTCTTTCCGAGATGGTGGGATGAAAAAGACCTTTTTTTTATTGTACCATGTTGGGTATCAAATGAAAGGGCTTTAGATAATATTTCACGGGCTTGACATAGCACATTACAAATATGTAACTATGTCATATTGTGTAAGTAAATAAATATGTTTAAATTGTTAAAAACAAGTAAAAGTGAGACTGCTACGTACGGCGCTGTAAAATTAATATAATACAAAAAAACCCAAACAACTTTATCACAAAATTAACTGACTAAAAAGTAAGTCAGTTCAAAAACTAAAACCCGATTACTGAAAAATCACGGTCTAAAAAGTACGAAACATAAAAATATTTCGGACAGAAATCAAGACATAGGTACAAAATGGTCAAGGTAAAGCCGTGGTCGCATGCCATTATAATTTTGTAGGTATTATTTTTTTGTTTCATACTTTTTAGAGCGTGATTTTTCAGTAGTCGGGTTTTAGTTTTTGAACTTACTTTTTATTTTATGTAGTTCTTGTCAGGACTCGGAAACGTTATTTAAAATAACGTTTTTAAAACGTTTTTAACAGTCATCGTTCTTCGTAGTACAACAATTTGTTCGGAATGACATCGAAATGAGAACGTTTTCAAAAACCGGTTTATTCCGCAGGACGCAGCCGCGCAAGGTGCGTACGCAGACAAGCATGAACTTGTTTAGTTAAATTGTACCTTATCTTCATTTCATTACATCATTGATTCCAATGCGCCTGCCGCTTACGTATTGACTAGGGTTGTGTTGCGAGTTTCCTAACGATCAACAGTTTTTTACCATTTTTGGGTTATAAACGGTTCAAAACGTTTTATTAATCGAGAACGATTTAAATTTTATTCTTCTTCAAAAACGTTTTAATAACGTTTCGTTCGAACGCAACCGAAACAAATCGTTCTTTATGTTTTTAAGACGAAACCGTTTCGGTTTCATCTTAAACGTCTTCGTTCGGTTATGGACTTCCACAGGGACCGGTACTTGGTCTCCTATGGAACCGTATGCGTAGGTATGTCGCTACTTGGAACTGTCTAGTCAGAAAAAGAAAACATCAATTTTAAAATGTAACCAACCTGTACGTCCTTATGATGAGCAAGAAGCATAAAGCAAAACGCTAATCCAGAAGCTGTGGTGTCATGCCCCTGCAAAAAAAACGCAAACATGTTTACTATTTGACTTAATGTAAGTAATGTTAAGTAAACAGTAGGGGAGACCGGGGCTATAATTAACAGAAGTAAGTATTAACAAGTGATTTTCTCTAAAACTATACACACTATCCCTACAGCGCATGCTTTTTTATGCTGACTAGATCACGTGGCATGGCTCGGGGTTGGTCAACTGCGGTCTGCGCGTCATGCGAATGTGTTATATGCCGGACGACATTTTCACACACGTAACGAATCTTTTTAACATTGAATTTTTTAAATTTATTCTTGAAATATACGGTGTCATGATTATGTTTTTGGTTACCTATCTCTTGCAATGACTGGACCTAAGCTAGGTGTATCAAAGGCGACATCACGTCATTCACTTGCCCGAATTATATTTGATTTATATTGTAAATTAATAATAAAATGTGTTCCATAAAATTCTGTATAAATTTATTTTACTTAACTTTATTAATAGCAAAAAATATTGTTATTCATATATTTGTTTTCTTCTATACCAGTTGGCATAACATAGTGTTAATTGTTGCCCCTTCTGTTAATTCTAGCCCCAAAAATGAGGTACGAATTAACAACTGACTTTTTTGAGAAAAAGTGTTCTATTAAAAACATCATTTCTTTTATGTTTGATTTATGTTACTAACATGATACCTGAATAATTAAAACATCATTTAATATAAAAATCAAGTCTAGATATTGAATCATTTCGAAGATACAGCTAAATATTATTTTTTTTGTTAATTGTGGCCCCAGTCTTCCCTATTATATTATCGGTTGACGAGTTTACGCACTTCGAACATGAACGTATCCACTTCTTCTTGAATGCCAATGTCGTCGATCAGTCCTTCTTTCTTGGCTGTTATTAATAAATCCAACATGGCGGTCTTCTTTTTCTTGTACACGTAAGGATCATCATCCGCTGCAGTCGGCTCAGATATGTTTATTCCATATTTTTCTATGTACTCCGTTCTTTCCGCAATTACATTCTTTGTGAAACCATGCATTATTTTTAAATAACCGTCTTGTCTTCTGCTCAGCGGTGTTAGATAAAATAAGAAATCAAAAAAATAATATGTTTTGACAAATCTTTGGAAAAATATATATCCTATATTGTATATTGCATCTTTGTAAGCATTTATTTCTGGTTTATTATAATCACTCAACTTGGTGCCCATTGCGGTCTCTGAAATGGTAAGTCACAATGAGACTGAAAATGAGACATACATTTTCTGCGGAAGACAATTCTTTGGCATCGTTAGACGTAATATTTTTAAGTAGGTTGTGCAGTAATTATTTCTATAGTTATTTATGAATGCAGATTTTTTTAATCGTTTTTAGTGACTAGCCCTAGCTTCGCACGGTTCGGCTTGCACGGCTTCGCACGGTACTTAATGACAATATGTCGAAATATTTGTTTTTTTTTTTTGCTATACAAGTCGTGGCCGGATGTGCAATGATCAATTCTACTGATCATTTCATGAAGTAATGTAAAATATTTATTTATTATTAAAAAAGAAAACAACGGGTTGTACTCGAAGTGCCGGCAGAAGTGAAAACTTGAACATTAACGTTTTGCATTTTTGAATATTTTGGAATGGTTAGGTAATTATTTCGGACGAATTGCTTTATTTATCAGTATAAAAGTACCTACTATAATTTATGTGGTTAAATACAATATTCATTAGTAGTAGTAGTATATTTATTTATTTTCAAAATATAGTCTAACAAAAATATAACAATTTATCTAAACACTTTTTATGATGTATGTTTTTACTGCTTTTTTTTACCCATCAATATTGGTAAAATTTATTAACTCGCAATCTTTACGTAATGTCAAAGACTATTTATTTTGATATTTACTTTGCTTTGTCGGTTACTAGGCAACGGATCTTACGGTCACGTCCTGACGCGTTTAATATTATTAACCCATCCCAAAAAAAGTACACAAAGCCGCTAAAGAAATTTTCACTTAAAAAAATTAACTTTCGGAAATAAATGTAAGGTATAAAAGGCGTTAAACTTAGTTACTTAGATTGAGTCAAGTTAAAGTTCGCTCTATAAGTCACAGTTAAACGAATAATGACATTAACAAGGTTATAAAAAAGTTAAGTTTATTCCTATTTCATATAAAAATTATCAAAACATTTCATATATGTGCCTTAGAAATGTTTTGATAATTATAATGATCTAGGTGCCTTGCAATACGTTCGCATTGATTCGTATTGCAAGGTACCAAGATTATTTTTAGATGTATTGTGTTATAATGAAGGTATGTAGGTACTTACCGCAAATAGAGTTGAGAGTAAATTCTGAGATAATAGGCACTACGTCTACAGGTCGACCGGACACCTGTTTGAGGCGCTCCACAAAGCGCTGACTATTATCTTCAAGAACTTGACAAAATTGACGTAAAATGTTGAAATGGAAAGTGGGCGTCAGAATTTTTCTTCTTTCTTGCCATTTTGAACCTTTAAAGCAATTATGAAAATAAATTATTATTATCACAAAAACCTTTAGCTATGTAAATAATAATATCCAAAAATAAACTACATGCAGCACTAACCTTTGCTTACAAGAAGCCCATCTCTAAGCCAAGGCTTTAAAACATTGTAGACTTGACTTTTCTCGTTGTATTTCATGTTTGAGACAATTGTCTGCAATAACAAGGAAAGATTAAAAATGCACAAAAATCACTTTTTATATAGATTTTTTCAATCACATTATGTGGTATCTGTATACCTCGACATCTTCAGGGTTATAAATATTCACGGCCGCTAAAGGGTACATCCAAAATCTATAGATTCCAGAATTTTCTTCAGCTAAACTTCTTATCAAATTCATTAATTGAACTGAAAAAAATTTAAAATATAAATGATGAATGATTTAATTTCTGTAAGTAGGTTTGAAGAGCCGGCTATTGCGTCGCACGCCGAGCAGGAGGATCCTTTACTCTGTTGAATAGAGAGGTGAGAGGTGAGATAGCCGGCTGGAGTTTGGCGCAATTAAATAATGTACCTATACAAAATATTGTAAAACATTTTAAAAGAGTAGGTAACGGTGGAGTTTCTTGCCCATTCTTCTCCATACGAAAACTCCCTTTTGGAAGGGGCCGAAGGCCGAACAAACTCAGAGGTCACAGTCTCAAACTAGTACAGATAATGTTGGTCAGATCAAGTGAAGGGGTCCATATTGGCTCACCTAAAGTTCTTAACCCGAAATTGTTCTTCCTAACGATTTGTAATCCGAATGATCACTCTCCCTAAAATTTTTCATCCTAAAGTTTTCATTCATACTATTTGTAGTGCTACTGGCGATGTTCATAACACTCATGTTTCCGAAAATTGTAATTAATAATATCATTAATGTAAATATATTTAAACTCCTACTGTTTTTTATCATAAAACGCTTTTATCCTACTGAGACATGAGAGAACATAATCATGAACCAGATGCTTTGAAGGAAAAGGTTTGTTTTTAAACTATTTCTTGTGATTACAAAACAACCCATGGACCAAGGTGGCCTATGTCCAGCAGTGGACGTCTTTCGGCTAATATGATGACAAAACAACTGTTCACATTTTTACATTTAGCCATTTTATTTTTGGTTATTGTTGTTACATATTTATTACTATAACTATACCTGAGATAATTATGTCTAAAAACCAACTGTTTAGAATGATTAAAGGTCGTTTCACAGATTTTTGTCTTAAAAGAATGAAATTCAGGTCAAAGTGTCGTCTTGGGGGCACTATGAAAAAAATACTTGGAAAAATATCGCGACCAATTTCGAGGTAGCGCTCGCCGGCCGCTGCCGCGGCACCGCTCGCTTCACTCGCTCGGCTCGCGCGTAGTTGGTCACAGTTCTAACCTAACCTAACCTAATCCTAATCTAAACAAAAAAGATATGACTTTGAATAATAGTGTAAAAGATGGTTATGTTGACAAATTATAGGAAAACAAATAAAAGTATAATAGATGTTTATTGCTACTGACATTATGAAGTTGAATGGTTCGGAATTATGAACATTAGAGACAGAGTAGTTAGGAATTGTGATTGTTAGGATGAAAAATGTTAGGAAGAACATTTTCGGATTTCCAATTATCGGAGTTGAAAATTTAGGTGAACTTTGGCGCACCCCAAGTGAAGACCATGTGGATTGTTGTCTGCAATGGCGTTTTGAGGAAACAACCACACAGATTGAGTGAACCTGTCCAGTCAGTGCACACATTTGTCAGAAAACGTGCAACTCAACTCAGAACATGAGCTCAACAATTCGACGAACAATACCAACGAAAGGAAATTTGCCAAACTGCCAGACTGTGATTAAACTGAAATGAGGAAAAAAAAACAAAAAAAAAAATATACCCACAAAGTCTTTACATTCACAATTATTGAAATAATATTATACTTTACAAAATAAATATTCATGTCAATATATTGGGTGACTGGTAATTAGTGACCGATACTTAAACACGTGACTTTACTCATCATTATGAACAACTTTTATTATGGGGACAAACCTGAAATCGCGAAAAAAATATCAGCTGTTCCCTACATTTATTTTCGCAAAATTCGTCAAAATGTATGGGACAGCTGATTTTTTTTTCGCGATTTCAAGTTTGGTCCCATAGTAAAAGTTGTTCATAACGATGAGTAAAGTCACGTGTTTAAGTATCGGTCACTAATTACCAGTCACCCTATATACAATTTATCAATGTCAATGTTTAGATATGTAAAAATCCGGAAATAATCTCGTCAGTTGTATGAATTAATGTAACCGCTAAAAGGCGACTTTACAGGAGAGGTAAAAAACAAAATTACAATTCACAAAAAGAATTGTAACTTTTAATTTTTAGAAAAATGACTCATATAATATTGATTTTGTTTCACGTTGGGTTAATCCTTACATCAACCGCATCATCAATTGTATATCAGCACCTTAAAATAATAATACATTATCACTTTAATAAACATGAACCAGGCGCAGGCGCTTTACTTTGTGTAAATAATTTTATCACCACTGCTCTCACAACGGTGAATGAAAACGTCGTGAGGAAACCAGCATGTTTTAGAACCAAAAAATTCGAAGACATGTGACATCTACCAACCCGCACTGAGCCTGCGTGGTAGATTACAGCCCACTCCCTCTCACAGAGAGGAGGCCTGTGTCCCAGCAGTGGGAACATTAATAGGCTGATGATGAATCATGAAACAAATTTCTTGGAATTAGTGGTCGCCGGCCGCTGCCGCGGCATTGCTCGCTTCGATCGCTCGGCTCTAACCTTCTGATTTAACCTAACCTATAATTACTATCACCCACTTAAAAATGACGAATCATACAATCTGCCTGCGACTAGATAATTACCTAGACAATTCTACGACATAGTAATAAGGTTAGCATATTTATAGTCGAAACTATTATTTTTATAATTCATTCAATTAATTTTAAAGCTAAACTTTTTAAGAGGGTTTATTCTGAAAGTTGGCAACGTCGCAAATAGATGTCAAATATTTCGCTGTTTTGATTAATTTGATAATATTTCTGTATGGAAATAAAAAATGTGGCCTAACTAGCGAACATTGATTATGAAATGCAATAATTAATATCGTAACACCGAATAGGTAGTTAGTTTTAGATGTAAAGAAAGTATATGGAAACTTTCCAAATGCCTTTTTTTCACCTAAAACGGGTACAACATCAAATTCAATGTTATAATTGCAATTTATTATTAATATTCTAGTCAATTAGTTAGCCACATTTCTTATTTCCATACAGTATTATTTCCAAATTAATCGAAACAGGTAAATATTTGACAGCTATTTACGACGTTGCCAACTCTTAGGATGCACCCTCTTAAGGTGTGAAAGATTATTTTTAAAATGCGTTTTTAGTAATACCAAGTCTGTCGTTACATTAACCGATACATTGCTCATATTTTTTTTTTAAATCATTATAATTTGTTGAAATGAAAAAAATAGGTAGTCTGATTTTGGTTCACGTTTTCGCCTTTTTTTTTTTTCAAGATATCGAAATTTTTAAGACACCTATCGATAGAGCGAAAAATTTGCAGTTGAACTGTATATTCAATTTCGTTATTTTAGCGGTTACATTCATTCATATTACAACTGACGATCTTTTTTTAGATCATTTGAGGACCATGTAGTTTGTTGATACAGGTAATATATTTTGTTTTGGTTTCAAAACAAGCGAAAAATTTTATAAATGTCCTCATTACCTGACGAGCGCATTAAAACCGGGGCATTCCCTAAAATAAAGGTGTCCTCCGGCCCGGGGATTCTTCTAATTTTCCTGGCTCTTTCATTATAATTGCAGAAAATGTGTAAGAAACTTAAAAATCCCGCAATAAGAAATAAATACCAGAACATTTTGCGAACGTCTACGCACTTCACTGGAACACTGTGTACTAAAGACGCGACTTTATCTATTATTTATGTAATTATTGAATTGTGTCAGAAACTAGATAAACGCAGCTATTGCCGATAAAATCGATAGTAATAATTGAGAGTGGTGATTGGTTTCACAGCCAGATTTTTGTTTTTATATGAAACTCTTGCTTATCTAGCTTATATTTATTACCATTTTCGTGTTGCTACCCCACGTGTAACATGGGGCGTAATCGGTTAAATACCCTAAAATACAATATTTTCTTAAAATAAAAATTTTTATTAAGTATGTGACCAAGTCGATTGTTTGTATAACCGACCCATAGGAACGGCTACGAAGCTATTAACGATTTTTATGAATCTACTAGCTGCACCCCGTAAGTCACCCGCGTAAGACTCGATCCCGTGGGAATACTGAGACAAAAAGTGTCCGATGTCCTAATCTAGGTAAGGGTCTACCCATGTGCCGAATTTCATCCCAGAATAAGAACAAGCAAATGTAGTTTCGTGAAGGAAATTAGCATGGATTAAGAAAGGCATGTAGGCTTGCATCAAGTCCACTTTCATACCACTCGTCATAGGAAAAGCCATTTAGCCACCCTGATGATGCTGTTTGACGAAGACATTATGGTCGACGAATATGGACCTAAGATCCAGAGCAAAGTGGAGCAATAGTAACAGATGCTGGAGAATATTAGTTTAGAAATCATGAAGTAGAACCAACGATTAATAAATTTCGTTTTGGAAAACAACCTACATAATATCATGAACAGCTACTACAACAAAAATTATAATAGAAAATGGACATGGGTGTCACCTAACGGGATGATAAGAAACGAAATAGACTACATAATTACAAACAGACCAAGGTTGTTTTCGAATATAGATATTGTCAACCAACTTAGCTATAATACAGACCACAGACTGCTTCGAGGAGAACATTACACGACAGTACCTAAAACAACAAGGAAAAATATCCCACATACAAAACAACCAATACTTCTACCACTCTCGAAAATCAGTCTAGAATCTCTACAAACAAATTTAGAAAGAGCAAATAGTCTCAAAGAACCTCAAGACAAATACGATGCCCTAGAAAAAGAATTAAAAGATTTCGAAAACAAAATTAGAGTAAATAAACCGAGAAAAGACAAACTAGGTCCAGAAGCAAGGAAGTTGATTATTCAAAGGAAAACCATGTTTAAAGACAGGAAAAACAATAAACATGATATAACAAAAGTAAGCAAAGAAATTAACTTAAACATACGAAAACATAGACAAAAACAAGAACGGGCACAATAAACCGCCACATAGAAAAATCTGGCGGAGTCAAGGAAGCATGGAACAAATTAAGGAAGAACCTGAATTGGATTGACAGTATGAAACATGAAAAACAAGACAAATAGAATTGAGATACTTAATGTAGCTACAGACTACTACCGCGAATTATACTCTGACAATGGAACATTAGCCGACAGTCAACCAGTCGTTTACAATGAAACTAATGAAGCAGAGATTCCGTGTATACTGAGAGAAGAAGTCAATAAAGCTATCAATTCACAGAAAAGAGGTAAAGCGCCAGGAGGAGACGGTATATCTAACGAACTGTTAATAGGAACATCTGAAGTAACAAGAAACATTACCACATATCTATTCAATATAATTTTGCGCACAGAATATATACCTCACCAGTGGGACTCCACAAGTTGACAGACTTGTCAACTATAATATTACTACATACAAAAGGGAAAAAAGACGATATTGTCAATTACAGACCCATCAGCTTGATGTCCAATGTCTACAAAATATTTTCAAAAATATTGTTGGATCGTTTAACAAGGATTTTGGATGAAAACCAACCAAAGGAACAAGCAGGATTTCGCAGTGACTTTTCAACATTGGATCATATCCACACTATAAAACAAGTAATTCAGAAATGCAGTGAATACGGTATTACCTTCTATTTAGCATTCATAGATTATAACAAGGCATTCGACTCATTAAAACACGCAAAAATATGGGAAGCTCTAGAAACACAAGGAATTAATAAAAAATATAAATAGAAAAAAGAAATATATATAAGAACATGAAGGCTAAAATACGAACAGAAAGAGAAGGAGAATACTTCCCGATAAAAAGAGGAGTGAGACAAGGTGATCCAATGTCACCCAAACTGTTTTCAGCAGTTCTTGAATACGTATTTGGACACCTCGAGTGGGATGATTACGGGCTGAATATTAATGGAGTGAAATTAAACCACCTCAGATTTGCAGATGATCTAATCCTAATTTCAGAAGATCCAAGAAGCTTGCAAGAGATGCTAGAACAGTGTCTGAAAGTGAGAAAGTGGGATTGTCAATGAATACTGGAAAAACTAAAGTGATAACAAACCGCACAAAAATCCCGATAATCGTCAATAACACCGCAATAGACTATGTGGAAGAATACACGTATCTCGGACAGATCATATCTCCGATAGACCTTACACTGAAAGAAGTAAATAACAGAATCAACTTAGCATGGAAGAGGTACTGGTCTCTCAAGAAGATAATGAAAAACCCTCATGTGCCACTTAAAGCAAAGAGATAAATATTTGATTCCAGCATTTTATCTGTCAAGACGTATGGATGCCAAACATAGAGCCTAACGAATCAAAGTATACATAAACTTGAAAGGACGATGCGTTAAAACGTCCCCCCAAACCTTACACCGACCAACAGATTTAAAATGTATCTCAGTCCAACCATCTTGGTAAGGTGATCAATTTTTACTATGACGACATCTGTCAAAAATATGGGATATCCCAGAAAAATCATGTTTTAATGTTATTATTTTTGGCACAAAATAACATGTTGTAAACCATATCTTTGATTTTTAATCACTATTTTTACTGCTAAATAATCTCGAGGAGCTCGTGGCTAAGTAATAACAAGCCGCACGGATCGATCCATCAGGTTAAGCTACGCTTGCCGGGGTTGGTCAGTGGATGGGTGACCATCTTTACATACCGAGACTCCTCCGTGCCTCGGAAAGCACGTTAAGCCGTTGGTCCCGGCTGTCATTTGTGGATCTTTGACAGTCGTTACGAGTCGTCAGAAGCCCGAAAGTCTGACACCAGTCTTACCAAGGGGTACCGTATTACCCAGTTACTGGGTTGTGGAGGTCAGATAGGCAGTCGCTCCATGTAAAATACTGGTATTCAGCTGCATCCGGTTAGACTGGAAGCCGACCCCAAGATAGTTGGGAAAAAGGCTAGGAAGATTGATTTTTACTGCTAAATAATGGCTAGTAACGTCTGTGAGCTGTTTCACTCTATGGCCTGACGGATGTTCTCGTCAATTGTTAGGTTAGGTTAGGTTAGCCTAACCTAACCTGCTGTTTTCTTTAATATTTTGTACAATTACGCAATCACAAGGATACGGTGATGCTGTTCATCTTTGAGTAGTTCCATGTAGCTACCTTGAAAATCCAAGATCAGTAAGTTGATCACTGTACTGTACTGTCACTAACCTAACCTAACCTAGGTTAGGTTAGCTTAGGTTAGGTTAGGTTTTGGCGAAAAGGCGTGTCACCTACAGGGGACGTGACGGCGGGTGTTGGCACGATATATTATGTCGTGCGGTATTCCACAGTGCTCGGTCCTGGGCCCACTTCTGTGGAACATCAATTGTCAAAACGTCCCCCCAAACCTTACACCGACCAACAGATTTAAAATGTATCTCAGTCCAACCATCTTGGTAAGGTGATCAATTTTTACTATGACGACATCTGTCAAAAATATGGGATATCCCAGAAAAATCATGTTTTAATGTTATTATTTTTGGCACAAAATAACATGTTGTAAACCATATCTTTGATTTTTAATCACTATTTTTACTGCTAAATAATGGCTAGTATCGTCTGTGAGCTGTTTCACTCTATGGCCTGACGGATATTCTCGTCAATTCTTAGGTTAGGTTAGGTTAGCCTAACCTAACTCACTTTTTTCTTTTAATCTTTTGTACAATTACCCAATCACAAGAATACACAAATGCTGTTCATTATTCAGGAGTGCCATGTGACCTTCAAAATTCAAGATCAGTTTATCACTGTTAGGTTAGGTTAGGTTATGTTCACTGCGTCCATTGTCGGGAGGACACGGCGCGGCATACATTGGCAGAGTGTGCCGCGTGGGAGGAGCCGCGCCGTGCCCTCGTTCCAGAAGTTGGAGCCGACTTGTCACTGCCGGCCGTCGTTCGTTCGATGGTCGGGAGTGCCGAGTCGTGGGACGCGGTGGTTTCCTTCTGCGAGACAGTCATCTCGCAGAAGGAGGCTGCGGAAAGGGAGAGGGAGATCTCGTCCACTCACCCGGCCCGCAGCAGGCGCACCGGGCGTCGGCGGAGGGCGGATAACGCCCTCTTCCAGCCCCCCTAAATGGGTCCAGGGGCGACGGATTCGGGGACATCCGTCGCCCCCCATCACACAGGACCCGAGATGGCGGCGCGTAGTGTTCCACGCGCGCCACTCTAAGACGTTACGGGGGGAGTTTGCACACCTCACTCCCCCTACGGGTCGGGGCCCGCAGAGTGCGGGCCGTCACCAGTCCGGGGCAGCGGAAGTTGCAATTTGCTCCCGCAGCCCCCCGACGCAAGTGTGCGAGGGAACACCGGGGTGGTTTTAGTCAGTAAGAGTCTGACAGACCCCTTCGCCCACCCCAGGGCGGAGGACATCCATGAGGATTTCCACCCCGAGAAAAAAAAAAAAAAAAAAAAGGTAATTATGGGTAAGGTTAGGTTAGGTTAGGTTACTGCGGGTGTCGAGGGCCTACCGGTCGGTGGGCTTCTCGGCGGCGTGCGCTCTGGCCGGCACCCCTCCTTGGGAGCTCGAGGCGTGGGTGCTGACCAGAGTGTACGAATGGACGGCGCGGTGTAAGGCGCTCGGGGAGCCCCCCGCCGCAGAAGAGCGGGAGGCCGTGCGGCAAGAGGCGAGGGACGCAATCGTCCATCACTGGACGGAGGACCTCGCCAATGCCGTTTTCGGCCGCCGAACTCTGGACGCGCTCGGGCCAGTCCTGAAGGATTGGCTCGAGCGGTCCCACGGTTTCCTCTCTTTCCGTCTGGTGCAGGTGTTGTCCGGCCATGGGTGTTTCGGAACGTACCTGCACCGGATCCAAAGGGAGGAGACCCCGTCGTGCCACGACTGTGGCGCGGCGGAGGACACGGCTCAGCACACCCTTGAGGTGTGCCCAGCCTGGTCCGAGCTGCGCTGCGGTCTGAGCGCAGCGGTCGGGCAGGACCTCTCGCTTCCCGGCGTCGTCAACTCGATGCTGGAAAGCGAGGGGGCCTGGACAGCGGTCGCCTCCTTCTGCGAGGACGTGATGTCGCAGAAGGAGGACGCGGAGCGCGCGCGGGAGGACGACCCTCTCGCAGCACCGCTCCGCAGGCGAAGACGGGGCATGAGAAGGCGATTGTACGATCGTCGTCTTATGCCCCCTGGTGGTGAACAGCGGGAGACGGGTGCGGGGGCGCCTTCTCCTGCATTGCACAGTTCACCATCCATGTCGGGCGGGAATGACAGAGCGCTCGCGGTTATTCCTGGGCCCCTCCCCGATGGGGGGGGCGTGTCGGGCTCGCCTGCAAGGCGGGCGGTCGTCAGCGGGGGACTGGATGTTATGGCTCTGCCGGATTCCCAGTCCTCCTCTTTGCAGACGAGGTAGGAGCGCCGCTGGGTCGTTTAGTGGGTATACCGGATTTTCCGGGGAGTCCCACATACCCCTCCCATCCCCCGATGGGTGGGCATGCGTAATGCATTTTTCCCAGCGTCAAAAAAAAAAAAAAAAAAAAAAAGGTTAGGTTAGGTTAGCCAACCAAAATGTTTTTGTTATTACAAAAAATCCCATTGATTTTGCAATTGAACGAGACAGTAAGTTTTTTTCTGGATCCTTATAAACATATTGGCATGTATCACATGGCTGTTGGAGGGGGGGGACGGGGTCCGACCCACAATGCGGGCCACCACATGCCCGTGAGTCTCGCACCTCACTCCTGCTGCGACGTCAAAAAGGGGCGCGCTTGGAACACTACGTGCCGCCGCTACGGGTCCTTCTGGAAGGGAGGCGGTGGACCTCCCCGAGTCCGCTGTCCCTATAGACCTGTTTACGGGGGCTGGTAGAGGGCGAGGTTAGGTTAGCCTAACCTAACCCACTTTTTTCTTTTAATCTTTTGTACAATTACCCAATCACAAGAATACACAAATGCTGTTCATCATTCAGGAGTGCCATGTGACCTTCAAAATTCAAGATCAGTTTATCACTGTTAGGTTAGGTTAGGTTAGGTTTTGTTAGGTTAGGTTATGTTAGGTTAGGTTAGGTAAGGATGGGTGATGGTGGAAACCAGCGCCGCATGTCGTGCGGTGTTCCGCAGGGTTCGGTTGTAGGCCCGCTCCTGTGGAACATCGGGTACGACTGGGTGCTGAGGGGCGAGCTCGGCCCGGGGGTAGACCTGACGTGTTATGCGGATGACACGCTGGTCACTGCCCGGGGGAGCTCGCACAGGGAGGCAGCGTTGCGCGCGACGGCTGCGGTCTCACAGGTGGTGAGCCGCATACGTCGCCTAGGCCTGGAGGTGGCCCTTAGTAAGTCGGAGGCCATGGTGTTTCATGGCCCCCGGCGGGCGCCACCACCCGGCTCACATATCGTGGTCGGGGGGACTCGGATCGCTGTCGAGTCTACCATGAAGTACCTAGGATTGGTGCTCGACAGCCGGTGGGACTTCGGGCCCCACTTCCGACGGTTGGCGCCCAAGTTGCTGGGTGCTGCTGGGGCGCTGTCAACGCTGCTTCCCAATCTGGGGGGCCCGAGCGCCGCTTGTAGGCGGCTCTACGTGGGGATCGTGCGGTCGATGGCCCTTTACGGGGCCCCGATCTGGGCGGCTGACCTGACGGCCGGTAGCATCGCTGTATTGCGTAAGCCGCAGAGAGCGATGGCCGTCAGAGTCATCAGGGGGTATCGCACGATCTCCTACGAGGCGGCTTGTGCACTGGCCGGATCCCCGCCCTGGGACCTGGAGGCGAAGGTGCTCGCGTCACTTCATCGGTGGCGCGAGGAAGCCACAGCGCGGGGCGAGCGACCGATGCAGCGACACATGGAGCTGCGTCGGTCTCAGCTTCGCGAGGTCCTGGTGGCGGAATGGCGGGAAAGGCTTTCACGCCCCACCGCCGGCCTCGTCACCATCGAGGCGGTCCGGCCGGTGCTCGACGACTGGCTCGGGAGGAGGCACGGCTCCCTGTCGTTTCGGGTGACGCAGGTGCTCTCGGGGCATGGCTGCTTCGGGAAGTACCTGTGTCGCATAAACAGGGAGCCGGACGCTCGGTGTCACCACTGCGTCCATTGTCGGGAGGACACGGCGCGGCATACATTGGCAGAGTGTGCCGCGTGGGAGGAGCCGCGCCGTGCACTCGTTTCAGAAGTTGGAGCCGACTTGTCACTGCCGGCCGTCGTTCGTTCGATGGTCGGGAGTGCCGAGTCGTGGGACGCGGTGGTTTCCTTCTGCGAGACAGTCATCTCGCAGAAGGAGGCTGCGGAAAGGGAGAGGGAGATCTCGTCCACTCACCCGGCCCGCAGCAGGCGCACCGGGCGTCGGCGGAGGGCGGATAACGCCCTCTTCCAGCCCCCCTAAATGGGTCCAGGGGCGACGGATTCGGGGACATCCGTCGCCCCCCATCACACAGGACCTGAGATGGCGGCGCGTAGTGTTCCACGCGCGCCACTCTAAGACGTAACGGGGGGAGTTTGCACACCTCACTCCCCCTACGGGACGGGGCCCGCAGAGTGCGGGCCGTCACCAGTCCGGGGCAGCGGAAGTCGCAATTTGCTCCCGCAGCCCCCCGACGCAAGTGTGCGAGGGAACACCGGGGTGGTTTTAGTCAGTAAGAGTCTGACAGACCCCTTCGCCCACCCCAGGGCGGAGGACATCCATGAGGATTTCCACCCCGAGAAAAAAAAAAAAAAAAAAAAGGTAAGGATGGGTAAGGTTAGGTTAGGTTAGGTTAGCCAACCAAAATGTTTTTTGTTATTACAAAAAAATCCCATTGATTTTGCAATTGAACAAGACAGTAAGTCTTTTTCTGGATCCTTATAAACATATTGGCATGTATCACATGGCTGTTGGAGGGGGGGGACGGGGTCCATACAAAATTGGTCATGGTCCTTTGATAGCATAGTATGGAACGAAGCATACTCAACATCAAAACAAAAGATAAAATAAAACTTTATAATATAAGAAACATAACGAGAATAACCGACGTTACTTATTGTATTAAAAAACTGAAATGAAGGTGGGCAGGACATATGATTAGGAGTAAAAAAGACAAGTGGTCTAGGGACGTAACCGAGTGGTGCCCAAGACAACACAAAAGAAAGAAAGAGAGACGTAGATGGGAGGACGACATCAGAAGAATAGCTGGAATTACTTGGAGAAATCAAGCACATAACCGCACAGTGTGGCAAGCTCTTGGGGAGGCCTATGCTGGAAAGCAAGACAATCTTCACGTACCGGTGTCAGACAACTAAACATGTTATAAATGTTAATTTCATGTAAGATTGTTAAATAAAGGCTTATATTATTATATTATATTATAAGTAGAACCAGAACAGAAAATGTGATCTGCAATTTCGGCGTTCTCTACAGTTATCAGATAGCACGCTATATCGGGTCTACTCAAAATGGCAGCAGGATAGGGGTACAATTATTACAACTCTGTCACTTTCCTTTTGAGTATAAATGTAAGTGAAACATTAGTGAAATGTATAAATATATCAATTCAAAAAGTAGATATTAACTGAAATAGCGGCTAACAAATATTTAGGGAAGGAGATGAAATGCTGCGTCAATCTCAAATAAATTGGTATGGCAGCAGAAGGATGAAGATGATTCCGACTAGAAGGAAATGATACAATTTTTATTTAAACTTGTATGTTTTTTATTGCTTGTATTTCCATTGACAGTTTCTGTAAACGGTTAACCAGAGTAAGTGTAACGTTACATTAAGGAGAAATCGGTGATAGGTTCCTGTACTTGCTATCACCGACTCTTATGGATCAGTAATATAAGCGAAGTATGTACAAATATGAAAATGTTTCACCGACTCATAAAAACTAGGTAATATGTATTTATTTGATTTTTCTTACTATATCAGAGATTGTAAGTAGTTGATTTTGAAAATAATATTAATGAATGCAAACATTGTGATACAGAGAAAGGTAATTTAAAAAGCTTGGGGTGTATGTAAACTTTGCTACGAACGGGCCCGAACGGCGTAGTCGATGGTATTACGCGCTCCTACGCGCGTAGCTATCAATTGTGGGAGCTGCTGTAGCATTTTGCGCGATTTATAATAAATTATACTTAACTTACTACTTTAGAATAATTAACGATATACACACATCAAAAAAAGTTTGTGATCACTAGCAAAAGTTGATATATTTGTAAAATTTAACTTTATCAAGAAAAAGTGTTTACGTTATATCTTTTTTTAATAGAAATTCACTGCCTGAAAGAATCTAAAAAGAAGAAGAAGCCATAATACTGATAAAATCATAAATACCATAGTCTACTGTAACAAAAAAGATTTCTAATTTTCAAACTGATCGCAAACTTTTTTTGATGTGTGTACAAACTAACGACATTTGTCGACAACGACGACGTTTTGAACTAAATAAATGAAAAAAAATAATTTAAACATTTCTAAAAATCTTTGAAATTCTACATATTTCTAGATTAGATTATTGTCTTTTGACAAACGTAACTTCGATAGGCCCGTCATGTCTCAGCACGATATCGGCGATGATTCGAATGTCTTCGGGATGAGTGACTGGCTCCAGCTTGAACTCCCTCAACACCTCCGCCACGGCTACCTTCATCTCCATCATGGCGAATTTTTGACCTGAACAAAGCAATTTTGTATTGAGAATTTTTGTTGTTCGTTTAAATGGATCTTTTTGTCGTCAATCCCGCTTTCACAGCTACACAGCGCCCTCTGTATAACACGAGAACATGGTATTTCAGTCTTGATTGGGAAAGGACAGTTATATGGGTTTGCTTTCAACACAGTTATCGATGTTAATACTTATGATTTACCTATACAGTTTCTAGGTCCAGCACTGAAGGGTATGTACGCATAAGGATGTCTTCCCGCGCTGTTCTCAGGCAGGAACCTGTCGGGGTCGAACTCGTCGGGGTTCTTGAACAGCTCAGGGCGGCGATGCAGATCGTAGATGTGAATGTGGCAAAACGTCCCAGCCGGGATTGTATAATTACCTGGAATATAAAGTATGTGAGTAAAGTAGGTAATTATGCCGAAAATATAACACGAATAAAAACAAAAAGAGATTATTTTGTTAATTAATCGTGTTTTTACACGATAACTGGACGTGGTAGGCGATAAGATATATATAGATACCTACTAATTGCTGACAACAAGCATGTAGGTACGTTGCAATAATTTACAGAGAACATCTCATTTATGATTCGTTTACTAATCCAAAACGTTTAAATGGATGGAGTACTCAAGACAAACACCATGTAATGTCTGGCGGAAGCTTAACACAATACTTTACTACTTACTCAGTGTAACCTCTTCGTTCAAGCTTCGACTGATAAAGTGCACCGGAGGGTACAGCCGCAGTGACTCCTTAATGCAGCGTTCTAAGTATTTCATCTTTGGTAAGTCTTCCATAGTGACGGAACGCTTTGAATCACCCAAGATTTCTTTCATTTCAGCAAATATTTTTTCCTGTTTAGAAATGTGCTAGTAGGTAGGTATATTATTGATAAGGTTCAAGCTTAAGCATTTGGCAGGAGTGACATAATTGGTCCACAATTCGTAAAGTTTCGTTTTTAATGTAAAGTTATGCGAAGAGAAGTTCTACAAATACAAGTATTTTTATTTAGTTCTTGTTTATGTTTGCTGGGCTGTCTATACATCTCCAAATTATCTAGATTGTTTTTCGCGTTAGTACCTACGTAGTTATTGTAGTTATATAACCATGTGAATAGGACCAGCACATACGTAGGTATGTCGCTATAACTCTTTGCATCTCTATTTGGATTCTGTCTAATCAGAAAAAGATTACAGTGATTTTAAAATGTAACCAACCTGTACGTCCTTATGATGAGCAAGAAGCATAAAGCAAAACGCCAATCCAGAAGCTGTGGTGTCATGCCCCTGCAAAAAAAACGTTATCATGTTTACTATTTAACTGTAATGTTTCGTAAACAATATTATATCATCGGTTGACGAGTTTACGCACTTCAAACATGAACGTATCCACTTCTTCTTGAATGCCAATGTCGTCGATCAGTCCTTCCTTCTTGGCTGTTATTAATAAATCCAACATGGCGGTCTTCTTTTTCTTGTACACGTAAGTATCATCATCCGCTGCAGTCGGCTCAGATATGTTTATTCCATATTTTTCTATGTACTCTGTTCTTTCCGCAATTACATTCTTTGTGAAGCCATGCATTATTTTTAGATAACTGTCTTGTTTTCTGCTCAGAGGTGTTAGATAAAATAAGAAATCAAAAAAATAATACATTTTGCTAAATCTTTGGAAAAATACATATCCTATATTATATATTGCATCTTTGTAAGCACTTATTTCTGATTTATTATAATCACTCAACTTGGTGCCCATTGCGGTTTCTGAAATGATAAGTCACAATGAGAATGAAAATGAGACAAACAATTTCTGTTGAAGACAATTCTTTGGCATCGTTAGACGTAACCTTTTTAGGTATAGTTATTTTTTTCAACAGTTGTTTATGAATGCATATTTTTTATTGAGTGACTAGCCCTATCTTCGCACGAGTGTAGAATCGGTCATTTATAGAATCAGTCAATTTAAGAATCGGTCATTTGTAGAATCAGTCATTTATAGAATTGTACATTCCAAGAATTGGTCAATTATAGACTCTGTAGGCATTTCGCGAATTAGTCATTCCTAGATTCAAATATCCGAATTACTTTGCTAAAGGTACATAACTTATCGATGTTAAATATTAATTTAGTATACATATGCTTCCGGAAATAAATGTAAGGACTGAAACGCGTTAAACATACTTATTTAGCTTGAGTCAAGTTATAGTTCGCTCTACACGGTGACATTTCTTACAAAAGCACCCCACTTAATGAACCCAATGACTACTACACATTCATAAAAAAATTGTTAACTGCTCCTAGATGTATTTTATGTCGGGTACATTGAGTGGCGCTTTGTAAAACGACAAAAATGTCACCGTGTAGAGCGAACTATAACTTGACTCAATCTCAGATACACGAATAAAGATATTATGGTTTATACATGGTTTTAAAAGTGTTAAGATAATTACAATTTCATGTATAATTATCAAAACATTTAATATAGGTACCTAACCTCTAAAATGGCAGTGCGAACGTGTCCGAAGGCACTAAGAATTTATTTAGATAAGTTATGTTATAATCTTCTGCGTTTCGTGTGGTTTGTGACTTACTTGGTGTCAGAGTTTTAAAGCCGCACGGGCCCCTGACTTGGCTTCACATGCCATCGAGAAAAAATCTTTCAGGCATGCCGTTTGTGCCATAGTCGTGCGTTTCCTCACGATATTTCCTTCACCGGTTTTTAAGTGATATATTATGCAATACGCGCATGAATCCGAAAAGTCAGAGGTGCCTGCCTTGAGTTCGGACTCCAGACGTAATGAAGGTAGGTAGGTACTTACCGCATATAGAGTTGAGAGTAAATTCTGAGATAATAGGCACTACGTCTACAGGTCGACCGGACTCCTGTTTGAGGCGCTCCACAAAGCGCTGACTATTATTTTCAAGAACTTGATAAAATTGACGCAAAATGTTGAAATGGAAAGTGGGCGTTAGAATTTTTCTTCTTTCATGCCATTTAGAACCTTAAAACAATTATAATATAAATTAATTATCACAAAAACCTTTACGTATATAAATATCCAAAAAATATCTACATGCAGCACTAACCTTTGCTTACAAGAAGTCCATCTCTAAGCCAAGGCTTTAAAACATTGTAGACTTGACTTTTCTCGTTGTATTTCATGTTTGAGACAATTGTCTGGAATAACAAGAAATGATAAAAAAATGCACAAAATCACTTTCTATATACATTTTTTTAATCACACTGTATCTTTTTATTATAAGTTTATACCTCGACATCTTCAGGGTTGTAAATATTCACGGCCCCTACGGGGTAAATCCAAAATCTATAGATTCCAGAATTTTCTTTAGCTGCGCTTCTTGCCAATTCCATTAATCCAACTGAAAAAATTAAAACACATAAAATAAATGATAAATGATTATTTGATTGACGTGTTAAAATATTTGTTCAAGCCTACTTACAGAAATATAATAATAATTATATTTCTGTAAGTAGGCTTGAACAAATATTTTTACACGTCAATCATATTTTTAAAACTAGGTCCGCGTTTCGTATCTGACTACTCTGAGAAAGGCCGAAACAAACTCAGAGGTCACAGACTCTTTTATTCTAAAGTCCAGACATAATCTTGATCATATCATTTAAAGACCATGTAGATTGGTGTCTGAAATGGTCTTTTGTGGAAATATGCACACAGATTGAGTGGACCTGTCCAGTCAGTCCACGCACGTCAGTAATCGTGTAACTCAACTCACAACATCAGGAGCTCAACGATTCGACGAACAATACCAAAGAAAGTACAATGTTCGTCGAATCGTTCGAAGATTTGGGTAGGCCGCATAAATTATTCAAACTTCCAAGCCATGATTAAATATAACAGAAAACAACAAAAAAAAAGTACCCACATAGTCTTCACAATTTCACATTCACAATAATATAAACAATATAATACTTTATAAAGTAAATATTGTTGTCAATATATAAAATTCATCAATGTCAATGTGTATGTAAATTCCGAAAATAATCTTGGTTAGATCTTCTGAGGACCATATAGATTGGTAATATAATATTTTTAAGCTATTGCATAGCTTCTATCGCGGGCCTTGAGCGTGGAGACCTAATCCAGAAATTCCGTAACGAAAACAGTGTTTTGTTTTTCCTAAGAAAAGAGTGTTTTGTATTAAAAATTATGTTTAACTGCTTGACAACAATGTTCAAATTTACTTAAACGAATGATACGAGAGTGTTGTATTGAAAATTATGTTTAACTGTTTGACAATAAAGTTCAAATTTACTTAGACGAATGATCCTTGACTATTAATAGTTAAATTAAAACCTTTTTATTAGTTTGATGTTCCCGGCCATTACGTTGTGTCAAGTTTTAAAAACTATAAATGTGAATAACAGTTCCTGTCAATGTCATCATTGTATATGTATTTCTTGTATTCGGGTTAATATTTTACAATTGCGTAAGTTGATAAAAAATGCTATGCAATAGCTTCGCCGGGGCAGTCCCCGAGTGCCACACGTCTTTTTTTGTTATTGGTCCAATGGTAACGGCCCCGACTACGAGTTGTAGGTCGTGGGTTCGAACCCAAGCAGGCGCTACTTTGTGTAAATAATTTCATCAACACTGCACTCAAAACGGTGAAGGAAAACATCGTGAGGAAATCGGCATGTCTTAGAACCAAAAATTCGAAGACATGTGACATCCACCAACCCGCACTATGCCCGCGTGGTGAATTACGGCCCACTCCCTCTCACAGAGAGGAGGTCTGTGTCCCAGCAGTGGGAACATTAATAGGCTGATTATGTATTGGTTAAAAACTAGCGAAAACTGTTAAATTTCCTCATTTACCTGACGAGAGCATTAAAGCCGGGGCGTTCCCTAAAATAAAGGTGTCCGCCGGCCCGGGGATTTTTCTTATTTTCCTGGCTCTTTCATTATAGTTGCAGAAAATATGTAAAAAACATAAAAATCCCGCGATAAGAAATAAATACCAAAACATTTTGCGAACGTCTACGCACTTCACTGGAACACTATGTACTAAAAACCAGACTTTATCTTATATTTATGTTATAACGTAATTGCAGTGTCCGCCTTCGACAATCAGGAGATAAAGAATTTTATTTTTAATTATAACTTTTTTTAATTTCAGAACGTACGTCACAGTTCTTCTTTACTGGCAAGGCCGCAAAGGCCTTACTACGGAACTAATGCACAGCGGGAAACATCTTGTGCATCCGTTGTGACCGGATTTTGAGATAACTTGATAAGTATTTACCAAACATGCAAAGATTGGCGGATTGATGATGATTCGTGGGTGAAGCCCTAGAAAAATCAGTGATAGAATGCAGGTTCGGTTATCTTTCAGTCTGTATACTAGCTAGCTAGACAGACGAGGTATCGCTATATCATTCCACCTAGAGTCTGGCTAACGAAAGTTGGCCCCAGAATATTGGCGGCAAATTTAAAAAATACATGCATGACAAATGACAACACTAAATACACCAGAGATACCGAACGACAACCTTGTCAAATTGACGTTCACGTTCATACAGAGTTGCTATATAAAAAGTTCGCAAATAATTCCAGGGCCAACTTTCGTTAGCCAGACTCTACCACCTACCACAATTTAATCGACACAGTTCACTGCAAATTTTCCTTATGTACTCGTAATATGACTTACTTTTAATAGGACTAATTACTTGATCTAACCTTTAAACTAATTCCTATTTTACCATTATTTACCATATAGATACTTAGGGCCTGTTTCAGCTTTTTTTTTTTTTTTTTTGGGTGGCAAATCATCCAATGACTTCTCCCGCTCTGGGCGGAGCGGAAGGGCGAGTCAGAGTTTTACTGACTAAAACCCACCCGTGATCCTTCCCTTGCCATGCCAGGGGCCACGGTTTCCCCTTGGGACTACCCGCAACCCCCGTCAGTTTTGCTGACATCTCTTTGAGGCGCGCGTGGAACACGATGCGCCGTCGACCCGGGCCTGCACCCTAATTACGAAACGCAAACTCAATTTTAAATTGAAACCAATTGAAAAAGATTGTCAGTCCATTGCTTCATAAGTTCGACAAAAAGAATCTGCTTAATTTTTTTTGTCGAACTTATGAAGCAATGGACTGGCAATCTTTTTCAGTTGGTTTCAATTTAAAATTGAGTTTGCGTTTCGTAATTAGGGTGCTGGTCCTTATCGGACGGCTAGCTGCCCTCTGCTCTCCGTCCGCAGAGGGCCTGTTTCACCTACGATTAAGTTCCTAGTAACTTACTTGGCAGATAATTTCATACAAATTCTGTTCCATTTTTTAATTTATTCGGTAAGTAGTGGCTATTCGGACATCGTGAGGCCCTTAGATATGCAATGCAACGGATAGTGATATCGCCAGATACCGTCAGTGTATCAGACTGTCGGCCGAATTTTCGGCGCAAATTATTTTCTTGCCAATCAATGGTGCGTGGGCACAGCGGTCATTGGTATTGGGAGTGAGATGCATTATCGGTTGACTGAAAAATAAATCATACTGACCTTCTGAACTGTTGTCACATCCCGGTGACAACAGTTAAGGTTTTATATAATGGGGGTAAACTTTGCTACGAACGGCGGCGTAGAAGATGTTATTACGCGCTCCTGCACTCGTAGCTGTCAAATGTGGGCGCTGCCAGGTACTGCAGCTTTTTGCGCGATTTATAATTATTATAAGACCTTTCCTTTTTTTTTGGGTGGAAAATCATCAAATAACTTCTTCCGATCTGGGCGGAGCGAATTATTATAGCCTTCTATTAAGTCTTTTTAAATAGTATAAATAATTTAAAATAAAGAATACTTTTTAATCTACTTGTAACATATCTGAAAATCTTTATTAGATTCTACTTAGTAGAATTAGATTATTGTCTTTTGACAAAGGTAACTTCGACAGGCCCATCATTTCTCAGCACGATATCGGTGATGATTCGAATGTCTTCGGGATGAGTGACTGGCTCCAGCTTGAACTCCCTCAACACCTCTGCCACGGCTACCTTCATCTCCATCATGGCGAATTTTTGACCTGTATAATGCAATTTTGTAATGAGTTTTTGTTGTTCGTTTAATTGGATTTTTTTGTCGTCAATGCCGCTTTCACAGCTACACAGCGCCCTCTGTATAACATGAGAACATGGTATTTCGGTCTTGATTGAGAAAGGACAGTTATATGGGTTTGCTTTCAACACAGTTATCGATGTTAAAACTTATGATTTACCTATACAGTTTCTAGGCCCAGCACTGAAGGGTATGTACGCATAAGGATGTCTTGCCGCGCTGTTCTCAGGCAGGAACCTGTCGGGGTCGAACTCCTCGGGGTTCTTGAACAGCTCAGGGCGGCGATGCAGGTCGTAGATAAGGATGTGGCAAAATGTTCCAGCCGGGATTGTATAATTACCTGGAATATAAAGTATGTAATAATTGCAAAAGAGAGAAGGAAAGAAATAAAGAAAAATATTTTAATTGGGGCATTCACTGGAAATACAACAATAAACAACAACATTAAAACCAACAAAATTGTGAAAACAAAAAAGAAGATCTGTGCGATGCCAAAAAGGCTCCTATCTCAGCATAAAGGCTTTTGCAGACCAGCACGACTTGTCGCGCGACGCGACACGAACAATACTTACAATTTCTAAGAAAACTTCACGGTACAACAATAACCGGTGTCGTCATGCATCAACGCTGCTGACATGAAAGTTTCTTTGGCCGCCTGAATAAAGTATTAAATTGTCGTCTATCAGGCGGAAAAAGGTGCGCGCCATCAATGGTTGGGTCATGCCAAATTTGATGTACTCTTTCGGCATACTCAAATGGACTCAGACGGAACGTGACGCCCAAGATAGGAGGGTGCGCACACTGTTGACCGCAAATCGCATGCATCAACCCACGGTCATCGATGATGAGACTGTAGATCCTGCAGAAGTGCGGAGGTCGTGGCTTCTTAAATGCTAATACCCTGCACAACCGTGAAATAAGCAGTCTCAGTGAATATTTCCTAGAAGTCGACGTGGGGATGTGGTTTCAGTGTTGTGCACTGAAACCACATCCCCACGGGCCTGACCCCGCTCTCCTTGGCTAACGAGAACTGGCGCAAACCGTAGTATTAGATAATTATGACTGCAGGGAGATATGGTAGAGCAAAAAGCTTCACCCGTATGTAGACCTCTTAGCGTCCCGTCCGTATCACGGTTACGATTCGGTGACCTCTTCGGGGCAACCGAAGTTTTTGCGATCATGGACGAAGTTCTGATGACGAACAACTACCAGAAATATATTGTGACACCGTTAGCATCTGTCGGGCATGCCACTTTAAAAAATATATATTTCACATTGTAATTTATATGTATTTAAATGTAATAAAGGAATAAAAAATACTAATCATAAAGTTGGGGAGTAAAGAAAGTACTAGTAGCGAAAATAAAATGCAGTAAAAACATGCATTAGGATATGGGAAGAGATAATTTAGTTAATTAATCGCGTTTTTACAAGATAACTTGACGTGCTGGCCGATAAGATATATCTGCCTACTAAACATATACTCACGCCTTCTTCCCATAGGGTGGGCAGACACTACGAAACGCCACCTGCTACACCTAACAATCGCACGCAATAATAAGCATGTATGGCAATAGTTCGCAGAGAACATCCACGTCTACTAATGCGAAACGTATTTAATAGTGCACTCAAGACAAACACCATGTCATATCAGGAAGAGGCTTCACACAATACTCTACTACTTACTCAGTGTAACCTCTTCGTTCAAGCTTCGACCGATGAAGTGCACCGGAGGGTACAGCCGCAGTGACTCCTTAATGCAGCGTTCTAAGTATTTAATCTTTGGCAAGTCTTCCATAGTGACTGAACGCTTTGAATCACCCAAGATTTCCGTCATTTCGGCATAAATCTTTTCCTGTAAAAAAACTTATTCATTTTAGAGATAAATAGGACCTACATATGGAGTAATGCCCGTTTTCACCTTTACTAAGTGACACTTAAATGAATCCTTAAATAAAAGTGCACTGTTGGATTTTCAACGCTAGGCTTAGCGTTGAGAGTTGAAAATCCAACAGAGCACTTTTATTAAATAAATGAAGCAAAATTGTTAGGAGGTATATTGGTGATACTGCTAAGCAGACGGTTATGTCAGGAGTGACATTCTCGTATCACAATCGTAAATTGTAAGTAGAGTAAAGCTGAGAAGATTTCTACAGATACAAGTCTTTTATAGTACGAGAGCCCACGACCAAAACCATGTCACATCGTTTTACGGCAAAAAACGTATAAAATCGTTAGTTTAGATGATTCTGAACCCGACGTGGTGTGCAGTACCAGTCAGGGGGCCAAGTCTACTAATTTACAAACGTCACAATGGTCTCTCGATGGTGAGTTTTTGACAGATTTTGTATGGCAAATCTGTCAAAAACTCACCATCGAGAGACCATTGTGACGTTTGTAAATTAGTAGACTTGGCCCCCGGAAATGTCGCAGCTTTACGGGGACCATATCAGCTATTAAAAAAAAAATAGGCAGACGGTTTTATCACAATTATGTGTGATATTAAAAATGTACAAGACTTCGTAATTTTATTATAAAAAAGTTTGTTTCCCGACATTTTACGCGTCACATGTGGCCTGAGCGCATTTAATTTATTTGTAATTTTGACTGATTGCGAATGAGTTACGAATGCGAACGTTCTCAAAAATTACAGGAATTGCCCCTGTGGAATATTGATTTTTTTAAGGCAGTGTATAGAGTACCACCATTGGCACTCTATCCCTATCGGATAAAGTGCCACTATAGGCACCCTAGTAACACCGCCTCGGCCCGGCTAAATTGCCGCAAGCATTGGATTGTCATTGTCACTGTCACTAAGTCACGTCACTTGGTATTTTGTTTGATTGTCGAGGTTAGATCGCTGTAAAACATCACATTCCCAAAACATTACATTCTCTTGTGCCTAAACGGTCCCTGGCACTTCGCCGGCCGCTACCGCGGCACCGCTCGCTACGCTCGCTCGGCTCGTGCGTTGTGTGGTCATAGTTCTAACCTAACCTAACCTAAATAACAAGTGACAGTGACAATGCAACGCTCACGGCACCCTAGCCGGGCCGAGGCAGTGACACTAGAGTGCCACAAGAAACTCGCGGCTCTCTATACACTTCGTTTTTTTAATCATTTGTATGTTTGAAAACGATGATTATGATTATGACATAGATGGTATTAAAAATGATTTTTATTTTGTTCAATAAGCACCATTTTTCAAATGTTATCCCAGTTTCTTTTTGTCCAATTTACTAGAGTAGAGCAAAACTCAAACTCAAATTAATATTTTTAATTTTGAACAGATTTGGTAGGCCTTAGGCTGCCTGTCCACCGGAGCGGAGAGGAGAGGAGAGGAGCGGAGATGTGTCAATATTAACCAATAAAATCAAAACTCCGCTCCAGAGGTGCGATTCTATTGGTTAATTTTGGCACATCTCCGCTCCTCTCCTCTCCTCTCCGCTCCAGTGGACAGGCAGGCTAATGCTCGTCTTTGGATAAACATGATTAGTTCAGTTTTAGTGGGGTTCACTGAAAGGTGAAATTCCGTGCACCGTCTTTGTACAATACGTTGCGCTTGCTGAGTGAGGTGGCATATCGTTCCCGTCAACTGCCCCGAGACTATTTGCGAGGATTGCGAGGTCGTCTGCATAACCTATTGTGTAATAGCAACTGGCGTTGTGTTTGGTGGTGAGGTCATTAATCACCAGATTCTACAGAAGATGGGACAACATCCCTCCCTGGGGGCAGCGTCTGGCTATCATGGCCAACTGCTGCTCATCCTCAAGGTGAACTAACCTTGCTTACCATGTTTGTAATCCAGTCCATCCATTTGTTCCAGCTGACTACTAGATGAAGAGCGGATTCGGTCGACTTACTTGAGCTGTATGCGTGTTGGATAACATGTAGCGATATGGTTTTCAGAGCACCGATCCCCAACTCCCATATCACACAGTTTCTCTCACAGTCGGTGGGATTTGGCGTTTGTGTAGTCACCGTTACCTGGCTTAGGGATGAATATTACTTTCACTTTCTTCCATCCTTTAGGAAAGTAGCTTACCTTAAGGCAGGGCACGCTCTCATTTAAGGCACCAGTTATGACTGGTGCCTTAAATAAGAGCATGCCTGGGACAAAGATTCCACACCACATTAGTACGGCGGGAATACTCCTTCAGGACCAGCTGCTTTAAAAGGATGGAAACTACGGATGGCCCATTGGAGTTGTACTCGTGATCACCTGGAGAGCGTAAAATAAATAATTGTCTCATAGGTTTTAAATTATATCTTGCCAGTCGATTACCTGCGCGAAGACACATCCAGAGAAGTGAGTTTCAATAAGGACGCGTCTGGTTTCTTCTGGTGAGGCCGTGAGTGTGTTTTCAGGTTTGCGGAGAGTTGCGGGATTGATATTTCATATGAATTTTTTTGTAAGTTCATTTTTTTTTTTTACATATTTGGTAATGCGGTCAGGTCAAACGTGACGCGGAATTTCTGAAATTGGGTTTTTTGGTTTCAGAATAACCAAATATCCATCGATTTTATAAGGTTTTGGTCGCAAAACGATGAGGCAAAAATGTTGGTATGTGTGGTGAATTGTAATCACATAACGAATGGTTATGGACTTCCACAGGAACCTGCCGGTCCTCATTACTCTTCATCCACCCTTATGCCTATCGATTTCGCCACTATTTTGAACTGTCTAGTCAGAAAAAGAACACAGACGTTTTAAAATATGACCAACCTGTACGTCCTTGTGATGAGCAAGGAGCATAAAGCAAAACGTCAATCCAGAAGCTGTGGTGTCATGTCCCTGCAAACAAAACGTAAACATAGTATGTTTACTATTTAAATGTTTAGTAAACAGTATTATATTATCGGTTGACGAGTTTACGCACTTCGAACATGAACGTATCCACTTCTTCTTGAATGCCAATGTCGTCGATCAGTCCTTCCTTATTGGCTGTTATTAATAAATCCAACATGGCGGTCTTCTTTTTCTTGTACACGTAAGTATCATCATCCGCTGCAGTCGGCTCAGATATGTTTATTCCATATGTTTCTATGTACTCTGTTCTTTCCGCAATTACATTCTTTGTGAAACCATGCATTATTTTTAGATAACCGTCTTGTCTTCTGCTCAGCGATGTTAGATAAAATAAGAAATCAAAAAAATAATATGTTTTGACAAATCTTTGGAAAAATACATATCCTAAATTGTATATTGCTTCTTTGTAAGCATTTATTTCTGATTTATTATAATCACTCAATTTGGTACCCATTGCGGTCTCTGAAATGATAAGTCACAATGAGAATAAAAATGAAACTAGCAAGTGCTGCTGAAGAATTTTTTTTCTGCTAATAAATAAAAAAGTTACTATAAGTACTTAAAGCTAGCAAAACCAAATTAGATCAGAAATAATTTAATTTACTTAAATTATGCAATAAATAAATAACAATAATAAGATTAAAATTAATTTTTCGAGCATGCAAATATATCAATATCAATGACACTTGAAATAGAGGATTCCAATTCTATGTAAAGGCAGCGTAAGCCAGACTTCGTGCGACAAGAATTGAAACCTGACGCGCATGAACTGTTCGGGGGACAGAAGGGTACTTACCAGATATAGAGTTGAGAGTAAATTCTGAGATAATAGGTACTACGTCTACAGGTCGACCGGACACCTGTTTGAGGCGCTCCATAAAGCGCTGACTATTATCTTCAAAAACTTGACAAAATTGACGCAAAATATTGAAATGGAAAGTGGAAGTCAAAATTTTTCTTCTTTCTTGCCATTTTGAACCTGAGAATAATTATGAATATAAGTTATTATTATCACAAAAACCTTTAGGTATGTAAATATTTAAAAAATAAACTGCATGCAGCACTAACCTTTGCTTACAAGAAGTCCATCTCTAAGCCAAGGCTTTATCACCCTGTAGACTTCACTTTTCTCGTTGTATTTCATGTTTGATAGAATTGTCTGCAATAACAAGGAAAGATTAAAATTCACAAAATAAATCATTTTCTATATATTTAAAAAACATCACCCTGTATCTATATACCTCGACATCTTCAGGATTGTAAATATTCACGGCCGCTATGGGGTAAATCCAAATTCTATAGATTCCAGCACTTTCTTTTGCTAAGCTTCTTGCCAATTTCATTAACTCAACTGAAAAATTAGAACATAATTATTAAAATGGATTGAATTTTTTAAATTGGTTAGAAAAACAAGCGAAAAATGTTAAAAGTTCTAAGTACCTGAGGAGCGCATTACAGCTGGAGCATTTCCTAAAATAAAGGTGTCCTCCGGCCCGGGGATTTTTCTAATTTTCCTGGCTCTTTCATTATAGTTGCAGAAAATGTGTAGGAAACATAGAAAACCCGCGACAAGAAATAAATACCAGAACATCTTGCGAACGTCTACACACTTCGCTGGAACACTTTGTATCTAATACTAAAGACGCGACTTTTTTTGATTTATGTAAATATTGAATTGCAGTGTCCGGCTTAGACAATCAAAATAAGTATAAATACTTGTTACCTATTCATTATTATTTTTCATAAATTTCGACTTCATCTTTTATTCTTGTAATTAACGAACTGCAGCTTCCAAACAATGGTAGATAAGTAATTAATAGTTATTATTCATTGCAGTTTCCAGATAGTAGAAGATAACTTATTAATCTGGGGGCACGGCAGTGCCCCCGCCAAGTCGAGCAAAAAAAAGCGGCACGGGCGGCCGTACCATCCTTTTCTTGAAGCAGTTCAGGCCACTTTCGACCCCCTATAACTTCGTTGTGGATAAAACTAGAAGCCTGAATTCCAAGCAGCCAAGCAGGCATTGTATAAACACGGTATATTTCAAATTTCATTCAATTTGAATCAGAAGTTTAAAAATTAAAACTAGTCAAAATTTCTTAATTTTGTCACACTTTGACTGACTGACTGATGGATCATCAAAACTCGTAAGGCACTTCTAGCAGACATAGAAGCTTCAAATTTAGAATACAATTAGTGTTAAGTGTATAAATCAAGGAAAAAAAAAATATTTTGTAATTTCGCTCCAGTTTTCTAGATACACCAACTGCATAAATAATGTTTTCAAACTTAGTAATCCTATATAAATGTATAAGATTACAAAGTTACATTTGCAGTTAATGAATGCTTCAAATTTAGAATATAATTAGTGTTAAGTGTATAAATCAAGGAAAAAATAAAATATTTTGTAATTTCGCTCCAGTTTTCTAGATACACCAACTGCATAAATAATGTTTTCAAACTTAGTAATCCTATATAAATGTATACGATTACAAAGTTACATTTGCAGTTAATGAATAAGAGTACCTGTATATATGTATAATCTACAAAAAGAAATGAGATGCCATCAAAAACAATACTTGTAAAAAAAAACAAGTCTCGCAACTCAGTTCTTCTACCGTAAAAAGTTGTGAGATCCATGTAATACCAAGTCGGTAACTTTATTAAGTCCCTTTTTAAAGGACCTTCTGTCAAGTTATTACGTAATTATCTAACCTAACAACATCTTAAAGTGACCATAACAATATTAAAAATCTTTTATGTTTTAAATAAAATAGATTGACTTGGCATCAGCAAATTGCAAAAAACTTAAAATTTTAATTTCACGGATCCACCTTAAAGGCCTTTCAGATAGAAGCGATATCGCTGTCGAGCTCGGTAGCGATACTGGTCCACAGTGACTAACCAGAAGGCGGACCAGTATCACTACCGAGCGCGATACTGATATCGCATATATCTGAACAGGCCTTAATATTAAAATTGGAATCGTTTCGTGGTGACTCGTACCTAGTACCTAACTAAGACTCGATTGGAGATTTATTATTCGTAGTAAGTATTTCGGAATGAAGTTATATTACAGGCCCCCAGCAATACCTGGTCTTATAAAAGTCATCTATGCGCCTTGAGTATTGAGATTGTGATTTATCGTGTATTACGCAATTAGCGTGCAGGTTATGCCCGCGCGTATCGCGACGCAAGTGAAACGCGCGGGCATATCCTGCACGCTGATTGTAAATTCATTGCTTCATAAGTTCGAAAAAAAAATCTGCTCCGCAACGTAAATAACGCAATGAATGTTGCTGAACTGTCAAAAGGAAATAGATTAGTCATAATCATTTACGAAAATGTGTTACGCATTTAGATAGGTAGCTGTTTCCGTCCGTCACGTCGTTCGGTCGCCGTCGTTCCGCAAGTCGCGACTCGCGACACGTTGCGTCGTGGCATGCTCTAAACAGCGCTCGCTGTCACAATACGCGTGTCGCTTGAGCGTGAACCTCAAGGCCACGGGGTTACAATACATTAGGAGTCTGATAAGCGAGTTTAATCTACATGAAATTTGGACAAGGCCGGGGTCAAAGTCTACTTAAACTTGTTTTGTCGCGTAATGTGCTCTTACTGATATCGTATCTTTGTTGGTATAAACGCAATTAAAACCTTGACCTTAATATGACCGACCAAACTTATTATAAACATTATTTTTTATTTAATAGACTCTACACGTGAACATACATAATCAATGCATAGGGTTCGTCTATTTATTTCTTTGCGAAATTCGATCATTCAATTAAATTCTAAGTGTGGTAAAATAATGACATGCAGCATGGAATTAGTATCATGAGTCATTATTCTAAGGCAATCTTAAAGCATAAACAGAAGAGTATGTGTATGTCAAACGCCTGGTAGTGTGTGTAATGCTTTTTTTATTCATTACATTTATTTCTAATGCTTAGGTATTATATGTATAAATATTAGCTTTTCGCACTCCTTCTCCATATAGTCCATTGACGCGGAGCGAGGCAGCGGAGCGGAGTTGCGGATTGTGCGGATCTAGGTCGAGTTCACGCGACGAGTAATTTGAGCGGGCTGCAATACCCCGCGGCTGGGTTTTTCGCTTCCCCGCTCCACTTCCCGGCTCCGCCTCCCCGCTCCGCTACCCCGCTCCGCTACCCCGCTCCGCTTCGCCGCACCGCTTCCCGGTTTTGTATGAATTTTTAAACTTGTTCGCATATCCCTGTCCACTGAAGCGGAGTGGAGATTTTATGCTATTCCATTGTTTAATATTGGCAAAGCTCCGCTGCTCTCCTATCCTCTCCGCTCCAGTGGACAGTCTCAAATTGTATACTCCTCCGTCCGCGTAATTTTCGTAAAATGGGGTACAAAGTTTTTGCTTCTCGTAGATTTATTTATTGGATCGCCAACTACAGAGGCTATACAATTAGGGCAAACAGGGCCAATTATATGTGTGCGCTTCCAATTAAATTCTACCACATCATACACTTATTATCTAAATAAGTAGATATAACCAGTTTGATAAAGACGAAAACATTAAAATATCCAAATACAGTCTAGGTCCGTATAAAGATAATGAAATACCTACTTAAAACGCTTAATTACGAGGGATTTAAAATGTAAAATGACGTACCTACATACTTAAAAACAAGAGTTTCAAGAAAATTACCAAACTTCTGTCCTCATGAGGACGCGTAACTGAGAAGACATCACTATAGCTGGCAACGCAACGGTCTGCTTCTAAATTGTAGTATTTTATTATAAATGCTACACTCTGTATAACTTGTCTTTTGAAAAGATTCTAAAAACACCTAGGTACAGTAAAACTGGCCATCATTGCGCACAGCGGATATCTTTCTTTTTATTTTCTTCTTTCTTTCTTTTCGTTATCAATCAATCTTCCTAGCCTTTTCCCAACTATCTTGGGGTCGGCTTCAAGTCTAACCGGATGCAGCTGAATATCAGTATTTTACATGGAGCGACTGCGTATCTGACCTCCACGACCCAGTAACTGGGTAATACGATACCCCTTGGTAAGACTAGTTTCAGACATTGGGCTTCTGACGACTCGTAACGACTGTCAAAGATCCTACGAATTACAGCCGGGACCAACGGCTTAACGTGCTTTCCGAGGCACGGAGGAGTCTCGGTATGTAAAGATGGTCACCCATCCACTGACCAACCCCGGCAAGCGTAGCTTAACCTGATGAATGGACCCGTGCGGCTTGTTATTACTTAGCCACGAGCTCCTCTCCTCTCTTTCTTTTCTTTATCGGCCAAAGATATCTGCTATGTGCAATGATGGGCGGTTTTACGGTATGCATAATACTAACTGCAATAGGCAGGTAGGTACTTATTCGATATTTGCGCAGGTATTCTTATGGTGGCACTTCACATCGCTATTCGTGTTCGCGTATTCATCTTATTTGCCCAAATATGACGATGTGAAGTTACTCTATTCGCCTATATTTGCCTATTTTTCACGAATAAGACGACTACGCAAATACACGAACACTCGTATCCGCCGAATGTCGGTTTTTGGTCACATATCAAAGGATAGCGAATATACCGAATAAGTTCGTTTACCGTCCACACATGGCTTGCTCAGTAGAGTGCGTGTTTTATGTACGCATAACATGTATTGGTAATTAACACACAGCAAATAATAAGTCGCTGCTGCCGTCAAGACGTCCATCTATCTTTGCATTCAGATTAGTAAAAAGATAAAAATATTCTTGAATGTTCGGTTTATTCGCTGTTCTTGACGATATGTGGACGGTATGTTCGAGTTATTTGGACTTCTACACTATATGAGCGAATAAATCACAATAAAATACACGAATACCGAATAGCGATGTGAAGTGCCACCATTAGATATAGCTTGATATGTTAATTGCACATTTTACTGGCATTCCTGTTAAGCCATCCAACTAAGCTAATAAATACTAGAGATCTATCGTTTAGTCGGAGAAGCCGACTATCCGACCATATTTGTGGTCGGCGACTAGTCAGCAACTAGTGGGCAAAAAGCGTCGACTAGTCGCCTCTTTACTTTATTCATATTTCAATGCTTAAAAACAGGATGATTGAAACGACATACATAGAATCTAACATAGAAATTGGACAGCCATGTAGCAATGTGGAATGGCCCATTCAGGTATACTTACGGGCCTAACTAGCTTACTAGGAGCCTGGAGAGGCATGTAGCGAGAATCGCCCATCCAGGTATACTTTCGGGCCTAACTCGCTTACTAGGACTCTGGACAACCATGAAGCGAGAATCGCCCATCCAGGTATACTATCGGGCCTAACTCGCTTACTAGTAGTCTGGAGAGCCATGTAGCGAGAATGGCCCCATCCAGGTATACTTTCGGGCCTAACCCGCTTACTAGGACTCCGAACAGCCATGAAGCGAGAATCGCCCATCCAGGGATACTTACGGGCCTAAGTAGCTTACTAGGAGCCTGGAGAGGCATGTAGCGAGAATCGCCCATCCAGGTATACTTACGGGCCTAAGTAGCTTACTAGGAGCCTGGAGAGGCATGTAGCGAGAATCGCCCATCCAGGTACCTATACTTACGGGCCTAAGTAGCTTACTAGGAGTCTAGACAACCATGAAGCGAGAATCGCCCATCCAGGTATACTTTCGGGCCTAACTCGCTTACTAGGAGCCTGGAGAGGCATGTAGCGAGAGTCGCTCATCCAGGTATATATACTTACGGGCCTAACTAGCTTACTAGGAGCCTGGAGAGGCATGTAGCGAGAATCGCCCATCCAGGTATACTTTCGGGCCTAACTCGCTTACTAGGACTCCGGACAGCCATGAAGCGAGAATCGCCCATCCAGGTATACTTTCGGGCCTAACTCGCTTACTAGGACTCTGGAGAGCGCATCCAGCGAAAATCGCCCATTCAGATAAACTTACGGGCCTTATACCGAGAATCGCCCATCCTGTTAAAGGTACTTACCGGTTATTGGTATAAGCGACTGAGAAACAGAACGGGTCCAAACTTAGATGGAAATGGAAAAAGAACTAATAAAGGGACAGCAATATTTAAAAACTAAAGCTGAAGATGTACGTGCACCTGTGTTGAGGCATTTCGTTCGTCTGGTGATCTTAAGGCTGCCTGTCCACTGGAGCGGAGAGGAGAAAAGAGGAGCGGAGATGTGCCAATATTAACCAATAGAATCTTGACTCCGCCCCTGAGTTTAGATTTGATTGGTTAATAATGGCACATCTCCGCTCCTCTCCTCTCCGCTCTAGTGGACAGGCAGCCTTAGGGAGGCATCTCTCTAATATTGGTTATCTTGACGGGGCGGGGTGTCTCGGCACAGGTGCATGTGTATATAGAACTAGCTTTTTCCCGCAACTTCGCTCGCGTGGAAGTCGGAAATTATCCCATGGAAACGTACTACCGGGATAAAAAGTAACTTATGTAGTGCTTATGTGTCAATCCAGGTTATAAACTATCTATCTGCCTCATCCAAATCCTATTAGTAGCATAACTAATTCATGCAAGCCTAGTACTTTTTGTTAGGTTACTGCTCAGAAATTGTGCTAAGGATTGAAATACTATATTGAATTCATGCAAGCCTAGTACTTTTTGTTCCAAGTTTCAAGTATATAAGATTTTTCATACAATCGAAATCTCCCTTTTCACTCCCGGTCGAATTTTCAAAAACCCCTTCTTAGTGCTCCCCTACATTATTAAAGGAAGCTGTGTGCAAAATTTCAAGTTCCTAGTCCCAGTAGTTTCGGCTCTGCATTGATATGTCAGTCAGTGAGTCAGTTTCTCCTTTTATATATATAGAAGAAGATTATTTATGTTCTATATGATGAGTGTTGTTCTTTATAATTGTATTTTAGTACTAACAATAATTTCAAATTTTTTGACCTTTGGATCTAGTTGTCCCAAAATAAACAATTAATTTGAATTAAACGCAGTTTCAACAATAACAGAACATTTATTAACAGCCGTAACATTGCATCTTCACACTAGGATATATAATTATACATATTACATTAGGTAATAGGTAACATTAGGTATAGTAGTATCTATTTGTACTTTTATGCATAATTATGTTTTAATAACTGTCCTCGACGGCCTAGTGGTCGCAAGCGGTACTGCTTTGCATGAGGGCCTGGGTTCGATTCCCGGGTCGAGGAATGTGTTATAGAGTTTTTCCATCTAGAATTTCTCAGTAGCAGCCCGGAGTCCGGATTTGTGCCCGGTTGATGGCAATAGACTCGCACCTTATTACATGGGACTTAAACATAACTGGCGAAATGTGGGTGTAGAGGTACACCTCTGCCTAAACCTTCGGGGAATTCAGGCGTGATGTTATGTTTACTTTAATAATTAATGTTGTCTTTTAACAAAGTTAACGCGGACAGGTCCATTGTTCCTTAACACGAGATCCGCTAGAAGCTGAATTTCTGATGGTTTCGTCACTGGCTTCAGTTCGAATTCACGCAATACTTCTGCTACCGCGATTTTCATTTCCAGCAACGCGAACTTTTGACCTGAAAAACATAGGTACGTTTATTTTGAGTTTCTTTCTAGTTCTAAACAACCTACTGTAGTTGAGTTTCGTTCCATAAAACTTATGAGATGAGAAAAGTGACATTGCGATTATAGACTCTTACCAATGGTCCCCATAGAGTAGTTACTCATCTTTGAAACAACGTACAAAGCAAGCTAAAGAAACAAAATATTCATAATATCTATTACTTAGGTTCTGAAGTCACGTATTAAATGATAAATGTCATAATTTCTGTAAATTGGTTTTATCAAACACTTTAACACAACAAAACTATATTATTTTACAACTAAGTAGATGAGGTTCAGGTTTCCAACCTGACTACTCGGAGAAGAAACAAGAATTATGTCATTACTAATGTTTTGGCCCAAAGGTTTATAATTATAATAATAGCATAAAAGGCCTATAAAGTTCCCACTGCTGGAACACAGGCCTCCTCTTTGTGAGAGGGTTGTGCGGGTTGCGGTGTGCGAGTGCGGGTTGGTGGGTGTCACAATGTCTTCGAATTTTTGGTTCTAGGACATGGATTTTCTCACGAAGTTGTCCTTCACCATTTTTAGAGCAGTGGTGATGAAATAATTTACACAAAGTAAAGGACCTGCCTTAGTTCGAACAACTCGTAAGTCGTAAGTTTCCACTGGGCCACCACTGCTCCCAGGTGTTTACTTGATATTAAACCAGGATGGCCGGAGAGGTCGAGGGCGACGCAAGCTCACATGGTTGGATGGCGTATAGACTAACATTTAAAATCTGTTGAAGTGAGAAATTGGAGAGAAAAAGTCGGAAATGGGAGAAATATACTTGACTAGGCTAAGGCCCACCAGCGGCGGTAAATTCTCAGTTAGATGATGATGAATGTTATGTACGAATAGCATAACTATCAGATTGCAATGAAAATAATACCAATGCAGTTTCTGGGCCCGGCACTGAAGGGTATGTACGCATAAGGATGTCGTTTCTCGCAGTTTTCTGGCAGGAACCTGTCAGGGTCGAACTTCTCCGGGTTTTCGTACAAGTCCTCACGATGGTGCAGGTCGTAAATACAGATGTGACACAAAGTATTAGGTGGTATTGTGTAGTTACCTGAAAAAGAAAGAAATCAAATAAATTTTACTGATCAAAATTGTACACTGGATTCTACCCTGTACTGTGATCTCTCTCTATCACTCATAGGTATGCTGGGAGACTTTGATAGGTACTCAACTACAACACCCAGTGCGACACCGTTGTACCTGACCATGCCCCACTTGCAGGAGTTTCAAGGTATCCGTACACCTGTACCTTTGTGGAATTAAAAATGCCCCTGATGCCTCAATAAACTGGACCCAAGTAGAAAAAATATAAAAATATAAATATCTTTAAGTAAGTATACCGTCGATACGAAACGAGGAAATAATAATACGATTAATGGCCTAATAGCCTTTACCAACACTTCAACCGGCTCTCACTGGCCACTTCAAGCATAGTTAGGAGGTTCGCCTCTGTAGAGCTCGGGCCCGAGCACCGGCAGCTTCGACCCTGTTCCTGATGCCGAAGAGCTACTATTTTTAATATCGACTAGAATTTGTTGACAGCGCACTCTGTTTTATTTTTTTGGAATTGTTTTAATGAAGCTACAGCTTTCGTTCTTGTACTGACAGCAAGCCACATAAATTCCTGACATTTTCGTTAGATGGCGTTACTTAGTTTTCACTTCCATCGTCAGTCTCCGAAGACTGCCCCGCATGTTTTCAAACGAAATAACAATACCAGCGATTATTATTTCTTTTGGTTTATTAACATCATCGTACATAAGATAACATAACATACCAACCTTATTATTGTCCGTTGCAGGGCAAAGGTCTCTGCTTGTACAGATATGGCGCATTAATCACCATGCTGACTCAAGGACGGTTTGGCGAAAGAAAAAGAAGTTATAATTAAGCTAAATAAACACATACTTAATACTGTAGTTTCGTTCAATTTCCTACTAATGAAATGCACCGGCGGGAAGAGTCGCATAGATTCCTTGATGCAGCGTTCTATGTATTTCATCTTTGTCAGGTCATCCATGCGAACCAAACGATTTGAGTCACCAAATACTTCTTTCAGTTCAGTTACAATTTTATCCTGTAAATAAGATACAATAATATTAAGTATTTGCTTAAAATGCTTTGTGATGCATCCGCGTTGTTTCTAGTGCGATGACTCGGGTCCTATCTAGAATGGGCTAAGTTACACTAAGATCTAGGGGCTCGGCAGTGCCCCCGCCAAGTCGAGCAAAAACAAACAAACAAAGGCACAGCCTCACACAGTACCATCCTTTTCTCGAAGCCATTCAGGACATTTTCGATCCCCGTGTAACTTAGTTGTGGATAAAGCTAAGTATATTCCCAAATTACATTCAATTTGAACCTGTAGTTTCAGAACTCAAGCAAGTCAAAGTTCCTTAATCATTTTTTCATTATCACACTCACACACTCACTCACCGATCATCAAAATGTAAGGTACTTCTACACAAGCTTCTAATTTTGAACACATTTTTTGTGTTTAGACTATAAAGCAAGGAAAAACTAAAACATACCGCAATTTCAGTCCCGTTTTCTAGATCTATACATCCTTTTGCTGTTCATAAAATTTTTCGTCACTTACACTACCTAAATAGATAGATAGGTAGGTAAATAGTGGATATAATAATAATAATCATTTTATTTCGGAATAAAAACATCCACAATTTGTTAATAAACATTAACCTTTGTTAAATTAGTAAACATGCAAGTTGGACAAATAATGGATGAGCGTGCAATCCAATTTCCCCGCAATGACATTCAGGAGACTGCTCGAGCTGCCCCAGACCCTCTGCAGCAGTGATGCGGCACGCTTAAGTCTGATCGCTGCGAAGCCATCAGTGTGCGCATCAGCAAACATTCCCGATGCACTGCAGAAGCGTGGCAGCCCCAACAGCATCCTGAATGCATTGTTGTATTGGACTCAAAGAACATTGATGGCTTTCTACGTAAAACTTGTCCAGAGGCTGCACGTATACAATGATTGACAATATGCTTTAAAAAGCGTCACTTCACACGTGCAACGAGCAAACCTACGGACAAGCATGTTGCATCGAACCTCCAATAGTCTTCGTTCCCTTTCTACATCCAGATCATCTTTGACGCCCGCAGTTACAATATGGCCGAGACATTTAAAATGTTGAACACGATCTAAGATGTGCAAGTTTAATGGAAGGAAAACATTCTAAGAACTTTACAATACAAGAACAACACAATTTACCTAATATTAGCGCTCTGAGGGCTTTATTTAATTAGGAGTATTTAAAATAGTAAAACCGGCCAAGAGCGTTCCAGACCACGGACAATGAAGGGTTGCTTAGTTGAAATGAATTTATCCCAGTTAAAAAACTGTTCTTCCATACGGAATGTATGGGAAAACATGTTTTTGCAAACTACAAATATGTAAGTTAATCGATTATGACTCGATAACTTGTACTTAGAGCCTACTTAGATGTGATAGTTTTCCTTGAAATTTCGTTATACAGGGTGTTAGGCAGACGGTTGAACATAATTATGAAAATGGTGGATCCGTGGGGCCGTCTGCTACGTGTTTAGACCCAATAACAAGACCCAGACCACAGGGGTATTTTTTTAATTACTTTTTTTAATTTTGTTCGAAATTCATCGTTGCGCAAACTTCAAACGTCAATCATTTCATTAAAAAAAAAAACAAAACTGGTAACATTTATTTTTATTTTCATCTCGGTCAAAATCGGTTGAACGAACTGTAAAAAGGGTTTAGTTATTTCTTATCTTATTTCAAATGGAGTGTAGATTATTCTTAAGTATGTGATTATGTTGCCGTGCGATAGCCAAGTCATTATATTTAGATGTCTAATGTTGATACGGTCACTATAAAATGTTGTTAGTTTACTAATTATATAGGTACCTACTACGAATAATAAAAAGGTAGGTAACAATGTAGGTATGCAAAAGTTGTTGGATAGATGTTCACATAGATAGGTACTGAATGAATTAACCGACTGTTTTTATTTATACAGGGTGGCAGGGACATCGACGCGAAGCCTGTTACCATGGATTCAGTACATGATTCTGAACCCCTCTGCGTTGAAATTTTTCGTCGGTTATTAAAAAAAATCTGCTGTTTCATAGAAAAGTGCAATACCTACGCGGTCAAAATGTAAAAATGTATGGAACAGCTGTTTTTTTCTGTCATGTCCCTGCCACCCTGTATAGATCTCACACGGATGATGACAAAAAAAATTTTTTTATCCGTCTTGTAGATTATTAAAAAATATTGAACACATATTTTTTCTTTTTTTACGATACCAAAAGATTACTGCGATAAATTGAGTTAAAATGTGCCATGACGTCACGAGTATGTAGATTTTATACGTACGTTGTGACGTAGCGACCCCCACTCCCCAACTTTAATGCGTTTTATCTAAGTCATTTTTATTATTATGATAAAGCAAAAAATACGTGTCGAATATTTTTTTATTATCTAACTGACGGACTAAATAGTTTTTTTTTTTGACCCAGGCATCATCCCTATTGCGGTGAAGAGCAGTTACGAGGCTTGCATTTTTGTACATTTATTATGTTTTTATGGGATTATTTATTTACAAGGAGAGTAACAAAAGGTAATCACGAATCTACAATACTGTGTAAATACATCAGGTAGGTATGTATCTACGTACGACGTTCTTATTATAAAGTAAACAATTAACTTATTAAATAATTACAATAGCAATATCAATAATATGCTGAAGTTTTAGAATTTTAGCAGATTAAAACTCTGCCCATTTATATTTAATTCGGATAGGCCGAATGGATATGTCACCCCCTTTAATGTACCAAGTATAAATCATTACCAAGCATAAGATTAAAAGCTACCACTTACTTGTACATCTTTATGATTTGCTACCAACATAAAGAGGAAGGTCAATCCGGATGCAGTAGTGTCATGTCCCTGAAAGTGACGTACAATTAATGTTATAATCTAGGTATGTCAAGTTCAATTTAACGGAACTGCTATCTCAGTAAGCGAAAAGGTTAAGAACCTTGGAGTTTGGATCGACAAACATCTTTATTGGGGTCCCCAGCTACAGAACGTGAGTCACAAACTTTTTGCTAATGGTATACTCGTAGATCCCTGAGACGATTGTGGAACTTTTTTCCAACTGCCACTAAAACTGCGCTTGCACAATTCCTTTAGTCTTCCCATTCTTGACTACACTGATGTCAGTTATTTCAATCTCACTGAGGCAAACTAGATAAGCTTGAGCGACTTCAAAACTTGTGCATAAGATTTATATTTGGCTTGCGCAAATATGATCACATTTCAGAATTTCGTACAAACCTCAAGTAGCTTCCCATACGTTTTCGCCGGAATTCTCATATCTTATTTTAGCTCTACGCCGTAGGCTAACTAGAGAGATTGTAAGCATGAACAGATACCGTAGAGTCTACGGTATCTGTTCATTTCTACAATCTATCTTAAAGAACGTTTCAAGTTCTTTCATGACACACATAATAGATATCTGGTCATCAGAAAACTTGAGACTAGAGATGCCAACACCAGCTTTTATAATAAGTCTTTTACAGTTCAAGGAGTAGTACGGTTAAGGAATGCCTTGACCGTGTCGACAAGGTGTGCTCAATCTTTGCTTTTAAAACTCTGGGAAAGAGAGACTTCATCTAACTTTAAACATCATCATTACATATAGTTCCTTTTTCTTGTTTCATGTTTATTATTAGATAAGATTATTTCCTTTATAACATTTACATACATAACAATGAATTTATTTAATAAAAAAAGCATGAAAAAATTTAAAAAATTGCGGCCAATCGGCATCAGGAGCAGGATCCAATCTGCCAGTGGTCAAGGGTCTAGAGAGAGAAACCTCCTCACTATGCGTGCCGTGACTAGGAGTACTGTTTCTGAATCAAGCCCTTGACCCAGCCGCGCAATGAGAGCTTTCTGAGGTGTTGGTCGAGGCTCTCCGCTATTAGACCATTTACCGTTACGATTATCGGTACAATGATTGCAAAGTCCACGTCCCACATGTCGACAACCTCGTGTGCTAAGTCAAGATACTTGATTTTTTATTAGATAGATAAGATTATTATTATATAATATGTGTGCCTTATGTATGTATTTATTTTACAAATATGTATTATGGTACACAACTGACTACCTACACTATTGTCTCTCCTTCTCCCTTTAATCCATCCAAACGTTGTCTGTAAAAGATCGCTTGTAGCGATAAGACCGTCCATTGTGTCAGTCTATGTACAATTTATACATTTACTAGCTGCCCGCCCCAGCTTCGCATGGGTAGCCCTAATTTGCAATAAAATAATATTGCGGCTATAAATTGAGATGAAGGCTATCCTATCTTTTGAGTTAGATCAAACTGCACACGGTGTGCAAATTTGATTAGGAGTCCATAGCGGACAAACAACGTGACGCGTAATTTATATATATTAAGATATCTATAATTTTTATCGTGTAGGTACATAATAAAGAGTATTCTATTTATCTATCTATGTATTGGTTTAATGGTATAGCGTGTGATTGGAAACTTACTTCAAACATAAAAGTGTCGACCTCTTCCTGGATCCCTGCTTTGTGTATGAGTCCTTCCTTCTCAGCAGATAAAAGAAGATCTAACATGGCAGTCTTCTTCTTCTTGTACATATAAAATTCATCATTCTGAGTAGTATCGTCAGATACGTTAACTCCGTATTGGTCTACGTTCGCTCTTCTTTGTGCTATTACGTTTTCGGTAAAACTTTTCACTGTTTTTATATGTCTGTTTTGGTTTCGTGCCAATGACGTCGCATTGAATATGATGTCAGGATATAAATAAACTTTAATGAATCTATGGTAAAAACCATTTCCGAGTTCGTAAACAGCTTCCTTGTAAGACTTGGTTGTACCCGAGGTGTCTTCAGTTAGTTGTGTGCCCATTGCAGTTTCTGAAAACATTTTACCAATTATTTACACTTCTCAAGAACGCTGTTCAAAGTAAACACTGTTAAACTTCGATTCTATGGTTTTGTGTTTACAAGTACCTTATACAATACTCGGATGAACTTAGAGTTGAAATAATATACCTACCACAAATGGAGTTAAGCGTATATTCTGAGAGTACGGGCACAATATCAATGGGTTGTCCAGCAGTTTCCCTCAGTCTTTCCAAGAATCGTTGTGTGTTTTCTTCTATGATATCGCAGAACTGACGGAGGATGTTGAAATGAAAAGCAGGCGTCAGGATTTTTCTTCGCTCTTGCCATTTTGCACCTGAACCAAGAAAACATAAATTCGCTTTCATTTATTCTAATATTGTACGCTGCTGGCGTAAAATATTACTAACATTAGGTTTGCATTCTGTATTCATTATTAATATATTCACTATGTTTTTTTTCAAACGACTGTATACTATTTTTAGAAGGTCCCTTAATGTTTTTATTTATGTTTATATTCGATTTTCAAGGCTAATTCCTAAAAGGTAGTGTTGGATTCGGTACTTTTGCTGAAATCGTCTTATTCTTACTACACTTCTAATAATAATTCACGTAATAGGTACGTGGACAAAATGTACGATAAAGGTTAACGTCGTGAGGAAAACCGGAACTAAGTTAAACTGAATTGTAGCAAGGGGCGTTCTAAAGTCTCTGCATGCCTTCTCCTATGAAAGAAAAGAAAAATAGGTTGATTTGTGCCAAAAACACGTGCATATAAAAAGTCATCAACTCAGTCTATCTCAGTCCACTGTTGAATTCTCCCAGGCTGCCACAACACCCTGTCCTCCGCCTTCCACATCCAATTTGTTATCTGTTCAGTGAAAACATTAGTAGTAATAATAATACTATATACCATTACTAAGTAACAGTCCATCTTGTAGCCAAGGTCTTAGAATCGAATACACCAGACTTTTTTCACCGTATTTCATACTGGACATGATCAACTGAAAATAAAAATGAGATAAATAATACAATTTCTGTAATAAAATATAAGGGTAGCTAATATTTATGTAGGTACCTATAACTACTGGTTTATTGTTTATCACTGTTACATTTGATAACAGTGTCAGCATCCGTTTAATAATTTAATACTATGTCTTTATCGTCTTTATCATAAAATAAAAATAAGTTACGATAAAGACGTACTACAGAATTGGTGCCAATATTAGATTTTGCCATAATTATTTGTTTGTTTAAACATTATAATACCAACCTCGATATCTTCCGGGTTGTAAATGATTACTGCAGCGAACGGCCATACCCAGACTCGGTATATTCCTTTCCATTTCTTTGCGTATTCCCTTCCTAAATTCATTAATTCGACTGGAATAAAACGATATACTAAAATTAATAAACTTAGAAAGATTCTTTGCCATGATTCTTTGATTATGGAGTCAGTCAGTTAGCGTCTGTAATTCTGTATCTCTGCTACGTGTGATTTTATCTAAAACTGACAGACAGAAAATTTAAAATAAAACATGGTATATAGACCTTCTATAAATATATACTTACTTAAGTGCGTTTGTGAAAGGTCATTTGAAACCTTACCTGGGGAACGTATAATCCGGAGTCCATTTCCTATGATAAAGTCATCCGGCGGCCCTGGGATCTTCATAATCATTCTAGCACGTTCATTGTAATTAAACAATAAATGTAAAACACACAAAAATATTACAAAAACTAAAATATACACCAACATATTTATCAGATAGAGCGTCCAGGCACAACAATGATTAAAACCAAACTGGACACAATCAACTGATAACTTTCAAAGGTACAATTAATAATACATACTTACATAATAGATATTTCCTAGAAAAAATACTTTTGCATGCATAAATAATCTTAGGTAGGTACTTATTTTACATAACACTTTTCTAAAATGAAGGTCTTTTGTTCAAATAACAAAATAAATAGTAACAAATATACAGGGTGGCAGGGACATCGACGCGAAGCCGGTTACCATGGATTCAGTACATGATTCTGAACCCCCTGCGTTGAAATTTTTTGTCGGTTATTAAAAAAAAAATCTGCTGCCCCATACATTTTGACCGCGTAGGTATTGCACTTTTCTATGAAGCAGCTGATTTTTTTTTTAATAACCGACAAAAAATTTCAACACAGGGGTGTTCAGAATCATGTACTGAATCCATGGTAACCGGCTTCGCGTCGATGTCCCTGCCACCCTGTAGTGTAAGTTCTAAAGGAAGTCAATGTTGATCAAGTCAGACTATCGAAGTGTAAATTCATATCATGGCCTTGTAGACTCTGGAGTAGTCACAAAAACTCACTCCCCGCCTTCCTAGTTCAATCTAACTTATTTTCCTCCGGTACATTTCCAAGCACTACCATCATTTGCTTAGGTAGAGACAAATTGAATCAGAAGGCCCTGAGAGCGAGTCTCTTATATTGTTACCACTACCGACCGTCATTTAGTTATTATTTAAACCAATTAATCATCTGTTTAAAAAGTGTGGTTTTCATAAGGTTTTTCATTGATATCTAAGTCTCAGCATAGTATAATTCAATCATGAGTCTTTTATTCGAGGAGAACATTTCATGATACCGTCTCTGGATTTCCATGTAAAGTTCCCCCCTTTCTAAGGAGAATTCAGAGCCGATGCCGACACAGCTCCTCCTGCTATCAAGTCAGGAGTGAGGGGTTCTTATATAAGAAGTTATTGCGTGGAAAGATCACTAACCCGGGTGTACTAAAGGATGTGTGTCTAAACGTGCCGGATAATTATCGTTACTGGCGGTGCCACGCGGCCGGACCAACCTGCTGGGTAAAGCACCTTTGACGCGCGCCTTGCATTCCCCGGAAAGGGTGGATTTATTTACCTGTTCTCTAAATAAATTCACAAAAATTACTTTGCATGTGTTATGCTGTACATAGTGGAAAAAATATTGTGTAAATATTGTGTTGACCACGCTACCGATTTGGGGTAACCAGTAATGATAGTTGTGTTATGAATAATAAATAATATAAAATCCCCTCCGCGTGTCTGTCTGAATGCGATAAACTAGAAAACTACTGAATGGACTTTCATACGGTTTCAACTAAGTAATGGCCGGAGTGATTTATGAGGAAGGTTTAGGTGTATAATTCATTAAGGTTTTGTGTGAAACGATGATTGTTTAAGATGTCCGAAAATATCATGCCGACTGGGAGCTTTAGGCTGCCTGTCCACTAGAGCGGAGAGGAGAGGAGAGGAGCGGAGATGTGTCAATATTAACCAATAGAATCTTAACTCCGCCCCTGAGTTTAGATCAGTGATCCTGAGTCAAGATTCTATTGGTTAATATTGGCACATCTCCGCTCCTCTTTTCTCCTCTCCGCTCCAGTGGACAGGCAGCCTTACTGGCGTGCGCATAAACCGTAAGGCCGTTTCTTCATTGGTCGCTCGCTACGATATCGGTACCGTTTCGGTACTGCTTGTTTCCTCATTGGTCGGTAAAGAACTCTGTACCAAAACGGTACCGCGCTGCTTTCATTTAGAATTCCTAATTCAAATTTCTATTGGTACGAGAGCCCATGATCAAAATTTTTGCCTTATCGTTTTACGAACAAAACGTAATTGTGAAATTCAAAAATCCTATACGTTTCACGTCTAACCTGACCGCGTTTATAAATATGTCAAAAAAAAATACCGAGCTGTTTCATAGCAATCTGTCTGAAAACACAATTTTCAGAAACCATTAGCATCTTAAATAGGTAGTGTGGCCACAGACAATTTAATAGACCATTTTTGTTTTTTTAATTATTGTTTGGCCCTTTTGATGATCAGTACGATATTATATAATTTTGGGATCATACGGCAATTTCATAAATTTTTAACCGACTTCAAAAAAAGGAGGAGGTTCTCAGTTCGTAAGAATATTTTTCATTTTTTTTATGTAGGTATGTTCCCCCTATTACTCGAAGACGGCTGGACCGATTTTGAAAATTCTTTTTTTGTTCGAAAGGGTATACTTTCCAGTTGGTCCCATTGTCATCAAGTCAGGATTGAATAATGGAATCTTGGAGAAGTCGAGGGAACTCTTGAAATATTATACGCACACCTATAGCGATTTAGGTATTTTTTAGGTAACTTTTGAATTTGCTCTCGGAAAGCACCATTTAGTGAAGTGGAACTGATGATGAAGACCACAGATGGCCACCGGAACTACTCAATAATACGTATTTCACGAGTTGCGAACTTGCGATTCGATTACTTTAATATGGTTGCCAAGCAATTTATGCCCGGCACAATGCATAGGGTGAAGAGGAGCTGATGGCGAAGTTCCAGAAGAACTCCTCAACAATGAACGTCCCTGCATCGGATAAATCAATATTTTGTAAAAAGTGATGAGCAGTTGACATTAGACTATTGTAACTTAGATAAATTAGAAACGGACCCACTAAAAAGCGAGAAATAAAAACTTTTTCACAAAAATACGTAGGTATTTTTATAATTTAAAACAAACAGACTTAAAATCATAATAACAATTATATAAGTTTAAAAAAGGGGGGGGAAATAAGAGGAAACATTCTTCCGCATCACTGTCAACAGGAAAAATGCACAAACGGCTGGCAGCATGTTGTATGGCAATGCTGCACGCGAACGAAATGCTAGGCTTTTCTTTTTCATGTGGTTAGTGACTAACCTGGTGTCTGAGTTTTTATACCACCCATTGGCCTCTGACTTGGCTTAACATCATCATCATCAGCCTATTAATGTTCCCACTGCTGGGACACAGGCCTCCTCTCTGTGAGAGGGAGTGGGCTGTAATCCACCACGCGAGCCCAGTGCGGGTTGGTAGATGTCACATGTCTGTGGCATCGAGAAATACCTATCTCATAGGTATGCCGGTTTCCTCATGATTTTTTTCCTTCACCGTTTTAGAAGCAAGTGACAAAGCTAAGCAAGCTAGTGCTAGTAAAGATATAAACATTAAAAATTCAAATTCAAGTCATTTATTCAAATAAACTAGTATATTCAAACGGCGGTTAATGACACGCACCAACAATTACAACAACAACCGAGGTGACATTGACAACAATTCTAAGTACAATAATTATAGGATAATTTATTACTTTATTACCCTTACTAACGCTTTTCTTTGTAAAAATATGGACTGTATTTGTCTGAAATAAAGATTAAATTATTAAATTATTAACTGATCACTTCTTAAAAATTCCTCACAAAAAGGACAAAAATTCTATCATCATTATTTACTCATGACTGTATAAGTAGATCGTTATAAAAAAGAAGAAAAACATACAGTAGGTACTATTTTGTTCTTATTTTTCTCTCTTAATGAATTTCCCAAACACCGGCCCATCATTTCTAAGCACTAAATCAGCAGTAAATCTTATATCAGAGGGCCGAGTGGCAGGGGACAACTCGAAGTTTCGCAACACGTTCGCGACGGCTATCTTCATCTCCATCATTGCAAATTTTTGACCTGAAAGTATTGTGAAAAGTTAAAAAAGGGGCAATAAAATAACCTACACGACTGGCGATATTTAGGGCAAGATATGTAAAATAACACACATCGTAGTATAACTTTACTGAGTAAAGTATCGTATACGGGAACGTAAGCAAGCGTTTGAATACGAACATTAATGCTATACATACTTTTAATGTTCACCGGTCTTTGAATCTTGCCCTTAGATGCACGTAGTGTAGGTACCTTGGGTAGTGTGTACACCGCTACCTACCACCTAGGTGACTGACTGATACGTAGTTTACAATGATTGCTATTCTCATACCAATATCTAGGCTTTCTTGCCGATATGTAATTGCGTAACACATATTCGGTTAACAATTATGACTAATTTTGTTCATAGCGATTGGAATTTTCTATAATATTATTACAAGCTTTTATTTAACTAGCGGTGTTAGTTAGTTAGTATTAGTCAAATCTTGCAAGCTGAATTAAAACCACTTCCGCATAACCTACGGAGTTGAAACTATACACGTTGGTTCAGTTTTGAGGGTTATGCATTTTTTAATGATGTATGACGTGATTCTACACCCAGGATTGGCTCCAGACGAAAGAACTCTACAGCAGTCAACGGTACAAACACGAAATTTAACATACGCATTCAATTATGGTAGCCCTAGCCCGTCTTAAATCTCATATCCGAAAAAAAGGTTAGGTATTGGACCTAACCTTTTTTTCGGATATGAGATTTAAGATAATTGGTAATAATTATAATAATTTAATAAATAATAATACTTCCAAAATGCATAATTAGTAGGACTAAGTAATTTACTTCAGATTAAGCAGACATACGGTAGATTTAGATAATTATAAAATGATTACGTCGTACATGTACTATTTGCACTTGAAAGTCCTGTCATTGTCCGAAGTACGAGATAATAATTAAAAATATAACACTATCTTGGATTAGGTATTGAATTACATAAACATATATTGTGTGGGTCTTATCTTAGAACAATATCCGTAATTAGATAGTAATCTAAATATTATATAAAACACAAAAAATGTTTCTACCTATATCCGTTATAGACTTTGAAACCATCCAACCGATCGATGTGCCCCAAACCGGTTTCATTTGAAAGGCAATAATGCGAAGATGGTTTTAGTAGGTAGGTATGTAGGTAGGTAGGTATGTATGTACCTACCTGGTAGAGTAGGTAGGTAGATAGGGTGGTAGGTAGGTAGAGTAGGTAAGGTAGGAAGGTAGGTATGTATGGTAGGTTGGTAGGTAGGGTAGGAAGATGTGCCGTAGAGTACTAAGTGCTACCCGTGCGAAGCCGGGCCAGGTAAACCTAGTAATAATAATAATAGTTGATAGACTGGAAACTTGGGAAGGCAGAACACCGATATTTTTTGCTGCCTGAGTAAACTTAAGTTCAGACCGAGTTTGGGTTCTGATTATGCAGGACTACAATAATGTCTGAACGTTGGAACAGATCTGGATGTTTACAAAAAAAATTGGATTTCGTCTTAGTCGAAAAGTCGAACACCGATATTTCTTACTGCCTTAGTAAACTTAAGTTCAGACCGAATTTGGGTTCTGATTATGCAGGACAACAATAATGTGATCAGTGATTTTAATTGTGATACACTAAGAAAGGTTTTGAACATTGGTCTACTTTTATCTCAGAGAGAGTTTGAATTCTGTGTGCGGTCGAGAGAGTAAACTAATGTTTTTATTTGTAAGCTTATCTAAGGGTAATTCCTCATAAGGATGCCAAGAACTCAATTATCAGATAGGTACTAAATTGGTATCTAGGATTCTCGGGTAACGTATATTTAGTTCTTGGTGGTTTTAGTGTATAAACTCTATCGTCACTAACTTAGTAGGTACTGGGCTCGTCACCAGGGAAAAAGCAGATCTGTATGAATTGAAGCTACTATAATTGGCAACCGTCCTAAAAGAGTTGGGTTAAAAAGGTAATTATTGTGGGTACAGAATACAGAGGAATCATAAACATTTAACTAATTAATTTCACAGAAGTTCCACCATTTCCTCAAGTGAATGTCGTATTGTTCCATGGAGTTACGAGTAGGTGCTAAGGATGCTAGCATTATATTATATTATTACTAGCTTTTTCCCGCGGCTTTGCTCGCGTGGAAGTCGGAAATTTACCAAGGAAACGTACTACCGGGATAAAAAGTATCCTTTGTCCAGGTTATAAACTATCTGTCGCCTAATACAAATCCTATTAGTAGCATAACGTAATGATTGAATGCTTTCATGAATTTATGAAAGGCTTAGTACTTTTTGTTAGGTTACTGCTCAGAAATTTTGCACAACGTCTAATGATAGAAATTGAAAGAAGAATTGTAGAGGAGCTTGAGGCTAAGTAATAACAGCCGCACGGTCGACCCATCAGATTAAGTTACGGTTGCCAGGGTTGGTCTGTGGATGGGTGACCATCTTGACATACCGAAACTCCTCCGTGCCTCGGAAAGCACGTTAAGCGTTAAGCCGTTGGTCCCAGCTGCCATTCATGGATCTTTGACAGTTGTTACGGGTCGTCAGAAGCCCGAAAGTGTGACAACCAGTCTTACCAGGGGGTATCGGATTACCCAGTAACTCGGTTGTGGAGGTCAGATAGGTTCGCTCCATGTAAAATAATGGTATTCAGCTGCATCCGGTTACACTGTAAGCCGACCCTAACATAATTAGAAAAAGGCTAGGCAGATTGATTGTCTAATAATTGAAATACTCTATCGTGAATTAATGCAATCCTAGTACTTTTTGTTAGGTTACGTTAGGTACTGCTCAGAAATTGTGCACGTATCATGAACAGAATACCGTCTTGAACTTCGATTGCAGCGCCACCTATCGGGCCCAATTGTGAATAGCTAATTTAAAAAAATAGATGTCGTTGCGATGCAAATAATAATAATAATAATGTTTTTTATACCTTTTTTTAAGAAATATTTTAAAACGTAAATGAATATGTATATAAATGAATAAACGAAATAATAATGATAATGTAGAATCGTTAGGAAGTTTATGCAGTTAGACTAAAATACACACTCATCACACGCTACATTTACTTGGTTTGGGCCCGTAAATGTATCTAAAACCAGCCTAAGAGCTGAGAAAAAAAAACACTCCCGATAATAATAATAATTGTTTATTGAAATAATTGATTCACATAAATATTTACAAAATAGGGCCTTAAACTAGAGGTTGGTATATAATTATTGGATTCTACCTGAACCAGGAATAAACCTGTATCTCAGGTATCTCACTCAAGTGCTTATATTATACATAAGTATTATCTAAGATTCCATAAACAAATAGCAAATAATTTGTCTACTTTAAATTATAGTTTTATTCAAATTAAGAAAAATAGTACTTCTTGCATCATCGTAAGACATTTATAGCAACCACATTCTATTATGATTTTTGCAATGCGACAATTTTTAAGGTCGCGTTTACTTTGGGGTGGTTTCCGTAAAATCTTGATACACGTTATTTTTTTATTTTCGGTTATAAGTATAAATACTGAGTTTCGAGTCGGACCTCGCATAAAAAATCTTTCATACAAACTTTGACACCCCCAATCCCCATTTAGGGGGTGGTTTAAAAAAACTAAAAATGACAGACTTTATGATTTACTTCGATAAGTATTCGTGCAAAATACTCTCTATCGGCTTTAGCACCCTCAAAAACTACGAAAACGACACCTATGACGAAAAATGAGAAATTTGTTGCAACCGCCATCTTGGATTTAATTTTTGACCTCACTTTCGGCTTTAGCACCCTTGAGAACTACGAAAACGACACAAATGACGAAAAATGAAAAAAAAAACGCAGCCGCCATCTTGGATTTACATTTAGACCCCTCCATCGGCTTTAGCACCTTAAAAAACTATGTAAACGACACCAATGCCGAAATATTTGAAAATGTTCACAGCCGCCGTCTTGGATTTACTTTTTGACGTCACTATCGGCTTTAGCACCCTTTAAAACTACGAAACGACACCAATGACGAAAAAAAAAAAAATCGCAGCCACCATCTTGGATTTACATTTTGACCCCATTATCGGCATTAACACCCATGACGAATAATGAGAAAATTTTCATCTTCGATTTACATTTTGACCTCACTATCTATCGGTTTTAGCACCATCGAAAACTACGAAATGAAATGAAATGAAATGAAATTGTTTATTCTGTAAATAGGATATCGGAATCACTTTTACACGTCATATTTAATTTTTTTTTTTAAATAAACTAGATGAGGTCGGCGTTTCCTAACTGACTACTTTGAGAAGAAAGGCCGAAACAAACTCAGAGGTCACGGTCTCTTTTAAAGTCCAGACATAATCTTGGTCAAGCCATATGAGAACCATGTAGATTAGTGTCTGAAATGGTCTTTTGAGGAAAGAACCACACAGATTTGAGTGGACCTGTCCAGTCAGTGCAAGCATTTGTCAGTAATCGTGGAGCTCACTCAGAGCTTAAGGAGCTCAACTCGACGAACAATACCAAAGAAAGGACATTTGGGTAGGCCGCATCAACTACTCAAACTGCCAGACCATCATTAAAACTGTGAAATAAAAATAAAAAAAAACATTAAAGAGAAAAAAAATAAAAAATACCCACATAGTCCTCATAATCACAATAATTAAAATAATATTATACTTTACAAAGTAATCATGTCATTTTGTATATAATTTTATTATGTTATTATTTTAAGTATATGTTTTATTCTTCTATGTAAATATTTTTAAATCTGGTTTAATTGATGATTATAAGTAACAATTAAAATATCAAGTTTTTAAACTATGAACGTTGGACATTTTCTTAAAATTTGATATATTTTTGTGTACATACAATAGGTTTTCAAAAATATATTGTGAGTCAGAATATTTATTTCTCTGAATTTCTCTCGAAGTGAATCTCTTGGACCTAGGTTGTAAATGGCTCGAACAGCCCTTTTCTGTAGAACAAAGATAGAATTAATGTCCGCACAGGTTCCCCAGAGAAGAATCCCATAAGACATCAGACTATGAAAATAACTAAAATAAACAATTCTGGCTGTATCTACGTCAGTTATCTGACTAATTTTTTTAACAGCATATGCGGCTGAACTAAGCCTTCCTGACAATTTTTCTGTGTGGGCCCCATTGTAATCTACCGTCAATAGTTATTCCAAGAAAAACTGTTGACTCAACAGGGTCCAACTCTATTCCGTTAACTTGAACATTGGTAGTTAGTTGCCTGACATTTGGCGCGAAAACGAGACCCATGACAAAAAATGAGAATGAGAAGTCGCAGTCGTCATTAAAATATTTTAACCCTTTTCACCCCGTTAGGGGTTGTTTCCGAAAAACCTGGATACGCGTTATTCTTTATTTTCGGTTTTAAGTATAAATACTGAGTTTCTAGTTATTCGGAGCTTGCGTAAAAAAAAATCATACAAACTTTGACACCGCCTAATCCCCGTTTAGGAGGTAGCTTAAAAAAACAAAAAATGACAAACTTTATGATTTACATAGATAAGTTTCGTGCCAAGTTTCAAGTCTATTAACTCAAGGAATAAGATTTTTCATACAATCGAATTCCTTCCTTTTCACCCCCTTAAAGATCGAATTTTCAAAAACCCCTTCTTAGCTCCCCTACATTATTAAAGGAAGCTGTGTGCAAAATTTCAAGTTCCTAGTCCCAGTAGTTTTGGCTCTGCGTCGATATGTCAGTCAGTGAGTCAGTTTCTCCTTTTATATATACAACGTTATTTTTTGTTTGTACTAAACCTCTTAAGGGGTCATTGTACTCATCATTATGAACAACTTTCACTATGGGACCAAAGCGTAAATCGCGAAAAAAAAATCAGCTGTTCCCTACATTTTGACGAGTTAGGCAAACATAAATGTATGGAATTCACAGCTAATAATTTTTTCGCGTTTTCAGCGTTGGTCCCATAGTGAAAGTTGTTCATAATTATGAGTACAATTACCCCATAAGAGGTTTAGTATAAACAAAAAATAACGTTGTATAGTTACATCAATTAATTATTAAATGTAAATACGGGGTACCATGGCCGCATGGCTGTGTTGGTCAGAAAGGTACGACCATGATACCCTGTGCCTTGTCTGTTATTATTTTCACAATCAAATTAGGAAAATAGTGATGATACCGGTATGATTCAAAATGTCGGGAATGCGTGGAAGTCTAAATAAAATAAATATGAATATATATTTGTGTATGTGTGTATATTTTTGTTTTTTTGTGTATGTATATTTTTTTTGTTATATTTTTGTGGTGTACAATAAAGTATAATATATATAAATATTTGAGGATTAAAACTGTAAACGAGTCTATCGCGGATGCATCTAGGTCTCGGTGCATATGTATGTGGCACATTTGTTATTTATGCGACTTGCTAAATAAAACAATTTTTGGATGACCGAATGTGTGAGTGAGACTGCCAAAGGCTCAATCGGACAGCTCCTGTTCTATGTCCGGTAGGTGATACGTAATCTACAATTATATTATCACTAGATTTTATGTTTCAAGAGAATCGGCAACAGATTTTGATTGTTATTTTATTTTTAATTATTTACACCATTAACCTTTCTATAATGTTGTTTACTTTTTAATTTAATAATGCTGATTATTTGACACTCTTATAGTTTGTTTTAATACAGAAATCGTAATATAACATTAATACTATACGAAATTTTAAAGAATTTATGAGAATTTTCTCGGGAATGTTCTCGCTCAGGAGAATTTACTGAGAATTTAAGTCATGAAGTTATTTTATTTTGACGTAATTTTCGTAAAACGTTCATTAAGCACTCAAAACTATTACTATAAAAATATATTGATTCAATAGTCATCCAATTTTTTTATTCTCATAATTTCCTTTCCAAAAGAATATTCTCAAGAACTTAACAGCAAAGTTCTCACAATGTTACCTACTCATAAAAAAGACAAAAGTTCAGCATCATTATTTACTCATGACTACATAGATACATCAATCGTTATAAAAAACATAACATATAGTAGGTACTTTTTGTTCTTATTTTTCTCTGATAATGAATTTCACAAACACCGGCCCATCATTTCTAAGCACTAAATCAGCAGTAAATCTTATATCAGAGGGCCGAGTGGCAGGGGACAACTCGAAGTTTCGCAACACGTTCGCGACGGCTATCTTCATCTCCATCATTGCAAATTTTTGACCTGAAAGTATTGAGAAAAGTTAAAAAAGGGCCAATAAAATAACACGAGTGGCGATATTTAGGGCCAGATAGGTACTAACACAGATCGTAGTCTAACTTTACTGAGTAAAGTAAATGTTCCGTACGAATATGGAACTTATACAAATACAAAAAAAAATCATATTCGTACAAACGAAAGTAAGCAAGCGTTTCATTTGAATAAGAACATTAATTCTGTACTTTTAATGTTCGCATTCGTATGTGCCGCTAACTTAGCAAAGTAAAATTCCGGTCTGTGAATCTTGCCCTTAGATGCACGTAGTGTAGGTTAGGTACCTTGGGTAGTGTGTACACCGCTACCTACCACCTAGGTGACTGACTGATACGTAGTTTACGAAAGATTGCTATTCTCATACCAATATCTAGGCTTTCTTGCCGATATGTAATTGCGTAACACATATTCGGTTAACGATTATGACTAATTTTGTTCATAGCGATTGGAATTTTCTATAATATTATTACAAGCTTTTTACAAGCTTTTATTTAACTAGCGGTGTTAGTTAGTTAGTATTAGTCAAATCTTGCAAGCTGAATTAAAACCACTTTCGCATAACCTACGGAGTTGAAACTATACACGTTGGTTCAGTTTTGAGGGTTATGCATTTTTTTTATGATGTATGACGTGATTGACCCAGGATTGGCTCCAGACGAAAGAACTCTACAGCAGTCAACGGTACAAACACGAAATTTAATATACGCATTCAATTATGGTAGCCCTACCCCGTTCTAAAGTTCACCATGACTTGGATGCTGCACCCAGGATTGGTTTCAGAAGAGGGAACTTCTCAGCGGTTAACAGCGCAAAATTTTGTATACGTATACAATTACGGTAACCCGTTCTAAAGTATAGCATGACTTCGATAGTGCAACTTGGTTGGCTTCACACAGTGACTTGTGTGAATGCGTGTTTGGGTTCGTTGGATTTGTCTTTACAAGTACCTTTCAAGTGAAGGTGATAGAACATAATATTTAAAGAAATTGTAATGCTAAAAAGCAGAAAATAAAATTTAAATAAAGGTTTGAAAATTTTTGTATGGAGGGCTATCGCTGAAAACCAGCGCTGGGGCTCTTTCTCGCATAGGGTCGAAGCATTATTTATTTATTTATTTATTTGGTCTCATCCACATCACACATTTACAATATTATCGGTCGGTTTTTGTACATGAACCCTGTCAGGGCACTGCAAAGCACAATGTTGGTTTGCTGTTGAGATTATGAACAATAATAATTAACCCAATACATTTCAAAAAAATAAATTGGACGCGTAAAACGATTGAATGTCATAGTTACCTATACAGTTCCTAGGACCGGCACTGAAGGGTACATACGAGTAGGGATGACGCCCCACACTGTTCTCAGGCAGGAACCTGTCCGGGTCGAACTGTTCCGGGTTCTTGAACAAGTCAGCACGATGATGCAGATGTAAAATAAGAATATGACATAATATGCCAGCCGGAATTGTGTAGTTACCTGAAAAAACATTTACACACATATACAGGGTCAAAATTCGTTTCCCAAACCCCCACAGATGTGATGGCTATCGATGTCTAATCAGCCTATTAATGTTCCCACTGCTGGGACATAGGCCTCCTCTCTGTGAGAGGGAGTGGGCTATAATCTACCACGCAAGCCCAGTGCGGGTTGGTAGATGTCACATGTCTTCGAATTTTTGGTTCTAAGATATGCCGGTTTCCTCACGATGTTTTCCTTCACCGTTTTGAGAGCAGTGATGATGAAATTATTTACACAAAGTAAAGCGCCTGCTTGGGTTCTAACCCACGACCTTACAACTCGTAAGTCGGGGCCGTTACCACGGGCCACTATCGATGTCTAATGACGCTAAAAAATAAGATTTTCTAAACTCGACGAGCTTAGAATTTTGTATTTTTATTTTTTCAATGTCATTAGATATCGATACCATCACGTCTGCGTCTTAACTTAATTTGACCCTGTAGTACAAATCGTACGTATTTAAAGTATAATATATAGAGACAAGCAGCGCCCCGCGGTTTCACCAACATAAGTCTCGATCCCGTGGGAATATCGGAATAAAAAGTATTTTATGTGCTAATCCAGGTTATAAAATATCTGTGAGCACAATTTCATCCAAATCCGTTCAGTAGTTTTTCCGTGAAAGAGTAACAAACATCTATCCATCTATCCATCCATCCTCACAAACTTTCGCATTTATAATATTATTATTAAAAGGATAGGAAAAGATAATTCAGAAGAATGGTACATACTTAATACGGTGTCTTCGTTCAAATTACGACTTATAAAGTGTACTGGAGGGTAAAGTCGTAAGGACTCTTTGATACAGCATTCTAAATATTTCATCCTTGACAAATCTTCCATCTTAATAGATCGATCCGTATCCCCAAAAATGTCATTTAACTCTTCCATGATTTTATCCTGAAACATTCATCACAATAATTATGTTTCTCTTTTTTATTTCCAGACCTTTCAATTATACCGAACTGTTTCTAGCCAAAAAAGTTCACGTTAAGTACTTTGATTTATTTGCACTGGGACATTGAAGATTAGTGGCTGGAGACCGAATGGAGGGATTTAGTACTAACCTGAATTTCTTTATGATTCGCCAGCAACATAAAGCAAAATGTTAAGCCACTGCCAGTAGTGTCATGTCCCTGGAAATTACATGAAAACAATTAAAATCAAAGAATTTTACTAAAATAGCGAAAACTGTCGGTCTGTAGTCACTAACTTCAAACATGAATGTGTCCACTTCTTCTTGAACACCAATTCTGTCAATATGTCCCTCTTTCTCAGCGGTTAAGAGTAAATCCAACATTGCAGTTTTCTTCTTTTTCCTGTACACGTATGAGTCATCATCGTCAGCTATGATTTTTTCATTAATATTAATTCCATGCTTCTCTATATATTCTCTTCTTTGTTGTATTACTTTCTCAGTAAAGTTGTGAACAACTTTCAAATATTTATTTTGCTGCCTTCCCAATGGTGACCAGTTATAAATGAAGTCTGGGTACAGATATGCTCTCACAAACCTATTAAAGAATACATTTACCACATCGTATATGGCATTTTTGTAGGATTTTGCTGCCGTGTTGTCATCACTGAGTTGAGTGCCCATTGCTGTCTCTAAAATATGGTGTTCACAATGTCTGAATATTTCGATACACAAGAACTCAATCCAGGATATTAACAAAAATAATAAAGTTTGATTATCATGAAATAATTAAACAGTAAGTAGCAATAACATTCCATTGCACGGCAGGAATAGAACATACCACAAATAGAGTTGAGTGTAAACTCCGACAGTACAGGTACAACATCGATAGGTTTTCCAGCGGTTTTCTTTAGGCTATCGAGGAATCTGTGGCTGTTTTCTTCGATAATTTCACAAAACTGTTTCAATATGTTGAAATGGAAGGCAGGCGTAAGGATTTTCCTGCGAACTTGCCATTTTTCACCTGATAGAAAAAACAAAAAGAAATAAAAGGAAGGTAGGCAGCGTAGTCGGAACTGTGACTGCAATATTTTATGGCATTATAATACCTATGAGAAACGATACAATATTTTATTAAATGAACATTCAACAATATGTAAAAAAACCCTGTCCGATCCGAAAGGGGCATGTAGGTTTGGCACCCCATTACCGCATTTTAGCCGCACAGCCGCGGTGCGACGTTTACATAAAATGCGGAGTGGGGCGCGTTATTACAGACTGGACCAGCTATACTGCAATAATAAAAACAAAAATAAATAAAAAATCTCATTATTATTGAAAATTAAAAGTTATTGCTATTTAAAATTCACATTTTTAGTACCAAAATTCATCAAAAATTTGCAAATTTTCAACAGGGGTCATAAGTTATGACTTGTAGACGCTCGCTAAAAACGACAGCCGCTCGCGCACCCGGTAAAATTCCCCATTGAAAAAAAGCAGCAATTTTTTTCTAATTTTGGAAATTGCCTCCTTAATAGACTCTCAGTAAGGTACCACGGATCGGACAGGGTTTTTTTACATGTTGTATTCTATTACCGTTACTGACGAGTAATCCATCTCGTAACCAGGGCGTCAAAAACTTATAGATGAAACTTTTTTCACCATACTTCATACCTGACATGATTATCTGAAAATATATTTATTACATTATTATTTCATCCTATTTATAGTATCCCAGTTTCACTTATTGGGTTCATTTCAGACTTAAGTACCTCAATATCTTCAGGATTGTATATAAAAACAGCACCCAAAGGATATACCCATACTCTAAAGATTCCCTTAAAAGCATTGCATAATGTTTTTCCCAGTTCCATAATCTCAACTGTGGATCAAAATAGTTTATTTCTAAAGTTATTTACAGAATGTAAGATTACTCTCTAGATTTTAAAAATATTTTCTATTTTTAACATTGCAGAAAAGGTTTAATTATTCGACCGATCGATATTCTTTGCGTATTTTATGATTTAATCTATTATCAATTATTTATTAACCTTTTTTAAGCAATTCATGGTAATAATCAATGAATTAAATTACTGTTCTACTATACGTTCAAATTTACCTGGAGATCGTATAACAGTCCACCCATTTCCAACGATAAAGTCATCTTTAGGTCCAGGTATCTTCCTGACCAATCTAGCTCGTTCATTGTAGTTAAAAATAATGTGAAGAATACACAGAAATATTACAATTCCCAATAAGTACACAATCATGTTCTAAAACGTCTGATTATATCAACAATAAGTACAGTTCTGATACCCACTGAATTGCAGCATAGTATATAATAGCTTTTACTTTATCAAAATGACACAAAGTGCAATTATTATTATTATTATCTAACTAAAGGTAATTAGTACACTAAGATAAGGGTTCCTCTGCATGAGAATCAAAGTTCTACTGTGTACCAAACTGATGCATTATTCTACATGGTAGAGATTATGAAAATGTAATTTCTGTACTAATTTAATATAAAATTTACAAAAGTACACACGAATGTTTGTAAACTTACGATCAGTAATGTCAATTATGCGGCTATAACACCTCTACGAAACTTCAACGCAGGAAAATGAGTGTGCTGAAAAATGAAACCCATCTAAAAGGGAGGCTTCTATATTAAGGCAGTTTAGCAAAAACGGGACGTACAATCGGTAATTTTGGTCGACAAGTAAAAAACAGTCACGTTTATGTAGCTAACTGTGGGTCAAAAATAGATGGAACTGAATGGCTATAGCTTACTAAGCAAGACAAGAAAAACATAAGTCATTTCTGTTCGTTACTTATAGATATAATTTACCATTTTCAACGGTCAGATAAGGCTCGCGCCTCTGCGAATCTGCGTCAAGTCTGGCAAAATTTGGTTTCATAGATACAAAATAATTATGGTTGACGGCGGCGCGGCGCGAGGACAGGAGTCAATGACCTTTTCCTTGGCTACTGGGCATTCGATCATCACATTTTATGGGTGGGTGGGTGGTGGTGGTGGTTATGTTGGAATTTGTAGGAGAAAATCCGAAATTCACGTGAACGACGTGCTAGGAAAGAATTAAAAAAAAAATTACATAATTCAAAAGCGACGATTTATGACACGCACCAACAATTACGACAACAACCGAAGTGACATCGACAAAAATTCTAAGTACAACTGGATGATTTATTCACTGATCACTTCTTTAAAATTACTAATATAAAAGACAAGACAACAGGGTAATTTATACAATACTCAACACTCAATAACTTTATTGCTTAACCATAATGTGTACTTAGGTGGTAACTATATAATTAAGATCATTATGAACCCTGTAGAGCACAGCACTGAACACTTCTTTAAAATTCCTCACAAAAAGGACAAAACTTCTATCATCATTATTTACTCACGACTACATAGGTCAATCGTTATAAAAAACATAACATACAGTAGGTACTTTTTGTTCTTATTTTTCTCTCTTAATGAATTTCACAAACACCGGCCCATCATTTCTAAGCACTAAATCAGCAGTAAATCTTATATCAGAGGGCCGAGTGGCAGGGGACAACTCGAAGTTTCGCAACACGTTCGCGACGGCTATCTTCATCTCCATCATTGCAAATTTTTGACCTGAAAGTATTGTGAAACTTTAAAAAATAACTTAGGTACACGAGTGGCGATATTTAGGGTAAGATATGTACTAACACAGATCGTAGTTTAACTTTACTGAGTAAAGTAAGTGTATAACCGTACGAATATAAAACATACGTAGGTATACTAATACAAATTAAATAATGTTCATATTCGTACAAACGAAAGTAAGCAAGTGTTCGATTATAAAAATTGATGCTATACATAGTTTTAATGTTCGCATTCGTATGTGCCGTTAACTTAGCAAAGTAAAATTCCGGTCTGTGAATCGTGCCCTTAGATGCACGTTATGTGTACCTTGGGTAGTGTGTACACCGCTACCTACCACCTAGGTGACTGACTGATACGTAGTTTACCAAAGATTGCTATTCTCATACCAATATCTAAACTTTCTTGCCGATATGAGATATAAGATAATCCTGCTATCTAATTGTGTAACACATTTTCGATTAACGATTAAGACTAATTTTGTTCATAGCGATTGGAATATTTGACTTTCTAATTGCTTAACTGCACTATCGTGTGAAACGAATTGGTTGATACTGATAGTACTTAGTAATTAACTTCAGATTTAGTAGACATACGGTATATTTAGATAATTAGACAACGATAACGTCGTACTATTTGCTCTTGAAAGTCCTGACATTGTCCGTCCATAGGCACAGTAGACATTATTTGTGCCATAGGTAAGGGATAATAAGAAAAAAAATATAACATTATCTTGTATTAGGTAACATAAACGTATATTGTGTGGGTAATATCTTAGAACAATATCCGTAGTGAAAATGTAATACCTAATAGTCGATGGACTGGAATCTTGGGGAGACAGACCACCGATATTTCTTACTGTCTCAGTAAAAAACCGTTCATATCGAGTTTGGTTTCCTATGATACAGGACTATAATATAATATCTAAACGTTATTGGGTGCATACCGCGTTCTACCGTTTTAAAGATAAAGATAAAGATATTTTATTTTGCAAATATGGGTACATACATGGTGATATAGGGAATAGGTTCAGCCATATTTTACCAGTAGGCATGCAAAAGCTATAAACAAATAAAAAAAAAAACTAAATCTACTAAACTAAGCCACAAAATATTAACAACATTAATAGAGCAAAAAACAACACAAAAAACCAAACATAATTCTTATTTTCAAACATTATTAACAGTTAAGTACAAAAAAAAAATTCACTTGAGAATTCTGTTACGTTATAGTATGCTTTGGCTGTCAAGAAACGTCAACTTCTTCTACAACATCATTATTGTAGTATACATTATGGCTCATGCGAGGAATCCGTTGACTGAAATGTATAACTTTTGTCTTACTCAAGTTTATTTTTAAATTGTTTTCATCAAGCCAGTTTACAATTAATTTTAAAGACTGATTAATGTAACTTTCATAGTTATCTACACTTTTACATGGTATTGTCACGGTACTATCATCCGCAAATAATGTTACTGGTTGCTCAATGCATTTAGGTAAGTCATTAATGTACAATATAAATATAAAAGGACCCACTACACTCCCCTGTGGTACTCCAAATTTAACTTCACGCTCTGTCGACCGAAATACTCTTCCTTCTTATTTGCTGTATTAATTTGGTTAATTTCAGTTATTTGTTTTCTATTTTTTAAGTATGATTCAATTAGATTAAGAACTTTTTTGAATTTTGAATACCAATTTAACTGTTCATTTATTGATTGTTTTTTTATTTTAACCTTATGTTTAATTTTAATTTTGATTGTAATGATAATTTTGATTTTAATTTTTGATAATGTTTTACTTAATTTTTGAATCCTCACTACGAGTAAAAAATCTTGTTAAAACGTATCTTTAAGAAGCTATTTTTTTATGTAAGTGCTATGTGTACGCCTGTAAGTGATAAATTCACCATAAATCCATGCTTTAGTTATTTTTTATTATGGTAATGTTCTAGTGTGTGTACCTTTAAAATAAAATAAAATGTAGATGAAGAGATTGAAATGCTCTCAGCAGGAGTGTAAAAACCCCAGAACAGATAAAAGAGTAAAAACTACCGCGGCATTAGTCATTTGAGTGTTGTCGGCAAACTGTATGCAAGGTTTTAATAAATAGATTAATAGAGTGACGGATGAGAAAATATGAGAGATCTACAGGCAGGATTTAGAGAGGTATCGGGCTGTATGGAGCAGATCTTCTACCTAAGGTACATAACCGAAAAACATCTGGCAAAGCACAAAAAAGTCTACTGTGCTTTCGTTTACCATAGAGAAGGCCTATGACAGTGTGTGGGGGTAGAATTGATGTCACACTATCTATGTACGGTGTGGACTGGCGCTTGGTACGGCCACTGACATCTTTATACAAGGATTCCTGTTCAACTTGTACATGGATACTTTTCTGACAGATTTGGAAAAGGGTGAGTGCAGATTGAGAATTATTGAGATGCCTGTCAAATGCCTTCTCTACGCAGACGATCAAGCTCTTTTTGCATCGTCAGCAGAACAGTTGCAAGACATGGTGACTATAATGGACGACGTATATAAGATGAAAGGAATTAATATAAATGTGAATAATATGAAGGTCATGTGTTTGAAAGAGAAGAGGGTGTATCGGTGTGTGATGTGAAAACAAATGATAAGAGTATGGAGCAAGCCGGGCAAGTAAGTGAGTTTGTATATTTGGCTAGTCTGATTACAAGCGGTGGAAAGATTGATGAAGACGCGGAAATTAAAAGTGAATGCGATTGTGACGAAGCAGTCATAAAGGTACGACTGGTTGTTCACAATGATGTGCATGTGCCTACGCTTATACAGGGTTATTGGTAAAACACCAACAACCTCTTAAGAGGTCATTATATACATACGAAATCAGCTGTTCCCTACATTTTTACTAGTTTATGCGAACATAAATGTATGGGGCAGCAGATGTTTTTTTCGCGATCTCAGCTTTGGTCCCATAGTTAAAGTTGTTCATAATGAGGAGTAATATACACCTTAAGAGGTTGTTGGCGTTATACCAATAACCCTGTACATGTATGTGTATGAACCTATACTTAATTTGGACGAGTAAAACGATTGAATGTCATAGTTACCTATACAGTTCCTAGGACCGGCACTGAAGGGTACATACGAGTAGGGATGACGACCCACACTGTTCTCAGGCAGGAACCTGTCAGGGGCGAACTGTTCCGGGTTCTTGAACAAGTCAGCACGATGGTGCAGATGTAAAATAAAAATATGACATAATGTGCCAGCCGGAATTGTGTAGTTACCTGAAAAAATATTTACACACATATACAGGGTCGAAATAAATTAGTTTATCGACTCAACGAGCTTAGAATTTTGTATTTTTATTGTTTCAATGTCAAATATCGATACTATCACGTCTACGTCTTGACTAGCTGCGCCCCGCGGTTTCACCCACATAAGTCTCGATCCCGTGGGAATATCGGAATAAAAAGTATAGTAGTTCCGTTCAGTAGTTTTTGCGTAAAAGAGTAACAAACATCCATCTATCCATCCATCCATCCTCACAAACTAATATGAGTAGGATGGTAGGATAAGATAAGATAATTCAGAAGAATGGTACATACTTAAGACGGTGGTTTCGTTCAAATTACGACTTATAAAGTGTACTGGAGGGTAAAGTCGTAAGGACTCTTTGATACAGCATTCTAAATATTTCATCCTTGACAAATCTTCCATCTTAATAGAACGATCCGTATCCCCAAATATGTCATTTAACTCTTCCATGATTTTATCCTGAAACATTCGTCACAAGTTTTATATGTTTCACTATTTCATTGCATTCCTTTCAAATATACCCAACTGTTTCTAGCCACTAAAACTTGATTTATTTGAACGGGGATATATTGAAGATTAGTGGCTGGAGACTGAATGGAGGGATTTACTACTAACCTGAACTTCTTTATGATTGGCCAGCAACATAAAACAAAATGTTAAGCCACTGGCAGTAGTGTCATGTCCCTGGAAATTACATCAAAACAATTAAAATCAAAGAATTTTACTAACTAAAATAGCGACAACTGTCGGTCTGTAGTCACTAACTTCAAACATGAATGTGTCCACTTCTTCTTGAACACCAATTCTATCAATATGTCCCTCTTTCTCAGCGGTTAAGAGTAAATCCAACATTGCAGTTTTCTTCTTTTTCTTGTACACGTATGAGTCATCGTCAGCGTTGATTTCTTCATTAATATTAATTTCATGCTTATCTATATATTCTCTTCTTTGTTGTATTACTTTCTCAGTAAAGTTGTGCACAACTTTCAAATATTTATTTTGCTGCCTTCCCAATGGTGACCAGTTATAAATGAAGTCTGGGTATAGATATATCCTAACAAATCTATTAAAGAATACATTTACCACATCGTATATGGCCTTCTTGTAGGATTTTGCTGCCGTGTTGTCATCACTGAGTTGAGTGCCCATTGCTGTTTCTAAAATATGGTGTTCACAATGTGGAATATTAGGATACACTAGAACTCAATCCAAGATGTTAACAAATGGTATAACTTGTTTATCATGAAATTGTTAAAGAGTAAATAACAATAACATTCGATTGCACGGCAGGAATAGTACATACCACAAATAGAGTTGAGTGTAAACTCCGACAGTACAGGTACAACATCGATAGGTTTCCCAGCGGTTTTCTTTAGGCTATCGAGGAATCTGTGGCTGTTTTCTTCGATAATTTCACAAAACTGTTTCAATATGTTGAAATGAAAGGCAGGCGTAAGGATTTTCCTGCGAACTTGCCATTTTTCACCTGATATAAACAAAAAGAATTAGAAAGGAAGGTAGACAGCGTAGTCGGAACTGTGACTAATGTCCGTTTTCACCATCATTCCTTAAATTTAGGGAGGCTCTTAAGACATTTCTGCTAAGAGATCCTTTAAATATAGGGGCCCGATATTCGGCATCTTAGCGATAAGTGACAGTTCATTTGTTGTTGAAGGTGAATATTTGCAGAGACTGAACTGCAACTGTCACTTAAGTAAGTGGCCCCTAAGTAGGTATCCCTTAATCTGGTGGAAAAAAAACTTAGGTAGCGGGGTCATTAAAGGAGTCTCTTAGGTTAAGAGATCCTTAGTAAGGAAGTGTTTGAGGGAACGATGGTGAAAACGGGCATTATTAGTATAGTATCAGCAATAAATATGACATTATAATAAGAGAAACGATACATATTTAATTAAATTAACATTAAGTGCGCCCCGCGGTTTCATCCGCATGAGTCTTGATCCCGTGGGAATATCAAATCCGTAGAGCCGTACCGCTTGACTGTTCAAGTGGACCTCAGATGGGCATAACAATTAAAATTCTATTATGTCTCGTTAGTGACAGCTGAAGGTTTATAGCGTGAAACCGTAACAAACCAACAAACTCACTTATGCATTTATAATATTAAGTTAGGATTACCGTTACTGATAAGTAATCCATCTCGTAGCCAGGGAGTCAAAAACTTGTAAATGAAACTTTTTTCACTATACTTCATACCTGACATGATTATCTGAAATGTTTTTATTACATTATTATTTCATCCCATTTGTAGTAACCCAATTCCACTTATTCTGTTTATTTTAGACTTAAGTACCTCAATATCTTCAGGATTGTATATTAAAACAGCACCCATCGGATACATCCATACTCTAGAGATTCCCTTAAAAGTATTGCTTAATGTTTTTGCCAGTTCCATAATCTCAACTGTGGATAAGAATAGTTTATTTCTAAAGTTGTTTACATATTGTAAGGTTTAATTTCTATTTTTAACATGGCAGATAGAGGTGTAATTATTCGACCGATCGATATTTTTTGCGTATTTTATAATTTTATCTATTAACAATTATATAATAAGCATTTGTTAGTAATTTCGTGTTAATAATCAATGTATTTATGTTTCTTCTACAGTAAATTAATGTTCTACTATACGTTCAAATTTACCTGGAGATCTTATAACAGTCCATCCATTTCCAACGATAAAGTCATCTTTAGGTCCAGGTATCTTCCTGATCAATCTAGCTCGTTCATTGTAGTTGAAAATAATGTGAATAATACACAGAAATATTACAATTCCCAATAAGTACACAATCATGTTCTAAAACGTCTGATTATGACAACAATAAATACACTTCTGATACCACCCACTAGTATATAATAGCTTTTACTTTATCAAAATGACCTAAAGTGCAAGTTACAATTCAAAGGTTCCCAACCTTTTAACATACGCGCCCCCCTAACTTTCATATAAATCACTACGCCCCTGAGTTAATTTGTCGACATAAGCAAAAAAGCATAAGAATGTGAAGCGAGTTAAAGTGAGGTTGAAAATGTTTGCACCACTTTGGATCTAATAGGTTACTTTTTCGTTTGATCATCGTGAGTTCGATCATGAGTTAGTTTATCGACCTATAGATGCAGAAAAGTTGAAGAATCAAGAGAATCTAGAATGGAAGTTCAAACTCAAACTCAAACTCAAAGCATTTATTTCAATTAAACCATATACAGGCACTTTTGAATTGTCAAGGAGTCGGTCAGTCAGAAATATGAAGCTAGTTGCCCATTCCAAAGCGTAGGTACCTATGGAGAAGAACGGGCAAGAAACTCCACGGACACTCTTTTAAATAAATAATTGTTACAAAATAGTGGTTACATCATTCATGTTTAAATTATACATGTGAGAACAATGTAAAAAGATGCGCACGTTAAAAGCGTCCGTAATAAAAAGATAAAACAAAAACAATTCAAAGATTAAAATAAATTAAAATAAGCCACGGCAGCTAAGAGATGACCAGTCCCAACTGACGGCGCCCGTTCACGAACATGACGCATGTATTAGCACCATTCAGCTCAACCATTTTGAAGGGAGCTAAATGATCCAACACACACGCCACCATCAGCGAGACATCTGAGTGAGCATGACATACTCTCAGCCGCCAGGGCACATTCAAGTCAATGAAAGACATATTACCCGGTAAATGGTAGCTCTGTAGTACATAGTACTCACACATGTGCTATGCAATTATATAATACAAAGGAGATTGAGTTTACACAATGCAAAGATGGTCTTACAATCTTCAGCAGCTCCCAACAGTATTTTCAAATGTTAATCAATTAGTTGTGGTTGTGGAGCAGGACCAGCATTGACCCAAGCATTTTTATCAGCGATGTAATCAGCCAACTTATAATATGCCTGCCTGCACAGTGTGCGTTTTATACAAGATTTAAATTTCGTCTCATTCAGTTGAAGTATGTGGAGAGGAATTTTATTGTAACATTTTAAACAGTACCCCATGAAAGATGAGTCTACTTTAGCCAGTCTGAAACCCGGTTGAACTAATAGGTCCCTGTTTCTTGTAATATAATTATGTCTATCACCTCTTTTGCTAAAAAGATGTACATTTTTTCTTACGTACATGATGTTTTCATAGATATATTGACAAGGTACCGTCATGATGTTAATATCCTTAAACCGTTCCCTTAGAGAATCGCGCCTTCGCAGATGATATATGGCTCTGATCGCTCTTTTCTGCAGAATAAAAATAGACTCGATGTCTGCAGCCCGTCCCCACAGTAAAATACCGTAAGACATGATACTATGAAAATAGCTAAAATAGACTAGCCTCGCGGTATCTACATCAGTAAATTGACGGATTTTTCTGACAGCGTATGCTGCTGAACTTAGCCGTCCTGCAAGAGATGTTAAATGAGGACCCCATTGTAGCCTTGAGTCGAGCGTGATCCCCAGGAAAACAGTTTTATCGACGAATTCTAGCTTCTCTTGATTCAATTCTATCTCACAATCTCTGCTTTTGACATTTGGTAAAGAAAATTTTATGCACTTAGTTTTTTTTCCGTTCAAAACTAAATTATTAGCAGTGAACCAATTTTGGACCTGCAGTAGGGCGTTATTTACGTCGTCAAAATTTTTAGCACGTCTATCTACCTTAAAAATTAAGGAAGTATCGTCAGCAAATAACACCATTTGTGGTTGATTTTTTAATAAAAGGAGTAGATCATTAATATACACTAAAAAGAGGAATGGACCTAATATCGAGCCTTGTGGCACACCCATTTTTACTGTTGAACCTAGTGAATTGATACCGAAGAGCAAGCAAACCTCGGATAGGTTCGGTTTCCTTTGATCCATTCATACAGAAGTAAGAAAACTTATTTTTCATTCCTCTTGCTCAAAAATTCCGTCATTGTACCGTACCAAAGTGGGGATAAAATGGCATATTTTCGTCTAGGGGTTTTTGAAGTGAAAACTTCTTTAGCGACGTTGTGCATTTTTTTTGGAATGGGTAAAAAATGTTAAACTCGCGTCAGGAGACGTGTCCGTATGATCCGTTGCCTAGCAACCGACAAAGTAAATGTCAGTAAATATCAAAATAAATAGTCTTTGCCATTTCGTAAATATTGCGAGGTAAGAAATTTTATCCATATTGATGGGTAAAAAAAACAGTCGAAACATACTTCATGAAAAGTGTTTATTCAAAAATGTACAACGTTAATGTTCAAGTTTTCACTTCTGCCGGCACTCCTGAGTGCAACCTGTTGTTTTATTTTTTTCTTGTTTTACAGGCTGCTTTAATTTTTGGGATCAGTGGTGCCTGCAGACGGGTAAAACTGGCTAACATAACAGTGGAAGATTTCGAAATTGATACCCAACTTCAAGCCATACATCTACCTAATACAAAGACAAATAAGGTGAAGAAATTCGTTAAAAGTGGATAATTTCTTAAAATTGCCTACCAAGATTAGATTTACGGCCGAACGGAGTGGGCACGCCAAGATTTTCCCTCAACTATCAAAACGAAAAATTCACAAGGCAAGTTATAGGCAAAAATAAATTTAGCAACATGCCAAAAGAGATCGCCACCTATCAAAATTTGCCTAATGGTCATCGCTCATTATAGCAGCACGGCTCCGACACGGCAAATAACTTGTCAATCAAGTTAGGATTTTAAGTCAATTTTACGATGGCTATACAAAATAGTGGACGGCTCGCCGGCAGTGAGCAGCCCGCGAGCCGTCACACGTCGGGCCGACAGCGTGCTTCAAGCGAGGTGCCCGCTCGCTGGTGCCTCACCGTCCGCGGGGTGACGCCTCGCCGTAAGAGCGGTGACGCCTCGCCGGCCGCACGGTGACGCCTTGCTTGTGAATAAACAATAAACTGTTCCCTCGCCGGTGGCGTGCCGGCAGCGAGCGGTCGCCTTGCTTACGGCGCGTTGGCGGCTAGCCGTCGCCTTGCTTCCGGCGCGTTGGCGGCTAGCCGTCGCCTGGCTTACGGCGCGTTGATGACTAGATTTTTCGAGGCGGTGCCGGGGCGCTACCGTGCTGGAGCGGTGCTGTTATAATGGGCGATGACCTTAACAGGTAAATCCTGATGTCGGCCCTAGGCACTCAAAAACTCCCAATTACGGAACAGTACACTGGCCATTTTTTCCGAAGAACATCCGCTACTCTCTTGGCGGATTGTGGTGCAAATATAACAACGCTAAAACGCCACGGTGGATGGAGATCCGATCAAGTGGCGGAAGGCTATTATATAAAAAACTCCATTAAAAAAAAAACGTATCACCCAGCTTATCACAGAACACATAAATATTCTCCCCCAACTAGACCATCGACATCAAGGGATGAGTCAACTAGCTGAGTTACTAGCAAATTCTCTATTCAGAACATTCGAACGACGGATCCTGAAACCTGGAACTACGTGTATCTCCTACGTTTAACCACAATATAAAGATGTTTAACCCACAGACAACTCAACATTCATCTTCACAAAAGACTGAAATTAAGATGCCAGGAAAAAACATCTCGTTAAATATCCAGAATTGTATAACAATCTTTTTCCTTGTATAGCGACTTTTGCAGAAAATATAAAGCACATTTTACAGTACCTACCTATAGTATTAGGAAACGTTCGGGTTTTGAAAACTAGCCTTTTTCTCGCCGCGCCCTTGCGCCCCATTGGTCACCTTACGCCCCCCGAGGGGGGCGCGCTCCGCCAGTTGGGAACCCCCTTACTACAGGTAATTAGTACACTAAGATAAAGGTTCCTTTGTATGAGAATCAAAGTTCTAATATGTACCAAAATGATACATTATTCTACATAGTAACCATTATGAACATGTCGGAGACGGTCAATAGTACGGTCGCTAAACGAAGCGCGGCACGTGAATCGAGTGGCGGGAAAAATAACACTCGGCTTACTTCGTGCTATGACGGAGCCTAGCTACTGGGGCGCCGCCGCCGGGGCGAGAGTACTTGCCTTCCAACCGTTCTGGAGAACGGAGCCTCCAGTCTAGGAACTGTCCTTCGTTTCGTTTAGTTGTCGTATGGTATAGTGTCTGATAGCAATGGAGTTAAGACGTCGCGGAACTGTATTCGATTCGTTGTGCTATGTACGTTGTAGTTAATGGTGTTAATTGTAATTTGTGATCATTGTGATAATTTGTAATTTTAATAAACAGCGTGTATCGTATCCAGTGTGTTGTCATTGCACGAAACCCATCTTCTGCCCACATGATATCTGAATCTAATGGAATAAATCCTGACGATCCGACAAACATAATTATAATTTCTGTACTAATGTAATAAATAATTTGCAAAACTACCTACGGATGTTTGTAAACTTACGATCAGTTATTAAGGCGTCGGCATGGAAAATCGTAGTATAAATATTTAGGAAATAAAAAATAGCACATAAATAGTCATATACTGAAAATTTCATGCGGTCTTTGCAATGGCTTTCTTTCGCCCGCGGCTTCGCCCGGTTGTTGGTCGGGAGTTATTCCACTGGAACGTACTTTCGGGATAAAAAGTATACTATATTTATGTTAATCCAGGTTATAAACTATCTGTGTGCCAAACAAACTTCATCCCAATCCGTTCAGCCGTTTTTGCGTGATTGAGTATAATAATATTCATCATCATCATCATATCAGCCGAAAGACGTCCACTGCTGGACATAGGCCTCCCCCAAGCACCGCCACTTCGACCGATTCTGTGCTTCCCGCATCCAGCGGATTCCTGCGGCCTTTACAAGGTCATCGGTCCATCTTGTGGGAGGCCTTCCAACGCTACGTCTTCCGGTACGCGGTCGCCACTCCAGAACCTTTCGGCCCCATCGGCCATCTGTTCTGCGGGCAATGTGTCCTGCCCATTGCCACTTAAGTTTGGCAATTCTTCGGGCTATGTCGGTTACCTTGGTTCTCCTGCGGATCTCTTCATTTCTGATTCGATCACGTAGGGAAACTCCAAGCATAGCCCTCTCCATTGCTCTTTGGGTGACTTTTAGCCTTCTAATAAGGCCCATTGTGAGCGACCACGTTTCAGTGCCATAAGTCATCACTGGCAACACGCACTGGTCAAAGACTTTCGTCTTGAGACACTGTGGTATGTGGGACGAAAAGATATTGCGTAGCTTCCCGAACGCTGCCCAGCCGAGTCGGATTCGACGATTGACCTCTTTCTCGAAATTGGACCTACCTAGCTGGACAGTTTGTCCTAGGTAAACATACTCGTCTACAACTTCGAGCGTAGCGTCTCCGATCTTTATGAGAGTGGGTGTTACATGGGCGTTTGACATAACCTTTGTCTTGTCCATGTTCATTTTAAGACCCACTCTTTCGGAGGCTCTACTGAGGTCATCGAGCATTATACTGAGGTCCTCCATGGTCTCAGCCATGATGACTATGTCGTCGGCAAACCGAAGGTCAGTGACATACTCGCCATTGATGTTGATGCCTAGCCCTTTCCAGTCCAGAACCTTGAAGACATCCTCCAGTGCAGCGGTGAACAGTTTCGGAGAGATAACGTCTCCTTGTCTCACACCTCGCTGCAGAAGGATAGGTTTCGAGGTCTGGTCGTGGAGGCGGACTGACATAGTGGCGTTTTGGTATAGACACTTTAACACCTCGATGTACCGATAGTCGATCTGGCACCGTTGAAGAGACTGCAGTACAGCCCATGTCTCGATCGAATCGAAGGCTTTCTCGTAATCCACAAACGCTAAGCAGAGAGGCAGATTATACTCTTCGGTCTTCTGTATTACCTGCCGCAGCGTATGTATGTGGTCCACGGTGCTAAAGCCTTTACGGAATCCGGCTTGTTCGGGAGGCTGGAAGTCGTCAAACCTGCGCGCGAGACGGTTCGTGATGACTCTTGAAAACAGCTTGTAGATATGGGTCAGAAGTGTGATGGGCCTGTAGTTCTTAAGCAGGGCATTGTCGCCCTTTTTAAAGAAAAGTACCACCACACCCCTGTTCCATGCCTGTGGCGTTTTACCCTCGAGTATGACGGAATCAAATAGCTTCTGAAGGGCCTTAAGAACGGGTTTCCCACCGGCCTTTAGGAGTTCGGCCGTAATTCCGTCATCACCCGGCGCCTTGTTGTTTTTAAGCTGCTTTAGAGCCATCCTAATCTCGTACAAGCTGACGTCCGGGATATCTTCGGTATAATGTCGGGTTAATCTAGCTCTTGGGTCGTTTGCCAGATTCGTAACGGGGTTACTGGTTGACGTGTATAACTGTCCATAGAACCTCTCGATCTCCCTCAACAGCTCAGGTTTGGCGGATACGATTCTGCCATCATCGGTCTTCAGTTTCGCAAGCTGGCTCTGCCCAATAGACAGATCTCTTGCAAAAACCTTGGAGCCCTTGTTCCGCTCTATTGCGTCCTTAATACGGTTCGTATTATAATGGCGAAGGTCGCTTTTCAAGGACTTAGAGATCTGTCTATTGAGCCGCCGGTAATTGAGTGCATCGTCTGAAGACTGCAGGATCATCTCGCGCCTCTCCTCCATGAGCTGTAGAGTAGCATCAGAGAGCCTTTTGTTTCGGTTTGTACGACGGGTCTTGAAGATCTTGGACCCGACCGTATGGACAGTTTCAACGAACCCATCGTTATAGTCGTCCACGGAGCTCCCCAGGCAGTCGAAACGATTCCGAAGTTCGAGCTGAAAGCTCTCGGGGTTTTGGATCTGGATCGGTGCTGGGCGGAGCGTAGACTTCATCAGTCGAGATCTTTCTAGCTTGATATTTAGGTTCAATGTGCCTCTTACCATACGGTGATCGCTTCCAGTTTTCACCGCGTTGATCACAGAGACATCATTGAATATCTGCTTCTTCGTCGACATAATGAAGTCGATCTCATTTTTTGTTGCACCATCAGGGCTCTGCCAGGTCCACTTTCTGTGCTCACGTTTTTTGAAGAAGGAGTTCATCATAAAGAGGCCTTCCTTCTCCATAGAACTGGCCAGTAGGTGACCCCGGTGGTTCCGACGTCCAACTCCAAATTGCCCCACTCGCAGTTCATCATCGTACTACATACATACATACATAATAATATTAGTAGGATATAATTTATAATATTAACGATAATGATTTTTTATCTTTTATTCATAATGTCTAACTAAGACGATATGAAATCATGATTAATTACTTACTTATTCATTATCTTATTGCTGGTTTTATTCTAGGATTTTAATTCCTAGACAGCGCTCTTATTTGTTTTTAAATAATTTTTATGGAACCGTAGAGTTACATCTTTAGTACCTGAATAGCTTAAAAAACATACTCGGATACGTACACCATGGAATTAATATGTAGGTACTATACTAGCTTCTACCTTCGGCTTCGCCCTCGTGGATGTCGGAAAATATCCCAGGAGAACATACTACCGAAATCAAAAGTACCTACCTACCCTATGTTTTAATCCAGGTTATAAATCATCTGTGTGCCAAATTTCATCCAAACCGTTTCTGCCATTTTTGCGCCAATCCTGAACATACATCCAGACAATCAGACATCAGGACAAAGATTCTAACAACTATATTTTCGGCATCAGACTCGTTCCCACATCATCATCATCATATCAGCCGAAAGACGTCCACTGCTGGACATAGGCCTTCCCCAAGCACCGCCACTTCGACCGATTCTGTGCTTCCCGCATCCAGCGGATTCCTGCGGCCTTCACAAGGTCATCGGTCCATCTTGTGGGAGGCCTTCCAACGCTACGTCTTCCGGTACGCGGTCGCCACTCCAGAACCTTTCGGCCCCATCGGCCATCTGTTCTGCGAGCAATATGTCCTGCCCATTGCCACTTAAGTTTGGCAATTCTTCGGGCTATGTCGGTTACCTTGGTTCTCCTGCGAATCTCTTCGTATCTGATTCGATCACATAGGGAAACTCCAAGCATAGCCCTCTCCATTGTTCTTTGGGTGACTTTTAGCCTTCTGATAAGGCCCATTGTAAGCGACCACGTTTCAGTGCCATAAGTCATCACTGGCAACACGCACTGGTCAAAGACTTTCGTCTTGAGACACTGTGGTATGTGGGACGAAAAGATATTGCGTAGCTTCCCGAACGCTGCCCAGCCGAGTCGGATTCGACGATTGACCTCTTTCTCGAAGTTGGACCTACCTAGCTGGACAGTTTGTACTAGGTAAACATACTCGTCTACAACTTCGAGCGTAGCGTCTCCGATCTTTATGAGAGCGGGTGCTACGTGGACATTTGACATGATCTTTGTATTGTCCATGTTCATTTTAAGACCCACTCTTTCGGAGGCTCTACTGAGGTCATCGAGCATTATACTGAGGTCCTCCATGGTCTCAGCCATGATAACTATATCGTCGGCAAACCGAAGGTTAGTGATATACTCGCCATTGATGCTGATGCCTAGCCCTTTCCAGTCCAGAACCTTGAAGACATCCTCCAGTGCAGCGGTGAACAGTTTCGGAGAGATAACGTCTCCTTGTCTCACACCTCGCTGCAGAAGGATAGGTTTCGAGGTCTGGTCGTGGAGTCGGACTGACATAGTGGCGTTTTTGTATAGGCACTTTAATACCTCGATGTACCGATAGTCGATCTGGTACCGTTGAAGAGACTGCAGTACAGCCCATGTCACGATCGAATCGAAGGTTTTCTCGTAATCCACAAACGCTAAGCAGAGAGGCAGGTTATACTCTTTGGTCTTCTGTATAACTTGCCGTAGCGTATGTATGAGGTCCACGGTGCTAAAGCCTTTACGGAATCCGGCTTGTTCGGGATGGGAATGGGAAGGCTAGAAGTCGTCAAACCTGCGCGCGAGACGGTTCATGATGACTCTTGAAAACAGCTTGTAGACATGGGTCAGAAGTGTGATGGGCCTATAGTTCTTAAGCAAGGCATTGTCGCCCTTTTTAAAGAAGAGTACAACCACACCTCTGTTCCATGCCTGTGGCGTTTTACCCTCGAGTATGACGGAATCGAACAGCTTCTGGAGGGCCTTAAGAACGGGTTTCCCACCGGCCTTTAGGAGTTCGGCCGTAATTCCGTCACCACCCGGCGCTTTGTTGTTTTTAAGCTGCTTTAGAGCCATCCTACACCTCGTGCTACATATCGTAGCAATTCCTTTTTTTGTTTTTTAACCGACTTTCAAAAGGAGGAGGTTCTCAATTCGTCTGTATGTATTTTTATTTTTTTTTGTATTTTTGTTACGCGATTTCTCCGTCAATTGTGAACCGATTTTAAAAATTGTTTTTTTGTTTGAAAGAGTATGCTCCCGAGGTGGTCCCATTTAAATTTTATTAACTTTACTTGGATAGTTTTTGAGTTAGCTTCAATAATACGTAATTTTCCCACTTAGTTTATATGGATGATATGATGATAACTTCCAATCACTGTTATTTACAGGTTAGTGGTATTCAAATTTGTATGGGGTAGGTACCACAACTAAAAAGTGCAAAATAAAAACTTTTTCCAAAAAAAGAACAACCGACTTCCAAAAAAGACACTACAAAGTTAAAAATAACTTTAATTTCGGAAGTCGGTGGCAAAAAACGAAAGTTCAAAACCAAATACACCGACTTCCGAAATTAAAGTTATTTTTGACTTTGTAGTGTCTTTTTTGGAAGTCGGTTGTTCTTTTTTTGGAAAAAGTTTTTTTTTTTACCGCCACGGGGAAGCTCTTGGCCTGCATCTCACCTGATGGTAAGTGATGATCAGGCTGAAGGTGGAAGGAGCTTCACCCGGAATCCTCAACCACAGAGGAACTGGCAATTTTTTTTTTTTTCATTAATATTATAAGTATTATCAGATTATGACAGACAAATTACACCCGTACTTTTACTTATATTTTAAGGCATGCCTCATGCCTATTATGCATGCCTATAATTTGATTAAACATTGTTTGAAGTGAACCCACTGCAATGGTTCTACGTAGTAGATTTTGAACTTAGCACCTCTTTATCAGTCGACTCACGTCGACGTCAATACCCTATAATAGCTTCGTCTAGCATTTGTTGTGGCACCAACTGATAACTGTGTAAAGTTTAAAGGGAGTTATTTGTGTTTGTCTTCTTAAGAGGGTGCATCCTAAAAGTTGGCAACGTCGTTAATAGCTGTCAAATATTTACGGGTTTCGATTAATTTGGAAATAATACTGTATGGAAATAAGAAATGTGGCTAACTAACTATCTAGAATATTAATAATGAATTGCAATTATAACATTCAATTCTATGTTGCACCCATTTTAGGTGGAAAAAAGGCATTTGGAAAGTTTCCAAATACTTTTTTTATATCTATAACTATCTATTCGTTGTCACGATATTAATTATTGCATTTCATAATCAATATTCTAGTTCGCTAGTTAGCCACATTTTTATTACCATACAGAAATATTATCAAATTAATCAAAACAGCGAAATAATTGACATCTGTTTGCGACGTTGCTAACTTTCAGAATAAACCCTCTTAAGTTAATGTGCCTAACATACCTACTTATTAATGAGCACATAGACAGGTACCATGAATATCACAAACAATAAGGACAACATGTTTTTCACTCGGAGGACACATTTTGTGATTCACTAAGTGCACCGTCACTTAGTGATCAAAATCTTGTATTTACGAGTACTGTAGACTGTAGGTAATAAATTCGGAACAATATTCACATTTAAATATCAAGTTTTGTTTCCAATTCCAAGTGTCCAGACTGCCAGACCAGTCCTAGACTCTAAGACCCAACATGATATACACGACCATCAGCACATGATTCTAGACACCATAGCGTGAAAATAGCGCTGACGTATGGGTATAACTATTTAAAAGCAATCGGTGCAAAACCACACATGATCATATTTACGAAGATTGAAAACGAATCGAATACAGCAGTTATTTAGCAGACGGTCAAGTTTATTGAAGAGATTTAAAATAAATGTTAATGCTGTTGACATCATTTCCTGAGTTTACAGTTTGCGCGTAAATACATTACACCAAGTCTCAATTCAGTTTCTTATCTTAGCGAGGTCGAATAACGCCAAAAACTAGGCGATCCTCGGAATAAGCTGAATTTTACCATAGATACCTGGTTATATGGTGGATATTTATGGTTAAACCATTAGGTATAAAACATATATATTTAGGGTTCTCGCCATGCTATTTGGGATCTGATTGAGCGACTCAGCAGCACACGTGTCGGCTGCTACGTGGATGGAGTTTGTTTTAACAACATTAGCTACGCAGACGACATGGTGCTGCTGGCTCCCTCAGTTGGTGTTCTCCGAAAGCTACTCAATGAGTGTGAGTCGTACGCTGCGACTCATGGGTTAATTTATAACACGAATAAGACAGAGTTCATGGTCTTCAGGTCTGGCACCAGGTGTCTCACTACTGTCCCTCCTCTTATAATAAAAGGTCACCCGATTAACAGGGTATATAAATTTAAATACCTGGGCCATCTGGTTACTGATGACCTGAAAGATGACATGGATCTAGAGAGGGAGCGCAGAGCATTGTCAGTTAGGGCAAATATGCTGGCCCGCAGATTCTCTCGATGTACAGACGCAATTAAAATAACCCTTTTTAAGGCATACTGCACAGCACTGTACTCGGGAGCCCTGTGGTTCACATATACGCAAAAGGCTTACAATGCTCTCCGTATCCAATACAATAACGCATTCAGGGTATTGTTGCGATTGCAACAATACCCTGAATGCGTTATTGCAGTGCGTGCGGCAGCAATGTTTGCAGCCGCACGCACTGACGGCTTTGATGCATTGTGGCGTAAAAAATCTGCCTCGCTACTCCGCAGGCTGCGTGGCAGTCCCAACACTATCCTGCAATCAATAGCCGCCCGGGCAGACAGCCCGCTAGTGTGGGCGCTTGCAAACCGGACCCGTTCTGTTTTAGTTATTAAGTACTAACATAGGTTAAGCCATTTTGTTACTAACACTAATAGACCTTTGTAGTCTGTAAAATAAAGATAAATAAATAAATTTACCTTCTTTTAAGGCACTCTTACCTACCAGCAAAACTGTTGACAATATTGTTGAACCTATACCGAAAAATGTTACTGGGGACGTCACAGAAAAAATCAACTATATAGGTAAGGCATATCTCTCTAGCGATTGTTATTGCGAAGGTCTTCGATAGTCTACTTGGCGCTCAACTCAGCAAGCACATTGAGCTTTATGACGCGCAGTTTTGCTTCCGGGAGACACTGTCGACTGAAATTGCTATCTTGACTTTGAAACATACGGTCAACTTCTATGTAGATAGAAAAACACTTGTCTATGCTTGCTTTCTCGACTTATCGAAGGCCTTTGACTTAGTGGACTACAACAGGCTCTGGGCCAAGTTTGAAGAGGAAGCTCCCACTGAACTCAATAACATCTTGACTTAACACCAGAAGGATCTGGTACAAAAACCAGAAGAACTTCGTAAAGTGGTGGAATGTTTTGTCGGATGTGAATACGCACTTGAGTGTGGTGTGAGACAGGGAGGCCTGTCCTCTCCAAGACTTTTCAACTTGTACGTTGATCAACTGATGGATGGGCTCAGTAACAGCCATGTCGGTAGTCATATATATAACGTCAGTTACGCAGACGACTCGGGCTGCGGTACAATGAGAAGAAGAGTGTGTGTATGGTCATTAGAGGTAGGAATAAGTAGTGCCTTTAGAACGTGTCGCTCGGTTTAAGTACCTAGGGCACATTTTCACAGAGACCCTGAATGACGATGCGGATATCGAGCGGGAACGAAGAGCGTGGTCAGTGTGTGCTAACATGTTGGTTCAAAGATTTGCAAGGTGTACAGTAGATGACAAAGTAACACTGTTCAGGGCCTACTGCCAAAACTTTTACGCCAGCGCTTTATGGTTCACCTACACCCAACGAGCCTACAACGCTCTTCGCAAACAATACAATAACGCCTTTAAGATTCTGGTGAGGCTCACTCGATTCTGCAGCGCGTCGGGTATGTTTGTAAAACAGCTTCGATTGGAGGGAGCGCCAACAGAATCCTAAGAATGATCTCGGAGAGGCCAGAGTCTGCAGTGCTAGATAGGATCCAGCTTCACGTGACGAGATGACACTAATACGAGTAATACATACGTATATGATTATGACATATTTTTTGACGTAAATGATTTTATTATTTTGAATTTTCTATATGATGACTAACATAGTTTTTAAGACCTTTGTAACTAACAATTAATGGACGAATCAATTAGTCTGAATTAAATGAATTATTATTTATATATTATAATAATATTTAGTAGTTGCACCCTTATATTGGGACACAATAACACAAGATGGGTGAAATGTCGAACGGAGTTTGAACCTAGCCTCCTGACATGAGTGCACTCTTATCACAAATATATTTAGCTAGCTTATACAAACAAACCAGACAAATGAGACAATTATTGATAAGACAATTTAAATTGCGTTTACATTCAGGTACCTATATTCTGATGTTTTTGTAATGTAGGTGACCTACATGATTGTGTGTATTGAATAACAAATTAAGCATTCGGGATTAACTTCATGGATTACTAGCGAGATGTTAACATTACGCCTGGAATCCCCGAAGGGTCAGGCAGACGTGTACCTCACCCACATTTCACCAGTTATGTATTTTTAGTACCTGTTAATAAAAATAAATAAAAACAGAGTAAAAAGGAATATTTAAAGAACTGTATAATAACTCCTTTAGTGAAAATTCGTTGATAGGAATTATTAATATTTTTTGTGTAGGTAAGTAAAGTTATTACTTCGTCGTACTCATAGTTTCACAAGAACAATAAAATTAAATCATAATTTAAGAAAGTAATGTGTATTAGTGCTTGTATTTTTCTTCCTCCATAATTTGTATTTAGCAACAAACCCTACTCACTGTTTAGGTATCGCGTCTACAATGCGTTTACGAAGGGTCTACGATGCGTCTATGCAGTCTTTACGCTACTTTTACGTGTCGGCTATGCTATGCTTACGTCCGACAAACGTCTACTTTGGACAAACGGCTGGTGCAGGCGTACAAAAAAGGCCCAAGTACGCTGCCTTGTGGGAACCCTTCTGTATTCATAATGTGTCAGTAGTGGCACGTTCTTCCTCTACGTGCGAGCAAGTACGCGTGCTTATGGCTCGGCGACCGTACTCATGTGTCATAGAAAGTACCTGTCGGGGGTCTCCCTTGTTTGATCTAAAAGAAATTGACAAATTATCACTTCCCAAACAATTTTCTGCATTATTTCATTTGCCAAATTATTACTTAGCAAATAAACTCTTCACAAACAATTGTAACGCAAACCTAATGTTTGGCAAGTGGACGTTTAAACAATAACTTGCTTACCAACTAGTACTTTTACCAATTTTAATTTAGTCAAATATTTCAGTTGGTATAACATATTTTACGCAAAATAAAATAAGCCAAATACTTAATTTCGCTAGTTTTCAATTTACGAAAAAAAATCGATACGATGTGGGTGTAGTAGGGTGGGGAAACACCATGGGACACCTTAAGGGCATTGTCCTTGACCTTGATGTTATTGACCTAGATGTCAAGGTCAACATTCTGAAAGTCAAGATCCGCGATTCTCAGGAGCAGTAACAGGTCAATATCATGATTTGCTTGCTTCAAGCATTCAGCATGCAAGGAGGCATGCAGCATGCAAGAAGGCATGCAGCGTGCAAGCAGGCATGCAGCGTGCAAGCAGGCATGCAGGCATGCAGCATGCAAGCAGGCAAGCAGCATGCAAATAAACATACAAGCAGGCATGCAACATGCAAGCAGGCATGCAACATGCAGCAAGCATTGTTTCTGTCACGGCTCCGGCGCTGCGGGGTATGGGCGGCTCCACGCGAGCTTATCGTCGCAGATGGTTTTAACGCTCACCACCGCAGCTTCGGCTTGCTGACCGGCTTCGCCGGCCAGCCTCAGCCGCGGCGGCGGGCCTTCAAACCACCTACTCCTCAGCTCGCGGGCCGCCTCGCCCCTCCGCGCCTACGCGGGTTTAAATTACACTCTAGGGGTGGGGCAGACAAGACTACGTGGAGTCGGTTTTGCAGCGATTCGTTTCTGTGTATTTGTTTTACGACAAACAGTTGGTCGGAGACAAAAATTACCAAGACGCTTTTAGCCTTACATAAACTTACAAAGAAGTACGCAAATAACATCGCATACAAATGATTATATTAAAATAAAAGCGCATTTTTTTATTATATAATTACCAAAAAATCTTAATTTTGTCTTTATATTTTTTGTCATAACAAATCAATTGACTAAATGTTTATTGTCTAAAGATAGTTTGCTGTAATAAATCATTTGATTAAAGACCAAATGCCTTAATGACATTATCCTTGGTAATATTCTGCCAAGTAAAAATTTTACCAAATGAAAATGTGCGTACTAAAATCATTCCAAATATTGCATTGGTATAAAAAAGGTTGCTAAAATTTGTTTGGATAATGAAAATTTGTCAAAATCCTTTAGGCAAAACGGGGGGATCCCACCTGTCGGCGATCCAACCGGTATGAAATTTTGTTTGTAGCCCGCCTTGGTTCGTAGTTTCGTACGTCTGTCACTGTGAGTCGCGAGCCGCCATTTTCTTTCGACATTTGTGTAATGTTTGTTTAGTTTGATTCAGAAAATTCAACAACATCGCGATACAGTGTAAGCACACTTCATGTGTGTCACCGTTGGCGAGCCGAGTAAGTGCGCGAACTTAAAACTCACGGACTTTTAAGTTCGCATGTTTATCACCCACTATATCGTTAAATGTCTACTTTGCTTTGCACTCCTTTTAGAAGAATAATAGTTCAATGAGATGGAGTTATGTAAAACATGAACTTTTATAGTCTTAGTTATGTGTAGAGCTCGTGGCTAAGTAATAGCAGCCGCACGGGTCGATCCATCAGGTGAAGCTACGGTTGCTGGGTTTGGTACGTTGATGGGTGACCATCTTTACATACCGAGACTCCGTGTGTCGAAAAGCACGTTAAGCCGTTGGCCCCAGCCAATGACTATATTAATTCTCATTGGCCCCAGCTCATCAGCCCAAAAGTCTGACAACCAGAACCAAGAGGTATCGTGTTACCCAGTAACTGGGTCGCAGTCGCTCCATGTAAAACAGTGGTATTCAGCTGCATCCGGTTAGACTGCAAGTTGACCCCAACATAGTTGGAAAAAGGCTAGGCTAATTGAGTTATTTGTAAGAATGTTTGAACGTACAACCTACAGCAACTACAATATTTTTATTTCGCCGGCGAGTCTATTCAGTTACTAAATTGTGGACTGGTCATTGTTTTCGTCATATTGTATTCTTTCGAATTAGATAAGGCCTGTTTTGTTCTTAAATCCATTGTGAACTAAGAATATTACGAGAGAGACGCCTGCCAAATCTTAAATTGCTTGAGACATCGTTTTTTAGCTGGGATTTGGACGCGAATATTTTAGCAAACTTCATATACCTATTAACCAGTATGCTAAACTTCATTGTCTCTACTTCCCTCTAGGAAAGAGACTTTGTACTGTTTTATAACAAGAAACCTCTTAATATAAAACAGCGCCTGATATAATGCGTAAGAGCAAACACTCAATTGACCTCAATTATCGCTTAGTATGTAGGCACACCGTGCACCGAGCACTTCAACAGAAGCGACGCAAAAACTATGCTATTGTATAATCAGCATCACTGCTATTGTAATGTAGTTTTTGAATATTTCATATTGTTCGTAACAGATGTCGATTTATGAAACACGGTCTAATGTACAGCAAAACTGAAGGGGTCCGCTAGGGCCGACGCCTGCTGGGGTTACGGGAAGTCCTAAGGGGAAACCGTGACCCCTGGCACAGGCAAAGGAAGGAACACGGTTGGGTTTTAGTCAGTAAGAGTCTGACACGCCCTTCCGCTCCACCCAGAGCGGGAGAAGTAATTTGATGACTTCCCACCCAAAAAAAAAAAAAAGAACATGTTGTCCACGTTTGCCAGTCCCATCATAATCATCACTATCACTATTATACACAGACGGACAGACAGCGACAGCGACTTTGTTTTATACTATGTAGTATAAAACAAAGTCGCTGTCGCTGTCTGTCCGTCCCTATGTATGCTTAAATCTTTAAAACTACGCAACGGATATCGATGCGGTTTTTTTTAATAGATAGAGTGATTCAAGAGGAAGGTTTATAATCATCACTATCACTACATAGTATAAAACAAAGTCGCTGTCGCTGTCTGTCCGTCCCTATGTATGCTTAAATCTTTAAAACTACGCAACGGATTTTGATGCGGTTTTTTTTAATAGATAGAGTGATTCAAGAGGAAGGTTTATATGTATAATACATGCATAACATAGTAGAGAAACACTGATAATTTGAGAATACATGCATATATAGTAGGGAAACACTGATAATTTGAGAGGTTTCTAATGTGATGTCGCAAATAACCAAATTTTTTTGCACTTAGGTACATTGCAAACACTGGCTGAACCCTACGAGATAGACCAAAATAATGTACTACAGTATTCTACACCTTAAAAAGTTCAACAAAAAAGTCAGTTATAGCATATTATTATGTCTATCTTCTAAGGATGACCTACAGTAACCATTTTTATCTTTCAGAATTTAATAAAAATTTCATTGTTATTTCCGAAGCTATTATGACTGGTATTATAATAATCCTTATCCAATAAAATATGTTATTTAAATCGGGCATTTAATTTAGATTAAAATATGCCTTAACATCATATCATTAAAATGAATACTTTGAAAGATATCGCAGATTCAAAATTACGCGTACAGTACGACACAACTTAGATGTAGCATAGATTTGAACATTTTCATTCATTCATTTCAATTTTACGAATGTATTTGGCTATAAGACTTTACAAGTTATTGCGTTTTCGAAAGATCATTTTCACCTAAAGCAGTAATAAAGATTTGTGATTTTGAAGGGGCACCCAGTTCCGATGGTGATCGGTTTTACGAATTTTGCCGATGCTACATCTAAGTTGTGTCGTACTGTAACAAAATAATTATGTTTAACGACAACGCGGGCGCAGCGGTAGGAGTCAATGACGTTTTCATCGGCTACTATGTATCTAATCCCGGTAGTAGGTACGTTCCCGTGAGATATTTTCCGATTATTGATCTTTAAGTATACGTGTTTTATTAAAATACCTTTTGTTTTATGTATAATAAATTAATAATGCGTATAATTTGGGACAGCGCTCCTTGATGGGCGAATCCTTCGCTGGACGTACAACGCGTTGGGTGAGCTCAGTAAAGAACACGCAAGCTAGCCACTCTAGGTCACTGGCATAATATTATATATGCGTCTTAAACGGCAATACATTTAAAAACAGTATTGTAACCTCTCTAAGTTAACCCCACTTTGCTACGCTTATACCTATAGTTCCGTAGATATTACCTATAGTTCCGTAGATATATCGAAATAATACATCTATGATACTAGTTCCAGAACTAAATATAACTAACACAACCTTACTTAATATATTAACTGCCAGTGGCACCATTACAATAAAAGAATAGAAACCTCTTAATTACAGCACTATCGATTGATTGACGCACGAGGCTATATTTAACAAAGAACATTATTGATTGTCATTCCTAGTGATGCATATTGTTCATTAGGCCACGCAATTTATAAATGTTACACCTATACATGTACGGATACAGCAAGCCCACAAGAAGGCTAGATAGCATCCATTGTTCCCATAACAAGGAATGTAGGTTCTTTTTAACCGACTTCCAAAAGGAGGAGGTTCTCAATTCGTCTGTGTTTTTTTTTTTTTTTTTGTATGTGCGATTTCTCCGTCAATTGTGGACCGATTTTGAAAATTGTTTTTATGTTTGAAAGAGTATGCTTCCGAGGTTAGTTAGTTTTTGAGTTAGCTTCAATAATACGTATTTTTCCCACTTAGTTTATATGGATGATATAATGATAACTTCCAATCACTGTTATTACATAGCAGGTTAGTGGTATTCGAATTTGTATGGGGTAGGTACCACCACTAAAAAGTGCAAAATAAAAACTTTTTACAAAAAAAGAACAACCGACTTCCAAAAAAGACACTACAAAGTCAAAAATAACTTTAATTTCGGAAGTCGGTGGCAAAAAACGAAAGTTCAAAACCAAACACACCGACTTCCGAAATTAAAGTTATTTTTGACTTTGTAGTGTCTTTTTTGGAAGTCGGTTGTTCTTTTTTTGTAAAAAGTTTTTATTAAAATAGAAACTCGTCAATGAATGCGAAATTGCCCTGGCTAAAGGATAAAAGAGTGAAGAGGAGTGTCATTAACATAAACAACAGTTTAGAAAGAAATATACGGCTTAGTAACAAAAACCTTCTTCCTATTGGGGTTAGATATAAAAATAAAACTAAGGTTTTCCCGTGTACTACAATCCTTACACTACATTTTTCTTTTGCTCGAAACTTCATTTTTGCTTGCCGAACTGCGCCTTCTCATCCTGACGCTTCTTCTTACATCCTCAATTATTTGAGATAATATAATTATAAGATTCTAATAAAGATTTCTGGACTTTTGAACTCAACCTCATGTCTAAAAGTTATCATCATGACTAGTTTGACATCTAGTTTGTTCCAGATAATCTTCTATTGAATAACATCTCAAGGTTGTTTACACTCTGAGAATTCTGTGATTATGACTAATCTCACGAAATGTAATCTCCGATATCTCTCACGAAATGTAATGCTGACGTTCATCGTAATCAGTTAGTATTAAGGTCATAGCACACATATCAACTCGGAAACAGATCGTCACTGCTGCAGGCAGGTTGCGGGACCCCGTGAGAGGAACAAGGGTGGATGAAGAGACGTAAGCTCGGGTACGAAAAGACGTAAGCGCGGGGGCGACGAGCCGTAAGCGCGGGAAATGCAAGTTAACCACGCACCACACCGCGGTTCGTGAGCTTGTCCCAAGGCGATGCGATTACGTTACGATTCCGATTAATGTGCGTTGCAGTAGGGAGTTTCATACAAATAATACGAAATGGCTCGAGTTGATATGGTGACGATCCCTTTCCGGGTTGATATGTGTGCTATGATGATATCATGTACGTCAACAACGTCTCAATTCGCTTTTAAATGATTATTATTCACGGCAGAAACACATTAGACGTCGGAATTCGATCTACAAAATTGGCTTCAATAAAAGGAGTGAACCGAGAGTTTTGAGAAGAGTTTCAACAATATTTTTAAACAAAGAAAACGTTTTTGTCACAGGCAACTAAATTGTCAACAGAATGTGTCAACAGCGGTGTCAACTGTCTGTCAATTTTTATGACAAAAAATTCAGTGTGGCTGGTTATGTAAAACTTACATGTCCAAATAAAAAATCATGGATAAATCCAAATCAACTGAAGAACATAATATCTGCGTAAAAATGCTGCTTGCACAAATAATTGAATGTCAAGAAAATTAGCATGAAACCATATCGCAGAACAAATAAAGCTTTTATGGTTGAAGTATGATCAGCATCAGTATCTAGTAGATAGACATAGATAGATAGATGCTAGGAGATAGAAGATAGATTAATAGATAGAAGGAACGATGCTAAGGCGGAGACCAACGCTCCTTGGAGAGGTTCATGCTACTCCAAGTCTTGGAAGACAAGTGTTCAGTGTCTATTGTGTCAAGTTGAGTGGAGGAAGTAGCGTTTCTGTGGACCATGAGGTGGATATTTGTCATATTTGACTATATTGCTACATGGTTGATGAGACTTAGAATTTTAGTTTTCTTTATATCTTTGCATCAGGCTAATTTCTTTTAAATAATCTCTATTTTAGTTTACAACATTAGGTATGAAAGTAAGCAATGATTGGCGTAGTGACTAGCGTAGCTTAGCCATTTGTGCCACGAGTTCCTACCCCTAGACGTAACAAAATTTAACAATTTTCATCATCTACTATTATATTATTATGCAAATAATTTGGCGAGAGAGATAGGGGGCATCGTCAAAACGGCTTCCTTTCCACTCTGAATGTTTATGGATTCGTAACGCTACCCATTAAAACCGGTTCTAATGGATTGCTGAGAGCCAACAGGAGTCAATTTAGAAACTGGTGTCTCCAGCAGCTACGCTCAGCGACGAGGCTGGGTCGCGTGCGTGTGCTGGCCCGGGAGTTCACGAGCGACGTGCGCTCCCTCTGGCGGTACGGCGCGCCTTTCCCCACCTTCCTCAAACTCATCGGAACGCTCATCCTGTGCCTCCTCGTCGTGCTGCCCCTCATCTACCCTGTGTTCGTCGTCGCCATCACCTACTTTACGTACGAAAGCCTTTTCTTGAGGTGAGTATTTCAGCTTTAACAGTTCATATGAATTACTTCTCTAACAGCAGTTTTTTCAATCGTCATATAATTTTTATCTGAAAAATAATTATGGGGGTTCGACATGTTTTCTACACAAAAGCTGTGAAACCGTAATTTGAATTCCTCAGAATAAAACTTATCTAATGATTGAAAAGTCAACGCTAAATCTTTCATTAAACTCCAATACATGATCAAGCTTAGATTAACGAAATTGGGTCACTTATGACTAAAGTAACTTTAATCTTAAACAAAAACCAGCGTTATAATCAAAAGTTATCGTCTTTACGAAGAAACCCCATTTTCACAGCTGGTGGCTGGACCAGCCGTGGCGGTTCATGCCGTGTGCTATAGCGAAAAGGGCGATGTCTGCAGCTTTCAGGCCATGCAGCGCACCCGACGTGTGGAAGGTGCGAGAGGTGCTGACGCGCGGCATCTTGCTTACACACTCACTGGCCACCTCCATCGATTACCTCTGCGTCATGCAGGGACTGCTCGATGAAGCCTAAGAATATAAGCTCTAACAAAAATGCAGTGCAATGGTGCAGTTCTCATGAATGATATAAATACGAGCAATTTTTTAAGGGACCAAATCTGAAATATTGATAAAAAAAACAGCTGTTTCAGTGCATATTTTCATGAGTATATTCTTTCATCGTTAGACCATACATACCAACTACTTGCCTATCAAACATTATAATGAAATAGGTGAAAAAAATCAACTAAGTAGGTTTATTCGAAGTGCCTGCCAATTTTATGACTAACATTATTTGGTAATAAACTACATTGATGATAATGTTTCTTTTATTGCTCTGACTAAAATTAATTAAGAAGTGTATTTGGGTTAAGATTTTTTTAAGAACTTTAATAATTTTTTAAGAAATTAATTAAGAAGTTATATTTTTTTTTAAGTTTATATAAAAATGTAATTAATTTTAAAGAAAATTTTATAGTTTTTAATTTAAGTGTAAAACCTTCACTACAAGGTCGCCAACCGTGTCCCGACAGAGGTGACCTTGGTGGTATACAACCATGTAGATGATGGTTTACGACCAAACGTTGAAACAATTTTGCTGGTCGTCAACCAAGGTCACCTCTGTCGCAGACGCGGTTGGCAACCGTGTAGTAGGCACTTAAAATATAAAATCATCTCTAGAATCAAACCTACCTACTCAACTATTCTAACCTTGAGTAGTAGGTACATTTGGTTTGAAAACTTGAGTGTTTCAAACTCAAGGAATAATTTAAATAGTCATGAATAAAAACAATAATAATTAGGGTCGTTTTAAAACATTGGAACTAATGGAAGACATGAAAGAGGACCAAGATAAAAAAAATAACTCACAAATTAGCAAGTTTAGTTTTCAATGAGAACAATAAAATAAAATTACTACTTTAGATACGCCTCGGTCGTTTCTTTGAAGGAAAACTGTCGAACGCATGCGAACAATCCCGAGCCATACTAAAAGAACATTACGCAAAAAAAATCCTATGCAGCTGTTATGTCATAAACTCGCTTGTTAAGAGAACTGTTAGTTTCGTTTGAAAAGTCTCAATGAAAAGTCGTCAACATTTACCAAGGTTTACACAATTTTCCTGTGCTAGTTCTTTGTGCACTATCTTGAAAATCGCCCTATAACCAAATGTGAAGTAGCTAATAATGGAAGATTTTAGAAACTAAAACCTAAAACTTAATACTTAGTCTTTGTTGTGCGAGCCATCGAAAATAAGTGATAAGTAGTTAGTTAACTAAACAAACTCAGTGTTATCTGGCGCAATTAATTAGAACGGTGTTCGGTTCAATATGGTGATTCTGAAGCGTACTTAACTATTTTTCCAAAATGGTTCTAGCTGCTAACACTACATAAAGAGTTTTTTCTTCAGTTTATGTAACAAAATTCCTTCCGTTATTATGTAGGAGATCCTACTCGTCTTTTGTTACTACGGAAACTTGAGTATGATCAAATGCGTTAATCCCTTGTCAGTGAGTACCACACCCAATAGGATATCTGCAGAATATCGACACTTGAATTATCTCACCGACAAAGATTCTCGGGGCACTTGACGAATTGACAAGCTAACCTGTGTTGGTGGGTGTCGCCACACAGCAGTTCGTCGAAGGAGGTCGACGGCGCTACACGGGACTATGGCGATGACTTGGACCATTTTCGGGCTTCTGGCGCTGTGCCACTCGTAAGTCTGTTTTTTTATACTGCTATAAGTTACACCTGATTGAGTATTTACAATCGCACAACTTTCAATGATAAAAACAAATCACTAATTTACATCTATAGGTAACTTTATCTTGAAGGTCAATAGCATTCCTCAAGGATTTAATAGATTCGCACTCTAATTGATGCCCCGCTGCACCTCTTGAATATTAATCGATTGACCGTCAATATAATATAGTCGCTTGTATAATTGATGGTAAGCATCGCAGTTAAAATCATGCAACCTTCTACAATTCACTGTTACTTGCCCCACATAGAGTCTGGGGTTCACTTTCCAGCAGCAAGACACGTTTTTTTTTGCCAAAACAACACTTTTTATTTTCTTTTATTTCTATCCATTTGTTTCACAACTTCTGGACGGATAAAATTACGAGAAGGGTGCCTTAACGTGATGGAACACCATTATTATTCTGAGCCTTATTTCGAATCAGCGTCCATACAAGCGAAAAGGCGCCAGTTTCGAAATTCAATGCTCAATTCAATAATTAAAATTCAATCATCGCAACATGTCGCGTCCCTGATATAATTATGGTAGAAGCAGGGTTTACCAAACCAGAGGAATAACTTGACCTATATTCAACTTTCAACGGCTTGTAATTAAATCCGAGTCTATCATTATTTAAAAGTAATTATTTGCAGTGCCTACTGACCTGATTATTATCGGATTCCTAAAAAGAAACTTTACTGGGTATTGTGTAAGGACATTGACACTTGCAACTTTCGTTATCGCTTGTAGAAGATTCGTTGTAATAAATAACTCATTGTTATTTATATACCTATGTAGGTTATCGCCTGCACAGCGAAGTGTGCAGGCCTCAAAATATTTCCACAAAACAGTGCAGAATATCGTAATGACGTAACTGGAAAACGGCTGCAGACCAAAGGCGTAGAGAAATGTAATAGGTACCAACTAAAATAACGTCAAAAATATACTTTTCGCCATAAAATACTCCTCTAGTCTGCACTATGGTGCATTAAGCTGCGCCGTACCTACGTACCTATAATAGGTAATCTTATCTGGTTGTCTATCCATTCTATCTATACAATGTGTTTGGTCCCGGACTGTACAAACTTTAAGGGAAGGTAGTTTGCTCTATTTTATCAATAAAATTATTGTACATGGGGGGTCGGAACTCGCATTTTATGAAGCGTGCATACTAAAAGTACTTTAACTTTGGAATTTAATGTCCAATTTTCGTAAAATAAAAACTTTTAATAAGTTAAAAATGTTAACAATGGGATACCTAAATAACTCAAATATTGACGTTCCCGAGTATCCAGCTTAGGGTGGATTTTTTGGGGTGGATAATCGAAATAACCCGGTCGCTGCATTAGGCTGCCTGTCCACCGGACCGGAGAGGAGAGGAGAGGAGCGGAGATGTGTCAATATTAACCAATAGAATCAAAACTCCGCTCCAGAGGCGCGATTCTATTGGTTAATTTTGGCACATCTCCGCTCCTCTCCTCTCCTCTCCGCTCCAGTGGACAGGCAGCCTTATCCTCGTCTCAAAGTTAACCCAGTCATTCGACACAACCTAGCTGGGGGGTTTGTGTTCCCATCTCTACATGGGTCAATTTCGTTTGTACTTACGTACGGTATTCGGGGTCAATGTCCTTGGTAGATGACAATTAGCTGGCCCCATTACATAAACCTTAGTTCATACCACGAACCAGATTCACACTGTTACCAACAAAGCATTGATAAACAGTTTAGCTGATTGCCTATAAACACACTTACAGAAGTTGTGTGCTAGTTTATTTCCCTTGGACAGGATAGCATTACATGCTACCCTTGACATTACTCTTGACCAAACCTTGACTGGACCAATGGGTCGTTACAACAAGTGCTACTGTATACTAATGGTACATTATCAATACTATCACGTCGAATATGCATTTATTTATTTATTTATTTACTAAGGCACCAAGTCCCAATAGATAATAATTGTAATCACAAATACACAATTCAATCATTAAAGTAATATTTACATTATCACTAACATAACAAGAACACTGAGCTTAAGAACCAGTTGGCTGAACTACATACACAGCATATGGACATACTTGACCAGCATCAACATCTCCGTCAACTGGTGTCAAATTTCCAGCAATGTAGTGACACCCACGAACTGGCTTTGAGACGCATATCTGAACTAGAACGGGAATTAAGCAGGGCCCACAACACAATAACCCATTTGGAATCTCTCAAAGCCGGTGAAGAGTCTGCGATCACCTGCAGTCTTTATGATGAGTTGGTTGGTAGCGGGTCCGGACCCACATGTATTGAGCCAATTGTAACAATAGATTTAACTGATGATACTATCAATAAAACCAAATTGTTTACTAGTCACAATAAGATTAAAAAATATATTAAAATTAATAAATTCATTAGGAAAACTCAGAAATCATTAAAACGCCTAAAAGTTAATAAATTAAATACAAAACTAAGGCAAAAAAATATAAATTTAAAACAAGACTTAAAGCAGTGTAATAATGAATTACAACTATGTAATACTATGTATGACACTGACACTCAGCATCTACAGGATGAATTGTTTGTTAGGGAATATGCTCTAAAGGACATATTTAGTAAATATAAGGCTTGTCAACAAGATCTAAGTAAGCGCATGCAGGAGGCCAATGAGTTGGCAGACTTGGTCAAGCACAATGCGGAGAGGTATGAGTCTCTGACAAATAACCTCTCTTTTAGCTGTGCCTGTTCCCTGGCAACTCAGCCTCAACTTGTTACACCCACACCCTCAGTGGCTCAGCCAGTAGGTAGCTGTATTAATGAAGTTAATAATAGTGTGAATAATTTGGTTAACACAACATATGTATTTTCTGACAAATTTGGTCAAGGTTTTGGTAGAATATTTAATCAGTGTTCACAACAGTATGTTATAAATAATTGTTTACCCGGTGCCAGTGTTAGCCAATTAATTTGTAATATTAAATTGACAAAAATAAACCCCGGTTCAACTGTTATATTATTATATGGGGATAGTTTATCTGTAAGAAAAAAAGAAATAATTGAATGTGTCCATTTGATGTTACATCTCAATGCGACCAATAGTTGTAAATTTATTTTCTGTGCCTTGCCTTATTCTCATTATTTGTCTGATGAGCAAAATAGGCATATTTATAATCTAAATATGTTAATTTATAATAGGACATGTCGTCACAGCGATGCTATTTTATATTTTGATTGTAATCAATTTATCACTGATTACAAACTGACAGAATATACAATGTATTTGCCACCTAGTTGTAGGAGACAAATTGCTAATCTTTTAGCATACAGTATACACAGTGACACTGGTACTTGTAGTGTACCATCGATTACTGTTAGTAGTGATACTAACACTACTTTTGATACGCCTAGTAGTTTAAACTATTAGGTGCGACAACGGGTGAGCCCCATATATTGAATGTTGTTCATCAAAATATGCAGGGTCTGTCCGGCAAAGAGCTAGAGTTAAGTTTATTTATGGAGAACTATGATGTTCAGGTGTTATGTTTGACTGAACACTGGTTGAAAGAACATGAAGTAGTGTTTATCAATGATGATAATTTTACTGTACAAAGTGCATTTGTAAGAAAAAACGCCATTCGCGGTGGATCTTTAGTTCTTGTTTCAAACAAGTTGAAATGTAAACAACGTTTAGATTTAGTTAATCTTTCTATCGAGCGCACTATTGAGTTGTCTTGTGTTGAACTCGAGCGGTACGTTATAATTTGCGTTTATCGACCCCCTTCTGGTGATTTTATTAGTTTTGAATCGGTAATGGAGGATTCACTCAATAGGTTAAAATCAAGTAATAAAAGTATAATTTTATGTGGAGATTTTAATATTAATATTTTAGATGTTACTCCATTAAGTATTAGACTTCTTAATCTGTTTAGGTCTTATAATTTAATTAACTTGTTTTTTGAACCTACTAGGATCACGGCATCTTCGTCAACTTGTCTTGATAATATATTTAGTGATTGTGATGCCAAAAATAAATATGTGTTAAGTGACTTAACTTCTGACCACTGTGGTTTATTAGCTAGCTTCCCCATGCCATTACATAAAAAGCCGCGGAAAATAGAATGCAGGCCCTATACAGCTAGTCGTTGCAATAAGTTTAAAAATAATATAGCTCATAGAATTACACCATCTATAGTAGAACTCGAGAGTCCTAATGAAATCTATGGAGCCCTTTTTGATGTCGTGCAAAAAGAGTACCAATCTACATTCAAGACCAAAACTATTAAAATTAATGGCACCAGCGCTGGCTTTAACCAATGGGCCACTCCAGGTATTTATAAAAGTAGAGCGAGACTATACGAGTTATATGGTTTGAAAAAATACAGGTTTGATACTCCTTTCCTAGAGTATGTTAAAAATTATTCAAAATTATTTAAAAAGGTTAGTGTTTATGCTAAATCGAAATTTTTGAGCGATACAATTAAAAATTCCAATAATAAAGTAAAAACCACTTGGAAAATTATTAACAATGAAACGGGTAAGTCGGTTAAACAAGATAAAGAACTTGAGATTATAGTCGACAGTAAATTAGTTACTAAAGCAGCTGACGTAGCTGAGGCGTTTAATGAGTTTTTTGCCAACATACCTTTAACTACGACTCGCTCCTTAACTTCGTCCCCGTCTAAAGCTGAAAACCTTTTGCTTAGTAGTGTGTCTAAAAGTAGTCGTTTATTTAGCTTCGAACATGTAACACCTCGTGATGTAGTTAATGTTTTTAACACACTCAAATCCAAAAACACTGGTGATTACTGGGGCATCTCCATTAAACTTTTAAGTAATATAATAGACATCGTAGCCCCCTATCTAGCTGTTACTTTTAATAAATGTGTTGACTCAGGAACTTTTCCTGACCTCATGAAGAGTAGTAAAGTCATTCCATTATTTAAATCAGGTAATAAAAATGACGTTGGCAATTTCAGGCCTATTTCTATCTTACCTGCATTTAATAAAATATTTGAAAAGTTAATACTCAAGCAGTTACTAAGACATTTTAATTTAAATAGCCTCCTTCATAATGAACAATATGGCTTTACAAAAGGTCGTTCGACTACAGATGCGGGTGTTGCTCTGCTGAAACACATATTTAGCGCATGGGAGAACTCGCAAAATGCTATTGGGGTTTTCTGTGATCTCTCCAAAGCCTTTGATTGCGTGCACCATGACACGCTATTGCGTAAACTGCGTCATTACGGTGTGCAAAACGAAGCTCTCGATGTTATAAATTCTTATTTAAGTAATAGGTCCCAATGTGTAGATATTAATGGTGTGAAATCTTCCGGGTTACCAGTTCAGTTAGGTGTACCTCAAGGCTCAATACTGGGTCCATTCTTGTTCTTGGTGTATATCAATGACTTACCATTCTTTTTAAAGGGTATCTGTGAAGTTGTACTGTTTGCAGATGATACCTCTCTTATTTTTAAAGTAGACAGGAACAGACAAGATTTTGACGATGTAAACAGTGCACTCTCAATGGTTACGGATTGGTTTACAACAAATAACTTAGTTCTCAACTCCAAGAAAACGAAATGTATAAAGTTCGCTTTACCGAATGTTAGAAATCTAGGACCCAACATCGTCTTAGATAAAGAAGTGCTTGAAACTGTGGGCTCGGCAGTTTTTCTGGGCATAACAGTAGATGCCAAACTTCAGTGGGGCCCACATATTTCAAGTCTAGCGGGAAGGCTCAGCTCGGCCGCCTACGCTGTCAGGAAAGTAAGACAATACACTGACGTTGATACAGCTCGATTAGTCTATTTTAGTTATTTCCATAGCGTTATGTCCTATGGTATTCTGCTGTGGGGCAAAGCCGCTGACATTCAAAATATATTTGTTCTTCAAAAACGAGCTGTCCGAGCAATTTACCAACTAGGTACCAGAGTCTCTCTGAGAGATTTTTTTAAAGATATTGGTATTCTTACAGTGGCATCACAATTCATCTTCGCCAATATCTTATATATTAGGCAAAATATACACGTATACACTAAAAACAGTGATATCCACAATATTAACACCAGAAATAAAGACAAATTACGAGCTCCTTTTCACCGGCTTCATAAGGTTCATAACTCATTTGTTGGGCTTGGTATAACCTTTTATAACAAGCTACCCACTTCTCTGCTAGATTTGCCTTTTAATGCGTTTAAAGCTAAAGTAAAATCCAACCTTTGTTCAAAGGCATACTATTCTATCAATGACTACTTAAGCGATAAAGATAGTTGGTCGCTGTGATTAACTCAAGACAATGTTTATGTTCTTTCTCCAGAATTAGCTTACCTACTGACAGGTTATATGAGTTTATAGAATGTTTAATTTATTTGATTTTATTATACAATTTATTTTATTTTTATTTATTGTTGACATGATCTACTCATTACAATGTTTTCGTATGAGTTGTATTGCAATATGTGATTAGCTAGCGACCTCGACAGTAGATTATATATTATTCTTGCCTAACTGTTGATCTATTTTTGATTTATTTTTACTTCAATGGTCCTAGTTTATCATATCTAATTATGTGACTTCGAGTTACAGCTTTATTAGCTATATGTAAGCGGGCACGCCCTTTATGCCTGGAGGCTTTATAATTCGGGTATTAAGTTCTGTTTACGTTTTTTTTTTTTTAGTTTTTATTTTTGCTTGAGTTTAGATTTCGATATTTTTTTTTTTTTTGTTGGTACTTTGGCACGTGCTAGCTGACATTATGGCATATATTTTATTGAATGTTTTGTGTTGAGTAATGTAAATTATTTGCATACTATTGTATAGAATCAAGTTTTTTTTTTCTAACTGAACAGACAGCTGTGCTGCTGGGGAGTTTGTTGCGCCACTTCTTCTCTCCAGCAAAAGCACTAGGAAGTGGTGAAGGGCGGGCGTTTTTGGGGGACTGTCTTATGTAATTTTGACGTTCGAAAAGTGCTGATTCTCAGCCTAATTTGAATAAATGACTTTTGAATTTGAATTTGAATTTGAATTTATCACAATGTACAAAATCTTTATCATCGGCACTGGTACTCCGATGGACTCCGAGCCAACACCATTGGTACATACGTTGGACTTTTATTTGCAAAACTGAGCACCGAGCAAGCATATTAATTAAACTAGTTATACACCCAATTAAACACCTCTAATAATTTATATTGACATTGAATTGCTTGAATTGTTACTTAGCCCTCTTCCTCTCTCCTAATGTTTCTGTACCCGACAGGGTCCATATTGGTCTTTCACTTTATTATACCATATACGTAATACATAATGGAAAGCAATAAAGAATTGAGTATTGAGTATTGAATTAAATATTTCAACTGATTGCCTCGCTGGTCTAGTGGTCGCAAGTAGTTGCAAATGCGGCTGCTGAACGTGGGGTTCTGGGTTTCGTGTCTAGGTCTTACAGTATTAAATTGGCCTTTCCATCAAGTATTTCCCAGTAGCAGCCCGGAATTTAGATTTGTGCGCGGTATATTACATACGAACACAGTAGTACACCACAGTAGACTCATGCGTACACAATAGGTACCTACTGTGTATTTAGGTACATTATACCTATCCCTCTGCCTCTGCCCTTCAGGGTAGGTATACAATACAGGCAATGTGTATAATTTTAATCTTTCTATTTGTTTTTTTCAATTTCAATAATTTCAAATACCTAAATAAGCATTATTATGTAACGTTACAGGAGCATAGCATACACTAAATTCCCTGAAGGTTTCACGTTTGGCGTAGCGACAGCTGCCCATCAGATCGAGGGAGCGTGGAACATCAGCGGTGAGTAGTGTTCGACATCATTAATTTAATTTTTCTCTTCAGTTTTCGGGAAAAATTGTAATTTTCGGCAATCTTCGATTTTATAAATTTAAAGTATTTTTCATATGTATTGTGCGAATATACTTAATCTGCGTTCTCAATTTATTTGCCAAACATGTATACAAACACGAGTTTTAGGAAAAACAACTGTAAAACCTACACATAAGGACCAGTTTGCGCTACAACTTCATATTTTTTTATGACTTTTTCAACAGTACTAGTCAGTCTAAAATCAATTTTATTTACACTTCCATAAAGTTGATGTTTGTTGAAGTGGAAACAAGGATTTGAAAAGACCTTAGGTCACACGCTCACCCATGTGTCATAGCATTACCCCTTCAAACCATAACACAACAATGGTTCTTGGCAACAATCGCAATAATGAAGATACCTAGTCCGCCTATGCTAACTTTCTTAGAAGAGGATAGGCTGTTGACAATCAAAACATCGAATACATAACATCATGTCATAGTTGTGACAAATCTTATCTTGATGTGGAATTTCGATTAGGTATCTTGACAGTTACTCAATCAACTTTTATCTGCATAAATACGAGATGGGATAAAATTACACAATAGAAAAACAATAGATAGGTATTTGTTAACAGCCGTAAATACCCAATAACCTATCTGTCACCAGTTTTGACATACCTACTGGAGATAGCAAAACCGATCTAAATTACAGATTTAACGTCCCAATCATCTGTCAGAGAATAAGGAGAATAAGGAAACTGTGGAACGGAATTGTGGAACGACATTCAATGAGTGATAGAATTATACTGTCTACCATCAATAGCGATCGAAAATTTTGTACCCTACACTGCCGCCCCGCCCGAGAATATAGGATGCATGAATAGAAATCTTTTGCATGACATTCCATTCGAATAAGTTAGGTTTTCTTTGTACAGTAATAAAAGAAAGTTTATCGACTTAAGCAGAAAATTCGGAAAATTAAGAGAATATAGGATGCAAGAGAGAGCGAAGCGAGCTCAAAAATTTTTACACCCCTCCTTGGATAGGTTAGACTCTCTCACAGAATGCTGAAGTTGTAAGAATTTATTAAATACAAAGTCAGACTCGATAAAAATACAGATGTACCGCTTTTGTTGTAGATTATAAAGTACTCTTAAGCGAAATAGATTACAATTATCAGATGTATTACAGTACGGAGCCTAGGAGGGTCGATCTCTGGATTGAGATTCTGGTTCGTCACATTTTGGGGGGGGTTTTTGGGGTTCAAACCCCCCCCAAAATGTGACAAACCATGCCTACGGCCCTGTCTACTACTCTTGTAAATATGCAACAAAACCAATTTCAGACGTTTATGTTTTCAGGCAAATCTGAAAATGTCTGGGATCGCTTGTCTCACTCGCGACCTGAGATGATCATTGATGGTACCAATGGCGACATTGCCTGCGAGTCCTACTACCGTTACCAGGAAGATGTGGAGGAGCTGGAGTACCTCGGAGTGGACTTCTACAGATTCTCGTTGTCATGGGCCCGCATCCTGCCCACGGGCCGCATAGATGAAGTCAACCCTGACGGTATTCGCTACTACAACGACCTTCTTGATGCTTTGGCCGAGAAAAACATCGAACCACTTGTAAGTTCATTCTAAAACAGTTACCCCCTTACTAATAAACGTTGTATATCGCCTGTATAGTTACACACCGATTTGTCTCTTTCAGTCGTCAGTAATTTGACATTCGAAAGAAGAAGACAAAGCGTTGTGTAACTATACAGACGCTATACAACGTTTATTAGTAAGGAGGTAACTTCATCCGTCGCTGTTGAATCTAATTTATTTTCATTCACATAAAAAAACCAGAAACGACCCAAAACAAACTATTGTGTAACATAAACAAGGTCCAATTAAAAAGTTTATTTATTAAATATACAAGCTGATATTGACGCAAAAAAATAAATAAAAGCCATATGAATAATGAAAAAAAAAAAGGACTTTAATGGCTTTACATTTTTTTTGTCAGAATATGGCCAGTTGGTAGTGACGTTATTTTGACTAAAAAGGTTGAATTAAAAATAATGTTATGACTGGTTATGATTTCAAATATGTAGCACTGATGTTATTATTTTTCAAATAATTTTTTTTTTAATACTTAATGCTTGCAGGTCACCCTGTTCCACTGGGACTTGCCCCAAACCCTCCAAGATCTCGGTGGTTGGGCGAACCCTAAGATGATTGAATACTTCCGGGATTACGCTGACTTGTGCTACAAAGAGTTCGGAACCAAAATCAAATCTTGGATCACGTTCAACGAACCTTATGAGATCTGCGAAGATGCTTATGGTGACGACAAGAAAGCACCAGCGATCGACAGCCACGGTGTTGGTAACTACTTGTGCAGTGACAACCTGCTTAAGTCCCACGCTGAATCCTACCACTTGTACAATGAGAAATACCGTCCATCTCAGAATGGCAGGATCATGATCTCCATCAACTCCATCTGGTATGAACCTAGCAACCCAGAAAATGAAGAGCAAGTGGCGCTCGCTGAGGTTGCAAATCAATTCAAAGTAAGGCGGATAAAACAATAGCACATATACTCACTTCGCTAAATAGTGGTAAGCTACTAATGATTTTTTCTATTTTCAGTTCGGTTGGTTCGCACACCCAATTTTCACGTCTGAGGGTGGATATCCAGCAGTGATGGTAGAGAATGTAGCCCGCCAGAGCGCAGCCGAAGGTCTTCCCAAACCACGTCTTGAGCAGTTCGACGAGTACTGGACTCAGAGGATAAAGGGTACATCAGACTTCCTGGGCATCAACCACTACACCACGCATCTGATCACTGGAGCTGGAGTCGATCCTATCGCTAAGTCACCCTCATGGTTGAAGGACATCGGTGCAGTAACTACCATGGAAGTCGGTGGCGACTCTGCTTCGGAATGGCTCAGGGTAAAAAAAAAAACTATTAAGTTTTAAAAGATTGCCAAAAAATGTAACTTGGAACGACAATTTTGGCAATCTTAAAACAAAAAAAATCGGGGTTTTGATCAGTTTTTCTTCCAGTATCAAATATATTTAATACACATAGGTACGTCAAGTATCTATGTAACTTATTTACATATCTTTATATCACCATCAGGTAGTACCAACTGGCTTCGCGAACCTGCTACGTTGGTGCAAGAGCTCATACAATGACCCACCGATTTACATCACAGAGAACGGATTCTCTGACCGCGGTACTTTGCTCGATTATGGCCGCATCAGCTATTTCAATGTAAGTAATAAACTTCATTCTTATTTTCTGACACAAATATTTTGTGAATGCCCCGTTGGTCTCTTTGTCGCAAGCGCCACTGCCGGAAATTGGGTACACAATCTTAGCCAGTGGCGTATTTACCCTAGGGCCAAAAGGGCCATGGCCCGGGGCGGTAGGTTGCGAGGGGCGGAGCAGCCCGAGTCAGGGTGCCCTAAGTCCGAAGCTCGCTTCGCTCGCTCTTGCATTCAAAGTTTTCCTAGTAACAGTAGTAACATTGCCTTTTGTCCATACACAAAATGTTTTATTGCGCTAACACTCAACCAAAACACCAAATGACAATGCAATGTTTTTGTTTTTTAGGTGGGAAATTATGGAATAACTTCTGCTCTGAGCGGCGCGGGCGGGCGTGTCAGACTCTTACTGACTAAAACCCATCCGTGTTCCTTCAGTTGCCTGTGTGTTGCCAGCGGCCACGGTATCCCTTTCGGACTTTCCCGCGACCCTGGCCGGCATCGGCCCTAGCGGACCCCGTCAGTTGTGCTGACATTTCTTTAAGGCGCGCGTAGAACAAAACGCGCCGTCAAGCCGGGCCTGTCCCTTAACGGCAGCGAGCATTGCTCACCGTCCGCAAGCCCGCGCCTACGGTGGTCGGAAATCGGCTATGGTTACCCGACGCCCAGGGCGTCTCCAGCGGCGACTAGGGGCATGAGGGCGCCTAATTTGCCTCTCCCTTGACTCCCATGTCTTCTCGTTCCGTACCATGGCCTGGACCAGGGCCGGACGCGAGAGGTCACCGCTACCAATCGCCTCCACGAGGACACGGCGGTGCTCCGCTCTAGCCGAGCAGGCCTCCACCGTATGCTCCACCGTGTCCTCCGGGCGATCAGTGGCGGATTAACGTATAAGCACTACAAGCACGTGCTTGGGGCCCCTGTTCTCCAGGGGCCTCCATCCTCTGCTGGCGTTTCATTTTATACCTACATTTTATCGAGATTCATCCACAATATGTCCGAAATCACAAGGTGCTCTGCTGAACGATCCTTCTCACAACTAAAAAGATTAAAAAACCCGCAAAGAACAAAAATCCGTCCAGACAAGCTTAATTCTTTAGCATTAATGTGTATTGAGGCAGACATACTTCGTCAGATAAATTTCGACGATGTAATCTCGGAGTTTGCTCTGATTAAGGCAAGGAAAAAAAATTTTTAAGTTTTAAATTATACCTACTACACTTTCTATTTTGATGAACTTTCATTTTATACTTTCTACCTTCCATTCCATTCCTTCCATTTCCATTTAAGCAATAGAGGGCCTACACAGGCTCTGTGCTTAGGGCCTCGGATACTCTTAATCCGCCACTGCGGGCGATCCACACAATGGTGACACCTGGGCGTTTCTTCCCTTCTTATCTGGAACAGGAACCTCCCAGCCCCAGCCCGCTCCAGTCTGGGAGCCAAACGTCGGAAATGCTCCACGAAGTTCCACCGGTTGTCGAGGACGAGTCCCAAGTACTTCATCGTCAACTCGACGCCGATGTGAACCCCTCCTACCATTATTTGGGAACCCGACGGTGGCGTGTTCCGAGGACCATGAAAACACATGGCCTCGGAAATGTGTAGGGCTACCTCGAGTCCCAATTGCCGGATCCTATCGACGATTGTCGCTACCCCGCGTGATGCAAGTTCGGCCTCCGCCTGGTGCGACCTTCCCTGCGCCAGGACCAACGTGTCGTCAGCGTAGCAAACCACGCTGACGCCGCTAGCAGGTCGGCGCGCAGCACCCAGTCGTATCCGACATACCACAGATGAGATGTCTTGCGATGTCCCATCGCAAGACATCTGTCGCCGGTTCCATTCTCCCTCGTGACTGGGGTAGATGACAGCCCTGTCCGTCAAATAGGTCCACACGACAGATCTGGTGATATCGGAGTGCCTCCCTGATGCAACTCCAGGGCAGGATATTGAAGGTATTGGCGATGTCTAGAGACACTGCCAAGACGACCCCACCTCGGGCCACAGCACTGTCTGCCGCGGCGTCCACCATAGACCTCCCCCTGCGGAAACCAAACTGGCTCTCCGCCAAATTCGGCCCCTCCCGCACTAGCCGCCCGACGAGACGGTCTGCAATGAGTCTTTCAAAGAGCTTGCCCTCCTCGTACAATGCAAAGTTACGACACTGCTATGGCACTTTATCCGATAGTGAGGAATGTTCAATGGACACATACTGGGGTTTTATATTAAAATATTAACACTTTTTGCAATTTTTCGTTAATTTATGGGGCGGCAAACCTTACAGGCCCAGGGCGCTGAATCTTAAAATACGCCACTGATCTTAGCACTCTAGCTAATAGTTTTATGGTTATTTTTTATTAGGAAATTGTCACAATGGTCTCTCCATTGTTAGTTTTTGACAGATTTGCCCTAAAAAATCTGTCAAAAACTCGCCCCCTGGTTCATATTATGTACGACATAATTATATCATATCTAGCCTATGGCAGGACAACTATGCCTATTCCTTAGGAGAATAAAGGCGTGTTACGTTCCTGTAAAACACTGAACTATTTTTCAATCCAAAACAAACCTATCCTCTTCTTAGCGTTATCACGCCCATTCCAAAGGCAATCCAACAACGATTTCTGTAGATCAGTTACTATATTGATCATTTATTTAGTATGAACTAACAATTAGCGTTAAAGGAAATTTCTAACAAACCATAAAATTTTAGGCTTACACAATATCAATTATTTTTTCAATATTTCCCAGACAGAAATCTGTTAACACCTTACGTCATAAGAATTTTTAAAATTGCAGGATTACCTGAGCGAGATCCTGAACGTGATCTACGACGACGGCGTTAAGGTCCTCGGCTACACGGCGTGGACTCTCATGGACAACTTCGAATGGAGGGCTGGATTCTCGTATGTTATTTGATTTATAAATCTTCTAATTATTTTTGCTGGCTTAAGTACTTATTTCATTTACATTAAAAGAGCTAGTTACCCACTGCGAAAGAACACGTACTGTATTATATAGATTGTTTCACATTTTTAAAAGGAATTTAACGACCTCCTCAGTCTGATTAATCCTAGAACACTAGGTTTTATTCTCATGTCGTTTTTTATGGCGTATTGTGATGTGTCCGTAAGCCCAAAGCCAGCTCATATTTGCTTTCCGGTCATAAGAAATATTATAATTTTCCAGAGAGCGTTTCGGCTTCTACCACGTGAACATCACGGACCCAGCGCGCCCGCGCACTGCGAAGCTGTCAGCTGAATACTACAAGGAGCTGATCGCTAATCGCGAGCTGCCGCAAGACTCTCGCTTCAAGGATCCTGCTGTAAGAACCAACTGTTTACTTGCAACTAAAACCACTACCACGTTTAAGTAGAATACTTACCTACTGCCCAGTTTCTGAAAGGACGATAGTTCTTGCGTTATCATCTTTAAGACGAAAGAAGCATCAATCACCATGCCAATTCATCGCACGTTGGCGCTATAAGACAAATCTTACCTAAATGGGTGTATGTGTGACTTGTCAGATTTTCAAAATCGTCTCAGCAGTCTGCGTATTATCGCTACCAGGTTCTTTTGGCGCGTGGCAAAATCAAAGTGGAACAATGCTTATAATTTCTGGAATAACTTCACAAATGTGTACCCTCTGTCAATGTCTATATATAAATAAATAAATGTCATTCAGGCGCCAAAAGATCCTTTTAACAACGTGTAGTACTCTACAGACCGTTCACTATAACTTGTCCCTTGCAGTCATATTGGAGAGTAGGAGTTTGACTTTCAGAAAGCGGGAGTTTGTAACTTTATTTTGAGAAATTAATCGATGGCTTACATTTACCTTATGGATATCGCCGGGATATAGATGTTGCGGTCGGTAGCGAAACTGGTCCAGTACGCGGAGCAGTATAGTATAAGGGCGGAAAACGCATATTCCTACTGGTGATGGTGAACACAGTGCTACGCGGAGCGTCTCAGCGTAAACGCGTAGGTAGTAGCATACTAGAATCATCATGTCTTAGTTTTTAGAAACAAATCCTTTCATTTTTTTGCAAAAGCAGTCATCCTGATTTTTTTTGGAAAAAGACCTATATAAAGATAACAAGGCGAGTTTTATAAGTTATAAGCAAGAATAAAAAATTATGATTTTTTTTTTTTTGAGTACACGGGAATGGCCATATGTACTTTCAACTAACCTTTGGAAAATATACGAGAACTATTGACAACTTCAACCCAGTGACTATAATTGAGCGGAAAACACGAACTGGTTTGCGACAGCTCCGCCGGCTCAGCCCGCTGTTCCGCAGCGGATTACGCTGCCCGCTCCGCTGGCACTTTGTTCATAGAGAAAAGGAATCATGTGTTTACGACACCCGCTTGCGGATTCCGCCACCCGCGCCACTCCCACTGTGTTTGCACACTAAGGCGCGACACGGTTTTGGTCAAACTATACATACAAGTAAACAACCAAAGTAGACCTAGTCGTAGCACATAGTAGTCCCGATTTAGTTGCGTACCGCAGAACAATAAACTAGAGTTGAATGCTATCTTTTAATCGCAACTAACACAAAAGACAAAATAATATAAGCTCTGTCAAATTAGCTGCTTTTTAACCTTACTATGTAGGGACATCGACGCGCAACCTGCTACTCAGTACCTAAATGATTCTGGGACCGATGCGTCGAAATTTTTCGTCAGTTATTAAAAAAATAAGCTGTTTCCTAAAAAAGCGCAATACTTACGTGGTCAAAATGTATGGAACAGCAAATATATTTTTTATAATTGACGAAAACATTATAATTTCTCTTTCAAATCCATGGTAAAAGGCTATGCGTCAATGTCCCTGCCACCCTGTATAGTATATCACATTGAAGTAAAGTTCTAGTCTAACTTCCTTACAAATAAACGTATTATATCAGGTGAATAGTTACACACCGAGTTCTCCTTTTCAGTCGTCAGTAATTTGACATTCGAAAGAAGAAGACAAAGCGTTGAGTAACTATACAGACGCTATACAACGTTTATTAGTAAGAAGGTGAGTTATTAAAATCAAATCGGTACGCAACCGAAACACCTTCAATGTAGGAATTAGGAATAATGTATTGTAGAACATAATGCCAGTTAGAATAATTACTACCTATTGCTTCCTAATATTCCTACTATACTTTTCTTTTTGAACAAATAAATGATATACCTTTACACAAAGCACCTACAGCTACTGCTGATTTATGACTGACGCTATACTGAAAAAATTTAAAAGTTAAAGCATGATAAATCGGCTAAACTCAACTTTTAAAACAACATGTGTTTTCATGATGTTTCCTGCTTGAACTGTCACCTTTCTATGATCTGTCTTGTCTCGTCTATTCCTCTGCCAACTGGTTTATTATTAAACATACTTACTAACATTGTACAAACCTTTACTTAATTACGTTTTGACAGGTGGCAAGAAAGTGATGGGGGTGTTGGCTCGAGCATGGTAACATTTAGTATATTGTACATAATATATTTATATTTTACAAAGAGGCATGCTTGCGCTGCTTGTTATCGTTAACAAATAAATAATTTAAACGTTTCTCAGACTTTTCTTTTTTTTCAACAGATAACAACACCCAGAACTGAATTGTAATATTTCATCGTGTTATTGAATGTATTAATTTATATTAAGGGAAGTGAAATATATAATAGGTATTAAAACAAATATTTATTTAATTCATTATAAGAATATCGAATTATTTACAATGAAATTATAGTAAATTAATAACTTTGACACGTAATTTCATTGTTATAACATTGATACACGTAGTTACATACACTACATAGAAAACTTGCATCTGTTATCAGACTGAAAAGATATGTTTTTCATAAAGGCTATACTTAGAAATAATTGATTACAGTTTACACTTGAGATATTGTTCTGAATATTATTCTGTAGCGAGTGGCAGGGCTTGTGCTCGTGCGTACCTACTGTAACTTGGAATGTGTGTCGCCGTGTCGCGCGGGCGGCACTGGGAGCGACTGGCTGAGTGTGTTCGACCGCTGTCACCCTCTCCCACCGACCTCCAACACAACGAGGAGGGAGCGAGTGAAGAATAATGAACCGAACAATATGAGAAGCGTCCAAACTTACGGACTCTTAGAATTAATACACGACAAATACAAATATAAAGTATACAACAAATGGATCTACAGAATACAAAATTAAATGTATCATCAACCCAGCACCGTTACCTCTAATTACAATAGTTACACAGAGGCTATTTAATGCTATGCGTCATAACTGAAGATTACATTAAAGTCTTATAAGAATAATAGTACTTTTACTAATATGGCAAAGTTTTCAATGTAGCATTTGATATTATAGGCCTAATTCCATTATCATATTCAAACAAGCTAGCTGAATTCAATACACTCATACACAAATCTAAAGACTAGGTGGGCTTACAAAATTTTGAAATATTTTGAATTGTTGATATAATAATATGAACGATGATTTGATGAATTGATTACTAAACATAATGAAGTAATACTAATTACATAACAGTAGTTATCGAAAATAGATTTTATACTTTGTTGGCACCAATAGTAAAGTCTGCTCGATGGCAGTTAACAATGTTATTATTTCAATAAATCCATAAGATCAGACAATAACAATTTTTTAAGTAAGGCACTTAGAGGCAAAATTTCGAGCTCCAATTACTCCCTAAACGTAGCTAGCTAGCTGCACCCATACACTTGAATATTGCTTAGGTAGTCACATGGTTCACTTACAACCCAACTATAATAAGTAAACATAATAGTTGCCAACATTATTACCTACTTCATGATTAACTATTAAAACTTAACGTCTATTCATAATCTCGAAAATTCACAAGGACGGTGTAAGTTGACAAACAACGTTCTACAAGTACATAAGTAGTTTATTTTCTGTCAAATCACTATTACATCAATAATTCGACAATAGAAAATTGTAAAAATATCTCAACATTATCTAAATTATTACAACAATAAATAATTTTTATCAAGGCACAATAAGGCACTGTTACATCAAGATGTTATCACAATCTTAATTTTAAAATATATCATAAAATATTATTGTTTGTTTGTCGATTTATAGAATACGATTTCCGATAGTCTCTATGAAAAGAATATGGGAAACCTAGTTCACGAATGAATGCGTTGCAACGCAACTACTTTCTGCTACGAAAGAAGGCTTGCAGCCACCGCGCGCCGAGACGTGCCGGCGGCGTCGTCACTGTACACCTGTACACGCGTACATTCAGCGCGCGCCGAGTCGTGCCGGTCGTCGTCACTGTACTCTGTACACGAGTACAATCACCGCGCGCCGGGACGTGCCGGCGTCGTCACTGTACACCTGTACACACGTACACTCACCGCGCGCCGAGACGTGCCGGCGTTGTCACTGTACACTTGTACACGCGTACACTCACCGCGCGCCGAGTCCTGCCGGCGTCGCGGTCGTCACTGTACACTGTACAAGCTTACGCTCACCGCGCGCCGAGACGTGCCGACGTCGTCACTGTACACCTGTACACGGGTACACTCGTACCTAACGTCAATGACTAGCCATTCGTGATAGTCTTGCTCTACTGATTCGCGATACTTGGCTTGGTTTTCGTAGCTCATCTCTTACTTGAACTGGGTGAAACGTTTTAGAATCTGAGCACCATTATTGTATTGCTCACATCAAAAGACAAAGATTATAACTATTATATATCTTAGTTTACTTTAGCACTTCTGTGCTAACTATTGATGAAAAGGCACTAATTTACAATACTAAGGAGTCCAAGTCAATAATTGCGATGAGTATGTGTTGCAAAGTCAGACATACAAGATCCCACACATGTATCTCCACAACGAAGTAGAAACACATATTTAACTCACACAATTTTGTATTCCTATCTCATTCGAATAAATGCAGAGACAGAGATAAAACCAATTCTGCATAAAAGCGAGCAGATATAGTGGGGAATAGGTAAACCGATGCGGACAGCTTTCGGAGTTACACTTGAACTTAAGAACGTTTTTAACAAATGCGTTTTTCCGCATCGGTCTACCTGCTCTCACGGAAGCCATCGTACTGGTTCTGAAAGTATCTAACTATCCTAAATCATAAGCACACAAAATCCCACATCAGTCATTACACATGTTATGCTATAATTGTCATTTTCAAAGTGAAATTTACACCATCGTTACCGTTTTGTCACCGACACTGTTATAGCGGTCGACGTCATTCAAGCGGTAAGTACGCTACATTAACATATAATACCTAATTTGAAAGTTTGTAAGCATGGTGTGCACGAGCCGCGCCCGAGCTGCGCCCGCGCCGCCTACAGCCACGTCAGCACGTTGTCGGGCTTGCTCGGCGTCGAGTTTATGAGTGATTGCACGTCGTCCAGGAGTATGTCGTTTGTGAACTCGTTCAACTGAAATGTCCATATTTTACACATTATAAAAACCGTAAATGAAGCACTAAACATTATATATATTCTGTCGCACCGATCGTTCAAACGACGTTGTTTTTAACATTTTAACGACATTACAGTGAGTCATGCGAGTCATCGTTGTTATTTTAAAATTATTTGTAAAATCAAAACAAACTAACGGAAACAGTCAATGCTGTTAGTTAAGGTTATGTGCAAATAAATATGTAATTATATAAGCCAAAACTAGGTCTTATTTAATTTCTAGCAAAATACATAATACAATTAATTAAAACAGTCAATTTACTGTTGAATTAAGGAAAAACAAAAATTCACGAGCGGTTACGCTTATGACTGTGATGACTACGGCGTAGTCTATCAGGGTCTCGACTACGCCGTAGCATAAAAGGACTCGACTACGCCGTAGCATAGAAGGAGTCGACTACGCCGTAGTCGATCAGGGAATTGGACTACGCCGGCTACGCCGTAGAGTATCGAACACTACGACTACGCCGTAGTTAGTCATACTGCTATTTTATTTAGGTGTTAGAATGTTAGATTAAGCAGATAAAACAGGCAAAAATACCTGTAAAGAAGGTACCAAGTCGTCAGTAGAGTCGAGGTTGTCGGCTAGCGTGATGTCGGTGGAGTCTAGGTTGGCGCCGGCCTCGCTGGTGCAATCCATACGGTCATCCATGCCGGCGAGGAAGCCCTCTGGCGTGTGTGGCATGGAGTAGGAGTGCGGGACTCCCATCCCTAGACCACTGTCAGCGGACTCCTGCCGCTGGTGGTCCGACAGGCCCGACAGGAACGGGTCCAGGGGCAGGTCTGTGCTCGCGACGCCCGTACTGTTCGCCAGAGACGAAACGATTGACGACGACTGCCGCGCCATTATAAGCTCTTGCTGGAATACGGAATAAGTACATTATTAACTTCTTATTATTTTGATTGATGTGTCCCAAAGAAAAGAATTTTAGTTGTACGGCACATTTGGAGACTTCTTAGTGTTCCGTACGTCCAAGTAAAAAAACGGAACCCTTATAGGATTACTCATGTGTGTGTCTGTCGGTCTGTCCGTCTGTCACAGCCAATTTGGCCCGAATCTCTCTAAATAAGAATTTCTGTGGCCCAAATACGGTTGTGTAACGGGAACGACTTGGGGGCAAATTATATAATTTAAAAAAAAGTTTTGCCAATTGTAGGTACGTGTTACGTATCAAATCAAAGGCTTATTGCGAGGACATCAATTATAATTATATTTTTAAAGTTCTTTAAGAAAATATATGAAAATTTACCATTCCCCCCCTTATCTCCGAATCTACTGTGCCCAAAATTTTGAAATAAAATAGTAACATTTGTTCTTTACTTATAGATTGTAAGAAAACTTATAAGAAGTCTATGGTCTTAAAATAACATGGAGGAAGAGCTCGTGGCTAAGTAATAACAGCCGTACGGTAGATCCATCAGGTTAAGCTACGCTTGCCGGGGTTGGTCCTTGGATGGGTTACCATTTTACATACCGAGACTTCTCTGTGCCTTGGAAAGCACGTTAAGCCGTTGGTCCTGGCTGTCATTCGTGAATCTTTGACAGTCGTTACGGGTCGTCAGAAGCTCGAAAGTCTGACAACCAGTCTTACCAAGGGGTATCGTATCGTATTACCCAGTTACTGGGTTGTGAAGTCAGATAAGCAGTCGCATGTAAAATACTTGAATACAGCTGCATCCGGTTAGACTGGAAGCCGACCCCAACATAGTTGGGAAAAGGCTAAGCAAATTGATTTGGTTTTCTTTGGAACATTTCTGCGTACAAACTTATATTTGAACCCTCACCACGCGAATTCAACTCGCACTTCTCTTGTTTTTTATTCAGCTGTTGAATAAAGTGACTCTTTACATAAACGGAGACATTAAAATTAAAAGAATGCTTAGTTCATTTAAAACGTAGGCTAGCAAATGTATCACAGGTGTGCAATCGATCAGTAATTTTGACGAGCAAGGTGAAATGTAATCTGATAGGTACACAAACGGACAAATAAACTAGAGCACTTAATAAAGACACGCATTATTAATGATTCAGAAGATACAGGATACTCCATGACGATAACATTGATAACACACGACTGGTTATCATTTAGATAGCCTACCTACGTGGTTCTCATCTTGTTTAGGAACTTTCAATTTATTATAGGTAGCCAAACATTTTCGGAACGCAAGATTCGTTCTTGCACTCCGAAAATATTATGCTGTCACAGCCATACATTTATTGGTCTACTTTTCTAGAAAACAACCGAGGCTATATTGAATGGAAGTGGGAGTGACAAATGATAAAATTAGGCATAGATTTTCGTCAGTTTCTTCCAGTATTACTGAAATACTTCTGTAGATAACCAAGAAAATCAGATTTTTGCAAGTGGTGCAAAGGTCATCAACTAGCTGTTCCGCATAAATGCGGAAGTCATCGTATTGAGGAAACGGAATTAACTGTCGTATGCAAATGAGTGCATTATAATAACCTACCTACCCAACAAAAAACGAATATGATAAACGTAAAGTTATCAACGGTCAATCCATTAACATGTTGAATTACTATTTACTAGGCTAACCTCCGAATTCACATTATGATGTAGACCACATGAGAACTAACGGTGACTGAAAATTAAGTTGCATTTGGATATCTGAACCTGATAGAGCCCTCCTAAAAAGGTTTAGCTGTGTCTTAAAACTAGTTAACGTGAGTCTTATATCTTTTGTATCAGTAGGTACCTGGAGTCTGATCTCCTGCTGGCGTTGCTTAAGGCGCTCCCTCTCCAGCTGCAGCGACTGCAGCCGCAGCTTCTGCTGGCAAGCCTGCAGCGAGGCATTAGCCCAGCCGCCGTCCGGCCCCGTGCCGCCCGCCGCCGGCGTGCGCTGCAAGTGCTGCGCTGAAAACACAAACAATAACCATCAGCACACACGCACGCACGACACTCCCTATAACACTGCGGGATCAGCACCTGCCTTCGTGATACAAGTCTTATTACTCAAGCAAGTATAATTATACAATCGTACGAGGTAATTATACGTTGCTGACATTCACTGTACATGTTGTATACTTACGTATCCTTGGATCGAACCAGGATGTGGTGCGAGCTGCATGATTTATAAAGTAGATTTCTCCTTCCGCCGTCGCGGCCTGCTCCCAACCCTCCGGCAGGGGCCCTAGTGGATCCGTCGGTGTGTTACTACTTGTACTCTTCGCTGCTGAAATCAATCAAACGTACGTAATCAGTACCTTTGAAACGTTACACTTGTCATTTGTAGGAAAACAACTAATGATTCTCTCAACAGCGACTAGTTGCAAGCCAGCACATTATGAACTAAGACGTACGCACACGTGATTGAGAATCAGGTGGACAACGGGAAGGTCGGCGAGAGCTCGTTCCAAGAAACGACGGCGCCAGACGAGTGCGAGCGGCCCAGCTCTTGGCACTCGCTTCCAAAAATGAATCACGGCGCACGCGCGGCGCGGTCCCGCGGAGGCGCGCGCACTCACGCTTTGTGTACGCGCAGCGCAACAAACAAGCGATCATTCATAAACAATTCACAGATACACGGGCGGCTAATTGATCGCCAATATCTTCGCTATTAAAGTTGTGTGATTACATCTAAGTATTACGTGTTTCACTTTTTCTTTTCCTAGATGTTTTGGGAAATACAATTAAATTAAAAAATTCTTCGGAAAAATATTACTTTCTGCCTCAGCATCAGCAGCCCGTTTCTTCAGTCGCAGAACGTGCCTACGTTTAGTAGCTAAACTGTAGTGATAGGGAATAGGTAGTTAAGTGCATTTTAAGCCTACTTCATAATGAATCCCGTTGTAGGTATTATTGAGCATTTACATAATACCTATATGCAATCTCCAAGTTAGTTCTTATGACCGCCCATAAAAACAATGCAGTTTATCATAGTTGCAATCTAGATAATTTCTTTATTAACTATGTTGCCTTTGTGCGGTCCGTGCTATGAAATTACACATTATTTACAATCATCATTACTCAACAGTCGACACAGCGCGGCGCGGCTCGGCGACTTACCGCGATATTACGTTAGCATTACGTTATGACCGCCTCTACCGCCTCTACCGCCAGCTTAATTGTACTGTTACCCGCTGTAAGATTAAACTACGAAACAGGATGAATAATTATTATTGCCACTTGAACCCTTCATTGTATATACACAGCGCAGAATAAATGCGGTCAACAATGTTAGACTACTATATTATAATTGTCAAAGCTAATAAATCCCCTCAAGATTTTGATAGATGCTTCTAAAACAACTTCTTTTGACAAGAGATGCGTTACTCAAAAGATATTCAGTCGTACGAGTTGTGGTATGTTATCACGACATGAGATTAAGGAGGAACGCGCTGTGGAAACACAATTATTTGTATTGTCACCTGATCTACATAGGTGTTTGTAGTGTGGCGAAGATAAAGTTAGATGTAATAGTGTCACTTGCCGCGATGAGTGCCGCCGAGGTGGCGCTGGCGCAGCTCTACTGAACGTGGTCTGATACGTGAACAGGTCACGTACTAACAAAACTATCTTAACTTTAAATATGAACTCATAAAGGTAAGCACGTGCAAACACTTCAGTGCAAGTGGATAAGTCATGTATATGACACAAAAGAAGTCAATACTATTAATAATATAAGCAAAGTCTGTTATTTAGTATGATAAATTGATAAAACAAAGAGGTGCTTAGTTTGGTTAGTTGTGGTGTAGTAGTCTGCGTGTAGAATAAGGCGGATGTGTCGCAAGGCGCTGAAAGGCGCGGGCGCCATGGCCGCCGGCGGGCTGCGCGGGCGCCGGGACACCGATGTATTTTCCGAACACCTTTCAACGCTCGTCTCGCATCGACCGACGGAAACAACGCGTTAATTCCCGTCATAAAATCAGTTTTAGAATTCGGGTTATTTACTTGTTTTTATTTTAGTTCCATGATAATTTTAAACATGCCACTGGGGCCAATTAGATCACGTGAAAACTAAATCCAGAGTTAAAGACAATGAAATCCACCGAATCTATGTAATTATTCTAAAACTAACAAGTGTATGGTATAACTAGGTACAACTTGATTAAATAATATAGATCCGACAGTAAAACTTTTTTTTAGGGGAAGTACTTATCAAATGTTTAACCGTTAATTATATTTCCAAGAATGAAAAGGACTTTCGAAGCGATTAATCGAAATGTTCAAAATCTAGTTTAATTGCAAACCATTTGCACTTTATTTCCAACTACATTATTTCTTTTGAACTTTATCATTTAGCAGATTTTCCTTGCCTTGCAAAAAACAAAATGAGGACAATGATTAATTAGTTAATTAAAAACGAACCGACTTTCAGATTTACGCCATCAGGTTCAAACAATTGTTATTATCCTCAAACATATCAGTATTTTGTTAATACATTTAATGTTATGGAAATACCATGTACGTCATTCAGCGCTGTGGCACGATATGGGTACAAACCGTACAAACATGAGGCTTTTAATTACAGTATTGAGGCAATTGTAGTGCTTACTTACTTAATTAATTAGATAACGTATTATTTATTAATTAAATTGTTGCCTGGAACATATTGAGTTCACAGGAAATTGAGCTAAACCGCTTGTTCTTTTTCCTCATCAATGGAATTATTTTTACATTATAATATGCTCTTTATTAGTTACCTACCTAAAGCTGGCGATCTTTTCCAAGGATTTTATTAAGTAAACAACAGTAGACACTTTAAATTGTTTTAAGTTATTAACAATTTTAAGTTAGTTTTATTTAACTTGTAAAATACAGTCTTTACCCTCCGTCTCAAAATTTTTTGGGAATGGTCTACGATTTTGTTAGTATAGTTCATCAAGATCAATAGATATGCACCTGGTGCGGGTGTGTTGGGTATGTTTTGTGGCGAGGCGGCCTGCGTGAGCAGCGCGTCGGTGCTCTGGTGCTGCACGCTGCCGGCCACCGACTGCGCCGCCAGGGTCTTGCGCGGGTCGTCCCATGTCGTCGTCTTCGTTATGTGACTGAAAATAAACATGTACACCGTAAACATCGCAGATCTAATACGCAACAAACTGTTTAGAAAAATAAATCTCTGGGAACTCCCAAAATTACATTACATGAGACACTATATAATAAATTGTAATAGAAACGAATTTCCCGAACAAAGACATTACTTGTGAATAGTAAAGCATTCATTATAAACCCGTTAGCAACATCGGCATCGTGTGAGCCAAATCTTCCCAGTTAGCGGTCGATGTGACCAATTTGTAGACAAAACCGGACACGGAGTGTGCGAGTGCGACCCAGTGAATAGCCACCGCCATGATGAATGACTCTTTTACTTTATTTACACTGAAAGTAGGCACTATCAAATTCGTGGTTGCGCCCGCGATCATATTTTGACGGCTATATTACGACAAAGACCACAGTTGCAACGTTTTAAGTTCTTTTTTTTTTCATTATTGACCAGATGGAGGGAAGTATGGAGTTTTGGAGCGGTGGCCCAGTGGTATCTGCCCCGACTTACGAGTTGTAGGTCGTGGGTTCGAACCCAAGCAGGCGCTTTATGTAAATAATTTCATCACCACTGCTCTCAAAAAGGTGAAGGAAAACATCGTGAGGAAACCGGCATGTCTTAGAACCAAAAATTCGAAGACATGTGACATCTACCTACCCAGGAGGAGACCAGTGTCCCAGCAGTGGGAACATTAATAGGCTGATGATGATGATGATTGAGTTTTGGAACTTGAAATCTTATTTTGCCATGCTAAAAACTTAGTGCATTGGAAAGCGAACGGGGGCATTACCACAACAAATCGATTTGTACGGAACGGTAATGAACTTGGGCGCGCTATCAGCTGTTAGCGATGTCACGCCAGGCACCTGTACGTGGCACGGCGCGGGCGCACCTGCACCGCTACTTATCAACTGCGTTTAATTCCTCATTACTTCCAAACTATGTGTAACCTTTAGGAAAAACATCACCTGGACAACTGTGACCAATCGGGATACACATGCAATACTCGCACATGTATACTCGATCGTCTCAAAATATTTAAATAACTTTAAGATACAATAAGTAGGTACAAAAAAAATTGTCTGGGTCTCAGGTGTGTCATAGAATTGTGGTGTACTTACAAATTGGTTTCCAATAAAAACCGTCATAATTTTAAGTTTTGATTTGACTGCGCGCATGCTGAACACTTATAGTGTAGGTTTTGCCAACCGTCCTGTTTTCCCAGGACATGTCATGCTTTTTTGGATGTCCTGGGGTATCCTGGATAGTTTTTAAGTAACGTCCTGAGTTTTTAAAGCATCCTGGTAAAGTCCTGTTTTTTTAATTTCGCTTTTATCGTGCGCTCTGCTTGGTGTCTCTTTCTCACTACTATTTTAGCGCACTAGAGCTCTCTCTCTATTTAACGGTTAGATAGAGAGCTATTACACTGCGCGAAAATTGAGTTTCGTTGAACCTGTTTTCATTACGTGTTACTACTTATTAACTACTACTGCTGTTATACTGCCTCCTGTTTTTAATCCAAAATGCCCTGGTATATTCACCTTCTAATCAAATCAATCTGCCTAGCCTTTTCCCAACTATCTTGGGGTCGTATTTTACATGCAGCGACTGCCTATCTGACCTCCACAACCCAGTAACTGGGTAATACGATACCCCTTGGTAAGACTGGTGTCAGACTTTCGGGCTTCTGACGACTCGTAACGACTGTCAAAGATCCACGATTGACAGCCGGGGCCCGGGACCAACGCGCAACGGCTAGATAACGTGCTTTCCGAGGCACGGTGTAGTAGTATTTGGTGTTCACTGTAGGAGTAGTGTTTGGTACTGCAGAAATGCAGAGATTCTTCTTAATCATTAGATACAAATCTAATGATTCAGAAGAAAAATATATCATTGGCTAGTTGCACAGTGGACCTATATCAATAGATGTGCTATGATATGGTAGGTAGGTATATGGTACATCGGTAGGTACATATGTGATGGAGTTCGTTCTATATAGAAATGCTACAATAATTGTTGTCACAGTTTACCTGACAAGCGATTACGTAAGTCATGGTTTATTTTGCTTCAATGGGCAATAATATATGAGTTCCTATGCCTAGTTAATTAGATATAGATGAAGCCATTGTTTTCGATCGCCTCGTGTAAGAATATTTTGATAGAGATAGAAATAGAAATGTTAACATTTTATAAGTATTTAGAAATTGCAAGTTGAAGTGGTAATGGAGAGTGTCCACTTTTCCACCTAAATTCGATAGAACCAGTGATTCAACACCTAAAGAATGCAGCTGCGGCACATCAAAGATTGAAATCTTTGGGTCACACATGGAACGAAATCCACCAACCTAGTTGTCTTGCGCTAGTCTGGAGCAGGTTCATGTTTACCAGTGGACTGCTACCAGACTTGATTAAGGATTAGGATAGCTAGCGATAATGCAGAGGTTTGTTAACTAAGCACTCGGCATAGATCTATAGTTTTGTTGTTCGTGTTTTATTATTTGCGATAATTATCACAACAGGTTCGATCGGGTTGATTACGTATGTATTTTGGACCTAAGATTGATCTTGTATCTTATTCTTGTGTTAACGAAGAAAACTCCCTTATTTCCGCCATCGGACATGTGACGGTACTTCCAGTCAATATTATTAGTACTTATAGATAAGTGCTTTTCCTTGTAACGCATGGCTGAAACAAGAACAACATCCTAAATATTCAAAACTGACAAATTGCAGGAGGACCGCAAACATAAGAACATAGAAAAAAACGATATTTGTTTCTCTGATCGTGCCCACAATGAATGTATAGTTTAATTAAAAAGATGTGGTTTGCAATATGGACGAAATGTGTGATGTAGGCACATCACGCCACTTCAGGTGAGCCCCGGCGCGGGCGACGGGTGTGCGAGCAAGTGTGTAATTACAGTGGAGCCTGCGCCTGTGGGGCGGGGGAGGTGAAGAAGCGCTGGTGGGCGGGGGGGAGAGGATGACTCGAGTTGCATAACACCGACCAAACTGTTATATCTAACATGCGACTCGCCACCCGCGCTCACCGTGTTGTTTGTACACATTCACATTATTTTGCCCACAATCTGCAAAGGCAAACACGTAATCGATCGTTCTTAGAACGGAGATGACTGGATTTGGCAACACGGATGGATACCTGGTTAGCTTTAGTCATCTTTACAGTAAATTGATAACCGTTTGAAAAGATCTAACGATTCAAAATGTACCTACCAAATAGTTTCAAAAAAGTATTTTTACTTCTGTCTAAATACACGCGAAGTGCAGATTTCATACGTAATGAAAAAAAGCAAAACTGAAATGAGAAAGTGTTTTACCTACGTTTCGACTGTATCCTCCGCGCAGATAAAATTATGAATCAGTGAAGAGAAAGTATAACCTGTGCTGAACCGTTATGTCACCGTTTTAACGTTATCATTTGCATCATCCCTCAGCTAAGTGGTATTGTATGTATAAGGTCCCATTAAAATTGATGGACAAACTTTTAGTAATAATTCAGACCACCAATATAAGAGGACAATGGTAAAAAAAATAGTAAGAAAAACGCATTAGATACTTACAAGAAAAATAAACCAGCTAACGAAAATACACCAAAAATGTTGGTTACCCAATGCCATATATAATTTTTGGTCAAAATAAAATCACTTTTTTTTTTGCTTGGATATCTTTGGTTATACGTTCTGAACGCTGCTGTGTTAAAATTTGTCCATCTATTTTAATCTGACCTTGTAGGTATACTGCAATTATTTCTGATCTAGCGATCGAATTGTGTTATCTTCTGCAGCAAACAGAACAACAATGCATAAATAATTTATGAAACCATTTGTATCATAATGTTTGGGTTGTGTTACTGCGAACTTTGAGCATCGAATGAAAAGCTTCCTTGCCTCGCCGGTGTCATACGTATAATGGCCCGTTAGGTACCTACGTACTTACTTAATTTCAAATTAAATATAGGTATAAATATAAAACGTGACCTCAATGAAGGCAATTCTAAAGCAAGATACCTACCACCTAATTTGTTTTAATAATGCAACCAGCTCTCAAGCTGGCACATGACATACGCACAAAGCCGCGCAAAATTTGAATCTAAATACATAATAGTTGCTAGCGAACAATCGCCATATGACAAGGAGCGTTAAGAAACAGCCGCCATTTCTCTCGTGCGAAGGCCTTCCACTGTTGCACAACGCACCCGGTGTTGGTGTCTACGCCGCTGATGCCTGTCGGCCTACTGTCTAAATCGAATGCTATCGAGATACTAATAACAAGCTAAAGCAGGCTGCTTTAACCAGTCGTTAATTAACCAAGTTCCTAACACACCACTTACAATGACAACAAGTTTTCAACGTAATTGTTTGCAATCGCAACAGAGATTAACACTTTTAACTCCACCCATTTTCATAGAACTCATACGCCATGCTACCATACATATTGGAAGTGAACGCTCCGGGAGGGTTGCCGGCATTACATTTGCACTAAAGTTAACCATCGTAAAGTAAAGCATTACGTTTAAACCCGTGTTATAATACAGTTTCCAACCTTTTAAATTATTAGTTAATTTAATTTGTAACGGTGAGTTTTTTTTTTAATGCTTGTGTTTCAAAACCAACTTTCTGTCGGTTTGCTGTCCGTTAAGAAAAACCGACATTTAAAATGAGCCCTCAGCGAAGGCTCCCGGCACTAAACGTGTTAAGACCCCAAAAATCTTAAGAATGTTAGAATAAAGGCTTTTGCAGACCAGCGACTGCGACTTGTCGCGCGACCCGACTCGAACAATAGAATTTCTAAGAAAACTTCACGGTATAACAATAACCGGTGTCGCGTCGTGCAAAAAGTCGCGCTGGTCTGGATAAAGCTTAATGCACAAATGCATTATTCTAACCAGTCCTGAATCTTATTTTAGGAGGACGCTCCACTTTGACAGTGTATGTAACTAATTAGGAGCGCGGACGGGTACAAATGAGGACTTACAATAAAGAAGAGGAAAACTGTTTTAGCCACTCAATTGTATACGAACCTCGCATCGCAAACAAAGTACCTATGTATCGTAAACAGATTCGCGAGCACAATATGACGAATTCGGTGAAATGCCTCGTGTTTCAATTAAACGGAAAATAAAGTTGGCATCGCGTCCGTCGACGTAACATAAACATTAAAATAACTATGATGGTTGAGTAGCAGCTCGCAAAATCTCATTCAGATGCCAATACATTATTGTACCTACGTATAGATTCCGATATATAACAGGGACTACGCTGTGATAATACATAAAATGTTTTTACTCTTTGTCATCAAGTAGGTGTAATCAGTGGCGTATTTACCCTAGGGCCAAAAGGGCCATGGCCCGGGGCGGTAGGCTGCGAGGGGCGGATCAGCCTAACCTGTCCCAGTCAGGGTGCCCCAAATCCCAAGCTCGCTTCGCTCGCTCTTGCATCCAAAGTTTTCCTAGTGACAGTAGTAACATTGCCTATTGTCCATACACAAAATGTTTTATTGTGCTATCACTCAACCAAAACACCAAATGACAATGCGATGCTTTTTTTTTTGGGTGGGAATTTATGGAATAACTTCAGCTCGGGCGGCGTGGGAGGGCGTGTCAGACTCTTACTGACTAAAACCCACCCGTGTTCCTTCAGTTGCCTGTGTGTTGCCAAGGACAACGGTATCCCTTTCGGAATTTCCCGCGACCCTGGCCGGCATCGGCCCTAGGGGCCCCGTCAGTTGTGCTGACATTTCTTTAAGGCACACGTGGAACAAAACGCGCCGTCGAGCTGGGACGCCCAGGGCGTCTCCAGCGGCGACTAGGGGCATGAGGGCGCCTAATTTGCCTCTCCCTTGACTCCCATGTCCTCTCGTTCCGTACCATGCATGGCCTGGACCAGGGCCGGACGCGAGAGGCCACCGCTACTAATCGCCTCCACGAGGACACGGCGGTGCTCCGCCCAAGCCGAGCAGGCCTCCACCATATGCTCCACCGTATCCTCCGGGCGATCCACACAATGGTGAAACCTAAGCGTTTCTTCCCGCCTTATCTGGAACAGGAACCTCCCAGCCCGCTCCAGTCTGGGAGCCAAACGTCGGAAATGCTCCACGAAGTTCCACCGGTTGTCGAAGACTTGTCCCAAGTACTTCATCGTCAACTCGACGCCGATGTGAATCCCTTCTACCGTTATTTGGGATTCACACGCCACCGTCGGGACGGTGGTGTGTTCAGAGGACCATGAAAACACATGACCTCTGAAATGTTCAGGGCTACCTCGAGTCCCAATTGCCGGATCCTATCGACTATTGTCGCTACCCCGTGTGACGCTAGTTCGGCCTCCGCCTGGTGCGACCTCCCCTGCGCCAGGACCAACGTGTCGTCAGCGTAGCAAACTACGCTGACGCCGCTAGCAGGTCGGCGCGCAGCACCCAGTCGTATCCGACATCCCACAGATGCGGCCCTAGGACCGATCCCTGTGGGACATCGCAAGACATCTCTCGCCGGTTCCATTCTCCCTCGTGACTGGGGTATATGACAGCCTTGTCCTTCAAATAGGACTCGACTACACGACAAAGGTAGGTCGGCATCTGGTGTTACCGGAGTGCCTCCCTGATGCAACTCCAGGGCAGGGTATTGAAGGTATTGGCGATGTCTATAGACGCTGCCAAGACGACCCCACCTCGGGCCACAGCATTCCCTGTCTGCCGCGGCGTCCACCGTAGACCTCCCCCTGCGGAAACCAAACTGGCTCTCCGCCAAATCCAGTCCCTCCCGCACTAGCCGCCCGACGAGACGGTCTGCAATGACTCTTTCAAAGAGCTTGCCCACCTCATACAAATCCTTACAAAACAAAGTTACGGCACTATAAACGGGTCTAGGTAGCGCCACTTTATCCGATAGTGAGGAATGTTGCTAGAATGTAGCTAGCTATACACTTCCAAACAAATATGTATTTACAGAATTAAAATCGTTAGAATCATTATAACTCTTATAGTAGGTAACTCACTACTACTCTTATAGTATATTTGTTCTCAAATGTCATGGTTTCATGAAAAAGTCTTTCAATGGACACAGACTGGGGTTTTATATTATAATATTAAAAAAAATTGCTTTTTTTCGTTAATTTATGGGGCGGCAAACCTTACAGGCCCAGGGCGCTGAATCTTAAAATACGCCCCTGGGTGTAATGGACTTTAGATGCAAAATCAACAAATCTATTAAGAAATTAAGCAGCCATAACACATTTTGTAATATGATGTTGCATGCAGTTGTTTTATGCATGTCAAATATATATAGGAAAACGTAATGTCTTATTTGGATGGCATTTCCATAAGTACCTATTTAGTTCTACATAACACAATGCTTAGGGACTTGAAGTACTTACTTGTACCAAGAAATAAACTAAAATTATTACTTACAGAATAAGTTACCTACGAGTACTACTACTGCTACCATACCTTGACGTACGTAATATATTAATGTGTAATTCTAATGATTTCCATTATTCTGTACAAAACATCGATTAGAATTTAATTGCGAGGTGACGTCATAAACGTAATTATAGCCCGCATCAGTTACAATTGAAACCACTTAAATCTAGACGATGTTACGATCCAAATACTGAATCTTAAATCTCCACAAGCAGCATCTGTAGTGTGCATGTTGCAGGCAGCCGGCTGGCCGCGAGTGTAAGACGCCGCGCACCGCTCTGGTTGCACCGGATACGCGTCATATCGGACGTACATCCTCGTCTGGTGCGCAATTTTCCCACTTCTCCACTTGCACACAACACAACACACAATAGACGCCACGATACATAACAACACGAGGCACAAACGAATCAGCTTTATTTATTCCTGGATTGATTACATAATCAAGTTCATGTGCGGTTACAATATGTAATGTAGAGCCACGTTGTACACACTTGCGTTTTTACTTTTAACCTGACAGTGCTTATCGTTATCCGATATAACAATAATTATGCTTTAGTATACATATAGGTTCCTACCTACGTAAATAAATTAAAAATCGAAGGCCACATAATGCTAAAGGTAACTAATGTACATAAATGACTCCGGTGTAAACTCAATGAGGACGCATTGTCTTCTACGTAGATGAAACATTTTAAAAGGGATCTTGTTTCGCTATGTTTACGATTGATTTATTGTTTTGAAGTTTTATTTAATTTATAGAAAGTGATAGTTGCTTTATTATCAGGAAACCAACTTAAAAGTATATGTCTACTGGATGGTAGCATAACCTACCAGTAACCAACTACCTATATCTTCAATCTGAACTTATGGCAAGAACAGTTTCAAAACTACATTTTTTGTACAAATGTTTGTTTCTGTTTACAAGCTCACTTAAAACCTGCTAAACAGACTTTAACGGGTCTTTCACTGTTACAAATGTTAAGGTCAAAATACAAATAAGGTACCTACTTACTTACCTATCATCATATTATTACGTGAAGAGATAGAGTATTCTGCGCAACCCGGAAGAGGCGCGAGTCAAATTAGTTTTGAAACAAGGCAATGACAGAATTTTATTAAATATTATTTACTTTCCGTACCGAACATAAAATTATTTGTCGAGTGAATGGAGTTACAAGCTACTCTACCTCAGCAACAATGTGTTGAATAGGTATGATTTGAATAAATAAATAAATGAGAGCTATCCTTTTCTTACAAATTGAGAAAACGGTCGAAGTGCAACAATCACCACCTCATGTGGAAATCGTGGAATATCGACACAATATTGACATGCAAATGGTTTCTTTGTAGTGGTAATGCAATAGATGGTACCATAAACAGTAGGTACGTACATATGTGTACCGTTAACCGAAGTGTGTCGTTTCGTCAACAAAGCGACTGTTGGCAAACATTGTTCTAGTGTCAGTGATCAGTAAATAAAACTGCGCCATTAATGTGAATATTGTTGTTGTCACCAGACACGTGCGTTATGCAATAAACATGAAACCAGTTTTACTACAACTAATAATTTATTTGGTCGATATCGTTGCTAAGTGCTACAAGATCATGAAAAGACAAATTCAGCCAATAGTACCTACACATAGGTAATGAAAGTAAGCTAATTGATACAATGTCAAGATGCTGAGTTTATTTAGGTACCTACTTATTACTCTTACTACTCTGTAAATACTTACATGAGAGTCATTTCTCTTATCGTTGAAGCTAGAAGAATAATAACCATAAGTTAAACAAGAACGAAGACATAAATATCTTAAGTAAAACCGATCGTTGATTACAATTTATAGTGGTTTCATGAAAAAGCAGGACAAAGGGACATAACGAATGTTCCACAGATCTAAGCGGTTACTTCGCAACAATCGGGCGAATAACTGAACCAAACCAATTCTGAGCGTGACTCATTCATTCACATGAATACACTTACGTTTTACTAACCAACAACATTTATTTACGTTAACTGAATTTTCAGACGGCCTCTAGATAACAGAACTGTAAACAGCTGTAGGTACCAAACATAAAGTATTACATTTTTGTCTCCATTTAAAAATTGTTTAGATATAGATATTGAAACCAGAGGAAATTCATGTCAAGCGCTTATCATATCAATTGATATACTATTTCGGAAATAAAGCTATAAATTGGGAAAACCAAAAAGGATTTGCTACGTTATCTTGCGACAGATCCACGGCTTCCAAACGATGGATCGTAGGTTTTTCACTGAGAACAACATGGCGGAGACGGCATTCTAAATTTGAATCTCGGACGAGTCGGCGCTCGCGTACGTAAATAAACGCACACACGAATAATCAGTAACACTATACAAGCGTTAGAGCAACGTGTAACCACTACATCACACAAATGAACACGACTACATAACAGTTAATTTAGATTTACTTTGTTTTTAAGTCGAATCCAAGACTGTTTATTTTATATTCCTGCAAAGTCGGTTATCTCTTCGTAAACTCTTGACAATCAGCAGCGATAATATCATAGTGTCTACGCCGTACTACCTACACTGTAGAGCGCACATGATACTCACACTAACAGAAGTGGACGAAAACGCACTAGTGACGCATCGACTTCCGGCCGATGATTTTATTATGGGATCTACTGTTCCAGCCAAAACGTATTTAACGTATTTTCCTTAGGCGATCTAATGAATTATCACAATCTCGTTACAACTTTCTTTGAACTTTTATTTTTGGTGACACCAATCTCAATTCTGGGAAGGTTTGTTTTGAGAATTTGTTAGTCAAACGTTCTGATTGGCAAGGCTAGATATTCAAAGGCGCGAATGACACCACCTCAATGGCAATGCCTCTGTAACCTGTAGGTATGTACAGTATGCATTTAGGATTTTGGTGGCTGAAACCACTTCTCTAAAATACAGAACGTAGAACCGGTAGAACACGTCCTGCAGAATGGAGAATATCAGAATTTTTGGAAAAAAAATACATAGACTTAGGGCAGATTTCACCAATGAAACTGAACGCGAAACATCATCATCATCTGCAAAGAGATGGATAAGTAAAACAGACACCGAAGCAGTTGTTGCTGATCTCACTCAACAGCGTTGACTGGTCTATCACCACAAAAGACACGAATGTTAATACTGCAACCACAGAATTCACCAACATTGTTTCTTCTACTATAAACAAACACACGCGCCAAGTAAAAATTGGTAGGAAATTGGCATGCATCAAACCATGGATCACCCCGGGATTAGTAAGATGTATGATTCATCGTGACAAACTTCATAATGACTGTGAATCTGACCCTGATGACCCTATCCGAAATAAAATATACACTCGATATAGAAACTTTTTCTCTAAACTTCTTTCAAAAATCAGGTCTGACTACAATAACCAACAGATTGTGGATAACAAAGACAATCCCAAAAATCTCTGGAAAGTAATAACATCAATAGGTCACATATCTCCTAGAAACAATTTAAGCTCCCAATTACTGAGCCCCAATAGAGAAAAAATACAAATACACTTAACTCCTGTAACTCACACTTTACCTCAGTAGGAACCCGTCTGGCAGACAAGATACTAGAAAACTATATCTATCTCATGAATCTTTAATAAATATATACACATCCGATGATCCGACGTCTCAAACCCACATTCTCTCCTCCGATTCATACGAAATTATTAAAATTATATCTGACCTTAAAGTCGAAAGCGCCCCTGGCCCTGACCAAATTTCAGTTATCCTAATCAAAAGAGCTTTAAAGTCCTTACTAGTACCAATGATGCACATCTTTAACCTGAGCCTTGAGACTGGTACCTTCCCAGAATGTTGGAATATAGCTGCGGTTTCTCCTATTCACTAAAGCAGTCCCAAACATGCACCAGATAAACAGACCTATAGCACTACTAAACTCTGTCTCAAAAATATTAGTGAGGATAGTTAACTCCTGTCTTATTTTTTTCATTGAGAAAAATCATCTTATCTCTGATAATCAATTCGGTTTCCGAAGGAATAGGTCGACCGAGGACCCTGCCAGGCTGCCACTCTCCTTGTCAATTGTGTTTCTTCTCATATTGAGAAAAATGAAAAATGCCTTGCCATCTTCCTCGATTTAGCAAAGGCATTTGACACGGTTTCAACTGGCCTACTCCTCAAGAAATTAGAGTGGATAGGAATAAGAGGAATTTGCTTTGAATGGTTTAAAAGCTACCTGACAAACGGAAAACAATACACAAAAGTAAGCTTTTTCACCAGTGACCAACTCTCCATTAACTTCGGAGTTCCACAAGGCAGTGTGCTTGGTCCCACGCTTTTCATTGTCTATATTAACGACATACTTAACCTCACCGTAAATAATGCTGACACTATAAATTATGCAAACTATACAGCCGTCATATTTCGCAGGAAAACGTGGGAACATGTACACTGTCTCATGCACAAGAGGGTTTGACACTCATCGCAAATAACCTGGACAGAAACCTTATCACGCTAAATGGCAGTAAAACAAAATTATATTGTCTTCCCCAAGACCGCCGCTTCAAAACCTCCGGAACACCTAAAACTCAAACTGCATCACTGCTCTTCTAGCATTTCTACCTCCTCTTGTGACTGTCCTCCTTTTGAACGTAACTCTTCCATTAAATACCTCGTTATTCTTATCGACGACCACCTAACATAAAAGCAACATATATCAAACCTCTCTGGCAGAATTAGAAAACTCATCCACACCATGCGCAGACTACGAGACTGTCTACCCAGACACACTACAACAAGTTTACCTAGCCCTGAGTCAATCCATAATTCAGTATTGTATCAGCGTGTGGGGTAGTGCTGGAAAGACCTACTTGATTGAAGCAGAACGAGCACAGAGAGCGCTTCTATCGGTTCTCTACTGACTTACTCTACAGTGAAACAAGAGTTCTCAGAGTCCGCCACCTTTTCATTCTTTCTGTCTGAACCAAAACTCATAAAACTATTAAAAACAGACCCGACTACGCATCTATCATAAGCAAAAGAAACTATAGAATCCCAACACCTGACAAACCCTTGTTGCTAGCTAGACGGTCTCCAGCTTACTCACCTGACAAACCCTCGTTGCTAGCTAGACGCTCTTCAGCTTACTCTCTCATTAATACATACACAAAAGTCTGCAAACTCTGTGAAATCAAAAATACTACCACATTCAGTTGTAACAAAATAATAAAGGAAATGTTGCAAAACTCTGGTTATGATGACTCGGAACAATTAATCTAGATACCCTGACCTGACACTAAATCAAACGATACACTATTGGAACCAATACGCACATATACACACACACTACACCACATACACACACCACACTCACATCACACGTACACAAACACCCGATATACCAAACAACACCTGAAATCACCTCTCAAGTCTCCACTCTGGAATTCGCACCCCGAGCCCCAAGATACAGACTAACTGTCTAGTTTGGGGTTCACTGGCAAATAATCTTTTGTAACATAGCTATAGGTAATACTTAAGCTACTCATGTCGTCTCAACTTGGTGTTAACATGTAAACCTGCTTACTGTATTACCTGGACCATAAACTATTTCTATCTGCATCTAAACCGCGTTCAAGAGCTGTCAGTGCTATCATTGTTGTGGAATATTATTAACACTGACAGCTCTTGAACGCAGTTTGGACGTGCTGATCGCGTTCAGTCTCATTGGTGAAATTGGCACAGTCTCTTTACAGAAAAATTGAAGGCGAAGTTTTGGACTATCAATATTTAAATCAATGCTGTCCAATGACGCGAAGAAGAATTAGAAAAATAAGAACAGTAGATAAAATGTATTTAAAAAAACGTAGATAACAGCGTTTCCTCTTAATTATTAAAGTAGGTACCTACTTGAAGGTATCTTTATCTACCTTCAAATAGGACAGATCTGGACCTGTCACCGTCGTTTCCCTTGTTATCAAGATCAGCAACAAGTAACAATAAGTACCTACAAGACATTCACTGCAGAAGTGCAAAGATTCGTCATTATTTTATTCTTGAAACGGATCGTGTTATTATTGCAATATTTATATACCTAAGTAATTATATATTTAAGTAGATAGGTAGGTAGAGTTTTTGAGTTACTTTTCCACTGAACCCAAAACTCTAATCAGTCAATCAATCTCGTCAAAATCGGCTATCGGTGCGTGTTTTATTATGTTATCCGCATAATAAATGTGCAAAGGCGTTTATGTACTAATAGACATGTGTCGGTGCGTACGCACTCACGCACGGCTGCGGCGCGGGCGCAAGCTGGGCGCGGCGGCAACCGGACCAGTCGGCCTTGCCGCGCGGTGGCCTGCCTCTCGCTGCCAGAGGTTAACAACGTGTTTTTTCATCTAGCTTTAGAAAGTAAAGAGATAATAGTATACAACGTTCGCCTTATCTGAGAATATTGAGAAAAAAATATATGATTTGGCATTCGTTTCAGCGTGCCCGCCCACGCAACAAAATTACAAAGAAGTGTTTTCGGCAAACACTTGTCCCGACCGATGCCACAGTTATCTCAGTCACCAGGTCAAATTGAAGTAAAGTTAGTCACTGATGTGATGAATCAAACTTTTGTTTTTTTTTATGTACCTACCTACTTGTTTTAATTCGTACCAAAACATGCAAAATAAGAGGAACTGCGTTATATTCGTGCGTGGAACAAGGATAGCAGCGTCGTGACCTGGCTCCGCGGCGAGTTGAGTCAGTTAGGTAGGGGCCGCTATTGAGACGGCATCCGGGTCGACCGCGACGGCACAACGCTTTATCTCTGACTCCTTTTTCCTAACGATTCCCAGAAATTAAACAACTAGTTGATTGTATACACCCAATATTAAGTATTAGTTTAATCAACTAGGTTTTTGCTTATCTACATAGAACATACTAACATTCTACAAAAAAGTATCCAAGATTTGCAATTTCTTTCATCCATCCGTCTAGCTATCAAAGAGGACTGGATGGTATGCTAACTAATAACTAAAAGATTGAATAAAGTATATGCCCTAGGCTAGAACATAGGAGTAGGACACAATTATAAAGTTTTATAGGTAAAGGTAAACATAAGAGACAACTTTGAAGTGTTATCAGACTACGAAGAGAAAATAGATGCTATAATGAAGTTATTTCTAAACGTCATAAAATATTTCGCAAAATTGCTCATAAAAGTCACTTTTAGAATCGTGTAAAGGGAATCTGTGTAGCAAACTACGTCAATCACGTCTAAAGCCGGTCCAGAATAGCTCAAAAAGGAGGATCATTATCTGTAGAGTTTCTGGGTGGTGGGCTTCTAATTAGTACCTATGACAAATTAAGCAGACTTGAAAACGTTAATAAAACTGTTAGATCAAGTTGTAGGGTAAAATGCGTTAAAAAAGAACACCCATTAATATGAATCGCTGTTAGGCTAATAGGTATGGGCTCCCCATTCGATAGTTTCAGGACATGTAAATAAAGCTGTTCCGGTTGCCCTTCCATTGAATCGGTGGTGGCGAACACTCCAAAGTCAAATAGTTTTATCACAAGACCGAATTATTTACCATTAGTACTATCTTAGAAATATGAAATTAGGTAGATATAACATAAATCAACCCATTGAAATACATGTGTTGGCGATATTGAAGTAGTAAGGCAAGGCGTCATTGATAAATACATTGAAAGTGAAACATGAGTATAATTAGATATATCGTTTCGTAATCAACATGACACAATCAGTGACAGTACTCCCACAATCGCATATCAGTCATTTGTAGTATAATGCGTATAATCCACTGAGCAATCATGAACTAACATCTACTGAGCTAAATCCGCAACGCTCCTAAACTCAGCACAGCTACAAATAAGTCCCGAACGGCATTGTGCAGTTATTAAGTCGGACTGAGTCACTAGGAGTCATGTGGTGGAGAGCTGTACCCTATAATTAGACGTTAATCAGCGAAAAAGGCAGAACACGGAGCATGTGTCCGGCGCCAACGGAAGCCAGTCTGGCACGAATAATTCATTGTGCAGTACGCACTACCCATTCATATGGCGAACGAGCCAGGTCGCGGATAGTGCGCCCATTCACTGGTGGACGCACAGGAAGCTCTAATGGTCGCGGTCGTCATTCGCTCGCTGCTGCTGCACCGGAACTGGATGTAGGCAGGAACTAAACAGTTAACACGGCGGACAGGACACCCTTTTTACATTAGCTAATGTTTCGCACTAGCGGTGGGTTTTAAGTAAACACATAAAACCGTGGTATATGCTAACAATATACAAAGGTGATTTAGATTCATTGAAAGCCTTTATTAATGAGTGGTATAATCATCATATATTATTATACTTTCTTTTAATGCATGTTTCTTAATAACCCTTTCTTTTGTTAGATCTCATACACTACGTAGATAAGGAGCTAGTTGTTTTCAAGATAACTATATTTGTAGGGACACGACTCCGGGCTCAGTCTAGTTCGTCGCTGCAGCTTCGCGGCTACTGTCCTGCACCGCTGCGCTCGGCGATCGCCGGTCGCGGACTTTGGACCCGACCGTGTTTGTATCTGCATCCCGTTCACTCCCTCCAACCAGTGCAGCGTTTCACTCACGACTCATCATTCCCGTCTATCATACCATCTTCGCATTACCTCATCAATCGGCCCGAGATGTGATTCGTATTACTGCATTTTTTGCTGTCGATAGCACATTGCCATGCCTTGCCATAAAGTTATTATCATTATCGACGACCAACATTCCAAAGGAGTTGCACTTCCTAATAGTAATGACTCCTGCTGTCTCCATGGCATTTGATCTTCCAAAACCATTTGCATTTAATAACTTTTAAGCAAAATCCTTTATTGATTCTTTTTACTACGAACGTTTTTATACCTTCTTTTTTCGAAACAGGAGATTTACATTATAATTACCTATATAAAATTAAATCGTAAAATATCAGTTTGCTAATTTATCCCGGCGCACTATGTCGCTTTAAACCGTTGGCGACAGGACGAAAGACCATTTCCCACACGCATCCAGAGCTGAGCGAGTGTGTCGGCGGCGGCCGCCCGCCTCGGGGCAAGTAGCTTGTACCTGGCTACTAAATGACTTAGCGGTCCTTGAACCCTCCTGCGCTATAGCTACGTCATTGATGCCACAGGATAAAGCCAACCAGCAGGTAGATGATTTCATTCGTTTAGATTGTTTTTACAATCTTATTGTAACTCTAACTTTTGTCTTTTTGTTTAATTTACGTAAATGTTACCACAAAGTTCTCTCAGTACAGGCTTTTGTAAATGTCAAACCATATACCTAACGTCTAGCGGGCCAAAGATGATTATGATTTCCGTAAAGTTGTCCGATTAGATTTACATGACCAGTTTTAACATTGCTTTACAAGTTTTAAAACACCTACCTACGTTTGAATGTTTGATTCAGAATATCAATCAAATTCGGAGGAGAATAAACATTTTATTAATAACTAACTCTTAATAAAACCTATTGAGAGTTCAAAAACTAGATAGTTAGGTGGTAAAACAGATTTAATGTTAAAATGTAGGACAGCCGAACATTCGCAACAAAGCGCATGCTTTGAGTTGCAAAATGCCAAAGGAGAGAAGGGAGTGCAGACACCTCGCCCCCGAGATGTAAAATGTCACTACACTACACTAAGTACTGATTTACATAACATTCGTCCCAGATTCGATTGTTTGACAAATCAAGGTCGTTATGTGAAATTGCATTATTAGTTAACAGTGCGAATGAATGAACCCCTGAGGCGCCGAGGCATGAATTTAAGTACCTAGGACATTTGTTTCCTACCTGTGGTCTACTTTGCCCATCATTTTGGAATTGGTACATCATCATTCATCAGGCTGTAATTATACTATATAAAACTTTCTCGGTTATTAATGGCCCATAGGAAAAGGATATTAACTTACGGCCGAACCCAATAACCTATCTATCACCAGTTTTGGCATACTGAAGATAGAAAACCTATCTGTCTATGGTTTTATTTTAACGTCCCAATAATCTGTCAGAGAATTAGGAATCTTATGGAATTGTGGGACGACATTTAATGACAGATTGAATTATACTGTCTACGATCAATAGCGATCAGCCCCCCAATTACGCAATGCACGATCAATTTTAAATTGAAACCAATTGAAAAAGATTGCCAGTCCTTTGCTTCATAAGTTCGACAAAAAAAATCTGCTCAATTGTTTTTGTCGAACTTATGAAGCAATGGACTGGCAATCTTTTTCAATTGGTTTCAATTTAAAATTGATCGTACATTACGTAATTAGGGTGCTGTATTCTACTGAAAATAGGATATTGGGATCATGAGTAGGAATAGCAACATCTGTCAATCATCTACCTACAGAAACAAGTGAAAGCTGCTTCACCATATTATTGCTATCACCTTTCTAGCCAAGTGGGTACCTAGTTATTTAATTTGTGGTAAAAGGATTTAATGTTAAGTTGTTAATTTCATATGAGATTTATAAGTAGGTATAATTTAGTAAATAGTACCCTGATTATGAGTCATATGATTATTCATTATTGTTTACTATAGTTACATGGTCGGCTAAGGAGTTAAAATTCCGTTCTTTTCTGTGACAAATGAAACCTAGTTTTACTTCGGCTAATTTCAATTTATATACGTTAAAATCCGATCTACGGGCGGCCTCTATAATACTGTTACTTTTTTTCATGATATATGGCATGTTTGAATGTAGAGCAGCATGGTCCACCGCAGAGAGCACTATCGACCGGCTATCGAAGATTACTGAATGATCGGCGCCGGTACCAAGAAACGCGGCGAGGCACTCAAAGGCCAGGGCGGAGTCGAGAGAAAAAATCAATGCCTTTGTTACTAACAACTCAGGTGTACATAAAGAAAATAAAAAGAGCTGAAGCTCAACTGACAGTGGCTAGTGACGATGCAAATACTATCGATAACTTTTTGAAAAGATTTGAACCAAAAGTATCATTCAAAATTATAGGGAAACAGTAAATCTCAATTCAAAATTTTTGTTATTAGGAACGGTGGGTATCTCAAGGCAAAGGCATCAGAAATTTATAAGAAATCGAACAAAATTGAGTTTCAAAACTGCATTTTTTTTTCAAAGTCCGCGTTGACAGCGAAATCCTCTATTAACGAATGAATACATACTAAATATGAAGAAGAAAAAGTAAATTTAAGCAAGATTAGAGAGCCAGTACGCAACAAATCCGAAAACATAAATACAAAAATTATACCTTTCGACAGGTATCGATATTGTGACGGGCTGCCCTCTCAGGTACCATAAACAACTAAGCGTGTCCTGACAGGAAAGGCGATTACGAGGGGTGAGGGGGTGTCGGGGAGGGCTCGAAGCGATTCCAAGAAGTCGGATCGCACCGCAGCCTCCAAGGCTAGCCGCGGTAACATCACAGGACATGGGCTCGTTAACTCTTCGAGGTGAAAAACGGCGATCCAGCCACTTTAAACAGATTAAATTAAATTTGGAATAAGATTTTCGAAAACTGTGCCTTTCTTTGTACGCACTTGGTGTTCATATTAGTGTTCATTCGTTTCATTTGTTTATATTAATTTTGATAGCCTGGTTCTGGGCAGAAATAAGGTATATGTATCAATCAATGTTTTTGCCTAACCATACTTGAAAACAACAGCTCGGCAATCAGCTTCAGTTCCTCTTCTTATGTCTCTGACAGTCTTTTTCTTGTGAGTAAAATCGGCAGTAACTGTATGAATCAAATTGTACTTTTATGTTTCGATATCAACCCTGACTTATTTACCATCATTTTTGCACCTCGTGGCAGATGACTCTACCTGTAACTGTTTTTAGGACATTAGCAACCAACAACACGTTTCTGAGTTTATTATGAGTGGGTGGGTTTCCCCACAAGCCCACAATATTTTCCTTCACCGAAGCCAGTCATAAATTGTTTACATGTTAAAATAAAAACATTACAATTTACGTGTTTCTAAACCAAATCATTTTCAGCTAATATTGGGAAGGCTTTATACAACTAACCTTGGATAATTGGACTAGAGACGATTTTAAGTCATCATCTCGATCTGTCCATGGACTATACCCAACTCGTCATTATGGTTTTCTATTTTAGAAGTTTCATTGGACCTAATAATTTGATGTTTTTCGAGTGGTGCTCTGCGAAACATTCTACGATTGGTAGTCGTAGTGAGGATAAGCAACATTATTGATTCTAAACCGAGAAATCTCCATAAGACAAAGGTTATCAAATCTTTTAATGCAGATAAATTAATATTATTCCGTAACCTACTTCGACAGCACAAGAAAGTAGCAGTGTGAGGATATTCCGTGGCGTCGCAGTGCCGCGTTCGGCATGCCGAAATAACCGCGCGCGTACCGGCGTGTTCAATGGACAGCGCGCGGGAGGCGCGGGGGCGACGTCGCGGCGCTCGCGCCTAAATTAGACGTAAACACGACGGGTACGAGGCGCCGCCGCCGCGCCGCCGGCGTCGACGCTCACTTAGCTCTGCGCAACACGCACCTATAATACCATCCAAGCACTGAAATTTCAACATACGGTTTGGCATACGTTTGGTTTATCCGTATTGAGAGCGCTTTTCCTAATTTTGGGCGGTACATACAGAGACGAGAGTTTTGAAAAAACATGTGACTACTACTTTGAGGCCTACTATAATTAATTAATTTTGTCAGTCTGTCGCACTCCTCAGATCAACTTACACCTTACTTGAGGTGTGCCGGCTGGGGCACTGAGAAAGAAAGAAAGAAAGAAAGAAAATACATTTATTTAGCACAGACTTAAAGACACACAACATAATTATAATACATTAAAAAAAAAAAAAGGAATGTGTGCCTCACGGCTGCGCCAAATAGGCCCAGTTCAGCAAAAATGCCAGACAACTAGTGCCTGACGCTGAGAGTGAGATGGACTAATCTTGTTTACTAGAAGTAGCAAGAAGAAGAACAATTTGTTTATTGTTTGATATTGCCGACTGCTGTAAGACCTAACAACCCCTGACAAGTTACCACTATAGCCAACCAACCGCCATAAAGTAGTCCACAGGTACCTAGACATTGCACAACTGTTGAACTGTTAGGAGTGTTCAAAGGAGGCTCGTGCCACAATATAAAGATGGACAGTAGGGAAACTACTAAGAAAACGATCAAAACGGCTCACTCACACAGACGCACTCTTTTACGAGATCCTTAGCGATTGTCGCAGTTCTGTCAGTTGCGTGTGCCGTGTCGAGACGAGTGATCGCCGCGATCTTTTTAAAAATGCCAGGAATGTATTGTGTGTCATACGGCTGTTTAAATTCGGCTTCTTCAAAGCCAGAGCTTTCGTTTTTTAAACTCCCAGCTAATCTTGAAAGGTAAGAATGATTTATTGTTCGTCCAAAAAGTGATGATGCTCATAAATATTTTTCTGATACCTACATGCTTGGAAATTCGAACATTGCTAGGCGCACTATGTAAACTGTGTTGTGTTCTTGAATTAACAGAGCATCATATTATGTATAAAAAATGCTCGTAGGACGAGAATCGTATTTATAAACAAAATGTTATTATCAGATACGGGGTGAAAAACGTTTGTTCCTGTTTCATGTCTATTTCTGATAAAACTACTGTATCAATTTACACGAAATTTTGCAAATTACATTATGAATAGAAAAGCGTGTTTTACAGACAAATACAAAAATTCAAATCACAAAAAATTACGACAATTGAACAAGTAGTTGTATCAAAACGTAACATTATTTGATTCAAAAAAAATGTTTGAACGGTGTATTTTCGTTCAAATATTATCTATATGTCTACTAACACTATTTCTCAATAATAAATAATGCACTTACCACCGATTACACACACCAAACTCAATATATCACAACATTCACTTTTTTTCATGATATTTTTTTTGGTGGTATCAATTTGCACATTAATATGAAACTGTTTTTCATGCTATTAACTACTTTTTTCGTTAGTGACGATTTCTACCTGTCAACTCAAAACACTTCAATTTTACAAACGTTAAGAGTGACAACCCTAACGCTCCAACGGAGCGTAGGTAATTATAACAACAAATAGGCCTAGTTTCCTTACTGTCCATCTTTATATTGTGCTCGTGCTTAGAAGCGAATGTTTAATACCAGGTATTATGAGTAATGAGTATAGGTATTACGAAATTCATCATTTTTCGAGTAGAAAATATGCCATTTCTGGCTCTTACTGAGTATACAATTAAAGAATTACTAACTAATAAAAACATAATTCACATGTACTCTAATAAACGTGGTAAATAACGTGGTGACGGTAGTGATCAAAGCAATTTTCTAACAAACTGTTTTGTTAAGATACCCTAGAGTATGTAGGTTATAAAACACAGGTAGGTACCCAGTATTGACAGGTACATAAGATTTGAGCCAATACATGGTTACAAAATTTAGGCAATGTCAATGTACTTCCTCGGGTGTAGCAAAATCATAAAATTAAATCCTAATCTGAATTACCTACCTCATAAACATTGCTATCGCTCGGGAAACGTTACGCGCATAACCAAATCTGTCCAATATACACGTATAACGAACTCGGCCTTGGCTAAAGTATTGCCATATGAAAACAATAACTCACGGTGTGGTGAGTAAACTTATCAGTATTCAATAAAGGCGCATACGGTAGCAAACGGCCAGTAACTGAGTCGTACCGCGCTGCGACATCGTATGAGTAATAGTAGGAGCACAACAAACCTGCTACAATGGGAATTGAAGACATTGACTCCTATCATAAATATTAAATCATCTCCAACCCTAAATCCCGAACGTGCCGTCACCAATTCTACCGAATGTGTTGTGACTTGAGACACGTAGAGTGCCACACGTAGAGGCCCTTGCATGTAGGTAAATAAGAACTAAACTGCTAACGTATCTTGTTTTGAATTTTCCGAGTAAAAGTACAATATTATTAGTTCTTCAGTTGTTTTCATCTAGTCATTAATTTAAAAATAATGAATTGAGGGAAGGGAAAGAAGCGGTTTGCTAACACGATGGTGGTTTAGCCAAATAGGATCTTATTAGTCATGAACTTATCTTTAAACCCATGTTTACACGTAACTTCCCTTGTATGTCATAAATTGCATATTTTAGCTTCTTGGGAATCACACCGTTTAGACTTCATAAGGAAAAATCACACTACAACAACACACGGAATGGGTTGAAAGATTGAATTCGCATTGGATATAAAAGTAATTAATATAATATGCTAATATTATATTAATCTTTCACCTAGTTTAATAAACCCAACATAATAATATACTTTACGTAAGTATACCTATGTTGGGAAAATGTTGCATTAAAACAACCAGTTTTTCTGTTTCTGGCGTATAGGTACCTACTGAACACAGTAAATTAAAAGAATATATATAATTAAGAATCTACAGTGATAAAAAAAGACAAAAACAAAGGAGTGCTAAGTGCAGCTTAACTTACTCATTCTTATAAAAAGGATGGACAAATAACTATAAGTAGTTACTTAATAATAACAAGGAGAGCGAACATATTATAGCCAAAACTATAATATAATATCTGTGCTTTAGACATTTGGTACAGTATTTTCTTTTATCAGTTATTTTGTTTATTTATATCGCCAGCAGTCAGACAATTCTATGTACGTAGGTACGTTTAGGCAGATTTACAACACACTGTGAGACAGACAAACAAATATTTAGACAGAAACATCGACAAAACCTTCCAATTCCTATAAAGTTCAATGAGAAGTCACGTAGGCTTTCCACAGTAATAAGGATAGTGTCACATTTTGTGTTGACAACAATTTATTATACATACATTAATTAAAACGCTATTAGCGAATTCTTTGTAATGAAACGCTGACGTGACGGGTCGGGCCTTCTTGGGCATGACGTTGGCCCTAAGGCGCTTGTCAATATACACACTTGACCCCTTTTGATCCTACAATTAAGCATGGCGATACTGTCCGCTCTCTCACATATAACAGAACAGAAGATGTGATGAGCTAATGTTTGTTAAAAGTATCATTGTTACAACATTAGGTCGTTAGAAATGTATTTTGAATAATTTCAAAATGTGTGCAATGTGTTGCAAGAACCATCTTCGTGTAAATAAAACATATACCTACTCTCATCTAATAGATACATTAATTGGAAGTTAGTAACTAGTCCTTTAAGGTTTTTTCAAAAGTAAAAAAGGTAGGTAACTATTAAAAATTGTTTTGCAAGTAAAACCAAATTGTAATTTGTGTAGTTCTCCCTATGCAGGCACTTATCCCGAGTAACGGAACAATGGAAAAGATTCAGATATAATTAAGCTTTTTTATAAAAGGAGACCCAAAAGACATCTGGGAACTATCGCCCAATCAGTCTTCTTACAAGTCATCATCAGCCTATTAATGTTCCCACTGCTGGGACACAGGCCTCCTCTCTGTGAGAGGGAGTGGGCCGTAATCTACCACGCGGGCCCAGTGCGGGTTGGTAGATGTCGCATGTCTTCGAATTTTTGGTTCTAAGACATGCCGGTTTCCTCACGATGTCTTCCTTCACCGTTTTTGAGAGTAGTGGTGATGAAATTATTTACACAAAGTAAAGCGCCTGCTTGGGTTCGAACCCACGACCTACAACTCGTAAGTCGGGGCCGTTACCACTGGGCCACCACTGCTCTCCTTCTTCTTCTACTTCTTACAAGTATGTATGTATATAGGTACAAGCTATTTACATCAAACCTATAAAACAGAACAAGCAGATAAATTTATAATATCCAACCAGTAGAAGAAACAGGCTTCCGATCTGGTTTGTCTACAATCGACCATATCCATGTAATAGAACAAGTGATGGAAAAATACAAGGAGTTCAATCGTCCTTTGTAGTTTGCCTTTATCGACTTCGGCGTTCGACAGTATATCACACGATTCGATCTGGAGAGGCTTCAACAAATGTGATTTCCATAAATAGTAGGTACATAGAAACCCTAAAAAATATCTACAAAGATTGTACTAGTAGAGTCAAACTGGCGAGCCGTGGCTCGGAGATTCCAACAAAGAGAGGAGTACGTCAGGGAGATCAGCTGTCACTAAAACTTTTTATAGCAGTGCTGCAGAGTATATTCATAAAACTGAACTGGCAGGGTAGAGATATTGAAGTAGCTGTAAAACACTTAATCACCTTAGATTTGCGGACGACATTGTTCTTTTCGCAGAGACAAGCACCAAGTTGTAGGAAATGATACACGCACTAAGTGTTGAAAGTAATATAGTCGGCCTAAAAATGAATGAAGATTAAACGAAACATAGTAATGATGAACAGCAAGGTTAACCCAATCACTCTAAATGGCTCTAAAAGTCTCTGGAATATATAACATGACAACGTGTACTTGGGAAAGCAATTATCATTTACAAACAAAAATACCGAAGACGACGTTGAACGAAGGGTGGAATTGAGTTGGAGGAAATTACGGGCCTCCAAAGAAATCTTAAAAGGCAACTTCTCCCTTCACCAAAAAAACGGCAGGCTTGGATATATAACACAAATATACAAACAAAGATAGTTTTATGACAGAAAGCTATGGAAAGGAGCGTACTGAAAATAAGAACACAGAAAATCAGAAGTGAATACCTACATAAGATAGAAAACGAAGCTAACTGATGACCTGCATTATGCCCTTAATCTCAAGTGGACATGGGCCTGACACCGACAAGCAATGGACTTTAGAGGCAACCCGGTAGACAGGACCCAGAAGTAAGAGACGGCAAGAGTAGAGTAGGAACCGCTGGATTGATAACATATTAGCAGTAGCAGGAAAACAATGGACAAAAGATGCCGCAGACAGAGAAAACTGGAATAAGCTGGAGGAAGCCTGTTATATACCCGAGACGGGGTTCCTATCCCTAAGATATAGATATATGGAAAGAATATAATATAATATAAGAAAAACAAACAGAAACAATACTACTGGAAAAACAATATTACATAACTTTGGAAATCTAGGTGCTACGTAAATATTGTGTGGATAAGAAATTAAAAGGCTTTTTTGTTTATTATTATTTTATTTAGGTACTTATCCAAGTTGTATGGAGATGTATGAAGTGATAAGAATGGATAAAGTTAGAAATGAACGTATAGTAGGAAGTTAGGAAGTGGCGCCAGTTACAGAAAAGTTGAAAGGGAACCGTTTGTCTTGATATGGGCATGTTTTGACGAGGGGTGATAATAAAACAAATATAATTATGGTAGGTAGCATATAGGTATGCCTAAGAGAATTATGAACACGAACAGACATGTTCATGAATAGAACGGGTAGAGGCCGTGGAGGTGACCGAAGAAAAGATAGTGTGAGGGATGGTGTAATCAAGAGGCGGGTAAAAAAGGGAGTACACTATAACGTGACGGCCGACAGAGGCGAATGAGAGAGGATAACATTATGCGCCCATTAGACCCCAAGTAAAATGGGACAGGCAGGCAAAAGAAAACACTGAATTTACATAGTATGTAGGTACCTACGTATAACTAGTTAATAAAGCTTGGTTAATAAAATTTCTGAAGCAAGGCACAGGTAAGAGTGCAAGTTGGTATGATAAAAAATAGAATAAGATAGTTTGGAAAATCCAAAAGTGCACGCCTCATAACACTCATTTATAAACGAAAAAGAAATTCAAAACATAGTTTCTAACAAAAATTAACAATTTATCACTTTTCATGAAGTATGTTTTGACTGCGTTTTTACCCATCAATATGGGTAAAGTTTCTAACCTCGCAATTCCTACGTACTGTCAAAGACTATTTATTTAGATATTTACTTGGCGGTTGCTAGGCAACTTACGGACGTCAAACAAGTCAAGGTTGGAAATATTTAGTTATAGATATTATATTTTAGTTAATATTTTATTAATTATAATTTTGAATAAAAGAGTCATTTTCAATAGGGTTCCTTCTATGGCTGAAACGAATGTATAAAAAAAAATTACTCAATTAATTGATTTTATCGCAAGCTATAATGTTTTCAGGGTTCATAAATTGACAGACAGGAATTTTTTTTCAACTATTTTGATGCTTTTTCCATTTCTGCTGCATTAAATCAAAAAGTACAGTATTAACCTCCATTTAATCATCTATACAATGGTATATAAATTAAGTAGGTTCTGTGTACTAGCAGGAGTGTAACAATAAAAACAGTTGCAGAAATGGGGCAAGAAAAAAATTCGATCGTAGAGCACACTCTAATGCTTCGCATTATGAGTCGTGCAATACGTAAGTGACTAATTAAATACGTCTAATCCCTTTATTTAATGTTCTATTTTCCTCAACTTTTATTTTAACTCCCTACCTACCAGATTAATACAATCATACAATCATGATAAGCACAATTGAAATTATGCATATGCGCATAATTATTATCAATTTAATGTTTGTACCTGCATTATCAGCATTGAAAACAAAAATGCTTTGATAGGTCAAGACAGAACTTCCCACATAACATAGCCCGGTGGCCCGCCCGGTGTGGTCTCATGAATACTCTGTCTCATTTATCGCAACAAGCAGCTTTGTTGACCATGGCAAGTATTATTGGAAGCACATTAATACCGATGACACAAGACGATGAGAGCCAACTGTGTCTACAAGGCTTGATAATGCAGCGCAACACGAACAAAGATCTGCCCTTGAAGGAATTACGGCGGTCGACGGTTAACCCGTACTGTGTGCTGCTGCTACATGTATATTATGTTACTACTCTAAATTATATGCACTTGTAGGGAATCACTTAAAAATTTGAATATTCAAGTGTTGGAGGTTAAAGTTACAATGACGTCATCCTTCACGAATTATGAACTACCTAGATAGGTAGGTACCTACTTATTTATCCAGAATCGATAATGCTTTACGTAAACCACTTGTTTAACATAGGACAAGTTCACAGAAGAAGAAAAAAAGGATTTGTATAATTTTGTTTAGATATTGGAACTTCCCAATGTCCATAATGACTTCAAAGAAATTACCTCTTTTCTATTATGTTCACATGGTCTTGACACACATGAATTATGACAAAAGAAGTACCTACCTAATTAATTATACGTCAAGTTCTTTTTTCTGCGCATATTAAGTTTAATTAGATGCCGTGTTACCAGAATTTAGCACTACCGCTGGATCGATTTCTCAAAACACTCCCGTTGAGCTCAATTTCTGATCGGTGCCGATAAAGACGCTGTCTAGAGCCAACATCCAGTAATCAGAGCGTGGAAACTGAGTGAGTACCTTGTTGCTATTATGCTGCAAGGTATAACCAGCTCTGTGACGCAATCTTAGGGTCTATATTGCTAAAGAAACATTCTACAGCACAATACTTAACGCTACCGCCGTACACACATGGAAGTAACATTGTCACATAGGCATTGGTAAATATAACATGTCTTGTAAGAGATAAGATCATTAGTTTGATAAATTTATGTTTTGATTTCAATGAAAATGTCCCACAAAAAGATGACATGAAACTTAATTATCTGTTAACAACGTTACGCTTCATAATATTTTAGTAAGTAGTATACCTCCACCAATAGTCTTGTTTTTTTTTTTTAATTCTAATTTAACCCTGCTATTCGACGGTAACAGTAATTTAAGAACCGATTTTAGGCCAAGTAGGTACCTATAGTGTGTTATGTCTGTATTCAAATTCGGCATGCTGTTACTGCTTATTAAATACTATAAAATTTTATTTTAACATGATTCATGATTGAGGTACTACATGATTAAGTAAGTACGTTCGTACGTGTAGCGTAGGTTCGCAAATAGGTAATAGCAATTTGTAAAAAAACGTTTTATAAACCATCCCCAAGAATAGATTTCACTATGTTAATCAATGCTAGTTTTAATGACAAGAGAAAGTATATTAACGGCATTTATACTTTGTTCTAAAACTAAAATTGTATTCTCAGGCGAGTGCCGTTAGAGCTACCTGTCGCGTAGCTCGGTGCGGTGGATCGGTGCGCGGGCGCAGCTCCGCCGGCGACCGCGACGCGACGTCGAAACGCGACGGGCGACTTCTTAGAAGGCGATAATAGTGAGCTGTATTTTAATGTTATCGCTGTGAATACACCAGTGCGATAAGTCCACTTGTTGCGCATGTGACTACTCCACCATGCTCTTCTTAGAAACGGTCGTGACTCGTGAAGCTTTATCTAATTATCTAGTTAGTTAATTTTACTGCACTGCACGTCAGGTAAACATTTCGAACATTATCTATTGCGCGACACATAATAGATGTTATTAATTAATGACTATGATAGACGTTTAGTGCTTACCGCTTACTAATAAACTAAATAAGACGGCGTGAGTGTAGATAACATCATGCGAGAACTTTGAACGTTCGTTGCAATTAACACAATTAAGGAAAATTTATTAAAAATCCTTTGACCAAATCGACAGATTTTATAAAAACCTATTTTTAAACAAGTCTCGAATAATTTAATTATCGAGCGCCGAACCCGCTAGGCTTGTTTACGCAGACAACAACGGCCTTGCCAAAGACGTCTAAAAGGTTATTCCTTTCGCCATGCCTATGTATATACATAGGATAATATATCAACGTTGCGCGGATATTCAACATGTATCTACCTCATTATTGTTACTTATGTAGGCATGTGTTATTTATTTATGTAGGTATAGGTATTTACGGTTTTTGCGTCCGAGGTGATCAGACTTACGATTTAGTTTAATACTGTTCCAAAAGAGTATAGTCACGAGCACTAATATGTTTAAATAAAGTTAGCAACTTTTAATTGATTTACTCCTACTGTGTTGATTGTAACTAGGGTTGCCAAAGGATTTTCACTCTAAAATACTGTTTACTGTTCAACAAAAATAAAGTACTTATATAAATATACTGTTTTCAATGACAGAGCTATACCTAAATAAAAAGTTACGTAGTACCTACATCGTGCATGCACCTGGGCATGGCCGCAGTAGTTCAAAAACCCTAATTTCGAAATGAAACTGTTAATGTCTTGAATTTTCGAGACAAAATACATAGATAATTGTTTAATAACGTTAGGTCTGCAGCCTGAGTATTCACAGAATGAGTGTTTTCAGTGACGAATGCTAAGTGATGGGACGACAGAAATGGAGCTTCAATAGGTACCTACATTAAATAAAAATTAAATAAAAAAACATATACATTAAATAAAAAAATTGCTCTTCGTCATTTGATGACGCTTACGAAACCTTCAAAATTGAATTGAATAGAATAATTTATTTCAGATAATTTAAATCCATATCTTGTTAGTATAATATATAGGACATCGCATCGCCACAAAGAATTGCAATATGTTTGCCTCAGTTGACGTTTACAACTTGTACAGGATAACAAGTACATAGTTGATAAACTCAATGGTTTGTTGTCATTCCTTGATGAGAATGGATATAGAACTGTTCTTATTGTATCTGCCTACCTATCTAATTATTTCAACTTATTTTATTTAGTTACTGTAGTGAATCTTCTTGATTAACCAATTAACAGTAGGTAAGGTACAGTACGACACAACTTACTTAGATGTAGCATCGGCAAAATTCGTAAAACCGATCACCATCCGAACTGAGTGCGCCTTCAAAATCACCAATCTTTATTACTGCTTAAGGTGAAAATGATCTTTCGAAAAAGCAATAACTTGTAAAGTCTTATAGCCTTAAATTTTCAAATCTATGCTACATCTAAGTTGTGTCGTACTGTACCTACATATTATTATGTGTAGTTAATTTGATAGATAATTCATGTAGGTACCTATATTTTAAGAATCCGACAACAAGAACACAAGTTACAAAAACAGTTGAATGAACTTTGGATGTATTTTTTCGTTCCTACTATTTCATTCTTTGTATTCAGCGCAAGGAGTTTCTCTTATTAGGCATTCAAAGGACGACATTTAAAAGGAAATATTGGTTGAAGACCGGTCAATTTGCCCGTTGGCGTTGTGTATGTAAGTACCTGACTATCTGTAAATACCTACCTGCATGGGGAAATGACGGGAACGTTTAAATTTAAATCGAGATCCAAACCGAAACTTTACAAGAATATACCACCTACTAAACCTACTTATTGGAAAGAAAGAATCCTCAACCTAATGAAGATATGAGATGCAAATGTACTTGACATGATTCATCAAATCTTCAAATGAAAAGAATGACTGTTAGTATTAAGTAATACTTAGATAAGTACTTAGTTTACCAATTACCTACCTATCCCAAATTAAGTGGAAATCATGGAATGAACACAAAAATGTTTAAAACTTTGGATCCTACAGTAATCCACGATGACGATTCTGGAGCCAAGCCCAACAAATAGAAAAGGAGTCGTGTCGTGACCTAAGCAGGTAAGATGTTCAGGTCAAGAGTCAGGAGGAAGGTGTGACGCGGTGAAGCTACTGGACCTGATAGCGCCGCGTTGGGCGTTAGCCAAGGCAATTTGCATCGCTACCCGTTTCGGAACATCGCCAAGTCTAGCCGAACAAAACCACAGAGAATTACCCTCCATTCCAATAATAATTAAAGCAAACATTTCGCAGTCGAGACGCACGTCGACGGACGTTATGGAGCTTATAAAGCATCGGCCCCAGCTCGCAATTAAGAAACGACGCGCACGTCTATTTACCGACACGGAAGAGACGCACCGCTTGCAATGGTCCATCGCGGTATGCTCCTGCTGCGGCGGCGGCGAGAGCAGAGCCAAGCGCCCGCCCGTCTAAATTAATACCTTTGATATTCGAAATATCAATATTTTAAGGGAGCTTATGAAGTGCGTCGTTGTAGATGTAACATGCAGGCCTTCCGCGTTGGCAGTCCTAACGCGCTCTAACGAACCGAGTTAAACGGAATACTTATTATAAATCTTATGAAGTAAGTATTTATTTTCCTAGCAACAGTGTTAGATAATATTATAATCTATATTCATAACGGTTAATAAAAGTATCAATATTCGATTCCTACACTAGCAAATACGACATAACCGCAAAATAAAAAAAAAAAAATTAAGCCTAGTCGATGATATTTTCACGTGGTATTTTGTCAAAATAGAACATAAAATTATATTTACTTAGTTCTGAGCGTGTAGTACAACAGGTAGTGTTTATTTATGAGGTGGCAAAAGCTTTGATGTCGCGTTGGCTAACTTCCACACCGCGAAGTGACTAACGCCGAATAGCGTGTTGGAAACCTGGGAGTAACTGCATAGTGACATCGACTTCTCACTGAAAATATAAAGAACCCAAGATCCAACTAATAACAGAGTTAAAGTTATTTTAAAAGAGCCAATAAACAAGTTAGCTAAAAAAAATAAAGGCAAAAAATCTTATGTTAACATACGACCTCCAAAAAAAACACTGTATAAGTAATAAATTAAGTACTTTTATTTCGAAAAATGTCTTTGGTTTTCAATTTTCGTTTTTTTTCCACCGACTTCCGAAATTAAAGGAGTTTTTCATTTTGTAGTGTTTTTTTTTTGGAATGCGGTTGTATTTTTAGGGTTCCGTACCCGAAGGGTGACAAACGGAACCCTATTCATAAGCCTCCGCTGTCCGTCTGTCTGTCAGCGAGCTCTATCTCATGAACCGTAATAGGTAGGCAGTTGAAAATTTCACAGATTGAGCATTTCTATTGCCGCAAGAGCAACAAATAATAAAATTAAAAAATAAAGGGGGGTCGCCATACAATAAAATCAAATTTTGAAAAAAAAATTATCTGACCCTGGCATGTGGGGTATCATTTTCTAGAACTCATCGAGTAGAGAATAAATATAATTTTTATTTGTTTTTATCTTCAAAAATGATGAATTAGGGGGCCGTAGAAGTTGTCTGTTTTAGACCATTTTTGTACGAGCTCTATCGCAACAACTAAACAAATTAGGAATTTGAAACTTGTGTGTATCATGTAACATATACTGTTTATAATCAACAAATACTAAAAACGCCGATTCATAACGTATTTTATATAATATGGGGGATTTTCTGCAACTTAAAGTAATAATTTTGTATTTCATGCTAATATTATGCGATACAAATTCCACAGATAACTATTTAATAGTCGGAGTAATGACATGGAATTAGTAAGTACCTACTATCATGGCAGCATATACTATTTCGATCATTTAAATTTCGATCATCCAAAAAGGTCTACAAAATAAACTTTCTTCACAAGATTTTAAAACCGGCCAGTATTTTTTGAGTTTAAGAACTTTATCGACTTTTTTCAAAGTATCCCTAGACGGTGTTGATGTGTGTACCTCGTGTTAAAACTACACTCCAATAGACAATATATTCAGTAACATTGAAATGAATGCTGGCACATACAGTGTACTATTCAGTTACCTAGCTTAAACCGTTGTGGATACAATTTCATATTGAGAAAAATTATTGGTGTAAAAATATTCGGTCATGGCGGCCAATCTCAACGGAGACTGGCCTTCGGCGCGGGAGATATTATAGTGCACAAGTGTGTGCGCAGACACGAGTGCACTCTCTCTTCCCTCACTCTCATAGTCCGATGGGATGTGTAAAAATAATAAGTAAGAAATAATAGATTTCTGTATGACTATCAAAAATAACGTAAATAAATACCTGTATTGACCCGTGCGTTTGCACTGGCGAAACATCACGACAAAACATGTTGAAATCTCTAGTTCCTGTCAAACATTGTATGAAAAATTGACAGAAAATAGAGATTCCAACATGTTTTGTTGTGAATGTTTCGCCAGTGCAAACGCACAGTTATAATTAAAATTTAGCGTACTACTTACATTCTATTTTGTACAATATAGTCTGATGTAGCAAGAGAAATCCTTTTATTTATAAGTAACTAGCTTTACCCGGCCTGGCTTCGCACGGTTAGCACTAAGTACTTATCTACGGCGCATCTACCTTTCCTAATTACCTATTTCTACCTAATTAACTACCCTACCTACCTACCCTACCCTTCTTACCAGGGTAGGTAGGTACCTAACCTAACCTACCCTACCTACCCTACATATCTACCTGCTTACCTACCATATATACCTATTTATACCTACTAATACTATGTTAGTAGCAAATAAATAACTTTGACTTTAGTTAATGCATGTTACTGGATAAAGTTAACTTAATATTTTTCTCTTAAAATAAATGAAATATACTCCTACACCTATATTTTAACACAACAACATTTTCTCATTAAAATTAGACAATTTCTTTACAAATCTTTGTTTTTTTATAGCGCCTCTGTTGTTACCTTTACGAAAGTATTACAAAAATTCATAGTGTTAAATCTTGCACGACATGGTATGGAACCCTTCGTGTGCGAGTCCGACTCGCACTTGACAGATTTTATTTTATAATCACACAATAACGGCTGGCCAAATGCAAAGCGTTTTTTGATAAAAATGTTAAATACTCGTGAAAATGACAGATTTTAATGACGGCCATTGTAATATGACGGAACGGACGGCTTTCCTCAGAAACCAAAGCTTTAAACCTAAAACTTTCGTTTCACTTGTACATAATGGGTTTTTGAAACTTTTATGAATTACGCTTAGCTTTTGTACCTTTTCGAGCAGGTTAGCTCGAATAAGCATATTTGTACTCAGACAGCATCTCGATATCACGAGAAAAATTTCAGTTCTCGGTTATATATTTAGAAGCGAAAGGAGATTTATTCATTATTTAGTATCAATATTAAGTACTTAGATAAGATCTTAATGATTAAATAACTGATGGAAAGGTATAGCGCTACTTAATTCTTTTTTTAAAGCTTTAGTGAACATTGAACATGACTAGTTCAGCAATGTGGGTAAGTACTACGTCATTCCCGGACTGAATGTATAGGTACCAAGGTACGCACTTATACCTACATAGGTAATGTTTCATGTTTTACAACAGATATAAAACGAATATTGATATTAAATCACCAATAGATTTTAGATTATGAATTATTGAGCGCCGTTTGCGCAACTGAAAACATAACGTGACAATAATGGCAACGGCGCCAGACTACCGACTAGCTATTATCGATTATCGATATAATTATTTCAAATCACTCAACCGACTTCAAACGTGAAGCAAGACTTCATCATATTGGCGAGCGGAGCATGTGCGATAGTCGACCCAATTACCTATAAGTTTAATACCAATTTTGAAACCCGTGAGTAAACGGAAGGAGTGTTTACAATGTTTCAAAGGCAAGGTACAACGAAAAATATAGTGGTCATCATATATAAATAGGTAATGAATCTCACTAATATTCATAAATCAATAGGTACTAGCAACCACATTGATAAAGAAAACCGAAATTCATAAAAGAACTTATGTATGATTTCGATAGGATAGAACCTTAGTTGTTATATAGGTACTGCAATTATCCCAGGGGCGTCGTGAGGTGATCCACAAATATTAGAAACCCTTTCCAGTCGACCTTGCCATCACCGCTTTCACAGACGAATAAGAACAATTAGTAGAAATGTCCTGTGACTCCAGCCTTAACCTCCAATACGACTAAGTCAAATTGCTTGAATTTTGGAGCTCAGTTTCTCACAAATATCGTGCCATCAGCACATTGAGAGTTCTGTTACCATTTGCGACATCGTACTTTTGCGGAACAGGATTTCTGCAGTAGCAGTAATAAAGTACAAGTACAGATCGAAAATAAATATAGAGAAAGAGATGACAGTGGCGATTTCTAAACTTCAGCCCCGTTTTGAGAAGCTAAGCTCAGAAAAGCAAGCACATCCTTCTCATTGTAGCCAGCCAACAAATTAAAATAAATACCTTTTTTCATTTTTATTCTTATGAATCGTTTTAGTTTTTATTTTCTAATAAAAATTGTAAATGTTATTTGGAGTTTTTCTGATAACTTGTTAATAAGCTAGAACTGCAACAGTAGATAAGTACTTTTTGGCCGGAGGGGGGCATCGCAAAAAAATGGCAAATTCCCAAGGGCGTCACAGTAAAAATAGGTTTGGGTAGTCCTGCTCTAAGGATAGAACTAAACAACAATAATATATTCCAGTAGTTCTTCTCCCTATTCATACGTCTAACTTCTACCTGCACTTGTATGAATTAAATTGAATTTTAGATTTTATGAAACATAATTTACCTATACATACCTAACTAAGTATATGAAGGTCCTTCCTAGATTCATGTCATCGACAAACTTTAGGTCACCATTGATATTTTATTTATTTTACCAATCAAGTATTTATGTTTTCCTCAAGACAGATATGCGATGAAATTGCAAATTCAAATTCAAATTATTTTATTTCACAGAAACCAACAAGGGCACTTATGAAACGTCAGAAGCTAGGTGCACGGTTCCAAATGGTCGTTTCATTGCATTGAATTTAATTATGGATTGCGTAGATCTTCCACGTAGGTACCATTCAATCACCGACAGCCATTGAAAGTAGGTACCTACATATAAAAAAAATCATACATAGCCTGGTACTCAACGTTTTCAAAACCTTTTTCGGGTAGTGCTCAAAGGAGTCCATTATATTTAGGTACTCGTTGAATTTCTTCATCATCTGCTTCGAGATGTGAATATCTATGATCTGCTGTAGTTTCCGCTTCGGAAGCCTGCCTGTTCTTCCATTTATCTAATTGGCGCAGGAGTCCTTGTAAGTTGTGTGTAGTTAACAGTTTTGATACTTCTGTCCCTCTAATTTTGTAAAGCTTAATACCTAGCCAATTTGTAAGAGTAAAATACTTATAATAGGAATATGTACTATTTTTTAACTCTTCTAATAATTGGCGCTTTTGGGGACTTCTGAACTCACTTCATTCGATCAGATGCGGTCTCATATTCTTCCGTATTTAGCCGACTGGTGTCCGTCTGCTTTACACTTACATTGACTTTTGGAATATATGTAGTACTGGCCAGATGATTGCGTCACCAGTAAAACTGATTCTTCTTTTTGATCGAGTGCTCGGCTGCTATTGCATTTAGCCATTTATGTTAAAGCCCATTTTTCAATGTACCTAATCTATTGCCATCTTAAAATAATACATTTAGGTATATTGAATCCAGCTTGTCAATCAGATCATGCTTTTATCCTGCCCAATTATGTAGTATTCTAGGACTATAAATTAGAATGAAGTTCCAAGCTTTTCAACTAGCCATATATATAACCATTCTAGGAATTTGTGAGGCTCTATCCATCATATCCATGCAACATTATGCCAAAATTAGCACCAAACATAGAAGAATGACGCCTTTATGACTCTACCTAAGAACAAGGCTTACAAGGAAAGCAATTCTTGAAACCAAAGACTATCCTCGTAAATTGATAATAAACGGATCTACAAAAACGGTAAATTACCGTTTTTAAAGGTTAGAAGAACTAATGATTCACAGAATATATAATACGGCGGTGTACATTATAATCATTAAGTTGGTCTTATCAGCTTTTATCATGTACTGACGGCAGGTATATCGTGATAAGATAGCTTATGACGACAATGTGTGGTCAATAAGAAGAGTTCACGTTACGAACTAGGTACCTAGTTTCTTAGTTCTATGTAGTTTCAAGTAATATCGAAGTATATTAAGGGCTGAGTATGGCTGAGGGTCTTGTGGCTAAGTAATAACAGCCGCACGGATCGATCGATCAGGTTAAGCTACGCTTGCCGCGGTTGGTCCGTGGATGGGAGACCATTTTTACATACCAAGACCCCTCCGTGCCTCGGAATTTCGGAAAGTACGTTAAGCCGTTGGTCCCGGTTGTCATTTGTAGATGTTTGACAGTCGTTATGGGTAGTTAGAAGCCCAAAAGTGTGACAAGCAGTCTTACCAAGGGGTATCGTGTTACCTAGTAACTAATTGTGGAGGTCAGATAGGCAGTCGCTCCATGTAAAATACTGGTATTCAGCTGCATCCCGTTAAACTGGAAGCCGACCCCAACATAGTTGGAAAAAGGCTATACAGATGATGATTAAGGGCTGAGTCGTAATAATCATTTGGAAGTGTTATTTATATTAGTTGTTCTAAAAATTGTAGTTTCTTTGAAGATAGAAAGTACCTAAAGGGAGGAGAAAACCATCATGCACATGTACTCATTGTTGAAGAGCCTAACTCTAATAAATAAATCATTTCAATATAGGTACGGGATTGAACATGCTATTGATTTCAAAATAATGCTCTAATTCCTTCTTGTAAATAAATGTAGTTTCTACCTACCTAGGTACCTATGGATAAAAAGAAGATTAACGAGAGCGTGACCTCTTTCTTTACATCTTAGGTTTATTGGCAGGTGCTACTACATATTACCGACAGTGCTTTCCCATTATGTCGTGCATATAAACTGAAACCATACAAATTCAAATAGCCTCTCTCAGTCGAAGCCCTCAGTTTAACTGAAGTAGATAACTTCAAACCAACGTAATATCGATTTAATAACAAAGATTGTCAGTATACTCCAGTTAAAGTATCTGACATCCTCATTTTTATATTCGTTTCTTGTTTGAAATTACATTGCATTATAAGAATATCAAAACATAACAAATATGCATCAGTTACGAACTTATGATTACCATTTCATTTTATTAGAGAACGATTGACAAGCCGAAATATACCGCGAACCACATTTTCTGAGTAGCACTAGCAGGTAGAAATCTAGTACCTACATATATATTTTGTTGGTGAAGCCACCAATTTTTTTTTTTAATATAATTTGTGAACGTTTCCTTCTTTGTATATTGTTATGTTTCTCAGCGAATTAAGAACTAAGAATACAATTAAAAAAATATTCTGATAAAACTCACTTTAGATAATATATTTGTCCTTCTGGCGTACGAGCTTGTTCCCAACCAGGCGGGAGGGGACCAAGATCGTCTTGGAGATGTGTTCCGACGTCATAGGATCTCTGTTTTGTGTGCTGATGATGTAGCGGCGGTTGTTGGTTTTGTTGTCCAGCGGCATAAGTTTGTTGCAAGCTTGCGGGTGACGAATGTGCCCGAGAGTGCGACACCGGTGAGGCGCCAGTCGCGGACGACGATCCGAACGCCGAGTCAGCCGAGTTTTCTCGCGAGTGAGACACAGATGGCGACTTGGAACCGGTTGACGGCGGGTTAAAGAACGACTTTGGAAGCTGTCGCATTCGAAGAGGCACCTGTAGCGGTCGTTTCGAGTCCGGCTTAAGCACTGTGTCGAACAATGACTGTAGAACCGAGTCAGAATCCTGGTCCACGCGGAGGACCAGGTTCGATTTCTGTTCAGCGTCCGAGTTGAGAGCCATGATTTACGTCGGAACGAAGAAATCTCGAAACCGACCTGGCCCACCGCTGTGACACAACACTAGCACGCGACGGGCTGGCGCGACGCCACCCGACGTTCTTGTAATATAGCGTTCGCTACGCGACTGACGCGCGCCCCGCCCGCACCGCCAAGTCTCCCTGCCCACGCGCACCCGCCGCACCACCCGCGCTGCGCATAGTATGTATGGTGCACGGACCGGTCTTCGCTTCGAGAATGATGCCCCTCACCCCGCTCACCCACTATCTCCTTGGCTCACCATAAAATCTGTGCTAGGCACCTATACCCATTGTGACGGGAGCGCACAAATATGTCAAATCTTTATTTATATTAAAATAAAGATTAATGAACTCCACTGGATAAAACAGGTGAATGTTAGAAGTTTGTGTTGTTTATCTCACAAAACAATGTTCATGGTTTTCAAGCATGTTATTCTATCTACGATGATGTCTGAAGGCAATATGGCATTGAAGTGTCTTTTTACCCGACTGCCCCAGAAGGAGGGTAATGTTTTCAAATATTGTGGATAACTTATTGATATGATACCACTATTATACAAAATAGTCATTACTCATTATAATATAACTAGTTTTTCAACAATCGATAAAACAGCTCGGGCCTGTTTCACAGTGAAAGGTTAGGCACTAAGCTAAGTACTACTGTTTGATTCACCACCACCTGATGTCTTGGGCTGGGCAGATTAACTTCATAAAAAATCTGTAGGTACCTACATCTGTACATTTTTATGGTGAATATAAATTTAGCATCATAAATTGCCTATAGTAATTGAAATGATCATACCATTTTTTTTATACAACATAATGTACCTACCATTAATTTTACTATTCCTGTCAAGTGTCGGATTAATCGCGAAGAACAATTTATCAAAGGTTCTTGGTATAATACTGACTGATAAATGTGGAAAACCACAATATGAATATTGTTTTCAAGGCGATATGTACCAGTCAGCATCCAAATAACCTGGGTAATTATCATGTCAAACTAACTGGAACAAATTAAAACTCTAAATCCTAAATAATACTTTCATTCCATACTTGAGAATGTGAGAACTACAACTATTCCAACAAAAAACCAGGGATAATGTGGTGCACTAATTATATGAAAATAATTATTATACAAATTTGGAAACTTCATTGATCAGGCAGGTAGGTAATTGCTTTAGGTATTTCATGAAGCAATGGCCTGGTTCATAATCTACCTTATTGTAATACTTATATAAATGCTCCTAAATTTAAACCACAATTTCGCAACTTCAGCGCTATCTTTAAAAATATAACTAAATTTTAATATCCAACCCCCTTTTGTAGTAACACCATCTATTGACACTATGAAAACCTAAGTGCCAGCGGATACTTTAGTTTCGTTGAACCGCTTTAGATGGCGTTAAAAATCACCATGAGTGATATTTTTTGCTGAGCACTCAAACTTCCTATAAGTTTTTTTCCTAGCTTTTGTTATTATTTTTATGCGCATATTCACTATTTCTTTTTTGGCGTGAAAACGTCTTTTCGCTCGGATTAGGTAGGTACTGAACGCTTAGCATGACCACAGTATAAACGGGTTTTGTCGACGGAAGAATAGACAAAATTACAGATTGTTTATTGTTTATTTGTCATTTTGTCTATTCTGTATGAAAACCCCTCAGAGTAATAACTAAAGAAAACCCATTTCTATGGTTGTCATGCTACGCGCGCTGGTAATTTCAATATTTCTGACCATCAAAATTATGTAGGTACCTAAGATTTCAATCTCTATTATCTACAAGTTTTAATGCTGCAGTAATGATTGAGCACACAGAAGAGGTCGTATACTACATAATATAACAATTTTGAGGCAGGTTAAAATTTGCCTATAACGTCACATCGCGAGGAAAAATAGAGGGCAGGCGCATGCGCGAGACCCTATATTTTTCACGCTAAGTCGAAATTCCAAATCGTAGGTATACTAGGCCGGGGAAAAAAAGCTTTATACCCATATTCTAAGTCAAAACCTCATGATTTCCTTGACCCATAGTTTGTTTTAATATTTTTACTGTTGTATACCTACAGAGCGCCAATAATTTATAATAATATCCCAAAATGTGTTAGGAATTAAATACAGACCAGTATAAGAAAACATTTAAAAAACAACTGTCAGAAAAAGTCTTTTATAATGAGTTTTTAAATGATAAATCGCTCTGAAGAAACTGACTGAATTTATTCTATTTATTTTTGAATCGCAAGACTATTGGCCAATTTTTTATTTTTATTTAATGTTAAGTATTGTTTTAATGTTGATTTCTTTATATTATTATTCTTTGTATTTTTATTTTGAAATGTTAATTGTCGATTTATTAATATTATTATTCGTTGTGTTTTTTATTTAAAAAAAAAAACAATTGTCTGAATGTCATGAAATAGTTGAGTTACAGCACTTACAGCTATATAAAGTTGTCAAAAAAGCTTAATCGTTAATTTATTGGTGCTATTGGCACCCATAAATTACCTACCCTACATTAATTACCTATAATAAAATGTTTTTACAAAATACAAAAACCAACTTATGAACTTACACGAATCACGAATTTGAACGCACATGTCTTTTGGTGACGTCATGCTGCCCAGACACCCCATAATCTATTTTGCTGATTATAAATTCATATAACAATTGTACGCAATTAAGGTGAAACAATTTGATATGTTTTACATACAAACTTCGGAGGGGTTTTACTCCACTATTTAACATCGTACATTCAAAGTTACACATGATGTCGTTAGGTCTCATTATTAAAATTGTCTGTACGGAAGCAGAATAGTAAAATAAAAAGCCATTAAAAAGTTATGAGCCAACAAAGATTTGTTTTTCTTGCTAATTTTAACGCAACTTTGGGCGTAAATAAGTAATACAAGAAGTGTGAAATCTCGAAAACAAAATTCGTACCGACACAGAAAAATTAACGAAGATTTCAATAAATTTTATTTGTAATTGATTTATGCAGTGGTTTTTTCAGAAAAACCTTTTTTCCAAAGGCCTTTTCGTAATTTTTGACGCGCTCGTTTTACTAAAATTGGTCGGTACGGTGTTTCTGTGCGTGCCAACTATACGTTGTCCATGTAGATCAGCTTCTAACTGGTCATCACTGATACTATCTCTGTCGGACACGATGCCAGGTGAGACAGCGTGGTTTTTGGCCATGCCCACCATTGAGTTCGAGCCCGCGACTAGTTCCACCTTAAAATTCCCAAGTAAAATTTTAATTTCAGTCACTTACTTATTAGGCAAACAAGTGTTTGATAAAAATTATACCCTTATTTTTACCACTGGATGTGCCAGTTATGGCATACAACGTTTTTTAAATTTCGATTATAAGCGCCTGATAAAAATAAATAGCAAAGTGTATTTCAATCTCTTTCCTTCTCATACAAATAAAGAATTTATCTGACAAACAAAAAAGGAACAAATTGAATAGAAACTGTGTATTTCTCAATAGCTCTTTAACATTTTTAACAAACATTAAATTTTGACATTATATACGTTTGATTGAAATGGTTTACTTATATTTGTTTTGTGTACCTTCGTCTTAAGAGCATTTATTCTGAAACTGGGCAACGTCGCAAATAGATGTCAAATATTTCGCTGTTTTGAGTAATTTGGCAATATTACTGTATGGAAATAAGAAATGTGGCTAACTAGGTAACTAGAATTTTATGATAAGGAAATTGATTGAAATACACTTTGCTATTTATTTTTCTCAGGCGCATTATAGTCGATATTTAAAATAAACGCATGTAGCCATAGCTAGCACAAGTAGCACATCATCATCATCATCATCAGCCTATTAATGTTCCTACCGCTGGGACACAGGCCTCCTCTCTGTGAGAGGGAGTGGGCTGTAATCTACGACGCGTGCCCAGTGCGGGTTGGTAGATGTCACATATCTTCGAATTTTTGGTTCTAAGACATGTCGGTTTCGTCACGAAGTTTTCCTTCACCGTTTTGAGAGCAGTTGTGATGAAATTATTTACACAAAGTAATGCGCTTGTTTGGGTTCGAACCCACGACCTACAACTCGTAAGTCCAGTTACCAGTGGTAAAAATAAGGGTACAATTTTTATCAATCACCTGTTTGCCTAATAAGTACCTAAGTGTCTAAGTAAAATATTTATTAAAATTTTACTTGGGGTTGCTGGGGAGATGCTCTACAGCAATTCATAATTCAGTTGCCTGTACGTGTTAATCTGTTAAGGTACTTATTTTTTTAAGTACGTACTAATTCGGTACACATTGCGTACAATTGTTATATGAATTTATAATCAGCAAAATAGATTATGGGGTGTCTGGGGAGCATGACGTCTTTTGGTGGGGTAACCACTTAATGGAGGAGTGTGTATCAAATGAGCTGATAAGAAGCACAGTTGAAGCAGAGGCGGCGTAACCCTATTTCTGTATCAACGGTCAAAACAAAACCTAACCTTTTAGAGACAATTATGCTAAATATGTCAACGTTCATTCCAGAGCGAGGGGGACAAAAATTAAAAAAAAACCGTCATCCCCCCTTATCTCCGAAGTTTGCATAGAGAAAAATCTGAATTATTCTGTGATAGAAGATTATGTAAAGTTTACAGGAAATATAAAACGATCTCTTAATTGCACAATTTGTCAGATATCTTCAACAAAAATAACATTCGTTCCACTATGATCGGTCAAGAGATGGCGCTGACCTAAAACTGCAATATTCTACACCGCAGTGTTAAAATTCTCTGACGATATTTCTAAATGATGGTACGGAACCCACGGCGCGCGAGTCTGACTCGCTCTTGACCGGTTTTTTTTTAATTCATCTTGCGTCACCGGAGGGCCTCGCGAAATGTACATCGCCCACACCAAATTTAGATCTTCCCCCCCAATGAGTAGAAGAAATAAGTCCAATCCCAACTAACCACAGGCACCATTCCAAACCAGTGGGGAGAATGACATAATTATCATTCTCATCCATAAGTAAGGAGACAAAGACGAAAATGGCATTATAGACCAATAAACCTTATATAAAACGTCTATAAGGTTTTCGTATAGGGTAATTTGGAAAGAATATCACAAACTCTCAAAACTAGACAAATAGATTGGGAAGAATATGGTCTTAGCATCAAAGGTAGCCGCTTAAACCATCTGAGATCCGCAGACGATATTATCCTGTTACTCCTGTTAGTAGAAGATCCCAAGAAATTAGAACTCGTTGTAAAAACCCTAACGAATTAAAGCAGAGAAGTAGGGCTAGACATGAATGCGAGCAAAACAAAGGTGATGACTAACTCCCCAGAGGTCGACATACATGAGGTAGAAGTTTATGGAAGTAGGTTAGAATATAATACTGGGTTACCACTATTAACTACTGGGTATGATGCGTTCTACTGGTTAACAGTGTTGACGAACGCGAATTTTTTTTCCCAATGGTTACCCTCATTTCAAACTAAAGGACAAAATCAGAAAAACAGTTACTTCTATGAAGAAAAACTAAGGTTAAGGATATAGTAGTTCGCATAGACCCTTAGAATAATAACGCAAGACCATTTGAAATGGGGCTGGACAGGACAATGCTTCGATGTAAGACAAACAAATGGAGCAAGCAAGTGACTCTGTGGTACTTGGGTACCACAGAGTCTCTTGCTTGCTCCTTGCTGAGATGGGACTAGAAACCAGAGGCGCCCAAAAACAAGCTGACGACATCGATTCTGCAAGCGTTCTCCGTCAGTCGTTTTTCCTTTGGACTGTTCACCGACAGGACGTTTCGTTTTTGAGAGATTCATCCTTCTAAACCTGGGTCCTTAATGGACCTGAGTTGCCGAGCACAGAGCAAAATGGAGACAGTTGGAGGAGGCCTATGCGAAAAGGCACACTGAGCTGCGGGACATTATGATTAGGTACAGACGCCAGAAATTACTACAATCTGTCAAATTTCTTTAATAGATTTTCAACTTTATCGCTAAAGAATATAAGGTTAATATTTGATTGGAAAAATTTGACAGATTGGAGTAGGTTGATTTGATGTGCTGGCGTGTGTACTTACCAAAACAAAATACTTTCTACTAACAAATTAATGATGTAGGTACCTACCCAAAGTTTGGAAATAAAGGGCTTTATTATTATTAACAGCTACGCCTTTAAATATGCACCTACCTACTTCTTTGCCACATAAATATAAAAATCTCGGCTCGTAATCGCATAATAGGCAAAACAGATTGAGTTTGCGCAGTATCTACCCGCACACGGCAAATGCACTGAGTAGCTAGGTACCTATACCTTTTTGGAAAAATATCGATAGCAAAGAAGTATACAATGCTGAGCATCGGTATCGCTATCTTCCAACGCGCATGCGCTGTTGAAGCATTCGCTGGATGGTTACGTCGGAAAAAATCATTACAGTGCATCACATTCTGAGGAATAAGTAGAAACAGTGCCACAACAGTTATGCTCGTAATTGTTTAGTCATGACGGAAAAATTCGAAGACAGCTTTGACCGATGTTGTCGCCTTTGCGCTGAAGAGCAAGATGTTACCATAATGATATTTAGTCTAGAAGCCGAAGCAATGCTTCTACAAAACAAGCTCAACAAATATTTGTTAATTGAGGTAAGGTCCTCAATAGCACCACGTTATTTTTAAAATTAAAACACTAACAACACACAAAACACTTAACACTTACAAAATATTAAAATTTACAGGTGGACGAAGATGACAAGTTGCCCAAAAACATTTGTATACAATGCTGTACAAAGTTACAATCAGTGTGTGATTTTATAGATACAGCACGAAAAGCTCAGGATGTGCTACTCCAACGTAGTTTTATGATGGATCAAATTATTCCAAACAAGTGTATGATTTCTTTAGTAAAAAATGAAGAAAAGCCTGAGTCGGAAGAAAATTACGAAAATGATAAATATACTGAAATGGAAGTGAGCGTGGATCCCATGATGGTGCTTCAGAATTCCGAAGCTACTCTCTCGCCCCCATACGATCATAAGTTCTATTCTATGGATGATGTTACTTATTTACATGGGCTGGATACAGAAAATGTGACCATAAAATTAATCAAGAAGGGAAATACACACTCTGATTCCGAAGGCGAAGAGAAGAAAGAGGCCGCCACGAAATCACCAGTACATGAAAGTACTGAAGCAAGTGAAGATGAGAAAATTGTGAAACCTTTTCAATGCAATTCATGTGTTCGCAGCTTTTGTACAGATTTGGCTTTAAAAAACCATTCCTGGATCCACATTCCTGAAAGTAGGGATGAGAAACACTATAATTGCCACACATGTTCAGAAGGATTTTTTTATAAATATGATTTAATATCTCATCTGAAGAAGCATCGAACAAATGGTGTTTGCCAATTATGTGGAAGAATGTGAGTTTTACTTTTTTTGTTTATGAATTTGAGAGTTGAATTGACTATCTGCACAGTCTGACTGTTTTGTTAAAACTCTCATAGTCAGGCATTTTTTTTAAAGATATATTTTTTTTTTTTAGATATGGCTTGGCTGAGATTCTAAGGTGCCAAATTGTATGTTTACAGGTTTAGGTCAGAAAGAACATACGTTGCCCACATGTCGGTACATTTACCATCAAGCAAGTCATATACCTGCAAGGTATGTTGTCGATCATACAACACATGGGGGGGTTTGAAGACACACAGTGTCACTCACAGCAGTGACAGACCTTACTCATGCGAGATCTGTATGAAGACTTTCAAAAGAAACCAGGATTTAAAAGTAAGTGGTAGACTGTCATATATTTTCTAAAACAACTTTCAGTTTTTGTATAAAATAATAAATTATAAACAACCCGTAGACATCATTGCCCTTCCACAGGGCATGCTGCCAGTCTTTTGGGCACTTTTCCTGTTGACAGCAATATGGACATAATTATTTTTCGATGCCCTATGATTCCTTCCCCACTCCCACATTTTTATACATGTACAAATTATTAGTTAACTTGACTATTAGTTTTAAAATTAAGGACATATATTTTCTCTGTAAATAAAATTATTAACAACCTGTAAACTCCATTTATATTGGTTTAAGTGCAATAATTGCCTGCTTTGTCAATGTTAAATTATTCAAAGTACTTTAGAACATTTTGCCATATTATTTTTTCATTTATCTTCAATGACTAAATATTGTTGCTGACTGTACAATATTGTTTCAGTTCCACATGAACCAACACACTGGGGCAAAACCATACAAATGTCCATTCTGCGACAAGTGTTTTGCAAGCTCTGGAAATTGTTACTCTCATAGAAATCGAATGCATCCAGATGAAAAAAAGGATCGGGGATATAGGAAAATGGTCACTGTCCCTGCTAACCTTCCAACGCTTCGACCAATTGCGCCTAAACCGAAACCTACTAATACAACATATAATAATCTTACAACTATAAATGGTGTCATCAAATATAAATGCCACTTATGTGAGCATAGTTTTGTGAAGAAGGAAAATTTCAATGTAAGTATTACTAAAGTATGCTATATAATATGGTTAAGGGCTTATTATTAGGAAAATTTATGAAGAACTTATGTGTAAATTGTATAAATTACTAACTTCCGCCAGCAGCTCCGCACACTCAGTGTTAGTTTAGCATTCTACTGGTGAAAAAAAGTGTTCAATTGGCCCTGTAGTTTTTGAGTTTATTCATTACTTACAAACAAAAATAAAAATCTTTTCTCATTATAATATTAGTGTACGTAGATTGAGGACAGTTTCAATACTAATTTGAATTGTAACCAGTATCAAAAATAATAAATTGCGATTTTACTAAAGAAATTACTGATTTCTAGCCACTACCTATGTTATAATATTACTACCCACTATCGTATTGTCTCCTTATAGTTAGTAATAGGATTAATTATTATTCTTCTCTTCTTTCTTTTCTAGTACCACATGTATCAACACACGGGAGAAAAACCTTTCAAATGCACGAACTGCTCAGAAGATTTCGTGACCAGAAGAGGTTTGCTAATCCACCACGACAACAAACACCCCGAAAAGAATCGTCCCCTAGGACTCGCCACCGATTATACACTAAAAAGAAAGGATAAGGAGGACGACGAGGACAAACTCCTCTCCAAACAAAGTCTGCTCAAATAAAATAAAATAGTAATTTTAGGCATCGTATTATTACATACCTTTTTATTCATAATTTTCTGTCTTTTATTTTGTTTTATTCCCTTTGAAGTTGAGATTATAAAAATAAATGAAACTCTACTATTACTTTATTTCCAATTTATTAATAAAAAGCTTTTCAACAAAGTCTAACAATTTTCATACACTTTATTAAATAAGTACATAAAAGCACAATTTCAAATTTTATATTTTGAATCATTCTATTCTATCCACAGAGCATGTAATATCCACAGAACATTATATACTCAAAGAGCTCCACAGTTTTATCCCACCAGATGTCGCATGATCGACTTTGTCCAATTTTATCTTCGAAAGTAAACAATTAGCGAAAATGATTAAATACTCTAAATATGACGCAGTTTTGTGTTTTTTTACTCTAGGGAGACATTGAGCACAGAGTACATTTTGATCAAGCAAGAGCAAGAGGCAGTGTGACTTCAGTGATAAAACTCAAAGTGCTTTGCTAATTAAGAAGTTGTATTGCTAATTCTAATGATTATAATTCTGTAAAGCCATATTTGTTACGGTCGCGAATCATATTTTAATCAACATACAACCTTACACTGAGCTGCAAATTGCAAAAAAACGTAAGAAAATTTGAATTTCGCGGGCTACCTTGGCGCATCCCCCTTATTTTTTTTTTTTTTTTGTGATTACAAACTTACATTTGCAGTTGGAGAATTGACCGTGACGTTTAATCGATGTATGAGAGAACATGTTTGTCAACTACTAAATGATAAATTCATCCCAACAAGGAAACCCTTCATTACTCGTTGGTCTAGTGGTCGCAAGCCAACAACTGCTGAGCATAAGGTCCTAGGTACTTTCCATCAGGTATTTCTCTGTTCTTGGGATAAATTCATCCCAACAAGGAAACCCTTCATTACTCGTTGGTCTAGTGGTCGCAAGCCAACAACTGCTGAGCATAAGGTCCTAGGTACTTTCCATCAGGTATTTCTCTGTTCTTGGGATAAATTCATCCCAACAAGGAAACCCTTCATTACTCGTTGGTCTAGTGGTCGCAAGCCAACAACTGCTGAGCATAAGGTCCTAGGTACTTTCCATCAGGTATTTCTCTGTTCTTGGGATAAATTCATCCCAACAAGGAAACCCTTCATTACTCGTTGGTCTAGTGGTCGCAAGCCAACAACTGCTGAGCATAAGGTCCTAGGTACTTTCCATCAGGTATTTCTCTGTTCTTGGGATAAATTCATCCCAACAAGGAAACCCTTCATTACTCGTTGGTCTAGTGGTCGCAAGCCAACAACTGCTGAGCATAAGGTCCTAGGTACTTTCCATCAGGTATTTCTCTGTTCTTGGGATAAATTCATCCCAACAAGGAAACCCTTCATTACTCGTTGGTCTAGTGGTCGCAAGCCAACAACTGCTGAGCATAAGGTCCTAGGTACTTTCCATCAGGTATTTCTCTGTTCTTGGGATAAATTCATCCCAACAAGGAAACCCTTCATTACTCGTTGGTCTAGTGGTCGCAAGCCAACAACTGCTGAGCATAAGGTCCTAGGTACTTTCCATCAGGTATTTCTCTGTTCTTGGGATAAATTCATCCCAACAAGGAAACCCTTCATTACTCGTTGGTCTAGTGGTCGCAAGCCAACAACTGCTGAGCATAAGGTCCTAGGTACTTTCCATCAGGTATTTCTCTGTTCTTGGGATAAATTCATCCCAACAAGGAAACCCTTCATTACTCGTTGGTCTAGTGGTCGCAAGCCAACAACTGCTGAGCATAAGGTCCTAGGTACTTTCCATCAGGTATTTCTCTGTTCTTGGGATAAATTCATCCCAACAAGGAAACCCTTCATTACTCGTTGGTCTAGTGGTCGCAAGCCAACAACTGCTGAGCATAAGGTCCTAGGTACTTTCCATCAGGTATTTCTCTGTTCTTGGGATAAATTCATCCCAACAAGGAAACCCTTCATTACTCGTTGGTCTAGTGGTCGCAAGCCAACAACTGCTGAGCATAAGGTCCTAGGTACTTTCCATCAGGTATTTCTCAGTAGTAGCCCGGAGTCTGGTTTTGTGCCCGTTTGATGGCATTAGGCTCGACCCCTATTACATGGGACTTAAACATAACTGGCGAAATGTGGGTGTAGAATGGGTGTAGGTACTATAGGAACACCTCTGCCTAACTTTTCGGAGAATATAGGCGTGATGTTATGCGTCCTATGTATGTATTTATTATTATGTCGGGTGCGCTTGAGTAGCAGCTCCCGCTCTTAGTTCCCGATGCACGCCGCGTGCACCGCCGCGTGTAACGCTGCGTGTGACGCGGGGTACAACGCCGCGGGCACCGCTACTTTTCACGCCACGCCGCACGCCCTGCGCTTCCATAAACAACATCGTATATTGCCATAATTATGTTTGTGTTTGCACGTGTGATGACGCGGGCTGCTGCATGCCCCGCCTTTCTGTAAACAGAAAAAACGTCCGACGCACCGCCGAACGCCACGCCACACGCCACGCTCAACGCCCCGCGTCTCCGTAAACAAGCACAAAAGCTGGGAACACATTATCGGACGCGTCAGTAAGTCGCGACTGACATTTGTATTTGGATAGTACATTTAAGTCCATGACATTTAGTACTACACTGTGCAAACTATTGGTCATAAGTCGCGGACGTGAATTGACGTTATCGTAGGTGACTGTCAGTCACGCACGACTTACACTCTTACCAACTTATCTGTGAAATGGCGAAAATTGGAACTACGGCCGTCATGTTGAAATGTCATTAGATTGTCAGTGTCTACTACATTCGGGTTCTCTGGTTGTTTTGTCGTGATATTGCTGAATTTATAAAGTTAAATAAACCGAAAGCTATTAAAAGTGATGCTCGAAACATTATTCTAAAGGTTAAAACCTTTTTTGAAGAAGAAGCTCGGGCGGGGTGTCCGATTATTCCATATATGTTGATGTTGCGCCAAGGTAGCCCGCGAAATTAAAATTTTCTTAGGTTTTTTGCAATTTGCAGGTCAGTGTCAGGTTATATGTTGATTATTAAAATAAGATTTGCGAGCGTAACCAATATGGGTTTGCAGAATTACAGAATTAACAGAATTTACAGAATCCCCAAATGTCATGATTTCATGAAATACTCATTCAAAGGGATTACATGAACTTATAGAGTTGTATTGATGATTTCTATGATTATAATTTTATAAATAAACATTTGATACGGTCGCATATTGTAGTGTGTCTATGATGTAATTGATTATGGTCGTCACTTGACGTCTTGTTCTTGTCATACTTATTTTTCCTTTAAATAATAACTTGTGTTTTAGCAGAATAAAGCCAAGATTTTCTATCGGTATTTTCGTTTAAATGTATCAATTTATTCTGCTATAAATATGTCTAAAAATGATACAAAACCGGATACGCAAAAATCCGAAAAATCTCCAAGCATGTCACGATATCTACGACCGGACCGTTTTGATATCGAACCAGGAACGGTGGCGGCTGATTCAAAATGGAGACATTGGTATACAACTTTCTCTAATTTTATAATTGAAGAGAATTCTAGTATTTCTGATTCTATGAAACTGAAACTGTTGACGAATCATCTCTCTCCAACGATTTTCTTATTTATTAACGAATGCGATACGTTTGACAATGCTATTACACGGCTTAACGAGATATATATCAAACCTTTCAATGAAATACATTCACGCCATGTTTTGTCAACTCGCAAACAGCAATCAGATGAATCGATATCTAAATATATTCAAGCTTTGAAACAACTCGCGCAAGATTGCACGTTTAAAAGCATTACTGCTGATGAGTATAAGCAAGAGTACATACGTGACGCGTTCATATCAGGAATTTCTTCGCAAAAGATACGCCAAAGACTGCTAGAAAATACGGTACTTAGCCTAGATGACGCTTTTCGACAAGCTATTGCAATTGATTCGGCTGAGAAACATAGTCTCGCATTTGTAAACACGCTTGATGCATCCCAACTTAATGCTATAACATCCAATAATCATATCCAACCTTCTGAACCAAGCCAAAGCTCAAACTTAGCGGCTATGACACAAAGGAAAAGACGTTGCTTCTTTTGTGGATCTGATACTCTACATCAACGCATCAAATGCTCCGCATTTAACTCTATATGTCAACTTTGTTCGAAAAAAGGGCACTTGGCACGTGTATGTCGATCTTCGAAGCCTGTCGCGAACGCAGCGGCCAACAATGAGGAAAGCAACGCTTGTATTTCGGCTGCATCTCCGTCCAGTCTACGGAAAGCGACAATACCTATATTATTGAATGAAACTCGTGCTGAAGCACTGATTGACACGGGAAGTTCTGTAAGTTTTTTCGACGAGGCTTTATCAAGAATAATGAATCTCAGAAGGAAGAACATTAATCAATCCGTCTCTTTGGCTTCCCTTAATCATGTATCTTTTGTCAATGGATTGTGTCAAGCGACTATCAAACTTGACAAACATATTTACAAACAACATCCTCTCCTCATCGTGCAGAACCTGTGTGCTGATGTAATCATTGGCCATGATCTCCTCAAACATCATCAGTCACTAGAATTCCAACTTGGAGGTGAAAGAGAGCCTCTACATATATGTAACGTTATGCAGGCATCTGTGCCTCAGGCCTCTGTCTTTTCTAACCTCTCACTTGATATACGGCCGATTGCTATCAAGTCCAGATCCTACTCAGAAGAAGATGAACGGTTTATTAAAGAGGAAGTATCTAAGTTATTAGTGAGCGGCATAATCGAACCGAGCATGTCACCATGGAGGGCCCAGGTTTTAGTAACGGGAGGTGTTAGTCACCGTAGACGAATGGTAATAGATTACTCTCGTACTATAAACCGGTACACTGAATTGGATGCCTTCCCCTTGCCGAAAATAGAATCCATTATATCTAAAGTCTCAAAATACAACTTCTTTAGTCAAATAGACCTAAAATCCGCGTATCATCAAGTGCCGATCTTATCAAAAGAAAAACCTATGACGGCACTTGAAGCTTGCGGAAACTTGTATCAATTTACACGAATACCGTTCGGTGTAACCAATGGTGTAGCTGCCTTTCAAAGAACGTTATCCTTTATCATAGAAACTGAAAAGCTAGATGGCACATTCTCTTACCTTGACGACGTCACAGTCTGTGGCAAAACAAAAGAAGATCATGATAAAAATCTGAAACGATTTATGGATGCAGTTACTAAATACAATTTGACTTTGAACGAACAAAAATGTATATTTAGCTCTGAAGAAATAAACTTACTCGGATATACAATTATTCACAATAATATTATAAAACCTGATGAGAATCGACTTAAACCCCTTTTGAATCTACCATTACCAAACGACAGCAGCAGTCTTAAACGAACTCTTGGTATGTTTGCACACTACTCGAAGTGGATACCGAACTTCTCTACAAAAATACAATCGCTAATTCGTGCGAACATTCCGCTAAACAAAGAATCAACTGAATGCTTTCAACAATTGAAATCTGAAATCGCCAAAGCCGCACTGGTAGCCATAAATGATTCGGATTTACTTACCGTAGAAACCGACGCTTCTGAGTACGCTATTGCTGGCACCCTATCTCAATGTGGCAGGCCTGTCGCTTTCTTTTCTCGTTCACTCAATGATTCAGAGAAAAAGCACCCTTCCATAGAAAAAGAAGCTTACGCGATCGTTGAATCCTTACGGAAGTGGCGTCATTATCTACTTGGAAGACACTTTTTATTAATCACAGACCAAAAATCTGTAGCTTTTATGCTGAATCAAAAGCACGCCAGCAAAATCAAAAATGAAAAAATCGAAAGGTGGCGTTTAGAACTCTCTTGTTTCAAATACGATGTGATATATCGCCCTGGCAAAGAAAACGTCTCTGCAGATGCGCTATCAAGAGTTTGTGCTGTTATGAACACGGATAAATTATATGAATTACACAATTCTCTTTGCCATCCAGGTATAGTCAGAATGGCGCATTGGGTTCGTACAAAGAATCTTCCCTTTACAATTAACGATGTAAAATCTATGACAGCATCTTGCCGTGTCTGCGCGGAATTGAAACCACGTTTCATGAAAACCAAGGGTCACTTAATTAAAGCTATCGAACCTTTCCAGCGTCTGAACATTGACTTTAAAGGACCTCTGCCGTCTAACACTCATAACAAATACATTCTTACTATCATTGACGAATACTCAAGATTCCCATTCGCATATCCATGTAGCGATCTTACAGCACAAACTGTTATCAAGTGTCTCAAAGACTTGTTCCTTACTTTTGGTTCTCCAGCCTATATTCATTCAGATCGGGGAACAGCATTTATGTCTCAAGAACTTAAACAATTTCTGCATTCTTATAATGTTGCTTCCAGCAGGACAACTCCCTATAACCCAGAAGGAAATGGCCAAGTAGAGCGGCTAAATGGAACCCTTTGGAAAACAATCCAGCTATTTCTGAAATCGAGACAGATGCAAACTGCGGACTGGGAACGAGCATTACCTACTGCGGTGCATTCGATTCGATCGCTATTATGTACAGCAACGAACGAGACACCCCATGAGCGACTTTTCTTCCACACCAGACGTTCTCCGACAGGTGAATCAATCCCTTCGTGGTTACTGTCACCAGGTCAAGTCCTCATGAAAAGAAACGTAAGAAACTCGAAATATGACCCTATCGTAGACGAAGTGGAGCTGTTACACGGAAACCCATCTTACTCGTATGTCCGCTTGCCTGATGGTCGAGAGACTACTGTTTCTAATAGACAACTAGCACCACTACCTACCGAGGATCTAGAATCTGATGAAGAGGATTCGCAACATGACATTGCAGAATCAGAACTAGCTGAACAACCAACGCAAGAGGCTCCGGAGCACGAAATTGTAGAATCATCAGAACAAGCTGAACAACCTCTGCGTCGCGTCGGTCCACCCGCGAAAGGCGACCCCCTGCTAATTTTGAAGATTACGTCACTAACCACAGAGCATGTAACTTAGCTTCGTCTCGAAACTGGTGGGGGTGAATGTAGTGTGTCTATGATGTAATTGATTATGGTCGTCACTTGACGTCTTGTTCTTGTCATACTTATTTTTCCTTTAAATAATAACTTGTGTTTTAGCAGAATAAAGCCAAGATTTTCTATCGGTATTTTCGTTTAAATGTATCACATATCATATTTATATCAACATACAACCTGATACTGACGAGCAAATTGCAAAAAACGCAAGAAAATTTAAATTTCGCGGGCTACCCTGACCCTTTCACCTTAATCAAATATACAAACGAATTTCGGCAGCGACAGGTTAGTGTTGTCTTTCTTGTTATAAATTACCCGATATTTAACTAATTATTTAAACGATTATGTTTAAGAGGGTTTATTCTGAAAGTTGGCAACGTCGCAAATAGATGTCAAATATTTCGCTGTTTTGATTAATTTGATAATATTTCTGTATGGAAATAAAAAATGTGGCTAACTAGCGAACTAGAATATTGATTATGAAATGCAATTATAACATTGATTTTGATGTTGTACCCGTTTTAGGTGTAAAAAATTCATTTGGAAAGTTTCCAAATACTTTTTTTACATCTAAAACTAAATATTCGGTGTTACGATACTAATTATTGCAATTCATTATTAATATTCTAGATAGATAGTTAGCCACATTTCTTATTTCCATACAGTATTATTTTCAAATTAATCAAAACAGGTAAATATTTGACAGCTATTTACGACGTTGCCAACTTTTAGGATGCACCCTCTTAATGTGAAATTTCCTCCTTGCAAACTTACTAAATTTTGTGCACCCTATTCTAATTAGCAACACTGAATCGACGGTGCCGTCCTCTTTCAGTTCACAGATAAGTTGGTAGGACTGTACTGCCCAGGGGTGGATCCAGGGGGGGTCATGACACCCCCTGGGCTGTGTCTAGGTCGACCACAGATATTTTTTTCTAATCTCATTGATACATTTTATCAAATAAATACTTTGTATGATGTTGCCGCGTAGGATGTGTTTGCCACATGTGGGTCTCCCTTGTTTCATATAAAAGAAATTGACAAATTATCACTTCCCAAACAATTTTCTGCATAATTTCATTTGCCAAATTATTACTTAGCAAATAAACTCTTCACAAATAATTGTAACGCAAACCTAATGTTTGGCAAGTGAACGTTTAAACAATAACTTGCTTACCAACTAGTACTTTTACCAATTTTAATTTAGTCAAATATTTCAGTTGGTATAACATATTTTACGCAAAATAAAATAAGCCAAATACTTAATTTCGCTAGTTTTCAATTTTCGAAAAAAAATCGATACGAAGTGGGTGTAGTAGGGTGGGGAAACACCATGGGACACCTTAAGGGCATTGTTCTTGACCTTGATGTTATTGACCTAGGTGTCAAGGTGAAAATTCTGAAAGTCAAGATCCGCGATTCTCAGGAGCACAGGTGCAATATCATGATTTGCTTGCTTCAAGCATACAGCATGCAAGCAGGCATGCAGCGTGCAAGCAGGCATGCAGCATGCAAGCAGGCAAGCAGCATGCAAATAAACATGCAAGCAGGCATGCAACATGCAAGCAGGCATGCAACATGCAGCAAGCATTGTTTCTGTCACGGCTCCGGCGCTGCGGGGTTTGGGCGGCTCCACACGAGCTTATCGTCGCAGATGGTTTTAACGCTCACCACCGCAGCTTCCGCGCCGCTTGCGGCGGCGGGCCTTCAAACCACCTGCTCCTCAGCTCGCGGGCCGCCTCGCCCCTCCGCGCCTACGCGGGTTTAAATTACACTCTAGGGGTGGGGCAGACAAGACTACGTGGAGTCGGTTTTGTAGCGATTCGTTTCTGTGTATTTGTTTTACGACAAACAGATGGTCGGAGACAAAAATTACCAAGATGCTTTTAGACTTATATTTAGGTGTTTTTAAACGATTGAATCGAGAAAATAAACGATTTGGGAAAATATTATTTTTTTGAGAAAATTTTCTGTCTTTTTTCCTCAGTGCCCGGTTATGTATTTAAAAAAAAGATATAGGATTCTAACCTAACCTACAATGGGGATGTTTACTGCCATTTTATCACGATAGGTGGCGCATCGTCGACATGGCCATTGAAAACTGTCAATTCCATACATTTTATAACCTATCATTCAGTAAATTCAAATTTTCTCCAAATATGCATAAGTGTGCTGTACCACGATGTACTAAAATACTTACTCCGGTGTTCATTTATTTACCAAAGATATTACGCAAATAGAAAGTGGGAAACTAAAAGAGTAAACCTAAAAGTAACTTTGAGTATGTTGATTGGTAATTTTCGGCAATATGGTAGAGCTTTGGTGGAGCTATTAACGTCTTAGTAAAGTTCTACAGCAGGAACGTCAATTGCTTGGCTTTCGGAAGCTTGAGGGCTTTGATTGCTGAATTAAAAATTTCGGTCATAGATAACCTAAAAAATAAAGAATATCATTTATTATTAAAGTAAATGATCTCTCATTTTTCGTAAATTTTCCTACCATGAGTCAAATAAGAATTAACACGTTACAACTAAAAAAATACCCAAATCTAGAGCCTAGCACTAATGAAAAATAAACCTAACCTAAACAATAAAGAATACCATTTATTATTAAAGTACGGTTCTCTCAATTTTCGTAAATTTTCCTACCATGAACCAAGTAATAATTAACATGTTACAACAAAAAAATTCTCCAAATCTAGACCCTAGCACTGATTAAAAATATTTTATTAGATAGAAGTCTACCTCGCAATAATGTCTCATTTCTTTCCAGTAATCCTTGCTCCTGGTTTGTTTAGGTCGTCTTTCAATTCTATAAGCTTCCAGGAACAATACATGTTAGCAATAACCATGGTGCATCGGTTTCAACACAAAAAAATAGCAAAAACCACTAATGTAAACAATGCGAAAATTATTTGACAGCGGCCATCCCGCCGCTGGCGACATCTACGCTAAGCTTTGCGCGTGCATCCCCATTCTGGTAGCAGTTCATTTTTCGTTCGTCGTTGCGTCTACCACACGTGCATGCTTGACCACAGTTTTATTTGCGCATGCTTGTCGCATGAAAAGACTGAACACGGACGTGTCTACCACACGGCACAGTTAAGTACGCGCAAGCCACATTCTTGTCGACATCGTCGGCGTGGAAACAATGTTTCCCAATGAAGAGCTATTTCTTCTGCTATTATTTTTCAAGTGTTTGCTAGTGAAAAAAAAGAAAATACTAAAGTCAAAGTGTAAACGATCAAAGTGGACAAGTGGACAAGTTTTTATTCCTGTCAGAATAATCCTTGGATTTGATCTTCCACAGTGCGGGCAGAGATTTATATAACTCAATGAATTCAGTAGCGAACTGTCGATTGTATGTACGTAAATCCGCCATTTTTACGACCGTGCGCGCACATTTACTCCACTCGACTTAACTGAGAGCGGCTTGAACACTGAACTACCAACCACACGCGCAGACAAGTTTGTACAAGTATAGCTTGCGCATGCCAGAATTTCAAGCAAGTTTAAAAACCATCAAGCCAAGCTTTGGGGTTTGCGCATACTACCGTTTTACCAACTACACGCACAGTGTTCAGTGTACAAGCTGGCATGCGCAAGTAAAACTGTGGTCAAGCATGCACGTGTGGTAGGCGCATAAGCGTAACCATAAATTTGACTTGTTTCAGACAAATTCAAGCACATAAACTTACAAAGAAGTACGCAAATAACATCGCTTATAAAAGTGCATTTTTTAGTTATATAATTACCAAAAAATCTTAATTTTGTCTTTATGTTTTTTGTCATAACTACATGACTAAATGTTTGCTGTCTAAAGATAGTTTGCTGTAATAAATCATTTGATTAAAGACCAAATGCCTAATGACATTATCCTTGGTAATATTCTGCCAAGTAATTGACCAAATGAAAATGTGCGTACTAAAATCATTCCCAATATTGCATTGGTATAAAAAAAGGTTGCTAAAATTTGTTTGGATAATGAAATTTTGTCAAAATCCTTTAGGCAAAACGGGGGGATCCCTTTTTTGCCACTCCAGGCCCCCGACAGACTTAGTCCTCCACTGATTATTGGGCCTGTCCTGTCCTGACTCACTGGACCCCGACTATGTGACCCCCCCCTGACTCGAAGGCTGGACCCGCCCTTGGTTACTGTAGTCTACGGGATTAAAAAACGAAAACGAACTTCGCTTCGATCCCAGTTTGACCTGCGATCTCAGAGTAATAACTAAAGCATAGAGGGAGGGTGAAATTTCTCAGTCTAGTCATACTCTTTATACTTATGACACATTCCGTGTGAAAAAAAAGGACAGGTATATAGTTATAAGGACCACCACTGTCCACTTTTTTGGTCTCGGTAGTGATGTGCAGAGAGGTGCAGAGGTATCGATATTAATTTATTTTTGACAGATAATTTATATAATGTATTGGATGTACAGACGCCAGCACATCAAGTTACTACAATCTGTCAAATTTCTTTAATACATTTTCGACTTTATCGCTAAAGAATAAGGTTCAATGTTGATTGGGAAAATTTTACAGATTGGAGTAGGTTGATGTGCTGGCGTCTGTACATGTCGTATATTCCATGGATGATGTAACGTTGTAACGTGCCGTTTTGTAAGGTATATAGTGGAATGCATTAAATATTTGTTAGAGCTTTAATTCTAGGCTTCTTTTAAGCATTGGCAATTTGGTTTTATTAAACAAACGTTACTTTAATTAATAAAAGCAAATTGCCAATGCTCCTACTCAACGCAATGCGTGACCTTGGGTCGCAAAAGAACCCATTTGGGTTAGCGATTATCTGTTCCCTCTCCCCCGTCACCGTCCTGGCAAGCCCGGCCGTCAATCTGTGCGCGCCGGCTCGACACACCGTCACATGCTGGCTAGGGAGGTTTACGCTCCCGTCGTCGCTCATTCTCAGCTCCACTACACTTGCCCGTGACTAGTGAGACCTCCCCTACAGCCGCGGTTGTCTCAGTTTGCAACGGTTTCCTTATTTTATAATTGACTACGTATATATTCATGAATCCTACTCCTTAACTCAGTGTTAAATCCCCATATTGGGGTTCAAAGTTCCAGCTTACCAATATCTCCAAATTTGCGGCTAACCACCCAGGTTGCTCACATCGAGAACCATCACTGGCATCCGTACTTTATGTTACGGCAAACTAACTTCCGGTGTATCCGATTGACGACGAGCTCCGCGCCATGTACATAACCCGCGTGGCCGCGTCGAGCTGTCTACGGGTCTGGGTCGACCAACCGCCGATCGCCATCGCCATCCTCCTTTGTCCACACATTTCTCCGAAACTCGTAATCGGATCGAGACCATTTTTTTATTTTTTTTATTGGATTATGTATTCTCAACTTAGGGAACAGTACGAGGTTTATCAAAAGATTTCATGGGTATTAGTTTTTTGCGCGAAACCCTAAGTTTGTTTCTAAAACAAATGTAGCCTATTTTACTCCTTATGTCATAAGCTATCTTCCAGTGGAAGTCCCGTCAAAATCGGTACAGCCTACCCCGACGGACGAAAAATTGAATTTCGTAGTATGGATCATCTATACTTTCACGATCCATTACAACAAAAACACTTTTTTTTTGTCTATCTGTCTGTCTGTTTGTTCCGGACAAACAGACAGACAGACAGATAGACAAAAAAAAAGCGTTTTTTTTTGTAATGGATCGTAACTATATACTTTCTTAAGCATTTAGTAAAAAGCTGTTATTTTGACATTATAAACAGACACTTCAATTTTATTTATTTGTATGTATGTATAAATGTATTTTTGTTGTATGGATCATATACTTTCATAATGCATTTAGTAAAAAGCTGTTATTTAGACACTACAATTTTATTTATTTGTATTATACAGATTGTGGATAAAAAATAAAATAAATTGAAAATCGCACAACACTCCCTGCTATATAATTTATAATATCTCTGGCGTATTCTGAAAGAGCACACGGATCATAAATGTACTCATGTTCATTTGTTTCCAACAGCGATTCTTCATTCTTCATGAATGACATCGAAATTGGCATTTAATTTTCATCTATTTCCATAGCATCTGAAGAACCCTGAAAAAGTATATACTTTTGATTTTTTCTCCGATAGTGCAATACAAATAATATATTTTAGAACCTACTGTCTGATTTTCAGCTACAGTTTGAAGTTGACACAATGTTAAATGGACCGCTTGTAAAGATACCGAACTTGACTTTCAGCATGATTTGTTGTAGGAGAATTGTGATCAATTCGTATAATTTGCAATGGCTCGAAAAGAAACGATATCTTCTCCAATTTATTAGCATGTAATTATCGTATCGATAAAAAGTATCTACATTACCTACATTACTAGCTTAACATAACCTCACAATTTAACGAATTTATTTTTTGAAAATAAATTCGCGATCACAACATAATTTGTAATAAAGATAGTTTGAAGGTATCATTATCAATCTAATATGTATGTTATCAGTGATCACATCCAAATATTTTGGGTGATTTTATACGAAAAATGTAAAAAAACACTTACCGATGAAAGCTTACAAATTCATTGTTTTTTTTCCGTGACGAATGTGATTTACACGTTATCACAAAACAAGCCATGTTAACAGACTATTGATAAGTCCTTTGCACCTTTCGTTTTTACAAAAATACTCAAAAATCTATTGGTTTTTAATAAAAAATGACCAGCACCTCAACCAGCACACGTACTGACATTCACGACGTAATATACGGCTAGATCAAATACTTGTACGGTTAACCGTTTACTAGGCAACTATTGTGCTTTTTAAATTGGTCGTGTAAAAAGAGATCAACTGTGACCGTTTTGACTATTTCGGTGCGTCCATTTATCTAATCTATAGACTCCCTCTATGCTTTAGTTATTACTCTGAGCCTGCGATCCATTTGATGCAACTTTTTGGATTTGCAGCGATTTTGTTACAGCATCACCAATATATTTTTCCTCTATGATCACCAGCGACAAATCGCTGATAAAAGTCACGTCCATAAAACATTTTTGAAATCGCCAGTGAATCGCTGCGTGTGTATCAAGCATTAGCCCACAGACTACAATCCAAACCCGTTCAAACCGTGTCAAAAAGACAAGTGCTAAGTTCTAGAAAAAAATAAAATTGATATTTTATTTGTGTGTGAGAGAATGAAGGAAATGTAATTTAATATTTTATTTTATAGATTAAAGTTTCTATGAATAAATTCTCACGCGGTGTAGTGTAAATAATACCGAAAATAATTCAATTTCGCGTAAACACTACGTCGACCTTCAGAAATGACCTTTAAACTTTACAGTCAATAGGAGTCCTAAGCGCATGCGTAGATTATCCGTCAAATTTTGTTTGGCGCGCTGATAGCTACGACTACTTGATCACGATGAAATTACGTATTTTAGTCGTTCGACAGCTACCATTTAAAGCTCACGTTTCTAATCATTTCTGCACTGACTTCATCACTTACAACGAAAATGTCTAGTGAAGAATTAAATACCAAGAGAAAGATGGCACGACAAAATGGTATTGTGCAACCTTTGTTGACTGGTGAGTAAAATATAATATATTTTGGAGCGAATTTTAAATGTCAAGTGTACTTTAGAACTTAGTAATCAGAATGTCGTGTAGATAATTTAAGCGCTTTAGATTCATATTACCAATAATTATAATTTCAATGATACCCACAAGGCAATAATTTTAAGAGGATCTCTATCTTTATAGGAGGCTCTAAATATTCTGAATACAAAATTGACTTATTAATTAATAATCTAATATGTTATCTATGTAGTTATTAATTACTTTTTAATCAATCATTGAAACAACCTCTTCTGTTTTTGGAAAAAAAATATTTTGTACATAAATAGGTAGGTGAGACATTCTGTAAAAATATCTGATATTTTTTAAAGTGATAATAAATTAATGATTTTATCAAAGAGGTTTGCTGATTAACATAATTATCTACCAATGTATGCTCTCTACAGATCTCTATCAAATAACTATGGCCTACGCTTACTGGAAAGCTGGAAAAGTCAATGATGTCGCTGTGTTTGATTTATTTTTCCGTGCAAATCCTTTCCAAGGAGAATTTACCATCTTCGCCGGTCTTGAAGAATGTCTTAAGTTTTTAGAAAACTTTCATTATTCTGACAGTGGTATGTAGTTTTTATTATAAAGTCAGTTTAACTATAAATATTTATTACTGAAAATATACAACAGCTCTTATTTTTCAGATATTGAATATTTGAAGCAGACTCTACCAGACAACATTGAACCAGAATTCTTTGCATATTTGAAAGATTTAACTTGCAAGGATATTAGAGTAAGCGCTATTGAAGAAGGTTCTGTAGTATTCCCAAGGTATGTGAGACAATAATTTTACTTCCAGTAGTTTAATGAAGCTATGAAACCTGTACCTACTTAATATTTTTTTCTTTTTAATTTTGAAAGTATTCCTTTTTTATGCCAGTCAGAAAGAACAAAATATATCCCAAAACAAAAACAAAAGTTTATAAAACAAATAATCGCAATAATCTCATCATTCTCTTTTCCATATCCCATAACAGACTCAACAGTCAGATATTCAAACAGAACTAAATTTAAGTCACCGTTAGGCCTCATACATCCCCTGCCATATTTGTGCATTGTTCAGACAGAAATACTGTCAAGAAAATATTAAAGTGTTGTATGAGTTTGGGGGCCAGTCTAAAAATTATTTTTGATTGTAATATTGAGGCAAAGGTCAGCACATTAACTACGTGTTAGATGATGGCAAAGTCCTTCATTGTAAGTTTGTCCTTTAGATTATGTGCAGAACCGCTTTTATGGGATTTTTTGGTGATAAACACTGGGACTCCAAAGGTTGTCCATATTATTATGGTCTAATTTTAATATCCGGCCAGATACCGGATGGCAGGCAAATATCCGGTGGATACTGGATTGCAAACATTAGATATAATCTATGAATAATAAAAGTTTGTAGGATATAATCAAATGTTTAATTCATTGATCAATAAAAACAAACCTGTAGAATGATGATACCCTATGTTTGACGGATATCCGGTTATCTGCCCAACAACCTATCTGTTTCATCACAACTAAACACGCATATTTAATACGCTTAGGGGTAAGATATGTTAAAAACCTTCATCTATTGTTCAGTAAAAAACAATTTTATCAATAGTATAACGGGTGGTGCGATAGGTATGGTGTAAAAGCTTTAAAATAAAAGAGAAAAAAAAAATCATTCTGCATTATATACCCTTTTCACCACCCTAATTGCGTAATACACGATCAGTCACAATCTGAATCATTTTGAAAGAGATTGCTAATCCATTGCTTCATAAGTTCGAAAAATAAACTGCTCGACAACGTAAATAACGCAATCAATGTTGTTGAACTGTCAAAATGAACATTGTCTTTATTAGTCCGTTTACCGAAAATGTTTACGCAATTATATAGCAGGGTCACAGATAAAATAATTCTATGGCAGGGTTCACCTATTTTATTTTTATTATTTATTCAAAATGAAAGGGCTTTGTCGCACATGCGATTAGGTATGCCGCCGTAGGCCTAAAGCCGCCCTCCGACGGTGCGCCATATCGCGGACGCACGCGCACGACGCACCGTGGGAAACCTAGCGTGCGTGGTAGCGCAGACGCGCGTTGTACGCGTGCGTGGCGGTGCGTCCTCGTGCGGGCTGGTGCGCGTCCGCGATATGGCGCACCGTGGGAGTTGGCTTTTACATGACACGCGAGTCGCGACAATTTTTCTCTCTCGCGCGAGTAATTGTCGTCTATTTCAGCACTTTACTCGTTTTCTGACAGCGCTGCCATACAAAATAATCGACTCGTTCTGTCAAACTTGATGTTTTGTAGACAAACCCTAACATGGCACCTTAGCTCGATTTTTGACGATTCAACACGAGATAATTGTGATTTATCGGTCATTTAGTCTTATTTACTGTGGGTTTGCACTGGCGAAACATCACGACAAAACATGTTGAAATCTGTCAAACATTGTATGAAAAATTGACAGAAAATAGAGATCCCAACATGTTTTGTTGGGAATATTTCGCCAGTGCAAACGCACAGTAACTCGTCCTCGATTTTGACGACGAGAAGAGTAGACAAAAATATGATACAAAAAAAACGCCAAAATAACATGGCAGTTTCAAAATTAATAAAATAATATTAAATAATTTAAATCATAATGTTACTTTATACTTGAATAAATTTTATTTTATTTATTTCATTTATTTATTTATTGTATTTATTTTATAATTGGACTTGTCATCTTAGTCATCATTAATTTTTGTTACAATATAATTAAAATACTATAGAAAATAAGAAAAATTATTACCTACATGTTGAGTGTTAGGGGTTTAAGGGTTTCCTTTTATTATTTTTGCGATAGGACACAACCATTTTCGAGATATAAGTAAGCAAAAGAAAAAAAATAGTTTTGGTAATTTAAAAAAAAAACAAGAGAATCGGCACCATTGAATGAATGAAACGGTATCTCAAGCCAATGTTACTATCATAAAAATGATTTGTTTTTATAATCGGTTTCTCGCGCGAGATATAGAAATGTCGAAAGTGCCTTTTTCAAGATAACTCGTCGTGTATGGTCATGTTAGGGATTAGAATGACGTCAGAATTGTAGACAAAACGACAAAAATAGCGATCTTTCGCAACCTCGCGCTTGTCATGTTAGCCCTGCTGGTTGGTTTAACAAAAACATACTAATTCCTATGCCTAGCTGCATCAGACAATGGCACAGCTAGAGCACTAAGTAACTTATCTCTATAATTCTACACTCCAAGCTATTTCTAAATTCCTTGTTGCAGACACACTCGGTTATATGTGATAAACATCATCAACGGAATTAATACAAAAAGTCGATGTTGATTTTGTAATTAGGTATAAGAACTTATTACACGGGATGTGTCCGGAAACCCATCACGGGTCATAGGTATAAACTTCCAAAATACTTCCAAACACCCGTGCTGTTTGGAAGTATTTTATTTTTAACTAAACTTCCAGCGATTGTACCTTTTTCCGTACGGTACCTAGGTACAGACTATTCTCATTTTTTTAGGGTTCCGTACCTAAAAAGAAAAAAATGGAACCCTTATAAAATCACTCGTGTGCCTGTCTGTTTGTCACAGCCAATTTGCTCCGAATGGAATGGACCGATTAAGTTGAAATTTGGTATATGTATTTCTGTGACCCAAACACGGACGTGTAACGTAAATAAATGAATTTTGAATTTGAGGGTCATTTTTGGGGCGCAAACAAGAAAATTAAAAAAAAAACATGCGAACTGTACTGTATATATTTAATTTATAATTTTAAAATAAATGATTTTAAACATATTTAAGAAAATTTATGAAAATTGACCATTCCCCCCCTTTATCTCCGAAACTACTGACCCTAAAACTTAAAAAATACAGAGAATAGTTCTATGCTTATAGATTACAGGAAAACCTATAAAAACTCTATGGTCTTAAAATAACATTGTATTTAAATCACTCAATATTGTGCGTACAAACTTACATATTTTGCAGTTAGAATGTAAGTGGGAAATTGGGAAAATATGTTTTTCAAGTATAATGTTAAGTTTGTTCTTGGGATGAATTCATCCCAACTACGGAATTCTTCATTTTGCGTGGTCGATACGCACTTGGCTTTTTTTTGTTTACTACCAGAAAGTTCTCAGAACAGCTTTGAAAGGAAACTTCTTATTATGCACCATCGCTCAACTTCAATATGCCCAAGGAACCTTTGCTAGCCTGAAAAAGTCAAGTGTGCTCAAATGCCATTGGAGTTAATCAAATTATTCCATCCGCTCTAGTGTGCAATTAACTTAAAACAATGGAACGAAGTTTATGGTGGTCAGTTGTTTTCTACCTAACTTATTTTTGACGAATTCTTAATTATCATGACGTAAGAGAGCTTGTCCATCGAATACGAAGAATTGCTTTAAAAATAACAGTTTTCTTTAATCATTTCAAAATATCTCAGACTCTTGGTCTGTAGAATATCCAATTGAATGACTTAGATTTATTTTACTGTTGGTAGCCGACACTTTTTCAGTAGGCATAGAAATGTTCAAGAAAACGAAACTGTCACAAATATCAGGAAAAACGTCTATGTAAATGATTAAGTAGGCCATTTTTCTTTAAATGGAAATTCTTTGGAAACGATGGAAAAGCAGACAGACCAACGGCCGAACCCAATAACCTATTGTCATTGTCAGTAAAAGACAGATCGGTAGTGATGGTAGACAGTATAATCTATCTGTCGTTCAATATCATTCCTTATTCTCTGACAGATTATTGGGACGTTAAAACCAAAGATAGATAGATTTTTCTATCTCTTATGCCAAAACTGGTGATAAATAGGTTATTGGGTTCGACCGTAAATAGGTGGTGAATGGTTACACACCCGTCATATTATTACGCCATGATAAGAATTCGTCGAATAATAAGTCACTCAGAAAAGAAAATACAAATAAGTTTTAATTTCAATATTTTCTCCTCAATAAAATTATGAACTGAAAAAAAAGTATCCCATAGAAATCCGACTCCTATAAATTTCGTTCCACTTTTTGAGTAATTTTTGGTCTAATTGCACTCGACCATGAAATATTCCTGTCTTGTGTAAGTATTCTGAAAAAAACAAAAGGTTTTTTTTACTACGGAACCTCAAGCTTACTTTATAATTATAACATACTTACTGTTTTCATGAGAGCGCAATTTTTATCCATTTCAAATAGGTAGGTACTTACCTATCATAAGTTCGAAAAATATTTGACCGAATTTCATTTCACCTAAAACTTTTCGACTATTATCGTTGCGTTTTTTTTTACTTCATCTAAGTCACGTCTGCCACTGTATCAGTTTACCTATTATCATTTCGATTTTTTTCGTTACTTCGACGTTTCATTTGGTCGAAAAACTTTTACCGAAGTTACACTTAGTGCTCATTCACACTAATCCGTCAAAGAAGATTCGTGTTTTTTGACGAATCGTCTTTTTTCACGAATCGTTATTTTGATTTGTATGGGCGGCTATACATTTTAATTGCCCGTGTTCACACTATTACGGAATCGTGAAAAATTACGGATACGTCTTAAATGACGTTTCGTCTTTTTTCAAAAACCACGTTCATCCGTCATTACGTATCGTCTTTTTTGACGAATCGTCGTTGACGGACCCAGTGTGAATGAGCCCTTAGCTGAAATAACATTTGTTCGAAGTAGGTACAACAAAAATTCAAAAACTTTATTACACTGGCGTTATAGATTAAGGCAACAGGAACTAGTTTCAGTTTAGTTTAAACCTACTAGGTATTTTGTTTAATTAATTGTTTAAATCTCGTTGAAATTTTTCGTATCTTATTTTATCGGCACTTAATAAAACTGTTGATTATGAACAAAAGTGGTTTTAAGTGGTCCCGAAGCATGCCAACAAGGATGCTTGCTTCAAGCATGCAAGCAGGCATGCAGCGTGCAAGCAGGCATGCAGCGTGCAAGCAGGCATGCAACGTGCAAGCAGGCATGCAGCGTGCAAGCAGGCATGCAGCATGAAAGCAGGCATGCAGCATGCAACATGCAGGCAGGCATGCAACATGCTACCAATAATATTCCGTAAAATTTTGCTTCGGTGTGGTAAAAATATGACAAATAAATCATTTGGCAAATGAAAAAAGTCCAAAAGAGGCTTCGGCCAATAGCAAAAAGTTATTTTGTAAATCTGCGAAGTATAGTTCGGTAAAATAATACCTATGACACATGATACTTCGATGATCTAAAAATATGTCAAACAATGCAATAGCAAAAAAGACGTCGGTTAAATAGTTTGCGGTAAAATGAAATTCGAACAAAGAAAATTCGGAAAAGTGATCCCATTTCAAATCAATAAAATAATAATGTGATATGAATGTGAATTCAAATGGGTAAATATATAAATATTTGCCAATTTGAATTGCTCGTCTTACTAATAATAGAGGTTACATAATTGCTGTTTACAATCATCGTTGTTTTATGACGTTGTGTATCTTGCAGGGTGCCCTTATTAAGAGTTGAAGGGCCTTTAATTGTAGCGCAGTTGCTGGAAACCACTTTATTAACTCTCGTCAACTTTGCAAGGTAAGTCGCTTGCTATCAAGTATTGCATTATTGACGTAATCTTAATATATATAAATCTCGTGTCACAATGTTTGTCCTCAATGGACTCCTAAACCACTTAACCGATTATAATAAAATTCACACACCATGTGCAGTTCGATCCAACTTGAGAGATAGGATAGTTTAAATCTCAAATTATAGTCGCAATTTCAATTTATTGCTAATTAGGGCTACCCATGCAAAGCTGGGGCGGGCAGCTAGTTATTTATAAATATAACTAACATGCTGCGAAACTGTATGTACTTACTAGATTATTTAGAGTTATGTAGGTAAATGTTGTTTATTCATAAAGAAACTATAAGAGGCCTTACCATTTCTCTATGATTTCTGCGGTTTCCGTTCTTTTGTAGGTATTTATGAGATATTCCAGTTGCCAAAGTTGGTGCAGTCACGAAGAATACGCAAACAAGAATTATTAGAGTCAGTTCAAATGCCTGCCACATATTTCGTCTCGAGCCTGACTGCACCGTTACACTAATAGTAGATTCAGTCAGACTCGTGTTCTACACGTGTCAGCTGAAGCATGCACCCTTAATATTTTGCATAATCGGTTAAATCATACTTATCAAGGCTTTCCTGTGTACGTTCTGATATGAGTGTTTGCTCTTCCATACTACGTATAATGTCATACTTATCAGATAGGAGTCGGGTCAGGCATGGCTGCTTCAGATAATTGCAAGCCATCTTTCATTAGTTTGACAATGTACCTATGTCACCCTTTATTGCGTCGTTAAGCACGTGCTACTGAGTGCTTATCTCATTTCTATTTCTAAAAGTAGGTAAGTACCTAGTTGGTACGAGTATATTGGTGCTACTCGTGTGGATGTAGTATCATACATTATTAAATAAATCAATACCTACCTACTTTGGACTAACAATCACTGGAACTACTTACTGGTGCCTGCTGTCGACAAAGAATGGTTTCACGACGAAGGACGTTTCCATTGTTTAATCGGCAGAAAAGTCTTGTAAAAAAACAATAATTAACATTAACAAAAAATTATACAAAGCCACGTTACAGGATAGGTTTCTACAACTCTATGTTGTTATTGGTACACATGGGTAACGGTTTTCAAGCTATAATATTCCAATATAAGCTGACCTCTTATTGTACGGAAATCCTATACAATGCAAGATCAACTTATACTGGGAATTTATAGCTTGATATGTAGCCGTGTGTACCTACACTACCTACATGCGACGGAAACTGATCCCATGAAAAAAGAGAAATGTGGTCAAAAGAGTCATAAGCTCAATTTCGGAAACATCAATTAACACTGGTTGCTGGAAATATTATTTTGGTAGAATTTTTTAAAAGATGATTTTTCCTTTTACTAGTTTGAGCTGTTGTATTTTGAATTAAAATGACTGAGATTTGATATCCCAAAATTGTTTGTAATATTTATTGCATTTTTACAGTTTGATGGCGACGAATGCTGCACGGTACAGAATGGTCGCTGGGAAAAATGTTTCCTTACTTGAATTTGGCTTACGAAGAGCCCAAGGCCCAGACGGAGGATTGTCAGCGTCGAAATATGCTTACGTTGGTTAGATTGATAAATTATTTATAAATTGTATCAGCAGGATATTAATTTTCTGCTGACAAAAGGGGAATCCTTTTGTCACCAGTTATGTGTTCACATAATCTATTATATTTTACGGGCTTGTACGGGGGCGCAAATTAGCTTGTCTTTATGGTATTGATTGTATTAGCGTGTTTGCGGGCTTAGACAGGCGGCTAGCGAGCTCCGTGCCTGGTACGAAGCTCGCGGGCACTATTCAAACTTGTGCAATATAAAACACCCTGCCGCGCCATTGACTCATAAGAATCCCCAATAGCGAATATACTTTTCGTTAATAGGTTTAATCAGGCAAGTTTCGCGAACCTTGCCCTTGAATGTCTCACCTGCTTGGTACTCACGTACGGCCTGCTACCAAAGTTTTAAATTGGTTTTTGCTACCTACTTGATTTGAGGGATGATAGGTGTTTTCGAACCTTGCACGAATGTTCTTACTCATCGTTGATATTATTATTATAAAGAAAGATAGCTTCTTTGGTATAGACTCGCCTACCACCCATGTAATTTACGATTTGACTTTTTAGTTAGAGTATTGCATACAAATGTTTCTGTTTTAGGTGGATTCGATGGTACAAGCAATGTGTTGGCTGGAAAAATGTTTAATATACCGGTGCGAGGGACTCATGCACATTCATTTGTGACCTCGTTCAGCACGCTGGAAGACTTGAACTCGGTCATGATACGGCACGCAGAGACACAGGTCTCGTGCAACCTACTCGAACTGTCGCTAGAGTGGCGCAAGCGAGTGTCTGCCGTCATAGATATATCCCCGGAGGAAGCGAGCGACGGGGAACTAGCTGCCCTCATATCGTATGCCATAGCATTCCCGTCGGGTTTCTTGGCCCTAGTGGATACGTACGATGTCAAGAGGTATAATTTTCAAGGCTTACCGTCACGACACAGGCAGCATAATATGAATGGGCATTCTGGCTACAATAGCAACTGTGGAACCAATGGTACTAGAGTACTCAAATCACCGACTATACATAGTACATACGGATATAGCACGGTCGAACGCACACTGAGGTAAAGATGCAAATAGACAACTCATTGACATTTGGTGTCTGATAAACTTGTATTATTGTTTTGCATTTTCATTTATATTTAAGTTTTGTGAAGTTTTAATTTTTTATTACTTAGATTTTGTTCTGTGTACTGGCTAAGTCCAGTTATTGCAATTTCATTTGACATACATCATCGTTAGGGGGGCATGAAAGACTCATAACACTGGGAGGAATGACATATATGCAAGCACACTCTAACAACACATTATCCGCCGGGATTATCCGCTGGGACTACTTAACAATCATGGCCGTAGATACTATTTTATGTTTTGTTTCGCTTTTTCAGTGAAGCGTATATGGACGGCGCTTCATGTACAACCGAATGTAAATAAATGAGAACACGTCCTACGAGAATTTTATATTTGCTTCAGTGTGACGTATTGTCGTGCCCTATATGCAAGATTAGGGGCAATGTTAGTCATTGGGCACAGTTGCATTGTATAGGGATATGCACACATTCACAGTATTCAAGCCGGTATTGCATGTATAGCTACCATCATGCACCTTATTTAAACATAGTAAGAAAATTGAATATTTCGTTTATATTTTTGTATTTATTTAACTGTTCAACGAACGTAGTGAACAAATTGTAGTAGACACCCAGTTGATTGTACGCCTACGTAATCGCAAATGACATCATACAGCACCTTAAACACATCCACAAGACGTTAAATTACATACAGCAAATGTGGGTCTGTATTCATGATTTATATTTATGTAGCAAAGATGTTTCAAAGACCGCATGCCCTGTAACAGATACTTACGTAACTGATAACAGTAGGTTTTTTATGTCATGCTACTTTTTTAATTAGTAGTATTGAAGTAATGTTTCTTAACAGGAGTGGTCTGCTAAACTTCTGTGCCGTGGCACTAGCGCTAAACGACTGCGCCTACAGAGCCGTCGGTATCCGTATCGACAGCGGCGATCTGGCTTATTTGTCTGTACTAGCACGAGAGACCTTCGAGAGCATCGCCGAAGCTTTCAAACTGCCCTGGTTCTCTAAACTAACCATTGTAGCCTCCAATGATATTAATGAGGAAACGATACTCAGTTTGAATGAACAAGGACACAAAATCGACTGTTTCGGGATCGGGACACATCTAGGTATTGTAAATTACATATATTTGAAAATATTCTCATCGCAGAAGGCTAAAATTTTCTCGCATGCTTCTCTATGTGGTTACTGAATCTATTATTTCAAACAATAACAATGTAATTTCCGGAAATGCGCGATTTATTCATTATGTTACTTACATTGTGCTGAACTGCGGTACTTTTTGCTAGTCACATAGCCTCAAGAATAATATTGTACAAGGAAACAAGCATTTGTTAAACATTGGTTTGATGTCATGTCATACTGAATGAAAGTATTTGTTTATGTTTTTTACAGTAACATGTCAACGCCAACCAGCTTTGGGATGCGTTTACAAATTAACGGAGATAAACGGCCAGCCTCGCATCAAGCTGAGTCAAGATGTTGGGAAAGTGACTATTCCCGGTCACAAAGAGGTACGTCGATAGTATCTATCTATATCTGCCTTAGCCTTTTCCCAATTATGTTGGGGTCGGCTTCGACTCAACCAAATGCAGCTGAATACCAGTAGTTTACATGGAGCGACTGCCTATCTGACCTCCACAACGCAGTAACTGGGAAATACGATACCCATTGGTAAGACTGGTTGTCAGACTTTCGTGCTTCTGACGACCCGTAACGACTGTCAAAGATCCACGAATGACAACCGGGATCAACGGGTTAACGCGCGCTCCGAGGCACGGAGTCTCGATAGGTAAATATGGTCACCCATCCACGGACCAACCCCGGCAAGCGTAGCTTAACCTGGATCGACCCGTGCCGCGGCTGTTATTACTTAGCCACGAGCTCCTACGTCAATAGTACCTACTAAGTATTAATTAATGGAACGTTTTCAGTAGACGAGGTCATTATGTTATCTGAAAGAAAAATTAATACTCTTGCTTTATGTTTATTACTGCGATAATGAGAACAAACTTGTTGTTGTTAGGTTTGTTTGCAAATTATAAATAAATGAAAACGAGCACTATCTTGATTAATTTAAAATATAAGTACTGAAGTTAGCAGCAAACTTCTGACTGTGTTGAACTTTAACTTATATCTATACCAACATGTAATCACAGTAATCGTCTCGACAGCTAATATTATCGTAGCGCATGTAGTTTGATACCATGTTTGCGACTACTCGTAATATCGATAAATCTATGATTTATATCACGATGAGATTAGGTAGGTAAATATGTATAAGAAACGAAATATCGTATAACGTACGGCCCTGAACCGATGCGTGTTATCAAGGAGAAAAATATACGATTGTCATGAATACGAATAAATAGGTATAGCTTACAGTATCCTCGAACGACACAAGGTCTTGTGAATTACGAATACTTTGTCAGCTTTATTGATTGTTCAGTTACTGCACTATTTACCGTAGATTCACTAGACGGTTATTTGTGGATGTTAGAAAGGCAATATAGATAGCATTGTTTTATAAATCCTTGCCTCCGAACAAATATTCTGTCTCTATTCAGTAAACTATGTCATAATCATAACACTCATAATAAAATGTATAAGTAATGATAAATATATAAGTTTACTGAAACTAACTTTGCAGATAATATAATGATAGCGATATAAGTTGTCTTAAAAAAATATACATGAAGGTTAAAAATTTATTCAATGCCTTATTACTATCTATCAGTTATCAACTTACTATAGAAACTAACCAAAGAGTGTTTTTAGGATAACTACATAGGTTTAAAAAAAATCTCGGGTTTTAGGTAGGTAACCCATAAAATTTACTGTTTGCCTGCTGGCCGTCGCTACCGACATAATAATATATCTATCGAAAATAGTGTCTTTCCTTTTTCGGCTCTGTAGGAAAAATACCTGAGGAATATTACGTTTTTGTCGAGTCAGGCTATGACACAATAAACATTTTGTCATGATTTGTTTCAGATAATTTTCTTACATAATTGTCGAGTCATATCGGTTTTAAAGATAAATAAAATAACTTAATACATTGTATTGTATAATGTTATAAAACAGTTATCACAAAAATTTCAGGCCTACAGACTATTCGGTGCTGACGGCCATGCACTGGTCGACCTTCTGCAGCGGTCCTCGGAGCCGGCGCCCGAGGTGGGCCAGAAGGTGCTCTGTAGACATCCCTTCCAAGAGTCAAAGAGAGCCTATGTCATCCCCAGCAAAGTTGAACATCTATACAAGGTGATTTCATATATTTTCCTAGTAATAATAAGGAAACTGCAATTTAATTAGGATGCGCCAGAAGTTCTGCAGGTAAAATGTGGTATTTATTTTAAGACTACTGTTTTGTATTAAACGAGTAGAATGTTTATGTAGAAGTTAGCGAGCTGTTATTCTAAATATCAATATCAACTTATAGAACGTTTGTTATACGTTAATTACTCACCACTGCTTTCAAAACGGTGAATGAAAACATCGTGAGGATTTTTTTTCTACAAACACCAAAATGTGCAGAAGAAAAAGATTAGAAAATTTGAAAGTTTTCATTAGAATATTACGCACTTAGGTGGCGGGTTTAATAATTTTTCATGTTTAATATAAAGGATTCCATTTGTTTACATTATAGGTGTACTGGAAGGATGGTATCATTAACACGATGCCGAAGCCTCTGCATGAGGTGCGAGAGCGCGTGCAGGCCTCACTGAGAACTCTTAGAACAGATATCAAGAGGAATCTGAACCCCACCCCCTACAAGGTACATAATGTTCCGTTCAGTATGAAAGAACACCACTGTCTATCCTGCGCTTATCGTTTAAATTGCAAGTTAACGTTGTCATATTATTTTGAACTTTATTTCTTGCGCAATAAGGATTATTAGTCAGTCTATTGTAGAATAAATAATCAATAGAAATGACGACAAGAGCATGCTTCTATTGATGCGGTCATGCGGTATGCGTTTGTACAGTTTAATTGTGTTTTATAGCATATGCATAGGTATGCATGCAAGTACAGCTACAATTACTATAATGAATAAATTGCCGGCATTTCTCAAATTCCGTAAGAATTTGATAAACTTTAACTAGGTTTACACCCATTTGGATTACAAAAGACTCCTTAAAGCAGCCAAAAATACTATTAGACATAGATCTTGTCTGAAATGGAAGTCAGTTTGTAGTCCCGCAGTTGGCGAAGCATTTAGTTGGCCATATCTATTGCACCAATGACGCTGCTCCGCGTCACCTGCTAGATATTTCCGCGTGGGAAGATCATCTTACTCTCTGGCATCTGCATAAAACGAAAGTCAGTTCAAAAATACCATTTTTATTTTTACAGGTGGCTGTCAGTGATGACTTGTACAACTTCATCCACGACTTGTGGCTCCAGAACGCACCGATTGGAGAGTTGTCATGAAAAGAATGAGCCTTAGTATTCACGAATACTAAAAAAAGGATAAACAACAGAGCTTGGTTAACCTTATCTAAGGAAAACAACGAAAATGTCACGTAGTTTTAGGTTTATTTATGAAAATGCAACAACTTATATATTGTAAGTATTTAAAATACTATCATATTATTATAGCATATAGGTACACACATTGCGGAAAGGAAGTCTCGCTTAGTTAATATTCTGTATGCATACATGTTCGAATTTTATATCCTTCTGAGTCCACATAGCTTGTACTTCAGCCTGGAGATTTACTTCAGGCTAAATAGAGTTATTTTTATACTCTGTAACTAGCATTACGTGGAACCTAAACAATATAATGAATTATGTGAAAATGTCAAATCTTTTAAAATCTAAAAGTGGTATTATAAAACCCACAATGACGTTATTTCATTATTAAAGGTCGGGATCAATCAAAATTATGTATTGTATGATCAAATGTTCAATGTTGGAATTACGTTACATATTTTATCTATTTGAATAATGGGCTTTGGAAATAAATGTTTAGGCTATAGCTATGGAATAAAAATGATTGCTTTTTGCAAAAATAAAATTGCGATAGCTTGTGCAATATTTTTTTAACGTATTAATAGAACATTGGTCTATTAACATGGTATCTTTCTATTATACTATGCCATATTTAGTCTTGATAGATGTTATACTCTAAATTATAGTTTCCAATTCCAGGTTTGTTCCTATACTAGTCAAATACAAAAATGTGTTTAAACTCATTTCGATGTTACAAATTTTTATGTTTAGATTTTTTATAGTCTTCAAAAAGGATTTTAATAGTGTTGCATTCCTTAACTTTGAAAATAATAGCTGAAACCAAAGGATTGCTAGCAATTAAATGAAAGTAGATATGCAGTGGTAGCCCGCGAAATTCAAATTTTCTTACGTTTTATGCAATTTGTCAGTGTCACTAAAAAGTGTAAAAACTAAATATATGTATAGGGTGACTGGTAATTAGTGACCGATACTTAAACACGTGACTGTACCCCCATCATTATGAACAACTTTTAATATGGAACCAAACCTGATATCGCGAAAAAAAAACAGCTGCTCCCTACATTTATGTTCGCAAAACTCGTCAAAATTTGTGTTTGGTCCCCTACTGAAAGTTGTTCATAATGATGGGTAAAGACGTCATAATGTGTATCTGTCACTAATTACCAGTCACCTTATAAAATATAGTGTTAGAATGTAAGTAATTGTTGCACTTATAAATGTATATTGTGTACTTTTAAATGAAATATGTGTAATTGTGTAAACAGTTGTAGGCCATATTATTAAATAAATAAATAACTGTCAGGTTGTATCTTGATCAAAATATGATTCGCGACCATAACAAATATATATGTATTTACAGAATTATAATCATTAGAATAATTAATACTCTCTAGATTTTGTTATCAAATGATTTCATGAAAAAGTCATTCAATGGAACAAATCTAACTTAGAGAGATGTGGTAATGAATATGATTCTAATGATTATAATTCTGTAAATACATTATTTGATAAGGTCGCGAATCATGATGTATCCTGACATTGCAAATTGCAAAAAACGTATGAAAATTTTAATTTCCTGCGCCACCTTTCTGGTAGGTACATGTTATGTATTTAGTTATTGTGAACCCTTGCCATTCGTACATAAAATATTCCTTAAATTTTTTATGCAGTTAGTACCTAGTAATCTTCATAACATTCACAGTGCAAATTTTTTATTTAGAATATATGTAATATGAAAACTGTATGCTGCAGTAGGTCTTAAAGGTTTAGTTAAGTTTTGATGAGAGATACAGTAACATATTGTACAAATTGTGTATTTATTACAAAATATAGTGCATTTAGATCACCTTTTAGCTAGAGAGTAGGTTGAAGGGACGTGATATTAGGTTATTGAGTTAATTGCTATTGGTGGATGAAATTCATTGTGGTATATAAATAATATGAAATAAATTTTAATTTCTCGATAAAATTGTTTTGAAACACAACAGAAATTATGGTCCTATCTTTCAGAACAATTTTTAAAGTTTTAAATATATTATTATGTAAGCAACCAAGACACTATAATAATTTTTTTTTTATATGAATGTTGAAGGTATATTGATCGTTAGCTATGTTTTAGATTACGCTCTTAGAACTGAAATAGTTGTTCCCGTAATATCATTGATAGTAGTACAGCTACGTTTTACATTAAAAAAGTGAATTTTGAGAATTTAAAATTGTCGAAGGTTTAGTATCGAAGTTTTATCATTAGCATTTGTAGAGTTCTATGTTGTATTGATTGTTTTGTAAAATATGTATATAATATAAAATAAATGTTGCTAAATTAAGGAATGCTTAGCAGAATATTGTTATAAGATACGCGATATACACTGCAATCCTATCGATACTTAAATGTAAGTTATGTGAAAAAACTTATTTCTGAATAGTTATCCTTGATTTCGCTGATAAGGTGATATTAAAAAGTGACCAAAATAGAGTTAGCCGAAGTTCGCACGGACGTATTTTTATCATGGCGATTTTAATCGTACACTGGATTTTCAACTCTCGGTATTGAGCAGAGCATTGACAATCCAACAGAGCGCATCCAGCGCGTATCTCAGCGCGTCAAGAAAAGACACTGTTGGATATTATTATTCAACGTTCGGCCCTTAGCAGAGCGTCGAAAATCCAATACGCGAAAAAAAATCGCCACGATAAAAATACGCCCGTGCGTACCTGGGCTAAGGCTCTACAGACGTGTGGTCATGTGGTGTATACTGCGCATTTATATTTTTTACTAAGCGCTACCTTGAAGTTAATCTTGTTACTGTGCTTTATGCACGTATTTATGAATTGGAATACTTAATTTAGAAAAACTGTGCAGTTATTGCAGAGAACGTTTTTTTTTTTTTTGAGAAATCATCTTTTATGCGAAATTTCATTTTTTATCCTACATAAATAGAATATTCTACAAATGAATGCTAAACGTAATTTGATGATTATATAGATGTAGTTTTCATGCACTCCGTCCGCGGTTTAGAGGACATTTGGCGAAACAAAACAATAAATTAGAAACTAGAAATAGCATCGCATAATTCCATAATTTTGTAAGTGTAAGAGTGTTCTTTTGTATAAAATGGTTTTATGTATTGTAACAGCTTAAAGTAACCCAAAAATGAAGTACATTATTTTACGTAAACCTTTGTGTAGGCAAGTTACTGGATTTCGTGAACTTTTAATTAAGTTCTATGTAGGTTAGCACAAACACTGGCCTATTCACGGTGTTTTATGTGCCTTTGAATGTAGCTTAATAAGTAAACACCGTTTTTTAAAAACATTTTTTATTTGCTTAATCAAAAAGTTAAACTTGGGTGAAGTTGAAAGTTAATAAATAACTTACTTTTGTAATCATTCGTTTTATTTGAAGTCCATATGCACAATAAATACGTATGTATTGAAAACGATAAATAAACCACATTTATTCAACTTTTTCTGATGTTCTTTTATGTGTAGGTACCATTATACTGCCTAACCTTTTCCCAACTATGTTAGGGTCGGCTTCCAGTCTAACCGGATGCAGCTGAATACCATTATTTTACATGGAGCGACTGCCTTTCTGACCTCCACAGCCCAGTAACTGGGTAATACGATACCCCTTGGTAAGACTGGTTGGTTACGATAATGTAAAGATGGTCACCCATTCACGGAGCAACCCCGGCAAGCATAGCTTAACCTGTTGGATCAACCGATGCAGCTGTTATTACTTAGCCACGAGCTCCCCTGATGTGTAGGTACTTATCTTAGGTTTAAAGAACGTCAGAAAAACTGCCATCACTGAACGAGATAATAAAAGTAAAGTTTTATTGTTATTATAACGCCTATAGCTAAGAACTCACGGAGCGGTTTAAATTAACCGAGGGGGCACCTAAGAGCCGCAATGTACCGGCTCCCGGTATCTTATCCCCAGCCCCTAAGAAAGGGCAGCCAGACAAGGAAGGCTTCGTGACGGTGGAATCCAAGCGAAGGAAGCCCACTTGCCGTAATCGATGTGGTACTGCTCTGGCGGGACCAAATATGTTGCTGCGTCCTGCTAAACCGTCGACGCAGCTGTACGTATCCCGTCTGCATCACTCCACGATGACTGAAGACATCGTGGAATACATCAGAACCAAGACCAACTGGACCTTGAGAGTGGAGAAGTTGGAGTCGCGCCATAACATAAACTCAGTACCTAGCAACTTCATGAAAGAAGAGTTTTGGCCGAAAGGTGTGGCGTACCGACGATTTCGTGGAAGGTTACGCGACACCACGCAGCGCAACACGACGCCGACACAGACATCACTTCGTGTACAATAATTATTTGTTTGATAGTATAATAAAAAGGTATTTATTTATGGGCCTGCGTCGCCTGAATTAAATGGATTATTATATTATATTATTATTATTAAGCCGCGCCCGCCGCGGCGGCGGGTGCAAAACAATGGCGCAAGCCGCGGTCATAAACCGCGTCGTGAAAATTAATATCTAAATTTCCATGTACTACGTGTTCGTACCAGTGTTTGCGGTGCAGTCACCGCGGCGGGCGCGGCTTAAAACCGCTCCGTGAGTTCTTAGCCTAAGGGTGTTTAGTGTCCCTCCGATAGTGCACGACTAGCGAGTGCGACCAGTCACGACACGCAGCACCCGCCGCTCTCGAGCATAATGTAAGCATCAGCCATTACCTACTCTACTCATCCTCGAACGACTTGAAAACATGCTCGCCTTAGCCGAGAATCGAATAGACAAACATTCTCAATTTCTCAAGCTAATTCATTGGAGAAATAAAAATTGTTGTAAATGATCTAGTGGTCGCAAAGGTCTTGGGTTTAATTCCCAGGGTGGGCAATGATATTTCCTATCAGGTTTTTCTTAGAATCGGCCCGGTGTCAGGATTTCATTTATCATATATTAGTGTGTATTTCAGTATGTTATAAAGTACTCTGTGGTGTATGGGTCGGCTGAGAATAGCTTTCTCCTCGCTTTCTCTTTAGTTATTACTCTGAGGTACTTTTCTGTACTTTTCCTAGGCACAAAGGCCAAAAATGCCAAATGTCAGTCAAATAAATGCCAACAAACCAAAGTGGCGCCTCCCCTGGGCGGAAAAAAGAAATCCTGTGTGCCATCCCCACAAGCTACGACCACTCCCGAAGTCCCAATTCGTAAAGGTATAAAGCTGCGGTCTCATAGTGCGTTTTTCTCAGAAGAAAAAAAAAATTTTACAAAAAAATTACCTCTACGTCAAATTAAAATGCTAAAAAGTGTGCGTATTCAGACTTTCAGAGGCGAAAACACGAAATAATAGTGAATACCGAATAACCGCTAGTCGGTTATTCGGTATTCACTATTATTTCTATACTACGTGCCAACGTCGGCTCTACAATTGAATTAATTGTGATAAAGTACGAAATTACTTAGATTGGGTTCTAATTTTATCCATCCCTGCCTACTTTGAATTTTTGAACGTTGCAAAATTGTATTTTTGCAGAGTAGCTAGTAGGAATGAGCCCGTGAGCTGGTTTCACACTTCGCACAAGGGTCAAAAAAATATATTATCTGTGGAGTACGCCTATATTATGTTGTTCGTGTGTGTGTGACAGTGTGATAGCGGTTGCCGACTTTGTTGTAGCCATTATCTGACAAATAACCTAAAAAGACTGAATTTTATATTATTTTATACGTAAACAGTAAGTGAATTACAATCAGACAACCATATCAGCAGTGAGCCAACTGAACGAGATAACGATAGTGAGTAAATAAACAGTTATAGTATAGTTATTTGTGTTGCTTTGTGTACCCTATTAATTTGTTACACGCCTACTGTACAAGCTTCTCAAAGTTATTAATAATTATTACAATGGTACACTATTTTTTAAATATTTAAAAATAATAGATGGTACGTTATTAAAGGGATCCTTCTATACTTAATAATTATAATCGTGAAAGTACATCGCCTAAGTAATACCTTTCCTACATTGGATTGAAATCAACACTAGGTAGCTAAAATAAACTGTATTTTATTTCGACTAACAGCAGGTTCTTTGGCACAGGATAGGTAATGATGATGTAAAATCCTGTAACAGGCGCACAAGTCAATATACTTCCTAAAAAAAGTCTCTTCCTGCCAAAAACTATTATTACTTACTGACTGAACATTTTATTTTACTGCTGGTCAATCACAAGGAAATTACAATTTTCCCAGACAAAATTTTAGTTCAAGTTTCATCTCATGATACATAAACAGCGTAACCTCACGTCTGTATTCTCTGAAGGGCAGAGGCAGATACAGAGCTATACACATTTCTCCAGTTATGCATCAACATTTGCTATTTATATTTCATCTCAATGTTATGAGTAAATTGGTTTAGCTAGCTATTTTATAGCATTACTTATTTTATTTTGATAATAATCACTTGTTTGCATCCAATGTTTGACTTTTGATACATTTAGAAAATATTTGGTAGGTATCGTATTTGAAATGACCGCCTTCTAAATAACTGCATTCGATTCGTTTTCAATCTTCGTAAGTATGATCATGTGTCTGCGCATCGAGTGCTTTTAAAATGGTTACCCATACGTCAGCGCAGAGAGTTGAGGGCTCTGTCTATGTTGTTTTCAATACTTGACAAACCCACTTCTCCTTCTTACCTGACTTCCCATGTTCAATACCTATGCTCTGCCCATAGTAAAAATCTACGGTCTACCAACAATCGTCTTCTACGATGTCCTTCTCACCGCTCCGGTTTTATTCACTCTTCGTTCTTTGTCCAGGCGGTATTTCTTTGGAATACGCTCCCTCTGAACATTAGGATGGCAACCAGTCGGTTATCATTCAAAGTGAAGGCACGTGAACATATTCGTAAAAAGTTGGCAGAATCTTTGCAGCGCTGATTTGCTGGATTTGTTTTCTCCTCTACCTATCGTTATTTCTCCTGACAAAGTTTATTCGGTTTATATGTATGTATGTATGTATGTATTAGTATGTATTGATTTTCAATTTATCTATCCCTTATATTGCACCTGCCATGTTTTGTCTCTGCATCACCCTAAAGTTGACTGGTAGAAAATGCCCCAGGCATTAAGTCCGCCTTTGTACAGTATTTTTTTTACTTGTGCATAAAGTTTTAATAAATAAAATAAATAAATAAATGATTATGGAATGGGAACTCATAATCTGTCATGTATTTTAAAGAACTGGTTATTTTTATCCTCTATGAATAGTAAGCTCCAAGAAACAATTTGGATGTGTTTCAGACTTACTTATCTATATAAATATATAAAAATCGATTGCCGGGCATTAGTCTTCAAAAACTCAAAAATGGCTCGACTGATTTGGTTGGGCAGAGGTAGGAGGTACCGGTACTACACCCACATTTTGCCAGTTACGTTTAGAGCTCATTTAAAAGGGGGCGAGCCTATTGCCATAGATTGGGCACAAATCAGAGTCTGGGCTGCTACTGAGAAATTCCTGTTGGAAAAACCCAATAATACTTTGCCCGACCTGGGAATCGAACTTAGGCCCTCATACTCAGCAAAACGCTTGCGTACACTAGACCAACGAGGCACCTCTGTAATGATAATTAAATATTTAATAAGCCCCAGGGTAAATGATTACTGATAATACAGGGTGGATTTTTGAGATGGGGCAGCAAGGATAGCTACCTTAACCGTTCTAGCTACAGGAAAACGGTCCTACAAAATTTATGGGAAAAGTTTTTTGTGATTTCTGACTTTTCTAGTACTCAAACCTCAGTTAGTCCACTAGAGGTTTTTGATCCTTATATTAAACAGGATCTATTGGCATCAAAAAAAGTTTTTGTGAAAGCTGCCTATTTTCTTGCTGACTTTAAATTTTATTCAAAAATCTGAATGCCGATCAAAATGTTTCAAAAAGTTAAGGACAGTCTCCTAAGACCATTTTCCTGTAGCTACAACAGTTAAGGTGTCCTGGCTGCCCCATCTCAAAAATCCATCCTGTATAACCAGAAGCCTTTTAGTCTGGGTGACTCATTGGTATAATTATCTGAACTTGTATAAAAATTATCAGGAATGAAAAAAACTCATACTGTTATTACTTGAAATATTATTAATCATTATTGATTTGTGATAAGGCCCATTAGAAGTCAAGAAAGATTTTAATTAGAAGATTTGGGTTACAGGTTCACAACATTGTACTAGATAATACAGTTCAGTCTTTGCAATTGACTTGTATGTTTTCATAAAATCCTCAATTTGTATAGTGTTGAATGGCATTCAAGAGCGTCGCCAGCCTATGGCCTAGGGGGGGGCAAGTTGATATATGGAGGATGGGAAAAGTATTATTTGTAGGTACAGTCAAGAGCACATGAAGCTTTGCGACTCTTACCTTTACGGCGCACAATGGGGCCAAAATCGATGCTGGTGGACATTTGATTTTTAACTCGGTAGTTCCGATAGGAACTGAGCAAACAAATAAGTAATTTCCATTTTCAATATCCTTATGGATTCGAAACGGACGTTTCGGTCGTTTTTTCCCAAAACTATTCAGAACTTTAGAGGGAAACCTAATAGGTATTATGATCACCAACACATAGATTCGAATATTATGTCCCCGGACCCCGGATTAGACCTTGTTTAGGAGATATGGAACTGTATTAAACCTAATAAAAGTCGTCCAAATAAACAAAATTGGCTGTATAGATATTGTAGTTTCTTTACATTAAAATCTCAAGGGGGGGGGGGCAGCAGCCCCCCCTGCCCCCTCTTGGCGACGCCCATGCATTTACTCATTAAAAAAAATCCAATCCCATGTTAAGTTGTTAAAAAGTTAAATAACCATTTACTCTAGAAGCCCAAGATGTTTGGTTATGGCTATGAGGATAAAGGTATCTGCACACAGCGGGCGTGGCGGTCCGGGGCGCGGCGTGGCGTGGCGGCGACGGGGCGCTGGCGTGACGGTAGCCTTCACACTGCGGGCGCGATCACGTCCCGTCCCGCCGCGAATTGAAAATAATAATACCTGATACCTACTACGTCGTCAAAACGCCTTATAATGTGGTGTGTACCGTCGGCAGAGAAAGGTATTTTTTTTTTGATGTGCAAGAGTGAGATAGAAAACTTTTCTATCGTCATCAGATCCGATGGGCTGTACGCCCAGTCATAATACCTATTAGGTTCACTACAATGGTAAAGCTTCATGTGCTCTTGTCTCTTGACTGTACCTTCAAATCATACTTTTTCTATCCTCCATATTATATCAACTTGCCCCCCCCCCCCCCCCCTGGACGATAGGCTGACGACGCGGCGACGCCCCTGGAACTAACGCTAAAACTAATGAAGTTAGGCTACTGGTATCATATAATTGAAATAGGTGTTGTAGATAATAATGTTTTCCTGATTTGTATGTAAATAAAAAACTAAAATTAAAGTAATGATTTATGTTAAATTACTTATTTTCTGGCTGACCGTACAAATCACCGTAATCGGGAGTGAAATATTTGGTGTTTATCTGTAAACTACCTATCTGTAGTAGGCCCGCCCTGGTATGTACCCGCCAAGTTTTAAAAAAAACAAAAAAACTATAATAATTATTAAACTATTGTAATTCTTATACTTATCCACAACGTGGTCCCTTAGATCGAATTTCTCCTTCCCTTCCCCTAAAAGTTTCAGATCAACTCAACTGTCCCATTTCGGTTTCGTAATCTCAACTAATCATCTGAAATTTCAAATGAAATAAAGTATGTTCATATAATATAAAAAAATATAAATTGTATATTTCCATAGTGCTCTTATAGCGCCCGCGTCGGTTAGGGACGACTATTACTTTACCCGGTGCCCTTAACCAATGCCTATCCTATGTAAATGGTACATGGTTTTCAGAAGCTATTTTAACAGAAGTTCCACGTATAGCCTAGCGTCCATCGTTACTAATAATATAACAATTACTAAATTAACTACAAGCAACGTTTCCCGTACATCCAACAGCAGAGCCAGAGAGGTAAACAAAGTTCGGAAGTAATTGCTATTGCATTGTGTAAAACAGTTTATGTTTGAAGAGCTCCACATCGCGAGATATTTCTGAACGCAAGGTTAACACAGTTAGCGACTCTATAGCATAATTTTGGCAAACTGTTACTAATTTTGGACTACCAAAATATTCCTGCTTCATCGAAGAAAATGGCGGACGAAAAAAAAGTGGCCGTGCTGATCGGACCCGCACACGAAGGGTTTCGTACAATATTTAAAACAACAAATACATAAAACTTTCTTGTATGGGTAGTTTCTCTCTTTAATTATTCACTTTATTATATTTTTATTATTTGTTGCCATGGCGGCTATAATAGTTCACGCTCTGTGATAATTTCAACTGTCTACCTATTACGGTTCAAAAGATACAGATCTGTGACAGACGAACGGACGAACAGCGGACCCCGGCTTTTTCCGGTCTAAATTCCCCAGAAATACTTAACTAACTTTGGTCAGCCCAGATTTACACCGGAAAAATGATTTGGTGACGCATAAACTGGCTTCCGGATCCTTTGGACGATATCCGGAGCAAAGAGGCTGGATCACTTGGGCTGAATTCTCAGAATATACGGTATCCTTATAAGTAGCCAAGTCAACGCTCGCTGAGGCCGACCGCAGGATCAGGTTCAAAATTCATTTCCATCAGCACCATCCGTAGGTAAAATTTCTTTAAAAATATTTCTAGCTCATTACGGTAAAACTGAAACCGGATTAGATTATTTAAATTGTATTGTATGCATGCACTGATTATTCTTATATCTGTCGTCATGGAAAAATAACGAATTTAGGGGTTTTTGTGCCGAGTGACGCGACGCAGACGCGTTCTGCTGGTGCTCAGCCACTGGCAACCGAGCAAGAGTCGTTAACTACAGCCGGGAGACGATATTGTCAGTTGAAATGTAGTGTTGTACCCAAGGCTATTACCGCTACGTCAGTATAAGTACTGCTACTAAGATCTTTATCTTAGCACCGAGACAATACATCTCAGATGTCAGTCGTTGAATGAGCAGCGTTCTCTTGAATTAACCTTAACGATAAAATGCGTTTTTCAAGACAATCTTCGAATACTGGCTGTCGTTTAATCGTTACTGTATTGCAGTATTTACCAAAAATCTTCAGCTAGAGCAACCTTGTCCTGGCAGCAAAGTTGTATTATGCATGCATGGTTATTATTGTTATTAATCAATATCATCTGGGCTTTGCAAATCCGCCCAAAATTAATTACCTATACAGATACAGTATGACTGGGGTAGCAGAAGAAGAGATAAAACATTGTATAGTGTCTTTTCGGTATCTAACCAGAGAGATCAAATTCAAATACAAGAACTCAAGACGAGGAAAATGGCAATTATTACCATCAGGTTCCCCGTGTTCCTTCAAGAATCGTGATTCATATTTTTATTCTGTCTCGCTCGTCAACTGTTACCAGTGAAAATTTAAAGCTTTGATCTCCGAAGTGCAGTATCAGATTTTACACAAAAACCCTAAATAAAGAGAAAAACTTTAATTTTGAAGTTTGTGTTAAAAATAACTTGTCTAAATTGAAGACGGGGCAGACTTTAACTACATATTTAATCCAGTCTAAACTTCTGCGAAAAACTGTGAATGCAATTCAATATTTATAAATGTGTCATTTTTGTCGTGAAGTTTGTGGTTTGGGGATCCAAAACCAACAGGCATTGGTTTTAGGTCCCTACAAAATCCCAAAAGCTGCGGGGCGAGTGGGCGCGGGTGGCAGGATGCGCCGGGCGGGCGGCGCATCCGCCCTGCGTCAGTGCCGTCAGTCGCCCGCCGCCGCGCGCTCGGCCGGCTGCCGACCCTACGTACGCCACCCCTGCCATAACACTAGTATGGCCTGCGATTTCTTTAAAGTGGAAATCTTGACTTAAGAATACTACTACGAGTTGTTGATTCACATTGTTTAGGTATAAAATGCTAGTATAAAAAGAGATATTACATTAATTGTTACATTGCCTTCATAGTTTATCGTTTTACGTTTGCAAATGAGATATTTATCCTTTAAAAGTCTATATAATAATTATGTTCAAAAGTTGTTGTGCGCGACCGGGCAAAAAAATTAGTAAAAGCAAATCAAAATCTGAAAAAATGGATTTAAACTCAGAATCAGATAATGAGAACACAAAAGAAAAGTTGCCGGCTTCCGACGATAATAATACACAGGAAAATAACGAATTGTCACAAGTAATCAAAGAATCTGCAAAACAAGAAGTGAAGTTGGGAAACGAAGAAGAACAAGAAATATCCTTACCAGCCAGCCCTGACGAACCGATTAAAATGGAAAACAGTGAAGAGGAACGCAATGATTCTGCCAGTGAGGCTGGTGAGGTAGACACTTTAGACCTCGTGCTTCCTAAAAAAGATTTGACAAGAAAGAGGTATTCTGTCGATTACAAGAGGACTCGTCTGGATTTTAAACGCTTTTCTGTAGATTGTCGACGCGGTTCCGCTACTCTAGAAGAATTGGCACGACTGGAGCAGGAGCTTGCACGTACAAATGTGGATGTTCGCCCAGGAGGCCGTCGTAAATCCACTGGGATATTAAAATCTACTACGAACAGCAGCAATGGAGTATCAGAGACTCGGCACAGTAGTAAACAGGAGTCGGATACGGAAGATGATGAAGTATTCGAGGCGAGTGCTGCCAAGTCTGATGAAAATGATGGCTCGCGAGATCCTCCAGCTACCCCGGTGGGTCGGGACGAGTTGGCGTTAAGGCGGCATAGATTTTTTTCGGATCTTGTTTGTGCTGCACGTGCTGCTGTAGAGCATCGTGTCCGCTTTGACCCACTCGGACCAGTCGTTGCCGATCAAGGTAAGTAATAAACATTAGGGGAAAATTTTGGTGTATATACATCAGCACATATTTTAGCTTCTACCTAAAGGCATGGCGCCTTTAGTATGCCCCTTAAAAATAATGCTCTTCGCAATATACATATATATTTGCTATATATTGCGAAGAGCACAAACACAATTCACATAATTATAAAAAGGTCCTAGCCCTTGCATAACATTAAATTATTCGTCGTAAACATCAATTATTGTTATCATCCCCGGTAACGAAGCTAGGTATCTGGATATTTGGACCAAATGATGAGCGAAAATCGATTTTTGGCTGCTACCCAAGTATGAGATCTTACTTCCTGCCCAAAATTCAGCTTCTTATAATCAGTATTCAAGATAATTGATGTTTGTTCTACATAATTATTATTTTATAATTAGTTTATTATTTCTTCCTTGGTATGTCTAAATTAATATGTTAACTAAATGAATAAGTATCGCGAAGTAAGTATCCTAAATATGTAGTCTGGTTTCATAGCCACAAAGAACAGGCAAACATATTTGTTATGTATTATTAAAACCAACTTTTTACAAATCTTTCAACGATGCGCTATTTATAAAGGACATTTTTTTTTAATATTCTGCGTTCGATTTATTGTAACAGCTTGTCATGAGCTGTCATAAACAGATGATTTGTTCAGACTACTATCGTTATTTTTATAAAAAGAAATTCTCTTCTCCGTTTTATTTAAGAGCAGAGCAGCCTTGCAAGCGTATATTGGTAGGCGTGCAAAGTCATTCAATTACGGAATGATTCAATTTATCGGCGATAGCCACGGATGAGTTAACTCTTTTATGATATATCAATAACGACGCCGACGCGGGTGAATGGTAGGTATCAATTGACACTTCACCTTCACTCGTTACATACTGACATAGAGTGCTAGTGGAAATGATTCAGGAAATGACACTGTCTAATTGTTGGATAGAATTAGGATTATGCTGCGGCCGCATCTGCGTCTATCGTGAGTTCGTGACTAAACTTCGCAGTTCGTACGAAATAGTGATACGATACACGCAGATGTTACCAAGTCCTAGACTCGGCAGCCATAAGCACTTTGGTCATATTTAAAAACAATTGACTTAAGAGGGCCCTTCCCGGTCCGTCTATCGTCAACGCGAGCGTGGTCGAAAAGCTTGTTGTTTCATCTAGCGCAAGTGAGAATTACTAACAAGCAAGTGAGAACGCGATAACATTGTACGAAGAATAGTGTGTAAAGATTTGTTTCAGGCCATACGTGTTTTTGAGTAAGCCTGGCAAGTTTGTGAAATAAATGTTTGTCATTTAGAATCTTCATTACAAGTGCGAGGTTTCTAGGAAGATGTTTTCTTTACTTTTCCAATTCACGAGTACATCATGACCGGCCAAAGTTCAGGTAAAATTTGTGCAATAAAGCTGATTTTTGGAGGCTTATACTGAATTTGTTTCTAATTTATTTTATTTTTTGTTCTCCTAGAAACCTAGATATAGTGCACAAGATACATACCTATTACATTAAAAAAAATCAAAGAAAGGTGTGATACTACGCCATGATCACGTACGAGCGTTTGTATGAAAAGTATGGCGGGTTGGCCGCCCTTAAGGTGCAACTAGTCGCGGGCTCGAACTCAATGGTGGGCATGGCCAAAAACCACGCTGTCTCACCTGGCATCGTGTCTGACAGAGATAGTATCAGTGATGAGCAGTTAGAAGCTGGTCTACATGGACAACGTAAAGTTCGCACGCACAGAAACACCGTACCGAACAGTTTTAGTAAAACGAGCGCGTCAAAAATTACGAGAAGGCCTTTGGAAAAAAGGTTTTTCTGAAAAAACCACTGCATAAATCAATTACAAATAAAATTTATTGAAATCTTCGATATTTTTTCTGTGTCGGTACGGATTTTGTTTTCGAGATTTCACACTTCTTGTATTACTTATTTACGCCCAAAGTTGCGTTAAAATTAGCAAGAAAAACGAATCTTTGTTGGCTCACAACTTTTTAATGGCTTTTTATTTTACTATTCTGCTTCCGTACAGACAATTTTAATAATGAGACCTAACGATATCATGTTTAACTTTGAATGTACGATGTCAAACAGTGGAGTAAAATCCCTCCGAAGTTTGTATGGAAAAAATATCAAATTGTTTCACCTTAAGAGGATTTATTCTGAAAGTTGGCAACGTCGCAAATAGATGTCAAATATTTCGCTGTTTTGATTAATTTGATAATTTAATAACTCTGTATGGAAATAAAAAAATTGGCTAACTAGCAAACTAGGATATTGATTATGAAATGAAATAATTCATATCGTAACACCGAATAGTTAGTTTTAGAAGTAAAAAAAGTATTTGGAAACTTTCCAAATGCCTTTTTTTCACCTAAAACGGGTACAACATCAAATCCAATGTTATGATTGCAATTCATTATTAATATTCTAGTTAGTTACCCACATTTTTTATTTTCATACAGTATTATTTCCAAATTTATCAAAACAGGTAACTATTTGACAGCTACTTACACGTTGCTAACTTTTCGGATGTACGCTCGTTAAGTGCTTATGGCTTCCGAGTCTACCATTATCGGGAATCGTCGCGATAGTTTGGACTGCGTAGCACTTATCGCCCGGGTGGCGGTACATAATAAATGTTGCGAAGCCGCTAATGTGACCACCGCATTAGCGCGATAACTTTTAAGCGAGCAAAACATAAGAAGCTTCGGCACGCATTGCTTTATGCGGCCGCAGCATTATGTACTTAATTTCTTGTCCAAAAACGGAAATTAAAAGTGTATTAACTTCATTTGCTTATATTTTTTACAGAGCACCTTCTATTTTTAACTTGTTCATAATTTTGTAAACAGGAAGGACATACCGGAAAACGGGTGTTATTAATATTGGGGATGTTTAAAATGCGCAATTGCAAACCATTTTATAATCTGCGTTGGTATAATTATAGAGGCTACAAAATTTGTGAAATAAGTCAAAATATTTGTATCGAATCGAAAAATTTGAGTTAGAAATCCTATGTGATTCAACTAAGGCTTGGGATGCCCTTTAGATGATGATCCTTTAGCTAGCTAGGGTAACATTCGGGGTAGATTGTTATGTAACAATAGGGTCCGTATTCTCTTTTTCTAAGACATCAGTTGAAACGTATATGAACCAGTAAGATAAGTACTGATTTTTGTCTTAGTTATGTCGTAAATTACATACCAAAATATACATCAACTGAAATACTAATAATAATTGGTTTCCTTGTTATATTTAATGACGTTAAATGCTTTATAATTAGCTTTAATTTTAATAATACAAACTTATTTTCGTCTAATTCCGTCCGAACAAATAGGCTTATCGGATTACACAGGGCGTAATGAATTCCGGGAAAAATAAAATTAGTTGAACACAATTAACTAATTAAAAGGTTATACATACACAATTATAATCGATAGGCATTCGTAATTTCATACTATTAATGAAGTCATAGAGTGATTCAATAAGAATTTTTAAACTAATATTGTGTTCTTAACTCCTAATTTAGTATTACCTCAATGATTGATTATCTTTAAATTCAGTTGATTCGTGGTAGTTTACGTTCATATCTACATGCGGACAGGCGTTCAATCAATCTGCCTTTTCCTAACTATTTTGAGGTCGGCTTCCAGCCTAACCGGATGCATCTGAATATCAGTATTTTACATGGAGCGACTCCCTATGACCTCCACAACCTAGTAACTGGGTAATATCATACCCTTTGGTAAGTCTGGTTGTCCGACTTTCGGCCTTCTGACGACCCGTAACAAATGACAACCAAGAGACCGTAAGGCTTAACGTGCTTTCTGAGGCACGGATGAGTCTATAAAGATGGTCGCCCATCCACGGACCAACCCCGGCAAGCGTAGCTTAACCTGATGGATCGACCCGTGCGGCTGTTATTACTTACCCACGAGCTCCTCCACATACATACGGCACTGGCGCGATGGCGTTGCAAGCAATAAAATAATCGACCACATGCAATTTCTGTTAAACCGATCGATGAAATTGGAATGGCTAGGTACGTTAAAGCCACCTTAAACCACCTACTTATCATTCGTAGAAAGATTTAAAATTAGTTCACTGGAATAATTACTAGCTATTCTTTTGAACTTCTGCAAAATTACCTCGAATTTCAGTTCTCGGGTTTAGAGATGTCATATCCAAAAGTTTTCTCGTCGACTTAAGCACGACTTTCAGTTTATTTGAGAAAATGTTTCTCGCAGTTGACCTTTCATATTGTATGATAAATAATAAAATATAAACCCACATCGCATATTTTGGCATGTCTGATATTTTGCCCCTAGGGAGCAGACTATAATGTACTAAAGATCACATGAAATAACTTTATCGATGCGAACTTTTGCGAAGAGTGGATTGTATTTCAACTTAGTATGATGTAATGTCACATACTAAATAGGTACCTCGTTATTTTTATTATATTCAAGTTAGTATTTTTCTCTGAAAACAAGTTTGTGTTGGCCATAATATTCTGTTATTACCTAGTTAAAGTTAAAAACATATTAATATTAGCGAACCTGGCACACGTTGTCCTGCCCGAACAGCGCCACCTACTGGGTCCAATTCTATTTTCAAACCATCCGGAGACCCATTCACAAAATTTCATCCAAATCGGTTTAGCCGTTTAGGAGGAATTAGGTGACAAACACACGTTCGGAAGAATTATATAATTATATAAAAATGTAATAGGCATCTAGTTTTATAAAATTACCTATAAAGGTGTCAGATATTTTGAAACCTCCAACAGACTCTTTGACTGAAAGATCATTTATTTGTCCAAAACATGGGTATACACACACATGCCATGCAAGATGTTATAATTAAATTATAACACAGTCATGTTTTGCATTAACGGCGTACAAATATAAGTAGGTACGTTATTACATTAATCACGTACAGTCAACAGCAAAAGTAGATGATCAAAATCAGAAATTTAATATTAATGAACGGAGTTCGCGTCAGAACTGTGTGGCGTCGGAGTGATTCAAAAGTATGTGATTGTAAATTATACCAATCATTTACTACTAGTACAGCTGCCATATATTCGTGATCAGTTTTGACTCCAAAAGTTATAAACTCAATTCGCATCAGAACTAAGAAGTGAAAAAAAAAACAAAACTAGTGAACAGTTACAATCATAAACTAAAGGATGAAACTGAGGCCACGTAATCGTGAGGCAAATAATTCATCCATACTTATTTTTTAATTATCCCAGTAATTTAATTTGTTATGTTTTACGGAAAAACAGCTGAATTGGATAAAAAATTGCATATTTAATATATGCCAAATTTATTCCAATTGAACTCCGAAAAAAACATAAATGTTCATTAAAAATCATATAATTGAAAAACTTTCTATTTTTTTTTGTAACTTCTGTCAAATGTTTAAAAGTAGCTGATGTTATACAAAACCATAATTCAATAAATATTATTATCTTTGCATGTTTGTGAATTTATGTCAATGTTCAAAAGTAACTGATGTGATACAAAACGATAATTCAATAAATATTATTATCTTTGCATGTTTGTGAATTTATGTCAATGTTCAAAAGTAGCTGATGCGGTACAAAATCATAACTCAATGATTGCTTTTGCCCAGTCGGCTACAATATATTTATAGCAACCTCATACCCTCAACCTCAAGTTTTGTTTCTTTTTGTTTTTTGATCTTTTTTACTTTGACGTCTGTCACAAACTGACAATCAAATATAGTAGTAGAGTTTATAACTTTTGGAGTCAAAACTGATCACGAATACTGTACTAGTAGTAAATATTTGGTATAATTTACAATCACATACTTTTGAATCACTTCGACTCCACACAGTTCTGACGCGAACTTCGTTTATTAGTATTGAATTTCTGATTTTGATCATCTACTTTTGCTGTTGACTGTACTTATAAATTTTTATTAACAACAATTTATTAATTAACAATCCAAATTAGAATTTAAAAAATAAAATGTACTCCAGAATAGTGTCAACAATTCATAATATAATGAATTAAGTCAAAGTAATTAGGAATACACAATTATATGAATTAGATTAATTTATCATTAAAAAATTCTAGGCTAAATAAAGGCTTTATATTATTTTAAATATTATTTATTATGATTTTTTATATTATTTTATTTTGAGTCTAATAGAACATTATTGACTGAGATAAACAGAATAATCCTTTTTATGTATTTTATTTCACAAATAAAAAGCATCAGCAAAGTATTATAGGTACCTACAGTGTTGTGGATTGTTTGTCTAATAAAAATGTAATCATGCCATCTTCCTCTATTGCCTATTAACGAGCAATTTGCTGTGAAGCCTTTGAACATCAAGTTTATCGAGTACCTATTTACTTTGATGTACAGTCAATTCTTTTATATCTTCGTTAGTTTTCAAATTCTTATTAAAAAATACTTTATCAGGTTAGGACACATAATAACCTCTTGAGACGAGAGAGTACGGCACTGAGCAGACAATTGGATAGAAAACTTTATTTAATTACTTGACCATACATCTTTGACCAATGTCGAGTTGACATAAATCTTTTACCAATTTATGAAACATATTGAAATATTTATTTTCATTTTTTTATTGTCAGAATCTGTCAGCGTCACCGTTTTTAATTCGGTCTGACATGTAAAGAAGAAGTAACACTGAGTAAGTAAAACAGATTCTATCGTGCAATGAGCAGATAAAAATAGCCCTTAAGGCGACGAACATATTTTGGCTGTAACTGTACAAAGTATGTACATATATCTTGCAAAGGGCGGAGTGCATGCGTAGGAACATTTATAAATAACGACATAGAATTCACTTCGTCCAACCTTCGGCAAACGTGAAATTAAATATGCAAGAGTATCGAGCACGGTATCGGTGTGACTAGTGATTGGCTCGGCTGTTGTCAATTTCTGCTACGCGTATCGTATGCTGTCATCATTTATGAGCCGTACGTCACCTAATGAGTCACAGCGATAGTTCAGTGTCGGTCGAAGCGCTCGTAAGAGCATGTAGTTCGGCAATCGTCGTATATCGTAAAGTTTCTAGAGAACGGTTGGCGGACACCCGCTTAGTTTCTGAATCATCGTCACACATCCGTCCGCGTTGATCCCACCAGCTCCCGTCAGTGTACGGCGACGCACGCGCATGTTTACACGCATTGTGCCTTTACTAACAGTGCATGAAAAACAACGGTTAAGTGCTCTGAAAGTGTTTATTTCTGTGCTTACAATTGGTTATTATACGGATCGTTTTCCCTAGAAACTGGTAAGATGCGTCAATTTTTTTTCTAAAATCAAACTAACTGGTGTTATTTATACATAATTATAAATTGGAGTCGCTTTTCGTGTTTGTCTGTATGATCGCGTTATTCTTCTAAACCAGGCAACAGATTTTGATGAGGTTTTCACCATCGTTTAGAGAATTTATTCCGGAAGTTTTATGTGTATAATAACGTTACTATTAAAGTTACATATGACTAAGAAATGTCGATGTTTTGTCAAGTCCTTAAAACCGTGCGAAGCAGGAGCGCAGGTCGCTAGTTTATGTCTAAACTATGAGTAACGAAACCTAGTTATTAGATAAAGAAGCTGTTTAGCTGTTCTGTACACGTTCATTCAGTGTGTATAACATTGGCATTATACAAATTACTTACACGATAAAATTGCTAATGTAGCTGGTTGTTCTAACAATATAGCGTATGTTTTCCTGCAATTCGCGCGAGCTTATCAATGTTAATAATTTATGGGACTGTCGCCGGACGTCAGGCAACACAAGTTATGTCAATGAACTTATCGTTTTGGTGTGGCGGCTGTGACCATAATAATATGCTGTGTAGTGTGTAGACATTGAGAACCATGTATTCTAGTGCACCCTTAGCATGATAACAATAGAAACGGGTTTTGTCGACGGAAGAATAGACAAAATGACAGATAAACAATCACAATCTGTCATTTTGTCTATTCTACCGTCGACAAAACTCGTAGAAATCCCTTTACTATTGTTTTCCTTTTCGATATGGTTGTATGTGATACGGTGTTCGCATACACATCATGATATTCGCAAATATTTACGTGTTACATATTCGCGCAGCCTATTTTTATACTTATCCATGGAAACGTTTAGGTAGTTCTCGTATTATAATTACGTACTTGTTGGAACAATCGATACCGGGCTCTGAATCTAATAAAATAAACGGAACTGACTATAATACACATAATTTATGATGAAAGATTAATATTATATAGCTCTAGGTTCGTGTCACTATAATTTTGGTGATGATACGGTATCGAAATTATTAATGTTATCGATGCACCTCCATAAACATACATTCAAAATCCTTCCATGCCAAATATCTACGTTACATACTTACATTACATATTAGTGTTTGCTTACCCAGTCCTTGTAATAATCAGCAGAATTTGATTGTTCTTTGTAAAAAATAAAATTTAAAAATTAAAACCCAACTACAACAAAAAAAAAGTCATTTACTTATAAACGTATAAACAAGACATCACAGACAGACAAATAAAAAATCCGGAGTCACACGTAATCTGTTCGATTTATACCCTAACCCCGCATGACTCCGGATTTTTCTTTTGTCAGTCTGGGATGTCTTGTTTATACCTTTATTAATGACTTTTTTTGTTGTAGTTGAGTTTTAGTTTTATAACTTAGATTTTTATTAAAATTATTTTTGGGTTATAATATACATATTTTTGAAATGTGCTAATTAAGACCTTTAATTTGATACCGAACATGGTTTAATTTAAAAAAAAACTATTTTTTTGTACTTACACGAGTTCATGTCCTCTAGGTGGCGCCATATTCAATTTAATGTAATGTCACCATAGACATACATATACAGGGTGGCAGGGACATCGACGCGAAGCCGGTTACCATGGATTCAGTACATGGTTCTGAACCCCCCACGTTGAAATTTTTCGTCGGTTATTTAAAAAAAAATCTGCTGTTTCATAGAAAAGTGCAATACCTACGCGGTCAAAATGTATGGAACAGCTGATTTTTTTTTTTATAACCGGTGAAAAATTTCAACGCAGGGGGGTTCAGAACCATGTACTGAATCCATGGTAACCGGCTTCGCGTCGATGTCCCGGACACCCCGTATAGTAAATGTCACATACCCTATAACCAGCGGACGATCAAGACGCTTCCAACGACACCTCATTTGTTAAATTACAATGAGGAGTTTAGAAGTTATGAGGTAACAGATGAACATCCATACATACCGATCAAAATATAACCGTCCTTTTTGCTTCGCCGTGGTCTGATAAAAAGAAGTCGTTTCAGAGACTGTCCAGGAAGTTACTCCATGCTCCGGCAATCGATTCCAGTCGCCATTGTTTGCGGTACGCTCTGCTCATGTGGAAAATTCATAGTTGTTTAGATGGCTGCTATTCAATTCTATAATGCGGTCGGCAATACCATTGCAAACAGAGGACAGGATAAACTGGCGCATATGTGAACTGTGTCCTTTATGTGTGTTGCTATGAAAATAAGCTACTTATATTTAAATAAAACCAGCTTTTGCCATCGTCTTCGTCCGCGTGTGGGTCGGAAATTCTCACGGGAACGATCCAGGTTAGAAACTATCTGTGTGCCAAATTTCATTCAAATCCGTTCAGCCGTTTTTGCGTGATTGAGTAACAAACATCTAAACACACAAACTTGTAGGTACATTTATATAAACTAGTTGCGCCCCACAGTTTCTCCTGCATAAGTCTCGATCCCGTGGGAATATGGGAATAAAAGGTATCCTATGTCCTTTTCCAGGTCAAGGTCTACCCATGAGCCAAATTTCATCCAAATCCGTTTATCCGTTTTAGCGTGAAAGCGTAACAAACAAACTTACTTTCGCATTTATAATGTTAGTTAGGATAAGTAGGATCTGTGTTGATGGAAGTATACAACAAGTCAGTTACAAGTTACAAGTAAATGAATAGAAGCAAGCGTGGGACAAAAGGGCGGAGGCCTATACCACGGTAATATTATCAATTACCGTGCCTATACTCAGCAATAACAACAACAAGAACAAGGCTGCCAGTAATGATGATGATGATGAAATTAATAGAAATTGAACATTATTATATTAAGCGCACAGCGCTTTTATTACCACATGAAATCCAAGTGAAAGTATCGAAACCTTTAGGTATTTAATGGCATTAGCAAAATAATGTCTAGCCTGAATGTCTGTTAAGTCAGAAAGATGTAAAAGGCCGCACCGGTATGCCCATTTCACTTGAAAGAGGTGAATTACTGAACGAAACACAGCATTTGCGGTCAAAGGTTTTTGTTTTTAAATAAAAGCTCGTTGATAAGGAATGTTGGTACCTTGGCAGCCCTTTTCAACCCTGTTTTGTAATTTGTACGACCGACGACGGTGCGTAAAGTTTTTGAAAGGTAACTTTATTAGCGTCGTTCGTGTAAAATAACTGAATTCAATTGCATGTGGCATCTGTTCAGATTGGAGGCTGAGAAGGTATTCAATTTGAATATAAATGAACACAGTATGAGACCCAAGTACCCAGTCGTATCTTTCCTAATTCTATTTAATTTGTGTATTGTTTAAAGTTACTTGAAATTCTAAAACGCTTGTTAGTCGCGTTGTTGATAATGTGAATACCTTCAGTGTTTCTGATCAGAATCAAACGGTCGGATTTGACCAGCTGGCACCTATCCCAAGCGTAATGTAAATATAGAACGGACTATATTGCTGGAAAGCAATATGACATCAGTGTTCGTAACATCTCACGTTGCCATTCCATACTAAGTTGCCCTTGAAAAAATTACTATTGTAATTTCAAGATGCATATCAAGATCTTGAGTGTCACTGTAAGAAATAGGGTTCTGTCAAATAATTCGAGTAAGTTCCAGGTCCAGCATCAAGCCCTTAAGAGGAATGTGCTCGTTAAAAATGTATATGAGTATGTCATTTAGTTAGGTGGTGGTTCCGAATGTAGAGCAAGTTAAGAGGTGCCCACTTTCTACCTCCACCTACTTTACTACACGTTTCGGGAGTGATGCTGGAGTAGTTCTTAATACTCCACGTTTGACGTAGTCGCCTTATTTAATACTGGGAAGTTTTAACTACATTTAGTTTGTGAAAAGTATTTGAGAAAATATGCTTCTTTACCTCTGTAGCTGACTGTGTTTCATAAGTTTGTTTTCATAATTATTAAAATTGATGTCCCTTCCTTTACTTTGTGCATACAAAACACATAATTTTGATTTTAAAGTGGGGCCTTCTATTTTAGTAATACATGATACTCTAAAACCTACAGACTTGTAAGCAGAACTCTGCTCTGCTGCTCTCTGTCTCTCTCTCTCTCTCTCTCTGCCTCTGTGTGACTGCCTCTGCAGTGCAGCACACTGGCTGTCTGCTGATTTATAACAAAGAACTATGAAAAATCTGCAGATAAGAATATAAAATGCAATCGCTAATAATATTGGAAGTCTTCTAATATCTTGATGAGAGAGAAAAAATTCCTTTAACCTTATTGTGTTCAGTCGATTTGCTGTCAAGAATTTAATATTTGTTTAGTAATACATACTAAGCCAGATATCGTATCTCATTGCCAAGGCAGTGGGCGTGTCAGCTAGGTGCCAGTAATGTTTGAAACGTCAGTCAAGTTCAAATCGAGCCCTAGTGCTAAAAGCAGTGCGTGCTACAACTTTCAAGTAGCTAGGTTGTTTTAATCATAAGTCCTAACGTAGCGGTATGTTGGTATGCCTTGATAAATTGGATTCAGTCCAGGCAAAATATTTTCACTTCGCTAGATCTTTGCTAAGTTGAGTCAAGTGAGAATTATAAATAACTTGGTCACATTGACATAATTGACCAGGCGATGTCTAAAGAATATTTTAACTCCTCTTTCATTTACGATTCTCTTAATCAAAAGGAAAATTTCCATAAATTAAAATTTTTTAAGTAACTCTGTAGGTACCACAGAATTATCTTTTGAGCTTACATTGGGCATTACCTTGATTAATGTCTGTGATAATATATAATATTTAAGTAATGCTGAAGTCTAGAGAGGAAAAGTAGGACAAGCGAGCTCTTATTGGTCATACGATAGCTGTCCCACACGTACCTACTAAGGATTGTGGTGTCACACAACTGACACATGGCTAACCAAAAGTATATGTTGCACGCCAGATGGTACATAAATGCCCTCTAACGAGATTCTGACTCAATTACTTGAGATCTGTATTGTACCTATTTTGTACAGAGAATATTATTAGGACACTCACCCATTTGCTCAACGTCAAAATACATCCCAAATCATAAAATATTATGTCCTGTACTGTTGATTTCCATCTTATTTATTGTTTTTTTTGTTTATTAATTGACTTAATCTAAATTATTGAATTAACTGTTCCACTTTTGGCATGGAACTGTGGAACATCATTCCATTCTGTATCTGGGGAAGGGCCTAATTAGCTGCACTACAGTTTATACTTTTGCAGCTATCATCGTTTTATTTGTTGTACTCTTGTGTCTTGTGTTATTGTTGCAAAATAATCATTTTTTTATTTATTATTAATATACAAAAGGATTTTCATTAAAATATGTGCAAACTGTATTACAAATAGGTTTATTGAAGTACCTACTTACTACAAATCCTGGAACATCATAATTTTTCCGTCCCACGAATTCAATTTTCACAATACATCTCATAATTATGATTGTACGAGTTTAATGGTCAACCACAAAGATATTTCGTGTTAATTACACTTTAATTACCTACCAAATTGCTCTAATGCAAATCACCCTATTAACTGCAGCCCTAGCAGATATGATAGCTTTTAATGACTTGTTATAATAAAAATGTGTATTAATCTATACTAATACTAGCTTTTTCCCGCGGCTTCGCTCATGTGGGAGTTGGAAATTATCCCATGGCAACGTACTACCGGGGTATAAAAAAAGCATCCTATGTGTTAATCTATATAAACTATCTGTCTGCCTCATCCAAATTGAATACTATCGTAAATTCATGCAAGCCTAGTACTTTTTGTTAGGTTACTGCTCAGAACGCCTAATAATTGTAATACTATATTGAATTCATGCAAGTGTTTAGCCTAGTACTTTTTGTGCCAAGTTTCAAGTTTATTAATAAGATTAATCATACAAACGAAATCCCCCCTTTTCGCCCCCTTTAGGCTGCCTGTCCACTGAAGCGGAGAGGAGAGGAGAGGAGCAGAGATGTGCCCATATTAACCAATTGAACCGCAACTCTGGAGATTAGATTCTATTGGTTAATATTGGCACATCTCCACTCCTCTCCTCTCCTCTCCACTCCAGTGGACAGGCAGCCTAAAGGCTGAATTTTCAAAAACCTCTTAGTGCTCCCCTAGTTACATTATTAAAGGAAGCTGTGTGCAAAATTTCACGTTCCTAGTCCCAGTAGTTTCGGCTCTGGGTTGATAAAATATGTCAGTCAGTCAGTCAGTCAGTTTCTCCTTTTATAGGTATAATTATTTAGATAGGTTTAATCTATACTAATATTATTCGTACAAAAAATAAAGCTGAAGAGTTTGTTTTTTGTTTGACGCGCTATTCTCTGGAACTTCCAGTGGGATTTGACCAAATCTTTCTGCATTTGATAGCTCAATTCTTGAGGAAGGCTTGCTTTAACATCATGCTACGACCCATGCTAGGAGCCGAGCAAAAAGAAAAAAAGTCAAAAAGAACGCTAAGCGAAAATGAAGTAATAGCTTGGGCGGGCGATATAGGATGCGACGCGGTGGGTCGGGGACCTCGGGGGGCCAAAATTTCACGCGGTCGAAGTCGAGGGCAGAAACTAATAGATTTATAATGACGGTTATTCAAACATCCCTTTAATTAAAAAAACAACCTGTTAGTTATTTATTAAGTTTCTACCTTTGTTTTGGCCCAAGGAGAAAGACTGAAGAATCAATTATTATGAATGTAAGTGCGCTAATTGGAAACGTACCCTATATCATTTATAATTAACACCTTTCGTCTCGACCAAGAATAACCAGTGGATGTGAAGAGCTCGTACAGCTATCTTATTAAGCAACACGTTTTCGTAAACGATTCCGACTAATCTGTTTCATTTTGACAGTTCAACAATATTCATTGCGCTATTTACGTTGTTGAGCAGTTTTTTTTTCAAACTTATGAAGCAATGGTTTAGCAATCTGTTTCAAAATGATTCAGATTCTGATTGATGGTCTATTACGTAATCAGGGTACAGGTGAAACAAATATTAAACATTAATTTCTTATTAAATGTAAACAAACATGGTTAGGTAATTATGCCTTATTGTAGGTATATTAGAAACATAAATATAAGAATAACTAAATTATGATAATATTAATTTTCGTTGCTATATTATTGTATATTTTCTTCTGTTCTTCCACATATAGACATAAAAGGAAGGAAAACGAGTTATTATCCAAAATGATGAATGTTAATGTGCCTATTTGTAGAATACATTATGATTCCTTATTTCATCCAATAATTTTATTGAATTGAGATGTTGGTTCCTTCCGTAGACGTAAAAACTAATGTCGACATCCCGTTCATGAAAAGTGAAACGATTTCGTCCTCAATATTGAGTCGACGATATCCTAAAATCGTTTTCTCTCCCTAGGGGGTAGGGGCGTTTGTGCACTACCGTAAAATGCTGTAACTTTGCCTGGATTTTGACATTTTTTGTTCGTATCTCTGAACCTATTTATTATTATGGCTTTTAAGGAATTTCAGATGGAAAACAGACCTTATGCCTAGCATAGTAGAACTCAAATCTATTTAAATCATGCCGTTTTACCGAATTACAAACGCTCAAAGTCGTAGGCAAAGTTGTAGGTAAAAGACACAAGTTTGCCTAGAAGGATATCTCAATAAATATATTGTTGATCTTTCCAGTATTTTAATTCCGTGCGCATGACACACCATGGTTGTCCCCGACAGTTACATTAGTGCCATGAAGGTAGTATTTTTTTTTTCATAATTACTAGGCAATGTTGTAGCAGGTACCACAAACTTTTCATACAAAAATGTCGTTGCCTGTAGGGTTGTCCCAAAAAAAACAAACGTGTTTAAAAAAATTAAATTTATTAACTTTTTTCAATTGGTACTTCAGTACTTATGAGTAAAAATCACAAATGCAATGTTTTATAAAATGGCTTTACCTAAAAATATTACAGTTAAGTATATCTACATAATTAACAAGATTTTTGGTTTTTAATTTTATTATAAAATAAATAGGTAATGCAAAGTATTTTAAAATAAAATACTATCTTTTAATAAAATTAAAAACCAAAAATCTTGTAAATTATGTAGATAACAGTACTTATAATAATGAATAAATATAAAGATATAATAATAATGAATAATAATAAAGATTTTATTAAGTATTATTATTTATTTATTAAATAAAATAAAATGTATTCAAGTATAAAGTAAGATTATGATTTTAATTAATTAATTTTATTTTTTTAATTGTGAAACTGCCATGTTATTTTGGAGTTTCTTTTGTATAATAATTTTGTCTACTCTTCTCGTCAAAATCAAGAACGACTAAATGGCAGAAAAATCGCAGATTATCTCGTATTGAATTGTCAAAAATCGAGATAACTAAGGTGCCATGTTAGGGTTTGTCGATAAAACATCAAGTTTGACAGAACGAGTCGACTATTTTGTATGGCAGCGCTGTCAGAAAACATAAAAGTGCAGCAATAGACGACAATTACTCGCGCGAGAGAGAAAAATTGTCGCGTGTGTCTTGTTAGGCCTACCAGGCACGTGCACGCGCTTCCATTGGTTGATCTAGGCAAGTTATCATGCCTAGATCAACCAATAGCGATTTCAATGCCTGCCGGCCGGCGACGACACTTGAGCGTACTCGGTCGTAGCCGAACGGAGCCAACCGAACGGATCACGCACGGGTGGAGCCGAGCGGCGCATGCATTGATTCGACCAGGTTCCAAACTGGATAAATTGCATGCAAATATAACATTAACATAATAAAAATATCTCATTAATAAAATTCGACTAGTGACAACCCTAGACCCAGGCAAAGTTGTGTCACTCAAGTTTCCAAAACAGTGCACAACATTGCCTTCTAAGTTATTTTAATGAAATCGTGTCCTCTTCATAAAAATATCAAGCCATACGGAAAATAGATAGTATTTTCTTACCCTGGAATGTTATACTTGCACGAAAACACCATTTCTGTAGTTAAAACTGCAAAAGTTATAGGACACTAAAAATACTCACCCACTCGCACCGGTGTTTGTCGCACAACTGACGGAGTAACAATAAAGTTACCATTATAAAAAATGAAAAATATGTTGCCCTAATAATGTAAAATCAATACCAAATGGTAAAAAATACAAAAAAACTAAGCAAACGCGAAATATCGTAATCGAAACGTAATAGGCTAAGTTGGGGCTAGTTGGCAAAGTTACAGCGTTTTACGGTACACGGAATTTTACCATCCGGCAGTTCGATTCCGACCAAACTAGTATTGTTTATACTAGTTTGGTCGGAATCGGACTGCCGAAAAGGACCGTAAAAAATCGGACTGCCGGACGGTAAAATTCCGTGTGGTGCACAAACGCCCTAGTAGTTGGAAACTGTGGGATCCAAATAATTTAATTTGAAGACGAGGTAGCGAATAAGAATTATCAGCATTTTTAGATTTTGTAGTACAGACAGAATTTTACTGTGGCTGCGGTTTTCGTTGCGCTCTGTGGTTTCTGATTGAATCAGAATACTGAGTTCGTTACATAAGTTACGTTATAAATATAGCATAGTAATTATTGTTGTGTCATTCTCATCTTGTTACACGCGTGCATTCGTGCGTGCTGGGCTATAAATAACTCGGAATATACATACATAATTTATTATGTCCTATATCCTTATAACAAGCAGACTAACTGAACGTTTCTTCCTCATAGTCCCGAATTACTACACAAACTTCACGCGTTAATAATTAATTATGTGCATTTTGTCCATAGGTTTATTATTGAGCTGTTTACTAAAGTTTAACTCAACTTTGAATGACACCTTTGAAAAATAAAGAACCTTGCCTTACTTGCGCGCTGCCGGTGAGAGCTAAACTTTAAAACTCATTAAATATTTGATGAGTCAGTCCTCGTATAAAGTTGGTCATTCTGCTTATGGTACGGATCGATGGCTCGATGGACATTCAACAAAACTGATACGGGCATAAAGTAAACGAGTTATAGGTAAGACGGAAGCAGTAACTGTTTTGTTACTATAAGCCATGTAGGAACAGACATTCTAATTTTAGCACATTCATAATTTAGTACTTTACTTAGTATCAGGTCATTTCAATAACGTAGGTTCCTTTAGTTCTTTTTTCTTTGTTCGGATAAGATTTTGGCTCTTCTCTAAAGATGTGTGCAGGGCATATGGCTAACATTGTTGCTAGGTATATGAATGATTATGTAGCTCTTTAAGAATTCAATATAAATAAACAGCCCCTGTGAAATGCTTGGTAATCCATAGGAAAAGTGTGGAAAGCGCCTTTTCCCCGCGTTTCTTTTGCGACATTAAATAAGAAAACTCTTTTGTAAGTTCTGATTATGTAAATATCGGTTACGTAAGGAAGAGTTTATATTTAGATTTAGAATGCCCTTGGCCAAGAAGCACTTGTACGAAAATAAACAAGTGCTCTGATGAAATACTATGACTGCATTATGTATCATAATTAATTAATAATTAATTCAAAATTTCACAGGGTGACTGTATAGGTAGTACATTACTGTCGCCGTCACGGCAACAAGTGCATTGATGGCGATCGTGAAAATGAAAATACTTACTTAAATAGTATTTAAATAGTGTCCAATTGATTTAATGCAGCAGAAATGAAAAAAGCATCAAAATAGTTGAAAAATTCCTGTCCGTTAATTTATGAAACCTGAAAACATTGTAGCTTGCGATAAAATCAATTAATTGAGTAAATTTTTTTTAATACATTCGTTTCAACCATAGAAGGAACCCTATTGAAAATGGCTCTTTTATTCAAATTAGTTTAATTATCTATACTTCTATACTAATATTATAAATAAAGAGGAAAGATTTTTTTGTTTGTTTGTTTGTTTGTACCGAATAAACTCCGAAACTACTGGACCGACTTCAACAATTTTTTCACCAATAGAAAGCTAAATTATCAGGAAGTTAACATAGGCTATAATTTATAACATTGATAGGTAGGGTAGGTAGGTAGGTCGTGTTTAAACAAATTTTGCACTTATGATTTCCCGGTATAAATGCTTTAAATGCTAACAAAAAGTACTAGGCTTGCATGAATTCACGACAGTATTGGAAAATCCACTGGCAAAGTAGATTTATCAAGACCGTTCTGAGCAGTAACCTAACATTAAGTACTAGGCTAGGTAGATAAGTAGGTGCGCCGCAGAAAAGTACTTAGTGCTACCCATGCGAAGCTGGGGCGGGCAGCTAGTAATTAATAAAATACTAACTAAAATATAATATCTATATCAAAATATTTCCAACCTTGGCTTGACGTTCCGTTGCCTAGCAACCCACAAAGGAAATAACTAAATAAATAAATAGTCTTTGACATTACGTAAGGGTGGCGAGGTTAGAAATTTTACCCTTATCGATGGGTAAAGCAGCTGTCAAAATATACTTCATGAAAAGTGATAAATTGTTCATTTTTGTTAGAAACTATGTTTTAAATTTGTTTTTGTTTATGAATGAGTGTGATGATGAGGCGTGCACTTTTGGATTTTCCAAACTATTTTTCGTCTACTTATAAGACTTTCTAAATTCGACTGTTAGGAACTGTGTGAGGTCGATGTGGAATATTTTTATTATTGACTAGCTTTTACCCGCGGCTTCGCCCGCGTGGATGTCGCAAAATATCCCACGGGAACGTTCTACCGGGAATACATACCAATAGCCAAGGAAAAGATCATTAACTAACTTTCAGCGGACGCAGTGGTAGGCTACTACAGCGCCCGCGTGGTCAACCATAATTATTTTGATACGCGTAATTTTAAAACTGTGATATCTCTTAAACTATTCATTTAAATGATGTGATGTAAAGGCATATTTTAATCGAAATTGAATGCCTAATTTAAATAACCTATTTAATTGGATAAGGATTGATAAGATACCGGTCAAAATAGCTTCGGAAATAACAATGAAAATTTTATACAATTTTGAAAGATAAAAATGGTTATTGTGGGTCACCCTTAAAAGATAGACATATGCCATCGCGGACTTTTATGTTGCAATTTTTAAGATATACAATACTCTAGAACATAAATTTGATTTATCTCTCACGACTTACGCAGCGCACGCCAGTAAAGCTCCCAGTCGGCATGATTTTTTCCGACATCTTCAACAATAATCGTCATATTTCAGCCAATTTACACAAAACCTTAATGAATTATACACTAAAACCTTCCACATGAATCACTCCGTCCAATGGTGAAAACCGTTTGAAAATCCGTTCGGCAGTTTTTGAGTTTATCGCGTTCAGACAGACAGACAGACAGACAGACAGACGCGGCGGGCGACTTTGTTTTATAATATGTAAGGACATAGGATTAGGACTCGTAGGTGTTAGGCAAAAGCTGTATTTTTCCAAGGGTAAGATATACTACACAAAGTTAGTAAAATAATCTTGTAGTAAGTACCTACTTAATTTAGTTCTTTAGTACCATGGGCAATTGACAATTAAATACGAAATAGATTGTATTTACAAAAGCTAATAATGTTATAGTCTGTTGTCAAAGAGGCGAAAATGAAAACCGGTTGATCACTGAAGCTTGAGGTTTTGTAATTGTCAGGAATTTTGTTTTAGTATTATTGTAATTAATCGAGTTAAGCAAGTAATATAAAGTTTGATCAAAGGCTTCAGAAGCTCTCACTAAATAAAAAAAAAACAGCAGCTAAGGACTTTAATGAAGTTTAAGATTCTTTAGCAAACTAAGATTGCTATGAATTTTGTAAGAATAGAAATAATGGCTACAAAACTGTTGCCCTGAAAATGTCCTTACTTTATTTATTTGCCTTGGCGCTGAGCGGACAATCTCGGAACTGTGAACATTGTTTATGTTACACTTATGTAAACTACATATACACGATATAACGTATCCGTAAACATGGCCATTTCAACGGTTCTTGCACTTGAACACTGGTGCGACCCCAATAACGTCCTTGTATGCAAGTCTACATGTAACGTAAACTCGCCAAAACGCAATGTGCATAAGTACCTTACCAAATTTTTATTTTTTTAAATACCTTTTTCCAGTATAGCGTTCTCAACCCATTAAGTCAACATAATAATTTATTTATTTATTTCAACAAAAATATAACCAAATGTCGATGCGTGGAATTCTTTTACGTAGAGTACATGATATCATTAATAAATAAGATGGGGTCCAGCAATAACTTAGCATCTCTAGACTGAATTTGCCTAGCGTTTTCGAACTATGTTGGGGTCGGTTCCAGTTAAACTGAATACAGTTGAAAGCTGAACCAGTATTTTACATGGAACGACTCAACCTGTTTTTTCTGTTCTGTGGACTCAACCCTGCCTATCTGGCCACCATTAAGTTTGAATCGGGGTGTACTGGGTAACACGATACCCCTTGGTAAGTCTGACAAAGTCCGTCGTTACTGTCAAAGATCTTCGAATGACAGCCGGAGCCAAGGGCTTAACGTGCTTTCCGAGGCATGGAGGGGTCTAGATATGTAATTGATGATGACCCATCTACGAACCGACCGCGACAAGCGTAGCTAAACCTTCGATCGACCCTAGCGGCTGTTATTATTTAGCCACGAGACATCTCTAGCCTGAATAGTCTGACTTAAAAGGTGCTTAAAGAAAAGTATTACCTACTTGGATAATAAATAATAATTCGTTCTGGAACCATACCGTTGTTGCCTTTTTTTATTGGTTGGGAAATCATCAAATTACTTTTCCCGCTCTGGGCGGAGCGGAAGGGCGTGTCGGACTCTTACTGACTAAAACCCACCCGTGTTCCTTCACTTGCCTGTACGTTGCCAGGGGCCACGGTCTCCCCTTAGGACATCCCGCAACATACCGTTGTTGCCTAACGATGCGAATTATAATTCAGCAAGCGTCGCCATTTCTTTTTAATTCAACGTTAATGAGCCTTTGTTGCGGCCGACAAGCTATTTGTGAAGATAGATGAGTCTACTATGACGTCTTAGTAATATCTATTCAGACATTTCTTCGCGTTGATTGTTTTGGTCTGGTGCACATCAACATAAATGAGAAAAAGAAACGGACATCAATGTACACGGTTGTATATTGTTTTTGCGTACATCTGGGTATAGACATTACTTATCATTTTCTAAATATTTTGATTAAGTTTATCAAAACCTGAAAAAGCTGTCACCCTGAAAGGGTGAAAAGCTATAAAACATAATGTGAGGCATCTGTAATGTTTAAGACTTGATAAAATTCGCATACGGTTGGTTCCTACCTGCCTACTCAATTAGGTACGTAGGTACTCAATAAGGCTTATGAAGGTCTTTATATTGATTTTCACGAGCCCTTAACATTATTTAAATCCATACGGTAGGTACCTACCCATCTACCTTATTTAATAGGTACACACATTCGCACTGTTTAAAAAAGATTTTATAGGTAGGTGCTTGGTTAGTCTCAAATCTTTAGCTAAAGCTTTGGGTACGTGTAATGTGGTTTTTACATATAAATATCTCTAGGTATGAAGATATATGAACATGCCCAGTTAAATGTGCCGCAAGCTCACTTTACATGTTGAATAACCGTTTGTAATTTCATTTTCTTTTGATGCTGAAAAGTTCAAGTTCGTAAACATGACATGTGTAATATACGTCCTACTTACATACATGTAGGTATGTAGATACTGTATGTTTTCTTGATGCGGGTACGTAATTTCAAAGTTCTGTGGTCAACAAACTAAGTCCCATTAACGGATCACACAAAGCTCTATACATATCTTTCTGTTTGTATACTACACCCTCGTGTGATAAAAGGCTTTTCACAGCTATACGGGGTCTGTACGGAAAACTCCACGTAATTTTTAGTCTCTGAATCAAAATGCAAATGTATACGCTACACATAAGCCCAGAGTTTTATTAAAAAAGCCGTACAATATAAACAAGGCAGGCAGAACCTACCTACATGTTTATTTCCATTTTCCAATTATAAAATAACGTTATAGCTATAATATTAGACGGATCGCAAGTTGAGAGATCTTGACCCCATTTTACTTATGAAATACTTTATACCCATTTACATTCAACGCTCGATTTTCATTCAACCTCTGTGCTCTTGGGGGTGTATATTAAACTAGACTTCGTCCCCGTGAAATTTCGACCCCCTACCCATCGCGTCGCATCGCATAGCCCGTCCGCGCAATTACTTCGTTTTAGCGTTCTGCCTTTTTTCGTTTTGCTCGGCTCCTTGAAGTCATAGCGTGATGTTAAATAGCTTCCTTACCTTCCTCAAGAATTGGGCTATTATAAAAGCAAACAGAATTTTCTAATCCGACTGGTAGTTCCAGAGATTTGTGCGTTTAAACAAACAATCAAAACTCTTCAGCTGTATTATATTAATATATAAAATATAGATAGGTTATAAGAGATATTTAACTTCGTTAAATTCATGCAGCCTTTCTAATTAAAAATCAATTGGGGTTATAATTTATCATCTGTAGTGTTAAAAATCTTATTTATTACTTGGCCAGTTGGCCCTGCTCTGAAAACTTGTTAGTTTTGAGGTAGTTAATATGTCTAGTCAGAGAACAATGTATGGGCTTGTTTACTAGGTTATTTGAGCTTTCAAATAACGCCATCTTTATGGTTTTGTTTACTTCATAGATAAGTATTGATTGATTTTCTTCGCAAGCATTTACCGCTCCAATCGGCTGAGTTTATTTAAGGAAAATCATTTTCCAGCCTTACTTACCATCATTCAATCAATTTATTCCTACTGTTTGTTTGATGCTAGCAGGCACGGTATACACACTCAAGAGTACGCGAACGCGTTCCTTTTGGACCGTACATAATCTTCACCATACCGACATAAGTATTTTTTTTATGTGAGTAAAAGATATAAAATTACGCTCAATTCGTTTTGAAAAGACCATCTTTAGGAAATTTTACAGAAAAAATCAATGTCGCTATAGAACACGGGTAAAGCTGGGAAAAATCGGTTTAATGCTAATTTTTGAGGCAAAAATCTATGTGCTGATTGAACCTATTGGTATTCAAATTAGAGGCCTTTCTTGGGATTGGCGCGGTAAATGTCTTTTTTGTGGAATGAATGAAGATTTAGAAAGCCAATATTTTTTACTTTGGGATAGCTCTACATTACTTCTTGTCACTGTCAACGTCACAAGAACCCTTACCGTGCTGATGTGGGTTCTCCGCGAAGTCCCTACATACTTTGGTAATAGTACTATTTTAGTAATTGGTTTGCAAAAACTGAATAAGATACATAAGTATCACGAAAAACTTATGTTTTTATATGTTGTAAGCCCCAGTACCTTACTCATTTGTCAAGATTTATCAACCAGGTCAACAGTATGAGTAATTAATTTAACCTTGAACGTAGGCTCGTAGCCCTTGGCTCTACAAAACAAATATCATGCTGCACCTGTCGAAAGCAAAAGTTGTATGCTGGCTATCCTGCCTGTTATCAGGCATTCGTTTTATCTAGGTGTAATTTACACGATTACGGTTCTTTAAAGACACGTTATCAGTTTATCATCTCTCAGTGAGTCAGTCGATAGTGAGCATTCAACCAGAACCTAAGTGACCAAGGTGTGGAATTATTAGAAATTCACAATTATTTTGTGATTAACTCTCGTAATCTTTTGACGTTCTTTGCAACAATGGACGAGAATACAAGGAAAAATATGAAACATCTCATCAAGATGTTTGAAGCGCGCGTTGATAAGGAAGGGGAAGATGCAGCGGATGTTAGAGAAATATCGCAAATGACTGAAGAGGCCTTCAATACAGCTCTAGGTATTATTCATTCTATTGATTGTTTGTCCTGTCCTATAGTCCTGTTTTATTTATTGCAAGAGAAATGTAGCTAACAATGCCCATTCTTGAAATTAGGCAATGATTTAGAAATTCGACGTGGAGCACTTGTGAGTCTTGTGACATCAGAAGTTCGCCTTACTTTCGTTAAGTTCCGTCTTCATACATTTTTAATGGAGCTCCATTTTGGTGCCGCTATAGTTCATTTGTTTAATTTTAATTTAGCCAAAGCACTTGTGACATCAGAAGTTCGCCTTAATTTCGTTAAGTTCCGTCTTCATATGTACATGTTTAATGGTGCTCCATTTTGGTGCCGCTGTAATTCATTTGTTTAATTTTAATTTGGCCAACAGACTGTCTGTCTGCCTGTCTTTTCTCTCTGTAATTTGGCAAACAAACCGTGTTCATGTAATTTACCTGTCCCACTTGAAACTTCTCCAAAGTCATTCAAGGGTAACTTTAATAAAATTATGTGTTGTAAACGGAAAGTTAAATGTTTTATTATAATGTTTGTTCAAATTATATAAATCTTTACTAAAAGACAGAAGAAACATTAAAACCAACGTTATCTGGGACTGGAAAATTAAGAAAATATCGTCTATTACAATTACTAAAAGTGCCTTTGAATATCCTAAATGGATAGGTCACGGGCGGTGTAAATTTCCCATTAGAAAGGCCCATTTCTTTGAGTTTATGATGTGCTTGTTATTCGTCGAGGTCGACTGAGTGCTCTGTATTCAGATGGGCTTGGTTCAAAACAAAAAAACAACAACAAAAAGCAATAAAACTTCGTACTGGGAGAAAAACTAAAATATAAACTAGTCAGAAAGATTCTGCCTCCACATAATAAAGCACCTATAAAAAAGTTATCCTCATCCGGCTTCCCTGTTGCGGAGTGTGTGGTGTAGTCTCGTGTGTGGAGATCTGGGTGAAGCCATTGTTTCGCGCAATTAATTTTAGGTAACCTTGCATTTTATGAAACACTATGTATACAGTTTTATCCGCGTGGAAATTATAAATGTAACATTCGTACTGCCAGCTCTTTGATAAACTGAAATGAAACAAACTGCGGTTAACTAAGTCAGTCTTTCAGATAAAATGGGTTTTAGATTAGGAACGGTTCGTCTATTTCTATTATTACCTACTTAGACAACCGGACGAAGATTTTATAAACAGCTATTTATATTTTACAAGAAAGATAAAGTATTTATTTTAAAACCACATAAATGATGTGCCGCTATTTATATGAACAGTTTCTATGCTAGTGTGTCGCAAACTCACAAGTTTCTGTTGAAATGAGTTAGAAAAAGACCAGTGAAATATTCACTGGTTTCTCTCGGTCTCGGTCGGTCCATTGTTATATCACACACCATACATCTCAACCAGCTACTACCCTGGTAATTAGGTTTTGTTGTGCCGGAGATCCGGAGATGTTACTCTCACTTTGAATAGACCGTCACTGCCTTTGCTAAAGCCAATTAGCCTATAACTATTTCTGGAGTCAAGTGTTTATTGAAACCAGTTATATTATGACTAATTTCCTGTTTTCTCTCCCCAGGCAGCGAAGCCGACGCTGCAGCAGCTGCCCAAAGCCCAGCGTCTGAGCTCGAGAGCCTGATCGAGCGCTTGGAGCGCGTCACGTCGCGGTTGGAGCGCTTGCCGCTACTGCGCACGCGCACGACCACACCGCCGGGCTCTCCGGCGCCCCAGTCGCCCGTCCCCGACCTCTCGCTACATCAACCACCGGTCTTTGAACCAACCGACAACATGAGTGTCAACGGTTACCAAGATATAGTACAGGTATGCTCATCTCTTGGGTTTAGACCCAACGAGCGAATGCACAATCTATCCCCACTACCAAATTATTTTTGTGTAAACAGGGATAGAGCATTCTTTCGTTAGTCTATCCGAACTAAAATGTCAAGAATATCATTTATTTTAACATAAAACGGCCAACTACTGGACAGTCATACACTCATTTCACAATACTCCAGACATACAGACAAGATCTTCCATTCATTCGCGAACACATCACAGTCAGGCTTAGCGTCCAAGAGAGCGTTGAGCGCAGAGAGTGTGCGAGGGATAGGAGACTGGGCTCGAGCGAAGGTTCGAGGCACGGCGAACAATCTATGCCTCATGCCACGGTTCGGATCGTGAAAATAATGTTCGGATTCTATATTCGTCTTTCGTTTGGTCTACTCTAAACTCTAAATCCACCTCGACATAAACATCAACAACCCGATAGCAGTCTGCCGAAAATGCCTAGTTAAAAAAAAAACGAAGCATGCTCCACGTCAGGAGGGTTCAGCATATAAAGTATGCTGAACCCTCTGTTACCCACCCTAGGTCACAAATTGCAGTAATTGTATCGATATAAAAACGAATATTTCGTGTAGTATAAATTCATCATTGCTTAGGATCTCGTAATGTGCACCGACCGTGCATTTAAATTCCTATTCAGACTTAATGATTTCATTCGTGTTAGGTTCACTGAGCAAAAAACCGCACAGCATAGACTCATTACTGAGAAAACAGTAAGTACGGTAGAAGCACGGCATAAAGAAAGGAGAGGACTGTGGTATAAGTTAATCCATACATAGCTTTATAAGTACATTGAACTATAAGATAAACCCGTTTCCAGCTCTCCGTTCGTTTTTTGCCAAACCGTCTTCTTTGCTATACAGTGGAAATGAAAGTACGATAAAGCATCCTAATGTTTAAGTCATAAATTCAAATCAATTTTAAAGAAGACAGGTTTAAAGGCAGTGTGACAAAATATCAAGTTAATAAATTGCCTTACGAACTGTAGAAAACGTATACCTAAATGCTTTTAAACTCTGACCTTTTCTCTGAAAATGACGTTTATCTAATAGATTTCGCAAAGTTATTGTTCGCAGATTGATTCCGGGAAAAGAGATTAAATGTTATGAAAGAAAGATGAGACAAAAAAGCTTCAAAAATTTGCGTAAATAATATACAAAGGGACGTACATAAAACTGAGCTCTTAGCCTCTTGGGACGTCTAGGGTAAGGTCTTGGATATGTGCTGGTATCAATTAATAACGGTCGCCGGTCGGGTGAATAGCGTCGCGCTCAAAGGTTGGCTCCCAGGAAATATGAGTAACCGCTCAATTTCCCCCGTTCCGTCAACTAGCCGCAATCGAGCAAACACTCTTGTATATTTACTCTGGATGCTAACTGTTACACCAAGTCGTTCGATTGTTTGTCAACGCCGATTGTTTTACCAATTGAATTAAAAACGCGCGACGCTTTTATGCTTTTTGTCTAAAAGGTTTTCATGATTGCGGTTTGTTGTGTGTTGAGAGAAAAATGAACCATTTAGTATGCAGTAACAACATGAAAGTAATCAGAAAAATGGATGCAATATAAACAACGCAGTAAAAAATAAACACTACAAATTAAATCAGGACGGAGGCATTGCCTTGCTTGATTTTCTGAGTAAAAAAGGCACTGACATAAACACTGTTAGTTAGGTACTCATCCAGTACATTCTCAAGTGCTTGTTTGTCTCTTTGAACGCATTAAGTACTTACTAGAAAAGGCACGTTTCTACTAAAAACGTTTTCTTTTGAGTAAGTAAGTAATAAAGAAAAGTATCCTTTGTAGAGCTCATGGATATGACTCAATTTTATTTATGTCCAAATTGACACAAAAGTTATGTTATATTATTTAGGTCCTAGTTAATAAGAATGTATTGTCGATAGCAATATTAAATATGCTTTAAAAACATATACTTTGTTGCCATATGTAACTAGAATGTAATAAAATTAACTTTTTATTGTGAAGAAAACTAAAATCCATTTTCGTAACAAAAGTCTATGACTCGCTTTTTGGTTAGGTACGTAATAAGGACCAAATGTTTAAAGGAATTTGTTACAATTCTTCTCTTTGATACAACGATAGCGTCTTTCAAATTCAGCATAATAGTCTAATAACGTATTTCACGAGTATTTTTTGTGTTTTTATTTAACGCTCCGCCTGTTCTGAAATTATTCCGCTGTAAGATACTTCGTTGAGAACACAACGAGTTTCCATAATTCAGTAGTTCTATTGTATCAATATTAAATAAAATTGAGCTAATTGAAGGTGAACCAGTTAGCAGACGTCGCGTAGTTTTACCCTAGGGGCTGGAGTTACAGCGATACTGGGTAATTGCCACTGAACTTTTGCTGTAAGTATTTCATTTTTGATGAGACATTTCTAGAGTTCTAGGCCCCACCTTTATCAACAATGTATAGCCGAATCTTTGCACAGACTAAACAATCACCGACATGTGTTAACTAGATTTGTTTTTGTTTGGCAGGGCCCTCTGCAGGCGTACTTGCAGCTGTCGCAGCAGATCGGCGGCGATGTGGCCACGCACGCCAACCTCGTCAACGCCGCCTTCCAGTAAGAAATAATCCTACGTAATAAATAAGCCACGCATTGTGGTATCTCAACTCTGTTTGGGTAACATTCCAGTCTGAGCTGAGTAACCGTATTTTACACGAAACGACTAACGCAAACTCCACAATCATTATATGACAAACAACTGCTATTCCTACCTATGTATAAGCTGATGCTTATGGCAACAAGCAGCCTGATTGGGTTAAATAACCCACAAACATTGCGACAGTGCAAACATGTTCCCGTTCCCTGTTCCTAGTCTGTTTGTTTTTAAATGCATCCTCTTGAAACTACATACATGTCAGTTGCAAGAAAACCCACCATTTTTAAAATTTATGTTTTTACCTAAATCAATTTGGACGGATCGGCTTCCCTTTGGACAAAGGGGCTTGTACATAGATCGTCGCACACTAAACATTGTTTGGATGTCAAAATCAAATCTATTGTGATTATGGCGATTGCGGCTGTGTTACGCAATTAGGGTGTGGAACTTCTTGCTCTCCGTGGCACGGAGGGTAAGGAACGACTCTAATTTAATCTTTAATTTCTCCATCAAAACTTGTTTGAGCTGTTTAATTAAATAGAAAACGACAGATTCACACAAAATTATTAATAATGCAGTTCGCTGAACTAGAGTCAACGTTATTAATGAAACACGATACTTAATTTATGTTAGCTAGTTAAGAATCAATTTTGTTTATAATATTCTCAATTTTCTGCTTCATTAAAATAAAATAGATTTATTGTAAGAATACTGAATCTGGTTTTGATAAATACATGTTCGTAAATATGAAGTAGTGACCTATAATACTGTTCACGTTATCTAACTACTTATGTCTGAAGAGTCTTGAGTAGTTCATGTTTAGTATTTCGAAACTGTTTGCGTGTTCACTTCAAAATATTAGTTTATTATTGATTTTGTACATCAGGGCGCAGCTCCGTTACATCCAACTGGCTACAACAAGGAGCAAGCCCTCCCAGGCCGAAGAGATGCAGCTCCTCGCGCCGACCAGCGAGCAGATCTCTGCCATCCAGCAGTTCCGTGAGAAGAACCGCGCTTCGACGTTCTTCAACCACTTATCGGCCATTTCTGAGAGCGTCCCGGCCCTCGGCTGGGTGGCCGTGGCCCCCACCCCCGCGCCCTACGTCAAGGAGATGAACGACGCCGGCCAGTTCTACACCAACCGAGTGCTGAAGGAGTGGAAGGAGAAAAACAAGGCGCACGTGGAGTGGTGCCGCGCCTGGGTGCAGCTGCTCGCGGACCTGCAGGCCTATGTCAAGCAGTACCACACCACTGGACTCGTCTGGTCTGGTGAGTTCACTTGTTTAATAATCTCATCTTCCCGCAATATGAAAGCAATTATCGATGTGACCGCTATGGGCGATCAGTTGTGACCGACACGGTGTATTTTGAATAGATTATTCAGTCGTCCGAGTTCCGAGATATAATAATTAACAAGTTAGATATTCCACAAGAATTTCGATTATGTCGTCCTTTTACCATTTTTCCTCACTTTGTTCCCTGAGGGCTAAACCGAGTTAGCAGAAAGATATTTTATCAAAATTGACGTGGTTTGGAGCTATTTGTAATAATAACAGAGTTCTCTACACCTACCTCTCTCACTCTTTGTTAGCCTTTTCATTATAGCCCCAAAGGGACCTCCTTCAGTAAACTTTATTCCAGACTCCTGAGGGCTAAGAAACTAAAACTGAAACTAAAGTAATCTCCCATTTACATAAATTCTCAATAGGGACAAAACAATTTAAATAATCTTAAAAGTATCTATTACAGTATTAGCATAATTAATACCCTAAATTCCATTACATTCATCCCGTTATGTTCAATCCCTTGCGTCGTGAAATCGTACCTTAATTTATACTTTTAAAGTGATTATTTAAAGAGTGGTACATAAATAAAACCCTCATTAAGCCCGGCGTTGGTCTCTGGTTGAACTTGACACGAGTGTGGCTGTGTGGCTCTGCTCGTGAATTATTTAATACGCGGTTGAACCGCCCAATGTCACCGCACATTCTGAGCTGGCGTTATGAAACGCTCCCGTACACACCTGAACCGAACGCTGCAATATCACGAATAATAAATGAACTAGATCGCGTTAAAACCACCCGATAAACCGAAGTGCTGATACAAATTTTAATAACATTTCAGAAGCATGTTAATTAAGCTTAAAAATATCAAATTTCTCTTTATTTAACATATAAGTTGTGTTCTTTTTAACTTTTTAATTAACGACGGAAATGTTGGTTGCAAGCTGACATAATCTATGAGAGAGAATTTTACTAAAGAAGCGTTTATTACCCTATGTTGGCTTGACTTGACTTTTTATTTGTTCACTGTTAAATATTGGAATACTCTTCACTCCTCGGAGAAAAATATTCGTCGGTTACCTCTTGGGAGTCGATGAAGTGCACTCCTATAAATAAGGATTACCTATCGATTGTAGATAAACTAAAAAAAAATCGATCAAAAAGTCCTTTGGAACATAGTTGTAGCAATAGACAATAGTGGCTCTGCTTTCATTTAATTATGCGTAAGTGTCTTCAAGCCTGGTCATTCAATACTTTTTTCGATTTAATTGCACCTTTTTAGTCTGACTTGACTAATCATTATTACTTATAGTAGAATCCCTGCGTCCTGGAAGGAAAAACCTTAAATAATTCACGCCATGTATTTTTTTTCTACTACTAGTAAGCTAGAATTCTATTTGCTTTATTATAACAGATTAAGGCTTTGTAGGTAGGTACGTACAGATACTTGTTCAAAAAAACCTACAGTATAAAAGAATTAAAACAGCAACTCCGTATTACTCTTCAAATATTGGACAAGAAGTTGTGTGTTTTATCTCAAATTATTTATAACAGGCTTTAATGTTTTAATTTTAATCCAACCAGGGTAAGGTATGATAATACGGTACGTCGGACACGGCCTAATTAAATAAATACGGAGCTGCGGTATTTGTATCACGGTTTTTGTATCATCCGTTAGAAATAGGTACCTGTAGGATAAAAATAAAAAGAGATATATATTATTTAGAATTCTTTAATTTCTACAGATGAAGATGTAATAAAAATAAAGTTTAAATAAAGAGAAGCTTCAATATGTAGATTATGGACTGGTAAAATAGAAAACTCCGAGACGTAGTACACACGGCGACACGTCAAGCTATACATTTCCAGTATAAGCTGACCTCGCATTTTACGGAAATCCTATATAATGCGAGATCCGCTTATACTGCTAATTTATAGCTTGATGTGTAGCCGTGTGTACCGCGCACGTTTATTCGACTAATTTGCAAGCGGTAGGCCTGAAAAATCATTAATCTTACCTTATTCATGAAACAACTTAATCTTTAACATAGCCCTTAACCTTAATGTCATATCTCTCGATAAAGGCGCCCTTGACATCATCTTGGTTGAAGACTGCTTATTCGGTAAAGGAAAATCTGCCTGAAGATAAGCGTTTCCAGATAAATTCTCTTGAACCTCTCTCAAAAGCCTTTTGGTGTGTTCGCACAATTTGATGCGACATTTTAATCCAGCCTTTCATCTCGCGTTAACACTCGGCGCAGCTTCGCCGAAATTACTTAAACGTAAGACTAAATTTAATTCAACAAACCTTTTACAAAATACGCAGTGATTTGTATTTACTCGTCCTGTTGAAATGTGGGCCTATTTTTAATACGCTTTTATTAGGTTGACTTGTATCTATTTATATGATGAAAAGAAGGACCACCAATAAGGAAGGACTATTGGAAGGACCACCAATAAAAAAAAAAAAATTAAACTTAGGTAATCTACGTCTACGAGACCATTCAAATAATTTTTCAGGGTTCATCTTATAAAATTTGTCATGTTAGCCTTATTTACTTGGGTTGAGGGAAAGTCCTAAAGGGTTACCGTGGCGCCTGGCAACGTAAAGGCAACTGAAGGAACACGGGTGGGTCCGAAAGTGTCTGACACGCCCTCCCGCTCCGCCCAGAGCGGGAGAAGTTACTTGATGACTTACCACAGTTACCACCCACCAAAAAAAAAATAGCCTTGTTTACTTAACCTAAACCTGGGTTTATTTATTTTAAACTACACCTGTTTCCAATTCTTTATTGAAAGGGGTTTGAAGATTTTTGTATGGAGGGTGGCCCTAATGTGAGGCCGCCATTTTGTTTTTTTTTCAGAATCGCGGTGATAATCGAAAGTTATATATTTAGATAGAGGACACTTATACAAACAAAAAATGTCATCAACATAATATCCTAAAGCGTCACGTTTCGGAGTTATTCACCGAAATATAAGTCGAAAACTGAACCCTGAAACAAGGATTTTTTTTGTTTTTTTCCCTTCCGGTAAGTATATTGGACTATGAAAACTTAATTGCGTCATGTATAGGTAATATTTTAGTTAAGAGCGAAAGAGACAAAAATATAATGTATACCCCCCGCCAAATGAGGACGTGTGTTATATGGTATATGTATTATATGGTGCATGGCATGGGCGCGACACCAAGAAATCTTATTCAGCCTCCTGCTGCCTTCTTGGATGATATTATTTATACCGAATATGATTAAAAAACCTTGTTTTTGCTGTATGGTTGTCAATTAATTCATGTAAGTATAAATAACTTAATCAACATAAAGTAATTACAACATAAATACATAAATTCGTTATAAAAATTCTTACATTTATCTTTAAATATCTCAGAAACGTGACGCTTTATGATGTTATGTTACATGAAGTTTTATGTTTGTTTAAGTGTCCCCTATCCAAATATATGACATTTATTGTGCACCTCGATTTTGAAAAAAAAACAAAATGGTGGCTGATTTTAGGGCCAAAATCTTCAAACCCCTTTTGAAATGACACACACTGATAAAATTTAAACAGTTCTTTATTTCTGTTTTCAATTTTATCATTGCTCTAGCGCTCAGATTATTGCTAGGACGGGTTGATATGAAATTTCAAACCGGGAGCATGGATTTATTAATACTTTTTTATCGTCTTCCGTTACGGAAGCGGACTCCGATATTAAATTACTTTGCATACGTACGGATTCTCTTTTATCTCATAAAAACGAATAGACAACCACTATAAAAAAGGGTATTTATTTGTAGGTAAAAGGTAGAGTTAAAAGTACTTTAGGGTCTTTAGGGAGGTCTAGAAAATTTCCGAAGCTTCTGAAAGGTTTCTTCTTATTTAGTTACTGTTTTGTTTTTAATAATTTCGATATAAAGCTCCGTACATTAGGCTGCCTGTCCACTGGAGCGGAGAGGAGAAAAGAGGAGCGGAGATGTGTCAATATTAACCAATAGAATCTTGACTCCGCCCCTGAGTTTAGATCAGTGATCCTAATTCAAGATTCTATTGGTTAATATTGGCACATCTCCGCTCCTCTTTTCTCCTCTCCGCTCCAGTGGACAGGCAGCCTTAACATGGTTATTTATTATATATATTATATATATTACTCGAAAGGTATTAGCCTCGCAGAGGTTTTCTTTGACATAAAGGTCTCATGTGTGCGGTTTGGTCCTACTTCTCGCACAAGAACTAAATCATTTTTCGATAAAAATATGAACTTTTGACAGACCCAACCGCCTACCGCTCTTGCAATAACATAATCAGCCTATTAATGTTCCCACTGCTGGGACACAGGTCTCCTCTCTATGAGAGGGAGAAATAAGCTCTTGCAATAAGATCAATTAATACAGAGGTTCCCATAGTGAAAATAATATTTAGTTCACTGGTAATGTTTTGTGCAGGTAAGGGTGCCGGCGCCCCCCCGCCGCCGCCCCCCGGCGGCCTGCCCCCCCCGCCCCCGCTGCCCGAGGTAGACTTCTCCAACTTGTCGTTGGACGACCGCAGCGCCCTCTTCGCAGAGATCAACAAGGGCGAGAACATCACTAACAGTACGTGCTGGTGTTTATGATGCATGTTTATAGTTTAATAAATTATGTGATATTTAAGTATTAATGTGATTTATTTTTCTCAATAATCAATCTAACAAAGTACCATTTCCCGTATTTTTAAGATCGTACGCATTCTTATCGCAGTCTGTCTGTCAAAAATACCTCTAATTTCATCACATTCTTGACAGAGAGATTGCGACTATATTTTGAACGTTTTTAATTTTAAAATTACGGGAATTGGCCTTCTGAATTTTAGTCAGACCATTTGATGGCTTAGTTCTTTTTTTAACTTTGAATGCAATAGACAATATTACAAAGACTCATTATTGTCGTAGCTCTGCGCAAGGTGACCCCGGACATGCAGACGCACAAAAACCCGCAGCTGCGGACCGGGCCGGCGCCGTTCAAGGCAGCGCCGGCGACGCGCGCGCCGGCCGGCAAGCAACTGCCGCAGCCCGGCGCCGGCCCGCTCGACAAGCCGCCGGTCTTCGCGCGCGACGGCAAGAAGTGGCTCATCGTACGTATTACATCAGCATTATCACGAAATTAGCCTGTTATCGTATTATCTTGATAGAGACTTATTGGTCAAAATCACCCAATTGAACAACTGAATAATAAATGAGTGCTCCATAAAAATCTGCACAATAAACAAAATGTCAATACAACGTTTATTTCATGAGTCAAAACATGATTCATTCGGCTAATAACGATGATCTAATCATTGTTTCAATTCACATTTTTTTTCCTATGAACATATTAGTATTTACAAACAATATTATAAAACAATTGGGAAATGATTCACCTTAGAATTACACTAAAGCGAATTCATGGTCAACAAAAGTTCCTCAACAATGTTGTGCAGCAACATGATTTTGCAACACGGTCGTCATGCAGTATTTCTGTGTGTAACATGTTGCTGCAACAAATTTTGCTCAACTTTTGTTTACGACTTTGCATAGATTGAAAACACCTTGATTCTATGAAATCTATTTTATAATTTTTTATTATTCCCACCCCGGTAGAGAATATCTAAGGCATTAAGTCCGCTCTGTATATGTATAGTACACAAAGTTTATCTACACTTAGTATATTATAAAGAGAAAAGATATGTATTTTTGTTTATAATAAATATACTCTACACCTACTGGACCCAGTAGAAAGCTGTATTATAATAATAAAAAAAAATAACCAATACATTTCCTCACACAGGAATACCAAAAAGGCAACTCCAACCTTGTTGTCGAGAACGCAGACATGAACAACGTGGTGTACATGTTCCGCTGCCGCGACTCGGCGCTGACGGTGCGCGGCAAGGTCAACGGCGTGGTGCTGGACTCCTGCACCAAGTGCGCCGTCGTGTTCGACAACCTCGTGTCGAGCATCGAGTTCGTTAACTGCCAGTCTGTGCAGATGCAGGTCAGTTTCACTTATAGCTATCCTATGTTCAGGCGAAAACGCCAGTTAAATTTTTCTTACGCTTTTATAATAAAATAATAATAATAATTCTATAGCATTTTTTTTCATATTGTTATTTGATTGTATGTTGATCAAAATATGATTCGCGACCGTAACAAATATGTATTTACAGAATTATGATTATTAGAATCATCAATACAAGTCTTGTTGTCTGTGTTGATTTGATGATTTTAATTCTGTAATTGAATACGTGTTGAAAAAACGACATGTTGCTCCGACCCTAAATAAATTGGGACTTCAATACATATTTGTTACGGTCGCGAATCATATTTTGATCAACCGAACACTGACCTGCTAATTGAAAAAAAAACATTAAATAATTTGAATTTCGCGGGCTACCTTATCGCACCCCTTAGGCTGCCTGTCCACTGGAGCGGAGAGGAGAGGAGAGGAGCGGATATGTGCCAAAATTAACCAATAGAATCGCACCTAAGGAGCGGAGTTTGATTCTTTTGGTTAATTTTGACAAATTTCCACTCCTCTCCTCTCCTCTCCGCTCTGGTGGACAGGCAGCCTTAAGCAGGATTTACGACAACAGCTGTGACTAACTTTGCGCAGCAGAAGTAAGTGCAACCGTCGGTCGCAACGTTTAATGGCACCTTTGAGACTAATTTACTGTGCAAAGTCTCTCTAATTGCAATCTACGTGGAGTATCGAGCAATAAGACTACTTTATTTACGACAAAACAGTAAATTGAACTTTGTTAGATTAATCTTTAAAGTTATTTATATCTATTGCTCTGTCGTAGACGAGATGCTTCCCCAAGGTAAGGAAAAAAGGAACAGTTTTATGGTCCACTGGTGATTTACAACCTACTGGAACCGTTTGTTATCAAGTAATTTTACACGGAAATTCTTCCTAGTGGAAATCGCATCGTTTGACACTATTAGGTCCAGATTTCACCAACGCGGAAATGCGCGGAAATATCCGAAGCGGAGACGAAAAGAGATATTTTTTCAGCTAGGGTGTATCCACTGAAGCTGTGCGGAGATGCGTACTGGCTAGACTGCACATCTCTCCTCTCGTCTCGTCTCCGCTTTGGTGGAGTCCGGGCCTTACTTTAGACTTAAATGGAAGCTGTGTAGTAGTAAACTGTAATAAAAATGTGAGGAAATAAATAAACCGTACAGACGTGCTTAACTAGAACGACATGTTTAGATTAAAAGTGCGATGAAATCCTAAATAAATTGCACGAGAGAAATTGGTTTTGTCTCCGACGAAGTAACAATATGCATAACTTTTTTAATCTAGCACATCGTGAGATTCAACGGCTTTGCTATACAGGAGGTCCAAATATGGTGACGTCATTCAACCATTTTGATTCCTCATGCCCAGGGGTATCCGAAAATACCCCGAACTCGAACGTAAATTCCTCCTTTTCGATCAACATTTCTGGATAGGGAGATTATTTTATATCTGAAAGAATATATCGTAACTAACTAGACTTTTTTTAAAGCGGTTCCCATACCTTTCAAGAAATTATTCAAAATAATTATAACTCGAAAACTATCACGAATCGCGGAACACACATGGGGTATTTTCGGATACCCCTGGGCTCCTGCCCGAAAATACCCCATCTATGTCCACGTATTCCTCCTGGAATCAATGTTTTTTGATGACCTGTATATTTGGACCATTCTGTACGTCTAGATATCACTATAGTTTTCATTATTACAAAATAACGATCTCCAAGATCGCATGTAATGAAATTTTTATCGAAAGGAGAACAATGGCAATCTATATCGGCTTAGAGGTTCTTAAGAAAGGATTTATTGAGCGGTTCAGATCGATGAGAGAAACCAGATGTTTATGAAGTGGTTTTACGAAGATGCAAGCTGCTGCAACTGAACGTGATTTTAATAACAAGTTTCCGTCAGATACTGTAAACTACGATTTATCGCGACTTCTAATAACAAAGCTGAAAATTTACTATGTATGTTTATCAAATTCTTGCTTCGTAAGCACGTAACTTACTCTGGGATAAATAATAATATTTTATTACGATCAGTTCTCTATTATATTAGGTACAACATTCGGGAGCTCCGCCGTTATAAGGGTTTGACCTCGAGGGATAGAGGTGTTACCGGAGTGATTAATTAATGTATGTTCCCTAATACCAATCCAATAAAGGTTATGTGTAAATTGAAACAACAATTTCATTGAAAAGTTATTTATAGTTTCAAACGTGTAATGTTATAGTATGACAAGGTCGCGGCACTCGTAGTCATCGCCGCTGTCACTCTTTATTTCTTCTATGGCTATCTGACTGTTGGTCTCCTCGACGATGGATACCATGTTCGAAGTCTTCTTGCGGTCGCACGGGAACATCGGCTGAGTGGGATATCTCACATCGCCAAAGTCTTGAGTGTCAAAGATCTCCCTGTTTGGTTCACTGACATCCTATAAATAAAAGAAACGTTAACTATTATTTTTAGATAAAAACAAGTCTGCATTAACGAAATAAAAGCTAAACGATAAAATTCGACGAAGCTGGACCACGGTAGACGGTATAATAACTAAGCCATATCTTAAAAATAAATGCCTACAGCCGCGCGGTACGTAAACATGCGATAGGGCTGCCCGCCTCCAGTATTTTAATTACATTTGCCTACTTTGTGTTTCCATTTAGTTTTGTGATTGTAAATGTACTTTTTTTATATAAACAAATAAAATACTTTGTGAATTGAATAGGAAGTGTTCAATATAAATGCGTGTTGTTTTTTGATTGTTAGATTTAATTATAAAACCATGTTAATGTTTGAATAACAAATCGGTTATAGCAGCAGCAGTATTACTTAATCTGAGAAAATTTCAACTATCTAGTGACAGACAGACGGCCAAATTTTTCTAGTATTATTCTTACACGCAGTACAATGAACAACTATTATTAATAATAAAATACCACGTCTTTACTTTGAATTATACAAACTAACAAAACAAAACACACATGCCCCGAGATTTTAACACAAGCGTACCTACCATATCACGATTCATAAACCGCCTATAACTACCTATTTCACTCGTGTCAATCACTTTACTCTATTCACATTATTTATTAATAATCCATTTTTCGGGAGATAAAAGGAAATACTTATCCATTAAAAAGACACACGAATGTACCTATCTACTAGTAAGTAAAATTATTTTATAGTCTTACCTTTCAGAGTTTCTAGGTAATTTAAAAAAACTTATATCTGGATGCGTTATTGACGAATTCATGCAACCAAAAACAGCACAATATATCCTACACCTATTCGTCGTATTTAATAATATGTACTTGAACTTATTTTTGTGAAAAAATCGCGCGGTTATTGTTAAAAAAACGACACACCGTCCGTTCGTCACTGCGGCACAGTAGCGACTGTCTGCGTACCTCGCGCATACCTCGATCGAGTCGCGTAGGTATAGCTCGCGCTTCGTCCGTTTCTATGAAGTTGGAATACCGTCTACCGTGGCTGGACACAGGCTGGACATGAAACAATCCGGCGGCGACGTCGTATAAAGATGTCCATCCATAGATAAATATCACCCGTCTCTCCACTAGTCCATTGCTTACTCAAGGATGCATATCCGGTATGGCTCGCTAATCCTTCCTGATCCTTAGGGCACATTCTTCCTTACCATTACCGCGCCCGCCAGTCTACCCCCAGATATGTAATGGCCTCTGTAACCCCATGCAACATGAGGTTCCAGGGGCTAGTGCAAATCTTGGGGTTCATTCGATTTATCGAGTCTGGTTAAACCACGCTGGGATCGGTGCATTTCATTCATTCATTCATTCACACCTTCAAGTATAGCAACTTAGTATGTAGCAGTATAATTTTACTAACCTCATAGTTATATGAATACGGCTTGTATGGATTTTGGGCCCAGCTCAAACTGTACTCGTCGTATCGCAAGTCTGTACAACTGTTTCTGAAATCACTGTCCGAGTCGGATGATTCGTGAGGCTTGGAGTAATCCCCCATAGCGTCCTGCGATGCTACATCTATTGGATGCGGGTCTATGTTCAGTATGGTCAATTTACTGCTTATCACCATATTAAGTGTTTTCTGCCAGTCTTCTAACAGTTTTTTTATACCCTCCATCTGATAAAAAAAAAAAAACTGTTAAGTCGAGATTCCACTTTTGCAGTGGACAATAATTTAAAAAAACAACGCGCAGTCTTTGGAGACTGCCGATAGAAGTGAAAACTAAGTAAGTTTTTGATACAACGTAACGCCATCTAACGAAAGAAAATGTCAGGAATTTATGTGGCTTACTATCAGTACAAGAACGAAGCGTAGCTCCATCAAAAAATTTCAAAAAATAAAACAGTTCGCTGTCAACAACATTTCTACTCTCCCTCTGTCTTACGGATTTTCGATCAGTTCACGTGTCCTGACGCGAGTTTAACATTTTTTACCCATCCCAAAAAAAGTGCACACTGCCGCTAAAGAAGTTTACACTTCAAAATTCATTAAATTATTCATGTTATACGAGTTACGTACTTTTTTTTTCAACAATGCTTGTTTATTGGCTCTTCGTAGTCTCTTCTGTTTGATATAATGTTTAAGATAAGCTAGTTTATAAACGTTGGTAACTTTCACGATCTTCACTCGACAGTCCGTTTTCAAATCGACGTCGCTGGCTGAAGAGTACACGCTGTTTTCAGGCGTGTTGGGGTCGGTCCGCGAGAGACCAGCATACTCCATCTTCTCCGACTGCATCTCGGGGATCGCCAAATGCTCGTACTTCAACTCCTTTAATAATTCCACTATGAATTCGCAATCTGAAATAAAAAATGATCTACGGCCTAAGAAATCCAACAGTATTTTATACTACGACCAAAGGGGCAGTCGTAGAGTGGACAGATACAGAATTTGGAGCTACACGTACCGTGGTATGTATGTGAAGAATGACCTTCCTCGTCTGGCGCGGAGCCGACGGTCGCGCCGTGGTCGCCGTCCCAGGCGGCGGCACTCTCCAGCGCGCGGCGCAGCGCGTCGTCGCCGGCGATGACGCTCCGCACGCGCGCGCGCACTCGCCGCAGCCGCTCCGCGCCGCGCCGCAGCTGCTCCGCTCGCTCCGAGAACTCCGCGTCTCGCACGCAGAGCTTCGTGTTCACAATCTGAATCTATTCACAATAAAAACGTTTAATGGACGCAGTTCCTCCTGATAGAACGAGACAAATCCAGAATACAGGCTGCATCTAACCTGGAGCTGAATGTCTTCCATCTCGATTTGCTTCCGTTTTATTCTCTCGCGAGAAGTGACGTACATGTCTTTTATAAATTTGTACATATAAAGAAACGTCGGCACATACTTGAGAATAAATATCGACTGCAAAACAACTATAACGATTAATATTGACGTCGAGATGTTCATATGGTCATTATTACTTATGAGTACACATAAACATACCACATTCATGAGTGTAAGTCGTACATAGACGGAATATGTTACACTAACAAAGTAGTGCGCGAGCGGGACGCCGTATTGTTCCATGAGATAGTTCCAAATACTGCTGATATCCCATGTGTGGTCTCCGTTCTGCTCCAGCTGTTCGATCTGCAGTTGCTCGTGGTGCTTCTCATCTTTCATGATAAGGGTTCTCAAATGAAGAGCCGAGATCAACGCCCCCAATACTATTATTAGGAAAGTCAACATCTAAAAGTATAATATTTCATACAAAAGTTTATTTAATACACATGGGAGCATTAAATATGCAAAATACGAATAATTAATTTTGAAAATTAAAATCTTGTCATTGACATTTCTTCGTCATGCCCATGCTCTGTGGTCATGCCACCAGAACTAATTGGCATTTAATTTTATTCTTTAAAAAATCTTCATCTTCTTTATGAATTAAAAAGAATTTATTCTACATTGATTGTCAACTCATTGACAAGTTTGATGACACTTCTTTCTAATATAATTTGATTTTTGATGGTTGGATTTTGTTAATATAAGTTGCAATTGATGTGCTGTATTGTTAAATTGTGTTTCATCAGGTGCTGGGCAAAGTACCAACGGTGTCGATCGACAAAACGGACGGGTGTCAAATCTACCTGTCTCCGGAGTCGCTGGAAGTTGAGATCGTCAGTTCCAAGTCCTCCGAAATGAACGTGCTCGTGCCTCAGGGCAACGGAGACTACGTGAGTACAAGCCTTCTTTCAATTAAGCCAATTACACTAATACATTCTAAACTGGGGCTCTTGTAAAGATTGTTTTCGTTAATACTGTTGCGTGACAATACGGAGTACCTATTTATGGAGTAGGTAGTCATTATGCTAAAATACTTTGCTTTTAACTTGTTTACATTAGGTAACTTTGTTTATTCGTAAGATAAATATAAATAACAGAGCTTCTCTATTTACGTAGAGTTTGGAAAATCTCTTCTTCAAAATGCTCTACTCGGTTTAAATTAAAATGTTGGCATATTTTATTTATAAGAGTATTTTGCTAGTGCGGTAGTTATTGTACCGATTTCCATGATGTTAATGAGCTGGTTGTTTGTCGTGCAGTCGGAGCACCCGGTGCCGGAGCAGTTCAAGACAGTGCTGAACAAGGCGAAGAGCGGTATCACCACCACGCCCGTCGAGAGCACGGGCTAGACACTCGCGCGCACTCGGGAACAATCCTCGTCCACTAGCCAGCTTTCAGTACCCATTCGAGGCGAGGCGAGTCTTTATTTAAATACTTTGCACGGTCTAGTTCAACATTAGTTCACGTACCATGATTCGCCTCGAAGCAGCCACCAACAACAAACTATCTAGTACCTTCAGTCGTGCGACCGACGTTCTCGAGTCCCTTGTGCGTCTATTTAGTCTTGTATCGATCATCTTATTTAAGAACTGTCTTCATTTCTTGCTCATTGCGCTCGATTGTAGTATTTAAATATTATAAATCTAATACGACGTAGAAATAACTATAACTCAAGTATTTACTGGCCTTTGTGTGTAATGTAAAGATGTTCCTTACACTAACATTTGAGATTTTGACTTTGTGAAGAAGGTAACATGCTTTGGAGTACCGCTCGGTACGGGAGTTAGTTAAGTTAGCTGTAAGGTGTGTGACTGTCTCGAGTACGAGAAGTGAGAAAGGTTTGCATTCTCGACTTTCGATATCTCTATTAATAATCGTGCGATCATTAAACCCCGAAGCTTGACACGCGTGTGGTCTAATTTTCTTACTTGTATTACTTCCTTGTGATCAATCATTGCATTATTTTATATCGATGTCTATCTTATGGGAAAACTCACCCAGATTATATTTTATCCTAGGACATGCTATTTTATTTTGTGATTGTAATTATTATTTTTAAATAAATATTTCTTAATTAAAATATGAAGATCAGTGTAATTTGTATTAAAATAATTAATAATTTGTCGACATCGTTAATTATATAAGAATTGCTATTATTTATTATATCAACCTTATTTTGAAGAATATAATACTGTATTAAAAGTTTGCATTTTGTTAATTTATTTGTCGAGAGATTAAAATTATTTTTAAGATCATTGATTTTTAATTGCATGTGTACTTTGAAAGATCCCTTTTTTATATAGGTTTATTAGACTACTAGAGCTTCTGCCCGCGACTTCGTCCGCGTGGAATAGTTACTTTGGGCTAACGCCAAAAAAAACCCCCCGATTTTGAAACATTCTTCATTGGTATTCCGCTCCTATTGGTCTTAGCGTGATGATATATAGCTTATAGCCTTACTCGATAAATGGGCTATATAACACTGAAATAATTCTTCAAATCGGAGCTGTAGTTTCGGAGCCTATTCGGTACAAACAAACAAACAAAAAAATGTTTCCTCTTTATAATATTAGTATAGATAGAGCGATATACTTATACCTACAATAAAATAAAACAAAGAAAAAAATATTGTTACATTTTTATTCTGTTCATCATAACATGGCCCACATCGTCCATTTAAAAAAACATATTCAAACGGAAAAGGCGGTCCATGTGTTTCAATAAATAAATTCAATTTAGCAGTAATAGTGCAGTGGTAAACAAAACAATTTGGGCACAAATATTTACATCTATATTTACAAACAAACCCAAATAACGTAATAATTATGGCGTAGCAATCGTCTAGCATTATGTGAAATTAATGAAATTTTAAAATTATAGTAATTATTGAAATATTTTCTCATTTTTACAGAGATTTCATAACTTACAGATATCTTATAAAATATCAGTCGAATTTCGAAATTTACCCTAATTTCTAAGTACTGGCTTATAAGTAATTAAACCTGTTTAAATGCTGTTAATCGGGGTCTATGCTGGAGTTATTTGGTGAAACTCTACTGCACTGCCACTCGTCGCTGCCGTCGGAGCATTCTAGGAATCCATTGCAGACGCTCGTGGCTGGCAGGCACTCTCCAAGCGGACATCGGAACCCCTTGCACGTGTCCACTCTGCTGACTCGTCTGTTCTCTGCCGCCTCGAGGTCCGCGTAGAAGTCCTCGCTAGACTCGTGTTCTGTCGAGCTGGTGTCGTTATGCAGCAGCGTGTAGGTCGCCAGCACGCCATCGATCCAGTCGATGTAGTTGGACACTTTTGTGTACACGCCGGGACGGTTTGCTCGAGCGCAGCCGTACCCGTTGCTGGTTACACCGTAAACGTACCATTTGTCGGATTCCTGTAAGTATACAGAAAAGATTTTATATTATTTAAAAGGTGCCGTAATATCGATGTCAAAGAGAGGATAATCTATAGCTTGAGCCAAAGTATGTGTTACGTAATTTTGAGAAGTTATAAGTACCTGGCACATGAGCGGTCCCCCAGAGTCTCCTAAACAAGCGTCTCGTCCGCCGCGCTCGTAGCCCGCGCAGAACATGTCGTCGGTGACGCGGTATAGCGGCAGCAGGCGCGTGCGGCGACGGCATTCTGATGTTGATATCACTGGCAACTCCACCTCTTGTAGCGTATCCGCTGTAAATGGAAAAATATGATAATATATTTTAAAAGCCAATAACATATTGTATAGGAAAAACTAGCGTTTGATAGGGTTTGAATTAGAATTTGAACACCAACCAGGCCCCCTCCCTACGGCCTTGCTCAAAATCAGTAAAGTCTATGCTCAAAGTAATCAATGTGATTAATTATGTACGATATTTAGATAAGTAAGTGGAACATGAAATGAAAACTTACGGAATACGCGTTCATGCTCGTACAGCTGTCCCCATCCAACCACAGTGCAGTGATGTCCAGCTGGAGGCTGCGCGCGCGGCGGCGGCAGACAGGCGGGCCGCAGCCGCGCGTGCAGCGCCACCGCGTCCACTCGCAGCAGGGCGATGTCGTTGCGGAACCCGCGCGGCGCGTACTTGGGGTGCAGCACTACTTGTCGCACGCGTGATACACGCTCCCATGGACCTCGTGGCCACGCACCACGTCTTAGTGCGCCTAGTCGCGCCACCCAGTGTGCTTCTGTTGCTCTGTGGTTTAGGATAATGATTAGATAAGGTTGGCAGACATTAGGGCTTGTACACAAAACTGCGATGCGACGTCGCATCGCAAAAATCAGCGACGGCTCCCTAAAGATTTTTTAAAAATTTCTTCCGAAGTTTCTGCGTTGCGAGTTCGCATCGCGTTGATTCGCAGTTTTGTGTACAAGCCCTTAACCAGTCGTTCATATTCGTCGTCGACGACGGGAGATAAAAAGCTACCTTCTGGTATTTACTGCTTGTGTCAGTAGGTACCTAGAAATAGCCATGCTGATAGTTTTTCTGAAATACGTAACTGAAACTCGCGGCAAGTTTCGTCAGCACGAATTCTAATATTACTGGCTGGCTTCGCTTAGCAGATAGCTACCATAGAAAACCGAGATAGATAGGTATTCATACTCACTGATAGAAACAATGGCTGGCCGACAGCAGCCACTGCGCGTGCACAAGGGTCCCGCCGCACTGGAAGTCTCCGTCGCGGTAGAGCGCGGCCTGCCACGGCCACGCGCCCGCCGCTGCGCCGTCGCCGCCCACCACCCTGCCGCGGCGCACGTGCGCGTCAGTATCGTCCCTAGCCACACATACCCACTGCTACCACCACTCAAACGTAGTGTTACAAGAATCTTTTGGCGCTTGAATGACATTGACAGGGGGGCGTTGTTGGTAAAAATGAATGAAATTGTCTCAGAAATTGTATTGAAAAAAAGCTAGATGACGGTGTTAGTTCCGACTTAGGCCACGTGCCAAAAGATCCTCTCCACAATCATTAAATTCTAATACCAAGCATTTTTCCCAGCTGTTCAGAAGACATTAATTCCCAGTTAGAAAGGATCCAAATCCTACATTCCTTAGGCACTAATATAAAATTCCAAGACAGAAGACAGGTCTACCGTAGAATCGGCGATTGCTGGAATGGCGACGTAGGGTATACTAACTTCTTTGATTTTTCAATCAGGGATTCATATGGAGATTTTAAGATCAGTGAAGCCATTTTCTTAACCAAACCATAGGTAGATTAATTAATACAGATGGTTCAATCCGCATTTTACGTATGAAGCTACAAGTACGCGGCGGGCTCGACTTGTTGGGCCAATTCAGTGACTGCAACGTAGTCAGAAGATCTAAGACTTACGCGATAGAAAGAAAGGCAACTTCTCGGTGAATATAACTCTAGGTAATTAGCGCTGTGCGACCTGAATTGCACTCTATTGTGTCGTAGCAAAAGTCGCTTTTTATTTAAATGATTTTGCGGAGGGAACCATCTGTATTAATCTGTGACCAGACCAGACACATTTTTAGAAAAAAAAATATTGGTCATAATCTAAGTCCTAATCTTTTATGAGTATTTTCATGAAAATTAAATAGGTAATGTAAGCTTTTCTACTCAACTTGACTCAACTGAGGAGATCGGTCATAACTAGATACAGACTAGCCGATTCATTTTAGTTTTCATAAAAATCAAGGGTAGTTTGGTAATCAAACTTTAATTTTCTATAGAGCCTTTTTTTACCTGGGCTGTTGAGCATCAGCATGTGGTCGTATCCCACAGTCGAGTCCGGTGCACCTGACTCGAAGCGCGCGCTTCTTAGCGCAAGACGCGCGTCGGAAGGAGAGGCGCGTGTCGTGTGCACGCGCAGCCGCGTTGTGCCACACCTCCCAGTAGCCCGCCGCGCTGGACTTGCGGCCCTCGCGAGCTTCTCGGGCCCAGCCTGCGTCACTGAACACAACACAAATTGAATGAATACCAACTTTCTACACTTTATCATGTCTACGGACCTACGGTCGTTAGATAATAGAAGTAGAAACTATAGAATTCATCTAAAATAATTGGTAGAGCCACTCTAAAATCGTTTTTTCTTCCTCTTATTAACTTTATCGTTGTTATTGTACATATTTTATAGGATTGAAATAGAAATATCGATAGGATTGAAATAGAAAAGTCGCGAAACTAAGGTCGGACATACAGAATTGTAAATCGACTCCAGTCAGTTCAGTGATGCGAGATAAAAATTATAAAAGAAACGACATAAGTAAATAGAATAATAAAGAGAAAAATAATGAACAAAAGTACTACAATTTTAAAATCAAGAAAATTGGCGCCCAACGTGGGACCGGCCGACCCTCCCGTCAGAATATTATGACTGTTTTGCACGACTCATAATGCGAAGCATTAGAGTGTGCTCTACGATCGAAAAAATTTTTTTGCCCCATTTCTGTAACTGTTTTTATTGCTACACTCCTGCTAGTACACAGAACCTACTTAATTTGTATACCATTGTATAGATGATTAAATGGAGATTAATACTGTACTTTTTAACAATTGATTTAATGCAGCAGAAACGGAAAAATCATCAAAATAGTTGAAAAAAAATTCCTGTCCGTCAATTTATGAACCCTGAAAACATTGTAGCTTGCGATAAAATCAATTACTAGAGCCAATTTTTTTTTTATACATTCGTTTCAACCATAGTAGGAACCCTATTGAAAATGGCTCGTTTATTCAAAGTAGTTTAATTATAATGAATAAAATACTAACTAAAATATAATATCTTTATCTAAATATTTTCAACCTTAGATTTGACGTCCGTAAGTTGCCTAGCAACTGCCAAGTATCTATGTAAATAGTCTTTGACATTACGACTTCATGAAAAGTGATAAATTGTTAATTTTTGTTAGAAACTATGTTTTGAATTTCTTTTTCGTTTATGAATGAGTATTATGTATGAGGCGTGCACTTTTGGATTTTCCGAACTATTTTAATTTACTTCTACTCTCTAAGGCATTACCCGAGGGCGGGACCCGTTAAGTTTTTATGATGTATAGTTTTATAGAAAAAAGAAGCCATTATTACTGGAAGGTCATAGCTCTGCACACGGCTCGGCCGAGGTCGGGTAGTTTGAGAGAGCTTTGCGCCTGCTCCACCACGTCAGCAAAACTCTCAACGCAAAGTCGGCCCCAAACACCACGCTTGCGCACCATTACATAACCTGAAATGATTGTAAGTAATTTTAGTTTAAATATGTCATTTATTCAGTTTCGTAGTACTTATGACTATTGTTATCTAATTCTAGCACAACATACATATACATAGCCAGCCACTGGCCACAACGGACTACTAACCACTAAAATCGTTTTTTTTTTGTTTTAAACCAATCGGTTCAAAATAATAATTATCATAAAATCACTAATATTTATTTTATTTATTTTTAATAAATAATTCATGGGTTTGACCACGGTGAAAATTCAACAGGATAGTCTACAACCACAAGCACGCCAACAGGTAGATACAGTACAGTAAATTCATCTCTAAGTACTAGGTAGTCAGTAAATTCATCTCTCTAAGTGACTCTCCAGAATAATAAATTTAACCAATTAAAGCATACCTTCTTCGTTATATGGAATAACTTCATTATCCTCTAGTTGTTCAGCGAGCGCCACGCAGCTCTTCTCGTCGTCACCTAGCGGACAATCGGGCGTGCCGTCACACACCTTAGCCACGTCGAGGCACTGCCGGGCATTGGCGCACACGTACTGACCTTCTTTACACCAGTCTGAAAATAATTCAGTAGGTAAGTATTTATTTGCTCCTCACATATTTCTCTCTTTCTAAGCTAGTAAAAATGGGGAATGCTATAAAATAGGGATTAACATACGATCAATCATATAATATGAATCGTTTTGAAGTAAATTGCTAATCCATTGCTTCATATGTTCGAAAAATTTGTCTACTCAACAATGTAAATTACGCAATAAATGTTGTTGAACTGTCAAAATGAAACAGATTGTGATTGATAATTTCGCAATTCGGGTGCTGATCACGTACAGACAACCGCACATCAATGGTAACAATTCGACATTGATATCGCCTTTATTTCGTAGAAGAAAGGGTGATTTTCGAAGAGCTAGTGTTATCAGTTATCTCTAATGTTCGGTTGACTGTACAAACATTAGACTCTCAATATTGTCTCTAGGATTTTGCAGATAAGAAGCAAGCATGAGAATAAAAATATAAAATCACATACCACATTTATTCTCATCAGAATAGTCCCAGCAGTCAACGACGCCATCACAGATTTTAGATTGTGAGAAATCTGCTATTAGGTAGTCTGCGCAAGAGCATGAACGTTCGTCCTCACCATCCGGACAGTCAAGCAAGCGGTTACAGCGAGACGTTAGCGGGAGACACAAACCGCTAGGACAACGGAACGATGTAGCGTTGTTGCACTCATCTGAAACGATGAAAAGATGCATTTAGTAAGAAAATATTTATATAAGTATTTGATAATATTGTGCCCTTATTTTTGCGTTGTCACAGCTTACCTTCTTTGATAATTTCTTTAATATGGTTGCTGGCATTTTCTTTTTCCTTGTTTGGTTTAGTTCCATGAGGCTTATTGTAGAACTTTTCTGGTATATCAAAACTGTTTCCTTCTTGTTTAGATGGAGGATTCTTATTATATGTTTTTGTTAGGATTTTAAACCCCGCTTGGTTCAATGTGTAGCTAGATGGTATTGCTTTTGTTGAAATTACACCGCCAGGTGCTCGAAATAAAGTGTTGTTATTAGAATCTGATATTGTCGCGAGACTTGCGAGTTGTTTCAACTTGTCTATAGTCAGCGTATTCGTTTGATTTATAGGTATTTCTAAAACAACATCTGGTTCTAAAGCTAATTCATACGCAGGCAGGGTTTGAGTTTTATTTGCTCGTTTACTGCTCACACTTCCTGTCACATGATATGATACTCTGTATGTTCCCTCAGGGACGGTAGTAGTATTTGATACTTCCATACCTTTAAATGCCTCGTTATTTTCATTTGAAAAATTTAAGTCATCACTTGATTTAGGAAATCTACTGCTTGTTGGAAAATAACCAGGTGCGTTTACTTGTATGATTTCAGGCACTGTTGTTAACTTAAGCTGATCTTGTTGTTCTATTTCATCATCGCTGTGGTTTATTTCATGACTTTGGTAGTAATTTTCGGTACTGAGATCATCTATTATCTTTTGTGTTTCGGGGTCGTTACGAAAAAAACTGCGTAGATTCTCTTTTATTGGTTGGGATTCTTGAATTTTGATTTTAGGTCGAGGTCTAAGTGGTCGATTCATTCCTAGATTAGACTTTGCGGGTAACAGTGTGATAACACTAGCTGTCGTTATTTCTAACTCATCATCGGGCACTACCTCGACAGATCCAGTCATTTTGTTATGATTATGCCGTTCTTCAACTTCCATGTCATTTATAGTGTCTTCAGACTTTGTCGGCGTATTTTGTTGAGTATATTTTTTTATAATATCCGTTAAATTACGAAATATTGAAACCTTTCCAGGAAACTTAGGAGTTGTATTAGGAAAAACATCGTCGTTCTTCGTTATAATTGCTTGTAATGTGTCATTATAATATTTTTCTGGAGAATTTTTACTAAACGTGTCATTTTCGTTGGTCGAAGTGTTCACTAATTCCCAAGTAAGATGAGGTGCACCTGTACTTGGTATAATAGAAACTTTATTATTGGGTCGTCTTGTTGAATTTTCTTTCGCTGTTTCATTTTGTGTATGTTCAGTTGTTTTATATGTTGTATTAACTACTTCTAACTTTGGAGTAGTGGAGACGGTGCTACTTGCTGGTACTTTAATGGTAGTGGTTGTTGGGGTACTGGCACTAGTTGTAGTAGTAGTGGTGGTGGTAGTGGGGCTGCTGCTGGTAGTAGTAGTTGTAGTAGTGGTGCTTGTACTTGTAGTAGTGTTGTGCTTTTTCAGTATTGAGGCACCTTCAATCGAAAGTTGTTCAGTGTCGTCATCTGTGCTATCAGCTTGAAGCACATTTATGCTGACACTAGTTTGTTTGTCTTTGGGAGGACGTTCCACTGGTTTTCCATCATCTTCATCAGTAACGTCCATTTCATCTACTACTTCAACGACTCCACTTATTTTATCTACAGGAATAGGATGCGGTTTTGGATAGTTAGATCCTAATGTTTCCATATTCTTTAAAGGCGGTGCATACGTTGGTAATGTAAAACTTGTGTATATTGGACTTGGTACGTAAACATCAGCTGCTAAATCTGGATCTACGTTGTGTAGACCTATGGGTCTGATTGTCGTTCTATCTCTGTGTTTTACTGGTGGTATTGGGGTCAGTAAACTTTCTAATATTGAAACATCATCTACGACTTCTGCTACTCCCATTCTGTCTTCAGCATTTAGATCACTGGTCATTTCTATAGGAACCGGGGAAGGTTCGCTTGTTCGTTCATAATAGGGTTGTGTTATAGGTCGCCACGGTTCGTTGTCAATAACATGTGGAACGGTAAATAATGTATCGATTTTTGGTAAATCTTTATAATGATTTTCATTTGTTAGTAGATCGAGTAGAATCTGGGATACATTACTGTTGGTGGTGCTAGCTTGAGCTGTAGTTGAAGGCGTTACCGTCGTTGAAGTTGTGGTGTTGGTGGTAGTAACTGGAGCTCGTGTTGTGTTCTCGGTGCTTTTTTTTGGAGTCGGTTCCGTTCTTGTCTTAACATTGAGAGTAGATGTTATAGTAAAGGGTCGGGTCTTTGGTGTGCTTGTAGGAACTCTCTTCGTTGTTGTGGTCCTTGTAGTGGCTCTAGTAGGAGGCGCTTTAGTCGTTGTTGTAGTTTTAACAGCTGTTGGTTTGTGACTTCCCTTATCGTCATGACGTATTGGACTAGAACTTAACTTTTTGTTTTCTGTTATATCTGCTTCAGTCTTTGTGATTTGAAACGATCCTTGTACTACTGGAATATTTTCTGTGTCAATATCAGGTTCATCTGGATCTTTCTTTTGATTAGGTTTTACTGTAGTTTTACGCACGACACCGACCCTCGTCTGGAGATTTTTATCAATTCCAGTTGGCGGGGATGACCCCTTCGAATTGCTCATTGCCATGCTCTCGTTCATAGCTTCTTTCACGTACGATTCTGAATGATAAGTGTGTTCTAGATCTCTTTTTATTATTATACTAGATGTGTCTACTTTTATACTCTGTCCAATTGCTGGATGTTTAGAATTTAAATCTTGAATTAAAATATTCTTAAGAGTTTCCTCGATGTTCGAAACAGAACTGAAAACAAAGATCATGATGTAATACCGGCTGTTTAGCAAATAGTAAAGTTTCAGTGACAATTGTTTAGAGAATTACCTCGGTATTTTTCTCCTATCGAGATATAATCTAAAGTGTACGTCTAGTCTGCGGTCCCCGAAGCCGGTGACGAGTGCGCCCGTGAAGGCCTGTCGTAGTGACGAGGGTGCGGCGAACACTTGTCGAAGAGCCACGCTGTAGCGCCGCGCCCGCTCCCTGTACGACGGGCTGCCCGGCACGCCGCCGTACACGTCCCCTCGCGTCACCCGGAACGTGCCCTCGAACGATATTATTGCTGGAAAATAGATTAAGAGCTGTGACATTTGGTCCCAAACCTGGGAGTACTACCTAATTGTATTTTGTTAAAGTATTCCCAAGCGGCCCTCGACTATGCTTCAGGGGTTAATATAATATTAACACGAAAAAGGTAAACCAAAAATTTGAGGACATACTCGTAGGTATGGGTATTGTTGACAAAACTGGGCATATTTCCCTCGCGTTTTTCCTTTATAAAGGTCAAACCGAGCCCAGCGGCGTTAGCCAATATAATAGCCCTTTTTACACAATAATAATGTAAGAACATAGTAACCCACTTCCCTCGGTCGTCTCCCGCAATTTACATGTAAGTTATTCTATTTTTCATTTCCAGCCGAGTGGGCTTGCTCCACTACTTGATGTAAAGAAAGATAAAGTTCTTTGCGCTTAAATAAGTATGCGTACTAAGCAGCACTTAGTACGCATACTTATTTAAGCGCAAAGAACTTTAATGTTGAATACTAACTAATATTATAAATGCGAAAGTGACTTTGTTTGTTTGTTTGTTACGCTTTCGCGTCTTAACGGCTGAACAGATTCGAAGCCGTGGGCGTAAGCTAGTATTTTATAACTTACGAGCAGATCAACGAAGATTGAAATGTACTATACAAAAACTCATGCGACTGGCTCGATATAACTGTATTGCCCAAAATCAATAAATGTTTAGTATAGATACTACATGTCTACCTACATGAGTGATGAATGTGAAGCTCTCAACTTTTATTCATCACGTTGAATTGAGTTTTGGAATGATTTATAGGTACCTAGGTACACATTACACATACGTAGGTATGGTATAGGTGTTATGTGTATAAATGGGGATAAATTAATAATATCAACGAGAATAAACAAACTTACCTAGGTTGCTATGTAAGTTTGTTTAGGTACCTTAACTTACCTACTTATTGACATTGAGATTCTTCATTTATCCCCATTTAAACATTTTGTTTGTGACTTTCATCAGTTTTATGTTTCACCGGTAGCGCTAAGTGAAAAATCGTGTCATAGACAGAGCTCATTCGTATTGTGAGAAAGTTACAAAGAGCATTCGATGTGTAATAGGGTAAATTAGATTAAGAAGAATCAGATTCGGTTTTTGTTTAAAAGAGCTTCTGTGTTGATTCAAAAACCCTGAAAACATATATAGCTTATTGGTGACTCGCCTGAATTAAGTCGCCCGAATCCAGGCTAATCAACCATTTGTAAATATTAGTTTTTCAGTTTATTTGCGGATGAATCGACAACTCCAGCAATACGAAGTAGTAAAGTACACTGGCGCATTGAAGTGATAACATCCATGAGGTGATTACTTACGTTCCCCGTTGTCAGGCCTTAGGGCTCCCATGTAGAAAGCAAGCGCCGCGACTGCCAGCACAGCGACCGCTGCCAACAAGGCCCCGCCAACCAGTGCTGCTGAGCACAGCCCACCGCTGCGGGTGCTACTGCTGCCCACACCCGCGCGGGGATACCCTCCGCCCGCGAAGCGATACTCGCTCTGGAGAAAGAAAGACAATCAATAAATAAATATTAAATTAGATAAGTAAAAAAAGTAATTTCAAAATCGATATACAAATTAATACCGTAGAACAAAAAAAAATACAGGTGAATGGAGAACCTCCTCCTTTTTTAAGAAGTTGGTTAAATCTGAGAAACCACTAAACATCATTCGTGTAGAGTGCAGCTGTGGCCATTTATCGGGCATTGTCCTAGCACAAGCTACGGCGAAATTCGTTTCTTAAATTATAGCCTTAAAATTAAAACGCTCTCAAGCCTCAGAATTGAAAACTGAACGTTACCTGAAGTTCTCGATTGTAAAGTGTGGGGCCACTAGACTGAGAATATTCCTTGTATTTATCATATTCACATGTCAACTATAAACGCTTTAAATTCACATCACATTTTCGATACTAGGATACTGAGTTGTGACTAGGATAATAAATTACCCGTACGTGCAGAACCCGAAACAAATACCTACATATGTATACGTCTTACGCAGTTACCCTTAACTGTTTTGAGAAAAATTTCTGTAAAGCTCTACAAAATGTTTGTAGCGGTAGCGATACAGGAGTCATTTACCACGCAGATGATACCTACCTAGTAGGTACCATCTCTACATTTTATCTTACATGAAAATGAGAATCATAATTATGGCGTTTTTGGTGGTCTACGTCAAGATTACTTTGTGTGTGTAAAGAAAACCGCTATAAGACCTATGTAGGGAAAACTAAACAAAACTCGAGTTTACTATTGGAAACCCTTCCAAATGAAAATGTAAGTAACTGAGTTTTTCCTAACAACATCTTATACAGCAACACCAGTAGTTATTGTTATAGCTAACCAATTATATTAAAGTATGTATCGTAAAAGCAATAACATGGGATATTCAGCGGTCTCATCGATCCGTCCATGCCAATTTGTTTCCTCCGTCACGCCCACTCTGTACGATAACAAGCTGCTATGAAGAAAACATTGCCAATCCTTTTTTTTATTTTCCTTGAAACAATTTACATAATATCATCACACCGACCATAGTTATCACTTATGGTAATCATGGCTGTAAGTATAGGCGGGGGCCACCCGACCTCCCGAACTGTTTTTGTATCAACCAAGGCGTGATACAATTTTTTTACCGTTGACAGCTCTCATTTCTTGTGAAGACTCTCAAGGTTTGTAAGAGTTCAAGTCCATATGAACATGTTATACTCAATTTATAGTTTTATACTTAGTTCAATTTAGTAACCATATCCAATTCGTTTTATTATGTTACGTCTCTAGTTTCATAAACTGACAACATTATTTAAGAGGGTTTATTCTGAAAGTTGGCAATGTCGCAAATAGATGTCAAATATTTCGCTGTTTTGATTAATTTGATAATATTTCTGTATGGAAATAAAAAATGTGGCTAACTAGCGAACTAGAATCTTGATTAAGAAATGCAACAATTAATATCGTAACACCGAATAGTTAGTTTTAGATGTAAAAAAAGTATTTGGAAACTTTCCAAATGCCTTTTTTACACCTAAAACGGGTACAACATCAAATTCAATGTTAATAATTGCAATTCATTATTTATTTTATTCATTATTCATTAATATTCTAGTTAGTTAGTTAGCCACATTTCTTATTTCCATACAGTATTATTTCCAAATTAATCAAAACAGGTAACTATTTGACAGATATTTACGACGTTGCCAACTTTTAGGATGTTAGAAAGTTTGTCTGGGTCAAGGCGCACGTTGTGCCCTGTTAAAATATGAAAATAAAAGATTTTAGAAGATCTTTAAAATTAACGCATTTCATTTCGAACAGTATGTTTTTCTACTTAGCTTGTTTAAAAAACGATATCATCATTTATTTTATGTCGTGTTGTTTTATAATAAAAACAAAGGTAATCATACATTTTAAACTTCACAGCACTTTGTTAATTAGGTTAAAACATTAAACATATTCTTATACTAATGCAATCAACGAAAACTAAGTACATAATTATATAATTTTATTTAAAGTATCATTGGCTATTGTACTTATTATAAGTAATTACTACGTAAGTACATATAAGTACGGTATCAACGTAAGTACAATGTCCGCTAAAATTCAGAGGGAAATAATTTTTGATGTTGCGAATTCGCGATCATTACAGTGCTGATGAACGATGGGAACGTGGACAGTGCATGGGAACCGCCTGCGGTGGGCCATCCATCTGCACCCCGCCTCTTGCTTCACCTGTCACTTCGCGCCGTTAATCATCCTTCTACAAAACCACGTCCAAACACTTGGGAATGTTGTTTCGGGGACACGAAACTAATTTCGTGGCCGGGACACGCGAATTAAGTTTTAATTCCATGTAGCATGCATTACATGTCGATATATTGATTTTAAAAAGTAGAGTCACGATACAAAAAACACCCCTCAGGTCCCACCGAGATTTGAACTCGGATCGTTGGATTCAAAGTCCAAAGTGCTAACCATTACACCATGGGACCGCGACATTCATCCCTCGAAATATCCAATCTGTTTAGGTTAAGGGTGCCGACTACTTCTGCACTTTGTTCAGCGAAATCATAATGTTCAAAGTTTTTAACCATAATTTTCTGACTATGTCCCTCATCATTTTCAAGAGCGAGCCAAGAATTACAATGAACCAAAAATGTTGACCGACGGTTTTTGAACCGAATAATTATACTGTGGAAGCGACTGTGATTATAAAACGTTTGACATACTATTTAAAAACCCAAGAATGATGAAAGTCTTCGTCGAAAAGTATTTTGCAGTACATATTTTCCAGCGAAAAACATTAGGTAGGTGCATCTTTACTCTACCCACTTATTAACATGTAGGTATCTTATATACCTACACGTGGAGTATATAACTTTAAAAACCCACTACACAACAGACAACACTGAAAAACGTCCATACTGAAATCAAAACGTTTTTTATTGAACATTTTCATAAACATACCTATTGCACTAGGTCACAAGAGCTTTGAATAACAAATAAATAAAAAAATCATATAGTTTGGCTAACTTTACCCCGGAGCATAATTATACCTACATATGTAAGTTATTTAATTTAGCGAACCGCCGACATCCGCCATATTGTAAATTGTGGCTCGTCTTAAGCGAAGGTAATGAGAGCTTTGAACCTTACCAAACAGCATTATTACGTCCCTCAGTAAACTACCCGCCAGTAATTAAATATACTTTTTGGTACATTGATTAATTTACAGTTACTTATTTTAAGTGGAAAGCAATTTCGTTTGACGTTTTTTGCTGTCTGGCGCGTTCGATAAATGATCAGTCGGTTGTCATTATTGTGTTTTTTTAATGATATAATTCAACTAGACTATACTACCTTGAACCTTCACCACTACATAATATTATATATTTCTTTTAATTAACACAATATTTGGGAATTATTTGAAAAGATAATTATTTCTGTTTAGTTCAAGTAGGTTATAAACAATATGAATATCAGACGGAAACATGAATTCTTAAGTGAAAATGAAACAGGGCCAGGTGCAAAAACTTAGGTCCCACCGAGATTTGAACTCGGATCGCTGGATTCAGAGTCCAGAGTGCTAACCATTACACCATGGGACCTCTGAAAGAGTGCTTCGAATTACTAGATCACTATCGAAAATGTAGAGCTTTTAAAACACGAAAATCGATACTTTCACTAATGATTCATACAAAGATACGTATTCTTCGTATGTATAGTCAGTCATCGTTCGAAGAAATCGGTTGCATATAATATTCAGAATTCTGAAACGTAGTCTATTTCCCATGTGAATTAATTAGTTACCTAATTACCTATCTTCCAGTTCCTACCAATAGGTAGGTCCTATGAAATTAATTAGACAGTAGAGTAAATGAGTAAATCATCTAGCATTCTTAAGATGATAAATTGCGTACCTTAACGCTAATATACCGGCAATAAAGTCTAACAAATGCTAATAAGTGCAGACCATTGTGTGTTGAATGCACGCCACGATGGCACGCTGACCGTGGTCTCAATCTCCTAATGCAGCGTCGATAATGACAATGATGCGCCGACGGATTCATTTAGAACATGCGACTTAGCGGCCAACAGCCGTAGTCAACTGGACTTTAACGTTTTTGTCAACTCAATTACTCTAATTGAAGAATTCCATCGTTTTTAAAAAGCAATTTCTGAAAAATTCGTAAAGCCTAAGATTAACCTAAATTCAGGAGAAGTAACTTCAATCTTACTGAAAAAATACTTAACTATTAACTAAGGTACCTCCTTAATTCTAAATGGTTTTTGGAAACAATACGTAATTTTAAATAGTATTTTACTAGCTGCTGCCAGCGGATTCGCCTTTTTGTTTTCTGTACAATAATATGTATGTATTATACATAATATAAGCCTTCCTCTTAAAATCACTCTATCTATTGCTGAAAACTGCATTCAAATCTGTTGAATAGTTTAACAGATCTAAGCGAACAGACAGCGGAAGCGACTTCATTTAATACTATGTACAGAAGTTGTGCATTACCCATAAAATAAAATAAGTAAATAAAAACTTTATTCTGTTTGAAAATCACGGTACGGTACATATATAAACACATACATATCCTCACGCCTTCTTCCCATGGGGGTAGGGGTAGGGGGAACACGGTAAATAAAATATGAGAAAATAACTACATTTTTAAAAATTCTCTGGACTCCCCACACTCCCCGTGTCGTGGGGTCCAGTCTCTTCCCAAGTAAGGCATACATGAATGTAACGTATATCACCGTAGGTACGAGTATTATTCAGGGAACCCTCGGTTTGTCTAGAGGACAACATTTTTTAGTCTGCAGTGCCGCTATCGATCGGTCTCAATTCAAACGAATGCAGTTGCGTACTATACTTGCAACTGTTTGGTGTTGCTTACGCCAGATCGGCCATCACAGCAGCACAGGCTACTCTATTCAGCATAGTAAATTTCATGGATGACCACTGTAATTGAGATTCAATCACCTAGAGTGGGGTGCACGTAGGTATATTATATTTTTGGAAGAGTGCAGGACGGTAAGGAAAATAATCGTTATGTGTATGGTCATAGAATTAGTAATGGCTTACCTACTTTGATTTAAAAAAATTATACCTGAGGCATGGGCAGTTTAAGAGGCCGGGATGTTTTAACATTAATATTGATAATTGCTACGTTACAGATATAGTGAAAAAATCTGTTTTAAATTGGGCAATTTCGAGCTATACACACCTATACATAGGTAACGACTTCTACCACTACCTACTAGTTATACGTTACTAGGTACGTACCGATCGATGTTGTGATTAATAAATGAACCACATCAATCATTCAAATTATTGAATCTCCACTGGTCCATGATTCCATGTGTATTCGGGGGGAAATAATCGCAATGCGTAACTAAATTAAAATAAGCTTTTATGACATCATTATATTTTATTGCTCTAAATAACCAGAGCAGGTAGGTAGGTATATAAATGATAAAAAAATATGTTTCTGTTAAAAATATAAGTACTTTATAGGTATGTATGAAATGAATATATTTTCAATTCTAACAAAGAACTTATTTTATTATCCGATGTTGGGGTATATTCTCCCATCCTTCCATAAGGCCTGTTTTGGGGCCCTAAGGGTGATAGGAGGTGGTCTGTGGCTTCATCCCAGGCATGCTGGATCGGGCTAAGATCAGGACTTTTTGATGGCCCAGCCATCAAGTTGATACCCACCGCCTGAATGTATTGTTGTACGACCCGAGCGGTTTGTGGCTGGGCGTTATCCTGGATGAGTATCGATCGATCACCCACATTTACTAAATATGGTCCTGCATACTCATTATGGATCTCTTCTATATGACCACTAACGCTGTGCGACCTTCTGAAGAGATGCCAGCCTAGTTTCACCGTATTGGACTCTACCTGAGAAGCAGGCTTGAATGCCAGGTCGCCTGTACACTCTTTGCCTGAGACTCATCAGTGAACTTTATATAATTTGTGTACTTGCAATTTCAAAAGTGTGGTACTCACTTTTAAAGACGAGTGTATATCAGCTTTTGTTAGTGATCACAAACTTTTCTTGATGTGTGTACCCTAACTGACTTTGTTGTACCTTCTAGGTAGGAATAATAACAAAATATAAGCTTACAATCCCCAAAAAAAATATTGGATCTTGGGATTACCGTATTGTCACGTTTTATAATAATCTAATTCGTCAATCGGCTTTGGGAACCTCATCACTCATAAGTAGGTACCGATCTAGTCTACGAAGTCACCGACGTTACTGTTAACGACACTAAAGTGATACTCAGATTAATGGCTTGCTCTCAAAGGCTTATTTTACTTCACTAACTACAAACATACTAGACAGACAGACAGGGCAGCTAAGATAATATCGATCGTTCTTGCTTCTGCAACTACAGTTTACTTGATACTGCACTTAAGTTTGTGATGTTGGTACATCGTGAATTAATTAAATTTAAACACTGTTAGTATAAGATAAAATATGCGCTTTTCTGTTAAGAACTTAAAAGTATTACATATTCCTCTTGGCATCGTCCCTAGAGGTAAACATTTTGCTAAAAAGCCACTTCGACTCGACTCAGTTTTCACGTAAATTTTTCTTAGAATTCAACGTGACATGAAAATCAATAATCAATACTAGACAGTCTCGTAAATTGCCTGTTTGAAAAAACATATATTCTGGGACATATATCAAATAAAACTTTGTTCATTGTATACCATGAATAATCCATGAAAATATCGTAGTCGTCGCCTATGCATCTTATTACTTATAACTTGAGATCGAATAATAATTAATGTTTGTAAAGATGCGCATAACACTATACCCTTGTACATAACAGGTACCGTAGTGGTCGACCTTGCAGCTCGGCCTCATCCCAGTTCTACATAGTTGCTCCTGCACACGCTAATTGGACTGTATTTGTTGTTCATTGACCACTGATCCCTTTGTGCAGCAGTATGTAAATAGAACTGTAGGCTCTCAATTCTCGTAAAGTTTTTTTCATTTCTTGTTGGTGTCCTAATTTGGCTCGATTGTGCAAATATTTTTCAGGCTTCTAGCGGTTGCTGAAATAATTTGCGTAGGTTGTAAGTTCATCCTTTCGGTATATCACGAAAAATGTATTTTATCCAATTGAATTTAGTTAAAAACAGATCATGTTTTCTCATCACGGCAGCCATTTCAATGGCATGACACGCGTTCCATTATCCATTTAATGTTAGCTCTGCTTGCCTACCTCGGAAAAGCGTGACCAACACGAACATACACTTACAGGGATTTTTCGTCAATTAATATGTTCGTTATGTTTGCTTGTAATAATTGGTGTGCAAGGCTCCCTTGTACGCGCTGTAGGTCATGGGTGAGCAATAATAGCATAAACGCGGGAACAAATTGTCCGTCACGGCTACACCGAACAGTTTTCGTGTTCAGTTTCAACTTCAAGAAATCCGCTGCAATGACATAATCGTCGAATAATTAATAATAGCTGCTCATAATTAACTACCAGTTATGGTGTAAAGTAGTATTATGAGTGTCTTACTTAATGAGTAATTTGATAATTATTGTAAAGGAACGAGGAAATACGTCTTTATATGAAAATATAAAATACAGATCTGCAAGATATATTAACATATTACGTTTTATGTTTCTATCTATACCTTCATGCAAATTGAGAACTTATGAATAAAAGTATGTTATAGCGAGACGAAGCGTCGGCTCCTAACGCAAAGAGGCAGAAGTCACGACACATTGTGTTAGTCGCAATAATAAGTTTAATCTCTGACACGACTAGTCACGTTAGATTGTCCTAGTTGATGTTTTTAATTTATCTAATTTTCCTTATTTGAATGTCTTCAAGCTTGAAGACTCCTGACACGAAGTCATTGTCAACCTTCGTCAGCAGATTACACGTAATAACCCTTATTAAGTGTTTATAACTGCTTATTGTATTAGATTCAGGAAGATTTTTTGTTTAAAAACCTTCGTGTTTGCGAACTTGTAGCGTAATAAGCTTAATAGCTCTTAGCATTCCTTTTTGTTAGTAAAACAAAGTTCCTAAAATCACAGTATGAAAATCCGAAGTTCTCTGAGAAAGACGGATAGACAGACATCCTCGTGGCTCACTTGAATAAAACAAAATTCTTGAATATTTCATCACTTAATCCGAAAATGGTAGAGCTAAGATTTGGTTACCGTTTAACAGAGAAAAACTTAAGCTCGGTAAAGATGAAAACGTTTTGATTAAATTATTAATAGAATTGCTGTACAAAAACAAATCACGACTGCCAACGTGTCTATGGGAAGAAAATGAATCACTGGCCTGTTTGTCTCAACGGACGCGTAGTAAGCAATTAGCATGGCTCTCTTGGAGGCAAGGTAGGACTGATAAAGCTAACAAAAAACCTTGACATGCGAACATATAAACGCTACTAATAACTTACAAAAAAATTCATGAACATAACTGACGGGCTTTGAACTGTATCAAGGTTAAAGTGAAGCTGTGATGTGTAGCGAATACCTTGCGTGAATGCCTCGCCGAAATATTCAAATGTGTTCTAAGGCAGTACACGCTTTAGCTTTTTCATTGCTTTTAATAATGAAGAGGAAATTGCCTGCGTCTCAAGACTAGGCTACACTCTACAGAATTTCTCTATCTCAAATGACTGTGTTTCTTTCGCTTCTCGTTGAGATGTTTCTATTGTATCCTTATTGGCTGTCCATGGGTTTGAAAGCGACGCTCATTAGGGGCCAGTGCTGTGCAAAACGACGGCTTCTTTAGAAACATCGTTGGCGCCTGGCGGCCGACTATTGTCAAATAATGAAAGTGTCATTAGTTATTGTTGTCGAGAGCAATTTCGCTTCGAGCTATCTTGAAAAGCGTTCGCGTAAACTGCATATTGAACATTAAACAGTGATTTTCACTATCCAATATCAACTGAGGTTTAAAGAACCAATATCAACTTTTAGCTCTGATACAGAATTCTCAGTTTCATAAAATCATTCAAATTATCTAAAATGATTAAATTTAGAACTAGCGATCCGCCCCTACTTCGCACGGTTTTTACGACTAAAAAACATGGAGAATTCTTTATTATGTGTAACTTTAATATGAATATTTACACCATAAACCTTTCGGAATAAATGATCTAAATCATGGTGAAAACTGCATCTAAATTCGTTGCATTTTAGAAGAATACCAAAAGCGACATTAATTTATGTATATTAATTTTATATTAATGAACAATAATTATAAAGTCGCTTTTTGACAACCGGCCTGAGAGATATTTCTCGACAGCATGTGAAGCCAAGTCAGAGGCCCATGGGCGGCTTTGAAACTCTGACACCAGGCTAGCCACTTACCACACGAAAAGAAGAATATGTAGGTTTAATAATAAAAGAAGGAATATTAGCAACAGTATTGTGATACTGTTGCTAATATTCCTTTTAATTTAGATGCAGTTTTCACCATGATTTAGATAATTTATTCCGAAAGGTTTATGGTGTAAAAATTCATATTAAAGTTATTATGTATTATGCTATCTACTTTTCTATTCTCGGTCATAACTTTGATATGGAAAATGGGCTAAGATAGAAGGAAGTCAGTAGTTTTGTTGTAGTAATGCATGTGGTTCGGAACGTTAACTTTCCTCACCGCAATGTTATTGCTCGTTTATGGCCACTGTATCTGTAACTGTAGAGTTCTGCGAAGCCTGGCCAAGGGGAGTAGGCAATAGGCAAATAAGTTTACGTTGTACTGAGTTATAGATAATTCTAGAATTTGCTGATGAAGTTCTGACTATCTTATCGTTCTGACTATCTTATCAGAAGATAGTCAAATCGGTCCAGCCGTTCTCAAGTGATGCGCTTACCAACGAACATCATTTAATTATTATTTAGAATTATATGCTTTTTAAAGGCAAGTTTTAAAATGTTAGTAATAGTCCGAAGCAAGTTTATACAGAAAGAAAAAAATTAAAAGTTGCCAGGAAAATTGGTAAGTACTTACATTTTGTATGAGCTATTGATATTCGGAAAATGGAATGGAAAATCGGGTCAGTTAGTTTTTAATGAACATGAAACAAACAAAGAAGATAGGTAAATTAATTTCAAACTTTCTCACTGCAACAAATAAAACAATACGTTTTGTCATCTTGGCAGGTGTTTCAATGTGTGTTACACGCATTCTTTACATCTATGGATGTAGTGATGAAGGAACGTGGCCATAAAGTGAGGAATGCAGAGCGAACCGTCGCAGATCGCACTCTTCGGCTACGATAACACTCGATTGAAGTAATGACGAGTTGATTCCAGATCGCTCGCGGCATTCCGCCGCAGCCGCCGCCCGTACACTTCATATCATTCCACTTTTATGGACATCAAGACGACTATATAAATCTTGTGTTTGTCATCACCTTGATCGATTTTGTATACCATCCGACTAGTTGCGTGTAATCATGTAAAAGAATGTCGTCTAGCGGTAAGTAGAGCTTTTCTTGTATGTGTCATACTCGCAGGAATTTTACGTGAAGAGAACATGTATTGCCTGATTTTAAGCGGTAAGCTATAAGTCTAGACGAAAATATTTTAGTATTTCGATGTAAAAACTTTACTAGCTAGTCTCTACTGACGTGTTTTTGTAACGTTATGTGCTTACATAAATATTTTCAACATGATGCCTGTAGATTGGATTAGGCGCCTGAAGTAATTCCATTATTCGCCATTCATATTTCATATTCAGGAGTGACCTGCAAATATCGGACAAGTTAATATTGGTTATTGTGTTCGAAGGCCGAGCCTGAACAAACTCAATATTGTGATTACAAACGCATGGCCACTGTAGAACTTGTGAATAAATAGCAGCAAACAGCACAAGTCGTCAAAGTTTCCGGTCATTTGAAACTGAACTTCAAATAGGCCCAATATGAAATTAAGAGCAGTGGTGGCCCAGTGGTAACAGCCGCAACTTACGAGTTGTATATAGGTCATAGGTTCGACAGGCGCTTCACTTTGTGTAAATTATTTCAGTACCAATGCTTTCAAAACGGTGAAGGAAAACACCGTGAGGAAACCGGCATGTCCTAGAACCTAAAATTCAAAGACTTGACATCTACCAACATTACCACCCACTTCCTTTCACAGAGACGAGGCCTCTGTCCCAGCTAGGGCATGATATTCGGATATCCGGATATCCGAATTATCCGGATATCCGTCAAAAATATTATCCGAATATAATTTGTTTTACTATCCGGATAAAACGGATAATACGGATAGTTACTTTTGTTCCATTTTCCTTTTGATAATATAACATTTAACGTTGTGTTTTAAAATTGGTATTCGCAATCGTGACAATTCATGCTATATCTTCAAAAATCCATCTAATGACACCATTAGTATGTAGATTCATCAAATCATCATAGAGAAAATTTAAAAGTGCTTTTGCACAGAGCTCGACTTCAGTTGACGACAGCGGTGGTGATGACGTAGCACTCAGTGGTTACAAGCAGCAGAAACTGAAATATCATTTACTTTAACAGAGAAAATAAGCAAAGAGATCGAAAGGACTCTGCAGGTTGACCATCAACAGTGAATGCTTTGACAAGCATGGCATTTTCTTTAAAGGCATTGGCAAGAATGATGGCTTTGATGTGTAGTGTTGTTCTCTAGATTCATCTCGGTATTGTGTCTTGCTTGACGAGATCTTACAGAACCAAAATAGAGTTCCTGTTAAATGCAACATAAAGAAAAGGTTAGGCTTTGCTACACTTGAATAAGCTGTTTTGGTCACCAAGCCAAAATCAGATTGAAATGGGAAGTAGGAATTTGGAGCAGAGGCCTCATCATGATTCTCTGCATTCATGATTTGCTTTCCTGCCTGGACCATAAAAACCCAATCCGGAAAGTCCTCTTTAGGAATATCCAAAGTTTTACATATATGTCCAATGGAAGATAGGACTGCACAATCGCGATAACGAGAACTGACCCGAAACGCACAGAAGATAGTTCATATTCAGGGAATCGATGAAAGTACATGTCATTCGCGGCTACTAGTTTGTGCTGATCCAACTTATACATCAGATACTTTGACATCTAGCAATGTCAGTGGTGTGATTTTGACTCATTTATTACCAAGCACTACTTTGTAAGACTTCCAGTCTTCATCTAATGTGCTTTCAATTGTTCTAGCCATCTTAACAAAGATAGCATTTGACCAGCTCACGATCTATTATACCATTGGTAGATAACCCGTGGATGATAGCTTTTCTCGTATCTGTCAATGACAGATCGGACAGATTTTGCTTTTAGTGCGAACTGAAGTACTTTAGTATATGATTGTTGGACAGTTTTTGTAATAAAAATGTCGATTGTAAACTAATATAAGTTTGATTTACCTCTTTTACAGTGGTATCCAAAATATCCATATTATCCGGATATATTCGAATAGTTGTCTGGCATTATCCGAAATATCCGAATAGTAAAATGGGCGGATAATTGCATGCCCTAGTCCCAGCAGTGGGAACATTATGGGCTGATTATGTCCATATGTACCTAAGTAACTACCGTATAATATTTAATCTTTTTTATGATTCCCAGGAATTATTATGTATATTTAAGGTACGGTCGGCCGCACGTCAGTCTGATTCTATTAAAACTCCGTAACTACTCCGTAGTTACCACTGACGTGCAGCCAACTGTACGATATCTATCTTCTTACAGAGTTGACCATACAACAGAAAATTTGATGTGGGAACATTCACCAAATACTTATTCTAGTGCGTGAAGAATCTTAGACTAGTGAAGAGCAATTACAGAAATATATGTACGATTAGGTACGTAGGTTTATTTAATTACGGGAGATGGTGGGAATTATCTCTTACTTGTTGTTGTTCTAATTGTTCTTGTTGTTGACCGTGATGCTACGGACTATACCTACTTACGTAGGCATAGTAAGTACCGTACAGGTCTGATAGAAAGTCGATACTGAGATTAATGATTTTTTACTGAGATTTTGATTGGATTGACCCTCCTATTGTAATATCATTAATAAAGATATGCCCAACGATCTGATACCTAATGTAGAATTAATCTGGGAACAAAAATAGAAAAGCGTTAGTTACTTTTCAAACTTTAGAAGCCACGAGGGAAATCAGTTTGTTACCGAAAGAATTTGAATTTATATTGGTTTGAATTTGAATAATATTTGTTTTTGGTAAAATTCTACAAGTAATGTTTACATAATTCGCAACGGAAGTTTATAAGCGAGAGCTTTTCAGATGTTCTGATGAACTCAGGCTAATCTGTATCTTCATTCGCTTCCAACTCCGTAAAAATGCAAGAACATTATGTAGGTACCTACATAAACAAAACGACAACAGGTTAATCATGGCCGCAAGGATTTAAAATAGAAAGCAGGATAGGAACGCAGCTGAGTAGCGCGTAGTGTGTCGGCTAACGGGACCGCCTGCGTCACGCTGACGGGCGCGGGCGTCGCGTCGCCTGCGCAGTGTATAAGCACGACACCGGACGACGCGACGTTATCTCATTCTTTTCGTAGCATTCTTACTTACGTATTGTGATGGGTTATTTATTATGAATATGACTTTTGCAGAAAATATCTGCATGTTTTTCAACTTAGTCATAAATATTAATTTATTGGTTTCTTGGGTAATTAAATCTTCTCCCCAGATAAAAAACCATAGTTTTTTAGTACATATGCTACAACATGAAAAGCAATATGGATGAATTTTTCGACGTCATAATTATTTTAGTTCGCTAATAGTTTTAGTTACTATATTATGTAGTTGTTTTTTATTGATTAATTAGGTATAATTTCTATAGAGGTACACCTATATTTCATTTTAATTCTGAAAAGCAGCAAAAACGTCTTCAGGTTGATGAACGTGAGTTTGAGTGATTACGAAAACACTTGCTGCAGTGCAAAAGCTTTTTAAGAGGGTGCATCCTAAAAGTTGGCAACGTCGTAAATAGCTGTCAAATAGTTACCTGTTTTGATTAATTTGGAAATAATACTGTATGGAAATAAGAAATGTGGCTAACTAACTAACTAGAATATAATAACTAATTGCAATTATAATATTGAATTTGATGTTGTACCCGTTTTAGGTGTTAAAAAGGCATTTGGAAAGTTTCCAAATACTTTTTTTACATCTAAAACTAACTATTCGGTGTTACGATATTAATGATTGCATTTCATAATCAATATTCTAGTTTGCTAGTTAGCCACATTTTTTATTTCCATACAGAAATATTATCAAATTAATCAAAACAGCGAAATATTTGACATCTATTTGCGACGTTGCCAACTTTCAGAATAAACCCTCTTAAGTGAGTATTTGATAATGTTTAGCATATTTCTTGTAGCGTACACCTACTTTCAAGCATTTATTGAAACACCTACCTATATAAACACTTGAAATCTATTGTTGATTTTTAAATAATCAAACCTGCTTTCTCAAGTAGGAGAATAAAATTGGTACCTATCATTTGCAAATAAATTGACCTCTTAAGTGTTGTATTAAGGCAATGGTGCCAGATTTCTTTTGTACAGACATCTTGTGAGTGATTCGTTAACCTCTGCCATTAATTCAAATGATATTCAAATATACTGCGAACCTCTGGTTAACATGGATAACGTGGCTATTAATGGTCAATTACCTTCTTGATTTCGATACAATAGTTTTCTTTTTCTTCTGTAATGCAATGAATTAGGGATTAATTGGGATGTTAGTCTAGACATCGACCAAAGAGCTTGCTACGCTGCTCTGTAGCAGTTTTTTTTTTTGTAGTTTGGTTTTGGCAAGTATCCGTCAGATGAATCTTGATAAACTTTTATGTATTCTGCATATTTATTTGTATGTATTGCTGCTCAGAGTTGAGTTCTTCAGTTTCTGTTGTAATTAGGGTTCGAAATCAGTTGGAAGATATTATCACAAAAAGATCTTTATTTCCATCGGCGAACTAACTTTTATATACAGGTACTTATCATAAACATATTCTTTATTTTTGTAGCTTACGTTCTAGTTTTCTCCAAAACATTGTGGAGTTCTGTTTGTTGTACAGACGCCAGCGCATCAAGTTACTACAATCTGTCGAATTTCTTTAATAGATTTTCAACTTTATCGCTAAAACAATATGGTTCAATGTTCATTGGGATAATTTGACAGATTGGAGTAGGTTGATGTGCTGACGTCTGTACAATAAAAGAGTCGTCCCCTTTTCTTGAATGCCTCGCTATTTAATTAATTTGCTTGTTTGCAAAGGATCCTCATTATGTCTTACACTACAGTGCCGTACCGAGTCCAGTTCTAAGAACTAGTTTATTTTTATAAGGGGATCACAATAAACTATGAAACGTTGAGGTAGCGGGTTTCCTTAAGTAGCTAGTAACCATATTTCCTAGTTTTAAAGACGGTAAAAGTTTCTTAGGGATTTTGTTATTATTGCGTATATAGACGTCTCACGAACTCAATATTCCACTGGGTTTGTTAAAGACTTTATAAGGTTGGTGGATTAATCTCACTTATAACTTAAACTTTAAAGAATAAACGACTCTACATTTTTTGCGATATGTTTTAGTTAGGAACTTATGTTTTTATATGTTTTTAAAAACCTTACAGCAACTACTATAATATTCCTTGCCTGTTACATGTTATTAAAGCCTCTTTAGATACAAAGAAGGCATTAAAATATAAAAAAATGCTTAACAATTCATGAATTGATCAATCAAGAACCTTTTAGTTACGAACATCGGAGCGCAAATGATTGTTGGAAGAACTTTACTGTTATAAAGTGAATCAGAATGAGAGGTGCGGAACTAATAGCTAAGAAACAGTAAACAAGTGATTAGTAATTACGTGTGTGTATAGTGCATCGTCACTACATTGTGTCTCGCACATGTCACAAAAACTATGTATGACATACGCACTTATGTAATTAACTCATAACTTGACAGTGCATAAGTAAACAACAGTTCGCATTTTCTTGCATAGTTCCAGATACAAGTTCTGTGTAAGCGTAAAAACCGCCAAATAAAATACAGAAATTATACTCACTAGAGTATAATTTGAGTGTATGTATTTTATTTGTTTGATTAAATGAAATGAAAAGAATCTGGTAAATTCATGAAACAATGCGAAAAAAATAAACATGAAACTAAAATAGAAATAAGGATGTCGATTGTTACATTGTTTTGGTATTTCATCTGATGCTTTTACAAAAAAATATAGGTATACATTATCCACAGATACCAAAACATAAAATGAATATAAACAACTACGGTAAATTCATCGTCAACATATACGAGAAAAGACTGTCTTTGAGCCATGTATAAATTATTCACAACATGCGGATGATCGTAAAACATAGCTCGTATAACTTGAGTTAATTACAAAACCTTTAAGAACGTTAATCTTAAAATTACTATTCATAAAACTCTTCCAGGAAATGCTTTATAAATCACTTCGCGCGTGTCATGTGGAACTTGAGGTCTATTATTAAAGAAAGTAATTAGTGTAAAACTTTCTCCGAATCTAATGAATGGACATAGTCGGAGGGCGGAGGACAACACCGTGAGTCTGTGTGGGTCAAGGACTCGGTCACTCACCCACGAATCCTCCCACAGATAGCACTTAAAAAGATGCTTGAATATCTTCATAGATGTACAAAATAAAATGGATGCCGTGTCGGTGTAAAAATGTAAAAAAAATTAGATGTAACATTATTTATTACATGAAATGCTTTATATTTGGTAGGTACGTTTTAACTAAGTACCTGGGCGACCGAGTTCTGTTCGAGTGAAAATAGAGAAAACGAATTTTCCCAGAGACCTAGCTACATCGATTTTTCACCCCCGCAACCCCTTTACTTATTGCTACTTTCGTGAGCGTGAACGAGAACGTGATTATAATTATATAATTATACTCATTTAATAGTAAGAATAAGATAAAGAAAAATAATAAAATAGAATAGGATAGAGAAAAATAATCTATAAGTACCTATTCATCATCGTTTCAGCCCGGAATCACCCACTGCTGGGTATTATTATAGGCCTCCCCTTTTTTCCGTCATATTTCCCGGTTCCGTGCGTCCCTCAGATATTTTAACATAAACCCGTAAAAACAAAAAACTAATAAAACCGTTTCATACGGTTTTTTCATTTGTAAATTATTTGTGACAGATCATATCTTTACAAATTAATTGAATGAACGTAGCAAAATACTAAGTATAGGTTACATTGACGAGATTGTTCAGATATGATTTCAATGTTTAAAATTAATGGGTACCAGTTCTAGTTGATTAATGTCTCATAGCTCTGTGGGCATACCTACATAAGAAAAACTCGGTCGGTGATGTCGTCAGCTCGACACACTGACCGATCCTAAACGGTCACTTTGTATAAGGAAATTCCACATTTAGGCAGCTTTGAGACAATTAAATACTTTCCATCTCATTTACACACGACGTGATATTTTATATTATTTACCTACTCATAGCAATTTTCCCAGCTCCAACTTCGAGCTTCACGATTTTATAATTGTATTTTTAAATAGATATTTGGCGGCTGGTCGTTTCAAACGAATTAACTCTGAGTTTTCCGGTATAAACTATGTTCAGCTTCTGGTGAATTATACTCAGCAATGATAAATTATACATGCGAAATAAACCAACATAATTACGTATAAATTCCCAACTTTACTTTGTAAATCACGAACATGAATATTTGAATAAATATGCAGCGTGATCACAAACACAGCTTCCTTAACCAGAGCCTTGATAATTTACCATTTTGTGGTTATTATGTAAGGACAGAAAAAAACTTAATAAAAAATGTGAAGAGGAGTCACGAGGTTCATTGACAGATTTTCATTTATTATGAGAATTTTTAACAAATGTTTCGGTGAGGATCAGAAACGACGTGATTAGTGTTGCAATCCATCATGTTTAGTGGCTCATTACTGAGTGATAAATGAGTGTATTAAAATTGGCGCGTTCCAGGATGACTTGCTTATAATGGATCAGCGAAATTGGACCCCTTCCAGCTTCATCCAAAACTGTTATGATGACTTATAAATCCTTATAAAACCGTAACCTTTATTGTAATCATATTCCATTAATTTATTCATAATTTAACTGTCTGAAGTGACACAAATCCATTTGGAGGTGCTTGATTTTATAATTAAAGAATATTATTTCATGAGAATAACGTCATCTCTGAATAATTTTCTTCATTGTTTAGTGGTTATTAAAAGTTACATTACAATAATTACACTTCTATTATAACATTAAACCCTCAATTATTATTTGTTACTTAGGTAATGTTATGAGTCATGTTAATAAACACTTTAAATAGACATCTTGTATTACAGTGTGTTAGTTTGATATGAATTTATTTCAGCTCACGTTCGTCTTTTTGTAAAGCATCTTTAGGTAGACACTGGTCAATTATTTGTGACAAATTAGAAATACTTAGCTGTGTGTTAATACTCCCTAATGTACTAGTCCGATCAAATTAGGAAAGTTTTGCCTCTTGGACTGAACGATAGCTGACTGACCTAATCCCTTGAGAAAATTAGTAATTTCGGGTACAAATGTGAAAGTCTTGGTTAGTTCATGAAAGAATCTTGTTTCATATACAAATAATGCAATAGAGTTATGTCGACGTGCACTGCTTTCTGTTCGAAATAAAATGCACCTGCATCCCCAGAGGGCGTATAAAGCGCGGTGAATAGAAGGACCAGTAATTATATAGTACATTTATGGTAACTATGTAATAAATATTCGTGTTCTTAAAATAATAAGACCTGAGCAGTGATTACACCACTTGCAGAACAAAGAAGAGAATATTGAGGTTGATTATTCAGGGGGACAGGCCTTTGACAGCATATTGACTTATAATAAAATTGTTATAGGTACGTTATAGTTTGACAGCTCTAAACATGCTGGTGATGTCACTCAATTGCCCATCAAATTGATAACAATGAACGCTATAGGTCGAATCATAGATAAATAAGGTTAGGTACACAGAAAGTTATGTCCTTTCCAGTAGATAAAGTTTTACGATATTTAGGGGAAAAAAATATATCTTGCTATCTCAAATATTGAACTTAAGCTGGTAACTGTATTCCGAAGTTTGGTATGCTGTTTACTAATTAAAATCGATAATAGAATCATGAAACCTACTTTCTGATGAATATAAATAACCGGTTGGAACTTAAACCGGCTGCATACATTCCTGATCAACCGATCATCTATAATTAACCTATCCTAGGGACTTTGAGATCAGCTCTAACTTGGCATAAGTACGCATGTTCTGCGATGACAAAGAATTCAATGATTTGATACAAATCCCGTGTGACCGCGTGTCGATTTATTTTATTTACATACTCCTCTAAGTGTAGGTTGTTTCAAAGGTGAAAAACAAACAATGCTACTACTGCGGTTGTGTTTTTCTATTCATAAGAATTTATAAAATAATAAAATCACGACCGAAATCATAGCGTTATCCTAAAGCAAGTTTAAGTAATGGGGGGTTTACACGGGTGACTAAAGCCGCACGATTTTTGCCGCGCGGCGTAAATCGACCATCTAAATGGCAATTCGGCTAAGTTGCAAGTGACTAAAGCCGCAAGCCCCAAAGTTGGGTAGCATCCGACTTTGGCCGCGCGGCAACCGGCCGCATGCGACTGGTGACTAAAATCGACCGTGTAAACGATCAGTTGCAGGCGATCGCCCGCCGCATGAAGGAGTGTCTCGAAAATGACAGCCGCATGCGATTTTAGTAACCTGTGTAAATGGGCTAGCGATGCGGCTTGGTGAGGCAATTTGTGAAGAGACTAGCCGCACGGCGAAAATCGACCCGTGTAAACCCCCCATAAGATCTTACTAAGAGTTGCGTGTTTGATTCCCGTATCCTACAGTAAGGAGCTGGTTTGTAATGACACCCACGAGCACGTAAACGATCCTTGAGTGGGGTAAGATATGGGTTAGCTGGTTCAGTTATTTATTTGACCCAGACGTGACTCTGGTATTACTTGACCCGGCTGGTGGTCCTACTAGTCTTTAGGGAGCAAAAGTGATACTAACGAGTAAAATAAAGGGTTAGGTTAGGTAATTCAATTTTATTAAGTAAGTACTCGAAATAACATGTAATTAGCATGGTCCCAGGCCGGTCTAGCCACGTCCCAGCGATCGTTGAACTCGCTCAGGTCAAAAGCCTTGCAGTGGCAACCGTCGCTTAGGTATATATTTATTGCTAATACAATTTTCTGAGCACCTACGTTACTTGTAAAGATTATCCGCCTACCCGGACTTGACTGACAATCAAATCCATTGAATATCTCTCGTCTGAAAGCCGTTACGGATACACAAAGGCTTCGTTAACTAAGTTTATGTTCTGTTTGCGTTAAATCAGTTTGGATTGAATCAAATTTAAAATAAATGATCTGTTTATATGCTAACCCCCTTTCTTACGGTTGCTAGCCGATCAGAATGATTCAGGCTATGTTATTTTTTCTTCACATTTATTACACTTAGACACAGAAGTTAATTTGCAGAAGATAGGTCGATTCAATTATGCAAAACGAATGTAATTTCAGTATATATCATACTAAAAGTTTCTTAGTAACGAAAACATCTGAACTTTTACATCTGAATTTAAAAGTCTTAAAAGTGCAGTATTTTTTATGTGTCATAAAATAGAGATAAAGCTTCGTTTGACAAGACAAGACGTCTGTAGATAATGCTTGTTCCGAATGTTATTCTTTGTTACCGTCTATTCAGGAATGTGACTCTCTTAATTTCGGAGGTCAGTTACCGCAAAAATCTATGTATATTGTATACAGGGTGTTAAAGTAATTGCGTGCCATAGCTTAGGGGTAGGTTCAGTATCGATAAAGGAAACTAGGAAAAATAAAAAAAAAATCCAGAAAAGTAATAAAAAAAAAAAAAAAAAATTGCAAGGTCGACCTAATTTAGTTTGGAATCAGGTATTTACAAAGATTAAAAATCAACTTATTTACTCATGTTTTAAGTTGATTTGATTGCTATTTTAAGTTAGGAGGTACTAAATTAGGTTGACCTTGCAATTTTTATTTAATGTTTTTTTTTAAATTATTTTCCTGGATTTTTTTTTTATTTTTCCTAGTTTCCTTTATCGATACTGAACCTACCCCTAAGCTATGGCACGCAATTACTTTAACACCCTGTATATCTCCTGATGAAATGCTGTTTCGCTTGAATTGCAATTATGTTTTTGCCTCCTTCAATAGTTAAGCTATGAATTCGGGAGAGGTCTTCTTAACCGTCGGTTCATCAAACGTTATTATACCTAATCATCTTCCAGAGATTCTTTTGTTAGAATGTTTAAGACAATTTTCGAAAAGGACTTGGGTAAGTAGGTATCTACACTCTATTTATTTGTTTATCTTCTAAATCAGGAATTGCTTAAAAATGTTTAATATTTATTTTTATTTTATTTATCATGAAAGCTAACACTTATTATTAACTACCGAAATATAAAAGGCGCTGGTTCTGGTAGTAAAACAAAAGGTATATTCAAATCAATCAAAATAATAGACAATAGGTATCAAAAACATAGACAAAAAGGTAAAAATATAAAAAAGGTTTAGTGCAGACTTGCACACTTATATTATTTATTGTAAAGCTTTTTAGGGTTGGAACTTTTATTTGAAGTAAGTACTTATGTTTATTTCTATACGGGTGCTGGTGTCTACTTTAGTTTTGGCTATATTTTCAAAATTGTTTACTGCAATATTGATTTAAACTTAAAATTTTTTTAGTAAACCAATATTGATTTGAATATTGGTTTACTTCCAAGTACGGATCGATACACTATGATTATAATGCGACACAGCGCGTAATGCCTCCGTGCTTGGCGAGGTCCCGTGGCTCTGACTAACATTAACATTCGCGGCCGAGAAGCCTCGATTCGCTTAACTTGATACACACGCCCCATAATAGGACCAATCCAGTTTCTAAAATCACGTAGGTATTGTATTTAGAAACTATAACAAATTCAACTTGCTAATGTAAAGAAGGCTTTCAATATCTTCCTGAAATTGTTGTTGGATATTACTTTTTGCACACGCCTGAAACTCATGTACTACCTAGGTACAACCAATCCTAGAACAATAAACGTAATATACATTAGTAGCCCTGACATTTTTATGAAAACTATAATGGTAGGGGAGCAACAATGTGTGAGACCGCCGCAACAATATGTCACCGCAACAACAATGTGTTGGGATCTCGAGACAAACAGGGCTCGAGAAAAATCGTCTGCACATCTCGATAACGGGAAAATAATCGTGGTGTTTCCCAAGATACCCATACTGGGACCAATTTTGTTTTTGCTGTATGCTATAATGACTTAGCTAGCATAACCTCCCACAACTACATACTAAATCCCGACCAAAACTATATGCTGATTAGCAAAACCCATATGATGCAGTTCTTAAACATACAATAGTACCTAAGCGTCCACAGCTAAAAATACAGCATGATAATGACACAATTGAAGAGGTTGAGATTAAAAAGTTCCTAGGAATAACAATAGACAACCACTGTCACTGAAAAGCTCATAATGACGAACTCTGCGCAAAGTTATATAGATTCGTAATAGTTCTATACAGATTAACACGTGGGGCTGGTGTTGATGCGATGTGCATACCTGCATGTCTCATCAATTTTACATTATTGCATTCTAGTACCTATAGGGTAATTCTGTAGAACTTAACAGAGTGTTTCGGTTCAAAAGAAAAGCATTCGCTCTATTATGTGGAGCACAGTACTGGCCAGCGGTGTTCCATTATTTAAAAAAAAAAATATTACCACTCCCAGCACTAAATATTTTTGAAATTTGAGTTTTTATGTACCTAAATAAGCATGAATTTCATCTACATCATGCTGTTGTATCCAGACTTAGCCACAAAGATCACATGCTAGATAAAATAATAAACAATTTTCTAGATGATGAGATGAGATGAGATGATTCCAATATTCTGACAAATAAATCGACTATTACTAATAAGTATCCGAAATATATTTTCGGTGTTCTCTCATCATGTCGCACCTACTCAGCTATCAACTTTACGCCCTATATTTATGCTTTCTAGAAACCCCTCCTTGGGTTCGTATGTTTTATCAAGTAGGAGATGAAATTGGTAAAAGGGCATTTGTTCAATAAGTAGTACCAACTCGTATTAACTCAGTGTTCACTTTCGAAAATATATTAATTTTCTCCATACAATGTAAGTATTTTTCAAGTAGCTTCAGAAGCGAGAACTTTACGTTTAGAATTCACAACAGTAATTAAATTTCTACGAAGGCATCGTTTGTAGAAATTTCTAAGCAAAGCTATGTGTAGTATATCTGTCGCAGACTTTATTACTTCCTCACTTTTACCGCCGTAAAAAAAGCCAACAATGTATTACGATAACAGAACTTTCTTTTAGTGTTTCACTGATGAATGAATCAGTTTCACGAATCAGCTGGATATATATACTTTTTGTTCTTGAAGGAGAAAGGTGGACGCCTGGACCCACTGACCCACTGCTGACGACCACTTTCTGCCTCACTGCTATTTATAATAATCATTTTGTATAGCACACAACCGACAACGCATATATACTGTGCAAACTTGCGGAGCTTGCCAAGCGATAAACAAGTTGAGCTGCGAAGACGTGATTGATGATATTTATACACGAGGGATAAATACGACTTGCTCCTTTAGTATGGAGAAAAACAATAGATTCATGATAACTATTAATGGATTTCTAGATATTTATGATTAATCACATTTGGAAACGACGCCGCACCAAGCAGTTTGACGACCCATCATACGCCCTTACGCCCTGTGTGGTAATTGATCTTATGCAGTCTGCCTCTTCATTCATAGATTATCAATTAAATATAAACAAACGAGCGATAGAATTGAGCCGAATACGGTACATTTGCGACTGAATAACGAGCAGCAGATTGTACGCTCCCAGTATGATTTTAATGAAACCTTGGAGTGGAACACGAAGGGAATTGTTGGAAACAAGTCTGGATGCGCGACTGGTTGGCAGGTAACACTAGCGCTAAATATAAACTCTTAACGAGTTTCTACGATAAAAAGGCGAGTAGCTTCACATTATCGCACATCAGATTAGTGGTTCTGCGCGCAATGGGAATCCTATTAGGATAGTTTATGGTTTTTCGAGTAAGAGTTAAAAGGATCTTTGCGCTTTAGTGTCTATTACTTACAGAACTTACGACTTTAGACAAAAATAAATAAATAATATACTCACAACTGAAAACAGCAATAAATCTTTAAAACACAAAACATTATCTCTTCGGTGTCAATTAAGGTCAAGCTAAATCAATTAATTATTCTGATCAGATAGCACTAATTCATAATATCTTTCATCAAACATGTCGGAACATCCGCCAGCTTCTCGGCTAACAGTGAATTCCGTTTAGATACGGTATTTTTTGTCCAATAATTCAGACGTTTTAAATAAATTGTTACGGAATCGACTGTGAATAGCAACTAGTTATAAAACCGGCCCGCGTCGGCATTTTATCTGGTGACCCGATTCGAGGTAGTGTGAACGGGCTGGTCGGGTGTTGCACTGAAGACGCGGCTGCGCGGGCGCCGCGGCCGCCAGCCAAGTGCAAGGCAAACCTCTCCACTACACGTAACACAGCATAACGACAGCAAAATACCAACACGCGCGTCCGTCACACACTTGTTTTGCTCGCGTTTCTTGTACCTAAATTGTTTATTAACATTGTTGGCAAGATGACTTGCCTATTGTAATATGACTTTAATTAAAATACTAGTTCTAGTTTAAAAAATCAAGAAAGAGCTTTCATAAAATAATATTAAATTTCGATTAAATAAGATTTAAAAAAAACAAGCAAAGTGCTCGGCCACATCGATATCAAAAATACCTTCTTGCATCCATTTTTTTGCGAACAGGCAGCCAATAAAAATTACATAAGAGTAAGTCACGTCGTCGGATGCAATTACGCGACTAAAGTTTAGTGAACACGTTTAAAAAGAAGATGGCGGCAATAAGTGCAGGATGCGCGGCGGGTGCACGCTTCGGAGATGTTCCGATAGTGCGCTCGTAGTATCAAGTAGTTCCTTTTTTAACGTTATATTTTTATACGAACATTTTTTCTGTATTTTTTACAGATTCGCGCATAATGTCTTTACCTGGTAACCAATATGACATTCATACCATTTTTTATTAAGTAAGTTTATATCTTTTTACTAGAAATCACTGGAACATGATAAAAATATAATCTGTAGTGTTAATGTTTCTATCCGTTCTTGAGAATAAAATACTTCACATTAAGGTTCGTGCAGACTTCACTAGCAGGACGCGACACCGGTTATTGTTATACCGTGAAGTTTTCTTAGAAATTGTATTGTTAGTGTCGCGCCGCGCCGTCGCCGCGTAGCGTCGCGCTGGTCCGATCAAGCCTTTATTATGGGTTACGATAAATTAATTTTGTGAGCAAAAAGTTTAACTTTCGGTCAGCAACCCGAACGCGCTCTGTACAAAATTCACACAGACGAAAAACATTACCTATCTTAATTGCTCTAAGTATTATCTTTTGACATAAACCAAGTTAAATTAATCAAGACCAGAAAAGCATAATTTCCGCTGAATCAACTAAGTAGTTAATCAAGATTCGTATCTAAGACTTCATAGAATGTCTGATTAACGACGGTCCCCATGCATAGATGGAATTTGCAGACAAATTAATGTTCTTCGGTTAACTTAATAAAACTGAAAGAAGTCTTCTAGGTCAGTCGTTTTACGTACGTGGTATAGCTAAAGATATACCTAGTATAACAAAAGGGCTTGCATTTAATTTGAAATACGAATGAAAATTGAAATACCCATGCGAGTACCTAATGAAAATCCATCACGGGATGAAATGCACTCAAGTACTCGACGCTTATGGATAACGCGTAGCAATCTATCTTACTTATCCACTATTCCAAGTCTAATATGTAGTTGTTGCGCGTGACTGTACGCAGCGCCAATTCATTTCGTATTGCATCCGCTGGGGACGCCACTTTCTTCGTAATGATGTCTCGACCCAGGATCACGCACGTACTTTATACGCTTCAATCGTATGAAAGAGACTATCAAATAAATTAGAAATTCACTAATACGAACAGAAAAACGTTAGCTGTAATGAGTCGAGTCGATGAGAGAGTGAAGAAATACGAGCGGCAACCAGTCATGTCTTGAGCATTTTCGTCCCTGGGAAACGATTTTCTTTGCTGTCAAAAAAATTTAAAACTATGCAAGCCATGTCCCAACTTCTTATACAGCCACTCTGTTATATCGCGGCGTAAAATTATAATCAAAAAATATTATCAACAATTTGGTAACATGACTATACTTAGATATAATTTACTTTTCATTAAATTATTACTTAATTTACATACGAGTAGATTTGAGCTGAATACTTACCATCATAAATGATAAAAAATACTGGCTGGTAGAATGCCACAAAAAAGAAAAAAAAAGGCGGAAAAGCGGCAATTCGATCTTCAGTTGTTTTGTCGAGAATTGTATAAAATGAGTTCATCAGATTCAGCTATGGATTTAACGCCTGATTTCATTAGAGAAGAGGCTAAAACAGTAGTGAAAACCCTTAACGCCAAAAAAAAAAGTGAGACCTTAAAATCTTACGATGTTTTTATGAAATGGCGCGCTGAAAAAAGATTCAGGTCTTTTTCGGTTTGTTTAACTAATTTTGTTTACTTTCCTCATATTCGAAATGAAAAGCAGAGTGTTTACCTCGGGTGAAAGACCTGTTTAAGTCCCTTTCATCCCTTGTATAACAATCTACTATTAATACCAACATCCTCAGTTTCAAGTTGTTGGAAAAGCACATCAGGATTCTTTATATTACTAAAGATTTTCCAGTAACATGCGGCTTCCCAGTGGCGCAAAGCCTACGTTTGTCCAGACTGATAAATTTCGGCTCTGTACAAACTGAAAAATTTACTACCTACAAGTACGAAAACAATGCTTGTGCAGTCCTTAATTTTCCCTATCATCGATTATGGTGATGTGTGCTACTATGACCCGAATGTAGTTCTCCTTAACAAACTTGACCGTCTAATTCTCAATAACTGCATTCGATTTGTTTTCAATCTGCGTAAATATGATCATGTATCCTAGCCCCCCACTTTCAGTACATTTGTGACAACCACAGTAAAAATCTACGGTCATCAAATAATCGCGTTCTTCAATGTCCCACTCACAGCACAGACTTCATTCATTCTTCCTTCTTCGTTCAGTCTATCTCTTTGTGGAATGCGCTTCCCCATGAAATCAGGATGGCAACCAACAGATTATCCTTTAAAGTTAAAGTTCGCGAGCACATTCGTAAGAAGCTGGCAGTGTCATCACAACGTTAATGTTTTCCCATTGTTTGTCTTATTTGTTTTAGTACCTATATTCGTGTATTTATGTATATTTATTTGTACTTATATTTATATATAATTAGGCATATATATATATTATATTCATAGTTTGTAATAGGTATATGTGTTTATCCTCAATTTTTCGTAAATTGCACCTACCACTGTTTGTCTCTGCATCACCCTAAGGTTGACTGGTAGAAAATGCCTATGGCATTAAGTCCGCCTCTGTACATTTCTGTGCTTGAAGTATTAAATAAATAAATAAATAACATGATCTTATCAATTTAACAGTAACTTGCTCCAAATTACCCATTCAATTATCCTAACACTACCGGATTATTATATAATTATAAAGATCATATCTTACGACCATCACAATTCAAGTTAACAGAACAAAAGCTATTGTGATTTAACTGGATAGTGGTCGATTAGCATGCTTAGCGCCATATCGACACGCACGCGCGCCCTTCAATGGAACACATTACTACACAATAAGGTTTTTTTACTAAATTATTTCATGTTTTTACTGTACAAACAAACCAGATGCAATTTGTCTTAATACATCTAACTGTCCGACAAATTGGGGCAGATTTTCCCGTTTTTTATGCCTCTGAGTAAGTACAAATACATTAATCTAACCTTGTTAAGATTTCGATACATCTTATCGACTCTAGACTACGTATTTATTGGTTAACGGCATTTAGAATCCTATCTCATTAAGATCAATGCAAATAATGGAGAAAGTCGTGAAGACCGTTAATGACAAAACACTCATTGGAAACAAGTTTTTTTGTCTGATTTTTGTGTCGGGTAGCAGGTTCTTGTCTGCGAGAATTTAAAGTTGAAAAGTGAGTTGGTTGACACACAAATAATTATGTTGTTGTTTGTGAAGGCACCGTTGCGCGACACCCGTACTGCTGACCCGACCTCTGGTTCAACGATCAGTCGACATTCGGACAATGCGGGAGTTTCCCAGGCGAGCACATGACTGATGGCACGGTCTACCTAAACATTTTTCTCATTAACGGTTCACAAGAACTCGCATTAAACATACTTAAGATTGCCTTGTAAATTCTTAAAATATAGTTTCGTTCAGACCCGTTACTGCCCCGTTGTTCTCGTGGTCGCAAGCGTGACTGGGCGGTCCTGGGTTTGATTCCCAGGTCGGGCAATGTGTTATTGAGTTTTTCTATTAGGAATGTCTTAGTAACAGCTAGGAGTTTGGAAATTGGCGGTGTGAACCCCCATCCCTCGAAAAACACGTAAAGCCGTTGGTCCTGTCCTGCGCCTGATCTCTCTCCGGTCATGTCGGTTTGCGTGCCGTCTCACCGGACTTTGTGAGTGAGGGAAGAGAGAGAGTGTCTCTGTGTCTGCGCAAATACTTGTGCACGATAACATCTCCCCACGCTGAAGGCTAGTCTCCGTTGAGATTGGCCGCCATGACCGAAATACGGTCTGGAGGACTTTATCAAACTCAAAGCATTTATTATAAATAAACCAATTAAAGATACTTTTGAATTGTCAAGGGGTCGGTCAGTCAGAAAGATGAAGCTAGTTGCCCATTCCAAAGCGTCGTAGGTTCCTATGGAGAAGAACGGGCAAGACACTCCACGGACACTCTTTTAAATCAGAATATTGTTACGAAAATTATATAGTTCCATTATTCCAATACTTATAACTCCTACGTCTTGACTTTATTAAAAGCTCTACCAAGAGTTTTCCCTGTAGTGCGGCAATAATAGGCAGGTATTATTAATAAGTTTGTAACCTTTTAGTTCGTTTTCAATTTATCAATCCTTTACTTCTATCTTTTTATGGAATACATAATCAGCCTATTAATATTCCCACTGCTGGGACACAGGCTCTCTGTGAGAGCGAGCGGGCCGTAATCCACCACGCGGGCCCAGTGCGGGTTGGTAGATGTCAGATGTCTTCGAATTTTTGGTTCTAAGACAGACGGTAGTAGTAGGGATTCACCGGTTCCAGAACTCGGGACTTAGGGTGGGGCTTGGTCGACCAAACCTAAAAAAAAAAAAAAAAAAAAAAAAAAAAAAAAAAAAAAAAAAAGATTAGATTTTTTAAAGGTTTTGGGGTACGCTGATTCCAAATCTGCGGTCCTTTTTTACGTAGCATTCTCTGTTGCGAAGATACAGAAATCAATTAGGGATCTAGATGCGCTGTATTGTTCTGCATTCATTAATGAGGTACCCTCATTACCATTACAGTCACCTCACCATCCGCAACTCATTACTAATTAATACCTCATCTGTACAATGGTTTGCTAATGAGGGCCTATGGTTTATAAGTTATCCACAATAAAACTACATACTTCTGTATTCGTTCCTTTTATTACGTTTTAGTGTTATTTCCTAAAATATGTATGAAACATTTCATCTATTAAAATATCATTATAGACAGTATCCCTTGAAAATAATTTTACAAAATTATTCATTGTACATCCATAATATCTATGTAATAAATACATTACACAGTACTCGCCGCAAACTGATGTAAAATCATTTTGGATTCTATCCGTATTCCAGACCCATCTTTTACAATTCCTTTTAAAAAATATTTGATAATATCCTTTAGGTGCTCGTCCATATGAATCGAAATACTGGCCAACACCATGCTCATCAATATGTATGGCTACCCAATGTGACCCTGGTTTATCATCGGTATCCAAATTGCTTATCATATACGTTGGTACCTGAGTATGTATTGGTAATCTATTTGCAGCATATACATTACTTACTAGACTTGGATGAATTTGTTTTAAATGTTTCCGTAATTCTGTTGTATTCATGTTATGTCATTGGTATGCACTAATTACAGTACCTATCTATCCAGTGGATCATAAAGGAATGTGGTTATGGCTAAATAACATTAAAAATAATTAAGCTAAAGATGGTGTCCTATCATTTAAAAGTACTTTAAACAACATTAACAATAATTTTGCTAAAGATGTTGACCTACCATTTAAAAGCACTTATTACATGGTATAAATAAAGCCCTGCAATCGCTAAAGCCATACAGTTGAGTCGGCGGAAGACGACAGTTTGGATTACTTACAGTGCAGCAGTCAATTATAATTCTCAACATACAGCAATAGCAATGGAGGTAAGCGATTCTTTTACTTTTATATTTCTAACTAAATGTGTAAATAACTGTTTACCTGATGTCTATTATACTTACGAGTCTAAAATGATCATCGTGTTGTTACAGAATTCATTCAACCTCGGTGATGATAATACTTACAAACATTATTACTATCCACTCTCCCCTCGCGATGAAGAAGACAGTGGAGAAATGGTGATTAAAACGAATAGTGATACAAGGAAAAGGAAGTCTTCAGTGGGCAATTTAGAAGAATTTTTCGAAGTGCAACCGAAAAGCAAAAAGAAAAAGACACTATCATCAACAGTGGCTCGAGCTGTAGCCGGAGGAGTGTCTTATATAACAACCAATACAGATGACGGGAACCAGTCAACGCACTTAATCAAAGTAGAAGTTTACGACATGAAAAAACTGGCGAAAATTCCAATAACGGAGCATTGGAAACATGCCAATATAAGGATTAAGTACTATGTCAAAGAAAACGACAGCAAAATTTTCGATAACACCAACAAAGTTATATATAGCATTACGAAAGAAATTGCCGAGAGTGATAACGTGAAAAAGTATTTTTTTAATAGTGACAAATAGGTTAACAATTCACCTAATTGGTAGTTTAATGGATAACCATTGTGTCTATTGCTAATAAATGCATTGTAAGTAATCATAACTATCTTTTTATATCAACTCAACTGTATGGTTTAATGAAAAATATGTAAGTGTTATGTGTATGATAAAATATGATAATAAAATCAATGATATAAAGTTCCTATGTTTTTCATTTATTTTACAATTATTTCCATATAAATGTAATATTTTATACAAGGGAAATCAGAGGGTAAATGAAAATAAGTTTTTTTTTTTACATAGTATTTATTTTATAACATGTTATTGATACAATTTTCTCCTTATATCTAGATACACTTTCTCTTAGTCTAACTACTATAGTCAACAGTAACATTTCTGTTTTTATCTATTTCAATAATATTATCAAACTCTGCATAAACAATACAGTTTATAGTTTGTGTAAGTGATGACTCAAAACGAACTTCTAATCTCACACTTCCATGTTTTATAAGGTTCCAATGAGCCGATGAGTTAGCTGATAAATCAGGAGTTAAATCAAACGCTAACAAACAGTAGCCTTCAGCATATTGCTCACGAGAGATTGCATTACCTTCATTAAGAAAATGTATACCAGTTCCCGAGAATAGAGTATGATAGGCTGATGTAAAAATATTTGTATTAAAAGATGGCTGTAAAGCTTTTGAAGGTATTTGATGACCATCAATGTACAAACTAAATGTATTGATACCATAATTTTCAAAGTTGAATGGATTTTTAACAAGGCTACCATTAAATGCAGCATTACTTACAAACCCAACTATACATCTTTTAGGTACTTGACCCAGAAAGATATTATCAAGGGTTTTTCCCTGAATACCAGATGGTATTGTCAAAACTTTGACTTCGGCTCGAGTAATAGGATATTTAGCTGTCGTTGAAGCTAAAACTTTTTGATGTGCAAGTAATACTGTAGGATTAATTCGTGCCCTACGAATAATAAGAGTAGCATCGGTGATGCAAACTTTAAATTTTGAATCAGTTGATGACGCCATTAAATTAAAATTCTCTCTCGAGCGAACCAACTTTACACTCATTTCAACACCATTAATCAAAAATTTTTCTTGATTAAATAAATCACCATGAAGATGCCCAATCATTTCTATTTCTTTGCTTTCAATTGCAAGTTCTTGTCTTTTAATGAACCCATTATTTTTATCGTCGGTGGAATTCATTTTCCCAGCTGTATCTTCATACCAGAGACCACAAGTTAGATGAGATTGTTTAGCTGCAGGTGCATAGTTTAAAAGAGTTTCTATGTAAGCTCGGTAGGCATACGTATTGTTCGGTGGAGACACAAGTTTTTGATTTAAATAAACATCGAGTTGACTGAAGAGTGAATGCAGCCAATTATTTACTGGTGCTACAACTGAAGATGATATCAAGTTTGTTGAATCCTGATTTAATATCTTCGCTTTTATGTGAAGTAAAGTGTGAGACAAATCTATATAGTCATCACCTGTACCCGGAATTTGAAACTCAATAGGTCCATCGTCAGCAAGTGATGAAATTGGTTTATAATGAATCCACAATCCATTTTCAATACTTGTTTGTGTTGATGGTAAAGCAAACAAATCTAATTCTGACTTAACACACTCACAAGAATGTTGGTGAAGAAACGACATAATTAATTTGAAAATATATCTTTGCCAGTATTTGGTTTTGCCCTAGATATTTTTATAGCTTTCACTTTAGCAGTTGATGGTGGAATGAATGAAGACAAACGTTTTCTTTTGGTTATATACCCTGATCCAGACATGTTAAATCTATCAATTTTATCATCAGCTTTTCTTTTTAAATTTGAACCAACTTCCTTAAGGCGGGATTTTATTGAGTCTTCCATGGGGCGTGCTTGTACCATATCCGTCAAAAGCCCAACTCCAGCGTTTAATGCTTCTTTACCAATAACCCGAGCACCACTTGAAAGTAAAGGTAAAACTGATCTAAACAATCCACCTAAGAAGCTCCCGATTCCATGACCACGCTGGTATGCTGAACCTTTATAAATTACTCCAATACCTGACCCAGCTTGATGAGAATAATAATTTTCATAAGGGCATTTAGTATGTTCACGATGAGAATACATTATAATTTTCTAAAATGAAGTTTAATACACACAGTTCCAAATTGGAATGGTATTTTTTGACCTGTGCTTGATCTTATATCTATTTCTAATGTATCAAATTCCCTTCGCATAACAGGCAAGTAGTGAGGTGGTGAGAAAACATGCATTTTATTTGCACCATAAATGTATTTTGCGGGGTCTAGAGCTATGATTCTCAACAAAGGAGTTATAACATCGCCAACAATCTGGGGTTCAATTATATCACAGTATACAAATAATTGTGATGGCAACCCCAAGTGTAAATTAGCAGGACACTTTCCAAGATTTCTGTCAACAAAATTTTTATTTGGTTCAAATCCTAGTTGCAAGCACAATTTGGGGGATAACGTTAACGATATTATTGATGTATCCATAATGGCAACAGATACAAATTTCGATATCTCATCATAGCGAAATTTTATTTTTTCTTTAATATGGTTTAAAGCTGTTAATATATGATCAATGTCATCATAATTCGTGGCTGGAATATGTTTTTTATAGTATACTGTCGATAGTTTTTCCTCATTAGGCATTAACATCTTTTTGGTGATGTAAACAACATTTTCATGATCTTGAACGGTAAATATGGTGCATGGAAACTGAAACTCAACAATTCCAACGGACCATTCACCTTCCAATTTTACAGACTTGGGTAATTTCGTTGAAAAACTTGTGGTCTTGTTATCAGGAAAGTATTCTATTGAACTATTACTGAGCAGGGTTAAATAAAAACTTTCTTTATTCATATTTCTTTTAAATTGCTAGCTAAAATCCAACTATTAAATTTATCTGGATAACCTTTCCACTTCACTAACAATTCTTTTCTGTTACCGGAGTATCGAGAACTAATTATTTTATCTATTTTATAATTTGAGGTGGGGTTATAAGACACCCTTTGTAATTCTCTTTCATAAAATGTTCCGACTATTATGTCGTTCTGTAAGTCTGTTATCGTATATACAACACATGGAGATCTATCGATTATTGAAGATATAATAAATATTTCATCACTCCAGTTTGATTCGTAACCTTTTTGGAAAATATGTTTATATTTTGTTATTCGGACATAATCACCAACATTAAATTTTGGTTTTGGACTATCTAAGGAAATTTTATTTACCCCTCTATCATAAAGATTATTCCATACTGTCATAATATTGTTAGAGTTTACATCACATGGACACATCTTAATACTCGAATGAATGCTATGATTATAAGAATGTATTAAATCTTGTAAAACATCTATATATCGATGTGTATTTTTATGCGTAAAATAACGCCACATTTTCATTTTTAATGTTCTTTGAAATCGTTCTACTATGCTAGCCTTGATATCAGGATTATTTGTGGTATAGTAATTAATCTGTTTAGATTTGAAGAATCGTCGTACATCTTTAGAAATAAATTCAGTACCTTTGTCAGATTGAATGTGTGTAGGAGTTGTATTAGCCTCAATAAATATACTTTCAAAACATTCTTTAGTTGTTTCGGAATTTTTCTTTATCATTGGTCTAGCAAAAGCATATTTACTAAAGACATCAATAACACACAAGATATAGTTAAAACCATTATTATATTGAGAGTAAGTCCTCATATCACTTAAATCAGCTTGCCATAGTTCATTGATATTTGATAAAATATATCTATTTCGTGGGAATTTCCTGTGAACAGGTTTGTGTAATGTGTATGTTTCTTGCGATTGTAACCATTTCTTTACGTGTTCTTTATTCATTTTACCCTTCATCGCTCTTGTTAGTTTGTCTATACTACTAAAGCCAGCAGGATTTGATGGATCATAATATATTCTATTAATTTCTTCTAGTACGGACTCCATTTTTCCCAATCAATCTTCTTTCTAATTTTTTTAATAAGCTTGTTATCTCCACTACTCGGAGTTAAAAAATCCTCACCATCAACTTCTGGTACGAAGCTTAGGTCCTTTGCTCGAAGTTGGTCGATATACTCACTTCTTTTTGGATTCCCAATGTAAGTTAGTGGTACTTTAATATCTCTTAATACTTTAGCAAATCTTTCCCATCCTATTGGATCCCTTCTTTTTAATGGTCTCAGTGAGTCATTTACTAAGTCAATAATATTACTTCCAGGAATTTTTTCATTATCAATTACTACTGTGCCTTCATTATCCCAGTGTATTTTGTTTTTACTGGACCCAACTAACTTTAATAACAACTCACCTTTTTTAGTATAGGTTTTTGGTATTAAACTCAAAATTTGAGATGTTGAATAAAGTGGATTTGTTTGAAGAAATTTATCTTCTTGTTTGTCTGCTTTATTCAAAGCTTCAGTAGCAACTGTATTTTTTATGTCTATGTTTTTATTTTTATAACAAATTTTACATTCATCTTTATCATCGATAGAAGTATCCGTATAAATTGGTATTTTGTAAGGTAGACGTTCCTCCTCAGTAAAGTGAAGATATCTTTGTAAAGTTTGTAAATATAGCATCCATTTTTTTCGATCTTCTTCATTGCTACTCAAAATTTTTTGCATTTCTGTGTCTAATCGAGATAAATTACTGTTTACAGTATTTTCTTGTTTTAATTTTTCTATTAATCCAGGATCAATGAGTAACATTTTCTTTGCATTTTCCATTTTTAATTCCCTATAAAAGAACTAACTAATGCACTCAGAATTGAACCTAATATTATTGGTAAGAAAGCTCCTCCTTTTTGTATGATAATATTTTTTCTTAGTTTAGTCTTACACTTACGCACCAATTTTCGAAGTATATTTTTATATTTATTTAATTTTTTCTTATCTTGTTCTTTGAGAGGTACTTTTCCTTGTAGAACGTTATGAATACATTCACAAATACAATTGATTTCTTCTTCATTGCATGATTTGAGTACCGCTTTTTGATATTTTGGTTTTAGTGTACGCAAGGCTTCTAACAAGTTCTTATGCGTTGTTAGTCTACGCTGCATTATGTACAAATGATTTCAACTGTTTGATTCTTTGAGTATTTAAAGGTTTTTGCGGGGACATATACTGTACAATAACCGTTAAATGGAAATATTTTAGTTTTGACACGACACAAGTCATTAGTATCCTGTTTTAAATCTACCATTAAATATCCATGGGCTTCTGTAGTGGCATCTCTGTATGCATCTTCAATAAATTTTGTATTGTCTGGAGATACTTGTCGTGCTAAATATCGTATCTGTGTCTTATCACGAGGATTTTTAAAATAAATAATGTAACTTGAATTCAAAGATATGTCTCTTTGACCTTTGCCTTGATGGAATAAATTTTGTGTAATATAAAATACACTAAGATTTCTATGATGACTACCTTTAGTAAATATATCAACAATTCTACCATCGGACTCTCTCATTAGATCATCAATAATAACAAGATGTGGCTTTTCTCCATCAAACATATTAATGTTCGGAATTCCTTGATGGTAGTTGACGTTTTGTAAATTGTATAAAGGCTGCATTTCATCAAAGCACCATGTGATTTGGGTGAAATTACAATTACTTATTTCCTTGAAAGATTTAATAAAATTTGTTACGAAAATTGATTTTCCACATCCACTCGGTCCAGCCACAATTGCAGTAAATGGATGAATAAATTGAAACATTGTACACATGTAGAGTTAAGAAGGATGAAATGAAAGTAATGGACTTAGTGTAAACTTATTATATTTATAAGGAATCTAAAAAAGAAAGGAGACAAAAATAGAGACAACAATATAAACTACTCGATAACTTACTATTACTTAATACATATTTACACATGATGCCAAGAATATTTAAATTTAGGAATCTAACATTATCTTTACAAAACGAATAAATACAATCAGTCCAAATATATACAATATTAAGGACATAATGGAAAGTAGGAATACAAATTAGAAAATATATTTATCAGGTACCACGTAGGGGGTTAAATTTATTAACATTCATATCTATGTATTTAATTTCTTTAAGACTCCAACCACTATCTTTTTTTTCAAATTTACAAATTTTACTGACTATAGTATCAATTAAAGATGAGTAAAAAGTATCTAAGTCATCACCCTGATCAATTGTGTAATTAAACGTTTGAAAATCAAATGTATTTTTAATATCTTTAGTTTCTTGTACAAAATCAGCATGCAATACGAAGTTTACTTTAAGAATGGTATGTTGTTGAATACATTCATTTATCAATAATAAAATATCCGTTTTTAATGAACTTAAAAACAACTCTGGTGTTTCAAAATTTAATTCTTCAATTTGAGTTATTTTACTTTTAATTCTATATGTTAAAATTCTGTTGCCAAAAGCGGATGCAACAACTGTAACATTTGTTAATGAATTATGTGACTTTAAAAGATTACTTTTATGAGCATTGCTATTAAAGTGATTTGTAAGATACCTTTTATTAATAAATACGTGACATATATTGCATTCAACCTTATTGTTGTCGACTTTGTTGGTTCCTCCGGCAACAGCTCGAGCCACTGTTGATGATAGTGTCTTTTTCTTTTTGCTTTTCGGTTGCACTTCGAAAAATTCTTCTAAATTGCCCACTGAAGACTTCCTTTTCCTTGTATCACTATTCGTTTTAATCACCATTTCTCCACTGTCTTCTTCATCGCGAGGGGAGAGTGGATAGTAATAATGTTTGTAAGTATTATCATCACCGAGGTTGAATGAATTCTGTAACAACACGATGATCATTTTAGACTCGTAAGTATAATAGACATCAGGTAAACAGTTATTTACACATTTAGTTAGAAATATAAAAGTAAAAGAATCGCTTACCTCCATTGCTATTGCTGTATGTTGAGAATTATAATTGACTGCTGCACTGTAAGTAATCCAAACTGTCGTCTTCCGCCGACTCAACTGTATGGCTTTAGCGATTGCAGGGCTTTATTTATACCATGTAATAAGTGCTTTTAAATGGTAGGTCAACATCTTTAGCAAAATTATTGTTAATGTTGTTTAAAGTACTTTTAAATGATAGGACACCATCTTTAGCTTAATTATTTTTAATGTTATTTAGCCATAACCACATTCCTTTATGATCCACTGGATAGATAGGTACTGTAATTAGTGCATACCAATGACATAACATGAATACAACAGAATTACGGAAACATTTAAAACAAATTCATCCAAGTCTAGTAAGTAATGTATATGCTGCAAATAGATTACCAATACATACTCAGGTACCAACGTATATGATAAGCAATTTGGATACCGATGATAAACCAGGGTCACATTGGGTAGCCATACATATTGATGAGCATGGTGTTGGCCAGTATTTCGATTCATATGGACGAGCACCTAAAGGATATTATCAAATATTTTTTAAAAGGAATTGTAAAAGATGGGTCTGGAATACGGATAGAATCCAAAATGATTTTACATCAGTTTGCGGCGAGTACTGTGTAATGTATTTATTACATAGATATTATGGATGTACAATGAATAATTTTGTAAAATTATTTTCAAGGGATACTGTCTATAATGATATTTTAATAGATGAAATGTTTCATACATATTTTAGGAAATAACACTAAAACGTAATAAAAGGAACGAATACAGAAGTATGTAGTTTTATTGTGGATAACTTATAAACCATAGGCCCTCATTAGCAAACCATTGTACAGATGAGGTATTAATTAGTAATGAGTTGCGGATGGTGAGGTGACTGTAATGGTAATGAGGGTACCTCATTAATGAATGCAGAACAATACAGCGCATCTAGATCCCTAATTGATTTCTGTATCTTCGCAACAGAGAATGCTACGTAAAAAAGGACCGCAGATTTGGAATCAGCGTACCCCAAAACCTTTAAAAAATCTAATCTTTTTTTTTTTTTTTTTTTTTTTTTTTTTTTTTTTTTTTTTTTAGGTTTGGTCGACCAAGCCCCACCCTAAGTCCCGAGTTCTGGAACCGGTGAATCCCTACTACTGACGGTTTCCTTACGATGTTTTCCTTCACCGTCTTGAGAGCAGTGGTGATGAAATTATTTACACAAAGTAAAGCGCCTGCTTGGGTTCGAACCCACGACCTATAACTCGTAAGTCGGGGCCGATACCTGCACTGGGCCACCACTGCTGTTTTTATGGAATGACAGCGCTTATTAAGATGACTGCAGCACCGGACGCGATTTAAAATCCGTACAAACGCTACAGCTTAAACGAAACCAAATCAGAAAACAAGAAATACATAAATCTATTAAATAATCAAAGCTTATGGTCTAATCAAGTATTCATGATTGCATAATTATAGTAAAATTACTGAAACAGTTGCAGTTCATGGCGCGTGCGGCGGTGTAGTGGCGGCGGCGCGTGGCTACACAATAGTAAATAAATAGTTATTAGGGTACCTATATGGGTATCGTCGAAGGCGTTAGAGGCAATAAAGCGAACACGCGGAAGCCCACACATCATTATTCATTAACAACATCGGCTAAAAGCTTGGGCCTCGCTTCCTGGGTTTTTCTGCGCGGGAGCAGCGCAGATGCGCGGTCTCGCGTGCTGGGCCGCGCCGCTCGTGCGCACACGCCTCTTACATCATAACATCATATGTAAATAATTCATGGAATAACGTTCGATTCGGTTAGTGAGCTTTATCTAGTTCCTAACGGTAAAGAAAAAAATAAGAAAATTCTCGTACTTTCTTAATTAATGTTATGGTCTCAGCTTGTATGAAAATCGTTATTTAAACACGCTCCAGCTGCCGGTAATGTTCCTCCTCTGGCCTTTGTGGTTTGTTAGACAGTGTTTCCTATCATGTTTCTAACATAATATTTATTAAGTTTTATAAATAAAAATGGCTTTATTTCTTTCTAAAAATTATACCGAGTTATGACGTAAAAATGGTGCTAAATCTAACAAGTTATAAGCACGATATCTGTTATACTAATCATAATCATGCTTTAGTACTAATAAGGAAACTTATTTTTTATCACATATTCAGATACACCTAATATAGTATTGAATCGCAATTATTAATTACATAATAATCTACACGACTAAAAAAGTACAATATAATCATAATATTGGCAAAAAAAGGCCAAAAAAAAAAAATCGTAAGTATGTCTGCAAATATTTTTAGCATCAACCATCATTAGTATTGTTAATGACGGATTTTCCACGTTTTTGACTTATGCCTTTTAGGCGCTGAGCAAACGAGCACGCGGACCAAATACTAGGATTTCCATACCATTCCAAATTGTTCGCGGACAAAATTGTTCATCGTCTGCTCAGTGCCTTAGACTAATCAAGGTAGATTAGTTCACGTTCACAATAAGCAAGTTTTTGGAAGTTTGTTTCTGAACTCTTTTTATTATAAAACGGTACACAATGTTTAGTGTGCAGAATATTATGTCTCGTGTCCAAATTGGCTCGTTAACTTCACTAAGAGCATCATTAAAGTTTGGTACTTTGGTCGCACACTCGCACCGTTACTGGCGACGTTACCGTGGTCGCACTTGGTCGCAGTCGTCACAGTACCACACGAACCACCGCGCTGCCATACGATGTAGTTCAGTAGAGCATGAGATAGATTATGTTTTTTTAACTTATTTTAGTCATAATCGATTTAGAATCGACTGCGGTTTTTTAACAGATTTTTATCGAATTTGAAGTTAATAAAATATAAATCGTCTGATACCTACTTGTCTCGAATAGAAAGTGGCGGATTAAGTTCCATCGTAAGTGGATTGTGACTAAATTATATTAACGTAGGTCGAGATAATTGCTTTCTTATAAATGATTAATTTATACACACTTCTTACCAAGCGTAATTTCTTACTTGAAGATCGTTCGTCTCAATTAGTCGATTAAAAACGATCGGTCGAATATCCATGTAGGTATTAAATTACTGCTTCAAAGACATTGAATAAATACATGGATATCTTTCATTAGACAGATCTTTATAAAAATATTCCAAACTTTCGATATTGTTGCTATTATTGCCAAAAACATAAAACTCCTCGTTTGGACAGTCGTGTATAAAAAATGGCTCGTTGCTAACTCCAATAATAAAAAAATAATCTATCTCATTTCATAGACAAAGTCGGTTCAAGTCGTAGGCCCGGAAACAATGGCCGTTCCAATTGGTTTAGTTATTGTACAAGGGTCACCCTAATAGATACGTGTAAACGCTTGGTGAACTGGAACAAAATATTCCAATCTTTATGGGAAACAACATTATTCCTCTCCCAAATATATCTATCTACGTAGGTAGTAGTTATAGTAAACATTTCGCCAGTTATGTGTCTAATACCTAAGTCCATGTAATAGGAGTTATGCCATTTTAGTGGTATGAGCCTATGAGGAAGGGTGTTAAGTCTTCTCATCCTCTGTAGAAAAGGGAGTAATATTCTCCGACCAGACGGGTGTCGTGTCTGGCAGGCAACTGCCCAATGGTTGATGTCGGGAAGTTATAAACAATGTGTAAAAAAAAACCCTATGCGATCCGTTAGGGTGTTGTTAAGTTTCGTACTGAGAGTCTATTTATGTGTTTTTCAAGAAAAAAATAAAAATAAATACCCATAAATTTTTTTAAAGGGGGATTTTCCGAGATATTACATGGCGCGTCTCATACATGTCGTTCGCACGGTAAACTCCAATTGCGCGATGCAGGACTTGTGTGACGTCATGTCTTTGATGCGTAGTTCGTATGTGGCGGTGTAACCGCTACACAATCAACCAGACACAAACCCAGACTTGGAGCTTAGATTGAGAATTTCCTAATAACACAACGACTCTTTTTTTGACGTGGGGATCAAACCTAACATACTCAGTATACTAACGAGGCTGTCATAAGATTCAATAATCTCCACCCACAATAAAAAAATCACAGGTGTACGAATATCAACCAGTAAGTACACGCCAAAGTGAATGAACTATCAATTTTAATCCCGATTAAAATCCCCAAGAACCTTGAAACCCGGAAGTACAAGAATTTGATAGGTACGTACGAGATCAATAGATCCGAAGGTAACGGTAGTGCATCGACGGTGAACGACACCGTGCGATCGGCGCCCGCGCAGCCTCCCGATAACGCAACAATTATTAGCTTGTTATCGACCGATCTCATAGAGCTCGTGTCAAAAACGATGCACCGTTAAAAACTGCAGCGTTAGGAAACTGTATGGGAATGAAACTAGATAGCTGGTTTAGTAAATTAAAAAGTATTTAGGTAATTTATTTAACACCTCTACATGAGAATGGGTTCAGGAATTATTTACCAAAATCAATTTGCCTAGCTTTTTCCCAACTCGGGGATCGGTTTCCAGTCCAACCGGATGCAGCTGAATACCAATATTTCATGGAGCGACTGCCTATCTGACCTCCACAACTTAGTAACTGGGTAATACCGTACGCCTTGGTAAGACTGTCCCATAACAACTGTCAAAGATCCACGAATGATAGCTGGCAGGAATTATTTACCAAGCAAAGTTAAAATAAAAATTATGTAATTTAACATACCTGTACCTATGTGATAGCAGTCACAATTTATGAATGAATGAATGAAATGCACTGATCCCAGCGTGATTTAACCAGACTCGATAATTCGAATGAACCCCCATTGCATATCAGGGAGTAGACCGGTTCAAAAAAGTGTTTTCGAGGGCATATTATAATAAATACAAATAAAAGGACTGCACTACCAACACACACACACTCACACACGCATCGTAGTTCTTACGATTACACACAAAGACACACCATCATGCGCAACACACCACACCACTTGGGCAATAATATTTGTACCTATCTAATTTAGTAATTTTTTGAATTTTTTTATTTTAACCCTTTGTTTTATTTTTATTTTTTTCATAGATTATCATATTGTTTTTTTTTTCCTTTTAATTATTATTAATGTACAGTACCTAGCATGTAAACAAACTGAACTTTATATAAGGAAGGGCACTGTCTCCCGAGATACAGGTTAACTACCTGGTTCGGGAGGCAGAGCTTTCATGTAATGTAGTAACACTGGTTTGCAAATAAATGAATTTTATTGTATTTATTTTTATTTTTTATATTGTGGGTAAGTAAAAAACGACGTTAAAGGAATATAGACCATAAATGATCTAATTTTAATAATCACAATTATTTTGTCTCCTGCTGATAACCAATTGTTTGTCTGCCGTTTGAGTATCGTGCTTCACTAATTAAATTAGCGTTTATTCACAACAAAAATAGATCGTGAACTGGAATTTAATATTTGCTCTTCAATTTATCTCAGGAACAAGCTTCCGACAATTTTATTTACTTGACACGATTCACTGGCTCTTGTCTTTACGCACGAAGACAGACACTAATTAATTCTGCCATAACAATAAATCATACACACCATTATGATCTTTGTAATCGAGGTCATAGGGGCGAGATTAGAACATAATATGACATGACAATTTGAGTGAGTATACTGCCGGTACTTGACGAGTACCGTGTCATTGTGCCACTACATTTAAGTACGACTGTAATTAAGATAAATTACACGTATTTTTATCTTAGCGACCTTCCGCTATGGAGGAAATAATGTGTTAAATATAAGTAGCTACTGGTTCACGTTTACTTGGAGACTGTAAAGTTTAAAATGGCTTCTCAAAACATGGAAGTACAGTATATTAGGATATACTACTATGTGGATATTTGTTACTCAATCACGCAATAACGGTTGAACGGATTTGGATGAAATTTGGCATACATATAGTTTGTTACCTAGATTAATATATAGGATACTTTTTATGCCGGTAGTAAGTTCCTGTGGGATAATTTTCGACATCCACGCGGGCGAAGCCGCGAGCGAAAGCTAGTTATGACATAAGTTTGCTTCATATTTTTCTAAACTTATCCAAAGTTCAGTATCTTTGTCACACAAAAAGACTACACTTTTTTAATATTATAGGTAAGTTCATACACAAAACCATCTCTCGAGATATCAAAACCTATAAAAACAAATCAAAGCCGCCCAGTTTTTTTTATTTTTTTGTTACCGTACCAAAATCCATAGCTGGTCGGCTTTATTCCACCTTAATATCACTGTCGTGTACCGTTGTCCGGCCACAACTCCACAAGGTAACGGGACCCAAGGCCCTAAGCATTGAATAACGTTACGTTACGATTATTCCGATCATCTCACATTTTAAGGGGCATAGAAGCAACCATGTTAAACTTAAACTTGGGAAGCTGGTAATTGGCTTTAGAATATTGATTTGGGAATTAGAAGCATGAATGGATTTATGTATGGGCACGATCTCTGTATGATGGTGTAATTATACATTCATAGCTATGATTTATTTGCTTTGATAATAGTGGTTTGCGTAGAGACTAGCCTCAATTTGAATAGTCTTAACATAATCTCTAACCCTAAGATCACACACATATTTTTATTCCCTTAGACCTACTAAACATTTTGACTGATTTCTATCCGAGTACCACTCAGTTCATTTCGAGATTTTTTTTTATGGTTTTGTGTGGAAGTCTTTCATATTTTACCCATGCGCCCCGGTGTCACACTATAGTCTAACAAAATAAAGGTGGCACATACCTGCGGGCGAAGTGTCGTATGTCTTGAGTAATAGTCGTGTTGGTAGAAGCTGGTGGGCGACAGCGGCGGCCGGTATTTCTTGTGGCCGTAGCCCATCGTGTCCATCGTGTGCATCTTGATACACAACTAGTCGCCACCCGGGTCACACCCACGAGTCAGTTCCCGATCGATCGTCCAGTGCAGGGCAGATCAGACATTAAGCGTCACATATCGCTTGCTTATCTGTAACAATAATTTAACTTATATTAAGATTTTATGACACTTTTATTATGGTTCTCAGTAGAGCTTTCTTTGTGAAGTGAATGGCGGGATGGGCCGCGAGGCGACGCGGGCGCATGCCTTGCATCGAAAACATGGGATGACGATGCGGCGTGCATTAATGATCAAGTTGAGGCTGTCTAGCATTTTATAATTTTCATAAGCATGTTTTGAGAGATCACAACATCGTTTATAATCGCTACAGCTAGTTGGTGCAATTAACAACAAAGTTCCTCATTTGCTAACTCTATCTCGGGTTCACGGGTCCCACGTTACCCATTTATTTGGGAGTTATTCAAATATATTAACGGGACCAGCTTTGGAAGTACTAACATCCGCCGTATAAATTACGAGAGCTTCGCTCTGCACCGTCCAATATTTACATAAAGTCTGACAGAACTTGAGAGCTCGCTCCATCGCCGTTTGTTGTGGAAACGAATTTAAATCGGTCAAATACCTGCCACTGGAACTACGGCTAGTGACGTGAAATAACTGTTAAATTGTAACGACGAAATTCATCAATTAAAACGTAACGACCCGACCTCGACAGTCGACAGTGGCACTCGAATACTCAAAAAAATCATATTTGCATTTTATCTTCATAGTTGTTTATTCGGGTCTTAATTGTTTGCTAGTTTGATTTTGTAGTCGTAAAAATATAAATAGTTTACAGTAAATGTTTGATTACTAATACATAATTAATTTAGTCGTAGTAAAAGTCGAGCGGGAAAATCACACTGAGTCAGTTATTGACAACTCCAAAACGACCTTTTCTTGTGAACTGAAACTTTTATCCTCAAAAAGAACTTCTATCCTCTAAAAGGATAAAAAAAACTTTTCTTCATAAATATTTGTAACCTTTATCAAATCTGTCCCATCCAAATCCAACAAATCCTCCACTCAAAGAAATATATTAATATTTATTTGTTATTGTTCTACGTTTCCTGAAAGCCAGTTCCAAACAAATACATTATTCTTGTCAAAAAATTGACCAGTAATTTACAAAGTTGTGACAGTTCTCACGCGTAAAGCGAAGTGGTGCCGAATATTTGTTTTTGTTCAAGTTTTTATCTCTTTGATTGAGTAGTATTCGGCCTTAGCTCAGGGCCAGCCATTGCACTGCTCAATTGTTCCACAATCGACACCACGGATCAATGGATGTTATACAATATTGTTTTTCCCTGAACGTTATATCATAATAACTCATGGCTGTATTCAGTAAGCTCATTGAACAAAAACTGGTTGCGATGTTAAAATTAATTGTTGATTTATATCAGGAAGTCTTGGTCATCGGCTCCACGTGTGTTCTTCGGCTTATCTCAATCAAGATTGATGTACAAAAAACAATGACACGGTGATGAGGTGTTTTTATGTGGTAACCGTTTGTGACACCATGAGCAGGTGTGCAAAATAATTTGCGTCAACATTCTTCTAACATATGATTAATTGGTAAAAAGAGAATGCTATGTTTTTACCAGAAATTCTAGGTACCTATCTATTTAGAACCCAGGAACCTTCTTCTGTACACTATAAACATAACTAAGGTATACTAAAAAGAAAAAAAGAAACAAAGAAAAATATTTTATTTGGGACACGCACAGGAAATACAAACAGTAAAACACAATAAATAATTTAAAAAAAACAACGGGTTGCACTCCGGGAGTGCCGGCAGTAGTGAAAACTTGAACATTAACGTTGTGCATTTTTGAATATTTTGGAATGGTTAGGGAATAATTTCGCACGAATTGCTTTATTTATCAGTATAAAAGTACTATAATTAATGTGGTTAAATACAATATTTATTACTTTATTTCTTTTCAAAATATAGTCTAACATAAATAAACAATTTATTTAAACACTTTTCATGACATGTTTTGACTGCTTTTTTTACCCACCCATATTGATGGGTAAAATTTCTTACCTCGCCTTTACGTAATGTCAAAGACTATTTATTTTGATATTTACTTTGTCGGTTGCTAGGCAATGAATCTTACGGTCACGTCCTGACGCGAGTTTAATTTTTTTTAACCATTCCAAAAAAAGTGAACAATGCTGCTAGAGAAGTATTCACTTCAAAAAATCAAAAGGGAGCATACTAAGAAGTTGAGTGGATATTACACATCCAGCTATAAGTACCAAAACGATACCACCACTTGCTCCACCTCAAACTTGCGTTACATTTATCTCACACTACATCATATGATCATACTAACTATGCCCTTAAATTTTCCGCAGCACGTCGCTACTACACTTGTGCGTCGTTAACACGTAGGTATATATTGCTCAAGCCAGCCAGGCCTTGTCCTGCATGATGCTGACTCATAGCAAGCATGGCCACCGTGGGAACTGCTTATCAGAGCGCTCTTGTGCGAATCGTAGGCCAAGTAATTATGAACTGGTTTGTATATAGTCTATTGAAGTTATCTAACCGGCTGCTTTGTTGAAGGGCTCTTAAGATTTTCTAGGATAGTATTGTGGTTCCGTTGAATTGAATTTAGATATTAAGTATGCCTCAAGCAAACATTCTAATGATAAGAAAATACACGCAAAAAATCAGAATAAGTCCTCAGTACTACTAAGCTCTTAATATTATTCCCATAGCACTAAACAAAGCTTGAATTTTATAATAAACATGAATATAAACCCGCGTGGTGTTGGTAAACAAAATGCAAGTTCAATGTATCCCAGGTGCAGAGCGGCCTCAGCGCGGTCCAATGTCAATGTCACCTTTCCATTGAGTCGACACCGACATCGTTGCGCCCGCGCCGCCGCCGCTGTCGCTCGTCGTTCGTCGACCGTCACCGCTCAGATGCGGACCGATGCGACTCAGCCGTTTGGAACAGGAAATACCCGATGCTAATCGTAAAGTGGGATTTAAACGTTAAACCTTCTAACGTTATCAATTATTTAGGTTTTGTTTAAAAGTGTTAAAAAAAAAAAGTATAATGAAACGCATTTTTAAGAATCTGTGGAATTCTTGTGTGAGTTATTTTTAAAGTATTTTTCCCCATTACGAACATCCTTATCGCACACTTTAAGCATAGCTAGATTTTACTCGATCGCAACCGGTTTAGCATAGCTAAGAGGCATACATACTGGTTTCTAATCCTAATAAATGTTCTAAGAACTATAATTTTGCAGATTGTACTGCTTTCTTTTTGAATATGTGTCAAGATAATTTAAATAGTCGTATAAAATGTGGGTGAGGTAACGCGAATTGCGATGGAATTCGGACGAGAACGGTACCTGCGCGCGCAACCGACTGATTACACGACAGTCGTGCTGATACATTATACAAGGCTGCTAATCACTTGTTTTAGATTACATACATTACTACTTGGAAGGTGTTCAAGCTTCAGTTTAAGCAAACAATGCAGGAATTCGAATCATTAAATTGCATTTTGCAAATCATCTCCCGACTCACTATCTCAGATACTGTATTTTCTTGAAAATAATACTGCTATAAGAGGTAACGGTAGGTCCTAGGAACTTATCTAAATAAATAATAATCCACATAATAAAAATTAAATATATTGAATAAAAACCCATCTTGAAATTGAAATCTGTAGCTACGAATTTTATAATAGTGCTACGCTGCTACGCCGTAGCGTAGCGACAAATTATAACCTCCTAACGAAAATTATTTGATTAAAAGGATAAGGGTAAAAATAATTTTCGTCTAAATATAATGTTTTCAAGTAGGCAGAAGTTGATTGTGAGAATAAACTCTAGACTTAGGTCTGCCACGCAATAATTACTTAACTGTCTTTCAAACAGCTTTTATTAATTCCCTTTCATAACTTGTTTGTGTCCCTATTATTAGACTAGTCGACTTGCCGTTAGTACAATTACCAGGCTGGCAGAGAGACGAAGAGGCGACAAAGAGCAGACAGTCTCATCCTCTATGCCATAGTGACAACAAAGAGCACAAATAGGACCACAACACCGTGAAGCGGACAGTTTAAACGTCGGCTAATTGTGCCTACAGTTGACGATCTGACGTGTACCTACTAGGGCTTCATATGCATACTGGTTTAGTATTTATACTCGAAGATATATTATAGAGCCTGCAATATATCTATTGTTGTTGATATCTATAATTATGAACACAAGGTTACATGGTAAGTATGAATGTTTGATGCATTATTGTGTCTACGAATTCCCTCTGTTGTTTTTATGACGCATACGCAGTTGGGATTTAAGTGTTACTAATTATGAAGACCGTATTGATAAATGTTTCAGGATAGAAATGAGCAAGATTATGCTTTGTGGCATGACATTCGTATTACATAGAGACGTTCTTTCCAATTTCGGAGATTATCATAAACTATTTAGTTGGAAAGATCAAAGTGTTTGTCTTCTTATCAGGGTGTCAATATAACAAACCAATATTTTCCTTTATGATTAACTTATCTTACAATGGAACCTTCGCACATTAATTTACTTGGTCCCAATTTCTCGGAAACTTTTAGTTTTAAACGTCTTGTTTCTGGAACGAACGCCAACATTTAAAACGAATCATCTGAAACCCGAAAAATTTGCTAAAAAACTTGGAATTTAGACTTTATAAAAAGTTATACTAACTTTCGTAATGAAAATAATGATGATTGCCATAATTATTTCTATTTGAAATTACGATGTATTCTTAATAGCACTTTTTCTGTGTAAGAACGTGCACAATAGTTTGTTCAACCCATTGAAAAACTTCAAATTAACATTTATGTGTTTTGAATTTGAATCACTGATTACTTTGGTAGAACTATTGTTATTCCTCACTAGTGATTGACAAACAAAGACCCAATGTCTAAATACAATATATGTACCTAATAGATAAAGAACAACATTAAAACTAATATAAAAATGAAAAAAATCTATAAAGATGATAGTTATATTTTATGGCTTATTGCCATACAACAAAATTATTGCTATGGGCAAAATCGTGCCAAAATCGCATGTATCATTTCCCTAAATATCGTTTTCCTAGACCACCTTCATAGTTTTTTCTACAAAACCTCAACTTTAATTCAGTATCTCACACCTATTATCGTAATCAGAAGCAGCTATATCGTTTCCTGCTGCTGATGATTGGCAGAGCGTATAGTCGTGACGAGCACCAGTCGTCCTCAGGTCGGGAGCATCCGTGACTCCAGCGCTGGCCTCGCTGACGTCACCCCCAATTACGTGTTCACCATGCAGTTGCGTTATGTTATCTAATAGCTGAGCACGACCGAAACAATTAATACTAACTACTCATCAATCTAATGTGTAAACAAACTTCGAAAAAAAATTTTGTTGGTAAAACGAGAGGCGGTTTTGTTAGAAGTGTAATCGATTACAACAATAATAGTCAATCAATCTGCCTAGCCGTTTCCCAACTATTTTAGGGTCGGCTTACAGTCTAACCGGATGCAGCTGAATACCAGTATTTTACATGGAGCGACTGCCTATCTGACCTCCGCAACCCAGTAACTGGATAATACGATACCCGTTGGTAAGACTGGTTGTCAGACTTTCGGGCTTCTTACGACCCGTAACGATTGTCAAAGATCCACGAACGACAGCCGGGACCATAGGCTTAACGTGCTGTCTGAAGGACGGAGGAGTCTCGGTATGTAAGGGTGGTCACCCATCCACGGACTGACCCCGGCAGGCGTAACCTGATGGATCGACCCATGCAGCTGTTATTACTTAGCCACGAGATCCTCTGTAAACAATAATAGTCATACTGACATAATTATCCCCTTATCCCATAATAATACTTAGGTAATCAAAATTACGCAAATTAAAATAAGACCAATAAAAAAAAAATTATGCATGTGTCTCGATTATTCTTGACTGGTCTGGACAATAGATTTATCTTACAGTTTATACAGGGTGATTTGTAATTTGACGTATTCTTTCTAGGGCGTGAATTTTAACTGCTTGATGTTATAGAAAATTTGGTTACATCGAAAGGTTTATTAAAATGGTACCCAATGGAATCGCAATGAAGGCCATTCAATTTGAGAGTTTAGAGAAAAGTGGCATTAAGTGACGAATTCTAGGAAAATTAAAAAAAAAACATAAAAATTGGTGTTTTCTCGAATCCCAGGAATTTTCGCCTTAGCTTTATGGGGTGCTTAATTGTTGCAAATGGGTCACACTATCACGTCCTACAAGGAATACGTCAAATTCACCGTGTATACAATGTCGCCCATGCGCATGTGACCGCCCGTAATTTTCTAAATATTCATGAAAAAATATCGAAAATAAACTTCAAAAGGGGGGTCTATCTATAACATTATTCATGTTATTCAATTTTTAATTTTTTAAAGATTTGCTTTCTGTTTTTTGACACATCTCCGAAGTTTATGGATCGATTTGGATTCTGTTTATTATTTCCAACAGCCTATGAGTTATTTTAACAGGTTATTAAAATTTTTACAAAAAATTATCGACTACGAAAAAAAAAACGGAATCGAAGTAATTTTTTCGGTAAAAAATTGTGTATTTATTTTAAAAAAAAAACTTGTGAAAAATGTTATAGATAAACCCCCCCTTTTGAAGTTTATTTTCGATATTTTTTCATGAATATTCAGAAAATTACGGGCGGTCACATGCGCATGGGCGACATTGTATATCCTGCAGCATGCGTTGAACAATGCTGTCTTAATCACACTTTTAAGATATCAAACGTCATCCGTTTCTAAGCTGACTTTCATCAGCTGATCATGACGGTCCTCAAGGAGAAATGGCATCAGTTAGCATGCCTGACAGGTGAATTAATGACTATAGTGACACTGATGGATACTCCTGACTGTCCTTGAAGCAATCACTTACTAGCCTGACATCTATGGGTGCCGTGAAGGAATAAGGTCGAATTTGAGGGGCACTAAAACATGCATGACCATAGACTAACCATTCCATGTTGTTCTACTCCGTTAGAGTTGACGAAAGCTAATGACTGGGTCGTAACTGTTCTCAAGTATTTAGGTTATGGTGATTTTATTAACATAGGTAAAACCCAGAGGTGTTACTTGTGTTATCGTATTTTTAGAACTGGTTGGAAAACTCTTTTTTTAATTATGATAGTCTTGTGGTTTGTTTTTTTTCGTGTTTAAGATTAAGTGTAGTTTTTCCTTTTCTAAACTTATTTTTAGATATGTGTGTTGTGATTTCGTAGATTATAATAGCGATGAGACCTACACATTACCTAAAATGCATTTTAATGTACAATAAAGTATACAAAGCAGCTCTTAATTGACCGCATTCTATTATTGGAATATCATATTAAAATAACCAATCAACGCGATGAAGACGTATCTACATCAAAGTGGGTCCACTTGAAGACATGTAGAACTCTAGTGAAGAGCTTAACGATACGGTCAATAGATATCTAAAAACGATTGATGGTGTAACGGTAACGCAGCCTGGTCGACTGACTAAACATGCATCATCAACTAAGATTTATAATCACTTTTAAAAACACGCTTTTTATTTTTACAAGATTGAATACTTGGCGTTTTTTTTCGTACATGTTTGTTGAAACTCACAAACTTGCTGATTTATTAATTAAGTATTTGGCACAAATATTTGTTGATAATAATAGTTGGTAAATTCCTCACGAAAACTGAGGATGCCTACAGAACTTTGGACATAATTCATATTAAGAAGGTAAAGTTAGTTACATTTTTATGGGGGCAATGTTAATGTTAGTGTTTAATAATGTTAATGTTAGTGTTTTCTTTTGTCTATCCATATCAAAACTAAAAGGGGAAGCTGTTGAATTCCTGTACCTAATCTTTCTTAGTGCGGATTTCACGCGAATTGACCGCGTTCAGCACATCTAAACGCGGTCAAGAGCTGTCAGTGCTCAATATTCCATAACAATTTTGACACTGACAGCTCTTGAACGCGTTTTAGAAATGCTGATCGCGGTCAGTTGATTGTTGAAATCAGCCCTTAATCTCTGTCCTACTGTTGAACCAATGTACCATAGCTACGCCCCCTTTGATATAAGTATAGCTCTGTTTAACTCAAAATAAATTATATCTTTACATAATAAACACTGTCTAGCAGTTGACAGCGACACGCACTTGTCGCACATCTGACACTGTTGCAAGACATGCGTGACGCATAACCGCTGTAACAGTATACTGATCTAGAACTCGTGCTCGTGGCCCTCGTGCTCATGCCGAGCGTAACACAGTGCGAGTGGATAACCACGTGACATCATCATAATAATATGTAACGTTTGTCTGTCCGTATGGCTGTTTTGTTTGTTCACAAGTTAATGCAAACATTCGATATGAGCTCAAATGTCCGAAAGACTGATGCAGCTCAATAACAATTAAAATTTTATTGTGTCTCATTAGTGACAGTCAAGCGGATGACTGGTCATCATTGCGGCCTTACTGTTGTGGTCTCAGGTTTAAGGTGAATTCTCTTCTTTTACGTTCTCACAACTTGGGCTTTTGTCGGTTGGAATACTACATAAACCTTCATTTTCTTTTCTTTCTTCTTACGTTAAAGATAGATAAAACAGGAATTAAATTAAAAGATTTTTTGACACCCTACTTCATACTCAACATTAATAAAACTTTCATAATTAACGATAATGGGATGCAATAAGATATTTATTTGTTTGAAGCGGAGATGGAGGAAAAGCTAGATGTGACACTAAACAAACAACATGTAGGTTTTCAGTTAAACAACAACATTTAACTGTGTAACCTGTCGTTAGTTTTAACACAATGTACAAGAAACTGTTGTTTAGCATTCTATTCAAAACTATGTAGGTACATTGTACAGCTATAATCAAATATTTTACTATTCACTCAATGTTTTTAGGGTTTCAATGTCAAAAGTGCAACATGACTGCTGTTTTTAAATGTATACTCTACTTTTACCTTATCTCTGATCAGAATAATCTATGACAAGTACTTCAAATATTACTTGCTTGAGATAACACTACGGACTAGGTAACTAACGTTTAAGCCTTTATAAATGATTAATTTTAATATTACAAACCTCGGTAGTGTTAAATACAATGTAAGACAAAGTTATGTACAAAGTGATGTAAGTCAGCCCGCAGCTCGCGAAGCTCACCGACTTAGGAACTAATAATAGCGCGGTAAAATATTCAATAGAGTATTTACACAGTTTATTGTAATTGTTGTTTGAGTGCTTACAACCAGTGGCGGAACCAGGATTGTCGTTTGGGAACGCTTGACTCTGCTGAGGGCTGCTGAGGGTAGGTTTTAGCAAAGTAAACACTAAAAAACCACACAACATTTTAATTTGCTTAACACATAGGTAACGGATAGTATAGGTAACGGATAGTATAGATAATGGTGAAATGTTGTACAAAGATAGAGATATCATAACAGCCTGGCATCAGTATTATGAACAGCTATTAAACCCAATACAAGCTGCCACACAACTCCCAGAAATGGAAAAGAATGTAGGACTTATACCTCCAATACACCCAAGTGAAGTTAAAAAGGCCCTACAGAAGATGTCAAACAAGAAAGCCATAGGCCCTGATGGTATCCCTGTAGAAGCTTGGAAATGCTTACGTGAACAAGGAATCGTACTGCTCACCAATCTCTTCAACTGTGTGTTGTTCTCTTCTAAAATGCCAGAGGCATGGAGATTGAGCACCATAGTTCCAATATATAAGGGAAAAGGTAACAAGCACGAGTGTAACAACTATCGCGGAATCAAGCTTCTAAGCCACACTATGAAGCTCTACGAGAGAGTGATTGACAGTCGTCTAAGATCCGAGTGTTCACTGTCAAAAAATCACTATGGCTTTGTACCTGGCCTATCGACCACCGATCCGATGTTTGCTCTGAACACGATTGCTGAAGAATATCGCGCCAAAAACCGACCATTGTATGTCGCATTCTTGGACATGGAAAAGGCATTTGATAGGGTCCCAAGAGAAACGATCTGGTGGAGCCTTCGTAAGAAAAATGTCCCCGAACAATATATCAACATCGTTGCCGACATGTATAGGGGTGCGAGATCAATGGTTCGGACAGTTGTGGGTGAGACAAAACCAATAGCGGTCACAGAAGGCGTACATCAAGGCTCTGTATTGAGTCCCTTCCTGTTTTGCTGTGTTTTGGATTCACTCACTGAGTTGGCGCAGAATTCGGCAGCGTGGACTTTTATATACGCTGACGATGTAGCCATCTGCACAGAGAGCCGTGCTGAGTTACAGCAGGCACTTTCATCGTGGAAACACCAGTTACAGGCCGGTGGCCTAGTGCTGAGCGTAGCAAAGACCCAGTTCATGTGTCTTAACGAACCAGATCCAAGCGATAACAGTTCGATTCCCATCGATGGACAATTGGTCACCTTGTGCGATCAATATAAGTATCTGGGGAGTATGATGCACAATTCCGGGAACGTAGAATGCAACATTCAGCACCGAATAGCTGCAGCGTGGCTAAAATGGCGAGAAGTAACTGGTGTTACGTGTGATAAGAGAATGCCTGTTAAACTAAAGGGCATGATATATAAGACCATCATAAGACCAGTCCTTATGTATGGCAGTGAAACGTGGGCCATGACCCAAAAGAACGTGCATACCATTCAAGTTGCTGAAATGAAAATGTTGAGGTGGATGTGCGGCGTTACCAGGCTTGATAAAATCCGTAACGAGTACGTGCGAGGAAGCCTGGGCGTTCGCGATATCGCTGACAAGATGCAAGAGAGTAGGCTGCGATGGTATGGTCACGTAAAAAGGAGGCCGCCTGAATATGTAGGCAACTTAGCGCTACAACTTACCCTTCCCAGTCCAAGACCCAGAGGCAGACCCAAAACAAGGTGGAAAGCTGTAGTGCTAAAGGACATGAAAGAGTGTCAGGTATCCGAAGACGATGTCGAGAATAGAGCGAAGTGGAAGAGAAAGACCAGGAAGGCTGACCCCACCACCATGTGGGATACATAGCCAGGAAGAGAGAGAGACATAGGTAACGGATAGCTTTTGGCAGATTCCTCAATGACTTCGTTAGGTGGTAGACTTCTAGAGATAACTCGGTGACGGTGAATATTTACATCATAAAGAAATTAAAAACTTGAAAACATATTACTTTGTACCTTAAGTATAGTAATTCTTGTTAAAAAGTTTAATTAGAATAATATGAAGTTCACTTTAAGATTTCTCACGGAAGAACTCAGATGCTTTTGGGGGCTTTTGAAGCCTTGATTTGAGACACAGTTAATTTATATATTGTTACAGTTCCAGCCCCCCTTGGGAAAAAGAAGCAACGTGCATCAACAAAAGTTAAGGAAAACTACTCTCATTTTGTTTTCCTAGAAATTAAAATTAAAAAGTAAGTATGTCTGAAAGTGCACTCGTCTGTCGCATGTTATCCTATGTCAAGTAGTTTGTTTTAGCTGGTTTAATCCCATGGTAAATTCAGGCAAATTAACATCCTACGTCAATTTTCTCTGTTATAGCGATGTCATACAACGGCCCAACAATGACAGTTGGTGATGATTTGAATGTTGTCAAGTAGCTTAACAATTAACTAACCAACTTTACCATAAGAATATTTACCAGCTAAAACAAACTACTTTACATAGAATGGTATGCGAAGTTTTGCATGAAACTGTCGCAAGCTCATAACGTGCGCACGCGCATAACAGTGACTTACCGCTACGGTGCACTGTCACTCCCCAGCGTGACACCTACATAACTGGTGTCATCACACCTGGGTACTCGTATTAAACTTTCTTTTTGCATGGCACATCATTTTATGCTTGGATAGTTGGATACAATTAAAGAAATGGCACTGTACTTATTGAAGTCGGCATTGTTTTGTTTATTGAAGTGCAGAACAATTTAGTGTAAATTGACGTGTAAAACACGAGTTTCGGTTTTGTCAAAGAATACAATTTTATTTTAATGCTAATATTGTGATGATTTAATAACTTAATCGATTAAATTGTTTACATTTTAGTATGAATGTTGTGCTTGCCCTTTAGTAATGTAGGTATTTAGTTCAGTAATTAAAGAATCGAATGATCACTTTTTGTTTGTTACTATCTTTGTAAATATGTCGTTGGTGTGCCTTGCTAAATAAATAAATAAACACACAATAATCCATCAGGACTACAACATGCATGATTACAACGTCACATCGTATTCAGGCAAATCTTTAGGCAAGTGTAAAATATTAAAGGAATCTGTTTAATTGGAATGCTTCTGTTTGCCTGCACATCTGCTACGACGAGGCCTACAAAAATTACGGAAAAAAAGCTGAGAATTTTTGCGTAAAATATTAATTACCTTAAATACTGTAATATTTGTTTTAAATAACCTCTTGTACTTAAAATTATAATTATTTATAAGTCATATTTTAAAGTAAATGACCGTATAATATTGCAACTATTTAGATGTAAATTAGATTAATGTAACTAAAGTCATTATCATACAAATAGTCAGATGCGGAGTTTATAGACATGATCTTTACTTATGTCATCATATTAATGTCCATGCTGTATGAAATATGTACCGCCAATACACTTAGTACCTTCTTAAGGTGACGAGTATTTATACAATATTTTTCCTTGTAAGGCAAAGTAATTCATTGACTGATATTTTTGCAGGTACATGACGGTTGCAATTTTATTAGGACACATATTTTATTAGGACATAAATTATTTTGCCTTTAATATACCTAAAATTCTCTAAATGATGGTGAAAACCTCAAAATCCGTTGCGTGGTTTAAAGAACAACGCGGTCACACAGACAACCACGAAAATAAATATATCAAGAATGTTCTCAAAAATATTTACGACTATTTACAGATGTAATGCATCTTATACTAATCAACTTTGGCTAAAACCGACAAAAACATAAATACATTTATGAAAGTAGTATATACATAAATACATGATAATGTTTAATTTATAGACGATAACAAACAAGCAAGACACTAAGGATAATTAAAGTTCAGCTTTTTCACTACAAATTTTTGCTTTCATATTTCATGTTTTTGTCTCCCAACTCCTGATATAAGAGACTATCGCTGAGCGTGTTTATTTCTTATAACTACGAGTTCTAATATAGATATTAATTTAAAAAATAAAACCTGTCAGTGACAACCCGTCAATTCATCGCTCAAAACTGGTGTTCTTATAGCCCACTAAAGCCTATAATTTTATTTTTTATAGTCCATACATAGCCCCACGGATAGATTATTATACCTATTACATTATTTTCTTATGCTAAAATTTGAACCGTATCTTCATTTTTTGCAAACGCAAATAAATCCTTATTTGAGCAAAAAGAAACAGATTTCATTTAGTTACGACATATTTCTCTTTTTGTAGTTGCTCACGAAATAATAAACAAATTCTTGTAAGATTCTATAATATAACAGTACGAGGAGGTATTGAACCGAGTTGTCCGAAATGAATGACGTGTATTGCTTGAATAGCAAACGAAATATCCCGTTAAATAACCTTTGGAAGTGCGAGGGAATCTAATTGTGTGCTCATTGTTGTGAGCTGACCAAACAATCGCTAAGATGTCGTTGTCGAAGCGATAACACAAGAATTTTAAGAAGTTTTTGGCTATAACGTGGCAAACGTTAACATCTTTTTGAACAAGTTATTACCTTTTAACAGCGATGCAGAGGAAAATGTTGTCGTTTCTGGTTTGAAAGCAAAAGTATGTCTGGACTTTAAAAGAGACTTTGACCCCTGAGTTTGTTTCGCCATTTCTTCTCAGAGGTAGTCAGATAAGAATTGTGTTGACTCCATCCAGCTTATTCTTTATTTCCATATTTATTATGACGTGTCAAAGTAAATAAAAATTCGTTTCATAAACAATTAAACTGACTACAAAAAAGATCTCTGAGTTCTACAAACCATGATTCTATTTACATAATTAAAATCAACACTCATAATTATTAAAACAATTAATTTTACGCAAATTATTCTAAAGTTATTAATAATTATATAGTTGCACAGTAATTAATATCGAAGTGTTACACTCTTAATTAATCAACGCTAACCGGTTCCCGACTGTGTTTATTAAGTAACTGTAAACATAATTTTATTAACGATACATTTGTGTCAATTACTGCTGACGAATAACTGTTAATTTCGTGTATCGTCACACGAAAATTTATAGAATTATATTTATAAAGTATTAAAAATTAACTTTATAAACTTTAAACGGAGCTTTAGATTTAGACCATCGAACTGAATAACTTTTACTACTTTAACTACTTACTTACTTACTTTAACTTTGTAATCGTGAAAAAAAAATCAGGTGTTCCATAAAAAAGTTTAATTCCTACTGTTCTAAACTGTATGGGACAGCTGTTTTTTTTTTCGCGATGTCAACCTTGTTCCCATAGTAAAAGTTATTCAGTTCGATGGATGGTTTAAACTCTAATGCACCTCTTAAAGTGTGTAAAGTATTTTTTTTTATGCCGTATATGTAATGAGTCAATAACCAAATAGGAAGAGTATTATATTCTATTCTATAAGTACTGTTTCATTATATTTTTGAAAATATCTTAACTTAAGTCGGTGTAAAGAAGTTTATTTCCATTAAACAGATCTGTTCAGGCATTTAAAAGTTATGCTGGAACAAAGAAACTCATACACATGAATCCTAAAAACATTACACTTCTTTTTGGGCAGTCCTAGAGGTTTGTAAGAAAAAAGGGGAGGCCTTTATTAAACACAACGCAGGCTAACAAAAAAAAATAATCGCCAACAAGAAAACAATATCAAATATAAGTAATATCATCCCAGAGCTAGTAAAAGAAAAAAAAATGGCAAGTTTTTAACACCTGCCCATCCTTCTGCATAATGTTTTATAGATTCAATGCTATATACAGTAGCTGAAAATATTAGTTATTTGAAAATATTACAATAATTTATAATGTACTATAATTTATTACAGGCACTTAATTGAAAACACAATAAAAAAGCAAAGCCAACAAAACTGCACGAATTTGCATCGTTGATGTCTTTTTAAGGAACGACGCATGCGCTACGATCAATGCTACGAATAATCGCGCATTTTTCATTAAATTATGTTTTGACAAATCTCATCATTAGTTGGTACTGACAAATTGTGTATGGTGTTAGAATTATTTATTGTTTGTTTATGTTAATAAAATGTGACATTCAATGCCTTTTTTTGTTTATTTTTTGTGGCAAATCCTTATACTTAGGTACGTTAAAGTTAAATGTGATTATTCAATATGAAGGAAGTCTCATAAAACAAGCTTAAATTAAAGCTTTATTAGTAGTAAATTATTCTTCAGAACACAGGCTGGCCTCTGCTCATTTTTTTAACTCCTTAATTTTAAGCAACTTGGCCTATATACTAACCTATACCGAGTAGGTATTCTTACATGTTGTTCTAAACTCCTAAGGATATATTATCCTTAACTGATGTCGTAGTTATCTTAACTGTATCGAGAGTAACTGTAAAAATGTATTTACCTTCTTATTCGACCCCAAAAAGAGCACAGCACGTTCAGGACAAACAGTTTCAAACGAAACGTGTCAACAAACACTTGAACACTTGGATAAAGTCTGGGTATTATTCGTTTGTTAAAACAACTCCGTACTTAATCGATTGTATTGAAAAATTCGTTCGGATCTCGAATGTCGTGCGGCATGAAGCATCAGCGCGCGCGCGGCTATACGGTCTGTTGGGATGTGCGCCCGCGCTGCACTTGAACGTTGAACTGGCGCGCCTACCCGACCGCGGCCAGGAGACCAACGCAGGCGCACGCAGCCGAGCGACCAGCAACCAACACAACTCCACCGGGTCGCACCAACACGTACGTCCGTCGCTCCAAAGTAATTGTAGCGCAAAATATGATCGCGGGCAATGGACAGTAAACCGCAGGAACATTTCGGAAACTGTGTTGTGGTGAGCCGCCGACGGCATCACAACTTAATTGATCGCCCAAAGATTGCTATCTATCTATAGTAACGTTATCTATCGGACGTAGCTGTTTCTAATAGATTCGCACTAATTGTAACGTTCTACATAGATAATGGCCGTGACCAACCGCAAATCGATGAATGAGCCAGTATTGAGATGCCAACACTTGTAGCCACTGACCAATATTGTTCAACTGTCACATTCAAATACACTTTACTGACAGTCAACTGTTGGAGCCTTCGGATACAAACAAATGACAAATGTTTCCAACATTGAAGCTACAGTAGAACCAAACGTCACAAATGAATCAATAAACGTCAGTTAAAGTTCAAACGATCCAAAACAACACACAAGGCTTTAAATCAAGATTCAAGTTCGAATCTCAAATATATAAATAAGTAACAATTACTTTATGATAATCGTTATAAATAACGGATAATTAAAATTAATTTCAGTTTGTTGTAACAATAGCAGCGAGCACCTATTATCAACAAATCAAAGTATAGCGTCAAACAGACAAGGCCGCGGTACATAGTAACATATAAAAAACACATGCATAATCCTTGTTATGTTAAATTAGCTTCGTAGACAATAAAGGCACACTTGAGCGATGGTGAACTCATAGTACTTAATAGTTAATTATTTACGGAATATCGCGCTTAGTCACCTTAACTTGTGTTATACTTTGATTGATATTAAACACCTTATTAATATCCAGAGAATATCCATACAACTAGCAAGTATCAAATAAGTTATTGGGTTTTAGTCGTCGTAAAGATAACCAGATATTAGTTATTTTTTTCTAATTAAACCCTCTGACAACATAAAAGCGTTGACAAACATGGACATATCAAACATAGACACTAGCAGTTCTACCATCTAAAGATTGACGCAATAAAACAGGATATTTTAAGTAGCAATAAGCAAGGAAAGTCGTGGTAGTAAAGGCAGTATAATAGCGACATCCTGGGCATGTCCTAGGCAGCGAGTGGTCGCGGCCGGGCGTCGAACCCGGGACGCTGCTCGCACAGCCGCACCGCGTAAACCGCCACGCACACAGACATGACGAGATTACGACTTTAAAAATACCAATAAAAATATACATTGGCAGGATTCTGCAACGACTATCTGCCCTTATAATTTATAATCTTCCAGGTTTTTTTAAAGTTAAACAATAAAGTTACATTGTTTGAAAAACTCGTTACTAATGAGCGTTTACGATGTACGGCATTTCATACAAACTTTCAAGCCCTTGTTTTTCGAAATGACTGAACCGATTTTAATGATACTTCATACGCATAAGCAGGATACAAAGGTCTAAAAACTTAGTTAAGAACATTTTCGAAAATGTATCTAAGTTTCTCAGGCATTTCGAAAAACAAGGGCTTGAAAGTTTGTATGAAATGCCGTACGACGTAAACGCTCAGAAAGACTAAACTTAAGATCCACAAGTTCATAAAATTAACGAAACTGACATCAATATTAAATAAAAGCAAATAAAATACTGGCCCACTAAACTCTTCACAGCTTTGAAGGTTTATTGCAAAAGAAGAAATTTTCCCACTTTCCTTGTCAGTCGCGTGACAACGTTGATTAGTTGGTTGACGTTATCTTTACAGCCGCTTGTGAAACAATTACATAGTTAAGAAATATAACTGACAAGCCCTGCTACACTATAAAGATGTTCAACAATCTGCCAAGAATAAGTGTTACATGGTTACACTATATTTTTCTAATAAATTCCCATTATGCCGGCAGTGCACGTCGGTCCTAAGTCGTAGAGGTCTCCCCGTCGAACGTTTATTCCCGCACAGTGCGGGCGTTACATCACATAAACATGGCCAGCGGCTGGTGGCTTCTCCAGACCCCCATATAACACAATTTTACGCCACCCGTGCGTACTTCGCCTATAAAATACCCTTAAAACTTAGCCCACCTTGAATAACTAAATCCCAATAAAACTTCCTTTGTTATTTATATTGCAGGTTTATTTTGAAGTTTCTAGGAACTAAAATTGAGCATAATGTATCTTAATAACTAAACTTAATAGTAAAATAGTAACAGAAGTTAAGACCCGACTCAATAAGAACTTGCAATTAAGTTCCAGTCAAATCAGGGCTACCTACTTCTAGTCTCAGTAATTTAGATTAATCTCCTGACACCGAATCTCTGACAAAAGACTTAATTTGAGCATTTTTCAGTCAAATTGTTGATGCTTATTTCAATCCAGGGTAACAAAAAACAGTAACTCAGAAACAAAAAATAATTTACATTGCGCCTGAAATTGTTGGACTCTTTTATACAGCCTTTGAGCAAGCCAATGAAAACATCGTCGTATTGAAGATTTAAATTCTTCCTCTTCCCGTTTCCCATTCATATTATCTTTTCATTTCATTTCGTTTTTGGCTTTCGTTCCTATTTCAATCTTACTTTAATCGTCGTTACCCCGTATTAAAATACATTCACTATACAGTATACATATAACTATCAAAGCTTTCATTTTCTACTCTTCTGCGTAGTGTTTGGATATGGCATCTATTATGAATTGAAAGGTTCTAGGGTCGATCCAACTGTGCCCTGAAGGCATTTCGTATTGCTCTAGACTCCTGGTGTTTCTTCCTACGGTACGCTCAAGGAAATAGTCGTCATACTCCCTGTCGTAGTCAGGCAGGATCGGGTTGAACTTGGCGTAGTAGATAGCTGACAGGCACGCGTACAGAAGCAGGGCTGCAGTGAAGAGCTGGAATTGCAAGAAAGTGGAACTTTAGCAGCAGAACTAAGTCCAGGTATGAAACAGAGATTTAAGAAAACTAGATGTGCTCCTGTCTAGATTAGGCATAGAGTGAATCTCTACGAAAATTGAAACCATAAATTATCGGCAGCTTACGTATTGACTGTATTTAGGTATTCCAGCATTATTAAGTGCAAATATATAGTCGAATAATGCTAGTTATTTTGCGCCCATTCCCATGGCTATTTCTTCGATTTAAAGTTTAAACTACTCATCGGCTCTAAAGCTATTATTTGCCATTCAAAAATAACATTTTACTGAATGAAAAGTATTGAAACATCCGTCAGTGACTAATAATGTATCTGTTTACAAAGATAAGCTTTTATGAGGTAAGGTAAGGTTTGGATCAGAATGTGAATCAGGCACAATAAGCGGTGGGTCATTACCGCGACCCGCACGCGCCGCTCCGCAGCGCCGGAACTACTCACATCCTCCCTCCACCTCCACCCTGCCGGGAGATCGTGACCACCATTTTGAAACGTTACGTCGACTTTACAAAATACTGCCCAAAATGTTACGTGAATTTCTTAGTTTTACACCAACATTTTAAATAATAGTTCCACAAGCAAAAAATTCAATTAACTCGGCTTGCTTACAAATATTGTATTAATTAACTAATGAATTTTATTTTATGCTCCTTTGATTAGACAAAGACGGTTTTAGACGTTATTTTTAATTATTACCACCGAATTGTAATAGAGGAAGTTTTAAGATATATCTTCCCTTTACTACTAACGTATACGTTATCGTTAAAGTAAGAAAAAATCAGGAAACATTTAAAAGAAGAAGCACTTAAGCCGCGGCCGTGAAAATAATATCACGTTTCGACAACCAGCCGATGCGTTGTCAATAATGCTCCTATTTAGTAGTTATGGACAAGTTAATGTAAACGAGCCTTATGTTTATCTAAATACATACTCGTATTGTTGTCGAAACCTCGATCTAGGAAATGGTTGTATGTAACGACATTCGCAAGGTCTCGCCGGCTACATCGCCCTGTAGCGACGGTCATCACATGGCTCCACTCGTAACTATGTCAATGTTATGTCTTCTAACTACCGGCTGATCGTCAAATGACAACGTACTCGTAATAGCACTTTTTGTTACGAAATTATAAACAACAATAATTTTCGCGCTACGATGCGCTACGGTGCGCTTGAGGTCAAGTCTATTTATGCGCATTCAGGAGATGATGACGTCTGTGTCAAAAACAAGGTATCGGCACTTAGTAACCGTAATTAAATATTTTATCGTACCTAAGTACTTTTTAATTGATCATGACAATATAAATATTTTACAATCGTTCTGCAAATATAAAAAAAAAACAATTGAATGCAGCTTATTCGAATTTTTGATTCATTCTAATTTCTTCTTTCATTAAATGGAACCATGGAACCCCTCTCGTTAACAAATAAGTGATAAGAGTACTCACTTGGAACACGCTCCAGAACTTGAAGGATCCTTCGTTGATGATCCAGTCGTAGTACCCTGCCCAGGGGTCGGTGTACCTAGCCTTCTGCTTCATAGGCTTCGCAGTGGTGGTTTCCTCGTAGTGGTGGTGGTGGTCTTCGTCGTAGTAATCCTCGAAGCCTCGGCCGCTGCCCACCGTCTCGTTTTTCGGCTTCGTTCTATTTCGTCTTTGCAAAGGTTTCGTCTGGAAATGCCAGTAAAGCTTATTAGTAAGTATGTACCTACTTGTAGGGGAATTTTCATGGTATGGACAAGTGAAGAAAAAACATATTTTTCGAAGCAAGTTACGAAGGACAGTTATCATAAGAAAATGTTTTTCACGGCTTTCGTTCATAAATGTAATAAAAAACGTATTATTGGTTTAGAATGTACTACGTAAATTTTTCACAGAATTTTCCAAGTTTATGAAATAGTTTCATTGGAATCGACCGAAACCGCGGGAAACAGCTAGTAATTTAATAAATTCATGACAGCAAAATAGGCCAACAGCCTATATTTAATTTATTCTGAAATTGTCACAGAAACTGTGTCAATTTACTTTAGAAATGTACACAGGAAAGAAGACATAACTTACACAGCTGCTTTATAAAAAAACTAGAGAATATTTATCTAGTCTGGCTCTACATAAAATACATGAAAGTCCCTTTAATAAGTTCACAAGCTACGTTTGCCCATTATACAACTGTCTTGTTAAAGCAAACTGTGCGTAACTTGCGACAAGTTGCTATTCGAGTTTCAAAGTAGTTTACTCCAAAGTGATTAAACCTCACGTTTGGCTACATCGAGCCAACAAGATTCCGGAGAGCTCCCAAGATTACCTCTGTACCGTAATCTTAATTCCGTATCTCTATCTTCATAATTAACCTAATGCCAATCCTTAAAACTACTGCAAATATGATTTTGAAGAGACTCTATTTCTGATCAGCTTTACGCCTATATGCATGTAGTCCACGTAGAGTTGAAAAGATAAGTTTCCGTGACAAATTATTAATAAATGTGCTAATTATAACGACCCCAAATCGAAGACTCTCACATGAATGGAGACAAAATTATAAGAAATAATCTAAGTAGGCGTTATACTTCGATTTACACGTGCGTGTCAACCGTGGTTGCCGGCTGGTTGTCTAAATAAGTTGCGTCTCAACCATCCAGTTAGCGCCATGGAGTCGGTCACCCAGTTCACCCACTTTACCCAGTTCAGTGGGTACCGTACTGTGACCTTGTTTCATTTGTTTCCGGCCACATGCCACTAGAATGTTCAGACTATTTCAGATGGACGCAGTCTTCACGGACGATTTGTTTAATTTTTATGAATGTCTTAATTGGGCTTTGCACGTGTTAGTAACGATGATCGAAGGAATTTTTTGAGATGTTTTTAAACAATTTCTTAACTTTTATGCCCCAATATCTAGATGAACGATGTATTAATTATCAGTTTTTGGGTATGGCTATTATGACTCAAATTAACATTTCTTATTGAAAGTTGAGTGTATATATAAGGGATAATCACAAGATCGTATTATTTGCAGATGACACTTCCCTTATTTTTAAAATCAAACGTCAGTTAGTCAACTTTGAGCAAGTTAACGATGCACTCTCTAAAGTGGTGCATTGGTTTAATGTAAATAATCAAAAAAGACTAAACTCATTAAATTTTCAACGCCAAATGTCAGGCAGCTAACTACCAAGGTTCAAGTTAATGGAATAGAACTGAACCCTGTTGAGTCGACAGTTTTTCTTGGAATCACTATTGACGGTAAATTGCAATGGGGCCCACACATAGAAAAATTGTCAGGAAGGCTAAGTTCGGCCGCCTATGCTGTTAAAAAAATTAGACAGATAACGGACGTAGATACAGCCAGAATTGTTTATTTTAGTTATTTTCATAGTCTTATGTCATATGGGATTCTTCTCTGGGGAACCTGTTCGGACATTAATACTATCTTTGTTCTACAGAAAAGGGCTGTTCGAGCCATTTACAACCTAGGTCCGAGAGATTCCCTTCGAGAAAAATTCAAAGAAATAGGCATTCTGACTGTAGCTTCTCAATATATATTAGAAAACCTATTGTATGTACAGAAAAATATATCAAATTTTAAGAAAATGTCCGATATTCATAGTTTAAATACCAGGAATAAACACAACCTTGCTGTACATCACACTCGTCTCCACAGAGTAAGCAACTCGTTCATGGGTCAATGTATACGCTTTTACAACAAACTTCCCATTGACATTCGAAACTTACCCATTAAACGATTTAAAAACTTCATTAAAACCAAACTTTGTAAAAAAGGGTATTATAGAATTTCCGATTATTTAGAAGATAAAAAAGCATGGGATTGAGCTGCTCGCTCTGCTAAACCTTGTAATAAAACCTTGAAAATTTACATTATAATTATTCAGTAAAATCATCAAATTATACCAGTTTTATATAAACATTGACATTGTTGAATATTACATACAAAATGACATGATTACTTTGTAAAGTATTATATTATTTTAATTATTGTGAATGTGAGGACTATGTGGATATTTTTTTTTTTTTTTTTCTCTTCTCTATTTTCTTTTCTTTCTCAGTTAGTTTTAATTTAATGATGGTCTGGCAGTTTGAGTAGTTTATGCGGCCTACCCAAATGTCCTTTCTTTGGTACTGTTCGTCGAGTTGAGCTCCTTAAGTTCAGAGTTGAGCTCCGCGATTACTGACAAATGCTTGCACTGACTGGACAGGTCCACTCAAAGCTGTATGGTTCTTTCCTCAAAAGACCATTTCAGACATTAGTCTACATGGTCCTCATATGGCCTGACCAAGATTATGTCTGGACTTTAAAAGAGACTGTGACCTCTGAGTTTGTTTCGGCCTTTCTTCTCAGAGTAGTCAGATAGGAAACGCCGAACTCATCTAGCTAATTTTTAACATACATTTTAATATGACGTGTAAAAGTGATTCCAATATCCTATTTACAGAATAAACAATTTCATTTCATTTCATTTCATTTCAGTGTTAAACTTACTCGACTAAATCTTACGTATTCTAGTTTAGTAAACTTATCATTAGTTAACAAAACGTTGATTTAAGTCTAAAAGACAAATCGGTTTTCTCATTCCAAGAGGTTTTAGGTACCTACGAATTGGAATTTTGGTCGCAACCACAAGGGCTACAAGTAAGGAAATAAAACATGACCATTAAATCTTAAAAGTTCTTAAGTTCGTGTCAAACTTTTAGTGTACCCCTCAGGTTATCCAACTTTTCACAACTTAATAAAGTCGGGAGTAACGACTACTTTCAGTTTTGCAATGCACCACATTTGGTGTTTTTTTTATTTATTTGTTTCTCATACAAACATTTAGTACCACAGATATAGATTCATCTGCGATATCAAAATAGGTTTAAATACGAGTACGTACCGCGACAGCAGTGGTATTAGCGGCGGTAGTTGCTGTGATGGCGCGCTGCTTGTTGACATTCCTGACGACGTCCAGGGCTGTTCGAAGAGCCGTCAGGATGAATTCCGAGATCGGCATCCTACTGTGCGACTCCTCTTCCACAGGGGACGAAAGAGACGCCTCCGGGATCTCGCCAACACTAAAGTACAAATGATTAAATTGTGAAACAGATTTCACGAACGCGTTCGTCAAAACTATTATTTTATATTCGAATTAGTACCGGCCAAAGTGAATTAGTACCTTGTTAATAAGATTACTAAAATCTAAGCTGCTTATAAATGACTACCGTCCGCCAAGTCATTTTTTAAAGAAACGGAATTGTGCATTTAGTGTCCAATGCATTTCCACAACTTGGATTTTGAACAATCAGAGGCCCTGGCACGGACGCGTGACTTAAATAACGTAAATTCGAACGATTTTTGAACCGAAAGTAATTATATTGTATTATGGATTGCAATAAATATAAATTGAAATTTAAATAAAGTATATTTACGACGAGCACAATAAGTGTCACCCATAGATCTGAATAAATTCTTTAAACTATTTTCAATTTATAATGGTTCGAACTTAATTACATTCACTTTCGTGGTAGGCCCACAAATCTATTTGTAGTAGTTACAAACAGTAAATCTATTTCTATTACAAACAATGCAAGATTTAAGATTGCTAACACAATAAAAAAAAAAAAAAATTAGATACTACTCACTGTATGGGAATATATTTATACTTGCTGTAGGGCGGACTGTGCGGCGTAGCGGTGTCGTACCGCAAGGCTGCGCGCGCGCCGCCCGCCCACAGCGCCAGCGCCACCGCGCCCAGCCACACCACCCCGTGACATGACAACAACACCCCTTTTGACACCATGGCCGTGCCAGACAATATATAAAAAAAAACTATTTAAAAAAAGTCTGTTGTCTCTTTTGGTCCTTTGGTTTCACTTTTCAAAATTATAAGTACTTATTTTTGATTTTTTTTTTTGTTGTTCATGGTTCGCCGGTGGGCAAGCTACTGACAGATTTGTAATGCCGCGCCCCAGTTAACAGTGCAAAGGGAGCACTGAAATATGAATACTGTAAACAGAGCGAGCGTGGTTCTCTTTAAGTGGCGTGTCAATTTAATTTGTACAGTTGACACACTAGTGAAAGCTTGAGACGAGCTACTGGATCTGTTTCGTATCAACTTTATTAGGTAATTAACGTATTTTACAGTTTTCTCTCATTATCTTTTTTACCCGTAAATTTTAGAGACGTGCTAAATAAATAAAATTTGAGAAAAATCGTGAAAATTTACTAGTAAATGATGAGCAAATCCTTTTTCGAACTTATGAATGGATTAACAATCTGTTTCAAAACGATTCATATTCTGATTGATAGTGTATTACGTAATTAGGGTACAGGTTAACGATTTCAAGTTAGTGCGTAAGTAACTAAATATGAACAGATGTTACGAAATATAATATGAATTAATTATTTACCTACATGCCGCTATAAATTAGTACGTAGTTTCAGTTTTCAGTCGACGTTCATTAATGCGACGATAACCGACTTTTAATGATTTTATACTGAAGATCACGTCTAAACGAGTAGTAACGTATTATTGATTAGGAAAAATATATTTATGTTAAATTAGAGCATTTTTTTATAAATTAATATTTTAGTTTATACTTATATTACACAGTGAAATTAATTTGTAAAGTTATGTAAAACTAGTAGTTAGTAAAACTGAGAATCACGCAAAATCTATCAAGCGTATTTTTCTGAAACCTTCACCATTTTAAAGATAATTTATTTATTGATATTTTTGTATACTTGTTTTCTTAAAATACCTTTTGTTTTATGTATAATAAATTAATAATTCGTCTAATTTGGGACAGCGGTCCTTGATGGGCAAGTCTTATTACTGGCTGGACAATTGGACATACGACGCGTTGCGTGAGCTCAGTACAGAACACGCACCCACCCAGCACTCTAGGTATAGGCATAAGTATATCTACATAATGATGTTTTGAAGTTCTATCGTTTCATAACGCCTTGTTTTTTTTCATAAATTATTTTATTATAAACTACAACTGCAGATAAATAATAATTAATTTATTATTGCACTAGATGGAGTGCTGAGTTAAGCAAAAAAGAGTTTAGGAACTTAAGGTAAGGAAAACTTAAAACATGCTTCTCAAACGATCTCACAAAAAATCAATCTGTCTAGCCTTTTCCCAATTATATTGGGGACGGCTTCAAGTCTAACCGGATGCAGCTGCATACCAGTATTTTACATGGAGCGACTGCCTAATATCTGACCTCCACAACCCAGTTATTGGGTAACATGATACCCCTTGGTAAGACTGGTTGTGTGGTTGTTGTGTGTTGTGGTTGTTCGGGCTCTTAACGACCCGTAACGCCTGTCTGATTGCAAAATGACAGCCGGGACCAACGTCGAGGCACGGATGTTAAGATGGTCACCACTCCACTGACTGACCGCGGCAAGCGTAGCTTCTTAACCACGAGCCCCTCACAAACCATCTCACATTCTCACAATGTAATACAAAATGTACGCGTGTTATGGTATACTTAGTGACACATTCACGCAACGTGCAGACATGGTCTCGTCTCCGATTAATACATTTTCCACGTGTGAAAAGGGTCATGAAGGAAGTACCCAGTTATCACCGGCCTCCTAACTGTAATAATTTATTGCTGCTTACTCTCTCTATGGCTGAACATACACCATAGACTAATATGACATGACATACTCGTATTCGTATGTACGGTCAACCACTCGTTAACACATATACTACGAAAATCTACTAGTAGGCTTGATTGCATTCTTTGTTTATTTTACAACTAAGAGTTATTTTTTAATTTTGTTTTATCTCGTGTGTTTTTCTTTTTATTTATTTAACCTACTTCAATAAAAGAGGAGATTATGCATTCGGTGACTATGTTTTTTTCTTCGTGATTGCTGGGCCGATTTACATGATAAATTTTAATTTGTAAAAAGTACGTTGTTTGCACTGCACATCGCCTTGGCTTTCTCTAACATATAATATTGTATGTAAATAAAATAAATAATAAAGGTGTGGGCAATTTCAAACTGTTACCATGGAAATACAGTTGACCGTACAACGCTCAGCTTGTGACCATGTAATTATCACAGGTGCTCACTCCGCGATCTACTTATCTTATGTTCTCATAATCTATATTTGAGATAAACTGTAACATGTTTTTTAGAAGCAAATAATAATAACATATTTGTTTTATAAAATGCTGCAAGGAGAGATAAGATATTGCACTTACTTAAAACACTATATTTCATCATGAGACGGCTGGAATCCGCAATGCGGCTACACCTAGGTTTAGCCAGCCAAACTAAAGTGTAGTCTGCACTTTGGAATTTTACTGTAACAATATGTTGAGTGCTTGGCTAAAAGCTGCCCAATCTAATTACTTGGTTTTATGAATTCAATTTACTGACAGTTTTGTAATCTGAAATTGTTCGTTGTTATTTTTTTGTTAATTGTAATTTTTTGTCTTTGTTCGCACGGACGTAATAAAATCACGGCGATTTTTTTTCGCGTATTTGATGTTCGACGCTCTGCTAACCGCCGAGAGTTGAATATGCAACAGTGTGTTTTCTTGACGCGCTGGGATAGGCGCTGGATGCGCTCTGTTGGATTCTCAATGCTCGGTTCAATACCGAGAGTTCAAAAGCCAGTGTACGAAAAAAATTCGCCGTGATTTTATTACGTCTGTGCGAACGTTACTAGGCTCGCCACCTAGGTACATATACATATAATATTGGACTTAAACATAACTAGCGAAATGTGGTTGGACTATTTATAGGTACACCTTAGCCTAGCATTTCGAGGAAAGCAGCCGTGATGTTATGTTGTTTATGTTACTATACTCCATTTGAAATAAGATATGACATTTTGTCAAACATGCTTGGAAATTCGAACATTATTTACCCGACTTCGGCGAAGCAAAAAGGAGGGTTATGATTTTGACCGGTATGTATGTATGTATGTATGTATGTATGTATGTATGTATGTATGTATGTATGTATGTATGTTCATCTGTAACCTCATAACTTCTAAACCACTCATCATAATTTAACAAATGAGGTATTGTTGGAAGCGTTCTGATCGTCCGCTGGTTATAGGCTATAAGACGTTACATTGAATTCAATATGGCGCCCTCTAGAGGACATAAAGTGACGAACGAAAAAAAATTTTTTTTATAATCATACCATGTTTGGTATCAAATGAAAGGGCTTGACGAGCACATTACAAATATGTATATATATCATATTTTCAAAGTAAATAAATATGTTTAAATTGTTAAAAACATGCAAAAATGAGACTGTGCTACGTACGGCGCAACTGTAAAATTAATACCTATTATACAATTAAACCTATACAATAAAAAAAAATGCGGCTCTGCAAATACTTTATTACTCAAACTCAAAACTCTAACTCAAAGCATTTATTTCAATTAAACCATATACAGACACTTTTGAATTGTCAAGGAGTCAGTCAGTCAGAAATATGAAGCTACTTGCCCATTCCAAAGCCTAGTAGGTACCTATGGAGAAGAACGGTCCAGAAACTCCACGGACACTCTTTTAAATAAATAATTGTTACAAAATAGTGGTTACATCATTAATGTTTAAATTATACATGTGAGAACAATGTAAAAAGATGCGCACGTTAAAAGCGTCCGTAATAAAAAGATAAAAACAATTCAAAGATTATTAAAATAAATTAAAATAAGTCACGGCAGCTAAGGGATGACCAGTCCCAACTGACGGCGCGGCGGTGCCCGTTCACGAACATGACGCATGTATAGCACCATTTCAGCTCAACCATTTTGAAGGGAGCTAAATGATCCAACACACACGCCACCATCAGCGAGACATCTGAGTGAGCATGACATACTCTCAGCTGTCAGGGCACATTCAAGTCAATGAAAGACATAATACGAAATTATAACCCCAAAACAAATGAAATAAAAAGCAAGTTTAAAAACTAAAACCCGACTTCAGAAAAATCACGCTCTAAAAGGTATGAAACAAGAAAATATTTCGGACAGAAATCAAGACATAGGTACAAAAATGGTCAAAGTAAAGCCGTAGTCGCATGCCTGTCGGCTACAAAATTATAATGGCATGCGACTACGGCTTTACTTTGACCATTTTTGTACCTATGTCTTGATTTCTGTCCGAAATATTTTCTTGTTTCATACCTTTTAGAGCGTGATTTTTCAGAAGTCGGGTTTTAGTTTTTATTTGACAACCTTCTTCGAGATAAATTGAAATTGCTGTACTGGTAAAAAAAAAGCGAGCGTCAGGCCGGCAATCTTAGTATGAAAATCCATATCTGTCGTGTTTAGCGGCCAAATAAATTACTATGAAAACTCATATTATTATATGTCCTGTTATTTAAAAATGGAACTAACTTTTTACTTTCACATGGTAACCAAGGAGGTAACTTATCAAAGATTTTATTTAAATTTCGAACTGGCTTAGCAAATAGAGCTGTGAAGAAACAAATGAGCATATTGGCGCGTGAAAAAATTTCTTTGTTCGTCATTGATTAAGGAATTTATAAATAATTTACTTGGTTTGAATTTCCGCGCATTATTTGAGAAAAGTACTATACAAGCCTTGGCCGCAACCAGACATCGATGGACTCACGTATGTGTTTCACGATCGTCCATCAATGCCCTAATTTCTGACCTCGACAGTAATGTACTATTAAACAAACCTTTTTTACAGTCCGTTCAACCGATTTAGACTTCTTGACCGTAGGCAAAAGGATGGCCATAAAAGCAAAAAAAGTGGTTACAATACCAACTGTTTACTGCAGCTGCCAACCGATTATATAGAAGTCAAAATCGGTTGAACGGACTGTAAAAAAGTTTATTTTAATGTCTAACCTTATTTCAAATGGAGTATAGACAAATAGATACTAACATTATTGTAGACCAGTGTTGGATCCTGGCCAGCTGTCCACTATGGAAGACATATAGGTGTATCTTAAAAAGGTAAAGCTGTCTTTTTCGGAAACTTCGTGGATATAAACATCAAGCTTAATCTTAGGTTATTGTAGAACTGAAGAGTAAGCCCCTTTTCACACGTTCCGGCACCGGAAACTTAGCGAACTGAACGTGTGAAAAGGCGCTAAAGCTTACTTTGGTAACGAAAGTCTTACCGAGTCTTACGCTGCTCCCACATCTCCGCCGCGAAACCGTGGCAGCGGAACCGCAAAAATTCCGCCATGACTTGTCCGTTGTACGAAAGGCGAAACGGAAGCGAAACTGCCTGCTCTATCGTACAGATTTGATTATGATTTTATCTCTTTCTCGCGTGATTTCGCCGATCTGCTGGGAAGCCGTTTACACCTCCGCGCGCAGTCCGCCGGTTTTTTGCGGTTCCGCGTTTGTTTCGCATAGAATCGCGACATAATGTGGACATGCTTCGCAGCGGAATTGGTTCAGCGGTTCCGCTGCCACGGTTTCGCGGCGGAGATGTGGGAGCAGCGTTAACGAAGGAATCCGATTGTATTTTGATATTAAAGTTCCAAAACTCCATAGAAAAAAGTACTTAAAAGCTTTCCCGAATTTTTCTATTTTCTGAGCCTTTTTTCTTTCCCTAAAAGCCTAGTTTGGACTATCATTGAAAAATTCGGGAAATAATTGAAATGCTTTTTTTTCTATGCAGTTTTGTTGGACAGAGCAACGTCTGTCGACTGTCTGAATTTTTTTTATGATTCCTTTTTTTATTTGTCTACTTATTTTTTCTTCATCTTTCTTTTCTTTGTTTTTCCGATCTTTCTTTTTTCTTTCTTTCTTTCTTTCTATAGAAAAGGGAGGATCCTCCGACCGGACGGGTGTTGTGTCTGGTGTGCCGACGATTGATATAGGGACGTTTTGTATATTATATACTCGTCGCGCGGTAAGCCTGCTTACTTGATGCAGGATTTGTGTGACGTCACGTCTTTGATGCGTAGTTCGTATGTGGCGTTGTCGATGCCGCCACACTACTCATCATAATTTGACAAATGTGGTATCGCCCTTTATTAAAACTTTCCAACTGTTTAGTTTTTCTAGAGTACACTTAGCTGAAAAACAATTATTGCAGTGGCAAGTTATACAACGTCATGAAATTGGTTGGGTGCCTGAATCATGAAAACTTTTCAATTAAAATGTAACAAGACACATCCCTTGCAAATATTAGAAATATATGTATATAATATTTTCGACACTACACTATCTTGTTAACGTTGCGGTTTCGCAATGATTTATCAAATTCAATGTAATCCATCGTAATATGTTGACAGCAGCATCTATATCTCCTCAGCACACTTGACAAAATACATTATCTCATTATCACCTCCAATTGTTCAAAGTGTCAGTGCTTCCTTGTCCTCGCGAGTGAACCGTGATCCCATCATGTGGAACCACAAATTCATAGTCATTTTATTATCATTATTATTTGGGCTGATCCAGAATGGCAGTGCATTATCGAGGATTGACCCATTAGTGGATTCCAAAGTTGGTTTGATTCGTGGTTTGAGAGCTGCTGATGGCGATTATTCTATGTTCATGGGTATACCTTATGCAACTGTGGATAAAAGTAATCCTTTCGGAGTAAGTTACTTACAAGTACATGTTTTTTCTGAATTAATTGTAAAATGTTTAAAGAAACCTTTAATTTGTTTTAGCCTTCTGCACCCTATCCCAGTTTTGATGAAGTTTTTGAAGCCTACGATGATTCAGCAATATGTCCACAAATTGAAGAATTTAATAATACTGTCGTAGGAACATTGGACTGTCTTCATCTAAACATTTACGCGCCAAACTCAGCTAGTTCCAGAAACAGACTACCGGTCTTAGTTTGGATTTATGGTGGTGGATATTCCATTGGATTCTCAGGCAGATTCCTATATGGACCGCGTTATTTAGTCAATCAAGATATTATTTTAGTAACCTTAAATTACCGATTAGGTCCCTATGGATTCATGTGTCTCGACACTCCTAAAATACCTGGAAATCAAGGTCTAAAAGACCAACGGTTAGCCCTCAAATGGATTAAAGACAACATAGAGGCATTTGGCGGGGATGCTGATAAAATTACTATTTTTGGGGAAAGCGCTGGAGGAGCATCGGTAGACTTCCATTTAAGATACAGCCAAGAAAAACTTTTTGATAAAGTAATAATGCAAAGCGGCAATGCACTAAGCCCCAGGTCAGTAGTCGAACCCGATACAACAGCACCTTTAAAATTGTCCCAACACCTCGGTTTCAAAACAATGGACACAGGAGAAGCCTTAACGTTTCTGACCACAGTCGACACAAATTTAATAATTGCATCGACGTCAGAACTTGGATTAGTATTTCGTCCTTGTGTGGAAACAGATATAGATATTACTGATAAGTTTATTAACGACCATCCACTCAACGTAATGCCGAATCTTAGAAATGTGCCCATCATTGTAGGATACAACAGTGACGAAGCCCTCGTAACGTATGAAAGCATGTCTTCCGCAGAATTTGCAACTCTAAACTTGTTTTATGAGAGTTTAGTCAAATATTTTAACTTCGGTGATGAAGAACTTGTTGAAATGGAACAATTCGTGAGACATTATTATATTGGAGACAAGAAAATAAGTGAAGAAGTAAAACAAGGAATTATAAGATTTGATTCCGATTTCTTTGCTAATTATCCTGCAGTGCGAACTATCCAAAAATACCTGGATAATGGAGCCGGAAATATATATCACTACGTGTTTGCTTATGATGGCGACAGAAATTTTGTAAAACACAGAGTTAACGTAACAGCTCCAGGAACATCGCATGCAGATGAAATAGGATATTTCTTCGATATCTCTTATATGGAAAACCCCACGCCTGAAGATCAACTTATCATCGACCGCGTAACAACGCTATGGGCTAACTTTGTCAAATTCGGGTATGTACAAAGTAAACTATAGGCAGGTATAAATATACATGAATAGGACTAGGACTTACTTAATTACAACATGTACATAAAGTTAGTTGATACATCTCACTTGGGAATACTACCCTGACCTAATATTTTCTCGACTCAAGTCACCAGCTCATGTTCTATTCTCTTTTCCAGAAACCCTACTCCGCAAACAACTGACCTGCTACCCCTACAGTGGCCGGCTGTTACTAAGGGAGCACTGAACTACCTGCTTATCGACTCAGAACTCAAAGTTGAGAAGAGAAATTACAAATCCAGGATGGCTTTTTGGGATCTATTTTATAAACTCAATGAAAAAGCCCAAAAACTGTATGAGGAAAGATCCAAATAACTCTAGATATTGGAAATTTATGAAATTTTGATCGGTCTTTTTTTGTATTCCATTGAGTTTTATCATAACCATTCATTATACTGATGTGTGTCATGTTCATTAAAAAACAATAAATATAAATTGGCTTTTTATTTTACCTTCAGAGAACATTCATATTTAATGTGAGCGTTAACATCTGTATTAGGGTACCAGAATTATGAGAAAACTGTTCTAATAAGGTGAACTAATTATTATCGTAACCAATGACACATCATTCACCGTCATCATCGGCCACATACACAGCGCCTAGATCTAACAGACTTATATTTTATTAATTCAATCAAAACTTCAAATGAGTATTCTGTTCCTATAGGATTTTGCAACAGAATCCAAACTAATATTATAAATGCGAAAATGAGTTTGTTTGTTTGTTACGCTTTCACGCTAAAAAAGCTGAACGGATTAGACCTTGACCTGAGGACATAGATCCTGAAACAGTTTTCCGAAATTCGTTTCTCCGAGGATACTTTTTATCCCGATATTCCCACGGGGTCGAGACTTATGCGGATGAAACCGCAGGGCGCAGCTAATTACCTATATTTCTTTTATAATAGGTAATGCCTCATTCTATATGACACTGCCGAACCGAAACTAAGACACATGTTTCAACGAAATAAGCAACCAAATTCTTGGCGAATTCCATATTAATTTTATGTCTCTAGTCTAGTCTACTCCTTACATTATCTGATATAGATTTGAACATAGCCATGTCATGATCAACTTCGTATCTCCAACGTACACTTGTCACCATGATAAGTGTAGGTAAAGCTATCTTGCTGAAAATGCTTTTTGAGAGTCACCACACCATCAGGCCGAAGAAGCGAAAGCGCCAAAATGGCTCACCACCTGCATCAGGGCAAAGCCCAATGTAAAGGTGAGGTGACCGACATGCGTATCGCGATTCCGGAAACTAGGAAACTATTTGATCCTCAAACCTACAAACGAATTTAGTAATTGTTCGGTGTTATCTTGATTAGGACGCGAGATATTAGATATATTAATTAAAGTCTTTGGAAACAATTTAATATTTCGTCGAAATTAATCATTGAAGCGACAAGTCATCAAGACTTAGGTGCATTTGAAGTTGCTTATTGACCGCCGAAAAATAATTCGTTGGTAGAGAATTAGAGATACATAGTTTTGTACGAGTCTACACTATCGCTGCCTTACGTTTTCGCAATGATTTATCACAATTGAATGTAGTTAATCTATCGATCCATGTTGCCAGCAACATCTGTATCTCCACTCTACACTTGACATAATGACAAGGCCCCTTATCTGATGATCACCTTCAATTGTTAAAAGTGCCTGCATTACTCCATCTCTCGCGACCGAAGCGTGAACATCATGTGGGACTGCAAATTCAAAGTAATTTTACCGTTATTGTTTAGTCTGATCCAAAATGGCAGTGCATTATCAAGGATTGATCCATTAGTGGACTCGAAAGTTGGCTTAATTCGTGGTCTTAAAGCTGCTGATGGAGATTATTCCATGTTCATGGGTATACCATACGCTACTGTGGATAAAAGTAATCCTTTTGGGGTAAGTTAAATACTTACAGATAATGTTTTTTACTGAGCTTAGAGATTTTTTTTTTAAAACTTACTTATTTTTTTTAGCCTTCTATGCCCCATCCCAGCTTTGATGAAGTTTTTGAAGCTTACGATGATTCAGCAATATGTCCACAAGTTGAAGAATTTAATGATACTGTAGTAGGAACATTGGACTGTCTTCATCTAAACATTTATGCGCCAAATTCAGCTAATTCTAGGAACAGACTGCCTGTCTTGGTTTGGATTTATGGTGGTGGATTTTCAATTGGATTCTCAGGCAGATTCCTATATGGACCGCGCTATTTAGTCAAACAAGATATTATTTTAGTAACCTTAAATTATCGGTTAGGTCCCTATGGATTCATGTGTCTCGACACTCCGAATATACCTGGAAATCAAGGACTAAAAGATCAAAAATTAGCCCTCAAATGGATTAAAGACAACATAGAAGCGTTTGGCGGTGATTCTGAGAAAATTACGATTTTTGGTGAGAGCGCTGGCGGAGTATCGGTAGACTTCCAATTATTATACAACCAAGAAAAACTATTTGATAAAGTAATTACGCAAAGCGGCAATGCACTAGGTCCCTGGGCGATAACAGAACCTGATACATCAGCACCTCTAAAATTATCAGAACATCTCGGTTTTGCTACAACCGATATAGAAGAAGCTTTAACGTTTCTAACCACCGTTGACACTAATTTAACCATAGCATCAACTTCAAAACTTGGATTAGAGTTTCTTCCATGTGTGGAAAAAGATTTTACCGATGTTGAAAGGTTTATTTACGACCATCCTCTCAACGTAAAGCCGAATCTTAGAAACGTGCCCATCATTGTAGGACACAACAGTGACGAAGCCCTTGAACAATACGAATCAATGTCATCCGCAGAATTTGCGACCCTAAACTTGTTTTATGACAACTTAGCCAAATATTTTAACCTAGATGAAGACCTGGTTGAAATGGAAGAAATGGTGAGACATTTCTATATTGGGGATGAGAAAATAAGTGAAGAAGTGAAACAAGGACTTATAAAATTTAGTTCCGATTTCTTTTTTAATTATCCTGCTGTGCGAACTATTCAAAAATATCTGGATAATGGGGCCAGAAATATATATTACTACTTGTTTGCCTATGATGGCGACAGAAATTTTGTCAAAGACAGACAGAATGTTACAGCACCAGGCACTTCACATGCAGATGAAATAGGATATTTCTTCGATATCTCTTACATGGAAAACCCCACGCCTGAAGATCAACTTATCATCGACCGCGTAACAACGCTATGGGCTAACTTTGTCAAATTCGGGTATGTAGATACAAAGTATATTAAATTTATTGATAATTTACTTATTTAATGCATCATCTTCATAATTATTATTATACATAAATTCAGTTGCCACACGTTAATTCATAAAATCTCACTTGGCAATACTTCCCTGACCTAAAAGTTTTTGACTAGTGACTCAGCTCATGTTGTATTCACTTTTCCAGAAACCCAACTCCGCAGGCAAGTGACCTGCTGCCCCTACAGTGGCCTGCTGTTACTAAGGAAGCACTGAACTTCCTGCGTATCGACTCAGAACTCCAAGTTGAGAAGAGAAATTACAAATCCAGGATGGCATTCTGGGATCTATTTTATAAACTTAATGAAAATTTCCAAATACTATATGACAATAGTTCTAAGTAAATATGTAGTTAAGATGCTGTAATTCATTAAAATAATGAAATATCACTATGACTGATCCATCGGTATTTAAAGATGATTATTTATAAATAAAATATCAGCTGTTCCATACATTTTGACCGCGTAGGTTGCACTTTTCTATGAAACAGCAGATTTTTTTTTCATAATCGACGAAAAATTTCAAAGTTCAGAATCATGTACTGAATCCATGGTAACCGGCTTCGCGTCGATGTCCCTGCCACCCTGTATTTCTATCTTTCCATCTTTGGTGTATCAAATCTTATTTCTTTTAATAATAGATTTAACATTGTTATTATTTAAAGGCACTAATTTGACAAACATAACATAAAGACAAGATTGTATCATTAGACTGATGTGTCATTAGCATTATATACAACAAATAAAAATTAACATTTAAATAAAGTAACTACTCTTTTTTGTAAGCTACTAAAGAGAACATTTGTGGGTGAGTGGTGAAGAAACTGGACCAATGATTCTGGATAAAGAGAATATTATATAATATTTGACTTTATTACAAACCAAAACCAAGAATGAGATCTTGAGCACCTTCATCAGTGGCCGCAGACACTGCTCAGCTCCTGAATCTAACGCCTAGTTTTTGTGCATATGTAAGTATTTCTTAAAAACATGCTACATTGTATAAGATACAGCCGAACTTAAACTAAGGCATATGTTTCAACAGAATTAAAACCAAAACCAAATACAGACCAAACTCTGTAGGTATCGGTTGTGCAACACTCGTTATCTGATATAGATTTGAAGATAACTATGTCATGATCAACTTACATATCTCCAGCGTACACTGTTCAACACAATGAGAGCGGATATATGTATGTGCCTATAGCGCAAAACGCTCCTCATCGAAAAATATTCAGTCTATAATTTGGAAAAATCGCAAATACCTGTCAAATATTTACCCGTTTTGATGAATTTGGCAATATTACTGTATGGAAACATGAAATATCGCTATCGCTATTTGCGACGTTGCCCACTTTCAGAATAAACGCTTATGACATGCATATCCGGATGCCGGATACTAGAAAATTCGAGATAAGTGACACCAACATTGAACTAATGAACTAATGAATGGGTGTTACCTAACGGAAAAAGGACGCGAGACATAATAAACATTGGTTAGGATTTAGTTTCTGTCGCCTAAATCAATAATTAAAGTGACAAGGTATCAAGATTTACATAGTAAAGTTATGAAACGATCCACAAAAAAATATATTTTGGTTTCCTAATGATTTATCAAAATTCAATGTAATCTATCGATCCGTGGTGATCGAGCAGTGGTGGCCCGGTGGTATCAGCCCCGGCTTACGAGTTGTAGGTCGTGGGTTCGAACCCAAGCAGGCGCTTTACTTTGTGTAAATAATTTCATAAACACTGCTCTCAAAACGGTGAAGGAAAACATCGTGAGGAAACCGGCATGTCTTAGAACCAAAAATTCGAAGCCATGTGACATCTACCAACCCGCACTGGGCCCGCGTGGTGGATTACGGCCCACTCCCTCTCACAGAGAGGAGGCCAACCCAAACCCAACTCCGCAGACAAGTGACCTGCTGCCCGTACAGTGGCCGGCTGTTACTAAGGAAGCACTGAACTACCTGCGTATCGACTCAGAACTCCAAGTTGAGAGGAGAAATTATAAATCCAGCTATCTAATTACGCAACACATTTTTGTAAACGATTCCGATTAATTTGTTTCATTTTGACAGTTCAATAACATTCATTGCGTTATTTACGTTGCTGAACAGAATTTATTTCGAACTTTTGAAGCAATGGATTAGCAATCTGTTACAGGATGGCTTTCTGTAGCCTGCGCAGACGACGGATTTTTGTCCGCGGATAAAAATCCGCGCTAAAATAGATCGCTTACAACTGTATCTTTTGTGCGCGGTACTTTTAATCCCTCGTTTGCGTTACTCGATACAGTTGTAAGCGATCTATTTTAGCGGATAAAAAAGTCCGCGTACAAAAATCCATCGTCTGCGCAGGCTATAAAGGATACTTAAATCTTATAGTTAACACAATACCACTTTTCTACCTGAGATTTTATCTTATCAATTTGCCAATATTGGCATTAACGTTTTTAGTGATTCAAGTGGAAAAATAACTATCTGTCTCCGGCGTTACTATGTTTTTATTTTTGAGAAAACTAGTTTTGAAATTCTTACTTTTAATTTCAAGACTCTTCTTCTCGAAGAATTTTGATATATTATAAATCAGTACTTTTCAACATAACTGGTCTGTTCCACCGTTGGTTTTGTATTTTTTATAAAATATGAAATTAACAATGATTGGGGATTTGGGTAAAAATAACGGGTAAGAATAAAGTAGGTATATACCCAACACTGTGTAGTATTGAGTTTGTCGTTTATACCTAACTCAAATTATGATTTACCTACACTCATCTCATATCCGGATTCTAGATACTAGAAAATACGAGATATTTCCAAAATAAATGCATCTCTATTTTGGCCCACAAGTATACTGTTTTCTCGCACATTTAAAAACAAAAGAGGTTCGCAGAAGTCAAATTTTAGACCAATTAGCACAATACGCTACACCGCAAAATGTCACTTTCTCCCACCACAAATTGGTTTGCTGCATTTTACACTAGCAGGTATTGCAGTAATATGCTCTACGCGATATCTATGTATTTGTAAAAGCTTCTCATTTAATTTCACTTGTTCTGTTTATTTATTCATTAATACGAATTGTTCTTTGAGTAGCACGCTGATAGCACAAGCGTAATCATGCTGAATTTTTTAACAACATTTTTTGTAAGTCTAATTAGGTATACAGAGACCAATAAAGTTTTGATTTCCTGTTATGCATGTTCCTTATGAACCTAAACCTTGAATGAATAGAAATAGATAAATAATGGTTTCATGCCATTATTAACCTTTCGTATTTCTCATTCGTACAGACGCCAGCACATCAAGTTAATTTTACTATAATTTGGATTCATAATATTAATTCAATAATTTAGTCATTATTTATTAATTTAAAAGTCATGATTGTAAATACCTTCACTGAAATTGTATTTAATACCAAATCATTAATAAAGGATGATCACAGTAAAAAAAAAACTGTACTATTTATAGAGCCTAGTTAAGTTACCTAAGATGCTCTATTTTGGGAGTATGTTGCAAGTTCTAATAAAAGATACGATAACAGGGGCTGATGTTTTTGTTAAAAATTAATCTTGGTATATTAATTATAATTTTCTTAATTCTAGATCTGTTAAACATAAATCTTTTTATTATGAATGAAGTGTACATCTCGGAAAGTGTGAAACCTACAATGTTCATCCTACTTTCATACATATGTAAAGCTCCCGACTTTTAGTCACTGTATTGAGTCTTTGTGAAGGGATTTCATTTTTATTTTCGTAACGTCACGTTCCTTGCTAGATTTGTATGTCTCTCGAAATAAGAATATCATTATTTTTATGTAGGTATGGCGAGAAAAACGTGTCATATTTGAATTTTTCGGCATGAAAACGATAAATTATTTTTGCTATTTTAATTTATAACAATAGGGTTCAATAAAATGCAATTATTTTAAGTATTTTTTTAATATTTTTGAACTTAAATTTAACAGTTAACATAGTGTTGTGACAATGAACTACGTTCAAACAAGAAGGAACATTGGGTAACGATTAAACGTGTCCAGTTCACAACGAACTTAAACTATTGACTTATTCTGTAGAATTTATACACCTATTTTCATGACTACGGATAGAAGATTCATCTAAGTCAGTTCTCTTGAAGAAGGTACCAACAAAAGATCTTGAAGTTTCTTATTGTTGTTTGCTCTTTTCACCAACATATTTTTCAGCCGCTGCAGCGATAGCTCGCGTTACCCTCCCAGTGATCTCGTGAAGATTCTCGTTTGAAAGATGCGATTCGATGGACCTCTTTGAGAAGAAACCTGCTGTCGTGTCATTTGGTCTCCAGCTGTTGGGATACGTAATCTTATGACGTAGTACGGCTTTGATAATTAGAGCTCCTACGTAAACGATGAAATATACACTGAAGTACAGTGGCAAATAGTAAAGTTTCTTTCCTAAGTAATAATAACTGTATCTGTTGACACGAGGCATCTCTGTAGTTGTAGTCGTCGTCGTTGTGTGGTGATAATGATAGTGGTCGTGGTCGTGATCGTGCTCATCAAAGTCGTGGTGGAACTTGAAATCTCCGGGGAAATCATTAGGAAATCCGTGATCGTCCATTGGAGCTCCATGTGTGTCCGGCTTCATGTCGTCAGCTGGAGGAGGCGGTGGCACCATTCCCATGTCATTCCCATTCATAGCGTCTCCACCTTTCACGTCCCCCATGTGACCGTGTGGTTTATCAAAGATGAGATCAGGATAGTCAGATTCAGGCTGATACGAAGGTGGTGGTCCGTCATGATGACCGTAGCTAGATGCGTGGTCCTGCGGTGGTGATGGAGGTGGAGCTGGTTTACTGTAATGGTACCCTTGGAAGTCAGGTTTGCTACCCGTATCCATCATAGGGGCCCGGCTATCATCGTCATCTTGAGTCATCGGTGGCTTGTTATAAGAATAACCCATAAATGGCTTACTGGGCGGTGAAATCGTGGGGACAAAAGGTTGTGATGGTGGAGCAGGGGCAGAAGGTGGCTTGTATCTGTAGCCAATGTCGGATGGGGGCCCGTCATCATCGCCCCCACTAGGAGGTGAGTCTGGTCCCGAGTCGAAAGGAGGTTGGTACGAAGAAGCAGGACGTGGTGCTGGAGCAGGTGCGTACGGTGGAAAGGAGTCATAGGTGGTTGGTGTTGGAAAATCGTCCGCTGTAAGTTTAGGAGCGGGCGGGGGTGGGGGAGGTACTAGGCTGGCGACGGTATTCAAGGGACGTGGAGGGGGACCAGAGGGTGGTGAAGGTAGTGGGGGAGGGCCTGAAGCAGACTGTTTTGACTTTTCACCGTAGGTTGGTGGTTGAGGCAAGTATGGCTGCGCAGGATTGTAGCGATCTATAGGTTGACGCATGGGAACTGCAGGATCTTGAACTTCACCTCTAACAGGATTTTTGATGTCAGTAAAGCTGTCCAAGTTAAACATATTGTTGCCTTTTTTACCGTTAGAAAAGGAATTGAATTGAGATTTCTTCATATTTTTCATTTGGAACGGTTTTAGGTCTATGTATGGAAAACGAATATTAGGTTCTGTGCGTATTGCTCGGGATTCGTTTTCAGCTCCATTACCAGGATTAGTGCCAAATCTGTGAACAATAATAAAAGCTTATATAAAAAAAACACTGCAATACACATTATTAATTAAAGTCTGATTAATTATTAAAACTACTTTCAATTTCTTGGCGAGCTACAAATTATGGATTGAACACTCACCCTGGTAAGGCAAAGTTATCATCAATTCCTGCATCTTCTTCAATCTTGTCTTCATTTGGTTGAATATCATCACTTTGTGAATTATCTGTGTTTTGAACATCTTTAGTCATTTGTTCGGAACTAACGGGCTCTTCTTCCCATGTACCAGAAAATTGGTCATGTTTCTCATTGTCAATGATATGCCAAATATTTTGTACATTGTCCATGGGCGCTTGCGTCGTCGTTGACGTTGTTGTGGTGTCTGTTGAAGGTGGCGGCGCACTAGAGGATGGAGCTGAAGGCACGTACACGGGGCCAGAGTTGTACAAATTATTATACAAAGCAAAATAATCAGTCATATCAGTTTTTAGTGGCTTTTCCGTTGACGGCGCTGGTAACCCATAATTTGATTCATCATTCGTGTCTTCATCAGGAACATATATAGGTCTGGGTGTAGAAGTCGTAGTTGTAGTCGTAGTCGATCGGATTCTCTCTTTTTCCAAAAGTTTTCGAATTGATTTCATGTTCTTGTTGTTTGATTCAAATTCCGCGAATATCAAGTCAGGCGTTTTTGTCCTCACTGTTGTCGTGGTGGTAGGTGTTGCGTTTCGTGGTGTGTCCATCCTGCTCATCCATTTGTGGTAGTAGAACGGCGCTGATCTCCCCGTATCGGTTTGCGGCGGTCGCGGAGATGGTGTTACAACATACACTAATGGTCCAGGCAGATTCGCGGTAAAAACATGATGAATATGAAAACAATTTAACAATACAACGAGCAGTACTTTTCGATTCATTTTAGACGTGTGTGGAGCACATTTGTTAAGACCGAGTTACGCGGGTGCTCTACACGACAACTGACTAGAAAATGATAGCTATGGCTAAATATTTTCAAATACACATGCTGTGGTCAGATGCGTTGGGTGTAAAACTGCGATAATTTTTAGCGGTACTCTAATATGTAGAACGCTAGAGGCACGATTCAGATGACCCAAGCCCGAGTTACAATTTACACTATTAGCGCGATAATCAATATGGTTCCCGAGCATGCCTTTGTAGAAAGTGTCACATATTTGTACAAAATATTTAGAGCACCTTAAGTGGAAAGTTGTCTACATTCCATTCGATCATCTAATAAGTTAATATAGATATCTCTATTGTTCTAGTAGTTCTTCGCGTTTAATATCAGGTATCCCGTCCTATGTTAGCAAATGGAAGAAACATAAAACTGCCTTTAAACTTTATCGTTCACTTTTCACTGTTTTCCGCCAAACGGTAGAGTTATCCTAATTGTTTATTTTCAAATCAACTATTTCATTGTAAACTACGTATTAGGTATATCGGGAATATTATAAAATCAACGGAGAAACACTTCAAAACAAATTATGTTTACTTTACTTTATTCGACAACAATAATACCTACTTACAACATATTAGGAATATACTACATTAGTATGAAAAAAGTATGGCATTTCCGCAATAAGCTTTGTGCAGACGCGCGCGGTGTGTCGCGCGACACGACAGCGGTTATTGTTAGACCGTGAAGTTTTATTAGAAATTGTATTGTTCGTGTCGCGCTGGTCTGCAAAAGCCTTTACCCGACATCGACTAAGTTCTTATCTACTTTAATTCGAAATTACTCCGGCTTGCCACTAAGTGTCGATCCTTAAAAAAATAAGACACACTAAAAGACTCATTTACTTATGTTGTTCGTTTCAAACGTATGTGAACTTATGTAGAGTTAGGGCCCTATTATATTCCTGCATTGTCAATGACTCTCTTGTGTTCATTATTATGAACTAATTATATTTTCTTCTCCTACCCACAAGTTCATTGGGATCATATAAATGATGATTTTATACATATATACATACATAATCAGCTTATTAATGTTCCCACTGCTGGCACACAGGCCTCCTCTCAGTGAGAGGGAGTGGGCCATAATCCACCACGCGGGCTCAGTGCGGGTTGGTAGATGTCACATGTCTTCGAATTTTTTGTTCTAAGAATTGGTGGAAATAAAAAATCTGTTGCATTAACAATATTTATTAATAAATATTATTCATCTATTATAATTTATTCATCAACACTACTCACTGCTCTTAGGAACACAATAAAATTGTGCGACTGCTACTTGACGTAAATATGTCATGGATAAAACAATGACGTTAAAAATAACTTATATCGACAAGCCTTAAAAAAGCTTTCTGGTTATACCTATTCAGTTATAAATTAGGTACTAAAGTGAAGATCTGTTTGTGTTGTTTTAAACTGTAACCATTTTAGGGCCAAAAATCGTTCAAGGTAAAGGAAATCGTCTATCCAAAATATCATCGAAATTCTCATTTAAAAAATATTATTAGTTTCAGAGCAAGTAAAACTGGTGTATATAACTACTAAATTCGGCTTAAAATTATTATTATAGTTATTATTGCCTACGTTAGCCGCAAAGCGACTTTTGAATATATCTACATTACGTTTAAACTTAACTAATTTGTATGTAATGCATATCACACAGTGGGCACTTTGTTTTCTTCTTTCTTGGCTTCGGCCGCTTCGGTCTCGTTGTAAGCCGGGTTATCAACACCAGAGTCACTACCGCCATCTGCATTGTCGGGCACTAACTTCGTGCGGTTCGAATCCGGTTCTTTGACTTTGTCCACAACGGAGTTCTCCAGTTTAGCTTCAGTTTTACTAGCGACATCTATCGCTGGGACAGTTTTATCACCGTCCTTATTAGTTTCATTGCCCTCAACATCCGCAGGTGTTTGCTTCTTCTTACAGAAGTCGTCTTCGTAAACCACCGCCCTCTTCCGTAAATAAAATGTATTGAATAAATAATAAATGCAGCCGGTGATGAATGTCGCACCAGAGAATATCTGGTAAGTTGGTCTGGTACCGAAGAACTTCATCAGGTAACCGCCGATAAGACTCCCAGCACCTTTGCCTGTAAAACAAATGATAATATCTTTATAGAAACGGGAAAATAACAATGATTAACGTCAATCTCCAAGAAGACCAGTTAAGACTATGCCGTCAAGGCCTGGTGGCCCAGTTGTAACGGCCTCGACTTACGGTTGTATGTCGTAGGTTCGAACAAGAACAGGCGCTTTACTTTGTGTAAATTATTTCATCACACTGCTCTCAAAACGGTGAAGGAAAACATGATATGCATGACTTGATGCATAATATTCCAGCAAGATTTGAGAGAGAAGAGGCAAACCATGATTAAGATATTCATTTACATAAGGGTATACTGCTCAACACTGCAATTGGCAAAGGTTGATAAATGATAACTTACCAACTCCATAGTAAATTCCTCCGAGAAGTCCTTGCACGGAGGTGTCAGTGGTGGTGGAGGACAGGCGCGCCGCATACGTCACAGCGGCCGTGAATGACAGCGATGACGTCACCGACTCCAGCGCCTCGAACACCAGGCACAGCCATGGGTTGTAGATCAAAGAGTAACCTGTAGTATACGACACAGGGGTTAGGGTATGGATCATAAAGATATCTTGAGAAAGTAATTGCATTATGGTTGGGTTGTAAATTACTAATCTTGTGATTCCTACGGTTCCTTCCTACATTATTTCATGTCTTTGGCTAGCTACTACTAACCAATTATTTTTATGGATTGGATATGTCCGATGGTTGCTCTAAAACTTAGCTTTCGTTAATATCCAAAGCTACATCAGTTAAACGAGAGAGCTTTCACAATGACAGAGCCAAAGTAAAGTGTGTGTCTGTATACTCTGTATTTAGTTAAAGTCCTTGCGTATCATGACAAAATGCATTCATATTAAAGAAAAGCGTCAGTTGCCTTGCATTGAGGAAAGTTTGTAGAAACAAAAGGGAAATCAGCAAATGGGAGAGGAATCTAAACGGTGAAAGTGGACCCGCAGCTTACAAAGTGACTGAACGAGTTGCTTGATCCAGTGGCGCTAACCTGAGGTTCAATCACTTACTGTACTAACTGATCTTTATTTAATTAAATCATTTACGCAAATGTTTTATAGCAATCAATTCAAGGATATAAAATGTTCTGACGTAGTTTTCTACCACGGCATAAGGAAGAACATTTTAACTATATTAAAGGACGAAAGCACAGATCTCATAGCCACAACACTAAGCTCATAAACCAAGATGGAATACTAAATGGATATTGAAAAAAATATTAGAGAGGAGCTAAGTAATAACAGCCACATGGGACTATTCATCAAGTAAAGCTACGCTTGGCGGGGTTGATCCGTGGATGGGTGACCATCTTTACATATAGCGAGACTCCTCCGTGCCTCACAAAACCGAACGTCCCGGCTGTCATTCGTGGATCTTTGACAGTCGTTCCCGGTCGTCAGAAGCTCGAAAGTCTGACAACCAGTCTTACTAAGGGATATCGTATTACCCAGGTATTACCCAGTTACTACGTTACGGAGGTCAAATAGGCAGTCACTTCATGTAAAATACTGGTATTCAGCTGCATCCGGTTAGACTAGAACCCGACCCCAACACAGTTAAGAAAAGGCTAGTCAGATTGATTGACGTAGGTATTAAAAGCCATAAATGGTGTCAGCAGTACCTACTCCACCGTTAGGCAAATTAATTTACCTACAGAATTCTCTGTAATCTTATTACTCGTAGAGAGCTCGAGCTACGTACATTGTTCATTACGCCGACACTTACCGAGTAATCTAATTGCATAAAATATGAATCCGATGAAGAGCACGTTGGCGTGTCCCAGCCTCCTGATTATGGGGCCCGACAGCACGAGGAGTGGCAGACCAGCGATACCCCCCACGGTTATAGTGATACCCATGAGGGAACGCGACGCGCCCAGGTCTTGTAGCAGCCAGAATAAGAAGCTCTCGATGTAGCCCCAAGCAGTTCCTGAAAAAACACAAAAATTTATACATACTTAGAAGGTAAAAAAAAAAGTTAAAATATTTTATTTAGGAACAACAACAAAATTAAAGAGGTACCCCAACAAATTAGCTAGACTTGATATAGTCTACATCACTGATTAGTAAGTTTGTATGCCTAATAACCATAAATATTACGTCAATACATTCTTCAGTATGACTCTCACAATGCTTCCACCTGTTTCGGGACATATCCATTGAAATCTATTGAAATACATTAATCGTATTGCTTAGGAATTCAAGCTGATTAAGTGAAACGAATTTTATTTATTTATTAAATAAAAATTCTATTAAGTATTAGAATTCCTATTGCATCATTTTTATTTACATCCTTACTTATGGAAGGATGTAAATAATAAATATGTGCTCTACTGTCACGTCTGTCCCATGCAGTAATATAAGTCATTAATGTGATTAAAGGGTCCTTCCCTATACCTGAAGCAGGACTACGCCGTTCTTCACTAAGGTGCTGACCTTAGTGAAGAACGGCGTAGTCCTGCTGTACAACGTACATGCTTCGTTTTTTCCTGTTTTTCTTACTATACCGGTGTCTTAGCGTTACTCAGTTGCCTATTGTGCTATATTTTATATCAGTTTTATTTCATAAAATCTTACCCATAATGAAGCACGCAATGAACAGCGCAACAATTTCGACGTTCCTGAACACAGTGATGACATCTTCCAGAAGGTTCTGTGCCGGCTGCTTGAACTCCAGGTCTATGCTCAACATGAGTGCTCCTGAAGCCACTTTCAGGACTGCGTACAAGTAAAACGCCGGCCTGAAAAAAAATAATATTTTTTGTTTACAGCGCTTTTAACTCTACTACAATAATTATGGACATCATTGTTTATGAAGTAAAAGTTATAACTGATATTATTTTTCTGAAGAAATATAGAATTTATAGTATAATATTATATCGAGTAGATATTACCTACATGTGAAAACCTGCGTACAGGTCGACACAATTTAGATGTAGCATCGGTAAAATTCGTAAAACCGATCACATACGAACTAAGTGCGCCTTCAAAATCATCAATCTTTATTACTGCTTTAGGCGAAAATGATCATTACGCAATCGCAATAACGTGTAAAGTCATATAACAAAATACATTCGTGAAATTGATGCGAGATTGACATGTACTTTCTTGCAGAATAAATGATCACGTAAATAAAGTCTGTATTTTTTGTTTGTTTTTAGATTCGATTTGAAGGATACAAGGCTAGAACGATGAATATCAGAAATCAAACTTTCAAGGCTTCGCCAAATAGAACACGTACTTAGCGTGCGTTAGAACGCTAGCCTAACGCTGCGCCGAATTGTGTTGTACGCACGGCTACACATCAAGCTATACATTTCCAGTTTATGCTGATCTCGCATTGTAAACGATTTCCGAATAATGCGAGGTCAGCTTAACCTGGAAATGTATAGCTTGATGTGTAGCCGTGTGTGTACTATGACGTGCGCTAGCAGTTCGTTACGCACGTTACGTTAGCGTGCCGTCAGGGTTTTTTTTTTTTTTGGGTGGGAAATCATCAAATGACTTCTCCCGCTCTGGGCGGAGCGGAAGGGCGTGTAAGACTCTTACTGACTAAAACCCACCCGTGTTCCTTCCCTTGTCTAGACAGGGGCCACGGTTTCCCCTTAGGACTATCCGCAACCCCGGTGGTAGGCATCGGCCCTAACGGACCCCTTCAGCTTCGCTGACAACTCTTTGAGGCGCGCGTGGAACACGACGCCAGCGCTCTAACGCGCGCTAAGTACGCGTTCTATTTTGCGAAGCCTTTTGAGATATTTAAAGTTAAAACTTCAATATTTTTTTAATTATTTGTATCATTGAATTATTACATTATCCTTACTAAAATACAATAGACGATGTATATTTACTGTTCTTAAAGAGTTAGAGAACCCTGTAAGAAATCGACACGTGTTTCGCCTCTGAACGGTGTTCGCGGCGTGTTCGTGTTCGCGGTTGGCTCTTGTCGTGGCAAGACGTCGTGTCCGAGTTTGCAACAAGTCAATCGTCAGCCTGAGGATGCCTCGTTGAGAGGCGAAACACGTGTCGATTTCTTACAGGGTTCTCTAACTCTTTAAAAACAGTTAAGCGGATTAAGTTACTAAATATACATCGTCTATTGTATTTTATAATGGATTTCCGCAAAGTCACACCTGAGTCGATTAACTTTTATCCTTACTAATATTATAATTTCAAAAATGAGTTTGTTTGTTTTAAAAATTCGTGTTCAAATTAAATTGTCACGAAGTGTACAGAATGATTCACCCACGTGCATTCACAACGCTGTCTCGGGTTGAACTGAGGCGGGAAAGTAAAGCGCGAATAGCATTGAATGGCGCGATAGTCAGCTATTTCTATTGGTTGTGTAAATCGGAAATAATCGGTTTTACGAATTTTACCGATGCTACATATAAGTTGTGTCGACCTGTACCTACCTAACCAATACATAGAAACAGAAGAAAATCTCTGCAAAATTAAATAACGTAGCAACATGATTGATTGATGTCAATGATTAAATACATCGATCGCCACGACGAGAAACCGCGTATTCTTCGTTACGTAACATACGCCAGTATGTTTGTCTGTAATTACAATAACAACCGCCACCACCGCATGCATATCTATTACCACCGACAAAACCTCACGACTAGTCGATAGATTGTATCATGGAGGACGCACAGCAATGCCTAAATTAATCTGCCTAGCATTATTGCATTACGATGGCCATTAGGGGACGATGCATGTAGATACACGGAGCGACTCTATCTAACTTTGGAAATACAATTCTCCAAATAAAAGTTAGTGTAGGCCAGCAAATTGCGTCGAATTTCGAAAAAAATCCTAATTTCTCATAGAGTTGAAAAATTCGTGTGTGGTAAAGTAACACAATAATGAATGTTGTTGAACTGTCAAAATGAAATCTTTTGCCATTGCAGCAGCATATGCAGGTATATCTACGAGTATCAGACGTCCAGGCTTTGCCTACCAGTAACCTGCCGGCTCATAAGGGTTTTGAATTGTGAAAATTGGCCATCCACTCACCGACCGATCACGACAAGAAACAATCTCCTCGGAGAGACGAAGATCGATCGATATGTTACTGTAAAAGCCCGAACTGCGGTAAATCTTAGGATTTACCGGTAAATCCTAAGATTTACCAAGTCTCACCGGTAAAAGTCCGAATTGTTCTATCATCATCATAATCAGCCTATTATTGTTCCCACTGCTGGGACACAGGCCTCCTCTCTGTGAAAGGGAGTGGGCCGTAATCTACCACGCGGGCCCAGTGCGGGTTGGTAGATGTCACATGTCTTCGAATTTTTTGGTTCTAAGACATGCCGGTTTCCTCATGATGTTTTCCTTCACCGTTTTTGAGTCTAGTAGTAGAGTTAGTATCTGTGGTAAAACCTAAGATTTACCGACTGAATGCCAGTGAAAGGCCGAAATTGATGATTATTATAGAACAAATCGGACTTTTACCGGTGAGACTTGGTAAATCTTAGGATTTACCGGTAAATCCTAAGATTTACCGCAGTTCGGGCTTTTACAGTTACAGATACACACGGATGTCAAGATGCAACCCACTATTATAACTTTGTGTAGAGCTCGATATAAATTAATGAACTAGCCTCAAGATCAAAACATTAGATGTACATATACTGGCTTTTAAGTTGTTATTTAAAAGTCAAGAGTCGTGGGGTTTTCTAACTATATTTTATTTGAAATAAGATTAGACATTTAAACAAACCTTTTTTACAGTTCGTTCAACCGATTCTGACTTCTTATAGATTATACTTAGGAAAACCTATAAGTTCTTAAAATAACATGGTAATTATCTCCCAATATTGTGCGTACAAACTTGCATTTGCAGTGGAAATACGGGAGAACATGTTTTTCAACTACGATGTTAAACTTGTTCTTGGGATAAATGAAATTCACCTCAACTAAGGAACCCTTCATTGTGTGGGGTACCTGCAACACGCAAACGGCCGCCTTTATTTTAATAGGTACATAACGAACCTTAGGTAACATATAAGTAGTTACATATAAATATACATTTTACAAGACATCTTAAATCTGGACCTTTTTGATAATCAAATAAGAGTTGTTAAGATAAGAAACTTTGCCGACTGTATTTTCTAGTTTCAATACTGTATTTGTATTCCACAGTTCTGGCTTAGTAATCATTATGGACCCTCTCGGGCACAGCAAAATAGTAGGAGAAAGGAAGTTTTGAAAAACTTAGCTCAGCAGCATTTCAGCAGAAGACGGTTAGATCTTAACTATAAAACCTATTGCTTAACCAAAGTTTAAGAAGTTTCCGTCTTTGCATAACTATTGTCGCGGTTGTTACGCTATTGCGTACTTGCGTAGACTTTAAACTGAAGGCTAAACTTTCTACTAACTGCAGCAACCGTGCTTTTTGAGCTCATATATTTCCACCTATGATGAATAAGTAATGTCTGTTCGCAAAGTAGCAGATGAAAGTGTAAACAAACCCAGTTCACGTTAAATTCACTAAAAGGAATTAGTAATACTTATTACATTCGTCTGTATTTAGAAGATTTCAAGATTATATCATTCCTCACCACTTTTTTCAATAAGAATTCCTTGAAAAACTTTCTCCTATATACCTAAGTAATAGAAAAAACATCAAAGAGAATTGAGGTTTTAAAACTCTTACCCTCAATTTTAAATGAAAAATAACTGTAGGACTATAGGGCACGGATAATTAATAAAATATAATAATTATTAATACTTACAAAAAAATAAAATAAAATACTAAATACAAATTAATAAAATATAATAATGGATATACATAAATAAAATGATTTAATACCCTCATTTAATTAAAATAACTACATAAACCTAATACTAGTAATATCATTGATAAATAATTATATTTGTTTAACAAACAATTACTGGATGCTTGTTTTGTTTGTTCAATTTATTATAATTATACTTACATATTATGTTGCCGTGCCCTAACCGGGTTTCATGTTGGAACTACAACTACTTAAATGTACACATGAATGCAATACGGAGTTTGAGTTTGAGTTTGATACGTTTTCCGGTCCATTTGTTAAAATTTTCATCGAATACTTTTGGAACAGACCGCTAACTAAGTAATAACAGCCGCACGGGTCGATCCATCAGGTTAAGCTACGCTTGCCGGGGTTGGTTTGTGGATCTTCCATCTTTATATACCGAGACTCCTCCGTGCCTCGAAAAGCACTTGCCGTTGGTCCCGGCTCATTTGTGGATCATTGACAGTCGTTAGTCGTCAGAATCCCGAAAGTCTGACTACCAGTCTTACCAAGGGGTATCGTCACACAGGCAGTCGCTCCATTTAAAATACTGGTATTAAGCTGCACCCGGTTAGACTGGAAGTCGACCCCGATATAGTAGGGAAAAGGTTAGGCAGATTGGAATTTTGGAACAGACCGTAAGTAGTTTATACCTCATCCCTCAAAACGGTTTATTACTTCAATCTGAAATCGAAAAAAGACATTCATACTGCTACTGATGCCTGCATCGAACACACTGTGATTGTAATTCTATCAGTTGTTTACCGCCATACTTACGTCACGTTCGGCGGTCATGGCCTGAGTGATCGCTAGCCTACCCGATGACCCCGACAACATTTTGCAATCAAACAAATCAACAGCGGTTCCGTGTGTCTATGGCCAGAACTATCGCGGGGAAGAGCTGTTTATTATTCATAGTTTTTTTTTTTTTGTAGTTACACAGCTGTGTGTACTTACCTGCGCAAGCTACCTCCACAGTGCCTCTCTAATATTAAACAATGAACAATATAAAAATGTAGGTATGACTCTCATCGGATATCAAATTCATCGTCAGTTGATTGGTATAAGTATGTATATTATATAATTCTTCGGTACGTGCGTTTGTCAACTAACTCCTCCTAAACGGCTGGACCGATTTGGATGAAATTTTGTGTGTAGGATTTCAGTGGGTCTCTGAATGGTTTGAAAATACAATTGGACCCGGTAGGTGGCGCTGTTCGGACAGGACAACGTCTGCCATGTCCGCTAGTGTACATTATAATTCTTCGGTACGTGTGTTCGTCACCTAACACCTCCTAAACGGCTGGAGCGGTTTGTATGAATTTTTTTTTAAATATTTCAGTGGGTCTCTGGATGGTTTGAAAATACAATTGGACCCGGTAGGTGGCGCTGTTCGGACAGGACAACGTCTGCCATGTCCGCTAGTATTATTATAAACTTTCAAACTTAACATATTATTTCCTCATTTAAACACATTGCGAAACTTTGCGGCCAGCTCATTAAAGCTTTTACATACATAACACCTAATTAAAAAATAATTTGAAAATGTTAATTGGGTACTCTACCTTGACCTTGCTCAAGATAAGCTTTTATATAAGAAGTAGTATAAGGCGGTATTACCTGAAGTCCGTGTACCCTTTCCCTCGGCTAGCGTAGTCTATGAGCAGGCCGGAGAGTGGCGAGGAGATCATGCCTCCGATGCTGCCGTATACCCTCTGCATCCCGTAGTCCGCCTTCTGTTCCCTCACGATGGCTATCACAGCCCCTTCGAACATCGCGAACGCTGTCCCTCCAATGATACCGATGAACACTCGCACCTGAGGGTAAGGGTCAAAGTCTATTTTATTTTATTTTATTACTTTTAGGAAAACTTACAGCTAATACATTTCAATAACTAGTGCAATGTGTAAAAAATGGCCAATTACAAGTTTCCACAACTGATAAAACAAAAAAAAAGACAACAAACAAAGAAAAAGTCAGCTATTTAATAGAATAGAATAGAATACTCTTTATTATGTACACCATAAAAATTACAAACAGAGGTTTAGACATTTTACATAGGGTGACACAATGGGCGGTCTTATCGCTAAAAGCGATCTTTTACAGACAACCTTTTTAATAAATAAATATAGCTGTTTTTAAGCAAATGAAAATGCTTGTTATAAATGGGTTCGAGTAGGAAGAATCAGAAAAGTTTTCTAGGTGCTTTTGCATTGGATCAGAGTCATTTTGCATCAGACATCGGCCTCCCTGTTTACTTTGGATTACTTACCTATAATACCTATAAAATTTTATGCTATAAGCAAAAATTAAATTGCTGTGTATATAAATAGGTAGACCTATTTATATACACAGCAATTTACACAAAATATTTACACAAGAACAACAAGTCAACGTAAACAAAGGACTTAGCATACAAAAGAATTATCTTAGGCTTTGTTTTATCGCTTGAAGACGATTTTAATTTATTGCGAGTTAGCCTTTTATAGCACAATAATCAAATATAACAACAATGAAGAACCTACGAATATCCTTGTAAATAAATTGCGAATATCCTAACTGTCTCGGGATAAACAACTGTCCTTTCTTCCTAATGTTAATACTTACATTAGGTAGAAAATGCATCACTATCACTACATAATATTATAAATCAAAGTTCCCCCGCTGCGTCTGTCTGTCTGAACTTGATAAACTCAAAAACTACCGAACGGATTTTCATACGGTTTTCACCAATGAATGGAGAGATTCATGAGTAATCATGAAGAAGGTTCATCAGGCTACGACCATTAGCGCGCGCGGGCGATACGACGCGGATAGGTCGAAGGCCGAGAGAGTTTTATAAAAAAGTGGCTGTTATTTTAGTAAGTGTATCTTACTACTTCCACCACGCGAACAAAGTCGCAGGCAGAAGCTATATCTCTATATATCCCTATTATCTTTCGGTTCATTTGATACGTATTTCAATAAACTAAATAACTTCTACCTGATAATATTTCCGAGAAGAATCAAATAAAGCCATAAGAATTAGGCTTTATTTGATTATTATCATGATATTGAGATAAAGCCTACTGCTAATTGTTAAACTTTCAAGCACTTTACCAATAAATTCAACTCAATGCAATCTTATAGTCAAATCTGTTATTTACTTAAAGTACTTAAGTTAACAAGCAAGTTACAACGATTACTGATATACTTAATACACACAAAGTCCACTATACTATGATAATACAATAAATACCTAATACTTAATGCTTTAATTTGCTTTAATTTTTTTAATTAAACTCCAAAGTTTCTTTTTCTCTTTGTACCTATTACCTCCCTATGGAGGTCAGTACCTATCTATTTTTACAGAACGCAAATGTTATAAGTAAGTACGTAAGTACTTGTTTTGGCTTCATTGTAAATACATGTCAAAAAACGTGATGAATAGGCAGATACGTGAATATTACCCATTACAATTACTGTTTTGTAACTTTTTATATAACCACAAGATCCGGATGCGAACACAGCAAATCTCCACTCAATCATAAAACTATCGTCATTCAACATAATTTTTATCGTTGTCTATAATGCGGTCAAAGGCAAAAGGTTTTACTACATTTGACCCTATGCTAGGCAGGCATTAGAACAATAACCACCACATGCTCATATAACATGCGTGCGCGCAGTACGTGGTGTGGGTAACTAAGCTCTCACATATTGAGGACAAGGCTGCAAGTCTTGCCGATGCCATTGCGAAACAATGATGTCTGGCTATGCCTAAGCTCAGAAATCTGTAAAGCGGTAATTAAATCCTACCTGCGTTAGTTAATTATACAAATAAGTGTACGATATTACATACTTAAGTGTGCTAAGGATTCTCTCAGAATCGAATCGCACTTAATCCACTGTTTTACTATTAGCAATTAAATTATAAGATTTACATAATATTTATTAGCCTATGATAACCTAGAGATGACCTTCATCCATATGTTTAATGGATGCAAAATAATTTAATAGGTATCTTTAATATGTAAAAAAGTTTATAATCGCGTGTCGGTTGGGTAAAAAAATCCTGGCCAGTCTATGATTAATCAAAAATGCCTTTTTTCAAAAATTGCACTCATTCTTTTTTTAGTAACAAATGTTTCTCTTAAAAAGCACTATCCATTGATATATCTCTTATGGCTATTGGGCGCCAAGAACATTCCTAAACTTAGGTGGCCAAGTAGTCACATATTTAGGTCATTAACTCCTAATTGACTAACAATTGGCAAAAGTCGAGTTAGTAGCAAAGGTTCTCCTTGAAAAGCTCTTTCCATTGCTTAACTTGCAATGTTTAAAAAAAAAGTTATATTTGAATTTTTAATTGCACAGTCTGGCCAGGATTTTTTTTTGCCAACCCACTCGCGATATATTTTCTAACAAACTAAATTGGATTCTATACTTTTCATCCACAGATGGGTGAAGGTCGAAAATGATCTAAATATAGCAAAAAATCAATGACGTATCCATAGTATTGATATTTTTGCTATATTACATTGCATTACTGTATCCAGTTACCGAAGATAATATGAACACTTTTTAAGTACCTACACATTCGGAAGTTAACCTTTATTTTAATTGATTGTTTAATGATAATAAGTATCGTTTAATGTAAATTTTTGTAAATGTCTTGATTGTACTTGTGTCGACCTGTAACCGATAAATGTTCAATGCTAAACATAAATGACCAACCAGCTTATAGATAAATACAAATGAACATCTTGCATCGAAACTAATTAGGTAACAACTTGCCAAATTACAAAAATAAAATAAAAACAGCTTTTTTCAGAAATACCTTTTATAAGGAAGAGCTCTAGTTCGCCATTCTTATTTTGTCGGAATTTTGGACATTATTTTACCAAAGCCGTCGACCAAGACTGTTAAAACGGTCAGTCAGCTCACAGCAGCCGTCGTCGTCGACAAAGTCCCGGTCCTTCTCACTTACAAGTCAGACTAAATTTTTATACTCGCTTCTCCAATCGAGTATAGTAATCTAGTATAATGCAATAACATCGCTTTTGTTGTTAGATAGTCTCTACTTACCATTAATCAGCAAAAGCGATGTTATTGCACTTTTCTTTCACCTTCATAGAAAACGTAGGTAAAAACTTGGAGTGTCCACTAGTGTCCAGTGGCAATGGAACGTTGGGCGCAGCCGGCAGCCTGGCAGACGGAATGGGAACGCGAGCAATGGGTCGGGTCGCCACTCACCGTATCAAGTTCGCCATTACCCAGTTAGCGACGATTAGATGGCAATCTTTCCATCAGAGGATCCGCTCAATCTGCATGAGTTTACGTTAGTGCTCCACGTGCTCACTACAAAATATATCATTCGTTACGTATGCATATGTAACATGAATTAGATAATCGTGATCCACCTGCAGCTTCATTAGTGTTTATTACTTCATCCTCCAATTCATACAACTGAAGACTACATTTTGGCAAACTATTCTTAGATCAACATTGTTAGTTTAGAGGTCACAGTAACTTACAGCGAGATAGGCCCAGAAGGTGAACGCTGGGTCCAATTCAATTTGCTGCTGAGTGTTCTCGCAGAGACTCTTGCGCGGCGTGGAAGCAGCGCACGCCGCCCGACATCCGGATAATTTTCGCGACCCTGCCTGCACTCGAACTCCTCCGTCTTGACCCTGATAAACAATTGGCTGGTTTATTGGTTGTAACATATTCTACCTATCACTTCTTATAATCGTGACAGTACCGCGATAATATCATATTGAATAAGTCGTTATTACAACCACGCAATACTTAAATAAATGTCAAAGAAGCAATTTTAATTGAATAATCTGAACGTTCCAATCTAACGTCACGACGATAGATTTTAACATATATAGGTATTGTATACTGGAATGCTACGACATACTAGTAGAATTAGATATATAAAGATATAGTTATATTGAAGTAAGACGTGTAACTTCAAGCTGATTTATTTTACTCACAAAATTGTCACTGCATGTAACACTGTCGATGCCATCATAATCTTCATCTTTTGTAAAATTATGTTCTGTAGAGATAGCTTTCACCCAATAGTTTCTTATGTTAAGAGGTGCGGTTTGTACATCGTGAGATATCCTCATGCGGAATATGGCTTCATCAAGAAGATCTTCTGTTTGATTGAAAATATCATCTTTTCCAAATAAACAAGTTTCATGGATCGCATCGCGACTGCATTCAATTTGATACAACTTAGGCGCTGGGAAGAATATTGTATCACCGGATACTGATATTGTCGTGTTAAAGAAGGGATCGTTTGTCAAGATGCGCGATGTGCTCTGATCCTTCTTCGGAACCATTGTTTGCGCTAGCTGTGCCATCACTGTGTGACGATAAACAAGACGCTGCGAGTCAATAGTTGACTGCAAGTGTATATCGTAGGAATTTGTGTGAACTAACGCATTTGTTTCATCTGTTGATAAATCTTCTGGTAAATCACAAACGAAACCACAGGAAAGGACGCTGAAATAAACAAAATTTTAGATTAGAATATTTTTATTCTTGGCAATCAATAAATACTTTTCGGTAGGTATTATAGTTAACTTACGTCAGGTTGATATCATATGAATAAGGGTGGAGTGGTAGGCAAGGGTAGTCTTTCATTAGCCCTATCCGCATGGCGGAGTCTTCGCAGGTCGCGAGTAGCTCCACAGCGGGGGGGAAGGTGACCGTGATGCGGCCCACCGGGACGGCCAGCAACAGCAGCGCTGAAGCACCACCCAAGGCCGATGACAGCGCCAACAATAACTACAAAAAATACATAAACCTGTAGAAACATAATACACTTACGTAAGGTATAAGTTCCCTTTTTAAAGATGAGCGAAACGAGGGTTTTCGAAAAAGCTTGTAAGCTAAACTACGCTTTACATTTCTCCTAATTCATGATTAAATGATACGCAGATTGGGATAATTAAACAACCAAAAACAAAAAGATGTTTTAAGTGATTCCAGCAAAATCAAAGTTGGTGTACCACAGGGCAGCGTGCTTGGCCCATACATAATCAGCCTATAAATGTTCCCACTGCTGGGACACAGTCCTCCTCTGCTTGGCCCATGCTTTATTTAAATTCAAGTCTTACTGCTGTAATGTTGTTGTATTCAATTGCTCACATATAGTAGATAACGCAGACAATCAATGCAGACAGATATAATTTGCTTTCCATGTCATACAATTTACTTGATTGTGTAAAGTAAACACAATTGGATGGATTCGATTTACTTGGTTGTCACAAATTCACAATCAAGTTAATTGTATGACATGAACTGTAATTTGAATCATCTGTAATTACCTAATTATGCATGAGTCGAGATTTCCATTAGGGATTGTTCATGTCTAATTAAACATTCGACTTCGCCCAGTCCTTCACAAAACACTAATTGCCATACCAGTATCTGAGAATGATTGTTTTGTTCAATACATTTAATTACAGTGAATTAGCAAGTAGTTCTGCTCAGAAATCCAGTATGCTAGAAATGTTTACGTATTCACATCCATAGACTTCAACAATGCGATAAATTGTAGTGTATTATCGCTAATGGATATTATCCTCACAGTTCTTTCCTATATAATTTGCATTTGTATTTACTTATTACGCCAATAAAACGACGACGAAGATTTCTATATATTTAGGTACTATATCCATCCCACCTACAACATCTAATTAATTTAATGTATATTACTTAATTTACACATTAAAACATTGGGGAATATTGGAATATTGTAAATTGAGTCAAATATATTCGGCTGATTTGACTAACTGAAGAGATTCTACATGTAGGTAAAATAATCTGCAACGATCACCAGTTATAACAATCCCACTTGCCTATAATATGATTGTAACAATATTACAATACATATTTTGTCTGAGAGAAATATTCAAATTATAAATATTCCTAGTTCTACGAGACTTGGAGCATTCATTGACATTGATAACAGATTAAAACGTTATCGTTTCACAACAATTAGCCATTGTTAATAAACGCGGTAAGGTAAACGCGGGTGAAGTCGACAGTGACCCAATCCTCGTCAAATTATCTAAAAACATCAATTATCTTTTTCTACTAAACATTAAACTAGCCGATTTTTATGGCAACATATTTTTGGTAATATATTGCATAATTAAAATAACAACACAGAGTTTTAACTGTAACGGCGTCTGAAATATTAGACTTCAAAAGTTTGTCTCAAAATTTTTTAATTTTTTTGTAAGTTTATCTGCTAAATGTGGAACTCAGCACGTAGTTTTGTGATTTGATTTATGAAGCTTCAGTGGGGTCTACAGTAAGTCTGATTGTTTGATGAATTAGTTAAGTTAATTTACTAACGATTTAACTTGAAATTTAGAACCCTTTTAACGTAAAAGTATTTTTTATCGAGTGTGACATTTATTGGTACCTAAAAATTCCTACTGGACCTAGAACTCGTCGTTTTATGTACTATTGTGACGATAATTGGGACATGCTTGATAGCTGCCTCTAAACTCGTCATGTTGTAGATATTTTTATGTTTTATGCCACAAAATATGAATAATAACTATTATCGGGACCGTTTCATAGTTTCATAGGTATTTATAGTTAACTCTCTTGTACAAACAATTATATGGTTTGGACTACATTTAACGATAAAACTGGGATCTTACTGACTCTTAACCTGCTATCTAATTACGCAACACATTATCGTAAATGATTCCGACTAATCTGTTTTATTTTGACAGTTCAACAATATTCATTGCGTTCTTTACGTTGTTGAGCAGACTTTTTTTTCGAACTGATGAAGCAATGGATTAGCAATCTGTTTTAGAACGATTCAAATTCTGATTGATCGTGTATTACGTAATTAAGGTACTGTTTTCGCTTCGCTCGCTCAACGCTTGAATAAGCGTGTTTTGCTCAGCCGTGGCGTCATTGGGCTCGGTTCCCAGGCTCGGTACAAAACTGTGCTTGTGATTTTGTTGTGATAGAGCTCGCTTCGCTCGCTCTTGTCATGTGTAAGCGCGTTCGGCTCAATCAACTCAGCCTATCGCAGTCCACTGCTGGACATAGGCCTCTCTCAGGCTGCGCCACAATACCCTGTCCTCCCAGCCAACTTATTAAGGTCGTCGGCACATCTAGCTGGGGTGCGTCACACACTGCGCTTGCCGATAAATGGTGTCCACTCTAGGACTCGTCTGCTCCACCGGCCATCAGCATCAGCATCATGGCCACACTAATGCCAGTTCAACTTGCTTACGCTGCAGGATATGTCGATAACTCCGGTTCTTTTCCGGGTAACTTCATTTCTGATCTTAGCCTTCAAAAAAGTCCGAATCCGACCTTGAATTTATGAACTAGCCCGACTATCAATGTCCACGTTTCGGCACCGTATGTCCTAGCGGGTAGGACGCACTGGTTGATCTTAGCCTTCAAACACTGCGGGATTGATGACGAGAAGACTTGGTGAAGATTTCCAAACGCTGTCCAACTTAACTGGACCTTTTGTCGGCTTCTTTCTCAAAATTGTGTCTACCGATCTGGATGACTTGCACTAGGTAGGTGTACTCCTTCACAACTTCGATGTAGATTGGCAGGACATGCGAATATTACATGACTTTAGTCTTTTCTAAATTCATGCCGAAGTCAACTCGCCGAGAGACTCCATTTAGGCTGTGCAGCATCTAGTCTAACTGTTCCAGCGTTCCTTTTTTTTTTTGGGTGGGAAATCATCAAATGACTTCTCCCGCTCTGGGCGGAGCGGAAGGGCGTGTCAGACTCTTACTGACTAAAACCCACCTGTGTTCCTACCCTGACGATGTCATCGGCAAAACGAAGGTGTGAGATGTACCGTTTACGTTCATACCCTGTCCAGTTCAGTCCAGCGTCTTAAAGACGTCCTCCATCGCATTTGTGAACAATTTGAAGGATATCACATCCCCCTGTTTCAGCCCCCTGAGCAGTTTGATGGGGTTGGCTTCCTTATCCAGCCCCCCAATTAGTTTGCCAAAAAAATCTGCTTAATTTTTTTTGTCGAACTTATGAAGCAATGAACTGGCAATCTTTTTCAATTGGTTTCAATTTAAAATTGATAGTGCATTACGTAATTAGGGTACTGGATCTGGACACTCATCGTTGCAGCGTTATACAAACACATTAAAACTTCGATGTAGCGCCAGTCAATTCGACATCGCTGCAGAGTTGCCAGAACTGCCCCATATTTCAATGGAGTCAAAGACTTTCTCGTTGTCCACAAATGCCATACACGAAGAAGCTGAAGCTTTTTCTGGTGGGTGGAACTCGTCTAGTCTCCTGGCGAGATGGTTCGTGGTGACCCTCAAGAACAGCTTGTACACGTGGCTAAGAAGTGAGATGGGTCTATAGTTCTTCAACAAGGATTTGTCACCTTTTTTGAAGAACAGAACCCCGCATCTCTGCTTCTCGCCCCAGGCGTGATACCTTCTTGGATGCCGGAGTTAAAAAGACTGGAGCCCCGACTGGTTTAAGGAGCTCTGTCGTAATTCGCTAAGCCTCACTCGTGTCCAAGTACACCAAGTACACTGAGCGAAAACACGTTTTCACGTTAAAATTTATTCTAATAAAAACAGATTTTGTGATTCTGCATGATCTCTTAATTTTTTTAGCAAAATATATTAGAATTTAATTTATCGTGCTGTTTTTATTGCCTACTTGCTCTGCTAACAGCTGACTACCTTTAGTAATAGAGATGTTGACAAAATTTGTGTTTTGTTCTAAAAATAGGTTATTAAAATAAAATGGATACGTTTTTTTTTTTACCTTTTCAAAAGATTACGGCATTAAATTGAGTGAAAATGTGGCATGACGTCACTCTCCGGTAGATTTTATATTGAGTTGTGACGTAGCGAACCCCTACTCCCTAACTTAAATACGTTTTAAGTATAAATTTTTTTTTTTATTAATATGATAAAGCAGAAAATACGTGTCTAATATTTTTTTATTATCCGACTGACGGACTAAATTGCATTTTTTTTCCCATTCAACATTCCTATTTCTTGGGATTTGGTCTTCTACCTTTTGTTTCTTAGACTTGCCACTCGTATCAAACATAATCACAATTTGTTTTAATGGGTATTATCTTGAACTTTATGTTCAAGTCCTGAGAGTTCATATTAGCATAAAAAAATGACGATTACTGGGTCCTTTTGATGAGTAACAGTACAAATCTGACGGCTACTGGTACAAATCACCCTTTTTTTACATTTGCGTTAATAAGTATTTATTATCACTCAAAGTTATAAAAATTAACTAGTTAATTAGAATAACAGATAAATTTCCTATTTAGTTATGCAAAAAGTTTAATTCTAAATGAAATACTTTTCACACAGCAGTTCTTTAAAGTCAGTGAATTTCAAAACCCGACGAGTATTGGTCTATATTTAGGTACTATATCCATCCCACCTACACCATCTAATTAATTTAATTTATATTACTTAATTTACACATTAAAACATTGGGGAATATTGGAATATTGTAAATTGAGTCAAATATATTCGGCTGATTTGACTAACTGAAGAGATTCTACATGTAGGTAAAATAATCTGCAACGATCACCAGTTATAACAATCCCACTTGCCTATAATATGATTGTAACAATATTACAATACATATTTTGTCTGAGAGAAATATTCAAATTATAAATATTCCTAGTTCTACGAGACTTGGAGCATTCATTGACATTGATAACAGATTAAAACGTTATCGTTTCACAACAATTAGCCATTGTTAATAAACGCGGTAATCTAAAAACGCAAATTACAATCAGAGGTTTCTGTCAATTCTGGCTGATAAACAGGATGCGGTACCTATTAGCCATGATCAGCAGAACTACGTCAAATTGACGATTATATATGCAATTGTAGTTCGCAATTCAAATGTCATTCGCGAATGGAGACGTTCGAGGGCACGCTCGCAAGCGGAACATAGGCACGCACCCAGTTATCATTGTATGTAGGATTGTAGGTACAAATACATGGCAACGTTAATGTACAATTAAGTTCCCACGATGAAGAGAATGTTTTGCGATGGAAGACAAAGGTATGCGTGTCGCGGAAAATTAACGACATGATTAATTATACAGTGACGATGTCAGTTAATAACATCTGTACGTTTTTGGTCAGGAAACCATTTCGTTGCTAAAGCAGTGTTCCATTTGTGTAGTTCTATTCAATCGAATCTTCGTAAGCAAACCATAAGTGACATGATTGTTTATGTCATGAACTCATGACATAACAAATCAATATTTATCTACAATCGAATATAATTGCTTGCAAGAAGTAAGTAAAGTATAAAATTGATCTATCATATTATCATCTATGACGACTTTATTAACTATGTATTATACCTACAGACCAATGTTTATAAATAAATAAATAAATAATTAATCATTTAATCCAGGCAAACAAAGACCCTAATAGACTAACATACCTAAATAATTATAAAAACCACAATCTTAGTTACTTATTTCAAAGAATAGAATTGATCTTACATTGTATACAAACAAAGACATTATCTGCGAGCAACGAAGTCTAAAATCATCAATGAGTATAATTTTGTTTCACGAGAAAACTGAAACCAGCCAATTAATAAGAAAAGATCGTAGGTATTCAGCTGAAATAAATAATTTGAATATGGAAACATAATATTCCGCTGCGAGAGGTGAACGTGTATAGGTTTAGATAAGATCCTATCTCTTGTGTTTGTAGTATTAATTTTTTTTAAATAACCGAACAAGAACGATCTGAGGCTTTCCTCCCTTCGAATCACCTAAGGCTATACTACTTATTTCCCTAAATAGTCGAGCAAGGTAACTTGGGAATCTAGGTAGAAAAGTCTTGTTTGAATTTCCATCCATTATTTATATAAGTACCAATTACTAAATAAACGTATCCTTTTTTGACTTTCTAAAGCTGCGCCCCGCGGTTTCACCCGCATAAGTCTCGATCCCGTAGAAATATCGGGATAAAAAGTATCCTATGTCCTAACCCAAATGCGGGTCTACTCATGTGCCAAATTTCATCCAAATCCGTTCAGTCGTTTTAGCGTGAAAGCGTAACAAACAAAATTAGGATTAGGATGTACTGATGGTAAACTGTACGATTGCAGTTTGAGTTCCATTACAGACTAAGATCGATAACACCTAATGTTTCTTTAGCAGTAGCCATAGGAAGCCTAATTGTTTTCATAGAATGATGATTGTCGTTGTCAATATTATAAAGTACGGGTGTCACAGTAACTTCCGTTGAACGTTGAGGCGGTGCACCGACGCACGCAGTACGCCCTACATGTACGACAGTACGTCCTCCGCCGATTGTCCACAATGCCTCCACAATGCAAGGTAAAGGTTATTGTTGGCAGAATTGGTTTCATTCGCGATACGGACGTTCTGGATTAACTTGATTATATAGCAGCGGAACGGTTCACACAACAAAGATTGGTCGTAATAAATAATGAAACAGATTAGGGTCTCTAAATAGGAACACTTGTAACTAAATTACACAAAATTGCTGACCGGATAAAAGTGACAACTTAATTTAGGAAATGAGTTGACAAGTTTATTTATTGCCAACGATATTATGAATGTACTTTACTACTGTGCTTTCCTGTAATATAGGTAGGTATTATTGTACGTATAAACTACAGGCATAAGTAAGCATCGTACTAAGAATGAGGTGTCGTCAAAATATACAGTATGTTAACTAACAGAGGGCGTTCCCGTTAACCCGCAATAGTACAGTGTTCATAAATGCAAAAAAAAAAAAAAAAACGTAATAAAAAAAATATATGTTTCATAAAATATGCACAAAAAATATTAAATTGATAAGTACATAAAAGAAACAGTCTGTACACGCGCACTTGTCTTTCAACGTGGAAAGACAAGACAAGCGCGATAAGTGCGCGTGTACAGAGTGTTTGTTTTACATATCAATTTAATATTTTTTATGAATGTTTTATAATAAAAAATAAAAAAATGTTTTTCGATGTCATTTTTTTTGCATGTATGATAGTATAGGACTATTGCGTGTTTACGGGAACGCCCTTTATTAGTTAACATACTGTATTATATAAATTAACGAACACTCATATCCACCTACGGCTAGATTTGACTGACGATTAGTAGTAGCTCTAGCGATCTATGTATTACAAGTCGCATTTCATGAATTACAAAAGAGCCACCCACCAAAATTACCAACAGTGGGCATTCTGATCCGTCGATCTGCGAGTAGCTCAAGTATCATAAAGTACAATAGCCAATTCAGTTTACTTTTTAACAAAAGTGTTGACCCTATCCATTCGAATGACATTGGAACGTCATCACAATTTTAATGTAGTTATCATCGTCACGTCAGAGGCGGTGCTCGTTGACTGGTTAATGTGGACCTTCCCTGCACAGCGGATATTGCTATAATCGCCAGCCACGCTTCACGACTCGATGACAGCCGTGTCATGTTAATAGATCACAGAAGTAGGATGCTCTATGGTCGAAACTGCCAATAATTGTAAAATGGCGGAGAGTGGGCCACTAGCTGCCTACCTATGTGCCAGAAATATAGCCTTAACATTAAACTAAATTTATTTATTTATATATACTTTATTGTACACCAGAAAATACATACCTAGCAAAAAAGTAAATATAACACTACAAAACATACAACGGGCAGCCTTATCGCTACTACACAACCACCACCACCACTAATATTACTTAAATCTACTTTTACGTTCATTCTTGTCCTAAACTTGGCTAGAGAAGTTTACGAAGTACCTAGTTTCTTAGATTTTTGAAAGATCTGCAAAATCATGTAAAAGCTTAATAAATACGAAGGGTCAAGGTTTCTACTTACTCTAAAGTTGCCGATCTTATCAGCCAGCATGCCAGCTAAAGGCGGCATGACGATGGACACGACTGGCGTCACTGCGGACATGATGGCCGTCTCCTCCACATTGATGCCCAGCTCTCGCATGTGGATCGTCAGGTACGGGTACAGCACGAACAGAGCTGAAAATATTAACATATTACATGGTATCCTTTTAGATAGCGTACAAATTCGTTACTAGCGATCTGTCCCTGTTTGTTTATTATATAATGTAAGTTAAATATATAATAGCCCAAAGAATCAACATTGCCACCCGACGACGTGGAAATGCTGCCAGCCTTTTGGGCACTTTTTCCTTCGACAGCGATTCGGACGAATTTTTTATGCCCAATGAAACCTTCCCCTTTTTTAAATGTTTCGTTATATACTTGTACATACTATATATATTTTAGTATTAGCTTGCATATTGTAATTAAGGTTTAAAACTGAGTAAATCCAATAAATGTCGTTAAATATTAAGATATTATACCAACAGATAACCTTTCCGCAATAAATTCTCTAAGTAATGGTGATAACCGCATCGAATCCGTTGCGTAGTTTAAAAGAACAACTACCCTAATTACGTAATACACGATCAATCACAATTTGAATCGTTTTGAAACAGATTGCTAATCCATTACTTCATAAGATCGAACAAAAATCTGCTCAACAGCATAAATAACGCAATGAATATTGTGGAACTGTCAAAATAAAACAGATTAGTCGGAATCGTTTATGAAAATGTCTGACACGAATGTCAGACACGAAAACTAGTTTATTTTATAATATTTCGAGATTGATATAGATTAACACCCAATTGGTGTGACTACATCTTCAGCTCAGTTTCCTTTTGAATAGTCGTTATTGCTTTAATTAAATTGCAAAGGAAGGCGGAAAAGTGCCCGCATTTCTATAGAATATTTTACCGGTGGTGCAGAGATAAATTTTCGAGAAATTTGGTAAACTAATGCGATGAAATCTAGTTACGCGGGTCGTGTCGGTCATGCTTGATAACTATTGGTACGAAACAGCCGTGGAGGCAATTGACAATATTCTTACAAGTTACATGGTATCGAATTTCGTGAATGTAATATGCTACCTAGTATGTACACACACTATATGTACCTATTTAGTTACGAAATAATAAAAAAACGTTCCGGAAAACAATCCTCCAGTTGGTGAATAATTACATCAGGGAATTACAGTCAGACTAAAAATGCCTATAGCTTTTTATTTATCTGTTATCGTTCATTAAGGGTACGCTAGTCGGTCATTCTTTCTTACAAACGTAGTATGGTGATTACTCGTCTGTTTGACGGTGTACGTTTAAAACTAAAAATTATATCAATTTGTCTTATCATTATCTAGCCCTGTATGAAAGCAGAATTGGAAAAAAAGATTGGTTTGGAAGTTATGAGCGTCGAAACTTCTATATTTCAACACTAATTTTCACTCGTGTTTGGGCGTAAATAAATAACGTATGTAGTCAAAAAAGGGCAAAATAGAAAACGTACAGGGATAGATAATGTATTCAATAGTTCAAATAATTTTAGTTTGAGCAAATATATTTAGTAGCTTTTTCATAAAATCTAGCCCGAAGGTCTGTTCATAAAATTTTACGCGTTCGTTTTCTTTATAAATCATTGGCTATTTCACTATTATTATTTTATTATATATTATTATAGCATATTAGTTACGCCCATCAACGAGTTCGAGCCGTCGACTAGGGTACCCTTAACCAAGCAAACATTAGTGTTTCGTCTTCGTATTCCATTTGAATAATGATTGGATTGAAACTAAGGGTCCGCGCGGCATGGAACGCCTAGGCAGGCAGGTTTTACGCCGCATAGGCGTAGGAATAACGTGCTGCAGCTATATCAACGCCCAGAGCTAAATTTAACTGTTCAGTAGACAAAGATCGAGATCGAAATAAACAGGACGAAGTAGCTGTAAAGATAACAAATTGAATATAATTAGAATTTAAATACTTACTCGAAGCATGTACGAAAAATAATATCTTTAGTGGGATTAATTTCTTCTGTTTGAGATCATCGGTTATCCGCTTGAAAAAGGAACGTACGAACTGCATTTTGGTAGCACTTATATATATTTATGAACAAGTTATAGGTATGTGTGTTTTCACACGAGGTCTCCAGGAGTCCTAGGTGGGGAAGTCCCTTGTCACCCAGCCTCTCCCAGGTATGGTTATCAGCCTTTGTTCTTGAGGCATGGAAGATGGGTGCTCTTATTATTTCCTGTAACAAAACAAAATACAAATATAACAAAATGCTAACAGTCGTTCACACATGCCCGAAATCGCTCAAACGACGTGTTATCAGAAAACTAACACTGTGGTGTAACTGAAATTCAAGGCCTTGTAGGTAACAAAACAAACATTTTCTTAATAATCATAACACTATTAGGTACTACCTACAGTCTAGCTCTCTTACATGTCTACAGATTTTATTCTCAAACTCAATGCATTTATTTCAATTATACCTACCATGTACAGGCACTTTGGAGATGTCAAGGAGTCGGTCAGTCAGAAATATGAAGCTAGTTGCCCATTCCAAAGAGATGGAGAAGAACGGGCATGAAACTTCAAGGACACTCTTTTAAATAATATTGTAAGAAAATATCAGTTATATTATATGTGAGAACGCTTGCCAGAAGGCGGTCGAGCATGGCACCAGTGGGGCCTGAACCCATCGCGCCACTCTCCTTCGGGTACCTGTATACGCACTCTGGTAAGGAAACGAACCAGGGACCAACATCACAAACTATGGTCGGACCACGGTGAGTGTAGGCAAGCCAAGGAGGCACTCCCTACAATCGATGGCCGCCTCACGAAAAAGGTTCTCCGACTAACGAAACAACAGCTGCGCACAGTCACAGCAGCTGTAACTGGCCATGGGTCATTTAATAAACATCTCTATGTCATAGGAGTCACAGACAGTCCGCTGTGCAGAGCCTGCATGGAGGACGACGAGACCGCAGCTCATGTGCTGTTAAACTGCCCTGTGGTCGCCGCTTACAGGGCAAAGTACTTCGGTAACCCAGGTACCCTACGTGAGATTGTCAGTGACACCAAGGCGTTGCTGGCCTTCTTTGAGGAGCTGGGGAGGATCGAATAACCTATTTTCCCACCCGTACGCAAAATACGCGCTTTGACGTAGAGTTGCGGATACCAGCCCGTTTTACCTATTACCTATAATGTGAGAACGACGTTAAAAAGACGTCCAAGGTACAGCAAATAAAAAAATAAAACAATTCAAAAATGCTATACATATACCCGTGGCATTGCCGCCAATCTCTTAGGTACAATACCAGTCGACAGCGATGCGGAGGAATTTTTCGATATTATATTTTTAGTTTTGTAAAAAGACTTTGTACAGTTAGAGATCTGTTTTATGACTTTAAATTAATAATTACGATTAATTTGACTAAATTAAATTGATACACAAATTCAAAAATAAAACAGCCGTGGCATCTAAGAGATGACCAGTCAAAACTGACGGCGCCCGTTCAGGAATATGACGCATTGATCAGCAGCATTCAGCTCAACCATTTTGAAGGGAGCTAAATGATCCAACACACGCACCACCATCAGCGAGACATCTGAGTGAGTATGACTCACACTCAGCCGCCAGGGCCCATTCAAGTCAATGAAAGACATATTATTATTACCCGGCAAATGGTAGCTCTGTACCTACTCTGTAGTACATAGTACATACACATCCGTGCTATGCCATATAATACAAAAGAGATTGAATTTATATACAATGCAAAGATAGTCTTACAATCTTCAGCAGCTCCAACAGAATTTTCAAATGTTAATCAATTAGTTGTGGTTATGGAGAAGGGCCAGCATTGCGCCAAGGATTTCTCATTTTTCTCTTAGTTCAACACTATCTTAATCGCTACTTTTGTCATTTCGTAAAGAAAATCTTTAGAAATCTGTTTTTTTTTTTCATTTAATACTTACTAAATTATTTGCCTTAAAAATTAAGGAAATATCGTCAGCAGATAACACCATTTGTGGTTGTTTTTTTAATAAATGGAGTAGATCATTAATATACACTAAAAAGAGGAAAGGACCCAAAATTGAGCCTTGCGGAACCCCCTGTTTTACTTTTAAGCCCCGTGAAATGACACCATTTATTTGAATTTGTTGCTGTCTATTATTCAAAAATGTTTTGCTAAGCTAAGCGCTAATTTGCCTAGTCCGTAATGCTCAACTTTCAGGAGTATTGTATAATTGTACCTCTGTTCACAATACTAGGGATTAGATGACCCAACTTTTCAGTTACAGAACAGTTTCAAGTAATTCTTAGATGAAAGAAACATTTAAACCGTGTTGTAAATTAGTGATAGGATACGTTACGTTTGAAGGGATTAAAAATATTGAAATTAACTTATTACTCAAGCACTCTGCATGATTTTCAACATCGTTTTTAAGGTTCTGTTCCTCAAAAGTGCAAAACGGAACCACTTCGTTCGTTGTCCTTCTGTCTGTCTGTCTGTCAGTCTGCCAAGACCCTTTTTCTCAGGAACGCGTGGAGGTATCAAGTTGAAATTAATATCAAATATGTAACGTCTACGGTCCCTTAAAGCTCTAATAAAATCAACATTCTTAATTAACGCAATAAAAAAAAATTTGATCATTTATGCCACATAAGTAGTTTGATACTCGCAAATAAATCAAGACCTAAACCTAATTCCCGTTGACCATGAACCATGATCATGAACCTAGAACCATGAAATTTGGCAAGAAGCAAGGTCTCGCAGCAGAAGTAAAAGAAAAAGTCAGAAAATTGTTAATTTGTAGTTTTATCACATTAATAAAAAAAATGTGCGATTACAAACTTGCTAAGGTGGTGCGTAGTACTCACAAAGTCACAGAATAGCGAGCCCGGCTGCCCGGCCTTATGACATGGCTCGAGTCACACATTTTATCACAATTTATTCAAATAAAATGTGTGATTCGAACCATGTCACAGTAGGTCGTCCTCGCTAGTCACATGTTTGAACGAAAACGAGGCAAAAGGAATATGTAAGGACCGTAGCAGGTGGCGTTCTGTAGTTTCTGCCTAGCCCTAGCCCCATGGGAAAAAGGGGTGAGTTTATGTAGGTATGTACAAACTTATATTTGCGTGTTGGAGAATTGACCGTGACGTATAACGATAAAAGGGACAACATTTATTCAACTACAAAGTTAAGTTTGTACTTGGGATAAATTCATCCCTAAAACGGACCCTTCATTGTGCGTGGTCCGACACAGACTTGGTCGGTTTTTTATTTTTTGGATAATATTTTTGAGATCAGTTAGTACTTACCTACATATTTTCAAATATCAAATAGCAAATCCAGTTTATGCTCCACTTACAAACACATTGTCTAACAATTATTGAGATTGCGATCATGTGCGTCGATGGAGAACTTCGGCCGCCAAAACCTTTCGCTTCGTTCAACTCAGAATCACGATTAGATAGCCTTGTCTTTTAGCCAAGTGAGTATTTCTTACGCCTTAATCCCACAGCTGTTTCATCTTTGAGACAGGTTTTAATAATATCTATCTCTTAGTAATGATGAACAGAGTAAAGAGAAGCTCGTGGCTAAGTAATCATAGCTACGCTTGCTCGATGGGTGACCATCTTTACATACCGAGATTCCTCCGTGCCTTGGAAAGCACGTTAAGGCGTTGGTCCCGGCTGTCATTCGTGGATCTTTGACAGTCGAGGGTCGTCAGAATCCCGAAAGTCTGACAACCAGTCTTACCCTTACCAAGGGGAATGGTATTAGCCAGTAACTGGGAGGAGGAGCGACTTCCTATCTGACCTCCACAAGAGGTCAGATAGGAAGTCGCTCCTCCAAAATACTGGTATTCAGCTGCATCCGGTTAGACTGGAAGCCGACCCCAACTATGTTGGGAAAGGCTAGGCAGATTGATTGATTTAGAGAGTAAACTGTCTACGCTGCTAACATAAAATTAGATACTACTTATACATCACACCTAGGTACCATGAATACCATGAAGTGGTGTAGGTTATAAGCACAGTTACTTACAGTTGGCCCGGTTGGCAAACAATGGTTGAGTACAATGGCTCATTCGTAACAAAATATAAGCAATGGGTACCTACCCATTAACGAAACAGGCGTACGATCGACGACACGAATGTACTCATATGATTAGTGTACATACACTTTAATTTCATACATACATAATAATAACAAATAATAGGCTTCTATTAATGTTCCCACTGCTGGGACACAGGCCTCCTCTCTGTGAGTGGGCTGTAATCTACCACGCGGGCCCAGTGCCGATTGGTAGATGTCACATGTCTTCGAATTTTTGGTTCTAAGACATGCCGGTTTCCTCACGATGTTTTCCTTCACCGTTTTGAGATCAGTGGTGATGAAATTATTTACACAAAGTAAAACGCCTGCTTGGGTTTAAAACCCACGACCTCCAACTCGTAAATCGGGGCCGTTACCAATGGGCCACCACTGCTCTCCATCCTCTCTTAATTTCATACACTTTATTATTTTAATACATTTCCATTCCATACGAGATGTTAACTTGTACAAGTACATTCCTATGCAGTAAGGTACCGTTCCTCAGGATTTGTCCTGAACTCCTGAGACAGGCTTGCAGCCGGATTGAGGAAATCTCAGGATTTTAGATTGTTAATTAGAAAGTTACAATCAGCACAAAGAAATACATAATCTTCTTTCTATAATATCACAAAGTAATTACCATCAACATATTATTATGTATGTATATAAAACATAAATCTAATTTCTCTCTGGTTTTTATTTGGAGTAGAATATTATCTATATTAATAGTAGAATCAACTTTTATTAAATGAATTGCTCAAATAGCCAATACTTTCATTGCGACGTTTGCTACAAAACCTCAGTCAGGACTTTTCAATGGAAATCAGGTTTTTTGTCAGGACTTTTCAATTTTCCATCTGATAGCTCTATATGCAGCCCGTTCTTTTGTTTAATAGTAAGCTGTAAACACGTGAATGTCGCCAATGCGAATGTTTATAATGTTGAATATAAACTTTAGAAATGGTTGGTGATAAAACATTTGCGGATACTATATTAGATTACATACTATTGCAATATATTTCACTTCCATTTTTCTTAGCTAGGCACTTATTTACTATTTCCTACCTATTGTTTCAGTTATAAAATAAAATTCGAAGAAAACTAGTGACCACAGTTAAAGTAGCTACCTATATCCTGAACTACCACAATATTTCTTCCGTATTCCACAAAAGTTAATGAGAACAAAGGATAGATCAAATCAATCTTTCTAGCCTTTTCCCAACTATCTTGGGGTCGGCTTCCAGTCTAACCGGATGCAGCTGAATACCAGTATTTTACATGGAGCGACTGCCTATCTGACCTCCACAACCCAGTAACTGGGTAATACGATACCCCTTGGTAAGACTGGTGTTCAGATTTTCGGGCTTCTGACGACTCGTAACGACTGTCAAAGATCTACGAATGACAGCCGGGACCAACGGCTTAACGGGCTTTCCGAGGCACGAACCCCGGCAAGCGTAGCTTAACCTGATAGATCGACCCGTGCGGCTTGTTATTACTTAGCCACGACCTCCTCAACAAAGAAAACAACGGATAGGTAGGTACTGTAATCAGGGATACCTATAAACCTATAATAAAACCCCCAAGTTTTTAGTTTCGTAGATTGATTATGAAAAAGTTAAATTAAAAATTTAAAAAACCCCCGACACAAAAAAAGAAATCCTTTAAAAAGCTATAAAATAAAATATACTGGCCCTTTATGTTTAATATAATTTGTAGTTAATATTTTGTCGTCGCGTCGGGGGACGGCATGCATATTGTAGAAAATATATTTTCAATTTTTCATTCGCAAAATATTAACTACAAATTATATTAAACATAAAGGGCCAGTATATTTTATTTTATAGCTTTTTAAAGGATTTCTTTATTTGTGTCGGAGGTTTTTAAATTTTTAATTTAACTTTTATTTCTTGCTTTTTAAACTTTATATACGTAGGTATTACTAGTACATACCTACGATACGATCGACACGTGCCTCGCTTAAACCTGAACAGCTGTACGTATTGTTCCCACAGCAAAATTAGTTACTAATTTACCCTGTTTTCTTTTTGCTTCTCCATCATCAGACCCTGATAAATATATATCTATAAACTGTTCATTGAGACCATTCCAATGAGCCCAAACACGATACTACTGCTGTAAATTGGTGAGGAGTTGGGTATCCTGCAAATACCAGGTAATGCTGCAGCATCAGTTCAAGGTTACTATGTTATTTGAATACCATTGAAGTAACAGATTACCAAATTTAGACTCAATCAGACCTGTAGAAGATGCTCAAATCCATTAATCAATTAGAAAAGACCTGATAATCTTCAAACGGCTGAATAGATTTTCTTGAATCATAGCTAAGAACACTCCCGATTAAGTCACCTTTCAAACAAAATAAAAATAATCGAAATCGGTTCAAGCGTTTGGGCGCTACGATGCCACAGACAGATACACAGATACACAGATACCCCTTCGTTTTCCGTCGGGGGTTAAAAATAACACTAGTAAAGCGTTTCTTCGGGATTTCATACCACAGACATATAAAGAGTAGTTTCATACACTGCTGTCATCACTCTCCGACCTCATTGCTCTACGTCAATGAATTTGGATAAATATTGGGAAAAACTAAATCGCTATTGTTCCGACTTTTCTTCATACTACTACTATCACTTACTATAACACTAGACAGCAAGTAAATATTTTGACAGAGATAAGGGAATTTTATTGCGTTCCACAGTGTCAACATGCGTGATGCGACATGATACGCCAACTGGTGCAATGGACTTTATAAATTCCGCATCGCTACACCAAATGCTCCTATTGATTAAAACAACTGGCGTTATTCGTTTCGAAAGAGGCGTTAGTCACTTAAGACGAAACTACACATGCCAGTAAAATGAAGCAGTATATAGCTTGCATGCTAGTTACACTGTGCCAGTAAATGTCACACTGTGGATGTCGTGGCCAGATCTTAGAATTGATCATTTCATGAAGTCTTCGGCCATTTCATGAAATTGTTGCATTTCATGAAATAGAACATCGACCGCTGATCACATCATGATGTGGTCTGGCCAGATCAATGAATACTCAAAGTTTGACGATATGAACAGTTAAATGCACGAATACTTCATGATGTGGCCAAAAATTATTGATCATATCGTAAAATAGTTAGATTATCCACCTGTAGAGGCGTTGATGTCGCTTTGTTTTTGTTGTGCATCATGGCGCGGCATACAAAAAATCAAACAAATTAGGGTGACCACGCAAGAAAACTCGATGAACTTTTTTATTGGATTTCCAAATGTGATATTATGGAAAGTGACCAACTTGGAAGTTACTAACCTAACCCATGTCGGGGTACCACAACCGGTGTGGTGAGCAACATAGCACTTAAAATTAAAAATTCACGTCGTTTATGGCACCCCGAGTTCCCGAAGAAATGTGTTAAATTAGGTTAGAACTGTGACCAACCGCACGCGAGCCGAGCGAGTGAAGCGAGCGGTGCCGCGGCAGCGGCTGGCGAGCACTACTTCCAATTTGGTCGCAGTTAGCAATTTTTACTACACCATAAACCATGGACACCCTACATTTGATATGGCCAAACGTCGACTGAAATATCATTAAACGTTGATGTTTAAACGATATGGCCAGTGTTAGTTGGCCATTTCATGAAATGGTCAATTCTAAGATATGGCCACGACAGATACATTAAATATACACAGTATGATATTTATTTGCACAATGCAGTGTAACTGGCATGCAAGCTACTGCTCCATTTTACAGGCATGTGTATTTTCGCCATTATGTTAATAATATGCATTTTGAAGATGAGACTACTAGACACAGACAGTCAGCATAATTAAGATGGCATTCGCCTACAGATTAGCGGATCCAGGGGAGGGGGGCAAGGTTCTCAAACCCCAAGGCCCCAAGCCCCCCAAAAGAATCTGAGTTCTCTTCCGTGACAAATCTTAAAGTGAACTTGATATTATTCTATATTAATTAAACTTTTTAGCAAGCATTTCTCTACATAAGGTACAAATTGTCGTAAATTATCCTTAACTTAAAATAATGATTGTTTGTTTTTTTTTTTTTTTTTTATTTATGTGACGAATTTTGAATCCGCGCGCCACTCATTCTACCACTACTCACGCTGCCCGGTTTGGCCGCAATGTATTCACCGAGACCGAGATATCTCTAACCTAACGATTCACTGAGGAATTTACCAAAAGTAATCCGAGGAGGCTTGGTTATGTAGGTACATACCTAGGTACCTACGTGTTATGCAAATTAAAATATCTTGAGCTTCTTTAGTGTTTACTTTGGTAAAACCTTTCCTCAGCGGTAATCCTGGATACGGATAACGTTATGCCAGACATTGCCTCTGGCTTGGACTAGCAAATTGATCCTTGTGACCTTGTCTTGTAGGCTTCACTGATGAAAACTCTAGAAATGTTGGCTTCGCAAAAGTTACATTGAATATTATAAGATTCACATATACCTTCAATCAATCTGCCTAGCCTTTTTCCAACTATGTTGGGGTCAGCTTTCAGTCTAATCGGATTTCAATATTTTACATAGAATGACTGCCTATAATCTGACCTCCAAAATCGTAACTGGTTAATACAATACATAACCCCTTGGTAAGACTGATTGTCAGACTTTCGGGATTTTGACGACCTGTAGGTATCGACTGAGAAAGATCCATAAATGACAGCCGGGACAAACGGCTTTCGGTATGTAAAGATGTACTTTGATAGGTAATAAAATAATACTGTCAATGAAAATACGACAGCTAGGTACCTAGATACTTACGTGTATTGAAAGTCAAAACTTAAATTATACAGGGTGTCAGGGACATCGACGCGAAGCCTGTTACCATGGATTCAGTACATGATTCTGAAGACTCGGAGAAGACACGACATTCGCTATTCACGACTAGTGTCGTAACCGCAGTTATCACGGCACGAAACTAACGAGAAGCGAATACCATCTATAAAATACTAGCTCCGCCCCGCGGTTTCACCCGCATAAGACTCGACCCCGTGGGAATATCGGGATAAAAAGTATCCTATTTCCCAATCCAGGTCATATATATCCATGTGCCAAATTTCATCCAAATCCGTGCAGCCGTTTTAGCCCTATAGATTTTCCGTTGCCCGCGAGTTCGACTGCGAAAATTACCTAGCCTATTGTCCATCTCCAGCACCCTAATTGCGTAACACACTGTTAATCACAATCTGAATGATTTCGAAGTACATATACCTACTCGTATTGCTAATTTAATGCATTGCTTCATACGAATAATTTGTCTGTTCTACAACGTAAATAACGCAATGAATGTTGTTGAACTGTCAAAACGAAGTCATTGCTAATGTTGGTACATAAGTTTGTTACGCAATGACCCCACTAGTCCCAGAATATCTGACAAACATAACGATCGGTTCAGTAGCTTAGGCGTGAAATGCTGATACAGTCAAGTTACTTTAGCATTAATAATATCGTATGGATTACAAACATGAATTGAATAAGATTTAACTGATGATAGATGAGTATTTACTGATACGCAAAAATGTAAATAAGTACCTATACTTAGAACCGTAATTAAGGACAAAGTGTGTATTAGGTAGCCTTTAACAATTTCGAGAGTTACACTTTAAATAAAATAGGTCAATGCAAAAGTCACACTTGAATGGCATCGAATAGAAAACTGTGCGAAACTCCTATTATATGCTGAAGATTAAAAAATAAAACAAACCAAAAAAGTTTATCTAGGTAAGTAGGTACAATGGCTAGGTATTCTACAAGGTGTGTAGCCCGTAGCAGACCAAGGGCTCATGCGGGTATTACACTACACTGAGTAAGGGTCCCTAATTGGGTTGTGTACCGTTAGGGCTCCCTTAATCCAGGGCCCTGATTTAATGTAGTGTAATACCCGTTAGTTTAGCTTGCAAAGCTGAGGTAATTTTTCATACTTTTTTTTTCTAATTTATTTAGGGACTTTTACCGCAATGCGTATGACAGTCGCATCATACCCTAAGCTAATAATATATACAACACACTACTATGAATTACATTTGTGCCATAAAGCTGAACAGACTTTTAGCATCATCACCATTTGGTTGAGACAAAATTTTATGAAATATGTCTAAATCCATTCGGTTCAACTTCAAGACCCCAAACACATTATTTCTATCTGACTCATATCGAACACATTCCATCAAAATTTTTCATACTTGATTAAATAAATAAATAATAAATAAAAATAATTTATTGTGTACACAGAGAAACACATAAGGTTAAACACTAAACATGATTGTACAGGTCGATATCAAAAACAGATAGAACAGCTGGCTCCCGAACTAAGTAAAAATATACTTGTATCTCAGGAGCCATTCATAGTATGTGCTCCGCACACAAGTATGAAAAAATACCTCAGCTATACAAACTAAGCTAAACTAACATATCTTTAGCTCTTGGTCTGCCACCGGCTTTACGGTGGTATTGTAGTGTAGAACTGTAGACACCTTTCAGCTATGGTCTCTCTCTGTCGATTGTTGCTTTGTGCAAACATTTTTCGACCAAAAAACGAATTCCTGCCATGATTTCTACATAGTGCATGGCAATCTACGAATACTTAATATTCGTAGATGGCAATAATATAATTAAGTAGTCTGCTTAATAAGACTACAACATTGAGAAACATTGTGAACACACCTTTTTAAGGGGTTAAGGATATAATATTAATATACGAGTATGTATCACATGCAAGTCAACTACTATGTATCTAAGTAATTAGGTACTTTGTGCCGGTGTAGGTGCTTGCAATACCTTACCTAATGTCAGCACTGATTGACTGATGATGGGATCTTAGTTCTAATTTTTTATGCAGTACCGGTGTTTTGTACGTGTTTCCAATAAGCATATTAGGAATTTAATGTTGTTGAACTTTATCACGATATGTAGAGACGACTTTTGAGGCCATAATTATACGAAATTTAGCCGATTTCGCTGATTTACGTGATTTTACAGGTAAAATGTATTTCAGTAGTTGATTGGAGGTCGAAAGGAATCAATTCCCATACGAGGTATTTAGTATACGGGGTGACAGGGACATCGACGCGAAGCCGGTTACCATGGGTTCAGTACATGATTCTGAACCCCCCAGCGTTGAAATATTTCGTCGGTTATTTAAAAAAAAAATCTGCTGTTTCATAGAAAAGTGCAATACCTACGCGGTCAAAATGTATGGAACAGCAGATTTTTTTTTTAATAACCGACGAAAAATTTCAACGCAGGGGGGCTCAGAATGATGTACTGAATCCATGGTAACCGGCTTCGCGTCGATGTCCCTGCCACCCTGTATAGTCCGAGTAGGAATTGATATCTACTTTTCATTTCGAATATGGCAAAGGAAAGTAATAAAAACATTTTGATTAGTGATTTTTTTTTTACAATTTAAATATGGAACGTACCGTGTCTCCGCGGGCCGTCCCGTGTATTAGGTAAGTATTTTTTTAAATTCACACTGGCTGTTTAGTTTATACACTCACAAGACCACAGCCTTTTTATTTTTGTTCTATTCGATATTTTTCATTTAAAAATTTTCGTAACCTAACCAAAAGTTCTATTTTTAAAACTCATTCCCGCCCTAGAGAGGAAGCAGCGTTTTCCACCCGCTACTCGGATCAAACAAAGACTACTTTCCGAGCATGAGAAATGAAAAGATTATTTCAATTATGATCTAATGAATGAACTAGGTATTTTTATTATTTATTTAAGAAGCAATTGGAGGCCCCTTACAATGCAAAAAATTAATAGACAGGTTTTTCTGCCTATATAAGTAACTAGACAAGTAACTGTTCCTGTATAAATAGTCAAAGAAAACCTTACCTACACAAACCGGGGTTGTATAATTTTCGAGCTCAGTATGCTCGCTCTGTCATCTTACGTTCTCTTAATTCTCATGGTTCCTTCCTTCATAAATCGACAAAGAAACTCCTATACAGTATGAATGTTCAAAAGAAAACTTAAACTTTCCGAGGCGCACGCTCACGGGGTGCTAAAAAACAGGTGATGACCCGGCCCTCGACTGCAGCCTAGTCTGCCACTGAGCATAGGTACATTACCCCGCCCTATTACCTAGTCGTACATGATCGAGCTTTGATTCGCTCCGAAAATTATACTCAAAAACTATTTCTTGTGCAATTTCAATCAAATTGTTGGATTTAAAAAATAATCTATAGGAAGGAACTTACGATTGTAGAGGTAAGGGCGGCAAAAACTTAACAGCCTACAAGGGCGTCGCCAGCCGATGGTCCAGGGTCCAGGGGGGACAAATTGATATAGGTATGGAGGATGGGAAATATATGAGCTGTAGGTACAGTCAAGAGTCCAGAACAGATGAAGTTATATAATTGTAGTGCGAGTCTTACCTTTACGGCAAACAATGGGGCCAAAATTTACGCCAGTGGACATTTGATTTTTTGACAAATCAGTTTCAACTCGTTAGTTCGGGACTATCGAGTTGTAGGAACTGAGAAAAAAGAAACGATTTTCAATGTATGGATTGCAAACGGACCTTTTGGGTCATTTTTCCCAATACAATTCAGAACTCTAGAACTGAAACCTAATAGGTATTTTAGGGGTATGAGGAACAGGGTGTAAAGTTCACTCATCCACCGTAGAAAAGGGAGGATCCTCCAACCAGATGGGTGTCATGTCTGGCGGCCCGTAAGTTGATTTCGGATAGTCTTATCTATGTTTTTCGCTCGGTAAACTCTAACTGCGCGATGCAGGAATTGTGTGACGTCATGTCTTTTTGCTGCGTAGTTCGTATGTGGCGGTGTAACCGCTACAGTATTATGACTGGGCCTACCACCAACACATAGATACGAAGATTACGTCCCCAGACTCCGGATAAGACCCCGTATGAGAATTATGGAACTTTAAAACCAAATAAAATTCGTCCAAATAAACAAAATTGGCTGTATAGATTAATTTGTTTCTTTTTTGTTTGACTGAATCGATTCCCGGTATAGGTTAGGTATTGTTAAGTAAGTGTCTACTCTACTTAATTCACGAAATCTTTGGAAACATCTCGGTCGCGAGTTCGCGACTACACGGCTTTATATAGGTACCTAGTCCAAAACAATGGGCATACAGATGCGTTGTTCTCTAGTTCCCATAACATAAAAGTCTACTTTTTAATAACAATGACTTAGAATTTTAACGACTTATGTTCAATTATGTAGCTTATCTATAGGTATCAAACATTCATTCATCACACGACGCGTTGAGATCGGAATTCTACATTGTTATGCGTATATTTTTACCTAATTTAAATGTTCATAGTTTTACCCGACTACGGCAAAGCCAAAGAAAGGATTTTATCAGGTTATGTATTTAATTTTGTTTTATTTCTCGGTCAAACGGGTCGAATCTTGGTTTGAAAGCGTTTTTTTTTTACTCTAAAACCGACAACTTGGTTCCTTAGCACAAACTCTACATCCTGATTTTCCCGTATTGACTTTCTGACTTGCAACGGATCATCCTATAGAGGAGTAAAAACGAAGTTTATCATGAGTTCAAACAGCTGAAGCAGTTTGTTGGTTCGAATAGCAGTCTTACGCACTTAACTTCAGGTAGTTTTAGTGAACAATCTTAGGTTTAAGTAGAATCCATGCCTCGATCTTGCATCTTGTTAGGTTAGGAAGGGAAGGCCGGAAGGTACTTAGTTTGCGACCACACAACATAATTATACAGGGTGGCATACATTGACGCGCAATTTGTAACCCTGAATTCAGCACAATCATGATCCCAGACCTCCTAGAGTAGAAATTATTCGTCGGTTATCCAAAAACAAAACTGCTGACGTCAAATTGCACGCACACGGCCTAATTAATCGTTAATTATTTCTTCGTCTGTATGCGTTGGAAGACAGTGTACCTAAGTAGGTAGTAAGCACTGACAAAAATGGAGTTTTATACCTATTCCATCCTTAGGGGAAACCGTGGCCCTGGTCTAGGCAAGGGAAGGAACACGGGTGGGTTTTAGTCAGTTAAAGTCTGACACGCCCTTCCGCTCCGCCCAGAGCGGGAGAAGTCATTTGATAATTTCCCACCCAAAAAAAAAAAAAAAAAAAAAAAATACCTATTCCATTCCAAAGCTGTTTAAACCTTACGAATTCCTAAATCACTATACTCGTAGTCGTAGTCTGTGACTTATACGTAGGTATAAGTAAGAAAATAAATGTCGTCCTTGGCTCGACCTGTTCTGATCTGATTGAACCATCAAAGAATGTAGAGTCAGTCTACTTCTTTGAGAGAATTTATAATGACCATATAACACTTCTTCTATCTACCTACATCTTTTGTAACTACCTATCTTTCTAATATCTCTGTATTTAATAATAAAACTGAAGAGTTTGTTTTTTTGTTTGTTTGTTAGTTTGAATGCGCTAGTCTCTGGAACTTCCAGTCGAATTGGAAAAAATCTTATTTCCAAAAAAACATTTTCCTGTAGCTACAACGGTTAAGGACCTGCCCTTATTGCCCCATCCCAACAATCCACCCTATATATAATTTACTCCAAATGTATTTGTAAAAATTATTAGGTAGGTAGGTACCTGCGCAAAGTACCTAATCTGCAGCCATTTTTACCTACTTACAGCGCTAGTAACGCGAGTTTATAAACTTCCTGTATAATATTTTCAAACAATAAGCTGGAACTATATTTTAGTAAAAAATTGAGTAATTTCAGGACGCCCGGGTGTTTATATAGCGATCCAATTTAATAAATAGGTTTAAGTAGGCTTCGGTCACTTATGATAGATTTAGGGCAGATTTTTCACTGTCCAGATAACTTTTATCTGAAAAATAATACGGTTTGACTGTTTTGCAAAGAAAATATGTGGAAATATCATATTAATTCATCAGTTAAAAATTTACTGACTTTGGACAAATCAGCCCAAACTTAAAGTATAAAGAATTTACCTACCTCTACCATTTATGGTCTCTACAGGAAAAAAAAATCCTATCGCCTAACAGTAAGTCAGGGAAGAATCAATGAAAACAATATTTAATTAAAAATACGTTGAACAATACCTAATACTACCTAGTTATCAAGAAAATAATTTGGTAAGATTTCAGTAATAAAACACTCGCTCACCGCAGTTGTAAATTAAAAAATCTTATCAGGTAACGTTGAAAATCCACGTTGAAAGTCCTCGAATAAACTGTCACTATTTTTTATTTATTTTCTCTTTCCGTACAAAATTATTTTGATCCTTTCACGACCAAGTTATTTTTTTAACGGAAGTCAATAGATAGGTAAGTACCTATCGGTTGTGCGCGCGACTTGAGTTGATGCGCATACGCGGCCGCGAGTCGAAAAGATTGCGCTGCACTGGCGCAGCCCTATGCGTGTCCCCTCTCATACGCCATTCATACGGCGTTACGTTCTACCGTGGTTCTACTGTACCAAGGTATCAACCACATCTCCATATCGTTATCTACTTACGCGGTGAAAGGCAAGTGAAGCTTCGAACAAACATACAATGTTGCTCTAGACACTTGTCGTTGTCCGCCCGGAGTTTGGTGTAGGTAAGTAATACTTATCTAGTACCGCACCTAAGTTTTTTTCTTTTTTTGGGTGGTAAATCATCAAATGACTTCTCCCGCTCTGGGCGGAGCGGGAGGGCGTGTCTGACTTTTTACTGCCTAAAACCCACCCGTGTTCCTTCCCTAATCCCTTGCCTGTTCGTTGCCGGGGGCCACGTTCTCCCCTTAGAACCACCGCCGCCACCGTTCTATTAATTGTTTTTTTTTTTTTTATTATTATTTTTTTTTTTTTTTATATAACTATGTACATAACTGAATTAATTGTATTTCATTTTTGATGTTATTTTATGTGTAAATGTGTCTTTTCTAATATGAGTCTATGTCACTCGAAATAAATTTTTTTTTTTTTTTTTTTTTTTTATTTAGAACTTCCCGCAACCGAACCTACCTCAATAATTATTCTGTACCTACATGAGTTTTCTTGAAACATAGGTAGGTAAATGCTACCTAGATGCATAAATGTTAGGCTAACATTTATGGATCTAGGTAGCATTTACCACAGCTAACATTGTTAGCTGTGTGGTTTAATAGTATTAGTAGGTGAGTATAAAAGCAGGTAGAGCATCTCTTCCAATGTGCACTTGAGACACTTGATAGTCATAAAGGAGTCATATCCAAAAAAGTTGTACATTTTTCATTAGTAGGAGTGTCACATGAAGTTATCTCGATAATTTTTGCAAGAACAATTTTGATTTTTGGTAGAATAGTTTAACTGAACATTAAGCTAAGCAATTCATTTATAAACATAGCTATAGCTCAATAAAATCAAGAGAAAATAAATGTTTATTGTCTAAAAATGGTGAAATTTATGAAAAAAGTCAGTGTCATTCTTCACTGGCAACTTTTATAAAGTCAGTTTTAGCACTATTAATAGCTATTATTCCATTTATCTTAACGAAATATGCAAACCAAGAACTGTGAATTCATGATTCTATGCTTTTTAATTGATAAATTAAATAAATAACTTAAAAAAATCTGTAAAAGAGAAATGTCTGAATTAATCGAACCATTTACTCACACTACATAATGACGCGGATTTTTACTCTAACAATTCATTGAGCCACAGTAGCGCTATGAATATCGATTATGGCACTAATGATGCGTTTCACAAATAAGCTCGCCATCTGGTTTTCTTAACAGTTCTCTTAAAAAAGGGCTTTGCTGGAAATATATGGGCCACTGGTGCCTTTTTTTTTTGATCGCACACTGACGCCACCTTCTTAGATGTGTAGAGCACTCCATACAAACAATAATTACTATGGAAGCTCAGCTCTAAAGTATATCCGTCTCGAGTTATTCACCCGAACCTGTAACGCGTATTTAATTAGGAAAACTAAAAATATGAGTTACTTTTAATGGTTCTATATAATTTATTTCATAGCACAAACTCTAATGGACTCAAGCTGCATCATATTGGCGTAAGTGGCATAGTGTGACATCAAGTTACACTTCACCGTAATAATGTCGTAAGTATTTTATTAACAAAACTGAAAATATTTGTGCTTCTTACGCCCTTATCTTGTCTATTTTATAGTTTAAACACTGTCTATATTCAAGTTACGGCACGTTAGCGTAAGTGGCATAGTGTGACATCAAGTCACACTTCACTATAGCATTTTTACGACAATTTTTTCCAATAAAAATTAAAATATGAGTTTTTTCACGGCCTTGTCTATTTCATAGTGTAAACACTATTTGGATTCCATGTTGCATCATGTTGGCGTAAGTGGTATAGTGTGATGTGAGTGTGTGATATCCATTTGCACTATTAGCAATGTTACGAGTATTTTAAAACGGGTGGTACTGAAGCGATTGCAAAATCATTCTCAATGCTTAATGCTTAGCTGTTAATATTGGTATTGTTATTGGCATTATACAGGGAAGATTTTTAGACGGCAGGCACCTTAACCGCTGTTGCTACAAGAAAATGGTCTGAGGAGACTGTTTTTTAATTTATATGTATGTAATATATATTCACAATTTTGAAAAAATTGCAAGAACTCTTTTTGATGCCAATCGATCTGTTTCATATAAAATTCAAAAAACTCTATCGGACCAACTCAGAAATACTTTGCATTAATTCAACCACAAAGCCTAAGGTTTTCCAAAAACATTTGTATCAAGTTCATGGTTTTCACTTGTGATTGAGGAAAATATCACGATATCGAGAGCAAAATTCACATCATTCTAGCGAAGATGCATCATAATGTGTAGTTTTTAAGTTTTATAATACTGATTTGTTATGGTTATTAGTAATTAACTGTTTATTTATTTTACCTCGAGGGTCCTGGTTTATCATTTATAACTTCTAGTTACACCATACATACAACAACAACAACAACAACAACAACAACAACATATGCAACATATGTAAGCGGGGACACCATTTATGCCTGGCTTTTATTTAGACATTTAGTTCTGTTTAAGTTTCGTTTTTATTTCTGCTTGAGTATAGTTCTGGATGTTTTTGGTTGGTATATTGGCGTGTGCTAGCTGACATATGGCTAATAATTTAATTTATGTTAAGTGTTGTGCTATAGTGAAGTGTGACTTGATGTCACACTATGCCACTTACGCCAACGTGACGTAACTGGAGTCCAGATAGTTTTTAAACTATAAAATAGACAAGATAAGGGCGTAAGAAGCAAAAATATTTTCAGTTTTATTTATAAAATACTCACGACATTGTTACGGTGAAGTGTAATTTGATGTCACACTATGCCACTTACGCCAATATGATTCAACTTCAGTCCATTAGAGTTTATACTATGAAATAAATAGTATAGAACCGTTAAATGTAACTCATATTTTCAGTTTTCCTAATTAAATACGCGTTACAGGTTCGGGTGAATAACTCGAGACGGATATACTTTAGAGCTGAGCTGCCATAGTAATTATTGTTTGTATGGAAGTGCTCTACACATCTAACAAGGTGCTCAATTCGTCTGAAATGATTGAATTTATTAAATTTTTGTGAAATAGTTATTTTATTTTGAGATTTTTAGATGCTGTTAACTGCTGCACAGCGCTAAAAATGTTAAATAGTACGCTTATATAAAGAAAACCGTTCAAAAAATGAAGAAAAAAGAAAAATCCATTTGGAAAAGGTAAAAAAGAGACCAAAAAAATAATTTAAGCCTTGTCATCTATTGTATTCTGTAATGTTAAATAAAATATTTTATAAAATATAACATTAAACGATGATTAAGTATTTTTATTAATTATTCAGTACACACCTTTACATTTACCATTTCCTAAAATTTATTGACAAACCATTTCCTAACCATTTCCTGACATACCATTTCCTAACATTTCTTGACATAACCATTTCCTTACCATTTCCTAAATGTACACTTTTTTTGGATATGACTCAAAGACGAAGATTTCTTTAGCTTTGGCGTCTAAGGCTTAAAGCCCAACAAAATCTTAGGGTCGGGCCACACCTGCCGAACGTTCCGCAGCGGAACGCTCGGTTGATTACGCTCCTAATGTTTTTCAAGTTACCTATATGACACATCAGCCGAACGTTACGTCCATAGAAATTTGACGCGACGGAGCGTTCCGCAGCGGAACGTTCGGCAGGTGTGGCGCTAGACTTAGAGCTCCATAAAATAATGACCCGATTAGACCTTTATCCTAATTGCGTAATACCCACACGATCAATCACAATCTGAATCGTTTTGAAACTTTGAAATAAATTGAAACAAATTGCTAATCCATTGCTTCATAAGTTCGAAAAAAAAATCTGCTCAATTTTTTTTGTCGAACTTATGAAGCAATGGACTAGCAATCTTTTTCAATTTATTTCATTTTAAAATTGATCGTGCATTACGTAATTAGGGTACAGATTCCTAATCCATTGTTTCATAACTTCGAGAAAAAAACTGCTCGACAACGTAAATAACGCAATGAATGTTGTGGAACTGTCAAAATGAAACAGATTAGTCGTAATCGTTTACGACAATATTTATGTAACGTAATTAGATCACTGGTTTGGGTAATAATGACATAAGTACATCAGTTCATCACGGAACATAATGATTAGGTAAGTATATGTATATGTAAGTACGCCTGGGTACCTGCCCTATATTTAAGTACTTCGACACAGGGTAAGTGCATGTACCTGTGACCAGTTAGAAGAAAGTGATCAACAAGTACCTAATGGACTCGACTGCAGAGTAAAGAACTGTAATTTTGGTGTTTTGAAAAAATAGAAGGGCCGTGCCGGTTTACTCTAGCGGTCGCAATAGCAGCTCGCAAGTGAGACTGTACTGAGCGTCGGGTCTGGGTTCGATTCCCAGGTTGGGCAGGCTTTTCTATCAGGGATAGGTACCCACACCGCCTTTATGCCAAGATATAAAACATGTAGATATCTATTATACATGTTGTCTTGTCTACTAGTTTCATTTATCGTTACGTTTACCTACACGTAGGTCCACAGGTAGCAAAATAAATTAGCAAGAAAAACGGAATTTAAACACAAAATGGCACCAAATTTTAACGCAGCTAAGCATTGTTCCAGATACCAAGCAGTGACGTTATTTAATAGGTTACAGACTGATATACAATTATTAATATACAGCTCTCACTCATTTAAAATTAAATTAAAAGCCTTCTTGACGACTGCCGTGCCGTTATTGAGGAGGTGCATCTCTCAGACATTGGGTGTTTCTGGCCACTGGACACCGGCACTGCATTTAAGGTAGTTAGCCGGAACTAGTTGAATAGGATGCTTCAAATAATTTAAAACATATAAATTCCTCAAAACTTTTATTGAGATTTCACAGTGAGTGTTGATTTAGTTTACAGTCTTATAGGCTTCAGTAAACCATAAAACCACTTAATGTTATCAGTCTTGTTTGTCAACTTATTCCAACGGGTGTGAAACTGAAATACTGCAATCAACCCGTCAGATTAGTTCGTATCTAGCCAAGCCTGAGGCCACACACGGCAACAATAATTATAATTAAGTTACATAAAACAATATACATAATATAAGTATGTAGGTATACTTATATATATCGACATAATGAAGGGCATTGATTAGGTATGTACCTACATAAGCCGATCATAATGAGTATTGACAAGACAAATAGTTGTGCAATAATTATTTTATCATACATAATATTACCATACAGAGAGGCCGAACTCACGGTGCGATCCTTTCCCGTGGCCGTGGCGATCGTGTTTGAAGGTCGGAGCGATTGTTGTACGGAGATGATGCTAAGTTCATAAGTTGAGTGATTTTGTTTGCAACTCATCACATTTAAAGCTCGGAGAGTATGCGGGCGACCACATGGTTCCAAGCGTAGTTTGGCCAACTAGGTCCATTGTCTAGTGTGAAAAAAACATAACATAAATACATTTTATATTTTACGGGGTTATGAAATCGCCCCTTGAGTTCTTTCCCCTTCGTACTTATTGCTAAGTGTTGCCGTGTGCTCTTACAGCGGCAAGGGCGTCGCCAGCCTATGGCCCAGGGGGGAGCAAGTTCTTATATGGAGGATGGAAAACGTACGATTTGTAGGTACAGTCAAGAGCACATGAAGCTTTACACTTGTAGTGCGACTCTTACATCTACGGCGCACAATGGGGCCAAAATCGACGCTGGTGGAAATTAGATTTTTAACTCTGTAGTCCCGATAGGATCTGAGAAAAATAATAATTTCCATTTTCAATGTAATGTATGGATTGGAAACGGACCTTTCGGTCGTTTTTCGAAGTGAAACTTAATACGTACTATATATACATACTAGCTGCCCGTCCCAGCTTCGCATGGGTAGCCCTAATTAGCAATAAATTAAAATTGCGGCTATAAATTGAGATTTAAACTATGCTATCTCTCAAGTTGGATCGAACTGCACATGGTGTGCGAATTTTATTATAATCGGTTAAGTGGTTTAGGAGTCCATTGAGGACAAACATTGTGACACGAGATTTATATATATTAAGATAAGGGCTACAACCAACACATAGCTACGTCCCCGGACTCCAGATTAGACACCGTTTAGGAGATGGAACTTTAAAAAACCAAAAAACGAGTCGTCCTAATAAACAAAATTGGCTGTATAGATATTGTAGTCTCTTTAGATTAGAATACCTTGTATTTTTGACTAAATGTTTTTGAATCTCTAGGGGGGGGCAGGGGCGTTGGCGACGCCCATATACATCGAACTGCTACGGGTGTGAGCGAACTTTTAAAAAGGAGAGGTTTTATGAATCATGAGCAACAAGATGATTTGAACATGTGCAGATAAAAGAAGCAACATCCCGTGACGTTATTGTATTAGGCATTTTTATACATTAAGTATAGGTTTGCTATAACAAAATCATTGTATTTTACGAGACAATTATGCAAGCAATAAACAGTCATTTGTCACAGTCTGCACAGTGTAAGTGCAAGTTATTACTATTAGGTATCATTCTACACGCTTGTAAATGCTTTAGTTACGTTTCACACAATCACACTACAATTTAACATTAAGTAACGATTCAAATATTAAAAAAAATCTGTCTATTTATAAATCTAATATCTTGAAGAAATATTCAACTTCTAGTAGTCCATCTTCAGGTAAATCACTACAGTGAATAGCATTCTGAACTTTAGTGTTACCAAGTTTTGCCCTCATTGTGTAGGGGCGCAGCAACCTGGCAACTTCCTGAAAAAAAGCATAAAAATAAATGAAATGTGCAGTTTGTGCAGTAAAGTAAATGTGCAAGATTAAGAATTTCTTAAGATATCTTACTGGATCAGTAGGGCCGACCAGTTTTCTGAATTCAACAGCGGTATGTAAAGATTTATCTTTCGATACTATTTCCATCGCCACACAAGGCCCACTCGAAAGCTCTTCCACCATACCCTGGAAATTATAAAATCTCAGTATTAGTACAAACCAGTCGTTTGTTCCCAACATAACATCTATTACTTTACTTTTCACTTATCTAATATCTGTTGACAAGCAAAAACAACTTAAAACAACAAAAAGCTACATATTTTATACCCAATACACAAAAAGTGCTGCAACTATGTCATCACTCACCTTATATTCTGGTACGATTCCCTTATACACTTCATAAAACTCAGACGCGTTAATGTTCTCGACAATGAACATATTAAGAGCGGTGACCTCAAACCCTCCATCATCGATAGCTTCTAATGCTGCTCCAAGTTTACCCTCCCGGATGGCGTGTGGTTTAATTATGCAGAGGGTGCAGTTAGACAGGGTCGCTGTCAACCTGAGACGCGTTGATCGCATCGGTGGTGGAGGGAAGAAGTAATCTATATCCTGTTGATAACAGAAATCATTAACTTGAGTTACTCATCGGTTACTAGCATAGTATTTCAATGGTGGCCACCAAGAATCTTGATTCTTGGTGGCCACCATTGAAATACTATACTATAAAGGATCACCCAGCCCTGCATTATCTTGATAATGCAGGGCAGGGTGATTCGTTGAGATAATCTCTTAAACTTGTCACGCACAGAGAGGACGCCTGTGTCCCAGCACAACATATTATAAGTAATTTATTGGAACGAAGTTCCCTTTCGCGCGTTGCGAAAGGGGGCTAGACGGAAAAAATTGGGACCAAAAGTTGTAACGACACTTTTTATTTTTTATTATAACGCCATCTGTGAGCGACCACAGGTACTAATTAGTGGCATGCCTTTGTGAGGTTCATTCCATAACTTCGTTCCATCCGGGTGTACCTTTTTTTTTTTTTTTTTTTTTTTCTCTGTTCTGCACCGCGGCAATCTGTTGGACACAACAATAAGCCACTGCTCTGTCTGATACTTGTATCTGTTTAGGCTTTTTAGCTTGGGGAGACACCTCTCAGGTAGGTGTCTCATTCCATCCTGATGAATCTATCTTGTAGGGATGAGACACTATGTCTCTTTAATCTTCTATGTTGAAGGCCTTGATCTCCACTTAGTCTGAGGGCAAGCTCATTTTTGTGATTTGACATTCTTTTTTGGTAGTTGACGCTATATTTCGCTATCTCCTGTTTGACAGTTGGTACATTTAAGTCGTGATATATGTTCTTATTACTGATGTATTGAGGGATGTTAAAAATGGATCTCAGTGTTTTAGTTTGGAATCTTTCCAGTATCTCTAGGTTGCTGTTGCTGGCCGTACCCCAAAGCTGTATGCCATAGGTCCATATTGGTTTCAAGATGGCTTTATTATTATTTAGTTTCTATGTTTACATATCTCGGGACCATGGGGTCCCGGTCCTTTGGAAGGCGTACGAGGAGCCGAAGCCAAGTCGCAGAGGCCCCTTAGACAATTTTAAATGGAATGAGGCACCAACCGACGATTATCACTGTATGCACTATGCAAGTGCACCCAAGGATAATCCCGGTTGGTGCAGGACTATTGCAAAAAATGAAAACAAAAAAATATGGGGTTATGGGTTTGAGTGGCTATAGTGGATTGGTTACTTGGAACTATGGAAGGTCTATGTCCCCTGCCTGATCAATGTTATGGTATGCACGGATAAAATGGCAGGGGGTGACTTGCACACTCAATAATGGGCCCCCGAAAACGGTCGCTAGCACAAAGTGTCGTAGCGACAAGGGGGCAACATGTCCTGAGGTGCTTGAGGAGTGGAGCGGTATTCCAAGGCTTTCAGAACAATCCCAGAGCCCGGAAGATGGTCAAGATCCCTACGAGCACTTACTGGAATACTTCCTTCCTCCGAGCACGTTTGCTCTTGCGAATCTCCACTCAAGCCAGCCAATTAAGGCAAGAATGAGGTGGGAGCTCTGTTCCTCGTCAGTATTCACTCCAGCCGGCCAATAAAGGCAAGCCAGAGATGAGGAACAAGATTTCTCCCGGGAGATAGGGTCCGTGGGGTCGCTACTGCCCAACAGCTCGCCACATGCTGCCCTGCGGTTTTCTGTATCTCTCTTGGTCTGGCTCCTCATCCTAGACCTGTTCCGGCAAAGTAAACTGTACCGGCACAGTATTGGTTTCAAGATGGCTTTATTATTATTATTATTATTATTTATTTATGTCAATCAACTTTGGATCATAGGTATTACAGTAAATAATTACATTTAAATTAAAATTAATTAGACAAAATACATTGAATATTAATCTTAAATAACATAATGAAAATAAATATGAAAATAAAATTGAAAATAAAATTGAAAATAAAATTGAAAATAAAATTACTAAAAAATAAAATTTAAATTAAAATAAAATCTTAACATCAGTCAGTACGTGAACCATGCAGCAGTGGTTCACGTACTGACAGTCGAAACGTTCTGCAAAAGCGCTCAGGATACTGTTGCGGCTGCCCCGCAACCTACGCACCAGGGATGTGCATCGCTTGCGCATGATTGTATGGAAGCAATCCACACGCGCCTCGGCAAACATCCCCGATGCGCTACAGAAGCGAGGCAGCCGCAAGAGCACTCTGAACGCGTTGTTGTATTGGACGCGTAGAGCGCTGTACTGTTTCTGCGTGTAATCTACCCACAGACTGCTAGTATAAAAGGACGTACAAAATGCCCTAAATAGGGCTATTTTGACGCCCCTCGAGCACCGAGCAAATCTGCGGGCTATCATATTTGCACGAACAGACAGCGCCCTACGTTCCCTTTCAATGTCTGCATCGTCTTCCAGGTCAGAGGTTAATAAATGTCCAAGATATTTAAACATCTTAACTCTGTTAAGTGGGCATCCGTTGAGCTTAATTGCCGGTAAGGAATCAGGACACCTCCTCTTGGCCCGAAAGACCATGCATTCACTCTTGTTCGTGTTATACAACAAACCATGTTCTACAGCATACTTTTCACATATGTCAATCAGCCTTGACACACCACAGACAGAGGCGCTCAGCAGCACCATGTCGTCGGCGTAACTGATATTGTTGAGGCACACACCTCCAATATGGCAACCGACATGCGTGCTGCTGAGCCTCTCTATCAGCGCATTCACATACAGGTTGAAGAGCTTCGGTGAGGTTAGCCCCCCTTGCCTCACGCCGCACTCCAACCTGTATGGGGTCGAGTAAGCCCCCGACCATCGAACCACATTGACCTGATTGTTGTACCAGTACTGAAAGATACGGATCAGTTCGTCTGGCACTGACGCTTGCTGCAGTTTTTGCCACAGCAGATCATAGCAAACCAGGTCAAATGCCTTCGACAAGTCGAGGAAGCAAGCAAAGACAGGTGTACTTCTATCAGTGTAGTACTTGACAGTTTGCTTCAAACACAATATAGCTGTTTCTGTAGAAAGACCGGCTTTGAAACCAAACTGGTTATCATGTAAATTCAAACATTTATCCAGCCGAGTGTTAAGCAAACCGTCAAGCACTTTCGAAATAACAGTGGCCAATGAAATGGGCCTATAGTTGTTCTTATCGCTAACATCACCGGTTTTATTCTTAATAATTGGCACCACCACAGTTTTCATCATCCGCTCAGGCAGATACGAATGTCCTATACAAAAGGAGTAGAACATCGATAAGACTCTGGGCAGATGACGACCAGCATGCTTAAGGTGTTCAATACTTAAATCATCGTGGCCTGGAGACTTGCCTCTCGACATAGACATAATGACCTGTCTTACCTCCTTTGCCGTAAATCGGGCACTGAACTCCTGACCACTACAACCAGCACTGCCTGTAAACTGTGACGGCCCCAACGGTGACGATACAGCGAAGTGCTGCCTAAATAGTTCGGCAATCCCTGTGACGTCAGCAACGCCGCTGACACTCACCGGCAGGCCCGGCCTACTATTGAGTTTATCGGTGGACTTCCAAAAACTGCGGAAGTCGCCCCTAGAATGATGCGACGCCAGCATGTCCATTTTAATTTGGTCACTATTGTCCTGGCACCATCGTAAGCGCGACTTAAAAATTTTGCGACTTATTTGCATATCAATCCAAACACGACCCTCGCGCGGTCTACCGTAAGACACCCACTTACTTTATAGACTGTCAACTTGCTGTGTGTGCTCATTTGTGAGTGGCGTCCTATTAACCAGTACATATTGCGTAGTTTTGAGTCTAGTTGCCTCCGCTTTGTCCATATATGTTTTTGCCATATCAGCCTTCGATCCAAATGCATGCCCAAGTACTTTGCATTGTCATCTTGCTGAATTTCTTGATTGTTAAGCATAACCGGCGGACACGTGTCTCTCTTGAGAGTAAAGGTCACATTTATCGATTTACTTTGATTTGCGTGAATTCGCCAGATTTTAAGCCATTCTCCAATTTTGTCAATGTGTTGTTGTAGATGTTCTGATGCGGTTGGTGGATTCGTGTGAGTAGATAATAAAGCTGTATCGTCTGCATATGTTGCAACCGTAGTCTTGTCTGTTGTTGGTAGGTCAGCAGTATATATGGTGTAGAGAACCGGTCCTAGTACACTTCCCTGTGGTACTCCTGATCTGATCTCATGCAAGTCGGAAAGTTCATCATTAAACTTTACTTCAAAACATCATTTGCTGAGATAAGACTTTATTATGTGGTAAAACGAGTGTGGTAGCATCTTTTTGACTTTGTATAATAGGCCCTCGTGCCACACTTTGTCAAAGGCCTGGCTAATATCCAAGAAGACTGCTGAATAATATTTCTTTTCTTCCAGGGATCTGCTTATAACATCGACGATGCGATGAACTTGCTCTATCGTCCCGTGGTTCTCCCGGAAACCAAATTGATGATTTGGAGTGACCTCACTTAGGTGTACCTTCATCCTTTTCAGTAAGATTTTTTCAAGGAGTTTCCCTATTATGGGCAGAAGACTTATTGGTCAGTACGACGCTACTTCATTAGGTGGTTTACCGGGTTTAGGTAACATTTTTACCTGAGCTATCTTCCATTGTCCTGGGAAGTGGCCAAGTCTTAGGCAGGCATTAAATATGTTAACAATTGCTACTATACCTTTCTTTGGCAGATTTTTTAGTAGAACGCTGTCAATTTGGTCGTATCCCGGTGCTTTGCCATCCTTGAGGTGTTTTATTTCACCAGCTACTTCGGTAGGGCTCGTATATTTTAATGGGAGACACATTTGCTGTGCACTTTCCAGATAACGTTTTATTTCGGCGTCATGCTCTGGTCTCAATTCAGGAAATGGTTGAAACACTTTGCTAAGGTGTTCAGCAAAGGTTGTCGCCTTCTCCAAGTCTGACCTGGCCCAACTCCCGTTACTTTGTCTGATTGGAGGGATCTGATAATTGGGACGCTTTAATTTTTGTGTAGCCTTCCATAGTGAGTAGTTAGTGTCTAAACTTGGGGTCAAATTAGAAAGGAACTTTTGGAGGTTATTGTCGGTAAAACTTTTAATGTGCTCTTTTAGTTCATTCGAAGATCTGTTGAACGCTGTTTTGTCTGCTGGATATCTAGATTCGTGCCATACCTTTCTTAGATTAGGCCGTTCTAATATTTTGTCTCTGATCGTTTTCCGATATTCGTTAAGCGTTAGCGGTAATTTTTTTCGCATTTTTGTGGTGATAGTGGCTGCTTCATGTATGATTTTATTGAGGTTCTCAATAGCTTCTTCTATATCTTCCACAGTTCGTAATGGATTTATGAGCTCAATTTCCATCGTGATTATGTCCCTATACATCTCCCAGTTAGTATTTTTGTTATATAGTCTTTCTGCAGGTTGCATTAATACCACTGATGAGCTTACATTCAATATGACTGGCGTATGGTCAGAGGATAGATCTGTGCACGTTTCAGTAGTCATGTAGTTTCGTCCTATGTTTTTAGTTATATAGAAGTCGAGCAAGTCAGGAATTTTACTTCGATCTGTTGGCCAGTATGTTGGTTCATGTGAGCTCATGCATTCAAGTCTTAGATTCTGTACTGTACCATGTAGTTGCCTTCCCCGATGTGTGATTAATCGTGAGCCCCAGGATGTGTGTTTTGCATTCCAGTCCCCACCGCGTATAAATCTGGAGCCAAGGGAAGAGAAGTACGTGTTGTAGTCATCTTTTGTTATTGTGTGTCTGGGTGGACAATATACTGCAGAATAGGTTGTCTCAACTTTATCATTGATCACTACTTTTATAGACGTGGCTTGTATTTTATCCGTGTGGTATTTTTCCAGTTCATAATGTTTTATATTATTTTTTATAATTACTGCGGTTCCGCCGTGACTATTTCCTGATGGATGATCGGTTGTGTACACTGTGTAATTTTGTATAGCGAAGTGAGATCTTGCGGTGAACCTTGTTTCAGAAATTAAAGCTATGTCAATTTTTTCAATTTGAAGGAATGTTTGAAACTCTTGACGACGGTCCGTCAAGCCGTTGCCGGTGTCCCTTGACACCTCTTAGCTTATTATATTATTAAAAAGTTTAGTTTAGTTTTCGTATGGAGAATGGGCAAGAAACTCCACCGTTACTCTTTAAACTGTCTTACAATAAACGAAAGAAAATTTGAATTTCGCGGGCTACCTTAGGGTCGCGAGTGTCGCGACTCGCGACACACCTTTTTTTTTTTTTTTTTTTTTGGGTGGGAAATCATCAAATGACTTCTCCCGCTCTGGGCGGAGCGGAAGGGCGTGTCAGACTTTTACTGACTAAAACCCACCCGTGTTCCTTCCCTTGCCTAGACCGGAGCCACGGTTTCCCCTAAGGACTTATCCGCAACCCCAGTGGTAGGCATCGGCCCTAACGGACCCCTTCAGCTTCGCTGACAACTCTTTGAGGCGCGCGTGGAACACTACGCGCCTCGCGACACACCTGCCAAACGTACAGCGCTGAAGATTCGGTTGAATACGCTCGTAGTTACGTCGCGTAACGCGCTGAAGTAAACTCCGCCGACCGTTCGGCGCGTTTGGTGTGTCACGCCAACCGAATACTACGACCGATAATTCCGTCGCTGAAGTGTCGGCGCCGAACGTTCCGCAGGTGTGCCGCTACACTTAGCATTATATTATGTACAGAATACCCGCGAAGATTTTTGTTGCATAACTTTGTAATTAGTAGAGATTTTTAGAGTAGATGTAGAGCCATAACTACTTCGATTACTTACAAACACTGCATCCTCTGCAGTATCTGAAGCATGCCCACAGTTTCTCACAGGATCAGATCCATATAACGCCCTTATTGTTCCAGGTGCAGCTTTGTGAGGATCTGGGTCGCCAAGAAGTTCTAAGCACACAGAAGCAGCATTTTTTCCAACAAGCTCCATTCCATAGACCAGTTGATTAGTAAGATGGTCTAGTAAAAATCTGTAATTCACTCAATAAATTATCACTAAGTACTGATATTTATGCATTGCACAATGTAAATTCCTCTTGGCATAAAATAACCTTAATTAGTAGGAAGTTTAAGAATTTTATTTGGAAAAAGTTACCCACACCTCTATATGGGACTAATAATAGGCAGAACCTACTATCTGACAAAGTCAAAGTCAAATCACTTATTTCAAATAGGGTGTTGTAGGGCACTTTTAAACATCGAAATCTCCAAAATAAATTAATTGATTCTAGTCGCCCCTTCCAAAAAGTAGTTTTCGTATGGAGAACAATGGGCAAGAAACTCCACCGTTACTCTTTAAAATGTTTTACAATATTTTGTATGGGTACATTAGTTATATAATTATATGTGAAGACGATGCACCTAAAACAACATTAATTACTATACCACAATAGGTAAAAAGAATTAAAAGTGAAGCAATATACAACAGATAAATTATGTGATAGATACATGGTGCTCACATATTTACAAACATTGAAAAGTAGACAAATTTCCAAAATATTTTCAATTATTAAGTTAGTGTGTGAGGAAGTAATCACTGTCATATAATATATGACAACTTACGGATAAGAAGGATCTGTTAATCGTGCCCTATATATATTATCAATATCATGAGGTGTGAGGCATGCTTTCTTCATCTTAGAAAGACGGAGTCCATGATCCTGGCAGTGAGTTAGGATTTTGCCAGCAATCTTAGTAGGCACTGGTTTGATTAATAAAAATGTTCTGAAAAAAAAATACACAACACATTAATTAAGCTTCTAATAACTGTTATGCCATAAAATCCAATGAATCTTAAAAACTGTAACCAGAGTTTAAATTGGTTCACATGGTAGTGTATATGGTTTGATTCAGGGGTTCTTAAAAATCGTTCTGAAAAGACATACATAATTTACTTACATCTCAATATCTTTGGACAATTTCTTTCTTGTGTCTTCACAGGCAAAATCCACAATTTTTATGAGGCGACCCAAAATGTTAAGGGTGCACCCAATATAAAAACTTTCTAAAGTGATGGCATCTATTTTGACCCTCCTCACAAAAGTTTTCCGAGTTCTTAAATCAAACATCTCAAGTGTATCATCAATGGGATAGTAAAACACATTATACCGGCGAATAAGGCTGGCTTGATTATCATACCATTCTCCAATAAACGAGTATTTGTCTCTATATGCCCCTTCCTAAACAAAATATGAGAAATTGATTAATTGGCGAAAGATTTGAAAGTCTTGTACAAAATAAACATCATTGCAACAATCATTCTTTACCATTTTTCTTTAATTATGTTCGTATATCCCAAATATTTCACACAGACCGCAGTCCCAATGAATTTGCGGAAGTTAAATAAACAACAGGAACATCACGTATATATTAAATCAAGTAGCGAAGCAATAATAAATAACAATCCACAAAAACAAACGGTTGAAACGTCAAACGGGAGAGCGACTTGAGTCTTGAGCGAGCCAGCTAGTGCTGCCAGATCAATCAAAATTCCCATTCCGCACTAAGAGCGATTCAAAAGGCGCTAGATTTCGCGCTCAGTGTAAAAAAATTTGAGATAAATAAATTTTAAGTATCGTACACATTGGTTTACAGCTTAATGTAAACCAATGTGAACGATACTTAAAATTTATTAATCTCAATTTTTTTTTTATTCATTAAATTTTATTTATTAATCACCGTTGCATACAGTTAATTGACGTTCCAACCAGGGGCGTAGCTACCGCCGTATCTGCCGTATCAATTATACGGGGCCCCCGGGCCACGAGGGCCCCGACGTGCGTAAGCAAAACTTAATAATAACTTGCCAATTATAATTTTTTTTAGAAATGACAAAAGTCTAAAATAGCAATTACTTTTATACCCGCGTAAAGCGTGCGTTCAAAAGTTGGCAACACTCTAGTTATCGCGGGCTGCGGGATTTCCCCGTTTAAGTCATTTACTTCAACGGGGGAATCCCACAATAATCGATGTATGTGTGTAGTACGATGATAAACCACGGAGAGCAGTGTTTATTGACACGTTTAATTGAATTGTGCATTACATTTTACATTACTTACATAAAAATTTTGGAAAAGTGACAGATAGATAATAATGCTGAATAAATATTTCTTTTAATTTTATGTAATCTTTCTTTTTTAGTCTTTTGTAATAATCTTTACCCTTCATAAGGGCCCCCAAATATTTTTTTATACGGGGGCCAAGGCACGCTACGCCACTGGTTCCAACGTCAAAAATGTATGGTTAAACAGTTGCTAATCATTACTTAACTTGTAGCAACCTTTATAAATAAACCCTAAGAAATCGACAAAAAAGGAATCAATATTATCTTCTACAGAACTCGAAGGGCCAGGTTGATCAAATCGGCGCAAAGGAAAATCTGAGAACTAAAGGAAATTCCGAAATTTCAGTAGCGATGTGGTGGCACCGTGTTCTCCAGAAACTCTCGCAGCTTTGGAGAGCAAACACCCTGCCCCAGCGGATGGCCTTTCTTTTCCCGACCCCCCTGATCCGGATAATCACTCCCTCACCATTACAGGTCGAGAGTTGGTCACAGCCGTTTGTTCTTTCCGGAGCGGCTCCGCTGGCGGCCTCGACGGCCTGAGTCCTCAGCACCTTAAAGACCTTATTTGTTCAGGCGCCGGGACAGCTGGTGAGTCGCTCTTGAAGGAGCTTACGGCTCTGATTAACCTCATGCTCTCTGGCAAGGTGAACGAGTCCGTCATAGACGTTCTATACGGGGCCAACTTATGCGCCCTGCGTAAGAGGGATGGCGGCATTCGTCCCATTGCCGTGGGCACTACTTACCGTCGTATGGCAGCCAAGATTTGTAGTAAATTTTTTGGTGAGGCTGTTTCGGAAAAATTTCAGCCCATGCAGGTAGGTTACGGCTCCAAAGGGGGCTGTGAGACTGCCGTACACGCCTTGTCGACCTACCTAAATTCTGATAAAGGAGAGGTCATCCTGAAGGTTGACATAAAGAATGCCTTCAATTCTGTTAATAGGGACACCTTGCTGGCAGAAACTAAAAAAGAAATACCCCAAAGGAGAACCGGACAAAATGGTCCCCACGACCAATAACAACCACACATATGTCATTGGATAGGCATTTTAATATAGAGCAACAACTACTATGGCGGCTCATTTCAAATCGCTGTGTGAAAAAAGTTGTGGCGATGTTTCGCAGGCCACCTGGACGGTAAATAACGGAACACTTGAATATTATCAAGGTCTAGTTTGAATATTATCAAATGTATGCCTGGCGATGATAATACAATAATATGGTACCATCGAGCTGTTCTGATGATGGACCTGGTCGCTAGCTAATGGAACTCTTGAACAGCTACTAGTAAACCCATCGAGTGTGGCCTCATTAGATTTGTCTCAACGAGTCCTGTTAATTTTACCGTTTAAATGAACAGGACCGTGTTCATTTTACCTGATGACGATGACCTGATGATGCACCAACTGTCGATTATCCCTATATGCACTATGCAGGAGCACTCAAGGACAATCTTTGTTTGGACAATCTTTGAAAAACTTTGTTTCGATATCCCTGGTGATGGTTGATGCAATAATCCTGCACCAACCGGACATCGAAACAAAAATTATGGGTTTGGGTGGCTAAAGACAGTGTACTGTATATCTATAAATATACCTAGAAGCGGTTACATGGGGCATGTTTGATATTTTTTTTTATATGCATATACACAGAAAAAATTACAGGAGTTTACTTGAACACTCATTATTGGGCCCCTTGGGGAGTGGAGAGGTATTTATTCCACGGCTATCAGAACAATCCCGGAAGTACGGTCAAGATCCCTACCAGCATCTTAGTGGAATACTTCCTTCCTCTGAGCACGTTTACTCTTGCGAATCTCCATTCAAGCCGGCCCATAAAAGCAAGAAGACAGACATGAGGAACAAGACTTCTCCCGGGAGATAGGTACGTGGGGTCGCTACTGCCTAACAGCCCAACCTACTGCCACATGCTGTCTTGCTGGTTATGTATCTGGCTTAGTCAGCTAGCTTATCTGGCAAAGTAAACTCTACCGACACCTACTGCAGGTGCAAAGGCCTTCCTGCTGTCTTTTCATTTTATCTCTTTTTCAATTAGAGCCCAATCCTTTAGGTAGGAGTCAGCGATTTCGTTATTCAAAACTCAATCTGTAGCTACGTTTGCCCAATAATTGTGATGTGCCCAAATGTGGGCTGCCCGGTTTCTTATTAATTAGACGGCTGTGTTGCCTACGCTAATTTGTGTTTTGTGACGAAGTAAATAAATAAATAAATAAATAAATTCTTTATTGGAACTGGGTTGTACATATAATTTTGAGGCCCTGGCTCCAGAGCTAGGTTAGAGTACCTGTATTTCAGGAGCCAGTGAACTTCTTCCATTTAGGTTACTATTAAGCAAGTTTATGCAGCAAATGGTGATAATATTATCTTACTTTAAATTAAATTAAGAAATAGAATTACATAAATTATTAGAGTAAAAGCAAATAAAATACTGTCATTATATCAAAACAAAATTAGCTTAAAAATCGAGAACAAATATTAATAAATTTCGAACAAAAACAAATAACAAATACAAATTACAATTGAATAAAGTCGATAAAAAAATTGCGGGTAGTGGTGTGCGTGTTTTTGTGTGTGTATGTGTGCGTGTGTGTATGTGTGCGTGTGTGTTGAGGTGTGTAAGTGAGTGTGTGAATACCAATTGTGCTCTTATTTGGATTGCACTAAGTTTTCAGTTGCGTTGTAGTCCTGTGTCAGTAGCCAGATCTTTACCTTCTTTTTTGTTTCACGAATCGTAAGGGGATTTATGTTCAGGGTTTTGTTCAGCTTATTATAAAGAAAAGTGGCAAGATATACCCGCTGTCGCCTGGCGGACGCCGTGTGACAGCGCAAAGTTGAGCAAACGTTTGTTATTGTGCGCTTCTTATTAGTTTGTGCATTATATGGTGTAATACTGTGCTGCTTGTTGACCACTTGCAGAATATAATTCTGCCTCACCGTAAGTACTTCACACTTCTCGTATAGGACTCTGGTGGGAAATCTAAAGGGTCTGAAAGTCATGACTTTAAGTAGAGATCGTTGTGCCCTTTCCAGGTGAATCATAAAAGTCTTGCAACCACCACCCCATACAGTTACACAATATCCCAAGACAGACTGCACGAGCGCATAGTACACAGTGCGAAGGAGCTCGAAGTTGGCCACGTGTCTAAGCTTTTTAAATGCCTTTCATCAACAATCTCACCAAGGTATTTCACATGTGTAGACTTTGTGATAGCTGTGCATGAACATGTTGTTGAAAAATCGAAGTTGCATACATGTAGTCGAATTTCTAAATTTATAGGTTTAATTTTAGCAAAGGAGAATTGGACAAATGTTGATTTGGAAAGGTTCAAAGTGAGACAGTTAGATCCTAGCCAAAGGCTTACTTTATGCAGCCCCAGTTCGGCGCTACGTCGAACTTCATCCCAGCCCCCCCCATGAAATATTAATGCCGTGTCGTCAGCGTAAGTAAAGATCTTACCGTTTATAAGTGGCAGCTGACACAGGTCATTTATGTAAATCAGGAAAAGACTCGGGCCAAGAATACTGCCTTGTGGGACGCCATAGGTAACCCAAGTATCAGAGCTAACATATTCTTTTACCTTAACTCTTTGCGTACGGCCACAAAGAAAATCCCTAAAAATTTTTAGCGCATTACCACGAACTCCGATCATAACTAACTTGTCCACAAGGAGAGGAATCTTGACGGTATCGAAAGCTTTGGCCAGGTCGAGAAATATGCCGACGCATTTCTGTTTTTGATCTATTTTAAGTGTGACGTGATCTACCAATTGACTTACGGCATCTTCCGTACTTTTCCCCGACCTAAAGCCAAACTGGGCTTCAGACAGTATCTTATTGTGTTGCAGAAAGTTTGTGAGTCTATTGTTTAAAACCTTTTCTAATATTTTTGATAGAGTTGTAAGAACTGAAATCGGCCTGTAGTTTCCAACATCGTCCTTCTTCCCCCCCTTGTGGACAGGAGTAATAAGGGACATTTTGAACACTTTCGGAAAAATACCCTGGGTAAGGCAGATCTCTATTAGTTTAGTCAGATGGGGGACGATAATGTGTCTAGCAAATTTAAGAAACCTAGCCGAAATAGAATCCCAGCCAGCAGCACAGTCATTCTTGAGATTCATAATCAACGCTTCAACTTCGGCTTCGTCTGGCGGAAGTAACACAATTGAATTTGGGACGGGGGTTATGTCTAATTTATAACTACTGTGAGCTGGCGTTATTTTATCTGCCAGCTCTTTACCAATATTAGAGAAGTAGGTGTTTAACTCATTTACAGCAGTTGAACCACTTTTCTGTGGGACTAAAAGGTGCTCCCCAGCAGTTTTTTGTTTTGAGGTACTGATAATAGATTTGACGGCATTCCATTTATCTTTATTACAATTTGTATTTTCTAGTAATGATCTTTCGTAATTCCTTTTTATCTTTTTCAGAAGAGCATTACAAAAGTTTCTGTACCTTTTGTATATTAGTTCAGCAGAAGTATTGGTACTGTTTCTTATACGGTCAGTAAGTTTGACTCCAAGAATACCTACTTCTTCCTATTGCTCGCTGGCTGACCCCAACTGCGGATTTTTGACACTTTATTAATGACCACGTTTGTGCTTCATATGCTCCACGTGAGGGTGGGAAGGATGCACATGTCCATGAGTTTCCTTTTGATTTAAAGTGGAAGTGATCCTTTGACCAACAAATCTTCTAGGCCTTCTCGATGCGTCGAGCGACATCTTTATCTTGTATCGTCTGAAAGGACTATTTGGCCGAGGTATATTTTACTCAGTACTCATGGACAAATTCAACCTCCACCACACCCCCTGTCTACTTTGCGTTTGGTGCTGTTGCTCATTAGTCTTTATAACAAAAAACATATGGAATAGTAAAGTTTTATAATTACATAACGTCATCCATATTAATCGCAAAAAGTATTCATGTGCAAGGTAACATTCAGAACTTCGTTATGCACCTTACAGGCCAACCATAAAGTGCTTTACATACTGTACTCGTTATGACACATCTAATGAGCCGACACTAAATGGGTTTACTAGTAGCCATTCAAAGAAATCCAGGTCAGTCATCACGTAAAATGAACAGTACTCGTTGAGACACATTTAATGAGCCCACACTCAATTGGTTTACTAGTGGCTATTCAAGGGTTCCGTTATCTAGCGTCCAGGTCAGTCATCAGATCCTCTTCATCTGGTAAAATGAACAGAACTCGTTGAGAAAATTCTAATGAGCCCAAACTCGATGGGTATACTAGTAGCTGTTTAAGAGTTCCATTAGCTAGCGACCAGGTCAGTCATTAGGTCTTCGTCATCTGGTAAAATGAATATGACTCGTTGAGACAATTCTAATGAGCTCAAACTCGATGGGTATACTAGTAGCTGTTCAAGAGTTCCATTAGCTAGCGACCAGGTCTATCATCAGATCAGCTCGATGGTACCATATTATTGTATTATCATCGCCAGGCAAACATTTGAAAATATTCAAACTAGACCACCAGAAGCGATTAATACTCAAGTGTTACGTTATCGACCGTCCAGGTCAGGCCTGCGAAACATCGCCACAACTTTTTTCACACAGCGATTTGAAATGAGCCGCCATAGTAGTTGTTGCTCTATATTGAAATGCCTATCCAATGACATATGTGTGGTTGTTATTGGTGCTTGGACCAGCTTCCATACATTTTTGCCGATCATATTTTATAGTTTCCTTTGGCAATGTTACAGACACCCCTCTAAATTACTGTTTCGGGACAACCTTCTGGAATCTGCTGTTGGCTGTCAACAAGGTGACCCCCTCGGGCCAGTGATTTTTAACCGACTTCCCAAAAAGGAGGAGGTTCTCTATTCGGCCGGTATGTTTTTTTTTTTCTATGTATGTACATCGATTACGCCGCGGTTAATGGACCGATTCGCGTGATTCTTTTTTGTTCGACGCGAAATAGCTGCCAGGTGGTCCCATAAAAATTTCTTTCAGTTTGGTCCAGTAGTTTTTATTTTATAAGCATTATTGTTATTTGGACGATGTCATTTTGACGATACTTTGTATATTAGTATGTCGATAACTTTAACATTTCTAATCCGATTTGCGTAATTCTTTTTTTATTCGTTAGGGTACATATTCAAGTTGGTACCCTGGTCATCTAGTCAGCATATGATGATGGGATCCCAAGGAAATCGAGAAGAACACTCAATTTATAAGCATATAATATAACTGTTACGTTTCAGTCAATATCATACAGTTTGTTCAATTATTTGCGTTTGATGATGATTTCCTATGGATGAGCTGATGATGGAAGGTACAACTCCTCAAAGGTTAGGAGTTCAGAGAAAATTCTTTCAAAATTATACGTACATATATTATGGATAGAGAATAGTATTCCTAGAGGCTATTAGGTTAAAGGTAAATCTCATTAACGTTTAGGTTTAATAGTGTTAAATGATGTGCTGTGATTGTTAAATAAATACTAAGCGAACACTTCACATCAAAACCACAACTAAAAAGTGAAAAATAAAAATTTTTAACAAAAAAATTAAAACCGACTTCCAAAAAAAATACTACAAAGTGAAAAATAACTTTAATTTCGGAAGTCGGTGGCAAAAAACGAAAATTAAAAACTAAAGACACCGACTTCCGAAATTAAAGTTATTTTTCACTTTGTAGTATTTTTTTTGGAAGTCGGTTTTAATTTTTTTGTTAAAAATTTTTATTAGTTTAGCCATCCACCCAATTATTCGACAGCTAAATTCAAAATTTAATGTTTGGTACCTCGATGATGGTACCCTGGGAGGCGATGTAGAAACTGTTTTAAATGGCCTTCAATTCCTTAAAAACGAACTTCATTCCATTGGCCTTGAACTCAACCTTTCAAAATGTGAACTTTACCTAGCGGACAGTACAGACAGACATCACACACTTTCCAAATTTAATGCAATAGCCCCAGAAATCAAAATTATCGAAAAAAGCTCTCTCCGCCTGCTTGGGACACCAATCTTCGAGGATTCCTTTCCTGTTTTTATTGAGGAAAAAATAAAAAAATTCAATGTTCAATGTTTTGTTTGTGCAGAATAAACAATTTTTCTTTCTTTCTTTCTTTTCTTTCAATGACTTTTCGGAAAGATTGCTCCAAATTAACATGCATTCGGCCATAACCCTAATCCGTTACTGCTGTTTCGGCCCTAAATTAACATATTTCCTTCGCGCTTCCCATTTATGGACACAAACCCCTCTTTTAGACAAAATGGACCAAATTATCCGACAAACATTAACTTCGATAGATGTGGCCTTGGACGACCGAGCTTGGGCACAAGCTACACTTCCCATTCGTATGGGAGGCCTCGGCGTCCGCAAAATTTCTAGTATTAGTTTACCGGCTTTCATATCTTCGGTCCACGGTACTGAAAGATTAATCAGGAAAATCCTAGCCCCTACACTGGTTAATTTTGATGTGCCGTGCCTCACCGAGGCTATGGATGCCTGGAGACTCGCTTGCCCGAATTCAGATCCGCCCAACCACCTTTTTTCCCAGAGACGGTGGGATGAGCCGCTCTGCAGAGTAGTACAGAACAATTTACTTGACACGTCTGCTACTCCTGCGGAGCGTGCGCGCCTGCTGGCTGTGGGGAAGTGGGAGTCGGGCCTCTGGCTTCATGCACTACCGTCGTCGAACTTAGGTACTTTGCTCGACGAGACTACTTTCCGCATCGCTGCTTCCTTGCGACTAGGAGCTCCCTGTTGTTCTCCTCATCGCTGTCACTGTGGCGAAGTTGTCAACAGCCTCGGACACCACGGCCTGTCTTGCAGCCGAAGTGCGGGCCGCTTAGCGCGGCACGCGAACATTAATGACATCATCCGACGAGCTCTTGTCGCCGTCGGCGTTCCAGCTGTATTAGAACCCAATGGCTTGGCACGCGACGATGGCAAGAGACCGGACGGTATGTCTTTATTTCCATGGAAGATGGGTAGGCCTTTAGTGTGGGACGCAACGTGTGTCGATACTCTTGCGCCATCCCATCTTCCTGGCTCAGCGTGCTGTGCTGGCGCTGCCGCTGCGGCTGCAGAAAACCTCAAGCGGCGAAAGTATAATAACCTCATAGGTAACTATATTTTCGAGCCGTTTGGGGTTGAAACCCTAGGGCCGTGGGGTCCGAGTGCTCATGATCTGTTCAATGACATTTCCAAACGACTGGTTGACACTTCCCGTGACCCAAGGGCTGGTTTTTACCTGGGCCAGAGGCTAAGCATTGCCATACAACGTGGCAATGCCGCCAGTCTCTTGGGTACATTACCAGTCGACAGCGATGCGGAGGAATTTTTCGATGCCTTATTGTTTGTTTCCTAATAGTTTTAGTTACCTAAGTTAGGTTAATTATTTTTAGTTTTGGAAGTTCATGTTAGTTGTTAATTTAAAATACACATTATTTATATACCTTAAAAAAAAAAAAGAAAAAAAAAAAGGAAATTCCCCGTGAATAAATAAAACATGTCGGTAAAACACTCTATATATGTGTTGCCAATGTTGCCATCGTCGAAATCAAAAAGCGCTAGAATATCGGCTAGGCGCTAAAATGTTTAAACGCGGGCTAAGTTAAAAAAAAAGCGCTGTTTCTAGCGCCAAAAGCGCTAAACTGGCAGCATTGCAAGCGGCAGTGCATAGATAATAGACTTACGGCCACAGAACATAAACTCTACCTACGAGGACCATAGATCATATAATATGTCACATATGTCATAGACGACGACGAGGACGAGCCATTGAGTACATTCATACAAAAGTTCGACAAAAAAAATTAAGCAGATTCTTTTTGTCGAACTTATGAAGCAATGGACTGACAATCTTTTTCAATTGGTTTCAATTTAAAATTGAGTTTGCGTTTCGTAATTAGGGTGCTGGTATTGTTTTGAAAGCCGACTGTTTCTTGTGCTCTAATATCTTTTATACAACCACTGTGAAAAGTCCTTCTTTTCCTATAACACTTATTGAACTATCTAGTCTCTTATACCTTGCGATGTCAGAAATCTTTATGTCGGTTAGGCTTCTTATCCTTTAATATTTTATTTTGTAATTTGTATTTTATGCCATATTTCCTCATTGGAAAATTAAAAGCTATTGACGTCATGCTCCCCAGCAACCCCCTGTTTTTCCATTTATAAGTTCATAATATTTTTGTACCCAATATGTTCTCAATTAGTACTTACTTTAAAAAAAAGTACCTTGAAAGGTTAAGAGTACAGAAACTTCGTTTTTATGTTGCTGTAGTTCCCCAAGTTAAACTATGAAGAAACTTACGTAGATGCTTATTGTATTAACAAAGAAGTGTCTGAAAATAATAGTACTGTTGTTTTTTACCATTAAATATGCAAGCTGTGAATAGTTATGTCAAGTTTAAAATTCTCGGGTTATTTATATGTATAAGCGCCTGAGCAAAAATACATAACGAAGTGTAACTATAAGCTTTGCCACAATAAATTGTCAGGCGTTGTAAAGTAAATACTTTATTGTAAAAAAAACGATCTATGCATGCATGTATTGTTGTTTATAAAGTCATATAACAATTGTACGCAATGTGTACCGAATTAGTACATACCTAAAAAAATAAGTACCTTAACAGATTAACAGGTACAGGCAACTGAATTATGACTTGCTGTAGAGCATCTCCCCAGCAACCCCAAGTAAAATTTTAATAAATTTACTTAGACACTTACTTATTACGCAAACAAGTGTTTGATAAAAATTGTACTCTTATTTTTACCACTGAATGTGCTAGCTATGGCTACATGCGTTTATTTTAAATTTCGATTATAAGGCTGCCTGTCTATTGGAGCGGAGAGGAGAAAAGAGGAGCGCAGATGTGCCAATATTAACCAATAGAATCTTGACTCCGCCCCTGAGTTTAGATTTGATTGGTTAATAATGGCACATCTCCGCTCCTCTCCTCTGCCGCTCCAGTGGACAGGCACCTTAAGCGCCTGATAAAAATAAATAGCAAAGTGTATTTCAATCTCTTTCCTTATCATACAAAAAAAGAATTAATCTGATAAACAAAACAAGGAACACTTTGAATAGAAACTGTGTATTTCTCAATAGCTCTTTAACTTTATAATCTTAATAATACTCAATCAATATAACATTTTCATTGTCAAACAGATTACATTTTGACATTATATACACGTTTGATTGAAATGGTTTACTTGTATTTGTTCTGCGTACCTTTTGAATATCATCATAACAGTACCTACCAGCTTGATCCTGTTTTACAATGAGCTGTAAAATGCCCCAGACCTGTTGCAATTATTGGAGATACAAACTTAATAACTCGGGTCGTATCATCTATTTTTTTTTAGAACTATTGTTTTAGGTACTTCCTCTATTGTTACTGAATCAAGTAATACTTCAAATACACACATCAAAAGTGTCTAGGGATCAAGCATTTTTATGCGGATTTCTTGAGATTGAGATGTGGCTTTGTAATAAATTTATGATTTTATAAATTTATATGGATCCTTTTTGGTGCATTTCATAATTTGAATCAGGAACTGTGAATCAAATTCGAGTAAAAGATGAAAATCAGCTGTCAATATTTTCCCTATAAAAACATACAACGCATTGAAGACATTATTAGTGCTACTGTTTCCCTACTACTGATTAAAACCAACGTTATTATGGAGCAGCGACGTCATTTAAGCAGGGAAGAAATGCTCAGAGCCGTGGGAATGATAGAAGCTGGTTCCCGGCAACGTACTGTGGCTTTAGCTCTGAATACAAGTCAGAGTGTTATCAGTCGACTTTGGACACGTTACCGAAGCACTGGTACCGTGGCTGAGCGCCATGGAGGACGGTATCGCTGCACCACACGGAGACAAGACCGATACATTCAAATCTTAGCTCGAAGAGCTCCAACAATAACCGCCATGATGTTAGCCGTGAGGCTTCATCACTCTTCAGGGAACTTAATTAGCGACCAAACAGTCAGAAACCGCTTGCATGAAGTGAACCTTCATTCCCGAAGACCGCTACGGGTACCACCTATAGCAATGCACAATCGTAGGATTCGATATCAATGGGCTCTTGAACACAGAAATTGGGCAGAAGAACAATGGCGTTTCGTGTGCTTTTCTGATGAGTCTCGTTTTGGTATGAGACCGGATACAAGACGTATACGACACTGGAGAACCCCTGGACGCCAACAGCGATTAAAATCCTGCCAGGAAGTCCATCCTTATAGTGGTGGAACCATCATGGTATGGGCGGGTATTTGGATCGGCGGAAGAACTGAGTTGATTTGGATTAGAGGCAACCTCAACGCTCAAATTTATGCTGAGACGATTGTATCAGACGTCATCGTTCCTCTACAAGTGCAAATCGGTCCCTTATTTCAGTTAATGCATGATAATGCACGACCGCACACCGCAAGAGTTGTAAGACAGACTCTCGCCGCAGCTAACATCAATGTCCTGCCCTGGCCTGCTCAGTCGCCAGACTTGAACCCGATTGAGCATGCATGGGATATGCTACAGAGAAGAGCTCTGCCGAATATGGAGGGTATCCAGTCGCAAGAAGACCTTTTTTTGTTGTTGCAACGAACATGGGCGGCCATTCCACAGCGTGATTTGGATGAACTCATTTTGAGTATGCCAAACCGATGTTCTTGTGTTGTTAGTGTTCGCGGTAGAAACACGGATTATTAATTGTTTAAGTTACCCAATAAAATTTTAAAGAAAACTGTTATTTCAGTCTTTTTTTCGAACTTTAATGTTAGTGGTTCAAATGTCAAAAATCCCTTTATTAGGAAAATGGCAAATTTCTTTATTAATGCAAAGGTGACTTGGTTTATCGTTACTGTGACAAACGAAAACACTTTATTTGATGAATCCTTAAAGAAAATTTTAATTAATATCAATCAGGAGAAAAGTTATTGCAAAAATATATGTTGATCCCTAGACACTTTTGATGTGTGTATTATAATGTGATTAGATAAATCATAATAAATTTACGAATCACTATGGTTTTATATTATACCTACTGAGGTCTTAGTAATTCATACGTTTAAATAAAACAATATCCAGATAACAGCTAAAGGAAAATATTAAAATAAACGCATGTAGTGGTAAAAATAAGGGTACAATTTTTATCAAACACTTATTTGCCTAATAAGTAAATGTTTAAGTAAAATTATTAAAATTTTACTTGGGGTTGCTCTATAGCAACTAATAGCAAGTCATAATCCAGTTGCCTGTACCTGTTAATCTGTTAAGGTACTTATTTTTTTAAGTATGTACTAATTCGGTACACATTGCGTACAATAATTGTTATATGACTTTATAAACAACAATACAAATGCATGCATTTATTCGCACTATGGATAATGGTGCGAATACCACGCGTACCAATAGGTATGTGTAATTATTATTAGATCGTTTTTTACAATTATTTACTTTACAACGCCTGACAATTTAATGTGGCAAAGCTTATACACACTTCGTTATATATTTTTGCTCAGGCGCTTATATCAATAACCCGAGAATTTTAAACTTGACATAACTAGTCATAGCTTGCATATTTAATGGTAAAACAACAGTACAATTATTTTCAGACACTTCTTTGTTAATACAATAAGCATTTACTTAAGTTCCTTCATAGTTTAACTTGGGGTTGCTGGAGAGATGCTCTACAGCAACATAAAAACGAAGTTTCTGTACTTACTCTTAACCTTTCAAGGTACTTTTTTTTTAAGTATGTACAAAATGAGAACATATTGGGTACAAAAATATTATGAACTTATAAATGGAAAAACAGGTGATGGGGTTGCTGGGGAGCATGACGTAGCTATTGTTATAAGCGACAAAAGCCACTTTAAATAGCGTCAAATCATTAAAACTAAAAATACCGGTAACTGCTCCATTTTTTTCTGACTTATGTTTACTGTTTTAGTTTTCACGATATCTTAATAAATGAAATAAAATACGTCAGTTTTTCTAAAATTTAAAACTTTGAACGGCTCTCCTGAATATATTTCATTTTTTGTCGCTTATAATATACTTACTATCATATCGACACACACGTCTGTCTAGTCTTTGGCTTCTTTTTTACTAATCAAGACTTGCATAAGAGGGACATATTTCTCGACATCAGATGCATAAGGTCGGATATACCTACTATTACCTACAGGTTTGTTTGTAAAACACCAGCAACCTCTTAAGGGGTCTGCTGTTCCCTACATTTTGACAAGATAATATGAGAACATAAATGTAGGGAACAGCTGATTTTTTTTTCGCTATAGGTACCAGCTTTGGTTCCATAGTAAAAGTTGTTCATAATGATGAGTACAATGACCCCTTAAGAGGTTGCTGGTGTTTTACAAATAACCCCGTTTACACAGTATAAACAAAAAATAAGGTTGTATAATTTAAATTACAAATAATTTTATGGAACTGGCAACTTCTGTGTGGCCAGATTATACGACGATTTCCCAAAACAAAACAAAATTAGGGAATAGGTTCCTAGATGTTCCTAAACCACTTATGTGTCAGCTGGGGAAGGCAACTGTCAAAATGGCGCTGTCGTAGCTAGTTCCCAAAAAAAGGTGGTTTAAAATGTTTTTGTAAAAATTAAGGTCATCGCTCATTATAGCAGCACGGCTCCGACAAGGCAAATACCTTGTCATTCAAGTTAGGATTTTAAGTCAAATCTATTAAGTTCTATTTTACGATGGCTATACAGAATAGTGGACGCCTTTGAATAAACAATTAACCGTTATAATGGGCGATGATCTTTACGCTTTCTTGTGTTCCCAAATACTTCGGAATTGGAGTCCACCATTTGCCGAAAAACCCTAAAATTAAAAGATTGTTCCATTAAGCTATTCGTGAAGTTTTTTTTTTAATTACCTACTTACACAGAGTTCGAGGTTATGTCAGAAACATTTTGAAGAAATCAAGAAAGTGATTACGAGGAAATGTCACGGAAATGTCTAAAGTGTTACATATTAAAAACCAAAAACCGCTGACTATAAGTTCGCATGTCTATCACCCACTTATCATCCACAAAATCTTTTGAAGCCAATGCAGCATCCTATATTTTGGCGTCGCTTGTCAGATAGTTTTGGTGTTCCTTCGATAACACCTTGTAATGATCACATTTTTCCGTTATCTTGACAGATAATGGATGAAATAATGATGAATCATTATTGCCGAGCTGTTCATAGAGCTCGTGACTGTTCTTTCGTTTAGCAGTTTTTAACATACACATAACTAACACAGCTATTATTTGCTTGCATAGAAATAGGAGAAATGGAGAAAATGAAGTGAAATTCAAACTTTTAGCCAATGTACAAACTAAATAGATTAATTTTATTTATTCTTGTACTCATTTTTTATAACAAAATCATTGCCTTCTATTTCAATTTTATCATACATCCATTTTCTGTTCACTCTGAAACAAAAAACGCAATTGTTAGTTATAGCTTAGAGCACCTTTTATTAGGTACATAGATACAGCCCCGGCAAACCGGTGCCAGTGTGACCAGTGTCCCGGGCGCCAACTTCAAGTAGCGTAGCAGACAAGTCCACCACCCACACACCGCAACTTTGCAATTTATGAGACGCGCAGCACTTAGAATCTTTCTATTTCTTTCTTTCTTTTATTATTACAACAGTTTTGGCGCCCCTGGATTGGCGCATTATCGATCGATAAAATTTGATTAATTATGTTGCTGCCAAAATTTTCATTTCGAGATAACTTACATTTCGCAGGCTACCTTAGTGTTATAGGATGGCCGGGCGGCAGGCGGCAGTTTGGTACCAATAATACTCCGCAGGAGTCCTCAGAACAGCAGATTCCATGGACACCTTACGTTTCTTACGTGCCGGATAACTACCTAAATACTTGCATTTTGTAAACGGCGCGCAGCGGCGGCGTTTGAAATGTCCTTCAAATGTTGCGGCATATTATTTATCTAGTGACTGATATTTATTTACATTTTGCCTTAGGCATTTTGCAAAACCGCTAGGGTAAACGGACGGCCCCTCACTGTAGAACAAAAAAAGGCACTCGAAGACATTTTTTGCATTTTTGGTCGATCGGAAAAGTGAGATCCGTTACTTTATAATTTAATTACATGTTTTGCGCTTTAAAGTGTCGGCTGTTTGCTCGAAATGGCTTCTAATAGCCAATAGCATACTTACATTGTATATCATAGGATACAATATAGAAGGCAAATTGGCAACTAATATTTTTTTTGCATAACAAAGGGGTTTGAAGATTTTGGCCCTAAAATCAGCCACCATTTTGTTTTTTTTTCAAAATCGAGGTGTCCAATAAATGTCATATATTTGGATAGGGGATACTTAAACAAACATAAAAGTTCATATAACATAACATCATAAAGCGTCACGTTTCTGAGATATTCAAAGATAAAAATAACAATTATTATAATTAATTAATTTATTTATGTTGTAGTTACTTCATGTTGATTAAGTTATTTACACATTAATTAATTGACTACACCTAGTGGATAAAAAATAAGATTTTTTAATCATTTTCGGTATAAATAATATCATCCAAGAAGGCAGCGGGAGGCTGAATAGGATTTTCTTGGGTGTCGCGCCCATGCCATGCACCATATAAGACATATACCATATAACACACGTCCTCATTCGGCGGAGGGTATACATATATTATTGTCTCTTTCGCTCTAACTAAAATATTACCTAAACATGATGCAATTATGTTTTCATAGGTCAATATACTTACCTGAAGGGAAAAAAAACAAAAAAATCCTTGTTTCAGGGTTCAGTTTTCGACTTATATTTCGGTGAATAACTCCGAAACCTGACGCTTTAGGATATCATGTCATATGACATTTTTTGTTTGTATAAGTGTCCTCTATCTAAATATATAACTTTCGATTTTCACCGCGATTCTAAAAAAAAATCAAAATGGCGGCATCATGTTAGGGCCACCCTCCATACAAAAATCTTCTAACCCCTTTATGGAGCTAAATTTTTGCACACGGTGATGTAACTATTTATTTATGATTTTATGACGTACCTACTCATAGTCATTGATGTATTAAAAGCGGTAGCTAAGGGACTTAGTAACAGTGCCTGGTCCTATCATACTACGTGATTCCCCGTAGTCAGCAGTCTGTTATCTCTGTTCTTGTCTATCGGTAACTGTAGGTTTGCGACTGTGATCACATGACACATCTGATCACAGATGTGTGAGTTTTGGTGCATGTAGTCGTGCGCCGAGCGAGCCCAGCTTTTCTGATTTCTAGCGCGTAACATATCTTCCTCCTTTTAATATATCAATGGACGTACTTGATTTTTTCAGATTAAGTGCGGTTTTTTTCGAAAAAACCGCACTAAGATTCCTAAAAGTATGTTGCCAATTTGTCAAAAAAATGTGTGTACACACGGCTACACACCAAGCTATACATTTCCAGTTTAAGCATTGTACGAAAATCGTTAACAATGCGAGATCACCATAATATTTTTTTTGATAGCTTGATGTGTAGCCGTGCGTACAAAATAGTATATTATGCAACTAATGAATAAAGGACGGATTTAAAGCGAGGGCCATAGATGAATCACGATCAAGTAAAGGATTCTAACGACTGAATCACGAGCGCAGCGAGTGATTCAAGTGTTAGAATCCTGAGCGACGCGAGTGATTCATGGCCCTCGATATAAATCCGTTTTATTCAAGAGTTGCATACTATACTTTATACCATGACTACGAGAAAAGCGAAAATAGACATTTAATAAAAGGTTAACACGTTCAGTGTCGGGAGCCCTACTGGAGGATTCACCTACTTGGATATGGGATGCCGGGAGCCCTCGCGGAGGGCTCATTTTAAATGTAGACGTTCAGTGTCGGGAGCCCTCCTGGAGGGTTCACCTAATTGGATATGGGATGCCGGGAGCCCTCGCGGAGGTCTCATTTTAAATGTAGACGTTCAGTGTCGGGAACCCTCCTGGAGGGTTCACCTACTTGGATATGGGATGCCGGGAGCCCTCGCGGAGGGCTCATTTTAAATGTAGACGTTCAGTGTCGGGAGCCCTCCTGGAGGGTTCACCTACTTGGATATGGGATGCCGGGAGCCCTCGCGGAGGGCTCATTTTAAATATAGACGTTCAGTGGTGGGAGCCCTCCTGGAGGGTTCACCTAGTCGCATATGGAATGCCGGGAGCCCACGCCGAAGGCTCATTTTAAATGAAGGTTTTTCTTAGCGAATACAGATTATAAACCGTGAAAATAACATCTAATGTATATTTTTACAAAACGTAATGCCGGCAACCCTCCCGGAGGTTTCACTTCCAACTACGAATAATAAAAGTCGTAGACTTCTAATATGTATGGCGGCATGGCGTATGAGTTCTATGAAAATGGGTGGTGTCGAAAGTGTTAAGGAGGTTTTATAGCATTTAGATGGCGGTCGAATATATTGACGTGTTCTAAATTCAAACACCAAAATAGTGATTAAAAGAGCTTTTTATTCACTGTTTTCAGTGAATAAAATAAGCTTTTTAGATGGGGAATGGTATAATAGTATATTATGCAATTAGTGAATAAAGGACGGATTTAAAGCGAGGGCCCTAAATGAATCACGAGCAAGTGAAGGATTCTAACGATTGAATCACGACCGTAGGGAGTGATTCATAATGATTGAATCACGAGCGTAGCGAGTGATTCAAGTGTTAGAATCCTAAGCGACGCGAGTGATTCATGGCCCTCGATATAAATCCGTTTTATTCAAGAGTTGCATACTATACTTTATACCATGACTACGAGAAAAAGAAAGATTTAAGCGAAAATAGACATTTAATAAAAGGTTAACACGTTCAGTGTCGGGAGCCCTCCTGGAGGGTTCACCTACTTGGATATGGGATGTCGGGAGCCCTTGCGGAGGGCTCATTTTAAATGTAGACATTCAGGGTCGGGAGCCCTCCTGGAGGGTTCATCTACTTTGATATGGGATGCCGGGAGCCCTCGCGGAGGGCTCATTTTAAATGTAGACGTTCAGTGTCGGGAGCCCTCCTGGAGGGTTCACCTACTTGGATATGGGATGTCGGGAGCTCATTTTAAATGTAGACATTCAGTGTCGGGTGCTCTCTCGGAAGGTTCACCTACTTAGATATGGGATGTCGGGAGCCCTCGCGGAGGGCTCATTTTAAATGTAGACATTCAGTGTCGGGAGCCCTCCTAGAGGGTTCACCTACTTTGATATGGGATGCCGGGAGCCCTCGCGGAGGGCACATTTTAAATGTAGACGTTCAGTGTCGGGAGCCCTCCTGGAGGGTTCACCTACTTGGGTATGGGATGCCGAGAGCCCTCGCGGAGGGCTCATTTTAAATGTAGGTTTTTCTTAACGAATATAGATTATAAACCGTGAAAATAAAATCTGATGTATATTTTAACAAAACGTAATGCCGGCAACCCTCCCGGAGGTTTCACTTCCAACTACGAATAATAAAATTCGTAGACTTCCAATATGTATGGCGGCATGGCGTATGAGTTCTATGAAAATGGGTGGAGTCGAAAGTGTTAAGGAGGTTGTATAGCATTGAGATGGCAGTCGAATATATTGACGTGTTCTAAATTCAAACACCAAAATAGTGATTAAAAGAGCTTTTTATTCACTGTTTTCAGTGAATAAAATAAGCTTTTTAGAGGGGGAATGGTATAAAAAATATAAGTTGCCAATTTGTCTTCCAGATTGCATCCTTTGATAATTATGTAGGTATGCATCATATGTATTGCCTATTAGAACTTCCACTTCTAATAGGCAATACATATGATGATGATACTGATGACCACTTCAAATAAAAAAACAATGTCTTCGAGAGCCATTTTTCGTTCCACAGTGCGCCGTTTCTAAAATGACGAATCATAGGTACAATCTGCCTGTGAGGCTGTGACATAATATACTTCTACTTATTAGTTATAATTTTTTTTTCCTACTTTCATCTATCCTACAGGGTAACCTAATAATATTATACAGGGTGTCCCTCGTAACCTGTACCAGCGAAGGTCTGTGATCAGGGGACACCAATACCCATCGATTGAACCCCCATGTATGTTCCGCGATATTTTGTAGTTTTCGAAAAATGTTTTTTTCTGTAAAAATACGGTAAATAATGTTTAAAACTATCAATATACTCAAAGCCATAGCCAGATATAACAAGATTTTATTCTAACCAAATCCACTGAAATCTATCATTAATTCTTTCTTTAAGCTGACAAAGTTCTTAAATTAGGAGGGCACTTTCCTTGAGTAGGTTTCCATATAAAACTGACTTTTGGCGGGAACCGTTCACACAATGGCAGACTGATAGCGCGTCTGAGTTGTCACTGCCAAAGTTGTTATGTTATCGGGAAGAAAATATGTTACCATATCTTGAAAAAAATATTGCAGACATGTATCTAGCGGGGTTTTTTTTATTTTTTGTTTTTGCGGTTGGTCGTTCATCTATTGGTGCCACTACTCTAATATGTTTAATTTTGTGAAACTTTAATTTTTTTTTTCTCAAAACGTATGTGTTAGCACAGTAGAATATTTTGCAAAAATGTTTTGACAATATCTATACACTATCACAATTTTATAGTTTACTAGCTGCCCACCCCGGCTTCGCATGGGTAGCAGTAAGTACTTATCTACGGCGAAACTACCTATCTACCTACTCTGCCCGACCTACTTACCTACCCTGCCCCACCTACCTACCCTACAGTGCCCGACCTACCTATCTACCCTGCCCTACCTCCCTACTCTACCCTGCCTGACCTACCTACCTCCCTACCCTACCCTGCCCGACCTACCTACCTACCCTACCTACCTTTCTACCCTACCTACCTATCTACCCTACCTACCTATCTATCCTACCTACCTATCTACCCTACCTACATACCTACCTACCTTATACGCTATCTTCACCTACCTATCCTAAGAACCTTCTCCTTACAATAACGAAAAAAGAATTAGTGAAATCGGTCCACCCGTTCACGCGTGTTCAAATAGGGATTCATTTTAGGCCCTAAACTTTAGTGAGTGAGAGAAAGCTTATTGTGTGAGAACAACAGGAGACCGGTTTCGTTGTCATCCTTACTCTGTGCTGTTTACGGGATGAGAAGTGACACCGGTAGACGCCTGACGGGAATAAGTGATCGAGTGGTAACTGATCAATTATCGACCGAATATATATATATATAATATAGAAGGGTGAAAATTTAGGGTCGTATGTATTTTTTAATGCCAAATCATAAAAAAATTACAATAAAAAAAATTTTTTAAAAAAAGAGAAAAAAAAACTTGGGGTGGACTACCCTTATCACTTAGGGGTACGAAAAATAGTTTACGTCCTATTCTCATAACTACCAAATATACACAAAAAATTAGTAGTTTATATTTATATATGTTTTTGAAACATATAAACTATAAAATTGTGAAGCTTCGCATGCACGGGTTATAATTCGTGGAGCCTAAAACAGGATAAGAAACATAATGTAAATATTTTTACCTGCATTCATGTCCACACTTGCCAGAATTACACTTAGTGCATGGAAAGTGACATCCTGGGCAGGTTTCATCTAAACAATCACACAAATCTTTGCCATTTGCTGCTATTTGGCCACGTTCATTGTATATATTTTTGGTTTTGCGGCTGAAAAAGACAGTAAATCCTTCATTTATCTCAAATCCACAAGAATGAATTGCTAATTCTGCTCAAATAAAAGAATGTACTGTTACACTTACTTCATAAAATAACTTTTGCGATTAAGCTTACGCCTTTCCCGAGCTGATGTTTCCGGGTCAAAGTTATCTAAGAAATTCATTTTGCCACTGTTTTAAAACAAACAAATTATTTATCTAGTGGTGTGCATAAAGTAATTAAGGTAGATAAGTTTTATAATATGAATATAAAATTATAAATTATCTAAAACATTTATGATTACGAAGAAAAATATTCGTCTTGGTCAAAAGGGAAATTGAAGATTTTTTATGTTTTGTTCATAGAAAACCAAATAAATGAATAGCTTCAACTTCAATGGCTTTTGACGACGAGACACAACAATTTTGATGATATCACGTACATATTATGATAAACCATCAGACACTGGATATCCAAGATTAGTAATAGAGTAATAGTTTATACGCAGGAATAGAATTTCGTAAAAAACAATTTTTTACAAACCCTAAAAATATTTAGACCTTATTTGTCACCACTTGTGTTGTTGTGACAAGTGTGACAATGACAACTGACAGAGTGACAGCCTGACTATGACAGGTGAGGTGACAAGTGTTGTCACACCTGCAGTGCGTTCCGAGTTAGACTGTCATCGATTTGAGCGCACTAAAAGTCGTTCCGAATAAGCGTGAGCGCGCTATCGATGTTCCGTGAATCATCATCGATGACGTCATGACATGCGCCATCTTGTGATGACGCCGATGCCGACCATGCCTTTTACATGCCTTTTACTGATAACACCGGCCGCTTTCCGAATTAGAACGTAATCGCTCACAGCACTATAATCAATTATTGCCGTTCCGAATAAGATATCACGATTATGACAGCTGAGGGCTGTCACTAATACGGAACGCTCGTGAACGCGCTCACAGTGATCTCTCAAATGTCAAAACTTTCACATCATATTTCTCTGTGTATATACTATACCACAAATTAGTCTAAAGATATAATGCGACTCAAAACAAAAACAGCACAACTGTCAATTATGTCAGCCCCCACGGTGATATCAGGAAAAGGCATGGTCGGCGTTATCGCAAGATTGCGCATGTCATGACGTCATCGATGACGATTCATGGAACATCGATATCGCGCTCACGCTTATTCGGAGCGGCTTTTAGGGTGCTCAAATTGATGACAGTCTAACTCGGAACGTACTGACCGTGAGCGCTGTCAAAATTGACAGTTGTGCTGTTTTTGTTTTGAGTCGCATCATATCTTAAAGCCGCGTACAGATTTGCGAAACGAAGCATGCAATGTAACATGAAAGGAGCATTTCATAAGTGTGGACGCAGGGCGCGCACGAACCGAGCATGTACGTACTCACATCTGTTTCCGGCATGCGCGCGGCGAACATGCGAAGAGAATGGGTTCGCGCGCATTCCGCAGTACAGACACACACAACCCGTCCACACTGACGCTCCGTGCACACACACATATATACTCTACGACACTATACGTGCACACTGCGCGCCCCTTTGTGTTCGGCGAAAAAACCGACAAATGGCGGATCGCGGCGCGCATGAGTTGAAATGCTCTTTTCGTGCGCGTATTGAGCACGGTTCGTGCCGTCCACACTATGGGAATTCTGTTACATTGCATGATACATTGCGACAATGTGGACGCCAAATTCTTTCATTGCATGTTACATTTCATGATACGTTTCACCAGTCTGTACGCGGGTTTATACTAACGTGGCATTTTCGAAATTGTGCTTCTGGCTTGCGTTCGTCACCTAACCCAAGAATAAGGGGGGTATCACACTATCATATTATATCTAAGATCATAATATAGGATCCTATCTCTTATCCTACATTATGACCTCTTGGATCGTATCTGTGTATTACACTATCCTATATCTAGGATCCCTATTTTTTGTCATAATATGTGGTTGCAATCGTTTGCTAAAACAAAATACTGAAGCCTTTCGTCACACAATATTACAAATAGAACAGCAATGAAGCCAAAACAATGAACTGCCGGCCGCCTGGCTGTAGTTTCAGTAGTTTGCTTTTTAGGGTTCCGTACCCGAAGGGTGACAAACGGAACCCTATTCATAAGCCTCCACTGTCCGTCTGTCTGTCAGCGAGCTCTATCTCATGAACCGTAGGTATGGCACTCCGAAATGCAGTGGTGTTCGCAGTGGTCACGTGGGCAACACGTATCTACGTCATCACAGTTATCGATGATTCCAAACTTTTTATTTTGGGAAAATTCAATCTATTGAAACATTGTGAGAACAACAGTACCATACAGACAAATCTACTGTGGCATTCATAATAAATTAGTAGTGGATTCTAGGGATAACTAAAATAATACTCAAACACGTTGTAAATCTCGTCGCCTTACGAAGTTTTGTTCAAAATCAAAATTGAAATATTAATTATTAGTAGTATCCATTAGTTAGTGTTTGATACTTTGTATCTCTTTCAGCCATACGTAGAAAATGTTTGGGAATCACTGTGTTCACTGGGACTGAGCGAGACCGACCTATGGGTTCAACAAGAATAGCGATACACGACAATATGGCGGAATGTCAATTAGACAGCCCGTTTCTGTGCTGCCAGTAGTGTAATAATATCTCCCTAACCCGTAGACAGAGTATTCTGTCTACGCCTTAACCACATAAACGAATACGATAAAATAATGAGGTTAGTAACGATTACGTATTTATATCTTTAAATTGAATTGTTTCGTTTGATTAAACAAACGAAACGACAGTTTAAATGCTTTGTATATATTTTTTAACAGAAAATCATATGGACTTGGCATACCTACAAGAAAAACGTGCGTACCTACACTTTAGTGAGAAAATAAAATGGCGGCTAATAGGGTAGTCCTTATCGATATTTTTTCTATAATATAATAACATCGATAAAAGATTGTGAGAATGTTTTCATAATGTTACGGTACAATATCTACCTATCTACGGGTAAAATAAAAATACCCAAATACCCCAAGTTTTCTAACACATGCCTTTCATTTGTTTGTATTGGTTCGTCATTATTTCACGGCTAGAACTTATTTTGATGTTTACCATTGAAATAGGTTGAAACCTGGAGGACAGATAATAAGCGGCTTTTTATCGACCTAGTATTGTGTAACTGATTTCACTCCATTATATAATAAAAGCAACAAGTTTATCCCGAATCCCGATGCCGGTCCGTTGAATTAAGAACCTCCTCCTTTTTTGAAGTCGTTTTTTTTAATTTTATGCTTCTAGCTATTACAAGAAATGAAAAGCAGTAAGTACAAGTCGTGTCATTAAAGTTGAGACTTGACCGCGCCTCTCGCCGCTCTTTACGCCGCCGCGGAGGGCGGCGGGGACCTCATACCGCTAGAGACCCATAAATTGGGTCTCAACTTTAATGACACGACTTGTATTTACTGCTTTTCATTTCATGTACCTACTTACATCAAATAATTTTTCAACCGACTTTTTGGCTTGATTGCTGTCCCAGAGTGTCCCCACGGTTTCTTTATACTGTTAGCTTATGATGGTTCCCTCAATGGCTCGAAGATGGTAATTTTTAAATGAAATACTATAATTTATATTACATCACATTTTGATCAACATACAACATAATACAGAGCTGCAATTACCAAAAAACTTGAATTTGAATTTCACGGATAACCAGTGAAAAACCAATTTAAAAAATTTACGGAACGACCGTTATAAATATTTTTGATACTAAGTTTCTAACACGCCAATGATTGTGGGTTTTAAATAAAAGTCAACAATAATTATAATAAAGTTATATTAAAGAAATCAATATTATTCATTTCTGAACAATACAATTTTGTTGATTTTGCAACTGTTCTTGCCTTTTCAAGAAGTCTTGGGGTCCTGCACATTCTGCAAGTAAAGCTTGGGATTCTGTATTTAGTAAATTTCTTTCTTTTTAAATCTTTTATAATATTACTAAAATGAGATATTTTTTTCGTTTGTCGTCTAACTTTCTCATTAAGTCTCTTTATCTTCTTGGACTGTTTTTGACATTTTTCCTTTATTGTTTTTATAATTTCAAATGTCCTGACCTGAAATCAAATAAAATTAAGCTTTAATAGATATTGAAGACAAGCAACAGATACCACCCAGTCTCAATTCAATCAATGAGATAAAAAACTGAAGCTCGTCATACCGGTCAACGAAGCTGAGGTGCATACAGGGATAATCGTCGGTTGGTGCCTCATTTCATTACAAACGTCTAACGGGCCTCTGCGAGTTGGCTTCGGCCCCTCGTACGCCTTCCAGGGTTCCGAGAATAGTCAAAAACTAAAAAATTATACACAAAAAATTTATGACTTTAAAAACAGTATGGTGATCCTACTGTTATTAATTACAAAATAAAAGTTACCTTATTAGGAGCACCACATCTAGATATTGATTGTGAGTTTGTCTGATTTCGATCATTCTCAATTAAAATGCCAGACATATTTGTTTGAATCGCAGGCTGTAAACAAGCAATAAAATGATTAGTATTTTTGATTTTTCCTGATTTTATTTCACATTCTTTACATCAATCACTCTTTGTGTCCATTAGACAAGTGCAATTGAGGACATCACCATAATTTTTCAACCACAACAGAACAATGTTGGACAAATTTACAAAATGCAATGTTACTTACCAATAAGGATCGTGAAGGTAAAGCATCGTCACGCAATGTTATTTTATTGTGTCCGATTGAAAGACGATTCTTCAAAGTGAAGAGAACAAATATGTATTCTTTTTGTCGACATCTTTAAATTTTCCACACCGATTGTTTCCAGCCAAATTTTCTGTTTTCTTCTATTAGAGGGCAGCCTTGAAAGTAAAACATAAAACCAATAAAGAACCATAAAATAGCATATCGACAAATATAAAAATGTCTAAATGCACTACTCTATCCCTTCAATAACAAGAAAATGATTTCATGAAGTAAAACTGTTGAAAATAGAGGCAAAAGCGAAAATATGAATGCTTTACTGTTGAAGCTCTTCACTGAATGCAGAATCTTTTGTTTATCATCTAAATCTAAAGATATTTTAACTGAAATTATGTACGTACTTGTGTAAAGTTATGTTCGGGTGATTTCCGCTTCTTTTTATGCCACATCCGATAATACTGCAATTGGGCATCTTGCTATTGACGATTTCCAATATATAGGACCGAGTCCAAACGCAATATCACAGCAAATAACTCAAAAATTCACAATATTTACCACAGCTTATGAGTGATTTGACAGTTCACGTACTCAACTTTGATACCAAACAGCGAGAAAATAAAATGGCTACCCGGCCGCAAATAGGTATTTCCGGTATTTCAATGAGTTAGAAATGTAGGGTTGCCATGATAGTAACTGTCAAAAACACTATTATCCTTTTACACTTACGCAAAATTATTAAAGTTAAAAAGAGATAGCAGTATTTTTATGAATTTGGCGTCGATAAGCCTCGTATTTGTATAACTGTTTTTTCTATAGTCAAACATTTCAAGTCCATATGATTTATATGTCAATGAAAATTTCACAGATTATGCATTTCTATTGCCGCAAGAGCAACAAATAATAAAATTAAAAATTAAAGCGGGGTCACCATACAACAAAATAAAATTTTGAAAAAAATCGTAGCTGTCCCTAGCATGTGGGTATCATTGTCTAGAGCTCATTGAATAGATAACAAATATAAATTTTATATGTTTTTATCTTCAAAAATGATGAATTAGGGGGCCGTAGAAATTGTCAGTTTTAGACCATTTTTGTACGAGCTCTATCTCAACAACTAAACAACTCCTGTATATCATGTACCATATACTCTTTATAATCAACTTTTAAATCGGAGCGCCAAACGCGGTCGATGCGTTTGATCGAGATGGTAAAATGAAACTCACACTACTAAGCCCTCTGGATCCAAAACACAACATTCGATAAATATCATTTCCAAAAATTCACTAAAATATATAGAAATCTAGTGACAAAATCACTAAAGTGGCAACACTGCGGACACTGACACTGACAGTCTGTGACACATTGACATCAATTGCCATTCCGATCAGTGATGCCAGATTGGGGGGAATCCCCCCAAATTTGGGGGATTTTTATAGTCATGGGGGGAGAATTGGAGGGACAATATTTATGGGGGGATATTTGGAGGGAGAAAACTGGGTGTGGAGGGAATTGGGGGATTTTTATTAACATAACTGTAATCTAGGAAAGGCCGTGATGATTAAAAAATGTATTATCTAAACGCATCGATCACTAATAGATCAATGTCTGAACGCGATTAAACCACAAAATAATCGTCGGAAATGCAGTCGAAATTTTGTCGTTGCCTTTTTATAACGCTGTTAAGGAAAGAGCCTTCTCTCAAGTAGCTGTTATTAAAGACAAACTTCGAAACAGATTGGCCGTTCACACTGCCGAATCCATCTTGAGAATAATATGATCATTGCTAGAAGGATGTGGATGTGTTCATCTTTGACTGGGTTTCCGGTCTGACCTTCAAAAAGTGAAACGTTTTAACGTTCAAGCCTCGCGGTTTGACATTGACGCGCGCTTTACGTCATTTTCAAAAAAAAAACTGAAAGTTTGGTGTTACCTATAATTTTTTGATTATTTTACGTCTAATTGACGAGAAAGTTTTACCATATGTGGGGGTTTTTTTTTTTTAAAACGTGAATTTTGGGGGGATTTTGGGGCAGGTTTGGGGGGAACGCGAGACGGTCATCTGGCAACACTGATTCCGATTCCGTGAGACTGTGATACAGTGCGTTGTTGCTGTGCACATATTTACAGTTGTTTTAGTTTGCTGGTTATTATTCCATAAAAGTCTCATTGAGTACAAATCAACTCCTATTGACATCCTTATATTGGCTGAGTTAACCGAAATACAATGGCTGATACCAGTAATAAAGAGTCATCAGTGACTAAAGTCCCTATGATCTACGTTTGTGGAGGTAACGCTATTTGTTAAGTAATAATGTTTGCTTCGGTTCCGACTGTTTTTGAATCCAGTTATATTTTGTTCGTTTTTTAAGAGTTTATGGACTCCTGGCATGTAGGTTTATTTGTATAGATTTTAGATAGCACCTTAATTGTTTTGTCACTTCCCATCATTAGCTTCTTCTCACGAAAAGTGTGTATAATATCAAAAAATTAGCAAAATTGAGTTCAGTAATGCTAAGTATCACCTTTATTTTCTCGTGAATAGTAACAAAAAAAACCCCGTTAAAAAAAAATACTAGCACTATGCCTGCTACTTCATCCTTAATACTTTCCAGATAGGTACTTCAACACCCACCCCCTTTGTTAGATAGTTTTCTAAAATTAATATTTACAACCTTTAACATTTCTTTAGATAAATAAGTATTCCTACCAAGTTTTTAAGTTAACCATTCAAAGTAATAAGATTTTTGGTCGGTGGGTAAACTGTGTCCTCCCTTTTCACCACGACAGGGGGCTTGTTTTAAAAAGCGTTTGTTTCGTTTCGTTTTCATTTCGTTACTTTATGTTATAATATACCCATTTTCGAGTGAAACACATACTTAATTTTTTGAAAAATCCTGTAACACCTACAAATTTTTTTCTAATTTAAGTACCTACTGAGTTTTGAGTTAATCGGACCGCACTTTAAAATTCTTAGATACAAACTTTGCTTTACTTTTATACAAATTAAATACCCCCTTTTCAACCCTGTAAAGGTCGAATTTTCAAAAACCCCTTCATAGGGCTCCCCAACATTATAAAAGCAAGCTGTGAGCAAAATTTTACATTCCTAGTCCTAGTAGTTTTGGCTCTGCATTGATAATGTCAGTTATTCAGTCAGTAAGTTACTTGTTTTATTATTTATATAGATTTCCTAGCTTATTCCCACAGTTTCGCTTGCACGGAACTCGGAAATTATCCCACGAAAAAGTACTACTGGGATAAAAAGTATCTTAGGTGTTAATTAAGGTTATAAACTATCTGTCCGCCTTATCCAAATCCTATGAGTAGCATAATATGATGATTGAATACTATCGTGAATTCATGCAAGCCTAGTACTTTTTGTTAGGTTGTACCAAGATTCAAGTTAATTAACTCAAGGAATGAGATTTTCCGTACAAACGAATTCCCCCCATTTCACTCCTTTAGGCTGCCTGTCCACTGGAGCGGAGAGGAGAAAAGAGGAGCGAAGATGTGCCAATATTAACCAATAGAAACTTGACTCCGCCCCTGAGTTTAGATTTGATTGGTTAATAATGGCACATCTCCGCTCCAGTGGATAGGCAGCCTTAAACGCGAATTTTCAAAAATCCCTTCTTAGTGCTCCCCTACATATTAAAAGGAAGCTGTGTGCAAAATTTCACGTTCTTAGTTCCAGTAGTATATATATACGAGGGGTGTTCAATAAATAGTGAGAATGAGTAAGACGCAATTATCTTTTATTATATGTTATTTTATTTTTCGACGTAGTCACCTTTCAGGTTTATACACTTTGTAGGTATATCTTTTCTCTAATCCTAAAATTCCCTTTCTAAAAAAATCTTCTTCCTGATCCCTTAAAAAATCATTTACGGCGGCGACTACTCCGTCATCATCTTCGAATTTCTGGCCCCTGAGATGTTCCTTTAAGCGCGGAAATAGGTAGAAATCACTAGGAGCAAGGTCCGGTGAATATGGAGGATGTTCCATCAATTCGAAGCTAGCTTCTTGAATGGCAGCCATCGCAACTCTGGACTTGTGCGCAGGGGCGTTATCTTGATGAAACAAAACAACTTTAGCGAGTTTGCCACGCCGTTTCTTGCGTATTTCCTCACGCAACTTTGTTACTCTTGTCCTGCGTACATAGGTCCCCGTAATAGTGGCTCCATGATTAAGATATTCGATCATTACCACCCCTTGGCTGTCCCAGAAAAGAGAGCCCATGATCTTTCCGGCGGATGGAATCGCCTTAAATTTCTTTGGAGTTGGAGATGACGGTCGCTTCCAAGTCATGGACTGTTGTTTCGTTTCCGGGTCATAATGGTGAAGCCATGTTTCGTCCATAGTTATGAATCGAGCCAAAAATCGGTCAGGATCTTGTTGTAACAAATCCAAACAGCTTTGTGAAATTCTCAGTCGAGTTTGTTTCTGCGCGTCAGAAAGCATTCTGGGCACCCAGCGCGCTGACACTTTTTTCATACTCAAATGGGCGTTTGTAATATTATGGACACTTCCTATCGAAATCTTTACTTCTTCAGCTATAAAACGAACAGTAACACGACGATCCGCCAAGACAATATTTTCAACTTTTTTAATCAATTTGTTCAGTCACTGCCGATATGGGGCGTCCCGTTCGTGGGTCGTCGTTAGTGGAAGTTCTTCCTCGCTTGAACTCAGCACACCAACGCGCAACCGTAGAATATGGAGGAGCATGAACCCCTAATGTTGCTCTCAAGTCTCTTTTCAAGCAGAGATATTTTTAAAGAGAATGTATCGCATTCTCACTATTTATTGAACACCCCTCGTATGTCAGTCAGTGAGTCAGTTAGATTCTCCTTTTATACATAAATGTAGATACACCACAAATAATCAATTTTGTTTTCAGAATGCCATCGGGAGAATGAAATCAAACCAAGAGACCCCATAAGATGCAGAGAATGTGGTTACAGGATAATGTACAAGAAAAGAACAAAAAGATGTATCCTTTTTTATTTATTATTAATTTTATTAAGCTTGTGCTTACTTTTTGTGCATGAAGGGTTGGTGTTTAACTTCTTAAATTCTTCATTCATATTAAACTACTCAAAAGAAAATAGGGCCCATTATGTTTTTAGCTGTTATAACTTAGTCAACATAATGGTAAAATTTGATTATTTCGATTGATTTACACAAACAAATCACTTTTTAGGGAAATAAACTCAAATTAACTTGAAAAAGCAAGTCTATCATCGCCCATTTCCTGTAACCATTTGATGAAAAATGTTATGGTTAGTAGCAATTGAGGCCTCCTTTGGTCTGTATGCCCATCTGGTACACTTTCAATAAGATGAGTAACATTTTGTTCCGGAATTCGTTCCTAACCGAGTTTTAGCGTGTTTATGAGCTCCTGTTGACTGTTAAAATAGCTCGTTTTCTTTATGGCTTCTTTTCAATTGATCCCATAAATGCTCGATGGGGTTGAGATCGGGACTCATAGCTGGTCATGGCAAAACCGTGATATTGGCCTCAGAAAATGCTCTTTGGCACGGGCCGCATGTGCGCGAGCATTTTCATGCATAAAAAACAAAGCCAGCTACCAATATTTGTGAAAAAATGAGATGACATGAGGTTTGATTACCCGCTCAACGTAACTGGCGTCGGTTAAAGCTCTGTTTTGCTTACCAATCTTATTCCTGCCTATACCATAAGGCCTCTGCCTCGAATCTTGCGGGCAGCGGGGCGGTGGCGGTGCCGCAGCGTATGTATGTGGTCCACAGTGCTAAGGCAGTTTTACGGAATCCGGCTTGATCTGGAGGCTGGAAGTCGTTAAACCTGCGCGCGAGACGGTTCGTGATTACTCTTGAAAACAGCTTGTAGATATGGGTCAGAAGTGTGATGGGCCTATAGTTCTTAAGCAGGGCATTGTCGCCCTTTTTAAAGAAGAGTATCACCACACCTCTGTTCCATGCCTGTGGCGTTTTATGGACATAAAACCAGTTAATACTAGTGATACCTATTTCAATCGGCTTAGACTAGTACTTACTACAAAATAACTTTATTTCGCATACTGTAGTTATGTGGAGATAACCCTAGAACCTTAGTTTCACAATAAAAGATGGTGACTGTAATTATTACTGCCATAAAAAGCTATTATTATAATTAGATTACTGTTTTTCTCTTAACTAAAACATACTGAAAACAGTATTTTACAAAGACGTATAATAGCGCAGGGAATGGCCCTACAGATTTGGTCCCATAGTGAAAAGTGAAAAGAATAACATGTTCTAACGGAATATAACTTTATTTTTGTTTGGCCTACTTTCACCAAAAATGTATGGACCGTGAATGTTCTCCTTTATTCCTAACGCTCGATTTACTGTGGCAATTAAATTGCACAACACTGCAATGCGGGCGGTCACCGCTTGACTGGAGTTCCCGCTCGTTGCCCGCTCCCTCGCCGCTGCCGCGCCGCTGTTTTCGAGGGAAATCAAATGGACCGGCCCGGTCCATTTGATTTTACGCATTTTATCCTGCCGCTTCCGCGCCGCCACCGCCGCCGGCCCGTTGCCCGCAAGATTTTTTCCACACGTGAACTCTGTTATCACTGGAAAACTTGACCTTACATTCATCTCTAAAGAGTACAGCCCTCCAGATATCCATTGGCAATGCCCAATTCAAATGCTCGCGAGCGTATCTTTAGAGCGCTGCTCGTTGGGCTCTAGTCAAACTGACTGACTAGAGTCAAACAGCACGCACTCGGGAACGTTAACCATCTTCGTGGAGACGATTACGAATAGTTTGACCAGTTACTCTGATACCAGTAGCCGGTTTTGTAAGGCCCGGGCGGTTACAGTACGCTCTCGTCGTGCAGTTAACCTGATAGGAAGTTGTGGCTCAAACTCTTCCTGATCCAGGCCTCTTAGCTACACTCCCGATCTCTTGGAAGCATTCCCACATCTTTCGAATAGCTCGTCGCGACACACCGAGAAGTTTTGCTACAGATCTCTGAGAGCCATCCCTGAAGCAAGCAACAGCTCTTGCTGCACTTTCCATGTCCATATGACTACGAAAACCAGGCATAACCTGTGAGAGAAAGTGACGGGTAACGTCAAGGCTTACAATTCATTCTTTTTCTGACTCACTCAATCAATCAATCAATCTGCCTAACCTTTTACAACTATGTTGGGGTGGGCTTCCAGTCGAACCGGATGCAGCTGAATACCAATATTTTACATGGAGCGACTGCCTATCTGACCTCCACAACCCAATAACCGGGTAATACGATATCCTTTGGTAAGACTCGTTGTCAGACTTTCGGGCTTCTGACGACCCGTAAAGCCTCTTTTTCTGTCTACCCACTTGAATTCAACGTTAACAATTTTAAACATGCTCGCTCGAAATATTGTAAACATGTCAAAAATAAAGTTTAGTGCTTTACTTCACAAATGCTTACCTATTTATTGATTCTTACACAAAATTCTTAATTAACTTAGGGTGGGCTCTATTTTAATTTGAGTAGTTTATACTCCTCATGGTTTCAGATAACATAATTTTGGTTGCATTTCATGTGCATGTAAACAATATTGTAATTTAAACCTTATGCTAATGTTTTTAAAAGTGACAAGAGTTTGTGATTTGCAAAAACGTTTGGTTCTAAAAAAATGCTTAGCTTGGTGTGTGTACGCCGGCCGTACGGTTTGCTGCTTCATTATATGCATCAAACTATCAAATAAAATGCATTTCATAGTGGTTATTATTTTTTGTTCTTCATCTGTTATTTGGTAAGTAACCTTTTTCTTATACAGCTTGCAACTTCTGACACACAATATTCCAAAGCTGCCAGAAAGACTGCATGTCTTAACTGTTTCATTGACGGTGGCAGAATTGTCGAAACCGGATCAACTGTAAAAAAAAAAAAACTTTTATTATTTTTAATCATCTTAGTTGCCAAGTGAGAGAAAAATGAATACTTAAACAAATTGAGTAGTGATCATCTTTCTAAAAGTTTTGGTAAGCTAATGCCTGTCTGCACTAAAATCACCTAAGTCAGTGCTTAACTGTAAAACTCTTAAATTAAGTTAATTCAAATACATCTGAAAGCATTTAGGCAGTTGCTTAAGGCAAGAAGCCTATGTTTTAGTAGAAGCCAATTTTTCCGAAATGGCAGTGACATACAACTACGTAACAATCGTGCTATACTTTTAATTTCCAAAATGCATATCTATATAAGCCAAGAATGTTAAGTGTTAGTGAAAACGGGCATTACTATTTTTGTTTATCCAGAAGTCAACAGCATATAATTTTTTGTTTGAACAGCATGGCTTAAACGTATTCATCATCATCATTAGCAACCATATCCACAACTGGACATGGCCTCTCCAAGCACGGTAGTTAAGAATTCGTGACTGCTCTCAGGCACCCTGCTTATTATTATTGCATGCAATTATTATGCATTACGTGTATTAATACCAGAGACTGCTGTTGTACTCCTATCCTATCACAAACATGGATTTACATAACGTCATCGTTTTTCAATAATCGACTTCAGTAAAATTTGATGTTAAAATAATGGGGTCCCTCTATTTGCAGAATCTTGATGCTCCGAAAAATATTTGGCATAACACACTTGGCATATTTTAAACGACTATTTTAAAGGCATAAAAATTATTTAGTATGTATAATTATAGTTTGGCCGAATGTTTATATGTCCGAATTTAGAATCATCATCATCATCATATCAGCCGAAAGACGTCCACTGCTGGACATAGGCCTCCCCCTAGCACTGCCACCTCGACCGATTCTGTGCTTCCCGCATCCGAAAAAAATACAATAGACGATGTATATTTAGTAACTTAATCCGCTTATCTGTTCTTAAAGAGTTAGAGAACCCTGTAAGAAATCGACACGTGTTTCGCCTCTCAACGAGGCATCCTCAGGACGACGATTGACCTGTTGCGAACTCGGACACGAAGTGTTGCCACTACACGAGCCAAACGCAAAGTGTATTGTGTCTTTGCGTTCGGCTCGTGTAGTGGTTAGAGATCACCGTCGCCGATCGCCGATGCTATCCGCTGTTATGCAAAATAATATTAAGACATAAAAAGTTCTGCTATAAAAGGTAGACCCAAAATAATGTGCTAAAAATTATGAAATCACTTTCAATTTACCGAATGTTTTACTGCAACATAATGATAGCAGAGCCTAAACATTATAAGCACTAGGGGCTGTTCGTTTATTACGTAAGACGATTTGAGGGGGGAGAGGGTCCGAACAAGTCTTATTTTTTCTTACATGGGGGTGGGAGGGGTCTAGAAGATTGAAATGAAATTTATTTATTCTGTAAATAGGATATCGGAATCACTTTTACACGTCATATTAAAAAAAAAAAACCTAGATGAGCTCGGCGTTTCCTATCCTACTACTCGTGGGAACAAAGGTGGTCAGAAAGTTAAAATTGTCTTACGTAATAAATGAACAGCCCCCTATGTATTAAAGAAATTCGCGATAGGGGTAAATCCATGAATTAGTATCATCAAATTCATCACCTTTCAGACATAACAATAGTTCATTATTATCCTTAACTACTTACCATTTTCAGTGGTCGTCTTTGATGCTCGCTGATGAAGAATGAAGAATTGATTAACCATAAGTATATAAGCATTATTGTTATAAAATACGACATAAAATAAAGAGCTGTAATTGATAACATTGTTTTGTTTCCTTAGTTCCTAAAACGATTGTACAAACATCGTACTAATTTCGTATTTGAAAGTTAACGGACCATTCCTATTTACCTACCATAAAATAAATACATTTATTAAAAAATTCTGGTCAACTGTCAACAATCGACAATCAAAAATCTTATTTTCCATTTACCTACGTCTTGCTGCTTAACTGAGCTTTGAGCGCTATTATAAGCATTTTTAGTAGTGACCGACCGAAGGTTCGGTTTCGGTTTCGGTTTGGGCAAGTTTCGGCAAAAAAATCTAGTTTCGGCATCAGTTTCGGTTTCGGCAGAAAACCTGCCGAACCGAAACACTGCGTTCGTGAATTATCGCGCATTGTTAAGCTGACTCAGTATGAGGTCTTTCCTTTATAATGTAAGTTTAGTGTTGATTATTAACAATTATTGTTCCAAGAAGAAAAAAATATAAAAAATTAACAAACAATTGTTAATTTTCATTACAATTTTTGTTTGTTATACAGCAGTAACATAAAAACAAACTTTTTTTTTCACGTACTTCAATTATTGTTTTTTACTACACGAGTAATTATAAAGTTGTGATTGTAAACGCAATTAAAATACTCAATTAATGAGGTCCTTCCTCTATAATGTAAGTGTTGATTATTGACAATTTTTCTTTCTAGTAGTTAACACGTGTTGTAATATTTATAATTTCTGTTTGATTTTTAGCAGTAGTTAATTTTTATTGTTTTTATCATTCAACTATTGTTTTTTTGTTTATTTCACACGTGTTAACTGTCTGTATAAGTGTAAAAAATAAGCCAATTTTCAGTAAACAATAGATTTTAACATGTCTAAAAAAGGTTCGGTTTCGGCCGAAACTGATACCGAAGATTCGGTTTCGGTTTCGGTAGAAATTCCTGTTTCGGTCGGACACTATGTTTTGGTTTGCGTCGTGCCAATCGTCGGCGTCGTACCCTTCGTTTCATGGAGCTGACTAAAACCATGTACTCGACTGTCAATGAACCAATTACCCTAATTGCGTATTACACGATTTATCAGAATTTGAATCCAGATTGCTAATCCATCGCTTCATAAGTTCGATTAAAAAATTTGCTCACCAACGTAAATAACGCAATTAATGTTGTTGAATTGTCAAAATGAAACGGGTAGTCGTAATCGTTGAAAATATGTTGCGTAATTTAATTAGATAGTTGGTAAAATTAATAGTAGGTAGGTATGCAAGGGCTCTAAGGCAGTAGGCAACTGCTACATTTTGAACAAGTAATTTTACACCGGCGGATATTAATTAACAACAATAACAGTAGGTAATTCCACAACACATAAGATATCTGACCTTCAGGCTCTTCAGCAGCCCAGGCGCATTTTTTAGGTATGAACTTCATACCTAAATAAAGAAAATTATTCAAAAAACAAAAAACCCGACTGCAAAAACACATAACTCAAAAGAGAAAAACAAGCATTATAATCTATAGAATTTTGGTATCGCAGGCGGGGACAAACAAAAGTTAGGTACACCATATTTCCAGTTATTATTGTTATATTATTATTGTCCCCGCCTGCGATACCAAAATTCTATAGATTATAATGCTTGTTTTTCTCTTTTGAGTTATGTGTTTTTGCAGTCGGGTTTTTTGTTTTTTGAATAATTTTCTTTATTTCAAGTTTTTTAGTTTTATTAATATATCTTAATTTGGAATTGACTCGTTACCAGCTTTTATTTGATACCAATATTGTTGAAATTTATTTTAAAAAAAACCTTCCCTTCCCTTTTTTTTATACTTGCAGATGCAATACATAAATATTATATAGCCTATGTCACTTCTACGATTAAGACGAATCTAACGACACCTCCTATGTTAAAATCCATCAAGCCGTTTAGGCTACAGAGCGTGCCAAAGAAATAGACATACATACATACATACATACTCTCGAAAAACATTACCCTCCTTCTGGGGCAGTCGGGTAAAAAGTCGAGCTTCATACTATGAAGTTACAAGTACGCGGCGGGCTCGACTGGTCGGGCCAATTCAGTGGGCGTAAAGTAGTCAGAAAATATAAGAGTTAGTCTGCCTGTCACATGAACAAGCATGAATATTGGCACAGCTCCTCTCCTCTCTTCTCTGCTCCAGTGGACAGGCTTATGCGATAGAAAGAGAGCCAACTTCAAGCCCGCGGTGAATAACTGTAGGTAACTAGCACTATGCGACTTGAATCGCACTTTTTTGGGTCGTAGCAAGAGTCGTTATTTATTTAAATGATTTTGCAGAGTGAATCTTCTGTAATAAAATTCATTCGTTCATTAAGGTGACTGTCATGGGCAGTGGCAGGATTATCTTTCAGGGAGTACATCTTCAGCTCCACGAAGCGAGCTCAATGTTTTTTAACCCCGCTTTGAATAGTATAGCTTTTATTTTCACCATCCATACAGTAATAGGAGGTACCTTGTGGACAAAAAAGGTTGAGAAAATGTAGAATGTTGGAGCAAGCGAAGCGAGCTTGAAAATGTTATAATTCCGGCGGGGCGGATACGTTAGAATTTCTTTTGACTAGTCATACAGAAATAGGAATAAGTTCATAACTAAGTCAAGTTATGAAAACAGGTTTAGAATTAAGACACGAAATTTTTTGCACCCTGTCTCGAATAGGATAGGTTTTCTTTTGTCCATTCATACAGTAATAGGAATAACTTCGACATATGCAACAGATTTAGAACTGAAGATCCATCATCTATATGTGCAAGAGCGATCTCGAATTTTAGCAACCCTCCTCGGACAGGTTAGTTTCTCTATTGTTATTTAACATGTTTTTTTTTGTTATCGCTGTATCATGAACCACACAAAGTTCACAGCAATAATTGTTTTTTTTTTTATTTATTTAATAATATTATAATACAAAGGTGTTACTTAAGTCTAAACTCGCCAAACTTTTACGTTTCATGGGGAGAGGTTTAAATATCGTGTCTGCTTAATGCGGCCGTGAGTGTTAAATGCACTCATTTTAAATTAGACGATCTCTATACATAATTATTATAAAATCAGTATGTACATGTAAACATTTACATACATAGTTGTTAATTTTATACCATTGTAATGAGCCATAATGTAGCTGTGTGGAATGGGATCAGTAATAAAATTTGCACATTAAATAACTCAATGTATTATAATTATGTAACTCCTTTATTACAAATTTCTTGCAACAATTTAGTAAAATTAATCCCCTTTCGATATAATATACATCAAAAAAATTATATTTATATAATTCTACCATAATCACGAGTACACCATTTCCTCCAAACATACCGTTCCAATAATGTTAAATAGCTATATTAGAGTATATATTGGCACAATGCCAGCGAACTCACTCGGTACCTACGTATAAATTCTACGTTGTGGATTGTATTTTATAAATTAATTATCAATTTCATCATACACAACAATTTACATTACCTTTTGTACTTAACATCGATTTATAATGCATACCAGACAGAATAATAGTATCGTACCTTAAATAGATATCAGTCATAATATTCATACATAATTATGTACAAAAAAACGCAAACTTTATAAAAATAATCATAGCTTTGTGAGTTACGGTAGCATTGTGCCAAGCTGGCAACACTTACTGGGAAAATTACAAATTCTAAAATGGCCCTTACGTTTTTAAAATTGGTAAGAAGAAACTTTATGTAGTTCATCATTATACCTAAATAGGCCATTTACATTGGATTATTAGGTACATTAAAATTTATACAGTAAAAAGTTGTAATATTTTTTCTATTTAATAGGGTTCATGATATGGTTATCTATATGGATAAGTAATACTTATTATTTACATAAACAACTCATTTCTGTTCAAATTTCCGCTTCATTCTTGCCGTGACAATCTTTTTTATTTTCGTTAACTTTGATATGCCTAGCATGCCTCAGTTTATCCATGCGAACATAAAACCGAAATGTTCATAATATTCTCATTTTCATAAGTTTTTGCATGCTGCACCCACAATCCACCAAGATTAACTGACTATTGTAAAAAGACCTATAATAAAAGTAAAGAAAAATACAAATGTTTTTAAACACCGGTCTTACTACATAAATAACAGTTCTATAAATCTTTTATAACCTTATATTCTATGTGTATAAAAAAACGTTACGAGCCATATTTATACCCTAAATAACTGTTAAACATCGTGGCTTCTTACACGTAATCGGTTGGAGGTTTAGAAAAACTGTTTTTAAATCTTGAGACCTCTCTCATTATAGACAAAACTGCTTCAGGGATTAAACGAAATTCATAACAGTTTGTATAAGCATGCACGATATGTGTGCTAAGCTGCCTATATTTGTTGGATCTAAGGACAGTTTACCGTTGACAGTTTTAAAGTTAACGAAATAAAAATACGAAAACAATTTATTGACTGCGGAATTTTGTCTGGAAGTATGTCTGTTGGTTGGAGTATCCAATGGAGTCCATCCTGAATGAATGTACTAAAGCCAAATATCTAGAACAAGTACTATTTTTGATATGGAAGACTTTAACGATTTTTGTATATCTTAATTTAGTTTATGGAATTTGATATGCCAATTATTTTTTAGATAAAAGATTTGGAAGTAGATGTTACACAGTGTAAATACATCATAAGTATATATTTTATAAAAAAATACATACAAAAGTAATAATGGTACTTATCAAGATAAAAGTTGCTACATTTAAGAATTTTCAATATGTGTCATTGATATTGAAACGTACTTTACCTAAAATATGGACCACCAAAATATGTATGTAGAATGTTTTGGATACGTTAAAATGGGAAGTTTTGCATTCAGCTTCTAATTTTTATCTGAATTACAATTAACATTTTTTCACTAATCCTATTTAAGAGTTACTTATAATAACAAATACAATATGTATGTAAGCCCTAATATGGAAGCAAATTTTAACAACAATAAAAATTATTTAAATTTGAGATATTTACAAGATAGATAGTTACATTACATCAAAATAAGATACAGCAATGTATAATAATATAATTAAAGCGCATCGTTTTGTTTTCACACGTGTCTGAGTCAAACCCCAGTATGAATAGTTATACCTTAAATTAATAACAAAACAAAATTGCACATTAAAATATCCTACTTAAAATAATTTTGGCACTAAATATCTGTGGCACTATAATTAACTCGCATGTCTTTATCTTGACCTTCATTACTCTCAATTGTCTTTCCTTCAATATCTTTTTCACTTTCACTCATGTTTTCGCAAGCAGCGGAATCTTCGTCATCGGATGAGTCCCGGCCAGCGGTTGGACCTGTTAGTGTCGCACCATTAGGTTCTCGATACTCGAGCTTTGTTGGATCCTTCTCATGGAGCTTTCTTGCAAGCGTTTGTAAACTGGCAAGGGAACTTGCACAATCTGTCGTATCAATGTCTGTTAAACTTACACCCGCCCGCTCTATTTCCGTAAATGTTCCAAAAGGCAATTTAAATAAACATTCAAGTCGCATTACATGCATTTTACTTCTTAGATGTTTGGCTAGGTGTCCATGTATTCTGAACGCTATGTTACAATCAGAACACCGAAATGGTCTAGGGTTAAAAGACGTAGCAGCCCCAAATGTTGAGGTCATGGACACTTTGTTATGATGTGAACCAGAGCGTTCATGTTTTTGAAGATGTCCTCTTGTTCTGAAACTCACGGCACACACGCTGCATCTAAAAGGCCTTTCCATGTAATGTATATTGAGATGTAACCTCAACTGAGAAGGTTTTATGAATGTTTTGTTACAAAAATCACACACCCTGCGACCATCTTCCATCAACCTGCCAGGTGAATAAGAACTATTTTCATAATCCTTTCCTTTTGTAACTTTAAAAGCTACGCCTCCTACACCTATTACGACTTTTCTCGCGACAGGTTCATGGTCCAATGAGGGTAATTTTGCTGACTCCGATTCTGAAAATTGCTCATCTGATTTTGTGTTATCTTCGCGTATAACCAAAATATTATCGTCGTTAGAATCATCATTTTGATTTTGTACACAGTCTTCATGTGTTTGAATATGATTTATTCTTGCATGTTTTAAATATTCAGAGACTACATGTTTTGCATTTTCTGCATTGCTTTGAGTTTGTATGTGACTTCCCTTAGTCTCATTGACTGAACAAGTTGAAACTGGGGATTCTCTAATTACTGAGACCTCGTCTCTTAATACAGCTGGAGATTTTAACACATTATCACTTTCACTTTCTGACATTTTGGCTTCGCTGTAAATGACTCGAGAAGAAGACACTGTCGTCATAAACGAACTTTTAATAGACGTCACAATTTTATTATTGCTGTCCATGGAGCAGTAACTATCGGTGAATGTTGACTTTTCAACATCAACTTTCCTTACTTTACTTAAGCTGCTAGTTTGTTGACTTTGCTTAATCTTAGAATCTTGCAACGCTCTTTCAGTCAAATATGTATGCAGCATTGGCTCTCCATTTGTCCACTGAGACTGGTGATTAGGAAGTTTAGCAGTATTTGAAGCTAAGGATGCTAGAACACTAGATTCTCTGGCGGTTTGTATTTCGGGAATGTTATGTTGCGTTGTTTTCATATCAGTTTTGCTGAGATCCATTGGTTCATTATCAGTACTCGGTCTCGAGTCGATTGGAGAACTTTGTGCGGTACTTGGCCTTTCTGGATTACTTTCGGTACTAACATTTTCCAATCCCGTTGGGGTATACGGATATGTTGAAGGTCTCGCGCTAGTTATTAAACCGGGAGTGGCAGAAGTAGTCGGTCTAGATCCTCCTAGTGATAATAAACAGTGCGCGGCTTCATGTTCCGGTAACCGTGATTTGTAAGCTTCTGTATCTGAAAGGTCATAAGCAATTTCAAATATTAATTTTCAGTACTTTAGGATCAGTAACTAATATTAAGAGCGTTTATACAGAAAGTGGGCAACGTCGCAAATAGTATATACTATAAGGCATATTACTGTATGGAAATAAGAAATATAGCTAATATTGCCAAAATATTCAAAACAGGTAAATATTTGACAGCTATTTGCGACGTTGCCAACTTTTTTTATGAAGGCTCTTAAGCACATGTTAAGCATTTTCTTTGGTGATACCACCTCGCTGCCGGGGACCTAACTCTTTTTTAGCATACCTTACTTTCTTAGTAATGTTGTTTTTTTTAACCCATTGGAATATCACTTCTTTCCGAAGGGTTAGGCAGAGGTGTACCAATAGTAGTATTTTTTCAAACGTTTAATATAAATTATTATTAATTGATAAGCAGCAAATCGAAAGTCGCGATTTGCTGTAAACCTAGCTATAAAAATGACTAGCTTTTACCCGCGGCTTCGCCAGCGTGGATGTCGGAAAATATCCCACGGGAACGTACTACCGGGATTACATACATAATAGCAGAGGAAAAGGTCATTGACTTCTACCGCTGCGCCCGCGTTGACGTCAACGATAATTATTTTGTTACGCGTAATTTTGAATCTTCTCATTTTAATCTAAATTAAATTCCCAATTTAAATAACATATTTTATTGGATAAGGGTTAATATAATACCGGTCATAATAGCTTCGGAAATAACAATGAAATATTTATCAAATTCTGAAAGATAAAAATGGTTACTGTGGGTCATCCTTAGAAGATAGACGTATATGCTATCGCGGACTTTTTTGTTGAACTTTTTAAGATAAACCATTCTGTTAAACATAATTTTTATGTATCATTTACGGTTTACGCGGCGCACGCCAGTAAAGCTCCCAGTCGGCAGCTGTCGGCATGATTTTTTCCGACATCTTCAACAATAATCGTCATATTTCAGCCAATTTACACAAAAACTTAATGAATTATACAGTAAAACCTTCCGCATAAATCACTCCGTCTATTGGTTGAAACCGTTAGAAAATCCGTTTGGTAGTTTTTGAGTTTATCGCGTTCAGACAGACAGACAGACGCGGCGGGGGACTTTTTATAATTATGTAAGGATAAAGATTATTCTTACCGCTTGATTCTGTTTCGCCTTCGTTTCCTTCATCACCGTCTGATTCTGTGTCATCATCAGTTTCACCTGAGCATTGCGCCATCTCTCCACCCTCTGCATCGTTATCTTCATTTGGATTTATTCCTAACTCGCAGCACTTCTTATAGTGTGCTTTACTTTTCATATGCTTAGTTAAGTTGCCTTTAGTCTTAAAACTGAAACACAGTAAAGTTTATATGAATAATTTAAGAAACACTACTATGATGAACACTGAATTCATAATGTTGAATCAATCAAGACAGTAACAATACGGTGGTAATACGTATTGAATTAATACCAATTATTTACCTAAAAGCGCAATGCACGCATGTATAAGGACGTACGTCGGTGTGAGTGCGGATATGTTTCTTTAGCATCGAAGGCTTCTTGCAACGAATTCCACATTCTGAGCAAACATAACGTCCTCTTCCACGGCCGCGAACGTACGTATATTCCTCATTACTTTCGAACCCACCAGTCACCTCTTTTTTAGGGGTTGTCAAACTGTCACAAACTGAAAATTTGTTTTCGTCTGTTTTCTTCATGTCTACCAAATGAAGTGTCTGGAAATCCAAATAATATGATTTATAATATAGGTACTTAATTATTTCATATTGATTTAGGGAAATGTAACTCAAGTAGTCATCAGATCGTACCTGTAAGATAAAAAAGTACATAAACATACCTGTTTGTTATCTTTTACAATTCTTTTCCACTGCGATGAATGAGTCAGTACAAGATCCTGTTTAATCACAGCGACAGCTACAGCTTGCGGTCGATGACGTGAGTCATAAAGAGACATAGCAGACGATGCTGACAATCCCAGCGGGTCTGGCGTCAGCTCGGATAATAACTGTAAACATTATTCATGTATTTACTATACAATCACACAACGCTGCATCGTAACTGCTCGTAAAACGCCAATTAGGTACTCATTAAAAAAAAATGGTAACAATTACCTGCCAGTTACTGTACATTGATAGAAAATGCTGATTTGGAACATATGTTGGTTGAGGCCGATTGATCGTGCAGTAGAAAACTTTTGTCGAACATTTTAATCCTAGATATGTGTAGGCATTTCCGTTTAAGTATAGTTGGCCATAGGCTTTAGCGGGGCGAGGTGTCTCTGGGGATACAAGAGGCATTGTATTCGCATTTGGCGTAATCCCGTGATGTCTTTTAGGCGTGAATGTGCCAGGTTTTAAAGGTAAAGTAGATGGCCGCAAAAACTTTGGTTTTCTTTCTTCTGCAGTAGGTTTCGTTATGATATTCTTCTGGAAGTAAGCGGTTTCAGACCTTTCATTGTAAACTGAAACTACTGGCGTTTCTTGAGCGTTAGTATTCTTTTGAACCTCTGATGAACTTGGAATTTGATTGTTGTAAATTTCAGCTTTGGTTATTAGATTTTCAAAATTAAAATTGCGCAACTCTTTTTCTGATTTAGTTTCCATGTTCTTGAACAGATGATTGCTACTAAATTTATCTCTATTCTTTTGTTTGTGTGATGGAAAATTAATATTTTCTTTCAAAACTGGCGTTCTAGGAATACCATCGGAATTCCTCTTGACGGCTCCGTCTTGTCTGAGAATAGATTTGACTAAATTCGATGAAAACGTTTTAGAAATCAAACTTGACTCATCTACATTCTTTATTTTAATTATAGGAACGGTTGAAATGTAATGTTGCATATCAATATTGAAGTGATCTTGTGTTTGTTCTTCGGCCTCTAGTTTTGATGGTCTTGAATTTGGACTTTTACTGTTTCGTAAGTTCTGTGTGTCGTATTTGATTATTGTTCCTTTTGAAGATTGAATATTTACGATGGAATTTCCATGATACTCCTCTCGAGTACATTGCACAGAAGTTTTGTTGGAATCACTGTTTATTACCTTTGAGTGAGAATTCGGACTTCCAACGAATACCCCTGGTGTGTTTGGTCCAGGTATACCCGGCACGTGAGGTATTAATTTACCACCATGAAAAATGGTCGTTGCACCATTTGGAGATGAAGGACTAAGTGGAGGCAAAGTTAATGGATTAAACGCTGTAATAGCACTTAGAGGTGGAAATTGAAAGTGTGTAATATCATGTATATTGGGTAAATTAGAACTCGGTATAGAAGGCGCGGTTGATATTGAAATTCTAGGTGTCTGTGGTTGTGGAGTGCCTATAACTTCTTTAGGTGTTGGAGGATTGTGCATTATCGTTCCACCGGAATGCAAGCCGGATCTCACCACAACACTGCTGGCTTCTACATCATTACCAAGTTTTGATGGCGAAAGGTTTTGCTGTATTAATATGGGTGAGAGCTGATTTTTGCTGGGCTCAATTCGAAGCGTTGTTGTGCTGCCAGAATGATCTAAAATTTTTACTTCACCTCCAAACATTTGAAGAGAGGTTGAATTATGTCTCATATGTTGTGACATTTCATCCATTGTCCGTAAAGTTGTAGAGTTGGCATCGATACACCTTATCTTGGGTTGTGGATACAGATCATTTGATCTCGGTGATATATTTTCTATCAACCTTGGACTATAAGTGTCAGCCCGACTGTCGATTCTTCTTTTTGGGCTCGGTAAGGGCTTCACTTTAAAACTTTCATTTTTTCTCGAATAATCTGGTATTCTAGTATCTACAAGTCTTGTATTTCCAAGTAATGGTCCTGGTGATGGTAACGGAGCCACTACATCGTTGGATTCTGATTTTAAGATAATAAGATTATCAGGTTTAATTCTTGATGGTGATGACTTCATCGAATTCGTAGATCGAGAATAATTTGATGGTGATTCTGGTAATCTTACGTTTATTGAATTGCTTCTTACAAATAGATTTTCAGGCCTTATAGATTTCATATCTTTCTGGGAGATAGTATTAGTGTTAACACTTCCTTTGCAATAATACACTCTGTGTGTTTCTAAATTATCAGCACTTCGATATATTATCTGACATAAAGGACAAATAAATAAGGGTCCATCGATTAATTCACCCGTCACCGACGTTAACCCGTTCATTTTAGTTTTAAGAAGGAGATCTTTTATGATTGAGCCTTCTGGATTCAAAGGATGTTTTTGATGATCACTCTGTGAGAAACTTTCAGAATGAGATCTTTTTCTATATGAGTTTTCGTTTTCATGATTAGATTTTGTCAAGTTTAGTGGTGACGGTTCTGATTTAATTTCAGCTAATTCAGTCATAAATTGTTTGCTCTCCGCTATTTGTTTAATTTTTCCATATTTCTTTTGTAATGGTGTTTCTATAACGTCAACAATAGCTTCATTATCTGATATAATCTTCGAGATATGTTCCGTAAGGAAATCAGCATTCGGGGAAATTGATTTTTTTACTTTATCTTTTTCATCGTTTTCTTTATATAATGCTGCTCTAAATTTTGGTTTATATATCGCTTTTGTTCTATTGTTATCAATTAACGCAAAACTCGTGCTTGTTGAGGGCATGTTTGTATCGATAATTAATTCTGAAGAATCGTTTGACTCCACATTCTCGGCACGTATTATAGAAGCATCAGAACCAGTTTCTGACACAGATGTAGGCGGAATAGACGTATCACTTTCTGAACCTCCTGATAAATCTTCATCGTTTAAAGTTACTGATACGTCAGCTCCTTGCATTCTTAAGGCATGTGTTCTTGATCTTTGATGTTTGTATAAATTGGATTTCGTTTTAAAAGCAAATCCACAAGGTACACAAGGGTATGGTCTCTCATTCGTATGAGCTCTGATATGTTTTTGAAGAACTGAAGGCTTGGCACAAGATAATTTACAGTAGGGACATATATAACGTCCACCCACTCCACCATTATAGGCTTCTTTGATTAAATCATTTTCAAGATTCTCAGTCTTATTAGAAAATTCATCAGTAACACTGGTCTGACCAGCTACTTGAACAAAACTATTTACATTACTTAATCTAATATTTTCATCGTTATAATTAATTTGTACATTTTTCTCCACATCCTGAACTTCTAAATGCTGTTTATCTGCTTTTGTTTTTATTTTCTCTATCTCTGGATGGGCTGCTGCGATACTACCATTCGATATTGAAAGACTGCAAGCAGTCGACGATACAATCGTTTCTTTATGTCTGGTTTCCCCCGTTTTTGGTAGATTTCCGGGAAACACAGACATCGTAGATGCCATTTTTTTGAATTTCTTATGAAGATAGCTGTGATCATTGTTATTGGAGAAATTACTATCTAAACGTTTTTCTTGTGTAAGCGGCATCGTACCCGCGATGTTTGTACCTGAAAAAGAAAAAAAAACATGAACTGTCATAGCCAAAGACAATTTAAAATACATACCTACTTTTGATAGACGGGACAAAAAAGCTCAAAATCGTAATTTACTTAGGTCAGTCTAGTTCTGTCTTAAGCGCTAAAAGAAAGGTGAGTCTAATCCAGCACCCTAATTACGTAATGCACGATCAATTTCGAAAAAAGATTGCCAGTCCATTGCTAAATAAGTTCGACAAAAAAAAACTGCTCAATTTTTTTTGTCGAACTTATGAAGCAATGGACTATCAATCTGTTTCAATTGGTTTCAATTTAAAATTGATCGTGCATTGCGTAATTGGGGGGCTGGTTATGATGTACCCATAATATGGCAAATTTCATCCAAATCCGTTTAACCGTCTCAGCGTGAAAGCGTAACAAATAAACACACAAACATACAAATTATGATATTAGTAGGATTTATTAGTTAGGATAAATAATCACGTAAGTAGTGATAAAACGGCTGGACATAACTACGGTTTATTTCGGTAGTATTTTATAACTAACCCAGTATTTATGTGTCAAGCTATCTGACGGTTGGTTTATTATCAACCGTCAGATAGGGTAACGTGTCAAACTTGGCAATATGTAATTTTACTATGTAGTGTGTGTGTGTATACACAGTATGATGGCACTTGATGGCCTCACTGAGACAGGATCACAGTTCTTCTGACATTTCTTCAAAAAGCCTCTCTCATTCGATCTGCCTAGCCTTTTCCCAACTATGTTGGGGTCGGCTTCCAGTCTAACCAGATGCAGCTGAATACCAGTATTTTACATGGAGCGACTGCCTATTTGACCTCCACAACTGGTAAGACTGGTTTTCAGACTTTCGGGCTTCTGATGACCCGTAACGACTGTCAAAGATCCACGAATGACAGCCGGGACCACTGACTTAACGTGCTATCCGAGGCACGGAGGAGTCTCGCTATGTAAAGATGGTCAACCAATTCCGGCAAGCGTAGATTAACCCGATGGTTCGACCCGTGCGGCTGTTATTATTTAGCCTCTCTATAGAATTTTAAATCTTTTTGTTAATAACTGCACTTACAATTTAGTTCAGAGTATAATGTTTTGGTTTTCATCAAAGAATTCACAAATGTTTTATTTTTATTGATTTAAGCCATTACTAGTATTTTATGGTATTCGTTGTCAAGTATCAAGTTTTAAGAAATTGTTAGTACTTCTTGATTTAAGAAATTAAGCCCTGCTTACACCACTAATCACTAAAATGCGTTTAGAGTTAAAACATTATTTGTTTTCTGTCATATTCAAACGACTGACAGAAACGGAATGATGTTATAAATTCTTTTAGCGCTCATAATTAGTGATTTTGGGTCAAGCGGGCCTAAGTCTGAAACATAAAAATTGTATTTGGAAGACGGCTTCAGTGCTTCACTCACGTGGGTTTTATCGGGGTTGCCCGGACCTAGAGTTCGGTTCGCGACCTCGCTGCGTGATCAGTTCCTGATTATGGTCTCCAGTTGCGTACGAAACTTGTAAGGCAAATAAGTACGATAAAATACACGTGACTATAAGCCAAGCATACTCCTAAAATATATTAATTTCATATCATTCTCGAAATTTATTGTAACGATTGACTAATTCCATCGGCATCCTTCGAAGCGAATACGAAGAGTTTTTGCTATGAGGTCATCCTTGAAATGAGGAAAAACAGCAGCTGCTTCCTACATTTTGCTTTTTATGAAAAAGTAGGTTATTTTTCGATAAGTATTTCATAATCTAATGGTAAAAGTTCTTTCATGGGTACCCATCCTTTCACCCCTACTTTCACCTCGTGGGAGAATTCCAATAAGTAGGTATAATTATCATAGGTAGGAAAATAAGCTGACTTCTCTTCCTAAGTGTCTTGACTATTTGAGATCTCCGTTTAAAGTTTTAGCTAAGAAGAAAGTGTATGTCACATTAATTGCGCAATAAGAAATTTTGTCTCAGTTTAATGGTGAAGGTTTTCAAGATCTAGAGCCAATTTCACATTTGTTGAAATCTGATGATGTTCACATCTGATTATTTACTGATAAGTAAAATTCGTTATAATAGAAGGAAACAAACTAACAATAGGTTTATTTCTGCATAGTGTGAAAGGGTTTTAGAATTTGATCTCTTTCTTTAATAATAAATGCAATACTCATCTCGTTCAAAATTGCTGTTCTTGTTTATTTGCAATTCTTCATCAAAGCTTGTACTTAATTTATTTTATTTATTGGGGTCCAACCTGGCAGTAAACCATCGAATTCAAAAACCAATTCAGAGACACCGGAGACTTACTACTTATGATAAAAATCGGTAACGTTCATAAAACCTGGCCACATAAGATTCTCCTAAAATTGCAATATAATTGCAACACAGCCAGGAGCATGGCCAACTTATGCTGGCTATAGAAACTCCAAAATAATTAACAAAATGCTATGCAACGTGAAGTTAGCCATTAGTTACCACAATGTCACTAAATACACTTTTTTTTGTTAATACGTAATTGTTTTACACACTATCTATTTCATAAGTAAGTAATTATCTTACCAGGTACAATGCTTGTTTTAGGTTTACTTACTTTTGTACTTATTTGTGGAAAAAGTTCGAACACTGGCAATATACAAGAAAAGTGAGAGATTTATACGTAATAGTTGTTTATGTAATCCATTCAAGATCATTTTTCCTATGTCAAATCATTGAAAAGCACTCGACACAAAACAGCGAACAGCGATGCGGTGAACGTGTTGACGCAACTCAACGCGCATGTGCCGCGCTATTTCTATTGGTGTGTAGTGTGAGTGTGACATCACCGTGACGTCACGCTAATAGACGAGGATATCCCCAGTCGGCGTTGCTTTCTGTCGTATTTTTTTTACAACTGACGAAATAGCTTTCATTATTTAGGTACTTATTTTAGTGCATGTTTGGATAAACGGTCCATATCCGTTGTTGAAATTAATTGTTTGTCTACAGTGAAGATCGGATACTTAGTTTTAGATTAAACATGTTCTTTATTTTATATGAAAACACAGGTCAGGACAATACTCAATATTATTTTAGCTCATTAAGAACTTCAGTAGGTAGGTACCTACACATTTTTAGTCATACATAAGAAATAGCTGAAGGCTTAGTCGTATCACAAAACAAGATGTGAGAAATACAGTTTTGTAAGTGTGTGTTATCTACACAATCCGAATACGTGTAGTAGTACGATGGCGGACGACCTCGCTTGCGCTCACTTGAGTCGTTTGTGGACGGCTGCGTCGTTGGTACGTTCCGAGAAGGCGTTACAATTTCTGAGAACTGGAGACAACCAAGCCGCTCCGTTCGTTTAAGAACAGGCAAGCAAATAAGCTCAGTACGCACTTGCCGCTTACACACATAACACAAGGCTCGTCTTTATGTATCGGCGTTCAGATAGCTCTATGTGTGCGCGCGCTACCTATTTAAATAACGACTGGCAAACGTGTGATTTATATAGATAGATAGGGATACCTCTCAGATATAAAACTTACGAGAGCAGAAACGAAGATACCTTATAGAGAAAGCTAGAATTGTTTGTCTGATATGCGGTAATTACTTATTTAATTCCACAGCATCGCAATGGCGGTCTTAAAACTTAAGATACCTATTCAATTGGGTCTTTTACATGTAAATTTAAAGTCAGGAAAGTGATCCCGAAGGCAAGTGGGACTAACTGCTAGTGTTGTAATGAGACAAAGGAATCCCGGCGGCCGGCCGCCGCCCGCCGGCCTGGCGCCGCGCCAGGCGGCCCTGGCGACGCCGCCGTCGGCCGCCTGCACGCCGCCAGCTTCCATCGCAGAGACCTATCACTTCACTTAACACAACTATTATAATATTGGCTAACGTTTATCTATGTATGATGGAGTCTGTTGCAATATAATGCTAATTTTAGTCAAATAATACTTTATTTGCGCAAGAATATTGATATTAAGATACAGGCCCAAAAATTAAAACTACCCTTTAGAGGTACCTATAAGAAACTAGAGTTATCTTAAAACCTAGTGGAATATGTATACCTACTTAGGAATTTATTATATAGGTAAACGCATTTCAGATATAGCTACTGAGTTCGGCTTAAAGTTGTATTATTTTAAATTAATATATTACCTATAATTACCTAGGTACCTACAGCTTCAAAACAATCAATTAATTACTTACTTAAGATCATTGAGTTTCCTAGTTTGCTAAAAAAAGGTAAGTAGGTACTTTTGGTTGTAGCGGTCACTCTTCTTCTTTGTTTACTTTGCGGTTTTAGGCTATTCCGTATCAAAAGTTAACACTTTTTCAAAGATGTATTTATATAGGACACCTATAGTGCGGGATTTAAAAACTTACCTATGTAATAATGGTATAACATCAATGTATTTTACTTATTTTTAAAGAAATCTTGATAAGAATCCTTGACCTGACGAGCGATTGGGTGAGCACCTACGCTTCGATAGTAAAATTTAAGTAGGTATTTCGTAATATTTTATGTGATAGATTAACATGGTTATTATTCGACTTTGAATGAGTATAGAATGTAAGAATGAACACATCCTATTACATATCATGAATTCTTACCGCGGTAAAATTGATCAGTCCACCATTATATCATTGCTGTCTTGATATCATTTGTTGACGCCTCCAGAACAAATGTCAACAAGTCCGATAGGCTGCATTTCACCCGCGCACAAGTGAATCATCGTTAATAATTGCGCGACGATCCACGCCACACGGCACACACACACAGAGACAACACCTGTGTTATCGTCACACAAGTCTCACTAGCACTCCGGTATTGCGACGCCACTTTCTTTTTAGCAAACGATAACAATTATTACCATACGAGTATTTATTTGTTTTGTCTGTATGCTGAAAAATATGTCTCGTTTATCGTACACTCGAAAAAGGAACAGCGTACGTTCCCGCACCGCGGATGAGTGTTCAACTGTTTGTAATGTCGTTGGTTTGTTCGTTTCGTTCCGTTCGGCTCCCCGCGCCACCCGCGTGCCTACCCGCGCGCCGCACTCTGCGCCCGCTGTAAGTAGTGATTCATGTCGCGTTTTATCTATCTCCCTCCTTCACCGCAACCGGATCGGTTGTTCTTCGTAATCTATTTATATGTATCTACATAATATGCACGGACTTTAACCTGCGCTTTAACTACAATTCAAATCTTAGTTAGGTAAGTCTAAGTACTTCATTATTGTGATGACCTAAGAAAGGCAAAAGGCAACTCTCATTATTAAAAGTCCCAAATTAGCAACGGATAAATTTTTAATGATAGCACTTGACACTTGTTTGTATTCACTTATTCTATCTATGTTGTGGCATCAATTAGCTATAATTATGTATTCCGTAAACAATTGGGTCCTAGTTTATCTACCTGACTATTTGATTTTTAAATTAAATAGTGCAAACCCCTATGAAAAACTTAAATTGAATTATTAACACGTGTAAAATATTTGTGACTTATAGACGTTGATAATGTGGTAAGTAATGATAAGTACTAACCAAGACAGCGCTTGTACAGCAGTAAATAAATGAGGGAATACCATCAAATTTTTGTTACCTATCACTTGTATCGGCATGGCAAGCAATGTAATTTAAGTAATTTTCATGCAGCGCTGATTTCGTAACGGCTGCGCTCGACTAGAACGGGTATCGGTTTTATTTGCCACCGTCAACTACATTCTCTATTGCAGGAAACTATTTAGCGCCATCGATAGATAGGTAGTAGGTACTTACCATATTAATTATTGTTATTAAGAAAGGTCTTACTTCTTTAGTATCTCAGTTGGTAAAAGCATAAAGAGCTGTAGAATCAGTACCTAGCTTATAATAAGTACAATTAATAATTTACTGTTGGCATTTTCCTATATTTAACTTATCTCGTGAACTTATTATCGACAAGACCTCTTTATCAAAATTCTATATATTATTATTCATAGTTTACCTACACAAATAAGCCTGGCATAATACGAGCATTAATCTATATGGTCGCCGAGTTACGTAGTGATGATAATTTATTTTCAGTGAAGAAACTTCATGGCACTCGGGCTAGATTCGAATGTATAATATAAACACATTATTTGCAATGATAATTGGTAGGCGCTTATCAGTATTGCGGAGGCGATGACGCACGCGTTTCGAGGATAGCACGCAGTCGTTCGATTGTGAACACAAGTTGGTCAGGAAGCGAGCGATACTCAGACGACGACGACGACTACTACAGAAAAAAACTTGTTTCTTAACGTGTTCTGCTGTTCCAATTATATACACTGCATGTGCATATGCAGGTCTGTATATTTGAACTCTTCTGGAGTCATCATCGATTCTTCAATTGGCATGTGTGTAGGTACCATACCTACCTGCAAATGCCTGCAATGTATTTTTCATATTCAGCTTAAAATAAAAACATTAATTTCGCAACAATGGCCTTCACTATGACCACCTAATGATTTCTATTTTGTTTAAAAATAATTATTTAGGTACTAAATAATTAGGTAGCTAGCCACAAAATCAGGTTTGGCCAAAACATCTCGATTCAAAGTTCAATGCGTTTCTTCTGTACTGTATCACAAAAATTGGTTGGCGTTATTCTATGACGGCTGCTGTTTCGCGAATGGTATGTGAAATGCGGGGGCGCGGGCACTTGTTGCGTTGTTTAGTTGGCGTAGGTACCGCCTGTTGCCGACTGCCGACGTCACGTCACGACCTTGAGCTACACGCCACGGGGAGTGTCTTTTTCTGTATGTGCCCAGCACCTGACAACATTTATGATTGACGAAACGGATCCTTCAAATAGCAATGTTGGATAACTTTTTCCAGCACCTCTTCCATGAACCATTTGACAAACAAAAACCAGTTTCCCGGATTTTAATCGCAACTCGTACACGTAGGTAACTTTGTACGTCATCGACAAATTATATTATGGCTCAATTTAAATGAAGTAGGTAGGTACACATAATATAAGTTCATAATTAGTCGGTTGCTTCTACTATAAATTCAAAATCAGTCTGTACAGGTAAAACTTTAATCTTAGGCTATAACAAACAGCCATTTGGCAAGGCAGCTGTTGAATAAATTTGTGATTCCACCCGGGCGCCATCAAGTCGCGTAGGCGGGAGAAACCATGAAACCAGTCTTAGTGGCAACTGTAACAGGCTGAGCTTGCTGGAATTTACTAAGAAATAATTAACAAAATAAGGTAGTGCAAGCGTGAAAAACATTCCACTATTGCATCTCTACCTAGAATTTAATTGGTAAATAAGTATTATGTATTAAGTAGGTATTTACCTTGTTTTGTTTGACACAAGTATTACAATTTATAATAAATGACGTCAATGTGAGTATTTTTCATTGTAGACGATACCCACAGTATAATATACTGTGACGATACGATCATAATGAAAGCATATTGTAGGCACATAATATGCTTTCAGATTACCTAGACCTGCTAGTTATAAGTCTTGACATGTCTGCATGAACTATGTTTAGTTTTTGAGCGTGGACTGCTTCATTGTACTAAACAAGTTTGCGACCAGTGCGAACGAATGCAGAGCCGACCGCGTCGTCTCCCCACCTTGCTCGGGCTTCCCTCGGAACCAGGTCATCGTTAACTTGCCCGACCGCTACGCCACCGAACGACTCGTGGCCGCCACACGCCACACCCCATCCAATCTCAGATGTTTTTGAAGTTCTTTTGTAAACTTTCATACGAAATAGGTGGGTACAGCACATGTCTTGGATCGACACATTACCGCACTAGTGCGGTAATGTAAATCTCATCAAAGAGACTTCAAGCCTATATGCCTACTGTGTATAGAAATAAAATATGATTAATTAACATAATATTTCATCAAATTATATATTTTTCACTACACACACATTACCCCTAATTTGCGTATTCAAAACATGATTTTGTGGTTGTAGTTCTGCTAGTGCCTTTATTTACAGGTCCAGCATAACATATCCATACAAAACCAGCGCGCCATTTTTCATAAATACCATTTTGTTAACGTTTTCGTTGTGTGGTTATTTATTAACAAAAATACGAAATCTAAAGTATTGTCAGCAACCGACATTGTTTTTTTTTTTAAAAGCTCCGGATAGTCAGTACCTGGCAATAAAGGTCAGTTGAACTTTATAAATCTAAATGGGTTGTTCCCAGAGGTCCAAACATTAGACTCGCGTAGACCTCTGGGAACAACCATCTAAATGGGTGTGTCATCTCTATAATTACGTTATTGTACTTAGCATAAGTTCTTACAATAATAACTTACTCTTTTTTCCTCGCAAGTGTGTTAAAGAACGTCGTATGAAACGCGTGTGCATTGATCATTACTTCATTAGTCATTTTATTAGTTGCACTTTTGTCATAATGAACTATTATGCAGTTTTGATGCCGACTTACTGGCCATCAGTTTAGTGTCGTCATTGTTCCGAATTTGCATTCATGACCATTTAATAAAAAATTTTAACAAAAAAATTAAAACCGACTTCCAAAAAAAATACTACAAAGTGAAAAATAACTTTAATTTCGGAAGTCGGTGTCTTTAGTTTTTAATTTTCGTTTTTTGCCACCGACTTCCGAAATTAAAGTTATTTTTCACTTTGTAGTATTTTTTTTGGAAGTCGGTTTTAATTTTTTTGTTAAAAATTTTTATTTTTCACTTTTTGGTTGTGGTTTGATGTGAAGTGTTCGCTTATTATTTATTTAACAATCACAGCACATCATGTAACACTATTAAACCTAAACGTTAATGAGATTTACCTTCAAGGTCAACCTAATAGCCTCAAGGAATACTATTCTCTATCCATATGTACGTATAATTTTGAAAGAATTTTCTCTGAATTCCTAACCTTTGAGGAGTTGTACCTTCCATCATCAGCTCATCCATAGGAAATCATCATCAAACGCAAATAATTGAACAAACTGTATGATCTTGTCTGAAACGTAACAGTTATATGCTTATAAATTGAGTGTTCTTCTCGATTTCCTTGGGATCCCATCATCATATGCTGACTAGATGACCAGGGTACTAACTTGAATATGTACCCTAACGAACAAAAAAAGAATTACGCAAATCGGAGTAGAAATGTTAAAGTTATCGACATACTAATATACAAAGTATCGTCAAAATGACATCGTCCAAATAACAATAATGCTTATAAAATAAAAACTACTAGACCAAACTGAAAGAAATTTTTATGGGACCACCTGGCAGCTATTTCGCGTCGAACAAAAAAAGAATCATGCGAATCGGTCGATTAACCGCGGCGTAATCGATGTACATACATAGAAAAAAAAAAACATACCGGCCGAATAGAGAACCTCCTCCTTTTTGGGAAGTCGGTTAAAAACGAATACAACTTTTATACAAAAAGTGTAGGATGGCTCGATTTAGGAGTCTGGGAGTTCAATAATAGTTCGCGGAATATTAACTTGGGTACCTACCTAGCTACTTAAATGATTAAATCCTAAATTCAGGATCGAAATGAAATTGTTTAATCTGTAAATAGGATATGGGCTTCTTTTTTACACGACATATAAAAAAAAAATTACTTAGAATAGTTCGGCGTTTCCTATCTGACTAGTCTGAGAAGAAAGGCCGAAACAAACTCAGAGGTCAGGCCATATGAGGACCATGTAGATTAGTTTCTAAAATGGTCCTTTGAGGAAAGAACCACACAGATTTGAGTGGAGCTGTCCACTCAGTGCAAGCTTTTGTCAATAATCGTGGAGCTCAACTAAAACTCACTGAGAAAGAAAAAAAATCCATATAGTCCTCATATTCACAAGCATTCGAAGCCATTATGATTCAGAAATGGAAATATTTCTAGATATTATAGTAGGTATAGCAATGCTTATAACTTCCTTGCCAATTGGCGCCCTTATTCTATTAGGTACGTTTAGAGTGTAAGCATTAATAATTTTAAATTGACATTGGCAATAACAACAGCGTTGGGTTTAGAAACATTTATTTTGTAGTTGTGGATGATTGGGGCGTCTCATCAAGTATAGGTAAAACTTATGGAGGTAACTAGATATAAAAAACATCACATATTATTGTATATACTTCATTAAAATACTGGTTATCAGCTGCATCCGGTTAGACTGGAAGCCGACCCCAACTCTCAACTCAAAATAGTTGTGAAAAGGCGCAACACTGAAATTTTATTTAGGTACCCACTCCCAGGTGCTTTTACTTATATGTTTGAAAGCGATTTTGTTACAGACAACTATTGTGCAAAGAGGAAGAAAAAGTTTAGATGCATAAGGTTTTGCCAAGATACAGAATTTAGGTTCAGATTGAAATGCAAAGCAGGTCTAAAAGTAAGTGCGGTATTTAGGTGGCACAATCTGTGACACTAACGCTACTCTAACTAAGGCAATATTACTTATTTACATTCACATTTGTACCTATTTATTAAAACTGGCATTAAGAGAATGGCGTCATTCTTCGTGAATTCCGGCGTTCACGTATCAACGACCAAAATACGCCATATGTATGAATGTGACAATAATATTCATGAGTCACCCCGAGACGGGTAGCACTTGACCAAATAAATAACTATTCGCTATTCACGAGTCTTTCCTCAATGACGCTCATCATTGTGATGTTGGTAAAGTTTATAGTAAATATGTACCTATAGTCCATATTTATTTAATAAAGTGAATTACTTAAGTACCTACAATATGCTCTGATAATAATAAAGTGAAACCAGCTAATGAAGGGCATCTACCAAATCTTTTTTTTTGTGACTACCTATTATACTTACGTTAAAATTAAATAACTAAGTACTGTAAGAAAAGAATTAAACATTGGCATTGTTTATAAATAAAAGAATAGAAGCTTTCTCGGCCAAATATTGTGTTGGGGACAGGAGTGCGCGCGTAGGGAACTCGGGAACGTCTTTTGGAAATTCGCCAGAGAGGTATTCCCGCTTCCGAGGTGCATTCTCAACGCCTACACTCATTTTCTGTTTCGTACTGATCGGAAAATAAACTAAATGATACAGCTCCGACATTATTTCCAGTAAAAGCGACTCTGTAATATTTATCTTACTTTGCGGTACTTTTATATGTACGGGTGTTATTGTAAGGAAATAAAAACGAACCATTAGGGGCAGCCGACCTGAAGAGAGCTAAATGATTTCTAAACACCTTGAAAAATAGCGACGTTGACGGTATGGTCGAGGTTTTATAACGATCTCGGACTTGTTTAGTTCATAGGACCTATCTACTTATAAGTTATAACCTTATCGAGTCATTTAATTCATAATAAAAACTTTTTACAAAAAAAGAACGACCGACTTCCAAAAAAGACACTACAAAGTCAAAAATAACTTTAATTTCGGAAGTCGGTGTATTTGGTTTTGAACTTTCGTTTTTTGCCACCGACTTCCGAAATTAAAGTTATTTTTGACTTTGTAGTGTCTTTTTTGGAAGTCGGTTGTTCTTTTTTTGTAAAAAGTTTTATTTTGCACTTTTTAGTTGTGGTACCTACCCCATACAAATTCGAAAACCACTAACCTGCTAAAATAACAGTGATTGGAAGTTATCATTATATCATCCATATAAACTAAGTGGGAAAAAATACGTATTATTGAAGCTAACTCAAAAACTATCTAAGTGGGAAAAAATACGTATTATTGAAGCTAACTCAAAAACTATCCAAGTAAAGTAAATAAAATTAATATGGGAACACCTCGGGAGCATACCCTTTCAAACAAAAAACAATTTTCAAAATCGGTCCATAATTGACGGAGAAATCGCGTAACAAACATACAAAAAAAAAACATACAGACGAATTGAGAACCTCCTCCTTTTGGAAGTCGGCTAAAAATCAGGATTAATGAAACTAAAATAATAATTGAGAGATATTATGTATGACAGTCTGTCAGACGAATGTACTTATTTATTTTAATGTGCGGGAGATCGATAGAGCTGAGATTATTATAATGGGTAATAAATTAATTATCTACAGGTTGACTATTTTGGGTTTTCAAAATAGAAACACTCCCATCTAACATTGACTAATAAGTAATAAATATTTAAACAAATGATGACCACAGCACTCGCGATCACCACCGTTTTCCCATGTTGATTTTATAGAAAAGCACTGTTGCCGGCATCGGCAGACCGGCAAAAACTATTTGCGGAAAAAATTAAATGATTTTACGATCTTGGACATTCTAAGTCAGAATTCAAATTGATGAAGAGCATGGTTATTAGATATCTATTTCAATATATGTACCCCTGTTTCTCTTTTACCGTTTTTTTTTCAATCATGACCAAAAACAAGCACATCTTTAAAGCCTTTAACGCCATAACGAGGTCGCTATGGATAATATAGGATGCAAGAGCGAGCAAAGCGAGCTCAAAATTTTTAGCCTCCCTCTTTGAATAAGTTGGGTTTTCCGTATCATTGACCGTTCATATAGAAATAGAAGTAAGTTTATCGACTTATGCAGAAAAGTTTGAGAATTAAGAGAATTTAGGATATTGAAATTGTTTGCACCCCTCCTGGGATAGGTTAGACTGTCTCAGAGAATGCTGAAGTTGCAGGAATTCATTAAATACAAAGTTGGAGTCGATAAAAATATATTATCTACTAGCTTTACCCGGCCCGGCTTCGCACGGGTGGCACTAAGTACTTATCTACGGCGCACCTACCTACCCTACCTACCCAACCTACCCACCCTACCTACTCTACCTACCCTACCTACCTCACAGCTTTTCCATATTTTCTCACCGTTTACACCTACCCTGGACTACGACAAACATTTTAAAACCAAAATCAGCTCGATCGGCACAGCCGTTCTCGAGTTTTAATCAGACTAACGAACAACAATTCCTTTTTATTTATATAATAGAAGTAGTACTTTACTAGGTACTTTTGCAGATTATTACGCCTATGCGAAATAGATTACAATTATCTGTATTAGAGTACGGAGGTACCCTAGGTGGGTCGATCTTTAGATTGATATACTTTTTTCTCACATTTCGGGGGGAGTTGAACCCCCAAATCCCCCCTCCTCCTACGGCCCTGGTTGCACCTGTACAATTAGCTACTAACTAACAGAAATAAGTCGCGAATATAACTCTCTCGCTCTTCATAAGGAACGTTTTGGGAACTTTTCTGACTGAATAGAAATTCACAGAAATTCTGTTATTTATTTATTTATTTGTCTGATAGATAATACCGGATTCTGTGAAACAAATCTTTAATGGTATTTAAATTGACTCGTATAATTTACAACTTATATTTAGGTACCTACTGAGTTTATTTAGTTCACACCATAATCAATCGTTTTTACGGTTGTCGTACTTAGTGAAGTAAAATATAAACCAAACCAACCGTAATCTTATTTCTTTGACGCGAATATTTTCGATAAACTTGCAAAAAAGTACCTATTCATATTCAACTTCAAATCAGTTACCTACTGATAAATAGTAGGTATAAGATGGTGATAACAACATGAGACAGTGCTTTATGCCGCGCGTGTAGTTTTGTATGATTAAAGAAGTAGGTAGGTACCTACCTATATTCAGTCACATCACATCAGAGAAATTATGAATCGATTTTTGAAATAAAACACTTAATCATTTTAGGTTACGTTGTACGGCATTTCAAACAAACTTTCAACACCTTGATTTTCGAAATGACTGAACCGATTTAATGAAACTTCATACGCATATGCAGGATACAAAGGTCTAAAAAGTTAGTTAAGAAAATTTTCGAAATGTCTTATTTAAAAAACATATAACTGGAAATCTCTGTTTCTATGGAAAATTTAAAATCGGTCTAATTTGGCTGTAACAATATTTTTCGAAAATATCCTTAGTTTAGGATTTCGCCCTGAGGTCCGATTTCACTCGACTATTGCGACTTATTTTTTAGCTTCACCGCTATCCAAAATTATTTTCTACTAATTAATGTGTGGCGGCATCTACATCGCCACATGCGAACTACGCATCAAAGACCTGACGTCACACAAATCCTGCATCGCGCTATTAGAGTTCGCCGCGCGAACAGCATAAATACACATACAAACTTCCCCGACATCAATCGTTGAGCAGTTGCCCACTAGACACGACACTCGTCTGGTCGGGGGATCCTCCCTTTTCTATAGAAGATGAGTGAACTTTACACCCTGTTCCTCATACCTCTAAATATGCATAAAGTTTCTTTAATCGCCGCTGTATAATCAAAAGATTTCGGTCATTGCCCTTTCATGCTTCTAGACCCAGCGGTTGAGGCTGTCGTGAATTTTGAATTTTTTACTAATTATTATAACCAAGCTGAAACGACCATTATTAAATTGCAAGCAGCCAACAATAAACCAACTTTACTGAGGAAGGATTCCAGTATTTTTTTACGTGGAGCGACTCCCTATCAGACCTAGGTACCCAACCCAGTTACCTACTAGGTAACGCGAACCTCTTGTAGGCCGGGGAAATTACGTTTGAACTGCACTAAATCTTAACAACAATTTTTTTCTTAAATCGTGTTTTTGAACTTAGTTCTCCAAATAATAATAGAAAATTAAACATTTTCCTGGACCGCATCAAGGTAAAAAAAACAAAAACGCGTTTTTGTGAATAAAAATTGAGGCAAAATAGTTAACAGGAAAATTTTGGTCACAATAAATAAAGAATTGTTAAAACCAATTTATTTTTACAGAATGACACATTTTGTCCACGGATAATTAAATAAAAATTTAATTACGATTTTTTTTTATTGTACTTCAAGAAAAAATATTAACAGCGGTTTTTTTGCATTAAATTACCTAATTAAATATTTTAACCCTTAACCACCTACCACCTATTATTGTCACACAACCACCTGCCATACGTCTCTGAGACCCGGGAGTAAAACCATTCTCCTTTGTAAAATTTTGTATGGTGAAGTATTGTTTTTAATTAAAACTCAGTTTAGGCACATATTAAACTATATAAAAGAAAAAGAAAGACACATAAAAATCAATATTTGAAAAAATCTTAATTAGTTATCAACATCTCTTATTTTAGGCTGACAAACTAACATATTTGAAAAAAGAGACTCATAGAAATAATCACATAGAGTAGGAACTTTTTTATACTTGTTTTTACTTATTCAATAATCAACAAACATAATCAAACATAAAGAACATCAATAAAATCAAGTTTTTAACAAAATTGCAGGCCCTGAACTTCTAGTTTTTCATGACAGCAAATGCACAGGTTTTTTGGCGTTCGAGGCAAATTGGTGCTTTACATTCGAAACCCAAGTAACTATTGTGTTTTGCGTGTTTTTTTGTTTTCGAACCGCCAACATTTCTTCAGCCCCGCTACACTTGGAATTCCTGATGATGAGGTATCCTTGTTATTGTGGAGGAAACGTCAAATGGCAATTCGGATGTCGAAAAATCGAAAGCAGGGTCAAGTTCGTAAACAGTCTAGCTGAACATTTAGCTGTTCTGCTTTTTTCCTTGAGTTTGGGCAGATAAGCTCACGAAGTCACGACTTAGCAGTTTGAAGCAGAAATATCGAGCAATCTGTAAAAGCTACTACTGCCAAGGGCCATCTGCGAGTGTGGCGACCTGTGGAGTAATTAGAACATTTTTGGTTTAGTAGATCAACTCCAATTATAGTTTGGTCATAAAAAAAGTATTATCTGCGGTTTCTTGACAGTTAGGTTTTCGCATTCGGAATCAGACCCGCAACTTTCTTCTAGAACACGTTGTAGTCCTACATCAGATTCCACATCGCTACATTCATCGTTTGGTATATTTTCTTCGTCTGACGGACTTGTTCCAACCATCTCTCGATAATGACGTCATTAGAATCCGTTTTAAACTAAGACGATAGAAAATACACAATTTGAAAAAAGTTACGTAACCACCTGCCAGGGGTCTCTCAGACCTACGACGATAGTTTTCTACTTACCAGAGTCAAACACACGTACCTACGAACTCGACGAGGGTTTGCGTGGCTCTCAGGGACGTAGAGAAAAGGTACAGGAACTAACAAGTTTATACGAAAATCGGGTGCCAAAATAATCACTATTTTTAATTCGTAAAGATCTGTGAGACGTATGGTAGGCGGTTAAGGGTTAATACGATATCCTACAAAATGAAACATATTGTACTAGAGCGCAAGACATTAATCAAAGCTTTTTTGCAATAGTGGTTCTGGCAATAATGTAACAGTTAAATTTTGTTTAACTTTTGTATAGGCTCTATCTCACTTAATTACAAGAAAATTAAACTAAAGTAATTTAACTGAAAATTAATTTTAAAAAATGTTACGATTTGCTTTAATGTGTTTAATTTTTATAAACTGTAGCCTAATTACGTATCTAATGCACAATCAATCAGAATCTGAATAGCTTTGAAACAGATTGCTAATCCATTGCTTCAAAAGTTCGAAAATAAATTCTGTTCAGCAACGTAAATAACGCAATGATTGTTGTTGAACTGTCAAAATGAAACAAATTAATCGGAATCGTTTACGAAAATGCGTTGCTTATTTAGATAGCTGGATTAACATATACGTGTTAGGATAATTTTTATCCCTGTTCCCGTGGGATAATTTCCGACCACCACGCGGGCGAAGCCGTGGGTGAAAGCTAGTAACAAAATAAGTATGGAACAGCACAAAATTACAGTTATCGTCAAAATTTCACTTCCATCAGAAAAATTCAAATCATCATTGCTATTATTAAAAAACTAGCTTTTACCCACGGCTTCGCCCGCGTGGATGTTGCAAAATATCGCACGGGAACGTACTACCGGCATTACATACCTAATAGCCGAGGAAAAGTTTATTAACTCCTAATTTTGTTACGCGTAATTTTGAATCTGTGATATCATTGTGTTAAACTTATTTTTATTATTGACAGCCGGGACGGCTACGATGGCAACGGCTTAACGTGCTTTCCGTGGCAAGGAGGGGTCTCTGAATGAAATAGGTGGTCACCCGTCACCCATCTACAAACCGACCGCGGCAAGTGTAGCTTAACCTTCGATCAACCCGTGCGGCAACATAATCAATTATCCAAAAACGACCGGTGGTATTTTCAGCCCTGCTAAGCCGAAAGGCGGTATCTCAATCGGAGTAAGTTTTGAGAAAATTGACTTTTTGTAAGGAAACATAAGGAAATAAAGAACTTCCGAGTGGTTTAAAAAAATATTTTCAATTAGATAGCGGTATTTGGCTTAAAGTATAAGCCAAATACCGCTTATGATTATATAATAAATAATACCAATAATAATTTCGTATCTAATGGTATAAGCCTTATACCATTAGATGCGAAATTATTATAACTATTGAATGGTATGAAAAAAAAATACTAAAAAGGCGTATCTCTGGCATACCGCCTTTGTGCTTACTTAGCAGGGCATTTTTATTATCACAAAAACTTTTTACAAAAAAAATTAAAACCGACTTCCAAAAAAAACCACTACAAAGTGAAAAATAACTTTAATTTCGGAAGTCGGTGTCTTTGTTTTTTAATTTAGTTTTTTGCCACCGACTTCCGAAATTAAAGTTATTTTTCACTTTGTAGTGGTTTTTTTTGGAAGTCGGTTTTAATTTTTTTTGTAAAAAGTTTTTATTTTTCACTTTTTAGTTGTGGTACCTACCCTACACAATATCCAATACCACTAACTGCAATAAATAACAGTGACAGGAAGTTATCATCATATCGTCCATATAAACTAAGTGGGAAAAATATGTATTATTGAAGCTAACTCAAAAACTATCTAAGCAAAGTCAATAAAATTTATATGGGACCACCTCGGGAGCTTACCCTTTCAAACAAAAAAATAATTTTCAAAATCGGTCCACAATTGGCGGAGATATCGGTGAACATACATAAAAAAAAAAAAAAAAAAACATACATAAAGTCGAACATAGAACCTCCTCCTTTTTGGAAGTCGGTTAAAAAGAAATAAGTAGGTAGGTCCTCTAAGATTTGATTATTCATCTGTTGCCACTGTTGTGTAATTGTGAAACATTTAGTGTTGATTACTTCATCAATGACAATAGATATGTAATTGTAGCTGTTAAACATACAGATATAGGTACCTAGTATTTGATAAACAACAAGCGAAAAATATTCAGCCAAATGTTGTTCACTTGTTCGCATTGCCTTTTGGGAATCTTTTTTATCGGTAACTTTATACATTATCCCCCTTACTAATTAATAAACGTTGTATATCGCCTGTATAGTTACACAACGCTTTGTCTTCTTCTTTCGAATGTCAAATTATTGACAACTGAAAGAGAGAAATCTATGTGTAACTATACGGCTAGGAACTCACGGAGCGGTTTTCACCCGCGCCCGCCGCGGTTGCGGGCTCGCAGCTTTTGTAGGATGTAGATTTATATGCAAAAAGTAAGAGCACATTTCACGACGCGTTTGACGTTTCACACCCGCGGCGCGCGCGGTTGTTAGCGGGTCCCGCGGCACCGGCGCGGGCGGGCAACTTGTAGAATCAGGCGTTAGACAACGTTTATTAGTAAGGGGGTCAATCTTCTTCTTTCCGTGTGGTTAGTGACTAACCTGTCCACTGAATAATCGAAGTTCGTAGTTTCAATCGAAGTTACGGGTGAATTTTTCTCCGTATTACTTACGTTATGTTCATAAGTGAGACGGAGGACGATACGCCCGTAACTTCGCCCTAAACTACAGATTTCGATTAGGGAGATGACCCCTGGTGTCAGTGTTATCTATTATTCAATGGCCTTCGTTGTCATAGTTATATATTATGTAGAAATAGTAACTAATAATAAGTAGGTACCTACCTAGTTCTACAATTTCCTTCGTCCTACATTCCTTTACGGAGTTTAAATTGCAAAAATATTTGAATTAGGTTTTATCAGTTCTTTTACATACGTTTCTATGGAGCTACCTACCCCTTTTTGACATGGCCATTAGCAAAAAGGTCCAGAGCGTTACAAAATAGAAAAAAAGAAGGCCTTCGAACTCTGGGCCACATGAGGGTAATGAAATCTAACGAAATGGTTACAGCTATACGCCTTTTTCAGATGTATGTTAGGACAATGACTTATAGTTAAAGAACCTTATTCTCTTTCAAGAATTGAATACCGATAAATTTGCAGGTTTTGGAAACCAAAACACTAAACCAAGCCTTGAATCTCAGAGCTGTTTAAAGTGATGCATTCATGGAGGGACCCCCACAACCCTGTTCCTGGTAACGCGAAAGGAACCCCTTGTTACGAGTATAATTTCTCAAATTGCTTAGCTTGATCCTCCGGTTTATCGAAAATACTGTAGCATTATTTTTTAAATAAATACATGTTAAAGTTGAGGATGAATGTTATGTACCATACTATGTTTGACGAAGACACGATTCCATAAAATATACTCGTTATAAAAAAATAACAAAGTTACCTCCAAACCGAACAATAAACCGCTAGTATAAAAAAAATACTTCAAATTAGATCATGCATACTTTGCATAATTAATAACTGGAACTAATTATAAAGTAAATAGGTACCGTAAAGTCCGTAAACAAAGATTAAAAAAAAAATTAAAGATGCCACAGCATCTCTACTTTCCATGAGCAACTTTACCCATGAGTTTAATTTACAAATATTTCTGGATTACTACAAATCTGTTACAAAATAGTAGTTGTTTCTACTCTTGTATCTCTTTGATATTAAATGGCGGCAACAGATTTTCGACAGATATTTAAGTACAGTACCTACTCATGGAAAGTAAAGATGCCATAGTTGACCGTAGTTTTTTTTTTTACCCCTATTTTCTCCGTAAAAATAAATCACCTAAACTATCGGCGCCTTGGAGCCGCCAGCACCCTACTCAGTCTCGCTCTCACTAAAAAGTGAATTTGAGCTGAGGTATTATGTCAGACTGTCGGGCTCCTGACTACCCGTTACGACTGTCAAAGATCTAATGACAGCTTAGTGAGACCAACGGCTTAAGGCGACGATAACCGACTTTTAATGATTTTAAACTCAAAATTACGTCTAAAATGCGTCAAATTGGCGACAGCGCTCCTTGATGGGAGAGTCCTATTACTGGCTGGACGTACGACGCGTTGCGAGAGCTCAGTACAGAACACGCAAGCTAACCACTCAAGGTCACTGGTCTTAACGTCCGATGCATGGAGGAGTCCCGGTTTTTATTGGATGGTCACCAATCCATGGCCGACCTCGGGAACTGTAGCTTCAATTTCTGCTCGTGCGGCTGTTCGTACTTAGCCACAATTTAAGTCCCTTTTTTATTTTGCTGCTAACTGAAACTTGGTTTTGTTCAAAGAAAGGCTAAAAACACCTTCATTATACCTAACTGTTGAGTGTTGTTCAGTCAGTATGCAATTCTCAGAATACCCCCAAGCACGCGCTGCTCGCTCGCCAACCACGCCGGCGAGACGCACGAGCTTACCTATAATAAACACTCATACCACCATACTACCTACCTACGTAGGTAGCCTTTTCACATTTACGATTCCGATATTTCCAAGAATCTTCTTCGATTCCCTCTATAATAGTGAGGAGTTATTTTTAATAGATAGGGGCATTGCTGCTGTTTCATTTCCCAGTATCTGAATAAAAAAGCAAGCGATGGTTTTTTAGAAAATTAATAGCGTCTAAAAAGTTCCTCACCACCGGCTTATTGCCGTTGATTAGAGTTTCCAGTGAAAATATCGTATTAATTGCATAACTGAAAAGTACAAAATAGAAAAAAGACATAAAACATAATAAAGATGTGGTGCTAATTGTTATTTCTGCTTACTGTTCGTAGTGTAGATCGTTCGTTATTTAAAAATCTATATTAACAAGATTCGGTACTGAAGGGTGTTTTGCAAAATAAAAACCTTAGTAGGTTTTTATTTTGTTAGGGCAAAGTCACAGTTAATTAAATGATTGGTTACGTCTTTAGACATTTTCTGCGTTAACACGAAAACGTATTTGATACTTTATTTTTCTCAAAAAAGTTGGCAACCCTTGTTGCGACTGTAAAAGCTCGTTCAAACTGGCGCGACGCAACTCTAAAGGTAAGGTAACTACCATGCAACTGCAGACGATATTGCCGCGACACGACTGGGTTCTATGCATTTCTATGAAATACCTTCCGTAGCCAACGACACGTCGAAGGCAGCTATGGGCGAGCGACAGGCGACAAGTGTAGCCCAACCGCAGACCAATAGTGCCGCCAACGCTCGAACGATATTTTCTATCTACCAACTGGAATACGGGCTGCTGCCGCCTGCGGTCGGGTTCGGAATCATGACTGCAGCCACATGACGCCGCAAGTGCAACACGTCGCCTGCAGTTGCCGCCTGCGGTCGGGTACGGAACGGCTTTCTAAAAAAACTTCACCGTAGAACAATTACCTGTGTGCACAAGGACTTAAATAGTGATAACTTACTTAAAACTATTAAATACGAATATTAGTAAACAGGGTGAATTTTTGGGATGGCTGGCGAATTCCGAAATATTATGATCAGATAGCAAACTTAGGGCAAGAGAGGCAGAGCTGGGCAAAATACATGCTTTGCTTTAATTAAAATACAAATTACAAAATACTATATCGCACTTATTTAAAATACGAATTACAAAATATTTTTAAGTAGTGTATTTGAAATATAAAATACAAAATACTAATTACAAAATACAGTCTGGTGTTAGGTTAGGTATATAAATAGAATAGAACTAATCCAGCCCAGCCTAAGGCAAAGGGAATATTCTTACTAATCGGTGATTCTTACTATTTTACAAAATAGCGACCGCTAATGAGGTACAGTTCAAGTGCAGTGTTGCCAACTTTAAAGATTGACATATTTAGCGGTCGCCATTTTGCTTACGAAAGCTATCGAGCGCTATTTTCTGCAGATCGCACCCATTCATAAGATCGCTAAATGTATTTATGTTCAAATGTATTTTGGAGTCATAAGTATTTGAAATACTAACTACAAAATACCTGAGCGTCAAGTATTTGAAATACAAATTACAAATTACATTTATAAGAAGTAATTGAATTACAAATACCAATTACGTATTTGTATTTCAATTACGTATTTTAATTACAAGTAATTCAAATACTGCCCAACCCTTTAGAGAGGTTAGGTTAGGAACCATGCCATCGATTATGGAGAAAACTGTTTTTGTTGTTTTAAAAAGATCCTGTTTAGCCATGATAAAGACCGATTTTTTGCGAAAATACACCTCCAACCTACCACCGTCATCACGCGGCGACAGTTGCTATATCACGCTAAGGTTGGTTGTCCCGTGCACGTCCTAATAACGACAAGGTCTATTTGTCAATGTGACAGTTAGATGTTTTTAACGTTAGTGAATTTTAAGTTTTGGTAATGGAATTGTTGTCAAAAGTGAAAAAGCAATTACGAGATTGACTATACATTGTGCACATGCTCTAGCGGCGTAGCCTAATAACTATATCTTTACTATAATAATATTATAAAGAGGTAAAATTTGTTTTTTTGTAAGTTTGTAATTGTATGTTGCAATCAGATCGGTAATCCCCGGAACTAACAGTCAGATTTGTAAAATCCTTTTTGCATTGGATAGCCAAATTCTTGAGGAAAGTTATAGGCTTGCGGACGAAGTTATGGGCAGAAGCAGGTCTTAAAAAAAATGAAATGCTGTTCGTTGGTAAACGCATCACTTGAGAACGGCTGGACCAAATAGTTTTTTTGTTTTTTGATTAAATACGTTCGTAATAGTCTGAATTAGGGTTTTGTGGAAATAAAAAAATTAAGTTTACCGGAAAATAATAAAATTCGGGAAAAACTGAACGTCCTAATTCTATGGGTTTTTTTTGTGAATGATTAAAAGGACAGGACAATGTCCGTAGGGTTGTAGGGTTGGGTTACCTACTGGTAATATACATATATTTTGATCTGTAGTGTGTGGTTTTGAGGTTTTGAGTTTTCGGCCATTTGAAATCTATTTGTTGTCAGAGTTACAAGATCAACTTATTGCTGTCGACCAGTAGATACCCTAATTGCGTAATACACGATCAATCAGAATCTGAATAGTTTTGAAACAGATTGCTAATCCATTGCTTCATAAGTTCGAAAAAAAATCCGCTCAACAACGTAAATAACGCAATAAATGTTGTTGGACTGTCAAAATTAAACAGATTAGTCGTAATCGTTTACGAAAATGTGTTGCGTAATAAAATAGCGGGTTAGTTAGGACCATGTTTAATAGAATCTGACTGTAATAGAGCAAATTTGGCTCGGCACCTGCTTGCTAGCATACGGTAACAACATAAATAAGACTATCCAATTGATCACATGCTAACTACGTGAGAACTGAGAACACTGACTGCTTAAAATTCACTAATGACTACCCGGCGTTGTTCCCAATGACCTCTATGACACTTACATAATTAATTTACTAATGTAAATACGTAGGTACTTGGTAAATAGTACTAAAGCTATGTACCTAGTAAGGTTCGTTACAATTATTTTAAATGCATGAAGCAGAATTTTATGTTGAAGGGCAGCCCAGAAAGTTACTAAACCTGTAAGTCCTGTAACGTGGACGTATAGAATGCACCTGGCGAGTATTGACTTTGATACACCAGTTATGCCTTCACATATTGGCATATTGTTGATTAAACGCTAGAAATATTTATGGAAATCGCATAATTATGCTAGTAGAAAACGAATTAAACCACTCAGTTCTAGTAGTCAAAGGGAATCAAAAATCTCGAATAGAGGACACTTATAAACTAAACATGTTCAGGAATATGGTACCGTACAGTGTCACATTGCCGAGATATTCGGAGGAAATAGAGCGCGTTTCATCAAATAGTTCCTATGCCGTAATGTAAGGTTGGCTCTACTTTGTAGGATGAATACGAATACCTACGCTACGGGCGCTACCTAATTGATCCGTTGTTAAAGTTTATCACAGAGGAGCCAACATTACGGCAAAGGAACTATAATGATGATCATGATGAATTAACAAATAGTAATTAGTATAGTATTTGAATGTAACTGTAAATTAACATGAATGGTGTGGTTGGTAAATAGGACTTAGGTACCCAACTACAGTACGACACAACTTAGATGTAGCATCGGCAAAATTCGTAAAACCGATCACCATCCGAACTGAGTGCGCCTTCAAAATCACCAATCTTTATTATTGCTTTAGGTGAAAATCATCTTTCGAAAACGCAATAACTTGTAAAGTCTTATAGCCAAATACATTCGAAAAATTTATATGATTGAATGAATATTTTCAAATCTATGCTACATCTAAGTTGTGTCGTACTGTACTAGAGAATTGTAACTAATTTTTAATCGACTTCAAAAAGGAAGACGTTGTCAATTCGACTGTTTTATTTACCCCATTACTCCGCCAATTATGAATTGATTTGATGTTTTTTTTTTTTTGTTTAGTAGCAGGTACTTAATTCAGAGGTGGTTATAAATTTTATTCAGTATTTTTTTAATTAGCTTCAATAACACGTATTTATCCCACTCTGTCTATATGGATGATGTTATAATGAGATCCTGGGAGTGTTATTTACATAGTAGTGATATTCGATTTGTGTGAGGTACAACTAACAATAAAAAAAAACAACCGACTTCCAAAAAAGGTACGATTTTTGTAAAAAGTTTTATATCAAACGCTCCGCTCAACTGTCGTTTGGTCTTTAGAAGGTGATAACAATTAAAAATACTATTGTGTCTCATTACATTACTTCATTAGTGACAGCCACTACAATGGCGTAGTGTGCCTGGCTCTAAAGAAGCCGAGAAACAAAACGCAAGATCAGCGGCTGTCACATTATCATGATTTCAAGTTATATAGTGTTGGGATTTTATCCGGATAAATAATCAAACTACGTTATTTACCGTAAATTTTGCGATTTTACGAACAAAAGGACTGAAATAAATGACAATCTGAAAATATACATTTGTACCGTACTTTATTAATCACTTTAACCATATCAAAAAGCCTATAATAACAATGATTTCACTCAATCATGAATATTTTCATCAATCACTTTGATAAAATTATACATTTGTGCGTTACTTCTTCTTTTCGTGGGGTTAGTGTCTAACCTGCCCCCCAATTACGCAAACATAAGTTCGACAACAAAAAATTGCCTCATTTTTTTTTGTCAAACTTATGAAGCAATGGACTGGCAATCTTTTTCAATTGGTTTCAATTTAAAATTGTTCGTGCATTACGTAATTAGGGTGCTGGTTTCAGTCCGTGTCAGAGTTCAAAAGCCTCTAACTTGGCTTCAGGCATGCCGGTTTCCTCACGATGTTTTCCTTGACCGTTTTTGAAACAAGTGATAAATACAATACGCACATGCATCCGAAAAGTCAGAGATGCGTGCCTTTTTTTTTTGGTTGTGAAATTGCCAAATAACTTCTTTCGCTCTGGGCGGAGCGGGAGGGCGTGTCAGACTTACTGACTAAAACGCACCCGTGTTCCTTCAGTTGCCTGTATGTTGCCAGGGGCCACGGTACCTCTTTCGAACTTATGAAGATTTTAAATTCTTATAAATATTGTTGAATAGTGTATGCCCTAATGGGTAGTTTTTTGAGTTACCATAACCTAAATATAAGACCTATTGTATCACCAAAAATCACACTAATAAATACTTGTGACTTTGACTTTAACTTTCCCGCGATCACCGGTAGGCATCGGCCCTAGCGGACCCCATCAGTTGACATCACTTGGAGGCGCGCCTGGACCACAACGCGCCGTCGACCTGGGCCTGGTCCTTATCGGACGGACAGCTACCCATTGCACACTGTCCGCAGGCCCGCGGCTGCGGTGGCCGGGAATAGGCCTGGGATTCCCGACGCCCAGGGCGTCTTCTGCGGCGGCTAAGGGCGTGGGGGCGCGAAATTTGCCTCTCTCTCACGCGTTCAGCCTCCTCCTCTCCCTCGCGAGCATTACTGCTTTGCAGAAGGAGGCGACGGCTTCCCATGCCCTCTCGTTCCATACCATGGCCTGGACCAGGGCCGGACGCGAGAGATCATCGCCGCCGATCGCCTCCACGAGGACACGGCGGTGCATCGCCCAAGCCGGGCAGACCTCCACCGTATGCTCCACCGTGTACTGCGGGCGATCCACACAATGGTGACACCCGGGCATTTCTTCCCGCCTTATTCGGAACAGGAACCTCCCGCCTTATCAGGAACCGGAACCTCCCGAAACAACCTTGTCTAATGAGGACCAGGCGTAAGGTGAGGACGCCGTGGCGCCTCTCTAGCCACTCCTCAAACACGGACTTATCGCTGCATTGCGACAATCGCACTCTCCATGACGCCATAAGATCCTACCGGAGCTCTGTCCGCTGTGCCGTGTTTTCTCGCGGCAGCGGAGGTATGCCCCGACGTTTCGCCTCCTTGCGCCACTCCCAAATGTGCGCCAGGACTTTTGCCTCCAGGGCCCATTAGACCAGACTATTTTTAAACGCGATTAAAAACGAGCAAAAAGAATGAAAATCTCGACCCCTATAAAAAACCCTTAAACTCCTATAACTCAACATGTAGGTAATAAATTTTCATATAAAAAGTGAAAAATTCCTAAAACGTCGACGCTGCGCTGCCCCCCCCTGCGCTCATCCGACTCTAAAAAAAAATACCACGTGGAGTCGCGTCGCGATTGTCAAATTCGAATTTAGATGTGTTAAGAAGAAGAGAATCCCTCTCGGGAGCCAACTAAGTCCCTCGAATTAAATTTCCTTTTCTTTTCACTTGTTGTATAATCTACTATCTAAGTCTAAAATTGCCAACCCGTCTCTCGAGCAAGCATGGTGATAAATGCTCGTGCCTTCTCTGTATGAACAAGAGTCCTTTACCCTGCAGTGGGACAGTAATAGGCTGGTATTATTATATATTTTAATTAATACCCTTTTAAACGTTGTCAAACCTATTGTTTATTTATTTATAAGGAATGAACTGACTAACTGATGATGAGTAATGAATTTCTGATTTTATACTGTCACGTGTATCACGTTACGTATAAACGAGTATTGCTACTGATTTTGAAAAAAAAAATAGTTAAATTAGAGCATTTTCATAATAACTCTGTGGATATTTTAAATGATGTGTAAGTAATTAATTTGTAAAGTTATTTCTAACGCGGATAAAAAACTGAGAATCACGCAAAAACTAGCAAACGTATTTTTTTGGAACCATTTTAAAGATAAATAAATTATGTTTCTTTTAGTAAGTACTAGATTATACCCACGGCTTCGCCGTGGATGTCGTAAAATATCCCACGGGAACGTACTATCGAGATCACATAGGTACCTAATAGCCGAAGAAAAGTACATTGAGCCCTACCGCTGCGCCCGCGTTGCCGTCAACGACAATTATCTAGGTATTGTACCTCTTTATTCTTTTCCCCATTGTTAGGTTACATAGGTCTAATTTTTTATCTACTGATAACGAGCATACGTAATAAATAATAATATTACTTAAGTATAAAAAGTATGAGCGTATGGTGAATGAAAAATGGCGGTGGACATGAACGAAAGTCTGAGTGCCATGGTTAGCAGAAACCTGCGGGACCGGTCTTACCATATCCACTTTTTGTTGTTGCCCAGCCCGACCATTGTCGGCACCTACACGTCCGTCCATATAAACGATCCGGATAAAAAGCTCCTTAATGGGGAGAATTAGGTAAACTATTGATATAATCTGTCGTTTTAAAGCGTGATTTAGAATGTTAAAAAAAAATCTGACTTGAAAAAGTGTTATTTATATAGTATGTTAACTAACAGAGGGCGTTCCCGTTAACCCGCAATAGTATAGCGTCCATACATTTTTTTTTTTTTTTATGCTAGCCTGTGCTGTCCCACTCCTGGGCAAAGGCCTCCCTCCACTCCTTCCATCGTTCGCGAGCCCGCGCGTCCTCCTCCCAATTTTGACGGAACTTATCCAGCTCGTCCCGCCATCTCCTACGTGGTCTGCCGCGACCCCGCCTCATTGTCTCAGGGCACCAGTTCTGTGTTATTTGGGCCCACAGTTTGTCCGACATGCGGCAGACATGTCCTGCCCAGTCCCATTTAAGTTGGGCAGCCTTTTGAGCCACGTCAGCTATTTTCGTTTTGGAGCGCAGTATTGTGTTTCGAACACGATCCGTTAATTTAACGCCTAGTATACTGCGCTCCATTGCTCGCTGGCAGACCTTGAGTTTGGACTTCTGGATGTTAGTCAAAGACCAAGTTTGTGCACCATAGGTTAAGACGGGAAGAATACACATGTCCATGAGCCTGCGTTTCAGTGTCATAGGCAACTCACCCTTGAAAAGTTCCTTCATGGACTGGAGCTCTTCCAGGCGTTTTCCGTTCGTCTTGTGATTTCTTTATCTTGCCTCGCCTGGAAAGAGACTACTTGGCCCAAGTAAAGGTATTCCTGGACATGTTGTATTGTCTCCCCGTCTACTTTTATGCTTCCAGGTGTTTTGTTGCACATAACTTTGGTCTTCGACATATTCATCTTCAGTCCAACCTCGAGGCTTGCATTACTTAGTTGTTGGAGCATCAATTCAAGTTCAGTGGCTGAGGATGAAAATAGGACAATGTCGTCGGCGAAACGTAGATTTGTCAGTCTCGCTTCGCCAAGGACAATGCCTCTTTCCCTCCATTGGGCTGCCAACTTCCTGAAAATTTCTTCGAGGGTACTGGTGAACAATTAAGGAGATAGCGGGTCGCCCTGTTTGACACCTTTCTCTATTTTAAATTTTGGACCTGTGGTTTCAAGCTTTATTGCGGCTGTACTATTTTTGTAAATACATACATGCTAGAAATAATATTAGAATCGAAAAAAAAAACTTTTTTTATTTTTTTATCATAAAATATTCACGAAAAATATTAATTTCATACATAAAACAAACACTCTGTACACGCGTACTTGTCGCACTTGTCTTTCCAAGTTGAAAAACAAGTGAGCGTGTACAGAGTGTTACATTTACGTATCAATAAAAAAAAAAATTGAAAACTTTAATTAAAAAAAAAAAAATTCACTTTCAATATTTTTTCTAGCATGTATGGACGCTAAACTATTGCGGGTTAACGGGAACGCCCTCTGTTAGTTAACATACTGTATACAGGGTGTTTGGTGCATCGTGTGCCAAATTGAAATGGTCGACTGAAGGAGTCATCTGCTATCCTTTCAGCCCCTTAACATCTTTCATGCCCTGTGGATTTTTTTTTAAGTATGAGGCGATTTTATTGCGTGATTTTATTTAGATGTCTATTGTTTTAGGGTACTTTTAAATATAAACTTAGTGACATTAGTTATCTAGTTTTTTTTTATTTACTCGCAAAGGTAAAACTTAAAAGCTGTACATGTAACAGCTCTTTACATGGCTACAAAAAAAAAAACCAAAAGCGACCGGGATCTTCCAACTCCCTCAAAAATTCTCTAGTCAATCCTCTTGCTAATGATGTGCCACATGCCATGAAAATCTTTTAACAACTTTGTGAATTCGCTAGAATTATGAATCGAGTCAAAAAAGACTAAATTCCAAATTCTAATAAAAAAATTCTTTTTGCGTAACTGTTACTTGAGAAACAGGTAAAACTTATTTTCACTCGTGTGAAGTAAAATCTATCTTCTATCTCTTTCTTGCATAGCGTTAACCGGGAAGAAACAAATCTCGAACTGCCACCGACCCCGTCATTTTTTTTTTGTTGAGACTAGCTATTAGTAATCTGTGGTCGAGACATCACTGCCTCTGCTACGAGGCATGCCTTTTAAGAGTGTTTATTCTGAAAGTTGGCAACGTCGCAAATAGATGTCAAATATTTCGCTGTTTTGATTAATTTGATAATATTTCTGTATGGAAATAAAAAATGTGGCTAACTAGCGAACTAGAATATTGATTATGAAATGCAATAATTAATATCGTAACACCGAATAGTTTTCAATGTTATAATTGCAATTCATTATTAATATTCTAGTCAATTGGTTAGCCACATTTCTTATTTCCATACAGTAATATTTCCAAATTAATCGAAACAGTAAATATTTGACAGCTATTTACGACGTTGCCAACTTTTAGGATGCACCCTCTTAAGCTTTGTCGTTTCAAGAAAAAAAAGAACTAGAACCTAATTCTACTTTTCATTGTTTTTTAAAATATTCACCACGTAGTTTAATACACTTTCCCATTCACTCGAACCAGTTATTAAAACATTTATTCCACTCCAAAGTGGGGGTGATAAAAATGGCATATTTGAAAGCATCGACTGCTTCTTCACCGGACTGGAATCTTTGACTACGAAGTTTTCTTTATTTTGGGAAATGTAAAGAAATCGTTAGGGCTTAGGTCAGGACTGTATGGAGGAAGGAGGATCGTCAAGAATTTCTAAGTTTTTCTGTTTCAATTACTCAATCGTTTGACGAGCGCTGTGTGAGCTTGCGTTGTCATGGTGGATGATGTGTCGCTTTGGGTTAGATTTCCGAAGTTCGGCGATGTCTTGTGGTAAACAAATTGTGGTAACATACATTAACCGTTCTATTGAAACGACTTTCAATAACAATACGACTTCGTACAACAACTGTCGAAATACGAAACATGTCGGGCCTGCATTCGCAACAGAGGCCAACAATTTGAGCAGGATTTGCAAAAATTTTGTAATAAATGTAAAAAATGCTTCTATTTTTTTCAAGTAAAACCCACGAAAAGATAGAGATATAAGACAGATTTTACCTTATAAAAGTGAGATAACAGATTTAATAGGTTTGTCAGGTATCATTTAAGCAAAAATATATTTTTAAATCATAATTTTGAATATTAGCCTTATGTGACTCGATTCACAATTCTAGCGAATTCACAAAGTTGTTAAGAGATTTTTAAGGCATGTGGCACATCATTAGCAAGAAGATAGAATAGAGAACTTTTGAGGGAGTTGGAAGATCTCGGTCGCTTCTGGTTTTTTTTTTTGTAGCCATGTAAACAGCTGTAACATGTACAGCTTTAATTTAAGTTTTACCTTTACGAGTAAATTAAAAAAGAACTAGATGACTAATGTCACTAATTTTTTTATTTAAAAGTACTTTAAAACAATAGACATCTAAATAAAATAAAAATTCAGAGTCTGCGACCCATACTTTAAAAAAAAAATCGATTTGCATGTAAAATTTGTGTCTTTTTTTAATAAAACAATAAAAAGTCGATAAAACATGTTCCACTGGGCATGAGAGAGAGGTGTGAAAGGATAGCAGATGACCCCTTCAGTCGACCATTTCAATTTGGCACACGTTGCACCAAACACCCTGTATAACCAAAAGAGGAGGAACTTTGTATTATATTTTGTCTAGAGCTAAAAGCTTTCTCTGGACAGAATTGCTACTTTAGCTTAGCATCGCATAGCCCCAAGATAGGTACGGCTGACGGAATCCTTCATTATTGTTTTACTATTATTATTTTCAAAATTATCTATCATTTTACAACAATGTAGATCCCCACTTACTTAGAAGTGCAAGAGTAGATCATGAACGTCTAATTATGTCATTGTGTAGTCTGCAAAAGGTCCGCATTCCGTACTCCTTTACGAGTCTCGAATTGTAAAATCTTAGAATTGTTCTAAGTGTAAAATATACTTAGGTCTGCTACTTACTGGTTTTCGTTGATTACCAACCCAAAATAGCAACTTGTGTAACATCTGATTTCACACTTGGAGAAAGGAGATATGGATAAATATTTATAAGTGATTATAGTCACTCAGACTATACCTAGGTACTAAGAATTTATTAAAAATATACCTAAGTGCGATTCATTCATTCTAGGTCTTATCAATGATGACAATTACCGGTACCTACTTACCGATTAAACAATATGGATTAACGATAGCAAAATTTGTTCTTTGATTACAGACAGTAGGTATGCCCCGACGAGTTTGTGAACGTTAGTTTTGAGATGGGACGGAGATCGGCATGCGGCGGGGGCGGGCGGACGTGCCAAGGCAGGCAGGCAAGCAACATATTTACTCATACGCCCGAGGCGTAAATCACCGTGCATCTATTTCGAGTTGGCCTGTGCGGGTGTGGGCACAAGCGGAGGAGAGCGGGGCGCGGGTAGACGCCGATGCCGGTCTGGCGCCAGAAGGATTCCCCAGCGCCCCGCACTCCCCGCGCCATCGCTCGAGGTCGCCGTGCGCTCGTGTCTTTTGCTTTGCTGTGGCAAATAACTAATCTACCGCTTATCCTCAAAATCAAGTGTTTAAAAGTTATCAGCGCTAACAGCGAATTGTGATCGCCGCTAAACTATGCGATCAAGTCAAGTTTTTTTGCAAGTAGGATCAGTCTTTATTTCAAACGTTTTTGTTCCTTTTTCCCAGAGCTATTTTAACTAAAAATAACTTTTGCAACATACGTCCAAAATTTCGCTAGATAAAACATGTGATTAGATCTATTCTTAAAATAATCGCTTACATTTTTGCATTCGCAAATTATTAGCATGTCATGTTGACAACACCTTGTGTATAGTGAGTCAACCTCGTTATTTACCTACATTATGGAATATTATAAAAGTCAAGAAAATAAATTAATAATAAAAGGTAAGTATTTCTATTATTATTATTATAGGTACTCACTAGTTAAATTCTTTCGATCCTGTCCGAGATGAACCAAGAACCCACAGAAGTGTAGTAGGCAATCTGGTCTTCCCTTCCCCCCACCCTGTCCGCCCCCGCGCAGGGATGCCCTGCGGTCATTGGTTACTCATACATCTTGCAAAACCTGTATTCGTTCCATTACACCAATTTGAAAATTCTTGTTTACATAGTTAAGAGCACAACACTATTTGCACTTTTGATATTTAACGCAAATTACATAAAAGTAGAGAATCATCTAAACGTATTATTGTACCATGTACTGTACTTTCGCACATGAAAACGCGCGCACCGCGCTGAACTCCGACAGAGAATGAATATTACTACCGAATTGAAAGTAGGTATTACATACAAAATATCAAGCTAGCCGGACAGATGTTTGTATAGATATGCAATGCCAGCGTAGTGTGACTCAGACATAATGACTCTTAAAACACGGTGGTAAAGGTTATAATACATTATTTTGACAGCAAGCAAAAATTGGTACAACTGTACTACGCTATCCACGTATCTACCCAAACATAGAAGGCATAGAACGACTCTCGCATAATCAGTGACCATTTGTTGAAAATTAAGCCTGATAATAATGTGCAGCCTATTAAAGGAAACGCATTCTAATTAGTTGTTGGTGCAATTCTCGTGACTTCGATGTTTCATGGGAGATTTATAAACTTCATGAGAGTTAATCACAGTATCTAATCTAGGTATGAATTTTTTTATGATAAGTTTGTTTATGTTCGTCTTTTCATTTAACCGTAAATGGATTATAAATTACTATTGCAAATTTTACATTCTTTAATTATTTATATTTATCGAATACTTGCCGTCCGCCTTGAAATCGTTTGCCGCTAACTCACTACGCCATCTCGCGAATTACAACAAAACTTTAGTTCTCTTTACTGTCAATAGATGGCAGATATGACATGACCGAATCCAACCAAGTACCTAGTGTGAGCATTTCGCGACTTAAGGTGAAACAATTTGATATTTTTTCCATACAAACTTAAATAATTATCTTGGAGAAGCACATGGCAGTTGGCTATATGATTTAAGTCAGTGGACCTTTGAACTAACGTGAGACTGCCTATAAGAGGTAAATGTTCCTAATCATCATCACCTTTATCTTGAAATGATAACGGTTTAGCTCTTGGCTGCTGAAATAGCATAGCTAACGCAAAAGCGTAAGTGCAGCAAGCAATTTTATTGTTATATGTATAAATAAAAGGAAAACTGTCTGTCTGTACTAGTTTTGTTTTTTTTTTTTCAAGTAAACATTGCCAGCTTGCGCATGATTATTCATTCATTTTCATTTAGACAGCATTACATATCATAACTTCACGCCTGTATTCCCCGAAGGGTTAGGCAAAGGTGTACCTATTTTAGTACACCCACATTTCACCAGTTATGTAATAAGGGGCCAGCGTATTGCCATCAACTGGGCACAAATCCAGACTCCGGTCTGCTACTGGGAAATTCCGGATAAAAAACCCAATAACACCTTGCCTAACCGGGAATTGAACCCAGCGGGGTAATTGCGTAACACACATAAAATGGCAATTGATCGCAATACCTTCCATTTTACCAGTTCAGCGGCGTTCATTGCGTTGTTTAGATACGAATTTTTCAAACCTATCAGTGTTCCATGCGTGCCTTTATAGGAGGACGTGTGGTCGTGGAATAGGCCGCATTGGGCGGTGGGGCCCGCTAGGCATGGCGGGCTGATACCATTCGGGGGTACGGCGAATGTACAAGTAACTCCCGGGCCCCCGACACATGGTCGTAGTAGGAAGGAGTGAGGTTTCGGAGCCGGTAGGGGTTCGACATAACGCTCCGTTCTCCCAAGATGGAGGGTATCCGTAAGGATTTCCCCAGCGAAAAAAAAAGAAAAGGAGGATAGGAGTAGCTTAAAAGAAGATATTCAATATACAGTATGTTAATTAAGGAAAGGCGTTCCCGTTAACCTGCAATAGTAGTTTTTTTTTTTTTTTGTCTCAGTAAATATTAAATTGATACCTACTTATAATAAAAACGCTCTGTATACGTCCACGTGCCTTTCACCGTGGAAAACTGGAAATACAAGTACTTACGACAATTTTTTTCATCAATATATAAACCGCACTTGCAGTAAATCGCTCAAATGTGATTGGTCCCTAGTCCCTAGATACTTTCGGTATTTGCTTATCATTATCATGGCGCTTACTGAATTTTAGTAGATGTCTTTTACTTATTTATATTATTCCAGCCCCGCTGGTCTCGTGGACGCAAGCGCGACTGCTGCGTGTTGGGTCCTGGGTTCGATTCCCGGGTCGGACAGTGCTGTTGGATTTTCCATTAGGAATTTCTTAATTACAGCCCGGAGTTTGGAAGTTGGCGGTGATAGCGAAGATACCCCCGTACCTCGGTGCGCACGTTAAGCCGTTGGTCCTGCGCCTGATCTCTCCCCAGTTGCGTCAGATTGCCGTCCCATCGGACTATGAGAGTGAGGGAAGAGAGAGTGCACCTGTGTTTGCGCACACACTTGTGCACTATAATATCTCCGTTGATATTGGCCGCCGAGGCCGAAATACGGTCTGGAGGACTATTATTCAATATTATCAAGGGAATTCCGTATGTGTGGGTGAAATACAATTTCACGCCGCTTCAGCTAAACGGCGTAACTATTTCTCGCCGTATGTTTTGTTGCGACGAGCGGTACAAGCAAAAAATTAAATAAATCATTGAAAAGAAAATCTATATTTTCAATGTAATAATAAATCGCTAACGAATATAAAACAAAACTTGCGTATATAGCTTCGTTGCTTTTAAAAACAACTAAGATGCGACTAAATAATGAATCGCACATCAATCTAGTGACATTTCGGCGTCGTCATCTTTTTTGTCGCCCTTGTCATCTTTGGGTTTCTCTTCTTTCTTTTTGTCGTCCTCCTTCGGCTTATCGGCTGCATTGGAAGTGTTTTCAAGCGCTTTAAAGAAAGCTTGCATATCGCCTGTGTTCGCAGCCGCTGTTACTTCCGAAGGCAAACCAAATTGCGATATCACTGGACCCATTTGTCCAGAAGTCAATGCCGAAGAGAATTGGTTCGCAGCCTGGAATATAATAGTAAGTGTTAATAAGTGTGTTCAATAAGCAACTTTATGTTATGGACCAAACATCGGAAATAAAGTAATACTATTATTGTATCCAATAATTTGAAGCATGAATTTTAACTATTTTGCACAAGACTTGAAATAGGTAACAGTCAGATTTATACAGGGTGAAATTTAATTCATGGGCATCCTCTTAAGGGGTCATTGTACTCATCATTATGAACAACTTTCACTATAGCACCAACAATGAAATCGCAAAAAAAAATGCTGTTCCCTACATTTATGTTCGCATAGCTCGTGAAAATGTCGGTTTTATATGTGATTTATGGTTTGGTCCCATAGTGAAAGTTGTTCTAAATGATGCTCATCATGAACAACTTTCACTAACAACGACCCATTAAGAGGATCCCCATGAACTAAATTTCACCCTATATAGGGTGCATGTTATAACTTGAACAATTGGTCCATAACAGCTACAGGTTTTTTGGCATATCAAGGAATGTAAAAATACATTACTAGGGGGTGAGATTTCTCTGCAGTTGACTGTACGACTATTACGTATGGGGAAACCATCGCAGATGATGGTTGTTACAAAACACTAATAAAATTGCAGTAACATTGATCCGATATCTGCGCAATACACTGCTAGTGAGTCAGTGATGTCCATTTCAACCACGCGGCCAACTCATAAAATTTAATGAAACTTTGCCAGGAATTAGTGGCAATTTCGTGGCGTTGACGTTTTTTGTTTTTGCAACAAATACAACAAATTAAGGCCTTTCTTTTGATGCATCACAGACGATGACTACGGCAAGTGGCGGTTCTAGCGGCCAACAATTTTTGGTCATAGCGTCTTAGTTTTATTTGCAACAAATTCAGGAAAAGAGGTGTGTATAGTAACAAATTACAAGAGTTGGTACACTAATTCCTGACAAAGTTTCATCAAATTATAAGAGTTGGCCGCGCGGTTGAAATGGACATTATTAGTGGTAGTGATTATGAATAACTTCTACCCATTTCTTGAACGTGGTGGGAAACGTCTTAGTTTATCTAGTCCTTTATTAGTAATAGAGACATTGTAGTGGCTTTTGAAGTTTTCATAGGATTTATTTGGCACATGTAGAGCAAATGCACTGTTAATGAGTTAGTTAAAACAATAAATTATAAAAAGTTATGTTACTTGGTAATATCATGCAATAGTCAGCAATGTGTATTGCTGACTGTCTGTCGGCTGTCTGTAATTTTAATTGAGGTTGTCTTGTTTTTTTATAAATTATGAATTGTAATATTCTGTCGCTCATTATTGGAGAGGAAATCAATAAAATATTGTCGCCTTGACCAACTCATTAATTTATAATTCTCACCTCACATTTTGATTGGTAATATTATTACTTACCTTTAAAAGTTACGATGTGTGTGACTTGCCACAATCCATCGTATATAACTGTGAATTCACTTTGCACAATTTCTCTTAACATGATAAAAATCTTATTTAGACTTCTGCCAAAATATTTTGCTATTACAAAAAAGGAAATAGTATATTCCTAAATTCCAATTAGTATTATAAAGCTAGAAGTAATCAATCAAAATGGTCCAAATCTTTGCTTGGTAGTGAGGTATGTTTGCCTATATACTGACAGGCAAGTTTTTTAAATTCTTTTAAATATTTAAAGCAGAATGCGTTCATCATTTTTTATTTTTTTTTTGGCTTTTGATTACGTTGTTGCAAGGTGAAATAAAGGACATTTGTTTTCCCACCAATTCTGATGACTATTAACCCTATTCTTGTTCCAAATGGTTTTCTATTGGAAAATAAGCCAATTCTAGTTAAACAAGTAAAGTTTTTCCAAAATAATTTGAGGCGTACCGAAGTCGAATCAAAGGAATCCCATGCACCGCGCACAAACAGACAAACCATGGAAGCGTTAGAAAAATATGCGCATACCGCTCGATAAAATAAGAAGCCAGACGCGAGACGAGTCCCGGTGGCGACGTGCCGCAGCCGAGGACTGGAACGCTATACGTGAAGGTTCACCTGAGCGAACTGCGGTGAGAGCAGGGTGGTCCTTACATCGTCCTGGGCGCCGCCGGGCGTCGCGGGCGGCAGGTGCGGCGCCAGGCGCGGCGCGCTGCCGGGCGCGCTGGCCGTCGTCACCACGTCGGGCGAGGCCAGCGCCGCCGCCAGCTCCACGCGCGCGCCCGGCCCGGCCGCCCCGGCCGCGCCCGCGTCGCCCTCCGGCGGCGCGTTGCCGAGCCCTGAGAAGTAGCGCTGCAAGTCTGACAAGTAGATCTGCCCGCCTGCACCATCTGTGTTTCAAATGTAGCATTAACTGGCTGTGGCTGTGCCCGCAACCCCAACAATAAGCCGCCAGTTACAAAGAACTGTTGGTAAAGTGAGAGGGTCAAGGGCTGTCTGCTAAGCTATAACCGCTTTAGTTTTGTCTTCGTCCCCAATATCTTCGACTATACAATGTTTTTTAAGGAATAAAAGCATTGTATAGTGGACCTCGTAATTGCTTAACCACTTATGACTTAGTTGAAACTATCTAATTGTACATTGGTCTTGAAAGCTAAATAGACTTTGTAGTTTTACCAACTAGGCAAGAGAGAATTCAAAAAAAGGATTTAAAAATAATCCAATTTGTAGGAATAGTGAAAAGACAAAATGGTTTAAGATTATGACGTACCACGTGGCTGCGCAGCGGTAGCTGTATTGGGCGGAGTGGCGGTGGGCGCGGGCACGTCACGCGCGCGCGCCGGCGTGCGCGTGGCGCCGGGCTCGCTGGTGCGCGACTCGCTGGTGCGTGACTCGCTGGTGCGTGACTCGCTGGTGCGCGGCTCGCTGGCGCGTGTCTCGGCGCGCGGCTCGCTGGTACGTGGTGCACTCCCACCGCGGCTGCTGTTGCCACTGCCCGCGGACGGACGCGCGGTTGTGTTGCCGCTGTTGCTACCGCTGTTGTTACTGCAGAAAAAAGTAAAAAAAAAAAAAAAAAAAAAAATTATATTATGACCCCGTTAATCGACTTTCATAAATCATAAATCAGTTAGTCGCTGCATACGTAACGTGTTTTACAACGGACAGAACGGAACACTCCCGCTTCGCTCCCGCGTTATGCGTTGTTGTCGCGCAGGTTTGGCCGAAGCTTTAGCAATATGTAAGCAGGCCATTATTTTATGCCTGGAGGCTTTTATTTGGGTATTAAGTTATGTTTACGTTTTTTTCATTTTCGCTTGAGTATAGATTTCGATGTTTTTGTTGGTATATTGGCGTGTGCTAGCTGTCATTGTGGCAAATATATTTTTTATCACATCTATTCAAAAAGACATAGTTTAATCCTCGTAAATAGGGACCAAAATAGCTTTTTAATCCCTAGGGACTAAAAGTGATTTGAATTTGGAATGTGGATTTTGCTAGTAAATAGTTATTTTCATCACACCTATTCGTAAAACGACAATTGCCAATAGAGGATAGCGGGAGCAAAATTCAACTTTGCTCCCTAGGGAGTTAGAAGGTTTCTCTCTTCTGATTGGTCCACTCCGTGCTTTTGATAGCGTATTGATTTGCGTAGTTAGGTTGAAGGCGCTCGCGTCAAGATTTAAGGTAAAAAAAAAAAAAACGAGTAACTAGCTTTTTATTTTTCACAGTAGTGATGAAAAATAGTCTGTATTACTCGGGGACAAAATATTTTGCTCTCGGGCGGCGTATATTGAATTCCTCGCTAACCTCAGGATTCTACGTTAGAATCCTTCGCTTAGCTCTGAATTCAAAAGAACGCCCTGGAAGAACAAAATATTACTTTGTCCCCTTGTAACACAAATAACTATTGAGAGAGATATACCCGAGCGTAGCGAGGGATTCTAAAGTAGAATCCTGAGGTTAGCGAGGAAATCAATATACCCCGCCCGAGAACAAAATATTTTGTCCCCGAGTGATACACACTATTTTCCATCACTACCTATGAGAAAAATAAAAAGCTACGTAGTCGATTTTTTTTTACATTAAACTTTCACGCGAGCGCCTCCAACCTAACTACACAAATCAGTACGCTATCAAAAGCACGGAGTGAACCAATCAGAAGATAGAAACCCCAAACTCCCTATGGAGCAAAGTTGAATTTTGCTCCTGCCCCTACCCTCTATAGGCAATTGTCGTTTTTCGAATAGGTGTGATGAAAAGTTCTATTCACCAAAGAGATCGATCACGAACATTGTATGAATAAGTAACAGGCTGGCAAGAGATAGAGAGAAAGTGTAAATTTGGTCAAAATTGAAATTCAAGATGGCGGATGTTTTTTCGTCTGGTGTATATTTTTCATAGTTTTCGACGGTGAGGTCGATAGTGAGGTCAAAATGTAAATCCAAGATGGCGGATGGGAAAACTTTCAAATTTTTCGTCATGGGTATCGTTTTCATAGTTTTCAACGGTGGTAAAGCCGATAGTGAGGTCAAAATGTAAATCCAAGATGGCGGATGCAATTTTTTTTTAAATTTTCTTCATGGGTATCGTTTTTATAGTTTTCGAGGGTGGTAAAGCCGAAAGTGAAGTCAAAATGTGAATCCAACATGGCGGCAGTGATTTTTTTTCATAATTTTTTTATTTTGTGTTTAAAATCATTCGTGAGTAGGAAATTCGTTCCTGATGGGGGTCGGACCGCACACATTTATTTTCTCATAGAGGGTGATAAAAAGTAGAGTGTTCACCTCGGGAGCAACACTATTTTAAGCTCGAGTGATGTACTTTGAATCCCTCGCTGCGCTCAGGATTCAAAGAAACACTCTGGCCTTAAAAATAGTTGTTTGCTCCCTTGGCAAACAATCTACTATTTTTATTTCATTTAACACGTGTAATAAGATTGTTGTGTTAACGCAATTAAAATACTCAATTAATGAGGTTCTTCCTTTATAACTGCCTCGTTATTCTAGTGGTCGCAAGCGCTACTGCTGAGCACGAGGTCTTGGGTTCGATTCCCAGGTCGGGCGAAGTGTTATTGGGTTTTTCTATTTGGCATTTCTCAGTAGCAGCCCGGAGTCGACATGGATTTTTGCCCGGTTGGTGACAATATAGGCTCGCCCCCTATTACATGGAACTTAAATATAACGTGCGAAATGTGGGTGTACCTGCTACAGGTACACCTCTGCCCAACCCTTCGGGAAACAAGGCGTGATGTTATGTTCCTTTAAGTAACTGTTGATTATTGTCAATTTTTGTTTCTACTAGTAGTTAAAACGTTTTGTAATTTTATAATTTTTATTTGTTTTATAGCAACAATAATTATTTAAAAAAAGTATTTCAGTAAACAATAGATTTTTAACAGGTCTAATAAAGGTTCGGTTTTCGGCCGAAACTGAGACAGATACCGAAGATTCGGTTTCAGTTTCGATAGAAATTCCTGTTTCGGTTGGACACTAAAAATTTACCTAAGTCTAGTGGTGTCCCTACTGTGTATATATTTTTTTTCTAGTGAATAGAGATGCTAATTAAATCAAAATCTATTACATTCACTCAGTGAGACATCCAAATACATAGGTTTTAAGACGCTCATATCAGCTTTACTTTATGATAAAATAGTTTTCTGTAATGATGAAAAATAGTGACAAACAAACAAATAAATAAATAAAAAACCTATTATGAATGTCTTCAAATATTTTTATCTGGATGTTTCAAAACCTAAGATTTTTTTTAAACATTTGCGATATATTATTTTGTAACAAAAGTAGCACAAGCAACATTACTTCTGTAAGAAATAAAGACTTCATGATTCATAAATAATATCTTGTTTGTATTTTATTTTTAAACTGATGGGGATTTGTGGACAAACAGTTCACAAATCCCCATTGATGGAGATTGTCAATGGGGATTAGTGGAATAACCCTTGCTGCCTACCCCATGGGAAAAAGCCATGACGTCAGGTTTGTATGTATGTTACTGTTTAGCTATGTTTAATTATGTTTGGTATCTACCCCATAGTGCCCAGAAGAGAGGACAGTCCTCCAATTTGACCAACTCCTCCAAGAAGTTGCATGAGTTGTTGCTGAGACATGTTGTTCAATATATTTTGTAGCTCTCCGTCCTGTCCACCACTGCCACCTCCACCCCGTCCCCCAGATGTTGGAGGATTGTTCAAAGCCTCATTGATGCGGCGGCAGTAATCATCATCTTTTTCTGTCTTGGGTTCCTACAAAACAATTGCCATTTTATTCAATAGCAGATGCAATTAGATGATGCAAAAAAATATATTATTTAAATGGAACTATGACTTATGAGCATTTCATATTATGTTCTTGTTGGGCTGACTAGTTTCTGTTAAAAAAAAAATCCTATTCCAAGTGAAATCGGAAAGTAGTGACTCATGCTGGTGGTATTCTATTCTATGACAATTGTGATGTGGTCTGAAGCATTTTTTATACTTTTAGCAAATGACCCACCAGAAAATAATGCATGCTTTGCAATTCATACTAAATGAATCATTTTCATCACCTTGCCTACCTTGTAAAAATTGTGCATTACTAAACCAAGTAATGCACTATTATTAGTCCCGCACCTAAGGCGACCCCACCGACCGGCATCTTTTACATTTCGGGCACAATGACAAGATTTAAAAATAAGAAACTTGAGCTGCATGTCTTACCTGCATCCAGAAGAAATACTTCTTAGAAAAAGACTTGAATTTTAGGACATAAACTCTGCCAGTTGTGCATTCGTTCACCCGCACAAATTCACAGTCATCAGGAAATATTAGCAAGTCATCCTCAACCTCGCCCGTAGTACGGTCTTTCCAACAAAAATGCATCAATGAGTCTTCTCCTTGGTACACATATAAAAGACCCTTCCTCTTATCAGGATGAACCATACGACCTTTTAGAGTCATTCTTCCGGCACGAAATTCTACCAGATGCTTGTTGCCTCCAGAACTACCGCCTAAGCCTGAAGTATTACCGAATAATGCTGTTGCCGACATGATGCTGAAATATAGATACAATTTTTTTAAATACGAATCTCCTAAGAGGTCTTAGATTGCTACTGAAGTCTATTTTAAAACAAAATTCAAACAAACAGCGTGAATTTGATGAATGACTATGATTTTTCACTTTGGATGACAACACAAACGACAAGACAAACGTCGAGAAAGAAAATGGCTGCGAATTTTGGTGTGACCAATTTTTTTTCAAGTTTCTCTCCATAGAGTATAGTAATAGATTGCTTAGACCTTAGACTTTATATCCCGATATTCCCACGGGATTAGACTTTGTATCCCGATATTCACATGAGATCGAGACTTATGCGTGGGAAACCGTCAGACGCAGTTATATAGTATTTTGTATAATATTCGATATTTACAAAAAAAATAAAAAGGTCGACGAACCAGACAGCCGATTAAGAATGCTGATGCTGCTTATAAAAAGAAGAATTCTCTGATAAAACCTACTAAAAAGTAAATAAATATTTAAAGTGGTAACTTCATTAGGCAGCCCCTTATGCGGGCGCCAGACATAGCTTCAAAGATTTTCACATATCTTTGACGACTTTGCAAAGCATTTGAACACATATTGACGTAACCTGCCCGACTTGCTTCGCAAACATTTTTCTCCACAGTATGCTGGTAGACAACAAACAAGATGGACGACGATTTCGTAGACTCAGTGTGCCTGTATTATTTGTGTGCATGTAATTATTTTTTACATGTACAAGAAAACAATAATTACGAGAAACCGAGAAGAAGTTTACACACAAGCACACAAACAATCCGCTCAACAACGCTCGAGCAACTGAACACTGAACAAGTGTGGCAAGCTACGCAAACATTTGAACACATTCAACTTTGAACGCTTTGATGTGTCGAAAAAGACCGACAACGCATGGCAAAGTGCAAATCTTTGTTCAAACTTTGAACACATACCCAAAGTCCCGTGCCACACTTAGCAATCAAACATGTGTTCAAACATGTGAAGCTAAGTCTGGCGCCGGCTTTAGAATAATAACCAAAGCAATGCTATAATAATGCTTTAGTTATTATTCTAAGGGCAGCCCATATTACCCTCCGGCCCCGACCCGCACCCTAATTACGTAATGCACGATCAATTTTAATTAAATTGAAACAATTGAAAAAGATTGCCAGTCCATTGCTTCATAAGTTCGATAAAAAAATCTGCTCAATTTTTTTTTTGAACTTATGAAGCAATGGACTGGTCGTCGTGCATTGCGTAATTGGGGGGCCGATCTCTATATGAGGCTGTCTGTCCACTGGAGCAAAGAGGAGAAAAGAGGAGCGGAAATGTGTCAATATTAACCAATAGAATCTTGACTCCGCCCCTGAGTTTAGATTTGATTGGTTAATAATGGCACACCTCCGCTCCTCTCCTCTCCTCTCCGCTTCATATTGTATTAAAATTTGTAGTCTGTAGTCTGTGGCCACGGTAGGCCACTCAGAGTAATATATTACTCTGAGGTAGGCCACTGGCTCAGGCTGATGGTACCGGATGGTACAATGCATTCATTGAGTTGGTTGGCAGGACAGCGAGTGTTGCCAGATATAAAAAACAGAAATGTCGCTTGTTCGATATTTTGATTTTACACGATTAGCTCGCCTTGAACGAATTTGACACACCTGCTACACGGTTGCCAACCGCGTCCCCGACAGAGGTGACTTTGGTTGGCGACCGGCAAAATTGTTTCAGCGTTTGGTTGTAATAAACATATTAAACATCATCTACATGGTTGTACATCCACCAAGGTCACCTCTGTCGGGACGCGGTTAGCGACCGTGTAGCAAGCGTTTGATTCCGGATGTGACCGCGAATCAAAAAGTTACTCGAATGAGGTTAAAAAAACTGAAAGCTCATAGGTGGCAGCACAGTTGTGCGTCTTCAAATCGCCAATGTTGTGTTCTATCTAATTAGTCTGTGTGTTCTATCAATGATACGGGGCCCCCAGCCCCAAGTGAGTAATTGAAAATTCGTACAATATTATCCAAAACCTAAAATTCTTATTAGTGAGGAATGTATGAAAATGAAACTTAATGAAAATATAAAAATTAACGTAATCTGTTTACAACTCACTGAGGCTTAAAAAAAATAGCCTCCTTTTGAGCTTCACTACAGTCAGATATTTGATACAGGGCCCCTTTACTAGATACTAGCTACGCCACTGCTGAGATACTCATTGATTATATTGGCCTAAAACTTTTACACTAGAACCTCAATGCTATTACTCATCTCCATATCAACATAGATTCAAATTCATTTGAGGAACTGAAGAAAGAACACAGAAAATGTAATAATTTTGGGATATTTTTAGTAATGTAGACTGAGCCTAATGAATATTCGATACGAAATAATCGAGTAACATTTATAAAACACTAAATTGAAATGTAGGTATCGATTATTTTCACTTGACGAGTTGACGGACGGACGTCGATCGACTAATAAAAACCTGTGTGACGTGTTTTGTACTTATTTAATCGGTGTTTCACTAGGTACTTTGAGAATAAAGCGAAGTTATTTACCAAGTTCAGTAATTTAATTAATTCCTTTGTCGACTTTTAAACGCGAGTAATTAGGTTTACTATTTATAAGTATATACTCGGAAACATCGTTTAATTTTTGGATCGCTTTGCGGTTTCTTTCTTCAATCAACATGAGTGGTGTACAAACAGGTATGTTAGTTAGTCTGTAGGTATTGTTTTTGTTATTAAGGCGATACGTAATTGTTATAGGTCGTCGATCCTACAGTAATAACCCAATAAAAAATCTTAAATGTCCATACCCATTTGCCTAGGTACCCGAAAGTGCACTGAATGAATTAGCCACTGTTTTTGGCTGGAAGATTGTCTTCCAAGATACGTACATTATAGGTATTATACCAGATGTTTTAGAAAAATTATAATTTTCCAAGACTAGTCCTTGGTTATAATTGATAATTACCAAAATATGCATTTATCTATGCATTAGTTTATTTCCTAAGAGTTGGAAGCATCCCTGACACTAGTCCTTATTATTGCGGCACTAATTATAATAGAAATAGAGCCCTAGAGACCTGCACAACCCACATTATACATTCGAAGCCAGTGAGCAAGTGATTCATACATTTACTACCTTTTCGTTTCCTTGAACTCTTATTGGCTTTTTTTATTAGTTCCTCCTCTGCTTATAATCACGGCATGCTGATTTACTTAAATTTAAAAGTAATCTTATTGCTATAAGACTCATAATACCATGACCATGCTTCAAGCATGAAAATAAAATGTTGATATTTTACAATTTCAACATGCTAACATTATCTGATCTTAGTTATCTATGTGTCATTCAATACTTGAGTAATTCCATTACATAGTACAACCTAAATCTTTGTAATAGGTACCAAAATAGATTTTTATCATCATTTTTTATTAGCGGTTTATCTATAAATATATTATATTGTATAGAGCAGTTTCATGACTGAATGACTGACTGGCAAACAATCACACTGCACAGTATAAACCAGGAGTCACCAAATGGTGGACCATGGGCCGGATCCAGACTGCCTATCTATTTTGTGCGGACCTGAAGTAAACAGTAAAATTCATAAATCTAAATGTTATATTAAAATACAAAAAAAAAACTAGTATTAGCTTGCACCTACTTTACCCCAGACTTCAGACAGATAGTCCAAGTAAAAAAAAGACACGTTTATTATTAACTACGTAATAAATATTTTAAATCTTGGTTGCTAGTAATTGTATACTAAATGTACCGCAACAGTCATATTATTGTTTAAACAGACCCTCGATAAAACTAATTGGTGATCCCCTGGTATAAACCATTGAAGTTCGAAATAGAAACTTTATTTGACTTGTCTGATTCCATTTGCTACCTTAATCAAGTGGACAAGTTGCAAAAGCTAGTTATTTAAAGCATATACAAAAATTATATTAGAATTTTTAGATTAAAAAAAAAATTATATTAGAATGTTTTTATGCTAAAAATAATAGTGGTAATAATTTATGTGAAATTATATATGTGAAATTGCTTTGTGTAGACAAAATATATATTTTGTCTACACAAAGCATAATATAATTTATCATGTCAAACCAGGGCAGCCACTTCAATGTGTACAATATAATGCAATCAATGGGTATAGCAGCTAATTGGATTTTTCTCTTCCTGTATTTATAATACCTATGTGAGTATGCTGTTGGTTTATGTGGCTATTTCTTTGTTTTTTAATTGAGGATACTTATTTAAATGGTTAACCAATGTGTATTACTCCATGGCCTCCTGTAGTGTATGCTGAAATTTTATGGAGATGTTTGACTTTCGTCCACTACACACAGTGTCATTTTGGTTGAGGTGGCAGATTTAATAATAATATTGGTATGTGTATTGTTCTCTGTGAATACTCTACTTATTCGAAAAAGTAACTAGAATAAGAATTTGTGTGTTTGAATGTTAAGTTTGTTTGTTCCCTAGAACTTTGGATTAAGGTTGTGCTTTTGCCATGTAGAGATACTGGTGTCCACCGTTTGTTCTGAGGAAAGGTTTTAGATAAGCTGACTTTTATTAACTGTCTGGGTCCACTTGTTAACTTGCCAACTTCTTCGTCGTATCGATGATTCCATTTAAATATTTTTAATAAGCTTCGACCAGGACGCGGCCGTCAGCGTTAGCGTTAGCCCCGCAAACTTGCCATAATAACTGGGTGTTTAGTTTATTACAAGCATGGATGGCACTGTTTTCAGCTCATATAGCTCTGTCCAGCCAGATAGTGCCGGGAATCTCGAATATTGGCCATACAAAATAGGTCCTATAATGGATCCCTGCGGCACGCCAAGCTTTTAAAGCTGTAAAATATCAATGTCATACTAGCTTATTTCAAATTGGCCTATCTATGAAAGGTGATCAAATCAGTTCTGATGAATATTCGGCATTGTTTTGTCGTCGTTTTGTTGTGTTATTAATTAGGTATTAGTTCCAACTAACGCTCGTCTGGCTAAGAGCGACGAGGAGAGCCGACCCCAAATTAGATGGGATAAGGCTACTACGGAGAGAGATTAAGACTGCAATATTAAATCAATCTGCCTAGCCTTTTCCCAACTATGTGTAACTCTGTTGAGGTCGGCTTCCAGTCGTACCAGTATTTTACACGGAGCGACTGCCTATCTGACCTCCGCAACCCAGTACAGCTGCAAAAGTATTTAATTGAAATAAAATACCGAGAGCCATGTTTTTGTGTTACATTTTTCCTTCTTTCAGTCTCTCTCATCTTTCCATGCAAACAGTACCTATACAATGACCCAATAACAGTTTCTGTTCTGCTTGAGTTTAAACGAAAAATCTTTGTAATCTAAGTAAATATGGTCCTTTTAAATAATCTCATCTGTTTTTCCATAGGTACAAATGTCACGGTCACGATAAAAAGTGTATACCTAGTTAGCTATTTGAGAGTTGGTGAAAAAAATACCTGCTTTATTCGCGATAAAAACTTTATCCAATTATATAAGACTGTGACTCATTTGTCGTGCAAGCTGCAGACTTTTTTAGATTTTTTTTCAAGTAACAAATGACGCAACTCTACCATGGCCCAGCTCCCGCGCCGCCGCACGCTCGCTCGCCTGCGGCACTGTCAATAAACTTTAGCGGCACAAGGTGAGCTGAATCTATGGTTTTGTTGTTTTGCTTAGTCACAGAGTAATAGCCCCTGTGTGATTCAGTGATACCGCGTTATATATCAATGTGTTCCAATTCAGATTGATAAAATTTAGCAAATTGAAATTCCTACTTTAAAAAATTTGCAAATATTTTGGAGGTCAAAATTGTAATTTATACACCGCCGAGATCGGAGCTCGCGTTATTGGTGAAAGTGGCGAACACGAGCAATCAGGCAGCGGCGCGAAACGAACGCAAGCTGGCTCGCTTGGAGGGGCTCGACGTGGCGGAAGAAACTGACATCATTGCGCGCCGCCGGTGCACGCATTCATGTTTCTCGAGTCGATCGTGAATATTGCGAAATACAAAAATGTTCGTAAAGTGACAGTAACTATTTACTTATTTATAATGTAGAGTTACGTATACAAATAAGTGATCTCAATTTTCTGCCAAGGCGCATGATTTTACCGCGTGTAACATACGGACAATAAGCTTGAATTATATGATCATTATAGATACAAAATATGCTTAATTGCCGCGGAAGACGAGGCAGATAGAATGGCAAGTGATGGAACGCCGAGCATCGGCGTGGAGCCGACGAGCTTGGAATACATGGAGGATCCTTACTTTGTGCCACCGGACGATGACTCCACACCGAGTTTCGATGTAGCTGTGGATGAACTGGATGAACTAGAGGAGTTGCCGAGCTGGCCACAAAACGACCCTGACGCTGACTGGCGCATGCTGCCTGACCTCGCCGATTCCGCTCTCTGCATTGAAACTGAATTCTACGTGGACAATCGACGTCGCCGTCTTAGAATATTTAGAAAAAAAATGCGAGAAGTACGAGTTACTTTTCAAGATTTATCAAAGCCTTATCTTGCCAAGATGTCCAGTCACACAAACTACAAGAAGTTCTTAGGGATCGCAGTTGGAGGTTAGTTCAAAAGGGAAAAAGAACATGGAAAAGCTTTCAATTATTATTATATAATTACTTGAGCGTATAACACTGACTTCAAACTGATGTTCAAGTGAGTAGCGAAATTTGAGACGGTTCATTCTGGATAGGTTTAAATTAAATGCTAGGGTTAGATAGATATAAGAAGTGATGTAGTGTTGTTACTTATTATTTTTGAGTTATCGTAGTAGGCACATATTTATTATTAATAGCGACAATAAGATTTACTATTGTTAGTATTTGCCACTTACTGCACGATCTCTTACCGAATACGCTTCACAAGATCTTCGACTAAGATCCTAGGACCTGTCGATCAAGTTCAAGAGATTTGTTTCTATTTTTTTGAATTAGAAACTCATTTATAACCTTGTTTGGGTTTAGATAAAGGTATCGTTCGTTTAAAATTATACCAATCGAAAGTTACCAACATTTAATTAACTACTATAATCCATTTCTAGACATAACCAACAGAATTCATGCGTGTGTTAAAAAACTGTAACGGTAATTTTTAGTCATAAAATTATTCATAGATGTACGTCGGGGAACTATACTGAATTAAAAATATCCGTTTCAATAATGTACCTACTGTCTGTACTGACCGTATTGGTTGGTCATTAAGTAAGGGTTTTATTACCCAACAACTGTGCGTCAGCAAAGACAGGGTTATGTTTTTCACGCGTATTTTTCTATGAGAGATTCTTTATACCCTAGAAGCATCCTAATGGCTGGATGAATACATGAGATATCGACTCGTCTCTTAGGTTGCGCTGTGGTTAAAGGCTACGTTTTGTTTATATAAAATCAAAATGGCAATGTGTTAAAATATTTTATTTTAGTACCATGACCATGTTGTGAAGTATCAGGGGTTTTTGGAGACGATTCCAAAAATATGACACTCAAAAAGGGTGGAAAAGAAAAAAAAATAACCCGATTGCAACTAAAAAGTTCAATACAAGCAGTCTGATGCACAGCAGCTGGTGGCATCAAATCTGAGATTGAACTAAAATAACTGCCTCACACACAGTGTTAGACCGCTTGAAAATTGACCTTTTTTGAATTTTTTTGTTGGTCTGGTCAGTAATTTGAACTGAGTAGATCTCAAACTACGAAGTGCGACGTAGCCGTCCGTCACGTAAAGTAGCGATGGAGCTTCTGCTCAACGAATCCTACTATCCTACTAGTAATATTATAAATGTGAAAGTTTGTACGTTTGGATGTTTGTTCCTCAATCACGTTCACGCAATAACAGCTTTTAGAGTATGAGGAACAGCCGGAACAGGGTGTAAAGTTCACTCATCCACCATAGAAAAGGGAGGATCCACCAACCAGACGGGTGTTGTGTCTGGCGGGCAACTGCCCGTAAGTTGATTTCGGATCGTCTTATCTATGTTTTTCGCTTGGTAAACTCTAACTGCGCGATGCAGGAATTGTGTGACGTCATGTCTTTGCTGCGTAGTTCGTATGTAGCGGTACACCGCTACATCACTCCCCTCCGGAGACCGGAGGTCGATAGTGGGCTGAGTCTTGGATCTTGCGATGCTTCACAGTGCCAGCTGTGGTTCCAGTGAGTCGGAACCGGGTGCCGCATAGTTCACGGTGAGTCGGAACTGTCTGCGGTGATTCCCCAGTGAGTCGGATGTGGTACAGCGCCGGGTTGTGGCTGACTGCTTGCGTCGACCAGGATAGGGTAGAATATGCTCTGCTTGTGAGACCGGCCGGAAGTGCAGGTGCAGTGCCAAGGTTGCTGATGAAGCTGAGGGTGATGACCAGGAATGCGCGCTGCATGCTGGTGGTCAGGATACCCGTTGAAGCCGTGGGTGCTGGCTGGCTGTGTGCCTCGCCTCACGAAAGCTTGCGGGAGTGATGATGATGACGTCACGCTGAAGTAGTTGCACGAAGGCTGTGTTGACGTTCATCACGTCGGGGTCACCAATTTGGGGGTATGAGGATCAGCCGGAACAGGGTGTAAAGTTCACTCATCCACCATAGAAAAGGGAGGATCCTCCAACCAGACGGGTGTTGTGTCTGGCGGACAACTGCCCGTAAGTTGATTTCGGATAGTCTTATCTATGTTTTGCTTGGTAACTTATGTGTTTGGTAAACTCTAACTGCGCGATGCAAGAATTGTGTGACGTCATGTCTTTGCTGCGTAGTTCGTATGACACCGCTACAAGCTGAACGGATTTGGATGATATTTGGCACACAGATAGGGTACTTTTTATCCCGATAGTAAATTCCTGCGGGATAATTCCCGACATCCACGCGGACGAAAGCTAGTATTTCATAAATTGAAATGTGTTTCCCGTTCAACCTTAAACGAGAAGAAACGAGGATTACGTAATCTTCGTTTCTTAGAGAAGTGTCTAGCTTGATTGAAGTGATGGTTTTAAATATTTTGCTAGACTTATCGGTACCTAACTACTATAGTCTATAGACCTAATAATAATATATGACCTGCGTTATCCACCATCAATATTTATTGAATTAAGGAGTTAAATGAATCATAACCTACCTAGTTAATCATCGACCCGTTTCTTACGTAGAAATGTTCAGCTCGCGCAGTCGCACGGTATGATTAACTTAACAGTTAGACACCCTGTATGTTTTCTTAAATACGACTAGCACCTTGACACGCATGAATAAAATGTTAGAAGTATTTAGGATAAGCATAGAAGGAACATTCAACATGTCAATTCATTTTTCATTGAATTGACATGTTTTTAAAACGAGTTTTTTATCAGCAAAGTGCGCTATGTTATAATTATCATTACAGGACGTAATACGGGATGGACCTGATATGCCGATGCCAAATCTCAAGTATATCCTATATGGATCAACTACTACAAACATCTATGTACAATCAAAAAAATGTTCTCAAAATATTTCAAATTTTAACAATCGACAATTTGGTTCAAGTTCGGAAACGCTAACAAATAGACAGTTTCGCAAATGAGAATGCAGTCACTAAGGCTTTATGTTGGTAATCGTGCAATTTAAAATGTATGTGCTATGAGCTGAATGAAGCAATATATTATTCTTTTATTGTATTACATAACTTTGCTTTCCCCCGAGTCGCGACGGGCCACCAACTCAGCTCAGACGGACCACACTATTTTATACAGTTGGAAATAATTTTATTTTGTCAGCTCTGGTCTTAGATTATTTCAATTTATTTCATTTTTTTTGGGGTAAAACCTAGATGTAAGTTACCTACTTATTTTATTTTTATATAGAACTAGCTGTTGCCCGCGATTTCGTGTGCGATCCAGGTTGAAAAGTAGCCTATGACCTGTTCCAGGTCATGGCTGCCTATCCATTTGCCAAATTTCATCCAAATCCGTTCAGCCGGTTTAGCATGAAAGCGTTATAAACGAACTAAACACATTCGCATTTATAATATTACTAGCTTTCACCCGCGGCTTCGCCCGCGTGGATGTCGGAAATTATCCCACGGAACCGTACCACCGATGTATCTCTTACGTATTACGCGGCGCACGCCAGTAAATCTCCCAATCGGCATGATTTTTTCTTGACTCCGATCAATTTACACAAAACCTTTATGAATTACATACTAAAACCTTCCGCATGCGGCATGAATCACTCCGTCCATTGGTGAAAACCGTTTGAAAATCCGTTCGGTAGTTTTTGAGTTTATCGCGTTCAGACAGACAGACAGACGCGGCGGGGGACTTTGTTTTATAATATGTAAGGATAGTTAGGATAAGGACTAGCTTCCGCCCGCGGCTTCGCCTTCGCCGGCGTGTCATATCCATAAAAAGTAGCCTAGGGTTCAAAGTACACCCATACCAAATTTCATCAAAATCGGTTCAGCCGTTTAGCCGTGAAAGAGTAACAAACAAACATACAAAAAATCAAATCTGTTGTCTTTTTTTATTTACATATAATATTAGTTTACTTATGCGTGTTTGTCATCTTGAATACATTAATTTGTTTCTCTTACTGAGCGTTTGCACTGGCGAAACATCACAACAAAACATGTTGAAATCTCTAGTTCCTGTCAAAAATTGTAGGGAACATAGACAGAAAATAGAGATTTCAACATGTTTTGTCGTGAATGTTTCGCCAGTGCAAACGCACTGTTACCAAATATGAACAAAACGTACACAATTAGCGAAGTTTGTCAGTTATCTCATCATCAGGCTATTAATGTTCCCACTGCTGGGACACAGGCCTCCTCTCTATGAGAGGGAGTGGGCTGTAATCTACCACGCGGGGCCAGTGCGGGTTGGTAGATGTCACATGTCTTTGAATTTTTGGTTCTAAGACATGCCGGTTTCCTCACGATGTTTTCCTTCACCGTTTTGAGAGCAGTGGTGATGAAATTATTTACACAAAGTAAAGCACCTACTTGGGTTCGAACCCACGACCTACATCTCGTAAGTTATCGTCAGTTATCTATAACTATCGATTTCTCGCAAGGCGACACTTTTGAACTGTTTTTGTTGAGGTACGACTACAGTCTACTATCTAAGGTTTCTCAACCGTGACTCCTTCCTAACTGCCAATGTGTCTCTTGCCCGCGGTTCGTATAGAGGTCATATTTCTCGAGTCTTCTTCTTTGTTTGTTTCGTGGTACCTATTTCAAAACAACTGAATGTTTTGAGATACCAGGAAACAAACAGAGAGCGTTTCTCGTCGATTCTTCACAGGATGTCCTCGATCAACTTTTAAATTCAATTAGTTTAGGTACTATCATGTTTGTCTCTATAGAGCTAGATATTAAAAAGCTTCCGGACGCTGTTTGTTTGTACGATTATTGATTCTTTTAAACAACTAATTTATAAACTAAAGTTGATCTTGCTTTCACGTTGTAGGCACGTTATGCAGAAACAGTGGATAGGGGTTTAAAAAAGGTTGTATTTGTCAGTCATCGTCATCATGTGTCCGAACTACGGTCACGTAAATAGTGTCAACAACAAGTTGGGTTCAATCCAAGTGACGACTTCGCGCTTAAAATATCTGAAGTTAACAATTTTCTTAATAAATAGTAGACATCATGCTCTTGCCCTTCCAATTTATTTGGGGTCGGCGCAGCATGTCTTATTCTTCCATTCATCTCTTCAAATTCAAACTGCCTCTAAATTGTGTACTAATTTTTACCTTCAGCTGAAGAAGCGATGGCCGGTGCCGGCGCGGCTGGAGACGTGAACACACCCGACGAGCTGGCGGGGCTCACCCCCGAGCAGGCGGAGCAGCTGCGCGCAGAGTGGAGCCGGGAGCTTGCGCGCGTCGAAGACGAGATCGCTACACTGCGCACCGTATTGCAAAGCAAGGTACTATAAATCTATTAAATTTAAATCTTAAATTCATTCACTGACAGATAAGGCACAGCCTATGGCTATACCTGCACCCTAATTGCTTCACACACGATCAATCATAATAGGGATGATGCCTAAGTCGAAAAAAAAAAAAATTCTATTTTGTCCGTCAGTCAGATAATAAAAAAATAATCGACACGTATTTTTTGCTTTATCATATTAATAAAAAATGACTTAAGTAAAACGCATTAAAGTTGGTGAGTGGGGGTCACTACGTCACAAGTACGTATAAAATCTACATACTCGTGACGTCATGGCACATTTTAACTCAATGTAACGCCGTAATCTTTCCGTCATAGTAAAAAAAGAAAAAATATGTGTCCAATATTTTTTTATAATCTACAAGACGGAGAAAAAAATCTATTTTTAGTCATCATCCCTATTCAGCAATTAGAGTGCTGGATCTAGAAGCACTTTGCTAAACAGTTGCTTATGTAACGAAATGAGCACTAAAAAGAATTTGAAAATAATGCCCTAAAGGGGTTAAATAAGGGATGAAAGTTTGTATGGCAATTCGTAATTTTCCAAACAGCGCGGCAGCGTGCGTTTTCACTGAAAGCTATGTAGAACCACGTAGAACTCGACATTCGGTTTGGCTGTGACTACCATTAGCTCACATGAAGATTCTATTCTGTATTCTGTGTAAGATACAGTATTAAGATAATATATTAATTAGTAAGATACGTATTATTAATATTGTCACGGTATCGGAGGATATATTTGGGCAAAACCTGCCGAAATTCATACAAATGGCACAAATAATAATTGAAAGAGGTTTGATAATATAAAAGTTGTCATGTTTTTATTAATAATTGTTATATTAGTTAGTACTTATAGAATTCTTATTCTGCTTGCAGGGCATTCTATTAAATTTATTGTAATTTGTTGTAGACATTGTGACTTATAACATCATCTTGGATAAGTCTGTAAAGGTGTTATAATTGTGATTTAAATAAATAAATAAATAATACCTTCTCATAATAATACCAGCCTGTTACTGTCCCACTGCAGGGCATATGCCTCTTCTCATACAGAGAAGGCACGAGCATTTATCACCACGATTGCTCAAGACGCAGACTTATATTAACTATAACTCCAGGTTTCCTCACGATGTTTTGCTTCACCGATGTCAATAAAGTCCAAGATACCTTCTCATACGTTCTTAAATATCGACTATCAATCAATTTTCACAGAATCAGGAGCATCATTCATTATCTATCATCTTATTACAATTGCACCTTAGTAGTTGCGCTACTGGTCAGAGTCAGCCCCCGTCTGACTCTGACCCGCTCAGTTTACGTTTGTTTACGGTTAAAGTCACGGAAAATAGCTACTATTAATAACTGCCCAACAATTCTAGTAAGTAGGTACCTTTTTTTGTTTCAGATCCGCCAAAGCTCCGAATTGAAACGAAAACTTGGCATAACTGTGTGGAAGGAAATTACCGAAGATGTCAATCAGGGTTTAAAAAATGTAAAAGAAAGCCAAGTGTGAGTATCAGTTATGATCGGTTTATTTGCGTGAATGTGTCACTTTCATACATTCAAGTCAATGCCTTTTTGTTTTTTTCTCAAGGGTTAGAACATCTTCATATTATTGGTTCGGTAGTGGTGTTTGGCTTGAAATTTAAATTTTGCTTGAGCTTAAGATGGCAGATGGTGGCGATTTATTTAGTAGTACCTACTTATTTCACGTTTGATTTGTTGTACGACAGCTATCAAACTATAGAAACACGCGTGGCTGCGCTTACACAGGCTGTGACTGAAGCACCAATGTAAGTAAAGTTGACAATTTGAACTTCAATAACACTATGCCACATCTAAGAAGTGGAAGTGAGTTTACTTATAAAATACGTAACTAAACTGTTGATGAAGGATTTGAGTAATGCATGAGTTTCATGTATTTTATTTTATTAATCACATATAATATATGTATTTTTTATTATCTGTTGGATTGAATTTAGCTTTAAGCTTATACAGGGGTGAATTATTTTTTCTAGTTAGTTTAGGTATGGTCATAGAGAAAAACGCTGAAAAGGAAACATTCATTAGATAAATTTTAAAGAAGATAAAAGTGATTTTTCAAAAATTTATTTAAAAACAATTTTCGGAGATTTTTAACCTTTTCTTTAATTGAATATCCTTGTTTTAATTATTCTGCTTCAACATTACATGACAAACTAATTCATATAACAATCATAGGTCTAAAGTTGCTAAAGCTATCTAAAATATTATTTATCTTCATTTACCTTGACCATGATCGTATAAAGTTTTTGGAGTCGTTTCATGTTCTCAGCACAGCTGAACACAACTTTGTGGTAACATAAAAAAAAATTACCATGTCATTTAAAATTTAGCCCATGGTTTCTTTCAACGTTTTTGTCTAGGACCTTCCAGAATTTATACACTGGCTTGAAAAGAAAATTCACTTGTAGGATAGTTTTGTAGTAGAGGCTTTTTAGGGCTGATTTTTCAATTATCGGATTTTCAATTATCAGTTTAATAGAGTAATAGTTTTTTTACATGTTGTATATAGGCGATATACAACATGTAAATAAAACTCTGTCCGATCCGTTAGAGTCTCGTTAGTTCGTATTCTGAGATTCTATTTATGTGGTAATGTTCAGGAAAAAAGAAACATAAATTAGTCTCATTTTTTTCTATGGGGAATTTTACCAGTTTATTACATGGGACGCGGGGGGCCGTCGTTTAGCGGGTGTCTATAAGTCATAACTTATGACCCCTTTTGAAAATTTGCTAATGTTTAACGGATTTGGGGTCATTTTGGTACTAAAAATGCGATTAAATAGCAATAATTTATTTTCTAAAATAATAAGAACAAAATTATTAATTAATTTAGGTACATAATGTTATTGCACCTATGTGCTTTCGGATCGGACAGGTTTGGTTTTTATCTACATACTCTTCAGATAAAAGTAATCTGACGATAAAAAAATCGCCCTTCTTAATACACAACACAAGTACTATTTTTCTTCCAGTTCTAACCCGAAAGAAAATTGTTAACTTTATTTATAACCTACTACTTAATAGATTTTTATTGTCGCCGCATTATAAGCAAAGTTTATTGTAATACTCTAACCTCTGTCCACTCATTATTGATGATAACATTTAACTATCATAAAGTAGTCATTGTTTTCGTTCGTAAGCCCGACTTCACCCACTCACCCACTGATGTACATACGTATTATTAATTAAATTCGTGCCCATGTGTTGTCTCGCAGAAAATAAAAGTGCAATAAAATTACCCCTATATTTACCTCTTTCTCAAAAGTTGATCTTGTAAAGAAATGTAATAAAGACATTAGGTAGGTACTTAGTAAATTTTGTTTTCGTCCCCCCAGAAACACTGCACGAAGGTTTCCATTGCAATTTTCCAGAACTTATGCCACGGCCATTTGGCTTAAAATTTACTGTCCTTTTTCGTTTCAAAAACACAAATAGACCTGTTTTTGCTACCAACTCATCTAATTATAAAGTCGAATCGATTGAATGATAGACTTTTTGTAACAACAATGCTTGTTTTTACAGATACCAAAAAACTGAATCTGTGATAAAATCGACTGCGGAGAAGACAACTTCGATTCTCGGCGGTATCACTGCAGGAATGTCGACTAAGATTGGTCAGATGCGAAACTCTGATTCGTTCCGCTCTATCGAAGAACGTGTTGGCACGGCGTACGAAAATGTAAAGGTGACGCAAATTTTGTACATTTACTTGAGTTTATCAATATGAAATGATCTTATCAAGAACCTAGGTAAATAGTAAACAGGAAAAAGTAGATTGGCAGGAAATTAATATTTTTTTACCAGTTATTTTGCTGATTCTTATCACTGACTAAGGAAAAGCTATGTATAAGTGTATCAACAGTAAAGTATATTCTATCGGATCTACTACTAAGGGAACGATCATGGGTGTTAGATTAAAAGAGCTTTTATTTGGGACTGTACCATGAAGAAAACATTGGAAAAATTTTACTTAAAAAATGAGCTTCAAACATTTTTCGTGCACCTCAAATGATGTGACCCTTTTCCAAATTAATGAGAACAGTTAAGGTGCAACTAGTCGCGGGCTCGAACTCAATGGTGGGCCTGGTCAAAAACCACACTGTCTCACCTGGCATCGTGTCCGACAGAGATAGTATCAGTGATGAGCAGTTAGAAGCTGATCTACATGGACAACGTATAGTTCGCACGCACAGAAACACCGTACCGACCAATTTTAGTAAAACGAGCACGTCAAAAATTACGAAAAGGCCTTTGGAAAAAAGGTTTTTCTGAAATAACCACTGCATAAATCAATTACAAATAAAATTTATTGAAATCTTCGTAAATTTTTCTGTGTCGGTACGGATTTTGTTTTCGAGATTTCACACTTCTTGTATTACTTATTTACGCCCAAAGTTGCGTTAAAATTAGCAAGAAAAACGAATCTTTGTTGGCTCATAACTTTTTAATGGCTTTTTATTTTACTATTCTGCTTCCGTACAGACAATTTTAATAATGAGACCTAACGATATCATGTTTAACTTTGAATGTACGATGTCAAATAGTGGAGTAAAACCCCTCCGAAGTTTGTATGGAAAAAATATCAAATTGTTTCACCTTAAAAGTTGGTCAGCGGAAAATTTCCATTGTGATCTTTCTATTGCGAGGTGCTATTAGTCTAATTGATCTTTCTGATTTGATCTGCTACTTGTCAAACGTTCCACGGTTATGTACCGTTTTTAAAACTATTTCGTTGGTTAATATAATGTCTGCTATTTTATCACATAAATTTACATTTGAAACTAAAATGGCGGCTACGAAAATTTGCACATAGATTTTTTTTTGGCTGTGTGTGATGCCAAAAATGTTTTTTTGTTTTTAGGTATTTCGATTTCATTTTGGGACGCTTGTAGACAACTAATTTTTGTTCGCACGCACAGGTCCCAGGCCACAGTTGATCAAAAGTGATTAAAATAAAGATGAATTTGCTTTTCACACAAAAATAGATTCAATTAAGTATTATAATTATCGAGCCCATTAATATTAAAAAAAAAACAAAAAGCCAGTTATTTGGGGTTTTGTTAAATACATGTCGAAGAAAATATTGAATTTATTGTTTCGGAAAAGTTATCTATACTATATATACAGGGTGGACCAAAAATACACGTCATAAAAAAAATATATATATACTAATTATAAAGCTGAAGAGTTTGTTTGTTTGTTTACTTGAACGCGCTAATCTCAGGAACTACTGGTCCGATTTGAAAAATTCTTTCAGTGTTAGGTAGTCTATTTATTGAGGAAGGCTTTAGGCTATATATTATCACGCTAAGACCAATAGGAGCGAAGCACCAATGAAGAATGTTTCAAAATCGGGGCTATTTTAATCCTTTTGAGAGCTTCCGCTGCGTAAACGGTTAAAGTTTCGCAAAAATCATGTATCACAGAATTGTTTGTCTTTAAAAGTTCTAAAAAAAAGCCGGGACAGCATATGTCTATCTTTTAAGGTTGGCTCACTATAACCTTTTTTATGCTAACCAGATTTGTTCTAAAATAATGCATTATTTAGTGAAGGTGTTTTTATAAACATGATATTAATCCTTATCCAAATAAATACGTTATTCATCACAAGTATTTCATTTAAAACAAAATTGCCGTTTACACCATTCGAATGTCCTTATCTAAATAGGTACATTATTTGATTTTGTAGTATTTAATTTTCTTTAAAGTACTTATTGTTTTTGATTTTGTCATTTTAGAGTAATGCAGTCGCGGGTTAAAGTTAGCGTTAGCCCAAAGTAACTATTCCACGCGGACGAAGTCGCGGGCAGAAGCTAGTACTTAATATTTCTTAAGTCTTCTCGTATTTCAGTCATCCACAAGAAACGCTATACTTATTACTACTATAGAAGAATACCAGTAGATACCAGGCCAGCAGTCAATCGATATCAATACTGAATTATTGTTTGAATGTAATGTAACTAACCATTTCTTGTAAAATTTAAATAAAAATGACTGTAACTTTTCAGGGCAAAGTGTCATCTAGATCGAATTCAACACAAAGCTTCGACGAAGCACTGCGCGACGCCAGCCGCTCGGCCAGCGGCGCCACGTCGCCCAGCATCCCCGAGAACAAGCCCCTGCCCTAGGGCGCTGCGCCCGCAGCCGCGCCGCGCCGCACGCCACACGTACACGAGCTGTCGGACGGCTAAACATCGGCCTCCGCAGGCACTAACAACTTTCATACAAGGAATATTGCATACATTCGTAATGCACCCTTATTTGATATACAACACCATTTTATATGTGCTATTAGATAGTTTTTAAAATTGTGTACTTATATTAAAATGTTTACACGTGTCGAACGGTGATACTGCATGTTTGTTAATAAGGTTATTGGATTATTATTCACTATCTTTTAAGTTAGATATTGGTATGCGAAAGTCACTTATCGGAAATGTGAAGAATTTGCAATTTTGATTTCGCGAAACGCAAAACCTAAATACATGCAATAATGATGTAGGGTGTCTTTGACTTTCTAGACGTTTCGAAAGATGTTCATGTAATAATGGTTTAGCATTGAGCATTGTGTATCACGAGTGCGTTATATCGTGTGCGACTTTGTTTTAAACTGCGGCGTGGTGGAGTCCTTTTAAATTCGTTTATTTAAGAGACTGGTGGTTATATGCTTCATAATGTATCTCTTGTTCGTTTCTTCGTGTTTCATGCATGTAATAGCATTCCAAACTATGATCACTGATTAAATTTATTATACAAGGTATTAAAGACATTTTGAAATTGAGTATCCAATGCTTCAACTCAGTATTTCTACATGTAAAGGGGACAATTAAATATGTTCATGTTATAAAATGTTAAAACAATTTTGTAAATCCGTATTACGTGTATAATGTTGTAATAACTTGCCGATGCCCGTTAGGTCCATTATTACTATAAAAATGATATTTTTGTAAGATGCTTAGCTTTCCTTACTTATAAAAAAATCAACTATTTACAATACCCCTAAAGATGGTAAATAAAATTTATGTATTGACATGTTTGTTTTTACTCAAGAAACCTTATACATCCATCCATCTTATTCCAATTTAGTGGCGGATGCAGGATTCAGGATTGACGTTCGGGGCCAAACCGGGCAGCATGAGGACGAAATTAGTTACATAAACAAAACATTATAAAGAAAAAAACTTGAAAACGTAGGTGATAGGTACTTATTAGGTTAATAAGGATAATTTGATGACAATTTGTACATATAAATTAATTTTTTTGCAAGTAATTACACTACCTAATAAGTGTAGATATTTGCAAATAAAATTAATTTGAATTCAAAATTCAAATTCAAATTAGGCTGAGAATCACCACTTTTCGAACGTCAAAATTACATATGACCGTCCCCAAAAACGCCCGCCCTTCACCACTTCCTAGTGCTTTTGCTGGGAAGAAGTGGCGCAACAAACTCCCCAGCAGCACAGCTGTCTGTTCAGTTAAAAAAAACTTGATTCTATACAATAGTATGCAAGTAGTTTACATTACTCAACACAAAACATTAAATCACTATCACTACATAGTATAAAACAAAGTCGCTTCCCGCTGTCTGTCCCTATGTATGCTTAGATCTAACTACGCAACGGATTTTGATGCGGTTTTTTTTTAATAGATAGAGATAAAGTGATTCAAGAGGAAGGTTTATATGTATAAAACATGCATAATATAGTAGAGAAACTGATAATTTTAGAGGTTTCTAATGTGATGTAAATAAACACATTTTTTTGCGCTTACATTGCATACGCTGCCTGGCTGAACCGTACAAGATAGGTCAAAATAATGTACTACAGTATTGTACCCCTTAAAAAGTTCAACAAAAAAGTCCGCGATAGCGTATGTCTATCTTCTAAAGCTCAACTCCCACCGTGCGCCATATCGCGGACGCACGCGCACCAGCCCGCACGACGCACCGTGGGAAACCTAACGTGCGTGGTAGCGCAAGACGCGTGCGTGGCGGTGCGTCCTCGTGCGGGCTGGTGCGCGTGCGCGATATGGCGCACCGTGGGAGTTGAGCTTAAGGATGACCTACAGCAAACATTTTTATCTTTCAGAACCCCTTAGCCCCCCCCCCCCCCCCCCGGATCCACTACTGTATCTCAGATTGGTTACTTGGGGGCGCCATTGTTAGATTTGTATGACGAACAAAATGGCAAGGCCAGTACACTAATTACGTAATGCACGATCAATAAGAAATTGAAATGAATTGAAACAGATTGCTAGTCCATTGCTACACAAGTTCAAAAAAAAATCTGCTCAATTTATTTTTTTGAACTTATGACGCAATGGACTAGCAATCTGTATGCGCTGCTGAATGGGTCGCACACACCTTGGATTATAGCTTGAAATGATAAGTCACGGATAGCCAAAGATGATGGTTTATTGAATATATTTAACTACCACGTAACTAATGCTATATGAATGTTGAATGAATGAGTACAGCTGACTATGAACGCTGATCGTGTACTGTCACGTTACACTATAATTTGTGCAAGGTGACGGAAAAGTGCTGATGTATGCAATGCGCGCGTGCCATGTACGATACATGACTCGTACACAATCTGTTTCAATTCATTTGAATTTTTTATTGATCGGGCATTACGTAATTAGGCTGCTGATTTACACAGTACGATTTCATTACCTGTGGGGCTGTGGCATACTATAAGTTGTAGCAACTCGCTGTTTAGACGATGCTAGTCATTTCTGGTATAGTTGGTTCGTGGTACCTACGTAACATCCACAGCTAAACTAATATATATGTAGTAGTAGGATAACACTTAAGTTGTAAATAAAATACATTAATTTAGGGTAGAGAACATTTAATTACACAATTATAGTAAATATAACGCAAATTGAGCGCTACTTCACAAATGTTAACATACAATCCGACGTTCCATTACCGAACCGAGAAATCGTGTATACCCTGCACGAAGAAATTTGAATCTATTTTATTTATCATCTATGTAAATTGAAATCCTACTTGAAAGTCATAGGATTAAAATATGCTATTGAAATCATTATGTGAATACAAAGCGTGGTCCGTTTATAAAATAACTATTAACAACTAGATATGTTTTCCAAACAAATACAATTTTACTTAAGTTGTAGTGAAGTCAATATTAAATTAAAGAAGAACGAACAAAGTCCGAGTAATTAGGTACTTCTTGAATACAACACAGCCCTTTGTTCGTACTTCGACTAAATAACTACAATTATATAAAAAACAAACAAGTATGAATTTTAAAAGAATATAATAGTATGGTGAATTATTTTATTTAGAAGTAAAACATCTTAAAATTTACGTTTACGTACTTCTAAATCAAATAATTATGGGACAGTATGACTGTTTCACGTACAGCTAGGAGGGTTCTCAGCGATATAATATCTACTCTAAGTAATACAACTGTTCATAATTATGAGTCTCCCGGCGATTTTAGCGGACTTAAACGCTTAGTGCCATACCAGTGATGGATCCAATCATACAAGACCGCGCGTAAATCTTAAGCTTATAATAATATTATGATCTAATGGATATTTAGTTGGTGTCATTTGTGCTGAATATTTGTGTACTTTATAAAGGCAGATAAAATAATATGACGCCAGGTTTTATAATTAACTTTTTAAGCTTAGAACTAACGAACTCAGAAAAAATAGAGTCGTAGGTATTTATACACGTGACAACACTAAAACTGATGAGTGTAGGCACCGTTATTATAATTACTATTTGAGCAAGTATTGATTATATTTCAATAAAAAAATGCATCAATTTGATGTTGGTACATGTGTCCACTTGATTGTAACCACACCACAGATTAATACAGATGGTTCATTGCGCAAAATTATTTAAATAAAAAGCGACTCTTGGTACGACATAATAAAGTGCAATTCAGGTCGCACAGCGCTAATTACCTACAGTTATATTCGCCCACAAGTTGCCTCTCTTTCTATCGCGTTTAATGTTTATGCTACATCCAGCACCGCGGCCTTGGCGGAACCGGGACGTACAGACGCCAGCACATCAACCTACTCCAATCTGTCAAATTTTCCCAATCAACATTGAATCTTATTCTTAATCGATAAAGTTGAAAATCTATATAATTAAAATAATTTGACAGATTATAGTAACTTGATGTGCTGGCGTCTGTACCTACAGCAAGATGGATGGTGAATATGGCGCTTAACTCTTATATCTTCTGAGTACGATACGCTCTTGTAACTTCATACCTAAAATACGGATATTATTCTGTGTTGTAATTAAATCGGCAACACAATATTCCGCCGCCCTAGATTTCAAACATTCATTCAGAAGATCGCGGCTCCAACTATTGAGCCAAACGTATAACCAGACTGAATTGAAAAGAGCGAGTTTACAACACGTTATTTCACACAGTTCGTTGATGAAATAGCAGCATTTTACAGAGAGTTTACCCCAGCGCTCTTGTGCATGGTTATGAGTTATGACTTATGACGAACGAGGTGAATGAAATGTAATGTTTTTAATAATTTGTGACGTGCAATTATAAAACCCAGCGTCATAATAATTATAACAGTTGAGTACCATTGTTATTGCTTTATGAATGGGTGCATATGGCAAATATATATTTAGTTAAAACCAACTCCAAGTAGGTACTAAATTCGTGCCGCTTTTTAGATGCGATGAGGTGATCTACTGTAACAGCAAAAATAACTCGAGGGAGTCTCCCTCCATTCTTTTGCCGAGTAGTGAAACAGTACGGGCTAGTAATAGATGAAACCAATTTTTTTTTTCAAAAATTGATTTTTAAAGGCCTATTCGAAATAAACTGTTTAATTATGTTCGGATTTTTAGGAATTGGTCTGTCGCGCACTGGCGCACTTAAATGGCCTTATTACAAAACTTTATTGTACCTTAGTCCGAGGTTAAAACTACGAGAAGGGTTTTTGTATTTCAAACTTTATTACGATTAAAATAAAGTTCTTTACAACTTAGTGCTAGACAAAGTTGTCAGTTTAATATTGAGAGCTATATTTTGACCACATAAAGATTCATAATACCTACCTAGGTACCACTAAAAACCTAAAACCGGGTCTAGAAATCTTGTTTTGTAATAAGACCGATGAACTCTAGGCAACCGTCATGTGATAATGTGTTTACAAAACCTCAAAAGTGCACATCCGAATATAACTCGATTTTTTTAACTGCGCCCATCAACGTTAAAATATTACAGTGTATGTCTATCTATAATTTTCTATTCTAATAACAATAAAATCTTAACGAATAATATGACAGAACTGTGCAGACCACACGAGTTGTGTAGACCGTAAGAGGCGTCAGCGGGGCGCTGAGGATGAGGAAGTAAGCGAGCGGGTGAATTCAATACTGACAACCTACGGCTTTGACAGCTCCAAGGGCACAGTTATAAAAATCGAGTGTATATAATACGTAAATGTCGTTTGTGTTGTTTTTATGTGACTTAAGTGTAATGTCGGAGGGACAGGTAGGACACTAGTTCCCTTGTTTAGTTTAACCGCCAGACATCAGTTTTTTTTTTGCAAACGGCCCGAATTTTGTACAGTATAAAAGTTCAGTGTGATTTCTATATACATATTACTTACATATTACAGTGCTCATCCCTTGTTTAAATTCATAATAAGATTAATATACTTAGTTTATTACAAAATAAATCTTAAATTTAATTTACTATTATTGGCGTCTTACATTAAAGCAATTAATTAATAATGTGGATTTTAGACTCTACTTGACACATAGTTTTCATTTTAAGCCACATTAAGTAACAAGAATAAAAAACAAACATGATGTAAAACTATAAATAAAGCTTCCTAGGAAATAGGCGATTTTGTCTCAATTTTAAGTTATGAACTCTCCATATCCTATTATTATTATTAATATAAATAGAACATTTGATCATGTACAGTGCAAACCGGTGTTTGAAGGCAACATAAGTTCTTATTACTTAAAATAGGCTTCAAGGGGCCTTACGACAATATTAAAACTCTCGGTTACACTAAATTACAACAAAGGGAATATATTAATATTCCTGCCACCAACAAAATGTTTACCATTAATTAAGCTCAATACGACATCATAATAGTTTTATTACTGTTCATCTCTCAAATTTTTCCACATAACTTTAACCACCAAATAACACCGTTGTTTTAAAAATTATAGCTGTTTATAATTACTATCTCACTCATTTAACTTGTATGTCCTACCTCAGCTACTATGCTATGAGTTGTGTTACCTATACTTGAATTCAGAATCGTAGATCATTTCGATTCCATCGCTTACTCAACTCTCTTCTTTAGTGTTACTTAATTTTTTAGGGACCATTTTGTATAGCTGCTTAGCTTAGTATTTTTTGTAGCAAGGATATTTTAATGTCATGTATAACATTCAATTTGTGGTTCTTGAATAGTATATAATTTATTTTGTAACATTTGGTACCTACATTAACTTAATAATGATGTATTATTCTGTATTCAAGTTTTATCACGATTACCTATGAAACATACTATCTCAAATGATTTAATATGACATAAGGAAAGTAATTATGGAGAAGTAGCCTGATTTTATAATTCAGTGATAAATCATGTTTTGGAGAACAATTTCCTGATTTTAAATATTTAAATAGAGATAAATGGATGATTGAAAGATCTATATTTAATTCGAACACAACATCTGTACACATACTAACATATTTGTTTGGAAACTATACAAATGAACTTAATTTTTTTATAGGCGTATCAATTTTCTTCCCTATTTAATTGAAACTACTGCGTCCTTTTATGTATATGGCCCATGGCAATACTTATATGCTACGAATAATAAGAATTTTATTATTCGTAGCTTTTATGTAAATAATAAATAAATAGCTTCGCATTTAATATTGCTGTAGAAGACCGAATTTTATCTTTGTATGTTGTAAATTCATAATAGAAAATAGTTGTCATACATAGTATACCTATTATTATGTTTTAAACTGGTTAAGCGTATTACGTTAAGTGTGATTTTAATAAAACAGCACTCGACAATCCGAATAACAGAGTTCAATTTATGTACATAAAAGTGTATTTGATTGCACACAATTTATAACTATAACAAAGTACGATAGAATTTATAGCTCAAGTGGCGGCTAGTTGGGCGAATGAGTTGTATGGCAGTAGCTAACTCGTCCTCGGCTCAATTTAATACTATTTCGAGCACGTTTGTTTACGCACTACTTTTAAGCTCGTATCAATAAAACCGCACTCAAAATTATTATAAGGGTTTTTTTTAAATGCTGATCACCAACATCGTTTTTAACGAGGTTTACTTAATACGAGCTTGCGACTAAACGAATTTACGTGGCTATAATAATAAAAAAAGGTCAATAAGTAACCCTGCACATTGCTTCGCATCGATTTTGTTGGCACGGACTAATAAAAATTAAACAAGTTGCTTTCTTTTACTACCAGGCAAAAAACAAAAGTGAAAGATGTGATATGCGTATTACTTAGGAGTCATACCTCACCGGGATGCGTAAATACAAAAGCGGATGTAACAGAGACAGTAGCTGTTCTGTAACGCAGGCACGTCCGTATGAATAAAGTATTACAAAACTCGATTACACCACAGACATTTGAAAACTGTCTGCAATATGATCGGCTTCGAAAGACATTGATTTAACAAAAACGACTGCAATATAGGTTATAAGTATTCGCTCTGTCTACACCTGCAGTTATCAAACTTGCTTGCGGCGTAACGCACCTTGCGCTAATACTAAATAGTCTGCCTAGCTGCGAGCAACTTGGATGGAAGTAGTGGTTGGTCACACACAGTTCTAACCTAATCCATTTCACCCAGTGCACAATTTTCCACAGTTTATGATGTAACGGGAATAAAACTATAGATATTTGCGTTGAATCCGCCTTTTCATTGCCTTATACAAACAAATGCGGCTGCACTACTAACCGCTGTGTTGCAACTGGGTTCGGATGGACTATTACTGCTTTAAGCCATTCGCAAGATAATGCAGCACAGAATATGGGTGTCTGTGTTGCATCTGCTTTTGTATTTACGCCACCGGGACGCCATGGCGGCGCAGCCAGATCGCGTCGCCAACAAAATGTATGGTTGGCTGCGTAACCAAACGGACGCCAGGTGAGCCACCCACTATATAGCTGTAGACATTTTGTTGGTAGCGCGATCTGGCGATGTCGCCATGGTGTCCTGGTGTTTTACGTTCACAGAACTGTAATCCTGTTCTACTGTATCTTTTAAAAGTTTTGATACAACTGAATTTGATAACATTTATTTTCAATCCAGGTCTTTCTTATTTGATCTGCATTTTTAGCCTAGTCGATGCCTAGCAGTATCATATTTGTTATCTGATAATTACTACGGCATTCAAGTTCTTGACCCTTGCTGACAAAACACATTGCATTGAATAGGTAAGTATATGATTTTAACTCCCACAAAACGTTCGGAGTAAAAATCTTAAATAATACTATTGTTTTTCTTAGCTCTGTTTCTAGACAGTCTTTGGATAAAAATGATTTTCGCTTTGGAGTAGGTACTTATCAATTAAAATTCACCAACAAAGTCTCAAAAAAGCCTTTGGCATTCCCATGACTTGTTCTGTCCTCTAAAAATATAAACCGACTAGTTAAGTAATGAGTAGAAAAGTGATAAAGAAAGAAAACATTGATATTTTATAACAGTATAAATAGATTGTAGCCATGAAGGAAATTAAAAGAATTAAGTTTATATTATGATCTCTATTTCTACCGCGTTTTATCTATGTATTACTATTACTTTATAAATAGACGGCTCCATTACATACCTACATTCTGCTAATTTGCACTCAATGGTTGGACAGTCGATGAACCAACCATCAGATTGAACCTGGCATAAATGCTGCGACCTCATTACCATAGTCACCTCTGTGCCGCTATTCGCAGTATCTGCCTTCGTTTGATATGTGGCGTCTTAGCGAAAAGCGGAGTAAGGCAGCTTTACGACCGTAAATTTAATCTTAAATAAAAACGTGCAAGGGACTCAACAGTCAACAGGCACGTTTTTAATCATGAACCCATTTTCAATAATTTTCCCAAACAAATACAAAAGAATTAATGAAAAAAACAAACATCAAATTAAGATTTGCAAATACATAATTATTTACATTACACATACATATACACTAAATACCTTCGATAAGAAAACTTAACAATTAGCTTTGCTGCATAGATGGTGTTTAGTTCAAGGGCCAAAAGTCCTACGCATTTAAAGTATCGCAGGGACGTCTTTTTAACGTGATTTATTACCGCCCACTGGAGTTTCAACTTTCGGCGCCGCGGCGTTGAGAATCCAACAAAATGCATTGCGTTAAAAAGTGCCCGGTTGCACGTGGACTAGATTAAGTGAATGTTGTGAGCAATTTCGCAATAATCTAGCAATTAAAACTAGTGGATACGCACGCGTCATCTGATACCTTTCCTAACAACAATACCAACAGAAACAGAAATAAGGCGCTCGTTTAGTTACGTACTACTGCGATTTGTAATGGAAGCCCTTGTAAAGTATCAAAACACAATTTTTTTTTATTAGAGGTCTGGGCGCGGGCGAAATATCTTTAAAAAAAACTACGCCAATTTATAAAAATAATTACCACCTGATAAAGAATTGATAGCTTGGAAGCCAAGTGATCCAACTAACATTTTGGCCAAAATTGATTTATTTGCATTTTGGCATTTATAATAGTTTCTTAAAAGCCAAAATGCACTTAACAACATTTTTGCCATAAGGTTAGTTGCATCACTTGGCTTCCAAGCTATCCTTATTATGTCTATTAATTAGTAAGCCGAAATTCGGTAAAGGCTGCCTTGAAAAAGAACCCTACATTTTTTGGCAGATTATTTCAAGAGGGCGTGTCCATGAAATTCTCCGAATACAGAAGATAAGTTTATCCACGACGATTAATAAAATTATTATAACAATTTATAAGAAATGTAAAGAGTGAAAATTGGTGTGTGATATTCATTACTGATTATATAAAATAAGGCTCACTGGAGTGTTGCCCCTTGTTGGAATTATGATCGAAAAATTTACTATCATCTTATTGACTGACTGATGACTTTGCTGCCATAAGTTGAATTTAACTTTTATGGAACTTTAACAAAATATACGTATGGAAGACTTTGTGACAAGACACTTAATTCGGGAATATTAATTTCGAACCAGTTTGTGGTGTTTACTACCCCTTTATTTAATTGTGATTTTGTAGCTTCTGTCGAATGTTCGTCACTTTATTTTCAACGTCTTTTGGTCCTGAAATATGAAATGAGAGCATTCTTAAAGCTACGAATTAAGGGGCAGATATGTTATAAAAGATGGATTAGTTCCTGCGAGGAGCGGAATTTGTACCATAACGCAACGAAGTTATAATAGTCTCTTTATTCGAGGTTTAACAGATCCTCGTTGAATATCAATCGAAGTTTTAGCTTCTCACCGGTCGCATGTGGTGGAGTTACGAGTATATGTACTGTCATAAGCAATCATTACAATGTTAAGTAAATTTTCCAATCCCTGAATTAATATAACATTTGAAAAGACAGTGCCCAAATAATTAAGAGGGTTGAGTTTAAGTTCTACATATTAATTATTTTGTGAAAATATGGTATTTTATACATATTTACACTTTTATAGTATAACAGACTATTGCGGCTCAGAACAATGTCACTAATATCGTATGGGACAAGTAAGTACGTCTATGTCTAATGAACATCTAGTGTTGTATCGCTTATTGCAGAACATGCTATGATTTACGACCCTAACTTCGTGTTTAGAGTTTGAACAAAAAAAAATGTATTGAGTATGAGTGCATGTGACAAACGACCAATAGAAACACCAAAATAAAAATTATAATAAAAATTTGTTTATTAACTTTCACACTAATTACAAAAAAAAACATTTGTCACCAACTCCTAAAGTCAGGACGTTGCTACTTCCCAACTTTTAGTTGAAATTAAACTTAAAGCTAAAAAATACATTATAAAAGAACTCCTTACTCTTTTAAAATAAACTTAAAAATGTAAAATAAAAATAACATTTTTTACACTGATAATAAGGTTGCTTGTATGTTTATGTGTTTATATACATAATTTACGTGGCTGTGCTGTGTATGGTCGGTGAAAAAAATGTGCGAAAAAGAGAGATGTAGAAAGTAGATAGACATAAAAAATAAGATGTATGTAAGTTGCATACTCACACACGAGTTATTTAGTTGTAAATGTTCAGACGAATAAGTTAAAAGGAAATATTATTATCAGAATTGAAACATGTTACGGAAATTATTTGAACAAGGACGCTATATAGCTTGTCCACTCTGAAATAACGCGCCCCCTACCGCATATTACGTACGCGGCGCCGCGGCGTCATTTCAGACTGGACAAGCTCTACGAAGCGATGATAGCTGATTAGTGCAAAAGCAACACATACGTAGCAATAGTTACAAATTAAAATGGGAATAAATACTAATAAAGTGAAGCTATTCATTTCAATTCATCTCATAATTAAAAATATAAATACTCGTCAGGTCTCCGCTGCCGCACCATTGAACAGAGGGTCTATTTATTTTGATGGACGTTAAGATTATGGATCGAAACTAGATTGTGAACTTTTACGTGCGCTGGTCCTGGTATTCATAAAACATTCTCACGCAAGTGCTAAAACCTTTTTGATGTCTCATTCTTGAGTCGCTTTGCGCAATAAATCGCGTTTTATGTGAGTCACTAGCAATTTTAAACTACCTTTGTAAATTTACTAGATTTAATAAACATTAAAAATCACTGTTTGTATCAATCATCGTTCTGTCTTAGTGTTTTTAGTAGTAATAAGCACTTTGTTGATCCTATTTATATATTCTATAAAATATATTTCTTTGCATGTCACTGTCACTATCAATTCATTTCTAGTTTCAAATGACGATAAAATATCCACTTATTAAATTAATCGCACTTTTTTATTTTATTTAAAAAGCTAAAGTTGAATCCTACAAATGCTTCTTAGAAGATAGGCAACATCCAAGACAAGTCGTCTTGGAAACAGGGAACACTACACGATTCATGCATGAGGTATTTTTTATTGCTTTCCTTCTGACTATATTTATATCATCAAAGAATTGTCAACGATTTTATTCAATTACTTCGCCATAACCAAAATTTCATAGAAAAGAAACTTCTTTAATATTGGGACAGCTATCTTCGTTAAAGCATAACAACATTTATAAAATTAGACTATGAAACATATGTGGGGCTATACAGAACCTGATAGAAAATGGTTGGCATTAACATCGACGTAAGCAACCAGAAAATAGGCGGAGTTCTATCTCAGAAACAAGGAGATCCGATGGTGTTATTCGCTGCTCCAGGAAATTGTTGCAGAAACCGGAGTAGGGAATAACTATCGAACGTGTTAACAGACGCGATCTCCGTGCCGAGATAATTAAAAGTATAGAAGCCCCAACAGTTTCGCCACGCGAGATTAATATTATCCGCATCACCGTCAAAAGCTTCTTTAGTCGACGACCAACGCTACCGCCGCCATGGGCCGCAGGCGCGGCCGGGCGGCGCGGCACGGCGCGTGTTAGGCGAAGTACATGACCTTCTTGGTGACGGCGTGCACGGTGATGGCGCGCGCCATGGCGATGGGCGTGCGGTCCTCGCTGCACGCCGACTGGTGGCTGCCCTCGCCCGAGTCGTGCTCCTTCTCCACCAGGTGGTAGCGCGCGCGGAACGCGACCAGGTGCGCGTAGTACGCGGGCGCCGGGATGGACACGGAGCGCGTGCAGCGCACGTACGTGTGGCACAGCTGGTACGTGAGGCACTGCAGCTCGTCCGAGCCGAAGTGGTTGTCGTCCCACAGCACGTGGTAGTGCGACGGCCGCGACGTGCCCTACGACACACCAGCTTACTCATACGCCTTCACAATATTATACTTTATCGGGGGACGGTGCAATCGGACAAAAAAATGTGACAATGTGGTTCGCAAAGCGAGAGCTGTACGAGTAGGTATAAGAAGAAAAAAAAACGGCAGTCTTTGGGGACTGCCGATAGAAGTGAAAAATAAGTAACTTTTTGATTCTCGCGTTGATGTCTTTCGGTCGATACATTTCGCCTTCGATGACGATGACGCGAGTTCCATGATTTTTGTTCACCCAAAAAGTGCTCAACACGCCTAAAGAAGTTTTCAAAAGCTTACCTGTATTCCTTGATGACTGCAGAGATAGAAGTCGAACTCGGTTGGGTGCGTGATGCCCAGGTCGACCGTGGTGCCGGCGGGGATGTTGCCGGACTTGCCCGACTGCTCCTTCTTGTCGGCGCAGAACAGGCGCGTGTGGTGCCGCTTCTGGACCACTATGAACGTGATGCCCGGCTTATACTCCGCCTCCAACTGGAAACATTCACATTTCGTATTAGTGGAAAGTATTGCTATTGAATTCCTACAATGGCGAGGTGTTTTAGACCAAGATAAATGCTTTATTTGTAAAGTTACATTTGATTGTTATTACTTTGTGTGTGGTAATCTCTTCTGAACCAATTGCCATAGCAACAAATCAAAGTTAAAAATATATTTCTTAAATGTTTTCTTTTCTTTTACTGAGGCCTCGTGACCCCCTTATAGAGGCTTCCACCACACGTCAAAAAACACTGCATTAGACGAACGAGGCAGTCGTTGTTTGTTTTTTTGTATATCCAAAGTATCTTGTCAAGTAATTTATCAATCCCATCAAAAACATAAATGTGAAAATGGGAGCCAAGTTCAATATTAAGAATAAACGTGGGCGTCGACTTCGCCGACAAAAGAATTCTAAATGGGTGCCAAGTTCTGTAGATAATCCTGAAATTTATTTATAAGAACGTACAACATTTTAAAATAAAAAAACACAATTTGATATGATGATTTCAAGATTTAGCTTGGCTAGTTTTAACATAAGTTGTGAAGAATTTTATATACATAATTATGTATTCGTAAAAGATAACCGACAATTATTCCCAGGTGAAATCGTCTAATAAATACATACAAAAAGAACGATTTTATCTTCAGTAATTAAAAATAGTTTGGAAAATCCAAAAGTGCACGCCTCATACATAACACTCATTCATAAACGAAAAATAAATTCAAAACATAGTTTCTAACAAAAATGAACAATTTATCACTTTTCATGAAGTCGTAATGTCAAAGACTGACAAAGATATTTACTTGGCGGTTGCTAGGCAACGTACGGCCATCAAGTCAATGGTTGGAAATATTTAGATAAAGATATTATATTTTAGTTAGTATTTTATTAATTATAATTAAACTACTTTGAATAAAAGAGCCATTTTCAATAGGGTTCCTTCTACGGCTGAAACGAATGTATAAAAAAAAATTGACTCAATTAATTGATTTTATCGCAAGCTACAATGTTTTCAGGGTTCATAAATTGACGGACAGGAATTTTTTTTCAACTATTTTGATGCTTTTTCCATTTCTGCTGCATTAAATCAATTGTTAAAAAGTACAGTATTAAACTCCATTTAATCATCTTTACAATGGTATATAAATTAAGTAGGTTCTGTGTACTAGCAGGAGTGTAACAATAAAAACAGTTACAGAAATGGGGCAAAAAAAAATTTTCGATCGTAGAGCACACTCTAATGCTTCGCATTAAGAGTCGTGCAATAAATATTTTCCAAATCGTTTTTTGGTTTATTTCACCTACAAAATTTTCCTTAACTAAAAATGTTCCGACGGTGTCTCGGGAAAATATGGCAACCCTACTATGAAAGTAGGTAAGAATTTTAAACTTTGTTAGGTAACTTGGTTAGGTCGCTACTGCAGCGCCTCAGGTATGTTCGCTGAAGCGCGTACCGACTGCTTTCACGCGACCATGCGCAAGCGGGGCGCGTCCTTGGTGCGTAGGGTGTGGGGCAGCACCAATTCCGTCCTGGCGATGATCGCGGACCGGATGGACTGCTCATACATACGGCACTGCTGTGATAGGCATGCTGCCATCAGCAGGGTCGGGTAGATATTAAGTGTGTTAGTATGTCTTGCTCTCATTTTTATTATTCTTTTTGTTGTGTGTTCTGTATTTGTGTGTACTCCGTATATGAGCTAAAGTTGCTTGAAATAAACGTATTTTATTTTATTTTATTTATTTAGGAAGCTTTTCTTCTGCTCGGTTTTTTATACATGTGATGTAGGTGTATATCGCTCCGACAGGCGCTCTCACTAACGCAACGTGCTTGGTTGGAGTTCTTTTGGGGTATTTTTTAATAGACGATTAGGTATTTTACTGTGCTGTACGTGCGTACTTATTTGTTTGCTAAATTGTATTGTAATTTTTATTTTTATTGAAACTTTAAGTAAACTGGTAGAAATCGTAACGTAACGAAAAAAGTGTTATGGTCTACGCGAAATTTCTCTGAGAAAGTGTGAATTTGGTCAAAATTAAAATCCAAGATGGTAGCTGCGAACGTTTTCAAATTTTTCATCATGGATATCGTTTTCATGGTCTTTGAGGGTGCTGAAGCCGATAGTGACGTTAAAATGTAAATCCATGGTGGAATCCATAGATGGCGGCTGCGAAAATATTCGAACTTTTCATCATGGGTCTCGTTTTCATGGTTTTTGAGAATGCTAAAACCGATAGTGAAGTCAAAATGTATTATATCCAAAATATATTTTAATATTAAATTTTTCGATATAATAAATTTAAGTAACCATCCGATAACTTGTATGTGTGGTGCCATAACCGTGCCAAAAACGCGTTCCTGACGAGGTTCCCCCGACCGCTCACGTTTTTTATTAATAACAAACTTACAGTTTGCACCACACATAAAAGTTATCGGATGGTTATCGGTCACTACTAGTAGTTACGTAAACAGTCATAGTTACATAAAACTTGACAAAAATAAATAAAATTGAAAAAAAATAGTCAAATTAGATAGAATTGGAATAAAATTATTATTAAAGAGATAAAAGGAGATGTTTCAAAATGTATGGAGCCTGGGCCAGGTCCTTGTACACTATACAAAAAAATAGGGAAATTCATTTAAAACAGTTCTTAATTGTCCAATTACTTTAAAATGGCTTGGTTTGCTGGTAAACACAAGAAATTACACTTGAAATTGCAACACAACAAAAACCCGTCATGGCGGTAAGCTGTCATTTTGATTGACGTTTGTCACGTTTGACATGTTTATTTCACACTGTTGTGACAGCTGACAGTTCTGTTTCTATGATCTGCTGTCATTTTGATTGACGTTTGTCACGTTTGACATGTTTATTTCACACTGTTGTGACAGCTGACAGTTCTGTTTCTATGATCTATGGTTTACTGTCAATGTTTTTAAGCATAGAGTAACTAAATCCGTGAGACGCCATGTTGAAAGTCGATAAAAATTGATAATAAATATCAATTTACTACCACAACAGTAAACATTTAATTGAATTATCTGTATTTTTCCTAAATTCTACGGATTTTTCTCTTTTTTTTGAGATACTGTACATAGACCTGGCCCATTTTGAAACATCTCCTTTATTTTATTTACTCCAAGGAGATTGTATTGGGAGTGGCAATAGACTCAAGGTATCGAGTAGCTGCAGTGTTCAGGAATTTTAACCTATGAACTGGATTTAGGTTTGTCTTGTGATTTGGTACCGAGTAAACTAGATTCTTAGGATCATTGTTTTGATTACGGACTTGGATATATTATTTACGATTTGGTTTGGTTGCCGTCATGGACTCCTAACGTTGGGATGTATCTCACAGTAAGTTACCTAATGATATATTATAAGGACATCAACAGACATCGCGTAAATATAAGTTACTAGGTTTTTCCCGCGGCTTCGCTCGCGTGGATGTCGGAAAATGTCACACGGCAACGTACTACCGAGATAAAAAGTACCCTATGTGTTAATCCAGGTTATAAACTACTAGTTTTTGCCCGCGGCTTCGCTCGCGCGGTTGTTGGAAAATGTCCCAAAAGTACCGTTTCTACCGGCGATCTAATTAAATAGAACACAAAATCCTCAGTGACTTTTTGTAGGTATGAATGAGTACTTTAATCATGTAGTACGTAATTTTTTTGTACCATCAATAGTTTTATTATTTACTCATTTCATTTTCTCATTCATAGGTAAAATTTTGCTACTTTGTGTTACATTATTGCAATTTCCTTATAGTCACTGCTTAAAAGTCACTGCTGAGACATGATACTGTTACTTATTTATACTGTGACTCTAGCGCCGTTCGTCGGTCGATTTGCCACCAAGGCCTCTCGATAAGGATGGTATAGGTAGATACCTTATTTGTATGTCGTATCTACTAGATTTTCTCTACAAGGCCTAGGCCTTGAGATATTCTAATATTTTGAAATATCGGCATGGTAAAGAAATTTCCAAAAAAAGCATTACTAGTCTGTCCAATCACTAACGAACGATTCCCAAAAGTAGTCAACAAAAATGAAGCAAGTAATGATCATACCTAATTACAGTACTTAATTACTAATAATAAATATAAATGCCGTCGACTCGCTATGAATGAATGGCAAGTACAGCTAGTAATAGCTATCTATCCACTCACACACACACGGCTGCGCACCGCGTCCGCCGCCCGCCTTCTTTTGTCAAACAGAGATAGCAATATTCCGAACGAATTTTGCACACAATATCTCGACTTGTAGTTGCGAGCCGTGCTCGCAGGCCTCTTAAGATGTACAATCCTGTAGAACATTATTTTATCGCGGCACACGCCAGTGTAGCTCCCAGAAGGCATGGTTTTTTCCGACATCTTCAAAAATCATCGTCATGTTTCAGTCAATTTACACAAAATCTTAATGCATTCCTCATAATTCACTCCGTCCATTAGTTAAAACCATATGAAAATCCGTTCGGTAGTTTTTTAGGTTATCACGTTCAGACAGGCAGACAGACAGACGCGGCGAGGGACTTTGTTTTATAATATGTAGTGATAGTGATTACAAAAAGTTCACTTCAAAGGAGGACCGGACAAAATGGTCCCCACGACCAATAACAACCACACATATGTCATTAGATAGGGATTTTAATATAGAGCACTACTATGGCGGCTCATTTGAAATCGCTGTGTGAAAAAAGTTGTGGCGATATTTCGCAGGCCTGACCTGGACGGTCGATAATGGAACACTTGAATATTAATCACTTCTGGTGGTCTAGTTTGAATATTTTCAAATGTATCCCTGGCGATGATAATACAATAATATGGTACCATCGAGCTGATCTGATGATGGACCTGGACGCTAGATAATGGAACTCTTGAACAGCTATTAGTAAATGAGTGTGGGCTCATTAGAATTGTCCCAACGAGTCCTGTTCATTTTACCTGATGACTGCCCTGGATTCTTTGAATTGCTAGGTACTAGTAAACCCATCTAGTGTCGGCTCATTAGATGTGTACTCAACTAGTACAATATGTAAAGCACTTTATGGTTGGCCTGGAAGGTTTATAACGAAGTTCTGAATTTTACCTTGCACATGATTACGAAATAGTTAGATACACATACATGAAATAGTACACAGTTTTTAAACTTTATTACTACTAGTTTGAGCTTGTCTAAGTTGAAATGACGCATTCCACTACCACATTTTACGTACACAAGCAAATTTTAAGTATGAATAACTGGCTTTCGCCTGCAGCTTCGCCCGCGTGGAGGCAGAAATTATCCCGCGGGAGCGTACTACTGGGATAAAAAGTATCCTATGTGTTAATTCAGGTTATAAACTATGTGTGCCAAATTTCATTCAAATCCGTTCTGCCGTTTTTGCGTGATTGAGTAAGAAACAAACAGCCAAACATACAAACTTTCACATTTCATTGTAGCGGTTACACCGCGACATACGAACTACGCAGTAAAGACATGACGTCACACAATTCCTGCATCGCGCAGTTAGAGTTTACCGAGCGAAAAAAAAAAATAAGACTATCCGAAATCAACTTACGGGCAGTTGCCCGCCAGACATAACACCCGTCTGGTCGGAGGATCCTCCCTTTTCAAATGAGGATAAGTGAACTTTACACCGTGCTCCTCATACCTCTAAATTAGATAATAGTTGCACGAAGGATGCGTTGACGTTCATTCTCGGGGTCACCAATTTAGAGGTATGAGGAGCAGGGTGTAGAGTTCACTCATCCACCATAGAAAAGGGAGGATCCTCCAACCAGACGGGTGTTATGTCTGGCGGGCAACTGCCCTTAAGATGATTTCGGATAGTCTTATCTATGTTTTTCGCTCGGTAAACTCTAACTGCGCGATGCAGGAATTGTGTGACGTCATGTCTTTACTGCGTAGTTTGTATGTCGCGGTGTAACCGCTACATCATCATATCAGCCGAAAGACGTCCACTGCTGGACATAGGCCTCCCCCAAGCACCGCCACTTCGACCGATTCTGTGCTTCCCGCATCCAGCGAACTCCTGCGGCCTTTACTAGGTCATCGGGTCCATCTTGTGGGAGGCCTTCCAACGCTACGTCTTCCGGTACGTGGTCGCCACTCCAGAACCTTTCGGCCCCATCGGCCATCTGTTCTGCGAGCAATATGTCCTGCCCATTGCCACATAAGTCTGACAATTTTTCGGGCTATGTCGGTTACCTTGGTTCTCCTGCGGATCTCTTCATTTCTGATTCGATCACGTAGGGAAACTCCAAGCATAGCCCTCTCCATTGCTCTTTAGGAGACTTTTAGCCTTCTGATAAGGCTCATTGTGAGTTTGTGAGCGACCACGTTTCAGTGCCATAAGTCATCACTGGCTACACGCACTGGTCAAAGACTTTCGTCTTGAGACACTGTGGTATGTGGGACGAGAAGATATTGCGTAGCTTCCCGAACGCTGCCCAGCCGAGTCAGATTCGACGATTGACCTCTTTCTCGAAGTTGGACCTACCTAGCTGGACAGTTTGTCCTAGGTAAACATACTCGTCTACAACTTCGAGCGTAGCGTCTCCGATCTTTATGAGAGCGGGTGTTACATGGGCATTTGACATGACCTTTGTCTTGTCCATGAACCTCTATCATTTATTACTCAGTGATAGAAGAGATAAAGCAAAAAAAATCTGCTGTTCCGCGAACATAAATGTAGGAAACAGCTGATATTTTTTCGTGATTTGAGCTTTGGTCCCATAGTGAAAATTGTTCATAATGATGAGTTACAATGACCCCTTAAGATATTTAGTGTAAACAAAAAATTGCAAAATAAAAAATTATGGAGCTTATTTTTAGGTTAGTTATATGTAAAATGTAATGGTAAACTAAACTATGGCTATGAGAATCTTAAAGCTATTCTGAGAAAAAAAATCTCTAAATTAAAAAAATATTTTGTCACATCTAAAGTCGAATTTGACTATCGTGTGACGACTCCACGTGGTACTTGTTTGCTCTACCCCGTGATTTTTTTTAAGCCGTAGGTGCGCAGTCTGGGCAGCCTCGACGTGTTTTATATGAAATTTTTCACTTGTTGTATGGAAAATATGAAAATTTATTACCAAGATGTTGGGATGTAGGGGTTTAATTATCGCGACACACCATTATCGAGATATAAGCAAAGAAAAAAAAATACAGTACTGTTTTTGCTTTTTGCACTGAACTCGAAGTGTTGGTGTGCATTTTAGTTCATGCCAACTAATTTTTACCACACGTTTATAATCGCGTTTAAAAATAATCAGATTTAGTTGGATACACCAAATTTTTTCGCCACAACTTTTTTCACACAGCGATTTGAAATGAGCCGCCATAGTAGTTGTTGCTCTATATTAAAATGCCTATCTAATGACATATGTATGGTTGTTATTGGTGCTTGGACCAGCTTCCATACATTTTTGCCGATCATCCTTTGTAGTTTTATTGATAGACAGTTTATATATTAAAAAAAAATATACTACTGAAACTTGAACGCGACATACCACACACTCGCTCAAGTATATTTGCGCATACGGATATTTGCACGAAGTTCGGAATCCAAAAATGAAAGACACACATAATAGAAATTTGCGCAAGTTCTTCAAAAAAAGTGTGTGGCTACCATAACACACAAAGTGGCCTACCTTGATACAAGCTTCTCTGACGGCGGTGAGCTCGTGCTGCAGCACGTGCAAGAACTGTCCCTCGGATATACCGTCGCGGTACATAATGATGCGGTGCGGCTTGAATCCGCCCGTGCTCTTGTAGAACATTATCAACAACTCCTGCACCATGCTGCTCATTTCATGTACTATCTCTTGTCTGAAACGTGGCGTCGTTACAGTTAGGTACACACACTTGTATCACCCGACGCGATGCTCATAGTGCTCTTTGCGCTTGTATCGTGATATTCATTGGCGAGAGAGCGGGCGTCGCTTCGGGTGCTACACATAATTCCGCCTTGAGACTAGCGGCCCGCCAGCGTTTACGTAAGAAAAAAAAAAACAAAGTTATCTAATCTGAAACCATCAAATGGTTTTTGAGTTCTTTATTTTACAAATATGTAGATAATTTGACGAAATTTATGTCTATTTTTATAGAACATTGCATAAAGTAAAACTGAACAGTGTATCTGGTTGATAAAACAAAACATTAATCAAGCTGTTAAAAAACGGAAAGGAAAGGATTCATTAATAAACAATAAAACAGCTTTTAGTCACAAAAATAAAAACAAATTAGGTTTAATTGAATCCGGGACATTTCTTTGGCTGTCTGTACCCTATTTGATTGTGTATTTCGGGTATAGTCGTATTCCAAAGTTATGGTTTCGAAAAATTGGATGGAGGTACGCGCAGGGAGTGCGCACATTGCAAACTTTTATCGGCCGATAGGTTAGTCGCTATCGAGCTGAGTCAAAGACTTAAAATATATAATTTAATAAAAAAACGAGTGCACACACTGTTTACAATGGTCGGCCAATTGTTTGGAGTTCTCTTCAATTTTGAAATCATGGCGCTTGCGCTTGACACGACTTCGCCCATGCATTGTGTGTTTTAGAACTAATAGAGCGACAGGTTAACCAAAAGGGAATCGGGACGCCTTTCAGATTATTTTATCGACCGATTTTAGATTGGATAATGTGCGCACTCCCATATTATATGCTCATATCCACTAGCGATCTAAGGAAACTATTCGTCAGCCTAGCTTGTGCCCAAGTGATTTGGGGCAGTCTCCTGCGTCACTAGATGCAGCTGAATACCAACTAAACTATCGGCCGATAAAAAATCTGCAGTGTGCACACTCCATAAGACGGCCCCATCTACTTACTTATAAAACCCTAACGGTGAGTCGGTGCAACTCGCACACCTGCCCTCGCTTGTCATTGACGAGAGCAGTGGAGGTGTGATGAGCGAAGCGAAAGGGAAAAATAAAAAAACAGCGTAAGTGCGTTTGCGCACTGTTCCCGACCCGAATCCGAGATAACACGGACCGAAGTAACCGTAGTACTATTAGTGTGAACCCTTGTGCACAGCCCCCGATCAGTTTCAGCGGCCAGTACAGAAACTAACCGCGGCAATTGTAATTGGTTACTAAAGTTACGCTACGCTATTTGATACATGCAATCAGACACACAGTGGGAGGATTTTCGGTCAAATATTGGTACATAATCGTCGGTCAGCAGTGCACAATCAATCTTCGAACTCGGTATTCTCGGGCCGTATTGTCTCGGAATCGGATCGGACGCAGTGCACAAGCGCAAAAACTGTAAATTCGCGTAAGAATCGAAACTCACGATGCGGTTTACGCATGCACTCGCCACTGAGATGGATAAGCGGGATTTTAAACACACGAGTTTGTTCGGTGTGCAGTTGTGCGCTTGCATCTCGACACATCATATTAGCAGGTTTTGTGGTGAGATATCGTATATGTTCCTCTTTTTTTTTAGTATAAACCAGGCGCCATGGTCATGGTCACATCTCTCACGGAGAGCACTCGAAAACCACCTCAAAAAGTGATCACTTGAAGTTGGACGCTTATATTTTTTCTATTCAGTCGCGGTCGCAAAACAGTGGCGCATGCATTTGTAACTTGAACCGTAGTACTCAAATTAGTTATAATATGTATAACCCGTGCGAATTAACTAGGCACCTCGCTGGAATGCGGCCCCTCCCCTGATTCCCCGCGCGAGCCCGCGTCCCGTACACCCGCGCCGTGACGTCAGGCGCCAGGTGCCCAGCCAGCCCGCACGGGCGCCCCCCCCGCGCAGAAGGCTCGTCGCGTACCTGTGCTGCTGCACGCGCACGGTGGCGGCGTAGCGCGAGGGGTGCGCGTCCATGGAGCCCACGACGGCGGCGATGGACGGCTTCTTGTTGTCGCCGGCCGGCGGGTGCGTCACGTCCACGCCCAGGAAGATCACCGGCTCGTTGAACACCTAGCAATCAAGCGAGCTTTAAAGGGGATGCGCTAAGGTACCTCACGAAATTTTCTGACGTTTTTTTTGCAATTTGGAGGTAACTGTCAGGTTGTGTGATGATCTTGTAGAGTTGTTTGAATGATTTCAATTATTATAGTTGAGTAAATTCATATTTAGTAACAGTCGCGAATCACATTTTGATCAACATACAACTGCAAGTTGCAAAAAAACTAAGAAAATTTGAATTTTGGGGTAACTTAACCTGTGGAACACAACAGACGACAATTAACTAGTGCCTTCGACCAAATCCACCGATGGCTATTATCAAAAAAACCTATTTAAACTTCATGACTTGGTTACGCGGCACGATGATGCGTGGTATTCAAAAAGTAATCACACCTCGTGCCTAGAGTTGTTAATTTCACAAGATAATTATAGATGCAAACAAGTCTCTAAAGCCCTAAGAAGTGGTGAAACGGCGGGCGTTTTGGGGGACTGTCTCATGTCACACAAGTTAAATCTTACTCTGGGTGCCAGAGTTCATCGAAAACACTCGATCCCTTAGTTGTAACGCTGCATAGTGTTGTTTAGATAAGTGTTTCTGTACAATGGAAGGTAATAAAAATATATTTTTTTTACATTTTAACGTTCGAAAAGTGCCGCTTCTGGCATTTAAATAAATGACTTTTGATTTTAATAAATTAGACGGTAGTGTCCGACAGATTTGCTCGAATTGATTCCATCTCGTGCATAACAGCAAGTGAATATCAAAAACATAATTGCAAAATAACGACAGTATGCAAGCATCTGTATGAAAATTGTTTGGATGTTGATGTTGTACTAAATAATTGAAGATATTTCGGTCCTCTCGATCAGTGAAAAGCCACACGTAAATGAACATACCTTAGGACGTAGCGACGGCACGAGGATAGAGTTAATACCGCCAAGTTTCACGTTGATCTTCAGACATAGATTGCTTAACGTCTGCGGCGACGTTTTGTTCACGTTCTTGGCTTGAACACACTGAGTCGCCATGCCTAGCACGGTGTCTCCTACCCGCTTTACTTCAGCTACGAAAAAGGATTTATATGAGTAAATATTTCTCACAACCTGCACTATCATACCATTGACCTAGTTCTATTAAACATCCTTACATAATATAAAACGGAATGTTTCTCTGTATATATTATATCATTTATGTCCTTTAGGTTCGCTAATGCCATTTTTCTTTTTTCAATTAAATTCTTAGAACAAAATTTATACGCTACGAAAAATACAATAAAAATAGCAGTATTTTTCGTAGCATATACATTTTGAATATAAAAATTCGTAAAAATTCTAAAGATCAAAGGATATCGCAGAACAACATCGTTATGAAACCTGGACTTAATAGATTGCTGTTTTTATCATAGCTTGTTCCTTCGCTATATGAAAAGAAGGCCAAATCTCGAATTAGAAACAAATTAGAGGATGATATTTATTATTATTTATGTTAATACATACCATAAACAGGCGTCTTCCCGGGCAACACAACAACCACAAGCTGCAACTGCACGAACGTACTCTTGAGGTACTTGAACATCGGCTCTACCTGATCCGGCCCCGTCGCGTATTTACAGAAGCACGGCTGTCCGATGATCGGCATGCCGGCGTCATTCGATATCTTTTGCAGCTGCTGAGTGAAGTTCCTGAAACGAGAAAAAAACATGTAACCCACATAAGCCGGAAAATTTAATATAAGAACGCACAATATCTTAGAAATCGTTAAAAACGGTCCGTCCAATAAAAAAATATGCGTGAACATCGACGTAACATACAAACATACATGCTAGTGGAATTGTGAACAACCTCCTTCTTTTAAAAATATTTCGTAAGGAACGAATGAATTCAGTTTGTTATCATTGTCAGGGTACTAGACAATGCTGCTGCCTGTCCTCTTGATAAACATAAAGAGTTTGAGGTAAAAATTCTCGATAAAAAGAAGCAATTAGACTTAGGGCCTATTTCACGATGTCCGAATAGCCACTACTTACTGAATAAATTCAAAAAAGGAACAAAATTTGTATGAAATTATCTGCCAAGTAAGTTTATAGGAACTTATTCGTAGGTGGTGAAACAGGCCCTTAGAGGTATAGATAGAGTTAACTTACTTCAGGGCATCTTCCCTGACAGTTCTCTGGGGTGCAAAACAAGCAATGGCCCATACTCGTATCTCGACACCCATGAAGAACTGTTTGCCTCTCATATCCCACACGCCTTGATTTGGTAACGCTTGCTACGGACAAAACGAAAGAAAAGCAACCATTAGAATACAAAATTCTAAAACGATATACAAGGTGGAGACGACAATACAACAAAAAATTTAACGGCGTGTCTATAATGACGTTCCCATTATGTATACAAAAATTCAATTGAATATATTCAATAGTTTAGTAATTATAGCCCGGCAAAATCCATAGTCGGCTCAGGCTATTCCGTTTATCCACCCCAAAAATCCACCCTAAGGTGGATATTCTGAAAGGTATGCCCGAGAATTCACCCAAGGCCTAGTTGAATAAACGGAATTTATAGGCTACATATAACATACATTACATATAATTTGTTTGAAAAACTCATTTTTTTATTTTGAAGCTAGGATTTTTTATAGTTCCAAAATACTCTTAAGCATTAGTAGTGCCAGTATTTAAATTTTTTGTTGTATGATAGTCTCCACATTGTATACAAAACGATACCATACTATACGACTATAATAATTTGTCAAGATACATGTCCGATATTATTGCATTCTAAGAGCTGACACATCTTTTTGAAGCGGCTGCAGCATTCTATATTTTGGCGTTGCATGTCGTCGTCAGATAGTGCTCCTTCGATGTCACATATTTGTGTTGTCACTTTCATACGCCTTCCACAAATTATAACATATATTTGTCGTCATCTTAACTACAGATATTAGGATGAATAATGAAATCAGATATTATTGTCAACCTGTCCATGGTAATATATTTATGCTCGTGACTGTACCTAAATAGCAGGTATTACCTGTCCGCCAAGTGACGAGACGCGTCCGCCATACTGCAGCTTGGGCGGCGGCAACACTCGGCCGCGCACCTCCATCATGTTGTTCGAGATCGTCAGACCAAACTCTTTCACATACAAGTCTGTGTTGAAATTCGCACGCCGAACTAGATTATTGATTTCTCTTTCCCTGTTTGAATATTCAACCGATTTTATTTATCTTTTATAACAGTTTATAATGAAAATCCTAGTGTGGCAATACAATTGAATTCAATTGATACAGGCTGTAATTTTATTGTAATTAAAAATAGCTTTAGAACACTTGTGTTTGGTGGTGTGAGGTTCTGTCAATTTGCTTAGTTACAAAATACTTCCTGTATGAAAAGATAATAATGAAAGATACAGATAGGAAAAACATTGGAATTATTATCCTGCTACATTACATTACCAGTAGAATTTACCTGTCGGGAGCTGAGCGCGCAGTCGCCTTGATCATGGTCGAAGTTTGCATGTCAGTGAGTTTCTTAATACATCTTTGACCAGGCACTATGTTGCACACTTCCAGTGGGAGGTACGTGTGTTTATGCTCCTGACCTACTTGTAGACATGGTAAATGCGGATACCGCAACTTCATCTTATACTTGTCCAAGAAATATTTAGCTACAGTACATTCTACTGTTTGTCCATTTTCTAGCTGTAGAGGAAATCTGTAGAAAATTGATTAGAATCAAAATTTTAATTACTCACTGAAACCAAATAGGGAAAAGATGTTTCGTAAAAGTTTGGGTATAACTGTATTAACCCAATTTTATTATTAACTAGCTGCGCCCCGCGGTTTCGCCCGCATAAATCCCGATCCCGTGGGAATATCGGGATAAAAAGTATTCTATGTCCTAACCCATGTCATGACCCACCCTTGTGAAAAATTTCACCCAAATCCGTTCAGCCGTTTTAGAGTGAAAGCGTAACAAACAAATAAACTCAGTTTCGCATTTATAATATTAGTTAGGATTCTGACTTGTTGATTGCCCATACAATCAACAAGTCAGAATATATATAATTAAGTAACTGTGCCTGTTTGTGTTTTAACGTTTTTCTTTATATTTTATCATTTTCCTTTTTCCTATGGGGACAGGCAAAATATACAAAATTCTGCATGTATTCTGCATCCTATCCCTTAATCATCTGTTTTCCTCTTCCACAATCGAAATTAATTTCTTATCATAAACACCCTATTGCCAATTAAAATGACTGTTAACCAAACACTGATAAATTTTTCCCCATGTCTAAATGTCACCACTCATATTCTTTAATTGCCACTGCCAGTAATAACCTACTGGTATTTACATTACTGATCAGAAACACCAAACAACTGTAAATTACTTACGATTGCATCTGGGAAGGTCTACGGGTCACATTACACACTCTATATTTCCTCTTCATTGTACCACAATGAGTGATTTCTATCTTGAGTCCTTTGATTTCTTTTGTGAATTTAACTCTCTGGGAGTCTGTCAATGGCTTTCTTTGATCATTAATGTCTCGTATGTCAAGTACTTCACACATAAATTCTATGACTGGCTGTGCTTTGTAAAAGGCAGTTGCAGAAACTGAAAATTGAGGAAATCTATTAGTATAACAACCAAATTTTTGATATTGTTTAAAAATTGGTTTCTAATATTGGTTCTCATAGAACAGTATTTTTTGTAACATAAATACTACTTACCATCTATGTTAAGCATCATTTTCCACTGGCTGGGTCTCACCGACTGGTGGAAACCAAACCAAACCTCTCTACCACCACCAAGAGGATGGTAATATCCTTCTGGAGATGAGAAAAATGACCGTCCCACTGGAGTATACATCATAGATGGTAGATGCCGCATTACCACATCCAAAGCTAAGATGGCGTCATAAGGAATCTGCCTTGTTCGACCTTCAAGAGCTTCCTCCAATGCAAACAATGACACCTGAAATGATCAAATAGTTAAATGTTATCACTAAACTCAATTTTTATTTGCAATGCTGCCAGTCTTTGCCAATAACTCGGCTACTAGTCTAGTAGACAAACTACGAGACATACATTTTGAGACATAGCAGGTTTCCTTTTCTTCAATAGGAAGGTATGGTAGGCCACTTGTGGAAACAAAACCAGTATAAGCTGGCCTCTAAGTCTATTGAACCTCCATACTACTTTAGCCCAGCTCAAGATCAAAGTGTTCACACTGATGTGCAGCCTACATCCGGATTATTGAGACGACAACTGTATTGTGTCCGTATTATTGTTTTTATCAGATAAAAGAAGGCAGACTCTTAAGATTCTTTTTAACTGTTGATTCAGAAACATATAGATAAATTAGGAAAAGTATGCACTTTGGTAATCTTCCATTTCCAAAGAAGCACAAACAATGGGCTTCTAAGTTTTGTACCACAGCAGTTTGTACACATATCATTGCAAGTTTTTATGAATTTTTCTCTGTCAGGTTAACAAAACTAAATATTCGTAGAAATGTATTATCGGGGATTCATATCCTACATATTATGAGTGCATTATCATAATTTTCATATGAAAACTAAAGGCAGGTAATAAAGTATCTCTCTGATGTTGAGCCAGATTCTCAATAGAAAATCTATCAAAACAAGAATTTGATTCCTTTGTTTAAAACTACTTTCATGTTTAAGTATAAATGCAAATGTTCACAAACCTGTGCAACCCATTTAATGCTGACACGGAAAACTCTATCTTTGCCTTCTCCAGGCAATATAACCTCCAATTCTACCTTATCATTACCAATAGGCAGGGGATCTCTTGTATACAGATTATTTCTGCCATCAAACACAGGTTTGAGTGCTCCAAATATTTTATTGTAACAATGAACCATAGTTTCAACAATTTCTCTATTGACCTAAAAATAGTACAAAAACATGTTATTTTCTTCTTACAGTATAAAATTACATTTGTTGTAGGCAGGACTAAAAAAATGATAATATCATTATTTAGTAAAGTATAATAGATCACTCATGCTACCAAATGCAATCAAAGAATAGACAAAAGATGATTGTCAACAATGTGGAACTCACCTTTCTGGGACATTTATCTGGCTGTATATTAACATCATAATGATGTACGAATCCTCTGGGCATTGATATTTGAAAATGATTAGCCCTTAGCATAATCGGTCTTCCTTCATGGCCGAGGTTGGGACGTCGCGGGCATGTGAGTGTTGGGAGATCCGCCAGTGGTGCAGCGGGCGACACGAGGCTCATAGCACCCGCGGCGCCGGCTGCGCCAGGAGCAGTCGCTCCAGTCGCAGGGGCAGTGCTTGGGACTCCGGCCGCAGCACCAGTGGTGCTCGCGGCCGCGGTCACTGCCCCCGCAACACTCACCGCACCAGCATTCGTGTCCCCCGCTGGAGCTGAGTAGTTTACACATGTGGAAATATAATTCACAAACTTGCACAAATTCACAATTATTAAAAATAATGCTTTGCATCGCGTTGCTTCTGATATTATTTAGAACAATCAAACAAAGTGTTGCTCCCATAGAGCATAACACCTACCTTGACCAACGGGGTACATCCTGATAAAAGGTTTATATCAACTAAAGGTTAAAATTTATGGAACACACAAATATTTTGTGTAAGAAATAGCCACAATGTGATAATTCCAACAATAATTGTAGAAAGTGTCAAAGTATTTTCTAAGTCGTCGCCCTAATCTAATGCTCTATGACGTAGTGTGATAGTGTGGTGGTGTAGTGTAGGGACTAGCTAGAGTAGCAGATAATATATCAGAAGTTTTTACTAGTGTTGTATAGTTGATAGTAAAACCAAGTTCAGATTATGCCAAAAATTCGAAAGCTATCAACAATATACTTCTATTCACTACCAAAAAAAGAAAATTATTCAAAAAACAAAAAACCCGACTGCAAAAACACATAACTGCAAAGAGAAAAACAAGCATTATAATCTATAGAATTTTGGTATCGCAGGCGGGGGCGACAAACAAAAGTTACACCATAATATTTCCGGTTATTATTGTTATATTATTATTGTCCCCGCCTGCGATACCAAAATTCTATAGATTATAATGCTTGTTTTTCTCTTTGCAGTTATGTGTTTTTGCAGTCGGGTTTTTTGTTTTTTGAATAATTTTCTTTATTTCAAGTTTTTTTTGTATTATTAATATATCTTAATTTCGAATTGACTAATTACCAGCTTTTATTTGACACCAATATTGCTGTAATTTATTTTTAAAAAAACCTTCCCCTTTCTTTTTTTTTGTATTTGCAGATGCAATACTTAATATTATATAGCCTATGTCACTTCTACGATTAAGACGAATCTAACTACACCTCATATGTTAAAATCCATCAAGCCGTGTAGGCTACAGAGCGTGCCAAAGAAATAGACATACATACATAGTCTCGAAAAACATTACCCTCCTTCTGGGGCAGTCGGGTAATAAAATAGCAGGAATGGCCATTTAATTTGAGATGCGCCAAGGTAGCCCGCGAAATTCAAATTTTCTTACGTTTTTTGTAATTTGCAGGTCAGTATAAGGTTGTATGTTGATCTTAAAATATGATTCGCGGTCGTATCGTATCGAATGTTTATTTATCGAATTATAATCATAAAAATTCATTAATACAATTCTGTAAGTTCATGTAACTGTCAGTATTGAATGACTAATTCATGAAATCATGACATTTGACACCTTTGCTAACTTAAGAAGTTGTATTGCTAATTATATTCCAATGATTATAATTCTGTAAAGCCATATTTGTTACGGTCGCGAATCATATTTTAATCAACATACAACCTGACACTGAGCTGCAAATGGACTTTCGCGAATTGAATTTCGAATTTTCATTGAATTTCGCGGGCTACTTTGGCGCATCCCCGAGAAAATTAATATTTGAATGATATTTTTTCAAAAATACCTACTCAAATCTTGGATTTTCTCGAATTCTATTGATTTTCGCCTGCTTTATTGAGTGCTTAAATGTTGCAAAGGGGTCAAAGGGGTCTATCAAGTCCTGAAAGGAATACGTCGAATTACAGTTCACCCCGAACTATAGGGAACGTCACTCGTTATTATACATGATGCCAAATACACACCACAGTTCAATCTCACGTCCATACATACACACGTCGTCGCCCAAGGACGGATCCAGCCTTCTGATCAGGGGGGGGGGGTCACATAGTCGGGGTCCAGTCAGGACAGGCCCAATAAGTAGAGGACTAAGTCTACCGGGGGCCCGGAGCGGCAAAACAAAACGAGGCCCCCCGGTCTTCTCAGTTTATGTAGGTATGACTTTATGTTTTCATCTTCTCAATAGACTATTTACGAAAAGAAGAATGTAGGGGAATTTTTTTGCACCTCGTCTCTGAATTTTATTCTTGGCTAGGTTTCTATTGAACCTCCTTACGGAAATAGGAGTTGCTTTGTCGACTTATGCAGAAAAGTTTTAGAGTTATAAGAATATTGAAAATTTCAGCACACCGCCTTGAGTAGTCCCAGGTTTTTTAGGAATTATTTTGTCAACTTATGTGGAAAGGTCGAGAATATAGATTGTAGCGAGTGAAGCGGGCACGGGTAGCCATGATCCCCATGACCCCCCCCCGCCTTTATCGTCGCCTGCACCAGGCAGCGCAGCGGGCGGCAGCGTAGACCCAATTGTCTAGGTTTATCTACTAAGTACTACAATTTGAATACAACAACACCACCACATGCCGCCTCTGTCTGCTGATTGTCTGAACAACCTACACGTGCGTGAAGTACACTTTATGGTGCACCCACACGTTTCCTGCCTACTCACTAGTTACAAATAATAGTATTATTTAGTTTAGTGGTACTAAACTCTATGGTTTCATTCGACTCATCGACTGTGATATTGACAGACTGACAGTTTAGTTTGTATGAACCAATCCTTACATTATTGATCAATACACACACAGCTACCTATTTTGGGAAATAATATGTCTATCCCCTATAGTGGCACGATTAGAAGATCTGGAGGAGTTGTATCTGCAATTGGAAAACAGCTAAGAGGTGTTAATTTAAAAGCTGCGAAGAGAATCACAGTTAAATTTGATCCATTTGGTGAAAATGTTACTCATACAAGGTGAGGAAGGCTGAACAGTTATATAAATAGGTAGTATGCCTGATGCCCATCTCTGAACAAAGGCAGAACTTTTATACTTAGAATATTATCAAGATTTTCAGTTAATTACTGTTAGGTTACATCTCAACAAAGTTAACCAAACAATGTTCATTAATAACCTATAAAATTCAGACAGACCATCAGTTTTACCGGATACCATTGTCGCATTAGATTATTATCTGTAATGGCAAAGAAAATCATTTCTTCTCTCAGACTTCGCCCCCAAGACGACCCACCGACTACTTTATTTTAAATCTGACTGCCTGATTATAATATTATCAGATACATAATTATTGCCTCGTAACCTTACCTCTTTTTATATCTTTGTGTACCTCTAAACCTCTATTCTCTCTTCTTTATTTTTTTTAATGTATTTCAAGTTATTACTCTGAGATTTCACACAAACATTTTTTACTTCACAAAAATGTCTAAAAATACATTACACATCAATGAAATTGTAATCTTCTAGATAAATTCTACAAGGTATGTAGCAAATTCCAAAATAAATGCAGCTTGTTCACATAAATATTACAATAAATTGTTCAGGTTAAGAACTGTCAATACATATAACCTTTATCTGCAAAAAAATATTTATTGTTTTATTTAATTTACTTATAAAGCACTTTGGTAATTGTACACTTTGTTTTAGGAATTTCCTGCACTACATAAGTTCACAGAAGATTATTTTGACTAATCCCAACTGCTCCCTGAAAACAGAAATAGTCTGTGACCGCAGTGAGCCTACTATTGATATAACTCTAGCACCTTCAATTACAGGTGATTAATCTTCTACTATACTCTGTCATATTATAGCATGCTTTTATTATCTACTGTAAATATATAAACAGCTATTTTCATCAAGATGTAAATCTATGTATATTTTTATATTTCAGAAACAGCTAAAATAAAGAACATTACATTCAAAAGCGGGAATCTCACTTGTTTAGAAATACTGCAATTGTTGAACAAACATATTTCATCACTGGCACCTGTGGAACAACCAGCAGCTGCAATCCAAACCAAAACAGAAAAGAAGAAGACAAAAAAGAAGTAAATACTATTAATAAGATGACTAGGTCAAGTAAAGGAAACCTTAATGTAGTTGAAGAATTATACAGCCAGATACCAGCATTTACCGATGTGTTTTCAGAAGATACATTTTACATATTTGTTGTGTTCTTTGTTATGTCAACACTGTTGGTTGCCTTTATTCTGTCCAAGTTTATTACTATCAAACCTGTAGAATAGAATTTAAGATAGATATTTATTTCTATGATGTTTAAAATTACTGTAAAGTTTAAAATGTATCAAACAACAAAATAAAAATGTTTTGGTAAACGTTTTTCATTTTAATTCTTCAATGTTTGGGTTCTGTCCTAGAAGCAAAATGGCTAGTGGCCATTATCATTTTCTTGCCCTTTATTAGGTAATAATAGGTAATTCGGGCTTGTATCCGTATTATAATAGTGCTCTGTGTGGTATCTACAACTCCACGTCAAAGCGCGTATTTTGCGTACAGGTGGTTGAATGCGACTTTACCTACATCTTGTGTAGCGGCACACGCTCACTCACACACGGCACAGCTCTATGTATTGCCACATCGGTCGGTCGCCCCGCGCCCGTAGCTTCCTACCTTCGCCTCCAGGTACCAGGGCAGGGATCCGGCCAGGCGCAAGCCGCCTCGTAGGAGATCGGGCGATACCCCCTGATGACTCTGACGCCCATCGCCCTCTGCGGTTTTCGCAGTAGGTACTGCGATGCTACCGCCCGTCAGGTCAGCCGCCCAGATCGGAGCCCCGTAAAGGGCCATCAACCGCACGATCCCCACGTAGAGCCGCCTATAAGCAGCGCTCGGGCCCCCTAGATTGGGAAGCAGCGTTGACAGCGCCCCAGCAGCTTGGGTGCCAGGAGGCGGCGCCCGCCGGGGGCCATGAAACACCACCTCCGACTTGCTGAGGGCCAGCTCCAGGCGCTTCCACTCACCTTGGTCCAACCTTTGTTTGTGATGTTGGTCCGTAGTTCGTTTCCTTACCAGAGTGCGAAGTGACTAGTGTGACTACTCCAGTTTAGCTCTCTTGCGCTTATCCCGGTCGGCGCAACATGTTTTTTTTTTTTTTACCCTCAACGGGGAAGCTCTTGGCCTGCATCTCACCTGATGGTAAGTGATGATCAGGCTTCAGGCCGAAGGTGAAAGCGAGCTTCACCCGGAATCCTCAACCACAGAGGAACTGGCTATCTTATCTCTAAACTGCCGAAACACAACAATGCTGTTAACATTGTTGTTATTGCGACAGACTTAGGTAAGATGGTGGTAGCTAGCCAGGCGGACTTAGAACAAGCCCTACCACCAACCGAGCAGAAAATTTTGCTCCCACTGGGAATCGAACCCGGGACCTCTGGGTCTGAGACAGGTGGCTTAACCACTAGACCACAGAGGCGGTTACATGTCTTCTTCCATAGTTTAGTCTCACAGTCGTCATATCGGTCTTTACCCCATAATTTGATAAGCCACATCTTTCCCACAGTCCATACATCGTTTATTTGGTCTTCTCCTACTCTTATAGCCATCCAAATTTAAAAAGTAACAAATAAAACTTACGAAAACATAGAACTCTTAAAGCTTGAGGCGTGAACGTCCTTCTTACACTTCAATTTAAGCCTCAATGTTTTTATATATTTTTTTAAAATTAATTTTTAGTTCATTAAGAGCTTATTTTTAAAAACAAGCTCTTAATGAACGAAAATTTACTTTTGTATTTTATAATCCTATCAAAAACATAAACTAAGTGTGAAAATTGGGAGCCAAGTTAAGACTAGGCTTTGTTGTCGACTTCGCCAAAAAAAGAATTGAGATCTAAATGGGTGCCAAGTTCTGTAGATAATCCTGTTTATATAAGAACATACAACATTCTAAAATGAATTTAAAACACAAATCGAGGGTATTCTGGGAGAACCGGATAAGTAGCGATTCTGTTATTTCGAGAAAAAGGCATTTAAAGATTTGGTTGATCATAGGTCAACGACGAAGCATAATTACAGAAAATGTTCACTACTTGTACTTAAATACATGATCGAAGTTTGTTTTGATTTTTGATTCATTTTAGAATGTTGTATGTTCTTATAAATAAATTTCAGGATTATCCACAGAACTTGGCACCCATTTAGATCTCAATTCTTTTTTTGGCGAAGTCGACAACAAAGCCTAGTCTTAACTTGGCTCCCAATTTTCACATTTATGTTTTTGATGGGATATCATTACTTTTTGTAAAGAGATTATTATTATTCGTCAATCGTCAAGATGCCTGCCTCGTTGGTCTAGTGGTCGCACGCGCTACTGCGGAGCATGAGGTCCTGGGTCGGGCAAAGTGTTATTGGGTTTTCTATCTAGAATTGCTCAGTAGTAGCCCGGAGTCTGCATTTATGCCCGGTTGTTGGCAATAGGCTCGCCCCCTATTCCATGGGACTTAACATACCTGGCGAAATGTGGGTGTACTTTATGTACACCTCTGCCTAACCCTTCGGGGAATACAGGCGTGATGTTATGTTATGTAAGTAACAAGATTGTGTCAGGATGTTATATTTCTTTCGTAACACAATTGTTTGTAATTATGTCAGATCACTAAGCCGGCGCGGCGCTACCAGTTGCAGACTGTTGGTTTGTTGAATTGTTGATAGGTATACAAAACGATAAAATAGTTATTTATGCTACAAGTGCGGAAAGTAGGTGATTTGCGACGAGGGTATAAGTCGACACGAATCGGAAATCAAATGACGCACGTGTATCATACAACGTTTTACTATGCATTGTGTGAGGAAATAAAAAAAACGAGCGACCCTTACAGTAGTCGCATATGTTTAACATCTGACATATTTAGCTGAGATAAACAACATTCATGACTTTGACTTCAACTTGACATCAAGGAATCGATTCTCCTGCGAAAGGAAGAGTTTAGTTGCTATTATAATGTCGAAATAGCGCCTTTAATATCGGTATTAGTAAAATTCGATCGAAGATATTTCAAATCGTAAAAAAAAAACTGTTTTCTGATGTTTTCCTTTGTATACACACAACTACCCAGCTGGACGCAAAATTTCAACTTTACGTCATCTGGAAGTGGGTTAGGTTTTTGATGACCATGTATATATATAATGTAGGTATATGTCACTATTTGGCTATCTATGTCAGTCAGTGAAAAAAATACCGATTTTTAGAAGTTAATATCTCAATAACCGTTTGAGCTGTATTTACGTAATTTGGGGTTCTAGTTAAATCTCTAAGGGGTTTTAATAAATATTCCAAATTTCATCTGTTTATGTTAAATAGATTTTGAGTTATTAAGGGGTCAAAAGTAGATCCAAATGGTTCGTGTAATATTACACACTGCTGCTGCGTCGCAAGAAAACTTGGCTTGACACGCGGCCCGGCGGCCGCGTGTCTAGATTTCAGTCTTGGTGTGACCAAACGTTGAGCCGTGCTCTTGCCGCTCAATGTTTGAATACATCTATAAATTTATTTATTTAATTCAGCATCATAGTACAGTTAGGTTAATAAAATGCACAATCTTAAATAGAGAAAGGTGCCAGAGGTAGAAGGGTCGTTGTAGGAATGTTGCTAAACTATACAGGGTAAAGTTAAATTAGCTAGCAAAAACTGCAGACGTGATGGGTATCGGTATCTAAACAAATGATAAAATAAAAGACTTCATGATGCTTTTCAGGGTTCCGCATCAAAATGGTCAGGCTATCATTGTAGGGAGCACCCACAGTATGAGGAAGCTGAATGACGTAACTGTGCAGGTGGCACAGTGTAATGATTGACAACTGAGTCATCACGTTTAGCTCCGATGTTAAGGATCTTGGTCTGCATGTTTACATAATACATGTCTTGACTGGCGAAAGCAATTAAAGACTGGAAGTAAAAATTTCATCGGAACGCTGCGGTCGCTCTATCGGTTGAAAAACCTTCTCCCATCACACATACAAGCAATGCTTGTACAGTCAGTAGTTCATCTTTCCCATAATAGACTATGGTGATGTGTGTTACTTTGACCTGAATGCAGATCTCCTCAAGAAATTCCTTCCGCCTTCTTATTAACTGCATTCGATTCGTTATCGGGGAGAGCAGTGGTGGCCCAGTGGTAACGGCCCCGACTTACGAGTTCTAGGTCGTGGGTTCGAACCCAAGCAGGCGCTTTACTTTGTGTAAATAATTTCATCACCACTGCTCTCAAAACGGTGAAGGAAAACATCGTGTGGAAACCGGCATGTCTTAGAACCAAAAAATTCGAAGACATGAGCCCGCGTGGTAGATTACGGTCCACTCCCTCTCACAGAGAGGAGGCCTGTGTCCCAGCAGTGGGAACATTAATAGGCTGATGATGATGATGATGATTCGTTATCAATCTTCGTATTTACCTAGACTAAAGGAAACTAAGCCAGATGAAAATGACGTTTTTGGAAATAAAACCTTTTAGCTTTAACTATTGGATTATGAAATAAAAATCGAGAGATATATTATAAATATGTATATGTAATAAAAATTGCTTCATAGATGGGCCGAAGTATAGAAGGTAGGTTTTGTGGAACTATTCTTACTTATGTTTAATACAATAATGTTAGCTTGTAATGAACTTTATCAAATGAATGGAATATACTTAAAATTCTTGTGTTCCCCAACGAATCTGAAACAGAATTAATATTTTATTAATATTACCGGATTATGCTTATCAAAAAAGATAACAAAATATTGGAATATGTATGCATTGTATACCATTTGGTAAATAAAACTTACATCTTGATTACGGGTTTTCTGTTTGCGTTCCACTAACGACGTCAAAGCTTCAGACCGGACTGCGAGCGAGTCGATCCTCTCCACAAGTTGTTGGTATGGGGACAATGGTTGGGCACCCATCACAACATGACCTAACTTGGAGTCAATCTTTGCATCTAGTCGAGCGTTACGAATCAAGTTTACAATCCAACATTCAGCTTCATCTGGCTGCATGTTCAAATTCTCAGCTAACATTCTGTAAACAAAATCATTGGTGAGCAGGCCATCAGCTTTAGAATGCTAAACGTACTTCATATTTGCAGATAATACTTACCCAATACTGATGACTTGATGAATACGGCAGAACGTTTCAAAAATCATAAGTCGAGCATTTTCAACAAACTCTTCTAGACAAGCAATCAAGAAAAAGTCGGTCAAAAGTACAGCTTGGCACTGGTTTAATTTCCTGCGTGCTGCTTCGAAGTCAAAGTTTACATAGAGATGCTCTATGAACTCAGTAATGGGGTCCCTATAAAAAAAAATATATATAAATATTTATAAGACTATGTTGCTATGAGAACTCATATATCATTTTTTATGCAATAGTTTACCTGTATGTGTAGGCTTCTTGCTGAATAACTTTTACAAGATCCTTCAGAGCATTCCTTCGAGAACGGTTAATAATGACAGCAGTAGCCAAATAACGAAGGATATGTGGGCACATTGTTTGAATGGCATTCAAGTACCTGCAACAACAAAATAAATATTAAAACATAAATAAATGTAAAATTAAAGTACATACGCGATCAAATTAATGAACTGGCGAAACTTCACAGACATGCAAGGCCGATCAATCTGCCCAGCCTTTTCCCAACTATGTTGGGGTCGTTTTCCGTTTCAGATGCAGCTGAGTACACATGGAGCGACTGCCTATCTGACCTCCACAACCCAGTTACTGGGTAACACGATACCCCTTGGTAAGACTGGTTATCAGACTTTCGGGCTTCTGACGACCCGTAACGACTGTCAAAGATCCTAGAATGTCAGCCGGGACCCAACGGCTTAACGTGCTTTCTGAGGCACGGAAGGGTCGCGGTACTTATGTTAAAATGGTCACCCATCCATGGAGTGACCGCGGCAAGCGTAGTTAAACTGATCGATCGACCCGTGCGGTTGTTATTACTTAGCCACGAGCCCCTCCACATATAAGAACCTAAACTTTATATTTTAATATTATGTCTCAACATTGTAGCTAGTAACCCATGGGAAGTTGCAAGGTAACCCCATCACAAGTATCCTTATAACATAATGGGGCTGCCTCAATTTTGTGCTGTAGAACAATTTTATGAGAAACAATAATTTTGTTTTATTTATTTATATTTTAGGGGTATGAGGAACAGGGTGTAAAGTTCACTCATCCACCATAGAAAAGGGAGGATCCTCCAACCAGACGGGTATTATATCTGGCGGGCAACTGCCCATATGTTGATTTCGGATAGTCTTATCTATGTTATTCGCTCGGTAAACTCTAACTGCGCGATGCGGGAATTGTGTGACGTCATGTCTTTACTGCGTAGTTCGTATGTCGCGGTGTAACCGCTACATCACTCCCCTCCGGAGACCGGAGGTCGATAGTGGGCTGAGTCTTGGATCTTGCGATGCTTCACAGTACCAGCTGTGGTTCCTGTGAGTCGGAACCGGGTGCCGCATAGTTCGCGGTGAGTCGGAACTGTCTGCGGTGATTACCCAGTGAGTCGGGGTGGCGCTGCGTCGTCATCCAGTGAGTCGGATGTGGTACAGCGCCGGGTTGTGGCTGAGGGTGATGACCAGGAATGCGCGTTCGCTGCATGCTGGTGGTCAGGATATCCGTTGAAGCCGTGAGTGCTGGCTGGCTGTGTGACTTGCCTTACGAAAGCTTGCGGGAGTGATGATGATGATGATGACGTCACGCTGAAGTAGTTGCACGAAGGCTGCGTTGACGTTCATTCTCGGGGACACCAATTTAGGGGTATGAGGAACAGGGTGTAAAGTTCACTCATGCACCATAGAAAAGGGAGGATCCTCCAACCAGACGGGTTGTTATGTCTGGTGGGCAACTGCCCATATGTTGATTTCGGATAGTCTTATCTATGTTATTCGCTCGGTAAACTCTAACTGCGCGATGCAGGAATTGTGTGACGTCATGTCTTTACTGCGTAGTTCGTATGTCGCGGTGTAACCGCTACAATATCATTTTAAGACTGATATCGATATCAAATCATGATACCTACAACAAAAAAAAAACGATCCGAAAATCGTTAATTTGTAGTTTATTATCACACAAAAAAATATTTTTTGCGATAACAAACTTTCATTTGTAGTTGGAGAATTGACCGTGACGTATATCGATGTACTTATGGGACATGTATTTCAACTACAATCTTAAGTTTGTTTTTGGGATAAATTCATCCCATTCATCCCAACTACGGAAGCATTCATTGTGCGTGGTCCGACACGCACGTGGCCGGTTTTTTTTTCTTTCTTTAATTATGATTTCAGATTTTCTTTTATCGTTACCTGGTCAAGTCTGTGAAGTTTCGAATTAACTAACATAAAATATTTAAAAAATGTGAATACTTACAGAGGTTTGTACAAAAACATTTCGATGATAAGGTCTCGGCCTTTGGAGTGGTTGAAAAATACAAAAAGCGACCAGTGCACAAGCCAGGTTCGCTGCTGAAGAGCCTGCATGTTGTTAGCAGTTGCGCCCGCGCCACCGTTGTCAATAAATTCCCGCAACTTCGTCAAATCGTCTAAAGCGCCATCCCAGTTTTGTACCAAAATTTCACTGGCCAGTTTTCCCCAAAGCACGGAAAGGTAGTTCTGTAAATTAAATAAAAAATTACTTGTTACATTACGTTCGAGAACAAAATTAATTTTACGCCGGGATCAAACCAGCTATCTAATTAGGCAACACATTTTCGTAAACGATTACGATTAATCTGTTTCATTTTGACAGTTCAAACATTCATTTCGTTATTTACGTTGTTGAGCAGTTTTTTTCGTATATTTTATGGATTAGCAATCTGTTTCAAAACTATTCAGATTCTGATTGATCGTGTATTACGCAATTAGGGTACCGGTTAACAACGCAAATTCAAGAACGTGATCGGCGTGCATGTTATCACAAGGCTTCGTTCACAGATTCACACTGCTCCGCATAGTGCAATGTGAACAAAGCCAAATGCCAAAAACGGAACCTTTATAATTTCGTCATACATGTCCGTGTATTCTGTGCACCGCTAAACAAAGGTGCAGCGAAATAACGAGAAAAAAATTTAGGTAGGAGGCTCTCCCATGACTAGTAACCAAATTGACTATCGATTGATCCTATAAAAATACAGGATGTTATTTTCTCAGATTTTACACGGTTCGATTCCCGAGTGTGGGAAGCGAATTTTGGAAAATATTTGAACGCAGATTTGTTTATTTAAAAAAATAAAGGAATGTTTCCTTTGAGTAAAAGGGCCTTGCCCAATTTTGGTGCCTTTTTTTTTTTGATCGCACACTAACGCTACCTTGTTAGATGTGTACTTCCATACAAACAATAGTTACTATGACAGCTCAGCTCTAAAGTACATCCGTCTCGAGTTATTCGCCCTAATCTGTACGCGGATTTAATTAGGCAAACTGAAAATATTAATTACTTTTAATGGTCTTATACTATTTACTTCATAGTACAAACTCGAATGGACTCAAGTTGCATCATATTGGAGTAAGTGGCATAGTGTGACATCAAGTTACACTTCACCGTAACAATGTCATGAGTATTTTATTAACAAAACTGAATATATTCGTGCTACTTACGCCCGTATCTTGTCTATTTTCTATAAACACTATCTGGACGCAAGTTACGTCACGTTGACGTAAGTGGCATAGTGTGACATCAAGTCACACTTCACTATAGCACAACACATAACGTAAATTAAATTATTAGCCATATATTAGCTAGCACACGCAAATATACCAACCAAAAACATCGAGAACTATACTCAAGCAGAAATAAAAACAAAACATAAACAGAACTTAATGTCGTCGTCGCATTCACCACTAAACTTGTAATCCACACCACTCATCGCTAGCCGTTCTTACTACCGCTTGTAGCGAATCCATCGTGGCCAGGACCTAATAATACAATGTGAATATTCTCAACCCTCAAGTTTTTCGTTGTAGAGCTACAAATAGTATTTAAACTGTGAAAAAAAACAAGAGAGGACTGTTTTGTACTGCTTTTTTTCAGCCAGTCCATCCATTGTTAAAAAGTAGGTTGGAGTCTCATTTTTCCTACAAAATGTATGGGAACAGTTTTCTATCCGATTTCTGACTTTTCTAGTACTCAAACTTCAGTTGGTCCAATAGTTTTTTGATTTTTATATGAAACAGTATCGATTGGCATCATACAGTTTTTGTGTGACAACTGCCATTTATCTTGCAATTTTTCCAAAATCTGTAAATGCAGATCAAAATATCTCTTATCTCTAAAAGTTATGGACAGTCTCCTAAGACCATTTTCTTGTAGCAACAGCGGTTAAGGTGCCTGCCTTAAGATGGGACAACAAGTCCCATTTTAAAAATCTACCCTAATACCAATAACAATACTAATATTGACAGCTATGCATTCAAAATGCTTTTTCGATCGCTTCAGTAGGGTACCTGTTTTCAATAAAAATGCGACCGGGGCTAGCGTCCTCAATGATAAAAAACAAGGCCGTGAAAAAACTCATTTTTTCTTTTTTATTGAAAATAATAGTCGTAACATTGCTATGGTGAAGTGTGACTTGATGTCACACTGTGCCGCTTACGCCAACGTGACGTAACTTGAGTAGACCAGAGTAACCAGATAGTGTTTAAACTATAAAATAGACAAGATACGGGCGTAAGTAGCACGAATATATTCAATTTTGTGAATAAAATACTTATGACATTGTTACGGTGAAGTGTAACTTGATGTCACACTATGCCACTTACTCCACTATGTTTGTACTATGAAATAAATAGTATAAGACCATTAAAAGTAACTAATATTTTCAGTTTTCCTAATTAAATCCGCGTACAGATTAGGGCGAATAACTCGCGACGGATGTACTTTAGAGCTGAGCTGTCATAGTAACTATTGTTTGTAAGGAAGTACTCTACACATCTAACAAGGTGGCGTTAGTGTGCGATCAAAAAAAAAAGGCACCAGTGGCCCATACATTTCAGGCAAAGCCCTTTGCTATCTCCAGTATTTAGAGTACGTTCCCTCCAGGTGGCGTTCAAAAATTGCACTCTGTATATTTCTAAATGATAAAAGTGACATAAATACCAAAATCAACTAACGAAAACACATGAAATCGGGAAAAAATTAGGTACTAGCTTTTATTTTAATGAAAACAAAACACAATCGAAAGTTTCTATTTTTAAAATCAGCCAGTATACATTTATTTCAGAGAACAAAAAGATTGTATACCAATCAAATTTGTTATGAAAAAAATAAAGTATCAATTAGTAAAACATGCAGTTCCTGTAAATGATACGTGTTGCTAAGACTTTTTTGATGCGTGTACGTATTAAAATTCGTAAAAGAATATTCATTCTAATTCAGTCCACGGGGTCTCATGTGTAGTCTCAAGAGTGTCTACTGGAACTGGAACCAACATGTCCATGTGATATTCAGTAAAATCTGCTCCTTCAACCTTGCGGCCTCGGTCTGTTTTAGCCAGCCACTCGTAAGTGTAGCGGCACACCTGCGAAACGTTCGGCGCCGACACTTGGTCGTACTGTCGCATGTCGTAGTATTCGGTTGGCATGAATGACACACCAAACGCGCCGAACGGTCGGCGGCGTTAACTTCAGCGCGGTAAGCGAGCGCGACGGAAAATTACATGGCGTCGTCGTCAGTGTTTCCACTTTTAGGGATTTCTCCCTTTTTTTGGGAAAAATTGCCAAAAATAAGCATGGTTTAGGGATATTTTATTTTGACAGGGAATTTTGGGGAAAAATTGAACTTGAGTTGGTAGCCCTTTGTTTATAGTAGATAGCACCCAATGTACTACTTAACTCTATGGCACCACCGATTGATTAAAGGGGATTCCCTCAAACTCGTAATGAATGTAATTCGTCTAATTTTAGTATACCATGTTATTGTTAATTGTACTATTACCGTGGCTAAAAACGACATCGGAAATAGCCGTCTCTCTCCATTAATAATGAATATTTTGTAATCTCGTCAATTAATGGATGTTTTTTTAGGTATAATATATATAAAATTGAAAAAATCCTTAAACCATGGAATGTTCATATTTTTTTTAGGGAATTTTAGGAATAATTCATTATGATACTGGGGAAAAATTAAAAACGTAAGTGTAAACACTAGCCGAGATCCACCGAACGTTCCGTGGTTCCACTACGCCCGCCGAACTTTCGGTCGCGATCCGTCGCGTGATGTGACGCTTGCTCATGAACGCGACGTAACTTTCGGCTGATGTATCATAGGTAACTTGAAAAACACTACGAGCGTATTCAACCGAACCTTCAGCGCCGTACGTTCGGCAGGTGTGGTAAGTTATCGCTTGCACACAGAAGCACAGTAGCTCCGCGTGGGACAATCCGTGAGGATCTCGTGCCGGAAACCTCTCGTTTTTGTGTAGGATATAGCCATACTTTAGTGAAGTAACATGTTTTAACCCAGTTTTCTCGCAATATTACACTGTTTCATGTAGGAAAAAAAATACGTGATATTTGCCGAGACCCCCTCTCCCCTACGTGAGATTCGGCTTGACAGGGGTCAAGCCCCCCCCTAACCGCCTCACGTTATTAATGAACGTCCCCTAGGCTCTACAAATTAAAGAGTAATAAAATCGATTGTTCTTGGGATAAATTCATCCCAACTACGGTAATACCCTTCATTGTGCGTGATCCGACACGTACGTGGCCGGTTTTTTAGTTTTTGAGGGATCTTTTTGATTACAACCGCATTAATAACTTTGTTTTTCGTAGTTTTTTTCGATAAACACTAACTTATTTTTGCGGTCGATAAAATCGATACTGTGCATGCGTAAATATTCATCCCAAATACGGAACCCTTCACTGTGCGTGATCGGACACGCACTTGGTCTTTTTTTTTTACCGTTCAGATAGGGAATGGGGAAAAAACGCGTTAACCGTTTTATTATTCGTATTTTTTTATGCATTTGAATCAGGTTGCTCGAATTATTTTAATCTATGGTAAGGGTATACAACCTATTATTTCAAGCTACTTAATTAATTATTACATTTGTCAGATTGCAGAAAAAAAAAAACCATCCGTCTTTGTGGCATTTACTAAAAATGTCAGCTTCATCAAAATTAATAATTCATAAATTTGAAGCGGCTGGGGTTAATTTTAAATCTTTACATGTTTCAATCGAATGCGAGGGGAGTTCTACGTCTACGCCGAAATACAGTGAATGGTTCGATGGTAAATTAAAAGAGAAAAAGAAAGACAGTGATAAGTCATCATCACGCTTAGTTGTAAAAATAGTTTCAGGCAATGAATTTGATAGCTTTAATTTAGATGCCAGTGCAAAGGAAGTGGATGCACCTGAAACTTACATAGCCAATATTTTGGCGAAATCCTCAGAATATGAACTTACCCAAAAATTAGGTGCTATGGCACAAGACTTAAATTACTATCACGAAGAAAAATCAAGGGATCTATTACTGTCAAATCAACCAACATTTCAAAGTAATATATGTTTCGAGAACGATATAGCATTACAGTTTTTTGTGAAGAATAAGTGCAAATTAAATAATTCAGGAAATTATTTGAGTCCTTTAGAACATAGCCTTGAGAAAGTGAAAGAGAACAACGCCCGTATTATGAAAAATATACACATGCTCAATAGAACCCTGAATTATACTAAAAAGAAAGAGATACTTGACATACTGTCCCCAAAAACGATTAGATCATTTCCTTGTAATACTTGTGGTAAATGTTTTGTTTATGAAACTGGTTTGAGAAGACATTACTCAATGAGACATGCGATGACGGAGGTGCAACCGCGTTGGCAAGTTGTATGGACCTGCATTCAGTGTTTTCAGGTATGGCCTCGCCAAGATCAAGCTTTGAAACATTCTAATGAATGTTGCAAAACAAATAATGCTGATTGTGTCCGAGAGATCAAAACGTCTTCATTGTTGCAATGTGAATTTTGCGAGAAAGTATATACAAGCATTCCCAGATTACTTCGACATTCTAAAATTCATACAACAGCAAATAACTATGAGTGCAATGCATGCAGAATGGCTTTTATATCATACAAAACAGCCGAACAACACTGGATATTATGTCCATGGTTGAATAAGTACTACAGTTTTTCACTACCAAAACTGTTGCTCTGTAATGCCTGTGATCGTAAGTTCAGAAATTATGAGCAATTGTATAATCATAGGTAAGTGATTTTTTATAACTAATCATTACGTCATGTTGAATCATCTCATGATTTAATAATTACTAAAAAAACCTACTGTAAAGGAATATCTAACAAATACTGCCCCGAAAATTAAAAATTCTATTGTTTTTGCAGATACAAAGTAGGTCACTTTATGACCAAAACACACTGTAGTCAAGGCAGTACTAAATCTCTGGGTTTATTGGTTTACCAATGTGAAACATGTGGGCAATGGTATGCTTCCATAGCACCATTGAAAGCTCACAAAAATCAATACCATCCCAAACATGACATGGGGATGCAGTGTAGATTGGTATGAATATATATATTTTAATTTATTTAGTAGCATAGAACTTGACAAGGCTACCATAATACAAGGCTATTATGGTAGCCTTGTCAAGTTCATATTTACAGAGGATGGACAGATATCAGCAGCCTTCATTATACTAAAATAGTTAGTATTTAGTTTACATTCAAAATACGTAACAATATTTTCGGCATAGCTTTGACATGCCACAATTATCTTACTAAGCCTTTGATCATATTACTAATTTAATTAAAATTTATTTTACCCAGCAGGATAACACATTTGAAGATGGTCAAAACTACTATATCTCGAAAGAAAATGAATTCTGCATACAAAATGAAGAGCCTGTGAAGCCTGACGAAGAACAATAAATTTAATAAGTAGTTTGGAAAGCTTGTGCATTTTTTTTCACAATAAAATATGAATAACAAGGGTTGTTTTAATAATAAGTTTCTAATATTAGCAATATGTAGTAGATGTATTTACTATTGTATAGTTTGTAGCGGTTACACCGCCACATACGAACTACGCATTTAAGACATGACGTCACACAAATCCTGCATCGCGCAGTTAGAGTTTACCTCGCGAACTACATAGATAAGACTATCTTAAATCAACTTACGGGCAGTTGCCCGCCAGACACAGCACCCGTCTGGTCGGAGTATCCTCCCTTTTTAAATGAGGATGAGTGAACTTTACACCCTGTTCCTCATACCTCTAAAAGTTCAACATTATATTTTCACTACACCCTTATGATAAATAATGGACAGGCTGATTCAGAATCAAATACTCCTCAGCCCTAATTGTGAGGAGGTTCCTGACTCTAGGACCCATAACCACCAGTAGCTTAGACTCCCAACATTGATGGTTCCCTATTGCTTTCAATGTTTTTATATGTTTTATAAAAGTAATATTTATAAATCTAAATGTAAAATACTTAAAGAAAGTAATGGACACTGGACAGGCTACCTACATAACATATTATATTATCATGACCATAAATTGGTGAATAATTTAAATCAATTCTTACCTTGTCTGTGGGGCACATAACCAGCTGACAGAAGTAGAGATATGAAGCTGACTCTACATAATTACCACACTCATATCGGTATTTGGCCAACCGATACATGCTGTCAATCATCTCGACTTTGAACTGTAATTACATAATTATACATTTTATTAAATAATTCACAAATTGGGCATTACTTGATATAATGTGCTACTCTATGACTATGGGTCACAGCAATGAGGAATAATACCCCACTGTAATACAGTGTTAACTAGTACATTACAATATATAACACAATACCCCCTGGTATTGTGTTATATATTGTAATGTCGACAGTATACCTGAGGTAATAAATTGTTCACTTGACAAATAAAAACAAAATAAAAAAATTGGTTAAAGATTAAAGTGCCTCGATACGCCTTTTTGCTGATACGATACCGATTCAAAAATGAAGGTAAAATAAATAAAAAACAAGTTAGGTTATTTTTTTAAATTAATATAAAAAGAAAAATATTGCCGATGCCGATATATCGGCAAACTTCGAGTATCGCCTTTATATCGGTATCGGATGCATCCCTATTTTAAAGCTTGATGTTAATATGATACTGGAATTTGTACATAAATGAAAATATTAGTTTTCACACAAAATTATTACCTCAAACTCTTTATTAGTTGTAAGATAGTTTATGAGAGTTTTTGGATCCCTCATTGTCTCAACGGTCTTCATGACATCATCTCTTTGCATGAGTCTCAACACAGGTTCCACAGCATCTTGCAGCTCTTGAAGCTGGGAAAGGACTACACCCCTTCTTGCTTTAATTTCCTATAAATATAATATAATATTCTATATTGTCAGTTGGCTGTTCCATAGTCTAGCTAATGTATGTGTCGTGACCTGATCTTAGACCATTTCATGAAATGTCCAGCTAAGATTGGCCATATTGTTTAAACGTCAAAGTTTAATGATATGTCAGTCGACGATTGACCATCATTAAATTAATGTAGGGTATCCATGATGTCAGGTGTAGTAAAAATAACCAAGTAACTGCGACCAACTTGGACATAGCTCTCGCTCGGCTCGCGCGCAGTTGGTCACAGTTCTAACCTAACCCATTTGATTGGGGTGCTACATAAGACGCATAATTTTTTTAACTTTTTTAAACTAATTTTAAGTGCTATGTCGCAAATCACCCGCGGCAGCGGCCAGCGAAGCTACTTCCAAGTTGATCACTTTCCATAATATCATATTATTGGAAACCCAATAAAAGTTCATCAACATTTTTTGCGTGGTTACAGTACTTTGTTAGATTTGTTGTATGCCGCCGCCATGATGCACAACAAAAACAAAGCGACATCAACGCCTCTACCGGTGGATAATCTAACTATTCCACAATATGATCACTAATGTTTGGCCACATCATGAAGTAGTCGCGCATTTAACAGTTCATATCGTTAAATGTTGAGTATTCAATGATCTGGCCAGGCCAGCCACATCATGATTTGACAGGTGGTTGATGATCATTTCATGAAATGATCAATTTAAAGATCAATCTGGCCACAACATATGCATCACATATTTTATATCTGTAAGGTAAGCTGTGGGTAGTTTTATTGTGTTAATCCCCCCTTCAGAATTTGAATTAAATTCAGTAATCTTGAATGTGTCTGGTATAAAATGCCTAGAATGTGACAGGCATAAAAAAACGTATAAAATGCATAACATTCTGCTTTATGAAAAGTTAGTTTTATACGAGAATATTCAATAGGTACACAAAGATCTTTGACATAATAATTATACTGTTAAAGGACATAATATCTGTTTGTATGAATAACGAAATGCATTATTCAATGCAACACATGTGTAAGGGTACTTAAAAATAAGAAATTAAGTTTGAAAACCACCAGAAAATAATTTAGTAAGAAAAATTTGTTAATCATTAAAATTTCATAACATTGTTCATTAAAAAATGCTGGTTAAAACTGTAAAATTAAATACAATTTACAAACATGTTCCATTTGTACGCATTTCTCTTTTTTCATTGATAAATTACCAAATAAAATAAATTTACATAAGTTGAACTCAGTCTAACATTTCCTTCGACACAAATTGTATATTATACAATAATTAGAATTGCTTACAGACTTGTATTTGAACCATGAACATTTAACATACCTCAGGGGTGTCCTCATCAGGGTACAGCATTTTTCTGATATCAATAACATAATCAATCATGTTAGTTTTGCTAAGAATCTCTAACTTAGCTTGGAGGAGCTCTGATTGATCATAAGTCTGAAAGCAGAAATATGTACGTGTAAAAACCTAGTGTATGAAACGAACTATTTGGACTGATATAATATACCTATCACATAATAATTGGTAGTATGTAAAAAGAAACAGGTTATCTTTTGTAACTCACCTCTTTAGCAGCTAAAAACTCAAGTAATGGAAATACCAAATGCCGATCTAGGTATTGACCTATTTTAAATGTTAGGTCAAACTTGGAATAACTCATTTTGGCGTTTTTATTTCTCTCTAGCTCAAAATATAAAAATATGTACTCGTGAAAGTAATATTATGCTCAATGGCATGGCAGGGAAGAAGTGACAAATTGACAACTCCTCAGAATTTCAGAAAAGTTTTACTTTACATTTTTGGTCGTCTTTGTCTTTTCATTGTAAACTGTCATATCGTATCTCTTTCTGATGCTTTGAAGTTGATCAATTGCATTGGTATGGAAATTTATAACCTCAAAATACTTGTGAGACGGCCACCATTGGTTGGTTGGTTGTCGTAAAAGGAAACGGAAATAATAGTGATGTATTTAATAGTATCAAAATATGACTTTTAGCTCTTTCGCCACATCGCCACATTTTTCAGCTTAGCAATGGATCGTAGCACAAAAACCAATTTGGTTCCTAAAAAAGGTAATATTTTGTATTTGTGAAATTTGGCGTCCAATTAAAAAGTCTATGCAAACATTAAAACTAGGAGGGTTTGGTGGTTGGCGTTTGGCGGGTCCGGCCAGCCACTCAATGAAAAAAAATATACTGCTCTTTACGTTATTCTCATATAGGCGTTGGCGATGGCTGGCGCCAGGCGCAGTGGTCGACAATGTTGTTGAAAACTGAAAGCTGCATAGGTGGCAGCACTGTTGCTCGTCTAAAAACCGCCATTGTTTTGTTATATTTACTTTCATGTCTACCACAAAATAAACGATAACTATTCTATACAATTATACGACTTGGAATGTAGCACTAAAGTGGGTGATAGACATGCGAACTTAAATTCCGTGGTTTTAAGTACACGGACTTACTTGGCTCACCGCAAATGACACACGTGAAGCTTTCTCACACTGTATAGCGATGTTTTCGAATTTTCTGAACCAAACTAAACATACATTACACAAAAATGACGAAACAAAATGCTGGCTCGCGACTCGCGGCGATAACAGAACTACGAAAGTATGAACCAAAGCGGGCTACGAGTAAAATTTCAAACCTGTTGGATCGCCGGCGAACTTACACGGCGGTTTTAAAGTGCGCATGCTTAGTGTGACACACAGGCGAGTAATGTAGCCGAGCCATAAGACGTACTTGCTCGCACGTCTATCACCCCTTTTACACAAATATCGAAACAAAATGGCGGCTCGCGGTTAAGACTGTTGTTGGATCGCCGACGAACTTACTCAGCGGTTTTAAAGTGCGTGTACTTACTTTCTGTGACACACGGGTGAAATGAATTTTATAAAAATAATATTTAAAAATGTATTGAATAAGTGTAAAAATGAATAAACGGAATATAAATACACACGCACCTTTACTAAAATTTGGCTAAAATCACACCACGAAGTGCTTGTAGGTAATGGGGAAGGCAACTGTCAAAATGGCGCTGTCGTAGCTAGTTCCCAAAACAAGCTAATTTACAAGGCGAGAGGCGTGAGGTGGTTTTTTTTATTTTACTTTTGTGAAAATTAAGCTTTGTTGTGTTCCCAAATACTTCGGAATTGGAGTCCACCATTTGCCGAAAGACCCTAAAATTAAAAGATTGTTCCATAAAGCTATTCGTGAAGTTTTTTTTTAAATTACACATAGTTCGAGGTTATGTGGGAAACATTTTGAAGAAAGTGATTGCGAGGAAATATCTAAAGTATTAAATTCTGACACTTTCCATGTCAAATAATTTATTTAAAATATTGAAATCACCGAAAACAACGAAATAGTGAAATAAAAGCAAACTCATGAATAAACATAAAATGGCAAGAAATTATTTATGAACTAAATGTCAAATTTATGTCAACTTTATTATCTATGTTGGGATCTAGCTATGATAACGCCATCTACAATTAGCTTTGCCGGCCGGACCTTCCCCATTCTCCAACTAAAGCAGGGAACAAATTATCGGACGCGTCCGCAGACGTCCACGACTGACAGACTGTCAGGTCTGTGAGTTCCCTACGATCACGTCAATTTACGTCCGCGACTTACGACTTACGACGGTAAGTCGCGAACGTTAACTGTCAGTTCGAATGTGAATTGACGTGATCGTAGGAACTGACAAGGGAACTGACAGTTAACGTCCGCGGACGCGTCCGACAATTTGTTCTACTCTTTACTCGGTAACACACGTGAAGGTTTCTCACACTGTATCGCGATGTTTTCGAATTTTCTGGACCAAACTAAACATACATTACACAAATGACAAAATAAAATGCAGGCGTACGTGCAAAATTTTAAACCTGTTGGATCGCCGGCGAACTTACTTGGCGGTTTTATCAGACATGCAATAGCAGCGACACCTGCAGGTGTGGCAGTTTTTTATCCCCATTGTGTTATGGATTGTTCAGACAAACGGAGGTGGCGGTCGTGGTACTCATGGTCGTGGTACAGTTGTTGCTTATGTCAGACAGTATATTAATCTCAACTGTACCTCCACCGCCTCTGTCTGAAGTCTGGACGAGTGGACGACACATTATAACAGGTACAATCGCATAAAATCTACTTAAAAAGGGTGAAAGACTCATGTGCAAGTATGCGTACTTACGGCTCGACGATCTTACTCACCCGTCTGTCATATAGTCATACTAAGTCCGAGTACATTTTAAACCGTTGAGTAAGTTTGTCAGCGATCCAACAGGTTTGAAATTTTGCTCGTACCCCACCTTGGATCGTAGTCGCGAGGCGCCAGTTTGTTTTGGCATTTGTGTAATGTTTGTTCAGTTTGGTTAAGAAAATTCCACAACATCGCGATACAGACGACGGCGAGCCGAGTAAGTTTTTTTTGTACCAAATTCCCTTTTCTGTTAACGAGCCGAGTAAGTTGTCGAATATAATACCGCGTACTTTAAGTTCGCGGGTGACAGACGGGCGAGCAAGTCCGCGGTCTTATGGCTCGGCGACCTTACTCGCCCGTGTGTCACCCTAAGTACGCGCACTTTAAAACGGCGATCCAACAGGTTTGTGAAATTTTGCTCGTAGCCTGCGTTGGTTCGTAGTTTCGTACATCTGTCATTGCCGCGATTCGCGAGCCAGCATTTTGTTTGGTCATTTGTGTAATTTTTGTTTTGTTTGGTTCAGAAAAGTCGAAAACATCGCGATACAGAGTGAGAAATCGGCACGTGTCACCAATGCGGAAGGCGAGCCGCGCAAGTTGGCGAGCTTAAAAACCGCGGTCTTTTAAGTACGCACGTCTATCACCCGTATAACAGGTTTGAAATTTTGCTCGTAACCCGCCTTAGTTCGTAGTTTCGTACGTCTGTCATTGCCTCGAGTCGCGAGCCGACATTTTGTTTCGTCATTTGTGTAATTTTTGTTTACTTTGGTTCAGAAAAGTCGAAAACGTCGCGATACAGAATGAGAAATCTGCACGTGTGTCACCGACAGCGAGCCGCGCAAGTTGGCCCGTTCGTTTATAAGGGGTGACAGACAGGTGAGCAAGTCCGCAGTTTTATGGCTCAGTGACCTTACTCGCCCGTGTATTATTCGTAGATAACTAACACACAGACAGTCGCAGACAGTCGTTACTGGTTGTCTCGGTTGTCTGAACCCCAAAAGCCTGACAACGTTACCCAGTAAGTGGATTGTGGAGGTCAGTGCATTTGCTGATTAGAAAAGACTGTTATTCAGCTACGTCCACTTAAACTGGAAGCCAACCCCAATATAGTTGGAAGAAGGCTAGGTAATCAGTTTGTTTGAATAGCAGCAGTGATTTTAAAATTACACGTCCACATACTGATTTTTAACAGCCGAATAGCCGATTTATCACTAGTGCTATCAAAAATTTGTCAGAACTTTTGCAAATATGTTCGTGTGGAAGGAACTCGACTAATGTCATATTTTTCACCACAGACTATTTTTCACATTGCCTAAAAGATACATATCCAAACCATCCACACCCAAGATAAAAAAAAAAACATGTTTGATAACTGTGTGTGTTTCGCAAATTGAATAATTCATATTTCTGTAAAACAATGTTATTCAATTAAAAGAAGTAGTAACACTTGGCGCATTATATTTAAACTACTGGTTATCTAGATTTCATCAAAAGGTTATATACCAGTGTGTTTGCCGCGGTGCGGCCATTCAGCCTAGTGGTGGAGTCCAAAATGGCGTCAAGCGCGTTGGATTTGGTAGATGCGTCATAAATAGACGCGGTGCATGTGTCTTGAATGGCTATAAATAGAGGATTTGAATTAGAATGATTGCATGAATTGCAATGAAAAATGTCAAACACAGTCATAACTAATTATACGGATCTCAATGGACCTTCCACAAAAGCTGATAGTTCTGTTGTTGTTATTGTAAACAAGGATGGATCTCTGTCTGTTGATCAAAAATTACTTGGAACATTAATGGGTAAGTTTTATTTATTAATGTTTGCTCTTGTAAAGTAATCGTTGCATTTTAAGTTGGCTAGTTGGTATTTGTACAGTCAAGTTGGTAATCGGCATAAAATTAAAGATGCATTCAGGATTCAGTGTTCACATCTCAAAGAGCCCCATAAGTTTAGTAACATGATTCATATTAATTATTGTTGTCGTGTACAGGACACATTTCATTTGGATTCATATGTATAGATTTATCATTTCACAAGCGACTATCTATAAAAATATTTTGGCGCCAAAACGACAATCTAGTGATGCTCACAATCCTTTTTTTGTGGTTGTATTGATATGTTACCTGTAGATAATGTTTATAATAATGCAATCAATCATTTCTAGGTACTGATGGTTCTCAAAGTACTGGTATTAGTGTAGTCCGGGTTGGTCATGAAGGCAAACCTGATGATGCTACTGATTCTGATACTGATGATGAGAAAGTGCCTCATGTGACACTTTCAGTGGATAGTTACTATGATGAGCCCAACAGTATCATAAAGTATGGTAAGAATATTTTTTTTGTAAATTCTAAGTTTTAAAAACTGTAAACTTGAATAAATATGGTTGGTATCCTTTTTATGTTTACAGATAGTGGTGCTGAAATGTTACAGTCGTTGAGAATAGAAACAAGGGAAAACAGTTTAGTTGGATTTCAAAATGACCACTGTTATACACCCCTCAAATCACCAAGCCAGTCCTTACCACAAAGTGACAATTTATCTACTTATGATGAATCAGTTATTGAAATCACACATACACCACCACCTAAACCTGTTCCCAATTCTAAGAAAATTACTATTTTGGAACAGCAAATCATACCAAAAGGTAAAAAGATAATTATAAATCCTACTGAAGCTCCTATTGTATTAAAAGGGAATGATGTCTTGCATAAACCACTGCCTGTAATAAATAAATCCAAGGATACCAGAGAATTGGAAAAGGTTTCAGAGGCGTTACAAAGGGCTGATGATAGTACTGAATCCTCTTCCATTAGCTCATCTGGAGATAGCATTCCTGACAGAGACTCTGATTCTGATTACAAAGATACTAAAGATAGAACAGGTTCTCTCAGACTAAAGAAAAATAAATTAAAACCTCGCATATTAAAGACCGTTGCAACATCTAAAGCTTCAAAACTTGAGTCTAAGTTGATTACTAAGCTTAAGACTGGCAGAAATATTCTAAGAAAAGATATTAGAGAAAAGCTACAGCACAAAAATATTGTAGAAAAGAAAGATGCAACAGAAGTTGATTTGGAAAGTCTCTTACCTTCATCTAAGATATCAACGGTTATCACACCTGGCAATGACCTGAGCAAAGTGGTTTTGAAACAGACACCAAAACCCATTAAAAAAGAAAAGAAAACACCAGCTCATGTTACTGCTCTTTTGTCTGATATGACTTCGTTGTTCTCCACACCAGATGTTATAAGAAGGGTATCAACTGATGGAAAAGGTCCTCCTAAAACACCAACAAGTGAAAAAGACTCTTTATTATGCCTTACTGACAAAAAACCTGCTACTGCTTCTAAGATAGATCCAAATGATGGAAAGATTGCAGATAACAGTAAAGTTGACACTGCAGAAAGCCCCAAACCTATTGTAAGTCATAAGACTTATTTGAAACCTAAAGAAAGAGTTATCCCACCTGAAAAGACTAAACCTTATGACCTAATCCCTCAAATAGATGAAGTAAGCTTGGCTCAAATACTTCAAGATACTACAGGAATATCGAACCCGGTTAAGAGTCAACCAAGTATTTCTACTGCTGGTACTATGAACAGCCCAGGTTTAGCAGGTCCTTTATCACCTACTTTAGATTTGTTGGGTGGACTACAGCCTGAAGAGGAAGGCCTGACAGAAGATTTCTTAATGTCTGTTGCTCAGCTAGTGGCAAGCTCAGAGAACTTACAAGAAGTAATAGACAAACAAGTGCTGGGGAAGGTAGATTCGGGGCCTATTAAGACCCTACAGACAGCTCAGTCTCCACAAACACCACAGCAACAAACACAGGCAAACAATTTATATGCACAGACTCTCTCAAAGTCAGTGCCGAAAACTGTACCCGTGCGAAAAGATCCTATAGAAATTGTACGACGCGATGGCCGAGTTATTACGTTGCCGCCAATCGAAGCACCAGCAACACGCTCTTCAAAACGTAAAAGTCAGATGGAAATGGCAAATAACCCTGAACCACCACCAGTAGTAGAAGTACCAACCCCTGCCCCACCTGTGTCAACAACTCCTGAACCACAAGTGCTGACTGTATCAAAGCAATATATCAACAAGAAGCTTTCCACTAAGAAACAGGAACAGCCATTACCTAATCCTGTACTTGACAAGATATCTGCTGAATCCCAAGAGAGTTGGAATTCTGAAGATGATCCTAATAGGTACGTAAGTTATATTCATTAAAAAAATATACAATGGCATGCAACAACGGCTTTACCTTGACCATATTTGTGTGTGTGTGTAATCAATATACAACCTGACAGTGACCTGCAAATTACAAAAAACGTAAGAAAATATGAATTTCGCGGGCTACCTTGGCGCATCCCCTTAAAGAGTGGCATTACAAATACTTACTATTTATTTAGATTTAATTAACTGCGTGTTATCATTTTTTAATCATGCTTTTTATCGTATAATAGGTATTAGTTTTACAGCCGCGTCGTACGTAGCGCAGTCTCACTTTTACTTGTTTTTTAATTCAAGCTGCTGATCTATGGGGAAGTCCCGTAGAGGTTGCAAAATGCATAGGGCCAAAATCAGCAATTATCCTTACATATTATAAAACAAAGTCCCCGCCGCGTCTGTCTGAACGCGATAAACTCAAAAACTACGGAACGGATTTTCAAACGGTTTTCACTTATGGACGGAGTGATTCATGCGGAAGGTTTTAGTATATAATTCATTACGGTTTTGTGTAAATTGGCTGAAATATGACGATTATTGTTTAAGATTTCGGAAAAAATCATGCCGACTGGGAGCTTTACTGCCGTGCGCCGCGATAACCGTGAAAGATACATCAAAATTATGTTTTACTGAATGGTTCATCTTAAAAAATTCAACAAAAAAGTCCGCGATGGCATACGTCTATCTTCTAAGGAAGACCCACGGTAACCATTTTTATCTTTCAGTATTTGATAAAAATTTCATTGTTATTTCCGAAGGTATTATTATGACCGGTATTATATTAATCCTTATCCAATAAAATATGTTATTTAAATTGGGCATTTAATTTAGATTAAAATATACCTTGACATCATATCATTTAAATGAATAGTTTAAAAGATATCACAGATTCAAAATTACGCGTAACAAAATCGTTGACGGCAACGCGGGCGCAGTGGTATGAGTCAATGACCTTTTCCTCGGCTATTAGGTATGTTATCCCGGTAGTGCGTTCCCATAGGGCATTTTGCGAAATCCACGCGGGCGAAGCCGCGAGTAAAAGCTAGTCTTTAATAAATGTATTTCCTGACTTAATGTAGAGTAGTAAAATAATACCTTTGTTCAAATCGGGCAGCACAGACCCCACGAACTTTAGACCAATTTCTGTGCTTTGCCCACCTTTAGTAAAATATTTGAAAAATTGATGCTAGATCGATTGCAAAGACATTTTAATAAATATAAATTATTAAACAGTAAACAATTCGGTTTCACAAGGGGTCACTCGACTTCCGACACTGATGTTGAGCTTCTTGCTCATATTTTTGAAGCCTGGGAGGAGTCTCATGATACATTGGTCAGGATATTGCATTACTATGGTGTTAGAAATACTGCATTGGATCTTCATATTCCTTATTTGGATAAAAGGATCCAAAGAGTGGACGTTAACGGCAAGCGATCCCCGGATTCTATTGTCATTATGGGAGTTCCGCAGGGCTCAATTCTTGGTCCTTTTTATTTCTCGTATATATTAATGACCAACCACCTTATAAAGAACAGTTATGAAATAGTGTTATTTGCAGATGACACATCACTTATATACAGGGTGGACCAAAAATACACGTCATAAAAAAAAAATTAGATTCCTCATGTCCAGGGATATCCGAAAATACCCCATGTATGTTCCGCGATTTTTTGTAGTTTTCGAGTTATAATTTTTTTTGTATTTTTTTTTGAGGTTTCTGCCGTGGAGGTTCAAAAATTCATATCTATACGCCTGGGCATGAGGAATCCAATTTTTTTTATGACGTCGCTTTTTGTACCACCTATTTTAAAGCTTAAAAGGATTTTAAGCCTATCCACTTCGAAGGCCGATTACAGCGAATACTAGAATGTTAAGTACTAACTTTTTTTTTGTTTTGGGGTAGCTTAGGGACCCGCATAGTTTTTAAAGTCAGCTAGAATCTATGGAACCTCATTTTTGTATTTTTAAATTGAAGTTGAAAATTTCAGTCTTACCACTAAAAACTTCTTGCTATCGATACTTTTTTGAGTAACTTGCAGGCATGTTAGCACGTTTATTATTTTATGTATGAAAGTAACATTCAAGACAATATGATCGCAAATAAAATATCTGAAAAACACTTACTATAAAAATAGATATGAATTTTTGAAACTCCAACGGCAGAATACTCAAGAAAAAATACAAAAAAAATTATAACTCGAAAACTCCAAAAAATCGCGGAACATACATGGGGTATTTTCGGATATTCCTGGACATGAGGAATCAATTTTTTTTTTATGACGTGTAGTTTTGGTCCACCCTGTATATTTAAGCTGAAGTGACAACAGACAGTAACTGACGATGTAAATAATGCTTTATCTAAATTAGTGCATTGGTTTAGTGTTAATAATTTACTATTAAACGAGAAAAAGACTAAATGTATTCGATTTCTGACACCTAACGTTAAGCAGGTGAAAACCAATGTACTTGTAGTACTTGTAAATGGGGCAGAATTGGATCTTGTGGACACCACTGTGTTCTTAGGTATTACTTTGGATTCGAAGCTTCAGTGGGGCCCACATATAACCAAATTGTCGAAACGATTAAGCTCTGCAGCCTACACGGTCTATAAAATCCGTAATTTGACGGATTTTATAGAGTGGAAGAAGTGGGAGAGTGGAAGAAGAAAACGTGTTGCGCCGACCCCAAGTAACATGGGATAAGGGCAGGAAGATGATGATTTGACGGATTTTATAGATCGCGCGAAAATAAAAGAATTTAAAAATATTTACTTAGTGATTATTAGACTAAATGATCTATACAGGGTGGATTTTTGAGACGGGCAGTAGGTACCTTAATCGTTGTTCTTATAGGAAAACGGAGACGGTCATTTTTAAGAAAATTTGTTTTGAATACACAGATTTTGAAAGAAAAAATACAGTCGCCAAGAAGATTGTTTATTTTTACAAAAACTTCTTTGATGCCAATCGATCCTGTTTCTTACAAGGATCAAATAAACTCTTTGGGACCAACTGAGGTATCTGAGGTTTACATACTAGAAAAGTCAGAAATCGCAAATGACGCTTCTCATACATTTAGTAGGAAATGAGACCCCAACTAAATTTTTTATGATAAATAGACTGGCCGCTACAATAAAGACTGGCTGAAAATGAACAAAAAACATTAAACTTCGAATTTCGAAAGAATACGCGTTTTTATTTTATTTCCTTTGAGAACAGAATTTTATTTAGGTAGTTTGCTGCTTGTTATTTTTGAAATTCTGAGAAAAAAAATTTTGTCAAATAATTAAGAACTTTAATAGTTCTGTGGGGAAAGTGTTTTTTTAACGATCTATGACTTTTGTAGCAGCCAGTCTTGCCATCATAAAAAAGTAAGTTGGAGTCCTTGTCCTACGAAATGTATGTTTTTTTTTTTTTGTGAATTCTGACTGTTCTAGTACTCAAACCTCTATTGGTCCCATAGACTTTTTTGATAAAAATTATAAGATTAAAATTTCTCCTAAAGTTAAGGTCAATCTTCTAAGACAGTTTTCCTATAGCAAGAACGGATACATATTTGTAACGTGCTCGTCAAAACCTTTCTTTTGATACCAAACATGTCATGATTATCTCTATCTCTATCTATTTAATTATTTTCGAGGTCAGAAATGTAGCTACGTGTAAAGTCCACCATGTTAAATTTAGGGAGAATTTATATAGCCTGTGTACGGACCATTATTACAAATCTATTGATATTTGAACTCATTCATCAAAATCAGTTCAGTAGTTTAGGCGCTACGGTGGCACACGTAAATACTGTTTGTTTTTACGTGAGTACCTGTGTACATAAGTACATAGACTGCTAAAATCATAACCCGTCCTTTTGGGTTTGCCGTAGTCGGGTAAAAAATTACACCGTGAGAAATAATGATCGCATAGTTTCTGGTTTCAAGTACTTGATCATAATACAAAAAAAATAATGTTTTAATTTCAGATTATGGTGCATATGTAAGCAGCCTCATAACAACCGCTTTATGATATGTTGTGATGGTTGTGAGGACTGGTTCCATGGAAAGTGTGTTAATATCACTAAAGCAATGGGGCAACAGATGGAGGAACAAGGCATTGAGTGGAGATGCCCAAACTGTATCAAGAAAGCAAAGCCATCATCTAAAGGCACTAAACAAGTAAGTAAGCCACACAAAATCACCTAATAAATAGCAGTATTTTCCATAGTTAACTATCTTTTCAATCAACCTAAGCAGAAATAAGCACAAGAGTATTTTATAACCAAGAGTTAAAACGATTTTTCAGGTTCAGGCAACACAAAGTAAAATAGAAAATGAACAAGCAATTCCAAGTCCTGAATTGAAATCACCAGTCCAATCGACTGCCATAAAAGACTCAACAAAGACGAATTGCATAGTATGCAAGAAGCCAGCACGCGCAAGCAGTATTTATTGCAGTAACTCCTGCATATGGAAACATGCTCAAGACTCTCTGGGAAATCAAGGCTCTTCAGCAAAAGGAGATGGCGAACCTGGTAAATCTAACGAAAAACAAAAGGCTGAATCTAGAGTAAGTTCTACTTCAACTTTTATTCTCCAACAACTTTTATTATTCTTGTCTTTTATTTTTTGAGTTTGAATAGTATTGTCTTGTTTCAAAGCTTACTTGACACATTAACCATTTAAAAACTGGTTTTTGCAGGTTATAGTTTATGAACGCAAATCTGGTAGGTTGCTGGCTGGCACCAATGCTCCAACTGCAGAAAACTTGAAAGCATGGTTGCAACAACATCCAACATTTGAAGTTGTGCGTCCTGGAACCCTAAGTACAATCAAACCAGGACTCGCAAAGAAGAAGACTGCTGAACCAACTAAGATTCAGACAACTCTTAACTTTGAAAGGATACCTAGGAAACCTGCTGAGCAGTCAACACCTGTGAGAACACCTCATGCTGAGCCAAAAGAACGGTCTATTAGACTAATTTCGGCGCCTAAAGAAGAACCTAGAAACAGTCCACAACTCAAATCCCCTGCAACTCCAAAATCGCAGCCATCACAGTTGATTGACACTCCTAAGGCCAGCACATCATCTGCTAGGCCTACAATAACAACAAGGAAACTGATACGGACCCCTAGTAGTCATGGACAGTCCTCACAAGATAAGGTATGTGAAACACAAATCAATAAAATAATCCAAAAACTAGTCCTGCCAGCCTTCTTATATCTATATACAAGATGGTTAGAATATGCTTTATTGTATCTTCATCATCATCAGCCTATTAATGGTCCCACTGCTGGGACACAGGCCTCTCTGTGAAAGGGAGTGGGCTGTAATCTACCACGCGAGCCCAGTGCGGGTTGGTAGATGCCACATGTCTTCGAATTTTTGGTTCTAAGACATGCCGGTTTCCTCACGATGTTTTCCTTCACCGTTTTGTGAGCAGAGGGCTTAGTGTGAGTTTCATTTTACCATCTCGATCAAACGCATCGAGCGCGTTTGGCGTTCCGATTGGCAGCCGGCCGGCCTTCACCAGTGAAGGGCCAATCGGAACGCCGAACGCGCTCGATGCGTATGATCGAGAAGGTTAAATGAAACTCGCACTAGGCCCTCAGTGGTGATGAAATTATTTACACAAAGTAAAGCGCCTGCTTGGGTTCGAACCCACGACCTACAACTCGTAAGTCGGGGCCATACTGAATTTTATGTTGTAACCGTTTTTGGTGTAAAACAGGCATTTTGTATCAAAAACTAAATATTAAGTCATAATAATATATTAATTATTGCATTTTATAATCAATATTTTCGTTCACTAGTTAGTCATATTTCATATTTCCATAGAGTAATATTGCCAAACTAAACAGCGAAAATTTGACATCTATTTGCGGCGTTGCCCACTTGCGAGATGCACGCTCTTAATGTGATGCGTTATTTCAAAAGAAAAGCACTCTGTATTGCATCTATCGGTTGTTTCTGATAAAATATAGGGCAAATTAAATTAACTAGAGAAACTCCGCAGACGTGATGGCTATAGATATCTAAACACGATATTTTTACTGGTGGGGGTCTTTAGGTTGCCTGTCCACTGGAGCGGAGAGGAGAGGAGCGGAGATGTGCCAAAATTAACCAATAGAATCGCACCTCTGGAGCGGAGATTTGATTCTATTGGTTAATATTGACACATCTCCGCTCCGCTCCTCTCCTCTCCTCTCCGCTCCGGTGGACAGGCAGCCTTAACCGCTGTTGTGTAGTCTAGTATAAAAAATCATTTTTTGTTGTGTAAACTTCACGCACGGCATAGGTATCGATATCTATAAACAAAAAAACGATAAAAAAAAAAACTATTTTCTCACATCCATCCTCCTTTTCTCCTTTTTCTCTTTTTTTCATTTTCTCTTTTTTTTTTTTTCTTTTTCTTTTTTTTTTCTCTCTCTCTTTTTCTTTTTTTTTTATCTTCAAGTAATAACACTACCAGCGTCCGATGACCGCAAAAAAAAAAACATAACACCTTTTTTATTTTATCGTGTTTAGATATCGATAGCCATCACGTCTGCAGAGTTTCGCTAGCTAATTTAATTTGATCCTGTGTATGAAAAACTGGAAAAAAGTTATGTAAGAAAAAGAAAAAATTAAAGAAACTGAAAGTTATGTATGTATATTGGCTAATACTCGTAAGATTAAGTTGTTGCGAGCCCATAATAATTTTTTGTTGATATAATATTATATTTTCAAAAATGTTTTATGGCCATATTCCTCTTTTATTTACGGAAGCATACAAGATTCCATTGTTCATGGAGAATTCCTTATAATCTTCCTACGTTATTATTTCAAACATGGCTTCAGTTTTATGACTTATTTTGTTTAACTACGTCATCGTTCTGACTTAAAACTTAAAGCTAGCTAGTTTTACGACGCACGTGTCTAGTATGTTACTCATAATATACGTGTGTAGCGTTATATAGTATCAATATTGCATTACATATTTTAGTGTGTACTTGTTCACTAAAGAGGACAGTCGAAACCACTACCGGATTTTGAATAAAATTTATTTACTCGTGTGTTAAAAACTTTACAGTGAAGGTACAATTTTGTATTGTAATCGACGTAGATACGAGCTTGTTTACTAATTTGGTAATCAGATAGGAATTGTCTAATATAGTGATAATAACCTTGAACGTGTTTGCATTTTGATTATGAAGCTGAGATGGCGAGTTTACGATAATTGTTACGTTACAGGCTCCTTCAGTTTCGCCATCGACGTCGCGTCGGAAAGACACCCACAGCAGAGTGAAAATGTCAAGTGGTGAACCAATCAGGGATAATGTGCGGAAAGCTTTGCAAGAACAGTTGGTCATTCGAATGGCAGAAACCACTGGACCAAAGTTTACAGATTCAGAAATAAAACAATTTGCTAACGATACGGAGCTTGAGTTGCACGAACTATTCAGAGATGTGGGGATGAAATACAAGGCTAAATACAGATCACTTATGTTTAACATAAAAGATCGGAAAAATCTGACTCTGTGGGAGAAAATCTGTGATCGATCAATAACGCCTAAACAACTCGTAAGCATTCATTATTTATTTTGAATACAATGCTAATCTGTCGTATCCAAATACTATGTGATTATTAACAACCTAATTTTCAGGTTCGCCTGTCTCCAGAAGAGTTAGCAAGTCAAGAGCTGGCACAGTGGCGAGATAAAGAGGCTAAGCATCAATTAGAATTAATAAAGAAATCAGAGTTAGATCTTTTAGCTGCTAGCAAAACTTATGTCCTTAAAACACATAAAGGAGAAGAGGTAATTAAAAGAAGAATAATACATTTTGAGTCATTTAAGTTAATAACTTATTAATTATACTAACTTATTTTTCGTCCAGGTGATGGAAACTAAAGAGTCTGTGTCAACTGAACTGGACCCAAATGTGCCTGTTGAAGATTTAGTAACAGCATTAAATGACTCAACAGTTGGTCCTGATGTTCTCTCAAAAGAAAAAACACCTGAAATGTAAGTTATACGCTATTAATGTAGATACTTTTTAGTTTTAATTAATACAATACATCGTTTTTTGTTAACATATAAATTAAATATTTGTTTCGTTTTGTTAGCACCAGCAAAGGTGATGATGAAGATAAGAAGTACAACAGTAAAAAACGGAATCGTGAAGATAGTACTTCTGGTCGTTCGAAAAGAAGCAGACGGGAATCAAAACGTGATTCTGACAGGAAATCCAGGTCATCTAAAAGAAGATCAGCATCTAACGAAAAAGATACACGGGAGCAGAGAAGGTCAACGCGGAGGTCGGACAAAAAGTCCAGTAGAGCCCGGTCCATGTCAAAAGATAGATCTAAGGAATCTAAAGATAAACCTGATTCTAATGAACGATCGCGGCGCAGATCAGCGTCCAGGGAAAAACCCAGAAGACGGTCTAAATCACCCGGACGAGAGAGGTCGCGGTCACGAGCACGTTCCAGGCGGCGCTCTCCCTCTAGGGATAGTCCTAAGCGTAGGAATTCGACGCGTACAAAACGTACTGTCAGCAGCGATGACAAACTGAAGCATCGGTCCAGATCTCAAGAAAATACTTATAGTAAAATTAAAAATGAGTAAGCATCCAGTTCATGCCCTGTCAACATAGCAAGAAATTCAAACAAATGCCTCTTATTAATTTTTATGTTCTTAGCTCCACAGATTCGGATTCAATAGAGAGGCCGAAATCAGCAATGTTGAAGGAGGTTCATCCGGAGTACGATCCCCATGAACCAATGATAACGTCGGCATTTTCAGAAGAAGATTTGCGTAAATCTAGAGAAGACGTATTCGAGGAAAACTACAGGAATGACATGAGTAATTTTGAAGCTGAGTACGATCCCTCTAAGTCTTTGATTGAGTCTAATATAATATTACCTGAAACAAGGTTTCCAACCAAGCAAGATAAAACGTCGGGTGAGTAAATAAACTAGGAGTAGTTTCAAATATTCCCTTTTTGGTAGTTTTTTAGAACACAGTTATTTATTAGTACTCTTTCTATTTGTAGAAGCCGAAAGTGACCAAGAACCAAGTAGCACAGTGGACAATTCGGCAGCCACAGTGTGGAGTGGGTGTATTAACATGGTAGACGTGGCGCGGTTTTATGTTGCTGCACATGAGGTGCGTTGCTCTTTATATTTTACTTCACAGAACAATGTCTCATAATTTATGTTATTCTATCATTTTACTCTCACTCAAAATTTCAGGTATCAGGCAGCTCTGCGGACTTGGAAGAGGATCTAAGCACAGAACTAGATATTGTTGGAAGAATAAATCCTGACACTGTATGGGACTATATTGCAAAAATGAAAAAAACTAGTCATAAAGACTTAATTGCTATTCTCAAACTTCAAACGGCGAATGATGAAGAAAAAATGCAATACATTGCCTTATATAGCTATCTAAGTAGTCGCAATAGGTTGGTATTGTATAGATATAAAATTGATTATGTTTTATTGTTTTATATTAGAAATAAAAATCTCCCGTTCCTTATCTTCCTACCTACATTTTATTTTCCTTTCAATATTATATACGTTACCCTACCTAGTAGTGAAATTTTATGTGGAATTTTCATATTCTAGGTTAGGCGTAGTAAAGGCGTCGAATATGATGACCGTGAAAGATTTTTATATAGTACCACTACCGGCGAACACTACGTTACCGGCGGTTCTCCTGCCTCTCGACGGTCCAGGCATCGGAGAAATCAAAACACATCTCCTGATTGCAATCGTTATTCGGCAAAGAAAGAAGCGTTTGCCCACCAACATTCCTACTGATGTTGTTCCCGCTAAGGTCAGTTCGCCGACGGAGGAAGATTTGTAAATACAAATTAATAAAATAATATACAGAGTGCATTTATTATTTACCAACATATTTGGTCGTAGTGATAAATGTTTGTAAATAAATAAAAATGACTGATAACAACTTCTGTAAATAAATGTACTGAGCATACCCACTGCAATGTTTAATAAATGAATTTAAAAAAAAATTGTTTCGATGTAAAACGTTTGTTATTATTGATTGTAAACGACGTAACCTTCCGTTTATATCCAACCCAAGTACTTACATTATTGATGTTACGTTATATTAGGTGGCACGCGAGTCCCGCAAGCGTTCATACACGCCGCCAGCGTCGCCACGAAGACGACCACCGCTCCCGCTGCCAGCATACTCTTCATCGACTCTCTCTACAACTGTCAAGGACAAAATTGCTGCTTCTCTAGGTATTATACATTACCCCTGCTATGGTTATTGCACTTATTTAATTACAAAGGAACTTTTTAGATGCGAAGTCTACTATATTTATGGTGTTTCGCATTATTAAAAAAAAAAAATGTAAATTATGTATGTCGTGACGTGATGGCCCTGTGGTTAAAGCCTCAACTCTTATGCACGAGGTTGTGGGTTCAAATCAGGGCAAGTTCCAATGTGACTTTCAATTCTTTTGTACTTAATATCGTGAGGAAACCTGGACTTATAAACTTATATTAATAAGTCTGAAATAGTCGACCCGCCTTGAGCAAGCGTGTGTCTTGATCAATGCCTTCTCTGTATGAGAAGATAACTTTACCCTGCAGTCGGATAGCCATAGGGTGTGTTATTATTATTAACAAATGTGTGTTTGCATTCGGCAGTGTCTGCGGATGATGAAGAACCTTATAGTCCGGGTTCAACGAGTAGCAGCGGCAGCGGACCTTCGTCATCGGGACCGAGCCTAGCCTCCAACACACTAAGAAGTAAAATGGAAGAGCTCAATAGGCAAATTGAAGAACAGAAACAACAAATTCGTAAAATGACGCAAGCGGACTCTTCTATTGGCGAGGTAATTTTTTATTTAGTTTTATTGACGTGGATGATGGCATCTACTAAAAAAAGCCACTACCCACTGTTTCAACAATTTAATAAATCGTGATCAATCATGCCTACTCCTAAGGGTCGCGCCACACCTGCCGAACGTACGGCGCGGAAGGTTCGGTTGAATACGCTCCTTATGTTTTTCAAGTTACCTATGTAAGCCACATCAGCCGAACGTTACGTCGCGTTCATGAGCAAGCGTCACATGACGCGACGGAACGTTGCGCGCCGAACGTTCCTCAGGTGTGCCGCTACACTAAGCTTAGGACTAAACTATGTATGTTAGCAGATGTCACTCATGTCACTAACCCTGACTTCTTAAATATGCCTTTACTTATGAAGTGAACATTTTCCACAGGATGAAGCATACTCTCCGTCTCGGCCCATGACTCCGCCTCCAGTTCAAAATGTTCCTTTGGCTGACATTGCCTTGCCATCCAACTTGCAAGAGATTCTAGCGACCATCAAGCAGAGGTCAGAGACTACTTCTACAGATGTCGACATGCGAATGCCTTTACCATAGTTCATAAAGTTTAATAAAAATGTACATAATATAGAGTAATTATTTGTTTATTTAATTTTAAGCACAAGATTTCTTTGCAGTGCATTATTAATTGTGTTTTTGTGAATACTATTCTAGCATTTTATCAAGTTTTGGTTACATACTATCTTACTGGAAATGTACCCACTGATAATTTCTATTTCTACTTTTGTAGATTATGACAATTGAATGCATTATCCTAAAATGTTATTTTAGTTAGCTTTAGGAACTGTAGGTTTAGACTTATATTTTTATAAACTGAATGTGCAAAGCATATTACAATATTTTTTGTGCAATAAGTTACAACATGAATTCCCAGTACATTATGCAATTAGATAAATGGGGTGCGAATGAAAGAGAAACTTATTGTGAATGGTGTTTAATTAGGTACAGTGTAAAATATTGTAATAGCCTATCGTTTTTACGTAGGTACGTATTTATGATTTGTTTTCGAAATATTAGTGTACAAAACTTAGATTATGATTAGTTTTATCACAATAATTTTACATTTTTCATGTTTAAAATCTGAAGTATACATTATTATAGTTAAATAAAATAAAGACATGTTTCGATTGGTATTTTATATATTTTCGTCATCATACAACGACCTCTTAGATATAAATTTCTTTTCTTTAAATGGTAATGATACAAGTTTCTTTTCTTTAAATGCTAATTTGTTAAGTTTAGAAAGATTGAAATTTTTCATAACTACATTTTGTAACTTTGGATTTTGCTTCAATCTTTTCTGCATGGCTAATATTTTAGTTTCCATAAGTTTTCTCCTTGGGATGTGGCGCAAAGAATATTCCCAATCAGCAGTCAGCTTCAAATCTAATAGAATGGGTACCATGTGGTTTATATTCAGATTTTTCTTTGATCCTGGTGCCCATTCAAGATACCTATCCAATGGTAACTTTGCCATCTTTATTCCATCCCTTTTAGCTTTAGCTAGAGAGAGTGGTTCATTATTTACCTGCAATGATTTAAATAATTTCAGATGTTATTTAAAATAGAAGATCTAAAGGAGACCATTCATATTGGGCCCAAAACCCAAAGTGCCGGCCAGCGATAAAATTTGTGTTGCCCTGGTCGGTAACGTCTTCCTTATCATTTTTTACTATGGCACCGAATCTCTACAAACATTCCTTTAGCTGTTTTTTAAAGTTGAAAAATCTAGTTACCTTGCAATATTATCTCGTCTAAGTATAACCTAAGTGTAAGGGGCAGTCCACCTAAGCATTTTTCACTACGGCGGCATCAAATCTCTACGAAGTTAAAAACAATTAATGTCTTAAAACATCAAAAAAAAAACACATTTATGAAGTTAATAACCCTTCCTTTTGGCTTTGCCGTAGTCGGGTAAAAATAATTAGTGTCTTGAAAGACTAACCGAAAAAATGTAATTACCTACCTCGAAGCTAACACTAGAATGTCAATGCACTAGAACCATAGATATAAGAATGACTAGAACAAATAACGGTATCTAGCCGCAACATGGTGACACTACAATGGATAAAAAGACACAGCGGTTCGCTAGGTAACGACGCAGCTGACGAACTTGCTATACGAGGATCCAGCACGGCAGTCTGAGGACTCGAGCCTATCGTACACATCCCCCCTTTAACCAAAGACAGGTGGCTACAGGAATTCACCCACACACAAGCGGAAAACTGGTGGACCTCGACACTGGGCTGCAGGCAGTCCAAGAAAGCTATGCCATCCTTGGATAGAAGGCTGACCAGGCGTTTATTAGGTCTCAATAGGAACGGCCTGCCTCCTAGTCACGGGGCCATTACGGGACACTGCTCGCTAAACAAACACTTCCACACATAGGTATAAAGGACAGTCCTCTGTGCAGGGCGTACATGGAGGCCGAGGAAACCGTCGCGCTCGTGCTCTTTGAATGCACGGACGTCACCCAGATTCAAACAGAAGCCGACGGGTCACCCAGATCCTACACAGATGTTCCAAACAGACAGGAGATTTAATTATCTTCTGTAGAGAGGTGGGCTGGTTGGAATAACACTCAAACGGCCGCCATGGCCCACGCACAATGGTCCACTTGACTAAGTGCGGAAACCAATCCCCATAAAACATAGAACATGGACTAACCGGCACGGCGGGCGGGGCGGGGTTATGGGATGGTGCAGTTATGAAGGGAATCCAATCCTCTGGAATTTACTTCTGGAGCCTTTGCTAAAGGGGCCGGAAGAAAGGGGAGATCACTACCAGGCTTCCGCCGACGTTGTGGTCATGATCTTCGACGATGACCTAGCACTGGAGGTTCAAAGACACAAGGCCGCCCTCGAGTACCTTTATTCGGAATTGGGGCATCCAAAATAATGTGAAGTTTGCACTGCATTTGTAGTCACTAGGAAGCTAAAGTACGATGTCTCACTCATGAGCAGGGGCGGGGTCGACATAGGCATGTCTAAGGAAATAAAAATACTAAATACTACCATCAGCTCACATTCAACATGCACGCCGCTAACGTGTGTAGAATGTGGAGATCATACGGAGCATTTACACGGCATCGCTAGAGCTGGACGCAGAATGGTGATGAGCGACAAGCGTCTGGGTGCCGGCAACTAAGAAGATTGGAGTGTAGAAAATGCACTCCAATAATCTTCTTGGTTCACGGTCATACGGTCCAAAGAGTTCTCCGTATTCGCCCAAAAGTTTTGCAAATCCTACAGAACTGTTTCGCTGAATGCATTCCTGATGCTGGCGGCCAGACTCCCACAAGATCTCTTAATACAAGAAGCAGCCGTTCTGTATGAGGCAAAGAGTACCCCAGCCAGCCTTTGCGGGCAGAGAGATTGAGCGTGTGCGTTTGCAAAAACTCCACGTCTGGCGAACCAAGGTGGGATCCACTTCCTGGCGGCGGAAGAGAGAGCTTACATGGGCGCAGCTTTACCCCGGAGCAAAGATGTTTCCTTGTAAAAGCTCACGCAGGCCTGGAGCACAACGAACGCGCAGACCACCTTGTGAAAGAGGCTACATCAAGTTGAAAAAAAAATCTGTCAAAATATGTCAGATCCGTATGGGGTCGCTCAACGATTGGTACCGAAGACAGAAGAACGGCAAAACAGGCTCCGTCCCTAAAATGTTCCTCCCAGACGCGATAGGAACCTTAAAGGTAACTTGATTTTTCAACTTTAAAAAACAGCTGACGGAATGGTCGTAGAGATTCGGCGCCATAGTAAAAAATGATGAGGAGGACTTCCCCGACCAGGGTAACACATTTTTTTTCGCTGGCCGGCACTTTGGGTTTTGGGCCCAACTTTGTATGAAACGTGAATGGTCTCCTTTAATTTGAGGGGATGGAACACACACCTCTTCTATTTTATTCAACACATTTCTCCATTATTCAAGAACATCTGAATTTGCTTTGGAGCTCTTTAGAAATTATTTTACAGACATCAAAAAAGTAGGTCTTTATCGACTTCATTGTAATAGTAAAAATATTTGGGACTTTATTTCTCAGGATCCAGTAAATTTTCTTTCTGGCTGGCAATTTAAGTTTTTGAGTATTACAATAATATCTTTTTATCTATTATAAAACTTATTATAGTATGTTTACCTTATCAACCATGCATCCAATAATATAGACAGCATCATGATCAAACTTTGTTAGTTCTTCTCGGCAATGGGGGGTCAGATAAACCAACTTCTCCTTTGGAAATATATCTAAATAGCTTTCTGTGTGAACATTCAAAGGAAACCAGGGTTCATCTAATGAAGGAATATTTTTCCGCATTTGCTTCATAAATTGTCCTCCCATATTCACATTACACATGTGTAAGTTAAACGGTTCTTTATGAATTCTATTATCTCCAAAAACATATGTCATTTGTTTAGCAGCATTTAAGGTTTCTTTATAAACCATGCTATCTTCATATGAGCAGTCTATTACAACTGATTGTCCAAATATCAAAGCTTGAAGTGCCCTGCAAAACAGGTATATTTATTTGCATGATTCATATGTAGTTAATAGACTCAGGCGTGACTATGCTGAACTGCATTATAAAATACAATAAACAATGTATATTTAGTAACCTAATCCACTAAACTGTTTTTAAAGAGTCATAAAGAACCCTGTAAGAAATCGACAAGTCAATCGTCATCCTGAGGATGCCTCGTTGAGAGGTGAAACACGTGTCGATTTCTTACAGGGTTCTTTATGACTCTTTAAGAACAGATAAGCGTATTAGGTTACTATATATACGTTCTCTATTGTATTTTGCATGCTATATTATAATTTATTAGGTATGAAACAATCAAATTCATGGCCTGCTGGTTGCCACTTATTAATCTTTATACCTATATTTTTAAATTTATTAAAACAGGTGTTTCTGTACATTGAAAATTATAATTTTCTTTTAATTAAAGAAGAATAATAGAACATAAACCAGAGATTTAGAATTATTTTCTGTCTGTTTGTTTGCACACATTTCGGTAACTACTGAACTTTCATGTAGTTGTACAGGTAGGAGATTAATTTGGAGCAGAATTTATAGGGTTTGTTTCCATTAAAATCGGATGTTAGAATTATCATATCAAATAATAATTTCTAGCATTGAAGGCCTAAAGACGTCACAAACGATTTTTTAAAAGACAAAAAAAAAAAACTTCAATGTACTGACACCGGATTCTACTATTTTTTAAAAGGATAAAGATGTGAAAGTTTGTGTTTGTTACTCAATCATACAAAAACAGCTGAACTTTTTTTTGAGCTTGATTTGGATGAAATTTGGTTCACAGATAGTTTATAACGTGGGCGAAGCTGCTCGCAAAAGATGGTTTTAAATAAATTAAAGATACTTACCTGTAGTTGTCAAACTGGTTTATTGACTGATCCCTGATTCGCAGAAACAATGACTGATGTTGTATGCCATAAAGAAGGTCATCTTCATTCTCTTTGCTATCTTCAGGTTTTATTACTGGATGTTCCATTCTTTTAGCTTCTTTCTTAGCCTATAAATAAAAGTTGTAAAGAGCTACTTTCGTTGCTGTATAACCCAATTTAGAACCACTGCAGTTAATAACCTGTCGCTTTTTTACAGTAGTTTTTTTTTTGGGTTGTAATAGAACCTTTTTAGTGTATCAAAAGTGTTTAACATGAAGACATCTATACGCTATAACATTGTGAAACTTCGCACGCGCGGATATACACTCGCTTATACACTGCAGTGGAGCCTGAGGGCTTAGTGTGAGTTTTATTTTACCATCTCAATCAAACGCATCGACCGCGTTTGGCGCTCCGATTGGCAGCCGTGCCGGCCTTCACCGGTGAAGGGCCAATCGGACCGCCGAACGCGGTCGATGCGTTTGATCGAGATGGTAAAATATGAAACTTACACTAGGCCCTCAGAGGAGGTAACTGGGCGGGTGAATTCAATACTAACAACCTACGATTTTGACAGCTCCAAGCACACGGTTAAAGATTTGAGTTATGTTATACACCAAATTTTTTAGGTTTGACGTTTCTGTTAAAAGAATATATTTATATTGTTACCTTGAAATTCTCCTTAGATTTTTCAGTTTTAAACAAATATCTAAGGTAACTAGCACGTTGATTTTTTGTTGATAGATCTAATAAATGTTGCCACTGGTCCTTGTTTATGTAGTTCGGTGCATGTCGGCCGTCCTGGCGCATCACCTCAACTTCCAACATTAAAATTCTGAGCTTTTTCTCGAGTTCAGCTTCACCTTTACATATATTTTCTACTATTCGATCTGTGAAAAGTTTTGCATTAAAACTGTATGAGTTGCTGTTCTCTAGAGTACATTCATATTATCATTCCAGTGAAGATAATAATAATCATTCATTACCTGAATCATCTATTTGGGATAAATAACATCGCGGTTGTCCAAAAGTAAGCTGATTTATGGTAAATATTCTTTTAATAGGTACTGCTTTGTTTCGATTTTGACGAACAAATGATAAAGCTGTTCTAATGCAAAGCATCATTTTAATTTACTCGCAATGAGTTCCAGTGTTAATTATTACTGATTTAATAAAGAAATATATGCCGCTGCAGTCTCAAGATAAAGGTTATCTAATTATTTTGAATTCAAAATGACATGACAGACAGACATCACAGTCACAGAATATAAAAGGCACAGAATACATATACTCCTAAAGTGGGTAATAGACAGGCGTACCTAAAGACCGCGGTTTTTAAGATCGCCATCTTGGCGATCTTAAATTTATTACACAAATGACGAAACAAAATGCTGGCTCGCGATTCGCGGTTATGTGACAGACTTACGAAACTACGAACCAAGGCGGGCTACGAGCAAAACTAGCCTTTTTCAACTATGTTGGAGTCGGCTTCCAATCTAACCGGATCCACACGTTTGAAATTATTTATGATAGTTTGTCGAGGTTTACTTCGTCGAGATCGAGGGATAATTCTGTTTTGTTCAAGAAACTAGCTTGATTGGTATTATCTTATTTTATTATATACAGGTGGACCAAAAATACACGTCATAAAAAAAATAGATCCCTCATGTCTAGGGGTATTCGAAAATACCCAATGTAAGTTCCGCGATTTTTTGTAGTTTTCGAGTTATTATTTTTTTTGTAATTTTTTCGAGTTTCTTGCCGGTGGAGCTTCAAAAATTAAAAAAAAAAAATTGTAGTGAGTATTTTCCAGTTTTTTTTTTGCGACAGTATCGTCTTAAATGTTACTTTCACACATAAATAAACTTGCTAACATTCCTGCAAGTTACTCAAAAAAGTATCGATCGATGGCAGGAATTAAAGGTTTTAGTGGTAAGACTGAAATTATCTACTTCAATAAAATTTAAAAATACAAAAATGAGTTTCCATTATATTCTAGCTGACTTTAAAAACTATGCAGGTTCCTAAGCTACGCAAAAAATAAAAAAAAGTTAGTACTCAACCTTCTAATAATGGGGATCCACGCGCAAAGCTCAGCGTAGATGTCGCCTGCGGCGGGATGGCCGCTGTCAAATCATTTTCGCATTGTTTACATTAGTGGTTTTTGCTATTTTTTGTGTTGAAACCGATCCACCAAGGTGGATCTAACATGTATTGTTCCTGGAAGCCTATAGAATTGAAAGACGACCTAAACAAACCAGGAGCATGGATTACTGGAAAGAAATTATATATTATTGCAAAGTAGACTTCTATCTAATAAAATATTTTTAATCAGTGCTAGGGTCCAGATTTGGATAATTTTTTTGTTGTAAGATGTTAATTATTACTTGGTTCATGGTAGGAAAATTTACGAAAGTTGAGAGAACCGTACTTTAATAATAAATGGTATTCTTTATTGTTTAGGTTAGGTTTATTTTTCATTAGTGCTAGACTCTAGATTTGGGTATTTTTTTAGTTGTAACGTGTTAATTCTTACTTGACTCATGGTAGGAAAATTTACGAAAAATGAGAGATCATTTATAATAAATGGTATTCTTTATTTTTTAGGTTATCTATGACCGAAACTTTTATTTCAGCAATCAAAGCCCTCAAGCTTCTGAAAGCCAAGCAATTGACGTTCCTGCTGTAGAACTTTACCAAGACGTTAATAGCTCCACCAGAGCTCCACCATATTGCCGAAAATTACCAATCAACATACTCCAAGTTACTTTTAGTTTTACTCTTTTAGTTTCCCACTTTCTATTTACGTAGTATCTTTGGGAAATAAATGAACACTGGAGTAAGTATTTTAGTACATCGTGGTACAGCACACTTATGCATATTTCGAGAAAATTTGAATTTACTGAATGATAGGTTATAAAATGTATGGAATTGACAGTTTTCAATGGCCATGTCGACGATGCGCCACCTATCGTGATAAAATGGCAGTAATGATCCCTATTCGAATCCTTTTAAGCTTTAAAGTAGGTGGTCTAAATAGCGACGCCGTAAAAAAAAAAACTGGAAAATACTCACTACAAAAAATATATGAATTTTGAAGCTCCACCGGCAAGAAAACTCAATAAAATTACAAAAATAATAATATCTCGAAAACTACAAAAAATCGCGGAACATGCATGGGGTATTTTCGAATACCCCTGGACATGAGGAATCTATTTCTTTTTTATGACGTGTATTTTTGGTCCACCCTGTATATCTATTCGAATAACAAAAATGTCAGCACGATTAGCACGAGTAGCATGACCATGTTGTAAGAATTTTGTCTATTTATTTTACTGGCAGTACAGGCACCGCTCAAAGTTCAATGTTTTCTTCATGGTCCACATCGTCTATGTTCTCATTGTTCTTTGCAAGCATAGATAATACACTTATACGGTTCTGTGCACAGACTACAATTTATATATAGATAGGGGTTCTGTGCCACAGACAGACACTCACACACTGACAATTTATGATTTGACCGATAGCACTAGCAGAAGACAGGCAGAAAGATATTATTTCGAAACGTGCTGGTAGGTTATGTGAAATAATTATCATTTCATGAGGTTGATTGGCATTTAAAATGTATTTTGATTGAATATTGTTTATTTTAGATCCACGTTTTTTATCCATGATGGCAATTTCAACTATATTACGGCGTACTTTAATAAACGGGACGCTGTATTCCGCCGCTACTCTCAGATTTGCTTCCAGCCAACCTGAAAAAAAAGTATTCTTCGATGTAACTGCTGATGGGGAGCCCCTGGGACGCATAGTGATCAAACTGGAGACTGATCTGGTCCCGAAAACTTCAGAGAATTTTAGGGCCCTGTGCACTGGCGAAAAAGGTTTTGGGTATAAAGGTTCTTCATTCCACAGGATCATTCCTTCCTTTATGTGTCAAGGAGGCGATTTTACCAACCATAACGGTACTGGTGGTAAATCCATTTATGGTCGTGTTTTCCAAGACGAAAACTTCAAGCTGAAGCATACTGGCCCTGGAACCTTATCAATGGCTAACGCTGGCCCCAATACTAATGGATCTCAGTTCTTTATCACCACTGCACCAACACCCTGGCTTGACAAAAAGCATGTTGTATTTGGTTCTGTAGTAGAGGGTATGGATGTTGTAAGCAAAATGGAAGGTCTTGGATCTAAAAGTGGCAAGCCCACTAAGAAAGTTTTGATTTCTGAATGTGGTGAGTTGGACTGATCTTACACATTCAATGTATAATAAGTTTAGTTTTTGTAGTACAACCAATTATTAGTGTAGATATGTGCAATGTATGTAATTTGTTAAATAGAATTGTAGATATTATGTAAAATGCTATGTACTTATTTGTTTATATAGTTATTATTATCTTCCTCAGTAGTTTTGAAAGGTTTCTCGGTTTTACTTAAACAGTTAATATTGTACACAGGTGACTATGATGAAGAAATATCTATTGAAAAAGCAATTCAGTGATGATAATGTTGATTCAATTATTTGTGTTTATTTCAAAGAGGAAAAATAAAATATGTTTTAAAATAAGTATGCAATTTTATTAATCACTAAATGCAACAAATTAGTTTAGGAGTTGCTATTATCAAACTTGTCTGGGTGATTGACATAACAACTTATTCAAATACATCTAAGTCAGTATCAATATTAAGTCTTACAATCTATTGTAGTAATAAGGCATTTTTTCGTTAAAACACTCTCTTTCATATCAAACTATTAACCTCTCTTAACAATATGTGACAAAAATTTACACAGACAACATTCCTGTCTTTTTACTTCATTATCTGAGATAAATATATTGCTTTTAAAATACATGTTTATTTTTATATTTAAATGATATAGTTAATAATTGAGTTCTTAATCCAGCAGCCCAAGAAGAATTGACATTTTTTACACCTCCAAAATAGTATTTGAAATAAATAAGTCTTTTGAACATTAAATTCATTTACAAGTATGATCATTTTTATGGGTTATAAGTTATAACGTTACTGTTATTGATTTACTAAATTAATATTTTATGCAAAATAATAGCTGCCCAAAATTTACAATTATAAAAGATAAAAACTCAGAATCAGCAGGGTTTTTAGACCTTGAATGGCATGCATAGAATCATTAATTGCACTTAACTTCGTAAAGAAAATAGGATCACAATACATAATGAAACTAGCTGTTGCCCGCGACTTCGTTTGCGATCCAGGATGAAAAGTGGCCTATGTCCTTCTCCACGTAATGGTCTATCCATGTGCCAAATTTTATCCAAATCCGTTCAGCCGTTTTAGCGTGAAAGCGTAACAAACCCACTTTCGCATTTATAATCTTAACTAATATTATAAATGCGAAGTTGAGTTTGTTTGTTTGACCGCAGGGCGCAGCTAGTATTATATAATAATAATATAATCTAATAAATTAGAATTACTAGAAATACATATTTACAAAAATTAAAGATGCATTAAAAATAATTATTGTTGTCAATTATTCACATTCGGTTGCAGAATTCATTCCTATCAATTGAGATCATAACTAAAGTTTTTTTATTCAAAGGTGTAACATACCCTATAGCAATTTTGGTGATTTGTGCTCGTGTTTTATTCATTTTTAAGTTATAATAATAGTAAGAGGAATGTTAACAGTAACATATTGCAGACAGAGACATTATAAATTAGAAGATAAGAGTAGGCAAGCATATGATAAACGTGTTGTAAAATGAGTGCATTTCTAAATATGTGGCGATGTTTTCTTGATTTCTCGCATTTAAAATTATTTTTTCCATGTAAATTTTTTTCGCTCTTTTCTCTTTAAGTGGTCTCTGTCGACTAAATTTCTAATATTGGTGAAGTTCAACAGTCTGTAAATTATTTGCACTACTGAATGAATATACACAAACAACAAAATATAATCAGCGCCTTTTTACATAGCATTATTAGAATGATAAAGTATACACATCAAATTGAATTCATATCAATGATCTTGAATTTTAAGTACAACAAAAACTAGTTTTCGTTTTTATAAAGGTAAGTATGCATCTTTAAAATAGAAAAAGTTAACATTTTTAACTAAATACATTAATATAAAAACTAAAGTAAAATAAAAATAGGAGTGATGCGAGTATTTTAAATGTTAAAACAACAGTCAGTTATCACACTACTTGATTCATGAAACATTACATTGATCCTACGTGTTGTAGCTTGCAGCTTTAATTAAGTAATTACTAGAACACTAGTTAGCTGCAGAAGCGACAGTATTTTTTTTCCATTAATAATTATACGAAAGCTTCGAAACTACAGTTAAGATATGATTTGAAATCACTCATAATTTGTTTTCTATTTGCTAAATTCGGAATAAGTGTAGTTCATTTTTAACTTATTCATGTTTATCACTCAGTCGTGCACAGCAGTAAAACTAATATTTTACACTCGTTCGTATCACTCAAAGTCAACTGAGATTCAGTCCCGACACTAAAATGTACCGATTCGGCCCTATCTCTCTCACACGCATGGGTCCAGTCGAGTCGACGCCAGGTGATCCACGCTTCGACCCTTCTGCATCTGTAAGCTAAGCTCGTTGGGTTCCATCGTGAGGTGGTGCGAGGAGGTCCGCTTGTGCTTGGTCTCCGGCAGCTTGCAGTCCTTGGAGCTCGTCCTGCGGTGGCGCAGCACGCCGGCGCCGTCGATGAGGCGCTTGCTCTCCTCGTCCGCGCCGCGCGTCAGCGGCAGCGCCGTGAGGTCGAGGCTCTCCATGCTCTTGAGCGCCAGGTGCTTGATCTGCTCGAGGCTGAGCTCGCGCGAGTCGGAGCGCGAGTGCACCTTGAAGTCGCGCGAGCCGCTGCGAGAGTGCGCCTCACGAGGCAGGTCGCGCGACGCGGAGCGAGGAAAAGCGTCGCGGCGCGAGTCGCGGGAGTCGCGCGAGTCGCTGCGCACGGCGCGGCTGCGCTCGGGCTCGTCGAGCGAGTGCTGGCGCGCGCGCGGCTCCAGCTGGATGGTCTTGGAGTCGTTGCGCAGGTGGCGCGACGCAACCAGCACGCGCGAGTTCTTGCCGGCGACGCGCGTCTGCGAGTCCTGCGAGTACTGCGAGTCAGTGCGCTGAAGGCGCGCGCGCGCGTCGGACGCGTCGCCAGCGCCGGGCGGCGGCTCCAGGGGCGTCGTGGTGGCCGAGCTCACGCCTGACATCACACCCGACCGGAAGCCGCTTGCGTTGTCCGCAGATGGAAGTTCCTCGAAAACTGGAAACAAATGCTTTATAAGTAACGTTTAGCCGCATTACATTTTTGAAGAACAAGATCAAAGTTAGTCGTACGTTTGTCGAGACTGATGATGGAACCGGCGATGTCCTTGTGCGGGTCGAGCGGCGGCGCAGTCTCCAGGTGTCGCCGACGTCGCACCAGCCACCAGTCGGCCATGAATATACCCAGCGCCACTATCTTGATACCGCCACACAGGCCCACGTATCTGACAAACAGATGAAATTCATATAACGATACAGGCAAGATTTTCTGTATTTATTTGTGATGTGTTGTTATGGTATAAAGAAAATAAAATAATAATGTCCATTATTTTAACTGCATATTTATGAAAATAATTTAATGGTAAAATTAAAGAAAATAATTATTTTATCACTTCCGAATAAGTTCCGGTTAACTTTCCTGACAGATAATTTCATACAAATTTTGTTACAGTTTTAAATTTATCTTTGCCTATCTGGATACTGAAATCGCCCTTAATTTTTAAAGAAGGAAGCTGTTCATAATATCTATAAATTTTAACGATTACAATGCCATTCAGCAGACCGACGAAATACAATCTGACTTGTTGTAAGCATACCTGTATCTGAATTGTTCGATATCGTATAGAAGACACCGGCCCCCCTTCTCTCCACTGCAGGACTGCTTCCATAGCAGACACGTCGAGTCGATGAGGTTCCCGAACACGATTGGCGCGGGGATGTACCCGAACAGACGGAATATCACGAATTGCATGCCGAGTGCGAATGAACGTTCTTCTTCGCTCACCGATCTGTAGAAAATAAAATAGGTTGTATTTAAATCGTGGCTCGTGGCTAAATAAAACCAGCCGCATAGGGCGCTCTTCGAAGTTAACACCGCTTGACGAGGTGGATCCGTGGATGAGTGACCATCGATTGCATACCGGTACCCCTCCGTGCCTCGGAAAGCATGTTAAGCAGTTGGTCCCGGCGGTCATTCGTGGGTCTTTGACAGTCGTTACGGGTAGTCAGAAGTTAGAAACTCTGACAGCCAGTCTTGGCAAGGGGGATCGTGTTACCTGGGTAGTAACTGGGTTGTGGAGGTCAGAAAGGTAGTCGAAAACTAGTACAAAGTAAAAAAAACAACAAACCTCAGCACAATCATAAGCAGCGGCATCTGGGTGACCGCCACGACGAAGGTCATGAAGAACAGCAGCACCAGGAACGGGAAGATCGTGGTGCACGGCGGGTTGCAGGCGCCCGCCGTGGCCACCGGCACCACCGTGACCTCGGAGTACGTGCGCAGCGCCGCCGCGCCCGCCGCGCCCAGCACGCCCGCCATGCTCTCGCGGCTGTTCTCGTGCACGCCTGGCACGGACATAGGTATTACACTCTAATTATCCATTAAATTCAGGCGACACAGGCCCATATACGACTGACCGCAGGTAGTGAGGTAACTTTTTTTGTTTTATCGTGTAGAATAAGATGTCTATATCGGTCACGTCTGCGGAGTTTCGCTAGCCAATTAAAGGACACGTTTCATACAAAGTTGGGCCCAAAACACAAAGTACCGGTCAGCGAAAAATAGTACATTATGATACGAGTGTGCTGTATTGGTCATTACCCATGAGGCGGTATTATTCGCGCGAGCCAAAGGCGAGCGCGATAATTTAGCCGAGTGGGTAATGAACAATGCGCACGCGTTTCATACGACGTTTTTCAACACATTTGCGAGGAAAGAAACCGTCTTGTTGTAAGAACTTATACTACAATAACGTAACTTTAGAGAAATGATACATTTAGATTTATAAAGTTCAACTGACCTTTGTTGCCAGGTACTGACTATCCACTTCCTGTAAAAACGTTTCTACGTCGGTTCGTATTTTTCTAAATATGTAACCTGCAGTAACCACACAACATATACGATAACAAATATTTATGAAAAATGGCGTGCTGGATTTTTTTTCGGGTAGCGATGCGCTCGCAAGGCACTGACAAAACCGCTGAACAGCCTACCATCACGTTCGGTCGGAGGTGGAGACAAAATTTTAAACTTGAAAAAATTAGATTTCGCTGCTAATTATTACTAATTATTCTCTATCGAGAGAGAGTGAGAGAGAAAGTGCGAATTTGGTCAAATGGAAAATACAGTATGGCGATTGTGAAAATTTTCTCATTTTTCGTCATGGGTGGCGTTTTCGTAATTTTCGATCATGCTAAAACCGATAGTGAGGTCAAAATGTTAAACCAAGATGGCGGCTGTGAAAATTTTCGTCATTGGTCTCGTTTTCGTAGTTTTCGATGGTTCTAAAGCTGATAGTGAGGTCAAAATCAAAATCTAAGATGGCGGCTGCGAAAGTTTTGTCATGTTTCATTTTTTTACAGCCGCCATCTTGGATTTACATTTGACCCCACTATCGGCTTTAGAACCATCGAAAACTACGAAAACGACACCCATGACGAGAAATGAAAAAAAAAAATTACAGCCACCATCTTGGATTTACATTTTGACATCTCTGTCGGCTTTAGAACCATCGAAACCTACGATAACGACACCCATGACGAAATATGAGAAAATTTTCACAGCCGCCATCTTTGATTTACATTTTGACATCACTATCGGCTTTAGACGATCGGTTTTATGCTTGGAGTTTCTTTGAAGGATAAAATCAGAAATGAAATTATCCGGAAAAGAACCGGAGTTACCGACATAGCTTGCAGAGTAAGCAAACTGAAGTGGCAGTGGGCTGGCCATGTCTGTCGAAGGACCGATGGCCGGTGGAGCAGACGAGTCCTAGAGTGGAGACCTCGTATCGGCAAGCGTAGTGTGGGACGCCCCCCAGCTAGATGGACCGATGACCTTAAGAAAGTGGCCGGGACAGACTGGATGCGGAAGGCGGAGGACAGGGTGTTGTGGCGCAGCTTGGGAGAGGCCTATGTCCAGCAGTGGACTGCGATAGGCTGAGTTGATCGGCTTTAGAACCATCGAAAACTACGAAAACGACACCCATGACGAAAATGAGAAAAATTTTGCAGCCGCCATCTTGGATTTCCATTTTGACCTCACTATCAGCCTTAGAACCATTGAAAGCTACGAAAACGATACCCATGACGAAAAATGAGAAAATTTTCGGAGCCGCCATCTCGGATTTCCATTTTGACCTCACTATCGGCTTTAGAACCATCGAAACCTATGAAAACGACACCCATGACGAAAAATGAGAAAAATTTCGGAGCCGCCATCTTGGATTTCCATTTTGACCTCACTATCGGCTTTAGAACCATCGACAACTACGAAAACGATACCCATGACGAAAAATGAGAAAATTTTCGCAGCCGCCATCTTAGATTTCCATTTTGACGAAATTCACACTTTCTCTCTCTCTATCGAATTAGAAAAAGACAGACGCAAGAATGAAGCCGCGTTAAAGAACTTCGTTCCAAAAACCTGTTTACTTTGTCACACTATATTAAGTCGCAATAAGAAAGACATGTCGTGCCTTGATAGTACTTACTAATTCCATACTGCCAAACTGCCATGTCATTACTCCGACTAGTAAATAGTTATCTATGGCGCACATTACCGCACTAGTGCGATTATGTAAAGAAAAAAGCACGTGTCTATAATACACTGCATTATGAACCTAAAAGCGGTTAAATAAGAGCCACTTTACGAGCAACTGTGTTGAAAAATATATTACCCAGGTTGGGGAAGTCTTCCTAGTTCCTAATCATTATTTACTATGACGCCGAATCTCTACGACCGTGCCTACATTTCTTTACGTACGGCGGCAGTAAAGCAGTGGATAATACTCGGATAGACTTCCCTGACTAAGCCCCATATACTTTTTTTCGTTGTCATTTTGGGCCCAAACTTTTTTCACACCACCTGCTCGCAAATGTCAAATTATATGGCATGCAAACCTAACATAAAACAAGTCATTAAAGTCCTAGACCTTAATCTGTGTCTAGGCTCTAACTGGTCATTATTATTGTGGATTTCAGTATGACCCGCTGATGCATAATGTGATTTAAATTTAGAACCTCAACTATAAAAATATGGATTTTCATACAAACATTGCCGGTGGGGCGTTCGCATGTATTTGACCAGTACAGCAATTTCGATTTATTTCGAAGAAGGTTGTCAAAATAATGCATGAATTTCCAAGCGTGTTTGAGAAAAATTTACTACACTATCCACAGATTAAATACAACAGTTAACAGTGTGTGGCACTAGATGAACAATAACATGAGGGTATATAAAAAAAAAATATGGTGAGCTAGGTAGCTTTAGTTTACGGTTAAAGATATTTATTTCTCAAAAGAATTATTACAAATTCACTTAGAGAGAAAACATACAGGGTTTAAACAAAATTATGTGCCACCAAGCGTAGCTTAAAATAAAAAATTACTACACATAGTACGTAATCATCCTAAAACTAATATTATAATAACACACTTTGACTTTAGCTTTGTGTCAAATAAAGCAAATCAGAAGTGGGTAGTTCAACACAAGAAACAGCATAATTTTAAGCGGTGAGGGTAGGGTGCAACTTGGCGGTTGTAGCGTGTTTACTAAGGCCTACACCACAGTGCGGAAAAAAAAAAAAAAAAAGTTTGTATGTTTACTCATTAGCTTTTTTAAATTAACGTGCAAGTAGCGATTTTGTATATATATAAAAGGATTTGTATATTTGTGTATATTTAGATGTTATGTCTATTTTACTGTAATGAGATTTTATTTATTATAGCGGATTTGTCAAATACTGCTCATAAGGAAAGGCAAAGTATATTTAATATTTTAGAGATAAATATATATATGTATATATATATATATATTTTTTTTTTTTTTTTTTTTCTTTTATTCTGTTGGCTGGAGGTGATCTTTTAATATGTAGTTTCTTAACGTTTTCTTGTAGATGTTAAACGATTTGATTTCTTTTATGTCCTTAGGCAGTTTATTATAAAAGTTGGCCCCTTCATACATGATGTTCCTTTTTCCATATTTAGTCCTAGGCTGGGATAAGCAGATATCGTTAGCCTGTCTTGTTAAAATTTTGTAGGTTTGTACCCTTTTTGTAAATATTATCTGCGAGTGTATGTCTCTAGTTAGTATTTTCCTGACAAGTATACACGTATTATACTTATACATTTGAAAGAGGTTCATAACTTTTGTTTCCCTGTAAATTTTTTCGGTAGGTGTTAAGTAGTTGTATCTAAATAGTGTTTTTATTATTTTATTTTGGGCAATTTGTAGTATTTTTAGATTTGTTTTGGCAGCAGTTCCCCAAACCTCAATCAAATAGTCTATGTGAGACTTAACCATAGAGTTATATATACTGTAACGTACCTGTCTAGGCAGACATCGCACTATACCGCGTAGTGCACCCGTTAGTGATGTGAGCTTATTCCTAATATATTCTATATGTGGTTTCCACGTTAATTGATCGTCAAGTATAAGACCAAGATATTTTTCTGTATGCACTCTATTCAGTACTTGACCATCGATATGTAAGTTATTATGCGGACCAATCTTTTTGTTTTTAGCAGTGAATATAATATAGTTTGTTTTAGCTATGTTTATTGTAAGTAAGTTTGATTTAAGCCAAGTATGCAGGAGGTTTAGATCATGTTGGGCTTGTTCTATGATTGAGCAAATTGAGGCACCTTTGTAAAATAGACTCGTGTCGTCAGCATACAGTGCAATATCCCCTTTTAGGCCGATTTCATGGATGTTATTTATGTAGATTAGGAATAATAACGGACCTAGGATTGAGCCCTGAGGAACGCCGTAAGTTATCAATTGAGGTTGACTTTGAGTTTCACCGATTTTCACAATCTGATATCTGTCAGTGAGGTACGATTTAAACATTTGGTAAGCGGAACCTGTGACACCAAGGTGATTCAGTTTTAACAGAAGTATTTCGTGACTAACAGTGTCAAATGCTTTTTTTAAATCTACAAACACTCCTAGTGTAATTTTCTTATCGTCAATATGGGATTTAATTTTTGTTACTAGATCGGTTGCAGCTGTGACAGTGTTTGACTTTGTTCGAAACCCATATTGCTTTTCGTATAAAAATTTTTTTGATGCAAGAAATTCATTCAGTCGGCTGTGTAAAATTTTAATTTTAGTTTAACTAAAGTAACTCACATGCACAGTTAGTGAAGTTCGAGCGCGAGGAGAAGGCCGCGCAACCCGCGTGGCAGGGCGAGAAGTACGTGAGGCCGTTGTTGCCGCACACCGGCTCCATGTCTGTCTCAGTGCACAGGCAGTTGAAGTTGCACGCCGCTGTCAGGTTCACCTTGAACGGCTCCAGGTTTCTGGACAAATTGAACATCTAAATATAATTTTGAAGCTGTATAAACTTGAAAGAAAAAGAAACACAGGACATTAAAAATGACAAACGAAAGAAACAAGGCCTTAAAAGGTGGCAAAGTAGTGCGGTGGCAATTCGAAATAAATAAACAGCTGTAGATGCCGCAAAAAGAAACTGAAAATGGACGCCAGGATCATCTTTTATAGTACGCGATTATACCAAATGGAGTTCTGAGTTCACCTGCTTCATCAGCCATTCCCACAAACAAAGATTTAACAACGAGAGCGATGCTTAAATAAAGTCCATACAAAATAATACATACGTGTGATTAGTATAAGGTATGGTAGTCCCAGCCATCTTGATGTTGTCGCATCCGAGGAAGAATAGTAAAGCGTAGCAGGAGAGACAGATTGTGTTCGATATGAGCACAAACTGCACGGCGCCCTTCGGCCGGAGCTCCAGCCGCTTGAGTAGGCAGCCGCCCATGAAGATGCCTATGCATGCGCCTGGGATCGCTATAGAACCTGTAGAAACAAATATTTAATTAAATTACATGGGCCCTTTAAGGTGGATCCGCATTTGTAGCCCGCGTAATTAAATTTTCACTGCCGCGAAAGTTAAATTTTTCGTCATGGGTACCGTTTTCATAGTTTTCGAGGGTGCTAAAGCTGATAGTGAGATCAAAATATAAATCCAAGATGGCGGGTGTTTTTTTTTTTTTTTACTTAAGAGGGTGAGAACTGCGTTCCTGAAGGAGGTCCCCCACCGCACACGTTGTTTTTTATCTTGTTTAGGTATCAAAACCCATCGTCTGCGTCTGAGGAGCTTCGCAAACTTATGTAATTTGATCCTGTATAAAAAGATTCTGAAAATCATTTATTGGAACCGCTTCTAAATGATGACCTTGTGCTAAGTTATAAAAGCTACGCTCCGATATCGAAGAAGATACGAAACGATTCACTTCGTCGGAGAGTTACTAAGGATCTGCCATTTGTAGTTCTCAGCTACGAGTAGACCCACCCAAACCTCCTTATTTTCTGCAAGTGTCGTACAATGCGACTGAGATTATATCAAGGGGATAGGCTTCAACATTCTTATTTGTCTACCATAACATCATTCTGCAATTAATAATCTATTTGCCAGGTATTTACTAAAACGCTTTATAATAAGGAGACTCATATTCAACAGTGAGGGGGTGATGTAAGTCATAGTTTTAATAACGATACCTATCTATTTTAAAACGATTAGTACACATAATGAACGGATATAGGTGACGCAAACGGTGTCGGCATCAGATCGTCTGCTAAGATTAAGGCATTGTGTATAAATTGGCTGTTGCTACATAGCATTATTAATAGTAGCTTTAATACACTTTATAGCCTTTTTGTCTTCGTATGCAGATTGGAAACAATGGGTGAACGATGTTTCATTTCTTAAAATTTAATTCACCGTTTCGTTTTAATATCTGTTTATAAATACAATACTACACACATTAACATCTACTAAACATTGTAACAGCAAATCAATTTTCACGCGCCTCCCCCCTGAGATATGAGTATTATAATTTGACCTAATCTCGGTCATTGCCGATGTGTATTTTAAAACAATGTGATCAAACTGAAATGTCTCACGTGTCTGTAATTCCATCAGCACTCCTTCAAACCGGAAGACAACACCATTGCTTGGCAGCAGAAATACGTCTGGTGTCATGTTGCGGTGGTGTACCTACTTCTATTCTATTGGGGGTCAATCGCCTCGAAGGGAGCCAGTATTCGCCAAGCTGGTCTAAATTGAGAACATGATCAAGTAATACAAACGGTTCTACATAATCACGTAATCAACCTTTAACGTTCCCAAGCCACAGCCTTTTCTCTGTGAGAATGAGAAATTAAACTATAAATCGTATAAAATGTCACTAACAACACAAAACTATTAAGCTAACGACCTATACAGACATAAAAAAAAAAAAAAAACTAAACAAAACTATTTGCTACTGGACTACACTTACCTTAGATATATTTATTCGCTAAGTGAACAATGTATGTTCTTTTAGAATTAATAAAGAATCTTTGAACCCAATCTAAAGAACAAAAACGTATCATAACTTACCAGTAAACACGCTAGCCTGACTCTTGCCCAGGCTGAACTGTGTCTCCAAATACTTGGGGAGGAAGACGACGAAGCCCGACACGATCATGAGCTCCATGCACGCGCCGAGGCACGTCACTACGTACACAGGGTTCTTTAGCAGGCGCCACATCGATACCGGTATGTCTGCGGGTTAAGAGTTTCATCATTATTTTAATACATCACGACTCAAGAGGCACGCTGAGGCGTATAGCCCCATGTAACAATAGGGCGACCCTATGTTCAAGAAACAGCTGACGAGTTGGTCATAAGATAATTGCTTTTATGACATTGGCGAATTTATGGAATACTGTCTGTAACTAATCCAAGATGTAATTGTAATGAATTTGAGGACATGTAATTAATTTTGACATTGATTTTAAAGTAAAAACTACCTATAATAATAATTATTTAATCATATTGGACTTGTAATAATATGTTTTTTTTTTATGTATTGAAGAATGACATATTTTTTTACGAATAAGTTAATTCAGATTCTATTATCGCGCTTGCAAAACCACTAGACCACAAAAAACATGTAATGGGAAAAGAAAAAAAAAACCTATGTGATGTTTTTTTTTTAATAATTATAATTATTAGATACTCAGACATGCTGACCTATGAAAATTTACATAGGTCAGCAATCCAATTTCGTGTTATTCACGGCATATTGGCAGTACCTTTAATATCTTTCCCGTAGCCAGTATCCTTGATATCTGACTGCGGTTTGGCTGGTGTTTTAGACGTGGACGCTCCGCTGGCTGCGGCGGCTTTTTCCACCAGTCTGATCTTCTCCTTTTCTCGGACCAACACTTTCGGGAACGAGAAGAAGGGAATTGCGACTAGGATCAGCAGGAACCCACAGAGTAGGAAACCACCCCACCACATGCCCACCCAACGATGGTCACCTGGATCTGTAAGAAATATAAAGGAAAATATAGAAATTACCTAAGTATATGAGAATGCAAAATTCACAAGGATAAATAGCTGAGGGAGTTTCGGCGGATCTTCCAAGAAGTATTTTCGCCCTTTTTAATCTGTGCTACAAAGAAAGCCATTACAAACATAAATATATATGCATTGATTCATAATTATTATTTTTTCGAAATAATACGTTAGGATAACAGTCAAATAAGTACACTATATGATTACATGCATAAACTCTTGTAAAAATAGTCGTTAGGTGCATAAATAAATAAATGATAATAAGTTCAGGATACTCACCTATATAGATAATAGTGCCAGAGAAAGAGTCCATGTGAAACGATAGCAAGTATGCTCCGAGAAGGAATCCGAGCACTGGACCGAACGCAGCCATGCTGTACATGCATCCTATAAACAAAACAATCACATATTTTACCTTGTCTTCGAATTATCAAGTTTGCAATAACCTAATTAAAGAATAAAATGCATACCAAACCTATAAAGATTATGTAAGTGATTGTTTATCATAATCGTTAAGATAATCGCCAAGTATAGGTGAGAATTTATCAATTCTGATTGACATTATGCAACCAACAATTAGGTCCTATCAATCACATGTCACAAGCAGCATGTAAGATAACATAATCATGTCCTTTTGTGACGCGGGTAATGTGTCAAACAGTAAGTGCACCCGGCACTCCGATATTGTGGAAAGTAGGTCAGTCTTGTTTTGTGCGGCTGCGAATGGCGCGGATTCCACCGCTAATACCAATGACTTATGGTCCCCCGAAATCGGTTTGCGTGAGAAACATTTCCATACGCTCCATTTACTTTACTTGGTAACGATTATTCACAACCTTAATATCTTAAAGGTCGATTTGTTCAAATTACGTTACACTGATAAAATCAACCGAATAAAATTATACTCATTATAGAAATTAATGGCAGTATGAAAATTTGCGGCGTGGCATGTATGTATGCTGTGTGTGACGTAACATTGTATTATGAAAACATTGCGTGTTGGTGTTGCTCGCTTCCATAACTTTAAATTTCATTCACTTTTACGCGGCAAGTGTTTGGTGCAAGAGATAAATGTTTGTGGAAACAGTCGCCGATTAACCGAGCTGAGCATTGACCTGAACCTCAGCGATAATCAAGACAAAGCAGTTAAAAATAAACCACCATTCATAATAAATTAAAGCGGATATAAATCGATCAATATAGACCTCCTTCTAGCGATACGAGTGGCTCTCGAATCCAGGTCGCGTCCATAGGAGTCTTAACGTGAAGGGCCTTATTAAAACCCCTCCCCTCGATGACGCTACAACGAAGTAGGCTGAGAGAAAATAAAACATTTAATAAAAGAACGAACATTTTTCTTCGATCAATATCAAAACTTTGAAGCGACAGAGAAATATGAAATGTCTTTTTTTATAAATGCATTATGGGTTAGCTTTAGACCTATGCAATGTTACTTGGCAGTGTTATGTCTTTACTGAAATGGCTTTTTTCAAGACAGAGAAGTAACAGTAACTAAGTATAAGCTGTGATATAGGAACTGGGTCAAGGACGGGGCCCACCAATACGGTAAATTTTCAAGGCACCGCGTTTTCATCGTGCCAGCCCAAACACAATGTAGGTATTCACTATAACGTTCAACGCGACGCTCCAAACCAATTTTTCTGAATTTCATGTTACGGTGGGACAAGCGTTATTTATAAGGTCGAAGGGTCACGGCCTTCTTTTATGGTCTGAATAAATTATTATGTGCATAATAAATATCAATTTCAGTTTTGCGTTGCTTAATTATACCATTTCCATTTGTATGAATAAATCACAATAGGATAGGTACTAGTGAGTAGGCCATTAAGTTAAGCCCTATAAGAAAATTCGTTGTTAATGAGCAATAAAAAGTTGGTCCCCCCTATGGATGGGAGTTTCCCCTGATTAAAGAACCTAATTTATGGATCACTTTGATGGAGTATCGTTTTCCTCTACAAGTTTGGAGCTATGGTACGGTAAGCCATTGTCTACTGAGGTCATAAACTAAAAAGGAGCATTGATACAACCTGTCCGGTTCATAGCATTATTTTTCTAGATCATTCGATGTATACAAACATCACAAAGAGCATGTTCGGGATCGTCGACCTTCCACGTGAATTCATTTAATAAATGGATCCTGCAGTTTTATAGCGACCCGTACCGATGAATCACACACGTAGTACCGAGAGTCTTGTAAGTGCCCGCGATATCTAATACTGTCTATTAACAGGTGCGACAGTACTTGATTCAAAATATTAAATTTAATTGGGTATTTGGTATTGGAGTATCTTAGATAATCTATATTATCTTCATCAGTATTATTTGACAAGTCTAGTTGCACGCTCCGCTGCATAGTATAAATAATAACGTAAACGTAGTCATTACCTCGTACACAATGACGGCCAACATTGTCATTTCGTATTGTTAGAAATGTTAAACATACTGAAATTAAGGATAACACTGATTGATATATTATTGTTCTACTTTTATTCCATTCGGTGTTTGTAAACACGTTTTATTTAAACGCGTGATGTTGATAAGAATGCTTTTACTTCTAGCGAACGCTGTAAAAAGTTAATTAGAGGTGTGTGTTGGTTTTAATGAAGTTCAACGACTCGTGTAAGTGGTTTATGCACAGTTTATGTGAGGGGACACCGCCACACCGCAGCCTGGCATGACAATAAAGATATGAACGAGTCTAGAACGATATGAAGTGGACACGCGGACAGTATAACAAGCGTCACGACACAATACTATTGAAGTCGTTTCAAAGTTAACAAAGGGTGATAATAATTTATGAGATTTGCAGCGAGTCTGCCACTGCAGCGCTTTGCATTATGACAACAGCCATGACTTCATTGTGATGTGTTTGCAAACGCTTACTGCTTGTTGTTTGACGATTTCAATAAACAAGCTTGAAAGAATACTAGCCACTACTAGACGATGAGGTGCGCGTACGTTGTTATTACTCTTGAAGGTGCTGCTACACCACCTTTGTCCAATATCCTTAAGAGCGGCCAACACGTCATACTTTTCATAAAAACGCTCGTATGTGATTATGGCGATGCAACACATCTTTCTTTGATTTTTTTTAACTAATATGTATCTTGAGGACTATATCTCAGTTTCTATAAAAGCAAAAACCATTTGTTTTAAAATAAACACACACACAAATTCTACCGGAACTTTGTCCGTTCATAATGTACTCTTAACTTGTAAAAGTAAAGAAAACATCTTCATAGAAACCTCTCACATGTAATGGAGATTCTAAATTACCAACAATTATTTCACAAACTTGTAAGGCTTACTCAAAAACACGTACATATTTCCTGAAACAAGTTTTATGAAATTTCCGCATACTATTTTCCGTTTTTATGATAGACGGACCGGGAAGGGCCCTCTTAAGCTGTTAAGGCCGTACGATAGCATGAAAAAAGCGGTGCCTACTCTGCTTACAAATTTTGTGTTAGCAGCCATGCCTCACAGAACAAACAACATGAGTCATGGGAATACATTTAGACAAGTCGCCGCACGACTTGCCAGCACGGTCGCGATGCTATAAAACTATCCGAAGGACTAACCCTGTATAGCTCTTCACCATTCAATACGGTTCCGTGTCGAATCGAACATCAATGTTATCGAAGTAGTCCTCTAAACGCTGTTCTTAAAATGTTGTCAGTGTCAAACGAATAGACAACCCAACCGCTATTCTTCCGACAGCTATATTTTGCTGTCGGGGCAAGGCAAGTCAAGTAATCTAACACGACGGCCGGTTGAGTGTTTGTGATGTGAAAAGATAGCCATTGCAGCACTAACAAATGGTAGGTATTAAACGAAGAACTATAAATTAATTTCGACTTTCCTTTCATGTGTTACTATAGTTTCTGCCCGCGACTTCGTCCGCGAGCCTATAACCTTCTTTAAGAATTGGGCTATGTAATGCAAAAAGAATTTTTCAAATACGACTGGTAGTTTCGGACATACAAACTTACAAACAAACAAATTTTACCTCTTTATAATACGAGTATACTAGCTGACCCCTGCCCACTTCGTTGCGCGGTATACATAAATATAGAGCCTACAACACTCACAAATAACGTGGCTTGCTATTGGTAAAAGAATTTTCAAAAAGGGTCAGTAGATCCAGAGATTACCCCCTACAACCTCACAAACTTTACCTCTTTATAATATTAGTATAGATATAGAAGTATAGATTACTAGCTTCTGCCCGCGACTTCATCCGCGACCCTATACCCTTCCTCAAGAATTGGGCTATATGGAAAAAATAATTTTTCAAATCCGACATAACAAAGACATTTAAGTATGTGCCTAATATTATACTATAACTTATAATTAGATAGATTCACATAGTAGTTTTTCGCGATACAAACGCAAGAAGATTGTATGTAAAGATTCCCACACAATTTTAAGCCGTTTTCCCTTATAGAAACTTCATCCTTTCTCCTCCTTATTAAAATTTATTTAGTACGTCTTCCTCCATCTATAACGACGAATTCCTTACCTATATACATGCTGGATGACTCTGGCCGCACGTGGTCGTCCACGTAGGTGGTGCCCAGCGTGAGCAGCGGCGACCCTCCGCAGCCGAGCAGCAGCTGCGCCACTATGAACACCATCACCGGCATGAAGGTGCTCGGGGAACTCTGCGCAGTTATAGGGATACATTAGTCATAGGCCCAAGATGTCTTGCTTCTAAATGATTGGGGAGAAAGACTTCGGTGTCTAATAGACGGGACAAATGGTCTTCCATTCCAAGCTAAATAAGGATAAGAAAGAGAAGAATAATAAGAAAAAGCTTGACAGTCCAGTCCAGGAGCACTTCAACCTAAATATAAACAATGCATTTTTTTTTTTTAAGATTTTGAAAGTAAGTATACAAACCTTAATGCAATTGTCAGGTCTCAGGTTGCTGGGTGGTAAACCTTGCGAGAGGCGCCCCAAGCCGCCCATATCCTGCTCCAAAGCATGTGGCAGCCGACAGATGTTGTCGTCAGATTTATTGTTCATCAAAGTTTCGCTATTCACTTCCGCTATAAAGTGCGGAACGACGAACACTAACGAGCCGATGCCCATAATCACGGCACCTAAAATAACAAAACATAGAAACATTTTTTTGCTGTGGATGTGATATTGGCAAAATTTAAATTTGCTCCATATTGAAATGTAGGATAGGAACAAAGGTTGTCTTTAAGCGATTGATGTGGTCAGGTCAAGGCTAGACGAAAACCCAATAAAGTAATGTAAGCTCAATACTTAAACAAATAAGATTGGTTCTGATCTATGTGCAATATGTTACCAAGGGGACTTTATATGCAATATGATCTATGTGCAATATGTTACCAAGAGGACTTTATATGCAATATGATATATGTGCAATATGTAAACAAGGGGACTTTATATGCAATATGATCTATGTGCAATATGTTACCAAGGGGACTTTATATGCAATATGATATATGTGCAATATGTTACCAAGGGGACTTTATATGCAATATGATCTATATGCAATATGTTACCAAGAGGACTTTATATGTAATATGATCTATGTGCAATATGTTACCAAGGGGACTTTATATGTAATATGATCTATGTGCGATATGTTACCAAAGGGACTTTATATGCAATATGATCTATGTGCAATATATTACCAAGGGGACTTTATATGCAATATGTTACCAAGGGGATTTTATAAAGGCTTTTAATTAAACGTCCATGCTTACCAACTGCGATCCACACTGGAATGTGTCTCCTACTGCCGAGATACGATACGAAGATCACGGTAATGACGTTCCCGATCTCGTAGCTGCTCGCGATGAGCCCGGACAGACTCGACGGGATTTCGAAACGTTTTTCGATTGTTGTTATCACAGAGTTTATGTAGCCGGAGCTCAACGCTTGTTGCAGCGTTACCAGGAACGAAAGGAAAAATACAAACACCTGAAAGGAAAACAACGTAAGTCATGGGAAAATGAATTAAGGTTACAGTTATGTAGGTACTAGCTGTACCCCGCGGTTTCACCCGCATAAGTCTAGATCCCGTGGGAATATCGGGATAAAAGTATCCTATGTTTTAACCCAGGTCATGGTCAACCCATGTACCAAATTACATCCAAATTCGTTCAGCCGTTTTAACGTGAAAGAGTAACAGACAAAAAATACCTCACTTTCGCATCTATAATAATAAGCTAGAATTATAGTAGGACCGATTTTCAAAGCAAAACATGTTTAACTTCCAACCGTTACGCTACCTACCAATAAAATATACCGATATGTTGTACTTACTTTAATACTAGAAAATTGCTGTATGAAAAGCGGCCTCCACGACAAGATACCGCAATCTCTTGCGTCATGAGGAATGTCTAATATTTCTGGGTACAGCTGCCGAGGCTTTTCTCTTTCCTTGTCTCGCTCGCGATCTCTATAAACAGATGGAAAACGCGCGTTAGTTCCTGTAATTAACATTAATTTATGCTACAATTAATTCAATGAATACAGCAGCTCAAACTATTCACGGCGCGTGCGCAGGTCGATATACTGACAGGTGTTTCTTGATTTTCCATTGGGTCATCTAACTCTTGACATTGTAATTAAAAGTAAGACTATTTCTATAGTAGGACGCTATTGAAAAGTGTCGGTATGAGATATATCACTAAGTGATGCTGTGCGATCTCGAATTTAATTAAATGAGTTCGTCGGTTCCGGTGTCATAAGTGCGAATGAGGGGTCATATCAGCACAATGCGTATATCTCCTTTAAAATACTTACAATGCGAACTCAGTTTCGGGTTACAGTGAACGGAGAGAAAGTGACATATGTCTGGTGAAAAAGGCTGGTGGTGGAATAGACTTCAAAGGCTAGGGAAGCGGTACGTTCTTCCGGGAAGTCACGTGCACTAACAATTACCAACCTGCTGGACTAGCAAATCTTTTAACCATGAAATCAGCTAGATAGTTCGTGTAGCTGGATCGAGCTGACCCGAAAGATAAAGACCTAATTAACCGACTACAGTAAAGCCAAAGGAGAGTTAAGAGTTTAACAGGCTATGTATGTTCATCTGTCTCCTCATTACTCCTAAACAACTTGTCGTATTTTTTTCTATAGCTAGTTCACCTGTCGCATACGCCGGCCGAAGGGTTTCGGCTGTGGCACTTGACGGACTCCCGCGGCGGGTGTGACAGGTGCGGGGGGGTGCTGGGCCCGGCCTCGTCGCTCGCGCCGTCTGCGCACCCCGATTCCGCGTACAACCCCGTCATCGCGTACATTGACTCTTGCCTCCTGAAAATACAACTTCATTGTAATATTTGATAAATTCCCGGGGCCCTACCTTTTGGGCACAGAATGTGTAGGGAAATTCAAGATCACAAAATCGCTTGGCCTTCGCATGACACCGGTTTTCGTCTAATATTGATAGAAGAGTGTTTGGTAGGGTTCCTTGATTTGTCCGCACAACACTGCTGTTTGGTTGGGAATCGGCTATATTTCGTTCGCGTTAATGATTTCAGGAAACATCGTATCTTCTCGTAGATCCTCTCGCACCTGGCATTGAATTCAATTATCTTCTGGCTGATGAATAGTGAGACATTACCATCAGGAATTAATGAGTTTCTTTTCTGTTAGTAATCATTTTTGGGCTTCAAGGGTTAGTAATTCTCCTTATGAAGTACAACTACGTACGTGTAACTAAGTACGTACTTCTGATTGTGGTCTAATTTTTATTCGTTCATTTAAGAGTGTATGGGTAGTAGTAGGTTGCAGAAATGCAGATATTATAAGTTTCTACAAAGACATCGTAACTTTATGGCCTGGGAAAATGCTGCAGCTGACACTTTCCTATATGTGAAACGCACAGGAATAATAAAGGCATCAAAAACTCGGTAATATTATTAATTATAAATAATTGCTGTAGTCGTGGAATTTGGGTTAAGTTACAGAGGTATTTGTCAAGTTTTGTGACACTGGGACTGGACCATAGAAAACATTTATATTTCTATGGACTGGACGCACCAGCAAATGGAAACTGTTCGAAAATATCTACATCGCTGACATTTGGCTTAGGTATCTTTCTTATTCGTGATAAAAAAAAATGGCATATAACATAATATAATCCTAAAGGCAAAAAATATATTATATTTCTAACACAGCAAGCTCAAGTTGCGGTATATTGTTTCAATGCCAAGTTTTTATACCCAACTATCAAATCTATAAGAGACATGCAATGTTTAAGAATGGACGAATTTATAAAACTGTAATGTCTTCAAGATATAGGTTAGGGTTCTCATAACTTTGCATGCAGAGCTTGGAGCTTCACGACACGATATGGGTATCCGTCAGAGCAGTCACGACAAGCTACGCTATGATAAATGGTTTGTATGTCAACCAGCCTACATACAAATGGTACTTTCAAACTGTTCCACTTATCTTGGTACTTTGTCAAAACAATCTGGAGAATACTATCTATACATTATGTATATACATAGGTATGCATGTGATATAAATTTGCACCACATCCGGTCATTTTACCCATGACATGATGTGATTTAAATTACAAATTATGTACATATGTATTATAATAAAAATAATCACACCACAGAATCTATTACAATTTATTATTTAATGTTACATGTAAAAGTTTTGCTTAGTTCGATTCAAAGTTAATGGCGGCTCGGAAGTTAGCTGCTCGCTGCGCAGTACCCCACCCCTCACCCCTCCCCGCTGACCCATGAATTTGTTACTGCGCAGCGACTCACCTCATGTTCCGAGCCGCCATTAAGTTTGAATCAGGCTGTACCTACATAACATAATATGGAGTGGGCACAATATTTTGCCACGATTGTCATTATTTTCTTGCTTTTAACGGAATCTAAGGTTTTCTAGGCGACAGATAGGCATTTAGTTAATGATGGAAAGTGCTAAGAGAACTGTGGGAAACCTAGCAATGTGAGCATTGTTTACAAACACACAGAACAATCACATCGTTGAATGGATACTAAGAAACAGCAGTTTTAATAATAATATTATTTAGAAATACAAATTAATACCTGTCTAATAAATAGTTAAGTTGTTCCGTTCTTTCCGACATTTCGGCACGAGTTACGATTACTTCACAAACACAGTTGATAAATAAAATAACTTCCTAATAACGAGACACGAACACAACGTAAGTAAATATGATATACATCAGACAGCGATTGTCTAAATTGGAGCAGTTTCATTGCACGGTTTAATTTAAAGTGTGGTGGTACGTGGTGCGTGCCCAAACATAACATTAGCACTAAGATGACTAAACTTAAAGCTTTGTCTCCGGCGGGTGATATCGCGCGATTAGGTACGAATATGGGCCAGGTGTTGCAAACGTAACGTTATCTACGATATGAGGAGTACGACGTTATCACTGCAAGGGACCAGAGGATTTTCTTTGTGCCACTCACACAGCCGGCAGGGGCCGGATGAGGTAATGTTCTTGGACAGCTCGGAGATGATAACAGCTAAAGAATCGGTACCAAATAACCTACCTGTATTATTATAGCAGCATTACCTACATCTGGTTGTATAAAAACAGATACGATTGAATCATAACAACGCTAGACTGCTGAAATAACTAACAATGTTTGAATACTAAGCTGCTGCAACATGCAATACACATGGCAGTACATACACAGGAGTGGTGCAGTTTAGTCTAAACATCTATGTAGGCTAGCCTACTAGCCTCATTACGGAACGTAAATTGTAACTGTCCTCCAAACAACGGCACTTTTAAGTACCATCACATATCTATACCAACATATTTACTTAGTGATAAAGGTATAAGGTATATTGACAGTGTGTTTAAAAATATTTCCCGCTTTTGGTAATTCCGAGTATTTACAATCTAGTATTCAGTATCTCTATAAGTTACATGGGTACCTAGGTATTAAAATGAGTCATCAGTGAATTCAATGGAACGGTATCAGGAGCGATTATCTTGAATGATAATGTATGATCAAATGACCTTGTCGTCAGGGGATATAACTACGTACTCATCATCGAGGAAAAACAAACAATAAAAACTTGGTTACAAAATGTAATGAACTAATGACTATAACTACAAAATGTAACGTGAAATATCTAGCGTTTCTAGTTAGAAGGTAAATAGCCACTGGAGTTAAACAGTAGCGTGAGAGTGGGAAGAAAGCGTTGTTTTGTAATGATGATGAAGTAGAAGTACCTGTGTTTTGATTCCGCATACAATGTTGTTTATCTCAGCATTATTATTTACCTACTCAATCTGAGTAATCAGACTGAACTCAAAACTGTATACTAAAGAAACCGAGGTCAATACACTACTATCAGAGATGTCGTGTGAAAGGATATTCATATTAAAATATAAATTATCCTAACGCAGCTGGTTCCGTTCCTAATTTCAGCCAAAAAGGAGAACATATTGATTTCATGGTCCAATACATTCGCATGTCATAATTGCAATTAACAAACCGACTGGCTACAACTGCGGGGCTGATTATGAAACAATTGTTTAAATTGCAACAAGTTAAAGCCGGTACTTATAGGATTGTTAAAACATTAGGTATATACGAGTATACTAGCTGTGCCCCGCGGTTTCACCCGCATAAGTCTCGATTCCGTGGGAATATCGGGATAAAAAGTGTCCTATGTCCTAACCCAGGTCATGGTCTACCCAGCAGGCGTAGCATGAGCACCGCTTTGTCGACGGAAGAGAAGACAAAAATGACGTTCCGTGTAGACAGTACGACGGCAGCAAAGTAGAAAGAGGCAACTGCACTTTTTACGAAATTCACTCTTTAATATAATTCGACTCAGAATTCTTTGTTTTGTCATAGGATGTTTTTACTGTTTGATTGTCAATTTTTACTGATATTAAGTCACGTTAAACACAACTACGTACAGCTTATTTTTTTCAGTGTGTCGAAGTACCGTGTTTTGGAACAAATAACATTACAGTAATATTGGCCTTAACCATTTCCTTGGTAATATTAACTAAATGATGTAAAATAGGAGAAGATAGCTTTCTTCTTCTATTAGATATCACAGTTTTGCATTTAAAACGCTCTTCTGTAAAATCATAATTTTGCAGATAACCCTGTATACTTTGTGACCGTCGAGTAGAATATTTAACTACCATAGACAACTGTCAGTCGTCAGAGTGATTTTGACAATTTGGTATAGAAAACTTTCTTCTGAAATAGTCTACATATAAAATGACCTAGACAAAGATAGTTAGAAACGAAAGACAAAGTGACAGATTGAAGAAAGATTTCTACGGTGCGATGTCAAAAATGAAGAAAGGAAATGTCACTTTGTATAGAAAGAGCTGTGTCTACTCTTCGTAGACATAGAAAGCGCATGCTACGCGGGTCATGGTCTACCCATGTGCCTAATTTCATCCCAATCCGTTAAGCCGTTTTAGCGTGAAAGCGTAACAAACAAACTTACTTACTTCCGCTTTTATAATATTATATTAGGATTAAGGATGTATAGGACCAGGAAGGAATTGTATATAATATTATTTTATTTATTAATTAGTTAATTAACTGCTGTTAATGCAGTGTTCCTGAATGCGGAAATATAGGAAATGTCAAGCGATAACGAAGTAATATAGAACATTTAGATTAAACAATAAGTTATATCGGTTTCCTCAAGATACCTAAAGTGGACACCGAGTAACCGTGTAAATACCTCTTGCTATAACTGATCAAAAATAAAAGACCACTCCATACAGCTGGCGAATTCAGATGCCCCGAAAGTTCAACGAACAAAGTGTACCAAAGCTAATTCCATGCAGAGATAAAGCAACCAGCAACGTGCAATCGAAACGAGGAGTAAGTGGGTCATCATATTAATATCATGGACTCGTGAACCAGAGCGCATAGAAACACCAATGTTGTTTTATTGAATTGGACTCTGAAATGAATCTCTAATAATACCACCACCAGTATGGGGCAGTATTAAAAGAATGCCTCTCAGTAATAGGTATCGGCCCACCACTGGTAGCAGATTACAAAGCGGAAAAACGTGATTTGACACAGGCATATCCGACATGCACGTAATTATTTCAATAAAGTTACGGACAAAAATAGAAAGCTTTTTTGTTTGTTCCAATGTATTGTTGGCAGCCGCAGTCGGACTCTTGAAACAATACTGTCCAAAATATAACTCTATTTATGAAAAGCGAAAATTCAGAATACGGTTTATATTGTATTCGACAAAACCGTTTTGCATCAGGTCATTCGGAAAGGATGAGTGAAAGTTGGTTTACGAAAAATAATTTTGAGATGACGCCAAGGAAATTCACTGGCGATAATAATAATGTCACTTTTTATGACGTAGATGAAGGACTATTAATATCTTTACCAAAGAAATGTTGTGAACATATATGTGGTTATAAGATTTAGCTTACCTATCCAAGATTTGTTCACGCAGTGATACAAAACAAGAAGGGTTCCTTCAAGTATCTCGGATCCATTGTAGTATCCATGTGACTCCCGTATGCCGATTAAAGTCAAGGGTAACGTACTTATACAAAAGTGCAGTAAGACCAGCCCTACTATATGGATCTGAGTGCTGGCCGATGAGGAAGACGGATGAACAGAAAATTCAAACCACAGAGATGAAGATGCTACGTTGGTCTGGTGGAGTTTCGAAGATAAAATAAGAAACGAGCATATCCGTGGTACTTTTAAAGTCGCCAAGAAGAGCGATTTTCACTAAGTGCCTCGTGTGCACTTAGTGAAAACCGCTTGCGCTGGTGCGGACATGTGATGAGGCGAGATGATGACCATATGACTAAAAGAGTCATGAATATAGAAGACGGAAAGAGAGGCCGTGGACGACCACCAATGACTTGGCTACGAACAATAAAAAACGATATGATGACGAGCAACACAACAAAAGAGACAACCCACAACCGTACGGTGTAGCGCAGAAGTACTAGGAGGGCTGACCCCAAATAAATTGGGATATTAATAGCCAATACAATACAACTTGCAGCTTAGCGATAAAAACTTTGAAGATTCATGAATAGTTGCTCCAGGCCAAAACAGGAGGTCTGGATACTGAGTGGGTAACGTAATATCGAAACCACCCGGCGCGGCGGGTGGTGATGGCAAGGGCGTAGCCAGGATTGTGTATACGGATATAGACAAAAAAAATATATATTAGAGATCACATCCCGTATTGTTGGATTTCACAAGCCAGCCTTCAAGCCTGTTAGTTTCTTAGGTCTTATAAGAAGCGTTGCAAGCTATGAAGCTCGTCAGAATTACAGTTTACCAACGAACGACCGCTCTTCTAAGGGGGGGCAGCTGCCTCTCCCTGCCCGTACCTCGCTACGCCCATGGTTGATGGTAACGTTATACCAATGGAAAAGAACTCGCACTTCTTATTAGGCCATTACGATCAGGCAGATCGGCTGCTAGCAGCTAAAGGACTAATATCGTTCCTTGCATGGAAAGATGGTGTCTCTTGGTCGGTATAGCCTATTATGGATGGTGTTGGGCTATGTGAACTGTGAAGTTAGTTAACCAACCTGTGCCCTTTCCTGTGCTGAGGCGCGGCGTTGGTGCCGCCCGCGTTCTGTTGCCGCTCGCCCTCCGTCATCATGTGGTGGAACTCCGCGTCTCACCGCACGCCCATACCAGTCTTCACTTCCTCGCACCTCCACCTGATATAAAATATAAACGAACTTAAATAAACAAATATTTTTTCACACTTTTCAACCCGAAAAGGAAGCGAGAAATGCTTATGGTACTGAAACTTTTCTTTTCAGTGTAAGTAGGACCGGGGTATAAAGTAATGTCCTAATATTTATGTAATCATTCGTGCTAAGAATAAAATCTCTGTTCACTGAGTGCTTTCGTTCGTCATTGAAAAACAAAATGTCTAGAAATATGTAAAGCGGGCGGACAGGTGAAGAGGCTATATATAATTAGCTTTGTCATAACACACATGCCTACGCTTTTCTTGCATATACGAAGAATGCACTGTTATGTATTGCTTAAACAAATTGTACAGTTTATTACGAGTCCATCTGGTGGACTTTTATCAATTATATCATGAATGTTTTGTTGGATAGCTTCCAGCTTTACTGCACTAAAGAAAAACGGTTTTACAAAAACATGCATATTAAAATAGACGCGCAATGTATTGATCAGACGATTTGGCAAATAAAATATGTACCATAAATTAAAGTTAGTTCGCTATATCACGCTGACACGGCAAGGTCACGCTGACGCCTCAATACTGAAGGTTGACGGTTCCTCACTAATGGCAATTCGACTAAGGGCCACGCCAGCACGTTAGTCAATTTATATTCACGTAATATTAAAATTTAGCTACTGTATTCAATTACGAAACTATATGAGTCATCTTACATGAAAACAATGCGTTAGCAGTTTTTTTATGAATGCCCAACATTTACGAAATGAGAACGATGTTTTGCGTAAATGATCCTAAGCACACTTTTCCATTTTGATGAAGTGGGCTGAACCGAAACGAATAAGTAAACGATACGTGTATTATCTCCGGGCCCTAGGATTAATCGTTAAGCCACTTCCAAGATAAGCAGTAAGCATTGCCAATTGGCGAAAAGCTAGCAAACAATGGCCACATTATGCTTTGTTACCAAACAAAACCTATACTATGGGATTCGCCTATAGCAACTTGTTCACAGACACTTCAAAACAATACTTAACAAAATTTTTTACTGTGGTTTTCCGACACGCTGTTGGTGACCAGATAAGTACAAAATCTTTTATTAGAAATTCCAAATACGTAAACCGCGGTGGGTTAGCTGGTTATTATTGGTAGGATGATTCTGTCCCCATGACCCCCAGCGTTGTGGTTTACGCCATATGGTCGTCGTGCGATGAGTCTTGGGATACAGGCGAATTGTTTACTATACAGCACAGGTGGTCCATGTTTGATTAACAATTAAAGAGTGTTATGAATAGAATATCACATGCTGGTCTTAAAATATACTCCTTTGTTATAGCCTGACTTTAGACATAACAGTTTAGTAGAGTTTGTTTATAGCTAGTAGGTAAGTCAAGTACTGTCAGTAAGTACCTGTTCGTCAGGAAAGGATCGAACGTTTTGTTATAGCAACGACGTTATGACAGGTTGGTAGACTCAATCAAGTCGATGATTCATGTACTATCACGGACACGGTGTCCGGGATGGTACCTAATTATTCTGATATTTCAGATAAAAAGATTTCCGCAAGGTTGACCTCCATATGACATGCTGTGAATTACACAAATAAACAGGCTGTTCGAGTGGAGTACTACGTCCAAATTGAACGGCTAATGTAAGTCGTTCACATTTCTGAGAACATATTCCAATTCGGTTGATTGCGGTCAAACTGCCAGTGAGCGTACCCCGTGCTGGGTGGGTACGGCATCTAACGGGAAATATATGCGGTCATTACTTCGTGCAAAAGCAAAAATGCCGTGTCTAAACTCACTGCTAATATTTATCGTAAAAATGTACCTACCTATAAATATACGGTAAATTGTAAATTATCTACAGTTTGCTGAATAGTATAAAATACCGTTGGAAATGCAGTCTGAATATTGCGGTTTTATAAAACTGACAAACCTTTAACTTACAAGCATTCGTATTTAACGGAATCTATATGTTTAATCAAACTATCTCCCAATAATTTCATCAATTTAAGTATGCCAAATTAAAATGCATGTTATATACGTCATGTACATACATTACTTGCATGCGTATACGCACGTACCACATTAGCAGTAAATGCAATCAGAAATCCCGCTGATCGCCTTTGCGCAAGATATAATAAATTAATCCATGTTTTTTGGGCTAAACAATTAAAGGATTGCTTTTAATTTGGCACCTAATCGCGGTTAGGCACTTAATTATGTTGGGCTGCCGCAGTTTTATGCCCTAATATCCAATATTGCATAGATTTAGGTCACACAGCGGGTTGAAGTCGGTTTATAGCGTGCTAGCGAAACTGACTACCAAAATATGCGCAAAAAACATGTGATCATTTATGCCAAACTTAATATCATTGGCCCCAGCGACGGTCGAAATTAGCATACTCGTTCAATATCATTCATATGACTATTCTAAAGGGGTTGTCCGACAGATAATATTTATTCATTATGCGGAATCCACAAATGATTTATTAAATAATTAATACTTGTAACAAAATTCGTGCGGGTAACGGCAGTGAGAACAGTATAATGAACACAAAGTGGGCTCTCACGGTTAGTGTTACAGCGTGCATCGTTATAACTGTCCACCTTGCAGTGGAATGGCACAATAAATGATAGCGACTCCACACAATGTAGCATCGATCTACAATGCCACACTAAACTAATGGTCTGTTTTGGTTTCAACTCTCAAGACGCAAGTTGGTACCACCTACAGTGTAAAATTGTTGAAGTATTGTGATAATCCCATTCGAATTCAGCAGTCGTACAACATACATGAGTATTGGAAGTATGAACAATAAAAAGTGAATGATACAGTCATAAATCAGTAAACATTGCAAAGAAAGAACGCTAGCATGAAATCATTTCGCCAGTGTCAAAATTAAATATTTGTCGTAGAAGCAGGTACACAAGGATATAACTGTATACTTGGAATGAGGGCACTTAAATGAAGAAACCTTGCAATATAATAGTCACAACAGATGCTTTACGGCGCCGTTCACCGTATGGCATAAAGTGAATACCTACTCAGAAAGACTCTACTGTCGCTAATACTGCTGAAACGATAGACGACAAGTCTTTAAACTTTTTAAAGTAGTTGAGTGACTGCTCCACAGGTCCACTTCTCGATAATACGTGTCACTGTCGATATTAACATTATTCTTTATGATTATTCATGACGATTTATGTTTAAACAATGTTTTTATGTACACAATTACTGACAAAAGATAATTTTGATGGCTTCCATATAACAATACTCACATCACCGAACGTGGACTTTTATTGACGTGTCAGACTGTCAGTCTATTGTCCACGGTGGCTTACTTCTAAAGAATTGGTTGTCGTTTTTATGCTACTATGTCCCCAATGAAGGTCAGGGTTGTACTCGGGGTGGCAATGTGCATTGAATGGCTTGGATACATCGGAGCATCGACAAAACATCCTGTCTTGAAGAGTGGGCGCATACCTGCATTGTTATGTAACAATTTCGCAGAGTAGGACGGATGCCAAAATTTCACTCCGCGCCCACTGCTGCCGGTCGCCTTTGGGGAGAATCGGAGAATGGTTTCACTGCGGGACCGAGACCGCAATATAAACGATTTTTAAAATTCTAACATAACATCTAACCACCGCTGCGTGTCCGCTAAACATCTGAATTAGTGTTACATAACTTCACTAGAGTTTTCCGCTTTCTACGTAAGTTTAGTTTTAAGCATATAAATAAAAGAGTTGTTAAGATATTCCGTAATCTGCTGCTGTGTTGCCTTTTGTATAATTAGAGCAAATCAAACAAAAAACAGTCTGCAGTAATTTAGTTACTATTAAACTATTTTTGTAAATGCATTTCCGTTATTAAGCCGTCATAATGAAATTATGAATATTCTTTAGTTGTATTTCTTTATGCTGAAGTAACTAAAGAAACGGCTGCATTGACGTTATCCAAGTTGCAATAGCACCAAAAATAATTATGAACACGTCTTGTACCTACAATGACTCAACGACACTTGACAAGTTGACAACACTAAGACAATACAATATCCTATTGCTAATCTAGCCCGGAATTCTATTAGTCGAGGCTGCTAATATCTAAAAGGGAAGGTGTGCATTACAGTATAGTACCTTCGCCGTCGATTCCTCATAAGAAAGGTATATTTGTAACACGAATGAAACTAACAAGTCTATAAACACCTATTGATTGCCTATTTGAAGCCGACTAAAGTTCGTTTTTTAATCCCAGAGACTAAATTTGACATTTCAAGTGATTGTTGTTTGTTTTTTCAATTTGGTGTTTGATATTTGCACCTGTCAAATTAGTCTCTGGAATTAAATGAAAATCGAACTGTAGTAGGCACTCCCATCGTTGGAAGGAACATAGGAAATAAAAACGTGCGTGTGTAATATTTTCCTCAATTAATCAATTGAAATGTTTAAAGGACTTATCAGCTAATGAAATGAACTCAATTAAAATGTTAATGAACTACAAGGCTTTCAAAACATTACATAAAACGATTATGAAAGCGTCAATGTCAAGAACATGACTGCGATTTGACATAAGAGAGATTGTAAAACATAAATTATTGAGTTAATAAACACTCTAAAAACATCGATGGGGCCATTGCATGTAAGCCATGACATGCCCATGAGCTGCGAAGAGTATGAAGGCATAGAAGGGAAACATGATTATGATAATGATGGCAAATGTACCGAATGTTGCTGAAAACGAAATACAGACATACACGAAGGCAACACGCGTAACACGTGGAATTCTTATATTCGCTGTATTTAAAACAGTCTAATCATCTGAGCCAAGGCAAGGTGAAGGCTGTTCCTTTTAACAACAGGCGCGTCTCATGTGCAGGCTAACAATGGCTCGCTGAATATGAATAGTGAATACCCACCATCTTTATTCTACTACATGACTATCTCATATGGTTGTGATAATGCGCTATAGTGCTAATTGTATACGTTTCGTTAGAATGGTAAACAAGCAGCATCACTCACCGTGGGTATTCGTCCAAAGAGAATAATATCAGCTCTTGAGTTGATGACTTGATGTTATATTTTATTACATATCCCATTTAGAAATGAGTTGAGTGCCGATGCTTCGGAGGCCTATCCTAGCATGGGACCTTCTTCGGCTGTATCATTGTGATTTGATGATGAGTATTAGTAGTTAAGAGGGAGGTTTCACGTAGCGCTCCGGTGATAGAAAAGCTGAGGAAGATGACTGTGATGTGAAGGATTAAAGATCATTAGAAAGTTCACTTTGAATGTGAATGCTATAAACAAATTACGATGGATCGATCGCGTGAAAGATGATACGGATAGAGTATTACGAAAGAAGTGAACACTGAAATGATGACTGCTAACTAGCTGTTTATTGGAAACTAGAGCTTCTGCCCGCGACTTCGTCCGCGTGGAATAGTTACTTTGGGCTAACGCTAAAGATTTTGAAACATTCTTCATTGGTACTCCGCTCCTATTGGTCTTAGCGTGATGGTATATAGCCTATAGCCTTACTCGATAAATGGGCTATCGAACACTGAAAGAATTCTTCAAATCGGACCAGAAGTTTCGGAGCCTATTCGGTACAAACAAACAAACAAAAAAATCTTTCCTCTTTATAATATTAAGTATAGATAAAAGAGGTAAGTACCGACTCTAAATAAATTGGGGCAATACAGGGTGTCAGGGACATCGACGCGAAGCCTGCTGTTACCATGGATTCAGTACATGATTCTGAAACTTATTCGCGAAAAATTTCTACGCAGGGGTATTCATAATCATGTACTGAATCCATGGTAACAGGCTTCGCGTTGTATATTAGCTTACATTATTACTTTGGACCCAAAAGTAAAAATAGACTATAACAAAATATGTATTAATTAGCCGAAACAGAGAAGGTGACTAAAAACAAAACGATGACTATGCAAAGAGCGTGCTTTAACTTTCGAACATTCTCTAGAGAAATGAATATTAAAACGTTAGTTTAATCAGTTAAGTAAACGTTATAATTGAAGTTACTTTGAATTAACACAGACACACACGTTTTAAAAATCATTTATCACTTTTTAAATTGTTTTTTATCTGTCATTCCTTTAACACTTCTCTGGAAAATCCTGAAATATACAAGAGATGTACCTACTTATTTGTGTTTTTACCGTTTTCGACGAATATCATGTGAATGGTAATTGGTAACATTAAGTATTGAAAACCACAAGTGTTTTCAATATTGACGGGTACCTAAGTATTGAAAGCGATAAATTGATTGGCAGAAACTGTTGGCACATGTAAACAAACGATTCTACGCCTTGGCAGATTCGCATCATACACATGGGGATGTTTCATGTGAAAGTAGGTGTGCGTTCAAGGTTAATAGGCCCGGCGCTGTCATGCCCATAGGTTATACGGTCGATACAATGTCTGCCGAAGCGCCTAGAATATATTCCTTAATCACTAATTTGGAGGGTGGGTCTTCTTTACTACGCAGCGCGGTCGAACGATTTTACTGAAATAATAGTAAATTAAGTTGGTATACATAGAGATGATGTTCGCTTTTGCGCATACCGATGATTTTTACGCTATAATGCGCAAAAAAACAAATTCCATCTTGTCAAGAGCGCGGTCTAGTTCTAAGTATGTTAGTTGTTATGTCAGAAAAGTACGACGCACCTTGGTTGTCGCACGCTGTGGAGGTGCTGGTCAAAAGTCCCCACAGCTAACCTTACAATTTTCTTTTGGTTTTTCTTTCCGTGTTTGTTTACTAATAAAAGTTTTTAAGAACAATGTTACTAACAATTGGGCCTAGTTACCACCAATAAACAAAAATTAAATTTAATTGAGCCAATCGCATATTTTCTCCACAAATGGGTTGCAGTCAATGTTTTTCTAAGCTTCTAAAGTATCTATTCGCCAAGTTAGTGATACATCTTATAGAATATAAGTAGCACATGACTGCATCAACGATGGCGTTAGGCTTACGAAACGTGCCAAAAGCCGTTGAATATCTTTAATAGCTGGTAGGCTTTTATAATTAATTAAAGCCATTAGGGAAAATGGAGGGCGGGTGTTTGATGTAAACCATGTCCGCAAGGTATTAAATATAGAACGCATTATATCATTGCATGTTCACATTGGGAAAGCCAAAACACACACTGATGTTTCGTTTTGATCATCATTTAGATACTACGCAGTAACATTTATGTGTACAAATAACCTAAGTAACACTTCAGTTAGCTAATGGAAGTATGCTGTACAAACAATTTATTTAGTTAGTATTTGGTAAGATCTATCTAATTATACTGTTTTATCGATGTTTCACGCGGTCAGTATTGGGGATGTTGACGGAAAAAAAGGTTCTATTTAGTCCGTCAGTCAGATAATAAAAAAATATTAGACACGTATTTTTTGCTTTATCATATTAATAAAAATGGTTCAGATAAAACGCATTAAAGTTGGGGAGTGGGGGCTCGCTAGGTCACAAGTCAGTGTATAATCTGCCGGGGACGTCATGCCACATTTTAATTCAATGTTTTGCCGTAATCTTTTGATAACATAAAAAAAGACGTGTGGCACTCGGGGACTGCCGCGGCAAAGCTATTGCATAGCATTTTTTATCAACTTATGTAATTGTAAAATATTAACCCGAATACAAGAAATAGCAATAGTGACATTGACAGGAACTGTTATTCACATTTATAGTTTTTAAAACTTGACACAACGTAATGGGAACATCAAACTAATAAAAAGGTTTTAATTTAACTATTAATAGTCAAGGATCATTCGTCTAAGTAAATTTGAACTTTATTGTCAAATAGTTAAACATAATTTTCAATACAACACTCTCGTATCATTCGTCTAACTTTGTTGTCAAACAGTTAAACATAATTTTCAATACAAAACACTCTTTCTTAGGTACTCGTATTTTCGTTACGGAATTTCTGGATTAGGTCTCCACGCTCAAGGCTCGCGATAGAAGCTATGCAATAGCTTAAAAAGAAAAAATACATGTTCAATATTTTTTAATAATCTACATGAAGGACTAATTTTTTTTCTCAATATCCCTAGGCCGTGTTTTGTGTTTCAGTGAGACATATCAAAATTGACAAGTGGTGTGTTTGTACAGTTTGTTTGTTTTATCAAAACATAGCAATTTGAGAAAATATAATTTCAGCATTAAATAAAAATAAAATAAAAAAGCTTTATTTGATTCCATGCATAGTACATACTAAACGATAACAATAATTAACTTATTAACCTATATTCTTCCATTACATTTGATTATTTAATATGAATTTGATTTTTAATTATGAATTTGATTTTTAATTATAAATTCTATTCTGTAATTAAATTATTATTATTTATTATTTGCTTTGCTTATCGATTTTAACTAATTATTTAATGCATACTGACACCAATCACTATCCTATGGAATAAAATTTCAGCATTAGTGAAACGAATACTAAGTTAGTTTCTGCTTTCAACGTTTTATAAACTGAGCCGGAACTGTCGACCATGTATGACCAAATAAAATTACTTTCATTATAGATATTATTGTTAGGCAGACAACGTAGTGTAAGTGACGTATATCTTTCTATTGTGGCTTGTATAGAAGACGCAAGCGCAGAAGACCCACTTCATACAATGCGTAGGTACCTAATTTAAGAATGTAACACCTTGCACAATTGCACACGCACATGCCGAACAACGCTTCTAATAAATCTAGGGCTAAATAAAACCTGTACTTGGAAAGTGCATACCATAGTATATTACTGTTTCTCGAAGGTACTGTCTGCTCAGGTAATGAAGTCATGCATGAAGACGCTGTAAATGATGTGTTACAGCGATCGCATATATCTACCCATGATTCCATGAACAACGTCAAGGGTCAGCCTTTCTCTGTCTCTAGACTTTAGCAGGTTTTGCAATACGACTACTGTTTTAGAACACCCAAATCCTGCAACAGCTGTACCTACCTATGTGCTGATTTTGATATATCCTGCTATTCGGATGCTATGAGAGCTTTGATAGTTTAGTTTATTTTATTCATAAACAATTTACATTGTGTTGAATTTCACACAAATACAAGATACAAAAAATTGAACTATGAATATACAAATTATGAATTATTATCCAGCTTTTTTACAGTTTCAAATATAATGTCAAACAGTTTTAAATATAGTTATCGCACGTTGTACAATTTGTACGAAGTGAGCCTACTCCTGTGCGTTCTCATGAGTGTGACTTGAGGTCCGTGTTAGTGCGTGCTTGGCCTCTAGTAGCCGCGTCACCGAGGGAAAGGCGGCAAGGCCGACAAGACGGCGTGGGCGTCGCTGCCCGATCAGGATCGATCTAAATGTCAGTCTTTGTTGCTTATTTCAAATCAGATTTGTGTCCGTTTACTTTTGTTTTTATCTGAATACTAGCGCGAGCTTCGCACGGTTTTTACAAGTTAAAATACAAAATCATTATACACTAGCTACCGCCAGCAGCTTTGCCCGCGTGATATCTTTTAATTATACATTATAATATATGTTACTCAGTGATACAAACTATCACATACGGAAGAAAGGGACATGTTACGCCGACCCCAAATAAATTGGGATAAGGGCAGGAGAATTATTGATTATTACTCCGTGATAATATAGGATTCTACTGCTGAAAGAATTTTGTATATCGGTGCAGTAGTTTTTGAGTTTAATCATTATGCATAAAAAAACAAAATAAAAAACAAATGATGGTGATGGTGGTGCATCAAAATCTGTTGCGTAGTTGTAAAGAACAAGACAGACAACACACAGACAGACACGAAAAGCGACTTTATTTTATAAAAACACAACACAACATACACATACAACATAACACACATAACTGGCGAAATGTGGGTGTACCTGCAACAGGTACACCTCTGCCTAACCCTTCGGGGAAACAAGGCGTGATGTTATTTTTATAAGTCATCATCATCATCATCATCAGCCTATTAACATTCCCACTGCTGGGACACAGGCCTCCTCTCTGTGAGAGGGAGTGGGCTGTAATCTACCACGCGGGCACAGTTGGTAGAAGTCACATGTCTTCGAATTTTTGGTTCTAAGACATGCTATGTTTATAAGGAGTGTGTATAGATAAAGATAGATGGCTAAGGAAGAGAAATGATTATGGTGTACGTATGTATGACTATGTATCTAAGAATGGCCTAGAAGTAGATACCTGCTGACGAAAACGTTTTATTAAATATAGGCAGTGTATAGAGTGCCGCCATTGGCACTCTATCCCTATCAGATAAAGTGCCACTACAGGCACCCTAGTAATACCGCCTCGGTCCGGCTAGAGTGCCGCAAGCATTGGATTGTCATTGTCACTGTCACTAAGTCACGTCACTTGGTATATTGTTTGATTGTCGAGGTTAGATCGCTGTTAAACACCACATTCCCAAAACATAACATTCTCTTGTGCCTTTAAACGGATCCTGGCACTTCGCCGGCCGCTACCGCGGCACCGCTCGCTACGCTCGCTCGGCTCGTGCGTTGTGTGGTCACAGTTCTAACCTAACCTAACCTAAATAACAAGTGACAGTGACAATGCAACGCTCACGGCACTCTAGCCGGACCGAGGCAGCGACACTAGAGTGCCAAAAGAAACTCGCGGCACTCTATACACTTGGTTAAATATATTATTTCTATAGAAACAAGTTCAAATAAGGCCTCTATTCAGTTGTGTATGAACAAACACAATAAGGTTTTCACGTTCAGAACAAATTCTTGCAATTTCGGCGAGAAACAATTCACTTTGATGTTAATTGAAATGAGCTGAATCGGGTCGTTGCATTATCGTGACCTAGCAACAGCAATGAATATCAAATGAAGGTCGAGTGCGGCTGCTGTTGTTGCCAGGTAAATTATACAGATAGTAATTATTATTTTAATTAAAATACGGCTTCTCGCTGCGGTGTACTAATACCGGCTTATACGTACTCTATAGTAGTAGCGCAGCTAGCGCATGCTATCTCAAAGTCTTTACTAGGATGAGGTAACATTTCGGATAAGCGAACGGAGAGTACTAAAGACTAAGGATTCCTTTTAACTTGAGTGGATGGTACATTATGGAATGGTGTTATCACTACTTTTAGTTATAGCTACTACTCAACGCAATCCTCAGTTTCATCTACTGGGTTTTCTACTTTCTGTCAGAATAAACACGATTGCTACTACGTAATGCTGGCTGCAGCTTTAATGATTTCATTCCATTGTCTAATATTCTTCTTTACCATTTATCAAACACTTCATCAACCAAGCAAATACCTAGTTATTAAATTAAGAGCACGAGATTGCAAAAGATTATGCAATAAATACGTGAGACTAATTACTGCATGTCGCAATACCTGAGACTCGTAATTCAATATTCAAGTATGCAATGACATTTTGTAAGAGATGTTGTAAATAGAAATAATATTAGAGTTGTAATGCACAGAATGCACTTATCTAACTAAATATTTCTAAGTCTTCGCACGTGTCCTTTGTCGAGGGCAAAGATAATGAAGCACTACTCTACTGTTACTTTAGAGTCCTTCGTATAACGACAACGAATACACGACTGCAGCTAAATACATCTATCAGATTAAAGAAGATTAACGTTCATGGAACAAAAACATTGATTGCCCATTAAATTGGTTTATTCGGAACGTGTCTATCGAACATAAAAATAGTTGCATGTACGATGGATAAAAGAGAATTAGGAGGCTGAGGCATGCATGAGGCAGAGTGCAGTGGCAATGAACGATCGCCACTCAACCTGAGGACCGGTTTGGTGCCGGCCAGACAAACATGCGTGTGCGCATGATGACTCACTTGTTGTCCAACTTATGTCGACGACTTTACAAGTTCTGGATTGCCGTGACGTTTTTTAAAATATAATCATGCCTCCGACAACATGGTGGACCCGTTTCTTCGTTTTTCAGTTTCGTTTTTTAATCTTATGGATTTTGTATAATAATTCGATTTAGCTTAGCATTAAGAACAATGGAGTCTCATATCACGAAGTTGATAGGAAATATAAAATGTTATAGCATTGAACACAAAGTGTACATAAACAGTGTGAAATTGCGAGCAATTTTCATTTTATTGTCACTTTAAAGTTTATGCAGTAAAAAAGTAATACTTTTTTTGAAGTACCTATAAAACGAATGAATCATACTGAAATATGCGTGAATAAAAACAAAATAGTTTGGAAAATCCAAAAGTGCACGCCTCATACTTATCACTCATTCATAAACGAAAAAGAAATTCAAAACATAGTTTAAAAATGAACAATTTATCACTTTTCATGAAGTCGTAATGTCAACGACTGACAATGATATTTACTTGGCGGTTGCTAGGCAACTTCAAGTCAAAGGATGGAAATATTTAGTTAAAGATATTATATTTTAGTTAGTATTTTATTAATTATAATTAAACTACTTTGAATAAAAGAGCCATTTTCAATAGGGTTCCTTCTACGGCTAAAACGAATGTATAAAAAAAAATTGACTCAATTAATTGATTTTATCGCAAGATACAATGTTTTCAGGGTTCATAAATTGACGGACAGGATTTTTTTTTCAACTATTTTTATGCTTTTTCCATTTCTGCTGCATTAAATCAATTGTTAAAAAATACAGTATTAATCTCCATTTAATCATCTATACAATGGTATATAAATTAAGTAGGTTCTGTGTACTAGCAGGAGTGTAACAATAAAAACAGTTACAGAAATGGGGCAAAAAAAATTTTTCGATCGTAGAGCACACTCTAATGCTTCGCATTACGAGTCGTGCAAAAGTTCGGCGTATGTGTAGCGAGTATGCATGGTGAGATTACAAAACATATTCCAGGGTGTATCGTGAAAATGATCATGAAGCCTCTGAGTGCTCACGTTGTTTGCACGGCTCTCACACGTTCGTTAATGCAAACTGGATGGAAGTTGATGGAACAATTTTCCCAATAACAGGGATGAAACACACCTCGATTTACAATTTTATTCGACAAACTCGACATTTTATCAAAAACTAGTTACAGTTTTAGGTATTTCAATGACTATGAAATGAGAAAATCTAGCTCTATGTATATTGTATGAAGTTCAGAATTAATCTTTGTATGGAAATGACACATGCATATCAAATGGTGTTACTAAACAAAAACGTGGCGTGTAAATATTTGAATTACAATACCTTCACAACTTTTGATAGATGACTGTGGTTGTACGCATTCCAAATCTGCAAGAAAAAGGGATTTTATGAAAAAACATGTTTTCAAAAAGGATTTCTGATTATGACCTCATAATAAATGAAGCCGCTCCTAGACAAAACTACAAATGTATAAAAAAAATACAAAATGTCGTCCGTAAATGACTGTAAAAAAATACCAGAACACGACTTCAGTATTCTAGAAGAAAACAAAGTATTACTTTATGACTATACGTTACATTACAGGCATTTACAGCACAGCCACTCATAGAAAATCGATAAGTTGTTAGTCAACACTTCGACGCTGGACTACGGTCCAAAGTAATCCACACAAGTGCCACTTGTATCAAGCGTTTGAAGTGTGGCAGTGCTAACACAATTTTACTTTAAGTTTATTTCAGCATTTCGAAATACTTATGCTACATAATATATCGCCTACGCTTTTTCTCTTTCGAAGTGATCAAAGTTTCAAGTAGTTCCATATGGGACCACCACATAAATATTTATGGTTCATATAAGTAAAATAAAACCCAAATATTATATTTAATTTTAACAGAATGAACTAACACGATGTTCGTGAGTTTTTAGTTGCCAACAAGAGTAGGTTATATAACCTACACTGAAATGATAAGTCTTCTAGAAAAATATTTGTTTATTTGACTGGTTTATCATCTTATCTTATGTTCTGTAGTCTGGTATTTTATGAACCCGTGCCATGACCACTAGCTGTGTTTTCTTTGATGTTTTATTCAAACGTTATCCAAAACGTTACCTACGGATATCCGTAGGTAACGTTTTGGATAACGTTTGAATATATAACATAAGATAAGATGATAAACCAGTCAAATAAACAAATATTTTTCTAGAAGACTTATCATTTCAGTGTAAGTAAGTAATTAAATGTAGAGTACAACACCCGCTGCGTGCCTCAATAGTTATCAAAGTACAAACAAAAACTAATAACTGTAAACAACGATTGTGACGCTACAATAGGTTTATCGTTAAACTTTTAAATGTAGCACATCACTTCTCGATTACAATATCATACTTCCCAGTTCACGTGCAATGATAATAATGCAATGAAAACACAATACGATCGATGTTGCTATTTTATGATAGGCAGTGTTTCTATCTTGTTTTGACGTCGCGTAGAAGCCGCGGGTACGCCATGTTTCCCAACCGACCGATGCGCGACGTGTACAATCACGAATGTTTGAGAAAATAGAAAATATTACATACTTTAAATCTTCCGACTACGCGCCGCAGCTGCTACGCTACTCGGCGTAGCTGCTACGTCGCGTAGCCGCTACGCCGAGTAGCGTAGCAGCTACGCGACGTAGCGGCTAAGCAACGGCGACGTCTACGGCAGCGACTATGGGTCAGATAAGGCAGCCCCTACGGCGGTTACGGCAGCCTCTACGCGTCGGCTACGGCATCGCCTTTCACACTATGTCTACGCAACGGTTTCTTTACTAATGCAACGCTGGAAATATATCATAGTAGGTCTGTAGATGACAGACTCCAGTCGTGAACTCATAAACCAAATTGTATTCATAATAATTTGTGTCTAGTAATTTCGTATCATATTCATTAACGTAGCTCGTTGATAGGCGTTCTTCTGATTTGTGGCCTATTCGCGCATCCTCACTTATATAGGTCACGACTCACGGTCACGACTCGAGTAATTTGACTGAACTCCAAAAGCATTCGATGTCTCTAGAAATTGCGTCGTTCACAAGTGGCAGTGAAGAACCGCGCTAAGTGGAATAAACAGAGAAAGATTTGAACTGAACTGAGAATAACCAATATATTCTGTTATAATTTACGTTTGTTATATGGTACTGACTGACAAAATATTTTTCAGCTATTAATGACCTTTCTTGTAACCTTTCAGTTTCTTACGCTTTGAAAACTGTATTGTTAACAAAATATTTGATAGTGTTCAAGTTTAAAGGAAACATTTAGGAAATGTCATGCGGTCATGCCAATACAACGTCGTTCCGTTTCAAGGTTTTTTATCTGTATTGAATACACAAAATCATTTATCTATGATGAAAAAAAAATAATATGTGAACCTTAAATGTTGCCATAATAAAAAATTTATTAATATACGGTTTCAATCTAACTTTATACAGGAAATAAAGCTTTCTAAATTCCTAATTCTGCTTAATTTACAGGCCTAAACATAGTTTTGTCCTCGTTCAGATGACACAGAAGGCGTCGACCCACTTATCATGATCAATTATAAGAATAATCATAGAGCGGATAGAACCATCGCTTTCCCTGCCCTACTAATAACATAGAGATGAGGTTTATGGCCACCCACTATCACTTTTCATCTTGCCATAAATTCTTTTAAAAGGTTTCATGACATTAAAATAGATTGCAAATGCAAACTACGTGTCTTGAAAATCTTGAATAGTCTTGAAAGATCTGAAACGTTTCTGTCAGGAATGTTGATCTTTACAACCGGTTCAGTGACATCAAACGATTTTGGGAACAGTTTTTATAAAATTTATCTGGGAAGGAGGCAATGGAACATGATTCATAGCCAACGTCAGGTAGTAGTAAAAGTATTTTATAATGTTTTAGTTATACGTACTATATGTTTTCCACGGGGTTTACTAATGTTTGCCATAATTTAAAATGCCATAATTTTATATGCCATACTTTTATTTGCCATAATTTCATTAGAAATAACGCTTCAGTTGCCATAATCGTGAAATGACATACAATCATTTTCACTAATTTCATTGGTCATAATCGATCAAGCAAGTGTCATAATAATTTTAATCCATAAATTCATTAGCTATATTTTTTATTTTCAATAATGTCGTTTTCCATAACATTTATTAATATTCATTTGCCCATACTAGCACAACAATGCTAGTTCAGTATGTACCATGCTTGCTTTGCAAAAGAGGAAATCTAGCACTCGGCGGCCGCTGCCGCGGCACGCTCGCTACGCTCGCTCGCCTTCGCGCGTTGTTTGGTCACAGTTCTAACCTAACCTAACCTACCCGTTTCGAATTTACAAACTGTTTATTGTCTGAACAAGAAAACCAAAAAATTACCCTAATCTGCCATGCATGCTTGCTTTGCAAAAGAGGAAATCTAGCACTCGGCGGCCGCTGCCGCGGCACGCTCGCTACGCTCGCTCGCGTTCGCGCGTTGTTTGGTCACAGTTGTAACCTAACCTAACCCACCAGTTTCGAATTTGACAAACTGTTTATTGTCTGAACAAGAAAACCTAACCTAACCTATCCTATTTTGCAAATGTACGTATGTATGTATTTAAATGAACATTCGGAATAATACATATCATATAATACAATACTGAGGACATCTGTCTGTAACGTTTCTAAATAATGTTAAATGTTGCTTATGTCAAGTGTCGATTATGTAATGTGTTACTTATAGAATCTAATGATTATGACACATGTTATTATGGAAACTAATATTATGGCAAATAAAAGTTATGTCAAATAAGTTGATATGGCCACCGTTATTAGTATAAATGATAATAGTGCTAGTAAATATTATGAGTGGGGACGATTATGGAAAACAATAATAGGACAAATAATATTATGGAAAACAATATAATACCCTTCCACCACTTCCACGGCATCATTAGGAGTTTCAATTAATTAGTGGTTGACTCAAAGAATTTGTAGGCAAAACACTTCGGAATTTAAATTCAAAGATTGAATAAAGCTTAGCGTGTTTTCCGGATGCAGGTATTCTGACCGTGAACTTTTAAAAATAACTTTTATACACAGACGGCAAGGTGAGGAAGACGAAAACTAAACTATACGCCAGCAATTTGCTAAACAAATCTTATGTGAAGGCAAGTGGGCCTTTGGTAAACAAAAACAAGTTCTAAATGTACCATATGGATTGAGACAAAGCAAAATTAAAGCAGCCACTTTTAGTAAGTAAATTATGCTGTCTTATGTTAGCACATTACAAACACTTAGCAACAGTTTTCATAGACTAAATTAAGATGCGTTCAACTGTTTACTATTGTGATAAGATAATAAATAAATGACTCATGCACATTGTTAATTCTGGCACCCAAACATGTAGCCAAGAACTATCTATGGATAGAAGAAGCAGTAGTAAACTCACTATATATTTTATAGTCAGGTATCTCTCAAGTTTTTTATGCAGCAGAGAGTAGAGGATATTTTCATTAACAAGCTGGCCCTATTGTATAGATGTCCTAGATGTGGCAAAGGACAGATCGTGTTGAGGTGAGCGACCGGCTGGTGGGTCAGCGTCGCGCACGCCTCCTGCCTCGCCCGCACTGATTCATCTTCTGTTGCGCAATATGCTAAATGCTAGTTTTACATACCTACTTCTACATCTGTAGCTAAACTGTACTGAATCGGTTTCCCTATACGTTGGTAGGAAGCAATCTTTGCAGTTGTATATTTCAAGGTGTCTGGTCAATAAACTCATTGAAATGAGTAAAGCTTCATGCAGACTGGCGCGACGCGACACCGGTAATTGTTCTACCGTGAAGTTTTCTTTTTAACCGACTTCCAAAAAGGTGGAGGTTCTATGTTCGACTTTATGTAAGTTTTTTCTTTTTTTTTATGTAAGTATGTTCACCGACGTCTCCGTCAATTGTGGACCGATTTTAAAAATTATTTTTTTGTTTGAAAGGGTAAGCTTTACAGCAGCAACTTTGCTTAGATAGTTTTTGAGTTAGCCTCAATAATACATATTTTTCCCACTTAGTTTATATGGATGATATGATGATAACTTCCTATCACTGTTATTTGCATAGCAGGTATATTCGAATTTGAGTGGGGTAGGTACCACAACTAAAAAGTGAAAAATAAAAACTTTTAATAAAAAAATTAAAAACAGACTTCCCAAAAAAAACTACAAGCATTCAGTTATTTTTGCCGCGAACATGGCAACAATTAGAGCTTTTCATAAAAAAAATTAATAGCCCTATTCCATTACTTACGTAGGTGGTAGGCGTAGTAGTGTCATGACTAGGACTTTCATTTATTAAGTTTTTAATTACACAAATAGGTTCCAAAAACGTTCCCTATCAGTTTGACCTTTATACGAATGTTCATGATAATTATTAATTAGGCTCAGCCAAAATTATGTTCATTCGATTTGATAACTTAATTCTTAGACAAAAAATCATGGACACCTACCTATAGATACAAAATATTTGATTGTTTTCGATTATTATAAAACTGTACTTTTGCACCCTTCGAAATATAAGTGAGGTAAAGGGAAGAAAGGGTCGTTGTTACATTACAGGTAGACAAGGTACATATTTGTCTTAAAAAAATGTGGGCCCTTGACACAAAGAGAAGGAGAGGAAACGCCGAAACGGTGTTGGAGAATTATAAATTATAATAGACAGAATACAGTCAGGCAAAACCTTCTAAATATATTATTTTTTTGCCAATAGAATGGTGTGTGCAAAGGGCTTGGAGAAGAGATCTTTGATGCTCCAAAAAGCTTTGAAATTGGAAGGTAGTGCAAGTTTGATGCGCATTTTATTCTGCTACAATAAAATTAGTCTTTTCAGTTTCAGCTTATCATCTCATAGTACTCTACGCTGCATACAATGCTACAAAGCCTACATACATCTTTGTATGAGACACGCAATATCTGATACTAAATGGTTTTCAGATCAACGGCGAGGACCTAAATCAAAATTTATCGTATTCCTGTTGCTATAATAAGTTCAATGCTACTTTAAACAAGTTTCTAAATGCAAAACAATAGTACGGCCAGTGTGGTGTGTTACGTTACCTACTTAACTATGTAACGAGCTGACTTACTGTAGACAATACCACTTCTATTAACCGTTTCAATGATTAAGTGACGCAATGACTTACGAGTACAATCGCCTGGCGTAATAAGTTCACATTACTGAGCTTAATTAACTTGGATTGTTATTATCATTAATGACCTCATTAAATAATGCCAATAAAAAGGTAAGTAACTACTGCACTGATTGAAAATTTGTCTCGTCTTGTAATATGAGCGTTTGGTAGTTAATCAAAAAGCTAAAAAGCATGAAATCGATTAGAAATCGCAGGGGCTGCTAGTTTATATTCAGGGGAAAGTGAAGCTTACGTAACAAATACAATTTTTCTGAGAACAGACTAAATTGCATGTAATTTTGTGGCCATTGTTATTTGACGACGACCCTAATGGTGAACGACTGTCACGAGTAATCTGAATAAAGAATGAGTTTGCACATTATCAGTACCTAGGTAACTCTGGCTGAGCAATGCAGAAAAATCTGGGGGTTTTTTGTGTCACGCTGACTTAAAAAAGGAACACGATACGTGTTTTCCGTCCCACGTCCTAATTAGTAAGAGTTAACAGTGGCGTTAGTATAAGTTATAAGGTTATTCTAATTATAAAACAGAATGTAGTGCGTTCCTCTCCATGTCAGAAACTTATGCTGGGTTACCTGGCTGTAACATATTCTTAGTTTACAGTAAAAAACCACGGATATTTATGAAAAAAAAAACGCTAGTTATTGAAAGCGAGCAACATTTTAAAATCCAACAAAAAATAAACTCCACCTGCTACATTTAGGAAATTAGGACCGAAAGAAAAAAACAAAAGGTTCAATGGAAGCACGAGTTAACATTCAAAAAATTTAGCTCCAAGTGGTCCTTTCGTAGAATAACCGCAATTAGAATGCTCGTCGTGATCCCAGTTCGTGGTGCACTTTCTACATCGAACAATAGGAAACTGGACTCCTTTCAAAAATAGTTCTTGTCTCTCACTAATAAGATTCAATACGGTCTGTAGTAACCTTAAAATAAATGGATAAAGTCGAGTCAAACGAAGGATGACTAGACTCTGGTGTAGTGTGTGTCATAGAGTATTATTGCTGGGTTTGAATATATTAACGTTTTTACGGGAATTCACTAACAAACTACAATCCCAAAAAAATTAAGTTAAATAAAGAAGCTTAGAATATTCTAAGTATATAAGATAAAAAGTATTAAAAAACACTGGTTTCTTAATAATATTTTAATGTAGTTCAAAGGGCAATTACACATTAATAATTTAGCAGTCCATTTGAGGCCAGTGGAGTCTGAACTCTGAACGTTTATCAGTGCCGTTTGTGAGAATGACCTCGCCATATCGTCGCAATGCGCAGCTGTGCCGTAGGTACTTACTGCTAGGGTTGATTTCACTAGTTTGGGAGCTTATGCCATAAAGTTTCTTGGCAAAGGCTTGAGATATAAACTTGTCTTTAAAATGTTTTTCTGTTTTCTAACAAAGTCTACACATTTAATAAAACAGAATGAAGTCAAAACTGTACTTACATTGAATATTTTTGAAAGAGTAATTGCTATGAGGTGTGGAAACGAGTCTGATGCCGATATAGTTTTTAGAGATTTTGTCCTTCTGTCCGTATCGATTCGTCGCCTTAGAGTGAGAAAACTCCAACTCCGAGTAACTCATAATAGCAATTACTCTTTCAAAAATATTCAATGCTAAGTGCAATTTTGGTTATTTTAATTTTATTAAATTTTTGGAAAGAATACCTCCAACGCACGTCCTAGTTTCACACATAATACGTTTAGTAACCTGTACCGCCGCCATCTATGAAGTTTGTTTAACTCGCAAACGAACATACGAGGCTTTTACCAACACTTAGGATTTTTTAAGTAATTATGTTTAGGACTTTTTCGAGGATTATTTGCCACACACTTCAAGTGTTACTTATATTATAAGACAACGACATAAAACGGATTAAAAAAAGTACATCGATTTTTGTTATGTTCATTGATGTTTATCAATGAACATAACAAAAATTTATATACTCGATATACTCGATCGACTCGATATAATCGATATCACAGAACAGATAAATTAGGTATCTGTTCTGTGGATAAACTAGTAACTGCCACCAGGACATTGTTTTTTTAAGAAAAGCTCGCAAGTACCGTTTTACGCTTTTACGCTAAAGATACCTTTTCGCATATAGGTACGAGGTTTTCACTCTAAGGTGACGGTATGTTATGTATGTTCCGGATTGGCGCAAAAACGGCTGAAGGGATTTGGATGAAATTTGGCACACAGATAGTTTATAACTTGGATTATCACATAGGATACTTTTTATCCCGGTAGTACGTTTCCGTGGGATCAATTCCGACCTCCACGCGGGTGAAGCCGCGGGCGAAAGCCTATTAGGCTTATAAAGGCATATTATTATATCATAATATAGCCAGTTCAACGTAGCTTACGTTAAAGTGTTCCACACGAAAAATGGAAAAATACAACATTCATTAAAATTAATTGGGATAGACCCTGTTCCCTATTATTATTTATCGTTGATTTTGTATTGTTATTGGTACACGGAAATCGATAAGCTAATAAAAACCAGCAAGGCCAAAATCTCGCATAATTGTATTATACACACCGACACACCCGTAGACAGTAGGTACTCATATTTCAAATAATATAGGATAGTGTTACTATTATTTATCCATGTATTTTTTAAATAATTTAAATGAAACAGAAGTAGGTACTTTAATAAAATGTAGCGTTTATCGATTCCTGATGTATCACTCACACTCCGTTATGGTATTTACTTAAATAAGTTTACGTCATATACATAAGGTAAACGCGGGTGAAGTCGACAGTGACCCAGAAATCGTCATATTATATAAAAACATCAATATCTTTTTCTACTAAACATTAAACTAGCCGATTTTTATGGCAACATATTTTTGGTAGTATATTGCATAATTAAAATAACAACACAGAGTTTTAACTGTAACGGCGTCTGAAATATTAGACTTGAAAAGTTTGTCTCACAATTTTTTAATTTTTTTGCAAGTTTAGCTGCTAAATGTGGAACTCGGCAAGTAGTTTTGTGATTTGATTTATGAAGCTTCAGTGGCGTCAACGGTAAGTCTGATTGTTTGATGAATTAGTTAAGTTAATTAACTAACGATTTAACTTAAAATTTGGAACCCTTTTAATGTAAAAGTATTTTTTATCGAGTGTGACATTTATTGGTACCTAAAAATTCCTACTAGACCTAGAACTCGTCATTTTATGTACTATTGTGACGATAATTGGGACATGCTTGATAGCTGCCTCTAAACTCGTCATATTGTAGATATTTTTATGTTTTATGCCACAAAATACGAATAATAACTATTATCGGGACCGTTTTATAGTTTCATAGGTGTTAACTCTCTTGTACAAACAATTATATATGGTTTGGACTACATTTGACGATAAAACTGGGATCTCACTGACTCTTAACCTGCTATCTAATTACGCAACACATTATCGTAAACGATTCCAACTAATCTGTTTCATTTTGACAGTTCAACAATATTCATTGCGTTATTTACGTTGTTGAGCAGACTTTTTTTTCGAACTGATGAAGCAATGGATTAGCAATCTGTTTCAGAATGATTCAAATTCTGATTTATCGTGTATTACGTAATTAGGGTACTGTTTTCGCTTCGCTCGCTCAACGCCTGAATAAGCGCGCTTTGCTCAGCCGTGGCGTCATTGGGCTCGGTTCCCAGGCTCGGTACAAAACTGTGCTTGCGATTTTGTCATGTGAAAGCACGCTCGGCTCAATCAACTCAGCCTATCGCAGTCCACTGCTGGACATAGGCGTCTCCCAGGCTGTGCCACAATACCCTGTCCTCCCAGCTAACTTTTTAAGGTCGTCGGCACATCTAGCTGGGGCGCATCTCACACTGCGCTTGCCAATATGTGGTGTCCACTCTAGGACTCGTCTGCTCCACCGGCCATTAGTCCTTCGACAAACATGGTCACTCTAATGCCACTTCAACTTGCTTACGCTGCAGGATATGTCAATAACTCCGGTTTTTTTCCGGGTAACTTCATTTCTGATCTTAGCCTTCAAAAAAATCCGAATCCGACATTGAATTTATGGACTAGCCCGACTATCAATGTCCACGTTTCGGCACCGTATGTCCTAGCGGATAGGACGCACTGGTTGAAGATCTTAGCCTTCAAACACTGCGGGATTGACGACGAGAACACTTGGTGAAGTTTTCCAAACGCTGTCCAACTTAACCAGTGGACCTTCTGTCGGCTTCTTTCTCAAAGTTCTGTCTACCGAGCTAGATGACTTGCACTAGGTAGATGTACTCCTTCACAAGTTCGAAGAGAGACCCTTCCTTACAAGATATATTAAATGAATCTATAATGTTATTTGATATAATGATCAGTTAAAAACAATTGATATAATTTTAAAATAACTAATTTTTATAATCATAACATTCATTTAATATAAAATCGTTTGATATACCACTCAAAAGACATAAAACCTATTTAGACTAATATGTCATTTCTATCATAGTTATTAACCTGATACTTAGTAACTGATTACCACCTGCCAAGAGGGTCACTCGCTACGCTCGCTCGTCTTTGCGCTTTAATGGTCACTGTTCTAACCTTAACCAACCCAAATGATTCACCAACAATAGACCTGGCACTCGGCGGCACGCCCTACGGTCGCTCGCCTTCAAGCGTTAATGGTCACTGTTCTAACTTAACCTAATCCAAATGATTCCAGCAATAGAGGGGATCTGACACACGGCGGCCGCTGCTGCGGCACGCTCCCTACGGTCGCTCGCCTTCGCGCGATAAATGGTCACTGTTCTAACCTAACCAAACCTAACCTAACCCAAATGATTCACCAACAATAGAGGGGATCTGGCGCTCGACGCCCGCTCCCACCTTAGTTGTGGTGTACTGTTAACCATAATGATGGTATCAATATATTTCGATTAAATAAACGTTATATCCAATAACGTTATACGAAATAAGTTTAAAAGTATATAAATGTTATATGTAAAGAAATTATATCAACAGTTGGTATACCTCACGTTTATTATATCTTGTGAACGTTATTGAAATGAAAATATACCAAATAACTTTATATGACATGAGACGCACCCAATATTACATGACTTTAGTCTTGTCCAAATTCATGCCGAGGTCAACTCGCCGAGAGACTCCATTAGACTTAGGCTGTGCAGCATCTAGTCTAACTGTTCCAGCGTTCCTGACGATGTCATCGGTAAAACGAAGGTGTGAGATGTACTCGCCGTTTACGTTGATACCCTGTCCAGTCCAGTCCAGCGTCTTAAAGACGTCCTCCATCGCATTGGTGAACAATTTGGAGGACATCACATCCCCCTGTTTCAGCCCCCTGTTAAGTTTGATGGGGCTGGCTTCCTTATCCTGGATCTGGACACCTTAAAACTTCGATGTAGCGCCAGTCAATTCGACATCGCTGAAGAGTTGCCAGAACTGCCCCATATTTCGATGGAGTCAAAGACTTTCTTGTTGTCCACAAATACCATACACGAAGAAGCTGAAGATTTTTCTGGTGGGTGGAACTCGTCAAGTCTCCTGGCGAGATGGTTCGTGACGACAGTCAAGAACAGTTCAGCAAGGATTTGTCACCTTTTTTGAAGACCAGAACCCCGCATCTCTGCTTCTCGCCTCAGGCGTGGTACCTTCTTGGATGCTGGAGTTAAAAAGACTGGAGCCCCGACTGGTTTAAGGAGCGCTGTCGTAATTCGCTAAGCCTCACTCGTGTCCAAGTACACCAAGTACAATGAGCGAAAACACGTTTTTACGTCAAAATTTATTCTAATAAAAACAGATTTTGTGATTCTGCCTGATCTCTTAATTTTTTTAGCAAAATATATTAGAATTTAATTTATCTTGCTGTTTTTATTGCCTACTTGCTCTGCTAACAGCTAACTACCTTCAGTGATAAGGATGTTGACAAAATGTGTGTTTTGTTCTATAGATAGATTATTAAAATAAAATGGATACGTATTTTTTTTTACCTTATCTAAAGATTACGGTATTAAATTGAGTGAAAATGTGGCATGACGTCACTCTCCGGTAGATTTTATATTGAGTTGTGACGTAGCGAACCCCTACTTCCTAACTTAAATGCGTTTTAAGTATCTAAATATTTTTTTTATCAATATGATAAAGCAGAAAATACGTGTCTAATATTTTTTTATTATCCGACTGACGGACTAAATTGTATTTTTTTTCCCATTCAACATTCCTATTTCTTGGGATTTGGTCTTCTTTCTAACTTTTGTTTCTTAGACTTGCAACTCGTATCAAAGACAATCACAATTTGTTTTAATGGGTACTTATCTTGAACTTTATGTTCAAGTCCTGAGAGTTCAATTAGCATCAAAAAATGACGATTACTGGGTCCTTTTGATGAGTAATAGTACAAATCTGACGGCTACTGGTACAAATCACCCTTTTTTTACATTTGCCTTAATAAGTATTTATTATCACTCAAAGTTATAAAAATGAACTAGTCAATTAGAATAACAGATAAATTTCCTATTTAGTTATGCAAAAAGTTTAATTGTAAATGAAATACTTTTCACACAGCAGTTCTTTAAAGTCAGTGAATTTCAAAACCCGACGAGTATTGGTACATTTACCTTATGTTATTCATGAAATATAGTAGCAAGCAGTTTATAGAACTGTGAAGCTAAAGTGAGCAATATGCTGCCGTCCTTGGCTGCTATCCAATTCTTAATGTATAGATATTGCAGGAACCTTATGTTTTCAGAAGTTTCACCTAAAACTCATGAAGAGGTTGTTGTTGAATGCGGCTCTGCGGGTGTGGCTGTGGCGTTGCCTCTACCCTCGCATACGGCATAGCAGCGCCATCGACCTTGCAAGGTCGTCACTCACCCCCCAGTAATCTGACAGCAGTTTCGTGATTGTTTCACTTAATTTTACTATGAAGCTTGCGGTTTTTTGTCTTTATGAACGTAGGTACTATCGCGGGCGCCTGACCACTTTTTGGCCATATTGCGGACACTGGCGCCTGACTACTTTTCGACCTTATTGCGGACACTGGCGCTTAACTACTTTTCGACCTCATTGCTTAGGCAATAAGGTCGAAAAGTGGTTAGACGCCAGTGTCCGCGATAGTACATTATGTTACTTAGTCTACTTTGACCATTCACGGGCATGATTTTAAGTGTGGGTGAAGCTTTATTAAATTATGCAATACCTAATAAATTGATCACGCATTGGTTGACATTGACACTATCGGTTGAATCAAAACCACCAATCTAAGACAAATGACAATAATATTGTTGAGAATATGAATCAAGACCACAATTGACATAAGTTCACAGTAAGTCCCTAATTCAATGCACACGGTCAACTTAATAACTGCGAGGTGATGAAATGAATCCATACAATATTCAAATTACATTACCTACCTATATTAAATAAATTGGCAAGAACTGCATCTAATTGAATAATAGGATTTCATCGACAAACGCCACACATAATTTGATGTAGTTCTCCATCGTTATATTTAATTAGGTATTCGATACCCAATGAAATATACACATACCATACATTACAGGCGTAGCTTGGAAGACCCATTACGCCATGATATGTTCCTAAAATGTCACACATGAAATACTTATCATTTTATTTGTCATTTTCTTTGCAAGCTCGCCAAAACTTGAAAGCAAGTGTGACCATGTCAACTTGTGACAGGCTAAGCCACATCGTATGTCGAGGTGTATTAATTTGTCCAACAAAACCATTTATTTTTTAGGACGAGGTCGATATTTCACCTTTGTAATTTTATGCGCATCATAATGTGGCAGGTTATATTATATAAGTACCTATACCAAAATATAAAACAGTTTGATGTAATCTTGTAGCCAGGCTGTCACAAGCAGACTTTTTGTGGTGCCTGCCATGTAAATAAGATACCTAAATGGAGCTGGCCTGCTACTTAGTTGATTTTAAATTTTAATTAAAACAAAAATATTTTCTTTACTATATTCCGTGAACTACATTTGGTATTGATTGATATGGGACTAATGGGACATGCATGACTTATCAACTTAAGGGTGGCGCCACACCTGCCGAACGTTCCGTCGCGGAAGGTTCGGCGACGGAACTATCGGTCGTAGATTCGGTTGGCATGACACACTATACGCGCCGAACGGTCGGCGGCGTTTAGTTCGGCGCGTTACGCGACGGAAAATTACGTTCCGTCGTCGTCACAGTGTTTCCACTTTTTGGGATTTCTCCCTTTTTTAGGGAAAAATGCCAATAATAAGCATGGTTTAGGGATATTTTATTTTAAAAAGTTGAACTTGAGTTGGTAGCCCTTTGTTTATAGTAGGTAGCACCCAATGTACTACTCAAGCGTATGGCACCACCGATTGATTCAAAGGGATTCCCTAAAACTCGTAAAGTCGTAATGAATGTAATTCGTCTAATTTTAGTTTACATTTGGTGCCGATTCTCTTGTCAAAAATGCCGCTAAACTAGACTAAAAATAACCAAAATTTAGTTTAGTCCTGTCAAACGAGGATTTCCCATTCTGAAATAGACTAAAGTGACACAACGGGGATGCGCCAAGGTAGCCCGCGAAATTCAATTTGCAGGTCAGTGGTGCCGATTCTCTTGTACACCGAACTAAACTAACTAAACTATCACTAAAATTCCTTACTTTTGTCTATGAGAATCTAAAAGCTATTCTGCGGAAAAATATCTCTAAATAAAAAATAAAAATTGACACATCTAAAATCGAATTTGACAATCGCGTCGCGACACCACATGGTACTTGTTTGCTCTACTCCGTGAATTTTTATAGAGCCAGAGGCGCGCTGGGGGGCAGCCTTGACGTGTTTTGTATGGAATTTTTAACTTTTTGTACGGAAAATATAAAAAAATATTACCTATGTGTAGAGGTAATGGGTTTACGTGTTGCAAAGGGGGTCGAAATTTCCATTATTTTTGCGCTAGGACGCACCGTTTTCGAGATATAAGCAATTGTATGGAATTTTTAACTTTTTGTACGGAAAATATAAAAAAATATTACTTATGTGTAGAGGCCGTTTTCGAGATATAAGCAAAATAAAAAAAGTACTGTTTTTGCAGCTGAAGTGTGTGAATTTTAGTTCATGCCAGCTTTATTCCACTCCTTTTTAATTGCGTTAGCGCGCAGGGCCACGCCAGGGCGTAGGGCCGGCGGCGCCGGGCAGGCAGGTAGGCAGGAACGCGATGTTGCCGCTCTTCTCTTGCCACGCTGCGCCGCGCCGCCGCCGAGATCAGTGTCTCCACTTAAGTTTTTAATTTTTCCCCAGTTTCTTAATGAATGATCCCTCAAATTCCCAAAAAAAAATGGTTTAAGGATTTTTTTCAATTTTATAGCACTTAAACACCTACAAAACTTCCATTAATTGACGAGATTACAAAATATTCATTAATTTCCGATGTCGTTTTTAGCCACGGTAAAAGTACAACTAACGATGACATGGTAAACTAAAATTAGACGAATTACATTCATTACGAGTTTGAGGGAATCCCCTTTAATCAATCGGTGAAGCCATAGAGTTAAGTAGTAGGTATATTGGTTGCTACTATAAACAAAGGGCTATCAACTCAAGTTCAATTTTTCCCCAAAATTCCCAAAATCCCTGTCAAAATAAAATATCCCTAAACCATATTTATAGTTTGCAATTTTTTTCTAAAAATGGGTCAAAATTCCTTTATAGTGGAAACACTGGCCGAGATCCACCGACCGAACGTTCCACTACGCCCGCGGAACTTTCCGTCGCCGAACTTTCGGTCGCGTTCCGTCGCGTCTTGTGACGCTTGCTCATGAACCGACGTAACGTTCGGCTGATGTGTCATAGGTAACTTGAAAAACATTAGGAGCGTATTCAACCGAACGTTCCGCCGCGGACCGTTCGGCAGGTGTGTCCCGACCCTTAGGGTCGGGGCACACTTGCCGAACGTTCCGCGGCGCAACGTTCGGTTGATACGCTCCTAATGTTTTTCAAGTTACCTATGACACATCAGCCGAACGTTACGTCCATAGAAATATGACACGACGGAGCGTTACGCCGCTGAACCTTCGGCAGGTGTGGCCCGACCCTATGACTTTATGAGTTCATGACAGTGACAGTAAATAGGTTATTTATTTCAGAACTTGACCCAAAATCCTAAGTATAATAAATTCAAGTGAAATCTACATTACATTAGTACATTTTATTATTTAAATACTTAATTTTAAATTCATTCAATTAATTGCTCTAATCTTAATTAAATGATTATTATTATGTGGTTAATTGTGGTTATAAGTATGACGTAGTTTACGGAGCAGCACCAAACAAGTCATTTAATGTAACTGCAGATTATGGATGCATTACCTAAGGTTTACACCATTATAATTGCTCAGTTTTTTTTTTTATAAAGCTTTGTGTTAATAACAAATTCTTCAATGTGGAGTAGGTTTCAGGAAATCAGTGTTTTATGAAGCACACGCGCGCAGAAGCCTCAAACTTTCCATCGACCTTTAAGTAGTGATTAGGTGATTACTAATGTATGTCCCAAGATTACGGTTTATTGATTTTTATGTTGTTGACGTCTGTCTGTATCATGTAGTAAAACAATGGTGTGTAGAGGACAATAAAGGTAAAACAAACGTCCGATAGTAGCTATAGCAGCGGTGCCTGTCCTTGTTCCACCTATTGTGTTTGCAACTGTTCATAAGAATGGCAACCGTCTAGTTCCCCGTTTCTAATGATAATAGTACGATTCTCGTGTTACTTCTAGATATGAACACTTTCATTCACAATGGCAATCGACTAAGGTCAGTACCGTTATTACGTAATACACGATCCATCAGAATTTGAATCGTTTTCAAACAGATTCCTAATCCACCATTGCTTCATAAGTTCGAAAAAAAAATCTGCTCAGTAACGTAAATACCGCAATGAATATTGTTGAACTGTCAAAATGAAACAATTTAGTCGGAATTGTTTACGAAAATGTATTGCGTAATTAGATAGCAAGTTAGGAAAATCTGAGAGAAACGTTAACCAAAAACTTGAACGTATCTGTGGTCTACATGATAAGTGTGACTTAAGAGGGTGCATCCTAAAAGTTGGCAACGTCGTAAATAGCTGTCAAATATTTACCTGTTTCGATTAATTTGGAAATAATACTGTATGGAAATAAGAAATGTGGCTAGCCAATTGACTAGAATATTAATAATGAATTGCAATTATAACATTGAATTTGATGTTGTACCCGTTTTAGGTGAAAAAAAGGCAATTGGAAAGTTTCCAAATACTTTTTTTACATCTAAAACTAACTATTCGGTGTTACGATATTAGTTATTGCATTTCATAATCAATATTCTAGTTTGCTAGTTAGCCACATTTTTTATTTCCATACAGAAATAATATTATCAAATTAATCAAAACAGCGAAATATTTGACATCTATTTGCGACGTTGCCAACTTTCAGAATAAACACTCTTAAAACTGTGTAGAAACAGCATAGTGCAGTGGACACAGTCATTGTAATAAATCATTCGTAAAGTGTATTTTATCGTCGTTAACAGTTGCAAACGTTTATCTTATTGAAGGTAGTTGAGGGCACTTTCTGTATTGCCGGAGATTTTATACTGAGTCTACCAAAGTATTATTATGTAACATAAGTACTTACCTATAATTCCCGACACGATACAATTCGATTCGTTCATTTCACGATTATTATGGTATACATATTTATATATATATTTAAACATAAGTAGGTATAATATGTTTTATGTATACAGGTATGTAAATTTGTAGTTGTCTCTTCTTGGCATCTTTAAAATATCGCTTTTAGCGATGAGAAAGCCCATTGTGCCACCCTATGTAAAACTTCTACATACAATAAATCTTAAATTTTTATGGTGTATCATTTTCATACGTATACTTGTACCCTAATTGCGTCATACACGATTTAACACGATCAATCAGAATCAGAATCGTTTTGAAACATATTGCTTATCCATTGCTTCCTAAGTTCGATAAAAAATCTGCTCACGCAATGAATGTTGTTGAACTGTCTAAATGAAACAGATTAGTCATAATCGTTAACGAAAATGTGTTGCGTAATTAGATAGCTGGGAAAGATTAAAAATATTGTGGATTATGTAGGTATAGAGATCAACTTTACTTTGAAGTAGTAGCCGTAGCTAACAAGCGCAGCAATTAACAGCAGCCCATACAAGGTATGTGTAGATAAAATGTATGGAGGGTTGCACACACATAGGACGTGGGAAAAACAACTGAGCAAAAATTTTATACACATGCAATTACCTACCTGTAACATCACAACTCATACGCGCAATGAGATAACACAACTTCATATTATTTTGCGATATTATAGGTAACAAGAAATACCTATGGGTAATTCCATGGGAAACGCTACCGCAGGTTTTTTTTTTTAATTCACAAATTTTAGTCAACATTTAGTAATCTATAGCTAATCTTCTGATCCCATATTTTATTAAAAACTTTTAAACTGTTGCCTCTTATTCGAATTTGTCGAATTTTCTCCAAATAAACTCAGGTCATTAGGCTTAATCAACGGTAGTCAATTTTATCCGATATTGGCAACGCTATAAAATAAAGAAAAACTGGCAAATTGTCAGCTCGCGACCCGCCATTCAAAAACGAATATTTTCTTCTGTTGGTGCTCAAATAATAATTTGGCAAGTACAATATTTTCATTACTTTCACCAGCTTTTAAAGCAGTCCCCTTGCCTGGTAACGCCCGTTACGAAGATAGTGGAAAAGTTTTATTGCTTGCAATGTAAAATGCATTTGAGAAAGTAAGGTTATGATTGCAGGTGTGGTGTCTTGGTTTAGGTTAGGTATGTACAATAAAACACTGTTTCCAATATCACTGCGCTAGACGTGCTATCGCAATGACTGCTCAGAGTAGACTGCCGAGCACGGTACAAAGCTCCGCACTCCCTCCACCGTGCAGCCCCCACCATAGCACGCATAACTTATTTATTAGACGTCACATCTCTTCTTTACAAAATATAAAAAAACAATAATACAATTATTTGCTTTTAGAATCAATGGCTGACAATATTAACACATTAACTAGTCATCAAGTTAATTTCTCACATATAGAAATCTGTTACATTCATACATTCTTTATGATCTAATCTATTGTCAACAATTCTGTAAACAGTTAGTATGTGAGTCAAATTCATTACTGGGAATCACAGTTCCTGATTGATTTACCTTCTACTTTCATAAAATGAATAATGTTTCTACGTGATGTCTGCCCTGTACTTCTACATCACATTTTTATTTTTAATTTTTATTTGAAATACAATTTGTTTCCTTTAATCATATATATATTTTTTTTTTTACAAAATCCATAATCATTGACATATGATTTTACTAAGCTGAGCATTAAATTGTCTAGTCTGTGTGCTCAAGTTTCAGGTAAATCTATCGTGATTTTTGCAATGAAAACCTTAGACAGGTCGCAGAAGATACCTATAGCGTTTCCAACGCGTTAAAAATGCGTTTAATTAAATAGTTTCACCAACGTCAATCATACAACATCTTTTGGTGAAACCATACTGTTGATTGCGAAGAATTTTATTCGTGTTAAATGATTAAGTTTTTTTTTGGCGAATTATAGCGGTAATGTCACAATTATAGACTATTAACTACGACATTGTCTGCTGATTTAACCCTGGCTTTAGCTGTCTTACAAGTGTACTAAAAGTTTCAGAGTAAGTAGCTCATACCCACTTATTAAAAGTTTCAGTACACTATTGACCTTCAGCTAGTATTACTCCATTTAATCCTTTTCAATTTCTCTTATTAAATACAATTATTTGAATTAGTTGAGGAGTATCTATTACATGAGCTCATCATACTATTACAGAAAATAGCAATTCTCAAATAACTCAAGGTATTTTTTATTATTATCATTTTAGGAATTCATATCAGAATTTTTTAAGCTTATGAATATTTTGAAGCTCTTTTACTATTCAATCTGTCTAGCCTCCCCCCAACCATGTTGGGGTCAGCCTCCAGTCCAACCGGATGCAGCTGAATACCAGTATTTTACATTATTTCTTTTTATTTGCTTAATTCCTCATCTAAACAAGCATTTTTAAGAAAACATCATTTTAGGTTTTCAAGCAGCAGCTTGATATTGTCATTTTGTAGATGTTGTTTTATTCCTTTTTATTACTATTTATTGATGAGGAAATGAATTATTTATATAATATATTTAGTATATTTGTCTTCCAAACAAAAGTTTGATAAGTTTATTAGAAATCATTAATTTGATAACAAATATGTTCTTAATTATTATGCTAGTTTCTAATATTATAATATTTTTATCTATTATTCTATCAAAACTTAGGACGACGTAATCGTTTATTTATCAAAAAATATAGATTTACGTACCATTTTTTTAATTATTATTATGAGACCTCTGAGTCTTGAGGCCTTTGAGTTCTTTGAGTCTTTTGAGTTCTATGTTCCATGTATATTATATACATATATACATACATACATGACATGACATGTGCTCTGCATATTTATTATCAGACTCAAGTCTCCAAAAACTACGGTGCCTTCAAAAAGAACAAGTCTTTATGTAAGCCTTTAGTTGTACTTTAGTAGTTTTAGCTTTCTTCTTAGAAGAATTATGTAACTCTCTGAATTCTTAATTTTAAATATTAACTCAGTATGTAAAGAATTCTACAAAATATTAACTTTGTTTATTGTAAGATCAGTTAACTTACAAATTAAAGTTCAAAATTAACATATTTGGTCTGGTTTGTATCTGTACATCTGTATTCCTCAAAGGGTCAAGCCTAGGCGCACCCAATGTACACACACATTTAACCAGTTAAGTTAAGTTATGCTATGTTATGTTTAGGTCCAATGTGATAGTGGGCGAGCCACCAATCAACCACAAATCCAAACTACGGGACGCTACCGAGAAATTCAAGATGGAAAACCCAACGACACTTTGCTCGACCCGGGAATCGACCCGGGACCCCATGCTCAGCAGTAGCGCTTGCGACCATTCAACGACGCAATCAAACTTTACTGATTTATTACCCCAGTTGCAAGTTTTCCAGTTTTGTTTTGTTTTGTCTATTATCAACTCAAAATAAAGAGTAGTTTTGATAATTTGGGGATCTGTTAACGCACACTATGACATGCTTATCTAGTCCAACACAGGACAGTTCAAGTTCAACAGATAGTTCAATTATGTCTTTACACCTTTTTGGGTATATTACGACTTTATAATGGTTTATAGACTTAGTGCACAAGCACACAACATTATTTTCTAACAATTTAACTTCAATAGTTCGCTGATACTATCAGTTATTTATGTGACCAATGTCCTATTCGTGTGATGGGCCTTTTTGGCATAGCTGCAGCCGTGAGGCACATACGATTGTTGTTCAGTCATGCCTATTACTTTTTTTGTTTGTGTTTTGTGTTCATGTTCTGTGTCCACATAAACTTAATTATTTCTTTATTTTCTCTTTTCTTTTGATATCATTATTATCACTGGTACCTGGTAACTATTACCTAGTGGTATAGTAATAGTGTCATTAGGATCATATTCATTCCTAGTTATTTATGAAATTATATGTTTGTTTTGAGAAGAATTACTTAGTTTGTTGCAAAGTAATTCCTCTAACCCTTTACCAAACTATCAGGAAACATAATTTAGCGATAGAATTGCACATGTCTTGAATTTGTTTTTCAGACCTCGCATACGTCTTAGTATGAAGTGAATGTATCGATTCTTCTAATACCTGAATTTCAGCCTGTAAGCGTTGAGTGCCAATCTCATAAATGTACTTACTGTCTTTAAATTAATAAATTTATTTTCATAGGTATTTATTTTATTTATTGGCAAAACACGTCCTTTCCTGCTCTATTTCCAAAATGTTTTGCATTTATTTACGATTTTATTTAGTAATGTATGTTTCATTAAATAATCTTCAGTAAGGTCTTTTTTATTTTTTATTAGGGAATGAGGGTTGTAATTTGTATCCAATAATATATAAATTATTAGTTTACTTAGCCTGAGTACTCTCTTTTTTTTTCTTTAATTTGGTCATTAATGCATATTGCATTTGCATGAATTAATTCTTTTACTTACATGTATATTATCTACTTACATGTTTTTCCATTTATCTGGTACCTTTCAGAAATAACTAAATTACCACTTTAATAATAACTCATTTGCTATGACTAACATAACTAAATAATTGTTTAATTTCAAACAGAACAACAAGAAATTCTCAGTTTCCTTAGCCTGAGTACTTTTTTTTTTCTTTAACTTGGTCATTTATGCATATTGCATTTGCATGAATTAATTCTTTTACTTACATGTAAGTATATTATCTACTTACATGTTTTTCCATTTATCTGGTACCTTTCAGAAATAACTGAATTACTACTTTAACAATAACTCATTTGTTATGACTAACATAACTAAATAATTGTTTAATTTCAAACAGAACAACAAGAAATTCTTAGTTTCCTTAGCCTGAGTACTTTCTTTTTTTCTTTAACTTGGTCATTAATGCATATTATTGCATTTGCATGAATTAATTCTTTTACTCACATGTATATTATCTACTTACATGTTTTCCATTTATCTGGTACCTTTCAGAAATAACTGAATTACCACTTTAACAATAACTCATTTTATTAAACATCAATTATATTGTTAGAAGTTTTTTGTTCTTTATAAAACAAAACAGAATTTATGAGTTACTGCCAACTTATTGGTACCAACCATTCATTGAACAGTTTACCTCTCAAATTACTTTCGTAACGTAATTGATACCGATTGCACATGTAATCTATCATATTCGCCATTTCCGCGATCCTTGCCTAATTTTAGACAATTTTGTTAGCCAGATATTAATGGCATAGTTTTTAGTTGGGTCTACCGTTTTTGTGCTCACCAGTTGGTTCCACTGGTGAATAAGGTTAGTTATTATTTATTCTATGCATACCGTATTAATGGTTCACGTTTTTTTTTTTTTTTTTTTTTTTCTATCAATGAACCAGAAATGGTTTGTATGCCTACTCACATTCGCTATTAGAACACTCCTTAATCACTTAATATGACTCTTATTTACTGATATTATTCATGTATATTATCCACGTACGTACACTATTTAAGTCGTAAGCATCTATCAGTAAGTACATGAGTCACATACATGTAAAGTTTTGAATCAGAGCTGCCCGCTACTGGGTCAAACGTGAAGAAATTTTTATACATGTTGCTTCACTTTTATTTATTTTAATTAGTGTTTTAAATTTGAAAACGATTTTATAAAACTAACTTCAATAATTAGTTGTATGTAACAGTATTTTTGCTTAGTTTTGTTTGAGTTTATTTCAGTTGATTGATGGTAGGTTAGTACGATAGCCCTTATTGGCACCTATTAACAAATGAGGTCATTATTATTATTTGTTTTTTTTTTTTTTTTGTGTACCCGTCGCTTCACGGTTGATGGAAATTAAATAGTGTATAAATGTACACTCATTTCTTTTCGACCTTGGATTGAATTCAATAATTAACCAGTCAAATGATCTTTCGATCGATTGAATGATATAGAAGCCGTTTGCATGAAAGTGTAAGCATAAAACGGTTTTCTCGATCATACTTTTGGTATCGTTTCGATCGTATATTTCTTTTTCAATGAGCAATAGATGATTCATACGAAATTTGTCGATTTAAATGAAAATAACACCATTGCTAAATCTCGAGGTTTCCCATTTACAAATAATAATACTAAATTTTACCACAAATTATTAGGAAAACCATTTGTTAACTTTTAAAAACCTCATTCGTTAATTTGCCACTATATCTCGCAACCATTAGGTTGTTTTATATTTTAAGTCTTTTGCACGACATACCTTATATCCTCGTCGCCACTTGTGGTGTCTTGGTTTAGGTTAGGTATGTACAATAAAACACTGTTTCCAATATCACTGCGCTAGACGTGCTATCGCAATGACTGCTCAGAGTAGACTGCCGAGCACGGTACAAAGCTCCGCACTCCCTCCACCGTGCAGCCCCCACCATAGCACGCATAACTTATTTATTAGACGTCACAGCAGGCAAATTACATTTGCGTTTTTTTGTATGTTTGACTTATTTATTTCTATAATATTGAGGGGAAATATCATGTAACACCCGTTACAGGTAACGGGTGTTACCTCTTTTTGAAGACGCTGAAGCACGGACTGCTTTAATTGATTTGGACGAGGACTCTGATTTTGACAATGATGATTTATTGCCACTTGCTACTCTTAAAGCTGCACTCGAAAATGAAAACATGACAGGATAATTTGAGACAGAAGACATAGAAGAGCAAGTTGAAATAGAAAATTGAATATAAGAGAAAATTAACAAAGAAATAGGAAGAGAGAAAGAAATAAACAGCGATGAAAGACACATTTGCAGAATTCCTCTGAATCTTCTGCCAGCCAGGTTCTCGTCTGGTATCGAGTTTTCCAAATTTCATTATGATATAGACCTTCGAGCCGATTAATGAGTACTTCAGCAACTTTCTCAAGAAATGATAAATCATATAGTTTTGAAGTGTTTATTGCACGACTCGTAATGCTTCGCATTAGAGTGTGCTCTACGATCGAAAAATATTTTTTGCCCCATTTCTGCAACTGTTTTTATTGTTTCACTCCTGCTAGTACACAGAACCTACTTAATTTATATACCATTGTATAGATGATTAAATGGAGATTAATATTGTATTTTTTAACAATTGATTTAATGCAGCAGAAATGGAAAAACCATCAAAATAGTTGAAAAAAATTTCCTGTCCGTCAATTTATGATCCCTGAAAACATTGTAGCTTGCGATAAAATCAATTAATTGAGTAAATTTTTTTTTTATACATTCGTTTCAGCCGTAGAAGGAACCCTATTGAAAATGGCTCTTTTATTCATAGTAGTTTAATTATAATTAATAAAATACTAACTAAAATATAATATCAATATCTAAATATTTTCAACCTTGATCCGGTGCCGTTGCCTAGCAACTGCCAACGTAAATATCTTTGTCAGTCGTTGACATTACGACTTCATGAAAAGTGATAAATTGTTCATTTTTAAACTATGTTTTGAATTTCTTTTTCGTTTATGAATGAGTGATAAGTATGAGGCGTGCACTTTTGGATTTTCCAAACTATTTTATAATACTAGCTGCACCCCGCGGTTTCATCCGCAGGTCTCGATCCCTTGCGAATATCAGGATAAAAAGTATCCTATGTCTTAATCCAGGTCCTGGTCTACCCATGTGCCAAATTTCATCCAAATCCGTTCAGCCGTTTTAGCGTGAAACCGTAACAAACAAATTCACTTTCGCATTTATTATTAGTAAGTTAGGATGACATGGGATCTGAAAATCCGAAGATTACCGTCTACATAATCTACAAACTCACAAATACCGCTTTGTAATATTAGCAATGATTGTGGTTAATTATAATTATGCACTACGACCTCACAGAACTAGTTTTCCCTATTGGCATTAATTATTGACATTTACAAAGCGGAAAGACAACAGCGGTTAAATCAATTACATCATTTATATAAAATTATACTAATAATACCTACGTTTATGTGACTCAGTGGTACTATTTCTTTTATTTAAAAAGAATGATCTGAAATATAAGCAAATGTCTGATTACGAGATGAAATAAGCTGAAACGCTTTAGTTCAGACTACAGAGCAATATTTCACAATAAATTGAATCTAGATTTCTAAAGTTCACTATAACCAGACGATTCTAACAATGGTAATCTTAAGTGTGATGAAGTGATGATGCAGTTCACGACTTGGTTTTAGTCTTCAGTCGACCTTGTTAGATTTAACTTTCCTGCGCAGCGAATAGGTACCTACATTCTTAACAAGGTGGGACTTGTTTAAAATGTCACAGTACTTAGTATTACGAAATAGTTTGGAAATTCCAAAAGTGCACGCCTCTTATCACACAAAAATGAACAATTTATCACTTTTCATGAAGTCGTAATGTCAAAGACTGACAAAGATATTTACTTGGCGGTTGCTAGGCAACTTACGGACAAAGGTTGGAAATATTTAGATAAAGATATTATATTTTAGTTAGTATTTTATTAATTATAATTAAACTACTTTGAATAAAAGAGCCATTTTCAATAGGGTTCCTTTTATGGCCGAAACCAATGTATTAAAAAAAAATTGACTCAATTAATTGATTTTATCGCAAGCTACAGTGTTTTCAAGCTTCATAAATTGACGGACAGGAATTTTTTTTCAACTATTTTTTGATCTTTTTTTTCATGTCTCTTGCATTAAATCAATTGGTAAAAAGTACAGTATTAATCTCCATTTAATCATCTATACAATGGTATATAAATTAAGCAGGTTCTGTGTACTAGCAGGAGTGTAACAATAATAACAGTTGCAGAAATGGGGCAAAAAATATTTTTCGATCGTAGAGCACACTCTAATGCTTCGCATTACGAGTCGTGCAATAATTCTTTTATTATAAAGGTCATTGGGCGTTTTGTTCGGACATTTGACCCACGGCGTACACAAACAAAATAGGGCAGACTGTGCAGATTACTATCTCTGCAACACATTGGTACAGGTCGCATTCTTGTAGACAGCAGGATTCTAAGAAAAAAAGGAAGAAGAAAAAAAATGTTGAAAATTAAAACTTGTACGAGGATTGGCGTAAGGCCGATAAGCACAGTAGTGGTGATTGCTAGAGCAGAGGCCTAGGACAGGCTTTATAGAAATCTCTGGATGGTTTTGAAGGCCAAAAACAGCTATGTAATGTAGTAAAAGCTGATAAAAAAGAGTGCTAGAAACATACCGCCTAAAACATGCATAAAAGATGGAAACGGAAAGGTTTTGACGAATGGTGATGAAATAAAAGAGTGTTGGAAGAGATACTTTAAAAAATTAGAAGAAAAATAAAAGACAAATTGCTACCTGGACGTTAATCGTCTTCAGACAATGCGCTCAAATACCGGCAGCTCAATAGACGGATCTCTAAATTCTTGAAAAGCGACCTTCGCTACTATAATACGGACCGTATTCCTTAATACAGTCCGTATTATAGTGGCGAAGGTCACTTTTCAAGACCTGCAGTGAGTCGCAAAGACCAAGGTGTGACCAAGGCGTTGTGTTCGCAGAGACAGAATAAGTTTCGGGTTCTGCAGCGAGTGTTGAGACAGGGAGAAGTTATCTCTCCGAAACTGTTCACCGCTGCACTGGAGGTTGTCTTAAAGGTTCTGGACTGGAAATGGGTTGGCATCAACTACAATGGCGAGTACATCACTCATCTTCGGCTTGCCTACGATATAGTAGTCACTACTAAGACAATGAAGGACCTCAGTAGAATTCTCGATGACTTCAGTAATTCAATAGAGCTTCCGAAAGAGTCGGTCTTAAAATGAACATGGACAAAAAGAAAGTCATGTCGGAAGCCCATTGTATCACCCGCCTTCATGGAAATCGGAGACTCTACACTCGAAGTTGCGAACGATTATGTTTACTTAGGACAAACTGTTCAGCTAGGTAGGTCCAACTTCGAGAAAGAGGTGAATCGTCAAATCCGACTCGGCTGGGCAGCGTTCGGGAAGCTGCTTCTCATCTCATATACCACAATATATCAAAGTTTTTGACCAGTGCGTGTGGCCAGTGATGACCTATTATGGCACTGAAACGTGGTCGCTCACACACGTGTGGTCTCATAAAAACGCTGAAAGTCACCCAAAGGGCAATGGAGAGGGCTATGTTTTGAGTTTCCTTACGTGATCAAATCAGAAATGAAAAGATCCGTAGGAGAGCCAAGGTAACCGACATAGCCCGAAGAATTGCTAAAAATAAGTTGCAGTGGGCAGGGCACATTGCTCGAAGAAAAGATGGCCGATGGGGCCGAAAGGTTCTGGATTTGCGACCGCGTACGGGAAGACGTAGCGTTGGAAGGCTCCTTCTCAAGGTGGACCGATTTCGGTATTTCCTTTAATACTATTAAAATGCTAGTTCAACTAATGGGTACAAAATGTTCATAAGTATGGCTCAGTGTTCAACTATTGGGGTAAATCCCTAATATTTATAAAAAGCAACTTATAAAAATAAATTGTATATCTAGACGGTTCTTTTTTTAATCAGTCATAACCTGAGGATGATGGAATAATAAAAAAAACATGCATGAATGTCATGAAATAACTGAGTTACAGCTATTTGAAGTTGTCAAAAAAGCTTAATCGTTCATTTATTGGTGCCAGACTCAGACTCTCAGTGAATAAAATGTGTAAATAAAAATTCTGTGTTCGTACTTCGTGTAGTAACTGACTTTCTAAGGTACCTAAGTACATACCATAACTAAGACATTTATTTTCTTATATTCTATTATTAAAATGCCTCCAATAAGAAAGAGAAGTCCGTTGTGGAACCATTTTAGTGGACTCGCGGACATGTGTGAGGGAAAGAGAGATATATAACTGCGCTAGTCAGACGCTAGAAGCTATGCCAGCTTGCGCCGCGGGACGGCATGGTATACTGAAACTAAAAACCATTTACTTTTGTTTTTATTACCGATAAAAAATATTTTTTATTAAATGTTAAATAAATCTTTTCTCCCGGACATAAAAAAAAAAATTATATATAATGAAAAGTGAGACCAAGCTCATTCATTTAAAACACATTTGGTTTCTGTACGCAGCCTTTTATGAACCGGGTCAAATATGCCCAATGAACTTTATAATGTATACACCTATGTGGTTCAGTCATATACATATAAAAGGTTTGGTTCAGTCCCCTAAGCTTTATCAATAACTATTCTCAACATGCTTTATATTATATCATGCACTCACTTAGTGGTTATTCCAATATGTAGAGCCATAGCCATACGTAGCTGCCTATCTGACAAAATCCAATCTACTTCATATGAGAAAGAAAGGACGAAAAAGCTAAGTAAGTACAAACAAATGTATATTAGTGGCGACGTTGCGGCTGCGCTTGCGCAACTAGATTGCGTCAGGGCACCGCTCAGACTGCGGGCCTCGGGGGCCCTTTTACTATTTTACTGCGAACTTAGAAACGGTACTTACGGAAGAATCTATGATAGAACGCCAAGGATTCAGTTTTGGCAGATCCGATGAGCTTTGTTATAAAATCGAAATTAGATAGGTGCTCTGCGTTGGCCCCGACGGTATACATTCAAATAATTAGGAATTTAATGACAACGCAAGTAGATTACTTGTAATTTACTAGATGTACACAAAACATTGCTTTAGCTTTAGCTACAAATAAACAAGTGCTACGATGACGCATAAGTCAGTATAGTTAAATCAAGAAGTGTCTTAGGGTCAGCATGTTACAATGAACACATCGCACATCCGACCCTGCTGACAATAACAACGTGATAATGCACGGCTAACTGAATTAGTGAATTAACACGAATTAGCTCCATCATCTGGGTCAAGATTACACAGTGCGTGCTAATATCAGCATGTGCGAGAAAACAATTAATAAACACATCAATAAAAAACTATACAACTATTAAAATATCAACCTTGTGGTTAGAACTATTCGTCAATGCTTACCTCATAGCTTTTGTGCCTAGCAAAGCAATTATTATAGGTAGGAACCTACTATAACGGTCAATAATCTTAATTTTTACGCTCTTGGGTTAATTGGTCTTTGGCTAGCTCTGTAATCGTTTGTTTTTATTCCAGCATCATGCTAATAGGCCTATTGCATAAATGTAAAAGAGTATTTAAGTAGTGGTGAGTCGTTTGGCAAGTGGTGCACATTTCTGCGCCCGCGCCGACGACACGTCGGACACGGAAGCGCATACTGAATTACTGGCCTAGTATACTTCTCTCCTTGGCTTGCAATGCAAACGTATCGTTAAACGCCCCACAATTGAATCGAGGTTTGAGATTAAAATTCCAAATGGCCGATTTGCATGCGTCACAGATCCACAGCAGTGCACATGTAGACCGTAGTCTCCGAATATTGTGAAGGTGAATGTTTTGCTACTAATAGGTAAACGTGAGACTAGGTGTGGCAAGTGGCGACGTAGATCGCAAAAAAGATTGCAATGTCAACGCTTATTTGAAGTGAACACATAATAATGTAAGTGGCTCTGGCTTGGCACTTATGTCAGAAACAAAGAGCTACCTAGCTACGCTACGTAATGACGGATATTAGTTTTGCTGAGCGAATGTGATTGCAGGCGGAAGGGCGAGGATATTGTTTCGTTCTTTGTGTGGCTTGTAACTCTTGTAAGTATAAAACAATAGTGGCCTCCATTTGATTTAGGTATGTCCTAAACCTGATTTGATAACACTCATTTATTTAGAAGTCGCGACCAACCCCAGCTTGGCTTTCGCGGGGAAAGAGAAATCTTCCTCGAATGGTGGTGGAAACCGCATCAAAGTCAATTGGGTAGTTTTAAAGCCTCTCGCGAATACACGCACAGATGCTTGGCGGTCAACTTCATTGCATACCTACTAGATATTTAGAGATATATCCATTATACAAGACAAAGATGTCCTGAGCTTACTGACTGATTCATTAATTAAGAGTTTAAACCACTGAAGCAAAATGCATTATTTTTTTAAGTAAAATGTAAAATCAATTATAATTGGTATTTGAGCTTTCGGTTAAAAACTATGAAGCATGTGTTTCAGGTTTTTTTTAAATTATGCTCTTAATAGGGTAAAAAATTGGGGATGAAAGTATGAAATTTCGAATTCGATTTCCATGGCAATTTGTATCTTGTTTCAGTTAAAAACCGTGAAACACGTGTTGCAGGATTTTCGACAATACTATCCATAAAGGGGTAAAGGGGATGATAGTTTGTTTGGGAAAGTCTGAAATCTATGCGGACGAAATCGCTGGGCAAGTTATCGTCAGATAGACAGAATAGTTAGTTTATTGTATAGGTATCCCAAAATGGTAACACATAATAGCGAGTTAGTAATATCCTTTCCAGACATGGAGTACAACAGGTACTAACGGACTGGGGATTACAAAAATGTTAAGCAAACGAGTGGTTCGCCTTGAGGATAAGCAGCAGTTGGCCATTATAGCCAGAGGCTGCCCCCAGGAAGGGGTTTAGTCCCCCCTTCTATGGAATCTGGTGATTAATGACCTCATCACCAAACTCAACGCCAGCCACTATTACACAATAGGTTATGCAGACGGCCTCGCAATCCTAGTCTTGGGGATGCTGAAGGGAACGATCAGTAACCTCACTCAGCAAGCGCTAAGTATCGTAGAAAGTTGGTGCAGGTCATTTGAACTATCAATGAACCCCACTAAAACTTAACTAGTCATGTTTACCAAAAACACGAGTTTAGGCCCTTTCAGCCTATCAAAACTGTACGATACAGGGCTTCAGTTGGCCAACGAAGTCAATTACCTCGGGGTAATTTTAGACAGTAAGTTAAACTGGAATAGTCATTTAGGCTGCAAGGTAAACAGGGCTGCATTACCTTCTATATACAAGTGCCACCAGCGCCATAACCAGGTGGGTAGCCTCAATAATATAACCATTCAATGGATGAAAGGACACCGCGGTTCGCGGGGCAACGATGCAGCCGACGAACTTGCCAGAGGGTCGAGCATGGCACCAATGGGGCCTGAACCCATCGCGCCACTCCCCTTCGGGTACCGACGCACTCTGGTAAGGAAACGAACCAGGGACCAACCTCACAAACTATGGTTGGACCTAGATGAGTGCAGGCCTAAGGCGGCACTCTCTACAGTCGATGGCCGCCTCTCGAAAAGGGTTCTCCGTCTAAAAAGACAACAGCTGCGTACTGTTACAGCAGCTATAACTGGCCATGGGTCATTTAATAAACATCTCTTTGTCATTGGAGTCACAGACAGTTCGCTGTACAGGGCCAGCATGGAGGCCAACGACACAGCAGCTCATGTACTGCTTCACTTGCTGGTGGTAGCCACATACAAGGAGCGCTTCGGTACCAGATACCCTACCTGAGATTGTCAGCAACATCAAGGTGGGTTGCTGGCCTTCTTGGAGGAGCTGGGGTGGATCGAATAAGCAACGCAAAATACGCACTTTGACGTGGAGTTGCAGATACCAGCCCGTATTACCTATTATCGCATAAATACTAAAGTACCTATAGTTAGCCTCAAATTTATACATCAACAAGAATTAATTTGAGTTTTGTTGGCAACCTTAGCACAGAACACCACAGTAAAAATGAGTCAGATGGGGTAAGTTAAGGCAGCTGGAAGTTGTAACATTTACCTACCTATAGTGTAAAATGACCATTGTCTGATTATACAAAATTATGAAATTTTTATGTTCTTTCTAGTTATAGGTACAAGTTTCAGATGAATCACTGACCTACTACTACTGTGCTGACTCATCAATGAAGTTTGTCAATGCGAATCCCATTTTCATTTTGATCACATTAATCTGTGAATATTTAGCTACTAGTATGGTTAGTAATGAAAGTCGCACTACAGCTATACAGGTACAATTGTTATCTATTTTGTACCTTAGGTACGTCATCCTTAACATTATGTTTGCCATTAAAGAATTTGCGAAAAGTAATCCAAGGAGGTTTGATAAGCATTAAGCAAAATAACATGTGTGTTTTTTAGTGTTTACTTTGCTAAAACTGTCGTCGGGCTTGACCCCGCTGAGGATACCCTCAGTCCCCACTGAGGGTATCCTCAGCGGGGTCAAGCCCTTCAAGAGAAGGTCGTTTGGGAGGGCCCAAACAACAATCCTGGATCAGCCACTGAACCAGAGCACTCTTTCTTGATATTGGATAGACCAACAACATAACGCTCTGTTCCCGTTTGCACAAAAAGAATTTGGTAGTGTGAGAATAGAATATGGCATTTGCATATTTGGTCCAAATTACTCTAAAGTATAAACCAGCCTTTAGTCAACTTTATGCTGAATGCTGTGTATACCTGTAATAGGCATATACCAAGACTTTTATTCTATTGTTGTTTTCTATTACTTAATGGTTTTGTATGTACTGCTGTTGGTGTTCCAAATAAGTAATTAACATTCAAGTCATTTTATTTATTTTTATTGAGAGTAAGACTAACAATGCTGTGGTAGTATATTTTTGTTTGTTATTAGAAGAACTACAAAGTGCAATAAATCAATAAAAAATGGATGGATGTTCTCAAAGCAGGTAGATACTGGACTCACAAATATTGTACTCTACCTGTTGGTGTGAATATAATGACTGCAATTTCTAATCACTTCAAACCAATTTGTGTATAATTACTTAATTATTATGTTGTTTTTTGTGCACTGCTTGCTTATTTAATGAATCTATGAAATTTTATGTATAGGCAATATCACACTGGCAATACATGTTCACTAAAAGATTAGATTCCAATGTTGGGGAAGATGATAACAATAATAAAGTGTATCTGAATGCTCCAGTTGTACAATTTAACAAATACCTGTTTAGGTGTGTATCAGCCTGACCTAGTGCATGGCCTGGTAAACCTACTTATTTTTGTTCAATGTTATTTTGATGATAAAGTAACTATGAAAGGAAAGTAGCAATTTACAAACATGTGTTATTTAAACAAATATTCCGAGGTACTGGGCTACAAATGAAAAAACTCGCACCAGAAATGACAAAACCCCACAGCAGTTGTCAACTCAGCTGTCTAATGTCTACACGAGCATTTGAAAAATAAATAAATCGATACTTTTCATGGCTAACGTCATTGGTACAATTATCGACGTTTCATAATTTTACAGCGTGCATTTTGACGATATCATAGTTACTGCCACCTGGATCACTATTATTAGCATCAAAGTGATAACTCAGAAAGCAAATCAATATGGAAATCAAAAAACTCGACTACTGGTTGGTTATATTTATGTTACGATAGTGCTAGAAATCTATACTGGACTTGCATTATATACCATCTCAATAATTTTCTACTTACGGTCCGCAATGTGTAGTTGTCGTTTTGGTGAAATGCGCACGGGTAATACACGAAGTCTCCCGTTTATCCTTTGTGAAAGGAGTCCGTCGAACGCACAATATTTTCTTTAGCACTATTTTTAGATCAGGGTGTAGTACAATAATCACACAATATAACGGGTAAGAAAAACAATATCGGTTGCACTGGCCAATAAAATTTACTAACAAAATAATTGTACTTCAAATAAAATCGACGTACTAACACAACTCACGAAATCGAACACGAATTCTCACTCGCTGATGTTGGCTGGTTGGCGTGACATGAAGTTGGCAGCAATTGAAAAGCAAAACATCATCATAAAAACAGCTGTTTATCGATCTCACTGACATCTGCATGAAATATTTTGACTCACAAAATATTCCCACAACAGTATCAATAGATGTCGTTCGTAAAGTTACATGTTCTGGGGTCGGTCATAGACCGTCGCTATTCAGTAGTACAGTAGTAGAAGTGGTATAAAGATATGACAAGAGATGTCGCTTTTAAAAATTTGCTTTAAATAATAATTATTTTCGAGCTGATTTCAGAAGGAGAATAAAAATATTTGTTTATTTTATTGATCTGTTCTACTATTCGAGTCATTCGTTGTTATTTTTCGACGATAAATACTATTTTGAAAGAAATATGAGATAAATCTGGATTTTCTATTTAAATTTTGTTTATATTCTTCCATAAATCACATTTATGATATAAAAAGGTAAGTGCAAAACAGGGCCCCTCCGGGATTTGAACCCGGGACCTCCTGCACCCAAAGCAGGAATCATACCCCTAGACCAAGAGGCCACTTGTAGGTATGTATGAAAATACAAATCATAGTATAGATGGAGTTATTTTCATAGCATACAATGAAAGGTGGAGTGGAACCAAAGACATTGGGTGAAACTAATCACAATTGAGCAGAACCAGTCCGTGAAGAAAAGTTATACTCACCATTTTTGTTCGTATTGATTTGAAGATCATGTCTGTATGTATTTATAAAGACTAAGGCTATTCACCTGTTTCAGATCCCCTATCAGGTTAAATAGGTATATAAGCAGATAACTGATAAATACAATTTTTATTTAAACGTTTTCCTTGGTTCGTTTATTCATGAGACAGCTGACAGTCATGAATCGATATGCTTCTCACGCAGCGCCATCCAATGCATGTTCGATGTACTTGAGTCATCCAGTGCTGCCATAGAAACAACGCGTGTTTGTAAATGTAAAGTACCAGTTGTTGAGTCACTGAGAATGTTTTTGTACCTAGGGTGTACGCAGAGTACAAGCGCAGGTAGTTCAACATAAAAGGGACAGGTGGCACTCTAATGGGCAGGCACAGATACTTGTTTGTAGGCAGAATAATTAATAGTCTTATCATGTTTACTGGTGTTTATGAAAGGCTCTTCTAAAGACGACTAAACTTTTTGCTGATTTAAAAATATTGCCGAAATCTTAAAATATTACATCGCAATTTCACATAGCTGCATTTTATGGTCCAAAAATATGCCTTGGGCTAACCTTAGGTTGTATTCAGATGGATGAATAGGTAGGAGGTAGGAGATTTACATGAGACTGATTTGCTGGGGAATTACATGAGACTCAGAACCAACTAAGAACTTAACTGGAGGAATGTGGGAAGGTATGGTACTCACTCCCGCCATGGCTTTCTTTTCCATTGGCCTCTCTAGGCAAGTGCCCAAGGCCCCGCGATCCATGTGGCCTCCTGTTTCCTGGGAATGTCGTAGCCAGCGGCTGTCAAAAGAAAACCCTACTTATCCCAGGCGGGGTACTAACATCGATCTCGCAGGCTCATTTTCTTAGTTTTCAAACTTTTCTGCATAAGTCGATCGAGTAACTCCTATTTCTGTATGAACCGTCAAAACAAAACCTAACCCATCCGAGACTGGGTGCTATAAAATGCTCGCTTCGCTCGTTCTAACATCCTGCTCCTGCATTCTCCATAGGAGGCGAACCCTAGTGCCCAGGGCTTCATATACAAGATAGAGACGGCTCTGCCCACGCCTCTTCAGGGAAAAATGGCGTGATGTTATGAATGAATTAGTTAAGAGACAAATAGGATCTTATCAACTGAAATCTATTGGAATAATGTGGGCAGACAAACGGCATATTTTGATGGTGGATCAATCACGGCACATGCATCTAATTTCACACCTGCTCTACATAGATCCTTATCTACAAGTTTAAGTTGAGAATATGTAAGTAAGCATGTAGTGTTGCCCCTGTACACAATGGCTATCGTTGGTCAATTTAGCGGTACACTGATCTGACTACTAATTAATTCATTGGTACGCTAATAGGCTTTTATGTAAAATAATTAGGTATGTGGGTTGAAGTATTGGACGTGGAGTGTTTAATAAGTATGTACAGAATAGAAAGAAATATTTTTATTTGCATTAATCACAATAATTACAATATGGTACAATAATTTGAACCATTTATTAATGCAAATAAAAATATCCCTTTCACCAATAAGATAGGATTATGATCTACAGTAGGTATACACACCTAGTTAGAGTTCAAAGAGTTGAGTTAGTGATAAACAGTTAGATATTGATTTGAACAAGTCATGGACTTACCATGGAACAAGCATAACACAGTAGTTAACAAAATTAAAGATCAGAGGAGGTCTTCGATCATAAAAGCGGGAAATGGGTATTTAACAGATCCTCTAGAAACTTATTGACCTTTTAATGATGGACAATTTATATAATTAATGATCCTCTAAAAACGTTATGCGGTTCTAATAATGCACGCTTTTAAAAATAATTGAGCCTTTTTAAACTTTTAGGCCTTTTGTTATAGTTGGTCGAAGTATCTGAGCTAGGGTATCTCGACCAAAGGGTTAGGTTAGGTTGGGAACTGTAACCAACCATGCGCGAGCCAAGCGAGCGGAGCGAGCGGCGTCGCGGCTGCGGCCGGCAAGCGATACATCCAAATTGTTCGCAGTTACTTGGCTATTTAGTAATTTTAGGACCTAAAAAAAGGAATTATTTAGGGTTCATAAAAAGACGCGCAGTCATTATAATAGTGTTCAATAAAATTTTAGGGGTGTAAAATCGGAATTATTAGGGGTTCAATTAAATATGTGCAATAAAAATCGTGGAGATACAGATCTATCCAGGTACCTACACTACCTACTTAGGAGCTGCCATAATACATACTACTTTGTGAACTGGTGATTCATGAACGCAACATGCGACAACGCAATGCGCAAGCAAGCAATTAACGTAACAAGATTGTAAAATCTACAAAGATAACAAAGAATAGATAACTATTTAGTCTCATCCCTCAGTAGTGGGACATGTACCTGTATTGATCGAGACGGTTGGTCAACAAGTTTTGAAAATAAATGCTGAAATAAGAATCAAAACATTAACATATCACGCCCGTTATCCCCGAATGGAGCAGTGGTGGCCCAGTGGTAACGGCCCCGACTTACGAGTTGTAGGCCGTGGGTTCGAACCCAAGCAGGCGCTTTTACTTTCTGTAAATAATTTCATCACCACTGCTCTCAAAACGGTGAATAAAACATCGTGAGGAAACCGGCATGTCTTAGAACAAAAAAATTCGAAGACATGTGACATCTACCAACCCGCACTGGGCCCGCGTGGTAGATTACGGTCCACTCCCTCTCACAGAGAGGAGGCCTGTGTCCCAGCAGTGGGAACATTAATAGGCTGATGATGATGATGATGATGATGATGATCCCCGAATGGTTAGGCAGAGGTGTACCTGTAGTACACCCACATCTCGCCAGTTATGTTTAAGTCGCATGTAATAGGGGGCGAGCCTATTGCCATCAACCGGGCACAAATCCAGACTCCAGGCTCCTACTGAGAAATTCCTAATGGAAAAACCCAATAACACCTTGCCTGACCTGGGAATCGAACCCAGAACCTCATGGTCAGCAGTAGCGCTTACTACCACTAGTACAACGAAGCAGACGAATAGAATAGGTCATAATTATTAGAATGTCTATTTCCGTATTCCGTATTATTTGGATTTACAATTCGACTCATAAATAATAAACTCAGTGTATTTTAGACCTAGTTAAATAGGAATTTGGGTTGTGGTACCTAAGTTCAGTATAATAAAGCTCTGCGTTGATTCATTATTACTTATAATATATAAGTAACTACAAATTGATTGACCCGATGAAAAAAAATTACTAAATCACACTCCCAAAGAAGTTAATTACACTTTGCTGTATCGAAAAATACCCTGGTAACTACTTCTAACCCATTTCCACATAATTACACAAAGAAAAATCGTGCACCGTATAAAAGTACTCACTACGCAAGTAACCATAGAACGCTTAACGTGCACGTTGTTCGCTTGAAAAGATTAATGAGCAAAAATTACGTACTGGCCTTTATTTAGTGTTTTAGCCCGACACACAGCGTTATTTGTAAGGCAAATGTGTTCTTTAGAGCTATTAGCAGTCTGCTCGGGCGGTCCACGTGCTGCATTCGTTATACCGCTAAATGTAACAGCCTTATATCATTTTGGCCACGCAATTTGACGTAATTACGAATTACATGAGCAGGCGCACCGCCACGCGAAACTACCGACAAGGAAGCGCCCAACCGTTACTCAAACATGATAATCATTCAGCCGAAACTATTGTGTAATTTTATATATGTTTTATACCATATACGGGTCGCATGCTGGTGATAGATGGCTTAGTTAGGTAAAAATAATCCTGTCCTGTACTTGGTACGCGCCTTCAGAAGTTATGATAGCAATAATGTGCTTGATTTTGTTTCTTCAATCCTCTGTTTTACTAAAATGATTATTGCACTAATTTAGGATGCGTTGGATTGAAATATAAGTTGCTGATACACAATGACATGTTTGTTGACAGTTTTGGTAAACATTTCAATTTAGCATTAGGATATTAATTTGTTTTTGTTGAAATGTTTGTGGGTAAAGTTCGTAAAAATATGGGCTTGACAGGAGTATGAGCTTAAGGTAGCATAATAAAAAAACTATTTAGTAGGTCCATACGACAAGTGAGAGCAGTGAGCAAGAGCAGTGGTGACGGCCACGACTTATGAGTTGTAGGTCGTGCGTTCGAACCCAGACAGGCACTTTACTTTGTGTAAATAATTTCATCTCCACTGCGCTCTCAAAACGTTGAAGGAAAACATCGTGAGGAAACCGGCATGTCCTAGAACCAAAAATTCGAAGATAATAATATGTGTTATCTACCAACCCGCACTAGGCCCGCGTGGTAGATTACAGCCCACTCCCTGACGAGGCCTGTGTCCCAGCAGTGGGAACATTATTAGGCTGATTATGTATACGACAAGTTGGAACATTTTGTTTTACAAAACACAATATCTGCCTAATTATGCTGTTACTTATATAACAGTATATTAAATTAGGCAGACTGTTTACCCGCGTAGCAGCGTATAGCCGTGGCATAGCGGATCCACCTTCGACGTTACTTATATTATTATTAGAATCGAAATTCCATTACATCATTATCTTGATCTAATTTTAGATTCGCATTGCATTTTAGATCACATTGATTTCTGATACCGAGCTATTAATTCGCTAAGAGTTTTACTTTTTTATGGCCCTGTATGAAGATGTTTTCTCTTATTTATTCAAATACAGCGATCGAGTCTTTATTTTACGCCCTTGACTAATTAATAGAGAGTTGGTTCCCGCACATACAGCGAGGCTTTTCCTTAGAAATTTTCATCATCATCATCATCATTCAGCCGAACGACGTCTTCTGCTGGACATAGTCCTCCTCCAAGCACCGCCACCTCGACCGGTTCTGTGCTTCACGCATCCAGCGGATTCCTGTGGCCTTCACAAGGTCATTGGTCCACCTTGTGGCAGGCCTTCCAACACAACGTTTTCCGGTACGCGGTCGCCACTCCAGAACCTTTCGACCCCATCGGCCATCTGTTCTGCGAGCAATGTGTCCTGCCCACTGCCACTTAAGTTTGGCAATTCTGTGGGCTATGTCGGTTACCGTGGTTCTTCTGCGAATCTCTTCATTTTTGTTCTATCACGTAGGGAAACTCCAAGCATAACCCTCTCCATTGCCTTTGGGTGACTTTTAGCCTCCTTAGAAGTAGGAGACAAGTACAATTTGAGGGAATAGCAATTATTCATTATCACTTTTATTTAAAAAAAAAAAATTGTAGGTATAATAATATTTATTGTATCTCTTTTATTTACCTGATTTAGTAGTGTTATATGAATATTAAATAACCAATTTTAATGCGTAAATTCTTGATCGAAGGCGTAAACAATAATTTCCCTAACCTGATTTCGATGACGCAAAAACCCACCATTATTGGTAGGCTATTTTATTAGAATTTCGATGTGCTTAGATTATAATAATATTAAAACGTTAGGTTATTGACCCGATATAGCTAAGTATTTTATTATTTATAAAATGAGTACCTCTACTTCTTAGACTTCTTATTCTATAATTGGACGAGAATTGTGTGTGAGGGTCAAATTAGTTTCAAGGACGCGTCATGTTTAGGCACATTGCGTTACATGAGAGAGAAAAAAGATATGTATAGCTCTATCTCTCTGTCTCTCTCAAAAAATAATCTCCTTTATTATTTCACTTCTATCACGTCATACGGTGATGCACCCGCAGTTTTTTTTTATTTCACTTATTAATCGATGAATTGAACATGTTATAAAATTATCACATTTTAATATAATTTAATTTAACGCATAACGTTACGTAAACCATAATATAAATTCTGCGTAACGGACATAGAACTAAACGTTTGCGGTCGGTTCATATGAGCATAACATAGTTATAGGTGCGTCTTTTCATTTTAAATTGCGACATCCGACTCGTCTTGCGGCCACTTCGATCGCTGAACAAACACCAAGAAGGTCGTAATACACGTCTATGCTAAATTCCGGGCATTTGAATGAAATACCTTATTAAGTAGTGTGATTTAAATTATCGTTTGAACATTATTTATTAGGTAAGCGATTATTAGGACTGCTCAAACCTAGTCATTGTCAAGACCACCACTGAACCACATTGTTATCATACAATGATATTCGGGCGGATTTCTCCATCGCAATTGAACGTGATCAATTCACGCTGAACTCCAGTTAAAGCCAAAACTGAGTTCCGAATTCTACTTTTGATTTCTTCAACATAAACGTGAACGCAGTTAAGCATAAACCAGTTCAAACTCTGAACTCCGGATTTTTGCCGTTCAAGTCTTTAAGCCGAGTTCAAAGAGCTGCCAACACGCTGTCATTATCGTGTTGTTGAGACAATATTATTTTTTGTCATAAATTATTAATTTTGATTGTTGTTAAATTGTTAGGATAGTTAAAATGAAAAGATTAAAGAGACTCTGTTATGATGAAAGTTGGGATGAGGATGAGTTCATTGTTCGTTGTCCAAGATGGATACGCGAGAGAGAAGAACACTTCGAAACCCTGGATGAACAAGACTTTTTGAAAGATTTCGTCTCCCAAAACCTACAGTTCTGTCTGTATTGGAGTCCACTGAAGATAAATAGAGTTTCCTTCAAACATGTAAGCACCAAAAGATGTTTTTTTAAAAATTAATATACCTTATGCATAAAACAACTTCTGGGTCTAATCCAATTATTTGTATTTCAGAAACCACAGCATATCTCCAACCCTCCACAGCATATTCTTGAGCGCTTGACCTTGGGGCTAGTATTATCTTATGCTATGGGGTATCAAGCGATATTTAAGAGATCCAGTTGCTATGTGCTCTACGTGTCTACGCAACTGGGTGCTACCAGATGACTGCTGCGGATCTATGTGGATTTAGCACTTCAACCGCACACAGAATTGTGCACAAAGTCATTGCTGCTTTTGCCTCTCTCCGACCACGCCACACTTACTTTCCCGAGTCACCACACGATATCCACCAAACACAAATAGAATTTTATAGGAAAGCTTAAATTTCCGCATGTTATCGGTGCTATAGATTGCACTCATGTGAAGTACACCAAATCACCAGGTAAAGCATTATTCTTATAGTATTACAACAGATCGAATCGTCATTTCATGAAAAATTGTGTTTTCTGTTGCGAGAAATCTCTGGATCCTCTCCACCTAAAAAAGATGTTAGTATTAAATTGTGTCCAGAATATTGATTGTTCAGTTTAATTTAAAACTGCATACTAATAAATTATGTACTTGATCTTTTACTGTGGAAGGTCGCCAAATTTTAAATGAGACGATCCAATCTGTTATAATATTATAAATATATGCTTTACCTGGTGATTTGGTGCATCATCTGGTACAACCCAGTTGCGTAGAAACGTAGAGCGTGATTTTAATTTCAAAATATGTATTTAAATGAATAACATATATCTAATGGTGTAGTATGTAGTAAACTATATGTATAAAACAATATTTAAACGATTTATTTATTTAAAAAATAAAGTACATTCATAACAAACAAAAATAAGTACTATTTTACCATTTTTTTAAATATTTGTTACACCTTCCCCAAACCTCCCTATACACAAAATGCTGGTTGAGCAAACTGTGTGCCTGTTTGACCCTTTAAAAAAAATCCCAACAGTTTTTAAGACCCATCCAGTGTCGTGGTTAGATGCTGGGAATCGCATTTAATTCATTTGAAATCTTCTTCCACTCCTGTTGTTTTGTTTCACACTCACGGCATCAATTTTTTTTAATTCTAGCACTCCAAAATGTTGATCCACCACTTGAATCAGGGCTTCCTTTTCACGGGCTACGAAGGTTGGATCCCTTTTGAAAAAAAACACTGTTAAAACCACTCACTCACATTTTTAATTTAAGTTTGGAAAACGGCATCTTCCCAGACTGCTGGAAGGTTGCCTGTGTCCGACCCATTCATAAAAGCGGTCTTAAAGAACTACCGGAAAACTACCGTCCTATGATAGGTAGATGAAGGCAGGGTAGGTAGGTATGTAAGTAGATAGGTAGGTAGTTAGGTAGGTAGGTAGGTAGGTATGTATGTAGGTAGGTAGGTGGGTAAGTATGTAGTAGGTATGTAACTAGAAGATAGAGTCGGGTAGGTAGGTATGTATGTAGGTAGGTAGGTGGGTAAGTATGTAGTAGGTATGTAAGTAGAAGGTAGAGTCGGGTAGGTAGATACTAGTAGATAGGTAGTTGCGCCGTAGATAAGTATGAATGAATGAATGAATGATTATTTATTTGTTAAACACAGGTACATACATTACTTACTACTTACTACTATTTTTAGTTTATGATAAAGTAAATGAGTACAAAACCAAACAGCATCATCATCACAAAACAAGATGTTCGAGTGAAAAGGACGTCTAGTCTAGGGAAGTACTACCTGTACTGCCCTAGACCGTACCTGCAGATTTATTATATACCAGCTTTACCCGGCCCGGCTTCGCACGGATGGCACTAAGTACTTTTTTTCTCGACGTTTAAACCTTCCCTGGACTACGACAAACATTTCAAAACCAAAATCAGCAAAATCGGTCCAGCCGTTCTCGAGTTTTAGCCAGACTAACGAACATCAAATGATTTTTATATATATTTATAAGAAGAAAGAAGAAGATATATATTTTTTAAATTGCTGAATGGGCCTGCTCTTGACCTCGATCTCGTCTAATGAAAAACGATGGATGAGGTCTATAGTCGATGGATCGAGCGTGCCCAGAAGATGCCTGTTCACTCTTGCTTTGAAAGCAGACGGGTTATATGTGGAAGGGAACTTAGACGCTGGCAGAGAGTTGCACACTTTGGCTGTGCGCATTATAAATGTGGATGAGAAGCGCTGAGTACGACTGGACGGGATATGGACGGGCACTTGGTTAAGTGCGGATGGTACGGTGCAGTATGCCTGGTAGTCCGGTGATAAAAGGGCGACGGTGGGATCAGATCGTGGAGCTTCTGCGCACACTCTCCGAACAATCTGTAGAAGACCGACAGGCAAGCAACATTACGCCGATGAGCCAGGCTGTGAAGCCTAGCTACCAACGTTTCGTCGCATATAAGCCTTTTAGCTCTGCGTTCCACCGAGTCAAGTGCAGCAAGTTGGTATTTTGCTGAGCCATCCCACATGTGACTGCAATACTCCATACAGGACCGAATCAATCATTATATTCCAAGCCCGCTATTACATGCGTGAGACTTTTCAACTCTCTCTTCAGGTATGGGCTTCAGCAGCCACACCGTAGTTGTTGGTGTCCATGGGCTTTTGCAATCGCTGTACATCGAATGTCCTGTTTCATAAAATAATAATAATTTGAAAGGTAGATGATACCATTATAAATAATCTTTTTCTCTACCTTAAGTGCTACGCCACCCGTAGCACGTTCTACCAGCAAGAGAAATGTCACGGAATTATGTCGATCGACATAAAGCGTGACATACCTGTCATTATTGTCACTAGGACGACACTTCACGTGCTTACCCACAAGCGACCCACCACTGTCTCAACAGGTTTCAAAGAATTTTGCGGAATGCCAAATGAATGTCTCTTCGACGACAAATAAACGGGCTCCAGATACTATTATAGAGATGGATTTATTGACTCGTAAAATAGAATTCAAGCTTAAACTAGTAAATATTATGTCAATTTAACGTTTTAAATAAATAAATAAAATTCATTTAATTCACGCAAAACCCATATCACTTACATAAAATAAAATTTCACAATACTGCAGCAAAATATACAGAATCAATCTCAATAGAAAAATAGTAAAATGTCAATGCAATTTTAAAATAGGTACAAATTATAAAGGTCACAGAATTAAAATTAAAATGAAATGTCAATGCAATTTATAAAATACACGAATGAGTAACACATACACTTTAATTTTAACAGATCTAAATTAAAATGATATGTATGTCAAATTATAAAAATAGTGAAATGTCAATGCAAGGTACAAATTATAATGGTCACAGAATTAAAATTAAAATTAAATGTTAAATGCAATTAAAATAAACGAATGAGTAAAACAAATTATAATTATAGCAGAATCGAAATTAAAATGATATGTCAAGTTATAAGGGTCAGTGATCAAACAATAATTACTGTTTGTTGTTTATTAATTATTCTGTTGTACCTACTGTTTTGTTTGTTACAACAATTTAAAAAAACATTACGGTGACATATTGAAATAAAGTTGATGATCAAATAATGATAAAACCTTTTTGGTATACCAAATTCCTTGTTCGTTAACTGAGAAGTTAATTATTCTGAAAGGTAGAAGCTGAAAATAATTTAAATGTGTTTCAGGCCGCGTTTGGTTGGTGTTTTTTATTATTTACTCTACCATTCACTCATAAACGAATTATATAATTTATAAAAAGATGGAGTGATGTCTTACTTAACTATATTAACTTGGATTTAAGTTATTGCTTGTTCGATTTTTCCGCCCACGCCTTTTGATACGCTTGTGAGTGTAACGATGTGGCCCCGTCAAAGTTAAATATGTAGGTCAATTCATCTTTTCATTAGGTAGGTAATTTTATAAGGCATCTAATTACGAAGAATGATGTACACCGTCTCAAAGCTAAAATACAAGTTAATTCAGTTAATTATTCAACGTAGACATGTATCATTTTGGCAGTACCTACGCTTTTACGTGAGTTCAACTGCGCGTAAAAAAAACAAGTTACATTACTAGTTATTTGCAGCAATCCATAATAGGTTCCTCATTAGTACATGATATACCTATTAAGTCACCAGCTTAAAAATAATGAAGTCTGTAACTTGATTAGTACAATATATTCTACTATTTCTAATATGTACCCATCACAAACAACGAACGAAATGTAGCGTACTTTTTACTCAAGAGTTAAAAAAAAAAAAATCTTCTCATAAAATAAAGTTTTCTCTAAGTAGTAAGATTGTCGAATGTATTGCAAATATAATGTAGTCCTTGACTTTACCTACTGTTTCGAATGCATTGACAGTGACCTTGACGTAATATTTATATTTATTAAAGCATGAAGCGGCAATTTTCTGGGTGTTAATACGTTAACAAAATCTTGTGTTTCCACTAAAGCAGCAATGTATGGTATGTTAAGTACCAGTCAATGACACACGAGGACCACTGCTCGTGAACTTTGAAGATCTTAAGTCAACTTAGAGCTACGCCTTCTCTATTTATGTTTTTTGTTTTGTCTGCGAACTGAGGTTTATTTTCATTTTTTTATGTTTATTTCTGTAAAGATCAAGAGGTACCTACTGCATGTAAATACATACCTTTATTTAACAAACAATTTATACAACCCTTTTTTAAATAGAGTTGCCATTTTTTTTAGTTATAACTATAATTAATACACATCAAGATAAAAAAAAAATCACTGATCACTGTGAAACTTAGTTTTACGGACTTAGCACATCTTTCATTTTAAAATATTGCCAAAAGAAACAACAATATGTAATTGAATCGAAAGGTCTCCAAATTACTGAAGAAGACACGGAAACCTTATATATTAATTATAATCCGGTATATAACGAACAAAAGGGATGTCTGATACACACGCGTAGGTACTTGTGCGTGCGTTTTCCTTGAACCCTATGAAATGCGAGGTGGCCGGTCGCCCTCCCCCGGAGCATCGTAGTGCAATCTATAAAAGAATTGGACACCAGCTCATTGTCATCGTGTGTCAGTGGCTGCTGCAGTGTTGTGTTGTGTGTACGTTAACATATCGCCAAGGTACTTGCGTAATTACTTTTTGTACGCATCAGTGTTTAGTGGCCGGTTTTTCTGTTAAAGTGCGTAGGGGAGGGAGAAAGTGGAAACTAGATAAATTTATGGCGATATATATTTTATTAAATGATCCTAGTAAACGATAATTTTAAAAAGGACGCTTTATACAACATGTAACAAAAACCCTATCCGATCCGTGAAGGGGCGCATAGGTACCGCAAAACATTACCAAAAAGTAATAATAATAAAAATTTTGATTATAAAAGTTATTGCTATTTAAAATTCAAGTTTTTAGAATCAAAATTACCCCAATTTCATTAATTAGCGAATTTTCTGCAGAGTCATAAGTTATGACTTGTAGACACCCGCTAAACGACGGCCGTCCGCACCCAATGGTACACCGTATACTCGTATTTATATCCCCATAAAAAAAATGCATGCGTAAAAAAGTTTTTTTTTTCTTTTTGCAAAAAAATTCTATCTAAAAATCATACTAAGAAAATTTCCACATAAATAGACTCTATTTATGTGGAAATTTTCTTAGTATGATTCTTAACGACATGCTCACATATCGAATAGGGTGTTTGTTACACGCTGTATTAAGAAAACATCAATAAAGACAACATCTCTAAAGATAGACGTTATTTGCATAACTTATCATCAAATGGTTGGTCACTTCATGTATATTTTTGCAATACTCGTGATATTTACTATCATGATGGGACAATTAAAGCCCAGAGATATTGATGGCTCATTTGCATTCGATATTTGACACACCTAAACCCCACGTGTCAGCCAGTATAATATGAAACATGAAACCCAAATGAATTATTCATTACACTTATCTATTATTTAATGTCGAGTTTGACGTAATTATTACAATATAATTTATGTGAATACAGCTGGGAATTAATGTCATCCCTCGTTCCTGATGTCTCGTTTTCATATTTCCAAATTGTGTGGCCGCTAGTTCACATTCTGGCAGTTTCTTCGGTGTATTTTTAGTATTTTGGTGTGCATCAGTCGATAGGTAGCGAAGCAAATGTTTTCTCGTCGGTAGCCGCAACCGGATCGCCAAGGAGATGGCTAGGAAATGTTGAACGAAAACCAAATAGAAATGTCTCAATTTCCGTTGGAACGCTTCTTAGCGGAATTGCAACATTTCTTTTTCAGAAAATTTTTCTACCGGAATATGTTTCGTTTATATCAATTTAAAACGAATGACAAAATAATATTCATGTAGATTTCATAATTTTTTCATATAAATATCAAGTAATTTTAGCCTTGAATTGGGATTGTTTAAACAAATATTTAGTTAAGTACTTGTCTTTCTCTTTTCGTAATGTTAGCGAGGATTTAGACGACTTCTATCGACGCGTCTCTTTAATCCCAAATATCCCAGCTGGCTGTCTGTTAATTAACATAGATTAAGAACAGACGATAAACAAATACGCCTTTTGTTTTTAAGATAATCCGCGATCAATTACAATGTCTTAGAAGGAAAAAGCGACAAAACGGTACGACTAAAATGTCTACTCCATGCTAACAAGTTAGCAGCAGTAGTGCGTCCCTGAGGTTGTTTAACTAGAGACCATGGCTTCGATTTTTAGGTCAAGACTAAAATAACAGTTGAAAATATGGGTAACATTTTGTGAATAGGATAGGTGAGTAAAGGAATTTCTTATAAACTGCTACCATAAGCATAAACAGCCTATAAAGTTCCCACTGCTGGGACACAGGCCTCCTTTCTTCGAGAAGGAGAGGAGAGTTGTACACTACCACGCGGGCCCATTGCGGGTTGGTAGATGTCACATGTCTTCGAATTTTTGGTTCTAGGACATGCCCGTTTCCTCACGATGTTTTCCTTCACCGTTTTGAGAGCAGTGGTGATGAAATTATGTACACAAAGTAAAGCGCTTGCCTGGGTTCGGTTCGGACCCACAACCTAGAACTCGTAAGTCGGGGCCGTTACAACTATTAAACTGCTGGCGGGTACTGAATTAAGATAAATAATACCGTATGAATGTCACGTAAATGCGGTGGATACCTTTATATATACAAGTAGTACCTATCTGCAGTAAACTATAAACATAAAGAAAGATTATTAAAATGATGACGATGGCGACGATGTAAAAAACGCGGTAATTTGGCAGATGACACAGGCTGCCCTATAAGGCAAGAATATTTAATTGAATACCTAGTAAGCACTACCGGGATCAATAATTATATTTAAATTGACGATGACATTGTAAATAATTACATTGGAGAAAACCGGTGAACCTCTGTGAACCTGTGTGAACCACCGATCAGATGTTGTTGTTACTATTCTTTTGTTCCGGCTCCTTCTAAATAATTGGTCTTAACCAGCTTATAATATTGTGATGCAGGTTCCAAGGGAGCAGTGGTAGCCCAGTGGTAACGGCCCCGACTTACGAGTTGTAGGTCATGGGTTCGAACCCAAGCAGGCGCTTTACTTTGTGTAAATAATTTTATCACCACTGCTCTCAAAACGGTGAAGGAAAACATCGTGAGGAAACCGGCATGTCTTAGAACTAAAAATTCGAAGACATGTGACATCTACCAACCCACACTGGGCCCGCGTGGTAGATTACAGCCCACTCCCTCTCGCAGAGAGGTGGCCTGTGTCCCAGCAGTGGGAACATTAATAGGCTGATGATGAGGTTCCAAGGGTTCATTCGTAGCGAGTAAATTATCGATTATAGCCCTGTTAGGCGACCTTATAAAAGAACGAGGTATCATTAAAAACAAAATAAAATGTTATGTTCAGTGTCTCTAGTTCCTGATTGAAAGTTGTTTCGAGACATCCAGATACAACAAGTCTACTTCAGTACCTATAAATTTTAAGTTTTTTTTTTTAATAATGCTTTGTGCAGACTAGCGCGACGCGACACCGGCTATTGTTATTATAGCATGTAGTTCTTTCTTAGAAATTGTATTATTCGTATCGGGTCGCACTGATCTGCACGAGCCTTAAGTCATCTTCAGAGAGCCTCTTGTCCTATATATATTTTAGTTTGTTTAGTGTTTATTTTTGATTATCATACAATAAAAATAAAATTTAAAAAAAACTGTTATATATTACATTTCCATTAACAAGAGTTCCGTTGAACATTCTCAGAAACTTCAACCATGCAGACCTCAACCATTGTAGTACTATTGTGCCTGATCGCCGTGGTGGTGGCGCAGGCGCAGGAGCCTTCACCCGTGGACGCGGCGCAGGAGTCCCTCCTCGACACTCCTGTGCACGACAGGAGTCCCAGGAACAAGAGAGGACTGCTGCTGCTGAAGAAGAAATTGATACTTGGTGAGAATTTCCTTTATAGTTTTGAGAGTAACTGAAGAGCGTGTTTTGGGCCTAGTTGAAGTTGTAACTGACATTAATTTCCTCTGTGAATTAATTAAAGAGATGAATAAAGAAACGAAGTAACGGCTTCGATTAAAAACAAATTAACATTACATTACACTTGCCTTACAACAGTGGCTAAGAAAAGCTGTTAGGTATAGAAAATATACGAAGTTTAACTACTTATTCCAGAAAAGTAAAATGATATCTTGGTAGGTTCTCATACCATTCCAACAAAAAATACAATAGACGACGTATATTTTGTATCCTAATCCGGTTAACTGTTCTAAAAGAGTCATAAAGAACCCTGTAAGAAATCGACACGTGTTTTACCTCTCAACGAGGCATCTTCAGGGTCCCTGAGGATACTATACGTCGTCTATAGTATTTTATAATGGATTTCCGCAAAGTCACACCTGAGTCAATTAACTACCATTCCAACAAATAGCAAGTGTGACATTCATTACTAACTTGGTGCAATTTTTTGTAAGATATTCGTTGTGTTAATGTTATGTCAGCATTATATGTCCAATTGGTTTATTAGACCTACGATGACCTACTCCAAGGACAATTAGCATAAGTATTGTAAAAAAAATGCTAACTAGGTGATAATTGATAGGTTTTTAATTTCCAAACAGGTGTTGGCATTCTATAAGGAAATTGAACAAGCAACATCGGATGACCATTCTAAAGAACAAAGTTTGTCAGTTTCGCTAAGAGAGTTCAAGGACTATACTATGCATGTCATCATGACAAATAGTTTCTTCATTACAATTTCTGCTGGAATTTCCTTTATGAGTGTTATGATAGCATTTGAAGCTGTGTTGAGTTGCTTATTAGAAATATTTTGGTGACATTGAATGAACTTCAAGCGGCTGCCGACTATTTCAGTTCCATGCTCGTGATAATAGATCTATTTTGTTTTAATTTTTCTTAATTATTAGAGTTAATTATCTTTTTGTGTGAACGTGTTTCTCTGACAAATAAACCAATTTTTCTTTTAACTTTGTTTAGTCTTTTCTCGTAAGAAGTATCGCTTTAGACATTCATTAAAAGTCTGTCTGACTTAATTTAAGCCCCAGTTCTATAAAATTACGAATATCTATGACTTTTTCCTAAAAATGGTAAGAACCTCAATTATGTACGACGAACGTAGACATAAATTTCACTCAAGATTCATGTTAAACACACGATTAATTGCTAGGAGTATTACTAAAAATCAAATATTAAACCTTTTACCACCTCGCGTACGTAAACATTTAATTTTAACATACCATCAAGGTAGTAGTGAAGATGATTTAGCTAATCGGGTCATGGCCTTGTCAGCTGTATCATGAATGTCTACTAGATGTTTTTGGTCACCACCGGGTGTAGGGTTACCATCAGTTCAGATTTATCCGGACATGTCCGTCTTTTTAGTCCCCCCGTCGTCGGCACTTATTCCGACCTTTTTTTTATTGTATGCACTTCTCGACTTAAGTTTTAGAAAATTTAAATTCTTACACAAATATCGTTCTCTCAATGTCATTGCCATGCAAGACACAATATGTTTTAGAAACAATTTAACACGCATCCTTTATACTGTACCGGCTTCTGAGGTTCACTTGGAATACGAAATATTGAGGTAAAATTGTGTGGGAATTAACCCATTGTCTGCCATCAGCGTAGGTTAATAACGTTGCATAAAATTGATTGGGAAAATAATAGTTGATAATGACTGTCTAGTTTATAATAATTGCATTTACCTGGCAAGTGGCAGGAAAAGGCCTTGTTGAGGTGATGTTATTAATTGATTGTTGATTATTATTATTATTATATGTTTATATATATTTTGTGTCCGTTAATGCATATTATTATGAGAGTATAAGGATTTTATCTCACAATAAGGCACACTGTTACTTCAGATTCTGCGGAATACAGTGTGAATGAAATATTCACTTAATTATTTATGTCCATTAGTTTGTTAAACAGTGACGTCAACACTCACCAAGGATTGCTAGTGAGACAATTAACGAAGTAATCATCTATCTAGCTTGTTCCCATCTATGTTGGGGACGGCCACCAGTCTAATCGGATGCAGCTAAAATACTATTATTTTACACAGAGCGACTGCATATCTGTACCCTAATTACGTAATGCCGGATCAATAAGAAATTGAAATGAATTGAAACAGATTGCTAGTCCATTGCTACATAAGTTCGAAAAAAAAATCTGCTCAATTTATTTTTTCGAACTTATGAAGCAATGGACTAGCTATCTGTTTCAATTCATTTTAATTTACTTATTGATCGTGCATTACGTAATTAGGGTACTGGTCTCTACAACCCAGTTAGTGGGTTCCTTGGTAAGACTGGTTTTCAGACTTTCGTAATTCCGTAAAAACTGTCAAAGGTCTACAAATGAAAGCCAGGACCAACGGCTTAACGTGCTTTCCAGATAAAGATTTATTATTCTCTTAAACTCATAAATTTCATAATAATTCTTTTTAAAGATAAATTCGTCCTTGACTTCTCAATTTTCTATCAATTATATACGTTCCATTCAAGCCAAAAGTGAGCAAGTATTCGAATTATTTAGTTAAGTAAATACTTGGTGTTTGTTTAGATAGAATGTCAACATTTAACGTAAAAGCCTTCTTGTTAACCTATATCGAAGGTTTACATTTTTATATTTGAATTTAAAATAAGTTTACACATAATTACGAATTTATTACTTGTTAACTTGTAAATAAAAAACCGGCCAAGCGCGTGATGGCCCACGCACAATGAAAGGTTCCGTAGATAGGATGAATTTATCCCAAGAACAAACTTAACTATGTAGTAAAAAAAAATCTCCCTTTTATTATAAGGGAGAACATTGAACAACACAAAGTTAAGTTTGTCAATAGTCCAAATGTCTGTAATCGAAAAACATTTTTTTAAATGATTTTCTACTACAACTTTCGGACTTATTTTTGGTTTCGGATTTTTTCCTTTACTTGTGCTGTAAAACCTTATTGCCAAATTGTAGATGATGATTCTAGGTCAACGGGAAGTATACTTTTGGTTTTGATTTATTTGCGAGTATCGAAATATGCTTGCATAAATGGCCGTATTTTTTATTACGTTTACATAGACGCTTGATTTTATTAAAGCTCCAAGGGACCGCAGACCTACGTATTTTTTTTTTTTTCTTTCTGCGCCATGGCAGTCTGTCCTAGAACAATAAGCCGTAAACTTACGTATTTGATATTAATTTCATCTTGATACCTCCACGCTTTACTGAGAAAAAGGGTCTTGACAGACTGACAGAAAAACAGACAGACGGACAACGAAGTGATCCAAACAAATAAGGGTTCCGTTTTTGCCTTTTGAGGTACGGAACCCTGAAAAGTTTTAGAAGATCCTAAAAGATAATCCGCTTTGAAAAACCCAAAAGATACTCACATATTGCAAAATCTTCAAATGCAGTATAGTAGGAAAAAGTCTTTGTAAACTAAATGTTGCGGTTTAGATATCCGCAATAGACTAAATATTTGTACTCTGCGGACATCGGCTTTCAGATATTTGCTAAACGTCAGGATCGCACGCAAATACTGGTATATTTTCCAATAAACCCATCTAAATTATTCACACACATTGCACAAGTCTGTGTAACTGCAAAAGTAAGTAATTATATACACACATCAAAAGTGTCTAGGGATCAAGCATTTTTATGCGGATTTCTTGAGATTGAGATGTGGCTTTGTAATAAATTTATGATTTTATAAATTTATATGGATCCTTTTTGGTGCATTTCATAATTTGAATCAGGAACTGTGAATCAAATTCGAGTAAAAGATGAAAATCAGCTGTCAATATTTTCCCTATAAAAACATACAACGCATTGAAGACATTATTAGTGCTACTGTTTCCCTACTACTGATTAAAACCAACGTTATTATGGAGCAGCGACGTCATTTAAGCAGGGAAGAAATGCTCAGAGCCGTGGGAATGATAGAAGCTGGTTCCCGGCAACGTACTGTGGCTTTAGCTCTGAATACAAGTCAGAGTGTTATCAGTCGACTTTGGACACGTTACCGAAGCACTGGTACCGTGGCTGAGCGCCATGGAGGACGGTATCGCTGCACCACACGGAGACAAGACCGATACATTCAAATCTTAGCTCGAAGAGCTCCAACAATAACCGCCATGATGTTAGCCGTGAGGCTTCATCACTCTTCAGGGAACCTAATTAGCGACCAAACAGTCAGAAACCGCTTGCATGAAGTGAACCTTCATTCCCGAAGACCGCTACGGGTACCACCTATAGCAATGCACAATCGTAGGATTCGATATCAATGGGCTCTTGAACACAGAAATTGGGCAGAAGAACAATGGCGTTTCGTGTGCTTTTCTGATGAGTCTCGTTTTGGTATGAGACCGGATACAAGACGTATACGACACTGGAGAACCCCTGGACGCCAACAGCGATTAAAATCCTGCCAGGAAGTCCATCCTTATAGTGGTGGAACCATCATGGTATGGGCGGGTATTTGGATCGGCGGAAGAACTGAGTTGATTTGGATCAGAGGCAACCTCAACGCTCAAATTTATGCTGAGACGATTGTATCAGACGTCATCGTTCCTCTACAAGTGCAAATCGGTCCCTTATTTCAGTTAATGCATGATAATGCACGACCGCACACCGCAAGAGTTGTAAGACAGACTCTCGCCGCAGCTAACATCAATGTCCTGCCCTGGCCTGCTCAGTCGCCAGACTTGAACCCGATTGAGCATGCATGGGATATGCTACAGAGAAGAGCTCTGCCGAATATGGAGGGTATCCAGTCGCAAGAAGACCTTTTTTTGTTGTTGCAACGAACATGGGCGGCCATTCCACAGCGTGATTTGGATGAACTCATTTTGAGTATGCCAAACCGATGTTCTTGTGTTGTTAGTGTTCGCGGTAGAAACACGGATTATTAATTGTTTAAGTTACCCAATAAAATTTTAAAGAAAACTGTTATTTCAGTCTTTTTTTCGAACTTTAATGTTAGTGGTTCAAATGTCAAAAATCCCTTTATTAGGAAAATGGCAAATTTCTTTATTAATGCAAAGGTGACTTGGTTTATCGTTACTGTGACAAACGAAAACACTTTATTTGATGAATCCTTAAAGAAAATTTTAATTAATATCAATCAGGAGAAAAGTTATTGCAAAAATATATGTTGATCCCTAGACACTTTTGATGTGTGTATGTATATTTGGACATAGGTACGTCATTTTAGAATCTGTAGGATAACTTACAGATTAATAATAAAATAAGATAGGCCGTATGAGTCATCAGCATTCCCTTCTATTCGTATTTTTTATAAGCAAGCATAATGATATTTTCAATGACTAGACAAAGTTCCCTCTACGCCAGCGAAGGCATGTGCTACGAAACAGGGAATCGTAGCACTTCGTAGCACAGAGCTACGAGCGTAAACTATTTTGAAAGGAATAAACTAAGTTTCTTCTTACTAGAATATATTCTCTAAAAGACGATGTAAAATCCAAATTTGCATCGTCTGCGTATATGTAAACATGTTTTGGTACGCAAATCATTATCCCGGTCGTTAGGCGGCGCTAATCCGCTGATGGATGTAACAGCACTCCAAGGCAGGATACGCCTGATAGGCGTGCTCTAACATCCGATGCTGAAATATTGTACGAGAAATATCGCTAGTTATATGTGTGTGTACGTATTTTAAACTGTATGTTTTTATAGAGCAATGTTGCAGCGTTTCTGAATGCAATTCTTATTATTTTGTTAGGAGCATTTTTTTTTTTGAAAAAACTACTGATAATGAAATAAATTTCTAAACAAGTCGGACTTATATCGATTTGCAACACGTTTGATGCATGAGAGGATGTCGTCTATTATCAAAATATGATGAATTTCACACAGACGTTGTGTGAACTTTTGTAGTATTGTGAGAACTATGGCAAGAAAATAAAAAATGAATTGCGAGTTTGAAAAAATAATATTTTAAGTTTTATTTTCGTTAAATTGTTGCTCTTATAAACATATTTATATTAATTTTTTCCTCTGCCAGGTGCTCTGGGTCTGAAAGCAGTGAAGGTTGGTGCTGTGGGAGCCGGAGTCGTGGGCGCTCTGGCCCTGAAGGCGAAGTCCGTCCCTAAGGCTGTGTCAAAAACATATTTCCACCACGGGTAACTATAATTTTCTCTGTTCAGCATATATGTCGATGTTAAGTAGCATGAATTCTGTTCTAAGTTGTTATGAAGTCGAGGAACAAGCGACATTTTGAGTGTGAGTCATTATAAGACAGCCAAAATGTCTTCGAGTTTTATCTTTATTAATATAGCGTAAATCGAGTTTCGTAATGTCCATAATGATTTACAACTTTTTAGGGTTACGCTTTACAGAAAACGCCATTATAATTCAGTCAAATCCAGCCGCAGAAATATGAATATCTCATTCCAGCTTTAAGTATTCAAACGTTCCCAGTAAAACTACGGCGGTATTTCTTAAAAACAGAAAACATTACTGTTTCTTGGCCTGTGACTGAAATGTTATTCCCTGGATTCCTTTCAGAGCTTTTGGACAACATATTTTGATTTTAGTATTTCAGTTGTTCCAAAAACCTCTTTCTAAAACTGACCTTTGCGCTTCTTGCATCGTGATGACATCTTATGAATCATATTTGTTATTTATGTGTGGTCATGCTGGTCATGGTCATCGTCTATAGTCATCACACATAATTTTGTTAGTTTTTCTATGAATAAGTTAACTCAAGTTCAATCTTCATATTTTGTACCTATCTAATGTAGGTTATTTGAAATTAATATCTGTTAAGGAAGGATTCTTGTCGGAATATAAATCGTATTGAAATGTGTGTCTATAACTGAGATTGTTTTGCGGATTATAGTCTTATTGTTATATTTTGTAGGTACATACTTACCTAGGTAGGTAGTTCTGTTTTGATGACATCCATGTTACCGAGAAGTGGTATTGGTACTTTGGTATAAACCGATTTTTTGGAAGACTACTTTCAGAAAATCGCTTTACATAGGCAATCATTATTGGTTATATACCACAATGCCGAGATACCTGGAGAAAAGAAGAAACGTAAATCACTCTGAATAGATATTGTCAGCAACCATATTTTTATGTGTTTATATATAAATAAATAAAATATAAGTATAAAAGATTGACTGCCTCGTGGGTCTAAGGGTTGCAAGCGGTACTGCTGAGCATGAGGTCCGGGTTCGATCCCCGGGTCGGGCAAAGTGTTATTTAGTTTTTCTATCTGGAATTTCTCAGTAGCAGCCCGGAGTCTGGATTTGTGCCCGGTTGATGGCAATACGCTCGCCCCCTATTACATGGGTCTACCTGCAACAGGGTACACCTCTGCCCAACCAAGAAACAAGGCGTGATGTTATGTTATGTATAAAAAAGATAAAAATGCCTTCTTTTTCAGAGCGTTTACATTTTTCTTTTCAATTTCTGATAAATATTATTTCTGTTCGCAACCACAATGCACTAACCGGCTCCCGTCATTCGCATCACTACTGTCCTTTTGAACGCTCACGCTAGCAACACCTGTTACTGCAATTTCTAAAACGTGCATTGTTATCTGAACGTACCTCGGATAGTGGCGCGATTGGGAATCATTCGGCTTAAGTGTACGATTCAGTAATTCACTTTAATAGCACATTTAAATCGAAAACCATTCTATTTAGGGAATCGATTATTCGGTGATTAATACTGTTTCGTGTAGTCTATAAATATAATTGCTTTCGGGTTAAATACAAATACAACCTTACTCGATATTTGAGAATAATATTGATTCTTTGAAAATCAAGCTTTTTAGAGACTAAAGTCTTTCGTATCCGACGAACTGGTATGGTGAATTTTGTCGAGCATTTCCATGTAACATAACGTTCTTACGATTGGTAAAATACATAAGCAAAAGCTCAATTTAAAAAAGCATTTCTATGTAATGTAACGTTCCTGCGAATGCTCGACGCTGAGTTCGACGTAATGCTCACGGCGAGTGAGCATTTACCTGTAACATTTCTTTCTACCTTACGTTCATTGTAACGACCTGCCCTCGGCCTCGCACCTCACTCCGCGTCGCTCGCACTCGTGCCTTTGCTAGATAAAATGTTACACCAATATGCTCGTAGGTTTGAAAAATCAGGTTTTAATAAAACATCGAGCGTCGTGTCCGAAGTACGGTTCGATAAAATTTAGCAACGGCGAATAATCGAAATTCTCATACAAGCACGGATATCTATGGTTACAAGTAAAATCTCTAATCTATACTCACCTGTAGATTCGCACTTGAGCGTACCTACTCGTCAATAAGGACTTGCTTTACAAGAAAATATTCTAGTTAGGTATAACATAATTTGCCTACTACATGCCCGGCATCTTCCTCCTGCAGCTTTTATGACCCTGAAATGGAAACAGAACCCCGGCGGTGAGTTGACAGGTTTACTTCCGAATTCTCAAACGATACTTAGCTTTAAGACGATCTCGTTAGAAGATCATCTCATGTCTCGTCCATGGCTTAAAATTGAGTTGCGTTTGAGATTTCGGCCATTATTGAAAAGCCACATGCAGTGGCGTGTGGCTTTTTTGCACTGTTTTCGAACTACCTACTTGTTTATAGCACGATTATTTTATTTCATGATTATAATAATAATTTTTATATTTATATTGTGCAGGGACCTACCGCTGGTAATCAGATACTGAGTCGACAGCTTCTCCTAGCTCATAAGTAGTTCTATACGTTGAGTAGCAGAGAAGTTTCATGTCAGTATTTATTTATTTTACTTTCGCACGTGTAGTAACTTATTGCAACTAAGCATGATGACCTATCACCTAATGTTTGGCATTTCATTTTTTTATATATGCAACACGGTATTTAAGGAAAATGTTTGAAATATTTTATAAACAGGAAGTAGTGTCACGAAACATCACATTCTTTTACACATACGTAAATAGTAAAACAAAATTCAAATCAAGGCTTCAAACACTATATTATTAAAAAAAAAATACTATTAGCAACTACATAGTTTAACTAGAATAACTTTAAAAATTATCAAGTTTTTTTAGAGGGTTTTGGCAGCACTTTCTTTGAAACAAATACTTACAGTACTTATTATTTTTACATTTTTCTAAAGAAAAACGTGATTCAAGTAACTGTGTTTCGTACACGTAATGTGTACTTTTAACGTGTGTAAAGTTCAAATATAACCTTTACATAAACGCAAGTATCGAACAGCCTCCGATGTAGCGAAGTTAAACAAACACCGTATTAAAATGTACTGTCATGCTTCAACACATTCCAAAGGTTCATCTGACTGTCTCATTGTGAAATGCGTAAATCAATTGAGCAACAAATGGCAATTTTAAAAGATTCAATGGTTCATTTAATTGACAACAATACGTTGATGAATGTATCTGAAGGTCGTGGGTACTTAGGGGGTTCTTTCGACAACTGTCATTTGGGTTACATAGGGTCAAGTACTAAGGAAACGTTTAAACGCTTTTGGAAACTTTAATGAGTAAGATGGGATCCGCGCCCATAAGTAAATTCTTACTCAAATTACTTTAGGAATAATTCCCAAACTAGTTGTGACTGACATGACATAGTTCAAGTATCGCACATCGTTGTGCTAAAAAAGGATGAATGAGAAATTTTATGTTTATTACTTGAAATTTGAATGAATTTGAAGAGTTCGCACATTAGTGGTTTTCCCCAAATGCAATATTTGAACAACGATTTAAGATTTTAGGTAAGATTCTCAATTAAAATCTAAATAAAAAGACACTAAGTCACTTACATGATTAACAATGCTTAAAATAAATTTTAAATATTAAGTTCGTCACAGACGTCACGGTAGCAATTATGTTATACCTACCCATCCAATGCATTCAGCTTTTAGGAAGCTTTTCTTTGTGATTAAATATTCAGCTAATTCAGTTTTGAATGCATTAAATGAGTGTAAAATTTTTATGCATGATGGTATTTTCTTGTATTCTGTGTTCCTTCAAAAGTTATTTTTTTTTCCAAACTTAGTTCTCATCTTCGGTAAAATCAGAAAACTAGCTCGGCGAATGCTACGTTGGGTTACTTGTTTTACTTTAGTAAACAAAATTAAAATACATGTATAATATTGTAAATACATAAGTAACTGTCTAATGTTCATTATTTTGGTTTCTTCATAAATTTTGCACGTTCATGTTAATTAAGGATAATTCAAAATCATTTTTATTATTTCATTTTCGAAGAAAGACTCCTTACCCTTGAACCTTTTGCGTTAGTTTGGTATGTTAATGAGATATGAAATGACAGCGACGTCCTCTTAATTAATATAGTTTTATTAAATGAGTAAATAATATAAACCGGTATCCTATCTCCATGGTATGTGATCTATGAATAGTGATGGGTATATCCGAAGACGAATGATTGGCTGATACGATCGGTTTAAAACCATAGACTTTAATGGAATGCGGATTTGAGGTGATAAAAATAAAGAAATCGTTCACCCATATACCTACGTAACATTATATTCTTAGCACATAATATTATTATTACGACGACGGCACGATACTATTTTATTTTATTTTTATATAATTATATTATATTATATTATTATATATACTAAGTACTTATTTTATTTTTCTTAAATCTTTCCTACACGTCTCGCATGTTTTCTGTTTTATTTGAGTAGTTTGCATATTTGCACTCTTTTAGCATTAGGCATAGTACCTATCACGTTAGATTTATTTTTATAGTTGGTATTTTTTTAGTTGGTATAATATCTTTATTTTAAATATGTATTAATTTTGATGAACTTGGACCGTCATCAGTCTGTTATTCAATATGGGCGAAAAGTCTTTCATTGTTTGTAATTTCATTTCATAAATTAAAGTAAAGGAATATACTTAAGGGGCGTTTAAAGTTGAACCACATATCCTTATTATCTGAGAGACTTACAAAATGTATTGGTGACATCATCCAAAAATGTCGCTGTAGGCTGCCGAAATGGGTATTAGCGCGACCATGTTCCGATGGCAAAATACTTCATATTACCATAAGGAAACCATAAAGATAAACTTAAATAATACAACAAATTGAAATGTCCATAATTCTCACAGAGCAGATAATATTTTTATCTATGATCTATAATTGTTTTTTTTAAATTATTTTTCAGTTGGTGATTGTCTGCACTTGGGATTTTCTTACAACGCATCGAGTGTGTCTACGTTCTAAGAGAAACCAAGATGGCGTGTAAAATAGTATTAACTGCTAGGATTTCGTTTTAATCTAAGAGAGGCTTCTATGTGATGGGTATTTAGATTAAACGGATCGTTCGTATAAGGTATTGTATAGACAGTCGTGATGTTTGGTAACAAAGTATTGAACGTGTCGCTTGTAAACGAGTTATTTTTAAATAGAAGACGCACTGACACTGGTCCATTAAACTGTAATATGTTATGCATATTAACTTTCGCATTAACTATGCTACAAATTGGAAAATTAATAATTGTGCGAGACATAAACAGCTTTGATGAAATGGTAGCTCGTATGCAAGCGATGTTAATCCCTAGAGGCGAAACGCAATTGTAACCTGCCAGCTGCCATGTTAATTATATCCGGAATCAGCACGTCATGATAAAGAACCAGATTATAATGAACACAAGCCTTGTACAAGGTTGCTTTTTAAAATCGTATTTCACTTTTAATTTCAAAATAGACTAAGTTATTAATTCTGCCGGCTTTAAACTGGATCACATGGCTTGATGTCAACGATACAGTTTCATGTATATGTATGATTTTCTTGTTATTGTTTTGTGCCAATTGTTAATATCCATACCCATGATGTATTCCGAATTAGTAAGCAGCAGCGCACACGCATGGTCGACGCGTCGGGTTCAATATTTGTTATGTCATCAACGTCACGTTGACTTGCATTATATGTAAATGGCCTGTTACATAAACCTAAGATTTAATAATAAGTCAACGTCTGAAGGAATGCCATAGTAGATAGTTTAGTAGGCTGTATGTTTCCCACATTGCATTAAACTCTTTGAATATCAATACACACTTGGCAATTATGTTTATCACAATTTCATTGCAATCTGCAGGAAATATTGTAGACTTTTAAAGACACAAATGAGTTTCGATTCCTTATTCATAAATGTATTTCGTGTTCATAAATGTATTTTGTGTTCATAAATGTATTTGAACTTCGAAAAGGCTCTAGTACATGATGGGTCGCGTAAGGCCTTGATAAACTGTTGCTACAATTTTATCAATCAATCATTTCAGTATATCCATGTTCACTGTTTGATATAAGGTATTTGGGGACCGAACATGTTTATGGAACTGTGTAGACAGTGAGCTGTAAATTCACATCAAATAGCACCTGAATTAGCTGTTGTAAAATAGAACAGTATTGTCAAAAAAAAACTGCTGCTTTTGAGACGGTGTTTGTTATAATATTTATAACATTAAGTGCCGAAGCGATTATCATTTTTTACCGTTTCGTTACGAATAATAAATGAATGTAATGATGATTTTTGTTTTTTATTTTGTTTGGGTTAACTTGTTTTAATTTAAAACTAAAAAACAACGAGCTGATTTTGTTTTCGTTATAAAATACAGCTCCAATGGCTCCGATGAGGTAAGTATTGAGAAGTGCAGAAATAATTTTGTAGGAGGGCTTTTTATGGGTTTTTACCTAATGCGTCAACAGCACCTTCAATTAACTTTACGGATTTAAAAATACTCAAAGGTATCTCATTTAACAACATAATATTGTCAACTTAAAACCAGTTTACACAAATTTATAGTTCTTCTCGTCAAAAATTCCCAGCGCATTAAAAATCTTCTACTAGAGAACCGTTAGCTATCCACATGTTAAATTCCATATTCATAAATTAGTAAAAAATGGTAAATTGATTACATTGTTAACATACGGATTGTGGCAGTTGATTAATAAGACTATAAATTAAATTCGTTATTCTAGAAAGGTCATTCACCCGATTTTCTTAGTAGAATTCTAAATATAACCCTTTTTAATTAAATAAAAAAGTAGACACAGTATGAAGGTGTCTATTTAATATTTCAGACAGTAATAATGTTTTCATCCATTGTTTATTTATATTTTAGTACCTAACTAATAAAGTTCCATCTAAAAAATTACAGAGAATACTGTCCGACTTATAAGAAAAAAATATTAGTAGTCATATTCTAATAAAAATAAGTAAAATAAAGAAAAATAATTAATGGCATTTCTTAATTATTTTGACCGAATATGGCCAGTTATTTTTCAAGTAGGCAAAACCATAAATTAAAAGAATAAAAAGGTTTATTCTAAATTATAATCTTATGAAAATATGGTGCAGTGCAGTGTCGAAAATTAATGCAAGAAAAAAATTAAGATTCAGAATTTTTAGCTCCTTTGATTTCTGCCATATTCACCTTTTGCAGCACACGGATTCGTAAGCGCAGTATGTTGCTATGAGCAGACAGAAGGCCCGCTCATAGCAACATGTGTCTTCGAATTTTTTATTCTAGGACATGCCAGAAACCCTCACGATGCTTTCCTTCACCGTTTTGAGAGCAGTGGTGATGAAATAATTTACACAAAGTAAAGCGCCTGTCCGGGTTCGACTCTACGACCACCACTGCTGTCCAAAATTTAAAAGTCTTCTCAGATTACGGTCTGCAGACTGTAGACTTGGATTTTTAACCATCAAATTATAACAAGTTTAATATAAAAACACTACTTGTATTTAATTTTATTTCAAACTGTTAATGATGAGACAAGAATCCTGTTGCAGATAAGTGATAAAATAAAAGACAATTGTAGTTATTACACCCGAGCGTTAACACTTTTTGTTAAAAATGTATAGAAGAGTCACTAGCTTAGTACATACTTGAAGACAAAATCTTTGGCTTTAAGTAAATTTAGTCAACACTTCTAATAACTAACATGGTACAGGGCAAGTACACTTCGTATGTAAGGCCAGTAAAGTGCCACTGTTCAATGGTATCCATGCAAACGAGGCTCGAGGTCTCAACTCTAAACATACCCAAATGACAAATTCTTCAAAGTATTGACCGTAAATAATACAAAAAAATATTCCCGATTTTACAAATAAAACATTAGAAAAAATATTTAAAATGTAATAGGATCCTGTATTAAGAGCGTTTACGTCGTACGGGTTTCATACAAACTTTCAAGTCCTTGTTTTTCGAAATGACTGAACCGATTTTAATAAAACTTCATACGCATAATATGCAGAATACAAAGGTCTAAAAAGTTAGTTAAGAACATTTTCGAAATGTCTTATTTAAAAACAGATAATTGGAAATCTCTGTTTCTATGGAAAATTTAAAATCGATCTAATTTGGCTGTAACACTATTTTTCGAAAATTTTCTTAACTAATTTTTACGACTAATGAAATTCTGAGTTCAGATATACAAGAGAGATGTGCATTATACAAGAAGTGCTCGTTTAAAGGTACATATTAGATTAAATAGCCTGTACAACAGTATCTTAATTAAGAGGAAATTTAAATCTCCTTTTTTATTGATCTTATTTTTGTTGCTGAGAGGTAAAAGGTCACTTTCAAATGATATCGCTCTATCGAATGTCGTTGACATTAGAAGACGCCAGTTGCTACCAAAAATAAACCAGGCAGAGACAATTTCTGTTATGATTATATAATTTAAGCATCATGTGGTAAAAACACACGACTTTTTTATTTTATTGATGATGTCATTTGAAAGAAATGGCTATTAGAAAACTGGATATATTATCTACTATAATTTCGTGTGGCCTCTCACGGTCAAAGCCCTTTTAATGTGTTTAATATTATCCTTAAATCTACTTTTTATTATTAGAAATGCGTCTTATATCAGTAATTAAAAAAGCTATTAATCTTACTTAAGGGTGTTTAGGGCTTTATAGTTTTTATACGATGATTTATATGGGGTTACACGGGGACGAACGCCGACGGTGGCTTTAGTGCGGTACCGTTACAAATTATTACATCTCTTCGAAATATCTCGCGTAACTTGAACTTGAAATTAGTTCGACTTTCAGCCAAAAGGTATCAGGCGTTAGCAAAAAACATAATTATTGAGAAATAATGTTTCATACAACTCATTCATGAAACTTACTTACCTTACCTTACTTACCTTAACTTACTTACTTATGACCTTTGTACGTTTCGCGAAAAAAAATCTGCTATTCCCTACATATACCTAAGTTTGCAAAACTCGTCAAAATGTATGGAACAGCTGATTTGCATTTGATTGCAGGTTTGGTCCCATACTGAAAGTTGTTTATAATTATGAGTAAAGTCTCGTGTTAAAGTATGGGTCACTAATTACCAGTCACCCTATATAGATAAATAAATAAACTATCGAAATTGTGTTTTTAGCAAATCTTATTTCATGGCGTTAAGGAGAATTCTAGACACAGTTTAAGCATATTGGATGTTACTATGGGAGTGCCAAGTCATGGCTGCCCAAATCCTTCGGTCGATTTTTTCTTCCATCTTGCATCCGCACGAAAATGTTCATTCTCCTACAAAATATGATCCCACTTCTCAATTTTTCAGTATCAAGATAATGTTAGCGTTGGATTGTGTCCTTTGCAGCAATTGTTATGGGCTCATATATTTGGAGGGGAAGCTTACATATTGTTTATTTTTTGTCAAGATAATCCGACATTGCGTCTTTTGTTTATGGAAGCGCATTCGGAATAAATTGTTTTAAAGGATTGTTGTTTCTTAAATGTAGACATACTCGTATTGTGTACACGTAGGTTTGTTAAAATGTTCACATCATATCTATAGAAAATAATGAAACCTTTTTTCAATAACAGTTAAAATATGAACATCCACAGCAGATTAATTTATCTGTATTAAGAAATTACTTTACGAAAACATTTCCAATTGTATTTGTTACTGGTTTATCATTGCACGAGTCGCCGATGCGGAATAATCTTTTTTTAATTGGATCACTATCGAGCGCCGGCTTAAAAGTGTGTATTATTCGGTAGCAATGGAAAAGAGTAATGTATTCAAATATATTTCATTGTGAAGGGCCCCGACGCCTTTGCTCAAAATATTCTGGGCGGTTTATGAGCTAAACAGCTGATAAAACAGGTGCTATGTATGTTCGCAATTTACCGAGGCACCTCGAGATTTGCATACCAAAATTGGATGATTCAATTTGGCATACAAAACTATAATGTTATTATGTAAAGTGTGAAAAAAAGTTATGAAGTGATCCTGTTGGGGTCATTCACTCTTGGCGTGAATTGTTTGATGTTAAACAAATATCTCGAAGGTATGAGCATTGGTGACAAAATTCTGTTTGAGTTTGCTTTGACGTTAATTTGCTTTAAGGAGTATTGACATTGTTACTTGACGACATAAGTTTTTAGATGTGGTATAGTGGGTCATCAGATGAATGATATGCATATTTTCTGTAAAAAACTGTTTGGTATTCAAAAGTGTTTTACGTACATACCTAACCAATTCATCCGTTTTTCCTTTGTATGAATTATCACATATATCAAGGCAAGCGTGGATCAAGATTGATTATATAGCTCCCTCTCTACCTATACCAATACTAAGAGTAGTAGGTACCTACTATAATCATCATCATCATCATCATTTCAGCCGAAACACGTCCACTGTTGGACATAGGCCTCCCCCACGCACCGCCACTTCGTCCGGTTATGTGCTTCCCGCATCCAGCGGATTCCTGCGGCCTTCGCCAAGTCATATTTCCACCTTGTGAGAGGCCATGTAAATGATTTATTCTGTAAATAGGGTATCGGAATCACTTTTACACGACATATAAAAAAAAATAAGCTAGATGTAGTCGACATTTCCTATCTAACTACCCCTAAGAAGAAATTGCGAAACAAACTCAGGTGTCAAAGCAAAGTCTCTTTTAAAATCTAGACATCATCTTGGTCAGGCCATAATGAGGACTATGTTGATTAGTGTCTGAAATGGTCTTTTGAGGAAAGAACCACACAGATTTGAGTTGACTTGCCCAGTCAATGCAAGCATTTGTCAGTAGCAACTCAGAACTTAAGGAGCTTAAGGACTCGACGAACAATACGAAAGAAAGGATATTTGGGTAGACCGCATAAAGAACTCAAACTGCCAGACCATCATTAAAACTAACTGGGAATTAAACATACTAACAGAAAAAAAATCATCCACTTAGGATATTCTTTTTCTATAATTATTCATTGACAATATTAAAGTAATATTACAAAGTTATCGTAAGTAAGTAGTGCATTTTGTATATAATATTCATCAATGTCAATGTGTAATACATAAAACTGGTATGTTATGATGACTTTGCACAATAATAAAAATGTCATGTTTTATCACAAGGCAGATCAATCCCAAGATTTTTGTCTTTTCAATCAATAACATAAATTTTATATACCATTTTCCTTCCAAAGCTTTAAAAGCTGTATTCAGTAAAGTTTGGATGATACAGCTTTTAAATCCGTAGAACCTTGGTTCTCCTACGGATATCTTGATACCTACTACAATATATCAAAATAAAAGCCCAAGTACTTGTAAGTACACATAAGGACGTCTTACACTCAATGTAGGTAGGTATGTAGGTATATACAATGTGGAGACTACCATACAACAAAAAATTAAAATACTGGCACTACTAATGCTTAAGAGTATTTTGGAACTGTCAAATAAATCCCAGCTTCGAAATTAAAAAATGAGTTTTTCAAACAAATTATGTGTGATGTATCCACCCTAAGCCTATAAATTCCGTTTATCCAACTAGTCTATACATTTCAGAATATCCACCTTAGAGTGGTTTTTTGGGGTGGATAAACGGAAAAGCCCGAGCCGACTATGGATTTTGCCGAGCTATAATGACTGAACTATTGAATATATTCAATTGAATTTTTGTATACAGAATGGGAACGTCATTATGGACACGCCGTTTACTTTTTTGTTGTATTGTCGTCTCCACCTTGTATAGGTAGGTACCTACATTGACTGTAAGATGTCCTTGTGTGTCCTTACCTCCCCACAGTCCAAAAGGCAGCATCAATGTTACTGGTAACACATTTAATTATCACAATTTCCCACTGCTCCCTTATGAGGTAAAGTATTTTTTTTCTGTAAGACACTTGAGTATATTCGTCCTATTATTATAACAGAGATGATGTTACAGCTTGTTACATCATTATCTTCCTGCCCTTGTCTTCTTTTTCCACTTTCTCAACCCTCATGCTATCAATCACTCCCTTCTCTTTCATATCACTCCTCACACAATCCAGCCACCTTTTCTTTGGCCATCCTCTCCCGCTCCATCCATCAACATTTATATTCATCACTCTTTTAGTCACATGCGTTTCCTCTCTCCTCATCACATGCCCATATCAGGCCAAACGATTTCCTTTTAACTTGACTGTCACCGGCACCACTTAAACTTCCCCTTATATACTCATTTCTTACTTTATCCATTTCGATGTTACATACACTATTTAATCCTCAGGTACTCTTACTTGTAAGTTGTAATCCTAGCCTTTGATTACTACCTAAGGAATTTCTCGAGGTCCAACAAAGTTGAGTTCGCAAACTATGCCCAGTAACTATTTCATGATTGTAATTACGTCTAATGAATATTGAATATCTGAAACTACTGAGCCCGTTGCGTGGTATATGGTAGTATAGTTATAGGTGGGGCGACAAAATACCTACCTTATTAAAGGCAGCAGATTATACATTATCTGTTAGCGTGTGTGTTCGACTCGCCGACCTATAAAAGTCATAGGCAGGACATCAGTGACCAGTAGATCAGTGATCAGTGTTTGTGCTGGACGGTGATATTTTAAAACAGGTAAAATTAGTAATCAGTAAAAATAATTTTAATTTTATTATTAAAATTGAATTTGATGTTTTTTGTGACGCCAATTTTTTTTGAGATAACTAATGAGTTACTTTTTTTTGTGATTTGCAATTTAGTTAAACCTGTTTAAGGGCTTTCGATTCGATTAATTAACAATTTTGATTTATTTTGGTTTTCTTTAAAGTGATGTGAACTTAAGTTCTTATTTAGTATTAAACAATGAAAACTAAACATAACTTTGCAACAGACTCTGTCGAAATTATATTCTCATCTTTTATTTAAATCATTACCCAATTTCAAATGATTCAGTTCAATGCATAGGACAAATTTTGCATTTTAATTGTCAATATACTTTTTTACTAAATGTCATGTCAACACATTAATTCAACGGAATCACCATTTACTTAAAATAAATAAACTTTATCAGAGTCACAAGGAGTGTCAAAGTTTTAATGGAAAAGAGATGAGATATTTATTTCAAAATTGATATTATATATTTGCTGATAATTTTGCCAAGACAAGCTATAGAATTGAGAAGCCGGTCTCTGACAATATATTTGACATAAACTAGTTTAAAGATATAAAAAAAAAAAAACTTAAGATTCGAAAATTAAACTTACCAGAAACTCCAAAAATGTTGGAATTTGAAGTAATCACGAAGTATTGAAAGATAGTAGATTTTTTGTTAGGTAGTCTTACTAAAGTGTCTTTAATAAAGCAATTCATTTACTCACAGACGAAATCAAGATGAAAATGTGCACATTAGTCTTCGTGGTGTTGGCGGCGTGTGTGGCGAGCCTCGCGGCTGAGAACGGTCCCCTGATGACCGCGCTGCAGCCCGGGGAACAGCCCCAGCTCCAGGAAGTCATGCTGGTAGACGCACAGGGCAACAGGGAGAAGAGGAGTCTGCTTCTTGGTGAGTAAAATCATTTATAATACCAGCCCTTTAGCGGTCTTAGCACCCACTGGAGGGCCTCTTCTCTTTCAGAGTTATATTAATTTTGAAGTCCAGGTATATATGTCAGTGACGTCCAAAATAATCGCAGAAAGTTACAGCCCGGAATTGAACCCACAACCTCGTGAACAGCATTTAGTATTCGTTAATAAAGTCCATTCATTTAACAATGGTTTGTGTGACAGATCCAAAAGTAACGTTTAACACTTTTTTATTTAAAAGTCGTGGAAAATAATCCAGTACCTATAGAATTACTAATTTTCGACGTTATGTCATGCCACGAACATTTGGCATACCTATATCGTGCAACCCATCCTGAACACACTTTGGGCGACATTTATGTCCTGCGATTCGTGTTCTCACGACTTCACCTAACGTCAATGAATACAAATCGTTTAATTTTTTTTTATCGAATATCAAACTTCTATAAACCTAAATCAGTACTAATAAAAAAATGAATACAATCGGTAACTTCTAATAACGTTTCATTCCATGATCCTTCCGAATCTTTAAATAAAACCATTTGAAATCCCCGAAAGAAGAATCTTGGTTGAGATATAAAATTGTAACAGGTTAACACACAAATCATACTGTCCTGCCTATCCCCGTTTGCGGGCGTAAAGTTTTGACGGCGTAGATCGCGTAATACAAATACTTATCTCCACGCGAGGTCATTACAGAGTTCAATTCAAGGCCAGGATTTCCACTTAATTACTTGAAATCCTGTCGATAATTATAATTATGTAATTATATAATTTTCGGGACTCATTCGTGCCTCATAATTATGCAAGCAAGTGCACCATTCAAGGCACGTACACAGTCGTACACGCAAATGTACTGCGTGTGCGACTTGTGCGTGTATGTTACTTGCCCTTATTTCGATGATCTGAAGTACGTATTTACTTAATTTACCTACGCATCAGCTGTTTGTTTTGTGTGAGAGATCTAGACTAGGTATTAGGAACTGGTCTTTTGCATTCATAAAGTTATATCATAGTTATTTTGGTGTATTTTAACATATAGTCTCTTTTTTTTTAAATTGTAATTTAACAATGTAAAAGCGCAACAGGAAACAACAAAACATTAAACTAGAATACAAATTGTAAACATTTTAGCACCGGACTAATGGTGCTCAATGGCAATACTTTAGTTACCAAAATAAATTTTTAACCATTCGTTTTAATTGACTGCGATTGTTGTATATTCCATTATTTAATAGTTCGTATCATTTTATCTACAGGCTTTTCCAAATCCATTTGATAAAAAGCCTACAGAACAAACGGTCCGCTTATGTAGAAATAGTGGATTAACGATGATATAGTAGCGACCCAAGTGTTCGCCACTCGGCCATAGTTTGTACATCTCACACTTATCTTACCTGTGGGCTGTTAAAGTCGCGAGGGATTTGTTACAGCCGTACTCTTGCTGTGAAATATTGCAATGATGAGAACAGGGTTGAAATCCTCGCTGGAGGGTTGTGATTACAGTTTTACATACAGACATGAAAGTTCAAATAACTTTAAAAGTTTTATTTTAACGTAAGCATTTTCGTTCCTCATGGTATTATGAGAAATGTAAATGCTTTGGATACGACAGCACTTTGTCTACGATATATTAAATTTTAATAAACATGATTACGCGAAATATATATAATTATTATTATGGTTTTAGAGAATACAAGGTTCCTTTTATTATTAATTTAATTTGCTCTTTGGCTATTAAATGTGAGCGATAGATAAAACAAAAAATTCTTATGTAATAAATATCATGTGAGAGCAGTGGTGGCCCAGTGGTAACGGTCCCGACTTACGAGTTGTAGGTCGTGGGTTCGAACCCAAGCAGGCGCTTTACTTTGTGTAAATAATTTCATCACCAGTGCTCTCAAAACGGTGAAGAGAAACATCGTGAGGAAACCGGCATGTCTTAGAACCAAAAATTTAAAGACATGTGACATCTACCAACCCGCCCTGGGCCCGCGTGGTAGATTACGGTCCACTCCCTCTTACAGAGAGGAGGCCTGTGTCCCAGCAGTGGGAATATTAATAGGCTGATGATGATGATGATGAAATATCATGTTCTATTAGAATTCCAAATAATTATAGTTCTATTTTTTTTTAATCATATATTATGGTGCTGCTAGTTATGCAAGTAGTTGAGCATTGTTCTTTTTACTTGGTACTCTGCGATATGTCGCAATAATCACCTAGTGCCGTAAACTGAAAGTACTGAAACCTACGTATTTCAGTCCCACAGTATATATAACCATTACCTTTGCATTACGACCCAACTTTTATACACACATAGAAACGTAAAAGATTGCTCGTTTATATGCTAAAATAAAATATCGTATATACAGTAAAGTGAAAAGCGATTAGGTACAGAGTTTACCTGTATATCATTTTTTCGTTATATGATGATTCATAAATATTTATATAATATAATATTGATAAATAAGTGTCAAAGTACTGTTTCATTATGAATAAACAAAACCATGAATAAAACATAGTCAATGCGATATGCATTAGGGATATTATAGCTTTGTTATTTAAGGTTCTGTTGGTGACCGGACGCTGACCTTAACAGGACTTTGCTTTTAAAATGTTTCCATTATTAATTAATAAACTTTCATACAATTTACATTAGAACAGGTTTTTAACGAAAAGTAAAAGAACAATTTAAGCAATGTAATTGAAAAGAACTTGTATTCATTTAACTTGCACTAATCAATAGAACCATTTTAATAAAATTAAGAAGTTTTAACAGTCATTTTAAGAATGACTAATTTCTATGACAATTGATTTTGTCCAATCATCTAGGCAAGCAAAATCTTGCTTCGATAATTTATGTGAAAACAATACTGTTTAAATAGTTGGTAATATACTTTGTGTGGCAGTCAATAATCAGTCATGTTATGGAATCCCCCATGGAACTTTGTAACGTGTTGCGCATACTCAGTTGATGAGAAATGGATACTGCGTCACAAATACGTCATGTCGATCCCTAAAGACCTCACTTTCTAGCCCTAGAGGTAGAGATTGATGACGTCATATAAGGTAACAGAGACGTGAGACGGACCCGACTATCCATTAAGCCATAATATGCTAATATATTGAATAAGAGGATCGGAGTTGACAACAACACCGTTTCTTCACATTAAGACCTTGAACTTTAACCGTCACTGTTATCATTTTTATTATAATGCTCAACAACAGGATATAAAAAAAACATAAAAATGTAAATTTCTCAAGCTATAAATAATAAAAACAGAGTAAGTAAAGGAATTAAAGCCGTCATAAAAATGTGTATAGAGCGTGGTCCGTTGGGGGTGTGGATGGACGGTGGGATACCACCGTACCACTCGTAAATGCAAATCTGTACGAAGATTTATTTTTATGAACAATTAGGTACGTTGTCTATTTAATAAGATAATCTCGTATATTGTTCATCTAAATTCTGCTTTACGTGTCACCTCGCGCCTTTTTTTTTGTATTTCCCTCGGATTTTATTCAGTTTTTTATGGTTGGCTAGTAAGAAACTTTCGCTCGTAACATCGTTTTTATGAGAATATTTATTATTTTTTATACAACTTTTATCCTTGGCAATAATGCACTAAAGTGTAGACTACACAAATAAAAAAACATTTCTAATGAAACAAACCAAAATTCCAAAACGACCGACACGTCATCTTTACCTGATATAAATTAGGATCATGGTAAAGATATTGTTGTAACTCAGATAAATTATCTCGACCTGTTCTACAGGTTTAGTACATATTTTAATTTTAAATGAAATTCTTTAAAATTAAAATTCTTAAGTCTCCATGACAAAGTTGAGATTATTCAATTTATATTTAAAAGCATAATATTTAATGTATAGGTATAACGTTATGTTCTTTATTTATGAAATTGATAATACTAGAGCTAATAAAACGAGTCTAGATTGGTCCTTTTCCCATTAATTATATTTAAATTAGTTTATTTATTGTCTGGTTTATCCATATTACATGTCCTTATTATATGGGACTTAAACATAGCTGGAGAAATTTGGGTGTACTATATAGTACACCTTTGCCTAACGCTTCGGGGAAAATGGGCGTTATAAGAAAGAAAAAAGAAAGAAAAATAGGTTTATTCATCACAGAAACACGTGCATACAAAAGAAATGAGTAAAAAAAAAAAAAAATTGAAAACAGTTATGTTATGTCATATTTTTTATTGTATAGACAAAATAAGAAACAAAGTGGATACGCAACTAGGTAAATTTTATGAAAACAGACGAGGATTAAGTACTAAGAATTGAGTTTTCAATCAGCAAGATCTGACAGTGAAAGCAGAAAATAACTGCAGAATTAAGACAATAGTCAAATCTCTTACTTGTTAGTCTTGCTTGTTCTTACGTAATGTTTTTCTTTGATCAGGTGCTGGTGCTCTCGGCGTCGGTGCTCTGGGTCTGGGTGCAGCTGGTCTGCTCGGTGCCGGTCTGATCGGTGCTAAAGCTGGCTTCGTCGGTGGTGCCATCGCTGGAGGCGCCCTCTCCCACGGCAGGAGCTACGGAGGTTACGGAGGTGGTTACGGAGGCGGTTACGGAGGCGGTTACGGAGGCGGTTACGGAGGTGGTTATGGAGGCGGCTACGGCGGCAGCTATGGTGGTTACTACGGCGGCGGCGGCGGTTACGGTGGTTACAGGTATGTACTTACGGATCACGTCTTATTCAAATTAAAATCTTTCCTAGCTTTGGTATTGATCATTCCCATTCTACGTTATATTTCTAAAGTTTAGATACTAAAATAAAATTATTAGAACCCGAGTAATTATGTTAAAAATATATTTATTTACATTATATGTATTTATTTATCTACTTTCATAAACATAATTATTTATTTGTTTATTTCAGGCGCTATCATGGCTAACTTTAAGCATAACGAAATCATCATTAAAATATTTCCCGCAATAACAAATTGATTACATTACACATAATATCAATTCACCATAATTTAATTATTCTCGTACCTACTTCAGTTACACAGTAAAACACACTGAAATCTTAACATAGTCTTATCTACATATTGCTTTTATACGTGAACCAGTCATTTATGATGGAGTTACCTAAGTACCTGAACAGCTTGACCAAACCATAAGAGAGTAAAAAAGGTAGTTATCTTGAAGAAGAATGATTCATAATCGTCACTATTGGTGCTAAGCAGTTCTTGGTAAAACTATACCTTGAATGACAAGTATAGACACTTTAGTAGAAACCACAAAAAAACCTTTACACACGCACCTAGGATAATTTCTGGGAAAGATGTAGCACCTTGCACTCTCAGTTCATGACGTCATCGACCATAATACAACAATGTTCATCGATGTCATTGGCAGTCTTTCGGTCCATCAATTAATCTTGAGTTAAAGCTCAACACCAATCAAAGCGGGTGCATGTCGGGCGCGGGTCGGGACGAGAGATTGTATGGATGTCAGCACACCAAAAGCGTGCGGCACCCGCTCCCGACCCGCCGCGCTCCGCACCAAACCCGCGTACGCTTTTAGTGTGCTGACATCTATACAATACAAGGAATTACAATATATAATGAGCTGAGCATGAGCTTAAAACCACATTTCCCTGCTGCAGTTTTTTTACCAGCCTAATAGTACAGATTGGTGAAACGACATGAAATGAAAACAAATTGCCTGGTTGTTGTGTTACAATTCATGTTGATTCTTACGCACATTGGTGTTGGTTATAATTTTGAATAGCACTATTTTGCATCATATAACTATATCCAATGTTCTTCTTAATTATATCTCTCTTATGCTTGATGTGTTTTGTTACAGGAGAGTGTACCTTGTAGAATCCAACCCCTGGTGCTGATCCAACCGACTGACTAGCCAACCACTGTGCAATAATATGGATAAAAGTGTACGTGATTCTGAATGGAGTGTACTTGTACGAAAACAATAAAACAACATACAAATTAACCTTGTGTTTCTGTTTATTTTCGACGATTTTGTATTTACTGACGACTTAACTCAGTTACCGACTACCTCGTTGGTCTAGTGGTTGCAAGCCTTACTGCTGAGCATGAGGTCCTGGGTTATATTCCCGGGTCGGGCAAAGTGTTATTGGGTTTTTCCATCTGGAATTTCTCAGTAGCAGTCCGGAGTCTGGATTTGTGCCCGCTTGCTGGCAATAGGCCCTATGGAACGGGGAAATGTAGGTGTATTATAGGTACACCTCTGCCTAACCCTTTGGGGAATACAGGCGTGATGTTATGATGTTAACTCAGTTCTGATGAAGTTGTGAATATTTTATTTCTTTTGAACACTTCATATACCATTGGGCATAGTCTTTTTTAGTTTTTCCCCGGGGGTATTCTTTTACAAAAGTCAAATCTATTTTATTTATCAGTTCTAACCGACTTCAAAAAAGGAGGAGGTTTTTAGCTCGTCTGGGTACAGTACATATTATATTAATTTTTTATATTATGTTCGGGTCGATAACTTCTTTGTTTATGAACCGATTTTGGAATGAAGTTCTGTACCGCGGCTTACGGTAGGAGTACACTGGTGAAAAGGTGCTTATAAACTTGAGCATTCACTTGTAATGAGCATTCTAGCGAATGTTCTAGCGAGCATTCTAGCGAAAGGTCAGTAAATTTGCTTAGAGCTTTTTGCCGATCCGAGAAATTCCGTCATTGTTCCGTTTCCATCTTCGTGAAGAATATTTTTTCAGAATGACCGTGAAAATGTTCGTAGTGATGTTTGGCTCTATGCTTCGCTCTGTTCGTTGTACAGTTCGTGAAATTTAAAAACGGCGAATGCTCAAGTCTATCAGCACCTTTGCGAAAAAGCGTTATTACCGAAAAAGTCAGTTTCAAGCTACGAATAAAAAAAGTCTTTCAAGTGTCAAATGTTTTTATATTTGTTTTTTACTAAGGAGCCATCTAGTATTAGTTTTTATCTTGCTAAAAACGTGCCTCTCACACTCTGTATTAAAAAAAAAAAAACAAAAACTTTTGACACTTGAAACTTGAGGCCATACTAGATGGCTCTGTATTAATACATAATATAAAGCGAAGAAAACATCGTTCCAATAACTGGGCATCCCACGATACCTCCCAATTTTCCTCTCTTCTCCCTCCTAAGAGTAGTAGTAGTAGTGATTTTTTTGTTTCATAGAGAAGTATGGAAAAAAGGGACATGTTGCGCCGACCCCAAATAAAATTGGGATAAGGGCAGGAGAATGATGATGATGAGGATATACTCCTGAGGTGGTCCCATATTTTGGTCAAATTGAGCATTGAGCCTGCAAATTGGAAGAGTTTTTTTTCCACTAAGTGTGGATTTAACCAATGAAATTAAACGCGTTCAGCACATCTAAACGCGTTCGAGAGCTGTCAGTGTACAATATTCCGTAACAATTTTGACATTGACAGCTATTGAACACGTTTTAGCACATCTAAACGCGTTCGAGAGCTGTCAGTGTACAATATTCCGTAACAATTTTGACATTGACAGCTATTGAACACGTTTTAGAAATGCTGATCGCGTTCAGTTTCATTGGTGAAATCAGCCCTAAGTTGATGATGATATAATAACTTCTTCTCACTATTAACTTAGCAAGTAGTCTTATACGAATTTGTGTGGGGTAGGAACAAGGAACCACAACTAAAAAGCGAAACATAAAAAACTTTTAAAACAACTGATAATAAAGAAGACAAAAAAAAACAAACCATTTAAAAAAAAACACTAAAAAGTGGAAAACATTTGGTGTCTTATTTAATGATAAATGATAAATGAATGATAAATGATTTTATTTCTGTAAGTAGGTCTGTACAAACACTTTTACACGTCAATTATATTTTTTAAACTAGATGAGGTTTGGATTGAGGATTTGGGTATGTATGTTCGTTTTTTGCCACCGACTTTCGAAATTAAAGTAGTTTTTTTTTGGAAGGCGATTGTATTTTTTTGTAAAAACGTTTTAATATTTTTATTGAACTAGTGTAACTTTTGAAAATCACTCTCAATTTTCAGCCCTGGATTTGATAATTATATTTAAAACCCAATTTGCGGGATCAATGCATGATACTTGCAAAGCTACGTACCCACTATTTTACAAAGTTTGTGTAAAATGTGCTACGTGGTTAGCGTTCTCTAATATCCGTGAAAAAACCTCGCTGGCAAATGCCGAATGTCGTTAAAATGTGCATTTTCTAAATGGATATTTGAATGTGTCTGGGGCGAGTCATGCATACGAGTTGCCTTAAACTAGGATTCCTTTGCCGTGCCAGATATTTGCAACCAGCAGTTCAATCAATATATGAATTGGACAAACAACGCTTATTGTATAACTTAACTTTTGAAGAAATATTAAAGCTGATTGCTCTGTACCGTGTATGTAATTTTAGAGCACTCTACGTTTTGCTCATGTATCGTGGTAGCGTTTTTAGATATAAATGCCATAAAGCCTAAACTCTTAACAAATATCTTGACACAACAGGTACAAGTAAAGTAAGATACCCTAACCTTTGTTTCATGTGGCAATAGAACCCGTCGCCCCGAAAAACATAAGCAATCGCTCAGACACTGCGCCAATAGCGTGGACATAACTTGACAAAACGGATCTGAAAGCACCGTCGTTTATTGAGGAAGGCTCTAGCTAGAACATAAAGCATTCACGTACTACCACAACTCAGTCGTAGGAGGCAGTGGCCAAAAGCTAGTTCCCAATAAATATCATCGCACTTGATGCGGCCGTGCATCACGCCGCTGCTCACAGCCGTTGGATGGAGCCGTCGATACAGCATTAACGGAGATGGATGGCATCGACCCACGCCATCGCCTCTTTAATCTCACCTACAAAAGAGATATACGAGTGAGCCGTGCTTCCGATAACCGTGCTTTACATTGTTCTCTTCTGTTCATTTTACATTACCTACATGAGTCTTTGTTTAGGTAATCCGATTTGTAAATGTTTGTTAAACAGAAAGATGGAATATCCGCTTGTTTATTTTGCCTCAATTTAGGTACTTTAGGATAATCTCTTTTTACGGAAATATGTTAAATCTATTTTGGTTTGCGGAATAAGAATAATGGTTTCATGATTTTATTTCTTTGTTGAATTGTTATTAATTAATCAAATAAAGCCGAGACCTATGTAAATATTGGTAAAACGATTTTACTAAGCCGTTTTATGAAGATGAAGGTTATCTAAAGATATATATTTCCATTTAGAAGATCGAGAAATAATAATTATAATAGCAATAGATACTTAATTCAGTGAAGATGTTTCGCGTATCACTGCGAACGTCATAAAGCAAAATGCGTAATGGAGTGTAACAAAGAGCGAGTCTGTATCTGTGAGGAGCAGATCTGCAGACGAAGGTAACAATGACAAGGATTAATTACATCCCAATAATGACGGAACAATCTTATCTGACGCCATTGATGGAATAGATTATGAGAGCCGTTTGCGCTAAGCGCTACATCAACTGAGCCACTATTGAAATAGAAGCAGTTTTGTTTGCCATTGTGATCGAGAAATATGTCAACAATAGTTTCTACATCTCCCGCCAGCGAAGGGTTATTTATTACGCAGTATTATGATTTAGGGTCTAGGAACTTTGCCAATATTTTTGTGAGTATCGATGGCTAATGAATTATAGGATTAGCGAAGTTATGTGTGCGTTTAGTGACACATTTGGGTGTTATTTCAATTACAATCTTCTGTTTCCAGATAAATTTTGTGCTACATTTCGTCACGTCAACACGAGAAAATTCCGTTATCAAAGATAATGTAAATTTTCTGGGTTGATTTTATCTAATGAAGACGTTGTTCGTGGAAGTGGGGCGGAGTGGCGGTAGTAAACCGCGATCATCGAAACTTTTCAAATAAAACCGATGAGACCCCTTGTTTACGCACTTTGTTGCTTTAGCCGCCCTTTTCTTTGTTCAAATCCAACTTTGTCCTGTTTCCTTTAGTAATTTGTGGTTTCAACTATTTTATTGGGATTCAGAGAATCTAGTTAGGTTTTATATTTTTTTGGGGCCTCGTCTATCTTCTTGGTTGAATAAGTTTATTTTGCTGCAAATAATTTGTATGTAAAATTATGTTTCATACTATAATAACTATGATAGAAAAGTTAGCAAGTAATCATTTAATACTTTTAAAGGACTTTTGACGCATGTTGTAAAACTTTCATATTATAACTTCTCAAGATATTCTCAAATTCGTAAAAAAACTACTAAAAAAATCATTAAAACTTTAAATTACTTATTGGTTTTTAAACTATATGTTATCACGCAAAAGTGCATTTTTTTAATAATTTAAATGTAATAAATTGTATTCGACATAGTAGAGCGTGTAGAACATAATTTTCAATGCACCGTGGGGCTTGTTAATCACTATAATTATGCCTAAAGGAATTGAAGCATTTATCGCTCAGATAAACCCTTTGAAGCTTCATCTGGCAATATGAGCTCCGTTGAATATTCATAGTATGGGCAACTCATTAAGCCACTCCTACTATTTTAATGAAAGCAAATTCACTACACGAGCAATTTGTGCGAAGTTTGTGTTTATAGGAGCTGATTTAATATTAGTTTCGGTAGGCCAATCGTTGTTTAATAGGCTTGCGAGTTTTAATAACATACATGTATTTACATTTTGTTGTTACGGGTAGTTAGAAGCCTAAAAGTCTGACACCAGTCTTACCAAGGGGTTGTAATGTTACGCAGTAAGTAACTGGGTTGTGGAGGTCAAAAAGGCAGTCGTTCAATGTAAAATACTGGTATTCAGCTGCATCTGGTTAGACTGGAAGGTAACCCCAATATAATTAGGAAAAGACTGGGCAGATTGAAATATTTTCATTTTGCTAATAAATTAATTTTTGTGATCGTTTTATGTGTAAAGGGCGATTACCTGATTCAAATACGTATTTCAGTAAAAAAGAAAGAAAGATAGAAATAAAAAGATAAGAAAGAGAGAGAAAAGAGAGAAGAAAAAAGAGAGAGGGGAAGATATATATGAATATTAAGTTTACCGCAGTTAAATCTTACAAAAAGGGAAGAGAGAGAGGAAGATAGGTAGAAATATTAAGTTTACCGCAGTTAAATCAAACCATTCAGTTTTGTTAGAGCGGCTAATGCCGTCGTAAAGTGTAAAAGTGTCATATCATCATGAGATGTGCGCTCTCGCCGCGCGTGACGCACTTTATGACTATTTGATACTTCCGCGTCACATTACTTTCAGCACTATTCCTGATAAATAATATTTGATAACTTTAAAGAGTGGTGGGGGTACAGGAACTATGAAGACGATTTAGAATCACTGCGTAGATGTTTGTTTTGCGTGGGGTGTGAATCGAAGCGAACACCAATACTAGTGAGTGAGTTTCGGTCGCATTGGCGATTAGGTAAACTTATAAATTACGAAGAGCAATGGAGAGGGCTATGCTTGGAGTTTCCCTACGTGATCGAATCAGAAATGAAGAGATCCGCAGGAGAACCAAGGTAACCGACATAGCCCGAAGAATTGCCAAACTTAAGTGGCAATGGGCAGGACACATTGCCCGCAGAACAGATGGCCGATGGGGCCGAAAGGTTCTGGAGTGGCGACCGCGTACCGGAAGACGTAGCGTTGGAAGGCCTCCCACAAGATGGACCGATGACCTTGTAAAGGCCGCAGGTATCCGCTGGATGCGAGAAGCACAGAATCGGTGGAAGTGGCGGTGCTTGGGGGAGGCCTATGTCCAGCAGTGGACGTCTTTCGGCTGATATGATGATGATGATGATGATAAATTACGAAGACTCATTTTTGACTTTCTAATATGGTATCACGTAGGTAATACCTTATTAGAAAGTCAACAATTTTATGCCTGAGCACTATGGCTGTGTGTACAAAGTTCAATTTTACGAAACGAGTAGGAATTTATCATCGTTCAATTTGTTTCATTAAATCAGTTTGCCCTTCACATAAATTGAAATTAAGCAAAAGGAGAAGACCCACGTATTGTATCTACGCGTACAACGCGTACGTTACTCTCGTAATTTACGTGAACCCGTAAGTTCTGGTCAGCCGGGGGACGATCTATGTTAATCGAAAGCAATGGGCCGCAATCCCACAATCCTATAGAGACCACAGACTATTGGATACAATGGATAGAATTACTAACAGGTACCCATTATGGTAGGTATTTACCTATATAATGTATATCATCAATGATTTTCAATTTAATGATATGAAAAAGTAATAAATATGTTCTATATATTTAATGAGTATTGGTTTCAAAACAGAATTAATCAGCTTTTTGAAATTCATGTAATCGCATCTATAATTATTTTATCATTTTAATTATTTGACTTCCGTGTGATGCAGAATAGTTTATTTATTTTAATGTCAGTAATGAGGTTAAAACCTTCGATCAATAATATTGCACTAAAACGATGCCATCAGAATATTTTTTAAACACACACGGACACTGTGTGTAGGTAACTACACCTACAGAAATCATATTATTATACAATTTAAAAGAACTATAATATCTACTTAATTATGCAACTGTTGTATAATGAGTATTTTAATACCTAATTATGTACAGTTGCATACAAGTCTTTATCTACACCCATGAAATGATTCCTCTATAAACAACAAAAAAATAAATTTCTGCAATATCAATATAATATCGAACAAAAATGGCGGTATACAACGTGAATTCGAATAACCTATAAGTTTTTTTTTAATTACGGCGCTGTGGTATTGAAAAGCGCGTGCATGACAATGTTTTTTTTTTATTCATTAAGATACCACCAATTGAGTAGTGAGAATGTTCGATGAGTAAGGAAGGGATCGAAAAAGCAAAGGAGTTGCATAATGAAATTTAGTACAACATTATAACACTCGTTCGTTTGGATGGATATTATAGTTACTATGACACTGGTTGTTTTAATGTTGGCAATAAGCTAACTGTTCCAGAAACTTTTATAGAGGATTTATAGCATGGGTGTAGATGAATCCATAAGAGCGATGGGTCACGAAAGTAAAAAGTATGTCTAGGTATGTAATAGTAAAACATTTACCTGCACATCCTGCATAAAACTTTTACCATTTACTTAGTACCACGCCACCCATTATGTAATTACGAACACGTTCCGGAGGTTCTAGTTATTCACAAAAGTAAGGACTTTAAGGTTGTAAGAAAGAGGTTAGGCCTCTGGGGCGTGATAGCGGCGCCCGTAAAACGAGTTGAGCCAGCGGAACTTTCAGGTTTCCGCTCTTTCAAAGTACCGCGAGTCCGCGAAGTACGCGAAGTACGACGAACGTAGCAAACTTCAGCGCGGTCCGGTGAGCTTCCGTAATTTCTAACAAAATTCCTCTTTAACTTGAAGTAGTAAATGCAAATTTATCCTACGCTTATTAGGTTCCGGAGCGAATTATTATATCACTTTGTAATGACTTGGATAATTGCTAACTCATTATGCTTGAATGTCTCCGGAGGGTTGTTGTAGCTTTGGGAGATAGTACGTATAGATTGTTATACTTGTTTTATCCAAAACTACGTGGCTCCAATTTGTGTATGGTAGTAAGTTTTATCCCCATTTATTAATAAATAGTAAAAAAAAAAAAAAATTGGTATTAAGATATTGGGTGAAAACATGAACGCCGTTTTTTTTTACCACAATTTGCAAGTTCTTGGCCTGCATCTTATCTGATGGTAAGTAATGATCAGGCCGAAGGTAGAAGTGAGCTTCACCCGGAATCCTCAACCACAGAGGAACTGGCTATCTTACCTCTAACTGCGGAAACACAACAATGGCCATTGACTTAGATAAGATGGTGCAGGTAGTTGTTTGGTGGTAGGGTTTGTTCTAAGCCCGCCTGGCCAGGCGGGCTTAGAACAAACCCTACCACCTACCACCAAGAAAACCGAGCAGAAAATTTTGCCCCCGCTGAAAATCGAACACCGATCTTCTGGGTCTGAGACAGGTGCTCTAATAACCACTCGACCACAGAGGCGGTGAAAAGCTGCTTACAAAAAAAGAAAACCGTTTGATTTTACCCTGTGTTTTCTTATAGCAATTTACATGTTTATAATATTCTTGGCAAATATGACTTTTAATATCAAGAGAAAGGGAAACAAATATTTGATATATGTATAATATTAATAGATCTGAAGAAAGGTAGCTCGGGGAAAAGTATTAGGTAGATATAAGAAACGCGCGCATAGTAAGAAAGTCGGTTCTTTTGATATTGTAAGTATCGGAGAGCGTCAACGAAGCTTTATTTTTAAACTTGAAACGTTGCTTTGTACTCAATATTTCCATCTTTTTGATAAAGAAGGCGCGAACTCGTTGCTTACAGTAACTGTTTGAGTGCAAGAGACGATAACAATAAACTCTCTGTATTTTCTTTAATAATAATGCATGAGAGTAGGTAAGTAGGTACTAAAAACGTTGCAGAGCTGTGAGATCAATACTAGACGAGTAGCTCTTAATTACATTGTCTTTTAGATTGTTTTACCTTCACTTGATTGGATTCCAACCCTAGTTTTAAACAAACTGCGCAGCACATAAATCAACAAGTATTTTTAAACGACATTAATTCTAGTCGTGACCCATTTCGATTCCCGTGGTTCGGATCGCGAGAGCCTCTCGGAACGCAAACGCAGCCGAGTCATCCATCAAATCAAAGTTGATCTTTGTTCGATTTATGAAAACCGATAGTTTGCTTTTCGTGCCGCCATAATAATCTCTGTCATATTGGAAAACTTTATGAAGAATCGACGCTTTTTTGTCGTCCCCAGAGAAGGTTGGCGAATAAAGCGATATTGTTGTTGTCTCAATTTAGGTGGTTCAATTAGTAAGACGATATTATTTATTGATGTCTTAAATATAGAATTGGCTGGGTCCTGAAATAAAACATTGAACTCGGTACTGATTTCATTCGCTTAGTTACCAAGGCAAAACTCGTCGTGGGCATCGAAGAAAGCAACGGGAGATAAGGTTCAGAATATTTGGATAATGCTAAATTATCTTAGAACTCATCACGAACTTAATCAGGAAAGGGCGTAGAGGGAAGGAGAATATAAGGGTCTTTCCGTGATATCAACTAGCAACGTTTCCAATTATGATCACAAGGTTTCCTCCAATAACAAAATGTTTTACGAAAAACTCGTTTGAAATAGTGATAAATTTTAACATGGGATGGTTAAAAGCACTTTTACAGCGTCCCGATATTTCAATATCCACGGAATTTCTAATAACATGCGCTTCATGGGGAGCGAGTAGCGACCCGTCAGCGCGTATCGTAATGGACATTTTGTTAGCCTGAAGCCACGTCATTAAACTCATGCGATCAGCGTTCAGCGCATAGGCTATAGTTTGGCAGGTTGGCGGGTGAAGTTTGCGTCGATGAGCTGAGTCGGCGGTAAAAGTTGGCACATCAATATGCAGGGGCGCCTGGCCGGTGGCCAATGTAGGATACGCCAATTGAATATTTTGGCCGTCCCAGGTCCCGCTACACATCCGCGATACACAACTTGCGACAAGTTTAATGGGGTGCTCATAATAACGCGTCCACTCGCCGATAACGCGACGTTTCTTTTTCTTTTCGTAAATTGTGGGCTTTATTGGGCAAAATGGGTTCTTAAATTGTTGAAATCTTTAGCTAAACACTTGGTTTTATATCTCGCTGTTTCTATTCTTCTTTGTATATTAACAATACCCACTTACAAATAGTTAAAATCAGTTGTTTTTTGCATAGGTAGGTTTTTTTGTAATGATTACGTAACATCGACATTGTATACAATGTTTCACCAAAAACTTCATATATTTTATATTGCACTAATACATACCTGAAGCATTCCGCATTCGAAACATTGATTTTGATGGAATTTGTGTCGCTATGTGGGATTTAATAGGGATTATAATAGTGTGCCGTGTTTCAAGGGGAGAACTAATACTGTTGCCGTCTGTACATGTTTGATCATACATGTTTAGCGTCATCATTATACGTGTGTAGAGTTCCTGTCTGACTGTCGGAATTTGGCTAATTAGTGTTTGTTACTCCAATGGGTATTCGACAGCAATCTTGTTATTGTTACTAGGTATATAGTCGACATGCAGGATTTAGTTAGACTGTTCATTTGATGAATAGATAATATATACAGACATTTCTTTATTAGATATCTGATATGTGTTTAGTTATTATTTGGAAATTCCGCGTGCATTAAATATGTAGGTAGATACTAATTGGTAACTTCTATATTGAATACTAGCTTATGCCCGCGGCTTCGCCCGCCCGGGGATTTCGGAATTTATTCCACGGAAACGTATTACTTACGACTTCGTTAAAAAAACCCCCTGATTTTGAAACATTCTTCATTGGTGCTCCGCTCCTATTGGTCTTAGCGTGATGATATATAGCCTATTGCCTTCCTTGAGGGCTATCTAACACTGAAATATTTTTTTCAAATCGGACCAGTAGGTACTTCCTGAGATTAGCGCGTTCAAGCAAACAAACAAACTCTTCAGCTTTATATATTAGTATAGATATAGTTGGGATGGAGCGAGGTCTTTAGAACCTTAATTTTTAATAGTCAAGCAGTTTATGACCACTCAACAGAAGACTACCATTTAACCAGAACACAATTTCCATGAAATAATACGTATAGAGAACATTGTAACATTATTTTTATAAACCCCTAAGGTTACAAAGTGAGACAAACCACCTAAAGGTACATGAAGCCCAAACATTATCCAAAGTATTTCTGTCGCCGTAATTCAATGCCCAACAATTTAATTACAAACATTTGTATTGTTCCCCAAAACCTCGTGTAAGTAATTCAAAGCTTACAAAGCTACAAAAGGTTAAGGACATTATTCCTTTAACATTTCAAGAAACAACTTGAAACATGAACATGAAATTCGTGACGATTACAGTGTAGTCTATCATTCGTTTGAGGTGGCTATAGACACGTAGGTACTAATGACTAAAGTCCGATGAGTTGAGGAGTGCTGCGGTAAAGCTCTTTGTTTTCCATCTAAAGTCCACGATTGCAGATAACTTAGTACTGATTCAATGCGGGCTGCATGTTTTGCTAGTCCGTGAAGATACGACGTATTCTCAAATAGCCGTGTATGGAATATAAATTAAAACACACAGGCTGCTTTCGCGAGCACATTCGGTCCGTGTGAAGGTTTTATTTCATACGATAAAGCCGTTGGGGTAATTTACTCCGAGAAGCGTTTAAAATAAATCTGCTTGTAAAAGAGACAAATAAAATTGTGTGACGCAAGAGCAGATCTTTAACTAAGTCAAGGCCGCAGTAAATTCCAGTGTCGGGCAAGGACACAGTAAAGGCGTAAGAGGTGTTTTTATCTTCCAGAATCCTAACAAGTTAAGGAACCCTTACTTGATAGGATTTGATAAAGATGCATGAACTATATTAACCGCCAACGATGCAAAAATACTTTAAACGGGAGCAGTGGTGGCTAAGTGGTAAGGGCCGTGACTTACAAGTTGTATGTCGTGGGTTCGAACCCAAACAGGCGCTTTACTTTGTGTAAATAATTTCATCACCACTGCTCTTAAAACGGTGAAACATCGTGAGGAAACTGGCATGTCCTAGAACCAAAACCCAACCTGTACTGGGCCCGCGTAGTGGATTACGGCCCACTCCCTCTCACCGAGAGGATTATACTCTTAAAGATAGACACAAAGCTCAACTTCATTAAACAAACGAACCCTAACAGAGTTTGAGCTGTGATGTGAGAGGATATAGGCGTAGAAAATAACAATGCCGAGTGTGTAGGTAATCGTCCGCCTCCCGACACTGCTCGACGCAGAACGACGCTGCCCAACGCTGCCGGGGCAAATTTCGATTGCAAATTTTAATTGTACTGGCGCGTGTCGAAACCACATCGAAAACCTTACGGGTAAAACGCCGCTTGTTTCAAAACACTCGCAAATGGAACTAGTTTGTATGCAAGTGAAGTTTTTCATAAACTTTTGCCGGTTTAAACCGCGCCAGGCGTTACTCTGAGGCAAAAAGTGTAATTAGAGGAAGAATGGAAATGAATTCGTTTCCTCTAATTTCTTTTATTCCATGGTGAATACTTATTTTCATGTTATTAAATTCTTGACGCTTCGTTTTGCCTGTGTCGCATTTGAAATAGCTTTTCTTATGCATGGCAAAGTAGTTATTCTGAGTGTCTACAGTCTAGACATCGTTTAAGTGTGCTTGAATGATGTATATATAAAAGTTCCTTACAAACTCATCGCATTTGAATCGATTCTTCTAAAAATAGATGCTATTCTGTACCGTCCTTATCGTCGTCTTCGGTTAATCAATCAAAGATGACGTTCCGATCATTAAATTTAAGTAGTTGAGGAGCAAAAATAAGTCTAGTCCTGCGGCATGAATAAAATTAGAATTGTAGAACACCTTTTACATTATTTTACCAAAGTTGTTTACTAAGTTCGGGACAAAGGGGAGGCTGATAGGGGTAGACTCAGCGAACGTCAGTCTTGTCAACTACTTTATGTGTGAACACAGTTTTGAAATTGTTGAATGCACTTGCTACTTTAACTCACTCTGTATTTAAATGAAAGTTTCTTTATTATAATATGCTCGAAGTGTAACTATTTTGAGCGAGCTCTTCTATAGTGCATTACTTGCGAAATGGTGTAAGTAATAAAGTAAGCTTCTGCGGAAACTATTCTTCTGATACCAAAGAATTACAACCATAAAATCTATATTGAAGGTAACTTTAATGAAAGTGCTTCTTTGTTAGTTTATTGAGAGTGATGGAAGTGGATGTAGAAGGTAAGCTGTTATGGTAATGGATCAAACAAGCATCAGACACTATTTGCCGCGTACCTTGTTGATGGTACGAACAGGAAGCGACACAGTGCAGTGCCGGTAAACGGATTACGGGCGATGGGCAGCTGTGCGCGAACCTGTGCCTCGGTGTTTGCGCTGCCCCCGGCCCCACGACCCGCCGACACCTTGATGTATAGCTAATATCCTTTACCTGCACTGAATTTCATCAAAATGTTCCAAAGTTGCACTAGAATAAATTACGTTGGTATTCACACAACCGGGGTGGTCGCGGTAAGTAAACTTGACGAATGTATACTATTCGTCAGGAACCCGTACTCTGTGTGTATTCCTATCGGGTATATTTTCCGAACTAGCGCAGTTTCAGTGCAGTGTTGTGGACTAAAAAATGCGTGTGTTTTTATGATATTTCGGCGCAGTCGGAAAGTTTTAAATCAATAAATGTTGAGATAGCTTGGCGCACGTGATTATGTTACAAAAATTTCCAACGTTGGTATTATTTATATGTAGATAGATGACGTTGATTTGACTAAAAGTCAATCTTCCTAGCCTCTTCCCAACTATGTTGGGATCGGCTTCCAGTCTAACCGGATGCAGCTGAATACCAGTATTTTACATGGAGCGACTGCCTACCTGACCTCCACAACCCAGTAACTGATGGGTAATACCCCTTGGTAAGACTGGTCTAGACTTTCGGGCTTCTGACGATCTTAACGACTGTCAAAGATCCATGAATGACAGCCGGGACCAACAGCTTAACGTGCTTTCCAAGGCACGGAGGAGTCTCGGTATGTAAAGATGGTCACCCATCCACTGACCAACCACGGCAAGCGTAGCTTAACCTGATGGATCGACCCATGCGGCTTGTTACTACTTAGCCACGAGTTTCTCTTGTTGTTGATTTTACTAAAAGTGTAACATAAAATACTATACCATTTGTTCCGAATAATGAAGATGAGCATATGCAAATGATCGTATATTTAAATCATCAAGTTCATACAGACTGAAGTACGAAAATCGCACAGTAGGATTATGCAGTCTCGGTAAAATATTTCATAGAGCTTGGTGCCCTAGAGGAAATCCAATTAGCCAGAGCCTGTTTGACCATCAGCGCAGCGTGTCGCTATCGCACGCTGTTGCTGCGAATTAATACGACAGTTTGTTACTGCGTCGTTTCGATGCTGCCATTTATCGGCCGGTTTGCATAAGACGCCTTCAAAAATACTTTTGTGTGACAATTGTCTTGACTGTGTTGTCTGCTTTGGGTGTTATTATTTTAATAACTGTATAGTTACAACAAGCTTAGTTTCTCTTTACTTCAACCTCACTCATCATCATGAATAAGTTTTACTACTTTCTTTCTCCCTACTGTTCTTTTGCACGACTCATAATGCGAAGCATTAGAGTGTGCTCTACGATCGAAAAATTATTTTTGTCCCATTTTTGTAACTGTTTTTATTGTTACACTCCTGCTAGTACACAGAACCTACTTAATTTATATACCATTGTATAGATGATTAAATGGAGATTAATACTGTACTTTTTAACAATTGATTTAATGCAGCAGAAATGGAAAAAGCATAAAAATAGTTGAAAAAAAATTCCTGTCCGTCAATTTATGAACCCTGAAAACATTGTAGCTTGCGATAAAATCAATTAATTGAGTCAATTTTTTTTTTATACATTCGTTTCAGCCGTAGAAGGAACCCTATTGAAAATGGCTCTTTTATTCAAAGTAGTTTAATTATAATTAATAAAATACTAACTAAAATATAATATCTTTATCTAAATATTTCCAACCTTTGTCCGTAAGTTGCCTAGCAACCGCCAAGTAAATATCTTTGTCAGTCGCTGACATTACGACTTCATGAAAAGTGATAAATTGTTCATTTTGAAACTATATTTTGAATTTCTTTTTCGTTTATGAATGAGTGATAAGTATGAGGCGTGCACTTTTGGATTTTCCAAACTATTTTTTTCTTTTTTCGTTTTCTATTTTTGTTCTCAATTTTACTTTTTTTAAATTTTTTCTTTCTTCTTACTGTTTTTGTTTAGGATAAATAAAAACTAAGCTTGTATATGGATGTCTAAATACGCCTTTCAATAAATGCGTCGAACTTCATCAATGCAGGAACAAGTCACGGACCCTTTATAAGGAAATAAATGCCTAAATGTTTATGTTACCGTGCTTTAATGTCATCTGCTTTTAGAAAAGAGCATCAACTTGCAACCAAAATGAAATTCTAAGAACTTCTTTAGAAGCTCTTTATATTCCACTTACATATTGGTTACCTAGAACTAGTCTGTAATGAATGATCGCCGGAAAAAGTATGGATTTAGAGACGACGTTAAGCGGAACCCGTCGACCCGAGGGACAAGGTCGGCTTAAAGTATTGTCTGAAGAACGGGCATATTTCACTCCTGATATATTATCTTAAATGGCTCATTTCCGATTGCGTATATTCTTTTATTAGAAACTAGCTGACCGCAGCTCACTTCGTTGTGCGGTAAACATAAATATGTAGCATAAATGACACTCACAAATAACGTGGCTTTCTATTGGTCAAAGAATTTTCAAAATCGGTTTAGTAGATCCAGAGATTACCCCCTACAACCTCACAACCTTTACCTCTTTATAATATTATTAGTAACTAGCTGCCCGTCCCGGCTTCGCACGGGTAGCACTAAGTACTTATCTACGGCTACCTACCCTACCTACCTCGCAGCTTTTCCATATTTTCTCAACGTTTAAACCTTCCCTGGACTACGACAAACATTTCAAAACCAAAATCAGCAAAATCGGTCCAGCCGTTCTCGAGTTTTAGCCAGACTAACGAACAGCAAATGATTTTTATATATAAGAAGAAGAAGAAGAAGAAGACTAGCTGCCCGCCCCGGCTTCGCACGGGTGGCACTAAGTACTTAGATATTAGTATATATTAGTATTCGTATATTAGTTTATATATATCTACCAATAATGGAAATGATAATATTCGCAGTGAATGAGAGAGTTCCTTGGTACAAAGAGCTATTCAAATGATTTCGGTTGAACTTCTGAATAAATTCGACAAAAAGAACTCTTAAGTCACCCCCTGCTTGTTAGATATATTTTTTTTCAAAATGTTCTAAAGACCGTAGCAAATAACAATCAGGATAACTTTGTTACAAAAAAAAAAATACTTCGCAGTTTTATAACAAGCTCAGTTAAGATTTCATCAGGATTTTTAGAAAAGTTTGTTAATGTAACAAGGTTTTTAATTAGTACAGTCAGAATCAAAACTCAATTAGCGTTTTAACCCGGGCTTTTCGACGTGTGCCCGAAGTTCGTTATGTAATTTGCGTTGAGCGTATTACATAGAACGCCATCGCGCCACTTGGTAAAGTCATCGGCAAAATTCGCAAGTCCGTACCCGTGGGTCGTGTGCTAATCGGTAAATTCGGTTATCGCGAATATAACGAATATCGGTTTTCAACATTTATTTTGTTGAAAAGATTTTGTTGATTTTCAGTGGTTTATTTTGCGTTTACTGTTTATTATAAACTTTATACTATGGCGGGGCTTTCCAGTCCATTGTTCAAGTCAACGATTATTTTCTTTGAAACTTTTCAAAGCAATAAATACTTCTATTCTTAAATGTAACTTTAGAGAATAATGTTTAAACGAACATCAAAAGTTTTTACATGTTCAAATAATTGGTTGAGACTGAATTTCAAAGAAAAGCGAGCAATTTGTAATGCTCGTTAAGTTAAGTTTGTAACTACAATGTACGTAATTGATGTCGTGAATTTAGTAACTTTCTTGAGTGAAATACGCTTCAGTTGCAAAAGCCGTATAATTATTCTGACTATTATAGCATTTTTTTGGGAAATAAAGATATTTATTATAATTTTTATGTCTTTGACATTTCTGGGGTCCCGGATCTTTGGAAGGCATACGAGGGGCCGAAGCCAACTCGCAGAGGCCCGTTAGACGAGTTAAATGAAACGCGGCACCAACCGACGATTACCCGTGTACGCGCTATGCTAGTGCACTCAAGGACAACCCCCGGTTGGTGCAGAACTATTGCAAGATATGGAAACAAAGATATTGGATTATGGGTTTGGGTGGCTAAGTGAACTGGTTATCTAGAACTATGGAAAGAATAGTCTTTCCATAGTTCTTGATAACCAGTTCACAAGTTCACAATTTTATATAAAATACACAGGTAAAATGGCAGGAGGTGACTTGCACACTCAATAATGGGCCCACGAAAACTGACGTAGCGACAAGGAGGCAACATATCCTGAGATGCTTGAGGAGTGGAGCGGTATTCCATGGCTTTCAGAACAATCCAAGACTCGGAAAGATGGTCAAGATCCCTACGAGCACTTACTGGAACACTTCCTTTCTCTGAGCACGTGTGCTGTTGCGAATCTCCAATCAAGCCGGCCAATAAAGGTAACAATGAGGTGGGAGCTCTATTCCTCGTCAGTGTTCACTCCAGCCGGCCAATAAAGGCAAGCCAGACGTCAGGAACAAGACTTCTCCCGGGAGATAGGGCCCGTGGGCTCGCTACTGCCCTACTGCTGCCCTGCGGGTTTCTGTATCTCTCTTGGTCTGGCTCCTCATCCTAGGTCTGTTCCGGCAAAGTAAACTCTACCGGCACAGACCTAGAGCTCGGAGCATGCAAGCCCCACCACGATGTCAACGTAGAGATACGGCGGTGGGGTTATTATTATTATTATAACATCACGTCTGTAATCCTCTAAGGGTTAGGCACAAGTGTGTAGTAGATACACCTACATTAAGCCAGTTTAATGTATTATTCTTTTATCCCACAAATAATACCAATTAATTGATTAATTTCTTTTTTTTTCTTAATAATATTATAAATTACCTATTACATTTTTAATTTAAAAAAATGAAATAATAATAATAATAATTTGACTACAAAATTAAAAAATCTCAATTGAAATGTTCACATGTAATAAGGAGCGAGCCTATTGCCCACAACAGGGCACAAATTCCTGATGGAAAAACCCAATAACACTTTGCCCGACCTGGGAATGGAACTCAGGGCCTCATATTCAGCAGTAGCGGTTGCGACCACCAGACCAACGAGCCAGGCTTACTATTATGTTTATGCATATCGATATCATTTTACGTGGCAGTTTTCATACTTAGGGCCTGTTTCAATTAACGTTAAAGTTCCTATTAACTTACTTGACAGATAATTTCATACAAATTCGGTTCCATTTTTGAATTTATTTGGTAAGTAGTGGCTATTCGAACCAAAATGAAACGAAGTTAGTTACAGCTTGTTTACAGGTTAGTCTAAAGTTATGATTAATTTTCGTTGTTTATTTAGATAGTTTAATGTCAGTTTATCGTAAACTAGCTTTCACCCGAAGCTTCGCCCACGTGCATGTCGGAAAATATCCCACGGGAACGAACTACCGGGATTAAAATTACCAACTCAACTCGGTTTTTGGGTGACGTCTCTGAGTGTGGAAACTGTGACTGTATTGTTGTATTGGGTTACCACTTGTAAAAACAAATGTAAGTGCCTAATATGAAATAAACAAATAACTATCTGCATCCAAATCCGTTAAGTGCTTGGCCAGACTGGCAGCGCGGGCGCGGGGCGGGCGCGGTGCGACGTACTCAAACATTATTATTATAATATGAAGTTCTTATGTTTGAGTCATCGATCACTAATAAAGAACTAGATACACAATCAGCGGCAAAAAATGTCCTCACCGAATGAGCACCCACTTGAACATTTCGGTGCGCTTTTGATTTAGTAGCATTCGAACGCTCCGACGGTAAACACGCGACATAGTATCGGTCGTAAAAATTTATTGCTTTTTAAACATATTTTTGTGAAATAAACTTTAAGCATTTCGTTTAAGGTTGAATTTACATTAATTTATATTTATTTCAACTATTATTACTTAAACACAATTTGGTGCCAGTTTTAAGAGAACTTTTGTTTGGGATTGTGTATCTAGTTCATTATTATTGATCGCGTCCGCCCCGCGCCCGCGCTGCCAGTCTGGCCAAGCACTAAGCCGTTCTTGTGCCAATCCAGAACACCAAACAAACGACAAACGAACAAAAATTCTATAAACTATACTAGCTTTTTCCCGCGGCTTCGCTCGCGTGGATGTCGGAAAACCAAGGAAATGTACTACCGGGATAAAAAGTATTCTTTGTCCAGGTTATAAACTATCTGTCGCCTAAATCCAAATCGCCAAATTCTATTAGTAGCATAACGTAATGATTGTACTTTTTGTTAGGTTACTGTTCAGAAATAGTGCACGATTTCTAATGATAGAAATTGATGAATTGATAGAAATTGAGAGAAGAATTGTAGAGGAGCTGGAAACTAAGTAATAACAGCCGCACGGGTCGACCCATCAGGTTAAGCTACGGTTGCCGTGGATGGTCTGTGGACGGGTGACCATCTTGACATACCGAGACTCCTCCATGCCTCGGAAAGCATGTTAAGCCGTTGGTCCCGGCTGCCATTCATGGATCTTTGACAGTTGTTACGGGTCGTCAGAAGCCCGAAAGTCTGACAACCAGTCTTACCAAGGGGTATCGTATTACCCAGTAACTCGGTTGTGGAGGTCAGATAGGCAGTCGCTCCATGTAAAATAATGGTATTCAGCTGCATCCGGTTACACAGGAAGCCGACCCCAACATAATTGGGAAAAGGCTAGGCAGATTGATTGTTTTATAATTGAAATACTATATCGTGAATTCATGAAACCCTAGTACTTTTTGTTAGGTTAGTTTAGGTACTGCTCAGAAATTGTGCACGTGTCATGAACAGAATACCGTCTTGAACTTCGATTGCAGCGTCACCTATCGGGCCCAATTGTGAATAGCAAATTCCAAAAAATAGATGTCGTTGCGTGTATCTTGATATAGGTCAGTGCGATGCAAATAAAATATTTCAACCCTTTTCATCCCGGTAGGGGTTGTTTCCGAAAAATATTGATTCACGTTATTCTTTGTTTTCGGTTTTAAGTATAAATACTGAGTTTCGAGTAAATCAGACCTCGCATAAAAAATCTTTCATACAAACTTTGACACCCCTAATCCCCATTTATTACTAAGATAAGTATTCGTACGAAGTACTCTCTATCGGCTTTAGCACCCTCAAAAACTACGAAAGCGACACCCATGACGAAAAATGACAAATTGGTCGCAGCCGCCATCTTGGATTTACATTTAGACCTCCCTTTCGGCTTAAGCACATTAGAAATCTATGTAAACGACACCCATGTCGATTTTTTTTTAAATATTCACATCCGCCATCTTGGATTAACTTTTTGACGTCACTATCGGCTTTAGTACCCTTGAAAACTTCGAAAACGACACCAATGACGAAAAATAAAAAAAGAATTCACAGCCTCCATCTTGGATTTACATTTTGACCTCACTATCGGCTTTAGCACTATCCAAAACTACGAAAACGACACCCATGACGAAAAATTTGAAAATATTCACAGCCGCCATCTTGGATTTACTTTTTGACGTCACTATCGGCTTTAGCACCCTTGAAAACTACGAAAACGACACCAATGACGAAAAATAAAAAAGAATTCGCAGCCGCCATCTTGGATTTACATTTTGACCTCATTATCGGCTTTAGCACCATCGAAAACTACGAAAACGACTCCCATGACGAAAAATAAGAAAACTTTCGCAGCCGCCATCTTGGATTTACATTTTGACCTCATTATCGGCTTTAGCACCATCGAAAACTACGAAAACGACTCCCATGACGAAAAATAAGAAAACTTTCGCAGCCGCCATCTTGGATTTACATTTTGACCTCACTATCGGCTTTAGCACTATCGAAAACTACGAAAACGACACCCATGACGAAAAATGAGTAAATCGCAGCCGTCATTAAAATATTTTAACCCTTTTCACCCCGTTAGGGGTTGTTTCCGAAAAACCTTGATACGCATTATTCTTTATTTTCGATTTTAAGTATAAATACTGAGTTTCGAGTTATTCGGACCTAGCGTAAATTTTTTTCATACAAATTTTGACACCCCCCAATCCCCGTTTAGGGGGTAGCTTAGAAAAACTAAAAATGACAAACTTTATGATTTACTTAGGTAAGTATTCGTGCCAAGTTTCAAGTCTATTAACTCAAGGAATAAGATTTTGCATACAATCGAAATCCCCCCTTTTCACCCCCTTAAAAGTCGAATTTTCAAAAACCCCTTCTTAGTGCTCCCCTACATTATTAAAGGAAGCTGTGTGGAAAATTTCACGTTCCTAGTCCCAGTAGTTTCGGCTGTGCGTTGATATGTCAGTCAGTGAATCAGTTTCTCCTTTTATATATATAGATTTTCGGCATCAGACTCACACCTCATAGCAATTACCTTTAAAAAAAAAAACAACGGGTTGCACTCCGGGAGTGCCGGCAGAAGTGAAAACTTGAACATTAACGTTGTGCATTTTTGAATATTTTGGAACGGTTAGGGAATAATTTCGCACGAATTGCTTTATTAAAGTACTATAATTTATGTGGTTAAATACAATATTCATTAGTAGTAGTAGTATATTTATTTATTTTCAAAATATAGTCTAACAAAAATAAACAATAACGCTTTTCATGAAGTATGTTTTGTCTGCTTTTTTTTACCCATCAATATGGGTAAAAAATTTCTTACCTCGTAATCTTTACGTAATCTCAAAGACTATTTACTTTGACGGTTGCTAGGCAACGGATCTTACGGCACGTTCTGACGCGAGTTTAACATTTTTTACCCATCCCAAAAAAAGTGCACAACGCCGCTAAAGAAGTTTTCACTTCACAAATATTCAATACTAACTGCGCCCCGCGGGTTTCACTCACTTAAGTCTCCCGTGGGAATATTGGAATAAAAGGTATCCTATGTCCTTTTCCAAGTCAAGGGCTACCCATGTGCCAAATTTCATCCAAATCTATTCATCCGTTTTAGCGTGAAGCGTAACAAACAAACTCACTTTCGCATTTATTATATTAGGTAGGAAGTTAGGATATAGTTCTGACGTCATCACTATATATTATATTATACTAGCTGCCCACCCCGGCTTCGCACGGGTAGCAGTAAGTACTTATCTACGGCGCACCTACCTATCTACCTACTCTGCCCTACCTACCTACCCTACACTGCCCGACCTACCTACCTACCCTGCCCTACCTACCTACCCTACCTACCTACATACCTACCTACCTACCTTACACCTACTTATCCTAAGATCCTTCTCCTTAAAATAACGAAAAAAGAATTAGTGAAATCGGTCCAGCCGTTCACGCGTGTTCAAACAGGGATTCATTTTAGGCCCTAAACTTTAGTGAGTGAGAGAGAGAAAGCTTATTGTGAGAGAACGACAGGAGACCGGCTTCATTCTCATCCTTACTCTGTGCTGTTTACGGGATGAGAAGTGACACTGGTAGACGCCTGACGGGAATAACTGATCGAGTGGTAACTGATCAAATATCGACCGCCAAGAGTAGAAAATTATTAAAGTAGTAATATCCTATTAAAAAATAGGGGTTGGTGGTAGAAGGATGAAAATTTAGGGTTGTATGTATTTTTTTATGCAAAATCATAAAAAAATTAGAATAAAAAAAATTGTCCAAAAAAAGAAAAAAAAAAAACTTAGGGTGGACCACTCTTATCACTTAGGGGTACGAAAAATTGTTTACATCCTATTCTCATACCTACCTAATATACACAAAAAAATTCATAGAAATCGGTCAAGCCGTTTCGGAGGAGTTTGGCAACAAACACCGTGACACGAGAATTTTATATATTAGATGTAACGACCGACATTACTTAAATACATGTCTTGATAACCATTAACCCGTCCACTAGCCTTGCTAACTGGCCAACATTGTTCACCAACTATGGCAAAAACTCCGCTCGCATAGCGAGTGCCGATAAGAGAATGAGACAAGATAAACAACAGAGAACCACTAGCTCGATACTTATAATTAACAAAAAGTATACCAAGATCAAAGGCGCCTAAAGAGTTAAGTGGAGCTTCAATTTGTGCCAGAGTACTAATTAAAACCACATTTGGCACAGATACTGCCAGTTTAAAGTTTATACAATCTCGCTGAGCCAGTGTAGTGAGAGCGGTCACCATGTCAACTGTTTATTACAGCACTTTACACTAGTCCTATGTTACGAGTTATGTGCGGTGTTACAGAAATATTAGAACAGGCTTTTTTCTGTTAATTGTTCTTGTGTTTGGTTCCTAGATTGTTTTTTTTAGGGTTGCGTACCCAAAGGGTACCAAACGGAACCATATTACTTAGCCTCCGCTGTCCGTCCGTTCGTCTGTCTGTCAGCAGGCTGTATCTCATGAACCGTAATAGGTAGACAGTTGTAATTTTAACAGATTGTGTATTTTTATTGCCGCTATAACAACAATGAATTAAGAATTAAAGGGGGTCGCCCCTTTAATTAGAGAGCAGTGGTGGCCCAGTGAGAGCAGTGGTGGCCGTGGTATCGGCCCCGACTTACGAGTTGTAGGTCGTGGGTTCGAACCCAAGCAGGCTTTTTAGTTTGTGTAAATAATTTCATCACCACTGCTCTCAAAACGGTGAAGGAAAATATTGTGAGGAAACCGGCATGTCTTAAAATCAAAAATTCGAAGACATGTGACATCTACCAACCCGCACTGGGCCCGCGTGGTGGATTACGGCCCACTCTCTCTCATAGAGAGGAGGCCTGTGTCCCAGCAGTATGTTTTATGTACTTATGCCCCTTTAATTGTTAACATACTATATAACATACATAACCACACAAGAAAAGGGTTTCGTCGACGATTTTAGCTTGATCTTTAAAACCCTTTGTGTCGGCTCCGGGCCGATTTTTTGGTAATGATTTATTTTCGGAACTATAATGGATAATAGCAATGGCACTGCTAAACGGCTTACTAACCCCATCCATGAAAGAAGAGTACAGCTGTTCTTCGTCTAGTAGTTACCGCACGTCCGCAAAAATCCAGTCATACATATTCTATTTGCCCTGCGTAGACACTCGTTTACCAACGACGGATGCTCAGTCAATCGAACAGAGGCTCAGCCAATGGAATGTAACAGAAGCCTAAAGCTCAGGCCAGAACTACAAGTCACCCGGGACTCGTGGCTCAAACATAGTTATGGGATTTACATGGGAACACGCAGAACAATGTTTTATTGCCCGACTGTATTAGAGTTGGTATTTCCCAAAGGCCTTCTGAAAATGTATTTGGAATTGCATGTTTCATCAAATGTATACCTGTCTCGCGGAGGCTGTGTTAGGCTCAGATTTGCTGACGTAAAGTTAGACAATTGTGTCTCAAGAACTAGTACCACTGTTGTTTGAACTTAATTGAAATACGTCTGCATAGTTCTCTCTTCGTAAACTTTGAAGTGACGGTATCTTAGAATGTTTCGGGTTCTTGAAATGGGTCCTCACATAACACAGATGACGAATTTGTTATTAAAACGAAGCAGGCAGGATTCTATTCTTCTTTTCATGTTAGTGACTAACCTGGTGTCAGAGTTTTAAAGCCGCCCCTTGCCGACGGCATATGAAGCTAACTCTTCATATGCCGTCGAGAAACAGGTCTCAAGCATGCCGGTTTCCTGTGTTTTCCTTCACCGTTTTTGAAGCAAGTGATAATTATACAATACGCACTTGAATTCGAAAAGTCAAAGGTGCGTGCCTTGGGTTCGGACTCGAGACCTATGACTTAGCAGTCTGACGGTCATACCACTAAGCTATCACTGCTCTAGGATTCTATTGAACAAAAAAAGTAAAAAGGCATGAACATTATTTTCACAAAAAAATAATTACAATCCAGTTAATAAATAAGTAGCGTTACATAAACTGGAGTCAATTCTTAGGATAAAGGCTACATCATAATAATAATACAAACAACAAACAAGTACTTCGGTACCTAAATGTTTTGTAAAATAGAACTCATAGGTCGTACGTCTAACTACGTTATGTTATAGCCTTAAGTATAAGTTATTAATTGTTTTCCTATCATTAGTTACTACGAGCGCCCACGCTTACGTTCTCGAGACCAATAATTCGGTTTAACGTGAAATATAGTTTCAGAACGGTCCTGTAGCGCAGTCGTGGAGCATAATTGATCAGCTGGTCGCAATTCTACGGCTCACTGAGGAGACCGCGTGACCCCAAAACAAAATAAAAAGCCTTTATTGTTTGGTTTCCATTTTAAATTTACCTGCGGCTTAACTGGCGAGGATTTTGCGTTTGTTCTGCAAAACCGGTGATAAAAAACTGTTCAAATACGTATACCTTTAACACTTAGTTAATTTAACGGGTTAACGAAATTCTGGATTGATAAATCTACAAACAAAATTCTTGAGGTAAAGATGATTGTAGAAGAACTACAAACTTAGTAAACTCGGTCGATGATGATTATGTTAACCGCCTCCAGCATCAGGCCTAGTTCTAACCAAAAGCGACATAATTTGGTTAGGATGCGGCGTCAATCTTACTGAAAACACATTGCTACATGTTGAGAACGTATTAGTTAGTCTTGAAGTTCCCATTAAATAACAAATCCAGTGCAAAATATATATCGAATTGCTTTGGACAACAATGTCTCTTCTAATAATATGATAACAATCAGGCCACTCGTATATATCTGGGGTCGCCGCGGTGTGAGCTCGCGCCGTAATGGTATTGATTCCGTTTATTTGTGGACTGCTGCAGTCCGCCATCCGCCAAGCTTCCCGGCTGTCGCCCCACACCATCCAGCCAATCGGCTAAATAAAGATTATGTCTAGCCGCTCTAAAATGCTACTGTATTCCACGAAAACTTTGCTAAATTATTTAATGGTAAAACCGGGTATTTCTGAGAATTCCGTTCTTTGATGCGTTAAAACAAAGTCTGGGAGGCAGTTGCTAGTTTAGGAACAGTCATAACTAAGACTGTTGACTGTAGATCGTAATTTTATTTTATTTAGGTACGGTATAAACATGAATGAATAATAAAGAAGAATTCATAATCTAAATATACTGTAGCAATTTGTACCTGAGCACATTGTTTTATTAGGCCGTAGCTACCTCGACGGGGGTAATTTGTCTCTAGCGATGATCCTTTCATTCAAAGAAGAGTGCGAATCATTCTTCGTAATAACACCTTCGCTCGGTTGGTGTTAAGATTTACGATTTTATTCAATCCAACGTCCCGGTAAATTACGGGGAGCCGAGATCCATTAAGTGCTTAAGTGCCTCCCGAGCACGAAATTGGGGATGATAATGGAAATGGGTTCCTTACTATGTTAATATGGGACTTTACACCGAGCGGACCAATTCACGCGTTGTTCCAGCAATATGCACGGTATTGCGGTATAACCGTTTATGTTATGAATAGCCCCTGATTATGCCGACTCATTACTTGATGGGTAATGTTACTTAGGACTGTGTAAAATTTTATTAGTCAAGCCTTATAAGTGGACTGAAACACGGAGACTTCTTACTTAATAATGTACTTTCTTATATACAGGGTGACTGGTAATTAGTGACCGATACGAAACGTGACTTTACTCATCATTATGAACAACTTTTACTATAGGACCAAACATGAAATCTCGAAAAAACAAACAGCTGTTGCCTACATTTTGACGAGCTATACGAACATAAATGTAGGGAACAGCTGATTTTTATTTCCCGATTTCAGGCTTGGTCCCATAGTAAAAGTTGTTCATAATGAGTCACTTGTTTAAGTACCGGTCAGTAACTACTAGTCACCCTATAGATTGCTGTTAATTACACGTTTTTAATGTTGGATTAGTTAAAGAATCTTCAGGTATTTTTAACTAAGTTTTAAATTACTTATAGTGGACTATTCTTTTTACAGTTAGCGGCAGTAGATATCGCTCCGACTTTGATACTTTTTCACTACGAAAGAACTTTTAAAATAAAAAGTAAAAAAAGTAGCCACTCTATTGATACTGCTCTCATACAAATTCCGAAACAAAATTTACAGCGGAGCGGCAGACAGTGTAATGAATTTATTTTAATCTACCCGTTCTCTGCAGCATAAGCTGATTTCACTAAGTGATGAGGTCGGTTTCGCTATTCGTAATTTATTTAATTTTCGTATGTCCAAGTTGGCGTCAGTTTACGACGCGGCAAGTTTCTGCGAGAAGGTGGCGCTCCCATTTATCACTCACAACTTTCATAACCACTCGTCCGATTCCTTCTATGAAGTTACGTTACTATGTATTATAGTTATGTTATTATAATTTATTAGTTTCGGCTCACTAACTCGATAGAAATGGAAATAGGCGCTCTCATTCGCAACTTCGGCACAATAAAGAAGTTCCAATTCCTTCACACTGGGGCTACAAATGGGATAAGTTTAAGAAAGCAATCGGCCTTATATGGTCGTTATGGACCACTACGAAGGCGCGGGCGTGAAAACCATTGGAAAGTTTCGCTTATCGCTTCATTTGATATAATTCTTCTACAATAGCTATTACCGTTTTGGAAACTAGCACTCGATAAACTTTTAAAATAATTTAGTGCTAAATAAATGTTGAGGGTGAGCCGAGTCAGGGCGAGTTCGGCCCGGGGTCGTAGAAACAAAATTAATTACGAAATAGTCGAGAAAACTTTTGGGTTGGCGTCGCGTCGTCGGAATAATTGTTGCTAATTGAGTTCCATCCACCTGGGAAAAAGGGGACAGGAGGGGATGAATTACATTTGAGACTACGAGTATGAATGCCCGCGTCCCCGTCCACCGCGGCCACGCTGCACCTAACGAGTCGTCTTTTAATTACACATATGCTTGCCTGCTGATATACCGTGGGAGCTAAGTTAAATACGGGGAAAAATAATTCTGTTATAATGACGGTAGGTATAACTAATTAGGAATTTCACTTGATTACCGATGAAACCCTTTTGTTGAAAACTGAGGCGAGATCAAGGTCAAAAGCGGAACCCATTTATTTACAAAAATAAACTTACGCTGAAGATAACAATAATTGTTCCACTGATTACGAAAGTTTCGCGAGAAGAAATTCAGGTTCCCCAATTTAGTACCTTGTTTGATAGTTGAGAAAAAGGTGTCTAGTTTATTCCGCCAGCTTTATCGTGAATATCAGGTTGGCGGGTGTAATTTTCAGAAATGGTCGAAATATATCAAAAGATTTAGTACCTAATTAGTACCTAATTGTACCACTAGTGAAATAATTTGTACCTCGTGGGATCGCAAGTTATTGCAATAGTTTTATACACCCGCCATTCTGATATCAGAATGGCGGGTGTATTTTTGTGTAGCCGAGATTACTGAGAAGTTAGAAATAAAACATACATGGATATTTAGTACCTAATTGGTACCTCTCTAAACATACCTCAAGTCAAAGATATCTCATCGGAATTCGGCAGAAATGGAAAAATTCATATTTTTATACAGAGTGTAATTTTTTTACAGATATATTGCTTGTTTGACACAAAGAGTACGAGAGCCCACGACCAAAACCATGTCGCATCGTTTTACGGCCTATACCGTAAAAAATCGTTAGTTTAGACGGTTCTGACCCCGACTGGATGGAGGTCCATATTTGCTATGACAAAAAAAATAGGCAAATAAGCATACGGTTTTATCACAATATGTCTGATATCCTTACATATTATAAAACAAAGTCGCCCGCCGCGTCTGTCTGTCTGTCTGTCTGAACGCGATAAACTCAAAAACTACCGAACGGATTTTCAAACGGTTTTCACCATTGGACGGGGTGATTCATGCGAAAGGTTTTAGTGTATAATTCATTAAGGTTTTGTGTAAATTGGCTGAAATATGACGATTATTGTTGAAGATGTCGGAAAAAATCATGCCGACTGGGAGCTTTACTGGCGTGCGCTGCGTAAACCGTGAGAGATAAATCAAATTTATGTTCTAGAGTATTGTATATCTTAAAAAGTTAAACAAAAAAGTCCGCGATGGCGTATGTCTATCTTCTAAGGGTGACCCACAGTAACCATTTTTATCTTTCAAAATTGTATAAAAATTTTATTGTTATTTCCGAAGCTATTTTGACCGGTATCATATTAATCCTTATCCAATAAAATACGTTATTTAAATTGGGCATTCAATTTCGATTAAAATATGCCTTTACATCACATCATTTAAATGAATAGTTTAAGAGATATCACAGTTTCAAAATTACGCGTAACAAAATAATTATGGTTAATGGCAACGCGGGCGCTGTAGCCTACCACGGGGCGTCCGTTGAAAGTTAGTCAGTGATCTTTTCCTCGGCTATTAGGTATGTATTCTCGGTAGAACGTTCCCGTGGGATATGTTGCGACATCCACGCGGGCGAAGCCGCGGGTAAAAGCTAGTTAAAAATATAATTGGTTTCGTAATTGTATTATGAAAAATTAATTTCAAACATTTTGCGAGTCATATGTTGCCTGAGCGCATTTTCAATACTGTCAAATTAAAAATTTCAACCTGTCTCTTTAGCAACCTGATTCAATTTTTTTTAAATTAATCTTTTGTATGGTTACCAAAAACCTGTTTTCAGACCTTTTAAATATTACATATAATTCCAAAAAGGAAAAGAACGTTTTGGAGTCGCCCGCGGTTAACGCGCGGTGCTTGTTACGCTCCTATCTGTTACGACCTTTGATCAACAATTTGTTGATCGAAGCTTACGACAACGATGATGTGTCCGACAATGATTAAGACGGCGGCGACCTTGAATTGTCCATACAAACGTAATACCTAAAGCATTTGCAATTTAAGCATATTTCCATCATATTATGTTAATATTCGGATTTAGACAGTATTTATCTAGGCTTGTACATCTTAATTTTTTTCCAAAATCTTACCTAAAATGAAGCGAATTGAATTTCGCACATTTTTACAGCTAAATGACATGTTTTCATACTGTTTTTTCTGTATTATATACAACTATATTTGGAATATTGTTTCGGCAGGAACATAGCTTATATTATCAAGTTACAAAGTATAGAAAAAAATATGAAAGAATATTAAGTTTTCATTCATAATTTTTGGTATTACGGAACACATCCAAATTTATCATAAATTCCGATAGCTCGTAACAACGCTAACAACACAGAATACACATAACACACAACAGACACAGACAACAACAACAACACAACAGAACAGAGATAACAATAATTCCAAACGCATTTTCCTCCCATCTCGACTTGCAGTTGCGAGCCGTGTTCGCCGGACCCTTAAAACGATGTTTTTTTATTCAATAAGCTGCATTTTTCAAACATTATTTCAGTTTCCTTTTGTCCAATTTATTTAAAAACTCCTTCAATATCAATTCGATGGTTTCGGGTTAGCTCTATGATAATCGTACGTAAATACTCCGCAATACGATTTTTTCATCATTTCTGATTATGGAAAAGTTGTCTGATTAGTAGTATGATACACAAAATTTGCCTGATATAATTTTTTTCTACATTTGGGCAACTTTTTTGTTCATGCCCAAGAGTTTTCAGACAGACAGACATCCTATGTTACCCACTGGAAAAAAAAATCAACACGTTAAAAATGGATGTAACACATAAGTTGCTCACACTTCTGAAAAATGATTTATTCTCATCAACTGACCAATGTTCACTTGAAAACAAGATTTTCAGACTGTTGGCCATGGCTTTATGCGTAATTTTTTATTTCCTCGAATGGCCTCCTTGGTACGTGTGATGCTACTGGTCTGAAAATTGTGTTTTTGGTATCTAAAACCTATCGTTCAACTACATTCCGAAAATCAGGCAAATTACTATGATACAGTTCGGATTTTTTTTTTCACATTATTGAAAAAGCGGGCAGGTCAGGCGAGACGAGGAGAAGTTCTCAAAAAGGGGTTTTTGATTCAGAATAAGCAAAAGATTTTATACGGTTTTGGTCGTAAATCGATGAGGTAAAAATTTTGGTCATGAGCTCTCGTACCAGTTGAGGAAATCGGGGATTCTTGACTATAGGGATACTTAGCATCAGGTGGAATGACAGCTCACTTCACCTACATGAACAAAATAATGATTGTTTTCATTTCTATGCCACTTGCAGTTCTACAATATGGTTCTAAAAGTGAAAGAACAACCAGATTATAGGTTCAGTTTGCATAGGAAATGGTTCTATGTGAAGCTGTAAGCTGCAAATTTTCAAGGTTTTAATATTGATTTAATAATAGCTTTACATAATTATCGTGTACTTGACTGAATATATCAAACAATTCAAGAGTCTTATTATTATTTGCAAACAAAATAACGCACGGACACAAATACAAAAAAATGTTTTTTATCTCATCTATTCAGAAAGAGCTAGTTTATTCTTCGTAAACAGGTATAGTTGTATAACCTCATTGGGTATAGTTCGATTCAAATTTAATGGCGGCTCAGAAGTTAGTTGCTCTTGCTCATTGCGTAGTACCCCACCCCCCGCTGATCCATGAATTAGTTACTGCGCAGCGACTCGCTCATGTTTCGACCCGCCATTAAGTTTGAATCGGGCTGTACTAACCCATTCAAGGCGGGTCAAAAAATCGCCCTTATTACGTACGGGCGGGCGGTCTAAAGAAATAATGCAGATAGGCCTCGGACGCATCTCATATTGAAACACTGACGCCGATCGGCGTTTTCCGTAAATGAAGATGATTTCTAGCATATTGTGACAGAATTTTATTGAAGCTGAGCAGTCTACGCCATGTGCAGGTGCTGCGTAGGTACTCAGTGGCCAAGTTGCATTTTGTGTATAATTATATTTATTTTGTTATTAACAGTGAAATTTTATTAAAAAAATTTGGGGGTTTTCTATTTACCATAAATATGGCTAGAAATAGTACCTAAGTGAATTTGAAGATAACATTATTTCATATTGAGTACTTAAATAAGAATATAGGAAAAGAAGAGACTCAGGTCGGCTATCTCCAAACAGATGTCAAAATTATGGCCAATTCGCTTATAATGAATGTAAACTAATATTTAAGATACCTACTAAGACCTTTGAGTGCCATTCATGATTTAGTGTGTAACATGATCAAGAGGCAGATTTTTTTTAATGAAAATTCATCTGTGAATATACCTACATACCTTTTTCAAATAAATTTTAACGTCATGTGTTTTCAGGCAACTAAATGACATCCCGGCCAGCCGGTGGAACGAGACCTGCTGCGGTCTATTCTGTATAAAACTCACCGTGAAATGAGCTGTCATTCCCCCTGATGCTAAGTATCCCTATAGTCAAGTATCCCCGGTTTCCTCTGTTGTGTTTCTTGTGTCAAACAAGCAACATATTGTAACACTCTGTATAAAAAAAACCATTTTTCAATTTCTGCCGAATTCCGATGAGATTTCTTTGACTTAAGGTATGTTTAGAGAGGTACCAATTAGGTACTAAATATCCATGTATGTTTTATATCTAACTTCTCAGTAATCTCGGCTACACAAAAATACACCCGCCATTCTGATATCAGAATGGCGGGTGTATAAAACTATTGCAATAACTTGCGATCCCAAGAGGTACAAATTATTTCACTAGTGGTACAATTAGGTACTAATTAGGTACTAAATCTTTTGATATATTTCGACCATTTCTGAAAATTACACCCGCCAACCTGATATTCACAGCTTTATCTTAGTTTTTTTGTGATCCCTAGCTAATATTTCAAAGTCCACGTATAAAGACAACCCGACTCGTATTTTATTATCGTATAATTTCCTTTGTAGGCATCAGAATTTCTAAGTAAGCGATATTTAATTATAGAAACATTTGTAAATCGACCTTAAAAAAACCTAGTATTAAAACATTAATTTGACCCCGTCTTTCGATAGTGCAGACATAATATTATGGGCCGCACCCTCTACGCCGTAGCCTGTAGTGTCTACGAGATTTACTCGTAGCACCTTGTAGCGACTGGGTGCCGGCGATTGCGATGAATTGTCGAGTTGTAGCCCGTAGGTACTCGTATCAGTCGCCTTATCTTCTACTGGGGGTATCTCGTTAGAGTCGGTCGCGTCAATAGTATTAGGATTACGGTGCTGTTCGTCGCGTGATTGGTAATAAGCCAATCATTCGCCACTGATTGGCTTTGAAGATTATATGGAGTTACGGCTTTTCATGTTTATGGAAACAAAGCTGTCTCGTTACGCTCTGAGTTTGTATAGATATTGTTGGATTTGAAAATAAATACGTACGCAGCAGAATATCAGCGTCAGGTATATTTGCCTGACACACATGCTGACCTGGACTCCCATTTGGTGTAACCTTGAGACGCACACCGCACCTTGTATATTATAGTTTAAGTATGCCATATTGTCACTCCATTTGTTTAAATACCTGTTTTTTTTTTTGTATATTTGGCATCTTGTTTTTACATAATTACTCGTATAATCATGAAAATTGTAATTATTGAATTGTGCTTATGTGTGTCTTTTGTGTGCACTGAATAAATGTTTTATCTATCTATCTATCTACGTACATTACGTGGCTAACTGAGTATAGTTTCTATTGGGTTATTGTAAAGTTAATTATAATTACACATTATGCCGTTGACTACTTAGTCATGAATTACTCCCTCAATTTCCAAGTACATAATTGTTACGGTTGTCGATAACACAGATAAACACAATTTGTACCCATACATAAAATAATTAATTGTTGTTGAAAACTTTATACAGGAATTATCAAATTCCCAACAATTCGTTGAACTCGAAATTCTCCAAAACAAAGGTGAGGAAACTCATCGCGAACTTGTTAATTTACATTTGAACATAGTACACGGACTTTGTTGAATTAAGCTTTAGATACATAGCTTACAGATCGTTATCAAGGTAAACAACATATTATATAACGTAGTTTCATAGCTACATTATACAGTCAGTGGGTATATGGATAAAGTTCTTGAATGTTGCCAGTTAATAATAATAATTAATTGTACCTCATACAGGAAGTGACGTGACCATACATACATCAAAAAGATTCAACGCGTCATTTTACTTATTTAGATAGAATAGTAGCTCGCTACACAGGGTGTGTTTTTGAATGACATATTTCAACTCCATAAGTTTAATTTCGTCAACGGAAAACAACATTTTTAGGTTAAAAAAAGAATGCTTTAAGGAAAATAGTATGTTGTTTTTGTAATATGAACTGACCCATGGTTTCGGTTGATGAAACTGAAAAAGAGTAGTTATTAGGCTGACATTTAAAGCGACTGCGTTTGCATTTCATCCAATACTGTGCAGCCAAGAACTTTTCTTTTGCTTGAACGCTGAACGCTGGACTCTATTTAAAAAAAAACGATCATAGTTTTCTTTCAAACGAAGTTCATTTCTTTTACATTTTGTTTTTAAATAACATAACAATCATTTCCTTCTGTCACCCCGTGTAATAATATGAATAACACCCTGTAGGTGGGTACGTCGGCACCTCGGTAGGGAAGCGAGGTAGCTCGGTGGGGCGACGAGACCTAATTAGCATCAACTTAATGAATATGTAATGCTTGTTAGGTAATTGAATTATACTCGCCTTGAAAGTAATTTTGAATGCAGCCCCAATTTTCCGCTACAAAATTATTGTAATCAGTCATTTTTCGATGATGTGCCGGAATATATTTAAAGTAATTTGTGTTAATTATGGTCGTTTCGTTGGTCTAGTGGTCGTAATGAAATGAAATGAAATTGTTAAATCTGTAAATAGGATATTGGAATCACTTTTACACGTCATATTAAAAAAAAATTGCTAGATGAGTTCGGCGTTTCCCATCTAACTACTCCTCTGAGAAGAAAGGCCGAAACAAACTCAGAGGTCACAGTCTCTTTTAAAGTCCAGACATAGGTCAGGCCATATGATGACCATGTAGATTAGTGTCTGAAATGGTGTGCGGGATTGATTCAGGTATAATTACGGGAATAATGAAAAAATACCTTGATGTGATCGTGCATTGTGACAATAAAGGAGCAGTGGTGGCCCAGTGGTATCGGCACCGACTTACGAGTTGTAGGTCGTGGGTTCGAACCCAAGCAGGCGCTTTACTTTGTGTAAATAATTTCATCGCCCCTGCTCTCAAAACGGTGAAGGAAAACATCGTGAGGAAACCGGCATGACTTAGAACCAAAAATTCGAAGACAGTGACATCCACCAACCCGCACTGGGCCCGCGTGGTGGATTATGGCCCACTCCCTCTCACTGAGAGGAGGCCTGTGTCCCAGCAGTGGGAACATTAATAGGCTGATTATGTTATGTAAGTATGTTATGAATTTAATTGACATCAATTGGATTGAATTTAATTGAGTTGAATGTGTAATTGTATGTAATGTGACTGTTTGAGTGTAATATTTCTAATATGAGTTAGCGATACTCGAAATAAAAAGATTATTATGAGAGTACTATAGGTAAAGCCCGCTCAAGCGAATCAAGTCGCGGCGATAAGGAACTACTCACACTTATTCAGCTTCATTCGCGTTTCGCTGAACGATTTTGGTCACACTTATACAGTTCTGTTCTATCAGCCGCGTACAGCACAGTACAGTAACAGCGCTGAACGTGGCAGAACAGCGCTGAACTCTATCTATAGCACTCGCATGATAATAACACATTTTTCCTTATTTTAAACTTGTTTGCCGCGAAAGCTGAATAGACGCGGAAAGCTGAACGGATGCGTACGCGTCTTCATACAAAATCGTTGTTTTCTGAATAGAGCTGAATAAGTGTGAGTAGTCCCTAAACTGCACCGTAGAAAAAACGTGTCTGTTAGCAAGCTTCTAATAGTGATCTATACAGCACTGACGTCCGTGCCTGCAAACGGCGAATATACCCTGGATTTTGACGGCAAGAAAATCGTGTGTGTACAAAGTGCCTAACTGTCGATTTACTCAAAGTAGGTGTTTTTAAAACATGAATAGATGAGAGTGCCATCAGAAGCCATCAATATCGATATTCAATAAAAATCAGTCAAGGCCGCACTGTATATTTGGCCGTCAACATAATTTAACTTTCTCCTCCAGAAGGTTACTTCGAAGATGTTTTTTTTTTTTCCGTTTTGGCAACTGAGCCGATGTCGACTATTCTGCCAGTGTCATGTAGTGACGGCAGCACAGCAAGATGAGCCGTCGAACTTTGCACTTCGTGACTTCGTGGTAGTTGTTAATAGTTAGTGTTATTAGCTGTAAGGACGAGACAAGTTTTGTTAGTTGTTAATATTTTTTTTTGTTTTGTTAGTGGTTATTCACGGCAAGCCGTTATTAGCTCCTGTCAAAACGCCAGCTATTAGCACTGAGCCGGGGGTCTAGCATTTATGAAGGGCGGACTATAAGGGCATTCCCTTATAGTCCAACCTTCATAACGGCTAATTGAGAAATGAGCTAATAGCACACCTCCGGCGCGAAACCATAGCAGCGAAACCGCAGTAGTTTAATTTAACAGACTCGTGTCATGTTCCGCTATATCCGCGGATTCGAGTAGGGGAAAATGACGCGAGTTAGTTTGGTTTTGGTTTCGTAGCGTAGGTGTGCTGTGTGCTACAGCTCTCCTTACTAAAGTGTGTGTGTGTTGTGCAAGTTCCGCTATCAATCTTGGTATTGAAGTATTATTTAATTGTAGAGTGTAGTGTTCTGAATTTGCAAAAAAAGGCTGTTACAACACCAAAACTTATGTTCATTCAACGTAATGCGAATCCTTTTTTCTGTGTCCCGATGTCGGAACAGTCTGAGTTTTAATTCATTGGCAATTTAAAGCCTTTTTTTTTGTCGCTTTTTCGTTGATAATCGCAGCGAGCGTAAAGATCGGCTGTTGTCCAGCAGTAAACTTAAGGGTAAAGTGTTTGAATAATGCTGATAGAAATAACTTGACATACCTACACGAAATGATTGATCTCTCTTGTGCTCTGTAGACTTATCGTCTATAATAAAACAGAATCACAAACCAAAACCTAATCAATAATAGAATACAATATAACCTCGAAAATTTTGTATCAACAAATGGACATCGCATTTCATAATGGACATTTTGGTCAGGGCTATAGACCAATCCCATTTAAAAATAATACAGCTAAAACAGACGATGTCACCTGTGATTTGCATTAAAAGCTCTTCACACGACGGATGAAACCGGGTCGTTCGTGTAGATTGAGTGCATTTCGACGTTAAGCTTTTAACATTATGTTGTATTTTCACAGGTTGGTTTTAAATACTACTCTTTTGACGTCATTTTTGCAAACGTGTTGGCTTTTAAACGGGTCTGATACGTGAATTGTATTAAAATATAAATAATAAATATGGGCAACGGCCTCTTCGCATACAAAGAAGGCATGACCATTGATCACCACGCTTGCTCAAAGATTGGCGATTTCAGACTTATATTTATTATTTACTAGTTTTTGCCCACGGCTTCGCCCGCGTGGAGGTTGGAAATTATCCCACGGGAACGTACTACCAAGATAAAAAGTCATGCGATAATCCAGGTTATAAAGTATCTGTGTGCCACATTTCATCCAAATCCGTTCACCCCCTTTTGCGCCAATCCAACATACATCTAAAGAAACAGACAAACGGACAAAATCGATACCGTGAAATGCTACAACATTGCCTGTATTTTGACGTTTTTATTTGATAAATCCTTCATTATGTATGTATTTTTGTCATCAGATTCGTTCCCACACCTCGCAACAGCTACTTTTTTTCAAAAATATTCAATTTTGACTTCGTTTCTATTTATGATATGTGTATACGGTCAGATATAAAAGGCACGGCGCGGTGAGGAGGATGAGAAAACTCCTCTATATTGTTACGAAAATAGCGCAAAGCTCACGTTGAGTTGATAAGATTAGCCAGTCAGCAAAGCTGGTTAGTCTCGTCGCCAGTCGAGGCTCACGTTACCTGGCTATTACATAGCAAGGTTCTGTGACAGCAGTGGCTCTCAGGGATAACAGAGGATACAAAGAACTGTGTTATAGTAGTTTTCAGTCAAAATTGGTCAAAAGCAATCTTGATCTACGTAGATAAAAAAGTAATCAATGTTTTTATTTTTCAAAGTAATTTTTCTATTGAATCCCTTTGTTCATAATACTGTAAAAACTAGAAGTTTCCTTATTTATAACTCTACAACTTTATTTAATAATTTCTTGACAAAGTAATTAACGTGAATGAAACAGTTTTTGTGTTAAACTAGACTGTTTAAGGCCGCATTCATGTAGAACGTTGGTAACCGGAGCCGGTATACCAGCGTTGACAACCAGCGCTTGTTGGCGCCGCCGCCGACAAGCGCTGGCATATCGGCGCCGATTACCAGAGCGTTCTACATAAATGCGGCCTTATTCAATATTTCATGATAACTTAAGCTTTCCAAAAGCAGAAACTAAGTAGGTAAAGCCACTTTTAATGAGTAGCACTCACTAGATATCCAATAAGTAAATTTCCATTATTAATGGGAAATAAATGGTTATACGTAAGTATTATTTCGACAATAATCGTAACAATATAGATATGATTATGCTCCATTGACATAAATATATATTACTGCGTATTATGCTCTTCTTTTCTCACTCAGAAAAGTTTATCAGGAATTCCAAAAAATGGCTTTCCAAGTCGTTTTTAGGATGCCTGTACGTTGCCGATGGGGGCTGTTATATATCTGTTTTTTGTAGGTTTTAAAAAAAATCATTTTAAAAAATGGCTTTCCAAGTCGTTTTTAGGATGCCTGTACGTTGCCGTTGGGGGGTGTGTAACGTTTCATATATTATCAAAAGTTCTAATGATCATATGACCTAATTTCATCTAACATAATTTTTATTTAATATAACGATCAAATGATATAATGAATTATTGATATAATTTCTTTTTACCTAATTTCATATGGTATAATGAACAGTTTATATAATGCACATTTGAAATAATATTCAATTAATATAATATTCAGTTGCTATAATATTCAAAATCTATAAGTAACGTTTAATATAATTTGGAAATATCAACTTTTATTTTTGCAAAAACTGATTACATTTTAACCGCCTGCCACTTTCGTGCTAGCAAAAACAAGTGGTGCTTGTTTTTGCTAGCACGTAAATGGCTGGCGTTCTTATCGTATTATTAGTTTGTTTTTATGAGGGTGGACGCATATTTTTTATTTTTGATTCTGTCATTACAGGTAAAATATTCTACTATTGTGTTCTTGTCGTGTCGTGTCTTACTATTGTGATCACGCTATTAGTTCTGCCAAATAAAATGAGTACTATAAATAATTGCAGTACATTTAAAAGTTCCAAAGGTGGACTTAAACTTTGTGTTAATGGTTACATTTATAAGAAAACACAAAAAATTATACATACGTATAATTTTTTGTGTTTTCTTCTTCTCCTTATTGTGGCTATATCGTAGAATTGGCCAATTCATTATAGGGCCAAGGTTAGTACGGTAAAAAAAAGCTAAAAAATTCTATGATATGGCGACAACATAATTATACACCGGCTTGTAGTTAATAGGTTGAATCTGTTCCAAAACCGAGTCGGGGCACCCCGACTTCGGTTTAAAGAAAGGAGATTGCCTAGGTTTGGACCAAGTGCTGCCTAGGAATGTGAGTTGGTCTAGTGGTACTGTAGCATACACATGAACGATAAAAAAATTAAAAAAAAAAAATTGGTCCCAGGAAAAATAAATAAATCCAGTTTTTGTGATAATGACTAATCTTGCATTAAACAACGTTTTTGATATATTTTTTCTCAAAAATGTATTTATAAATACCCCCCTATACTCCCTTATGGACCCAGCAACCGCGCCCCCCCCCTCCCGTGCCTTTAGCGAGCGTTCGCCTAATTCTAATTTAAAATAGTTTATGCCCCTGGATGGAGACTTTTAGTGTAGTACCTAAAGGCAGCCACAGGAAAGTTCGGTAAACCAGCCAGGACCTTAGTGGTCAGCTGCGAGATGCCAGAATTAAAAAAAAAAACCGACTACTTTTTGTTGTCTTACGTCACTTGTGATCCATTTTGGTGATCCATAGCCTTCTTCATTGCTCTTTGGGTGTTTAGCCTTCTGATAAGGCCCATTGTGAGCGACCACGTTTCAGTGCCATAAGTCATCACTGGCAACACGCACTGGTCAAAGACTTTCGTCTTGAGACACTGTGGTATGTGGGACGAGAAGATATTGCGTAGCTTCCCGAACGCTGCCCAGCCGAGTCGGATTCGACGATTGACCTCTTTCTCGAAGTTGGACCTACCTAGCTGGACAGTTTGTCCTAGGTAAACATACTCGTCTACAACTTCGAGCGTAGCGTTTCCGATCTTAATGAACGTGGGTGTTACATGGGCATTTGACATGACCTTTGTCTTTTCCATGTTCATTTTAAGACCTACTCTTTTGGAGGCCCTACTGAGGTCATCAAGCATTATACTGAGGTCCTCCATGGCCTCAGCCATGATAACTATGTCGTCGGCAAACCGAAGGTTAGTGATATACTCGCCATTGATGTTGATGCCTAGCCCTTTCCAATCTAGAACCTTGAAGACATCCTCCAGTGCAGCGGTGAATAATTTCGGAGAGATAACGTCTCCTTGTCTCACACCAGTCACACCTCGCTGCAGAAGGATTGGTTTCGAGGTCTGGTCGTAGAGTCGGACTGACATACTCACACACCTTTTTAAAGAAGAGTACTACCACACCTCTGTTCCATGCGTGTGGTGTTTTACCCCGAGTATGACGGAATCAAACAGCTTCTCGAGAGCCTTAAGAACGGGTTTCCCACCGGCCTTTAGGAGTTCCGCCGTAATTCCGTCATCACCCGGCGCCTTGTTGTTTTTAAGCTGCTTTAGAGCCATCCTAATCTCGTACAAGCTGACGTCCGGGATATCTTCGGTATAGTGTCGGGTCAATCTAGCTCTTGGGTCGTTTGCCACATTCGTAACGGGGTTACTGGTTGACGTGTATAACTGTCCATAGAACCTCTCAATAGTTCAAGTTTGGCGGATACGATCCTGCCATCATCGGTCTTCAGTTTTGCAAGCTGGCTCTGCCCAATATCGCATCCTTAATACGGTCTGCACTAAAGCGGTGAAGGTCGCTTTTCAAGGACTTAGAGATCCGTCTATTGAGCTGCCGGTACTTGACCGCATCGTCTAAAGATTGGAGGATCATCTCGCGCCTCTCCTTCATGAGCTGAATAGTAGGATCAGAGAGCTTCTTGTTTCCATTTGTACGACGGGTCTTAAAGATCTTGGACCGACCGTATGGACAGTTTCCACGAACCCATCGTTAAAATCGTCCAAGGAGCTCCCTAGGCACTCGAAACGATTCTGAAGTTCGAGCTGAAAGCTCTCGGGGTTTGGACTTGGATTGGTGCTGGACGGAGCGTAGACTTCATCAGTCGAGATCTTTCCAGCTTGATAATTAAGCTCAATGTGCCTCTTACCATGCGGTGATCGCTTCCGGTTTTCACCACGTTGATCACAGAGACATCATTGAATACTTCCTTCTTCGTCGACATAATGAAGTCAATCTCATTTTTTGTTGCCCCATCAGGGCTCTGCCAGGTCCACTTTCTGTGCTCACGTTTTTTGAAGAAGGAATTCATCATAAAGAGGCCTTCCTTCTCCATAAAACTGGCCAGTAGGTTACAACATCAAAATACAATTACTACAATTATAATTGAATGCACAATAACTGTTTAATAGTTGATTTTGTACATTTGTTGCTACTAAGTTAATTTTTTCCAATAAAAATATTCAAAACAAGAGACTGTTTTTCTTTGGACTCCTGGGATAGATTTATATGCGCTTTGAAATACAGGTTAGTGATGGTCTGAGGAACAAAATGCACTATGTGAGTATTCTAGGCAGCACTTGGTCCAACTTCCATACAAAATTAGGCAATGTCTTTTATTTCTCAAAAGAACTTACATAGTTCACTTATGCCCGGTTTCTGAAGTCCGCAGATAAACTCTCAATAGCTATTGATTCATAAAAGTTAAGCTTTAGATAAACGCCAGTTAACTGTCACTGCGTTTCTGAATACGCAACAAACCATTCAATAACTATGGAACCGATAACTAGTTCCTTAGTTGCCGCTAGATGGGTCTGTATAAAAGATCGCATCTAAAATTAATATTATTCTTTATTTTGTTCATATAATACGTCTTTAAATACTCTTTTTATTTATTATAATATTTTTTTGAGGGTAAGTAAGCGGCGTAACACTGTTTTAGTAAGAAATATGATCAGTCGTTATTTAAAAGCGGATGTTTGAACGACATCTGGCCATTTTTTTTAGAACTAACGGTCCTTCTTATCTCTTGTTTCACTTCATAGTTTTTGTTTCGCGTGGTATTTTTTTGCTTTGCCGTTTGATTTTAAGTTAAGTCTATTATTTCGTCTTTCCAATTGTATGTGTTTTATCCATTCTTTAAATAACATGGAATCTGGAAAACGCAGTAAACATGTTACTGAAAGAGAGAATTATATGCTTCTTATCGAAGTGGCTAAAGAAGAAGAACACTCATTGTTTTCACCTTTGAATAATTTTTAATATGTATTTAGCTTGAACTGGCAATTTAATTCAATAATATACGTTAATATAACCTAAAAGTACATGTTGTCTATAAAATGAAACGTCAAATATAGTTATGGAACCGATAAACGGCACACATTGGTCAGTTAAGTTAACCTAAGTTTAAACGGAGTTTATCTTACATTGCGGTGTTCGGAAACGCACTTTCACGAGTTATCGAACCAATAGCGCTATTGAATAGATAAACCACCGTTAAAAGTGACTCGGAAACCGGGCATTAGGTATGAGAAACTAAACATAATTATATAATATGGTAAACAATTGTGTTGTCGTTCGATCTGTCGATAACTTAAAGTAATAACGATTTTCTTATTGTTGGTTAGCCAAATACAACTTTAACCTATTCTTAAAAATGTTCACTGATGAAGAATCTCTAAGTTCTTTCGGTAACTTATTATAAAGCTGCGCACCCTCAAACTGAATGGTTCTTCTTCCGTACAAAGTCCTAACTGAAGGCAATTCTAAACTATCCCTATTCCTGGTGTAGTAGTGGTGAGTTTTGTGTTTGAAGGTGATTTGTGAGTGTATTTTGTTTGTTAAGATTTTCTTTATTAGTACGTAGTCTTTACGTAGTCTTTTGGCTCCTACCCCTAGAGTGTATATAAAAACCGGAGGCGCGGAGGGAGAGCAACCCCCGCCCGCTGTAACAAAGCATAGGCACCCGTGCGAGCCGTAGCGGCTGAGGCTGGTCGCCGGAGGCGACCAGCAAGCCGAAGCTGCGGAGGTGAGCATGGGTGCTTATCCTTTGTTACGTAAGGGCGAAGGGGTTGCACTTCCCGCAGCGCCGGAGACGATGCAGAAGCAACTTTAATTTTTTGAGGTTAGGTTACAATATAATTTGCTTTTCTCAAGAACGATGCGTTACTTTAGAAATTTCGTTGATATGAAAGTTAGGTCAAATGAACATTATATAAAAAGAGCAATATACAATATGAAAATTATATGAAATGAACGTTATACTAAATGAAATTAGAGAAAATGAAAATTATATCAAATATAACATTCGATCATATGAAATTAGGTTCAATATTTTTATAGCATATGAAAATTATATCATATGAAAGTTATGGCATATGAAATTAGACTATCTGTTGTTATACCAAACATTACACACCCGCCGTTGGGGGCTGTTATATATCTGTTTTTGTAGGTTTTTAAACACCCTTCTGTTGTATATGAAAGAGTGTATCATCGGGAAACATTATCACATCGTGTAACCTTTGTAAACCCACGTAATTAATTCTATTCCTCTCTCAAACCGGAATACACGTTCATTAAAACAGTAGTTGCACACAATCCTCTCAAATTCTATTGTTGGTCTGTAAATTAGCACCACTAGACTAGGGTTCATTACATATGAACGAATATTCCGCTATTAGACCGACCGGAGACTGCACTAAATTGGTCGAAGCCATATCGACCGGCTCCTGCACCGCGGCACTTTATTTCCATTAAAATCTGTTTTATTACCATTAAATCGGCCAGAGGAGCTTGTGGCTAAGTAATAACAGCCGCATGGTTTGGCTACGCTTGCCGGGGTTGGTCCATGATGGGTGACCATCTTTACATAACGATACTCCTCCGTGCCTCGGAAAGCACGTTAAGCCGTTGGTCCCGGTTGACATTCGTGGATCTTTGACAATCGTTACGGATCGTCAGAAGCCCGAAAGTTTCACAACCAGTCTTACCAAGGGGTATCGTATTACCCAGTAACTGGGTTGTGGAGGTCAGATAGGCAGTCGCTCTATGTAAAATATTGGTATTCAGCTGCATCCGGTTAGACTGGCAACCGCAACATAATTGGGAAAAAGGTAGGCAGATAACTATTACTATTAAAATCGGTATTTTATTACCCTAGTTTTATGCCCTAGTTTCTCATTACGACAGTGATTTCGTTTAAGTGACAGCAGAATATGAGGCAAATCACAATTACGTTAGTCCGAACAAAGCCGTGCTGTTTCTGGCCCAGACTATTTTAAATGGACGAGGAATACCCACTGTTACACACAGAATACATAACACTGGAATAACCTGATTTCAGTTTCGGATGTCTGACCGCGTTCGCCAGTCTTGGCATGTGTGGATGAAGGTATTACAGTGCTCTATAAGGAAATGTGCGCTCGATTAGTTCCGTAAGGAGAAGCTCTGGCTTTGTCACATAGATCTCTCTGTTTAACTAGAAGACCGTGGTTGTGTTTTATACACCTCATCGAGGTATAGAATATAAGCACTATGATGTTATCTATACATTGCATATTTTAAAAAAAACGAGGCAATCTGGGACTGCCGATTGAAATGAAAACTAAGCAACGCCATCTAACGAAAATGTCAGGAATTTATGAGGCCTACTGTCAGTGCAAGAACGAAAGTTGTAGAACATTTAAAAAAAATCCAAAAAAATAAAACAGAGTGCTCTGTCAACAAAAACTTGAATGTCTTACGAATTTTCGATCAAGTCACGGGTCCTGACGCGAGTTTAACATTTTTTATCCATCCCAAAAAAAGTGGACAACGACGCTAAAGAAGTTTTCACTTCAAAAATAAAGTCGGTTTTTGTGTCTGTCTGTATGACCGTGTTTGTCTTCTGAACTACGCAACGCATTTTGATGAAATTTTACCATCATTAAGAGATTTATTCCGGAAGGTTTATGTGTATATTACATTAATATTTAACTTCTAAATAATAAAGAAACGTCGATGTTTTGTCAAGTCGTAAAAACCGTGCAAAGTAGGTTCGCTAGTAAGTTAATAAATGAGTCATTAATAAGGCCTCTATATGGTTAGCTTGTCCTCGAATGTTAGCCCCATTTGAACAGTCCCAAACCGTCGCGACGGACCCTGCCCATGTTCCTCTTTTGCTGCTAAATTTTATCGCAACAATTTTCCCACCAAAGTTCTGAAAGTTGGCGGGAAATGGGCGGATATGGTGGTGGGAGACGGGCTATTGACTTTCCTCGTTATCGCAACACGTGGCTTCAAGCCGCTCTAATAAACTTCGTGAGGGATCCCCCATACTTACCCCACGCTCAACGTGATAAGGAAAATGCTAAGGAGTTCATATGTGTGCAGTATACCCAAGTATTTACGTGTAAAGTATGATATAAGGTAAACAAATAATTTATTTTAATATAATCTTCATAGAAAATTTTCTAAAGGGCCATACAGTATAACAATCCACAATATTTACCTTAAATAACGTCAGATTCTATGAATAATATGAATATATTCAGAAATGTATAGGTACTCAATTCAGAGGTGTACATATTTGAAAATATGTAATAGATAAAACATTCCGAGTTGTTTCTGTGGCCGTGTTTGCCGCAAGCATTATTATTTGAACAACTATTTTATTCAGACGAACGAAAAGCTCCCGACATTTTGATATACAAAACTATCAGAACCCAGTTTTTATCTATTCCATTCGTAAATTCTGAACATAACATATAGATAGGTACTTTAATATTTGATGGAAAAATCCTGGCAACGAAGCATGATTACGATAGTTCAATAAAATATACAGGGGCACTAAAAGGTGTGCTTTCAGAGTATTATAAAACGCAACACTATGAAAAGAGCTGGCGCATGCGAGCCTGTAACACAGTGCCTACATTTCGTGTTCGTTCGTGATGCAAACACATAAAAGTGGTGTGTGGCAGCTGTGAGAGGTAATGGTCCCGAAATAATTTTCTTCGCTGAATACTGAATGCTATCGAAGTTTAAGCGGCACGGGCGTTAAATGTTCCGTTATCCGTTGAAAACGTCCAAGAACTTATGTAAAACACTACAATTTTGTAGCCTTTTAAACCGTGCCTCATTTTTACCTTCTCACGGGTGAAGGGGTGAGGTGCCCGAGTGCTTATTAATATTTTCGGCCTTATGTGACGTTCAGTATAACAGGTGACAGCGTCCAGACAGGGTAGTTTTCTATTACGAAAATATAAACTCTCCGGACGAGGCACATCACATTCATAATTTAGTGGACCAACTGACGTCACGTATTTTTCGCTGACGCTTTAGTGCAGAATGAAACTTGTTAAAATCCCAGAGTAGCAAGAAACTAAAATTATGATGTATGAAATAATTTTTATGGAGGTTTAGAAAATGTAGTTCGGTTGTTTAGTTTTCTCTGCATCACTATTATAGTATAAGTAACATTTATTTCATATGAAACTTGAACGTTCCTGAACTTAGCATGTCTGTCTAAATAACTTTATTTTGTTGTGTTTCTGACTACATTTTGGAGCTCAAAATTTTCAGCGAAGACGGGTGCAAATTGTTTTCGCATATTTTATTTCTTACTCAAACAAAAAGGCTTTTAGCACGGTAAATGTAGAAACACCAAGGAAACTTTTTAATGTTATAAGATTTTATTTTTACTGGCGTATTCGCGGGTATGGCGGCGCGGGTGCAATTAAAGATTATACCCTAGTATTTGCATAATATTGGGGCGTGTACAAAGTAGGTACGCCGAAGAAAAATATGGAATGGCGCAAAACAATGGCCGGCCATTCCCCAGATTACTAAGGCTTTATAATGAATCGCGGAATTACGGAAACAAAGGCTCGGGGTAAAGATGTTTTTTCACCAATTTTTTGCGAATTTCATGTAATAATTATGTTCATTGTGTTCGGTTTCAATCAAAGAATCTACAAATATTATTTTTTGCTTTGATAGACAAAGGTTACAAAAGGAAACGTTTCTGAGGGGTGATTTTATTTCAGTCGTTCATTGGTTTAGCCGTTACCAAAAGGCTTTGAAGAAATCCAAATCTAATAATACAAAACCGTGATTTATTTTGCAACAAAATCTTTGTGGCATGGCTAGACAAACAAAGAGAAGAAACGCGGGTTAGTTTAGCTAAATATTTTTTTTGTCAATCACATAACTATAGCTACATACTGTAGCTAACTCAGGTAGGTACCTCACATTACTCACTTTACTGCCACATCAGTCCACATCAAGCCGTACCCAGACGTAAAAAGGTCTCGCCCATAATTTGGCAAAAATACTTAGGAGTACTTGAAAATGTTGGACGGCTGTCTTGAGCACGCGTACTAAAACTTTCTAAGAGAAGTCGTCCCAACGAGAAATCTCCTCGGAAGCTGGGGAAGTCGGGTAGATTTATGACGCCAGTTACCGTGACGCAGGTATTTCCACTAAGGAAAACTGACCAATACCTTTACACATTTTTTTCTAAAGGGATTTTACTTTTCGAACGTCGTGTATGTTCGAACAATATTGACACCTCTCAGTTGATACACACTTATGTCGAAACTTGTTTTGTGTATTCTGTAACTTATGTTGGGAAGTTTGACAGTTTTGTTTGACTTATTTATGTGGGACTAACATTTAAGTAATGGTTAAGTTTGGGATTATATCAGCAGTAGGTAAACTAGGAATATTTGATCGAAGCGTGAATCGAATAATAATCTTGTGGTATGGTGCCTATAGACGTATAGATCTAGTGTGAGCCTTAGCTAACAATCTATTCTAAGCTTAATAGATGGGGTGACCACCCCTAAGTTTTCCGTGTGAAGCACTTAAAAGATTATGGATATATAGGGTAGGGAACCCTTACCCTGATAACATCATGAACAAAAACCTGAATTCTCAGTTACCAACCAGAAACTCGCACAAAGAAACTGGTAGACATTATACTCGTAGAAACGGGCTTAACGCCAGGTTTCTGAAACGAAAATAAACACAAAAATTAGCTTATAAATCGTCAAGCGCGTGTCAACTGCTGTTATTGGTATACCTAATTATCAACAGCCAATCGGATCATTTACTTTTATTTCAATTTTTATTAGCCTAAAAAATGCCCCACATGGGCATGTGACCACCCTTATTTTTCTGAATATTCATGACAAATTATCAAAAATTAACCTTAAAAGGGGCGGGCCTTTTAAGGTTAATTTTTGATAATTTGTCTTTTTCTACCAAATATTTTATTTTTACCTTTCCTGTTATATATTTTTTTTTTCAATATCCCGGCGCCCCCTAGAGGACATAAAATCATGAACTAAAACAAAAGTTTTTATATTTATGCCATATTAGGTATCAAATGAGAGCAGTGGTGGCCCCGACTTACGAGTTGTAGGTCGTGGGTTCGAACCCAAGCAGGCGCTTTACTTTGTGTAAATAATTTCATCACCACTGCTCTCAAAACGGTGAAGGAAAACATCGTGAGTAAATAAAATCGGCATGTCTTAGAACCAAAAAATTCGAAGACATGTGACATCTACCAACCCGCACTGAGCTCGCGTGGTAGATTACAGCCCACTCCCTCTCATAGAGAGGAGGCCTGTGTCCCAGCAGTGGGAACATTAATAAACTGATGATGATGATGATGAGGTATCAAATGAAAGGGCTTGACCAGCACATTACGAATATGTATATATTATATAAAAACTAAGTTATAAAACTAAAACCCGACTACTAAAAACTAGAAAATATTTCGGACAGAAATCTAGAAAAATATACCTATGTCTATATTTCTGTCCGAAATATTTTCCAGTTTCATACTTTTTAGAGTGTGATTTTAAAGTAGTTGGGTTTTAGTTTTTATACTTACTTTTTATAAAGTAAGAAACTTTTTATGAATATTTAAAAAAAATATGGGCGTTCGATGCCCATGGGCGACATTGTATAGTGTCCTACTGCAAAGGGCAAAGGCCTCATTTGACTTGCGTTTAATTTCTTACAGGTCGATAAATTTCGTTCCAGAAACCGAGTGTTAATCTCTCGACAACATAATTATACACCATACTATTGTTTGGAATTAAACAGATAGATTAAAATGCTCGGAGGACCTCGTGGCTAAGTAATAACAAGCCGCACGGGTCGATCCATCAGGTTAAGCTACGCTGGCCGGGGTTGGTCAGTGGATGGGTGACCATCTTTACTCCGACTCCTCCGTGCCTCGGAAAGTACGTTAAGCCGTCATTTGTGGATCTTTGACAGTCGTTACGAGCCGTCAGAAGCCCGAAAGAAGAAGAAAAGAAGAGAAGAAGACACCAGTCTTACCAAGGGGTATCGTATTACCCAGTTATTGGGTTGTGGAGGTCAGATAGACAGTCGCTCCATGTAAAATACTGGTATTCAGCTGCATCTGGTTAGACTGAAAGCCGACCCCAACATAATTGGGAAAAGGCTAGGAAGATTGAGATAGATAAAAATGCCGTATCAGGAACAAAAGCTGGTTGTTGTAAACACGTTCTTGTGTAACCAATCCCATTGGTGGTACAGCTTCTCTTATCTATTTCATCCACTTTGCTCTATCGCCGACACCCGGTTGGAAATGTTCCATGTCACCATATCCTAATATTCTGTAACCATCCATTGAAAAACTCTAACAAACTATTTTGTTTTAGAAAGTTTGGTTCTTTTATGCATTCAGTTTCCTATTTTAGACGTGTTGAATTTGAGTTCATGCACGTGTTTCAATTTTTCGCTTGATTTCTGTACCTCACAACAAAATATTTATGCGACATATTTTGATACTGGCAAATAAATTAAAACCCATAGACTCACTTCCTGTTGACCTAGAATCATGAAATTTGGCAAGAAGCTCACAACCCAAGTAAAGGAAAAAGTCCGAAAATCGTTAATTTTATTTTATTTTGTTTTATCACAGAAAAAATACACTACATAATACTTACATTTGCAGTTGGAGAGTTGACCGTGATGTATATCTATGTACGGGAGAACATGTTTTTCAACTACAATGTTTATTTTGTTTTTGGGATAAATTCAACTGCGGAACCCTTCCTTGAACGTGGTAATACGCACTTGGCCGGCTTTTTCCTATTTAAGAAAAGAAAAACAAAATCGTTTAATTTGTAAACTTGAAACAACAAATTTAAATAGGAGACGGATTAAAGGTTCTTGGAACTGTGAAATCTACAATAGACTAAAAGCTAAGGACTTAATTACTTAAGGTATTTCAGTAAGCCTATTGGGGTCTAATCTATTTTCCTCGTAAGAGCCCGAAAGGAATGTAGCCTACAGCCGCAATTCAGAGTTGAATTAGGAAGTTTAACGTTTATATTTTGCTAAGGAATCTTTAAAATTGCTCTCCTCTCTTTCCTTGTTTTATTATATAAACCAATTTTCTTTTACGGAGTCAGGAAAAGTAATTGAAAAATCTAGATGAAACCGCGGCATTGTACGGTTCACAACTTTTTAGACCCGGCTTTTTATTTATCATCTGTCTTTTGAAAAGTTAGTCAATTTCAACTATTACTTGATTCAAGGAAATCAGGCATCGAATAGATAGGAATTAAAGTACCATCCGAACCGGAATACGGATGAAAACTACACAGCAACTTTAAAAAAACTACACAGCAACTTAAAAAAACTACACAGCAACTTAAAAAAACTACACAGCAACTTAAAAAAACTACACAGCAACTTAAAAAAAACTACACAGCAACTTAAAAAAACTACACAGCAACTTAAAAAAAACTTCCTAATAAACCGTCACATTTTTCAGGCTTGTAAGCAGGAATGCGCAAGTCATATTATTTTATATTTCAGTAACATTTTTTTTTGGTAGCTGTACTCATTTTTATTGCACAAAATTTGTTTCTGTATACTTCAGTATGAGCTAAATATGTTTATAATAAAAGTCGATATTTGTCACAGACCATCAGAAATCCAGGAAACAACAATACCGAAACATTTCGCCCCACACTTTAAAAACAATTCGAAGCCATTTCTTAAGGAATAAAGTGCACCAATTGATTGTCAAGAAACTTCGTTACTACAAAAGTAATTACGACTTTCGCACTTGTTGATCTCATTTTCCTCTTCATTGGGTAGAAGCAATCTATTTGGCCAGTAACTGGCGTTAACAGTTGATCCTCAGAGCTTATACTATCAACAATATCTGAGGAAGTTCCGCAAAGATCGCACGAGAAAGGTTTAATTACTGTTCTCGATGAAGTTAAATTAAATGTTGAATGAGACCTGTACAGTGTTATGACTTTAATTAAAGGAGGAATATGAGATTACTAGAGGCTTCCTGTAACTTTGTTTCTGTTGAATCATAAAATTAATAAATTGAGGTCTACCTAATAACAAAAGTTGTTATGATTATAAAACAACTACGCCGCGTTCACACCAAATGTTTTTTCAGTAATTTCCATACATATCTAACTTTTCATTCACGCCGAAATGAAAATACGCTTTTATGATTTCACGTTCATACTGGGCTCACAATCTCCGACCAACTATACGTCTGCACATCTGGTGCAAGCACGGCCTCATGGGACTAGAGCGCCGATTTACTTATCAACGATTTGAACTCAATATCAGAAGTCAAAAATATCGTTGCTATTTATATCTGTTACATATTTTTCTGAACAAGCAAAGACGTGCTCATAAACTACGTAGGTGTTGTCTGACGAGAGGTCTCGAGACAGATCCTGCCCAGTTGACCTATTGTTAGAACGAGCTCCTACTACAACTTACCTGAAGAGGCACGCATGGACGGTGGAGCCGGCTTATCCTTTCAGTCTTAAGCCGTTAGATAATAGACACATAGTAAGGGAGGCCCGAGGTACGTTGGAGTATGGCTTTATCAACTTGATATTAACTAAGAACTTTTTTTTTGCTGGAATTTCATGCAGGAATATGGACAGCAACTATTATTATTTTTATGTAAGTAGATGGAGAAACAGACAGAAGAAATTAATTTTTAAAGGTTTCAACGAAATAAATAATTATTAGGAGCATAAAGTTACTATTTATGTTGAACTGGCTAAATGAAGACAATGAGTCCTTCTTTTTTAAAATTAAATTTACATTAACTCTTTTCTGTTTTGTTATACTAAATAAAAGAGGATCTATAAGGAACAGAAGCGAGATTTTTTTTAAAGTATTTCTACGAGGAAACTGTATCTACGAGAAATAATTCAATAAGTGTAGGTACATAGGTAGTCTACTGAAAATTTATGAACAGACAAATTCAGGGCACTGAACAAATCTGCCTACAATACTAATTAAATCCGGTACTCCCGAATGGGCTCTCATTTCGTTACGATAAACTTGAATTTTACAGTTGCAGCCCTGGTGCAATCATGCCAAGGTTAGCTGCTGGCTGTATGCAGAGCGACTGGCGGCTGACCTCCACCGCCCCGGGGAAATCAAGATTTCGTAACATGATGTTATTAGAGCTCAGGTGAATATCATATAAGATTTCTTAAGACACTCAAGGGAAAAGATTAGATTGCTAACCTACGAGAATTAAGGAAAACTATTGCCCATTTTATTTCCAAGCTTGCGATCGCACACTACATACATCCCCAGTCAGAATGAAATCTTTTACAAGTATTCGAATTTATTCCAGTCCATTTAACCGTACTTGGACCAACTTTAACATAGTACGCGCTAGTAGTAAGTACTACATACCTCTCCTGACATAAGCGTTTAAGAACGGGTTCTTTAGAGGCCCCTAAGCGGATGAAAAGACGTAAAATTTGTTATCACGGCCCACGGTGCGGGTCAGACATTTTATTCTAAATACTCGTATAAGAACGGCCAGCAGTTTCTGACTAGGTCTCGTGAACAACGTTGCGCGCTGGTTAGGTTCTCAAATTATGTTATGCACAAATCGAACAATAACTATAAGATACATAACTTGGCGGAGCAATCGTAACGCACACTTAAATTCGACTACAGTGCCAAGATAATGCTTTATACGTTTGTAAATTAACAATAAATTTGCGTTGGTTGTTAATGGAGGGCAAATATTAGCGCGGCCCGAGCTGATGGGGCTAGTGGGGCGTGCTTCATGCTGGAGCCATGCCAGAGAGATACTCGTCTTGTTGCAAGGATACTGCTGTTTGTCTTCATTATGACTCGCTCTTAAGATTAACTTAAGGCGTTTATCTCTGCTTCCAAAGAGCAAAACAAAAATTGCGCTGCGACATCGCGAGCTGTTGTTAGTAGTACCTACATACACTAACTAGTTCAGTCGTTACATCACTTAAGAAAGGCTTATTTTCCAATTAATTTGTTCATCATTATTTTAATCTGTTTACTTTTATGTAATTGATTGATGTTTACCTGTTCCGGGGTTGTTTATGTTTTTGACTTAGAACGACTTCATTAATTGAATTCAAAATCTTGTACTAGCATAGGTAACTACAATTACTTACATTATTGTTTTACTAGCTGTTGCCCGCGACTTCGTTTGCAATCCAGGATGAAAAGTAGCCATGTTCCTTTCCAGGTCATAGTCTACCCTTGTGCCAAATTTCATCCAAATCCGTTAAGCCGTTTTAGCGTGAAAGCGTAATAAACAAACAAACTCACTTTCGCATTTATAATATTGGTTAGGATAAGGATAATGAAAAAAAAAATTATTTAATTAAATAAAAAGTACACCGTTTCAAAATATTATGTTCTTTAACATAATATTCTATCTCGTTGTTTCTAGGTTAATGGTTTAAGTAACTGTAGTAAGTTCTTGCTGAATTTCAATCTGCAACTCCTCGTCGCAGAAATGGAAACTTCGCAGTGTCTCCAAGGGCTCTAAATCGTCGACTATTCGGGAGAAAAATGACCGAGCATCTCGGAGCACAGGGCAAAACGCTTTACGAGTGATACGTAAACATTTTTTATTTCGTACGCAAGGCTAACTCCGAAAACAAAGTATGAATTAAATTTATGACTGCATAAAATTACTGGTGTACCTTTAACGAACATCAAGCCGTATAAACGTGTAAAATCTGCCGGGCTGACTCGGCCCGCTCATTACGTATTCCGTTTCGGCGAGCGAATATTTCGACAACAAACATTATGGTAATTTGGCCGCATAACGATCTATTTTACACCTGTTTACGTAAACACGCCGCCTAAGCTTCGGAGACGATTTTTCCCTGCTTACACTAGTTCGTTAGTCGCCAAAACGATCGTTTATTTACAAAGGACGCCAAATAAAATGGCACTTGTACTGTGATGAGGGTCTAATGTTTGTAGTTAGTCCCAAGCTTTTTTGTTCCATGTCAAATGTTTTAGAAAGTCATTATTGAGTAATTATCTACGATAAGGGCCGTTATGACATTTTATTAGGCATCCAAATGGTTTTAAATGGAGATATTCACACCTGAAATGTACACGTTTAATTCGTAACTTGTTGCTGGAGACATTAAAGCGTATTAATCTGGCTTACTAAACATTATGCTGGGTTTGGTTGCAGATCACGTTCAGGAGTTTACAGTCGATTGGCTAAAACTTAAGGCGAAAGGATTCACTAAGCGTTATCTTGAAATCTAATACGTTATTTCGATTTATTCGACCGTCGTAAAACGTGGGAGTTCTGGCTAAAGTTTGTGGCTAACATCGGTTCAGACCAATAACTCACCGAGTCTCTTGAGGCGGATTATAACAGGACGTTTGACAAAGTGCTGCACAATACATTGTCACCGTTTTTTATTCCAGATGCGAGCACCATCAACTGTTTCATTGCTGTGAACATTCAAACTATTAATGACAACCAGAGGAGTATCAACATCTAAACTTGCCCGGACAACTGTTCCGAGACTGAAGTTGGTAAATGAATTTAAACTGTAGCATGTCAGTTTAAGGTTTAGTTCGTGTGGAGCTGGTGATCGCGCCAATGCTCATGAATACATCAGGACAATCAGGGGTGACGCGAAACTGCATCTCATCATTCGACCTTCGGTAGTGTAAATTGTGGTCTCTTGGGGCTTGCATGCAGAAATTGATGTTACAAGCGACGGGGAGTTGTGAACGTCTGTGTAATGTTGTTATTTAAGTTGATTTTTGGGCATCAGGCTTGTGTCCGCTGAACTATATCTTACTAGCTGTGCCCTCGGCTTCGCTCACGTGTCTGGGTATTCTATTGGCATTATAAGTTAATCGGAACACTAAGCTCCTTGTAGGTATAGCGTGATGACGTTCCTTTCAGCGGTCAAATCCGTATCTATTGTATTTTCTTTTCTCGTGTATTTAAATCTCCCAGTAAACTGTTGAGGAATACGGACACAATGAAACATTGCTAATCCCCCATGGCAAATAGCATGATAATATATAGCCTATTCGATGACCAGACATTTAAGGATTATACATAATATATTTGTGCCTGAATCTATTCAGTAGTTTTGCGCCAATCCGGAACATACATCCAGACAAACAGACAAACGGACAAAAATAGTATATTATATGCAACTAATGAATAAAGGACGGATTTAAAGCGAGGGCCATAGATGAATCACGATCAAGTGAAGGATTCTAACGACTGAATCACGACCGTAGGGAGTGATTCAAGTGTTAGAATCCTGAGCGACGCGAGTGATTCATGGCCCTCGATATAAATCCGTTTTATTCAAGAGTTGTATACTATACTTTATACCATGACTACGAGAAAAAGAAAGATTTAAGCGCAAAAAGGACATTTAATAAAAGGTTAACACGTTCAGTGTCGGGAGCCCTCCTGGAGGGTTCACCTACTTGGATATGGGATGTCGGGAGCCCTCACGGAGGGCTCATTTTAAATGTAGACATTCAGGGTCGGGAGCCCTCCTAGAGGGTTCACCCACTTGGATATGGGATGTCGGGAGCCCTCGCGGAGGGCTCATTTTAAATGTAGACATTCAGTGTCGGGAGCCCTCGCGGAGGGCTCATTTTAAATGTAGACGTTCAGTGTCGGGAGCCCTCCTGGAGGGTTCACCTACTTGGGTATGGGATGCCGGGAGCCCTCGTGGACGTTGGAAGTGAAACCTCCCGGAGGTTTCACTTCCAACTACGAATAATAAAAGTCATAGACTTTTATGGCGGAATGATGAGTTATGAGTTCTATGAAAATGGGTGGAGTCGAAAGTGTTAAGGAGGTTGTATAGCATTGAGATAGAGGTCGAATACATTGGTGTGTTCTAAATTCAAACACCAAAATAGTGATTAAAGAGCTTTTTATTCACTGTTTTCAGTGAATAAAATAAGCTTTTTAGAGGGGGAATGGTATAAAAATATTTTCGGCTTCAAAATCGGTAGTCCACACCTCGAAGCAAGTTATTTTTTAATATTCCTTGTACAGTTTTGACTTCATTACTATTTTATTAAATGTACAGACCAATTTTTTATATACTACAATGTTTTCATGTTATATCAGTAGACAATTTCAAAATTGGTAAGTACTTTTAATTAATAACAAAACTACAAGTTAAAACAAAGATAGTTTTACTTTTCACCACTTTAGCTAATCCTCTAGGACTTGCATTTCTAAGCTTCGACGTCTCCAATTACATAACTGCACCCTTATAAATATGCAACAAATAACTCGACAATATTTTTGAAACCACCTGTATATTGATTAAGTTAGTGTTGAAAGATGTACATTTGTAGTATTCTTAGGAGCGCGAGCGTCCCCTCGAGACGCGGTGAACAGCGCTGTATGTAAATGTAGTCTCGTGATTTGTGGCAGAGTGACAGGCTCTCATTGCGCACCCCGAGGCTCCGCCGACGACACTCCAACACACCCTATTGTTGACTCGCACCATGTACCAACTTATACCACACGACACGTGCGAACAAATATCCGCAGACAATAAACGTCTACCCGACCAAATCCCCGGCTTTTTTTTTACCTCCAGCGGATGAGATTATTCGGGAAGAGCCCTAACTTTATGGCTTCCGAGCTTTAAGTAATCGCAAATTTATAGTGCCTATCCGAAGGAAAATCGCTTACAGGACTAATAAATGGAATAAAATATCCAGGCTTCATTTTATTATAATATCTTCTCTAATCCCTCTAACCATCAACGTGCTTGTTCCTGAAATATATTCTGAAGTTTGAAAGATCACCTTTGTTTTTTTGAATAGTTTGTTTTTATACTGGCGAAATGTGAGCACGTATCTACTACAGGTAAACCTCTGCCCACCCGTTCGGAGAAACAAGGTGTGATGTTGTGTTGTTTTTTTTCAATATTTTTACTAATATATATACATACATAACATACATAATCAGCCTATTAATGTTCCCACTGCTGGGACACAGGCCTCTTCTCTGTGAGAGGGTGTGGGCCGTAATTTACCACACGTGCCCAGTCCGGGTTGGTAGATGTCACATGTCTTCGAATTTTTGGTTCTAAGACATGCCGGTTTCCTCACGATGTTTTCCTTCACCGTTTTGAGAGCAGTGGTGATGAAATTATTTACACAAAGTAAAGCGCCTGCCTGGGTTCGAACCCACGACCTACAACTCGTAAGTCGGGGCCATTACCACTCGGCCACCACTGCTCACTAATATTATATACTTACTTACATTGCGTGAGTGCCATTGAAATAAAAACAATGCCGCAATGTTTGATATTGTGATAAATACTCGTATATTTGGAATTGCCTCATTACTAGCTTTTTGATACCAAGATTGCTGTAATTTATTTAAAAAAATCCTGCGTCTGTTTTGTTGTATTTGTATATGCAATATACAGGGTGTTAAAGTAATTGCGTGCCGTAGTTTAGGGGTAGGTTCAGTATCGATAAAGAAAACTAGGAAAAATAAAAAATAAAACCAGAAAAATAATTTAACATAACATTTAAAAAAAGTTGCAAGGTCAACCTAATTCAGTCTAACTTAAACTAGCAATCAAATCAACTTAAAACATGACTAAATAAGATGATTTTTAATCTTTGTAAATACCTGATTCCAAACTAAATTAGGTTGACCTTGCAATTTTTTTAAATGTTTTTTTTTTAAATTATTTTTCTGGTTTTTTGTTTTATTTTTCCTAATTTCCTTTATCGATACTGAACCTACCCCTAAGGTATGGCACACAATTACTTTAACACCCTGTATAAATATTATATAGCCTATGTTACTCCCACAATTAACAAATCCAACGACACCTGTCATGTTAAAATGCATCAAGCCGTTTATGGCTACATAGCGTGCCAAAGAAATAGACACATACATACATACTTTCGAAAAACATGACCATCCTTCTGGGGCAGTGGAATAATACAAAAGCTTAACTAGCAATGTTAGCGTGTATTGAGCCGTCAGATGTGCCGCTGTCTATTGTTAGACGCAAAGCCCAGATTTACATAACACGCCCCGGATCATCGGCTGTGATTGTTTCGATGCCAGTTACAGCCCATGTAATTTGTAGGGATTCCGATGAATAAATGGCTTACATTTATAAAACGTTTCATCTACTTTCCCGCCCAGAACAAACTCGGGTATTAAGAACAATTCTTCAACTGAAATTATTGTAATAAGCTTACATAGTTGCTACAAAATGTTAGTCTGTGAGCTTGATACAAGAAAGTTTCCGATACAAAAGGTTTAGATAGACATAGAGTGCCCAGGCTGGGTCTCATCCTGATAATACATCACCACTGTGTTGGAAAAAAAATGCGTTAATATTTCGCGAGGAATTTCATTACTTGCGAGCCTTGTTGGCTTTCAAATAAATAGGCGTTTTATTGCTTTTCTTCGTCCGGCGATGTTCGATATTGTGTATCGGGTTGAGATTAGATAACACGTATTCAACATACTACCCCTACATTATTCCATTATTAACGTTAACGTAGGATAAGGTATTCCTTGAACATTTTGTAAACGTTTTTCCACATTTCTTTTCGTGTTTTAGTATTTTCTTCAAGGTAAAAAAACACAAACCAAGTTTTTGTTTAACAGTACCTCTGTTAAACAAAAACTTGGTTTGTGTTTCACATATCACTTCATTGGATCTAATTATCCTATCTAATTGAATACTGGAAAATAATTACCTTAATATGATTAAGTTTACGACAATATTCAGTTTATAAAGAACATCTGGCCCTAGTTGAGTATTAAAGGCTTTTAATAAACATAATCAAAGTTATTGAAGTTAGTAGGTAGTCTAGGTAGCTTTATGAAATAATTAACCAAACTGAATATAATTGCGTTATAAATATATTCATTTCAAAACTTCCCTGAATAAGACTAACCTGCCTACTTTTGAAGAGTCACGCTTTATTAATTTTCTTCTACTCTGTTTTGTAATTTAATTACCTGCACAATAAGGTTATACTCTCAAGGATTTCTGTTTACTCATTCTTATGTAAAGGTATGTATGTGTTGAAATTAGGCAATAACATCCTGCAGTAGTTGCTTTGTTCTTATCATCTGGGTTCCGCCAAAATTTAATAACAGGACATTTTTATTTTCTTCTGCAGCTTAAAAAGTTTTGCCGCATTATCCCTTGAAAGTATCGAGCTCACTGTTCCAATTTTAAATATTTGAGTTAGGGGTGGCCGTAGAGGCAACGTTGTATTACTAATAGGGTTTCCATTTTTCACGGTACCCTAAGACACACTCGTGTGGCGTACAGTGAAAATTGTACACGAGGGAGTATAAGGAGAGGGGTGAAAATGAGAAATGCAAATAGGTTGTTGAGCTCAGCGCCTCGCAGAATAAGCCTATGAACGCCTGACAAATAGTATTATGTTACGATTGCGCCTCACGCGGAGAATAAATAATAATACATTAATAAACTGGCGCTATACATTTTATTGCCTCGACGAAAGAATTTTAAAAATGAAATATGCCACGTTCACAGTTTGGACACAATATTTCGTCAACATTCAATTTCCTGTCGTATGAAAAGGTTACGTCCCGCTATCGAAAATGTCAGAATAACGAGCGGAAATCGAAATGAACTCGGTAGTAGGTAGATAATATAGCTATAGTGAGAAAAAACGTCCTGATATTAGCGATGTCAACTTACTGTCGATTAGGATTAGAAATTAGGAGTCTAAGATTTCACAGTCAGAAAAAATATGTTGGGTGGAGTAAAAAGATGAAAGGTCGGACTCAAATAATAGTTATTTTTTACATAACCTGTTACAGATCAAAGTAAGTTGACGTCTCAAGTGAATTCAAATTCAATGAAACATCTTACTTATTAATTAATGTTTCATGAATTTAGGTTTTGAAGTCAACTTTTTCTGTCGAAACGAATTGTTATTGACCAAATATATTCAGAGTAAAATGCCTTTTTCTATATAATAAATATACTGATAAAAATTAATAAAATTTGTTTGTTTGTATGTAAGTTTGTATGTAGGGGGTAATCTCTGGAACTACCAGTCAGATTTCAAAAGTTCTTTTTGCATTGTATAGCCCAATTCTTGAGGAAGGTTATAGGCTGTGTAACATCACGCTACGACCTTTAGGAGCCGAGCAAAACGAAAAAATGTGAAAAAAAATACTAACCGAAAACGAAGTAACAGCGCGGGCGGGCGATGGGATGCGACGCGGTGGGGGCCGAAATTTCACGCGGAGGAAGTAACGGTTAGAAGCTTGTATGAAATATCTGAACAGTTCCCATTGAAATGCAGCTCGTTTAAATATGTGCCAATACACGGAGACCTGACCAGCGTCCTGCGGGTCGCGTACAGTCATTTACCCACATGTTTGCTATTGACATGTCTCAATCAGTATCACATTGTATGAAAAAGGAAGGGAAAATTACCCTAAAGCAATATATTACAAAGTTTAGCTTTTCGGTGTTTTTTCCTTGTCTAGTGTAACTCTTGAGTAAAATAAATTGTGTAAATAAAGTTTACGTATAGGTTCTATGAATAAAATATTTTAAAGAGGTAACATTTGTTTGTTTGTAAGTTTGTATGTAGGAGGTAATCTCGGGAACTACCAGTTGAATTTGAAAAACTGTTTTTGCATTGGATATCCCAATTCTTGAGGAAGGTTATGGGCACGTGGACGAAGTCGCGGGCAGAAGCTAGTTTTTAATAAAAGTATCATTGAATCTAAACATTCTAACGTGAATTAAAATAAGAAATTTGTTGCTTACCGTCTGATTTGCATAAAAAAGTCGTTGTCTGCCCACACAACATTTTTAGGTGCTTTAACAAATAAATTACGAATTTATGTCAGAAACTAATATCTTTTTTTCCCTTGATCAGCTTGAAAATTAAGTGCTTCATTAACAAAACTTTATATCTTACTAGCTGACCGGAAACAGACGTAGTCCTGTTTCCTAGAAATCGATCGCAGCGCCGCCTAACGGCTTTAATTGTGAATCTAAACAATCCAGGGACCCATTCAAACACACACAATCAAATTCATCAAAATCGGTCCAGCCGTTTAGGAGCCATTCAGTGACATACAGACGTACAGAAGAATTATAAAGAAGAAGATACGATAAACCTACTGGCTACTACATTTTGTAAGACGACCGGATCCATATTATTTCATCCTCGTGTATAACATCCGGCCAGGAAACGACCTTTACTATTTTTTATCCGCTTTACGATATTCAATAGCGATACACGGATGTCACAATTTGGGTCCAAAGATGGCGGATCTATACCTTGTAACGTAATGATGCTCATAATAATACCCATGCGAAGATAGGAATTTTCGATATAGATTTTATGGATAGCAATCAAGGAAAAAATTGAGGCGAATAATACATTGATCTTAAAAATAAAGTTGTATATTGTTGACGTTACACAAACTTGACTTACTATAATGATTGCAATATATAACACAAAACATATTATCACGCCTTGTTTGTTCAAAGGGTTGGACAGAGGTATACCAGTACACCGACATTTCGCCAGCTAAGTAAGTAATATTTATTATACATGTTTTAGAAATATTTGCACGACTGTTAAGTCGAATATAGTGAGACTAAAATTATTTTACCCTGTTAATAGATAAGTAGTACCTATATTCTGGCAAATAAACAAAATTTTATTTCGTTTTGTTTCATATCACTTCATTAAGTTCCATGTAATAGGGGGAGAGCCTATTGCAATGATTGCAATATTGTTATAAGTTTATCTAAAACTCTATCATACAATTTGCATTGAAAAATTCAAAGACATCGAGTGGAGCGGAACGTAGCGTCCTTGTTAGCGATCAGGATCATATTTCAGCACAAAACAAAGAGATCAAACCCTCTCTTGTTCCTTGAGTTAACAAAGCTTCAATGACCCTTTGCTGTCGGCACCTTCTTTGTCATCCCGGTGCCCTTGTCGTTAATGTCGAAAAAGATTAATTACCAAACAAATTAATGGGAAAACGTCTACTGATGACAGAAATGACATATTGCAGTGTAAGCTCTATTGTTTTGGCTATTGTCCGCGGAACCGGCGTATATTTTTCAATATTGTGAAGTATTTTGTGTAGGGGCGAAATGTAAAAAAAAATATTAAACCAACAAAAAAGTTGGTTTAATTATTTTGCTTTATTTCATCTATATCAAATAATTTACATTTTTTAATATTTCTTTAAAAAAAGATATAAAGAAGTGGTCAGGGCTCTAGAGAGAGGAACCTCCTCACTATGCGTGCCTTGTCAAGGAGTACTGCTTTCTGAATCAAGCCCTTGATCCAGCCGCGCAATGAGAGCCTCCTGAGGTGTTGGTCGAGGCTCTCCGCTATTAGGCCATTGACCGTAACGATTATCTGTACAATGATTGCAGAGTCCACGTCCCACATGTCGACAACCTCGTGTGCTAAGTCAAGACACTTGTTTTTTTATCTTTCTCAGCTTTCACGAGATTCTCGTCATGGGGGACGGCAATACGAGTATCAATAATTACTTTTTATTATTGTGGCTGTCTGATAATAGGTTGATAAGAGTTAATTGGACATGTTTTTGTTGTACTGCTGTAATGTAAAGCTTTATAACAATTTATGTTCCAATTATGTGTACGTAGAATAATATATTATAAGTGACCTCCATATTAGTCACATCGCGATACGTCGCTTATGATCAAGTGCGGGTACATGCGAGCTAATTAGGTGAATTAACTGCACATGCCTGATAAACCTTTTAACTGAACACCGCCGCCGACATAGTCTGTTAAGAGTACATATTCTATTAACTAATGATGTTATTACTGAGTTAAAACCTTGACAAGAAGCCATTCTGAACAAAAACTGCCCAAGTTTGCCAAATTAGGTCTAAAAGAAAAGAAAGAAAGAAAAATATTTTGTTTGGGACACGCACAGGAAATACAAACAGTAATAAAAAAAATAAAACTAAAAGGAGTATCTAAAACTAACAATAAAACGAGTTCGTATTAACCAAAAATTAAAAACTATTAACGACCTGTGCGAGGTCAAAAAGGCCCCTATCTCAGCATAATGCTGCGATACTTAAAAAATAAATACCGCAGCGTTGGTATTCTGATAGGGCCCGCTGTGATGCCACGGACATACCCACGTGAGTTAACTGTCAATACTTTAGAGAGTTTTGGGTCTGGAAAGTTGATTTGTTTCGTAAATTGTTCTACCTAGCAATAAAATTAGTTATGTTTGTTATAGTTAAGTAATATAATAATTCCTTGCTAGAGGGAGTATCCGCACAAACCGCTAAGCGGCGCTGCAGCGCCTGTGGTCTGCGGTAGTGTTGTGTCGAATAGTCTATCGACGTCACCTTCTCCGTAAGTTATGGAATAGACTGGTTTATATAGCATGTTCAGCCGCAGACTAACCCGCCCCCTAGCTAAGACATCGTAACATCACGCGTCAATTCCACGAAGGGGTTGGCAGAGACGTGTAGTAGGTACACCAACATTTTAACAGTTACATATGTTTAAACTCCAATGAATTGAGGACGATCATTGGCACTATCTGGGCACACATCCAGATATCGAGCTGCTACCTACTGAGGATTTCTTAGGGGAAAAGCTTTTCTTCCACCACTTTAAATCCAGTGAACCAAGGAGACCTAGCATAGGTGCCATAATTTAAAAAAATGCTTTTTTTACCATTCATTAAAAAAAGGAAAATTGTCTATGGAAATATTCTAGTGTTAAAAGTCATTGATTGTCACTCCAAGTGATACCTAAATTCCAGCCACCGAGAGAATGCGTCTCTGACAGCTCTCAGTTGGACACGATAAGGAACAAATAAAGTTTACATTCGTAAAACACGTATTCTTTTGTACTCAACTGTGTCAGAATACACATACAAATAAACAAAAAAAAAAAAAAAACATTAAAAAACAATAATAATACACATTCGAATTCATTCGAATTTCGAATAATATACATTCTAGGCAGCTGCAATAATAGATTCCGCGCCACCACTGATGTCCGGCGGAAAATTGTGGAACTATATTTTTTAAATGCATTTTGGTGCAATGGCAAAGAATCTAGCGCCGCGTCTATGGCACTTGAATAGTGGCGCGAACTCTAGATAATATTTTATAAACAACCAAAGATGTAGATCAGTTTAAGCTTTGAGTTCGGGAGTGATTTATGACGACGAAGGTAAACACGACGCGGCTTCATTAAAAAAGGATCTGATATTAGGAACTGATGATCTATCTATAACCGGAGTTGGCTGAGTTCTAATCAACACGCTGTATTTTTTTGTTGATAAAACCTTATCAACAAAAAATGAGAAGGTAGGTAATACCTAGCATCATTTTAAAAGTCTGTGCTTTCAGACTGCTGCTAGTGCTATCATTAGATATCTTACACCCAGTTGCATAAAGAAAACCATTCAAATTGAGTCCAATGTTATTTTCTGCAACAAGTTAATGGAAGATTAGCAGTTCATGACAGCTTTTTTCTCCAACTGACGGTAAGTTACGAGTTTTTTGTAAACTAGTTCTTTTTCTTTCTTCTGTTTAGGTTTTAGATTAACATCAGTCACAGTTACATTCAGCCGAAACGCCAACAAAATTCATTAGGTACCCTTAAAGGTAATACAGCAGTTAGATGTTCCCGCAAGCCTATCAATAATTAGCTCGGCTGGCGGCCTGCAATCGACATCAAACATGAACAGGTTCGCAGCACTATCGCGATCGCGTTGGAAGTGATTATGCACTCAGGCGCCGGCGCCGCCGCCCCGGCTCAATTTAACGCCATTTGCAGGGCGACCCGCGATGTGCCGAGCTTAACTGCCAATTAATAGCACCTATTTAGCTCCTAGTAATGATGAAATAAAAATGGATTTTGATATCCTGGATTACAAATTGATCAGGCATGCTTAAAATACACAGAAGACAGAGCTGGAGTCCACTGACAAAGAATAGTCTTTTGTAGCCCCGGATAGAGGGAAATTGAAAACCGGATAGAGGGAAAACACAGGGTTATTATAATAATCATTCAAATACATACACCAATGTACATAATACCTTGTTAAATATTGTTAGAAAATTGGGTACTTTGTCGAGGGCAAAACTCTATAAATACTCGACGGTAATCGCTACGGCACTCATGTCGGACCCTTCTAGAGAATTCGATATTTATGTGACTGAACAATATTTCTGTAGAGCACCTAATACCTAACATGTTTGATGATGAATGTACAGACTAGAGTACTAATGGAACAGGCGAAAACCAATACTTACATGCGGGTATAAATTCCCACCCCATTATCGCAGTACTACAAACATGCACTAAAAGGCATTAATGCAAAGTCTTGGATTGCCAATAATTCGATTCTTGAGTGATATTTGACTTCGGTAGTTAAATATGGAACAGATGGAAGGCATCACTTGGCCAACGTAAACCTAATGATTGAAAACTAACAGTAGGTTCTATGCGATAGCATCGGCCATTCCCAGCTGAGATATGTTTGACTTGCTACGTTTGTATTCCCTCTCCTATTTGTGATTGAGACTATCTACGGCGAATAATCTGTCTTGATTTTAAAGGAAAATAGTATAGGTATGTTGGCTTTATTACGCTCCATCTTCTTGGAATATGTTTTCTTTGTTCGAAAATTGAATATTGAACTTTTCAATAGTCTGCCGTCGTCGATTCTCGTCAATTCTCTTATGTAACCTGTTTTGTTTGAGTGCAATGTCTGGTAGAATATTGCATTTCTCTTTACAATACTGGAAGTTTATTATTGGTTTTATAATTTGATGTAGATAATATCTACGTATTTATTGACTTTGCTAATAAAGTGACTTTTACCAGATGTATGAACGTAATCGAAGCAAAAGGAGGATGTAGGATCGTAGCAGGTGGCGTTCTGTAGGTTCTGCCTACTCCCATGGGGAGAAGGCATGAGTTTATGTATGTATGGTAATAAAGCTCAACATTCCCCTCTAAATTTTCATGATAGCGACCTGTTTTGATGGCATATTAAACGGTTTGACTGACGATGCATATATCGGATTTGTTAACAGCCACAACAATATGTGAAATAGGCGGTCAAAAGTGGTGAAGTTTCAAGTGGTTCCACAGAAGCGGGAGAACATAGTGACGTCACGGGTCCGGTAAACATTGCATACAAATCAGCGCAGTGGCCGACTTTCAGCGAAACTTTGCGAAATTAACTTTGATCGCGTTTTAATACCCGCGCTTGCGTGGTAAAGTATTAAATCTCAATTTATATAGAAGCCGTCTTTATCCAACTAGTTTATGAATTCGTTTTAAAGTTAACCCATTTAGTAACGGTTGCTCTTACAGAATATTTTTCAAGGAGAGTCAACAGTAAAATTGTATCTAATCATCAATTTATTTACTCCTTTAAATAACTGTAAAAATTACTCAACATTAAATCCGTAAAATAGTCAATTTGAGGTAATACCCGTATTCAAATTAATGTATATCATTTTGTAGATACCTTCTCAGATACGACTCAGCTGTTGCTCAAGATCGGGAGGTTTCGTGTATACTGCTGTTTTTCCCAAGTAAGGACTGTGATGGATGCCGAAAGTAGGCGCTGGAATCGACGGCTTGCCCACCATAAACTGCGAACAATTACCAAAACGATTATGATAAATATTATACAGTCTATTCTAAACGAGGGTCCCAGAATCTGTTTCAATTTGTTTTCAATCAGCCAACCATTGATGTTAAATGTAAATAATAAATGTGTACATAATAAAACGATTTGATTCAATCGAATAATACTTAATGGTTTTAAGAGTAGACTTTGGCAGTAACTATTTATTTATTTCGTCAAATTATAGTTATAACGTGTCTCAAAATGTGTCGTTTCAATATCACGGGCTGTCATCTACATAAAATAGTTACAAAATACCTTTGAGTACCTATATATCACTGGAGAAGTCACCACCCTCTTAATAAGCATACCTCTAAAGGCGGATGATAGGCGTCATGTCACCGGACTAGACTTCCGCACTCAATTTCTGACACATTAACACTGCTGATGCTATCTAAAACTAACACCACATCCAACTTACCTCCATACGCATTCATCACCTCATTCCTCTCAGTCAGGCCACAAAAAAAATTAAGAAAATAACAAAAGTAATATAATATATCTTTCGATGTGCGAGCATTTATGTTTAAATCACCAACGATAATAACTGCACTTTTTAAACTGTCAACAATGGATTCCATTTTTTCAAACCTACGCATATATAATTTTATCAGAAGCTCTAGGATGAATGTACACAACGCAACCATAGAACGTCGCACAGTTCGTCGTGATACGTGCCCACAGGTCCTCGCCAGCTGGAGTTTCCAGATCACAGCCACCATCGCTGACACCGGTGCTTAGGTGGTTTTGTAGCCACAAATGAAGTGTGTTACGTCGGGACCTCAGCGAGTAATCTTCGAGTCAAGTACAGAACTTGTGAGGAACGATTCTGATACAGCTATAAAGTCACTGTCGAGTGACTTTATAGCTGTATCATTATTAGATTAGTATAGTATGGACTGATGATTCTGTACCTTTTGTTCGCAGTAGGCATTGGGCGCAGGAGTTTTTTCAGTAATTCGGAGCGGCCTAAATGGAGGCGCGAAAGCAACCGCTGGCTGCGTCTTCTTGACGTACTTGGCATTTGGGCAGTGTGCCCCTGGACCAGGGGTGTTGAAAGGGGTGATGATCGCATGCTGGATACTGAAGGAGTATGCTGGTGCTCTTCTGCACAAATAAAAAACCTCTGAAGACATGAGAATAAAAAATTATTCAAAAAACAAAAAACCCGACTGCAAAAACACATAACTGAAAAGAGAAAAACAAGCATTATAATCTATAGAATTTTGGTATCGCAGGCGGGGACAAACAAAAGTTAGGTACACCATATTTCTGGTTATTATTGTTATATTATTATTGTCCCCGCCTGCGATACCAAAATTCTATAGATTATAATGCTTGTTTTTCTCTTTTCAGTTATGTGTTTTTGCAGTCGGGTTTTTTGTTTTTTGAATAATTTTCTTTATTTCAAGTTTTTTAGTTTTATTAATATAATCTTAATTTGGAATTAACTCATTACCAGCTTTTATTTGATACCAATATTGTTGTAATTTATTTAAAAAAGAACCTTCCCCTCCCTTTTTTTTTTTGTATTTGCAGATGCAATACTTAAATATTATATAGCCTATGACACTTCTACGATTAAGACGAATCTAACGACACCTCCTATGTTAAAATCCATCAAGCCGTTTAGGCTACAGAGCGTGCCAAAGAAATAGACATACATACATACATACATACATACATACATACGTACATACATACATACATACTCTCGAAAAACATTACCCTCCTTCTGGGGCAGTCGGGTAAAAACGGGTGAAATGTTATATGTTTTTTCTAAATTCCCTTTGAATTTACAATTCCGTGACTAAAAGCTATACTGCAAATAAACTACACACATCAAAAGTGTCTAGGGACCAAAGTATAAAATAAAAAAAATGCCCTATTGAAATTAAATAAAGAAAATTCTATTTAGATTGATTAAATTAAATGTTTTCGTATGTGTAGATCGACGAACTACTCTCTGCTTTTGCATTAATAACGACTTTTCGCGATTTTTGCTTATAGTAGTTGAACTCCAAAAATAACAATTAGAATAGATTTGTAAATAATGATTTTAAAATATACGATTAATCGTTGACATCCCCATGAATTAATGAAGGTCGAGTACTGTCATTATAGTACTTATTAAATACAATATTCGTACTGCAAGTTGATACAAAAGTATAGAATAAATAAGGGTTTAAAAACTAAACTGGTTTATGTTTTTTTTTTTCTTTTCGAGCATCGTCCATACGAAGCCGAGATCGAATCGAAAACGGACAAAGTTCTTTACTAAGAAGTGTCCATCATAGGATACAATAAAAAATTAAGTGTGTAAATTCCACCATATTAAAGGACATCATTCGAGTGTCGAACATTTTGTATCCAAAAACTAAAGTCAGAAAAAAATACATGTTTTTCAGGAAAATAACATCTTGAGCATTTTTTAATAACAACGAAAGTCTACAATTAACCCCCTGGCTGCTATATGAGTTTGAAAGTAGCTACCAAAAATCATATTTTTGCCAACAATATTTTGGACATTCGTATAAAGACGAAAGCATTTATTGCCCATTGTAGAAATGGACATGAGCATTGAGCATTAGGTATAATAAGATATGATAAGTAATAAAAAAATAATGAAAAAAATATTTGAGGGAAATGTTTTATTATACAATAGCAGGCCCTGCTTAAGAATTATAGGCTCATTGAACTTCTGAGCCATGTGCATGTCTACAAGCTGTTTTCAAGAGTCATCACGATTTCACGAACCGTCTCGCGCGCAAGAGTGACTACTTCCAGCCTCCCGAATAAGCCGGATTCTCTAAAGGCTTTAGCACTGTAGACCACATACATACACTGCGGCAGGTTATACAAAAGATTGAAGAGTATGACCTGCCTCTGTAGTGCGTTTGTGGACTACAAGAAAGCCTTCGATTCGATCGAGACTTGGGCTGTATAGTGTCTTCAACGGTGCCAGATGCACTATCGGTAAACCGAGGTGCTGCAGTGTCTATATGAAAATACTACTAATATGTCGTTTATTTTTCGGTGCGAAATGAATGATGTCCTTTAGGGAGAATTTATATAGCCTGTGTCACCCGGACAATTATTACAAATCTATATACATACATAAATACATATTTACATACATGGACTGCTAAAATCATAGCCCTTCCTTTTGGATTTGCTGTAGTCGGGTCAATCAATCTTCCTAGCCTTTTCCCAACTATCTTGGGGTCGGCTTCCAGTCTAACCGGATGCAGCCGGGTAAAAAATATAATAAAAAAACTAGATTTTTAGTAACTTGCAAAAACATGTTTGATCCCTACTAGACACTTTTGATTTGTGTATGTTCGGTAATGGCTCTAGCTCTTTGTATTAATGCTAAAGATCACAAATAATGATCCGACGGAATCGCATTAAGTATACTACGGCTACGGAAACCGGAGGTCGATAGTGGGCTGAGTCTTTTATCTTGCGATCGATGATTCACAGTGTCAGTTGAGGTTCCAGGGAATCGGAGCCGGGTGCCGCATAGTTCGCGGTGAGTCGGAACTGTCTGCGGTGATTCCCCAGTGAGTCGGGATGGCGCTACGTTATGATCTATTAAGTCGGATGCGGTACAGCACCAGGTTGTGGCTAACTGTTGGCGTCGACCAGTAGAGGGTAGAAGTGGCACTGCTTGTGAGACCGGTCGAATGTTTAATGTGCTGTGCCAAGGTTGCTGATGAGGCTGAAAGTGATAACTAATATTTCCCATAATTGACTATGGTGATGTGTGTTACTATGACCTGAATGCAGATCTTCTCAATAAACTAGACCGCCTTCTTAATAACTGCATTCGATTTGTTTTCAATCTTCGTAAGTATGACCATGTATCTGCGCATCGATTGCTTTTAAAATGGTTACCCATTCGTCAGCGTAGAGAGTTGAGGGCTTTGTCTATGTTGTTTACTATACTCGACAAACCCACTTCTCCTTCTTACCTGACTTCCCATTTTCAATACTTATGCTCTGCCCATACTAAAAATCTTCGTTCCACCAACAATCGTCTTCTACGATGTCCTTCTCACCGCTCTGGTTTCATTCACTCTTCTTTCTTTGTCCAGGCTGTCTTTCTTTGGAATGCGCTCCCTCTGAACATCAGGACGGCAACCAGTCGATTATCATTTAAAGTGAAGGCACGTGAACATATTCATAAGAAGTTGGCAGATTCGTCCCAGCGCTGATTTGCTGGATTCGTTTTCTCCTCTACCTATCGTTATTTCTCCTGACGAAGTTTATTTTGTTTATATGTATGTATCTATGTATCTATATATTAGTATTTATTCTTTTTCGAGTTATTTATCAATTATATTGCACCTGCCATGTTTTGTCTCTACATCACCCTAAGGTTGACTGGTAGAAAATGCCTCAGGCATTAAGTCCGCCTTTGTACAGTATTTTTTACTTGTGCATAAAGTTTTAATAAATAAATAAATAAATAAATAACCAGGAATGCTCGTCCCCTGCATGCTGGTGATCAAGATACCCGTTGAAGCCATGGGTGCTGGTTGTCTGTACGACTAGCCTTGCGAAAGCTTACGGGAGTGATGATGACGTCATGCTGAAGAAATTGCGCAAAGGCTGCGCTGACGTCCTTACTTGGGGTTACCAGTTTAGGGGTACGAGGAACAGGGTGTAAAGTTCACTCATCTATAGAAAAGGGAAGATCCTCCGACCAGACGAGTGTCGTGTCTGGTGGGCAACTGCCCAACGATTCGTGTTGGAAGTTATATATATTATGTTGTTTCAATGGTGAATGTCCTACTTTTACTGTAAGACTAGTACTTGCACCGTCTGTGAACTAAGTTCTGAACCAGTTTGAAACATGAAGTATCAAGCCGATTTGATCACGGTTGCTTGCTCCGTTTGCTAAGTTGCTTAGTAACAACAGCAGATCCATAATTAAGTTGCAATAGCCAAAATGCGAGGCACTTAGAGCACTATGTAACCAGTGCAAGGTTTTAAATCCTCAGATTAACCCGAAAATGGAGCTGAATTTTGTAACAAATTCTTGAGAATTTAAAACTGGTATTACTAATGTGTAAATTCTCCTAATTAGAGCTGCATGGGTAATGTGTTGGTATGCTTTAAGCCTCATATTTAAAATTTCTGAAAATTACAATAGTATACACGGTGTAAAAAAACCCACTACATAGAACTAAGTAAAATTGAGCAAAACTTTTTACTGATGGCATAATGTTTATGTTCCGAGGCATCATGCATGCAACGGTACAGTGTTTTTGGGGGTATTAACAGTAAAATAGTAAAGTTAACTTATAACACATAAAACTTATTTTTGTGAAAAAAAAATTAACAGTTGGAACTTTCACTTTAAATTTCCCTGTAACCAGAAGTTTCTCAGGTATAGTCCAGTACAAAAAATTATCACAATGAAGAGGAGTACAAGTGACTCTTAGCTTCGTTTTTTATTGATTTATTTATTTTCCAAATAACATTTTTATACCCGTTATTACAGTTATGATTATTTTCACTTACTTTTGCGGTATCGGCGGGCAATACATATTCGGTGGCGGGGTCCACATGTCATACGGTTGATACGGAGGCTTGGCAGCAAGTCGCAAGCTGTATGCTGGCGCGCGCTTGACACCTACCCTCAGCAAAGGTTCGTGAGCACCAGGCCCGGGCACTTTGACGTTACTGCCCCCAGGCCAATTGTTTGGAGTCATCAACCCTCCCGGGATTTTGAGGCTGCCTGTGGAATATTCATATACATATAGACATCGTTATGTTAGCATGTTATTCTCGAATAATTTTTTTACAGGACTAGATATCTACAAATATTTACAAAAATTAGTTATAAAACATGTATGATATGTATTTAGTACCTAGTTTTGCATTAATCCCACTAACATCAAGCAATGGTGCATTAGGTCTGACTGGCGGGGCAAACGAGGGGTTTAATACTCGTCCAAAGGAGTAGGCTGGGGCACGCTTTATTTTTGAAAAGCCATTTCCACCTGAAAGAAAAATGCATTAAATTATCATACTATAAACATAATTATGTTACTCGTTCTACACAAACTACGCGCATTGACGTGGAGTTGCGGACACCAGCGGGTATTACCTATATACAAGGTGGAAACGACAATATAACAATAAATTAAACGGTGTGTATCTAATAACGTTCCCATTCTGCCTACGAAAATTCAATTGAATATTTATTCAATAGTTTAGTCCAGTGTGTGTACAACGTGTGGGTCGCAAGCCCCTGGGGGGTCGCGAAGCCTCTATAAGGGGTCACGAGGCCGCACTAAAAGAAAAAATAAAGTTTAAAATATTTTTTTAAACTTTGTTTTGTTGCTTCAGATAATTCCAGCAGATTTTCTTTTAGGTTGGTTCCCAAACTTGCCTCATTTCTAGCTGCATTTAAAAACGTAATTACTCTACTAGGAAATTCCTCGTAGCCATGACTCTCATAAATCCATCAATTGTACGACATAAAATAGTATACTTAGGATTTTATTAGAAGGCGAGTGGGATACGCTGACCCCACAAATCCATCGTATCGGTATTCCGCGGAGTGGTTTGGCGATGGTATAATATATGTCTGTTAATTATACATATAATTAGCCGATACGTGATCGTAAAAATATTAAAAATGTTGTACGTATTTGATATTTGTATTATAATAAAATACAGTCAGTAAAATACAGTCACGAAAAAAAAATTAAGTTTTAAAAAACACTGGTTTAGTCAATATAGCTAGTAGAAGATGGGCAAAATCCTTAATCGGCTCGGGTTATTCCGTTTATCCACCTCAAAAAATTCACCCTGAGAAGGATACTCGGAAACGTATGTCCGGGAATCCACCCTAAGCCTATATAAGTTCTGTTTATCCAACTAGGCCTAGGGTGGATTTTCAGACACACGTTTCCGAGTTTTTAGGGTGGATAAATGGAATAACCCGCCGTTGGCTTGCAATACTATTTAGTTAGTTTAAAAAAAAAAAAAAGACGTGTGGCACTCGGGGACTGCCGCGGCAAAGCTATTGCATAGCATTTTTTATCAACTTATGCAATTGTAAAATATTAACCCGAATACAAGAAATAGCAATGATGACAGTGACAGGAACTGTTATTCACATTTATAGTTTTTAAAACTTGACACAACGTAATGGGAACATCAAACTAATAAAAAGGTTTTAATTTAACAATTAATAGTCAAGGATCATTCGTCTAAGTAAATTTGAACTTTATTGTCAAACAGTTAAACATAATTTTCAATACAACACTCTCGTATCATTCGTCTAAGTAAATTTGAACTTTGTTGTCAAACAGTTAAACATAATTTTCAATACAACACTCTCGTATCATTCGTCTAAGTAAATTTGAACTTTGTTGTCAAGCAGTTAAACATAATTTTCAATACAAAACACTCTCCTTAGGTACTCGTATTTTCGTTACGGAATTTCTGGATTAGGTCTCCACGCTCAAGGCCCGCGATAGAAGCTATGCAATAGCTTAAAAACTAATTTCGATGCTGGGATTTATTTGATAGTTCCAAAATAAACTTATTTATTATTGTCAGTGTTTTCATTTATTGTTGTATTGTAGTCTCCACATTGTATATTACAGGAGGAACATACAAGTTTATGTTGTTTAGATACATAATGTGTCAGCAACAAATGTCGGTGAAAACTTAAATCTTTTAAACAACTAAACACAATTATGTACTAAGAGCTCTGAAAATACTCTTACGCTTTATTATTGAATGCTTGAAAACTGTTACTATTGTTATTGGTTTAGGGTATCAGCTGCTCTCAAATTAGAATACCTACCTAGAGCACACTGTAACAAGACCAGGAAAGCATGGAACCAAAGGGAGGAAGCACCTATTCTCGGCAGCGGGTAGAATACGACTGTGACACTATCCAAACTAGACTAAAAATCATCTAGAGAATTAGGATACACATTAAACAATTTTTGTATTGACTGGAAGGTAATTGCAAACACATAATTAATCGTTAATGACATCCAAAAATTATTGTAAAGTATTCGTCAGAAAGCTTTAATATCGTTAGAGCTTTTGAGCATAGGTAATTATAATTCTTAGTAATGATTGCTTAGCAACAGATTCTACTTCAGAAAGTTGACATCAAAGCCAAATAGCAACTGTAAATCTGTAATTGATAAGATTTATTGTTAGCAAACTGATTTAGCTTTCTGGTGTTACAACTTGGAATCGAGTGGGGCGGTTAGCGTTAATGAACTTTACTGTAATTGGTTTGTAACTTCTCAAGATGTTACGCAATTAATATCACGCTTATTATTTGTGAAGGCAAGAAAGAGAGATGGCTGATATAATGGCTAGTTACTCGTCGCATGGGAGATGCACCGTAGTTGTGATTATAATTATGTAAAATATCATTGGGGCAGTGGTGGCCCAGTGGTAACGGCCCCGACTTACGAGTTATAGGTCGTGGGTTCAAACCCGACAAAGTAAAGCGCCTGCTTGCTTTACTTTGTGTACCTAAATAATTTCATCACCACTGCTCTCAAAACGGTGAAGGAAAACATCGTGAGGAAACCGGCATGTCTTAGAACCAAAAATTCGAAGACATGTGACATCTACCAACCCGCACTGGGCCCGCGTGGTAGATTACGGCCCACTCCCTCTCACAGAGAGGAGGCCTGTGGGCCAGCAGTGGGAACATTAATAGGCTGATGATGATGATGAAAATATCATTAGGGTATTTCTAAAATCATGAATTACTTAAATACCTAATCATGGTCATCACATAAGCCCTAATAGGTCGGTGGCCGTCCCAATGATAACATGACTTAATAGTCTAAACGTTGATAACTATTATCTCTACACTCAGCAGAGGAATTTTTGAAGTGAAAACCTCTTCGTCCTTCGTAGTTCCTTTCGTCGTCACCGACGCGCCCGAATGCTTTACTAAAGACGAGATGAGGCTGATAGTAGTTTTAAGTTTTCACTTCTGTCGGCAGACCCAATGACTGCCTACTAATTTATTTATAGCAGTTACTTGTGAATGTTAGATGGAAGACGGTGGTACTATTTTCCATAATCACCTTTTATCAACACCTGTAGTTGGGTAACGAGAACTTCCTTGTCAGAACCCAAGCAGATACGAATGCCTTACCGCATATATCAGGGAGGTCATAATGGGCTGGACCGGGAAAGGATATTTCTTTAGCTATGGGGCCGGTCCGAACTGTCGGCTTAGCCGGCACCTGTTTAAGAAGCCTTGATCTGCATTCATGTCCAAACGGCATCTTTTTCAATTATTATTAACACTAAACTTGGCTAACAAAAGGGTAATACTGTATACTTTTTTATTAATATTAATATTGGTAAAGGATGACGTAGTATCTCTATGTAGTCTGTGAAAGGATGTCAATCATAGATAATACACTTAGATGTCAATGTTCAATATTGTCGTAATTGTATGTCAAAAACATTTGTATTTCTCATCAGCCAGCGACATAACAGCGAGTATATATTTATAGAAAGGAGATTCCAAATCATACCAACGGATGAACGGAACAAAGCTAGCGATAACATTTGAGGATAAAAACAGCACGAACGCAGGAATCAGGAGGGCAAATAAAAACTCAGTAAAATTTCCACGGTCCAGGAAATTGAGCTGCACCGGATATCGTCGCACCGGAGCGACGTGCGACGGAGGAATGGCTTCCGGCCGAGGTGGGCCTCCTCCATTATTCCTCCATTCTCTCACATTTCAATTCTGCAAATAGCATCGCTGATTAAAGATTTTTGTCTCATATTTTTGCTAGTTAATGGAGTTATAATAACTTTATCTTTGTCAACAGATATAATTAGTAATCGTTGTTGTTTATGCGTAAAAGCGATGTTTATTAGACCTGATATTCGATTTTACCGAAACTACCAGATGGTAGTTTCGTAAAAAAAAGAATCTATATAGATAAAAAATCTATATTATATAATCTATATGTCGGAGGAAGCTATATATATAAATAAAAATGAATCACCATTTCCCTTGGTCACGGCATCACGCGTGAACGAATGGACCAATTTCGCTAATTCTTTTTTATTGTGTTTGTTATTGTAAGGAGAAGGTTCTTAGGATAGGTAGGTGGAGGTAGGGTAGGTAGGTAGGTACAGTGGGTATGTAGGTAGGGTAGGAAATGAAATGAAATTAAATAGGTAGGTAGGAAGTAGTTAGGTAGGAAGTAGGTAGGTATGTATGTATGTAGGTAGGTAGGTAGGTAGGTAGGTACGCCGTAGAGAAGTACTACTTAGTGCTACCCGTGCGAAACCAGGGCGGGCAGCTAGTCTATCTATACGGGGTGGCAGGGACATCGACGCGAAGCCGGCTACCATGGATTCAGTAGATGATTCTGAACCCCCCTGCGTTGAAATTTTTCGTGGGTTATAAAAAAAATAATCAGCTGCTCCATACATTTTGACCGCGTAGGTATTGCACTTTTCTATGAAACAGCTGATTGTTTTTTCAAATAACCGACAAAAAATTTAAACGCAGGGGGGTTCAGAATCATGTACTGAATCCATGGTAACCGGCTTCGCGTCGATGTCCCTGCCACCCTGTATATATAATCCCTATTTCCCTTGCTCACGGCAACACGCGTGAACGGCTGGACCATTTCGGTATTTCTTTTTTTGTTGTGTTTGTTTGTATTGTAAGGAGAAGCTTCTTAGGATAGGTAGGTGAAGGTAGGGTAGGTAGGTAGGTAAGTACGCAAGTTGGTAGGTATGTAAGTAGGTATGTAGGTAGGTAGGTAGATAGGTAGGTGCGCGGTAGATAAGTACTTAGTGCTACCCGTGCGAAGCCGGGGCGGGCAGCTAGTCAAAGATATAAATATGCCCAGATAATAAATATTCTTTAACGAATTTCGATCATTTGGTCTATTGCCTCCCTATTTTCATGTACATAATATTCGAAAAATATTCGAATTTCATAATGAAATCCTATGATAGCTTTCGATTTGTTTAGCCAGCGTTTTATATAAAACCATTGTTGTGGAAAATTAGAATGACCCCGTTCGGTTAAAAATGTTGAAAGGTTCTTTGACTAGATGGCTACGCAGAAATCGTTCGTAACATTTATAAGAAGAGTCTTCGACAAAGAGAATGGTCCCTTTAGGAGAACATAACCATTTTAATATAAGTAACTTGTTAGCCATCTTTCCTGCGGACGCTTTTAACATAACATCAAGCTGGTATACCGCGTACAGGTAGGCAAGCAGAAGTTTATAGTACACCCTTATTTCGCCTGTTTTATTGAAATCCCATCAAATAGGGGGAGATTACCCGATATTACTTTTCTGGATCAGGGCATCGAATCCTACGATCCAGTTTAGGTCAACGAGGCAGTGATACTAATTAAATTCTTTTACAAAATTTACTTTAAAAAATTGAGAAGGCTTTTATTAAGCTCATTGTTAATCATCTATCACATATGGAACCGCGCAAAACAACACTGAAATTCGTCATAACTTGACGGTGAATAATCAATGAAACACAATATACTGTCTCGCGTTCCTTCCATTATTTATTCATGTAAGTAATGGAAAATTAAAAACGAAAACGGGCCAATATAGCGAGTCGTGTGGCATTCATTATTCAGGCCATATTGCTGGGACATGCGGATCGCGGGGTTTATAGATCCTGCTATGAAAGTACTGAACTCTCGGAGGCTTGCTGTACTCAGTGGTGTTATGTGTTACAAAGAGCTGGTAAAGAGCTATTAGGTGTCTTGGTTGGATTTCAGGGTATCTATGTGACTGCACACTTTGTGCTTTTATACGTTCGTTCGTAAAACAAGGTTCTTGAAATATTTTAGGCGTCATAATACCTAGGCTAAATATTGGTAAGTGTATCAAAAACTAAGTAAGTATTTACAGCGAAGGGACATAGGCATCGAAATACTCCTCCACGTTTATTTGTTATTTGTGACTCTAGATACAAGCTATATGGGCAGTACTTATCTGAATAATAAGTAAAGAAACAAAGCACTTCAATAAACGTTGTTTTCAAAGCAGTATTTCTGAAAACAAATAAACTTGAGCGTGTCGAATATTTCATTAAGTACATAACTAGAAAATGGTTCTCTTAACAAGCTCATAAACATCATCATCCATTATTTACTCGAGTAAAGCCTCCAGAAGTTTCTGAAACAAAGTAGAGAGCATTTTTCAACACACAAAAGTATCTAAGGAAAACCTCTTAATGTAATACATATGTTTGAGCAAGCATCAAATAGATATTGTAACTAGAAATTGGACTCTGCACGTTACACAGCCAGCTGTGAGAGTAAAAGTGGGTACACACTTACAGGAGTTTTACAGTTATATAAAACTCCTAAGATACTACTTCATTGATTTGGTTCAGTGCCAATTTTCCCTAAAGATTAAAGATTTCATGTAAAATGTAATTTACAACAATGCGAATCTGTTTTCTTTCTAAAACTCTCCTGGGACATGATTAAATTAATTGCTTAAATTAGAAAATTTATAAGAAATGAGATAACAACTTCTGTACGTTTCAGTGGCTTTACACAATTTCTTGGAAAATTGCGCAGGTAATAGGAATAGAGTGACTTCTCATGTCAAAGAATAAAGTTGTGTTCCACGAGTGTGGAGCCGCTCTTGTTAGGGAATCTCGCGCTTCGTTGCCTTCCGCGCAATTTGCGGTTCACTAAACTTTATTACATCTTTTGTTTTAGGTGGAGCGCCCAACTAGTCAGCGCAAGACAAAGATAGAATACAAAAATTACCTCTCATTTGTGGAGCAGTGTGCATTCGAAATTCTTTGTTTAACGTTTCAAGACAATCACAAGAAAAACAATGAGGTACGGCGGAGTTAAAAATCAATAGAAAAGGTCGACTCAATGCCGCTCGGCTTAAGCTCTCTGAAAAAAGTTGCCAGTTGGAATTGACTTTCGCTGTTCAGGGCCCGAAGTTACAGTATGCTTCAGTTGCTCGTAATACGGCTGACCCATTTCGCCATCATTGTTGTAAAGTCGTGTAGTTTTTAATATTTAATGGCGTAGTTCATAATTACTGAGATAATTTTACGTAAAATTTTATTTTAAATAAAATATGAATTTTGTAAGTGGCCCATAATTTTACGTTAATATTATTTTAGGTATCTACTTACGTAAAATTTTCTGCTACATATTTTATAAATATTTTAAACATGAACAAGTAAAGGGTGGATGGCTTTTACGAACGCTTTTATAAAATTCTGACTATGTTATATTATTATTTTGATTTCATTTCCAAAAATCAAAACGATTTTTTTTCACTACAATGAATATGACAACAAGTATACACGATAATATTATCTTTGGAATAAGTAAACGAGGTACATTCGGCGTCGGCGTATATTTGATTGCTTAGTGTGCGTACGGTCCAAAGCGGAGCAATTCTAGGGTCTTCGCCGCCGCAGGAAACAATCCGTTGTGCTGAATAATTAAATATATCCCGAATTACTTTTCTCTTTCTGTTAGTAAATCATATTTCAAAAAGATGCTTGTATCTTGATATTTTTCTGAGAATGCCTTTCTTAACACACGTAATCGATGGAAGATTTTGGGAATGTTACTCACAGATTTATGCAGTTGTCAAAATTTTATTCTTTTTTGCTAAAACACTGCTTAAAGATGATGGGCAAAAATGTATGAAATCTGGTACCCGCTCCAACATAAAGAATTTTAATTTAGCGCTTGTTTTGTTTTGTCGTCGGTTTCAAGTTATTTTGAATCCTAATTTTTATTGATTATTTTCTATTAATTGTTCAGTAATGCCGAATTAACGGTTTTGCGAGGGACTATCACCATCAAATATCAGGTTTTGATGAAAATCATCATCGCCACCATCATTATGTGGATCATACTATTTATTATAATTTAAAGGAAACATATTTTATAGCTATAGGGGAGACCGGGGCTACAATTAACAGAGGTAAGTATTAACAAGTGATTTTCTCCAAAACTATAAACACTACACCTACAGCGCGTGCTTCAATATGCCGACCAGATCACGCCGCATGGCTCGGGGTTGGTCAGCTGCGGTCTGCGCATCATCCGAATGTGTTATATACCGGACGACATTTTCACGCACGTAACGAACTTTTTTAACTTTTAAATTTTTTGATTTATTCTCGAAATATACGGCGTAATGATTATGTTTTTTGTTTTCCTAGAAGCATATTTTATACTTAATAATGCTACATTGGTGTATTGGTGTAATTATTTACCAATATTTTGTTATGTTATTAAATACTAAAAATGTACCTTTGGGGTTATAATTAACAAATCGGCGGGGTCAGTATTAACGTATTAATACCTACCCCAGATGTGGTGATAGCGCAAATATCTTATGAACCGGTAGCTAAATCATCGACATGCAGAAAGATGCTAGTGATTTCTTGGTCCAAAACCATAAGACCTCTACTAAAAACTCTAGCACGAGCTCAGTAAAAACGTATAAACGCGCAAAAAATGTAGTAGGTATCTGTATGTATTCTACTGTGTCTACATAAATAATAAAATACATAAATAAATACTTTTGTATTTTTTAGGGCGTCTCCTGTAATAAAGATACATAGTGCTGACTAGATTCAATATACCTATCTCTTGCAATGACTGGGCCTAAGATAGGTGTATCAAAGGCGACATCACATCATACATTTGCCTGAATTGTATTTGATATGTATTATAAATTAATGAGAAAATGTGTCCCATACAATTCTGTATTAATTTCACTTTTATTAATACCAAAAAATATTCTCATACATATATTTGTTTTCTTCTATATCAGTTGGCACAACATAATGTTAATTGTTGCCCCTTCTGTTAATACTTACCTCAGAGCTGTTAATTCTAGCCCCGATGATGAGGTAAGAATTAACAACTGACTTTTTGGAGAAAAAGTGTTCTATTTAAGACATCATTTCTTTTATGTTGCATTTATGTGACTAACATGATACCTGAATAACTAAAGCATCATTTAATAAAAAAATCAGGTCTAAATGTTGGATCATTTCGAAGATACAACTAAAAGTATTTTTTTTTGTTAATTGTGGCCCCGGTCTCCCCTAAATGTTATTAATGTATAATTATGTAGGTGACATTATTATACATTAATATCATATTATAACATCGTTCATAAACATTGCGGGAGCAGAAAAACCCTCGTGTCTAGCGGAAAAGGGGAGGCGGAGGTCTCTTCACGGCAGGCGTTCGTTCTTAGCATATTGTGCGGTGAGCGATTCCTTAGTTGGTCTAATAAAAATGAACTAAATAATACAAAATAGTAAAAATATAAATTTCATTTCTACAAAATAAGTCTTGTTCATACCGGGATAACTCCGAACGGATGACGAATTGGTAAAAGTCCTCATAGTCAATATTGTTCCTATTAGAAAGCCTTTTCAACGACACTACAATTTTTGCTGTTGGGGGAATACCAAAACGCCCATCATCCTTTGTTTAAAATACAGTATATTTGGACAAATATTTGGCCTATTTTCTACGTTACTTTAATTTAAGTACTAACTTCTTGAAAGTCTTTAATTACACAAAACCATTTTGTTTTGTAATGCATACAAATTATTTTTTAAGTAGGTACTTAATTGTTTTGTATTCATGAACAAAATACATAACGAATCTTAATTCTTCAGTGTACGCAAAAATTTTACATTAATTTCGAGATAGCATTTTTAATTATTCGGATCGAGAGCTTTTGGTTTTTAGTACAACAACCTTACAACCTCAATGTATCGATAGTATATCCATTTTCTTGCAAGACTGAGTAATAGAGATTATAAAATGATTTACACAGACAGGAACTAAATTATTTATAACGCGACTAGAAACTGATACGGAATTCTATTATTCTTTCAGTCTATTTCATAAAACTCTCCTTGAATTTATTCATAAAACCAAGCCACCCCGGGAATATGTCGGCGCTGTTCGGTTAAAAGCTTTGTCGGGCATGTGCAGTTAATTTACCTAATTAGCCCGTATCTAGCCGCACTAGATCATAAGGCTTTCACGGCTTCAGTAGCTCTAGCAGCTTCAGATATGAGGCTGGTCGCCTTGTCTTATTTTTCTTCTTGATATAATTAACGCTATGATCTCTGGCTTTGTGTGAATTTTAGAAAATATTTATCTTGTATTCTGTTCTTCTTTTATAGTGTCGGATCTGTAACGAAAATCACTGAATACCTGGGGCCTAGGACGTGCAGCACATACTTGAGTATGGTTTCTTATGAAAGTAGTTAGTCTTTGTGTAGGTAGGCACAACTGTTTCACTATTCTCCTAACAATATATTGCACGCAGTCGCTCTACCTGGTGTTTGTAACCAATAAGTAGGTAGCTTGAACAGATATTTCCTACGATTCTATGACCCATCTCGCGACATTCTAACAGTTTAATGATGGCAGACAGGCGTGTTAATGAAGTCCGTATGGAAATCTAGGAGCTCAACTGTCAACCACGCTGCGTGGCGCATAATGTACTAGATTAGTGTCCGGTGCCCTGATTGGCTAATTAGGCATGAGGTACAAGTCGTGACTACTAAATTTCCCTGTCGTAAGCCTATGGAATGGACTCCATAATATCAACAAATCTACTGTTATGGTTTACGCTTAAGGACTTGTCACACTGGATGCGTTCTGCGTCCTGCGGTCCGATTAACTCGAATGCAATCCGCACCCTATGTGAACTTCATGGTCAGAGCAACCGGTCAACGATTCAGGCCGGTCAGCGATCCGGGCCGGTCAACCGGTCAGCGATCTGATGGGTAGGGCAAACAGCGGCCATTTTATATTTGATTGCGTGTAGTGGCAGACAGGGTTATTTTATAAATTATAATTATTTGTCATGTAAATCTACTATATAAAAATAAGTCGAGTTTTCCTTCCTGACGCTATAACTCCAGAACGCACGAACCGATTTCCACGGTTTTGCATTTGTTGTAAAGGTCTCGGGCTCCGTGAGGTTTATAGCAAAGAAAATTCAGGAAAAATTTCAACAGAAAAGCTTTAAATCTTTTTTCACATACAGCGCCATCTCTGATACATAGCATAGGGTAGGTAGGGTAGGTAGGGTAGGTAGGGTAGGTAGGGTAGGTAGGGTAGGTAGGGTAGGTAGGGTAGGTAGGGTAGGTAGGGTAGGTAGGGTAGGTAGGGTAGGTAGGGTAGGTAGGGTAGGTAGGGTAGGTAGGGTAGGTAGGGTAGGTAGGGTAGGTAGGGTAGGTAGGGTAGGTAGGGTAGGTAGGGTAGGTAGGGTAGGTAGGGTAGGTAGGGTAGGTAGGGTAGGTAGGGTAGGTAGGGTAGGTAGGGTAGGTAGGGTAGGTAGGGTAGGTAGGGTAGGTAGGGTAGGTAGGGTAGGTAGGGTAGGTAGGGTAGGTAGGGTAGGTAGGGTAGGTAGGGTAGGTAGGGTAGGTAGGGTAGGTAGGGTAGGTAGGGTAGGTAGGGTAGGTAGGGTAGGTAGGGTAGGTAGGGTAGGTAGGGTAGGTAGGGTAGGTAGGGTAGGTAGGGTAGGTAGGGTAGGTAGGGTAGGTAGGGTAGGTAGGGTAGGTAGGGTAGGTAGGGTAGGTAGGGTAGGTAGGGTAGGTAGGGTAGGTAGGGTAGGTAGGGTAGGTAGGGTAGGTAGGGTAGGTAGGGTAGGTAGGGTAGGTAGGGTAGGTAGGGTAGGTAGGGTAGGTAGGGTAGGTAGGGTAGGTAGGGTAGGTAGGGTAGGTAGGGTAGGTAGGGTAGGTAGGGTAGGTAGGGTAGGTAGGGTAGGTAGGGTAGGTAGGGTAGGTAGGGTAGGTAGGGTAGGTAGGGTAGGTAGGGTAGGTAGGGTAGGTAGGGTAGGTAGGGTAGGTAGGGTAGGTAGGGTAGGTAGGGTAGGTAGGGTAGGTAGGGTAGGTAGGGTAGGTAGGGTAGGTAGGGTAGGTAGGGTAGGTAGGGTAGGTAGGGTAGGTAGGGTAGGTAGGGTAGGTAGGGTAGGTAGGGTAGGTAGGGTAGGTAGGGTAGGTAGGGTAGGTAGGGTAGGTAGGGTAGGTAGGGTAGGTAGGGTAGGTAGGGTAGGTAGGGTAGGTAGGGTAGGTAGGGTAGGTAGGGTAGGTAGGGTAGGTAGGGTAGGTAGGGTAGGTAGGGTAGGTAGGGTAGGTAGGGTAGGTAGGGTAGGTAGGGTAGGTAGGGTAGGTAGGGTAGGTAGGGTAGGTAGGGTAGGTAGGGTAGGTAGGGTAGGTAGGGTAGGTAGGGTAGGTAGGGTAGGTAGGGTAGGTAGGGTAGGTAGGGTAGGTAGGGTAGGTAGGGTAGGTAGGGTAGGTAGGGTAGGTAGGGTAGGTAGGGTAGGTAGGGTAGGTAGGGTAGGTAGGGTAGATAAGTACTTAGTGCTACCCGTGCGAAGCCGGGACGGGCAGCTAGTTTTTTCATATAAAAAAATCCTTTGTTCGCCAAAGGGCAACTTCTCAAAACGGCAAATTCTCATAGGGGCAAATTCTTATAATGGCAAATTCTCATATGGGCAAATCTAATACAGTAACCTACACAAGTTTTAGGTACACATTTGTACCCGTATGACTCGTGTAAAACAAAAAGTGTAAACCTTGCGGTTGAGAAAACTGTAAAGAGGAAACCTCCTCCAAATCTAAAGAGGTTTGATTACACTGGCCACTTCATGCATTCTTATTTTATTTTATTTATTAAGAGCTACTAAACAACTACAACATAATTATATAAAACATAAGGTTAACAGAACTTTATGTTGCAGTCCACTGCATTATCCGCAGATACGACATATTTAAGGATCATTGGTTGCCACTAGCATTACTAAAATTAGCAAATATTTTAAAATAAATAAATAAGTTACTATAAAACAAAATTAATATTGTTATGTTAGTGATTTGAAAAAAAAAAAATATTATCTGAAATTAAAGAATTTTACGATATTTATTCTCGTTGATTTTATAGTAAAAAAAACTTTTTTTTTTTATTATTTTAATAATATTGGATGCAGTGTTTAGTTCTAGTTCCGAGCGATGATGTTGATAAGAAGTTCATTAAAAGTGGAAAAGGTATACCAGTTTTACTTCATAATGGTTAACTTGTGTGAGAATATGTTTAAAATTAAAATAATAACATGTATTTATTTTACTACTTTGTCGAAGTGATTAATTAGTAAGTATAACCATGCCAATTATTTTTTTAATAATCCTTTTTTATTTCACCAAAAAGCTCTTAACAATATCCATACAACTAAAACATAAAGGCAGTGTATAGAGTGCCACCATTGGCACTCTATCCCTATCGGATAAAGTGCCACTACAGGCACCCTAGTAACACCGCCTCGGCCCGGCTCAAGTGCCGCAAGCATTGGATTGTCATTGTCACTGTCACTAAGTCACGTCACTTGGTATTTTGTTTGATTGTCGAGGTTAGATCGCTGTAAAACACCACATTCCCAAAACATTACATTCTCTTGTGCCTAAACGGACCCTGGCACTTCGCCGGCCGCTACCGCGGCACCGCTCGCTACGCTCGCTTGGCTCGTGCGTTGTGTGGTCACAGTTCTAACCTAACCTAACCTAAATAACAAGTGACAGTGACAATGCAACGCTCACGGCACCCTAGCCGGGCCGAGGCAGTGACACTAGAGTGCCACAAGAAACTCGCGGCACTCTATACACTTCGAAACATAAAAAGGCTTAATACAAAACTCAATATTTAAATACTCTGACCACTGACTCCTAAACTAGGTAAAGGTTCCTGTGAGTTAGGAGTCAAAAATTACAGCTTTCTAGTACTAACAGTTCCGTTTCCGGTGGTCTTACAGTGAACACATACGTCAACGTCCTCCGCGAATAAAAATCAATAATAGTGCAAACAGTGTTAATTTGTGGCGTCAAAGCGCAAAATTGACTAATCGTGATAACAAAGGACAGTTTCGGATAATAATCACAGTGAAAACCATTAACCTAGAAGAAAAAACTGCAATTAAAATTCGAACATATTAGCATAACCTGCAAATGTAATAACGAAAATTATGTCAACTTGACATTGATAAGTGTCAAGTAAAAGTCATACCGACACTGACAAGCAAAACAACCAACTTCAAGTAAATTAATTACAACTGAACCAGTGTTGCCAGAACAAAACTATTACCCCCAAAAATGGATAATAACATGGAGTTGCTGTTGTCAAGACTGGATGAGAAACTAAACCAACAAACTAGAACTATAACGACAGCAGTTACAAAAAATGTCATGGAGGCCATAGATGAGCGTTTAAAAACAATAACGGAAGAGAATACAAAACTTAAAACGAAAACTGGAAGAGGAAAGGAAAAAAGGAAATTTCGCTTACCTGAAATATGACAAACTGATAGTGAAGAGACCAACTGACAAAACCAGAGATAAAAGGAAGAGAGAAGATTCAGGTTCACCCAACTCCTTAAACCAAAAGAAAATAAACGCGAAAGAAACCTCAACACCATCATTTTCCAAGAATGCCCCAAAAGAGATTATAAAACCGAATATTCTCAACTATGTCGAACGAGCTAGAACAGCTTCACTACCTGGAACCTCAAAAAACTAGCAACGACCACCGGCACCCGGAACAAAATCAAAACAAAAACCACATCATTATTAAAACCAACTTCTGAAAATATCACCCCAAGCCGGCTGGTCACCGTGGGGCTAAGAGACCACTACCCTCCATCGGGTATATACAAACAAAATAATAAAAATAATACAAATATCAATAAAAATAATAAATATAACACAAACAAAAGTAAACAAGGCCTTAAAATATGCACATTCAATGTGAGATCCTTATCAACTAACGAAAGAATTTTAGAATTAAATTATGCTATAAATAAAATAAACTGGGATATAATAGGTCTCGCAGAAGTGAAAAAGATGGGATACACCATCGAAGAACATAAAGAATACATATTTTGTTATATGGGAGAGACACGAGGACTTCATGGAGTAGGCTTCTTAATAAAAAAATCACTAGCGGGCAATATATCAAGCTTTCTGGGAATTTCTGAAAGGGTGGCCCTCCTAAAACTGAACTTCAAGCAGGGACCACTATCATTGATCCAAGTATATTCTCCCACTGAAAGTTCAAGTGAAGAAGAAATCACAAAATTCTATAATGACTTATCAAGAGCACAAGAACTGGCTGATAGAAACACGCTAATCATCGGCGATTTCAATGCCAAAATCGGACAACCCAAATCACACGAAAATCTTGTAATGGGAAAATATGGCTATGGCATACGGAACGCCAGAGGCGAACGCCTAATACAATATGCTCAAGAGAACAAGCTGGCAGTGATGAACACATACTTCAAGAAGAAACGCTCCCGAAAGTGGACATGGATATCACTAGATCATCAAACAAAAAATGTAATTGACTTTATATTGAGCCCCAACCCAAAATCTGTAACAAATGTTGAAGTTCTAAACAAAATAAGCTTCCCGTCTGATCACAGGATCATAAGATGCACCTTAAACAATCAAAAACCTAAACTAAGCCGAAGAACATTTACAACCATATCAAACAAATTGAAGTCCACCAAGGACAAAATCAACTACGTACAAAACCTGGTAAAGAACTTACCAAAACTGCAGGAATCCGTAAAGGAAAACAAGACTGTGCAATCCCTTAGTGACAAACTGGAAGAAGCAATCACAAAAAGTCTGAAAATGGATACCAAAGCAAACAACAAACAGAAAGAAAAGATCATTAGTGAACACACAAAAAATTTAATCCGTAGAAGAACTGAACTTATGCTCACGAAGAACAAATCTAAAGAAATGAGAGAGGAACTAAAGAAACTATATAAACTAACCAACAGATCAATTAAACAAGATAATGCCAACCACAGAAGAAAAGTCATAGAGAAAAACATGTTCATATTCCGAAGCTCAAAAAGAGCCTATAAAGAACTATCCACGCATAAAAACTGGATACAAGGTTTGAACAGTGACAAGGGCGAAAACCGAGATAGAGAAAGTATAATCAAATGTGCAACGGATTTCTATATCTCACTTTATGCAAAACCACCACATGACGGGACAAAAGAGGATAAAGAAGATAACAATAATATAACTGGTGAAAATATGGATGAGACACTTGTAGACCCAATAACGGAAAGTGAAATCATGGCCCAAATCATCCGGCTAAAACCCGAAAAGAGTCCAGGCGAGGATAACATCACAAACGAAACCCTGAAAATCGGAGCACCAGTTCTGGCTTCATATCTAGCAGAACTCTTCAACTTAGTACTGGAAATCGAGCAAGTGCCATCGCAATGGAGTAAGTCAAACATAATATTATTATACAAAAAAGGAAACCCGCTCGACATCGGCAACTACCGGCCTATTAGCTTGCTATCAACAATATATAAACTCTTTTCATCAATCATCTTAAGAAGAATAGCACCTAATATTGACAGGAACCAGCCAATAGAACAAGCAGGTTTTCGAGCCCACTACTCAACAACAGACCATATTCACACTGTAGAACAAATAATAGAGAAATTCAAAGAATTCAATAAACCACTCTACATAGCCTTTGTGGACTACTCCAAAGCGTTCGACAGCATAGTACACCCATCGATATGGACTGCTCTAAGAAATAACAACGTAAACAAAACATATGTAAATGTCATAAAAAATATATATTCAAAAAGTACAAGTAGAGTAAAACTGGAAAAACAAGGGGAAGAATTCACAATTGGAAGAGGGGTGCGGCAGGGAGACCCGTTGTCTCCAAAGTTGTTCATAGCTGTGCTTGAAGACATTTTCAAAAATATTAATTGGAAAAATGAAGGCATATGGATTCTAAACAATAAATTAACACACCTAAGGTTTGCAGATGACATCGTTCTCTTTAGTGAATCCGCGACAGGTTTAGAATCAATGCTACGAAGACTGAACTCTGAAAGCAAAAAAGTCGGCTTGCACATGAACGCATCCAAAACAAAAATATTAACAAACAGTGTAAAGAAAACCATCAAAGTGGATGAAAACCCGATAGACTATACAGATGAATATATATACCTAGGTAAACTGGTGTCCTTCGATGCAAACAGCAACGAAAATGAAATAGAAAGGCGAATAAGCACAGCTTGGAAGAAATACTGGGCCCAAAAAGAAATCCTAAAAGGGAATTATAGCTTAAATATAAAAAAGACTATAATGGATTCTTGTATTCTCCCGAGCCTAACCTACGCTAGCCAGACTTGGGTCTTCACTGAAAAAGTAAGGAACAAAATTGCATCATGTCAACATGCAATGGAACGAAGTATACTTAAACTACGAAAAATACACAAAACGAGAAACACAGTCATCCGCATGAAAACAAAATTAACTGATGCCCTTCATTTTAGTTTGAAACAAAAGTGGAACTGGGCAGGACACTTGTCCAGATATAAGGATGAGAGATGGACTTATCGAATTACTAAATGGTTGGGCCCAAAAGGCAAACGAAGTGTGGGGAGACAGAAGAAAAGATGGGTCGATGATATAACAAAGACTGCGGGAACAAGTTGGATGCAATTGGCCAAGGACAGGGAAAGGTGGAAAAGGATGGAGGAGGCTTTTACCCAAGAAGGGGCCACATAACAAAGAAAAAGAAGAAACACATAGTTTATAATCTGATATATAATCTGTACTGTTAAGTGGAAAATAAAGCTATAATAATAATAAAAGTACTAACAGTCTCTGAGCTAAGCCGTGGGCAGACGGACAGACAGACGGACATGGCGAAACTATAAGTGTATGCGGCATTTATACAAGAAACCAAAATCAAACAAAATAATATTCACTGTAGCGACAATAAACGCAGGTCAGTGGAAATAATTAAAAATACAATAATTACAAAAAATATTAACCATCAAATTAACAATTTAATTACAGTTAAATAAAAAATAAATGCTTAGAACGTTTGTTATTAGTATAAGTGCAAGTGTCAAGTTGGAGAATGCTTATAACGAATATAATAATATAATTTTCATTATTTTAAAACGACTTTCATTTTAACTGTACTCTTGCCCATATGCGAATTTGCCATTATAAGAATTTGCCCATATGAGAATTTGCCGTTTTGAGAAGTTGCCCTTTAGCGAACAAAGGAAAAAAATGAACTGCCCGGGTCACCGCCCGTCGCAGGCCGCCCGCTTCCCGGTGCCCGCAACCGGGCAGTTCTTTGCGTCCTTTCCACCCCGGCGGGCTGCGTTCAATTTGACTGAACCGTACGACACAGAAAGCATCCAGTGCGACAAGTCCTTTATGGTGCAGCCTGATAAAGACAAACTGATACGACTTGACTATTTCTGATATATTTAGTTTATTCTCAAAATTATAATATTAGTTGTTTTTTCCACATGACACATATGACATAACAAAAAGACATCTTCTTTGTTTTATAAGAGGTCGCACATTGTAAACTTAGTCAACCTTATTATCTTCTCTCAATGAAGACCTATTAATTTCAAAAGCTTCAGCAGTCTTGGTCTGGCTAATGCTTTTGTAAACATATCTGCAAGCTGATTTTCAGTTTTGATCCTGCTTACATTTAGCTCTCCACTTGTGACCATCTCCCTGACAAAAAAGTGTCTAATCCGGATATGTTTAGTACGCTTGTGGTACTCCGGATTTTCAGCTAGCTTGATCGCAGCTTCATTATCTACTCTAAGGATAGGCACACCCTCCAGTTTTGTCATATCACCAATGACTCTGGACAGCCAAATAGATTCCCGAGCGCCTTCACTGGCAGCTACGACCTCTGCTTCGGTGGTAGATATAGCCACGCTTGTCTGACGTTGGCTTATCCATGACACGGCACCTCCAGCATTTTCGAGGGTCCTAGAAACGACGCTCACTGCATATGCAATATCTGGTCTAGTTCCTATCATTAAATATGCCAATGCACCAACCACTTGTCTGTAGTTGCTCAAAAAATTGCTCACGTCGCATGAGTCTTGACCCTGACATTGATCCTCTTTTACAATTGGTGTCATTCCCGGTCTGCAGTGTTCCATGCCAAATCTTTTGAGCACTTTCTTTGCGTAAGATCCCTGAGATATTTTGATTCCATAATCAGTCTTCTCTATTTCAATTCCAAGGAAATATGATGCTGCCTTCGTTGTTATTTTAAACTTGGTTTTCATTTGTCCTATGAACTCATTTATAAGGTCCTGGCTCGTTGCAGCCACCAAACCATCGTCAACATATAGGGCAACTATCAATTTACCTTTTGATGGCGTCTTCCTTATGAATAAACAAGGATCTGAGTCACTAACTTTGAATTCAATCTCTTTGAAGTAGTCCAAAATCCGCTTATTCTAACACCTTGGAGCCTGTTTTAAGCCATATAAGCTTTTCTTCAACAAACAGATACGACCCGAACCATCATCATAGCCTTCGGGCTGTTTCATGAAAATTTCTTCATTAAGTGACCCATACAGAAAGGCTGTTGATACATCAAATTGTATCATAAACATGTTCTCATTGGCTGCCACAGCCAATACGCTCCTGACTGTTGCCATTTTAGCCACGGGACTGAAAGTTTGATCATAATCAACCCCTTTCTTCTGACTAAATCCTTTTACAACAAGCCTAGCTTTATACTTATCCACTGAACCATCAGCATTCAGTTTCATTTTGTATACCCATTTGCATGGTATAACCTTCCTGTTATTAGGAAGAGGCACAAGGACCCAAGTCTTATTTTCGTTCAAAGAATTCATCTCGCAGTCCATTGCTTTTGTCCAAAGATTCCGATCAGAGCTTTTAATAGCTTGTCTATAACAACTTGGTTCTTGATAACAGCTAGCCATGTTTAAAACATAGTCTTTGAGTTTATTAGGTGGACGAAGAAATGATCTATCTCTGAGAATCATTCCACCATGTTCCATGATTTCCTGTTCAGGGATTACATCTCTGGTATGAATTTCCGTCTCATCTTCATTTACTTCTTCTCTTATATCTCCCCCTAACTCAAAACTCTGTTCAGAAGCACAACTTCTAGTGTCATCAAAATCATCCAAATCTTCAACTAGAATGTCTTCTCTACCAATGAACTCAGTGTCCCCAATTTCAGTACCAACACCTTCATTGACATTTTCATTGTTGTTGAGAGTTCTATCATTGCCTGAATCTTCTGCATTCTGAGTGACTTGTGGTAATTCCAGAGGTATGTCAAATTCAGCTTCTGTAGAAGCTTTCATTGGAGCCTCTGCACCCAAGGGTTTTTCGTCAAAGGAAACATCCTTTGACCTCACCAACGAATTATTTTGTTCGTTCCAGAGCCTGTATCCATCGTCATTATCATATCCAACTAAGATACATTTCACTGCTTTCTTGCGCAGTTTCTTCCTGGTTACCTTTGGTACATGCGAATAACAAAGCGATCCGATAATCCTTAAGTGCTTTATTTGTGGCTTCTTACCAACCCAAAGCTCAAATGGAGACTTGTTTTCTACTGCAGTTGGACCTGTCCTATTCAAAATATAAACAGCAGTATTCACCAACTCAGCCCACAATATCTGAGGCAGTTCCTCATGAGCGTGCATCATACATCTTGCTGCTTCGACAATCGTGCGATTGTCCCTTTCACTGCAGCCGTTTTGTTCTGGCGTGTATGGCATAACCAATCGTTGCTTTATACCTTTATCCGTCAATACTTTTCGTACCTTCTGATTGTTAAACTCTCCGCCATTGTCACTCAATACTTCTTTAACAGTATGACCAGACACCTTAGCAGATGCCAACATCTCTTTCAGCTTTTCATGTACCTCTGATTTCTCTCGAAGAAAGTACACAAATCTGTAACGCGTGAATTCATCTTTGAACAGTACAAAGTAACGATACTTAGATACGGACAGAGGGAATGGACCACACATATCAGTGTGTATGCGTTCTCCAGGCTGAGTAGCTTTTTCCCGTACACCAAACTTCTGTCTGTGGGACTTTCCAAATATACAGCCCTCACATAATTCTCCAGTTTCCTTGGTTTTAATACCGAGTCTCGATTAGGCTTCTCACATGCCTTTTATTCTGATGAGCCATCCGTTCATGGTAGAGTTGCAGCATATCAACTTTCTGTACCAAATTGACAATTACTTTAGATGGAGGTACAATCCTACAGTTAAGCCTGTACAGACCTCCGTACCTTTCTCTTTGTCCTGTAACTGCAATTTGTCCATCAATCTTCATTGAACAGGAAGTAACGCGCGACTCAAACAAGCTCCCTGGATTTTTATCTTGTGTCGACAGCACCGAAAACAGATTTCTGCTGATCTGGGGAACGTACCAAACATCTCTCAATGTTGACTTGACAACCTTCTTGTTAACCTCAGCTTCAATGCTTAGTGATCCTTGCCCAACGGCCTTAATCACATTTCCATCAGCTGTTGTTACAGTGTGATCACACTGTAACAACAAACAACATCAAAATATTTAAAATCTTGATACAAATCTAACCGCATCGTAACGTGATTTGTAGCACCGTTATCCACATACCATTTGTCACAATCAGCGTCAGATTCAGCTGAATTCACAGACAGTAATACCATGTTAACTCCTTTGTTGTCATCTACAACTTGACGAGATACACTCCTCTTAGGGCAGTCTTTCTTAAGGTGACCAACTTCTTTACAGTTGAAGCATCTTATTTTCTTCTTACTTGTCCCTGGAGCTACGTCATCACCCTTTTTAATACACTTCTTCCATGTTTTCACCGCAAGGGCATCACAACTAGACTCACCGTCTTTACCGTTGTTGGAAAGTGCCTTTTCATATGTACACAACTGACTTGTAATATTCTCAATGGTTCGATCCTTTTTAGACATCAGCAACCAGCTCGATTTAAACGAAAAATAACTTTCTGGTAATGTGTCCAAGATTTTGCAAATTAATAAAATATCTGGAAGTTCCTTACAGTCTTCTTCTTTCATTAATTCTTGCCTTAATCTGTACCAGACATTTTTCAGCTTCGAGATATGCGTTGCAATATCATCAACATTATCTTTTTTGTAACTGAAGAACTGCAAACATAAATCATATAAACGATCTTCGCTCACACCTTCATATAATCTATGCAGTTCATCCCATACTTCTCTGGACGTTGAGAATCTTATAACCTTGTCTAATGATTCATCAGAAATATTGTTTGTTATAAGCAACAATGCCGTACTATCCAGCTTGTTGTACACCGATAACTGTTTGTTATACTCCGTCAAAGCCAATGCGGACGCAGCATCAGCATCACCGCCCACAGCTACAGGCTTATTCGGTTTTTTGGATTTTCCCTGAACAATTTCCAAAAGTCCATCCATGCCCCGTAATAGAGTAGACATGCGGTACTTCCATTGTATCCAGTTATTTCCATCAAGCTTACATATCTGTATTTTACTTAGCTCCATGCTTGGTTTCCAACAAATATATACTCAGGTGAAATGGCCCATAACCTGATAAAGACAAACTGATACGACTTGACTATTTCTGATATAATTAGTTTATTCTCAAAATTATAATATTAGTTGTTTTTCCACATGACACATATGACATAACAAAAAGACATCTTCTTTGTTTTATAAGAGGTCGCACATTGTAAACTTAGTCAACCTTATTACAGCCTTGGTGGCAACATAACTCCATAGAGTATTTCAAAGAGAATATCCATAGGGAATTAAAATAAGGACATTATACTGTCATTTCCCACGTCATTATTGTAAGATTCTAAACCACTTCAGTGTAGAAGATTAAATAATAATATTATTTAAAATAATTCAGAAATATGTTTACTTATAAATTTGTGCGCAGTTTAAGGGCAGTGCTCGTCTCCACAACTTTCACCAGGAACAAAGGAACTGGTAAAGGCACGATTACCGACCCTGTTCAACAGCTCTTTCTCGAAAAAATAAGAGAGTACAGGACTAAGAGCCCTAAAGACCAAATGGTGGATCCCAGCCCATTAATTTTAAACGAAATGAAGCATGAACTGGAAAAACTTGAAAAGAATTTTGGAGGTGGCCCAGGGGTCGACATGACTGCGTTTCCAGAATTCAAGTTTGAAGAGCCCAAGCTTGACCCCATAGATGAAGCCATTCCTGAAAAAGAAGGAAAGAAAAGGAAAGGGGGAGTTAAACGAAAGAGAAAGGCCGGTAAAAAGGGGCATCCGAAGAAGAAATAAATTTAACGTGTCGTAATATTCATGTGAATATATCAGTTTAATTTTATTGTAGTAAGAATTGTCGACTGACGTGCACGTCATGACGTTCTTAAGATTCCCATTTTTAGGGTTCTGTACCTCAAAAGGAAATAAAGAAAATTATTCAAAAACCAAAAACCCGACTGCAAAAACACATAACTTAAAAGAGAAAAACAAGCATTATAATCTATAGAATTTTGGTATCGCAGGCGGGGACAAACAAAAGTTAGGTACACCATATTTCTGGTTATTATTGCTATATTATTATTGTCCCCGCCTGCGATACCAAAATTCTATAGATTATAATGCTTGTTTTTCTCTTTTCAGTTATGTGTTTTTGCAGTCGGGTTTATTGTTTTTTGAATAATTTTCTTTATTTCAAGTTTTTTAGTTTTATTAATATAATCTTAATTTGGAATTAACTCATTACCAGCTTTTATTTGATACCAATATTGTTGTAATTTATTTAAAAAAGAACCTTCCCCTCCCTTTTTTTTTGTATTTGCAGATGCAATACTTAAATATTATATAGCCTATGACACTTCTACGATTAAGACGAATCTAACGACACCTCCTATGTTAAAATCCATCAAGCCGTTTAGGCTACAGAGCGTGCCAAAGAAATAGACATACATACATACATACATACATACGTACATATATACATACATACATACTCTCGAAATACATTACCCTCCTTCTGGGGCAGTCGGGTAAAAACGGAACCCATACAGGATCACCCGTGTGTCTGTCTGTCTGTCTGGCCGTCTGTCACAGCCAATTAGCCCGAATCTTATGGACCAATTAAGTTTAAATTTGTTACATATATGTATTTCTGTGACCCATACACAGACGTCTAACGTAAATAAATGAATTTTTAATATGGAGTGACTTTTGTGTGGCTAACAAGAAATATTCAAAAAAAGTTTTGCGAACTGTACCGTGTGACATACCAAATGAAGGGCCTCATTGCGAGGATCTCAAAAACATTTTTTTAAATTATTTTATATCAAATAATTAGGTCTTTGCCCAGAAGTGGGACAGCATAGGCTAATAAAAAAAAACAGAGCCTAAAATTTGAAAAAAAAGAACAGGGAATAGTTCTATGCTTATAGATTACAGAAAAACCTATAAAAAATGTATGGTCTTAAAATAACATGGTATATCACTCAATATTGTGCGTACAAACTTACATTTGCAGTTGGAATGTATGCGGGAACATGTTTTGTAACTACAATGTTAAGTTTGTTCTTGGGATAAATTCATCCCAACTACGAAACCCTTCATTGTGCATGATCTGACACGCACTTGGGGGGGGGGGGGGGGGGGTTTCATTAAATCCATTTTTACGTTATACTAGGTTTTTCAGATTCTGGTTGATACTGTGTTTGCCAAGTGTTTGCCTAGAGAAGTTTTCTTAGAAATTGTATTGTTCGTGTCGCGCTGGTCAGCAAAAGCCTTAACGCGAAAAAGCATAGTAAAAATATGTAAACATATTGACATACCTATTTTCAAAAGCTTTGTGGGTTTTAGATAATCTTATTTTAAATGAATAATAATGGTAGAATTATATGACTGTCGCGTTCGTTTGGAAGATGATTTCTAAAGTAAGTACCAATACTACAAAATAAATATCAATAAGAAATAAAACGAAAATAAACTTTTGTTCAAATAAACAAATATTATGTTATGAACAAATGGTGGAGGAGCTCGTGGCTAGGTAATAACAAGCCGCACGGGTCGATCCATCAGGTTAAGCTACGCTTGCCGGGGTTGGTCAGTGGGTGGGTGATCATCTTCACATACCGAGACTCCTCCGTGCCTCGGAAAGCACGTTAAGCCGTTGGTCCCGGTTGTCATTCGTGGATCTTTGACAGTCGTTACGAGTCGTCAGAAGCCCGAAAGTTGACACCAGTCTTACCAAGGGGTATCGTTTTACCCAGTTACTGGGTTGTAGAGGTCAGATAGGCATTCGCTCCATGTAAAATACTGGTATTCAGGTGCATCCGGTTAGACTGGAAGCCGACCCCAAGATAGTTGGGAAAAGGCTAGGAAGATTTTTTTGAATGTTATGAACAAAAATAACAAAGTAATTAATTATTATTCAGACTGCCTCGTCGGTCTAGTGGTCGTAAGCGCTACTGCTGAGCATGGTCCTGGGTTCAATTCCCAGGTCAGGTAAAGTGTTATTGGATTTTTTCCATTAGAAATTTATTAGTAGCAGCCCGGAGTCTGGATTTGTGCCAGTGGATGGTAATAGGCTCGCCCTTACATGGGACTTAAACATTACTGGCGAAATGTGAGCGTACTATAGGCACACCTCTGCCGAACCCTTTGGGAATTACAAGCGTCATGTTATGTAATGTGAAGATTGTTTTTTTTTTACTTTGACTTTTTTTATCTGTATGAAGTCTGGAGTAAAGTTGGTACAAGATAAAACTAAATTTCTCTTCTAGATATTTTTACTGTTTACCTAAGATCCGCATAATAATGGTCGGGGGTCCGCCATTTGGTGACTCCTGGAGGCCAAGTCTACTAATTTACAAACGTCACAATGGTCTCTCCATTGTTAGTTTTTGACAGATTTGCCATACAAAATCTGTCAAAAACTCACAATGGAGAGACCATTGTGACGTTTGTGAATTAGTAGACTTGCCTCCTTGGTCTATGGTTTGTATTTGGTTAACTCTTGCAATTAGCCAAAGTAGAGATTTAAGAACCTTTCCAACCATCAATCCTTGGTCCCACTTAGAATGCCCAATAATAATAAAAAACGAAGCTGAATTTTAATCCATTACAAAATAGGGGTAATTAATTTTCTGGACTTACTTGGATGTCTAAAACTTTTTTTTATAAATTACTTGCTTCTGCCCGCGACTTCGTCCACGAGCTAATAACTTTCCTTAAGAATTGGGCTATCCAATGCAAGAATAATTTTTCTAATTCGAATGGTAGTTCCGGAGATTACCCCTGCATACAAACTTACAAACAAATTTTACCTCTTTATAATAATTAATAAGTAAAATAAATTAATACAGTAGGCATTTCATTATTCGAAGTACTTGTTGGACATGGACACTACATATAAATATAAATAATATATCTTCCGAATTGCGTATAAAACTACGCAAGAAAACTTACTACCAGATATTGCTCATATATTGATGTTATGAACAATAACGTACCCTAATTTAGTTGAGAGCATCAAACTTGGGAGGCCAACCGAGCGAGGAATTCCTTACAAGAGCCTCCAACACTCTTGTAATATAAGTTTATCCAGTGACACGGAGGTATCTTTATTACCTGCCTACGTAAGTACTTGCGTAACTTTGGCAGAAGACATAAAAGTTACAGCCGCGCAAAATATTTGGAGTTTTTAATCCAGTTGAGTAATTCTGTGGTCGAATTAACCTTCCGTTTGTAAGGGGCGAAGTAACTTATGGAATTGTTCTTGTAACGTTGCGACCTGTTACCGAAGGACGGAAAAGTGTATCAGGAGGTTCTATCGGTTAGTGGTTTGGGAGAAAATGGAACTTCTAAAGATACCTACAAAGTGCTATGTAGTGAACTTCAAAATGTTGTAAATAATGAAGTTCCTTTGTGTTTACTTTTATTACCACCGCCATCGACGTAATACTAAAATAGTACCTGAGTTATAAAAGTCTAAAAGAATGACACTAAAAATAACTACAGAAGCACAAAAAATGTGGAATACGAATTTGACATAGCCCTAAAATATATTATAGCAAGACATATTAGGATATATTCTCTAGTATACACCAAAAACTACGCAATAAAAAAGCATAAGCAAAATATATTAATTTAGATTATAGTTACGTCTGTGACAGGCTTAAAATACCGTTCCTTATAATTTGAACGAATGTTTATTAGGTAACATCTAGGTAACCAATTACGGTAAGTGAACGGAAAAACACGGTGTTCGGTAATTAGTACAGCCTTGCGATTTCTTCTACTTTGTGTAAATTGAATACCGTTGCGTATCCCGGCCTCGGCTCTGTGATCTGAATACACAAGTATCCAGGATGTAGTATTGCTGTACTTGATGTTTATTTATTGTTATTTATTGTGGTGGGCAGACCGAAATGTTTTGCTTCGCCCGTCTTCGCTCGGTACTTTCGTTATTAAAGATGGTAATTGCAGTAGAGTTTAAGTGTAGGTACTAAGTGGCTAATTGATGAAGACCTTGCATGAATTTACATACCAAGGAGTAGAAATAAACGCTGAAGTCTCTGGCACCCTCGGTGGAGGTGGGCAGGGTAGTGTTTAGAGATTTCGGTTTCATTATGACAATCTGTAAGGGCTTTTTTCTTACTATGCGGATTTGTATCCGCGTGCGTGTCTGGCCCGTAAGCGCGCCGCACTGTGGATCGAAAAAAGGCTCTCGAAGACATAGGCACATCATAAATAATCATTTATTTATGATTTTTTCACCTGCTTCATATAACGAGAAATAGTGCCGTTTTTAAAAAAAAACCGAAACTGAAAAAATCGAGTATGTCAAAAATCATAAATAAATAGTAACATCACCGTGTGCAAGGATATAACGATTATTCTCTTCGTTCCGGAGATATAAACATTAGCTCCATACATTTTTTTTTTGCAAAAAAAATATAAATTGCCAATTTGCCTACCAGATATATTATATCCTATGAAATTATAGCGGTTACACCGTCACATAGGAACTACGCAGCAAAAGACATGACGTCACACAAATCCTGTATCGCGCAGCGAACGACATAGATAAGACTATCCGAAATCAACTTACGGGCAGTTGCCCGCCAGACACAACACCCGTCTGGTTGGAGGATCCTCCTTTTTCTATGGTGGATGAGTGAACTTTACACTCTGTTCCTCATACCCCTAAAATATATTAGTGAATAATATTGGCTATTAGAAGCCATTTCTATCACACAACAGACACTTTAAAATTTAAGCTCCAATGTAGAGAGCCTTTTTTCGATTCACAGTGTGCCGCGTGCATGCTATCGTTACGTGCATACTTTTACTGCTATGCATGCCACAAGCACGTGGGACGCGGGGTGTTTGCGAGTGTATCACACGCTACCCTCCCGCTCGTGGGTGCGGAAAAATGTAGGTATCAGAACAATCGAGATTCCAACTTTTGATCGATTGATCTTCTCACGTTCTTCACGATTGAACAATCACGCTAAGTTTTACAGCCAGTTAATCGAGCCACGTTGTTTATTAAGAAACAAGTATGCCCCACCACGTAACTGCCTGAAGATCGAAGGTATTAACTGGCACATCATCTAATTAATTACGTGCACAGACTCGGAGTTACTGTAGCACGTACTTTTACAACTTATTCTCTGAATCAAGATAGTTTTGTGGCGAAGATTACATGTAATCAAGCTGAGCTGAAGTCAGCTGGGAACTTATTGTCTCAAGTGGAGATGCTGCCGTTGGAGCAGCAGATAACTGTGGAAGAAGGGGGTTTTCTATGTAAGTTTAGTGCTAACTTAATAACAATAGCTCCTTTTCTTTTTAGACATTGGGTAGAGACAACGGTTTTTCTAAAGTAAGTATTGGTTTACGCATCATTTTTATAGGCTGATCAGCCAACTGTTGTATTTAGGCACGCATCAGTTTCAAGAGACCGTAATTGTATAAATATAGGTTAATGAAAAATGTTCCTTTAAGAATAAGGAACAAAAAAAATTGGTAAGTACATACTATTTTTACAGAAAATACCCTTTTCCATTTTTCAGGGTTTTGATGAAAATGAGTTAAATCGTAATTACAATGAAGTAACGAGTGAGATACGAGTAACTTCAGAAGAATCCTGTTACAGTCGTTTTTGAGGAAAATCTTTATTTTCCATGACAGCTTTAACCTACTTAACAAAATAAAATTATATTGAAAACAAAAATTGCCTAGTCAAAGCTTCTACGAAGTCGGTTCAGTGATTTATTTCCTTGAGAAAAGGCTGCAGCTGCACAGAGGTAGAAACTTCCAGTTCTAAGTTCTATAGAAAAACTACCGGATGCCACGACTCTACCACGTGAAAAGTTTTCAATTAACCAGTAAAAAGTCTTCGCAACTGACTATCAAACTTAGTAGTTTCATCGTAAAGTTGCAAGTTTAACCAAAAAACTCTTTTAATTAGGGTTACCTCAATTTTGAGATACGACCATACCTATCAAAATAATCAAATGTATCTAATTTTACTCAAATGTACCTACCAAATTAAAATCCTTGTTCATTTTAAATTCAAATGTTAATTACGTAATCCATACATTTCTCAATCTAATTTATTAATCCAATTTAAATGACTTTCTATTATTATGCATGAGTTGTGTCGGACAGTGTCATCATTTACACAGAACGAAGATCCGAAAGATCTAAAATTAAATGCAAAATGTATTGTAAATATGTAGTTGGTGTTCTTAATAAATAAATAACTATTAATTAATTACGTTCGGCTGCAGGCGAGGATGCAAAGAAAACCGATATAATTTACTTAAAAGGTTTTAATTAAAATAATTATTACAATTAAATCGGTAAAACTAAGATGCGTGACAATTGTTCGATATGAGAAACAAGAGTGATCCACGAATACACTAAAATTAATATTAATCACTCGTATTGCACAATCTTCGATCCACACCTTCGGATTGCTGAGAAGGCGAATCTCACGGTGCAGAGCGGCAATGCGGGTGGTCATTGTCAATGCGGTAGGTATTAGTCATAAGAATTTAGGGTTCCGCAAGTAGCGACATAACAAATTTACCAATAGCCTGTATTTATTTATTTGCTAGCATCAGCTAGCTATTTATTTATTTAATACTATAAACGCAAAAATGTACAGAGGCGGACTTAATGCCACAGGCATTTTCGACCAGTCCTTTCTTCGACCTTTGGGTTATTGTTTTCGTTTTGAAAACGTTCGATCAGGGGTTGAACTTTGAAATATTTTTTTGGAAAATCCGTAATGATGAATAAAAAAATTATGGCACACAAAAAAAGGAGTATGTAAGGATCGTAGCAGGTGGCGTTTTGTAGTCTCTGCCTACCCCTATAAGAAGAAGGCGTGAGTTTATGTATGTGTGTACAAAAGTTATAATAAGTATTAAAAGAAAAGGTTAAGTTAGGTAAGTTAGTAATCCATCCAAAGGTTGTCTGTAAAAGATCGCTTTTAGCGATAAAACCGCCCATTGTGTCACACCATGTAAATTTTCTTTTAAGTCTGTAATTATTATATCTACCTATGGTGTACATAAAAAAGAGTATTCTATCTATCTAAGTTTATTAAGGTAAACAGAATGGTGTAAAACATAGTACTTAGGTGTACTAATCAAGAGTGTGTAACCGCGCCTGGCGATCATCAGCCATACGGCTTTGAATATTCAACAGAGCAATTACTAGTTAAATCTCTGGTGTCTTGCTGAATTCGACCACTACTACTGGTAGCGGAGTATTTATGGCATTCATAACTTTGATATTACCTACATGTCCTCGACAAAAATAATTTACTAATTTACTAATTGGAATCTTATTTTGCAAAGAATATGTAGTGTATATGTCAACACTACAGAAAGATTTTGGATAAAGATGAAAAACAGTTAGGGTTTTTGTTTATTTTTTTAATAATTTGCTTTATTTGATATCACTGTTGAAATTTATTAAAAAAAATTGTCCCCGTCCTTTTTTTGGTATTGCAGATCCAATATGTGAATATTATACTACTCCCACAATAAAGACGAATCTAACGACACCTCATATTATTATGTTAAAATCTATCAAGCCCTTTAGGCTGCCTGTCCACTGGAGCGGAGAGGAGAAAAGAGGAGCGGAGATGTGCTAATATTAACCAATAGAATCTTGACTCCGCCCCTGAGTTTAGATCAGTGATCCTGAGTCAAGATTCTATTGGTTAATATTGGCACATCTCCGCTCCTCTTTTCTCCTTTCCGCTCCAGTGGACAGGCAGCCTTAGGCTACAGCGCGTGCCAAGGAAATAGACATACATACATACTCTCAAAAAACATTACCCTCCTTCTGGGGCAGTCAGGTAAAAAAAGGTTTACGTCCCTGGAAAGTTATTTTTAGACTATTCTAAGACCGTAGGTTTATTATTTTATTTATCAGTTGTTTTTCTTCGGTAAAACATACATTTTATTTACACGTGTCAGAACGAAATACACACACAATTTATTATCATCAGCACATGTAACAGACAGTCTATAATAAACCAGTCTCGGTACTTCAAACTTAAATTACAGGCCAAGACATATACACAATGTACATCCACACTTAATTACCCATAACTTTATTAATAAGCGGCAAAACAGGCTTACCATCGAAGATGTAGTGAGCCTTCTAATCACCATGGTAACGGATATAATACCGTCTAATTCGCGTATCCCAGTGTAAACACGTAGTTGAGATATTAGTGTGAGCGCGCCGAGCCAACATCCGACGAGATAATCCTTCTGTTAATATTCACTGTCGGTAGTTTCTCCGAGGATTCGATGTGTGTTAGAATCTGGCTGCTATTGTACGTGTGTTCCACTATGACTAAGATATTCTAGATCTTCTAGATTTAGCAGGTAGATCTGGTTTACGTTAGTAGAGATTTTAGTAAAGCTAGTTGCCTAGAAGAGCCACCACAATAACGGCTGCAGTGACGGCTGTTATGAAAATTATGGCAGTAGGGTTTGACTAAAAAGGCTCTCTAGGAAAACACACCTACTTACATACATAAACTCACGCCTTCTTATGGGGGTAGGCAGAAACTACAGAACGTCACCTGCTACGATCCTTACATACTCCTTTTACGTTCGTACACGCACGCCGGGTGCGGGTACTACGCACCTGTCCTTTCTGAAGAACATCACCAATAAAGTCAGTATATATTATGTCCTCCTAGTGCGTCCCGGCGTTTCCAGTCACATCTGCCTTAGTTGCCTTTCATTCATCCTCTCAACATGACCAAACCATCTCAGCATACCCGTTTAAATTTTTGTTACTATTCTTCTTTTAACTCACACCGTTGTCTTATCACATCATTCCTCAGCCTATGATTCATAGTCAAACCACACATGCTTCGCAAGGAACGCATTTCCACAGTATTTATTCTACTTTCATGCTTCTTCTGCCACACCAAGCATACCAACTTACTTTCATAAATAACGTTTCTGTGACGTCATTCGCCATTAAATTACAAACTACACGGCCACCGCTTTTCTAGGAAACCGTAGCATAATCAGCCTATAATGTTCCCACTGCTGGGACACAGGCCTCCTCTCTGCGAGAGGGAGTGGGCCGATATCCACCACGCGGGCCCAGTGTGTGTTGGTAGGTGTCACATGTCTTGGAATTTTTGGTTCCATACATGTCGGTTTCCTCACGATGTTTTCCTTTACCGTTTTGAGAGCAGTGGTGATGAAATAATTGACACGAAGTAAACCGTCTGTCTGGGTTCGAACCTACGACCTACAACTCGTAAGTTGTGGCCGTTACCACTTGGCCACCACTGCTGACAGGCGATTAGATAATTAACTTGTACTCTTATAATTTTTTAAACGCCATAGTTACTAGGTTTCCACACCCACAATAATAACATATAATTGCAAAACCAAACTGCTTTTTTACTTAAATTACTAAGCAATTACTGCCTCGATGGTCTAGTGGTCGCAAACGCTACTGCTGAGCATGAGGTCTTGGGTTCGGTTCCTAGGTCGGGCAAAATGTTATTGGGTTTTTCTGTCTCGAAATTCCCATTAGCAGTTCAGAGTCTGGATTTGTGTGGATGGCAATAGGTTCCCTCCCTATTACATGGGACTTTAGCCAGGAATACACATGGCAGTAACTAGCACAAAGTATGCAAGAATCTTGCATGCCATTGTGCCGTAAACACTTCTGATGGTATATGTCGCAATGGCATGCAACCTACTCGCATACTTTTGTGCAAGTTACTGCCATGTGTAGGTATTCCTGGCCTTAAACAAATGTTTGTGTACTATAGCTACAACTCTGCCCAACCCTTCGGGAAAACTAGGCGTGATGTTGGGTTACTAAGCAATTAGAAATCCGTATCAAAATTGAACCTAACTGTAAACAGGCTCCCATTTTTATTATACAAGATGGCTGGCACTATTTTAAAAACAGTTTTTAATTAATAAATGTATTTCCAATGTTCGCGTTGCTAAGTGGTAGGAACACAATAAAAGAAACGTCTTAACTTCAGATGAATTAATTAAACTGACTCGCAATTGGAGAGCCCAGTAAAGCTGAAATAGCTCGCTTCACTTTGGTATATTATATTTTATTATTCCTTTCAATTTTATTTATGTTGGCTCTGTAGAACAGGGATTATTAGAGTTTTAATAGAACCCAATTATAAAGTAAGCACCTTACCTTCACGTACGGATATTCCTAAGGGGAAACCGTGGCCCCTGGCTAGACAAGGGAAGGAACACGGGTGGGTTTTAGTCAGTAGAAATCTTACACGCCCTTCCGCTCCGCCCAGAGCGGACGAGTCATTGGAAGATTTCACATCCAAAAAAAAAAATTCTCCCCTTACTAATTACGTTACAAAGATTTATTATATTTACGTATTATGTAGGTATGTCAGAGAACCTAAAAATAAAAATTATAAAAACTAAAACCAAATTACGAAAAAAAAGTCAACTAAAAAGGCACAAACAAGATATCACAGACAGATAAATTCAAAATCCGGAGTCACACGTGTTAGGTTATATATCAAACAGATAACGTGCCAAATTATGATGAGTAGTTTAGAAGTCATGAGGGAACAGATGAACATACATACATATCGGTCAAAATCATAAACCTCCTTTTTGCTTCGCCGTAGTTGGGTAAAAAGTATGAAAAATATGAGTTGTCGTGTTACGATTGGAAAGCACCTGCATAGTTATAGCAGTGTCTCTGCAAAAAATCTTATGAATTCAGATATCAGATATCTTAAGTACGGATTAACTACGACAGATTTGCACGGTGCTATTTTATTTATTACCATAGTCCACAAGGCGCTTATTATGACGACAAAATAAAAGAACAGTAGGATGTTATTGGGCACTCTAAGCCACCTTACGTTCCATCGGTTCACTTCGTTCACCTCGTCACTTCAGGTGGCTTAGATTGCCCAATAACATATATGAAATCCATTCTATTCCACCTGATGAACAGAAGGTGGAGTACGAATTTTTGCATAGTGCAGTAAAACAGGTGGCTTAGATTGCCCAATAACATATATGAAATCCATTCTATTCCACCTGATGAACGGAAGGTGGAGTACGAATTCTTCATATCAACCACTTACCTCGATTAACAAAAGCAGATCTACGGTTTAAACTTTGTTTCACTACACTACTTTACTGTCATTCTTTCATAGTTTCACTACACATTTCACCACTACTGAATTTATTCCTAATTTTAATCTATATGAAACGTGGTAAGCTAAACTTCAGGACAGATTGCCTCATGCCTCTCCGCAAAGTTAGAGATAGCGCATTACCACAAAGGTTCAACGCACACTCAGTTTATGCGACCAGATTGGTACCGAGGGCATCTGAAATTTAGAATATCGTATATATTAAACTAAAACTTGGGACAGATTGTCACTATGCCTGTCCACAGAAGAAAGAAATAGCGCATACCCATAGGTGCACACACATTCTATTTCCTGCGGCTAGACATCCGAAATTTTAATTTAATTTCATTTCATATAGATGAAAATTTACATGTTTATTAAACAAGTAAATGCGTCGGCTGTCTGAACCGATGACCTAAACTTCAGGACAGATTGTCCCTAGTCTCTCCACAAAGTTAGAGATAGCGCCTTACCACAGAGGTTCAACGCGCACTCAGATTATGCGACCAGATTGGTACCGAGGACATCTGAATTTTAGGCTACCGTAAACATTAAACTAAAATTCAGGACAGATTGTCTCATGTCTCTTCACAGAGCAAGAAATAACATGCACAGGCACACGCTTATTCCAAGTCCATGACCCCAGATTGGGCACCAAGATACATCCAAATTTTAATTTAATTCGTTCATACAGCTAACACTACCAAGTTACACGCTAACAATCAACGACTGGCTACTCTGCTGTTACTCCACATTTTAAAATCTCAAAGACTGCAAAATTGCATTATGTAAATTTGCTGAATTCGAACTTTATCGTTATTACGTGAGGTGTATGTGTGAGTAACTTCCATGTATTCAGCGATAACATTGTAAGATGATCGTCGCGCATGTTGCAGTCTTTTTAATTATCAATTTAAAGTTTACTACAACATACCTGTGAACATACTTTATGACACGGGTTCGTTTACATATATTTATATGTTTATAATAAGGTGTTAGTTCTATCAATCTAGGATTGTTTGAAAGATGATTCTTAATTATCAATTTAAAGTTTACTGCAACATATCTGTGAACTTACTTTTTGACACGGATTCGTATACATGTATTGTACAGAAAAAAAAAAAAAAAAAAAAAAAAAAAAAAAAAAAAAAAAATAAAAATGCTTCTAGGATATTTTACTTTCGACTCATCTTAACTTGCAGATTTTTTTTATTTTTTTTTAATTTCAGATGGATTTATGTTATCATACAGAGTTTTTCTAAGACGGTTTATTAAACAAACATACATTCTTTACTATAATACATATTGTATACATTATAAGTAACAGCCCGGTGTCGGTTTCGCCTGTCGGCGAGCGTTAAAGCTGGTTTTGTATTTCGTTTCTCACGATAAAATTGCAATTTGACAGAAGCTGGTTTTGTATTTCGTTTCTCACGATAAAATTGCAATTTGACAGAAGGGTTTTCAATCAATGCGGTTTAATTTGTCGTAAGTAACATAATTTAGTTATACACCTGTGAGGACATGTAGTTAAGGTTTAATTTTGATATGAGATAAATATTGCTGAAATTGTATTTTTTATGTATATAAACCAAGCAATTTCGATCATATAATACATTCGCTCCAGTATCTTCCAGTGATTCACTTACCTTTTTCGTTACATATTACGTCATCCTACAACTATAAAATGTGAGTAAGTACTACTAAGTTTATTGAATATTTTAATGTTTAATCGGTACTCAGCTACGGACCTGGTTCTTGCCTGCCGGCTGGTGTAACTCTCGTCATTTCTTAATGTGTTTAATTGTTACCCAGCTACGGACCCGGTTTTTGTCTGCCGACTGGTGTAACTACTCGTATTATCATTTAGAGCGAGTTTTGTAACCTTCTTTTAATTCATAGTAGCATAATTATAAAATTAATCTTTCGTGTTCCATTAGGTTTGACTCCGAATCAGAATACCAGCAGTCACAGCGCTCAGCTGCTGTAGTTGAGGTTACAAAGGTGCAGCCGAAGAAAAAGGCGACGAAGCGTAAAGCTTCTGAAAGCACCACCACACCTTCAGAATATAAATCAAGGTAATTTACATTTACTGCTTATATCTTTCTATATACTACTATTTTTATGAAATGTAAGTAAGTACTCTATTAGTTTACTGAATTTGCAGTAGAACGTAATTGCTACCCAGTTACGGACCCGGTTTCTGTCTGCCGGGTGGTGTAAATATTATCATATTCGAGCGATTGATATTTCTTTAAATTTCTTCTGCAATTATTAACGTGTTCATTTTATTGCATCAGTCTTCTTTTAAGTCATAGCTGCATAAAATTTTAAATTAATGTTTTGTGTTCCATTTCAGATCTGACTCCGAGTCAGAGTACCAGCAGCCACGGCGCTCAGCTGCTGTAATTGAGGTTGCAAAGGTGCAGCCGAAGAAAAAGCCGACAAAGCTTAAAGCTTCTGAAAGCACCATCAAGCCATCAGAATATAAATCGAGGTAATTTTACTATTACTGTTTATATCTTTAGATACCTTCTTGTCGAATATGATACGTTAATTTCAGTGGTTAGTGGATTTATATATAAAAACAACTTTAGATTGTATTTAGCAAAACATACAATTAGTTCAAGAGGTATTTTTCTTTTATTTTGACAGTAAAAGATGCAGCTCGAACCTCTTTGGTTTGGAGGAATGCGATAGCGTTCCACCACCAACCTCAACCGAAGACTTCGCTTCGTCCCTCGTAAGCCGTGTCGCCAACGGGAAAGTGCGGCGAACGGCGGACTTGACTGGGGACTTTTATGTAGAGGTTAAAGTATATAATAAGAGCGAAGTTGTCTCCACTCCTAAAGAGGATCGGTGGAAGAAGGCATCGGTTGCACTTAAAGTGCAACTTAATAGAGACACTCCACAGTGGGACGGGCTACAAATATTTATGAGACGGACTCATCAGTTATTTGATAATTCTGAGCCAGTTTTTTATAGATACTGATAGATAGATAGGAATAAATAATATAATTTCTTTTTCGATATTGGGGTACCAAGATAATTTATTATTTGATATCTTTTGCGATCTTAGATAATCCATATTGCGACATCTTATAGTAAGTCTAAAATTATTTTAACGTACAGGTTAGTTGACATAAAATAAAACTAAAATGCCTTTCTGTACCGTTTGTAACACATCTCTTGAGCGCAGTCACTGGACAGGTCACTTACGTAGTACTAATCATAAAAACAAAAATATTTCGCATTTTTGTGAAGGTGTAGAAATAATACATTCTGCATTTCGTAATCGTATAGCTTCCTATAGAATTGTCGACCCGTCTGAGAATTGTTCAACAGAATCATTTTTAAATAATATTCGAAACAAAATTAAAACCTTAATCGACATGACTATTAAAGAACACATTTGTCTAAAAGTTAACTTCGAATATTTCGCTTTGTTTTTAATGGTTACAAATGATTCTCAAGAAATGAAATCATTTGCCACAAAAAACTTTACTTTGCATCAGAATTATGAATTGGATTCATTACTGTCTCAAGTCAAAAACACCTTAACAAAAAAGATAGAAGAATTTCAGGATCGAGATAGTGGATGGACGTTCTTGAACAATTCCCATTTGGAAATTAATGTTAACAAATATCAACCTTTGCGCGGTTCAGGTTTTATCGAATTGCCTGCATCATTAAAATATAAAAAAGCATGTGTTAATATCCGCAATAATGATGAGTATTGTTTTTTATGGTCAGTTATTGCTGCTTTATATCCAGCTAAAAGTCATCCTGAAAGAGTATCGTCTTACCCTGATTTTCGAAAAGTCTTAAATGTAAAGGATATATCATTCCCAATTAATTTCTCAGATATTACGCGGTTCGAAGTGAATAACCCTGAAATTTGTATTTACATTTATGGTTTAAAAAATAATACCATCGTAGGACCTCTATACAAACCAAAAACCTTGAACGGAAAGGTGATTCATTTACTTTATTTAGAAAGTGATGATTTATCACATTACTGTCTGATTAAAGACTTGCCGCGACTTGTTAAGAACCAAATGACAAAGCATCACGGTAAACTATACTTTTGTGATGTTTGTTTAATGTTTTTTAATTCTTGCGATATTCTTAGTTCACATAATTGTGGAGGTGTCGCCACGGAACTACCTCCAAAGGGTTCTTTCATACAGTTTGAAAATTATAACAGAAAGCAAATTGTACCATTTGTTGTATACGCAGATTTTGAAACAATGTTAGAACGGTATGAATCTTGTAACCCCGATCCTACTAAGGCGGGTACTGTTACGCGGCAGCGACATGTGCCTATAGCTTACGCATATCATATTACGTGTGTGCTAGACGAAAACTACAATCGTTACGTTTCTTATCGCGGCTCGGATTGTGTATCTAATTTTGTGAAGTCTATTTATAAAGATGCCCGAAAAATTTACGATATTTTAAAAAATAATATTCCTATGATATACTCAGATGACAATGCTCGCGACTTTGAAAACGCGATGACTTGTCATATTTGTGATCACTTCTTGTTCGGCGACAGGGTTCGCGATCATTGTCACTTGACTGGTAAATATCGCGGCGCAGCTCATTGTTATTGTAACATGCAAAATAAGCTACCAAAATTTTTGCCTGTATTTTTTCATAACTTGTCTGGTTATGATTGTCACCTTTTTATAAAAGAATTAGGTGAAGCTCCTGGATCTATTAAAGTGGTACCTAAAACAAAAGAAAACTACATTTCTTTTACAAAGTTTATTCCTATTTCCACCGAGGAAAGCATGCAGGTTCGGTTTGTAGATTCTTTCAAGTTTTTAGGAACAAGCTTAGAAAAACTAGCTAGTACAATGAAAAAACAAGAGTTTAAACAATTAAAATCCTATTTTCCTAATAAAACACAATTTGACTTACTTACCCGTAAAGGTGTTTATCCGTACGACTATATGTCTCAATGGAAACATTACGAAGATACGTGTTTACCTCCTAAATCATTTTTTTTTAACTCTTTAACTAATGAGCCAATTACTGATGAAGACTATGAACACGCTCAGTCCGTTTGGTCAGTATTTAATATTCGTAACATGGGTATGTATACAGATTTATATCTCAAAACAGACGTACTGTTGTTAACAGATGTATTTGAAAATTTTAGAAAAACATGTAAACAACATTACAATCTCGATCCCGCGTTCTATCTTACAGCACCAAGCCTATCTTTTGATGCAATGCTTTTAAAAACAGGAATACAATTAGAGTTGATTAGTGATATTGAAATTTTTAGGATGATCCAAAAAGGTATTCGAGGTGGTGTTTGCATGTGTTCCAAAAGACATGTCAAAGCCAATCATAAATATTTAGATACTTACAACCCATCTCGTTCAAATTCATTTATCATTTATTTAGACTGTAACAATTTATACGGTTATAGCATGTGTCAATCCCTGCCCTATTCCGATTTCAGTTTTATGAATAGACAAGAAATAGATAATTTACAATTGAATTTGGCGGATATTAGCGATACTGCGGAAAACGGTTATATTCTAGAAGTTGATTTAATATATCCAGATAATTTACATATTGACCATAATGACTTTCCATTTTGTCCAGAAAAATGTTTGCCACCCGGTGGTAAGAATAAAAAACTAATACCGAATTTATATGATAAATATCACTATGTTATTCATTACATACATTTAAAAACGTGTTTACAACACGGTTTAATATTGAAAAGGATCCATCGCGCTATTGTATTCAAGCAAAGTTGTTTTTTAAAACAATATATTGATATTAACACTCAGTTACGTCAAAAAGCAGAGTCAACGTTTGAACAAGATTTTTTCAAATTATTAAACAATAGTATTTTTGGAAAGACTCTGGAAAATAATGAACATCGAATAGATGTTAAGTTAGTAAACAAGTGGTGTGACTTGAACAATAAAACAAAAAAGACTACTTGTGCTGAGAAATTGATCGGCAGTCCATATTTTCATAGCGCTTCTGTTTTTTCTGATGATCTAGTGGCAATCCAAATGAAGCCTTCGCGTGTTATTCTTAATAAACCAATATATATAGGATTTACCGTATTGGAACTATCTAAGAGTCACATGTATGACTTCCACTATTCAATAATAAAACCTTTTTATGGTAACCGAATAGAATTGTGTTATACTGATACGGATAGTTTAGTTTATGATGTAAATACCGACGATGTTTACGAAGATATCAATGGTCATTTTCTAAAATATTTTGATACCAGCAACTATGACATAGACAACGAATTTAACTTGCCAATTATTAATAAGAAGGTTCCAGGGCTATTTAAGGATGAAATGAGTGGCAAAATTATCAAAGAATTTGTAGGACTGCGCTCAAAGCTTTATTGTATTAAAACTAACGACAAAACAATTAAGAAAGCAAAAGGTACAAAAAAATGTGTTACGAAAAATTTAAATATGTTAGATTATAAAAACGTTTTGTACAATTGCAATGTCATTCGCAAAAAAAATGTCTTGTTTAAGTCAATAAAACATGAAATATTCACTCAGGACGTAAATAAAATAGCACTATCAAGTAATGATGATAAGCGGTTGCTATCGTTTGATAAGGTATCTACTTTAGCCTGGGGTAATGCAACTATATTTAAGTAATGCATTAACATTATTTTTAAATGTAAATAATTATAGTAGATACATTTTTAATGTATTTTAGAGGACGTCTTAAATGTAAAGATAGGAAATATTATGAACCTACTAATGCTTATTACCTATAGCAGGATCCAGACATAAGTAATGGGTAATGTAATTGTAAAACATTTATTTTCTTGGTGCCCCAAACAAATATTATTTTTAGTATTAAATAATATTAGAACTTATTTAGTACTTAATTAATTTTAAAAGCGTTTATGTGACATAGCATTTCGTAAAAATGACTAAAATATTCTCTACTAACTTTTTATATCGTATCCTGCTTAGACGTCTAAATTTTAATAAATCATATTATTCATTGCCAAAACTTTAGATTTTAAAATTTGTATGAAATGCTGTCCCATAAACGTGATAAGTTTTCTTTTATTTGTAGTACGTAAATGTAATAAATAGTATTTTATAATTATAATTATATCTGTTTCATTTCTATTCCTGATTGATGACAAAGCATACAGCGCTCGCAGCGAGTCGCGCATGAGGATACAGGCTCTAACTTGATAAAACATTGTAATGTTCATTTTTGATGACAAAGCACGAAGACGAAGCTGACATAGCTCGAAGTTCGGACGCGCGCGGTGTAGAATTCGACACCGAACAGGTGCTTATGCACGAGTTTGAACATGTTGAAACATGAAATTGAATCACAGCACAGCGTAAGGCTTTATAGAGCGTAATTAGATATTAGCCACGTTCCACATTATTATATTGGGTAGAACATCCATCATTAGACAGTCAACCACTCAGCCGGAGCGGTCATATCACGTCGAATAAAAACGAAACGAATTGTAAGTATTGTACAAGTACCCATCTACTTATAACATTATTTCATCATGTTGTTTATGTAATTATAATTAATTATTATTTCGTTTGTTTCAGATCATTGATAATGTGTGATTCTCCAGATATTATCGACTTCTCACAATACGCTCAAGGTTTTCCGACTCCGAGTCTAAGCTGGCATATCCCAGATTTCCCAGAACAAGAAAGACCTGTCAACAAGGAGCCTAGACCAAGACAAAACTGCGGACCTGCCATCAAAAAACCTAGAACAAGACGGGAGTGTCTAAAACAGAAGTCATCTCTGCATACATGTCAATCATTCGTTATAAACAATGAGAAGAAAAAAGGTTTACGGCTGATCCAGGTACAAGTGTTGGATATTAGTGAACAAGAGCCTGCAAGTGACAATCAGGACGGGGTAATGTTAAGTGCGCAGTATGTAGTGACTGAATCGGTGGATCATGTTATGGAGGAGACGCAATCGTTAATTAATAAAATATCAAAAAAACTTTGTGGGGACAGTTGTTATTATTAGCTGATAGTTGGTGTCATTATTTTGTAAGTATTTACTTTATAAGATTTTAGTAATAAGCAATAATAAATTATGTAAGTTATATTATAGTTATTAGAACATATTATTTGTTTTCGTATTTTTTACTGTTTAAACATCTTAGGTTTTTATGTTGTATAAGTTTTGAATGTAAGTATATCTAAATTATTAAAATGTTAAATATGTAAGTTTTATAGTAATTAACCTTTTGTATTTTATCCTGTACATAGTCTAAAAATTATAATAATAAAACATAAAATAATTATAATATATAATGTTAAGTTCTTTGTTTAATTTATTTGCGATAATGTTCATACATCACAAGTTTGTAAAATTAAGTATGTGGAGACAATTATTACTATTATTGGGTAGGTAGGTATAATTAGTTTGTAATACTTGTAAATAATATAAAAAATAAATAAAAATACATTATTTTACCATTTAAATTATGTTTTATTTTGTATTACTTATTTATACTCGGACTCTAAATTAGCTCTAGTGTAGTGTATTATAGGTTATTTTCTTTCAGTATATTTTATTAGAATAATTCATTTAAAATCATAGTACATTTGAAATTATATATTAAAATTTTTAAGAAATAATAATTTTGCTGCAGCTAATTTAAAGTTTGATAAGTAGGTTACCCTGATTATATTAAATGAAACACTCTTAAGTAGATAAACATTTTTTATTAACTTTTCAACACAATAATGAATTAAAATAAATTAAAAACAGACATATTATTATCAACATACCATTTTCTAATACACACCGCATTATTTAATGCACAATTCATTTTATGGTTCACACAATTAAAATCAGTTTTATTTTTACAAAACTTTTTTTTTAATATTGCAAAATTAGGACATCCCTTCTCACCTATGTCGATCACTTCACAATTTGTACATAACTCTTTAATCCACTTAATCTTTTCCAAACCCTTGGTAATAATTTTTTTATTTTCTAAATATGGTAAAATAACGCGTTGAAACTCTTTGTAGTCTATGAACCCCTCACTCCAGTAAATTCCTCGATTCCTTTCTAGCCACCTCACCTGCTTTTTTTCTTCTGGTGTTAGGTAATGGAATGAATATGGTGGTTTTACCAAGAACGTCTGTGTATGATCCTGACTCGCAATGCTTAATTCTTTGATAATAAAATTATTTATAGAATCTTTAAATCCTTGGAGTTCCACTATAATGGTATCCGAGTTCATGATATCTTCTTAACAATGTTACTTAATGGTTTGTATTCAACAATGCAATCGTTCAGAATAAGACAATATGCTGAAGTTTGATCTGGTATCTCTGAATCACTTTCAATTTCTACTCTCACATCCACAACCGGACCTGTCTTTAGATTATCCGCTTGTCTAGAGCAATCGACTACAAACAGCGGTGCTAAATCTCTAAATTGTTTCTCACTTAGTATGGGCTCCGAACGACGTCCGTAATACGACTGTTGAAATCTGGTGTATTGCTCGTATAATAAAGCGATTCTGTTATCAGCAAAACTCACATTTAAGCTTTCGTATGGAAAATACGTTGAATTAAGATACACTCTAACGTCTCGAATATGACAGTGATCGAATTGAGACATGTCGGAACTTGCATTGTTTTTTCTATTTGTCTGTAGCCCAATAATAATGTATCTTGGTTTTTCTATTTGAGATGAAGTTTTGATGGACCAGGTATGTTTTGTAGTTTTAGGCAAAGCTGGATATTCGTACAGATCCCAATTTCTGTATATCATTTGAAGTGGGCGATCTTTTTCTAATACTTTTAACAAACCAATTTTTTCTTTGTCTGATACTTTAACATGCGGTACGCGCCATATGATTTTGTTAATCTGAACATCATCCACAACTTCGCCAGTATTAAGTTTTACAGCGTTCAAATTAGTATTACTACGTAACAAAATCAGTTCATGTCTACTATTTATCACGACTTTTTTAAAATCTTCAGCAAAACCGAGGAGGTTACGAAGTGGTATAGAAGCAGAAAATCTTCCTCCATTTATATTTTTTATGCCATCAATATTCCAGCCCCAGGCATTAGACATTTTTGATTCACTTTCGTTCATTGAAATGAGTGATTTCATGGTTGTTGTTATACCTGCATTTTTTATTTTATCAATCTCCACACCATTTAGCTCATACCTAATGTCTTGGAACAAGTAGAGTAGAGCATTGTTCGTGAAATTGATACTAGTAGCTTTGTCCTTCGTATCTTTTTTGCTAACGATAACAGTTCCTTCCAAATATAGGGTGCTAGCTGACGGTAATATGTACAAGTCCTGTTGGTTGATAGGTATGCGGATTTCATCGTTCCTGTTAAAACTCGTTACATAGGGCTTGTAGGAATGAAATTCGATTCCTTCTATAGTATTGTCGTATGTCGGAGCGGATAAAACATCTAAGATATTCATTTTAATAATCCGATCGCTCTAAGGAATGCTTTATTGTCTTTAGTTAATTTTATTTTCTTCTTAAAGAGAGGTCTTATTTGAGAGCTAGCTCGAGCAGAACTGATATTCTTTACTTGTTGAGACACATTTTTATTGTAGTCAATCATTGTTTTCTTCTAAGATGCAGATATACCTGCACTTCTTCACCTCGTAAATTGATTAATCGTTTGTTTATATCTAACAGCCTGATATGTATGCAGCTTATGTTGTTTTGATTGATTGGAAAGTATATTGCGTTTTTCGGGATTTCTATGATCCTGTATCCAGGTGGCACATTAAGTGCAAATTCGTGAATAATATGACTTGGTTCACCGTTTATATATGAACCGCTTACAATATCACATTCAATCCTGACTACGGTCGTAGGTAGAATGTTGACTGGAGACTGTGACACATGCCATTTATTTGCTTTCAAGATTTGTTTGTTAAATCCTAACAGTCTTCTAAAAGAGTCTTCTTTAATAAAATTAATGTCTTTTGTACAGAATATTGTAGTTTTTAAAGTATTATTATTGCACCGTAGTTTGATCGCTGCATCTTTTATTTCAGATTTTAAATAATCGCCGATATCTTGCAATTCATAAGTGCCTTCCGGTATTTCAATAACTTGATTAAAACCATAATAGAACTTATTATTACTTATATCAATGTTTGGAATAGAATTAAATGTTGAAAAGTGCAATAAAGCACACTCATACTCTCCATCTAGTTGCAATGTATTAGGATAGTATGTAGTTAACACTGACGAGTCTCCAGTTATCGACAAAGTGAGCGACATCTTGCAAATGATTGAAATGAAAGAAAAGCATATATTTTATAATACATTTTTATTCCAAAAAGTCCACAAATAATTTAAACATAAATGACCACAATTAACTGCGTTAAATTTTTGATATCTTGTGTAGTTATAAAACACATTACAATTTTTAAAATATTGCATCAATTCCATTGGAGGTTTTAAATTTCCATAGCTATCAAAGTATTCACAGTGATTGTATACTTTAGCATAAGCTACCCAATGCGTTCCTTCGTTCTTAGAATCGTCTAAGTTAACGATACCACATTCAATGCATTTCGGCTTCCGAGGTAGTCGATCCTTCATGTAGACCCCACGAAAATATGGGATGTCACTTGAAAACTTTCGGATGTCTACATTTGTTAGAGGGCGTTTAGGTAGCATATTTTTCAGTTTTTTGAAGATGTTATAAACAATCCTTTACCACTTTTATACGACTTAATGTATAAACCCTTACCCAACACTAATGCCTCCATAGCTTTATTATGACGTTCTGTTTCTTGCAAATTTTGTTTGCTTGCTTTGTAATCATTGACGGTTTTTGCAATGCCAGCTGCACCACCAGCTAAAGTTCCTAAAGCTGATAAACCAGCGAAAATTGGAATTAAAGGTAAAACTCCTCCAGTCTTTGGTATGGGTATTACTCGGGGTACTCGAATTCGATGATGAATGTTTGGAAATAACTTTTTTGCGGTTAAGTAAGCTGCTTTTATTAAAGTCTTATTATCTTTGCGTTTGAGTTTCTTAATTTTTGATTTTATTTTTGAAACTAAGCTTTTAAATGTTTTAATGCCAGATCCCGACTTTAGTTTCGCTTTCATAACTTTGTTCACTACCCAAGAGCTTAGTTTTTCACCTTTCCCTGCATCTTTTGATTTAAGTCTTTGTTTAGCCATGTTAAGTAGTTGTAAATCGGCTTTGTGACGATTTGATAAGTCTGTATAGTTTGTATACGCAATGTCGTGTTGCATGCAAGCTTCGTCTAGCTTATTTACACCTCGGTCACCTCGCGCTAAACGTTTCTGAAGTTTGGTTCCTGGTCCGCAATAATTGTATCCTGGTAAATGAACTTCGAAAGGTAGATTATTAATTATGTTGTTAACTAGTCCACCCCCTTGCATTACTCAAATAATAATGATAGGATTTCAGATGAAAAATGGTTATATAATAATATTATTCCATTATTGCAGCTTTTTCAATCCAACTATTTTCTGCGCTGTTTAGACCTAACCATTTGACATACAATTTATTACCTTTCTTTCTCAAAACCTTTTCTATCAAATAAACATCAGGATAATTCGATTTTTGTAGTTCTTGTTCGTAAAAAGCTCCTAATATGTTTTGCTTTCGTTGATCTTCTATGTGATAAGTAACTGGTAAGGTTTTATTTACTTTTTTTATAATAAATAATTCAGTAGACCAATTAGGAGTGTAACCTTTCTCAAAATTATGTTTGTATTTACTTATACGAACACAATCACCAACTTTGAATTTAGGCTTCCACTGAACTAAATCATGTTTGTTAATTTTTTTTATATTTTCTTTGATTATTTGTTCATTATATTTATTCACATCAACCGGTTTAAATCGAATAGTACGATGTTTTGTGTTGTTATATCTCTTCAATGTATCTTCCAATGGTAGACCTAACCACTTATAGTTTCCATTGAGACTAAAATATTTATATAATTTATTTTTTACAGTTCTAATCAGTCTCTCTACAATTGATGCTTTTTTAGTAGAAAACGATGAGTAATGGTTAATGTTGTGCTTTTTCATAAGCGTTTGAAAAGTGATGTTATAAAATTCAGTTCCCATATCAGTTTGTAAGTTCATAGGCTTATTACGACTACTAAGCAATATATGTTCGAATGCACGAGTAACATCGAATTTATTTTTCGATTTTAACGGTTCAGCCCAGGCATACTTCGAGAAGCAGTCAATCACCACTAAGATGAAATTGTAACCTTTGTTATACTTTTTCAGGTTTTGCATGTCCATCAAGTCTGCTTGCCATAAGTCGTGGATTCCTTTCAGAATAACAGAACGTCGAAGGAAATTTCTTCGTGCCGCTTTGTGTATTTCATTTACAATCTGCTGTTTTACCATTACGGAGTTTTTTGAAGTAATTTATCTACCTCTGCTTTAGTGTAAAACTTATCTTGCAAATGAGTTGAAACCTCTGGTAACCTTGTTTTTAAAGTAGCTTGAACTGTACCCTTTGCATCTTTTATGATTTGAGAACGCAAGATACCAATCAGATTATTAACTTCTTTAAACATATTAGCATTCAATCCATCTACATAATCCTTGTTCACACCCAGATTCTTTAATTCTTTTAACGTGTTAGCATTCAATTGATCTACGTAATCCTTGTTCACAGCATCGTCAGCTTCTACTGGAGATCTAATTCCTCTCAGTCTTGATGTTTTTATATCGTAATCTCCGTTTTCTGATTTTAACAATGCATTCTCATTAAACTCAAATAACTCTGATAAACGCATTCTTTTGTGAATGTAGTGTCCGAATTTGTCTACGTTCATGTTTAAGGTGTATTGTATCGAGAGGCTGATAGTAAAATAAACACATTTTTAAATATTTATTTATTTATAATTTTACTTTCCCGCAATTCTTCAATGATAGATATAATTTCATTATCTAATCCTGTGTTGCCAGCATCTCTAGATGCAATTAATAATTTCAATCTTTCTACTAATTCATTAGGATTATCCCAGTACACTAAATCTACGTTTTTTCTCCACTTTTTTATTAACGGTAGACCCTTTCCTTGAACTGTATTCTTCAGTTTAAAAAGAGGTTTAATAATTTGCATATATTTTTGCCCTTTATTACTTTTTATTGGTTTACTTGGATCATAATCTCTACGATGTGCATTTGTATCAAGTAACATCGACTTATAATTTTGCATATCATTATCTGTAACCAAGCTTAAGTCTACATCTTTCTTAAGCAACAACTGTTTTAAACCAGGTGTATTTCGGTATTTACGTTCAGCTACGGTAATGTATTGATCGTTGATCGTTATGCAAGCAGAACCTAGCATCAGTTTCCCGCGATCTGCTCTAACCCCAAATGGAATATCTACCAACGCTTCTGAAGATACTGACCAGGATGATGTATCATAATCTTGATTCCTTTCAACTACTGATTCATAAGAAGAGTCACTGTTGATATCGGATTCATATTTGTCTTCATCGCTATTATTATCATTACTTTTTGCGCTGCCAGTTCCTTCTTTCGACATAGTTTCGTTAGTAAACGGAACATCAACAAAATCATTACTAGCACCCAGGAGAGCAGTTTGTTTACTAGCATTAGCAATTAGGTTGAGAGGATCTGTAACAGGTTTGAAAACAGTTTCTAGTGCTTGTTTATTATCAATCTCAGTATCTCTCATTTTTCGTACTTTTATCTTTACAGCTTCTGCCGCATCAACAATTTGCCGTTTCAATGATTTTTCCATATTGGTAAAATAGGTTGTAATTGATCTAGCGTCGTAAGGTGAATAATAATGTTTTGTAGGTAATAAACCTTTTATATGTATTCGTGTTCTTAGTCAAAGACTACAAACGTATCAAATTTATTTCTATAACATCCTTTGTTTTTGGAACAATCTTTATTAATTACAACATAATTGAAAGGTATACTCCATATTTTTGAACACATTTCCCGAAATTCAGTCCATGTCATGTCAGTGTTGACGTGTTCTTCATAAACATGTCTCATATTTCTTTCATCTTGTTTAAAAAGTACGATTAGGTTTGCGTTGTCTCTTACTAACTGTTTAGGGATTTTACTATACGTCTGATTTAGATAAAAACAATCGATGGACTTGTGTCTCCCCATAGCAAAATAATCACGTATACTACTTTGATTTTCACAAGCAACATCATCAAATACAATTACAGAATTCGGTTTTGCGGTCTGAACACTCAGTACTTGCTCATTTTCATGATATTTCTGAAATGAAACGCCTGGTACTCGTTGCAAGACTTTTTCTAAAAAAACGTACTTGGGTTGTTGCAAGGTTTTCGAATAAACATAAACATTTTGAAATCTTAATCCATTCTCGTGTATAAGAAGACCAATTAATAAATTAGTTTTTCCACAATTTGACGGCCCGCAAATGATACATCGTACCGATTTAGGTAATAATTCTCCATGGCGAAAACCAGTCTCCTGAGAATTAACACAAAGTTTGTTTATATGTAACGATTGTGGTTGTTTTACAAATTTCATGACAACTGCTTGAAACGGATATATTAATAATGAGTCGATTAATGTATTACATTGACATTTATAACTAGTTCCATCGGGTGGAATAGGCGCTGAACCATTATTTTACTGCACTATGCAAAAATTCGTACTCCACCTTCCGTTCATCAGGTGGAATAGAATGGATTTCATATATGTTATTGGGCAATCTAAGCCACCTGTTTTACTGCACTATGCAAAAATTCGTACTCCACCTTCTGTTCATCAGGTGGAATAGAATGGATTTCATATATGTTATTGGGCAATCTAAGCCACCTGAAGTGACGAGGTGAACGAAGTGAACCGATGGAACGTAAGGTGGCTTAGAGTGCCCAATAACATCCTACTAAGAACATTTTGTCCTCACATTTTTTTACATAATGTCTATCCATTTTCGTTAATATTTAATTTGGTTTCTTTGTCCTATGGTATTTATGGTAATACACGTAGGTAGGATACACGAAATTTTTAATCAATGGATTCCACAGTCTATAAGTAATTTAATATAGCAGGAAATGAGATACGGTATTATATATGAACGGTAAAGTATTTAAGTAGAGGATATTCGCTTGAATGAACTGAAATGTTAAAATTATGAAATCTTATAATTGCTGCCAAAGATCAATGAGTTATATCCATAATACTTATTATATTAAGCATGTTTAACTTTGGTACTTTCGTAATCTGGAATCATAATATTTCGATACATGTATGAATTCCGATTCATTGAGCACTCGGTAAGTCCACGAAGCAAACCCATTACCTATACAAAACCAATCACTAATATTTTGAACCAAGCGAAAGTGAAAATTTAATTTTAGTTTCTACCTCAGTCCCAGCAAACATGTCAGTTTTAGTAGAGAAACTAGCCACAATCTTCGCTCCACTTTTTGAGATATTTGTTTCACTTTTCGATGTAAAGACATTAGAAACAAACAGACAGACAGATAAATAATTTCCATCGAAATTTGATTGAAATCTTGCTCCAAATTATTTCGATCAACACTAGTATTACACGTTACGGTTGTACCCATGATTGTTGCAACATATCGATAAACGCGTAAATCGGAGTTGCATTATCGATACAAATGAGTGCATGCATGGATGTGTACATTTTATTGCAACAAATCAGCACATATTAATTACATAGATTCCTGTTCATATTCAGACAATTAAATGTTATATAGTTGGAATAAATGTGTGTCTGCTTTAAATCAGTTTACTTGGTATATGCCACTTTGTTAGTCAAGTGTTCAGAATTATTTAAGTTATTCAGTGACGGTGATATAGTTTTAGATCATAATGGATAAACCAGAGACTATGGATCGGGTGAAGTTCACGATAAATGGGAGAAAGTACAGCGGTGAGTTTTTTTGTGTAAAATAATATGCACTTGTTTTTCATGCTATGTCTCATTACTTGTGAGGGGCTAAATAATAACAGCCGCACGAGTTGACCAAAGGTTAAGCTACGCTTGCGGCGGTCGGTTCGTGGAAGGGTGACCATTCAATGCATATCGAGAGCCCACCGTTCCTCGGAAAGAACGTGGTCCCGGTTGTCATTCTTATATCTTTGACAGTCGTTACGGGTAGTCAGAAGCCCAAAAGTCTGACAACCAAGGGTTGTGGAGGTCAGATAGGCTGGCAGTCGCTCTATGTAAAATACTGGTATTCAGCTGCATCCGGTTACTCTGGAAGCCGACCCCAACGTAGTTAGGAATAGGCTAGGCAGATTGATATTGTCTCATTACCTGCAACTACTATAATTTAAACCATGAAATAGAAATAAAAATAAAGTTATGAGATTGCTTACCAACACCTTGACGTATGTCGTTAAGTCAAAAGTCTGTTCCTATTTAAAAATTATATTTGTTTCAAGATTTTTTGCTAATTAAACTTTTTTCTTTGTGGACATTTTCAGCGGGTTCCGAGTTCACAGTGGACCTGACATTAAACGAGTACATCCGTCGGTATGCGGAGTTGCGCGGCACTAAGTACATGTGTCGTGAGGGCGGCTGCGGAGCGTGCGTGGTCAATGTTCGAGCACTCACGCCTGGCACGCAGGAGATCACCTCATTCTCTGTTAATTCTGTAAGGATATTCCTAAGATAGTCAAACCTTTTTTCATTATTTTACAGGCTGGCGATTAAGTCACCTAAATGCGTTATGGCGGCGTCTACTTGTCTTATCATACTGAAATAAGGCGGGTATTGAAGCCGCGTCTCCAAAGTTCAATCTTCCCGGTGCATGAAATGTTGTTTAAGTCAGAGAGATAAACTGTATTAAATTCGTCCGAACAAGCGTATTTAGTTTCGACAAAATAAAATGTTTACAAGCAAAAAGTCAGGTTCTTCAGATTTTCTTTTTTGTTTTAGTGTCTTGTTGCCATCGTGTCCTGCGATGGCTGGGACATAACAACTATTGAAGGTATCGGCAACAGGAAGATTGGGTACAACATCATTCAGAAACGACTAAACCATTTTTTTGGATCACAGTGTGGTTACTGCAGTCCGGGTTTTGTGATGAGCATGTACAGGTATGTAATTGAATTAGCTGAAAGTCATCTGTTGGTTGCCTGTTGAGTCGGTTTTAACCGCATCATATTTAGTTTCTGTGTTGACGCGCGTGTAATTATTCGGTGTTTTTTGGAACAGATTTTCATAGAAACTACAATTCAATTTCGCAAAATAATTTATATTCGCGTGGGGTTAACCGGGTTATCCATAGTGCTTGTTTGGTCATAAGGTTGTAATTGTAAAAACGTTTTGTGGTTTGCCAGTAAAATAAAATCTGCTCAATTAGTTCATTCTTTTTAACTTGAAACAACGACATACTAACGATAGTAAACTATTCCAATATTTCCAGCCTCGTACAGGGCAGCGACCGCCATCTAACAGAAGGAGAAATAGAGAACTCTTTAGGTAGCAACCTATGTAGGTGTACCGGCTACCGTCCCATTTTAGAAGCATTCAAATCTTTCGCCGACCACCCAGACGCGAATACATTGAGGAAGATAAAGGATATTGAAGATATATCTGAGCAAATATGTCCTAAATCCGGTAAAACGTGTGGCGGCTCTTGTGGTATCAATGAGGACTGGTGTTTAGTAAATATGAGTTCTCCAGATTTGCCTAAGAAAATATCTCTCGCTGATGGAAGACTGTGGTACTCTGTTAGTGATATAAGATCAATATTTACTGCTTTAGATGATGTTGGCTACGATTCTTACATGTTGGTCGCTGGTAATACTGGCAAAGGTAATATAAGTTTATGATATTAATTTATTTGATGACATTTCTTTACAGTTAGTTTTAAAAGTTATTAAGTTCGTCCTAACAATATCTTGATTTATTTTAGGTGTCCGTCCAATACTATTTTACCCTAAGTTGTTGATAGATATAAGCGATGTGAAGGAGCTGGCCACACATTACTTGGACATAAACTTGGTCCTTGGAGCCAACATGACGTTGACTGATACGATGCACTTATTCAAAGAATTATGTGTTTCGAATGAGGATTTCTGGTATTTAGGTATACTGTATGATCATATGGAACGAGTGGCTCATATACCTGTGAGGAATGTAAGTACCTAAACAAATTATTCCTAATATTTTACTTAATTATATTTTACTTAAAAGAAAAGTGTTAGATTTGCTCTTAAATCTGAACTATTGCGATATAGAGGAACTCATTTATTCTACGAATTAACGACTAGCATACCAAATTTTTCACTTCACGCCCTCGACATATTGTTTTTTTCATGGTTGTACCACACTCACATACACTACATACACACACACACACACACACACATACTAACAGACCAGTTTATCCGCAACACACTCACACACACTCAATTAAACCTACTCAATAAAATATTAACATCAGAATTATTAGACAATTATAAATATTTTGTAAAACGTGTCGAACCCACTAAATAACACTGTCCTTCAAGATACAGGGTTTTCCTAGTTTGAAGGGCAGAGATCTTACTCTTTTGTAATAGCCATACCCACCACATAATTACCTAACATAAGTACACTGATGTTACCTAGGCTAAGTTTTTTGGCCAATAAATGATTGTGGCTTAAAGTTAAAGGAGTACCGTTTCCTACTACTAGACTCTAGCAGCCTTATCGACATTAAATTAAATGAATCCCATCTTACTACGTGATAATTTTTATTTGGTTCTACCTCTTTTACTTTTACAGATCGGTACTCTAGCTGGTAACTTGGCTTTGAAAAATTCAGATCCAGGTTTTCAATCAGACATATTTCTCTTATTGGACTGTGTTGGAGCTACTGTTACTCTTGGTATGTTTATATTTTTTATCGTAAAAACAGAATCGCTTGGTCAATACAAAAATAAAATATATTTTTATTCTAGTTGACCGTGAGATGAGGCAGACGGAGATGAAATTACCTGAATTTTTGACTACGAATCTAAGAGGAAAAGTAATGACACAAATAAAACTACGCCCCTTATCGCGACACTATGAATTAGTTACATATAAGGTGGGAAATTTCATTTTATATGCTAAAGTGTGTAAATTTTATTGTTATATTCATGCTGATCTACAACGTAAAATGTAGGTAATGCAAAAAAAAAAAAAATTGTTGGCATTTATGTTTCATTCTTTCTTTGAGATTCGATCGATTTTTTATATTTGATCATATCAACATGTTTTTATAATAACAACGACTATTTACTTGAATGAAACATTATTTCACAGAAACTAGTGTTTCCGTGAAAAAATCGGTGTATTTTAAATTAATAACTAACATGATCTTCTTCCAAAACTAAAAATAACAAACCTAACTTAGGTAACTAAAACTATTAGGAAACAAACAATAAGGCATCGAAAAATTCCTCCGCATCGCTGTCGACTGGTAATGAACCCAAGAGACTGGCGGCATTGCCATTTTATAATAACTAATTTATGAACATTGCAATGTCGTACAACCATGGACAGCAACGCACAAACGTGTCTATCCTTTCCCAACTCAACATCAAGACCCGATTGTCTACAGTTTGCCTAAAGCGTATTTTAATATATTTCTGCCACATAATGCGAAGGGGAGATAGCTGTCTTGAAAAGCTGGTCATTGTTGGCAATACCTAAGGAAAGAGAGCACGGGGCCGGTCGCCAACACGATGGTCCGACCAAATCTCTCTTCTCTCTTCTCTGCTAGATTTGCCTTTTAATGCGTTTAAAGCTAAAGTAAAATCCAACCTTTGTTCAAAGGCATACTATTCTATCAACGACTACTTAAACGATAAAAATAGTTGGTCGCTGTGATTAACTCAAGACAATATTTATGTTCTTTCTCCAGAATTAGCTTACCTACTGACAGGTCATATGAGTTATGTAATTGTTATTTTATTTGACTGTTTATGTCAATTTATTTTAATTTAATTTTCATTTATTATTGACATAATCGACTCATTACAATGTTTTTGTTTAATGAGTTGTATTGCAATATGTGGTTAGCTAGCGACCTCGACAGTAGATCATTATATTATTCTTGCCTAACTGTTGATTTATTTTTACTTCGATGGTCCTAGTTTATCATAATTATTTGACTTCAAGCTACAGTTTTATTAGCTATATGTAAGCGGGCACGCCCTTGCCTGGAGTCTTTATAATTCGGGTATTAAGTTCTATTTATTTTATTTAATGTTTTGTGTTGAGTAATGTAAATTATTTGCATACTATTGTATAGAATCAAGTTTTTTTCTAACTGAACAGACAGCTGTGCTGCTGGGGAGTTTGTTGCGCCACTTCTTCCCTCCAGCAAAAGCACTAGGAAGTGGTGAAGGGCGGGCGTTTTTGGGGGACTGTCTTATGTAATTTTGACGTTCGAAAAGTGCTGATTCTCAGCCTAATTTGAATAAATGACTTTTGAATTTGAATTTGAAGTAAAAGAAGCTACGTCCTCAAGCAAATTTCAGCAGGCGGTGATGGCAACATTGGACCGGAACCGATGGAAGCAGATTGGCCGTTTAAAGGGGCCCACTGACGACGATCGTCAGTAATGAGGGACCGATTGAAGAAGAAGACAACTATTTAGTTCAGACTTGCTTATTATCAAATATAAAACTTGTATAGAATACTAATAACATCGTGTAGCAACAAACTCTAATAACAACTACGTTGTATTATCATCAAATTTTTTTGCCAATTTAAAACTTAGGTTATCTAAAGCAAAAACGCTTATGACAAATAAAGAAGTCTAAACATGAATGTTGCTTTTAGATTACGCCGAGGGAACAAAACGCTCAGGCATATGTAAATTCAGGCTTTCTTTTGAAATTCAACCCTCATACACATATCATAGAAGAAGCGTCCATTGTGTACGGAAATATTAATCCATCATTTACCCACGCTTATGGCACTGAGAAGTTTTTGATTGGACGTGACATATTTAACAATATTACCTTACAATCAGCTCTGCATGTCTTAGAGAAAGAAATTAATCCTGATGTCCGACCACCATATCCACCGCCATTTGCTCGGAAAAAAGTGGCCTTGGGTCTTTTTTATAAGGTGAGTACATTTATTACAAAATGCCTACACTTTTAAACCTTTTTTTTTCGTTAAATTTCATTTTGTTATAAGAAAAATCTAGCTAATATATTTTCGGGGCTGAACATTGTAATATTATGTTAAAAAAAAAATATTGCGATGGACAAAAGAAGAATTAGAACTTTTAAACTTATAACATAATTATTTAATAGTAACTTTCCTTACAGTGTATTATCAAAATTTGTCCAAAAGATATATTACATCCCATCTACAAGTCTGGGGCTACCACTCCAAGTGATGACAGGCCACCAGTCAGTCGTAGCTACCAAGAATATGACACAGACCAAAAAGACTTTCCCATAACACAGCCGCTGTTGAAGAAAGAGGGAATGATTCAATGTGCAGGCGAAGCTGTCTATAGTGATGACACGCCGGCGATTAAAGATGAAGTTTTTGCAGCACTCGTCCTCTCCACTGTAGCTAAGGCAGATATTGAAAGTATTGATAGTTCTGAGGTTTTGGTAAGTACACAAATTATTGCAAACAATATAACTGAGATCGTAAACTTAAATTTTCTTTAATGTTATTGTTATATTTTAGAAAGTTGAGGGTGTTTTGGCGGTAATGACTTCTGTGGACATACCAGGCGTAAACAGCATAGTGCGAGCAGATTTTTTGCTCATGTTTGAGAACGAAGAACTATTGGCTAGCAATAAAATATTATATTACAATCAGCCAGTGGCTATTGTCGTTGCAGTAACTCAAGTATTGGCTGACAAAATGGCGTGTTTAGTTAAAGTGAATTATAAGAATGTTCCAAAAAAACCTATTGTTTTTACCATTGACGATGCAATACATGCACCGAAAGAGGAAAATAGGCTTTACCCATATCCAGGTATCGTACCAACAGACAGAGGAACTAATATCAGAAAAGTTATTAAAGGAAAGTTCATTAGTCCTCGGCAGTATCACCATATGATGGAACTGCACACGACTGTTACAAAGCCCGTTGATGAAGGTTTAGAAGTTATTTCGTCAACACAGTACATGGACATCACACAAGCAGCAATCGCACAGCTTTTGAACATGCCTGAGAGTTTGTAAGAAAACTAATATTCCCAACCAATAATTCTTGAACAAGCATTGATATTACAAATGTGTTATTTATTTCAGAATAATAGTAAAAACAAGAAGATGTGGTGGTGGTTTTGGTTGTAAAATCAGCCGACACGGTTTTGTAGCATTAGCAACCGCGTTAGTTGCAAAAAAACTCGATAAGCCATGTAGAATGTCTATGCCTATGCACAGCATTACACGGGCTACTGGAAAAAGACCTAACACCAGACTTGATTACGAGGTATGTAAAACAGGATACTTATTGATCTAACAACAAATAATTTTGTTGAATGTTTTCTAAACTGATATTTTAAATTGTCATTATTTTAAATTAGGTCGGGGTGGACGACAGAGGTGAAATACAATATATGGACGCGGTATTTTATGTGAATGATGGCATTTCCCGTAATGAAAATGAGAACACGTTTTCTACAGATTCCTTAAAAAACTGTTATGATTACCGCAGATGGAAATGTGATTCTTTCGGCGTCATTACAGATACTCCATCGAACGTTTTCATGAGGGCCCCTGGTAAGTTAGGAGAGATTTAAAATAATTTACACTGAGAAAAGTTTATGATAAAGCATATTATATCAAATGAATATTTATTTTAGGTGGCTTTGAAGGAATTTCAGCAATAGAGCACATAATGGACCACATAGCCGAAGAACTAAATAGAGACCCAGTAGAAGTTCGCATGGCTAACTATCGTAGAGAAGACAATGATTTGCCAACCTTAGTACCAATGTTTCTCGAGAGAATAAACTTTAAAGAGCGACAAGACCGTATAAAAGAGTTTAATAATCTTAATAGATGGAAGAAACGAGGGATAAAGGTGAACAATATGGCCTTTCCAACGGAATACCTTGGTAATTATGGAGCACTTGTGTCTGTGTACCACGGAGACGGAAGTGTGATCATAAATATAGGTGGTATTGAGATAGGTCAAGGAATTTTCACTAAAATGGCACAAGTGGCAGCTTATGAGCTCAATGTCTCTGTTGAGACTGTGGCAGTCATACCTTGTCTTAACTTTGCAACACCAAATTCATTTGCGACAGCTTCTAGTATAACTAGTGAATGTTGTGCCTACTGCGTGATTAGATGTTGTGATCAGATTAAAGCAAGACTGGCGCCTTTCAGAGCAGCTATGCCTACTGCTTCATGGCGAGAAATTGTATTTGAAGCTGACAGGCAGGGAGTTTTGTTACAAGCTAATTATTTAACGAGTCCAAATGATCCAAGATTGGTGAATTACTCGATATTTGGCATAGCAGTGACCGAGGTTGAGGTAGACATATTGACTGGCAGTAAATGGATTGTTCGGACGGACATATTTGAAGATGCTGGTCGCACCTTGAATCCAGCTATAGATGTGGGCCAGGTGAGATATATTATGAGTTTGGATGATGTTGTTTATTGAACAGACAGTTACAAAGTGTTTATTGAATTCATTTCTGTTGAATTAAATTATTTTAAATGGAACAAATTAAATAATAAGTTACATTCAATTTATTCGTTCTTTTAGGTGGAAGGAGCATTTATAATGTCTGCATCTTTGTGGATGATGGAAGATACAGTTTACAATGAGTTTACCGGAGAATTATATAGTGACCGAACGTGGACTTACAAAATAATGGGGGCTAAAGATATTCCTTACGATTTCCGTGTTTATTTAAGACGAAAAAGACCGAATCCTGTTGGTATTTTGGGATCTAAAGGTAAAAAAAATAATATATTTATTTGGCATAGTTGAAAGAATACTTAACCCATTTTATATATTTATTTATATTCTTTATAGCTGCTGGTGAACCCCCGTGCTGCCTTGGTTATGTTATAGTCGAGTCATTGAGAGATGCCATAGAATCCTCTCGAAAAGACAGTGGCTACGCTACTAATTATCTTTATTTGAGTAAGTTCTAACTGCAAATTTATATAATTATTCGTTTATTTGCAAATCGTTGCGGCTTGGATGAAATTCCCGACTTTTTGATTTGTGACAATAATTGTTACTCTCGAACTAAATAATCTCTAGTCTGTCATAAATCATAATGCATATTGTTACAGAAGTTCCAGTTAATCTTGAAAGTATTGTTGAAGCAGCAGACGTGAGAATAGAAGAGTTTCTACTTTATTAAGAAGAGTATTTTAGTGATTGCTGATTTTTGCACTCATACTGATGTTCTTTAATGATTAAAGCTAGTTTTTTTTTTAAACTAAGAAACGGTTTCAAAAGTTAAGGTACCTAGGTAATATTTATTCTATATTTCACTTTTAGGTTGGTATAATCTTTTGTGGTGATGTTTTTTCAAAAATTTAATTTTTTTTATACAAGGATCTCGATCGGAACTGACGCCGTCATTTTTCTAAAAACATTTCACAAAACAAAATGTTTACCGATAGCGAACCCTGTTAACGTCATTCCAACGCCAAACGTCATTGTTTGTCATTCGTCATTCCAACGCAGATTCTGCTTCACAGCAGAATCTTGCAGACTTTCACAGCAGTGGAAGTGTTTCTAAGATGATGAATGTATAGTAAATTTTCAGATATCAAAGTAATAATGTTAGTTGATCCTACCTAAGCGTTTATATATTATTATAGGTGATTCTCTTTGTCGGTCGTAAATCCATTGCGTGTACTAGGGTTTATTTGATTATGTGGACGGACTCGGCGCCGGGACGGACATAACCGAGTTTATTGCTAACTTAAAATAACGACTGTACCTACTGTGGGGTATTTAGTCTGAACGGCCCAAAGCAAATGGCCGCGGGCCATTCGATCTTAAACAAAAATCGTCTTTGTTCCAAAGGACCTTCAAAATCAATAAAATATTTTTCAGACTTTTCATTTATTTCCTGGTATTGTCGGCAGTGTCGAATATTGAATGAACATACATGTAAGAGATTTTATTATGAACTAGCTGCGACCCTCGGTTTCACCCGCGTAAAGTAGTTTTTTCTGTTAATCCCTATGTTCCCGTAAAGCCTATTTTACGCCCAGTGGCCTCAGCTATCTACTATTTAAAGTCCCGTCCAAATCGGTCCAGCCGTTTTGGAGATTAGCCGGAACAAACGGACAGACAAAAAAAAAAAGTGTTTTCGATGTATGGATTGTATGTATATACATCGAAAACACATTTTTTTTTAAATTTTTGAAGTTTCGTAATTACCGTAAATTTTTTTTTTCCATCTAACAAGGTGTATAGGTACTCCACACAAGGACATCTTACAGTCAATGTAGGTACCTACCTTTACAAGGTGGAGACGACAATACAACAAAAAATTAAACGGTGTGTCCATAATGACGTTCCCATTCTGTATACAAAAATTCAATTGAATCTATGAAGCATTAGTAGTGCAAGTATTTAAATTTTTTGTTGTATGGTAGTCTCCACATTGTATACTTTCATATGCATTTAGTAAAAAGCTGTTATTTTGACATTAGAAACAGACACTTCAATTTTATTTATTTGTATGTATGTATGTATATGTATAGACAATTTTATTTATTTGTATAGATAGGGCTGCTAGACAAAACTTGTCAACAAAATTGAACGCTAACAGCACTATAGATAGATAATTATGTATAAAGTGTTAAAAAAATAACTTTAATTTTTTTTGTATTATACGATGATAAAAAAAATTAACACGGCTACCGTCGAAGTCCCGATTATGTTATATTTACGATAGGGCTGCGAGACGGGAATAGGTATTTATTTTGTGATGAATTTGTGTTGTATGATCAAGTGTAAATACGGTGTTCAAAATATTGTGAACCTGTCAATTGAACCTAAATAATACAGATCATATTTTTGTCCTTTACAGTACTGTGAAAGCATTACCATAATTGTTTTATTTGTTACTTATTTCTAAACTACAACAAAATGATGTTCGCGGTGTCTGCTCTAGTTTATATTGAACCTCAATGCTTTAAGGCACGACACGAACAATACAATTTCTAAGAAAACTTCACGATATAACAATAACAGGTGTCGCGTCGCGCGACAAGTGGCACAGGTCTGCACAAGCCTTTAAGGTCCTTATTTTTTTCTGGGTTTGAAGCTGGTAATAAGAATTTCTCAGTAATAAAATGAGCGAGCCTTACCTATTAAGGTTATAAGCAACATAAAAGGGGAAGGGCCTCGACAAGGTTGTTTCCATCGGCCAACTATAGCACCGCGCGCGCTCATTGGTCAAATCCAATAGTGCGCGTTTCCCCGGCTTCCTGTTACACACTTCCGTCCCTTTTCAAGAAATCACTCACAGAGTGCAGGAAACCGAGAGGAAAGATGTTACACATAAAAATACCGTGAAAGGTTAAGTGAGCTGTCAATTGTGTCAATCCTCAGCATCTGGTGGAACGACAGCTCAGTTCAAGTAGGTGAGTATAGATCTGCGCATACTGGCGGACGGCAGGGGACAGCGTCAAGGAGGATTCTTCGATCGGCCAGCGCACAGAGACAAGAAAATGCTCTGCGATACTGCGAGCGTCAGTCTGCTTACCGGAGCGTTCGCCGGTATTCCGCGACATCCACCCGAGTAGCCACCGGTCAACGGTATTTGATTATTCCACTAGCGACTAAGCCATCGAAAAGTTGCTTTTGAAAGAGTGTGGCAGACTGGGAGACTCCAGCGTATATCGGCGCATAATGGCGCATGTCAATAGTTTCACTTTTGAATTTTTTTTTCTTTTTTCTGTTTGCTGTGTATACTGTGTGGAAACTAGAAGGGCGTAAGTATATCTATTTGAAGTAATTGTAAGGAAATGGTTGTTTAGTTCTAGATATATATTTGAAGCCCGTCTGAAACAGTAGGCTGTCTGTTATTTAAAATTGAATTTTTCACTGGGAATTGAAAACAATTATGCCCTATTAGTTAAGACCAGGCACTCCAAACACAATTTCCACGCAAGCTCCACCCTCCCGCACCCCGCCACTCCGATATATGCTAAACGCTAACGCATCAGTAATAAAGTTGTATATCGCGTGCGCTCTTTGACCATGTACGAGTTCGAAACTAAATGTCGTAAGTCTCAATTCTTATTTCGTTTATAATTAAAGTAATAATCGATCTAGAGAAAAAATATCTTATTTTTGGATAGTAAACTATATTTTCTTACTGTAAATAATTATTTTAGACATAAAAGTCGAGTAATCTTGTTGTGGTTCTTAATAATCTTTAAAAAACACAATCATGATTTTCGAATAAAAAATGAATCGAGCAAAGATATTCCAATTACGTATCTGTCTTATTTTCGGAAAGATAAAGATCCAATAAGTCATATACTAAAATTCCATTTTGATTGTATACGCGACTGTTTCAGAATGTTAATGCAAATAACATACAATTTAGGGAGCCTCCTCTTAAGCGTGAGATTGATCTACAGTGATGATTTAGGCCCTTTTCAGTTGGGTCACTTCGAGATTTAGGTACTTTTCTTTTCAAACAATGAGCTGTTATGAACTAAGAAACTAAACTTTGCATGGGTGGGCGGATCAGATACTGGGGTGATAAGTAACTAGCAAGATTAAGACTGGCAAGAAGTCTATGATTTATGTTAGAATAATAACTACCTAAATATTTAATTTGGTACTCATACAAAAAATATTTCATCAATAGATTCCGCATACATATTAAGTAATTTAATAGGGCAGTAGCAGGAAATGAGAAACGGCTAGTGTTTAAGTAGAGGATATTCGCTTGATTGACCTGAAATGTTCAAATTATGAAATCTAAAATTGCTATACCTTATTATATTATGCATGTTTAAAAAAATATATAAGTTGTTACTTTCGTAATTTGGATTCATAATATTTCGATAAATGTATAAAAAGGAAGGAAGCAAACAAATTATACAAAACCAAACATAGATATTTTGAACCAAGCGAAAGTGAAAAAGGTTACTTTTGTTTTTACCTCAGTCCCAGCAAACATGTCAGTTTTAGTAAAGAAACTAGCTTCACTTTTTGAGATATTTGTCTCAAACAGTTTTGACGTAAAGACATGACAAACCAACAGACAGACAGACAAATAATTCCCATAGATCCGCTTGACCGTTACAGTGGGCATCAGGTGGGCATAACAATTAAAATTCTATTGTGTCTCGTTAATGACAGCTGAAGGTACAGACGCCAGCACATCAACCGACATCAACCTACTCCAATCTGTCAAATTTTCGCAATCAACATTGTACCTTATTCTTTAGTGATAAAATGGAAAATCTATTAAAGAAATTTGACATTTTGTAGTAACTTGATGTGCAACAATGTGGATTCTAGTCATCCGGCCTCAAATTATTTCCTTCAACACGTATTACACGTCACGGTTGTACCCATGATTGTTGCAACATATCGATTAACGTGATACAATTATGTGCATGTATGAATGTGTAAATTTTAATGCAAATAAAAACCGGTCAAGAGCAAGTCGGACTCGCGCACCGAGGGTTCCGTAGGGAGCTTTATTCGGATAGGTACCTAAATAGTTCTGTGCCCAGAAACTAGTCCTCTAATTGGCGTCAACTATGTTTGTATAGGGACACCCTTTAATTTTCAACTTTTTGGAAATTTTCCTTTATTTGTACTGTAAGCTGTACCTTGCGAATCACGAAATTTGGCAAAACGCAAGGTACAGCCTTGCGTTTTGCCAAACGTGATTCTAGGTCAACGGGAACTACAATATAGGTTTTCGACCCAAAACCTATAGGGTACTTTAGGTTGACCTAGAATTGACAATTTTGGTTAAAAGCAAGGTCAGCACAAGTGAAGGGAAAATTTCGGCAAAATAAAAAAAGTTGAAAATTAAAGTTTTAGGTACTTACTTAGAAGTTTTCGCGCAAATCTAAATTTGCCCATATCTTTTTATCGTGTTGACTCAGGACCTTGATTTTTATACACCTAATAGGGACTATAGACTTCAGTATTTGGTATAAATTTCAACTTGCTAGGGTCACCCGTTTCTGAGAAAATCGGTGGTGGCACACGGAAAGACAGACGGACAAGAGAGTGATCTTATAAGCATTCTGTTTTATCCTTTTGAGGTACGGAACCCTAAAAATCAGCCTTTATTAATTGAATAGATCCTCCTGTTCACGGATATACTGAAAATTTAATTTTAGTTGGAATAAATGTGTTTTAAAATCAGTTTACTTGGTACAAGCCACTTTGTTAGTCAAGTGTTCAGAACTATTATACGAGTATTTATTCAGTGACGGGGATTTAGTTTTAGACCATAATGGATAAACCAGAGACTATGGATCGGGTGAAGTTCACGATAAATGGGAGAAAGTACAGCGGTGAGTGTGTTTTTTCATTTAAGTATAAAATAATATGCATGCTATGTGGTGGCCCAGTGGTAACGGCCCCGACTTACGAGTTGTAGGTCGTGGGTTCGAACCCAAGCAGGCGCTTTACTTTGTGTAAATAATTTCATCACCACTGCTCTCAAAAAACGGTGAAGGAAAACATCGTGAGGAAACCGGCATGTCTTAGAACCAAAAAATTCGTAGACATGTGACATCTACCAACACGCACTGGGCCCGCGTGGTAGATTACAGCCCACTCCCTCTCACAGAGAGGAGGCCTGTGTCCCAGCAGTGGGAACATTAATAGGCTGATGATGATGATGATGATGTCTCATTACCTGTGATGGGGTCGTGGCTAAATAATAATAGCTGCACGAGTCGATCGAAGGTTAAGCTACGGTTGCCGCGGTCGGTTTGTGGATGGGTGACCATCCATTGCATATCGAAACCCCTCCGTGCCTCGGAAAATACCTTAAAGGCAGGCAGTGAGCGGCCCACGAGCCGTCACACGTCGGGCAGACAGCGCAGCAGGGTGACGCCTTGTTTGTGAATAAACAATAAACTGTTACCTCGCTGGCGCGGTGGCGTGCCGGCAGCGAGCGGTCGCCTTGCTGACGGCGCGTTGGCGACTAGCCGTCGCCTTGCTGACGGCGCGTTGGTGACTAGCAGTCGCCTGGCTTACGGCGCGTTGATGACTGGATTTTCGAGGCGGTGCCGGGGCGCTACCGTGCTGGAGCGGTGCTGTTGTAATGGGCGATGACCTTAAGCCGTTGGTCCCGGTTGTCATTCTTATATCTTTGACAGTTGTTACGGGTAGCCGAAGCCCAAAAGTCTGAGAACCAAGGGTTGTGGAGGTCAGATAGGCAGGCACTCGCTCCATGTAAAATACTGGTATTCAGCTGTATCCGGTTACACTGGAATCCGACCCTAACATAGTTAGGAATTGGCTAGGCAGATTGATATTGTCTCATTACCTGCAACTACTGTAGTTTAAACCATGAAATAGAAACAAAAATATATTTATGAGATTGCTGATCAACAGCTTGATGTATGCCGTTAACTGAAAAGTCTATTTCTATTCAAATATTCTATTTGTTTCAAGTCCTTTTGCTAATGAAACTTTTTTCTTTGTGGACATTTTCAGCGGGTTCCGAGTTCACAGTTGACCTGACATTAAACGAGTACATCCGTCGGTATGCGGAGTTGCGCGGCACTAAGTACATGTGTCGTGAGGGCGGCTGCGGAGCGTGCGTGGTAAATGTTCGAGCACTCACGCCTGGCACGCAGGAGATCACCTTGTTCTCTGTTAATTCTGTAAGACTCCTAAGATAGTCAAACCTTATTTCATAATTTTATAGACTGGCGATAAAGTCACCTGCATGCGTTAAGGGGGCGATTCTACACGTCGTAAAAAGTCAGGTTCTTCAGATTTTATTTTTTGTTTTAGTGTCTTGTTGCCATCATGTCTTGCGATGGCTGGGACATAACAACTATTGAAGGTATCGGCAACAGGAAGATTGGGTACAACATCATTCAGAAACGACTAAACCATTTTTTTGGATCACAGTGTGGTTACTGCAGTCCGGGTTTTGTGATGAGCATGTACAGGTATGTACCTAATTGAATTAGCTGAAAATCATCTGTTGGTTGGCTGTTGGGTCGGGCACCTAATGCACTTCACCGGGCGCCGTTTTTAACCGCATCTTTGTTTCTGTGTTGACGCGCGTATATTTATTCGGTATTTTTTGCAACAGATTTTCATAGAAACTACAATTCAGTTTCGGTATTGCAAAATAATTCATATTCGCGTGAGGTTATTTACGGTGCTTGTTTGGTCATAAGGTTGTTTTTGTAAAAACGTTTTATGTTTTGCCAGTAAAATAAAATCTTCCGATAATAATCCTAACGATAGTACTATTCTATACTATTAAAATATTTCCAGTCTCGTACAGGGCCATGACCGCCATCTAACAGAAGGAGAAATAGAAAACTCTTTCGGTAGCAACCTATGTAGGTGTACCGGCTACCGTCCCATTTTAGAAGCATTCAAATCTTTCGCCGACCACCCAGACGCGAATACATTGAGGAAGATAAAGGATATTGAAGATATAACTGAGCAAATATGTCCTAAATCCGGTAAAACGTGTGGCGGCTCTTGTGGTATCAATGAGGACTGGTGTTTAGTAAATATGAGTTCTCCAGATTTGCCTAAGAAAATATCTCTCGCTGATGGAAGACTGTGGTACTCTGTTAGTGATATAAGATCAATATTTACTGCTTTAGATGATGTTGGCTACGATTCTTACATGTTGGTCGCTGGTAATACTGCCAAAGGTAATTTAAGTTATGTTAAATAATGATACTAGTTTATTTGATGACATTTCTTTACATTTTGTTGTAACAGTTATAAAGCCCGTCCTAACAATACCTTGATTGATTTCAGGTGTCCGTCCAATACTATTTTACCCCAAGTTGTTGATAGATATAAGCGATGTGAAGGAGCTGGCCACACATTACTTGGACATAAACTTGGTCCTCGGAGCCAACATGACGTTGACTGATACGATGCACTTATTCAAAGAATTATGTGTTTCGAATGAGGATTTCTGGTATTTAGGTATACTGTATGATCATATGGAACGAGTAGCTCATATACCTGTGAGAAATGTAAGTACTTAAACAAATGATTCATAATACATAACATAACATAACATCACGCCTGTATTCCCCGAAGGGTTAGGCAGAGGTGTCCCTATAGCACACCCACATTTTGCCAGTTATGTTTAAGTCCCATGCAATAGGGGGCGAGCCTATTGCCATCAACCGGCCACAAATCCAGGCTCCAGGCTGCTACTTCCAGATGGAAAATCCCAATAACACTTTGCCTGACCTGGAAATTGAACCCAGGAGCTTATGCTCAACAGTAGTGCTTGCGACCACTAGATCAACGAGGGATTATGCTTCATAATATTTTACTAAATTCAAAATGTGACTTAACAGAATACCTACTTTAGAGACTTGCGGAATCATTAAAATAGTAAATTAAAGCGGCCTTACTAAATTTTTAGTACGTGTTAATTTTCTCATGTTACATTGAGAATTTTTCTGTACTGGTTCCTCAAAAGGAAAACCGGAGCCCTAATAGGATCACTCGTATGTGTCGGTCTGTCCGTCTATCACAGTCAATTTGCTCCGAATGTAGTGGAACGATTAAGTTGATATTTAGTACCCATAATATGTGTAAAGAACATATTATGTTCATAAATAAAAATCATCGATCACTAATAAAAAACTAGATACACAATCAGCGGCAAAAAATGTCCTCACCGAATGAGCGCCCACTTGAACATTTGGGCGCTCTTTTGATTTAGTAGCATTCGAACGCTCCGACGGTAAACACGCGACATAGTATCGGTCGTAAAAATTTATTGCTTTTTAAACATATCTTTGTGAAATAAACGTCAAGCATTTCGTTTAAGGTTGAATTTACATTAATTTATATTTATTTCAACTATTATTTGGTGCCAGTTTTAAGAGAACTTTTGTTTGGGATTGTGTATCTAGTTTTTTATTAGTGATCGATGATAAAAATACATAAATAAATTTTCAAAATGGGGGTCACTTTTGAGGAGGAAATAAGAAAGAAGAAACTTTTGAAACTGTACCTTGTGACATTTCAAATAAAAGGGCTTGTTGCGAAGTTCGAATTTTTTATTATTATTAAAAACAAATATTTTTATAGACGTTTAAGAAAATAGATGAAAATTGACCATACCCCGTTATCTCCGAAACTATTGCGGCTATGATATATAATTATTCCAAGACATGTGGCATCTACCAACCCGCACTGGGCCCGTGTGGTAGATTACGGCCCACTCCCTCTCTCCGAGAGGAGGCCTGTGTCCCAGCAGTGGGAAGATTAAAAGGCTGATTATGTATGTTATGTATTGCGGCTAAATTTATTTTTTAAATACAGAGAAAAGGTTATCAATCACTCATATATTACAGAAAAATCTATCAGAAGACTATAGTCTTAAAATAACATGGTAAATCTATCAATATAGTGCGTACAAACTTACATTTGCAGTTGGAATGTATGGGAGAACATGTTTTTCAACTACAACGTTAAGATTGTTCTTGGGACAAATTTATCCCTACTACGGAACCCTTGATTGTGTGTGGTCCGACAGCCGGTTTTTTATTCTATCTCTTTTTCGTTTTCAGATCGGAACTCTAGCTGGTAATTTGGCTTTGAAAAATTCAGATCCAGGTTTTCAATCAGACATCTTTCTCTTATTGGACTGTGTCGGAGCTACTGTTACTCTCCGTATGTTTATATTTTATATCGTAAAAACCAAATCGCTTGGACAGTACAAAAATAAAATATATTTTTATTCTAGTTGACCGTGAGATGAGACAGACGGAGATGAAATTACCTGAATTTTTGACGACGAATCTAAGAGGAAAAGTAATGTCACAAATAAAACTACGCCCCCTATCGCGACACTATGAATTAGTTACATATAAGGTGGGATATTTAATTTTATATGCTAAACTGTATTTTATTGTTATAATCATGCTGATCTACAACGTAAACTGTAGGAAATGCAAAAAAAATACTTTTTTGTTGGCATTTATGTTTCATTCTGTCTTTGAGATTCAATCGATTTCTTATAATACATTTGAACATACCAACATGTTTTTATAATAACTCATTTGTGAACATTGGAATGGTACGACATTCCAATGTTCACACAACTATTTAATTTATTGCCTATTATCAAATATAAAACCAACTATATGTATAATAAGGACTATGAACGTTGTATTATCTACTAAGAGTGTTTGCCAATAGGTATATCTAAAGCAAAAACGCTTATGAGAAATAAAAAAGTCTAAACATGAATGTTGCTTCTAGATTACGCCGAGGGAACAAAACGCTCAGGCATATGTAAATTCAGGCTTTCTTTTGAAATTCAACCCTCAAACACATATCATAGAAGAAGCGTCCATTGTGTACGGAAATATTAATCCATCATTTACCCACGCTTATGACACTGAGAAGTTTTTGATTGGACGGGACATATTTAACAATCAGACCTTACAATCTGCTCTGCATGTCTTAGAGAAAGAAATAAATCCTGATGTCCGACCACCATATCCATCTCCATTAGCTCGGAAAAAAGTGGCCTTGGGTCTTTTTTATAAGGTGAGTACATTTATTACAAAATGTATTACAAATACTTTTTTTTTCGATATATTACATTATATATACATTTTTGTAATACCAAAATGTAGTTATACAGTTTTTCCTTACAGTGTATTATCAAAATTTGTCCAAAAGATATATTGCATCCCATCTACAAGTCTGGGGCTACCACTCCAAGTGATGACAGACCACCAGTCAGTCGTAGCTACCAAGAATATGACACAGACCAAAAAGACTTTCCCATAACACAGCCGCTGTTGAAGAAAGAGGGAATGATTCAATGTGCAGGCGAAGCTGTCTATAGTGATGACACGCCGGCGATTAAAGATGAAGTTTTTGCAGCACTCGTCCTCTCTACTGTAGCTAAGGCAGATATTGAAAGTATTGATAGTTCTGAGGTTTTGGTAAGTACACAAATTGTTGCTAATACATTTTACTGAGATCGTAAAGATTACTTTTCTTTAATGATATTGTTATATTTTAGAAAGTTGAGGGTGTTTTGGCGGTAATGACTTCCGTGGACATACCAGGCGTAAACAGCATAGTGCGAGCAGATTTTTTGGTCATGTTTGAGAGCGAAGAACTATTGGCTAGCAATAAAATATTATATCACAATCAACCAGTGGCTATTGTCGTTGCAGTTACTCAAGTATTGGCTGACAAAATGGCGTGTTTAGTTAAAGTGAATTATAAGAATGTTTCAAAAACACCTATTGTTTTTACCATTGACGATGCAATACATGCACCCAAAGAGGAAAATAGGCTTTACCCTTATCCAGGTATCATACCAACAGACAGAGGAACTAATACCAGAAAAGTTATTAATGGTAAGTTCATTAGTCCTCGGCAGTATCACCATATGATGGAACTGCACACGACAGTTACAAAGCCCGTTGATGAAGGTTTAGAAGTTATTTCGGCAAGTCAGTACATGGACATCACACAAGCAGCAATCGCACAGCTTTTGAAAATGCCTGAGAGTTTGTAAGAAAACTAATATTTACAATAATTATTTTTGATTTAAATAGATATTTACATTACAAATGTCTTATTAATTTCAGAATAATAGTAAAAACAAGAAGGTGTGGAGGTGCTTTTGGTAGCAAAATCAGCCGACACGGTTTTGTAGCATGTGCTACCGCGTTAGTTGCAAAAAAACTCAACAAGCCATGTAGAATGTCTATGCCTATGCACAGCATTACACGAGTTACTGGAAAAAGACCAAACACCAGACTTGATTACGAGGTATCTAAAACAGGATACTTATTGATCTAACAAAAGGTGATTTAGTTGAAAGTTTTTCTAAACTGGTATTTTAAATTGCTATTATTTTAAATAAGGTCGGGGTGGACGACAGAGGTGAAATACAATATATGGACGCGGTATTTTATGTGAATGATGGCATTTCTCGTAATGAAAATGAGAATACGGATTCTATAGATTCCTTAAAAAACTGTTATGATTATAGCAGATGGAAATGTGATTCTTTCGGCGTCATTACAGATACTCCATCGAATACTTTTATGAGGGCCCCTGGTAAGTTGGGAGACAATTTAAAATAAGATTCACTGAGATAAGATGATGATAAAATATGTTATATTATACGAATATTTCTTTTAGGCAGCTTTGAAGGAATTTCAGGAATAGAGCACATAATGGACCATATAGCCGAAGAACTATGTATAGACCCAGTAGAAGTTCGCATGGCTAACTATCGTAGAGAAGACAATGATTTGCCAACCTTATTACCAGTTTTTCTTGAGAGACTAAAATTTAAAGACCGACAGGAGCGTATAAAAGAGTTTAATAATCTTAATAGATGGAAGAAACGTGGGATAAAGCTGAATAATATGGCCTTTCCAGTACGATTCCTTGGTAATTATGGAGCACTTGTGTCTGTGTACCACGGTGACGGAAGTGTGATCATAAATATTGGTGGTATTGAGGTCGGTCAAGGAATTTTCACTAAAATGGTACAAGTGGCCGCTTATGAGCTCAATGTCCCAGTTGAGACTGTGACAGTCATACCTTCTGTTAACTTTGCAACCCCAAATTGTTTTGCGACTGGAGGTAGTATAACTAGTGAATGTTGTGCCTATTGCGTGATTAGATGTTGTGATCAGATTAAAGCAAGACTGGCGCCTTTCAGAGCAGCTATGCCTACTGCTTCATGGCAAGAAATTGTATTTGAAGCTGACAGGCAGGGAGTTTTGTTACAAGCTAATTATTTGTCAAGTCCAAATGATCCAAGATTGGTGGATTACTCGGTATTTGGTATAGCAGTAACCGAGGTGGAGGTCGACATATTGACTGGCAGTAAATGGATTGTTCGGACGGACATATTTGAAGATGCTGGTCGCTCCTTGAATCCGGCTATAGATGTGGGCCAGGTGAGATATATTTTGAGTTTGGATGATGTTGTTTATTAAATAGTTACAAAGTGTTTATTGAATTCATTTGTTATATTTTAAATGAAACAATTTAAACAATAAGTTAAAATTTTAGGTGGAAGGAGCATTTATAATGGGTGCATCTTTGTGGATGATGGAAAATACAGTTTACAATGAGTTTACCGGAGAATTATATAGTGACCGAACGTGGACTTACAAAATAATGGGGGCTAAAGACATTCCTTACGATTTCCGTGTTTATTTAAGGCGAAAAAGACCGAATCCTGTTGGTATTTTGGGATCTAAAGGTAAACATTGAAATATGTTTATTAGGCATAGTTGGAAGAATACTTAACCCTTTACTATATTCATTTATATTTTTTATAGCTGTTGGTGAACCCGCGTGCTGCCTTGGTTATGTTTTAGTCGAATCATTGAGGGATGCCATAGAATCCTCTCGAAAAGACAGTGGCTACGGTACAAATTACCTTTGTTTAAGTAAGTGATAAAAAAAAAAAAAAAATTAATTATTTATCCGTATAATTGCTAGTCTTACTAAAAATACATACCTTTTGCGGCTAGGATGAAATTCCCGACTTTTTGATTGGTGACAAATGACAATAATTGTTACTCTCGAACTAAAAAAATCTGTAGTCTATTTTAATCATAATGCATAATATTATTACAGAAGTTCCAGTTAATCTTGAAAGTATTGTTGAAGCAGCAGACGTGAGAATAGAAGAGTTTCTACTTTATTAAGAAGAGTATTTTAGCGATTGCTGATATTCGATGAATGATTAAAGCTAGTTTTTTAAAACTAAGATAAGTTTTCTAAAGTTAAGGTAGGTAATATTTAATCCATAGTTCACTTTTAGGTTGATATAATTTTTGGGGCGATACGATGTTTTTTCGGAAATTGTTTTTTTTTTCATATTCTATTATATGTAGCTATACGTACAAGGATCTCGATCGGAGCTGACGCCGTCATCTTTCTAAATACATTTCACAAAACAATAACACAAATGTTTACCCACAGCGCCCCCCTTTAACGTCATTTCAAACGCCAAAAGATCCACATAGAATTGAAACTGTTTTTATTGGCAAATCTTATTTGTCATTAAGATTGCACTGTAAAATTCTATCCTTAATTACAAAAATAATCAGAGATTTTCTTTTAATTCGTTTGGATATTGGCCGGCAGCTAGTTCTTGTGTGAGCAGAATCTTGTGGGAGGAATAGGTATGTCTCTCACAAGATTTTACTTCACAGCAGAATCTTGCAGACTTCCACAACAGTGGAAGTCTTTCCAAGAAGATGAATGTACAGCAAGATATCATTACGATAAGACGAACGACGATCTTCATAATAATGTCACTTAAAGACTACCTTAAAGATAATAAAGTAATAATGTTAGTTGATCCTACCTAAGGGTTTATATATTATTATAGGAGGAATGATTCTCTGTGTCAGTCGTAAATCTATTGCGTATACTAGGGTTTATTTGATTATGTGGACGGACTCGGCGCCGGGACGGACATAACCGAGTTTATTGATTACTTAAATAACTATTATACATACTGTCCCCCTATTTAGTCTGAACGGCCCAAAGCGAATGGACCGTGGGCCATTCGACCGTAAACAAAAATCATCTATGTTCCAAAGGACCTATAGAAAAATTCAATGTCATAAATTACATCAAGTATTCTGGTGCAAAAGTTAAAAAGTTTTTTTTTCTTAGATTTTTGTTATACATACATACATAAACTCACGCCTTCTTCTCATGGGGGTAGGCAGTTTAGTGGTAAAAGGAACAGGGTGTAAAGTTCACTCGTATCCACCATAGAAAAGGGAGGATCCTCCAACCAGACGGGTTGTTATGTCTGGCGGGCAACTGCCCATATGTTGATTTCGGATAGTCTTATCTATGTTTTTCGCTCGGTAAACTCTAACTGCGCGATGCAGGAATTGTGTGACGTCCTGTCTTTGTTGCGTAGTTCGTATGCGGCGGCGTAACCGCTACAGCAGAAATTACAGAACACCACTTGCTACGATCCTTACATACTCCTTTTACCTCGTTTACGTTCATACATCTGGTCATACACGCTCGCCGGTTGCGAGTACTACGATTTTTGTTATATTCTATAAAAAAACAATCAATAACAATATAAAATATTTACAAAACTTAAATTTGGTAATTAAATAATTTAAATAAAAATCAGTCTTATTTTATAGAAACAAATCAGCAAAATAAAAAAATTACAATTATACAAGGTGCTTGGTGCAACGTGTGCCTAATTGAAATGGTCGACTGAAGGGGTCATCTGCTATCCTTTCACACCCCTTAACATCTCTCATGCCTTGTGGAATTTTTTTATCGACTTTTTATTGTTTTATAAAAAAAGACCCAAATTTTACATTCAAATACAATTTTTTTTTTAAAGTATAAGGCGCAGACTCCGAATTTTAATTTTATTTAGATTGTGTATTGTTTTAGAGTACTTTTAAATACAAAATTAGTGACATTAGTCATCTAGTTTTTTTTAATTTACTCGTAAAGGTAAAACTTAAATTAAAGCTATGTGTTATGTGTGTACATATTACAGCTGTTTACATGGCTACAAAAAAAAAAACAAAAGCGACTCTTGCTAATGATGTGCCACATGTCATAAAAATCTCGTAACAACTTTGTGAATTCGCTAGAATTGTGAATCGAGTCACATAAGGCTAATATTCAAAATTATGATTTAAAAAATCTTTTTGCGTAACTGTTACTAGAGAAACAGGTAAAATTTGCTTTTTCACTCTTGCGAAGTAAAATCTATCTTCTATCTCTATCTTGCATACCGTAAACCGGGTGGAAACAAATCTTTTTTTTTGTCGAGACAAAAAATCGATAAAAATATTCACAGGGCATGAGAGATGTTAAGGGGTCTGAAAGGATAGCAGATGACCCCTTCAGTCGACCATTTCAATTTGGCATACGATGCACCAAACACCCTGTATAATAAGATTTAGTAAAAATCAGTCTTCTGTTTATTTCGATGATTTCAAATAACTAAATATTTAAATAGTTAAAATTCATAAACTATGCGACTATCACAATATAATGCGACTGACCCTTTAAATTAATTACGTAGACGATTTTTGTTTACGGTCGAATGGCCCGCGGTCCATTCGCTTCGGGCCGTTCAGTTCAGACTAAATACCCTTTGTTTCATGTTACTCTCAATCTTTATGAAATTTTTTGTGTACAGTTTTTTTTTGTTTATTTTATTATCAAGGAGTTTTATTTTTATCATTTGTTGTATTCTTGTTATCTTCAGTGATTAATAAAAATAGGATTTAGAATTTTATATCTGTGATTTTTTTTTTTGCTTAACCTAAAGGTTTGCTTCAGAGAATAAAAAGGGGTTCTCTGAAGCAAACCTTTTTGTTCACACTTTTTCAATTACTTTTCATAGCATTTTATCAGAAAAGAACATTTCGCCATGATGCATCAATTTGTAAAATAACTATTTTTTTCTAAATTTGTTACCCTTTACGAAAGCTGTCAAATAGTTCCAGGACACCATCTTACCCTTAACGGATTATGTGCATTTCTTTCAAATTCATAAAGTCTAAATTCCAATGTGTCTACGCATCCCGTTCGTAAATGAATATCTCGCTACTTTGTTTGGGGAGGGGGTCAACGGCCGCCACCGGCAGGTGTCACCCACACCGGAACATTATGACATGAATCGTGCAATTCCTTTCAAAATTAATAAAATATATTTCTGATTTTTCTTTTATTTCCTGGTACGTCGACAGTGTCGATTTTTGAATGAAAATTCCTGTAAGCGATTTTATCACGAATAGGGCTGCTAGAAAAAAATTGTCAACAAAATTGAACGCTAACAGCACTGTAGATAGAATACTGTTTATTATGTACACCAAAACAAATACATATATGAATGTAGAAAGTACACTATAGACATGACATCACAGTAATTTCGTATAATATGTAGAACTTAAGATACATCGCACACAACTTACTAATGCTAACACAAACTCAAAGCGAAAACTGTCAATATTAATACAACCCTGTAACCTAACTCATTTCGCTAGTTTATGGAGATGGCTCAAGTCATCTTGAAGGGTGTATGTGGCCTATAGAGATAGCGTTGTATTTGATTGAAGATGACGCCGAAGACAATGGCGTTAGGTATCATTTACATCAAAGCCCAGCGGGTGACAGTTCAACCAGGGAGTCAGCGTAGCGGAAAATAGCCTGCGCCCTATAGCGAGGAGCTAATGCCGACGGCTACCGTCGAAGTCCCGATTACGTGTTATATTTACGATAGGGCTGCGAGACGGGAATATTTATTTTGTGATGAGTTTGTGTTGTATGATCAAGTGTAAATAGGGTGTTCAAAATATTGTGAACCTGTCAATTGAACTTTAATAGTTCTGATCGTACACGTGTTTAATAGTTCGAATCTTTAACAGAAACTGGAATAGGACAAGAGCTGAACGCAAAGCCGGCTCTTGTCGTGGCAACACTTCGTGTCCGAGTTTGCAACAAGTCAATCGTCATCCTGAGGATGCCTCGTTGAGAGGCGAAACACGTGTCGATTTCTTACAGGGTTCTCTAACTCTTTAAGAACAGTTAAGCGGATTAAGTTACTAAATATACATCGTCTATTGTATTTTATAATGGATTTCCGCAAAGTCACGCCTGAGTCAATTAATTACCTTAAACCTCCAGCTGTCATTAACGAGACACAATAGAATTTTAATTGTTATGCCCCACCTGATGCCCACTGTAAGGCTGCCTGTCCACTGAAGCGGAGAGGAGAGGAGAGGAGCGGAGATGTGGCATTATTAACCAATCAAATCTAAACTCAGGGGCGGAGTCAAGATTCTATTGGTTAATATTGGCACATCTCCGCTCCTCTCCTCTCCTCTCCGCTCCAGTGGACAGGCAGCCTAACTGTCAAGCGGATATTTGTTTTATTTGTTATTTATTTGATTACTAAACAACTAATTCATAAATAATCAATTAATTATCTTTCCAGTGTAATTTTGATATGGTTAACTAGGTTAACTTCTTGTAACTAAAACCAATAAAACCGCTTTAGCCCTGTAACCCAAGCAAGAAAATCAATTTCATTCACTTACACGGCGTCACTAACGCCTCGAAGGAAATTAGTACAAATGGACTCAATAAAGTGGAACAAATAAATACAATTTCCTCGTCATTGGTCATTTGTTCAGGTCGTGTCTGCGAGCATATTTATCTAGATACACTGGATTGCCAATTTGGTCTGTGTCACCTTTGTTATGTGGGACTTTTAGCACACAGTCGTCTCATTTCGTTCAAAATGTATACTGTGTGTGCTGATGAATACTGATGATAGAAGTGAGGCTATTGAAAACTAGATATCTTTAGGCCATTGAGGTTCAATGTAAACTAGAGAAGCTATTACAAACAAAAGATATGTACCCGTGGATGTTAAATGTGACAACCGCGGTGTATGCGTATTCAGGTCATATAGACTGAGACGTTTGATGTCCCGGATAACAAAATATTGTGCAAAAATTTTGTTCCTGGTGGAACTGGGTCTGATCTAGTTTATATTGAACATCAATGTTCCTTATTTTTTTCTGGGTTTGAGGCTGCTTATAAGAATTTCCCAATAATAAAACGAGCGAGCCTTACAGTATTCGCTGATGTGAATCATCTGACATTATACAACATTAAGGTAATAAGCAACATAAAAGGGATGGGGCCTCGATATGGCTGTTTATTTCGGCCAATTATAGCACCACGCGCGCTCATTGGTTAAATCAAATAGTGCGTGCTTCCCCGTCTTCTTGTTACGCACTTCCGTCCCTTACCACTCCCACATAATGCAGGAAACCGAGAGGAAAGAGAAATCACTCCCACAGATTGCAGGAAACCAATAGGAAAGATGTTACACATAGAAAATACCGTGAAAGGTTAAGTGAGCTGTCAATTGTGTCAATCCTTGGAATGACAGCTCACTTCAAGTAGGTGTGTATGGGCCTGTGTACACTGGGGGACGGCAGGGGCCAGCATCGAGGAGGATTCCTCTATTCGCCAGCGTACACTGACAAGAAAAATCCTCTGCGAAACCGCGAGCGTCCGCCAGCTTACCGGAGCATCCGCCGGTGCACCGCGGCTTCCGCCTGGTAGCCACCGCTCAACGGGATTTGACTATTCCACTAGCGACTAATCCGTCGAAAAGTTGCTTTTGAAAGAGTGTGGCAGACTGGCAGACTCCAGCAAATAACGGCCGGCGCATACCGGTGCATGACGGCGCAAGGTGCATACCGCCGCGGTATCCTCCAGCGTGCTCTTCGATGCTCCAGAGAAAACTGCGCTGCGATGCTCCAAGGTCGATCACCGAGCATTATTTAATTGGATAAGTATTAAATTCAATTGATAAATTTAAAATCCTCTGCCGTCCCGTCCGCCAGTCTGCGCAGGTCATTAATCCTTGCTACAAGCTCATTTCACCGCAGTTTTCACGGTAAGATTTTTACCGAAGGGAACGGCAAGAATTATACAATTAACATGAATTTCAGTCAGTCTGTAGGTAACAAAACATGTGAAGCCTGTACTTCTTCCCCATACTCAGGGTATACAACAAGACGTATATGTTGTCTCTAGGTGTAGCTCGCGTTTTCGTCAAATTTGTCGACGGGAATGCGAGGCGCAGTAACGAACGACGTGTTCTGCGGCGTCGTTCCGCGACTAACAATAATTCATTCCAGGAGCCTGTCAACAGTTCACCCCCTGCTGTGTATACTGTGTAGAAACTAGAAGGGCTTAAGTATAACTATTTGAAGTAATTGTAAGGAAATAGCTATTTAGTTCTATTTGTAGCCTGTCTGAAATAGTAGGCTGTCAGTTATTTAAAAGTGAATATTTCACTGAGAAACTCAAAACACATATAATACCCTTTTAGTTAAGCGCGAGATTCAGTATTGGTCTGACCATGTTTACAGTATGATTTAGGCCCTTTTCAGTTGGGTCACTTCGAGATTTAGGTACTTTTCACACAATGAGCTGCTACGAACTAAGAAACTAAACTTTGCATGGGCCTAGGATCAGATACCGGGGGTGGTAGGTAACTAGGAACATTAAGACTACCACGAACTCTATGATTTATTTTAGAATGATAACTATCTAAATATTTAATTTGGTTATTTTTTCCTATGGTATTTATGGTATCACACATAGGTATACAAAAATATTTCATCAATAAATTCCGCATACATATGTAATTTTTCACTCCTCTTGCTCAAAAAATCCGTCATTGTAGCGTACCAGAGCGGAGATAAAATAGCATTTCATCCTCTAGGGGAAAAAGTTTTTTTTTTAATGTTTGTCTATTTCCAACGAGCCTACCACCCAAAAACGAAAAAGTCTTTATTCTTATCTATATAGAGGAGATCCTTGTACCTTGGGACACCTTGTACCTCGGGACAAGCTCATTGCGTCAGAAATTTTACATTGAGAAGTGGTAAGTAGCCACATCTAGTAGCTATTTCATTACAACATTCAGAAAGCATGCAGTAAAATCGGCCATTTTGCGTCGTTCCTTAGATGTGGTATGCAGTGTGATTGTTTCGTCAAATTTTTTTTTGCAATCCACTTGAATCTTTCTTTTAGACGAAATATTTTGAGGTGAGTAATCTAATTATGATACAATTAGTTGTTATCTTCACTTATTTTAATATAATTTCCTAGATTACCGTAATTTAAAAATTATAACCACACTTTGTATTCTACAATTGAAACTACCTTGGGACAGTGAATTATTTGTACCTTGGGACTGTCCCAAGGTATGCTTTTTTCAACTATTTATTTTAATATTATATTTTTATTTTTTGTTTTCAGGTTTTTAGTTAGTTATTATTTTTATTTTCCTTAGTATCTAAATTCTAATTGTAAACAAGCTTTGTAATGTCTGTTGTTTTATTAATATAAAATTAAGATTATCTTTGTTTTTATACCTTTAACAAAGCATTTAAGCTGGCCATCCATATCAAAATTTTCGGCATATGAAATATGTATGTCAACTGATAGAGTTAATATTCATCTGGCGGCAGTTTAGGTTTACAAAAATGTGTCCCAAGGTACAAACATTGGTTGTACCTAAAGCCATGATTGTACCTTGGGACAAATATCCTAAAGTAATTAATTGTCATTTTCTCATTGATAAAACATAGTAGGTCGTGTTTTACATCATATTATTGTGATGTTATTGGCTACCTAATGGAAATTTCAAAATTCAAGGCTATAGATCAATTTGAACTTAAATTATGGGGGTTTAAAGAAAACCGTTCCAAGGTACAAGGATTTCCCCTACAGGGCGTCCCACGGATATGCCTCCCCGGATATGGATAGCTGCACGAGTCTAGATATATTTCAAATTTTTCTCCAATTATTATAAATTGCATTGGTGACCGTAATATAATTTACAACAGTGAAAATGTCATCATCTAGTGAGAATGGAGACCCTAATTTGCAGATGGAAGAGAAAGGAAAAGAAATAATTTTTAATAAATAATTATTATTCTATTTACTATTTTATTTTCTCGCAACCGTAGTGAAAAGTAGAGTGTAACACACGGCGCTAAAAACCCATTACAACGAGGTAGTTTTACTCCCGCATCGGGAGTAAAACTACCTCGTTATAATGGGTCATTTTAGCTCCTTGTATAACAATCTACTATAATATAGCAGGAAATGAGAAACGGCTAGTATTTAAGTAGAGGATATTCGCTTGAATGACCTTAAATGTTCAAATTATGAAATCTTAAATTGCTACCTTATTATATTAATGCATGTTTAAAAAAAAAAAGTAGTTACCTACTTACGAAATTTGGAATCGTAATATTTCGATAAATGTATGAATTCTGATTCATTGAGCAATAGGAAGCAAACCAATTATACAAAACCAAACAAATATTTTGAACCAAGCGAAAGTGACAAAAGGGTAACTTTTATTTCTACCTCAGTCCCAGCAAACATGTCAGTTTTAGTTGAGAAACTAGCTTCACATTTTGAGATATTTGTCTCAAACAGTTTTGACGTAAAGACATGACAAACAAACATACAGAAAAATAATTTCCATAGTATACAGTATGTTAACTAACAGAGGGCGTTCCCGTTTTAACCCGCAATAGTATAGCGTCCATACATGCTAGAAAAAATATTAAAATCGAAAAAAAATAACTTTTTTTATTTTTTTATCATAAAATATTCACAAAACACATTAATTTCATACGTAAAACAAACACTCGCGCACTGTCGCACTTGTCTTTCCATGTTGAAAGACAACTGCCCGTGTACAGAGTGTTACAATTACCTAAGCATCAATTTGAATCGCCCACATCTGGGAGTGGCGCGAGGAGATGAAGCGCCGGGGTGTAACTCCGCTGCCGCGACAAATCACGGCACAGCGGACAGAGCTCCGGCAGGATCTCATGGCAGCTTGGAGAGTGCGATTGCCGCAACCTAGATCTGGGCATGCCACAATTGCGGCGATAAGTCCCCTCTTTGAGGAGTGGCTAGAGAGGCGCCACGGCGCCCTCACCTACCGCCTGACGCAGGTCCTCACCGGACACGGTAGTTTCGGGAGGTTCCTGTTTCAGATAAGGCAGGAGGAAACGCCCGGGTGTCACTACTGCGTGGATCGCCCGGAGGACACGGTGGAGCATACGGTGGAGGTCTGCCCGGCTTGGGCGGAGCACCGCCGTGTCCTCGTGCAGGCGATCAGCGGCAGTGACCTCTCACGTCCGGCCCTGGTCCAGGCCATGGTGCGGAGCGAGAGGGCATGGCAGGCTGTCACCTCCTTCTGCGAAGCAGTAATGCTCGTGAAGGAGAAGGCGGGGCGCAAGAGGCAGAGACAAAGGTCGCTCCCTCGAGCCCCTAGCCGCCGCCGTAGTGGACACCCCGGGCGTCGGGAATCGATCGCCGATTTCCGGTCACCGTAGGCGCGAACTTGCGGACGGAGAGTGATGGGTAGCTCGCAGTCCGATCAGGACCAAGCCCGGGTCGACGGTGCGTCGTGTTCCACGCACGCCTCAAAGAGTTGTCAGCGAAGCTGAAGGGGTCCGTTAGGGCCGATGCCTACCACTGGGGTTGCGGATAAGTCCTAAGGGGAAACCGTGGCCTAGACCCCGGTCTAGGCAAGGGAAGGAACACGGGTGGGTTTTAGTCAGTAAAAGTCTGACACGCCCTTCCGGCGGGAGAAGTCATTTGATGATTTCCCACCCAAAAAAAAAAAGCAACAATTTGAAAAAAAATGAGAAAATTTTATTTAAAAAAATAAAAAAAAACATTTTTTTGTTTCAATTTTAATATTTTTTCTGGCATGTATGGACGCTATACTATTGCGGGGAACGCCTTCTGTTAGTTAACATACTGTATATAACAATGTGGATGATACCCATGATTGTTGCAGCACATCGATTAACGTGATACAAATGAGTGCATGCATGAATGTGTAAAATTTAATGCAAAAAATCAGCACTTATTAATTGCATAGATTCCTGTTCACGGATATTCTGACAATTTAATTTTAGTTGGCATAAATGTGTTTTAAAATCAGTTTACTTGGCACAAGCCACTATTCAAAGACGGTGATTTAGTTTTAGATCATAATTCATAATGGATAAACAAGACACTATGGATCGGGTGAAGTTTACGATAAATGGGAGAAAGTACAGCGGTGAGTGTATTATTTCATTTAAGTATAAAATAATATGCATACTATGTCTCATTACCTGTGAGGGGCTCGTGGTTAAATAATAATAGCTGCACGAGTCGATCGAAGGTTAAGCTACGGTTGCCGCGGTCGGTTCGTGGATGGGTGACCATCCATTGCATATCGAAACCCCTCCATGCTTCGGAAAGAACCTTAAGCCGTTGGTCCCGGTTGTCATTCTTATATCTTTGACAGTCGTTACGGGTAGTCAGAAGACCAAAAGTCTGATAACCACAGGTTGTGGAGGTCAGATAGGCTGGCAGTTGCTTCATATAAAATACTGGTATTCAGCTGCATCCGGTAAAATCCGGTTACACTGGAATCCGACCCCAACATAGTTAGAAATAGGCTAGGCAGATTGATATTGTCTCATTACCTGCAACTACTGTAATTTAAACCATGAAATAGAAACAAAAATATATTTATGAGATTGCTTATCAACAGCTTGACGTAGTCAAAAGTCTATTTCTATTCAAATATTCTGTTTGTTTCAAGTCCTTTTGATAATGAAACTTTTTTCTTTGTGGACATGTTCAGCGGGTTCCGAGTTCACAGTGGACCTGACATTAAACGAGTACATCCGTCGGTATGCGGAGTTGCGCGGCACTAAGTACATGTGTCGTGAGGGCGGCTGCGGAGCGTGCGTGGTCAATGTTCGAGCACTCACGCCTGGCACGCAGGAGATCACCTCGTTCTCTGTTAATTCTGTAAGGATACTCCTAAGATAGTCAAACCTTATTTCATAATTTTATAGACTGGCAATTAAGTCACCTGCATGCGCTAAGGGGGCGATTCTACTCGTCACAAAAAGTTAGATTCTTCAGCTTTTCTTTTTTGTTTTAGTGTCTTGTTGCCATCGTGTCCTGCGATGGCTGGGACATAACAACTATTGAAGGTATCGGCAACAGGAAGATTGGGTACAACATCATTCAGAAACGACTAAACCATTTTTTTGGATCACAGTGTGGTTACTGCAGTCCGGGTTTTGTGATGAGCATGTACAGGTATGTGATTGAATTAGCTGAAAATCATCTGTTGGTTGGCTGTTGGGTCGGGCACCTTATGCATTTAACCGGACGCGGTTTTTAACCGCATCTTTGTACGTGTTGACGCGCGTATAATTATTTATTCGGTGTTTTTTTGTAAAGTTTGTCATAGAAACTACAATTCAGTTTCAGTATTGCAAAATAATTCATATTCGCGTGGGGTTATCCACGGTGCTTGTTTGGTCATAAGGTTGTTTTTGTAAGAACGTTTTATGTTAACGTGTTATGCCAGTAAAAAAAAACTGCTCAATTTTTTCACCCTTTTTAAGTTGAAACAACGACATACTAACGATAGTAAACTATTCCAATATTTTCAGCCTCGTACAGGGTAGCGACCGCCATCTAACAGAAGGAGAAATAGAAAACTCTTTAGGTAGCAACCTATGTAGGTGTACCGGCTACCGTCCCATTTTAGAAGCATTCAAATCTTTCGCCGACCACCCAGACGCGAGTACATTGAGGAAGATAAAGGATATTGAAGATATATCTGAGCAAATATGTGCTAAATCCGGTAAAGCATGTGGCGGCACTTGTGGGATCAATGCGGACTGGTGTTTAGTAAATATGAGTTCTCCAGATTTGCCTAAGAAAATATCTCTCGCTGATGGAAGACTATGGTACTCTGTTAGTGATATAAGATCAATATTTACTGCTTTAGACGATGTTGGTTACGATTCTTACATGTTGGTCGCTGGTAATACTGGCAAAGGTAACATAAGTTATGTTAAGTTATGATATTAATTTATTTGATGACATTTCTTTACAGTTAGTTTCAAAAGTTATTAAGTTCGTCCTAACAATATCTTGATTGATTTCAGGTGTCCGTCCAATACTATTTTACCCCAAGTTGTTGATAGATATAAGCGATGTGAAGGAGCTGGCCACACATTACTTGGACATAAACTTGGTCCTCGGAGCCAACATGACGTTGACTGATACGATGCACTTATTCAAAGAATTATGTGTTTCGAATGAGGATTTCTGGTATTTAGGTATACTGTATGATCATATGGAACGAGTGGCGCATATACCTGTGAGAAATGTAAGTACCTAAACAAATGTTTCTAATATTTTGCTTAATTCAAAATGTGACTTAAATTGAAAGGAATTCTTACTCCTACAACTAGACTCTATTATAGCAGCGTTATCGACATGAAATTCATTGATACCCTTCTCTTTTTACCCTGTCCTCCTCTCCTTTTCAGATCGGAACTCTAGCTGGTAATTTAGCTTTGAAAAATTCAGATCCAGGTTTTCAATCAGACATTTTTCTCTTATTGGACTGTGTCGGAGCTACTGTTACTCTCGGTAAGTTTATATTGTTTATCGTAAAAATAGAATCGCTTAGACAATACAAAAATAAAATATATTTTTATTCTAGTTGACCGTGAGATGACGCAGACGGAGATGCAATTACCTGAATTTTTGACGACGAATCTAAGAGGAAAAGTAATGACACAAATAAATCTACGCCCCCTATCGCGACAGTATGAATTGGTTACATATAAGGTGGGAAATTTCATTTTATATGCTTAAGTGTGAATTCGAAGACATGTGACATCTACCAACCCGCACTGGGCCCGCGTGGTAGATTACAGTCCACTCCCTCTCACAGAGAGGAGGTCTGACTTTAATAGGCTGATTTATGATATGCTAAAGTGAGTTTTATTGATAAATTCATGCTGATCTACAACGTAAAATGTAGGTAATGCAAAAAATTTAACTTTTGCTGGCATTTATGTTTCATTCTGTCTTTGAGATTCGATCGATTTATTATATTTGAACATGATTTTTTAGATTTAAGTACCTATGTACCTATGTTTAGTAACCGCCTGCTAACGTGTGCTAGTGTTTGTTAGTTTAATAACTAATTTATGAACATTGGAATGTCGTACAACTATTTAGTTAAGACTTGTTTATTATCAAATATAAAACTTGTATAGAATACTAATAAAATCGTGTAGCAACAAACTCAAATAAGAAGTACGTTGTATTATCCCACTAACATTGTTTGCCAATTAGAAACTTAGGTCTAAACATGAATGTTGCTTCTAGATTACGCCGAGGGAACAAAACGCTCAGGCATATGTAAATTCAGGCTTTCTTTTGAAATTCAACCCTCATACACATATCATAGAAGAAGCGTCCATTGTGTACGGAAATATTAATCCATCATTTACCCATGCTTATGACACTGAGAAGTTTTTGATTGGACGGGACATATTTAACAATCAGACCTTACAATCTGCTCTGCATGTCTTAGAGAAAGAAATTAATCCTGATGTCCGACCACCATATCCATCTCCATTAGCTCGGAAAAAAGTGGCCTTGGGTCTTTTTTATAAGGTGAGTACATTTATTACAAAATGTATTACAAATACTTTTTTTTTCGATATATTACATTATATATACATTTTTGTAATACCAAAATGTAGTTATACAGTTTTTCCTTACAGTGTATTATCAAAATTTGTCCAAAAGATATATTGCATCCCATCTACAAGTCTGGGGCTACCACTCCAAGTGATGACAGACCACCAGTCAGTCGTAGCTACCAAGAATATGACACAGACCAAAAAGACTTTCCCATAACACAGCCGCTGTTGAAGAAAGAGGGAATGATTCAATGTGCAGGCGAAGCTGTCTATAGTGATGACACGCCGGCGATTAAAGATGAAGTTTTTGCAGCATTCGTCCTCTCCACTGTAGCTAAGGGAGATATTGAAAGTATTGATAGTTCTGAGGTTTTGGTAAGTACACAAATTTTTGCTAATAAATTTAACTGAGATCGTAAAGATAACTTTTCTTTAATGATATTGTTATATTTTAGAAAGTTGACGGTGTTTTAGCGGTATTGACTTCCGTGGACATACCAGGCGTAAACAGTATAGTTCGAGCAGATTTTTTGCTCATGTTTGAGAACGAAGAACTATTGGCTAGCAATAAAATATTATATTACAATCAGCCAGTGGCTATTGTCGTAGCAGTAACTCAAGTATTGGCTGATAAAATGGCGTGTTTAGTTAAAGTGAATTATAAGAATGTTTCAAAAAAACCTATTGTTTTTACCATTGACGATGCAATACATGCACCGAAAGAGGAAAATAGGCTTTACCCTTATCCAGGTATTGTACCATCAGACAGAGGAACTAATATAAAAAAAGTTATTAAAGGAAAGTTCATCAGTCCTCGGCAGTATCACCATATGATGGAACTGCATACGACAGTTACAAAACCCGTTGATGAAGGTTTAGAAGTTATTTCGTCAAGTCAGTACATGGACATCACACAAGCAACAATCGCACAGCTTTTGAAAATGCCTGAGAGTGTGTAAGAAAACTAATATTTACAATCAATATTCTTGATTTAAACAGACATTTATGTTACAAATGTGTTATTTATTTCAGAATAATAGTAAAAACAAGAAGGTGTGGAGGTGCTTTTGGTGGCAAAATCAGCCGACAAGGTTTTGTAGCATGTGCTACCGCGTTAGTTGCAAAAAAACTCAACAAGCCATGTAGAATGTCTATGCCTATGCACAGCTTTACACGAGCTACTGGAAAAAGACCAAACACCAGAGTTGATTACGAGGTATCTAAAACAGGATACTTATTGATCTAACAAAAAATGATTTTGTTGAAAGTTTTTCTAAAGTGATATTTTAAATTGTCGTTATTTTAAATTAGGTCGGGGTTGACGACATAGGTGAAATACAATATATGGACGCGGTATTTTATGTGAATGATGGCATTTCTCGTAATGAAAATGAGAATGCGTATTCGACAGATTCCTTAAAAAACTGTTATGATTTTAGCAGATGGAAATGTGATTCTTTCGGCGTCATTACAGATACTCCATCGAATACTTTTATGAGGTCCCCTGGTAAGTTGGGAAATAATTTCAAATAAGTTGCACTGAGAAAAGATGATGATAAAATACGTTATATTATACGAATATTTCTTTTAGGCGGCTTTGAAGGAATTTCAGGAATAGAGCACATAATGGACCATATAGCCGGAGAACTAAATAGAGACCCAGTAGAAGTTCGCATGGCTAACTATCGTAGAGAAGACAATGATTTGCCAACCTTATTACCAATGTTTCTCGATAGAATTAACTTTAAAGACCGACAGGAGCGTATAAAAGAGTTTAATAATCTTAATAGATGGAAGAAACGAGGGATAAAGCTGAACAATATGGCCTTTCCAGTGCAATTCCTTGGTAATTATGGAGCACTTGTGTCTGTGTACCACGGAGACGGAAGTGTGATCATAAATATTGGTGGTATTGAGTACGGTCAAGGAATTTTCACTAAAATGGTACAAGTGGCCGCTTATGAGCTCAATGTCCCTGTTGAGACCGTGGCAGTCATACCTTGTGTTAACTTTGCAACGCCAAATTGTTTTGCGACTGGAGGTAGTATAACTAGTGAATGTTGTGCCTATTGCGTGATAAGATGTTGTGACCAGATCAAATCAAGACTGGCACCTTTCAGAGCAGCTATGCCTACTGCTTCATGGCGAGAAATTGTATTTGAAGCTGACAGGCAGGGAGTTTTGTTACAAGCTAATTATTTGTCAAGTCTAAATGATCCAAGATTGGTGACTTACTCGGTATTTGGTATAGCAGTAACCGAGGTGGAGGTAGACATATTGACTGGCAGTAAATGGATTGTTCGGACGGACATATTTGAAGATGCTGGTCGCACCTTGAATCCAGCTATAGATGTGGGCCAGGTGAGATATATATCGCACCTTTAAAGTAAAACCGTTACTAAACGAAATTATACAATTTTACAGGAGAGACAATATTAGAAAAAAGTCACTGTTTTTTGTCAATAAAATCTGAGTGCATTGCATTCTTTAAGACATTTAATGAGGTCTTAATATAGATCTCAGTTTACATTGTGACACATGATTTAGGAAAGTTATTTTTTTTAAATTAACAGTATTATTTATTTTGATTTATATTATTATAGAAACACTTTACCATTAATAATTATTTGTTCAGTATGTTATATTACTATGAAATTAATTACAGTGCAACTGATGTTACTTAATAGAAAACTATTAAAATTTCATAAATACAATAATATTATTCAATATTTAAATTAAAAATCATAAAGTTAGCATTTGTTGTGGTGTTATAATATTACCAAATAAAAAAACATTTGAAATTAATAATGTTTTATTACAAATTAAAGAGAGTTCCATACAATCATTTGGCATAGTTATTTATCAATCAGTCTTGAGTTTGTACCTTTAAATCACAGCATTTACGTATCTTACTATATTAACTACTTATTAAGTATCTATATTATATCTATATTAGGGATACTAGCTGTTGCTTTATGTATCATTATTATTACATTTACAATCAGTTCGACTAGGAACAAAGCAACTAGAAAAAGCATTTTTTATTTATTTAACAAAGTTACAATCCCAGCATTATTTCCCTATTCAGGGCCAACCAAAGTTATGTTGACTTGTATCACTTAATTATAATAATGAGGCAAACCTATTGACATATAAAATATTACATAAAAAATAAACTGTAACATTTTATCAATGAAATTTTATTATGTTTTGCGTAATTTCGTAACACAAAAACTGTGTTTAAACAAACTGAAACACTTTTCCTATTAAAAGAAATCAACAACTTACGTTTTTTGTGACGTACAGCCGTGTTTATCCAAATAATAACACTGTTACTTTAAACTTCCGTCATCACTCTTCTACGAACATGTTCTTATTGATATAAACACATTATTGTATTTCGTGAGCCGATCATAACTCGGTTTAGTAACGCTTTAATTTACCGCTAAATGGCGTAAAACACTACATTCTACAAAAATTACATGTTTATCTTGCAGTTTACGTGTATTTTAGATAGATGGCATTGATAACTCAATATTAAATAGTTACAAAGTGTTTATCATTTGTTAAATTCAATTTAAAAAAAAATTAAATAATAAGTTACATTCAATTTATTCGTTCTTTCAGGTGGAAGGAGCATTTATAATGGCCGCATCTTTGTGGATGATGGAAAATACAGTTTACAATGAGTTTACCGGAGAATTATATAGTGATCGAACGTGGACATACAAAATAATGGGGGTTAAAGACATTCCTTATGATTTCCGTGTTTATTTAAGAAGAAAAAGACCGAATCCTGTTGGTATTTTGGGATCTAAAGGTAAAAATAGTAATACACACTGCTTTGAAAAAAAAACGGTCGTCTTTGATTTTTCTACAACATTAGTAATCATTTAGTTCTAAAGAGGCTATAGCCAAACTATGTTACTGGCACTCAATAAAGAGTCTGGGTATGAAAAAACTTAATTCCAAATTCGAACTCTTGTTTAAAAAAAAAAGACTTTTTCAGTTTGTAACTTTTTACTTACTTTTCGCGGGTTTGCAGTTAAAAGGTTATCAGGCAACAAAAATTTAATTCTCGTTATTTTTTGTGGAATAAATTATGTTTGTCGCATAATAATGGCGTTTGAATAATCGTGCCTTATTGTGACAACTTTGTATCGATGTAATGGCAGAAAAACCATTAAGAGCAAGTAAAATTAAAGCGCTGCTGGAAGAGGGGTGTAGCCAATGTTATAGCGGTTATACGTGAGTCGTTCAACCGTCCAAAGAACCTGGACTCGATACCTACCAAGAGACAGGTTTCGTTCAGAGAAAGCAAGGTTCTGGGCGAAAACACTGCACACAACCACGGGATGACCGCTTTTTTGTGACTCAGGCGCTGAGGAACCGCAAATACAGTTACATAGACCTCAAAAGAAACCTTGAAGAGGTATGAGGAGCACAAGTTAGCCTATGGACAGTGAGGAGGAGGCTTTTAGCGGCTGATATACGCAGTCGACGACCAGTGCGGGCCCCCAAGTTACTCTGTGAGCACCGGATTACTCGATTGAGGTTCGCTATAAATTGCCTATCTTGGACGCTAGGTAACTGGAGTAGCGTACTCTTCTCCGATGAGACTCGAATTTGTCTGAATGGTGAGGATCGACGTCGGCGAGTGTTACGAAGACCAGAGAAACGCTATGCCGACGTGTGTTTTGAAGAAATCACCCCTGATGGTGGACGGTCCGTTATTTTTTGGGTGGGCGTAACTTCCAGTTATCGTACCAAGATAGTATTCATTGAAAATGGCTCACTAAATGCGCAAAGGTACATAACAGAAATCCTTTGTCAACATGCACAACCCACACTGACTGTAATTGGTGAAGATGCCATTTACATGGACGATAATGCTCGGGCCCACCGTTCTGGCGACGCGACGTAGATGCTTATATACAAGAGGTTGGTATTCGTCGTTTGGATTGGCCAGCGCGGAGCCCCAACCTTAACCCCATTGAGCTCGTCTGGGACCTCCTAAAAAGGCGAGTACGATCTGTCCAATCACTTCCACAAAACATCAGGGAGGTGAAACAATTTGATATATTTTCCATACAAACTTCGGAGGGGTTTTACTCCTCTGTTTGACATCGTACATTCAAAGTTTAACACGATATCGTTAGGTCTTATTATTAATTTTGTCTGTACGGAAGTAAAATACTAAAATAAAAAGCCATTAAAAAGTTATAAGCCAACAAAGATTCGTTTTTCTTGCTAATTTTAACGCAACTTTGGGCGTAAATAAGTAATACAAGAAGTGTGAAATCTCGAAAACAAAATCCGTACCGACACAGAAAAATTATCGAAGCTTTCAATAAATTTTATTTGTAATTGATTTTTGCAGTGGTTTTTTCAGAAAAACCTTTTTTCCAAAGGCCTTTTCGTAATTTTTGACGCGCTCGTTTTTCTAAAATTGGTCGGTACGGTGTTTCTGTGCCTGCGAACTATACGTTGTCCATGTAGACCAGCTTCTAACTGCTCATCACTGATACTATCTCTGTCGGACACGATGCCAGGTGAGACAGCGTGGTTTTTGGCCATGCCCACCATTGAGTTCGAGCCCGCGACTAGTTCCACCTTAAACGTGTGATCTCGGATGAATGGGAACACATTCCACAGAACAATATCAAAAGCCTGGTGGAATGCCAAGACGTTTACATGCCGTAATCAGTGCAAGGGGAGTTCATACTCGTTATTAATCAGATCATAGTCTTTTCTTAATAAAATACCATAAAAATACTCGTAGTCTTAATTTCATAATACCGATAAAAATGCCCATTTTAACACGGCTCTCGTTTACATTGACTAAAACACCGATTCCAGGATTCAAGTGTTAAAAACTACAGTCTCATTGATAATTAGAAATTACTAGTCATTTAAGCTAATGACATATTAAAAATATTAATATTATCCATAGAAAAGCCAATGACGGTGGCCAAGTAAGGTGCCCATTTTTTTTTTTGCAAAGGAGTGTATATGCATAGTTGGAAGAATAACTTTTAATTATTCTTTATAGCTGTTGGTGAACCCCCGTGCTGCCTTGGTTATGTTATAGTCGAGTCATTGAGAGATGCCATAGAAGCCTCTCGAAAAGACAGTGGCCACGATACAAATTACCTTTGTTTAAGTAAGTGCTAACTGCAAATTTAAATAAATAATGCGGCTAGGATGAAATTCCCGACTTTTTTATTTGTGACAATAATTATTACTCTCGAAATAAAGAATCTGTAGTCTATCATAAATCATAATGCATATTGTTACAGAAGTTCCAGTTAATCTTGAAAGTATTGTTGAAGCAGCAGACGTGAGAATAGAAGAGTTTCTACTTTATTAAGAAGAATATTTTAACGATCGCTGATTTTTGCATACATAATGATGTTCTTTAATTATTAATTAAAGCTAGTTTTTTTTAAACTAAGATATGTTTTCTTAAGGTAGGTAATATTAAGTCTATATTTCAGTTTTAGGTTGGTATAATTTTTTGTGGCGATGTTTTTCGGAAATTGTTATTTTTTTTCATATTCTATTATATGTAGCTATACAAGGATCTCGATCAGAACTGACAACACCATTATCTTTCTAAATACTTTTCACAAAACAATTGCACAAATGTTTACCCACCGTAGACAGATAGAATACTCTGTCTACGTTACCCACAGTGTCCCTGTTAACGTCATTCCAACGCCAAAAGATCCACATAGATTTAAAACTGTTTTTATTGGCAACTCTAATTTGACATTAATATTGCACTATAAAATTCGATCCTTAATTACAAATGATCATAGAATGTCTTATTAGGATGGATATTGGCCGGCAGCTAGTTCTTGTGTGAGCAGAATCATGTGGGAGGAATATGTAATACCTACATATTCCTTTCACAAGATTGTACTTTACAGCAGAATCTTGCAGACTTCCACAACAGTGGAAGTCTTTCTAAGAAGGGGAATGTATAGCAAATTGTCAAATATCATTACCATACGATGAACGACGATCTTCATAATGTGTCATTTAAAGATAATAAAGTAATAATGTCAGTTGATCCTGCCTAAGCGTTTATATATTATTATATCTGGAATGATTCTCTTTGTCAGTCGTAAATCCATTGCGTGTACTAGGGTTTATTTGATTATGTGGACGGACTCGGCGCCGGGACGGACATAACCGAGTTTATTGCTTACTTAAATAACTACTGTACCTACTACGGAACCCCTTGCATATCATGTTATTCTCAATCTTTACGAATTTTTTCGTGTCTAGTTTGTTTTGTTTATTTTATTACCAAGGAGTTTTTATTTTTTAATCATTTGTGTTGTATTCTTGTTATCTTCAGTAATTAATAAAAATAGGTTTTAGAATTTTCTACCATTCCCCCTCTTATAACGGAAGTCTACGACTTTTATTATTCGTAGTTGGAAGTGAAACCTCCGAGAGGGTTGCCGGCATTACGTTTGCGCTAAAGTTAACCATCGCGGACGGTCACGTTAAACCGTGTTATAAAACACTGCAAAACGAAGTAAAATTTGTATTTTCAGGGGGTCTCGTTGAAAAAAATATAACAATTATTTTTTCACTTCTCTTGCTCAAAAAATCCGTCATTGTAGCGTACCAGAGCGAAGATAAAATAGCATTTCATCCTCTAGGGGCTAAAGTAATTTTTTTTTAATTTTTGTCTGTTGCCAACGAGCCTACCACCCAAAAACGAAAAAGTCTTAGTTCTTATTCATATAATTATGTAAGATAGGTAGGATAGGTAGGATAGGTAAGATAGGTAAGATAGGTAAGATAGGTAAGATAGGTAAGATAGGTAAGATAGGTAAGATAGGTAAGATAGGTAAGATAGGTAAGATAGGTAAGATAGGTAAGATAGGTAAGATAGGTAAGATAGGTAAGATAGGTAAGATAGGTAAGATAGGTAAGATAGGTAAGATAGGTAAGATAGGTAAGATAGGTAAGATAGGTAAGATAGGTAAGATAGGTAAGATAGGTAAGATAGGTAAGATAGGTAAGATAGGTAAGATAGGTAAGATAGGTAAGATAGGTAAGATAGGTAAGATAGGTAAGATAGGTAAGATAGGTAAGATAGGTAAGATAGGTAAGATAGGTAAGATAGGTAAGATAGGTAAGATAGGTAAGATAGGTAAGATAGGTAAGATAGGTAAGATAGGTAAGATAGGTAAGATAGGTAAGATAGGTAAGATAGGTAAGATAGGTAAGATAGGTAAGATAGGTAAGATAGGTAAGATAGGTAAGATAGGTAAGATAGGTAAGATAGGTAAGATAGGTAAGATAGGTAAGATAGGTAAGATAGGTAAGATAGGTAAGATAGGTAAGATAGGTAAGATAGGTAAGATAGGTAAGATAGGTAAGATAGGTAAGATAGGTAAGATAGGTAAGATAGGTAAGATAGGTAAGATAGGTAAGATAGGTAAGATAGGTAAGATAGGTAAGATTTTTTTTTTTAAAGCGGCATTCTCTTCGGTTGAATGCGTGCATTGCGTTGCGGCTACAGAGGAAATAAAAAAAAAGACTGGTGCGATATCCTATTTCTAAATATTATTCTCCAATAAATTGCATTGGTGACCGTAATATTATTTACAACAGTGAAAATGTCATCATCTAGTGAGAATGGAGACCCTAATTTGCAGATGGATGAGAAAGGAAAAGAAATAATTTTATTAATTTACTATTTTATTTTCTCGCAATCGTAGTGAAAAGTAGAGTGTAACACACGGCGCTAAAAACCCATTATACCTCGGTTTCTGTTTACTCCCTCGCTAAAGCTCGGGAGTAAAACTACCTCGTTATAATGGGTCATTTAAGCTCCTTGTATAACAATCTACTATTTCATTCCTCTTGCTCAAAAAGTCCGTCAATGTAGCGTACCAGAACGGGGATAAAATAGCATATCCTCTAGTGGAAAAAGTTTTTTTTTAATTTTTGTTTGTTTTCAACGAGCCTACTAAAACGAAAAAGTCTTTGTTCTTATGTAGAATAATCATGAATAAGGACTCGAATAATTACTGTATAGCAAAAAAATAGTATATTATGCAATTAGTGAAAGACGGATTTAATGATGATTGAATCACTCACTACGCTCGTGATTCAAGTGTTAGAATCCTGAGCGACGCGAGTGATTCATGGCCCTCGATATAAATCCGTTTTATTCAAGAGTTGCATACTATACTTTATACCATGACTACGAGAAAAAGAAAGATTTAAGCGAAAATAGACATTTAATGAAGAGGCTTACATTTAAAAGGAGCCCTCGCGGAGGGCTCCTTTTAAATGTAAGTTTTTCTTAGTGAACACAGATTTTAAACCGTGAAAATAAAATTTTCTGATGTATATTTTAACAAGATATGCGTTGGTTTTAAAATCCAAGCATTTTTTTTTCACGGTTTAAATGTTCACAAAAAAATTAAAGGTTGGAAACTACGTCTAGCTACAAGATTGTCTGAAAATACAATTTTACTTCGTTTTACAGTGTTTCATAACGCGGTTTTAGACCGTCTACGATGGTTAACTTTAGCGCAAACGTAATGCCGGCAACCCTCCCGGAGGTTTCACTTCCAACTACGAATAATAAAAGTCGTAGACTTCCAATATGTATGGCGGCATGGCGTATGAGTTCTATGAAAAAGGGTGTAGTCGAAAGTGCTTAGGAGGTTGTATAGCATTGAGATCGAGGTCATATAATATTGGTGTGTTCTAAATTCAAACACTAAAATAGTGATTAAAAGAGCGTTTTATTCACTGTTTTCAGTGAATAAAATAAGCTTTTTAGAGGGGGAATGGTATAAAGAACATTTTATTTTTGAAAATGGAACTAAAAGCGGTATTGCGGATGGAACTAAGAGCGGTGGCTCTTCGGTAAAATGCGTACATTGCGTTGCGGCTACAGAAGTATTAAAATAAAAGGCATTTTCGCGAAATATTTCTAATATTTCTCCAATTATTATAAATTGCATTGGTGACCGTAATAATAATATAATTTACAACAGTGACAATGTCATCATCTAGTGAGAATGGAGACCCTAATTTGCAGATGGAAGAGAAAGGAAAATAAATAATTGTTAATAAATAATTATTATTTTATTTACTATTTTATTTTCTCGCAATCGTAGTGAAAAGTAGAGTGTAACACACGGCGCTAAAAACCCATTATACCTCGGTTTACATCCTACCTATCCTACCAATCCTACCTAAGAACAAAGACTTTCGTCTTTGGGTGGTAGGCTCGTTGGAAACAGACAAAAATTAAAAAAAAAATACTTTAGCCCCTAGAGGTTGAAATGCTATTTTATCTTCGCTCTGGTACGCTACAATGACGGATTTTTTGAGCAAGAGAAGTGAAAAATAACTTATTTTATTTATAATTTTGCGTGAATTCTTTACCCTCTACAAAAGCTGTCAGGTATTTCCATCATATCTTACCTTCAATGGATATGTGAATTTCTTTCAAATTCATAAAGTCTAAATTCCAATGTGAGTGTCTGTCTACGCATCCCGTTTGTAAAAGAATATCTCGCCACTTTGTTTGGGAAGGGTCAACGGCCGCCACTGGCAGGTGTCACTCACTCCGGAACATTATGACATGAATAGTGCAATAACTTTCAAAATTAATAAAATATTTTTCATTTATTTCCTGGTATTGTCGACAGTGTCGATCATTGATTGAAAATTCCTGTAAGCGATTTATCATGAATAGGGCTGCTAGACAAACGCTCACAGCACTGTAGATAGACAATAGATTACGGATGGAATACTTTTTTTTTTATAAAAAAAATAAACGTATAGATTGTGAAAATCTAAACAAATAAATACAATTTCCTCGTCGTTGGTCATTTGTTCAGAACGTGCGTGCGTGCATATTTATCTAGATACACTGGATTGCCAATTTGTTCTGTGTCATCTTTGTTATGTGAGACTTTTAGCATGCAGTAGTCTCACTTCGTTCAAAAGGTAGGTACCTTATACTGTGCTGATGTTAGAACTGAGGCTACTGAAAACTAGATACATTTCTACACTTTAGGCCATTAAAGTCAATGTAAACTAGAGAAGCTATTACAAACAAAATATGTGTACCCGTGGATGTCAAATGTGACAACCGCGGTGTATACGTATTCAGGTAGTATAGACGGAGACGTTTGTTGTCCCGGACAACAAAGTGTTGTGCAAAAATGTTGTTCGCGGTGTCTGCTCTAGTTTACATTGAACCTCAGTGCTTAAAGCTCCTTTATATTTTTTTCTGGGTTTGAAGCTGCTAATAAGAATTTCCCAGTAATAAAACAAGCTACCCTTACAGTAGTCGCTGATGTGTATTATCTGACATCTAACCTTGGTAATATGCAACGTTAAAGTTATAAATAAGCAACATAAAAGGGGAAGGGCCTCTACAAGGTTGTTTTTGAACTATCGGCCAACTATAGCACCGCACGCGCTTATTGGTCAAATCAAATAGTGCGTGCTTCCCCCACCTTCCTGTTACGCACTTCCGTCCCTTTTCACGAAATCGCTCCCACAGAGTGCAGGAAACCGAGAGAAAAGAGAAATCACTTCTACAGATTACAGGAAAGCGAGAGGAAAAATGTTACACATAAAAAATACCGTGAAAGGTTAAATGAGCTGCCAATTGTATTAATTTCTATCATCTGGTGGCACGACAGCTTACTTCAAGTAGGTGTGGTATTCTTCTGCGCACACTGACAAGAAAAACCCTCTGCGAAACCGCAAGCGTCCACCATCTTACGATCCGCCGAGTAGCCATCGCTCAAAGGGATTTGATTATTCCACTAGCGACTAAGCAGTCGAAAAGAAAGAGTGTGGCAGACTGGCAGTTACCAGCGCATACCGGCGCATGATGGCGCACGGTACATACCGCCGCGGTACCTTCCAGCGTGCTCTTCGATGCTCCAGAGAAAACTGCGCTACTGCTCCAATGTCGATTACCGAGCATTATTTAACTGGATAAGTATTAAATTCAATTGATAAATTTAAAATCCTCTGCCGTCCCGTCCGCCAGTCTGCGCAGGCCATTAATCCTTGCTACAAGCTCATTTCACCGCAGTTTTCACGGTAAGATTTTTACCGAATGGACCTGCAAGAATTATACAATTAACATGAATTTCACTGTTTGTAAATAACAAAACATGTAAAGCCTGTACTTCTTCTTCATACTCAGTGTATACAACAAGATGTTGGTATACTATACTATAACAACGTAGAAATATATTTTGTCTTAAGGTGTAGCTCGCGTTTTCGTCAAATTTGTCGACGGGCATGAGAGGCGCAGTAACGAGCGACGTGTTCTGCGGCGTCGTTCGGCGACTAACAATAATTCATTCCAGGAGCCTGTCAACAGTTTCACCCCCACGGGGCTAGCACAGGGCGTACCCAAGACGTTTGTGACAAGACCGTCTTACAATTTGTCTTAAATGCTAGCACGGGTCAACCATGTGATAAAATCTGAGGCGCGACATGTCTTTCTTGTTGCTAACTTCATAGTGTGACACAGTAAATTTAAAAAATTAAAATGTCTATGATCAGTGAATATGCGACCAAATAAAATAATACGTTTTTATAGTGCAGGTTCATACAGTTTTACAACTTTTTAGTTTTGTTGTGAACTAATTCACTTTTGACGTACGGACGACAGTCATTATGTGGCATTTGTGACAAAATTGGTGCGCCCATAGTAGCAAATAAGACATATTGAATCCCAAATAAACGTCAAGAAGTTATGTCACAGTCAAGAGATTATCTCACGCTGCCGTGCTAGCATTTGTGACAAAACTGTTTTATCGCCCAAATTGTGATAAAATGTGTGATCAAGCTATCTCACAGTACGCCATGCTCGCTGCGCTGCTGTGTATACTTCGTGCAAATTAAAAGGACGTAAGTTTATCTATTTGACGTAATTGTAAGGAAATGGCTGTTTAGTTCTAGTTAAATTTGTAGCCCGTCTGAAACAGTAGGCTGTCAGTTATTTAAAATTGAATATTTCACTGAGAAACTCAAAACATATATACCCTTTTAGTTAAGCGCGAGATCGATCTACAGTGATGATTTAGGCCATTTCATTTGGGTCACTTTGAGATTTTGGTACTTTGTTTTCCCCCCAATGAGCTGCTACGAACTAAGAAACTAACTTTTGCATGGGCCTAGGATCAGATACCTAGGAAGATTAAGACTACCAAGATGATTTATTTTAGAATGATAAATACCCTAGTATTTAATTTGGTTACTTTTTCTTATGGTAGGTATTTATGGTATCACACATAGGTACACAAAAAATATTTTATCAATAGATTCCACATACATATTAAGTAATTTAATATAGCAGGAAATGAGAAACGGCTAGTATTTAAGTAGAGGATATTCGCTTGAATGACCTGAATTGTTCAAATTATGAAATCTTAAATTGCTACCTTATTAAGTTATTATATTATAAATGTTTAAAAAAATATATAAATAATTACTTACATAACTTGGAATCGTAATATTTCGATAAATGTATGAATTCTGATTCATTGAGCAATAGGAAGCAAACCAATTATACAAAACCAAACAAATATTTTGAACCAAGCGAAAGTGACAAAAGGGTAACTTTTATTTTTACATCAGTCCCAGCAAACATGTCAGTTTTAGTTGAGAAACTAGCTTCACTTTTTGCGATATTTGTCTCAAACAGTTTTGACGTAAACACATGACAAACAAACAGACAGACAGACAAACAAATCATTTCCATAGTATATACAACAATGTGGATTCTAGTCATCCGGCCTCAAATTATATCGATCAACACTAGTATTAAGTGGGGTTTACACGGGTGACTAAAGCCGCACGATTATTGCCGCGCGGCGTAAAGCGACCGTCTAAATGTTAATTCGGGTCGGTGGGTAGCCTTAGGTCGGCTAGGTCGCAAGTGACTAAAGCCGCAAGCCCCAAAATTGAGTAGTATCCGACTTTGGCCGCGACAAGCCGCATGCGACTGGTGACTAAAATCGACCGTGTAAACGATTAGTCGCAGGCGATCGCCCGCCGCATGAAGGAGTGTTTCGAAAATGATAATGACATGAAATGAAAATGAAATGACCGAGCCGCTTGCGATTTTAGTAACCTATGTAAATGGGCTAGCGATGCGGCTTGGTGAGGCAATTTGTGAAGCGACTAGCCGCACGGCGAAAATCGACCCGTGTATACCCGCCTTTATACGTCACGGTTGTACCCGTGATTGCTGCAACATATCGATTAACGTGATACAAATGAGTGCATGCATGAATGTGTAAATTTTAATGCAAAAAATCAGCACTTATTAATTGCATAGATTCCTGTTCACGGATATTCTGACAATTTAATTTTAGTTGCAATAAATGTGTTTTAAAATTAGTTTACTTGGTATATGCCACTTTGTTAGTAAAGTGTTCAGAATTATTTTAGTTATTCAGTGACGGTGATATAGTTTTAGATTATAATGGATAAACCAGAGACTATGGATCGGGTGAAGTTCACGATAAATGGGAGAAAGTATAGCGGTAACGTTTTTATCATTTTAGTATAAAACTAGCTGTTACTCGCGACTTCGTCCGCGATGATATCTATACATCAACTCTATGCATAGCTGCCAGTAAGACTCCCGTCGAAAAGCCGTTTCGGAGATTAGCCGGAACAAACAGACAGGTTTTTTTTGTGTTTTGTTGTATGGATCGTTATACTTTCATAAGCATTTAGTAAAAAGCTGTTATTTTGACATTACAGACTTCAATTTTATTTAAGATTACCCACGACTGCGCCTACGTGGAATTCTATACATCAACTTTATTTATTTGTAAAGCTGCCAGTGAAACCAGTCCAGCCGTTACGGAGATCAGCCGGAACAAACAGACAGACAAAAAAAATTTGATTGTGTTTTGTTGTATGGATCGTATATACTTTCATATGTGTAAAAAGCTGTTATTGCACGACTCGTAATGCTTCGCATTAGAGTGTGCTCTACGATCGAAAAATATTTTTTGCCCCATTTCTGCAACTGTTTTTATTGTTTCACTCCTGCTAGTACACAGAACCTACTTAATTTATATACCATTGTATAGATGATTAAATGGAGATTAATATTGTATTTTTTAACAATTGATTTAATGCAGCAGAAATGGAAAAAGCATCAAAATAGTTGAAAAAAATTTCCTGTCCGTCAATTTATGATCCCTGAAAACATTGTAGCTTGCGATAAAATCAATTAATTGAGTCAATTTTTTTTTTATACATTCGTTTCAGCCGTAGAAGGAACCCTATTGAAAATGGCTCTTTTATTCATAGTAGTTTAATTATAATTAATAAAATACTAACTAAAATATAATATCAATATCTAAATATTTTCAACCTTGATCCGGTGCCGATGCCTAGCAACTGCCAACGTAAATATCTTTGTCAGTCGTTGACATTACTACTTTATGAAAAGTGATAAATTGTTCATTTTTAATTTTTAAACTATGTTTTGTATTTCTTTTTCGTTTATGAATGAGTGATAAGTATGAGGCGTGCACTTTTGGATTTTCCAAACTATTATTTTGAAATTACAAACAGACACCTCAATTTTATTTATTTGTACAGATAATATGCATGCTATGTCTCATTAGCTGTGAGGTGCTCGTGGCTAAATAATAATAGCTGCACGAGTTGATCGAAGGTTAAGCTACTGTTACCGCGGTCGGTTCGTGGTTGGGTGACCATTCATTGCATATCGAGACCCCACCGTGTCTCGGAAAGAACGTTAAGCCGATTGTCCCGGTTGTCATTCTTATATCTTTGACAGTTGTTACGGGTGGTCAGAAGCCCAAAAGTCTGAAAACCAGGGGTTGTGGAGGTCAGATAGGCAGGCAGTCGCTCCTGTAAAATACTGGTATTCAGCTGTATCCGGTTACACTGAAAGCCGACCCCAACATAGTTAGGAATAGGCTAGACAGATTGATATTGTCTCGACATTACCTGCAACTACTGTAATATTGTCTCATTACCTGCAACTACTATTATTTAAACCATGAAATAGAAATAAAAATATACTTATGAGATTGCTTATACCTTGACGTATATCGTTAAGTCAAAAGTCTGTTTCTATTCAAGAATTCTATTTGTTTCAAGACCTTTTGCTAATGAAACTTTTTTCTTTGTGGACATTTTCAGCGGGTTCTGAGTTCACAGTGGACCTGACATTAAACGAGTACATCCGTCGGTATGCGGAGTTGCGCGGCACTAAGTACATGTGTCGTGAGGGCGGCTGCGGAGCGTGCGTGGTCAATGTTCGAGCACTCACGCCTGGCACGCAGGAGATCACCTCGTTCTCTGTTAATTCTGTAAGGATACTCCTAAGATAGTCAAACCTTATTTCATAGTTTTATAGACTGGCGATTAGGGTGATTTTTTATTTTAATTAATTTAATTAATCACCTGCATGCGTTAAGGGGGCGATTCTACACGTCACAAAAGTCAGATTCTCCAGCTTTTCTTTTTTGTTTTAGTGTCTTGTTGCCATCATGTCCTGCGATGGCTGGGACATAACAACTATTGAAGGTATCGGCAACAGGAAGATTGGGTACAACATCATTCAGAAACGACTAAACCATTTTTTTGGATCACAGTGTGGTTACTGTAGTCCGGGTTTTGTGATGAGCATGTACAGGTATGTAATTGATTTAGCTGAAAATCATCTGTGGGTTGCCTGTTGGGTCGGGCACCTAGCCGGACGCGGTTTTTAACCGCATCTTTGTTTCTGTGTTGACGCGTGTATATTTATTCGGTGTTTTTTACAACAGTTTTTCATAGAAACTTATACAATTCAGTTTCCGTATTGCAAAATAATTATTATTCGCGTGGGGTTATCCACGATGCTTGTTTGGTCATAAGGTTGTTTTTGTAAAAACGTTTTATGTTAACGTGTTATGCCAGTAAAAAAAATCTGCTCAATTTTTTCATATTTTTTTACTTTAAACAACGACATCCTAACGATAGTAAACTATTCCAATATTTTCAGCCTCGTACAGGGTAGCGACCGCCATCTAACAGAAGGAGAAATAGAAAACTCTTTAGGTAGCAACCTATGTAGGTGTACCGGCTACCGTCCCATTTTAGAAGCATTCAAATCTTTCGCCGACCACCCAGACGCGAATACATTGAGGAAGATAAAGGATATTGAAGATATATCTGAGCAAATATGTGCTAAATCCGGTAAAGCATGTGGCGGCACTTGTGGGATCAATGCAGACTGGTGTTTAGTAAATATGGGTAATATGAGTGCTCCAGATTTGCCTAAGAAAATATTTCTCGCTGATGGAAGACTATGGTACTCTGTTAGTGATATAAGATCAATATTTACTGCTTTAGACGATGTTGGTTACGATTCTTACATGTTGGTCGCTGGTAATACTGCCAAAGGTAATTTAAGTTATGTTAAGTTACATTATGATACTAATTTATTTGATGAAATTTCTTTACATTTAGGTTTGAAAGTTATTCCAAACAATACCTTGATTGATTTCAGGTGTCCGTCCAATACTATTTTACCCCAAGTTGTTGATAGATATAAGCGATGTGAAGGAGCTGGCCACACATTACTTGGACATAAACTTGGTCCTTGGAGCCAACATAACGTTGACTGATACGATGCACTTATTCAAAGAATTATGTGTTTCGAATGAGGATTTCTGGTATTTAGGTATACTGTATGATCATATGGAACGAGTGGCTCATATACCTGTGAGAAATGTAAGTAGGACCTACACAAATGTTCCTAATATTTAGCTTAATTCAAAATGTGACTTAAATGTAAGGAATTCTTATTCTTACAACTAGACTCTAGCAGCCTTATCGACATTAAATTAAATGAATCCCTTCTTACTACGTGATAATTTTCATTTGTTTCTATCTCTTTTATTTTTTCAGATCGGAACTCTAGCTGGTAATTTAGCTTTGAAAAATTCAGATCCAGGTTTTCAATCAGACATATTTCTCTTATTGGACTGTGTCGGAGCAACTGTTACTCTCGGTATGTTTATTTTTTTTTATCGTAAAAATAGAATCGCTTGGACAATACAAAAATGAAATATATTTTTATTCTAGTTGACCGTGAGATGAGGCAGACGGAGATGAAATTACCTGAATTTTTGACGACGAATCTGAGAGGAAAAGTAATGACACAAATAAAACTACGCCCCCTATCGCGACACTATGAATTAGTTACATATAAGGTGGGAAATTTCATTTTATATGCTTTAGTGTATTTTATTTTTATATTCATGCTGATCTACAGCGTAAAAGGTAGGGTAGGTAAATACACAAAAAATACTTTATTTTTTGCATTTATGTTTCATTTTGTCTTTGAGATTCGATCGATTTTTTATGTTTGAACATACCTACATGTTTGCTAGTATAATAAGTAATTTATGAACATTGGAATGTCGTACAACTATTTAGTTCAGACTTGCTTATTATTTAATATAAAACTTGTATAGAATACTAATTAAATCATGTAGCAACAAAGTTTAATAAGAAGTACATTGTATTATCTACTATTTTTTTTTGCCAATTTAAAACTTAGGTATATCTAAAGCAAAAACGCTTATGACAAATAAAGAATTAAACATGAATGTTGCTTCTAGATTACGCCGAGGGAACTAAATGCTCAGGCATATGTAAATTCAGGCTTTCTTTTCAAATTCAACCCTCATACACATATCATAGAAGAAGCGTCCATTGTGTACGGAAATATTAATCCATCATTTACCCATGCTTATGACACTGAAAAGTTTTTGATTGGACGGGACATATTTAACAATCATACCTTACAATCTGCTCTGCATGTCTTAGAGAAAGAAATTAATCCTGATGTCCGACCACCATATCCACCGCCATTTGCTCGGAAAAAAGTGGCCTTAGGTCTTTTTTATAAGGTGAGTACATTTCTTTATACCTACACCTTAAAACGATTTTTTTTCGGTACTGCGCATTATTTTTACAGAAAAATCTGGCTTATATATTTTAAAGGTTGACGTTTTTAATAATCTGTTTCTACGGTTTAATTGATTAAGAAGCACCATTCGTAAGAAGCTAGCAGTATCATCACAACTTTAGTGTTTTCCCATTGTTTGTCTGTTATTTGTTTCGGTATATTTTTGTATTTATGTATATTTATTTGTGCTTATATTTATATATAATGAGATATATATATTATATTCATAGTTTTTAATAGGTATAATGTCATCATCAACCTATTAATGTTCCCACTGCTGGGACATAGGCCTCCTCTTTGTGAGAGGGAGAGGTATAATGTATATTCTATTATTTAAATAAATATTTATTCCACAATTTTCGTTATTGCACCTAGCACTGTTTGTCTCTGCTTCACCCTTAGGTTGACTTGTAGAAAATGTCTATGGCATTAAGTCCGCCACTGTACATTATTGTGCTTAAAGTATTAAATAAAACACATAATTAAAAAAAAAATACTGGGATACATAAAAGAAGAATTAGAACTTTTAGCTTTAAAAATTATGAATAGTAACTTTCCTTACAGTGTGTTATCAAAATTATCAGGGTTGAGGTTTTTAATAATGGGATTAAAAGGATAAATTGTTTAAAAAAAATACTGAGACAAAAGAAGAATTAGAAGTATAAGCTTTTAAAATATTGAATTGTAACTTTCCTTACAGTGTATTATCAAAATTTGTCCAAAAGATATATTGCATCCCATCTACAAGTCTGGGGCTACCACTCCAAGTGATGACAGACCACCAGTCAGTCGTAGCTATCAAGAATATGACACAGACCAAAAAGACTTTCCCATAACACAGCCGCTGTTGAAGAAAGAGGGAATGATTCAATGTGCAGGCGAAGCTGTCTATAGTGATGACACGCCGGCGATTAAAGATGAAGTTTTTGCAGCACTCGTCCTCTCCACTGTAGCTAAGGGAGATATTGAAAGTATTGATAGTTCTGAGGTTTTGGTCAGTACACAAATTATTACAAAAAATGTTACTGAGATCGTAAACATAACTTTTCTTTAATGATATTTTTATATTTTAGAAAGTTGACGGTGTTTTAGCGGTATTGACTTCCGTGGACATACCAGGCGTAAACAGCATAGTTCGAGCAGATTTTTTGCTCATGTTTGAGAACGAAGAACTATTGGCTAGCAATAAAATATTATATTACAATCAGCCAGTGGCTATTGTCGTTGCAGTAACTCAAGTATTGGCTGATAAAATGGCGTGTTTAGTTAAAGTGAATTATAAGAATGTTTCAAAAAAACCTATTGTTTTTACCATTGACGATGCAATACATGCACCGAAAGAGGAAAATAGGCTTTACACTTATCCAGGTATCGTACCAACAGACAGAGGAACTAATACTAGAAAAATTATTAAAGGAAAGTTCATCAGTCCTCGGCAGTATCACCATATGATGGAACTGCACACGACAGTTACAAAGCCCGTTGATGAAGGTTTAGAAGTTATTTCGTCAAGTCAGTTCATGGACATCACACAAGCAGCAATCGCACAGCTTTTGAAAATGCCTGAGAGTTTGTAAGAAAACTAATATTTCCAATCAATAATTCTTGAACAGACATTGATATTACAAATGTGTTATTAATTTCAGAATAATAGTAAAAACAAGAAGATGTGGAGGTGGTTTTGGTTGTAAAATCAGCCGTCAAGGTTTTGTAGCATGTGCAACCGCGTTAGTTGCAAAAAAACTCAACAAGCCATGTAGAATGTCTATGCCTATGCACAGCATTACACGAGCTACTGGAAAAAGACCAAACACCAGACTTGATTACGAGGTGTCTATAACAGAATACTAATTAATATACTCGTAACTAAAAAATATTTTGTTGAATGTGTTTCTAAAGTGATATTTTAAATTGTCATTATTTTAAATTAGGTCGGGGTTGACGACAGAGGTGAAATACAATATATGGATGCAGTATTTTATGTGAATGATGGCATTTCCCGTAATGAAAACGAGAACACGTATTCTACAGATTCCTTAAAAAACTGTTATGATTACCGCAGATGGAAATGTGATTCTTTCGGCGTCATTACAGATACTCCATCGAACGCTTTAACGAGGGCCCCTGGTAAGTTGGGATATATTTAAAATAAGTTTCATTGAGAAAAGTTAATGATAAAATATATTGTATCAAATGAATATTTCTTTTAGGCGGGTTTGAAGGAATTGCAGGAATAGAGCACATAATGGACCATATAGCCAAAGAACTTATTAGAGACCCAGTAGAAGTTCGCATGGCTAACTATCGTAGAGACGACAATGACTTGCCAACCTTATTACCAATGTTCCTCGAGAGAATAAACTTTAAAGAGCGACAGGAGCGTATAAAAGAGTTTAATAATCTTAATAGATGGAAGAAACGAGGGATAAAGCTGAACAATATGGCCTTTCCAGCGCAATACGTTGGTAATTATGGAGCACTTGTGTCTGTGTATCACGGTGACGGAAGTGTGATCATAAATATTGGTGGTATTGAGATAGGTCAAGGAATTTTCACTAAAATGGCACAAGTGGCAGCTTATGAGCTCAATGTCCCTGTTGAGACTGTGGCAGTCATACCTTGTGTTAACTTTGCAACCCCAAATTGTTTTGCTACAGGCGGTAGTGTAACTAATGAGTGTTGTGCCTATTGCGTGATTAGATGTTGTGATCAGATTAAAGCAAGACTGGCGCCTTTTAGAGCAGCTATGCCTAGTGCTTCATGGCGAGAAATTGTATTTGAAGCTGACAGGCAGGGAGTTTTGTTACAAGCAAATTATTTGTCAAGTCCAAATGATCCAAGATTGGTGAATTACCCGGTATTTGGTATAGCAGTAACCGAGGTTGAGGTAGACATATTGACTGGCAGTAAATGGATTGTTCGAGCGGATATATTTGAAGACGCTGGTCGCACCTTGAATCCAGCTATAGATGTGGGCCAGGTGAGATATATTTTGAGTTTGGATGATGTTGTTTATTAAGTAGTTTCAAAGTGTTTACTGAATTCATTTGTTACATTTAAAATGAAACAACTTAAGTAATAAGTTACATTCAATTTATTCGTTCTTTCAGGTGGAAGGAGCATTTATAATGGCTGCATCTTTGTGGATGATGGAAAATACAGTTTATAATGAGTTTACCGGAGAATTATATAGTGACCGAACGTGGACTTACAAAATAATGGGGGTTAAAGACATTCCTTACGATTTCCGTGTTTATTTAAGACGGAAAAGACCGAATCCTGTTGGTATTTTGGGATCTAAAGGTAAAAGTTTAATATATTTATTGGGCATAGTTGATAGAATACTTAACCCATTTTATATATTTATTTATATTCTTTATAGCTATTGGTGAACCCCCGTGCTGCCTTGGTTATGTTATAGTCGAGTCATTGAGAGATGCCATAGAATCCTCTCGAAAAGACAGTGGCCATGATACAAATTACCTTTGTTTGAGTAAGTGTGATAGCTGAAAATTTTAATAAATATCCGTATATTTGCTAATCTTACATAAAATACATACCTGTTGCGACTTAGATGAAATTCCCGACCTTATGATTTGTGATAATAATTGTTACTCTCCAACTAAAGAATCTGTAGTCTATCATACATCTTAATGCATATTGTTACAGAAGTTCCGGTTAATCTTGAAAGTATTGTTGAAGCAGCAGACGTGAGAATAGAAGAGTTTCTGCTTTATTAAGAAGAGTATTTTAGCGATTGCTGTTTTTTGCACGCATACGGTTGCTGTTCTTTATTGATTAAAGCTAGTTTTTTTTTAAGCTAAGATAAGTTTTCTAATGTTAAGGTAGGTAGGTAATATTTAGTCCATATTTCACATTTAGGTTGGCATAATTTTTGTTGGGATGTTTTTTCGGAACTTGTTCATTTTTTTCATATTATATTTTATGTCGCTCTTCAAGGATCTCGATCGGAACTGACGCCATCATCTATCTAAATACATTTCACAAAACAATTACACAAATTTTTACCGACAGCGCCCCCCTGTTAACTTCATTCAAACATCAAAAGATCCACGCAGTATTGAAACTGTTTTTCTTGGCAAATCTTATTGGTCATTCAGATTGCACTGTAAAATTCAATCCTTCAGAGATTTTCTTAATTGGAATGGATATTGGCCGAGTTTTTGTGTGTATATACCTACATATTCCTCCCGCAAGATTCTACTTCACAGCAGAATCTTGCAGACTTCCACGACAGTAGTCTTTCTAAGACTACTGTCTCTGACAATTTGCTATACATTCATCATGTATAGCAAATTGTCAGATATCAATACGATAAGATGAACGACGATCTTGATAATGTGTCATTTAAAGATAATATAGTGATAATGTCAATTGATCCTACCTAAGCGTTTATATATTATTATATCTGGAATGATTCTCTTTGTCGGTCGTAAATCCATTGCGTGTACTAGTGTTTATTTGATTATGTGGACGGACTCGGCGCCGGGATGGATATAACTGAGTTTATTACTTACTATAACTACTGTATCTACTACGGAACTCCTTTCTTTTGCGTGAGAAATCATCAAATAATTTCTCCCGCTCTGGGCGGAGCGGAAGGCACCTGAAGCTTAAAATGCCAATGCATTCCAAAACTTTCCTTGAGAAATCCTTTACTGTCTAGGCTGCTCGTTTGTGGAATGCATTACCAGTTCCAATAAAGCGCGCGCAATCGTTGCCTGTGTTTAAAAGACTAGTGAAGGAACATTACTTGTCGTTATAATTTTGTTCTCGTCGTTAGCTGTAATAATAATCGTCATTTATTTACGTTGCTTATATAGTTGGTATGTATGTATCTATTATATAGCATTTATCTATGTATCTATTATAGTATATTTTAATATTATACTTTTTATTTGCACCAAAGACAGCCCCATTTTATGTCCAGAATATCACTGTCCATTCCATGGTTGCCTGGAAGAGATTGCAGTAAGCGATAAGGCCGCCCATTGTATATTTTGTAGTGTATTACTTTTTCTTTTTGTAATGTTTTATCTGGTGTACAATAAAGTATAATATAAATAAATATAAATAAATAATAAATAAGGGCGTGTCAGACTTACTGACTTAAACCCACCCGTGTTCCTCCAGCTGCCTGTACGTTGCCAGGGGCCACGGTCTCCCCTTAGGACTTTCCCGCAACCCCGGCAGGCATCGGCCCTAGCGGACCCCGTCAGTTGTGCTGACATCTCTTTTAGGCGCGCGTGGAATTCAACGCGCCGTCGACCCCGGGGCTGGTCCTTATCGGACGGCGAGCTACCCGAGCTACTTTCCGTCGGCAAGCCCGCGCCTACGGTACTACGGAACCTCTTGCCTATACCTAATTTTTGTTTCATGTTATTCTCAATCTTTATGAAATTTTTCGTTTATGGTTTGGGTTTGTTTATTTTATTATCAAGAAGCTATATTTTTATCATTTGTGTTGAATTCTTGTTATCTTCAGTGATTAATAAAAATAGGATTTAATTTTCTTATCATTTTATATCAGAAAAGAAAATTGCGCTATTGCATTTTGTAAAATAACTTATTTTATTTCTAATTTTGTTTATATTCTTTACCCTCTACGAAAGCTGTCAGGTATTTCCATCATCTTACCTTCAATGGATTACGTGCATTTCTTTCAAATTCATAAAGTCTTAATTCCAATGTGAGTGTCTACGCATCCCGTTTGTAAATGAATATCTCGCTACTTTGTTTGGGAAGGATCAACGGCCGCCACCGGCAGGTGTCACCCACACCGGAACATTATGACATGAATCGTGCAGTTCCTTTCAAAATTAATAAAAGATTTTTCTGATATTTCATTTATTTCCTGGTACAAGTGTCGATTATTGATTGAAAATTCCTGTAAGCGATTTTATCAGACAAAAATTGTCAAAACAATTAAACGCTAACAACACTGTAGATAGATATCCAATAGATATAGATATAGTTTGGAAAATCCAAAAGTGCACGCCTCATACATAACACTCATTCATAAACGAAAAAGAAATTCAAAACATAGTTTTTAACAAAAATTAACAATTTATCACTTTTCATGAAGTCGTAATGTCAAAGACTGACAAAGATATTTACTTGGCGGTTGCTAGGCAACTTGGTCAAAGGTTGGAAATATTTAGATAAAGATATTATATTTTAGTTAGTATTTTATTAATTATAATTAAACTACTTTGAATAAAAGAGCAATTTTCAATAGGGTTCCTTCTAGGGTTGAAACGAATGTATAAAAAAAAAAATTTACTCAATTAATTGATTTTATCGCAAGCTACAATGTTTTCAGGGTTCATAAATTGACGGACAGGATTTTTTTTTCAACTATTTTGATGCCTTTTCCATTTCTGCTGCATTAAATCAATTGTTAAAAAGTACATTATTAATCTCCATTTAATCATCTATACAATGGTATATAAATTAAGTAGGTTCTGTGTACTAGCAGGAGTGTAACAATAAAAACTGTTACAGAAATGGGGCAAAAAAATTTTTTCGATCGTAGAGCACACTCCTAATGCTTCGCATTAAGAGTCGTGCAATAGAATACTCTTTATTATCTGATCTACAACAAAACAATTACGTATTATGTAAAGAAAATTATTCAGAAAACAAAAACCCTGACTGCAAAAACACATAATTGAAAAGAGAAAAACAAGCATTATAATCAAGCATAATATAGAATTTTGGTATATACCAAAATTTTATACATTATAATGCTTGTTTTTATTTATACTTAACTATAATTTTAATTTATCATTTTCCTTTTTTTCTTTATTTCGAGCTTTTCAGTTTTATTAATATATCTAAATTTGGAATTGACTCATTACTAACTTTTATTTGATACCATTAGAGTTGTAATTTATTTTTAAAAAACCTTCCCCTCCCTTTTTTTTGTATTTGCAGATGCAATATATAAATATTATCTATTCTATGTCACTCCCACGGTTAAGACGATTCTAACGACTAACCTCTTAAGTTAAAATCCATCAAGCCGTTTAAGCTACAGAGCGTGCCAAAGAAATAGACATACATACATACTCTCGACAAACATTACCCTCCTTCTGGGGCAGTCGGGTAATAAATGTAGAAATTGCACTACAGACATGACATCACAATAATGTAGAACTTAAGATACATCCCACACAACTTACTAATGCTAACACAAACTCAAAGCGAAAACTGTCAATATTAATACAACCCTGTAACCTTACTCACTTCGCTAGTTTATGGAGATGGCTCAAGTCATCTAGAAGGGTGTATGTGGCCTTGTGACCTATAGAGATAGCGTTGTATTTGATTGAAGATGACGCCGAAGACAATGGCGTTAGGTATCATTTACATCAAAGCCCAGGGGGTGACAGTTCGACCAGGGAGTCAGCGTAGCGGGAAATAGCCTGCGCACTATAGCGAGGAGCCAATGCCGACGGCTACCGTCGAAGTCCCGATTACGTGTTATATTTACGATAGGGCTGCGAGACGGGAATATTTATTTTGTGATGAGTTTGTGTTGTATGATCAAGTGTAAATACGGTGCTCAAAATATTGTGAACCTGTCAATTGAACCTAATAATACAGTAGATTATTGTTGTCACAGAAACTGGAATAGTGTTACAGCATTACCATATTTGTTACTTATTTGTTTACTGAACTACTAATTCATAAACAATCAATTATCTTTCCAGTGTAATGGTTAACTAGGTTAACTTCATGTAACTAAAACCAATAACACCGCTTTGCTCCTGTAACCCAAGCAAGAAAATCAATTTCATTCACTTACACGACGTCACTAACGCCTCGAAGGAAATTAGTACAAATGGACTCAATAAAGTGGAACAAATAAATACAATTTCCCCGTCGTTGGTCATTTGTTCAGGACGTGCGTGCGAGCATATTTATCTAGATACATTGGATTGCCAATTTGTTCTGTGTCACCTTTGTTATGTGAGAATTTGAGCACGCAGTAGTCTCACTTCATTCAAAATGTAGGTACTGTGCTGATGTTAGAAGTGAGGCTATTGAAAACTAATGGTAATTAAGGTTCAATGTTTGTAAACTAGAGAAGCTATTACAAACAAAAGATGTGTACCCGTGGATGTCAAATGTGACAACCGCGGTGTATATTCAGGTAATTTAAACGTGAGACGTTTGTTGTCCCGGACAACAAAATGTTGTTCGCGGTGTCTGCTCTAGTTTACATTGAACCTCAATGCTTTAGACTCCTTATTTTTTCTGGGTTTGAGGCTCATAATCAGCCTATTAATGTTCCTACTGCTGGGACACAGGCCTCCTCTCTGTGAAAGAGAGTGGGCTGTAAACTACCACACGGTCCCAGTGCGGGTTGGTAGATGTCACATGTCTTAAAATGTTAGGTTCTAAGACATGCCGGTTTCCTCACAATGTTTTCCTTCACCGTTTTGAGAGCAGTGGTGATGAATTTATTTACACAAAGTAAAAACGCGCCTGCGCCTGCTTGGGTTCGAACTCACGATCTACAACTCCTAAGTCGGGGCCATTACCACTGGGCCACCACTGCTCATGGCTCGGGTTTGAGGCTGCAAATGAGAATTTCCCAAGAAAAAAGTCTAACAAGTCATTTGAAGATCGGAAAATGACAAAGAATGGTACATAAGCATGACTTGAATATCTGCCTGGATTGACTGGTAGACAAGAAGAATAGTGTCAATCCCTGGGAACTTCAAACTCATTTCAGCTAAGTTATTGCGGTGAGATTTTTATAGAATGAACCGGCAGGAATTATGCAATTAACATGAATTTCACTCAGTGTATAAGTAACAAAACATGTAAAGCCTGTACTTCTTCCGTACATACACAGTGTATACAACAAGACGTACGGTCAGCTGCAGAGAAATCTCACCCCCTAGCAATGCATAAATATACTCGTATTGCTAGGGGGTTAGATTTCTCTGCAGCTGACTGTACTAATACTAACTGTGGCGGCGGCATCTACATCGCCACATCCGAGCTACGCATCAAAGACCCGACGTCACACAAATACTGCATCGCGCAATTAGAGTTTTCCGCGCGAACGACATACATAAGACTATCCGACATCAACCATTGGGCAGTTGCCCGCCAGACACGACACCCGTCTGATCGGAGGATATTCCCTTTTCAATAGAGGATGAGTGAACTGTACACCCTGTTCCTCATACATCTAGAAGTAGAAATATATTTTGTCTCTAGGTGTAGCTCGCGTTTTCGTCAAAGTCGACGGGAATAGTTCGCGGCGCAGTAAGCAGACGTATTCTGCGGCGTGCGTCGTTCCGCGACTAACAATAATTCATTCCAGGAGCCTGTCAACAGTTCACCCGCTGCTGTGTATACTGTGTAGAAACTAAAAGGGCTTAAGTATATCTACTTGACGTAATTGAAATGGCTGTTTAGTTCTAAGTATATTTGTAGCCCGTCTGAAACAGTAGGCTGTACCTATGTTATTTAAAATTGATAATGTCACTGAGAAACTGAAAACACATATGGCCTTTTAGTTAAGTGCGAGATTGAGTGTTTGGTATGACCAATATGACCATGTTTATAGTACGATTTCTTCAGGTAATGATTTAGGCCCTTTTCATTGACATCACTTCGAGATTTGACACAGTGAGCGGCTACGAACTAAGAAACTAAACTTTACATGGGCCTAGGAACAGATACCGGGGATGGTAGGCAGCGGGCAGCGAAGCGGCGCGTTCAAATGCATAGTTTTACATGGAACTGTCCTCGCTCCCCGCGCCGCTGCCATCGTTCGAACGCGCCGCTATCGCTCGCGCTCTCGCGCCGCTGCCGCCGCCGCTTCGCTGCCCGCTGCCGCCGAGAAGACGGCCTTAAGGTTTGATTGAAAAAGTTAATTGTAGACTCTGTTACAAATAATAATTACTCAGGATTGAATCCATAAAAAAAGTATTTATCTTGTTCTTAAACTTGGGCATGATTAAAAGGTTTTCCTTGAATTTTGGTTTATTGTCTGGGTTAGTAGTTGAAAATATAATGATGGAACAGCTTTATCGAGCGTTAAGCATAAGGTGGAGGCATTTATTAAAACAGAATCGTTTAAGCTCCACATCACACGCAGATTTTATTTATACGCAGGGTTATAATAGACTGAAATATTGATCATGAAATGTTATACCTACTATACGTTGGGAAAGATGAGTTACTGAAATATTAAACAAACTAAAACATTTTTTTATTAATCTCTAATAAGATTATGACAACAAGAAAGCTACACAAACAACAAATGATGCAAAATAAAAACTCAATTACAATAGTATCAACTTAAATATACTTTTACATGTACGCTGGAAAAATAAAGATTTAGAAATGATTAACGTAGATATGCGATACCCGCTTGTACACTGCTACTCAAACACTATTCCTAATAAAGAAGAAACTCTCCAATTCTCGCATCAGCTGCTTCAACAATACTTTCCAGATTAACTGGAACTTCTGTAACAATATTGATTAATTATTTCATTTGTCTAGCTCTATGATGAGATACAAAATTATTGTCACAACCGATCATGTTTCGTGTACTTCTCTTAGGTCAATGTCAGAAAAACTGGTATTTTCTTATTAGGTACATTTCAATAAGGAAAGAGTAGAGTGATACTGAACTATAAAAATGAAAGTATACCTAATTACGTAAGAGTCTGTCTTATCTCCTTCCGCAATTGGAAAACTACCACTGTTATTCTTTTATAGCTTTGAGACCGTAATTTTATATCCGAGGATATTTGAAATTAAACTTGGATCTAATTATCAGGAATACTATTTATGTCAGGACATAAATATTAATTAATGGAAATACGCCGATTCCTATACAATTACATTGGTCTTTTATAAGGTAACCTTCACAATTCGCAAAACATGCTTTTTATGGTAAATTTTCAAATGAATGAAATTCAAATGCTTGCAAGCACATGCTGGCAATATTTCCATGCATCTAAAGTAACTGCCATGATTAGAGTTGGATCCTAATCAAAGAATGTTCAATAACTTACTTAAACAACGATAACCTGCATCATGGCCACTGTCTTTTCGAGAGGCTTCTATGGCATCTCTCAATGACTCGACTACAACATAAGCAAGGCAGCACGGAGGTTCTCCAGTAGCTATAAGAAATTCAATTTTATGCAACCTCTAGAAAGTTGGTACCGGCTAACTGCCCTAACTTCTCCTGTCGTCCTAAGTTTGCCTATAATGAAAAAGATGTAACATCTTTTTCATTTAACTTGTATGGCAATATAAACTTAAAGCACTCTATGAAAACTCAAAGTTTCAATTGTCATACTTATAGGCAAAAATAGGACGCCAGGCGAAGTTAGGGTAGTTGATGGTACCTAAATTAAATCAGGAATCATGCTCGTAACTACGACCAATCCACGTCACGTTATTATTTTACCTTTAGCTCCCAAAATACCAACAGGATTGGGTTTTTTCCTTCTCAAATAAACACGGAAATCGTAAGGAATGTCTTTAGCACCAAAGATTTTGTAAGTCCACGTTCGGTCACTATACAATTCTCCAGTACGTTCGTTGTAAACTGTGTTTTCCATCGTCCATAAAGACGTAGCCATGATGAATGCTCCTTCCACCTAAGTAAATAAGCAAATGAAAATATGAGTACTGAGACAATTTGTTAATCTATAATCTGGAATATGTACAGAATTTATACATATTATTATATGAATATCATCTGCCTAGCCTTTTCCCAACTATGTTGGGGTCGGTTTCCAGTCTAACCGGATGCAACTGAATACCAGTATTTTACATGGAGTGACTGCCTATCGGACCTTTACAATCAAGTACTGGGTAACACGATAGCCCTTGGTAAGTCTGGTGGTCAGACTTTCGGGATTTTCACTACCCATAACGCCTGTCAAAGATGTACAAATCACAGCCGGGACCAACGGCTTAACGCGCTTTCCGAGGCACGAAAGGGTCTCGATATGTAATATACCTATGGTTACCCATCCACGGACCGACCGCAGCAAGGGTCACTTCACCTTGAACATCGACCCGTGCGGCTGTTATTATATATGCCGTATAACGTACGTAGCCGCACCTGTTATTATTTAGCCCCAAGCCCGTTTAATACACATGAATATAACAATACAAAATATAACTCACCTGGCCCACTTCTATAGCTGGATTCAAGGTGCGACCAGCATCTTCAAATATATCCGCTCGAACAATCCATTTACTGCCAGTCAATATGTCTACCTCCACCTCGGTTACAGCTATACCAAAAATCGAGTAATTCACTGATATTGGATCGTTTGGACTTGTCAAATAATTGGCTTGCAACATTACTCCCTGTTTGTCGGCTTCAAATACAATTTCTCGCCATGAAGCACTAGGCATAGCTGCTCTGAAAGGCGCCAGTCTTGATTTGATCTGGTCACAGCATCTAATCACGCAGTAGGCACTATTTTCACTTGCTAAACTAGAATTCGTCGCAAAAGAATTTGGGGTTGCAAAGTTAACAGAAGGTATGACTGCCACAGTCTCAACAGGGATATTGAGCTCATAAGCTGCCACTTGTGCCATTTTAGTGAAAATTCCTTGACCTATCTCAATACCACCAATATTTATGATCACACTTCCGTCTCCGTGGTACACAGACACAAGTGCTCCATAGTTACCGAGGTATTGCGTTGGAAAGGCCATATTATTCAGTTTTATCCCACGTTTCTTCCATCTATTGAGATTATTGAACTTTTTTATACACTCTTGTCGTTCTTTAAAGTTTATTCTCTCGAGAAACATTGGCACTAAGGTTGGCAAATCATTGTCGTCTCGACGATAGTTAGCTATGCGAACTTCTACTGGGTCCATGTTCAGCTCCACGGATATATGGTCCATAATGTGCTCTATGCCTGAAATTCCTTCTAAACCACCTAAAAGAAATAATCTAGATTTATTACATCCTCATCATTTCTCAGTGTTGATAGCATAGCCCGAATCACTTATTACTGCTGGTGGCAGTTTTCATATAACGTGTAATGCATTAAACAATGCACATTATGAAAGTAGTTTGTTCAGAATCGTCTACTAAATCGATTTCTGTAATTTTTAATATAGGTAATGTTTTATCCATAAAAAAAAAATTAAGTACGTAAAGTACAGTCGCACTTCCGCTGTACAGTCAAAACGAACCAAGATGGGCGAAGTGTCTACTACGCTAGACCCTTATACGTGTGCGACTGTGTGCGTGTGTGGATTCAAACTCAAACTTAAAGCATTTATTTCAAATAAACCAATTACAGGTACTTTTGAATTTTCAAGGTGTCGGTCAGTCACAAGGATGAAGCTAGTTGCCCATTCCAAAGCGTAGTAGGTGCCTATGGAGAAGAACGGGCAAGAAACTCAAGATTTGTAATGAGACAATTTATTCTCACAATCAGTATAACTATATTTAATAAAAAACAATGTATATTACACTATAGTAAAATTTCAGTGTATGTATTATGATTATAATATAATATTCTAATTGGATGTTTGATGGTGTGTGAAATATCAATTCCAGGATAAATGTTGTATTGTATAATCTCTGAACTTACCAGGAGCCCTGCAAAAAGCATTCGATGGAGCATCTGTAATAACGCCGAAAGAATCACATTTCCATCTGCGATAATCATAACAGTTTTTTAACGATTCTGTAGAATACGGATTCTCATTTTCATTACGGGAATGGCCATCATTCACATAAAATACCGCGTCCATATATTGTATTTCACCTGTGTCATCCACACCAACCTTATTCAAAATCACGAAAATTTATTAAATTCCGTTTAGCCTTCTAAAAAATTGCTATCGAAAGGTAAATTAGATTTTTTGTCTTCCATACCTCATAATCTAATCTAGTATTTGCTCTTTTTCCAATAGCACGTGTAATACTGTGCATTGACATAGACATTCTACATGGTTTGTTGAGTTTTTTTGCAACTAATGCCGTAGTACATGCTGCAAAACCGTGCCTACTGACTCTAGAACCAAAAGCACCACCACATCTTCTTGTTTTTACTATAACTCTGAAATCACGTCAACGACACGACACGTTTAAAAAAATATCAATTTCACTTTCAATCAAATACTTATTCAATTGTAAACATTCGTTTTCTTACAAACTCTCCGGTATTTTCAGAAGCTGTGCAATTGCTGCTTGTGTAACATCTATGAACTGCGTTGACGTTGTAACCTCTAAACCTTCATCAACGGGCTTTGTAATAGTCGTATGCAGTTCCATCGTATTGTGATACTGCCGAGGACTGATGAAAGTTCCTTTAATAACCTTTTTAGTATTTGATCCTCTATCCGTTGGTACGATACCCGGATAATTGAAAAGCCTATTTTCCTCTTTCGGTGCATGTATTGCATCGTCAATGGTAAAAACAATTGGTTTTTTTGAAACATTCTTATAATTCACTTTAACTAAACACGCCATTTTGTCAGCCAATACTTGAGTAACTGCAACGACAATAGCCACTGGCTGATTGTAATATATTATTTTATCGCTAGCCAATAGTTCTTCGTTCTCAAACATGAGCAAAAAATCTGCTCGAACTATGCTGTTTACGCCTGGTATGTCCACAGAAGTCATTACCGCTAAAACACCGTCAACTTTCTAAAATATAACAATAGCATTAAAGAAAAGTTATCTACGATCTCAGTTATATTTTTTTGAAATAATTTGTGTACTTACCAAAACCTCAGAACTATCAATACTTTCAATATCTCCCTTAGCTACAGTGGAGAGGACGAATGCTGCAAAAACTTCATCTTTAATCGCCGGCGTGTCATCACTATAGACAGCTTCGCCTGCACATTGAATCATTCCCTCTTTCTTCAACAGCGGCTGTGTTATGGGAAAGTCTTTTTGGTCTGTGTCATATTCTTGGTAGCTACGACTGACTGGTGGTCTGTCATCACTTGGAGTGGTAGCCCCAGACTTGTAGATGGGATGCAATATATCTTTTGGACAAATTTTGATAATACACTGTAAGGAAAGTTACAATTCAATATTTTAAAAGCTTAAAGTTCTAATTCTTCTTTTGTCCCAGTATTTTTTTAAACAATTAATCCTTTTAATCCCATTATTAAAAACCTCAACCCCGATAATAGCTAGACTTTTCTATAAAAATGAGTTTCTTGCCCATTCTACGAATATATATTATGATGGAAGGGGTGACTAGAATCAATTCTATTTTTTTGTACATTTTTGACGTTCTTAAGTGCCTGTAATGTGCCATAATTGAAATAAATTATTTGACTTAGACTTTAAAAAAATGTTCTTTAACGAAAAAAAAAACCTTTAAACATGTAGGTACTTTATAAGAAATGTACTAACCTTATAAAAAAGACCCAAGGTCACTTTTTTCCGAGCAAATGGCGGTGGATATGGTGGTCGAACATCAGGCTTGATTTCTTTCTCTAAGACATGCAGAGCAGATTGTAAGGTCTGATTGTTAAATATGTTACGTCCTATCAAAAACTTCTCAGTGTCATAAGCGTGGGTAAATGATGGATTAATATTTCCATACACAATGGACGCTTCTTCTACGAGATGTGTATGAGGGTTGAATTTCAAAAGAAAGCCTGAATTTACTTCCGCCTGAGAGTTTTGTTCCCTCGCTGTAATCTGGAAGCGAATTTTCATGTTTAGTAATTTATATGTTTTTTCTATAACCAGTTTAGCTTCTTATTAGCAAAAAATCTAAGTGGATACATTATAATAACGTAGATCTATTACAATTTGTTGCTACACGATGTTATTCGTTTTGTATTTGGAACCAAGTACCTATGTCTAGATATATACTAGTTAATTGTATGACTTACATCTATCTATTCATAAATAATTAATTATAAAACCCCAGTCGGTTTAAATATTAAAAATCAATCATCTAAAACTAAAAGACAGATCAATAGCTTGTTTATCTGGAACAAAATTAAACAAAAATTTATTTGTACTACTGCATTTCATGTTGTTAGTTAGCACATTCCCTATCTCCTCGCGTGTTTTAACTATAATACGGACGATTATTTTATCTCAGCACATAGAACAAAGTTAGCTTACCTTGTAGGTTACTAATTCATATTGCCGCGAAAGGGGCCGTAGTTTTATTTGAGTCATCACTTTTCCTCTCAGATTCGTCGTCAAAAACTCAGGTAGTTTCATCTCTATCTGTCTCATCTCACGGTCAACTAGAAGATAAGTTACTTTTATTTAGTCCTAGCAGTTCTGTTTTTACTGTAAGAAATATAAATATAGGTACCTAGAGTAACGGTAGCTCCGACACAGTCCAATAAGAGAAAAATATCTGATTGAAAACTTGGATCTGAATTTTTCAGAGCCAAATTTCCAGCTAGCGTTCCAATCTGAAAATGTGAAGGAAAATAGTACACCTACGTATTGATAATCCTTATGCATATTTAAGCAGAGATCAGTAAAACTAATTTGAAACTGAAAGAAAACGTATGAAAAGGAATTAAATTACTTGCTTAATTAATTTAATGGATACGGTGGCGGTAACTATTATATCTTTTGTTAAATCTTGGAAGGAGGAATCTTGAAATAGAGATAAGGTCGCCTTTTTTAAGAATTAAACAAAGTTACCGACTACTTTTTAATTAAACATTGACTTAGCTAGTTTTTGATAAAGATTATAGTGGTAATAGTGATAGGATAATAGTGGAGATAATAGTAGTGTGCTATCACCTGCTTAGGAACTTGTTTTATTTTATGAGGTTGACATAATTATTTTATGTTCCAATTTGTTTTTTAAATTCTTCTATTGTTATCTACTTTAATTTGTAATTTCTTTTTTTCTTTCTTTCTTTCTTTCATAAAAAAAATATCAATGTTACAGTTTTGTATTTTTCGAAAAAGTTGTAATGGAGATTGGCAATTAAGTCTGCTCAAAACATTATAATTCCATTATTCTCTTTCTCCACTTACGTTTCTCACAGGTATATGTGCCACGCGTTCCAAATGGTCATGTAGTACTCCTAGATACCAGAACTCGTCATTCGATTGCGATAATTCTTTGAACAAATGCATAGTATCAGTCATCGTCATGTTGGCTCCAAGAACCAAGTTTATGTCCAAGTAATGTGTGGCCAGCTCCTTCACATCACTTATATCTATCAACAACTTGGGGTAAAATAGTATTGGACGAACACCTGAAATCAATCAAGGTATTATTAGGACGGGCTTTATAACTGTTAACACTAAATATAAAAAAATGTCATCGAATAAATTAGTATCATAACTTAAATTACCTTTGGCAGTATTACCAGCGACCAACATGTAAGCATCGTAACCAACATCATCTAAAGCAGTAAATATTGATCTTATATCACTAACAGAGTACCATAGTCTTCCATCAGCGAGAGATATTTTCTTAGGCAAATATGGAGTACTCATATTACCCATATTTACTAAACACCAGTCCTCATTGATCCCACAAGTGCCGCCACATGCTTTACCGGATTTAGGACATATTTGCTCAGATATATCTTCAATATCCTTTATCTTCCTCAATGTATTCGCGTCTGGGTGGTCGGCGAAAGATTTGAATGCTTCTAAAATAGGACGGTAGCCGGTACACCTACATAGGTTGCTACCTAAAGAGTTTTCTATTTCTCCTTCTGTAAGATGACAGTCCCTGCCCTGTACGAGGCTGGAAATATTGGAATAATTTACTTTCTTTAGGATCATGCAGTTAAAAAAATCATTAAACATATTAAATCATCCTTATGATCGTACAAAAAACATCGATTGTAGAAGGGACGCGTGTCGACACAGAAACTGATGTGGTTGAAAACCGCGTCTTTGTAAGTGCATTAGGTGCTTGACCCATTAGACAGCCAATATTGATGACTTTCAGCTAATTACATTACGTGTGCCTGCCTCGCCAGCGCGACTCCGAATGCATGGGATCTTGTGTTCGACCCTCATGTCCGGTCGTGCAAAATTTTTAAAGACTTTTCGATTAGGATTTTCTTTACCAGCCAGTCTGGAAATGCCCGGTGGATGGCAATAGGCTCGCCCCCTTTTACATGGGACTTAAAAATAACTGTTGAAATATACAATACACCTCTGCCTCCCCCTACAGCGAATACAGGCATTATCGATGATAAAGTTATGTTTTGTTTATTTATTCAAATTACCTGTACATGCTCATTATAAACCCCGGGCTGCAGTAACCACACTGTGATCCGAAATAATGATTGAGTCGTTTCTGAATGATATGGTAACCGATTTTCCTGTTACCGATGCCTTCAATAGTTGTTATTTCCCAGCCATCGCAGGACATGATGGCAACAAGACACTAAAACAAAAAAAGTTTATTAAATTATATTTAGGATTCCAATCTTTAATTCCAATTCTAATATTTTCAATGCGGCCGTTTTAAATAGTTCACAATCATAATTTTAGTAATTAGCCATCATAGGGGACTATTCCGTATCCAACCGCAGGAGGCAACTGCAGGCGATGTGTCGTCGCGACACGACTGATTTCTATGAATTTCTATGAAGTACCTTCCGTAGTTAGCAACACGTCGTTGGCAGCTACGGGCGAGCGACAGGCGACATGTGTAGCCCGACTGCAGACCAGTAGTGCTCGGAATCATGACTGCAGTGATATGACGCCGCAACACGTCGCCTGCAGTTGCCGCCTGCGGTCGTGTACAGAATGGTACCTTAAGGTGCATGTGGGCGGAGCTAAACGCCCTACTCTCCAATACGTAAAACGTGCAACGGTGGCGCACTACACTAAAACGACGATCAAAGACTAGACAAAGGCGCAGACATGCGCACGTAAGTCGCATTTTTTGCCTAAGATTCCTAGTCCTAAGAGAAGGAATCGTAGGCAAATCTGAAATTGTACGCCGACTACCATATTTTGACCCGCATATTATTTTAAATACTTTGTTTGTTTTTTAAGAACATTCCTGGCAATAAATAAAATATCGGTGTGCGTGTGTTTGTAATTCTTCTTATGCTAAATGGCTTGACTGATTTAGATGTTTTTTTTCAATTCTTTTTGTGTCACTTGGATGGTTCTTAGCTATAGTTGGACGCGCTGTTGGGAGGCGCTGTTGTCGCATGACAACGTCTGCCTACCGGGTCTGCTAGTTATATTTTGGTGCCGATTCTCTTGTCACAAATGCCTCTAAACTAGACTAAAAATAGATTGCACTGAGTTATTAGTTTAGTGAAAATGGCAATTTTGCTATTCTGAGTTTGACGTTTTTCACCAAAAAATTTGGTGTATCCAACTAAATCTGACTATTTTTAAACGCGATTAAAAACGTGTGGAATAAAGTAAGTTGGCATGAACTAAAACCCCAACACTTCGACCTCAGTCCAAAAACAGTATTGTATTTTTTTTTCTTTTGCTTATATCTCGAAAATGGTGTGTCCTATCGCAAAAATAATGAAATTTTCGACCCCCTTTAGGAAACCTTTAAACCCCTATATCCCAACATGTTGGTAATAATTTTTCATATTTTCCATACAAAAAGTGAAAAATTCCATATAAAACACGTCGAGGCTGCCAACCCCTGCGCGCCTCCGGCTCTAAAAAAATTCACGGGGTAGAGCAAACAAGTACTACGTGGAGTCGTCACGCGATTGTCAAATTCGATTTTAGATGTGTCAAAATATTTTTTTCATTTAGAGATTTTTTTGTCAGAATGGCTTTAAGATTCTCAAGTAAGGAATTTTAGTGATTGTAGTTAGTTTAGTTCGGTGTACAAGAGAATCGGCCTTTGACTGTAGAAATTTTTTGTAGGTATCATAGTTTTTTTTTTTAGGAAAAACTTCTTTAAGCGCGTTGAGTGATATTTGGTAGGGGCAGCCCCGGATCTAGAACGGAACGGATCTTTCGAGGCGGGGCAAAACCTATCGCCTGACCCCGAATCGTTTTTTTTTTCTTAAAAAAAAACCGTTTTTTTTTTAAATATACTAGTACGTGTCAGACATTTATTTTGATTAGCCTTATTCACTCTGCCTGAGATAAGTTGGATTTTTGCTTTAGGAGTTACTTTACTAGGTTGCAAGAGCGAGCGAAGCGAGCTCGAAAATTTAGGCATAATAAACATATTAATCAAAAATCGATCGAAAATGCGCCAATCCAACAGGGGCGCCAAAACTGTGGTAAAAGTTAAAGTAAGTCGTGTCACAGGCGTCGTCGGCGTTGAAGCAAGACGCCCGGCACCGCAAAACTTAAAAAATAGACCACAGAAACGCTCATCGAGTTCCTGGTAGAATACAACTGCGCCCGCTCACAAGTACTCACAACCCGCTCTAGTACGTGTCAGACATTTATTTTGATTAGCCTTATTCACTCTGCCTGAGATAAGTTGGATTTTTGCTTTAGGAGTTACTTTACTAGGTTGCAAGAGCGAGCGAAGCGAGCTCGAAAATTTAGGCATAATAAACATATTAATCAAAAATCGATCGAAAATGCGCCAATCCAACAGGGGCGCCAAAACTGTGGTAAAAGTTAAAGTAAGTCGTGTCACAGGCGTCGTCGGCGTTGAAGCAAGACGCCCGGCACCGCAAAACTTAAAAAATAGACCACAGAAACGCTCATCGAGTTCCTGGTAGAATACAACTGCGCCCGCTCACAAGTACTCACAACCCGCTCAGACCGTTTGACGACCTAAACCTACGCTAATCAGTAATTTCCTCAGTGCACCACCCTCAGAGAAAGATTATAATTGTGGCGCGTCTCATTTGTTGCAAAGTTGCGGTGCGCTGGGTGGTGCACTTGTCTGTCATGCTCGAATTTGGCGTCCCCTAACGGTGTCACCCGGGGCACGTGCCCCGTACCCTAATTACGTAATACACAATCAATCAATTGATAACACGAAAATAACTAAAAAAATACAAGAATAAATTATAATTAATAAATACGTGTTATACATAATAAACAGAATAAACTTTGGCAGGAGACATAACGATCGGTAGAGGAGAAATAACGATCAGAAGAGGAGAAAACGAAATATGCAGAATGCAGTTATTAAGAAGGCGGTCTAGTTATTGAGAAGATCTGCATTCAGGTCATAGTAACACACATCATCATAGTCAATTATGGGAAATATTAGGGACTGTACAAGCATTGCCTTTATGTGTGATGGGAGAAGGTTTTTCTTATCGCAAAATGGTGCGTCCTATCGCAAAAATAATGTGAATTTCGTCCCCCTTTATGAAATCCATAAACCCCTATAACTCAGCATATCATCATTATCATCATCATATCAGCCGAAAGACGCCCACTGCTGGACATAGGCCTCCCTCAAGCACCGCCACTTCGACCGATTCTATGCTTCCCGCATCCAGCGAAATCCTGCGGCCTTTACTAGGTCATCGGTCCATCTTGTGGGAGGCCTTCCAACGCTACGTCTTCCGGTACGTGGTCGCCACTCCAGAACCTTTCGGCCCCATCGGCCATCTGTTCTGCGAGTAATATGTCCTGCCCATTGCCACTTAAGTTTGGCAATTGTTCGGGCTATGTCGGTTACCTTGGTTCTCCTGCGGATCTCTTCATTTCTGATTCGATCACGTATTGAAACTCCAAGCCCATAGCCCTCTCCATTGCTCTTTGGGTGACTTTTAGCCTTCTGATAAGACCCATTGTGAGCGACCACGTTTCAGTGCCATAAGTCATCATTAGCAACACGCACTGGTCAAAGACTTTCGTCTTGAAACACTGTGGTATGTGGGACGAGAAGATATTGCATAGTTTCCCGAACGCTCCCAGCCTAGTCGGATTCGACGATTGACCTCTTTCTCGAAGTTGGACCTACCTAGCTGGACAGTTTGTCCTAGGTAAACATACTCGTCTACAACTTCGAGCGTAGCGTCACCGATCTTTATGAGGGCGGGTGTTACATGGGCATTTGACATGACCTTTGTCTTGTCCATGTTCATTTTAAGACCCGCTCTTTTGGAGGCTCTACTGCGGTCATCGAGCATTATACTGAGGTCCTCCATGGTCTCAGCCATGATAACTATATCGTCGGCAAACCGAAGGTTAGTGATATACTCGCCATTGATGTTGATGCCTAGCCCTTTCCAGTCCAGTCGCAGTCAATTCCCGACGCCCGGGACGTCTCCTACGGCGGCGGCGGCTAGGGCTGGTAGGGCGCGGCCTTTGCCACTCCCTCGCACACTCCGCCTCCTCTTTCGCGAGCATTACTGCTTCGCAGAAGGAGGTGACGGCTTGCCATGCCCTCTCGCTCCGCAGGACCAGGGCCGGACGCGAGAGGTCACTGCCACCGAAGTTTGACAGCACTAAGATTGCAATGAGTTATTAACTTAGTAGTTTAGTGAAACAGGGAATTTTGTTATTCTTGATTTGACGATTTTCACCTAAACATTTTGATTATTCAAACTAAAGACTATTTTTTTTTACGCGATTAAAAAGGAATGGAATATAAAAATTAGTTGTCATGAACTAAACTTCACACCAACACTTCAGGTGCAAAAACAGTACTGTATCTTTTTTTTTATTTTGCTTATAACTCGAAAACGGTGCGTCCTATCGCAAAAATAATGAAAATTTCGACCCCCTTTAAAAAACCCTTAAACCCCTTTACCCCAACACAAAGGTAACAAATTTTCGTATTTTCCATACAAAAAGTTAAAAATTCCATACAAAACACGTCGACGCTGCCCCCCTGCGCGCCTCTGGACCTAAAAAAATTCACAGAGTAGAGCAAACAAGTACCACGTGGAGTCGCGAGTTCGCGACGCAAATTCGATTTTAGATGTGTCTTTTTTTAATTTACTGATATTTTTTTGCAGAATCTCAGATTCTCATAGCCAAAAGCAAGTAATTTTAGTGATAGTTTAGTTCGGTGCACAAGAGAATCGGCACCAATCAAGATTTATTTCTTAACCTTCTTACCTACGTAACTTAAGAAAATATTTGGTGCCGATTCTCTTGTACACCGAACTAAACTAACTAAACTACGACTAAAATTCCTTACTTTTGGCTATGAGAATCTAAAAGCTATTCTGCGGAAAAATATCTCTAAATTAAAAAATAATTTTGACACATCTAAAATTGAATTTGACAGTCACGTCGCGACCGACGTGGTACTTGTTTGCTCTACCCCGTGAATTTTTTTAGAGACAGAGGCGCGCGGGGGGGGCAGCCTTGACGTGTTTTGTATGGAATTTTAAACTTTTTGTATAGAAAATATGATTAAATATTACCTATGAGTAGGGGCATATGGTTTTACGGGTGGCAGAGGGGGTCGAAATTTCCATTATTTTTGCGCTAGGACGCACCGTTTTCGAGATATAAGCAAAATAAAAAAAAAGATACAGTTTTTGCAGCTGAAGTGTGTGAAGTGTGTGTTCATGCCAACTAATTTTATTCCACTCCTTTTTAATCGCGTTTAAAAATAGACTGATTTAGTTGGATAATCTAAATTTTTAGGTGAAAAACGTCAAATTCAGAATAGCAAAATTGCCATTTTCACTAAACTAATAACTCAGTGCAATCTTAGTGCTGTCAAACTAAAATATAGTTAAGTTGTGTCACCTTAGTCTATTTCAGAATGTGAAATGCTCGTTTGACAGGACTAAACAAATTTTAGTGATTTAAAAAAAATTAACTTTAGAAACTTTTAGAGGTGCTTTAGACCATCAAACTGAATAACATTTACTTTAACTTTGAAATCGCGAAAAAAAAAAAAGCTGTCCCATACAGTTTAGAACAGTAGGTATAGGGAACAACAGATTTTTTTTTTCGCGATATCAATGTATGTCCCAAAGTAAAAGTTATTCAATTCGATGGTCTAAAACACCTCTTAAAGTTTCTAAAGTAAATTTTTTAACACCTTATATAGGTACACCTCTGCCTAACCCTTCGGGGAATACAGTCGTGATGTTATGTTATATTTTACATTTACATTTTTTTAGTTTATATTGTAAATTGTTAATTTGTATGTAATTGTCAATGTAAAAAAGTATTAATAATTGTACATCAAAGAACAACTCAACAATAAAGCGCCTACGCGCACAATCGATTTGGACTCTCTGCAGCAAGCTCGTCTATAAACGCACACTAATACAATAAGTTCATAAATATTCGCACTAACACATACGTATGCGCATACTCGGTCGATAGCCGGAGCGGACCAGCGAGCGACACAGCCATCCCGTCTCAATGCTCACGGGCGACTGCCGCCCGCGTCCCGCGCAGAGCCCCTCTGAACCTCTATCTCTAAATGGGGACATTTTGTTTAACAAATATTGATTGATTTACAAATGCAGTTTCAAATTTGTAGTACCTTTAATCAACAATTTTTCAGTGTAATTTTTTTTCCAATCGTCAAAGCCGTTTAGAAGTAGTTAGGAATATTAGCCAAAAATAGCGTTATGGTAAATATTTTTTTAAGGCAAAAGTATTAGTCATACGAAAAAACCCGGTTTCAGATATGTTGTAGATGAATCTATAGCAAACATATATTTTTTTCAAATCATTTAACTAAGCCGTTAAGGAGAAGATAGCTTTTTAAAGTGACCGTTTTACGGTACTAAACGAGACGTAGGCCCTTAAGAGCATTCGCTTGCGCGATTCCCTATATCTAGGCAACATGTCAGGCACCGAGTAGATTGGGCCTTGTAGATGCAAAAAGAAGAACTGTTGATAATCTTATATTTATAAATATCCTTACAGAATTAACAGAGAACGAGGTGATCTCCTGCGTGCCAGGCGTGAGTGCTCGAACATTGACCACGCACGCTCCGCAGCCGCCCTCACGACACATGTACTTAGTGCCGCGCAACTCCGCATACCGACGGATGTACTCGTTTAATGTCAGGTCCACTGTGAACTCGGAACCCGCTGAAATAATAAGAAATATACTGTGTCATTAGCATTCTATCTTGGAAAGATAACAATTCGAACGAACAAAGGTAACGATTTCGAACAGCAACCACATTTTTTAAGATAAAATAAAATAAATAATAATGGCCCTACTTTAGTCTAAACTAGTTATTATAAAATTAAAGAGTTATTTATTAAAGAGTAAGAATTATCATAAAGAGAAAAGATTTGATTTTTTGTATGTTTGTTTGTTAAGCTTTCACTCTAAAACGATTGAACGGATTTGGTTCCGGTATTTTTTATCCCAATGTTAGCACGGGATCGAGACTAATGCGTGTGAAACCGCAGGGCGCAGCTAGTAATAAAATAAATTTAATAAAAAATATACTGACCGCTATATTTTCTCCCATTTATTGTAAACTTTACCCGGTCCATTGTCCTTGGTTTATCCATTATTATCTTAGACTAAATAACCAACTGAAGACTTGACTGACAAAGTGACTTGTTCTTGACTTTACTTGTTCACGATATGTACTACAACAAACAACATTACATTGACAGAATATCCCTGAACAATATTAAAATAATATGTAGGTATCTACTTTTTATTTGCGACATTGCAGACATGTAATTCACTCATTTGTATGCATCTAGTTGCAGTTAAGATTAACAACGTTTAACGAAATGTTGTAATAAAACGAGGTTATAAACAATGCCGTTGGGATACCAACTAGTGCCGATTGATCGAAATAATAGATTGTTTGACATGAATTTATTATTATTTCGTATATCTCCTTAACATATTTAAAACAATTTTACATACATATACCTACCTATCTCAAATAAAGTAAAATAGGGATCCGGTGTCGAGAACAGGGTTCAAGTTACCAGCGGTTACACCGACTAACATTCGTAAATTATCTGATTAAAATTAATTTATTTCTCACTATTATTAATAAGAGGTAAAAGTATGTTTAAATGTTTGTTTGTATGTTTGTTTGTAAGTTTGTATTTAGGGGGTAATCTCCGAAACTACCCGACGGATTTGAAAAATTCTTTTTGAATTGTATAGCCTGTAGCGGTTACGCCGCCACATACGAACTACGTAACAAAGACATGACGTCACACAATTCCTGCATCGCGCAGTTAGAGTTTACCGAGCGAAAAAAATAGATAAGACTATCCGAAATCAACATATGGGCAGTTGCCGTTTAACCCTAAAAGCCCAATTCTCGAGGAAGATTATAGGCTATGTAACATCACGCTACGACCCTTAGGTACCGAACAATAAGAAAACAGTCAGAAAGAACACTAAGCGAAAACGAAGTAAAGCACGGGCGGGTGACGGGTTGTGACGCTGTGGGTCGAACTATCACGCGGACGAAGTCGAGGGCAAAAGCTAATTTCCCATAAAGAACATTTAACCTAAATGAGAACAATATTTAAGTACTTAAGTAAAGTAATCACTGTTTTTGACATTCAGACTTATAATTATTTCCTTGTCTTCAATTTACTTTTGTTTGTAGGTACTCCTACAAATCACAACTAGGACACTACGTAAAACTACCTCACTAGAAGATAAAAAAAAACGCGTTATAGTAGTCTAAGATAAAATGATAGCTTTATCGAGCGTTTAGCCTAAAGTAGAGGCATTTATTATAACACCTCGTTAGAATAAATCTAGCTCAGTTTTAGGTCTTCAGGCATAAACCCCACATCAGACGCAGACTTTCTTTATATTTTATTGACACTAAAATGTTAGGGTGAAAAACAGTATGAAGAACCCGTATCATGTGTCCCTGGAGCTTAATGTGCAGTACAAATTGTTCGCAGAAATGTCCAATAAGTCTAGAGCTCTTTCTTTGCAGTGACTTTTTTTTAAATCATGATTGAAACAAAACGATTAACTTATTTCGATTTTAGACCTATAACAAAATTTGGGTTTAAAATTCAACCAAAAGGCCAAAAAGCCGTAATATTTTTATCTATGACTATAACCTTAAAAGGTTTCAAAGTGCAAATCCAAAAGAGTCAATTATTTACTTAAAAACTTCGGTTACTGCAGATGTATGTCACAAAGACATTTGTATCTAAATATAAAATGGTACTGTATATGACAAGCCCTCATATATTTCACGGAAGTTGAACAATGACAGGGGGGTACTCCGTACGGTGTAAGGGAAATTTCACCCCAACTTTTCATGTATGCGAAATACTTCAACTTTTACTTTACAAAAGGGAAGCCAAAAATTAAGTCCCATTTTAACCGTATTCTCTAATTTGTCTCGTTTAGAGCTGTACAAGTTTATGTATTGTCAAACAAGAGAGAAGGTCGCCAGTCTGATAAATGAGCGGATGACATATATTTCGTAACTACTCTAATACCTGCGACCATGGAGTGAATATGGCGCTCCGCCAATTCTAAAATTTATATTTTAAAAACTCTGCTGTAAGGCAAAGAAATCGCTTTTAGTTCGAGATTGCGTATAGCAAAGTTTTAAAACAAAAGTGTCTGAGCTTAGATAAAATACACAGCGGAATGCTTCGGTGTCGGTCGGTCGGTGGGAGTCATAAAGATGCTGTGCTAGCTAATATCTGAGAGTAGTCTGTAGTCTGGGGCAGGTGACAATTATTCTCGCTTGGCTGCTCGGCACCTTATTGCTTTGCATCGCATGGCACGATGATAAAAAAAGAAAAGGCCTCATTACTTTTTTTGTTACATCATTTTGTAAAAGTTTTTGAAAACGAGTTTAGATGAAATAGACTGCGGAGCTCTCCCGTGCCGAAATAAACAAAGAACCAGTGGTACCTAATAATTATCAGAGTGAGCCGACGTTCGCACAGACGTAATATAATCGCGGCGATTTTTTTGCGTATTGGATTTCGGCGCTCTGCTTAGCGCCGAGAGTTGAATATCCAACAGTTTATTTTCTTGACGCGCTGGGATACGCGCTGAATCCGCTCTGTTGGATATTCAACTCTCGGCGCTAAGCTGTGTCGAAAATCCAATACACGAAAAAAAAAATCGCCGCGATTTTATTACGTCCGTGCGAACTAGGGTTGCCAACCGTACTATAATATACAGGATAAATTTTTAACCTGTGCGCAAACTTAAACACATGACTTTACTCATCATTATGAACAACTTTCACTATGGGACCAAACCTGAAATCGCGAAAAAAATATCAGCTGTTCCCTACATTTTGACGAGTTATGCGAACATAAATGTATGGAACAGCTGATTGTTTCTGACTAATGCTCTACCATTTATCCAAATTCATTTATCATTGCGTTCCGAACTTGTCAATAATGTCAAATTGACAAAGTCAATCGAACTTTTGATCAGATCAGAAAGTGGCAGCGATAACGTATATGCGTCAAGTTCAAGTGCGCCGCTAGTAACGCCGCCAAAAATTAGAAATAAAACGCAGTTGAAAACAGTAATAGTTGTTTTTTAATATAAATAAATAAGTAACAAATATATCTTTTAAATGTTTTTTTTTCATCAATTTGGTATGTACTATATTTTTTTTAAGCTTATTTTGAAAAATACTATATTTTGCCGAAGAAATGTTGGCAACCCTAGTGCGAACGTCGGCTGAGTATGGGGCAGGTGACAATTGTGTGCTCCCCGCCTACTGGTAACGTCATCTTATCCCTACAGTATGCACCCTGCACTGTTTTAATTGCTTCACCCCGCTCTTCACCGTGTAATGATAAATAGAACCTACTTCTTCTTTGACTCCCTTATTTTTAGGTCAGCCGCGTAATAAATTACTTTGCCGTAATAATGACTACTCTGTCATTGGCCGGAAATTAAATGCGTTCAATTTTAAACATTAGTTTATCATTATTTCTAAAAGTTTGTTGAATACAAGCCACATCCTGTAGACAAGTGACTAAGGTATATTGTCAAGGAGGTGGGCAGCAGTGTCCTTTGTAGAATTTAGAACCAGTGACCACTCACTAGTCACCACGAGATCTGTCAAAGATTATACCAATATCCTGACGGCTTATAAAAGCCGTCAGGATATTGGTATAATCTCAGGCATAAGCCTGATGAGACAATCCGGTGACTAAATATTCTTTACTAGTTGCATCCTGTGGTTTCACCCACGTAAGTCTCGATCCCGTGGGAATATCGGAATAAAAAGTATTCTATGTCCTAATCCAAGTCATGGTCTACCCATGTGCCAAATTTCATCCAAATTTGTTCAGCCGTTTTAGCGCGAAAGCGTAAAACTTCAAAGCGAATGTATCCAAACTAGGACGCACCGCCACGCACGTGTCTGCGCTACCACGCACGTTAGGCTTCCCACGGTGCGTCGTGCGGGCTGGTGCGCGTGCGTCCGTGTTATTGCGGACCGTTGGAGGGCGGCTTAACAAACAAACAAACTCACTATCGTAATTACAATATTAGTATGGATGTAGTGTTACTATTCCTATTAATAGTTCACGTCCAATGTGACTGGTGTCGTCTCCAAGAGACGTATGTACTGAGGACTAAGTCCTCAGTAAATTCTCACCTTTGTAATTAATAAGGTATGACAAATAGTAGTTTACGTTACAAATAATGTTCAAAACAATCATTTTTCAAAAGTATGAAATAAATCTCCTACAATATTAGTGCTGTTTCGTGTGATTTTAGATTTTCTGCAAAATTATGTTTTTACTATGCAAAATAAAGGATAAAATATATGAATTTTGCTGAGGACGATTTCTCATAGCTTCAGCTGGGTTTAATGCTGAAAAATTTAAGTCGTAGCGGTTGAGATATTAATGTATTCGTCGAGAACTTGCTACTTGACTAATTATTCTTGTATTTTATGGAATTGTTACCCGTAAATGAGTTTAATTGAATGTTTTAATGTGTACTGAATTGTAAATGGATGACTAAGTTATAATTATTCTATTGTTTACGGTTTCTGGAGTCGTTTTTGTTGTGTGAAAGATCAGCATACAAAAAGCATTGTAAGTAGTTATGTAGGTATATTTAATTCCCACTCAATCCTATTAATACCGACTTTATCCATCAGAACTCTCTCTCTTCTGAATGAAAAATAGGTACCCCATGCCAAGACAAAGTTCATACAGTTCAAGAGTTCAAGTGTTATATATCAGGGCAATTTGTTTTATAAGCCGCCATTTTTACAAATAGGCTCGGGAGCCTTGGAGTAATTTGTCTCACGTTTGAATAAATAAGAGATGATTGTGTAAAAATATATTTGACATTACCGGGAACAATTTTCCCCAAACGTTTGGTTAAGAAGATAAATAAATTAAAACTTGACTTTTTAGGATACCGTACTCAAAGTGTGCCAACGGGACCCTATTAATAAGGTTCCACTGTCTGTCTGTCCGTCTGCCACAGGGCTGTATCTTTTGAACCGTCGTCGTAACTCTTGAATTTTTCACAGTGTGTGTACTAATGTCAATGTAGTGTTAAATATAAGTACTGTGGTACGGAGTGTCTTGCACTGAGCCGCTTTTTCGTATAGCGAGAAATGTTTCCCTAATTTGTATACTCGACATGCCTAGGAAAGAATATTTTTTCTCAAATAATATCAATTTTCTTGGTTAATTTCGTTCCAATATTATTTATCTCATCAATAAACAGATGTTGGTAAACAGTATTTGCTTTCTTAGAAACAAAATAAATGATAGAATGTTATTAGTAGGCCCTCGTATTTTTTTTGACCTTGTTCTGTGTTTAGGTACCTATGTCTATTGGGCTCTTAGCACAGTTTTATAAAGTAAGCAGTATTACGTCTCGGCGATGTCCTTGAAATAATTACCTACGACCGCTCGGTAGATGATTTATGTTAGAATAATAACAACCTGAGAGCAGTGGTGGCCCAGTGGTATCGGCCCCGACTTACGAGTTGTAGGTCGTGGGTTCGAACCCAAGCAGGCGCTTTACTTGGTGTAAATAATTTCATCACCACTGCTCTCAAAACGGTGAAGTAAAACATCGTGAGGAAACCGGCATGTCCTAGAACCAAAAATTCGAAGACATGTGACATCTACCAACCCGCACTGATTACGGCCCACTCCCTCTCACAGAGAGGAGGCCTGTGTCCTATCAGTGGGAATATTATAATAGGCTGATTATGTATGTATGCTCGGTAGATGAACACGCACTAGGGTTGCCCACTGACTGTGTCTCTTGAGTTGTACTGAACTGTACTTTGTAAGTCAACCAATTAAGTCAGAACAATACAGTCAATAATTTCGTGCCATATTTCACGTAAATAAATGCGAAGGGGCGTTTCGCACCGTCCACGTCCGTAAGTAACTGCGTCTACCTACACCGTATACACTGAGATTTCGAAGCGCGTTATTTCGGCCATTTTGTATGAAGACGTAATTCTGCTTACTGTATTATACTGTGCTCTTAGTGAGCAAATACGTTAGCGTCGACCAGCATTATCATTACTGAAATGAGTAAGTAGTCTTTTCGTATTACTTCATTTTACTTGACTACTTTTGTATGAAGCACAGGTTCTTTGCACCTAAGTATTTTTTGTAATTTTCTTTTTCAAGACAAACGGGAAGAAAATGTCACAATTTATATATTCACCTCCCGCAGCTCAAGTATTCTTGTATTATTTTCCAAGGTGGCGTCCAAAAACTCTTCTCTGTCTGATTTGAATTTAAAATACTCTCAGGGAACAATAAGACGCTCATCATTTTTCTCCCGCGGCCTCGGAATTTGCATCTATCCATCATAAAGCTATCGAAGTGTTTCTGTTCGCTTTATTCATGTCCCATATAAATATACATGGGTATGTAAAGCTGTATTGTCAAAAATAATTACATCATTAAAATATGTCCGTTGCTCATTACCTGCTTACTGGAAATCGGCGAAACAAAATGAATTCCCAATTAATAATTTCACAATGAACATTTTCATAACAGAATAAACATGTAAAATAAAAGGACTTTACTGACCAAATATTCTTATAGTGATAATCGGTCATAAATCTTCCAAATTTTGGGTTACCGAAGAAAACTATCTTGCCGTTAACGTTTTTATTTATGCTCTTGGCCTTTAGACTTAACACACATAATTTCTCCATAACTCCGAAAAAAAACATTCTGGTTTTATACTTTAAAAGCATCCGGAGGTCTGTTACGACGTATAAAAATAAGGTTCATCTGACCCATTTTATCGAAATCAATATTTTTACATAGACGTATAAAACCCAAGGACCGAAAGATCGTATTGCTAAACGACCTCTGTAATATTGAAATGATTATGACTGAGATTAAAGTATATGCACTGCTCTAAAATTGGCACCCTAAATCAGCAATTTTACATCAATTAGCCACGGCAGGGCTACAAAATGATTATGCTAATACACCAGGCAGGCAATTGCTTCCACGTTGGTTCCGCCGCTGGTAATTAAAGTTCATCAGGCATTCGCGTCGCGTCTTCAACTCGCTTGTATATTGCTTTGGCTGCAAACCTACTACTTAAAATAGACCCTCATTATTTCCTTTGTGCGACCCCTCGGTGGCCATGTTGGTAGAACTGTGCGGGGGGAGGGGTGTCCATCGCTACAATGGCTCCTACCTGTTTGCGGTAACAGAGGCGCTGCGTTGGCCTAACTACCGTCATAAATTGTGCAAGTGGCGAAGCGGTTGGGAGTTTTTCGTAGCAAGTCTTTAGAGAGCACTCAAGGGAACGGCTCGAGCGAAGATTTCTTGCGTGAATTAAGCCAGTGCTACACATTTGGGAATTTGCTTGCTGTACTAATGCTAATGCAGGTACTACCTACAGGAGCTCAATAGTTAAGTGCCGCATTTATGCTCGCTGTACGTTCTATATGCAGTTTAAGTAATGTTATAAATGTTGATTGCTCATGTTCAATAGAATCTAATTGCAACGACGGTGCTTTTGCAAGATAATAAGAGCGGAGCAGCCACACACGTATCTAGCTCTTTACTTTACTTTACTAATAAAACCAAGGGCAGAATTATTTGTAGAAAGTACGTGAACAATATGAGTAAATTCTTCTCGGCTCATTGGTGCAATATTATGCATTTGATGTGGCGCCAGGCGTGTCGGATCCGGGCCGGAACCGTGTCTCAAGACAACGAGCTTCATAATGAGACGGCCGGGCAGATTGCTGGCTCAGTACCCGCCCGGCTCCGGGGAAATTAAGACAGTTTATTTAGACATATCTACATATATCAAGGGACTGAAAATGCGTGTTACGTAAAAATATTGGATTATGCAAAGCATTTGTTATTCAAATTTTTGGGATTATGGGAATAAACGGAAAATAAAGAGCATGAAGCTTGTCCTACTTTGCAGGTTATAAAACCATCTTAATAATGCAACTTTAGTTTGTTTTCTTAGTATTATTTCTATTATTAATTCCTTATGCACATTACTACCGCCTCAGGTAGCCTTCCATTGTTTAAACAATTTAATGATACTACTGTTCTAGTTATAGCATCTTTACTCTTAAGCGATTGCTACTTACACCGAGCAACTGTACATAAGTTCAAACGAGAAAAAATAGGTGCGTTTAGCTGTTTACCTACCTTTTCATCTTTATTTTCGTTATAGAAATCGATTGAGTACACATCAAAAAGGCTTCGATGCTCACAAAACGTAGTTATATTTTGTTCTGAACAGACGATATAAAACGAACATGCAGACTACTCCGTATTCACAACTACAAAAACTGGTCAAAAATAGAAAGACAAAACAGGCCGGTGTTTTCAGCGTCGGCATAACATCCATCAGGGCGGTTACGTGGCAAATCGCTGACAATATCGATTACAAAAGAGAAAAATAATATTTATGGCACTTTCCTAGTCAAGTTTATGCATTATTCCCTTGTTTGTTTCAGTTTTTCAACTAACAACAAGGAAACACATTTACGTTGAGAAATGCGATGGAAAAGTTACACGAATTGTGACCTTGATCTACGAAATACGTGGAAAACATGGCTATTTCGGATAACTGGGTTGGCAAAATTCTGTTTCAGTTATTTATTAAAAGGAAAAAATAAAATGTTACCCCAAAAAACAAAAATGAATATTATCGTTTTTCGACAACAATTATGTTTTTTTTTTAATCACGAATCTATTAAACATCTTGTCACGAATCGGCGCAGAGAAGAACATTCTAGACACAATTACGTAGGCCACTTAGGAATATGAAAGTAACCATTTATTCTGATACTATCGCCTAAGTTTTCCCATTTCATTTGTTAACACTAGCCATATAGACATGGTACGTACCCACATGCCCAAAGCACTTACGTTCCTGAAAGCCTTCATTACATGACACTAGCAAGTTTGATGCTTATTGCCTAATAAAACACCTACTGGTCTCCAGCGGGCAGTTATGCGGCACCTTCCACGACCTACAGACGTATCGATTGCTGAACTACGAACTCTTCCACAGTACTTATGTGACCATTGGCGTCGCTTAGAATAATTTTCCTATTCAAACCCAAGCAACAGTTTTTACGACTTGATGAGGAGGGAAAAGTCATTTGTATAAAGTAAAAGCAAGGCTACAGATCTCTCCCGCCCTCATCGCACTAATTGCGAGGTTCGCAGAAGAATTTTTTTGCTGAAAGTTTAAAAAAAATCCATAAACTGAGAGAAACTAAAGCTGTCTGGCTGCTCGCTTGTCAACTGAAGGGAAAAGGCTTATAGTGTGGCTCCTGAGGTGATGAAAATAGCTACTTGGCACGTGTTTTTAATTAGTTAGCGGGAAAATTTGTGCCTTAAACGATGTTTAGCCGCAATTGATTTACAAGGAAGTTTACAAGGAATTTAAAATAAGGAACATTTGAGCACAAGGTGTTGGGTCGTTATTGATGTTCCAATTTAAAAGGAATATATGTTTAGTTCTTAAAACATGCCGAATTAAGAAACATAAAGGGTCTCAGTTAGGTGATGAATGGAATTCACGCACGCATTTACTCATAGTTTACGTTAAATATACCTTTACTTTTTTTTTTACTTGACTGGCTTGAAACGATTTTAAAACCAAAATTAAACAGTATTAATTTTTTTTCATAATTTTTTTTTAATAAAGAAAACACTTTGTCATGCTATTTATTATTTTCACTTGAAAAATTTTTAAGCTATTGCATAGCTTCTATCGCGGGCCTTGAGCGTGGAGACCTAATCCAGAAATTTCGTAACGAAAATACTACATAAGAAACAAAACACTCTTTGTGTTTTGTATTGAAAATTATGTTTTACTGTTTGACAACAAAGTTCCAATTTACTTAGACGAATGATCAACGAGAGTGTTGTATTGAAAATTATGTTTTACTGTTTGACAACAAAGTTCAAATTTACTTAGACGAATGATACGAGAGTATTGTATTGAAAATTATGTTTAACTGTTTGACAATAAAGTTCAAATTTACTTAGACGAATGATCCTTGACTATTAATAGTTAAATTAAAACCTTTTTATTAGTTTGATGTTCCCATTACGTTGTGTCAAGTTTAAAAAACTATAAATGTGAATAACAGTTCCTGTCAATGTCACCATTGCTTTTTTTAGGGTTCCGTACCCGAAGGGTGACAAACGGAACCCTATTCATAAGCCTCCGCTGTCCGTCTGTCTGCCAGCGAGCTCTATCTCATGAACCGTAATAGGTAGGCAGTTGAAAATTTCACAGATTGAGCATTTCTATTGCCGCAAGAGCAACAAATAATAAAATAAAAAATTAAAGGGGGGTCGCCATACAATAAAATTAAATTTTGAAAAAAAAAATATCTGACCCTGGCATGTGGGGTATCATTTTCTAGAGCTCATCGAGTAGATAATAAATATAATTTTTATTTGTTTTTATCTTCAAAAATGATGAATTAGGGGGCCGTAGAAGTTGTCTGTTTTAGACCATTTTTGTACGAGCTGTATCTCAACAACTAAACAAATTAGGAATTTGAAACTCGTGTGTATCATGTAACATATACTGTTTATAATCAACAAATACTAAAAACGCCGATTCATAACGTATTTTATATAATATGGGCGATTTTCTGCAACTTAAAGTAATAATTTTGTATTTCATGCTAATATTATGCGATATAAATTCCACAGATAACTATTTAATAGTCGGAGTAATGACATGGAATTAGTAAGTACCTACTATCATGGCAGCATATACTATTTCGATCATTTAAATTTCGATCATCCAAAAAGGTCTACAAAATAAACTTTCTTCACAAGATTTTAAAACCGGCCAGTATTTTTTGAGTTTAAGAACTTTATCGACTTTTTTCAAAGTATCCCTAGACGGTGTTGATGTGTGTACCTCATGTTAAAACTACACTCCAATAGACAATATATTCAGTAACATTGAAATGAATGCTGGCACATACAGTGTACTATTCAGTTACCTTAAACCGTTGTGAATACAATTTCATATTGAGAAAAAATATTGGTGTAAAATATTCGGTCACGGCGGCCAATCTCAACGGAGACTGGCCTTCGGCGCGGGAGATATTATAGTGCACAAGTGTGTGCGCAGACACGAGTGCACTCTCTCTTCCCTCACTCTCATAGTCCGATGGGATGTGTAAAAATAATAAGTAAGAAATAATAGATTTCTGTATGACAATCAAAAATAACGTAAATAAATACCTGTATTGACCCGTGCGTTTGCACTGGCGAAACATCACGACAAAACATGTTGAAATCTCTAGTTCCTGTCAAACATTGTATGAAAAATTTACAGAAAATAGAGATTCCAACATATTTTGTTGTGAATGTTTCGCCAGTGCAAACGCACAGTTATAATTAAAATTTGGCGTACTACTTACATTCTATTTTGTACAATATAGTCTGATGTAGCAAGAGAAATCCTTTTATTTATAAGTACAGTACGACACAACTTAAATGTATCATAGATTTGAAAATTTTCATTCATTCATTTCAATTTTACGAATGTATTTGGCTATAAGGCTTTACAAGTTATTGCATTTTCGAAAGATCATTTTCACCAAGCAGTAATAGCGATTGGTGATTTTGAAGGTGCACTCAGTTCGGATGGTGATCGGTTTTACGAATTTTGCCGATGCTACATCTAAGTTGTGTCGTACTGTAACTAGCTGTACCCGGCCTGGCTTTGCACGGTTAGCACTAAGTACTTATCTACGGCGCATCTACCTTTCCTAATTACCTATTTCTACCTAATTACCTACCCTACCTACCTACCCTACCTACCTACCCTACCTACCTACCCTACCTACCTACCCTACCTACCTACCCTAGCCTTCTTACCAGGGTAGGTAGGTACCTAACCTACCCTACCTACCCTACATATCTACCTGCTTACCTACCATATATACCTATTTATACCTACTAATACTATGTTAGTAGCAAATAAATAACTTTGACTTTAGTTAATGCATGTTACTGGATAAAGTTAACTTAATATTTTTCTCTTAAAATAAATGAAATATACTCATATACCTATATTTTAACACAACAACAGTTTCTCATAAAATTTAGACAATTTCTTTACAAATCTTTGTTTTTTTATAGCGCCTCTGTTGTTACCTTTACGAAAGTATTACAAAAATTCATAGTGTTAAATCTTGTACGACATGATATGGAACCCTTCGTGTGCGAGTCCGACTCGCACTTGACAGATTTTATCTTGTATTCGGGTTAATATTTTACAATTGTATAAGTTGATAAAAAATACTATGCAATAGCTTTGCCGCGGCAGTCCCCGAGTGCCACACGTCTTATTTTTTCCTGTAAATAGTTTTGCACAAACAAAAGTAGGTGACACATACATACATAAACTGACGCCTTCTTCCCATGGGGGTACGCAGACACTACAGAACGCCACCTGTTATCCTGCACACCTTCACCTCATGCATCCTGCTACTGCTAACCTGCTATTTTAAAAACTAAATGAGGTCGGACTTAAATCTAATATCCAAAACACTAACGTTTTGTCTTGAAGTTAAGGTTTGTATATTATTGAACATGTTCCAAAATTGACGCACACTACTAAATACCCCCAAATTTTTGAATATTATTACATAACCATAATACATATTATACAGATTTTTTACTATTGAGTATGTATAAAACATTGTTTGTTTATTAAATTACTTATACTGATTGTGGGAGAAAATTTGGTCACATTACAAATCTACGCACACACCCAGTCGCACACGTACAAGGGTCTAGCGTAGGTATTAGGTACTTCGTCCATTTGGCTTTGTTTAGACTGTACCTATGGAGAAAGTGTGAATGTAATGTACGTACTTTAATCATATTTCGGATAAAAAATTACCTTTATTAAAAATGACAGAAATCGATTCAGTAAACGATTCTGATAAAACTACATTCTTATGCATTAATTCAGTTACACATTGTCTAAAAATACTGGCCTCTCATGGTGTGACTGACAGAGGGGTCTTCAAAGAGATGTTAGTGAATGTGTTTGTTCAAAAAAAAAATTGTCTGCCATTCCTTATACTCAGGATGGTCGGTTAAAAAATGTGGTAGGCCGGATTGCTGTCACCGAGAGAGCCGCCGATCGCAGGCAACGAGATAGCTATATTGTGAAGTAATAAAGGAGATCGGCAAACAGTCCTAATAAATTAGGCCTCAATAAACAAAAATGAAATAGTTTGGGTTTTCAAGGGGTAATATTAGTCTATAACCCTGTGCAATTAATTTTTCGATATAACATGGAATATGGAAATTAAAAAACAAAACTTTATTTCAGACCATAGTCAATAGACTCCATTATCATTTGTTCCCGCTCTTTTATTAGTGACCTATGAGTTTTAGTAAAAGATTAAAAGTATTTTGCCAGGCTCTATCTCTTTAATATGATGTGAAACTTACTTTGAGTCTAATAATTAAAATAACAATAAAATAACACTTATAATAATGAAATACCCAACACTTACCTGTCGTGGAGATATCCATTCTCTAATCACTGATAGTATATCGATTGAGTTCAGCAGGTTTCTTCTCATGCGAGCAGTCGATATGCCACAATTAATACAGCGGAGATTATCCATCGTAAGCAACAGGTAACAATATCAAAAGGCAAAATCGGAGTCCAAAATGCGTGCTAAGGTCAATAGGTTTGGAAGAAACGGGGTTCAAGAACGAAATAGGGTCGGTCACAAAGGCAGTTACAATTGTCCAAAAACACAGCAAGGGTCGGTAATTAGATGTAGCACACAAAATAAACACAAAAAGAAAGTCCACGACACGAGCGAGAAACGTTATTCTATTTTTTTATTGAATGGCAAGCAAAGCCGATGTCGACTATTCTGCCAATGTCTAAAGTGAGTTGTGGCGGCAATCTGTTGTTGACAACAGATTGATTGACAAGTGACAACCGTATCGAGTGTTGCAGTTTACAAAAATGCAAATCGATTTTTCTATAAAATCATTAAAATAACTTATCAACAACGAAAAAATACTCTATCTTTAATAATTATTTCGCAATAAACTCGTATAATACTTTTTTAAGTGAAAAGAAATATAAATCGAATATAATAATACAAATCTTTTAATGGGAAAAAATATTTTTATTTAAAAATCGCATAATATGGCAACATCAGTTGTTATTAAAACAACTACAACGCGAGGAATACATTAATTGACTTTTTTTAGAAATTCTTTTTTCCTAGGTTTTTTTAGGAAATGATAGATTAAAGTAGGGCTTATAATTGATTAAATATTTTTTCGAATGGTGTAATACTTTGTCCATCAGGGCCAGGAATTGCTGATCTCCTTTCACCCCTTCTGAAATTCGAGGGATACCTCTTTCGAAGGAATTAACGCTTTATTATTTGAAGACTTTATTTATTTATAGGAAGTTTTTACGGCGTTCGTACGATGATGTTATAAAAGCGGGAATGAGACTATTTATTGCGCTTCCACGGCTAGAATACTAAGCGGATTCAGATGATATTTGGAAGAGGCATGTGTTCCACAGGCTATTAAATTATTTGCGATCGGTAAGAAAAAAAAAACATTTTACAAAAAAAAAAAAAACACTGAAGTGAAAATTAACTTTCATTTCATAAGTCGGTGTCTTTCTTTGGTTTTGAATTTTCGTTTTTTGCCACCAACTTCCGAAATGAAAGTAATTTTTTTGGAAGTCGTTTTTTTTTATTTTTTAGTTGTGGTAGGTACCTACCCTACACAAATTCGAATACCACTACCTGCTATGTAAATATTTTATTAAATAAATATAAAAATTTTAATATTAAATATTTTTTTATTATATACATTATCCACATAGACAAGTGGGAAAAAAACGTATTATTGAAGCTAACTCAAAAACTTACCAAGCAAAGTTAATAAAATTTATGGGACCACCACGCAAGTTGCTTCTACTTAGATGAAAATATCGATGAACATACATACAAAATAAATCGGTCAAGTGCGAGTCGGAGTCCCTCGCAGAAGAAGGGTTCCATACCATGTCGTAAAAGATTTAACACTATGAATTTTTGTAATACTTTCGTAAAGGTAACACAGAGGCGCTATGAAAAATCATAAATATTTGTAAAGAAATTGTCTAATTTTAATGAAAAAATGTTGTTATGTTAAAATATAGGTGTAGAAGTATATTTCATTTATTTTAAGAGAAAAATATTAAGTTAACTTTATCCGGTAATATGCATAACTAAAGTCAAAGTTATTTATTTGCTACTAACATAGTATTAGTAGGGATAAATAGGTATATAGGGTAGGTAAGCAGGTAGATATGTAGGGTAGGTAGGTAGGGTAGGTAATTAGGAAAGGTAGGTACGCCGTAGATAAATACATTCCGTCAATACAGGTATTTATTTACGTTATTTTTGATAGTCACACAGAAATCTATTATTTCTTACTTATTATTTTTACATACCTATCCCATCGGACTATGAGAGTGAGGGAAGAGAGAGTGCCCTCGTGTCTGCGCACACACTTGTGCACTATAATATCTCCCGCGCCGAAGGCTAGTCTCTGTTGAGATTGGCCGCCGTCGTAGCCAAATATTTTTACACAAATAAGATTTTTCAATATGAAATTGTATCCACAACGGTTTAAGGTAACTGAATAGTGCACTGTGTGTGACAGCATTCATTTCAATGTTACTGAATATATTATTGTCTATTGGAGTATAAGCCGTACTGGTTAGAACATGAGGTACACACATCAACACCGTCTAGGGATACTTTGGAAAAAGTCGATAAAGTTCTTAAACTCAAAAAATACTGTCCGGTTTTAAAATCTTTTGAAGAAAGCTTATTTTGTAGACCTTTTTGGATGATTCAAAGGACATCATTCATTTCGTACCCAAAAATTAAAGTGCCGGCCAGAAAAAAAAAATGCTTTTTTCTTATGGAAAATAACGTCCTGAGCATTTTTTTTATATATTACAACGAAAGTCTATAATTAACCCCCTTTTTTTTTTTTTTTTTTGGTTGGGAAATCATCCAATGACTTCTCCCGCTCTGGGCGGAGCGGAAGGGCGTGTCAGACTTTTACTGACTAAAACCCACCCGTGTTCCTTCCCTTGCCATGCCAGGGGCCACGGTTTCCCCTTGGGACTACCCGCAACCCCGGCAGGCATCGGCCCTTACGGACCCCGTCAGTTTTGCTGACATCTCTTTGAGGCGCGCGTGGAACACGACGCGCCGTCGACCCGGGCCTGGTCCTTATCGGACGGCGAGCTGCCCTCTGCTCTCCGTCCGCAGGCCCGCGCCTACGGTGGCCGGAAATCGGCTATCAATTCCCGACGCCCGGGAAGTCTCCTACGGCGGCGGCGGCTAGGGCTGGTAGGGCGCGGCCTCTGCCACTCCCCCGCGCGCTCCGCCTCCTCCTTCGCGAGCATTACTGCTTCGCAGAAGGAGGTGACGGCTTGCCATGCCCTCTCGCTCCGCACCATGGCCTGGACCAGGGCCGGACGCGAGAGGTCACTGCCGCCGATCGCCTCCACGAGGACACGGCGGTGGTCCACCCAAGCCGGGCAAACCTCCACCGTATGCTCCACCGTGTCCTCCGGACGATCCACACAATGGTGACACCCGGGCGTTTCCTCCCGCCTTATGCGAAACAGGTACCTCCCGAAACAACCGTGTCCGGTGAGGACCTGCGTCAGGCGGAAGGTGAGGACGCCGTGGTGCCTCTCTAGCCACTCCTCAAAGAGGGGACTTATCGCCGTAATTGTGGCGTGCCCAAATCTGGGTTGCGACAATCGCACACTCCAAGCCGCCATGAAATCCCGCCGGAGCTCTGTCCGCTGTACCGTGATTTCTCGCGGCAGCGGAGTTACACCCCGGCGCTTCATCTCCTCGCGCCACTCCCAAATGTGGGCGAGGACCTTCGCCTCCAGATCCCATGGCGATAATTAACCCCCTGGCTGCTATTTGAGTTTGAAAGTAGGTACCAAAAATTATGTTTTTGCCAACAATATTTTGGACATTCGTTTAAAGACGCAAGCATTTATTGCCCATTGCAGAAATAGACATTAGAATTGAGCGTTACGTATAGTAAGGTATGATAAGTATTAAAAAAATTACGAGAAATGAATTGAGAGAAATGTTTTTCTTTTACAATAGCAGGCAGACTCGAGGGTAAAACGCCACAGGCAGACACAGGCGGGCAGAGGTGTGGTGATACTCTTCTTTGAAAAGGGCAACAATGCCCTGCTTAAGAATTATAGGCCCATTGTACTTCCGAACCATGTCTACAAGCTGTTTTCAAGAGTCATCACGAACCGTCTCACGCGCAGGTTTCACGACTTCCAGCCTCCCGAATAAGCCGGATTCTGTAAAGGCTTTAGCACTTTAGACCACATACATACTCTGCGGCAGGCTATACAGAAGATTGAAGAGTATGACCTGCCTCTCTGCATAGCGTTTGTGGACTACAAGAAAGCCTTCGATTCGATCGAGACTTAGGCTGTACTATAGTGTCTTCAACGGTGCCAGGTGCACTTTCGGTAAACCAAGGTGCTGCAGTGTCTATATGAAAACACTACTACTATGTCGTTCCAACTCCAGGATCAGACCTCGAAAATTATCCTTCTGCAGCGAGATGAGGTGAGACAGAGAGACGTTATCTCTCCCAAACTGTTCACCGCTGCATTGGAAGTTTTCAAGGTTCTGGATAGGAAAGACGTAGCAATCAACTTCAATGGCAACTACGTCACTTACCTTCGGTTTGCCGACGATATAGTAGTCATGGCTGAGATAGTCTCAACCATGACTACTATATCGGAGGACCAGTACAATGTTCGATGACCTCAGTAGAGCTTCCGTAAGAGAAAGTCTTAAAACGAACATAGATAAAACTAAGTTCATGCCAAATGGCCCTCATGAAGATCGCAGACTTTACAATCGAAGTTATGGACGACTACGTTAACCTAGCACAAACTGTTCAGTTAGGTAGGTCCAATTTCGAGGTCAATCGTGGAATCCGAATCCTTGGCTGGGCAGTTTTCGGGAAGCTACTCTATATCTTCTCTTCTCACATGTTGCCAGTGATGACCTATGGAACTGAAACGTGGTCGCTTACAACGGGCTTCGTTAGAACGCTGAAAGTCGCCCAAAGGGCAATGGAGAGGGCTATGCTTGGAGATTCCATGACGACGTGATCGAATTAGAAATGAAGAGATCGGTAGGAGAACCAAGGCAACCGACATAACCCGAAGAATTGCTAAACTTATATGGCAGTGGGCAGCCCACATTGCTCGCAGAAAAGATAGCCGATGGGCATGGGGCCGAAACGTTCTGGTTCTGGCAACCACGTACCGGAAGATGAAGCGTGGAGGTTCAAGGTGGAGGTTCTTACGGTCTTCACCAAGCCAATGATTTAGTGAAGACCGCAGCAATCCGGTGGATGCGAGAATCACAGAACCAGTCGAAGTGGCGATGTTTGGGGGAGGCCTATGTCCAGCAGTGGAAATCTTCCAGCTGAAATTATGATGATGAAGATGAAATGATAATGATGAAGGTTGTTTCTCGTTTTAAACATTATTGTAATGCTCAAAATAAGATTTTTAATATTTTCTTTTTCAAACTTAAATAGCAGCGGAAGGGTTAATTGTAAACTTTCATTGTAATAGTAAAAAATGTTGAGGGTGTTATTTTCCATAAGAAAACCATGTTTTTTTTTCTGGCCGGCACTTTAGTTTTTGGGTACAAAATGTTCGACACTTGAATGATGTCCTTTGAATTTGAAATAATAAAATTCCATGTATAGTCATGCCATGATAGTACTTACTAATTCCATGTCATTACTACGACTAGTAAATAGTTATCTGTGGAATATGTATTGCATAATAATAGTATGAATTACAAAATTATTATTTTATATTGCAGAAAGTCGCCCATTTTTAAATGAAATACCTTTTGAATCGGCGTTTTTAATATTTGTTGATTATAAACAGTGTATAGTACATAATATACAGGAGTTTTAAATTCCTGACTTGTTTAGTTGTTAAGATAGAGCTCGTACAAAAATGGTCTAAAACTGACAACTTCTACGGCCCCCTAATTCATCATTTTTAAAGATAAAAAATATAAAAATTATATTTGTTATCTACTCGATGAGTTCTAAATAATGATACCCCACATGCTAGGATCAGATTTTTTTTTTTTCAAAATTTATTTTTATTGTATGGTGACCCCCCTTTAATTTTTAATTTTATTATTTGTTGTTCTTGCGGCAATAGAAATGCATATTCTGTGAAATTTTCAACTGCCCACCTATTACGGTTCATGGGATAGAGCTCGCTGACAGACGGCCAGCGGAGGCTTATGAATAGGGTTCCGTTTGTCACCCTTCGGGTACGGAACCCTAAAAAAAACGTTGAGTTGAACATAGAACCTCCTCCTTTTTGGAAGTCGGATAAAATTGATACACTTTGAATAGAGGCTTTAAAAAAAACACTTGTCACGCGGTCTGAGCTGCTGGCTAGCTAGTTTTTAATAAATGGAACAGAAAAATAAAGCTTGGCGGCTGTCAAGCTTGTATTCCCTGGAGGCATAGGCTGCATACACCATGTACCGAACACAATTCCAAACTGTTGCCCGTAATTAAGATTGTTCCGAATCGAAAAATCCAATTACACTTTGCTCTACCTAGGAATCACAACCTCAACTTCAGCTTCACTCGCGTTTGTTATTTTCATTTCAAAACTCAATTCGAAGTAGATATCTGAACGACGATTTATATTATACGAAAGCACTTCAAAGTTGAACGCAATAAAACACTTTTCTCGCTTACTTTAAACGTTTTATTGGACTGTTTGTTTTTCGACATTAATTTATAAAGCGAGACATAATAGTCATGACAGTGTCGCGCGATTCGCACTCACTGCGCCTGTAGACGACATTGAACGATTTACGAAGTCCCTGGTGATTAATATGGATCTCATCGATCGCTTGGAATAATGCCCGTCGCTCCTCGCCGATAAACGCCTATTAACTCTATTATTTAGCAATATTTTTCCCTTTAACCACTGGATTTGCGCAGTTTATTTGAATATGAATTGGACAATTGGTGGTATTGTGTGAACATGTGGGTCGTTTTTTTGTTGTTGTTGAGTATTATGTGCCGGTTTGGCACCATTAGGGTTGTTTGAGTAAGATAAAGTACTACAGTGGGAGTGGTTCATACAATATATTTTGTAACTTGTTTCTGACGCGATCAGGGTTTTCTTTCTTATGTCTTAGATGGTTTTTTTAACATAAGTATCTATTATGTATTTTAGAAGTTCACAAACATTGTCACCAACCAAAATTACTTAAGACACAAACAGTATCACAAACAGTGGTGCATCGAAAAAGACTGATGGTTTCCAGATAGTCGCTATGAGAGGAATATGCCCTCGGGCGATATTTTCCACTCTCGCTCAAATTGCAACCTAATGTCATTTTGAATAATTTATGAAGTAAGCTTAAGATTACATTTTGAACCGATAAGTCTATACTTTTTATGCATGTCTCTCTTTATCTTTTTTTACGTGTTAAGAATAACAGCGTAGTATAATATGCTTCAAGTGTTTAGAATCATAACAATGATTTACTTACCATTCTATAGCTAATGATGTGGTGTGGGTGTGTGTATGGTGCTCCGAAATTTAAAATAAAATGTTTTTAGTTAGCACTGCCTTTTGCCCGCGGCTTCGCCCTTCGCGAATATATCCCACGGAAACGTACTATCGGAATTAGAAATACCTCATGTGTTAATTCAAGTAAACAATGTATTAAATCCGTAATATATTACTTTCATATAAATGTATTGGTTTAGGCGCCGCACGCCAGTACAGCCCCCAGTTGGCATGATGTTTTCCGACATCTTCAACAATCATCGTCATATTTCCAAATTGGTACTTTACAATTACGTTACAAAGATAATATAGATATATATATACTATGAACGTACGCACAGCATAATAGTCCTACGATGTAACTACGAAGGTATGTTATGGTATATAAGGGACCGTAATAATGGCGTGCTCATAATTGCACGAATCTGTCCCCCTCCACCCTTACAACGACAACTTTATTTATGATTGCTGGAGAAATAAACAAATTGTCCTTGTTTACTCAGATTTTCATTTGAGTCTTTATTAATTAATTTCCACCACTTCATTAGCCGTCTATTTCCCGCTTTCTTTTTGTTTGTTTTATAATTTTCATTGTAAGAATTGTTTAATTAAAATACTCGTTAATGAGGTCTTGGTTTCTTGATTTATGTAACGGCTGCAGTACCTACACAATGACTGGTATACGAATTTGTTTGTTCAAGATTTGATTGAGTAATTAAGCAAAAAAGAATGTGACCGTTGTGAAAATTTCAGAAAGATTTTCGTGCTAATGGAAAAATGAAAATGACGTCGTAAACTGGGTTAATACAACTTTATGTTTACTTTCAACGTTCATTTCCTTTTAACAAGAAGCGTTGCACTAAATCGTTGCACCACATCTAGTTTGTTTAACTTTTTCTTCATGCTGTGTGAATTTCATACGGTGTCGGAATTCAGTAAGTTTGGTGACGTTATGTCTAAGTTCGCATAGGCGGCACTGTACAGGCCGCTGCAACGCTCACCGTCTGCAAATTGAATTTCTAAGTTATTCCCCAAGTTGTGAAGGCACGAATGAAGTGAGCTCGTTCCCAGTTGTTGTTTCCCCGACTTGGGACTCGATGATTGGAGCCGAGGGCACGAACGAGTTCGGTTTAGACCAACTTCTCGCTTTCTAACACTCTGTTCAGATCGCCGTCGACTAGCATAGCAAGTAGACATCGATTATTTTATTGCTCTAAAGGTAGCGCCATACGTGACACGTTTGATACCTCGTCTTTTGAGAATATTCATTTACAGAAATTTATTCCGTTTTGAATTCATGAAATGCAAAATATAATAATGGGTAATCTCGCATGTGTTGAAGCTTCCGCTTGACGGTTATGTATCAAGTATGAATGGTGTGGGATGCAACGTGTGTCGAAGCGCCATCCCATCTTAGGAAGATGCACAGCGGGTGGCTGCTGCAGATGAGGAAAACCTCAAACGGCGCAAATACTCCAATTTTAATGGGACTTATATGTTCGAGCCGTTTGGGGTTGAAAGACTAGGGCCACGGGGTTCGCGTGCCCACTTAGTTATTAGAGACAGTTGGTCGACTCTTCACGTGACCAGAGGGCTGGCCTATTTTTTGGTGGCCAAAGAATCCGTAAACTGCGCAAAACGCTGACAGCATTGCCACGTCGTATGGCAATGCTGCCAGCGTTTTGCGCAGTTTACGGGCACTTTTCCTGTTGACAGCGATGCGAGCGAATTTTTTGATACCCTATGATTATTGTCCCTCCTTTTTCATATACTTGTACCTACATATTATAATATTATTTTTTGAACTCTAAGTTTATAAATATTATTTTGAAAACATTTAATAAAAGGAATTGGATCAAAAATAGGACTATGAATGGTAATAATGAGCAGCTGTTATACTAGGATTCGGTGTTTTGATTTCCTCTTACGTGATACTCAGAATAACTGTCCACGTTCTATAAGTTGTCTGATAGTCTACACAGTGTTTAAACTCATATTCTCCGAAATCATTTAAATATGTGTGATAGATAATACTCTCATATGTATGCTAGATACCTACGTATGTACATTTAGCGCGTAGTAAACGGGATCGGGTGTAATGCGAATTCATTAGCATGTAAACTGTCGCCTTGTGATGCTCTTGGCGTATCATTGTTTGACAGGCGCTCCGTTCGGCGCTCCGCGGTCTGAACAAAGCAATGTAAGTGATTTCGTGTTGGAACCCTGACGCGATGCCCTTGAGAGATAACTCGTTCATTTCGAGAGCAGATTGAACCGATTCCCCTGTTCAAGACATGAATTTAAAATGCTCGATTTACAATTCAGTTTCGTTTATGGAACAACCCCAACTTTTTTGTTTAAATCTGTACCCCTGTAACAGACGTGATTACATTTTTAATTAGATTCCTTTTTTCAACGTTTCGAGCGGCCAAGCACCCGTGGCTAGCGTGTACATTGTGCATTAGCACGCCACCGCTCATACTGCGTTACTCTACGATAATTGCTATTATTAACCTCAAAAACGACAGTCAAGTTTAAACCTTATTCTAACTTCTACAAAGTTTCAATTTGACATTGTAAACATAGATTATTTTTACTTATTAAGTATTTTATACGGCGCTTGTATTACTACTTCATTACGTTGCCCGTCTTTCGAGATTTCCCATTTCCACGTTAGGTTTACTTTAGCTTAATTTGATTGAGCTAGAGTGATTTAATTACAGAAATTGATTGCGTACACTATAATAGGCAATGAGGTTATACAATACACAGGCAGTTTGAATAAATTATTTCAAAAAAATAACTTTTTATGAAGTTAAAAGTCAGCTCAGTATTTTATAACATAAAAAAGTGGTAGTGTATGCTGTGCCCAACAGGGTCCATAATTGTGACTTATATAATTATATCCGTACCAACTATATACATTATGGTACGCAATAAAGAATTGAGAATTGAAGAGAACAAACTTTCTTTTAAATAAAAATAGGGTAAAAATAAAGCTTTCAAAGCATAATCATGTTGGCTACCTACACGACCATATAATATTACAGAAAGTTATTGGTCCGTAAGAGATTACATCCAGAGATTACAAACTTTCGGTAGCAGCCATCACATTACTCTCACATAATTTACGTCCTTAATAGTTTTCATATTCATCGATGCATTAAAAAGAGATCAATATGAAAAACAAAAAACGTGTACGGATATGTTATTTATCATTCTTATATTATCATAAGAAAGGAAGCTCATTCATCATTATCTTACTGACTTTTCTTTAAGGCTATAAAGCGTTGAGGGTAAAAGGGATTCTCTAGCCAACAAAGACTGACTACGTAGTTCGTATAATTTGTTAACAAAAGCCCAGAAAGTCTTACTTCATATTTATTACTTTCCCCTCACCTCGATGGGCGGGCCTCTAAAGTATAACAATATTAACACTGATTTCAAACCGGAACATAGTTTAGGTTTTGAATGTTGTGGCGGTAACCATTGTGCAAAACTTTTACATTGTGAACTAAATAATACGCCCTAACGAATATTATATTATTAAGTTTTGGTTGTTGCAAAAGCTTTTGGGTTAGTGGAGTCGTACTATCGAGAGGGACATCTCGGCATTTGTGGGATTCCCTTGAGATATCCAGTACTTGTGTTACAAATTAAAAGAAACCGTCAACGTTTGTTTAAGTTTACAGGGAAGTGTTATTATTTACTGTTAATGGGACAGAAGACGTAGAAGTAACATAGAGTATTTAAACAGCATTTACCCGCTCGTTTGCTCTTACAGCGAATGGAAGTTTTCAGCATAATAATGTTGCTTTCAACGCACAAGTCTGAAATACCTTCCTCCTTTATGGAAGTAAAATAAAAACTTTCAGCTTGTTCCACATGCAGGAAGGAAACGTCCGTAAGTGCATAAAATTTGAGTTACGACACAACAGATTTATGAGGTCCAGCAACAGTTCGTCATCACTCATAGTGATGTGTTTATCACTGTTCCAGCAGACGTTCGTAAGTTACGTAATGCAGCGTAGGTGAAGCCAGTTATCCTGGCAGGAGGGCATAAATCGAGCGTGCGTCCGCTAAACGTACACTGAGCAACAGTGACAGCACAATGTACGCTTATCTTAATTGCCTTCCCAGATACGATCGTGGAATTTATCTGCGGCGCCGCCAGAATAAGTACGGCACTTTTTAGCGGTCCGCGCGGTAAAAAGTTTAATGATAGTGCCGCAGCTATCTGCGACAGTTGCTCGTTATTTTTTACAATTAAAATAAATGCTACTTGCAGTTGTTTTGTATAAAATAAAATGACGCGCTGAAGATTTTTATTGTTCGTAGGAATAGATTTCAAGCTGTAAGAAATAGTTTTTCATTTACCTCAAGACTGGTTGAGGAAAATGAAGGCCTTTTTCCCCTTTGTGTGCTCTTTGTGGTTATAACAGTCCTCGAACATGATACGTTATTGGTTTTTAAACGATTACGACGCGTCTACCCGCGTCATACTCCATAAAACAGAATATAAACCTACCTATACAAAGGAAGGCATTAGGAAAACACTCTATTTAATGAAAGTACGAAATTCTAAAGTCAAAAGGTCTGAATGCCAAAGATATTTATTAAAATTCAGCTGGCTGTGGAAGTATTTTCAATCACGCCAGTTTATTGTTTCTCTATTGTCTCGCAAGCGGCTGATTTAACGGACTAACTGAATGAATAATGCATAGCACAATGAACTGCCAAAATCCAATCTGAATCCATTTTCAGAATCTTTGAATCCGATAAATATGAATGTTTTTGACTGTATAAGGGATACTGAAACTGGATCAACCTGGCTACTAAATTAATCAAATATTCATTCATATTCATATGCACAGGTTCTAACAGTATGTTCATGTTACAGTATCTTTACTTATAAATCATAACGGTGGGACGCATTGTAATTAGGTACCTACCTAGTATGTTAAAATTTTCCGAGAAAAATAGCGAAAATGTAGCCTACACGTACATGTTGAACAAATACAAGTTTTTTCAAGTGATAATTTCTTTAGCGGCGTTGTGCACTTTTTTTGGGATGGGTAAAAAATGTTAAACCAGCGTCAGGATACGTGACCGTAAGATCCGTTGCCTAGCAACCGACAAAGTAAATATCAAAATAAAATAGTCTTTGACATTACGTAAAAGTTAGAGCGGGGTAAGAAATTTTACCCATATCGATGGGTAAAAAAGCAGTCAAAACATACTTCATGAAAAGTGTTTAAATAAATTGTATATTTTTGTTAGTATATATTTTGAAAATAAATAAATTTACTACTACTACTAATGAATATTGTATTTAACCACATAAATTATAGTACTTTTATACTGATAAATAAAGCAATTCGTCCGAAATTATTCCCTAACCATTCCAAAATATTAAAAAATGCACAACGTTAATGTTCAAGTTTTCACTTCTACCGGCACTCCCGGAGTGCAACCCGTTTTTTTTATTCGTTTTTCATTACTTTTTATTAATATTATTGTTTTCCTATTAAACCAAAGAACAATTATTATTCTACAATTAAATCGGCCAAGTAAATAAATCAAGTAACAGCTGAAACTTAACTCACGCGAGATAGCAAAATATTTGATAGAACAACACCACACACATACATATTTTTTTATTTTTTTTAAATCACCCTATAACGTTCCCACTGCTGGGACACAGGCCTCCTCTCTATGAGAGGGAGTGAGCCATAATCCACCACACGGGCCCAATGCGGGTTGGTACAACACCGCTATACATTTTGTGGTACTTAGTAGTTATTTCATATGCAAATGATTTAGAAGTAATCTTAAGGAAATCGCTTCGCATAAACCACTTTTATTAGCTTAAGTTGCTCTATAATAGACAAAATTATGTCTTCTTTGAACAATCTATTAACTAAACTTTGATACAGATATCTGTTAACTGACCAAATTCTGGGAAGTGTGGTGTGGTGGAGCTCAGTATTTATTCAGTAATCGGCAAGTTTGCGGAACAGTAATTGCATTAATTCAGCTAATATTTAGTTAGCATATCTATCGAACACTAACCCACTATAATACGGCTCTTCTAATATATTGAACGAGATCACCAAACTTTTTTACTTCGTAAAGCAGGTTTGACGGTTTATCTTTGACTGCGAGGCAACCAGTGTCTCTAAAAAGTTACATTTATATTACAGACTAGGTGTGCTCCGCGGTTTGACCCGCTAAGGTTCGATCCCGTGAGAATATCGGGATTAAAAAGTCCTTTGTTCTAACCCAAGTCATAGTCTATCCATGTGTCAAATTTCACCTATATCCATTTAGTCGTTTTAACGTGAAAGCGTAACAAAGAAACATACAATGTCGCCCATGCGCATGTGACCGCCCGTAATTTTCTGAATATTCATAAAAAAATATAGAAAATAAACTTCAAAAGGGGGGGTCTATCTATAACATTTTTCATGTTATTCAATTTTTAATTTTTTAAAGATTTGGGTCATTTTTTCGGTAAAAAATTGTGTATTTATTAAAAAAAAAACTAGTGAAAAATGTTATAGATACACATTGAAGTTTATTTTCGATATTTTTTCATGAATATTCAGAAAATTACGGGCGGTCACATGCGCATGGGCGACATTGTATTATATACAATTATACATACAATAAATAAAATGTTTTCCCTTTTTATTATAATACTAGCTGACCCCTACACACTTCGTTGGCCGATAAACATAAATAAATAGTCTATGACACTCACATATAACGTGGCTTTCTATTGGTAAAAGAATTTTCAAAATCGGTTCTGTAGATCCAGAGATTATCCCTACAACCTCACAAACTTTACCTCTTTTTTTAATATTGGTATACTCGTAGAAGTAGAGAAGATTAGTTTAGATTTTGGACCCTCAACCTCAAACAATGACAACTTCCAGTGTCAGATTAATATAAAATATTGTTAGACAAAGGTAGGATGTCAAAGTATCATTATGATGCTACCTATTTCCTTGATTAAAACCCTCACTCCCATGGGGTACCTAAAAATAAATAGAACGTTAACGAGGAAAGGGAATCACTATTATTAATAGAATGTGGCGGCCGCGCTGTGACACATGTACACACATATGTATAGTGACTACTCGTTACGAAGGAAAGCAAAAAGAAACTTCTTTAATTAGACTAATTGGCTTTGACCGTTCAAGTTAAAGTAAAATAAAAGAATTCAATACCGATGTATGTGGAGAAATAAGAGTCTACGCAGAAGACGAGCCAGCAATTTTATGAAAATATCGTGTCAACGCTCACAAAACACTGGTTTAATACCATTTTACACTTCAGATGAATATATTTAATGGGTGAAAGGCAAATAGTCGTTAACTGGCCAGTTGGCACAGTCCAATGCAGGCTCCGTTAATTCCGGGGGCGGTCACGGAGCCGGTAAATGTGTCATGTTAATAGCTCCCCGTTAAAATATCGCACGTTTTCATTTTATGATCTTCCAATTTTATAGCTAGTGCTGCTGATGGGAGAGGTGTAAAACTTTGGCACCGAGCTCCTGGAGTATGTTAGTAGTGTCGTACGTACCGCACGTTGTTGACCGTGCATTGCAGGACAGAATGAGATATCGTCACTATGTAGGGGAGCAAGTGTGGCATGTATAAGCCGGGAAATATGACGACTTTTGGTACAACACTAGTAGAGGATTAAATCTGCTAGGTTCTATTTTGTACAAGTTAATTTTAGTATCTTTTATCCTATCCAGTTAATTGTGATGTCTATAAGTAGGTGTTGTTTTTAGATGTTAAAACGTACAAACGTTTCAAATATACCTGAAAAAATATACAATTATAATTATGTAGGTTAGTAGTATATTATGTAGTATAAGTAGAATCCTCTGGCAGAGTTAACATAGACGTTAATCCCGTAATCAGGTGCACTCAATACGTTTACTCTAATACTGACCGAACGATTAGATATTTTACGGTCCACTAAATGCACTGAACACGACCGAATGACCTAAAATAGATATTTAACCATGAATATCGACGTTCAAAATCCGCACTCCAGGCACTGGCGATAATGGTTATGAATAAAAATTTATAGGCTTCGAAATAGCCTTCTATTCTGTAAAGCTTCATCTCAATTAAAATCCTATTATCTACTCAAAATGGTGGCGCCATGTGCTGGGAAGTGCTGCTATAAGTATTATTAACAGAGAATTATCAGGCCGCCCGTCGATAACTTTCTTCGGCCAGAAGTGTAACTATTTAAATTATGCGAAGTTTTCCCGCGTAAAGTTTTTCCGTGTTGAGGATTGTACGGAAAACAAAGTGGTTTAGCTCTTTAAAGTGTAAAGTTATACGATTGAAGATGGGAGATTGATCTTACAATAGACTGACAGATATTACACGAGGCAATCTAAATCGAGTCAGCCCAGAATATAGCTACGCTTCCAGTCAGTAGCGTCCTGTAGCGTGCAGACAATAGGACATTCAGGACACCATCGTTTGTGGAATACAACCACATTTGCAAGCAACAACAACATATACGCTTGTACAACAAACTTCCCATTGACATTCGATCATTCTTCGTTCTTTCCTCAAAAGACCATTTCAGACACTAACCTACATGGTCCTCATATGGCATGACCAAGATTATGTCTGGACTTTAAAAGAGACTGCGACCTCTGAGTCAGATAGAAAACGTTGAACTCACCGAGCCTATTTTTAATATTTTTTTAATATGACGTGTAAAAGTGATTCCGATATCCTATCGTATTTACAGAATAAACAATTTCATTTAATTTCATTGCAATATTATAGGGAAGAGATGTATTATGAATCTCGACTTGAACAGGTTTTCCTAACCTTTCTCTCGCATCGTAAATCTGCAGTTTACTGACAACAGATCTAGTATGTTACGAAAATTCCATGTTGTGCCATATTAACGTCTCCGTCCTGTGCTCGGAAAATTTATTTAATTCTTAATACGGCAATCTGCCCAATTACATTGGCTAAAGATAAACTATTAAAAGTAAAATATTATTTTTTAATTATGTTCGCACCCTTCTCAGAAATACTTTACTAAATTATGGTTTCAAAGCTATCAATTTAAGTTGTATTCGCAATTTATTACTTGAAGAATGGACAAAGACCACACAATAATCATGCTCCTCATGTAAAACCATATTTTTCCTCTTTTATTCAACCAATCCTCTAATAGCTCGTAAAATACTTAGTGTTTTGCTAGATCTTTAGAGGTTTAAGTAGCCACCCTCGTTTGGGGTTTTTATTACAAAAAACAGATCTAAACAAAATGTTATCAAAATAAAATATTTTTTGACAACATCATTGAAATTTAAAGGAATGCTCCACCATTCCACGTGTAAAACAAAATGTAATGTAATGGAATGTTTTTGTTTGTTACTTATATCTTATTAAAATTTTAATTATGAAACAAAATATTTCGTGCGCATTAGTCATAATGACTGGTAAACTCTGGTTACAAATGATATACGTACTGTGACCATAAATCAGTAATTTGTTGGGTTTATTTTTCTGTGTATGTACACATATAATTTGACTGTGCCCACATAAACATAAGTAATATGTATAGAATATACAATCCCATGTTTGTCGTGTCAACTGTGCCCCAACTTTACTAAGGTTATCCTCCAAAGTTCTTGTAGTCAGAAAGCTAACAACTTTGCAGCACTTTGAACTATTTCGTACTATAACTGAAACACAAAGCTTTTTTGTTCCAAAAGGCGCAGTAGCGGACCTTTGTCTTTGGAGGTCAAGGTCATTGTGTCCGAAGCTCGTGGTCGTGCCAAATAATATGTGTGAACCGCCTTTACTTGCCAAGTACTTGTAAAAACTGCACTTGTTCCAAGGGTAGATGTTTGAGAGCTTAGAAGCACTTATGTAAGAACTTTTATCTTTGTTTCTAGTGCAGATTATTGTAGCAATTTTATAAGTTTGTAGGTAGGTACTATGTTTGTATGCTGACTTTCTTGCCAATAGTGTCAAAATGGAATGTGAATGAAATTACTACTAAAATGTAACTGTATATTGAGATAGGAACCTTTTGAGCTGGTCTTTCTTTTCCATTATTTTACTAGTTTTAAATGTTACTTTTTGTTGTTATGTGCATTTTCTGCGCGTGTCTCAAATAAAATACTTTTCTTTCTCTTCTTTTATTCCTTCCTTCCTTCTTTTATTCTAAATAAAAGAAGGAAGGGGACATCTGCATGATATTTCAGTTATAAATACCAATATTATTTATAATCTCTCGTGTAAGCTAGAGTTTAACGATATAGCTCATGCCACAAAACTAAAGATACTGAAGTTTTAAAATCGATAATAGCGTTAGTTAACCAACACATTCCTGTGGATTAAACGTCGGCAGTTTAATTTAAGCGTTCACAAGTTTTATTATCAGTTAGCCGGTGTTGCAATGAATAATAAGGAGTTTGCTGTGGGAAGTTTGTTGGCATCGCACGCCCTCTATCTGCTGGAAACTTAAACAAGAGCTGTCAGCGATTTGCGATTGAATTTATCATGTTATGGGTGGGTTTTAATAATGATTGATTTACATCATAAATCCATTAATTAACTATAGGTATGGTTAATTAATCATTAACCGAGCTTTTGTTCATTTCAAAAGTACTAGTTTGGGGAACTCACCAAACTCCTAGTTTTTGGAATTATGAATTAAAATGATTGTTCAAATATGAATTAAATACTTTCATACACGAAAGAAGACACAGGTTTAGGTACTTTTATATAAATATTTAAAAAAAAACAACGGATTGTACTCCGGGAGTGCCGGCAGAAGTGAAAACTTGAACATGAACGTTGTGCATTTTTGAATATTTTGGAATGGTTAGGGAATTATTTCGCACGAATTGCTTTATTTATCAATATAAAAGTACTATAATTTATGTGGTTAATTGCAATATTCATTAGTAGTAGTAGTATATTTATTTATTTTCAAAATATAGTCTAACAAAGTAAACAATTTATTTAAACACTTTTCATAAAGTATGTTTTGACTGCTTATTTTTACCCATCAATATGGGTAAAATTTCTTACCTCGCAATCTTTACGTAATGTCAAAGACTATTTATTTTGATATTTACTTTGTTTACGGTCACGTTTCCTGACGCGAGATTTTTGACCCATCTCAAAAAAAGTGCACAACGTCGCTAAAGAAATTTTCACTTAAAAAAAAAAACAAAATCAACTCAATATAGTAAATGTACAGGTAATCGAAATCGTAGTAAAACAAAGGTATCATTTATATTTAACGGATAAAATCGTCCCTTTCATGTATCCACACATTACACGACGTAGGCACCCGCATCCTTTGATCCTTTGTAGGCAAAAATAGAATCAATCACCCATGGAAACAACGTAATGGCCGACCCAGTGCCGAATCCTTACATAAATATATTATAATTCTGTGTATACTGAACTGAGTGTTACCGCTATTTTTGTAACCCCCACAAGCTTATGTAATTCAGAGGGATGGAAAAAGACAAATAGAAGTACCCCCTTGTATGTTGTAGCCGCATGTATACATGTTGCCGGCGATGCGGCATCTAGAAAACACTGGATGTTCTTGTGTTATAATAATTATGTTTTAGGTGGGTACATTTTTGAAGTGAAAACTTCTTCGTGAACAATAATCATGGAACTCGCGTCATCGTCACCGAATGCTTTCCATGAGCTATATGTATATGTGTACTTTTTGGGTGAACAAAAAGCGTGAAACTCGTGCCATCGTCACCGTGCAGTTTTCACTTTTATCGGCAGTCCCCAAAGACGCCCCGCATGTTTTTTTTATGCACGCACGGTGATGCTTGCAGATTACTTTTTATGTTATAATATTGCACGACTCATAATGCGAAGCATTAGAGTGTGCTCTACGATCGAATTTTTTTTTTTGCCCCGTTTCTGTAACTGTTTTTATTGTTACACTCCTGCTAGTACACATAACCTGCTTAATTTATATATCATTGTGTAGATGATTAAATGGAGATTAATACTGTATTTCTTAACAATTGATTTAATGCAGCAGAAATGGAAAAAGCATCAAAATAGTTGAAAAAAAATTCCTGTCCGTCAATTTATGAACCCTGAAAGCTTGCGATAAAATCAATTAATTGAGCCAATATTTTTTTTATACATTCGTTTCAGCCATAGAAGGAACCCTATTGAAAATGGCTCTATAATTCAAAGTAGTTTAATTATAATTAATAAAATACTAACTAAAATATAATATCACTAGGTATCTAAATATTTCCAACCTTGAACTTGACGTCCGTAAGTTGCCTAGCAACCGCCAAGTAAATATATTTGTTAATAGTTTTTGACATTACGACTTCATGAAAAGTGATAAATTGTTTATTTTTGTTAGAAACTATGTTTTGAATTTCTTTTTCGTTTATGAATGAGTGTTATGCATGAGGCGTGCACTTTTGAATTTTCCAAACTATTTATTCATATAATTGGTTGTTTAGTTGCATTCTAAGTACTGTTTATTTTATTTTGTCACCTATTTATGAACAATTCATTAAACTTGACTTGGTTTTCGTACGTCTTTTTCGGGTGACCACTGAAAATCAGCCTGACGTGCAGCTGCCGACTATTTCTGTTTTGTGCTCGTGATTATTATGTAGATGTATTTTATTTTTCTGCAACTGGATTACTCAAGTTAAATTGTATGCACGTGTTTCTATGAGAAATATTTTTATTTTTTTTCTATATTATATATTATAGGCGCTTTTCGTGTCTGTCGGTGTGACTCCGTTGACCTTCTAAATTACGCAACTGATTTTGATGGAGTATTTTCCATTATTTAGAGAATTTGTTCCGGAAGGTTTATGTATATGTATAAAAATTCTTATTAAACTTAACACAAATAAAGAAATCTCGAAGTTTGTCTAGTCGTAAAATCCGTGCGAAGCAGGCCGGCACGCTAGTATATAGATATAAAAAGGAAAAATAACTTTCTTTTAACAAAAAAACAAATGTACTGAAGTTGTTAAGACTCGAATTTTGATGTTTTTAATGAATTAAAAGCAAAAATCAAGTAAGTAATATTTTAAGATTTAATAAAAGTAAATTCTAAGTTTATTTTTTTGTTTTGTTAAGACTCCTATTAAATCAGGTAGAAACGTGTTGCTAGGTAAGTAGGTTGGTGTCGTTTCTTATCGATACCTTTAACTCTAGGGAGAATGAAGTCCTTTTGAATAACTAGAACTATTTCCAGTATAATAAAAAAAAAACAATTCCCGGGTCGGGCAAAGTGTTTTCCATCTGAAATTACTCTCAGTAGCATCCCGGAGTTTGGATTTGTGCCCGGTCGATGGCCATAGCCTCGCCCCCTATTACATGGGACTTAAACATAACTGGCGAAATGTGGGTGTAATATTAAATACACCAATGCCTAAACCTTCGGGAATTATAGGCGTGATGTTATGTTATGTTGTTAGACCAATAACCCTTCCTAACTTCCCAAAAAACTTTATTGAACACGGGAACTTACTATCGGCGGCAATGTGTCACTCAAAATGATATGGCTTTTGGCAAAATGGCGCCTGAATGACGTGTCGTTACGTGCGCTGGCCTTATACAGGGTATTTTTTCACTGAAGCGGAGACGAGCAGATTCGAGCAGAGACGTGTAGGAATCGACGAAAGACGAAAATCTCGTGTAACCTTGACCGCTACTTCATAAAATCATAAAAGGGATTTATGAAGAAACTTTACTTTTTCATCATTCGTTGTTATACTTGAAAGGAATTTTTTGTAGGTATATCAAATTGGGAGCAGTGGTGGCCCAGTGGTAACGGCCCCGACTTACGAATTGTAGGTCGTGGGTTCGAACCCAAGCAGGCGCTTTACTTTGTTGTGTAAATAATTTCATCACCAATGCTCTCAAAACGGTGAAGGAAAACATCGTGAGGAAACCGGCATGTCTTAGAACCAAAAATTCGAAGACATGTGACATCTACCAACCCGCACTGGGCTCGCGTGGTAGATTATAGCCCACTCCCTCTCACAGAGAGGAGACCTGTGTTCCAGCTGTGGGAACATAAATAAGCTGATTATGATATCAAATTGACACACTACGTCAATCTGTCGTATCATAACCTTTCATACAACTATTCAAAAATGGTGAGTTGAATATAGATTTTAAGTTGGTAGTCAACAACAATTATATTCCCTGACTTATAGTTAATATGGTCCTCATGAGCATTAACTTAACCTTTCTATATAACTTACGTATTATGTCTTAAAATGGCGCCTGGTTGACGTATCGTTACGTGCGGCAACCTTACACCTATAATCGTTGAAAAACTCGTGTTTCAACCTTGACCGATTCTTGATAAAATCTGAACAGGGAAACTTAACTTCAATTTTTCTTTTCTAGTGTTATACATCGCAACAATGGTCTTCAATGATCTTTTACTTCTCTTGCTCCATAACTCACTTTTTTATTTGTCTTTACCTCTATGCATTGTTTTCTGTGAAAATGCATTTGATTAAAATGAGTTTTTTCTCAAACATGCTTGGAAATTCGAACATTATTTTGACAACCACCTTCGAGATAAATCGAAAATTCTTTACTGGTCAAATACATGCGAGCGCCCGGCCGGCGATGTTAGTATGAAATTCCATATCCGTCGTGCTTAGCGACTGAACAAATTACTATGAAAACAGTAGTGCTATTTAAAAATGGAACGATATTTTTACTTCGACACATAGCAACCAAGGAGGTAACTCGTTAAAGGTTTTATTTAAATCTCGATTTGGCTGGCAAGAAGTAAAAAAGAAACAAATGAACATACTAACGCGTGAAAAATTATCGTATGCGTCATTGATTCTGGAATTTATAATTAATTTACTTATTTTGAATTTCCGCGGATTATTTGAGAAAGTACTATACAATCCTTGGCCGCAACCAGGCTCGTACCAGCTCGTACTCATGTATGTGTGCCTCGGCTTCGCCTCAGCCCAGATTTTCACGATCGTCCCTAAATACCCCTTTTGCAGGTCGTGGCAGTAATTTACTATTTATCTTCAAACATAAACCTACAATAATTTTTAGAAGATTTAAAAACAATTGAAAGCCCTAAACAAAATTTTCACTGCTAATCAAATGGGATAATCTAAAAGTAAAAGTTTGAAATCAGTCTATCCAATTACCTGTTTATATTTCGACGAACCGTCTGTGATTTGCCGTTCAATCTACAAGAGAAAATTTTATTAGTTTAGTATTATTATGAGCAAATCTCCTTGACCTATATAAATACTCGAATATTTTGATGCCAGCATTATTCTTGCGACCAATAATCTAGGAACTTGGCTCATTTGAATATTCATAAAGTTTTTCCCGCTAAGCTACGTAGTTAACTTGTTATTATCGTGACCGCTTTGCCGAGGCTGCCGTGAATATGCATTCAATTTCCCCGTCACTACAATTTAAAATTGTAATGCAGCATGTGTTTCATAGTGCTCATTTGAAGATTGTATCGGTCAAAGGTACTTGACTGGAATTTAACAAAAGTAGTAATTGAAACCCTCGTTCAAGGATGGCTGATCTATTAATTTGTAGCAACGTGTATGACCTTACTATTAAGCGATGATTAAAACTCATGAAGCGAAAATGGTCAAACAACAAGAAGCTATTTATTGAATCATATACCTGTTGTCTGTTTCAAAAGTATCTGTTGAATTTGTAAACAAACCCTGATCAGGTGAAATTCTTACGCAATCACTCACTAAACGGAATTAGATACATATTCATCTGTATTTAAAAGGTTTCAATTTTATATCTCACCACTTTTTCCAACAGTTTTTGAATCATCATATCAGCCGAAAGACGTCCATTGCTGGACATAGGCCTACCCCAAGCACCGCCACTTCGACCTATTCTGTGCGTCCCGCATCCAGCGGATTCCTGTTATTCAAAATTTTTGAATAACTTTAATAAATTGTAATTGATAATATAATCATCCACGAAAATTGGGCTTAAAATTTTACTAAGCTCTCATTTTTAAATGAAAAGGTGATTTAAAATAAGAATTTGGCGTTTTATTATTCAAATAATCAAATCAGAGTATTCCATTGTACGTGGCACGAAAAATTGGCACCCACAGTTACATTTTATGATCCATTTGTTTACATTTTAATCAGATACTTTTGGAACAGACTATATCTAGAATCGACATATAATTAGTACCTGGTCGACCGAGCTCTGGTCGGGTGAAAATAGAGAATGCTCATTTAATAAGGATAGTTCATACTAATTCTATGTAGTACATACTAATTCCATGCTGCTATGATATTACGTACTTACTAATTCCATGCTGTCATGATAGTGTATTTACTTACTTATTCCATGCTGCCATGTCATTATTATAAGGTAGCCATCTTGTTCTAAACTTTGGGCGACCAAGCTCTGTTCGAGTGAACGGAGGTTTATGATCCTTATACAGCATCGATTGGCATCAAAAAAGATTTTGTGATAACTGCTCATTTTCTTGTTGCCTGTAATTTTTTTAAATCTGTGAATGCAGATCAAAATGTCTCAAAAAGTTATGGAAGTCTCCTAAGACCGGTTTCCTGTAGCTACAACTGTTAAGGTAGCTGAGCTTGCTGCCCCATCTCAATAATCCACCCTGTATATATATACAAATACTGCTCATTTAATAATATAGAATAAATCATCATCATCACCAAATTGGCAAACGTAAAATCAATTACCGCGCTGCCGTATTTGCGGCTAATAACCGCAGCGGTACCTATGACCCCAGCCGGTAATATCAGTGCGACATTGCAGAAAGACATACGTCAATTGTCACCGCAAAAACCGCCGAGCCAGCGCTTGACCGACCTAATTAATGGCGACTGCCCCCTGAGACAGATTAAGCCGCACATAAAACCTTTTCCGTGCCCATACGGTTCGCGAGAGCCCATCGATCCTTTTCTTGTTAGGCGCTGCCAATCAAATGCAATCAGGGCCCTGCGACAATCCGCTATCGAGCCATCGGTGTGTCATTGCTCGTAAAGTTGGCTTGTAAAAGCATTAGCTCACGCAAAAAAGGGGATAACGGTTGCCGCGGTTTATTTCATGGAGCTATCCATCAGGTAAGTGGTGTCAATCTGATAAGGGTTTGCACGAATTGTGATAATCTTGTGCGATTAGTTAAATAATTCATATTAGGTACTCGATAGAAACTTCAATATGCTTGCAGAACATAAAAAGTTGCTAACCGTCTACAAAAATGATGAGGTCGTGTAAAACCGCATATTTTCAGCAGAGTTGGGAATTCATAATTAGAACGTGGCTCATTCTAGAATATGAGCTTACTTTTGACCTAATTTCAGCTCATGCATGTCGACGTCCGACTCGAACTCTGTTTAGTAGGTTTTGAAGAGAACAACTTGGAGCAAGATTGCACTGCATATAGTAGGACATCAAAGTTTCGCCTTTTGTATGAGGTATTCGCTATATTTCCATGACAACGCGGGATTCATTGAAATGCAGCGAGTCCACGGAAAGTAACATCGCGGGGAAGCCCGCAGTCCATAACTATGCGCCGGCGTCTTCCTCCGCTCCCCAATAAATTCTAACAATGTCGTCGAGTGCGCCGAATATTTTACACTGAATTTAAAATTTGTGTATCGAGTGAAATGTTGTTGCCTGTAAGTTTTGTATGAATTGTGTGTATAAGTTTTGTGCTGGTTTGTATATTGTGTGTTTGGACTAATGTAGTTTTGTATGGGAGTTAGTGTGTTGAATGTCGTGTGTTAAAAGGTTACAGAGTACTAGAAGTACCTACACTTTTTTATAATTTTTCAAAGGTGGTCCGATTCAAGTTACAAAAGTAATATTAAAAACGAACTCATCATCTTAACTTTTGGTCCCAAAAAAAACATCAAATTGTCCTCAAAAACTGAACAAGGAAAACAATTACATCCCTCATAATAAAAACGTATTTATACAACATTATTCTGTAGAATGAAAAGCAAATAAGATAAAAACAGGACTGTGTATAATGGACTGAAGTTTACCGTATTATTCGCTTTAGATACGGCCAGGGCGTCGGGTACTAAATAATGCGCGTTGTTTCTATTGATTGCGGCTATTTTCAGCATCGGTGCCACCGCCGCATCGTTGGCGAGCCCTAAAATTATAGCAACAACTTTGTTGAATCGGGGACACCTACATTTAACACTTAATTTTATTGAACTGAGAATCTGGTAGACTTAATAGGTTGTTGTATAAAAATATGGCAGTTGAGATTTGGTAATTGGATTGATGTTAAAATTATTTGCTTTGCTTACGACACGTTATAACATTCATAACCTTCCGAACGAATTCGAGTAGGAGAAGATGTGCATAATTATATTATTATTGAATGTGGCGTAGCCTGTAGCTACGCCGTAGCATCTGCTACGGCGTAGCTTCTTCGTACCGAGCACGTTGAAGAAAACCAACATTGGTTTCAATTGTGTCTTAAAAAAGTTAATTGAAATCTAATAGCTTTTATTCAGTATGTTTAAAGTTAAAATAAGAAAGACTATCACTATCCTCAATAGTTTCTAGGCGACCTCAACCTAGATATTATAGCTAAAGCCTCTAATAATCCTATCTATCACGAGTATCACGTATTTCAATTATCATCAATTCTACGTAATATACTAGGGTGTCGTACAAATTAGATGTTCGTAATTGTTCTTGGAGCATTCTCGTGGTCATTAGGTGGGTCTTCAAGGGTGTAAGATGCGTCGCTCTGATTACTGTGGCACGTAGCTTTATAATAAGATATAAGACACGGACGAATTACCTTTTTAAGACACTCAGACAAAAAATATGACGTAATCTTAATATCTTTTACCGCTATTCTTTTTACGATGCCATATTTTGCTTGGGTGAAATATAAAATAAAAATATGTTTGAATCACGCTAAATCGAGAAGTGGCTGCATCATATTGTGTAAAACGGAGTGAATCCTACTAATATTATAAATGTGAATATATGTTTGGATTTCTGTTACTCAATCACGCAAAAACGGCTGATCGGATATGGATGAAATTTGGCACACATATAGTTTATATCCCGTGGGATCATTTCCGACCTCCACGTGGGCGAAAGCTAGAATTACATAAATACTACATTCTATAAATAAGAAAGTAACTGTCTGTCTGTATGTTACGTTTTCACGCATTAACGGCTGCACAGATTTCGATGAAATTTAGCTCACAGGTAGACCATGACCTGGGTTAAGGCATGGAATACTTTTTATTCCTGTAGTATGTTCTTCTGGGAAAATTTCCGAGATACATGCGGGCGAAGCTGCGGGTAAAAGCTAGGGTTACATAAATATAATTGTTATGTAAAACAATCGCAAAACGCAGCGGTAACAGGTTGGTAACCTCTCGCGTGAGGGGAGGACTATATTTCCCCAATTGACTTTTATAACCTTTGCACGAACGTAAGCGGCTGATACATTCAGATTTGCGCAAAACCAGTGAGGAAAACGAGGTACAATCTTAATGTATGTCTGCTTCCTACAGTTTTTGCTTTAAAAATGCACCAATGACAACACAACTGTCGAAATGTTGGTGTAAAACCAATGGGAAAATAAAAATGTTGTCTTATATTTATGTAATGTTAATAAAGATGTAAATCAAACTTGCCAAAAATAAATCTTTCACAGGCTTTTACAAACAATATCAAGAACGGTATTAGAATTCTTATTTGCAAATGTACAATGGAAAATAATCACTTAGATGACGCCAGATAAAGAAACTCGCTTTGCAAAAAGCTTCTTAAGACATTCAAATTACTTTTCTAAATATACCGTAGTTATTTACCAACATAAGATAACGTCACGCTTGTGTTCCCCGAAGGTTTCAGCAGAGGTATTATTAGTTATTTATCTATCTGCCTATATAAAAATGTTCTGCTCCAATGTATTCTGGGAATCAAATCCCCATGATTCTTACCTCATTTTGCCGCTACACTAGTGACAAAATAGTAAAAGAATTATTTATTGGATGTTTACACGTATACTTGGGTCGACATGGTTCCGTATAAAAACGGGCCGGCAGCCACTTAATTCGGATCACGTGTGCGCTCGCAATGAGCTTGTAAACACATACATATGTACCATCAACTACGCGATGACAATATTGTTTACACGCTCATCATTCAACCATGTTTGGGATATATTATGGAGTTGGTCCCTAATGTGGAAGCAATGTTAGAGTAATTTTGAAGTACATAAGGGTTGCTTGCATAAAATTTGGGTAACTGTAAATTTTAATAAAATAATTTTGTTTGAAATTATGTAGCAAAGAAATTCATAAGTTCGACAGGATAATTTTTCATTTTTCAACCGCTAGAGAGCAGTCATCGCAACACTTTGTATCACACACACAGGAGAGAAATAAAATACACGCGTATTTCTAACTTTCTCAAAATAATGAAGGTCTCTTAGAAATAGTGTCACCCACAGATTGAGCACATAATAAATGTTGTAAAAACATACGACAGCTTCTTAAATAAAAAGCATTTTATATATTAAAGTAGATCCTTAGGAGCGGCCCTCTTTATACCGCGAGGACGCTCCAATTTCTAGCATATTGTGTTACCGGGTCTCAGCAGTACCGGGACGTGCACATCCTATTAGGGAAGTTTCCTCAGACTTCTCAAATTATCCAGCATTTTCCGGTCTCAATAAAAAAGTTCGAATCGCTTCTCGGCTTGTCATTCATAATTGATTCAGCCGTCCGAGATATCAGAGAGTGACCTAATAAAGTATAGAGGTGTCACTTAATGTCCAGTTGAAGGACCGATGACCGCTCTAAAAATACGATAAGGAACCTATCACCCGGCTGGTTATCGGCGCGGCAAACATAGGACCAACCGTCCATGAATAGTTACAATGTGAACCTCTAAGGAAATGTCCACATGAACCAGAAAAATACATCGCAAACCTCAACTACGAGTCTCGCGGAAAACTCAATATTCCAAATTCAGCAAAGCTAACTGCTACATAAAACATTGCGGATTCAGTCGCCGATAGAGTTGTTGTTTAAATAAAAATCAGTTTCACGGGATGTGCAAGCTCTTTAGATGTTCGTGTGAGCTCGGGCTTATTGTGATGGAGGCATGCGCGGTGCGCGGCTGGCAGGGAAGCCAGGCTCAGTGGCATTCGGCGCGACGCCCGGCACGCGCGCGACCCGAGCGCACCCGACACACCGCGTGCGTACTTACGTAAGTCACGTGAAAATAAAAAATTATAAACTTAACACACAACTCTCCGTGTAATCGCATGTGGTTTTAAATAAAGACCAAAGCTTTTTTCTCTTGTAAAAATACCCTTTAAAGTGAGTAAAGTGAGTGAATATATTGTGTTTGTTTGACATTTTCTGTGCCAATACGGACAGTATAGATGTTTGTATGTAAGAACGTGATGTTTGGTGAGTATACATGAGCTCTTAAAGGAATGTTGTATGTAGCTAGAAGCTGTTGGCGAGTTTATTTTGTAGATACTTTTCTCTCACATTCGATGTGGATGTCAAGTAGTGGTACGTCTTACCTAATAATTGGAGGAGGTATTTGGAGAACTTGTAAATTATAGTTATACTAGCAGGCCATTGATTATATAAATTAAAATAAGTAAACACGGTAACGTATTCATATACGGTAATTATTGATATTGGTATTCTTAATATTAAAGCCTTAAAAAGAAGCATCTATGGGATATGCTTATTTTATATTTCCATCAACAGCAACATTTTCCGGTTTGACAGAACTGAAAACTATATATCTGTTTAATAGTCTACGAGTTAAATTATTTATGATGTAAGAAATAGCCATATGATTGATTATGTCAGAATGGAAACGTTCGAACGCTGCATTACACTTCAGTTTCAGCATAGTAACTTTATTACTACATATTTTTCATGACTGCATTGAAATCTAAGCATAGTCTAATACCAACTTAAATATACTAGTTGCTCTAAAATTGAATCAGCTCTATATTTATTTATTTAGAGTAACTGGTAGATTTTTATAATCATCTGTTTGATATAATCCACTAAACACTTTAATATTGTTGTTAAACACAGCAGATTATTTCATAAAACGTTGTCCTACGGCAATTTCTCGTTCATAAATTCCAATTTCAAATAAGAAACAATTATTTAGACAATAACCTGGGGATTAAGCGCGCCTTTACTCAGAGAAGGGAGTCAAGTGGTTCTCAATCTATTGCGTTCAGCATCCTTATTGTTATTATCTACGTCAAATACATGATATTGAAACGGAGATCTTAACTTCTTCTACTCTCTTATCGGAACTAACTTTATCCGTGTTATTACAAAACAAGGTTTATATTTGAACCCAGGACTAAGTGTGGAAACCAAACCCTATAACATAGAACATACCCGGGTTTAAACCATAGAGCCATTTTTGAATTTAGAACTTTGTTACCGGCTACGGTAAAACTCTTAAAATAAAATAAATTGGAATTAATAAGTGCTGGGCTAAGTCGTAAATTTTATATAAAGAACTGTATTTTAACCGGTTAAGCCGCGCGGCTCGATTTCGCGACACCCCTCAAGCCGCGCGGCACGCCCGCGGCGCGTCAGAGATAAGAGCTCGCTAATATAAACAAAAACTGAGAGCTTTTTGTTACGTAAATAGTCTTATCGTTAATGGTTTTTGGTTCCTGATTAGACAAAGGATTTTTTATAATACTTAGAATCTTTGTAAGCGAACGCTAGTTGGAATAAATAAACATTCTTATCAGATTCTTATAAGAAATTCCTTTGTTCATTGTTTTGATTATTTATAATAAAACTACTGGTTCGATTCACATGAAACTTCGCAGGATACATTATGAATACATATACTATCGGTCAAAACCATTATTTACGAACAATAATAATAAATAAAAACACCAATAATTAAAAAAGTTCAATAAATCGTTAACCGTATCATTACGTAACATTATTTAGTTGACAAAAAAATATTGAACTCTTTTTCTTTCTGTATTATGCATTTTTATTATTTATTAGTTATTCAAGAATATAAAATAAATGACTTACCAGCGATTACATACACAAAACACACACAAAACTCAAAATTTCACATCAACACCTTTTTTCACTACCGAGTTTGTTTACATTTTTTGATGGGTCCGTAATAGGTAATTGCGATGTTATTTTGTGCAAATTTTATCTATATACGATGACGACACTACTTAATTATTGAAATAACACCATTTCCCGTCGATTTACACTTAAAAAACAATAGAAAACAAATAAATAGAACGCGGAGTGCAGCGCGCTGAACGCATGCGCGGACGCCATTTTGCCGTACCAAAAATGTTCAATTTTTACTTTTTTTTAGAGTTGTTTCTGCATATTTTGACGTTATGGTCGATTTATTCGACAGGTATATTATCCTACCATAAATCAAAACCAACCACAGACCATATCAGCCCGTATATTACATATAAATAGAGCTGCAATCTGCATGAACGTACCGTGTTCCCGGGGACACGACGAGGCTTGACGGTATTGGGAGTTTTCGTGCGCCTGGGGCTTCGGTCCGGCCTGACCGGTTAATCACATTAATGTTCTAATTAGAAAAACTTTAATGATGGTTTAATTAAATCATCAATCTGCTTAGTAATTTCCCAACTATGTTGAGGTTGGCTTCCTGTTTAACCGGATACAGCTGAATACCAGTATTTTACATGAAGCGACTGCCTATCTGACCTCCACAACCCAGTTACTGGACACCCCTTGGTTAGACTGGTTGTCAGACTTATGGGCTTCTGACTACCCTTAAAGACTATCAAAGATCTACGAATGACACCCAGGTCCAGTGGCTTAACTTGCTTGCCGAGGTACGGAGGGGTCTCGATATGTAATGTATGGTCACCCATCCACGAAACGACCGCGGTAAGGGTGGCTTAGCCTTCGATCGATCCGTGTGGCTGTCAACCTTAAGCCACGTGCTCCTAGCCGATGTTTTAAACCATGCCAAAAGAAAAACCTTATTTTTAATAAGTTCAAATGAGATTAGCTTATACAATGTGTCTGGTCACCCGTGTCTGACTCGTTAAAGCAAACCAATATGATCAAATTTATCTACAAATCCAACATAATAAGGCGTTTGGCCCCTACTGGTTTGAAATGGTTAAGTAAAACAAATTGAAACTTAATGGAAGTTTTTGATAAACCTTTTAGTGTCAACTTATTGCCTACTTTTGTAGCTGTCGAACAAAACCACTATTAATTATCTGTAGGACCTCGAAATCGGTAGATATTGCAAAATGAATGAAACAACTATATCAGTAAAAAAAAAAAACAGTCGTGGCAACAGCTGGTACTTCGACGCCAAAAGTGTCCGGTGTCCTTTTTTTGTATTTATTTGTACAGTTAGTAAGTCATTTAATTTAATTTAATAACTAGTGTCACCTACTAGTTGTGTTATATATTGTATATTAGCATTTTAATGTAGATAAAATTGATATTATTACTTGGCCATAACGGGTCAGACACCGGTGACCAGACACATTGTATAGGGTAAAATGATTAGCTATTCAGTAAGAAAAAGAGGCTGACTATCTAGCGTGCGCAGAATTTGTTTTTAAATAATTATCATTAGGTACCTACCTACTCGGGTTTGAATGCAGTAGTTGACTGTATCTAAACTAATATTATGAAGAGAAAATATTACATATTTTTAATGTTCGTGTGTAATGAATAAACTTTAAAAACTACTGGACCGATTTTAAAAATTCCTTCACTAGGTGAATGCTATAATTATCATTGAGTAACATAGACTATAATTTATAAAGATATCATGCGGGCGAAGCCACTGGCGGAAGCTAGTATCAAGTATTTCTATGATTGACTAGCGGAGAAACAACGCTCAGAATTATAAAGATAAAAAACATGGACCTTAGAGAGTTGTTCCCACAAATCATGCGGAAAAAATGACAATAATGTTAGTTTCTATTTCAGCTATGTATTTTTATCGACAACAAGGAAAAGGCGGCATTATTCATTATTTCCTTAATTTCCTGAATGGCTTGTTGGTTCATTGCCTGGCGTGTAGTGGCCACAAGAGATTGATTCAGTCGGTCAGGTAAATTGTCATTGAGTTTTATTATTAAGAAATTTTCAGAAGCAGACCAGTGACTAGTTTTGTGATTAGGTATTAGAGACTCGCTTAGGAAAGCATCGTGAGGAAACCGGCATGTTCTAGAATCAAAAATTCGAAGACATGTGACATCTACCAACCCGCACTGGGCACTGCGTGGTGGATTACAGCCCACTCCCTCTCACAGAGAGGAGGCCTGTGTCCCAGCAGTGGGAACATTACAGGCTGATTATGTTATGTGTAATAAACTCGCCCAGTCAAATGGGACTTATAACGTAGTCTCAGTCTACCCCGTCGGAGTACATGACGCGTGATGTTATTTTATATTCTTATTATAGGCAACCGACCGAACCGATGGTTCATCCGTTTGTTACAGTAATTCTTTCATAAATTACAGCTTGTAAAGTTAAGCTTCACACAAACAGGCGCGCCGCGACACCGGTAATCGTTCTACCGTGAAGTTTTCTTAGAATCGCGTCGCGCCTGCTTGCAGGAGCCTCAGTGTCACCAATCAAAATAAATAAAATTTATGGGAATTTTTCCTTTGAATTTTGAATGTTGTCATTTTAGACTAGTTTTTATAATTGTAATGTTATTTTTTGCTTGATACCACGTTTTGACTCTGCATTGATTCCTAAACATACGTCCAGCACATGAGATAGAATACATAGTTATTAATAAAACTACGTTGGCTTCTGAATATTAACTTTGCACCCTACAAACGCAGATAGAATTTCTAAAACATGATAAAATTCCATGATGTTTTCATAGAAATTGTTCCACCATCGCGTCGTCGCGTCGCGCTTTTCTGCAGGGGTTTTTATTGGGTTTTTCCATCTGAAATCTTTCAGTAGCAGCCCGGAGTCTGGATTTTTGCCTAATTAGTGGCAATGGGCTCGCCTCCTAATACATGGAACTTAAATTTAACATAATATAGGTACACATCTACGGATCTACCTAACCCTTGGGCAAACTGGCATGATGTTATGTTATCTGCGGCGTAAGTTTGTTTGCTCGAGGGTTAACTCTCGAAAACTACTGAACTGATTCTGAAAATTGTTTTAACGTTATAAAGATACACAAGTTCTATTACCATGTAATATTACACAAATATAAGCAAGTTAAGCGTGAGCGGGTTGTTGATATAATGTAAACCTAAATGTACAAACATTATGTAATAGTACCATGGAAATATTAAAATTGATTAGCTAATATTTATTGTTTGCTTAAGTAAATGAGGTTGTTTAAGTGACCGATATAACAATATTTTAAATCTATCTATCTATATATATATATAAATGAATCCCTATTTCGTTGGTCTCGGCATCACGCGTGAACGGCTGTACCAATTTCGCTAATTCTTTTTTTGTTGTGTTTTTTATAGTATGGAGATGGTTCTTATGATAGGTAGGTGAAGGTAGGGTGGGTAGGTAGGTAGGTAGGTATGCAAGTAGGTAGGTATGTATGTTGGTAAAGTATGTATGTAGGTAGGGTAGGTAAGTAGGTAGGGTAGGTAGGTAGGTAGTTAGTATAGGTAGGTGCCAGTAGATAAGTGCTTACCCGTGCGAAGCCGGGGCGGGCAGCTAGTGTTTAAATATTTATGTTTATTATCTAAGTGGTTACAAATTGTGTGAAGTCCCTGACACTTGTGCTAGAGAGCCTGTGCCCTCTCCTGGGAGGAAATACTATTGAAACGGTCTCAAAACGGTGAAAGAAAATATCGTGAGGAAACCGGCAAGACATGGGTCTTGAAACAAAAAATTAGAAGACACGTGACATCCACTAACCCGCAGTAGGCCCGTGTGGTGGATTGCTTGCAGCCCACTCTCTTTGATAGAGAGGAGGCCTGCGTCCTAGCCGTGGGAACATTATAGGCTGATTATTTATGCTAAGATATGCTAACTTTCTTTATTATTCAGTCTCGACTTTTTAAATAATAGGCATGACGCCCAGTTTCTAAAAGCCTTTATAATTGTATCTTTCGTCAAACGGATCACAAAATTATTGTTGGTAGCGAATTATGAGATCTTGGGGTTAATGAGAGTTTAAGAATGGATTTTCTTATCAAATTTCGAATAAGGCAACGGGGTCTTCAATCTATAAGATTCGTGCAACAACCTATGCGTGTTTGAATTAGTTATACAAACGTTTATCGTATTTTGAAATGTTGCTCAGTTTATAGACATATAATTATGTAATTATTCCTTACTTGCGCCTATTCAACCTGCCACCTTGGAGAAAAAATTTCGGTGAGTTGAAAATAACTTTAATGCCAAGAATTTGCCACGGAGACTCGATTAAGTATTTTACCTTTTATAGAAGTGTGCACACAATTAACGTTTTATCTACTGGTACTTGTCCATGTTTATACATATTACTCATGTCACTAACAGGTTATTTTAAAAAAGTTATAAAAATGCTTCCAATCCTCTCGCTACTACTTTTTTTTTAATCGACAAATAAAAGGTCCACACGTCGACGTATATAATGTATATTTTATGAGCCAGTTTAAGGTTCTAATGCGTTCAGACAGCATTGAGTCCACACGAGCTCCGGCTCGTGTGGACTCTACTCACACTCTCTCTTCTTTTCAGTTCTGTGAGTGTAAGTGAAAAGAAAAAACGGAGGCCTTTGCCCTGTAGTGGGAAAACAGTGGCAAAAAATATAATAATAATAAATAAATAGTGTAGGAAAAAAAAAGATTTGATACCTAAGAAGTTCCTTGCAAAACATCAACGTTAATATTTTATGTAGGTCTATAGTTTTCTACTACATTGAAACATAAAGTATAAACAAACATGTCAGACAATCACCTTGTTTTGTTCTCTATTGTTAAATTCTAGACAGAATATTTATATTTTACTTAGGCTCTATAAAACATGTAGGCTATGTCACGGGGGTGTAAATTATTCTTGACTAGAATCAACAAATAATAACCTTGATATTATATTTTTCTCTTGTTTCAGTCCTTGTTCAGCTTCTGAAAACTTATAATATACACACTTATTTGTTGTGATATAACATGTGGGTTTATTCATATTATGTATTATCTTAATATTTACCTTTAATAATAATTATAATTATTTTAATTATAACTTCTTGACCGCGTCCCTATAAGTATACCCATGACATTTGGTAGTAGACTCCCCAAAGTAGTTTTCAAAACGTACCTAAACATTAAATTCATTTTACTACATTTAAATGATCAATATCTAAATAGTTATCAAGGCGACCCTTAAGCTTTCAAATGAGGGTGATTTATTAACACTGACCCAAATTCATTTAGACCCTCACGGCACAAAACAATACCACCCAATGGTCAGCTCTAAAACGGTACGTTCACAGTATTTATGAATAGGGGTGCACTGGCACGATAAAATAAGCCACGATACATTGTAACGTCACATCAGGCAAATTAGTTCACAATATATGAGCGGTGATAGCTGATAAATAGGTCAGACGACACGGTTGGTAATGCACCATTTCTCGTCCGCCTTGCACTTTCATTTTTTGTATGCAAGTGAGAATGCCAAAAGTTTTGCGCACTGCGTCTCCCTCCTTCGCAGCTGAATATGTATGGGATAGACTTGCCAATTCAAATTCGGTTACTTTATTCACCACATTGCAGTCTTATTGGAATTTTTAGCTGTGATAATCCCCTTTTTGTTATTTAAAACATCTGCGCTTCAATGTAAAGTGTTTAAGTGCGCTTTTATGAAGAAGGAAATGACGTTTTGCGGTATGAATAATATTAAGGTTTTGTACGTTGAGTTATATCTTCTACATTGAAGTCTGAGTTAAAATTAAAAGTTCTTGTTAGTTTAGTACCTACACAAGTTAACGGTGAATAGTAATGACTGTTTTGGAATTTGATATTCTTTAGATTGTTAGTGTAATAGTCAAAGCTAAACAAAAGTTTGAATACACAAATTATTTTGGTTTGTCTTGACATTCTGTGGTTAGTAAGTGATTCAAAATCATCTTTTACTTATAATAATGTCTATAGATGTTATAATATCTAATTATACCGAGAGTCAGTAAGGACATGACGACTCTCAGTATAATTAGATATTATAACATTTATAGAAATTAGGTCTACTCAAATCTGTGTGGTTTTTTCCTCAAAAGACCATTTCAGACATTAATGGTCCTCATATGGCCTGACCAAGATTATGTCTGGACTTTAAAGAGACTGTGACCTGTGCTAATTTATAGAAAAAAAATATAATAGACGTGTAAAAGTGATTCCAATATCTTATTTATAGAATAAACAATTTCATTTCATTTAATATAAACATAAAAAATAACTTTTCCTTCAAGATCTACTTCTGTTTTCAATATCGGCACGTGGCCCTCATATTTTAATTACGACCAGAACTAAAGCTCGGGAAGACCTTCGCTGTAATTAATTAGTAAATAAATTATAATGGGCCGAGTAAAACACAGTACATTTACAACAAAGTATTAAAGCATTAATGAGCCCGTTGTTAACCATCGATGTATAATCATGGACTTATTTAAATATTCTTTTAATTTGTATAATAAAATGTTGTTAATATGCCTAGAGGTAGGCAGGTAAAATACCAGACAAATTATTTATTTTTTAAATACTTTTGCACTTATCTTCAATATTGAACGAAACATTCCTATCCATTCATTATGTTCACTCTGTAAGTACTTACAAAATAACATTACGCCTGTCTTCCCCGAAGGGTTAGACAGAGGTGTATCCACATTTCGCCAGTTATGTTTAAGTTCCCAGTAACAAGGGGCAAGCCTATTGCTAACAACTGGGCACAAATCCAAACTCCATGCTGATATTGACTGACTACAATATAGTTAATAATTTATCTAGAAGATTATTTAATGGAAATGGTTAAAAAGATAAGGTGTCGGAGAGCCAGAATTCAGAAGATGATTGTAGTAATAGTCCATGTCCAGCAATTTTCACTCCATAGTCAAGATGCCATTTTCCAAAAGCACTGCTATGCAAAAACAGGTGATAATTTCAGTGTGATTCGCATTAACAGCAGTGATAGCCTAATGGAATAGAATAGAATAGAATAGAATATATTTATTTGCATTAAACATGGTACAATAATGGTCTTAATAATAGGGTTATAATCTACATGTCTCGCCATGGACTGGCATACAAATATTTTAAAGGAAACAAGTTCCTTAGCATCATTAATAACGATGTAGTTAGGTAACGGTCATTATACCTACTTGTACAACATTTGGAGTGACTGTAGACCTGCCAAGTCATAGGCCTCGAGTTCGAACCCAAGTCAACTCTGACTTTTCGGATTCATGAGCATATTATTTCTATAATTATCACTTACATCAAAAACGGTGAAGAAAAACATCGTGAGGAAACCGACATGCCTGAAAGATATGTGTCGACGGCATTTGAAGCCAAGTCAGACGCCCATATGGCCATTGTCGTTCCAGCCGTTTTCAAGTGATGTGCTTACCAACGAACAGCATTTTATTTTTATTTATTTAGAAGATACATGCCTATTTACAGCACCGACGTTCAAGCTCCCATAACAGCGTGAAATACGACATTTAAACATCTGCACAAACAATCACGTCAAATTCATTGCTTCGTATACAACATAGTAAAATATACATATGTATTTACAAGTATTACATGAACCGTACAAGCCAGCTCCATCATGTGACATTATTTAGTTCCAAAACTAATATCCAAGTTAATGACACAGCGTACCTACACTGAATAGTTCGTAATTGTGAAATACCTTTGCTACCTACTAACCTGTAAAATATTGCTGTATTTGTACTCACTACATTAAATACTTAGGTTGTGCAAATATATGAACTGAAAATCTAAATTGATTTCCTTTGAGCCTTAGTTGTCTTTTATGAAGGTAAATTGAAATCGGTAAATTAAGTTCCATTGAAATGTGTGCAAAATTTTGGTGTTCAATATTATGTTAGTTAAGATTTCGATCCCAAGAATGTATTTCTCCAAAGAAGTGTTTGTTACAGGAGAAACTAAAAATAAACTACAATATAAAAATACGGAACACTGAATACAACCTTATCAATCTATTAATTACAGATTTATTATTTTTAATAATGCTGGTGCCATTGTCTTTGTAATTAAACACAAAACAACACATTACAAAAGTTGCAAACTGCCGAACACATGCATACTTTTAGTTTACAACATGCAACCAAGCAGTCATTAGTATGTCAAGCTACGCCATTAGATCCGGCTCTAACCTTCTAATATTCTAAGTTACCTTAACTGGGCTACTTTACCATCCGAATCGATAGTGACCCATTTTAAAGTAGTTTAATATGGGGGAGAATAATGTGGTATGACCATACAGTCTTAGTAGCTCATGAATGGGTTTAGAATTATTAAAACTTCATGTGAAGCATATAACGTGGGTGCGTGTGTAAAGCCTGATGGTATTGATGTTATGTAAAAGTTGAGCAATATTGTTGCAACGATATGTTTTTGTGTTGCCGGCTACATGCAATGTTCCAGTGTTATGCGCAGGAGGAAAAAACTGTTTTCTGTAACATTTGATGCTGGGAAAAATGTTTAGAAACTGTTGCTCAACTTTCATTTACCATGAATTCGACGCTTGAAGCTAAACACTGTTATAACGATTAAAAGGCTTAAAAGTCCGATTAATGCTCAGGGTGGGCAAGTTCATCATGTTTTTTTTTATTATCGTCATCATTATCATCATTTTAGTCACATACGTACAATACAATTATTTTCTTAATGTCCCTCGTCAAACTTCGTATTTCGTCAGTCGTCGGATTTTTATCAGTTGCCCTTTACTGTACTTGGTGTAGCAATTCATGAAATCAAACGTAAATATATCAGAGAAAAGAAACAAGCAGACCAAAACTGTTCGTAACATAACACCAACTTTGTACTTACACTTAGTTCGTAATAAACGTTTTGACTTTGACTTTGACTTTCATTTTAGGACGTTACCAAAAGGACAATGGAGGAATCTCAAAATCTATGCCATTGGAAGGCTGCGTTCACGAGAAATTGAGTCACTGTTATTAGTATACCAAGTTACAATGCCTATAGATACCAATAGCAACAGTAGAACGGAAGCTATTAATAGCAATATTATTACATTGTCTGACATGACAAGCTAAAACAAAGATCAAAGGTTCATCTTCCTTTATTAAATCCGTTATCGAGAACCGAAAGAGATGAAATTATTGCAGGGTATAAGTTGCTTATCCTATACTATTAAATGAGCAATATAACGTGAATAACGTGAACGTATATTTGTAATCACGTTCTTGAAAACGGCTCTAACGATTTCGATGAAAGTTGCACTATATGGGTTTAGGCTGCCTGTCCACTGGAGCGGTGAGGAGAGGAGAGGAGCGGAGATGTGCCATTAGTATCCAATAAAATCTAAACTCAGGGGCAGAGTCAAGATTCTATTGGTTAATATTGGCACATCTCCGCTCCGCAAAAATTGATCTAGCTAGGTCTCATATTGGGAAAGTTCGTTTTCTCTATTTTCACCCGAACAGAGCGGCCGCCGACCGGTCGCCCAGGATAATAATAAATTAATTAATCTGTATAATTTTTCAATCACCAATAGCAAATACGTTAGTCCGTGTGGCTATTGTAAATCCACACCGCAGCTCGCATGTTATATCAAACGTGAAACACACAAAATAAATTATATCAACAAACTGGATCGTATTTGCAAATGAAGGTAATTGCTTCATTTGCGTTCGCAATCTCGTTAATACATTGTATTTTAATTAATATCTAAATAGGTGTACACTTCGGGAAGCGAGCCGTGCATGGGGCTCATTTGAAATCCAATCATATCCGGAATCAAATAACTGCTTAACCGCACCTGTGTGCTCGTTAATACAATTGGTATGCACAAATCGGACATGTTTGAATGTTAAATTTTATTTTATGGGAAAGTACGTTTAACGTATTTTATTCCTATGGAATAAGGAAAATATCGGTAAAACCTTCAAATGAAAAAGTCTACAGAATAAAATTAATAGCTACTCTTTTTGCGGTTTCCTTCAGCTTGGAGTTGACTGATTCTCAGAGGCTATATTTTTAAATACATAATTATTATATTTTTTTATAATGGCGAACAAATAATATTAACATAAAGGCTATGAGATTGTGTGGAATTAATTTGTTACTGTTGCTATGTTTAACTTGTTATTATTTAAATTATTTGTGTAGGTATCTTTGTAAAACATTCAGACAAAATGTAAATTGTTATTGAATAAATGAAATGAAATGAATGAAATATATGTACAACTGGATAATGTTAAAAATAAATGTACAGGTGTAGGTTAGGTACATTCGTAACAGCACGCACGCACGTCATAGGTGCAAACCCGAGCAGAATTATTTCTCTAATAAAATCTGTACACCCATTGAAACTGAAAACACGCAACCAATTTGAAGTTACACTCGCGGATTTAATTGAATTGGTTAGTTTTTTGCCCCAGAATCACGTTACGTTCTACTGTGACAATTATTTTTAATTACCTCTGTTTGATAGTTGGAAAGCTTTGTTTAATTAACAGTGATATTTAATTAGTTGTACATTTGCCAGTCTATTCAGTAATTGAGTGTTTGTTTTGATTAGAATTATATTACACGTGAAAAGGATAACAAGAGAGCGAACAAATGGTTCAGTGACTCGCACGCACGTTAGTACTATGCGAGCCAACTAAGAATAGGATCGCGCTTGTTGCCAACTTCACACGATAGCAGTACTTTCCTGACAGATATAGTACTGCCAGTATGTCAAAATGGCAACAAAATGGCGTCTTGACAGGCGCATTCTTAGTTGGCTCGCATAGTAGTACCTAACACTTTGAACTATACGAAAACAAGTCTTATTTCTACGGAATAAAGGCGTCAATGTCAGATTGGTACCACCGAAGTGACTATACACGTGTCTGTCTGTCTATGAGATTAACTAAACCGAAAACGGGAAAACCCAAGAACTAGCTTTGAAGTAAGCCTCTTGGTTAAAGATTTTCTGATCAAAGGATCATATTGAGCTCAACAGTAAAACTGACATGCTTTACTGTTTCATAGTCCCTTGGACAATAGAGCCACAAAGATAATACCTATTTGCATCAACAAAAAACATACTTAAGAGTCCTATTACATTGATTTACGGAAATTCATGATTTTTGATGCTGTAATTTTTAACAGCAGTAGGATATTTTAATTATTTGATACTAGCTTTCGCCCGCGCCTTCGTCCGCGTGGAGGTCGGAAATTATCCCACGGGAACCGGGATAAAAAGTATCCTATATGTTAATCCAGGTTATAAACTATCTGTGTGCCAAATTTCATCCAACTCCGTTCAGCCATTTTTGCGTGATTGAGTAACAAACATCCAAACATACAAACTTTCACATTTATAATACACACAAGGACAAGGATAGTATGGATTAGATTATTTAAAACTTTGATTAATTTATTGTAATTTTGTTTTATTATACGAGTATTGAGAAACGAAAACTAATGAAACGTATTCATTGTAGACAGAAGTTTTAAATTATATTAGTTTATTTAATAAAGTTTTATTTATTTGGAATATAAAGCTGAAAATTTGGAATATAGAGCTGAAATAACGCTGAATCAAGACGTTTAGTGCTTTTCTTAACAATTTTTTTCTGAAAACTCAAGAAATTTAAAGAAATTCTAGAACTCCAATAAACAAGTTAAACATTCAACTTATCTTTCAGTCATTTTAGCTTAAAATAGAATTGAATGAAACAATGTGAATTTGAGCGTCAAAGTTTCTTCGCCGACGGTTTTTCTTGTAAACGGAGTTCGTAAAATATTTATAGTTAATTACACGAAAAGAAAAATTTTAATGTGTCACTCTAACTTACAAGACAGAAAATGGCACTATCGTTATTCATAATCAAATAATTAAAATATCTTACTGCTACTGAAAATTACAGCGTCAAATATCATGAATTTGTAGAAAAAATGTAATTGGACTCTTAATATCACGTCAGTTTCTCCAAACGGATAGTGTAGTGTCTCCAAGGTGTATGCCAGGTAAACGCCCGCATTTCACCAGTTATGTTTTAAATCCCATGTAATAGGGGGCGAGCCTATTGTCATCAACCGGGCACAAATCTAGAGTTCGGGCTGCTACTGAGAAATTCCTATTAGGAAAACCTAGACACATAAATGCCCGACCTGGGAATCGAACCCAGAACCTCATGTTCAGCAGTAGCGACCACCAGCCCAATGGGGCAGACAATACCTATGTTCATCTGAATCAGGGACCAACCCAAGGGACCCCCTTTTCTTCATATAAAAGATTGAGCGTTATTGTAACGTCAAAAAAAAATTTTTTTTTTTATGAAATAAATAGTTTGAAATTTTTTTTTTTTTTTTTTTTTAACCTTTTAAAAATATCTGTAAAAAATATAAGTGTTGTAGTGTGGCTTTCGGTCCCTGATCTGAACTTCTTAACCAATTAAAAGTATAATTCCTAGTTTATTACTTCAAACCACCTTAGTGTCGTTAGAACTAAGGTGAAATTATGAAAGTTAGCCATAAACACTTAAACAGGCTTCACCTGAACGTTGCGTTGCTTTGTAAGGATACGTAGTATAGTTAATGAAAAGCCAGTCTTAAGTAGTTAGTACACTTGGTCAACTTGTTCCTATGAGTCTTGCAAACTACTGCGTGGTGTGAGCGGTTATAAAATAAGTTAATAAATCCCAGTCTGTACTTTTACTTCGAAAATAAATAGTGCTCGGGGTAATTGCGTATCACATCTTCTTCTTCTTCTTCTTCTTCTTCTTATATATAAAAATCATTTGCTGTTCGTTAGTCTGGCTAAAACTCGAGAACGGCTGGACCGATTTTGCTGATTTTGGTTTTGAAATGTTTGTCGTAGTCCAGGGAAGGTTTAAACGTTGAGTAGATAAGTACTTAGTGCCACCCGTGCGAAGCCGGGGCGGGCAGCTAGTTTACAATAAAATTGGAGGAACAGTGAAAGAAGCTCGTGACTAAGTAATAACAGCCGCACGGGTAGATCCATCAGGTTAAGCTATGTTTGCCGGGGTTGGTCCTTGCATGGGTGACCATCTTTACATACCGACACTCCTCCGTGCCTCGGAAAGCACGTTAAGCCGTTGGTTCCGGCTGTCATTAGTGGATCTTTGACAGTCGTTACGAGTTGTCAGAAGCCCGAAAGTCTGGCAACCAGGCTTACCAAGGGGTATCATTACCCAATCACTGGGTTATGGAGGTCAGATAGGCAGTCGCCTCATGTAAAAAACCGATATTCAGCTGCATCCGGTTGGGCTGGAAGCCGACCGCAACATAGTTGGGAAAAGGCTAGGGAGATTGACTTACAATAAAATTGCAATAAGTACCATTAATTTCATTATGTTTGAAAAATTCAACAAACAATGCAAACAACAAGCCATGGGTTAGTGATTTCCTTCAAAATCTTTCGGATTCTGAATGAAAGAGTGTTACGCAATTAATGCTGCTTTATTATGTTCTAGCTTTCGTCTGCGGCTTCGCCCCCGTATTACCGGGATAAAAAGTATTCTATGTGTTCCAGCTTATAAACTATCTGTGTGCCAAATTTCATCCAAATCCGTTCAGCCGTTTTTGCCTCATTGAGTAACAAACATCGAAACGTACAAACTTTCACATTTTATAATATTATTATAGTAGTATTTGGATTATTAGTCAAAGCCGTTGAGTTGTGGCGTTCAGACGTGAAAGTAGAATAAACAAACAAATTAATAATCTCACTTTCACGTGGTATCTTATGACGTGATAAATCTCTGAGATGGAAACAGACTGATATAAATATTAGGTAATGACTACCACCTAAACATAAAATGCAGAAGATAGAGTGCAGTGGTGGCCCAGTGGTAACGGCTCCGACTTACGAGTTGTAGGTCGTGGGTTCGAACCCAAGCAGGCGCTTTACTTTGTGTAAATAATTTCATCACCACTGCTCTCAAAACGGTGAAGGAAAACATCGTGAGGAAACCGGCATGTCCTAGAACCAAAAATTCGAAGACATGTGACATCTACCAACCCGCCCTGGGCCCGCGTGGTTGATTACAGCCCACTCCCTCTCACCGAGAGGAGGCCTAGTCTGATTTATGTATGTTATGTAAAGATAAAATATTATTACGTTTTTCCATCAGGAATTTCTCTGTAGCAGCCCAGAGTCTGGTTGATGGCACTAGGCTTGCAGCCTATTGCATTCGACTTAAACGTAACTGCCCGATATGTGGGTGTACCTAGTGCCTCTACTTAACCCATGAGGGGAAACAGGCGTCATGTTATGTTATGGTATCTAAACATAAAATCACTAAAGCAGGTACTTACATTATTTATGCACAGTGATGCCTGCGGATAAACTTTTTATGTTTTTTTGTTATATAATAATATTTATTCATAGATAAACTTAATTAGTTGTATATGTATTACGTTCTAAGTACTGTTTATTTTATTTTGTTACTTTTTATATATTCACAAATGACTGAACCTGACTTGATTTCCGTACGTCTGTTTCGGGTGACCACTGAAAATCAGCGCTGTGCTGTGGGTCCCCCATAGTACAGCATTATGCTGAGTGGAAGCCTTCTTATCACAGTCATGACGTGCACTATTTCTGTTTTCTATTTTTTTACTCATTTCTTTTTGTATGCACGTGTTTCTGTGATGAATAAACTTATTTTTCTTTCTTCTTTCTTTCTTTCTTTCTAAAACATATAACTTAAATTTCTGGAAAATTCGGGATTTCAATATGCTGCTGTAAGCAACAAATTGCATGGATTTCGAAATTATCACCTCGCCTGGCAGGCAGACTGGCAACCAATAGAATAATTATGTACAACACAGGTCGAAGCCGGCGTCCCTTGATTGATTAATCCCTCAGTCGCCTCTCACAATAGCTATACAAAGTAATAGTACGTTCTATTTGTAGCCGAACCACTCCGGTACAAATACGTATGTAGACTCACATTCAGGGAAATCAATTATTAAGCTAATTGACAACCTACTTCGTTTTTTTTTTACAATTGATGTAAACAAAAAACAACGGGTTGCACTCCGGGAGTGCCAGCAGAAGTGAAAACTTGACTGCGCTTTTTTACCCATCAATATGGGTAAAATTTCTTACCTCGCAATCCTTACGTAATGTCAAAGACTATTTATTTTGATATTTACTTTGTCGGTTGCTAGGCAACGGATCTTACGGTCACGTCCTGACGCGAGTTTAACATTTTTTACCAATCCCAAAAACAGTGCACAACGCCGCTAAAGAAGTTTTCACTTCAAAAACCGTTAAGTCTAATCACAACTGTCATTCTTTCACAGTTGAATGGCAAATAAAATTGTCGTAGAGTCTTTTCTTTACTTTATTTAACAAATAATTTCCCAGACTGCCAATCGGTGGTACATACACAAGTCCCCATTATATTCATAACGGAGTTAGCATAACACACATTGCCTTAACGACTATAATATTATATAACAATTTTATGTACGCAGCAATGCAGTCCCACCGGTAACAATTACGAGGGCGGAGCTTTCATTAAACTTCATGAACTCGCGTAGATTTATGTTCGGGAAGTTTCAAAGAGTTTGGCGCCTCGCTCACATCATTCGTGTCTCGTCGAAATGTTTTGTGAGCTAGTCGACCGCCTCAACTAGGTTTACACATATCGTAGCTCTTTTGTATGAAATTCGAAAATTGAGGTCGGTGTGACTCGGTTTTAGTTTTGCGGTTAGAGCGTGATTGCTTCGATTTTGGTGATGGCGTTGGATGGCAGTGTTGGTTAATTTGTTGGCAAATGTTTGGTAAATAATGTTTCAACAATTTTTTTTGTTAGTTTTAGTTGGTTATAAATAGACACAGTGTTTGTTAGCAACTCAGCAGTTCATTCTCATCTTTATATACATATACTTAAAGAGGTAGGTAAAATTTGTTAGTTTGTTTAAAGGGTAATCTTCAGAACCACTGATCCGATTCCGAAAATTCTTTTAATAATTGGGAAGCTGCAGTAGTGTCGAGTGTCATAGACAAAATTTTATGTTGTAGCGTTTATTCTGAAAGTAGGTATCGTCGCAAAAGAGATGTCAAATATTTCCCTGTTTTGATTAATTTGGCAATATTACTGTATGAAAATAAGAAATGTGGCTAACTAGCGAACTAGAATATTGATTATGATGCAATACTTAATTAATACGAGTATCTTAACACCGAATATTTAGTTTTAGATGTAAAAACTATTTGGAAAGTTTCCAAATGCTTTTTTTACACCTAAAACGGTTACAACACTAAATTCAATGTTATAAATGCAATTCAGTATTAATATTCTAGTTCGCAAATTATATTTTGGGCTGAACAACTAATTCAGTACAAAAATAACTCGTAGAAATATTTCCTCTATTACAGTTTCTTCACTTCAGAGGCAACTTGCAAAACTGTTTTCTTATGCAACTAACGAAACAGCTTTTTAGAACAAAACCAAATTGCAATTAGCGGGAGCGCAAACAATAAAAAAAACAATCATCATGAAACAAAAACCCTTTTTCTCTGGAAAGCATAAATCTTCCGTGTTTGGACTCTTTTGGCAGTCAAGGGTTAGCTGGCACATAAATAAAAACATTGTTTTCGTTAATTCTATGCAGATATTTAAGGCTCTTTTTCTATAAAGAATACAAAAATGCTAACCACTTTTAGTGTTTTAGTTTGGGTTGAATACACTTATTTTCTTTCTTTCTTAGTCTACATATATAATTATATTTATTTACGTTAATTGACGTCGGCATTCGTCACAATCAATGGAGTTAAGAACGGGTCAAAGTCAACGGAGCAGTGGTATGTAGACTAATAATGGCCTGGGTGATGGCCTTACCTCAGTTGACGTTACATGTTCCGTGAACAATGGCCAGAGAGGCCACATTGCCTCGACAGTTTACTCCTTCGATAACATCTTGCATAGAAATGGTTCGACGTCGATCGCGGTCAAGTGACTGACGGGCCTAATAACCTGCAGCTATTACTGGGTATGTTCCGACCTTTATAAGTTGAAAGGTCACGATTCAGCTTCTAATATTCATACCGATACCTTGTTCAGTTGTCAAATGAGGATTGGAATTAGTATTTATGGTGGACTGGTGGATTTGGCAACAGCTTATCCTTTATTAGGTACGTTTCTTAAAAGAAGAACTGAAGAAGTTACAAATAAGTGTGAGGCCAGGACCACGACATAGGGCGGTGCGTCTTGCAGTGCGTCTTGCGGGACATCTTGCGGTGCGTCTAGCGGTGCATCTTGCAGGGCAGGGTGGCACTCGTATGTTCCCGCGCCGCTCTCCTCTCCGCAAGTCTCACCGCGGTGACTCATGGCACACTCGAAATAATTTCTAGCATTTGGTCTCGCCGCGGTCGCAGACGCAAGACGCACGTCGCGCGAGCAGTGATATCATGGCCAAGGGGTAAGACGGTGCCTATTTTGATGCAAGACAATGTCAATTAATTATTTTACTGCAACTGCCTTCGACTTATCTATTGGCAGTTACGCATGGTAGAGAGTGGAGGGTATACACAACACACAGTTCTATACTTTGAACGAATCCGTCAAACAAAAGTGTAGTACAACCACAAACCAATAGGTACCTCCTGACGCTGAAAAAATTGGAATTCAAATAATATTTATCAATATCCTATTAAAATGTAGAATATGACATTCGTCCAGAATATGATATCCGTCCAATCAGTGTTAGAGATCACAAACAACTGTTGTTTATGTTAGCACAACTATCGTGTTGTTAATTGTTACATGGTGTTTGTGGAACAGCAAACAAGCCACATGAGGCTGCGTTTACACTGGGTTCAATATTTACTTATTTAGGATAGCTGCAGGCGTTTTGAGTTAATAAAACAACATCTCGCTAGGTTCTATACTCGTACATAGAACACTCTCATTTCAGAGGCGACTCTATTGCCTTAGCTGCCAATGAGTAATTTTATGATTGAAAAACCCATTGTTGTCTTTTTGCTAGACCAGGGTTTCGTACCCAAGGCTCAGTAGTTTTCTTCTGTTCACAAAATCAACGAGGAAGTTAGAACATCTTTTGACGATTGAATACCTACTTCTTCTGAATTTCAGGTTTACTTATTTTATTTTTTTCAAAACTAAGCATTAAGGTTGTTAAAACCCATTTCTTTCCTAGGTTTCCATTTCCTAGAATTATGCATAAACAAGCTTTGACTTACGAATACCATAGCATTCCATAGAAACCGCCTTTACATCAAAATAATGAGCCAAGATTATCCAGTATTTTTAAAACCTACCAGTAAATTACTTTAAAATTGGTTTTCTGTTATGAAACGGTACAAAATACTTTGTTCTGTATTCCAAGATATTTAAATTCATACAAAACAATAAAACGTTATTTAAATTAATAAAAATGTAATTAAGAGGGTCCGGATAAAAGTCACTCGATTAAATGTCGTATAACAATGACAAAAGGCCCTTAATGTAACCGAGGGCGCTCTCTGTCAGCCCTCCCTATTGATGCACAGATAGGGAGGACCCTATCAAAATTTAAATGCGGTCCATTTTAGCTGTTTCGGTCTGCGGAATCGTAATGAAAATATCCTTACATTTACCTATATTAGATTTTTTATTCGACCCTATACTCGTATTAAGCTAAACCAATTATTCCGTGATGGCGATCCCGACTTTTATACAAATTCAAGTCGTTGTATAGCGAGTCTAATATTTTCCTTTTCAATATGAAAGTTGTACTTAAACTGCGCGTCCAGACCGCGCTACATCAACTCACAAGAGAAATATAGCGCTTTCATAAAATCCGAGGTGTCATTTCCTTTTGAATAGTTCGTTATATCTCCGCGGTGAACGAAGTCGTGTATAAAAGTCTCAGGTTATTACAAGTCGACCGCGATCCTTCGGCATCATTGTAGGCGAACGTGTTATAAAACGGAAACTAAATCGCGCTTCTATTGACAAATGACAGCGCTCGACTCGTTACAATACCGTATCGTTTTCCAGGCCCATACCATTTTATATTTCCTTCCACGGTTTGATGTCGTATGATCGTAAACTAGTATAGTTTCCTTCCTATTGAACGTAAGGATTGAATATTCTCCTTTGATGTGATGTGTACATAGTATTTGCGTCTATAAATAAGGCCATTACATCGGTGTTCGTTTACTAGTCTTCCTTTATTGCGATGTTTTTGCGGCTATTGGGTGCTTTTCTTGAAATATCTATGGCTGGGAATGTTCATGTGTAATGGTTTTTATAGACGCTAGGCGGGATACGGGCTAGTAGATATTATGGGTTCTAGATGTAAATAAATTGAAGAAGCAAAAACGGTCGGTATTTTATATAAGTATATAGTTTGTGCTGCAGTTGGGGCAGTTCTAGTTTAAAAAACTTGGTATTCTGTTGTTCATGCTTGGTACCAAATTTTTCTCGACTAGATTTATTAGCATTTTTTCTCTATTCGTAGTAACCTAGTTTTGTGCTACTAAAACGTGAAAATATAGTAGCTAAGCTGGGTAAGTTTATAAATCATGAAATATAAACTCAACACACATGTTAGTCCTCACTCAAACGAAGTAGGTAAAAGAATGAATAAATATTTCCTTTTGCTGAAAGATATTGTTTACTTAAAAGATTAAATAGTTTGACCTTACTAACTGAGGACTAGCTTTTGTTAGAAATAAATATAAAAATGGAAGGTATTTTTTTAATTCTCATTGAGTTTATTAAAACTGTAATACTTTTCTTTTGAGTGCAGCCAAACATCTTATGCTTATTTGTAGCTCTGGAGGTCTATTACGTATTTTCTGTCTTTCTTTTTTTTTCTAATTAGTATTACTAACTAGAAAATCATGTTGTATCATGGCTACTTACTCTGTTATTAGCAAGTCAATATATTGAAAGTATTGGTATGGGGGCCCGCATGCGGTTACAGCAAGCTGTTTGTTAGATACAACACTTTCGACTTCACCCACTTTTCATAGAACTCATACGCCATGCCGTCATACATATTGGACGTGAACCCTCCGGGAGGGTTACCAGCATAACGTTTGCGCTAAAGTACCATCGCGGACGGTCAACGGCATTAGGTTTAAAGCCGTGTTATACTCGTAAAACACTGTCAAACGAGATAAAATCGTGTTTTCACGGGGTCATGTCGCTATACGTAGTTTCCAACCTTTTAAATTTTTTGCAAATATTTGTAACCGTGAATACCGTACCGTATATTCTTACAATAAAAATGCTTGAATAAAAAAAAAAACGGATATACTAATAAATCTTGTTAAAATATACATCAGACATTATTTTGACGGTTTAGAATTCTTTATTCGGTAAGAAAATCATACATTTAAAATGAGCCCTCCACGAGGGCTCTCGGCATCCCATATGCGACTAGGTGAACCCTCCAGGAGGGCTTCTGGCACGAATACTAGAGATGACCGTAGGCATTCCAACGTGAAATCGGTCATAGGTCACACTCTTCTCAATCGCATTATAATGGTGGCACATTATCTGTATCATACCTACTGTCCTACGCAAGTATATACTTTATATTATTCATATTCTTTATATCGAGACATAAATCCCCACTTTCAATACTTTTATATCCCATACATAAGAAGGAATTTATTACGTTTCGATAAATAAGTATGGTATAAACCCTCTTTGTAGGAAGGGTCATAAATCACCCAAATGAACCCGAGCCTCCATTGACAAAAGTAGCATCATAAATAAATAAATACATTCTTACACGGTTGCCGCCACTCGAGGAACTCCTTCAAGTGATGTTCCCTTTGTGCAAATAATGTTAAATAGGCATTTATACAAACATATTTCGCATTTGTCAAAGGTGTCCTTTTATGGTGATTTGTGATATTTTTTCGGTTTCGTGGGTCCTTCTTTGCTTTGTTACAAAATAATAAATACTACAGAAACAAGTATGTCTACATATTTTTGCCATCGCATTCGGTTTTATTTTGGCTTCAAGGGAAAGCGCGTAACTGTAGAGAATAAAGCCCGATTTACATGGTGCGATTTAATTGCCTGTAACATACCATAAGCATAAGTTTTGATTGATAGCATAAGTTGAGACAACAATGAATTTCGCACCGTCTAAACAGTGTTTAGACGGTGCAAGTCGTTTATTGCTTCAATTTTATTGTATGCCACAGGCAAGAAACTTACAGCGTGTCAATGGGGCTTTACTCACGTTAACAGTGCTCACGAATGTGGGCTATAAGAAGGTTATAAAGTGGAAATATCATACAATAGGTACGTACGAGAGGATCGCTATCGAATTCACTTCAAAGGACAGAGCGAAAGGAACAAGTCGATTGGAAATAATCTTCATTTTCAGGAAGGAATCGTGACTAGTAGACGTGTCATGATGTTATCTATGAGGCCGGCGTTGAAGTGGGTATTATTGATGTGGTTTCTTGTTAAAGATTATTCAGATCAAAAGAAATCTTTGAACAGTTTATAAATCCTATCAACTTTAAAGTCTTGCAAAGGCAGTCCTTGATCAGCATCAATCTCTCTTTGGATTATTGTTTTAAAATATTAGAATGGCATGTTATCTTACAGTAGATAAGGTGTTTATTTATTTCCTGATATTCAGGACCGGTTACCAACTTATGTTTCTGAATCCCCACCAAGGTACGAAGAAACCATTTGATTGCTCCGAGCAAGCCCAAATCATTCTTCATAAAATAAAATCGAAATCTACACACACAAAGGAAAACTGTAAATTTAGTTTTAATGTAAACACATTCTATTGGATACTTTAAGGGTTGGAAAAGTGTATTCCGAACGCTTGGAGAGTTTACCGACGTTTCGTAAACCGCCGAGTAAAATGTTTGCCAGGCAGACTTGAGCAACACAAACAAAACGCATCGGGAGTGCATTTTCATAGATGCAACGTGTGAACATTTTACATTGAAGCAATTTAAAAAGCACACCAATATTCATGAACATTTCTCGTTTTATTTAATCTTCGCCCAAGCGGTCCTCGAATCAGTACTTTAACAAAATTAAACTCGATGCTGTTAATCTTCTAAACTGCGTTTTTGCGTTCAACAATGAAACCAAAGATGAACATAGAGATTGAAAAAGGAGAGAGGAATGAAAGAAATAAACTAAAAAGTAATCTACTGAAACGATAAATCAATTTCACCCCATTGAATCAAACGCTACGTTTTACGGATTCGTAGTTGATAAACATTTCCTTGTCAGCAGTACATAAACAGAGTGGAAATTACGTTATCACATTATATAGTACAGCGGTAATTATTACAAGTTGTTACCAGTCTGTTAAAATAGTAAAAAAACAATTTTACAAAAAAATTGAGAAGGTAATTTTTCAAACAAAATATTTTGCGTAAAAATTGGCAGGAAATAAACCACCCTTGATAATACGATACAAGCACGTGCGAGGAGATGGTATCAACAATTTAACACAAAGGACATCACCCATTTTGTTAGGAAATTTGGGATTAAAAAAAAGTCTGCGGTCAGGAATGAATTACATTTTTTTATTTGAATGGTGGCAGTAGTAGAAACATTTCTTTGTATGGCGACAACCCTGTCAAGCATTTGCGAGTAAAGATATACAACGATCGTTAAATGAAATAAATTATGTACATCTGCCATTTCGTGTAAGATCCCGTATGATTATCATTCCGCTATTTTAAGATGGGTGATACCACCAGCTACATACATCACTATTAACTAGCTAGCACTCGTCTGTTATCGGCGTGGTATTGATGGATTACAATAAATATCAATCTAAAATAATAAAAAACATCAATGGTGAAATATATCACTAACCTTCGGTTTGCCGACGACATGGTTAACATGGCTGAAACCATGGAGGACCTCAGTACAATTCTCGATGACCTCAGTAGAGCCTCCGAAACAGTGGGTCTTAAAATAAACATGGACAAGACAAAGGTCGTGTTAGATGCCCATGTAACACCCGGGCCACTCTCATGAAGATTGGAGACGCTACTCTCGAAGTTGTAGACGAGTAGCTCCAACTTCGAGAAAAATGTCAATCGTAGAATCCGACTCGGCTGGGCAGTGTTCGGAAAGCTACGCAATATTGTCTCGTCCCACATACCGCAGTGTCTCAAGACGAAAGTCTTTTACCAGTGCGTGTTGCCAGTGATAACCACATATGGCACTGAAAAGTGGTCGCTCACAATAGGCCTAATCAGAAGGCTAAAAGTCACCCAAAGGGCAATTGAGAAGGCTATGCTTGGAGTTTCCCTACCTGATGCGATCAAAAATGAAGAGATCCGCAGGAGAATCAAGTTAACCGACATAGCCCGAAGAATTCCCAAACTTAAGTGGCAATGGGCAGGACACATTCCTCGCAGAACAGATGGCCGGTGGGGCCGAAAGGTTTTGGAGTGGCAACCGCGTACCGGTAGACGTAGCGTTGGAAGGCCTCCCACAAGATGGACCGCTGATCTTGTAAAGGCCAGAATCGGTTGAAGTGGTGGTGCTCCGGCTTATGTCCAACAGTGGACGTCTTTCGGCTGAAATGATGATGATGATGATAACAGAGTTGAAATGTCGAGAATTACCTCACTGATTATATTATTATAGAATATTGTGTATTGATGTATGAATATGAATGTATGTCCCACGAGTGTCGCGACAGGATACGACCTCTTAGAAATCCGCCAAGTTAATTACATTTGAATCAAGGTAAACTTCTACATTCGACTTCAGCATCAACCTTGTCAAGGTGCGCTTGGTCTACTGGTTGGGAGCTGGCAGAACATGAACATGAGCTGGGACTCTAGGCTGTCGGCTAGACATTCGGCTTTGTCAGGGTTGTCGAAGGTGACGCTCTTGTCGGGACGGATGAGAGTGACTGAACTGAGTCACGACACGCGTATCTATTGTGTAGTATAGGGCTGGAGCCCGTGGAGCCCATGGGAAGGGGCGCGGTCGAGAGTGCTAGGTTAGGGTAGGTTTTTACGTTTTTACCGGAACGTGCAGCGCCTTTGTAGGCACTACCAAAATAATAATTTATTTTTTCCCGTCGCCGACGTTCTTTTTCTTACCAACCGAACCCAAATTGTTCTCGACTTTGACGCCGTAGTAAAAAATAATGCGTTCTATGTGTACTTTAGAAAAATGTAATTATTGATGGCCGCCAAAAAAAAAATATCCCAGAATGGGTGATCGCTCTCCTTTATGGTTTTGTAACAAAATAACCATAAAGGAGAATGAGCAAGTTGGTCTACCTACTCAACACCCACAAGCCATACATCAATGAAAAGGAAATTGTTTATGTACTATATTTCTTTGTATGACCACAAATGTGTACGTCCTGCTTTGTATGACCACAAATGTGTAAGTTCTTTGTGTAAATATCAAAAATAAAAGTAGTGTAGGGTTTGTCCCTTTTACATAAAACAGACTTTACATTCTCCCGCCAGCGACGCCCTTAGCGAGAAATCGACTAGTTTATAATTAGAATTATGCTTTAGCTGGAGGCTTTAAGTTAGTAGCTTAAGGCAGCCACAGGAGGAGGAGGACCACTACGAGATGCCATCAAGAAAAAAAAAAGTTGATCCTTTTCTATAGAGGATGAGTGAACTTTACACCCCGTTCCTCATGCCTCTAAAATAATAATATGTAATAAGACTATTTTGTTATTCGTTTTTTGTCTCTTTTTCTAAATTCTGCCAGCCCCTAGTACTTTCACACTATTAGTTATTAGTTTTGTTAACATAATCTTTTCTGAAGCATATTGGCATTACTGTTGAGTAGGTAGACCAAGGTTCATAATTATATTTTTGCCCATACTCCGGGTTTAATATTGTTTAATACTAAAACGAAAAAAAACGGTTTCTTATCAATTATTTTAATTATTTATGTGTAATACGTAATGAAGAATACGTGATCTCAATTAATGCGATAACCTAATCGCCACGTTGTATAAGATTTTTGGGCTTTTCCAATATTGACGGATGTAGACTTGGGCATCACCAATTCTCTTCGGAAATGATGTGCGGAATCGGCAAGTAAAAGGCATTAAATCTGTCTGGAGCGTTCGATTTGCATTGGGAAAATTGCATTTTCGTATCGTCGGCGACAAGGAGGCGGCGCCTGAACGTTTGCAAATGTGTTGCAAAAGCTTTGCTTAGAGTTTTGCCCCTAGCGTTGCCACTGGCAATACGATGCCGTGCCAAGCAAATGACGTAATCCGGAGGCACTTGTGGACTTTGTGGCAAATCACATTGTATTTTTGTACTGATTATTTTATTGAATCTTTGTTATACCAATATCAGAACAAGAAATCTGCTTCGCATGGATTTAAAACAATACGTCCAGTAACAAACTTGTATTAAAAATCACGGGGCAGTACCGAAAAGGTGGACACACTACATGATAAAAATACTTTTTACAGTAACAATTATTGACAGCAACTAAAATATGAAGTAAAAAAGTGAAAAAGAACTTATTTTAAAATTGACAGTGAAAATTACTCATTTTAAAATTTTTTGGGCATAAAATATGTAAATTTTAGTATAAATATTTATTTTATAAAACAAAATTAACAAGAATAAAAGAGAAAACCTAAAAAGAACCGTCTGTATTATTACTATAGAAAATATTAAAAAACATGGAACGTTGCTATCCAACCGATTGTGGGATGTATACTGTAACTCCGGTGTTGGTAGCTTCAAATAAATATTGTGAATCGGAACCACATTGCTGTCCGCGTTTGCCGCGTTGCCAGAAGCCAGTGTACTACTGCTGTGAAGAGAGGCCGAGGAGGTCTTTTGACTGTTGTGACACCCCTCCGCAGAAACGCTGTTGTTCTCCAAAGGTCCGGCGCAACCCATGCGCGTTACAACCGAACTGTGACTCTTGTTGCTGCGAGCCATCACCTTGCAAACCAGTCAAAACAAAGTATATAATGCCCTGCTACAGATACGAAGACGGACGAGTTGTAAGTTATGTTCATAAATGGCGTTATATATATATCGTTGAATTAGTCAAGTTTTTTCGATCAAAATAGAAGTAGATTCAAGTTTATTTTGTTTGTTTACGTAAATACGGTGTAGCACACAGTTTTTTTTTTAAATAGAGAAAGTATTAGGTATAAATTAGGTAGTTTTAAAGTAACATCAATAGAATGTTTAAGTCCCGTGCTGAAACCAACATATTTATAACATAACAACTCGCCCGTATTTTTTGAAGAGGCAAGCAGTGGTGTTAAGTACCAACTGAAACTGGTGGTATGTAGCCAATGTCAAGTTTTGGGAAAAACACTACCTATTCAAGAAAGTCCTATTTTAAAATTTCTTCCTTGAATCAAAGCTCGGGTATAAAAGAATTACGATGAAGTGTATTCTGGACATACCTGCTTGAATTATTTCTTTGTGAATATTTTCGTTTCCCATTGTTCTGTTGTTAGTTTCAGGAACGGTATGTTCCGACACGTTATGGTAGACTCCCCCAGTCAGCATACCGTCGAAACGGAATGCAGGATCAATTGCATGGGTATCGCGGAGCTATCCGATACTTATGTGCGGGTGAAGGACCTAACGGCGCAGCTTGTGTCTACACCAGCGTTGAACCTATGTGTAGACATTTCCCGAGAGTGACACAAGAAGTGCTTCCTGTTAGAAGGAGAAAGGAAAAAAAGAATTAGTTTTACTAAGCGTAGCTATGTACCTATTTAGTATGAGCCATCAACCTTGTTTAAAGAAAAATAAGAAAAAGAATACACCTGGCAGGTAAATCCTCTGCCGTCATCTGCGCTAAGGCGGAACGGAATTCAAGATCACCAATACCATGAGTGCGGCAGTATTTCATACATTCGCAAGTGTTGGGATCCTAAGCTGTGGAGCTACTACCCTATTTCCATCCCTATCAAACCGACGAAGAAATGTTCCGTACTTAAAAAGCAGCACTGACATCTTCTATGGTGCGTAATTGAAGTAATGAGTAGCGTTTATTAAGGCATCTAACAGCAATGACGCATTTGTTATCATTACTGTGATGTATTTAAGTAGATACCTAGATAGATAGATGAATAGATAGCTAGAACATACTTTATCGAAATACATTCAAAGCTTTCAAACTTAATTTGTACCTATTTTTATTAAACTTATTTTTAGTGTCCGACCGAAACACGAATTTCTACCGAAACCGAAACCGAATCTTCGGTATCTGTCTCAGTTTCGACCGAAACCGAACCTTTTTTAGACCTGTTAAAAATCTATTGTTTACTAGAACTTGGCTTATTTTTTACACGTAGACGTGTATAATGAAATAAAAACAATAATGGATCTACGTGATTTTTTTTTACAAAACATGCTAACTACTTCTAGAAATAAAAATTGTCAATAATCAACACTTACATTATAAAGGAAGGACCTCATTAATTGCGTTTACAATCACAACATTCTAATTACACGTGTTAAATGAAACAAAAAACAATAATTGAAGTAGGTATGTGAAAAGAAAAGTTTTTTTTTATGTTACTGCTGTAAAACAAACAAAAATTATAATAAAAATTAACAAACATACTATGCTAGGATAGTTAACATGTTTGTTAATTTTTTTTTTTTTTCTTTGAACGATTTGTCAATAATCAACACTTACATTATAAAGGAAGGACTTCATTAATTGAATCATCCTAACAACACGCGATAATTCATGAACGCAGAGTTGCGGTGCGGCCAAAGGTTCGGCTGATTTTCTGCCGAAACCGAAACTGATGCCAAAACTAGATTTTTTTGCCGAAACTTCCCGAAACCGAAAACAAAACCGAACCTTCGGTCGGTCATTACACTTATTTTTGTATAAATTGCGAAAATACCGGGAAATTCGCAATGCCTGAGTAGGGCGTAACTAAACTGCAACTGTCTGGTCCGTTGCAGGTGAGAAGGTTCCCCGTGAGCGCGTTCAAGCGCAATGGAATGCAAGATATTGAGCACTCCATGCAAGGCACTGCGAATTTCCTTGTAAGGCAACCACAAGACGTGTCCATCGAATGTGAAGTCTGCTCGAACCCGAACCCCGTCAAAGTCGCCGACCCAGCCAGAGTACCTCTTTATTGCCACAGACACCCACTCGGCCGACCTCACCGCAAGAAGCCTATTGAAGTTGAACTAGAAGATATATTGGACTAGTGCTCTCTAGAGCTAACTAAGCTAACTGAAGAAATTATTATTAAATAATACCACCAAAATGAATAGAACCACTTTATGTAAGCGGTTTTTCTGGTATTATTGCAGGGGTTGCGTTGTACGGGTTTTCTTATCTTGTATACACAATATAGGTATACCTTCTTTCCATATAAAACAATTTTTTCTTCCTACTGGTTTTTGACATGACCAACTAAGTAGGGTCGTTGTTTTACAAATAGTTAATGAAATGAATTTTGCATTGTTTCAGGCAAATCAACCAACGGTGCTGATGCGCCGCGCTTGTGAGGTGGCCTGCGGGAGGCGCAAGCGGAAACCTTTCGTGGTGTCGTCATATGCGGCAGACCCTCACAACGAAATACGACGGTTCCATGCTGAAGATGAACGGGTATATTCCTATTCAAACAACTAATCCCTAGGTACCATTTCAGTATTTGCAAATAAGGTATAAAATTTTAGGTTTAGCGATCTTGGGATCGTTTTGAGCTTAATTTATTCTTCGGAAGAATAATAAGTCTTGAGCGTTATAATAATTCTTCCTTAACGAATAACTTCCTTCGGTTGATTCAAATTGAACTCGGCGATATTTTATGAAAAATTAATATTCAGTAGGAGGATGGAAAACCGCCACCTGAATTGATTCCCACGCAATATCCTTTTAGAAGTCGAAGCCAAAGCAAAAAGCCGAATAAACGCCGTCGGTGACGCCGAGGAGAAATTCAATTTCATTACAAACCCAGCCAGTGCTAGAAAAATGAATCCGCCGTAGACCACAACCGGAAAATGAGATTAGAATTCTTTTAATAAAAATCCGAAAAGTTCGGAACAAATTAATTTTATTCGTCGCAAGCGAAATAATTGCATCTCAAAATGCAAGTCAATTTGTGAGTTCGGTTTAAATAATTATGTCTTTATGCTTTGGTAATGCTCAAATGTACTTGTAGGACTCAGATATACAGAGTGGCAAGGACATCGACGCGAAAACTGATACCATGGATTCAGTGCATAATTCTAAACCCGGGCGTTAAATTTTTTGTCGGTAATTTAAAAAAAACTGCTGTTTCATAATTTTGACCATTGCACTTTTCTATGAAACAGCAGATTTTTTTTATAACCGATTAAAAATTACAACGCAGGGGGGTTTCAGAATCATGTACTGAATCCATGGTATCAGTATTCGCGTCGATGTCCCTGCCACCTTGTATTATATAATAATTTTATCAATAATTGCACGGCACATAATGCGAAGCATTAGAGAGTGCTCTACGACCGAAAATTTTTTTTAGCCCCATTTCTGCAACTGTTTTTATTGTTACACTCCTGCTAGTACACAGAACCTACTTAATTTATATACCATTGTATAGATGATTAAATGGAGATTAATACTTTTAACAATTGATTTAATGCAGCAGAAATGAAAAAAGCATCAAAATAGTTGAAAAAAAAAATTCTGTCCGTCAATGTATGAAACCTGAAAACATTGTAGCTTGCGATAAAATCAATTAATAGAGTAAATTTTTTTTTATACATTCCTTTCAGCCATATAAGGAACCTATATAACATACCATATAACATATTGAAAATGGCTCTTTTATTCAAAGTAGTTTAATTATAATTAATAAAATACTAACTAAAATATAATATCTATATCAAAATATTTCCAACCTTGACTTGACGTCCGTTGCCTAGCAACCGACCGACGAACTTTGACATGACGTAAGGATTGCGAGGTTAAAAATTTTACTCATATTGGTGGGTAAAAAAGCAGTCAAAACATACTTCATGAAAAGTGAAAAATTGATCATTTTTGTTAGAAAGATGTTTTGAATTTCTTTTTCGTTTATGAATGAGTGTTATGAGGCGTGCACTTTTGGATTTTCCAAACTATCTTATACATACACAACCAATGTATTAAACCTTAAAATTTAAGGTATTACAACGTACAAAATTTTAATAGGTACTTACATTGCTTCTGACTGTCTTTAGAATACTAACATTGGCTAAAGCATTGACCAAGGCTATGTCGCTTGCGACGTCAAACATATCCAACGTACAAACGCACCGAATATATTAGGTACTAGCTGTTCGTGCCCGGCTTCGCCCGAGTGTATTTCCGACTTTTCCGGTGGATAAAAAAAAAAACCTATATTAAGAATACAACAAAAGAAAAACAGCCAAATCGATCGAGCCAATCTCTAGTGATGATGTCTCTAGTAGTGACATGCAGTATTTATTTTATTTTATAGATAGCATTTTTTTATGTGCTCAAAATAAACTAAACGTGAATTCATGCAAGCCTAGTACTTTTTGTCAGTTATAAACTATTTGTGTGCATCCAAATCCTATTAGTGGTGATTGTATTACTATCTTGAATTCATGCAAGTCTAGTACTTTTTGTTAGGTTACTCTCAGATATTGTACACAACGTGTCGTGAACAGAATCCCGTGTTTATGACGATAACTGTTTCTTGCAACTTACGATTTTAATGAAACAAAGCCTATATTCTCATCCAAATTAATTTCTGACTACCTGTGAAAACTACATGAAAATCCGTTAAGTAGTTCTAGAGATGTGCGCGAACAAACAAACACACTGTCTGTACAGACACGCGATTCTACTGTTTTATTATAATATATGTATAGATAGGTACATTTGAAATACTGTCGAACGAATCTACGACTAAAGCAACATTAACAAAGTTAAAGGAACCTCTAAGTTCTAAGTCTAACCAAATTACAGAATTTGTCAACTTCAAAATGTGTGTTTAAGAATCGGATTATCCGTAGAATTAGAATTTTAATTAAATTGCTCCACTATTTACGAGCTATTTACGTGAGATTAGATGTTATTTGGAGTACGCCCGTTTGGTGTGTTTTTGACATCGATCGTGCCGTCTCGCGGACCGCAATGTTTATTCGGTGAACGCGACATGGGTTCAGATGGGGATTTATTTTCGACTGGGGCTCAAGATACGACTCGTCGTGATTGGACCCTGTAATCCGAAGGCTCGCAGAATTAGGCCGGCTCTGTACGCGAAACACCCGCTGACTTGCTCTTGTCTAGTTAAACATTTTATTGTTTGACATACTTGACAGTTTAATTAAAGTTTAATCTCTTAACGTGATGGTTCACTAATCCGCTGCGGGCCGCAAACTTGAGCGCGATTTTGCAAATGAATATTCAACGAATTGTACACACCATCACCTGGGCCATTTAGCATCCTTTTACGCAAAAGAAAATTAACAGATCTCTAACTGAATTTAAACTTTCAACACTCCTCGTCTAAGCCCAGTAATTAACAGAAAGCGTAGTTATTATCCGAAACACGGAAACTTTCTGGATAGGAATTTGCGACTTACGATTCGTGTTTTTTTACCTGCAAAGTTAATTAATTTACGGGATTCCAGTTCAGAAACTTATCTGCTTATGCAAATAAGAAGATTGCCGCCCCTCGTAGAGATTTTTAAATTAAATTTGACTTTTATTTGTTGATACTGGATGAATTCTTGATCTTCTTCGGGTCGTTTTTCGCTCCATTTATTTTTTATGATTTTTTTAAAGTTTGTTTTGTTTATAAACAGGGGAACTGTTGTTACCACTTCGAGAGAAATAAATCTCCTCCTCGGTGTTGGGGTTCTGCATCAAGTCGGCGCTGCACTCCGTATCACCCGGATTGTGTTGAGTGTCAGTACGTAGACAGTGTGTACGCGCATCCCGACACGGAAAGCTGCTGTCACTTTTGCCGATGATGCTAACAATCCTCTTAACGAAATATTTATGAAAGTCCTTAAATTATTTGTGTAAACCTTTTTCTTTTATGCCCAAACAATTTGGCGGCTATATTTTTGTAAGTAAAGTGTATTCATAATTCGAGTGTTTCATTTTGAAATGTAATAAAAATTATGTCTCAGTAATATAGTCAGTTATGCTAGATTTTGTAAATTCCAACTGTGACTATTTTACTGCAACATACTTATGGATTTTTATTTGGTAGTCATAGAACTAGATTAATATGTATTTTAAGAAATTCATAAATTGTCTTTTATGTGGGGCCACACTACACATACTGATTTCTTTAGTTGACCCAGCCATGCACATTATGTGCTATTTTAAAGACTTATAACATAGGTAGCTTTCGCTCGTGGCACCGCCCGCGTAAAGGGCAGAAATTATCCCACGGGAACGTACTACCGGGATAAAAAGTAACCTATGTGTTAATCCAGATTATAAACTATCGGTGTGCTAAATTTCATTCAAATCCGTTTAGCCGTTTTTGCGTGATTGAGTAACAAACAACCAAACATACAAAATTACCATTTATAATATTATTATTACTAGCTGCCCGCCCCGGCTTCGCACGGGTAGCACTAAGTACTTATCTACGGCGCACGTACCTACCTACCTATCCTAACTACCTACCTACATACATACCTACTTACCTATATACCTACCTACCTACTTACCTAAATACATACCTACCTACCCTACCTACCTACTTACCTACCTACCTACTTACCTAAATACATACCTACCAGCCCTACCTAATTACCTACCTACCTACCCTACCTACATACCTACTTTACCTACATACATACCTACCTACCTACCTACCCTACCTTCACCTACCTATCCTAAAACCTTCTCCTTACTATAAAAAACACAACAAAAAAAGAATTAGTTAAATTGGTCCAGCGGTTAACGCGTGATGTCGTGACCAAGGAAATTGGGATTCAGTTTTATATATATAGATTATGTTATAAATTATGTAATACTAGCAGACCTGGCAAACGTTGTCCTACCCGAAAAGCGCCACCTACCGGATCTAATTGTATTTTCAAACCATCCAGAGACCCACTCACAAATATACCTACACACAAAATTTCTCTAGAACAAAGAATAGTATTTATTACACATAATAATTATTTACATAATCGAATTTAAAGCTCATAATGAATTTAAAACTTTATATAATAATGAAGACGCCTTCTTCTGAATAAAAGGATTAACAATACCTTTGATTTAGATTTATGTTTAGTAAAATATGAAATATTTAAATGATAATTGATAATAACACTCACACTTAGTCCGGGTTCATTAGATATTTGTGTAAATTACATCCACTTTTACGCAGCGCAAAACTATTTGATTTCGCTTCAATATTTACGTTTGTTTGCATTTTGAAAATAATAACCACAACACTAGTAACACAACGCTAATAGATTTAAATACACGTCACCAACAATAACCACGAACCAACAAAATTCTATTAAGATTTGAATACTCGTAACGAACAGGATCTGTATACCTCACAGAAATCGAAATGATTAATAGGTAGACCACAAAAAACGAAGTAAAGTTTTTTGTGGTCTACCTACTAAACTTTATCATTTATGTGTGAACAAGACGAATAAAACAAAAAACGAATGATTATTATCGATCTACTACTAAATATTAAAAGCTAAACTAAATATTAATTTTATTCTATGGAATTGGTAATATACTTGTCAAATAAATCGACTAAAACATCAAAATATGCAGGAACAACTCTAAAAAAAAGTAAAAATTGAACATTTTGGCACGACAAAATGGCGTCCGCGCAGGCGTGCAGCGCACTACACTCCGCGTTCTATTTATTTGTTTTCTATTGTTTTTTAAGTGTTAATCGACGGGAAATGTTGTTTTTTAAATAATTAAGTAGTGTCGTCATCGTATATAGATAATATTTGCACTAAATAACATCGTAATTACCTATTACGGACCCATCAAAAAATGTAAACAAACTCGGTAATGAAAAAACGTGTTGTTGTGTAATTTTGAGTTTTGTGTGTGTTTTGTGTATGTAATCACTGGTAAGTCATTTATTTTATATTCTATATTAGTTATTGTATAATAAAAATGCATATTACAGGAAAAAAAAGGAGTTCAATATTTTTTTTCAACTAAATAATGTTACGTAATGATACGGATACCTATTTATTGAACTTTTTTAATTATTTGTGTTTTTATTTATTGTGTTTGTCCGTAAATAATGGTTTTGACCGATAGTATATGTATTCATAATGTATCCTGCGAAATTTCATGTGAATCGAACCAGTAGTTTTATTATAAATCATCAAAACAATGAACAAAGGAATTCCTGATAAGAATGTTTATTTATCAATTCTAGCGTTCGCTTACAAAGATTCTAAGTATTATAAAAAATCCTTTGTCTAATCAGGTACCCAAAACCATTAACGATAAGACTATTTACGTAACAAAAAGCTCTCAGATTTTGTTTATGTTAGCGCGCTCTTATCTCCGACGCGCCGCGGGCGATCTCCGGTACTTAATGGTTTTTGCGGGCGGGTACGTTCGATGCTAGGGGGTTAAAAAGAAACAGTGAACTATAAGTACAGTACGACACAACTTAGATGTAGCATCGGCAAAATTCGTAAAACCGATCACTATCCGAACTGAGTGCGCCTACAAAATCACCGATCTTTATTACTGCTTCAGGTGAAAATGATCTTTCGAAAACGCAAAAACTTGTAAAGTATTATAGCCAAATACATTCGTAAAATTGAAATGAATGAATGAAAATTTTCAAATCTATGCTACATCTAAATTGTGTCGTACTGTACCTAGTAATTATAAAAAATACTAGATGAAAACCCGGCTTCGCTCGGGTGAAATGTGACTCATAATACACATGTAGGTACAAAATTTAGGTAGATATTCTGTAGTTATCGATTCTCAAGGAATATTAAAGGCAAAGCAAGCCATGGATTCGTATAGCATCTTTCATTATCATCTTTCAAGCAATCCATACATTGAAAATGTTTATTTTTTTCCCATCCTCCATTTTAAATAACCGACGAAAAATTTCAACGCAGTAGGGTTCAGAATCATGTACTGAGTCCATGGTAACAGGCTTCGCGTCGATGTCCCTGCCACCCTGTATACCAAAAATTTCTTCCTATTATTGGGTTAGGTGACGAACGATAGCCGCTTCACATAACATCGTTATCGCGCTCACGCTTATTCGAAACGGCTTTTAGCGCGCTCAAATCGATTACAGTGTAACTCGGAAAACGCATTGCATGTCATCCGGTGTCAGTGACGTTTCAATATATGGTGACTACTATTTATCTGTCAGCACGGTCAGCACCAATGTATTGTATAAGCTCATTGGTCAGCACCATTAGAATTTAACAAAATACTCGACAATCCGAATTTTGCGGATATAATTATGTTGTCGACTCGAAATCTTAATTTTTTTTATGTTTTATTATTCAGGTAAGGTTTCTATCGAGTCTACCGTAGCCGTTGACGAAATTATTAATATAGAAAATTAAAAAAAAAAAAAATCGTAGGTGAGATTCGAATCGAACTTCGGCTCGCCGAAAACACACTTATCAAAGCACGTTGACCATTGAGCTAGCATGTTATACAATTTATATAACATATCATAACATCACGCCTTGTTTCCCCGAAGGGTTCCCTGTAGCAGATACACCCACATTTCGCCAGTTATGTTTTAAGTTCCATGTAATAGGGGGCGAGCCTATTGCCATCAACTGGGCACAAATCCAGAGTCCGGGCAGCTACTGAGAAATTCCAGATAGAAAAACCCAATAACACTTTGCCCGACCCGGGGATCGAACCCAGGACCTCGTGCTCAGCAGTAGCGCTTGCTACCACTAGACCAACGAGGCAGTCCGGTCATACAATTGGTTGGTTGAAATTATGAACTACTATGAGTTGCAAACCAAGTGAGTGTGTGTGCGTGTATAGTACTGAACAACTTATAGAAGAAGGTTGTAAGTCAAACCGAACCGTCAGTCTATTGCTTTGTGAGATTGCTAAACGACTTATGAGCGCTACTGTATGTACGTACATTTTATTAAAATTTAAAACTAATGGCTATGTAATGAAAAATAAATTAAATAAACTTGTTGTAAAGGTGACTTCGAAAAGTATTACTATGACAACTATCCACTGCAAATATCCAATAAAGAAACAAACTAAAAATAAAAAAAACTTTTTCACAAAAAAGAACAACCGACTTCCACTAGGAGTGAAAAATAACTAAAATTTCCGAAGTCGGTGGCAAAAACGAAAATACAAAACCAAAGACACGGATATTCGTTATATGCCACCGACTTCCGAAATTTTAGTTATTTTTCACTTTATAGTGGAAGTCGGTTGTTTTTTTTTTTTTTGTGAAAAAGTTTTTTTTCTCGCTTTTTAGTGGGTCGGTTTGTAATTTATCTAAGTTACAATAGCCTAATGTCAACTGCTCATCACCCTTTACAAAATATTGCTTTGCCCGATGCAGGGACGTTCATTGTTGAGGAGTTCTTTTGGTACTTCGCCATCAGCTCTTCTTCACCCTATGCATTGTGACAGGTATAAATTACTTGGCAACCATATTAAAGTAATCGAATCGCAAGTTCGCAACCCGTGAAATACGTATTATTGAGTAGTTCCGGTGGCCATCTGTGGTCATCCTCATCAGTTCCACTTCACTAAATGGTGCTTTCTGAGAGCAAATTTAAGAGTTACTATAAAAAATACATAAATAGCTATAGGTATGCCTATAATATTTCAAGAGTTCCCTCGACTTCTCCAGGATTCCATCATCCAATCCTGACTTGATGAAAATGGGACCAACTGGAAAGTATACCATTTCAAACAAAAAAAGATTTTTAAAATCGGTCCAGCTGTCTTCGAGTAATCGGGGAACATACATAAAAGTATATATATATATTCCGACGAACTGAGAACCTCCTCCTTTTTTTGAAGTCGGTTAAAAAGAACATTTATGAAGTTAAAAACAATTACCTCCTTACTAATAAACGTACAGCGCCTGTATAGTTACACAACGCTTTCACTGAAAGAGAGAAATCGGTTGGTAACTATACAGACGATGTACAACGGTTATTAGTAAGGGGGTTAATGTCTTGAAAAACTAACTGGCGCGGCGGACGGGGCGGGGTGATGGGATGGTGTAAGTATAAAGAGAATCCAATCCTCTGGAATTTATTTCTGGACTCTCTGGCAAAGGAGCCAGAAGAACAGGGAGATCAATGCCTGGCTTTCGCCAACGATGTGGTCATGAAGATCATGACCACATCGTCGGCGACGGTGACCTAGCATTGGAGGTTTAAAGACAGGCCATTTTGGAAATGGAGCGTCCGAAACAAGCTGACCTTTGCACCACATAAAACCTGTGCAATGGTAGTCACCAGGAAGCTAAAGTACGATGTCCCACTCCTAAGCATGGATGAGGTAGACATTGGCATGTCTAAGGAAATAAAAATACTACCACCAGCTCACATTCAACATCCACGTCGCACTAGATTAAGCGTGTGCGTTTGCGAAAACTCCACTTCCGGCGAACCAAAGTTCCCTCCACTTCATGGCGGTGGAGGCGAAAGCTTAAATGGGCATGGCCTTATCCCAGAGCCTTGTTCTGGGTAAAAGCTCACGCAGGGCTGAAGAAGAACGAAAGTGAAGACCACCTTGCGAAAGAGGCTACACTCAAGTTGAAAAAGAATCTGGACTATGACCGCTGCCTGGTTTCATTCGTCAAGTGGCGTATGGTGTCACTCGATGAGTGGAACCAAAGATACAAGAACGGCGAAACAGGCTCAGTCCCTAAAATGTTCCTCCCAGACGCGATAGATGCCTTTAAGGTAACTGATGAATTTTCAACTTTAAAAAACAGCTGACGGAATGGTCGTATAGTTTTGGGCCCAACTTTGTATGAAACGTGAATGGTCTCCTTTTCTACGTAGATTTTAGGAAAGCGACAAGCTCCTTATACTTGGAATCAACATGCAAAGTCGTGCTGAACGACCGCGCGAAAATATCATCGTTGATTTCTCGGTAAATAAAAATGTTTTAGTTATGTATTTTTTTTACGAAATGGGTACCTATACATTAAAGGGTATAAATTTAATTTTATTTACATTTAAGGGTATAAATTTAAGGGTACTAATTATTTTCGGCACTCATGGTGGTCCTGATGAAGCGAGCGTGACTACCGCCGGACCACCTTCAAAGTTCTTTTTCGAAAACTACTAAGGTAGGTACCAATTTGGTTTTTCGAGTACTAATTAGAACCAGTTGAGTGCTAATTATTTATTAAATATGGAAGCGATTGGCATTAGCGGTCTGGCGGTAGTTACAGACCTTAGCGTTTAGACTTCTTGAAAACAACCTTTAGGTTCGGAGGCTCGGAGGGAACCAACTTAGAAACTAGGCGACGACGCTCCAAACATCAGGTTCCCATTCCATTCCTTTAAAATAACCAGTACTTTTAAAGTAACTATCAAATGACCACACTGATACAATTATTTAATATTTAAAATCACTACAAATCTTATTAAGGCGACGATAACCGACTTTTAATGATTTTATATTGAAGATCACGTCTAATCGAGTAGTGATAAATGATTTGGAAAAAAAAATCTGTTACATTAGAGCATTTTCTAAATAACTTAATATACGAATATTTTAGATTACTTATGTTTATATTACATAGTGAAATTAATTTTTAAAGTTACGTCTAACGCGGATAAAAAACTGAGAATCACGCAAAATCTATCAAGCGTATTTTTTTTAAACATACCATTTTAAAGATAATTTAATTATTGATCTTTTAGTATACGTATCTTGAATGTTTAATATTTATGTAAAATTAATTAATAATGCGTCTAATTTGGGACTGCGCTCCTTGATGGGCTAGTCCTTTACTGGCTGGACAACGAAGCGTTGCGTAAGCTTAGTACAGAACACGCAAGCTATCCACTCAATGTCACTGGCATATACCTGCGTCTTAATATTTGGAAATAATGACATTACTCTCATCGTGTGACCCAGACCGGTCGGGGCTAGACGCTATAACTGTCATGCGAATATACGGGTATCTTCGGCTAGCGCGTCAGCTCCAGGTAGGCCTTTAAACCTTTTTCACAGGATCCGGCTGCCGAACAGCCGGCGCCGGATAGGTGGAAAAAGAAAAGGCTTAGAGAAAAGGGGATAGAAGTTCTAGTTAATCGAAAGTGTGCACGCCGTCTAGCATAATTTTCTGGGTTTTTTGGTGCTTCTTTTGGGGTTTAAAAAGTTACAGTTATTGTCTTATAACACAATCAAGTTACCATTGCGCATTGGGGAAAAGTGTGTCGTGCTTATGGTGGTAAAAGCGTCTAGACACTTTGACACCCCAAACTTCTCAGACGGCATCATCAGCTACCAAACTAATTATAATTTATTACACACAAGAAAGGAAACCTCTGAGTTACAACCGAAAAAACAATCCACTTACGTACTTATTCTTTGTTTAGTCTTATTACTGCCAATAAGTTTTCAGGTGCGTTTCCCGCAAGTTTCCCGTAACAAATGAACGAAATCTGTACCAGACATAAAGATGAACGATCAATATTTATCGTTATTACTTTGATTCTCGCTTATCAGAGTGTAATAAGGCGTAACAGTGATAATATTTTGTTGCAGACTACACGTCGGCGAAAATCCGTCACGCAATCAAACGGAAGAAGTAAGACCTCGAAGATTTCTAATAAAACCACAATAAACTATAGTGAAATAAAAAAATATTTTAGAAAAAGTTTGTGCGAAAATGCGATTCGCGCGTTGTGTGAACAGTGTGCTTGTGTTCGTGTGTGGTTGTGAGGGAGTTTGAGGGGGTGCAAATGCGAAGGCGGCGCGGGAGGGGGGCGGGGCGAGGTGTGCGGTGACTGCACCATGCGACCGCCGCTGCCGCTGCTGCTGCTCGCCGCGTGCGCCGCTTGCACCGCACAGATTGCGTGGACACCGATTTTCCTCGACGGCAGCAGTGAGTAACTAGATTACAAAATAACGTCGATAAACCCTTAAAAAGTTGCCCAAATATAAAGATCAACTGTAACTCATCCGATAGAGTAGAATATAAAGCCCTGCGTTTTTCTTTTATACTAATATTAGGCTGCCTGTCCACTGGAGCGGAGCGGAGAAAAGAGGAGCGGAGATGTGCCAATATTAACCAATAGAATCTTGACTTAGGATCACTGATCTAAACTCAGGGGCGGAGTCAAGATTCTATTGGTTAATATTGGCACATCTCCGCTCCTCTTTTCTCCTCTCCGCTCCAGTGGACAGGCAGCCTTAATAGTGCCGATTTCGAAGTATTGCACTTCAAAATCGTCATCAATTCAAATGATGTGTACAACTAAAGGTAGACTAAATGTCCCAATCGTCTGATAACTTAGCTTAATTTAAGTCGAGAGAAGACTGCTTTAATCCTTGAACTGATACATAAACGTCGCCAATACCAAAGTTAAGCATTTTCTCTTTAGTAGGGGTTAGGATAAACCACATTCTTTGTTCATAGGTCAAGTAGATTTGTGGACGCAGTCATCGTCGGGCTGCGCGTGTCCCGGCGGCGATGGCGATGACTGCGCATGCTGCGTGCGCGACGGCGCCTGTCCATGTGGGGATGTCGCGCCTGCGCGCTGCGCGCAGTGTGGCATGGAGCAGTATTGTGCTAATAGTAAGTGGAGTTGATAATGTTGTGTCATGTCCCTGTGCCCTTAACCGTTAACCTTATCGTGTTACCTAATAACTGGGTTGTGGAGGTAAGATAGTCGTCCGATTGATAGTGAGCAGTTCCTCAGTTGGTATTCTGCTGCATCCGGTTAGACGGGAAATCCACTACAACATAGTTGGAAAAAGGCCAGATGATGACATGTTCCCTTAAAAGTAGTAGGAAGTATACTGCGTTCGTGATTTAGTCCCCAAACATAATAAACAAGATGAAACATGTTTTTTTTTTGGAAAAACAACTTTAATGTCTACTTTTAAGGTTCACTTTGCGCTATAACTATAAAAAATCAGTAGTAGGTATCTCATTCTGAAATCAACTTATTTTACACTATGTATTATTTTACTATAACATCAATTGTTATTGGAAACAAGAATTTGAATAGGTATACTGTAATGTCGGTAGATGGGCGTGTGGCCCATTTTTTTTTGCAAAAAATCCATAAAAATATTACAATCTGTATAGAATCTTTGGTAAAGGCACTCCCACACGAATTGTGCATTTTTTGTCTTAATGCTGAAAATGAATTCCCTTTTTTGAACACAAATAAGCCTACAACTATGATACCACTATCCTATACATACTTAGCACTAGCATGTTCACTCTCTCATGTTTCAGAACCAGACATGTACATAAATTAGTCAATTATTTCAATAGATAACTAAATTCTTTAGCAGTTCTTCAGCACGACCGCAACAGATGTTAGAGAACAGCTAATTGACCGTTGATGAGTCTTAATGGGTTCCATGTTGTATCCACCACACTTAGCTTTTATTTTTCTTCCAGTTTTATTCCGCACAAAATTACTGTTCTCCACAGACAAGATGTATCTTTGTTACAAGAAATTCAATTATTATCTATGCGGCTGGCAAAGCGCCAAGCTATCATTGATATGTTTCCTTTTCCGGTGGAAAATTAATATTTTTAATTTTATGGTACGATACACACGGCACAATAACAAATCTTGGACAATAAATAGGAATGAGGCAGATTTTGGAAGTTACAATTTATGAATAATATTATAGTACGCTATTATAATAACTTGGTAAGTACTTTTGTTCTCGGATAAACTAAAACATAATTTGAATACTACCTTATTCGACGCAGTATTTTATTTTTATGTGAGGAAAAATAGAAACTATTTCACAAACTTATCAGCTTATATAACTATTATATAGTTGAAGTACACAAAAAACTACAAAATTAATGATTAACATAATACATATTTTATTATGTTAATCGTATATTTAACACACATTTTGATGCCTAATAATTACTATTAGGCATCAAAATGTGTGTTAAATATACAACATGCCTCAAATACTGACAGCGTGGCCACGTTGAAAAAAAGTAAAGCAAATTCTTCGACAAAAGAACGAGCCAGCCCTGCGCTTAGGCAACGTGTTGAGACAGACCTCCGAGTGCCTCCGAGCAATTTATCTATCTGAAAAGACGACGAATACTCGGACACGTTAAAAGATTTCAAATGGAACAGACTTTAATATGACAGATAAGTACTTGAATGTATCCTGAGGGGCTTGAATATATTCAAAGGCTTACTACGGATATAAGGATTCAGTGTCCATGAAAAGGTAAAGATTTATCAGAATGTACACAAATATAGAGACTTATTTATTTTTATTTGATGTAGATTATTTAGAATTAAAATATGTCACAATAAACTACAATACATATTTTATCACCGCTGAATTCCGCAATTTAGTTCGATAATCCATTGAATTCATAACAACCCATAGATCGAAACGGACTGCAATTATAATCCATTTGTTTAGCAAAGTGCTCCATTGTTGAATCTATCAATATTACGGCTGTTGTTATTACACAGCAGCAGCTTTAGGATCCCTTTATCTGATCTGTGGTCTAGTTTCAACACATTGTCGATAAACACTGTTTTATCGGTCTAGGTAATGGAGCTGATGAAATCAACTAGCTTCTAATCGACGTAAGATAATGTAATCAAACCCTTATCAATCACTTTCAATATTGTTATGAGATCGTCATCACGTTTATAAGCCCGTTCGGGAAAGACATCTACTTCTAAGTACTTAAAGAGAGACCCGGTGAGAGTACCGGTTGACGTCATCACGTCAACGCCGGCTGTCGCTGGAAACCAGCGCTGGGGCTCTGTCTCGCATAGGGTCGCATCATTATGCTGAGCGATAGCCGTTTTGCATGGATGTGACGCATATTTTCCCCCAAATTATTATTTTCGTGTTTTGTTCTTTCCTTGCGTCATGTTTACTGCAAATAAACGTATTTTCTTTCTTTCGAAAAAAATGTGCAGAACTATCTTGTCTCAAAGGTAGTAATAGTAAAAGTGATAGTAATTTATTTCCAAACTTCAGAACACGTTACATCAATGAGATGTTGACCCCTGAACTAGGACATCCTGTATGACAGGGGTCGAGTTTTCTCCAGTTACATGGATCACCATGAGAAGGCTTAGACTAGATGCAGCTTACGCACTTACACTTTACAATAATTTATAGAAAATTGGAAAAAAAAATAAAGACCATAAAAAGTTATTAGGCGATAGGGACGGGTTTAACACCATTTATCGGAGCAATACGAATCTCGAATCAGAACTGAAAGTTTTTCTACCATTCAAATTAAATTAGGTAGGTCCGTAACACTTTTTGCCCGAACTAGTACCTAATCTAATCAAGCACCCAATGAATGATTTACTTTCTATCTTTTATACCTCAGTCGTGAAAATAAAGCTTATAAATCCTGTCTTCACATTAGTCTTTACGGCTTCATGGCCATAACAACCCCAGATAGAAAGATAGCATATTCTTTATTATACACCAAAATTCCTCAACTTTATTTAAACTAAATATGCAAGCAGCTGGCACATGAATTTGTTCTAAATACGCATTTTCTTTCAGTGTGCAACATCACAATCGACTCCCGAATCCTCAAGAGCAAGTCTGGCAAGACATTCGGTCAGATCAAGTCGCCTTCCATCGAGGGTCCTGGTGCGTGTTCCTACTTCTTGCAACCAGACGCTGGCCAGCGAGTCGAGATACAGTTGTACCGGCTCGTGTCCGTGGGCAAGTTTAATGGCACCAGGTAATTTATTTTATAAATAAAATATATGAATTTCTCTGACAGAATTTTGGTCACGGCGGTCTATCTCAACGGAGACTAGCCAACAACGCAGGAGATAATTTTATTATAATAGTGCACGAGTACCCAAATACAGCTTGTGCTGTCTCTCTTGTTGTTTCTGGCATAGTCGGTATAGCAATCCGACATGACTAGAGAGATCTGGCAAAGTACCGACTTGTACGTGGTTTCAGAGGTAGGTATGAGGGAGTTGCACCACCATACAAAATATTTGATACTGAACATGAAAAATCCAACCACTCTTTCTTTTTCTTTCTCTCACGTTTAAAATCTCAAGTCTATTAAATACAAGCTTCAGAGGAGTCTATTATTTTTACGCAAAGAACTTGATGGAATATCTTTATTCAGATCACGATTTCAGTAAACACATTTTGATACCAAGTCAATTTCTACTTTCAGTCGCAACAAATATTATTATCGTTCGTGAATACAAATAGCATTATTAACTGAAATCCAATATTAATATTCTAACTCCATTTAAAACATTAGCCTATAATTCCTCTTGTGGCTGACTGACATATTTAGCTTAATTGAAAAACAATGAATTCAATCTGAAATTATCTATGCAATTGGAAACTAAGTTCCGATTGAACTGTCCTGATTTACTGATCTATTACATATGAACACACGGGTTTTATGTTCTGGACATAACTAGTTTAATATTATGCTTCAATTACATATGACATTAATTTTGGTTATCACCCATTAAGTATTTAAATTACAAGGCAATTAATACCTATAAAACAATTAGGTACAGCTGCATGCGCTTTGGTCACTATTTTGCTATTGCAACCATTTTCTTTATAGGTACAGTGCCGGGCAAAAGTCGCTAAGCTATTTTATAAAGGAATCGCTTGACGTTTAGTTTGACTTACGACCTTCTATTTTCAAGAGACATGCATCATCTTCAAGTGATTGTAGTTCATAATTTCAACCGTATAATCTGAGTCAAGTTGACCTAGCGGTTAAGCGCGTTCAGATAAAATCGATGAGCCGTGAGTTCAAATCCCGCGTAGCATTAGACTTTTTGTAAGTTTTTACTTGATTGGAAGTAATGGGACAGAAATATAATGATATTATTCTTTATCTTGTTCGCCTTGTTCACACATTTCGTAAAGTTAGGAAGGTAGATCATATTAAATTAAATGAAGAATTTAGATTTCTGTGAGGTAGACACGAGTTTTAGGAATATTTAACTTGATCGGAATGAATGTTGTCGTTTGGTTGTAGTTGTTGGTTAGTGACGTGTGGTTTAATAGCAAAGAGAAATTAAACTACTACTCAAAATTTGCAAAATGTATGCAAATATTAATATTGAGACGAGGGCGACTATTATTGCGCTGCATACAAGTGGTCTTAATAGAAGACAAATATCTGATGAAACCGGACTAAATGTGAGTGATTTTATTTATGAATTGTAACTTAAACTTTTATTTGAAAATACCTAAGATTATTTGGTGGCATATGGATTAATTGTTTTAATTATTTTTTAAATCCATCATGAGGCCGATAAATAATTAGTGTTTATTATTGGATTTATAAATGCAGAGTTTTAATATTTTAATGTTATATTGTTATCACATAACATAATCAGCCTATTAATGTTCCCACTGCTGGGACACAGGCCTTCTCTCTGTGAGAGGGATATTGTTATATTATAAATATTATTAAAAATAACAAGTGTTTGTTATTGGATTTATATAAGCAGAGTTTTTATATTTTATTGTTAGATTAAATAAATATTATTATATTTTATAAAAATGAAGTCTTGTTAGTAGTAGCATTTTGTTATAGCTACTTTATTATAACTAATATATATATTTTTTTTGTTTTAGAGGAATACTGTTAGTCTCTGGATTAAAAGATATGAGGAAGAGGGCAGCCTTGCTAGTCGACAGCGAAGTGGAAGGCCAACGCTTATTAGCGAGGCACAGCGACGATATATGGTGGGCGAGTATGAAACAAATGGTTTCACACCAACTAGACACTTTGCAAACTTATTCGACACTTCAGTGCGAACTGTTCGCCGTGCCCTTCACGCTGAAGGCTTGCATAACAAAGTGCAAAGGTGGGAGTCACGGGATGAGAGATGTATAGAACAATTAAAAACCCATTGCAAGGAGGTGTGGGAAAATTTAAGAGGAACCGAAATATGTGGTAATATTGTAGGGTCGATGCGCAAACGTCTACTTGACTGCATCGAAAATAATGGGAGTTATACAAAATATTAATACCTAGATGTTTGGTTATAATTATTAGACGGTGTCACTAAATATTTATATTAACATAACCGTAATTATTTAATGATCTTAAATTGAGGTTTAGTTTCAATCTTCTTTTCGTCAAGAAAATGAACACTTAAGCTATATAACCTCAATATAACATTCATTGTGACGTTACATAAAAACATGCATAAAGTCTAAAATATCATATATGTAATAGTTTTCCATAAACTCTGCCGATACCTTTATTAAGTGGGTATCAACAATATTATATTTGTGTTATTAAGTATTAGAATATCCATTCCTTGTTATATTATTATGAATTGACTAAGTGGGTAGTGGTACCCACTAACAAAAAATCTTAAGAACGGTTAACAAGAGAACTTCTTTTATCTAGGTAGGAATGTGACGTCACAATTCTCATAAAAGTTTGTTAATTTTATAAATGAATAAAACGAATAAACATTTTTGTTATCATAGCACAATTTTTTTATTTCCACCTTTCAACACCGAAAAGATAAATATTATTTAACTATTTATGTGATTTTTAATCACATAAATAGTTAAATAATAATACAAAAACTAATATTTAGTTTCTTATAAATATTATGCATAAATACACTTTAAATAAATACAAATATCTAAAAGTTTTTGTTATAAATACAAATATGGTCTAACATTCACACATTTTATGTGGGATTCGAACTCAAGCCTCATTGATCGCGTATCCATTGCTTTACTCAAACAGCTACGGGCACATGTCAACTATAGGTGAATTTTATCAATGCAATGGTAAGAAAGGTCACCTCTATGACGCTTATTCTAAATGCAACAGAAATATAATGTTGTTTCGCGTTAGTGCGACGGTGTGTGTTACTGATGAGAATATAAATTATGAGATTATATGAAATAAGATATGAATACTCGTAACGAACAGGATCTGTACTCACAGAAATCAAAATGATTAGTAGGTAGACCACAAAAATCGAAGTAAAGTTTTTTTATGGGCTACCTACTAAACTTTATTATTTATGTGAACAAGACGAATGAAAGAAACAAAAAACGAATGATTATTATCGATCTACTACTAAATATTAAATATTAAAAACTAAACTAAATATTAAAAAGTGAACTATAAATAGTAATTATTTAAAAAAAAAATATCCGCAGGAGAGATTCGAACTGTCGGCTCGCTGAAAACACACAAGTATCAAAGGACGTAACCATTGAGCTAGCATGTCATACATTTTGCTGGTTGAAATTATGAACTACTATAAGTTATAAACCAAGTGAGTGTGTGTGCGTGTGGAACAACTTATAGAAGAAGGTCGTAAGTCAAACCGAACCGTCAGTCGATTACTCAAAAAAATGGCCTAGCGCTTAAGACCGTTACTGTACAAATTGGATAATAAAAAGGTAATTTAGTAAATCAAATGCAATGAATCCGACCACGCATAAAGGTTTAATCAGGGGACGACATTTATTTGTTGAAACGTATAATACCTACTTAAACTAGTAGCATCTCTTAGCCTTCACAGGTGCAACAGGGTGTAGAAGATTTTTGTGACAGACCGACATGCGACAGATGGACCAGTCAAAATCCTTGTCACATGCAGAATCCCAAAAAGCAATCCATAAAATCAGATCCTTCGATCAGAATCATAGTTTCGCTGAACATGTAAGAGAGTTATATGAGCCGGGACGTGATTGGTGGGAAAGAATCGGGTGTGACGGGTCCGAGGTTTCCCCACACTGCTATGATCAATGTCCTGTCAAATTGAATATTTCCAGCAGATCGTCTTAGGATAGACACCGTCCATGTTAATATATCGTTCGATACGTGTGTTACAATATCCTTTGTAAGGCGCAGTGAAAGCTTGCAAAGAATCGAAATAAGTAAACAATAAAATAAATAAAAATCTTTATTGCAGACCACATAATCCATAAAAAATAAATAACACTTAAATTAAAAATAACAAAATTAGAATTAAAATCACAATAAAAATAATTAGAAAAGAGAGAGTGAGTAATGCGATTATGAAAAAACACTGAGGCTATTAAATATTTATTTTCAGTCTGTTTTGTCCGACCGCAGACCAATGTCTTCCATTTCCTATTTTTACTTCATAATTATGCTGTCAATAGGTTTCTAGCTCGTTTCACCTCTTCGCCTATGTCTGTCGCTATGCCGATCATATAATATTTTATGAGATAAAGTTACCTTAATTAATCTAATCTGGAGTCTTACCTAACGTCAAATAGAGTCATCAAGCATGACGTCTAGCTATTAGTGTCTTAGCCACGCAGGCCGATGATTGGATGCCGATCATACATGAGCACATAACTAAGATTGTAATACACTAGACAAGGCTTCAGACCTAACACTAAAGCTTCATTATCAGCTACGTATATGCATATTATATCCGTATTGTAGCGACACCCGGAACCTCAGAAATGCACACGGTATTTGATTAATGTGCTTGCTACCTGACTATGAATACGAGAGTATTTGCTGAATCCTGATAATGCAGTTGCATAAAGTAGAATTTTGTAAAGTCTCTTATATTTGTGAGCACATAATGTCAAGTATATTTTTATGTGAGTTAAGCGTATACTTATAACATTGTTGGCAGCGGTGGCTTGCCCACAGCGAGTGCCGCATCCAAGTCGATGTCGGATCCAAGACAAATATGTTTGGATTATGTTGTGCACAATATTTCGTATGTATGCTTTGGCGGTAGCACATATATTTATTTTCATTTCGTTTCGCCATTAAATTATAATTTCACGATGGAATATACACCAATGTTACTTTTGGTTTTTAGGAACACAAATACACACACTTGCCGAAGTTAAATGAAGCATATTTTTCTTTTAAAAGTGTAATGAACATTGGAACTGAAACATATTTTCTTTGCCCAGCTGCGTGGGAGGTTGGCTGCAGTTGAGCAGCGCAAGCGCAGTGCCGGCGGGCGGCGCGGCCGAGACCCGGCTGTGCGGTGCCAACGAGCGGTACACCCCACCCGTGGTGCTGTTCGCAGACCATGGCGCTTCTACTTTAGAGTTTAGGTAAGTAGTTGAGACCGTTATTGGCCACTAGATTGGCCAAAAAAGTCAGTAGGTATCTGCTTTGATGCTGGAGTTGCGAAAACCACAACGCTGCTACGGCATGTTAAAGCGATAAAATAATACCAGTACGTGAAAATACTATGAAAAGCACCAAAAACAAGATTCAGCATTTCAACTATCCTAAATGGCAAATTAAAATATGGTCGTTACCTTTCCTAAATTGTTGTTCTGTTGATTCAGTAAGGTAAGCAAAGTTTGAACAGGCTGCTCTTAAAATTCTATTTTTAAACACTTTTGTTCTTAATTAGTATACTTAGGTCTTCGATAAACCTAAAAGCTGCGCAAGCACTTATTGTAATCGCGACCAACCCTTACACGTTCTACCTAATGTTTTACATGCGAAGGTATATTTTGTGGACCGCTGTTTCAGAATAAACTCATTATTTGCCGAAAACCGCCGACACGGATATCAGAATGCGGACGACATTATCCTCCCACTCACTCCTATCTACATATTTATAGCTGATATCCAAACCGTACGCGTGTAGATTCATCGATCATTAAACGTAACTCGTTAAGCAATCCGGTCTACTCGCGCGGTGGTAATGAATCCAACCAAAATGAACAATAATTAATTACATTTTCATCCGCTAATGGAAACGGCAGGCACTCAAATGAGCATTATTTCCGGATAGTGAAGCGATGCGGCCGCGTGGAGCATTTCAGAATTTATCTCCATTTGCAGTTCGGTTCGGAAACGCGAATTCCGGTAGTGAAGGCAGTCGGAATCGGAACAAAAGGTCGTCACAGCGGAACCGGTAATGCTCGATTCGGAATTGTGGCCGGTTGTCAGAGAGTGCTGCAAATGCTCTTGTCAGCTGACGACGTTGAATTGCTTGATTTTATGAACTTACGTACTGGCGGGCGTCGCGCGCCGAGCACTAAATGTGTGGTGAAGATTTTATGTCACTTGATATAATGTGCTACTATTTGTTTTTAGAGTAGCGCAGTCGCAAAACTGTGAATAATCGTGTTACAAACTTGCTGGTGATTTACTCGAGGTAGTTTTGATACTCAATAAAGAGAACATGTTTGCGTCAGTCACTAACTCGAAATAGTTAAGTAATCAAATTGTTATATCATAAAAATAGACGTAGATAAAATTGAACAGTCTATTTACAGTCAGAATATGTAACCGTTTTTATTATTTGTGAACCCTACTCATATATCAAAAATTCATAAGCGCCTTTAACACAGCCCTTTGTTACCAGGATAACAGAAAAGACTGTGAGGTCACAGTTCCTCGCGTTCTTCAGTTTCACGTCGCTAAGTAATACCCAAGGCGTTGGGTTTCACCCGAGGGGCGGCTCGCGAATACCCCACACAGGTAAATATTAACATAGAAACATTAGATATCCACTGTTTTTTATCAATAGCAGTAAAGAAAAATTTAAAGTGGGAAATGGTTTTTCTGATAAGTAATTTTTATTCCTAAGCGAGATATATTTTATTTAGATTTCAATCTAAGTAGTACCTAATTTCGAAACTCAACACCTAATATTTACGTAAGAACTCTACTCTCAAAGGATGTTTTATCTTTCAAAAGGCTCCTTACCCAGTTTTATTTCACAATTTGCTTTAAAAAAACAAGTTTGTACATGAAAACATTATGAATGTGCCGAAAATTGCTCTTTAAGAAAAATTACGGCGGCCATTCACGGAATAATTCACCTTTACAATATGGCCGCCAGTTTTTGTGCCAGTATTAGGCCTCTTTTGTCTTTCAGTTGAATTATTGCTAATGAGACAGGTCGAATAAAAGGCTGAAACATAATTGGCTATTCTTTATCTAACTTATCCTCTCTTGGAGGGATCATCGGTGGCCTCCCACCGATGATCCCTCCTAAAGACCTCACTAACAAGCAGATGACCGTTTCCTTCGTCCATATTGTGGGGATATAATAGTGGCTTCCGGTTTAACGTCCTTGGCCCATTGTGGTACCTACAGGGTTTTCACTGTAGATATAACGTTTTCATTGTGAGGAAGGATACTACTGCCAACCTTGTGTATTTTGGCTTGTATGAAACTAAACGTGCCCGAAATATTGAAATAGCTGCTGTCAATGTACCCTACAAGGTCTTCAGTATTTTCACGTTTTATTATGTATGAATAAGAATAAGGATTGTAACGAAATAATACTTTCTTAGTAAGAAACTGAGGCTGGATATAAAGTGGTATCTAGCTGTGATATCTTCAGTATACAATTTACTATTGAATGAGAATGTGATGATAAATTGCAAGAATATCGTCTTTTGCACTGCAATGTATCTATTCAATAAAGGTATTCCAGTTTACTCGTATACATTTACTTTTCTACTCTATCGAACACGTTTTCAATAGTAATGAATGATCCATTCAAAGAATCGAGTCTCGATTTCTGAAGATACATTCCGTAACATGAGAATCTTATAAGACAATATGAGTAATTATAACTTTATTCAGCTAAATATTATAAATAAAAGCTGAAGGGTGTCCCAATGCCCGGTTGATGACATAGTGACAACTACCTACATAAATATAGGATAGCAGTCTTGTCAAGATATTTTCGGAAGTAGCGCAAGTGTAACGGGCGTTGGAAACCCTCGTCAGAAGTTGCCTTATAATTATTGCCTCTATTCAACCCATAATATTATGGTATACACATATATATCATTTACTTGTTATACGTCAAATACACACCTTATTATGTAGTTTTCCCGGTTTTGTTTAGGATCTACCACTTCCTTAGAATGTAAGATAAATGTGAGGAAATATATCATCTCTTGTTAATCTCAGTCCACATAATTCTAAGACGTAGATTAATTTTTAATTAATATATATATTTCTTAGAGTAATGGTGGTCCAGTGGTATCGGTTCCGACTAACGAGTTGTAGGTCGTGGGTTCGAACCCAAGCAGGCGCTTTACTTTGTGTAAATAATTTCATCACCACTGCTCTCAAAACGTTGAAGGAAAACATCGTGAGAAAACCGGCATGTCTTAGAACCAAAAATTCGAAGACATGTGACATCTACCAACCCGCACTGGGCCCGCGCGGTAGATTACGGCCCACTCCCTCTCACAGAGAGGAGGCCTGTGTACCAGCAGTGGGAAAATTAATAGGCTGATTATGTATGTACGAGTATATGTATATAATTTCTTCCCCTTCAGTTTCGCAATTCGTTTCTGTGATAAAAATGTTTACCTATTAGCCCAGTCAATAAATAACAACATTAAACATCGCAAACACGCCTGTAACTACGATTTTTTTTTATATGTTGTTAGGTCCCCTGAGAGTAGTTTATAACCAAGTTTGCAACCCTGAAAACCTTGTGCTACTCCCATGGTGTTCAAAAAACTGCGAAATTCTGGCAGTTGTTCAGTGTTTCTGTTCTTTCAGTTTTTTTTTTTAAATAGGTACACCTTAAGGACGCGTTGTTAGGTAAGTACTCGTAGGTATCTTTGTTTCTTTGTACTGTATAATTTGCTACAATCTGAGCCCAACCCAAACACTCTAGGCTGAAGTTGCAAAGATACAGCTAGTCAAAAAAGTTGAAAATTATCGATATATTATGACTTCGTGCTCCTCATATCTGCATCTTGAGGGTATCCATCGAAAACCACAACTTTAACGTTACGTTTTTATCAAAGTGGTTGAAAACATACCTGAAGTATCCCGCCACAATGGCTCTGCCTGAATCATTTCGATGCCACCATCGAGGAAACGGAAAATAAACGCGTGGAATGTTCACAGTGGTCGATGGTGAACAAAGATATCTAAAAATGCGTACTGCTGCTGCTGAACGTAAGTATATCTTTTAAAAGAACTGAAACAAGTGCCACAAAATTCGCAGTTTTTCGAGTACCATGGGAGTAGCACAAGGTTTTTAGGGTTTCTAACTTGGGTATATACAAACTACTCTCAGGGGACGTAACAACATTTATATAAAAGATCGTAATTACATGCGCGTTTGCGACGTTTGCGTTTTTTGTGTCGATAAAGACTGGGCTACATAGATACCCAATGGGAATAACAATCCTATTTTTATTTTACAATATGAATTAGATACTGGCAACATGAAAAATAAATGACACAAGCGTTCGATTTTTAAATAGTGTGCGAGGGAAAGTTATTCTAGTTTAGTTATTTTTGGTGTATCTGTCTGTGGTTTTATCACTCGCGCTTTGATAAAATAATTAAATATCAATAAATATGAAAATAAAAAGTCATAGTTTAGTTAAACTGCAACATTAACTACACAACAATAGTTTAGCGGTGTATCGGCATGATTGAGCTGAATTCCACTTATTTTCATATTTGAAACCCACTCAGGCAAATGATACGTGCCGAATGATGCGTGTTAATAATAAATAATGTTTGAAATTTTCTCATTTATATTAGCGGAATAACTCGTGTGCTCTGAAACAACTTTTCGCTGATATGTTTAATGTGTTTGAAATTACTTTAACTGTAATATGTAATGCTTTGACAGTACTTTAACGGTGTTATGGAAACCGTTTTTATTTTTAACCTAACCGTCGCTATTCACGCTTTTTTTTTCGCCGCTTTTTAACCGTCTCGGTATATTGAGTATACTGATACGGCATTTTGTACTCATTTCACCACGAAAAAAATTATGAAAGCCATTTTTCAGTGACTTTAAAATATTTATGACAGCATTTTTCTATGATTGTTTGAAGCTTTGGTTCAAACATTTATTTTAGTACTAGCTTTCGCCCGCAGCTTCGCTTGTGTGGAGGTCGGAAATTATCCCACGGGAATAAAATACCGGGATCAAAAGTATCTTATGTGTTAATGTTTATAATATTAGTAGGAGTAGGATAGGATAATTCACGACCTCTCATTTTAGAATAATGATGTTTTCTTCTACCTCTTATTAACAACTGGATAATTTGTTGACCTAAACTTGTCTCAATTTTCCTCCCACAGACTGTGATTGGTTATACCAAGATGTGTCATGTCGGGGCCCAGGGGCCTGCGTGTTGGCTAGTCCTGGGTACCCAGGCCTGTACCCACCGCATCGCCGCTGCCGCTACCTCTTCGCCACAAACTCCGTACACACCAGAGTCAAGATCATATTCACTTCTATTTTGCTACCTAGAAAGTAAGTACTTATCAACATTTTATTATTGTATTAAGTAGAATGAAGATTTCGTGTGAGTTGGTTTTACGAAAATATTTTCTGTTAAGATTGTTTTAATCTTACCTACTTGGACGTATATTATATTGGCGAATTTATTTCAATACACTAAATAATATTTTTGGGAACAAAGAAACGTTAAAACAAAAACCTCCCCTACGCGAATCAACGATCTGCATTATTATGTAAACACGAAAATGAATACGAAAGCAGAATCCCATAGGAAGTTGGCTCCGACGCAAATCTTTATGTAACTGAGTTTTGTTCACCTAAACCGACGAAATAGTGTTTGTTCCGTCGCTTAATAAAACCCATCACGTTGTCTCCTCGGTCAACACACTTAGTTTAAGTGGCGGTTACATAAGTGACCAAGCCGCAAGTATAACCTCGAGGTCAAGTCACCAAAGTTGAGGAAACTTTACGAAGAACTCCTTACCTTCTAACCGCAATACCAATCATGCGACGTTTCCGTTCCACGCAACGAATGAACTCAAACTTTTTCCAGAGGTACTTATTTAAATTTATGAGGTATAACAAATGTAGATGGTTCACAAAGAAGGCGCCATATTGAGGTTCCTGAAAAGGGTTTGGGACGGATACCGCCTTGCCTAAATTGAAAAGAGCTGTTGATAAGTCAGGGATACCCATGTGGGTAGATAGATCCACATATTCTATCAAATTATATTAGGTATATTATATGCTTCATATTGATATGTGTGTTAACATGTTTGGGACATTTGAAGGGAGTTTACTCGATATTTTATAGAGTTGAAACATTTGTTGCCATTCAAATTGTACCCAGTATTGTATTCGATCTTTATTATAAAAGTTTCATGAATACATCAATACAATTCGTGTTGATATTTTCATTGAAAAAAGTAGGTATATGTATGTTCATATCGATGCCTAATAGCCAAAAAGGAAAAGCGAAATTTTTTGCGAAACTGACTTATGTTTCGCGTCGACGTCCTTGCCACCCTGTATAATTATACAGGGTGGTAGGGACATCGACGCAAAAACTGATACGCGATAACTGTATATTATGTGTGTAACACACAGAATATAGGTACCTACTTGAAATCTCGCAACTTCGCCAAAAAGAAGCAAAAACATAATAATTCAAAAATTAGCAACATAAATTAATACTATTAATATATTTTAAGTAGACATTAACTTTAATGGGCGTGTCAGTCAGAAGTCTCATTTGCGTAATCTTATTCAGTAAGTGAGTGACGAACGGAAACGACTTTTTCCTCTTACTTGTTTACAAGCTATTTAAGAGAAATCAAGTGATGTTTACTTTAGAAGAAGCTTTTGCGAGAAAAAAAATTTTTGCAATTAAAACTAAGAAAGAAATTAAAAGTACTCTGACACGCCAGTGCGTAGTTATATTTTATTTGTTTAGAACACGGATGGGTTTTAGTCAGTAAGAGTCTGCTCTTACTGACTAAAACACATCCGTGTTCCTTCAGTTACCTGTACGTTGCTAGGGGCCACGGTAACCCTTTAGGACTTTCCCGCAACCCCGGCAGGCATCCGCCCTAGCGGACCCCGTCAGTTGTGCTAACATCTCTTTGAGGCGCGCGTGGAACATAACACGCCGTCGACCCGGGCTGGTCCTTATCGGACGGCTTGCTACCCATTGCTCTCCGTCCGCAAGCCCGCGCCTATGGTAGCCGGAAATCGGCTCTCGATTCCCGACGCAATCACGCTAGCCTCAAATCAGTATCTCTCATAAACGCAAGCCTAAGTAGCTCGCAAACGGATATCAGCAGTACCTACACAAAACTAATATAATTCCTGTGCAAATTCGAAACTGACCATGACCTTAACATCGAACAGGGTCGCAGTGACATTTGAGTCCCCAATTTTACCAATTTGGAATAAACTTTGACTTTCAAAAGCCAAAACAGTTCGCATCGTTGCTAACTGGTATGATGTGGGTACTAATAGCAAAACGGTTAAGTACTCAAGCAACGAACGACAACTTAATATGTTACTACGAAGGCAACTATTATTGTAGATAATTGTTTGCGTAACATGGGTCACGTTCAGATGAGCGACGACAAAGACTTGACCTCTTAGAACACACATTTTCTCTAAATAGAGAATCAGTACCGTACTCTAGTAATTATTATGGAGGAGAGTACGTATGACGTATTTAGGCAACCAATTTCGGCCAGCCAGTGTAACCAGATGACCTCCACAACCCAGTTACTGGGTACCATAGTACACCTTCGTAAGACTGGTTCTCAGACTTTCGATCTTCAGACGACCCGAAATGGCTATCAAACATCCATGAATGACGACTGGGACCAAGGTCTTAATGTGCTTACTGAGGCACGGAGGGCTCTCCTTGTACTCACCTATCCACAAAGCTGACCTAATCAATCGAACCGTGGCTGTTATTTCTTAGCCACGAACCCCTCAGACCATAAAATTATTTTAAAAACGGTTGCATAATCTCATTGTAAAAAATCAGTGAACAGTATCTACCATACAATGTACTGTTTGAACACTGGAGACAACAACAGTGCCACAGCTAGTTAAACTCGATAATTACAAACTTAACGATTCGAGGGTCAGGACGATAATACGAACACAAAAGCTGAAACCTATTATGCTAATGGCTATTATGGTTTTACATTTTGTTTTAACTATTAGCAATTCGGCAGTTTTGTTCAGTTTACAATAGCTTCGGGCAGGTATCGAAATTTTGCAAGAGTGGGCGAGGTGGGAATTCGTTTTCAAGAGAATATAACTTTGCAGCTACTGTTTGCATTGAAGTATTGATTGCTTGAACTGTCATCTGTCACTATCAGTCTTCAAAACTCACCAAAAAGGACTTTCATCTCACGCTGTGAGTTTTTCATTTAACATAATATCCGTTTTGTTGTAATGCAAACCAGTTCTAAGATATTATGTTTCCTTCAAAACACACAGCGTTGTTTGAAGACTCGTCCTGTGATCTTACCTTGATTCAATAAATTACTGGCCATCTTTGAACCGAACGCAGTTCAATTTTCGAAAAGTCGTTTTTGATTGTTATTGTTTATTTATGTACACAGATGTACACACATTTAACAACAGACAAGAAGAAAAGAACAGAAAAATACGTACAAAGGTGATGCTTATTTCTAAAGAAATCTCTTCCAGCATACCTGCGATAGGACAGGGGGATACAAAGAGATGTAGACACCGTGTGTAAGAGTAGAGAGAAAGTAAAATACATAAAATCAAAACAATTCATTACTTAATAAAATAAAACACATAATATGAGATAATACTTACTTACATACTTACATACATAAATACATACATACATACGTACGTATACATACTACTAAAATAAATATCACTAAGATGATGTTAATTGAAATGTAACAAAAAAAAGAAAAATACAAAATAAATACCTACGCAACTATGACATAGTGGAAAGATAGTGTTCTTTTAAATACTGCGACAGTTGTTATTTTGTATCAAAATTTATTTTCTTTGGTTTGAGGTTTTAATACTTCTGCTACCTTGTACAAAAGACATTGTAGAAACGAATACCTATCCAACAAGAACATACTTATTCTAACAGAACAGTAACCTAAAAGCTAAAGACTAACAACGGTGACCTCGTTTGACTGTTAGTACTCAGTTGCTATTGTAACGCAGTGTGCTGTGGTAGTCTGTATTGAAGCTTCGCATAATTAGGGCAGCATTTCACCAAGATTACGTGGTAATTTAGAAGCTAAATGAACGTAGGAATCTATTCCATTTGAAAAAGTCTGTCATAATTGTTTATGAATATGTCGCTAAGCCACATTATTAGAACTATTGGAGTAAATGAGAATTCGGAGCTTTGATGCAGGATGACGTGTGCAACTTAATGACAGAAAGGATACTTTTGTGGAACCGATTTACGAAATATAGCAACTGTAATAGGCAAAGGTAATACATGGCCATACGACAGTGAGCCAATTACCTATATAATCAATATCCTATATTATTAAATGAGCAACATTTGTATATACAGTGTGTTTGGTCACCGGTGTCCGACCCGTTAAGGCAAAGCAATATGATCCATTTTATCGACAAATCCACCATAATAAGGCATTTTGCCCCTACTGTTTTGAAATAAGTTAAGTAAAAAAACAACTAAATTTTAAAAAAAATACTTTAAACTTAATAGGTGTGTAAACTTTTAAGTTTCATGTATTTAAAAAAATATATAATGGAAGTTTTTGCTAAACTTTTTAGTGTCAACTTATTGCCTACTTTTGTAGCTGTCGAACGAAACCACTATTATATCTGTAGGACCTCTACACCGGTAGATATTAAAATAAATAAAACAAAAGTACTAGTAAAAGAAAAAACAGTATGGGCAAAATGCCTTATTATGGTGGATTTGTCAATAAATTTTGATCTTATTACTTCGCCTTAACGGGTCGGACACCGGTGACCAAACACTGTATATATTTTTTATCACGTTCTCGAAAACGGATCTAACGATTTCGATAAAAGTTGCACTATAGGGGTTTACGGGGGTGAAAAATCGATCTAGCTAGGTCTCATATCTAGGAAAATTCGTTTACTCTATTTTCATAGCCTCGGGAATGTGATACAACGTTGGTATACGATATGTTTATCTATTTTCACCCGAACAGAGCTCGGTCGACCAAGTCCTAATAGTAATGTCAGATACCCCACATCTAGTATAAGGTACCTAATAAAAACATGAGGGGCAGTCTCTGGGGACTGCCGATGGGAGTGAAAACAGTATCCTATAATATTATGTTAATCCAGGTATAATAAACAGCATAGCAGTAGCATAACATAATGATTGAATACTATCGTGAATTCATGCATGCTTAGTACTTTTTGTTAGGTTACTAACAAATTCTTCTCTCCCTCCGTCTTACCAATTTTCGATCAGGGTCACGTGTCCTGACGCGAGTTTAACATTTTTTACCCATCCCAAAAAAAGTCAACAACGCCGCTTAAGAAGTTTTCACTTCAAAAAAGTCAAAGCTTTTCAACATTCAAACTCGGCTTACCTTTTAAAGTACTTATTAAAGGTAAAAATATGTGAGCTAGCATTACCTTCTAAGAAGTTATTACACCGATGTAACATAATATTATTACACATAAAACGTCTATTTTGTAGCGTGTCTGATTCCTTCCACTTTCCATAATCATTCTGAGTTTTAATGATTCCTTTTACCATTACCGTAGGTACACAAGCCTGATGAAGCGGTTATGTGTGTTACGCTTACGACAAAGGCTTCACGTTCTCAGTGTTCTTTCGGAAGTATTTTTATCAACCCGTATGAAATCCACTCGTTTTGAAAGCCGGGAACAATCGTTTTCAGTAAATATAAAAGGATCGCCATCCGTATCTCCCTTCCAGCCGTGTGGGTTTGGCGACGATTTTCACTAAAAGTGTTTGTGTGACGGGTGTATGTATGTGGGGCGGATGTGGAATTATCGGACGGTCATTTAAATAAGTAATGTTCAGAGGGGCTCGTGGCTAAGTAATAACAGCTGCACGGGTCGATCGAGCAGGTTAAGCTGTCCGTGGATGGGTGACCATCTTAAAATACCGAGTCTGTGCTTCGAAAAGACGTTAAGCCGTTGGTCCCGGCACTCTCGACTGTCATTCTTGGATCTTTGACAGTCGTTACGGGTCGTCAGAAGCGCGAAAGTCTGACAACCAGTCTTACCAAGGGGTATCGTGTTACCCAATAACTAGAGGTTGTGGAGGTCAGATAGGAGGTCGCTCCATGTAAAAAACTGGTATTCAGGTGGCCGACCCCAACATACATAGTTGGGAAAAAGCTAGGCAGATTGATTTAATTATGAAGTGTTATTAAAAGTCTATCTAGGTACCTATCAGTTGTTGTGATATGCATTTCTTATTTCATTGAAGACAAACTTAGGTTGTACTTGCTCTCACATCATGATAAGTTCAATGGTGTCCGCGTCCTAATCACAATGAGCGTTTGAGCGAATATGAAATTGTCGCGTTTATTTGTTCGGCAAACCGGAAGGCGCGCCCTCTGTCAACGCGACTACGCATTCGGCAGAGCTATTACCTATCTTGCAGAAGCAATGCGATAGCGATCATTTGTTTCATTTTGACAGTTCAACAACATTCAATGCGATGCTTAATTACGTTGCAGAGCAGAATTAAATTTCGAACTTTTGAAGTAATGGATTAGTAATCTGTTTCAAAACGAATTGATTGTATATTACGTAATTAGAGTACGGGTTCACTTTACAAAAGGAACGCGACCGCGACGTATCTACGCCAGTTAGCGCGACGCTCGTTTTGGTAAGGACGCGGCCTAAGTATGCCAAAATTTGAAACTTCAAAAACTACTGAAAATAGTAACCAAGTAGACCGTATAATAAATCAAAATATTCTGTTGATATAATAAAAGTATCCAATAAACAAGTTAATTCTGTTGTGAAATCTGAAGCAAAATCTAATTTATTTTGCTGTAACTTGAAAGTAAGTAATTTATAATCTCTTTTAGTGGCTGTTAGTATGTCAATTGCGAAGATAAAAGCTTTATTTTATACTGTAACAATATCGTTACTATATAAATTGGCGGTAGTTTACAGAAGATAATTTATTTTGCTAATATTTTCAGATTTATTTAGCAACATTTATTTCAATTACAAAATGGTTTGATCAAGTAGTAACATGAATTTTAATACCGGTATAATATACTTCAGTGCTGGGCGTCTTAACTTAACGGCGGCACATACATAATTATGTAAATATTATAGCTTTATTCAAGGGACCGCTACTTGTATTAAAACGGCATTAAATTAGGAGTTTCAGACAAAACATAAACTTGATTAGCATGCGTAGCGTACTCCGCTTAGGGGTAATTGCTATATCCTGGCTCCGTGTAATGCGATCTCAACCGTCTTTAATCTGGCCCACTTGACTCTCTTCGCAGTAACACTTCATACACTTACATAGTAATATGTTTGTCATTACTTACTTTCACACACAATTATTTGCAAAGCCTTTACCCTTATTAAATACACCCTCCCAGTTATCCGCGCTGTTATTGAAACGTATATGCGACTCAAATAAATCAGGATTCTGCCCGAAGATGGGATATTCTAAATATTTTTATATTGCCGATATTGCTCGCAGTAGAGGTACCAATATTTATAAATTCTTGATGAAAGTATTTTTTTCAAGATTCCTACTAATATTATAAACGCGCAAGTTTGTGAGGATGGATGGATGAATGGATGTTTGCTACTCTTTCACGCAAAAACTACTGAACGAATTTGTGTACGGCACATAGATAGTTTATAGCCTGGATTAATACAAGATGGATTAAGACAAATAAGATACTTTTATCCCGATATTCCCACGGGATCGAGAGTTATGCGGGTAAAACCGCGTTTCGCTGCTAGTTCAATTTAAACTATACAACTGATTCTTGAGATATCGGGGTTTATTGATGGAGATCAATGTGAAGAGCCAAAGGAGTATGTAAGGATCGTAACAGGTTCTGTAGTTTCTCCCTACCCCCATTAGAAGAAGGTGTGAGTTTATGTATGTATGTATCAAATTATTCAAAATTATTTAAAAAGGTTAGTGTTTATGCTAAATCAAAATTTTTAAGCGATAAAATTAAAAATTCCAATAATAAAGTAAAAACCACTTGGAAAATTATTAACAATGAAACGGGTAAGTCGGTTAAACAAGATAAAGAACTTGAGATTATGGTCGACAATAAATTAGTTACTAAAGCAGCTGACGTAGCTGAGGCGTTTAATGAGTTTTTTGCCAACATACCTATAACTACGACTCGCTCCTTAAATTCGTCCCCGTCTAAAGCTGAAAACCTATTGCTTAGTAGTGTGTCTAAAAGTAGTCGTTTATTTAGCTTCGAACATGTAACGCCTCGTGATGTAATTAATGTTTTTAATACACTCAAATCCAAAAACACTGGTGATTACTGGGGCATCTCCATTAAACTTTTAAGTAATATAATAGACATCGTAGCCCCCTATCTAGCTGTTACTTTTAATAAATGTGTTGACTTAGGAACTTTTCCTGACCTCATGAAGAGTAGTAAAGTCATACCATTATTTAAATCCGGTAATAAAAATGATGTTGGTAATTTCAGGCCTATTTCTATCTTACCTGCATTTAGTAAAATATTTGAAAAGTTAATACTCAAGCAGTTGCTAAGACATTTTAATTCAAATAACCTCCTTCATAATGAACAATATGGCTTTACAAAAGGTCGTTCGACTACAGATGCGGGTGTTGCTCTGCTGAAACACATATTTAACGCATGGGAGAACTCGCAAAATGCTATTGGAGTTTTCTGTGATCTCTCCAAAGCTTTTGATTGCGTGCACCATGACACGCTTTTGCGTAAACTGCGTCATTACGGTGTGCAAAACGAAGCTCTCGATGTTCTTAATTCTTATTTACACAATAGGTCCCAATGTGTAGATGTTGATGGTGTGAAATCTTCCGGGTTACCAGTTCAGTTAGGTGTACCTCAAGGCTCAATACTGGGTCCATTCTTGTTCTTAGTGTATATCAATGACTTACCATTCTTTTTAAAGGGTATCTGTGAAGTTGTACTGTTTGCAGATGATACCTCTCTTATTTTTAAAGTAGACAGGAATAGACATGATTTTGACGATGTAAACTGTGCACTCTCAATGGTTACGGATTGGTTTACAACAAATAACTTAGTTCTCAATTCCAAGAAAACGAAATGTATAAAATTCGCTTTACCCAATGTTAGAAATCTAGGACCCAACATCGTCTTAGATAAAGAGGTGCTTGAAACTGTGGGCTCGGCAGTTTTTCTGGGCATAACAGTAGATGCTAAACTTCAGTGGGGCCCACATATTTCAAGTCTAGCGGGAAGGCTTAGCTCGGCCGCCTACGCTGTCAGGAAAGTAAGACAATACACTGACGTTGATACTGCTAGATTAGTCTATTTTAGTTATTTCCATAGCATTATGTCCTATGGCATTCTGCTGTGGGGCAAAGCCGCTGACATTCAAAATATATTTGTTCTTCAAAAACGAGCTGTTCGAGCAATTTACCAGCTAGGTGCCAGAGTTTCTCTAAGAATTTTTTTTAAGGATATTGGTATTCTCACAGTGGCATCACAATTCATCTTCGCCAATATCCTATATATTAGGCAAAATATACACTTATATACTAAGAACAGTGATATTCACAATATTAACACCAGAAATAAGGACAAATTACGAGCTCCTTTTCACCGGCTTCATAAGGTTCATAATTCATTTGTTGGGCTTGGTATAACTTTTTATAACAAGCTACCCACTTCTCTGCTAGATTTGCCTTATAATGCGTTTAAAGCTAAAGTAAAATCCAACCTTTGTTCAAAGGCATACTACTTTATCAACGACTACTTAAACGATAAAAATAGTTGGTCGCTGTGATTAACTCAAGACAATATTTATGTTCTTTCTCCAGAATTAGCTTACCTACTGACAGGTCATATGAGTTATATAATTGTTATTTTAATTGACTGTATAAGTAAATTTATTTTCATTTACATTCATTTATTATTGACATAATCGACTCATTACAATGTTTTTGTTTAATGAGTTGTATTGCAATATGTGGTTAGCTAGCGACCTCGACAGAAGATCATTATATTATTCTTGCCTAACTGTTGATTTATTTTACTTCGATGGTCCTAGTTTATCATAATTATGTGACTTCGAGTTACAGTTTTATTAGCTATATGTAAGCGGGCACGCCCTTTATACCTGGAGGCTTTATAATTCGGGTATTAAGTTCTGTTTACGTTTTTAGTTTTTTTAGTATTCATTTTCGCTTGAGTTTAGCTTTCGATATTTTTTTTTTTTGTTGGTACATTGGCGTGTGCTAGCTGTCATTATGGCAAATATATTTTTTTTATTTAATGATTTGTGTTGAGTAATGTAAATGATTTGCATACTATTGTATAGAATCAATTTTTTTTCTAACTGAACAGACAGCTGTGCTGCTGGGGAGTTTGTTGCGCCACTTCTTCTCTCCAGCAAAAGCACTAGGAAGTGGTGAAGGGCGGGCGTTTTTGGGGGACTGTCTTATGTAATTTTGACGTTCGAAAAGTGCTGATTCTCAGCCTAGTTTGAATAAATGACTTTTGAATTTTGAATTTTATCAATGTGATTTTTAGCGACTTACTATTATTATGTTTTATATTCTAGACTCTAAAACATAAAAGACAAAAAGGTGATTTCTGGGTATATTTAAATAAATAAAAACCGTATTTTTTGTTGAACAAGGTCGTAGCATTCAATTTAATTTAATTTAAAATAGTATTATTTATTATATCTATTCACTAAAAAGAAATAAATTCTATCAATAAATTTTTTAAATCTTCATTATTTTAAGAGGTGCATGATGCAGCATGATACCTTATCATGCTGACGGCAACGGTACACACCACTTTTTTAGGCGATTTGACGATATAGTATCTGGTATATTATTATTGGGGTTGAGATGTCTCGGGCCGAGCTGTCACTGATCCTGATTATATTATATTGGAAGAGGCGTAATGTTTTTTCAGAATATTTTATAATTTTATTCATTACTGCCTGTTAGGCCGCTTGCCCACTGGTCGGTAAGTGTGCGGGGCGATATCGTTTCGGTACTGCGTGACGTCACGCATTTTACTGCATCGGTACTGGAAGCTTACCGCGCAGTGTTTCCACTTTTAGGGATTTCTCCCTGTTTTAGGGAAAAAATACCAATATTAAGTTTGGTTTAGGGATATTTTATTTTGACAGGGATTTGGGGAATTTAGGGGTTAATATGAATTTAAGTTGGTAACCTTATTGTTTATAGTAGGCATCACCCAATATATTACTTGACTCTATGGCACCACCGATTTATTAAAGGATTCGATTTATTCAACCACCGATTTATTCCCTCAACCCAAACTCATAATGAATGCAATTCATCAAATTTTAATTTACCATGTTAATTGTGCCATTACCTTATTATTTATAATCATGCTCCCTAAACCAAGGAAATTTGAAGTTTTTTTAGGGAAATTTAGGGATAATTCATTCAGAAACTGGGGAAAATCCAAAAACAAGTGAATTATATAGTACGAGAGCCCATGACCAAAACCATGTCACATCGTTTTACGGGAATAATTGTAAAAAAATCTTTACGTTTTGATGATTCTGAACCCGACTCGGTGGGCAGTACCGGTCAGAAACGTTACAGTTTTATGGGAGCCTATTTCTGCTATGTCAAAAAAAATTGGCAGACGGTTTCATCACAATGTGTCTGATAATAAAAATATACAAAGATTTCGTAATTTTATTACTAAAAAGTTTGTTTTCAGATATTTCCGTTGCGTCACTTTGCGTGTCAAACGTGGCCTGAGCACATTTCCAAAAATGACGTATTCGAATCAACTGACCAATGTTCACCAGAAAACAAGATTTTCAGATGGATTGCTATGGGTTTTATTGTTTGCCTCAAATTTAATTTTCTCAAATGGTCTCTTGGGTACGTACTCGAAGCTACTGGTTTCTGAAAATGGTGTTTTCGGTATGTAAAATCTATCATTTTTAAACATTATAAAAAAGAATTATCGACATATTTAAAAATGCGGTCAGGTCAGAAGATGTGACGCGGAAAATTTCTGAAAATAGGATTTTTGAATTTAAGAATAACCAAGTCTATCGTTTTTATACGATTTTGTTCGTAAAACGATAAGGCAAAAATTTGGTCATGCTCTCTCGTACTAATTGAATTAATTTGAATTTGGAATTCTAGATGAAAGCAGTGCAGTACACAGATATAGATATATAATAATACCTAGATAAGGCAAGTATCACGATCTGTATGAAAACCATGCGTGGCATTTTTGAAAAATGATCAAAGCGCCTATACCATGAAACTGAAGCGATATACGATAGTATCACTTGTTTCGATTTTCATAACCTGTTAACACTCAACGTCACATCAACCGTTCCTAGTAAAAAGCTATAAAGTATTACGAATATAGGCATTTTCTATTTTATTATTTATGTCCGACTAGCGCGGCGGACAGGCGCAGACCATATACTATATTATATAAAATGAGACACACTGAGCCACGTTCGGGCACGCGAAGTAGATGCTCTTGCGCTATCTAGGTATATCTATATCTGTGTGCAGTACCGATTCGGTACAGAGTGCTTACCGACCAGTGAGGAAACATAAGCAGTACCGCGCAGTACTGTACAGTACTGCGCGGTAAAATACCGACCAATGGGCAAGCGGCCTTACGAGAAAAAAATACTTTAGAACAATACGAAATTCACAATTTTATCCACAGGAAATTATCGTGACTTAAGTTCATCTGCACCATTTGCTTGGAATGATAATGTGCACACATTGATACGTTTTCGTTCCACCAACAATACTTCTACAATAAATCCAACAGGAGTGCCGGAGAGAAATAAAAGTGCTATCTTTGTGCAATACGTTTTCCGACATACTAATAGGTAGTATGTTCACACGAAGCGAGGCACTTTAGCTACCAGATTTAACGCAAACACACTTGCTATAAAGTTTGCAAAGAAACGCTGCGCTTTATGATCTCTTTCAAAACGAATTTGTTGTTTGGTTGTGAAGTGTAGTTGGAATGTCAACTTCTACAGCTGTTTACTAAAAGCGATGTAAAGTGGATTGAAGTTATTTGCATAATTATTTATTTAATGAAAGCCAGGATTCAATCAAAGAACATCATTCATTTCTAAGTAGGAAAATCACAATATTACATGTTTAATTATGTAGTACGATTTTTCCTCTTCTCCTACAAATCTCTTCAAATCTCCTTTCAAATCTATGTAATAAAAATGAAATGCTGTTCGTTAGTAAGCGCATTGAAAACGGCTTGACCGATTCGGCTATTTTTTGTTTTAATATGTCCGTAATAATCTGAATTAGGTTCTTCCGGAAAGCAAAATTTTAAAAGTAACCTGGGAAAATTAAAATTTCGGGAATACTAAAACGGTATTTTGTGTAGTAATTTTGTGTGAATTATTGAAATTTGAAATACAAATCTTACAAGTATTTTATCAAAGTGATTATTTTTATGGGGTAGGTATAAATGGACAAGAAATATATGATCCAAAAACGAATGAAAATTATTTAACATTATTTGATCTTCATTGTAATGTAAACGTTTACTGCAAAATGTTTGCAAAAAAAAAAAATACATTAATTTTTCTCGAATATATCTTGAAGATGGGACGAAAACAGTAGGTATAACTAGAGTAGGTAAACGTATATTTGTGTAGTTCCAAAATATGATGTCCAGTTCTGTTGCAAAGGTCAGATAGAAAACCTTTTTCCCTACAATATTTTCCTGCCTATTACTCTCAAGGATATCGCGTTTCTTAAGTGAGCAGAGCATTACTTATAACCTATGGAGGAAATGGTACTCATTACCCCAACAACGTGACTATCTGCAGCCATGATAATAATAAGGGTTGTTAGTAGTTTTGTTTGTGTAAACTAAGAAGCAGTAGTTAAAACTGTTAATAGAGAAATGCATATATTGAAATATTAACATTCTAATGATTTCGCTCTCGACTTTGTTCGCACGGATTTCTTAATTTCCCTTACGAACTTTAACTATAACTTGTGCTATAACTACCCTTTCAAGGTTAGTTTTTTAAATTAATCACTACGACCTCTGAACGTTTTTTTAACATTTGTATTTGTCCAAAGTTACAAGTTTCTAAATCGATGGAATAAGATTTTTCATACAAATTCCATTCCCGCTCGAAAATAGAACGCTATATATTTTCTTCTTCTTCTGTAAACTTAATAAAACGCCACAAAATAATGTAATAGCACCTCTAGCAATCACGAGTTCAGTGTAAAGATGTTATCATTTCGTTTCAGAACATTTGTAGAACCACGCTCTTTCAGTGCAAGTTACGTTAGTTCGTTTCTTGCTTACAAAGGTTGTACTATTTATCTCGTAAAACTGTTTTTACTCGAACAAATGTTACATTTTTTTTTGTAATCAGCAACTATCGCTTTACAAACCATTTGGTTTAATAGTACAAAACAAACATGGAACTGTATTTAGACTGCATATAATAAATAAAATAGGTAGTCTTATCTTATGAAATTAGTCATCTACTTCTTACGTTTAATTTAGTGTCTTGTATACAAACATCTACGTATAAATAGAACCCAAAAATAACGACAGTAAAAGTAAATCTTTGTCAGTACACAAACAAAATGTCTTAGCTTTCTGTATTCCAACAAATCCGAACAAATACCACGAAAAGCTCAATTTTCATAGCAAAGATTGTTTCAGCTTACACTGGAAGCACAAATGTAGCTCCGGAGGCACATTAGTTTACCTATGCGTCAATGAGACGTATTCACAGAAGTGAGGGACTTTATAAGGGGCCTGCACGTTTCTTGGTAGTAACCGTAGTCTTTGAGGATCATATGTATGTTAGGTTAGCTCCTATCTCGTCGGTTTAGTAACATTAGTGAGATATAATCAAAGATTCATCTATGAGCGCGACTCATCGTCAATAACATGCATTCACAGGGGGGTTTTAGGGTTCTATGAAGGAAGTTTTAGTAGTCTTTGAGGAATTATGTAAGATTAGCTTGCTGTTGCTCTAGCTGTTTGTATCAAACGTCTCTTTGGCTCTGAATTTGTGATCATATTGTTATTACTGTATGTACTTTTGTTTTGAAAAGCATTAGGTATAAGTAACTTAATTTTTTTAACTGTGTACTTGGAGCGGTCAAAGTCGTAGGTTATTGGTATTGAATTCATCCGCCCAGTTACCTTCTCATTGCCGCGTTACACAACTCGTGTCGTCTCCACAGTTCTGTCATATTATTCGTTAAGTTGTTATTGCTACTTAACTCACATATTATAATATTTTGACGTTGCCAGGCGCACAGTTAGAAAAATCGGGTTATACATTGCAAAAGAAACTCGATTTTACCTCCTTAATTAAAAGCGAAAAGAAGTATACATGTGTAAACTTCAACTATTTGTATATCAACAAATCCGGTATTACCCATACCACATTCCCTACCGAAAATCCGTAGAACGGGGAAATAAGTCGAAAATCCGTAAACACAATCTTCGAAACGGTGCCCGTATAATCCATTCATAAGCTATACAGTAAAACAATATCGTTTCCGCAGTCACTGTACCACGGATTATCTGACGTTACGGGCGGGTAGCTCGCCCTCTGCCTCGCTGCTCGGCACCCTATGCTCTGAGCGCACGGCTACGCTCGAACATCCTGGACCGAATCTCCTGTTGGAATTCAAGTAAGTAAGCTTTGAATAACACTTAGAATATGCAAGAATTGGGGAATAAGCTTGTGTTCTTCCAATATAAGCGAAGTCAGATTGATGGAAAAACCAGGTATTTTTTATCAGTCGTGTAAAATGGCTAGAGCACGCCAAATTGACGTAGCGTAACCAGCAAGATCCTTTATTGGAAATATAATTTGGGAACCCACACTATCGACCGCTAAAGAGCTTATAAGTAAATACACAAAAGTTCCGTTACAACAACCTTTGATTTTCAAAAGGCTATTTAGATAATTACCTCGTTGGTCTAGTGGTTGCAAACGCTACTGCTGAGCATGAGGTCCGGGGTTCGATTCTTGGGTCGGGCAAAGTGATATTGGGTTTTTCCATCTGGAATTACTCAATAGCAGCCCGGAGTCTGGGTTTGTGCCCGGTTGGTGGTAATAGGCTCGCCCCCTATTACATGTGAATTAAACATAACTGGCGAAATGTGAGTGTACTATAGGTTCACCTCTGCCTAACCCTTCGGGGAATAAAAGCATGATGTTATGTCATGTGTTATATTATTTTGAATAGTCGATCTTTCATTCCTATTTTGGGTTCAAAAGGAATTTCATTGCTACGAATATCAAAAGGTGTTTATTTATAACTCAACACGAGATCTAAGGCTTAATTTGTTTCTCGTTAAAAATGTTATATTAGAGGCTCGACAGCCAAGATTAAATTAAACCTTACATAAGTCCCTACACACACGACATTGAGTTATTGAAAGGCACTGAGACACATACATAGAAGAACCATTTTGCAAAGCTTGTTTTACACTAAATTGATTACGTAGAGATTGATAAATGGTTCTTTACAAATACAAAAATATTGAGTCATTTAAAGAAAAGAGAAACATAAAAGTTATGAAACTAAAACCCAACTACGAGAAAAAAGTTATCTAAAAAGGTATAAACAAGACATCACATCACATCACATCACAAAAATTTGGAGTCACACGCCGTTTTAGAGCATAAATCGAACAGATTATGTGTGATTCCGGATTTTTAATTTGTCTGTCTGTCGTCACTTAGCCTATAACCAGCGGACGATCAAGACGCTTCCAACGATACCTCATTTTTCAAATTATGATAAGGAATTTACATAATAATACAACCAATTTGACCGACTTTTCATAAATAATTAGGGAAGGTGGGGGGACACCGGATAGTTAAGATAAAGACACAATAAATTAATCACCATGTTATTTATTGACATAATCAATATCATAAATGCTTAAGTATACCTTAGGCATAACTTCGGCATGTTTTTTTTTTAAACCAATCTAATTAACTGCACAATAGAACAATTTTAACTGAAAATTATAAATCCGAATTCACCCCATACCTATGGGTCAAACCGGATAGGTATTTTATATTCAAGGAGTGAGTATAAAATGATTAACAATAAAACTAAATATTAAAATTATTCGCATACAAACAATAATAAGTCTTGCTTTGAACAACTGCACCTAAAGACTGCATTGGTATCATTCATCTGTGGACTTAGTGTACTGTACTTTTCGCCACAAACTTAACACTCCGAATCGTCATGGTAGTTTTCTATATTCGTTTTTTTGCGTGGCATGCTGACGCTTGCACTCTGTATATTTAAAGTAAAAAAATAGTAACTTTTAAAATAAAACAAACGTCCACAATACTGGATCGGGGTGAAACCCCAATAGACGAAATCACCCCGTCCGCTTGTACCCCGCAGGTACCACGTTTGAAATTGTAATAATTAACAGTTTATGTTTACACTCATATCAACAACAAATATCGTTTTAAAAGGTTAAATATGTATTACTTCTTAAAAAATACAACTTTTTATGATAGCTTAAAGCTAAACTTAATGAAAACACTTTAAGGAAATCAAAATATTAGATAACTTACCTTTGTTTTCAATTTTCGTTTATGGACGCACGCGCTGAGATTTGACCATCATCACCATTTGTAACCGAACTGAGCAAGCGTTCGCGCATATTTCTCCACTAGCTAGAACGAGACAGCTGTACGCGGAGTAATGGAATAGCAACTATCTGGTTTGACCCCCTATCCGGTTTCCCCCCTCTTTCCCCTAACCCTTCTTTTTGCTTCGCCATAGTCGGGTAAAAATTATTAAACCTCGTTAAAATTGTATTATTGTTGACCCTTACTTATAAGGCTCACTATATTACACAACAAAGTCATAAAACTCCAAACAGGTGACTTCAAATAGAGCACAACTATTTCTTTATTCCTTGTACATACGAAGCTCTCCTAACATGTCGTTACCTGTGTTCAGTTCCGGGCCATTAGTACCGCCGTACGACTACAACGGATTTATAGCCAAGCTCGAGTTTATTGAGGGGATCGACAGCAGTGGCTCGCCGCCCACCGTGGTTCCTGCCTCACCACCCCTGGCTGCACTGACTCATCATATACAACATGGTAAATATACAACCAGTGTCCACTGGAAACAAAAGTTGCGAAACATTGCTGCAGTAACATTAACTGTATGAAATTTTGCGAGAACGTGTTTCCTGCAACATAAACACATGTTGCTGAATCAATGTTTTGCAACTTTTGTTTCCCATGTATGTACCTTTAACATACTGATATTACGATATGCAACTGAGGACTTACGAGGAGGATTATGTCAATGAAATATGCATTTTCCTCCTTTTTTCATGTACGTCTTATTAAAACTGAAATAAATGTTTACGTGGACAACAGTATATTCCATTAAACTGGCAGAACTGGTATACTAGAGTAGCTACTTTTAAATTACCTTGAAAAGTATATTCCATTACCTCACTCGCAGTAAGTCCATAAATTCCAACTGAAAGAAAGGGTTATTATAATAATAAAACTCAGCTACAACACTGAATAAAAAAATGCATTTTGTTGTTCATTAAAAAACCCGCAATAAGCTATTTCCATACGTTGGTCCTAACTGTTGTGCTGGCTAGTTAAATTCTGTACGTCATTTTTATGTTTTATTTCTGTTCTCGTATTACCCTGTTTTTCCGTTTGGACAATAAATTATATTGTCATAGAAGAATGAAACGTATTCTTTGTATAACGAAACAGAACAAAAACTAAGCTAGACATTGTGCTTCTTTACATTTACGAAACATATCTACAAATATGTTTTTTCATTATTTCTTAGCGGATAGGATACCAGTAGATAGTAGCGGGATGACAAATGAAGTGTCCGGGGGGAGCGGGGCGCGGGTGGGCTGCGGCGCCACCGTCCGGGGCTACGGGCCGGGCGGCGCCCGCTCCGGACACTTCGACTCCCGGGCGGGCCCGTGGCGCTCCCAGTGTGTTATACACCTAATCGGAGCGCCCACCGACATCGTCCAAGTATCACTATTTAATTATAATTTAAGGTAAGTGCTCGGCAAATTAAGGAGTTCGCTCCTCCTTTATGTCCCCTATTACAGTTAGGCCGAGTTCTAATGCTCATGGTGTTGGCCCTCTATCAGTTTAATAGAGCGGAAGGAATTTGGATGAATTTATATTACTATCCATATATTTTGTAAATGTATTGCGACCTTCCTTGCTTGTGACAACACGGTACTCATAAAGGAGACTCAAAATACCGGAACTTGAAATAAGCGCACTCACACACATGACCCTTAATTTAAACCTTATCGCGTTACAAAAGAGCATGAGATCGAAGTATTGATTAACAGACTCGTTAGAATTTAAAACTAAGGTACACTTAGTTCAACATTCCACAGTAGTTCAACAGTATTTTCTCCGGTTCACCGGGTCAGAGCATGTTTCCGTTTCGTAGATGCCTAGCTCCCTGCATCGATTTACATCACTGTATAAAATGCACCTAGCTATTAAATTTATGTGCATACCGTGAATCATGTTTGGTTCACTTTAGTAGGTATTTTCTCCAAGACAACTGAATGGCGACCCAGTATGTATCTTGAGTCCCAATTCTGTATTAACTGTTTGGCCCGCCTACTCCCCGGGGTGCAATTGATTGATATACCCGTCCTAAGAAATCATAAATTTATGATTCGGGAATTTAATTTCGGATGTTCAATAAATGTTTTTGTTGAGGGTTTTCCTTATTCATTTTCTTACGTAAACGCATCCAATTATGACTTTCCTGTCCCTTGTTTGTTTGACGATCCCCAGTAATGTACCTAATTATTTTTCTTCGAAGATTTCTGCGTTCTCATGCTTGGTTTGTTTTCTAAACCAGGTTACAAAGCTGTCGATCTCATATTGAGATCTTAGAGGGTCTTCACGAATTTGGTGGAAGAGGGGAAAGAGACAGGTCTGAACGTGGGGACCGAGCTCTTCTCAGGGTATGTGGACCAGCCGTGAGGGAGGCCAGGGATCCCTCAGGACGGTTCCTAATACGTCAGGCAGTGACGTCTAAAGGTGCTAACTTGACAATCCTAGTCCGAAGAGCGACCCAACAAACTCCAGATGAAGAAGAATTTGTAGACGGAGCTTTCGCGTTTCATGACGGTGAGTAAACAACACTAGATACGACTAGAAATATCAGAAGGAAAACATGAAAGGAAAATAATATTTCGCTTTCACAACAAGACATAAACAATGATATTTGATGACTTATGGAAAGTGAAAAAGAAAAGGGCCAGACAAAATAATATTCAGAGGCTAAATCCTACTGGTGCTTACTAAGGGTAATGTGAATGTTTATGTGAAGTGTCTTCTATAATATGTATGTGCGACATACACAATGACTGGTGAGAGGAAAAAAACATGACGTATGAAAAATATATTGCCACGTTACTTTTGCTTGCTTGAATAAAAATAATGTAATTGTAAGCGTTTTGATACGTGATATCAAAACATTCTTTACTTTTATTCTGTAAAGTGTCAGTTGGTTGAAATTGGTTAGAAAATAGAAGGAAGCACTCAACACAATCCTGGTAAAGCAACATTTTGCCATGCCATTTTTTTTGTAAGAAAGAAAAATTTGTTTATTTTCACAGAAAACCTGCAATAAAAAAAGCATGAATAGTGTAGGGTATACAATTTCAATAAACAACACGAATGATTTTTGGTGCAGAACAACACGAAGGAACGGCATCTCCTGATGCCACATGCGCAGCGACACACTACGGGTTGTCATCTCCTGCCCACGGAGGAGTGTCAGCACCTTCACACCATCACATCTTCTGGAACATCGAGGAGCGACTGCTCTGCACGCATCGGTTCATACCCGCTGCAAACCAGAGCGTGACTATTGAAGTAAGTGGACTGACTAATATGACTTTATAATTTTTATAAACCTGTTTACCGATGCTGTAGTATGTTAGGTGCACCCTGGGCAGTCGCAAGCACTGCAAACCTTAATGAGTGGCTAATCTGATCACCACACTATCTATCCAGCTTCTACGAACTGGTAGCCTACCTACCTAGGACGGATTTTGGACGTCACTGACAACAGGACTGAAGAATGAGTCCTCAGTTCTGTTGTCAAAGTTCCTGTTGCTGATTCAAAGTTATTCGCACACTTTCTATCCAGCTTCTACGGACTGGTAACCTACCTACCTAGGACGGATTTTGGACGCCACTGACACCAGGACTGAAAAATGAGTCCTCAGTTCTGTTGTCAAAGTTCCTGTTGCTGATTCAAAGTTATTCGCACACTTTCTATCCAGCTTCTACGGACTGGTAACTTACCTACCTAGGACGGATTTTGGACGCCACTGACACCAGGACTGAAAAATGAGTCCTCAGTTCTGTTGTCAAAGTTCCTGTTGCTGATTCAAAGCTATTCGCACACTATCTATCCAGCTTCTACGGACTGGTAACTTACCTACCTGGGACGGATTTTGGACGCCACTGACAACAGGACTGAAAAATGAGTCCTCAGTTCTATTGTCAAAGTTCCTATAATTGTTGATTCAAAGTTATTCGCACACTATCTATCCAGCTTCTACGGACTAGTAACTTACCTACCTGGGACGGATTTTGGACGCCACTGTCACCAGGACTGAAAAATGAGTCCTCAGTTCTGTTGTCAAAGTTCCTATTGCTGATTCAAAGTTATTCGCACACTATCTATCCAGCTCTTACGAACTGGTAACCTACCTGGTTGGGACGGATTTTGAACGCCACTGACAACAGGACTCATTCATCAGTCCTGTTGTCATCCTGTGACATCCAAAATCCGTCCCAGGTAGGTATGTCAGCCTATATAACCAAAGTATATGGGAGCCCTATAAAGAGTTGCGTTTTGTGAACAAAATTGCTAAAACGAGACTTTGTTGTGGTGGCTATTCTATAACGATCATCTGTCGTTGCCTTGTGGCTTTGACATTTTATTTGGAGATCATTTTTTGTAATTTATTTTTATTTTTATTAGTCCTTTTTATTATTTTTAACCGACTTCCCCAAAAGGAGGAGGTTATCAATTCGGTTGTATTTTTTTTAATGTGTGTTACCACAGAACTCCATCATTTATGAACCGATTTGGAAAATTCTAGGATATACTTCCCGATTGGTCCCGTTTTTTTCAAAATTCAGTTCTGATGATGGAATCCATGATAAATTGAGGGAACTCCTCAAATATTATAGGCATACACATAGCGATTTCGTTATTTTCAGCAACCAGTTAAGCATTTGCTTTCAGAAAGTATCATTTGGTGAAGTGGGACTAATGAAGAAGTCCACAGATGGCCACCAAAACTTCTCAATGATAAGTATTTCACGGGTGGCGTCATTTATGAACCGATTTAGAAAATTCTTTTCTTATCTGAAAGGTATACTTTCAGATTGGTCCTATTTTGATCAAAATTCAGTTCTGATGATGAAATCCATGACGACTTGAAGGAACTCCTCAAAAAAAATTATAAGGAAACCAGGATCTGCTGATGGCATTCCAGCCAAATCGAGGGGAACCTTCCAAAATCGTAGTGCGTTTGTTAATTTTTTTCATTAAGCATTTTAAAGCACTACTATTTAATGAAGGTCTGGAGTCGATCTGGTGATGAAGCCGAAAGACAGTTGAGGGAACTCCTCAACGATTTACAGCAATTACCTGGTGTTTGGGCTTGATTAATTTATATTGATGAGAACTTTACACCTAGATGGGTTGTGACTGTCATTATGAATGATGATGATAAAGACAAAGGACAGTCATGGGAACTCCTCAACGTTTTACAGTAGCTACCTTGTGTTTGGACTTCATTCATTTTAAGGATGATATGATGATAACTTCCTGTCACTGTTAATTGCGTCGCTGGTAGTGTTATTCGAACTTGTGTGGGGTAGGTAGGTACCAAAACTAAAAAGTCAAAAATAAAAACTTTTAACAAAAAAAAACAACCGACTTCCAAAAAAAACACTACAAAGTGAAAAATAACTTTAATTTCGGAAGTCGGTGGCAAAAAAAAGAAAATACAAAACCAAAGACACCGACTTCGAAAAGTTTTGTAAAAGCAAAATTCGTCCGCAAATGGACAACAGAAAAGAAGACATGCACAATAAATTGTAGAAATATTATAAAATATTGGTCGAAAGTTTTATTCCGCAACATTCTATAGACTGTGGTCTGTGTTAAATGTTTAAATTTTTATTGCTGCAGATTTTATTGTGGCAGGCAGTTGATTCCGCATTTTGCTGTGGCTGAAATGTTATTTTTCAGTGCCACTTTTTCACAAAACTTCAGGTTTCAAAAATCCTCGAAAGCTCCTACTCTCCATTTCAGGTTGTAGATTGTAGAAGGAATTGTAAGGTATTCTTATTACATTTTCTGAATCAGAGATGTTGCGGATATTCGCCGCCGCATTCGCAATTGCGAAGCTTCCACATTTATTTAGCATCCGTATCGTTATTAGTCAATGCGGAGGTCATGCGGATGCAGATGTGGGTGGAAAAGTGCCAATTTAAGTAAAAATATAATGAACAAAATTGAAATTATAATCTTTTAAATCATCAATGTAGCTCTAAATCGTCACATTTTCACGAAATAGTCTATATCCATCACATAATTACTCGTATATGATCTGAGAGAGCTATATTGATCATTAAAGGATTATAATTTAGTAGTTATTTTATTATGATTGCCACGAATTGAATTATGATACAACTTACAACGGAACAGCAGGCGCTACAATTTGCAAATATGGAAAATTTGTGAAATTGTTTGAATTTTGTATTGCCGCCTTTCGCATTTTGATCCCTTAAAAAAACGTGAGGTCCGCATCCGCTTCAGCGGATCTACCAAAAATCTGCATCCGCATTCGCATCCGCGGATTAAAAAAAATCTGCATTCGCTGCAACATCCCTTGTCTGAAGCATCGGATATACGATAGTAGAATGAAATATTGACCTGCTGGTCCTGATTAAAAGATTAACCTGTCAGCATGGTTGGTTAGCGAGGCTGACTGCCCAGAATGCGTCGGTCACACTTAGGAGGTTATCTATAATCCCAACATGGAACTGGATGAATGTACCCCACATTCATTCATGGCGCTTAATTTTTTTGTGATCCATCTACAGCAGTCATGATTCCCCTTAGATCCAGCGTCTGGAGAGAATGTGGAGCGCGGAGCCGACAGGCACAGCGGGCGCGGGGGGGTGCCGCACCGCATGTGGGGACGCGGGGTGCGAGTGCCGGTCAAACACGGCTCTCTACTACCACGACCATGTTGCCCTGGTAGCTGGTGATGGCACGCACCTGTCCTGTCTCTGTGGTGACTTTCAGGTGAGGTTGCTGTAGCTGAAATGACTATTTGACAAATATAAAAAGAGCTTTTCATAAAAAAAAGTAAGTATGATAATAATCCAATCTCTGTGGCCACCACTCATCTTTCCACTCACAAGAAGAGCATTTGATATAAGTAGTCACGGTTCACCCATAAGTATTCCAATTTTCCAGGTGAAGAACATTAAAAATGCCTGAAATACTCAACTCCACTTGGAATACAAGATGAGGTGATTTAAAGAAGAACCTATAACTTTATGACGTAGCGCCCCTTATTTGCAATTCAAAAAATAACAGTACTCGACGTGACAGTCATTGGAATCGACTTTCATTACAGCTATCTGAGCGAATGAAATATTCGGAAACCATCGACAAGAAAATTGACGTTAATTGCTTGAAATATTAAGGGAAACATTGAGGGTAATCGACAGGAAAAATCAGGGGACCGATACATAATACAGTGTAATAGCGTTACTGAAATACTGAACAAATGGTTACATTTGTTTTGTGAGTAATACTTTGAGCATTTCAATTTCAAGTTGAATACACACTGATTCTTTAGCAAACAGGAACCGAAATGCATGATCTAATTATTGCGAGCTCTGAATATACGACAACAAATAAATTAATCGTGTTACTGGGGCCTTATGCTAACACGGGCAAGGACGAGTAACCCTCTCGCCGCGACGCCGCGCGCGCCCGGCTGCGGTGCCCGCCGCATAATTAAGTTAGAGGGTTACTATTAAGTATGTAACAGCAATAAAGCGTAGAACGACCACCCGAGCGTATAGGGACTCCTACATAAGAGCAAATATGCCGCTTAATAATTTAGTTGCCATGTTTAGTACTCTTTCAGGGTCAGATTAGTTTACTTTCTTTTGCGGTGCCTGCTGAGCTTCATTTGTTATAACTTTAGGTTCACTCAATTTGGGAGAGTAAATGCATTCTCCCTAATTGAGTTCCTGCCTAAACTAATAAGCGTCGTTATAATATTTCAATAGGCAAAAATCAATGTAACGTAAACAAAATCGAAGCGATCAAATACTGTATCACGTAAAATATTTATTCAGAACAAATTGTTTTAGCAATACCCGAATGAAAATTATTTAGATGGTATCGCTGTTGTTATTCAACAGAGTAAGGTGGTTTGCTTCCGGTATATTTATGTTCAATTTATATTGATGTGTTTACATTTGACGGGAGCGTGTAACAAAATGAATAGATATGATCAGTTGCTTTGTAATCTTATGTCGTGAAACGCGCGCTTAATTTAATTATTAACAGTGCTTTACCCCCATCGTGGCTTGACACCATCCGCGCCAAATTGTTACGAGCTCACATTGTTCCAAAATGGACTCTGGCCCGTATCTAAAACGGGTGGCGGCGTAGCGGACCATGTCCCGGTACTCATAAAACATGGGCTAACTGGCGGCATGTCATCCGTCCGCCCCTGTTATTAGTGGGCAGCCGACGACGCGGCTCGGGGCGACAGCTCAGAGACTCGCCCCTGAAAATTCAATTACTTAGTAGCGGCCGACGTATGGCTATTGCGTAGCGTTAGCGTAGACCGCTGCACGCTGAATTTGTCAAAACGCTGTTCACGTACGTACAGTTATGATGACGGTGCGTATCAGATCGGAACCCTGTTTTTATGTTGTTGCCACGAATCTAAAGAAAATATTTACTTTTTTACTGGCTACGAGTGAATATCATAACTTTACCAAATAAAAGATTGTGGGGATAAGATTTATCTCTATTGTTGTAAGTTGTATTTTACTTTTCCTCATTTCAGCTGTTGCGGTGACTGTAAATTTTAATTTAGGTAAATTGTTATTTGTCACAGGCGGCTTGGTTGCCCGTCGTGGTGCGGAGTTGGACGAGTGTTCGGTTGGAGTATTCGGTGGCGCATTACACATACGCGAGCCGCGGTTTTGATTACGCGGCCGCGTACAGTTTCAACGATGACGCCATGTGCGGTCAGCGCACATACACCACTCACTCCGGTAAGCGTAGCGTCATACGTCAATCATGATCATTTGTAAACACTACGACTATTATAAACATTATGCTAAAACGATCCCCGGATAATTCGATAAAGATATCTCAATGAAAGGGGCAAATAATCGGCAATTTATCTCGATGAACTCCATAGACCCCAATCACATAAAGCGAAAAACAAACAGTTCTATTTGACATTCGAGGCGCGTCTCAGACGTTTGGAAAAACGCGTCGGATATTGTTCTCGGTGGCGCGGCGGGGCGCGTCCGAGAAAATTACGTGCCACGACCCAGTTTCACGCCGCCTAGGGTAACACTGCATCGAAAAAAACCTTGAACAAGATCGTAAAGTTCCAATTACAACGTCGCTATTGCGGTGACTCGCGCTGCCTCAACGTCGCATTATTGCCCACGTAGGTAGATGTCTCGCTGTCGCCTTTTAAATTTATTATTTCTCTCTTCTCAAGGACTTCTTGTTGTTTTTTTTTTCTCTGTAGGTGAAATATCTTCGAGGAACGTGTCGGTTACGGGCAGTCTGAACGAGTTTTTCTATCAACAATGCACTTGGGTATTGGACTCTAATGTTGAGCGGCAGTTGTTCATTGACATCACGTCTGAACAGGTAAGCCAAGATAAAAAGCTGTTGAGTTTTATTTTAATTTTACTCATCTTCTCGACTTCAATTTATTTTTGTTGTTTTTTTTGTGGTGGAAACTCAATTCATTTTATAAAGGTACTTTATTTACAGAGCAGAAAACCGCCTTTCATATTTTCGGAAAGTTTGGATAAACTGCACTTGTTTGAACTGTATATCAATTAGCTGAAGTAACGTGTTACTATAACCCCAAAATACCACACAAAGTACTGACGACACACGTAGCACAATCAGCGTAAAACAATGACAAATATGTGGCTTCAGAAAATCAGAACCCTCTGTAAATTCGTGCGACTTTTTGCTGTTGTGGCTTCAGCTATGTGTGGTATTCCATAAAAATGTTGCGGTAGGACAAGTCATGCGGCTCGTGGAACATCACGCTGCACGAGTGGGCGGGCCCGGGGGGCGTGGGGGGCGCGGGGGGTGCGGGCGGGGGGGACGCGGGGCTGGCGGCGGCCGCCGGCGACCTGCTGTACACGTTCTGCGCGCGACACAAGAACCACACCTACACGCTGCCGTGGCGGCTCAACACCGTCGTCATTAGGTATGTATTAATTCAACACGTATGACGGCACACAGGCCCCAACGTTGACGAGATCAATTGTCCGGCTAATCAAAACAGCTAACCTAAATTGTGTATTCACATCGTAAATCTCTATGATGCATGCTTTGTTTTTGGTGTGGACACAAGTATTTTTGATACTAAACCTATGCTCGTACAATTCTAACAAATCGATGCAGATTACTGAAGATTACTCGATTCATATTCGGAAAGCGTGAACCCTTCGCGTTGCTAGTTCGCTTAGGAGTCAAAAGAAATTTTCCGCTGAGCTTTTAGCGCGATCTAAACAATTTCCAAAAGAAAGAAAACGCCACGATAAATTATTTATGAATGGCCTCGGCTTTAATACACACACCAACGTGCCAAATACGTAAGAGCGCATGCTTTTATTTAGCTACTTTCTCGGTACAAAGATCTTTTTTCTTTGTGCATATTAGAGGAAGCCGTAAGAGGGTACGTGGCGTGTTTCCGAAATGACATTTTCACTCGTAAATCCTGAATAACGATGTGTGAAAACACACCTTTGTCGATGAATCGAGAGGTCGACGCAAAACGTCCTTTTTGGTGGACGCAGGTGGGGTTGTAAATAAAGTTTTTAAGCGCTCTCTGCAGCCTTTCGTGTTGGCTGGTTTGGTTTTCGACCACACTTTTTTCCAGTACAACGCGTGCACTTCGGGATTTTGATAATGGCCAATAGGAAAAGCGTGCCACTGCAATCTAAAACTTTTCGTACATCCTATATACGTTACGCTGCTGGCTATAAAATGCATGTTGCTCTAAATTTTACAGACAATATGTATAGAATATTGAAAGCCAATTTTATATTGCTGGTATCTACAAAGCTAGTCAAGTTATCTAGTCAGATTTAATCAAAGACTTAAGGTTAAATCTGACTAAGCAACCAATTTATCAGTAAGCAGACCTAGTTAACTTACGTTATCTAGTTGAAAAACGAGTACCTATTAACACGTCCTTCCCCCATAGGTTAGTAGCACTATCCCGGCAGCAGCCGCTCTACACAATCCGCTGGAGATCCCAGGTGGTGCGCGCCAACACGCGGCTGGGCCCGCCCACGCCCGCGCCCGCCGCCTCCGCCGCCGCCGGCACCGTGACCGCCACGCGGGCCCTTTTGTACTGCGTGCTGGGCTTAGCAGCGCTAAGACTTTGAAATACGATGAAATTTGCGTCAGTGTTTTGGGTGTAAAGACTTAACGTAACTTAAAATTGAGGTTGGGGAACCTTAGAAGTGAGAGTTAAATGCCATTTTCGATGAAATTGTGATTAGAACTAAGTGCATGTGACCACCGTCACTCGGGTCTTAGAATAATACTTATGTGGAAACTATTGCTGACAACTGAAATCGGAACTTCGAAATGAACTCTTTAGTGAAAACTAGTTTAAATACGGAGTGTTTGATGTTTAGTTTCGAAGATTGAAGTAATTCATAGATCGAAATGGGTATATATTGAATGGTACCTACTATATGCTGTCTTTACATCCTGTCTAAGATAATACAGTAGCTACCCCAAGTCCTATTTGAATATTGTAATGTGTAACTGGACTTAAGAACTGATGCTTGTAAAAAAATATAGATGAAAGTTTAAAGAATTGAAAAATGTGGAATCAAGGTAAGAAAATCATTGTTTTTCGTCATTGTTTTAGGTGCTATTTTTGAGTGAACGCTGCAAGAATTGTATCAAAAATTTTATAGTTGACCCTTTAAAAGGTGCCGTAAATATTCTAAATTGAATTAAGTTTATCACCGACACTCTTGTATGCCAAAGGCAGGAAAAGGAATTTGTCAAGTTTCATTTTTGAATTAAAACTGAAATAGCTTATAGTCGAGATACAAAACCAGGTTTAAAGCCATGCAAATCTCTCTAATAATAACTTAATTAACATGGATTAAAGCTTAGTCCCTAAACGAGTATAGTTTCAATTTGGCAGATTTATCTTCGGGTATAAATCTAACTGCAGGGAGCAGCGCTCTGCTACATGAAAACAAGCACATGAATCAAACGCTACGTCGAAAATATTCTAAGCTAACCATAGTGCGGACACCAGTTATTTATTATTTTAGCACTTTTAGGCTCGTATGAATATATCGCTCTCGGTATGAAATCGAAGAACCGAGCTTTAGTTTCACAAAATTAACTTGAGATGACGATTTGAATAGAAATTTCAACGAAATTGATAATATCTTGTATGAGAACAGTCAACAGGAATAATTGATGTTATTTTTCAATTTTGAAGTTAATTTGGCAAGCGGCAAACTCTTTAATAAAGTTATTAAAAAAATACTTTATCATATTTTTTTTTTCTGGTAAACTTTTTATTGCAGGATTTAAAACATTATCCATATCTTTTTTTTTTTTTTACTGCTGTCATTCAAGATGAATTTGTGATTATCTGAGCGAATAGTTAGTAGCGGCATTGAATTCGATATAATTCTCGATTTCTTTATCATCGATCGATAGATTTTGTAAAGCCAAAACAATGGAGCGGCGACGACTAATGAATACCGCTCCAAATTGATACAGAAAATTTTTCAGGTATAAAAGTGTGCATGGTCGTAACGAGAACGTATCGGGAGCGAAGCTGTAACGGTACTGATAACCTAGATATAGCGATGTATACTACGTGCGAACAGCTACGAACTATGTAAATATTGAATATATGTACAAGCTTAAACGAATCCCCTAGAATAGTATAGAATAACACCTCCAAAGACTTTTTGGATAAGTAGGAAGATAATGTCGCTTCAATAAATTGTGCTCATATGTTTTCAAATGCTGTTTTATCATTGTTTTATTATTTTTACTGTAATAATATAGCATAAATGTGGGTATAAATGGCTGTTTATTATGTAACTGTCTTACTGTCAATTATAAGTATGTAGAAATTTTTATCTGAAATTGTTTTAACTAAATTCTTTGCTATTTACCTACTACTGGTCCGCAAATATAATATTGATGCCTCTATTGTAAATCGATCTTATTTTTAAGTCACAATGTAAAATGTAATCTAAATACTAACTTCGTCATATTCTGGCAAACTAAATATCCTAACGGAGTTTCGCCGAACAATAAAATCGAAATCACCTAGCGTAATAAAAATAACTCTGCAAAGCAATTGAATCGATGGAAATCAATTCGTATAAAATTATAAATGCACGAAAAAATATTTAAATTTCTATCACACGCAATTCAGGCTGCAAAAACTAATAAAATTTAATCGTTCGGTCATGGATTTCGAGCACTTCACAGGAATTAAATTTGAAAAAAATAATGGTACATACATACACAAATCTCATGGATGAATACAATTAAAGCTGAATAGAAAATATTTTGCACGATGTATTATTTATTTTAGATGGTAATAGCGTTGTGATGCAGTAGATATGGAATAACTACGGAGAAATATTTCACTCACTGAATATTGGGGTACCTACACGACGAACTCTGACATTCGCGTGAATATTTATTACTACGAATGTCGGGGTTCAGTCTGCTTTGAGTTATTTTTGGGAGTTGGAAATCTATTTTGTTCTCAAAAGTACCATTTCATTGAGTTTGTAAGAACCGCGTGCCGCGCGCTGTAGACGCAACCACTTCGCTTCTAAAATATCCATCATACTCTCTTATGCATTGCATTATAAGGTATTCCATATCGAATGCTGAAACTCCGTGTTCGCAAGCCATTGTATGGTACCAGCTTTATATTTAAATAAGTTCACATTGATCCATAGCGAATTTGTGTAATATTTAAATTATCAATTATGTAACTAGATAATAATTTAGCTTAGATGTAAATAGTTCGGACAAAGTTGGCATTATCCCTAATGACTTCGTAAAACTTCGCTGATAACCCAAACTTTGTCCTCTTTAGATTACCTGAAAAAAAAGCTAACTTTAATAGGTAGGTAGATGATTCTACGTATAAAATAATGAATAATGTTTGTTACACTGAAATAGATAAAATGAAAGCAATTTTGTGTATTATTTACTCTTGAGGAAGCTCCTTACCTCCTTACCAATTTTTTTATATAAAACTAGCTTTTGCCCGCGTGGATGTCGGAAATTATCCCACGGGAACGTACTACCGGGATAAAAGTATTCTATATGTTAATCCAGATTGTAAATTATCTGTGTGCCAAATTTCATCCCAATCAGTTTAGCCGTTTCTAATTGAATAACAAACATCCAAACACACAAACATACAAACTTTCACATTTATAATATTAGTAGGATAGGATAAAGAATAATCAAACTCAGATTATAAAGGGATAAATAGTTAAAGGGACAGTAAGTGAAGCTGGATTCTAATAGCATCAAAGGACAGATATACAGGGTTATTGGTAAAACACCAACAACCTCTTAAGGGGTCATTTTACTCATCATTATGAACAATTTTCATTAAGGGACCAACACTGAAATCGCAAAAAAAAACAGCTGTTCCCTATATTTTGACGAGATAAGCGAATATAAATGTAGGGAACAGCAGATTTTTTTTCGCGATTTCATCGTTGGTCCATAGTAAAAGTTGTTCTTAATGATGACTACAATGACCCCTTAAGAGGTTGTTAGTGTTTTACCAATAACCCTGTATAAACTAAACCGTCTGTTTACTACGATCAAAAAACACAATTTGAAACGACTCTTAAAACTTCTAAATAATATTTTCTATCATCTTAAATATAAAGTTCCGTAGCTATTATGACAAATAACTTTTCCTAGAAATCACAGCGATTGATGTTTTAATTAAAAAGCAGTAGGTAGCGCTGCCGTATATTTAGTTATCGTTATACGTAACAGTCTACAGAGAGCTGTGCCAAGAGCTGATTACACGCCATCTTTTACGTTTGATCCGAGCCACTAGACTTAACAAAATTATAGGAGCAAACATCGAAGGCTTTATCAGTTCGATCGAGCTTCAGTTTAAACTTTCCATTTGAAATGCTCGCCTCTGCCTTTCTTTAAACTTCCGCTCTTGCCTTTGAGGTTTCTAAAACGGAAACTTCTTTTTAAGATAGGTTTCTGAACCCGTACTTCTATTTTTCTCTTTACTCGCTATTACGGTGCTAGTGTTTGGTGTGTGTGAGCATTTTATAGTGCTCGACTTTACGTGAGCACATTGTTTTGTTAGTTACTGGCTGGAAATATTATTCGTATTTTTATCTTTCTTGAAAAATATTGTGTTTGTAACGAACCTTCTCGTGAGATACATTCATGATTGTTGATAACAGTTTGTTTCTATTCAGTACTTACGTAAATAATGTTAACAATATAGTACACTGGTTTACAACTACGTACCTGATTGTGTGCACTAGCCTTATCTGCACGAATTATTTGCGTCGGAACAACACAGTATTAGTTTAGCTGTGCAGGCATCGTCAACAGATTTGATTCACCAAACTGTTAGCAAAGTCGTTTTATTTTCATAATAGATGCCATAAAAGGTCTGCTGCATGAAGATTATTCGCAAGTCCCGAAGATTTGTTCTTAAACTAAAGTAAGTTTAATATGAAGTGAGTTATGAAGTTGAAGAAAAGATGGATTCGCAGTCGGTTGCTAACTTAGCAGCTTTTGATTCGCTAGCACTGCGCCAATCGTGAAGTTGTGTACCCTGAAAAAGGCCGTTGGCAAAGTCTTCCGTTAGATGAAGTTCCTCGCATCCAGGCGTCTTTGTGCTTCACTCAAAGGAAACGCAATTTAAACTACATGCGGGCACACCAGATATATTCACCCCTTAACCCTAACTCTTTCGGAGCACAATTTGCAAGTTTTATTTAAGGCTGGGGATATCATACTCGTAGACGACTCCACTCCAGACTTTCTAGAATAACAATTAAACAAATTGGAATTAAGTTGAAGTGTCAGTGAACTGTGTGCAGTTCGTTAAAACTACATAATTGGGACTGGGAGAGCATAAATACGAAGAGCGCTAATGGCGCACGCTGTAAAGGATTAGCAGACGTGTATTTTCCACGTCACTGGTTATCCTCCGAGAGTCTAGTGTGAAACCTGAGTTATTTTGAAAACGTTGGCAGAACTTATTTCTAAACGAACAGCCATGCGAATAAGAAAGTTTGACAAAAAAAAAATTGTATAGGCATTAGTTGTAGAAGATTCTTCTTTATAGCAAGTCAGGATTTACATGACTGAAGGATATAAGTAGCTATCTAAGTAACTATTCCATTTTTTTACCTAAACCAAAAGTCTTGATACTCAAAGCCACCTGTCTCAATCGCACGTTTATCTTACGATTAACTGTAGTGATACTTACCTACTGTAAGACGGTTTACGAACCGTATTACAAAAAAGAATTTATTCAATAAAAATTACCAAAAAAATTGCTTATTTTTCATTAAGTAAAGCGATCCTAAACGGAGGGTTAAAAATAAGCCCGGTTAAAATAAAACATCAATCTAAAGTAACTCAATTACTGAAACGGCCAGAATCCATAAAACTTTTAGCAAACATTCGCGCTAATTAGTTTATTTTAGTTATCAAATTACATTATGTCATCTAAACAACAGTTAAGGCTGCAGTAAAAGTTGCTGGCGGCTCCTTTGTAAACAATAACAATGACTGCCATTGTCTTCGCCGCCTCGGCATGTCCGGCTGCCATAATTAAGTTTTTAACAAAGATAAATTAACAGCGAGATACGTTTTAGCGCAAAGATTCGTGAGAATATTAATGCTATGGCATGGTGTTAAATTAATATTTGGGTTGTTATAAGTATTAATTGATTTAAACCGGTGTTAATTCTTCTCTTATAACATTATTCCGACCGTTTTACTAAAGGGTTTTGTTATCAGAGCTCAGGCTCGAAATTAAAACCTAACTCAACAAAATTATTTTTGTAAACTTATGTGTGTTATATCATAAATGTTATATCACGTATGTGTATTATACGTGATATAACATTAATGTAGAAAGGTAAAAAAAAATCACTAAGTAAGTAGGTATATTCTTAAAATATCATTGCTTTACTTTCGAAAACTGCAAAATCAATTACAAGCTTCAGATATCAAGAAGATGTCACAGAATACTAAGTTTACAATAATAAGGGACTCGTTCAGGCATCTTCAAAGGCTTATCTCAGTAATAGGAGCTAGGCCCCGGTAGATTAATCTGTCATACAACGAATACTCATTTTGAGGACTCAAAGCTTTCAAACGACCTGCGTTCGCTCATCATAAGCACGATTCGAATATTATATTTGAACGGTTTAATTTCATAGTTAATGGCTTCTTCGTTTTTGTACAAGGTCAAATTGAATTAACTTGCTTAATCATCAATAAGTAACTGGTCAACCGAGATCTGCTCGGGTGAGAGAATGCTCGATGGTTCATACTAATCCATGTTGCCATGACATTATTCTAAGGCAGCTATCTTGTTCTAAACTTTGAGCGACTGAGTTCTACTCGGGTGAAAATACGGAGAAAACGCATTTTTCCAGATATGAGACCTAGCTATGTCGATTTTTCGCCCCCGTAAACCCCTAAATCGCAACTTTCATCGAAATCGCTAAAGTTGTTTTCGAGAACGTGATTACAAATATATACATATATATATCGGAAATACGTTACTGAGTTGACTGACGCTTGCGCCGCCTCTCGGTGCTGGACAGAGTCTACAATGTAACGCTCGGACTGGCTGGTGCTAAGCAGACTTCATCGGTGGCGGTCAAGCAGTAAACACGTTTAGAACGGCTATTTAGTATTAGCGCCTGGTGCGTTATGGTAGCCACACACGTAACGATTTGCTTGCGCAAATTTAGGTTTGCGCAAGCAAATCGTTACGTGTGTGGGAAGAAATTTGCGCAAATTTCTATGAAAACCCGTCAACTTAGATTTGCGCAAGCCTAAGTTTGCGCAAGCAAATCGTTACGTGTGTGGCTGGCATTACAGTTCACAATATGTCGCTTTCCCATGGATAGATTATAAACTATCGAAAAATAATGTGTTAAATTGTAATGGTAGTTGACAATTTTCCGACAGTTTATAATGTAACGGAACTATTACCGATAGATTACAAACTAACAAACATCATAATTATTTGGTGACATATAATTTTTTTTTAAGTTAAATCGGTACAGTCTACAGTACAATGAACCCCAACGATGACATTTGTAAAAGTAGGTAGGTAAGTAATCCGTATAATTTATGCCTACTTAAATATTCCTTAATGTGGGAGCCGAAGTTAAATTAGACTAATTGCTGTACTTTTCATGGCTTGATATTTCTTAATTGACCTTCCGTGACAACGCAGAACTTCCACATTTGTTAATTGGAGTTAGAATTAGAGTCCGTCTTCATCTTGAACTGCTAATGAAGCAAAGAACCTCCCAAGTGTGTCACTAACTTAATTTTACTGATTAATTATTTCTTTGTATGTCTGTCAGTGACGAACGGGATTTTGTACTGAGTTTTACGTGATCCTATTATTTATTAACTTAACACTCTTTGGGCCAAAGTCTTTAAGTCAATAGAGAGGAATTAAGAGTCTGAATAATCTCACTTTGGTGTGTCAATTTGTTTTGATTTTCTGTGCATGAGGGTAAGTAAATACGACGCGGTGCTGACAAAGTAAATAAAGTTAAATGGTTCGAGGCTCACAGTGAACGGTAGCCTCAGTTAGTTGCTGGGCAAAGTTAAATTCTACAATACAATAGACTGTCCTTTTTAACTAGTTTTTAATGATGTGCTTGCACAACAGCGCATTCAATACTAAATGGCTATCCAATCTTAATTGTATTTGTTGGTTTAGCTTTTTATAGCGTCAAGAATCTTCAAAACAGAAATGTTTAAAATACTACTTCTCACTACGAGAATAATCATCATCAGCCTATTAATGTTCCCACTGCTGGGACACAGGCCTTCTCTACCACGCGGGCCCAGTGCGGGTCGGTAGATGTCACATGTCTTCGAATTTTTGGTTCTAAGACATGCCGGTTTCCTCACGATGTTTTCCTTCACCGTTTTGAGAGCAGTGGTGATGAAATTATTTACACAAAGTAAAACGCCTGGTTGGGTTCGAACCCACGACCGTTAAGAAGTACCGACTCGTAAGTCGGGGCCGTTACCACTGCGGGGCTAACACGGGCGTACCCAAGACGTTTGTGACAAGACATGATAAATTTTATCATGTCTTATAATTTGTCTTAAATGCTAGCACAGTTCAACCATGTGATAAAATCTGAGGCGCGACATGCCTTTCTTGTTGCTAACTTCATAGTGTGACACAGTAACTTTAAAAAATGTCTATGATCAGTGAATATGCGACCAAATGAAATAATACGTTTTTATAGTGCAGGTTCATACAGTTTTACAACTTTTTAATTTTGTTGTGAACTAATTCACTTTTGACGTACGGACGACAGTCATTATGTGGCATTTGTGACAAAATTGGTGCGCCCATAGTAGCAAATAAGACATAGAATTCCAAATAAACGTCAAGAAGTTATGTCACAAGTCAAGAGATTATCTCACGCCGCCGTGCTAGCATTTGTGATAAAAGTTTTTTATCGCCCAAATTGTGATAAAATGTGTGACTTAAGCTATCTCACAGTAGGCCATGCTCGGTGCGCTGGGCCACCACTGCTCTCACGAGAACAATAAATCGCTCGTATTGTTATAGAAATAAACTAAACTCGGAATAATTTATAAAACTAGTTTTATGACACGTTTTTAGTTTTGTGTGAAAGCGATGTACAGCATTCTAAAAGGTCGTGATATTTCGCATTCCAAAACACAGATGGAGAGATAACCCAAAAAACTGTCAAAATGAAATGGAATTCGTCGAACCACGTCGGCTGCACTCCGGGTTTTCGTTTGACTAAAATCACAACAGGGTTCCCTAAAACTGGGGAACTATTGTAAGTAATGGAATAACAAATCCTGTTTTAGTCGCCCGGAGTCATCAAGTTGCGTGGGAACCGACAGAGCTGGCTTTGTCATTTTACCTGTAAGTTGGACCACACTACACTCAACCCTCGTATGAACTAACAAGCGCTCACCTTCAGGATTTTTAGTTGTTGCGGTCATAAGTGGAAATACGCGATTCAGAAAATATATAAATAAAACAATTGAAGTTTATTACCGACTTCAAAAAAAGGAAGGTTATCCATTCGACATGTTTGTATGTAATATTATTGGAACTGCAATATTTTCACATTTAGGATAACTAACAGATTATCCTTCTTCCAAACAAATATACAAACTTTCATAGGTGTATGTATGTTTGTATGTTTGTCCACGCATTTCTCCGAAACAATTAATCGGAATATAACAATTATTTTTCATTGGCTTACATTAACTTCAACTTAGGGAACCGTGCAAGTTTCATCAAAATTGGTTTAGTAGTTTTAAAGATATGGAGTAATACGTGTAAGACGGCCTGGCTTATTGATAGAGATACAGGTGTGGTGTGATAGGGAAACATCTCAAAACCTTGGTCAAATTGTAGTGCATGAAAAAAAACCGGCCAAGTGAGTGTCGGACCACGCACAATGAAGGGTTCCGCAGTTGGGATGAATTTATCCCAATAACAAACTTAACTTAGTAGTTGAGAAACATGTTCTACCATACATTGATATACGTCACGGTCAATTCTCCAACTGGAAATGTTAGTTTGTAATCGCGAAAAAACTATTTTATGATAAAACTACAAATTATAAATTTTTGGACCTCAAAAAAACTTGTAGGCCCCTGATTTGTTTCGTACTACTTGATTTCATTTGTTGGTTAATTTCGTGTAAGTATAAATAAAAAATATTATTACATCATTTTGAGTTCATTTCTTTCGTAATACCTTATATTTGTTCAAATCACTTTTTTATGTTTCATATTACACCGATACCCAGATAACTGTAACAGATAAAGTTGAAGACGCATGCATATGAGTTGAACACGCAAACCCACTTCAGAAAAAAATAGGATGACCTTGGGGATCTTGTAATACTACAAGTTTACTAAAAAGCTTGAAAATCAAACAGGTAAAAAGTTCCCGTCTTGTTTGGTGTTGTCTATGTGCTAGTGCTACGCTTTGCCTACGAGTCGCCGTTACGCCGTAGCATTGTCGTAGCGCGTCTACGCCGTAATCGTAGCAACTCAAGAAAGTGGTGCATTTTGCTTCATTATTTAAAAAGCCGGCCAAGTGGTTCCGTACCACCGTACGTTATTTAACAAAGAAATGAAAATACTAAACGAAGAATATTATTATTTTTCATCTTAAATTTTTAAAATCGCAAAGGTTTTGTATTTCATAATGATACTATGAATTACTAAAGTTATTTTTGCAGTTACAGAAAATCAGCACCCTTGGGTGCGGAACCCTAAAAATGGAAAAGTCAATGTTACGATTAAAATTAGGTTACACATATCATACATAGATTCATACCCACCTATAGGTTTGCCAAGAAACCCCGAGCTATCTCAGTAATACGTCGTCGTGGTTAATAAAGAAACACTCAAGGTAATATCGTTCACATACATTAATAATTTCGCTCAGTTGTTATCATGTTTACTTCACGTCTTATTGTACGTTCCTAAACACACAGTTAATTTCCGATAGACCCATTCGAACTGCACACATCAATTTCACCGAGTAAACAAAAATGTACGTGCTTTGTTACATACTGTGTTTATTTTTCAAACATTGTATGCGTGTATCAGTCGCCATTGTTTTTTTGAGGTCGGTCAATCCCATTGGATATTGATATTTTTTTAAACCTCGTCACATTTTTTTTAGCTGTCGTCACACGACACAATAATGAATACTTGTGTAACATGCTGCGGTAGTTCGGTGTATCTATGAATTTTAAAATCGTGAATAATAATCTATCATAACTTTTTAGTAACGACACTGTAAGGAGAGTAGAGAGTAATTAGTAAAGAATATACTTTTTTTTTTGGTTGGGGTATCATCAAATAACTTTTCCGCTCTGGGCGGAGCGGGAGGGCGTGTCAGACTCTTACTGACTAAAACCCAGTCGTGTTCCTTCAGTTGCCTGCACGTTGCCAGGGGCCATGGTAACGCTTTAAGACTTTCCCGCAACCCCAGCCAGCAGGCATCGGCCCTAGCGAACCCCGTCAGTTGTGCTGAATTCTCTTGGAGGCGAGCGTGAAACACAACGCGCCGTCGACCCGGGCCTGGTCATTATCGCACGGCGAGCCCATTGTTCTCCGTCCGTAAGCCCGCGCTTATGGTGGCCGGAAATCGGCTCGTGATTCCCGACGCCCAGGGCGCGTCTGCGGCGGCCTGGGGCGCCAACAGTGATGTTATTTCTATCATGTGTGCAACAAAGGGAAATGCTTTGTTTTGTAAGCATATAGTATAGCGCGTGTTATGTTTCATTTACTTCACGTTAATGTTTATTTATAAAAACTTGAAATAAAATGCCCTTCGATGTGAAACACGGTTAGTTTACTTTGGTGTTGAAGCAATTTCGACGTGCTAAAGCCCGAGAGTTTCTCTCGGGCTTTACCCTTGGGCGACACACCTGCCCACAATCATTACATACTATATACCTACCTAGGTATATTATGTCATATAAACAGCGTTGACACTACTCACATGCTATAAAAATATCATTTCGCATATCCATCGGGAATATTCTCGATATTTGTTGAATTTCAATACAGTTATAAAATAAAATGAAGGCTATAACTGACGGCGACGATATGAAGATACGATATGATAATATCTCAAGCATCTGTATTCTGTATATTACATTTTAAAGAGTACTTCGACGCATGTATAACTTGAATTGAGGTTTGAACTTCAGATGGTTCTAAATAACAATGAGCCCTCATCCCAGTTTTAATCAAGATTCTAGCTTATTACTGAAGTACCTATGTATTATAATTAAATCCCTAAATGAGAAGAGGTAATTATCATTTTTGTGTGATGATGAAATAAATTATTCTTTGGTGAGATAGTAATTTGTTCCAGCTACAATTTATTTTGTCAATAACTTATAATAATACCAAAAGACTTTTTTTATTATTTGAATAAAAATCGTGATTTTCCCTTAGTTTTTATTGATGCCTACAAGTACCTATAGAAATTATTTAGAAAACTACAATTGTGCTTTCCAATCACTGTTAATTTTACTATAGAATATCAACATGGCTTTCCAGGTAAACTAAGTAATTAAGCTAAATAAGCTTCCACATTAGTCATTATGTACAATACCCATTAGATAGCACCTATTCGGTTAAATCAATTTGACGGGACGCGATTGAATCAGTAGGTATGCGGAACGGTAACTGGCTGGCTAGTGTTAATTATGGAAATCCAACATGTCGGGTGTTAAGTCTGACCTAATTGAAATCAGTGAAATTAAAGGTAGGAGTTTCTTGCTAGATCTTCTACTTACTAATTGATATCAGCGGAGTAATTGTGTAACACACTCACAACACGCGGCCGCGTGTCAGCCAAGTACTGGCGACGCAGCAGCAGTACATATTACATCCTAACGCTATTCATTTAGACAATTAAAACATATTCATTGCGTTATTTAAGTTGTCGAGTAGCCGAATTTTTCAAACATATGAAGAATTGGTTTACTTATTTCTTTCAAAATCCATCGGACTGTGATAGTGTGACTTAGGGTGCTGGTTTCGTTCACAAAAATGTTAAATTCAAAATTCAAATTCAATATTTGCAAATATGCGCAAACAATGTGCAGATGTTTTACATTCATGTAATAATTGTATAATATCACAGTCTTGGGTTGATCCATATTTTCACCTTTCGGCATCCAAAGTACGTAAAAAGAAAACACAAAATAAAACTAACTTAAAAGGCTCATCTGATGGAAATCCCTCCACGTCCGAAAGATCCAGTAAAGTCAGAGGGTTAGCTTATGCTTTGTCAACTGCAGTAAGAAAATTTAAAAATCTCATGTGCCTATAATTCTACCGGTGAACATTTCGAACTGAAACACTTTGTTTGGTGGCAGAATTCGTAAAAAAAGACGCTCTACGTCAACAATAAATGAAAACCCTGGCGATATTAACGCATGAATATTTTGAAACTATCAAATTAATCCTAACATCGGAACGAAAAAAATTAAATTTTCAAATAAACAAACGTACTACAGCAGTGATGGCTGACTATGAATTTTGGTATTAGCCGTCAGAAACAAAAAGGTTAGAAGTAAAAAATTAATTTAAAAAAACTAGCTTTAGGCTGCCTGTCCACTGGAGCGGAGAGGAGCAGAGATGTAGCAATATTAACCAATAGAATCGCAACTCTGTTTAGATTCTATTGGTTAATATTGGCACATCTCCGCTCCTTTCGTATCTTCTCCGCTCCCGTGGTCAGGCAGCCTTATAATAGGTATATAAAATATGTTTGTCACTGTAGTGACATTTTATATTTTTGTTTGAATTTCTGTACGCAGACTGGGAACGTCATGAGATGTACGCAGTTTAATTTATTGCCGTCTCCACCTTCTATCCTAACTTCCTAACTAATATTATAAATGCGAAAGTGAGTTTATTTGTTTGTTTTTTACGCTTTAACGCTAAAACGGCTGAACGGATTTTGATGATATTTGGCACATGGGTAGACCATCACCTGGGTTATAACATTGGATTTTGTTGGTAACAAGTAGTCACCATACATATTATGTATGTACTCGTACATGTGACACAGCGGCGCTGCAACAGTCTATTAAATAATAGTGATTCCCTTTCCTCGTTAACGTTCCATTTATTTTTAGGTACCCCATGGGAGTGAAGGGTTTTAATCAAGGAAATAGGTAGCATCATGACACTTTGACATCATACCTTTGTCTAACAATATATTTTTATTAATATGTACAGACGACTCTGGATGTTATCATTGTTCGAGGTTGAGAGTTCGAAATGTAAAGTTAATATTATAATAGGTTTTTTTATTTATATTTATATGTTTGTTTGTTACGCTTTCACGCTAAAATGGCTGAGCGGATTTGGATGAAATTTGGCACATTGGTAGACCATGACCTGGGTTAGGACATAGGATACTTTTTATTCACATATTCCTAAGGAATCAAGACTTATGCAGGTGAAATCGCGGGGTACAGCTAGTACTTAATAAATAAGTACTTTTTCAAAGCAAAATTAATAGTTGTTTTGAGTTCGCAATTTAATAAGATAATTAAAATGTACGCTGGTTGCTGTATTTTATTTATAAATAGAACCACCACCACCAACCACCAACCACCATTTATACACGAAAGAAATTCGTTCGTTGACATTTTATTTGCTACCTGAGTTTTTAAGCAGACGTAGACGATGTAGTGCCAGTATGAACTACAACGTGTTTTTTACTTGGAACATGAGAACTGCAACGTGAAATTTCTGGAAAGACCAGCCAGTTCCGAACTGTAACAAAAACCCGTTTGAAACCTTATCAACAACTGAATAAAACAGCAATAAAAATCAGAAATTGAAGTAGTACGTGAACACAATATAAATTAAGCATAGGACCTGGTATTTCACTTCAGCAAGAAAATTCAATTAAAGTATAAATAGATAGCAATTTAATTTTATCTGACCAGTCGGTTACAATCCGCCTACGCATTATTTACCTCCCTCTTTCCACATGAAAACACATTCAATAGCAAAATTAACTCAATAACCGATATCAGACAGGCTCACTCAAAAACTTTGTTCAAAACCTTAATAAATTGACGCAGTATCTATCATACTTACAACATAAAAATACACTTAAAACATTTTCTGGCTCCCAAAGCAAAAACAAGCCGAAATTTCTGTATAAACGTAAGTTCGTGAAAGTGATGGGTGGCTCGCCGGGGAATAAAGAATTTACTTGTATCCAACACGAGAGCAATTCCAATCTTGTGTTCCTAGGAGCACAATTAATTCCCTCAACTTAGATACACCGATTTATCATTTGCCTTTTTGTTCGAACTTTTCGAAGCTTGAGGTGAAAGAAATATAACTTTTTTCTTTAATAATACTTGGGTCATTTTTAACGCAATTTTTATATTGCTTTGTCTCGTTTTGATGGCACATTGAAGCTTCAGATTTATTTCTATCGCTAAACGTAATAATGTAGTTTTGCTTGGGATTGTATAAAATTATATAATTAGACATACCTACATTAATACACAATATTACAACTTTGCAGATCGATTTGTAATATCTATTCCCTAATATGAAATATTATATATATTATACAGGGTGGCCGGGACATCGAAGCGAAGCCTGTTATCATGGATTCAGTACATGATTCTGAAACCCTCTGCGCTGTAATTTTTCGTCGGTTATTAAAAAAAAAAAACTATTCCATACATTTTGACCGCGTTGGTATTGCACTTTTCTATGAAACAGCAGATTTTTTTATTTAAATAAATGTCGAAAAATTTCAACACAGGGGGGTTCAGAATCATGTACTGAATCCATGGTAACAGGCTTCGCGTCGATGTCCCTGCCACCCTGTATACAAACTGCATTAACAACTTTGTAATATTGTGAAAATAATATCCCATTACAAAACTTATTAAACGGGACTGAAATTGCGGTATATTTTAATTTTTCCCTGCTATATAGGATAAACACTAATTGTATTTAAAATTTGAAGCTTGTGTGTCTGCTAGAAGTAGGTACCTTAGAATTATGATGATCGGTGGGCACTACCGTGCCCCCCGATTCCCTAATAGAATTCTATGCGAATATATTATTATATTCTAAAATATAATATTATCTAAGTGTATCTTAAACTTTCAACTAAATTGCGTCAGCAAAACCAGTTACCCGTGTTAATATTTCTGTACAATTGGCATTATGCCGATTTCAATTTAAATCAGATTTCAAATAATTGCTTTTACACTTCAGAGCAACAACAATAAGTCAAGAGATATTAATGTCAGATAATTAAAAATTCCAACATGCTTTAGATAAAATCAGACGAGGAATTTACGAAACAAGAATATTTTGTAAGGACAAAGGTCAGCTATTTGGGCACTATTAATAATATCCTATTTGATGGAACTCATGAGGAAATCATTACGTACAGGAAAATACCGGGGGATTCATTGACATGGTTCAGTACGAAAAAATCGGAAATTATCTATTAGAGTTATATTATGACAGTTTAGTCCTTAAAGTAGACTATCAAGGATATTGTCTTTTTGACTGTTGATAATAATACAATGCCATGCAAAAATTCATTTAAAAAAATTATCTTTAATATTTTTCATGTTATTTAATTTTAATATAATGAGTAGCGTTTGAATTATAATAGAAATATAATATTTTAGTAATGAGAGATAATAATAATAATAATAATAACCCCACCGCCGTATCTCTACGTTGACGTCGTGGTGGGGCTTGCGTGCTCCGAACTCTGGGTTTGTGCCGGTAGAGTTTACTTTGCCGGAACAGGTCTAGGATAAGGAGCCAGACCAAGAGAGATACAAAAACCCGCAGGGCAGCATGTGGCGAGCTGTTGGGCAGTAGCGACCCCACGGACCCTATCTCCCGGGAGAAGTCCTGTTCCTCACCTCTGGCTTGCCTTTATTGGCCGGCTGGAGTGAACACTGACGAGGAACAGAGCTCCCACCTCATTCTTGCCTTTATTGGCCGGCTTGAGTGGAGATTCGCAAGAGCAAACGTGCTCGGAGGAAGGAAGTATTTCAGTAAGATGCTGGTAGGGATCTTGACCGTACTTCCGGGATTGTCCTGATAGCCGTGGAATACCGCTCCACTCCTCATAAGCACCTCAGGACATGTTGCCCCCTTGTCGTTACGACACTTTGTGCTAGCGACCGTTTTCGGGGGCCCATTATTGAGTGTGCAAGTCACCCCCTGCCATTTTACCTGTGTTTGTTATATAAAATATTGGTCAGGCAGGGGCCATAGTCTTTCCATAGTTCTAAATAACCAGTTCACTTAGCCATCCAAACCCATAAACCAATATCTTTGTTTTCATATCCAGCAATAGTCCTGCACTAACCGGGGGTTGTCCTTGGGTGCACTAGCATAGTGCGAACAGGGATAATCGTCGGTTAGTGCCTCATTTCATTAAACACGTCTAACGGGCCTCTGTGAGTTGGCTTCGGCCCCTCTTACGCCTTCCAAAGGTCCGGGACCCTAGGGTCCCGAGAAATGTCAAAGACGTAAAATAATAATAATAATAACACTAGTTGATAAAGTAAGCAAACACACATTTATAATAGATATAGCAGTCCCAAACACTAATAACATACAAAAAACTATCACAGAAAAAATCAGGAAATATACAGAGTTACAAGAGGAAATTACCAGAGTTTGGAAAATGAATAGAGTCACTATAGTCCCAATAGTAATATCAACAACAGGCGTTATCCCGAAACAGATATTCAATAGTTTTAATGCACTCAATTTATCAAAATACACATACCTAACACTACAAAAAGCTGCCATATTAAACACTTGCCGCATAGTAAGAAAATTTTTACAACTAGACTTAGATAATAATTTCACTGCAGTACAGAGCAATTTACCTTCTCAGAATAATAACTAGAATCTCACCTTGGTTCACACCCGTGAGATTCTGAAAATACCAGGGACTAACCTGAGAAAATTAAATTTAAAAACCAAAATAATAATAATAAATATCTTTATTTCCCAAAAAATTACAGATAGTATAAGTTTACGATTACACTAAACATTGGATGCTGCAGAAATCTGTACACAATATATTAAACTCTGTCTCTTAAACTAGGGTATCCTGTATCTTAAGAGACAGTGTTTCACAATGAGGTTCCAATTGAAATAATGTAAGAGTGGACTGTGTCGATGTATCTTCAAGAAGGGAAAATAAAGTTATATTTTACTTTAGGTTTAAAATATGTATGAGTATGTGAGAGTGTGAGGATGAGGGTGAATGGATATGATTATAGGTGATTGTGTGTGAGTGAGGATGAGTAGGTGATGTGGTGTTGGTGTGTAAGTGAGTGGTGGTGTGTAATGTGCATGGATGCGAGTATAGAAGTATTCGTGCAAGGATGGACATGGGTGTGCTTGTTAGGTGACGTAGGTTAGTAAAGTCTCCGTTGCGGCATAGTCCTGTTTAAGTAGCCATTCTGTCACTTTTAATTTTAGGTTGTGTTTGTTGAGGTCTAAAATATTCAGTTTTTTATGAATGTTTTTGTAAATGTACGAGCTGATTACATAATACTGATGCTGTGCGAACGTGGTCCTGTGTTGGGTGCCTGAGGGAAGGTTTGTACGCTTTTTTGGGTTAGATGGTGGAAGGCTGCTATGTTTCCTAAGGACAGAGTGAAGCACAAAGAGCTGACGAACTGTAAGAACCTTGCAGTCTGCGTACAGCTGTATTGTTGGGTATCTAAGGGGCTTCCTTGTCATTACTTTTAGTACAGCTCTCTGAGCCCTCTCTGCCCTCAGGATGCAACCTTTTGTTGCAGCACCCCATACAGAGATGCAATATCCTATGACCGATTGGCACAGTGTATAATACACCATTTTCAAAATATCAGAATTAGCAGAGTTTCTGAGGGATTTAAATATATGTATGAGGCGCAAAGTTCTAGTCGTGACAGCGCCTAGTTGTGTTTTCCATGTAAGTCCGTCATCTATGTGAACTCCTAAGTACTTTATGTTGTCACTTCTAGTTAGTGCTGGACAACGGCATGGTAATGATCGGTTAGAGCATGAATGGGCAGTAATTGAGAAACTGAGGGACGGTGCGGTCTTTCGCCTAATAGCAAAAGGGATGTAGCAAGTTTTGCTGATATTTAAGGTCAGAAGATTAAAATTGAGCCACTTCATAATTTCCTCTACAACCGACTCCGCTTTTGATTTGATTTTATCCCAAGTAGGGCCGCGAACTAAGATCGCAGTATCATCAGCGTATGTATATACCTTACTATTTGGGAGGTTCATTTTGCAAAGGTCGTTGACGTAAATTTGAAATAAGGTGGGGCCCAGTATGCTGCCTTGAGGGACGCCGAAAGTTACAAACTCTTCATCACTGAGGAGGGTATCAATTTTAACTCTCTGGGTGCGATTCTTGAGATAATCTTTGAATATTTCAAGTGACAAGCCACGTATACCCAAGTGTTCCAATTTCGAGGTAAGGATGGGAACAGAAACTGTGTCAAATGCCTTAGAAAGGTCTAGGAATATACCTAAACATTTTGTCTTCTTGTCTAAATTTCTAGCCACCTCTTGCGTCAATCCAAGCACAGCATCTTCTGTTGAAACACCAGCTCGGAAGCCATACTGGTTGTCAGCTATAATTTTGTTTTTCTCTAAAAAGGACCTAAGACGATTGTTTAAGATCCTCTCAAGTATCTTAGAAAGTGTTGGCAAAACTGATATAGGCCTATAATTATTGACACAGTTTCTGCTCCCTCCCTTGTGTATAGGATGGACTATCGCCTTTTTAAGAGCACCTGGGAACGCGGTTGTATATGAAGGTAAGCGGCGGTATCAGTACGTGGCGACAGTTTTTCAACAAAAGAGGCGATATACCGTCCCACCCAATAGCACAGTCATTGTGCAACTGTAGGATAAGCGACTCTATTTCAGCTTCATCTACTTCTAAGAACGCAAGAGAGTTTACAGGGGAGGGGTCTATACTATTTAGATGAAACTGATCGTTAGTCTGAGGTGATGGGGTGTGGTGTTGTGATATAATGTTGTCAGCCAGCTTTTTTCCTACATTACTGAAAAAATTGCAGACCTCATTCACGGAAGACATAGGATCATTGCGTATTTTTAATAGCTCAACGGGGCTGGTACATATCAGTGTCTCCAGTAAAAAAGGGCACAACTCAAATTCGTCACTTTTCAGGAGAGGCAAAAAACAACACTTTTAATGTTTTTTAGCATTTCGCAATTAAAATCATAACTTCTTTTGAATTTGTATTGTAGATAAAAAATTGCCCTTTCATTTAATAGTAATCATTTCCACATTCAGTCACTCCTACTATATATTTTTTTAGTTTTTCTCGAGTTGTTCCCTTATTAACGAAGTGTTAAGGGAATAACGTTATTTATACTAGTCAGGTTGGTCGTATTTAAAGTAATATTGCGAGTTATTCCCTTATTTTATAAATTCCTAAGGGCCTATTTCACGATGTCATAAACGGAACAGAATTTGTATGAAATTATCTGCCAAGTAAGTTAATAGGAACTTAATCGTAGGTGGTGAAACAGGTCCTGAGACAAATATAGTAACGACTTATTTCCTTCTGCTATCGATCGAACAAAAAATCTATAATTAAAACAAAAGTCTAGAAAATCTTTTATTTATTTATTAAATCTACACTTTAAATAAAACATCTAACAGTAAAAGAGATTGTAAAAATGAAAAAGGATGAAAAGGAAGAAGAGTGCCTATAACAGGAAGTTCTCTGATAACTACAGGGCCAATGTGTTAAGCTGTTCTGGAAACAGATAAGATTGGCTCACGGAGTGACAGGACCATCAAGAAGGATTATTATAAGAGCAGAAGATGGATGTTTACTAATCGAAGAATGAAAGGTCTTGGAACACTAGAAGGGATACTTTGGAAGTTTATTCAGTTGTCAGGATAGTGTGCAAGGAGTGGGTAACTGGACAGAAGCAAATTTTGAAGACTCTAGCTCAGATGCACGTGATGGAAATGAAATAGAAATAGATGAGATTGTAAGAGTGTTGAAAGGAATGAAAATTAAAAAGGAAGCTCAGGGAATGGCAAAGTGTCTGCTGAAATACTGAAGGCAGGTGACGGGGTAGGAGCAAGCCTGTTGTGACGGATCTTTAATATGTGTTGGAGAAATGGCCGTGCGCCGGATGCAAGGTTTTTTTTTTGGTGCAAGCCTGTAATCGTACCACTTTATAAGGGAAAACACTCTCAAAAACTGTCACGGCATTAGTCTTTTGAGTGTTGTCCGCAGACTCTATGCGAAGGTTTTAGTAAATAGAGTAATAAGAGCGATAGATGAGAAAATATTGGATTTGCAGGCGGGATTTAGATAGAAAATGGGCTGTATGGATCAGATCTATTTAAGGTGCATAGGCGAAAAACATCTGACAAAGAACAAGAAAGTCTTGTGTGTTTTCTTTGGCATGGAGAAGGCCTATTACATGGTGTGGAGGGAAGAACTGTGGTCAACACTATCCGTGTACATTTAATATTTCCGCAAGGATACCAATGCTTGTGTTATGATAAATGGGGTATGCACAGACTAGTTTGGCATCTCAAGGGATGTTAGGCAGGGCTGTCACGTCACCGTGGATGTTCAACATGCACACGAATAATTTTTTTGCTAAATTTGAAAGGGGGTGAGTGCGGATTGAGCTTGAATGAGTTGCCTGTCAAATACCTTCTCTACGCAGATGATCAAGTTCTACTTGCATCGTGAGCTGAACAGTTGCAAGACATGGTGACTGTGATGGATGAAGCATATAATTTGAAAGGGATGAATATAAATGTGAATAAGACGAAGCTTATGGTATTTGAAAGAGAAGAAGATGTATCGGTGTGTGATGTAAACATAAATGATAAGAGTATGGAGAAAGTAAGTGTAATAATGTATTTGGAGAGTCAGTTTACAAGGGATGGAAAGATTGATGAAGATGTGGAAAGGAAAGTAAATGCGGTAAATAAAGTAAATAGTAGTAGTGTATACATGCGATTGTGATCAACCAGTCGATGCCCAAAAGGGCTCGACTAGCTGTTCACAATGTGGTGCTGGAGTGCTGGTGCCTACGTTTATGTATGAAGTGAATGTTGGGTGTGGCGGAAGAAGCATGAAAGTAGAATAAATGCTGTGGAAATGCGTTACTTGCGAAGCATGTGTGGCGTGACTATGAATGATAGGCTGTAAAATGGTGTGATAAGGCAACGGTGCGGTTTAAAAGAAGATGTAGTGACAAAAATTGAAAAGAGTATGCTTAGATGGTTTGGTCATGTTGAGAGGATGAATGAAAGGCGAGTAACAAAAGGTATTTACAAAGCAGATGTGAGTGGAAATACCGGGAGGGGACGCCCTAGAAGGAGACATAGTGACCTAATTGGTAATGTTCTTCAGAATGCTCAGGTACTCGTAACTCGTGCGTGTATGACCAGATGTATGAACGTAAACGAAACTAAAGGAGTATGTAAAGCTAAGTGAGTTTATATATGTATATACATATGTTTAAATAAAACATTTCAATTGTCCTCGCTGTCCTCTTCATTGCCCGGTACAAAACTTAAGTCAGGATCGTCTTCTGCTCTTTGCGGTTCTGAAGTCAGCAAATTCTTATAGAAATCGAGATATTCTGTGTATACTGATGGTAGAAGTGTCATTATATATTTGAATACTAGCTTAATGATGTTATATCACTTTTAAAAGCTTGAAAATTAATACGCGTAACACTAATTTAATTATTACAAAATAAATTAGCAAATTACAAATTAAGGAGTAAAACGACTTATTTCTAAAAACAGTACACCACATGCTAATCCACCAATAGCGATAAAGTGTTTAGTCGGGATATACCGCTTGAGACTTCCTGAAGCAAACGCAACAAATGCAGTTGTTCCCTTTCAAACATGCTTACCAAATGGATTATCTACATTTATTTCTTACTATATTTAAGAAACTTTGGAACTACATGAGTTGTGTCTTTTTGTAATTAAGTTAACTGTATTTATGCCTTTTAGTTCGATTGTGTTTTGGGGTTTCTTGTAGTTATGTCTATTAAGCAGTGAAATTTACTTGATATCTATAGATGTGCCTTTAGACGCAGTCGAGTTATGCCTTTGATATATTACAAAAAAGTATGTTAGGATGCAGCTAGAGTTATGTCCTTTTGATATGTTATGTAACAGAACACGTAGATTACAATGGTGCTATAAAAACAAAAGGGCATAACTCGACTTATGCCGTTTTTGACTGGAGGCACTGATATTTTCGTGGTGTTGGTTATTTCCTTTATTGCTTTCCATAGAGACTTTGGTTTATTACTTGCTTTCTCAAGCTCACTTCTTTCGTATGATATTTTTAGTTTTCTGAGTAGGTCATTGCAAAAATTTCGGTAGCGACTATAGGTAATTTTAAGTATAAGGTTGTCAGGTGCTTTCTTGGACTGCATGTGTAACTTATCCCGGTGTGTAATGCATTTTAGAAGACCAGGAGTTATCCAGGGTTTTAGAGTTCTTTTTTGTCTAGGGATTTTAACTTGAGTTGTGTGTTTGGATATGACCATTGTTACGATGTCTATAAACTTGCTCATAGAGATATTAGCATCCTCCTCAGCGTAGATACTTGAAAAATCGGTATTTTCCAGTTCTAGCTTAATTGCTTCATGGTTAAGACGGGTGGAAAGGTAACATGTTCTGCGCGCAGGGTTTGCATCTATGAGGTCGAGGAGAATCGGTTTATGGTCAGTAATGTGGGACTCTAAAATCAGTGTGGTCGACAGTAGTTTAGTCTTTAGCAATATGTGATCTAGGCTTTTATCAAGGCGAGTGGGAAGTTCGTGAGTGGGCAACAACCCTTGAGAAGCACTTAAGATGAGATAGTCAAGACATTTGTTGTCCTCATTACGTCTTAATATGTCCATGTTTAAATCGCCCATTAATACTATATTTGGGCAGGCGGATATAGTATCATAGATATTAGTCAAGCTAGTCTTAAAGTGATCAAAAGCGTCGTTGGACTTGTATGATGGAGAGCGGTAGATTGCCACTACTGCCAACTTGTTGTCTATCTGACACATGAGGCAATTTCCGCCCCTAAAGGTGGGTTCCCATACATTAGTTTGCAGTCCCAGTCTAGTATAGATTATAACTCCATCATTTTGATTGAGATTTATTTCAGTTGAGTGAGACTGAAAACCTGCCAATATAGGTAAAGTACTAGCTTTACTCAGCCAACATTCGGTCAGAACTATGATGTCAAAGTTAATTTTAGTGAGTTGATGAGAGTTAGATGATGAGGAGAGATGTGTGAGGAGCTCGTGGCTAAGTAATAACAAGCCGCACGGGTCGATCCATCAGGTTAAGCTACGCTTGCCGGGGTTGGTCAGTAGATGGGTGACCATCTTTACATACCGAGACTCCTCCGTGCCTCGAAAAGCACGTTAAGCTGTTGGTCCCGGCTGTCATTTGTGGATCTTTGACAGTCGTTACGAGTCGTCAGAAGCCCGAAAGTCTGACACCAGTCTTACCAAGGGGTATCGTATTACCCAGTTACTGGGTTGTGGAGGTCAGATAGGCAGTCGCTCCATGTAAAATACTGGTATTCAGCTGCATCCGGTTAGACTGGAAGCCGACTCCAAGATAGTTGGGAAAAAGGCTAGGAAGATTGATTGAGTAGCGTTTGAATTATAATAGAAATATAATATTTTAGTAATGAATAGAGAGAAAAAAATCATGAATATTTAGAAAGATACGGGTGGTGGCGGCCACGGGCGGCATTGTATAGTATGTGTTTAGGTACATTTTACAGCAATAAGTACTAGTTTAATTCAGGCTTAGGTACAGCTAAGTATACCACACTTATTAGAACATAGATAAATTGCCATTTTTTGGACCATCGCACGTTTCCATCCCTTAGATTCCCACTGTCTCACCCATGGGAATATGGTATACAAGAGAAAAAATCATGCGATCAATCGTACGCCATACCTGATAGATCGAAAGGTGTATGGCGGCGATGTTTTACGAAGTGCAAAAGTATTAAACATTTCGTTGCCAAAAAGGCTTGTTATTGATGATCCACAATGAGAGAAGAATAGTTTGCTATTTGTTATCGCCGACGTGTCTGTGGCACAAGTGGCTGCTGATGTCGTCGGGTACATGCGGGAATTCACACTTTTTTGTGTCGAATAGTTACTGACATGTATACGTATAGTATCTAGTAACTGCAGTGTTTACGATGTTCTTTCTATTGTAAAATAGAAGAAGGTTCAGGCATGTTGTTATAAGTTGTGCTTTTTAAAGGAACGTTTACATATCAAAATAAAAAAGTTGGGGAAACACGAATGAATATTTCACTCGCTATTTTGAATATTCAATATTTGCAATTCATAAATGAGATATTCAGAAACAACGTAAAACAAATACAACGATAGTGAGCACAGTATTGCAATATTAAATGAGTGCCAAATGATTTAACATCAACAACTAACTAAATTCTATTAACACGCAACCGTTATAAAATTCTTCCATACATGATTTTTAAATCTAAAATTAAGTCACTCGCTATTTTGAACTTTCAATATTTGCAATTAATAAATACAATATTCAGAAACAACATAAAATAAATACAACGATAGTGAGCGCAATATTACAATATTAAATTAGTGCCAAATGATTTAAAATCAAAAACCAAGTCAATTCTATTAACATTCAACCGTTATAAAATTCTTCCACACATGACTTTTAAATCTAAATTCGAATGTTTGGAACCAATTATTCGGTACATCGATTTCCAATCGAATCTCTATTTAAAACTCGAAAAATAATAGTTTAAATGGAACGCATGGTCGACCTCCGGCCAGTCACTTGGGGTCGAATGGGATGAGAGATTAAAGGCTTACGCGCCTGTAGTCAAACAAATTGTCCATCTAATGGCAGAGTAGTGCGGGCCTCGGTTTCACCCCGCCACCATAATCCCGAACGGTTAAGTTTCACGCCATTTTTGTTAGCTCACTTCGATTAGACTGACGCTGGCTCTATTTTAAATTCTAGCGGCCGCAGCGCTTTCGAGCCTTTAGTAGAGTTGCCTTTTATGTTTCAGCCTTAAATAAATGAGACAGCTTAGGTAGTTTGTGTTTGATGTATCGGTTATTACCTGGAATTTGAAATAAGTCATCAACCGCGCCGGGAACAGAAATACTAGGTAATCGAATAAGTACCTGATTTTTTTCAGTGTCGTAGGTATAAATATATTATATACTTATTTATTTAATTTATTTATTAAAACTTTAAGCAAAGGAAAAAAAAATACTGTACAAACTAACTAAAACTTATCGAACGTGCAACCGCCTTAATTCCTAATTACATCACCCACCTCAAGGAAATGATTATCTTCTAAGATCCGATACCAAAATAAGCTATCATACTAACACATTTGTATGTAAATATCATAGTCCCATAATACTAAAAGTAATGTAGTGTATTTATTTCCAATGGGTGCGCGCAGTGCGTCGATGGCGGTAAAAGGCCCCTAATGTGATAGGGTAAACTTATCACGCTTGATCGGATCCAATTGCAATTCCGTATCTCTGTGATTTTTATTACGCAAAACCCACTACATTTATTTTAATAGGTTGAAAACAGTACCGATGCATGGAGGTTCATTAACTTATCGACGTTATTATGCTTATGTTTTTTTCTATTCACTGGAAGATGAATTTCAACACTAATGATCAATCAATCTTTACCTTTTACCGAGCATTGGTTCAGATAATAATTAATTAAAAGGATTATCTTTCACAAAGATATTTAGAAAAGAAAAAAGACGTCACATTTATAGATAGCAGTATTGAAGTATGTACATGTAATCCAATTACCAGTGCAAAGGACCAGACACATGATTGCATCGATACGTAAAGGACAAACGCGCTTCGAGACAGTTGGCAATATCTCCAGTTCAACTCCCCTACCACACGTCGCGCGTCATTTTAGATAACATCGAGGGCCCCGCCATGAATTAAATGTTCGCTGAAATGCCAAGGGATCTGAAAGGTTCAAATGCGAACTGAGCGAATAAATAAACTAGCAGTAAAGTAATTTTTTATGTTTTTTCTTTAACTCGATATTGCTTTCGCAGATATAATTTTTAAACTAAGTTTACTTTTTGACAGCTAGATTCTCACTACAAAAAACAAGATAATAAATCAAAGCTGAGAGTTGAGTGTAGCAACAAATCCAGACGTCTCAGATTAGGATGAGATAAGAACATAGTTGGGGCTCGCCAGTCTCATCAGCTTGCTAAACGACAAAGGACTCTGATCCTTCTTCCCTTTTGTCTGACACCCAGAATGAGCAAAAAATTGTTCACTCAGTTTCCTCCCGTATTACTGTGACGGGATATGGAACGAAGCTTTAAATCTCTTGAGAATACGGGCAATTACGAACATTCTGATTTTATCTGGTTTCTACAATGTACACATGTATTCACGTTTAATCCTTGGAGGAACAAATTCTTTATTTGATAAACCAGTTTTACGAAAATAAAAGAGAGAATACTACGTGCTCGGGAAACGTTTCATTGTGTTCTATATTTATAATTTATATTGGTTCTGAGAGATAGTTGTGTGGGCCGATGTTGCTTCATCCTGTTCCTTAACGGTTGATAGCCGATCAAATCCATCATACATTATCCCTTGACCCGTAAACTCGTATCCCGGGAAGGTGACAAAGTTCGACCCTATGTAATGTACCCATTCGGTTTTTGGGTTTGTGTGGGTAACAAATTCCCATCCCCAATCGCCGCTGCCCTATACAATTAGATTAATTAACACTTTGGCAAAGTGAACGGTATTCCTTTTGGCTAATGTTTCTTGTGAGTTCAGAAATTATTGAGAGAAGAGCAGACGGCAAATTTATTAAATATGTTTCCACGTAGCATCAATAAATCTAACGGCCTTAGCAGCTCCAGCTAAAGTGGTCGGGCGACATTTTGCCATTTACCATGACTTATGGACACAGGGCGCAACGTTTTTGTCAAACCATATGCCACAGACTTCATCTCGATCTTCGCTACAGTCATCTAGTTTAACGATAAGAAATGTACTTTTATTTTATAAGAGTACTTTTATTATTGAAAGGTTTTTCTGCAAATTGAAAACTTAAAAAATATTCTATAACACATACTAAATTGTTTAGCTAGAAACATTGTTCTTTGATTTTATAGAAATATCTGTGGGTCTATTCTATAGGTAGCATTGTATGTAGTCAACCAATGAATATAATATAGAAACGATTGAAAATTAATTAGAGTTGGTTTAAACTTAGTGAGTTTAATTTTATTTTTAAACCATAAAACCTATTTCAATACGTTATTATTTCATAGACTTATGCCCAGAGATTGTTTTAGCCCTTTTAAAAAAAAATCTCGAATTTAAAAGAGATAATTATTAATTAATAAAGTTATTGTAGCAAAAATATTTAAAATAATTAATTGGTAATGACATGTTAATCGTTACTAATGTTAATCAGTACTAGTACCTACATATTATTATTATTACCTACTAGCTTTCACCCGCGGCTTCGCCCGCGTGGAGTTTGGAAATTATCCCACGGGAACATTCTACCGAGATAAAAAGTATCCTATGTGTTAATCCAGGTTATAAACTATCTGTGTGCAATTTCATCCAAATTCGTTCAGCCCTTTTTGCGTGATTGAGTAACAAACATCCAAACTTTCACATTTATAAAATTAGTAGGAAGTAGGATTTTAAGACTGTTAGCTTTTAAATTATCTAAATATTATCTTCCATGTTTGTTATTCTTTATTTGTTGATTTAGTATCCTACATGCAAATCTCACTTTTTCTGGAAACATTTTAATCCCAACTCAACTAAAGCTGAACACTTAGTACAAAATTAGACTTTACGGTTGCACGGATTGAATGGTTAGTCGTGAAGAGATCTTCTAACTCCATTCGTTCATTACTAAAACCGCATTTGTTCAATTCAATTTACTTTTGGACACTACTACAAGAAATTCCATTACGTTTTCATTTCAATTTTAAATGTAATAAAGATTTACTTTATTATTTTGGTTGGAATAATTATGTTTTCATTTAAGTTTAAATGAAAACTTAGGAATGTTATTTAATAAGAATTTATTGGAGTTGTGGTATCTTTCAAATGTCGTTACAACATTATTTATTTACTTGTTCATTTAGATGAATACAAATTATGAGAGATAAGAAGACATTCTTGAATAATTTTTTATGTTGATTAGAACCAAAAAGATAACAAAAATATAATTGATGCACGACTACTATTCCAATATCAATATTAAGGAATGCTTATAATATTGTTCCTGACATTAAAAATACAAAGAAATTAGTCCCTAGCCCCAGTACCTGTCAACCCTGTTTCTTAATATATGACGAGTCCTTCGCGCTCCGTTAGCGCCGCATGAATTGTCGCAAGACGCGGCAACCACAGACAGATTGTTCAACTTATATTGTTGTTTCCGCACACCCATCATACGCCATGTTACTGAGGATATTGCGGTGCTAAATAACCGGCTTTTGGGAGATCTTAATTGATGGTAGGTACGTTTTCATTACAAGCTTTTCTTTTGTTCTTACGAAGTTAGTTGCCTAACAAAAATAAAGTTCCGATAATATTTTCTCTCTCTCTATTTATCATGAAAACAGTAATCATCATTTTCTTTCTCTTTGGAAGAACATATTATAGATGCTACTAAATAACAATTTAAAATTTGTAGAGTTCCAGGCTGGTAATATTTAGATTGCCGTTGTGGCGGCATATGCATCGCCACATGCGAAGTACTCATCAAAGACGACTGACGTCACACAAAATCCTGACGTCATAAAAATCCTGCATCGCGGAATTAGAGTTTACCGTGCGAACGATACATATAAGACTATCCGATATCAATTATTATCGAGCAGTTGCCGGGCAGTTGCCCGCTAGACACGACATCCGTCTGGTCGGAGGATCCTCCCTTTTCCTCTAAACCGTTACCCTAACGTGTAAGTCTTAAAAGATTTAAGCTATGCTGATTGACAAAATTATGCAAACATCTTGCTTATAAATAATGCCTTATAATGTTTTGGTTTAAATATTTTAGGTAGTAAACTGAAAGGACTTAAGTACCCCTGTACAATGAATTACTAAAGGAAAGTCCATATAGATTAACAAGTTGCGGGGGTCAGATGGCTGTTCCTCAGTGAAAGCTTCGTGTAAAATACTAAATGTGGCCATAAAGATATTGTAGCTACCTATTTTGGAATAGATTCATTTGAGCTAGTGTGCGAATGAGTAATGACACTAAATCAATGAGAAAATGTATAAATATGTCCAGGATAAAATTACTTAAGTCAAATGCTTGTATTACTTCAACAACGCTACTGTTTTAATGTAAAAACCACAACGTTTCGGGTAATGAAGCAATAATAATACAATTTCCACGAACATTAATATTTCAATTAAGTACTTACCTACAAGGTAAAATGAATATTCATATCAATAGGCGCTTTAAAGGGTTGTTGCGAAATGTAATCGATATCCGACCTCTAGTAACGTAGAACACCAAAGTTAATAGGAAAAGTAGTCCCAACTTTGTAAACAAGAAAATTAAACAGGATTAAGGCGCTTTATATTTACGAGGTAAGACGGTACTCCTTATTAAGGAGGGAATACAATTACGCAGTTCCAGCAATTTAAGAAGACCTAGCACCGTTTAATTGCACTGGCATAAATTGTCTTTTGAACAGATAATTTCTTGGTAGCGTTTTATGGGGCACTCGTAAAATTCGCAAGCTTTTGGCCGCGGGATATATCCATTAAGTGCTAAGTTGGGTGATATTGTAATCCTTCTGGTAATTAAGACTCTAATTTAGAACTTACAAATAACGGAGCTAACGATACCGGTTTCTTATTTATTACGGAAGCCATTTTGTTAGGCATTACATAGAGTTTATGATGGCATACCGTGCAAACTGGGTCTTGGCTGCAAACTCATATAAACAAGTCACAACCCAACCGTATAAAAGCAATTATGTGTGTAATAAAATGCATACATTCCCCATCTAAATATGTACATTCCGATTAATGGACCAGTCAACAGCAATTTGGAATAAGAAATTATATTCGCAGAAGGCGAGGCTTTCTGATTAAATCCCAAGACATTACCATCCATGGCTTGTTAAATATTTACAATTTATACAGATTTCGCATCAAATTTCCAGGGAAACAACTCTGCCTTGCTTTATTCGTTCTAATCTGATTATACGATGCAGATATACTCATAAATAGGTGTGTGAAGTAATCTACATGAAGAATGTTAATAGAAAACGCGATGAAGTGGTTTCTTAGACAGGTATCACTTATGTGGGGCGTAAGTTGTGTTTTGCTTGAGGCTATTTTTGTTTGGTTCATTTTCCTGGATGTTGACAGTATTTGAAAAAGAATATGTATATGTAAAAGAATATTTACAATCTTGTACAAAATAGAAATATGAATAATAGGTATTAGGTACCTATAAAAACATATATTTTTGAGCAGGTAGGTACTTACATCGTAAACTTTGTTATGAAAGCCCGTTTCGTAAAAATATTTACGTTGACGTCTTTATTGAAAATTTATCGACACGTCGAATATTTGAAAACAGTAATCAAAACGCCAAAGACTTTTAATAAATGTCAGGAGCGGCTCCAAAGTGATATATGACTATTTTCGGTGGTCGGACACCCCGCAACGTAAAACGCTGCGTCAAGAGCCCTTCATAAAATCGACCTTTCTTGTCGAATCACGATAGCCATCGACGGTACATCGCTTATAATAATCCATAAAAGATAAATATTTCAGCATCGTTCTTTGTTGTATTATGAGAGAAGCAATAACCTCATCAAAAAGAATGCCCGCCCGCCCCAACTCTTTATCCTGAATTGAACAATGACCCGAATGAATAAAAAACCCTTTATCTCAAAAAGAACGCCTCCCCGCAGAGATAAATCAAGTAAATCATTTTTAAAGTAAATGTTATCAACGGAATAACTAATTGTCCCATTGTAAATGGAGTACAATATCTCGCAGTTCTTTTGTTTCAGTGGAAGCATTAAGTATGAAATAATGGCGAAGTTCCGTATACGGTAGACAGTTACTTGTCTCAACAATGTTATTAAATCATACACAGAGACGCCGCGACTGTAAAGTATGTAGTGCAAAGCATCGTATTCTCGCGTCTCGTGTACCTTCATAAATATCTGCTTTGACGTCACATTCTTACGGAACTAAAATCAGTTATGTTTCGAAAATGTAAATATATTTTTGAAACACATTGGATAGTTTTGGCATGTTAACTTTGTGAATTTACCATTTGTAACTAGAGTTTTTCAAAACATTTAATTTGTTACGGGTTCTTATTTTTCACCACAGAGAAATGGTGGATTCTGCGAGATGATTAAAAACAATACACATTTGGGCTAGACCAGACTCTCATTAAAATGTTATTAATACTTCTCGCCATCTAGTAGTTCACCTGACGATCTTCGCTAGACGAAACAAAACAAAAGCCAATAACTAAACTGCTAATTCAATTTCAATTCAATTCAATTTATTTATTCAAAAAGCTCTCATTGGTCCAATAATAGGTTGCACTAACTGTTTGCACTGTTGCATAAATGAATAAATTAAATAAATTTCATCATTAAATTAAATTAAAATTAAGATTAAAATTATACATATCGCCGTCATGCTGCCAAAACCGATTATCTGCAATTTTGGTCAATTATGTGTTAAATATACCAATCGATTCAGTTTTTCCAGTTCTGTCGTCTACCAATATCGGTTAAACGCAGATACCTATTAGTAACAGAGATACTCTGTGCATAAAAAGGGTAATTTATCCATTTCTGTAAAAAGTGACCAGAAAAAAACGATTAAATTTGTTTAACAATAGGTTTTTAGATCTTACACTTGCTAAATAATATTAAACTCGTTTAATTGATTTTCTCATTTCCGCACTGGGGCCGCTACACAGATGATTTATTCTGCCATAGTATTTCAAATGCCGTATGCCGGTTTTGAAATAATACTTACCTATTGAAATCTTTAATAACATATATCAGCAAAAATTAAATTATTAACTTTAACTCATTTTGGCCCGCGCACTTAACATGTAAGATGAAATAATGTTTTTGTGAAAAAAATAATTATATGCATTTAGTTAATTTCGGGTAAAGTTACTACGGGTTCTATAATATAAACGTCTCTGCAGCCAAAAGCGACTAAATGATGATACCTATGGTTGCCACGGACTCGCGTTGGCACATGGCGCTGTTAGTTCGTTCATTCATTCATTCATTACTAGCGACTAGTGTTGGGATTTTATCCGGATAAATACTCAAAACGGATAAATACTCATAAATATCCGTTTTTACTCGAGTATTTATCCAAAACAGCGGATAAATACTATCTACAGTTTTCGTTACGTTATGAACCGTAAATTTTGCAATTTTACGAACAAAAGGACTGAAATAAATGACAATCTGAAAATATACATTTGTACCGTACTTTATTAATCACTTTAACCATAACAAAAAGCCTATAATAACAATGATTTCATGAATATTTTCATCAATCACTCTCAAAGTTAGATAAAATTATACATTTGTGCGTTACTTCTTCTTCTTCTTTTCGTGCGGTTAGTGTCTAACTTGGTGTTAGAGTTTAAAAGCCGCCCATGGGTCTCTAACTTGCCCATGGGTCTCTTGGCTTCACATGCCGTCGAGGAATATCTCTCAGGCATGCCAGTTTCGGTGTGGGCGCGTTCCTTGAGGTTGCGGCCACCCCGCCGGTTGAACGCGTTTCAAAGGGTCATGGTCATCCGGATGGTCCGGGGATACCGTACGGTCTCCGGTGAGGCGGTAACCCTCCTTGCCGGATTGCCACAATGGGATCTGGAGGCGAAAGTCCTCGCAAGAGGTGCGAGGAGGTAAAACTCCGCTGCCGCGAGAAATTACGGCACAGCGGACAGAGCTCCGGTGGGATCTCATGGCGTCATGAAGAGTGCGATTGTCACAACCCAGTGTTGGGCACGCCACGATTGTGGCGATAAGTCCCCTCTTTGAGGAGTGGCTAAAGAGGCGCCACGGCATCCTCACCTTCCGCCTAACGCAGGTCCTCACCGGACACGGTTGTTTCGGGACGTTCTTGTTTCGCATAGGGCAGGAGGAAACACTCGGGTGTCACCACTGTGTGGATCGCCCGGAGGACACGGTGAAGCATGCGGTGGACTGCCGGGCTTGGGCGGAGCACTGCCCAGTCCTCGCTGAGGCGATCGGCGGCAGTGACCTTTCGCGTCGGGCCCTGGTCCAGGCCATGGTACGGAGCGAGAGGGCATGGCAAGCCATCACCACCTTTTGCGAAACAGTAATGCTCGCGAAAGAGGAGGCGGAGCGCGTCAGGGAGAGGCAAATTTCACGCTCTCATGCCCCTAGCCGCCGCAGACGCCCTGGGCGTCGGGAATCGGTAGCCGATTTCCGGCCACCGTAGGCGCGGGCATGCGGACGGAGAGCAATGGGTAGCTCGCCGTTCGATAAGGACCAGGCCCGGGTCGACGGCGCGTTGTGTTCCACGCGTGCTTCAAAGAGATGTCATTACAATTGACGGGGTCCGCTAGGGCCGATGCCTGCCGGGGTTGCGGGAAAGTCCTAAAGGGAGACCGTGGCCTCTGGCAACGTACAGGCAACTGAAGGAACACGGGTGGGTTTTAGTCAGTAAGAGTCTGACACGCCCTTCCGCTTCGCCCAGAGCGGGAGAAGTTATTCGATGATTTCCCAACCAAAAACAAAAAAAAAGGCATGCGTGGCCGAGCGAGGCCGTGTCAGACACTTACTGACTGTATAAAACCCACCCGTGTTCCTTCAGTTGCATGTATGTTGCTAGGGGCCACGGTATCCCTTTCAGACTTTCCCGCGACCCCGGTAGGCATCAACCCTAGCGGACCAAGTCAGTTGACATCTCTTAGAGGCGCGCGTGGAACACAACGTGCCGTTGACCTAGGCCTGGTCCTTATCGGATGGCCAGCTACCGATTGCACACTGTCCGCAGGCCCGCACTTACGGTGGCCGGGAATCGGCCTAGGATTCCCGACGCCCAGGGCGTCTCCTGCGGCGGCTAGGGCCGTGAGGTCGCGAAATTTGCCTCTCCCTCACACGTACCGCCTCCTCCTTCGCGAGCATTACTGCTTTCTAGAAGGAGGCGACGGCTTCCCATGCCCTCTCGCTCCGTACCATGGTCTGGACCAGGGCTGGACGCGAGAGATCACCACCGCCGATTGCCTCCACGAGGACACGGCAGTGCTCCGCCCAAGCCGACCAGACCTCCACCGTATGCTCCACCGTGTACTGCGGGCGATCTACACAATGGTGACACCCGGGCGTTTCTTCCTGCCTTATTCGGAACAGGAATTTCCCGCCTTATCCGGAACAGGAACCTCCCGAAACAACCGTGTCCGGTGAGGACTTGCGTCAGGCGGAAGGTGAAGACGCCGTGGCGCCTCTCTAACCACTCCTCAAAGTGGGGACTTATCGCCGTAATTGTGGCGTGCCAAGCACAAGGTTGCGACAATCGCACTCGCGGCGGCGGAGGTACGCCCTGGCGTTTCGCCTCCTTGCGCCACTCCCTAATGTGCGCGAGGACTTTTGCGTCCCAGATCCCATTAGACCAGACTATTTTTAAACGCGATTCAAAAGGAGTGGAATTAGTTCTTGACAACAAATTTTATTCCCACCAATTCTTCGACCCCTGAAGAATATCATGCTTGGTACGAGTCCTTGAAAACAGACGACTGTAAGAAGGATAGCCTTCCTGATGCTACACTTTCTGACTCAGATGAGACAGATTGTAATGAAGACTAAATTGTTTGAATTTTTATAATTTCCATAATTAAACTTATGTTAGAATTTCTTAATAAAAAGTATGTTTAGTTCACAAGTTTTTCTTTTCCTATCTTAAAATGGTATAGTTCTTGATTACAAATCGAACTAGCCCATCAATTTTAACAAGAGTTTCAGAATAACTGTAGCAGTTATCATTCTACCACAGAATAAATTCAAAGTAGGTAGGTAGGGGTACTTTAAACTCGATCACTAAATAATAATTTACATTGATCTTTTAAAATCAAGCTCAGTAGTTCAATAGCAATGTCCAGCTGTGGGTTATAAAGTAACTTATGTGTTAATCCTGTGCCTTATCTATCTACCTACCAACTTTCATCTAAATCCATTCAGTAGTTTCAGAGATTCATTTTGAAAGAGACCTGTGTCCAGTAGGGAGATACAAAGTAGCCTATGTGATAATCCTTTGCCTTATCTATCTACTTGCCGAATTTCATCCAAATCCGTTCAGTAGTTTTGGATATTAATGTGTACAGACAAATGTTCAGCTAAGCATAAAAATAATAAATGAAAAATCCTTAATCTTTTTGTCAGGTAAAACTAGCTAAAATTATGGCTAACTCTTTTTTTTGTTCTTCTGATAACATTCAATAGACACAACATTTTCTACGTTATGTATAATGGTAAAATGAATATCTGCTTCTATGCACTATTCAAATTGTTAGACTTATAGGTGCAAATTTAACAAAAGACTATTTTTGATAATTGGCAGCCAAAAGTGATTAAAAGCACTCCTCTTGGGGTTTTTTTTTTTTTTTAATCTGTTTCTATTAGGATAATCGAATCAACTAGTCTTGCCTTATAAACAAGGATAAATAATGCATCGGAAAAGAACTAAAAATATTAAAGAAAGCTAGTATAAACAAAACAATCTACGATAAACTTTCAAATTGATTTATCTCAAATTGCATTATTGTGCATTTAGCTAACTTTGGCAGCATGACGACGATATTGACAAAATACAGTCATAAATAAAAAAACACAGTAATAACAATTTCCTAACCGGCATCGGAACAGCAACAAAAACTCAACATATTCCTGGAAAAATGCCGTTAAACTCCCATTTAAAATCACCAGCTTGAAATTGCAAAAGAATATCGAGAGAAAAGCCACGCGTCAATAACAAATTCTAGGCGTGTGCAGTGCCTTGAGCGGTGTGCGATAAATAAGGCCATCTGTCACCTCGCAGATAAACGGATCCCCTCACATTGACACTCTATTAAGCCTGCTTACTCTGAGGTGCGAGGTATCATACTAAGTAATATGGGAAAGGGTTCTGTTTCTGTTTTACTCGAGATAAAATTAATTTGGGCTTTTTGATGATTTTGTTTAATGGAAGGAAAATTTATTGTTTTGATTGACTATATTAAAATCATAACTTCTTTGACATTTGTATGAAATAAGTATGATTTAGCTTTCCTTATCTTCTGGTTTTGAAAAGGACAGTAAAAATTACTATAATATATTCACGTAGTGTGTCAATTAATTGATAAACAATTAATTTCCCTCACTGTAGAACATTAGAAACATTGTAATGCTTACAGCCCGATCAAACTTAATGGCGGCTCGGAACATGTCGTTACGCAGTAACGAATTCATGTGTCAGCGGGGGTCAGGGGTGGGGGACTGTGCAGCGAGTAGCTAACTTCCGAGCCACCATTAAGTTTAAATCGAACTATTTATAGGTATCTACCGGGTAACTTAACCAAATTGGATATGAAGATGCCATTTTCTTCTTATTCGCGAAGTCACAAAACAATAATATACAATAAATTGAATTCATGGGCATCCTCCTAACGTCATTATACTCATCATTATGAACAACTTTCACAATGGGACCAACCCAGAAATAGCGAAAAAAATATCAGCTATTCCCTACATTTATGTTTGCTCTACAAAATGTAGGGAAAAACACATTTTAATTTTTTTAAATTAATTTTCACTCCGTATATAGCCTAACTTTTGGTACAACAAGAAGAATGCTAATGCATTCTTCTTGTTGTACCAAAAGTTAGGCTGAAACAGGCTGATTTCATTAATATGAAATCAGCCTGTTTTATTTTCCTAAGGTTCCTACAATAAATAAAGAAAGAATGACAGACCCTAAAATCATATAACTTAACATAATAATAGGTATTGTAAGAACTCGCTTAGTCAGCACTCGGGGACTCCGGGCATTTATCATTACATTTCTTTTTTGGGAGAGGTCGAAAATGTCAGGCATTATCTTTACCTACCATTCTTTTTGAGAAAATTATATCCAGCTAAAAGTTAAGGTTGTTGAAGTATATAGTGAGGATTTCCCGACATAAAATAAAGCATACAAGGTAAGTAAGACGTGTGTCAGATAAGTAAATAATATTTCTCAGTAGCAACTTGGAGTCTGGATTTGTGCCCGGTTGATGGCAATAGGCTCGCCCCCTATTACATGGGACTTAAACATAACTATGGCGAAATGTGGGTGTATCTACTACAGGTACACCTCTGCCCAACCCTTCGGGGAAACAAGGCGTGATGTTATGTATGTTATGTATGTAAAATAACCCCTTTTTTTATTTGGGTAGGAAATCGTCAAATAACTTCTCCCGCTCTGGACGGAGCGGGAGGGCCCGGGCGTATCAGACTCTTACTGACTAAAAGCCACACGTAGTAAAAAGACGTTTTCAGTTATTTCAGTTATTACGTTATAATACTCGTATATATACTACCTATATTAAAAATTGCCAAGGGTGGCCGGCAGGCACGGTTATTAGTTAATACAATGAAATCCAAAAGCATTTTAATAATCACCTTACCGAATACCGTATTATTACCGCGTACCGGAAGACGTAGCGTTGGAGGCCCCCCACAAGGTGGGACAATGACCTAGTGAAGACCGCAGGATTCTGCTGGATGCGAGAAGCACAGAAGTTGAAGTGGCGGTGCTTGGGGAGGCCTATGTCCAGCAGAGGACGTCTAACGGCTGAAATGACGCGGAATTACGATGATATCACGCGGGCGAAGCCATCTCATTTCCTACAAAATGTATGGAAAAAGATTTTTGTGATTTCTGACTTTTCTAGTACTCAAACCTCAGTTGGTCCAATAGAGATTTGTGATCCTTATATGAAACAGGATCGATTAGCATCAAAAAAAGTTTTTGTGAAAACTGCCCATTTTCTTGCTGACAGTATATTTTTTTCTAAATCTGTGAATGCAGATCAAAATATTTAAAAAATTTAAGGACAGTCTCCTAAGACCGTTTTCCTGTAACTATAACGGTTAAGGTAGCTGGAAGGTGAATTTTTGAGATGGGGCAGCAAGGACAGCTACCTGTCCTTGCTGCCCCATCTCAAAAATTCACCCTTTATACTCGTATATGTAAGAAATAGTAAATTAAATCCAATTGCAATGTAACAATATTAAATAAAGAATAACATTTTGTAGGTATAATTGAGTGCTTCCATTTAGTAAGTATTTACTTCACTAATTCCATATCAATACAAATACAGGCACGAAACAAAACGGTCTGCCTAATAACCTGTTACAATTCCATCCACAATAACATTATTTCTCGACAAAATACAGATATTGGACGTAAAGTGACGGGGCGACATCATACTTTATGTACGCTCGAAGTCATAAAACTTTACATGAGAAACATAATAGCGATATATTTTCACGGATAGGTATTTTTCCCTGAAAGCCGTCGATACGTGATTCGACGGGAAATTGACACTTATATTTTTTTTATTCAATAAGAAATAATCATCTAGATTTATAGAACCTTACATACCTACAAATTAAATTCATTTATGCAAGACTTACGTAACAATAGATGTATGTTTGACTTTTACACATCATCACAAAATTATTCAATACATTGTATTTCTGCAAAACATAAACATAATAAGCTTATTAATGTTCCCACTGCTGGGACACAGGCCTACTCTCTGTGAGAGGGGAGGGTAGTTCTGCATTATCAGCAGTTAATTTCTAATAATTTTAATTATGTTCCGATTTTAGCTAAATAAATAAAATAAGTAAACTTTAGATGTAAGTTTTAGATGTGTATGTAATTTTTTACATCAATTTAATGATCTGTATTTGATTTGATTTATTGATTAATTAATCGACTTTTGCTAGTGACTTTACTTAAGTCTATCACAACACTGAAGGTACAAGCCGCAAGAATTGCAAATCAAGTTTAGGAAAACCGTATAATGGACATTTAAACCTCCCAAATAAAGCTGTTTCACACTGGCTGCGTTCTACGCATTTATTAGCGTTTTGATTCGGTGTCACAATTGCTCCAGATTCGTGAGCCAATCAAAACGGTGAATGCAGTTCGCGGAACACAACCTTTGATCCCAATTGAATAGCCTATTAATATTTTAATCTCCATATTCCTGTACTGATACGTGTATTCATTTGCTTTGGTATAATGTGTGTACGAATATTTAAATGGGAAATCCTTCCACGAAATATAGCCAACTAAGTAATAAGGTAGTAATTAGGGCACAGCGTTCCTAGTAATATCTTCGCGTACCTATCTAGTCGTTTCTTGCAAAGCAAATGAGTACCTAGTGTTTAAATTAGGTAATTCCCTAATTAGCCGCTTAAATACATTCAGTTATTTTTGGCAAATGGTTACGTGTTCCTCCGATTATGAGCATTCGTATCTCCAGTAATGAGGAAAATCTAACAGAAGATATTTGGGTCTAGCAAGAACGCGCGATTTTAAAATCTGAAACGCTCGTTTTCTCTATTCATATCTATAAGTAATACAAGAGGAAAAGCATGTGACTAAAAGAGTGATGAATATAAATGTTGATGGATGGAGTGGGAGAGGAAGGCCAAAGAAAAGATGGATGGACTGTGTGAGGAATGATATGATAGAGAAGGGAGTGAATGTTGGTATGACGGTTGACAGGGGAGAGTGGAAGAAGAAAACGTGTTGCGCCGACCCCAAGTAACATGGGACAAGGGCAGGAAGATGATGAAGTAATACAAATTGTGGCTACGTAAGTTTCTTTTTTATTTGCAAGGTTAAAATATGATTCACGATTGAACAAATGTATTTACAGAATTATAATCAAAGATAGTTAATTGACTCAGGCGTGACTTTGCGCCAATCCATTATAAAATATACTGCGTTCGGCGCTTGCCGTGGCAACACGTCATGACTGGGTTCGCAACAAGTCAATCGTCATCCTGAGGATGCCTCGTTGAGACGTGAAAAAGGTGTCGAGTTCTTACAGGGTTCTTTATGGCTCTTTAAGAACAAGTTAAGCGGATTAAGAAACTAAATATACGGCGTCTATTGTATTTTAGAATTATAATAATCATTAATAACTAAGTTAGATTTGTTCCATTGAATGATTTTTTATAAAATCATGACATTTGATAACAATTATCTACATTACGGTTACTTGGCGCATTCGTGCTTGGTCTCTGTGCTCTTTCTTGTAAAAGGTAGATGAGGTTGTAATGGTTGTATGCTATCAAAACTACAGCCCCAATAAAAGCCATCTATTTCTAACCTCACATTTTCAAACAAGACTAGGCAGGCTAGCTGTAGTGCAGTTGTACTGACTTGTATCGTCCACAGAGTGGACACTCGGACACACTCGACACGTCAGCCCATCGCCGCCTGTTCGCAGTCAGTCGAGTAGCGCTGCCGGTTTGCCAACTATTGTTACTCTGTGACTCACAACTGAATAAGGACACAGAGTTGACGTATGTTTGAAGTTTTTAGTATTCTCTTTCATACTTTAGAAGATATTATAAAACATTTTAAAAGAGTAATTATGAAGTTTCTTGCCTATTTTTCTCCATACGAAAAACATCTTTTGGAAAGGGAAACTAGAATTATTTCTATTTTCGTGTTAATTTTTACGTTTAAAGGTGCCTTTTGTGAATTGAAATAAATGTTTTGAGTTGGTTTTTGACTCAACTTTTGATTTATTACAATGCAAATTCTATATAAGTACTGCAACTACAAAAACAAAAAAAAAACATAATAAAACATAAAAAATGTACCTGCAACAAGTTTTGATAGACATTTATGAGACAAAAAATTGGCATTTCGGTCGTATTCCTACACGTCACAGGTTTCGTCATCTCGACAGAGCCTTTTTACTAAGTTAACGGCGTTGTATCAACAGACAGATAACAATGAACGGCCAATAAAAAAATATGATCAGTAATTCTTTCCAAACGAAGAAAATGTTAAAGTTAATGATCATCGAATTAAAGTTACGAGAAATACTTGAAGAGTGACTAGTGCTTACTGTAGCATGATTTAAATTCTGCTGAACGCAGTAGAAAAGTTACAAAGTAAAGTACAAGAGTGCATTCATGTTCTCATATCAGTGTGATCTTAACTGAGTACAAGAAAATGCTGCTTCCCATCCACTTCATACAATTTACGACTCTCGAGGGAAAACTGGTATTCGCCTATTCAGAATCTGGAAAAATGGCTTCTTTATAAAAGGATAATATATTATTTTTAGATACATTTTGTTTACATGACCGTGTCGTCTGGTGTTTTGCAAAGGATAGGCGAACCCATGTTATTCTATTAATATAAAATATCTTTATTTTGCATAAATTATGATAAGGTTTTAAAAATAAACATCAGTAGTTCCACATATTTTGCTTACTTATTTCAGCATGCAGGAGGAGCTCGTGACTAAGTAATAACAGCCGTAAGGGTCGATCAAACAGGTTAAGCTACGCTTGCCGGGGTTGGTCAGTGGATGGGTGACCATCTTTACATACCGTGACTCCTTGGTGCCTCGGAAAGCACGTTAACCCGTTGGTCCCGGCTGCTGTCATTCGTGGATCTTTGACAGTCGTATCGGGTCGTCAGAAGCCCGAAAGTCTAACAACTAGTCTTACCATGGGGTATCGTAATCCAGTTACTGGGTTTTGGAGGTCAGATAGGCAGTCGCTCCATGTAAAATACTGGTATTCAACTGCATCCGGTTAGACTGGAAGCCAATCCCAATATAGTGGAGAAAAGGCTAGGCAGATTGATTGATTTCAGCATGCAAAAAATACTTCAGAATATAAAAACTTTTTACAAAAAAGAAATTTAAACCGACTTCCAAAAAAAACCACTACAAAGTGAAAAATAACTTTAATTTCGGAAGTCGGTGTCTTTGTTTTTTAATTTTCGTTTTTTGCCACCGACTTAAAGTTATTTAAAGTTATTTTTCACTTTGTAGTGGTTTTTTTTGGAAGTCTGTTTAAATTTTTTTTGTAAAAAGTTTTTATTTTTCACTTTTTAGTTGTGGTACCTACCCCACACAATATCCAATATCACTAACTGCAATAAATAACAGTTACAGGAAGTTATCATCATATCGTCCATTTAAACTAAGTGGGAAAAATATGTATTATTGAAGCTAACTCAAAAACTATCAAAGCAAAGTTAATAAAAGGGGTTAGAAGATTTTTGTATGGAGGGTGGCCCTAACATGATGCCGCCATTTTGATTTTTTTTTAGAATCGCGGTGAAAATCGAAAGTTATATATTTAGATAGAGGACACTTATACAAACAAAAAATGTCATATGACATGATATCCTAAAGCGTCAGGTTTCGGAGTTATTCACCGAAATATAAGTCGAAAACTGAACCCTGAAACAAGGATTTTTTTGTTTTTTTTCCCTTCAGGTAAGTATATTGACCTATGAAAACATAATTGCATCATGTTTAGGTAATATTTTAGTTAAGAGCGAAAGAGACAATAATGTATACCCTCCGCCGAATGAGGACGTGTGTTATATGGTATGTCTTATATGGTGAATGGCATGGGCGCGACACCCAAGAAAATCCTATTCAGCCTCCCGCTGCCTTCTTGGATGATATTATTTATAGCGAAAATTATTAAAAAATCTTATTTTTTATCCACTAGGAGTAGTCAATTAATTAATGTGTAAATAACTTAATCAACATGAAGTAACTACAACATAAATAAATTAATTCATTATAATAATTGTTATTTTTATCTTTGAATATCTCAGAAACGTGACGCTTTATGATGTTATGTTATATGAACTTTTATGTTTGTATAAGTATCCCCTATCCAAATATTTGACATTTATTGGACACCTCGATTTTGAAAAAAAAACAAAATGTTGGCTGATTTTAGGGCCAAAATCTTCAAACCCCTTTATATGGGACTACCTCGGGAGCTTACCCTTTCAAACAAAAAAATAATTTTCAAAATCGGTCACAATTGGCGGAGATATCGGTGAACATACATAAAGTCGAACATAGAACCGCCTCCTTTTTGGAAGTCGGTTAAAAATTGAAAGCAATCAAAAACACTTCAATTGTTACTATTGAGCCACAGTCATGGTTTTGTTTTCTGGTACACAATAGACGATGTATATCTAGTAACTTAATCCGCTTAACCGTTCTTAAAGAGTTAGAGAACCCTGTAAGAAATCGACACGTGTTTCGCCTCTCAACGAGGCATCCTCAGGACGACGATTGACCTGTTGCGAACTCGGACACGAAGTGTTATCAACGCGAGCCGAACGCAAAGTCGCAAAGACTTGACTTTGCGTTCGGCTCGCGTTGATAACACTTCGTGTCCGAGTTCGCAACAGGTCAATCGTCGTCCTGAGGATGCCTCGTTGAGAGGCGAAACACGTGTCGATTTCTTACAGGGTTCTCTAACTCTTTAAGAACGGTTAAGCGGATTAAGTTACTAGATATACATCGTCTATTGTGTTTTATGATGGATTTCCGCAAGGTCACGCCTGAGTCAATTAACTATCTTGTTTTCTGGTGATCATCTGCAACCTCTATCGCTGGCAAAATGAGGAAATTATAGCAAATTATAGCAGCTTCTGTTCTGTAGTGAAGATTTGGTAATTATGTTATGCCAATAAGGATTTATCCGTATTGCGTATTCAACTGAAGAACATACGCGTAATGTTACCATTATTACAACTTACAAATAATTGACTTTTTCTCAGAAATAGCTAAGATTTTGACTAACTGATGTCCGTTTTCACCTTCACTAAATGACACTTAAATTAATCCCTAAATAAAAGTGTACTGTTGGATTTTCAATGCTAGGCTCAGCGCTGAGAGTTGAAAATTCAACTCCCCTACCACCCCCTTACCCCACCCTATTTATTTTGATATTTACTTTGTCAGTTGCTAGGCAGATCTTACGGTCACGTCCTGACGCGTCCTGCCGCTAAAGAAGTTTTCACTGCAAAAATAAGAAAAACAGAGCTAAATTCGTTGAACAGTAAATATAGAGGTATTAAAATTAAAAACCCATAATTGGCATGTAATTAAAATAAAACTTATGAAGTGAGTAATAAGTACTTATTAATTAAACTTATTTAGAAAGGCTCTTAATTGGTTCATGCTTCAATGTTCAGAGACGGTATAATTATTATGTATGCCTTCGACGAATTTTCCTCAAATAATAACATAAACAAAAACATGAAATCATGTAATGTAGGAGACGAGAAACACACATAAATATTATGTCTTCAATATTAAAGCCTAAAAGCTCGAGTCCCTTCAATAATAATTATCTAACATGTTGTGCTTACATAATATAATTATTTCACTTTACGATACAAAAAACATAATATGGGCTTTATGTGACCTTTATATGACATATTTTATTATTAGTATATCTGGGGGCACGGCAGTGCCTCCGCCAAGACGAGTCAAGCGAAACGCAAGGGCACTACCTACCTTTTTAACCGACTTCCAAAAAGGAGGAGGTTCTATGTTCGACTTTATTTATGTTTTTTTTTTTTTTTATGTATGTTCACCGATATCTCCGCCAATTGTGGACCGATTTTGAATATTATTTTTTTGTTTGAAAGGGTAAGCTCCCGAGGTGGTCCCATATAAATTTTATTAACTTTGCTTAGATAGTTTTTGAGTTAGCTTCAATAATACATATTTTTCCCACTTAGTTTATATGGACGATATGATGATAACTTCCTGTCACTGTTATTTATTGCAGTTAGTGGTATTGGATATTGTTGTCCTTCGTAGGGCCACGGGAGCCCCCTGGTTCGTTAGGAACGAGACCCTCCATCTCGACCTTAAAATCCCCACCATTCATCAGTTCCTTAAACGTATGTCCAAGCGGTACTTTGACTCCGCAGTCAAACATCGAAATCCCCTGATAGTCAAATCAGCTAGCTATGTCCCGTCCAATAATCAAATTAGTAAGGCCCGTCGCCCTAGGCATATCCTCTTAGATCCAGATGACCCCATAACTCTCCACCAGGAGAGCAGTAGGGCCACAAGTACAGTTCACAAAACACGCCGACACAACTTCAGACCTCGCCGTAGAGGTCCGCGACCGCGACCCACCCGAGTAAATGATACTCCCCCCCGACCCTTGCTCGATAACGATGCGCCAGCCCGCGTTTTTGCTGAGCCTGTGGCTTTAAATTCCCCGATTAATAATAATGATCTATCCTTGATCCAGCCTGTCCCTCTTGCTGTCCTCCCCCCAGCGAACGCCCTAAGCCGAGGTTCGTACCCCACAGGGGGTGCCCTTAGCGAGCGTTCGCCTAGTTTTAATTAGCTTAGTTTGTATGCCCCTGGCTGGAGGCTTTGAGTTCTTTTAGGAGCTTAAGGCAGCCACAGGAAACTCCGGTTAAGCAGCGAGTACCTTAGTGGTAACCTGGGAGATACCACAACGTGGAGATACCACAGTGTGGGGTGGGTACCACAACTAAAAAGTGAAAAATAAAAACTTTTTACAAAAAAAAATTAAACCGACTTCAAAAAAAAACCACTACAAAGTGAAAAATAACTTTAATTTCGGAAGACGGTGGCAAAAAACGAAAATTAAAAAACAAATACACCGACTTCCGAAATTAAAGTTATTTTTCACTTTGTAGTGGTTTTTTTTGGAAGTCGGTTTAATTTTTTTTTGTAAAAAGTTTTCTTGAAACGTTTCGTCGTTTTTTTGAACCCTCATAACTTGGGTTTGGACTATACCAGATAATCAAAATTCTTGGGATATGATGTCAATAGTAGATTTATTAAACATATAAAGTTTAAATTTTATAGCTCTTATACTTTAGATTTTATTGATATCTAAAAACCCCGATTTCGTCACTGTCTCACTGATGACTATCAAAATTCTTAGCTTACTTCCTGAAGTCATAGATAGCTGTGTAAGCTAGTATAAGTACACGAACAACAAAAAAAAATCTAAAATTTGGAACTGTTACCCCCAACCCCTTAAAACTAGGGGATGCAAGTTTGTTGATAAGACTTCTGCAAATCTTGATACTACAGGTCTGAAAATTTAGTTTGGGGCTCCTTATAAAATAGGTACATATTTCAGGATATTTAGTCAATCACCCCCACTCTTTAAATTAAGGGATGGAAGTTTGTATGGGTATTCATACAAACTTAATTTCATGCTAGAGATCTGAAAAAAGCCAAAGATAGAAAGTGGGCTATGAAAAAAAGGCACCTCTGATGTGCAAGAAAACACCCCAAAAAAGAAAGAAGAAATTAACAAAATAAGCCATATGGTCTCGTCTTGGCAACATTTTACATAAAAATGTTTCAATGATAAGTAATGTTAAAAAACTCGGACAAATATTAAGTATTCATTTACTGCTATACATAAATATGTCAACATCGGGTTCCTGAGCAATCAGGACGTTCAGCAAATTAGTCGCCTGGATTGTGGGAGCATATCGAGCAGTATGGGTACGCACTGGCGGAGCCGCGAACAGCCTATTTTAGCCTACGCGTCCGCATGGGATTCGATAATGTATAATTATTCAAAACACCCGATGTCAAGTCTCCAAGATCTCCCCGTTCATCTGCATCGGCCCTTAAAATGCTTACTCACTAATTTTGTCTGTCTCGTAAGCACACCTAAACCACTGCAACAATGACAGATAGATAGTCGGTGACTTCGAGAAGGACATAAGCTACTTTTCATTCTGAATATTTGTATTAAAATAAATACACGCAGATGAAGTCGCGGACAATAGAACAGAATCGACAGTAACATGCAGATAGACATGCGGTCATCGAACTCACAAAGTATGCCCTAAAAGCCATCCACACTAAAAAAAATCATCACGGGAAGAAATATATAACAAAGCAAATAAAAGTTAGTAGACAGTAGGTCAGTAGTCCACGCTCTATAATTACCAGGCGACAGTTTTCTGCCCGCGGCCCTCAGCTCAATGTTCTAGCTCATTTCACTGCCACCCCTAACGGATACGGAACTTAATTTATATGCCGCCATCTTAATTACACGTCTCTGTCGTATTCAACTGCAAATAAATCATGCGTTTTATTTAACTTTAGTACGCAGTAAAATGTTTATGAAATCGTTGGTTTATGACCAATGCCCATGAAAATGGTCAACATGCACAATGTTATACTTGCACACTACACGTGACAAAATGTGATAAGTCCATTGACTAAACTTAAGACCATACCGTATTCTAACAAATAAATGATTAAGATTATGATTAATGACATTACGAACGATCATTCCATCACATTGAATATCTCCACTCGCACATCTACCTTAAAAGAAATTAATAGAAAATGCTACCGCGCTCAAAGATTTCTGTTAACTTCAAGTAGGTAGTTCAAAATTGTCAAAACATTTCAAGAGGCTTCGGCAACGCTGTACATTGTGTGTCCTCATAAAGTAATTAAGAATGACCTCAAACACTACCTACTCTCATATTCTATGGGTACTGCATATTGCCGTGTTTCCACTTAGGTGTGATGAGGGGCTCGGGTCGAATTTAATTCAAGGAAAAAGGCAAGTCATGATGACCGTCTGACGCCTGACACCCTAATGAATACCAGATGATGAAAATTTTATCGAACCCAAATTGTTTACGTTAGATAACCGACGAAAAATATAGGTCTCTAAGATAAATAAATTATGTTCTATAGAATACAGTCGAGACCAATAATCATAGGACTATTGATATACAAATATTATTTATCGGAATAAAATCACAATCACAAAATGTAACGTGAATAGCACAGCGTTTACATTCCCTGTTTGTCTCATAGATTTATTTATTATTTATTCAATATTTAGGGGCAAACAAGAAATTCCGAGGATATTCTATCATATACGCAATAACCAAACACAGCAAACACTTGTAAAACAGAACAAACAATATAAATGACACCTGTTACTAGGTTCACTTTCACTTGACTTTTTTTTTACAGGCACGTGGCGTTATGCAAATATTAGATATTTCGCGGCACAATATTCCGTGGCAATTTGCAGGGAAATTGGGCAGGAAAGCAATTGATATTCCTATCTCGTTTGGGAATTTTCGCTGGGAATACTGTAGAATCCACTTCTGATTCACCATTTACTTGTAGCTCACATATCTGGTGCCTATAGAACAGTACAGACTAAACAAACGCGTTAGTAAAGGCACATGGTGCGTACTAAATCGTACCAGAGTCTGCCAATAGTGTCCCTCGTTTACTTTTGTTTGTAAAACTTTGAATTGACGATTTATTTGAATGTCGTCCGCTTTTTAAACTGTTTCTAGTTTATTTGTACGTTTATTTTTATGGATAACAATACATTTAAACTAACTTTGAGACTCTTACTTGAACACAAACATTTTACTCACAATTCTAAAGTACCTATAGAATTATGGTACGAACATTTCACACTTCCACGTACAAGAAATCCTTTTGAATAGTTAAGCATCAATGAATATGAAAGTGACCCACTTCTTCGTCCATTCACTCCACTAGCTATCACTATACCTAATGTTATTGACTTTGCCTACAGAATGTAATTGTACACAACGGTCTTTACATTCCCTTGTTCCGTCCAATTAGTTTTAACAATATACGTGTTACGCATATAAGGAAACTTGGGTTAGGGAAAAAATACTGGGTTTGTAAGTATCTCTGTAAACGTGATACAGATTGTGGATACAACAATCGACAAAAATATTAAATGTCTTGTATTAGGTAAACCGGACTCATTATTAGATATACAATATGGAGACTACCATACAACAAAAAATTCAAATACTGGCACTACTAATGCTTAAGAGTATTTTGGAACTGTCAAATAAATCTTAGCTTCGAAATAAAAAAATGAGTTTTTCAAACAAACAAACAAACAAATTGAATGTAATGTATGCCGGATCCACCCTAAGCCTACAAATTCCGTTTATCCAACTAGACCTTGGGTGAATTCTCGGGCATACATTTCAGAATATCCACCTTAGGGTGGATTTTTGGGGTGGATAAACGGAATAGCCCGAGCCGACTATGGATTTTGGCGAGCTAAAATGACTAACTATTGAATATATTTAATTCATTTTTTGTTTATAGAATGGGAACGTCATAATGGACACGCTGTTTAATTTTTTTTGCCGCCTCCACCTTGTATATAAATACAATAAAATATAATATAAACGTTTCTATTCTAGAAAAAAAACCAGAAAAAAATTAATTAAAGCATGTACCTAATCTCTTATCTAAATTCCTTCATGAATATTGTCACGTAACACAAAACCCAAATCACGTATTTCCAACAATTCGTATACAACGTATAAGTCAAGCACACGACCTTATTAAGCCTAGCTCAGTCCGTAATAGCCGTAATAAGATCATGATGGAATTTATATAAGCGGAACTATTTCAAGAATACCCATATTACCCATTACTCCAGGCTACCCACTGAGCGCTCTACTAAAGATATTTGTTGACAAATGAAATGCCAATTGCAGAGACGACTATTCCTATATTGAGGAGCGGCGACTTCAATATCCTTTGATTAATGTTATTTTGTATATTATTATTATTTACTGGAAGATCTTGGCTATCGTGCGAGAGTCAATTTTGTTTGTACATTATGTCAAAAACATTTTGATTAGCTATCTCTTTTCTTGTTTTTTAATATAATGTACCTTTCATTCACCTTCATTAATCGATCAAGTCTTTTGCAATCCGCTGCTGAAGAAAGCATGTCTCAAGTAGCCACATACCTGAGCCTTATTTTCCCACCACCAACTCACCCGATTAATACCACCTGCCTGAGAATTCTGAATAGGAAATAAAATTTTAAAGGAAATAATCTCTTTCATACCCTCATATTAAGGGCACCTCCTTTCCCGATTGGAATTTTTCCTGTACCTAGTATCACATACACGCTATGACTTAATTTGCTACCAACCTGCTGAAATACCGTGTAGAATTAGAAAGCCTTTATGATAAAATTTCCTCTAAGTAAGTTGCAGTGCTTCTTTTCAATATCCAAGGTTCGTATTAGACCAGTAATATAATTCAAAGCTGACACAAGTCTGCTACCAATTTAATACCGGCAAGAGAAGTCTCCTTGCTTGACAATTTTCAAACATTCATGAGCGATATACAAGATTCGGTTGATTTGTTTAACATATGTCGATTTGTATGTATTTCAAGGCACTTACCGGGTAATTGAGAATCTCTCAGAATTGACGTGATATTTTATTTTCATTGAAACTTCCTATTCATGTTTCAAAATGTCTCTCAGATAAGAAATCGTTTGAATAGAATCTAACTCATCTTTTTATTTTGTGTTTCTTTTGAAATCGTGTTGCTTGAAACGACGGTTTATCGCAATATCAACAATATTTATAGAGACGATTTAAAACAATTATTGGAAAATTGAAAAGTGGTTTAACGGATCGCCGTCTGGCGTATTATTTGTTGTAACAGATCGACTCGGCCCCAGGGAGCGGTTGGAGAGCTCGCAAGGCGACGGATTTCACGCCAACGTGCCGTCCTTGCTGCCTCCCTGCCTCCGAGCTCCAAGCCCCGGCACTCACTGTCCGACACAAAACTCGATTGGATATCGATTCGATAAATAGTGTGGCTAATCTCGCCTGTTATTATATGAAGCACGAACTACTACAGCATTTAATTAACGTCTAAAGACACATGCCAGTGTTGGTTTACGTAATTATTTCAATGGAAAACAATTTTCCTTTTTCAGTGACACAAATGCGACAGTTTTAAAACCCTCATAATGGAAATGTTTCACGGTGAAAATGAGTATTTTCGCTTACTCTGATACTGAACAAAAATGCTGAATCCGCGTTTCGGCGAGCTTAATCAAACGCTGAGCTTCGTCTATATAAAAACGTTTACCAAACGTAATATTGAAAGAACGAGTTTTAATTTAAAGAGTCAATGAAGAGGAAGAACATAGGTTCAATCAACTATTGTGAGTTTAAGGCCATGAAGTCTGCTGCTAAGAGAAGCGCAGCAGATACAAACAACCACATACTCCTAAGGTACTTAGATACAGTTTGCACACAATTTATATAACAATAGAGTGTACCTATTGGAGCAAAGCACACAAACACGGAAGCCTTTCATGCCTCCGTTCAGTATTTCGTGAGCATTGTTCAAAACGAGGTTACACAGTTACTGCCACGATTTAATAAATAAAATACAATATCACAGGACAAAAGACTTCCACTGACAATTTACAATTTTTCTAACATCGCTATGACCGCAGAGCATGCAATAGTATTTTTAAAGTGCACATACCAAAATAATGTAATACCTACCGCCAAAAATTTTTGCATCAAATACTTTAAGTTCAAGTGCTTTGTGCAAAGGAGCATTCTGATTTTTGATTTTTAGGTGATTTGATTGCAGTACCATCTTCTTAACGTACCTTCTTAAAACAAATACTTTTTTTATTGCCAAGAACCAAGTATAAATTACTTCAACTTTCGCGCCAGCAACAATGTAAATCTGCTAAAGCTTATTTCGACCGTAACTTAATAGTGGACTCTTTCCGTAGACTCATTAGCGAAAACAGGATGTCCTTAGCCACTACCCGTACGTTTGCGTCATCAAAATAAAATGTATCCTCATCAAAACGCTAGTTTAATGGCCGTGAGCTCGCTCTTAAACCGGGGAGCGCTCCCGGTCCCAATGAAAACTGTTCGTCTTACAAAACAAACTAAATACCAGGGATGTTTGCGCTCCACGTCAAACGTTGTTATACGTTGTTATCTGTTGTATGTTGCTTCTTCAACAATACATTGGGGTTCTCTTCATGATAAATATTCGGTACAACGAAATAGGAGTATGTTGTGGTTGTTTATCTTTTCGTAATAATGTATCTCAGTTTAATTTATACGCTACTAAATGATTATATATTTATAATTTTTACGGGATCATATTCTAAGTTTATTTATAAGTAGAGCGAACAAAACCTTAAACAGGGTAAATAAAAATTGGAAAAGGCAAAATTTGAGTTTAATTTCCCATATCGCTGTTTGAATAGATGATGAATCCATCTTAAAATAAAAACAACTGAATCAATATTAATTTCATTTCATAAAAAAACATTAAGTACAAGTACGTAAATAATGTTTTTAGTGAAATAAAATGTTGATTTTGTAGTTTTTATTTATTGCTTGTGTTGTATTTCCACAAATCCAATAAAGAGCTAACACAAGTCAAAACACCGGTTTTATCAAATTGATACTAAATACGTTCGGGAATCGATGGCTCGGGTATACCATGCGTTAGATTCGATCGTGGTAACTTAGGAATAGTTAACAGTTTGTGGCCAGCTGTGGGATTTGCGGCCAGACGGCACTGATTTTAGCTTACTACACTACAACTAGCAACTACTCGTAGATACAGCAAAATAAACATAGTTGTGTTCAGCCAATAAGCGATGCTCAGTCAGTGATGTTGGCTTTGGGTTCAGGTTCATTGTTTGCTGCAAACGTAAGGATGGACAGTGTATGCTTGTCTTATGTAGACTTGCCACATTACATCTATGACTAGTCAGTAATGTCTGTCGCCTGACAGGACTCTATCTAGTGTTAGTAGCCTGAGGGGTTGCCTCGGTTGACGTATTGTGTAGCCAACAGGTTCGGTTCGTTGATTAACATTGACTGTCGATTCAAATCAATTGTTTGCCATTACAAACGCACTCTGCCGAAATATAGCTACAAAGATTTCCTGAAATATCTGAAAATCTATTTTGGTAGCTAGACTAACTTACATGTATGTATACTGTATACACAGACTGTCTAAAGACATTTGTAATAATAGTCCTTACCCAAACAGTGTGAATTATTTATATTACCACAGAAGACCTTTGTACGTAAAACTTGGAACGTACTTTACTACAAAAGACCTATGCTTAAGACTTGGAACATGTATATATGAGTAGTCCACTTGCAAACCACGTTATGTTAATGAAGCAATTATTTGAGAAAACTAATAAAAATGTTTATCCTTACAATTAATACATAAAGGTGCATTAATTTGCGTATTACTTAAGTGTAGGATCATATCAAATTCATTTGTGTTAAGAAATGAAATCACTGTTTATCAATAATCATGTAATTTGCATTTTAAAATTAAACATAAGACAGTTTTGCAGAAGTATTTAAAGCAGTTTTGCAGTTGTATTCAATGAACTTAGGCAGTTTTGAAACAGTTTCATATTTAAACTTCCATCTATCTACCCAACATAGCGATGTATGCAAGTTAACAGTCACTTAGAGACTTTTCAAGTGGACTGTAGATTGACATAGCAACTTTTGCAAGAGTATTGAGTATCTATTCCATTCTATTCCTAACATAACGAGTTTTGACAGATAATATTAAACACAGACGTTAGTATTTTAAATCATCAACCAATTACAATCATTAGAAAAAAAACTTATTTTTTTAACTTAACGTGGTTTGCAAGTGGGCTACTCATAATGACTTCAGTCTTTATTTGTTTACTTGCAGCTATTCCAACTGTGATAAAGGTTCTGGCTTGCTCCCACAATACTACGATCCTCTAAGACTGGAACCTGTCACTATAAATGCAAATATACTCTAGCAGGGATCTTTAAATCCTACATGCTTCCTCTATTTAAGCTTTAAACGTTACTTATTGGTTTTTACCGCAAATAAGATTACAAATAAGGTTAAAGAAATAAAAAGGTTTACGGTAAGACCAACTATGTGCAGAAGGTATGAGCTGTTGCCCGCGACTTCGTCTACGATCTAAAGCCGCCCTCCCACGGTGCGCCATATCGCGGACGCACGCGCACGACGCACCGTGGGAAACCTAGCGTGCGTGGTAGCGCAGACGCGCGTTGAACGCGTGCGTGGCGGTGCGTCCTCGTGCGGGCTGGTGCGCGTCTGCGATATGGCGCACCGTGGGAGGGCGGCTTAAGATGAAATATCACCTATGTCCTTACCCAGGTCATGTCAAATCCGTCCAGCCGTTTGTTCATGAATGGATAACAAACATACTCACTTTCGCATTTATAATATGGATACACACATACAGAACCCTGCGAGCGTACCGAACTAGTGCATACATAACATTATGATATTCCTAACTTGTTTTATAACAACAAAACTTTCATACTCAAAACTGCATAAGCATATACCCACAAAATATGTCAAAAACAGTAACTATAGTACACCCACATTTCGCCAGTTATGAATAACTAGCTTCCGCCAGCGGCTTCGCCCGCGTGATAAATTTATAAATGATAGCTAACTATATTATTGCATGTATTATACATATAAACCTTCCTCTTGAATCACCCTATCTATTAAAAAAATACGTTGCGGAGTTTTAAAGATTTAAACAAACATAGGGACAGACAGCGGGAAGCGACTTTGTTTTATAATATATGTAGTGATACTCGTATGTCCCATGTAATGGGGAGCGAGCCTATTTCCATCAACCGGGCACAATAGTCCAGACTCCGGATTGCTACTGAGAGTAAAAAAGACGTGTGGCACTCGGGGACTGCCCCGGCGAAGCTATTGCATAGCATTTTTTATCAACTTACGCAATTGTAAAATATTAACCCGAATACAAGAAATAGCAATGATGACATTGACAGGAACTGTTATTCACATTTATAGTTTTTAAAACTTGACACAACGTAATGGGAACATCAAACTAATAAAAAGGGTTTAATTTAACTATTAATAGTCAAGGATCATTCGTCTAAGTAAATTTGAACTTTATTGTCAAACAGTTAAACATAATTTTCAATACAACACTCTCGTATCATTCGTCTAAGTAAATTTGAACTTTGTTGTCAAACAGTTAAACATAATTCTCAATACAAAACACTCTTTTCTTAGGTAGTTTTTTCGTTACGAAATTTCTGGATTAGGTCTCCACGCTCAAGGCCCGCGATATAAGCTATGCAATAGCTTAAAAAGAAACAACTTAATGTAATCAGATAGTTATCGAAGGTAAGAAATCAATACCTACTCACAGCACCCTTCATTCATTTGAACCACGTCTGATGCTATGAATGAGATTTTCATGCCATAGAATGAATTCCACAATAAAATAAACTGGCGGGGCGCTTATTAATTAAACTTCTGCGTTCCGTTTCTGCTATCTTTCTGTTTATTTATTTAATTACAGCTACCAAATTGCTGAGCTTAATAAACACGAATAACAATATGGAAGGCCATCAAAATTCGGTTTGGGCCATTCAGACTAAATACCCTACTTATGGAGATCAATAATAATATTTTATCGTTGAAAATTGTTTCAGAGAGATGCAATTGTGACATACAGATGCATCAGTAATAATTGTCAATGGTCCAATAATTGATTCTAAATTCCAGAGCACCCAAACTTCTACCCGTAAACCGGATGACCGGAGAAGTCGAGGACGGCCTAAGCTCAGATGGTTGGATGGCGTAGAGGTACACCAAGATTTAAAAATTGTTGGAGTGAGAAACTGGAGAGAAAGAGCCAGAAATAGGCCACGTTGGAAAAATGTACTTGACCAGGCTAAGGCTAGCCGCGGCTGTAAAGCCTCAGTTGATGATGATGATTGATTCTAAATATTGTCCTCAGTAATGTTTACTACGTATTATTTGCCATTACAAAAATACATAAACACATAAAATTCAAGCACTCTTGCATAAAAATGACGTATTTCGTAAAAATATATATTTATGCGCTGTCACGTAAAACATAAATAGATGCCATTCATGAACGCCCATAAAGTTAAATACTGTGTAAAATATTGCAGTTAAATGGTTACAGGAATATTTAACGTTGTTAACATTTGCTCACAGCAAGTCTATTAAAAAGTTAAGGTGCGAGTAAAAATCTTTCTTCAGAACCTACTATTAACACGACTATAATTTGGTCTCTCTATTCATAAATAAACTTGTATTGTACTTAATATAATTATTTTTAAATAAACATTTGCGTACACCTCACTTTCTGCCAAAGTTTTAGGTAAGTAGACTTATTATAAAAAGACAAATTAAAGATTCTTGCCATTACTAACTGCGTATTATATTATAAGGAGTAATATAAATTCTCTGATTACTCCAGCTCAAGAGACCCCGTACAAATAAAGGTGCGACTTCATGCAGGTTTCGTACATACCTAAGCGTTCCTCTAAGTATTCGGGGAATAAATAAATGGGGTGCAGGTATCTCGGATTTCGGCACTGATTTCAATGCTATGCTTACACAAAAGATCGCTGTGAGGATTTTAATCAAATAAGTTTTGTAAAACTGATTGAGCTCAGTAGTGATATAAATTAATTACACATGGAAAACAAAGTCATATTACAGCTACGACATGGTGTCAAGAATTTGAAGACCTGACACGGTAAAATAAATAAAGTCAAAGTCAAATAATTTATTTCAATGAGGCACATATCATACACACACAGACACAGTATTTTATTGACCTTCAATAGTGCATTTTACTATTGAACGTCAAAAAAATACAAAAAATAGAGTTGATTCTAGTCGCCCCTTCCAATTCAATTATAATAATATATATAATTATGTAATTCTAAACTATTCCATGGGTACCTTCCCAATTATATTAAAATTGTATACCTACAGTTCAAATCGGAACATTTTAATAAGCGCCCCTCCAACTTCAAATCACTTATTAAAAGGTACGCAAAAACCTATAAGAGAGCACGAAAAAGATTTTTGCATTCATTCGCAAAAGTAGTAGATGAAAATTTCCCGACGATAATTGACGGTCCCGCCGAGAAATATCGTCCATAAATATAGTGGACAAAGTTTGACGACTGTTGTGGAAATTTTCAAGCTCCTTTTCAAGACATTTACTTGAGAATACTGAGGAGGTTCGAAGGCAGACAGCAATTTGTTAGTTTACGCTGCGTAGAAGCGCCGGGCCGCGCTCACCCAGGCGGCGAACAAGTCATCTTTTATTAAATACGTACAAACATTTGCATTTAGCTACCGTGTACTGCTACTGTATTGTAAAATTTTTAAGTATTTTTCCGTGTAATGCATTCAAATGATAAAATGTAGTCTCGTATTTTGAATAAAATGAACAACGTTGTAAATGGATAGCCGGAATAGCACGGAATTTTAATTCGGGGTAGGCAAGACATGAGAAATACTAGAAACTAAAGGCTGTATGGTGGAAGAATTCCTCACTTAATTACACACATACATAAACTCACGCCTTTTTCCGATGGGGGTAGGCAGAAACTATAATGCGCCACCTGCTGCGATCTTTATAAACTCCTTTTGCTTCGTTTTATACATGCGTGTATGACCAGATGTATGAACACATCTGGTCATACACGCACGCCGTTTGCTGGTACTACACATCTGACCCCACTTAACTACTTCGTACTTTATATGACCCTGGAAAGCTTTCTAGTTGAGTATAAAGGCTAAATGGATAAATACAAGGTTAGTAGAACATAACGACTTTCTATAAACTCATTCACACAAAAATAATGTGCAGGAGGGACGGTCCCCCATTAGACGGACTTTTCCTCCAACGCCATTATTTATAGCCAAAGTATTTTCTTTCAATATTAATGCTACGTATTTTTGCATGAAGTTTAATACCTACCTACGTATTTTAGGGTACTTCTAAAAATAGACTAGTCTACGAGGAAAGGACAGAGCTAAGCAACAGTACGTTTGTCCAGTTGCCTATAGACGTTTTATGTCCCGCTCAAAGCCATCTCCATTTATATGGGCCCATATCAATGACCATAAACATGAACATGAATAAGAATGTAGGTTTTATGGCCCCCCATATAAATCCGGAGGAGGTGGTCATTACACCCGCTTGCTTCGAGGAGTCGCTTCAAGGGGGAACACGTTGCTGATAATAATGACATGTAAGGACTTGATTATTCAGTGTCTTGGTGTGAATAAGGCATCTCTTTTCTGCCCTTGGGTCTTGATTGCTTAAAGAGTCCGTATACTTGTAATCTAATAAGAGAGTGCTGCTATCACCCTTGCGAGTGTGATGGGTAAGACATATCAAATTCTGGCTTTATTATAGGTTTCAAGATCATGTAGGTACCTTTTTTTTTTTTTTTTGGGTGGGAAATCATCCAATGACTTCTCCCGCTCTGGGCGGAGCGGAAGGGCGTGTCAGACTTTTACTGACTAAAACCCACCCGTGTTCCTTCCCTTGCCATGCCAGGGGCCACGGTTTCCCCTTGGGACTACCCGCAACCCCGGCAGGCATCAGCCCTAACGGACCCCGTCAGTTTTGCTGACATCTCTTTGAGGCGCGCGTGGAACACGACGCGCCGTCGACCCGGGCCTGGTCCTTATCGGACGGCGAGCTGCCCTCTGCTCTCCGTCCGCAGGCCCGCGCCTACGGTGATCATGTAGGTACCTGCTACTACATTATTGACTTTACGAACAAATATAAGACCTGGCTGAAAGAGCACATGGCTAAGTAATAACAGCGTCACGGGTCGATGTAACAGGTTAAGCTACGCTTGCCGGGGTTGGTCCGTGGATGGGTGTCTATCTTTACATACCGAGACTCCTCCGTGCGTTTCAAAGCACGGTAAGCCATTGGTCCCGGCTGCCATTCGTGGATCTTTCACAGTCGTTACGGGTCGTCAGAAGCCCAAAAGTATGACAGCCAGTCTTACCAAGGGGTAATACTGGTATCGTATTACCCAGTTACTGGGTTGTGGAGGTCAGATAGGCAGTTGCACCATGTAAAATACTGGTATTCAGCTGCATCCGGTTAGACTGTAAGCCGTCCCCAACACCCATCCATCCATAGTTGGGAAAAGGCTAGGCAGATTGATTGAACAAATATAAAGTAAAGTAAAGTAACAAAGTTTAGTGTCACAAAATAATGAGAGCATTCACAAGAATTTGGTAGACACAATATTTTTTTATTTATTTTTTGCTTTATGTACTGAAACTGATTCCCAAACTAAGCCACTACACTACATTGAACAAATATAAAGACATAGCAACACCAGTGCCACCTCACAAACTGCATCATATTAATTATACGTACCTAAGCTATACGTCGATCATCCAAATACACCCAGCACCCGTAGTTTTCCAAAAATTCCCACGTTATATCGTTAACTATTTTTGGGCAACACTGTTTTTAAAAATGATTAAATACTCCCTGAGTAAAAGTAATATTTTTAAATTAAAACTGTTGCTTTTGGTGGGGTTTTAGTCGAGTTTTAAGCCTCAAAAAGCGTGAGAGGGAAAAATAATGCGATTGCTAGTCGTAAACCAACTACGCAGCTGTCCGGTGTCCTCTTTATTTTATTTGTATTTTCTGTGTGCCCGTTTATATAGTGGCCCAGCGTGGTGACTACGGGAATTGGTGTAGGATAATGCTAATAGTGTGCAATGGGCTAGTAGGAAGCAGAGAAGTTGCTGATAGAATATAAAACATGTAAATAACCCTGTCCGATTCTTGAGTTTTCAATAGGGTATTTTACTGGGGTGTTTTACATGGGGCCTGGGCGGCCGTTGTTTAGCGGGTGTCTATAACTTAGAGTATGACCCCTATTGAAAATTTTCAATTTTTATGGATTTAGGGTAATTTTGGTACGAAACAAGGGGAATTTTAGATAGCATTTTTGATAATTTTATTGCAGTACCTATGTGCCCCTTTCGGATCGGAATAGTGGATTGTTATACAAGGGTCGAAAGGAATTGATGTCTTTCACCCGTGTTAAATACTCTACTTTTCATTTGGAATATACTGAAAGTAATATTTCTAAAATATTTATCGATATTAATAACATAAGAAGTACCTATTTAAAATTAACTGAGAAGTTAGAATAATTTGTGATTTTTTTTAAATATGGTACGCACCGCGTCACCGCCGCGGGCCGTCTCGCGAATAAGTTTTTTTTTTAATTCTCACTGGTTTTTATACACTCACATGACCGCAGCCTTTTTATTTTTATTCTATTCAATTTTTTCTTAATTATGTAAAAAGTTTCGTAGCCGACTACCTAACCAAATGTAATTCTATTTTTTAAATTATTTCCCACCCTAGAGAGGGAAGCAATTTATTACTATGAGTCTTTCCTGCCCTAGAGAGGGAAGCAGCGTCTTCCACCCGCTTCTCAGATCAAACAAACACTACTTTCCGAGTATGAGAAATGAAAAGGGTTTTTTTAACATATTGTATTAAGTTTTTTTTATCGGTATCAGACACAGGTGTGTAATATTATGTAGATTTTTGTTTTAGAGCTTCACAAAACTACCTATAAAGAATAAGATCATCTTACCCAAAAACCGACATCAAACAAAATTTGTTCCAGCCTATAAAGAAAATTACAATTCTGCTCAAGAAACCAATCACAATCTTCCCACCACTATTGTTTTATTCCCCTTTGAGAATACTATCACCATGTTTTACAAACTAGGACACTTATCCTGAAACAGCGGTAATATCAAGTAGAAAAATCTTCTTTCCAAATCTGTTATTGCACTGAGCCCATATCGATTTCTTAATACAATTTACCTTGAGCATGGATTTGGCAACAACAATGTGGGCATAAAACTATAGAGATAATAATATCATGGAAGTAACACAGGGTACTAAAGGTTTCAGGTTCATTTGAGGTTTACAGTTCTCTGCGCTACTTCTATTGCTATGTAGGTACAGTGAACAAACGAGATAAATATACAGCATAGATAAATATGCAGCTGTAAAGTACCTACCAAATATAGATGTAAATAATATGAAAAAACTGATTTTCTCAAAACAGTGGTGGCCCAGTGGTAACGCCGTTGACGAGACACAGGCTCTTTACTTTGTGTAAATTATTTCATCACCACTGCTCTCAAAAACGGTCAACGAAAACATCATGAAGAAACCGGCATGTGCTAGAACCAAAAATTCGAACACGTGTGACATCTACCAACCTGCGCTTGGCCCACGTGGTGGAATACGGCACACCTCCTCTTACCGAGCGGAAGCCTGTTTCCCAGCAGTGTAAACATTATAGGCTGATTATGCTATGAGCTTCAAAAAGACACTCACAGGCATGAGTGTCAAAAACGACGCTCTACAAAACCGAACTTTTTCTCAAACTGGATGTGCCACATTTACTGCCGAGTAATGTACCTACCCATAAACTGTCAACTGAAATCACAAAACTCTAAACCACGTTGTTGTGTGCATAAAAAAATAACGCCTTCGCTTTAGTTACTTATCAGTTTTGCTGACTGTACGCCAGAATGACACAACTTTTTATACGTTGGGGATAAAAATGTAGTACCTCTGGAAAGCTAGGTGTTGAGAAAACAAGTTAGTGTCGACATAACAATAGTGTTTGTGTGTGCGTGTGTACGCCTGACTGCATCATTCAATGTTTTTACGATAGCGGAGCATGGAAAGCTCTAACAAAGTGAGACGCTGTGTGGTGTAAGCACGAATTTAAAAAGCTACCTTTATCCATTCCTGTTTCCGTTCAGTAGATATTATAAACTACTGCAGCTGCGCCCCGCGGTTTCACCCGCGTAAATCTCGCTCCCGTGGGAAAAAAAAACTGGTCTACCCGTGTGCCAAATTTCATCCAAATCCGTTCAGCCGTTTTAGCGTGAAAGCACAATCAAACAAACTTACTTTCGCTTTTATAATATTATTAGGATTAGGATATAAACACTGAAATATATTATTGACTTCGCACAAAAAAAGAATCTTGTGTTTTCCACCTTTTCACAAATAAAGACTTCTTACAAATAATCCATATTCCGTTAAGCTTTGATCCGCATGAAAAGAAAATATAGTCAATAGCATTTCTCACAATAAAAATATAGGAAAAAATCCGTGTCACGGTAATGTTCTACACAAAGAAACAAACACAATATCTTCGATTTAACACGATTGATACAAGCTACAGCTTGTTAAAGTTAATGATGTATTAACAAGCCGTCATTACATGATTGAATCAGTGAATGGAGCGCAAATTGTAAATTCCCTTTAAACTGAACCCGAATCGAATGTTTCGTTGCAAGATGAAAGGAACATCATGGGTAAGAAGATAACATTTCAGGAGATTTAAACAGGTCATGGATTCATTGCAAATAGTGATCGTCTAGCAAGACTAATTATAGAAACGGGGTTCACATGAATATTATTGTAATTAATCAAATCGTAGTAAAGAGTTTATTCTTTTATATTATTTTTAAACTATTCTGAATCTCCCTCTCAAATATGAGAGGGAGATTCAGAAATCATTGTACAGAGGTGTACAATCATTTTTGCATATCACTTTTACAATGTAGATTGTTCCGAATATCGGCATCAAAATGTCATGGCTGTGATTTCCCTACAAAATGAACGCGACCCACTGCGACACATCCTTTATTCTCCAAACTGTTGTAAATGGTACACTTCTCTTTGTCAAAGTATCCTAACATAATATTATCTGGAGTTGCCCTTGTGTAATGTTATACATGGCTCCGGCGGTGTAATTCGCTTTGAAACAACTCAAGTTTTATTATTCAGTTCCTTCCTTGGCCACCGCTGACTAAAATCACATAGAACGTCATTCACACATTTTTATTTATTTATTTAACCATTTATGTATACACATTTAAAAACAGACAAGAAGAAAAGAACAGAAAAATACGTACAAAGGTGATGCTTATTAATTTCTAAATAAATCTCTTCCAGCATACCTGCGATAGGACAGGGGATACAAAGAGATGTAGACACCGTGTGTAAGAGTAGAGAGAAAGTAAAATACATAGAACCAAAACAATTCATTACTTAATAAAATAAAACACATAATATGAGATAATACTGTTGTTGTTGTTGTTACTGTTGTTGTTGTTTGTTGTTGTTGTGTGTTTTGTTTTACGTCTTTGACATTTCTCGGATCTTTGGGCGTACGAGGGGCCGAAGCCAACTAGCCGAGGCCCGTTCGACGTTTTTAATTAAATGAGGCACAAAACGATCATTATTCCTCCATGCACTGTGCAAGTGTACCCCAAGACAACCCCGGTTGGTGTAGGACTATTGTAGGATTAGAAACAAAACGTATTGGGCTATGGGTTTGGGTGGCTATAGTGGATTGTTTACTTTGAACTATGGAAGAACTATATCTCCTGTCTGAACATTCTTATATAATATACACGAATAAAATGGCAGGGGGTGACTTGCACACTCAATAATATTCCTCCAAATGCTCCTCAGGTGCTTACGAGGAGTGGAGAGGTATTCCACGGCTATCAGGACAATCCCGGAAGTATGGTCAAGATCTCTACCAGCATCTTACTGGAATACTTCCTTCCTTCGAGCACATTTGCTCTTGTGAATCTCCACTCAGGCCAGCCAATAAAGGCAAAAAACATTACCCTCCTTCTGGGGCAGTCGGGTAAAAAAGAGGTGGGAGCTATGTTCCTCGTCAGTATTCACTCTGGCTGGTCAATAAATTCAAGTCAGAGATGAGGAACAATACTTCTTCCGTGAGATAAGGTCCGTGGGGTCGCTACTGCCCAATAGTTCGCCACATGCTGCCCTGCGGGTTTCTGTATCTCTCTTGGGCTGGGTCCTCGCCCTGGACCTGTTTCGGCAAAGTAAACTCTACCGACACAGACCTAGGGTACATAGGAGCGCGCAATCCCCATCACGACGTTAACGGAGACATAGCCGTATCTCCAAGTTGACGTCGTGGTGGGCGTCGCGGTCGTGGCGGAGGGTTATTATAATAATAACCCTCCGCCGGGTGGGTTATTATAATTATTACGAAGAATGAATGTTATGAGGAGAGATTTCATTTTCCTCAATTTGTATGAACTTTCTCACTATTCTGCTATTTTTATTAGTATAAGCCGGTGTTGTCCCACTGCAGGGCAAAGGCCATTTATATTATGAAATCACAAATCTACAAAATGATGATTAAAAACACATAGGTAATGCACTATTAAATAATTTTATATTTACCTACAGTTTTAAATAGAGTTCATATAACTTCGAACAAACAATTTACAGAGACGTAACTTCCATTTAGTGAGGACGGAAATCGCTTCCATTGCAAAATAAATTGATTAGACGTGAGGCCAAAAAAATCTTAAAGCTTTCTCTCCTTTTTAACTTTTCGTGTCCGAAAGCTTTGTCCTGAAGAGATTCATTTTAATTACGATTTCCACGAGAAATAACGACTCGGGGAAGTACGACCTTTACCTAGCTACCAATCTTCATTAGCTTCATTATTTCCGTGTAAAATTGAACGTTATGTAGGTACATTTTATACTACCTATAAGTATATACAACGCACCATTTTTTAGTCCGTTGACTAGATGATTTGAAATTGAATTTTGCCGCCCTTTAAGTCACCCGATGGAAAATTTCTACATTTATATTTGTAATTCGTATACATTTGTACATAATAAAGAGTATTCTATTATATTCTTCTTCTAGGTACTTCAAAATTACGTTACAATTTTGTTCGATCGCTAGGAAGGGTTTTATTATTTAGAGTAGATTAGGTATTCATTGTAAAAAAAAAACCGGCCAAGTGCCGCAATAAAGGACTCCGTAGTTAGGATTAATTTATCCGAAAAAAAACTTAACTTTGTAGTTGAAAAACATGTTTTCTCATGCATAGATAAGTCACAATCAATATTCTCCAACTGCAAATGTAAGTTTGAAAAGGCAAAAAAAAAACGTGATAAACCTACAAATTAACGATTTTCGGACTTTTTTCTATATGTGAGACCTTGCTTCCTGCCAAATTTTATAAGTCTAGGTCAACGGGAAGTACCCTGTAGGTTTTGATTTATTTGCGAGTATCAAAATATGTCGCATAAATGACCGTGTTTTTTACAGCGTGGACTGTAAAAAGAAGCTTGATTTTTTTTGAGCCCCAATGAACCATAAACGTATTTCATATTAATTCAATTTGATACCTACACGCGTTCCCGAGAAAAAGGGTCTTAACATACTGACGGACGGACAACGAAGTGATCCTATACGGGTTCCGTTTTTTTCTAAAAAAGTGGGTATTGAAGTGAAATCAGAAAGATTCAATATTGTAAAGGTGCTCAATTTATGTGGCTAACTACTTACGACGCGCATTACATTCGAGTTATTGATTTTCCCAGATATTATTATGTCGCCAAACATCGTGGATAGAGACGTGAGAATACACGTAGATAGAGGGTAGAATTTGATTTATTCAGGCAGAGAGCGGTCGGTCGCGGCGACCGTACGTTACTAAGTTGAAGTTCCAACGACATAAATCTCCGGCCACTCCACACAAAGTGAACGAATTGGACCGAATGAATAATTCCGAATACATTTATGCAAGCGCAAGTATTTCCATAGCATAATCTTGTGGGATCACTGAGCAAATACTTTTAGAAGATTTGTACAGGACAAAGATATCGAAAAACGTAATAAATTTTCCCAAAATATGTTCTATAAATATTTACACGATTAAGTGGAACGTGTCACAGAGAATTTGAAACCTTTTATTCAACCGCAAATAAATGTTAAAAGTCCTGATAAAAGATTTTGATTTCAATTTTCTACTTTTCAATATTGAACAGTACCAACAGTTTGGTTGAAGTTTGCTTCTTCTAAATAGAAAAGTTCTGATTTGTTGAAAGACAAGACGAAACTAAAAGACGACGATAAGAACAACAATCTGCTAAAAGTAAAAACTTTTGTTTGCGAACTTTCTATTTCATCTGAAAATATCATTGTTTTTTTTTTTGTTATACTACGAGGCAATCATTTTACGAAAATATAGAGAACATATCAATAACTAACAAACTGTAACCATAGTTAAGTAAACATAAATGAAAATGAAATATATGTTTTTGGGGTAAAAAAAGGGAATGAGAACATACAATTTTATTGACGTAAAAACGACAGAAAATCGAGTTTCCGAATCCAATTTTTAACATTTTGTATGTAAACCTAATTATTGAGAGAATTTCTACGAATTCATACGCTTCATCTCCGCCAGACGCGAAGTTTAATAAGATATTTCCTGTTCATGATGCTGGAAAGCGTCTTCCACCTACGTAGAAAAGTATTTCATAAATATGCCTTAACACATAAGATAACATTTTCATTTATTTTTTTACTGATTCAATTTTTTATTAAAAAGATTGAAACTGCTTTTATATTATTTTTGAACAGTAATATAAAATATTGGTATTACGGTCACTGGGTAATAGGGTTAAATAATAACGAAATAATTTAGCAAAACGGATATATTTAAAAGTGGTTGTAAAATGCAATGAAAAAAACTCGTGAGTTTTTTGTCATAAAAGCAGAATAGGAAGCCTTTATCTTCAAGCCGGTATGCGTTATTATCTGCATATTTTCATAGGATTATAGAGTATTATTCCTCTCAGCCGTTCATTGTACTCTCTAGAGGCTGACGTTTACATGATGTTAAGAAAATCTTTGGAGGGAGAATTGGTTTAACAAAGTATGAGACAAGAGAAATGAGATTAAATCTAGCTGTGGTATTTATCGCCAAATAATGCTGACCATTATGAATATTTGTAGGTAAAGGTACAAGAGGGCGGAAGGTAATAACATTATTACCTTACTAACAAGTTTCTAACTATGAAGATATTGTTAGACTTAAATTATATCAGCCGATAGTGCAACTGCATTGGCTAATTTTATGTTTATTATTTGCAAACAGAATCTTTCATGAAAAGTTGACAACAGCACGATTCTAATTACGCGTAGCTTTTTTCTGTATTTTTTTTGTTTTCTAAGCTAATAAAATTTAAGCCACTTAACCCCGCATTGCATAATTAAAACATAATTCAGAATATGCAAATCTCATAAAATATTATTTACGTCGGTCATAAGCTAATAAGGGCGTGATCAAATTACCCTAATTGAGGATTAAGGTCCTCCGTCTATGGCGTTCTTCGTGATGTTAACTGTCTCCACTTGCCGCTTATCGCGACCCTCACAAATTCAATTATGGACCTTCGTCGCAGCGATGTTGACCTGGCCTGAGCAAATACCAGCGAACCAGACTCTGCCACAAATCTTAGAAAGTTTGACCTCCGCTACCTCGGTGGCTGTATGATTTCGGGCGTGTCAATAGTTCTGCGTACACATCGTTGGGGATTTTTATTTATTTTTGGTGCCTTGCAGTTGAATGTCTCCTGACTAGCGAGCACGGCCTTGTGACATGGCTCGTGTCACACATTTTATCACAGTTTATTCATATAGATTGTGATAAAATGTGTGACTCGACTCGACCCATGTCACAAGGCCATGCTCGCTAGTCTGGTTTCGCGTTATACAACCTCACAAACAAACACTTGACCAGGCGGCATGGGTTAGTTTATTGGTTTTCAACTTTAAGCTACCTACCTATTATTGTTATACCGTGAAGTTTGGTATTGTTCGTGTCGCGTCGCGCGACAAATCGCGCTGGTCTGAAAACAGCTTTACTCTAACTCCTGAAGTAAGTATTTGATTTTTGAAAATAACAAACTCACGCGAAAAATCATCACCAAGCTGCACTTTGCGTGGTCTATACCTACCGTTCTTTAAATGACTTATCATCTACAGGTAATACAAACATTCGATCCAGGCCTCTAACCAGGCGCGTGATTTGCTAAGTCTTGTTTTCGACATTTCGATAAAAGCAACATCGTCATCTACATCTTTCTGTAAATTGTCCGTTCCATCGTTAAATCGTGTAAAATTTGCGCACAAAGCGTTAAGGATCTGAAGAGACTTTACGCTACTCATTTTAAGATATTAATTGATTCAGGCGTGACATTGCGGATATCCAACATAAAATACAATAGACGTAGATACCTATATTTAGTTACCTATTCCGGTTACCTATTCCGCTTAACTATTCCTGAAGAGTCACAAAAAACCCTGTAAGAAATCGACACGTGTTTCACCCCACGCGGCCACGCCGAGCGCTCGGCGTGGCACACGCCGTGTTCGAGTTCGCGACAAGTCAATCGTCATCCTGAGGTTGCCTCGTTGAGAGGTGAAATACGTGTCGCTTTCGTACAGGGTTTTTTGTGACTCTTTAGGAATAATTAAGCAGAATAGGTTACCTACTAAATATACCTACCTCTGTTGTATTTTGCTACAATTTTTTCATTATTCTGTCATTTATAATTTACAAATATCTACATGTAGATACCTGATAAGCAAAATTAAGCATGCAAGTATTTTGGTCTTGGTTTACCTTACAAAGATTGTGCCTGTGCTTTTACACGAATTAAATGAACAAAGTTTCACAAGGTTATTGGAATATGTTAGTAATTTACTAACATTGGACGGTATAAATAATAAATATTCCACCATAGTACTGGCTTACTGAATAATAAATACCAGCTAATGTAAGGGTCTTAACTACTTTTTGCCGCTTTGAGTTTAGCCGATGGAATTTAAAGTACCTACCCTTGTTTAGAACTTAATTTTATTAAACAACTAGCGACGCGTTCCTGCTTCGCATGATTTTTAGGACTTGATAAAATTTCAAGATTTCTTTATTATCTCTATTTTTTTATTTCTATATTCTTTATATCATCTTTTCGTGTGGTTAGTGACAAACCTGGTGTCAGAGTTTTAAAGACGCCAGTGCAGCAGTGACTCTGCCTTGACTTCACTTGCCCGTCGGGAAATATCTCTCAGGCATGGTTGGCTCTTTATTATACTAAGTAAGTTTGGTATTAATGTATTATACACATATACCTTCTGGAATAAATTGTCTAAATGATGGTGAAAACCGCAACAAAATCCAGTGCTTAGTTTAGAAAAACAACGCAGTCTAACTGACAGACACGAAAACTGACTTAAATTTTATGTATATGTAGATACATAATAATAATAATGTTGACCCGTTTTGGAAAACCCTTTCTAAATTCAAAAACTCTGTACCCGTTCTGAAGCGAGTTCCCCGCGGTGCTAGACCTCTTGTGGCACAACACCTTGCAAGTTGTGTTCGTCTTGCCACCCGGGAGAACTCGCAAAGTGCTTGGGAACAGCTGCTCACCTTCCCTTACAGAATTCTACACGTACAAAAGAATTTGGCAACCAAAAAGACATTAACTGCACAAATTAAAGAAAACTGTAATATTTCGGATCATGATTTCGATTCAAAATTACCGACACAGAGATATACCTCTTCAAGAGGTATAACTCATTTAGTAGAATCCAAGTTAGGGGAAGGCGACATTAGCGGAGCAGCCAGGATTCTTTTTAGTAGCGATGTGGTGGCACCGTGTTCTCCAGAAACTCTCGCAGCTTTGGAGAGCAAACACCCTGCCCCAGCGGATGGCCTTTCTTTTCCCGACCCCCCTGATCCGGATAATCACTCCCTCACCATTACAGGTCACACACAGCCGTTTGTTCTTTCCGGAGCGGCTCCGCTGGCGGCCTCGACGGCCTGAGTCCTCAGCACCTTAAGGACCTTATTTGTTCAGGCGCCGGGACAGCTGGTGAGTCGCTCTTGAAGGAGCTTACGGCTCTGATTAACCTCATGCTCTCTGGCAAGGTGAACGAGTCCGTCATAGACGTTCTATACGGGGCCAACTTATGCGCCCTGCGTAAGAGGGATGGCGGCATTCGTCCCATTGCCGTGGGCACTACTTACCGTCGTATGGCAGCCAAGATTTGTTGTAAATTTTTTGGTGAGGCTGTTTCGGAAAAATTTCAGCCCCTGCAGGTAGGTTACGGCTCCAAAGGGGGCTGTGAGGCTGCCGTACACGCCTTGTCGACCTACCTAAATTCTGATAAAGGAGAGGTCATCCTGAAGGTTGACATAAAGAATGCCTTCAATTCTGTTAATAGGGACACCTTGCTGGCAGAAACTAAAAAAGAAATACCCCAAATTTATAGTTTCCTTTGGCAATGTTACAGACACCCCTCTAAATTACTGTTTCGGGACAACCTTCTGGAATCTGCTGTTGGCTGTCAACAAGGTGACCCCCTCGGGCCAGTGATTTTTAGTTTAGCCATCCACCCAATTATTCGACAGCTAAATTCAAAATTTAATGTTTGGTACCTCGATGATGGTACCCTGGGAGGCGATGTAGAAACTGTTTTAAATGACCTTCAATTCCTTAAAAACGAACTTCATTCCATTGGCCTTGAACTCAACCTTTCAAAATGTGAACTTTACCTAGCGGACAGTACAGACAGACATCACACACTTTCCAAATTTAATGCAATAGCCCCAGAAATCAAAATTATCGAAAAAAGCTCTCTCCGCCTGCTTGGGTCACCAATCTTCGAGGATTCCTTTCCTGTTTTTATTGAGGAAAAAATCAAAAATTTCAATGACGTTTCGGAAAGATTGCTCCAAATTAACATGCATTCGGCCATAACCCTAATCCGTTACTGCTGTTTCGGCCCTAAATTAACATATTTCCTTCGCGCCTCCCATTTATGGACACAAACCCCTCTTTTAGACAAAATGGACCAAATTATCCGACAAACATTAACTTCGATCTTAAATGTGGCCTTGGACGACCGAGCTTGGGCACAAGCTACACTTCCCATTCGTATGGGAGGCCTCGGCGTCCGCAAAATTTCTAGTATTAGTTTACCGGCTTTCATATCTTCGGTCCACGGTACTGAAAGATTAATCAGGAAAATCCTAGCCCCTACACTGGCTAATTTTGATGTGCCGTGCCTCACCGAGGCTATGGATGCCTGGAGACTCGCTTGCCCGAATTCAGATCCGCCCAACCACCCTTTTTCCCAGAGACGGTGGGATGAGCCGCTCTGCAGAGTAGTACAGAACAATTTACTTGACACGTCTGCTACTCCTGCGGAGCGTGCGCGCCTGCTGGCTGTGGGGAAGTGGGAGTCGGGCCTCTGGCTTCATGCACTACCGTCGTCGAACTTAGGTACTTTGCTCGACGACACTACTTTCCGCATCGCTGCTTCCTTGCGACTAGGAGCTCCCTGTTGTTCTCCTCATCGCTGTCACTGTGGCGAAGTTGTCAACAGCCTCGGACACCACGGCCTGTCTTGCAGCCAAAGTGCGGGCCGCTTAGCGCGGCACGCGAACATTAATGACATCATCCGACGAGCTCTTGTCGCCGTCGACGTTCCAGCTATATTAGAACCCAATGGCTTGGCACGCGACGATGGCAAGAGACCGGACGGTATGTCTTTATTTCCATGGAAGATGGGTAGGCCTTTAGTGTGGGACGCAACGTGTGTCGATACTCTTGCGCCATCCCATCTTCCTGGCTCAGCGTGCTGTGCTGGCGCTGCCGCTGCGGCTGCAGAAAACCTCAAGCGGCGAAAGTATAATAACCTCATAGGTAACTATATTTTCGAGCCGTTTGGGGTTGAAACCCTAGGGCCGTGGGGTCCGAGTGCTCATGATCTGTTCAATGACATTTCCAAACGACTGGTTGACACTTCCCGTGACCCAAGGGCTGGTTTTTACCTGGGCCAGAGGCTAAGCATTGCCATACAACGTGGCAATGCCGCCAGTCTCTTGGGTACTTTACCAGTCGACAGCGATGCGGAGGAATTTTTCGATGCCTTATTGTTTGTTTCCTAATAGTTTTAGTTACCTAAGTTAGGTTAATTATTTTTAGTTTTGGAAGTTCATGTTAGTTGTTAATTTAAAATACACATTATATACCCGAAAAAAAAAAAAAAATGATTATTATAATTCGAATATGTAGATACATATAGAAGATTTTGTAATTGGTAACTTGACTAAACTACTGACGTATTTTCAGCAGGCAGCGCAAGCAAGATATTTCCAGTAGTTGTTTCCTATATTACATAATATTTACATTATACGATATATACATATATATATTATACATATCAATGCTGGCAATTTCGTAGAAATCCAAAATATACGACCTTATACTATGGTTCAATTTCGTGGAATATAAAGTTCCCATGTATTTTCAAGCTCAGCTGAAAGTTAAATGACGTAAAACGGTGCACACTACGTCGCCACTTCCCTGAAATTTTGGTTAACTTACCTTCCTTATCGTTTTTTAGAAAACTTCTGGTCTCCTGTGGATTTAGTTTGTGCAGAAAATTCTCACGGTTTGCGGAAAAAATAACGTCCTACGAAAGTTTTGTGAATTGGATGTGAATCAAATCATTTTTTCAATTGTATTGACAGGATCGTTAGCATATTATGTATTACTAGAGATGCTGCCCGCGACTTCGTCCGCGGGGAATAATTACTTTTGGGCTAACGCTAAAAAAAACCCCCGATTTTGAAATATTCTTCATTAGTACTCCGCTCCTATTGGTCTTAGCGTGATGATATATAACCTATAGCCTTCCTCGATAAATGGGCTATCTAACACTGAAAGAATTCTTCAAATCGAACTAGCAGTTTCGGAGCCTATTCGGTACAAACAAACAAACAAACAAAAAAATCTTTCCTCTTTATAATATTAGTATAGATTAGATAATAGCCTATGTCAAGCATTGTTTGCCTGAAATCCAGGAGCTACTTTTGAGCCTACATTGTAATGTACATTGTAATGTACACAGGGTGTACCCTGTGTCATATAATACTATCCCTGTTATTACGACGATCTCTAAAACATTATTCTAAGTAACTAACCCGATTTTAAATCTAAATAAACGAAATAAAGCTTTTAAAAGGGACTGAAAACAGATTAGATACACACACAGGGATCGGTTGTACCAGATTTCCATTTGGATGTGGAAACCCAATTAATGAGCGCACTTAGTAGTTCACAGTTTGTGGGTGGCGCCACTGGAAGCCACTAGAAGCCACGCAGAACTGTAATGTGTGGGTTTCAACGATCGCAGAGGCTTATAAGTTCTACTAACATTTCAGAAGCTGGCCACTTTCTGAGTAGCTGTATAAATAAATTCATAAACTAGCACTTTTAAATGGCTAGTGGAAGGCTAGTGGTCTTCTTTGGCTTTTATGATCTGCAGATAATTATATTATTGCACATCTACAGTTTTACAATACCTGAGGGCAAGTGATGTCAGCACAACTGACGGGGTCCGCTAGGGCCGATGCCTGCCGGAGTTGTGGGAAAGCCCTAAAGGGTTACCGTGGCCCCTGGCAACGTACCAGCAACTGAAGGAACACGGGTGGGTTTTAGTCAGTAAGAGTCTGACACGCCCTAACTTCTCCCGCTCCAGAGCGGGAGAAGTTACTTGATGAATTACCACCCAAATAAAAAGGGTAAGTGCTATCGCTTATATGTATAGAGTTGCTATTTCAACAACGACTTTCAACAGTATCTATTGTCATTATACGGGGTGTCAGGGACATCGACGCGAAGCCGGTTACCACGGATTCAGTACATGATTCTAAACCTAGAAATTTTTCGTCGGTTATTAAAAAAAATATCAGCTGTTCCATAGAAAAGTGCAATACCTACGCGATCAAAATGTATGGAACAGCTGTTTTTTTTTTTTTTTTATAACCGACGAAAAATTTCAACGCAGGGTGGTTCAGAATCATGTACTGAATCCATGGTATCAGGCTTCGTGTCGATGTCCCTGCCACCCTGTATAAGCTTCTTGGTCTCTGAACTGAAGCCCAGTTGGTCTCAAACATTTATGACTTATCCAGCATCTTTAAAGAATCGTAGATGAGAAAAAACGCTAAATATGACGTGAATTAAGGTTCAATTAAACTAGAGAAGCTATTACAAACTAAAGATGTGTACCCGTGGATATGTCAAATGTGACAACCGCGGTGCATACGTATTCAGATCAGGACTTTAGGGCGGATTTCATCAATGAAACTGAACGCGTTCACCCCATCTAAACCGCGTTAAACAGCTGTCAGTGTCATCATTGTAGTGGAATTTTGACACTAACAGCTCTTGAACGCAGTTTGGATGTGCTGATCGCGATCAGTTTCATTGGTGAAATTACCACTGAGACGTTTGTTATCCTGGACAACAAAATTTTGTGAAGAATAGTACCGAAAAGTACACCAAAACTGTCAAAGTTTGGAAAGAAAATATTTATGCATGAAACAAAATTCAAACATGGTTCCTTTTGCGTTTAAAAGAAGATCCATGTTATTCGCACGTCAATAATGTGGGTCTATTTTATACGTTCAGCCTAAACGCCGATTAGGGCAAATGAGGTGTCATTAGATTCGTATTGTTTTTTGTTCCCTGCGATTTGTGGGGTAAATATTATGTGAAGTGTCCCTCAATCGAATGTTGCAGACGTTAGCAACCATTCTCCCCTAGGAACAGAACTACTTGGGTCTAGGCCAAATGAATCAAAATGAAGTCGGAGAATTGATATTCAAAGTTTCGTAGTACTTAGGTGGATGTATTTATTCATTGTTTGACTTCTGCGCGCGACTTTCTATCGCGGGCCTTGAGCGTGGAGACCTAATCCAGAAATTTCGTAACGAAAATACTACCTAAGAAAAGAGTGTTTTGTATTGAAAATTATGTTTAACTGTTTGACAACAAAGTTAAAATTTACTTAGACGAATGATACGAGAGTGTTGTATTGAAAATTATGTTTAACTGTTTGACAATAAAGTTCAAATTTACTTAGACGAATGATCCTTGACTATTAATAGTTAAATTAAAACCTTTTTATTAGTTTGATGTTCCCATTACGTTGTGTCAAGTTTTAAAAACTATAAATGTGAATAACAGTTCCTGTCAATGTTATCATTGCTATTTCTTGTATTCGGGTTAATATTTTACAATTGCGTAAATTGATAAAAAATGCTATGCTATAGCTTCGCCGGGGCAGTCCCCGAGTGCCACACGTCTTTTTTTTTATTTCGACTTCTTTTCATGTCTTCAAAAGATTCTACACAAGGTTTTATCGCTTTACCCACCTACAAGTACCTACATATTAATTATTAATACCTCCAAACCCTGAAAGCTATCAAATTTCAATGTATGTAGGCATATCATTATCAAAAGTTAGCGGTTAAACCGCATCTATCCATCTAATGTAACCGCAACTCATGTAACAATCAGAGTGATGAATGTTTGAAACTGGAGCTATCAACATTGCTAGTTCGCGGGCGACACGACAGGTGGCGACACCGCACTCGTGCATACACGCATGTTTAGAATATATATTATTTAACAGGGGTTGTTGAGCGCTTCTGATGTCTCGCTTTGTAACTTCTAGAAAACTGTGGTGAGATTTCACACTTGTCAAAGACTAGACACAAAATAACAGAGACTAGACACGTTTGCTGCAGCATGAAAGATGATGACACAGAGAGATTAAGACAATTGATTGCTCTTTGAATAGCGTGATGAACGTAAGCGATCTACTTATTATTTTGACAGCGGTTTTAAATCTCTTGGTGTAAAGAAGAGGAAAGCTGAAAAAAAAATTGACGTAGAGCAACTTGGAAGAGATTGTATGGATGTGGAATATGGGTAAAATAGAATAGAATATTCTTTATAGCAGCAGCAGCAGGATGATGATTTGGGTAGCAGGATGATGACGAAATGAAGTAGAGTAGGTTGAAATTTACATCCAAATTTAAACCCAGAAAAAAAGGCCACAGTGAATTATCACCTTAAAAATCGTTTTCAAAAAAAATTGTCAGCCCACAATTTAAAATAGAAATTCCCAATTATAAAATATGCTGAGTAAGAACAAAAAAATGGAAGCACAAAAGAAAATTCTCCACCTTAATCATATGTTAGTGAAAATTACAGTGCTTGAGAATCCATTAACTGATAATTGCTACTCCGGGCAACACAATTAAGATCGTTAATAGAAACAAATTAAATTATTTGTGCTACGTTACGCGGCGGAGATTAGAATTCAATCTTCCTGTAGCAGCTGCTGTGCTCTTCGTTTGTTTATAAGTATGTTTTATGAAGTGTAATGCTGAATTTCTGGAATGTTAAAATAGAGCAAAAATACTGAACCGCTATGTCTAAAAAATACATTATGTAACTATAATTAGAGAACAGTGGTATTGTATTATTTATAGGGTCGCAACTCTTATGTCCAAGCGCGTATTTTTCGTACGGTGTTAGTGAACAAAACAACGTAAAAAAAAAAAGAGTAAATAAAGAGTACTCTATTCTATTCTAACGTCTATAATCTATACCCAAAAATATAAAAACTAATGTAAACAAACATTTACCTCGTTCAAAGTACAAATAAAATCCACTTTCAGGGTCGCTTGCGTTCAAATATGCAGACAGTATGTAAGTTCACACTTATTCGTATTTTCTGTAGGGACGTGACATTGTGGACAGATGCAGAGCGTCGTCGCGTCCTCGGAATCGGTCCGGTCACGTTGCATGTTCCCGTCGCCGTCGCCTACCCAGCGACTAAGTATTTTCACTTATTTTTTTTTTAATATTTTTCTGTTCTTAGTCTAGACAATGTTTTGATTGCTATAAAATAATAACACTTTTTTCATGTGCTTCTCGATTGTAATTATGTAATACGAATTTTCATATAGCAATACCACCCAAGGACTCCATGAGACAGGCTCGTCCTAGTGTGGAGTTCATAAGTAAAGTTCTTCCTTTGCGTCTTATTTAATTAATGAATATAAACCTAAGTATTAATGTAGACTATGAGGAAATGTAAAGCACTGCTTTTGGCAAAAATAAACAAACAAACAAACTCGTAATATAATCATATTAATCATGCATGGCTTGTCTGTAAATCGTAATATAAAGAGTGAGACCACGGTGAATGGGACGTTTGACATCCATTCCTATTTTGTCAATTGAATTTAGTATAATATAGGTTGATTCTCGTTTTCTGATATTACTGATAGAGATAACCCTAATAGCGTAACGGGTAACCATACCAACCACAGCCTATTAAAACTGTGCTGCTAATAAAACCACATATTCAAATCAATAAATTGAAGGGTGGATCTTTGGGGCTCACTTGCATCACAAATCACTAAATGCATTCAGCATGTCACATAAATTGAAAACATTTATATTTCTACCAAACGTTTTAAGATGTCTTAAATACGATGAGCGTTAAATACTTTTAGTGATTTGTGGTGCAATTGAACTGTATTGTTAGTTCAACTTATGGTATGGCACAAGCAATTAAATAACACGATGTAAAAAATTAAGCAGTAATGTTTCATAATTTTTCTACGTCATGTCTGTAAGAAGGGTTATAACTTGTAGGCGTAAATGCATATTTAATATTTACACGCCTGCCCCTCCACTACCACTAAATAAAATAGTTCTCACTATTTTTTTGTGTTTCACTACCTACTACATAATATTCACAAGATTCAAAACAAATAAAAAACGATGTATACCTAAATGAATTCATAAAGAAAAAGACGAGACGAGAAAAAAATGTGAAGAAATAAGTAGCTACCATAATATTTCTTTGTGAATAGAAAGAAAATTATAATAATACATCATTATAATATTATAATAGGTAATAAAACGCACGCTTTGCGTGTAATAAGCGCACATTGCTTCCGTTTTCATTAAATTTTCAGCCGCAATCAAGGTTTCACTTAATCTCGACTGATTAATTAAATATAATCAAAATTCCTACGCGATACTCATTATTATAAATTACAGGAGCAAATGAACAGTGTATATTATTTTATTCATTTAATTAATGTAATTATGGCAGGGCAGGTTTTTTCAGACTTTACTCTGAAAAACTAGTCGCAATCTTTCAAAGATTTTTATGTTTATACTATGCAAGATCATAGATCACTCATCAAATATCTGGATTCCAATATCGTTGAAATGATGAAGAACCCTTCTTCGATCATTTAACCACAATTTTTGCCATCTTTTACATAATTTTATAATACTCGTATTGTCGGTATCCACTTATCCAGAATTACTGTCGAACAATAATTTAGGTATGTACAAAGAGGCAAAATTTACGTGTAATATTTAATAAAAAAAATAAACTATGTTTGTGTGCTCTCTCAACAAGTTGGAATTTTTAAAATGAAGTATGACTGATATCAAATTATCAACATACCTTATTAATTGGCTAGAATGCGTGCACGCAATCATTAGCGACACTTATCACAAAAGGAAAGTTTTGTTTGTTTTTATTTTGTGATACTGAAGGCCAAATAGAAAATGGGACGTTTGACATCCATTAGTTATACCTGTATTCTAATTGCAATCAGTATAATATCATACATATATAGGCCTCCAGACCGTATTGCGGCCATGGCGGCCAATCTCAACGAAAACTTGCCTTTGCCGCGCGCGAGAGACATTGTGCACAAGTGTGTGCGCAGACACAGGTGCACTCTCTCTTTCCTCATTCACTAGAAAAAATCAGTATAATATACACAGAGACAGCGTCTAGAGACGGCAGTTATATAACTAAATTTTTTTTATTGTGCGTTTGGAGCTGTCAAAGTCAGGGTTGTTACGGCCCAGTTACCTCCTCAGTGCGCCGTCGCCTCAAAAGACGGTCTACACAACTCGTTTCGTCTCCACAGTTCCGTCATAATACTATTCGTTAAGTTGTTATTAAACACCGTAATATTTTGACATTGACAGGTGCTCAGTTAGAAAAATCAAAGGTGGCACCGAGAGTGCGTTGAGCGCGCAACTTCTGTCACGAATCATCTTCTCAGTTTCTACACGTCATTTGTGTCGAAGTGCAAGTAAACGGTGACATGCTTGGTTTGTATGGAAAGTGTTGTTTTTTGGTGTCTTTTTTAAGATTACTGAAGGCCAATTAGAAGTTAATTTGTTAACCTAAACCAATTTTAACGTAATTTTATATTGTTTTCAATTGAGACGGATTGTATAGTCATTAATTTCAATTATTTCTTTTCAGGAACTTTTGGAATTGTCAAGAAGTCTGTCAGTTAGTCAGAAAGTTAGCTGACGAAGCATCTATATCAATTTAATTAGATGGCATCGCAAACTTACAATAAAATTAGAGTGCTAACTTAGAAAAAAAAAAACTGTGATTCCAAATAAAAATTCGGTACCTAAACTAGTACAATGACTTTCGGGTGACCCATTATGGGTCACCATTAAGTCATTATGGTTTAAATGAACTTATGTATGACGTATATGATATACGTCATACATAAGTTCATTTAAATCCTATGAAATGGAATTGACATTTAATGGAAAGATAGTGATTTACACAACGACAATTTGTAGATAAACTATGTGTATTTACTATCAGAGTCTTAGAATTGCCTGACATTATTATGTTGAGCTGGACTGCCATTTGAGACCTTGAGACGCACACCGCACTTTGTATGTTCATTGATTCATTGTTTTAAAGTGTGTCGTAGCCAATAGTGTCATGACATCACAATGTATTGTTTTTTTTTTGTAGTTTGGCACCTTTTAGCTACTTCCTAATATTATTGTAATTCGTTGTATGTTATGCAATATTTTATGTGCACCAAATTAACGATCTATCTATATACTATTTATTAACATTAAATTTGCTGAATACCAAGGTAGAAAGTTTTTTATTGGCCTTAAGCTCTTTCCATAATAGGTATATGGGACTTAAACATTACAGGCCAAATGTGGGGGTCTTATGGGTACACCTCTGCCCAACCCTTCGGGGAAACAGACGTGAATGTTATGTAAATATTTTCTCCTTTTTCATGCTAAATGCATATACGTCAATGCTCACTTTGACGGCGGCGACATATTAATGTAAAACTCAGCAAGCTTAAGCAGCTCACAAGTTGTTACACCAACTTAAATATTTGCGACTGTTCGAATAACTGTATCGTTGGAACGTAAGCATTAACATCCACTTAAGTTCATAAGTACACTTTAGTTTGAAGCCTGCTTTTTGATATAATATTACAATGCTATTAATAATGTGGTTTTAATATCCATTTTTTATACAAAAGCTTATTTTGACCAGCGGGGCAATCGCGTAACACACTAACAATTGCGGTGCCTTTAGTTCTGACAATTCAACAACATTCATTGCGTTATTAACGTTGTCGAGCAGACGAATTTTTCAAATATATGAAGCAACTAGCTTCTGCCCGCGGCTTCGCCCGCGTGGATGTCGGAAATTATCCCACAGGAACGTGTAACATGTCCTAAATCAGCGGGGTAATTGCGTAGCACTTACAATAGCAATAGCTTCTACCTGGCGCTCTGGCGCGTCATTCGGCGTCATCCCCTGGCTGGCCCGCCCCTCCACCCTCGTTCTGTGCGCCGTCGACTCAATATCGCAGGTCAATCTTATCGTTCTAACTTTTAAACTATTTGTCCAAATTACTTAGTGTAAAAGACAAACTTTATCTACATTAAATACCAAAAGCGATCAAGGTATTTATTTTGATAAGAATTAACTAAATACTCTAAAATATGCAATGTAAAAAAAGTATTCAATTTAACTGTATTTATTGCTCACTATTTTGGTTATAAAGGCTTCCACATAAAAGGTAGATAGATGCTGTCGTGGACTTTTATTTAGAACTCTTTAAGACAAACAATCCCACAATACATTTTCTTCATGTAACTCTAACGGTTTAGGCAGCGCACGCAGCATACGGTGGAGGTCTGCCCGGCTTGGGTGGACCACCGCCGTGTCCTCGTGGAGGCGATCGGCGGCGGTGGCCTCTCGCGTACGGCCCTGGTTCAGGCCATGGTGCGGAGCGAGAGGGCATGGCAAGCCGTCACCTCCTTCTGCAAAGCAGTAATGCTCGCGAAGGAGAAGGTGGAGCGCGCGAGGGAGTGGCAAAGGCCGCGCCCTACCAGCCCTAGCCGCCGCCGCCGTAGGAGACGTCCCGGGCGTCGGGAATTGATAGCCGATTTCCGGCCACCGTAGGCGCGGGCCTGCGGACGGAGAGCAACGGGCAGCTCGCCGTCCGATAAGGACCAGGCCCGGGTCGACGGCGCATCGTGTTCCACGCGCGCCTCAAAGAGATATCAAGGATCGAAGGAACACGTGTGGGTTTTAGTCAGTAAGAGTCTGACACGCCCTTCCGCTCCGCCCAGAGCGGGAGAAGTCATTGGATGATTAACCGCCCAAAAAAAAAAGGCAGCGTACGCAAAGATAGATCTCAGAGGGCAGGAATTTTTCCGACTTACTTGATACTTACCGTTATATTATGGCCAAATCACATAAAATCTTTATAAATTGTAGCCTATGTGTTATTCTAATGTATAAGCTACATTATTGTAAAGTTTCATCAAAATCCATTCAGTAGTTGTTGTGTGAAAGAGTAACAAACATCCATCCATCCATCCATCCATCCACCCATCCTCACAAACTTTCGCATTTATAATATTAGTAGGATTAATGTAGGGCAGTGTTTTTCAATCTTTTTCATGACTTGACCCCATTAGTATGAAAAAAATTTTTCGCGACCTCGACCGTTCGAGAACGATTTGAACTCAGTCGAGATTCCCGCTGAGTCGAAGTTTCTGCAGCACGAAACCTAGCCTGATGTTCCCGAGTTGCAGAGAGCCTTGCCTCACGACCTTCCTCAGATTCCTGTGATCGAACTTATCTCATCCTTTTAGCATTTCTGCTACATTGGGAGAGGTTGGATCTTCTTCGAGGCATTCTTACAATAAAATAGTACTTACTACTTAACACACAGTTATTTAGTAAACACGTACTATTGTAAACAATTAAATTATAAATACTTACAGATTATTATACAGTCTAAAATTGTCACAGTTTAAGTAATAAGTGTTAAGACGTGTAAACCAAACGTACTAACTTTATAAAACAAAAGAATTGCTAGAAAAATTAATTACTAACCTGAGCTAATAAACTTATACTTAATAAAGAAAATCAAGAAAAGAAATGCCTAACCTATACCAAATACTTATAATATTTATATACAAACCCTAAATAAAAATTAAGATAAGTATACCGAAAATCAAGGAAAGAAATGCCTAACCTATAACAAATGTTCGATGTGATTCTTTAAATTGACATAACTTTTTTATTTATGAACCGATTGACATGAAATAAACACTAAATGTTAAGTGAAGCTTACTACAATATATTAGTGAAAACCGCATCTAAATCGAATAAGCCGTTTCTGATATTAGCGTGCACAAACACACAGACAAACAGACAAACCGACAAACAGACAAACAGACAAACAGACAAAAAAAAATTTAATTACAATCTCGGGTTCAGCATCGATATAATAACAACCCCTGCTATTTTTTTTTCATATATTTCCATTGTACAGACACCACTTTTCTACAATTTTATTATATGTATATAGATGGATGGAATTTCTTTCAAAATCCTTAGGATTATGACAGAAAGTGTGTTACGCCATTGGGATACTGTTTTCGATCGAATCTTTGTGTAGGTTTAGTGAAGGCTCCAAAATATTTAATTAACATGAGAATGTTAATAAGCTACTGGCTCAAAGACCATCCTTTTATTCCCCTTTTACGATATTCAACAGAAGATAGCTTCTACATCAGCGCAGATAAAAGCGATTGTGGAAGTTCTCCGAGAATTTACAATGCTTCGCGTTCAAAGTGAAAATGCGAACACTCAAAAACACTGCATTTCACCAAAACTAATTTCGAATTGATAGCAATTTAAAAAAAACTCTTGATTGATTCTTTTTTTAAATCACTCCCTTAATCCGCGTGAAGCGTGAGGCGCGTCCCATTGAATAATTCCATTCCGTAATGAAATTGCTGAAACCCCGCCATTTTTGCTATTTTTACCTTTGCAATATTCATACTTAATTTATTGATACACATTTTTTTATAGCTTCGCAATGAAAAAGCGGTTTTTTTTATTTTTGGCACCCAACAACGTAGTGCGGCGTGATCGCGTCCGCCACGGCGCGGGCGTGTTTAATTATCTCGCGCGTGAGTAAACGTGAATATCGTCACTTTATTTCAAATAATAGCGTTTATTAAATTATGACGTAAATATTAATTTTGGGAAATTTTAGTGACGAACCATTTTATATTTGTGTAAGAAATCATGTCCTCTTGATTTCTAACACAAATAAAAATGACTCGTCTCTAACATTTCCCAAAATTAATATTTACAAAGAGAGATTTTCACATAGGTATGGTTGGCCTACAAGTATGGTGGCTCTGTGGTTTATCTAGGAGTCTTGAACAAACTCAAAATTATTGTAGCACAGATTTATCTGCTTGTCTTACGCGATCTGATATGACTAGGCCTCTTTCAAATTAGGACGTTAGCAGTGCGATAGTTCCGCGTCAGAAGCAGATGCCTCCTCGTTATAAGAACAGCCGCCCGACAGCAGCGCGGCGGCCGTGCCACAGTTTAGATCAGTGGACAGTGTGGCGCACGTCATTTCAAAAATGGACTCCGACGGGGTTTCTATTTCAATTTCAATAATAAATCGTTCAGTGTCAAACTCTATCATTGTGCATTATATTATATCTGTTGGGGCAGGTAATAATAATAACTTGATTTACTTGTACTTATAGCTAAGTATAATTATTATTTCTAAATTCATAATTTATTTATTTATTTGTGCACAATAATTACAAAGTATACTGTTGACATTACAATAATAAGGCCGCCAGTAACAGTCACAATACCCCCCGTACTAGTTGATACTGTATTACAGTGGGGTATTATTCCTCATTGCTGTGACCCGTAGAGTAACAAACAAGTAATCACTTAAGTTTTAAAGGCTCCTTAAGAAAAGAAAGAAAATTAAATAAATGAAAAACTTACAATAGTTAGCAATGAAATTGCTACACCTAACACTATTTTGGCTTATCTGTGATTGTGTGTGTGAGTGTATTTGATAGTATGTCTGTCTTCTTTTTCAGAAGAAGAAGTATGTCTGTATGCATGTAAGGAGTTTGCTATTTCAGAATCTTAAATGTGTATTCAGTACTATTATAATTTAAGCAGCGTAAGTGTTTTCGTAAAATCTTTTTAAATATGTGTGAATTATGTTTTCGAAAACCTAGAATTATATTAAATTTATTATAAATATACGGAGCTAGGAAGAAAAGAAATCGCTGGGCAAATTTTGTCCTATAAATTGGTTGTTTGTAGACTTTGTAAGCTCTTCGTATAGCGTCTGGATAATCCGGTGGTTTGTTATGTTGAATACGTAAGATCTTATCAATGTATAGTTGTCGAATGCTAAGCACAGCACTTAGCTTGTACAGTTCATCGGTCGAAAATCTATATATTTAAACAGCATAGTTTTTAAAATAGCCCGTTGTGCTCGTTCTGCTTTGATAAGTTGTGTCTTAGCACACCCTCCCCAAATGGATATGCCATATGTAATAACTGATTGGCATAACGCGTAGTAGGTTGTGGTAAGCAGCTTTGAGTCACAAACATATCGTAAATTTCTGAAAACATACAATAGTTTTCTTATGCGCTTCGATAGGATTGAGATTTGGTTGTTCCAGTTCAATTGTTCATCTATTTGAATTCCCAAATACCTGACTGATGAAGCAACATCTAGACGATAACAATCGCAATTTTGAGTGGTGGGCAAGTTACATGTGTGGGCTCGTACACTTATTATTTCAGGAGATGGTTTAGAAATTTTGTTTATATAGTAGGTAATTATTTTTGTTTTTGACTGATTGAGTGTCCTATAATTATACCTATTTAATAAAAAAGAACATCGACAAAGTCAATAGACAATAGACAATCAAATTAAATTAAATTGAGGTTGTATTCCGACACTTGCAACACCGGCTCATCGCCGCCGCGTTCGCCTGTTTATAATATGAAATTCTGACTAGGCAACGTGGCGCGTCAGTCGCGCGAGTGTCGCGCTGCTAAAGTCACCTTGCGAAAGCGGTATACATATTTTAAGAAAATACACGTTCTGTGAATTAATTTGTAAGAAAATGAAACGGAAAATCTGATTTCATCACGGTTCAAGCAAATAGGTTTCTTTTTACTTGTCCATAGACCATACCTAATGATGTTGTAATGCCTCACAAATCCTCAACCTAAAAAAGTCTACCCTTTGATATAAAAAAAAAACTTTTTATACTCCGATGTCTTTGCCTTTAATAGTGAAGGTTGTAAAACGATATCCGCTTTTTATAACAAGACTTAAAGGTAAGCTCAAGGAAAATATTCAGTGCAGAGTACCCAGGTAATAACTCTGTAGCGGGCCCGGCGGAAATTAGAAGCGTCTGCAATATCCCGGGCTGTTCACCTATAAAAATAAAATTGTTAACTTCGCCTGCTTGCAAATACCTACCACTAGTAGGTATTACGTTATTGGATATGCTCCATCGTGCGGTCGTGCGTCTGTTTAGTACCCACTTAGTGCGCTTCTGAACATTTTCAATACAGGTAAGGATTAATTAAATTAACGTAAACTAAAACGTTAACGTAAACGTTACTTTACAAGCTAGATGGACCGATAACCTTAAAGAGATGGCTGGGACGGACTGGATCCGGAAAGCGGTCATGGTGCTGTTGTGGCGCAGCCTGGGAGAGCCATGTTAAGTGGTAGAATATGATAAGCTAAGTTGATTGATTGATTTGATTAAGTACACATGCATACATTTGTAGTGGCTAGATCTTATATTTGATCATTTCATGAAGTGTTCGACCATTTCATTAAATGGTTGTATTTCATGAAATAGAACATCGACCGCTGACATATCGTTTAACATGAACTTTTAAACGATATCCTAGTCAATTTCAGCTGTCCATTTCATGAAACACAACCATTTCATTATATGGTCGAACACTTCATGAAATGATAAATTCTAAGATCTGGCCACGACACATACATAAACTCACGCGGTCTTCCCATTGGTGTAGGCAGAAACTACATAAAGCCACTTGCTACGATCCTTACATACTCCTTTTGCCTCGTTTACGTTCATATATTTGGTTATGCACGCACGCCGGTTGCGACACCTGGAAGCCTGGTATCGGCTTCCAGTCTAACCGGATGCAGCTGAATATATGGGAAAAGGTGAGGCAGATTGATCGATCAAGTATTACAAATAGAGACGACCACAAAGCCTTAAATTGCTCTCAGCAAAGATTAGTCCAACCTCTTCATAATGCTTCAGATTCGTCTGTGGATATAAAATGATAATGATATAATAATATAGATTCTGTCCCTTCGTCTACGGTTACGACACCTTTGGGAACGATTGGAATGTTAATATTCGTAGCTGAAACCACAGGGAATATAAATCTGTAATTCCTATCTGATTTGGCATACAGTAAATAATTATGATGAGGTTATTTTGTGGGTTTATGATAATAAAGAGAATATAATACAGGCATTGAGTGGTTGCCATTCCTCAGAGAATACTATAGTAAACCAGCATTTTGGTTTAAAATAATCCACAACTTGTATCTGTACTTATAAAAAAATTATAAGCAATAATGTTACGCAAGGTTAAAGATGCTTGATTTAAACAATACCTATACCTAGCATAACTGGTGAAACGCAGGTGTACTATAGGTACTCCTCTGCCTAGCGGTTCGGAGAACCAAGGCGAAGAGGTTGTTATGTCAAAAGTAATAAAAAATCTAATTATTATTGAAAATAAAAAAGTTATTGCTATTTAAAATTCTCTTTTTTAGTACCAAAATTACCCCAAATCCGCCAAGTCCAATAATTAAAATTTTAAATAATTTAATTCATTTGTACATTTTCAACAGGGGGCATAGACTTGTAGACACTCGCTAAAGACGGCCGCCCGCACCACATGTACTAACCCGGTAAGAGTCCCCATTGAATTTTTTTTTGCGAATTATATTTTTCCTTTTTTCTTCGTAAACATTTTTACATAAATAGACTCTCACTATGTTATCTAACAACACCCTGACGGCACATACAGGGTTTATTTTACATGTTGTATATACAGGATACTCTTGCCCTTACTCTTGCTTCTGATCCCTTTCCCTACTCTTCTCTCTGTATATTATTATGTAATTAGTTCAGCTAATCACGTCAAATATCAGGTAATACATAGTACATAGGCTGCTAGATACCGACATCAAACGGCGAAGATGCTGGCATAAAAAAAAACAACGGGTTGCACTCCGGGAGTGCCGGCAGAAGTGAAAACTTGAACATTAACGTTGTGAATTTTTGAATATTTTGGAATGGTTAGGGAATAATTTCGCACGAATTGCATTATATGGTTAAATACAATATTCATTAGTAGTAGTAGTATATTTATTTATTTTCAAAATATAGTCTTAACTAAAATAAACACTTTTCACGATGTTTTGACTGCTTTTTTGTACCCATCAATATGGGTAAAATTTCTAACCTCGCAATCTTTACGTAATGTCAAAGACTATTTATTTTGATATGTACTTTGTCGGTTGCTAGGCAACGGATCTTACGGTCACGTTCTGACGAGAGTTTAACATTTTTTACCCATCCCAAAAAAAGTGCACAACGCCGCTAAAGAAATTTTTACTTCAAAAACAAAAGTTTATCTCCTATTTCCAATGTAAAACTGATCAGTGTGCATTGATCGTCTAGAATCCTGATCCACTCTCGGTCCAGTGGACCATGTATCAGCAGTGTGCCATTGTGGGCGACAGTTTCAAAATAACTTTTGTACACAAACAATGTAATTCACTTTCACGGGATTTGTCGTTTAGTGTTGTGGAAACCGTTCAATGTATGTGTTAGATGCCTGGAAATGTTTGGCGCCTATGGACTATTTTGTGGTGACGTATCTAGCAATTTTATGTATTTGTTAGTGACTTACAGTCTGTTACTGTTTCATGGTAATATTAATTTTATTGTAAAAAGTTAATAAAAATTTATTAATGTTCCACTGCAGGGCTAAAATCTATTAATATCTCATACGGAGAAGGCGTAAGTTATTATACATACATACATAATCAGCCTATTAATGTTCCCACTGCTGGGACACAGGCCTCCTTTCTGTGAGAGGGAGTGCGCTGTAATCTACCACGCGGGCCCAGTGCGGGTTGGATGTCACATGTCTTCGAATTTTTGGTTCTAAGACATGCCGGTTTCCTCACGATGTTTTCCTTCACCGTTTTGAGAGCAGTGGTGATGTAATTATTTACACAAAGTAAAGCGCCTGCTTGGGTTCGAACCCACGACCTACAACTCGTAAGTCGGGGCCGATACCACTGACCCACCACTGCTCTCATAAGTTATTAAGCCTTCCTATTATTATGAATCTGTGTCCGGTAAAAGCAAAAAAATATCGATACTTTTATTTGTTTACATTTTTAAATATTTTTATTAAAAAAAAAAGAAACAAACACATTTAAAAATATAAAATAGCCTACCGGTATCGGGAACAGGGTCCAAGCTACCGGCGGTCAGGGCTCCAGAGAGAGGAACCTCCTGACAATGCGAGCCGTGTCCAGGAGTACCGCTTTCTGGATCAAGCCCTTGATCCATCTGCCCAACGAGAGCCTCCTTCGGTGTTGGTCGAGGCTCTTGGCAATTAAGCCATTGGCTGATACGACTATCGGCACAATTATCGCCGAGTCCACATCCCACATGTCGACAACCTCGCGAGCCAATTCAAGATACTTGATTTGTTTATCTTTCTCGGCTTTCACGAGGTTCCCGTCATGCGGGACTGTTCTGTCAATGATCATTGTGCACCGCTCTACTCGGTCCACCACCACTATATCAGGGGGCCAAGTCTACTAATTTACAAACGTCACAATCTCTCCATTGTGAGGTTTTGACAGATTTTGTATGGCAAATCTGTCAAAAACTAACAATGGTGAGACCATTGTGACGTTTGTAAATTAGTAGACTTGGCCCCCAGGTTTATAGGCAACTATAGTCCTGTCAGTGATGAAGGTTATGTATGATGATGATTATTAGGTTTATTATTATACATTACATTATTATACGACTACATTTCGGCTACAGAGGTTAAATACCCGCTCTGAGCGCTTGATTTATGTTTGTGTATGCATAAAGACCCAGTAGCACTATGTTGAATTAGGACAATTTAAAATAATAGATTATTCATATGTGATTAAGTTGCTGTGCGATGGCAAAGTTATTATTATATATCTGGTATTGGTATTTTATTATTTATCTGGTTATCCCCATTTTGCCGGTTATATTTAAGTCCAATGTAATAGAGGGCGAGCCTTTTGCCATCAATCGGTCACAAATCCAGACTCTAGGCTGCTACTGAGAAATTCCTAATAAAATAAATACAGTTCAACAAAGAAATGTAGCTACGTCACAAAGGAAGGAAACATCTTGACACTTCGTTTATATTATTATTTACATTGTGCTGGTGAGATCTTCCATGTAAACAAGTGAGGTATCCTGCATTCTCTGCTCGACTGTTCGACGCTGTTATAATTCTGTTGGTCAGTTATATAATAAACTTTAAACTGTGCACTAGTTTAACTACTCCGATGGTAGTAAGCTTTCACACTTACGATTAGCCGCTAATTTTTAAGGAGGATCCAGTGTCGGATTGTATCTTGATCAAAATATGATTCGCGGGCTACCGCTGCGCATCCACTTTAATTAAACCTTTTAATAAGCTATGTACGATTGTACGTATATCAACTGATTAAGGGTTAATAATGAATTTTACTCGTATTGCTATAGTATCTGTGTCTGTTTTATTACATGTGGCAGGTAAGTGATTTCTTATTTTGATTTTTCTTGTATTCTGTTTATTTTTTTTAAGTAAAAAACATAAAAAAATAAACAGAATACAAGAAAAAATTCCCTTGAAAAGTTTCTCTTGGACTTGCCCCAATGGATTTTTTGTGTATAATGTGTGTCCTATTTTTTAAATCCACATCATTATGAAGGGACACTGGCTTCTAAGATACTGGTACATAAACCTAGTTTAGAAGTAAGAGTTATTCACTCTGCAGCACTACTAAAAAATTAAAATGTAATAATAAAAAAACTAATTTCTTAAATATTAAAGATCTACTGCTGAACATGAGGTCCTTAGTTCGATTCCTAGGTCGGGCAAATTGTTATTGGGTTTTCATTAGGCATTCTAAGTAGCACGGAATCTGGACTCGACCTCTATTATATGGGACTAAAACATAACTGGCTAAATGTGGGTGTACTTATGGTACTCCTCTGTTATAACATGTTATATTATAATTTCCAGCCACTAACTATGTCGCTCTCAAACTTTTCGTTTATTGCAATGAAATGAAATGAAATTGTTTATTGTGTAAATAGGATATTGGAATCACTTTTACACGTCAAATCATTTTTTTTTAAATTAAAATTAAGCTAGATGAGGTCGGCGTCCTAACTGACTACTCTGAGAAGAAAGGCTGAAACAAACTCAGAGGTCGCAGTCTCTTTTAAAGTCCAGACATAATCTTGGTCAAGCCATATGAGAACCATATAGATTAGTGTTTGAAATGGTCTTTTGAGGAAAGAACCACACAGATTTGAGTGGACCTGTCCAGTCAGTGCAAGCATTTGTCAATTATCGTGGAGCTCAACTCAGAACTAAGGAGCTTAACTCGACGAACAATACCAAAGAAAGGACATTTGGGTATTGTCGTTTGTTATTATTATTATATTATAGAATTGATAAGAAGAGTGTTACGATTACGATATGCTGTCTCAATCTTCTCTATATATAACTGACTGACTAACTAACTGACATATCAGAACAGAGCCGTCACTACGGGACTGTACGTGACCTTTTAAAATATAATGTAGAGGACTACTAAAGACACTATTTTACACTAAGACACTATTTTAATGGGACCTTATATTGCAGTGGTGGTGATCTCCAAAAAAACGTTCCGTAACAGGACGTACTCAGCACTCAACAGTATAATCTTCACGAATCATCCTGAAACACAAGGTATGTTTTTATCCCAGTTTAAAAAAAAAGGGTTATATATTTGACTTTATGTATGTTTTTTTTTTCACCTATTTCTCCGTCATTTGTGGACCGATTTTGAAAATTGTTTTTTTGTTTGAAAGGGTATGAGGTGGTCCCATATAAATTTTATTAACTTAGCTCGGATAGTTTTTGAGTTAGCTTCAATGATACGTATTTTTCCCACTTAGTTTATATGGATGATTATGATGATAACTTCCCGTCGCTGTTATTTGCGTAGCAGGTGTATTCGAATTTTTTGGGGTAGATACCACAACTAAAACGTGAAATAAAAACTTTTAACAAAAAAAAACAACCGACTTCCTAAAAAACACTACAAAGTGAAAAATAACTTTAAAGATAAGATAAAGATAAAGATATTTTATTTTGCAAATATGGTTACATACATGGTGATATAGGGAATAGGTTCAGCCATATTTTACCAGTAGGCATGCAAAAGATATAAAAAAAAATATATATATAAACTAAATCCACTAAACTAAGCCACAAAATATTAACAAAATTAATAGAGCTAAAAACAACACAAAAAACCAAACATAATTCTTATTTTCAAACATTATTAACAGTTAAGTACAAAAAAATTTTTCACTTAAGTATTCTGTTACGCTATAGTATGCTTTGGCTGTCAAGAAACTTCGAAGCCTTTAATAACGATAGCGGCAATTCTTTCCAACTTTTTGGTATTTTATCATATATGACCGGAGCCATGCAGTAAAGCTACTAGCAAGCTTTGCAGCAAGCTTTAATTTCGGAAGTCGGTGGCAAAATGCTAAAATTTATAACCAAAGACACCGACTTCCGAAATTAAAGTTATTTTCCACTTTGTAGTGTTGTTTTTTTTTTATTGCTGAACATACGTAGGGGTCTTTCAGGAAGCCGGAAGATATGAGATTATAAAAAAATAAGCCGTTTCATGGGCCACCCTGTATACATACCTACTATTTTTAACCGACTTCCAAAAGGAGGAGGTTCTCAATTCGTCTGTATGTTTTTTTTTTTTTTTTTTTTTGTATGTTTGTTACGCGATTACTCCGTCAATTGTGGACCGATTTTTTGTTTGAAAGGGAATGCTCCCGAGGTGGTCCCATATAAATTTTATTAACTTTACTTGGATAGTTTTTGAGTTAGCTTCAATAATACGTATTTTTCCTACTTAGTATATATGGATGATATAATGATAACTTCCAATCACTGTTATTTACATAGCAGGTTAGTGGTATTCGAATTTGTATGGGGTAGGTACCACAACTAAAAAGTGCAAAATAAAAACTTTTTACAAAAAAAAGAACAACCGACTTCCGAAAAAGACACTACAAAGTCAAAAATAACTTTAATTTCGGAAGTCGGTGGCAAAAAACGAAAGTTCAAAACCAAATACACCGACTTCCGAAATTAAAGTTATTTTTGACTTTGTAGTGTCTTTTTCGGAAGTCGGTTGTTCTTTTTTTGGAAAAAGTTTTTATTAAATATATGCACATCAAGTTTATTTAGTGTCTTACTTTTCAGATGATGTTCATAGCGAATATTACTTCGGTAAATGTGCAACCGAAGACAAAATACTGATTTTTAACGATACTTTGACATACAGCAATATTAGTGGAAAACTCATAATTCGGGTAAATATTATTTAAATGTTCTTCTGTATGCTGGAATCCTATGCCTGCTACGATATCGTCCACTATCTAAACAGTCGTAGAAAGTCTTACTAGTTTTGACACTATCTGTCCGCGATGCAGACACAATAGTTAAACAATTAATAAAAATTTTGTGAACTAAGTACGTATTTGTAATGCTAGACAGTGAATGTGTTAAGGCAAGAGTCTCCAACTAAGTCCCAAAGAAAGATTTCAGTGTCTTTTCGAAAAACCTAAGGTGGATTCGCAGTTGTAGCGAAATTCAAAAATTCTTACGTTTCTTGCAATGTGCAGGTCAGTGTCAGGTTGCAGTAGGATCTTGATCAAAATATGATTCACGACTATAACAGAATATAAGTATTTACAAAATTATAATCATTAGAATCATTAATACATCTTTTTGTTCTATAACAACAAATCTCTTATGGAAATGTTCTTATGGAACAAATGTAACTTGAAACAAAAGATGTAAACAACTTAAGAACATTTGATTTTCGCGGGCTACAACTGCAGATCCACAACTAAAAACAAGTTGGCGAGCGACGAGCACTGATTTCGCGACGGTGACGAGCGATTACTCGCTGGTATGAAGTACAGACGCCAGCACATCAAGTTACTACAATCTGTCAAATTTCTTTAATAGATTTTCAATTTTATCGCTAAAGAATAAGGTTCAATGTTGATTGGGAAAATTTGACAGATTGGAGTCGGTTGATGTGCTGGCGTCTGTACCAAGCATGAGTCTCTCAGCGAGTGTTCTGCCCGCCAAGCGAGCGTCGCTGAGCGAGTACTCTTTTTTATAGCTCTTGGCAAACGCGTACTCGCCGGCAGTGTGAACAGTCAGCGATATCCTGTGTCTCTTTTACTTTCACGACCTACAATATTTTGTTCGTTTCTCGAGCGAGAAAATCGTTGAAAGCTAGTTGCTTCCTAATCCGTATCTAATAATTGTATGACTGACCAGTGTCGTTATCGTCCAATGTAAAAACGGCCAATCAGAGTCAAGACTGTCTTTAGAGAAACTGTAACTCTATGAAAAATTATTATCAACACAATCGCAAAAAACAGTTTCATAGTTAATATAATGATACGACAGAATTCAGGGTAAAGACAACAATTTATTTCTTTAAACATAAACAAAGATACATGAAGGTACCAACCTCATTTTGTTACATGCAATCAACACTCCCACTTAACAAAATAAGTATAATATGTATATTTCATTCAACATAACATAACTTTTCACTTTATATTAAATAAACCAAACATAGATAACAAACTGTAATGTTTACTCTTACACAAGCCCTTGGTCAACAAATCCGCGGGCATTTCAGCAGTAGGTAAATATTGAATTTTGACAATTTCGTTAGCAACTTTCTCTCTACAGAAATGATATCGCACGTCTATATGTTTAGACCTCTTATGGTGTACAGGATTAGCAGACAACTTATGGGCAGATTGATTATCATTGAAAATTGGTATTGGATACAATTCATTCGTTATTTCTAACGTTAGATTTCGTAAGTATACAGCCTCTTTACAACAATCTGATATGCCCATGTACTCAGCTTCTGTGCTGGACAGAGCCACAGTAGCCTGTTTCTTGGTTTCCCATGAGATAGCACAATTTGACAGTCTGAAGAAATATCCAGTATAAGATCTGCGGTCAATGACATTGCTGGCCCAGTCTGCATCCACGTATGCTTCTAAATGACTATTACCTTTTGCAGAAAAAGTCAAACAAAACGATTTGGTTTTCTTTAGATACTTTAGGACTCTTTTTGCATAAGCCCAGTGTTCGTCATTGTAGCAGTTATTAAACTGGCTCAAGAAATTTACAGAGAAAACTATATAGGGCCGAGTAAGTACTGCGATGTACATAAGACTACCAATCAATTGCTGATAGGGTAGTCTCCTATCACAAGTTTCACTTTTCGTTACATTTATTTTCGATTCTATAGGTGTATCAGCAAATTTACATTCAGGAATATTGAATTTTAACAACAATTCTTCAATATAACTTTCTTGGTCTATAGTAATAGTACCCTTCTGTTTATTGACAACTACTCTCATTCCTAAACAATTTCTAATACCTCCTAAATCTTTAATCTTGAACACTAATGACAAACTTTTCTTTAACTCACTAGTAGCTTCCTCACTATTCGAAAAAATAAAGAAATCGTCGACATAAAGTGCAATTATGATTTTTATATCTTTATTAATCTTAGTAAACAAACATGGTTCTAGCTGTGACTTTTTATAACCCAAAGATTGTAAAAATTCATCAACTCGTTGATACCATGCTCTAGATGACTGTTTTAAGCCATAAATAGCACGTTTCAAACGTAAAACCTTGTTTACATCATCACTACTACTTTGAAAACCTGGTGGTTTCATCATATAAACAGTTTCATTTAGAAAGCCATTTAAAAAAGCAGTACAAACATCTAAATGACAGATATCTAAATTAAGTTGAACTGCTAAAGCGAATAACAATCTCAATGTTGAATGTCTTAGGACTGGTGAAAAAGTTTCGTCGAAATCAAGACCTGGCCGTTGTGTGAAACCTTTCGCGACCAACCTTGCTCTATATCTAATTTTACTATCGGCTTCAATTTTTTTTTTTAAAAACCCATTTACATTGAACAACTGTGCCATTAGGTGGAACATTCGCTAACTCCCAAGCGTCATGGTCTTCAAAAGATTTTAGTTCACTCTGAATGGCTAATTTCCATTGTTCGCTTTCGGGTCCATTCAACACTTCTTCAAGACATAAATCGCCAGCACTTAATTCTCTGCTTACGCACACATTACTGAAGCCGTACCGATCAGGGTGTTTACGGACACGCTTCAAAGGGAGCGCTGAAGAAACTTCATACCTTGTTGCAGACTCGACACCTTTCAGACATTCGGCTCTTGTCACAGGCTCAGCCGCTGTCACATCAGAAGAATCTTGAAAATCTTCCACAGAGCTGGAACTTTCCTCTCCTGTGTTCGGCTGTGCTACTACCTTCTCCCCCACTTCTTGGGTAGTTTCTCCCAATTCTACGAAAAAATCGCCTGTGTCTTTATTCGTATTCAAATGTATTACATCTTGCTTCGGCTCAATCCCCTCCTCAATCACAACAATATCTCTGGCTATTGTTACACTGTCATTGTTGGGATTGTATATGCGATAACCCTTTACATTGCCTGAGTAACCAACAAGAATACACTGTTTTGCTTTTTTATCCCATTTCAGTCTTCTTTCTTTTGGGATATGTACCATAGTCTTACTCCCAAATACACGTAGATTGCTGACATCTGGCTTGGCACCGGTCCAAATCTCAAAAGGTGTTCTGTTGTTCAGCCCAGATGCTATGGACCTGTTTCTCAGATAAATAGCAGTGTTCACTGCCTCTGCCCAAAAACGTTTTGGTAGTCCTGCATCATACAACAAACATCTGGCTTTTTCAACCACAGTTCGGTTAAGCCGCTCACATAGACCGTTTTGTTCCGGAGTGTACGGACAAGTTTTCTGGTGAATAATTCCAGCATCCTGTAAGTATTTCTCAAATTCCTTACAGCAGAATTCCATTCCATTGTCTGTTCTAAACACTTTCAGCTTTCTGCCTGTCTGGTTCTCTACTAGTGTTTTGTATGATTTAAAAAATGAAAAAACTTCATCTTTACTTTTCAGAAAGTAAACAAATGCCATCCGACTGTAGTCATCTACAAATAGCAAGAAGTATTTCTTTCCTCCGATTGATTTGGTCTCCATTGGTCCACAAATATCTGCGTGTACAATATCGAGTAGCTCTTTGCCTCTGTTACCCGTATTAGTAAATGGTAACCTGGTGATCTTCCCCTCGCAGCACACAATACAGTTTGTTTTACTGACCTGAGCCTTTTCAGTGTATGACATTCCATGAACAGCACCATCCCTCATCAGGTTAAGATCTTTGCTGTTAATATGGCCAAACCGTCTATGCCATACATCGCCTGACACTGATGTTAACAACAAACAATCAACATGCTTGATTCTTAGTTTGTACACACCGCCAGTCATATCTGCAGTAGCCACAAGTTCATTCTTTCGGTTGTAAATATAACAGCGATTGTCCTCAAATGTCACTTTGTTGCCTTTTTTTATCAATTGGCTAACAGATAATAAGTTAGTTGCCAAATTTGGCACATATAAAACTTCTGTAACTGGAATCTCGTACTCGGTATCTCCAACAACTGTAGTTATTTGCACATCTCCACAGCCTTTGACGGGAATTTTCGATTTATTTGCGATAATAATCTCCTCGACATGATGCTTTTTTGTGGTATTTAACAACCACTCTTTCTTGGATGTTAGATGGCAACTGGCACCGCTATCAACGTACCAGTCAGTTTGACTAAAGTTTCCACCTAGAAATACGGCACTGAATGCGTTAGACTCCTTCTTTTTTGGTACATTTTCACATTTATTCATAAAATGTCCCATCTGTTTACATTTATAACATTTGACATTTGGTTTCAAATTTGAAGTTGACGGTTGGTTGTTTCGTTTTTTATGTTGCCAACCTTTCGTCGCGAACGCGTTTTGTGTGCAACCAGCAGCAATATCTCTTCCGTCTTCCATATCTAGCAACTTGGATTTGATGGCGTCAGCTGTTAATTCAATGCCAGAGTGTTCAACCGCCATGATCATAGGTTCGAATTTCTCAGGCAATCCCGCCAGCAATAATGAGCCAATCCACTCGTCGCTGATTTTGAATCCTGTATTGTTCAATCTTTGACTCGTTTCTAATATTGAAGTCACATATTGAGACATCGATTCACAATTTTCTCGACGGATAGATATGAGATTACGAAGCAAGGCGATGCGTCGCGTGAAGCCATTGTCATCAAAAAGCTTTCTTAACTTTGTCCACAATCCTTTTGCAGTAATTTCAGTTTTGATATGTACAAATAAACTGGGATCAATGGTTAAAATTAATTTTGCTTTGGCTTTTGCGTCATTTGGATCGCCTTCTTTTGTAATGCATTCTTGCATGCCTTCCAAAATCAAAAAGTTTTCCACTGCGAACGCCCAATCTTCATAATTTTCTCTTCCTTTTAACTTTTATATACTTGCTATGAGATTAGTAGACATTTTTCACTGTTATATTTACTAAAAACTAACTAAAAAGAATTAAAAACGTGTACGGGCCATAACCTATAATGATACGACAGAATTCAGGGTAAAGACAACAATTTATTTCTTTAAACATAAACAAAGATACATGAAGGTACCAACCTCATTTTGTTACATGCAATCAACAGTTAAAAATATCAAAATGTAATGGAAAACCTATTTTGACAAGAGACAATAAGTACTGTTCTGCCTACAGCAGAAAAACTGAACTGCCTCGATAAACTGTCAAAATTTCAATAATTCATACAAAAATCCTGTAGAAAATGCACTTTCAGTTTTAATGAATTTTCCATTTTTCTCGGCACTTTTAATTTTTTTCTTTCCGGAACAACCTGATTCGGACTATATTACAAACATTTCAAAACAAAAATATTTTGCGTAGCTTACCAACAAAAAGAATTTCATTTTTACATAGATAGAACTTAACATAACATCACGCCTTGTTTCCCCGAAGGGTCGGGCAGTGTACCTGTAGCAAGTAAAATAAATAAATAAAATTATTTTTATTGGCATAAAAAATGTGTACAAAAAAAGTGAAGCCCTGACTCCTTCGCTAGGTAAAACACCTGTGTTACAGGGGCCAGTCTTCTCCCAATAGGTACCTATGTTCTAGATTTTATGCAATCACATCATTTGAATTTACTAGACAAACAAAGATTATAATTAAAATAGCAAAATCGTAGTTAAATTAATTATTACAATAATTATTAAATGTATTATTAAAGTAGTTATACATGATAATAAAAAAATAAAAAAGAAGAAGTAAAAAATATGATAACAATTGATTGAATGTGGTTCTACATTTGTGTGAGTGTGAAGTGTAAAAAGTGTGTATGTTAATGTGTACACGTACACCCTGCACATTTCGCCAGTAATGTTAAGTCCCATGTAATAGGGGGCGAGCCTAAAGCCAACAACCCGGCACAAATCCAGACTCCGGGCTGCTACTGAGAAAATTCAGATGGAAAAACCCAATTACACTTTCGGAATCTAACCCAGGACCTCATGCTGCAGAGCAGTGGTAGCCCTGTGGCAACAGCTGCGACTTACGAGTTGTAGGTCAATAGTTTGAACCCAGACAGCCGCTTTACTTTGTGTAAATTATTTCATAACCATGCACTGCTCTCAAAACAATGAACGAAAACATCGTGAGGAAACCGGTATGTCCTAGAATCAAACATTCGAAGATATGTGCCATGTACCAACCCGCACTGGGCCCGCGTGGAGGATTACGGCCCACTTCCTCTCACCGAGAGGAGGCCTGAGTTCCAGCAGTGGGAACATTATAGGCTGATTATGATTATGATGACCTCATGCTCAGCACTAGCGCTTACGACCAACAAGGCATTTTTGTATAGAAGATAACCATTATTAACTTATTTCAGGGTCACGTGAATTTAACCGAAGCAACAGTACCAAACTGCGTGTACATAAAGGCAACCTCCCCTCACGGTGACATGGTCCGGTATAACGCATACAAATTCACTGTCTGCATTATAAGAATCGAAATAATTTATCTAGAAAAAACGTTTAATTTTTATTACTATGAATGGTTTGTACCGGTAGAAATGCAAGAAGGTATTCAATGGGACTTATATTTTTATGTAGCTTAGTTGGTTCTCTATTGTATTATCTAACTTTTTTATCCATAATCTAAAGTGCTTTAATTTTTTTTGTCCTAATCATCATTTGTCCGAATAATAACTTGCCTGAACTTAATGTCACATAATATAACATGACATAAAATTTAAATCCCTAAATACATGGTCATAAATATTATAATCAATAATATACAAAAGACTTCAAATTGTTTTCAATAAAAGTTATAAGACCTAAATTCAAATTATTTAATGTTTATTTATATTATTTGATTGTGAACATGTGGTTTTTATTTCCCTGTAAGAATCATACAAACAAGCATACACCATACATACAGCAAGCAAGCATGCAGCATGCAAGCAAGCATGCAACATGTAAGCAAGCATGCAAGCAAGCATACAACATGCAAACGAGCAAGCAACATGTCATGCAGAATGCAGGCAAACATGCAGCAGGCATGATTTCTGTCACGGCTCCGGCGCTACGGGGCTCCGGCGGTCCCACGCGAGTTTATCGTTGCAAATGGTTAACGCTCACCACCACAGGTTTGTGTTGCTGTCCGGCTTCGCCGACCAGCCTCAGCCGCGGCGGCGAGCGTTAGAACCACCTGCGCGCTGTGCTTCTAAATTACGCTCTAGGGGTAGGGCAGACAAGACTGTGTGGAGTCGGATTTATAGCGATTCGTTTCTGTCACTATTTCACTAAAACCAAATTTTTTGTAAATGTTTTAGGACTAACCATTTTATTATAAATGAACATTTGGTATAATACAATACTTAGGACATATGACTTTATTCCATGCAAAATTAGGAGATTCAATTATTATAGTACTCGATATTATGACAGAATAGTTTTAGAAGTAAAGATAATTATGTAAAACAAACGAATTCTTGAACATTATGGTTACTGAAGTTTATAGCAAACGTGATAATGATTTTCGGTCAAACAATTTTAGGAGTAGCAAGTACAGTTCGACACAACTTAGATGTAGCATCGGCAAAATTCGTAAAACCGATCACCATAAACCGTAAAAATAAAAATTCATAAGTACTTATACTAATAATTTATCTATCTATTATACAAATAATAAGCCTGAAGAGTTCGTTCGTTAGTTGGACGCGCAAATGTCTGAAACGGTAGTTGGGATTAAAAAAAATGATGTGTACGACCAAACGTTGAAACAATTTTGCCGGTCGCCAACCGTGTCCCCGACAGAGGTGACCTTGGTTGGCGACCGGCAAAATTGAGTGTAGCAAGAGTTTTAAGATGTACAATCCGGCAGAACATTAGTTTAATTTATATCTTTTACGGTTTACACGGTGCGCGCCAGTAAGTCGGCATGATTTTTTCCGACATTTTCAACAATAACTTAGACAAACCTTAATGCACTACACCTAAGCCTTCCTTATGAATCACTTCGTCCATAGGTAAAAACCGTTTGAAAATCCGTTCGTTAGTTTTTGAGTTTATCGCGTTTAGACAGACGGGTAGACGCCGCGGGGTGATGTTTTATAATACGTAAAGATAAGGATAAATAAATGCAATATTAGTGGAGCAGTGGTGGCCCAGTGGTAACGGCCCCGACTTACGAGTTGTAGGTCGTGGTGAGTTCGAACCCAAGCAGGCGCTTTACTTTGTGTAAATAATTTCATCACCACTGCTCTCAAAACAGTGAAGGAAAACATCGTGAGGAAACCGGCATGTCTTAGAACCAAAAATTTGAAGACATGTGACATCTACCAACCCGCACTGGGCCCGCGTGGTAGATTACGGCCCACTCCCTCTATCAGAAAGGAGGCTTGTGTCCCAGCAGTGGGAACATTAATAGGCTGATGATGATGATGATTAAATTACATTGTATGTTTACTAATATTCATGTAATTTAATAATAAGGAACAATAAAAAAACTACCAGGAACGTTATATTTTTTACTTTTCATCAGTGGAAACTTGAACAATCAACAATTTAAGCTTTAATTTTCCGGCTAGGAACAGATTATTAAGTCATTCACGTAAGTTTCGAAGATTAAATATTATATTATAAATATATACGTAGTACCTGCTTTCATTATACCTATATATTTACTTATTCTTGTTTACCAGCATACTCACTTGTTTACCTTAAGTACATACATCAACTTAGCTATCAAAGTAAGCCCTACCCGCTAAGTTAGCAACTTGACACAAACGTAGCACTGTTGCCGTCTTCAACACATAATCAATAAGTACAACGAAAGTCAATTGTATTGTTTGTCTTACAAAACTTGTATCCAAACTTTGATAATGGCAGCTGGTAACACACGTTCAAATATTGATCGAGACTTCTACAAGAACACTGGGAATTAATTAGAATTAAAATCTTGTTTAGGTAGGTATACATATTCAGCTCCTAAGTAGGAGCAAAATTAATTAGGCACATGTGATATGACGAGCCAAATACCTAGGCTTGATTTATTAGCAGAGTCAATAAGCAATAATAACAGTGTCTTAGCAAATAATAATTAATTTATAATTAACCTGGAACCACAGTACCTTGCATTAAGCTTATTCATATATTTTATGAACTTCGATATTTTGCTTTTTTAGTAACTTTGACAGAAAAATAGTGCTGGTTCTAAGTCAAATTTTATTAAACTATAACTTCCTATGATATAAAGCACCCCGTACGACAGGTGCGCTTGAAACGCTGTACAGTATCCCGCAGTCACTATACTTAATTAAGGGCATATTATAGCGCTGGACAATATCGTGCATCAAAGCACAGAAACGCTTGCTGCGCTTTACAGCATCCCGCAGCGCAACGCTTGGGCAAGCTGTAGCGCTGCACAGCATCGTGGAGCACGCACCTCTGACTTTTCAGATTCATTGCGCGTAATGTATAATTATCACTTGCTTCAAAAACGGCGAAAGAAAACATCGTGAGGAAACCGGAATGCCTGAGAGATACTCGTATTTCTCGACGGGATGAAGCCAATTCAGAGGCCAATGGGTTTTAATAAAACTCTGACGGCAGGTTAATCACTACCACACGGAAATAAGAAGATCTTGGCGTGCATCATAAATCAGGGTGTCTGGACGGCACATTTACTCAATAGAATAAGAATGTAGCTATTTAACCTATGAGAGAACTCTTCTCTTATCCTCAACACCTGGTTGGTTACCAAACACTCATATATAATAGCAGAACATGCGAGCTGTCATAAGATTTTGTGCCATAGGTGATTCAACTATTAATTGACACCTTGATCTGCCCTACACATCTCCTGCCCTGCAAATGATTACGGTAAGGCCCCTTCATAGCAAGAAGCATAGGGATCATTTTTTTTTTGGGATTTCTCAATTCTCAGTAACAGTCCGGAGTTTGGCTTTGTGCCTGGTAGGCTTCAGGATCGCACTCTATTATACGTGAGTTACCCGTAACTGACCCATATTACGAGTACACATTGCCTTATTCTGCGGGGAATTCTGGTGTAATGTGATGTTGTCATAATACCTACCAGCAGATCAACAAAGGAATGTAATCTACGAGCTCGAAAAGAATGATTCGTGTTTGTTTTGATGCAACCTTTCAGGTAAACAGATGTGATACACCGCAGACGTTTTCGCCCATTCGTCGCAGTACGACCGTGCACATTTTTGCAATGAATTATTTTATTGTATCAATTTTAATCAATGTAGTAGGTAAGTGAATTTTGATTATTCTGTTAACCTTAATCTTTTCTTGTATCGGTTTGATTTGATCCCAAAAACGCACACTGGTTCCATTAATAAGGGAGTTCCACAAGGCTCAATTCTAGGTCCAATAATAAATAAATAAAATCTTATAATATTAAATCTTGTATGTATATTTCAGTGGTCTGCAGTTATAAAAATTTTTCGTCACTAGACAGCATTATTTTCACAAATATTCTTCATACTGCAGGTGGTATTTTAAATTATTTCATTAAAAAATTATGTGATAGTTAAAATTGCCTATTTAAATCATTAAAATTATTTCCATTCTTCTTATTTTCGTGTGGTTAGTGACTAACCTGTTTCAGAGTTTTGAAGCCGCCCATGGGCCTTTGACTTGACTTCACATGCCGTCGAGAAATATCTCTCATGCATGCCGGTTTCCTCACAATGTTTTCCTTCACCGTTTTTTCCATTTCCGTTGTGTATAGTAAATGTTCCAACCTTTGCCCTGTTTGTTACCTTCCTCTAACATATACTAACGCATGGCTATGGGCTCTTCTGATACAAAGAACGCCCGTGCTGCCGTCCTAAAGCTAAAATGCCGTTATCAAACAAAATCATAGTTCGAGTTATAGAGAAATAAGAAATGGGTGCCGTTTCATCTCTATAACTCATATGCGAGAGTTACTGGTATAAAAAAAGAGAACTAGATTTGCGCTTTCAAATACCATACTTTTAATCTTAACGAAAATAGGTATTTTGCGTTATAGTTTAGTATTTTTACAATTTACAGCTCAACCTAACCACGACTATAATGCGGCTAAGCACACCTTAACGGCATTTTAGTGTTTGATTTTCATTTAATTTTATTGATCTTTAAAAAACTTTTAAAAAAAGCGCTTAATTACTAAACTATAATGCCGCTAAATACTTTAACGTTGTTATAGCTAAGCATAATGACTCCGAGGACAAACACTATGCTAAACCTTAATGCAGCTAAAGCCACTTTGCCGCACTTAAGTATAGTAACTTATAAGGATATTATTCCAGCATTATTTTTTTTAGTTTGGTACATGGCTAAAATGCCGCTAAATACAAAACATTAAAATGTAACCGCGGAACAGGCAAACAAATAAAAAGGTAGTACCTACAGAAACAAAAAAGCATAATATGTTCAGAAATCAATCATTTAATGACACAGTCTTCTTTAATTAAAAAAAAATCACAATGTACTAACTTACATAAAATAATTGAAAATGAGATCTTAGCAAATAACAAAAAAAAAACAATGTTCATCTTGTAAATAATGAGGTAATGAGTTCAAAAGAAACAACAAAAATTTTTTTGCAGAGTGTGCGAAGAATCTCTGGGTGCGATCCGGCCACCAACCGATGACCCTGACTCTGGCATGCTTTAAGACCAGGACGTTACGGACGATGATCGACTTACTCTCATTTACTACTATCCAGGACGTATGAGTATTTCCACACGCGTTTGATATGCAATAGTAAAGCTTAAAAAGCGCTACTTACTAAAGGTTATCCAAGTTTATGCCCGTCCTTATAAGATGATGATAAAATTGAGCAGTTCTATGAAGACTTAATGAAGCTCTCACAGAAAACCTCTGTTACTTTACCACTTTAATAGAAGACTTCAATGCTGAAGTAGGCCCGTAATTATGTAAGGCGAGATCTGTTAGTAGTTTTGGTCTTGGCACGCGAGAGAGGTCAGACTCTGGTTGACCTACTAGAAATGAAAAAAGGTCTACGTTATGAATACATTCTTTAAAAAACGACTAGTAAGAAAGTGGACCTGGGCCAGTCCTAATGGCAAGACCAAAAATGAGGTAAGCTATGTGATTGCTTCACAAAAACACGTAATATCTGACGTATCTGTCCTCAGTCATTTTAAAACCGGAACTGACCATCGCTTGGTTAGAACTTCGTTGAGTTTCGACTACGAAATTATCTGCGAATTTACAACCGGCATACCATAATGAAAATATTACCGGTAACCGAGGAACAAAAATTATTCGGAAGAAACTTGTGCGTGGTGGAAGAGTTGTACACAGAATTGTACTCATCGACTGCAACACAACCGAATCTCACAAATGAAGACCCAAGAGTCGAACCAACCGAGTGTCATATCGAGGATTTTGGCCTGCCATTCTACCTTGTGAGGTGAAATGAGCACTCAAACGCAAGAAAAAAGATAAGTCTCCGGAGGCTCTCTCTCAGGACCAGATCCTACGGTGAAAGAGCTAGTGGAACTCTTCAACAAGGTACTATATGATGGTCACACGGCTCAGTCGTCGAAAAACGCCGTGATAACGATTCTACACAAAAAGGAAGATAGCTCCAAACTTCAAAACTACCGACCAAGCCTTCTCTCTCAACTGTACCTACGAACTTTTCGCCAAAGTTCTGTGACACAGACTCACACGCCAGCTGGACGAATGTCAGTCCATAGAACAGGCAGGCTGCCGGAGCGGATACTTTACGATCGACCACATTATACACCGTGAAACAGTTAATGGAGAAATGCAACGAGTACAAACAACCCCTTTGCTTGATGACGAAAAAGCTTTTGATAGCGTAAAGCACTGGGCTGTGTTCGATTCTCTTCATCGCTGTCAGATCAATGCACGGTATGTGGATATCCTCCTGGAGCTGTACAGGTCGGTGACCAAGCAGGTGCGGCTCCATTCTTGAACTGGCCGAATTCCAATCAGAAGAGTGGTTCGGCAAGGGCCATTTCACTTAAGTTATTTACTGCAGTCTTAGGTCCGTATTACAGAACCTCACTCAAGACTCAAGCATTACTTAAAACTAGTTTCAATCAATCAAAAGGCTATAAAGGAGTTTTAAGTAATGCTTGTGTTTTGACTGACGTTATGTAAAACGTACCTTAGAGGTTGGTATAAAGACGCTTGAATGGGACAAAATTGCGGTAAACATCAACGGGGTCTACTTGTCACACCTGCTATTCGCTGATGATTTGATACTTGTTAGCTATCAAATGCATAATCTCGAGTCAATGCTGCAAGATCTGTATAATTCCTCTCTATGTAGTCCTTAAAATGAACATGTTGGTTTCGGCGCACTGTTTCATCGATAAACGGACTTGGGTGGGGGGGGGGGCAGGTCAAGCTATCGACGGAAGATAACCGTGTTTTAGTGTAGTTATGAGGAATAATTGCATTTTTGTTATAGATTTAGTATGCAAAATATTTATATTTCCTTTTTTTTAATGCCGTTAAGTGCCATTTAACGACATTTTTGTCTAGTACTTTCATTTAACGGCTTTTTAGCGTTGGATTTAGAATACTGTAAGAAAGAAAATAGAACTACAAAATCGTTAAAGTACTTTAACCTCAGAATAGAGTAGGAAATTCTTTTAACGGCAATTTAGTTACGCAACTGATGGTAAAAATGCTAGTTAAAATGTTAGTTATAACTAACATTTTTAAAAAGGCAACTTAACGGCGATTTTATGTTGTTTTTATTTCTGGATCCATACATAGTAGAAAAATACTGCTTAAACAGAAAGATAGAGATTTTTTTTGTGATTATGGTGCCATTAAAAAACGAAAATCGACCAGATGCGAGAAAACGGCATTATAGCTTGCGGACGGCAGCGTGAGCATTCCTACACTTTAGCGTTTTGGCTTTTTTTTATCTTATATTTTGGTTCATAATGTAATTTAGCGAAAGCGGAGGAGAACTATCTTTCTAATAATAATTACTTAATTTATGCCTTGCTTTTCCAGATGACATCCATAGCGAATATTTCTTCGGTAAATGTGCCGTAACCTACCGCAGAGAACTAATCATGCGCGAAACCTTTACATACAGCCAGGTATCTGGTAACCTTTTAATTCGGGTAAATATTACTTCTCTATATCCTATGCATTATAGCCTGCGCAGACGACGGATTTTAGTACGCGGACTTTTTTGTCCGCTAAAATAGATCGCTTACAACTGTATCGAGTAACGCAAACGAGGGATTAAAAGTACCGCGTACAAAAGATACGTAAGCGATCTATTTTAGCGCGGATTTTTGTCCACGGATTAAAATCCGTCGTCTGCGTAGGCTATTACAGTTACAAATCACAAGCTTCAATAACGGTGAAGGGAAACATTTTGAGGGAACCAGCATGCCCGAGAGATATTTCTCGACGGCATGTGAAGCCAATTCAGCCCATGGGCGGCATTAGACACCAGGTTATTCACTTATCACACGAAAACGAAAAAGAAGACGGTAACAAATCATAATTTCCAATACAATGTCGCCCATGCGCATGTGACCGCCCGTAATTTTCTGAATATTCATGAAAAAATAACGAAAATAAACTTCAAAAGGGGGGGTCTATCTATAACATTTTTCATGTTATTAAATTTTTAATTTTTTTAAAGATTTGCTTTCTGTTTTTTGACACATCTCCGAAGTTTATGGGTCGATTTGGATTCTGTTTATTATTTCCAAAAGCTTATGAGTTATTTTAACAGGTTAATTAAAATTTTTACAAAAAATTATCGACTACGAAAGAAAAAACGGAATCGAAGTCATTTTTTCGGTAAAAAATTGTGTATTTATTTTAAAAAAACTAGTGAAAAATGTTATAGATAGACCCCCCCTTTTGAGGTTTATTTTCGATATTTTTTCATGAATATTCAGAAAATTACGGGCGGTCACATGCGCATGGGCGACATTGTATAATCACCATAGTGTAAGGCAAACTTCTGAGTAATTTATTAAGCCTTCAAATTCTTTACAAAGAACAAGTTAGTTACACTGACAGGTTACCCTGCTTGCACTTTGCATCCAATCCGAATTAATTCGAAGTGCCTTTGGCTGTGCCCCATATTTGTGTGACGATGCCGTCACACAAATATGCAGTAGATCCTAACTCCGAATTAGGAAAATTTTGTGACGTTTTGAAAGAACAATGGCCAATCTGCTAACATGATAAAGATGATCCATAATTATGTCGTTTCATTTGCCAATTTACCATTATAGCCCGTCCGCGCTATAACTTCGTTTTCGCTTAGCGTTCTTGCTGACTTTTTTTTTCTATTTGCTCAACTCTTAAGGGTCGTGGCGTGATGTTAAATAACTTATAACCTTCCTCAAAATATGGCTATCAACTGCATAAAGATTTTTTCAAATCCGACTGGTAGTTCCAGAGATTACCCCCTACATACAAACTTACAAACAAACATAAAAATAAACAAATTTTACCTCTTTTTATTATTATTATACATATAGTATAAAAGATATTGTCCGTGTGGTGCCGGACTTAAAGAATCGCTCTACCCTATTTCTTCCCATGGGCCATGGGTGTCGTAAAAGGCGACTAAGGGATTTCTAGAGAATGGGCAGCAGCCTTCTCTATCCACTATTAACACCATACTGCGATCGCCAACCCGCCTGCCAAGCGTGGCGATTATGGCAAACCCCCCCCCCTAAAAATTGTTAGTATATAGGTAACAAAATGTATGTATGCTTAGGTACAAGCACAGTTATCTATGTTTTGTAACCGTCCTTTTTAGAATTGAATAAAGTGCCAGTGTCAGTCGATTACGAAAAGCTAACGTGTTTTAATAGGTTATGGGTCCAGCCCAAGCACCACAAACAAACAGCCCCTAGTGCCCGGCGGCCTACCTACTCTTGGCTACGGTAGTGGTCAAGGTCACGGTGAGGCAAGGGGTGCAAAGAATCCCCAGACGAGATCCGGCTTCCACAATCAGCGGAAACTGGACCTGGCAGTCCCAGGGTGGTGTCGGGTTTATTGTCCACATTTCCACAAGTCCCTTGTGAGCAACGTGGTGAAGATCGAGAGTGTGTCAACCAGGGTGGCGTACCTTATACTCAGAATATCCGCAAGATATTCGCTGAAGGTCGTAGAGGTTTACGCCCCGACCTCATTACACCCCGACGATGAGGTGGAGACCATGTATGAGGATATTTCTAGAGCCATGCATGGTTCTAAAACTCACTTCACCGTTGTCATGGGGTACTTCAACGCATGAGCTGCGAGTGGGGGCAATTTGGAGTTGGACGTCGGAACCACCGGGGTCACCTACTGGCCAGTTTTATGGAGAAGGAAGGCCTCTTTATGATGAACTCCTTCTTCAGAAAACGTGAGCACAGAAAGTGGACCTGGCAGAGCCCTGGTGGTGCAACAAAAAATGAGATTGACTTCATTATGTCGACGAAGCAAGTATTCATTGATGTCTCTGTGATCAACGCGGTGAAGACCGGCAGCGATCACCGCATGGTAAGAGGCACATTGACCTTAAATATCAAGCTGGAAAGATCTCGACATCAGTCGAGATCTTTCCAGCTACGTTCCGTAAGTCTATGCTCCGTCCAGCACCGATCCAAGTCCAAAACCCCGAGAGCTTTCAGCTCGAACTTCAGAATCGTTTCGAGTGCCTAGGGAGCTCCGTGGACGATTTTAACGATGGGTTCGTGGAAACTGTCCATACGGTCGGGTTCAAGATGAGAGGCGCGAGATGATCCTCCAGTCTTCAGACGATGCGTTCAAGTATCGGCAGCTCAATAGATGGATCTCTAAGTCGCTTTAGTACAGACCGCATCAAGGACTTGATAGAGCGGAATAAGGGCTCCAATGTTTTTGCAAGAGATCTGTTTATTGGGCAAAGCCAGCTTGCAAAGTTGAAGACCGATGATGGCAGGATCGTATCCACCAAACCTGAAGTATTGAGAGAGATCGAGAGGTTCTATGGACAGTTATACACGTCGACCAGTAACCCCGTTGTGAATCTGGCAAACGACCCACGAGCTAGATTAACCCGACATTATACCGAAGATATCCCGGACGTAAGCTTGTACAAGATTAAGATGGCTCTAAAGCAGCTTAAAAACAACAAGGCGCCGGTTGATGACGGAATTATGGCCGAACTCTTAAAGGCCGGTGGGAAACCCGTTCTTAAGGCCCTCCAGAAGCTGTTCGATTCCGTCATATTTGAGGGTAAAACGCCACAGGCATGGAACAGAGGTGTGGTGGTACTCTTCTTTAAAAAGGGCGACAATGCCCTGCTTAAGAACTATAGGCCCATCACACTTCTGACCCCATGTCTACAAGCTGCTTTCAAGAGTCATCACGAACCGTCTCGCGCGCAGGTTTGACGACTTCCAGCCTCCCGAACAAACCGGATTCCGTAAAGGCTTTAGCACCGTGGACCACATACATACGCTGCGGCAGGTTATGCAGAAGACCGAAGAGTATAACCTGCCTCTTTGCTTAGCGTAAGATTACGAGAAAGCCTTCGATTCGATCGAGACATGGGCTGTACTGCAGTCTCTTCAACGGTGCCAGACCGACTATCGGTACATCGAGGTGTTAAAGTGCCTATACAAAGACGCCACTATGTCAGTCCGATTCCACGACTAGACCTCGAAACCTATCCTTCTGCAGCGAGGTGTGAGACAAGGAGAGGTTATCTCTCCGAAACTGTTCACCGCTGCACTGGAGGATGTCTTCAAGGTTCTGGACTGAAAAGGGCTATAGGCATCAACATCAATGGCGAGTATATCACTAACCTTCGGTTTGCCGACGATATAGTTATCATGGCTGAGACCATGGAGGACCTCAGTATAATGCTCGATGAACTCAGTAGAGCCTCCGAAAGAGTGGGTCTTAAAATGAACATGGAGAAGACAAAGGTCATGTCAAATGCCCATGTAACACCCGCTCTCATAAAGATCGGAGACGCAACGCTCGAAGTTGTAGACGAGTATTTTTACCTAGGACAAACTGTCCAGCTAGGTAGGTCCAACTTCGAGAAAGAGGTCAATCGTCGAATCCGACTCGGCTGGGCAGCGTTCGGGAAGCTACGCAATATCTTCTCGTCCCACATACCACAGTGTCTCAAGAAGAAAGTCTTTGACCAGTGCGTGTTGCCAGTGATGACTTATGGCACTGAAACGTGGTCGCTCACAATGGGCCTTATCAGAAAGCTAAAAGTCACCCAAAGAGCAATGGAGAGGGCTATGCTTGGAGTTTCCCTACGTGATCGAATCAGAAATGAAGAGATCCGCAGGAGAATCAAGGTAACCGACATATACAATACAATTGCCAAACTTAAGTGACAATGGGCAGGACACATTGCTCGCAGAACAGATGGCCGATGGGGCCGAAAGGTTCTGGAGTGGCGACCACGTACCGGAAGACGTAGCGTTGGAAGGCCTCCCACAAGATGGACCGATGACCTTGTAAAGGCCGCAGGAATCCGCTGGATGCGGGAAGCACAGAATCGGTAGAAGTAGCGGTACTTGGGGGAGGCCTATGTCCAGCAGTGGACGTCTTTCGGCTGATATGATGATGATGATGAGTATAAAAGATAAGATAAGATTTTATTTCTCACCACAATATAAAGTACAGATAGTATAGATTTAGTATAACTCAACGTATTTTTTTAAACTACGGCTAGTCCAAAATGGCTATTCTTTGACAATTCCTACCGTTACTTTTCTGATTCAGGTCGGATGCAGTGCGCAACCAGTGTTAAAGTCGGTTTAGACCATGGGTTCCTAACCGGTGAGTCGCACTCCCCCTTTGGGGGCTTGGGGAGACCGGAAGTGTGCGGCTCTAAATATAAACCACCTATATCTTTATTAAATATTATTTTCTTGGTATTAGAATAGGCTAAGTCTAGATTCCAAAACCCAAACGTTTCATAATAGGTATCCGAAATTCGTGAGCGATTCGTGAGAGCAGTGGTGGCCCAGTGGTATCGGCCCCGACTTACGAGTTGTAGGTCGTGGGTTCGAACCCAAGCAGGCGCTTTACTTTGTGTAAATAATTTCATCACCACTGCTCTCAAAAACGGTGAAGGAAAACATCGTGAGGAAACCGGCATGTCTTAGAACCAAAAATTCGAAGACATGTGACATCTACCAACCCGCACTGGGCCCGCGTGGTGGATTACGGCCCACTCCCTCTCACCGAGAGGAGGCCTGTGTCCCAGCAGTGGGAACATTAATAGGCTGATGATGATGATGATGATCCGAAATTCGAGCTCACTTCGCTCTCGGTCTTATATTATGTACTTATTCTTGGGTTGTTCTGCATAACTCGTCAAAGTTATTCCTTTTTCTGATTGAATGATCAAAGAAAAATTATTAATAGAAAATTACTATCAGAGGGGGCGCAACGGGGAGGAATTCCAAGCTGTCCGTAGACAATGAGATCTTGATCTATAAGACCATACTAAAACCCATTTCGACTTACGGCATTCAACTGTGGGGCTCAGCTATGTAACTCCAATATAAACATGATACAGAGAACTCAGAACATCATCTTAAAACAAATATCAAATGCACCATGGTTTATCAGGAACGCTGAAGTTCACGAACATCAAAACATGAAAACAGTCAAGGAAAAAATTAGTTCAAAACAGTCAAGGAAGAAATTAGTTCATGTTCACAAAAATACAAGTCCAGACTGGAAAGACACCCCAACCAATTGGCCGCTCAACTCACAATACCAGATTGTGTCAGCAGACTCAAAAGACGCAGCATTCTACAATTAGATAACTTGTAGAGAGCTGCTTGACTAATACAGTTGCTCCTGATGAGGAATAACTCTTCCCTTCCAGATCATCCTACAACTCATCTGCTCATAGTTTTGAAAACTGATTGCAGGATAAGCCAAGAAAAAATAAGGGGGCGCCAACATTTTCGAGCTTCTTTCGGTCGCTTATATATTATTACCCCGCGTCCTAACTAAAAAGATCGTTTGTACGAATATGCGATCGTCGCCTTCATATATCACTCATTTATTCGGAAAACCGGAAGGCAACCACGCGTTTGGGATCACCGAAAAAATGGATGCGACACTCGAATACTCGCGCGACCGACCACGCGTTGGTTAGGACGCGGCCGTAATCTTTTCTGCATAAGTTGACAAAGTAACTCGGGTGCCGTAATGATTTAAAATAATGTAATGAGGCACGTTCGTTTAAAGGTTGGGAACCCCTGGTTAAGGCCGAACGAGCGAATCTATTCTCAGTCTACCAGTTTTTTTTTGTGTAAACAGGCATAAACAATTATTTAGTTGCTCTATTCATACTGAAATGCCCCCATTCCAAGAAAAAATGCTCTTGCTCTTGTTTTGGTTCTATGTTTGTTTGGTTTTAATCCCACCTTTCGACATTCGACGATTGCTTATTGGTCTTTGACGCAGGAACCATGACAGCAGGCGTCGTGTTCCGCTACTCGAATCGGATACGAATAGCGGAAAATGACGCAAGCCAGTTGTATTGAACAACTGCCGTTTGGCTGCTATGGTTTCGCAGCGGAGGTATGCTGCCGGCGTTCTCAAAATCAAGTGAAAAACTTAACGTTTTAAAAACCAATGGTGAAAATAACAATAATTAAATCTCATTCCATCATTTCAGGGTTTGGTCAATACGACCAAAGTGAAACATAAAGCTATAAACTGCGTGCAAATAAAGGCATCCTCTCCATTTAGCGACATGGTTAGGTATAGAGGGTACAAATTCAATATATGCATCCTTAAAATCGTATACAGTTATCTAATGTATCCAGAAACTTATTATCTCATTTACTATGAATGGTACTTACCGGTAGAAATGCGGCCAGGCATTAGTTGGCAGATTTATTTCTATGCAGAAAAATAACTTGGCATAAATTGTAAGTAGGTACAGTCCGACTGAAATTCGTTTTCCAAATATAATAATAATAAAGTATTTATCAACTTAAATTTTAGCAAGGTCGGGTGATCTGTTAAGATGTGTCAGTTTAGTCAAATCAGGAAACGATAGATTTCGTTATTTATTTCTACTTCTACAAAGTAACGGAACATAAGAATGGTTTTCTTCTGGAATCTTTGAATGCCGTTTTTCATAACTCTAAAATCGAGGACGTGGTTCCTAAAAAACTATTTAACTCTAAACTATCGTACTTATTGCTAATATAGACCCATCTCAACCGATCACCCATATTGTTTAAACTGTACTAAATATCGATTTCGATAAACGGTGTTTTCACTGAACTCTTAACTGTTTATTTTATAACAATAAAAAACTTAACCGACTTGGAGTCCAATTTAACTTTTGGTCTGATTACCAAAGTTGTTTGTGGGCCATAAACAAGTTGCGAAGTTAATTTGTACCTATCGAGTTAATGTCATCTGTAATATCATTTATTCGATTGGGCTCTATTTATTGTAGGTACCTATATACGTAATTATAGATAAAGTGGTCTTAGCTGCATGTATGTATTTATTGTATATGTAAATGGTACACCACTGACTACCTGCAGTATTATCTCTCCTTCTTACTTAATACATCCAAAGGTTGTCTGTAAAAGAACCCTATGTAAAATTTCTACATTTCTATCTGTACATAATAATAATAATAATAATTAGCCCATATTGTACATAATAAAGAATATTCTATCTATCTATCTATCTATCCTATGTTATTAGCTATAGATTAATTTTTAGACACTATGCGGATGAATAATAAATAATAATATCAGAACTTAACTAATCTGATCCATTTCACTACTACTTGCTTTTCGAGGTGGGACTTCCGTAATATGAAACTATGAGAAATAGAGAATGCATTGAAGTCATGTGCACAATTTTCGAGAAAAAATTGCATTCATAATTTTGGTTTTCGCCTAAACGCATCTCAAAAAATTTGCCATTGCAACCACAGCATTACTTTCAGTAGGTCTGAGTCCTCATGTTCCTGTGTATTAGTCTTCTCTCAACTATATATATTGGGGTCGGCATTTAGTCTAACTGGATGCAGCAAAATACCAATATTGTTTTATGGGGCGACTGCCGACTGCTCCTTCAGTAGGACTGAGTAGATCATTTCAATAGGAACTACATTTAGCTTGCTGGAAAATTTCAACTGGCTTGCTGTTTCCTCCCTACGGTTTTCCTTGTGATAGACAGACAGACGGCGTGGCTTAGACCAAGTAGATAGATACCCGTGGGTACACTTTGGGTTCCGATCCCTAAAAAAGGAAAATATGCATGTCACCAAAAAAGTAGTCTGTCTCACTAGAGCCTAATTTCACGAACTTAATATATTTTCCAAATTACTAGAGCAGAATGAGAACAAACAACAATTTGCCACTGTTCACATATTGCCAATAGGAAAAAAACACTTCAAAACAAAGTGATGTTGTTTTAAATTATTATTTGGAGTAGGCTTTGATACGCCTACTCCGAGAGTCAGAACAACCGAAATATTATTAATTACAGTAAATCCATATGACGGCACCATTGATTGGGGTTAACATGTCAACTTCATCTAATGAGGCCAAGGGTGCGCCGCGGTTGACTTCAACAGCAAACATCAAAGGGCAAGCTCTCGACTAGTGCAGAAGGGCCCTCAGTAGCTAACGAACGACTTGGATAAAACCCCGCCACTTGTACTAGTTAGCGAATGAACGAAAACTCATTGGACTCGTAACTATGTTGACATTTTTAAGTGTGACTGCTTAGCATATTAAATATTTATACTATATTGTCTGACTGCGACGTCGAATTTAATCTGCTAACTCTTTGAATAGACAAACTACTATGACATTGGGTGGACCCATGTCTTCTTTGTGTCAACTATGTACTTCGCCTAGGGCACCTGTCCACCGCCGCCGACGAGGAAGCAATTAGATATCAACGATTTTCTTACTCAAGAAACATATGTACTTTTGTACAATGTTTTCATTATAGGTCTTTGAATCTCAATAAACAAAAGTCTACAAACAGGCGATTATTTATTAGGGAAATAGGAAAGCAAGCCCACTGGTATCTATTTTCTTGTCGATAGACATGTTACACCATAAAGAATTATTCCAAATCAAAATTCTGCAATTTAAAGTTTTCGCGCAACTCATTACAACATGGTGGAAAACGGGGCCCCAAACAACGACAACTCCCGTTTCCGCCTGACCCCGCTAACTGCACTGCCCCATAAGAACTCAATTAATACTTTAGCACACAGACATTTATAACCCCAGTTCACACATTCGTTGTAAGGGGTATTTATTAGAACGGGTATGTTGGACCCTCGATGTATCTAACTTACGTTTGTGTTCTCGCCGTGACAAATGAAGGCACCTAGTACCTTCGTTAAACGTTTCTGATAATGTAGAACATGTTGTTACCTACATGGAAGGCTGTGATATATTATTAAGCAGAACTTATTCGTAAGTAGAAGTAGCTTTAAAATCATCACCTGTAAAACCAACTACGTAAGAACCAACGACTATTACAGGACATAATAACTTGTAACTGGATTAGGAATAAAATTTACTTTGCACGATTTAGGATTAACGGCGAATTATTCCACTTTGCCCCACCAAGCTGCATGCCTAAAATTTTGCAGTGGAATCTGTATATCTAAGTAAAATGAAACTAGGGTTGGTAACGTGCGTTGGACTTAGTACAAATACTGGACTTAGTAGAATCGGATTGTAAATCACAGATCAAATACACGATTTGTTACAAATAAAATAAAATCTTGGTAAATATAACTAAAGTAAACCTAGCCACCATGGTCACCTGGTGACTATGGCAAACTACAGTCTTACCTTTAAAAGTGAGCAATTAAGGGCATTTTGAAGAGCTATTCTGCTCATCACGCCAAAGATCCTCATCAGAACTTCATCAAATTTTTATGAGACCAATTTAAAGTTACTAACTATATTTAAATAAAATAAAAACCCATCGAAATCAGATTTCATAAGGCGGAGATATCCAGTAGCCCCCTTTTTGTCCCTTTTTGGAGGAAGTAGACCTCCAATCAAAAATCCCTGACGACAAAAAAAAAAAAGACGTGTGGCACTCGGGGACTGCCCCGGCGAAGCTATTGCATAGCATTTTTTATTAACTTACGCAATTGTAAAATATTAACCATTCGGGTTAATATTTTACAAGAAATAGCAATGTGACATTGACAGGAACTGTTATTCATTTATAGTTTTTAAAACTTGACACAACGTAATGGCCGGGAACATCAAACTAATAAAAAGGTTTTAATTTAACTATTAATAGTCAAGGATCATTCGTCTAAGTAAATTTGAACTTTATTGTCAAACAGTTAAACATAATTTTCAATACAACACTCTCGTATCATTCGTCTAAGTAAATTTGAACTTTGTTGTCAAACAGTAAAACATAATTTTCAATACAACACTCTCGTATCATTCGTTTAAGTAAATTTGAACTTTGTTGTCAAGCAGTTAAACATAATTTTCAATACAAAACACTACTCTTTCTTAGGTAGTATTTTCGGTTTACTAATGTTTGTCATAATTTAAAATGCCATAATTTTATATGCCATAATTTTATTTGCCATAATTTCATTAGTAATAACGCTTCAGTTGCCTTATTCGTGAAATGACATAAAATCATTTTCACTAATTTCATTGGTCATAATCGATCAAGTGTCATAATAATTTTAATCCATAAATTCATTAGCTATATTTTTTATTTTCAATAATGTCGTTTTCCATAACATTTATTAATATTCATTTGCCCATACTAGCACAACAATGCTAGTTCAGTATGTACCATGCTTGCTTTGCAAAAGAGGAAATCTAGCACTCGGCGGCCGCTGCCGCGGCACGCTCGCTACGCTCGCTCGCCTTCGCGCGTTGTTTGGTCACAGTTCTAACCTAACCTAACCTACCCGTTTCGAATTTGACAAACTGTTTATTGTCTGAACAAGAAAACCTAAAAATTACCCTAATCTGCCATGCATGCTTGCTTTGCAAAAGAGGAAATCTAGCACTCGGCGGCCGCTGCCGCGGCACGCTCGCTACGCTCGCTCGCCTTCGCGCGTTGTTTGGTCACAGTTCTAACCTAACCTAACCTACCCGTTTCGAATTTGACAAACTGTTTATTGTCTGAACAAGAAAACCTAAAAATTACCCTAATCTGCCATGCATGCTTGCTTTGCAAAAGAGGAAATCTAGCACTCGGCGGCCGCTGCCGCGGCACGCTCGCTACGCTCGCTCGCCTTCGCGCGTTGTTTGGTCACAGTTCTAACCTAACCTAACCTACCCGTTTCGAATTTACAAACTGTTTATTGTCTGAACAAGAAAACCAAAAAATTACCCTAATCTGCCATGCATGCTTGCTTTGCAAAAGAGGAAATCTAGCACTCGGCGGCCGCTGCCGCGGCACGCTCGCTACGCTCGCTCGCCTTCGCGCGTTGTTTGGTCACAGTTCTAACCTAACCTAACCTACCCGTTTCGAATTTGACAAACTGTTTATTGTCTGAACAAGAAAACCTAAAAATTACCCTAATCTGCCATGCATGCTTGCTTTGCAAAAGAGGAAATCTAGCACTCGGCGGCCGCTGCCGCGGCACGCTCGCTACGCTCGCTCGCCTTCGCGCGTTGTTTGGTCACAGTTCTAACCTAACCTAACCTACCCGTTTCGAATTTGACAAACTGTTTATTGTCTGAACAAGAAAACCTAACCTAACCTATCCTATTTTGCAAATGTACATATGTATGTATTTAAATGAACATTCGGAATAATACATATCATATAATACAATACTGAGGACATCTGTCTGTAACGTTTCTAAATAATGTTAAATGTTGCTTATGTCAAGTGTCGATTATGTAATGTGTTACTTATAGAATCTAATGATTATGACACATGTTATTATGGAAACTAATATTATGACAAATAAAAGTTATGTCAAATAAGTTGATATGGCAAGCGTTATTAGTATAAATGATAATAGTGCAAGTAAATATTATGAGTGGGGACGATTATGGAAAACAATAATAGGACAAATAATATTATAGAAAACAATATAATACCAGTATTTTCGTTACGAAATTTCTGGATTAGGTCTCCACGCTCAAGGCCCGCGATAGAAGCTATGCAATAGCTTAAAAAATATCTATACAGTTCTAAAACCTGTATACCAAGTTTCGTTCAGGTAGGTTGTAAAATACGACCTGTAGAGGAGTACCAACAAACTGACAGAGGAAAGCAAATGCCAGACTTGATGCTTCGCTCACTCGTGCAATAAGAAACATCTTAACTGTATACAAACAACCCATATTCATAGCTTCACTTGTTTGTTCCATGCGCTCCGTTTATATTTTCTATACGCCAAATGATGAATTTTAGTAGTTAGAATAATTAATATCATTTCTTTTTCTATTAATCAAATCATACTCAATTTATGATTTTGAACTTAGTATGAAAAGCATTAATTGTACCAGTAGGTATAATTAGAACAAATAATTGTATATCTGTGATTTTAAAGGTTTACTTTAGTTATATTTCGTTTAGTTATTTTTAGTTAGAGATCGCAGAAATAGAAATAGAAAGCATTTATTTGTCAGAATATTGTACAAAGTTGTTATGTGCATTATGTATTACGATCATAATATTCTACCATTCCCGGCGTACAAATATGGTTTGTTAAATTGAGGGTCATCATTACATTAAAATTGAATTATTTTATCACATTTATTACATTTTATTAATTTGGAATTACAAAAATAAAAAAATTATTCAAAAAACAAAAAACCCGACTGCAAAAACACGTAACTGAAAAGAGAAAAACAAGCATTATAATCTATAGAATTTTGGTATCGCAGGCAGGGACAAACAAAAGTTACACCATATTTCCGGTTATTATTGTTATAATTATTATTGTCCCCCGCCTGCGATACCAAAATTCTATAGATTATAATGCTTGTTTTTACCCGACTGCCCCAGAAGGAGGGTAATGTTTTTTCTCTTTTCAGTTACGTGTTTTTGCAGTAGGGTTTTTTGTTTTTTGAATAATTTTCTTTATTTCAAGTTTTTTAGTTTTATTAATATATCTTAATTTGGAATTGACTCATTAGCAGCTTTTATTTGATACCAATATTGTTGTAATTTATTTTTAAAAAAAATCTTCCCCTCCCTTTTTTTTGTATTTGCAGATGCAATACATAAATATTATATAGCCTATGTCACTTCTACGATTAAGACGAATCTAACGACACCTCATATGTTAAAATCCATCAAGCCGTTTAGGCTACAGAGCGTGCCAAAGAAATAGACATACATACATACATACATACATACTTACATACATACTCTCGAAAAACATTACCCTCCTTCTGGGGCAGTCGGGTAATAATTAAAAAATAGTTGTAAAAAAGAGAATAATTATTTATGTCAGAATTCAATAAGGTCAAGGAGATAAAATATGATTTACAGGCAATAATGTCAAATATTTAGGTAAATTTTTGGTTCATAAAATCTTCAGTCGAGTAATAACATTTGCTTAAAAGAAAGTTAAACAATTTACATTTAAATATTCTGAGGCTGAGAGTTTTGAAGCCATCAGGTATTTGTCATAAACGGTAATGGACATACAGTATACATTATTAGAAAATAATTTAATTCTACGCCTAGGAACATTAAGCATATGCACTTTGCGGCTGGGTCTGGATACAACATCATTAAACAAGTCAAATTCATGTTTGTTTTGGTGTACAAAGATACAAATTTCAAAAATGTATAGAAAGCGATAAGGCCACCCATTGTATGTTTTATAGTGTTACATATATTTTTTGCTGTGTATTTTCTGGTGTACAATAATGTATATAAATAAATAATAAATATTTACTAAGGTTTTATTTTATTTGTACCAAATCATGTAATCAGGTAATCTGTGGTTTACAACCAGATTACTTCCAGAAGCAAATAGTAAATATAAACCAAACAATTATTTTTATAGTTAAAAACACTACATACGTATAAGTTCAATGTTACCAGCCCTAGTTACTAGTACATTTCTTTTTTTTTTCAATCAAATATAAGCATACCTACCTACACAAATTCTAAGGTGATAAACCCAGTCACAATATAATATATTGTGACCCAGTGATACAGAATCCAGCAAGATTTTAGAGTAATAGAATCTGCCCCACCAAATTGAACTAGTGGGGCAGATTCCGCGAATTCAAGCGAATTTTCGAAAAAATTTAATGCATATAAGTTTATTTTATAAAAATAAAGGAATGTTTCCTTTGAGTATTTGCTTATCCAATATTTAGAGTACTTTCACTCCAGGTAAGGTTTGTAGCGGTTAGACCGCCACATACAAAAACTACGAAATAAAAAGACATGACGTCACACAATTCCTACATCTCGCAGTTAGAGTTTACTGAGCGAATAACATAGATAAGACTATCCGAAATCAACATATAAGCAGTTGCCCGCCAGACATAATACCCGTCTGGTTGGAGGATCCTCCCTTTTCTATGGTGGATGAGTGAACTTTACACCCTGTTCCTCATACCCCTAAATTGGTGACCCCGAGTATGAACGTCAACGCAGCCTTCGTGCAACTACTTCAGCGTGACGTCATCATCATCACTCCCGCAAGCTTTCGTGAGGCGAGTCACACAGCCAGCCAGCACCCACGGCTTCAACGGGTATCCTGACCACCAGCATGCAGCGAACGCGCATTCCTGGTCATCACCCTCAGCCTCATCAGCAACCTTGGCACAGCACCTGCACTTCCGGCCGGTCTCACAAGCAGAGCCTATTCTACCCTCTCCTGGTCGACGCAAGCAGTCAGCCAAAAACCCAGCGCTGTACCACATCCGACTCACTGGATGACGACGCAGCGCCTCCCCGACTCACTGGGGAATCACCGCAGACAGTTCCGACTCACCGTGAACTATGCGGCACCCGGTTCCGACTCACTGGAACCACAGCTGGCACTGTGAAGCATCGCAAGATCCAAGACTCAGCCCACTATCGACCTCCGGTCTCCGGAGGGGAGTGATGTAGCGGTTAGACCGCCACATACAAAAACTACGAAACAAAAAGACATGACGTCACACAATTCCTACATCTCGCAGTTAGAGTTTACTGAGCGAATCACATATATAAGACTATCCGAAATCAACATATGGGCAGTTACCCGCCAGACATAATACCCGTCTGGTTGGAGGATCCTCCCTTTTCTATGGTGGATGAGTGAACTTTACACCCTGTTCCTCATACCCCTAAAGGTTCAAAAATTCCACCCTGTCTCTTCATCATCCCTGCAAAAATAATAAAAGAGAATAATCTACAAACCAAAGGACAATCACAAACAAAACAACTCATGAGCTTAAATAATCATTTCTACAAATTCAACATACAGCAAGCAACGACAATGTACCAAAATTCATTTGCAACAATAATTTGGAGTGCATCACGTCGAATAGCGAACTTGTTTATGAGCTAAGTTAGATGACCTCGGTTCTTCGCGCTCACGTACCCTGGGATGACATAAAATTCTAAATGAGGCTCGTAAAATATACGTTAATAACATTGTCTTAAACTTCTTGTTTGTAGTACTGATACAGAGATATGAGAGGGATTGTGACAGTATCGCGATTTTTTCTTCTTGGATTTTTAAATTCAAGACTTACCGGTGATTCATCGGGTTCTTTACCTCAAAAATACTGTAGACAAGAGATTCACCTCGATTAAATTATTGAATGAAAATTATTGACAGGTCTTAAACACAAACTTTATTTGATGGTCTAACAGTTAAACGAAAAGTATAACATACTGTTTAGTTAGACTCTAACTAAACAGTATGCTATACTTTTCGTTTAACGATATAAGTAAATTATTATAATTAGTTAGCCACGTGTAAACACAGCCAGTTGTAAGTTAACTGAATTAACGGGGAAGAAAAGATACTAATCTATTCATAATGAATATCAGTATGTATAAAACTTTATTTTAGTTTAGAACTATTATATCCAAAATTTAAAATATAATATCCTAACCTAACTAAAACTATTAACAAACAATGTGGCGTCGAAAAATTCCTCCGCATCGCTGTCGACTGGTAATGTACGCAAGAGACTGGCGGCATTGCCACGTTATATGGCAATGCTTAGCCTCTGGCCAAGGTAAAAGCCAGCCCTTGGGTCACGGGAAGTGTCAACCAGTCGTTTGGGGATTTCGTTGAAAAGACCATGAGCACTCGGATCCCTAAGGTTTCAACCCCAAACGGCTCGAAAATATAGTTACTTAGGAGGTTATTATACTTTCGCCGCTTGAGGTTTTCTGCAGCCGCAGCGGCAGCGCCAGCACAGCACGCTGAGCCAGGCAGATGGGATGGCACAAGAGTATCGACACACGTTGCATGCCACACTAAAGGCGTACCCACCTTCCATGGAAATATAGACATGCTGTCCAGTTTCTTGCCATCATCGCGTGCCAAGCCATTGCGTTCTAACTTCTAATACAGCTGGAACGCCGACGCGGTGACAAGAGCTCATCGGATGATGTCATTACATCAGAATTGAATAAACAATCGTATGGTTTCCTGCCACTGGGCTGCTGCTGAACATAAACAACAAAAAGTTACTAACATAGAGACGGACTAACATCATTATTTACATAAAGTTCATACCGAACTTAATTTCCAATTAAGTGATATTTTAACGAACTCATTTTATAATTCAAATAAAAGAGATATGAAGCGATAAAGTTCGTATCCTCTCTTATTTAATAAAGGCGTATTATTGAGTAAGAAACTTGAAACTTTGCGAGTTGAAAGGAAGATCAGTAGTACTTTGACATCATAATATTTATATTATTGAACGAGTAGAATGAATCTAACTCGGTAAAGTCTACAGAAGAATAATAATTAATTATTTTCGAAGAATTCCTACGCTTCAATTTTCACGCTACGAAATTCTATTCTCATTCAAATAAATTAATATAGCGATCCGAGGTTTCGGCATTCACGTGAAGAATGAATAAGATTCCTCAAAAATAATACCTACAATTGACGGAAAAACATAATGATCATCAAATGCCTTTATTAATCATTGTCACTGTCATTTGTGGATCTTTAACAGTCGTTACGAGTCGTCAGATGCCCGAAAGTCTGACACCAGTCTTACCAAGGGGTATCGTATTACCCGTTTACTGGGTTGTGGAGGTCAGATAAGCAGTCGCTCCATGTAAAATACTGGTATTCAGCTGCATCCGGTTAGACTGGAAGCCGACCCCAAGATAGTTGGGAAAAAGGCTAGGAAGATTGAAATGCCTTTATTAATCAGAAGCGTCCAAGTTAAACAACATAGCTCTTGTTTTTAAATAGGATGCACCTATTTAAAAACAAGAGCTATGATGCGAACAGGTATATCTACGTTATATAAACGTTATGTATTATGTAGTCACAGATATTAGAAGGCCTTATTTCTGCGTTCAGCCTAAGGACCACTTTCACGCGACCCAAGTCCCTAGTGTTGCTCCCCTCTCAAAACTAATAACGGACCATAAGCAGAGTAATCATAAGAACAAACATAACAGGTGGCTCTCGCAACAGATATAACTATCAAACGGCCATACTGACTTTATTGCTCATTTCGACGGAACGTCTTGACTTATAGTCGCCATATACGCATTGTGTGCACGGATAACGCAATAAAACGAATATATCTGCGATGGACATTTTTTCAGGGCCATTAAGAGGTTGCTCTGTATTGCGTTTTATAGTGCTGACAAGAAGCATTAAATATCCGGCTCCAAGGACCGAGGTTAAGAAGAATTGATTATGTTAATTATGTTGTTGATCGTTATGATTAGGTACTACTCGTAGCTTTTTGAAATGAATATGTTGAAAGCTTCTAAGAGGCTGAAAGGAACCCGTAAAATGTAAAAAAAAAACAGAAAAAGAGTGTTCTGTTTTTTACATTTTACGGGTTTTTTTACAGTTTTACTTAACAGTTGAGTTCAAAAGTATAAAATATTAAACCACTCTGTTAACAAAATAATGAGATTATAGAGAAATTCAACTGTTAAATCTTGAAAAAAATTTGCCTGAACCGAACGAATTACTCGTAAATGTCAAAAAAGTTTTAGTTAGATAGTAGAGATTCTGAATAAGGAACGTCTTTTTACTCTGAAAATAAATTTTCATTCAATTTAAGAATTTAAGTGCCCGGAAAAATAAGGCTGTTGATTCTCATTAAAAAAGCAGCCTTGCATTAAAATGTTCTCAAAGATTTCCATAAACATTATTTAAATAGAAACATTTTGCCTTCCCAGCTCTTGCGGTTTCTCGCAAATTGTACAAAGCTCCTATGCGAAATAGGACCGCCATAGTCCTCGTAAGCAATGAGCTTGCAAGTCTTGCAACTTGTCACTACTAGTGTTGTTCCTAGACATTGTTGTGTATCAGCACTACTGTACGGAGGGACTTTAACAAATTGAATCACACATCAACGTTCATTTTAAGTGAAGTTTTAAAACCCCCGGTTTTCTTGTACTTCAGTTGTTTCTTTGTTGCCAGTTGAAACTATTAAACGATCAAGAAGGGTTTGTACCACAATAAGTTCTGCAATAATAGGGTAATAATGGAAGAATAGAAACCACTTTAGTGGTATCTATAAACGCCAGAACATACATACATACATAATCAGCCTATTAATGTTCCCACTGCTGGCACACAGGCCTCCTCTCAGTGAGTCTCAGTGAGAGGGAGTGGGCTGTAATATACCACGCGGGCCCAGTGCGGGTTGGTAGATGTCACATGTCTTCGAATTTTTGGTTCTAAGACATGCCGGTTTCCTCACAATGTTTTCCTTCACCGTTTTGAGAGAAGTGGTGATGAAATTATTTACACAAAGTAAAGCGCCTGCTTGGGTTCGAACCCACGACACACAACTCGTACGTCGGGGCCCTTACCACCGGGCTACTACAGCTGCTCACAGTCGGGGCGCCAGGACATATAGTGACCTTATTGGAGACGTCCTTCAGAAAGGTCAGGAGTGTTGTGCTCGCAACGGTGTGGAGGCGTGCGTGTATGACCAGATGTATGAACGTAAATGAAGCAAAAGGTGTATCTAAGGATCGTAGTAGGTGGCGTTCTGTAGTTTCTGCCTACCTTCAAGGGAAGAAAGTGTGTTTATGTATGTATGTATAAACGTCAGTATATAATAGTTAAAATAAATCATAAAACCACCTCTTTTTATACCTACTACCTCTATGAACAAGGAACTAATCATGTTTGGAAAGTTTCCTAAAACCATAACACTATAACCATACAATTCAATTACATAACACTTACAAGATAGTCGGTTTTCACGGAAGACGGATATTACGCGTCTTTGTAGTTATACTTATCTTCATAGCGATAACAAATTCGTAGAGGCAAGTTTCCTCAAGCGACCCCTTCCTGAGGGTTGAACACTGAACTTTATGGTAGCTCGTCGCGGAATGCTTACAATTTATCAGCCTTTATGACGAATATATTCTATTCGATTATGCCTCTTGAATTGTTCCATTGAATACCCAAGTTGGTGCGCTGCGTGGGTTTGTTGGGCTCAAAATTATTGATGGCCGCTTCTGGAGAATTTAGTTTCAGAGTTATATATAGGTTACTAGCAAAGCTTTAGAGAAAAGTTATTTATTAGTCTTAATTTTAGCAACTAAGTGTTGATTTTGAACCCCGAAACTTTACCCATTCTTCCTTAATAAGTAAGTATCTACCTATACCTAAAATAACAATTTGTAAACTTCGATCAACACAATGAATGATCAAACGGGGAAAAGGCTAACCAAAACAAAACCAAAGATAAAAAAAGTGATCTCATTCTCTCGATTTACATAGTGTGCCTTTACCGAAATTAACTTAGCTACATTGAAAAGGTAGAAGGCGAACAAAGCCGCGCGGTACCTTTGACTAAATTGAATTACCGACGAGTTGGTGTTCGTTCGGCGACACACGACCCGCCTGATGGCAGCCGGCAGACAGCGCCTGCCATCAGGGAACTGTCAAAGCATGTAACAGCGTCAGCGAATGCGGTTCATAATTGATTTAAGAGAGCCGCGGCTCCTGAGTGGCTTCGATTCAATTACCCCTCGTTTAAACTCCAGTTAGACGAACAAGTTTTTATAGGTGTACCCTTGTTTATCGTCCCCACGCAAAATAATTATTTCCCTGTTCAGATTAATGGAGCTAATTCAATTAAATTGTACTGATACTGTAGAAATGAAATTAATTTTGTGAAACCGCTGATGGAAGTCGAACCCGTAATGGCTTCCGCGTCTGCATGAGAATAAACATTCAGACGTCGGATTTATGTCGTCATCGGAATAAGTGTCAGATTATGATGTCGTCATATTATACCATACCACCCTCGATGTTTTGGTACAGCATCATCTTATATGGTTTTACGACCCCGTTTCTCCATTATGTTTCCTTGCCGAGGCAACATTGAAAAAAATTTACTTACGATAAGTTTCTTCATATTTCCTACACATACAACCTCTGCGGATTTCGTATAGAAGATTCATTTCTGTAATATCTATTATCTAAAGCATGTTTCGCAGACAAAGTTTCAAGTTGCAGACTAGAAAACTCGTAAGAGAAATCTACTCAATAACGGAATGTTCCCGAAGGAAAGGATAAAAACTTAAACGAATTTGTACAAGACAACAGCTGTCCCAGACAGTTTTTATTGACATTGTAACACAACCAAATCGTCTGCTATCACTTTTGTAAACACACTTGTATTAGATATAACTACACTGTCCCTGAGTTCGATTCCCGAGTCGGGCATAGTGTTATTGGGTTTTTCCATCTGGAATTACTCAGAAGCAGCCCGGAGTCTTTGTGCCCGGTTGATGGCAATACGCTCGCCCCCTGTTACATGGGGCTTGACATAACTGGCGAAATGTGGGTGTACTTTATGTACACCTCTGCCTAACCCTTCGGGGAATACAGGCGTGATGTTATGTTATGTGTTGTGTGAATTATTTTGTTTTGGATAGGTTTATTCGAATGAATTAAGAGCTATGCATCAAAAGACTCTACTGCTGGATTTATGTTTATCCCAAGAATTGCCAACCACACCTTATAATTTAGTAAAAGCCAAGTCGTACGCCCATGGTAATCCCTCCATATAAAATAATAATAGGCAGTGTATAGAGTGCCACCAGTGGCACTCTATCCCTATCGGATAAAGTGCCACTACAGGCACCCTAGTAACACCGCCTCGGCCCGGCCAAAGTGCCGCAAGCATTGGATTGTCATTGTCACTGTCACTAAGTCACGTCACTTGGTATTTTGTTTGATTGTCGAGGTTATATCGCTGTAAAACACCACATTCCCAAAACATTACATTCTCTTGTGCCTAAACGGGCCCCAGCACTTCGCCGGCCGTTACTGCGGCACCGCTCGCTACGCTCGCTCGGCTCGTGCGTTGTGTGGTCACAGTTCTAACCTAACCTAACCTAAACGACAGTGACAATGCAACGCTCACGGCACCCTAGCCGGGCCTAGGCAGCGACACTAGAGTGCCACAAGAATACTCGCGGCACTCTATCGATCTCACTTCGATAATAATATTCAGCCCATATGGTTACACTGAAAACCGACTCATAACTAAGAAAAGGCTATTGATAAACAATAACCCATCGTCTATATTCTTTGTCCTGGACACTAAGTTTACTAAATCGGTACTTGTAGTGTTATTTACAGTATATATTTTAGTTTAGTAACCATAAATCACATCAAGATGTGAATCTATTTCCTTAACGACGTCATCTCCTATTCTATTTGCCAGCTAAGGCCTAACACAAGTCTAGACAGGATCATAAAAATAAAAATGTCAAACGGGAAATTGTCGATGGAAATATCTCTACCCGCAAATAATACCCCATGAAATATTAGATACTTAATAAAAATGATTTTATTCGTAAAACAAATTTTGTTGCCATCGTTTCGTTTTTATTGTGGCCATAATCGTCGTGGTTAAAATTCTGTGCACGCGTGAACACGGTTATTGCAGAGTTTTTGTGCGATATAAAATACCTGTACCTTTTTGGCAATTCCAACTTAATATCGAATAGGATGACCTACTGGAAATTGGGACTATTTGTATGAATCGCTGTGTTTTCCTCTTTGAGCTGAACTGAACTTGGGTCGTTTGGCTATGATAAGAATACAGTTTGGAAACTTGTAATGCTAAGATTTTAGGAAATATGTGTAAGTACATACCTACAGCTGTTTTAGAATAATGAAACGTGAAAGTAAGTAAACTGTGCGTAACTTTTTTTGTTATTACTTCTTATTTTATTTTGAATTCTTTTCTCTTATGGAAGTTTCAAATCAACACCCGATAGTTTTTATTTATTTACTAGCCTTTGCCCGCGTCTTCGCCCACGTGGATGTCAGGAAATATCCCACGGGAACGTTCTACCAGGATTAAAAGTACCCTATGTGTTAATCCAGGCTATAAACTATCTGTCTGCCAAATTTTATCCAAATCCGTTCAGCCATTTATGCGCCAATCTGGAACATCCAGACAAACGGATAAAAATTCTAAAAACTATGTTTTCGGCATCAGACTCGTTCCCACACCTCCGTCACCAACGTCGTAAACAGCTGTCAAATATTTACCTATTTTGATTAATTTGGAAATAAATAATGTGGTTAACTAGTGAACTAGAATATTAATAATGAATTGCAATTGTAACATTGAACTTGATGTTGTACCCGTTTTAGGTGTAAAAAAGGCATTTGGAAAGTTTCCAAATACTCTTTTACATCTAGAACTAAATATTCGGTGTTACGATAGGTGTTAATTATTGCATTTTATATTCTAGATCGCTATAGTTAGCCAAATTTCTTATTTACATACAGTATTATTTCCAAATTAATCAAAACAGTTAAATATTTGACTGCTATTTACGACGTTGCCAACGTTTAGGAGATGCACGCTCTTAAAGGCTTGTGCAGACCAGCGCAACTTATCGCGCGACGCGTCTCAATAACCGGTGTCGCGTCGCGCGTTAGAATTTGTATTGTTCGTGGCGCTTGTGGTCTGCACAACCCTTAATTCAGGAAATCAAACAGTTATATCTTAATAAACAGGTAGTGAGAACAAAAAAAAAAAGAAATTACATATTATAAGTAACTCACGACGTTGTCCACACATATTATTTATATCACAAAGACCAACATTATCTACAGCATACTTCACTACACTTATGAATACCATAATCAGTGCTCTCCCTTTTAATAATTTATTAACACAGAACATTGGCAGTCACCCATGGCCCGCAGAACACATAATAGATAATAGCTGCACGGAAGATTGATGAATAATACATTTCTACCGCGGAATATTATTCACGATATATCACCGAGAACAGCTGAGGAGGCCACGTGAACACCAATTAAAACTTTCACCGACAACTTCAAACGTTTTTTAATGTGAAAATATAATTTGGTTGCTTTATCCGTGAGGGAAATGTATATAATAATAAATATATAATCAGCCTATTAATGTTTCCACAGCTGGGACACAGGCCTCCTCTCTGTGAGAGGGAGTGGGCTGTAATCTACCACTCGGGCTCAGTGCGGCTTGGTAGATGTCACATGTCTTCGAATTTTTGGGTCTAAGACATGCCGGTTTCCTCACGATGTTTTCCTACACCATTATGAGAGCAGTGGTGATGAAATTATTTACACAAAGTAGAGCGCCAGCTTGGGTTCGAACCCACGACTTACAATTCGTAAGTACTCTCAAATATGGAAAATGTGCACTGACATATTGTAGACTGAAGTCTGTACATAGGTAGACAACTAGACAGACTGTAGTACAATAGTGTACAGTATAGGTATTAGAGGGGAAATGAGCTTATCCCAAATAGAAAACTGAGGGTAAAATTCCAACCGAAAATGGAAACAGATGGAGCTGAGAATAATCCGTAAAAGCAGCCTCACACAGACTAATTACGTAACACAATCACAAGCATATCATTTTGACAATTCAAAAATATTCATTGCGTTACATGCGTTGTTGAACCGACGAATTTTCCAGACATAACTGTCGATATGTGGGTGTTACAATAGGTAGACCCCTGCTCTGCCTAACCATTCGGGAAATATAGGCGTGATGTTATGTTTCTTGAAGCAATGGCTTCGGAATACTCTGAAAATCCAAAATTATTGTGATTGAATTACACAATGTGCTTAGTCATCAATCAATCTTCCTAGCCTTTTTCCCAACTATCTTGGGGTCGGCTTCCAGTCTTACCGGTTGCAGCTGAATACCAGTATTTTACATGGAGCGACTGCCTATCTGACCTCCACAACCCAGTTACTGGGTAATACGATACCCTTTGGTAAGACTGGTGTCAGACTTTCGGGCTTCTGACGACTCGTAACGACTGTCAAAGATCCACAAATGACAGCCGGGACCAACGGCTTAACGTGCTTTCCGAGGCACGGAGGAGTCTCGGTATGTGAAGATGGTCACCCATCCACTGACCAACCCTGGCAAGCGTAGCTTAACCTGATGGATCGATCCGTGCGGCTTGTTATTACTTAGCCACGACCTCCTCAATGTGCTTAGTCATCAATTGCCAATTTTTGTTTAGCAGTCTTCAGAAAAGCGCTCAAAAACTCAAAAGAAGAATCGGTCAAAGACAAAAGATATATAGACGTACCTAAATACAAAAGATACTCGAATAATAGCGTCTCGATGAAATCCAGGACGGTCTACAGAAATCCGAACGGTGATACTATTTTCAAAAATATTCTGCAAAGATACCTTTGATGTTGCTAGCGGCCTTTATATTTCTGCAAGGCAATTATTGTACTAGAGAACAAAACCGTGTTACCCGTTTATAGTAAGTACAAAAACTTGATCTTTGAATATTTTACTTGAGATTACAAATTAAAAACTTCTATACAATTTTTTTTTAATGTGAGTAAACCAAACCCAAAATAAAAGTGAAATTACTATGGCAGCCTATAGTATCTAAGGTTGTATGTACTCCAGTTCCGAAATAAGAATAACTTTCTATTAGATACGTTCTCGATAAAATATTCATAAAGGAAAAACAATGGCACGACACAAGGCGATACCGCTTCAATTTAAATTTAGTTTTTCTAAAATTGTATCGAAGCGGGACCGCTGCGAGGGCGAGGCGGTGACGCCATTATAACACAAATTGACACTAAGCGACGACGAAGATAGATACTATGGACGGAAAACGCGAACTTTAACTTAGCTGGAGATTTTCTTCTTTTGGAGCTTTCAGGTTCTGGAAAATCAAATCTGCTCGCCAGATGCGTTTCAGTCATTAACGCGACCAGCAAAAACATCACCAGACCAGCCAACACCACCAGACCATCACCAAACCATCGCTAGACCAGCCATCGTCCCAATTTTCGCACCAACAAAAACATCAAAGAAAACTCGCACGTATTTTGCTCACAATTCATGCGATGAAAGTCAACAGTTCGTAGTTTCAATATCGGCGCAGCAACCGTGCAGATTCCGTTCTACGCGCCAGAATGCTACAGTTTACCTGCCCCGATAAATCCACGAGCGGCACTCTGTTGCAGTCACTCCTTACTAATAAAAGGGTGACATCAGCTTTTTGATTGTGTATGCCTCGTTTGTTTCACAGATATACCAACATTTCCGAGCTAAAAGCGCCACCGAAGTCAATTCGCGACGCAATATATTGCCTTTGACAACGCATGAGATGGAACTCATTGTGCGGTATAAAGCGTGGATTAATTTACATGTTGCATTCAGAGAATCAGGTATATTGTGGCTGGCAATATGGCAGGTTGTGTCCAAAAGGCTCACAGCGGACGTGTTCCAGGAATATTAATATAAAATAGTAAAATCCGACCGGTTAAAACGAACTTTGCCAGGTCGAAATGAGTCATTAAAATTACGTTTCATGTAAATTCTCAGAACACTGCATCCAACTCGTTACATTCGATTCCAGGAAAAGCCGAAAATCCAAAATAACACACATTCATTTCACATATTCATTACAGACCCATTTATTTATTAAAATAAAATATTAAGGGATATGTCAATAAATCATGCAATTATTTTTAACATCATTAAATAAAATTGAACTGCAAAACACGTAGATATTTGCGGAAAATGTAATGCGAATTATTCGCAAAGCTCAATGTGAACGCTGGATCCGATTTTCATACGATTTCCAGTTTGTCTGCCATTGTCCGTAGTGCAATACCAACGATGCGGGTAACACAAGTATTTTATTACCAGCTACAAATCTTCATTTAGCAGCAATGCCCGAGGCCTTTCACAGTTACGGCACACACGAAAACGAAATGGAACCATTCACGTTTGATTTACGATAGCCGATAATTATCGTCATCCGATTAGTCGCCCGACCGTTTTACTTTTTCCACAAAGCAATCATAAATAGGTAACAAATGAACATTTTTATCTTATCTCTGCTTTCACAATTCTGCGAGATTGGGCCAATTCCAAGACTGGGATTTTGACAATATAAACTTATTATGACTATCAAACTCAAACTCAAAGCATCTATTTCAATTAAACCATTTACAGGCACTTTTGAACTGTCAAAGAGTCGGTCAGTTAGTCAGAAAGTTGAAGCTACTTGCCTACTGCTGTGGAGAAGAACGGGCAAGAAACTCCCAGGACACTCTTTTAAATAAAGATATTACAAAATCCTGGGTACATTATTCTTGTTGCTTCTACGGGTATATGTGAGAACAATGTGAAAAAAAACAGAAACAATTCAAAATATAAGATTAAAAATAAGCCTTGGCAGAAAAGAGATGACCAGTCTCAACTGACGGCGCCCGTTCACGAACATGACGCGTGGATCAGCACTATCCAGCTCAACCATTTTGTAGGGAACTGAATGATCCAACACACTCGCCACCTTCAGCGAGACATTTAAGTGAGCATAACAGACTCTCAACTGCCATGCTTTTTCAAGTCAACATAAAACATAATAACAGAATGAACAGCCCCATGGTACTCGCATTTACAAAAACTAAAAAAATGCTTCTAAATTATACAAAACTTTAGTTTGCAATGTATTTCAGAGATTAATAGCATTTTGCGTTGTAGCGAAATCTTTTTGATATTTTGTCCGTTCATCGAAAATGTTTGTGATGAAATGACGATAATATATTTTAAATTAGCATTTTTGTGCTAATCAGCAGAGGTTATCTTTTTGTAAGATGAATATGAACTAGGTTTATAAAATGATGCAATGGTCCTTTTTATCTGACTATAGCGAAGCTCAAAGGAGGGTATTTTTTTTTACAAAATAAAGTAAATAGCATCCTAAGTCGAGAGCATAGGCTGTCATTGTGACCTTACTAAGAAAATCCAAGAGCGAGCGAGGCGAGCTAGAAAACCGACTCAGCTACGTTTAGTTTTCTTTGAAGAGCGAGTAAAGCGAGCTCGAAAATAGAAGCATACTGAACCGAGATTGATGAAGATTTCATTGGAATTTTACTAGATATTACAAGAGCGAACGAAGCCAGCTAAGAGTATCCTGATCCTGACTAGTAGGTTAGATTTTCTGTGTGATTTCACTAAATGAAAGCTTGAGAGTTGAACCGTGCCTTTAGCTTGAAGCCTCGGTAACCCATATACAAATTACGTTAATTTTCACATTTCCATTAGGTATTCAATCATTACGGGCTCCTCATCAATAAGAATTTGAGGTTTTGGATAATATTGTACGAATTTTTGCTTATACACCCTGTAGCTTGGAGGCCCCGTAGGTATCGTTGATACAGCTGATACGGCGGTAGCTACGGCCCTGAAATTATATCACTATCAATAAGCTTAACCAAGTTGGATCCGACAGCCTTTATAATTAAAATGATGAATATGAACTAGGTTTATAAAATTACATCACTATCAATAAGCTCAATCAAGTGGGATCCGACAGCCTTTATACTCGTAATTCAAATAGCGTTCTAGATAACTATATTTTTCATATCTCATGCTCGGAAAGCAGTGTTTGTTTGATCCGAGTAGCGGGTGGGAGACGCTGCTTCCCGCTCTAGGGCGGGAAAGACTCATAGTAATTGCTTCCCGCCCTAGGGCGGGAATGAATGTGGGAATGGTAGTCAAATAAAATTCAGCATATCTCAATAAAACTTTCGGTATATTACTTTAAAATACATAAAAGCAAAAAATATAGAAAACACAACTGTCTCGGCTCATACTTCATCTGCCACACCCAAAACAAAAAACTGACTTCTCCAAAATCAAATTAATAAAGTTAATTAAAAGCAAATTAGCATAAAGGCTCTACTCATCCTATTATAAGTCTGTCCTCAGACTCCTAGTTACATTTAAAAGAAAAGGAACAAAATATCATCACACTTATTAACTTGAAGTTTAAAAAAAAAAACATTTAACTTTAAAAACAACTGACAACAAACTACCTTATATCTAAACAACATGAAATACTAAACAATCACTAACTGCCAGAGAAACAACATCACATAATAAACACAACTAACTTAATTTGCAACTAATTTGACTAAACAGTTTAAATTTAAAAAAAATTATAAGTACCTTAACCTTAATCCGGCCAGCTTTCTATCTTTTTAGTTACATCCATTATCTCTGTTATATTTTTATTTTGCACCTTTAACATCTTTAAATCTTTCACACCTTTCAAATACAACTTACTGTAATTTGTTCCTGACGACTTGATTAAATCATGGTCAATGATTGGGAAGGAAAAACGATCCTTCACCATTTTCTCCTTTATCTTGCGATAGTCTACACAAACTCTCTTTCTACCATTCTTCTTTTTTACTAAATTCAAAGGACTAGTATATTCAGAAAAATTTGGATTCACAATACCTCTCTGTAACCACTCTCCTACTTGCTCTGTGACTTCCCTCTGCTCCGTCACCGGTATATCATCTTTCAACATAATCACCATCTCATTTGGTACCTCCTTGATTTGTAAGGGCTTTTCAACCGGATCAGTCGCAGTTGATTGCACACTTAGAGGAATATCGGTCAACTCAGTTGAGCTTGACCTTATATTATCTGAAAGCAAACTGAACATTTCACACTCACTTTCAGGCATCACGCTCACAACACCTTTATCGAAAACAACCCTAACCAAATCTAAAAAAGGTTGGCCTAAAATCATCCTATACGGTATTGAATCACTGGGCACAATATAAAAAGTTACATTATAAAAGCTATCATCAATTTTTACATCGCTTGTACACCTTCCGAATGCTATTACTTTGCTATAACCTATACCTGTTAACACTTTATTTTCTTTGGTGTAAACACAGTTTGGAAGTTCAAAAAATAAGTCCTTCGTGATAAGGTTGAGGTCGCTACCAGAGTCAATTAAACTTTCGACACAAACACCACATATTTCAACACTTATTTCCGACTCCTCCTTACGCTTCTTCCTTGAAGACAGCAATTGCAATTCATGGGCTTCATTAGAATTCATGCTGTCTGGGAATTCCTTGGCGATTGCCGCCTTCAACTCATCAAATGTGCGATGTACTTTTTCAGTTCTCAGCCACATAGCCGCAACACCAGTAATTGAGCGCCTTGCCACAATCAGTGTTTGCACCGGCGTCCACTGCATAACATCCGCATGCTCCTCCACGTGTTGGGCCCATTTACTCGACGTGTACGTTTCGTCTGTCCCATCAAACTTGGGCACTAAACCATCGTACCAATCCATCTTTCAAAAAAAAATCTTATCTATAAGTATCACCTCAAATTGCTTCTTCTGCACCTCACCTCTTCACCATTTTCAACACCTTAAAACACCTCAAACACCTCATGGACAACTTATGGAAGTTTCTTGCATACGCCTTTAAGCATCACCTCAGAACAGGACACCACTTTATCGCCGAATTTGACCGCTACCATCCCGGAGGGGCCCCCAAAAATTGTGGGAATGGTAGTCAAATAAAATTCAGCATATCTCAATAAAACTTTCGGTATATTACTTTAAAATACATAAAAGCAAAAAATATAGAAAACACAACTGTCTCGGCTCATACTTCATCTGCCACACCCAAAACAAAAAACTGACTTCTCCAAAATCAAATTAATAAAGTTAATTAAAAGCAAATTAGCATAAAGGCTCTACTCATTTCCTACATGAATTTTAAAAATAGAACTTATGGTTAGGTAGTCGGCTACGAACACAGATATAAATCTAACTAGATATCGCAAGTCCCTCCATCTTTATGAAAACCAAGCGTGCCACTTTTTCACACACAATTTAAAAACAAAACTTAGGTACCAATGAAAGAAAACATTTCCAATGCCTCGGCCAATTTTTCTATACAGTCTTTACAGCTCAATATGGCTTAAAAAGACATTTTTCTAGATTTTGGTGAATTTCCGGTGCCGATAATGCTAAATGAAAATCTCAGATTACGATCATTGATCGTAATTTTACTCCGTTTTTTGACACGCGAAGTACATATTTACAATCGCGTCATCTAGTTAGATTAATATCTGTGGGTACGAAACTTTTTAAGAAAAATATCGAATAGAATAAAAATAAAAGCTGTGGCAGTGTTTCCACTTACGTTTTTGGTTTTCCCCAATTTCTTAATGAATTATCCCTAAAATTCCCTAAAAAAGATAAAAATTCCTTGGTTTAGGGAATTTATCATTTTTATGTCATTAAATACCTAGAAAACATTCATTATTAATCGAGACAGACGAAAAAAACCAACTGTAGGTATAATGCGACTTATTTCTGATGTCGTCTTTAGCCACGGAAATAGTACTATTAACAATAACATGGTAAACTAAAATTAGACGAATAACAATCATTACAAGTTTCAGGAAATCCCCTTTAATCAGTCGGTGGTGCCATAGAGTAAAGTAGTACATTGGGTTCTGCCTACTAATTAAACAATAGGGCTACCAACTCAAGTTCAATTTTTCCCTAAATCCCTGCCAAAATAAAATATCAGTAAACCATGCTTATTATTAGCCTTTTTCCCTAAAAAACGGGAGAAATCCCTAAAAGTGGAAGCACTGGGCTCCGTTCTTGTGAGTATATTATAAACAGCCAGTGTGAATAAAAAAAAAAATCTTATACGCGGGACGGCCCGCAGCGGTGATGCGGTGATTTAAACCTTTTTAGGGTTCCGTACCCGAAGGGTGACAAACGGAACCCTATTCATAAGCCTCCGCTGTCCGTCTGTCTGTCAGCGAGCTCTATCTCATGAACCGTAATAGGTAGACAGTTGAAAATTTCACAGATTGAGCATTTCTATTGCCGCAAGAGCAACAAATAATAAAATTAAAAAATAAAGGGGGGTCGCCATACAATAAAATTAAATTTTGAAAAAAAAATTATCTGGCCCTGGCATGTGGGGTATCATTTTCTAGAGCTCATCGAGTAGAGAATAAATATAATTTTTATTTGTTTTTATCTTCAAAAATGATGAATTAGGGGGCCGTAGAAGTTGTCTGTTTTAGACCATTTTTGTACGAGCTCTATCTCAACAACTAAACAAATTAGGAATTTGAAACTTGTGTGTCATGTAACATATACTGTTTATAATCAACAAATACTAAAAACGCCGATTCATAACGTATTTTATATAATATGGGCGATTTTCTGCAACTTAAAGTAATAATTTTGTATTTCATGCTAATATTATGCGATATAAATTCCACAGATAACTATTTAATAGTCGGAGTAATGACATGGAATTAGTAAGTACCTACTATCGTGGCAGCATATACTATTTCGATCATCCAAAAAGGTCTACAAAATAAACTTTCTTCACAAGATTTTAAAACCGGCCAGTATTTTTTGAGTTTAAGAACTTTATCGACTTTTTTCAAAGTATCCCTAGACGGTGTTGATGTGTGTACCTCGTGTTAAAACTACACTCCAATAGACAATATATTCAGTAACATTGAAATGAATGCTGGCACATACAGTGTACTATTCAGTTACCTAGCTTAAACCGTTGTGGATACAATTTCATATTGAGAAAAATTATTGGTGTAAAAATATTCGGTCATGGCGGCCAATCTCAATGGAGACTGGCCTTCGGCGCGGGAGATATTATAGTGCACAAGTGTGTGCGCAGACACGAGTGCACTCTCTCTTCCCTCACTCTCATAGTCCGATGGGATGCGTAAAAATAATAAGTAAAAAATAATAGATTTCTGTATGACTATCAAAAATAACGTAAATAAATACCTGTATTGACCCGTGCGTTTGCACTGGCGAAACATCACGACAAAACATGTTGAAATCTCTAGTTCCTGTCAAACATTGTATGAAAAATTGACAGAAAATAGAGATTCCAACATGTTTTGTTGTGAATGTTTCACCAGTGCAAACGCACAGTTATAATTAAAATTTGGCGTACTACTTACATTCTATTTTGTACAATATAGTCTGATGTAGCAAGAGAAATCCTTTTATTTATAAGTAATTAGCTTTACCCGGCCTGGCTTCGCACGGTTAGCACTAAGTACTTATCTACGGCGCATCTACCTTTCCTAATTACCTATTTCTACCTAATTACCTACCCTACCTACCTACCCTACCCTTCTTACCTACCCTACATATATACCTGCTTACCTACCATATATACCTATTTATACCTACTAATACTATGTTAGTAGCAAATAAATAACTTTGACTTTAGTTAATGCATGTTACTGGATAAAGTTAACTTAATATTTTTCTCTTAAAATAAATGAAATATACTCCTACACCTATATTTTAACACAACAACATTTTCTCATTAAAATTAGAAAATTTCTTTACAAATCTTTGTTTTTTTATAGCGCCTCTGTTGTTACCTTTACGAAAGTATTACAAAAATTCATAGTGTTAAATCTTGTACGACATGGTGTGGAACCCTTCGTGTGCGAGTCCGACTCGCACTTGACAGATTTTATTTAAATTGTTCTAACTTGTTAGTTCATTTTAAATAGGTACTAGGTACTCATGTTATTCAATATCAATAAATATTTTAAACACTATTTTTTACTTTCCTTATATTCGAAATGAAAAGTAGAGTGTTTAACACGGGTGAAAGACATCAATTCCTACTCGGACTATAGCCGCCCTCGCTGCGCTCGGGCGTCTAAATACCTCGTATGGGAATTGATTCCTTTCCACCCTTGTATAACAATCTACTATTCCTGCTTTGTATGTAAATAGAAAACCAAAATTTTCGAAAAACAAAATTATATTCGTAATGATTTACTTCAAAATATTGATTTTCTGCCTGACCTTACAAATCATCGTCACCGGGAGTGAAATATCTCTGGTATTATTATTCGGGTTGAGATGACTCGAGTCGAGCTGTCACTGACCCCTTTTTCTGTTGTACACGCATTGATCATGCATGGTTTCCCCGAAAAAAATCTTTTGAGACCAGATTCGAACAGACGCATTGGTCCTACCTACCTTGTTTACCTTGTCAGCGCCATGTTACATCCCAACTAGACAGCAAAATATTTGTAAGGTGTGTACTACCATTATATTGATCCCGTATCCGTTATTATTAGGATATCAGATGGTGTCATAACAACGCCAAGGGTGTTTATTCCTGACGTCGCCATCGATTGAATGAAGCAAATATTTTGAAAGGAAAATTATTTGTGATTTCACTCTCGTCAGATGATGCCACCGTACGTTGATGTCTTTACACTCGATATTAATAACAGCCGTACGGGTCGAACGATCAGGATAAACTACGCTTGCCGCCGTTGGTCCGTGGATGGGTGACCATATTTACTTAACAAGACCCTCCGTGGCTTGGAAAGCACGTTAAGTCGTTTCTCCTATTTGTAGATCTTTGACAGTTTTTACGAAAGAGAACCAGTCTTTTTACCGATAGCATTTCAAATTCATTCAAAAAGTCATTTATTCAAATTAGGCTGAGAATCAGCAATTTTCGAACGTCATAATTACACAAGACAGCCAAAAACGCCCGGCCTTCACCACTTCGTAGTGCTTTAGCTGGGAAGAAGAATTGGAGCAATAAACTCCCAAGCAGCACTGCTGTCTGTTCAGTAAGAAAAAAAACTTGATTCTATATTATATAATATGCTAAATAATTTACATTACTCAACTCAAAACATTAAATAAAACTATTTGCCATAATGAAAGCTAGCACACGCCAATATACCGCCAAAACATCTAAATCTATACAGCTAAAATAAAAATGATATGCTAAAAACGTAAACAGGTCTTAATACCCAAATAAAAGCCTCCAGGCATAATGCCCGCTTACATATTATTAGGTATACCTAAGTTACAGCTCGCTTACATATAAGCGAGCTGTAACTTATGTAAGCGAGCTGTAACTCGAAGTCACATATGATAAACTAAGACCATCACGAAGTCAAAATAAACAAACAGTTAGGCAAGAATAATATATGATCAATTGTCGAGGTCGCTAGCTAACTACATAAAGCAATACGCAACTCATAAAAAACATTGTTAATGAGTACATTATGTCAATAATATAATAAAATATATTTTTTTAAGAAATATTTGAAAATGTAAATTATATGATATAGATGGAATAAAATTATATGATATAGATGGAATAATAAAATAAATTCACAAAAATTATAACCTGTCAGTAGATAAGCTAATTCTGGAGAAAGAACATAATCATTGTCTTGCAAACACTGGCTTTCCAAGGAGTATCTTTTTAACCAGTGACTGGGTTGTGGAGGTCAAATAGGCAGTCGCTCCATGTGAAAGCGTGCGTGTGGTATTCAGCTGCATCCGGATAGACTAGAAGCCGGCCCCAACATAATTAGGAAAAGGTTTAGGCAGGTGATGATGCAGCCAACGTGTTTGTGTTAAAACAATATTAATTAGGACGTTAGTGAGAAACTTTCCTACTTTTATCAGGAACTTAGGTAATAGTTATTTTACTCTGGTTTACAAGAAAATATGTATAGATATAAAAAGTTGATACGACTATGTATGTTGAGATAAATTGCTACAAAAAATAAAAGCCGTTGTAAGAAGCCATCTTCTTCAATAACCACAAAATTACTAGTTGGAAGAATTATACATTATTGCATTAGGTACAGTTGTATTGTTATCTACAGCCGCGCCGCCCGAAGAATTAAGTCAAGTTCATAGTGATGCAAATCTAATAAAGAATCCACTCAATCACAAATATTTCATTCTATTTCATTTTATTCCATAGAGGTAAGTGAATCAACGACACTTTAGATTACTGGTGTACAGATAGTGAACTGGAAAACCTTTACCACGAAAACCTCATTTCTGTTTAGAAATTCAAGACAAAAGAGTAAGGGAGATTTTTTAACGCATCGATCTTTAATGGCGCACTGGATTCGTCAGTCAATGTCAAACGTCAGATGTCAGTCAATACAAAACCCTCGGAGCTTGTAGTTGACTGACGTTATAAATCTAATTTTAACCAATTTGAGTTCACGATGTTTCGAATTCTAGTCGAGCGTCACACTTTTTAGGTACTATTTTTAGGGTTCCGTAGCCAAATGGTAAAAACGGAACCCTTATAATTTCGTCATATCCATCTGTTCGTCCGTCCGTATTGCACTACACTTGCGCTTTTATGTGTACCGCTGAAGAAAGGTGTAGTCAAATTATATAGGGACAACAGAGGGATGAACAAAAAAAAAAATGCACATACGCGTGTCGGTAGGTGTCGGGTCGTGAACGGTATCGTTGAATCCCATTTTTTTTTAATTATGATATTTCTATGTGATTTTTTTGTATTTAGATTATTTCATAGTTTTGAATAATGGGATAATTTCGGTTCCAACCGCAGTAATAACTTTATTTAACGTGTACTACAATGCTCTGTTTTTGAGTTACTCAAAAAAGAAAGTAGTTTTTTCGAAAAATACTATGAAATAGTACCTAACTCATTTTTGCGGTCGACTAAATCAAGACTGTGCATGCGTAAATATTCATCCAAACTACGGAGCCCTTCACTCACTTGGCCGGTTTTTTCTTATAGCAACATCGGTCAAAGCGGAGAAGCCAGGGATTGCCTTGAACGGCGGAGAAACGGACTCGAGCGCCTCTGAATAAATAAACAGCTGAGCAACTTCGTGAAAAAATCTTTTAAACTTGATTGACATTCTCGCAGAGTGTTATCAAGGCCAGGCCTTATTAGGGCACCTTTTTTATCGCTTTGGGCCCAGATTTTGGATTCCAGAGTAAGATGCCAAGACGCGTATTTTAAAATTGCTTGAACACGGTTTTGTTAAAACGAATCTTAGAATATTCAAACATTCTTATTGGAAGGCCCGCATATTATGCAACTGCTATTGTAGCACCATGTACCTACCGTGCAGACGGAGGTACATCACAAAGCATTACATTCCTTGAAGGGCTAGACAGCAAGTGTAATGCATAGTATACGTATGGACATACTCACATTTCGCCAGTTCTTATGAGTCCGAGGTAATAGGGGTGAGCCTATATCGATTAACCGGGCAGGAATCCAGACTGCTGCTGAGAACTGCCAGAAGGAAAACACCAAAAGCAATTTGCAATCTCTGAGCATCAAACCATCCCATGATCAGCAAACCAAGGAGACAGGGAGTCAATCAGTAGAAAATTAAATCGACACGTCTACCGAAATGCACGGATAACTCAGTGCTTCAAGTCGTGCTGCCTGTGTAACCAAGCCTTACACTCCCCATACATCATTCGTGTCCACGCTACTAAGTGGTTAAACAGTTGGACTGAATTACTTATGGAACGGGACACTTAGTTGGCCGTCATGCACTTACTTAACTAGTGGTGGGACACAGCTTGGTTGGACTCCTCGAACTGCGCAAAGTTTCTATTTCGTCCCCATGTGCTGTAAACATGACGTACCTGTCTGGGTAGAAAATTTAAACAACCTACACACATCAAAAAAAAAGTTTGTGGTCACTAACAGAATATTTAAAAAATTTAACTTTATCAAGAAAAAGTGTTTAAGTTTTATCTTTTTTTTTAATAGACATACAGTGCCTGAAAGAATCTAAAAAGAAGAAGAAATTATAATATAGTCTACCGTAACAAAAAGATTTCGGTTTTTCAAAGTGATCGCAAACTTTTTTGATGTGTGTACGTTACGGAAAGATTTACCTACTAATGATGATGAAATAAATTAATGCGAAAGAATTTCGAGCAAAATATCGTAAATACACAATAGGTAGATATCACGAAGCGGCTATCAATAACAACAAAAATACAATATGCTGTGAAGTAGGTACCGTCAACTGTGGCATGTTTACTTTCCATGAGCAACTTTACCCAGTCGATTTTTCTACTCTTGTATCTCTTTGATATTAAATGGCGGCAACAGATTTTTAGTAATCGAGAGATATTTAAGTACAGTACTCATGGGTAAAGTTACTCATGGAAAGTAAAGATGCCGCAGTTGACGTTACACTTATTACAATTAAAATTTTGACGTTGTTCTTTACGTGGAAGCAGTTTGACCTCCTTTCACGATGTGTATAATATTTGTTTCGCCTCCATATTCACCTGAAAATTCCAGAAATAAAATTACCTCGGTAAAATCCTACGCCTTTTACCTGTCCCAAACGGGTAAACGCGACACTCTACAAACAGGAACTCTTATGCAATTTGCGGAATCAGTGCTTATCTTCTGTTCGAGACGGAACAAGGGAGTTTAAGTAAATTTAACAGCAATTTGCAGTATGTTAACTGTAGCGCCGGCGCTTATTGCCACTCCACTCTCGTTATACTCTCAGGCCGGATGATATTGCTAATTGGGTTCCCTAGCTCCCGGAAATCGTATAAAGTTTCGCTAATACGACAGAAGCTGATGCCAGGATGTTAGTAACAAATTATATATCAACGCGAATGGTGTTGTGTGGTGCTTCCACTCGGATACTTTCGGGTGTAGTCGGTGATGTCGCCAACGTCATAATGATGTTGAAGCTTATCGGTCGGTGTACTTCGGGCTCAATGTGCAATCTTTACCGCTCTTTAACTGTTTTTTTTTTAAACGTTGCGCCACACTAGGAATTTCTCCTGTATTGTGGGCTTTGCATGTGTGTTTCGGTTAAATAAGGCTTTGAATATTATTGCTTGTATCTACCGCTTTAAAATTGAGTCAGCAGATTTTTGTTTGTTTTTTTTGCGTAACCATAATTATCTTTGACGTAATTTCCGGGATGTAATATATCGAACGTTATGTTCGTGACAGCCTGCTATCGATTTACTTCTAATTTTTTTAATGCCCCTGATTTATATAATAGTAATTTCCTCAAGATAATGTTTTCTCAGAAAATAAATAATTTTCCATAGCTTTTATTTATTGCTTGATTACTTTTAAACGCTCATAAAGGCAGCATTCTAGTACGCATATTTCAGTACATTGAAATTACTACAGATGAATATTTGTAGGTACCTAACTAAATGAACCGCCTAGCCTAAAATCGTACCAAGTCGAATTTAAATTAAAAGAAAGGATTATTAAAGCAATTAATTAACTTAATGGCTTTAATAAGTGCTTGGAGTCGAGAAAAAACGGAAAAGAAGAATAAATTATTTTTGGTAAAAACAATGTCATTGAATGTGAGCAATAACGACAAAGAAAAAATTCTTTGTTATTTACACAATGAAGTGAAAATGATTGTAAACCCGTACAAAGAATTCACAGAATTATTCTGAGATATAAAACCGTCCACATTTACATTTTATTAAGTCATTGAAATGGCTTTTCAATATGATGTGTACACTCGTTTTGCATAGGAGGGTTATTTTACAGTAGTTTTGTTTGCACAAAGTTTTGTAACAGCACAGATTAACACAGATGGTTCAGAGTTCACTCCGCAAAATCATTTAAATAAAAACCGGTCAACAGCGAGTCGGACTCGCGCACCGAGGGTTCCGTACCATCATAATACAACGTCGTCATCATAATACATCGTACAATGTGGAGACTAAGATACAACAAAAAATTTAAATACTGGCACTACATGCTTAAGAGTATTTTGGAACTGTCAAATAAATCCGCATTCGAAAAAAAAGAGTTGTTCAAACAAATTAAATTTAATGTATGCCGGATCCACCCTAAGCTTATAAATTCCGTTTATCCAACTAGGCCTTGGGTGAATTCTCGGGCACATATTTCAGAATATCCACCTTAAGGTGGATTTAGGCCGATTATGGATTTTGCCGAGCTATATTTATTTATTTATTTATTTTATTATTTATGTACACACAGTAAAATACATTCAGATACGACAATCATAATTTTGAGTACAAAGGTACTGCTTATTTCTTAAGAAATTTCTTCCAGCAGACCTGCGAAAGGAGAAATGAGAAAGAAACGTAGACAATAGTGTGTGAAAACAAGAAGAGAAGAATATAAAATATGCGGAGTTTTAAACTAAAATATTAAAATAAACCTACACGTATAACGTAACAAATTAACATATACTTAAATAAATACATAAAGCTTAAATTTATAAACATACATACTATAGGTATATAAATACTCACAGTTGAGAGGAAAGGTAATGCTCTTTTACTCGATATTTAAATTGAGAAACAGTTTTTAAATCGCGGATGCTAGGCGGAAGTGAGTTCCACAATCTTACTGCATGTACAGAGAAGGAATATGAATAGTAGCTTGTTTTATGAGGGTGAGATTTAAGGAGGGTTCTAAGGTGTGATCTACACGGTGCGTCGCTAGGGCGAGCGTAAGAAAAACGCTCACGCAGGTAAGAAGGATAAGACGGGTTGTGTAAGATGTTGAAGAGGAGACATAAAATCCGAGTGTTCCTGCGAAGGCGGATTGGGAGCCACTTGAGTTCCTTGCGAAGATGAGAGACGTGGTCATACTTTCGAAGACCGAATACAAAGCGAATGCACAAGTTTTGCAATCGCTCAAGCTTGTTTAATAGCTCCTCAGTAGCATCCAGGTAGCAGGCGTCGGCATAATCTATAATCGGCTGAATAAGTGTTTGTGCCAAAGAAATTTTAGTCTTAAGGGGTAGGAGACTTTGAAGGCTTTTCAACGAATGAAAGGAGAAATGTACCTTTCGACTGACCTCATTGACCTGAGCACGCCACGAAAGATTGGAGTCAAAAATGACGCCCAGATCTTTGGCGGTTTCGGTATAGTGAATGCGAACACCATCGAGATATAAAGGCATCAATGTAATGTATATAATGACTAAACTATTGAATATATTCAATTGAATTTTTGTATACAGAATGGGAACGTCATTATGGACACGCCGTTTAATTTTTTGTTGTATTAATTGTCGCCTACCTTGTATAACACTGCGGTGTAAAATGTTGCAGTTTTAGGTCAGTACAAATGGTTGACCGATAGTGGAAGTAATGTAATTAAAGTTGATGATTTCTGAAAAAGTGTGCTAATTAGAGACATAGTTTTATTTATCCTGTAATCTTTACATAAACTTTCAGATTTTTATAAAAGCAAACTTCGGAGATAAGGGGGGGGGGGGGGGGGACTTTACGGAACGTTTACGTTTTTCGTCAAAATTAAATTTTTAAGACTTCAGTCCCTGTAGCAAGAAAAATAAAAATATGTCGTAGATGGATGGCGCCACAGTACAGTGGACAGCGCCATCTAACAATTTGATTCGTAAACGAATAACCATGTTTCGGAAACGCAAGCGAGCACTACCGCTTGGACACGATCGTCGGTAGAGGGGATTCAGCGATGACTGGCGGGAAGACCGAGTGTGGCGACAGTCTACAGTCGACAGTCGAACTCGGACAGTCTTGGCAAACGCTCAGTACCAACGCACGTGTTTGTTTCCGACGCACGTGTTTATTTCGTTCGCTACAGTTTGTTAAAGTTATTTTAAGCTCTAATTATTGTTTCGTTCGAGTACCCACTACAGTGGCCACACCTAAACTATGTCGGGTCGTGATAAAGACCCGAAGTTTCGCATCTCGGCCACCCAATGATCCGACAAATATTTTAATTTTTTTCTTATTTGCAAAATAGTTAGGCAAACGTCATCTAAAACCATTCCATGTTTCAAGTTGATAACATTAGTGGTTCTTGAGATATCCAGCTATGACAGACAGATAGACAGACTGAGTAAGACCATATGGTAAGGGTTCCTTTTTACCAATTTGGTACGGAACCCTAAAAAGCGACTCTTGCTACGCCACAATAAAGTGCAATTCGCACACCGCTAATTACCTACAATTATATTGATCTAGAAGCAGCATCTCTTTCTGTCGTAGTCAAGGAGTCAGAAGATCTAAGAATTAAATTTTTAGATCTTCTAACTACTTTACACTCACTGAATTGGCTCAACAAGTCAAGCCCGGCGCTTACTTGTAGATTCATACCTAAAATGCGGAGTGAAGTATCTGTATTCATCTGTGGTAATGGGCAACTAAATAATTAACTTGTTGCTTTGAAATAAATGTTAATGAGTTACAGGATTTATAAATAATTATTGTTTTAATAGGTAAAGTTTTGAGTAAATTTAACTATTTATTGAGGCACAAAAGGCACTTTTGAACGTAAAAATTTACGAGAAAAAATATAATTAATTCTAGTCACCCCTTCCAAAAGGTAGGTACTTAGTTCCGTATCGAAAAGAATGGGCAAGAAACTCCTCTTTTAAAAGACACCAACTGCACGTAAAATTACAGAAATATTTTATCTCCATTATATCAATGCGGCAATGCGAACATTATTAATGTAGGAAATACAACGAGTTCATTATTATTATAACGAACACGTTGTATTTCGCGGTAAGACATAATTCTAGAGAAAAGAGGAAAAATATGAAGAAAAATAGCGACGAGTTACTTTAAAGAATAACCTCAAAGTGGTTTACAATTTTGTGTGTTCAGGATGAAATAATTAAATTTGTTTCCGCTAAGCTCTATTTTGTTAAGGTTTTGATTCGCATCAACAAAGCGAGCGACGGCGGCCGCAAATTGCAGACTCATTGTTTGGTTCTAACAAACATTCGCGGGTCCGCTCCTTCTCACAAAGGAACTCCATTTACTGCGAACAAATCATTTTCATTGTTTTTATTAAATTTTTTAATTACTTATAATATTATTATTGAAATTTTTACATTCGGCCTTTATTTTATAATAGAATCTACTGAAAAATTTAGGTAGATCAAAGATTTTGTTTTCCTTTGAATGCTTGAGCTTAATATCGAATAATTATGTTAGTGCTTAATTGGGTTTCCTCAATTAATACAGTAATATTCATTATTGAAATTTGGCAATAAGACTTAGGTAAATAACGCACAAATTTGCATAAATTTTTTACCTACTTAATTTTTTTTGTAAAAAGAATCTTTGGAATAGAAAATTGCAGCTTGCGCAAATAACTTAATCGCTACCCTAACGTTTACCAAACTTCCTTTGCTTCCCTTTTGTCAAAATAGATTAGTTTGTTTTACCTGAATCCAGCTGCTGAGCTTGGTTTACAAATTAGAAATAAAAAAACTTTATTTGGACGCTATTTACTCAAGAGAATTTCATCCCAGATCCTAAACTAAAGTTATATTACATTTAATTAAAATTAAATAATCAATCTTCCTAGCCTTTTTCCCAACTATCTTGGGGTCGGCTTCCAGTCTAACCGGATGCAGCTGAATACCAGTATTTTACATGGAGCGACTGCCTATCTGACCTCCACAACCCAGTAACTGGGTAATACGATACCCCTTGGTAAGACTGGTGTCAGACTTTCGGGCTTCTGACGACTCGTAACGACTGTCAAAGATCAAATCAAATCACAGCCGGGACCGACGGCTTAACGTGCTTTCCGAGGCACGAAGGAGTCTCGGTATGTAAAGATGGTCACCCATCCACTGACCAACCCCGGCAAGCGTAGCTTAACCTGATGGATCGACCCATGCGGCTTGTTATTACTTAGCCACCAGCTCCTTAATTAAAATTAAATAGTGCTTAGGAAATTATTGAAACCAGATTTAATTTTATAATGTCTTTAGAAAAATGTACCTAGTTCAGTAAACAGAATATTGTGCTCCTAAATACTGTTGGTAAAATAGACATAAGTTGAACTTCTCATTTTTATTCAGCGCACACCTTGGACCGCCAGCGTCAAATAAGACACGGTCTTGCCTTCCAGGAAATGGTCTGAAATTCTTTTTAAATAACGCGTTTAGAAAACCATGTTAATTCATTTAAAAGGCAGGTAATATTATATTTATTTTGGAGAGAAATGTTTTGTTATTCACAAACAAAGGTAAGAAAGGTATTTACCTATTTAAGTTCCACGAAAATAAATAACTGACCTTACATTGGAAACCACTTTTTTTTCTGGGAAAAAACAACAAAGGGATTTTTTGTTTTCTTGAGAAAGACTATAAAATTAGACTCTATTTGAGTCTAATTTTATAGTCTTTCTCAAGAATCTCTTTGTTGACAAGAAATCTCTTTATTGTTTTTTTCATATGTCATTCTTTGAAAAAGGGTTTATCAAATTAGTCCATTGTTTCTGCAAAGCTCTGGAAAACATACTTACACACTGTTTTTTTGGCCGTAGCTTAGGCCCCACGTAACACGGATAAGAAGCCAACTTATTCTGATTTACTTACTACTGACGCGCGACCTATTATACCATAACCCAGCTGTCTATTTTAGGTGAAGGCTCACAAAGTTTCACCCCATCAAACGTATGTATTTTTTTCTGTAAAAATCCGTTCATTGCAAAAAGAACCATGGATTCCTTTTAAAATATCTTTTCAGATTTTTATAAACGTAGATAGTTCAAAACTACTTCTAGATATACTTATACGTCCTTCGACGTATCCCCGAGCATCTGCAGTATTCGATGGAAAGGCGCTTGATTGTGCTCACTTGACAACTAAATTCGTTCACGTGGGGAAAAATGTCAAAGGCGAGAGAGAAGCTGAATCGAGCGCCAGCCATGCCGCTTTCAAAGATCGGTCTACCGTTGTATAGAGCAGCTACATGTAGCGAGATAAAATATAGTGACACATCAACGGTTCTACACACATACTACCAGAGTATTTGACCGTTTCCAAGCAATGTTATTTACGTATTTACTCCAATATTCTCATTTGTAACTGTGTTGCTGATATTCCATGCCTTTATGTAGGTCACGTCTGAGGATTTTTTTCGATTTGGTTGTTATCTTATTTACATAATTAGTTATGTTGTTCGCATGATTAGGTGTTATTTTAATTCGAATTCAGGAATCGTGCTTTCGGAAACTTTTTGAGATTGACTAATTTTGTAAAGAATGATGCACATTGTGCTGAAACTATGAACCTTCCACTTTATCATTATCGCACCGTCAACCGTTAAACAGCTGAATTTGTGTTGCTGCATTTGTAGGCAGGCAATAAATCGCAGACTGTTCATCTGGTATTCGTGCAATCTGCATGGCTGTCGATAGATTGGAACTGCGTCTCTCTCTCTATTACAAATTGCCCGTGCTGGCTCCCAAAATGAATTAACGGAACACGGCACCGTCCGATTCTCAAGTACAACAAACCGTCGCCTCTTGCTTTGTTGGCTGTACTATTATACAGGTTCTATGAACTTAGTTACAATCAGTGTTGCCAGCCAACCGTTTGTCTTTACAGCCAATCCGATGTGTGAAATTTTCAGAAATGATCTCTATTCAATTTCGGTTTGGAATGATGTCAATAATCGTCAGATTTTATATCTCACACAAGTGTCTATGTTGCTCGTTACACTCATGTTTCTTGCCGATCTGGGAATAAAAGTAAAACACAATAGTTATCAGCTGACTATCATTCGAAAAGTTGGAAGAGTCTATTAAATGGGACAGATTTTCTCGAAGTGGGAGTCAGAGGAAAATCTCTCAAGTCGTCACAAATTCTGGACACAATAAATCTTCATGCTTCCACACTGACTAACTAAAAAAAGTAACTCTGTCCTGTTACCTTTCACGTCTTAACAGCTGAATGGAAATCGATGAAATTTGGCATACAGGTAGACCTGGGTTAGGGTACAGGATATTTTAGCTTGATAGTACCACAGATGTTGTAGTACCACAGTACGTACGTTCTCGTGGGATAAATTCCGAATTCCATGTGCGCGAAGCCACGGGCAAAACTTAGTATTGTATATTCCTTTAGGGTGCAGTTATCTGTGTAGGGTAGTCGGTTTCTTGTTACTTATCCCTAGTTGCTATGGCTGCCAAATATAATGGAAGAAATAGGACACTCTTAGTACTCGAACAGACATATTGTGTCCAAATATAGCGTTAGGTTAGACGATACACGTTCAAGTAACAGTATTTAGCTTTAAATAAAATCTTTTTACAAATAAAAAAACAACCGACTTTCAAAAAAAAACACTACTAAGTCAAAAATAACTTTAATTTCGAATACCACTACCTGCTTTGTAAATGACAGTGACAGGAACTTATCATCTTAATACTAAGTGGGAAAAAATAGGTACGTATTATTGAAGTTAACTCAAAAAATATCCAAGCAAAGTTAATAAAATTTATATGGAAAAAAAAACATATAAGAACATAGAGCCTCCTCCTTTTGGGACGTCGGTTAAAAAGGAGAGGAGAATTGAAGTCATAACACAACTCTGCGTAGTCGTTCTAAACATAATTGCCTATTTACATTAAAGATTAAACAAATCATTTAAATTTTGTTTGTTAGGTATATCAATGTATCAAGCCAGGAATTCTACCGTCATTAAATAAATGAACGCACAAAAACAAAATAAACAATTGAGCATCATCTGCCATCCGGATCCGCACCAGCTCATCCCCGCTCATTTCCACAAAAGTATTCGTACAGTGTGGACGTCAGATCGTATATTTACGATAGTCGGTAATACGCTGAACATCGTTAATTAAACCGGACGGGCATCGACTGGTCGGTAATTGGGTTGAGCAACAGGCTCCTGCGGGTAGCCCACGTACAGACGCGTGAGCAATACTCCTGAGCCCAGCATCTATGTATAACCAGGAAATCTACGTAAGTTGGGTTATGTAACATGTGTTTCGTATTCCTACAACGGTCTTTGGTTTGTTGTGTGTACGAGCAGCAGTGGCACGAAATAGTATACGAATCAATTTGCTGAAAGTTCTCGTAGTTGAAAACTTGTCGGGCAAGACAGCTTGCGAAATAAAACAAACTAATGGTCCAATGGTTCACACGGATGACGGAAATTGTTACTTCAAACCGGTCGTATCACAAAGCATTAAATATTGTTGTTATGAAATCAAATTATCTCTACGCAATAAAATGAACCCTGGGAATAGAGTTGTAGGTACCTACTACAAACGATGTACTACTGGTAATTCGATTTGACAATTCCGTTGGATTATCAATGTGATAGCGCGTACGTATGTAGAAACAACAAACGTGTGTACAAAGAATATGTAGTTAATATATCTACATATCTATTCTTTTTTATACATATCTAATACAAAATTGTAACGAAGTCAAAACTGTACATTGAATATTTTTCATAAAAAGTAATTGCTAATGCCGAAAATATATAGTTTTTAGAATTTTGGTCCGTTTGCCGTCCGTTGTCTGAATATATGTTCGGGATTGGCGTAAAAACGGCTGAACGGATTTTTATGAAATTTGGCACACAGATAGTATAATTATAACCTCCATTTACTTTTATAATCCCAGTAGTACGTTCCCGTGGAATATTTTCCGCCAGCCACGCGGGCGAAGCGTCGGCGACGCGACGGGCAAAAGCGGTATTTAGTACTAGCATTAGAAATTTTAGGAATAGATTCAATGAAACACCCAACTCTATAGCAGCACAAAGCAAGAAAATACTTACTCAAAATCTAATTTGGATAATACGAGAAGTATCATTATTTGTTGACTTATGTAAATTGTGAGCGAAATACTCAATAAGCTGTGTTTAATACGCTGTAAAGCTTTATCACGCGGGCGCAGGCATAGGTGTCTCAGCTCGAAGTATAAGAACAACGACGTCGCACTTTGATATACTCCTTAACTTAATTTAAGGGGGGTGATATTGAAACGTCCATGCTTTTACGGTACAATTTGTGTTTTTATAGGTATTCCATCGTTTATAAAATCCTCTTGCTTAAGATTAGGTTTTTATCATACCATCCTGAAAAAACCTGAAAAACTAGCAGTATGAACAAATCGCTGAACTGATCAGAAGGCTTGAAGAAAGGATCTCTTCATCTTATTTTCTTGTCGATGCGCGATGGTACTCTTCTTCGAAGAACGGATAAAATAAAATGTTTCACCAAATTAAAATAACTAAAAGATTCCAAGAGTCGCCTTTTTAACATTTTAAGAGTCCATACTATCTCAGCTCAAATTCACTTCTTATCTCGCTCGCACGATACTGTGCGGACTGAGTGAGATGGGAGACTGCGGTGAGGAGAAGGCTGCAAGGCGCCAATAGTATAAATAATTTATTTTTACTGCGAAAATAATAGTAACACATAGTATCTGCTTTATAGTTAGTTCAGTTATTATGCAAAGTTTCATGATCTAATACGAAGTTTTTTTTTATACCAGCGGTTTATTGCTCAGTTTTGAGGTAACTTTGGAATATTTTTCTATCGTGAAAATTTTATGGATTCATGTTTTCAGCACACATAGTACTTAAAATTAATCCTCAACTTTACCATATATTTATTTCAAAATTAATGCTGCAATCTTTTTGATATAACGAAGGATCATGCTTAACAATGTGAGGTATTATAGACTCTTAAACAGTAAAAAAACGATAAGTACTCATCAAAGGAAACATTTTTGGTAGACCCCATTAATTATAACGTAATTTATTTCGACAAGCTCCACAAGCATCGGCCCTTTGAAACCCATTTACAAAATAATTGGATTCCCTCATTTAGAGCAATTTTCTGATTTGATTAAAATTGACTTAGACATTGGCAAGATCATTAACAAACTTATTCTGGCGTCTCCGTGCGTTTGGATAACACTTCTGTAAAGACTTTCATTACAGTAGAATTTAATTAACGGCTCCTGCGATTATTAAATATTTATAAAGTTCTCCTCGTAAGATTTCAAGTCAACATTGACACAGTTAATAGATTCTAGAACGAGTTGAATTAGAATTTGCAGCTAGTTATTTCAGCGTTAATGTTGAATCAACAGTAGCGAAGTGATATTCCATGTCTCGAGTTTTAAAGCGAGTGGAATGTAATGCTAGTAGAGTGGTACAGTAGAGAAGAGGCTAACAATTTGTGTCTCGTTTTGCACTGTCACGACCCAGCAATCAAACGGCTAGGTTACTGCCAAACCGTAACCGTTACAGTAGGTTACGACTGTGTCTCTATCATGTTATACGTGGACACATCAAGCACCGGTCATCTCAGTATTGCTGATACATAAGTAAATATCTTCGCTCACAAAATATCCTACCCCTACTAAAATATCCTACCAAAATTCTTTAAGGGTAGAGGTACCCTTAAAGAATTTTATTGGGATTACGTGTACCCGAATACACATAAATGTAGATGTCCCCTCATTTAAGAGCTTCCAAACTAATGAACCGATTTAAATAAATGAGCCGTCAATCCATTTACCTGAATAACACCTTTTTACGCTTGTTTTTAAGGGTTCCTTGAGGAACTGGTGGAGCTTTTTGCTTCTGTTAAAGAACTAAAGCAATTCTCAAGCACAAAAAGTGTTTTTGACTTTTTTTTTTTTACGACATTCGTCTGAGTTTCTGATGTTTATTGTTAATTGTAATTAAAATTATAGTGTAATGTTAATTAAAATTATATCATTTTTTAAATACCTAATATTTTTTTAGTTCTCCACCACATAATGAAACACAAACTCAAACTCAAACTCAAACTCAAACTCAAAGCATTTATTTCAAATAAACCAATTACAGGCACTTTTGAATTGTCAAGGGGTCGGTCAGTCAGAAAAAATGAAGCTAGATGCCCATTCCAAAGCGTAGTAGGTACCTATGGAGAAGAACGGGCAAGAAACTCCACGGACACTCTTTTAAATAAAAATTTGGTTACAAAATATTGGTTACATCATTCATGTTGAACTTATACATGTGAGAACGATGCAAAACGTTAAAAGCGTCCGTAATAAAAGATAAAAACAAAAATAAAACAATTAAAAAATTAAATCAAATTAAAATAAGCCATGGCAGCTATGAGATGACCAGTCACAACTGACGGCGCCCGTTCACGAACATGACGCATGGATTAGCACCATTCAGCTCAACCATTTTGAAGGGAGCTAAATGATCCAACACACACGCCACCGTCAGCGTGACATTAGAGTGAGCATGACATACTCTCAGCCGCCAGGGCACATTCAAGTCAATGAAAGACATACCCAGTACCTAAATGGTAGCTTTATAGTCTGTACATAGTACTCACACATGTGCTATGCAATTATACAATGCTAAGAGATTGAATTTATACAATGCAAAGATAGTTTTTAAAATCTTCCGCAGCTCCAACAGTATTTTCAGATGCTATACAATTAGTTTATGTGCCCTTGTGGAGCAGGACCAGCGTTGAGCCAAGTATTTTTATCAGCGATGTAATCCCCCAACTTATAATATGCCTGACTGCATAGTGTGCGTTTAATAGAAGATTTAAATTTCGTTTCATTCAGCTCAAGTATGTGGGGAGGTATTTTATTGTAGCATTTTAAACAGTACCCCATGAATGATGAGTCTACTTTAGCCAGCCTGAAACCCGGTTGAACTAATTGGTCCCTATTCCTAGTGATATAATTGTGTCTTGAACCTCTTTTACTAAAAAGATGTAGATTTTTCCTTACGTACATAATGTTTTCATAGATATATTGACAAGGTACCGTCATGATGTTAATATCTTTAAACAGTTCCCTTAGAGAGTCGCGCCTGCGGAGGCCATATATCGCTCTGATGGCTCTTTTCTGCAGAATAAAAATAGACTCGATGTCTGCAGCCCGTCCCCATAGTAGAATACCGTACGACATAATACTATGAAAGTAACTAAAATAGACTAGCCTCGCGGTATCTACATCCGTAAATTGACGGATTTTTCTCACAGCATATGCTGCCGAACTTAGTCGTCCTGAAAGGGATGTTAAATGAGGACCCCATTGAAGCCTAGAGTCGAGCGTGATCCCCAGGAAAACAGTTTGATCGACGAATTCTAGTTTCTCTTGATTTAATACTATCTCACAATTACTACTTTTGACATTTGGTAAAGAAAATCTTATGCACTTAGTTTTTTTCTCATTTAATACTAAATTATTAGCAGTGAACCAATTTTGGACCTGCTGCAGGGCGTTATTTACGTCGTCAAGATTTGATGCACGTCTATTCATTTTAAAAATTAATGAAGTATCATCAGCAAATAACACCATTTGTGGTTGAGTTTTTAACAAATGGGGTAGATCATTAATATATACTAAAAAGAGAAAAGGACCCAATATTGATCCTTGTGGTACACCCATTTTTACTTTTAAACCGAGTGAATTGACACCATTTATTTGAACTTGCTGTTGTCTATCATTTAAATAAGATTTAACTAAACTGAGCGCAAGTTTTCCAAATCCGTAATGCTCAAGTTTCAAGATTAAGGTTTCATGGTCGACGCAGTCAAAAGCCTTGGAGAGGTCACAGAAAATTCCTATGGCATCTTGGGCCTCTTCCCACGCCGTAAATATGTGTTTTAATAAGGTGACACCGGCGTCAGTCGTACAACGTCCCTTGGTGAAGCCATACTGTTGATCATGTAAGATTTTATTGGTATTAAAATGATTGAGCATTTGATTAAGCATTACCTTTTCAAACACCTTGCTTAATACTGGCAACACGGACACGGGTCTATAATTATTGGTATCTTTACTGTCCCCGGATTTGAAAAGTGGTATTACCTTACTATATTTCATTAGATCAGGGAAGACTCCTTGATCCACACACAAATTAAATATTAAGGCTAAGTACGGCGCTATAGTCTCAATAATGGAGGTACAAACTTTGATTGACATTCCCCATAGATCTTCGGTTAATTTGATCTTAATTTGCTTGAAAGCTTTTAATACTGTTATGGGGTTTATATGCTTGAATTTAAATTCAATCGGGCAGGATGAAACGTTGGCTCTTAATAAATCAATAGAACGCGAGGGCGAGGAATTTAAGGTTTCAGTAGTTTTAAGTGGGATACTGGTAAAGAAATTTACAAATTCTTGAGCAACTTCTTTGTTAGTGCTTATGACACCACGTGAAGTTTCTAGTGTGAAATCACTGTTATGTCTTTTATTCCTATTTGTTTCGTCATTGATAATTTTCCAAACCGTCTTTATTTTATTATCGGCTGATTTGATCTTGTTGCTAAGGTACAAGGCTTTAGCTACCTTGCAGGTATTTTTAAAAGTTTTAGAGTAAGTAGCAACGTATTTATTAAAAGTGTCAGAGTTAATAAAAGGCTTAAGGCCATACAGCTCAAACAATGTTTCCCTACTTTTCCTAATACCCTTAGTTGCCCAGTCACTGAACAGAAAATTTGGGCAAATCGTTTTAGTTTTCTTTTTTAAAGTATTATCGAACTCGGTGCGCACTACCGAAAAGAATTCCTCATATAATTCATTAACATTGTTTATAATATGACCCGGTATACTTAACTTACTAATTAAGTTATTATTAAATTTACTTAGATTGCTGGTTGTTACTTGTCTAGATTGTATCTGAAATCTTTGTAATGGTGTGTTGCACTTGAAAGCAACAGTTTGACCACTGTGATCCGAAGGCAGATAATTTACAATAGCTTTATCTAAGTAGTCGCAGCAACAAAAAACATTATCAATACATGTAGCAGTATTTGTAGTTATGCGGGTTGGTTCTGAAAACACATTTGACAGATTGAATGATTTAAAGAGACTTAATATTCGACTGCTATTTGAACTATTTTCTAAGATATTAATATTGAAGTCACCACAGATAATTATTGATTTTTTCCCCGTTGCAAGTTTTGCTAGAACATCTTCCATTACTGCCTCAAATATGGAGTAGTTTTGATAATTGGGGGGTCTGTAAACGCACACTATGACATACCTATCTAGCTCAACACAGGACAACTCAATGTTATGTTCAACCGACAAATCAACTATATCTTTACGAGTCTTAGATTTAATAGACTTTTTAACTAAGATTAGTGAACCCCCACGCAGCATTGATTTGCGGTTAAAACAACTGACCACGCTATAATTTTTATAATTAATTAACATCTCAGAATCTTTCAACCAATGTTCAGTTAAACAAATAATTTCGAACATAGTTTTTTCTAAAAATAATTCAATTACTAATTGTTTGGAAGAAAAGCCTTGAATATTTTGATGGAATAATTTCAAGGTATTCTGCTTAGACACTTTTTTACAATTAACTATTTTAGAGCCAGAAGACACCTTGTTCTTGGTAGGTATAACTACAGTGTTACTGGTATCTTCTGTTGTCTTACTATCTAGTTTAAATTAACATCCAGAGTGAGCCCCAAGACTCCCATGCCATCACCAGGCAATGAGATCCTACTACTTGTGGACCCCACATTATGACAAGAATTTGCCATAGTGACACATGGATCCTCCTTCGTACAATAATTGTAAAAGTTTATAGCATTAGTGCTACAGTTACTGGTGGCCACCTGTACATTAGAATTATTACTAATAATTGCGGTGTTAATTATAGTACTGCACGTCGACATACTACTTATGTCTGAGTTTATATAAGCTAATAGCCTCGCTATTTGAAGTCTAAACCTAATGGGCAGATACACTGTATTCCTTGTCGATTTCAACTTATCAACAAAATTGTTGGTGTCAAAAAATATAAGTTTGTCACTGTAGTGACTTACTAAGAACTGAATATGCTTGTTAAGCATATGTATATAATTGTTTTTTCTATTTGATAACCTCTCAAAATAGGGAAAAGCACACAAAATAATTTTATTACAATTTAACTTTAAAATCTCAGTAACACTGTCAGTGATATCTTCCTTTTTGACCTGGGAACTATTTCCTACAAATACAGTTATGTTGGTATTAGAATCATATTGAGTCCTTGTAATTGATGTCATTATTTCTTTGAAGGATATCCCAGGTAAACAATAGTTTTGAGTAGAAAAACTCAAGTTGTTACTAACTAATTTCCCTAACCCTCTTCCTATACTATCTGAAAATATAACTGACTGATAGCAAACTTGACTACTACAAGAGGAAATACTACTAGCTACTGACTGTACCATTTGAGATAATTCTTGCACAATATCAGGTTTATCTTGATTGAGGATACAGTCTTGAGACACACTCTCAGTCTGGGACGGGTCCTCCGTTGCCTCAGGCTGGACAGCATCAGGGTTTGAAACCTGACAAGTACACTGACACCTAACTAACTCATTAGCAGCAAGAATGTGTTCTTTAATTTGGTTCTGAGAACCCACATATTTAATGAAAAGGGAACTAAGTCTGCTCTCAAGTACCTGTATGTCGGACTGTAAGCGCTGTGTATCAATTTCATAAATGTTTTTGCTGTCTTCTAATTTTATTTGATAATTATTTAATTTATTGATTAGATCAATACGTTCCTTTCTCCGTGGAATATTTTTGGAAAAGTGTTTTTGTTGTCTCCTAATTTGTTTACATTTTTTAATTATTCTATTTAGTTTAGCATATTTTTTCATTTTCTTATGACTAACTTTATAACTATAATTCTGTTTCAACAAGGAATCTTCAGTAAGGTCAATAGTTATAATGGAATGAGGGTTACAATTAGTATTTAATAGTTCATTATATAGGTGATTAGTTTCTTTGACCTGCGTACATTCTTTTTCTTTCTCTAACTGGATAATACGACTATTAGCGTGAATTAATTCATCTTCTAGGTCCCTAACTTTGCTTAAGGCCTCCTCGTACAAGTTACTACAGTTGCTGAAACCATCAGTGACCACCTTCAGTTGATCGCGTTCATCAACAACATTGAGATATTGTTGATGTAGGTCTACTAGCTCCCGTTTAAGGCTTGAGTTTTTGTTAACTATCTTCTTAATTTCCTCCTCACTTTCATCATTCTCTTGCAACAATTGTTTACATTGGAGCTTAGATGCTTCAAGGTTTTGGAGGGCCGTTCTCAATTTAAGCTCCATATCCTGAGCAGTAGCCTTACGGGTCATCACAGGCATGGTTTCAGGATTTGTAATTTTTCTGATGTGGGTAGGTTGCCTAGATTTAAGAAAGCTAATAAGTATTTAATATCACAGTATAAAAGCAGTGCAAAACTAACGATCATGGACGTTTTAATTGTTTAATGTATATATTATACTTAGATCTGATTGAGACTATCAGAATCTTTGCTAAGTTTCGTTTTCTACAATGTAAACAATGCGATTGAGACCCAATACAGAGTGCTAAATCAGCGAACTATTTATGTAAAAAGACACGAGAACGTGTAACAGAGTTAATGTGATGATTGTGTGCTATTATTATATAAAAGTAAAGCAATACTCCCCGTTTAAATCCGCAGTTCAAACGTCAGCTGTTGATTTTAGGTTACCGGTTCGTAACCAAACACTGTGTTTTACTTTATATATTTACAGGAAAACAATAATCCTGAGTATTTATGCAATTATATTACGTTTACACATAAAATTAGACCTTAATTTAACTTAATTACTAATTTAATTTAATATTAAAACGCGGAACAAAAATTTGACATGTCACTCGGGCAGTGTTGCCAGTTGTACATTTATGTACTTACAGTAAAAAATGCTCGATCTAACCATAAGTCTGTTTTTAAAGCAAGATTTAAAGAGAAAACTGGTTGTGAATGTAAATAAGTACGTACCATAGAAATCTATGGTACCTAACATGTTGGCTAGTTATTGCGAATTTCACCAATGAAACTGAACGCGTTCAAGAGCTGTTAGTGTCAATATTCCACAACAATTTTGACAGGGATTCACTCGACCTCTTGATGGCGATTTAGATGTGCTAAAAGCGTTCAGTTTCATTGGTGAAATTCCTTTTTAGAATACATAATGTAACTGTCTGGCGGTTTTTTGTACTTTTTATGTGCCTACGCGGTCGTTGGGCTCCCTAAAATATGATTGAGCTACACGATGATTGATGCAGTCACACATATATGTTTTTACTTTAAAAGAGAGCATGACCTCTGAGTTTGTTTCGGCATTTCTTCTCAGGGATCAGTCAGCCAGGAAAAACTGACGCCATCTAGTTTTAAAATTTTGCCTAAATTGACTTGTAAAAGTATCTTAGAAGATCTACTTACAGAAAAACAAAAAAAGAAATAAAAATTGTTAAGCTGAAATAAACATTTCATTATTTTGCATTTCGATGCATGCATAGACAACTATGCAATATTTTGCATCATATCATAGAGATGATGAATAATATAGTACCAACCATTTACTATTCACTACAATGTATATTAACTATTTAAGTCGTATTCAAGCTTGTAACTGCCTCATTAAGCCATACCTCACGCTGCATTATAATTGGATACCTAATCAAGTCTCCCGCTATTGTTTACAGTACCGATTGCTGGAATGTCGTGACACACGACAGCCTTCATATTGTAACCTAGTGACCTGAAACCAATTGTATTCTACACCTTTCTGCTTTCCCTATAGAAATATAATCGTGCCGTAATTGAATCAAATCCGTAAGAATGTATGAAGGATGTTGCTGCGTGATCGAAAAAAATGCTGTGCGGGACGCAGGATGCGACTGCGCGCGTCGAGTATTTTAATGATTAGTCACGCGACTATTCGCCCCAGTTTGGACACGTCCATACATATTATTTGACACAATCGGCGCGAACGAAATTTTAATTTAATAATATTTTATACTTTTAATTATTATTTAATGAATTTGATTTAAAAAAAACTAGGATTAGATACTCTTATAAATTTTTTAAATTAAAATACCATAATAGTAAATAATTATTTATTGAAAATTAAATAATTTGGTGGTATTGTAGTGGTGGCGGGATTCGCCTCAGTTTGGAATGGACAACAGCAACTAGCTTGCATGGAAGCTGTTTCTGTCCTCTTGGTGAAAAGAGGTTGCGGTAATGCGGTCCAAATATCTGAACAATGAACTGCAACTTTCAGAAACCTCATATTATTTCTTTAGTGCTCCACTTTTTAATGACGAAATCTTAAAGCGTTTATTCTGAAAGTTGACAGCCACATTTCTTATTTCCATACAGTAATATTGTCAAATTCATCATAACAGGTAAATATTTGACAGCTATTTGCGACGTTGTGTTGCCTACTTTCAGAATAAACGCAATCATGTTTTGTAGTATAAAATTATAAAGGTATAAAATAAATTAATAATTAATTTCGGCTAGTTACCCCGTAGAGTATACGCTAACCTAAAGCTTATCAAAGGTCTAAAAACTCGTTTTCTAGGAATAATAAGGTTTGTTTTTGAAGCATTACGTATGCGGTACCTGTAATATTCTCTTTAGAGGCACAGAAGGCTTCAAGTTCCTAGAATTTGTGTAGGAGCTTTGATGGGATCGGATTAGATAATCGGATAGTTCCATCTCTTTAGTTTTGCGTTTGATCTTCATCCTACTTATAATATCTTTACCTACCTATAATTATATAATTGTTTCGCAAATGTGTTTGTCACCTAACTCGTCCTAAACGGCTGGACCGATTTGGATGAAATTTTGTGTGTATAATTTGAATGGGGTCCCTAAAATTGGACCTGGTAGGTGGCGCTGTTCGGGCATATTATATTATATTTAAGAAAAATTTTATGTTTGTTTCCCAATGCACAAACGCAAAGACGGCTGAACTGATTTGGATGCACACGGAAAGTTTATAACCTGATACTTTTAATACTATGTACTGAATTCTTATAGTTTCATTTGCATAAACCACCCCTATATGTAGGTATATTTGTACGCCAAATGGCAAAACATAGAGAAACATAATTATAAAAATTATAATATCTTGCACACTGTTGTAACCTATGTTTACAAATAAGAGTAAATCCCGGTAGTACGTAATTTTCGTGGGATATTTCCCGACATCCACGCGGGCGAATTTGCGGGTAAAAGCGTTCTTATAAGTTTTAGTACCGATTGATGACCGTTGTTTCACGCCGTCAGGAGCATCTATACAGGGTGTAATTGAAATAACTGAAAACAACTTCATTATGCACAACTTCATGTGAGAAATACGGAAATCGCAATAAGTTAGCATAATCCTCAAATGTCGATTTCATGAAATAGTCATACAAAAGGATTACATGAACTTAGAGAGTTGTATTGATGATTTTTATGATTATAAATCTGTAAAGCCATATTTGTTACGTCGTAAATCATACTTTAATGAAGATACAACGTGACGCTGACCTGCAAATTGCAAAAAACGTAACAAAATTTTAATTTTGTACCTTGGCGCATCCCAAGGTGGCGGCGCGGCGGTGCCGTGTACACGAGCACTAACAGATTTTCAGTTAATTCAATTATACCTTGTATAGGTACTATCAAAAGTGAAGAACACCATAAAAATATAAGTTCATTAATTTTCTCAGCTAATCAGTCCTTTTCCTTTAACGGTGAATCTGAGACTGCCAACAGACCCTATTCCTGCCTATTCTTATGAAAATGTTCTAAGATTCACCTGTACCCTAATTACGTAATGCACAATCAATCAGAATCTGAATCGCTTTGAAACAGATTGCTAATCCATTGTTTCAAAAGTTCGAAAATAAATTCTGTTCAGCAACATAAATAACGCAATGATTGTTGTTGAACTGTCAAAATGAAACAAATTAATGGAAATCGTGTACGAAAATGTGTTGCGTAATTAGATAGCTGGTTTGCCAGACAGATTATACGAACTACGTTTTTAAAATCAAGCAGGAGACAACCTCCATAAAGCCAATATCACATTTCTTTAATTCTGGCCTTGCATTCGGCATCTTCCGATCGGAGTGGTACTGTATAGAAAATAAATAAAAAATGTTTCTATTTCTGAATTCATTAGTGAAACGATCCAATGATGTTGAATCAGCAGTCAGCACACGCCTACCGAATGATCTAAAAATGAAATGAAAGGAATGAACGTTCATCCGCTATGAACGTTCAAACGAAAACGAGTGCGTATCATGAACAGACCTTTGGCCGTATAGATATTATGAAAAAACATCTGAATATATTTATTCACATAACTTTTATTTGAATTTTTGAGTTAATTATCTATCCCTGTACGCTATCAATTTTGCTATTTTCATACACTGGCTGGGAGTTATTTATTTACGCCCAAAGATGCGTTAAAATTTATGTTGAAATATGGAAGTTTCGACACTTATAACTATCTTTTTTTTCTGTTTCCGTACAGCTAAATAATGACGAGACAAGTAGATATAATTTTTATTTTTAATGTACATTATGAAACAGTGAATTAAACTCCATACTACGTTAGTAAAGAAAAATAACTGACTAAGGTACCCTTAATACCTGCTTCCTAAAATAATTCCTAATTAGTCATTAAATGTAGAAAGTCATAATAAGTATATTATAATGTATATACATCATCATTCATCATCATTCTCCTGCCTTTATCCCAATTTTATTTGGGGTCGGCGCAACATGTTCCTTTTTCCATACTTCGCTATTAGTCGTCATCTCGGTAGTCACCCCCTTTCTAGCCATATCATCTTTCACACAGTCCATCCATCGTTTCTTTGGTCTTCCCCTACTCTTATAGTCATCGACATTTATTGACGATACATTATATTGTATATACATATACATAATAATATATGTAATATATTTTTATTTATACCTATACATCAAGACGATAGATTCTTCACCGTCAGAACTTTAATTAAGTCTCGAATGTACATACAAACGAGTTGCCGAAACTAGTTAACGTGTTTAGTAACTATAATTAAACTTATACCAACTTATGATGAGGTACAGCAATGTTATTTCATCAGCTATCGATTCTTGGTCGGTTCCTTTATTTAACGAATCGTTAGTGTAAGTGTGTGTTACGAATGGTTAACAGCTATTTGATTGATTGATGTTTTGAAAACTCGAAATGCCAAATCTGTTGGTTCTTCTACAGAAGTTAGATGTTTAAAGTGTTTTTTGATATCGAGTAATATCTATTAGTATTATAATTTAACACTTTTGACTCCACCCATTTTCGTCGAGCTCATACGCCATGCTGCCATACATATTGCAAGCGGACCCTCCGGGAGGGTTCCCGGCATTACGTTTGCGCTCAACTTAACCATCGCGAATGGTCAACGACATTAGGTTTAAAACCGTGTTATAAAACACTGTAAAGCGAAGTGAAATAGTGTTTTCTGGGGGTCTTGTCGCTATCCGTAGTTTCCAACCTTTTTTTAGTGAAGATTTGTAACGGTGAACAAAAAATTTAAAAAAAATCGAATTCTTTGATTTGAAAACCAACGCATATAGGCTAATAAATCTTGTTAAAATATACGTCTGATTTAATTTTCACGGTTTATAATGCTGTATTCGCTAAGAAAAACTTACATTTAAAATGAGCCCTCGGCGAGGACTCCTGGCATGCCATATGCTACTAGGTGAACCCTCCAGGAGGGTTCCCGGCACTGAACGTGTTAAAGTCGCTTTTCGTGTCTGTGTGAACGCGTTGAATCTAAACTATGCTCCTCGCGATAAGATTTTCACCGTCATTTAGAGCATTTATTCCGGAAGGTTTCTGTGTATAATACATACAACATTGAACTTAGATACAGCACAGAAATCATATTCACATATTCACTCACATTGCACCAATGCGAAGCAGGGTCGCTTAGTTATTTATGAATAAAAGTCAGTAATTTATAGAAACCCAGTTTCAATAATATTTTCATAGTGATGTACCTTGATGGACTCTACGTACTAACATCAAAGAGTTTATCGTAATAGGATTTCTTGCATCCTGTCTTTGATGTACTATTGCCTTCTTTTCAGCATTTTTATTCCATTTTCTACGATCACAAGGATTTATTTGTGCCGCGTTGTGGCTTTTATGTCTGTATTTTATGGAGATTCCTCACTTGGAAATGTACATTTAAATATTGATTAGCATACCGTGGATATAACAAGACGTTAAAACAACACAGTCTTTTAATTACCATTTTGATGAAGTTGTATTTTTTGGGCACAAGACTGTTTTCAGACTATAATATTTACTGGAACATGTTATTTCTGAAACTAAAAGTTTATCCTACTTTCCTACTGTAAAAGTTTGTATGTTTGGATATTTGTTACTCAATCACGCAAAAACGGCTGTTTGTATTTGGATGAAATTTGGCACACAGATGGTTTATAATCTGGATTATCACACAGGAAACTTTTTATCCCGGTAGTACGTTCCCGTGGGATAATTTCCGACGTCCACGCGGGCGAAGCTGCGGGCGAAAGCTAGTCATACATAATTATTATTATTACAATTACTCCAGGACCGACAAGATTAAAAAGAAAAAGACTTTTAAGATTTTCGATCTGAAATCACGATGAACCAGACAGCCTATGTATGTACAACTGCGGTCAGAAGTCCAGTATAAGGGAGTCACTCACACTCATTCAGCTCTATTCACCTTATGCCCATAGAAAACAACGTTCAGCTTTCCACGTCTATTCAGCTTTCACGGCAAATAATTATAAAATGTGGACAAATGTGAAATTATCATGCGAGTGTTATAGAGTTCAGCGCTGTTCTGTTGCGTTCAGCGCTGTTTTGTTCAGCGCTGTACGCGGCTGATAGAAGCAGAACTGTATAAGTGTGACTAAAATCGTTCAGCGAAACGCGAATAGAGCTGAATAAGTGTGAGTAGTCCTTTAATCTCATCATTAACGACTAGTACTTCTACATTTAGGTATTTCGATTTTATTAATTTTTAGAATACAATAGACGATGTATATTTATAGTAACTTAATCCTTATAGAGTCTTAAAGAACCCTGTAAGAAATCGACATGTGTTTCGCCTCTCAATGAGGCATCCTCAGGACCTTTGACTTGTTGCGAACTCGGACACGACGTGTTGTCACGACAAGAGCCGAACGCAAAGTGAGCTACAACCGCCCGACAACCCCACTTATAAAGAATCGATTCACACAAAAGATAATACTCACTCCCAAAATCTATATCTACTCTGACACAGAGGCATCATAACAAAAATTGTAAACATCACCGCTTTTTTGGTTTATTGGTGGTTCGGGCGAGTAAATTCGTGCGAATCACCAATAAGCCGCATATTCCGCGAATGAGCGCTTTTATAATTTCTAAATTGGCGGTAGGTATTGTCGTGGACCTCCATGTCCATGACACGGCATCACAATAACACAGGCAAGTAAACTGGATGGAAATATTATGAAGACGCTTTTAAATTTCCGTCTACGATAACTTTATAACGTGCATGTATTTCCATACATTTTATGGACGTGGATGTGAACGTTCACAATAATATCGTGACGTTAGAAATTATAAAACCGCACATTTCAAGCGATAACAAATTTATAACGTCATACTAACAATTTGAAACCGTGGCTGAACCGAACCAGCTTTATGCACACAGCGCACAAACATTCCTCTATTCTTTCCAACAACACGAGCAATAAATGTTATCAAAGTAACGTCTTCTCATTTCATTTGTGTAACAAAGTAGTGAATAGCGTGCCGCCGTATCTTAGCACAATGCAGGGTACAGCACTACAGGTGCGCTCCGAGTGTTGTCTCGCGACATTAGACTAGAATTGTAGCTCAGTACATACAATACACAGTCATGATATCGTTACCAGTCTACCACACACACATACCACGGTTTTAGAGACCAACTCCACTGCAATGAATAAAATATACTACCAGTCCCAGAGTTTAATCTTGTCTTGTTGGAACATCACTATGTTGCTAATAGTGTTTCGTGCTGCTATTGTGCAGGGAATGAACCAAATAATTACGTGCATGTAGACCCTAGGTATGTACCAACCGTTTTATTTTATTCCAGTGGTGGTGACCAAAGGTCATCCTGACCACTTTGACCCGAATATGGTTTTAATTCCATTAAATTAGCTGCGACATCATGCGGTTGATTTTGAAATTATTATTTTAAATTCAGCTGCACTTTAACGGCTGCTGCGGTGTGCGGCATAGGGTAATGATATATTATTCAATATTTTAAACATAGACGTTATAATTAATGTTCCGGTACCTACAAATATATATCTAGGTACTGTTAGTTAACTATGTATGCATTCAAAACTCTAAACATTATTTAATCTCCGCTTAGCCGGTAAAATGAGAAAAGAAGCGTACAAGAATTTATCTTGCACGTTTTTACGATGATTTGTTACGTGTCTCCTTAGAGATAAAAAATATAAATATTTTAAAAAGGCCCTGGCATCATGACAAGACGGCATGTCTAAGTGGCCCCCTCGCCTCACGCGCCGCGCCGTTAGCCCGACAGTTCCGAGTGTATGGGGCGTAAACTCACTGATCGTACGAACCGAGTGCCTTCAACGATCCTTTTACGCGATGTAATACGCGAGCAAGGATAAATGCCGTTTTGAAATATATCGCACTTTTATTTCACTTCAACGTCCATGAAGGATTGTAGCGCCCCAGTTAACAGAACTTATTGCATCAATTCCTCCACTTCGTAAACACTTCACTGAACTTTAAAGACACTTCCAAACCAATTAACGTGGACGCACACCAAGACGATTCAACTTCTGCATATCAAATCAAGCGAGCCGCAGGTACAGCGAGTTGGAGACTCGTGGCGGGCTAGTTTGCCCCCCGGTGTTTGCCGCTAAACCACATTTCTGCTCCATTGAAAACTTAATTATGACTGTTCCGCTCGAGCTCACGCCACACTAGTGTGACTATAATGCGGTGTGTCCTTGTTACAACGTTTTCTTAATAACATTAAGACGCCATCAAGTGGAGTGTTCGTCCGGTCCTTTCAAAACTAAATGTGCGGCTTTTAGGAATCCCGCAAGTTTGGCCATCTATTTACTTTAGGCCCAAGTAAATAGCTTCGATCAACTAACCATCTACGTACCTACAAATGGCTACCGCAAAATATAAGTCTCTTATGAAAATTAAAACATTAAACATTACATAAGAGTATAGGTTTTGGATATTCGCCAATTTTTAAAAGTTAATACTTTTCGTGAGTATCTAAGTCGTGAGTCTTCCCCTGCAATATGCCTTTAGTCTGGAGAAGTTTCTTGTAATACTGCACCACCAGCGGATCCGGAATGTATAAACTGAACTGCAGTAAAAATGGTCTGCATTAACTATTAACTTGCGACAATAACACTGAAGTGCCATTTAATTATGGACCATTCATTAACCTTTTACGACCCGTTAGTCATAGTGACTTTATAGCCTATTTGAGGCAACTGAATTTCACGTTCTGGATCTGAATACGAAATTGAATTGGACTCAACCAGTCATACCGAATGGGCTTATTGAACACGATTTACTGGCTCACAATGAATAGGTGCCAGTAACCATGACTAAATCCATTAGACTTCAAGCTACCACCAGAAATATCGTGCGAATTGTGTAACATGCAATAGAAATATCACGTACCTAGAAGGCTGGATTTAGCTTTAAATGTATATTATGTACTGCTTCTTACAATTTCAGTTAAACTGTTTCCAATTAAACAAATTAAATGTTAGAACAGCTGAAAAACGTATTAGCTAAACTCGAAACAGGATTTATCTAGCCAAAACAAGCTAACTTCATCTCACCTTCATTTTATTTGTTAGTCCCGAGTTACCAACTAGGGCTCAGGTAGAACTAAACTCCAACTTGTCTAATTAAAAGCTAACTCCTAGTTTTCGTTAAGGTCTAAATTATTTTAACAATGTATGTTGGAGGAAGTAGCGAGCAAACTGGGGTTGGTATCATCACAACAGAGGTATCATGGTATCAATAAGACTATTATTTAGCAAAGTACGAAGTTGTGGAGTTTCCAAACAACGAGAACTTTGGAACTGGCGCCTGGCTCTTATTCTACGTTTGCCGTATACGTTGTTACACCATATAAGTGTGGGGTAGGTGGTCCCGTATCGTGCCCCGCCACAACGAATTAAAACTTTTCTATTTAGAAGAAACATGCTTCTAACGGAACACTGCCATTTGGGAGTAGAAACACAAGTAATAATGCCTTCTCCCCTAGAAAACATACGTGTTTTTGTTCGCTGAATTATTGCTCTGTCGAAGTTGGAACATAATGTATTTTCAGCTTGATGTAAGCTGTCTTAATAAACGTTTCGTTTATGTGGAAGGCCGTACATAAAAGTCTGAAGTTAAATTAGGGATAACAAACGGAACCTTTGTAGTAAAAATTAATGGAGTACTTAATACGTATTAAGCAGAAATAGGTAGATACCTACTGTAGGCAAGGTATAATCTTGTGCGCCCACATTTCAATTTGTTATTTCAATCCAGGCTGCCTGCTTCTAAGAATTCGCATTAGTATAACCTAGTCATTATCTTCCAATAAAATATATCTCTATTTTCTAACAATTTAAATTCAATTCAATTCAATTCATTTGTTCAATAACAATTTTTATATCGTGTCTGAATTTCTATAACTAAATATATAATTATGAAACACCATGCATGCAATATATATTTAAATCATTACAATAATCCAAATTACATTAAAATCAGAATTATAATTTAAAAAAAATCATAAGTCAATTCATAAAATTCAATAAAATTTACATTTCAAATTAATACAATTTTATTACATATAATCCGTAGTTGCTCATTTGTGTTTTTAAGAATACATACTAAATACCTGCAGACTTAAATGTATTTTCATGTATTATTTCGACATAAGTTCCTAAAAGCTACCAAGAAAAAACATAATCTCCATTGATATTGAGCCAGAATACTTTCCCGGTGACGTAAGCTCCACTGGATATTATACATCATGCATTTTTAGTGGCTAGGAAAACTTTCAGGGGCGAATACATTCGTTACAAACAAACAACTTTTATTCTACGACTTTATGAAAGCAGCATAAAAACAACTTCACGTGCAAAATTATATGTGAGGAGAGAAGTCTTTATGGACGGACAACATTCTTTTAGCAATAGCCAATCAAAATAATAGGGGGGTACCATCCGCACTTGGTCGATATACCGACTCGTACTCAGCGCTTCTACTCCACATTTTATTATGCGCACGGCCAAAGTGTGGAAATCTCTGCCAGCGTCTGTGTGGGTTCCTCGTATAACCCGAGCAAGCAAGAGTGGACAGACATCTTCTGGGCTCGTTCCGTCATAGCCCTCATTCATCGCTTTCCTTCAGGCAAGATCGAGGTTAAGTGCTGGCCCAAAACACATAAAAATAGACTGCTAAAATTATAACCCTTCCTTTTGGCTTTGCCGTAGTCGGGTAAAAAGGGATAGAAAGAAGAAATATCTAGATTAAAGAAAAAACAAAACAATTCACAAACTCAAACTTAAAGCATTTATTTCAAATAAACCAATTACAGGCACTTTTGAATTGTCAAGGGGTCGGTCAGACAGAAAGATGAAGCTTGATGCCCATTCTAAAGCGTAGTAGGTTCCTATAGACAAGAACGGGCATGAAACCACACGGACACTCTTTTAAATATGGTTACAAAATATTGACTAATGACGGCACCCGTTCATGAACATTACGTAATAAATCTAGACCTAATAGCCTTGCAGTATTTTTTGAGAAAAACACAGACACACACACATACATACTGGTCGAATACTAAACCTCCTTTTTGAAAGTCGGGTAAAATGAAAAAAAAAATTGCAACACACAGCTGTTAACCTGATAAAGTGATAACATCCCGCGTTAAATCCCTAACCAGACGGAAGCACATTATTCCTTTAGTTTGACCACGTTAAATAAAGATTGTATTTGCACAGAGCCCTTATTTGCGGAGGTTTTACTTATTCACTAGTACGCAGTTTGTGCGGTGGACAAATAAAGTTCTATATGTGCTCTCCATGATCCTATTTATTTTTCACAAAGAAGAAATTGGGCCGCTTTATTGATCTTCGCCTGTGAGGTTGCGGATATTATGGTCCAGGGGGCCTACCACCACCTTTAAAGCAGTATTATTTTAATCTTACTCCAGTGGGGGAAACAGATGGAGCTATACGTCCTGTAGAGCTTCATCTCTTGCCCACACTTAAAGAAACATTAAAATAATACTGCTTTAGAGGTGGTGGTAGGTCCCCTGGACCATACTATCCGCTTGGTGGTGATCCAGATAAGCATTGTTATCAAATTTTTCTGATAGGATAGGATCATCTCTTTAGGGTGTGTAGGCCCCGCTACAAACTGTGGTCACAACCATAGAAACGGGTTTTCTACGGGTTTTGTTGACGGAAGAATAGACAAAATGATAGATTTATCTGTCTGTTTATCTGTTATTTCGTCTATTCTTCCGTCGACAAAACCCGTTTTTTATTGTGGCCATGCTAAGGCTGCCTGTCCACTGGAGCGGAAAGGAGAAAAGAGGAGTGGAGATGTGCCAATATTAACCAATAGAATCTTGACTCCGTCCCTGAGTTTAGATTTTATTGGTTAATAATGGCACATCTCCGCTCCGCTCCTCTCCTCTCCGCTCCATTGGACAGGCAGCCTAAGCACCCAGGTAGACTTTTCTCTAAGGCATTATCGATTAACGCAAAGATCGAGCAAGAATCGAAACCGCAATACGGGCTACCTTAGTTTAAGATTTAAAAAAGTGTACGATGCCTAACAGACTCGTAAATCACATTTCAAAACCATTATTTTTCATTAAAACCAACTTTAAAAGAAGGTAATAAACACCAACGGGCATCCGCTCCCACATGACATCCCGCTAAAGTGTTTCCCATGCTACCATGCAGCTAAGTGAGACAAATTGCAGTTTTAATTAATTCCTGTGACGCCTGCCCAGTGCCCACCGGCAGGTAAAATTCTCAGGGCCTAAGCTTTTGCATGCAAATTAACACCACCGCCGTATTGATCCGACAGGTTAATTTCTCGCCTTATTAAAGCATGACAAGCTTACTCTTGGCTTTATCGGAAAATGAGTTTAGCAGTTCGCTGGGTCTCTGGAAATAGTTGCGGCTGCGCTTTTTATTACGCGGGGAATTGCATGTGAAGGTAGAAGAATGAAGTAATAATGGCTCTAAGTTTAGTGGTAAAACACCAACGTGTTGAGGTTCAATATTTCTATAATTTAGCGCTGCAGAACCAACTTTAATCGTAGGTGGCAGTATAATTATATAAAGATAAATTAAATTTAAAAAAGAATTGGAAATAATCTTGCTTGGCTCTAGGGTAGTCTTTCAGTTTGATAATCACTTCGAACTTGAACTCAAAGCAGGATTTTAGAACAATAACAATTTCCAAAATGTTGCCAGCTTCCGAAATAATGTGTGAAAATTCTCTTGTGCACCTTCCCCCCAATTCCCTCACACTTGAAAGTATTTAAGGGGCTTACCGAGTTTTGGCATCACGTAGGATCATGACCACCTAATGACGTTAACCGCGACTGTGCCTTAAGCACTTTCGGAAGTATGTCGAAGACACATAAACGGTTGGCGATCTCTGGCCGCAATATCCAACGTTAAGCGAACTAAGTTGGGACTTTGTGCATTAAAGTGAAGGTAGGGATTCATTAAGACTTTGCGTTTAAGAGGTATAAAGAAAGGCCATATTGGTCTGAGAATAAGTAAGGGATCGTCCACTAATCACGTGTTGTTTTAAGCAATTTTTTAACCTGGTGATACGTAGTGAGATTTTACGCTAACCCAAGTCACGTGTATTATATTGGTGCAAAGTATCTTAAATTAAATACAGAATATTTTATGTTTAAAGAAAAAAAGAAAAATATTTTATTTTGGGGGCCGCTTTTCGGTTTAGAAAAGCGCGTTAACAGAAAAAATAAATAGGTACACGTAATATCTCACGACAACCCTCACCACTCCCCCTTGTGATATTTCGTGATTTATGGATGACCCCTAAGTAATCGTAATTTTCTTTTGATTATGACCGACTTTTAATGTCGGATATTCTAACTTATCACAAAAATATTCTAATCAGCACGCTGTTTATAAACGAGTGGATAAAGAAAAAGAAAGAAAGAAAGAAAATATGTTTATGGATAAGACCCTTGTGGTAGTGCACACGACACAACTATTCGAAACGCGTGACAGTTTCTAAACATCTTCACTGCTTGACCGCACCCATGAAGTCTGCTCAGCTCCAGCCGGTCCGAGCGTAATGTTGTAGTCTCTGTCGAGCGCTGCCCCTAGGCGGCGCTGGCGTCCCCATTATTCACTTCAGTAACGTATTTCCGACATGTATAGCATAGCAACATGTTCCGGAGTTAACGCACACCACCAAACATCCCAATTAGAATATTATGTTATAATCACCGCTTGACCGTTATAGTGGACATCAGGTGGGCATAACAATTAAAATTCTATTGTGTCTCGTTAATGACAGCTGGAGGCCTAATATATACACTGAATTTGTACTATTATGAAGAAAACATTGTTTATTTATTAAATTAGTTATACTGATTGTGGGAGAAAATTGTTGTCACATTACAAACCTACGCACGCACACAGTCGCACACGTATAAAGCTGCCTGTCCGTTGACGCGGAGCGAGGGAGTAAGAGCGGAGTTGCGGACTGTGTGTGTCCATTGATGCGGAGCGGAGTTGCAGCCTGTGGGGAGCTAGGCCGAGTTCACGAGACGACGTAATTTGAGCGGGCTGATACCCTGCGGCAGGGTTTTTTTTTCCCGCTCCCCGCTCCGCTTCCAAGTTTTTTATGAATTTTTCAACTAGTCCGCATATCCGTGTCCACTGAAGCGGAGCGGTGATTTTATGCAATTTATTGGCACAGCTCTGCTCCGTTCCTCTCCTCACCGCTTCAGTGGACAGTCAGCCTAAGGGTCTAACGTCGTAGGTACTTCGTCCATTTTGTTTATTTAATTTACGTAGGTTATAATTATTTTTGGAATAAAATATTACTTACCTGTATTAAAAAATAGCAGCGCCCTGCAGTTTCACCTGCATAAGTCTCGATTCCGTGGGAATATCGGGATAAAAAGAATCCTTTGTGCTGAGATAGGAGCCTTTTGGCTTCGCACAGGACTCTGCTTTTTTTGTTTTATTTTTATTGTTTTTTATTTCTTATTGATGTTTCAATATGTTTTAGTTTCGTTAGTGATCTGCTGTGCTTGTCCCAATAAATAATTTTTCTTTCTTCTTTCTTTCTTTCTTTCTTTGTCCTAACCCAGATCATGGTCTACCCATGTGGCAAATTACATCTAAATCCGTTCAGCCGTTTTAGCGTGAAAGCGTAACAAACAAGCATAGACAAACATAAAAAAATCAAATCTTTTCTCTTTATAATATTAGTTTAGATTAATTAAAATGGTCGATTGGCCCGGATTCGGACAAGTTAATTCGTGCGAGTCACCAATAAGCCAATTTTTCCAAAGTGCCTCAAAAATTGGTATTTCTTTACAATACAGAACTACAGAACAATCAAAGCTTTTAAATAATCAAGGTACATTTACTAAAGGTAGGTAATATCACTTACAAATACGTGCACGCATAAATATAAAGTCTTTTGTAGCCATGCTTTTATGTCGCCCTCACTCTTTTGCACCATCTCGACTTTGTGTGAGCTTCACAAGTTCACGACAATACACATTCCACGACAAGTTTCTACTTTCTAACTATACGTTTCACTACTCAACACAACTACTCAATGATATTGTGAGAACCTACCTACTTGGATAAATACGTCTGATAGCTTTCTTCAAATTTTGGAGCCTTCAATGTCACTCTAGAGCACTCTTGTTCATTATTAATTTCTAATTTCGACTCTATTTCGACTGTACCCTTTTCGGATGAAGTGATTAGTTTAATGAGAAAGCATTAACATTTTAACGGGGATTTAATAGTAGAAGAGATTTTAGTACTTCCAGTTTTTCAGAGAAATAGATAATACGCCTACTGATCGGATTAAAGGATTCGTACCTTCAAAGCTAAATCTTTTTTTTTTCTAGGATAATTAATTGAAGATTAATATTTTACTTTGTTACTTTGAGGCTCATTTTTATCTGAATGAAACCCTTTAATTGTGTAGTGCTTCCTTCATTTATTATTTTTAAGTTGAACTTATAAACTACTTAATGAAATTGAAAATGTCGTCCTCCGAGTTAGTGCTTAAACTTCTGCTAAAGTATGTCAATTCTAAGAGATAGAAGGCAATTACATTCATTGATTACCCAACTATCAATAATTACTTACATCAAGGCTTGCGACAAGTTGCCAAGCCGCAAGATTAAAGTCTTCGCATGATCCCAGAACAAATTGGGCGTTTAATGAGAAGGTTGGGGAGCGGGCGGCCGGATTAGGTCCAAATGAATCAAAGTTGCCCTCAGCTCGCCTCCTCCCATCGATCGCCTTCCCGATCAACTATACGTGTTTACTGTTGTTTAGTGCCCATTCAGTTAATTAACTAAGTTGATTGTTCATTAGAAGTAGAGGGTAGATTTCTACCTTTGAAATTCAATGAAAAAGAAAAGGAATTCAGTAAGGATCGTATTTGAGCTTCTTTTGTCTTTTTGGTACATACCTACTGCCAATGTATAGAGTACAAATTGAAAGACTTTTTACGATTAGATTATCGTTCATTTATCTTCAAGACGCACGTAGGTCCTTTTCATCAATTTATGCGCTCAATATTATTTTACATGATATTTCGCGCAAAAAACATTCCATTATTGTATTTAAGAAACCTTATAGTATCAGCAATATAATTTAAGCCAAATGAAAGTTTAGACATGCACGGGTTCCGTCTTCTGTATTTTCCATCTAAAAATTCTAATTTTCCTAAGATGTGTCCATTTATTTTTAGTATATTTTTCACAATTATTTACATGACGAAGTAGGTGCATAGAATGCAATTATTTAGTCTGCATTTATCTCAGGCAGATGTCGAACAGCTCACTCCTCTTTACTCCTTTCGCCAGGTCTAAAAGACACATAAAAATAGTTACTGCAAGTTGCTGCAGCCAAAACGTAATTTGCCAGAATGTCACTTAGTTACACTACACATACATAATAATTTCAAGACCAACAACTACCAACAAAAATAGTTGCGGTCCAATAATCATGAAATAATAACTTTTTTTTTACTAAATTACTAGTTGGTTCTATAGTTCCTTTATGTAACTTTAAATGCAAAAATCGAATTAAAAGTTAAATACTGTTGATGCACATACCTTTACGCGTTTGTTCCATGGCACCAGTTGATCACTTCACATTCGAAAGAACCGTTTGGTCGCCTCGAAACAAGTGGACCGACTGACTGACGACGCGCGTAGCGCTGTGTGCGCGCAAACATGTCGCGACTTGTTTGTTCTTTCGTTCAGTAGCGCGCGAAATGTCAAAACAAGGCGTGTTGTGAGTTGCCTGACTATCTGGGTGTTTGAAAAAAAATACTGTAAATAGATCGCATCAACTAAAATTAAAACTTTTTGCGCACGTAGATTGCCAAAAAGGACGTACGTGAGACGTCGTGATCAATGCTTTCAGATAAATATCGGTTTTTTTTTTTGGTCTAACGTACCTAAATGGTGATTGTTGTCCTTTCAAAATGGGCATAATAAACTAGAAAAACTGCAAAGAAAATAACAAAAAGTAAACATAAATAAAACAATGCTAATTTCATAAGAGATTTAACGCCTTTGATACACACCGGACTCCCGCATAATTTCTGTTAGAAACCTAACGGGGCGTCAAAACTTTATAATTCATGTTTTAAAAGTGAGGGTATTTGGGAAGCGGTATGAGCCGAAGAGAGACTGAAAGCCCGAGAAAATCCCGAACGTGGTAAATACACAATGAGTTGTGGTTTTTGCTACGGATACACGGGACCTAACATGTGGGATTCGAACTATCTTTAAAATGTGTTTTAAATATTTTAATATCGTGCTACGAACATACATTTTTTTAAACCTGTGGCAGCCATTGTTTTCACAGTAGTCTCCTCCTTTTTTTAGTCGACTTCCTGGCTTAAGAACAATAACTAGAAGAGTTTATTGTGGTGTTTTGTTTTATTGTAATGCCAATAAACGCATTTTCTTTCTTTCTTTCTTTCTTTCTTTCTTTCTTTCTTTCTTTCTTATTATGAATGTGTTTATCCTCACCTACCATACATTTTTATTCGAAATATAGGCCTACAATACAATGTTCCGTAGGGAGGTAGGTACACACATTTTCAGTAACCGGTTCATAACACTTGCTCACACGTTTCCATTTTATTCAGTACAACATCAACTACAAACAATAACACCGACTGCCTCAAAAGGCACAAATATTTCACGAGGACCATTTCCTCAGAGTTCATAATCGCTATACTTTTGTAATGTCCACGTACCTGCCTTTCTACTATATTTTTTACGATCGGGCTCAGTCGCCTCCAATATTACTTTTTTACAACCAAACCATCATAACACGGGCCAATGTTTCCTCAGATACATATTAGAAAAATCATTTTCCTGTAGGTCTTACTGAAACAGTAATCAACATGAAACATTTTTATTGTGTTCTTTATAACCGTAGCGAAACGGATTGCTTTGATTCGCACTGTTTCATGTTATTTTACGAGTGTCTCGCGGTATGTTATAAAATTATGGCTGTTTTATTGATATAGAGACTAATAAAGACTAATTTTATTGTGTCGTGCAAACAGGTTTTGTTATAACATTGTCCCATGAATGGTGATTAAGTCATAACCAGATGGAAATTCATAACGAAATTCTACTTTGGGTACCTACTCTGGTTTCATGAATAAAAATATGTAACTAAAGGTCACTAAAATGAAAATACTGTGGCTTAAACTTAAACAAAGGTTTTAATTTTTAGTTCGTCAAAAAATACAAGCTAACAATGCTAGAAAAATACGCGTTACCACAGAGTGTGTTTTCATTTACTCAAACAAAGAGCCAAAAAAATCTACATATAATATATTTTGCACACAAAACTTATTATTTAACGAACTTTCATATCAGAGAACAAAACCGCACGTAATTATCCGTACAGAAAGGGTAATATAAAGTTAGTGGCTTTTAACATGTTGAAGCGTTCACAAACTGCGGTATTTTCCGTGTGAAACTTTCATGTAAGCTCACTCGTTCTTATTACACTCGTCCTGTGCAAAATGGCGATGATTTGAATAATTTTCATACAGGAACAGAGATTGTAGAGACTTTATGAACAAAAGAATTGCTCATAAAGCATATTTATTTTGTAAGGTCTTACTAACGTGTGGGAGGGGCTCGTGGCTACGTTAAGCTACGCTTGCCACGGTTAGTCCGTAGATGGATGACCATCTTTACATACCGAGACCCCTTAGTGCTTCGGAAAGCACGTTAAGCGCTTGGTCCCGGCTGTCATTCGTTTATCATTGGCAGTCGTTTATAATACGGGTCGTCATTAGACCGAAAGTCTGATAACCAGTCTTACCAAGGGGTATCGTATTACCTAGTAACTGGGTTGTGGAGCTTCATATAAAATACTGGTATTGAGCTGCATCCGCTTAGACTGGAGCCCGATCCCAACACAGTTGCAAAAAGGCTAGGCTAGATGATGTCTACTAACGTGTATATTTCGAGAGAGCAGGCGCGTTCCGAGGGGGGGTCCTGGGGGCCATGACCTCCCCTAAAATCGTTCACGTCATATTGACAATCCTTCTTGAAATATAAATTTTTGAAAATGTTATATTTAAATTATGAACTTCCTGTTTAAATCGTTTAACTAAACAAAAACAATGAAATCAGTTCATTTCTCATAAGTTTTTTGTGTAATAAAGTCAAATTTTGTACCATCAATAAGAAGTATTTGTCTGTGTGATGTGACCCCCCAAAGTCTTTGACTGCGACCGCGCCTGCGATAGTCGTCCGATAAGTTTTGGAGTAGAGACAGGTCATTTAGTGTTTTTTTACACGACTGCCCAAAAAGGAGTGTAATGTGTTTTTACGTTGCAACCAGTGTCGAACATTTCATTTCATGAAATCCCGAAATACGCACGTGCCTGAAAGGAAAACATAGTTACATGAAACTCAATTGTTAAACTAAACTATTCACACTGTACGGCAGCGCTGTTGTCAAATAAATTCAGGAATGTTTGACAGTTTAAAGTGATGGAATGTCATCTAAAGTTACTACTTCAAAGTGGGGGCGTAATCTACGATGTCACCTGAATGATACAGGGCCCCTGACATTAACAGTATAAGTATGAAAGTTTTAATTGTGAATATAAAGCAAACTCTTTGGTCTAGTGGTCGCAAGCGCTACAGCTGAGCATGAGGTCCTGGGTTTGTCTCCCGGGTCGAGCAAAGTGTTATTGGATTTTGTAATTTCCATCTGGAATTTTTCAGTAGCAGCGCGGAGTCTGGATTTGTGCCCGATTGACGGCAATAGACTCGCCCGCGGCGAAATGTGGGTGAGGTATAGGACATTATAGGTACACCTGTGCCTAACCTTTCTGATACAGATGTGATATTATGTTATGAAAGCAAACTATTTCAGTGAATTGGCTTATTTATTTACTAAAGCGATGTACACAGATGCAAATACCTATTAGACGTTATTTTGTAAAAAAAATAACCTCTTTTTAATTAAAAACACATAGGTATGGTTGTCACGAGATGATTAATAAGCAAGTAGCTGAAATAAAAAAACAACGGGTTGCACTCCGGGAGTGCCGGCAGAAGTGAAAACTTGAACATTAACGTTGTGCATTTTTGAATATTTTGGTATGGTTAGGAAATAATTTCGCACGAATTGCTTTATTTATCAGCATAAAAGTACTACTTATAATTTATGTGGTTAAATACAATATTCATTAGTAGTAGTAGTATATTTTTATTTATTTTCAAAATATAGTCTAACAAAAATAAACAATTTATTTAAACAGTTTTCATGAAGTATGTTTTGACTGCTTTTTTTTTACCTACCCATCAATATGGGTAAAATTTCTTACCTCGCAATCTTTACGTAATGTCAAAGACTATTTATTTTGATATTGACTACTAAAGAAGTTTTCACTTCAACAAGTCTATAATCATAGACATTAAAAGTATACATATACGAGAAGGCAATGAGGTTTTACAATACTAGAGGCGCAGTGGACGGCACATAAGCGTCACCACCACTTAGGTGTCCGCAGGCATATCTGAATTCAGTTGTCAGCTTGACGTCAAGTGAGCAATTGCTTAGCGATAAAAAATAAAAAATGGTGGAATTTGCGGTTAAAATTAGTATGTCACGGTCTGAAAGGATTAATAAAGCATGTGGTGTTACATTTCACAATCAAGTTTGCTAAATTTTCTTCAGATTATCCAAAAAAACATTACAAAACGAAATAAATTTAGCAAACATTGTTTTTGCGATCAATGTTACCAGGAAAAACGATGTTGATTTTGCCAGACTGTTGGGAGTTTAGTGAATGACGACATGTAAAAATATTTCGTACTCTTTTAACTTTTATCATTTATTTAGTAGGGATAGATGTAGTAGTGTGTATAAAACTGCACATAACTAGGTATTAAAACGCTCGTGTTTTAATACCCCTCCAACAGTTTCATAAACTACTACTAACTATTTTTTAATTGATGTTATTGTTCTAAGAAATTTGAACTGGAGGAGGAGCTCGTGGCTAAGTAATAACAGCCGCACGGGTCGATCCATCAGGTTAAGCTACGCTTGCCGGGATTGGTCTGTGGATGGGTGACCATCTTTAAATACCGAGACTAATCCGTGCCTCGAAAGCACGTTAAGCTGTTGGTCCCAGCTGTCATTCGTGGATCTTGTGACAGTCGTTACCTACGGGTCGTCAGAAGCTCGAAAGTCTGACAACCAGTTTTACAGGTATAGGTCTGATAAGCAGTTGCTCCATGTAAAATACTGGTATTCAGCTGCATCCGGTTAGACTGGAAGCCGATCCCAACATAGTTGGGAAAAGGCTAGACAGATTGATTTAGATTATTCTAAAAAAAGTGAATGTCGCTGGTTAGTGCGTTACATCACTTTAATTAATTTAATCGATTGTCATGAATATATAAATTATATATTCCATTATGAACAATATTATTTGTCACAAATCTTAAAACTTTTGAAACATTTTTTTTTGCCTATGTTTTGTAAGTATATCGTAAACCTTGTAATTTTTTTAAAATCTTTTATCTACACCCATGCTATAAATCCTCTATAAAAGTTCCTGAAACAGTTAGCTTATTGCTAAAATTAAAACAGCCAGTGTCATAGTAACTCTAATGACATCCAAACGGGTGTTATAATGTTGTACTAAATTTTATAATGCAACTCGTTTTTTACTCATCGAACAGCCACATTCTCGTGGTATTTTTATGAATTTCAAAAAAAGAACATTGTCATGCACGCGCGTTTCACAATTAGAAAAGGTTGGGTAGGTTCTTCGAATTCACGTCGTATCCCGCCATTTTTGTTAGATATTAGTATTGCAAAAATTTATTACTTTGTTGTTTATAGAGGATTCATATCATGGGTGTAGATAAAGTCTTGAATGCAACTGTTATAATTAGGTATTAAAACACTCATGTGATACTATTTTTTACAAACCCACATTCGTGTTTTAATACCCCTTATTATACCCCCAGTTGCATATGTAACTATTATCTATTGAAAGTTCCATAACACAACCTTTCATAGTACATAACTAATTGATTCAATAAAACCTTCATTCATTCTGGGCAAATTATGTTGATAATTGGCAACTCTGGTCGTTTTTCCGATAGCAATGTCTTGTCTCATTCCAACGTTATTAGTTTGACGGTAGAAGAAATGAGACAAACATAGATTATTTTGACAGATTGACATTTTATGTATCCGTTTCAAAGCTACGTCTTTAAACTCGTAAGTGGTGACGTTTTTCAGAAATTGTTTGTAGGACGCTGCTCCTCTAGTATTGTATAACCTCATTGCGAGAAGGTAGATCCTTTGCATATCATAAATCGTTTTATTTTATCTTTACTACGTCATCATCATTCTCCTGCCCTTATCCCAATTTATTCTCATTATTCTCATCTCAGCTGCATGCAATTGCCTTTCATTCATCCCTTTTGTGGTCCAACATTCTGATCCATAGTCCATACAAGACAGGTCTAACCATTATATCTTTTACTACTTATTGGAGTTAAAACGGACATTTTATTGGTGAAACAAACAGCGCCAAAGCTTTGATGCTTTTCATTATTCATTCGATTGGTTCGATAAAACGCATCGCCAATATTCGATTTAAACTTCTGTGGACTTCGGTACTAACTACTAACTGGATAATATGCATAGTGGACATACTGGATATAGTATGTACACTGGTTCTCAAAGTCCGTATTCGTATATTTTGCTCTGGCACTCTCTTTCCCCACACACAATTTTTTTACAATGTATTATTTTTTTCTTTTTTTACGATAATTCGATAAACGAATATCCATCGTTCCGTTTATGTTATTTAGACTCTAAAATAATCTGCCTTGCCTTTTCCCAACTATGTTGGGGTCAGCTTTCAGTCTAACCGGATGCAGCTGAATATCAACATTTTACATGGAGCGACTGACTATCTGACCTCCACAATCCAGTAACTGGGTATACGATACCCCTTGGTAAGACTGGTTGTCAGACTTTCGGGCTTCTAACGACCCGTGACGACTGTAAAATATCGACGAATGACAGCCGGGACCAACGGTTTTTAACGTGCTTTCCGAGGTATGGAGAAGTCTCGGTATGTAAAGATGGTCACCCATACACGGACCAACCCCGGCAAGTGTAGCTGAACCTGATGGATAGATCCGTGAGGCTGTTATTACTTAGCTACGAGCTCCTAAATCTCTAAAAGAATAATGCAAGCAGAAATATATGGCATGTGTCATAATCATCAGTTATCATAAAATGTTCAGAGGACTGAAATAAGTACCAAAATCCTTTGATTTACCACTTTTGACTCCTAATGCTTCCACTTGTAGTGGTATGTAACCGACACATGCACACAACCTGCGAACTCAAGTAAGTCGCCGTCAGTGAGTTCAGACAGTTCGAATACGATACGTTACACAGCTGCCGGTCATAGCCGCTAACCGCGTCACTCGCGTCATTTTATATTATCCTACCTAATCTTATTTACTTGTTTATAAACCGTGTTTAGTTATAATAATTCTAACATTAAATTCATTGTGTTATACTGAATGAACATTTCATATCATATACCTATAACACACCCTAACAAAAGTTCTATACACTGTTAAAAGCCACCAGATTCTCTGACACACGGCTATGTTAGAGACACAAATTACACAACATTCCGGGAGTAGGTTTACATACAGCTATTCATTAGAACGTATCACTTGATTATCGATACGGATTCCGAAAGCCTCGAATTGTATTACCTACCCACTTGAACACAACTTCGACCAAATTACCTATAATTAATGATGACTGTTAATTAATATCTGCAACTACACTTAATGACTTAATGAAGATATCATTGATTAATCATCCAGACACAAGTATGAATAAATAAATAAATTAATGAAATACACCGCCTCGAACGTGGTTTAACCAGACTCGATAAATCGAATGAACCCCAAGATTTGCACTAGCCCCTGGTGCCTCATCCTTCTTGGGGCTACAGAGGCCATTGCATATCAAGGAGTAGACTGGGGGGCGCGGTAATTTTAAGGATGACCTGCCCTCTGGTTAAGGAAGGATTTGCCAGCCGTACCGGAATAGTGGAGAGCCGGGTGATATTTATCTAGGGATGGGCATCTTTTCACGGCGTCGCCGCCAGGCCGGTTCAGGTCCAGCTTCACCGGTGCATGTTAGTAAATTAGTGAATATACACCTATCTTAAGAGGGGCTCGTGGCTAAATGATGACAGCCGCACGATTCGATCAAAGGTTAAGACACGCTATCAGTTGGTTCATCGATGGATGTCTATCCATTAGATATCGAGACTCCTCCGTGCTTCGGCCGTTGGTCCCGGCTGTCATTCATTGATCTTTGACAGTTACGAGCACTCAGAATGCCAAAAGTTTGACAGCCAGTTTTAACATGGAAGAAGAAGAATTGTGTTATTCCAAGAGCATATATAAACATATTTAAAGGCATTTATAGCAAAAGGTTAAGCCGTGTAAAGCTAGACAGGTTGGGGCCAAATTTTTTAAATATGTAGAGGCGTAAATCAGGGAGATCCGCTATCACCTAGGATCTCCACGCCTGAAATGGAAATGGTCTGGACAGTAGCAAGAATGACAGATAGACGATGGACACAGTATGGCCAGGCCTAAGCTCCAAGAGAGCCCGAGGACAACCCAGAGAAAGTTTTGCAGATGAAATAAAACAAATTGCTGGAAAAGACTGGACAAAGAAAGCGAAGTAGAGAAACAGTTGGAAAAAGTTGGAGAAGGCATATACTCAAACCGTTCCTTAACTAAATAAAATTGAGTACCATAACACTACCGATAAAAAAGTAAAAAAAAATACGTTAAGGAAAATAAAGGTTATCAAATATATAAAATTCTCGTGTCACGGTGTTTGTTGCCAAACTCCTCCGAGACGGCTTGACCGATTTTTATGATTTTTTTTGTGTATATTAGGTAGGTATGAGAATAGGATATAAACTATTTTTCGTACCCCTAAGTGATAAGGGTGGTCCACCCCAAGTTTTTTTTTTTCTTTCAGTTGGACAATTTTTTTTATTGTAATTTTTTTATGATTTCGCATAAAAAAATACATACAACCCTAAATTTTCACCCTTCTACCACCAACCCCTATTTTTTAATAGCGATATTAATACTTTAATATTTTTTTATTTTTATTTATTTATTCTCAAACTTAGGTACATTATTTTGTTGCTTTTATAATATATCTCGCCAAACTTTTCAGTTTGGTGGCGTAGTACTTTAACAATTTACCACTCGATCAGTTATTCCCGTCGGGCGTCTACCGGTGTAGATAGGGTAGATAGGTAGGTAGGTCGGGCAGGGTAGGGTAGGTAGGTAGGGCAGGGTAGGGTAGGTAGGTAGGGCAGGGTAGGTAGGTCGGGCAGGGTAGGGTAATTAGGTAGGGCTGGGTAGGTAGATAGGTGAAGGTAGGTAGGTAGAGTAGGTAGGTAGATCGGTCAGGGTAGGGTAGGGAGGTAGGGCAGGGTAGGTAGGTAGGTCGGGTAGTGTAGGGTAGGTAGGTAGAGCAGGGTATGTAGGTAGGTCGGGCAGTGTAGGGTAGGTAGGTAGGGCAGGGTAGGTACGTAGGGTAGGTAGGTAGGGCAGGGTAGGTACGTAGGGTAGGTAGGTAGGGTAGCTAGGTAGAGTAGGTAGGGTGGGTAGATAGGGCAGGGTAGATAGATAGATAGGTATGTAGGGTAGGTAGGTAGTTCGGGCAGGGTAGGGTAGGGAGGTAGGGCAGGGTAGGTAGGTAGGTCGGGCAGTGTAGGGTAAGGTAGGTAGGGCAAAGTAGGTAGGTGCGCCGTAGATAAGTACCTACTGCTACCCGTGCGAAGCCGGGGTGGGCAGCTAGTTTATTATATTATTATCGTGTTACCCAGTAACTGGGCTGGGTAGGTCAGATAGGCAGTCGTTTCCTGGAAAAATGAACTAATGATATCTGATGCAGCTGAGTACTGGTATTCAGCTGTATTCGGTTAGACAATAAGCCGACCCTAAAATAGGAATGGGAAAAGGCTAAGTAGATTGACACCTACTTGTTTTAAATACAGGCCTGTATTCCCCGAAGGAGTAGGCAAAGATATAAAGATAACTTGCCGTTGGCATTACCAGCAAATCTCTCTCGATCGTATTGACAATGAAATACAGCAAAAAATGACAAAATAATAGGTATAACGACGAGAATGAAATTAATAAATATTTATTTCCGCTTAACTAAAATATAAGAAGACAAAACACAAAGTCGCAGAGCAGGTAATAAAATAATCAGCACGTATAAAAGCGGATGAAACATTAGAATTCTCGTCCGCGCTATAACTTCACGTCTGAGAAAACATCTTGCCATATTATGCTTTTTGTGGGACGCTCTCAAAACGAGAGCAATTTATTTAATGGACTAGATAGTTGTTTCCCGCAATTTTCGCGACATGTGTGTGGTTCCCACTGCCCAACACTATTCCTTTAAATATTTTCTACCTCGTATTTAACGCTTTTCAATGGGGCTTCTATTTCGGAACGGTTGACCAGTTTTATAGCAAAAGGTGCAAAGTCTATATGAATGTTAGGAGTACGAGGAAATACTCAAATGTGTTATAGAGAATGGTGAAATGAGGATGAAATATTTTGGACAAAGAAAATGTTTATCAAAGAAAGGAGATTCTATTCGAAATAAGTTCGTAATTTTGAAGCTTACAGAAACACATTTTCTCCATGCTATTTTACGCTTAGAATTTGTAATTTCCATTAAAAACATTTAAGTATGTGTTCCAGGAACTTTTTGTCTTTTCCGGTCTGCTTACAGAAACTCCAAATCTCATTAACTGGACGGACGGACTCGTAATATAGGTACCTAAAAAGTAAAATTATTGAAACAATATGCCAACCTACGGGAAACATATTATAAGATCCACTGTAGCAAAACTTAATACGTTCTGCACGACAACTTAAGTAAGTATAATTTTGTCAAAAACAAGGGCAGCATTTTCTTATGTATAACTTTCAGTAATATTTCTCTCTCCATTTGATTTATTATTCCTGATAGCTTCTTGTGCAAATGTTAGTGGAACGTACAGTAATTTTCTTCGTCAGTATGGATTTGATAATATCAGTTTGAACTGATATCATCAAATCCATGCTCCAGTTACAACTGATATTATCAAATCCTGCGAAGCTGACGAAGAAAATTCCTGTTCGTTCCACTAAAATTTCCTCAAGAAGCTATCAGGAATAATTAATCAAATAGCAGCCATTGTGATAAAGGCTTGGCACCCGGCAGCGCTCGAATTCGCGCCAAAAGGATCGTGTACCGATGTGCTTCAGACAGGCATTGCCTACAGGAACATCCACAGTTCATTTATTACGATCGACTGAATACTACAACATGTGTTTCCTTCTTTATTTGTAGCTTGTGTGCCGATACCTTTATTTCATTCGCTTTTCACGTAAGTTCTTAGTAAATCACCTACTACATCACGAATTGGAATCTAGTAGGTAGTCGTCCCTGGCCCAGAGAGTACACTGAATGTATTTGAAATGATTTTAAAATGTACATTGAAGCATGTTGCCTGCTTTCGGAACAATAAAGCAGACCTGAGTCTCCAGAGAGAACAATGCAAGACGAACTGACGTCCACTATGGGACTAGAACGAAATACACTTCCTTACTGGCTAAAGAAGCAGCTCACACAATAAAATCACCAAAACGAAAATCGAGGAAAGGTTTTTCTAAAGTTAATATTTCTTAAGAAATTACACGTGACAGCAGTAACTATTAAGCTGAAAACTGGTCCTATGCTGATGAGACCAAGCACTTATCCGTTACGGCAACAGCTATTATTAATATTTACGCGGTCTGTATAAGGTAACCCACTAACCCGATTAGTTAAAAAGGGATATTGACGAAATATTATAGAAGCGACTTTATGTCGACATGGGTCATAGATGAATACCTGAAAATGAAAGCCAGTTCCTCCCATATAGCCCAACAATGTTTACTGGAGCTACAACTTACTAGAACGTGACGACACCAACATCCATCCATTTGACCAAACATTTGAACAAGCAAAACTATCATAGCTTCTACCACCAATGTTGGCCAAACAGCCGGTCTACGAGAGACGGCGCAAGTTCTTCCAATTGTACATATAGGTGGGACACGGTGGGTGCATAACAACGACGCATGCTTCATGCACGTCCCACTGCGGTGGTTTATGCTACATTATTTCTCGAGCTCTGGTTAATATTCCGATGGTGTCTAGCGAACAACCTCACGGCGAATACAAATATTCTAGCCAACCATTTCTAGACTAACTACGAAAAGCTTGGCAAACGACTCAAATGCGTATATAATTTGGAGGTAGTGGAAGCAGAAGCAATGCCTATTATAGTAATCGAACAACGGCCTTTATTTGGTTGTGTATTTCATAAATGTCTAGGTGTTTCCGCTCGTGTTCTCTTTCTTGATGAGCGAACACGACACGATTCGAATTCTGGAAGCTGTGTACAACAATACAGCTGAGGTGTTTTTCGCGAAAGCTTACTACAAATAAGACTAGTCTTACGAATAGGAACACAATAATTTACAGTTATCTATAAGTAACAAAAATGAATATTGTTTTCACGAAGTAAGTTTCATCGTCACACTGCTTGCTTATGTTAGCTTAGTTTAATTAAAACGAATTATTGGAACGAAGTTCCCTTTCGCGCGTTGCGAAAGGGGGCTAGACGGAAAAAATTGGGACCAAAAGTTGTAACGACACTTTTTATTTTTTATTATAACGCCATCTGTGAGCGACCACAAGTACTAATTAGTGGCATGCCTTTGTGAGGTTTATTCCATAACTTTGTTCCATCGGGGTGTCCCTTGACACCTCTCGCTTTTTTATTCTTAATTGTTTACTATTTTACTGTTTAACAACCCCTCAAGCGGCGCAAATTCTGTAACCTTATGGGTAACTACAGTTTTGAGTCGTTTGGGGTCGAAACGCTCGGGTCATGGGGCCCGAATGAAATTTCTCGCCGACTGCTCGTCACTTCACGTGACCAGAGTCGAGGGCTGGCTCGTTTTTTGGCCAAAGAATTAGCATTGCCATTCAACGTGGCTGCCATTCTTCTGGGCACGTTTCTGGATGACAGCGATGCGGACGAGTACTTTGTCTTTGTATTTTATTTATTATTATTTATTTATTTATCAATAACAAGGTTTATAAAGACTCTTAGCTAAAAACTATGCCCCACATAATAAAAAAAAGGTTTAATCGTAAAGTATCTAATTACTTATATATATTATAAAACTACTTATCCGCTTGACTGTCACTAATGAGACACAATAAAATTCCAACTGTTATCGAGCTGCATCAGTCTTTCTTTATCTGTATCTACCAGTTATAGATTATACATCCTACTATCCTACTATATTATGATTATATTATACCCTACCTATCTATGTTAAAAATTATAGCATAAGTTACTTCCTGATAATTTAGCTTTCTATTGGTGCAAAAATGGTTGAAATCGGTCCAGGAGTTTAAACAAACAAAAAAATCTTTCCTTTTTATAATATTAGTATAGATAATTATATATTTTATATAATATATAAAATTACTCTAAAACTTTCACATTTATAATATATTATATTATAAATGTGAAAGTTTGTATATTTGTAACTCAATCACGCAAAAACGGCTTAACGGATTTGGCTAAAACTTAGCACATAGATAGTTTATAACCTGGATTAACATAAAGAAAAGTAAAGAAAGAAAATAAATTTATTTGACACAGGTTAAGGCACAAAATATTCACACAAGAACAAAAACAAACATAGAAAGCTTAAAACAGTATTGTGTGCCTCACGACTACGCCAAATAGGCCCAGTTCAGCATAAATGCCAGAATACAAGAATACAATACTTTTAATCCCGATAGTACGTTCCCGTGGGATAAATTCCGACGTCCATGCGGGCGAAGCCGCGGGCGGAAGCTAGTTGTATATAAGATTCATAGAATAGAAGAATATTGTTTATTGTTACTGTAACTATCGAAATGTATTATGGAACTTTACTGTAGGTTACTAGGTTTTACTTAACATCAGACTTGCTTAGGAAATTACGACATTAGCGATTTTATCGTGCGTAATTTTATCTCTACCCTATAGGTATTTATTATGTAAACATAAATAGATAAGGGTTTTTTAACGTTTTGTAGGCTGTTTTATTTTAATGCAATCATTCTACATGTAGGTATGCTCTTGTTTCTGTGTATAGAGTGCCTACATTAAATGGTAGGTACAGCGGTTAATGTTAATTGATAATGTAATAAAAACAAGGCTTTTTTATTCAAATAAAATACTTAGCGTAAAAATTGACACGAAATAAACAATTCTTGATAATATTAGTTCACTGACCTGTAAAAGCGGCAACTTCAGCACACGGCAGCGACTATTTGCCCATGTCGGTGCCTAGGCAGTGGGCACGGGGTGCTAAACTCTATGGTATTTTTTTTTAGCGTACCTACCTAATAATAACTCATGTTTAATAATTACCACTTATCTATTAAAATAATTAAATAAAAAAAGATAAAAAGGTATAATTTTGCACGAACTGGCACACCAGTTAACTAAAAAAAAACGAATCGTTTAGCGTACCCATCACTCTTAATTCTATCACAAACAACACAAGAGAAATAACAACAACAATAAATACTCAGGGCTGGTCTAATGGTCGCAAGCATAAGGTCGTGGGTTAGATTTCCGAGTCAGACAAAGCGTTATTGGGTTTTTCCATACGTTCACTTACACTAATAATAAATACTAACGTCAATACTTGATTATTACCTAAACGAGTGTTATTCTCTAGTGGTTTCCTCGCCGATACACACTCAAGGCAAAATGAAAAATATTTCTAACAACAATAAGGAACAAAGTTCGAGATTTCTCTGTCCCTTTTATGATATTACAAGGGAAACACGATTTATCTTGAAGTCAATACTTTTTGGAACTGTTCCCATGTCGTACAAGAAAAAGTTACAATACTATAGATAAAGTTTAGCCCGCAAAATTCAAATTTTCTTACGTTTTTTCAATTTGCAGGCCAGTGTCAGGTTGTAAGTATGTTGATTAAAATATGATTCGCAACCGTAACAAATATGGTTTTACAGAATTATAATCATTAGAATTAGTAATACAACTTCTTAAGTTAGAAAAAGTGTCAAATGTCATGATTTCATGAAATAGTCATTCAATACAGTTACATGAACTTAGAGAGTTGTATTGATGACTTTTATGAATATAATTCTATAAATAAGCATTTGAAACGACCGCGAATCATATTTAGATCAACATACAACCTAACATCAGTGTCAATTTGCAGGTCAGCCTGCAAATTGCAAAAAACGTAAGAAAGTTTTAATTTCGCGGGCTACCTTGGCGCATCCCCCTTAAGGCGTAAGCGCCAGGGTAGCCCGCGAAATTTCAAATTTCTTGAGTTTTTTGCAATTTGAAGGGTAAGTGTCTGGTCACTGTATAAATATCTGGGTCTAGCTGTTTGTGTATGTCAGTTTAAATGTTTGTAAACGCACCCACGATACAGGAGAAATTCCTAGTGTGGGGCAACGTTCTATAAAAAAACAAACAAATCAAAAATGGGCAGTACAGAAACTACATAGGTAGTAACCGTCCGAAACAGCACATCCCCCCCGACCCTTGCTCGATAACGATGCGCCAGCCCGCGTTTTTGCTGAGCCTGTGCTTTAAACTCCCCGATTAATAATAATGATCTATCCTTGATCCAGCCTGTCCCTCTTGCTGTCCTCCCCCCAGCGAACGCCCTAAGCCGAGGTTCGTACCCCACAGGGGGTGCCCTTAGCGAGCGTTCGCCTAGTTTTAATTAGCTTAGTTTGTATGCCCCTGGCTGGAGGCTTTGAGTTCTTTTAGGAGCTTAAGGCAGCCACAGGAAAGTCCGGTTAAGCAGCGAATACCTTAGTGGTAACCTGCGAGATGCCCTAGTCAAAAAAAAAAAAAAAAAAGAAACAGCACACTCACACAGACGCGCTCATTGACGAGACCCCAAGCGATTCTTGCGGAGCTGTCAGTTGCGGGTGCAGTGTTGAAGAAAGAAGCCGCGACTTTTTTTTTATGTTGGGTAGGTTATTATTTCAACAAATAGGCCAAGTTTCCATACAGTCCATATTTGTACTGTGGCCTGGTTGTGTGTTGATCAAAAATATGATTCACGACTGTAATAAATATGAATTAATAGAATTATAATCATTAAAATCAACAATACAACTCTATCTTAGAACATCCCCCTTAACCAATTGAATATTATTAATTATTTATTTACACTAGTAGGTAAATGGCCAACGAGTAATTTCTTACTTCTTTATTAGGAAAATGTATACAATGCTGCCTTAAGAGTCAATGAGCAGGCAACCTATTACAATAACATTTTTGACACATACAATTTTAAACTTTATATAATAGGAATCATAAGTAGGTACTTACTTAAAATATGTATTATGCTTAAATGAACAATGTTGTAATAATGAAACATTTTTATTAAATTCCATTGACCGCTGCTCAAAAAAATTTTCACTTTATTTTGGTGTAAATAAACGAGCGGGCGCAAATTAATTCTCATTTAAAAAAAAAAAATTGTTGTAGCCCGAATTTTGGAGGTTTGCCAACCAAATCAACTTCCCATATAAATTGAAACTCTCGTTATTTAGCAGCATTTAATTTTTTTACGCATCAACTAAAAATCAGCACCCGAATGAGCTTATTAAAAATTTTACACGCGTATCTAGAGTTCGGCAAACAACAGTAATAAAATTCCATTCACAGGGCGATATTTTATTGAACGGATTCTTGCATGGTAACGCAGAGTTTTTTGGTTACCAATTCACAGTTTTGTATTCGTTTCAAACTAATTGATATTCTCTGTGGTGTGGATGTGAAAAAGCTTTTCAATTATTACTAGTCGGAAAACTCTCAAAGTCTGCAAAAAATTGTTTATTCCACTTAATAACTAATATTTTGAAGTTACGCTTATATCTACTTTATGAGCATAAAATAAATAATGCACCCATGACAGTGATGCCGAATGAAGCAAGTTTTCATCAACGGAGCCGTTAATAATTAACAACGGGTCGGACGGCAGCGGCCACGAATAAAAACGGGCCACTCCGTAATAATTTCTTTGAAAATTTAATTTATAGGCGAAGTTGGCAAAGCGGGGTATTAATATTTTATCGTAATTCATGTTGGGTCACCGTCCCCCAGTGCGTAGGGTTTCTCAGCGTTTGTCTTTAGGTAGTAAATACCATCCTTCCTGAAACAAAACAATGAACGTTGATCTCCAAGATTTAAGCTAATGTTGTTACTGCTTAACAAACGAGTGTTCTTTGTTTAATTAAACATAGAAGACGAAAAGTTAACCGTGTTCATGAATACTTAAAATAACCTTCTTTTGTTGTTGGAGTCGCTGGAGTGAATGTTCTAAGAGAAGAAATGTACGAGGGAATCATAACTAAATGTTAATTAATTGGAACATAAATATCAAATACCAACTTTCATGGTAGTCAAATTTAAATATTCTGAAGCATTACTGACTGGGGATCCCTAATTAAGAGTATTTATTTTAGCAAATATTCTCAGAAGTAAATTCGTTTCTTAGTTCAAATGAATAAAGACAGTATTTAAGACCAGAGTGAGTAGACATTAAAGGCCTCCAACATCAATCGTTCTATTTGAAATAAGATTCCTAGAACATTCACGATCTTTGCAAACTCACCCGTAATGTATATCAAAGCCCCCCATGATCAGGGTCTCGCCAGTGCCTCTACAGGATCCCGTGTAGTAGAGCTCGTTGTAACTCGTGCACCGGACAGCAGTGAACGGCACATCAGATATGATGGACTCCGCAAAGAACATGTGGGCACGGTTGTGGGCACATAGACCTGGTAAGCCGAAAGGAAAAAAGATAATAAAGATCAGATTTTTTACGCTCACATTCACATCGCACATGGGCATATGTTGCATATTTATTTATTTATACATATATACTTTATGGTACACCAGAAAATACACAGCAAAAAATTTAACACTACAAAACATACAATGGGCGGCCTTATCGCTTTCTGCGATCTCTTCCAGGCAACCTTGGAATGGATAGTGATTGCGTGGACATAAAAATGGGGTTGTCATTGGTGCAAAATAAAAAAATATATAGATGCAATATACTATAATAGACACACAGATGAAACAATAACACACAACAACAACAACAAACAAGCATGCATATTTCTGAGACAAACATTTGACGTAGATAACGCCAACCGATGGATGGCGGGCCAGCCTCAACACCCCAACGCGGGCAACACAGATAGAGAGGATATCTCGCTAGCTGCATTTAACCTACCTGTGAAATGTTTCTGATCTTTTAAATGATCTAAAATCGTCTTATTTTCGACAAATAAGCAATTGCTAATAACGATGTCTATTGACATTTAAGGTCATCGCTTCATCGCCAATACGTCACAAACGGATGAATCGAGCAAAAATAACTTTCTGAGAAGGACTATTCTTGGATAAGTGTACCAACTTTATTATTGTTTAGTCTCTGCTTAGAATAGACAGTAATAGATAGTTCTATGAGTAGCCACTATAAAGCTAATTGGCGCTGTAAAACTAGTTTAATTAACTTCGATGGAGCATGTTAGGTTAATTTTCAATCGAACCTTTGACCTCGGTTTCTAAGACAACTAAAAGTTGACAACGTCGCAAATAGCTGTCATAAATGTACCTGTTTTGATTAATTTGTCAATATTACTGTATGGAAATAAGAAATGTGGCTCACTAGCGACCAAGAATATTAATAATAACTTGCAATTGTAACATTGAATTTCATGTTGTACCCGTTTTAGGAATAAAAAAGGCTTTTGGAAAGTTCCCAGATACTTTTTTTACATCTAAAACTGTTACGATATTAATTATTGCATTTCAAAATCAATATTCTAGGTCACATTTCTTAATTACCAGCGAAATATTTGACATCGTTGCCCACTTTCAGAATAAAGGCTTTTAACTCCTAGACTACCCCGGTCCAGGAGTGTATGATTTAAGACATAGAAAAGCTCTGGAAAAGGTCTGTATAAACCGATGAAAGGAATTTTCTAAGTTAAGAGTTCATTCCCAAGGTGATTCATTCAAATAAATTTACGATTTATTAAAAAGTTCTTTTGTGTAGAATCAATTAATTTAGTTTAAAAGTCATTAGAGCTCAAATGGAAATTTAATAAACCTAAGTGAAAAAAACGTATTTAAATAAATCCAATCTCGGTTTCGATCAGATACGTAGATAAACCCTAATCAGTTTTATAAATCTGAATAAAATCTTGAAGCCTGTAGAGTGCGCTACTAATTCAATTACGTTGACATGTGCTTTATGCAGAAGCCTTAAGTTAACTTCACCCCATCTAATAATTTTATCTGCTCAAAATTACGTGAGGAGAAATTTTACCGCATGAAAGCTTAAACTAGACTACCAATTTGTGCTACTAAAACCTATTGCAAAAGGAATATGTAAGGAGCGTAGCAGGTGGCGTTCTATAGTTTCTGCCTTCTCCCAAAGAAAACGTGAGTTTATGTATGTATGTAAAACCATAGGTAGGTATAAGTACTGTACGAACATCACATAACATTTTTACTTAACGTTCTTGAACCTCGCATAGTTCACTCCTTAATCGCAGGCCACACGGGGAACGAAGCGAACTTCGTTTAGCTTCGCTCATGTAGCTACCGCCTTTTCATATACTTCAGGTTATAGTTCGTGGTGTGAACCGAAGTATGAAAAGATGACGTAGCTACCAGAAGCGCAGCTACAAATTCTATTAGAGGAAAGACAAAAAAATAAAGGAATTTTTAACTGAGGCGAAAAGTAAATTGCGGTCTGCGTTCTGCGTACGCGTTTTTGTAATGTTTTTTTTATTTTCTATTAAGATGTATTAAATACCTTTAATGCGACTATGTATACACTATATTATATTTTGTAATAGTGAACTCAAGAAGAGTCGTTGTTCCGAAGGGAAACCGGTAGGAATCGAGTTGTATGAACTTGTATGAAGCCGTTCGCGAAGCTAAACGAACTTCGCTTCAGTCCCTGCAATGTGGCCTGCGCTTTATTTACCAATGGCAGAGTTCCAGAAAGTCCCATGTATAGTCGACTTCGTTATATTACGTACAGCAATTGCTATACCAATTTCGACAACTATTCCCGGAAAATTTTAAGAGGATTTACGTCGTAGGTACGGCATTTCATACAAACTTTGAAGCCCTTGTTTTTCGAAAGGACTGAACCGATTTTAACAAAGGTCTAAAAACTTTATGAATATGTTAGAAAAATAGTGTTACAGCCAAATTAGACTGATTTTAAATTTTTCATAGAAACACAGATTTCCAGTTATATGCTTTTAAATAAGACATTTCTAAAATATTCATTTTTTATACCTTTGTATCCTGCATACGCGTATGAAGTTTAATTAAAATCGGTTCAGCCATTTAAAAAAATAAGGGCTTGAAAGTTTGAAATGCCGTACAACGTAAACCTTCTTAAGTTAGACTGAAAGAATCTCCACTATCACGTATAGACCTTGTTATTTTGTGACGTGCAAGTGGTCTTGGGGTGATGAAGCTACGTTTAAATGAAACGACGTCATACCAAAATCAAGGCTACTGAGAATTCCCAGCAAAAATACGTGTTTCCACAGAATATATCATAGCACTTAATTTACCACGTTGAATTCTAAACTTCATGGCACACAGCTAGCACAGCATGATTATACGTATACATACCTCTATAATCAAATCCGCATCCAGGCTGTCTTGTTCCTCCATTCGGGTAGAAGTCAATATGACCCAGTGGGGACGCGAAGCCCAGGTAACCTCCACAAGTATGTATCACCTCCACATGACGAGCATCATGCTTATCCAGCCTAGCGTCCTTATTCCCAATCGTAAACAAAGGCAATGCTGGGTCTAAACCTAAAAAAATGAAGTATTAGAACGAAATCAATATCGGCCTTATTACGAAAGCTTGAGTAAGATATCTTCACTCAGCCGTTAATTTCTTGAAATCAATTTCCGGGAAATGGGATGATTGAGGTCGTTCAGTTGGGATTTATTTTCTACTTAAGTATATCTTGGTATTATTAGTAAATTAAAGGTTAATTTCACACGTAACGATTTGCTTGCGCAAACTTAGGCTTGCGCAAATCTAACTTTCCGTGTTTTCAAATTTCTTCCCACACACGTAACAATTTGCTTGCGCAAGCAAAGCGTAGCGTGTGCGGAATTCAAAGACGTGGTTTAGTTTTTACCAACAACATATTACAATATAGCTGTTCAACAATAGAATCAAGAGCGAATGCACATTCTATCCCCCGAACCAAATTATTTTTGTGTAGACAGGGATAGAACATTCCTTCGTTGGTATCTCTCTACTAATATGTCAAGAACCAGAATACCCGCGAAATGTGGCGGTGTTTTTTTAAAGTTTTTTATTCATATTCTGTATGGTCCGAATATCAAAAAATATTTAGCCTAGGTCTTAAGGGGGAGACGTGATAATTGATTCGCTGTTACAATGTATCGAGACAAGAATGCCCTTGTTCTGATTCTATGTGGTTTGGTCTAAGCCAGCCTTAATATGTTCATGATCTGTCGGCTATCACTAACTATGAAAACAAGAAGCGAAATGTCAGGTTTATCTTGCGCCCACAAGTCTAAACTTCCCTAAAATTAAATTTAGTTACATATTATCCAAACAATAACTATAATAATATGGTTTACGCAAAATTTGTAAACAAAACAAGAGGAGTCTTCACAACAACCGCCAGAGTTTAACTAACAATAGGAGCTAATTTGGTGCGGTTTTGTTATAAAAGCTAACAGAATCGGTTGCGTAAACACCTCGGTATAAAACGCAGAATGGGGAGTTAAAATTGCCAAATTATTTGCTATGAGCACGTAATTAAGGCGCAATTTATTATGTCCTGCTGCCTGTTGGTACGGTTTGAAGGGGTTCGGGCGAAAGGTATACTGTTTCGGGTTTCTGAGGGATAACGAAATACTTGATCCTGCATGAAATTTGTACGTAATAATCGTTAATCTTCTGTACTCTTAGAAAGGTTAAGCGGATTAAGATATCCGCCTTGCCTTTTCCTGTTTTCAGGTCGGCTTTCAGTCTAACAAGAAGCGTCTAAATATAATTTTACATGACGTTCGTTGTTGCTATTAAAATACCGCCTAACTAATATCCTACTTACTCGTAGTGCGGAAAACATACGAATGTTTTTCCTGTCTTGAACAGTGAGAATGTATATACTATAGGCAAAAATTACATCAAACCCTCATTCGTATTTTGAGTGAGTAGGCCACTAGCTAAGTTGATAACCCTTTAAGAAGGAGAAGAGAAAGTACCCCCAGCATGAAACAAGGCCCAAGGGTAAAAGGTATTGTGCTCAAAACTGCACAGTATGAAGTGTAGCTCCTTAAACTTGACATTGATTGACGCTTCAAACGTGCAGCGTTTACTTGACTGACAACCACATTAGTTGTTGTCTTAAATGAAAATTAATAAACCCTCGTTAACCGTTTTTATTTAAATATGCAAGCCGCTGTAACATGAAATTGTTGAACAAATTGCTATATAAAATTCGGTTGCCGGTAAATTAAAAAGAGATAAATCATCTTGTATCATTTTCAGGGCACAAATAGAGTAGGTATACGTATTACAAACCATCGATCTTTCCCGAATAACGATTCGAGTATGTTGGAAGGCTATATCATATTGGTGTATTTTTTTAAATGAGACCCTCACCGGTACGAGGGGCTCTGGGTTAAATAATAACAGCCGCACGGGTCGATCGAACGTTAAGCTACACTTAGCGCGGTCGTTTCGTGGATGGGTGACCATCCATTACATATCGAGACCTCTTCGTGCCTCGGAAAGCACGTAAAGCCGTGTGTCCATGCTGTTATTCGTAGATCTTTGATAGTCGTTACGGGAAGCCCAAAAGTCTGAGAACCAGTCTTACCAAGGGATATTGTGTACCCAGCAACTGGATTGTCGATGTCAGATAGGAGATATTCAGCTGCATTTGGTTAGATTGGAAGGTGACCCCAACATAGTTGAGAAAAGGTAGGTAGATTGATTGACTCACCGGTAATAGTATCAATAGGTCCTTTCTTAATATAAGCTCCTGCTATACCCACTACATGGGCTCCTAGGCTGTGGCCAATGAGATGCACATCATCCATAGACACTCCCTCTCCTATAAGGAAATTGAGGAACTCTGTGAGGAGGCGGCCCACGGAAGCCACGTTGTAACTGGCTAAGACGTAGTTGACGTTGGCTGCGACACCCCAATCTACCACGATGATATTTAAATCGCTCACGTTGAGGTACGCTGAAATAATTTGTGAGAAAATATTATTTAACAGTTTTATTTTCTGGAGAGATTGTTTTGTAACGTGAGCAATGTCGTGAACTTCGTGCCTGTCTAAGCTCGCTAAGATTTTATGAACAATAGCAAGTTTTTTATAATGTTTAGAAATCCATTGAGAAATACGTTTAAATTAGAATAGATAGATTTAGGAATAGCGACTACAAACTGAAAACTAGGTTTTGGACCAATTTCGACCAGATTGAGAGGCTAAATACTTGGTTGACGTCACGACACACGCTCAAAGGTAGCCTTTGTTTGCCAGTGACCCAAAATAGAATATTGTGAAATAAATTGAAGCCTTTTATTCAATAGAACAAAGAAGAAGGATTCCACAATCTATTCCACTGATTCTTTCCATCAGAATAGCACACATTTTTCGCTGGCAATGGGGGTGTTCGGGAATCGAGATACATTGACCTCGCTTGAAATTCAGTCTGGCATCGACGTGATGGATCTCAAGATCTCATTATGCAGATACAGGCGGAGTAATCGCCTACAACCATTGCAGTTCCCATTCCCTGATATCGGGAGTATATCGACACCTAGATACCTACTATAAGCAGGAAAAATACGATTTGCGAAAAGAGAAAAGCTTTATAAGTCTCGTTCGTTCAATCAATTCAAGTATTTGTTTTCTTTACTTCAACATAACACGGACAACGGTCAATTATATTAGATAAATACACTCTCACAATACTCCAGATATACTGACCAGATCTTCTTCCATTTGTTCGCCAACATGCATAACTTAAAGAGCTAGTGTAATGTTTTGAAAAAGCCTTCCTACCTTCTTTTATCGACTCGGGCATAGGGCTGTATCCATGATTGAGCCAGCCATGAGTTAGCACCTTTACTTTTTTGCTAAAATCGAAGTTTGATTCTTGTAGAGACGCTGAATCGTTTGTTCTTAAAACTTGAAAGTCGAATGGGTTCCTCCTGAAATGATAAAGATATTATTACTGTAAGCCATACTGTTACAAAATTACAGAGAGAGAAGTACAAGGCATCACGTCCAAGACACGATGCCGTGGACAGTAGTTAATTATCAGTTTGCTTAGGGCTGATTTGCAAACGCTACAAGATCTGGCCCTGTAATGCGATGATTGGTTCACCACCTACCTAAATGTATTTATATCCAGATCAAACCCCACTAATTCTATATATTACGTCGGCGGCGTCGGGTTCATTTACGTTTTTACAGGCTATACTTACTGTGGATAAAACTGTACCTAACGGTAAAACAAGATCAGTGCTAGAAAATTGCACCTAAAAAAAACCGAGCTTAAGGCTGCCTGTCCACTGGAGCGGAGAGGAGAGGAGAGGAGTGGAGATGTGCCAATATTAATCAATAGAATCTAAACTCCGCTCCAGAAGTGCGATTCTATTGGCACTTCTCCGCTCCGCTCCGCTCCTCTCCTCCCCACCTCAGTGGACAGGCAGCCTTAAGTGTGTTGTCGAAAAATTTTTGAAGGTAGATACCGAACAGAATTTCGCTCACCACGCTGTGAATAGACGCACAACATACATACACAATAGCTCATTTCAATAAAATTATAGTCTTATGACTCTTACAGTACATTATATACGCCACGACAACAATAGCATATACCAAAAAGGTGGCGTTAAAATTTTTGTCATACACTACGATAGCAAAATATGTTGGAGAGAACGTTTTGCGAATTTTAATTATGTTTTACAATTTCCCTATATGGTGAGAATATTTCTTTAAAGCGGTATAAAGTACCTACATGTTTGAAAACATTTAACGTTCTTTGAATATACCTATATACAGGGTGTTTGGCAGAACGTTGAACATACGAAAATGGTGTATAGGTGGGGTCATCTGCTACTTACTCAGCCCTAATTTATTTGACCCTGGGCCCCGGATATTTAAAAAAAAAACATTTTTGGCTTTGTTCCTTTTTCACCACTTTAAAGTGTAATTTTTATTAAAAATGTTTTTTTTTTAATCTTTAATGTTGGCAGATTCTTATAAAATTATTGCTTTATTCAGATGTTAGCTAGAAACTCTCTAAAACGCTCAAACTTACAGAAAGATGTAAAAAATACTTAAATTAATTTCAACTTATTTAAAAAAAAAACAAACCAGGGGCAGTTAAATTAGGGCTGAGTAAGTAGCAGATGATCCCACCTATCCACCATTTTCGTATGTTCAACGTTCTGCCAAACACCCTGTATATAGTTTGTAAACTATCTATTTGTGAATCGTGCGACGGTCGTTTCAAGTCTCCCAACATTTGCTATTGCCATGGGCACTTTAAAACTTTGTTCTACCAAGACGGAACGGAATCGTTGACCACAACTCACAAGTAGGTACCTAGGACCTGTCAAGATAGCTCCGAGTACCTAAAGAGCTCCAGGACATTACAAGGAGTACAGAGGTCTAGGATAATTATAACAAAGACCCAATCAATCTTCCTAGCCTTTTCCCAACTATGTTGGGGTCGGCTTCCAGTCTAACTGGATGTAGCTGAGTACCAGTATTTTACATAGAGCGACTGCCTATCTGAACTCAACATTCCAGTAACTGGGTAATATGATACCCCTTGGTAAGACTAAGTAGTTGTCAGACTTTCGGGCTTCTGGCGACCCGTACCGACTGTCAAAGATCCACGAATGACAGCCGGGACCGTGACGACCGGAGTCCCGGAATTATTACAAAGACCCAAGGCACTATTTTTATTACCTATCTATATAGGTATTCATTATATTTCCTGGACGGTTTTTGCAAGTTTTATTTAAAGTTTCAGCCGAACTTTTCGTGCTGCCAATATCAGGTTGGTCGATACCGCTGAAAACCACATCCAAGCTATACGCGCAAGTAGTTGAAACAATCAGTTTTCCAGGAGTCTGCACTAACAACTTGAGAGAAGCAACTTTAAAGTTTGAAACACTCTGTTCTTTCTATTTCTTTTAACTAATTTTGAGTTCAGACATCTGAACGCTTCAGATTTCTAAGGTTTTCTTGGATGTGCCTTTAATTTTCTTTGGGAAAAACTGTACAAAGACAAACTATAGTTTACACTGGTAGTTACATACAGAGGACGCTTTCTTAATTAGTTGAGGAATTCATAGGAATTCCTCGATAGATGGCCATAGGGCCGTCTTCGGACTCGATCATCAGACCAGCTGGTCTGGTCTGGTCATGGAGCCCCATGGTATCATATTTTTTAAATGTCTCCGTAGTTAAATAAGTATGCCAAGTGTCCGCTCAATCGGATACCAGGAAGGAAGTGTTATGAAAAATGGATGACAATTGGAATTACTATAACATACGAAAGAAGCAAGCTAATATAAAGCTTGTAAAAAGAAATCTCCATTAAAAAATAACTTAAAATGACCCGAAAATACTTCCCGGCTTTCTTTTGGCGGCACTTTCCTGTTGGCTTTATGGTAGGCTCTGGGTTGTGGTCTAGGTGGGTCTGGTTGGGTTTGTAAGGCCAGAGCCTTATTAGCTGGTATTGAGCCAGTTGATAGCAATAACCTCGCCCCCTACTACATGGGACTCAAACACTGATAAAATGTGGTCACAGGTGTACCTCTGCCACCCTTTGAGGAATACAGTCGTGAAGTTATGTTATGTTTATACTTCTCTTACCTCGTGAACAGCCTGAATTCAACGTCGGACTCGTACACCCAGCCGAAGCCCCAGAAGCGGGTCTCGTTGACGGTGGGAGCTGGCGGGTACATCTGCACGCTAGCCAGCCATACCGGGTCATACGGCGTCGGCGCATCCCAGTTCACCGCCGACACTACTGCTAGGATAGAAACATTGGATATAAAAGCTGTTAGTTATTCAAACCTACATTATAAGACCTACAAATACCAGAGAGCAGTGGTAGCCCAGTGTTAAAACCAGGAATTTTACTTTGTGTAATTTATTTCATCATCACTACTCTCAAAACGGTGAAGGAAAACATCATGAGGAAACCAGTATGTCCTAGAACAAACATTTGCAGACTTGAATGTGACAATCTACTAACCGCACCACACCTCTATAGATTATGGCCTCTCACCTCTTTGAGAGGCTATAATCTACCGTTCCCACAAAAAAAAACGAAACGTTCCCACTACTGCTGTGGGCGAACGTTGCAGGCTGATTATGTTATAATTGGCAAATTGTAACTAAGAAGTAAGAAGAAGAAATATGGCTAACAAGTGAACTAAAATATTGAATAAGAAATACAATATTTAATCGGAACACCGAATATTTTTGTTATTAAAAAAAATATTATTTGTAATTTTTCCAAATGCCTTTTTCAAAACGGTTACAACATCAAATTCAGTGTCATAATTGCAATTTATTATTAATATTCTAGTTTACTAGTTAGCCATATTTCATCATTCCATACAGTAATACATAATGCCAAATTAACCAAAACAGGTAAATGTTTGACGGCTATTTGCGACGTTGCCAACTTATTGGATGAACGCTCATATAAACCTATTTTCTTAGTAGATGTATACATCGAAACTAGCTTTTCGCTTTGGGCTATGGAGGTCAGATAGCAGTCAACCCAAGTAACAATCTTGCTTTGAAAGCACTGACAATGTGATTGGTAATAAAATAACCTGTTTTATGACAACCAGCAGAAATTCTTGAAGACAATACCTATCTAGTGTTTAGAAAACTACGCGTGGATGTATCCTTTCGTGGAACTCAAAGCGTGATGAAACAGCCTAGGTACATATTTTTTCTGCCCAGAAAGCTTTTTTATCTCGGCAATATAGGTACTTATTCGTAACAGTTTTTCTTTTTATCAAGAGAGAGTTCTCCAGACGGTAATAATTCTAATTCTCAATGATCTGAAACTCAGTCATAACTTTCAAATGCTGATCGAAATCGGTTTTATTTTGCGTTAGGGAAACTAAATAAACATTGCAGAATTTTCCAAAATTTGGAGGATATGCTGTCAAATTGGCTTTTATAAATCCCTGTTTGGACTTTATAAAATTTTCCATAATTTTTAGATTAATACATTTCCCCTTTTAGGAAATTAGGAAAACTAACAACTAATAACAAATCGGTCACAGTTTTTAGTAGAATTAAGGTCAATTAGAAGTTTCCACTTATAGCGTGAGAAAAAATGTTCAACGTACCTACCTATAAGAAAATCAGCATTACCTGCCTATAGCTAACGCAGGTACGTATCTAATGCATACGGAGTATCTACCTATAAATATAAGCTGATATATTAAGAAACACACGTTAACACATAGAATTATTGAATACTTCATACAATTTCCGCTCGGCACTCAATCTATCTTCTGAAACATCAATTTGCGTAACTTGTAATCAATAATTCAGAAGCGTGTTGAGTTGCTTCGTTAATTTAATAGAACTCAGTCAGCCTTCCCATAATGGTCTCGAGGATATAGATTGTTATCTTCACTTTAACATTCAATGAATGCTTGAACATTTACTTCACCGACAAACACTGTGAAAGTTCAATAGCTCCAAACAATTAATATTCATTGTTTGATTTAGAGACGGAACGTTCTGTTGCTTTTACCAATCTACGGAACCCTAGGGACCCTCTGTCGAGACTTTAAAGAGGTCGCAGCTTTAAAGACTGAAGCAGCAATATTTATTTAACTTAAATAACTAGTTTTATTTTTTTAATAAAACAATAGAGAGGCAAACTTTTGTAGGCATCGCTTTAGCTAGTTTAAGGCGATGTAAAAAAAACCGTTGTCCTGAAACCATTGCATGTAGACCATTCAAATTTTGTAGTAAAATAGGTCCCGAGTTCAATCCCCTTGGAATACCAATTCTAAATCTAAACCGGTTTCTGCATTGTTCTAAAGGAGAATCAAAACCAACGTAGAATAGTTTGTGTCAATGCTTTTTGGCGAATTAAACTTTCTCGAAAAATATGGCAAATAAATCTTAAATAAGGTGTTGAAAATTTACTAATGGGTGATTATTAACTTGTTAACATTTGTATAAACTTCTCACGAACCTGTTAACAGAACAAACAGCAACGAAATCATTCCAACTCCGCTTCCTGGTTACAAACACCAGTCTCACTGAGAGCACAACCAACTTTCCACACATCGAACGAAACTTTGCTGAACTTTAAACCGACTAGAACGCTCATTTTGAAGCTAAATCTAATTGAAGGACCGACACCGAGGGCTCCCACATTTTCACTGCCTGCTTCGAACAGAGATTGAATTTAAATTTACGTAGCGGTATCGGGCTCCATTACGATTCATAGTACGATCCGCTGGCCTGTCCATCGATCATATTAATCAAACTGGACCTTATTAACATTGCATACGGTATCCTGAGGATTCTTCGTAAAATGGTGACGGGAGAAACTGTGAAACTTTGAGTCATCTATGAATAATTTTAAAAGGGAAATTTTAAGGGAAATTCGAGGACTGGCCAGTGATTTATAATAATAATATCATCAATGAAGGTACAGTCACCGACAAAAGTAGATAATAGGTATTTCTGTTTTTTTAATGTATAATTATTGAGAAATATATTATTTACAGGGCGACAGAAGCCGGAAAGTCTGACAACCAGTCTTACCAAGGGGTATCGTATTTTGTGTAGTGTTTAAATCTTAGTTATTAGGTAGGTACCTTTATGAAATGCTGAAATGCAATCGAATAATTTTGTGTCAATTTAGTTGTATGTACAGACGCCAGCATATCAAGTTACTACAATCTGTCAAATTTCTTTAATAGATTTTCAACTTTATCGCTAAAGAATAAAGTTCAATGTTGATTGGGAAAATTTGACAGATTGGGGTAGGTTGATGTGCTGGCGTCTGTACATAAAAAAAAGTATATACTATCAAATCACTTAAGGTACCACTTAGGATTCACAGATTTACTCAATATAATATTCGAGTTCTAAAGCCACTTACGAGTAGTATAGGTATCGACTAATAAATACCTAAAGAAAGTAGGTAGTACTTAAAATATTATAATTAGCATCAGCAGGAAGTCAGTGTCTTTGGTTTTATATTTTCGTTTTTTGCCACCGACTTCCGAAATTAAAGGTATTTCTCACTTTGCAATGTTTTTTTTTTGGAAGTCGGTTGTTTTTTATTGTAAAAAAGTTTTATTTTCAGTTTGAATAATTTCCTATCTACTTATCAACCCTACACAAATTCGAATAGGTACCACCATCTTTCTTACTGGGCACACTGGGCACGTGCCCCCGTGCCCACGATCGATGGGGCCCCCTAGTTTCTGCCAGATCACCAAATCATAACCGATGTTACTACCGAAAATCAAACCAAACCAAACGTTTATGACTGACTACAATACCTAAATACCTATTTGCTTATTAGCTTTTGCTTTAACTTTTGCTCTGGCCTGAAAACCAGGCTTTCTAATTTCAGCATGTTTAGATAAATTTAAAAACATTGGGTGACTGGTAATTAGTGACCGATACTTAAACACGTAACTTTACTCACCAGTATAAACAACTTTTATTATGGAGACAAACATTTATGTTCGTAAAATTCGTCAAAATGTATGGAACAGCTGATTTTTTTTCGCGATTTCAGGTTTGGTCCCATAGTAAAAGTTGTTCATAATGATGAGTAAAGTCACTTGTTTAAGTATCGGTTACTAATTACCAGTCACCCAATATACAAAACAAGTTTATAAAATACAATTAATGCCCAGTCAATAACAACATCAAGCATCGCAAACGCGCATGTAACTACAATTCTTTTATAATATAATGTTGTTAGGTCCCCTGAGAGTAGTTTATACCCAAGTTTGTAACCCTGAAAACCTTATAGTTTGTCTGTTTGTAGGGGATAAACTGCGGAACTAGGTACCAGTCGATTTTTTTTATATATTTTTTGCAATCGGTAGCCCAATTCTGGAGGAAGGCTCGCGGACAAACGGGAAGTCCTAAGGGGAGACCGTGGCCCCTGGCCTGGCACCACTATGGTATGAGGGACAAAGCTCTTGACCTTCTGACTTCTTATCTGAACAACATAATTCAGAGGGTCGATGTTAATGGCAAGAGATCTGCAGGATCTGCGGTCATCATGGGCGTTCCGCAGGGTACAATTCTAAGTCCTTTCTTATTTATATTTTATATTAATGACTTACCTTACCACTTATGGGATAATCACAAGATCGTATTATTCGCAGATGACACATCCCTCATTTTTTTTAAATCAAACAAGTTAACGATGCGCTCCCTAAAGTTGTGCATTGGTTTAATGTAAATAATCTTCTCCTGAACGAAAAAAAAACTAAACTCATTTAATTTTCAACGCCAAATGTCAGGCAACTAACTACCTAATGTTCAAGTTAATGGAATAGAGTTGGACCCTGTTAAGTCAACAGTTTTTTTGGAATAACTATTGACGGTAGATTACAATGGGGCCCACACATAAAAAAATTGTCAGGAAGGCTTAGTTCAGCCGCATATAATATGCTGTTAAAAAAAAATTACATAATTATAACTGACGTAGATACAGCCAGAATTTATTATTTTAGCTATTTTCATGTGTGGGTCTTATGGGATTCTTCTCTGGGGAACCTGTACGGACATTAATTCTATCTTTGTTCTACAGAAAAGGGTTGTTCGAGCCATTTACAACCTAGGTCCAAGAGATTCCCTTCGAGAGAAATTCAGAGAAATAAATATTCTGACTGTAGCCTCACAATATATTTTTGAAAACCTATTGTATGTACACAAAAATATATCAAATTTTAAGAAAATGTCCGATATTCATAGTTTAAATACTAGGAATAAATACAACCTTGCCGTCTTCACAGAGTAGGCAACTCGTTCATGGGTCAATGTATACGCTTTTACAACAAACTTCCCATTGACATTCGAAACTTACCCATTAAACGATTTAAAAGCTGTATTAAGCCCGACTCCCACCGTGCGCCATATCGCGGACGCACGCGCACCAGCCCGCACGACGCACCGTGGGAAACCTAACGTGCGTGGTAGCGCAAGACGCGTACGTGGCGGTGCGTCCTCGTGCGGGCTGGTGCGCGTGCGCGAGTCGAGCTTTATAACCAAACTTTGTAAAAAAGGGTAGGTACTATAAAATTTCAGATTATTTAGAAGCTAAAAAAGCTTGGGATTGAGCTGCTCGCTCTGCTAAGCCTTGTGATAAAACCATAAAACTTTACATTTTAATTACCTATTACATAGATCATCAAAATAAACCTGCACCCTAATTACGTAATACACGATCTATCAGAATTTATTTACAGACCATGCACAAATTAATTATCTATATAAAGTCTATAAAGATAATTAAGTACTATAATCTGCTGATTTCCCAATGAAAATCAGGAAGGTCAGGGTCAGGGTCAGGAAGAAATACGTTTAACGTTGGTATACTTGGTATTACCAGAATTCCTTTATTCTCCAATCTTGCTAAACTACATTTTTACTTCAGAATCTTCTAACTCAGGTATTTTATTATTTACATGCCACACTTGTTTGCTCAATCAAAATGTGTAGGATGTGTAGTACAAAAAAAAATCAACCATCAGTAAAACATGACAGTTCATAAAATATGAAGGCTCTGCGTTTTGTTTTAGTTCCTAACTTTCCGCTTGCTTAGATATACTGGGCAGTCAGTAAATAATCCGTTTTCGACAACACATAGCCTTGCTCGATACTGCAAAAAAAAATTGGTTGATAAAAAAATCCCGTTCTAGACTTCCGACTTCTATACTACGTACTGAGACTACGTACATACATTGACCATGACGCCACAGAGTACTTTTATAATTGACACATTCAATATTACAAAAGTACTCTGTGGAGTGGACGCATTGACGTTTGTTTGATTGACAATGTTCGTTGACGATGAGTGTGCACACGCTCTGTGTGTCAGGGTTACCAGATTGGGTACTTTTTTCGCAATTTTAAATATTTGGCGAGAAGAAAATCATTGAGAATTTAGGGATTTTTATTTTTTATAGTTTTATTGCGCATCCGTAGGATGTATCACATTTTCCGAACGCACCCGATAAAACAGTACAGTACGACACAACTTAGATGTAGCATCGGCAAAATTCGTAAAACCGATCACCATCCGAACTGAGTGCGCCTTCAAAATCACGAATCTTTATTACTGCTTCAGGTGAAAATGATCTTTCGAAAACGCAATAACTTGTAAAGTCTTATAGCCAAATACATCCGTGAAATTGAAATGAATTAATGAAAATTTTCAAATATAAGCTACATCTAAGTTGTGTCGTACTGTACGCTCGTTTTATATTTATTTCGCATCTCATCTGTGGTTTGGTTCATTCTACTAATCATTCATTTCATTAAATATTTTCTTCATTTTTCTCTCAATATTCTACATAATCTGTATATTGTTCATTCGCTTCATTCGATCATGATTATTGTGTTGTTATTGTTTCACACCACAGACTACAATTATATGTTTCGCTCCATATTATAAATAGTGCTCTGTGTTTCACTCTTTCGCAGAGTTGATTATTAAATTATATCAAAATCAAGACGATACAGACCAGCTTGGGAAGCTGAACCGCAGTTTTCTAGTAAGTATGTACTTAAGTTATGTTTTAAATTTACTTCATTTGCCAAACAGAACGTGGGTACCGTGGTTTAAGCGAGCCAACCGAGCCAACTAAGAATGCGCCTGTCAAGACGCCATTTTGTTGCCATTTTGACTATTTTTGACAGTTTTGCAGTACTTTATCTGTCAGGAACGGTCAGGAAAGTACTGCTATCGTGTGAAGTTGGCAACAAGCGCGATCCCATTCTTAGTTGGCACGCATAGTACCTACTTTATTTAAAAATCGTCATAAAATAACTGAATGATTACAAATCTACAATTTCTTGATAGTATAATATAGGTACTAACTTTTTGGCTTTGGGTAAAACTTAGGAAAATGGTATCATTTTGGAGAAAAAATATTTGAAATTTGGGGAGAAATAAAAAATCACATCTGGCAGCCCTGCGTGTGTGTGTGTGTGTTCTGTGGTTTGACGTGCGATCAGCGTTGTCACATGTACCAACTTTATGGTAGATCTACCTATTTCACCTCCCATCTACCTATCTACCAACTTCGGCCTCAAATCTACCTATTTTTCAAAATATGCCGATTAAAACATTTTTAAGGAACACACAATTTGAGCCATGCATGACGGCTAAACGACACTTACGACACTGACACTGACAGTTAGCAGCGTTCCGAAACGATCTGTGCTCCGAATTTGGCGCGATATTTCTCTTTCCGTCGCGTCGATATTGATGTGAGCGGGAGCGGAGTGAGCGTGTCAACGATACATTGTGGGTTGTTTGTGGTCAAAATGATCGCAAAACGGAACGTTTGAAATTTTTTGATGAAAAGTGAGTTTTGTTTATATTTCGTTCTCGGCCATTTGAATTTTGTATGTAACGTAACGTGCTTTTTTACCTATTCTCATCTCGTTATCATCACATCACTATCACCAATAAAAGAATAAAACCTCTTTAGAACAGAAAACCTTTTTATTTAATCGAATTAGTGATTCTGAAAATGTACTGAAATTAGGGTGGTAGATCTACCAATTTTTCATTTAAAATCTACCTATTTTTGACATGCCATCTACCGATTTTCTAAAATCAGGTGTGACAACACTGCGTGCGATAGTAATAGTAGGTTCTGCTTTGTACGTACTTACAATAAAATCAATTATTATTTGTCTATCCTATCGGAGCGCACGTTACTAAGGAAAAAAATATCAAACTAACTAGACATCACAGCTGAATGCAGCAGTGATACAGATAGTATTTCATACAAGGCTACTACTTTAATAAATACGCACAATGGCACTAGCCCTTGAAAGCACAAAAATCTTAGAATTTTTGGAACTCGTCGGTCGTCTGAAGGTAATTATGATTTCTAATATTTCAGCAATTGCTATTTCGCTCGTAAGCTTATCGATTTCTTTTAGATATCAAAGAATTAACTCACTACCTGCTTTTTTTATATCGTGGAAAATATGTTCGATTCCAGGTCTAATTTTACATGATTTCAAAATTGTTTTACCAAATAATTTATTTCAGCACAAGATTTAGACACAAGATTTTATTTCCCTAACCCATTAACTCGTGTATTGATAATTCTTATTCATTAATCATTCTTATTTATATTTTTTTCTAATCATTTGCAGCATGTGAAGAGAACTGGCTGGGTGTTATGTGATATTAACGAGTGTGAATCTATTGCTGGCCACATGTACCGCATGGGACTGATGACCTTCTTGCTCACTGATGAAAACAACCCTACCAATCTTGATAGGTTTAGGTGTCTGCAAATAGGTATGTAAATGCTGTTCTTTTGCGTTGTTAATTTCTAAATATTTTAATAACATGTAGTTTTAGTAGCAAGTTCCATTCCAGTTTGGTAATAACATTTCAGTCTGATATAAAATGGTTTGTCTCATTAATGTATATTTTGTGAGAATACTTATCTTTATAAATTATTATATTAGAAATTGTGCAACATCTCTCATGCAAGAAACATACTAACTTAAGAGGGTGCATCCTAAAAGTTGGCAACGTCGTAAATAGCTGTCAAATATTTACCTGTTTCGATTAATTTGGAAATAATACTGTATGGAAATAAGAAATGTGGCTAACCAATTGACTAGAATATTAATAATGAATTGCAATTATAACATTGAATTTGATGTTGTACCCGTTTCAGGTGAAAAAAGGCATTTGGAAAGTTTCCAAATACTTTTTTTACATCTAAAACTAACTATTCGGTGTTACGATATTAATTATTGCATTTTATAACCAATATTCTAGTTCGCTAGTTAGCCACATTTTTTATTTTCATACAGAAATATTATCAAATTAATCACAACAGCAAAATATTTGACATCTATTTGCGACGTTGCCAACTTTCAGAATAAACACTCTTAATTTGTTACTAGGTATGTCTTTTCTTTACTAAATTCTGATTTATACTTTCCAGCTCTTGTCCATGACTTAGCAGAGTGTATAGTTGGGGACCTCACGCCCCACTGCGGAGTCTCGCCAGAAGAGAAGCACCGGCGAGAGGATGAGGCTATGCAGAAAATTGCAGAACTCACGGGCATCGCTGGTGATAGAATGTATAACTTGTACAAAGTGAGTTTCATTATAGCTCATAAAATATTTATATTCATTTTTTATTATGTTTAATAGTACACTGCAAAAAACTGTAAACTGCTTTCATACTTTCTTTAGTGATTCTTTCCATCCAATGATTCTTAGCTGTCTAGATGAGCTACTAGCAAAAATATGAGTTATTAAGAGTATTGATTTTTGGAATGAACACATGCGAATTTCTCTCGCTCTCTCTTTCTATTATATGCGAGTGTGTATAGGTGGGTATCGCATAAGGCCCTTCGTTCTTGATGGGGCTACCTCAACCACACTCGTTTTTTTGTTGAGTATAGTATAGTAGAAAGTCCTGGTTACCCCTATAACCAGGACTTTCTGCTATAACAAAAATGTTCACATATGTGCCAATATACACCCAATATAAGGAAATAGTTTCCTTATTACACCTATCTATATACCTATCTTAAATTATTAAGAAATCCATTTTGGTATCAAGTGCATTGTTGCAGTAGTGATTACAATAAGGAAATTTCTTAAAACAAGATAAGATAATCTATACCCTGTATTAGTAATCTCAAGTCTCGACATGTGTGCAATGACTTTGAGTAATGGTGCAATTTATTGTAATCATTCTTAAAAACCCCCTATTTTTTCAACCAATATCCCTTTGTTGGGCAATGGTCTCTTCTATCTTTGTGCTGCCTAATTAATCACCTCCCGCAAAGCCTAATAACTTTACAAGAAACATCTTATTATAAGGCATTGAAAGCTAAAAAAAATTATTATAAAGTGAATCATTCTGATAAACACTCAAGTGCACCATGGGTGCACCTATTATAAGAAAGAACGTGATTCATTGTTAGTCCGAAACCAAAGGCACGTCATTAACAATCAATATTTTGTTTTCCAGGAATACGAGAACCAAAGTTCACCTGAAGCAAAATTCGCCAAAGACTTGGACCGCTACGACATGATACTGCAGGCATTTGAATATGAAAAACGTGAAAATACACCACAGAAGTTGCAAGAATTCTTCACTGCTACTGAAGGGAAATTCAACCATCCATTCATTAAGGACTTGGTAACAGAACTTTATAAACAAAGAGAGGAGTTCGAAAAGAAATGTTTAACAAATGGTCATGCATAATATTAGAAAATTTTCTCTTCCATGCTACTTGTTTGTTATAATGTTCATAATGCTAGCATCGTTACCTAGCTAAGCTAGTTAGTATTATATTTGATTGCACAGAGTGATAGGAACAAAATTAAACTGTGCACTTCTGCAGCCAGTAACATGAGTGACATAAGCTGCCTAGCCTTTTTCAAACTATGTTGAGGTTGGCTTCCAGTCTTACCAGATGCAACTGAATACCAGTATTCTACAAGGAGCGACTGTCTATCTGACCTCCACAACCCTGTAACTGGGTAACATGATACCCCTTATCAATCTGCCTAGCCTTTTTACCAACTATGTTGTGGTCAACTTCCAGTCTAACCGGATGCAGCTGAATACCAGTATTTTACATGGATACATGGAGTGACTCCATGGATACATGGAGTGATATGACCTCCACAACCGAGTAACTCGATAATACGATACCCCTTGGTAAGACTAGTGTCAGACTTTCGGGCTTCTGACGACTACTTAGCCACAACCTATTCCATAGATGATTCCACTTATAATGATGATTAATAATAATAATGCATAATGTATCAGTGCTGTTTGGTTTTGATGATTCACCCATGACCATTACTTGCTGCACATTTAATTTTATTAGTTAAATTAATATACTGATGAATAGGTATACTTAAAATACTTTTTGTTTGGTTATTTATAAGAGATTTAGTGAAACCTGTTTTGAGATATGCTAATTTAGTAGTAATACTACTACTTAGTCATCTCTTTTGAAATAGGTATACTGTATATTATTTTTAGTGTGTGTAAATTTTATGTTATTTGTTTTATTGTTGCACTCATAAATATTCGAATATGCACACAGTGTTACTAAAGTAAAAGCTGAATATTTATTATTCCATTGCATAATTTTAAGTACATAACAATATTATTTTATCAACGACGTTATAGGAAGAAGTGGTATAACGTTATATATTTTACAATTAATATGTTTATTTTTTAATTTAAGATTTTTAGTGGCGTAGTATTAAAATGAAAAAATATACGTATTGATTATGTAAGATTTTGTAAGCCATTTCTAATGAGCTATAATTATTACCTTAGACCTACCAAATGTCATTCCCACTAGTCACTAAAATGACATCAAATTATTTAAATGTTACCTGCTGATGTTTTAACCATATTTCCATTGAATAGTAAAATTAGTACTTATTTATTCTTACATGTAACGTATTATTACAAGCAAAGCATAATAATATTATAAAAAAATTGGATGTTGTCAACTATGTTTATGGATGCGTTTCCACTGAGGCGGAGACGAGTGAAGCGGAGCGGAGACGTGCGGGAATCAAACAATCACAGACGAGACGAGATGTGGATTTCAACCAATGTGATTGAACTTTTGGAATTCTCTTGTTTGCTCCACTTTCTCCGTCCTACGTCATCCTTCCTCTTGGCTCTTGCGTCTGAAGCTTTTCTATGTTGATTAGTGTGCCATGTCATGCAAGTGTGATAGTGTTTTTTTTAATAATCTCTATATATACATAATAATTCAAAATATTGTTCCTGCAGCCTACTTAAATTACACCTTTTTTTACAATTTGGTATTTTTATTTAAGTACTTATGTTTATTACAAAACCCAAAACCTACCTAACTAATTTGAGAACTAATTTAATTAGAAAATTGGAAAAAAGATATTCGAAATAATATTGAAATATATTTATTTATAACTATGGTAAGTACTTACAACGAAAGCAGAAAATACTTAATAAAAGTGATTTCACTAACCCCCGAATTCTCAAACATCACAAGTTTAGGAAATGTTTTTTTCTGTAGCTACATAAATCAAGTTGTAACAGTACCTACATGTAGCACGACACGGCGACATAAAATACAGTTGAGTCTAGGAAAGAAGAATTTTCACAAATGTGCCATAAACCATTTGAGAGATTAATGCACTACAGGATGCATATATAATACAGTGTCCCCTCAAGTGTAGTTGACTCAAAACTCAACTGCCACAGTTATAAATGAAGGGAGGATGAGACTCATTTGCACAACACCATCTAATTGGTCTTTGAGTTTATATGGTAGGTAATCAAATAAATCACAGGCATCTTTCCAATGACAAAACATAACACAGTTTGTACTTTTAAGATTTTATTGTACAAAAAATGGGTAGTTGAGTATACATACAAACCTATTCAGTCGAAATTAACATTAAGATTTGCATAAATGCTAAGACCTATGGTGACAAATCTGTTCCCAATTTGCCATTGGAATTGTGGAGTCACAATAACAAAGTATAACTCTTCAGATCATGCTTGCTCAAATTCTAGGCATCCAATCTGTTCCCAACTTTAACATATTAAAATCTTTATTATTTGGATTTATAATTAAATTAGGCTCTGTTTAACGCAAATTTTTAATGTTATTCTAGTTTATAGGATTGCTTATATCACATAAATAATTTCAGCTCTCCACTGACAAGCTCAAAACTTTATGTGATTATACTTATGGAGCAGTCAAGTAACCTTCATATTTTATTTAATCATATTAATTTTATTAATTAATTAGCAGTTTGTTTTTGGTTATTCATTTTTGCTGCTTGTTCTTCTTCTTTTTTTCGTTGCTTTTCTCTCATTAATTCAGCATCCCTGCAACAATGACAAACAAATGATTAAAAAATGTTGAAACAATAATGTGATATTGTCATTAGATAATCTTATTCATAGATCACTATAACACCAACAAAGGTTTCCCCAGAAATTCAACTACTCATAGAAACAGGCTAAAGTTTGTGGAAGCAGTTTAATTAAAATCTTAGTCAGCAAATAGTAAAAATACTTTTTACATTGATCAATTACCTGACACGGGATATTTTATAACAAAAAGGTTATTTCAGCAAGGGTCATCCAATACTGCTAAACTGGCAATGCTATCACAAACTAATCATAGAACTTCCAATACTCTTTGTTTGTGAACCATTCTGATTATATACCAGATCTTAAAGATGTAGTTTGAATGAAGTTTTAGGTTCAGAGGTTATAAAAACAAGTACCTATGTTTCCTTTCTTGTAAAGACATACCAGTCTTTTCATTGGCATTCTTTTTCTTTTGTTGTTCTTGCTGCTTCTTTTGATTTTTGGCGCGAGCCAAATCCCTCTGGTTTCCACCTGTAACAAAATTAACTCTTTAACTGTCTACCTACTAATGAGTAGAAATGCCATGTTATGTCAATTCACAACAATAGCATGCTTTAATTCTATCAATAACACGCGATAAGTAATTTTAAACAAGTGATAATGGTTCATTAGAGCGGATAGAATCAATTTCAATGATACAAAGCAAAGCGTCACCCAATATGACTCGTGTCATGGATATTAGAGCGTTGAACGTGGTGTAATCTAGAATGTTCGATGGAATTTGTCCTTCCAGGACCATTCTGAATAATATTGAAGGGTATTATACCTTGATGCACTCAGTGGTAACTTGTATTGTAAACATTAATTATGTGTGTACTTACGGGTCATCTCGAATAATTAATTACTCAACGCCACCAAGGTTGGACTTGTCGAAAGTCGCAATTACCTAATTATTTGTTGTTTTAGCGGTATGGAAGACCGGACGATACGCTAGCCCGGCCGAAACCTAGGACAACGCACCGCCCTCCTTACCAATACGAAAGAAACTTTGAAAACAACTAAAAGATAACGCTGGCTCCTAACAAAACGCTTCAGCCAGCTGGCCACAACCACAAACAAAATATCAATGACGCTATTTATTTTATAATATCACTTCTTTCAACTTTAATACAACATCTTTTAAGCTAAAATTTAATAATGTTGATCAAATACCTACTTCACTCTTTCGGACTAGACGTCGATATCGATGTCGGAAGATATTGTTGAACTTGTTGAAGTCAAAAGTCAAGTGCAGTAAAGTGATACGAGATTGGGAGGAGATAAGATTACAGACATTACAGTAGTCTGTGAGATTACAACATTACAACTCACTAATCTGTGAAATGGCGAAAATTGGAACTACGGCCGTCATGTTGAAATGTCATTCGATTGTCAGTTATAGTATACTACATTCGGGTTCTCTGGTTGTTTTGTCGTGATATTGCTGAATTTATTAAAAGCTATTAAAAGTTATGCTCGAAACATTATTCTAAAGCTTACCTTTTTTACCCGACTGCCCCAGAAAGAGGGTAATGTTTTTCGAGAGTATGTATGTATGTATGTCTATTTCTTTGGCACGCTCTGTAGCCTAAACGACTTGATGGATTTTAACATATGAGTTGTCGTTAGATTCGTCTTAATCGTAGAAGTGACATAGGCTATATAATATTTATGTATTGCATCTGCAAATACAAAAAAAAGGGAGGGGAAGGTTTTTTTTAAAATAAATTACAACAATATTGGTATCAAATAAAAGCTAGTAATGAGTCAATTCCAAATTAAGATATATTAATAAAACTAAAAAACTTGAAATAAAGTTAATTATTAAAAAAAAACAAAAAACCCGACTGCAAAAACAATAACTGAAAAGAGAAAAACAAGCATTATAATCTATAGAATTTTGGTATCGCAGGCGGGGACAATAATCATCATCATCATCATATCAGCCGAAAGACGTCCACTGCTGGACATAGGCCTCCCCCAAGCACCGCCACTTCGACCGATTCTGTGCTTCCCGCATCCAGCGAATTCCTGCGGCCTTTACTAGGTCATCGGTCCATCTTGTGGGAGGCCTTCCAACGCTACGTCTTCCGGTACGTGGTCGCCACTCCAGAACCTTTCGGCCCCATCGGCCATCTGTTCTGCGAGCAATATGTCCTGCCCATTGCCACTTAAGTTTGGCAATTCTTCGGGCTATGTCGGTTACCTTGGTTCTCCTGCGGATCTCTTCATTTCTGATTCGATCACGTAGGGAAACTCCAAGCATAGCCCTCTCCATTGCTCTTTGGGTGACTTTTAGCCTTCTAATTAGGCCCATTGTGAGCGACCACGTTTCAGTGCCATAAGTCATCACTGGCAACACGCACTGGTCAAAGACTTTCGTCTTGAGACACTGTGGTATGTGGGACGAGAAGATATTGCGTAGCTTCCCGAACGCTGCCCAACCGAGTCGGATTCGACGATTGACCTCTTTCTCGAAGTTGGACCTACCTAGCTGAACAGTTTGTCCTAGGTAAACATACTCGTCTACAACTTCGAGCGTAGCGTCTCCGATCTTTATGAGGGCGGGTGTTACATGGGCATTTGACATGACCTTTGTCTTGTCCATGTTCATTTTAAGACCCACTCTTTTGGAGGCTCTACTGAGGTCATCGAGCATTATACTGAGGTCCTCCATGGTCTCAGCCATGATAACTATATCGTCGGCAAACCGAAGGTCAGTGATATAATCGCCATTGATGTTGATGCCTAGCCCTTTCCAGTCCAGAATCTTGAAGACATCCTCCAGTGCAGCGGTGAACAGTTTCGGAGAGATAACGTCTCCTTGTCTCACACCTCGCTGCAGAAGGATAGGTTTCGAGGTCTGGTCGTGGAGTCGGACTGACATAGTGGCGTCTTTGTATAGGCACTTTAACACCTCGATGTACCGATAGTCGATCTGGCACCGTTGAAGAGACTGCAGTACAGCCCATGTCTCGATCGAATCGAAGGCTTTCTCGTAATCCACGAACGCTAAGCAGAGAGGCAGGTTATACTCTTCGGTCTTCTGTATAACCTGCCGCAGCGTATGTATGTGGTCCACGGTGCTAAAGCCTTTACGGAATCCGGCTTGTTCGGGAGGCTGGAAGTCGTCAAACCTGCGCGCGAGACGGTTCGTGATGACTCTTGAAAACAGCTTGTAGACATGGGTCAGAAGTGTGATGGGCCTATAGTTCTTAAGCAGGGCATTGTCGCCCTTTTTAAAAAAGAGTACCACCACACCTCTGCTCCATGCCTGTGGCGTTTTACCCTCGAGTATGACGGAATTGAACAGCTTCTGGAGGGCCTTTAGAACGGGTTTCCCACCGGCCTTTAAGAGTTCGGCCGTAATTCCGTCATCACCCGGCGCCTTGTTGTTTTTAAGTTGCTTTAGAGCCATCCTAATCTCGTACAAGCTGACGTCCGGGATATCTTCGGTATAATGTCGGGTTAATCTAGCTCTTGGGTCGTTTGCCAGATTCGTAACGGGGTTACTGGATGACGTGTATAACTGTCCATAGAACCTCTCAATCTCTCTCAATACTTCAGGTTTGGCGGATACGATCCTGCCATCATCGGTCTTCAGCTTTGCAAGCTGGCTCTGCCCAATAGACAGATCTCTTGCAAAGACCTTGGAGCCCTTATTCCGCTCTATCGCGTCCTTAATGCGGTCCGTACTAAAGCGACGAAGGTCGCTTTTTAAGGACTTAGAGATCCGTCTATTGAGCTGCCGGTACTTGAACGCATCGTCTGAAGACTGGAGGATCATCTCGCGCCTCTCCTTCATGAGCTGTATAGTAGGATCAGAGAGCCTCTTGTTTCTATTTGTACGACGGGTCTTAAAGATCTTGGACCCGACCGTATGGACAGTTTCCACGAACCCATCGTTAAAATCAATAATACTCGGACAATAATACTCGTAATATAACAATAATAACCGGAAATATGGTGTAACTTTTGTTTGTCTACCAAAATCTGGTGATTTTATCTGCTGAATTTTCACTTTATTGGACTACTTTTTAGATAAAACCATTGTTTATTGCTGAGAGACTAAACTGTCAGCGTACCTACATAACTGTAAATTATCAAATTCTTTTTATTTATTTTATTGTTTTTATATAGGTATCATTGTTTTTAATTTGTAAAAACTGTAATTATTATTAAACGATTATGTCTAATGTGGGATTTCCTTCTTGAAAACTTACTCAATTTTGGGCACCTTATATTAATTAGCAACACTGAATCGACGATGCCGTCCTCTTTCAGTTCCATTCAGTTCACAGATAAGTTGGTAGGACTGTACATGTGTGTCTATCTATGTTCGGAATCGGCTGGATGCAATAACTATAATCAAACTCAACGAATGACAAACATTGCCAAATGCCTGATGACAGGCTTACAGATGATTTGAAGGTTGCCAACCATGGAATTATTAAGTACTATGCGAGCCAACTAAGAATGCGCCTGTCAAGACGCCATTTTGTTGCCATTTTGACAGTTTTGCAGTACTATATCTGTCAGGAACGGTCAGGAAAGTACTGCTATCGTGTGAAGTTGGCAACAAGCGCGATCCCATTCTTAGTTGGCTCGCATAGTACTACATAATCAACCTATTAATGTTCCCACTGCTGGGACACAGGCCTCCTCTCTGTGAGAGGGAGTGGGCCGTAATCTACCACGCGGGCCCAGTGCGGGTTGGTAGATGTCACATGTCTACGAATGTTTTGGTTCTTAGACATACCGGTTTCCTCACGATGTTTTCCTTCACCGTTTTGAGAGCAAATAATAAATTCGCCAAATCCTCCCAACCCTAGGTTGATTGGGTCAAGCTGGGATGGGAGGGTCTGGCTGGGGTATGGCGTCTTTAAGAACGCAAAGCGGGACAGTTCGTTTAGATATTACAAAGTAGGTACTCTGTTGAGTTTGCGGGTCACGCTATAGTCGCGCAAGAATGTACGGTGCATTTGGTGTGGTCTTTCACACGCGCGGGCTTTAGCGGTTTCGTATTGTTGAAGCTCCCGCTTCACGTCCCGCGTCCCACACGTTATTTGCACTGAGTCTGTAGCTAAACCTAAAACCGGTAAACAGTTTTTTGTGCCGGTAGACCCCAATATTCAGTTGGCAACATAGGTTTCTTCAGCTCTGCGAGTATTATTTTAGTCTGTGCTTCAGCTTCTGCATGAATAAAAAAAAACAACTGTCCTGTCAAAGTGTCAAAATGTCGGTCAATGCACAAGTTCATCTCAGTAGCAACGAAAATAATAAAAAGAGTGATAAGACACTGAAACAGTTGTTTCCTAAACGAGATGAGTGCTCACATGTGTCTTGTTATTGGCAAGTTTTTTTTCGCAACCCTTCAATCCCATAAAACAATAAAAAATATTCAATTAACGTACCTTTGTTGTGTTCTGTTTTGCAGCGAGGAAAACGTTTGGAAACTATGTCAAGACGTATCATTAAGAATTCCTGAGGAATTGGATAGATGCTACATCGTTTTTATATCCAATCCATGCCGTACGGTGCCTCTGTGGAAACAAAGGGCTGGGCGCGAGGAGGATCGTCTCGTCATATGGGTGTGTACCAAAATTATGTCACGCTAGTATGTACTTATAAGGCTTTATTGTTCAGAGAATGTGAATTCCTTCCCACCTATTGACATATAATTTTTGCCCATCTTCTCCTTCATTATATTTTTCAGGATTGTATAACTTAGATGGACAGTAGTATGATAGTTGTTTACCTACTCTTCAATTTTATCACTATTATTGCTGATAAAAAGATTGGGTCTTGTTAAGCCTTTATTATGAGTATACCACTCAAAACTAACAAATGGTAGTTTTGAGTGGTATACTCATAGACAAACTTACATCTGGCATTCATTTATATGCATAATAATTATGCATGAATAAGAATCACAATGTATCAATTTTATTTCAGGATTATCATGTGATATTTCTGTATTCATGGGACAGCAAAACTTGCCTTGTTTATGATCTGGATTCTGAGTTGCCGTTCCCAACATTTTTCCACAAATATGTTACTGAAACATTTCGTACCGATCAAGTGCTCAAATCAGATTTTCACAGGTAATTATAAAACTGTATCATGATGTTTTCACCATGATGAACAGATTCACGGTAGTTATGAATTTATTGACCATGCATGTTGATTATTTGCAATATTAATATGGAGACAAGCTGCCACATTACTACAACCAACAATTTTCAGATTCTTCCGTGTAGTGCCTGCAAAGCAGTTCTTGCAGAACTTTGCTTCAGACCGACGTCACATGAAGAGACCGGACGGCTCATGGATTAAACCACCACCACCATACCCAGCAATATGCACGTCAAGTAAGCATATATATTTTATTCTATAATTATTTCTTAATTTAAAAGAAATAAGTCAGAGATTTCATAAATGTTTTACATATTATCTTATTAGCATCCATGTGCTTAATTTTCCTTTTTTTTTATATATTTTTTGGCTCCCTTTTCCTGGCAATGAGCCAATAGCTTTATCCAGTCATTTAACTAATGCAGAACATTTATTTACAAATGTAGCGTTCATAAAGCATTTTGTACAAATGTACTTTAGTTTTGTGATTTTTCTTTGTTCTTGCTGGACAAAGTGTTTTGTTGGAAGTTAGGAAATAGGTCACAGGGTCACTATTGTGTCATAGACTAGTAGACTGTGTATAGTACTAAATATTTCAATTCATTACGCTTATAGCTTTCTTTTATTACAGTATTACAAAAAAATATATGCTTTCGCATACTATTGATTGGTGGAAATAACATTCTAACAATAATTGTGCCCACAAAGGTTTTAAGTTTCAGCTATTACCTCAACCTTTTCCAATAATACTGTCTTATAACAGAGAGTTGATAATATGTTGTACTTTAGCTAATTAACATTTTGCATTGCTATTCTTCTAACAAAACAAAAATGAACAGAAACATTAACATGTTTTGTGTTTTAATATTCCTGTCTTACTTTCACATTGAAATTTACATTAGATATTATAATTACCTATCTCCCTTCCTTCTAGCTTCCACTCATAACTTAGATGAATACATCAACATGGACTTTGGAGTTGGCCCCGGTCAGGTATTTAACCTAACAGATTTTGTACAGCGGTTCTACAAAATTAACAAGTAGTACAATAATATTGTACTGATAGATAGTCAAATATTGTTTTAAATTAGTTCCATGATCCTATAATATGGTTTGTGTTTTCTGTTGATTATGTTTTAATAATCCTTGTTTGTACTTTACCTACAAATGTCCCAACGCAGTGAGAAATTCTGGAACCATGGTGCCATACTGCTGATGAACAGATATAATTTTAAAAAAATGTTATTACCTTGTGTATTTACCAATCGTCTTTTCCCTTAATAAGTGTTAATATTCGAAGAAAAATAGTTATTGTTCAGATAATAGTTATTGTTCTCAATTCCAATAATGTATTTGTGTGACCTTTAAAATTTGAAAGCACAATAAATTAACGAAATCTTCCCACAAACACAAAAAAATGATTCTGCACAAATTGTTACCTTAAAAATGAAATCAACCATTATAATATATTAAGCTTCAATAAATATGATTTTATGTAGGTTTAACTGAATAAATATTGAGATTATACATTATTGGTAGTTATTACAATTAAATATTAAAATATGCAGTTACAGTTAAATATAATCAGAAACCTACATAAGAATAACTAAGAAAATCATATATCTACTATAAAAATAAATTTCAATAAAATTATACCTACATATTGAATATGGCAAATTATATAATAATTCAGGGCACTTCTATTCCCCATAAAGATTAGCTGATTTTGATATAATTAGATAGTAAAATATTAAGCATAGGGAATTTAATCGAGAGGCTAGTGCTTAAAGTTTCAATTTTATATGAGTAATGAGTGAGTAGTGTTTTGGATGTTCAGCATTTTCTTTCTATTTGTCGTTATTGTGAAAGAGTATAATATTATTATGTAGATCGTTTTTATTCTCATTTTGACTGAGGTAATCCTTGTTTACGGATTGTGTGTTACCTTGAGTGATAAATTAACATTTAAGTAACTTTATAGTAGTGTATATGGTCGCAAGTAGCTTTTGTATGTTGTTAAACTATTTAATAATTTTGTAACAACTTTTATACACTCCTTTTATTCTTCCCTAGCACCCTTAGAAAATTGATAAAAATACCAAAAATATATTTAAGAATATTCGCTTACGGTAAGAGTTAATCCAATGTATGAATATTATAAATGATTCATTTCTAAGGAGAGAGTCAGTTTGTTTATGTCCTTCCACTTCCACCTATATTATATTAAATTGTATTAATTTAATTATGTAAACTTAAGAAATCTTATCTATTGTTCTAAATCTTCAAAGGTTTATTTTACCTAGTATATTTACACTATAAAATTGTACCTAAATATTTTACATTTTCTCTATTATGATGATTAAAGATATTAACTACTTACTTATATAATATAATTATATACTTATTAAATAAGATTAGGGATACTACAATAGCACAGGTGAAAAGAGTTTGCAACATTAGGTTTGAGAATAATTTTACTGTTAATAAATGCATTTATTAAATTTTAACTAAGTACCTACATATTTTCTGCAGGGTTTATGATCTGTGTTCGTAACTTTTACAGTTTACTAGTCCAATGTTAATTATTTTTTAAGGTTATTACGACATTCTTCCAAGTCCCTTAAATCTTGTTTGAAGCTGCTTGTACCTAGTATAATGTCAAAGAAAAAAAAAAATATATAGTGAATTTAAGACCTAGTCATTATTATTAATTATTCTTCTTCCTAACAGTTAATCACTTATTACACTAGTATTTAGTCGAGGCGTAGCTGGATATTCTATGGGACCAAACTCTTTCGACTGGATGCGGTGGAACCCGGAGTGTAGAGCGAATATTATAATCCCTGGGAATGTGTTTACGTCCCATTGGTTACGCCTTTGTCCTATTACTTATATATTATCCACATGTTACCGACTCAATCGATACCTTCCTTCTACGCCTTTAAAGTTTTATCTATTGACTGACTTATGAGTGATAAATTATTGTGCTTGTGCTTTTAATGTACCAAGTTACATGTTTTTAATTTAAGATTTATCAAGCAAAATAAAAGAAACATTACACGCTACTTGGTATTTTATTTCATTGATTAAATCAACAACTGGTAACTACAATACAACCATGTCAACATTAAAATTATGCTATATAAATAAACAGGAACAAGACAACTAAAATTATAATAATTTAATTTTTGTTCAACTCGGTGGTTTATCTGGTTTATCACACACAACAAAGAAACAGGAACAGGACAATTAAAATTATAATAATTTAATTTTTGTTCAACTCGGTGGTTTATCTTGTTTATCACACACAACAAAGAGATTTATCACAGTTAATTACGTAGCCTCTGATATAATTTGTATCTAATACTTGTCTACATGAGCTATCACATTATTACAAAATAACATGAATGTTATTTATTTATATTGGTGTACATGTTCACTAACAGCTTTATATTAATAATGCTTCGTATTAATATTTAGTTAGTATTTCGGCTCCATCTTCAGTGATTAACACCGTGTGTTCTGCCTGGGCGCACCTGGAACCATCCTCTGTCAGTAACGTCCAACCATCCTCTAGTAACATAGTGAACTCACTGCCGTGAGTTATGGCTGGCTCTATCGTAAACGTCATGCCGGGCTCCATTACCCCTGGGTATTTGTTTACTAGGAAAGAATATTATGATTAATAAATAATTTGTGGAATTGTGTTATTAATAACGTTGGTTTCGTGGTCGCAAATGCGACTGCTGAGCGTGGGGTCCTGTGTTCGATTCCCTGGTCGGGCAGTGTTATTGGGTTTTTCTTAGTAATAGCCCGGAGTTTGGAAGTTGGCCGTGTGATACCCCCGCCCCTCGGAAACCACGTTAAGCCCACACCTGATCAGTCTCTGGTCGTGTTGGATTGCCATCCCATCATGAGAGTGAGGGAAGAGAGAGTGCACCTGTGTTTGCGCACACATTTGTGCACTATAATATCTCTCACGCCGAAGGCTAGTCTCCATTGAGATTGTCGAAATACGGTCTGGAGGATTATTATAATAACTTTAACCAAGCTTATATCTCTCAAACAAAGAAAAATGGGTGTGGGTGATATATATAAAATTAGGGGTGTTGGTGATATATATAAAATTAGGGGTGTGGGTGATATATATAAAATTAGCCCCTATTTCCATTTACATTAAGGTGAAACAATTTGATATTTTTTCCATACAAATTTCGGAGCGGTTTTACTCCACTGTTTGATATTGTACATTCAAAGTTTAACATGATATCGTTAGGTCTCATTAGTCATTTTGTCTGTACGGAAGCAGAATAGTAGAATAAAAAGCCATTAAAAAGTTATAAGCCAACAAAGATTCGTTTTTCTTGCAAATTTTAACGCAGCTTGTACAACAAACTACCTAAAAAAGTCAGAGAGTGTACAAGCATACCAACATTTAAAAAAGGCCTAAGGGATTATATATTAGACACAAAAATTTGGTTCTTTAGGTATATTAGACACAAGCTTAGCTTGAACAGTTTTGTTTCTTATTTAGACTTAAGTTATAACATACTTGCTACACTGTATAAATGCAACTATGGTGTTCAATTTCTTGGATGGCTTGAACGTCGCAATGTAAACTACAACCTATAGCTACTTTAGTTAAGTTTCTCTTTAAGTGAACTGTAATTTGTTCTTTGAGAAATAAATGTCTTTAAACCGAACTTTGGGCGTAAATAAGTAATACAAGAAGTGTGAAATCTCGAAAACAAAATCCGTACCGACACAGCAAAATTATCGAAGATTTCAATTAATTTTATTTCTAATTGATTCATGCAGTGGTTTTTTCAATAAGACTCCATTTTACAAAGGACTTTTCGTAATTTTTACTAAAATCGTTCGGTACGGTGTTTCTGTGCGTGCAAACTATACGTTGTCCATGTAGACCAGCTTGTAACTGCTCATCACTGATACTATCTCTGTTGGACACGATGCCAGGTGAGACAGCGTGGTTTTTGGCCATGCCCACCATAGAGTTCGAGCCCGCGACTAGTTCCACCTTAAGGGAATACTGTACCACAGTGGACTATAATAAAACGGGGGATATCTGGTTACCCAATGCAGCGGCAGTGATGCAATGCTGTGCAATCTGCATGGATATATAATAATTTTTGAGAAATAACTTACTTGTATGATGAACTTCAGGAGGCCCATGAAAATACTCCCCGATGCCATGTCCTAACACAGAAGGAATGACTGTTAGGCCATGCCTTTTTGCATGTTTATATATTTTGGAGCCAATTTCTGAAAATGGAACTCCTGGACCACACCCTTTGATGGCCTGCAAATTATAAGAGAAATGTTATGTTATCAAATATTTTACTTAGTTTGTTTTATTATCACAAGGTGTAATTAAAATAACTGAAAACCACGTAAGGAGTCAGGCTAAGAACTCACGGAGCGGTTTTCAGCAGCGCCCGCCGCGGCGGGCGGCGGGTGCAAAACAATGGCGCAAGCTGCGGTCATTATACTTCTGGCTTCGTTCTCGATATAATATTTACAATGCAGCTTCCTTAACGCAAGTCGATCACCAGTCGCATATTTCAGAGCTGAAAGCAAAACTAAACGCACAAGTGTACCTATGACAGCTCTATACGTCATCTGTCATTCTTTACGTTTGCGCGGCAACCAGTACGCTGTTATTCCCAAAGAATATTAATTAAAGTGTTTAAAACTAGTTGAAAGTGTGATTAAAGTTGGCATATGTTATCATGCCGAAATGAAAACATGAAAAGGAATATTATCTTCAAAAAATCCGAAGATTAAATACAAACGACACCGGTACAACACCGATTCATCAGAGTCATCAGACTCATCCATTTTTTCTTCACCAGATAAAACAATTGTTTTAAACGTTTTATACGGTAAAACGTGTTTCAGAAGACTTATATACAATTATTATTGTACTACGCGGGTGGTGCACGAGATGCATTGACGCGAACAAATAATTCGGGTCGTTTACGAGTTAGACGGACGAATTTTATCATTGTTTTAAACGTTTTATACAGTAAAACGTGTTTCAGAAGACTTATATACAATTATTATTGTACCACGCGGGTGGTGCACGAGATGCATTGACGCGAACAAATAATTCGGGTCGTTTACGAGATAAACGGACGAATTTTATCATTGTTTTAAACGTTTTATACAGTAAAACGTGTTTCAGAAGACATATACAATTATTATTGTACCACGCGGGTGATGGACGAGATGCATTGACGCGAACAAATAATTCGGGGCGTTTACGAGATAAACGCACGAGTTTTATAATTTACTTATTTCAAGGTGAAGGCCGAGAGGCTACGCTTAGGTAAGTATAATTATTATGGTACATTATCAGGGTCAATTCTATATTTTTTGCAGACCGCAAAAATTATGAACCAATGAACTAGTTATGAAACTAGGTAGGTACTTGATGTCAGTGTCGAACCATCGGTTCCATTTGACACAAACCCGGATAACACTAATACAGTCATAACTGTAACTGACGCTCTACCTGAGCATGACCCATCACATGTGCTAGACACTGGGCCTACTTATATTCTATCCCTGGAAGTGCTGCAAGCATTATGGGATTTGTTGCATTAATAATTATGCATATAAAAGAGCACTAAACAACTACTTAGCCCTTAATTGAAATACAATTTTGAAGAAGGGACATTATCAATGTTAATCAATATCAACAATAATGATAGAGATCTCCCCGCTCAGTGATGCTGGAAGAATGTTAACACAAACAATCAATTTATATTTTCCCTGTCCGGCACAAAAAATGCTTAAATATTGTCAAAGAATTAGAAAGAGATGATCATCTCTATGGTAACAACACTCTATCATACCTTTATGGTAACAACCTAAAATCTAAAAAGATAGAGAGTCTTACAAGCTTGCCAAAGAACAGGCCAATCTATAAAAAAGACAACTACTTTTGACCACAACCCGTCAGGGAAACTTGAGTGGTTCACTTTGTTACAACCAACAGAGGGCAAATTCGAGGCCGGGACACAAGGAACCACAGTTCTCATATCAAGCAAGGAAATAAAGATAAAGTTGAAATATCAAACAAAAATTCAACCAGTACCAGCCCAAGCCCCACCACCACAGGACAAGACTCCTGCTCGCTACTAGAGGTTAGTCATGCTGGAAGATTAAATCATATTTTACCTTGTTGAGAAAGCATCTGTGATGATGTTTCAATATTGAACATGTCAATGGATACTCAAACCGTTTTACTGACACCTTTTCAGTCATAATCTGAACAGTCATTATAAAATGATATTTTAAATGATCCTGTTATGCTAATAGCCATTAGTAATTTGCTGGTATTAGGTGCAATTACTCCTTGCACACCATGTAAAGGCCAATTCATACCTTAAGTGTTTTGTTTCCAACACTGAATGGTCACAAAAGATTTATTCTAAACCTTAAGCCTCGTAACAAATTTGTTAACACATACCATTTTAAAATGGAAGATCACTGAACTACAGTAGCTCTAATTTCTCCAGGAGAATTTAGTAAGAGTTCTATTTATTGGTAAATATTAATCCAGCTCACAGGAAGTATTGATGGTTTCTGTATGAAAAATTATATTAATTTAATGCATTCTTGTATTATGTCTTGTGTTCTGCACCATGTTGTTCTCTAATTATGAGAGCGGTGATTGCATAATTTAAAAATCTATAGGTCACCAATTAGTACAATACTTTAATGACCTTTTGTGCATTGGTTCTTGTTGTAAATAAAAGACAAGTTAACCAAGACTATTTTTTTTAAGTACAGATAATACTATTTCTAACAATTACCTATACTATTATTCCAATGACAAGAGATATCTGTCAGCACCTACATACGTAGTATACAACAGGTTCTGATTATAAGATATGGTTGAAAAATGATAATGAAACAATTCCTAAGTATTTACAAAAATTCCAGATTAGTAATAAATTATCAAAATAGTATAATTGAGTACTTAGACCATCACAGTGCTGTCAATTCCTAGGTTTTGTAAAACAAAAATCCATATATTTGAAAAAACAGAGTTGTAGTATTAGAGACCATGCTCATTTAATAGGAACATTGACTGCCAAATGCCTGGCAAGTACATATGTTTGACTTTACACAAAACTATTAGAACATTAAATATACCATATAACCATAAATATGGTTTACTTTAAAGTAAAAGCAATTATGATATCATTTACCCCAGATATATACTAGACCTACAGCGGTGAGTTGATAATATCAATAGTTTACACAAAAGTATTGCATACTCAAAATATGATTTGAAAATATTTATAGATGTGTCAAGAAGTGGGTGGGGGACCATTTGTAATGATAATAGGGTTCATGGGTTCTGGAAAGAGACTGAAAACTTATAAATATCACATACTTAAATTATCTAGAACTACTCATATTTCGAGCCTTAAAAAATGTTTGTTAAAAATTGGTATATTGTTACATGCTGATAATAAGAATGCCTCATAATATAATTATTAACTAAATGGGAGGTATTCAGTACCCACATTTAAATATCTTTGCCAGAAGTATATTGGTAATGGTGTGAAGATAAACAAACTCTTACATAAAATCAAGGGAAAACAATGAAGCAGATGAAGAATCACATAATGTACAGCCAATCCTGACATAAAGTGGGAAATAAATACCTCCACATTCCAGTACAATGTGACTCAGTTTGGTCAACCTGATAGGTATCAATACCTTTTGCTTCAAGAATTAATGCCGAAATGTGAATATTACATTTCCTAGAAGCCGGCCCGGATGCATCAAAAATAGATGATTCTTTTTTCGTTTCTGAGACTAACTACTTTTTTCCCTTTTTATGCCCATTTAGTCTATTATTAAGATGTTTACAAAAAATTGAGAATTATAAAGCGACAGGCATTATGGTTATGCCATACTAGGTAGTCATAAGCCTGATAGAATCACCCCCTACATCTCCACTGGAATATTATCAGGAAGGCATGGGTAAGCCTAGCCATCAGCAATAAATGTTATGTGTTCAGTTTCAAATAATACCTTGAAACAATACAATTTCACCTTTAAATTATGGTGGGCTATTTGTCAAAAACAAAGTAAGTACCTACTTACTTATAGATTCATTTACACCATCTCATCTATACCAATAATTATTATGTATTTTTTTTTCTAACCAAGCATTTCAAGATAAGGGCCTTGTATGGGGTCTTTAAATTTACATACGTAAAAAAAAAAAAAAAAAAAATGGTACAGTAAGTACAAGCCCAAAGAGCATGGACTTTGTCTCTTATTAAAATACCTAATAACACAGTAAATTATGCAATGTACACATTTCTATTTGCTATTAAAACATCAGGTCCCGGTTACAACCAACTGAACCTGTTTTTTACCTATCTTTGAAAAGTCCGAAATTTGTCCAGCTAGTACATTTCGTGATTAAAATTAACTATACTCAGTTTTTAAGCGAAATAATATTCACTTAATACTTTCATTGTATAAGCCCCATAAACCAGTTTATGCCTCTTCCATCTCTATAATATAGGTAAATATACCTACTCTCTGTTTGCATCATAGATATTAGTATAATATTTTTTTTTTTCAGAAAATAGTACTAGACATGCCTTGACATCCACTACTAAGGTGTAGAGTGTTAGTGTCATTAGATGTAATACGGCAAACTGGACAAATAGCTCTTCAACCTTTTGCTTCATTTTATAATAGGCCAATTGTGAATAATTCAAATGAATTTGCTCATGCTGTGGTTAATGCTGAACAAAATACTTGATTAAGTATTATGAATATTACGTATAATTATTACGTGCCTAACTAAATTAGACAAGAACTTCAATATTAAGATGAATAACTTGATTTTTTATCTTTAATATAATTTGAAACTTGTTTATAAGTTGAACAATAAGTCCAATATTAAGATGAACGAGACTGGTCATCTATTACGAGTATAGCCAGTTTATTATGTCATTTGTGTCTTAAAACTAAAAGATTTTAATTTGTTATTTAAATACTATTTATTTATAATTTCATCTTTGGAATCTCAATTTTCCTCATAAACTCTTAACATCTGCATTGTAAATATTATATCGAGAACGAAGCCAGAAGTATAATAAGTGATCAAACGAACTTACCTGTTGTGAAGTTCGATCATTATTATACGAAGGGCTTCGTTCGAAGATATAGGGACCCTCCCTACCCTACCCCAGAAAAATTGAGATTCTCTTACTCTAAAATAATGACAGATGACGTATAGAGCTGTCATAGGTACACTTGTGCGTTTAGTTTTGCTTTCAGCTCTGAAATATGCGACTGGTGATCGACTTGCGTTAAGGAAGCTGCATTGTAAATATTATATCTTCGAACGAAGCCCTTCGTATAATAATGATCGAACTTCACAACAGGTAAGTTCGTTTGATCACTTATAAACCGCGTCGTGAAAATTAATATCTCTACGTGTTCGTACGAGTGTTTGCGGTGCCGCCACGGGCGGGCGCGGGTGAAAATCGCTTCGTGAGTTCTTAGCCTTATTGTATTCAACATTATGATTAGTACCAACCAGAAATTGCGAAAAAAAAAAAGTGATGTTCTCGACGTTTTCGTGTGAACAATGTGGTCCATACATTTATGTATCATGTCATTTCATCATTATCAATTACACCTTGTATAAGTAAGGCTTTGGTCTCTTATGCTTTATGCGTCTGACTTCAGTCAACGTTCCGATCGACGTCTGAACGCAACGCACAGCCAGCGTCGGCGGTCGCCGACGCTTCAGTCGTTGCTCGCGAGTGGTCTTGTTATACTAGACAAGACCTGACGCTTCAATGGTTCAAAATAACTAGAGACGCGACGCAAAACGTTTAAATGCCGCGTACGACCTCAAGTCGTTGACGTCGACGTGTGGAAGGGACCACAACAGTACATTTCTATAGTCGTCCGTCACGCCATACGCCCGCCGCTTCACGTGAAGCACTTCACTTCGTGAAGCGGCGGGCGTACGGCGTGACGCTGTAAGCGGCCAACGGCGTTTATAGGTGAACATAGCCTTATGCAGGCAGCTAAGATGGCCCAGAAGGTCGAAGCTCTTTGGTACTAGCTGACAGTCAAATTATACCAGTAAATATATTTTTATAGTACTTACAACATCCAAACACTCCTCAGTTACACGGACAAGTTGTAAGCCTCTATCATCCACAGCATCCCCCACAAGAAATGTTTTTGAACAATCTCCATGGAAACCTTTGTAGAATACCTGAAAAAAAAGCGTGTAAAAAGTTGTTCAATTTAACTTTATAATGCATGCTTGCAATGCTTTTTAAAACATGCCAAAGCAGTGGACCAAGTATTGTGTGATTCAAGAAAAGATTATTATAGGGCACAGTGCACATGCAAGCGCCTAATTTCTTTAAAACTTAAATGTCCCTGTTTAATCAAGATAATAGTAAGATACTGACCGTTATATCCACATTCACAATATCTCCATCTTCTAATGGCCTCAAGTCAGGTATGCCATGGACAACAACATTGTTGACTGATGTGCAGACACTCTTTGGGAAGCCGTTATAGTGTAATGGTGATGGATAGGCCCCTGCTAATATAGACAAATTGTGGGCCACTTCATCAATTGCATCTGTTGTGACTCCTGGCTGATAGCAAAAATTTAAAAAGATAAAAAATATTAGTGTTTGAAATACTTATAGCACCGTAATTGACAGTTATGTTACAAAAATTGAGATATGAATAAAATAAAGACCAATCACAGCTGATGTAAGCAAACTTGGCAGTAGCTTAGCCTTGTCCAGCTTGTTCAATGTGGTTATTATTACTCTCTCTATTACTCTCTATTTACTTTATTTCATAATTTTTATTCTTATTAGTTTCTAAAGTTCAACAATACCTTTATAAATAGTCCTAATGTTTGTAATATATTTGCTGCTAGTTTGCAACTTATCTGCATGCCTCTTATCTGGTCAACATTTTTGATTTCAGGTATACTTCGCACCACTACTGAGTCTGTCAATGATAAGTAATTTGGCCTTGCGATGTGTTCTGGTACTATTCTACTAGGCGTAGTTTCTTCTGGGTACACTTTGCTGTATACACCAAAGCGTTTTCTAAAACATTGTAAACAGCTATATAACTTCTCCTTAAGATTATGGCACTTTAACCATATCTAGCAACTTACCTGAAGAGTATTGACTACTTCCAGAATAAACACCATTCTATTGCCTCATACAACACGCACAGAAATAGTCAAACAAGCACAGGAAAATAATGTGAGTGCACATGCATTATGAAATTAATTACAAACAAAGACAACATAAACTGTGTTAGTATCCTCTTGTATAAATTGTCAAAGTAATGAGACCAACTTACAATATCCGCTTCTGAATCCTCGGGTTGCAGGCTCTAGGTACTCTCATGTCTGAAGGAATTTTTAACTATTCATTTATGTTCGCGATCTCAATGAAGAGGTTTCAGGTTAGGCGTTAAACTGGGGTGCAACTTGAATAAAAAATAAATCTATAATTCATTACAAAATTGGTGCAACGGGATAATGGCTTAGCATGATGAGATGAATTTATTCACTGGGAAAATCGATAGAAAATCAACCAAAACATTATTGTATTATCACATTTGATCTTACACATTCGCTCTCCAATATCGGCCAAATGACTGCATTGTTTCAATAATAAACTGATAATAATATCAATCTACACAATAATATTATAAACTTTATTCATATAAGACAATATTGATATGAATAGAAAGCCTGATCTAAAATTTTAGGTTATCCCATTGCGAATGCGAACTTCCAAAGCTGTCACTGGCTGTCACTGTCTGTCAAATCATTGTCAAATGATCAGCTTGTCACACACAGACTACAATTTCGTGGTGTCCCTAATTCCCTATTATAGAATGCGACACCTTCAGTATATCTTCTTCCGTCCCTGGTCCCGTTATTTGGGGTCGGGTCTCCTCACTTTCCTGCGCCAAGTTAGTCTGTCTTGGGTTGTCAATTCTGGCACCTTTTATCAGTATACACTGTGCCTAAATGATGAAATAGATTTTTATTGGATCCCATCCCATACATTCCTCGTATCCTGCGTTCGTAGCATTTTACATGCATGCAGACTTTGCCTTTCATTCATCCCTTTTTTTTAAAGCTTTGCAATGTTTGTTTGTATGTAAGTTAGTATGTTTGTTTAGGTGGATCTTCCTCTAACTCCATGGAGTTGATATTTTACATGTTGGTTCAATTCCGATGACAATACATTTTTATGACAAACATGACCTGATTGGCTACCCAGGATTGGCTCCAGACGAGGGAACTCCTCAACGGCCAATAGTACAGACACGAAATTTTATATACGCTTTCATTATAATGGTCTGTTTTAAATTCCACCACGGTCTGGCTACTGCATCCAGGATTGGCTTTAGACGAGGGAACTCCTCAACGGTTAACAGTACAAACAGGACATTTTATATACGATTTTATTATCACGGTCCGATCTAAATTCCACCATGATTTGGCTGTTGCACCCAGGATTGGCTTCAGGTGAGGGAACTCCTCAACGATGAACAGCGCAGACACGAAATTTTATATATCCTTCAATTATGATAGTCCGTTCTAAATTACACCATGATCTGGCTGCTGCACCCAGGACTGGCTTCAGATGAGGGAACTCCTCAACGGCCAATAGTACAGACATGAAATATTATATACGCTTTAATTTTTACAGTCCGTTCTAAATTACAGCATGATCTGGCTGCTGCACCCAGGACTGACTTCAGACGAGGGAACTCCTCAACGGGCAACAGTAGAGACACGAAATATTACATACGCTTTAATTATGATAGACCGTTCTAAAGTCCACCATGATCTGACTGCTGCACCCAGGATTTACTTCAGACGAGGGAAGTCCTGAACGGTCAACAGTACAGACACGAAATTTTAATATACGCTTGAATTATGATGGTCCGTTCTAGAGTCCATTATGACCTGACTGCTGCACCCAGGATTGGCTCCAGATGAGGGAACTTCTCAACGGCCAACAGTATAGACACGTAACATATACGCTATAATTATGATAGACCATTCTAAATTCCAACATGACCTGGCTGCTGCACCCGGGATTGGCTCCAGACGACGAGATTTCTCAATAATCAACAGGATAAACACGACATTTTATACATGGATATGTATTGTGCTATTATACTTCAATGGAATTCAGGGTCTGATGATGGAGCCGGAAGATTAACATAGGAACTTCAAAAAAAAAACTAGACTACCATCGAGTTTGAACTGGTTGGTTTTGTCTTGACTAGAACTATAGCCCAAAGTAGTATCCAGGGTCTGATGATAGAGCTGAAAAGAGATGACACATAGAAAGTGGTCATAGAAAATCCTCAACTAAATAAGATCTTTTGTCAAAAACTATTTCCCGAGGTGTAGTCTAGGGTGTGATGATAGTGCCGGAAGGTAGCCACAGGAAAACCTCAACTTTACAAGGTAGCCCTGTTGTGTTGAACTCGTTGGATTTGTTTAGACAAGTGAAAGTGACAGAACAGATATTTTATCAAAATACTAATGCTAAAAAACACAAAATAAAATATTAGTAAAAATTTTTTTTTATTGAACTAAATAGTACAAAATAAACGTCCTTCTTAAACATAAAGATAAGCCTCAAGCTTTTAAGAAAACATTAAAGTTATCTGTTTAGGTAAGGTTTATTTTGTACTTTTTAGTTCAATAAAAGCCTGTTTTAAAAAGATTTTTACTAATATTTTATTGCACAACATTCTGCTGGACACTGGACAACATAATTACTATACTAATCATAATCAATTAGTATCAAGATTCAAGAAGCACGTTACGTCACTAGTAGAACGTTTTTTTTGTCGCTGGCGATTGTTTTTGGATTGTTTATATTTGTAAAAGAAATCGAAAACGATACCAAAGCTAAAAAGCAAAAAGCTTTCCCAATTAAACCATGTCGCAGAGTAAGTAAAAGAAGTTTGTTTAAGTATTATAAAATGCATTCTCATTCTAACAAAAATATATGTACATGAAACTGGTATTGATTTTATTGCAGACTCAGAAAAACCTCCTTCTAGCCAAGATGTTGTGGATCCAACAGGTCCTGCTGCAAGAAAAGGGGTCCTCATATCTTTTAGAACGGGCAAAACGATGGAAATACCTGAGAAAGATATCGTATGTAAACATAACCTTAAAAGCACCAGTTTACTGTAGGAGTATGAACAATGTTTTGGTTTTACAACTATTTCGTTATCATCTATACATTTACCACTTCTTCAGCTATAAGCAGATGACTTCATGTGATCTTACAAAAACAATTGACTGTTTTGCACATCAAAATTTAATTATTTTTACTGGTTCTAATAAATTGTCCTCAATTTGTTTCATACGTGCCATACTTACTACTATCTAGGAATATAGCGCGATGAAGCACATTTTGCCAAAGAATAATGGATTTTCTAAGTAAATACTTGTATTTTTCCCCAATTCCAGCTTGGGAGATGCAGATTTGTTGGTGAATTTGAAAAAATTAACAGAATTGGTGAAGGCACTTATGGTATAGTATGTAAGTTTCGGCAATTGTTTATTATTTTTTGTAAATCTAATAAAATAAACTAAACAATATATATTATAGTCTAGTACTTACAAAAATTTTAGTAAGTAAAAATACAATTTGTCCATCCAATCCACAAAATTACAATCATAATTGTTTTTTACAGATAGGGCAAAAGATAAGTTAAATGGCAGTATAGTGGCTTTGAAAAAGGTGAGGATGGATGTTGAAAAAGATGGCTTGCCGCTGAGTGGTCTCCGTGAGATTCAGGTGCTAATGGCGTGCAGGCATGAGAACATTGTGCAACTCAAAGAGGTTCTGGTTGGGCGGTCTCTTGAGAGGTATGTTTTATAGATGCATGTTGGTTTATTTCCCTCAATATTTTATGTAAATGATTCATTTTATGAATGGAAAGACTCCCAGAATTGGCCCTCAAATGATTTAATTTAAAGACCTAAATAGTGATGGTAATGTAAGCATTTGGGTTTCTGTCATTTGGAAAAAAAATATAACAGTGGATGGTGAAAAGAAAAAAAAATTAATAAAACCTCACAAAAATATTTGTTTCTGTTTCTGCTTCTTAAAATAAAAACCTCTTCTTCTTTTGAATTTCTAGTTTAATAATTTTGTATATTCATATTCAATTTTTTTTTGCCACTAATACATAATTTTCCTCAGCAGCATTTTCCTATCAATGGAGTACTGTGAACAGGACTTAGCTTCACTGCTAGACAACATGACATCACCATTCACCGAATCTCAAGTTAAATGCTTGATGCTTCAAGTGCTGAAAGGTCTGAAGTACCTGCACTCCAACTTCATAGTGCATAGAGATTTGAAGGTCTCCAATCTGCTGCTGACTGATAAAGGATGTGTCAAAATAGGTAAGCAATTCATCGGTATGAAAATAACCAAAGTGGTACTTTGATTTTAGAACAAAAAATAGGAAGTTCAATAAGTTGTAGTCCAGGGCCGCGTCCTAACCGAAAACGATCGCCGCACGAGTACGCGATCGTCGGGCTCTTTTATATGAATACTGACTGCGCCCCTCGGTTTCACCCGCATAACTCTCGACCCCGTGTGAATATCGGGATAAAAAGTATCCTATGTGCCAAATCCAAATTAGTTCAACCGTTTTAGCAGGAAAACGTAACAAACAAATAAATAAAAAAACTCACTTTCGCATTTATAATATTAATTAGGATTAGGATGACATAGTCGCGCCTACAATCAAGTCGCGTATTTACGTCATTATGCGACGCAATGATCGTACAAAATGAACACGCGACTTTCATTTTTCTCGACGAATTCGCACTAGTGGTCGTTCCGTCAGATGGCGCTTTCCGGTTTTTCGAACAAATAGTAATATAATAATAATAATTAGCCCATATTGTCCCACTGCAGGGCAAAGGCCTCCCTTTCCTTTTTCCACTCGACTCGATCCTGAGCCAATATAGTGACATACATAAAATAATGCGACGCGGCGACGGCTATCGTATTCATGTGACCGATCATTTTGGTTAGGAAGCAGGGTTCAGGTAAACGATTGCATAATTAGGCCGCAGGGTTTCGGTTACGAAGTGTTTTTTTTCCCTTTATTTCTAACTATAAGTCTTTCCTTTAGCTGCCAATCCATGAGAGCCATTGGGTTTTGTTAGTGAATCATAAAAATCTTAATTTCCAAGAGTAACCTGTTTTGTTATAAATTACAGCTGACTTCGGTCTCGCTCGCTGGCTGGGGGCTCCAGCTCGTAGTGCAACTCCTCGTGTCGTCACCCTTTGGTACCGCGCACCCGAACTACTACTGCAGTCGCCGCGCCAGACTCCAGCCCTCGATATGTGGGCAGCGGGTTGTATACTTGGTGAACTATTGGCGAACAAACCTTTACTGCCGGGAAGGACTGAGATTGAACAGCTGGAACTTATTGTTGATTTGCTTGGTAAGTTGTGACGCATTCGTTGGACCTGGTATATAAAATCCTAGGTGCTCCTGTCTCTATACTTTGAGCTAAGATAAACAATCTTCTTGAAATGAAAGCTAACCAAACTCGATTATTTTTGCTGCTTTGCTCTGTTTCTGAACAGTTGAACATAGATTTAAAAACAAAGTCTGTCCCTTGTGCGGTTAGTGTCTTTGCTAATTTGATTCTTCAGAGTATTCGAGCTTAGGTCCCCCAAGACATAATAAACCCTCGAGTTGACCGAACACGTATTTAAAGGTCAAATAATGACGAGGCAATTGAAATTCCCAGGTACACCATCAGACGCGATCTGGCCAGACTTCAGTGCTTTGCCAGCCCTGCAGAACTTTACACTGAAGCAGCAGCCCTACAACAATCTGAAGCAGAGGTTCCCGTGGCTATCAGCCGCGGGACTTCGTCTGCTTAACTTCTTGTTCATGTACGACCCTAACAAGCGCGCTACGGCCGAAGAGTGCTTACAGAGCTCTTACTTCAAGGAACAGCCGCTTCGTAAGTAGTTTACTATTTTGGGAACTTTACAACTAGTACTAAACTATCTTCATCGGAAGCTTGAGACGCGTTGGCAATTTCAAAATTGTCCTAGCATTTTTTAGTTAGCGCCGCTAACTAAGGGCTGACTGATTTTACCAATGAGAGTGAACGCGATCAGCATTTCAACGCGTTCAAGACCTGTCAGTCTCAAAATTGCTATGGAATAATTTACATTGACAGCTCTTGAGCGCGTTTAGATGTACTGAACGCGTTCAATTTCATTGGTGAAAACCGCACTAAATAGCGTCATATTAAACCCGATTAAAGCGTGGGCCGACTGCAACAGGTTGACCACAGAAATACTTCATTATTTATTTATAAATAAATCTTAATTTTAGTACTAACAAAGTGTGGCAGATTTTGTATAATTTGTTTATTTTGCAGCTTGCGACCCGAAGCTAATGCCCAGCTTCCCTCAGCACAGAAACATGAAGGGTCAACAAAAGAGCTCTTCGAATCAGTTGAACATCCCTCTGTCAAACTTGAACACGGGCGCTAACGACCAAACCAACAACCTGCCGGCTATTTCTGACCTCCTGGGGTCTCTGGTCAAGAAACGAAGGCTCGATTGACGCCTAAAAGATGATGAGGATGATGATGACGAAGTCATTTTATTATAACTATTATAAGCTAACTAATATTACTAATAAACTGCGTCCAAATATGAAAAAAAAGTTTATTTTAAATTAATTAACACACATTTTTTCTAATATTTTAGGCGAAAAGTTTACTAGGATTACTATTTTTTTATTTTTTTTTACTTTCAATCTGTCGATGCGTCTTCCTCACCCGAGAGTCCCATGGCTTGTTTGAATTTCTCCTGATGCTTTTGGTTCGTGATAGTTTCGTGGACCTTAGCTTTTACTTTCTCTTTCTGGAATAAACGCACGTAAATAAAAATACTCTTGAATTTGTGTACACGACGTCACTAAACTCACATTCCATATAACGAATGCAAAATCTTTGCATTACGAGTTATCACATTACTTGGGGTTGAAGTACTCACAATTTCTTTTTCTGATTTTTCTATTGCTTTCAAGGTTCTAATACACTGTGAACATAGGATCACATCTTCCATGTGATTCACGGTCTTTTTACGGTGGTGGTGTTTTAATCTGAGGACAAAATATTGAGCATTTTCAGTTTAAATCGGAAAATAATGCTATAGAATTGCGTGCGAAGGCGCGCTTGGCACGTTTTTGCGACAATCGTCGACAGGATCCGGCAATTGGGACTCGAGGTGGCCCTGCACAAGTCTGTTGTGTGTTTTCATGGTCCTCGGAACGCGCAACCGTCGGGTTGCCAAATAACGGTAGGAGAGGTTCACATCGGCGTCGAGTTGACGATGAAGTAGCTAAGACTCGTCCCCGACAGCCGGTGGAACTTCGTGGAGCATTTCTGACTTTGGCTCCCAAACTGGAGCAGGCAGGGGCTGCGTTGAAGCGGCTCCTGCCCAATCTAGGGAGTCTAAACGCCTCCTGCGGGAGGCTCTACGCGGGGGTCGTGCGAGGACTTTCGCCTCCAGATCCCATGGCGGATTCCCGCCATGGGATCTGGAGGCGAAAGTCCTCGCGCACATCTGGGAGTGGCACGAGGAGGTAAAACGCCGGGGTGTAACTCCGTTGCCGCGAGAAATCATGGCACAGAGGACAGAGCTTCGGCGGGATCTCATGGCGTCATGGCGTACGATTGTCGCAACCCAGTACTGGGCACGCCGCGATTGCGGCGATAACTGCCCTCTTTGAGGAGTAGCTAGAGAGGCACCATGGCGTCATCACCTTCCGCCTGACGCAGGTCCTCACCGGACACGGTTGTTTCAGGAGGTGCCTGTTTCGCATATGACGGGAGGAAACGCCCGGGTGTCACCACTGTGTGGATCGCCCGGAAGACACGGTGGAGCATACGGTGGAGGTCTGCCCGGCTTGGGCAGAGCACCGCTGTGTCCTCGTGGAGGTGATCGGTGGCGGTGACCTCTCGCGTCCGGCCCTGGTCCACGCGGTACGGTACGGAGCGAGAGGGCATGGGAAGCCATCACCTCCTTCTGCGAAGCAATAATGCTCGCGAAGGAGGAGACAAAGCGCGTGGGGTAGAAGCAAATTTCGCGCCCTCACGCCCCTAGTCGCCGCAGGAGACACCCTGGGCGTCGGGAATCGCGAGCCGATTTCCGGCCACCGCAGGCGCGGGCTTGCGGACGGAAAGCAATGAGTAGCTCGCCGTTCGATAAGGACCAGGCCGGGTCGACGGCGCATTGTGTTCCACACGCGCCTCACAGATATGTCAGCACAACTGACGGGGTCCGCTAGAGCCGATGCCTACCGAGGTTGCAGAAAGTTCAAAAGGGTTACCGTGGCCCCTGGCAACGTACAGGCAACTGAAGGAACACGGGTGGGTCTTAGTCAGTAAGAGTCTGACAAGCCCTTCCGCTCCGCCCAGAGCGGTAGAAGATATTTGATGATTTTCAAACCACAAAAAAAAAAGGTTGGTGCAATGGGATTCTTTTTTGGTCGTCCGACGCCCTGACTAAGGGATCTCGTGCAATAGACAGCCATGACCACGAGCAGTGGTTGCAGCGACCAGGTAAACTATAAAAACCGATACGAATCGCGCACTTGGGTCGCAACGGCCAACTAACCACACACCATACAATACAACGCCCTGGCTAAGGGATCTCGTGCGCTAGACGGCCATGACCACGAGCAGTGGTCGCAGCGCCCAGGTAAACTATAAAAACCGATACGAATCGCGCACTTGGTCGCAACTAGTGATGGGTCGGGAGAATATTCTCACCCGGAGAATATTCTCGGATCGAGAATGTTCTGCAATATTCTGGAATATTCTTTTCGACGGAGAATATACGAGAATTTAAAAATGGAAGTAAAATTGCTAAATTTTATTACAATATATTTTGATTTCAAGGTCTCAAGTAAACATCTTTTGTTGTTATTTTATACTTTATTTGAAAAAACGTTACTGTATTATGTTTCGGACTGGAAATGGTGGCGATTCTCTTGTACACTGGACTAAACCAACTAAACTATCACTAAAATTCCTTACCTTTGGCTATGAGAAACTTAAAGCAATTCTGACAAAAAAAAATAACTTAAAAAAAAAAAAAATTTGACACATCTAAAACTGAATTTGACAATCGCGTGACGACTCCACGCTGTACTTGTTTGCTCTAACTTCGTGAATTTTTTTAGAGCCGTAGGCGCGCAGGGGGGCAGCCTCGTCGTGTTTTATATGGAATTTTTCACTTTTTGTATGGAAAATATGAAAAATTATTACCAACATGTCAGGTGATAGGGGTTTAAGGGTTTTCTAAAGGGGGTCGAAAATTTCATTATTTTTGCGATAGGACGCACCATTCTCGAGATATAAGCAAAAGAAAAAAAAAATTGTACTGTTTTTGCACTGAAGTCGAAGTGTTGGTGTGAATTTTAGTTCATGCCAACTAATTTTATTCCACTCATTTTTAATCGCGTTTAAAAATAATCACATTTAGACAGATACACTAAATTTATATGGTGAAAAACGTCAAATTCATAATAGCAAAATTGCCATTTTCACTAAACTGCTATCTCAGTGCAATCTTAGTGCTGTCAAACTAAAATATAGTTAAGTTGTGTCACTTTAGTCTATTTCAGAATGGGAAATCCTCGTTTGACAGGACTAAACTAAATTTTAGTGATTTTTAGTCTAGCTTAGAGGCACTCGTACACCGAACTAAACTAACTAAACTGTCACAAAAATTCCCTACTTTTGGCTATAATCTTAAAACTATTCTGACAAAAAAATAAACTCTTAATTAAAAAAATATTTTGACACATCTAAAATCGAATTTGACAATCACGTGACGACTCCACATGGTAGTTGTTTACTCTACCCTGTGAATTTTTTTAGAGCCGGAGGCGCGCAGGGGGTGCAGCCTCGACGAGTTTTATATGGAAAATTTCATTATTTTTGCGATAGGACGCACTATTTTCGAGATATAAGCAAAAGAAAAAAAAAATACAGTAATGTTTTTGCACTGAAGTCGAAGTGTTGGTGTGAGTGCATGCCAACAAATTTTTATTCTATCTTTATAATTATAAACCCTAACTTGATATCTTTATTTTTATAAAACCCTTAAACCCCCAAAACTCAACATGTAGGTAATATTTTTTTATACTTTCCATACAAAAAGTGAAAAATTCCATATCAAAACACGTCGACGCTGCCCTCCTGCGCGCCTCCGGCTCTAAAAAAATTCCCAAGGGAGGGCAAACAAGTACCACATGGAGTCGCGATTGTCAAATTCGATTTTAGTTGCGTCAAAATTATTTTTAATTGTTATTTTGTTTTTAATTATTTGCACCATAAACCTTTCTTATAATGTTGTTTTCTTATTCATTTTATTAATGCTGATTATTTTAAACTCATAAAGTTCGTATTAATACAGAAATCGTACTTTAACATTACTACCATACGAAATTTAAGAGAATTTATGAGAATTTTCTCGGAAATATTCTCGGGAATGTTCTCGCTCAGGAGAATTTACTGAGAATTTAAGTTGTGGTGTAGTTTATTTTAAACTCAAACTTCGTAAAACGTTCAAATGCGCTAAAAACTATTACTCAAAAAAAAAACCGATTCAATAAAGTCATCCAATTTTTAAATTCTCGTAAATTCCCTACCAAAAGAATGTTCTCGAGAACTTAACAGCAAAGTTCTCGCAAGGAGAATATTCTCGAGAATTGCCCATCACTAGTCGCAACGGCCAACTATCCACACACCATACAAAACAACTCCCTGACTAAGGGATCTCGTGCGCTAGACGGCCATGATCACGAGCTGTGGTCGCAGCGACCAGGTAAACTATAAAACCCGATACGAATCGCGCACTTGGTCGCAACGGCCAACTAACCGCACACCATACAATACAACTAGACGGCCAGTGGCCGGAGTCGTGAACGTCTAGTGCGCGAGGTCCTTTAGTGATATGTAAATAGTCGATGGAAATACACTGGCCTTCAAAACTTAGTACCATACTTTTAAAGTTGTAATTTCTCCTAAACTTTAGAAGTCAGAGTTTTGAAATAACAAACGTTTTATAGCAAATTTCATCAACTTTTTTTGAAATTAATTTTGTTTATACATTAGTAACGTTTTTAACTTAAAAAAGATAAAAACAAAATAATAGTCATTGTGAACTTACCGGCAAAAAACTCAAACAACATTTTCAACTATGCTTTATGCCTTATTTACATTTTAATAACTGGTATTGCCTCCTCAGGCTCTGATTCAACTTCAAGTCGGTTTGGCATACTGAATGATGAGGTTTCGGAGGCGATGTTTAGGAATATTCTCCCATCCTTCTATCAGGGTCGTTTTAGGACTCTAAGGGTGATAGGACGTGGTCTGTGGCTTCTGACCAGGCTCCCGAGCTCATCCTAGGCATGTTGGATCGGGCTGAGATCAGAACTTCTTGATGGCCGAGCAATCAAGTTGATACCAACCTCCTGAATGTACTGTTGTACGACCGAGCGGAGTGTGGCCGGGCGTTATCCTGCATGAGTATCGATCCATCACCCACATTGACTAAATATGGCCCTGCATACTCATTATGGATCTCTTGAGCATATTTTTCCCCAGTCAGGGTGCCATTTTCTGTGACCACTAGCTCTGTGCGACCTTCTGAAGAGATGCCAGCCTATAGCTTCACCGTATTGAACTCTTTCTGAGGAGCAGTATTGAATGTGTCGCTCACCAGGTCGCCTTTACACTCTTCGCCAAGTCCATCGAAAGTGAATAGTAAGAATCGGGACTCATCAGTGAACTTTAAATATCTTGTGTAGGTACTTTAATATTAATTGCAATTATAAAAGTGTGGTACCTACTAAGTTTTGACGGCCTGTGTATTACATCCGACGTAGAACGAGTCTACTCATTCATCTATATAAATAAATAAAATTTAAGTGTCTGTTTAAATTTCAAAATAGCAGCTTTTTACTAAATGTATTTATATTTATAAAAGTTTAAGCGGTACTTATAACAAAAAAACATTTTGTTCTGTCTGTCGGTCTGTTTGTTCCGGCTAATCTCCGAGAGTTCTGAACCGATTTTGGCGGGACTTTGACTGACAGCTGATATTATAAGGAGTTACTGCTACTTTTATTTTAGAAAAAGAATTAGGGTCCACGCGGTTGAAACTGCGGGCAGCAGCTATTTTGAATATAAAAGAAAATTAAGTTCACTTCGTGTGACTGTTTTCTTATACCATGGTGTGTGTGACGCAAATTGCGTTCCTCTATGGCTGCTGCCATTCTTTTATTGCCTTGGACGCAGTGGCAGATTTACACATTTTCCGCCAGTAGGCTATTCAAAGGCTATTGCCGCCCTTAGGCTGACCCCATAGGCGTGCGCGTTCCTCGGGCGTTCGTCTGGCGTGTGAGTAAAAAAACCCCGCGCCCGTCCCCCGCCCCGCCGCGCCCGCTTCGGTCACACGCCCGAGGAACGCGCGCGCCTTAATGTGGGGGAGGCCTTACTAAGCTCTACAATTCGGTACCCTAGTTCAATCATTTATGTATTTAAAAATAATGTCAATTAAATTGCAACTTTTTGATTTGTGCACTATTGTGAACCAGGAGAAAAATAATCTATTTTTCCGAGCCTCGATTTAGTGAAGATTACATTCGTTCCCGCGCCGCAACCCTAATACGTATGTACCTAGTACAAAAAATATATTGAAGTGGTGAAACATATTACAGGTTGATTGAATTGTGTGAGTGGACCTAATAAAACTTAGATAAATAATAAATTATTTTTTTTATTTCCGTAAGATAAAAAAAAAATGAGGTAAATTAGCCGTCACCTAAAATCTACCGCCCTTTTTTTTTTTTTTTGGGGTGAGAATCGTCAAATGACTTCTCCCGCTCTGGGCGGAGCGAAAGGGCGTGTCAGACTCTTACTGACTAAAACCCACCCGTATTCCTTCCCATTCCTGTTAGTTGCCAGGGACCACGGTCTCCCCTTAGTACTTCCCGTAATCCCGGCGGCAGGCATCGGCCCTAACGGACCCCGTCAATTTTGCTGACATCTCTTTGAGGCACCGCTGGAACACGAAGCGCCGTCGACCAGGCCTGGTCCTTACCGGACGGCAGCTCGCCGTCCGCTTATCGGTCAGCGAGCTGAAAATCTGCCGCCCTAGGCCCCTACTAGGCTACTCGGCCTGCTGATAAATCCACCACTGCCTCGACGATTGCAAAATGAAACTTCTCATATCTGGAATTCTAGACCGTAAAAGACAAGTGTGAAGAGAAAGCAAAATATTTATTTTATTTATTTATTTTATTATTTATGTACACTCAGTAAAATACATATACCTAGATACAACATAGTTATAATTTGAGTACAAATGTACTGCTTATTTCATAAGAAATAAAGGGTGACTTCGATATTTAAACACGTGTCTTTACTCATCATTATGAACAAGTTTTCTTATGGGACCAAACCTGAAATCGCGAAAAAAAAAATCTGCTGTTCTCTACATTAATGTTCGCGTAACTCGACAAAATATAGGGAACAGCGAATTTTTTTTTCGCGATTTCAGGTTTGGTCCCATTGTAAAAGTTGTTCATAATTATGAGTAAAGTCACGTGTTTAAGTATCGGTCTCTAATTACCAGTCACCCTATAAATTATTATTATATCCCGGGTTATAATTGGTGGATCCAAAACAAACTTACAGTTTCCCGCAGTAGTCACACTGAAGTTTCTCGCCGCGGTGAGTTATGAGGTGCAAGCCCAACTCGTGGTAGGTCGGGTAGCGTTCCGAACATCGCGGACATATGATTTTGCCTTCTGAACGACCGCCGTTGCTTTGATGTTCGTACAACTCCTGAGAAGTTTGGAAGCTTTGGTGGCAACTCTGGCACCTGTAGGATAAGTTGTCGATTGTTTATCGGAAACACGGCTAACGTTTGTGGGCTTTGAAGTTAATTCTGCAAATAGAAAGTTATTTGGAGAAAGCAAAGGCTTTGCCTGTTGTTACTAGGCTATACCTAAGAGTATTGGAGAAGACAACAAAAAAAGTTGGAAATGTATCCCCGATTCTTTGATTTCTTTTTACAGCAGATTCACTTGATCAAGTAGGTATTCATAAAACAGGTAGGTATTTAAGTACTAACATAGCAAATAAGTTAAATTGTTTACTAACATCTTTTGGATCTCGTTGTCTGTAGAATAAATAAATAATATAATATATATGTATATATACAATGTGGATACTACCATACAACAAAAAATTAAAATACTGGCACTACTATTGCTTAAGAGTATTTTGGAACTGTCAAATAAATCCTAGCTTCGAAAAAAAAAACCAGTTTTTCAAACAAATTAAATTGTAATGTAAGCCGGATCCTCCCTAAGCCTATAAATTCCGTTTATCCAACTAGGCCTTGGGTGAATTCTCGGGCATACATTTCAGAATATCTACCTTAGGGTGGATTTTTGGGGTGGATAAACGAAATAGCCCGAACCGACTATGGATTTTGCCGAGCTATAATGACTAAACTATTGAATATATTCAATTGAATTTTCGTATACAGAATGGGAACGTCGCTATGGACGCACCGTTTAATTTTTTGTTGTATTGTCGTCTCCACCTTGTATATAACTTGGGTTAAGATTCTCTTACATAAATATGTTGGGTTGCAGGTGAAACGCCATGTGTTCGATAATTTTCTTCGGATAGAAGTAATGAAACTTTTTGTCGCAACAAGTCACGTAGCCGGGCACGCCGTGCCTCTCTTTGTAATGTTTCATAAGCGACCTAAAATGAAATCCAGATTCGTGACAAATGCAGCATTCCATTTTGTAAAATAGTGTTATTTGTCGATCTAAAGCGGCGCCTTGTTTGGCTGGTTTGCCGTCCAGCAACACCATGGGATCCAAGCTGTCGGTAGCAATCGACAAGTCCGGGTCGGCTCTTTTAAATTGGTCTTTATGTGAATCTTTCTTCCGTGTCGGACTGCTTATCCTTTGGCCTGCAGTGCTCAAAAGATTTTTGTCCAGTTTCTCACTGTGAGCGAATTCTTCCAATGTCATCGCTTCCATGTATTTCATTTCCGAAGCTGTCTTCTTTTTAGGCACTTTAACTTTCGTTTGTTTTGTGTCTCCTTGCTGAAGTTCTGTTGGAGGCTTTTTCTGTGCCTCCTTAATGTTTTGGTTCGACAGCGCAGCTATAATCGGATGCAAAATTTTATCAACTGCTGCGATTTCCCGCTTTTCCTCTTGTTGTTTCATTTTATGAAATTCCAGAAACTTTTGTGTTTTCTCTACTTTGACAGCATATAGATGCAGAGTTGACACTTGCTGTAAACAGTCGTGGCAAATAGCTTTGGGCAAGGTATCATCTGTTCGAACCTGGAAAAAGGCAAGTCGGAGTAAAGCGTGTAAGTAATTAGCCACCTACGTACCTACTTACTTAGGTAAGATGTAGCAAAGAGCAGGCAGTTTGGTAGGTATTGCTGATATACAGTGGCCAGCGTCAGTCGACGTCAAGGCTTTTCCTCCCCGAGTTATGGTGAACTCTGCAAGTCTTGGAAACTATTGACATGAAATTATAGGTAGGTAGACTGTAGTCCTACACTTACATTTTGCCAATCATGTGGTATTTTGAGCAAGCTATTTATACTCTTTGAGTAATGGTGAACTCTGCCAGTCTTGCAGAATATTAGGAAAAATGTGAGTATATCCTATTAGTCCTACACTCAAATTTGGCCGATTATTGGGTTGATTATATTAGTACCTAGGTATTTTGAGCATATTTAAATGTTTACCAGAATATCAAAGAGTCTCCTGATCTTCCGCTTCACCTCGGCACTCAGCGGCTTCAGTTTGACCACATCCGTGCACAGACACAAACGGCACGACAGTTCACGGACAATAGTTTTTTCCAAATGCGCAAAGTCATTCATATTTATGATTTTCATATAAAAACGATTCAATACATAATACAAATGTACAAAATAAATAAAATATTGTATACGAGTGTGTAGGCTTATTTGTTCATGACAAAAATACTATTTTAGAAACAAACTGATAATTTAGGACATATTGACAGATTCATGACTGATTGTTTATACTTTTTTATCTATCAATAGCGGCCAGCTCGAAATAAATTGGATTTCTTCTCAGCTCACCTTTATTCAAATTCATGAACAATAAAATTATTTATTTTATTTTATTACAAGGGTGAATCAAAAAGTTCTTAGAAGCGGATGAAAAGTTCTTGTGTTCTTAAAACAAGCATTAATTAATGTCGGTCTAGGTACCTACCTATAAGATTTTTGGGGGTAGTTTGATATTAATTTTAAACTGTGTAGATCACAAAAAAATTATGCAATGTTTCAGTCGATTAGACCGTAAGGGCGCTTGTACACGGTAAGAAAATACGCCGGGCCTACGCAAGAATTCGTGTCGTACCTAACTAAATTTGACAATTATAAGCAGATCTTTCCCTCTATAAGGCAGACTTTGAATAAAGAGGTAAACACAGTTTAAGGAAGTGTACCTAGGTACACGGTTTATTAGAATATCAATTGAAAGTCAGAAAGATCAATTAGACAGTTTCAACTTCACTCACTTTTCATAGAACTCATACACCATCCCGCCATATATATTGGAAGTGAACCACCCTCCGGAGGGTTACCGGCATTATGTTTGCGCTAAAGTTAACCATTAGGTTTAATAAAAACTTGTTGTAAAACTTGTAAAACACTGTAAAACGAAGTAAAATTGTGCTTTCAGGGGGTATTGTCGATAACGTAGTTTCCAACCTTTTAAATTTTCAGTGAATATTTGTAACCGTAAACAAAATGTATTTTTAAAATAAAAATACTTAAAACCCGTTGGTTTTAAAATCCAAGCATTTTTGTTAAAATATACTTACATCAGATTTTATTTTCACGGTTTTGAATGCTGTATAATAGGTATTCGCTAAGAAAAACCTACATTAAGGCTGCCTGTCCACCGGAGCGGAGAGGAGAGGAGAGGAGCGGAGATGTGCCAAAATTAACCAATAGAATCGCACTTCTGGAGCGGAGTTTTGATTCTATTGGTTAATATTGACACATCTCCGCTCCTCTCGTCTCCTCTCCGCTCCGGTGGACAGGCAGCCTTAAAATGAGCCCTCCGTGAGGGCTCCGCTCCGGCACCTCATATGCGACTAGGTGAACCCTGCAGGAGGGCTCCCGGCACTAAACGTGTTAATAGCACCGCCTAATAAAAAGGTCATAATGGCAATTTTCCGCTGACCAACTTTAAAAATTTAGATCGTTTTTAAAATGGGCCAAAATGTTGTCCTCATCATTTTACGTTAAAAAAATTTTTCGACGCACTGTAATATAATATTTCCCATTAAAAAAAAATGTATTCTAAACATAGGCAGGACATAGGCATGGAAGAAGAAAAAGTGAAAGGAGAAAAGTAAAAAAAAAAGAGTTTTAGTTTTCTTATATTTTATAGTGATTCCAAAAACTTTTTGATTTTCCCTTTCATGTAACACTTTTATTAATGGAATCTGTCGATATGTCGACCGTATTGTCAAAGTGGACAGGATTTTGTGTTAACTTTAATGGTTTAGAATGGAAAATTGGGTTTGTTGGATATGTCTAGTCTACCCATGTCTACATAATTATTTTATCACTACTTTTAAGGGCAGACGTGTGCTGACTGCGTAAACAAAATAATTACTTACATCACGTAAAAGATACAATGAAAGCTCTACTTTAAACTATCTAGCACTGTTACAATTAAAAAACGAGAGTGTGTCGCTTAGCAGGCGACCACACGTGATCACGTAAGATTGTTCATCTGCACAAATGAATAAAATTGTAAGATAGGTTGGGTTTACAATTGTTTAAAATAAAAAGTTGGTAAGTAGGTCTAGCTAACATAAAATATAAGCTTACGAAAATTAAAATGATCACGTAGGTAGGTAAGTACTAGGCCTATAAAATTTCGAGTCCTCTGTACTTTAGAAGTAAGTATTTATACTAGGTAGGTAGGTACATTCAAAAACGTTAAATCTGTAGATAGGTTGGTACCTACTTATGTACGAAATGTTTAATAATGTAGGACGTCAACACAATACAAGGAGGGCTAATATTGTAAAAATATGTAGGGTACTTATACGGTTTATACCCTATAAAATTCTTAGAGAATAAAAGGAAATGGGTTTACCAACGGCTCAATAAGTATTGTTGTGAGGAAAGGACTCCGGCATACACGATAATATCGTTTAGGAATTAATAGAATCCGTGCCGGTCCGACTTTTTGTGTGATCGCGTGACTGAATTACAATATTTCATCTATACCATCATCTGGGGTCAATATTCGGTTTTGGCACGTCTTAACGTTCACAAACAATAAATCTATATCTTTCTATACTCAAAGATATTCTGATATATCTTTTATTATCTATCTCCGTACTGTGTCCTGGTTATGAATGGCGTGCCAGCTGCTTGTTATTCCGCTTAAGTTGTAAAAATCAATTGAACTGAGGATTCATACGAGACGGCATTCATTTCGAAGAGCTTTAATATTAATATAGCTGGTTGAATAAGAACTGATTTCGGTTCATAATATCCAAGTAGGGCCTATATTAGGCTGCCTGTCCACCGGAGCGGAGAGGAGAGGAGAGGAGCTGAGATGTGTCAATATTAACCAATAGAATCAAAACTCCACTCCAGAGGTGCGATTCTATTGGTTAATTTTGGCACATGTCCGTTTCTCTCCTCTCCTCTCCGCTCCATTGGACAGGCAGCCTTAGAGTGGTAGACTGAAAAATCTGCAGGTTAAAACAGAAAGGCATATTACATTGTTATCGATTTTGAATGTCTTCGGCAATTCGTCATGAAAAACCGACGCGAAATGAGCGAAATATCATGTCTTTTCGTGCCAGTATCTAAAACTATTGATTCTTGAACCCCTATTTATTGTGAATCAATCTTACTTCCAAACGAATTTATTCAATCTAATGGCCATAGCAGCCACATCTAATACATTACAAACGACGGATACACTGAATGAAAGCCGAGCTTTAATTGTTAGTATACATACACAAGTAAGTAGGTAGATTTATCAACGTACTAAGGTATTTAGATTAGGTACTAATCACCCAATCTACCTACATCAATTCAAGTACTAATCAGAGAATGATTTGAGGCGAACTACGACCAAGTAGTCGGACTAAGTTATTGAAATCAGCCTAGCGAAATGAAAGGGTGGCTACAACTCTACAAGATCGTGAGTCTGCAAGTTCAGCCGATAGGTAGATACCAAAGCCAAACTACCCACTTCGAAGCTTCAGAGAAAGTTGGATGAAATTAGTGTCCGACCGTAACAGGACTTTCTACCGAAACCGAATCTTCGGTATCTGTCTCAGTTTCGGCCGAAACCGAAACTTTTTGAGACCTGTAAAAAATCTATTGTTTACTGACATTTTTCTTATTTTTTACACTTGTACAGACCGTTAACGGGTGTTAAATGAAATAAAAAACAATAATTGAAGTATGTGATTTTTTTTTTGTGAAAAGCATATATTATAAAAATGTATAAAACATTTTAATTACTTGTTGGAACAAAAATTTGTGAGTAACAAAAAGCTGATGATGGCCGGTGACACACGAGCCACGAACTCACCCGAAATCACCCGAACGACGCGCGATAATTCACGAACGCAGAGTTTCGATGCGGCCGAAGGTAAGGCAGATTTTCTGCCGAAACCGAAACTGATGCCGAAACTATATTTTTTTACCGAAACTTGCCAAAACCGAACCTTCGGTCGGTCACTAGAGGAAATTATCAATATTAATAACTACCTACCTACCTACGTAAACATAGAGTGTAGGTATGTTTGTACTTCAGCAAGGCTGATGAGGTTAGAAGCCAGTTTCGTTATAGCCAATGTTTTCTTATGACCGCAGTTTATTTAGTGCATATTAATTAACGTGCTTCACCTAATTAATTTTCTAATCAAGTCACGAGTGATTGGGGTTTCAGGGAGGCAAGTAGGCATAGGTATGTCTACCTCCTATATAACCAAAGGTAGGTTATAACATTGAGAAAAGGATAAATTAATTTTCAAATTAAGTTTTGTTGCATAATAAGAAATTGACTCTAAACGGAAAGTTATACTTTAGGACGACGGTTTTAATTAATTTTACTTACAAACACTACCAAACAAGTTTCATAATTTAATCAAGTTACCTAAGTTTTAAAAGCCACTTAAATCTTCTAATATTTTAATTAGGCTATACGTAGGTAGGTACGTCCAAACTTTTTAAACGTTTTAGTGGATTTCAAAATGAAAACAAATATTATTGTTGTCTTTCAACAATAATATTGTAGGGGAGGGACTGGTTTACTTTTTTGGTAGGTTAGGTTAGGTTATCTACTTACCTAGTTAAACCTGGGTTGACTGCACAATCACTACATTATTATAATTCAAAGTCGCTTCCCGCTGTCTATGTATAGCTCAGGACTTAACAAGCTGCTTAGGTCTTTAAAACTACGCAACGGATTTATATGCAGTTTTTTTTTTAATAGATAGAGTGATTCACGAGGAAGGTTTATATGTATAATACATGCTATAGTAAGCTATAATTTATAAATTTTTTTGTCGAACTTATGAAGCAATGGACTGGCAATCTTTTTCAATTTAAAATTGATCGTGCCTTGCGTAATTGGGGGGCGGGTGTCAGGGTGCGAAATCACGCGGGCAATGCCACTGGCGGAAGCTAGTAGTATTTAAATCTCATTATCAATGTTTCGAACATCTATGTAGTAATTGTACCCATGCTTGCAAATCAATAAAATTTGATTTGATACGAAACTAGACGAGAAGATTTTTAAGTCTGTCGCTTCGCCATAGCAACAATGTTAACATCATTGTTGTGTTTCGACAGTTAGAGGTAAGATGGCCAGTTCCTCTGTGGTTGAGGATTCCGGGTGAAGCTCGCTTCCACCTTGGGCCTGATCATCACTTACCATCAGGTGAGATGCAGGCCAAGAGCTTCCCGGTCGTGGATAAAAAAGAAAGCTTCTAAATTACCTACACCATTTAATTTTTAATAACGTTGGTAAACATGTCCTTTCGCTGTACTTAGTAAGTATTTTATGTATTGAAAAACCTATTGTATTTTATTCAGACCATAGCAAAAGTTAGCCTTTACCTACAACTTGTAATCTATGGCAACTTTTAAACCCGACACGCAACCAGAGAGTTACCAACTTTGAAGAGGTTAAAACCGTTTGGAAGACGGTTAATCCCTAAAGAAAAACCACGTGACGTGAATTTTCATGATACTTACTAGTTTGTGTCTGATAATTTCTGAACTTAGACGGGATTCTAATAGTTCTGATAGAATGGTTAGGGCAGGAATCGCCAAATGGCGCACCGCGGTCCGTATCCGGACAGCCGACCTATTTTGTGCGGGACTTAAGTAAACAATATTTATAACAATTATAAAAATAAATAAAAATTTAGTTTAGCCCGCGCTGTGTGTTTTCTATCGTCGACACGACAAATAACAGCTTGCACAAACTTTGCTCCAGAATTCAGACAGATTTTTCACATTAATATTAATTACTTACTTTGTTATCTACATTTGTTATTTACGTAATTTGTTTATCCTTGTTTGTTACGCGTTCACGCTTAAACTGCTGAACGGATTTGGATGAAATTTGGCACATAGGAGATCGTTACCTAGGTCCTAACCTATGTCCTATCCTATGTCCTATGTCCTAACATAGGATACTTTTTATACCGATATTCCCACGGAATCGAAACTAATGCGGGTGAAACCGCGGGGCGCAGCTAGAAACTTAACACGTTCAGTGCCGCTAGTCCTCCTGGAGGGTTCACTCTAGTCAAATATGGGATGCCAGGATCCCCTTGCGGAGGGCTCATTTTAAATTTAGGTTTTTCTTAGCGAATGCAGCATAAAATCTGTTGTATATTTCAACAAGATTTATTCGTGTCTATTTTTTTTTCGTTATTATATTGGTAATTTAAATGTAAAATTACGAAGAGGGGGTTTTCTCCGCATTACCGCAAAAAAGAAAATAATTGAAAAGTTGGACACCCTTGTTTCGGGATCAGAACGAGTCATTTATTATACTTTTCGTAATTTTATATGTTTTATCATTTTCGTACTTCGTTTTACATTGTTTTATAACACGGTTTTAAACCTAATGCCGTTGACTGTCCGCGATGGTTAACTTTAGCGCAAACGTAATGCCGGTGACCCTCTCGGAGGTTTCACTTCCAATTACCTATGTATGACGGCATGGCATAAGAGCTCTATGAAAAGTGGCTGGAGTCGAAAGTGTTACCTAATACATCATATATCTTTTACCAAATGGACCGCGACAGTCATAATATTTTAATAAAAAGTAAGTTCAAAAACGAAATCCCGACTACTGAAAAATCACGCTCTAAAAAGTATGAAACAAGAAAATATTTCAGACTGAAATCAAGACATAGGTAGGTACAAAAATAGTCAAGGTTTAACCCGTGGTCGCATGCCTGTATACCAATATAATGGGTATTAATTTTACAACCGCGCCATACGTAGCAGTCTCACTTTTGTTTGTTTTTAACAATTTAACATATTTATTTACATAGACAATATGATATATTTACATATTTGTAATATGATCGCAAGGCCCTTTCATTTGATACCCAACATAGCATAATATGTTTATATTTTTTTAATTTCATGACTTGATGTCATAGATATCCGTGCTTGATGTCCTCTAGAGGCGGCATTTAATGTGTCGTCACATAGTCTATAACCAGCAGACGATCAAAACGCTTCCAACGATACCTCATTTGTCAAATTATGTTCAGTAGTTTAGAAGTTATGAGGTAACAGATGAACATACATACATACCGGTCAAAATCATAACCCTCTTTTATACTTCGCCGTAGTCGGGTAAAAAAACGGACCCCCAATTAAACTAATTGGTGATGCCTGGTGTAGGGTATATAATAATATTGTGTTCTGTGAATAGAATGCCCCAATAGGAAGAAACTGTCGTTATACTAATCCTTGCCGAAATCACAGCGCTTAGTAAATGGATCGTCATGGATTGCTTTCATTAGTACCTACCTACCTACAGGTACCTATGTAGGTATTATCGCAAAGCGTCGGTGAAAGAAAGAAAGATTGAATTCTCCCGGATGAAGTAAAAAAGCGGCCAAGTGCGAGTCGGACTCGCCCATGAAGGGTTCCGTAGCAGCAAGTAACATAATATAAAAGTTCTTGTAGTTTTATCATTCTCTTATTTTAGAAGTTATAGGGGGGGGACGGACACATTTTACCACTTTGGAAAGTGTCTTGATAAAAAAAAATGAGTTTCAGTTCTAAGTATGTAGAATCCCCAAAATATATTGTCTTTTTTCTATTTTTGTTTGAAAATCTTAATGCGGTTCACTTACCAAGTTTCAACAGTATAGTTCTTTTAGTTTCGGAAAAAAGTGGCTGTGACATACGGACGGACAGACGGACAGACATGACGAATCCATAAGGGTTCCGTTTTTTTGCCATTTGGCTACGGAACCCTAAAAACTGCATCGTTCGTCTAGTGCGCTACTGCTGAGCATTAGGTCCTGGGTTTGATTCCCGGGCCGGGCAAAGTGTTATTGGAATTTTTCAGCTAGAATTTCTCAGTAGCAGCCTCGAGTCTGGATATGCCCGGTTGATGGCAATAGGCTCGCCCCCTATTACATGGAACTTCACATAACGAGCGTGATGTTATGTTATAGTAAAGACATAAGAACATTCCTACCAATGTTTACATTGTTATTTATACTACACGCCAAAAACGTGTCTAAAAGCTTAAAACTCGATACGTTTACGTACGCCATCTTTAGGCTTTTTATTAAAATTATTCCTTGTGCTTCCTGCCAAGATATCGAGAGTGATTGATGACAAGAAGCGAAAGTAATTTAATACAGTGTTATCGTAAAAAACAGGTATCACCCGGGCTTCATTTATTATATCTTACTATGTATATATTTAGTACAAGATCGGTCGATTTTTTTAAAAGAATTTAAATAATTTTTTTTGGGTTGCTTTCATAAACCGAGATTTAGTTCTCTTTCTAGAAGTAAAATGTAGAAGTAAAGGAACGCAAATACGCGTAACACGGACCTTCAAATATTAGGTACTGACTCGTGGCATGGAATTTACAAAAAGCAAAATTGTACTTCAAAGGTTAATTGGAGTTTTCAACAAATCTATTTTAAGGATGAATAAATTCACAATAGGTTCAATTCTATCAAGCTTCTATTTAAAGTTGAAACCTCTAAAGACCTTAAACAGTTAACCCTTGCGATTCCTAATAGATTTGTCTGATACCCGTACCGCAAAGTTCTCGCTTCTTTGGCTGTGGCTGAACAAAGCCTTGGCCTCATTTTGCATTAACAATTTCGTAGCGATAACCTTAAAATAGAATGTTGCTTTGGAATTTATTACTTTTCGTAGACGTTCGCGGCCCAGCTGTAAGATTGGTACCCATTGATAGACCCCTGCGGAATTTGGCCCAACCGGGTTTTCCTAGATATTTTTAGGGTAAAAAATGCAAATATTTTAATTATTTACCTAAAATAACGTCACCCCTAGCACCTAACACCTAACACCTTTTCGTTCAAAATAAGAAAATATGTACCTACAGAAAATAGGTAAATGAAGATCATCCAAGTAGAATAAAAATGTACATTTCTTTGCCGCTACTTTTGAACTAGGATTTCTTATTATATTTTTCTAGCTGTTGCCAACGAGTACGCTATCCTATCTACAGAGTACAAAATCATATCACGTAAAACGCATGAATTTTATGTTTCTTGAAATATTTTGATTAACTAATGGTAGCAATATATCTCACTTTAGTATTTTGAGATATTACAAGAATAAAAACTCCAGTATTTTTATCATTTTGAATGTGTATTTATGTCACAATATTTAAGATGAGAAACGCTAAAAAGTATGACTGATTCCTCTTATCTCCTTGAAATATTAGCGATGTAATGTTCTGTCATTTCCAGTTACGGTTAACTACGGCAGATACTGCCAGCGTCGGCTGGTAATGGCTAAAATAATGAGTACCCAAGGGAAAGTAATCTGATAATCCTCGCCATATTTGTCACAAGGCAAGGTACAATTGCGAGAGTCCTCCAGAGAAGTCCTAAATGAGTCCCGAATAGGTATGTGCCAAAACAAGTTCTAAGCTGGTGACTGCGAAAAGGTATGTACTAAAACAAGTCCTAAACTGGTGAATGCGAATAGGTATGTACCAAAACAAGTCCTAAGCTGGTGACTGCGAAAAGGTATGGAGGTACTAAAACAAGTCCTAAACTGGTGACTGCGAAAAGGTATGGAGGTACTAAAACAAGTCCTAAACTGGTGAATGCGAATAGGTATGTACCCAAAACGCTACTTATATAAAATTACCTTCAAAAACAATGAAAGAATCTAAAGAAAGTCGTGATGGCCCAATGATTAAGGCCTCGCGTCTTATGCACGAGGTTTTGGTTTCAAATTCGGGCAAGTTCCAATGAGACTTTTTCAATTTATATGTACCTAATTTCTGAGTTTGCCTTGAACACTACTGTCATCGGTGAAGGAAAACATCGTGAGGAAACCAAGACTTATAATTAATATAAGTCTGAAATCGCCAACCCATCTTGAGCAGGTGTGGTGATCTTGCCTTGTCTTTATGAGAAGAGGCTTTTGCCCTGTCGTGTGACAGTAATAGGCTGGTATTATTAAATTATTATAAAGTATGTAGTTTGAGTAGGATCAAGAAAAATAATGGTCAATCAGTAACGAATCCTTTCCGGACGCCTGAGCCTGCAAAACTAGCGTACCTAAGTATTTCAGTATAATGATATCAAATCAAATCATTATTTATTTCACACAATGTAACACATTACAATATACAGTCCATATTATCTGAGAGACTAGAATAGAATTATTTAAGAATAATAATACTAAGAGTCTCGACTAATGCCTAAGGATGCTCTCGTTGGGCAGCTAGATCAAGGGCTTGGTTCAGAAAGAGGACTCTTGGACACGGCTCGTATTGTCAGGAGGTTCATCTCTCTGGAGCCTTGGCCGCCGGTAGCTTGGACCCTGTTCCCGATGCCGGTGGGCTACTATTTTTTATATTTTTAAATGTTTTTGATCCTTTTTTGTTTTTATAAAAATATTTATAAATGTAAAAGATAAGAATGTATTATGAAACAAAGGAAATTATAATAACATTAATTAACAAATTATAATGTTCATACACCGTCCTATCGTCTAACTATTCAAAATACACTACAGTCTAAGGTTGGAAGGTTCAGAGATGTAATCTGTAACCTCAAAAAAAGTATCGGGAATACAAGATGCAACATGAAATAACAGATACCTACCACAAGATGCTTTTGGAAATAATATTTGAAATACAAGATACAAAATACGTACTTAATTGATAAATACTGTTTTAAGATATAAAATACTTTTTTGAAAGAAAACATATATTTATTAATTTTAAGATTTATTTAGCTTGTTTAATTAATCACCATTAAAAAAAAACAGATTATCTAAAGTACGTAAGCAATAATTTATTTAACATTGACAGTTTGACACACACGACACGACTTAAAACACATGTCGCACGGTAAAATATGGCGCGGCGACAGCGGCAAGGCAAAAGTAACTAGACCATACAACCTTTAGATAAGTTGATAAATTACTTATTTTAAGGGTGCGTTCAGATTTGTCTTTATGATGGGATGACATAATGTAAAAAAAATGCATACGTAATTACTAAAAGTAACACACACAAAAATATTGAAATCTCTATCTGAAACATTGTATCGAATATTGACAGAAAATAAACATTTCAACAGGTTTTGTTGTGAATGTTTCGCCAGTGCAAACGCACAGTAAGATAAGTCACATCTCTGGTAAGGCTACCCAATGAGATCAGTTACATAAATTGTGGACGAATATATAGTATATGGTAAGGTATACCTACTAACAACTGGCACATGGTTTCATAAGTTTATAGCATCGTTTAGATTAGGTATTATATTATGCGTAGGCCCAGGTGTTACAAATTGGTAACTAAAGGTGATCGTCGGAGTAACATTGTAGAATTAATTTTGTAGTTTTAGTCTTAATATTGTAATGTGATGTAATGTAATTTTATTTAGCATTTTAACATCACTAACATAAAGAAAAGGAGAAACGTAGTAATCTGAGTAGGAAATTTTTATAAAATCTAGTCTTGAAAGTAACTGCCACATAATATTTCATTCAACAGTAACACTTTAGTATGATCAACGCGACGAAAGAAGGTTAATATTAAAGTCGTTCTTAGGTTATTACTTTTCTTAGGGTTTCTTAGAAAAAGTGTAGCTTTTCTCTTAATATTTTACGAATCCTGCAACAAACTACACAAAAGAACTACTATTTGAGTTGTGCTTAGAAAAGGTAGCTGAAATAATACTCGACTTATCGTCTTTGACTTTTAGTCCCTAACTAGACGTTAGGGACTCTTAATTGTTCTCTCGGGGATCTTTTAATTGTTATTAAAAGGTTTAGCATAATCAGCTTATAATGTTCCCACAGGGAGTGGGCAGTAATCCAACACGCGGGCCTAGTGTGGGTTGGTAGATGTCATATGTCTTCGAATTTTGTTTCCTCACGATGTTTTCCTTCACCGTTTTGAGAGCAGTGGGATGAAATAATTTACAAAAAGTAAAGCGCCTGCCAGGGTTCGAACCTACGACACACAATTCGTAAGTCGCCGCCGTTACCACTGGGCCACCACTGAGAAGGTTTAACTAACATTTATTACGCCTAGGAAATTGGATTGCCAAATTTCAAAAGATCGATCGAGAAGCGGTATTACTATTCCTCATTCGATTGTAGGTACACTCACGAGCACAAATATACACTTAGCAACTTTTAAAAGTGATTTGCTCCTTCTGTGTTGATTGTTATTTTAGATTTTAGATTGTTATATTTACGAAGATAGTATTTTGGAACCCATATTAATATGAAATAGGCCTTATCTCAAAGTTGCAGTTAATATTCCACGAGAAAATCACTTTAGAATTTTGCTAAGTGGATACACATTGGTGCTCTTGACTGTACAGTGGCCGCTCGCTAATGGTAACAAAACCAGTAAGTATAAGCTGCCCTCTCATTCTCTAGAAACTCTGTGCTACGCTAGGCCAGCTCAAGGTCAAAGTTTTACCACTGACGTGCGGTCGACTATACATTATTGGTGTGTAACATCTTTCCTCTCCCTTTCCTGCGATCTGTGGGAGTGATTTCGTGAAAAGGGACGGAAGTGTGTAACAGGAAGTCGGGGAAGCGTGCACTATTTGATTTGACCAATGAGCGCGCGCGGTGCGAGATTTTCCGAGAGGTTCTATAATAAACGACGATGATGATGATGATGGTGATGGTGATAAGATGATGAATATTGTTAAATCATTACCAGTTTGATAGATGAGTAGAACATTGCCCGCAATCACCCAGTACATCTTTTGATATTACACAACTCCATCCATCTTACTCATAACATTCATTACATAAATGAATGCGCCATTCTCAATAAATTATGTAACCAGATGTCAAAACGTCATACCAATAGTTTTCTGACAGCTGCGCGCACAGATGAGGTACTCAAAGCCGGCGGCGCGTGAGTCGATGTCGACTGAATGAAATGTTGCCATATTATATTTTATTCACACATACTTATTATAGATTTAGTTATTGTATATGTATTTTATTTTTATATCATAATTATATCTTATTGTATGCTGCACCGGTCGACGTCATAACGTCAACGCCGGCTGTCGCTGCAAACCAGCGCTGGGGCTCTGTCTCGCATAGGGTCACAGCATTATGCTGAGCGATGGCCGTTTTGCGTAGATGTGACGCCTATTCACAACTTGTTTACTTTTTTTATTTTGTGTTCGTTTTAAGCGTCATGTTTACCGCAAATAAACGTATTTTCTTTCTTTTCTTTAGTAGAGTTGGTCGTCAGATGGTACCAACCCATTTTCCGAGAGGTTGGTACTGACAGCGAAGATGTCAGATGTTACATGTCATATGCGACTACTGTACGCTCGCTTTTTCTTCTAAACACAACTGTTATCCCTCCAATTTACTTAAAAATACTAAAACACCTTTAGAAAAATCACTACTTACCTCGTGCACGAAAACGACATTTGCATAGCAATCTTTCGCTCGTTTGTCCTTAACTTTTAAAGGTGTATTGGAAAATTCTTTTTAAAACTAAGTTAAATTGCGACTGCAAATCCGTCGGTAATCCTCAACTTAACGGAGAGATAACAAGTGACCCGACCTAAGTGAATGTATTTTTAATTCGCTCGGATCTATCTTGAGGCCCCGTCACCATTGCTCTAATTGAAGATTACGTTTCTCAAATATTGTTACGGCCGTTACTTAATTTAATGGGTTTCTTGATGACGGTACAAACATTTATAACTGAGGGTAGGTTGTATTTTTGGCTTCTAAAATTGTTTATTTACGTTGTGGATTAAGGACATCAGTAGATCATAAGCTGCTACGCCGTAGCATACAAGCATCAGTCAGTACCTATTGACCATGTTGCTACGGCGTAGATAGCTTCCGAACATCTGTAGAACTTATTAGCTGCTACTACGTCGTAGCTTACGGACGTTCGTAGTGATCATAAACCGCTACGCCGTAGCATGCGGACGGACAGTACGCGACCATTCTTAAAACTATTATGATCTATAGCCTAGCCAGGTACAATTCTGTTTATAACTAAATAAACAAAAAAAGATAATAGGACAGTGAAGATTTCTACCTATTGATAATTCCCGAAATTATTCACATATAGCAGCACGCTACTACTATAAGGCACAAGAAGCAATATTGTAAATGAACTATTCGTCAACAACAATTCTTAGAACATTTCGCATTTTCCTTCAAAGGGATTAATTAAAAGTGTTTCCGCCTGATGGAGCAGAAATTGCATTTTCAAAGCGTTCTTATTAATTTATGATAAAGTTTTCATCTAAATAAATTGTAGAAAGAGTATTATTAACGCAAATATCTCCTGGAAATTCTTTCACTTGTGTAATTGCGCGCCCTTGAACGCCATTTTGTTTTAAATCTTTTTTTTTTGTTTTATATATTATTTTAATGAGTTCTTAGGTTAGAGAGCACATAGATTATATTTGATGTAAGATTGGCAATGTGGTGATAAGAGCAAGGCCAAAAACAAATTACACCAGTGTGCGTGTGATGTGCATGTGTGCGAGACAAAATAGTGCTGTGCTCCCATCCCTGGCTGCCTCAACTTCGATTATCGATGTAGATTATAGTGTCTTCCTGTCTGAAGCAGATAAAGTAAATATCGATCTTAATTTTTAAAGGTAAAACATAGAACTACAAACAAAACGTGTTGGATTGTTATTTTCCTCCAAAGATAACTAATTTATTGTAGAAATTTCGTAAGCTTTCCTTTGAAGTATTTTGCAATTTTGCTTCATACTTTATTGTAATAATCAAATAATGTTCGATTATTTGTTTTATTAAAAGGTGTTTTTATTCAGATAATACTGGAGAATCAAATAATTATGTGACTTTAAAGTATGTTAAAACTGTTGCATAATGAGGGATATCAAAACACGAGTGTTTTAATACCTAGTTATGTGCAGTTTCATACACTGGGATGGAACCTTCTAAAAAAAAGATCAACGTTAAAAGAAAAATTGGAATTGAAACTTTTTTGTAATGCTATAAAAATGGCCTACCCCGCATTTTCATAAAAAAATAATAATTTATGGAATCTCATTGGTGATATTAACTTCCTGGATTTGCCTTGTATCGTATTGGTAAAAAAATCATTATTTTGTTACAGAAAAAGTGTAAAGGAATCAATTTTAAAATTTCGGTATTGTGTTTAAAAAGTATGTCAATATAAACTCATTTTGAAGATAACAATTCGAATGAGAGTAGATAATAACAGGTTTTACAAGACACAAGACAATCGTTTAACAATTTTCGAAACATAATATTATTTTCATTTTTTTCGTAAAATTCGTTCAGACTGTATACCTATATCTCATAAACATCTTGAGCAGGATAAATCATCTAAATACGTCCTTCTTGTATATATGTCGCAGTAAAATGGTTATTGCCGAGATATAGTTATATCCCTAGGGATATAGCTTTATACCGTAATATAGTTATATGAAAGCGATAAGAACCGCCCACAAGGTCAACAATACCTCTACTGACCCTTTAATTGTAGTTTATTATTTAGCAAAAAGTACTAAGCTTCGTGGTCAGGCCTTTATTGTTAATTGATCGGTTTTCCACTAGAATAGTTGGCACGGTACACGGAACACGGCATTGCCACTCGTTGCATTAGCGGCTCTTTTCACGACGATGAACAAGCAAAATGTTGAATAGTGTTTTACCAACTTCAAAACTGTGCTAAAGAAACTCAGTGCTAGTAATAAATCAATAATCATATGTGGTGATTTTAATATTAATTTATTAGAAAATAACTCGAACACTATCAGATTATTAAGTCTTTTTAGGTCATTTGATTTGTCAAATGTTTTTATTGAACCTACTCGAGTGACAGCTTCTTCTGCCACTTGTATAGATAATATTTTTTGTAATTGTGATTATTTACATAAACAAATTGTAAATAAGTTGCCATCTGATCACAGTGGACAAACAATAACATTTTGCTCCTACATGCCTTTACAAAAAATTCAAATAAAGTTTAGGCCAATTACATGTAAAAATTTAGAGAAATTAAATAATTCTTTGGCAAGTAAATTATGTGTTCAGAGTTTTAATAATATATGTGACCCTAATGAGTTCTACGCCGAGTTCTTTTCACTACTAAACAAACAATTTATTGACACATTTCCAATACACACAAAAACTATTTACACAAAGTTTTTATTTAGTGATTGGGCGACTCCAGGTATTCGTAAAAGCAGGGAAAAACTTTTTGAACTTTATGGCTTAAAGCAGCATATGAATAATACAAGCTTTCATCAGTATGTTGCAAAATATTCTAAAACTTTTAAAATGGTGTGCAAATTAGCTAAAGCTCTTTACATTAGTAATAAAATAAAATCAGCTGATGATAAAATAAAAACTACCTGGCAAATAATAAATAATGAAACAGGTAGGAAAAAACAGCGTAATACTAAATTTAACTTAGAGACTGCACATGGCCCCATAAACTCGGATGTAGAAATAGCTCAAGAATTTGAAAACTTTTTTGCTAATATTCCCCTTAAAACGACTGAAGCTTTAAATTCCTCACCCGCGCTTTCTGCTGCCTTACTTAGAAAGAATGTAAAGTCGTGCCCTTTAGAGTTTAAGTTTCAGCATACAAACCCCCAGGCTGTTACGAAAGCTTTTAAAGATCTTAAAATTAAACCAACAGAAGATCTATGGGGAATGTCTGTAAAAGTCTGTAGATCTATCATCGAGACCATTGCGCCCTATTTAGCTTTCATATTTAATACTAGTGTAGACCAAGGAGTCTTTCCGGATCTCATGAAACACAGTAAAGTAGTCCCATTATTTAAATCCGGTGATAGTAAAGAACCCAACAATTATAGGCCTGTGTCAATACTGCCTGTTCTCAGTAAGGTGTTTGAAAAGTTGATGCTCAATCAAATGTTACGTCACTTTAATAAAAATTCCATCTTTCACGAACACCAATACGGTTTCACCAAAGGGCGTTGCACCACTGACGCCGGTGTCACCCTAATAAAGAACATTTTTAACGCTTGGGAAGAAGCACAAGATGCCATTGGAATCTTTTGCGACCTCTCGAAGGCGTTCGATTGCGTAGACCATGAAACACTTCTGCTGAAACTGGAGCATTATGGGATTAGGAACACAGCTCTTGATTTACTAAAATCTTACCTGAAAGATAGAAAGGTTAAAGTTCAAGTAAACGGCATAAACTCATTAGGGTCTGAAATGGCAATGGGCGTTCCTCAAGGTTCGATATTGGGTCCATTCCTCTTTTTAGTTTATATTAATGATTTACCCCAATTACTTCAAAATCAACCGAAGATGGTGTTATTTGCAGATGACACATCATTGATCTTTAAAATCAACAGACGATCGCAAAATCTTGACGACGTGAATAGCTCTATTCTTCAGGTCCAAGATTGGTTTACGGTAAATAATTTGGTACTGAATAAAAATAAAACCAAATGCATTAGATTTAAATTACCTAATGTTAGAAGTAGCGAATGTGACATCATATTGAATGGAGAAAAACTGGAATTTATTAATCAAACGGTTTTCCTGGGAATCACGCTAGACGAGAAATTACAATGGGGACCTCATATAACATCTCTTGCGGGGCGGCTAAGCTCGGCCGCTTATGCTGTTAGAAAGATCAGACAGTTAACAGATGTAGAAACCGCGCGTTTGGTCTATTTTAGCTACTTCCACAGCATTATGTCGTATGGCATTTTACTGTGGGGTCGGGCTGCTGACATTGAATCTATCTTTATTTTGCAAAAGAGAGCTGTCAGAGCCATTTATGATCTCCGTCGTCGCGAATCTCTCAGGGAACTATTTAAAAGGATTAATATTATGACCGTTCCTTGCCAATTCATTTATGAAAATATTATGTATGTAAGGAAAAATCTACATCTTTTTAATAAAATAAGTGATAGACATAATTTTAATACTAGAAATAAAGATAAACTAGATCAACCATTTTTCAGATTATCTAAAGTACATACATCTTTTATGGGGTACTGTGTTAAATGTTACAACAAAATACCTTGTGATATATTACAATTAAATGAACGAAAATTTAAAACTCATGTAAAAAGTACACTTTGTAAACAAGCATATTACAGATTAGAGGATTATATCCAAGATAAGAATGCTTGGAAACATGCTGGTCCTGCTCCATAGGACAATTTAGAGTCTAGACAAAATCAAACTGGTTACTTACTTAATTGTATTTGTTTTTTATTATATGACATTGATTTTACGAGTACATCCTGTGATTACTTCCTCACACACTGACTTATTAATTGTAATTTTTTAGTAGATTCGTCAATTTTTACAATGTTTGTGAATATGTGAACACCATGTATCTACCACATAATTAATTTATCTGTCGTTTGCTCGACTTTAAATTCTTTTTACTTTATACAGTAATTTTATTCTAGGTGCATCGTCTTCACATATAATTATATAAATAATGTACCTATACAAAATATTGTAAAACATTTTAAAAAGAGTAACGGTGGAGTTTCTTGCCCATTCTTCTCCATACGAAAACTACCTTTTGGAAGGGGCGGTAGAATCAATACTTTATTTTGTAAATTTTGACGTTCAAAAGTGCCTTCAAGGGCCTATTTGAAATAAATGATTTGACTTTGACTTTGAAAAAAAGGAAGGTTATGTTTCAAAATTGTGTTTACAGTCCGGCCGTCGAGAGAATGCATTCTTGACACCTGTAAGTTTCATACTAACGAATATTTGTTTTGCGAATTTGATCCTTATTACTACTAGATATTGTTCAATTGAAAGGCGACAGGAACGCATATTCGGCTTATTGGTGACTAGCCAGAATTAACTCGTACGAATCTAATCGACTGATTAAGGTTTCGAGAGCTATTATCCATACTAATGTTATAAATGCGAAAGAGCTCTGTCTGTTTGTTTGTTACCTTTAACGTCTAAACCACTGAACCGATCGTTATGTTTGTTGACAGATCAGAACCTGGGACCTGAATAAAGAAATAACATACTTTTCATCCTGGATATTTATATTTTTTTAAACGAGCGATGTTTTTTCAGTAGTCGCTTATGATTTGTAACATCTGACATCTTGGCTGACAGTACCAACCTCTCGGAAAATGAGTTGGTACCATCTGACGGCCAACTCTGGCACCGCGCGAACTCATTGGTCGAATTAAATAGCGCGCGCTTCCTCCGTTACTATTCAGGAAATCACTCCCACTGATTGCAGGAAAGTGAGAGGGAGAGTGACAAATAAAAACTAAGTACAAAATTCACATAGATGAAGTCGCGGGCAACGGCTAGTCTGGGAATAATGAAAAAGTAAATGAGAATAAAATTGTTTTCTATAAATGGTATTCTAGTTTATCTTCTATTGTATATTATTTATTTTGTAACTGTGCCAAAGTATTCAATAAACACTTGAACGAAGTTGTGACTGTTGTGACAAATTGCTGGCAAATACAAGGCCTTCTTTTAATCTACATGATTTGTATCGTTTTCAAAGTTGTTATTCACGATGGCTTTGGTTCGAACTGGACGGATGAAAGCAAGTGTACGGACAGACAGATATTTTGTACGTGTTTCGGTGTGACGCCCGGGACGTAGTTAACAAGAGGGGCCGCTTTTAAATAAATCAAAGTATTGGATAATTATTTATACCTACTGTGTATAGATGAACTTGATCTTGAAAACACACTTTTTATCATCATATCGGTTCAGTGAGAAGCCTGACCCCTGGAAGGTTGAGTGAGTTAATCTCCTATCAACTTATATATTATATATTATACTTATATAATCTCCTACTTATGTTAGATACCTTTTCTAATTATATCAAAACTATGTGGCTTTCGCCCGCGGCTGCGCTCGCGTCGGGATCGCAAATTATCCTACGGGAACGTACTACCGGGATAAAAGTATCCTATACATAATCCAGGATATAAACTATCTGTGTGCCAAATTTCATCTAAATCCGTTGTGCCGTTTTTGTGTGATTGAATAACAAACATCCAAACATCCAAACACACATACATACAATCTTTCACGTTTATAATTATTTATTTATTTATTTAACCATTTATGTATACACATATATAAACAGACAACATAAAAAGAACAGAAAAAAATAATATAAGTATGTATCCCAAAGAGGATTTCAGAAACCGTCAGTTTTAGGCTTTCCATACTAATGAAAATACAACCCCTAACTATTGTTACTATTGTTTTTTTTTGTGAACGCTCGTTAACGGTGTGCTGCTGTATCGTCATAAACAAATGCAAGCAATCTGCACGTGCCATCTTTTTATTATAAAAACACTCGGAGATTCTAACGACACCAGAGGGACGTTATGAGCCGACTTTAAAGAGACTATCTGTCATAACGTTTTTATAAAATGTAACTCATTTATCATGGCATACTCCTCTGATACCTACATAATTATTTGATGTGACATTTATAAATATTGATACATCCTCCGAACGTAAACTGTGTGGCAGATGTTTTATAACCAATATTTACATATTCTGGTCTTATTGTATGTACGCAGGTATATCTTTAGGTACATTTACGACTTACAATCCAGATGCATGACATTTCCAATGTTATTGGTAAACTCAGAATCTCGCTACACTACACTTTGGGTTCGTAAATCCATTATATTTTTATTACGGGAACGGCTGTTGGGTAGGATTTATTTTTTCCACCTTAGGTATATTTAATGGGCTGGTAGACGGACTTATTTTACTTTATTGATGTTACGCACATATTTATTCGCTATGTGAGTGTGTGTTCGGGGCCTAACTGATAATAGGTAAAGGAATTTCTGTCGCGTTGGTCTCGCATGAAATACTGAAACAAATTGTAGGTATTACAAGTGAGTTATGTTTCCTGATATTATTAGAGAGAATCTGTTCATGAAAGCCCCAATTTGGATGTTGACTGGGGAAAAAAAAAAAACTATTAAGTCCGTCAAAAAATTTTGACACGTATTTTTTGTTTTATCATAATAATGTTAATAAAACATGGTTTAAATAAAACGCATTAAAGTTGGGGAGTGGGGGCTCGCTACGTCACAAGTCAGTATATAATCTCCCGAGAAGTGACGTCTTGCTACATTGCAACTCAATGGATTGCCGTAATCTTCTAATTACTTAAAATAAGAAAAAAATTGTGTCCAATATTTTTTGATATTCTACCTAACAGACATAATAATATAAGATAACGTTCAAAGTCCCTGTACCTACTTTTAAAATGTTTTCTATATGTAATTAACAAATACTTACTCAAAATTAAGTTACATCTGTTTTTATTTAAAAAAAAAACCATTAAAATCGTAACAAACAGTTGGCAGTTCCACCGATTTCACTGGCACGCTGCTGGTAAACCCATACTTAGAACCACATTGATGTACGAAACTAAATTGTGGCGATAATGATGTAATAATTCATAATTTTACGATTGTGCGTTTGTTACATTTTCAATCCTTTATCATAACGTCTATTCGTAAGAATTGGCACACGATTTCGGTCTATTTAGAAAATCCAAGCTTGCCACGAATGAAAAAAAATATAATCTATTTCAGATATAAATAAATGAGTCCGGCGAAGCGAAAAATGTAGTATGATTTATACTAAAAATATATCTCGCTACACAACTACGTTAGGCTTTGCTTGAGTAAAATACCTACTGTAATTAATCATCAATTGATAGAATCTCAAGCAAAAATAACATTATTATTTCGGCTAGATACAAAGCAAATATTATCACGGGTACCTAATGGCCGGAGAAAGGCGATATGTGCCATTTATTAGCAGAAGTTGACCTTCGAGATAACGAGGATGTATGGCGTTTACCACGAAAACTGACTGGTAATAAAATATGAACCGAACGAAAATGTTTAACTTCTGACAGGAACGAGATATTCTTACGAAGTAGGTATAAATTTGTATAATGTGATTGTAGAATATTGCAGGTGCAGGGTGGATATTGGTGGAGCAGAGAACAAAAATACACTGGTTGAAGGTTCAAAAAGTATATTCCTAAAGAAATCGTCGTCACAATTACACTGTTTGCATGTACACGTTAACAGGAAGTCGTATTATTACCACTGGCTCTACTGCTAGCTTAAACTAACTCTAATACAGACTCATGATACAAGGGTGAAGCCCTGGGACGCTGTACGGGTACACGCGGCGGAGACAAGACGCGCGCGGTTCTTGTTTGGAGACTAATTCGACCCTGACCTCGCTTGGATACAGATCGATCCTTTTATAAAATTGACACGCTGGCGCCACTACTGCGCGCGAGCTCGGAAACGTTATTTTCGAGCCCGCCAATCAGATCGATCTGTACCCACGCTGAGGGGGTGCTGAAGGGGATCGGGGTGCAGCGGGGTGCTACCCGTTTACAATAGTATATAACGACAACAAAAGAATTTCTTAAAAGGTGTACATTCCTTCCTATTTCTATTATGTAAACTACATACATTAATAGAGTACGACCAAACTAAGACTTTTACATTGTTATATTTCCCATATTTTACCTATTCTAACAAATATTCCCACTTTTGTTATGGTATATAAGCAAATTACTACTGAAACTATTGTTACATGTTTACTATACAACCCCTTTAGCTAGATATTAACTTAAACTGTTATGTAAAACGCAAATACTTATATTTAAGGAGGTCTAAAGTCTACAGTGACTTGTTTTCGAGATTGTTGTGCTTCGTAACAATCCCACCCCCCGTAAGAGGGTTCAACCGATTACAGCTCCGTCTGTTGGAAGCACAACAACCTTTACAACGGGCCGACGCAGGACCCCATAATTGGTTCTTACATCTACGACTCTAATTACAGAATCTAAACCGGGATAAACATTTTTAATGACCCCTTTGGTCCACTGGTTACGTGGCTTACACTGGTCTGTGATCACTACCACGTCACCCACTTTCACATTTGGCACATTATTGGCCCACTTATGTCTCTGCTGAAGCGTCGGCAGATACTCGCGCAGCCATCTCCTCCAGAAGAGGTCGGCCAGCGCGTTCACCCGTCGCCACATGCGGCGGGAGTCGAGGTCGGCGGCGTGGCCGCGCGTGCACGGAGCATCTCCTGCGGCAGTGCCAAGCAGGAGATGGTTGGGGGTCAGCACCACCGGATGCTCGACGTCACTGCTTACGTAGGTGAGAGGCCGGCTGTTAACAATAAGCTCGGCCTCGGCGAGAAGAGTGTACAGTACCTCCTCGCGGGGGGCGCGCTCTCGAAGCGTCGCCTTGAGTGCGTTTTTCACGGATCGCACCAGTCGCTCCCAACACCCGCCCATGTGCGGGGATGCCGGAGGGTTGAAATGCCACGCTATCCCGCGGCCCACAGCTTCGCTCTCCAGCTTGTCGTGGTGCATGGCGCGCAGAGCTGCACGCAATTCGGCGTGCGCGCCGACGAAGTTGGTGCCTCGGTCGGAGTATACGTCCGAGGGTCGCCCGCGGCGCGCGATGAGGCGCCGCAGGGCCAGGATGGCGGAGTCAGCGCTCAGCGATGCCGCCAGCTCCAGGTGGACGGCGCGGGTGGTGAGGCATGTAAACAGCACGCCCCACCTCTTCTCCCTGCGCCGACCGATGGCGACCTCCATGGGGCCGAAGTAATCGACCCCACAGTGGACGAAAGCTCTTCTTGTGACCTCCAGCCTCGCGGCCGGGAGGTCACCCATCTTAGGTGTCACTGGCTTGGCCTTCTCCAGGCGGCAGCGCTGACAGCTGGCGGTGACGGCCTTGACTGTTGACCGCAGGTTGGTCACCCAGTACTTTTCTCGAACCCTGTTAACTATAGATTCTTGGTTAGCGTGTAAAGCCGCTGTGTGATAGTCATACACAAGCAGGCGTGTGAGCGTATGACGCCCGTCTAAAATTATGGGGTGGCGCTCTCCAAAATCGAGGTCGCTGCAGGCGCCCAGCCTGCCGCGTACCCGCACCAGCCCGTCTTCGTACAGCATCGGGTCGAGCGTGCGGAGTTTGCTGTCTTTGGGCAGCGGGCGCGCCTCTCGCAGCGCCGCGATGTCCTCTCCGTAGCTCTCCTGCTGTGCCATCTTGAGTATTCTTGTCTCCGCCTCGAGTAGGTCCGCTCTGGTCACCGTAGGTGAGGTGCGTCGCCTGCGGCAGCGTTCTGAAAATATTATAATACGCGCCACGACGTACATGGCGCGTGTCCATGTCGGTAGCCTCTCGTAGCGCAGTAGTGTCTCTGTCGGTGTCCCCGTCGCGTGTACCCGTTGAATCCTCTCCAGCTGTTCCTCCGCCACTGTATCGTGGTCGTGATTCACTGGCCACTGCTCCTGTGGGCATAGAAGAAACGAGGGCCCCGACAGCCACTCATCACCGGTATTGGGCCAGTCCGTGCGGGTGGCTTTATCGGCCGGGTTCATCGCAGAGGGAACCCAGTGCCAGTCCTCTCGAACCGACCTACGGTCTATCTCAGCTAGGCGGTGTGACACGAATCTCTGAAATTCTAAAGCGTCTGAGTTAATCCATTTCAGGACTGTTTTGCTGTCCGTCCACAGATGTTTGGAGTTAACATTAATACCTAATTCTGTTTCTATGGTGTTAGCTAACCTACATGCTAAGACGGCTGCTTGTAACTCTAAACGTGGTACGGAAACTAATTTCTGTGGCGCTACTCTGGCCTTACCTATTACTATGGCTACGTTTCTTTTACCGTTCAAGTCTGTCCCCGCTAAATATGCTACTGCGGCGTACGCGGATTCGCTTGCGTCACCGAAAACGTGGAGCTCCAAGCCCTCCGGCCTCAGGCCGTACCACCGAGGGATGGTTAAAGTTGTTAAATGTTGTAGCTTGTGCAGCCACTCAAACCACGTTTTCGCTTCCGCTTCCTGTAACTTTTCATCCCACTGTATGCCCGTGTGCCATACCCGTTTCATGAGTATACGTGACTGTATGATACACGGGTATAAAAAACCCAGTGGGTCAAATATGGACATAATAAAACGTAAAAACTCCCGTTTAGTAGGTATTACTTTACCTTCTATAATTTCTTTAGGTAATTTCTTAAAAGATAAGTCAAAAGCTAACTCGTCTGTACTTGGCGACCATATCATACCTAACGTACGTTCCGTGGAACTCTCCCCCTTGTCTAAAGAGACCCGGTCAGGCATGTCTGTGTGTAGTCTGTCGCGTAGCTCCTGAGAGTTAGTGACCCACCCCCGTATGTTAAACCCGCCCTTGGCGTGGATGTGAGTCACCTCCTCGACTAACTTACTGGCTTGCGTGACAGACCACACACTATCAAGGTAGTCGTCCATGTAATGTTTTGTATGTATGGCCGCTACTGCTTCGGGATACCTATCTTTAAACTGAGCTGCATTTCTATTTAAAATATAAATTGCTGACGTGGGAGAAGACACAGCACCGAAAATCATGGAATTCATTACATAAACGTCGGGCTCTTTGCTACTATTCGCGTTCCATAGGAACAGCTGTCCCCCCCTGTCTTGTTCCCTAATTTTAATTCTAAGGAACATGTCGGCTATGTCACCTGTGAAAGCGATGGGTCCTAATCTAAACTTGAATAACACACCGAGAAGAGAATTTAAAAGGTCGGGCCCTGTTAACAAATTATCATTTAAAGTAGTCCCATTATAGGTTGCAGCGGCGTCAAAAACTAGCCTCAGTTTCCCGGGTTTGTTTGGGTTCTTCACCCCGAAGTGAGGTAGGTACCATACGGGGTCGTATACGACCCCGCCCTCTACTTTACTAGCGTAACCCTCTACTATAAGCCTATTCATTTGATGTTTGTAGGCAGTGGCGTACTCCGGGTCCTTGTTAAGGCGCCGCTCGATGCCTGCTAGGCGCTGACGCGCATGTTGAAAATTATTAGGTAACTGAGGGTTGTCGTGACGCCACAGCAAGCCTACCTCCCAGGCACCGCTTTCTATCTGACGGCTAGTGGAATCTAGAATTTTATTAGCCCTTTCAATGTCTGGGTGCGTCCGAGGCACCTCGGAGATTCCAATAGCTTCAAGCTCGAACTGGTTTCTGACTAAACTATGTAAATCAATATTTTCATCGCTGACACAATTAACATACTGGTCACTAGTGTGGCTACTACCTACGGGTCCGTGCACCACCCACCCTAGACCGGTTAGAGAGGCGACTGGCTTACCTGACCTCCCTCTGCGAGTCTCCCGGCCGGTAAGCAGCTCCCAATTGTCCTGCCCCAGCAACAGCAGCGGCCGGGCACCTCTCATCTCCTCGCAACCCAAGTGGCGAATGTGGGCGTGCTCTGCTATCAGCGCGGCTGGCACGGTTTGAGCTGGTAAATCTAAATTTATTAATGTGCGACATTTAATATTATGAGATTGACCGCTTGGCCCGCGTATCGTTATGTCGATAACACGCGACTCCTTATCCGTAATCTCCTGCCCGCGCGCGCTCCGCAGCACCAGTGGTGCTCGTTGACCCCCGACACCTTTGGTTAGTGACTCGTCTATTAATGACACGGTGGCCCCGTCGTCCAGCAGGGCGTAACAGGTTTTCTCTTCCCCGTTTACCGTTATGCATACCGGCATAATTTTTAACAACGCTTTACCGGTGTAGTCACTTACATTTGTGACACTTTCCGTGTTCCTGTCGGCATGTAGTAATATGTGATGAGCATAATTACATGTAGAACATTTGTTTGCACGACAGAAATTCTTATTGTGTTTCTTTGTTATACATTTGAAACATAACTTATTTTTCTTTACATGTTCCCACCGCTGGTCAACTGTCAACTCAGTGAACTTTTCACACCTGTTGAGTTTATGTGGTTGCCCACATAGCGTGCAGCTATTTATTTCCGCCTTGGCCTGTTGTTCGTCATTAGATGTAATATGTAAGCGCTGTATGATCTTAGGCTGCTTAGTAAAGTGAACATTGCCTCTTGGCTTAACGTTAATGTTTGACAATGCGGGCGTGTCTGTGTTAAGTTGTAAGTAAAATGACGTGGCTCGGGCTAGATGGGCTAGAAAGTCTGCGAGTAGCTCTAGGCTAGGTGATACCCTTACGTCGATGCCTTGACTGGCTGCCATGCCCATCGCAAAATCTCCATATTGAGCACGTTGTATGGGTGTGAGTTTATTTAGCAATTCACTTACCAGCTGTGGGTTATTTATGTATCCATTCGCCTGCACGCTTCTTAGCAGCGATACACAATTCCGCACTGTAGTGGAGAATCTCCTCAACTCGCGACCACTTTCAGTCACCCTAGGTAATGCACGCACTTTCTTCAGGGCGCACTCGAGCACTAAGTTAGGATGACCGAACTCGTCGTCCAAGATCTTCATGATATCCGCTGGGTCGGTCGACGTCCGCAGCAAATCCTCCACTGCCAGCTTGGCGTCCCCCTGTAGAGAGGTCTTCAGGCGCGCTAGGTTTTCATGCGTCTTGAACTTGTAGAGTGCTGTCGTGTCATGATACATATTCTTGTATGACAGCCATTCCGCTGGATCCCCGGTGAAATACGGTAACTCGTACGCTTGCCTCGGCACGGGACGCGGGCGCGCTAGGTTTGAAATAGCGTCGGCCAGCTGGTCGATTTTTCTGTCCCGTGATCTGCTTCTATCCGTTTCGTCCGCGAACGTGTTGTTCCATTTCGGTGCTTCTTCACCCGGCGCTTCCCTGGGTGGTGGTCGCGAAGCCCTATGCGTCGCGACGGGCGTAGCGAAGTACGCGGTTTCTCGGAATTGTACCGACGCGGGCGCACATTGCTGTAACGCGGGTGTATTTTCGGGCGGCGGCACTATCACGGTATTATCGCGAACTAATTCGGGCGCGGGAACGAGTAGCGGTGTCGGGTCGTGGGGCAACGCGGGCGCGGGCCTCTCGGGGTCGATGACGGGCGTCGTGTCCGTTATCCAGTCTTCAACTCGACGCGTCGTACCTTCTTCATCCGACAAATCCTCGTCGGCAGCGGCGTCGATCTCTGCTAGATCTGCTTCCAGCTTCTTCTTGATGAGACTCTCCTTCAGACGCACCAACTCCTTTTCTGCCTCGTATTCAACCCTCCGTCGAAGATAGTCGGCACTTCTCTGGCCGCTCTTCGAAGAGACGTGGCTCGCTTGTGAACCTGCCCGCCGTACGATATCCAATCTCGCTGGCGTCACCGGTACACGATGGTCTATCACACGACCGGGACCAGCCAGCGGGATCACAGGGGCAGGAACTGACGACGTGGTCGGCGCTATTGAAGGTGAACCGGGGGCCATTTCAGTCGGCACCCCAGAGTCTGCATCTGCTGGTTGACGCTTGCTCATTTCGGACTCCAATCTGCGCAGTCTGCTCCTTGTGATGACGCTTCTTTCGCTCATTGTTCTCTTTTCCAATCCGGCGCTCGAAGGACCAAAATTGTAGAATATTGCAGGTGCAGGGTGGATATTGGTGGAGCAGAGAACAAAAATACACTGGTTGAAGGTTCAAAAAGTATATTCCTAAAGAAATCGTCGTCACAATTACACTGTTTGCATGTACACGTTAACAGGAAGTCGTATTATTACCACTGGCTCTACTGCTAGCTTAAACTAACTCTAATACAGACTCATGATACAAGGGTGAAGCCCTGGGACGCTGTACGGGTACACGCGGCGGAGACAAGACGCGCGCGGTTCTTGTTTGGAGACTAATTCGACCCTGACCTCGCTTGGATACAGATCGATCCTTTTATAAAATTGACACGCTGGCGCCACTACTGCGCGCGAGCTCGGAAACGTTATTTTCGAGCCCGCCAATCAGATCGATCTGTACCCACGCTGAGGGGGTGCTGAAGGGGATCGGGGTGCAGCGGGGTGCTACCCGTTTACAATAGTATATAACGACAACAAAAGAATTTCTTAAAAGGTGTACATTCCTTCCTATTTCTATTATGTAAACTACATACATTAATAGAGTACGACCAAACTAAGACTTTTACATTGTTATATTTCCCATATTTTACCTATTCTAACAAATATTCCCACTTTTGTTATGGTATATAAGCAAATTACTACTGAAACTATTGTTACATGTTTACTATACAACCCCTTTAGCTAGATATTAACTTAAACTGTTATGTAAAACGCAAATACTTATATTTAAGGAGGTCTAAAGTCTACAGTGACTTGTTTTCGAGATTGTTGTGCTTCGTAACAGTGATAGATGGAGAAAAACCGAAAACAATTTGAAACGGAGTCACGATTCTCATTAGGAAGTAGAAATAAAGTGATGCAAAAAAAAAAACATTGTTCCGAGTTGAATAACAAATATAAGCATTCAATTCAGACAACAACAACAAATACTTTGGTTTGTTAGAACACGAATACCTACGAGTTGGATTACTTAAATACAAAAGTTGAAGTTGAACAACCACATACCAGCAACCACCGATGTAACTGATGTAAAAAGACGCTTAACTTGCGCTTAACGAAGCTGAACGTCACTTGTTCTTAACGTCTCGCAACGTTGTGAAACTAGACCATGCCTGGGAACCTACTAGTTACGGAGATTTCGAAGTTTTTTTTTGTTTTAAATGTTATGGCTTAACATTAAATACCTCCACAACCTCTTTACCATTGCACCCTAAAGAGGAGGCTCCCTAAATTGTATGTTAATTTGCATCAACATTCTGAAACAGTCAAAATGGAACTTTAGTTTAAGATTTATTGGATCTTTTTCTTTCCATGTACAAGACAGTTACAGTACGACACAACTTAGATGTAGCATAGATTTGATAATTTTCATTCATTCATTTCTACACTGGTCATCAAAAAAATCGGCCCACCTACAGTTTTACCGCAAATCACGTATTTTCTTTAGCGAAACAAAACAAAATGATTTAGTGATGATATGTTAAATTTGACTTGTTTATTTACACCAATTTTAGCACAATTTAAACAAAAAAAATGGTAAAAATAATTAAATTTTGATTATTAAATTAAAAAGGATAATTTCACACATTTTTGGATTGATTTTAAACACGCTCTAACTTTTCAGTCTTAAGTGTCATGAACACAATTGTTGCGGTTTAATATTGTGTATTCCCCCCTCTTGCTCGAATGACGGCCTGCATTCGCCGTTTTAGTGACCTAATCAAGGTTTTGATGGTCTCTTGTGGGATTCGGTTCCATTCTTCCCTGATTGCGGTTTCCAGGTCTCCTAAGGATGTAGGGGCTGGATTACGGGCTCTAACCTTTTGTTTAAGGGTGTCCCAGATGTGCTCTATATGGTTAAGATCAGGGCTTCTTGCTGGGCACGACATAACCCGAATGCCGACCTCTTCAAGGTAATCGGTGACAATGCGTGCTACGTGTGGCCGTGCATTATCATGCATAAACTCAAAATTTTCTCCAATATAGCCGGCATATGGCACCACATGGACTTCCAAGATCTCTGTGATGTAGCATACCGCAGTTAAAGCACCACTTCTTATAAAAACCAGCTCCGTACGTGCAGTTAAAGATATCCCAGCCCAAAACATTACAGAGCCCCCACCATAACTGACTGTTTCTCTTATGCAACACTGGGCATAACGTTCACCTGGCCGTCGCATGACATTACGGCGTCCATCAGAACCGTATAAAGTCATCCGGCTCTCATCACTAAAAAGAACTGACTCCCATTGGCCTATAGTCCAATTGACGTGATTCTGCGCAAATTGAAGTCTAGCTTGTCGATGAGCTGTGGTCAATTGTGGTCCCGTTGCTGGCTTGTGTGGTTTAAATTCTGCTCACGTAGTCTCCTCCTTACAGTACTGTCACTTATAGCCACACCCCGATATTCACGTAAGCGTCGCTGGAGATCAACACCAGAAAGGTGTCGATTTCGTAAAGTTGATACCACAATGAAACGGTCATCCCTTTGAGTTGTCACCCTATGTCTCCCAGATCCAGATCTTCTTCGATACTGCCCAGTCTCCAGAAACCTTTGGTCAACTTGACGAACTGCAGAACGGCTGAGATTTAACCTCCTGGCCACGACACGTTGACTTAAACCTTGTTGTAGCAAAGCCACAACTTGGGCCGCCTCAGCTTCAGTAGTGTCCATTATTTTTAAACAGAATTAATCTGAACTACAGCCTCAGCAATTAAACTTAACGATATGCACATGAAATCCCTAGAAAGGTCGGTTTCTGACTGGAAGAACGGGTCCATTTGTCCCAATGTAAAACCGTCAAATCAGCACTCAACAGTATTTCTGTATAAAAAAACTGTTAAGTACCTTCAAGTGCAATAAGATTTATGACAAACAAGACGTCAATCATCATATCCGCACTCAAAATAAAAAACAAACATGTGAAGCAGCTTATCGGTGAACCAATCGACAAATATTAAACAAAAAGTGGGTGGGTCGATTATTTTCACCTAAAGCAGTAATAAAAATTGGTGATTTTGAAGGCGCACTCAGTTCGGATAGTGATCAGTTTTACGAATTTTGCTGATGCTACATCTAAGTTGTGTCGTACTGTACGTAATTGTAACATTTTCGCTCGATTCATTTTTTATTCGAAAATCCTGTCTTTTTTAAAGATTATTTAAAAATTACTCGGCTTGTATCTCTACAATAAGTATTCACAGTAATAAAATATAGTTTATTATCCAGCCACAAGATATTTTTTCTCTAGATCAATTATTACTTTAGTTATAAACGAAATAAGAATTGAGACTTACGCCATTTAGTTCCGTACACGATCAGCGAGCGCACGTGATATTTTATGTGTTTGCATTTAACACATTGTGGAGTGGCGGGGTGCATGGGGGCGGAGTTTGCATGGGAATTGTCTTTAGAGTGCCTGGTCTGTCTGGCAAGGTTGCTGCGTTACATTGCGCGCTACCGTAGAGTTACACCAACTTAAAAAAAAAGAACGTGATTCCCAGCAATTATTTTTGTACTTAGTATAATTAATTAATTATTATGTACATCAAACATAATGCGCAAATTATGGCTATGTGGTGGGTCTTTTTATACCCTACACCCTAAAAGCTACCAATACAAAAACTACCTACTAGTATAATAGTTGGTATATTTACTTTGCCAAAATGTATCATAAGAATGTGCCACTTGATTTTTATCAATATAAAGTTTAAACGAAGTCTTTTCAGAAAATATCAAAAGATCGTTGATAAGAAAATGCCCAAAAAGGCTTCATATAAACTTAACGAAATTGAATTTTACGTCCAATTTTATATTACTTCGCAAAATAAATAGAAAAAAGGTTCGGTTACCGTAAATGGAATTGCTAGGTGATACAGTACCTACTTAAATACCTACGTACGTTATTCTATTAAGTAAATCTAAGGCCCTTTTGTCCATTTATTATACTACACCTTAATATAAGTAGTCATGTCAATGTCTTGTCTTCTCAATGTTTTTTTTTGTTATCTTAAAAAAAAGTTAACAATTTGGTACATATTTAAATTAATAGTTTAACTGCGTAATGTAAAAATATTAGGTTTCCAATTTCTGGGCATCTTTTTAACATTTTGTTTATTATTAAAAAAAAAAAAAAACTCGCAGTGATCAACAGTTTTGAAATTCTTTCAGAATTATTATTTTCGTTAACAAGTAAAACTAATTTATTTAAAAAAAGTTGAGTAAAAGTCTGGTATGTAGGATGAAAATAGAACCTAAGACGTGAATTTGGATAAAGTTTTCAAAAGCTATTCATTGTAGCAATTACAATTCTGATGTTAGTACTCCAGACCTACGAAAGTACGCGTGTTCAACTATTTCAGGCCTACAATTTCACGTTTGGGATTATTTTGGTAAACCTACTCATACAACCTTATTTAACTTAGTTGAAGGGACGACAGCTACATTAATAATGGTTAACAATAATATTCAGAATCTTCAAATTTCAAGAATTTCCTAAATACCTGGTTGTTTTTACATAGGTAATGAGAATTTGTAATGTACCTACTTACCCACCTACCTACATGAAAAAATATGCCACAGGCACAGCTGTAAAATGTTCGGGCACTAGCATATTATTATACAGTCTATATTATTCCTAGAATAACCAGTTTATCATAAGGATTCTTGCTTAGTTAGTCGGCAGAATCAGGGTGAAAGTTTATATTTTTCACACTTAGATATCGCATTTTTTCATACACGTGTTTGTTGGATACTCGGTTACGTGACCACATGCGATAAAATGTGACCACACGCGATAAAATGTGACCAGCAAGCTTCACGGGAGTCACGTGGCGTGTCACAACTCTGTTTCTAGTTTGAGAGTTCAATTTTGATCCTTCGGTTCGCAAAGTTCAAAATAGCTTTTCAGTAAAACCCGCCGGCTGCCGATGAGGTTGAGTGGTCCGGAAAGTTTTGGAGTGGCGACCGCGTACCGGAAGGCGAATATACACTACATACATAGGCCTACACAAGGTGAACCAATGACTTGGTGAAGGTCGCGGAATCCGCTGGACGCCAGGGAAATCCCTGGCCCATAGGCGACCTCCACACATCGACAAATGTCGCTGTGGCAATGTGTGGAGGTCGCCTATGTCCAGCACTTGATGTCTTTCGGCTGAGATGATGATGATGAAATACCTAATACGATGAATACTTTCAGGCCTACTTTCTTTACAAATCACTAGATGCATTTAACGCTAAACATATTTTGAAACACCATTCTGCCTTTGTCATCTTTAAACGATTGACAGAAGTAGAACGATGTTTAAAATTAGTTTAGCGCTAAATCAATCAATCTACCTACTTAGCGTATTCCCAACTTTGTTGGCGTCGACTTTCAATCTAATCGGATGCAGCGTTTTTTAATTGGAGCGACTGCCTATCTGACCTCCACAACCCAGTAACAGGGTAATACGATACCGGTAAGACTGGTTCTCAGAATTTCGGGCTTCTGACGACTCGTAACGACTGTCAAAAACGAATGAAAACCGGGACCAACGGCTTCACGTGCTTTCCGAGGCAAGGAGGAGACTCGGTATGTAAAGATGGTCAATTGGTCACCCATCCACGGACCAACCCTGGCGTGCGTAGCTTAACCTGATGGATCGACCCGTGCGGCAGTTATTAGGTACTTAGCCATGAACCCCTGCCAGTTTTAGCGCTAAATGCATTAAGTGATTTGCGGTGAAGTCGACCTTAGAGTTTATTGAAATTTATGTGTAGCAATATGTGGTTTATAATAAAAAGCATTCTATTGGTCTAGTTTTAAATTGCTTAGTCTTTTAACCAGCTTCCTAGCTCTCAAAATGATACTTACCCGTATCAGCTGAACGATTAAAAGTGGTATAGGAGTGCGCTAACCGGCAAATCGGTAAGTGGACGGGTTTGCCGCTTCGACAATGCGACCTCTGTTAATTGGTTTCTAGCTTTCTGGAGTTCTAGACCACGCTATTACACACTCACTACACAGAAGCTAAGGGTTTCATTTTCTTTGGGACTTTTCGACAAATGGCGAAGCTTGATAAAAGTGCTAGGTATATTTTTAGTTTTCTTTGCCATATTAAATTATATATAAAGATTACTTACTATATACGAGTATAAGACTAGCACCTCTATAAGAGGAGCTCGCGGCTAAGTAATAAAATCAGTCAAGATGGTCACCCATCCGGGTGGCCATCTTTACATACCGAGACTCCTCCGTGTCTCGGAAAGCACGTTAAGCCGTTGGTCCCGGCTGTCATTCCTGGATCTTTGACAGTCGTTACGGGTCATCAGAAACCCGAAAGTCTGACACCAGTCTTACCAAGGTATCGTATTAACCAGTTACTGGGTTGTGGAGGTCTGATAGGCAGTCGCTCCATGTAAATTACTGGTATTCAGCTGCATCCTGTTAGACTGGAAGCCGACCCCAAGATAGTTGGGAAAAGGCTAGGCAGATTTATTGATATAATAAGACTAGCTTTTGCCCATGGATTCGCCCGTGTGGATATCGGATAATATCCCACGGGAATGTACTACCGAGATTAAAAGTACCCTATGTGTTAATCCAGGTTATAAACTATCTGTGTGCCAAATTATATTCAATTCCCTTCAGCCGTTTTTGCGCCAATCCGGAACATACATCCAGACAAACAGACTAACGGACAAAAATGATTAAAAATATATTTTCGTCTTCAGACTCGTTTTCGTACAGTCTGTTTTGAGTTCGTTACAGTTCTATTATTGCCTTTTAATCAAAAGTCTAAAACTAATCGCATGAGCTTTGTTTTCTGTTCCGTGAACTTCCGTGTAAACTAAATTAAACTGTTTGCGGGAAATAACGTTGCATAAGCATGTAACAAAACATCACTCCTGTAATCCCCAAGGGGTTAGGTAGACGTGTACCTATGTACACCCACATTTCACCAGTTATGTTTAAGTCCCATGTTATAGGGGGCGAGCCTATTGCCATCAACCGGGCACAATTTCAGACTCCGGGTTGCTACTGAGAAATTCCTAAAGGAAAAACCCAATAACACTTTGCCCGACTAGAGAATCGAATCCAGGACTACATGCTCAGCAGTAGCACCTGCAACTACTAGACCAACAAGGCAGTCTTTGTCAATAAACGAAGCAAATAAAATTAAATGTCTGAAATACAAAAATAACGTTTTATGGATCACAGCCTGAGTTTCAATATGCTTCATCATAACATTTCTTTCCGAGAATTGATTTTAAATAACATAATTGATGTTGAAGGAGTATATATTATTTAGACGGGTATTTATTTTCTTTGTATTCAAAGGTACCTACTCAAGCTGAATGTCTAGATTTCATATCAAGCTGAACTGTTTTATAAATTTTCTTCGTTTCCCAGTTTGTAGATATTTTGATCCTGCGAACATAAAAGCTCTGGCTGTGTATCTTGAAATACTGACTGCTGTCGGTTTAGGTCACATAATGATAGGGACGGTATTATCATTGTCAAGTACAAAAAAAAAACAACAGAGGGTGACAAAGTTTTGCTCAATCTAGGGAATCTATAGACCGTTCAAAATTGTTTTATTTATATCAAAATCCTTTAAGCTACGAAAATAAAGATCATTGATACAAATACAAAGGTAAAATATGAACGAAATACTTTACGACTATCTTGCCAACAGTGATAAAATTTAACGAGATAGTGCAATCAGAGACAATCATAACAACGATATTTACAACAATTATTATTTTAATATAATATCTGCTAACAACGTCATAAAAACAACACAACAATTTTATTGTTGTTAAAGCAATAATCTGTTTATTACAGCGAAACTATTGTTGGCAGAAAGTGCATTAAAAACTGTGAACCTCGAGGTATCTGAACATTAAACGAGTACACTACGAAGTAATCTCTACAAACTTGTATTTATTGCTGCAAGTACTAGAAGAACAGTAAATTGAAAAACTAAATAACTCGACAGTGGCTCGAGAATGAGACTTTAACTTAATTATTTGTGTGAAATAATCTTTAAAGTGCTATGGTAAAGCAAGTTAGATAGAGGGCAAAATATAATTAAATCTGATTTTATTTTATTTATTGCTTTTAAAACACCAAAGCAAAGATTGATATCTTTGCTTTGCTCAGTTTTAAAAGCAATAGGTTTTAAGGCAAAGAATAGATATCTTACTTACCGGAGCCTGAAAGAGTGACTAAGGAATACGTCAAGGGAATTAATATCATTGTCCTCTATTCCATTGTTTTACAATCAGTCTATTCTGGCTACTCAGCACGTCCTTGTAAGCAACAACTTTCTTCCGGCTCAATTCCAGAAGACAATTAAAATAGGCCAAGAAAAATAAACACTCCACAATAATGAATGGAATTTGACTTTTCTTTTTCCTATAACTACGCAACTCAATAATTAATGTTATTTGAGCCCTTAAATTTTCCAACATTCCATTTCATTCACACTCCTTTATCTAAAATCCGACAACAACATCCAAACAATGCTGCTTATTAAACAGACTTTAAGAATGTTTGTTTTAGAAAACCGTTTATTTATAGATATAAAACCCATCAGTGGTAAGCTCATCTCCCCACCGTAGCGTCGTAGCGCGGGCCGCGTAGCTCCGTAGCAAGTTTCAGTGCTACGATTGCCGTGCCCGCTGCCGCTACGCGATGCCGTAGCAAGCGCCATACATACGCAACTTTAGCTCGCGTCGTTAATCATACATTTTTATGAACGTTGTAAATACTTTATTACTTAAATCAAGTTATCTTTTTTATCTATAACAGAAAAAATAACAGACAATAACTTTTTTTTATAGTCAACAAATGAATATGTTTAGCAGTTTGTTTAAAGTTTTAATTATTGCAAAATTAATGAAAGAAAATGATGCATCTATAATAAAGTTTCTGTAATGAATAAGTGTGCCAAGTTGAGTTTTATAATAAAAGTTAAAGCTCTGTAAGCAACACGATGCCTCCGTTGTTTGTTCGCTACTTGAAATGCGTTGTTGCAACGTTTTTAATAAAAGGTGAGTTTGATTTAATATTTAAAAAACAAAAAAAAGTGTAGAAAAAACAGTGTCACATAGAAAATTGAATTATACCTTTATGACTTTAAGATTTACTTTGTTAAACTATCATACAAACTATTTTTTATAGCTGCGTTCTTTCTTTAAAAATAAGTCTTATGCTTTTGGAAACTTAACACCGTTATTACCTTGCAAAACATACAGATGATGTAATTTATACCATACATAAATAACATCACGCCTTTGATCCCCTATAGCCTATAGATAAGCCTACCTTACATAAATACATATTAAGCGAGAATGTAGAAAAATTTGGGTTCTTCTGTAGGTTATTTGGTAGTAAAGTTAGTTGTGGTTTAGTACGTTTTCTTTGAGGATTTTTTACGACATATATGTGGGATTAAATAGATGAGACATTGTGTTTTTATTTTTCTTAATCCCCAAGCTACCCAACCAGAGTAAAACTTTGTTAATTGGTAGTTCTTCACGCATAAAGAGCTTTTATTAACACCCTCGGCTTATAAAGATTTTTAACCACTACTCTTTGAATAACGTTCAGGAGTTGTAGGTAATGATAGCCTTTAGCGATCGACCATTTTTTTTTGTGACCTGTTTTTGCTTTGGATAATTCTCGATCAATGATTCAATGGATCCTAGAAAATACAATGAAACGCAGTAGATGATATTTTCTTCCAACGTTTGTGGTCTTATATAATATTCTCGCAGATGACTTTTGATCTCTATGTCGACAAATGATTGGTTAGAATTACGCGTTATAACTTGGGCCGCCATATTGTCGTTAAATGTTCAAGAGATGTTCGCCTACACTGGAAATGAGTGATAGACCTTTTTGTGGTGGATATGGACCATTTGCTTTTATTGCGAACATAGTTTGTTATCTATTGTTGGTAAAAGTAGAACCAACACTAGACATTATCTGAGTGGTAACTAATCAAATGCCTCTTTAAAAAGGAGAAGCCATTTCCGAATCGAGTAAAAATTTTATTATTAATTAATTTTTTTGTAAGTAAATACAGACTGGTTTGATCAATTTATTTCGATGACCACAAGTTACCCGCGAATGCTGTAATTATGTGTCTGTGGTGGCCGTTTATGCAACTCAGAAAACATTAAAGAGGATCGTTCCTCTTTCTCTTTTCTGCGTCTAGTGACAGGAACCATCACGGGACACTGGTCGATAAACAATTACACAATAGGCATAATGGACACGGACAGTCCTCTGTGCAGGGTTTGCATGAAGGGTGAGGAAACCGTTGGGCAGTTGCTCTACAAAAACCCTCGTGACACCCATATTTTTATAAATGTTCTAAACAGACCAGGAGACGTAATCAAATTCTGGAGGGAAGTGGGGTGGTTGGAATAACCACTGACGGCCACCATGGCTCATGCACAATGGTCCACCTGAAGGACTAAGTGCGGAAACCAAACTCTCTAACATATAACATAGAACATGTAAAGAGGAATCAAAGATACGACTTTCGAAACGGTTAACATAATTTCAATCTTTTTCAAGACAGTTTCTTTTACTTTAAGTTAGCTAATGACCGAACAGTAAGCGTTGGCCAAGTGCACATTGACAAAAGGCCAAGAAATCTGTAGGAAGATTAAAAAGACAAAAAATTACTAATGACTTTGGAACACACTGATTTAGTTGCGGGAACGATTGATTCGTAAAAAAAATATAAAATAAAAATTGTTTTTTCTCTTGCTTACAAATTCGAGCATTATTTTGACAACCTGCGCGATAAATCAAAAATGCTGTACTGGTCAAAATATGCAAACAGGCGGCCAGCAACGGTATAATAGGTACTATGAAAATCCTCTGTCGTGTTTAGCCGACGAATAAATGACTATGCATCTGTCGTGTTATTTAGAAATGGAAAGAACTTTTTACTTCGTCACATGGCAACCATGGAGGTAACTTATCAAAGATTTTATTTAAATTTCGAGTTGGCTTGCAAAGAGAGCAGAGGAGCAATTTTTGTAATTTTAAGAACGTCCGCATTGTAATCTCATTCGCAATCTGTCAAAAATACAATCATTTTACCAACATATTTGACAAGTTTGACAGATTGCGACTTGAATGTGAACGTTTTTTAACTACGAGAATTGGCCTTCGGTTTAAACTTTAAACTGAAGGCCAATTCTCGTACTTAAAAAACGTTCACATTCAAGTTGAAGTAACGAAGAAACAAATGAACATATTAGCGCGTGAAAAATTATCGTTGGTCGTCATTAATTCTAGAACTTGTTTTGAATTTCTGTGCATTTTTTGAGAAAAGTAGGATACAAGCCTTGGCTGCAACCAGACGTTGATGGATTTACGAATGTGAGCCTCGGCATCGCCTCTGCCCCCATTTTCACTTTCGTCCATCAATGGCCTGTGACAGGCCGCGATAGTAATGTACTATATATAACTTAATATTTCTTTAAACCTGACCTTGTGTATCAACTTACGTATCAGGAGTCAGTCAGTATCTTCACCCGTTTGTAGAATATTAACATATTTAATTATGCAATAAAATTAAAACAAAACACAAAGTGAATAGGAATGGCCGCGGTGAGACTTTAGCGGTTAAAATGTGAACATTAAAATTGAGTCGAACAGAGAGCTTTTATAATGTGTATCGGACAGTTTCCACTAAAATAAACGGAGGTATTGGATTTTCCGCCTACGCGGTTACGTCACTGTGATATATTTTTGCATTGGGTTCTAGTGAGTAGGTAGGTGCATTAGAGCTGCTTCAAATTCTGTTTTGCAGTATGTACTTGTGTGTAAAGCTGGTATGTAAGTTTGTGCTCTTGGCATTTTAATAGGAGTTTTTGGGTACTAACTTTTCATGTATTCAAAACCTATTAAAACTCTACATTAATCTTGAATAAGTGTACAAACACACGAATTCTACAAATATTTTATCCATAACTTTTTTTGGCCGACATAGCTGGTAAGGCTTCTTTCTCACTGAAACAGAATTTTGCAACATGTAATGTAGTTCAGGGGTGTAATGCAACCGTTGCATGAACAAACGCGAGTGGCACTGAGATATTCACAACTCGATTTGAACAGCGCATAATATTACGAGATTGCTAAACAAACACTCTAATTTCTTGCATTCGCATTCAATAAATCAAAGTCTGAACCATGCACATGACAAATTAATAATTACGGTCGATTCAGCTTTTGTTTTGTTGCTTGACTTCAAAGAAAATAAAAGTTTCGTGTTCTTAGACATCATTATATCATTACTGACAGCCTTGTTCCACCTACACACTAGTTTGACGACTTCCCGTTTTCATTCCCGTTTCAAAGTCGATTAATAATACCAGCCTCACTGCAAGGCAAAGGTTTCTTGACGACTTCCCCTTTTCATGGCATGAAAGTCGATTAATAATACAAGCCCCAGTGCAAGGCAAAGGCCTCTTGACGACTTCCCCTGTTCATGGCATGAAAGTCGATTAATAATACAAGCCCCATTGCAAGGCAAAGGCCTCTTCTCATACAGAGAAGGCACGAGCATTGATAACCACGCTTGCTCAAGACGGCTTGGCGTTAGTCGTCAGAATTACTTTGCAAGCCCTTACTTGTTAGGCTTGAAATGTAGTATTCCTAAATTAAATAATATCCTAATTTAGCGTAAACTACCACAAAAAAAACATGTTTGTACCTGAATGAAAATAGTTGATTATTAATGAAAAATTATGGTTATTACGTACCTATACTTCATTTGAACTAAGATTAGACATTTTAACAAACTTTTTTTACAGTCCCTTCAACCGATTCTGATTTCTATACCGTAGGCATAAGGAACAACATTAAAAGCAAAAAAGTGGTTACCACACCAACTGTTTACTTTAGCTGCCATTTGTCATGACACCAACGCAATATAAGTCGGTTCAACGGACTGTAAAAAAAGGTTTAGTTTTAATCTTATTTCAAATGAGCAGTGGTGGAGTTGTAGGTCGTGGGTTCGAACCCAAGCAAGCACTTTACTTTGTATAAATAATTTCATCACCGCTACTCTCAAAACGGTGAAAGAAAACATCGTGAGGAAACCGGTATGTCTTAGAACCAAAAATTCGAAGACATGTGACATCTACCAACTCGCACTGGGCCCGCGTGGTAGATTACAGCCCACTCCCTCTCACAGAGAGGAGGCCTGTGTCCCAGCAGTGGGAACATAGGCTGATTGATTTATTTATTTCAAATGGTGTATAACTGTGTCAATTATGTTCAATCTACACATATTATGTTTAAAAGATCAGCATAGAAACAGAAATAAACTCTCTCCTCGTAGGCGTTCTGTTACTAATTTGACTTATTAAAACGGTACAAAACTTTATAGAGGACATATCGCCTACGTTTATTCTGCAGACTAAGTATAGGCATCTCCTGAGACCGCTGTAACAAATTGTTCAGGGAAGTACTGCAGTAATGACTTCGCTTAGCGGGCTAATCAAGAGAGGTAATATTATCATAACTCGGGTGATGGTATAATATCACCATTATTCAAGCAAATGATGCCATTTATTAGGGTTCCGTATCTCATAAGAAAAACCGGAATCTTTATAGGATCACTTCGTTGTCCGTCTGTCTGTCTGCCTGTCAAGAACCTTTTTCTCAGGAACGCGTGGAGGTAACAAGTTGAAATTAATACCTATAAAAAAATACGTAACGCTTTGAGCTCTATATCTATCTATGAGAGTAGTGATGGCCCAGTGGAATCGGCCCCGACTTACGAGTTGTAGGTCGTGGGTTCGAACCCAAGCAGGCGCTTTACTTTGTGTAAATAATTTCATCACCACTGCTCTCAAAAACAGTGAAGGAAAACATCGTGAGGAAACCGGCATGTCTTAGAACCAAAAATTCGAAGACATGTGACATCTACCAACCCGCACTGGGCCCGCGTGGTGGATTATGGCCCACTCCCTCTCACCGAGAGGAGGCCTGTGTCCCAGCAGTGGGAACATTAATAGGCTGATGATGATGATGATGAGCTCTATAAAATCAAGGTTTTAAGTCAACGCAATAAAAAAATACGGCCATTTATGCGACATATTTTGTTACTCTCAAATAAATCAAAACCAAGGTACTTCCCGTCCGTTTCGTTGCGTATCGTCAAATTCACAATCGTCGACCCAGAATCATGTTTGGCAAGAAGCAAGGTCTCACGGCACAAGTAAAGGCAAAAGTCCGAAAATAGTTATACACAAAAAAAAATGCGATTACAAACTTACATTTGCTGTTGGAGAATTGACGAATATCGATGTAACTTTGTTTTGGGATAAATTCATCCCAACTTTTTTTTTTATGGGTAATTATAAAATAACTTCAGACTCTTACTGAGTAAAACCCACCCGTGTTTCTTCAGTTGCCTGTACGTTGCCAGGGGTCACGGTAAAATTCATCCCAACTACGAAACTCTTCATTGTGCGTGATTCGTGAGTCGACACGCACTTCGACGGTTTTTTGAAATGAAAACTTCTTTCGCGGCGTGGTGCACTTTTTTTGGGATGGGTAAAAAATGTTAAACTCGCGTCAGGACACGTGACCTGATCGAAAATTCGTAAGACCGAGAGAGGGTAGAAATGTTGTTGACAGCGCACTCTGTTTTAATTTTTTGGAATTTTTTGATGGAGCTGCAGCTTTCATTCTTGTACTGACAGCAAGTTACATAAATTCCTGAAATTTTCGTTAGATGGCGTTACGTTGTATCAAAAAGTATCATAGTTTTCACTTCTTTCGGCAGTCACCAAAGACTGTCCGATGTTTTTTTTTTGGTACAGGATGCCGTACGTCATTAGGCACGTGCGGCCCGTCAAAAAACCGTTGTAAATGGCTTGCAATCTATTGAAACTCCGTACTACGCTAGGCCAGTTCAAGGTCAACGTGTTACCGCAGACATGCGGTCTAATGTACGAGTATATTTTTAGACGTCCCCCTGTGAGGTCTTCCAGTTTTATGTTCTGCTTTAAAATATGCAGTACAAACCTGCCGAGTACTTCGTATTTGTTTTTAGGAACAGTCTGTCCAAATGTCAAGATTTTTCATCTTTATTTTTGAGAATTCCAAGGACCGAGACCGTGCAGAGTGATACGTTCCCGTGGGATAATTTACGACCTCCACGTAAAGCCGCGGCCATAAGCTAGTATATTAATAATATTTATTCATCTTCTAACAACCTTGTCAACAAAACATTAAAATTTGATATTCCACAAGCCCTTAAGTACATACAGAACTGTGTGTGAAAGTATCTTTAGGAAGCCTACACTGTGGTGTCGAAGTTTGGAGCCTCATTTACATGGAATTTGGTCCTATCACGACGTAACATTTAACTCCATGCATATTAAAAGAGCTTTTGAAATTGAATTTCACACTATTAGCACACCCTATCTAAAGATTAGGGTAGGTATTGATTTAGGATGGGTTGGATACTTATAAATTTAAGGCTGCGTTGAATTAGTTAGCTCCAGTGCCTTTGTATATTATTCAATTATATAATAATTATATCATTCTTATAAAAATATTCTTCTTAATATTCTCAAGTTTATTTGCTTGAAACTCGTCTATAAAAATCAATTACCGTGCGTTAGTCTCGCAAAAACTCGAAAATGGCTCGACCGATTGTGGTCTTTGGTGAAAGTTCATAACAAAAAAAAAACGCATTACAGTCAAATTAAGGGTTTCACGTTGGAATGAGAGAAAACTCGTATACACCTTTATTTTGGCGTTCTAAAAGTTGTCTCAAAACTCTCATAAAATGTCAGGTCTGCGTCGTAAGTTATTCAAGGTCAAAGGTCACAAACTTCAGTTTTTCGCGATTATCTATGCTTCTATAGCTCCAATGATACTCGTATTAATATCTATTATAAAATTATAGAGCAAAAACTTTGCGACAAACTTTGTTTCAAACATTTATTCATGCGATCAACCGTTTCTGAGATATAGGGTGGACAAACGGGCAGCGCTCAGCCATACACACTGTAATTAATGCAAGGTCAACTGTGAATATCGGTGAAAAATACATTGTAAGTATAAAGTTAATAAATAATTAAAAATGAATAATTTGTATTATTTATTAGTTAATACATTGTATATAATAACATTTTACATATCTAATATATTCATTTAACTACTTTGTGTTATTAAAAGCTCATTAAATGAAATACTTATTGTAAATCTTAATTTTATATTAATTTATTGAAAGTAAATTTTAAGTAGAAATCAAACGAGTAATTATATTAAAATTTTATCTTTATTGAGCAGCTGCATATTTCATACAATTTAAATTGAAATATGCAATATTTTTCTTACAGTTTTGTGACCTTTGACCTTGAATAACTTACCACGCAGACACGAGATTTTATGAGCTATTTTATGATACTACAGCTAGTACTGTATAAAAAAGGACACTCAACTTAATTGGAAATCAAGTTGGAAAACTGTCATTGACAACTTGATTCTAACAGCTTCAAGTTTATCGAAAGCTCGAATCAATATATTTAAAAAAACAACCTTGCAGCATAATGCAATAAATATTTGTGTATGCTGAATGGACAGTTTTTGTTTTCTAGCTTGTATAACTCCTCGATCCAGAAAACTCGCGTAGACGAATGCTCGAAGAAAAATCGTATTCTTTTTCGCTTTCCGCGGATATTATTGAGAACAAAACATTGAAGAGCCAACCTATAGGCAGGCATTTGTCGTATAATCTGTTCGCAAGATCGTAACCTACAATTTTTGACAGATTTTTTTCGCAGTGTATAGATATTGAGGTAGATACAATGATTGATGTTGGCACCTATATACCATTGTGCGCGTTTATAATTTCTACCGTGACGATATTGTCGTTGACGTCCACGTCCATAAAATGTATGGAAACACGTGCACGTTATAACGTTATCGGTAGGATGGAAGTTTAAAAGCGTCTTCGTATGTTTCCATACATTTTACTTCCCCATTGTATCGGGATACCGGTTGTTTACATAGCATCTTCCTTTCGTCCGTACGCCAGAGAAATATTAAGCAATTTTGTATTTTTGTTTGTATAAATCAGACTATCTAACTGTACCCTCGTCATGTCTTCAAATCCTTACAGAGCTTATCATAATCCCACCCATCTTACTATTGCCAGTCATGTTTCTGTCCTTTTACATACTGCAATATGTTAACTAGTCTGTTACTGTTACCTACACGTCAGGGATCATCCCTTGTAAAATGTATGGACTTTATATAACATCAATATACTGGATTACGACGCGCTGTCGGCGGTGAAAATCTCCGGTTTTTCTTATTTGTATACCGGTTTGAATGTGAAAGATATATTTTCAGTACATTCTATGTATTCTGTACGAGCTGCGATGAAAGCAGATATGTAGATCCCACTTTTTCATCGATATTGAGACTATTATCGAAGTGTAGTTCGGAACGTAATACTCACTTATTACTTCCCTCTAGATATAAATCTTTACCCTCGACAAAGACTTCAATTAGACAGTGCTATCGGAAGTTCGCTTTCACAGTTAAATTGATTCTAGACACTAAATCAAGTCGGTTGCACGTCTATTTTTAGAAGGGCAGTGATTAAATGAAGCTTTTTCCGACATCACCGTTCCCTGTTATAGCATTATTTTACGGTTTCCGTATATATTGAGGAGCTATGTCTCATATTTAAACGCGGGTCCTACCAGTATTTAGTAGTAAATAAGTCGATTTTGTAGGCCCGATCCTGGTATTTGTAGTAAAACCCATAAAAAAGATACAGGACGTTTAAATATGAAACATGGCTCCTCAATCTATACGGACACAAATATCGTGGCTTTTGCTTAGTGATCCGCCGATGTGATGATAATTAATTAATTATGAAAACGCAGGTTATAATAACGAACATTTTGCCTGTCGCGTTATTAAAAGCTTCGGTAACAAAATACATTAATACTGCTGCTACTTTATTGGCTATAAAACCTCATTGGTTCATTATATCGATGGGTTACTACCCTACCTCCTACTACCACATAAATTCGCGTGGTAATACTAGGATAGATAATTGAGGTCGACAGATTATAACTGAGTTAACTTTCATTTAATATTATGAACAGAGGTCAACGCCTAATTTCTGAATTAAGTCGTCGTTGAATTAATTTGCTTAATATTTTCTTTTTCCTTTTAAAATTATGAGAGTTTTCAATGAAAATTGATAACTGAAGCTTAGTCAGTATTTTGTGTTTATTTTTTGTTTTTTTTTGTGTTCTGTTTGTTTCTATTTTAACGAGTAGGTGTGTGCCTACCCGCATGGGAAGACGGCGTGAGTTTATGTATTGTAGATATATGTATTTTCTGTTTCATTTCATTCAAAAGAGAGAATTTCTCTTATTTTCTTCTAGAACACAGCTTTTTGTTCCTTTATTGAGATCGTTTCAAATCACGATTAATTTCGCTCATAATTTCCACCAACATTTTCTGGTAACCGTTGAACAGAACGGAATACAACATTAATCAAAAGTGAAAGCATTTTAAAACTTCCCAGCTCGCCCCTTAAGATATTCTCGTCGCTAATTGAATTCAGAAATAAACTCGCATCCACTTCGCAAAAGGAAACAGTTTCGTTCAGGCATCGCTGTAATACCTCAATGAACGGCTAATTACCGTTGCTTTTAAATTAAACGTCCGTTTTCTGCAATTTGTTTGATGTTACTGTTAAATGCTGCAGTGGTCGTTATTTTCATTAGTACCTACGTTTTTGTTTTGTGTGATGTTTTTTCTGTGATTATTGCAAGAGATAGTCAAGTCTGTTATGTTCCTTAATGACGACTCACGTGTGTGTTTTGGGATTACCTGACTAGTTTAGGGCTCTTACGGAGCCCCTTTTTAAAAGCTGGCCATGCGATGAGGTGTGCCTATAGGGAAATGTGAAAAGGTGTCTAATAAGTCTGACGGCGCAGCACGAGGGGCCGTCTAGTTTAGTTACGAAGTTACTGGAATCATTAGAAAAAGTGGGATAAGCATGGAACTGGCTGGTGACAGTCAATCTAAAGCTGCGTTTTTTTAAAAGAGCGGTGACCGCTCACGTAGCTTCCACAAAACTTACCGGCGAATGACGGCACTGAAACGTTGATTATGAAAATAAGTTACTGTATAGTACTTTTTCCTAGAGAGCGAAAGCCAAAGATTTAAATCGCTAGATTTGCCCTTACCGTACTCAGTCACAAGAAAAAGCGTCCATACTGAGAAGAGTGAGCTCACACATTATTAAATTGACAGCGTTTTCTTGATAGTGTAGTCACCGTCATTGTCGTCAGAGGAGTCAAAACAAAACGGAAACGCGACTATCTTTTGACGTGGTAGGGCGAATCTAACGATTTAAACCTTTGCCGCTGTCATCATTTTCATGACAGCCGTCACTGCGGCCGTTAAGTGCAGTCACCGCTCTTTTAGGAAACCGTAGCATAACAGAGCGTCACATCGATGGATGCTTGGCCGCTGTCTTCTGCTGTCAGATGATGTCGAGGAAGCCGCTGTCATACCAGCACGTCCACGACAAACTGCTATACTCCTGCACAAACCTCATGTTATTGAAGCTGCTGAACCACTAATACGATGACCTACACGGTGGTCAAGGTTATCCTGCGCCGTTAAGTAAGTTGTTTCTTCGTCTTTTCGGGTCCACTACTGGCCAAATTTTCAGTAAGCCGATTGGGTTTGATTGAGTCACGTCCCCGGTAAATCAAGGCTTAGTTGATGATAAAGTTACAGCACTTTACTGAAATAATAATGAACCTGAGCAGAGCTGGATGGATACACTCCCTTCCTTGAAGCTAATAGTTTGTAATAGTACCTAGTTAGTTTGTGGAGTAACTCCTACGTGTGTATGTTAAGATGTGTTGCAGCCAGCTAATAGAATAGTTGTCTAGTTACAAACTTCCAGCACTTTAGGAGACGGACGTCCGTTTAAAATAACGTTTAATAAACTCAGTGAGTTGTTTGCATCACCTTTATATTGTTGACTGCTTCCCGACCGCGTGGAAGTCAGCTATATTATAAAATATTTATTTATTTAAAAAACACACACAAATATCATCACAGGCATGGGGGTCTCAATTGGAACAAAATATAATTAGTCTTAGTAGTTCAATAAAGATTTTTTTTTAATTTTTTTATTTATTTATCTATTGTAACTCATAAATCTCGTATTTTCAACAAAAAAAGATAAAACCTTTTTGTTTAGGGCTCTTTGCAATAGATGGCGTTTTACTCAATTTGTCATAACTGTAGTACATTTAGCATTTAAAGGCATGGGGGTCTCAATTGGAACAAAATATAATTAGTCTTAGTAGTTCAATAAAGATTTTTTTTAAATTTTTTTATTTATTTATCTATTGTAACTCATAAATCTCGTATTTTCAACAAAAAAAGATAAAACCTTTTTGTTTAGGGCTCTTTGCAATAGATGGCGTTTTACTCAATTTGTCATAACTGTAGTACATTTAGCATTTAACTGTATTTCATTTATTAAATTAATTTTTCATACGCAAACCTTCGCGCAAGTGCTAGTAATAAGTTGACAAAGTTGTATCGCAATCGTATTAACGGTATGGAAGCGCATAAAACAAGCAAACATTGATTTTTATACAGGGTGTCAGGGACATCGACTCGTAAACTTACTGTTACCATGGATTCAGTATATGATTCTGAATCCCCTAAATTAAAAATTTTGTCGGTTTTTTTATCAGCTGTTTCATAGTAAAGTTCAAAACCTAAGCTGTCAAAATGTATTGAAAAGCAATTTTTGAAGTGAAAACTTCTTTAGCGGCGTTGTGCACTTTTTTAGGGATGGGGGTTTGAAGATTTTGGCCCTAAAATCAGCCACCATTTTGATTTTTTTTCAAAATCGAGGTGCACAATAAATGTCATATATTTGGATAGGGGACACTTATACAAACATAAAAGTTCATGTAACATAACATCATAAAGCGTCACGTTTCTGAGATATTCAAAGATAAAAGTAAGAATTTTTATAACGAATTTATTTATTTATGTTGTAATTACTTCATGTTGATTAAGTTATTTATACTTACATGAATTAATTGACAACCATAAAGCAAAAACAAGGTTTTTTTAATCATATTCGGTATAAATAATATCATCCAAGAAGGCAGCGGGAGGCTGAATAGGATTTTCTTGGTGTCGCGCCCATGCCATGCACCATATAATACATATACCATATAACACACGTCCTCATTTGGCGGGGGTTATACATATATTTTGTCTCTTTCGCTCTTAACTAAAATATTACCTATACATGACGCAATTAAGTTTTCATAGTTCAATACACTTACCTGAAGGGAAAAAAACAAAAAAAGTCCTTGTTTCCGGGTTCAGTTTTCGACTTATATTTCGGTGAATAACTCCGAAACGTGACGCTTTAGGATATTATGTTATATGACATTTTTTGTTTGTATAAGTGTCCTCTATCTAAATATATAACTTTCGATTATCACCGCGATTCTGAAAAAAAATCAAAATGGCGGCCTCACGTTAGGGCCACCCTCCATACAAAAATCTTCAAACCCCATAAAGTCGCGTCAGAACGTGCCGTAAGATCCGTTGCCTAGCAACATACAAAGTAAGTATCAAAATATATTTTTTACCCATATACCTACATGGGTAAAAAAACAGTCAAAACATACAAGTGTTTAAACAAATGTTTATTTTTGTTAGACTATATTTTGAAAATAAATAAATATACTACTACTACTAATGAATATTGTATTTAACCACATAAATTATAGTACTTTTGTACTGATAAATAAAGCAATTCGTGCAAAATTATTCCCTGACATTCCAAAATATTCAAAAATGCACAACGGTTATGTTCAAGTTTTCACTTCTGCCGGCACTCCCGGAATGCAACCCGTTGTTTTTTTTTTTAATAACCGACGTAAAACTTTAACGCAGCGGGGTCAGAATCATGTACTGATTCCATGGGCATGGTAACAGTTTACGCGTCGATGCGACCCTGTATTAAAGAAGAAGAAGAAAGATAGATATACGTTTAGATAATGTTGCACATTTTACCCACTGTTGGTTGGTAAGTAATTACAGTCAAAGTGCATAATTAAGTGTACTTAATTGCCGAGAACTACTTACCTTTGGCACTTAATTGAGCAGTTAGCAATTCTTATCACTAATTATAACTAATTAGTTCCAACTTACTCTGTTCTAAGACACTTCATGTAATAATGGACTGAATTTGTACAGTCGTAACTTGTAGCTCAAGATATAGCGAAAACAAAGCTGAACAGGCTATGTTACCCATGACCTATAAAACTGTGTCAAACCATAGCCTTTAGTCCGCAGAGTGTTTTATAACGAAAGAGATGCTTTCATGTTTCATGAACTTCGTTAGATCACAGGCGAACCCAATTCAATACTGAATGGTGTGGTTTTTAAAATGAATAATTCTATTTCATCAAGAAAAAAGCTAGCCAGACCAGTATGTACTATTAGTGTAATTTTTACATAAATTCATGCCTTCTTCCTGCAGTTAAGGTGAAACAATTTGATATTTTTTCCATACAAACTTCGGAGGGGTTTTACTCCACTATTTGACATCGTACATTCAAAGTTGAATGATGATATCGTTAGGTCTCATTATTAAAATTGTCTGTACGGAAGCAGAATAGTAAAATAAAAAGCCATTAAAAAGTTATGAGCCAACAAAGATTCGTTTTTCTTGCTAATTTTAACGCAACTTTGGGCGTAAATAAGTAATACAAGAAGTGTGAAATCTCGAAAACAAAATCCGTACCGACACAGAAAAATTTACGAAGATTTCAATAAATTTTATTTGTAATTGATTTATGCAGTGGTTATTTCAGAAAAACCTTTTTTCCAAAGGCCTTTTCGTAATTTTTGACGCGCTCGTTTTACTAAAATTGGTCGGTACGGTGTTTCTGTGCGTGCGAACTATACGTTGTCCATGTAGATCAGCTTCTAACTGCTCATCACTGATACTATCTCTGTCGGACACGATGCCAGGTGAGACAGTGTGGTTTTTGGCCAGGCCCACCATTGAGTTCGAGCCCGCGACTAGTTGCACCTTAAGCAGAAACTACAGAACGCCTTTTGCTTCGTTTTACGTTCATGCCATAATAATATGCCGATATTCGGTTGCGATATGCCGGTTGCGAGTCCTACGCATCTGTAATTTTTAAGGAACATCACTATTATGTCTTCCTAGGGCGCACGCCCTCCTGTCGTATTTTTTATAGTTAATAAATAATATTTTTAATATCTCGATACTGGAGTCTGGATTTGTGCCCGGTTGATGGCAATAGATTGGCCCCCTATTACATGGGACTTAAAACATAACTGGCGAAACGTGGGTGTGCTGTAGGCTCTGCCTAACCCTTCGGGGATTATAGGCGTGATATTATGTTATAGATAATATTTTTAATACCGGTTTTCACTAATACTTTTATCATAACTAATATTAAAATGCGAAAGTGAGTTGGTTTATTTGTTTGTTTGTTACGCTTTTACGCTAAAACGGCTGAACGGATTTGGATGAAAGTTGGCACATGGGTAGACCATGACCTAAGTTGGGACATGGAATATTTTTTATTGAATATTTTTCCCACGGAATCGAAACTTATGCGGGTGAAACCGCGGGGTGCAGCTAGTATTTTATATTATTAGGCAATTCATTCAGGTGTCAGTGAAAACGGGCATTAATGTTTTCCTTTGTTTAGGAGAAAATAATAGTTTTGACTTAGCTGGCTTTGTTCCATTGTCTCTACATCACGAATTCTTTTAAAAAGTACTCTTCTGTTATTTACAGTGTTCTTTCGCTGTATAAACAAAAACCGGCTCAGTGCGTGTCGGACCACGCACAATGAAGGGTTTCGTAGTCAGGATGAATTTATCCCAAGAACGAACTTAACATTGTAGATTATATTTGTTATTTTATGACGATAGAATTCTTATAGGTTTTCTTATAATCTATAAATAGGGAACCATTTTCAGTATTTTTTCAAAATTTTAGGCTCTGTAGTGTCGGAGATAAGGGGTATGGTAAATTTTAATTAAATTTTCATTTATTTTCTTAAATATCTTTAAAAGTATTTATTTGAAAGTTACAATTATTTTTTCTTCTAATTGGTCCCCGAAAAGTGATCCCCATATTCAAAATTCATTTATTTACGTTACACTTCCTTGCTTTGGTCACAGAAATTCATATTTATGTACCAAATTTGTAGATTCGGAGTAAATTGGCTGTGACAGACGGACAGACAGCCAGCCAGACAGACCCACGAGTGATCCTGTAACGGTTCCGTTTTTTCATTCGGACGTACGGAACACTTAAAAATACGACAATTCTAAGCAGCGTAGGAACAAACGTCGCGACTGACAGCCCAGCTATTATACCTATGTGTTCTAAAGCTCCGGCTAACTACGGCTAGACTACACTTTAGCATCACGATATATTGTTGTCCAGTTTAGAAGCAGCAATGCATCACAAAAACGAAACAAAACGTATGCTTTACAGAATAGTCGGGCTGTGCTTGTCCGTAATACGTATGTTAAAAAAAAATTGTGCGTGCATTTTAGTAAAATGTTGTTTTTCTAAGTGATTCTTAAGAGCCGTGCATTCTGAAAGTAAGTAACGTCGCACATAGATGTAAAATATTTCGCTGTTTTGATTAATTTGGCAATACATATTACTGTATGGATATATTAAGAGGGTTTATTCTGAAAGTTGGCAACGTCGCAAATAGATGTCAAATATTTCGCTGTTTTGATTAATTTGATAATATTTCTGTATGGAAATAAAAAATGTGGCTAACTAGCGAACTAGAATATTGATTATGGAATGCAATAATTAATATCGTTACACCGAATAGTTAGTTTTAGATGTAAAAAAAGTGTTTGGAAACTTTCCAAATGACTTTTTTACACCTAAATCGGGTACAACATCAAATTCAATGTTATAATTGCAATTCATTATTAATATTCTAGTTAGTTAGTTAGCCACATTTCTTATTTTCATACAGTATTATTTCCAAATTAATCAAAACAGGTAAATATTTGACAGCTATTTACGACGTTGCCAACTTTTAGGATGCACCCTCTTAAATATGGTTAACTAGTGATGAAAAATATTAATTATAAAATGCATTAGGAGATGAATTTTCAAAATTCCTTAGATGCGCCACCTTCTTCGTTAGATAAGTAACTCTTGCACAAAATGTCATGTTTCTGGAGCTAGCGGGTTAGGCTGTGTGTTGTCTATCAGCGAATTTATGATTTTTATTCAGCAATAAATTTATTTTTTCACTGTGAACAAAAACATTATATAATACACACAATTTTATTGCACATGATTTGATTATGAGGTACCTACAAATTAATTCACTGCACCGTCCACATAACATCTACCTTTTTAGCGCACACTAATAAGATATTCATCGTTTAAATCGATAACTCACTGAGTTGGATTACTCAATCATTTGCTTCACAGGTAAACGCTCTCTTGAAATTCAATATACCTTAGTGCTGAATACTGTTTCGCATGACTACGCATAAAATATCCTTATTAAAGAAATACGATATTACAATGTTTTCTTCCCTTACCAGTATCGAATTTGTTTGAATAACACTTCAATACCTACAAGTGGATGGGAGTACAGTCTTAAAAAGATGTATAAACAGGTTATTGGATGTCGGCAATCCATTAAGGGGATATAGGAGAGGTCATTTACAACCAAATGGCTCCTTTTTGACTCCTATGCAAATGTAAAAAAAATCGAGTCATTTGACATTTTGTAGTTTTATTTCAAACATTTTAAAGTATAAAATTTCAAATTACTCGAAAATGGTTTACACTGGCATAGGTATCATGAGGGGTCATTTGGTTGCAAATAACCCTCTCGTACATCCCCTTAATTGCCGACATAAAACCAATAACCCTGTATACATCGATACGAATTCATTTGATTATCTACTCTTGAATACTGTGTGTATCAATGCAATGGGTTTTGTGTCGTCTACTATTATTATTATATTATTATCTATTGATATTATATTATCGAACAAAGATTGTAGACAATTAATTAAATTCTTGTTGACTTTTACATATTTTGAAGGCTGCCTGTATCTTTATTGATATTTGATTTACTTTTATGTAAGTAAGAAATCAGTGGAGAGCAGTGGTGTCCCAGTGGCAACGGGCCCGACTTACGAGTTGTAGGTCGAGGGTTCGAACCCAAGTAGGCGCTTTACTTTGTGTAAATAATTTCATCACCACTGCTCTCAAAAACGGTGAAGGAAAACATCGTGAGGAAACCGGCATGTCGTAGAATCAAAATTCGAAGACATGTGACATCTACCAACCCGCACTGGGCCCGCGTGGTAGATTACGGCCCTCTCCCTCTCACAGAGAGGAGCCTTTGTCCCAGCAGTGGGAACATTAATAGGCTGATTATTTATGTAAGAAATCTATCTTCTAGTGATGCCGTTTCCTAAGAATAATAAAAAAAATTGTAAGTAAAACCCGCACTTATATAGAGTGCATTTCAACAAATAGTTCTTACGTCGTAATGTTGGCTCTACTGTTAAATAAAAAAAAACGGACCTATTGGGTAGCGCAGTAGCGGCTGGCGTAGCGAATTCGTATTGGTCTTACAACAGTAGAGCCAACATTATGGCAAAGGAACTATTTTTTGAAACGCACTCTAGGACTACAGTCGCGTCGAGAGAATGCGTTCATGATATCTGTCAGTTGGAGAATTTCTAGTAACTATAAGGATCAAATTAGCAAAACCCATATTCATTAGTATGAAACTGACAGCTGTCAGTGTCAACAACGCATTGTCTCGATGGCCGGACCGTAGGAGTTGATTCGGAGACTAGTCTAACAATCTAGATATTTTATCTAGATTAGGCGTCGGAGCAGACCTCGTTTTTTTTAAACACAAGTCTATATACTCCATTTGAAATAAGATGAGACATTGGACTAAACCTTTTTTACACTCCTTTCAACCGATTTTGACTTCTATTGCGTTGGTGGCATGACAAATAGCAGCCGCAGTAAACAGTTGGTATTTTCAAATGGCACACAGTTGACTTTACATTTTTACCCAGAAATCTACCACACATTTATCGAACAATTTGCTAAAAGGTCTTTTCTATGAAAATGTGATTGATATGATAAACGATAAAAACCAAGGGAATATGAAATGAGCCTTCAATCGGGATTTTTGGTTGAACTTCAAGATTTATGAGCCCGCCTCTTCTAAGTTTCAAACCTCTATACCTTTTAATTTTAATTTTTCGCTTAAATTAAAAAGTTTTGATGTGTTTTTTATTTGAAACTAATTCTTTTTCTAAAATAAAAGTAGCATAAGTAACATAAGCATATAACATAAGCCATATAACATAAGCTATCTGTCAGTGTAACACCCATTAAAATCGGTCCAGCCGTTTCGGAGATTAGCCAGAACAAATAGACATTCTTTTGTTATAAGTACCACCGTTTATACTTTCATATGCATTTAGTAAAAAGCTGTTATTTTGATATTACAAACAGACACTTAAATTTTTATTTGTACCTATCATTTTCGCGTCGGTGTTCATCTGTGGGTATAATTATCTGACAAATTTACCACCCTGACGGGCTAAGTACATCTGAATGATCGTCAATTTTAAAGACCAGCTTGACGAATACTGGCTTCCCTTGAGGCGACTGACCCCCGTTTGTGCCTATAGATTAATAAAAGAAAAAATATTCTGTTTTAGTCATTTCATTAATCGTTGATATTTTTAATCCGCCTTGAGCTAGCTTATATGCCTTCTCTGTATGAGAAGAGGTCTTTGCCGAGTGAGCCGGGACGGGCTGTTATTATTTCTTTTATTATTTGCCCGGAACCGTCTATGCAAGCCTTGTTAATTTAAAAATTAATTCAGTAGCACGATTTTTAATTCGCAGGTAAATTTTATACTTACAACCGTTTTTTTACCCGATTAACGTGTAAAATAAAATGATGTAGTTCCATGTTTCTTAGGAGCGTGTCTCAAGAATATAGTCGTTCAATAAAACTTTCGTTTTGCTCGTGTATTAACGAAAGGAACTTTAAAATATACATAAATCTATACATACAAACACATAAAATTTAAATGTCTTACATATACATACATACGGGGTGGCAGGGACATCGACGCGAAGCCGGTTACCATGGATTCAGTACATGATTCTCCATACATTTTCACCGCGTAGGTATTGCACTTTTCTATGAAACAGCAGGTTTTTTTTTAAATAACCGACGAAAAATTTCAACGCAGGGGGGTTCAGAATCATGTACTGAATCCATGGTCACCGGCTTCGCGTCGATGTCCCTGCCACCCTGTATATATATATTATATATATATATTATATATATATATATATATATATGTATATATATATATATATATTTATACCTACAACAAATAAATAAAATTGAAGCGTCTGTTTGTAATTTCAAATAACAGCTTTTTACTAAATGCACATGAAACTTATACGATCCATACAACAAAAACACTTTTTTTTTGTCTGTCTGTCTGTCTGTTTGTTCCGGTTAATCTCCGAAACGGCTGGACCGATTTGGACGGGACTTTTACTAGTAGATAGCTGAGGCCACTGGGCGTAAAACAGGCTATCTATTATTTTTATTTCGATATTCCTACGGGAATATAGGGATTAAAAGAAAAAACTACTTTACGCGGGTGAAACCGCGGGACGCAGCTATATAGCTAATAAAGTAGGTTTACAGCTACACATTAGAATCAGGAAGAAGTAATAAAACATTTAATTTTCTTACACAATTTAATTTCGTCTCTGTTGTTAAAGTCTTTCTAAAGTTTCAAAGTTACTAAGATTTAAAGCTATGACGTACTTGTATTAACTTTATATTTCTGAGTACCTGAGTATTTAAAACCGAGTATTGAGATAAAACTGAGTATTGAGACCGTTCAATTATGAGGTCCTAAGTATAAAAAATTGGAACGATAAGTAATGCAGCTACCACACAAGAATGACATTTCATAGCGTAGGCTGCACTACGAGTACAATTCATTAGACGCATGAGGGCAATGCCAACTTGTATGCCAGCTTATGACAAAACAAAAGAAGAAGACAAAAAAATTGAGCAGATTTTTTTGTCGAACTTATGAAGCAATGGACTGGCAATCTTTTTCAATTGGTTTCAATTTAAAATTGATCGTGCATTACGTAATTAGGGTGCTGGATGACTGCGTTAGTTCCAATTGTTGCCACGCGTCAAAAGATGCGTGTGAGTACATTTTCTTGTTGCTTTTTTGTAAAATGGTTTGGATTTGGAAAGAGTTCTAAAAAAAAATCTGAGAATGCGGTGGCTGGCTTATAAAAACGCTTCGAATGCACAACCTCCTTGTAGCTTGGAGTCTGAAATAACACATGCATTTCTTCCCTCATAATCACGTCATTTCAATCACAAACATCATCCTATATAATCATGAATATAACGAAGTCATGTAGGTTTGCGATACCTTACCTAATAAACATTTAGCTTTAAACACTGCGGCAACACAGGCGTCTCTGTGAGAAGGAGTGTGCCGTAATCCACCACGCGCGGGCCCACTGCGGATTGGTGGATGACTTTGAAGTTTCTAGGACAGGAAGTTTCCTCACGATATTTTCCTTCACCGTTTTGAGAGCAGTGATTATGAAATAATTTACACAAAGTAAAGCGCCTGTCTGGGTTCGAACCTACCACCTGCGACTGTTACCACTGACCCTAGCAGCACACCTCCGCCGCGAAACCGAAGCAGCGAAACCGCAGTAGTTCAATACAACTGGCTCGCGTCATGTTTCGCTACTCGAGTTCTGCTACGCGTACTGCGGTTTCGCTGCTACGATTTCGCGGCGGAGGTGTGCTACTAGCGTCAGCCACCACTGCTCTCAACTACCTCCCTCCCTAATATAATTAATTCAAATGGTTGAACATCGTGCGAGAACTGTCGTGTAAAACTTAAAACGTCTAATAAATCACTTGGCAAACACTTTAGAAGTGGGAACGGGACCTTAATAGCCACAACATTAATAGATCTGGATAACCTTAATCAAGCCGAAACTATTCCGAGTAGTTTACAATTACGGTTGTAGAACAGTTGGGTTGTTTGGGTAGTGGGAAAGATGATACGAGTGATAGGTTGACCATTTTGTGGTTTGAGAATTGGGTCAAGTGATGAAAATAGCTCAAGCTTAAACGACCAGATTATAATGTCGTAGAAAAACGAAGTGTGAGGTAGGTAGATAATTTAAGGGTTACCTACTTACTTCTAATAAGAAAAGAAAAAATATGCCCCAAAAAAAAAAAAAGACGTGTGGCACTCGGGGACTGCCCCGGCGAAGCTATTGCATAGCATTTTTTATCAACTTATAACCCGAATACAAGAAATACATATACAATGATGACATTGACAGGAACTGTTATTCACATTTATAGTTTTTAAAACTTGACACAACGTAATGGCCGGGAACATCAAACTAATAAAAAGGTTTTAATTTAACTATTAATAGTCAAGGATCATTCGTCTAAGTAAATTTGAACTTTATTGTCAAAGAGTTAAACATAATTTTCAATACAACACTCTCGTATCATTCGTCTAAGTAAATTTGAACTTTGTTGTCAAACAGTAAAACATAATTTTCAATACAAACACAAAGAGTGTTTTGTTTCTTATGTAGTATTTTCGTTACGAAATTTCTGGATTAGGTCTCCACGCTCAAGGCCCGCGATAGAAGCTATGCAATAGCTTAAAAGAAAAAAACAACCACATACTTTACAGTTTAGGAACTGGCAATGTTAAATTATGTTTTACATTCTATAAAACATTGATCAAAGATCACGATGAGGCCAAAATCAGAGTCTCTCTCCCATAGGTACTTCATTATTTATATTCTTGCGTACTTTCACTCCCAAGATGATGTACGAAGGCTATAATACCTGAGTATCATCATATAGGAACGTCATCTGTTTGCCAAGCGAATTGAGTATAGGATTATCTTGTTAGAATCTATTGTTGTAGTACCACGTAAATTCACGCTGGAGGTCGGTTTTAATAGAGGTTTATCGTCAGCTAATACTATGTTTACGCTTCTCTACCTTCATGAAAAACAAAGTTCCTACCTATTACCTATAAAAGGTATGTCGATACCGCTGAAACTTTTACGATAACAACCTATTTGCCTACTTCATCATCATAGTCTTATTACAAACTTGGTCCTCACTTAGTTACACGAAGATTATCAGTTGACAAGAGACCTATTTTTCTTCTTAACGTTACATAAATCAATGATAATGCTAAGAGGGATGTGTGGTGTTACACGAAGGATTAGAATAAGAAATGACACAAAAGAGGAAGTGTGAAAATGGCACCGGTGACCAAAAAGTTGTGCAGAAATCGGTTGTCATGGTATGGGCATGTGATGCGGAGGAATGAGGAAAATGTCGTGAGGAAAGTTTTGAGTATGAAGAGTAGGGGAAGACCAAATAAACGATGGATGGACTATGTGAAAGATGATATGGCTAGAAAGGGGGTGACTACTGAGATGACGACTAATAGAGAAGTATGGAATAAAGGGACATGTTGCGCCGACCCCAAATAAATTGGAATAAGGGCAGGAGAATGATGATGAATGATCATAGTGTAGGACAAATCTTTTTGTAGACGCTATAGCAACAGATGGTACATACAAATTGTAACTTTCATCTCATATACATACAAATATGGAGTACAGAATGGTATTGTGTGGAGTGACGTAACTCAACGTCACGAAATGTGGTTTGTACACACATGTGTGACCTAACAAGAGGGTTACGAGTCGAACCAACCTCCTCACGGTAGATTAAAATCTCTGTAAATATTGCCAGTAACATCCGTGTTGGCACACGGTCGCACAATGGAGTGTCAATTGAACTGGACTCGAGAATCGTATGCGGAGAGAATTTATAATATTTGAACCAGTGCTCCCGCCGTGTGACATGGTTGTTGAAGATTTTCTAAATAATTGTTATAAATTGTTATTGAAACGGAATGTACGAAACATCCTAACTAATATTATAAATGAGAAAGTGAGATTGTTTGTTTGTTAGCTGACGTTCGCACGGATAATAAAATCGCGGCGATGTTTTTTCGCGTATTGGATTTTCGACGCTCTGCTTACCGCCTCTTCTTCTTCTTCCTAGTCTATTCATTATTAATATTCTAGCTAGTTAGTTAGTCACATTTCTTATTTCCATACAGTATTATTTCCAAATTAATCAAAACAGGTAAGTATTTGACAGCTATTTACGACGTTGCCAACTTTCAGAATGCACGCTTTTAAAACGGCTGAACGGATCTGTAAGAAATTTGGCACATGGGTCGACCATGACTTAGGTTAGCACAGAATACTTTCTATCCCAATATTTATACGGGTTCGAGAATTATGCTAGTAATACCGCGGGGTGCAGCTAGTGTTTTAATATTTTAATGGAGCGTACAAGTTAATTCCTCGACATTTCAGCGCATCACAATCTTCATTTGGTTTAGTAATTCGCCCGGACCCGAGGACGGGGACAATTAGCATCTGCGCTTGATGTCAGAAGTGAAAATAAAGCGCTGCGTGCGCTTTATGACCCGGAACAAAATACACCAGTAGATAGGACATTTTTATTTCACTGTAAACACGTGATATGTAACTGTGCTGCATAAAATGTAAGAGTAATGTTATGTTTTGGAGTTTACTGGTTATAAAATGAGGTTAGGGCTGTTGTTGACTTTAATACTTTGGTTTCGATAACAAAGAATGCACTTCTTTGGGTTGTTACACTGTTGGCATAATGTACCTAGAAGGCAAATCAAACATGGAAGTGAGTGGACAGGAAAGTAAATGGTTTCATTGTTTACTTATATCTACTATAACAACCTATGTTGACTAAGAAGATATTCAGCTTAATATCTGTGTGATAGTGAAGATGAAGATTGAAAGGTCAGATACTGTTCATAATTACGCAATGTCTAAATCTTGTCGCTAGAAAATGAGTTATCTGACTTGACGGGAAGGAAGCCCGTGGTCAAACATTTAGGAGTTTGACGTTCAATGTCAGAGAATTAGAAACTTGGTAATTGAAACTTCACAGAACTTTATGAAGATTTGTCACGATTGTGTCGTTAGGAATATAGATTTCAATTAGCTAAAACGTTTAGTGATAGGACTACTACAAATTACAGATTATTTTATGAACCGCTACCCGTTATGCATATGAGTAAAGCCGATTATATGCATAAATTAACCAAAAGTTATCCCTTGTGAACATTTTGAATTTTTCTTTTTATATCTTTATTTCTTTGAGAACGACATGCAAATTACTGTTCCTCGTTAAAATATAATTTTATGCAGCATTTTTGTTTTGTAAATAAACGGCGTGGAACACATTTTTCTTGGGCTTCGATTGTTAGAAGATAGAATAATATAGTAAAACAAAAATCGACACGGTTACAACCAAGAGGTAAGTACGTATGAGAAAGAATGAATCTGATGGGAAAATAGTCAGCTGACATACCAATACACATATAAAAAGGTAGCTATAGGCTATGTATGTACAGATAGTTTTCCTATGGCACTCGGAGTCGGACTCGTTAGTGAAGGAAAATAGGTTGCCGTAGGAGCGTTCGCTTTATCTGGGACAGCTTGGGTACCTAACGATGTGATACGGACCAGTATTTTTTTGAAAAATTTAATTATCAAAACCGACAGACCTTAATCAATCATATTCTGTTGTTATGACAGACTCGTTACACAGATCAGTCAATAAATTCGAAAAAGGTTTTTTTTTTCTAATTCTAATAATAGATTTTGTTTAAAAAAAGTGGAGTATAAAAACCATTTTTATTACGTCTATTTCATAAATGGCATCTAGTACGGTCAGGGGGCTTACCATGCACTCTTATAGCAGGTCAATTTTCGACGGAAAGTGAACTGTTGGGCTATTTTGTACCATGAACACGTCAAATAACAGGCGAGCCAGCGATCACGTGACTAAAGCCGCTCAGTGGTGACAACATTTCACTGGTCTGATCTGCGATAGGCTCTACCATCAAGTCATTTTTGACATGTAAATCCTTGAAAACAAAGCTGCCCTGCTGTCATATTAAGCAGGCGTGTAAAACTTACTTTTATTGAACTGTTTTCTTTAATTTAAAATAAAAAACGTAAGTATATGTTAATTTGTGAATATAATACTATTGTGGCGTTATTTAAAATTATAGACCACAAAAAGACACGTCTCTTTGTCGTCTTCTTATGTTGTAGAAATGGTACAAGTGGTAGATGTGAAAGAAATAGAAATAAAGAACACAATACACATAAATAAAAACCAATTTAATGTTTAATAGATGTTTTGGGACAATATTCGTAGTCTTAGTAAAAAAACAAACTACAGCTGCCCAGCCTCTTGAATCATCGATAGCACTGTAGCGGTTACACAGTTACCTATGAACTACGCGACATGACGTTACAAAAATCTTGCATGATAAATATATAAGATTATCCGAAAACAACTTTCGGGCAGTTGCTCGTCAGACATAACACCCGTCTGGTCGGAGGAGCCTCCCATTTCTCATGAGAAGAGTGAACTTTACACCCTGTTCCTCATGCCTCCACCAACAATAGAATTCACATCATGTTCCAATGTTCCGTCACTTCCGTCCACAATCTGCGGGACATTTCTCGAGTTTGAGCCCTTTTTATGTACCCCATTGCAATCCTTGTGATTAAGTATTAAAAAAATCTAATATTTTTATATTTCCAATTTTTATAAGTAATCAATAAATCTTAGAATAATAACAATAAATATTCTTGTCTTGTTGACAATTTATTTGACACGCTATAGTCGTTCGAAAATAGCAATAGCTTTGGTAAGTTTTCATTCAAGTAGGTTGGTGTTGTTGGTGGTACCTTTATTTTACATCTAAAAGGCCTCCACGTCATAATCGTGTTACATAAGATTTTTTGCTGCGAAACATAGTTTTATTTATATTTTAGTTTATATTTTATTTAATTTTTTTGATCATTTTATACTGTTATCAAATTAATTTTATATATCCGTAAAACCGGTAACATTCCGAAAAAGTATTTCCGAACGTTTGTTTATAATATGACGTACATGTCAACGGTAGCGTAGCAGGTCTGAAGTTGATACATTGCAGGTCAGACTGAAATGCTCATGGTATAAATAGAAAACCTGTCAGGTTAAAATGCCAAGTTGTCCTGTCCTGTACTTGGCAAGTATTTAAAATGTTCATGGTACGGCCCCAGGTGCCATTTAAAATTAATATAACTACCTAGAGAGATACGTGCAAGCCGAATATTTTGGAAATAGAGTTATCGAGTATATTCCTCTCGCATCGGAGCCCTGAACTCAGGGGGCATGTCAATTAATCACCTGAAGTGATAGCCCAATGAATACGAACGTGCTATAAGGTTTTAGTTTCGATAAAAGTTTGGATTCAGACTCAAAATATCAACATTTTTGACAAATATTGTTTGGGGCTGTCTTTTATAATCGAGGTTCAGTGTTACTGGTTTTATTTGAGATATTTTGAATTAATAGCAAACTGATATAATACGCCTTTTTTCTTTTTGGGGTCTTCTATTAACAGTTTCATATTTTTTATACTTACAAAAAAGAGAGTTTAAAAATTACTACAAGTAGGTTTTTTTTAATTTACATTTAAGTCCTTGGTGCCGCGGTATTTTTTTGCACAATTATGTTTAGTTTTTGTGGCCCATACCCTAACTTAATATACTCCAGTACCAACAGGCAAAAAATGCTCCACTTAAGAGGCAATGACCTCGTTTATCTTGGCTGTCTATCAGATTCATGTTTACCTAACTGCTTAGGAAGACAACGTTTTGATTGATTATCAGTTATGATTTTATTCATTTATTTATATTTATTATATACTTTATTGTACACCAAAAATACATAACAACAAAAATGTTAATTTGACACTACAAAATATACAATTGCCGGCCTTATTGCTTTCCGCGATCTCTTCCAGGCAACCTTGGAGATTAATTTAACATTTGTATGGATGTTTTATTTATTAATTTAACATTGTATGGATGTTTTATTTATTAATTTAACATTCGTATGGATGTTTTATTTATTAATTTAACATTTGTATGGATATTTCTATTGCATGATCAATTACACTCTTAAAGTCGTAGGTATCATAGCTAGTATTTCCTCAAGATTTTCATTTTGTCCTATTCTTCACTGGTCTCTTGCGTGGAGGCTATATTGAGGGCAAATGTGGTTTAAAGTGGCCCTTTGGCACCAGTTGTAAGCCAGCTTTATCCGCAAGGGATTTTCAGAGTATCATTCTGACTATGTGAATTTTTTATTTTGCATTTTAATTGTTGATTTTTTCCTTTTTTGCTTTACTTCGTTTTAATTTTAAACTGAAACCGTCTTCAGTTAGTATGAAACCAAATAACAGACAAAAAAAGTAAAAAATATGTTTATTCTGCACATACAAGACGCCTATTATAAAAGAAATATAAAATACACACACTAATAAAAAGCCCGGTATTTGGCAAATAAAAAAAAAACATATAATAAAATGAAAAAAAATTAAAGTTTTACATTTTTGTCTATAGATGTCAGCACAATATAAGTAGTCGGGTACATTTTTATAATAGGAAAACCTATATCTTCTCAATATGGTAATTTTTGATAAGGATCTTGATTTTTTTTCTTTCACATTTTCAATTTGCAGTTCTACCCCAATATTAAAAATTTCTAGGTAATTTTCAAATTTTCTGCCAAGCTTATTTGAATCATAAAAATTTTGTTCTTTGTTTACAGGTGCAGTGTGTTGCGACGAGGAATACCGGCTGATCCGTCATCTGATGACAAGATATGATGCCTCTGTGAGGCCCGTAGAGAACTCCTCACAACCTCTGCTTGTGACCTTTGGGGTGTCCCTGCATCACATCATCGACGTGGTGAGTATATTTTTACTTTGTAATTATTACTAATCCCTAGGTATCTAAAGCTTTTTCTTAAGATTTGTTTTATCTTACCTATTCAAAACATACATACAGGTCAAACACATAACCCTCCTTTTTTTGGTGTCGCTGCAGTCGGGTAAAAATAGGTTTTGATGGTAAAGGTAGAATATTCATTATTTTTGCTAGAAGAAATTGGGGAATAAGTAACTAGGTTGCATAGTTGCCTATATGCATTATTTTGTGCTTATTTTAAGCATCACTATTTCAAAAGGTACATGCATTATTATCTCAAAAAGATCTCTTAAGAGAATAAACACAGAATATAAATATTTTGGGGAATGTTCGTAATGAAGTAAGTCCATAAATCTATTGAACGAAATTCGAAGCGCTATTGAATAACGATTCCATTGTGTGTGAAGAATGAATGAAATGAAAACCTTTATTGTATTCAGACATGTATGATAAATAAAATAATATATGTACCTACACAAGTATTATTTATACGGTGTTAATTAATTTTTCTCAAACATGCTTGGAAATTCGAACATTATTTTGACAACCTTCTGCGAGATAAATCGAAATTACTGTACTGGTCAAAAACAAGCGAGCGCCCGGCCGGCAATGTAACCATGAAAATCCATATAGGTGCGTCGTGTTTAGCGGCCAAATAAATTACTACGAAAACTCATATCTGTCGTGTTATTTAAAAAAGGAACTAACTTTTTCTCAAACATGCTTGGAAATTCGAACATTATTTTGACAACCTTCTTCGAGATAAATTGAAATTGCTGTATTGGTCAAAAACAAGCGAGCATCAGGCCGGCAATCTTAGTATGAAAATCCATATCTGTCGTGTTTAGCGGCCAAATAAATTACTATGAAAACTCATATCTGTCCTGTTATTTAAAAATGGAACTAACTTTTTATTTCCACATGGCAACCAAGGAGGTAACTTATCAAAGATTTTATTTAAATTTTTCTATTTACTAAGCCAGTTGGCTTAGTAAATAGAGCTGTGAAGAAACAAATGACCATATTGGCGCGTGAAAAATTTTCTTTGTTCGTCATTGATTCGGGAATTTATAAATAATTTACTTGGTTTGAATTTCCGCGCATTGTTTGAGAAAATTACTATACAAGCCTTGGCCGCAACCAGGACTCACGGTCTCACGTATGTGTGTATTTTCATAATCGTCCGTCAATGCCTTAATTGCTGGCCTCGACAATAATGTACTATTTATTTCAACACGTGGCAACCAAGGAGGTAACTTATGAAAGTTTTTATTTAAATTCCGAACTGGCTTAGCAAATAGAGCTGTTTTAAAGTAAAGAAGAAACAAATGAACATTACGGGCGCGTGAAAAATTTTCTTTGTTCGTCATTGATTCTGGAATTTATAATTAATTTACTTGGTTTAAAATTCAGCGCTTTGTTTGAGAAAAGTACTGCCTTGGCCGCAACTAGGCATTGATGGACTCACGTGTGTGAACCGGTGTTTATTGAAGTTTTGAATTTAAATATTCAGAGATCTATGACAGATGACTATGTAATTGTTACAAGGATGATATGTAATTGAAGCTTCTAACCTTGCTACATGTTTTTAGTATAACTCACGAAGTATCTTGGCTGAGATTAGAAAACTAAGATGAAAATCTCTACAAAATATTCTTCAAAAGTTTATCCTGTATGCTCACATACCTCCCGCAACGATTAAACTCCGCCCGTCTCAAGAAAATTAAAACTGTCTTAGGAAGTTTTCAACTAATTAAATTTAGAAAAATATAGGGCCATGAATTGTGACGTTGACTTTTCACATAGAAGAAGTTCGTAATTGTCTTTCTAAAAATATTTTTCGAGGGGACTTTCAGTTCCCGTAAACGTGGGAGCTTTGGAAGAAATTACTTAGGATTACTTTGTATTAATGGTAATATCTTTACGAAACTTTTTTTTGACGTGCTAGCTAAATCTTTACGAGAAAAAATCGTGCTAAGGTAAATAAAAAAAAGTAAGTCAGTCATATGGGTGATGCCGCCGCTAACTGCCCAGAGTGCAGCAGACGTACAACATCTGTTGTGAAATTGTATTAGAAGAGCTCAACTCGGAAAGGGATCGTCACCGTATCAAATCGAGCCGTTCAGTATTCTTTGTATGAAACTCCCTACTGCAACGCACACTAATCGGAATCGTAACGTAATCGCCTCGCCTCGGGACAAGCTCACCAACCGCGGCGATTCGGTGACGATCCCTTTCCGAGTTGATATGTGTGCCTTTAAACACAAAGATATTCTTTCTCTTTCGAAGAAAAGTAAGTTTATGTTCTAGGAGAATTTTGCAAAATATCTTGGAACAGCCCGATAATGTTGCTGTCTGTACCTATCTCTCGTATCTCAAACCTCTCCTGTGTACATTTATAATTTCTCAGAAAATAAACTTAAGACGTGGGAACGCTTTTGAACGGCTTTATTTCGAACATTATCTTGGATTATAGGATCTTATCAAGTATAGCCGAGTTTTGCTGAAACTGAACCAGAGGAACAAAAAAGATTTGCTAATAAGATTACAAACAATTTTTACGAAATGAAAGAAACAGAGTACATCAGATACTTATCAAACCAGATGTGATGTTCGACGAGATCTCAATTTTCAGTTTCGAGATATCAAGTTTCAGTTCATTATGGTGGTCGTTTCAGTTTTTTTTGGAGTCGATTGCTCAAACGTGATAAATTCGGATAAAATGTTACCAAGATAATATTGAAAAAATTCAAGCTCCGTAGAAAATGCTAAAAGGACTACTTTTATACACCGTTATATATCCTTAACTAGCTTTTACCCGCGGCTTCGCCCGCGTGGATGTCGCAAAATATCCCACGGGAACGTTCTACCGGGAATACATACCTAATAGCCAAGGAAAAGATCATAGACTAACTTTCAGCAGACGCAGTGGTAGGCTACAGCGCCCGCGTTGTGTGGGATATCTGTAACTGTGATATCTCTTAAACTATTCATTTAAATGATGTGATGTTAAGGCATATTTTAATCGAAATTGAATGCCCAATTTAAATAACCTATTTAATTGGATAAGGATTAATAAGATACCGGTCAAAATAGCTTCGGAAATAAGTAAGGATTATAAAACAAAGTCGCCCGCCGCGTCTGTCTGTCTGTCTGTCTGAACGCGATAAACTCAAAAACTGCCGAACGGATTTTCAAACGGTTTTCACCATTGGACGGAGTGATTCATGCGGAAGGTTTTAGTGTATAATTCATTAAAGTTTTGTGTAAATTGGCTGAAATATGACGATTATTGTTGAAGATGTCGGAAAAAATCATGCCGACTGGGAGCTTTACTGGCGTGCGCTGCGTAAGCCGTGAGAGATAAATCAAATTTATGTTCTAGAGTATTGTATATCTTAAAAATTGCAACAAAAAAGTCCGCGATGGCATATGTCTATCTTCTAAGGGTGACCCACAAAAACCATTTTTATCTTTCAAAATTGTATAAAATTTTCATTGTTATTTCCGAAGCTATTTTGACCGGTATCTTATTAATCCTTATCCAATTAAATAGGTTATTTAAATTGGGCATTCAATTTCGATTAAAATATGCCTTAACATCACATCATTTAAATGAATAGTTTAAGAGATATCACAGTTTCAAAATTACGCGTAACAAAATAATTATGGTTGACAACGCGGGCGCTGTAGCCTACCACTGCGTCCGCTGAAAGTTAGTCAATGATCTTTTCCTTGGCTATTAGGTATGTATTCCCGGTAGAACGTTCCCGTGGGATATTTTGCGACATCCACGCGGGCGAAGCCGCGGGTAGAAGCTAGTGGTTTATAAAATAAGCTTCCACCAACCCGCACTGGGCCCACGTGGTGGAATAAGGCCCACTCCCTTTTACAGAGAGGAGGCCTGTGTCCCAGCAGTGGGAACGTTATAAGCTGATTATGCAGTAGTTCGAATGTGGAGGTATAGATGTCCGATGTCCCCATGTAACTGCGTTTGAAAGCTAGTGATGGGTAGTGATGATGATGATCAAATAAGTTTATCGATTAAACTTTTGATCAAAAGCCCAGATTAGATACCCATCATCTACGACTAGATTCTAGATACCTAAGTTGTGGCAGCACATACAATAAAACCTTTAAGTAGGTACTACGATGAGTTTCAACCTTATATACATAAACGTACGGAATTTTATTTAAAATGTAAGTAACGATGAAATAGTAAAAATAAAATTTTCGAAACTACTCCTTTTGTGAATCCACTGAAAATCAGTGTGCAGTCCACTTTCTGTGGAATAAACCCAATCTTCAACAAAAAAAAAACAATAGGTACGTAGGTATAGCTTGTCCACTTTTAAATGACGCGCCCCACGCATTGCCCATAGAAATCCCCATTACCGTGTGCGTAAATGCAGTAGCGGGGTGCGTCATTTCAGAGTGGACAAGTTATATAGCTTGTCCACTCTGAAATGACGCGCCCCACTACCGCATTCCGCATACATAATCAGCCTATTAATGTTCCCACTGCTGGGACACAGGACTCCTCCCTGTGAGAGGGAGTGGACAAGCGCTACTTAAATACTTGGGAGTGTAGTAAGTATGTCGTGTCCATTGTCTTTTGGTAATCAATCAATCTCGGTCAAACACATCGTATGTTACATTTTGCTTTCAATTGCGTAGACACTCTTTTTGTACCAATTTAGTTTTTCTTGGACCTACTCCATTGTTATTTAATTTTATTTAGTCTTGGGAACCTATTAGTGAAGACTTCTTTCTAGGTTAGGCAAATAAAAAGATAATTACTTTTAGATGTTTTAACTAATTGTTTCTAATGGATGTAATAAACAATAATTGTGATTTGTGGTCTTTTTCGTCGTTTTAAGTGCTTTTATAAGACGCTTTTAGCTAATATTTCTTCATTTGAAAGTTATGTCTTGGCAATGATTAAATTCTGGGATTTTTCTTGGTCCTTTTTCCCGGATTTCATTACCGTTCATAACGTTAAGTCATTATAATTATTATTTTAAACGCTCTATGTGATAAAACGTTTTTATTACCAACTCCTGTTTCGCACTGTTTTTTAGATTTGAAAAGGCATCTAAAGCTGCGTTCAGATAATGTTCTTTTGTCCGTACGGTGCCTCTGTTTCGTATCAGCGCGTCACGATACCCGTTCGGTACGGTACGATGGTACGGCGCGGCGTCTCGATACGGATACAGGTACGCTCCGATCCATCGCGAGTCGGTTTTGTTCGCGCAGTTCAAAGGCGATTTGATACGGCGTTCAGAGTTTTTGGATCGCGTCGCTGCCTGATACAAAATGGAGGTACGGTACGGACAAAACAACATAATCTGGACGCAGCTTTATATACGTAAGTTTAATATTTATGTAGTATACATAAAAATTCCTTCCGGAATAAATTCTCTAAATGAAGGTGAAAACCGCATCAAAATTTGTCGTGTAGGTTAAAATAACGTTATTATAGGTAAGTTTAATTTTAATTATTGATCGTGTAGTTTAGAAGAATATCTTGGTCACACAAACAAACACGAAAAGCGACTTTAATATATAAGATGCAAAAATACAGAAAGTTTAAACGTGTTAAAGTAAATAAAAAGAGACTTTCTAGTGAGTCGTCGTGACGATTCAATAAAATGTTCCATTTTACTTTTATATTCCTTTGATTTAGTCGAAACTTGACAATGAATGGACGAAGTTTTTCTTTCATTGGGTATGATGTTTTTGACCCGTTTTCCTTGTCAAACTGTCTTTGTTCTTGTCTTTAACCCGTGCCATTTGTAATAGCATTTCAAAACTCATCGTTGACAGGGTTATGTCGACACAAAAACGAAGAAGCCTATCTATCAAACTCAAATTCAAAGCATTTATTTTAAAATAAACTAATAACAGTCGCTTTTGTATTCTCAGGGTCGCCGGTCGGTCAGAATGAAAGATGAAGCACCTAGCTTCACCTTCACCTAGCCCATTCCAAAGAGAATTAGGTTCTTATGGAGAAGAACAGGCAAGAAACTTCACGGACACTCATGTATGATAGAACTATTTAGATATATTTTGCGTATCATATTTAAATGTTACTAGGTAGTTCATTTAATAGCATTACAAATATACTTTTAAATGGTTTAGTCTAGGAATGACTAATTCGCGAAATGACTACAGAGTCTATAATTGTCCACTACACATTATAAAACATCTTAGATCTTCAAGTTTATGTTGAAGTTAATACTTAGTCAAAACAAAACTTACATAATAAAATGAAAAAATAATTTTTATATTCGCTCAATAATTTATTGATGGACATATCAATAAATTATTGAGCGAACATACAATAAATAAAAATAAATCAGCCAAACAAAAAAGAACGTCCTCCTGTTTTGAAATCTGTTAAAAACCAAAATTTTCACTAGAACTTGCATTTATTTGTTTTAAATTACCAAAAATTTAATTAACTTTAAAAAAGAAAGAAAAGGTATTTATTAGGAATAGCACAGGAGATCACAAATCAAACTAAACACACTCATAGAAACATAAACAAAGCAAAGTAAAATTAAAATAAAAACAGAAATTCTTGTACGAGGTCAAAAGGTTCCTATCTCAGCATAATGCTGCGACACTTAAAAATAATTGTCGCAGCGCTGCTGGTATTCTGAAAGAGAACGCTGTGATTATTGTCACGGATATAAGGTGTTAAAAAATAACTTTAGAAACTTTAAGAGGTGCTTTAGACCATCGAACTGAATATTTTTTACATTGAACTCGCAGAAAATAATCTGATGTAAAGTTTAATACCACTTTTTTCTTAGTTTTTCCTATAGTAAAAGTTGTTTAGTTCGATGGTCTAAAGCACCTCTTAAAGTTTCTTTTAACTTTTTAACACCTTATATGCAGAAATAACAAATCAATCAATCTTCCTAGCCTTTTTCCCAACTATCTTGGGGTCGGCTTCCAGTCTAACCGGATGCAGCTGAATACCAGTATTTTACATGGAGCGACTGCCTATCTGACCTCCACAACCCAGTAACTGGGTAATACGATACTCCTTGGTAAGACTGGTGTCAGACTTTCGGGCTTCTGACGACTCGTAACGACTGTCAAAGATCCACAAATGACAGCCGGGACCAACGGCTTAACGTGCTTTCCGAGGCACGGAGGAGTCTCGGTATGTAAAGATGGTCACCCATCCACTGACCAACCCCGGCAAGCGTAGCTTAACCTGATGGATCGACCAGTGCGGCTTGTTATTACTTAGCCACGAGCTCCTCCAGAAATAACAAATCAATAAAATAAAATAAATAAAATACTTAGTAACAAACCACTGTACACATAAGTACATGCATTCCAGACCACGATCTACATACATATTATACATGGAAACGTAGAAAGCGTTATCTCCGTTCATTCGTAAGGAAAACACTGTCGGGGAATTATGAGCAAATAGTCTCAAACGTGGCGATAGTAACTACATTTGGGGGAAACTCCTGAATTTCCGCACGTTTTATTAAATTTCATAGGCAGGTGAATTTGGGACGAAGTCATTCGACTGCCGCATGCCGTGCTTGCTTTAATACCCTACCGTTGGCGTATGACATAATATTACGCTTATATGCTACGCCAAGGGGTAGACAGGTGATTTGTCCCGTAAAATATAAAGCGAGCGCATACTCTGGATTTAGAATATTTTCATGACCAATCCTAAATATGTAACTTCATCATAACATTGACTAAATTGACTATAAATTGTTTGTTCTTGATTAGATACACAAGACGACTTCACTTTGTAATGTTAATTGAGAATTGTGGTGTCTCTTGTAAACTATTTCAAAGTTGTGGCTTATGGTAACAACATGCTTCGACTTGTAAGCAAGTAACTTCGTTACCTAAATAATGTACACGTGTAACTAGGATAGATAGATAAAGCGTTGTCTGAGATTGAAACGAAAAGAAAATAACAATAATGCATTGTAGTCACTTTTTGTGTGACCGCGTTGTTCTTCGCAACGGATTTTGATTCGGTAACACTATCATTTAGAGAAATTATTTCAGACGGTTTATGTGTATTATGACATTATTATTAAATCTCAAACTCAAATACAAAGCATTGATTTCAATTAAATCATATAGGCACTTTTGAATTTATTAAGAGTCGGTCAGTTATTCAGAAGGTTGAAGCTGCTTGCCCATTCCAAAACGTAGATCTTTATGGAAAAATACGGGCAAGAAACTCCAAAGACAAAATCCTGGGTACATTATTCTCGTTTATTCTATACGTAAGAACAATGTAAAAAAAACAAAACAATTCAAAATATAAGGTTAAAAATAAGCCTTGGCAGATAAGAGATGACCAGGTTCAACTGACCACGCCCGTTCACGAACGTGACGCGTGAATCGGCCCCACCCAGCTCAACCATTTTATAGGGAACCGAATGATCCAACACACTCGCCACCATCAGTTAATGTGAGCATGACATACTTTCAACTGCCATGCTCTTTCAAGTCAACAAACCTTTCAAGTCAGCCTAATACAAAATCTATAAACAATAAAGAAATCTTGATGTTTTGTCAAGTCATAAAAACAGCGCGAAGCGGGGTAGTCACTAGTATCAGTATACATCATCGGAACATAAGATAACATAACATTACATAATATAACACAAGCTCATTTATGTATCGCGATATATTTCAATCGACGTCTTCTAAGTTCAGCAGCCACATGTACATCAGTTTTATCAAGGTAGGTCTGCTCCACCGTCGAAGTCGAATAACTTGGCTATTGGTTTTTTATGCCTTGTGCCGCGAATGCTCATGTTAGTGGCAAGGATTATCGAGATGCTGATTCTTGATCTTAGCCAACCCATCACTACCCTATTGGGCCTCAGTGGTCAGTGATTGAAGCTCCACTCACTCACTTGTCGCATTTCACAAGCGTTTGTATATTTCTTTATTTTTTCTTCTTCGTCGGATTTTATAAGAAGGAGCGAAAGTGTGTAAGTCACGGATATCAAATAACGCCACCCTCTAAGCATCCCAAACGCCTCGGCAGGAAAGGTTTCCACGTAGTCCGCAATCTCCTTTGGAGATTATGGGTTCTTTGACTAGGCATGTACCTACTTTCCCCATGCATGTTGACATAAGTTGCAGAATAAAACTTTAATTTAATTGTGACGAGGATGTGATACTATTATCACCCTTTTTACAACATAGAGCATGATCAGCATACAAGGTGGAGACGACAATAAAACAAAAAATTAAACGGCGCGGCGTGTCTCTAATGACGTTCCCATTCTGCATACAAAAATTCAATTGAATATATTCATAGTTTAGTCAATATAGCTCGGCAAAATCCATAGTCGGCTCGGGTTATTTGGTTTATCCACCCCAATAAATCCACCCTAAGGTGGATATTTATTTATTTATTTATTTATTACAGCATGGAAGACTTACAGGTAAAAATAACAGTAAAAAAAAGGAACAATAGTCGACAGAAAGCCAATTACAAGTCTTCGCGTTTAGACTTATGATAGAATTTGTGTTGTGAACATTCAAGCAGTAACATATTACTATAAACTATAATATTTGTTAAGTAGTTAAAACTATTAAAGTAACCACTTGTCTCTGCAAGTGAAAAGTGAGAGAAAAAAAAAAAGAAAAAAAAAAAGAGCACAGCAGCTATTTAAAAAATTGTTCTAGCTGAGGTCACACTAGTTGTAAAGAGATCCAAATCGTGTTGGTTACATATGGTATTAAAATTTTTGCTTGCACGCACAATATAACTATTCTGTCTATAATTAGTAGAACTATGAGGTACACGTAAGGGTTGCATAAATCGAAATGTTTTGTTTGGAACATTGAGATAAAATTTTGATAATAACTCAGGGCTGTCAATAACATTGTTAAATATTTTTAATAAGAATAAATAGTCAGCAGTCTCACGTCGATCTTCGAGTGGTAATAAGTGATACTTCTTACAAAGTCAGAGGTAATCTATTGAATGGTATGGAAACTTTTGATGGAAACAAAGATATTTAATGAAACGTCTTTGGATGTTCTCAATGCGGTCAATGTACTTGTGATATCGTGGGTATATTTTGAAACAAATGGCCGAGAATTCACCCTAGGCCTAATTGAATAAACGGAATTTATTAGGCTTAGGGTGGATCCGATGTAACACTACATTTAATTTGTTTGAAAAAGTTATTATTTATTTTCTAAGCTAGGATTTATTTGACAGTTCCAAAATACTCTAGACTCTGCAGTAGTAGTGCCAGTATTTTCATTTATTGTTGTATTGTAGTCTCCACATTGTATAATGAGGTTTGATAGTGTTCTAGAAAGTTCAGGCATCAATAGATTTAGTCAAGTGGTTAAAACATTAAAAAAAAACCGATTGCGGCTTTAGGATAATAAAAAGCATATGGAGGCAAGACGATCATTAAACAGAAATAACCTAACTCACAACTAATCAACTACTATCTGTTAAACACGAGACTTTACTTTTGAAGCTGCTTTACACCTAACAAAACTCGGTCACACTTGTTTGACGGGACCTATAGTGTGCCATTAGTGCTGTGCACTCCCTCAGGTATGCGCGCGGGGAGACGGGGGTAGAATCGGCTGCTGCGCTTCGCCTCCCACCTCGCCGCGCATACCTCAGGGAGTGCACAGCACTAATGGCCACACTATAACCATTTGGCGAGCGACAGCGACAGCGCGATCTAGGATCGGTGCACAGTAGTGCCATCTGACCTTATTGTAAAACGATAAAGAGAAATTTGAAAATTATTGTCAGTTTTCTCTAGTTTTGTGAAGAGAAGGTGGTCCCAGGAGCCAAATTCTCGCGTTTACACTCGTACAAAAACAAATTTCGCCCTGAGGGTCGCGTTAGGAGTCTGACACAACACGAATTAAAATTTCTTTGTAGTCAAAGTGCCGCACAAACATCTCTCGAAATTCATGAAGACTGGGCGAGAGGTGAAAATAAATAACCGGTGATTCCTAAGCTCGCGGACAGCGCGCGATATGATGACGCCGACTATTCGTTTAAACTTGTGATTATTATAATGTATTGTTCATGTATAGTATTTTTGTTGGATAAATAAGTTTTAAATTGAAAAAAAATATATTTGAAGTTTTTGTAATTTGAAATACACTTCACCATGTTGGTGGTACAATAATAACTGGTGAGTAGGTATATCATTTATTTCTAGTGACAAAAGAACCTTTACATAAATACCTTACAGACTCATAGTAAATTAAGTATAAACCACAAAAACATATTATTACGAGTACACCACACATGGGAGTTTAGTTTTGGTTATGCTTCTCTGTAAAAAAACAACTTCAACTAGCCAAAATTCTGGGCTGAGGCGCTTCGCTCACTCGGTTAACTAGCTTTTGCCCGGGGCTTCGCCTACGTGGTTGTCGGCAGGGCTATTACCTATCTTGCAGAAGCAATGCGATAGCGATCATTTGTTTCATTTTGACAGTTCAACAACATTCAATGCGATAATTACGTTGCAGAGTAGAATTAAATTTCGAACTTATGAAGTAATGGATTAGTAATCTGTTTCAAAACGAATTGATTGTGTATTACGTAATTAGGGTACCGGAACGGTACCATCGGGCTAAAAAGTATCATAGTCCTAACTCAGGTCATAGTCTACATGTGTGCCAAAAAAGGTAGTGTGCGTTACGATTGCTCCGCCAAGTTATCCAAACAAAAAAAAACTTCGCCCAAAAAATTGTCGGAATTTGTCAAAATCGAAGGGAACAAACCAAAAATTTGTCAAACTAGAAATAAAGAAGTTACAAGGGTTTTAAGTTGGCCGCGCGAACGTAACGTGGAGGATTGCGCGGCCATGGAGATCTCAGCAACTACTTGGGTTAGAGGTCTATTTTTTTTTGTCAATTGAAGACTGAATTTGTCAAAAATTGTCGAAACAAGAATTATAAACTCTAGATCAAAATTTTACGAAATATTCGACTTGGAAGTTATGGCCGCGCAATCGTGCACTTGTTGTTTCTTGATTGTTGATTATTTCTTTAAAACTTAACACTTCATACGGTAAAACTGTTACAAGAAGAAAGGCCTTAATTTGTCAAAACTAACGAAAGCAATAAATTCTACAAAAGTTTAGTTAAACAGACGAAATCAGTCCATAACAAAGAGTACGTGGCCGCGCGATCGAAACGTTACTTTGTACACTGATATCTCACCATCTATAATTGCTAGGATTTCGGTGTGAACATCCAATTATTCGACATATTAACCTCATTAGAATGACATATCGTTTTACCCTCAGAACGGTTTTTAAAGCATGTAATCTCAAAAATATGTTATCTCATAAAATGTTCGAGCAGGGTAACCATAATTTCGATTTGATTTGGGAATAAGTACCTCTAACTGGAGACTATATTGGACAACATCTAGTAGTAAAAAATAACAAATCCTATCATAATAATTATTAACATTGATCAGGCAGGGGCCATAGTCCAATATATTTGGTTCCATATCCTGCAATAGTCCTACACCAACCGAGGGTTGTCCTTGGGTGCACTTGCATAGTGCATACAGCGATAATCGTCAGTTGGCGCCTCATTTCTTTAAAACGTTCGGTCCCTCGTACGCCTTCCAAAGGTCCGGGACCCCAAGGTCACGAGAAATGTCAAGAGACAAAAAATATTTATTAAATAAAAAACTTGTTTATTTCAATAATATGTTTATTCATCACAGCTTACACAATTTTGCGCTCTCAACCTGACAATCATATGATTTCACACTCGCACAACTGCTGGGCAGCCGACCACCCCGGCCGAATGATAGCCGCTTAGTTGCCGAGAGCGGCCACGGGTAATAATAATAATAATTTGATTATTGATATAGCGGTCCCGCATGACGAGAACCTCGTGAAAGCAGAAAAAGATAAACAGATTAAGTATATTGATCTGGCTCGCGAGGTTGTCGACATGTAGGATGTGGATACAGCAGTCATTGTGCCGATAGTCGTGACGGCCAATGGCATAATAGCCAAGAGCCTCGACCAACACCTGAGGAGGCTCTCGTTAGGCAGCTGGATCAAGGGCTTGATCCAGAAAGCGGTACTTCTGGACACGGCGCGTATAGTTAGGAGATTCCTCTCTCAGGAGCCCTGACCACCGGTAGCTTGGACCCTGTTCCCGATACCGGTGGGCTACTATTTTTTATATTTTTAAATGTTTTTGTTTTTATTTTGTTTTTATAAAAATATAATTAATATGTATATAATTATATGGAATAAAGGAAATAATAATAATTTCACAAATATCAGGTCCAAATACAAACCAGAGCAATTCCCGTATTTATTAAGAAAAAACCTAAATGCGAACGCGCATTCTAATCCCATTCGCAATCTGTCAAAAATAGGGGAGACTGGGTATGGTTGTCTCACGGGTTGGTTGTCACAGCGGTGTATGGGGGCCGCAGACCGCATCGCCCGACTCCCCGCGCGATCCCAGCCGGCTGTTGCTCTACGCAAGTACGTTCGTTGTGTGTAGATTTTCATACTGTGACGGTACGGCCCAACCGCCCAATCCATCTCACAGACAGGAGACCTGTGCATTAGTGTGCAGGGAATGGTAGGACGATAAAATTGAATGTTGTCCCGACTTTAATTCTTGGAATTACTGGTATTAAATACCGGCATTCAGCCGCATCCTGTTAGACTGGATGCCGACCCCAACATAGTTGCGAAACGGCTAGGTAGATGATGAAGAGTACTTGGAATTTCCTCTGCAGCAACGTCCTCGACCTGCCATGGTCGAAATTGTGTTTTGCAATTTACACAAACACAATCTTTCATTGGCAAGCGCTTACATTTCCTGCGGGTGTACGTCGGCAGCGGAGTCTTTTGGCGGCTTCTTCCAAAAGGCGGCACGAGCCATGCGGCGTTTTTCAAAGACGACGGTCCTTGAGCGAACGAAGTTAGCGGGCGACGGAGAGGGAGGGTGGCGCGCGCGCCCCTTCAACGTAGGGTAGGAGAGACCAGTTACCGACTGTTAGCTTCTTTTAAGGGAATAATGATACTATTAATAATACTTCAAGTGATTCGTAACATAATGAAACTATGGGTGTCCCTTAGTATGGTATAAGGAACAGGGTGTAAGGTTCACTAATCCTCTATAAAAAAGGGAGGATTCTCCAACGAGACGGGTGTTGTGTCTGACGGGCAACTGCCCGTAAGTTGATTTCAGATAGTCTTATCTATGTTTTTCGCTCGGTAAATTTTAACTGCGCGATGCAGGAATGGTGTGACGTCATGTCTTTGGTGCGTAGTTTGTATGTGGCGGTGTAACCGCTACATCACAAACACACAACAAATGCGTTGCGCTGTGTTGCAGCTGGGTTCGGACGGACTATTACTGCTTTAAGCCATTCACAAGATAATGCAGCAATGACAATGGGTGTCTATGTTGCATCCGCATTTGTATTGCCTTATACAAACAAATGCGGCTGTACTACAGACCGCTCTGTGTTGCAGCTGGGTCCGGACGGATTATTACTGCTTTAAGCCATACACGACATAATGCAGCACAGACTATGGGTGTCTGTGTTGCATCCGCTTTTGTATTTACGCACCCCGGTCTCCCCTATAATTTACCTATTTTAGACAAGTTTGATAGATTGTGACTTGAATGTGAACGTTTTTATTAAATAAACAGCCACAGTCAACAGCCAGGTTCTTTTTACCGGAATATCACTGTCCAATCCGCGATATTTTACCTCGTGTGTGATTTTTTTTTAAACAAATCTCGGAATTGTCTCAGAAGGAAAAGTCATTATTAAATCTTTTTATTTTTATGTAAGTATGTAGTGAACTACCTTTTTATTTATTAAATCGGTCACGCGATTTTTTGTATTGTTGCTAAACTGCGAGGCAACGCGCTCGTAGCGCTACCCGTGGCCGCTCTCGGCAACCAAGCGGCTATCATTCGGCCGGGGTGGTCGGCTGCCCAGCAGTTGTGCGAGTGTGAAATCATATGATTGTCAGGTTGAGAGCGCAAAACTGTGTAAGCTGTGATGAATAAAAATATTATTGAAATATACAAGTTTTTTTTATTTAATAATTATTTTTGTCTCTTGACATTTCTCGTGACCTTGGGGTCCCGGACCTTTGGAAGGCGTACGAGGGGCCGAACGTTTTAAAGAAATGAGGCGCCAACTGACGATTATCGCTGTATGCACTATGCAAGTGCACCCAAGGACAACCCTCGGTTGGTGTAGGACTATTGCAGGATATGGAACCAAATATATTGGACTATGGCCCCTGCCTGATCAATGTTAATAATAATAATGATTAGAATTGTTATTTTTTACTACTAGATGTTGTCCAATGTAGTCTCCAGTTAGAGTTACTTATTCCCAAATCAAATCGAAATTATGGTTACCCTGCTCGAACATTGTATGAGATAACATATTTTTGAGATTACACGCTTTAGAAACCGTTCTGAGGGTAAAACGATATGTCGTTCTAATGAGGTTAATATGTCGAATAATTGGATGTTCACACCGAAATCCTAGCAATTATAGATAGTGAGATATCAGTGTACAAAGTAACGTTTCGATCGCGCGGCCACGTACTCTTTGTTATGGACTGATTTCGTCTGTTTAACTAAACTTTTGTAGAATTTATTGCTTTCGTTAGTTTTGACAAATTAAGGCCTTTCTTCTTGTAACAGTTTTACCGTATGAAGTGTTAAGTTTTAAAGAAATAATCAACAATCAAGAAACAACAAGTGCACGATTGCGCGGCCATAACTTCCAAGTCGAATATTTCGTAAAATTTTGATCTAGAGTTTATAATTCTTGTTTCGACAATTTTTGACAAATTCAGTCTTCAATTGACAAAAAAAAATAGACCTCTAACCCAAGTAGTTGCTGAGATCTCCATGGCCGCGCAATCCTCCACGTTACGTTCGCGCGGCCAACTTAAAACCCTTGTATCTTCTTTATTTCTACTTTGACAAATTTTTGGTTTGTTCCCTTCGATTTTGACAAATTCCGACAATTTTTTGGGCGAAGTTTTTTTTTGTTTGGATAACTTGGCGGAGCAATCGTAACGCACACAAAAGGTAATAGACAGACAGATAGAGTTACTTTCGCATTTAGATTATGAGTATGGAACTATGGATAGGTTAATTAAGGTTTGAATATAGGACCTTTAACATTAGTATGGCGTGTAAGTGAAATTCTTTGAAGAAGGTGGTTTCTAAAACATCCCTTCTCATCTGCGAGATTATTACTTTTATGTAGAAGACATCCCTACACACAAAGTTACTTTGGCAGCATACTAAGCTCATAATTCACCTTCATTTGTTCACAAATGTAAATTCTACACCAAATTATTAATAGTAATAATTCTCACGTTATGTGGGCTTTGCGTACTGAGTAAATGCTTCATTATAACTCACTACATGACCTCATATAAAATAAGGGTGTCAGTTTCATCCCGCCATTTATCTGTCACGAAATACGTCGCTTAAGTCAGTTCTCTGGCTATGGCATACTTGTTGAATCATGTACACCACGAAAGAGATTTTTATGTGAGCCAATTACTTACCTACATGAAAAAGGAGGCACTGTTTTTCGAACCAAAATTCTAATCTCTACACTGCTACAAGGATCTTATGGGGCTCGAATGTCAGGTGGATGACAGGTGGGCGCTCTGCTGTTGGTAACCATTTATGCAATAGGGAAGATGCCAGGCGGGTAAAAAAAAAACATTTTAGTCCGTCAGTCAGATCATAAAAAATATTAGACACCTTTTTGCTATAACATAATAAAAATTACTTAGATAAAACGTATTAAAGTTGGGACACAGTTCAACATCCTTAAACAATCAAAATATTGTTAATCTGACTCTCCTGTATAGTATTAACCGCCACTTGTAATCTCATAGAACATTAGGGAATTTATATAAAGCGTAATCTCATAATTTTTGTCTTGGATTTATCCAAAACAAATAATAAATATTCCTCCCTCGCCTCTAATACTTCTGGGTTGTTGGTCTATTGCTCGCAAGCGCTATTGCTGAGCATGAGGTTCTGGATTCGATTCTCGGATCGGGCAAAGTGTTATTGGGATTTTCCATCTAGAATTTCTCGGTAGCAGTGCAGAGTCTGGATGTATGCCCAGATGATGGCAATAGGCTCGCCCCCTGTTACATGGGACTTAGATATAACAGTTGAAAGGTAGGTGCAGTATACCTATACTATAGTATACCTGTACCTGAGCTTAACCCTTCGGGGAATAAGGCTGCCTGTCCACCGAAGCGGAGAGGAGTGGAGATGTGCCAATATTTACCAATAGAATCCAAACACCGGTCCAGAATTGCGATTCTATTGGTTAATATTGGCACATCTCCGCTCCTCTCCTCTCCTCTCCGCTCCAGTGGACAGGCAGCCTTAGGCATCATTTTATGTTAATGTAAACAATAGAAAAACACCCTATACTTAACTTATTTCCCTTCCACACCATGAAAGGCCACGGTATTAATGGCTGTAAGACAGTTTTTCCCCTTACGCAAAGTAACCGCAAGTTGTTGTTGATGTGGTTAAAGCCTTCTTAAGCCCCCGGGTCTTGGGTCTTGATTATTTATCAGAAACCCCTGGTAGGGTTGAAAGTTGCTTGATTTTACAAACCATCGATTAGTAGTTTGTTAATTTGTTTATATTTGTTAGCTAAATGTTGTTTGTAGAGCAAGATACTGAACAAATTAAGTGCGGTTTCAGTAATATACAATGTATGTAGGTGTACATTTACCAGGCAGATGTCAGTGTAAACGCCGAGAGAGGCCGCCTAGCTGATGTTTTCGGAAACGTCAGGTGCTTAGTACTTGCAATCGGCGTGCGTGTTTTTTTTTTAAACATTACCCCACACTAGGAATTTCTCCTGTCTTGTGGGTGCATTTACAAACATTTAAATTCACATACACAAACAGCCAGACCCGGAACAACTACTTGCAGATCATACAAATATTTGTTCCGTGCGGGGATCGAACCCGCGACACGCAGCGCAGCAGTCAATCGCTTCACCACTGCGCCAACCGTGTCGTGTATGATCAGATGTATGAACGTAAACGAGGCAAAGGAGTATCTAAGGATCAAATCAAATCAAATCAAATCAAATCATTCATTCTTTGCAAACATGGGTAATTTTTACATTGATGTTTATTATTAAGAAGTCCTCCACGTTCTACCGTCACATGGGCATGCAAATCACGTTTAATTTACACAAATATAAAGACATTATAGTTCAATTAGGAAATTACAACAATACATAATTATACATTAATGTCGTAGCAAGTGGCGTTCTGTAGTTTATACCTACGCCCTAGGGAAAAAAAGCATGAGTTTACGTAGGTATGTGTGTAGGTACATTTAATATTTCTCGTATTTACTATGTAAATACATTGTCCCCGGTTCCGTACGACATTCCGAGCCCGAGTAAGGTGAGGGCAAAAAACAAAAAGGTACGTTTCGTTATTTTAATTTCCAACAAGGAATTTTCTTTCTTCGCATTTCAAGCATAACAGCGTTTAAGTCTCGTTTTTAAATATGGAACAAGAGGGAAAATTGTGCCGTTACAGCTTGTAAACAAATTGCGTACTTAGTGAAATACATTATTCGAATTAATTTTCAGTGAAAACTTATGAATACGATTTACAGAGCTATCTAGAATGAATAATAATTAAAACTGAAAACGCTTTTCATATTTCCGAGTTTTGTTTTATGGGAACTTTGATGTTCATACTTTTATACATAAATTAGGCATAGGAGAGTAGATAGAATTAATGCTTATTGTTCTGACCTTCACCTCCGTTACGAATACATCTCTAATTTGAGGGCAGATCGTCTTTCCCTTCAGGCAATTTCACTCATATCCAAGAGATAAACTTTTCAGAATGGAAATTCCATTTTACTCACTGTTTCTCTGGCAGATAACTGGCATGCAGACAGAATAACCGGAGCGCCGAGCAGGTGTTATTAAAACCGTGATATCTGTCGCATTGTTTCTCTGAATTTTAGTTTATATCGTGACTGTGGACAGTATAACTACGGCTTGCACTTTCAGGATTCAATTACATCCAAGTCTCTTAGACATATAACATTCATAAGTTCGTTACACAAACTACTAAGTAAACCTGAAACTTGGCTAATAAACTCTAGTTTGATAACTTAAAGAGTGAATAGTTAACGTCCTATTTTGACGTAAACTTGATCATTTTGACAGCGACGTGAGCCAGAAATTAGCTCACTTGATTTTAATATCCTACTGATAGTATTAAAAGTGTCGATTAATGCGCCCAAAAAGCCGAAACTTTCAGTCGATCGTATAAGTGCTATCGATATAACATTCTATACTCAAGGTGCGTAAGAAAAAACGGTAAATCTTGGAAATGGTCCGTGAAAGTCAGGATTAATGATCACAATTGTTTATTTCCTTACGAATAAATTTCATATTACCGTTTAATAAAGGAAAATGTGCAATGTAGCGGTATTTATGTAGGTAGGCAAGGTTTTTATTACACAGACATTTATATCGAACATTATAATATGGAATTACATGTCGACTTGGCACCGTGGCCAATTCATACATTAATGTTGTGGTCGGCGGTCAGACTTACTTGTGCCTCAAATATTGGCCAAGCAAATGCTAAGATTTCCCCGACTCGATTCTTGTATTAAGTTGCAGATATTTGTTTATTTGTCCAGTAGATGACGGGGTAATAAGGCGCTACCCAAGCAGAGACACCGTAAAACGTACACTTTTTCGTCGCACTGTTAGCCGTAATGCTACATATTACAAGCCCAATACAGTCAAGGGTATAAACAAGGCGTTATACAAAGATATTTAATGGAAATTAACCAGAAGCTTGAAAAAAAAAATGCTAAAAAGACCCTGAACTCAAACTATGAATAAACTTTTTCGTCTCGAAATGCTCAATATTTTGAGCGACCATGTACCCATTCATTTTATTGTAACTATAAAAAAGGAAAATTGGTCGTCATATTGGCTGTCAATTGGTCAAGTAAAGAAATAAATATAAATGTTTTCACTTATTGGTGTATTTATTTTTAAAACTGCGAAATATCTTGAATTTTGTTGGCGGACACGAGATTCAACCAAAATAAAACGCATCGCCTTTTTCAACCGTATTTGCATATCGCGATGCACTATTGTCACTTCTCCTTCCATACCTAAAGATTTGCTTATTACCGCGCCTCAATACGTGTATTGTCATTAGAGTGCTTTCTCCTATAAGAAAGTCAATCTGATCACAGTAAAGGTTCGTTCTGTGAAATACATCAAAGGCTTCTGAAATAATCGTAGGCTCGTAGCATTCGTAGCACCTGCTACGCCACGTAGGCCCATAGCTTCTACTTACTAGAGGAAGTTGTTATGTTATAATTATGTACTATTTAACCCATTACTACCAGTGTTACACGGTACGTTACTATTTCCTTATTTTCCGTTTGTGTCCATACTTTTAGCAGTATTACTCAAGCGAATACCTATTATAGGACGACTTGAGTTTCCTGACTTTTATATAAAAGTACACAGAATGCATAGGATTCGAGTTACAGGTTGCTTTTATAGTTAATGGTACTTATGTCATTTCAATCATCCCATAGAACCAAGTCGTCTTTATGAAGACTACCAATTGCAGACCTAAGGACCATATTTTTATCATTAATTTCTGAACAATTACTCCACCAACTTCAGTAATAATTTCTTTACCGAGATATTAATTTCAATTAATTGAAGTTACTAATGGCGGCTCGCTCTCAAAAGTCCTGAACCCTTATATTATCACAAGTATCAAATTACATTTCGATAAAGCAATTATTTCAATTCTGACAGTTACAATTTTAATTAGAACTGTAAATAATTACTGTATTATTTAGATACTTTTACATAATTCTCTCTTGATAGAAAGAAGGCTAAGAAAATACTGGCAGAACTGTTCTAGAAGAAGCATCTTAACTAATACGAGATACGAGGCTTTTGGCTAATCTGTCAAGTAGTTCTAAATGTTATATTTTTTTGTAATGAGCGTTTAGTTTGTGCAGAATAAATAATTTTTCTTTCTTTCTTTTTAATATTATAAATGCGACAGTGTGTTTGTTTGTTACGCTTTCACGCTAAAACGGCTGAACGGATTTGGATGAAATTTACACGGGTAGACCATTACCAGAGTTAGGACATAGAATACTTTTCATCCCGATATTCCTATGGGATTGAGACTTATGCGGGTGAAACCGCGGGCCGCTGCTAGTTTTGTATAAATTATGAATATTCAGGTTTGTTTTAGGCAGGTTAGCATAATTTCATGAAATGCTGACCTGGCTTTTCTTTTTAATGTCATTTGTATGGGAATGAAGTGAGTGGTGAAGACCAAAATGTGAGTTTACAGTCTTTAATATTTTAAACTTTTTACTTACTCATTTATTATTCAACTAGGTTCACCCACAAAAACTTAGTTTTTCTCTGATCATCCAACTGCTAGTACGGTTAAAAATATAAATTCATATTTTCAACTTTAAAAGTTCCTTGATTCCGCTTTGTCTTGCTGCACGGTATATTCTTCGGTTTCAATATAATTTCCATCATGGTTGGATAAAATTTGTATTAAAAGCTGACGTGCATTTTCCTGATGAAAACTCTCTACGTTTTTGTTTTCAATCCATTGAACCGGTTAATCTTTGCTTCTAGTGAATTATAAAACGAGGTGTACCCGCTTCAAAGATTCTGCTTTAGGTAAAATTAATGTTGGGCCTACGTTCCGTAGGTAGGCAACTAATGTTTATGAAATTCTAGCAGCAACTAGTTGTAAGTTTGACGGTGCTGTTAAATTATTTCGAACAGGGCCTTTTAAGGTCGCTACTCACTCGAAGCTATGTAACTGTCTGGTGCGACAGATGAGTCTTCAGTGTAGTCGATAGATCGAACTTTTTATCAAGATATAAGTAGGTAGAACCTGGAGAAGCTCCTGGCTAAGTAATAACAGCCGCATGGGTTGATCCATCAGGTTAAGCTACGCTTGCCGAAGTTGGTCAGTGGATGGGTGACCATCTTTGCATACCGAGACTCCTCCGTGACTCGGAAAGCACGTTAAGCCGATGGTCCCGGCTGTCATTCGTGGATCTTTGACAGTCGTTTCGAGGAGTCAGAAGCCGGAAAGTCTGACACCAGTCTTACCAAGGGGTATCTTATTACCCAGTTACTGTGTTGTGGAGGTCAGATAAGCAGTCACTCCATGTAAACTACTGGTATTCAGCTGCATCCGGTTAGACTGGAAGCCGACCTCAACATAGTTGGGAAAAGGCTAGGTAGATTGATTGAAGTAGGTAGAACTTTATGTTATCAATTCGCCATAAAATTTTCAGTCTGTAAATTGTGTTAACAAGCCATTTGTAATCTAATCCCTCTCCGTATTCTGTGTCACTAGTAATAAAAGAAGGTTAATCTAAGTTCATGTTGTGTGGTAAGAAAATCACAGTCAGCAAGGTAGGGACTGACTTGTAAGTGCCCCCTAGGGAGCGCCGAACATCTTATGTGGGTGTATATCGTGGCTCGAGGGGTTGAAACGGACCCCAAATTGCCGTTTACCCCAAATTACCAATTACCTAGTAATGACCTAAACTTAATTAAGATTTTTAACATAACATTAAGTAGGTACTGTAGGTAATACTTATTGTTTTACGAACAACTTGAAATTGAGGCTTGCACACCAGATACCTGGTAGAATATGACGGAAACTTACTAATTATGTACGTGTATTTGTCAAGTTACTGTACGCGTATTCTTGCAAATAAATAATATTCGAATTATTAAAAATATAAATTATGGAAAGCTAATTGGCTGGAAAAACGAAGGTAGGTACTGTGGCATCTGCTGTGCAGAACCACATTTTATCTACTTTTATGTTTTTTTAAGCTACTATTCTAAACAATTCACCTTTTGATAACTTAACTATGAAATCCATCATCATTCATGTAAACTTCCTTGTATTTATTCTTAATCACACTATACCTGTAATAGCATACTCTAATACTATTTATTGATTCCCTGTTGTAAAGATGACAGAATATTTTATATTAATTGAAAGCTGTCATCTGTCTTATTTACTTTTCTTAACCATAGACATAATGTGGTATAGACACTTTATATTCTGCTAAACCTATTATAAAGCAGGTGAATACACTGTATTGTTCGCAATAAGGACGTTTATAGACTATCGCTCTGTAAACCGTTTTTATCCGTTCTGGCCATCATTCAATTAAGAATTAACTTGATAGATGTTTGAAATGTTTTAAAATATGACACGGAACGATAAAAAACGGGTTCTTTTCTTAACGGAGTTGAAGTTTGGCTCTAGCCGTGTGATGTACTACTTTTCACCTTGAATCTAATTTTACTACTTAAATCCTAGCCTGATTAATTCAGTGTAACTAACATAATACTGTGTATAATAAACTATTGTGTAATTTCAATCAATAAACTTTTGGTGTTCAGTGTCTACCCGGCTTATCATTCAACCGACTTTCTCACCTAGCCCTATAGAGAGCCCTATACCAGTCATCTGGCCGCGTGGCGCAAGACGCCACGCCTCAAAGTCACACATACTACTCGAACAAGAGAGGGCACCGACGTCGAGTGACGTGACGTCAGGAGTCGTGATCTTAGCCCTCACAGCACGACGTCACGAGTGACGCCGACGCGTCCCTCCTGTTAGCGTGAGGTACCACGAAAGTACCTCCGCCTCCTAGCTACCTCTCACACCTACCTCTCCGTTCAACAGGGTGAAGGAACCTCCTACTCAGCGTGCGGCGTGTGCGGCGGCTCCTCTGTACTCCCTGCCTGCCTGCCTTCCTGTCCGTCAGCCTACCTGCACCTCAGCTCGGTCCTGGTCCCGCCTGTCCTGTGCATCCCACGTCGTGTGAAGCCGGCCTCTTAACCTTTTTACCTTTTACCTCTTATAACCTAACTATACTCTAGACTCTAATTCTTAACTTTTAACATTTCTTTATTTTAATTGTATCACGCTTAGCTCCTTAATCTTTATTTTAATTGTATCAACGTTTAGCTCCGAGGAGCTAAGCGTTACATTACAGTACGTATAATTTTACTGTACGTAATAAACAGCTTTTCAACTTTGAATTTTATTCATTGATAAAAAATATGACCTTTTCCAAAATTTTTGGTTTTTAAAATCGGTTTGGTCAATCGTTAGTGAGTTTCCTAACGAGAATAAAGGATTCATACCGCTCGTGTTGTTACATGAAGTTTGTTCTAAAATTCGGCGAGTTAGGGACTCGCCTTTTTTCAGTCCAAACAATGAAAACCTGGCACACCTAACTCCACGTATGGTATTGAAACTAACTTTTGAACAGTGTTGGACGAATACATATTTTATTCGAGGAGACCAAAAACCGAGTGTTATTTTCACGGTTATAGAATTGTCTTAGAACAGTATACGAGTACTGTTAAAAAAATATTTAATAATATCGTAAAACTATGATGATTTATAATAAAGAAAGAAAAGAAAGAAAAAGTATTTATTGAGACAAGCTCAGGAGATCACAAACTAAACTAAGACACATTGAAACATCAATAAAAATAAAAAACAATAAAAATAAAACAAAGTAAAAAAGAAGCAGAGTCCTGTGCGAGGCCAAAAGGCTCCTATCTCAGCACGATGCTGCGACATTTAATACTAAATGTCACAGCGCTGGTATTCTGATAGGGCCCGTAGTGTTAAACAACAGTTGTTGTTGTTAGTGTTGTGTGTGTGTATGTTTGTTGTGTTATCATAACATCACACGTGTATTACCCGAAGGGTTAGGCTAGTTATGTTTAAGTCCCATGTAATAGAGGGCGATTGCGAGGCCTATTGCCATCAACCGGGCAAAATTCCAGACTCCGGACTGCTACTGAGAAATTTTCGTTGGAAAAACCCAATAACACTTTGCTCGACCTGGGAATCGAACCCAGGACCTCATGCTCAGCAGTAGCGTTTGCGATTACTAGACCACCGAGGCATTTGAGATTGTTATCTACTTCCACGTGAACGAAGACGCGGGCAGAAGCCTATACAATGTCGCCCATGCGCATGTGACCGCCCGTAATTTTCTGAATATTCATGAAAAAATATCGAAAATAAACTTCAAAAGGGGGGGTCTATCATAACATTTTTCATGTTATTAAATTTTTAATTTTTTAAAGATTTGCTTTCTGTTTTTTGACACATCTCCGAAGTTTATGGGTCGATTTGGATTCTGTTTTATTTCCAAAAGCTTATGAGTTATTTTAACAGGTTAATTAAAAATTTTACAAAAAATTATCGACTACGAAAGAAAAAACGGAATTGAAGTCATTTTTCCGTTAAAAAAATGTGTATTTTTTTTTTTTAAACTAGTGAAAAATGTTATAGATAGACCCCCCCTTTTGAAGTTTATTTTCGATATTTTTTCATGAATATTCAGAAAATTACGGGCGGTCACATGCGCATGGGCGACATTGTATAAGGTGGAGACGACAATAATTAAAACTGCGTATATCTAGTGACATTCTTTGTCTGCATACGAAAATTCAATCAAAATATAATATATTCAATCGTTTAGTCACTACAGCTAGTCAAAGATTGACAAAACCCATAGTCGGCCCATTCACTACAATTTAGTTTGTTTGAAAAAATCACTTTTTAATTTCGATGTTAGGATTTATTTGATGGTTCCAAAATACTCTTATGTATTAGTATTGCCAGTGTTTTCATTTACTGTCGTATTGCTGTCTCCACATAGTATAATATAAAACATGAAATAGATTTCACGTAATATGAATAACGTATTCGTTTCAACATGAATTTGCTGCCTGCTTATATTTAAATAAGAAGCTTAACGTCCTGATTACCCAGGAGCCGGATGTTGACATATTTATGTACCTATAACAGAAAATCTATGTTAAATGTTTGTCTGAAGTTTTTAGTTAAATGTTATTATTTAGCTTGGTGTTTACTGTAAGTGCAGCAAGCAATTGTTATTTAACTACATAAATAAAAAAAAAGACGTGTGGCACTCGGGGACTGCCCCGGCGAAGCTATTGCATAGCATTTTTTATCAACTTACGCAATTGTAAAATATTAACCCGAATACAAGAAATAGCAATGATGACATTGACAGGAACTGTTATTCACATTTATAGTTTTTAAAACTTGACACAACGTAATGGCCGGGAACATCAAACTAATAAAAAGGTTTTAATTTAACTATTAATAGTCAAGGATCATTCGTCTAAGTAAATTTGAACTTTATTGTCAAACAGTTAAACATAATTTTCAATACAACACTCTCGTATCATTTGTCTAAGTAAATTTGAACTTTGTTATCAAACAGTTAAACATAATTTTCAATACAACACTCTCGAATCATTCGTTTAAGTAAATTTGAACTTTGTTGTCAAGCAGTTAAACATAATTTTCAATACAAAACACTCTTTTCTTAGGTAGTATTTTCGTTACGAAATTTCTGAATTAGGTCTCCACGCTCAAGGCCCGCGATAGAAGCTATGCAATAGCTTAATAAATGACAAACGCTCGTGAAGCAAGTTTATTTTTGGCGACAAAATCATCCTAGTACCAGCATATTATTGTCCCATTGCCTGCCCTGAAGCCTTTGCTCTGGCAAACGCTTCTTCTCAAAGGCATGTGCATTGATCATCACGTTCATCACATTTGCTCAAGCGCGTTCCCGAACTGCTAGCTGTCGCGACAATGCCTACACGTTGTCGGCATTTACAACGAGATCAAAGGCGTCGTCCTACTGTAGGTTTTTATATTGTGCCATAACCGTGTAATCGTAATAATCTGATCCCAATTTATTTGCATGAGGTCGGAGCAGCCAGTCTACTTCCTCCAACATCTCTATCAGTGGTTACCTCAGATTTAGGTTCCTTTAAAATCATCTCATTTATACTCGCACTTTACTTTTCTAAGTAAAGTTATAGCTACACACGAGTATGAACCTTTTATAAGCTTATGTTCATATTGTTAAAGCAAATGTGAGCAATAATTTCAAACGAATATATTATAATAAGTACCATTAAAATAGCTGGACAGACTTTATAAAATCATTCAGACCACCAAAATAATGACAATGGTAAAAAAAAAATAAGTGAAACGCATTAGATACTAACAAGAAAAAAAAATCAGCTAACGAAAATACACCAAAAATGTTGGTTACCCAATGCCATTTATTATTTTGGGTCAAAATAAAATCACATAAGTGTGTTTTTTTTGCTTGGACATCCTTGGATAGAGGTACTGAACGCTGTGTTAAAATTTGTTCATATATATTAATGGGACCTTTTATAGTAAATAAATAATATGATATTAAAAATAAGGTGCATAATAGACAGTTCCATCTATCTATCTATGAAGTTCAAATAAAATGAGCGCAATCATTACCTGTTTTTAAGAGACTCGTGAAGGAACATTACTTGTTGTTGTGATCTTGTTCTCGTAGCTGTAATAATCTGTAGTCGTTGTTTATTTTCGTTGCTTATATAAATAAATATTTTATATATTTATTATGTATGTATGTACGTATCTATCTATTATATAGCATATAATATATATATCTGTGTGTCTATTATAGTATATTGCATCTATATACCTATTATTATTTTGCACCAATGACAACCCCATTTTTATGTCCACGCAATCACTATCCATTCGAAGGTTGCCTGGAAGAGATCGCAGAAAGCGATAAGGCCACTCATTGTATGTTTTGTAGTGTTAAATATATTTTTTTGCTGTGTGTTTTCTGGTGTACAATAAAGTAGGTATAAATAAGTAGTATATATAAATAAATAAGTTTGACCTTTACTTAGCAAAGTAAAGTCTAAGTCCAATCTGTAAGTCTCGCCCTTACACGCAGGCGCAAAGTAATATAACGTTATTTGGTAGAATTAATTGAAAACATAATAAAGGGCCAAAATTAGATTTCCAATATCATAATGACTGTCAGTAAAACAGCAGATCAATAGACATTTATTGTTTTTTAATTAACCCTCTGGGTTCGTATCGTCTGTTCATTTGTTTCGTTGTTTATTTTACATTTATTTTAAAGCTGGCCATAAAAGACCATTCTGTAGAATGATGGGCAAACAAAGTGAACCGCATTGACATTTGGAGTGACTTTCGATTGACGTTTTCGATGCAAAGTTCAAGAATCAAATGGAAATTAGGTATTTGTCTTTCAGTTTCTATCTTTTCACTTTTTATATTCGTTTTTTTTTCTAATTTTTGGTACGTAGACTTTCGTGTCGTAACAACATTTGCTTAGGGTCGGTCCCTAAGTACGTCATTTCTATTTAAGACTATGTACACATCCTTCCTAACCCTAAAGTTTTTGGTTTTATTGTCCTTTTGCACTTTGCCTAAAAGAGCTTAGTTTTAGCGTATAGAAAAACAGTAGTAACAGAACAAACAGGACTTATTTGCAATAGTTGAGGAGAATAATCACGCAATAATACACATAATCAGCCTATTAATGTTCCCACTGCTGGGACACAGTCCTCCTCTCTATGAGAGGGAGTGGGCCGTAATCTACCACGCGGGCTCAGTGCAGGTTGGTAGATGCCACATGTCTTCGAATTTTTGGTTCTAAGACATGCCTGTTTCCTCACGATGTTTTCCTTCACCGTTTTGAGGAAGCAATAATGCCTTCTGAAAACTGGGCGATATTTAAAAACCACATATGCATAAGTAGTAGTCAAGTATACCATGAACTCATTATGAATTCACAATCCACGAATACAAAAACAAATACAATAGGTCTGCAACAATGCATGCATTCATCCAACCATACATTTTATTGTTCCCATTTCTTTCGCCACATATTCACAGACTCACTCAATTAATTTATTCATTAAAGCGTTTAGAGGCCGATTGCTTTCAGAATATGGCTTGAGGGTTTGTGTTATTTAGTAATAAAAGCTTTTGTGCTTATAATTAACATTTTATTGATTATGTAGAAATGTGTTTATTTTTTGTTTATGAGCGGAGATAGATTATTAGGGGCTCATGGTAAATATCTTTAGTAAACTACTACTACTTGGTATGTCTGAAATAAGGGACTCCATCACGACCTCTACATCAAAACTGTAATAGAAGAAATTTCAGAAAGGGCAAAAGCGTACAAAGAGCGAATCACAATAGCAGTAAACCTGATGAACACCCAAAGAGTCGCTCGAAGACTAAAGAGAAAGATTCCTCAAGACTTTATTTAAGAGGCTGTAATAATAAACGGGGCAGTCACTGGACAGCTTCCGTACAAACCCGTTAATAATATCAAACATATTGCTGAATAACTGCAAGAATGATAGATTGCAATAATAAAAAAAGAAATTTAAACTACTTGGGTTTTTAACTTTGCTTTGTTATAGAGAAAACACCAGAGCCGCTGCACGCTCTTTAAAAGTTACTCAAGTTCTGTCATGTTCATGAAATGGCGACAAAGTGAAATCGATACCTATCAATCGCGCACTTTCTGGGAAGCAGGTTTATTGCTACTACAAAGGAAATAACGATGTTTCTTTGTAAGAATATCTCAAACTCACGACTCAAAGCTTCAAAATTTTGTTTCAACTAAACTAATTACAGGCACTTTTGAATTTGAATTGTCAATATACATATACAGGGTGGCAAGGACATCGACGCGAACACTGTTACCATGGATTCAGTACATGATTCTGAAGCGTAGGTTATTAAAAAAAAAAAAAAATTGATGTTCCATACATTTTAACCGCGTAGGTATTTCAGCAACGCACAAGCAACAGCAGATTTCTTTTTAATAACCAACGAAAAATTTCAACGCGGTTCGGAATCAGGATGCCGGCGACTCTGGACAGGGACCCGTGGGGACGCCCATACAAGTTGGTGCGGGAGAAAATCCGCCCATGGGCTCCCCCGCTGACTCAGAGTCTCCGGCCACAGCTTGTGGAGGACGTGGTGAGCGCTCTGTTCCCCTCGAGAGGGGAACACTCCGCCCCGCCCATGGCCCCGCCTGTTGCGGTGCCCGCTGCGGACCACACCGCCGACGACGACGACGACGATGCTCCGGAGGTGACCGAGGTAGAACTGAGAGTGGCGGTACGTAGGCTGAGTGCCAAAAATACCGCCCCAGGACCCGACGGCTTACCTGGGAAAGCCTGGGTCCTGGCCATGGGGGCTCTCGGGCCTCGACTAAGGGGGCTCCTTAGCGCGTGCATGGAGAGGGGCCAGTTCCCACTTCGCTGGAAGACGGGGAAACTGGTCCTCATCAGGAAGCCGGGGCGCCCTGCGGACTCTCCGTCCGCTTACCGGCCCATCGTGCTGCTCGACGAGGTGGGCAAGCTCTTTGAAAGAGTTATTGCAAACCGCCTCGTCGGGCAGCTGGTGCGAGTGGGGCCGGATTTGGCGGACAGCCAGTTCGGCTTCCGCCGAGGGCGCTCCACGGTGGACGCCATCATGCGCGTGCGAGCCCTCACGACGGGGGATGCTGTGGCCCGGGGTGGGGTCGTCTTGGCGGTGTCTCTAGACATCGCCAACGCCTTCAACACCCTACCCTGGAGTTGCATCAGGGAGGCACTCCGGTATCACCGGATGCCGACCTACCTCTGTCGGTTGGTCGAGGACTATTTGACGGACAGGGCCGTCATCTACCCCGGTCACCAGGGAGAATGGAACCGGCGAGAGATGTCGTGCGGTGTCCCACAGGGATCGGTCCTGGGGCCGCATCTGTGGGACATCGGATACGACTGGGTGCTGCGCGCCGACCTCCCTAGTGGTGTCAGCGTAGTGTGCTACGCTGACGACACGCTGGTCCTGGCGCAGGGGAGGTCGCACGAGGCGGCGGCCGAACTGGCGATACGCGGGGTTGCGACGATCGTCGACAGGATCCGGCAATTGGGACTCGAGGTGGCCCTGCACAAGTCCGAGGTCATGTGTTTTCATGGCCCTCGGAACGCGCCACCGTCGGGTTCCCAAATAACGGTAGGAGGGGTTCACATCGGCGTCGAGGTGACGATGAAGTACCTGGGACTCGTCCTCGACAGCCGGTGGAACTTCGTGGAGCATTTCCGACGTTTGGCTCTCAAACTGGAGCGGGCCGGGGCTGCCTTGAAGCGGCTTCTGCCCAATCTAGGGGGTCCAAACGCCTCCTGCCGGAGGCTCTACGCGGGGGTCGTGCGGTCCATGGCCCTTTACGGGGCACCGGTGTGGGCGCGAACCTTAAGGTTGCGGCCAGCCCGCCGGTTGCATGCAGCCCAAAGGGTCATGGCTATCCGGATGGTCCGGGGATACCGTACGGTCTCCGGCGAGGCGGCGAGCCTCCTTGCCGGAACGCCGCCATGGGATCTGGAGGCGAAGGTCCTCGCCCACATTTGGGAGTGGCGCGAGGAGATGAAGCGCCGGGGTGTAACTCCGCTGCCGCGAGAAATCACGGTACAGCGGACAGAGCTCCGGCGGGATCTCATGGCGGCTTGGAGTGTGCGATTGTCGCAACCCAGATTTGGGCACGCCACAATTACGGCGATAAGTCCCCTCTTTGAAGAGTGGCTTGAGAGGCGCCACGGCGTCCTCACCTTCCGCCTGACGCAGGTCCTCACCGGACACGGTTGTTTCGGGAGGTACCTGTTTCGCATAAGGCGGGAGGAAACGCCCGGGTGTCACCATTGTGTGGATCGTCCGGAGGACACGGTGGAGCATACGGTGGAGGTTTGCCCGGCTTGGGTGGACCACCGCCGTGTCCTCGTGGAGGCGATCGGCGGCAGTGACCTCTCGCGTCCGGCCCTGGTCCAGGCCATGGTGCGGAGCGAGAGGGCATGGCAAGCCGTCACCTCCTTCTGCGAAGCAGTAATGCTCGCGAAGGAGGAGGCGGAGCGCGCGAGGGAGTGGCAGAGGCCGCGCCCTACCAGCCCTAGCCGCCGCCGCCGTAGGAGACTTCCCGGGCGTCGGGAATTGATAGCCGATTTCCGGCCACCGTAGGCGCGGGCCTGCGGACGGAGAGCAGAGGGCAGCTCGCCGTCCGATAAGGACCAGGCCCGGGTCGACGGCGCGTCGTGTTCCACGCGCGCCTCAAAGAGATGTCAGCAAAACTGACGGGGTCCGTTAGGGCCGATGCCTGCCGGGGTTGCGGGTAGTCCCAAGGGGAAACCGTGGCCCCTGGCATGGCAAGGGAAGGAACACGGGTGGGTTTTAGTCAGTAAAAGTCTGACACGCCCTTCCGCTCCGCCCAGAGCGGGAGAAGTCATTGGATGATTTCCCACCCAAAAAAAAAAAAAAAAAAAAAAGGGCCACCCTGTATAATAATTTGATAGAAAACTTTCACGAGTCTCATTGTGGGTATAAAAGTTAGGTAGGTATAAAACAAGTAGAATCTACTCAGTTAGACAAAGTTTCATGAAAGTGATTGTAAAATCGACCAAGTGCGAGTTGGACTCACACACGAAGGGTTCTGTATCACCGTACAAAGTTAAAAAAAAACTTCGAAAAAAAAAACACGTTTCTTGCATGGATTTTTATTTATTTTATAGACTTGTATAACCTATTTTATTTTTTTTTCGATGGTAAATCATCAAATGACTTCTCGCTCTCTGGGTGGAGCGGAAGGGCGTGTCAGGCTCTTACTAAAACCCACCCGTGTTGCTTCCCTTTGCTTGTGCCAGGGGCCACGGTTTCCCCTTAGGACTTCCCACAAAGTATGGAACCCTTCTGGTAAAAACTATACATCATCACTGGGGTTCGTGTGATTTTTTTACGTAGTTCATAGTTAAGGCAAATCCTTCGCATATTCATTTTAATATCGTCGTGTAATATTTCGACGACGAGACTACAACATGTCAAGTCGAGTGTAACAAGATTGATCTCTAAGTGTAAGGTTTTCCTCCATAGGAAGTTATAATTTCCGTCAGTCCCCGCGTAAATTGTCATTTTGTGAATCCTACGTATATTTTGTACAACAAAGTATCCGTAAACAGGGTTTTATGTACAACATTAGGTTGTAAAATGAGTCTGTTATTGTGGTTTTATGAAGTGGTAATGTAAAACAGTAATATACCCTAACAAAATACACGATTTTGTAACACGTCATTATGTTTTTAAATATAGTCTGGAATAAAAATACCGTGACTTAAATACGATAAAGTTTGTGAGGATATGGATGGATGTTTGTTACTCTTTTACGCAAAAACTACTGAACGGATATGGATGAAATTTGGCACACAGATAGTTTATAACCTGGATTAACACATAGAATACTTTTTATTCCGATGTTCCCACGGGATCGTGACTTGTGTGGGTGAAACCGCGGGGCGCTCCTAGTATATAAAGAAAGAAAGAAAATACATTAATTTAGCACAGACAAAAAGGCACACAGCACAACATAATTATAACACAAGTAAAAAAAAGAGAAAATAAAAAGGAAACAAATAAAAAGTGTAAAATAATAATTTAACAGGAATGTGTGCCTCGCGGCTGCGCCAAATAGGCCCAGTTCAGCAAAAATGCCAGACAACTAGTGCCTGACGCTGGTTTTCAACTGGACCTGGCGTGTGAGGTGTATATCTAAATATATTTGTAATCAAGTTCTCGAAAACGGCTCTAACGATTTCGATGAACGTCGCAATATGGGGTCTATAGGGGTGAAAAATCGATCTAGTTAGGTCTCATATCTGTGAAAATTCGTTTTCTCTATTTTCACCCGAGCAGAGCTCGGTCGCCCAAAGTTTTGAACAAGATGGGTAGCTTAGAATAATGACATGGCAGCATGGAATTAGTATGTAGGTACTTTACATGGTATTAGTGAACTATATCCTATACTATGAAATGAGCATTCTCTATTTTCACCAGAGCACAGTTCCGTTGCCGAGGTACTTGTAGGGAAAGTTAGTACAAAACAAAAGAAAACTCTTGTAAAGGGTAATAGGTAAATCCCGTCCGTCAGAAGCACCATTTATCATCAGTATCATATTATCCGGACATCCGGGAAAACGTTCATTGTTGAACACTCACGGGTCTTTTCCGAGATTCCCATGAGAGATGACTTAGCAACTGCAACCAAGGGTTCCCCGTGACCCTTTTCGGAATATATGAAGGTTCCTGAAAGAAAGAGTTTCTTTTATCATAACAAAAAAAAACTCGTTTGAGTTTATGTGCCACCCTAATCAATGGGCCTATAAAACTTGTTTATGTTACCAGACCGACACACAAATCATTCTATCATATTGTATGCGGTATAACGTCGGAAACGAAATGATTGATTTCTAGAATTATGATTCTTTAAATCATTCTATTCTGTTATGTCTCTCCTTCTTACTTTAATACATCCAAAGGTTGTCTGTAAAATATCGCTTTTAGCAATAAGACAGTCCATTGTGTCACCCTATGTTAAAATTTCTACATTTATATCTGTAATTTTGGTGGTGTACATAATAAAGAAAATTCTATTCTATTATATTTTTATAAAAAATATTCTATTCTATTTTTCGGTAGACAGATATATTTCATCGTGCTACGTCAACTTGTGGTTGACCAGTCCAAATCAAAGCTGCGGACGGCTCGCATGATTTATTTGACATGGTGAATTATTCTACTTATATAAAATATAGCTGCAATCTGTCGATAAGTTCCACTGACTTAGCTTTCCCTTTTCACAACATATTTTTTGAACGGAAAAATACTGAAAATCTGGAGTATTTATAGAATTGTTGGTGTATAATTCCAAATGTGATTGAGAGTTACCCGAACTGGCAATCTAGGGATGAGTAAACGATATAATTTTTTAAATTAATTGAACCACGGAACTCTCAAAAGGTGCTGTGGTCCAACTATTTTTAAAGTTGGACAACTGCCCTTAGTAAAGACCCATGGTCCAACTAGTTGGACAGAGAAGTTGGACCACTGCCCCGGACTGGATCCTGGAGCGATGTGTATTTATTTATTTAAGGACAACCAATAAAGCATACACCACACTACATAATGTGTAGGTATAAGCAGTGACGACTGCTTAGATAATAACGACCTTATAATATTTGACTACCTCGTTGGTCTAGTGGTTGCAAGCGCTACTGCTGAGCATGAGGTCCTGGGTTTGATTCCCAGGTCGAGCAAAGTGTTATTGGGTTTTTCTATCTGAAATTTCTCAGTAGCAGCCCGGAGTCTGGATTTGTGTCCAGTTGGTGGCAATAGACTCGCCCCCTATTACAATCAATCTTCCTAGCCTTTTCCCAACTATCTTGGGGTTGGCTTCCAGTCTAACCAGATGCAGCTGAATACCAGTATTTTACATGGAGCGACTGCCTATCTACCTCCACAACCCAGTAACTGGGTAATACGATACCCCTTGGTAAGACTGGTGTCAGAGTTTCGGGCTTCTGACGACTCGTAACGACTGTCAAAAATCCACGAATGACAACCGGGACGGAGGAGTCTTGGTATGTATAGATGGTCACCCATCCACTGACTAACCCCGGCAAGCGTAGCTTAACTTAAATATAACTGGCGAAATGTGGGTAACATACTATAAGCATACCTCTGTCCGACCCTTCGGGGAACAAGGCGTGATGTTATGTTATAAGTATAAAAATTTTATTTAAAAATATACCTAATAAGATACTTCTTTGAAACTGTCACTCATCCGAGATGCAATATAACTGGCTGATGCATACAGCTGCTGTGTATATTTTAAACCAAGCATGAATTCCACTCTTGAATGCTTGGGTTTACTTCTAAGCACAAAATGCGGAAACCACAAGCACATTTTTATTGCAGTCACAGTATGTTAAATAACGGCCAGCGAAATACATTTCAGTGTCTCAAGTATTTCTGAGGGTTACACTCTCTTGAGGAGCATGTTCGTTTTAAAGTTAAACGTCGCTTGAAGCAGTAAAAGCCTCTTTTATATAAAACGATGTGGATTTTTTTCTTTTTCTTATAAAAATGTTACGTACGATGTTATTCGTTTTGTTGGCCGTGGGTGCTCGTTTAGGCATCAAATCTCAAATTATGTAGTTGCGAATTTGTGATTCATGAGGAAAAAATCCAATACGTACTTATGGCTCGATTTTATTTTATTGTGTGCGATGGAAATGTCGTTCAGTTTTTTTTTATTTGCACTACTCGAGTAGAAATCGTTTTATCCATATACGTATGAATTGCATGGCTGGATGGAGGTTCGAGCATCGATTTTCATGCTTCTTTTGTTCATTCCTCTTTTTCATTTCGCAATTCGCACTCACCAAAGATTTCTGATTCTATCCCAGAGGCGTTCTTTGTCTTAACTACATATTGTAGATTTCTTTCGGTACTTTGTTATTTTCTTGTTTTTCGCCTGTTTAATTATTCAACGGAATTATTATGATAGATACTAATGGCGGAAAGGAACTAACGGCGCGTGTTCATTTTAATATCTTTTGTTCACTATAATTATCTTTGTAGTAATATGGAACGTACTTTTAATACTATAAAGATAATTTTATTGCGAAGATATTTCCGTGAAATTAGGTGATTAATTATTTATTAGTCACTAGCTTTAGCCCGCGGCTTTGCCTGCGCGGAGGTCAGAAATTATCCCACGGGAACGTACTACCGGGATAAAAGTCACTACATATTATAAAACCAAGTGGCTTCCCGCTGTCTGTTCCTATGTATGCTTCGATCTTTAAAACTGCGCAACGGATTTTGATGCGGTTTTTTTAAATAAATAGAGTGATTCAAGAGAAAGGTTTATATGTATAATACATGCATAATATAGTAAGCCATAATTTATAAATTTATCATGCGGGCGACGCCACTGGCGGAAGCTAGTATCCTATATATTAATCCAGGTTATAAACTATCTGTGTTCCAAATTCGTTCAGCCGTTATTGCGTGATTGAGTAACAAACATCTAGAAATACAAACTTAGTAGGATTAAACTTCTAAAGGGTTTTGCAGACCAGCGCGATACGAACAATACAATTTCTAAGAAAACTTCACGGTATAACAATAACCGGTGTCGCGCTGGTCTGCATAAAGCTTAACAGTAATATTTTAACCGTTTTTTGTCCATGCTAATAGTTGGATGTACCACGTGGCAGACATAAAATTAAATTAAATGCTTGAAAATAATAAAGAATACCTACGGCACTCTTTGCCATTTGAAACCCAGGTAAATGCTTGACCACAGCATTCTAATTATGCTTTAATAACTCAAATATGAAAATTCCCGTAATTCCAATTTATACTTAGCTTTATTTCGTTTTAACAAAGCTTTATACTTATAGGTAATGCTGGGGGCATCCTTTTTGACTCACGCTTATGTATAGACTTATGTCCAACTGCTGTAAGTCGATGGAGAATGCGATAACAGAGAATGTTAACATAATTGGCCTTTTGTTAGATTAGGCCTAATTCATTAAGTAAATCAGATTTTAGACACACTCATCGTTGACAGAAGGTGCGGTCCTGCCATTAGGGATTGGATCTGATTCGGGGCATTGATCGTAGGATTCTTTTAACCAAAGTTGATTATAACAACGTCCGGAAACATACAAAAAAAATTCTCTCTCAATTTCACGCTTATTTGAACGGAAGAAGCGAGACCAATAAATAGAACGTAAACTCTGACTTCCACAACTGACAACACAGTCATGAGATATTTGTATGAGATTTAGGTAACAGCCCTTCATAAAAATACACATAAAATGCCTCACATCCGAGGTAATCTTTCAGTTATGACGAATATCATGGCATTACTGTTGTCGGAACGTTTTGACGTGGGTGCAAGAGGACGAAAGGGCAAGCACGGCCATTTGTATACTGTTACATCAACATTGACCTTACATTATGAAACCATTTTATTTTACATTCATTTTTTTCATTGTCCATTGTTCAGGGATTTGGTTGTTCATTTGGTTCAAATTTTCGGTAACCTCATCTTGGGAAAAATCAAGGAAATTCCTGAAATAAAATAGTGTAGATAAAAACTTTGTTACATTACGTATCTATACTAATATTATAAAGAGGAAAGATTTTTTTGTTTGTTTGTACCGAATAAGCTCCGAAACTACTGGTCCGATTTGAAGAATTCTTTCAGTGTTAGATAGCCCATTTATCGAGTAAGGCTATAAGCTATATATCATCACGCTAAGACCAATAGGAGCGGAGTACCAATGAAGAATGTTTCAAAATCGGTGGTTTTTTTAGCGTTAGCCCAAAACAACTATTCCACGCGGACGAAGTCGCGGGCAGAAGCTCTAGTTTTCAATAAAGATGTGAATATTCGGAGCTAAAGCATTCATCAAAGGCTCTTCTTCTTAAATAGAATAAGTTGATGGGAAATTGTGAAATTCTACTCACATTTTAAGTGAGAAGGTCGTAGTTTTCAGTACGGAGAGGATATTTAAAGCTTTTGCCTCCGGCGTCAGTTAGTGTGCGAGGATTCGTTCCCCTTAATCTGATATTACATGGGGCTTATAAATGAAAAACGATCTACACGTGAATTCCGAATTTCAGAGCATTTTACGTTATTACGGTTTGCAATAGCCTCTGTCAGAGCCATTTATAATCTAACTCGTTCGTGAATCTCTCAGGGAACTATTTAAAAATATTAATATTATGACGGTACCTTGCCAATTCATTTAAGAAAATATTATGTAGGTATGTAAGAAAAAATCTACATCTTTTTAATAAAATAAGTGATAGACATCTTTTTAATACTAGAAATAAAGATAAAATAGATCAACCATTTCTCAGATTATCTAAAGTACATACATCTTTTTGTGTTAAATGTTACAACAAAATACCTTGTGTTATATTACAATTAAATGAAAGAAAATTTAAAACTCAAATAAAAAGTAGGTACACTCTGTAAACAAGTATATTACAAAATTATATATCCAAGATAAGAATGCTTGGAAACATGCTGGTCCTGGTCCATAGGACAATTTAAAGTTTAGACAAAATCAAACTGGTTGCTAACTTAATTGTTTAATTAATATTTTTTTATTATAATTATGACATTGATTTTATCATTCTGTGATTACTTCCTCATACACTAACTTATTAATTGCCAAATTTTAGGAAAATCGTCTACTTTTACAATGTTTGTAAATATTGTGAGCACCATGTATCTATCACATTGCTTCATTTTTCATTCTTTTTATAATATTTAACCATCTTTTGCACACAATGAGACCTGTCATGCGGAGTGTAGGTATGACACGAGACATAGAACTAAACTGAGTGAGGTGGGCCCTGAAAGCCCCTGATACGCACTAGCTCATAACCGCGCGGCTAACCACCGCAGTTGGTAGCGGTTAAATGCGTACAACCATAAGCGGTTGCATATAAAAAAATAAAAAAGCGGCTGGCGCGCGGTTAGCTACCCCCGCGGTTAACTGCTAGTACGTATGAGAGCTTATTTTATTTTATTTTTATTTTATTTTATTAGGATCTCCAACAAAGAATACACCTTACATACTATAATATAAAGACATGAACAACAGTCTATGTGCTCCCTCAATTATAGGAGACAACATCACGCAATAAAAACAAGCAAACAATATATTAAATAGAATTAGCCCTGATAGTTAAAATTATACAGTATTATGATTATACTAGTACATTATGGGAATCTGAATTTAAATTGAAAAAAAATAAAGATTAAAAAGCAAAAGCAACGAACACATATTAGAAAAAAAAATATACGTGTCGAATTGAGAACCTCCTCCTTATTTTTTCGTCGGTTAAAAATTGCACTTACAAACAAATACAAATTGCGAACAATGCATTACTAGGCAGGCAGTTCAACACTTACATAATTATCATTTATCGTTTAATTGCGTACGGATTAGTGACTTATATTTACCCAGGTAATGAACATGATAAGGCATTGTATTGCTGGGTCATCCTGGAAACCGGTGAATGTTTACCCAGATTTGTTCGGTGTGGGGCTTTGAATAATGGGCGGGGGCAGCGCGGCATTCTGGCCATTTATTCTGCTAAGAAGATCTGGACAGTCAATACTATTATTAAGCAACTTGAACAGGAATGTTAAATCAGAGACTGTACGGCGAGACCTGAGAGGAATGATTTTAAAATAATTCAGCTTGTGTGCATCTCAGATTCTTAACTCTAAACCGTTTCTTCTGGACTCTTTCTATTCGATTTGTGTGAACCTGGTATGTTGGATTCCAGACCGTGCTGCAGTATTCCAACTGACTTCTCACATAGCTATTGTATAACAAAATAGTGGATGGTTTTTTGGATTCTTTAGAAGATCGCAGTATAAATACAAGAGCCCGATAAGCTGAATTAAGCATTTTGTCAATGTGTTCTGTAAATCTCAAATCACCATCCAAATACACTCCCAAATCTCGGATAATTGTCACTTCGTCTAATGTGTTAGCTTAGTAATACTAGGTAAATCTTGTTGTTGTACGCTTTGGTCAGTCTATCGTAAGTATAAAAAAAGTCTTTGTAGATACTGTAGGTACCTACTTTTCTGCATACCTCTACGGGTATGATGTTAAGTTATCTTTACCTAACTTAAAAATAAACACGAATACTTATAGTATTCTCTCGAGGCGACGCGCGCTTTACTTGTGGTAACCAAGATTACAAACACGCTGTGAATGTGTGTGTAAACGCAGGAGCTCTCGATACCGTCCAAGACACGGGCAAAGTTGGGAGTGTGTGTGTGTGCGTGTGTGTGGGGGGTGCGAGTATATGGGGGGTGTGTGTGTGTGTGTGTGTTATGTACTTGGTTAAATGGTTACTACGAGTAAAAAGCGCGTCGCTTCGTGAGATAAAAAAGTAAGTTTAAAAACTAAAACCCGACTAATGAAAAATCACGCTCTAAAAATTATGAAACAAGAAATTATTTCGGACAGAAATCAAGACATAGGTACAAAAATGGTCAAAGTAAAGCCGTAGTCGCATGCCGTTATAATTTTGTAGCCGACCGGCATGCGACTACGGCTTTACTTTGACCATTTTTGTACCTATGTCTTGATTTCTGTCCGAAATAATTTCTTGTTTCATAATTTTTAGAGCGTGATTTTTCATTAGTCGGGTTTTAGTTTTTAAACTTACTTTTTACCCGACTGCCCCAGAAGGAGGGTAATGTTTTTCGAGAGTATATATTTATTTAATTTGTTTTGGGGTTATAATTTCGTAATAAAGTATTTGCAGAGCCGTTTTTTTTTTGTATAGGTTTAATTGTATAATAGCTATTAATTTTACAGCCGCGCCGTACGTAGCACAGTCTCACTTTTGCATGTTTTTAACAATTTAAACATATTGCCATTAGGTCCAATCTTACCCCACCGCTATCGTATCTCCTCAAGGCCCACACGTGTACTACTGCGTCCCCTTCTACATGTGACTGCCTCAGCATATCTAGGACTACTAGTGTAAAATATCTCGGCACTCATATTGATCAACACCTTAACTGGCCAAGCATATAGATGTCTTCACGGGCAGAATCCGTAAACTTATATTTATTTTTAAAAAACTACGCAGGTCTGCGGATATTAATACCCTGAAACTGGTATATTCTGCACTATGTCAGTCAGTTCTTTCTTACTGTATTCCAGTATCCCCCATACTGGAATACAGTAAGAAAGAACTGACTGGTACTGGTGCAACGTTAAACGAATTTATTAGGCTTGAGCGTGCACAACGGGCGGTCTTAAAGGTTATGCGGTCTCGACCTCGAAGATATTCCACAACACAACTATATGCTGAATGTGGAGTGTTAACCGTCAGGCAGCTCTATGTTTTCCATACGGTAATCCGTAAACACTCTTCCCGTCCCCTCAAAGAACCAACAGGCAGAAATAAGCACAACATCTTTCCACAAGAATATCACAGAACAACGTTTGCCAGGCGCCAGTATTACATCACCAGCACAAAATTATATAACACTTTAAACAAAGTATTAAAATTATCCACAAAATCAAAATATCAATGCAAACACACGTTACATAATTACCTATTAACATTGACTCATCAAAACACAGAGGATCTTCTTTTAGGCAACCTATAAAGTTTAAGTTAAATATAGAACTAATTCAAATTTTCAACACACACACACACATCCATACACACACCCTTACATAAAACACACACATACACACCTCAATGACACATACTTCCACTTCTTTTGATTTGTAATTGTCATAGTATAACATAAAAAATATTTTTTTTTATTTATTTTTTTGCGATGTTTTAGTAGTTGTCCTAGAGCTGTAAAAGTTTCTGGCCTGTAACAATGTTGCGGAGGGACACTGATCTTCTAAGATACAGGTACTAACCTAGTTTAGAGGTCAGGGTTTCAATGTATTACTACCTAGCATAAGCCTCTCAATGTATGTACTTCTACTATACCATTGTAATAGTTTTTTAGGCTTAGTAGTTCAATAAAGTTTTATTTTTTTATTTATATTTATTTACTTTGAAAATATGATATATATACATATTTTTAATGTGCTCATCAAGGCCTTTCATTTGATACCAAACATGGTATGATTAAAAAATATTTTTTTCGTTCGTTACTTTATTTCCTCTAGAGGGCGCCATATTGAATTTAATGTAACGTCACATAGCCTATAACCAGTGGACAATTAGGACGCTTCCAACGATACCTCATTTGTCATATTATGATCAGTGGTTTAGAAGTTATGAGGTTACAGATGAACATACATACATACATACATACCGGTCAAAATCATAACCCTCCTTTTTGCTTCGCCGTAGTCGGGGAAAAATAGTGTACGCCCTGTTACGTGAAACCTATACGCACAATATAATAAATAGGTACCTACCTATATTTCGAGATCAGTCATCAATTTTCCCCTCATGTATTGGGTTAATATCTTGTCCTTTCCCTCATCCGATACATTGTACTGACACAATGATACATTTGTCATCGTCACGAGGTCATGTGTCAGCATTATTCAGGAAGGTTTTCGACCTTTTTTGTATCTAAGCGGTTTATAAATGACACATACTGTACTTATAAAGATTAGGTCAGAAATCAGCCAGTTGGTAACAAAAGATCACAGGAAAACAAAATCGAAGTTTTTTTTTGTTGCATAAAGTTTTTCTACGGTTGTTTACTAATTTGGGTGCGCTGATTTCGAATCTACCCTCAGAATTTTTGTAGCAGCTCTAGTTAGTGAGATACAGGTACCGTCTTGAATATAATTAATTTTTGAATTTTTATAAATTTTGCCAATTTTATCAATTTCTTCAATATTTTTAACCGACTTCCCCAAAAGGAGGAGGTTCTCAATTCGGTTGTATTTTTTTTTTTTTTCATTTAATTAATTTTTATTTTTACGAGTCCTTTATTATTGTCACAAACTATGATAATAAGATCTGCATTAAAATCCGTTCCGTTTCGTAGTTTACAAGAACAACGCAGTCACACTATTTTGCTTTGAAGGTTTTAGTTTTTATGACACAGAAGTTATTGGGTATTTATTTATTTTAGTTTCTCATTCACAACACACCACATACATGTATGTCACAATATTTTATTTGATTTTGTGAGCTTTTCATATTATCGTATCTTTTACTACATTTGATTTCTGTTAATTTATTAAATCGGACGTAAACTTCCGTGCACTTAATACCTACTCAAGCGTATGGCACTCGTGGGTTGCAGCTGAAAATCAGCGTCAGGTGGAACACTTTGTGTTGCCATCTGACATTATGCTGAGCTGAGGCCCTTTTGGCATTATAATCTCTGGTTTCTGTTTTAGTTATAAGGTGTATTTTTCTAATTTAATGCCAATAAACGCATTTTCATTATTTCTTTCTTTCTATACTAAAGTAGTCGATAATTTCTATCAATAGCGGTGTATCCAAACTACTTTCTGTATAATTTTTATTATGTCTTCCTCAAGAAGGACATGTTTAAACAGCCCTGACTGTTTTTGTTATTTGTGGAGAATATAATGTTCAAAAATTTCCGTTTGAACGTGTCGCACTTCGTGAAAAAAGCATACTTTGACTACTTTGGGTTTCCATTGCTGACGAACGCTAAGCCCTGGATACCTAGTTTGTTATATAAAAATTGTGTTGAGTCTTTGCGATTATGGGCAAACAAAAAAAGATTCACTTTTAAGTATAAAGATTCTATGATCTGGCGTGAACCATCCAACCATCACGATAACTGTATTTGGACTGGCAGATGGCCCACAAATCAGGAAATTGATAGATGATACAAATTTTATCAACCATTATCACAGCGATCGAGAAATGTGCATGGCAAAAGTTTGTTTGGGTACTGAGGAATTTTTTGGGAAATAGAAAGTGTGATGGCTGCGTTCAGCATATTGAACAGTTGCTGATACACTTTTATCAGCTTGGATGCAATATGGGTGTTCAGCCTCACTACCTTCACAGTCATCTAGAATATTTTCCTGAAAATCTCTGTGACCTCAGCGAGGAACAAGGGGAGCGTTTTCACGAGGATATTTGAACCATGGAGGAGAGATATCAGGGATATTGGAACGTAAATATGATGGCTGATTTTTGTTGGAGCATTTAAAATAGTAATTCTAACACCTCACGCGAGAAAATCATATAAACATACAGAATAAATATATTTAATACATTTTTAACCTCCTGGATTCCAGAAAAAAAATTTTTGGATATTATTTGAAGCTTAGGTTTTTTGGTCTAACAGGGGTCTGTACACGTCCAAAAAAATGAAAAAAAAAATATTGTTGTTTATATATTGATTTTACTTATGTCATATATATATGACAATGGTTCTGTATATGAAACTAGTACTGATACTTATGTCATATGTATATGACACTGGAATTCAACTCCAAATAAAAGTCAAAGTATATTATTAAATCAATATGCATTTATTATTATTATCACCTCTAGTCAGTCTTTATAATCATTTTTATCTAACATAATTATAATTTTGGTTTATAAAATAACTTTTGGACATAATACTTTTCATCAACTTGACAAAACGTAATTAAAAAGGAACTGAAATCATTACTAACCATGCTCACAAGAAATAATAACTTTGAAAATATCATCTTCTCATCATAATTATCACAAAATATAATGAGATACTTCTCAAATATAATCAACTCCTTACAAACCAAGACAATACTCATCTATTTTTTATGAAATCTAAGATGGCAATTTCTTTTCGGTGTGCTACATAAAAATATATTGCATTTAGTGCAAAACGCCGTTGTAGTCTTAGAGCATTTTGGATTGCGGCATCTTTTTTGAGTGTCACTGTAATCAACCAGATGTTCAGCCTTGTGATGTCTTACGACTTCCGATGGTATAGGAGTTATTGGCACTTTCCTTTTTTTGTGCTTAGGTTGCAATTCTTCATTCTCGTCAAGACTTTCTGAATCAGATAATAAAGAATTTTTCTCTATGAGACTGGTACCTAGATCCAGTTTGAAAGTGCGTAACTGTGGTATTTTATATTTGTTGACTCCTTTTTCAGCTTCTCTTTCTTTGTACAAAAACCACGCGTTACTGACTGCCAAATCGACCATGTGAGATATAAATCTTACTGTCCATTTTCTGGTGCGTGATCTGGAGGGACATACAGACAGCATGCGATCAGCCATGTCAACTCCGCCCATGTATTGATTGTATGATTTGACTACTTCTGGCCTTGACACAAATTCGTAGATTTTATTTTTCTTAGACCATCTCCGACACTGATCTTGATTTTCACTCGAATGAATTGTAGATAGGAGAATAACTGGTTTATTATCTAGCCAACGAACTATGTTCAGTACTTTGTCACTTCTGCATTTTGTTTCACAATAACCTCTGGGCTTCTTTGCAAAAGCTTTTTCGTCAGAGAGTTGGTAATTTTTGGGAATCCTATTTTTTTGTATGGTGCCTGTTGCGTGAAAACCTTTTTGTAATAATATTTCAGCCAATTTCACCGTAGTGAAGTACCTATCAAAGTAGATGTGGTGACCTCTCACAAGCGTTTTACACAGACTGAGAATAGAAGCCTCACCAAGAGTATATCCTTCTGCAACCAACTCGGGACAAGTAGTGTCTCCTTGGTATGGAAGCATGTCTAAGACAATGCCTTGTGGAGTTGACAATACAAAAATTTTCAGGCCAACAGGGTTGGGTTTTCCTGGACAATATTGCCGTATCCCACACTGACCGCTGAACGGAACTATCATCTCATCAATGCTCAACTCAATAGGTTTTTCTTGTGCGTGACACCCTCGCAAGACAGACTGAAAAAGTGGATTTACCTTCCATATCTTAGTTTTTAGTTTTTCCTCGTCTGATACCTCAGTATCAAAAACTACTTTTAGACTATTTCTTATATTAAAATATCTGTTTCGTGTCATAGCCTTTTTTATAACCTGAATCCCGTATTTCTGAGACCAAAATAATGCTATTTTTGGTAAATTAATAGCACTCATAACCATCTGGATACCAAAAAAGATTTTCAGTTCTTTGACTGTTAGACCCAAGGTACAGCCTTTTCTCAGTATATTGGTTCTATTTGTAGCAGTTGTCATTTTTTCCAATATATCATCATTGACATACTGTTTGAAATAATCTTCAGGTGTCCATGACTCAGTCTCAACTTTTTTGTAACTGGGTTGGTAAAATGGGATTTCTAAGGGTTCAAACTGGTCATTCCATGCGTCGGATATAACCGTAGCTGCTGCTTGACGTGAATGTCCACGGGTACCTCTAGTTCCCCCCCTTCGACCAGTTGGGCGGGTGCGGTTTCGGCCTCGGCTCCTTCTTCTCTCTACTACAGAAGATTGCAGAGATACTTCTGATTGCGAATCTACTTCCTCATCTGAAGAGCTGGAAGATGAAGTACTGGATGCTTCGTCTTCTTCAGGTCTTGGTGTAAAAGCCGTATCCTCATTTTCATCAGCATCAGAGAGATCTATGTCTGATTCTTCGAGTCGTAATAAAAGTTCGTCATCGCGTAAGACTGTAAAAAAAAACTCTTTGAGAACCAATGTAATATATTTATGACATAAACAATAACTCAATTTTCATACTGAGAACCATTGTAATACCAGTATGACATTAAAAAGTTTCGGATCACAATGCCCAGAATACTTGACCATTTGAAGAAATATTCTGTTTATTAGTTACGTGGGTATGTTATTAGTACAAAACAAGTATAGTTTTTCTGACAAATAAAGTGATTCAACAATAATTTTCGGATAACTTACCGCGTGCATCTGAGCGACGTGCCATCTTCCTCGAGCCGTTTCAAAGAGAGAGTATTTTGACGTGTCTGTCAAACTCAAAATGACGTTTGGTGCAGTGTTGCTAGTTTACTAAGGTTACACAACTACCATAAATCGATTAGTTCCGAACACAAATCACAGATGACTTTAGAACGAATTTTTAATTCTTTATGTAATATAGGTATGACGCTGGCATCCAGGAGGACCTTAAACTATGTGCATTTTTAGTGAAAAAGGCCGTCACTTCATAGCCGCTAAACTAGAGCTGCTAGGTAAAAACGGCATATGTTTTTGAAATCAGCGTGGAAAAACCATACAGATTCATGAAAAAAAATTCATGCAACAGACATGCTGTTTTCCTGTTTTTCTTTATGTAAATAAAGAGTAAAAATGGATTTTGATTCTTTCAGAAAGTTGGAACGTTGGAAACTTTCTAAATGCTTTTTGTACATTTAAAACTAAAAATTCAGTGTTACGATATTTCGTAATCAATGTTTCAGTGCACTGAAGAGCGATATTTCATAAATAGATTTAGTAAAATTTCAAAAATCATCAAGCCAGCGAAATATTTGGCAGCTACGAGTATTTGCGCCGTTGACAACTTTTTTAATGCTCTCTTTTAAGGCCTATGTAAAAAAATAAACTGTTTCATAAAAATGTTAACTACCTTTTACCGAAAAATAAACATAGTATCAGGAAAGATAATTTATTTAGAACATTACTTATTTGTCCCCAGAAAACGTTTAAAGAAAATACCTTAACGTTTCACACGATTTCCTCTAATCTTTCCCAGCATTCTGCAACAATAATTCTGGTAAAACTTGAATTGCTTTTAAAAGTTCACGGGAACAAATAAGTACTTTCAAGTTCTCGACAATTGTTTTTGTATTGTGTTATAATGAACCATGTTCTTTGTAGTGGGAATCAGGACACCAATTTCATGGGAATATCGAATTACTGAGTTTGAAATTACTTACGCATGTAGCTCATTTTCCTCTTGTTAAGGTATCTGAAGTTTTGATCGATTTCATGCTTGTGTTTCACGGAAACCATTATTAGAAAGGTAAGGAGGATACGTTGTGCTTACATTGTTTAGCAAGACAGTATGTCGGTATTTTTTTTGTGCTTTTCTACAACAGTGGAATATGATTAGCCAGTTTTTTTTTAGTATTAGGGAGATATTTCCGATTCAACATCGTTTAAAAATATACATTAACTTGTCTACAGCTTTTACTTATTATATGTTAACCATTCGCATAGTTCTCTATATATTTCTTAAGTTTCTTCTTTCTATTCGTTGAAACAAACGATATTGACCTTTATTTCTTCAAATACGGTAAGCACAGGCACCTTGCCAGACTATAGGTACCACAGTTTATAGGAACTGTAACTTTACTTGCCCCAGCAATGTTCTTACCTAAATAAAACTTCAACTATCTTGAGGTCGGCTTCCAGTCTAACCGGATGCAGCTGAATACCAGTATTTTATATGAAGCGACTGCCTATCTGACCTCCACAATCCATTAACTGGGTAATACGACGCCCCTTGGTAAGACTGGTGTCAGACTTTCGGGCTTCTGACGACTCGTAACGACGGTCGGGACCAACAGCTTAACGTGCTTTCTGAGGCACGGAGGAGTCTCGGTATGTGAAGATGGTCACCCATCCACTGACCAACCCCGGCAAGCGTAGCTTAACCTGATGGATCGACCCGTGCGGCTTGTTATTACTTAGCCACGAGCTCCTTAGCAATTTTCTTACCATAAACATGAAAATAAACCTAATTTCCATTGTTACAGGAAGAGAAAGACCAGCTGCTAACAACGAACTGCTGGATCACACAGATCTGGACAGACTACCACTTGAGGTGGAACACCAGCGACTTTGACGGCATCGGCGTCATCAGAATACCGTATGAAAGGGTCTGGAGACCCGACATCATACTTTATAACAAGTGAGATTCATTTTATTAACCTATTGTAATAATAAAATTAAAATTGTTAACCCTAATGAGTTGGTAAAGTTTTAATTAGGATATTAATTCGGTTTAAAACAAAGTTAGGCAGGAATGAAGAGTGTTACCAGATTCTAAAATTTTATTGTGTTACAAACCAATTATTTTTGGTATTGACTTAGATGGGATTAAAGGTGTTATACTTATATCTGTTGTATACGCTTTGCTTACGATTGGTTATCCATCCTGTTTTGACTTGGACTTGCCAAAAGCAACCTTAACCTCATCAATCGGTTGTTAGATTCAGGTAAGCCATGACATTTACTTGCTGCCAGCCTTTTGGGCACATTTTCCATTGACAGCGATGCGGACGAATTTTTTGATGCCCAATTAGTTCTTTACCTATTTGTATATACTGGTACATCTTCGTCTTTCTTAATTTTAATATATAAAATTCTCGTGTCAAAGTGCTTGTTGCCAAACTCCTCCGAAACGGCTTGACCGATTCTTATTGAATTTTGTGTGTATATTCAGTAGGTCTGTCAATAGGACGTAAACTATTTTTCAAAGTAATAAAATTGGTAGGTAGGGTAGATAGGTAGGTACATAGAAACTTATATCTATGGGTAGGTAGGTAGGGTAGGTAGTAGTATTATGTATTGTAGTGTTAGCTTGTATTATGATTTATGTGTTTAAGTAAATAATTTAAATTAATAAAAGCTATAGCCATGATTAAATCCTTTCCAAATTAATTAAATTAGGGAAGTTTGCTCAACTTTATAAATATTTACTCCATTCAGGATGCTCTAATACACCTACATATAGGTATCTACGGTATCAAACTTCAATAGTTAAGCTACTAATTAGCTTGTTGTGTATTAAGATAATATGCTCTTTTGTTACAATGTATGTATTTGCATACGTAATGGATTCTAGATCAATATTTCCTCAATTATCTGAATTAGCCTAATCTTATTCCATTAGATTACTTAAGAAATACCTATTACTTCACCTGTAGTTGTTTGAATCAATAAAAATCAAATCGAATAAAAAATCATTTATTCAAATTAGGCTGTGAATCAGCATCTATTGAACGTCAAAATTACATAAGACAGTCCCCCAAAACGCATGCCCTTCATCAGTTTCTAATGTTTTAGCTGGGAAGAAGAAGTGACAACAAACTGTCCAGCGTCAAATTATGTACTTTATACGGACGCATTGTTACCCCCGGGTAGCAATTTGGCTGCATCGGTTATATCCTAAAATGTATATCAATATAATATAGTTACATCCTATAAGCAGCAAGCAGGCGCTTTACTTTGTGTAAATAATTTCATCACCACTGCTCTCAAAACGGTGAAGGAAAACATCGTGAGGAAACCGGCATGTCTTAGAACCAAAACATCGAAGACATGTGACATCTACAAACCCACACTGGGCCCGCGTGGTAGATTACGGCCCACTTCTCACAGAGAGGAGGCCTGTGTCCTAGCAGTGGGAACATTAATAGGCTGATTATGTTATGTACACGTCCTATAATACTATAAGTAAGCAATATTTGTTTATATTTATAAATATATGTAATCACGTTCTTGAAAACGGCTCCAGCGATTTCGATGAAAGTTGAAAAATAGGGGTTTACGGAGGCGAAACATTGATCTAGCTAGGTCTCATATTTGGAAAAATTCGTTTTCTCCTGGATATCTATGGTTTTCTCTATTTTTGCCCGAGCGGAGCTCGGTCGCCCAGGTACTATGTATTACATAATAACCGGGCGTTATACTTGAGCGGCAACATCGCTCGTTACTCCTGAGCAGCAACATCGCACGTGTGCGCATTGTAAATTAGTAACGCGTCGCTGATGTTAGTTTGACAACGTCGTGCGCTCACTGCCAATACATAAAACAAGCTTTCTTGTATCCTTGTTAATAAAAAAACGATTTTTTTTTTCAAATCCCGGAGTTTCAGTCAGAATCCCGGGGAATGTCCATATTAACATCAACGTTTGCGGTCATTGAACCAAAATAGCTATACCTACTCCGATCAAAGATACACACACACATACATACATACACTCATACACAGACATAGTAGCGAAGTAAAAACTGTAGGTACAGTCGAAAAATATTTTTGGAAAAAAGTTATTATGAATAACTAATAGTTTTTATTATAGTTTTTCTCCGTTTGTCTATTTGTCTGTATGTATGTTCCGGATTGACGCAAAAACTGTTGAATAGATTCTGATCAAATTTTGCACAAATAGAAGAATTATTTGTGCAAAATTTGTTCAGAATCTATTCAACAGTTTTTAGGTCTAGTCATAGGTCTAGTCATCGAATGGGTCTGGTCATGCTAATTGCTATGAGGGATTAGTAATATTGCATTATGTCCGAATTTCTCAACAGTATATCGCAAGATTTATTTAGACGAGAAAATGTCAATATATTCCACAGTCACGTGAGCGAAGCCGCAGGCACAGCTAGTTGTTAAATATTTCGAAAGAATCAACGAATGGAACTAAAAAAGAAAAATGTGAACTGCAATCAGTTACTTTAACTTCAGAAACTTTCTATTAACGTTGGTACAAAATTACAAACGGAGGACCTGAAAGGAAAAATGTCGTCACTAATGACGCAAAATATAATAAGTGTTCTTTGTGCGTTCTGCGAATTGTGGATAATCCACAATTCGCAGAACTGCTGCTAAGCCCTGATACGTAACGACGTATCCTGCCTCGCTGCGCTGTCCCGGCACGATAGGTTAAAATTGATGGCACCTGTCTTGCCTTGGAATCATCATCATCATTTCAGCCAAAAGACGTCCACTGCTAGAATGATTGGTAATTCGATCATTTTCTTAAAAAGGCTTAAAATAATAAGGTATAATCAGCCTATAATGTTCCCACTGCTGGGACACAGGCCTCCTCTCGGTGAGAGGGAGTGGGCCGTAATCCTCCACGCGGGCCCAGTGCGGGTTGGTAGATGTCACAAGTCTTCGAATTTTTGGTTTTAGGACATGCCGGTTTCCTCACGATGTTTATCTTCACCGTTTTGAGAACAGTGGTGATGAAATAATTAACACAAAGTAAAGCAATTCTCTGGGTTTGAACTTACGACCTACAACTCGTAAGACGCGGCTGTTACCACTGGGTCACCACTGCTCAAAAAGGGCTTTATTGCAACAAATTCGTTTCCGTATTGTTGTCGAAATTGGGATGTTTTTTTTTAAATCTGTTGTTAGATGAGCATAATATTAATGAATTCTTCGAAAACAATCCATCCTTAAGAAGGAAGACCAAATTTTGTGCTTAGAAGGGATAAGGACTACTTCGACTTGTTGATTGACAGTTCCATTCACAAACATTATAATAACTACCTAGAGTATATGAGTAGAGTAACTGTTTATGATGAATGAGGCTTAGTAATGAATGAAGAGGGTTTAACAGTTGACTGTCGCCTCCGGGATGATAAATGATAATGATAATTTTGCATTCAACACAAGTCCAGCCGGAGCTCGTGGCTAAAGAGTAACAGCCGCACGGGTCGATCGAAAGTTTGACCTACACTTGCCGCGGTTGGTTCGTGGATGGGTGATCATTCATAACATATCGAGTCCTCTACTGTGCCTCGGAAAGCACGTTAAGCCATTGGTCCTGACTGTCATTTGTAGATCTTTGACAGTCGTTACGAGTAATCAGAAGTCGGAAAGTCTGACAACCAGTCCACCAAGGGATATCGTAATACCCAGTAACTGGGTTGTGGATGTTAGATAGGCAATCGCTCCATGTAAAATACTGATATTCAGCTACATCCGGTTAGACTGGAAGCCGATAGCAACATAGTCGGGAAAAGGGCTAGGCAGAGTGATTGAAGTACAGGATTATGTTGAGAAAATGGACATCCTAGGCCTTTCTTATCCCTAATAACAACATAGGTACCACAGACTACCCTTTTTTACTAAGAATAGTGAAAATATTTTATTTTGATCATTTATTATTTTTTTGTTCCACGGTACTTAATTCGTTTACCATACCAATTTTATGATAAGCTTCCTTCCTTGAAAATAGGAATAAGTTTGGACTTGCAAAGAGGGTGTTTGAGATTTGAAAAAGATGTTTACAGTCCTTTGTAAACAAAGTGACGATATCTTATAGTTACTGAATCCGAATACTTTTACTTTTTCGTAGGTGATGTACTATTAGAGATAGCATACTTTTTTTGTGGTCTTGAGCTAAATTGATCAATTGTGGTTTCGATCGGACAATTCAAGTAGACAATTTGTAAACTCATTCCATTCAACGTAAGAACAGAAGGAAAGTTTTTAAATTAAATTAAACATATTAAAGGAGCAATATTTGTACAGTGTGTCTGGTCACTGGTGTCCGACCCGTTAAGGCAAAGTAATATTATTAATTTTAGAGACAAATCCACTGTAAATTTCGAAAAATCGATCTAGCTAGGTCGCATATCTGGGATAATTCGTTTCTCCGTATTTTCACCCGATCAGAGCTCATTCGCCCAAAGTTTAGAACAAGATGTTGCTGCCAGTGCTGCGAAATTCTGATTAATCATTGGTGGATTTGACCTAGTACCTAGTTCATACTAATTTCATGGCAGCATGAAATTAGTATGAACTATCTTTTACTTTTAGAGCTCGGTCGACCAGGAACTTAAATTAAACACGTGTAACTTTATTAATATTATGATTTTAAACCGCATATTATAATCTAAAGCGTTCCGTTGGTACCTACCTGCTACTAGTCTGAATTCTAGGGTAAAGGTGTCTATTTTATTGTTCAATTCTTTTCTTAATGTACCTACACATGAGATGCTCATAATTTTTTTATATAATCAACTCTGTACCTAACAGAATAAAGACCAATTACTCCCAAGAGGTTTAAAACTAAAACAAAAGACATTTACTAAACTTTCTATTAGTATTCGTAAGCGATAATATTGAATGGCTGCGCAAATGGTGCGTATATATTAGCCTTTCGCTCCACTACTAGCTATTAGGTCGTGACGGGAGTAAATGCATAATGTAAATGTGCCATTACCAAAACAAAGTGCCAAAGCATTTTGCAGTTAGGTACTGTTTCTTGTCAAATAAGGCCCGTCGTCCACGAAGCTACTCGAAAGTAACCAGTTACAAACTGAAATCATCAATGGGTGATTAGCACCACCGATTAGTACAAATGGTGCACTCCGCATTTTAGGTATGAAGCTTCAAGCTATAAGTACGCAACGGGCTTGACTTGATGGGTCAATTCTGTGAGTGAGGCAACTTCTAGGTGAATATAACTGTAGGTAATTAGCGGTGTGCGACCTGAATTGCATTTTATTGTGTCGTATCAAGAGTCCCTTTTTATTTACATGATTTTGCTGAGTGAACCATCTGTATTAATCTGTGACAGCAATAGTAATTTATTCAATGACAAACTAGTTAATAACGCGTTAGTAAGTCGCGTCCTGTATAGAACACCAGTGAAATACCAGTACTGTGACATTCTGGTTAATCATTGGTGATTTGAGTTTCTAACTGAAGATGAATAAATTCCTGTAATTAAAAACGCCCAAAATTCTCTTCTCAGCGACAATAAATGTCAAAAACTTGTCAAAAATGTAGGGAATATAGAGGTGTTTTTGACATAACCTTCAGCTGTCATTAACGAGACACAATAGAATTTTATTTGTTATGCCCACCTGATGTCCACTGTAACGGTCAAGCGGATCTGTGAAATTAAAATTCGAACGATTCTTAAGAACACGGGAATTGCCCTTCTGGTTATTTTTACCCGACTGCCCCAGAAGGAGGGTTACGACGCTACTTTACAAAAACACATAACTGAAAAGAGTAAAATAAGTATTATCTATAGAATTTTGTATCAGCAATGTAGAATGAAACATGCAATGTTTCTTTATTCGATACACACTTAGCAAATAAGCAATACCTAATAATATAAATATTTATAACTTTAATGTTAATGAGGTAAGGTAAGGTAAGCATATTTATCTGTCAAACTTTGTTTTTTGCAAGTTATTGCAGGCGACAAACAAAAGTTTTATCATATTTCAGGTTATTGGCTTGTTCCCGCCCGCCTGCCTAGCCTTTTCCCAACTATATTGGGGTCGGCTTCAAGTCTAACCGGATGCAGCTGAATACCAGTATTTTACATGGATCGACTGCCTATCCGACCTCCACAACCCAGTAACTGGGTAATACGATACCCCTTGGTAAGACTGGTTGTCAGACTTTCGGGCTTCGGATGACCCGTAACGACTGTCAAAGATCCACGAATGACAGCCGTGACCAACTGCTTAACGTGCTTTCGGAGGCACGGAGGAGTCTCGGTTTGTAACGATGGTGACCCCATTCACAGACCAACCCCGGCAACCTACCTGATGGATCGACCCGTGCGGCTGATATTACTAAGCCACGAGCTCCTCCCGCCTGCAATAGCTTACAAATAACAAAATTTCGATAGATTATAATGCTTGCTTTTCTCTTTTTAGTTAGGGTTTGTGTTTTTGATAAGTAGCGTCGCGTCGTGGACGAACAGACTTAGGCTTTGAGGAACGGAGTTTAGTGAAATTGAACTGCCAGCTGAATTTATTACACGTCAACGGGTAGACACCTGAACATACCTTTAGCTGCGGACCGTTTCTTGCCACATTGAGATTGATTTCGTCTTGTTCCGAACTATTACTTAGGGTAGCTGATGTGGAATTAGTGTTTCTTTGTCTGTGTGGTTCTTAGTGACTTAATTTATGGGTAGGTTAATTTAGATGTAATTTATGGGTAGGTTAACTTAGATGTAATTCCTCATATCAATTGAATGGTTTGTGACGAAAACAACAGTTAACGGGTGTAAAAAGACTCTTGTTGTTCCCGTCACGTCATTGTCATTTTTTTTTTGTACTGGGAACTTTCATGTTATGGAGATATTGATGGTCAAAGTTAAAATTTTTTCGGACCTTTTTTTACGAAAACTAGCTATAAATGTTATTACTTAATTTATTCTCCCACGATCCCTGTACTGTTCCATACACTCATATGCACAAAGTTTTCCGTACAAAGAAGCTGTAAACAGCGATTTTTCACACCCTACATAAAAGTCATTTCGCAGCAATCATTTTGTGCAACGTTACTTAGTTTGATGTACAGAATGGGTATAAGTTGACGGCTGGGGTGGGTCTTGTTACTCTCTGTATGTATGTAAAGATTCCAAATACACAAAAAGCCAGTTGTAAAGGAAAGAACATTAATAAGTTTGAACTCCTTATAATTCGTGGAGTGACTACCATTCCATACCATTTGACTCTCCTACTGATAAGGATAAGGTAGTATATTTTATTACCCACTAGCTTCTACTCGCGACTTCATCCGCGTGAAATTATCTCCCGTACGCTCTATTACTTCGTTTTCGCTTAGCGTTCGTTCTAAGATTTAGCTTTTTCAGCTCCTAAGGACTGTAGCGTGATGTTAAATAGCTTCCACAAAAATTGGGTTATAAAATACAAAAAGCATTTTTCAAATCCGACTTGTAGTTCCAGACATAAGCGAATTCAAATAAACAAACTCATCATCTTTATTATTAGTATATGAGTGAATTTCTCAGGCGAAAAATTTACGCGTCTAGGCTGAAAATGCAGTGTTGCTTTACAGATAATGCAACGATTTTTTTTCTCGATATTAAAGAGACGTGAATCTAAATGAAGCCACTTAAATTATATTTATAAGACTATTACTTTTTAAGAAAAACATCAGTAAATGATGAATTATCAATTTCTGTGTCTTGTCCACAATCACTTTCGTACACAGCATTTACCTCTCAGGAAGATAATGTCCAACATATGTAGGAAAAAGTATTTTGAGTGCGTTAAGTAATAATTGACCTACAAGAAGCTAAATATTTTTGAATGTTTAGACTGATAGTTATTGAGTACATGTCAACGGTAGTTTTGTCCGAGCGAAATTACTAATTTCTGTGGTCATTTTGTTTCGCCGTCCTGAGCTTCCACCAATAAGTTTAAACGAACAATAAATCCCTGCCCGGCAAGGAATAGTCGTGCGCTTACATGCACTGAGAACCACGTCTTCCCATAAAAAATGCAATTACGTGATTTCAGTTTACTCGGAACGAAATTTTGCAATTTCGGTGATCAGGTTTTAAAAGGATTTTTTCAAGAAAGAAAGGTATCACTTTTAAGCATGCTAAGTAGCCTTTGGTACATATTTAAGATTATAGAAAACAATAGTCATAGCATTGATAGTTTCTTGTAATTTAATCAAAATAGCCACGTTTCCAATTTCTGTGGGCCAATTTCTGTGGTTTCCGTGGCATCTGAGTGTCCACGGAAATTACACGACTCCACAGAAACTGTACCTATCAATTATTGTATTAATATTAATGAAGGATGCAAGATATTGAAGCTGTTGCACCTCTTAGATTGGTTTTCCACCTCATATCCGATTCTCCGTCAGGACAATACAGAAACAAAAAAAAAAAACCTGTATTATATCGCAGCTTCAACTATACTTCCCAGATTTGTCTCGAGTGATATGGCATTATTGCGAATGTGGGCATGGAAAAGCAGCACCTGACGGTGTAGGCGGTGTTCTTAAGAGATCTGCAGATCGTCTGGTTGCCTTTGGCAAAGACAAGACATCAACGATATTTAACGCTTTCGTGGAAGGTTTTCAAAAAACCGTCACAGGTGTGAAAATAAAGATTGTTAACGACTATGAAGTAAATGAAAAGGATTGGCTTTTGCCAAAAGTCCTAAAATATTTCCCAGGGTCTATGAAAATCCATCAGATTGTTTGGGCAAAAACATCCAAAGCTCTTGCAATGCGATCACTGTCAAGCATTGATGAAAACTGTCTTTACAATCCTATAAAATGCATTCACGGAAAAAAAATTGGTTTCTAAGAATTGTCTATTGAAATCCTGGATAATGCAACGGTCGTTCCACTTGCATTACAATCAGATTCCAGTTTAAAGCCATCAACAATTCACAGATTTAAAGGTCTGTGTCACCAATACAATTTCGGTGGGAATAATCAAATTTCTGTGGCTCGCCAATTTCGGTGGCCTAAATAACTCTCTAAGTAATATAATTATATAATCCCCTTTTAGAAAATGTATATAAAATGTGGATATATTACGCTTTATTATTACAGTTTTTTACAAAACCTGAAAATGAAAATATCCATGGAAATTAGGTAAAAAATCGAGTTGTTGAAATTGACTCATATACAGATTTCAATTGGAATAGTTGTTCCTTGTAATAAGGACGTATTACCAGCATAACTATTTCTGCCAGCAAACAGCGTTGCCGTGTTGTAGGATGATTTTATAATTCGAATTTTCGCGAAATCCCTAGGGATATTGCGAAAGCACGGATAACTAGACAATGGTTAAAACATTTATGCGAGTAACTTGGAAGTAGTATGCGGCCGCTGCCGCGGCACCGCTCGCTTCGCTCGCTCTGGTCGGACGCGGTTGGTCACATTTTTAACCTAACCTAACCTTCACCCAGTTCAATACGACGAATCATACAATCTGCCTGCGACTAGATAATTGGACAATGATGAAAATATTTCTGCGGCAGATTGTGTGACAAAACGCGCGCGAGTCAAGCGAGTGAGCTATTTCCAAGTTACTCGCAGAAATGTTTTCACCGTTGTGTAATTATCTGTGTTTTCGCAATATCCCTAGGGGTTTCGCGAAAATTCGAATTATAAAATCATCCTACGACATTTACAAGGTATATTATTATACCACACTCTACACTCATATACACAATCCTAGATAAACAACCATAATCATTCACTCCTTCTGCTGTGTTAACAATTACTGTAAACAAACAGAAAAGTCATGGTTGTATTTTATAAATTCAAGCCGCAAAATCTCCGACTCCTATGATACAGGTCTGCGTACCTAGTTTAGGAGCCCGGAAAGCAGACTGTCATTTTAAATTTGATAGTACAACCCTCTGTTTCCATAATGATGTTTCCATGTATAACCTTTCCAACATTTTGTGTAGGTTAATAAGATTGTTTACAAGTTTTTAATTATCTTGGTATTATTTCTATCAGATTGCCAACGGCCTAATTGCAATCCCAACCCATGAAAAATTTACCCTACGTATGATGTAAACAAATAAATTTAATTAGTAATTTAATGGTTTATATTCGTTATGTTTACGCAAACATATTTAATAAAGACAAGATTACCCGTTTCGTACGAAATGTTAATTTAAATGCTTTTCTATTAAAACAAACCTTAATTAGGTACAAGGAGAGATATTTCATTCTGTATCGCGCAATTTATTAGCTAAACGAACAAAAGTAAATGGTATCTACCTAAACTCTATAGAAATTGAGATTTGAGAGCTTGCTACTTGCCTAGGGGCATCCATCGACCCTTTTTGAGAACACTCACGTGTAATATAAAGTTAAACATTGCAAAATTAAAAGCTTTGTAAAGTAGGTATAGCTTGGAAACATGTAATACACGACTCGTATGTACCTACATAATAAACAGATCTCCAAACACGCAAAAACATATGAATTTGAATATTTAACTTCAGAAGAATGTCTAATGGCTACTACACACATGCCGGCGGTATGGCCGCCGGCTTTTACCGCGCGGCACGTGCCTCCTGCTTTTGCACCTTCATTTCCTTTGCGTATGTTTGTGCGGCTTTGTGCCTGTGTGTAGTAGCCATAAGTAAGTCTTTAAAAATATCGCTGTGTTGGTTTACCACTATACAATGTGTTTGGTCTCGGACTGTATAAACTTTCAGGGAAGGTAGTTTGCTCTATTTCATCAATAAAATTATTCTATAGGGGTCGGAACCCAACCCCCCCTAAATGGCAGCCATTTTTGTATTTTGATCGCATTTTATGAAGCGTGCATACTAAAAGTACTTTAACTTTGGAATTTAATGTCCAATTACCGTTAAAAAAAAACTTTTAATAAGCGAAAAGTGTTAACAATGGGTTAAGTAACTCAAATACTGACAGTAAATGCAGCATCATATTGAAATAAATGCTAAAAGATCAATATCACTTTAAAATTAACATTGTTTTTTTAGTTTATCAACGTTATTACAAAATTGACCCCCGGGAACTATCTTTTTTTATCTAGTCGTCTAACAGATGTGTAGTTTACCTAAATAATGATCTCAAAAACTCGATTCTATGACAATTGGTTTAAGAGATATTGGTGTCGGAACATAGGCTTGCGTAGGTAGTGAGTTTATAACGATTTGGTTTTTCTGTAGATATTTACAGTGATGATCAATGATAAACAAAGAACAAGTATTAACTATTATTTAATATTTACAAAAGTAGAAAATTTCCCCCCCCCCCACCATTTTGAAGACACGCAGTAGCTTAGATCAGCCATAGTTTCTGCTGCAGCAACGCGAATCCACCCAGCAGCTCTTCTCTGGTGTAGACTGGCTCGAAATGAACTTTTTGCTTCATCCAACCCCAAAGACCACCCCCACCCCAAAGAGCCACCGCATTCACCAGACTTAACGCCACTGGACTATCTTTGGGCTTGGATGAAGCAAAAAGTTAATTTTGAGCCAAAGTTAGGCTCTTTGGGGTGGGGGATGAATCAAAAAGTTCATTTTGAGCCAGTCAACACCAGAGAATAGCTGCTGGGCGAATTTGCGTTGCTGCAGCAGAAACTATGGCTGATCTGAGCTACTGCGTGCCTTCAAAATGGTGGGGGGGGCTAATTTTCTACTTTTGTAAATATTAAATAATAGCTCTAAGTCCGGGCCGTCGCCAAAAGGCGACAAAAATTTCCAATACCGTAAAGCCGGTCTGTCGCCAATCGGCGACAGTACGTTCACGCTGATTCAAACTGTATTTGTACTATGCATAGGGGCTAATATGGTCTACAGTTAATTTTATTCTATGGATTTGGTAATATACTTGTCAAATACATCGACTAAAACGTCAAAATATGCAGAAACAATTCTAGAAAAAAGTAAAAATTGGACATTTTGGCACGGCAAAATGGCGACTGCGCATGCGTTCAGCGCGCTGCACTCCGCGTTCTATTTATTTGTTTTCTATTGTTTTTGAAGTGTAAATCGACGGGAAATGGTGATAATTCAATAATTAAGTAGTGTCGTCATCGTATACAGTTAATCTTGCACTAAATAACATCGTAATTACCTATTACGGACCCATAAAAAAATGTAAACAAACTCGTTAGTGAAAAAACGTGTTGATGTGATATTTTGAGTTTTGTGTGTGTTTTGTGCATGTAATCGCTGGTAAGTCATTTATTTTATATTCTTGAATAACTAATAAATAATAAAAATGCATAATACAGAAAAAAAAGAGTTCAATATTTTTTTGTCAACTAAATAATGTTACGTAATGATACGGTTATCTATTTATTGAACTTTTTTAATTATATGTGTTTTTATTTATTGTGTTTATCCGTAAATAATGGTTTTGACCGATAGTATATGTATTCATAATGTATCCTGCGAAATTTCATGTGAATCGAAGCAGTAGTTTTATTATAAATAATCAAAACAATGAACAAAGGAATTTCTTATAAGAATCTTATAAGAATGTTTATTTATCAATACTAGCGTTCCCTTACAAAGATTCTAAGTATTATAAAAAATCCTTTGTCTAATCAGGAACCCAAAACCATTAACGATAAGACTATTTACGTAACAAAAAGCTCTCAGTTTTTGTTTATTAGCGAGCTCTTATCTCTGACGCGCCGGGGGCGTGCCGCGCGGCTTGACGGGTTGTCGCGAAATCGCGCCGCGTAGCTTGAGAGGTACTTGTTCTTTGTTTATCATTGATCATCACTGTAAATGTCTACAGAAATACCAAATCGTTATGAACTCACTACCTACGCAAGCCTATGTTCCAACACCAATATCTCTTAAACCAATTGTCATAGAATCGAGTTTTTGGTATCATTATTTAGGTAAACTACACATCTGTTAGACGACTAGATACAAAAAGATAGTTCCCGGGGGTGAATTTTGTAATAACGTTAATAAACTAAAAAAACAATGTTAATTTTAACGTGATATTGATCTTTTAGCATTTATTTCAATATGATGCTGTATTTACTGTCAGTATTTGAGTTATTTAACCCATTGTTAACACTTTTCGCTTATTAAAAGTTTTTTTTTAACGATAATTGGACATTTAATTCCAAAGTTAAAGTACTTTTAGTAGGCACGCTTCATAAAATGCGATCAAAATACAAAAATGGCTGCCATTGAGGGGGGTTGGGTTCCGACCCCCCCTGTAGAATATTTTTTTTGATAAAATAGAGCAAACTACCTTCCCTTAAAGTTTGTACAGTCCGAGACCAAACACATTGTATACATATTCTTATACTCTTGTTGACACTTGTCTGTAAAATAATAAAAACTTTGATATGTTTATTTATTCACATCAAAAGTATTCTTATATTTTTTTATGAAAAAAACATCTTTTGTTTAAGTAACTTACATAGGTACCTGCTACCCTATGTTTTGGCTCAGCATTACACTAAATACGACTAGTTGAAAATGCCTGGAATTAAATCCGCCTCGGTGCTTATATTAATATGTGCAGCATTTATAAATCTTTCAATAATATATTAATAATAGGTGACGTACCTAGTTATTCTAAGTTATTCGTGTTACGAGTATAATCATCATCAGTTATGTTAATTTCGCAATCTACGCAAACGCTGCAATTATTTTCAGTTTTGATATTTATTGAATACATGAATTCACTAAAGCTTGATGAGCACTCTTAATTTATTTGTACTAACGACTAAAATAAATAAATACTTGGAGAATACATGGTATAACATTTTTAGGACAGCTATGTAGTATAATAAATACCAATTGAAATAAAAGACAATTGACAAGACGATTTGGAGAAATCTTAATTAAATAATGAAATAAAGTTTGAATTACACATTATAAGGACGTTCAGCGCGCTATGGTGCTAGCTAAGCACGGGGTTTCTTTGAAGGATAAAATCAGCAAAGAAATTATCCGGAAAAGAACCGCTGTTACCGACATAGCTTGCAGAGTAAGCAAGCTGAAGTAGCAGTGATCTGGCCATGTTTATCGAAGACCCGATGGCTGGAGGACCAGACGAGTCCTGAAGACCGTAAGCGCAGTGTCGGACTGAGGACCTTATAAAGGTGGCTGGGACAGTCGACAGACTCGATGCGGAATGTAGAGGACAGGGTGTTTGCAGCCTGCGAGCCTGGGAGAGGCTATATCCAGCTGTCGACTGCGATAGGCTCAGTTGATTAATTAATTGATGAATCACAAAGCTTTGTAAAGCAGCCTTAGAACTTATCGGTTACAACCTCAAATCGATCACTGTCCCCACCCAAAAAAAGTAGATCTACAGATTTGATTGAGTTATTTTGTTCGAAAATTTAATTCAACTTTGTTGTTGTTTAGTGGTTTTTGTCAAATATTTTTTTTGTATATCCAGCTAAATGATATTGTTTTGACGTAAATTAACCGCCCTGAAAATTTCTATATTTAGGTACTTATATTGTTAACAAAAACCTAAGTATCTCCATCCGTTAATATAGGTAACAGTTTGGTAAGTTTATCTACTTATTGCGACTTTGGTAGATTCACGCTTCGTTTGGTTGAGACCCTTCTGACCTTCTCCTTATATCCCGTATGGCTGGACCTGACCTAATTTGGAGGTTTTATGGCTAGAGGGAAATTTTTTATAACAATTGAGACTCTTTTCCGAGTTGCGTTATACTAATTTGAACATCATTATATTCTCTGAAGCATATACGTGACTATTTGATAGTAAAAAATGTACAGGATTATTGTGGCTTTTGGTTAAGATGTGTGCTATTAATATTCATTGAATGGAAAACCATTCATTCATTCATATTAATTTTTTGTTCACTTTTTATTTTTTTCATTATTTAATGATCTGATTTTAAACCAACACGTTAATAGATATCAGTTATTTTATAGCAACCAACAATAAATCTAGCGGTACCGGTAGCGATGAATAGGATTTAAGAATAGAAAAGACTGATTGGCTACAATACGAGCATTTAGAAGAATAATCGATGACCTTGTCGAGTTCGTATGAGAAAATTGCTTTTCGGAAAGGTGAATTATCCAGATAAAGTAGGCGCCTAAATCTGAGCTGAATAATGAAGGCAACTTAAGATTCACATTACTACGAAGACTCTTGGATTACCTACAGTTCTGCGTAACGTTTCGCCTTTTCTAACGAATTCACGTACTTCAGTAACTGGTATCGAAAAGCGTTTCATTTGTTCAAATCGATTTATTCGCTTACAGTTTAAATTACATTTACATAAAATGGTGAAACTATTTTACGTTTGGTGTTCACCGCATCATTTATTTTATGTCAGAATTTTCATATTTCATGCTGTTTCGGAAGTTAAGGGTACATACATAAATTAACGCTTATGACGCTTAATAATGAGCATTTGTACATTTTCATGTGTGTTCTTTGGCAATCTCTGAAGCAACTGACTTTACATGGAGGAATTCATATCATTCTGCGGCATAAATAAGTGCTTTTATTTAAATTAGTTTAGGTTCATGTCACGTTTCGTTTGCAATTCTGCCGCTCAAGAATCTTAAAATTTAAAAAGTAAAGTTTCCTTAATAAATTTATAATATACAGGATTAGATATTGGTTATACGTCGGAGAATGTAGGACAGGTCATTTGCAACCAAATGACCCCTACACCAATGTCAATCATTTACGAGTTCCTAATTTGATATTTTGATATGAATGAAATAAAAATATAAAATTTCAAATGATTCGAATTTATTGGCATTTGCATAGGAGTCAAAAGGGGTCATTTGGTTGAATGACCTCTCATACATCCCCTTAATGGATTGCCGACATAATAACCAATAACCCTGTAATTGCCTTACAGAAATACCTTATCGACGATCTATAAACTCATTAAAGTACGAATGTATAAAAACTCTAAGTGGTACTTATCCACTTTCCAATGTGATATGTTTTAGAGATTTCCTCGCTTTAAGAAGCTCTATTTTTCTTGTTGCGTTGACATAGGAAAAAACTCACCATGTATATGTAAATCTCTACAATAAAGGTATAAATAAATAGGTACACTGTACGGCGTACGTTCATACAAGGAAAGATAGGGTGATTCATAGGAAATGCTATAAAATAAAGATAATGCACTTACGGTCGCGCAAAATGTGCCACTTTGTGTCAGAAGTATCCTTTCATTTTTGGATAATGCGAACCCGTTGTCATAAAAATATCAACATTGATTTTGAAGGATACGAGGGATTCCACTCTTTCTTCCATCTCCTTAATAACTTTGAATGTATTGTCGAAGCTCTTGGGTTAGTAATGACATCAAGTAGTAAGCCAATAGTGATGAGTCGGTAAGTTAGCGAGTAAATTAATTAAGAAAGTATTTTCTTGTTCTAGATATTTTGTACTGCAATTTAAATCTATCTATCTTTATTCTATTTAAATATAATTATAACAATCAATTGCCGTGCGTTAGTCTCGCAAAAACTCAAAAATGGCTCGACCGATTGTGATAAAACTTTGGTAAATAGATGTGTGCGCGCCGGAGAAGGTTTCTTACAAAAAAAAAGGCATTGCAACGCATGCAAAAAGGCATTAGCTCGTCATTAATAAGTTGAAGTTTAGCTAACATGCACACACGATAAAAATATAAAGAATGAAATGAGTTTATTTCATTTATTCAGTAACACGTGTATCGTTAAATTTGAAAACTATCTATAGGTAAAAATACCTCCGACAAAAAGGGTTTTATTCACAAAGCGGAACAAGGGCAGTTCGTTAGGAACTTATAAAAAAAAACCTAACTTTATAACGAGAAATGGAGTTGGCTGTATCGACGACACGGTTGCGGGTGATGGAATCGCATGTTTTTTTGTGTCGTTTTGTTTCCTCTGCTGTGTAAAGGCCTCCCCCAAGTCCTTGCAAGAAGTCTTTCCGGCGCCGTTGAACAATTTCCCAGAAATAGCCAATGACGGAAAAGTAATTTTCTTCACGCAAACTTTTTGTACATGCTGACCTGAGCAAAGACCTCTGTCAAACCAAATACAATAAAATGCCATTTATCATTTATCCTAGAAAAAGGTCGTCACATCTCTGATCGAGTAACATCAACCTGATTGCAAACCTATTGCTCAAATCTTTTGTCTAACCCTCGGCTGACAGGTAACGCGTTTGGGATTTCTAAAGGGTTACACGAAGATCGCCTTGTGGCTTTTGGTCTTTAGAACCAATTTGTATTTAGATTCAGTTCTATTATGTATTCAGTGTTAGTGGTCATCTGTTTGTTTCGAATTAGGTTTCGATTGTCAAGCTTAGGTAATATAAGCGACAGGAATACTCCATTAGTCAATGGTCTGACTTGATGCTGCTAAGTCGAATGAAATGCAGGTATGAATTGTAATGAATTCTTTATGACACAACATAATTTCAATTAGGTACAAATTGACCACCATTTAACCCTTCTAAGAATACTTGGACTTTAAGACAATAGACTGCGGTCTGTGTCTTACTGAGGTCCTAATAAAATTACACTAAGATCACTAATCCTAACTAGATTTAGTCTTAATTATTTTACTCAGTCCTTGTTTACCGTAATGATTACGGTAAAATCTCTTTGATCGTTTATTTTGGAGGTCCAAATGAGAGACTCAAGTTCATTAGTGTATATTTACAAGATAACACCAAACAAACAATTACGCCTACCCTTTCTGAGGTCTTTTTAGGTGGGCGCCAAGAACATTGACAAGATATTTTCAGTGAAAATTTTGTTCCTTTTGGTCTTAGAACTCTTTTAGCACGAATAATTCCATCTGGCAAGGGATATGTAATCAATATTAGTATGGATTAATCATGTAACAGTAATATCATGTCTTTAACAGGATGTATGAACTGTCAGAAACAGTAATCATCATTTTTTTTACAGAATGTCTCGAAAATCTCTTTTAATAAACGAGAAAGCCAATGATAACTGATTGACTTTCTCATTTATTTAAACAGATTTTAAGAAAAACGATTTTCATTTATAAGCAAATCTGTTAATTTCAGCACAATTCGGCACTCATAAAGGGGGTTTCAGAATTATGCATATTTGCTCATACACGCGGGCTAGTTGAGCTAGTTTAGCTGGTGCTACTACTGCCTACCTGGTACTTAGTGCGAATTTCACCGATGAACGCGATCAGCACATATAAACTACGTTCATGAGCTGTCAATGTCAATATTCCACAGAAAATAATAACATTGACAGCCCTTAAACGTAGTTTATGAGCTAATCGTATTCAGTTTATTTGGTGAAATTCGCCGTTACTCTACATGTCTATATAAAAAAAAAAAAAAATTATATACTATAGTGCATCACACAGCACACTAATTGCGTAACACACGATCAATCACAATCTGTTTCATTTTGAAGAATATTGCTAATCCATTGCTTCATGCGTTCGAAAAATTTGTCTGCTCAACAACGTAAATAGCGCAATGAATGTTATTGAACTGTCAAAATCGATTGTGATTGATTGTGTATTAGAATATCAAATCATTATTTGAAATTATTGGCATTCTTCCCTTCCAGGAGGAGGGGAGGAGTGCGCTTAGGTACTTATTATGACACATGAGTAAGGTCGCCGAGCCATAAGCACGCGTAACTTGCTCGCACGTAGAGAAAGAACGCGCCACTACTGAGACATATGAATACAGAAGGGTTCCCACAAGGCAGCGTACTTGGTCTCGTGACTAAATAATAACAGCCGTACGGCTTGATAGAAGGTTAAGCTACGTTTGCTGCGGTCGGTCATCCGTAGATCTTTGACAGTCGTTACGGGTAATCAAAAGCCCAAAATGTCTGACAACCAGTCTTACTAAGGGGTATTGCGTTACCCAGTAATTTGGCTGTCGATGTCAGAATAGATAGGCAGTCCATGTAATATACTGGTACTCAGCTGCCTGCTTAGTCCCGGTTATACTGGAAGCCGACTCCAAAAATTTTGGGAAATGGCTAGGCAGATTGATCGGTATTATTCTAGGTGTTGAAAGTAGGTAGGTTGTTATAAATATAAACAACTTTTCCTAGCAAACAAATCAACTCGGATAAGGATCGTCACCGTATCGCCGCGATTCGTGAGCTTGGCGAGGCGAGGCGAGGCGAGGCGATTACGTTACGATTCCGATTAGTGTGCGTTGCTGTAGGGAGTTTCATACAAAGAATACTGAATGGCTCAAGTTAATACGGTGACGATCCGAGTTGATATGTGTGCTATTTCCAAATTAGTCGTTTCATACAAAAAAGCTAACCAATCAAACGAGTACGTTTTAGTTTAAGTGCGTAATTACCTAGTAAGTAGGTTTGTGTTTGAAGGCAATGAGTTTTGAATTTTTTTTAATGGTTTTAAAAATAATATTTTATTTTCAGTGCGGACCCCAACTACCGGTCAGCGGTGATCAACACGAACGTGATAGTAAAACACACGGGAGAAGTGACGTGGCTCAGTCACGGAATATACGTGTCTGTGTGTGACATCAACGTAGAACAGTTCCCGTTTGATGTCCAGCTGTGCACTATGAAGTGGGCATCGTGGACCTATGATGGGTTTCAGGTGAGGAATATAAAATAATTCAAAAATATAATTATATATATTTTTTATTCATTTTCATTTTTTTATATTATTCAATGATTTTATAAGTAAAAAAGAGTCATACGCAAAATATGCGCTTTGGCATAGAATTGCGGACACCAGCCCGTCTTACTCTCAGTAAAAGTCTGACACGCCCTTCCGCTCCGCCCAGAGCGGGAGAAGTCATTGGATGATTTCCCACCCAAAAAAAAAAAAAAAAAAAAAGCCCGTCTTACTCATAGGTACTAACTAAGTAAAAGATGTAGATAGGTTTTACGCGCTCCGTAAATGGTAATCAAAATATTATGTGGCATGAATCGCTGTATTTTTTTATTGCGTTGACTTAGAAGCTTGATTTTTTTAAAGCTCCATATGACCTATGTATTGTATGTGATATTAATTTCAACTTGATATTTATTTATTTATTTAAACTTTTCGCACTAAAGGTTTTGTACCTTTAGTGCGAAAAGTTAAAGGCGGACTTAATGCCTTAGGCATTAAGATATTTGATACCTCTCTGTCTCCATTCCTGAGAAAAAGGGTTTTGAAAGACTGACAGGCAGCCAGACAGACAGACGGACGGACAACGAAGTGATCCTATAAGGGTTTTTTAGTTTTTTCATTTTGAGGTACGGACCCTAGAAAAAATAAAAAAAGGCATACTACTTATAAAAAAAAAACTTAATTCTAGTAAGTAAATACATTGATTAACTAAGTATGTATCATATTATGCTTGTCTCTTTTTGGCTCCCGATAATTACGACATGCCGTCGTACTTCCACTTGTCATCTGTAATGTGACTGGTGACATTACAATTTACTAAGATTTTACGTTACATAAGTGTGCCGTTTTTGAAGATCGAATGATGGGTACCTACACAACATTTGATCTTCAAAAGAGGTAGATAGGTTACCTATCCTTACCTCTTTTTACTTATAATCATTGGTATTATTTTGTTGTATTTTTCAACACAAGTAACATACATAAATAGGGCACTTGTGGTGTTGGATACAAATTTTCATATATTAAGTCCTTTGGTATTTTGTGGTACTGGCCCCTGGGATACAAATTTCCCATATACCAATCGATCTATTCCGCGTTCTAGTAACCGGATCCGATTTGAAAGATAGGAACGTCCTTAATTAAATTAATATTAGAATCGTACATCAAAGTTTTTCGGGATAAAAACAAGTCTGAAAGATGAAACGTAAATTGAGATACCACATACTTCGAAATATATTAAGAAACGCTATTGTTCTTAATGCCAGCTGTTAGTGGTTCTAAAATCAATGATGAAATCAAAACAAGAGAAAGGTCACAATTTTTTAAATATTATTCGAAGCGAAATGAATATTGGTTTCTATCAAATCTTAATACAGAATCATATTATTCAACAGTAGCGGCTCTTTATACAGACTTTTGGTTACCTTTTTTATTAAACATGGCAATTAAATAGTTTGCCATGTAGGTACATTTGTACACGGTGGGGTTTTATAGGTATTATTTTAGCCCTTTGTACACACACCTTTTTCTTGCTGTGAAAAACTACGGTTTATTCTCCACGTAGAGGTACGGCCGGCAGTGTTGTATGGATTACTATGGAAGCTTCTTGACAGAAACGTTTTTTCTACGGCACAGTTTATTCACCGCGCCGTACCGTAAAAAAAACCGTGCCGTGTAAAATGAACCTGCCGTTGGTCCCGGCTGTCATTCGTATATCTTTGACAGTCGTTACGGGTAGGTAGTAAGAAGCCAAACAGTCTGAAAATCAGACTTACCAAGGGGTATCGGTATCGCGTCACCCAGTAACTAGGTTGTGGAGGACAGATGGTAGTCGCTCCATGTAAAATACTGGTATTCAGTTATGCTGCATCTGGGCATCTAGTTAGGCTGGAAGTCAACTCCAACATAGCTGGAAAAAGGTTACGCAGATTTTGTAATTTTGGCCCTGATTTTTCTAAGAAAACTTGTACACTTCTTCGCTGTCCTATGTACAATATAGTTATTTGACTCAGGCGTGATCTTGTGGAAATCCATTATAAAATACTATAGACGTAGATAAATTTAGTAACCTATTCCGCTTAACTATTCCTAAAGAGTCATAATTACGCCGGACGCAGAGTCTCTCTGCGTCCGGCACTCGGCGTGGCAACACGCCGTGATCGGGTTCGTGACAAGTCAATCGTCATCCTAAGGATGCCTCATTGAGAGGTGAAACACGTGTTGATTTCTTACAGGGTTTTTTATGACTCTCTTAAGCTGAATAGGCTAAATATATCTACGATAGTATTTTACCTGCAATATACCATAACATATTCATTCCCATCGTCAGCGAGGCACAATCACTTTATGTTATGTGTAAAATTGAAAGCATCTGCTAAAGGGAAGTGAAGACCTCCTGCAATCCTCTTACGATTTGGGACCCTGATATCTGGCACCCTATTGCTTATTTTATTAGCATATTTAAATCAGGGTTTTTGATCCTAGAGCAGTATAGGTAATTCTGGTCGCTGCCATGGCATCTATACACATAAATAAAATTGAAGTGTTTGTTTGTAATGTCAAAATGACAGCTTTTTACTAAATACATAAGAAAGTATTTATAAGGTACTTATAACATTTTGGTCTGTCTGTTGGTTCCGGCTAATCTCCGAAACGGCTGGACCGATTATGACGGGATTTTCACTGGGAGTAACTTAGGTTACATTTATTTTTGAAAAAGAATAAGGGCTGCGGGCGAAGTTGCGGGCAGCTCACCTAGATACGACTTAGGCCGTGCGCACTTTGGACGTGTTTTCGTACGAATTTTACTCGTGCGAACACAGACGTGCACGCACGAACGATCCCGACCTTCTAAGTACTAAGGGAGCGCTCAGACTGAGTGCAAGTTAGTCGTACGTAATACGTACGACTAACTTGTCCCATCGAAACTATACTTACGTATACGTAAGTATAGTTCCGATGCGGCGACGTCCGAGAACAATCCGAACTTGTTGGGATTTTTCGTGCGTTCAATGCGATATCACCGGCAGGCTGATTACCTAAAAATAGCAATTAGCAATTATTGCGTAGACATCGCGCGATCAAATCCATTACTTCATAAGTTTAAAATTTAATTCTGCTCTGCAACGTAATTATCGCATTGAATGTTGTTGAACTGTCAAAATGAAACAAATGATCGCTATCGCATTGCTTCTGCAAGATAGGTAATAGCCCTGCGGAACACTATATAATTTATTCGACGAAGAAAAATTATATTCAGTGTGCCACGATCATACGTTTACGTACGATACAAATTCGTGTCTAAAGTGCGCGCGGCCTTATGTTTGTTCGAAAGTATAGAAATATACTTAGATATAAAAAGTATCGCACCACTTTTAAAAACAAAGTTTATTTTAGTTGAAGAAAATCCCTCTTTTAATGTGGAAATACAATCATTACTCAAATGATCTCAAATGTTAATGTTGTGTCTAAGGTCGCATTTGTACCAAAAATAAAATAAAAAGGCAAAGTAGCCAAGCGAACTGTTTCATTAATAATTTAAAAACATCTGGTAAATATTTTATTGTATATCTTCGAAGTCAAGTTATTAATGTTGCGAATCAAAGGGCATTCTATAATAGCCCATTAGTTTGTTGGAAATAGGTTTACAGACTTTGCAGCAATCTTATTAAGTAAACTACCTAACTAGAAATTTTACCCGACTCAGAATTCCATAATCAAATTACGAACTTTATTTTCCTAATAGTTATTATATTTTGTATTTGCAGAATTTCTCCCAAGATCAATAATGTAAAAGTCAGAGATTTTTTAAGTTAATAGAAAATGTAAAAGTTTATTTTGTTACTCAATAATTTGTTTCAAGTTAAATCGAGTTTATTTGTAGACACAGAAACTATCTGGAAATCCTATAAAACTGCCTTTGTCCATCAATCTTATTTAACGTAACTTTGTTCTACAGAAACAGACAAAACATCTAAAGAAATAAGACTCGTAATAAGTTTTTTACTTCGATATATCATTGAAATATTCCATCGGAAAGTGAGATGACATGTATGAAAATGATACAATTATGCCTGTGTCACGTGAAGCGTGAACAGGCTGGCAAAACGGAACTAAGGGTGCTTACATAAAGAAGCGGGTTTTCGGGCCCGACTGCCGCGGCCGCGGTACAGATCGCTGCAGGTTGATCTTCAGAAAGAAACGGTCACAATATGTTTTAGCTGTTTCTTTATGTCAATCTGCCTAATCTTTTCCCAACTATGTTGGGGTCGGCTTCCAGTCTAACTGGATGCACCTGAATACCAATATTTTACACGGAGCGACTCGATCCCTATCTGACATCCACAATCCAGTTGCTGGGTAACATGATACCCCTGGTAAGACTGGTTGTCAGACTTTTGGGCTTCTTTACCCGTAACGACTGTCAAAGAATTACCAATGCCAGCCGAGACCAACGGCTTAAGGACACAGCACACATATTAACTCGGAAAGGGATCGTCACCATATCAAATCGAGCCGTTCAGTATTCTTTGTATGAAACTCCCTACTGCAACGCACACTAATCGGAGTCGTAACGTAATCGCCTCGCCTCGGGACAAGCTCACGAACCGCGGTGCCGTGCGTGATCAACGGCTACGGGTAGGCGACGCGATGCCACGCTTACGGCTAGGCGATGCCGCGCTTACCGCTCGTCGTCCCCGCGTTTACGTCATTCCGTACCCAAGCTTACGTCTCTTACAGAATATATAGTCCTCCTTACCGATTTCGATAACGGCGATCCTTCGAAATCACTTCCTTGCGTGTGCCCTTAGATGGCTCGCTAGACCGAATTTTGTTTTGAACACCCGGTCACAACTAGAGCAATAAAGTTGGCCTGCAGTGTTGTATGTATACGTGTAGGAGGGCTTAGGTCTCTCTTTGCGTATTTGGCGCTTCTCGAAAATAGCTTCGTGTCGCTTTTTTTCGAAAGCTTTAATGCTTTTGTGAATAGTTGAGCGCCAACTCGACCTGTGTAAAGCGAGCCTCTCCCAACTTGTAGGATCAATAGCACAAGCGTTAAGATGCCTCTTGAGTACATCCTTATAGCGGAGATGTTGACCGCCATGCTTCCGTTTACCTTCTGCCATCTCAGAGTAAAATACCACTTTGGGTAAACGGTTGTCTTCCATTCGAAGGACGTGTCCACACCATCTGAGTTGACAGAATAGCAATATACTAGAGCGGTCGGCGAGTCGTAAGCGCGGCGTCGCCTAGCCGTAGTCGAGGCGACGTATCGGAGCTGCTGATCCGCTTTGGTTACGTGCTTACGTAAGGTTGACGCCTGTTTGACGGCGAGGTGAAAGGTGATACGGTGACGATCCCTTTCCTAGTTGATATGTGTGCTATGACCTTTAACGAGCTTTCCGAGGCACGGAGGGGTTTCGAGCCAACCATGAACAGACCGCGGCAAGCGTAGCTTAACATTCAATTAACCCTGTTTCTTTATGTGTGAACGCTTAAGTTAACACGGAACTGTTTCACCCACACCGGTGGGTACCGATTTGTCTTTACCGGGGACTCGCTTCTTTATGCAAGCACCCTAACTCAATAATCCAGTTTATCCAGTGCCAGAGCAATTCACGTTTAGATTATCCACGTTACCTTTATTGACCAAGCTGTTACTGGCGGATTAACTCCTAGACGACAATTTAATTTCACTGGAGTGTAAATGTTTGCGACTGCATAATCTTTGAATAAACTCAGTTTAAGATTGTATTTTTATGTCATAGTTTGAATAGTAATAAAACTCTCGGTTTATAGATATTTCTCAATAAAGGGTAACGTAAAGGTTTACTATAAAGTGTGTGTAAGCTTGAGTTTAAAAAAATAGGATTAAGTACTAGCCAAAAAGTTTATATAAAAAAAACTTAACTCTTGATTAAAATAAAACTGTAAAATTCTATTGTTGGCCTGAAAATTAAGAGATTTCATCTAGGCAAAAAATAACAATTGAACCAAATGTTTTAATAGTAAAATTTTAACATTTTTCCGCTCCAGAAACAAGTCTCGCATAAACAATGAGCTAACAAAACAAAAGATGTAATGAGCTTTTTCTACACGAAAATATGACGTCAGCTTAACAATAAATAATATAGGTTTTTTTATTGAACAAAGAAAACTCCTCATTACTTGAGACAGGGTTTATTTATACATTTGTATAGTAAAATCACTTCGCGATCACGGTACGGTAAATGTGAACAACGAGTTGGTTTTTCTGTCAGACTTGCATTAAAACGAATGCTATTCGGGGGTTAAGATTTTCTTGGTTTCGGAATTTAAATACCTAAAAGCTTTTTTGTTAAGTTTTTTTTCGCATCGTGTATATATTTGAAGTGAATGATTAATGATTTTATGGATTGCTTTTACCAACGCCTTATTATTTATTACTCTTTGTACAGGATTTATCCTACCTGCAAAATAACAAGACTAGTCATAGTCTGGTGGTAAGTGGTTTGGTAATCTGGTTTGGGGGTCACAATGGTCTCTCGATGGTGAGTTTTTGACAGATTTGCCTACAATCTGTCGAAAACTCACCGTCGAGAGACCATTGTGACGTTTGTAAATTAATAGACTTGGCCCCCAGGTCTGGTGTTCTGATCTAATTTGCTGTCACTACACCAATTATGTTCCATGATTAAAAAGCAAGGTATAAAACAAGATATAAAAACTATAATAATCTGATAAGTATCTCCATAAAACAAGACTAAACAATTTCTAAAATATGTTCATCAATTTTAATTTGTACACATATTAAACTAAATTAACCTACATCTCTACGTTTCTTAAGACAAAACACAAACATTTATTTACTCCGGAAAGACTAACATAATAAAAGTTATCATAAAAAGCTAATTTACGTTAACAAAGAAATTAATTTCCATAAGAAGTAACAGAAGTTAATTTGCCAGCTTCCAGCGGCGATGACAATAGTAATTTTGACAGTATTTTTGTTTTTTATAATGAAATTTTTGGAGGTGAGATGTGAGTTACGAGAAATGAGACTCCCTCATCCTGTCGACAGCTGATAGGCATTATTCACACGAAGAGGTCTTTTTGTAGACGTTACTTGAACCCACTAGACTTGGAGTTTCATCCATTTTATTTTTTTATTATTTCTACATCTCTTGATATTTCTCGGGGCCTAGGGTCCCGAACCTTTAGTGTGGCCGAAGCCAACTCGCAAAGGCCCGTTAGACATTTTGAATGAAACGAGGCACCAACCTACAATTATCCCTGTTCGCACTATGCAAGTGCACGACTACCCCCGGTTGTTGCAGGACTATTGCAGGATATGGAAACAAAAATATTCGATTATGGGTTTGGGTAGCAAAAGTAAGCTGGTTATCTAGAACTATGGAATGACTATGGCCGCTGAAGGTGCTTATAAGGAGTGAATAGGTATTCTACGGCTATCAGGACAATCTCGAAAGTACGGTCAACATCCCTACCAGTATCTTACTGGAATACTTCCTTCCTCCGAGCACGTTTGCTCTTGTGAATCTCCACTCAAGCCGGCCAGTAACGGCAAGAAAGAGGTGGGAGCTCTGTTGCTCATCGGTGTTCACTCCAGCCGGCCAATAAACGCAAGCCAGAGGTGAGGAACAAGACTTCTCCCGGGAGATAGAGACCATGGGGTCGGTACTGCCCAACAGCTCGCCACATGTTGCCCTGCGGGTTTATGTATTCGTAAACTCTACCGGCACAAACCTATAGTTCAGGAGCGTGTAAGCCCCACCACGACGTCAATTTAGAGATAAGGTGATGTAATTATTAGCCTGTGTCGTCCCACTGAAAGCTAGTCTTTAAGAAGGAGTCTAGCTCATTTGATATTTCTGACACAAATAAAATATATGGTTATCCCTATTTACCATGCAATGGATAAACCTCCATGTTGTGCCATTGTTTAAGTCCCGATCAGGTGAAATGTTAATTTGAGTGGCAACGAAGGCATTGTTGGAGAATTACTATCTGGACTAGCGTCTTGAATCTTTGCCCACATCAAAGTCTTGGTATACCTACCCGTATTAATTAAACAGGTAATAAAGATCAGATTAAATAGGCCCCAATGCTCGTTGACGTTAATACAACCTCAAGTCTCAAGGTATTTGGGAAAATCTAGAATTATTATGATTACGATCATCCATCCGACTCGCCCTTTCATTGTGGCGATACCCAGGTACCCCAATGAGATTTAATGGACGCTTAGCGGTAATTAAGAACAAAATTACATTTTCTTTGTTGATATTTATTTAGCAAATAAATAAAACCACAACCTTTGTGTTTAAGAGGACGGTAACGTATTTCTAAGGGCCCGGGACGGTCATAGCTATAAGCGATCGATTTTCGACCGAACAACGGGACAATACCTTGGGGTTTTTATGACTTTGCACACGAAAACTGCCATTGTGCCTACAAAATGACTGTTGATCCATCATATTTTGATGTTCTACGTGATGTTTGTCATAGAAAGAGTGAGAGATCGATACAGATTTGAGAGTGAACATAGGTATACTAATGCGTCCGCGGCGCGCAGTTGTAGTGATGACCACTATTTTGTTAATATTTTTCATCCTCTCCATAAGTCGTTTCCTCATTGATGAGCGTCGTGATGTGCCCGACTTAACTTTCCGACGATCTGCCTCCACTTGTGATGAACTTTGGCTTGTTGTAATACATCGGAGTCTTGCTATCTAGGTGTTGCTTCACTTGGTCAGACCACTGCAAAGGGCTACGTCCCCTGGGTCCCCTGGATATTTCTAAAATAAATTATGTTTACATCGCCTGTATAGACATTTCCACATGAAATCATTATATTCATAGCATTTGTTCCCAAAATATAATTCTAAACCCAAACTTGTCGCAAGCTATTTGTGGCCAAATTAGGGATTAATTTGAAATGTAAAGACACAGTTGAATTCTCGGTCTCTCTGTAGGTATCTTTAACCAACGAAAATACATAGACTAACACCCATTTATTATGTACTCATCATTGTTTATTTAGGTACACACAGTATTTCAAAAAGAATTTGCTATTCGTTTGTAATATCTCTTGGAATCAAAAGCTAATTTCATTACCCTTGTGGATTTATTCAGCCGTGTTTTGGTAGATATGTAAAATATTGGAATAGGTACGTGCCATGTTAAATTAATATTTAGCGTGTGCCTATATCAAAAGTGATTGAGCTATTTGATCTAAAAGGAGGTGTAAAAATATATCCTACCATAAAATGTACTTGAATTCCCGACAGAAATTACACAACGAAAACCGCAAGCAAATCGGAGTTCCACAGAAGTACCTACACATTTTAATTTACAGCGTCGAAGGAAACGGCACATTTTATAAACGCAAAAACAGATTGGAAATCAAGATAGCAATCCGGTAATTTACGCCGACGTCACCAAATTCACGAATCTTTTGTATGAATACAAAAAAGTCTTATACGGAGGACGTTTATCGTGATAAAATGGGAAAGAATGTCATTGTATTTAATGTGAAACCCGCTGGGCGCGGCATAGAGAATCCTTTGGAACACAATGGCTCGCGTACCCCGTATATTACTACATTTTTCATTAGGTACCTATTCACAATTACAAAAGTAGATGCTGTGTTCTACACACACACTACACAGTAATTAAACTGTTTTATTACTCGTTCGCCAGTAGCACATAATTACAAAAATAACTGTAAATAAGAGCTTACTCGCAGGTATTTTAATTATTTATTAATTTTTGATAATTATTTAAATAATTTCTTAGGGGCATCGTCCTTGATAATCAAAGAGCATTATGAATTCCAATGTGATTTATAATTTAGAAAATGACTTTGTGAAAAAACATTTTAATTCAATAGAATATTCTTGATCATAATTAATGTCTTGAGACTCAAACAAATATGGTAGACAAAGAGATGATTTGATAAAAAGTTAAATGAAACTGAAATTAAAGTAAACTCAGTACCTAGTCTTACACGTGGAAATTTCTGCGAAAATAGCCTGTTAGAAAAAAATAACCTGAACTTTTAGTGATTTCCTAGAATCACATTACATTTGAGCTTGGCAGTTCAAAGGCCTCACTTGATACTTTTCTGAGTAGGTAGGTAGGTGGGTAGGTTCCACGCTTCATAATTCGTTTTAATGATCCACAACCCCTGCGCTGGCATCTCCAGTGAATGTACTGCGTGACGTATGTACTCACACATTTCAAATTAAAGGGCAAAAGGTACAATCGCTCAGAATTTTATTTGACATACCAACCTTTTATGAAAGCACAAATGAATTTACTATACGCACGAGTTTCGAAATGCGAACTGTAATACCTATTAACGTTATTGAATTAGGTTGATCTAGGTCTCATCTGTCAGATTTTATCTTTTATTATCTTATCTTGCTAAGAAAGAGTGACGAAACAAAGGCTAATTGTTAATGGATTCCAACTGAAATTATCTTTATTCTAAGAAATCTGCTTATTGCCAAACAGATGATGTTTTTAAATTCACATTCCCTATTCCCAAATATCTACTTGTCGGTTCGTTGATTCTAACCCAAGCAATAAAATTCTTATTCAATTTTAAAAATAATAATGTATTTATGAGCCTAATATCTGCCTTATGTAAACAGACCCAAAAGACAGTTATGAAAATGTCTGATTCAACAATCGGACCGAAATAAGCTAGCGGATTTATTACCTCCCTTAATTTTAGAAACCTTTACTTAAGCTGCTTCTAAAATTCGTAGCCTATTTAATAAAATATTTGCACAACAAACCCAAGGAATTTGAATGAATGATTCAAGATAAGAACGCGGTCAATTTCATACCGAAATATTCTGCTGAAAAAAACTTTTCAAGCTCCTGTCTATAAAACCTATCGCTTTAAAATTTGATGTCTCTCGGGTCGGTGTTATTTGACTTTTAAATTAGGATGCTATCTCCTTTCAAATCGGCTTTCGTCTTATATCTACGATCTAACATTCCTGAAGACGAGATTGGTACATATTTAAGGTTTTGCTACTTTCAGAGTTGTGAAGTTTACTCCTTTGAATAATTTGCCCTTTATATTACCTTTAATTTAACTTCAACATTCTTACCTAAGAGGCTTTTAAGAGGTACCCCATTTTTGATTGTGTAGGTATAGTTCAAAACGGAGTACTTTTCATCTTATGCTGGAATTAAGATTCATAGCTTCAGCTGTAGACTACACGTGTTTCCTATTAGATCATCGTCTTCCTGACCCCATACTAATTAATTTGTGTCGGCTCAGCCTCCCTTCGTCTTGCATACGTCTTTATCGTCATCTCAGTATTGAGCCCTATTCTGTTAGTTGCTGACACAATCTGTTTGCGCTACTGTCATGCAAAACTGTAGCCAGAGCCGAATTTCTAGTATATCGTACCTTAAAGATGGTAAATGCCTTTCTAACTGCCTACTCTGAATGTGATGTGTTTGCGGATGACTGGAGTAAAATTATGGGTATTATGTCTGGTGTTCTGTGAGAGAAAGTATGCTAGGGAGTCTACTGTTCCATGTTAGTTTTGAATTAAATTATATGCAACATAATTATTGTCAACGTAATAATTGTTTCTATAACAATTCTTGTAATTGGTGTTGTAACATTTTAATTAATTATAAGTAATTAAATTCTGGAAATATCTTCTTTCACATCTTCTTTTCTTGTCTTTAGTACTTACGTATCTACTTAGGTATTTCCCTTTTATTAAACACATATTATTCTCGTCCACCTCTATTTTGAATGCTCGATTTGAACAAAATTACAAAATTATTTTTGTTTTTCCTTAGCTGGATCTAAAGAAACAATTTGACGAAGGTGACACAACGAATTACCAGACGAACGGCGAGTTCGACCTGGTGAGCTTCGAAGCCATCCGCCATGACCAGTACTACTCCTGTTGTGTGGAGCCCTACCCTGACATCACATACATCATCAAGTTAAGGAGAAGACCCATGTTCTACGTCTTTAATCTAATTCTTCCTTGTCTCCTTATCAATGGAATTGGTAAGTGGAGTTATAAATTCTGGAGGTTCATTTACATTTGTGTCGATATTTCACCGTTCTTCCTTTTCAATATCTAGATCGAAGGGAATCTGATCTGAATAGGATTTCGTGCTGTTCGATAATTATACTTGTCACTGTCAGTGTACTTTATCAGTTTGATCGTGAAGAGTATTCTCATATAGGTATCGTAGACAATTATGTTAACAAATGGAATATAAGTAAACATCTTTGAAATTCAATCCGTTTCACCAGTATAAAATTTCAGAAATCGTATGCGCTAATTGTGAGGTTGAACTCCAAATTGTATCATGAATAATAAACATAATAAAGGTATCTAAGGTAAACAAGGTAAGGTAGACAATGTCGATTGTAATTAGAGAACATTAGCGGTGCTAATTACGTTTGTAACAAAATACATGACTATACACATACATAGGTATATTCCGTGTGGAATGCTATTTTCGGAATATTTTTACTTTCACATTATATTATTCGTTTTGTATAATAACAGCTATTTATTTGCGGAAAGCAATAGCTAATGATGATACACTAGATAAAAATAATGTTTAAAGTTATACGATTTTTTTTTTAATCTTTATTTATTTAAGGGATTTTTGTATACAAACGCGACGATGTCAATCCCATCACGCTTTTACAAATAATGACTAACTCCGCAACTAAATTAACTAATCTTAATCACACAAAAATTAACTTAATCTAATTTCTTATCTAAAAAAAGTACCTATATAATATTTTTGCTGCTTCAGACGTAGGCTTAGCTAAAATACCATGGAACATTCCACCACCATTACCGACAATTTCATCAACTTGAGAAGTGCGTTACTTTTGCCTGTATATCGGACATCCACCAACACATGCTGAGCATCCTCTGAGTTACCACACACCTCACAGTTTGGAGAGTCCGATTTTCTCATAAGAATATACGAATCCTGTGAGGGTACAGTTTTATCCTATTTTCCATTATCATATTGTCAAGTACAAATGGTTTATATGATTACATTTTCAAAGTGTAACGAGTCTCAATATTCTTGTAGAACTAATACTGAGTTCAACGAAGTCTTAAACCTTTTGAGGAGCAATCGAGGCGTGATTCAGCTCCGTAACATCGTTCGCAACAAGAGGATTTATGTGGATTGCCTTCATTACATATTTTATTACGACAAACCACTGATTGTCGGGAAGTTCAAGGAAGTTTTTACGAACGGGCTCGTATTAGCATAGTATAAATATGATGATGGATATAAATTCACGTAATGTGCCGAGCGAGAAACAAGAATATCCGAGATATATATACAGACGTTCAAGTAGAGTAATACAATAAATAAACCAACACAAAGACTCATCACCATGGTAATCACATTTGCTAAAGGCTTATTTCGCGCCTTTGTTAATCATAATTGCATAAATTACTCAACATACACTTCTTTGTGTATAAGTAAACATTTGACATGAACAAGGTTAAGAAAGAGAGATTTCTCAGCGAAACTAAATAAAACGTTCTATATTTTCCGCTAGCTCTTCTGGTGTTCTACGTGCCGTCGGAGTCAGGTGAAAAGGTGACCCTGGGTATAAGTGCACTTCTGTCTATGACAGTCTTCTTGATGACTATAAGGGATACATTGCCACCTACGGAGAAGACACCTCTTATTAGTAAGTTATTTTTATTTATTCGTCTTTTATGTTGAGTCACGGGACGATGCCTGGGTACAAAAAAAAAGAAATTCTATTTAGTCCGTAAGTCAGTTAATAAAAAATTATTAGACACGTATTTTTTGCTTTAACATATTAATAAAAAATGGCTTCGATAAAACGCATTAAAGTTGGGGAGTGGGGGTCGTTACGTCACAAGTAAGTTTTATATCTACATACTCGTGACGTCATAGCAAATTTTAACTCAATGTATCGCCGTTATCTTTTGATTACTTAAAAAAATAAAATATACGTGTACAATATTTTTTCATAATCTACCTGACGGACAAAAAAATAATTTTTAGTCATCATCCCTAAAATAAACTTAATTAGGCCCACTTGCGCGTTTGCGCTAACTCAGGGTTAATCCAATAATAACCCTGGATCCAATAATAATTTGGATTAACCCTGAGTTAGCTGTTAAGTCTAACTTATTTAGCTAACCCATGAACGCGCAAATGGGCCTTAGAAGTTGTTAATTAAAACCTATATTTGTTTAGTTGTATAGGTATTAATTAACAACTTCTAAGGCCCATTTGCGCGTTCATGGGTTAGCTAAATAAGTTGGACTTAACAGCTAACTCAGGGTTAATCCAAATTATTAATGGATCCAGGGTTATTATTGGATTAACCCTAAGTTAGCGCAAACGCGCAAGTGGGCCTAATTAAGTTTTTTTAAATATGTTTAGTTGTTAATATTTACTTCTTTTTCTCTTTGGTCTAGTGGTCACAAGCGCTTCAGCTGAGCATGGGATCTTGGGTTCGATTCCCAGGTTGGGCAAAAGTTTTATTTGGTTTTTCTATCTGGAATTTCGCAGTAGCATCTCGTAATCTGGATTTGTGCCCGGTTGATGTCAATAGGCTTGCCCCCGATTACATGGGACTTAAACATAACTGGCGAAATGTGGGTGTTTAAGTATGTACACCTTTGGGAAAACAAGGCGTGATATTATGATATTTTCTTTATTGTTTTATTTATGGATTGCTTTATTTTCCTAGTAACTAGAGCGTAGTTTCCTTAATAAGGGTAGTCTTGCCTCACGCCCTATTATTATATTCTTTTTGACAAGGGAATATCTAGCGTAAGCAAAACATAATATTTTACTGAAAGGCATTCTGTTATTTCGCATCGAGGAAACCTTTAGTGGGGTATAATATAATACAAATAATATAATATAAGTAACTGCAAGTTTTCTTTGTGTTATAAACTTACGATCGAGTACGTAGTACTCATTATTATAGCTTATTTTTATTCGAGTATAGTATGTTTAGAGTTTGGTTTCTGCCAAGTCAAAGGTCTTAAGTTCAAACCCAAGGCACGCACCTCTGACTTTTCGGATTCATGTGCGTATTGTACTGTATCATTATGCTCATGAATGGAGCAGAATTATGCGTGTATGTCTGATGTTTTGCGAGAGTAAGTATGCTAGGTTGTCCTCTATTATAATATGTTAGTATTTTAGTAAAAAAAAATATTACCAGTTTCAATCTCTATGTTAATTAATGTAATTCACCAATTACATTACCGTTTTAATGACCAAAAAACAATTTTAAAAGAAAATCAGATGCTTCAAAAACGGTGAAGGAAAACATCGTGAGGAAACCGGCATGTCTGAGAGATATTGCTCGACGGCATATGAAGCCAAGTCAAAGGCCCATGAGCGGTTTTAAAACTCTGACCACTAACCCCACGATAAGAAGAAGAAGTTTGGAGAAGTAGATACCGCAAGAATAACAAATAGTCAGCCGTCCCATACATTTGCATCGAGAATGTATTGAAGTTTTGTATGAGACAGTTGATCATTTTTTCGGGATACGATATTGGTCCCATGAAGAAAGGAACCACTTTCTTCATGGGACCAATATCGTATCCCGTTGTTAGTTTGTTGGTTTGTACCCCCCTGAGGTCCCTTAAATATATAACCACACCTGTTTGATATAATTTTGCTGTATTTATTCGTAGTTTCACTTAAGGCGACAGCGTCAGGGTAGCCCCCGAAATTCAAATTTTCTTACGTGTTTTGCAATTTGCAGGTCCGTATCAAATGTTTTTTTATAGAATTATAATCATAGAAATAATCAATTCAACTCTATAAGTTCATGTAGTCCTATTAAATGACTATTTCATAAAATCTTGACATTTGAGGATTATGCTACGAGTATTGCTGACTTTAATGATTATAATCCTGAAAATCCATATTTGTTACGGTCGCGAATCATATTTTAGTCAACATACAGACCTGGAAATTGCAAAAAACTAAAGAAATTTTGAATTTTGCGGGCTACATTAGTGCGTCCCCTTTAACTGAACTTTTAAACGAACAGTTAATTTCTTTTCAGGTTTATATTATGGAGTTAGCACGTGCCTAGTATCGTTTTCAGCGTCCCTTTCAGTCGTCACGCTCAACATATCTTACAGGCGAGTTTTATTACCATAATTGAACATTAACAATTATTTGAACACTCCACTAATTAGTACTTACCCTGATTATTAATAGATTATTCAATCAAACAAAATGGCTATGCAATTAAATACGAAATAAATTGCTCAATTTGAACGCACACAGTATGAATTTTATGATGAAAAATATTCGCATTTGTACAGGAGATTGAACAAATTGAATTAATTAAAGCCCGTTTTTCAACCACCAAATTAGATTTGCAAATAAAGGCGATGTTGAAAGGTGAAAATATATTTGGTATAGGGTAAAAATAGATTTTTGATTATTTCTGTACAAATATTTGGCTCGTCTGAAATGAAAGGGTAGTGCTGGTCGTGTTTGTTTTTTTCTCTGTGTGTTGGATTTATTTAACCGACTATACTAATGTTTATACAGTGAGCGGATAAATCATGATGAGTTTTATACATCATTTAAAAGCGTTAAGCTCGACCTTAAGTTCTGAGTTGAATTGATTACTGACATAATGCGTGCACTGACTAACTGGACAGGTCCACGCAATCTGTGTGGTTTTTCCTCAAAAAACCATTACAGACACCAGTCTACATAGTCTTCACAGGATCTGACCAAGATTATGTTTGGACTTTAAAAGACACTGTGACCTCTTAGTTTATTTCGGCCTTAAAAAAAAAAGTTATTATTAAAAGGGTTAAAATCGTAAAAAAACTGATGCGGTTTTTAAATGAAAATAGTCGGTTTCGATACCCAACTTGTGTGTAGATTTTAAAACTTTGAATGTAGGTACCTAATGTTTAGTCAGGGTAGATTTAAGAGATGTGGCAGTAAGGACAAGTAGGTACCCTAAACGCTGTAGCTGTACCAAAATGGCCTTAACTTTTAGAGAAATTTTAATCTGCATTCACAGAATTGGAAAAAAAATCTTTAAACGAAAATGGGCAATTTTCACGAAAACTTTTCGTTGCTAATCGATCCTGTTTCTTAGGATCAAAAAACTCTATTGGGCCAACTGAGGGTCGAGTACCTACTAGAAAAGTCAACAATCGCAATAAGTTTTCGCAGTATATTTCGTAGGAAATGGGACTCCAACGACAACTGAACGAAAAAAAAACAAAAACAAAATTAACTTCGAATTTCGAACGAATCCGCGTCACAGTTTTATTTACTTTGAAAACAAAATAGTATAATAATATAGTAATAGATAAGTTTCATTTAATTTCTGACATTCTCAGACAAAAATGACGTCAAATAATTTAGAACGTTTTGGACGTTATAATTTGAAACGAAAAATTCACCCTCAACATACATAAATACATATACCTACATACACAAATCCCAAGAAAAGTATGCGCTTCGGGAATCGTTGTCTATCTTTGGAAATACGAACGCGCGATGATGAGATAGAATAAAGAGCTGTTACAACCATGGAAGTACTTGCCTTTTTTGCATTACCATGATTACAAAATTATAGGTTAACAACTCTATGCAATTCCAAAAAACTTTTGAGAGACAGATGATGATCTGCGACCGGAGTAGGTAACCCGACAGAGACAAAACATCATACAATCGCGCAATGATAGGTGCAATGCAATGCCATAAAGCGCGATAGTACAAAACTTAGTTGTTTTGCCTCAATGGAAGGTTACTATGTAGCGCGAGTTAATTCGGAAACACGAAGATTACCGAAGCGCATACATTTTCTGGTTTATTTGTATACGTCTATTACTGATTCGGTTTATGTTTCTATAATTATGTGTGGTTATAATATCATGATTATTATGTGTTGTGTGAACGTGTGGTGTTGCTCGTAGAGGAGTGAGAGGGCAGCCGGTGCCAGCGGTGTTGCGCGAGCTGGTGCTGCAGCGGCTCGCGCGCCTGCTCTTCATCAACCTTGACACTGACGCTCCAAAGGTAACACATCATATCATCAGCATCATATCAGCTGAAAGACGTCCACTGTTGGACATAGGCCGCCCCCAAGCACCGCCACTACGACCGATTCTGTGCATCCCGCATCCAGCGGATTCCTGCGGCCTTTACAAGGTCATCGGTCCATCTTGTGGGAGGCCTTCCAACGCTACGTCTCCCGGTACGCGGTCACCACTCCAGAACCTTTCGGTCCCATCGGCCATCTGTTCTGCGAGCAATGTGCTCTGCCATTTCTACTGCCACTTAAGTTTGGCAATTCTTCGGGCTATGTCGGTTATCTTGGTTCTCCTGCGGTTACACACCTTCCTATAAATATGGCATAACAAGGCGCGGCACGCGTAAATCACGCTGCGTCAGTTCGAGCGAATGCGCCGTGGCAAGAGTGTCGCTCGAGGCGGGGCGACCAGACGCGTGGTATGTTCGCTCGTACACAATGGCTCGACGTGGCTCGAATTGTGTTGTCACGCGCCGTGGGAATTAAAAGCACGTTTACGTCAGATAATGCTTATGCAGGTTCGTACGGGCGCGCACTGGCAATCAGCCTCGAAAATAACCCAGCTGACTGGCAATTTATTCACCATGACATGAGAAATTTTCGTATACCTAATCTATGCCGCTATGGGTTGCGTGAGCTCAGTACAGAACACACAAGCTAACCACTCAAGGTCATTGTCATATATCTGCGTCTTAAGCAAGATATCAAGTACCTATATTTCCAAGATTTATTTCCGAAGTATTTTCACAAAAAATTGGCAGGACATCGAAAATGTATCATTTACTGTACTGAAAAGGTTAACTTGTTAATAAGTAAGATGCCTTCACCATATTATGGAGCAGTGATAGCAAGGCGCGATTTAAAGCTCAAACCGTAGGGAAGCAAAACTTTAAGTATAATTTTGCGCATTTAGGAACTTCGTTTTTCCACCCCTAAGAACAACAACACAGTCCTTGCAAGACGTCTGTGCCCTTCAATTTGTATCAAATTGATTGATGCTGGCGTTCATACCTTTCACAACCACTCTCAGTTCACGAGATCACAAGCGAACCAAACTCAAGTAGGTATTCTGGTTATTGGGAAACACGATGATAGAAAAAAGGTCTTGTACCAAAATCCATTTTTAAACTGTCTACTTGCCCAACAAAAAGTTTGTTGTTTAACGGACCAGAGCTTTTTAGAGTCATTTAACTCAACAGCAATGAATCTATGGAGTAGTGTGTAGTAGAAACTTGTATAGTTACCCTATGAACAGTGCCTACGGCCGCCCGCAGCCATCATGCGGTGATTACCGACTAATTTGATGGACGCGTCTTGTTTACAAAGCGAACAAACGTTAGCCTACCTCATTTTAGACGATACTTAGGTACGAGAGCTTTGACGTAGTTTATTTTAAACACGCATTTATTTATGTGAGTGAAAGGAAAAATACCAACAAAACAACAACAAACTACAACAACAACAATAACAACAACAATGGAAATGTGCCACTTTTGAAAATTGTAAGATAAACACCAGCATTTGTTATACGTGAAACGAAACAAAATTATAATGTTTCAAGTTGTGTTGATAAAAAAAAGTTTTCAATATCCACTTTAAGAATATTTACCAATTGATTTAAAAACTAAAAATTTTTCAAAGTTCCATGAATTGAAAACCTCTATGAAAACAACACAATCCAGCTTGATTACAATGCAACTTTTTAATATCCTAATCCTAACTATATAAACGCGAATGTGAGTTTGTTCGTTTGTTACGGTTTCACGATAAAACGGCTGAACGGATTTGGATGACATTTGGCACACAGGTAGACCATGACCTCGATTAGGACATAGTATACTTTTTATCCCGAAAGTACGTTCCCGTGGGATTATTTCCGACATGCATGCTGGTGAAACCGCTGGCAAAACCTAGTCCTAGTCCTAAAACAAATATCTTTACTTACAAATCCCGGTCCATAAATTCTTTCCTCACACCCAGTGATGCATGAGACAAACAACACAAAAATAGTGTCTTAGCCAGTTGATTTACTGCCTGTTATTATCAAAGGAGCAGCCAGGGGCTTTACACACCCGAAAACGACGTTAAATCTCAATGTAAAGCGGCTCACACCATTTCATCTGAAAGACAGGTACTGACAAGTAGTCCCAAGGTATCTTTGCTTTTGTACACAGAAAACAAAAGCTTTGTGGTGTGGCATCTACAGCGCCACATGCGAACTACGCATCAAAGAGTAGGTCTTTACCATGCCGTCACTCAAATTTTGCAAACGCAAATAATAATGGGCTTTAGAGACACTTAGGATAAATCTGTGAAAAAAGAAACATAGACTAAGTATGTAGGCTCTTTAGGCCATCTAGGCTTTAAGCTTCGTGTAGACTGGCGAGACAGCGCAACGCGACACCGGCTATTGTTATACCGTGAAGTTTTCTTAGAAATTGTATTGTTCGTGTCGCATCGCGTCGCACCGCACTAGTCTGCACGAGCCTTGTATGTTGCTGGGGACTTTGTTGCGCCACTTCTTCCCAGGTAAAGCACTAGAAAGTGGTGAGGGGCGGGCGTTTTGGGGGTCTGTCTTATGTAATTTTGACGTTCAAAAAGCCAGCAAAGCCCGTGAGCGATTCTCAGGCTAATATCTGCTATGGTATTATTATAATATGAATAAATGAATTTTGATTGATTTGATTTTGATTGAATGGCGAAGAAATACGGTCTAGCAATGGACTGGTATGTACGCTGATGACGATGTCGATACCGATAAAAAGATAGGCAGCAGAATTTCTTTTTTTCATATTATAATAATACCATTATTTCAGGCGACACAGATATTAGCCATTGTTGATTGAATTCCAACATACTGGAATCTTCTAGTGATATCCTATTGTCCATTATAATAGCGGAATTTAGAATTCTTATTATGTTCAGCATAATAATTATGATGATTAAAAGGTAGGTAGGTACTGTTTTGTGCTCGTGATTATATATTTAAAATAATTTAAATCTATTGTGTTTTATTTTATTATTCTACTCGAGTTTATTATCTTTTTTTATGCACGTGTTTCTGTGACAAATAAACTTATTTTTCTTTCCGTCTTTCTTCTTTCTACTAAATAACTTTGACGTTATTTTAACCTTCATACTAAAATGGCACTGGTTCATTGGATATCCAAAGCCCGAAGTTCATTGAATATTATGATGAATTAATTAATAATATCATTGAGTGCCAGGATTATACGGGTAGTGATTATGCAAAGTTCAGAGCCAATATTTGTACATAATAATTTATTATGAATTTTTAATTGGTAATTTGATTTCGTCAGATGAATCAGGTAAATTCAAAGAGTAACATATAGTCATGTTTTTAGAGTATACATAATCCATTATTACAACTTTTAGTATGAAAACAAATCTGAATTTGTGAAAACCTTTTTCCATTCGTTTTGATTTGCATCGATGTTTATTTTTTACACGTAAAAGGCTGTTTTTATTCAAAAGCCTCCTTCAAATATAGCCACAATTTTGGTTACAAGTGGTAAACGAAACTCTTACTTCAGAAACGACTACAGGCATACAAGCTATTCCTTTTGATATCCCATAATGGGACCATGTTAAATGGTCGCTGTGATTAACTCAAGACAATGTTTATGTTCTTTCTCCAGAATTAGCTTACCTACTGACAGGTTATATGAGTTTATAGAATGTTTAATTTATTTGACTTTATTATACAATTTATTTTATTTTTATTTATTGTTGACATGATCTACTCATTACAATGTTTTCGTATGAGTTGTATTGCAATATGTGATTAGCTAGCGACCTCGACAGTAGAATAAATATTATTCTTGCCTAACTGTTGATCTATTTTTGATTTATTTTTACTTCAATGGTCCTAGTTTATCATATCTAATTATGTGACTTCGAGTTACAGCTTTATTAGCTATATGTAAGCGGGCACGCCCTTTATGCCTGGAGGCTTTATAATTCGGGTATTAAGTTCTGTTTACGTTTTTATTTAGTTTTTATTTTTGCTGGAGTTTAGATTTCGATATAAGAATATCTTTATCCAACTATTGCCCTTGTACTTACCCACAAATTACAACATTATTATATCAAATGAAACTTTAACTTGTTACATATCAAATATTCTTAAGATCTAGTCTAAATAATCCAAGAAACATCTATGTAAGAAACTTATGTAATTCTTGAAAATATTAAAGTTACAACTAGGTACAAAAGTGTACTGACAGACATACATTTTGTCTATAAATCCCCGGTGGATGCCTTAGGCGACTTTCTGACAAAGCTACCTACTGTATATAATACACCTCAGCTATATATTACTATTGTAAACGCTGCCAAGGGAACAAAATACCGAGTAAAAATAATATTTTGTTGGTAACAATTTTATTGTCGTTTGAGGAATAGTTTTCGCTTTGTGTGAAATTGGCCTATTTTCGGTTTTCTTATCCTGCTTGGTATAATTTATTGGTGTTATTTTTAATTCAAGGAAAAAGATGATGAGACGCTGGGTTACACGTGTTTTTCGTTAACGGAATGGCACAACCTTTCCTACAAAAGGAAAAAAAGATAAAAAATAAAATATATAAAAAAATATTTGAAGAATTAAAATAATTATTTTTTTCATTTTAGTTGTGTTTTTATGATCAATTGGTCACGTAATAATAATTAAAATTGTTACGCACGCCATTATTGTAATGAATAGCAGATAAAATGCTCTATAAGGAACTATTCTTTGAATGTTATATGGCAGCTCTAAATAAAATAAATAAACCTAAAGGCTCGTGCAGACCAGCGCGTAGCGTGACAAGCACGCTACGCAACACGAACAATAAAATTTCAAGAAAACTTCACGGTATAATAATAACCGGTGTCGTGTCGCGCGACAAGTCGCGCTGGTCTGCACAAGCCTTTACAGTGAGACTGGAACTGATTGAGTGACGGATTAGGGGTTCATGTTACTGGTTCTAGTTTATTATTTGTGACTTCGAGTTACAGCTTTATATAGCTGTAAGCGGGCACGCCCTTTATGCCTGGATGCTTTTATTTGTGTATTAAGTTCTGTTTACGATTTATTTCTGCTTGAATGTAGATTACGATGTTTTTGGAACGAAGTTCCCTTTCGCGCGTTGCGAAAGGGGGCTAGACGGAAAAAGTTGTAACGACACTTTTTATTTTTTATTATATCGCCATCTGTGAGCGACCTCAGGTACTAATTAGTGGCATGCCTTTGTGAGGTTCCATAACTTCGTTCCATCCGGGTGTCCCTTGACACCTCTCAGCTTTTTGTTTTGTTGGTATATTGGTCTGTGTTAACTGACATAATATAATTTAGGCCGCTTGCCCACTGGTCGGTAAGTGTGCGGGGCGATATCGTTTCGGTACTGCGTGACGTCACGCATTTTACTGCATCGGTACTGGAAGCTTACCGCGCAGTGTTTCCACTTTTAGGGATTTCTCCCTGTTTTAGGGAAAAAATACCAATATTAAGTTTGGTTTAGGGATATTTTATTTTGACAGGGATTTGGGGAATTTAGGGGTTAATATGAATTTAAGTTGGTAACCTTATTGTTTATAGTAGGCATCACCCAATATATTACTTGACTCTATGGCACCACCGATTTATTAAAGGATTCGATTTATTCAACCACCGATTTATTCCCTCAACCCAAACTCATAATGAATGCAATTCATCTAATTTTAATTTACCATGTTAATTGTGCCATTACCTTATTATTTATAATCATGCTCCCTAAACCAAGGAAATTCGAAGATTTTTTTGGGAAATTTAGGGATAATTCATTCAGAAACTGGGGAAAATCCAAAAACAAGTGAATTATACAATGTGGAGACTACAATACAACAAAAAATTAAAATACTGGCACTACTAATGCATAAGAGTATTTTGGAACTGTCAAATAAATCCTAGCTTCGAAATTAAAAAATAAGTTTTTCAAACAAATCAAATGTAGTTTACGCCGGGCTCCACCCTAAGCCAATAAATTCCGTTTATCCAACTAGGCCTAGGGTGGATTCTCGGGCATACGTTTCCGAATATCCACCTTAGAGTGGATTTTTTGGAGTGGATAAACGGAATAACCCGAGCCGACTATGGATTTTGCCGAGCTATATTGACTAAACTATTGAATATATTTAATTGAATTTTTGTATGCAGAATGGGAACGTCATTAGGAACACGCCGTTAAATTTTTTGTTGTATTGTCGTCTCCACCTTGTATAGTACGAGAGCCCATGACCAAAACCATGTCACATCGTTTTACGGGAATAATTGTAAAAAAATCTTTACGTTTTGATGAATCTGAACCCGACTCGGTGGGCAGTACCGGTCAGAAACGTTACAGTTTTATGGGAGCCTATTTCTGCTATGTCAAAAAAAATTGGCAGACGGTTTCATCACAATGTGTCTGATAATAAAAATATACAAAGATTTCGTAATTTTATTACTAAAAAGTTTGTTTTCAGATATTTCCGTTGCGTCACTTTGCGTGTCAAACGTGGCCTGAGAACATTTCCAAAAATGACGTATTCGAATCAACTGACCAATGTTCACCAGAAAACAAGATTTTCAGATGGATTGCTATGGGTTTTATTGTTTGCCTCAAATTTAATTTTCTCAAATGGTCTCTTGGGTACGTACTCGAAGCTACTGGTTTCTGAAAATGGTGTTTTCGGTATGTAAAATCTATCATTTTTAAACATGATTAAAAAGAATTATCGACATATTTAAAAATGCGGTCAGGTCAGAAGATGTGACGCGGAAAATTTCTGAAAATAGGGTTTTTGAATTTAAGAATAACCAAATCTATCGTTTTTATACGATTTTGTTCGTAAAACGATAAGGCAAAAAAGTTGGTCATGCTCTCTCGTACTAATTGAATTAATTTGAATTTGGAATTCTAGATGAAAGCAGTGCAGTACACAGATATAGATATACAATGTGGAGACTACCATACAACAAAAAATTAAAATACTGGCACTACTAATGCTTAAGAGTATTTTGGAACTGTCAAATAAATCCTAGCTTCGAAATAAAAAAATGAGTTTTTCAAACAAATTAAATGTAATGTATGCCGGATCCACCCTGAGCCTATAAATTCCGTTTATGCAACTAGGCCTTGGGTGAATTCTCGGGCATACATTTCAGAATATCCACCTTAGGGTGGATTTTTGGGGTGGGTAAACGAAATAGCCCGAGCCGACTATGGATTTTGCCGAGCTATAATGACTAAACTATTGAATATATTCAATTGAATTTTTGTATACAGTATAGGAACGTCATTATTGACACGCCGTTTAATTTTTTGTTGTATTGTCATCTCCACCTTGTATAATAATACCTAGATAAGGCAAGTATCACGATCTGTATGAAAACCATGCGTGGCATTTTTGAAAAATGATCAAAGCGCCTATACCATGAAACTGAAGCGATATACGATAGTATCACTTGTTTCGATTGTCACTGTTAACACTCAACGTCACATCAACCGTTCCTAGTAAAAAGCTATAAAGTATTACGAATATAGGCATTTTCTATTTTATTATTTATGTCCGACTAGCGCGGCGGACAGGCGCAGACCATATACTGTATTATATAAAATGAGACACACTGAGCCACGTTCGGGCACGCGAGGTAGATGCTCTTGCGCTATCTAGGTATATCTATATCTGTGTGCAGTACCGATTCGGTACAGAGTGCTTACCGACCAGTGAGGAAACATAAGCAGTACCGCGCAGTACTGTACAGTACTGCGCGGTAAAATACCGACCAATGGGCAAGCGGCCTTAATTTAACGTTTTGTGTTGGACTGTAAATTATTTTGCATACTCTTGTATACAATCAAGTTTTTGAATCAGCTGTGCTGCTGGGGCTTCTTTTGCGCCACTTCTTCTTCCCATCTAAAGCACTAGGAAGTGGTGAACGGCGGGCGTTTTGAGGGAGGACTGTCTATGTAATTTTGACGTTCAAAAAGTGGTAATTCTCGGCCTAGTTTGAATAAAATTACTTTTCATTTTTGACTTGAAAAGAACGAAGAACTCATAAGGCTTATACTCTATGACGGTAATCTACAAAAAAAAGGGGTTCTGGAGTAACAGCGTTCATCAGCAATTTGTTAGCAATCAATTATATCGATGCGTAGGCTCACTTGTTTTGGAATCAAATACTCCATGTTATTGCTGTATTAGGCTGAAAAAACTCATTTTATCGATCCCCCTGGGGGAAAAGCGTAACGTAATTTTTCGCTTGTATGTACAATTATATTTCTCTCATCATGAACTCCCGCTAGACTTGTGTTGGATGGCTTAACGAGGTGATTATTTATATGTAACGTTACCTTTTGGTACATAATTAAGATGTTACGATTTCTTTTTGGGAATATTTTCGTAGTTTTATTATACAAGTACCTGGGCGACCAAGCTCTGCTCTGGTGAAAATCGAGAATGCTTATTTAATAGTACAGGATAGTTCATACTAATTCCATGCTTCCATGATAGTAGGTACTTACTTATTTCATGCTGCTATGTCATTATTCTGAGGTAGCCATCTTGTTCTAAACTTTGGGCAATCAAGTTCTGCTCGGGTAAAAATACGGCGAAACCGAATCTTCCCAATAAGAAACCTAGGTCGATTTTTTTTTGCCCCCGTATACCCCTATACTGTAACTTTCATCGAAATCGTTAGAGCCGTTTTCGAGAACGTGAGCACAAATATTTATATACTTACTAGCTTTCGCCCGCATGGAGGTCGGAAATTATCCCACGGGCCTACCGGGATAAAAAGTATCCTATATGTCAATCCAGGCTATAAACTATCTGTGTGCCAAATTTTACGTTCCGCCGTTTGTGCGCGATTGAGTAACAAACATCTAAACATACAAACTTTCACATTTATAATTTTTTTATTAATTTCTTATTATATATATTATATTATATAAATAGTAGGATATATACAAATATTGCGCGTTTAATAGTATAGGATATGTAGATACACTAACATGATCTTCTATGTCTGCTTAAGATAGTTCCTAAATTCTAATTTCATCATGTTATTATATTGCTACTTCTGCCATTTTGTGCAGTACAATTTTGCCTTTCTTTTGGTTTTGGAGAGAAATTCTCATGAGTTGCCTGTGCACCGTTCTGCAGCTGCATAACCCTAAGAGTTTACAAGTTAGTAATAGGGGCAGGTCGGCACTTCGGCACTCCTAGTTGGCTGAAGTCTATAGGTGAGTAACATCTATTTAATCACTGACCTTCATAACTTCAAAGTAGTCTATTTAATTTACGAATCTGTCTGTATCTAAATATGGTAATAAGTTCCAAACTTGGAATTCATAAAAACCTCTGGTAGCCCTGCGGACTTCGATTTTCTCATTCGAAGTCGCGAACTCGTAACCATTAAAAGTTTTTCATAAGCCCAGTGTCAAAGCTGATTTGATGTTGAAATTACATTAAGCTAAGTTTGAAAATACACGTGCTTCTGTGATAATATTTGGAAATATAAATAAGGTGTCTAACACGATTTCGAAAGTCTTAGGAGATTCTTGTAATGTTTGTATAAAAATATAAACGTATTCGAAAATTAGGCCATGAATAGAAATCTCGATTTTGGAACAATTTTATTACACAATTTAGGTGTGCTTAGCGTATTAGAACAGGCTCTGGATTAAAATAGGGCTTCGACATAGTGTCTGTTTGTTTATTTATTGACTGTACTTCAACTACATACTCACTAAAACATACAGAAACAAAAAGGGTCCATATATATTATAGTTGTGTTATTTACACTTTGGAGATCACCTATTCAATAAATACTAAATTCTGGGAACTTTCAATATACTATGCATGAAGTTTGTTTACCGGGAATTCAAAACCAAACGGATATTACCTACTTCTATACCAACAAAATATAAAATGCTGTGCTATTTTTTTTTTGCGTTCCAATTTGAAATTTGGGAACTTTATTGCTTTGATCAAAATCTGTTCAAATTCGAATACGAAACATATCGAACACATTTAAATGGAGAGATATTTTATTGCATACATAAAGCTATTTTCAGACGCGACACGAACAATACAAAACTTCACGGTATAACAATAACTGGTGTCGCGTCGCGCGACAAATCGCGCTGGTCTGAAAACAGCTTAAATCTGTCTTTTATAAAGTCTTGAGTGCAGTTTTGGACGGGATTTCCTGTTATTCTGTCTGTGACGTATTGAATACTTCAATAGTAGTAAGTACTGTATTCAATTTGAATGCAACCAGTTTTGTACATAAGCTTTGACCAGTAAGTACATCATTGAGCCAAGCGTTTTGGAAAAATATATTGGTTAGAGTTGGCTAGACAAATAAAAAATCGTGTCTACGTCTAAAAGGTTGGCCAGGCAGCAAAATTTATAGCGGGTTTTCTTTCCGAGGGTGCGCCCCACGTACTTAATTATTATAAACATCATCGGCTCATAGCAGTCTCGGACGTTCTTGGGAGAACTGCCTTACCGATGACGTCTAATTTACCATCATTCACTAGTCTTGCCACCTGGTTTACGGCTGGTTCTTATTGCAGCTGCCAGTCAGTCTTTAATGCCATATTAATCCTAATGTTTCTGCCAGGGTGACGGCAGCACGCTGACATCGGCCGGGGTGCAGGTGAACCCACGCACGGGCTCCCGGCTCAAGACAGAGGTGCGATGCGATGGAGCCCCGCTAGCACCCGCCTCACCGCGCTTCGCACGTCACAACCACAACCATCTAGGTGAGAACTACTATACTACTTGATCCTCTTATTTTATTAAAAGATATGTAGACAAACTTTTGCAGAATGTAGCCCCAAAGAAGTATCAGATGGTGGTTCGCATGAAAAAAATTTGGTAGACCCGTAATTTTTTCGTTTATATTGTACATATTCAGGGAAGGATAAATCCCATCTGCCGCCAAACCAAAATAGAATTTGGACTAGTAAGAAGTTTACCATATAAAATGGCCTTCCTTAATTCTGCCCTCTGCCCTCACATGGTGAGGTAGCTGGTACCTACCTACTGAAACTGAGAAGTTTTTTAGATTACTAACGAATACTTGCATATTATGTTGGATAACTTTCCTGAAGAAGATGATTAAAAAAATCTTAATAATCATTTCGCTTTAATTCCCGAAATGTGTGTGTATATATAGAATATTGAGAAATGATATTTAAATGCATGTCCCACAGAAGAGAAACAAACACACAGGTTGCTTGCCACATAAAGAACTGCATCGTTTTGAATATTGTTTTACTACTATTTAATAATTTTTTGTTAACTATTTTACGCTCGTTAAAATCGTATTACACTGAGAGTAGGTTCAAATATTTCTGTGACATGTGGCCTAGATCTTTTATGACCAATATGAGAGAATCTGTGATACATTGTCTTGCCGTTGAAGAGCCAACTAGTCCCGTTTTATTGAAAAAATATGATAAATCATTCTCAAGTCCACCCAAGTCGTATCCACTATCAACTTGAGAAGATTCATGCGGGCTGCTTGAACGCGCACTTGTAATCATTTTGACTTATTTCCTTATGATTCTTTCCCTCTTTTCGAATTATTTCATAGTCAGAGAGACATTTCAGCTCTATCTCTGCAGCTAGTGTTGCAGATGACCATAGGCGGTAGTAAACACTTACCATCAGGACGGTGGGCTTGTATGCTATCCAATAACATAATAATATAGGAAAAAACATGGTTTAGCAATATATTGCTCCGACAAAATAAAAAAACACTAACTTTAGGAACAACAGTGTGTTTAGTAGCAACACGCTGTGTTCGGGTTCGCGACAAGTCAATCGTCATCCTGAGGATGCCTCGTTAAGAGGTGAAACACGTGTCGATTTCTTACAGGGTTTTTATGACTCTTTAGGAATAGTTAAGCGGAATAGGTAACTAAATGTACGTGTATTGAACTTTAGGAACGTCGCAATGAGAATGAGTTTTCCGAATTCCTCATTACTAATTGGAAAACTCACTTTTGTCTTACTTGTAGAGACAAAAGTGACTGTAGTGTATTCATTTTCTTTTAAACACCTGCTTCCTATAATATTAGTTTTCACAAGCAGCAACAGAATATTCATTTCCTTTGGCAAAGCACCGCCTGTGTGCCTATCTACCTGTTGATAATGCTTCCTTGTTGCAAATTTAATATTCTCACGTGGTAAGGGATTTGTTTCCTACTTTACTCGAAATACATAGCCAAACGTGTTTAGAATTTTATCAAAAGTGATTTTTATTCTTTTATAATTTTAACTTTGTAATCTTCTTAGCTTTGTAATGATTTTGTATTAAGTACTTATAGTTAAAGGAGCGTCAATTCGGCGATTGAATTCCCATGGATGCAATTTAGAAAAATTATGTTGTAGTGTCCTACACAAATCTGAATAATAAAAGCCTGGAGGTTTAAGACCATTGCTGTTTCTGGTCAAATTAAAAACAATAAAGAATTTATTTCGACGAAAAGGAGATGTAGAAAAGAAGAGTTTGATATGCAACGTGTTTTTTTTTATAAGACATAACGAATCAAATGGTGTTTTTTTTTTGAATTGTCGAATTAATTGAATAATTAATTTGACAATTCATGATTATTTATGTAAAAAACCATTATTATTTATATGAAATATTACTTAATTCAGATAATTTTTTACAACTCTTTGAGGCGCGCGTGGAACACGACGCGCCGTCGACCCGGGCTTGGTCCTGATCGGACGGCGAGCTACCCATCACTCTCCGTCCGCAAGCCCGCGCCTACGGTGGCCGGAAATCGGCGATCGATTCCCGACGCCCGGGGCGTCCACTACTGCGGCGGCTAGGGGTTCGAGGGAGCGACCTTTGTCTCTGCCTCACGCGCCCCGCCTCCTCCTTCACGAGCATTACTGCTTCGCAGAAGGAGGTGACAGCCTGCCATGCCCTCTCGCTCCGCACCATGGCCTGGACCAGGGCCGGACGTGAAAGGTCACTGCCGTCGATCGCCTGCACGAACCACGGCGGTGCTCCACCCAAGCCGGGCAGACCTCCACCGTATGCTCCACCGTGTCCTCCGGGCGATCCACGCAGTGGTGACTCCCGGGCGTTTCCTCCTGCCTTATCTGAAACAGGAACCTCCCGAAACTACCGTGTCCGGTGAGGACCTGCGTCAGGCGATAGGTGAGGGCGCCGTGGCGCCTCTCTACCCACTCCTCAAAGAAGGGACTTATCGCCGCAATTGTGGCGTGCCCAGATCTAGGTTGCGACAATCGCACTTTCCAAGCCGTCATGAGATCCTGCCGGAGCTCTGTCCGCTGTGCCGTGATTTCTCACGGCAGCGGAGTGACACCCCGGCGCTTCATCTCCTCGCGCCACTCCCAGATGTGGGCGAGGACTTTCGCCTCCAGATCCCATGGCGGCGTTCCGGCAAGGAGGCTCGCTGCCTCGCCGGAGATCGTACGGTATCCCCGCACTATCCGGGTATCCACTGGCGGGCTGGCTGCAGCCTCAAGGTTGGCGCCCACACCGGTGCCCCGTAAAGGGCCATGGACCGCACGACCCCCGCGTAGAGCCTCCGGCAGGAGGCATTTGGACCCCTTAGATTGGGCAGAAGCCGCTTCAAAGCAGCCCCGGCCCGCTCCAGTTTGGGAGCCAAACGTCGGAAATGCTCCACGAAGTTCCATCGACTGTCGAGGACGAGTCCCAGGTACCTCATCGTCACCTCGACGTCGATGTGAACCCCTCCTACCGTTATTTGGGAACCCGACGGTGGCGCATTCCGAGGGCCATGAAAGCACATGACCTCAGACTTGTGCAGCGCCACCTCGAGTCCCAATTGCCTCAGAATTGTGGCCCCAGGACACCGGTCCTGGGGCCACATCTTCTGGGGCCACCGGCGAGAGATGTCGTGCGGTGTCCCACAGGGATCGCCCTGTACACCGCACGACATCTCTCGCCGGTTCCATTCCCCCTGGTGACCGGGGTAGATGACGGCCCTGTCCGCCAGATAGGCCTCGACCAAACGACAAAGGTAGGTCGGCATCCGGTGATACCAGAGTGCCTCCCTGATGCAACTCCAGGGCAGGGTGTTGAAGGCGTTGGCGATGTCTAGAGACACCGCCAAGACGACCCGACCCCGGGCCACAGCATCCCCCGTCGTGAGGGCCCGCACGCGCATGATGGCGTCCACCGTAGAGCGCCCTTGGGGGAAGCCAAACTGGCCATCCGCCAAATCCAGCCCCACCCGCACCAGCTGCCCGACGAGGCGGTTTGCAACGATTCTTTCAAAGAGCTTGCCCACCTCGTCGAGCAGCACGATGGGCCGGTAAGCGGACGGAGAGTCCGCAGTGCGCCCCGGCTTCTTGATAAGGATCAGTTTCCCCTTCTTCCAACGAAGTGGGAACTGGCCCCTCTCCATGCATGCGCTAAGGAGCCCCCTTAGTCGAGGCCCGAGAGCCTCCATGGCCAGGACCCAGGCTTTCCCAGGTAAGCCGTCGGGTCCTGGGGCGGTATTTTTGGCACTCAGCCTACGTACCGCCACTCTCGTTTCTGCCTCGGTCACCTCTGGAGCATCGTCATCGTCGTCGGAGGTGTGGTCCGCATCGGGTACCGCAGCAGGCGGAGCCATGGGCGGAATATTCCCCTCTCGAGGGGAACAGAGCGCTCACCACGTCCTCCACAAGCTCGGGTCGGAGACTCTGTGTCAGCGGGGGAGCCCATGGGCGGAGTTTCTCCCGCACCATCTTATATTCATGGCGTCCCCACGGGTCCCCGTCCAGAGTCCCCAGAAACTCCTCGCGAGCCAGTCCCCTGGCCCGCAGGATCTCTGCTTGGAGGGCGTTCTTCGCCTCTCTGTACAAGCCTGTTACCATGGATTCAGTACATGATTCTGAACCCCTCGCGTTGAAAGGACATCAGTCATTTTGGGCTAAATGTGAAAGTGCCGGCCAAACAAAAAAAAAGTTATATTCCGTTAGAACATGTTATTCTCTTCACTTTTAACTATAGGACCAAATCTGTAGGGCCATTCCCTGCGCTGTCATACGTCTTTGTAAAATACTGTTTTCAGTATGTTTTAGTAAGAGAAAAACAGTAATCTTATTATAATAATAGCTTTTTATGGCAGTAATCATTACAGTCATCATCTTTTATTGTAAAACTAAGGTTCTAGGGTTATTCTCCACATAACTACAGTATGCAAAATAACGATTTTTTAATAGTAGGTACTAGTCTAAGCTGATTGAAATAGGTATCACTAGTATTAACTTGTTTTATGTTCATAAAACGCCACAGGCATGGAACAGGGGTGTAGTGGTACTCTTCTTTAAAAAGGGCGACAATGCCCTGCTTAAGAACTATAGGCCCATCACACTTCTGACCCATATCTACAAGCTGTTTTCAAGAGTCATCACGAACCGTCTCGCGCGCTTGTTTGACGAATTCCAGCCTCCCGAACAAGCCGCGGATTCCGTAAAGGCTTTAGCACCGTGGACCACATACCTACATACGCTGCGGCAGGTTATACAGAAGACCGAAGAGTATAACCTGCCTCTCTCCTTAGCGTTTGTGGATTACGAGAAAGCCTTCGATTCGATCGAGACATGGGCTGTACTGCAGTCTCTTCAACGGTGCCAGATCGACTATCGGTACATCGAGATGTTAAAGTGCCTATACGAAAACGCCACTATGTCAGTCCGACTCCACGACCAGACCTCGAAACCTATCCTTTCGCAGCGAGGTGTGAGACAAGGAGACGTTATCTCTCCGAAACTGTTCACCGCTGCACTGGAGGATGTCTTCAAGGTTCTGGACTGGAAAGAACTAGGCATCAAAATCAATGGCGAGTATATCACTAACCTTCGGTTGGCCGACGATATAGTTATCATGGCTGAGACCATGGAGGACCTCAGTATACTGCTCGATGACCTCAGTAGAGCCTCCAAAAGAGTGGGTCTTAAAATGAACATGGACAAGACAAAGATCATGTCAAATGCCCATGTAACACCCGCTCTCATAAAGATCGAAGACGCTACGCTCGAAGTCGTAGACGAGTATGTTTACCTAGGACAAACTGTCTAGCTAGGTAGGTCCAACTTCGAGAAAGAGATCAAGCGTCGAATCCGACTCGGCTGGGCAGCGTTCGGGAATCTACGCAATATCTTCTCGTCTCAGATACAACAGTGTCTCAAGACGAAAGTCTTTAACCAGTGCGTGTTGCCAGTGATGACTTATGGCACTGAAACGTGGTCGCTCACAATGGACCTTATCAGAAGGCTAAAAGTCACCCAAAGAGCAATGGAGAGGGCTATGCTTGGAGTTTCCCTACATGATCGAATCAGAAATTAAGAGATCCGCAGGAGAACCAAGGTAACCGACATAGCCCGAAGAATTGCTAAACTTAAGTGGCAATGGGCAGGACACATTGCTCGCAGACCAGATGGCCGATGGGGCTGAAAGATTCTGGAGTAGCGACCACGTATCAGAAGACGTAGCGTTGGAAGGCCTTCCACAAGATGGACTGATGACCTAGTAAAGGCTGCAGAGGGCCTAGACAAAGTAACATTCGATTAGCGACAACGCTAGTAGAAAAGTCAAAAATGTATGGGATTGACAAAAGCTATCGAAACGTCACGTGATCATAGCTCAACGAATAGAAATTAGCTAGACAATATTTAACATCATTCCATTCATACAGCCTCGAATGATAACTTGCTAAGGAAAGACCAGAGACAATATGTAATTTTTATCGAAGAAATGAAATGAAATGAAATGAAATGAAATGAAATGAAATGAAATGAAATGAAATGAAATGAAATGAAATGAAATTGTTTATTCTGTAAATAGGATATCGGAATCACTTTTACACGTCATATTAAAAAAAATGTTTAAAATAAGCTAGATGAGGTCGGCGTTTCCTAACTGACTACTCTGAGAAGAAAGGCCGAAACAAACTCAGAGGTCACAGTCTCTTTTAAAGTCCAGACATAATCTTGGTCAAGCCATATGAGAACCATGTAGATTAGTGTCTGAAATGGTCTTTTGAGGAAAGAACCACACAGATTTGAGTGGACCTGTCCAGTCAGTGCAAGCATTTGTCAGTAATCGTGGAGCTCAACTCAGAACTTAAGGAGCTCAAATCGACGAACAATACCAAAGAAAGGACATTTGGGTAGGCCGCATCAACTACTCAAACTGCCAGACCATCATTAAAACTACCTGAGAAATAAAATTTAAAGAGGAAAAAAAACCCACATAGTCCTCACATTCACAATAATTAAAAATAATTTAATACTTTACAAAGTAATCATGTCATTTTGTTTAAAATTTTAAATAATGTCAATGTGAATATAAATCTGGTTTATTTTGATGTTTATAAGTAATAATTTAAATTTCAAGTATTATGGTTTTATCACAAGGCTTAGCAGAGCGAGCAGCTCAATCCCAAGCTTTTTTATCTTCTAAATAATCTGAAATTTTATAGTACCCTTTTTTACAAAGTTTGGTTTTAATACAGCTTTTAAATCGTTTAATAGGTAAGTTTCGAATGTCAATGGGAAGTTTGTTGTAAAAGCGTATACATTGACCCATGAACGAGTTGCCTACTCTATGGAGTCGTGTGCGATGTACAGCAAGGTTGTGTTTGTTCCTGGTATTTAAACTATGAATATCGGACATTTTCTTAAAATTTGATATATTTTTGTGTACATACAATAGGTTTTCAAAAATATATTGTGAGGCTACAGTCAGAATATTTATTTCTCTGAATTTCTCTCGAAGGGACTCTCTTGGACCTAGGTTGTAAATGGCTCGGACAGCCCTTTTCTGTAGAACAAAGATAGAATTAATGTCCGCACAGGTTCCCCAGAGAAGAATCCCATAAGACATCAGACTATGAAAATAACTAAAATAAACAATTCTGGCTGTATCTACGTCAGTTATCTGTCTAATTTTTTTAACAGCATATGCGGCCAAACTTAGCCTTCCTGACAATTTTTCTATGTGTGGGCCCCATTGTAATCTACCGTCAATAGTTATTCCAAGAAAAACTGTTGACTCAACAGGGTTCAACTCTATTCCGTTAACTTGAACATTGGTAGTTAGTTGCCTGACATTTGGCGTTGAAAATTTAATGAGTTTAGTCTTTTTTTCGTTCAGGAGAAGATTATTTACATTAAACCAATGCACAACTTTAGAGAGTGCATCGTTAACTTGTTCAAAGTTGACTAACTGACGTTTGATTTTAAAAATGAGGGATGTATCATCTGCGAATAATACGATCTTGTGATTATCCCTTATGTGGTAAGGTAAGTCATTAATATAAATTAGAAATAAGAAAGGACCTAGAATTGAACCCTGCGGAACGCCCATGGTGACCGCGGATCCTGCAGATCTCTTGCCATTAACATCGACCCTCTGAATTCTGAGCTGGCAACCTGGTGGTTGTTAAAGCAGAACATGAACTGGTGGACTTTTAACCAATGTTCAGTTACACATAGGATATCAACATAACTACAGTTCATGAACAGCTCCAATTCTAATTCCTTACCTAACACACCCTGTATATTTTGATGAACTATTTTTAGAATATTATTATTACATTTATTTAGATTACTACAATTTGATGGGTGAGATATTAAAGAACTTTTTGAAACCTTCTTATGATTTAAACCAGTATTTAAATTTTCTTCATTTATTGAGCAAGAGGTTTCCTCTATTGTCCTTATTTCTAATTTAAATTATAATTAATGTCAGTATTTGTTGCCAAAATATTGGCAGAATTATTAAAAATGTCATTGCATTGCTCAAAAGAAGCAAGTTGTTTAGCCAAATTTTTGGCTGTAATAGAAAAAAAATATGATAGCGACACAGCTATCTGTCTTTTGCAGTAGTTTGAAAGATAGTACATAACAATATTATGTCTATCTCTTGTCAAATACAGATTTTTACCAACATAATTGTTAGTATCAACTAGATGGAACAGATTATTATTGAATGTCCAATTATGCAATGTCATATTTAATTCAAATCTTAAGTTATTCTCTTCCTGTGGCAAACTGTTACTATAAGGGAATGTAAACAACACAATTTTTCTTAAACTAAGATTACACAACGTTCTATAATATTGGAGCAGTTCTCCTTTGTTCATACTTCCCCTATTACCCATAAAAATTAATAATGTAGTGTCCTGATTAAAGTTACATTAAAAATTTCTTTCATAATATGAAATAAAGAACAACCAGGCATACAGTAATTTAGTATGGAGTGACCTGGATATTCATCTGTTAACAAGTTGCCTAAGTCCTTTCCAATCTCATCGCAGAATAATACTACATCATTTTTTCCAATTTTTTTCAATTGTTTATTTGAACAATTGATAGCAGGAAATATCAAATCAACACAGGACTGCGGTAAGGTGGTATTGCATGTTGTCAATGAATGGTCCGGTGTAAGTACATTGGATGGTGTTTGACACTGCTCACAGTTGTTTGTTTGTGAGTTTACCAGCTCATTCATTGCCAACACATATTCCCTCATTAGATGTTCAGAGGTATTATATTTGTTAGTCATTGAACTAAGTTTCTCCTGTAAATGGTCAAGTTCAGATTGCAAGTACTCTGTGTCAATGTTGTACCTCCTAGTACTTTGTTCCAAATTAAAAGAATACATATCTAATTGTTTAAGCAAATTTAGCCTTTCTCTATTAAGTTTAACATTTTTAATAAAGAACTTTTGTCTTTTAATCATCTTTTGTGTTCTAACAATGTATTTATTAATTTTAATGTATTTTTTAAGTTTATTTTTACTGGTGACTACCCTCACTGAATTACATGACTTTGAATCCTCATCCGCTGTTAAATCAATAATGTGAGAGGGGTTTAGGGCAGAAACCATTGACGGGGCAATAGGCATCAACTCATTGAACAGACTTTGATTCAGCGAGGCGGTGATGTTATGGTTTGTAGTCTGAAGTTCTGTTATTTGACTTTGTGCCTCATGTAGCTGTTGTTGTAATAAATGTTTGTGACTAAGAGCTTGTTCATACTCTATGCTACACTGGCTGAACCCGTCCACAACAAGTTGAAGTCTGTCCCTTTCTTCTATGGCATCAGTGAATTGATTATATATATCTGAGCCATTTCAATTTTCAACTTCCTATTCTTTTCATGGGCATCAAAGAGCACCTTTTCATTGTCATCTATTTCCTTATTCAGTTGGTCACAGGACTCCTTTGAAGCCTTTAGTTCGCTCAAAGCCTGACTGAGTTTGGACTCTTCGAGGCGAGCACGGGCGCTGCGAGTCATAATCATGATTATAACTTAATAGGTAAGGAAGCGACAAGAAATAGGAAAAGAGAAGATAGTTGTGGCAGTAGTTTAAGAGATGATTAGTTTAAAAGGAAAAATGAAATTTAGATGTAAATAAGGAAGTTCTGTCACCAAACCAAACTAAGGTTATGTTTACTTTTAAAGGTCATTGGCATCAATAAGAAGCCTTATTAAAAATGAACTATCTAATTGCTGGTGAAATTATAGTACGTAAACAAACGAATAGCAAGTAAAATATAAAGAATTGTACCTGATATTACCAAGATGACAATGCAAAAATTCACTTGTGCCGGTAACTGTCACCGATTTAATTGAAATATTTACACTTTGCACTTGATAAGTGAAACTAATACAAAATACACATTATTAGCCTAATTACTTGATGAGTAATTGGAAATAGGCCTTAAAAACAAATTAATTGAATATTTAATAATGAAATTACAAGAGCAAATTCAAATCAGCTGTTAGCTGTAGTGTTGCCACAGGAGGAGAGTCGAAAGAAAGTCGAAGAGAAGAAACCAATGGATCAGACGATAGCAAAACGTAGTGTAGGTATGTCGTTGAAGCGATAGCGATTGTCGAAATAGAATCGCTCCGAAGCGAATGTCATTTGTCTAGGCCCTCTGGAATCTGCTGGATGCGGGAAGCACAGAATCGATCGAAGTGGCGGGGCTTGGGGGAGGCCAATATCCAGCAGTGGACATTTTTCGGCTGATATGATGAAATAGACCTAAAACCAGTTAATACTAGTGATAACTATTTCAATCAGCTAATAATAGTACTATTGATAAAAAAAAACTTTATTTCTCATACTGTAGGTATGTGGAGAATAATCCTAGAACCTTAGTTTCACAATAAAAGATGATGACTGTAATGATTACTGCCATAAAAAGCTATTATTATAATTAGATTACTGTTATTCTCTTAACTAAAACATACTGAAAACAGTATTTTACAAAGACGTATAACAGCGCAGAAATTGGCCCTACAGATTTGGTCCTATAGTGAAAAGTGAAGAGAATAACATGTTCTAACGGAATATAACGTTTTTTTTGTTTGGCCGGCACTTTCACAATTAGCCCAAAAATGTATGGACCGTGAATGTTCTCCTTTATCGTCGGTTATTTAAAAAAAAAATCAGTTGTTTCATACATTTTGACCGCGTAGGTCAATTGCACTTTTCTATGAAACAGTAGATTTTTTTTAATAACCGACGAAGCATTTCAACGTTGGGGGATTCAGATTCACGTACTGAATCCATGGTAACAGGATTCGCGTCGATGTCCACGGCAAACTGTATATTATAGTAATTATGTGTATGTAGTTTAGAACCTATTTATGTACTGTTGTAAGTACAGACGCCAGCACATCAACCTAAACCAATCTGTCAAAATTTCTCAATCAACATTGAACCTTATTCTTTAGCGATAGAGTTAAAAATCTATTAAAGAAATTTGACTGATTGTAGTAACTTGATGTGCTGGCCGTCTGTACCTATTTTAGTTATAATGCATTATGATTTATATATATATTTTTTTTCTTTATTCTTCTCAAACAGAGCACCTGCCATCTAATCTCTTCACCACCCTTGGTTGACTGGTAGAGAATGCCTAAGGCATTACGTTCGCCTTTGTACCTTTTTTGAGTGCGAAAAGTTTAAATAAATAAACAAATGATGGCAAGATTTTGTCAATGGAATTTCGCCTGTACCTATGTGTCTCTATTATGTATGCCATGAACCAATTAAGATCTTTCTGTGTACGTTTCCGTCGCAGCTGGATACAATTTCAATATTTCTCGAATATTGACGCGCGTTCCTCCAAATAACATTTCATCGGTCTTGGGGGAATTACGAATCCGTGTATCTTAGATGCGAATAAAATCTTTTTTTGGAAACATAAGCGTATTCAGGACAAATATTCATCATGCGATTTATTGTTCCCTTAGGAAGTTGATAAACGAGGTATTCATAATACGGTTTTGAAGTTTTAGTGTTATTAATTTAGTTAAATCTATTTTATTGGGATTATACCAGCCCCCCAATTACGCAATGCACGATCAATTTTAAATTGAAAAAGATTGCCAGTCCATTGCTTCATAAGTTCGACAAAAAACATCTGCTCAATTTTTTTTGTCGAACTTATGAAACAATGGACTGGCAATCTTTTTCAATTGGTTTCAATTTAAATTGATGGAGCATTACGTAATTAGGGTGCAGTATGTGATTGCGTACCTATTGTGTAATACACTTAATTTCTGGGACTAACGCTGTTGTAACTTGTAACCCTTAAGCGTATAGAGTTTTGTTAACAACAAGAAGGTAAGTAGGTACTTGTCTTTACAAAATCATGTAATTAAATTGGGTCATAGCTTGAATGTTCATATTTTGGACTTTAAACTGTAATTGGTCTCAAAACGTTTCAGATGGATCAAACAGAAACCTTTCTTTAGGAAAGTCTTTAGATGAAAAAACATGTGCGGTCGGGGGACCGTCAGGAAAAAAAAATCTTACACGATACTCGCTCGCACACACACACACACTTATAGGTATATAATAGAAAGAGACAGAGAGAGATACTCGCATGGAGGGGGCATAACACTGTTTCCTTACGTGTCGATTTCTACCAGTCAAGTCCTATCGCAGAAACTTCGTTCCAAAAAACTGAAATATTTAAATAAATAATTTCAAATAATGTGATAATTTATTTTGATGACCGTTGTAAATCAATATCAACTCCCCTAAATCGTAAAATAAAGATCATTTGCCCGAAAGTGTACGTGACTTTAAATTATTAGGATTTAATCGTGGCTTCGTAAGATAGGCTAAATAAATAGGTATCAATGTAGCCGTTTATAATTGAAACGTGACTCGATTTTGGGCTTGAAAAAGCTAATATTATTTAGGTATTTACTGCAAAGTCCCTGGATTTAGTTCAACACCGTTTAATAGTGTCGTTCGTCTATTTTCAAGGGTAAATGTAGCATGACACATTTAAGTCTTTGGCAAAACTCGAGTAATCCCTGTCTACTAGCTATCCTTTGTAATCCTTTCATCACGAACTCAGAAAACATTTCTCGCCTAAGTAATTTTAGTATGAGGGACGTCTCCGCTTACGAAGTTCTAAGAGGTGAATATAGCAAAGTAAATATTTTTTCTGCCTATGTTTAGGGCTACCTACCAGATTATGCTGAATAGATAGCATTTCTTTATTGATAGAATTATTTTATTTATTTTAAGTTTATAACAATAAACACGCGAATTTTAAAAAGAAATTGTTTGAGTTTTTACTGGTTTTATTTTGCAAGGTAGGCCATGCTTACACATTTGCCTTTCTTCCTTACCGTGATTCTTAGCACAAACCGGACAAGTTTTTTTGAGCAATACTATTAATGAAATGAAATGAAATGAAATGAAATGAAATGAAATTGTTTATTCTGTAAATAGGATATCGGAATCACTTTTACACGTCATATTTAAAAAAATGTTTAAAATAAGCTAGATGAGGTCGGCGTTTCCTAACTGACTACTCTGAGAAGAAAGGCCGAAACAAACTCAGAGGTCACGGTCTCTTTTAAAGTCCAGACATAATCTTGGTCAAGCCATATGAGAACCATGTAGATTAGTGTCTGAAATGGTCTTTTGAGGAAAGAACCACACAGATTTGAGTGGACCTGTCCAGTCAGTGCAAGCATTTGTCAGTAATCGTGGAGCTCACTCAGAGCTTAAGGAGCTCAACTCGACGAACAATACCAAAGAAAGGACATTTGGGTAGGCCGCATCAACTACTCAAACTGCCAGACCATCATTAAAACTAAATGTGAAAAAAAAAAAAAAAATTAAAACATTAAAGAGAAAAAAAAAATTAAAAATACCCACATAGTCCTCATATTCACAATAATTAAAATAATATTATACTTTACAAAGTAATCATGTCATTTTGTATATAATTTTATTATGTTATTATTTTAAGTAGGTATATGTTTTATTCTTTTATGTAAATATTTTTAAATCTGGTTTAATTGATGATTATAAGTAACAATTAAAATATCAAGTTTTATGGTTTTATCACAAGGTATAGCAGAGCGAGCAGCTCAATCCCAAGCTTTTTTATCTTCTAAATAATCTGAAATTTTATAGTACCCTTTTTTACAAAGTTTGGTTTTAATACAGTTTTTAAATCGTTTAATGGGTAAGTTTCGAATGTCAATGGGAAGTTTGTTGTAAAAGCGTATACATTGACCCATGAACGAGTTGCCTACTCTGTGAAGACGTGTGCGATGTACAGCAAGGTTGTGTTTATTCCTGGTATTTAAACTATGAACATCGGACATTTTCTTAAAATTTGATATATTTTTGTGTACATACAATAGGTTTTCAAAAATATATTGTGAGGCTACAGTCAGAATATTTATTTCTCTGAATTTCTCTCGAAGTGAATCTCTTGGACCTAGGTTGTAAATGGCTCGAACAGCCCTTTTCTGTAGAACAAAGATAGAATTAATGTCCGCACAGGTTCCCCAGAGAAGAATCCCATAAGACATCAGACTATGAAAATAACTAAAATAAACAATTCTGGCTGTATCTACGTCAGTTATCTGCCTAATTTTTTTAACAGCATATGCGGCTGAACTAAGCCTTCCTGACAATTTTTCTATGTGTGCGCCCCATTGTAATCTACCGTCAATAGTTATTCCAAGAAAAACTGTTGACTCAACAGGGTCCAACTCTATTCCATTAACTTGAACATTGGTAGTTAGTTGCCTGACATTTGGCGTTGAAAATTTAATGAGTTTAGTCTTTTTTTCGTTCAGGAGAAGATTATTTACATTAAACCAATGCACAACTTTAGAGAGTGCATTAGACCATCGCCACCGGTTAGTCTTGTCTGTTACCAGGCGAACAGAATAACAGAGTGGTCTTTGTATTGTGCAGGTGGAGCAACAGCAAACATGGCAACTCTACCCGGCAACGGCCCGCCGCCTGTTGCCACCGCGGTCGCCGAGTCGGGTTGCATCAACGCATGCCCGCGGTGCTCATGCTGCGGCTGCACGCTGCGCGAAGCCGCGGCCCGGCACGAGCAGCGGGTAGCCGCCAACGAACGGCTGGAGCGCGCTAATATAGAATGGAAACAGGTAACAAGTATACAAGTTGTATTGACAATAATAAGGCCGCTCGCCCACGGCGACTTTTTGTAGCGCGTTTTGTGAACGCGCTTCTGCATCGCTACTATCGCGCAGCATTCTTCATACATAATTACAGCTTCGCGACTGAATCGATGTAGACGCGTGACAGCATCGCTACTGCATCGCTACAAAAAGTCGCCGTGGGCGAGCGGCCTAACATTTGTTTATAGGCAAACAAAACACTGCAAGGAGAGGAAGATCAAACAAAAAATAAGAAAGAAAAAAAAACGAACGATGGCTGGATTGTGTGACTATCCAGGCATCGTTCGTGATATTGAAGAGGTAGTTAATCTAAACGTGGCTACAGCGAAGAATCGAAGAGGTAAACGCCGATTTCAATTAACATGGGACAGGCAAGCAGAAAAAAGAACTAAAATATTTATCTAAAGGTGCTCCCTCACCTGAGCATTCGCCTGTAATGTAACGTTACAGATTCAACTTTGGGCATTACGTGACATGTTACAAGTTCAATCAAAATATTACAGATTTAGTGGTATGAGGAACAGGGTGTAAAGTTCACTCAGCCTCGTTTGAAAAGGGAGGATCCTCCGGCCAGACGGGTGTTATGTCTGGCGGGCAACTGCCCGTAAGTTGATTTCGGATAGTCTTATCTATGTCGTTCGCGCGGTAAACTCTTCGTATGTGGCGGTGTAACCGCTACACAGGCATTGCGCACTGTAATGCTCGGTTCCCCTCCCTCACATGTATTGCTCGCTTCACTCACTGATGAATGCTCGACTCTGTAACGTTACATTACAGGCGAATGATCCCGGTGAGCACTGCACAATCACCTTAATAGAAATGATGGAAGATAAATTATTTATGCGCCGACCTCAAATAAATTGGAATAAAGGCAGAACGATCAACATTATGTGCCTCGAATAACGGAGATTGGGTAGCAGGCATAGGTTTCTATGAAAAGTTATCAAGAAAATGGGTTAATATCGAAATACACAATAAGTACAAAGAAGATACTATACACAGACTTTCGATCCTAATGAAGGATCGCCCCAAAGCCTATTATGTCCGATAGTGCTTCTACAAACAGTAATTTACCGAGATACGCTAACTAAACTTGATCATAATAATATAATATATATTGTAACAGTATAAGTATTACTGTCAGACACGGTTCGTAAGTATTTTCATAAGAAAGACAGTAGGTTCTTAAGAAATAACAATAATTTTTATGATACCTAGCATCTACAGTTACTGTCAAAATTAACTATCTACTCGGTCAGTTTTACAACTGTCGTAACAATTTAGTCTGGAAATCGTGGAAATATCGTGAGCTCCAGGTTTCACCGTAAAATATTGAAACACGTAAAGTTCAGGTCAATATCGTTACCTTTTTATTGGTTTAACACTTTCGACTTCACCCATTTTCATAAAGCTCATACGCCATGCCGCCATACATAATATTGCAAGTTGACTCCAGGATCCACCGGCATTACTTTTGCGCTAAAGTTAACCCTCGAGGAGTCACCGGAATTAGGATTGAAATCTTGTTAAAATATAGGTACAAACAATTTTACTTTCACAGTTTAAAATGCCGAATTCGCTAAGAAAACATTTGAAATGAGCCCTCCGCGAGGGCTCCCGGCATCCCATATGCGACTAGAGTGAACCCTTCAGGAGGATTCCCGTCACTGAAAGTGTTAACCCGTGAACAGAATATTTAAGAGCTTATTTATAAACGTTGCTTAAAGTTAAGTAATGATTCGCTAATCATTACCACGGTAATAATTACCGTGTCATTACTTAACTCAGTCGCTAGTAAACCACACATTTAATAGACCGAGTAATGCATCAACTCGTCCTACATGCCTACGGCCCATTTGGACGACTTGCAGAATATCAAATTAAATAATATTTTCATTCGAGTGCGAGTCGTCCCACGTTTCTTCTTGTGTGGAACTTTAAACTTTATCAACGTTTGGTACAGTCAGTAAGACAAGATATAACAATATATCGGTTGCTTAAAATTATAATGTGGGGGACATTATAATTTCTCGTTCATATTCGCGGCAAAATTGTCGCTTGATCGTCTCTGATGACGTGAAACTTAATATACTTATTGGGAATTTAATAACTATTTTCGAAATCACTGCAGGACGTGGTCGTAATTACTGAAAAATAATTATCTTTGTAATACGATAATGGTTCAGGTTATGTGGAAAAACATTTTCATGTCAATTCAAGTTTATTTAAATTCGTTAGCAATTGATTTACCTACTTCTTTGCATGATATAAAACATAAAATTAAAAGTGTGACATGTTACCTATGTAACCTACCTTCAATTAAATAATAAATTACACGATCCAATTAGGCTTACATAAAAATTTATGCTAGTGAAAGTTTGAAAAAAATTTTTTGGTACGTAGTAATAAATCGTAACTTTCTACCCACTCCGTTTCCAATCAGCAGTTAGGTATTGAAAAAAAAAAGATTAATGATTCTTGATTAGTCCGATAGGGATAATTTTGGCGACAATTTAAAAACTGGCGTTAGGGGCCGAAGTTGTCCGACGTGGCTATATTTTATCGTAGTCGTGCAAGCCATTGTGACGAGAGGGTTACAGAAATGAAAGGCTCTCAGAAACAAAGGAAAGTGAGGGGTTTTGTCTAAAATTAAAACTAAGTGTACTGTTTTAAAACTCTACGGCATGGTAAACTACGTGTTATGTAACCGAAAAGTATTCAAAAAGAAGTTACAACTATATGCGGAAAAGGCGAGCAGTGGTGGCTCAGTGGTAACGGCCCCGACTTACGAGTTGTGGGTCGTGGGTTTGAACCCAAGCAGCCGCTTTACTTTGTGTAAATAATTTCATCACCACTGCTCTCAAAACGGTGAAGGAAAACATCGGGAGGAAACCGGAATGTCGTAGAACCAAAAATTCGAAGACATGTGACATCCACCAACCCGCACTGGGCGTGGAGGATTTCGGCCCACTCCCTCGCACAGAGAGAAGGCCTGTGTCCCAGCAGTGGGAACATTAATAGGCTGATGATGATGATGATGTGGAAAAGGCATAAACACAACAAAGTTATTGGATATACAGAGATGATGGCGCGTGTTTAAAGATAGGTAATTTTGATATTATGCTCCAATAGGGTTTTTTCTAAAAATACGGTTTTCATAGATACTAAATAGATAACATCAAACAATACTCATAATTTACAAAACAATCCTTGCTAAGTTTGAATTTGAATATCAATTTGGACATCGACGCGAACCCTGTTACCATGGATTCAGAACATGATTCTGAACCCTCGTGGGTTGAAATTTTTCATCGGTTATTTAAAAAAGAAAACAGCTGTTCCATACATTTTGACTGCGTAGGTTTCTATGAAACGGCAGATTTTTTTTTTATAACCGATGTAATATTTTTCTACGCAGGGGGGTTCAGAATCGTGTACTGAATCCATGGTAACCTGTTACCTGTTACTGTACCTTGGCGTCGATGTCCCTGACAACCTGTATTTCATAAATTTCATATTACCATAAAATAATATCGTAAATTATACTTGCAAAACACTTTTCCATCAATTTAACGTTGAAAATGTCACGATCAGGCATAATATCTACAGTTTAAAAGTTTTGAATTTACGTGGGTACATTTTATATCATAATATGATTACATTGAATAGCCGTATGTCATAACAATATTTTGATGAACACAATTATTGTTATTGCAATATTCGATATTTAATCAAACCTTTTACGGAAAACGCTTTTAACGTGAAGAGAAAATTGGCTATTAACTGTATACTTTAATCTGTATTTTTTGTCAACCCGTGTGGAACGTGGTACTATTATTTATGGTGGTAGGACCAACAGAAATAGCACACCTTTGTGGACCAACAGATAGGTAAAAAAAAATCGGTCCACGAGAAAACACCCCATTATAAACGTATAACGTGCCAATATTATTTTTCTTAACACTGCCCGACCCGGGAATCGAACCCAGGACTCCACGGTCAGCAGTTGCGCTTGCGACTACGAGATTTTAAGCTATTATCGCGGGCCTTAAGCGTGGAGACCTAATCCAGAAATTTCGTATCGAAAATACTACCTAAGAAAAGAGTGTTTTGTATTGAAAATTATGTTTAACTGCTTGACAACAAAGTTCAAATTTACTTAAACGAATGATACGAGAGTGTTGTATTGAAAATTATGTTTAACTGCTTGACAACAAAGTTCAAATTTACTTAAACGAATGATACGAGTGTTGTATTGAAAATTATGTTTAACGGTTTGACAACAAAGTTCAAATTTACTTAGACGAATGATCCTTGACTATTAATAGTTAAATTAAAACCTTTTTATTAGTTTGATGTTCCCGGCCATTACGTTGTGTCAAGTTTTAAAAACTATAAATGTGAATAACAGTTCCTGTCAATGTCATCATTGCTATTTCTTGTATTCGGGTTAATATTTTACAATTGCGTAAGTTGATAAAAAATGCTATGCAATAGCTTCGCCGGGACAGTCCCCGAGTGCCACACGTCTTTTTTTCTAACAGAAATTCTAAGAGAATTTCTAACAGCTCGGAGTTTGGAAGTTGGCGGTGTGTAACCCCCGTGCCTTTGGTCCTGGGGGCCTACTCACTTAGCGAAATCGTTACGGACGACTGTCGTTACGGGCGCCTCGCTCTCTATCTAACGTGCGGTATCTCCGTAAGTGACACTGAGAACGAAGCGCCCGTAACGACGGCCGTCCGTAACGCCTGATCTCCTCGAAAAGCACGTTAAGCCGGTGTCCCTACGCCTGATCTCTCTCCGGTTGTGTCGGATTGTCGTCCCATCGGACTATGAGAGTGAGAAAAGAGAGAGTGCACCTGTGTCTCTCTCTCTCTCCTGCGCTGAAGGCTGGTGTCCGCTGAGATTAGTCGCGATGGCTGAAAGTCGGTCTGAAGACCTGGACCATGCAATAGTCACCATGCAGTAGTCAATAATCTACTTCATAATGGTGTATGTTCGTCCATTTACTCTGAGTATAATATGCCCATTGTCCTTAAGGTATAACGCGAAGAAAGAATTGGTTATCTTATATGATTCATATTTTTACGATAGCAATGTTGGCTTGGTTGATTCGCAAGAATTTACTCGTCCGAAACAGGCCAATCGACCGTATTTTAATTTTTTTCGATTTGCAAGAAGGTAATTTCAAATGAGCAAATCGACAACTCCAGAAATACGTGTTAGACAATTGGCACATTTTGAATTTTATGCAATAAAGTTAAGAAAAATGTACACTAACTTTATAAAATTTTGAATAATGTTATTTAAAAGTGCCGATTCGCCCGTTTTGGGCGAGTAAATTCCTGCGAATCAATTAATCTGCCCTTTGTAAGTAGGAGACAGCTGTTAATGTGACTAAATAAAACATCACTCGAAAGAAAGGAATCTAAAGGGCTGGAAGGACAAGTGACATTTCCGACTTGGATAAAAGTAGCTAAGACAATTAATAATTAGTGAAAACAAAAAGGTTGAATCTAAAATCTCCATGACCATAGTGCGATCGCAATCAGAATGGTCATGGAGATTTTGATCATAGATATTTTAATAATACATCTATGCCTATGATAAACCTTCATATAACAATATTTGAATCCTACTAATTCCAACTTTTTATATCTTAGTATAATAAATGCGAAGGTGAGTTTGTTTCTTACTCTTTCATGCTAAAACGACTGAACAGATTAGGATGAAAAATGGCACACAGATAGACCATGAACTATATAAGGACATAGGTTACTTTTTATCTTGATATTCCCACGGGATCGAAACTTATGCGGGAAAAACCACGGGGCGCAGCTAGTAAAATTATAAATGCAAAAGTGAGTTTGTTTGTAACAATTACACTTTTACGTTAAAACGGCTGAATGGATTTGGATAAAAAATGGCACACAGATAGACCATGACCTGGAGGACATAAGCTACTTTTCATTCTGGATCGCAGACAAAGTCACGGGCAACAGCTAGTCTTTTAATAAATGTTCACTAAATACATAAATGATATTTCGTTTTATGAAAGCTTAATAAATTGCGATATTGAACTAAATCTACTATTTATTTTTATTATTTACCTTCTTATATTGGAATACCATAAAAGCTTTTACTCATATTTTAATAATAGTCGACACGCCTCCGCACCAAACATTCTCATACGGGGTAACTCTGAGTTATTTGTAGCGTTCTTCTAATATAATATGTTTTGCAAGCAAATATAAGGGAGCATAAATATTGCTAGTTCTGTAGTATAAGAAAAAACTGTATAGAGACGTTCTAGCAAAGGTTTTCAAACATAATTAAAAATTCTTATACATGAAATGGAGAGGCAGCTTCTCCATTTGGACAATTTGCATTTAATTTAGAAATTCTGAAATTATAACGCTTAGTGGAAACGGCTTTGCATTTATTTTCCCCGCCATATTCTTAAAGAATAATAAGGCTAAATTATCCCAAATAAAGGTTAAATTATTTCTTATATACTCCACCTGCAAATTATCTCTAATATACACCTACAACACCAATTGATGTGATTGAAGTTGAGCTAAATGGTGCTGATCCATGCGTCATGTTCGTGAATGGGCGCCGTCAGTGGGGACTGGTCAATGGTCATCTCTTAGCTACCACGGCTTATCTTAATTTTAGAATTGTTTTAGTTTTTTTATTTTTATTACAGACGCTTTTTAACGTGCACGTCTTTTTACATTGTTCTCACATTATGTATAATTTGAACATGAATGATGTAACCAATATTTTGTAACAATATTCTGATTTAAAAGAGTGTCCGTGAAGTTTTTTGCCCGTTCTTCTCCATATGAACCTACTATGCTTTGGAATGGGCAACTAGCTTCATCTTTCTGACTGACTGACCCATTGACAATTCAAAAGTACCTGTAATTGGTTTATTAAAAATAAATGCTTTGAGTTTGTACTCTGTTATTAAAAGCCTGAATAATACGTGGGTAAAACTAGTTTTGAACTCATATTTTAACACCCATTTAGACACGTATTAATTGGTACTGTGTGCGAACTCATAAATCTGGCGAAAGCAGAACACATTTTATCGATTTTCAGTCGTTCGGTGGACAATAAATAAAATGTGATGCAAATCGTTCGCTTAGAACGAGGCTCTAGTAATCCCTAGCATTTGTATTTGATGCGCGACTTGAAAAGGATTTTCGAGCAGACTTCCCAGCTGCCGAGAAGCCTGCTAGTTCTCAGCTCATTGTAAATGTTGTCTTCTAAATTAACATCTTGTGTTTTGTATAACTGAATGTTAGTGCTCTCTAAAGAAATGCTGACAAGATATACCCTTGTCAAGTAGAAATTCATGTATAAAAGTAGGAATTGTAAAACTGGGAGAGCCTAGTACAATTTGCATGCTAAACTTTGAGTGACATTAACTGGTTGGCAATTCGCAGGTGGCAGTGGTTGCTGACCGGGCCCTCCTGGCTGTCTTCGTGCTCGTCACAGCGATATCAACAGCTGCTATCTTGTTACCCCAGCTCAACAACCTGCACGTCGGCAACACGCCTCTCAAACCCCCCATTTAGAGGCAAAGCAGCAAACTAGGGTTACATGAAACAAAGTCTTCTGCCAACGAATGTGTTAAATGAAAAGTAGTGCCAAACTCAAACAGTGCCGCACTTTTTTAGACTATAAAATCTTCTGTATAAAAACTTCTTAAATAGGCCCTTATCAGATAAGAGATCGCAAAAGCAAGAAATTGGAAAATAATATGGATAGGACTTTATTTTTGGATTCAGACTCTAGTGTGATAAGGCCCTATTAGAAATGGATAGTGGATAAAGTAATAAATAATATACGTAAGCCACTAAATGTTGAAGTTTGAAGCATGGATAGCATGGAACAGACTTTCGCCGCTACAGATAACGGAAAGTTTAAACTTTAAATGAGCCGACTTTTTGAATGCAACGACGACAGGCTTTTGAGATAGGTAAAACTATTTTTGCCGTGAATGAACTTTTAGAGATACCACTACTACTTGCACAAAGTTTAAAGTTTTGACGGAGACGTGATGCGGCTGTTCGTGCTCACTTTTAGTATGAATGTTGACCGTCATTATCGATTACGTTTACTTAGTTAAGGGGATTAGGTTACTAAATATACGTCGTCTATTATATTTTATTAAATAACGGTAAGTTTAAACTTTAAGTGAGCCGACTTTTTGAATGCAACGACGACAAAGTTTAAAGTTTTGAAGGAAGCGTGGTGCGGCTGTTCGTGCTCACTTTTAGTATGAATGTTGACCGTCATGTTCAGTGGAACCACGCATAAGGTAGGTACTGAAGTTACTTAGGTTTAAGTACATTTTATAACATAAGAAATACTTCTGGTATTTTAAAATAAACGCGTATTCTGAAGGCATGTATTTACATGTCCATTTTGACGTTCATCTTGTTTCGCTAGACATGAGCATTGGGAGACTATTTTATTACAAGCTTTATTTGTTTCTAATGATGTAACCTCTGTTTGTAAATAAATATTGAAAGGGTAGCGATTGAACCAAATATAATAGAACTTGTCGTACAAAATTATTATTTACTTTCGGTTCAAAGGGGCTTCGTTTTTAAGAAACATAATAGTCTTGTATATTTTAATCAGTTTGTGGAGTTTCCTTACCAAAGCTGATATCTACTTGTTTTCCGAATCTTTGCCTATAAGTCTTGTTCCTTTGTAAAGACGGTTGGAATCTAAAAGATTTCTTTAAAAATATGTACTTATAGTCTAGTCATTTGATTGAACCAAACATTTGAAAATGTCAATTAAGATGTTAAATATTGCAGCATGATATTAGAGATGGTAAATAAAGATGATAATATATTTATTAACTAATAGATGATACTTACTTTGAATGTGACACAATATAGTCTCAACAGTATTGTAGATTTATCTGTCTTGTTCATGCAGTGTTTTAACATTACTTAAGTAATTAATTTATAACGACAGATTATTTTCTCTGGATGAAAACCTTTTTCTCTATAATAGGGATGTTGACTGGGGAAAAAAATAAAAAAAACTAATTAATCCGTCAGTAATAATAAAAAAATATTAGACACGTATTTTTTGCTTTATCATAAAAAAAAATGGTTTAGTTAAAACGCATTAAAGTTGTGGAGTGGGAGTTCGCTACGTCACAAGCCGGTATAAAATCTACCGGCCAGTGACGTCATACCACATTTTATAACGATGCATCGATACTTTTTTTTGCCGATACGATACCGATACTCTTATAAAAATAGCGGCTATACCTATACCGATACGCTTATTTAATTCAAAAATTAAAGTAAAATAAATAAAACACATGTCAGGTTATTTTTTAAATTAATATAAAAATAACAAAGAACAGGCCAAACTAAATAAAACCGTTTAAAATTACAGATAGGTTGAGATTAGACGCACGAGAACAGTCAACCTAGCGAAATGAGATAGTTAAGCGAGTGCGACGAAACAAGACACTGAATAAAGCGCGGGGTTTCCCCGAGCATAGTTAGTTCGTGCCTCGTTAGCAACGAAATAGACGAGACAACACGCGCGTTTACATTACATTTTTAAAGCGTGAAATTTGAAAAGTATCGTTGAATCGGCCATAAAAATATCGCCGATACCGATATATCGGCAAATTTCGAGTATCGCCGATATATCGGCATCGGTATCGGTATCGGATGCATCCCTAATTTTAACGTCCTGCCTACTCAATGTATTGCCGTAATCTGTTGATTACGTAAAAAAACAAAAAATACGAGTCCAATATTTTTAAATAATCTACAAGACGGACACTTAAAAAAAATTGAGTCAACATTCCTATTGGCCTCAGTTCTGCCAAAATGGGCTACTTAACCAATAACCTCTCATTAATTTTGTTGATTGCGTGAAACAAATACGATACGTGTCCCAAATGTTGTAGGTATATTACTTACAATCCTTCACAATCAGTTTGTTAAAGATTCAAAACTTGTTTAGAAATGATAAAAAAATCCAGTAGATAATCCAACAGATAGAAAAGTTCCAGAAATTAGCGCGTTTTAACAAAAAAAAAATGGCAGTCATGGGGACTGCGCGCGAGATTGAAAACTTAAAACTAGTATTAGCGCCATCTATATTCTATAAGCCAGCACTACGTAAATCCATTTATGTTAAACCCCTACCAAAAATCACTCAACGCTTCTAAAGAAGATTTCACTTAAAAAAAACAACTACGCAAAATCATTACATAGTTATTTCGGAAAATGAGTGGTTGTGGTTTTATGTGGGTTGGTTCGTTTTGGCAGAACTAAGCTCAAAAATGTGGAAAATTCAACACAAATTCAGTAAAGGTCAACCTATTTTCCAGGCTGTCTACCAAATTAATCCGAAACTTTTTTAAAGCAAATCTCTGTTCTTCTATTGTCTTAGCTTAGTTAGGTACAAAATAAATGTTAACAATAACATAAGAAAAATTAAAATAAGCTCAAGGTTGTTGGAAATGAGTTAAAATGTTGTAAATATCGTAGCTAAATTATAATGATTAATGGGAAGTTGTTAAATTATAAGAATATTGATTATATTGTACAAAATTAAGAATAAAGTTTGCAAAACTGAATTTTGTGTTTATCTCATTTTAATTAACAACAGTATTATGTAATGAATCATAGGTGTAAAAAAATAGTAAAATAAAAAAATCCAACTAGTTTTTATTTGGTGGTCACGCGAATAAAATGGGCCTATTATTTCCCAGGAAAACTCCATAGTGACTTTAGCAATCACTCATAATGAGAGTACAAATGATAAATGATAAATTATTTTATTTCTGTAAGTAGGTCTGTACAAACACTTTTACACGTCAATCATATTTTTTTAACTAGATGAGGCCGGCGTTTCCTATCTGACTACTCTGAGAAGAAAGGCCGAAACAAACTCAGAGGTCACAGTCTCTTTTAAAGTCCAGACATAATCTTGGTCAGATCATGTGAAGACCATGTAGATTGGTGTCTGTAATGGTCTTTTGAGGAAAGAACCACACAGATTGAGTGGACCTGTCCAGTCAGTGCACGCATTTGTCAGTAATCGTACAACAAGCTGACATCCCTATTCTTTATACTAGGTATACATCCTAACAAATATTATTAATGTCAAAGTGAGTTTGTCTGTTACGCTTTCACTCTAAAACAGCTGAACAGATTTGGATAAAATTTGGCACCTGGAAAAAGACATACGACGATATTCCTACGGGATCGATACTTATGCGGGTGCAACCGCGGGGCGCAGCTAGTACATAATATAAAATTAAAGCTCTTTTCGTACATGTCTGTGTTCTTCGAAACTTCACAACGGATTCTCATGAAGTTTTCATCATTATTCAGATAATTTATGAATTTATTTTATTTAGGTACTGACATAATATATTAAATAAATTTCGATGTTTTGTCAAGTCGTAAAACCTAGCGAAGCAGTTCGCTAGTTGTCAGATAACGTGATAGATATATTTTTTACATCCAGTCATATTTCGCAAAGGCGTTCGCAGAAACGTCACTTAAATCTATTTATAAATATTTAATGGAATCTCTTTGAAAAAAAATGGCGCAATTTCCGGGAATGAAGTACCTATGTAAATAATAAAATATTCAGAAGCTTAGGAATTCTGTTAAGGATCACAAATATTTCGTAAATAGTAAGCTGATGAACAAATTATGAGGTCGGTTAGGTTTGTGCGGAATAATACCAATGATTGAAAACAATGCTTTTTATTCCATAACATTTTGGCAACCACTGTCAAGCTTCGTGCAGACTAGCGCGATGCGACACCGGTTATTGTTATATGGTGAAGTTTTCTGAGAAAATGTTTTGTTCGTGTCGCGTCGCACCGTTGCGTCGCGCTGGTCTGCACGAGCTTTCACACTAAAATAAACCGAAAGAAAATGCCAAAAGGAGTAGGTAGCAGGTGCTGTTCTGTAGTTGAAATGAAATGAAATTATTTATTCTGTAAATAGGATATCGGAATCACTTTTACACGTCATATTAATAAAAATGTTTAAAATAAGCTAAATGAGGTCGACGTTACCTAACAGACTACTCTGAGAAAAAAGACCGAAACAATCTCAGGGGTCACAGTCTCTTTTAAAGTCTAGACATAAGTAATCTTGGTCAAGCCATAGGACAACCATGTAGATTAGTGTATGAAATGGTCTTTTGAGGAAAGAACCATACAGATTTGAGTGGACCTGTCCAGTCAGTGCAAGCGTTTGTCAGTAATCGTAATAAAAAGTTTCTGCTTACCCCCATGGGGAGAAGGCGTGAGTTTATATAAGCTGATACAGTCAATTTTGTCGTAAGTATATAAATCATTGGTTATCTATTTCATCATTATTTACACTACCTACTCAATATTTTCAACTATGTCGTCAATTAAATCCGAGCATCAATTATCACAAGAGTATTATTATATCATCCTATTTCCAGTCTTGTGTAAATATACACCCTATCGAATTTCAGATAGATATTAATCGGAATGGTGTACCTGACGTCTAAATGATTGATTCACTTCTTTAAACATGGATTTATGCAAAAATCATTGAATTAACTCTTATTTACTACTCATGATATGCACCTTCTGCTTAAAGCATGTTATCTTTACTGTTATCAAAATCGGATTAATAAATTTGTTCAGCAGCCTACGGTCGCGTCCTAACCAAAAACGGTCGACGCTCTTTTTTATATGATGGATGACATACTCGCGCGATCAAACAAGTCGCGTTTGTATGTCATAATTCATACAGACGATTGCGTCGATCGCATACTCGCGCGGGGATCGCTTTTGGTTAGCGCACAGAGACGAATAAACTTATTTTCTAATTAAAATAATTGTAGGAGTCCGCATCTTATTTATAAGGGATCGTCGCGCGAATAGAAGGTCGTTAGAACATTTTGTTCGGACAACCTGAACGCGTGCTCGCGACGACTGAGGGAGCTTTCCGGTTTTCCGAACAAAAAGTGACATATGCCCGCGACCGGTCGCCTATTCGCGCGACAAACGCTTTTAAATAAGACGCGGCCAGAAAAGTAGAAATATAATGAAAACACATGAAACATGGAAATTCACTTTTATTCATATAGCACCGGCAAGCGCTAAATGTTCCATGAAAAGATTACCCCAAGCCACATTATGGATACCTACCGTGATTTCTGTTAACTCAAGGTGTAATGTAAAGTGTATGTGAGGCGTATAATTGGATCTCACGCATATCCTGCCTACCGAAGACATTCAGTGGACCGTCTTGAGGTAGTGTTCAATTGTTCACGGCCAAACTGTTCGCGCGGAAAATCATTCGTGCACCTGCTTGAATAGAAATTGAGAAAATTATGGGATTTGAGATAAGTATAGTACCTACCTAACTGGAAGGAGTAAGTATGTGGTAGTAAATGAGTGAAGAGGATCGGGGTTCCATTAGTTGTCGTCTGCAGCTTATGATGAGAAGCTGCACCTTGAAAAAGGATGCCAATAAGCTTGGTATTACAGCGCTAATCGCTGAGATCGTTTTTCAGATGGTGTTATACATAATATATTATACAGGGTGTTAGGGTAAACACCGTTATCCTTCAAACCAGTGGTTTGGTTTCGTTTAAAGAACATAAATTCAATGGAAAATCACAACTTTTTTTTTTTAAGATGTGCATTTAGAATCGTCACGCAATTCCTAAGGTAGATATTTTTGCCTGTCTTAAGCCAGGAAAAGGTTGTATTGTATTTATTCATGTGTTGTGTAGGTAGGTAGGACGGGCGGCGATCGATTACGTCACTCGGGCGGGCGCATATCCATGAATTTGCGGACGGTGTCGGAAAATAACCTTTTTAATATTTGTTAAAGAAAATAATGTAATTTTTTTTTTACTCGGTTTTTTATATTAATATTTAAGCCAACTACCCATAGTTTGAGTGACAACGGTGTTTACCCTTCCATCCTGTATAGTCGATCTCGATGAGATCCATCATAGACCATATCCATCGTTTTCCATCAAGCGAGATCGAGGTCAAAAGCAGACCCATACAGCAATAACAAAAAAATAAGTAAGTAAAATGAAAACAGAGAGCAGTGGTGGCCCAGTGGTATCGGCCCCGACTTACGAGTTGTAGGTCGTGGGTTCGAACCCAAAGCAGGCGCTTTACTTTGTGTAAATAATTTCATCACCACTGCTCTCAAAACGGGGAAGGAAAACATCGTGAGGAAACCGGCATGTCTTACAACCAAAAATTCGAAGACATGTGACATCTACCAACCCGGGCCCGCGTGTTATATAACGGCCCACTCCCTATCACAGAGCGGAGGCCTGTGTCCCAGCAGTGGGAACATTAATAGGCTGATGATGAATGAAAACAGGTTTTGCTTTCATCCTGTCTAAGGTGTACGGAATAATGACATAGAATTCTAAAGCTTGACCTATATATAGCTTATGAAACATACCAAAATAGAATACGGTTCCAAACAATTCGATACCAAGCTGTAGGAGCCCGGAACTTCAGTCTCCAGGAAAGCAATATTCCAACTGGGCTGTTGACAAAACAGTAAGTGTAAACAAAGCCTTACCAGTGCCTACTACGTTTACATTCGCGTATCAGCCCATTGTCTCTCGCCTAAGGCCAAGGCCATACAACTCTATCGACCCAAATTGGGCCACTCGAAACTAACAAGGATGTCTTACTTGAGCCCGCATTCAATCTGTATGAAGGGAAACGGTCGGAAATCTGGATATTATTGTTCTTAATGAGTGTAATTAGTAACTCAGGCATTCAGTAAGATAATCATTTGAAGGAACTTGACATTATAATGGGGTCATTGAAATTGATTATGGAAACCTATTGGCAATGATGTACGGATTTAATAAAGGACAGCGATGAAGCAGTTCTAAATTTATATTGGGCCGTAATGTCCACAGAGCTGAACAAAAGGACAATCTTCGAAAGGTAAGCCAAAGTTGGAGATGACGTTTATTATGACACCAAGTTATAAGGGCAGCTTGAAATTCGTGGTGATAAATTTGACTCATATATGTGGGTTAACGATCTTCTTGCATCATGCTTCATGCTCATACTGTATAATCTGAAAATAATCTGAAAATTAACACCCCCAGCGTAAATTGTGGCCGTTCTTAAAAATGTTGACTAATTTGTGATAGGCCAAGCCTTTCATTTCTAATAATATATAATTATGTATAGAAAACGTGTGCCTTAAAGATACACAAAGCTTTTACTAAGCAGAAAATTTAATATGGGTTTATATGTATTTTTGGATACACAATGTTCCAGACACTGTGTGATAATAAGATACACATGGTGCTAAGAAACACTTTATAATGTTAGTACACCAAAACTCTAGAAATCCTATTTTTGCCACCAAGCGATAAATTGAGAATAAAAAAATATTTTGGAAAATTGTTATCTGAAAAATTACCATACTTAAAATAAAATTAAAACTGAAAAAAAAAAAAAAAAATATTCATGCAACGAGACTTATAGTGTTAGTAACAAAAAACTTACAAAATATGTTAGTAAAACATTAACTCAGAAACAATTTGTGACATCACTGCTGAAAGCTGACAGGCTCAGCCGATACCTTGCAGCAGTGGCTCACAAACGCATAATCTAGCCTGCTTGCTACCATAGACAGGATGCTGTTGGTGCTGCCCCGTACCCTACTAATCAGGAATGCGCACCGCTTCCGGATTACAGTGTAAAAGCAGTCAACACGAGCTTCAGCTAACATCCCTGATGCGCTGCAGTATCGAGGCAAACCCATCAGCACCCTGAATGCGTAATAAAGAGTTTTAAATTGGAAATTAAGAAAATCTGGTACAAGAAAAAGGATCAAAATAAGAAACCAAGTTAACTGAAGCTGCACGTTGTTTTTAATGGTGCCTTTAGAGTTAGACTAAACCCAGGTCTTAGCTAACACGGGTTCCGTCACGTTGTGTTAAATGGGCAGACCAACGTCTGAAATAACGTATCCCAAAAAAAGTGAAGTTTTAATAAGTAGTATGTGCATGTAGGTATATGTGTTCTTCTTTTTTATTACGTAAGACCACGTACTAGGTAGAAAGTTATCCATGGTAAACAATTTAACAAATTAAGTCTTACAATTTTAACAGATTTTTATTTTACCTTATATTTTTTTTAGAAACGACTAAAGGGAATTAGACATAGTTTTTTTTGGAAGGATCTGTCAATTTAAAAAGGGAAATAGAATCAATTAGTATTAGGTATTTCTTTGAAAAAACTGATCTTGAAAGAGCATTGAAAAGAATCAACGACCACGACGCGAAGAACCACTTTATGGAGCTTTATCGTAAATACGGATTTTATAAATCATACGGTGTTATATTCAATTTTAAGTGAAATTGAACATTTTGTAGTTGTTGGACCGTTCCGTACCTAATTAGAGTTTGGTGCTTATTCGGTTTTCTCTCTTTCACTCAATTTTCTAGGCGAATTAGTCTTCAAGAACGCAGTAGTAACCCAAGCCTCCGTCTAAGATTTCAATTCAATTTGCAAAATGGTCACTAGAAGAAATCCTTATTGTTCCGTCTGACCTATTTTATTGTTATTCGTAAAATAATACAGTAAATGTAACGAAAGACTATTCATTTATCTGTATACACAAAGGAAAATCTATAATTGAACAATTTATGTCAACGACCTCATCAATGTATTGCCCGATTTATTTATTCCAGAATTCGCGTTTGTCATTGAGTGCTCTCTCTATTTGGATAGTTAATCCAATAGAGCACGCATCTCGATGAGAGATATTAAGCGAGTTGGAACACATACATATTTCCACATACATATATGGAAATATATATTATTTACATATATGAGGTCAGTTAAAAGCCACTAATTTAGTTAACAATACCAGTATGTTACTTGTGTTTAAAAGACTCGTAAAGGACTTATCGTTGTGATTTTGTTCTTGTAATTGTAATTATCTATAATTAATCTTAATTTATTTTCGTTGCTTACCGATACATTATAATTATTTAGTAAGTATATATTTATTTATGAATCTAATATTTAGGATATGTACCTATATATCTGTGTATCTACTTTAGTATATTGTATACTTAACAATATACTAATATAGGTACACACGCACCAACGACAGCCCCATTTTTTGTTCAGGCACATCACTGTCCATTCCAAGGTTGCCTGGAAGAGATCGCAGAAAGCGATACCGCCCATTGTATATTTTGTAGTGTTTGATAAATTTTGTTTATATTTTTGTGGTGTACAATAAAATACGTAAGTATATATATAAATATAAATAAAATAAATAGTAAGCAAATTCAGAGGGCCTAGACATTCCTATCAGCGATAACGATAATAGAATGGCTTATGCTATCGAATAGCTTATTATGCAAAAGCTGTTGAAAGTTGTTGCAAAAACGCTTTGAAAGCGAATATATCATCTCAGCCCAAAAATATATACGTTCTTCCAATTTTTTTAATAGAAAAACTGTCAGGAATGACTCCAAAAAATTAAAATTTTCCACAAAAAAATCGTTGTACAGCCTCTGGGGTGGTAGAAAAGCATTTATCGTCGAATTTGATTATTGCTAATTTAAATCAAATTTAGAATGACATAATGGTATTTCCAACTCTTGTCATCCACAGACAGACAAGCGTGATGAATTGTGAGAGACCTAGCATCTGCAGCCCAGTATTATGTACGTTTAGTCTCGGTCTATAGATATTGGTAGCTCTACATCTCTCTACATACATACCTAGCACGGATTACTCCTTCATATCTAGATACCCACTGATTCATGTCTCGTGATTGATCGAGGAAAGTACCTATCTCCATTTGTTTTGAAATATCAGACGCTTCAAGCTGTTTTCAGACCAGCGCGATTTGTCGCGCGACGCGACACGAACAATTCAAAACTTCACGGTATAACAATAACCGGTGTCGCGTCGCGCGACAAATCGCGCTGGTCTGAAAACAGCTTCATTCGAGTGACGGTTCATTTTTAGGGTTCCGTACCCGAAGGGTGACAAACGGAACCCTATTCATAAGCCTCCGCTGTCCGTCTGTCTGTCAGCGAGCTCTATCTCATGAACCGTAATAGGTAGGCAGTTGAAAATTTCACAGATTGAGCATTTCTATTGCCGTAAGAGCAACAAATAATAAAATTAAAAAATAAAGAGGGGTCGCCATACAATAAAATTAAATTTTGAAAAAAAAAAAATCTGACCCTGGCATGTGGGGTATCATTTTCTAGAGCTCATCGAGTAGAGAATAAATATAATTTTTATTTGTTTTTATCTTCAAAAATGATGAATTAGGGGGCCGTAGAAGTTGTCTGTTTTAGACCATTTTTGTACGAGCTCTATCTCAACAACTAAACAAATTAGGAATTTGAAACTTGTGTGTATCATGTAACATATACTGTTTATAATCAACAAATACTAAAAACGCCGATTCATAACGTATTTTATATAATATGCCCGATTTTCTGCAACTTAAAAAAATAATTTTGTATTTCATGCTAATATTATGCGATATAAATTCCACAGATAACTATTTAATAGTCGGAGTAATGACATGGAATTAGTAAGTACCTACTATTATGGCAGCACATACTATTTCGATCATTTAAATTTCGATCATCCAAAAAGGTCTACAAAATAAACTTTCTTCACAAGATTTTAAAACCGGCCAGTATTTTTTGAGTTAAAGAACTTTATCGACTTTTTTCAAAGTATCCCTAGACGGTGTTGATGTGTGTACCTCGTGTTAAAACTACACTCCAATAGACAATATATTCAGTAACATTGAAATGAATGCTGGCACATACAGTGTACTATTCAGTTACCTAGCTTAAACCGTTGTGGATACAATTTCATATTGAGAAAAATTATTGGTGTAAAAATATTCGGTCAAGGCGGCCAATCTCAACGGAGACTGGCCTTCGGCGCGGGAGATATTATAGTGCACAAGTGTGTGCGCAGACACGAGTGCACTCTCTCTTCCCTCACTCTCATAGTCCGATGGGATGTGTAAAAATAATAAGTAAGAAATAATAGATTTCTGTATGACTATCAAAAATAACGTAAATAAATACCTGTATTGAATTGACCCGTGCGTTTGCACTGGCGAAACATCACGACAAAACATGTTGAAATCTCTAGTTCCTGTCAAACATTGTATGAAAAATTGACAGAAAATAGAGATTCCAACATGTTTTGTTGTGAATGTTTCGCCAGTGCAAACGCACAGTTACTTATAATTAAAATTTGGCGTACTACTTACATTCTATTTTGTACAATATAGTCTGATGTAGCAAGAGAAATCCTTTTATTTATAAGTAACTAGCTTTACCCGGCCTGGCTTTGCACGGTTAGCACTAAGTACTTATCTACGGCGCATCTACCTTTCCTAATTACCTATTTCTACCTAATTACCTACCCTACCTAATTACCTACCCTACCTACCTACCCTACCCTTCTTACCAGGGTAGGTAGGTACCTAACCTACCCTACCTACCCTACATATCTACCTGCTTACCTACCATATATACCTATTTATACCTACTAATACTATGTTAGTAGCAAATAAATAACTTTGACTTTAGTTAATGCATGTTACTGGATAAAGTTAACTTAATATTTTTCTCTTAAAATAAATGAAATATACTCCTACACCTATATTTTAACACAACAATGTTTTCTCATTAAAATTAGACAATTTCTTTACAAATCTTTGTTTTTTATAGCGCCTCTGTTGTTACCTTTACGAAAGTATTACAAAAATTCATAGTGTTATATCTTGTACGACATGGTATGGAACCCTTCGTGTGCGAGTCCGACTCGCACTTGACAGATTTTATTTAGGGTTCCGTACCCGAAGGGTGACAAACGGAACCCTATTCATAAGCCTCCGCTGTCCGTCTGTCTGTCAGCGAGCTCTATCTCATGAACCGTAATAGGTAGGCAGTTGAAAATTTTACAGATTGAGCATTTCTATTGCCGCAAGAGCAACAAATAATAAAATTAAAAATTAAAGGGGGGTCGCCATACAATAAAATTAAATTTTGAAAAAAAAATAATCTGACCCTGGCATGTCTGGGGTATCATTTTCTAGAGCTCATTGAGTAGAAAATAAATATAATTTTTATTTGTTTTTATCTTCAAAAATGATGAATTAGGGGGCCGCAGAAGTTGTCTGTTTTAGACCATTTTTGTACGAGCTCTATCTCAACAACTAAACAAATTAGGAATTTGAAACTTGTGTGTATCATGTAACATATACTGTTTATAATCAACAAATACTAAAAACGCCGATTTATAACGTATTTTATATAATATGGGCGATTTTCTGCAACTTAAAATAATAATTTTGTATTTCATGCTAATATTATGCGATATAAATTCCACAGATAACTATTTAATAGTCGGAGTAATGACATGGAATTAGTAAGTACCTACTATCATGGCAGCATATACTATTTCGATCATCCAAAAAGGTCTACAAAATAAACTTTCTTTACAAGATTTTAAAACCGGCCAGTATTTTTTGAGTTTAAGAACTTTATCGACTTTTTTCAAAGTATCCCTAGACGGTGTTGATGTGTGTACCTCATGTTAAAACTTCTCTCCAATAGATAATATATTCAGTAACATTGAAATGAATGCTGGCACATACAGTGTACTATTAACTACCTTAAACCGTTGTGGACACAATTTCATATTGAGAAAAATTATTGGTGTAAAAATATTCGGTCACGGCGGCCAATCTCAACGGAGACTGGCCTTCGGCGCGGGAGATATTATAGTGTACAAGTGTGTGCGCAGACACGACTGCACTCTCTCTTCCCTCACTCTCATAGTCCGATGGGATGTGTAAAAATAATAAGTAAGAAATAATAGATTTCTGTATGACTATCAAAAATAACGTAAATAAATACCTGTATTGACCCGTGCGTTTGCACTGGCAACACCACGACAAAACATGTTGAAATCGGTAGTTTCTGTCAAACATTATGCATGAAAAATTGACAGACAGTAGAGATTCCAACATGTTTTGTTGTGAATGTTTCGCCAGTGCAAACGCACAGTTAAAATTAAAATTTGGCGTACTACTTACATTCTATTTTGTACAGTATAGTCTGATGTAGCAAGAGAAATCCTTTTATTTATAAGTAACTAGCTTTACACGGCCTGGCTTCGCACGGTTAGCACTAAGTACTTATCTACGGCGCATCTACCTTTCCTAATTACCTATTTCTACCTAATTACCTACCCTACCTACCTACCCTACCATTCTTACCAGGGTAGGTAGGTACTTAACCTACCTTACCTACCCTACATATCTACATGCTTACCTACCATATATACCTATTTATACCTACTAATACTATGTTAGTAGCAAATAAATAACTTTGACTTTAGTTAATGCATGTTACTGGATAAAGTTAACTTAATATTTTTCTCTTAAAATAAATGAAATATACCTACACCTATATTTTAACACAACAACATTTTTTCATTAAAATTAGACAATTTCTTTACAAATCTTTGTTTTTTTATAGCGCCTCTGTTGTTACCTTTACGAAAGTATTACAAAAATTCATAGTGTTAAATCTTGTACGACATGGTATGGAACCCTTCGTGTGCGAGTCCGACTCGCACTTGACAGATTTTATTTTGTTTCATTCCATGTTTGTTTGTTTTTTTTTGTTTTCAATAAAAACGTTGCCCCACACTAGGAATTTCTCCTGTAATGTGGCAACAAACTTTTAAATTCACATACACAAATAGCCAGACCCGGGACAACTACTTGTAGGTCGTACAAATATTTGTTCAGTGCGGGGATTGAACCCGCGACACGCAGCGCAGCAGTCAATCGCACCACACGACATTGACAAAATTGCATAGAAATTAACGATCATCTGCTACTTTCATTTAATTTTTCGATCATTCGGTAGGCCAGTGAAAGATGTCGAGTGCCAAAATCCAACATCATTGGATCGGTTCACTAATTAATCCATATTTCACTTTTGTTTCTTTTTGTATTCAGGCGTTTCGCTTTTAGTGAAGGACAAGAATGAACAAAAAATTAAGCGTCTAATATCGACTTTTTTGCATTTTTATACCTACTTAATAAAATATTTTAAACTCTTATACCAATTTAAAAAATATGTAAGTTAACAATCTTCTTCTTTTCCTTTGGTTAGGTGACTAACCTGGTGTCAAAGTTTTAAAGCCACCCATGGGTCTCTGATTTGACTTCAGAAGCCGTCGAGAAATATCTCTTAGGCATGGCCGGTTCCCTCGCGATATTTTCCTTCACCGTTTTCTAAGCAAGTGATAATTATACAAAACGCACATTAATCCGAAAAGTCAAAGGTTGCCTACCTTGGGTTCGAACTCGAGACCTATGGGTTGGCAGTCTGACGGTCACACCACTAGGCTATCACTGCCACAAGATAACAATGATAGGGTCACATGAGGGATATGAAGGTGCGACTTTGCCCCACTATGACTATGAAGTCATAGTGGGGCAAATACGCACCTTCATATCCTATCCTATACCTACTATTAAATGAGCAATGTTTGTAAAGTTGCAATACGGGTTTACTAGGGCGAAAAATCGATCTAGGTAGGTCTCATATCTCGAAAAATTTCTCTATTTTCACTCGAAGAGCTCGGTCGCTGAGGTACTTCTTAAATTGTGTAAATGAAGCCCAACATTATGGAAGGGGTTTCTATATTACACACAAACTTCAGCGATTCAATATTGGCAAGATGGTTACTGCGTAGCCCAAAAAGGTTTTTTTTTACATAAGCTCATTACTATGCGGATAAAACGCTATGTAAGCGTAGTCAGGAACCCATTAAGCACTCGACCCAAACAACAACTAAAAGGTAACTTCTATTCTTGAACGTACTATGTACAGGTATATATGCTGGATATAGGTAATTATATACAAATCACTTTCAGTGACTTTCGGCTCGGTTCGGGATGTTTAATCCGACATAAGTTGATATACTTGATATTAAGTCATGGAAAGCTGCTGATAATTTCATAACATAAGAAGTGAATTTATGAATCAACCAAGGGATAAAGAAAGAAAAAAAGAGAAGGAAAAAAAATAGGTTTAATTATCACAGAAACACGTGCACATAAAAAGGAAAGATAATTGGAATGAAAAATCACACAACAGTCGGCAGCTGTACGTAGTAGCTGTGACAAGAAGACTTAAAATAAAGAAAAAAATAAAAGTAAGTAATAATACTGTTCTTCAACGAAAACTGAAGCCCTAAATTGAAGCCCCAAACGCCAAGGAATTACCTGCAGATTTCAGGGTTGAGCATATTGTGGGTCGAAAGAATCTTTGCCTGATTGTGATTTCAAAACAACAAATAGGTATTCCAAGTCTGAAAAACAAAACACGTGCAAGCCATTTCTTTTCAAAACGTCAAGGTGTTTGTTACATCACAAGGTGGCGACGATGACGTAGAGGTTTCATTACCCAGCAGTCGGTAATGCGCAAGCACAATATTGAGGTGCTGCTTGTTTCAAGCCTGCTGCAGACGCATATAGAACATATTCTGGAACAAACGGAGCTCTAGGCCGCCCACACTCTACATCTGTCTAGACAAGTATGTTAGCATGAGTGATGGGATGAAGATGTCGATATAATGTTGGATTCATTTTTTTCTGTCGTTCTTTCTCTGGCCTTTGAGCTGCGGTGAGACTTATAATAGTTAGATATTATTTTTTAAGCTTTTACCCAAATATATAGGTTTATTTATATTTTCAATATTTTACATCACACTCATCCCAGATACATGTTTACTTTGTGTCTTAAATCTTAAAACATTTTATGTAGGCTTGCAACTATTTACACAATGAAGTGCTCCTACCATTATTTCACTAGCAACTTAAAGTTTTAGCAAAATACAAGGAGTGGTTTAGTGAGGCTACGTCACGTTAAAAGACATGGCGCTAACCGCAAACAGCTGCTACGAATGAGATACATTTTTCTTAATTAATACAGTTTGATATAAAACTTGCTATATGATATCACTGTGTTTTTTCACCTTTCATTTGAACTTAAAATGAAAATGATACATCGATATTTATCCCACGATATCTGCAAGCGCATCACTAATCCGTAGTACAATTTGCAAGGCCACACGCTTTGTGCCAGAGACGAAGCTCGTAAGTACATTTCGCTGACATTCCTTTGGACAGTTCATAATACATGAGAACACGAATTTTGAACCATACAATAAACATATTCCCGTTGGAATGTGAAGATTCTACAGCTGGTAATTTAGAAACAGTCTTTGGAGAGAGATAGCTATATACATTCTACCACTGAATATTTAAAGAGAGGATTTTTTGAGGTACTCGTCTGTTGGTTTTTTTTCTCAAAGTCTACATCCACACTAATATTATGAGTGCGAAAGTAACTCTGTCTGTTTGTCTGTCTGTGACCCGGCTGCGTAATGCCAGACTGTCTATTTCCTACCACAGACAGATAGTCGTCGCTGGACCGCTTTGTGCTCGTTCCACTAAACAAAAAATTGTATTTCAACGCAGACAGTCTCTGTATTAGTATACATTATGCTCGTAGTATTTATTCTTTTTCGAGTTATCTATCCCTTATGTTTTGTCTCCCTAAGGTTGACTGGTAGAAAAGTCCGCCTTTGAACAGTTTCTTTTTACTTGTGAATTATTGAACTAGTAATTACGTATTATATTGCCAAACTAATAAAAAAAGCGAAATATTTGACAGCTCTTTGCAACATTGCCCACTTTTAAAATGAACGCTCTTAACATTGTATAAAGAAATTAGCTGTATGCTGTTCGTTTACGTAACTTTTTTACAGAAACTATTTATTGTTCATACTTTACCAGATTTTATTTTTATTTAGTTCATAAGGACTATAATACACATGTTATAAAGTTCTACATAATAGGTATATGATAATATTATATTCGTCGACAGAAGATAACTTTTGTCGATCTTTATTACATAAAATATTGAAATAACTTATGTAAGACAGAGAATTTTGCAATGTCGTTACTCTTTATTTTAAATGGAGTGAAACCCCTGAAAATACCCTTTTTATTTAAAGAAAGAACTTTTATATTTACACTAATAAGAAATAGGGCGGTATAATGACTGGCTTTTGATGCTAAAATGTGCTCGTTTTCATACGACATATGAGAATATTATTAATTTGGTATACTTACGCGGTTTACTGCCAGTTTAGGTAAAAATAAAATTGATTAAATGAGTTATTTATTCATGAGTTAGGTATTTTATATTTAATCATATCTCTGGTCGTAAAACTCATGTGGGTTAAAAGACAAATGAAAGAGAAATCTTTCTAAATGGGAAATATTTAACTGATCCTCTAAAAACTTATTGACCTCCTGATGATGATGATGAACACTTTAATGAATCTGTTGCGGCATCTAGATAGCCACATACAAACTACGCGTCACAGTGACGTTACGCAAAATCCTGCATCGCGCAAGTAGGGTTTACCGCGCGATCAGCACTTTATACATTGTGCCTGGTCACCGGTGTCCGACCCGTTAAGGCGAAGCAATATAATAAATTTTATCAACAAATCCACCATAATAAGGCATTGCAACTGTGATCAACAGCGCGCGAGCCGAGTGAGCGGTGCCGCAGTAGAGGCCTGTGAGCGCTACATCCAAGTTGGTCACAGTTACTTGGTTATTTAGGTTTTTATAGGACCCAAAAATAGGAATTATAAGAGGTTCACAAAAAGAAGCGCATTCATTATATTAGAGTGTTCAATAATATTTTTAGGAAAGCGAAATGGGAATTATTTGAGGTACGAGTAAATACAAGCCTTTCTAAAAGACATGATGGTCTAAGTGACAGCCTCGAACATTATGATTAATTTTGAGTATAGATTTCCAAAGCAAATAAAGTGGTCGCCATAACCGCAGGTGTCAGTCTCTGTCATATTAGGTCTATTAATATTTCAACAAGATTGATTGGTCGGCTACGAAAGACTAAAATTCACCTTCAAATAAACGCGGTCCTTCAACTAGAATCTTAACATTCATGTAAGTATAATAATGCCTTGAATAATTCAATAGACAACGCATGTTTTTAAAACGTGCAATAAAATGAAGTAAGTGAATCTTGAATAGAAACAAAACAATTGAAAACGCGTTATTAAAATGATTTTGTTTTAATTAACCCCCGACGCAAAACGAGGGGTGTTATAAGTTTGACCGCTATGTGCATTGTCTGCCTGTGTCTGTCTGCCGCACCGTAGCTCTTAAACGGGTGAACCGAGTTAAATGCGGTTTTTGAAGTTAAACGGGTGAACCGAGTTAAATGCGGTTTTTGAAGTTAAACGGGTGAACCGAGTTAAATGCGGTTTTTGAAGTTAAACTTCTTTAGCGGCGTTTTGCACTTTTTTTGGGATGGGTAAAAAATTTTAAACTCGCGTCAGAACGTGCCGTAAGATCCGTTGCCTAGCAACCGTCAAAGTAAATATCAATATAAATAGTCTTTGACATTACGTAAAGATTGCGAGGTAAGAAATGTTACCCATATTGATGGGTATAAAAAAGCAGTCAAAACATACTTCATGAAAAGTGTTTAAATATAAATAAATGCGAAATTATTCCCTGACCATTCCAAAATATTCAAACATGCACAACGTTAATGTTCAAGTTTTCACTTCTGCCAGCACTCCCGGAATGCAACCCGTTGTTTTTTTTAGATGAATTTTGTTTTGAGAAGATTATTAGCTCTTTTCTAGTTGATGAATGTATGAGCGTCTTCCACAGGTCTGATCAATTTGAAATTTGGTATTCTGTTACTTCAATGATATTAGAAGAACATAGTAACCTTGAACTGATGATGCCGCATCACCTGGAATTTGTCGCAATAAGAAAGACATGTCGTGCGTGCCTTAATTGATAGTACTTACTAATTCCATACTGCCATGTCATTACTCCGACTAGAAAATACTTATCTATGGCGCACATTACCGCACTAGTGCGATTATGTAAAGAAAAAAGCACGTGTCTATAATACACTGCATTATGAACCTAAAAGCGGTTAAATAAGAGCCACTTTACGAGCAACTGTGTTGAAAAATATTTTTATATTGAAAGAAATTCTTAAAAACATAATAGTACATTGTGATACGAGTGTGCTGTATTGGTCATTACCCACAAGGCGGTATAATAGTTTTTAGTGAGTGGGTAATGATCAAAGCACACGCGTTTCATACGACGTTTTACAACACATTTGTGAGGAAAGAAACCGTCTTGTTGTAAGAACTTATGCTACAATAACGTAACTTTAGAGAAATTATACATTTAGATTTATAAAGTTCAACTGACCTTTGTTGCCAGGTACTGACTATCCACTTCCTTTAAAAACGTTTCTACGTCGGTTGGTATTTTGGGTAACAATTAGATTTCGCTGCTCGAATTTGGTCAAATGGAAAATCCAGTATGGCGACTGTGAAAATTTTCTCATTTTTCGTCATAGGTGTCGTTTTCGTAATTTTCAATCATGCTAAAACCGATAGTGAGATCAAAATGTAAATCCAAGATGGCGGCTGTGAAAATTTTCGTCATTGGTTTCGCTTTCGTAGTTTTCGATGGTTCTAAAGCTGATAGTGAGGTCAAAATCAAAATCCAAGATGGCGGCTACGAAAGTTTTGTCATGTTTCATCATGGGTGTCGTTTTCGTAGTTTTCGATGGTACTAAGCCGATAGTGAGATCAAAATTAAAATACAAGATGGCGGCTCATCGATCACTAATAAATAACTAGATACACAATCCCAAACAAAATATCTCTTAAAACTGGCACCAAATTGTGTTTAAGTAATAATAGTTGAAATAAATATAAATTAATGTAAATTCAACCTTAAACGAAATGCTTAAAGTTTATTTCACAAAGATATGTTTAAAAAGCGAAAAATTTTTACGACCGATACTAATTCGCGTGTTTACCGTCGGAGCGTTCGAATGCTACTAAATCAAAAGCGCACCCAAATGTTCAAGTGGGTGCTCATTCGGTGAGGACATTTTTTGCCGCTGATTGTGTATCTGGCGGCTGCAAACATTTTCTCATATTTCGTCCAGGGTGTCGTTTTCGTAGTTTTTAATGGTTCTAAAGCCAACAGTGAGGTCAAAATGTAAATCCAAGATGGCGGCTGTAAAATTTCTCATTTTCTTCTTCACGACTTTAGAACCATCGAAAACTACGAAAACGACACCCATGACGACAATAAGAATTTTTTTGCAGCCGCCATCTTGGATTTCCATTTTGACTTCACTATCAGCCTTAGAACCATCGAAAACTACGAAAACGATACCCATGACGAAAAATGAGAAAATTTTCGGAGCCGCCATCTTGTATTTCCATTTTGACCTCACTATCAGCTTTAGAACTATCGAAACCTACGAAAACGACACCCATGACGAAAAATGAGAAAATTTTCGGAGCCGCCATCTTGGATTTCCATTTTGACCTCACTATCGGCTTTAGAACCATCGAAAACTACGAATACGATACCCATGACGAAAAATTAGAAAATTTTCGCAGCCGCCATCTTAGATTTCCATTTTGACGAAATTCACACTTTCTCTTTCTCTCTCTATCGAATTTGAAAAAAACAGACGCAAGAATGAAGCCGCGTTAAAGAACTTCGTTCCAAAAACCTGTTTACTTTGTCACACTATATTAAGTCGCAATAAGAAAGACATATCGTGGCCTTGATTGATAGTACTTGTTTACTAATTCCATACTGCCATGTCATTACTCCGACTAGTAAATAGTTAACTATGGCGCACATTACCGCACTAGTGCGATTATGTAAAGAAAAAAGCACGTGTCTATAATACACTGCATTATGAACCTAAAAGCGGTTAAATAAGAGCCACTTTACGAGCAACTGTGTTGAAAATAAATTTTATGAAAGGCTTGTAAGTATTGCATTTGTTTTATTTTTGATTTCTTATTTTATTATTTCACTATTAAGGTCATCGCTCATTAGGTATAGCAGCACGCCCCCGACACGGCAAATAACTTGTCAATCAAGTTAGGACTTTAAGTCAAATGTATTAAAGTCTATTTTACGATGGCTAAACAAAATAGTGGACGGCTCGCCGGCAGCGAGCGGCCCGCGAGCCGTCACCCGTTGGGCCGACAGCGCGCTTCAAGCGAGGAGCCCGCTCGCCGGCGCCTCACCGTCCGCGGGGTGACGTGACGCCTCGCCGTAAGCGCGGTGACACCTCGCCGGCCGCACGGTGACGCCTTGCTTGTGAATAAACTGTTACCTCGCCGGTGGCGTGCCAGCAGCGAGCGGTCGCCTTGCTGACGGCGCGTTGACGACTAGCCGTCGCCTTGCTTCCGGCGCGTTGGCGACTAGCCGTCGTCTGGCTTACGGCGCGTTGACGACTAGATTTTTCGAGGCGGTGCCGGGGCGCTACCGTGCCGGAGCGGTGCTGTTATAATGGGCGATGACCTCTATGCTGCAGCGGTTTACGTCATCACGTCAACGCCGCCGGCTGTCGCTGAAAGTAAGTGCTGGGGGCTTTGTTCGCATAGGGTCGCAGCATTATGCTGAGCGATGGCCGTTTCGTGGATGTGACGCATATTTTACCCCAAATGGTTATTTTCGTGTTTTGTTCTTTCTTTGCGTCATGTTTACCGCAAATAAACGATAACGATAATATATTTTCTTTCTTTCTTTTCTTTCTTACAGTTACTGGATAACACGATACCCCTTGGTAAGACAGGATATCCGACTTTTGGGTTTCTGACTACCCCATAACGACTGTCAAAGATCTACGAATGACAGCCGGGAGCAACGGCTTAACGTGCTTGTCGAGGCATGGAGTCTCAATATGAAATGGATGGTCAGTTGGTCACCCATCCATGAACCGATCGCAGCAAGCGTAGTTTATCCTTTAATCGACCCGTGCAGCTGTTATTATTTAGCCACGAACCCCTCCCCCTTTCATACTCTGTAATATTAACTTCTGACGGCTGTTATTATTTAGCCACGAACCCCTCCCCCTTTCATACTCTGTAATATTAACTTCTGACGGCTGTTATTATTTAGCCACGAACCCCTCCCCCTTTCATACTCTGTAATATTAACTTCTGACGGCTGTTATTATTTAGCCACGAACCCCTCCCCCTTTCATACTCTGTAATATTAACTTCTGACGGCTGTTATTATTTAGCCACGAACCCCTCCCCCTTTCATACTCTGTAATATTAACTTCTGACGGCTGTTATTATTTAGCCACGAACCCCTCCCCCTTTCATACTCTGTAATATTAACTTCTGACGGCTGTTATTATTTAGCCACGAACCCCTCCCCCTTTCATACTCTGTAATATTAACTTCTGACGGCTGTTATTATTTAGCCACGAACCCCTCCCCCTTTCATACTCTGTAATATTAACTTCTGACGGCTGTTATTATTTAGCCACGAACCCCTCCCCCTTTCATACTCTGTAATATTAACTTCTGACGGCTGTTATTATTTAGCCACGAACCCCTCCCCCTTTCATACTCTGTAATATTAACTTCTGACGGCTGTTATTATTTAGCCACGAACCCCTCCCCCTTTCATACTCTGTAATATTAACTTCTGACGGCTGTTATTATTTAGCCACGAACCCCTCCCCCTTTCATACTCTGTAATATTAACTTCTGACGGCTGTTATTATTTAGCCACGAACCCCTCCCCCTTTCATACTCTGTAATATTAACTTCTGACGGCTGTTATTATTTAGCCACGAACCCCTCCCCCTTTCATACTCTGTAATATTAACTTCTGACGGCTGTTATTATTTAGCCACGAACCCCTCCCCCTTTCATACTCTGTAATATTAACTTCTGACGGCTGTTATTATTTAGCCACGAACCCCTCCCCCTTTCATACTCTGTAATATTAACTTCTGACGGCTGTTATTATTTAGCCACGAACCCCTCCCCCTTTCATACTCTGTAATATTAACTTCTGACGGCTGTTATTATTTAGCCACGAACCCCTCCCCCTTTCATACTCTGTAATATTAACTTCTGACGGCTGTTATTATTTAGCCACGAACCCCTCCCCCTTTCATACTCTGTAATATTAACTTCTGACGGCTGTTATTATTTAGCCACGAACCCCTCCCCCTTTCATACTCTGTAATATTAACTTCTGACGGCTGTTATTATTTAGCCACGAACCCCTCCCCCTTTCATACTCTGTAATATTAACTTCTGACGGCTGTTATTATTTAGCCACGAACCCCTCCCCCTTTCATACTCTGTAATACACTCGAGAGCAATGAATCCGGGTCACTTAAAGAATGTTAAAAATCTCGGAAACTAAAAATGATAGGTTAATGCAATAAATTGTATTTAATAGACAATGTAATACTCCTTAAATGAAAGTAAAAAAAATATGAGTCACCATACATTTTATTAACACAAAATTACATAAAGAAAAAAACTGCTAATCTCTCCTTAAAACAAAAATAGGAAACATGGAATTTTTGAACTTTATTACGATTTTCTTGAATTTTAATACTTCGTATTGCCTCCTCGTGCTTCCATTACTGCGTTTACGCGGTTTGGCATGCTGTACACCAAGTTCCTTATACGATTTTGGGGAATATTCTCCCATTCCTCTGTGAGAGCAATTTTGAGCTCACGAAGCGTGATTGGGGGAGGGTTTCGTTGTTTTACGCATCTGCCTAGCTCGTCCCAAGCATGCTCGATCGGGTTGATATCCGGGCTGCGCGCTGGCCACTCCATACGAGTAATGTTCATCTCTTGAAGGTAGTCATTCACAATCCTACCTGTATGAGGTCGGGCATTGTCATGCATAAATATAGCATCCTCACCTAAATTGACCATAAATGGACCAACGTGATCATTGAGGATTTCTTCCACATATCTTACGCTAGTTAAAGAGCCGTTTTCTATGATCACCAGCTCTGTGCGACTTTCAGAAGAAATTCCGGCCCACACAAGTACAGACCCACCACCGTAGGCTACTTTTTCTTCGATGCATGCTTGCTTGAATCTTTCCCCTGGTCTTCGATACACTCTGTGTCTTCCATCGTGCTTGTAGAGCATAAATTTTGATTCGTCGGAGAACATAACTTTTGACCAATCTTCAATACTCCAATTTACGTGGCTCTGGGCATATCTTAGTCTTGAAATACGATGCCCACGCTCCAGTTTAGGGCCGTTTGCAGGTCTAAGGGGTTTTAAGTTAGATTCAGCAAGCCGACGTCTTACTGTCCATGCACTTGGGTTACTTCCTCCGAGGCGTCGAAACTGATTTGTGAGTTCAGTTCCTGTGAGAAAGCGATTTCGAAGCATGGTGTTCACCAAGTATCGGTCTTCTCGTGCTGTGGTACACCTGGTTCTGCCCGTTCCTGGTCTGCGTAGGTTAGAACCAGTTTCTTCGTAACGTCGGAGAACTCTTTGTACTGTTGACAGCGACACACCGACAGTCCTGGCTGTATCGCGCTGACTCCGGCCGGTTTCCAGCATTGTAAGTATTCTGGTGCATTCTTCAGGCGTAAGCGACATAATTTCAGCTTGAATAATGAATATAGAGCACTATCAACATGGTTTATGTACCCACATAAATGACAGATTACAAACAAAAGCAAAACCAAATGCTGTAATTTCGTAGTTCCATCTTCGAAAGTGGCCCTTTTTCAAATTTGATTTTTTTATGATATAACTTTACAATAACTAAGAAATTTTAATACCTTCATTTAAGGAGTATTACATTGTCTATTAAATACAATTTATTGCATTAACCTAGCATTTTTAGTTTCCGAGATTTTTAGGATTCTTTAAGTGACCCGGATTCATTGCTCTCGAGTGTATTAACTTCTGACGGCTGTTATTATTTAGCCACGAACCCCTCCCCCTTTCATACTCTGTAATATTAACTTCTGACGGCTGTTATTATTTAGCCACGAACCCCTCCCCCTTTCATACTCTGTAATATTAACTTCTGACGGCTGTTATTATTTAGCCACGAACCCCTCCCCCTTTCATACTCTGTAATATTAACTTCTGACGGCTGTTATTATGCAGCCACCTTTCCTACCTTGTTACAGCATAAACTTCTGACTGCTTCACTATAACAGTTGGAATGTATTTAAATTAAATTGTTGAAGTAAAAACTTCTTTAGCGGCGTTGTGCACTTTTTTTGGGATGGGTAAAAAATGTTAAACTCGCGTCAGGACGTGACCGTCAGATCCGTTGCCTAGCAACCGGTAAAGTAAATATTATACCTATATAAATAAATAGTCTTTGACATTACGTAAAGATTGCGAGGTAAGAAATTTTCCCCATATTGATGGAATAATGGTAAAAAAAAGTAGTCAAAACATACTTCATGAAAAGTGTTTAAATAAATTGTTTATTTTTGTCTATATTTTGAAAATAAATAAATATACTACTACTACTAATGAATATTGTATTTAACCACATAAATTATAATACTTTTATACTGATAAATAATGCAATTCTTGCGAAATTATTCCCTAACCATTCCAAAATATTCAAAAATGCACAACGTTAATGTTCAAGTTTTCACTTCTGCCGGCACTCCCGGAGTGCAATCCGTTGTTTTTTTTTAGAATGGTTTGAATCCGTACTGGTTTGTTTAAATGATTTATTTTGTCACAAGAAATTAGGCGTAAAATCCAATCACGTCTCAATAAATTCACTGAGCAGTGAGCTTGAAAGTTAGCAATTTGTCCCACGGGTTAATTACACATCGATATTCCTTTATCCATTCCGATATTTTGGATCTTCTAACTAAATTCTAATTAAACAAGATAAATAGAAGACATTCCGTCTAATTTGGTTTAGGTGCTATAAATTAGGAACGCCCTGAAATACTGAATACTATAACAAAAACATGTGCTATTTATTTTAAAAACGTAAATTGTAGTCCAAAACAATGCTCAAAAGAAGTCAACTAAGCAAGTAAATATATCAGGAACATTCTCATAATAGGACGCTGTTACAAAAAAAAAAAAAAAACAATATAAAAAATATTGAAAGCAATACTGACCCTTTTACACAAAGAAGTATTCAGTACCATGCCCTTATCTATTTCAGAACACGTGAGTGAAAAAGTGCTTCTGCCCTATCGAATAAAATACAGGTGAAAACGAAACGTAAGGAACCGTTCACCGCAAAACCGGAAATAACAGTGTCTCCACTTCACTTCGATTACTTTTTTTCCATCACAGACGACATATTTAACGCTTCAGGAACGCGAGAAATGAAAACATCACTACATGCAGCAAGCTTATCGTATTTCTGTCAATAATAAATCAACATAATGTGTTTCCCTGTCGTGGATAGGAAAATTCAATGACTTCCCTTGTGACTAAAATATTAAATGCAAGAAAATACCGTATTACCTAAGGTATTATGCAAATACGCGCTTGGACGTGGAATTGAAGACACCAGCACGATATACAGGGTCAAAATAAATTAGATAGGAAAACTCCATATTATTATGTGGCGTGTCTTGCCGCGTCCAATCCACATCGAAGAGTCGCTTTTCGAAGTTGCGAAGGAGGTACGTGTACCACGGATATCCGTGTACCTAGGGCAAGTTATCCAGTTCGGTAGACACAACTTTAAGAACGGAGCCGACAAAAGGATCCAGTTAAGGTGGGCAGCGTTTAGAAAACTTCGTCAAGTCTTTTCGTCGCGAATCCTGCAGTGTTTGAAGGTCTTCAACCAGTCCTGCCCGTTATGACATACGGTGCCGAAACGTGGACACTGGCAGTCGGGCTAGTTCACAAATTCAGGGTCGCTCAGCGTGCTATGAAGCGGGCTATGCTCGGAGTTTCTTTAAAGGATAGGATCAGAAACGAAGTTATCCAGAAAATAAGAACCAGAGTTATCGTCATAGCCTGCAGAGTAAGCAAGCTGAAGTAGCTGGCCATGTTTATCGAAGCACCGACGGACGGCCGGTTGAGCAGACGAATCCTAAAGTGGAGCCCGCGTATCGGCAAGTTTTAGTATGAGACTCCCTTCAGCTAGATGGACCAACGACCGTAAAAAGATTGCTGGGACAGATTGGATGCGGAAGGTGGAGGACAGGGTGTTGTGGTGCAGCTTGGGAGAGGCCTATGTCCAGCAGTGGACTGCGATAGGTTGAGTTGATTGAGGAAAACTCCGCAGACATGATGAGTATCTTCTTCTTCTTCTTTTCGCGTGAGTGACTAACCTGGTGTCAGAGTTTTAAAGCCGCCCATGGACCTCTGACTTGGCTTAAAATGCCGTCGAAAAATATCTCTCAGGCTTGCCGGTTTCCTCACGATGTTTTCACTTGCTTCAAAATCGTTGAAGGAAGACATCGTGAGGAAACCGGCATGGTAGTTACGATACCGTATGAAGAGAAAACAAAAAAACAAAAACAACGAAGCACTTAATTTTACGTAACTGCACCTTGTACACTGATGCTGATAGTGTAGTTAGGTACTTGAAATTATGAGTAAAAAAAATCTATTTTTGTTTATTTTATCAACATAGATATTTTATTTGACTCTGCTCGTATTATACAATACCTTAAGTATTAGGAGAATGCCACGAACTTCTTCTTTTTCTGATGAGTCGTGACGGATCTTGTTCTGGCTTGGCGCCGAATGAGAAAAATATGGCCTTTCCACATTTTTGCTCATCCAGCGCCATGCGCCAATGATTAGGAAGCCTTATTTTTACTACGAGTATTTACCCAACTCCTTCCACCGCGTCGTTCATCGTAGTAGTCTATGGAGAAGCCCCATCTGAAGACATTTACGTGGATCATATATAGACGTGTGGCGTAAAACAGTGGTCCAACGTTAAGGGGTCGATACATCGTATATTCAGCTATCAGATACCACAACTTGAATCCTTATTCCATAAGCCAATTTTTATTTTATTTTTTATTTACTCCTTATTTACTAATTTGGCTGTAATTTTTATAAATGATATTATTATTTCCTTTCTTTTTTGTTTATAACTTTGAAATACAATGACTGTGCAACATTTTAAGTGTAATTTCTCGAAACTCCAGGAAATTACGTGACTTGGGGTGCGAATGATATTAAAAAAAATTACTACAGCGACGGTGCCCATTACTTTAATAAAAAAAATCCAATTAATGCAGATTCTAAAACCTTTCAAATATAATATAAAAAATTGACAACTTGCTTTACTAATTTGGCTGTAATTTCGATAAAAGCCATTATTTTAAATTGTCGTTTATAGAAATTTTATCTTTCTTTCTTTCTATATTTTGAACCTCGAGCATAATTTACTTTTATAGACGAAAGTTGAAATAAGTACATTATTGTACGTACCTATTCCACGAATTTGCACGACAGTCACCACGGTACGTTTTGCGGTATAAAATTATTTACCGATCATTAATATTGCTCACCAAAATTAATAGTCGGTCACTAAAGATTGATTCGAATGTCCACTGTTAAATATTTCTTCCACTATTATTAATCTATGTAATTGATACTATTTTAGTACTATCAGTTACATAGATTAATCGACGGGAAATGTTGTTTTTTAAATAATTAAGTAGTGTCGTCATCGTATATAGATAATATTTGCACTAAATAACATCGTAATTACCTATTACGGACCCATCAAAAAATGTAAACAAACTCGGTAATGAAAAAACGTGTTGTTGTGTAATTTTGAGTTTTGTGTATGTAATCGCTGGTAAGTCATTTATTTTATAGGTATTCTATATTCGTTATTGTATAATAAAAATGCATATTACAGAAAAAAAAAAGAGTTCAATATTTTTGTTCAACTAAATAATGTTACGTAATGATACGGATACCTATTTATTGAACTTTTTTAATTATTTGTGTTTTTATTTATTGTGTTTATCCGTAAAAAATGGTTTTGACCAGTTAGTATATGTATTCATAATGTATCCTGCGAAATTTCATGTGAATCGAACCAGTAGTTTTATTATAAATCATCAAAACAATGGACAAATGAATTTCTGATAAGAATCTGATAAGAATGTTTATTTATCAATACTAGCGTTCGCTTACAAAGATTCTAAGTATTATAAAAAATCCTTTGTCTAATCAGGTACCCAAAACCATTAACGATAAGACTATTTACGTAACAAAAAGCTCTCAGATTTTGTTTATGTTAGCGCGCTCTTATCTCGGACGCGCCGCGGGCCGTCTCCGGTACTTAATGGTATGTGCCGCGGGTACGTTCGATGCGCAAGGGTACAGAATTTACCAAAAATTTGGCTGAAGGCAATTTTTACCTCCAAAAGAACGGGCATATTTTTAATTCCAGGAAAATACAAATTTTACTCGCGGATGGAGACGGAAGTACCTTAAGCTAGTCGAAATAACCTTAATGGTTTTTTTTTAATGACTTTATATAAAATTAAAAATAAGAAGGAAATATCGAAGTCAAATATTGGAATATCAATTTCCTGGGCGAATTTTTTTAATGAAACACACACACAGTTGAGTGCTTAGCACAAATTTATAATGACATCTCCGGCTGTTAAAAGGTCTCTTGAGGAGCTCGTGGCGATTTAATCGCTCAAAATATTTTGTAAATTCTGATTGGATGAGTTTGCAATCATGTTGTGACAGTTTTTAGAGGGATTATGATTAAGTTAACTATAATGTCATATCATCTTGAATAATAAAAACTCATAATAGAGTTTTAGGGTTTTTTAATGCAAAGAAATCTTGGGAATTATTTTCTGAGGAATTATTATGAGAAACATACTTATATTACATCACGCCTGTATTCCCCGAAGGGTTATGCAGAATTGTCCATATAGTATATTCACAATTCGCCAGCTATGTTTAAGTCCCATGTAATAGGAGCGAGCCTATTCCCATCAACCGGGCACAAATCCAGACTCCAGGTTGCTACTGAGAAATTCCAGATGGAAAATCCGCCCGACCCGGGAATCGAACCCAGGACCTCATGCTCAGCAGTAGTGCTTGCGACCATAGATCAACGAGGTAGAAATAAACAAATAATAATATGAGAAACTTCTTTATAAGTTCAAATACCTATATACCAAATGCCGCCAGTTTCTTGGGTACATTACCATGCGACAGCGATGCGGATGAAATATTCGACGCCACATTTTAGTTTGTTATTAGTTTTAGTTAAGTTAGGATATTGAAAGAGTTCATTTATAAACTTTGCTTAAAGTTAACCTCTGGACTGACGGCCGGGTCCCCGTGGTCCGACGTCAAAAAGTGTTGACTGACGGGCGGCCAATTTGGACCCCACCGGCCACTCAGTTAATTTTGAGTATTATTTGTATTATAAATAGTGTTTACTTTCGTGGAACAGGTTTATAATTAAAGTCTATGAACGAACGATGACATAAAACATGACATGACCGACATCTGACAGTAAATTCATTGAATAAATTCAATATTTATTCAGTTCATACGGTCTGCGCGCAAAATGGCCGCGCGTGTGGTGTTTGTCTCGTGTTTTGTTTTCGATTTTATTTTGTTTTAGTTAATTTCGGTAGTCCTCAAGCCTTTGTGTAGTGTTTTCCCATGAGTAAATAACATCATAAGTTCGAATGTACATTCAGATTTGAGTATAGTGCAACGTAATAAAAACTGTGATCCAAATAAACTGGTTCGGTTTCTTCCGTGTTAAAACTTTTAATGGCGTGGTCAAACGTGGTGTTATTTTTGTTAAAAATAAACAATTATATCAGTTGAATCTCTGTTAGCTATTGTATAAATGACGAACAAAAGATAAACTTCAGTGTAAAAGTGTTTGTGTGTTAAGTGATAAGGAGAACAAAGAAAAAAACAGGTTCCGATAACGTGTCGGCGGCCCGTCGGGAGGTGACGTCATCGCGTGGTAAGTCATACATAAATTTTTTATTTCAATATAATGTAGGGGGACGTGTAGTTTTTTATGTAATTCTTTAACGTTAAATAATATATCAATTTAAAAAAAAAAAAATTATTGATAATAATATTTTCTATATTTTTCAATTATTTTTTTCTTTACGGTAATGGGGAAAAAGCCCCCTTCTCGTGACTTTACATTAAAATTAAGAATATAATAGGAAAATAACATTTAGTTATCTAGTTTTATTGTGTTAGCTTATTTTATACCGATTCCAACTACGTAAGTATTATAAATAGCTCCCATACGAAACTTTAGAGATATAGTCGTTCTAATCTCAAGTGGCAGGCTTCGTGGGGGGTCTCGGGACCACCCACGCGCAGCTTGACAGCTAACGGTTTTGCGCCGGCGCGCGCGTGACCGTCCAGAGGTTAAGTGACGTTCAAACGTCAAAAATGTATGTTTAAACAGTCGAAACGTTTATAAATAAACCGTTTTATTGTTATTTTCGGTTGAATAAAAAAAAAGCTTTTAAGCTGGCTTTATGTTAGTTAGATATAATTATTGACAATATATGGAAATATTCTAGCGATACAGTAAACCCTTCTAAGATTCAATACCATTTTCAAACGATTGATTTTACAGTTTTGTGTTTGCATTGACAGCTTGCATAACTAACTTACATTACGAAACTAGTTGCGCGAAATTAGTTATCCATTGATAGTTTTACGTGTAAATAATTATCTATTGACTCGTGAAACTATCAATGAATAACTAATTTCGCGCATTTAACGAAATAGTTTAATCACTCGTTATTCTCTGTCGATAAAACCTTGTCTACACTGAGGCACATTTTCGGTATCGCTACGGCACACTACTCGCATTGGCACATGGTTCCTTTTCAAGGTGACTCTGTGCCAAAACCTCATGACATGGCATGAGCCAATATACACAAATCTTTAAGGCCGACTCTTATAGACTTAAGTTTGTCGTGCTCATTGATATGGATTGACATAATCGCTTCGTATACTGGCGCCATGATTCAGGTAAACGCAGTTAGGACGCAGGGTCAATCTAAAGAACCCGATGTCAATTATGTTTGAAAAATTGCTTGTGCTAGGGCATCGCGATACTAGTCGCGATTCGTGATCCATCCATCGCAACTAATCGAGTTGTGATGTGATGTGATGTGGATGTGGTGTGGACTAGTCTCAATAGTAGAGCTATTTTCAGCTCTATTCAAATGCCCGTCATTCATTTGTCTTATCGTTATTGGAATGGAAAGTTTATACAAGTGTATACAAAGTTTGTGCAGGGACATCGACGTGAAAACTTTTACCATGGATTCAGTACATGATCCTGAACCCCCTGTGTTGAAATTTTTAATAGGTAATTTAAAAAAAAAACAACGGGTTGCACTCCGGGAGTGCCGGCATAAGTGAAAACTTGACTGCTTTTTTTTACCCATCAATATGGGTAAAATTTCTTACCTTCCTTTCCCCTTCCCTTACCTTTCTAATCTTTACGTAATGTCAAAGACTATTTATTTTGATATTTATTTGTCGGTTGCTAGGCAACGGATCTTACGGTCACGTTCTGACGCGAGTTTAACATTTTTTACCCATCCCAAAAAAGTGAGAAAAATCTGCTTTGTTTCATAGAATAGTGCAAAACCGAAAAAAAATCAAAGCAGGTGTTATAAGAACCACGTACTGAACCCATGGTAACAGTTTTCACGTCGATGGGATACCACCCTGTATATGAATATTAAAGACACACTTCAGTCATCAACAGTGATATGATTCACGCGAATGTGCGGAAGCAAACTGCTATGTTGTTTAATATTGTTGTTCTTGTTAGTAAATAGGAACTCCGAAAACAAATAACACATTATGCCACCGCATTATTTTTGTTTTTTATCTGGCAAGGTTTACAAAACTTACATAGGAAAAGAAACTTTTTCTTTTTAAGTTTTTTTTCAATACTTATGTTGTTTTTTTTAAGTTTTTACTTTTTTGTTTCGGTACCAACCCAAATTCAACAACAATAGTAGAAAGGAATAACAACATCAACATATACTAAGTGGATTAAATACGTATTATTGAAGCTAACTTAAAAACCACCCATCGGAACTTGACCAAAATATGGGACCTCAGGAGTATCGACTAGATATGTAGTTAATTGACTCAGGTGTGACTTTGCGATGTGTGAAATCCATTATAAAATACAATAGACGACGTTTATTTAGTAACCTAATCCGCTTAACTGTTCTTAAAGAGTCGTAAAGAACCCTGTAATAAGAGTGACACCAAATATCAACATTCTTTGAGTTTGACGCTTGTCGTGGCAACACGTCGTGTCCGGGTTCGCAACAAGTCAATCGTCATCCCGAGGATCCCTCTTTGACAGGTGAAACACGTGTCGATTTCTTAGAGGGTTATTTATGACTCTTTAAGAACAGTTAAGCGGATTAGGTTACTAAATAGACGTCGTCTATTATATTTTAGTTTCTACTAGGTATACATTGTAACAGCTAATCAATTTTCACGCCTCCCCCTAAGACGTAGGCCAAATATTTTATGATAGTCATATAGCTCATGACCTAAAGAGGCGCCATAAAAGTAGGTATGAATTAAAAACCTCGACGTATTAATAAGTTATGAAACAACGCGAAATTTCGCGGGTATTCTGGGGGCCTACCCTCTAAGCGAAATCCGTAGTTTCGGACACCGTTACGGGCGCTTCGCTCTCCGTCTCACTTACGAACATATTGTAAGTGAGACGGAGAGCGAAACCCCTGTATCTACCGATACATTTTTTTTTTAATATGTGTACAATTGCTGAAAATGTCGATGAACATAAATAAAAAAAATATACAACATACAGACGAACACAATAACGTCATCCTTTTTTAAATTCGGTTAATAATTGTCCCTGTATACGATTGAATGGAGGTGCTTGTCTTACAAACTGTTGAGAACAGACTGAAACGCTGTTGGTGTTATGTACGATACCCTAATAGTTATAGCATTACGCATGTTTCCCCGAAGCGTTGGGCAAATGCGAGTACCTACTTAGTACACACACATTTCACCAGTTATGTTTACCATCATCAATTGGGCGAAAATGTAGACTAGGCTACTACGGAGAAATTCCAAATGGAAAATAATCCAGTAACACATTATCCAACCAGGACATCGAACCTGATGCATTTTTTTTTGTCTAGATCGTCAAATAATTTTTTTTGTCTATATAATAAATAACTGCTTATTCCCTGTATTTACGTTTCGCTGTAACAAAAACTTCCGTAGATACACCGGTCTTTATCCTGTGTTATTGTGGACAGATGAATTCAGAGTTCAGATTAAAACTAAGTCATGTGCACACAGTTCTACCTTTCCGAACATTTAATTAACAAGAGACAGCGGGTGTTTTGTTGGCACAAACCGCACAATTATTACATTGTTCTCGTTTTCTGAACACATATCTTAAAGCGCATTTTATCGTAACAGGAAATTAATTCAGGGGGCTTAAGACCGTGCATTCTAAAAGTTGGCAATGTCGTAAATAGCTGTCAAATATACCTTTACCTGTTTTGATTAATTTGGAAATAATATTGTATGGAAATCATAGACGTATAAAAAAGTATACGTCTATGATGGAAATAAGAAATGTGGCTAACTAAATAACTAGAATAAGTATTAATAATGAAATGCAATGATAACATTGAATTTGATGATGTTGTATCCGTTTTAGGTGTAAAAAAGGCATTTGGTAAGTTTCCATATACTTTTTTTACATCTAAAACTAAATATTCGGTGTTACGATATTAATTATTGCAATTTATTATTAATATTCTAGTTAGTTAGTTAGCCACATTTCTTATTTCCATACAGTATTATTTCCAAATTAATCAAAATAGATAAATATTTGGCAGCTATTTACGACGTTGCCAACTTTTAGGATGCACCCTCTTAAAATGGCCGCTTTGGCAGAATCCTAAACGATAGTAATATATGAATCACACAAACTGTCACAAACTGACAATTCATTATAATATCTGCGTTCAATTCATACGCAATTCATCTGTTTGAGAGCTTTATAAATATTTATGATAAAATAACATATAATCTGCACAAATAAAAATTTCATTTGGTTACTAAAAACTGTAAAGAAAAATTATCAGGTAAAATTACGGTCTTCCTTTTTTTTCATGCGGCAATATTTACATCAAATATGATTCTCTTAAGAATGCTACCTAAAAATAATAATTAGTTTTAAGTAGGTACAAAGTTTATTGAGTGTAGAGACTCACCGACCCCACAGTCAAACTATTACTATTGTGGGGCTAAGTTTATGAGTTATACTTACCATAAGTGAATATAGATAAATAAATAAATATTAATAATATACCGTTTCCGCTCTCCAAGAAGTGTTGTGATGTGTCTATCCTTGTTGGTTAGGGTAAACGATATTATATCATTGTCATAATTATGTGTAGTTGTTATGAAATAAACTCATTCAATTGTTATCTTCAATTGTTATTGTTTTCTAAATATTCGAGTAATCGAATATTGATTCGTTGAGTAGGATTTTATTTGTAACAGATTTGTTATTAATTTTCAATTGTTTACGTTATAAGAATTATTACAAACTTCAATAGCATAAATAAATAATTTTGAAGTATTCAGTGTAGTCTTTACCCCACTATGTTGGGGTAGACTTCCAGTCTAACCGAATGCAGCTGACTACCAGTGTTTTACATGGAGCGACTATCTAGCTGACCTCCATAACCCAGTTACTGGGTAATACGATACCCCTTGGTATGACTGGTTGTCAGATTTTCGGGCTTTCGAAATGAAATTTAATTATTTATTCTGTAAAATAGGATATTGAAATCACCTATAAGCTGTTTTCAGACCAGCGCGATTTGTCGCGCGACGCAACACCGGTTATTGTTATAATGTGAAGTTTTGTATTGTTCGTGTCGCGTCGCGCGACAAATCGCGCTGGTCTGAAAACAGCTTTACACGTAATACAAAAAAAAAATACTCGATGAGTTCGGCGTTTCCTATCTGACTACTCTGAGAAGAAAGGCCGAAACAAACTCAAACATAATTTTGGTCAGTCCGTAAGAGGCCATATAGATTAGTGTCTGAAATGATTTTTTGAGAAAAGAACCACACAGATTTGAGTGGACCTGTTCAGTCAGTGCAATCATTTGTCAGTAATCGTGGAGCTCAACTCAGAACTTAAGGAGCTCGAATACCCGTAACGACTGTCAAAGTTTTACAAATGACATCCGGAGGCACGGAGGGGTCTCGATATGTAATGGATGGTCATCCATCTAGGGACCGACCTCGGCAAGCGTACCTTAACCTTTGACCGACCCTTGCGACTGTTATTATTCCAACGTGTCCATTTACAAATGTTACAAAAAAAAAACTGCCCCGTGTGTCAATAAAATACATAGTTGCGTTCCTTTTATTGCCTTGGGGATTTCGCTTCATGACTTTAACTTAAGAGAGGAAAACGTGCTCATCTAATATGTAGTTACTGGCAATATGTACTTACCTTGTGTTGTGACAAAATTGTACACTTTTTTCAATTTTTGTTTCTAGTTGTACCAATGTAATAATTATAGTAACCTTTTTTTTCATTTCTGGGTTACCTTAACTTTTTACTAGGTACCTAATACCTACTGAAGGCATACATGCACGACAGTAGTACCTAGGAATGTAAAACCGTGAACTAGAATAAGTGATTTGCTGGTTCATCATGAAAAAAAACCTTTTCACTAGGTATTTTATTCTTACTTTTAATATTCTATTTTTATTTTATAAATAAAGTTTTTTTTATTTTTGTATTTTTTTTTATTACCCGAGTGGTGTTTATTTTGATTCTTTATTTTAGGTCTGAAAAATAGTAAAGCGTACTGTTATTGGGTTTTCGAGTACTAAACTAAATTGATATATTGGTATCTAATGGCTGCAATCAAGGCTGGTAAGCGTGAGACTCGATTAAGGGTAGTGTTATTAGGCTTCATTGTTAGGAAATTTTCAATAGAAAGAATAATAAAGAAATATAAGAAAAGCCTTACTCAATGCCTTTTTCATAATTCTCATAAAGGTTCACTTCGGAGTATTTAGGAGCTAGACTTAGTACTTTAATATTGGTTAACAATGGTACCAATGCCGTTCATGTCTTTATTTGGTTTAAATAGGTTTTCATTTCTATTATTTTATTTATCTTTTATATAGATTCTTTTCTATTTTGTGAATGTGAGAATGTTGTTGGCTTAGTGGGCTGTAGATTTGTTGACCATTTTCTATTTTGTTAAGTACCTGGTACTTGTTGAAAGGCCTAGACTGTCCTCCCATTAAAAATATTGAAAAAGCTAATTATTTTTAAAAGAGTAACCGTGGTGTTTCAGTATCTTGCACTTAGCTTCTGACGTTTTATAAGTGCCCATGTAGGTTTATGTGAAATAAAATATTTTTATTTGATTGATTTAGTGTAGTGTGCTAATTGCGTAAGGCTAAATTACTACGTGAGGAGTATTTCTTAGCAATTTAACGATGGAACGAATAAAACCTTATTAGGTAATTAGGTTATATGGGAGTATTTATTTATAATACGGAAACTAAACTAGATATAAGCCACTAAGTTCGAAAATCCTTCCGAAAAAGCTTATGACAAAGCTTTGAGTAGATAGTCGCCAGTCGCTTGTCTACAAGACCACAGAGCAAACAATATCAGAACAACAATAGGCTTCAGAAATGAAACTACAGCATCGTTCACCGGCACAATCTTTAGCCCGACGCAATGCACTAAGTATTGAGTCGAGTAATATTTTCAATGTGGGAGCACATTGAAAATATTAGTAAAAGCGGTCAACGCACACGAAGAGTTACTTACCGAGATGGAGCAAAAAAACGCCGAAAAAAATACGGTTCTTGTATGGGCTGGCGACCCCTTTAATTTTTTTTAAGTACTTTATTTTATTTTAATGATTTTTTGTTCTGGCCATAGTAGTTCACACTCTGTGAAAACTTCAAGTGTCTAACTGTTCAAAAGATACAGCCCTGTGTCAGAGGGACGGATAGCAGAGCCAGGTCACAACAGCACCGCTCCAGCACAGTAACGCCCCGGCACCGCCTCAAGGGATCAAGACTTATGCGAGTGAAATCGCGGAGCGCAGGAAGAAGATTCACATTTTATTCAAAAGCTCGCTTTTTATTAATACAAATTAATTGAAAACTCCTACTCATTCTCTCACTGATTTACCAACGCCTAGGTTAAAAAAGCTGAAATTTTGGACACAGAAAAGGAGTAAAAAGAGGATTGCGGGCGAAGTTCCTGTCAAGGTGCTAGTTAGTGGAAAATGCCCAAATATTTCTAAGGAGATTATACCCCACCCTACTCGGTAGTTTTTCTTCTATATTATCTTCTATATTCTATATTTTCTTCTATCATACTCGTTTACAAAAGGTTTACCTACTTTGTTATTTGTTCTAGAGCTTTCTGAGGTAGAAACATGTCTATTATTTCACCTACGATGACAAATATACTAGTGCTCTTCAGAGGGAATATAAGAGCTGTCAGTGGAACTCGTGAGATATTGTCGCGGCTCGCACAGCCAGTGGTCGTAATCTATTCAATTGGTGAAAGAAATTGTACATCGTGCCACTAAGATCACGATTTTTCTCTCTACAGGGTGGCAAGGACATTGACGCGAAGCCTGATACCATGGATTCAGTGGGTTAGGTATTGCACTTTTCTATGAAACAGCAGATTTTTTTTTAATAACCGTCGAAAAATTTCCACGTAGGGAGGTTCAGAATCATGGACTGGGACTCAGTACATGATTCTGAACCTCCCTACGTAATAGTATTCGCGTCGATGTCCCTGACACCCTGTATATTTATGTGTTTATCTAGGCTATATTCTAGGAAACAGGATAACATAATATTTTTTCCAAATCATTAACACTACTCGTTTAGACGTGAGTCAGTATAAAATCATTAAAAGTCAGTTATCGCCTTAAATATTAACATAACAACATAACGCCCGTAATCCCCAGAAGGGTTAGAGGTGTAACCTTCAACCACATGTTGCCAGTTATGTTTAAGTCCCATGTAATAGGGAGCAGCCTATTGCTATTTGTTTAAATATCGTGTAATGGTAATTATATCGATATGTTACTTAGGGCCTGTTTCACCACCTATTAAGTTCCTATTAATTTACTTGGCTGATAATTTCATAAAAATTCTGTTCCATTTTTGAATTTATTCGGTAAGTGGTGGCTATTCGGACATCGTGAAATAGGCCCTAAGTCACTCTACATATATAGGGTGACTGGCAATTAGTGACCGATACTTAGACCAAACCTGATATCGCGAAAAAAAGTCTGATGTTCCATACATTTTGACGAGTTTTGCGAAAATAAATGTAAAAACAGCTGATTTTTTTTCGCTATTTCTAGTTTGGTCCCATAGTAAAAGTTGTTCATAATTATGAGTAAAGTCACGTGTTTAAGTATCGGTCACTAATTACCAGTCACCCATAGATAAAGCCAGAAGGCATTGATGGATAAGGAGGTCTTCGTCATTATGTATGGTTAGTGACTAACCTGGTGTCAGGGTTTTAAAGTCGCCCATGGCCTTCTGACCTGGCTTCACAAGCCGTCGAGAAATATCTCTCAGGCGAGGCGTTTCCTCACGATATTTTCCTTTACCGTTTTTTAAACAAGTGATAATTATATATAACACGCACATGAATCGAAAAGTCAGAGGTGCGTGCCTTGGGTTCGAACTCGAGACCTATGACTTGGCAGTTCGACGGTCACACCACTATGCTATTACAGCTCAGGGCTGATAAGGACGTGTATAATAGACCCCACAAACACTTATCCGAGGTTTGGGGCCCTTGTCGCATCGAATTCGAACTAAATGAAACCAAATTTAAATCTTGTATAAAACGCACACTATGCTGCCAAGCATATTATAAGTTGGGGGATTACATCGCTGACAAAAATGCTTGGCTCAACGCTGGTCCAGCTCCACAAGGGCGCATAAACTAGTTGATTAGCATCGAAAATATTGTTGGAGCCGCTGAAGATTGCAAAAACTAACTTTGCATTGTATAAATTCAATCTCTTAGTATTGTATAATTGCATAGCACATGTGTGAGCACTGTGACCATTTTACAAAACTACCATTTACTGGGTATGTCTTTCATTGACTTGAATGAGCCCTGATGGCTGAGAGTATGTCATACTCACTTAAATGTCTCGCTGGTGGTGGCGTGTGTGTTGGATCATTAAGTTCCCTTCAAAATGGTTGAGCTAAATGGTGCTGATCCATGCGTCATGTTCGTGAACGGGCGCCGTCAGTAGGGACGGGTCATCTCTTAGCTGCCATGGCTTATTTTAATTTTTAATTTTTTAATTGTTTTTACTACGGACGCTTTTAACTTGCACGTCTTTCTACATTGTTCTCACATGTTTAATTTCAACATGAATGATGTACCTAACCAATATATTGTAACAATATTTTGATTTAAAAGAGTGTCCGTGGAGTTTCTTGCCCGTTCTTCTCCATAGGAACCTACTACGCTTTGGAATGGGCAACTAGCTTCATCTTTCTGACTGACCGACCCCTTGACAATTCAAAAGTGCCTGTAATTGGTTTATTTGAAATAAATGCTTTGAGTTTGAGTTTGCATAGCTACAAGGCTTTGTCGATCAGCCACTTATTGCGTGAGCCAGAGGTGAGGAAAGATTGACTATGTAGCAGGCAAGCCTAATGGGTAGGACAAGGTTCTACCCTACGATGACGTCACGAGTCAAACTCAAAGCATTTATTTCAATTAAACCTTTGACAATGAGTCAAGACTGAGATCAGTCAAAATGCCGATGAATTTCTTATTATGGCCATAAAACGCACCCATTTGATTGCGGAATTTATAATAAATCCGTTGTAAATTAATATATTGAATGTGTACGGCCATCTAATGGCTTGATGACTAGGCAAACAGCCATTTCTCTACCTAAAACTATGTTTTAAATAGTTCAATTTACTTGTTGGTGCCTACAAAGACTTGTTTGACTAATCTAATGAGCCCAAACTCGATGGGTTTAGGTACCTACTATAATAGGCATTCAAGGAAACTGTAACCCGCCTTCCAACTCCATTATCAGACCTCGACAGTAGGTACCATAATAATGTACAGTACAACTATTTCCTTAATGTCCGTCGGCAAACTTCGTGTTTCGTCCGTCGTCGCAATTGTATCAGCAAGCCCTTTGTATGTACTTGGTGCAGACCGGACGTTCTCAATATACTTCCAAGTCGATTGAGAGCGTCCGAAATCCGACGACTGAAGAAACACGAAGTTTCCCGAAGGACATTAAGAAAATATTTACTGTACTGTACTATCATAGTAAATAACATACGGTAGGTAGAAAAAAGTTTCAACCACTAGAAATGGGTGTATGACTTTTATCCGACTTCCAAAAAGGAGGAGGTTCTATGTTCGCAACGTATGTTTTTTTTTTATGTATGTCCACCGATTTCTCCGTCAGTTGTGGAGCGATTATGAAAATTATTTTTTGTTTAAAAGAGTATGCTCTCGAGGTGGATAGTTTTTGAGTTAGCTTTACTAATGCGTATTTTTCCCACTTAGTCTCTAAGGATGATACGATGAGTTCCTGTCACTGTTATTTACATAGCAGGTAGTGATACTCGTATTCGAATTTGTGTTAGGTAGGTACCACAACTAAAAAGTGATAATTATATAAAACTTTTTACAAATAAAAAACACCGTCTTCCAAAATAAACACTGCAAAGTGAAAAATTACTTTAATTTCGGAAGTCGGTGGCAAAAAACGAAAATTCAAAACCAAAGACACCGACTTCCCTAATTAAAGTTATCTTTCACTTTGTAGTGTTGTTTTTTGGAAGTCGGTTTTTTTTTCATGTCTTTCTGATAAAGTGTAAGTCATGTCGTAATATAGAAATTGATTGATTCATATACACATAAACTCACGCTTTTTTCTCATGGGCGTAGGCAGAAACAACAGAACGCCGCCTGCTACGCTACCCCTTCTGCTTCGTCCATGTTCATGCTTACCATCTGGTGGTCTGGCGTGTATTGAATCATGTTGTTTTTGTTATTCGTAATTTATTCAACAAGTGAACATGTGTTTGTGATGACTGTTAATAAACTAGTAGTATTTAAGCGACGACGTATTCGAGTTGAGGTGCAGATCGTGCTCTCATCTCAAATGCAACATGCAGTATTCAAGTCACCTTTTAGTGAAAGTGTACATTCTTATTTTTACAGGTAAGTCTCTATTTTGTTCATAATCAGCCTACTAATGTTCCCACTGCTGGGACACAGGCCTCCTCTCTGTCAGAGAGAGTGGGCTGTAATCTACGACGCGGGCCCAGTGCGGGTTGGTACATGTAAAGAAAGAAAAAAGAAGGAAAAATAAGTTTATTTGTCACAAAAACACGTGCATAAAAAAAGATAATAAACTCGAGTAGAACAAGAAAACATCATCATCATCTCATGTCACATGTCTTCGAATTTTTGGTTCTAGGACATGCCGGTTTCCTCACGATGTTTTCCTTCACCGTTTTGAGAGCAGTGGTGATGAAATTATTAACACAAAGTAAAGCGCCTGCTTGGGTTCAACCATAGATATCGTTCGAACCCACGACCTACACGTGACCGTTACCACTCGGCCACCACTGGTCACTTTTACTGCACTGCACTATTTTGTTACGCCACTCGAATTCGTTATGCTGCGCTGATGTAGCAGTGTAGCACTGACATTGGTCGAAATTAGTGAATCCGCATTTGTTAATACGAGTGGTACATTGGTGGCATTGGTGATGTAAACCAAACAACCGCCACTGCCACTCGAAAAACGTGTCTCAGCTGCCTAGAGCCACTCGCACGACATGTGCGTCCACGCTCATGTACGTGTCTGTGTATGTCTATGTGAGAGCAAATGCGGACTACTACGCTATAACTTTTAAACTAATGTTGTCAAATATCCGGGCATAAAACTTAATCGAAAACTCACATGGAAAGCTCATATTCAGGCTAAGAGAGATCAACTTAACATGAAGCACAGAAGTCTGCAATGGCTCCTGGGTAGAAACTCCACACTGAGCATTGATAACAAGCTGCTCCTGTACAATACAATACTAAAGCCAATTTGGACATATGGGATCCAGCTTTGGGCCACAGCAAGTATCTCGAATTTAAACATACTCCAGAGGGCACAAAACAGCATCCTAACAGCCATATCAAATGCTCCATGGTTCATCATAAACTCAGAGTTACACGACATCCTAAAAATTTACACCGTGCAGGAGGAGATAAAGTCTATTGCAGCACGCTATAAGACATCACTTGAAAAGCATCCAAACCCACTTGCAGTTGCACTAATCAAGTCTGATCACAAACGAAGACTCAAAAGGCTTGCAATAACTGAACTATCAAGCTAGACTATGCCTTGCAAGTCTAATGCAAATAAAGAGAATTCTTAATGGAGAAATGACGCTGCAATTACGCTGCAAAGCTGGGTCGGGCAAAGTGTTATTGGATTTTTCCATTAGACAGCCCGGAGTTTGAAACTTGGCAGTGTGACACCCCTGCGTCTGATTTCTCTCCGGTCCTGTCGGATTGCCGTCCCAATGGGTTATGTTATGAGAGTGAGGGAAGAGTGAGTGCAATTGTGTCTGCGCACACACTTGTGCACTATACTCGTACATGGCTAGTCTCCGACTCTCCTTGAGATTCCGCCATGGCCGAAATTCGGTCTGGAAGACATACTCATACATGCCTCAAAATTATAATCCTACTATCCTATCCTATTCTACTATTCTACTATCCTACTAATATTATAAATGTGAAAGTTTGTATGTTTGTTACTCAATCACGCAAAAACGGCTGAACGGATTTAGCATACAGATAGTTTATAACCTGGAATAACACATATGATACTTTTATCCCGGCGGTAGTACATTTCCGTGGGATAATTTATGACCTCCACCACGCAGGCGAAGCCGCGGGCGAAAGCTAGTAATATAAAAAACCAACCAATGCGCCAATTGAGCTTTAATTTTAATAATAAAGCTACAAAAATAAGTTACTCAACCGAAAGAACCTGTACAGTTAGTAATGTTAATGTGTTTTAAATATATTTGTTTCAGCTACTTCGGGCTCATGTTGGCAGTTTTTTAGGTCGTTGTCAGATTTAAAAATGGACAACTCACTAAAAGAACCCAGTATGATATTTTATCAGAAATAATCAGAATCGGAATAATAGTTAAGCTACAAATAATAATTTAATTTAATTTTTTATTGCTTATTGAAAAGTAACGCCTGATTCTGTTACTCATAATATATTTATTGTTTAAAAAGCTGTCAACACAAAAAAAACTTATGAAGCATGAACATCTTTTTCCAGGAGTACTTCACAGTGAATATATATTTGGTCGTTGCACTACTTTAAGAAAAAAATTTTATGGACACGTCCATCTGGACCACTTAGATGTACTGGGAAAAATTATAGTCAGAGTAAGTGTCAAATTTTTAAGTCATAATAAACTGCTTTGTCTTCCTTTCCTTTCGTTTCGTGGTCGCGGTTCAAACGGCATCACAGGCCCTGTCGCATGCCGGAACGTAGATTCGGGAGAAAGCGCTACTGATGCTACTTGGCGGTCACAAAGGCGGGGGTGAACATACAACGGGAGGTTACAACCTCTCTTCCTACCCGCCGCAACCCCGGGCGCCGCCGCCGGAGGGTGCACAAAGTTCCGCCACTACGTAGCCAGCAGCCGAAGAAATTGGGGGAGTCTGACGCTTATTAGAAAAGAAAGAAAGAAAAATGCGTTTATTGGCGTTACAACAGAAAAATACACCGTAAAACTATAAAAACAGAAAACAATTATTGTAATGCCAAAAGGGCCTCAGCTCAGCATAATGTCAGATGGCAACACAAAGCCTGACGCTGATTTTCAGCACGCCTCTAGTTTTTCGACTGATGCCACTTTACAAATAATAGCGACCTTTACCCCCCCTACCCCCTTTATTCTTCAATGAGATACCACAGGATGAACTCTTAGATGGATAATGCTGATCTCCATAAGTAGTTACTAAATATAGTTCAGCAAGAAACTCCTGTCGACGTCATACAGATTTTAGTAGGCCTAGCAACTAAATGTAACTAACCTATATTTCCAAATGCAGCTATAGGCTGGTTTTAGGCTGATTTTAGAGTCACGCTGACCGCACGCTGACCGTCGGCGCTGACAGTGAAAATCAGTCGTCAGCGCTGAGCGGTTGACGTAATTTCATAGAATACTAAACTTTATATACATTGTCTTGTCAGCGCCGACGACGGTCAGCGTGAGACTAAAATCAGCCATACACAGCCCAGTTAACAGAGTAGACGCTGAAATATATTTTAGTATCTAATACTGTTGTTGTGTTGTAGTGTATTGTTGTTGTTGATGTTGTATGACCAAAGGCAAAGACTTAGCAAGAAAACAGTTTTTTGGCTGAAATTATGTAAATTGTAAAATTGGAAATAAAGTTAATAATTATGTAAACAACCACAATGTTAGCTTTTTACAAAAAAAAAAAAATTATGGTTGTTATTACGCAAATAATGGTGCCTCATTTTATTAAAAATGTCTAACGGGCCTCTGCGAGTTGGCTTCGGCCCCTCGTACGCCTTCTAAAGGTCCGGAACACCAGGGTACCGAGAATAGTCAAAAATCAAAAATGCAAATAATAACGTGAAAGGAGATCATTCAAGTGTTGAACATTTTGTACCCAAAAACTAAAGTGCCGGCCAGAAAAAAAAAAACATGGTTTTTTTATGGAAAATAACACCCTCAACATTTTTACCTACAATGAAAGTATACAATTAACCCTTCCGCTGCTATTTAAGTTTGAAAGAAAATATTAAAAATCTTATTTTGAGCATTACAATAATGTTTAAAACGAGAAACAACCTTCATCATTATCATTAATTCATCATCATCATCATAATTTCAGCTGGAAGATTTCCACTGCTGGACATAGGCCTCCCCCAAAAATAGCCACTTCGACGGGTTCTGTGATTCTCGCATCCAGCGGATTCCTGCGGTCTTCACTAAATCATTGGCTTGGTGAAGACCGTAATAACCTCCACCTTGAACCTCCACGCTTCGTCTTCCGGTACGTGGTTGCCACTCCAGAACGTTTCGGCCCCATGCCCATCGGCTATCTTTTCTGCGAGCAATGTGGGCTGCCCACTGCCATATAAGTTTAGCATTTCTTCGGGTTATGTCGGTTGCCTTGGTTCTCCTACCGATCTCTTCATTTCTAATTCGATCGCGTCTTTAAGGAATCTCCAAGCATAGCCTTCTCCATTGCCCTTTGGGCGACTTTCAGCGTTCTAACGAAGCACGTTGTAAGCGACCACGTTTCAATTTCATAGGTCATCACTGGCAACATGTGAGAAGAGAAGATATAGAGTAGTTTCCCGAAAATTGCCCAGCCAAGAATTCGGATTCCACGATTGACCTCGAAATTGGACCTACCTAACTGGATAGCTTGTCCTAGGTTAACGTAGTCATCCATAACTTCGATTGTAAAGTCTCCGATCTTCATGAGGGCCATTTGACATGAACTTAGTTTTATCTATGTTCGTTTTAAGACTTTCTCTTTCGGAAGCTCTACTGAGGTCATCGAGCATTGTACTGGTCCTCCGATATAGTAGTCATGGCTGAGACTATCTTAGCCATGACTACTATGTCGTCGGCAAACCGAAGGTAAGTGACGAAGTTGATTGCTACGCCTTTCCTGTCCAGAACCTTGAAAATCTCTAATGCAGCGGTGAACAGTTTGGGAGAGATAACGTCTCTCTGTCTCACCTCATCTCGCTATAATTCTTAAGCAGGGCATTGTTGCCCTTTTCAAAGAAGATTATCAACACACCTCTGCCCGCCTGTGTCTGCCTGTGGCGTTTTACCCTCGAGTCTGCCTGCTATTGTAAAAGAAAAACATTTCCCTCAAACTTTTTCTCGTATTATTTTTTAATACTTATCATACCTTACTATACTTAACGCTCAATTCTCATGTCTATTTCTGCAATGGGCAATAAATGCTTGCGTCTAAACGAATGTCCAAAATATTGTTGGCTAAAACATAATTTTTGGTACCTACTTTCAAACTTTAATAGCAGCCAGGGGGTTAAGGCTGCCTGTCCATTGAAGCGGAGCGAGGCAGCGGAGCGGAGTTAGGCAGCGGAGTGGAGGATATAGGTCTCCAAACTATCGAATCAATATCATAGTATCGCAGTTAACAATAGTATTTTCACGTGACGATGCTGTTAAATCCTAACTATTTTGTTGTTGAACTCTCGAAGTTTCTGTTACAATAAATATATCCATAGTACTTTCAACGACTTTATGCATTGTAAAAAAATATAATATGAGCTAAGCTCGCATTTTAACATAATATTTTTGAATAAAGTAATTAAAACTAATTATCAATTTTTTATATTGACGACTGGCAATTTTTATATGTTTGCCAGTAAGGATCACGATCACAACCGGTTATTATTTTAGTACTTATTATTATTGATGATTTGAGATATATCGCTTGTCCCCCGGAGCTGGGTTTTTTTTAAGCATCCTCCTTTAGTTTCTTTTTCAGCGAAAATTTTGCTTTTTCAGTTTATATTTATTAAATATACGTAACCCTAAGGCTGCCTGTCCACTGGAGCGGAGAGGAGAAAAGAGGAGCGGAGATGTGCTAATATTAACCAATAGAATCTTGACTCCGCCCCTGAGTTTAGATCAGTGATCCTGAGTCAAGATTCTATTGGTTAATATTGACACATCTCCGCTCCTCTTTTCTCCTCTCCGCTCCAGTGGACAGGCAACCTAATTATAATCATTTTCACCACGTTTGCGAAAATTCACTTATTTCGGTAGTTCGGGAAGTGGATGAAAACTGAACTGAAAGATTCCATTACATTCAGATCTACATTAAATTGGATGATATGAAATGCATATGTTTACTTGAATTAAAAATTTCACATTTAATGTCTCACATATACAGGTGAACTTAATAAAAGTCCGCTCATAAAAAATGTTCTCAAATATTTATTCTTTTCCAATATTTGAACAATAATTATGTTGTATAAAGGTACGCGTCTATTGGCCCGCGCCGGACGCACAGCACGCACGGCACGAACGGATCTTAGTTTGCTTTGTATGAATTTCGGTACTGCCCGCACCGAGCGCTTGGTTCATTTCTACATACAAATAATTAAAATCCGATGCGTGCGGTGCATGCGATGCGGCCGGCCGAAAGCGTCAGGGTAGCCCGCAAAATTCAAATGTTCTTATGTTTTTTGCAATTTGCAGGTCAGTATCAGGTTTAAGGCTGCCTGTCCACTGGAGCGGAGAGGAGAGGAGAGGAGCGGAGATGTGCCATTATTAACCAATCAAATCAAAACTCAGGGGCGGAGTCAAGTTTTTATTGGTTAATATTGGCACATCTCCGCTCTTCTTTTCTCCTCTCCGCTCTAGTGGACAGGCAGCCTTATGTTGATCTAAATATGATTCGCGGCCGTATCATATATTTATTTATAGAAAGATAATCAAAAAATAATTTGTCATTTATATCATTACTTACTTACAATTTCACGTCAAAAACGTACTATTTCACGTTGTGGTTTTTTAAATCGGTTGTTTTTCTTTTCTTTTTCAGGGCTGGGTCGATATAATGAGAATACCAACATGTATCATATTAAGAGCATACTCATACGAAGAAGATATGTTACAAAATACTATGTACAATTTCCAGTTCTGTGTGCCACGCATCACTTACTGTCACACGCATCGCAGATTTAAATTTCACTACTACGAATGGTACTTACCTTCGGATTTGGCCGGTGGTATGGATTGGGAAATTTATTTTTTTGGACCGGAGAGCATGATGTGGTAATAGTTTCTCTCTTTCAGTAGCTATTCTCTAAAATTCACTTCGGATCTCATTCAAGTGAACCACAAAGCATGGGGACTCCTTGGTGGCCACTGCTAGAGGTGGCATTCTCAACACTTTCCATATAAACCAAGCGTGTCACCGTTCACTGGCATTGAATGGCGGTCCAGAAAGTGGCGGTGACAAAAATTTAGCACCCAACGTTCTTTCGTCGTCACGAATTTTAACCGTTGCGTTGGTACTGCCGTCTCGAGACGCTGACGACACGGCGACTCCTTGCTATGTGAAGTGAACATACCTACAGCGGCTACAGCGCTACTAGGATCTTTTGGCGCTTGAATGATATTATAGACGGGGGCGTTGTTGGTAAACATTTGCGAAACTGTTATTGTGAAACAACAAGATGGCGGCGTTAACTCCGATTTTCGCCACGAACCAAAAGATCCTTGTTTAACTGTAAAGGGTGGAATCCCCATCACATCACACATGAAATTCCGCACATGATTCTAGACTTGTTTATTTTTAAGAAAAAATTCTATGTTACTCTAGAATGTTTTCGTCAGTTATCAAAATTTCATAGAAAAGTGAAGTGCAACACCTACGCGGTCAAAATGTATGGAAAAGCTGTTTTTTTTTAAATAACCGGTGGGTTCAGAATCATGTACTGAATAGGCTTCGCGTCGATGTCCCTGACACCTCAACATATTTTTTTGTTTGGTACCAACAAACACAGTTTAATTTTTAATATAAGTAGCTCCGGAAAATAAGTCTAGAAAGTAATAGATTACTTTCTAGACTAAACTTTCTTCACTAGAGTGAAGAATTCTCACCGAGATTATTTTTACTTAGTCATTAGAAATACCTACTGCCTGAAACAATGCAATGCGAAATGTGCCAATAAGGAGTGGGGCGCTCTCTATAATGCTATACGAATATTTTGCAATAAACAGATTTTCGGGACTTTTGACAGCACTTTTTATTGGCACATTTCGCATTGCATTGTTTCAGGCAGTAGGTATTTCTCCTACTGCCTGAAACAATGCAATGCGAAATGTGCCAATAAAAAGTACGACGCAGCGTCAACGCTGCGTCGTTTTCCATATATTCCACATTAAGCGTTGCGTCGTCGCACGCGACGTTTCAATGGATCGGCGGACGAGAGACGAAGCGGGGGGAGCGTGACGCGCTGCGCTGTCGGAGCTCCGGTGCGACGACGGACAGCAACAATTAAACACGATTGTTCCGATCCATTGTGGAGACTGACTGAGGTGCGTGCATCGTCCTCTTGCGCTGCGACGTCGTGCATCGTCGCAACGCAGGTGTGGCATACAATGCGTTGATCCGTTGCGATGACGCAACGCAACGCACTAATGGGGCGCGTCTTTGTGGATGGCACTATCTGTAGTTTTAATTTTCAAGACAGAATATAATTATTTATTGTATTCTACAAAGATAGAAGGTTTTACAAAGACATGATAGTTGTGGACGCTGTCGGGCTCAGCAAAGTAGGAAAGAGGAAGAGGGCTTTAATTTAACTAATTAGTTGGTATACGTAGGCCTATTTCACGATGTCCGAATAGCCACTACTTACCGAATAAATTAAAAAATGGAACTGAATTTGTATCAAATTATCTGCTAAAAGTAAGTTAATAGGAACTTAATCGAAGGTGGTGAAACAGGCCCTACGTATACATTTATATTAAATATGTAATAATTTTATAAAACATGTAATTTAAATTCGTTTAAATATTCATTGATATTATAATAGGTACCATAAAGATAATAGAAATTGTTTTAGTTAATTTATGAACATATTAAATGTTTGTAATTTTTTTAAATTAGAACCGTGTTTTTTTTATAAAAGCTTTTGTTGTCCCACTGCAGGGCAAAGGCATCCTTTCCCTCTTAACACTTTTCCCAGTCTACTGCGAATGCGGGCCAATCCTACAGCTCATCCCGCCATCTCTGGGCCTGCCGCGTAGTCGTTTCCTGCTAGGTATTTGGTTGTTTTTATCCTAATCCTAAGTATCCACTAATTATATACTATACAGGGTGGAATTTTTGAACCTCACCTGGAAGAAAAGTACTAAATTAAATGCTGGAGATAGCAAATTTTACTCAAAAGAAACATTCCTTTATTTTTTAAAGAAACAAACCTGCATTCAAAGATCACGCAGATCACGCAATCAGTGGCGATTAAACCTCCAGAGCACTGAATTGCTTTCGCGGAACATTGCTCGCAAGCTCGAATAGGCGCAGCTGGCTCATTTCATACAACATGAAATGCAAAGAATGGTTCATAATTTATTATAGTACTTATTACCGGTTTAATGAGTATCAAATGTTCACAAGTAATTTATTCTTATAGTTTGTACCGTACTAACCGCTCTAATTAGTAGGTAGCCTATGAATTTATGAAAATCTAGAAACATCAAATTATTTTATTGATAAAGCCAACCAAAAGGACAAAGGTCGAAAAAAGCTCAGATTCCAACTTATATTTGCATTTATACCTACGTATGCTGTATGAGAGCAGTGGTGGCACAGTGGTATCGGCCGCGACTTACGAGTTCGAACCCAGACAGGCGCTTTACTTTGTTTTTTTTTTTTTAATCTTTATTTATTTAAAAGGGTTTTATCACTCAGTGATAATGTCACCCCCTTAGAAAACATTCAACAATTTAAAACTAAACAATGGGTAATTAACAGTTGTAAACTGTTGTGTCATAAGCATAACTATAGTACCTATTAACTGTAACGAACAGTTATCACTACACCTACGACCCACTTAATAGTGTTGTCCCTATCCGGTTTTGTTCTGGTTTTGGCCAATAACCAACAACAGTCGACACAACATCCTAGCCTCCTCCGACAAAGGGGACGCTAGGATGCTGTTACATGTTCCCACTTCAAACCCCACACCAAGCGAATTTTGTCTATCGAGTATGCAGCACGTGGTAAATATCGTCAATCACCCCACAAACTTCGCAGTTTGGTGAGGTACTTATACCCATTAAATATTTAAACTTATTTGATGGTATGTGGCCCGAACGCATCCTCAACAGAGCCACTACATATTTCCTATCTATCTCCCTTTCTTCAAACCGCGCGCTTCAAGCTCCGTCTTACGAATTGTAAGTCGTTCGAACCCAAGCAGGCGCTTTACTTTGTGTAAATAATTTCCTCACCACTGCTCTCAAAACGGTGAAGGAAAACATCGTGAAGAAACCGGCATGTCCTAGAACCAAAAATGTGACATCTACCAACACGCACTGGGCCCACTCCTTCTCACAGAGAGGAGGCCTGTGTCCCAGCAGTGGGAACATTATAGGCTGATCATGTACTGTATGATTGGTACAATGATACCTACTTATTAGAGTAGGTAAAGCTATTTATTTCAAATTTATTTATTTAAAGGCAATACGTGGTCTTTATCAGAAGAGGTCTTATTGTCTCTCACGCGTGGGTTTGCGGGCGAGGAGATGTAATGAAACAATAATATTCTGAATAATCACATTAGGGGATGAACTGACGAAGTAAACGTTCCCCCCAGTACGTGAGTAGCGAGCGCACATCAACCAACTTACTGCCCTGCAAGGGTAGTCCCAATGATCATCAATATCTCACTCATTAAAATTACTCAATGCCGGCTTCGATCCAAAGTCGCGATCCCGCGTTTTTTTTGACAGGAGGCCGCCTTCTCAGTACTGGGGGTTACGTCAAGTTGACGCTGTCACAATCGTTCTGAAACCAACTCCTAAATCCAGCGTCGCAAAACCTTTAGACGCGCCGTCATATTTATTAATAATTATAGCCTATAATATGTTACTTCTTGATAATTTAGCTTTCTATTGGTGAAAAAATGGTTGAAATCGGTCCAGTAGTTTCAGAGTTTATTCGGTACAAACAAACACACAAACAAAAAAAATCTTTCCTCTTTATAATATTAGTGTATAGTCTAGCTGCGCCCCACAGTTTCACCCGAATAAGTCTTGATCCCATGGGAATATCGGGATAAAATCTATCCTGTGTCTTTCTCCAGGTCATGGTTTACACATTTGCCATATTTCATCCAAATCCGATCAGCCGTTCAAGCGTGAAAGCGTAAAAAACAAACAAACTCACTTTCGAATTTATAATATTAGTTAATGTTTACTACATAATGTATATAAACGAATGTTCTGAAATCTCACAAGTGACGCGGGTGAAAGCTAAAATCCAGTGAGAGTGTAGACAGTTGAAAATCCAGTGCGCGAAATTAATCGTCGCGTAAAAAAGGCGCCCGTGCGTACCTGGGCTTACGCAGACAAACTTAATCCCATCTTTGTTTATTAGACAAAATAAAAGACCACACTATAGGTACATCCATCTATTGCGGACACAAAAAAACATTACCTACCCATTATTATTATATTTTCCATCAAAGCTAAATTGGTGTTCATGCCAGGTCAATAGCACTAAGTAGTGGCATCTCAGCGGCCACAAAGGGACACTCTATGCCTCTTCGATGCCAGATAGCCGTGTCAGATAGCCACTTTTTTCATCGATTTTCTAATAGAACAATAGGCACTTGGATAGATAGATACAACGCGTTCTTGTATAGCATAAAAATAGGTCATACTTTATGTATTTGTGTCTTTGTATAACTAGCAGGTACCCCGGTAATGTAGGACCTACATTACCTACCTACTTCAGACGAGGAGAAAAAAAACTAACACTAAAGGCTCGTGCAGACCAGCGCGATGAGACGGCGCGACGCGACACGAACAATACAATTTCTAAGAAAACTTCACGGTATAACAATAACCGGTGTCGCGTCGCGCGATAAGTCGCGCTGGTCTGCACGAGCTTAACACACAGTAGCAGTAGTTTAGTTGTTAGATTTGTTTTATTTGCTAGGTTTTGTTGTATAGAATCAAAATGGCGGAAAAATTAATTATACCAGGGTCCAGGGGGCCTACCACCTCCTTTAAAGCACTTTTTATCACTTTTATTATATATGATAATTATGTATCATATACCTACTTGGTACATGTTTGGTGTCAGTCATGTTAAGTTATTTAAACACTAGCTTCTGCCCGCGACTTCGTCCGCGTGGAATAGTTACTTTGGGCTAACGCTAAAAAAAACCCCCGATTTTGAAACATTCTTCATTGGTACTCCGCTCCTATTGGTCTTAGCGTGATGATAAATATAGCCTATAGGGTTCTCTATTGTATTACCTAACTTTTTTATCCATAATCTAAAGTGCTATTATTTTTTTAGTCCTAATCATCATTATTTGTCCGAATGATAACTTGGCCGAACTTAATGTCACATAATATAACATGACATAAAATTTAAATCACTAAATACAATATGCCCTTAATTTGTTTGTCATGAATATTACAATCAATAATAATATACAAAAGGCATAAAACTGTTTTCAATAAAAGTTACAAATCCTCAATTCAACTTATTTATAGTTTATTTAAATTAATTGATTGTTAACATTGGTTTTTATTTCCCTGTAAGAAGCATGCAAACAAGCATACATTATACATGCAAGCATGCAGCATACAAGCAAGCATGCAGCTTGCAAGCAAGCATGCAACATGCAAGCCAGCCTGCAACATGCAAACAAGCATGCAAGCATGCAAGCAATCATGCAAGCAAGCATGCAAGCAAGCATGCAAGCAAGCATGCAAGCAAGCATGCAAGCAAGCATGCAAGCAAGCATGCAAGCAAGCATGCAAGCAAGCATGCAAGCAAGCATGCAAGCATACAGCATGCGAACGAGCATGCAACATATCATGCAAGCAAACATGCAGCATGCATGGTTTCTGTCACGGCTTCGGCGCTGCGGGGCTCCGGCGGTCCCACGCGAGCTAATCGTCGCAGATGGTTTAACGCTCACCACCTGCTCCTCAACTCGCGAGCCGCCTCGCCCCTCTGCGCCTACGCGATTCTAAATTACACTGTAGGGGTAGGGCAGACAAGACTGCGTGGAGTTGGATTTACAGCGATTCGTTTCTGTCACTATTTCACTAAAACTAAATTTTTAGCAAATGTTTTAGGACTAACTATTTTATTACTTATAAATGAATATTCGGAATAATACACATTATATAATACAATACTTAGGACATATGAATTTATTCCATGCAAAATTAGGAGATTCAATTATTATAGATCTCGATATTATGACAGAATAGTTTTAGAAGTAAAGATAATTATGTAAAACAAAATTTCGAATTTTTGAACATTATGGTTACTGAAGCTTATAGCAAACGTGTTATGGATAATGATTTTAGGACAAACAATTTTAGGAGAAGCAAGGGAGTACCAGCCTATAGCCTTACTCGGTAAATGGGCTATCTAACACTGAAAGAATTCTTCATATCGGACCAGAAGTTTCGGAGCCTATTCGGTACAAACAAACAAACAAACAAAAAAATCTTTCCTCTTAATAATATTAGTATGTATAGATAAATTTATCAAATGAGAATATTTTCATATATGACCGTCGTTGATCAGATTGTTACTTGTACTTATAAATAGAGCAGCAGGAGACTACGCCTAAGTTCGCACGGGCGATTTTTTCCCGCGGCGATTTTTTTCGTGCACTTTATTTTCAACGGTCTGCTCAGCGTCGAGAGTTGAAAATCCATAAGTGTGTTTTTTCATCACACTGGAACGAGAGTGCGTTCCAGCACGTTGGATTCTCAACGCTCGGCTCAACACTGAGAGTTAAAAATCCAGTGCACGATAAAATCCCGCCACGATATTTTTACGTCCGTGCGAACGTGGATATAAAAAGAATAGACCAAACGAAAGTACAGAAAAAATTTAAAATACTAAATTTTTTTTTAACTATCGTCGATCATAATGTAAAAACAGAAAATGATCTATTTTGGACTTATCATAACAAACACCACATACTTACTTATTTTTATCGCCACACGCTTATAATACGATAGGATAGTAGGCTATTTAGATAAAGATTTGTTAACCTTCATTTATCCTTATATAGGTAGATAGGTGTAAATAAAATCTTGACATTATATACATGTAAGTAGGTAGGTATTTGTGATACTGATAATCCAATATATATGTATATAGCAGTAACCTAACTACTTAACAAGCAAAGATATTCTTATTTTGTAAACATTTCTGGATCACTGACTATGGTAGTAATAATACTCATTTTTCTCACTGGATATTATATAGACTATTATGATTTAGGTAGGTACATACATACATAACCTCGCGCCTTCTCTAACCATGGATGTAGGCAGAAACCGACCACAACGCCAACTTGCTACGATCCTTACATAGTCCTTTTGCTTCATTTACGTTCCATACATCAGAAGGCCAATTTCCGTTCTTAAAAAAGTTCAAATTCAAGTCGCAATCTGTCAAACTTGTCAAAAATGTTTGTTTACAGAATGTATTATTGAAAGATTGCGAATGGCATGCGAATGTGAACTTTCTTAAGGCTGCGTTTTCCACCAGAGATGAGCGACGATGCGTAGCGAGGGATGTGTGTGAAAATAACCAATAACATCGCTTCACTGTCATAGCTTGAGCTAAGCTAGCATTGTTATTGGTTAGTTTCACACACATCCCTCGCTACGCCTCCTAAGACCAAATAAAACCAAGACAGAGCGCTGTCAACAGTGAAGTGAAGGTTTCGTAAACATGTGTGCACTTTGTGTGATGTAGTTTGATTGTAATGTCATTTTAAAAGGTTGTTAATGCGTGCGTGTGAGAGTGTATGCACAGAGCGGCAGTGTAGTTTTGGCGTGTTTCACCGTATTGTTCGCAGCGGCCTACAGATGCTCAGACCAAATAAAAACCAAAAGGTTTTTATTTGATCTGAGCATACACGCACACCGGTTGCGAGTATTACGCACCTGACCATTCTGAAGAACATCACCAATAAGGTCACTTTATGTCCTTCCAGGGTGGCCCCTCCCTGTGTTTTCACTAACATCTGCCTTGTAAATGGCCTTTATTAGTCGTCTTTCATTCATCTTCTACCCTCAACTATTTTGATTTGATGACATTGCAATTGAAAGCTGTCATCAAAACATGACACACATGCTTGTGAAAAGATTTATGACCCTATGACTAATAAATAAAATGAAAAATAAAATCAATGTTTCATCATGGGAAACAGGAAAGACCTCCAAGAGTTGTCCCAATCATTGTATTTAAATATTTTGTGTAAAAAAACAATACACACACAAATAAACAATTTAGATAACAGTAAATGGCACTAAGGTTATCACAGTATTTCTCGCACATTTGGCTCATAATCTTTTTAAATAATATAACCTAATTAACATGTTAATACTTTTTTGAAATATTTATTGTCATTGGGACTTCACGAAAACCACTAGCTATCGGCTAGGAAGCTCAAACCGCTAGCTATCGGTTAGAAAGCTCAAACCGCTAGCTATCGGGTAGAAAGCTCAAACCGCTAGCTATCGGCTAGGAGGCTCAAATCACTAGCTATCGGTTAGGAACCTCAAACCGCTTGCTTTCATAGTCTAGGAAACTCGAACCGCTTGTTATCGGCTAGAAAACTGAAACCGCTAGCTATCGGCTAGGAAGCTCAAGCCGCTAGCTATCGGCTAGGAAGCTCAAACCGCTAGCTATCGGCTAGGAAGCGCAAACCTACCCCACAAAGCAAAGTAAAGATCTATGAGTTTCATAATCTATCTATATATATATTATATACATATAATAAAATTGTAGAAAAGTGGTGTCTGTACAATGGAAATATATGAAAAAAAAGTAGCAGGGGTTGTTATTATATCGATGCTGAACCCGAAATTGTAATTAAAATTTTTTTTGTCTGTTTGTCTGTTTGTCTGTTTGTCGGTTTGTCTGTTTGTCTGTTTGTCTGTGTGTTTGTGCACGCTAATATCAGAAACGGCTTATTCGATTTAGATGCGGTTTTCACTTATATATTGTAGTAAGCTTCACTTAACATTTAGTGTTTATTTCATGGCAATCGGTTCATAAATAAAAAAGTTATGTCAATTTAAAGAATCACGGCGAACATTTGTTATAGGTTAGGCATTTCTTTCCTTGATTTTCGGTATACTTATCTTAATTTTTATTTAGGGTTTGTATATAAATATTATAAGTATTTGGTATAGGTTAGGCATTTCTTTTCTTGATTTTCTTTATTAAGTATAAGTTTATTAGCTCAGGTTAGTAATTAATTTTTCTAGCAATTCTTTTGTTTCATAAAGTTAGATAAGACGTGTAAACCAAACGTACTAAACGTTTGGTTTACACGTCTTAACACTTATTACTTAAACTGTGATAATTTTAGACTGTATAATAATCTGTAAGTATTTATAATTTAATTGTTTACGATAGTACGTGTTTACTAAATAACTGTGTGTTAAGTAGTAAGTACTATTTTATTGTAAGAATGCTTCGAAGAAGATCCAACCTCTCCCAATGTAGCAGAAATGCTAAAAGGATGAGATTAGTTCGATCACAGGAATCTGAGGAAGGTCGTGAGGGAAGGCTCTCTGCAACTCGGGAACATCAGGCTAGGTTTCGTGCTGCAGAAACTTCGACTCAGCGGGAATCTCGACTGAGTTCAAATCGTTCTCGAATGGTCGAGGTCGCGAAATTTTTTTTATACTAAGGGGTTCGAGTCATGAAAAAGGTTGAAAAACACTGCCCTACATTAATCCTACTAATATTATAAATGCGAAAGTTTGTGAGGATGGATGGATGGATGGATGGATGTTTGTTACCTACTCTTTCACACAAAAACTACTGAACGGATTTTGATGAAACTTTACAATAATGTAGCTTATACATTAGAATAACACATAGGCTACAATTTATAAAGATTTTATGTGATTTGACCATAACATAACGATAAGTATCAAGTAAGTCGGAAAAATTCCTGCCCTCTGAGATCTATCTTTGCGTGCGCTGCAATTTTTTTTTTTTTTGGTTGGGAAGTCATCCAATGATTTCTGGGCGTTTCAGTCTCTTACTGACTAAAACCCACCCGTGTTCCTTCCATTGCCTTGCCAGAGGCCACGCTTTCCCCTTGGGACTACCCGCAACCCCGGCAGGCATCGGCCCTAGCGGACCCCGTCAGTTTTGCTGATATCTCTTTGAGGTGCGCGTGGAACACGATGCGCCGTCGACCCGGGCCTGGTCCTTATCGGACGGTGAGCTGCCCGTTGCTCTCCGTCCGCAGGCCCGCGCCTACGGTGGTCGGAAATCGGCTATCAATTCCCGACGCCCGGGACGTCTCCTACGGCGGCGGCGGCTAGGGCTGGTAGGGCGCGGCCTTTGCCACTCCCTCGCGCGCTCCACCTTCTCCTTCGCGAGCATTACTGCTTTGCAGAAGGAGGTGACGGCTTGCCATGCCCTCTCGCTCCGCACCATGGCCTGAACCAGGGCCGTACGCGAGAGGTCACCGCCGCCGATCGCCTCCACGAGGACACGGCGGTGGTCCACCTAAGCCGGGCAGACCTCCACCGTTTGCTGCGTGCGCTGCCTAAACCGTTAGAGTTACATGAAGAAAATGAATTGTGGGATTGTTTGTCTTAAAGAGTTCTAAATAAAAGTCCGCGACAGCATATCCGCGACACCTTTTATGTGGAAGCCTTTATAACCAAAATAGTGAGCAATAAATACAGTTAAATTGAATACTTTTTTTACATTGCATATTTTAGAGTATTTAGTTAATTCTTATCAAAATAAATATCTTCATCGCTTTTGGTATTTAATTTAGATAAAGTTTGTCTTTTACAATTAGTAATTTGGAGAAATAGTTTAAAAGTTAGAACGATAAGAATGACCTGCGATATTGAGTCGACGGCGCTCAGAACGAGGGTGGAGGGGCGGGCCAGCCAGGGGATGACGCGCCAGAGCGCCGAATGGAATAATTATGTTCGAGAAATAACGTAATTAACGCAATTAATTGTTTAACTGTCAAAATGAAACCCATTGCTATTGTAAGTCCGACATCCACGCGGGCGAAGCCGCGGGCAGAAGCTAGTAGACAATATAAGTCCATTGTTCATTCAGGATGGAATGGGCTGATGTAATTCAACTTCAAATTTACTAGCGTACTACTTGTGTGTACTGTGTTACTAGTAGGTACCTAGTAAAAAAATCATTGAGTATTAATTGATAATTAAGGCTCGTGCAAACTGGCGCGACACCGGTAATTAATTGTTCTACCGTGAAGTTTTCATAGAAATTGTTTTATTAGAGCCGGGTCGCGCCTGTTTGCGGGGGCCTTTAAGCGTAATCTAAACAATACAGACTTTTCTAGGACAAATTGCTGATTAAATTAATTTGCTAAGACTAGTGCCTTTTTAGGCCAAGGTAAGTTGTTGATTTTCAGCTATTATAACAATTATTATAGTGCTATAAGCCTCTCATAATGATACTGATAAATAACAATAGCCGCTTGAAGATAATAATAGGAACTACTGCCTTCAAATCTGAATTATGTAAAAATGTATACGACCTAACTACACTGGCCGTCAAAACTAAGTACCTACCACACTTGAAAGAGCAATTAATATTGAAGTACACAAGTTATTTAAAGTTCACTGAGGAGTCTTGATTCTTACTATTCACTTCCGATGGAAGGCGAAGAGTGTACAGGCGACCTGGTGAGCGATACATTCAAGCCTGCTTCTCAGAAAGAGTCCAGTACAGTGAAGCTATAGGCTGGCATCTCTTCAGAAGGTCGCACATAGCTAGTGGTCACAGAAAATGGCACCTGACTGGGGAAAAATATGCTCAAGAGATCCATAATGAGCATGCAGGGCCATATTTAGTCAATGTGGGTGATGGATCGATACTCATGCAGGATAACGTCCGGCCACACACCGCTCGGGTCGTACAAAAGTACATTCAGGAGGTTGTTATCAACTTGATGGCTTTGCCATCAAGAGGTCCTGATCTCAGCCCGATGACCATACCTGGGATGACCTCGGGAGCCTGGTCAGAAGCCACAGACCACCTCCTATCACCCTTAGGAGCCTTAAACAGGCCCTGATGGAAGGATGGGAGAATATTCCCCAACATCGCCTCCGAAACCTCGTCTTCAGTATGCCAAACCGGCTCGAAGTTGTAATTAGAGCCTGAGGAGGCAATACCAGTTATTAAAATGTAAATAAGGCGTAAAACATACTTAAAAAGTTGTTTGAGTTTTTTGCCAATAAGTTAAAAATGGCTATTATTTAGTTTTTATCTTTTTTTAAAGTTAAAAACGTTACTAATGTTTAATATACTATGATTTCAAAAAAAGTTGATAATATTTGCTATAAAAAGTTTGTTATTTCAAAACTCTGAAAGCTATAGGTATGCCAGAGTTAGAAAATGGAAAGAAACCAAGAAGTATCCAAGGTTTGCCAAGAAGTGGAAAAGCACAGGTTTACATAAAATGTTAAAGTAACCAACCAGCTATCTAATTACGCAACACATTTTCGTAAACGATTCCAAATAAATTTGTTTCATTTTGACAGTTCAACAACATTCATTGCGTTATTTACGTTGCTGAGCAGAATTTATTTTCGAACTTTTGAAGCAATGGATTAGAAATCTGTTTCAAAGCGATTCAGATTCCGATTGATCGTGTATTACGTAATTAGGGTACAGTTTAAACGATGTAATAATTATCATATTTATCACTTATCACAAAACTACAAAGTAAAAGAGGCCACAAAAGTACCTACTTAGTTATGTTTTTGATAGATTTGGACATTGTGGTTAAAGATCGTCGACAGGCGCGAGTTGTTCTTCCGGAGTCAAGTCGCACCAGACTGCCGGAGCCATTAAGTGTACTCTACCCAATGGGGTACCTAAGTAACGTAAAGAAACACCATATTTATTATTATTACTTCATCCCAATTATATCGTATGACAAATTGACAAATATTTTAATCCGGTCTCGCAAAATGGCCGCCACGGCTTATTAGGCTGCCTGTCCACTGGAGCGGAGAGGAGATAAAAACTTTTTACAAAAAAAAAATTAACCGACTTCCAAAAAAAACCACTACAAAGTGAAAAATAACTAATAATTTCGGAAGTCGGTGTCTTTGTTTTTTAATTTTCGTTTTTTGCCACCGACTTCCGAAATTATTAGTTATTTTTCACTTTGTAGTGGTTTTTTTTGGAAGTCGGTTTAATTTTTTTTTTGTAAAAAGTTTTTATTTTTCACTTTTTATTTGTGGTACCTACCCCACACAATATCCAATACCACTAACTGCAATAAATAACAGTGACAGGAAGTTATCATCATATCGTCCATATAAACTAAGTGGGAAAAATATATATTATTGAAGCTAACTCAAAAACTATATAAGCAAAGTTAATAAAATTTATATGGGACCACCTCGGGAGCTTACCCTTTCAAACAAAAAAATAATTTTCAAAATCGGTCCACAATTGGCGGAGATATCGGTGAACATACATAGGAAAAAAAAAAAAAAAAAAAACATTCATAAAGTCGAACATAGAACCTCCTCCTTTTTGGAAGTCGGTTAAAAAGAGGAGCGGAGATGTGCCAATATTAACCAATAGAATCTTGACTCCGCCCCTGAGTTTAGATTTGATTGGTTAATAATGGCACATCTGCGCTCCTCTCCTCTCCGCTGGCCTGTTCCACATTTTTCTAAAACCTATGCAGGTGTGCATGCGTGCGGTAAATATTATTTTCCTTTTGCGTTTAGTCACCTGTCAAATGCTTTTTGTTCAAAACTTTGAAGTTTTATTGGTTTGTTTGTAGGTAAATATCGAAAATAATGGAATCTACTTTGTCTACTAGTTTATAGGCTGTAATGACATCGATGCACAAACTGTTACCGTGAATTCAGTACTTATATGATTCACGACCTATCAGAGCTGAAATATTTCGCACGGCTATTAAAAAATTATCTACTCGTAAGTACTTACTGTTTTATACAAAACTGCAATACCTCAACGGGCAAAATCTATGAAACAGCAAATTTTTTATACTCTAATTATCTAGCAGAGTGGGCATAAAACAAGTTGTTTTAAAACATGTAGGTAGTTTAAACAATGTTTAAATCAATTTGAAATAAAACAATGTTTTTTATTTAGTGTTTAAAATCAGTTTTTAAAACCAGTTTCAAATATGTTTTAAACATTAAGATTAACATGGTTTTAAATAAAATATTATTAGCGAATGAATGGAAATAAATGAAAACTTTAGGTCTTGAAATAGCTTGAAAAGAGTCTATTGAATAATTAGATCTATTTGTCATAATATGAAGTAATTCCCGGTAATTAACTGTTTTGGTGAATCCCTTGTAGTCCGTGCTATCCTAACTATTCTACGTTCGCAATTTAATTTCCAAACATGTAAACAAATACGATTTTTTGGGAAAATAACTTTAACACCTTTAAATGACACATAACACAGGTTCAGTTTATGCTACAACTTCAAAAATTTTGATGACTTTTTCAATTTTACGCTTTTATTCAACTTAATTTACATTACCATAAAGTTCATATTTGTTGTGTGTACTTAGTTGAGGAAATAACATAAATTGGAAACAATGGACTTAAATAGACCTTATGTTTAGCTGGCTTGTTTGGCTTTGTCGTAGTCGGGTAACTATCACTATGAAAACCAGTCCTATTGCTACGACATAGAAGTGTATGTTGTATGTAAATGATGTTACTGATCACTGTAACACAAGTCATAATATTGAAATGAGAGAAAATTATTGAATCATTTTGTTTTATTTATTTCCTTTTAACATTGTTTTATACACGACGCTGTGGAAATGACGAAGTTTTCGGCCAACAAAATTTGAAATAGTCACTCGAAAAGGAAGAAAAACTAATGTTCCTTATAAGTAAGTGTCGCCTCAAGAGATGTTGGTCGAGGGTTTCGGCAATCGGGCTATTGGCCGTTACGAATGATAGCTGAGTTCACATTTCATATAGGTACCAACCAAGTCGAAATATTTGATTTGTTTTTTATTCTCAGCTTTCACATGTTTTTATTATTATTGGTGTTATTTAACATGAAAATAAATGTTTTTGTGATGACTGTAAATAAACTGGTAGTATTTAAGCGACGAAAGATCCGATTTGGGATTCAGATAGTGCTCTCATTGCAAATGCAACATGCAGTATTCAAGTCACCTCTTAGTGAAAACGTACATTCTTATTTATACAGGTAAGTCACTTTACATAGTTACGCCCGCCGCACCAGCACATGCTTGGAACACTAGCACTCGTTCACTATGCTGCGCTGATGTGGCACTGACATTGGTCGACACATGTGCATCTGCATTAGCCTACTCGTTTCGTATGCATTGGTGGCATTGACGATGTGAACTAAACAAGATTTAAGTTCGGAATCCGCCAACCCATCAAAAAACGTGTCTTTATTGTGCTACCTAGGGCCACCCGCATTAGGCTGCCTGTCCACTGGAGCGGAGAGGAGAAAAGAGGAGCGGAGATGTGCCAATATTAACCAATAGAATCTTGAGTCCGCCCCTGAGTTTAGATCAGTGATCCTGAGTCAAGATTCTATTGGTTAATATTGGCACATCTCCGCTCCTCTTTTCTCCTCTCCACTCCAGTGGACCGGCAGCATTACACACGCGTCCACGCTCTGTATATTTGTCTGTTTTGACACGTGGTTTTAAACCTGACTCGCACAAGGCTCGATGATAAGTATGATAACTCATGTGAGTATGAGCATACGCGGCGGGCGATATTGTCGGTATGGCTAGTTCAAAAGGGTGCAAAATTAAAAAAATTAAAATACATATTTTTGCTACCTTCCCCTCCAGAACAAAATATTTATAACAACCTTTGCATGTATGTACCTATACCACAAAATTATAATAATTATAATGCATCAATCGACTCTGTACAGTCAGTAATATATTGATGTGTTTATTAATATATATTTTGTTTCAGCTACTTCTGGCTCATGTTGGCAGTATTTTAGGTCCCTGTCGGATTATAAAATGATTAACTCCCCTAAAGAATACAGTATGATTTTTTCAAACTATTTTATTATAAATAATTAGAATTTGAGCAGTTGTGGCTCAACTGAGCAGTGAGAGCCCTACTTACAAGTTGTAGGTCGTGGCTTCGAACTCAAGCAGCCAGGCGCTTTACTTTGTGTAAATAATTTCATCACCACTGCTCTCAAAACGGTGAAGGAAAACATCGTGAGGAAACCGGCATGTCCTAGAACCAAAAACTCGAATACATGTGACATTGTTTTGTCACATGTCTTATTTTTGGTGAAGAGGGAGTGGAATGAATTCCACTCCCTCTCGAAGAGAGGAAGCCTGTGCTCCAGCAGTAGGAATATTATAGGATTAAGCTAATTAGAATTTAATTAAGCAGTTAATAATAATTAAATTCAAATTATGATTTCAGAAAAGTAACGCCTGATTCAGGTACCTAGTGGAATCAGGCGATTATATAACCAGATATACATTTGGTTAAAAGAAGTCAACATAAAAAAAAAACTTATTAAGCATGAACATCTTTTTCCAGCATACATTCATAGTGAATATTTCTTTGGTCATTGCAAGAGAACCCCGGACAGGATATTATATGCGCACACTCACGTGGATAACGTAAACGTACTAGGGAAAACGATTGTGAGAGTAAGTAACCTTTTACAGTCATCTTCATCAATTTTGATCTTTTTCATTTCGGTACGAACAGAACAATATACACGGTTATATTATATATACAGGGCATCTCGTAGCTGGCCTCTGAGGCCATGACTACTTAACCGGTCATTCCTGCGGCTGCCTTAAGCTCCTAAAAACTTAAAGCCTCCAGCCAGGGGCATAAACTAAAGCTAATTACAAACTAGGCGAACGCTCGCTAAGGGCACCCCCTGTGGGGTACGAACCTCGGCTTAGGGCGTTCGCTAACGGGAGGACAGCAAGAGGGACAGGCTGGATCAAATTTATATCATTATTATTAATCGGGGAATTTAAAGCTACAGGCTCAGCAACAACGCGGGCTGGCGCATCGTTATCGAGCAAGGGTCGGGGGGGAGTATCATTTACTCGGGTGGGACGCGATCGCGGACCTCTGCGGTGAGGTCGGAAAGTGTGTCGGTTTGTGCGTGTTTTCACTGTACTGGTCTCCCTACGGCTCTCCTGGAGGAGAGTTGTGGGATCGTCTGGATCTAACAGAATCTGCCTAGGGCGGCGGTTCGAGCTTAACTGACTAGGGACATAACTAGCCGCCTCGACAACCAGAGGGTTGCGGTGAGTGACGGCACTATCAAAGAAACGCTTGGAGTTGCGTTTGAGAAACTGATGGATTGTGGGGATTCTAAGGTCGACATGAAGGTTAACGTTCCTAACATACCATGGCGCACCGGTGGCCTTACGAAGGAATCGATTTTGGAGCGTTTGCAACCGATGGATATGATGGGGTTTCGCGTGTGCGAACGCGGCTCCCGCATAAGTCATAATGGGGCGGATACACGCCGTATACGTACGCAATTTGCACTTAAGTGACATTTTGCTCTTATTATTAAGGATCGAATGGAGTCTACCGAGAACGAAAGCGGCTCGTGAACGAGCTTGCTTTATGTGCTCACCGAAGGAAAGATGTTGGTCTAGAACCACGCCTAAGTACTTGGCTTGCTTCTCCCAAGGGATAGGCTTGCCAAACATAGTGATTGGTCGGGGGAGTGGAATTTTCCAATTTGAGCGCTTTCTCACAAAGAGAACCGCTTGGCTCTTGTCAGGGTTAACCTCGATCCGCCACTTTCTGAACCAAGCGCCGAGCTTGTCGACTTCGGTTTGCAGAGTGCGGCGGATCGAGTCAGTGCCTGCTCCCTTGTAGTAGATGGCCGTATCGTCTGCGAACAGAGCCAACTGCGCCTTTCTACTCTTTGGGATATCGCTGGTGAAAAGGGTGAATATAAGAGGCGAGATCACGGAGCCCTGAGGGACTCCGGCGCGAATAGTACGAGGGGAGGAGACTGCTCCTTCGATTCGATAGCGGAAGGTGCGGTTCGACAAAAAGTCCCGTAAGATGAGCACGAGACGATCTGGCACACCGAGTTTGTAAAGCTTATACAATAAGCCGTTGTGCCAGACTTTGTCGAACGCTTTCGCAATATCGAAAAATACCCCGCCGGTCATCAAACTGCGTTGGAAACCAACGTTTATGTGTTCAATGATCCGGTGGGCCTGATGCACGCTAGAGTGCTGCGATCTAAACCCAAACTGTTCGTTCGGGATGAGGCCCTTGGTCTCGGCATAGTCTCTGAGGCGCTTATAAATAAGCCTCTCATAGATTTTTGCCAAGACTTTGAGCAAACTAATAGGACGGTAGCTAGATGGGTCGGTTTTTGGCTTGCCAGGCTTTGGGATACCTATAACTATGGCCTCTTTCCACGCTTGTGGGAAAATATTATTCCTAAGGGCGCCATTGAAGATGGTGCACAGTAGTAATATGAGATGAGTGGGAAATAGTTGGACCACCCTATTGGTGATACCATCTGAACCGGGGGCTTTGCGAATTTTTAGACCTTGAATGATGTCCTTCACCTCGTCTGGAGTGACGGGGGGCAAAGGATCATCAGGGTCTTCAACGGGAGGGAGAGAGGCTCGACGTTCGACTTCCGCGTCAACCTCTAGGAGGTGAGCTTGGTCTACTGGTTGCAAGCTGGGAGAGCATTGAGCCTCGAGGCTGTCTGCTAGGCACTCGGCCTTGTCTATGTCATCGAAGGCGATAGACTTGTCGGGACGGGTCAAAGGGGGCATAGAAACGGTGTTCTGGGACTTGAGTTTCCTCTGAAGTTCCCAGAAGGCCAGATGAGTTGGTTCGAGTTCGCTGAGCATCTTATCCCAGTTCGCGTCCCGCAGCTCCGCTATGCGTGTCTTTACAGATCTCTGTAAATAGCGCATATGGGCTTTGTTAGCGTCACAGGGAAAGTTGCTATAGGCACGAACGGCCGCGTTCTTCTCAGTCAGTAGATCGCGTACATCGTCCGGAAGGCGCCAGCGAGGGTCATCCCCCACTGGAACCTCCCTTGAGCAGTCGCTCAGGACAGATTGTACGTGATCCGTGAGTGAGTCGATCGCGGCCGTCGTGTCTGCGACCGAATCAAACTTATCGGGAATTGAGTCTAATTGGGGAGACGTGTTAGATTTCAGCCGAGTGCTTACTTTCTTCCAGTCTGTAACCTTTTTAGTTATCGCGGGTTGGTCGGGGTCAGGGAGACCTATACGGGGGGCTAATTTTACGACTACCGGGCGGTGGTCCGAGTTAAGCTCGTTTACCGCTTCTATCGAATCTAACCTAAGGTTGACGTTCTTAAGGAGCGCCACATCTAATATATCGGGGGTTTGACCTACTATATGCGGATAGTGGGTAGGGTTCATCGGAGCGATGACGTCAAAGGTCATAGAGTTTGAGAGTTTGAACAGTTGTCGTCCTCTAGTATTAGTTATGGTACTATTCCAGGCAGAGTGCTTGGAGTTGAGATCCCCTGCTATGATCACAGAGTTACTCAAACCTAATAAGATCGTGAGGTCGTTCGCGAGAGATACGGTTCCATCGGTTGCCGCGTAGGGAGGGAGATATGTCGAGACAAGCGTGATCGGTTGATGACCGGTCATGCCTAGCCGACAGATAGTGACTTCTAATCGCGCGAGGGGGGGAGAGTCTATTGGGATGCAATAAAGCTCTTTTTTATAATAAATGAGAGTGCCACCTCTATGGCACCGCGTTCTGTCGTTGCGAACTATGCGATAGTTTGCAATTGACGGAGGGCGATGATAGGGTTTGAGAAAGGTCTCTTGTACTAGTAAAATGTCAATTTGATGGTCGCGGAGGAAAGCCGTGATCTCATCTCGTTGACCTTGGATGCCATTGGCATTAAAATAACCTAACTTTAGGGATCGGGGTTTGAATCTAGCTATGACGGCGTTATACATGATGGATTTGAGGGGGGGCGGTCATAGTGAGGGTCAGAGCGTGCGTAATGTCCGGATACGCTTGATAGATAGCCTGAATTGAGTTAAATTTACCGGCTGCTTGGGCGGCCAAGATTTCATTGGCCATTTGAGTGGCTCGGGGGGAAATGAAGGCTAAATATGTGGTGCTAAGCACATTATAAACCGTGTTATGGCCGACTACAGGAGTAGTGGCTACTGGGGGACGCGTTGCTTGAGGAGCAGGGGCGGATCTGACATTGATAGGGGGTGCGGGAGCGCGGGAACGAGGGTCCATCAGGGGGGGTAATGCCTGAGACTGAGACTGAGTCTGAGTCTGAGACTGTTGAGTCTGAGGCTGAGACTGAGGCTGAGGCTGAGACTGAGAGAGGGGTTGTTGCGCCTTGAATTGGGTTTTATGTGGCGCCAGGTTTGGGAAGGCCTGTTGGTGATGGAGGTAATTCCAAGGAGAGGGCCTCTGAGGCGCCAATCGTTGGGGCATCTGTGCTGAAGGCATACGATTATAGTTATAGGTTGAGGGGGCTTCCCTCTTCTGGCGAGCGTCGAAACGGTTCGCCAGTTTGGGAGAGGTCGATTTTGGGGCTTTCGGGCAGCCGCGGTAGTTAGCCGGGTGACCTACTTGCCCGCAAAGGACACAGCTAGGTGGGTCAGGACATTTAGTGTGGTCTTTCGGACGCGTACAGTCGGAAGTGCCATGCTCACCCAAGCACTTTACGCACCTGGGTTTCGCGTGACAATTCCTCTGCGAGTGACCATAGAGCTGGCACTGGTGGCATTGCCCTACGGCTCCGCTCTTCCACGGTTTCTCGATGATGAAAGAGCAGAGGGTCTTAACCTGGAAGATAGGGTGATGCCCTTCGACCGGGGAGCAAACTACTAATACCATGTCGTATGCGTCACCGTGCTTGGCGCGGTGCATACGATGGCATTCGTTTACCGGGATTTTTTGGGCCTCAAAGTCGGCCATGAGCTCGGAGGTTTTAATCTCCTTGGGGATGCGTTTGATTACTACGCGAATCTGGCGGTCTTCTGCGAGAGCGAAAGTGTGGTATGACACCTTTCGGTCTTGCAGAAGTCTAGTTAAATTCCTAAAGTCCGTCGACGTGGGGACTTGTACCTTAATACCCTGTTGGGTGCTACGGGCGTTGATGTATGCGATCTTTTGATCGCAACACCATTTCGATACGTCCGTCCACTTTCCCTTGTCCTGAATGAACACGGGAGGTGGGGTGGGGACTTTCTTTACGCCTGGGGTAGGAGGGGAGGGGGCAACCTGCGCGGAGGTTGACGCGATCGGACGGGGGGTGGGGGGGGGAGCTACCGTAGCGCAACTCGCGGCGGGACTAACACTAGCGGGGAGCGGACTATACGGTGAGTCATCGATCGCGACGACTTTGCTAGCCTGAGAGGAAGAGTGTTTTTTGCTTTTCCTCTTTCTCCCTTTTCCTTCGACTTGGGTGAACCCGTCATCGTCGGATCGGGAGGCAGAGGACGCGGAAGCACTACCTTCTAAATCGTCTAGGTCGGACTGAGTATAAGGGGAAACGGGCCGCTTTGAGGAAGCTTTCGCGGGTTCGCTAGTGTCCATAGACTCTAGCGGACTAGACTGAGTGTCTGAAACATTTACTTCCGGAAGGGAAGAATCTAGCGCGTCACTGAAGTCAGTGATAAGAGGGGACTTTCGCACTACCTGAAGTGCAACTAATCGGGGGCCATATTTCCTAAGAACTTCGGGATCTGACCTATTCAGATCTACAATAATTCCTAGTAACGTATTAAACTCACTGTTGAGTTTATCTAATTTACGTCTAAGTTCCTCCATCTTAGTGGACTAACATGGATTCGCCTAATAATAATAAAACCTACTCCTATCTCCCCGGGGGAAGACCGGGGATGTGTGAAACCCTCCCTGTCGGGTATAGACAGGGAGGTTGAGTACCTAATGGTGAGCCCTGAGCTTGCTTTGGCCCGTTGCCTGTCTCAATGTGCAACGGGGTCCTACCAGTCTAGATCGAAGGGTGTAGACACACCCAACCGTTCTAGGTGAGTAGCTGTGGAAGGAAAACTGTCATCCAGTGCCGACTAGGAGATCCCCCAAGGCCGAACACTGGGACCCGTCCAATTAATTGCCTCTACCCTGAAGGGGCTTCGGCGGGTGTGTTGGGTCAACACCCCACTCGGTTTCGTTGGCACCGTATGGTTTCCACCGAGGACCACGAAACTGTGGATTTTCCCTGAAGGGGGATGAAAAAACGCGACGGGAGACGTTTGAACGACAGAATCGTTAAAAGAAATAGACGTTAATTGTGTCTTGAAAAAGACAAACAATTAACGGTCGACGATAGTCAAAGACTATAGCAGGCACGGTGTCTCAGGAACACTTGAGCCGCAATCGGGGAACTCGTACACACAGCAGGCGCAGCGAGCAGCGTGACCGTCCGCGTCGGGTGCCGAGCGCAGAGGGATAACCTTTAGTTTCACCACAGATAATATAATAGGTACTACGTAGTTTCACGGTCGCGATGCAGTAGGCTGTTTCCAAGGGCGTAGCCAGGATTGTATATACATGCAGACAAAAAAAATAAAAATTGGAGATCACATCCCGTATTGTTGGATTTCACAAGCCAGCCTTCAAACCTGTTAGTTTCTTAGGTCGTAAGAAGCGTCGCAAGCTATGAAGCTCGTCAGAATTACAGCTCCGCTCTTCTAAGGGGGGGCAACTGCCCCTGTCACGTTATTTCATGACGGTTCGGTGTCGTGCTGATGCATGATGGTGCAGGTGTTCATGTCAGTTAAACCGTATTCTTGTAATATTTGTACTACCGCAAGTAGCAGAGGAATGCGCTCTTGGCGCGGGAAATACACAAGTGGGAAGTGGGGTGTGCCGTCGCGTCGGTGTGGCGCGGGCGTTGAAACGAAATGATTATGAAACGGCCGGCGCAATGCCCGCGCCACACCGACGCGTCGTCACGCCCGCGCCTCCCGCCACTTGTGTATGTCCCGCGCATTACATAGTGCGCTCGCGTCACGCGAGACTCGCAGAGATAGAAAAATATAAACATTTGATACGGCCGCGAATCATATTTGGATCAACATACAACCTGATACTGATCTGCAAATTGCAAAAAACATAAGAAAATTTGAATATCGCGGGCTACCTTGGCGCATCCCCCTTAAAGGAAAAGTACTGGTGTCAAGTATTCATGTCTCATTTAATAAATGGGAAATGGATAATTGAATGTTGACTGTTCTTATTTATAATCTTCCAACCATTTAATTAACTTTTGACAGCTAAAGTAAAAATGTCAAAATAGTTTGGAAAATCTAAAAGTGCACGCCTCATAACACTCATTCATAAACGGAAAAGAAATTCAAAACATAGTTTCTAGCAAAAATTAAAAATTTATCACTTTTCATGAAGTATGTTTTGACTGCTGTTTTACTTCGGGGGTAAGCTGATGGAGTTCTGCCATGATCTGGGCTGGGTGTGTGCGGATCTTGCTATGCTTGGTTTGTCCTCTGATTCTTTTACATATTTAAGTGATGCGTATGGCACCACAAGCTGGCTCGATCATTGCATAGCTACTTCAGCAGGGTTGACTGTAATTGATAATATCCAGATTTTAAACGATGTTTACTACTCAGACCATTTCCCATTAGTAATTAGTAGCAATATAGATGCTATTATGCCTAAAATTAGTAAATCACATTGCCAGAAAAACAATAAGATAATTTGGGGTTCTAGAACCTTTGAACAGAAACGTAATTATGCTAGATTGTGTGATAAGTATTTGACCTCTTGTGACTGGCCTAGTATTTCCTGCCAAGGTGTCTCATGCCAAAGTAATGATCACTTTCACCTGATTGATCAGTTTTATTCTCAATTAGTTAAGAGTATATCTAAGGCTGAAAATAATGTATTAAAAAAAAATTGACTCAATTAATTGATTTTATCGCAAGCTACAATGTTTTCAGGTTTCATAAATTGACGGACAGGATTTTTTTTACTACTACATAACTATTTTGATGCTTTTTTCATTTCTGCTGCATTAAATCAATTGGTAAAAGTACAGTATTAATCTCCATTTAATCATCTATACAATCGTAATAATGGTATACATATAAATTAAGTAGGTTCTGTGTACTAGCAGGAATGTTACAATAAAAACAATTGCAGAAATGGGGCAAAAAATTTTTTCGATCGTAGAGCACACTCTTAGGCTGCCTGTCCACTGGAGCGGAGAGGAGAAAAGAGGAGCGGAGATGTGCCAATATTAACCAATAGAATCTTGACTCCGCCCCTGAGTTTAGATTTGATTGGTTAATAATGGCACATCTCCGCTCCTCTCCTCTCCGCTCCGCTCCAGTGGACAGGCAGCCTAATGCTTCTCATTATGAGTCGTGCAATTGCATTTCTGACTCGATTTCGAAATTCATGATGAATTTAAATAATAATTTAAATAATATTAACATCGAATTCACAATTCGATGAAAAAAAACAAAGTGCCCATACAGCATTGCATTTTTTTACATTGTTTTTAAATGTCATAATTACGGAACTTCATAAGCATGTATAATGTCAAAAGTGAAATAAATGGTTGGAAATAGTATTCTAAATGGCATAATTAATTATAACTTCACTTCGAGATGGCCGTTACCTCAAACCGCGCCTCAACTCAGCCCCGCTTAGTACGGATAGCCAGTTTGCTATCGTCGTTTGTTTCGTGTTTTGTGTGGTGTGGGGAAGCGGAAAGGGAGGTAACGCCATCTCGAAGTGAACGGCTAGTATAACAATAGCACTTCGCCCGCGACTTCGTCTGCGTGGATTTCGTACTCTCCCTATTTTTTCTTTTAAACCGGGGGGGTTTAAATAAAATAAAATTCCATAAACTACCTTTTAAAGGTAGATCCCTATTTTTTATTAAACACCCTCCGGTTTAAAAAAAATAGGGATCTCCCTTTAAAAGGTAGTTTTTGAAATTTAATGATAACGATCTTATCATTTACTCCTTTACCAATTTTCAAGTTAATCAAGACATGCAGTAAAAGTCACCCCTGTATAATTAACTACCCGTTTTCGCCCCGTTGCGGGTAGATTTTAAAAATCCTGATGTATACATGTTATTCATTATTTTCGGCTGAGTTTCGAGTTAATCGGACCGAGCGTTAAAATTCTTCCACACAAACTTTGACACTCTCCCCAATCCCCCTTTAGTTAGAGTAATAAAAAATGACAAACTGCATAATTTACTTAGATAAGTATTTGTACTAAGTTTCAAGTTTATTAACTCAAGGAATAAGATTTTTCATACAAACAAAATCCCCCCTTTTCACGCCCTTTTCTTTTTTTTTGGGTGGGGAATCATCAAATGACTTCTCCCGCTCTGGGCGGAGCGGAAGGGCGTGTCAGACTCTTACTGACTAAAACCCACCCGTGTTCCTTCCCTTGCTGACGGTTTCCCCTTAGGACTTTCCGCAACCCCGGTAGGCATCGGCCCTAGCGGACCCCGTCAATTTTGCGGCGTCAATTTGACGGCGAGCTACCCATTGCTCTCCGTCCGCAGGCCCGCGCCTACGATGGCCGGAAATCGGCTCGCGATTCCCGACTCCCAGGGCGTCTCCTACGGTGGCGGCTAGGGGTGCAAGGACGCAACGTTTGTGTCTTCCTCGCGCGCTCCGCCTCCTCCTTCACGAGCATTACTGCTTCGCAAAAGGAGGTGATGGCTTGCCATGCCCTCTCGCTCCGTACCATGGCCTGGACCAGGGCCGGACGCGACAGGTCACTGCCGCCGATCGCCCCCACGAGGACACGGCGGTGCTCCTGCGTTAGGCGGAAAGTGAGGACGCCGTGGCGCCTCTCTAGCCACTCCTTAAAGAGGGGACTTATCGCCGCAATTGTGGCGTGCCCAAATCTGGGTGTCGCAACCCTCGGAAAATCGCACTCTCCAGGCCTTTTCACTCCCTTAAAGGTCAAATTTTCAGAGGAGCTCGTGGCTAAGTAATAACAAGCCGCACGGGTCGATCCATCAGGTTAAGCTACGCTTGCCGGGGTTGGTCAGTGGATGGGTGACCATCTTTACATACCGAGACTCCTCCGTGCCTCGGAAAGCACGTTAAGCCGTTGGTCCCGGCTGTCATTTGTGGATCTTTGACAGTCGTTACGAGTCGTCAGAAGCCCGAAAGTCTGACACCAGTCTTACCAAGGGGTATCGTATTACCCAGTTACTGGGTTGTGGAGGTCAGATAGGCAGTCGCTCCATGTAAAATACTGGTATTCTGCTGCATCCGGTTAGACTGGAAGCCGACCCCAAGATAGTTGGGAAAAAGGCTAGGAAGATTGAAGATTGAAAGGTCGAATTTTCAGAAACCCCTTCTTAATGCTCCCCTAAATTATAAAAGGAACCCGTGTGCAAAATTTTCACGTTCCTAGTTCCAGTAGCTTTGGCTCTGCGCTGATGAATCAGTCAGTCAAGAGAAGTACATAATTATAGTATGGATAATTGTTACAAGAGGTCTCATAACATAACATTATTACGACAAGATCCCGACTGGTTTTAAAAACAGTTTTAAGCCCCTGCTCAACAGAGCTTACCCCGTTCGGCTTTCCTTTTGTTTCTTTTCTAATCCAAAAACGATATTTTCATTTTATTATTACTTGCTTCATTTTTGTACTTTTCTCGGTACAGCCCCAAACCAGCAGAACTTTTAACCCAATATTTTTCAAAGTTATATCAAACGCAAATAACACAAGTAATAAATTAATTACCAATAATGCGATCCCGATTGTAGGTATTTCTAACGGGTAATAGGAAGCTGCACATAAAAATAAATAAACAAACAGAACTGTAAAATTGATTAAAATAGACCAAAAAGTTTAAGAACGAAAATTAAGTTATTTTTCACTTTGTTGTTTCTGAAATCAGTTGTTTTTCTTTTCTTTTTCAGGGTTGGATCGATCTAAATAGAATACCAACATGTATTATATTGAGAGCAATGGCATTCGACGTCGATTTTATGCGAAGTACTGCATACAAATTCCAGATGTGTGTGCCACGCATCACTTACTGTCACTCGCAAGAGTGGTACAAATATTACTATTACGAATGGTACATACCCGTTGATATGGTTGGTGGTATGGATTGGGACATATATTTCCTTGGACCGCCAATACACCAGTGGTGGTGGTAGTTTTGTTTAAGGTCTCTTGCAGAAGCTATTATATAAAATACACTTCGTTCAAGTAATATGTAGAATAATTCGTAAGCGAAGTCATTAATTTAAAAAATTATATTTAAATTTATTTAATGTTTAGTAAACCAAATTCATAATGTTTATACAAAAATATGTATTTTCTCAAACATGCTTGGAAATTCAAAAATTATTTTGACAACCTTCTTCGAGATTTATCGTAATTGCTGTCGTTAACTTTCGTTTTGCACTACGATTCTAAAAAAAAATCAAAATGGCGGCCTCACGTTAGGGCCACCCTCCATACAAAAATCTTCAAACCCCTTTCGGAAGTCTGTGGCAAATAACTAAAATACAAAAGCAAAGTCACCGACTTCCGAAATTTTAGTTGTTTTTCACTTTGTAGTGTTTTTTGGAAGTCGTTTTTTTTTTTTTTTTTTTTGTAATAATGTTTTTATTATGCTTATGATAATAAAACATTAAATTTCATCAGTTATTTATTTTTGTCAACAATACATTAATTTGTGTTCTTCAAACAGTTTTTTTGGAAGTCGGTTATTTCTTTGGAAAAAAGTTTATATTTCTCGCTTTTTAGTGAGTCTGTTTCTAATGTATCTAAGATACAATAGTCTAATGTTAACTGCTCATCCCCTTTTACAAAATATTAGTTTTCCCGATGCAGGGGCAGTAATCGTTTAGGAGTAGTCCTGGTAGTTCACCATAAGCTGCACTTCTCCATATGCATTGTGACAAGAATAAATATCTTGACAACCATATTAAAGTAATCGAATCACAACCCGTGAAATACTCATTATAGAGTAGTTCCGGTGGCCATCTGTGGTCTTCATCATCAGTTCCACTTCACCAAATAGTGCTTTCCAAGAGCAACTGCACGAGTTACTTTAAAAAATACCCAAATCGCTATAATTTGTGGTCGCCAGTCGAGTCGTTCATCTAGCTAGTAAAACCCCAAGATATTTAATTTTGCTCACTCGTGACAATGACAAGCAGGCACAGTCCGCTGGCATCGCACAGATGTGACCTTTGAAGAGTATCGGTGGCTTCGGGTGGCTCAGGGGAGTTCAGAATAAAGAAAACGGACAACTTATGTTTTTTCTATATTAAGGGTAAGCAAGTTGTTAGACATGTCGAATGAGTCATGGGCCAAATCAACCACCATGTGGGTCCCAGAAAACGTCCGTCGACATCGAGGCAGACCCAGGAGAAGATGGCGAGACGAGCTTGACGCCTATAGACAGGATTGCTCCACACTAGCTCAAAACAGAGAGGAGTGGAAAGGAGAAAGGGAGGCCTTTGCCCTGCAGTGAGATTTTTTTTTTCGGGTTTACTTCTTCCGCCGAACTAACTAATAATTTTTTTTTCTGGTATATAACCATCAAAAAAATTTTGTCAAGTGGGGAAATGCATATTATGAACAATATTTACTTGAGTGTGGATTGAGGCAAGGGGACTACCACTCCAAGACTGTTTAATCTGTATGTCAACCAGCTGGTGAACTCAGCAACAGCCATGTCGGATGTCACTTATAACGTTTGCGTCAATAACATCAGTTACGCGGACGACATGGTGTTGCTGAGTCCATCTGTTGGAGGGTTACGGAAGCTGTTGAATATCTGTGAGGCCTACGCCGGGAGTCACGGCTTAAAGTACAACGATACAAAGAGTGAGCAAAGGTAAAAATAAACAACCTGAGTATTTACCACCAGTGTATCTCAAAGGGGTATCTTTGAGTCGGGTCTCTCAGTTTAGGTATCTAGGGCATGTTGTGACTGAAACCCTGCATGATGACGCAGATATTGAGAGAGAGCGGAGAGCATTGTCGGTGCGAGCTAACATGTTGGTAGTGTTGGTACATTGGTTTGCGAAGTGTACAGCAGAAGTAAAGGTAACGTTGTTCGGAGCCTATTGTCAAAGTTTTGACACCAGCGCCCGCGCCCCATGGACCAAATACACGCAGCGGGCTTACAATGCTCTCAGAGTACAATATAACAACGCCTTTAGGATTCTCGTGCGACTACCTCGATTTTGCAGTGCCTTGGGTATGTTTGCCGACGCGATGGTGGATGACTTTAAAACGCCTGCTACACTGTCGCCAACCGCGTACCGACAGAGGTGACCTTGGTGCTTTCCAACCGTGTAGAATCTACACGGTTGGAAACCACCAAGGTCACCTCAACCAAATCAATCTTTGAAACATCTTTGCCGGTCGCCAACCAAGGTTACCTGTCGAGGACGCGGTTGGAAACCGTGTAGCAGGCACTTTACGCTATAATGCGCAAAAAGTCTGCCTCACTATCTCATCGAATTCGAGGAAGTAGCAACGGAATCCTAAAGATGACTGACATACCAGTGTCGCTAGCTGTGGGAACGCTCATCAGGCTGAATTTTGCCTGATATTTTTTTAAATTTAAATTTATGTTCATTCAATTTCAAGTAGTTATTTCAATTTTATCTTCATTCAATTTCGATTATTTATTTTAAATTTTTGTTTAATTTTAATTCATTTTCAATTATTTATTTGAACTGTAAATGTATTAATTGATCTCGTCAGTACTAACATAATTCTAAGATAATGTAGTTGGTACTAAGAATATGGACAAAAATAGTCCAAATTAATTTTTATTATTATCCTTCATTCACATTGAATTCGTAATGTTTATTTTGCTGTATGGAATAAACGTTTAAAATCGTGAACTGCTTTTTTTTTTAGTTGTGCAGGATAAACAATCTTCTGACATACAGAGGGCCTAGACAAATGACATTCGCTTCGGAGCGATTCTATTTCGACAATCGCTATCGCTTCAACGACATACCTACACTACGTTTTGCTATCGTCTGATCCATTGGTTTCTTCGATAAAAATTACATATTGTCTCTGGTCTTTCGTTAGCAAGTTATCGTTCGAGGCTGTATGAATGGAATGATGTTAAATATTGTCTAGCTAATTTCTATTCGTTGAGCTATGATCACGTGACGTTTCGATAGCTTTTGTCAATCCCATACATTTTTGACTTTTCTACTAGCGTTAGCGTCGCTAATCGAATGTTACTTTGTCTAGGCCCTCAGGACACACAAGATAGATAGAATAGATAGAATACTCTTTATTATGTACACCATAAAAATTACAGACATAAATTTAGAAATTTTACATAGGGTGACACAATGGGCGGTCTTATCGCTAAAAGCGATCTTTTACAGACAACCTTTGGATGGATTAAATTAAGAAGGAGAGACAATACTGCAGGTAGTCAGTGGTGTACCATTTACATATATATGTCGTGGCGCGAGACGATGTTGTCAACTCGCACCTCGACCAATTCTTATCAGCGTGAGACGAAGGTGTCAGTCACACCTCGTCTAACTCTTAAGATCAAGAGGGTCTTTGTTAGAGCTTAGAGCTTATTGATATTAAATAATGAATTATTGTTTCTGATATGAAAGGCGACGACGTAAATATTATTGCGTCGAACGTGGCCGGAGGTCGGCTGGGTGTTCTCGTGGTAACGTTTTAAGACGATAAGAGTTAAGTATCAGAGGAGCCCTGGATCAGGCAGTCAGTTGAGTTCCGTTCAGACCGCGAGATCGACTGAGCGCGACCCGCGAACTCGTTACGCCTTCTAATTCATCAATGAAAAGCTTTGGTTATGAGTTATACAGTATGTTAACTAACAGAGGGCGTTCCCGTTAACCCGCAATAGTATAGCGTCCATACATGCTAGAAAAAATATTAAAATTGAAAAAAAAAAAAACTTTTTTTATTAGTAGACAGTTACATAATGAACGATTTAATTGATAATTACGCCCTTCTAATGTCGTTTCTGAGCCATTCGGTGTCGCTCCGACATCAGAAGTGGGATTCGTCACGGGTTGAGAAATCTCGTGATAGTGCAAAAGTGCGAATAAACAATGGCGTGGACTATTCGAAAAACAATTTTTTTTGCAATTTGATTGCGTAGAATTCGCGCGTCGAACTACTGCCCCGAGCCACGAGTTCATTCTACTTGGGTTCGATTCCCATTCGATAGATTTGCACGATGCGCAATTATGATGCCCTCATCATAAAGCCAAAGACCCTTCTTTGGTACCATTAATGCTGCCCGTCTGACAAAGACGAGAAACAGTGTTTGAGTGAGTACGAGTAAAGGTGTTTCATCCGGTGAGTCGTTACCATTTTATAACGTCCCCATCCCCATAAATGAGTTTCTCTGGTGAAAAATTTTTTTCATGGTTTCGTGCAGTGTGGTTTTGCATTTTGAAATCATGCTACTTGACTTTGTTGTGTTTTTGATAATATTTTATTAGATTTGTGACTGTTCTTTCGGGTTGTATCGAATTAATTGATATCGTTTGAGAGAGGCAGAAACGACAGATATTCTGCAATTATAATGATTCACTTTTATGTGTTCGCGGTTCAATATGGTTGAATTATCCAAATTGAAAGACATTATATTACGGAGCTGTTGAACGTAAACAGAAACATACCTACTTGGACAGGAATTGAGAATCTCTATACTGTAAGAATCACTCGGTTATTTATTAGTTACTGTAGTAGAAACGCGCCTATTTGGATACTACTGGATAAAAGTTTTGAAAAAGGGTGATCGCGACTCATACAGACCTAGAAACTGCTCAGTGCTTCTTTTTAAGTTCAGAGTATTAATAATTTAGTACCTAATTATTAAGAATCTCTTTACTGACGAATCGATCGGTTATTACTGTAGTAACACACCTATTTGGATACTTTGCTCAGTGGTTCCTTATAAGTTCAGAGTATTAATAATTTAGTACAGTAGTGTTAGTAATCGACTCTGTAACAATAAACAGTGTAGAAGTTATGTGAAGGAGCTATTTCTCTCGTTTACCCGCATCTAAATCCCAATTGCCCACAACTGTAAATCTGACACTATGTATGTCACTAAGAGTATGTCTGATAACGATCATATAGTACCTGGATTCGACAGATAATCGTGTAATCAAAGCAAGTTCATTGGAATTATTAATTGGATAAGTAGCTAGCACTAGCACTAGCCCTAGGTGACCAAATTAAAGTTAACATTTAAAAAAAAAACAGAGAACGTGCGGTCAATACAAATGCTGTACAAAAGAAACATAGATTTGATAAAACTAAAGCAAGCAAATATTAAAAGCTTTGTTTTTGTTGATTTTGTCTTAATAGAAAATCATGAAAGAAATCAAACTAATCTAGATTCAAAGTTTCGAGGTCCATTTAAAGTTATCGACCTACTGGACGGTGATCGATACCTTTTCAAATCTTTGGACAGAAATAGAACTTACAAGTACGCTCATGAACGTTTACGAGCGATCCCGGAATGTTACGTCCCCACAGAATTTGAGACAAGTTCAGATAATGAGGATGATAACGAGGAACAGTCAGGTTTAGCCATTTTTGGCACAAGTGGAATAAATGATGATTATGAGTAACGTGATTTATTTTGTTCAAGAAATCACGACCTATTCCTGTTTTCCGATCGTAGGTCATATTCCTAACCCAGTTTAGCTGGTCGGAGACTGGGCGGCGGTAATGGGTTGAGGGTGCGTGAATGTGATGATGTGCTCCGTGGTGAGCTTGTCTTTGTGCAGATGTATTCTGTTGGTGCTATGACTTATGGATTGTGTTCCTAGTCATTGTCACTGTGGTGTTGGTGCTGTGACTTATGGATTGTGTTCCTAGTCATTGTCACTGTGGTGTTGGTGCTGTGACTTATGGATTGTGTTCCTAGTCATTGTCACTGTGGTGTTGGTGCTGTGACTTATGGATTGTGTTCCTAGTCATTGTCACTGTGGTGTTGGTGCTGTGACTTATGGATTGTGTTCCTAGTCATTGTCACTGTGGTGTTGGTGCTGTGACTTATGGATTGTGTTCCTAGTCATTGTCACTGTGGTGTTGTCGTGTCCTATGGTAGCGTTGAGCGCTTATGAAAGTTATGATGGTACTTCTTGAAAAAAATCATCACGTTTTCTGTTTTAATACTGTTTGAATTTGAAATTGAGATTTATAAAATGACTGTTCTTTGTTTTCTTTGTTATGTTACAGTAACTACACTGTTCTTTGTTGTGTGTAACTCAGTGTGACAGTAACTACACTGTTCTTTGTCGAGTGTGACAGTAACTTCACTGTTCTTTGTTGAGTGTAACAGTGACTTCACTGTTCTTTGTTGAGTTTGGTTCATAAGTAACATGCTCTGAACTGTAGAGACGTGACTTTCTGTGTTTGAGGTACTTGGTAGGATAGCCGAGCGGTTCCTACATGAAAGGTTGAAATATTCTGCAGCACACGAGGACGTGTGAGAGTCAGGATAGCCGTGTCGTGGCGCGAGACGATGTTGTCAACTCGCACCTCGACCAATTCTTATCAGCGTGAGACGAAGGTCTCAGTCACACCTCGTCTAACTCTTAAGATCAAGAGGGTCTTTGTTAGGAGCTTAGAGCTTATTGATATTAAATAATGAATTATTGTTTCTGATATGAAAGGCGACGACGTAAATATTATTGCGTCGAACGTGGCCGGAGGTCGGCTGGGTGTTCTCGTGGCAACGTTTTAAGAAGATAAGAGTTAAGATCAGAGGAGCCCTGGATCAGGCAGTCAGTTGAGTTCCATTTAGACCGCGAGATCGACTGAGCGCGACCCAGGGACTCTATACGCCTTCTAATTCATCAATGAAAAGCTTTGGTTATGAGTTATATGTCGACTTGTCGAGTTAGAGTGTTTATACGCGTTTCCTTTGCCCATGAACTAGACAGTTGCATAATGAACGATTTAATTGATAATTACGCCCTTCTAATGTCGTTTCTGAGCCAGTCGGTGTCGCTCCGACATATATAAATACATACATACAAAAAGCATAAACTTATCTATATAAATTAGGGATGCTTCCGACACCGATACCGATGCCGATATATCGGCGATACTCGAAGTTTGCCGATATTATTATATCAGCATCGGCGATATTTTTGTGGCCGATTTAACGATACTTTTCAATTTCGCGCTTTAAAAATGTAATGTAAACGCGCGTGTTGTCTCGTCTATTTCGTTGCAAACGAGGCACGAACTAACTAGGCTCGGGGAAACCCCGCGCTTTATTCATTTGGTGTCTTGTTTCACCCGCCCACTTTGGCCTCGCAATCTCTTAAGGTGAAACAATTTGATATTTTTTCCATACAAACTTCGGAGGGGTTTTACTCCACTATTTGACATCGTACATTCAAAGTTAAACATGATATCGTTAGGTCTCATTATTAAAATTGTCTGTACGGAAGCAGAATAGTAAAATAAAAAGCCATTAAAAAGTTATGAGCCAACAAAGATTCGTTTTTCTTGCTAATTTTAACGCAACTTTGGGCGTAAATAAGTAATACAAGAAGTGTGAAATCTCGAAAACAAAATCCGTACCGACACAGAAAAATTTACGAAGATTTCAATAAATTTTATTTGTAATTGATTTATGCAGTGGTTATTTCAGAAAAACCTTTTTTTCAAAGGCCTTTTCGTAATTTTTGACGCGCTCGTTTTACTAAAATTGGTCGGTACGGTGTTTCTGTGCGTGCGAACTATACGTTGTCCATGTAGATCAGCTTCTAACTGCTCATCACTGATACTATCTCTGTCGGACACGATGCCAGGTGAGACAGTGTGGTTTTTGGCCAGGCCCACCATTGAGTTCGAGCCCGCGACTAGTTGCACCTTAACTATCCCATTTCGCTAGGTTGACAGTTGTCGTGCGTCTCATCTCAACCTGTTTTGAACAGTTTTATTTAGTTTTTCCTGTTATTTGTTTATTTTAACAGTTGAATTTCGGAATTCGGTTGAATACGGTCGTAGTGTTTTTCAAGTTACCTGACACATCAGCCGAAAGTTACGTCGCGTAAAGCTGTTTTCAGACCAGCGCGAGGTGTCGCGTCGCGCAACAAATCGCGCGTCATGCCAACCGAATACTACGACCGATAGTTCCGTCGCTGAAGTGTCGGCGCCGAACGTTCCGCCTGGTGTGCCGCTACACTAAGATCCGACTGCAAAATTACTACGTTCATAGAGTTTTTAATCAAAATCGTGTTATTCCATATATTTATAAATGGAGGAATATGTTTTTGTCGGGGTTTGCCTATCAAAAAGTGGATGCAAGTATTTTTAATTAAAATACTAATAATTTTTGGGAAAAAAATCATTCACTTGTCTTTTAAATAAAATGTAATCCATGTCACAGCAATGTATGTAAAGAACTTGAAAAGCTATGGGTGTCATTGGGCACTTGGCCGTAACCTCTTCGCAGCCAGGTGCAAACAGGTATAATTTTGTGACATTTATATTAAGGATGCATCCGATACCGATACCGATATATTGGCGATACTCGAAGTTTGCCGATATATATCAGCATCGGCGATATTTTTATGGCCGATACAACGATACTTTTCAAAAGCCGCGCATTAAAAAAGTAATGTAAGCGCGCGTGTTGTGTCGTCTATTTCGTTGCAAACGAGGCATTTATAAACTAACTATGCTCGGGAAAACCCCGCGCTTTATTCAGTGTCTTGTTTCGGCGCCCACTTTGGCATTTCGCTAGGTTGACTGTTGTCGACTTGTCGTGCGTCTAATCTCAACCTGTTTACGGTTTTATTTAGTTTGTTTGTTCTTTTTATATTAATTAAAAAAATAACCTGACTTGTGTTTCATTTATTTTACCTTAATTTTTGATTTCAATAAGCGTATCGGTATCAGTATCGCTGATATTTTTATAAGAGTGTCGGTATCGGTATCGTATCGGCAAAAAGGCGTATCGAAGCATCGCTAATTTATACGTTCATGACGTACCTATATTCATAATTTTGATATCAAATGAAAGCAATTTTTTTTTTGTGTATAATGGAAATAATGGAATAAGTCTGCCTATGTAAAAGAGGCCGCAAATAGGCCGTAAAGGGGTTTGAAGATTTTGGCCCTAAAATCAGCCACCATTTTGATTTTTTTTCAAAATCGAGGTGCACAATAAATGTCATATATTTGGATAGGGGACACTTATGCAAATATAAAACTTCTTATACAATACCATCATAAAGCGTCACGTTTCTGAGATATTCAAAGATAAAAATAACAATTATTATAACGAATTTATTTATTTATGTTGTAGTTACTTCATGTTGATTAAGTTATTTACACATGAATTAATTGAATACACCTCGTGGATAAAACATAACATTTTTAAATCATATTCGGTATAAATAATATCATCCAAGAAGGCAGCGGGAGGCTGAGTAAGATTTTCTTGGTGTCATGCCCTTACCATGCACCATATAATACATATACCATAAAACACACGTCCTCATTCGGCGGAGGGTATACATATATTTTTGTCTCTTTCGCTCTTAACTAAAATATTACCTATACATGATGCAATTATGTTTTCATAGTTCAATATACTTACCTGAAGGAAAAAAAAACAAAAAAATCCTTGTTTCTGGGTTCAGTTTTTGACTTATATTTCGGTGAATAACTCCGAAACCTGACGCTTTAGGATACTATGTGATATGACATTTTTTGTTTGTATAAGTGTCTTCTATCTAAATATATAACTTTCGATATTCTCCGCAAATTGAAAAAAAATCAAAATGGCGGCCTCATGTTAGGGCCACCCTCCATACAAAAATCTTCTAACCCCTTTTGAACTGGCTAAGCAAATAGAGCTGTACCGTAATTAAGTAATACACGATCAATCAGAAATTGAATCGTTTTGAAACAGAACGCTAATTCATTGCTTCATAAGTTCGAAAAAAAAAAGCTGCTTATACTGTGTATACGATACAATTAACAAGTTACTTAGTTTTCACTTCTATCGGCAGTCCCCAAAGACTGTCCCGCATGTTTTGTTTTTTGAAAATAGTGACGTTTATCACCCGGGTGATACCAGTCACTATTAAGCTAGTAGTTAACATAGGTCAGTCTGGAATCGCTAACTCGTCTTGAGCAAACGTGATGATCAGAGCTCGTGCGTTCTCAGTATGAGAAAAGGCCCTGCAGTGGAAAAAATAATAGGCTGGTATTTATTTATTTTATTTTTAACCCATGCTAAATAATTTATATAAAAGACAATCAATAGTAAAGATAGATAAAAGTATATGAATCTATTTCTAGTATAAAATATATTCTATACTTCAGGAATCCTTGAAGGGTACCTTCCTGGGATATAGTCGGGATTATTAGGATTGTACTCCCATATAAGATATTCGGGTTCGTTAAGATATAGCGGTGGGATCTCGTCACTTGGCTCCATCTCCTGCCCTAACAGGTTCTTGTTGCGCAGAAGCAGTTCCTCTACCTTCGCTTGACCTTCTTCTGAGATTTCTAAATGAAAAAAGAATATTTAATTAAATCAAATCAAATCGGAAGTTAATGATGAAAGGTTTGGCTTGACTGTGAAAGTGACGCCACTGACAGAAAAGTTGAAAGGAAATCGTTTGGCTTGGTATGGGCATGTGATGAGGAGGGAAGAAACGCATGTGATAAAGAAGTGATGAATATATATGTTGATGTATTGAGAGAGAGAGAGGAAGCCCGAAGAAAAGATGGATGGATTGTGTGAGGAACTGATGAATGATATTAGAGAAAAAGGAATCATGAACGAAAACGTGACGAACTTAGCTCTAAAGATAGTTGAAACCCAAAATATAGATGAATCTTACTAGTTCTACGGAGGTCTATTTTAAGAATCCTCCTATTTCGCTCCATAGCACGGATCAGAGTCGCTTCGGCGTCACCGGACAAATCGTTAGCCGCTATATCCAGTCGAGTTAAGCCCCGGTTTAAGCAGAGAAGACCCGCCATCTAAATAAACAGTAAAAAACGCAGGTGTCAGATCCATAAAACAGAAAGCCATTAATTCCTGGATCGAATGAATAATTCATGATAAAGGTATGTAATGTAGTCTTTTTAATATACGCTCAATAAAACAGAAACGAATCAAAACTGGGACTATAATTTTGGATGATTACTAAAACGTGTAGTTTTTTTACACTCGCTGGCTTTACACACTCGCGCGAGAAACAACAATCAACAAGACTTTGTAGGGGAAGAGAAAGCCTCCAGTGCAGCATAATTGTGGTGCAGTGGCTTCCCCGTGCGCAATCCTGTAGGTACGCTTCAATGCAGTCGCGAAAGAGCATTTACTAAGTAAAAAGTTATTCAAAATGTTAACTATGACATTAAAAAAAAAAGAGAATTGCACCTTCTCAGCCGATGCTCCGCTAAAACCACAAGAATTCACGATCAAAGTTTGTGGTTTATCCTTGCACCTGACGAAAGCTGCTGCAAACATGGTAGCACATTCCAGAGACATTGGGTTCAAGCTGAAATCTATTAAAAAGAACATATTATCAAATATCCATGTAGAAGCAATTGGTAGTACTTATTAAAACACTAAATTAAATAACTCGTAACACTGAAAGGACAAATACAGGACACAACATAATAAAAAGATTAAAATAGAATAAAATATACTTTTGTACTATGTACACCATATAAATTACAGATATACCTAAATTAGAACGGTACAGACTACGATCACAACGCTAAAAGCGAAACATTAATACTAGATGTTTACCTAAAAGCTCGATGGGAGCAGCTGGTTTCATTTGTAGGGCATAAGCAATTCCTCGAATTCCTTCTTCCTTAAATCTGTTATTGGCAATTCTTACCACTTTCACGTTATTGTGAATAAAAATAAAACCGCCGAGTGCCTTCATTCCGTAATCACCGATTTGACAATGATTGAAATCCAGTTCCTCAATGCATTCCTTCTTTACAAGATGTTGAAGGATTAATTTAACTTTCGAACAATCTAGGTTACTGCGGTTGATGCGAAAAATTTTTAAATGTCTTAAATCTGTTAATCCTTGGCAAATAGACTCACAATCAGCCAGCGAAAATTCAAAATACCGTGTTAAATATTTATCGTTAAGATTGTTTATCCCAAAGACTAGAGATAATTCTCGAAGGTTATATAATTTTGCTAAAACTGGCTCCATGGGGATGTGGTCATAGAGTTTAGGTACACTGTATTCACATGTATCTTCCACCACCATGTCAGAAGGTAAGGCCGGTGTCGGTTGACGTACCATTTGCAGCTGATTTACTCCTAAGGAGAAGATGTACGGACTGACCTGGTAAATAGGAATTATATTTTACGACTTGCGAGTATTATTAGGCTATATCTATCCATAAAGAAAGTTCAGACAGCAAGTCCACATTAGGTCCGACAACAGCTACATGATACATCGCATCGTAAGCATTGTTGATTAATTTGATACCTAATACCACAGTACAAAGCACAACTAGTGTTTTAAAGCGAAGAATATACCTACTCTAGAATACGAGAAACAGGAGATAAAGTACTTAAACATGCGTTACCAGTGTTGCAAGTTCTTCAGCTTCATCTTCTCTAAAAACGTCAGGATTTACTGATTCCAAGTAATCTTGAAGGCAAGCCGATAAAAATTTGCCTTTCCAGAAAATTTTGCCAAGCTCTATCCTTGATGGGTATTTGGAATGGAATGACCTATACCAATATTGCTCGTCCTTAAACAAAATCAAATTGAGTTTTTTTATTATTGATGGATTATCAGTACCACATACATTTATTTATTGAATTAGAGGAATGCTTTTAAAGGACACTGCTCTACTTGTAAATTGCTTTGTTTTCAAAGCGAAAGCATTAATAGGTAGATGCATAATGTAAACCTTTATGTAGGGTACGCTGAATTTCAACTGAATATCCGCAGGGTACAAATCCATCAAAATATCGACGTCTTTTTGGAGTATTTTATGAAGAGGATTAATTCTGTCAAATTTCCTGGACAGAGCGAGTGCAGCGTAGAAAGTAAGAGGTTGTGGTGTAAAATCAGTATCCCATTCGAAGTCCTCAGCTCTGATTTTGCGAGCAGCCTCTGTAACCGAGTTACTCATAGTTGCTGGTGTGGAATACACCTCACGCGTATTCATATTCACTAAGTAAGGGATCTTCATGATGTAGCTGTTTTTACTGCTCTTCAGTTATATTTGATAACGAATTTATATATATTCTCTACAACTCTATAACAATTAATTGTAATGGTAATGACACTTTTGGTTTGTAATTTGACAATAGAATTTGACAAAAATCATCTTTTTCTTATTTATAAAATGGCATTTTAGTTTGACCGTTATCGATATCCTTATTCATAGAGTGACATGTTTATTGAGATCTATACAGGGCAGTTTTTTTAACAAGTAATTTTTATCGTACGGAAGGGAGGCGTTTGTCCAGAAGTGGGATATTACGGGCTAAATACTTTTAAATAGATTCATTACGGTAAGCGTACACGGCATGATGTGCAGCTGCCGACTAAGTATTTTGGTTCTCTATTTTGTTTAGTCTTGTCTTTTTATATGCATGGGTTTCTAAGACAAATCAACCTATTTTTCTTTCTTTCTTTTCTTTTATTATCATAAAATCGCGCTTAAAAATTAAACAAGCCAGTTTGTGGGTGTGTTCAACATACAGTATCTTTATTACAATCACCTTATTACAACAATAAACCTACAAAATTGAATATGACGCACACGTCAACTTAACTATAGGAACACATATTTATTTAGGTACTTTGTGTATTAATAGTACAAAGTTCACCATAACATAACATAAATAAGAGGTCGGGTGTTTCCGTGAGTCTTCGTGCAAGCTCGGACCAAAACAAAGCTGAGCGGCGGCGCGCCCGCGCCGCATTCACTGTTTAGTTTGTTACCGTGTCATATCATACTGTATTATCGACCGGCGTGCGCGACTCTATCATTGCCACCACAATTTTTATTTAAAATACAAGTTTATACAATTTAATTCTTGTTTTATAATTAAAATCGTAAGATAAAATGGATTCTGACAGGAAAAATTCATCCCAAAACCGTAATACTTCTCAAGCTTCGACCTACAGCCCGTGGAATTTGTTATTTAGCCCAAGAAATCGCACTAATAGTGAAACCAGTGTCAGTTCCAATACTTCCCAAAGTAGCCAACCAGGTAAGTCTGTTTATTTTTATTTAATAGAAATCATTATGAGCATAATTCGTTCTTTGTGGTCTCCCACGTGTACGTTTACCATCATATTGTGCATATACAGACATATAAAGCACTTACAATCTAACAGATGTGTGAGTTGATTCTCTTTTCTTTGTGGCTTTACCATAACAAACTCATCTCCGGCCAGCCACATGGAGATAAAAACAAAAAAAACGCGATGTGGGATGGTCTTGACGTCGCGCGTCGGAGGCACGTCACGTAGTAACTATGCATATAAAAGTAAGGTTAGCAGGCGGAGAATGGAAACCGTTTGCCTTGTTTGTTTGTCAACTGTACAGTGTACACTGATCTTATAATGTTCAGGACAATGTAAACAGCTTATGTACTTCACTCAAGGTTTATTATTGTTATAATAAATGACATTTCATTTATGCAATACTAGTAACATTACCATAAATATTACGGAGTCTGTTTTGCTTTTGAGTCACTTTCTAATCTGGTCTATGAAGTACACCAAGGTTATTACTTTAATGATAACGACCCATGGTGTGGCTAGATGATAAATAACAGAAATATCATTTATAAAATGCATAAATATTGTTTTTAGTGGAAGCTGTCCGTTCTATAATCCCAAAGCATATTAACATACTGCTTTTTGGTAATGTGTATATTTTACGTCACCATGGCGTTGCTTTCGAATCGGAACAGCGTCAATTGCCTAACTTGCCTACTATGTTTTGTCACTTATTACTATGCATATTTGACTGTTTCTCTACAAGACAAAGAATTGTCTGTATTGTTTTGTTTTGTAAGTTATTTTTGTCCGAATGTTCGAAGCATATGGTAATGTCATGTGTTTCGTGGCATCATTATGGGATGCCATTGGCACGTCTTTGTGCCAAGGTTCAAGCAATTTTATGATACTAATCCCCTCCTCAATTAGAATTCTCTATGCTAATATAGATATTATTCAACGCACGAATTCTGAACACAGCGTGCCAGGAAACATTTTAAATATTGGCTCGTGTTTTTTTCTACAATTACATTTAAATTATGTCGTCATGACCATTATGTAAATTATTATTCAGTTTGGAAGTTTGCAACATCATTTTTGTCTTCCGCACATACAACCGGTCTTTGACCAATTTTTTAAATTGTTATCCACGTGTGTGCAAATAAATGGCGAATATAACTCATGTTAAGGAAATAATTTATGTTCTTAATTAAAGTTTGTCTATTTCGCAATATTTTTTATTCAAAGATGATCATTTTCGTATAAGACAAGGTTACAGGAACTATCAAAAGTTCAACGGTCATAATGTCAATTCGGAGAACGAATAAAGAGTAATACCTACCTATTATTGCACGACTCTTAATGCGAAGCATTAGAGTGTGCTCTACGATCGAAAACATTTTTTTGCCCTATTTCTGTAACTGTTTTTATTGTTACACTCCTGCTAGTACACAGAACCTACTTAATTTATATACCATTGTATAGATGATTAAATGGAGATTAATACTGTACTTTTTAACAATTGATTTTATGCAGCAGAAATGGAAAAAGCATCAAAATAGTTGAAAAAAAATTCCTGTCCGTCAATTTATGAACCCTGAAAACATTGTAGCTTGCGATAAAATCAATTAATCGAGTCAATTTTTTTTTTGTACATTCGTTTCAGCCGTAGAAGGAACCCTATTGAAAATGGCTCTTTTATTTAAAGTAGTTTAATTATAATTAATAAAATACTAACTAAAATATAATATCTTTATCTAAATATTTCCAACCGTTGTCCGTAAGTTGCCTAGCAACCGCCAAGTAAATATCTTTGTCAGTCTTTGACATTACGACTTCATGAAAAGTGATAAATTGTTCATTTTTGTTAAAAACTATGTTTTGAATTTCTTTTTCGTTTATGAATGAGTGTTATGTATGAGGCGTGCACTTTTGGATTTTCCAAACTATTTTAAATTGCTAAAAAAACAATAGGTAGATAGCTTATTTACGAATTTAATATGCAAACACTGCGCTTAATTAAAGTCTGAAACCATTATCCTCAACGTTTGTTTTGAACAAAATATTTCCTCTGTATTATGCTCGAGACAAAAATACTGTGTTAATGCGTATTATACTGATATAAAAAAGGGACGATAACACTTATCTGAAACGAACAAGTGGAGTATACCAATGTTCAATGTCACTAACGAAATATCCGCACTCATAGCTGAGGTCACAGTAAAAACTCCTCAAGACGTAATCAATAAACCGTAAATTTCTTGGTATCCATTTGATTTGAAATTACTAGCCGTACTTGTTACTTAGCCTATGGTAGCCTGCGGCTAAGGACCGGATAATCAAACTCAGCTATTTATAACCTTTTTACTTTCGAGTCTACCTGTAGGTACTTTGAGTTGACCGCTAGTCGCAAACGATTTTCCTTCATCAATATTGTAGAATGAGATTCTTTCAATGTTTGGAACTTAGAATTATTCTAAGGTTTGGAATGAAAATTATACGTTTTCCAGCGGATGCTCTTACTACTTAGAAACCATTGGCCATAGTTGCATCTGTTTTTATTGTTTGATGAAGCTCATGTCTGTGATACAACGCTAAAGGCTTTAGAATTTGTCTACTTATCTTGGTTAGAGCATTATTTTTAGAGGTTGTAGAAGCTGTTTTTGGGAAATCCCTAAAACATAAATACAGACATCAAAACAGAGGAGCATGCAAGAGATAAAAACAAAACTGTAAACACAACCATTGACTGAACGTTCATTGTAAACATTTATCTCCATTCATTGAGGATGCTTCTGGAAAACTAAATATTTTAAACGTTAAAAGAAACACTAGCAATTTAAAATATGATACTGACGACACAGTCTGTTAAAGCATAGGTTTTATTGATAAACAAAAACACAAAAACAGACGCATGACATCATTCAATGATTACATTGCTTTGTTCGACACTACAAACAAGTTTGGCCATGATTTAACATTTGAACGTTAGAATACTCCACGAGCTCATTTCTTCATTTGTACAGCCGGAACTTTATTATACGTTCATTTTAGTTTAGGAAATGAGTTAGAAGCATTAGCATAAATGTTCAAAACAAGCAAGTGCATCCAAGCGAGAGTTGGGACAAGTGACTACGTGTCCCAAGACAGGTAGGAAGTTCACGAATCTCGGAGCCTCGAATAGACCTTTTAACTTCAATATCTTGCTATCCTGCTCACTCTGCAAACGCCATTCTTTATACCGTTTTTATTACATTTTGTATATTGGTTAACATCGTAAAGCCAGGTTACTCATTGCAAAATAAAAGTTATAAGATAGTGACTTGGCAAAAAAATGCGCTTATTTGCATTGAGATTTCAATTAAAACTAGCTGAAATAATGACAGTTAAAACAGAAAGCAAAAAAGTGTACTCAAATATAAATTAATTAGTCGAGGCACCGCAGCACCTGGAGTCACCTGGACTATTCAGCAATGTCATTTGTGAGGGTTCTAGGTCTCACATTAGATGCACTGGATTGGAGGATACCGCTGTGATGTTCGTAGAATAAAAACTCCTTAAGACTTGATGAATATTGTTTACTTTTCTTGATCAGGATACAATTGGTTTGAAGAATGTAAATTTTGCTCAAAATGTTCTACAATTATAGTAATTTACGTAGGCGCAACTAGCGGCGCTATCATTATTTTACAGAAAATAGACTACCAATAAAATCACATAAAATAAATCGTAGTTCGTGCTCAATTCTAATCCACCAATCAGGGATAGGCAGAGGCGTGGCGAAACTCCGACAAGTTTCGACAAGTCTGAACCTGCTCCCGACTTGACTCAGAGTGGAACACGATCATTACAAAGTTCTTAATACCTAATACAATCAATCTTACAACTAATACATAAACTTAATAGCTAATTACATACTATTTACAGTGATTTGATCATACGAATAATTAACTTAGCTATTCTATCAGTCTATGAGTAGGCGTCCTGCACATTCCTCCCGCCGTGCGTCGTCCGCCGCTGACGTCGCAGTCGTAGAAGCCGGTGCAGGGTCGCCGTGGTCGATCGATAGGACCACTATCTTCTTTACTGGACGTCGCAAGATACCTCCTTTTGTAGATACGTCCACTGTACGGACCACTCCGTCTGGACCGGGAAACGTAGCGCAGATGCGTCCTCTAACCCACATGTTTCTGGGGAGGTTGCCATCCACGATGAGTACTAGGTCACCGACTTTAGGGATCGTGCCTTTAGTGTGTGGCTCTCTGCGGTTCCGTAGCTCAGGAAGATATTCTTTCAGCCATCTGGCCCAGAATATATCGGCAAGCCTCTGAGCTGCCCGCCAACTGGCTCGTAGACGTAGGTCGCTGTCGTCGAATTCTCCTGGTGCCGGGATGCGACCTGGACCGCCCAAGATGAAGTGATTGGGTGTCAAGGCTTCAGGATCTTCATGGTTCACGGACACGTGTGTGAGTGGCCGGCTGTTTACAGTGTGTTCGGCTTCGATGAGTAGTGTGTGAAGCACTTCTTCGCTCGGGAATCGCTCGTTCAACGTGGCGGCTAGTGCTGTCTTAACTGATCTCACCATGCGTTCCCAGGCGCCGCCCATGAATGGCGCGCCAGGTGGGATGAATCGCCAGTCGATCATCTTCTTTGAAGCTTCATCTGCCGTAGCTGCGAAGATGGCTGCTCGTAGCTCTTTTTCAGCGCCGTGAAAGTTCGTCCCGTTGTCGGACCATAGCTGTGCTGGACATCCTCGTCGTGCTATCATGCGTCGTAGTGCCATGATCGCCGAATCGGTGTTGAGCGATACCACAAGTTCAAGGTGAATGGCTCGCGTCGTCAGGCACGTGAATAAAGCGACGTATCTCTTCTGATGACTCCGTCCCACTGTGATGGTCAGTGGTCCGAAGTAGTCTAGCCCAGCGTAAGTGAATGGTCTCTGGTGGTGTGCTAGGCGACAGGAAGGGAGATTCCCTGTCATCGGCTGAGGTGGAGAGGCTGCTTTTATTCGACATCGCAGACATTTGCTTATGATGTTCTTGACGGTTGGTCGTAGACGGAGTACCCAGTGCTGCTGACGACACTCGTTTACTATGGTTTCAGTGCCTGCGTGATGTAATGTACGATGGACGTGTTCGATCCATAATCTCGTTGTAATATGGTCTCCATCTAGTATCATCGGTTTCTTCAGGCGGTCTGTGATGTCTGTCATAATAGTTATTCGGCTTTTCAGACGAATCTCTCCCTCTGTGAGTTCTATGCACAGTGCGTGCAGGCGACTGCTTCTTGATATGGGCTTCTTATTTTTTAGAGCTTCTATCTCTTCTTGAAAGGATTGTTCTTGTGAAGCTCGCAGGATCAGATTTTCGGCGTGACGTAAGAGTTCAGCGGTGAGAGGTAGGTGATTATTTATGATCTCACGTCTCTCTTTCGGTTTGACTGGAACCGGAGTCTGCTTACTCTTTCTCCAGTCAGGATCGTTGCTGCTGCTCTTTTTGGTTCTCTTGTAATTAATGTTCTGCCCTGATTGGCGGCAGAGATGCAGAAACTGTAGAACTCGTGCTGTAGCTCGTAGGTATCTCTCCCAACGTGAGAATCTATTGGCGTTCGGTATAGCTTCGCTGATCTGTATGTTTTTATCTCTGACGCTACAGGTTCTCTCTTCTCCTGTGATTATGACAGGATTCTTTTCATCAGCTGGCCACGTATCAGGTGGCCCACGAAGGAATTCTGGACCGTTGAACCAGCGATGATCTTGATCATAGTGTTCTGGTACGTCTCTCGTAGCGTCGTCTGCTGGGTTCAGTTTGGTCGGGACCCAGCGCCACTCATTGGTGGAGCTATGTTCTTCTATTGCAGCGATGCGGTGAGCGACATACGGCTTATAAGATCTGGACCCAGTTCTGATCCATGACAGTGTAGTTCTGCTGTCGGTCCAGAACGTGGTTGACTCTGGTGCTCGTTCGTGTTCTTCTTTGACTGCTGTCGCCATACGTGCGCCAAGTACTGCTGCTTGCAGCTCTAGTCGTGGGATTGACGTGAGCTTCAACGGTGTCACCTTGGCTTTGGCTGTGATCAGGCAGACGTAGACTCTTCCGTCTCTGGTGACTGTTCGCCAGTATAATGTTGCTGTGTATGCAGACTCGCTGGCGTCGGTGAATACATGTAGCTGTAGTGATTCCGTAGCGCTGAAGCCTGGATATGTTCGTGGAATGGCGACATGTTCTAGTGCTCTGAGATGAGTGAGCCATTTCCTCCAGCTTGCGGCTAGGTCGCTGTCTAGGGCTTCGTCCCATGCTGTTCCACGACGCCAAACTTCTTGTAGTATTTGTTTGGCTCTGATGGTCACCGGTGATACGAGTCCCAATGGGTCGAATAGGGACATCACTATTCGAAGAGCTTCTCTCTTAGTGGGCGTGTCGTTCTGTAGGACGTTCTGAGGTATGCGTATCAGATTCAGATTGAAGGTGAGTGAGTCTTCTGTTGGCTTCCATATCAGACCGAGAACTCGTTCTGTCTGGATGTCATCTTCCAGCTTGATAGTGTCTTCGGTCTTGGTTACTTCTCCTAGAGCCTCAAGAAGAGCGGTAGAGTTCGATGACCATTTCTTTAGTTCAAAGTGCGCTTCACTGTGTATGTCACGCACTGCTTGTGAGACTCTTACTGCTTCTTCCAATGTGTCGAAGCTGTTCAGATAGTCGTCCATATAGTGCTTTCTTTTGATCGCTGCGACTGCCTCTGGGTGTTCATGTTCGAATCTCTCGGCGTTTGTGTTCTTTACGTATATAGCTGTAGCTGGCGAGCAAGAGGCACCAAAGATTAGTGACTTCATACGGTATTGTTCAGGCGGCTGGTTGTCTCTTCGATCTCTTCGCCATAAGTAACGGAGAGCGTCCCTGTCTTCGGGTCGAAGTTCTATTTGTAAGAACATTTCAGTGATGTCGGCGGTCACGGCGATCGAGTGCTGACGGAAGCGCATGATCACTCCTGGTAATGATTGCAGAAGGTCTGGACCAGTGAGTAGTTGATCGTTCAAGGAAACTCCTCTGGTCTTGGCTGCAGCGTCACAGACTATCCTCAATTTGTCCGGTTTCATTGGGTTGTAAACCGCAAAGTGAGGTAGGTACCAGGTTCTATGTTTTGAGGTGGTCGCTGGAGCTGGTTCGGCGTATCCTTTTGATACTAGTGCTTCCATTTGTTCAGAGTACCTCTTCTTTAGTTCTGGATCTTTATCAAGTTTCTTTTCCACGCTGATGAGTCTGTTCAAAGCGCTGTCGTAGTTATCTGGCATTTTTATGTTTTCTTCTCGCCATAATAAAGCAGTTTGATATCTTCCTTCTGTAGTTCTCTTCGTATGTTGCTGCAGGATACGAAGTGCCTTTTCATCAGGATCATTGATGGGTTTCTTTGGGTTGACTTGCAGGTTGTCTATTGTAATGTGTTCTTTCACCAGTTCATGAAGGTCGTCGTCTGTGTTGACATGTCTGATGAAGTTCACTCTGTGGCCAAGCGCTCGTGAGTGACTGCCGTGCAGGACCCAACCGAGTGGTGTTAGTGAAGCCACTGGTTGGTTCTTCTTTCCTGTCTTGATCTCTATTGTGATGAGGAGATCCCAGTTATCTTGGCCGATCAGGAGTCTGGGTCTTGCATCTTCAGTTACTATGTCTTTGGCTATGTCTCGAAGATGTTCACAGTCCCTGACTGCGTCTCCAGGTATCCTCTGTGCAGCCAACTCTAGCTGCTTGACTGTTCTCGCTTGTAACCTGCGTTCAGATGTGTGAAGGCCTTTGATGAAGAAGTTCACTCGTCGCGATGTCACGTCGATCGTAGGTTCGCCGTCGAAGGATGATATACGTAGTGGTTCACAGGTTCCTTCTGCTCCGATCTGGTTGGCTAGGCTCTCGTCGATTATTGTTACTGTAGAGCCATCATCAAGGAGTGCGTAGGTATCTACAGCTCCCGCCGGTCCAGAAAGGTGTACTGGTATTATCTTCAGGAACGACACCTTGGGTGTCCAGGCTGAGTGAACCTTCTCTTGTTCTTCTTTGGCGCTTTCAGGTTCTTTTTTCTTCTCGTTCGCGTGTAACATTTTGTGATGTAAATGTACACAGTCATTTATTTCGCATTTCTTTGGTTTACAGCTGTGTTGCTTTGTTCTGTATTTGAGGCAACGAAAACACAGGCGATGTTTCTTAGCTATATCCCATCTAGCATCAGTAGCTGCTTTCTTGAATTGCTCACACTCCATGATGCTGTGCCCCTGACGTTCACATAAGCCACACTTCGGTTTATTAGTTTCTTGTGTGGTATGTACTCGTTGCTGGCGTCGCTGCGTGTTCTGAGTGATTTGTGTTGTCGCAGCGATGTTTTCAGGTAGTGCATACGGGCTGCATATTTCAGCTTCAATCTTGATGAATCGGGTAAACTTCATAAGATCAGGTTCTGTTCTGGGTTGCGCTGCTGAGAACTGGTACCATTGTCTCTTCAAGGTTGGCGTGAGCTTCTCAACGATGGCTTTCGTTACTTCAGGATTGAAAAGATAATGTCCACAGTTGAGTGCTTGCAGAGTCCCAACTATGCTTTCTATTTTGGTGGCGAATGTACAAACTTCACGCGGAGATTCAGTGAGGCGCGGCAGAGTTCGTAGACGTTCTATTTCAGCCATTGCAATTGAGTCTGATCGTCCGAAGCGTAGCTCGAGTGATTTCATAACTTCATTCGGGTCTGCGTTCACTATTAGAAGGCCCTGTACAGCTTCCTTGGCCAGACCGCGAAGGCTTCTTCTAAGTCTAGACATGTTCTCCATTGGTGTCAGTCGATGTGCCGTCTCACAGTAGGCGGCGCGGAACGTGAGCCAGTCTTGATGAGCTCCGTTGAAGCAGGGTAGTTCGGTGTGTCTTATTGGCTGCTGGTGCTGTGCGGCTTGCATAGCGTGTGTGATCGCAGCAGCAAGTTCTTTCATGTCTGATCTTGGTTCTTGAACGGCCCGTGATGTAGGCTGATGCATGACGTGCGCTGATGGCATGAACTGCGGTACCTGGGTCTCGGCGTTATGACCGGTATAGCTGTGATGTGGTGCCGTAGTATAGATCGGTTGCCATGGTGTGTTCGTTGTCACGTACGTCGAGTTCTGTAGCCAGGGTGCGGCTGGTTCTGCCGGCACTGGCATTGGTTGCGGCTGCGCAGGCACGTAGTTCGGTTGCCAGGATGCTGATGTGATCACTGGCTGCAGGTTCAGGTGTGGCTGCGAGGGCGCGATGTTCTGTTGCCAGGCGGCGATTACTGGCGGTGGGTTCAGGTGCGGCTGTTCAGTCGCAGGGTTCAGCTGCCAGGATGCGGCGGTGCTCACTGGCAGCATGTTCTCAGGTTCGGTGTTCAGGTTTTCAGGCGGCGGGTGCATGGTGTTGACTCCCGCCGGTAAGGTCGCCGGGATGTTCCAGGACACGGCGGTGGTCACTGGGACTGTAGGTTCGGTCGACGACTTTACTTCGGATTGATGTGGTCGGTCGGCGATGGTGAGTGGCTGACTTGATTGTAGCCAAGAAGTCACTCGTTGATCATTTCCAGCTTCCGAGGCGACTGAGCATGAGTCTTCATCAGTAGATTCAACTTCAACTGCGGCGAGGCGCGCGGTTGCTAGCTCTACTAATCTTTGAGCTAGTTCCGCTTTGGCCTGGGCTATGCGACGTGCTTTCGACCCTTTTCCACTCTTCTGTGACGTAGGTTTACTGCGGCGAGTACTATCTTTATTTTCAGGTTCGACGTCTTGTTGTGTGGCGGCGACTTTGATTGTAGACTTAGTCGCGGTGGGTGCTTCTGACGTATCAGCTGTTGTTCCTGTGGTCTCCGTAGTAGCTGTCTCAGTCGTAGCTTCAGTGGCGGTTTCAGCGGCGGTTTCAGTAGCGGTTTCGGTACGTTCTGTAGCTGAAGGCGACGCTTGTTTGCCCCTTTTCCCTGTAGTTGACCTCGTAACTGGCATTGTTCTTGATAGATTCGTCTTGATAGATTCTTCTTGATAGATTCTTCTTAATATTCTTCAAGAAGTTCGCTGGAGTCTTCTCAATAGCGTTTCCTCGGATCCGGCTAGCGAAGGACCAGACAATGTGAGGGTTCTAGGTCTCACATTAGATGCACTGGATTGGAGGATACCGCTGTGATGTTCGTAGAATAAAAACTCCTTAAGACTTGATGAATATTGTTTACTTTTCTTGATCAGGATACAATTGGTTTGAAGAATGTAAATTTTGCTCAAAATGTTCTACAATTATAGTAATTTACGTAGGCGCAACTAGCGGCGCTATCATTATTTTACAGAAAATAGACTACCAATAAAATCACATAAAATAAATCGTAGTTCGTGCTCAATTCTAATCCACCAATCAGGGATAGGCAGAGGCGTGGCGAAACTCCGACAAGTTTCGACAAGTCTGAACCTGCTCCCGACTTGACTCAGAGTGGAACACGATCATTACAAAGTTCTTAATACCTAATACAATCAATCTTACAACTAATACATAAACTTAATAGCTAATTACATACTATTTACAGTGATTTGATCATACGAATAATTAACTTAGCTATTCTATCAGTCTATGAGTAGGCGTCCTGCACATCATTAGTTGAACACCTCCAGAAGAAGTAGGCCCATTTATTATTTTATCACTTTATGTACCAAATGACAACATCATACCTACATATAAAAAAGATAATTTTTAACATTTACCTACTGAATTTATTGAAAAATTCTCAATAAAGAAACAAAACTAAGAATTTGTAATTGAAACTCAGAAGTCGGAAAGTCATATTCCGGCTTATTGGTGACTCGCCCGAATGAACTCGTCCGAATCCGGACGAATCGACCAGTTTAATAAATATTAGTTTTTCTTGAGGCGATTCGTACGAATCCAATTAATTCCTAGTTCTGACTTTCAATTTCGAAAAATGACTTTACGAGGTCCTTTTGAAATAATTATCCAGTTAGTTCTAAATCCTATCATCGCGCATCGATTCATGTAAATGTAAAAATATAATGTAGAACTCAATGTTTGATAATAATGTTAAAAGATAAGTGTTGTTAATGGACCTCTTACTACATGCAACATACGTTGCTCTACCCAAACGATGATTTTGTTTTATTTTTTTCATAAGATATAAACTATAATAATTGTGGTTTATCATTGCAGGTACTCAATTCGGGACACTACAGAGGCAAACGAGCAAAAACGAAGAATATCTGTGGATGATGTAAGAAAACTGATATTTTACATAGCGTTACGTTTTTGTTGTACTGTGAGACGCAATGTGATAATGTAAAGATTAGAGTCGCGCCACGTTTCAGTAAAGCCTCTTACAAACTGGCGCGACGGGACAGCGCGACGCGACTCTAACAAAACAATTTCTCAGAAGACTTCACGTTAGAACAATTACCGGTGTCGCGTCACGTCTGTCTGCACGAGGCTTAATACTTTTTTTTTTTTTTTTTCTATACATTTATTGAAAATGAACGCCATTACATTACGCAAACATGTAATAACAGATGGCCTGTGGTTAACTTACATAATATTAGAGTAGGTAACCCATATCTTTTGCGTCACAAAATACGTGGAAATAAATCAGCCGGTGCGCTGTATTTTTGTTTGATTCCAAGATTAGATCAGATTTATTTAGACGAGTAAGTGCTAGATAGATAGAAAACTCCGGAATTGTTCTCTCTAAATGTCTCCGAATATCGCCAATTACTAGGCTGTAACCGCTCGGATCACTAATTATGATATGCATTCGCTATTAATAAATCATTTGTAAAAAGCGATTCAACATGAATGGAATTAATTGACCGACCTAGCAATCAGTACCTATTTATTATAACACATACAGAACATAATCAGCCTATAATGTTCCCACAGCTGGGACACAGGCCTCCTCTCAGTGAAGGGACTGGGCCGTAATCCACCACGCGGGCCCAGTGCGGGTTGGTAGATGTCACATGTCTTCAAAATTTTGGTTGTAGCGTTGTAGGACATGTCGGTTTCCTCACGATATTTTCCTTCACCGTTTTGAGAGCAGTGGTGATGGAATAATTTACAAGAAGTAAAGCGCCTGTCTGGCTTCGAGCCTACGACCTACAACTCGTAAGTTGCGGCCGTTACCACTGGGCCACCATTGCCCTATTACCACTGTTCTATATATTATCATATATTGCCCAACGAATAGTTTTTAAACGTATATTTGATTAAAAAAATATCAATCAAGGTTCACCATGATTGCCCAACAGACATTAATTGAAAGATATCGAATGGACACGCAAGATGTAAGCACCTTTGACTTCCAAGGTGAAACAATAGTTAACGACTTTTGTCTGCACTCGAGCGTTTAAAATTAAAATATGATATGTTTTTAAAAGCTTGGTCTCAAGTCTGTTGGTACGGATGAAGGAGATGGATGCTCTAGCTCGCTTCGTGTTTGCCATCACTATGCTTGAAAGACTGCAATATAATTCTCGGATATCAGGTTTATCTGGTCTTGGTCTTTAATGAGCCGGTTTTGACGGAGTTTTCACAATCGTAAACTTAGATCTTTATTATATTACTTATTACACGTATGTTTGTATATGCTATGCACATTAACATTTAATTATAAAACAAAACAAAAAAAAGCACACAATACCGGTTCTAGCTATAGCAATGCCAATGTTAATGTAAAAAACGAACAAAAATAAAAGTAACATTATAAAACCGGATCTCTTATAAATACGATAACTTTGAATGTAACACTTTAAAAATAAAAGTAAATTAAATGCACATGATCTATATACGTCATGCTCATGAGACAGGAGAACGTATTAAATAGCTCTTTCCAGCGGTTTCGCGTGGATGTCAGAAAATATCCCACGCGAACGTACTACCGGGATTAAAAGTACTCTATGTGTTAATCCAGGTTATACACATACATGTGCCAAATTTCAGCCAATTCCGTTTGGCCGTTTTCAACATTTCGACAAAAATTCTTTGTTACTATTTTATTAAAAGTATACAGGGTAATTGTTTATACGTTGGAATGTAGGAGAGGTCATTTGCACAATAATGATCCCTAATGACCCCTACCTACGCCAATGTTAACCATTTTCGAGTAATTTGACATTTTAGACTTTAAAATTAATGAATTAAAAATATAAAATGTCAAATGACTCGAAAATTGTTGATATTGCAAATACGAGTCAAAAGAGGTCATTTAGTTGTATATGACCTCCTGACAAAACCCTGTAGATATGGTAAATAAAAAAATACAACATTGAATAAACCTATCTTCATGCAAAATCCCAAGTGCAGCGGTGCGTATCGCTAATGTAATTATAACAAGAACACATAGCCTCCTTTAAAGCCGGTCGACGAGTTATGTAAACGACAATGAACAAGTTCATAACATTTTTGCAGTAAGTATAGGTTTACAAAACAGGATCGGTGACTTTTCGTTTTTGTGTAATAACGTAGGTAGGTACGTAAATATATATCATTGCGGTGACAGCGACTGTGTTTTGCTTATAGTTTATCCATTTTCAAGACAAAAGGAAAGTACCTTTACCTGAAACAAGAGTAATTTATTGTAGGGAAACTAAATCGGACAAATAAACCACCGGACACCATACACACACACACACCACACACGTCACACACTAAGGCTGCCTGTCCACCGGAGCGGAGAGGAGAGGAGAGGAGCGGAGATGTGTCAATATTAACCAATAGAATCAATACTCCGCTCCAGAGGTGCGATTCTATTGGTTTACATATTTTGGCACATCTCCGCTCCTCTCCGCTCCAGTGGACAGGCAGCTTAATAGGACGGCCTCATTGGTCTAGTGGTCGACTAGACCAATACTGCTGAGGTTGAGGTCCAGGGTTCGATTCCCAGGTCGGGCAAAGTGTTATTGGGTTTTTCCATCTGGAATTTCTCAGTAGCAGCCTGGAGTCTAGATTTGTGCCCGGTTAATGGCACTAAGCTCGCCCCCTATTACATGGGACTTAAAACATAACTGGCGAAACGTGGGTGTACTATAAGGTACACCTCTGCCTAAACCTTCGGGGATTACAGGATTCTTCGGGGATTAGTTATGTTGTGTAAATCGGACAAAAATTACACGAAGCATTTACTTCATACAGTCTATCTGAAAAGGTATCACTTCTGAAAGAGAAAGAGATAATAGAGTTGCATTACTATCTATACTTCTTTTTAGGGTTCCGTGCTCAAAGGGTGCCAAACGGAACCCTTATTACTAAGCGTCCGCTGTCCGTCCGTCTGTCTGTCAGCGGGCTGTATCTCATGACCCGTAATAGGTAGACAGTTGAAATTTTCACAGATTGTTTATTTCTATGGCCGCTATAACAACAAATAATAAAAATAAAATAAAGTAAAATAAATTAAAGGGGGTACAGGGAACTCGTTCTATTTACTTTCTAATTGAATCTGGTATGATGAATGTTCATGAGTGGCAGTATTAAACGAGTCCATTGAGGGCACACCGTAGGTCAGCACTTTCAAACAATGATGAATAATCGTTTTGATTGTGTTGTTGGATTTAGATTTAGTAGCAAATGCATGCACTATATTTTAGGTTTTTTTTTTACTTTCTTTTGTCAGTTGTAGACTATATTATTATTATGCCTGCTTAAGATGATCCTTAATAAATAACCACTCTGTCACTCTGTGTAATCTACATTAATTAATATTATAAAAATAAAGATTTTTATCTTTGTTTTTAATGAAGAAACTCAAAAACGACTGGACCGATTTTAAATTCTTTCACCAGTAAAATGCTATATTCTCACTGAGTAATACAGGCTATGATTTATAACGATATCGTGGACGAAGCCGCTGGCTTAAACTAGTGTCTTCATAAAACAGTTACTTTTACTACATAACTCAGTAATAATCCCTTAAGTAGTTGCCTATCCATTGTGTCACAGAAATAGCTTTAGGATTAAATTAATATCAACGATAGCGATAATCCGACCCCAAACGACCGTAATGCTGAAGGACATTCTGACCTAAATATTAGTCACCCTCACCTGCGTCTGCGTGCTTCATAAATAATCCATCTTAAAGTAAACCGTAAAGAAAAATCACAGATTGCAAAAGACGAGCTTATTTGCAATAATGGTAGGTCTCGAAGGTCGTCCAGTTACGGCGGAGGCATTTCTGCAGCTGATGTTGCTGTCTCAATTTGTTACGGAAGCCTCAGTGTGTGGGAAAGAAACGTTGCTAGTTATTGGTCGGCTTCCCCTCTCGCTGATGTCGAAACCTTCGGTTGCATGCGCTCGCGCTGGGCGCTGCGCCGCGTAGCATTGCCGACGGTGCGCAAACGCCGAACGAACAGTTGGACCACAACACACAAAGAACAGTGCTCTTGTTAAAAAGTGACAGTGAAATGAGAAAAACACGTGTCTCCAGGTAGCCGGTAACACAACCTGCGCTGACTTCTGCTTCGGTTAGTTCTCGTGCTACTTTACTTACCTATTTACTGAAACATTGTGTTCTTTATGTACTCGCAGTTATTAATTTGAAAACAAAGAAACATGAAGTAATGACTGCTCATAAATGACACCTACGTTATAACCGGTCTGAGTGACGTATGCCTTGGTCTTTTTGCCGGTTTTAAGTGAGTTAAATTATACGAGTTTAGTTTGTTTAGTCATTTATAAAAGTTATCTTGAAATAGATACACGTGTGTACTCAGTGTTCTAAGAAAAACAACCTCCTTCCTCAAGTGTACAATATTAGGTGGGTACTGAAAAACTGTAGTGAAAATCCTGTGCCGTTTATAACGTTCGTCGGTTTTAGTGGTAATTGTTCTAAACAGAGGGTGTTGTAATATTACACCGGTTCCGAAACGTTTCCACATATTCATCGTAACGGGCGTGTATCTCAAGGTAAAATTGATACATTTGTGTAAAGATCTACGCAGGTATAATATGTACTTATATGTTGTTCTTGACACTGTTTTTATTTACCTTATGAGATCATCTCTATAATACCACTTATGTTTAAAACTTTGGTAAATAAACTAACCTAACCTGGCTTTAACTTTGTAGTCATTTATACTACTTAAATGTTAATGACATTTAAAAAGTTAATTAAATAATTTTAAAACTTACATTTACATAGTTTAAAATTTAGCTAATAAACTCTAGAATCCACTAAAGTTCGATTTTCATAATTAATTCTGTAGGTATAACTTTGAAAAACCCATTTACAACAGTATTTAATTGGATGTCAAACTAAAATCCACCCCAATGGACTCCGAGATTAATAATTTACCTAAAGTTAGTATTTATGTGGCATCTTTGACATATTTTTTAAAGAACATGCTTAGCTTAGCATTACGCTCTTTATTTCGAGATGAGATGCAGATGAGACTGATACAACACACAAACTTTCCCAGTAATGTTCTTCTTCTTTCCGTGTGGTTAGTGACTAACCTGGTGTCAGAGTTTTAAAGCCTCACAGCTCGCAGGCTTCACATGCCGTCGAGAAATAAGTCTCAGGCATTCCGGTCAGGCGGTTCACACACTGCACCGGGTGGTTTTGGCAAAGGGATTAGCACTGCTCGACCGCGCGGTCGGGCGCTGTACGTGTGTTAGGCGTCAACGGATTTATTAGAGGCCAATGCGACATGAGATCCGCTTCACCGCCTGCCGCGGCGGTGCGCGGTGCCCTGTGTAAACCGCCTTATGTTTAAGAAGTCCTATGAAGTAGGAGGCGAGCTTACTATAACCAGGGACAAATCCAGAATTTCCAAATGGAAACACGAAGATCAAACACAGAACCCCACGCTCAGGAGTAGTGCTTGCGAACAAAAGGCTAACGAGTAGTAAAGAGGCATGCTATTTATAGTTTTCTAAAGGATGCACGTTTTTAAATGGGTTGACTTTTTTAGCTGTGTTTACAAGTATCTAGTTAAATACGTGAAGATTAACTTACCCGTGAATAAGTGACACAGTACATTGAACTTTTAAACTAACAAGACTAAGTATACTTGATCATAATCCACTTGATTTCAATCAATACACATAGGTACTTAATCTTTTTAGTGGACATAAAATGGACAGACTATTCAAATAAAAGCAGCCATTTTATTACTGTCGGTAGAATTGAGACTGAAGTCTAGAGTACAAGAGGTTAAATATGATAAAACTAAACTTTAGCAATTTTTGTATATATAATCTGAATCTCGGAAACGGCTGCAACGATTTCGATGAAAGTTGCAATTTAGGGGTTTACGGGGGTGAAAAATCGATCTAGCTAGGTCTCATATCTGGGAAAAGTCGTTTTCTCTATTTTCACAGCCTCGGGAATGTGATAAAGCGTTGGTGTACCTGGACGATATGTTTATATTTTCACCCCAGTGGAGCTCGGCTTGACCAGAAATTTTATTTTAAATAAGACAAAACAAATGAAAGCGTTTTTAGTTTACTTTAACATGCTTGCCGTTACTGCCCCGTCTCAAAACTCCCCTGTGTTTCCTGAACTCAAATATAATCAATTCGTTTAAAAGTACTCAATATCATAAACAAATCCGATCGTTTCACTTACAAATCTTACCACTTCGAAATGCGTAGGTACCGCTTAATTGATCCTTTGAAAAAACTGTGAAGGCAATCTTGCCTGTAAACGTTTCAAAAGGAGGAAATGAATGAGTTTCCTATGCGAGGTTATGAAGACTGTGTGATTGAATTCGATATTGACGAAGTAACATTACAGGGTTGAAAAAAAAAAAATCCGTCAGATATCTTCTTTTTCTAATACATCCTTTGATATAACGAGTTTAACCCAAAATTTTAACTGCAAAATATAGAAGTTTCTGCAAATTAGTGCAAATGTCAATTTAATTACTTACTTGCAACAACAAGATAAATTGATACTGCGTGTAGAAAAGACACATGTAATTATACTTATAATCACTTCATATATTATATCTTACTCGTGTCCGTGTCTCATTCATTATCTAATAATAGTCTTTTTATTTCTTTGACGAGTACAAAGTACAATAACGTCGTATAAAGTAAGAGTTTATAGATAGAAATAATATCATTTCAAGAATTTCTAGAAGCTTTTCTTGACACATGAGTGACGTGACACTTGGTAAAGTTTTAAGCTCTTCATTCTAATAATTTTTAGAAACGGATTAAATGTGTTCATTTAATAAACATGAATCGTGTAGATTATTCATTCGTTTCTTTAATTGTTAAAGTAAAGTCAAGGTGACTTTACTTTATTTATGTCAAAAACAAAATGGTTGCGTTACAAATATACAGCATACCATTCCATTTAATCTTTGCCATGGCATACTACGCATTCAACATCTACTGTCATCAGCTGTACACTGAACACTATGAATCATGCCCACACCTACTTGTGTCAATAACCATTGAGATTAACTCGAAGTAATGTGCAAAATGCGTAGTAAAAGAAAAGTAGACATGTTGTTGCACAATTACGACCTTAACCCCACGACGACGTCTATGCTCAATGCCCTTAAAAACATGTCAATGCTGTCAGACAAATGAACCTGTTAAATAGATGTACCTGTCATATATCATACGAGTACCTTACATGAATGAGGTGTGTATGATTCTTTTAAGCACAAAGACCTTGAAAGAAGTGATGGCATTGAAGTTAAAGAATGTAATGAAATAGAAATGTCAATATGGTGTAATTTGACCATGAACCAGGTGTGAGATTGATCGAAGGTAGCGAGCCATCTTTACATATTGAATATTACATATTTAAATTAAAGACACCTTTAAGTAAGGTTTATTCAAATCCTTGTTTCCAATTGATGTTATTTCCACTTAAACAAACATCAACTTTATGCGAGTGTAAATAAAAATGATTTTAGACTGACTAGTACTGTTGAAAAAGTCATAACAAATATGAAGTTGTAGCCCAAACTGGTCCTTATGTGTAGGCATAACAGTCGTTTTTCTTAAAACTCGTGTCTGTTTACATGTTTGGCAAATAAATTGCGAACGCAGTATTAGACTGTGTTGTTGTTGTATTGTGACCGCGTTGTTCTTCGAAACTACGCAACGGATTTTGATGCGGTTTTCACTATCATTTAGTTATAGAATTTAATCCGGAAGTTTTATGTGTTTATGACATCAATATTAAAATTACATCCCATCCTATCCCCCACGGTTTGTTTCCCCTAAGGGTTGCGCAGTAAAGACATCTCGATGTTTTGACATGTCGCCATTCCAGTTGTGCGAAGCAGGGGCGGGTCGCTAGTTATAAATAAACAAATACCTATAATAGATATTTATGTAGATTTTGTAGTAGGTATCTACAACATATTTTCTGTAATTCAGTAGTAAAGTAAGGAAAACTGACTGACTATTACAGTTGTGTTTGTTATTATATGTTGTCTGACCAAAGTAATCTTGTTGACTATTAAGATTTGTCACGTAAGTTTTCAGACGCGAGTTAATAATAATTTATATTCCCCGAATTCAGGTCAATTTTTTTGTTACATTAAAAACATGAATGATTTCTTTTGCAGAAACATTAATTTAATTAGATAAATATTTAGTGGCGATATGTGGGTGTAGTCCTACATCTCTGACTCACTCTTGGGAGAATACAGTCGTGATGTTATTTATGTATGTGTAAAAATGTAGTCTAATGTAATTTAAAGTGTTGCTCGTATAATATTACCACGATAGTAATATATATTGTGTGCAATTTAAGAAGTGTGGCCGAGTTTACACAATGGCAGAGTAGACATCATGTAACTCATTTGTTATCTTAAAAATAGATATAATTCTACGAATTATTCAAAGTTTGTTTAGTGATAAAATACGGTAAATAAGTTAAATAGGTAGGTACCTACTGTTTTGTGTCGTAAGAGCAAGTCATCGACGTAGACTATCAAACATTGTTACATTTTAATTGTTACCAACAGACTGTATGACTTCTCAATTTTTAAATCTATAGATTATTTAGATTATTTGATATCGTATAATTGTTCATGATAGAGTTTTATCAATAATTTTAAAAGATAATAATATGTACACTTTGATATCGCTCAATAGTCTGATAACTTTACAAAGGACATGCCTTTGGAGAATCCCGTTCATAAATTAAATAAAAATAATATGAAGTTTTATTTTTATCATACCTAGCGAATTCTTTAACGTATATGTTATTCAAGATAAGCGATGCATTATACCTAGTCTTAATAACTTTTATTTGCACTTTAAAGATAAAAGAAAAGACAATTCTTATTAAAACAATTTCTTTCAACACAGCAGGGTTTTGACCGCTGATATCAGTAAGTACCTACAAATAACACGTAATCAATTTTAAACAGTACATAAGTGATCTGTTGTAACACTTATAATAACTGATATGATAAGTCAGTAGATACCTACCTACCTACCTATGCTGTATCTTGTTATCAAGTCACACGACCAAAACAAATAATGAAATGAAATTGTTTATTCTGTAAATAGGATATTGAAAATTTGAAATCACTTTTACTCGACATATTCAAAAAATAATAAGCTAGATAGAGGCGATATTTGCTATCTAATTGCCCCTAAGAACAAATGGCGAACAAACTCAGATCAAACTAATAATCGTGGTCAAATCATGAATAATGTGAGGACCATGACATGTGTGTAGTTAGGTAGATTAGAGTGTGAAACGGACTTTTGAGGAAAGAACCACGCAGATTGTGCCAGTGGACCTGTCCAGTTAATGCAAAAATTTATACAGTTTTCAGGTCTTACAAAATGTTTTAATAGCTATGGCTATGACATTGATTTTTCTGGTTTAATGCGTCTCAGGCTTGCGTTACTAATTTAATTCGAAATACTACGGTTAACCTTTGAATTTCATGCTGTAACGTCAAATAAATGTAAACAAACAAAGAAAGAATTTATAATTTCGACGTGGTGATGAATAACAAAACATTATTTATTGCTGCAAGGCGTGACTTATCATGTTTGTAAAGAATGACGTACTTGCATTTTTCTCAACCAACTATATTTTTATACTAAACCTACACTATTATACGAGCAATCGTTGTATATATACATACATTTATTTATATACATACATATTCATACAAATAAATAAAATTGGAGTGTCTGTTTGTAATGTCAAAATAACAGGTTTTTACTAAATGCATATGAAAGTATACCATCATTATAGATACAGCCTCATTCAAACTCAATGGCAGCTCGGAACATGAGGCGAGTTGCTGCGCAGTAACGAATTCATGGTTCAGTGGGGGTGAGGGGTGGGGTACTGCGCAGCGAGTAACTAACTTCCGAGCCGCCATTAAGTTTGAATCGAACTCTAACTAAACTCCATTTGAAATAAGATTAGACATTTATCTATACTCTTTTTACAGTCCGTTCAACCGATTTTGACTGCTATTGCGTTGGTGGCATGACAAATGGCAGCTGCAGTAAACAGTTGGTATTGTAACCACTTTTTTGCTATGTCATCCTTATGCCTATGGTATAGAAGTCAGAATCAGTTGAACGGCCTGTTAAAAAACTAAAACCCGACTGCTGAAAAATCACGCTCTAAAATGTATGAAACAAGAAAATATTTCGAACAGAAATCAAGACATAGGTACTTAAAATGGTCAAAGTAAAGCCGTAGTCGCATGCCATTATAATTTTGTAGCCGACAGGCATGCGACTCTTTACTTTAACCATTTTTGTACCTATGTCTGATGATTGATATAAACCGTTGAAAGATCGTGCCCTCAACACGAATGCATTAATTACAGCCCGGTTCCAATTACATAGTTAATCAAAACTTTAATATTAAACAATCAACGTAAATCCGTAATCAAATATCAATCGTAAGTTGGATTGTATTTTTTGTATAATGATCCACTGTTAATATTCAACTAATTTATATCGAAATACATAAGTACAATTATGTCAAGTCTAGGAAACTAATCTAGAGCCCTTGTTGATATAGAATCGTTTTCACTTGAAGGCTGCTTTGTTATTTGGCGAAATTATGGGTATGAATGATTTGCTTGAAAATAGGTTGAATGATTAACAACGTCGTCTTTTTGTTTAATTTGGTATGATTTGTTTATTGCTTTCTAACATAATCAGAAATACTGTTAAATAATAATATGTACCTTTTCCTATATATAATATATTATTTAAAGAATTTTTGGTTAATGTATATTTTATTTCTTTTACAATATTTAACAGCTCTAAAGTACCGAACATAGTCCCTGAAACCAACCTGTATCTTCATGAAACGACTCAGCTTACCTACACACTGCACTGACGCCATCACGTTAATTACATTTATACTACTCGTATTACGCACTAAGGCCTTAATGACAACGTTAATCTAAATTAATTATAATTATATTTAATTTTATTACGGTTCCAAACAATTAAAAATTACGAAAAAAGTCTTGAATGAAGTCTGCAACAAATGGCATTTACAGCGACCTTTCAAGTTCTGCTCCGAATTTCAAACTGAGTGAACCACCGAGATAAAGGTTAATAATACTCTTTTCTGTGGATAAAAAGTTCTACTATTAATAATACTGAAGTGTTACTTAACAATGACGTTGATAGTACTGTTCAATGAACTCAATTGGAGGACAATTTATTACTTAATAGAATTGGCTCCAGTCCACTCTTCGACTCTTTCTCGTGATCGATGACCGGTATAAGTTACATTGCCAAATATTATTGCGTATATCTGATTGACCGTTTGAGGAATGATATTCCTTATTTGGTATTTTGAGTATTTTCTTTGTTGATCATGAGAATTCTGTATTTTTGGGTAAAAGGAGGTTGTTTTTTTTTGTGCATAATAATAATTATGATGATGCACTTGTTGTTTATTGCTCATTATCTATTCCGCTTCATCTAATAGTATTAAAATAAAAGTAATTAATGATTTTTTGTATAAAATCTGAATATATGAAAGACAAAGCAACATTTTGAGAATCAACGTTATTTTTAACATAATAACTATAATTAGATTTTATGTTCAATATAATTTATTATATTGATTAATTAGAGTTTTCACTAGTAAATCGTGTAAATTTTGTCTATGGTAGGTATCAACATACTCAATTTCAATTCCCAGATCTTCACACGTAGGCACGTAGCAATAGCTTGTAAAATAGATTAAATACCTACTTTAAGAAATTCTTTGGCACTAGGATTTTCTACGAACGCCGCTCGTTAGCAGTATCAATTTAGTCAGTAGGTAAAAATTCTTTGTTATATGTAGGTACTTACCTATTTGTGATTTACTTCACAGGGTTATATTTTATTTCTTACTTAGTATTTTTAATTTGAGTATAAATAAGTTAACATTTCATTGTCTAAGCTCTAAAAACTGTTAAGTTTACTGATCCAGAACCAGAAACATAATTCTCTTTTTTTTTTTCAATTTGGTCTGTAAATCAAACAAATCAAAATAGGCCAAGGTGATGGAAAAACGAATGCCTACTGTTTTCATGAATTTTTCACTGAAGACTGAAAGTCAAAATAATTTTGGTATATTTTACTATTAGAAAGCGAGTAGCTTTCTTTGTCTTTTTGTAAATTTTTGTTTCTGAGAAATCGTTGTCTAATGGATCCTCGCTACAAGAAATTCGAGGTGAATTGTTATTGTGACCACGTTCTGTCTTGTCACTGTTCCCTATTTATTTCCCGGATTTGGCAAGGTCCACCTGCTTATTGAAGTATAATGTGAACATGGATGGATGATGCTACTTTTCGTGCGTTTTTTCATACTCTTTTTTACACCTATTTTACCGAGATTTAATTTATACCCCACCGGATTCTTTGAAATGAATCCCAAAACAGAAAAATTACACATTTTTGCCTTTATTCACAAAAATCATCCTTTTCGAGGAAATTAAGCAAACCCCTCTCGCGTATCTGTTTACCTTTCATGTCGGTTGGTATCGATAAGGGAGATCGAATTAATTCAATGATCCGAGATACAAAATTAACAAACATTTTTTAGGATGATGAGGTATTGGTTGGTGTGTTATCTGAACATCCTGTAGAATGTGGTTCCATTTTTTATGAATTACGCGTCGCTTCAGAGTGGACAAGCTATACTGATGTAATAGCGGTCTGTGGGAGTGTACTTGTATCCAACAAGGAATAAGAATACAGTATTTTAAGAGTGGGTTGATTAATTGATGCAACCCAGGAATCCACACCTAAAACAATATTGATTTCTTAATGATTAAGCAATCAATGTTGTTTTAGGTGTGGACATTTTAAACATCTCTTTTTAACACTGATAATGGTTAAAATAATTACAAATTTAATTTTGTTCATTTGCCTTTTGTCCTCCGTCGGCTAAACCAAATATAAGTACAAGTATTTTATCGAATACCGCAAAAAATTTTGTGTGAAATCGTTAATTGCCCACAAACCGTGGGTTTATTCGAATTCCAATTCGGTATTGACTCATTGTACTTATTATTTTGAAACAAAATGCTTACGTCGACATATAATCCAATTCGAGATATTCGTAATGTATTTTGATTGATATAAAATACCGCTATCGGCATAGTAATAAAAGTATTAATATATTCTTATCAATGCACGTATGTGCACCGGAACTCGACGAAAATTCTAGTACATCTATCATAAAATAATTTTGATAGCATTTAATCTCGTATACGCCCACAATCTTTGATCGGGAAAATACAAAAACAAGATAAAAATTGTGAAATTATTAGGAAATGTGTACCAAATCTTTCGTAGGTACTATGCACTGTAAAACATAATTCTGTGGCTGTATTAACATATCAATGGTGAGCAAACTTCATTCAAATGCTAAACTTGTTCCTTTCGTCTCGCCACGTCGAGTTCTCACAAGTCATCGTAAGCAAATCATCTCATCATTTATCCAAATTCAACTCAGTCATCGAGTATTCGATAGAGTCTTCAAGCGAGTTTGCTAGCAAGTTAATTATTTTTCTGTAGGAACATATTTTACGCGTCAATTTCAGACTTTCAGACTGTATACACATAGATTTTCTTTTTCAACATTTTCCGTCTTAAATCTTTAGGAAAATTTAATTTTCCTACAAACGTGTTTAAGACTTTAATATAAAAATGGAAACTTGTGATCATTTAGGTACATAATATATCTTCTATAAATAGTGCCTACATCATAATTTGCTTAGGTTATCAGCAACAGATAACCTGTAACTTCTTATATTTATACTTAAGAGTACATTGCAAAGAGTTTTGTAAATAATAAAACGTGTTCAGTGATAAACAGATATCTGTAATGTGTTATGAATAAAATATTCGCACGAGTCAGGCTATAAAAATGTAGGTGAAGTTTCTAGATTAAAAATGAACACGAGAATGTTCCGATTGGAAATCAGTAGCCATTCGGATATTTAACAAAAACCCTGACCCTTAAGACCCAATCTGACCCAACTAGATCAGTGGCTCGCAACCTTTTTTTGGCCGGGGACCACTTTAGTTTCTTTGTTGTTAGCAGGGACCCGATAAAAAGTTTTAACATATCGTTAAACCCAACAATAACATGCATTAACAATACCTACTTTTGCGTAATAAAACAAAAACATTTTTTATAGAAAATTAAATTAGGTTTGCATGAATGTGATTTTTCAGCTTGCATCTTTGTTTGAAATTAAACTTTTCGCGAACCATATTTTAGCTCTTGCGAACCACTTTACTTTGTGTTAATAATTTCATCACCACTTGTGTCAAAATGGTGAAGGAAAACATCATGAGGAAACCGGCATATCCTAGAAGCAATAATTCGCAGAAATGTGACATTTACCAACCCGCACTGGGCCCGCGTCGCGTGGTAGCTTTACACACACACAGCCCTCTCGAAGAGAGGAGGCCTGTGTCCCAGCAGTGGGAATATTATAGACTGATTATGCGGCTATGCGGATCACTGGTTGGGAACGAATGAACTAGATCGATTGGCAATAAACACCCTAACTGAATTTGCAGAATTTAAGAATTTTGAGAATGATTTCTAAAACGTTTAACGTAAAGATTATTTGACTAGTTGACCCTCTGAAGTCCGACATCGCTTAGATTTTCCCGAAGTCGTATTAATCCTGTAAAGAGTTTCTCAAACCCGAAATAGTTTAAATGGCAGCAAAATCTTTCGGCTACTTGAGCCTTGACCTAAAACATTTGTAGGCATCTCTGGACGATTTGAATTATTTGTTCTATCTGGAAATTCATCCATCGATGTAAACTATCTTTCGTTACTAAGTTAGGATCTGGTACCTACCTAGGAATTTGAAATGCCTGCACACAAAATGACGAATGAATTTCTGTGATTAATAAAGTACAACCTAATATTTAAAAAGTTTAATATATTAATTTGTACTCTATTAATCACAGACACAGATAATATAATACTACGCACAGAACACTTTAGTTATCCAAAATAACTTGCATTATGTTACATGATGAAACAAAAACCATTGTTTGTTGCCTGTAGGTATGCATTCGAAAGATGATACCACATCTTCTTACAATTTATTAAGAAATATAATTCGCAGGTTTCCCACGAGGAAAAAGAACACAAATATCCTACCTAGGTACATTTATACCTAGACATTGCCGTTTAGAATTTATTTGTGTTATCAGTATTATCACAGGTGGTAGACTTTATCCTATAGATTGTACTATAATTACCATATCGGTGCTAAATGACGTGTAGGTACAATTGGGTTATCTTGAAGTCGTTTGTCGAATCAATTGCTTGGGTACCTAGGTACCTACTGGTTAATATTATTATCTATTATATAGCCACTTAAAGATTGATAACATACTACCACTGCTTGTTCTGTCGCATGTGGAATATAAATTAGGATTAGTAGCTAAATTAAGGCTATACAAGAGGTCTCAATAAGCAGTGCTTTGTGTCATTATTGTTCTTATCTTTGGATTTCGACTACAAAATTAAATGGAGATGTATAAAATTCTATAAATGATTCAGGCACTCGTGTATCTGATTAGCATTAGTAGCCATTTCGTTCAGAGCTAGAATGTGTTGAAATTTCAAAAAGTCTGACGAATGAAAATTTGAATAAAATAAAAAAGGACGAGGGGAATGTTCTAGGAAAAATGTGCCACTAGCAGGTACTGAGCCCGCAGGCCCTGTCAATTACGGAAGGACGAGTTGTATAATATATAAATCTCGTTATTTTATTTATAGGTATTACCTTCGTTATTTTTATGGCGAATGGATAAAAAAAGCAAATAAACTTCATTGTTCATGTAATATTAACAACGTAATTCACGTTTCACTTTTATCTAAATATGTTTTATAACATTAATGAAAGCATTGTCATGATTGACATGCAAAAAAACCTCACATTATAAACAAAAAACCACTGAAAAATTCATGAATTTGCAAATTGAAATCCCAACTTCCAGAGTGTTTAAGTTAAGCAAAAACATTACCGTCCTTCTGGGGCAGTCTGGTAAAAACAAGACATGACTCGCGGTGAAAATCGGGAAGTTCGACTGCGAGTGTGAATATACACTAACAATAATTGTTTATTTTTTGTTACAGGTGGCGTTCTTAAGTGCACGCAAACCGACAGCGGAGTCCGCGGTACCGAGGAATTTGAACTATTTTAGCTGTTACGTTTACTTGATATTGCATAAAATTATGTGTTGGGAAACGCCTAAATCGTACGTTTTGTAGCATAGATAATGTTCGAACACGTAGCGCTCCTCCCAGCGTGGTTTCTGATGGCGTGGCTGGGGGCTTGTCTTCTCTTCAGCCCTTTCGCAATATTTTTTGTGATGTGCTTACCACAGTTGCCCCTTTTAGTCGTAAGGAGGGCATGCCATATACCATTCGAGTATATCTGAAAAGTGAATGGATAAAATGTGTGTGATAGTCATGTATTGTAGAGTATGGATATATTGATAAGTTTGTTTATAGTGTAAATATTTTATAATGAATAAATTTTTATTTTATGAGCATTTTTGTTAAGGTTGTTTCATTTTATGTGTAGGTACTTTTATTATAGCTAGCAAACCGTAGAGGTAAGTTACAGGTGATTGGGGGAGAATACCAGCTGACGACCCCTTTTACATTGAAACTACTGCAGCTTTAAGGCACCCACAGACAGGCGCGACGCGACTCTAGTGGAACAATTTCTATGAAAACTTCACGAAAATTCTTCTGCCGGTGTCGCGATGGACCTGTCTGCAGGAGCCTTTACTTGCAAACAAACAGAACACAAAAGCATTATAGGTTTCTATACGTATTTTAAAAGCAGACCCTAGATAAGGACCAACACGCCTCATTGAAATACAGACTAATTGTTCTGATTGGCTATTATGATCTAATCATTAGATCATTCTTCAAATTCAAATTTAAAAATCATTTATTTCAACCCATTTAGATCATATTAAGTTGTAGGTACATTAGAAATCAATTAAAATAAATTAAAAATTCAAATCATAACATAAAAATAATTAATTAAATAATATACATATTATCAATGTTATTAAAATTATAATATTAAATTAGAATCATAAAATTAAATATAAAATTAAAATGATTACTAATATCTACGCCTGCCTCTGAATCATTAATGTTAGGCTGTTCATTGCTGGTCATTAGATTCTAATGAAATTAAATGACCAGTCTCTAACCGCAGTTCGTGCTGAAACTTAGCCCACAAATAAACACCAATTTATTTATTTGTGCACAATAATTACAAAGTATACTGTTGACATTACAATAGTAAGGCCGCCAGTAACAGTCACAATACCCCCCGTACTAGTTGATACTGTATTGTATACTGTATTGTTGTACCAATTGGAGTTATTACCGTAACATACGCCAGTCAGTACTGTAATAGCATCTCTCATTGAGATATTAATAAAGTGAGCTTTATTGAAATGACCGGCCATGACTCAATACTGTTCCAGAAGCTTACTGTATTAGATCGTAAAGTATAGCTTTATTGACACCAGCGTTGGTTCCTGGCTTCATTCTAAAATATTGAAAATTTAAATAGACTGACCGGCCATTCACAATCATTCTGTTGTAGTAAATTAATTTTTGGAACAAATAAACATGGCAAAATAAAATAAATTAATTTTACCTACGTACCTATCTATGGCTGTTTTAGTGACATAATATGTTTAAAAAAAATACAAGTTGGTACCTACTTATACCTCCCTGTTATGGTTTTTTGTCAGAACTAGTTTTCCATGGTTTTCATCTGGGTAAAACTCACAGAAGCTGTTCGTTTTCACAGGCTGTGAATCACAGCCATGATGTTAGAAAAGTTTCTCAGAAACCGCCTTTAGAACATTGAATTTCACAAAAAAACAAATGAAACAAAAGTAATCAACAATTCTAGCAATTAATTGTTTCATTACAGTAATAATTCAATGACAAACAAAGCCCCTGTCTGACCTTGCAATAACCATTATGGCAATTACAAACGGTTAGGCACACATGTAACCTGTTTATAAAAACACTTTTCTAGTGTTTTACATACCTATGTACCTACTGCAACACAACACAAACGACAAAGAAAACATTTTGGTATACATAATTTTTCTAAGAATGTCGAGTTTTTTGTTGACTCAGGACTGAATTTTCCAACGACAGATTTTTTTTTTTTATCCAAGGAATAATTTTGTTTTTTTTTTTAGTTTTTCCTTACAAAAACTGTCGGAGGAAAATTTTGTTATAAACCATTTCTGACGTTAGGGAAAATCAGCCTCAAGACGGATTGTCGTACTGTATACCTACGCAAAAATAATACATATCGCTTTTAGCCCTTTGAGTTGACTGGAATTAATAGGAAGGCGTACGTTCAGTTAGTATAGATGGACGCTACGAGGTTAAAATGATGATGAAGACTGATTGTTTTGATGTAGTTTCAGTGCAAACTGTGGCAAAACTATTGTTTATATCTACCTAATGACCTCTGAAGTTGAATTCCTTCGCAGTTGGATAATTCAAGTCGGTAAGTAGGTATTAATGGTGAATTAAAGCAAAAATAATCAAAATCGGGTTATAAGTTATAACTAACAGCTAAGAGAAGATTCATCTTTCTTGCAAACAGCACAGTTTGAATTTGACAGGACAGGAAGAATAATGTTCGCCGCACCCTTACGACATATTAACTGCAAGATTGATGATTTGCGTCTCTAAAGACCAAACATTTCGTATTGTAGAAGTGAACAATTTAACTGTCGTTTTGTACGAAATTGTTACAACAGCATTGACATAACCAAACAATTGATCGTTGGTGCGGGTCCTAACAAAATAAGATCATTTATTTGTCCACACAATCTTTGTAGAAATGTAACCAGTGATTTTGATAAGGTGGGTTTGACATTCTTGGAAAAATCATTTTACTTGGTAAAACAAACTACAATAACATTTGCGATACCCTCTAGCCTGAAAAGAGATTACAAAACTTAAGTATTTTCTTTGATTTATATTTTTTACTACTTACTTTTTGCTTGTCAAAGTACCTACACGATGCAAAAAGCGTGAATTGTATTAGCTAAAATGTCCAAAACAAAATAGATGTCAATGTTTTTGAGAAAAAGTTTTTGGCAGTTTTAGATTGCTTTACAAAAAATAAGTAAAAACACATCACTGAGTTTCGATCGATTATAATAAAGGTACGTAGATACCTATGTTTCGTTGTTTTTCTAGACTGAGGTATAACTTAAGGTACCTAGGTAGGTACCAACTCATTTTTCAGCGCCTGCTTATCTGTATGATATCGTAATGGTAAACAAAATCATTATTGCAGTAACTTTTATTGGAACGAAGGTCCCTTTCGCGAGTTGCGAAAGGGGGCTAGACGGAAAAATTAAAAGACCAAAAGTTGTAACGACACTTTTTGTTTTATAATTCAGAGCCATCTAGCATAGAAAGATTTTTAGCCTTGTTAAAAATTATACTAGATGGCTCTGTATTAATATATAATATGCAGCTAAAAGAACTTCGTTCCCACCGGGTGTTCCACGACACCTCCCAACTTTTTTTTATATTTTATTAAGTAATTATTTTTCTACAAAGCCATAATGTAGAAAAATAAGTAGGTAGAAAAACAATTGTTCTAAAATTACTAGGTTTTTACTATGGGCACCTAGCAACCCTTCAAATTCAATGTAAGAGTCTTCTTCAGGTAGGTAACATTATACAACACAAAAGTGAAGAGAAGTAAGTATTCCATTATTATCATTTTGAAAATTGGTCCTTTTGTACGCGGTCTATTTTGAATCCTCAACAAATAATCAGATCTCTCAACAAGCGCCATCTACTCCTTCTTTCCCAAACTATCATTACTAAAATAGCATCGACTGCTGCTGCCAAATGTGCCTAGATAGTTCTTCTGAGAGTATGTAGATGACGCTAAATAAAGAAATTCCTATGTGATATTTGGAAAAGGTTTTGCACCTGTTTTTAAGGGAATATTTTTTTAAAGGATCTAAATTTGACACAAGTTCAATAGTATATATCGTCAAATTATTTTTAAACACTTACGAATTTCGGGAAATTTTCCAAAATTGTGGAATGATATTGCAGAGCGACTGGTGACAGGAGAGTTGAAGCAGTAGAGTTCCTGAGTTCGAACCCCACCTTCTCACTATTGGTATACTGCGCTATTGGGTACGTACATAAATGAACCCACTACTAGCACACAAACAAGCATATAGCTTAGAAACCGACTTCAAAAAGGTTTAGGTTCTCAATTCAAAGTATATTTTTAACCCCCGACGGAAAACGAAGGGGTGTTATAAGTTTAACGTGTGTATCTGTGTATCTGTGTATCTGTGTGTCTGTGTATCTGTGTATCTGTGTATCTGTCTGTGGCATCGTAGCTCCCAAACGGTTGAACCGATTTAGTTTATTTTTGTTTTGTTTGATAGGTGACTTGATCGGGAGTGTTCTTAGGTATGATTCAAGAAAATCTATTCAGCCGTTTGAAGATTATCAGGTCTTTTCTAATTGATGAATGGATTTGAGCATCTTCCACAGGTCTGATTGAGTCTAAATTTGGTAATCTGTTACTTCAATGGTATTAGAATAACATAGTAACCTTGAACTAATGCTGCAGCATTACCTGGTACTTGCAGGATACCCAACTCCTCACCAACTTACAGCAGTGGTATCGTGTTTGGGCTCATTGGAATGGTCTCAATAAATAGGTTATAAATATATATTTATCAGGGTGTGATATGGAGAAGAAAAAATAAATAAGGGTTAATTAGTAACTAACTTGACTGTAGGAAAAATACGCACAGTTGCGCAGATTTATGCGAGGCACGTGTCGATCGTAGCGTATGTACTAGTAATTAGTATACAATAAAGTTTAAAAGGCAGGAAATAAAAGTTAAATTTAAAATTTAAAAAACCCCCGACACAAACAATATCCTTTAAAAAGTTTCAAAATAAAATAATATACTGGCCCTTTATGTTTAATATAATTTGTAGTTAATATTTTGTCGTCGCATCGGGGGTCGGCATGCTATTGAAGAAAAGATATTTTCATTCGTCGACCCCCGATGCGACGACAAAATATTAACTACAAATCATATTAAACATAAAGGGCCAGTATAATATTTTATTTTGAAACTTTTTAAAGGATATTGTTTGTGTCGGGGGTTTTTTAAATTTTAAATTTAACTTTTTATTTGTATGTTTGTTACGTTATTACTCCGCCAAATTAGTCTATGTAGATGACGTTATAATAAATTACTGTCACTGTTATTTACATAGCAGGGAGTGGTATTCGAATTTGTGTGGGGTAGGTAGCACAACAAAAACTTTTTACAAAAAAATTACCGACTTCTGTACTTTCCGGAAGTCGGTGGCAATAAACGAAAATTCAAAACCAAAGACACCGACTTCCGAAGTTTAAGTTATTTTTCACTTTGTAGTGTTTTTTTGGAAGTCGAGTGATTTTTTTTATAAAAAGCATTTTAAAGCAAAAAATCCATGGCGTGGTGTTTACTGCTTGACATACTTATTTTAAGTACCTACCAAATTAAATAGTTACTCATAAAGTCACAGAATTAGAAACAAAATTATTTATTTAGACCTGCATTAATAAATAACCTACGTAGGTGCAACAAACCACCTCCGGCACGAAAACCTGACACATTATAAATTATTCTTAATCAGCTGTTCTAACAAGGCGTTAAACCTTTTCATAATTATCTCATTCAATACGGACAATGCCATGAGATAACTGTTAGTAACCGTTCGTATAAGACCTTGATCTAAACTTTAAACTCCTTTTAAACGTTTCTAACTCGGTAACTGCAGAGATAAGAAGAAAACTGGCTTTATCCACAAATAATCTTTGAGATTGTGGTCGCCTAAAACTGTTTGGGGCTATATAAGGGATTCTTAATGAAGTGACATATGGCTGTCAGTCAACTGCTGTATGTGCTTATACCTAGATATTATCTTAGGAGTCCAAAATAAGTTACCGCATGAATTAGCGTATCTTAAGACCAAAAACAAATTTGGTAACTACGCAAAGTAGGTGCTTAAAAATCCCGTCTTTAGCACATGAGGTTCCAAACTGGAGCTCCAACCTTAATGGACACGGATTTCATGCAAGAACCTTTTTGTAACTTTATTAGTCATATCTGCACTAGCTACAGACGCCAGCACATCAACTTACTCCAATCTGTCAAATTTTCCCAATCGACATTGAACCTTATTCTTTAGCAATAAAGTTGAAAATCTATTTAAAGAAATTTGACAGATGGTAGTAACTTGATGTGCTGGCGTCTGTACTTCTAATTTAAAAAATAATACGGGCAACAGACCATTACAGAAGTAAAAACAAACGACCCCTTCCGTGACTTGAAAACGCTAAGACAGGCGGCTTACTTGTTCTTTAACCTATTGTTAAGGGTAATATGTAATTGCACTTAAAACTTACAAGACACACAGAAAACAAACAACATTTAAAACGGTACTTAGTTTCCGGTATTACTTTTTAAGCTTTTTTAGCCTCATTGGATTTTTAAATTAATCCGCATACGTAATACTTACGCCGAATTGCCTAAATGGGGCTAATTGTAACTATATCGAAGCTTATCAGTCCGCTCTGTGGGACAAAGCACAGCCGTTGCATTCGCCGGCAAGGCCACAATCACAGATACAACACTGCTAGAAATGACACTATTGTGACCGAAATTATCTTTGTATTTTATTATAAACTAGCGGTTGCCCGCGACTTCGTCTGAGATCCAAGATGAAAAATAGCCTATGTCCTTTTCCAGGTTAAGGTCTACCCATGTGCCAAATTTCATCCAAATCCGTTCAGCCGTTTTAGCGTGAAAGCGTAATAAACAAACTCACTTTCGCATTTATAATATTAGTTAGGATTGTATTTTTTCTTTGTCAGTCAGACAACCTAGCCTTTTCCCAACTATGTTTTGGTCAGCTTCCAGTGTAAACGGATGCAGCTGAATACTAGTATTTTACATGGAGCGACTGCCTATCTGACCTCCACAACCAGAACCAGTCTTACCAAGGGGTATCGTATTACCCAGTTACTGGGTGTAACTGGGTAATACGATACCCCTTGGTAAGACTGGTTCTGGTTATCAGACTTTCGGGCTTCTGACGATCCGTAACGTGTACGTGTGTTCTTTTTGGCAAAAAATTATAACTGGATGGAGAATCTGAATACTTACTAAATAAATAATGATAATAATGATGAACTGAATGCTTTAAAAATATCCCTTCCATAAAGACGTAAGTAAAGTAATTTTTTTTATTATCTTGCTGAATTTAGAAGTTCAAAAGCAAAAACCAGCAGTTCCGACCTACCTTAAATAAATGAAACTAGACCTAAAGTTGAAGGTGACATAAACTAATATTCAACCAGAGAAGCGAAAATAGAATCTGCAAACATAGATTCAATTGCCTACACTGTATCATCGTAAGTATAGGTATTTTATTAAAATCGGTCATGGCCAACCTGTTAGATGTCTGCAATCAACGGACCAATGAACGAGGAGAATTTCATATTTTAATATGCATAGCCTTTTAGCTAGAACGTGTCGAATTTTTCTTGTTCATTCATAAAAACATGGTGATCTTTTCTGCAGGAAAAAAATGTTTTTTCGTTGGACATCTTTCTCACGAGTACATCAATCTTATCAGCCTCCGCCATAGCTGACATTTGGCCACCGTTACATATGTTTTCTAATATCCTGTCACCTGTGGTTAGTTAGACAAGGTCAATCATAAGCTCCAAATCTAAAGCTGATTTAGAGCCGCATATACATAATTTTACATCCAAAGCAGCTTTAGAGCCGCATATACATCATTTTACATCCAAAGCAGCTTTAGAGCCGCGTATACATCATTTTACATCCAAAGCAGCTTTAGAGCCGCGTATACATCTCACAGAATAAACCGATTCAACAAGTCGAACATGTATACTACCTTCAACTTTACTTACTCATTTCTCACTTTAAGATGATTGTGTCGAGGTAATTAGCTCGTCAACGTAAACAATCAATGCACGCAATGTCACTTCCATACATCGTGTGGTTCGTTGTCCGCTGGCAAGGCGCGAGTGCGCAGCCACTGCGCCGACACTCCACCACCATTCGCCGAAGCGCGCGCAACATGGCGACCCAGCTTCTTACACTGCTCGTGAGTATTCCTTATTTCATTAGCATTTTATTACTTAAATATTTATCTGTTACCTAATATTTATATTTTTGCGGTCGGTTGAACTTTGATTGCGGGTGTTAGGTAACCTGTCATGCGTACTAACAGCTGAGCTGTTAATAGAGGGTTCGATTCCGTGACGTGAATGTCATTGAATGGGACTGGCTATCTTAAAAGATTTTTGGTTCCATTAAGGTCTCGGGTCTTTACCTAACGATGGACTAACGTGTCAGTTTGGTTTGGTCGATGGTGTAGTTGTCATTAAAACCTCAAAGATTCATTAGTCAGAGTACAGTCACGGGCACCAATATGTATACACTTAGCAACTTTTGAAAGTGATTTGCTGCTACTGTGTTGATTGTTATTTTATGTTGTTACGAATATAGTATTTTGGAACCCGTATTAATATGAAATAGGCCTGATCTCAAAGTTGCAGTCAATATTACACAAGAAAATCGCTTTTGAATTTTGCTAAGTGGATACATATTGGTGCTCGTGACTGTACACGGTATTTAGAATGCCGATTACTTTTACTGTCTCGAATTGACTTATAAAAAGCGGTTGTATGATTCAGCCCTAATTAAGAAATAACTTACAGCTTAAATAATGAGGTACCTACTTATAACATTTATTACTATCAATGTTTTTCAGACACGTTACAAATTCTTGTTACCAATTTTGACCCTAATTTGTACCTTCGCTTTACCTGCTATTTTTATTTTATCGTAAAAGTATTCTACTCGTAACTTTCCTTATCATTTTGTGGTTTAGCTATTGAACAGATCTTGGTGACTAATCATATTCTCAAAGTCGATGTCATTACTGATTTACATAATAGATTTCCAATAAGTTAAGCTACCAGTCCGCAGCCAACTGCAGGTAGCAGCAGCAGGCGACGTATCGCTGCGACTCTACATACTGGTTTCCAGTATTTCTATGAAATACCGCGTCGCTAGCCTCGGGAGGTATTTCATAAAATACATAGAAACTAGTAGTGTGGCGGCGACACGTCGCCTGCTGTTGCTGCCTGCAGTCGGCTACAGACACAAGTCTGTAGCCGACTGCAGGCAGCAACAAGTTCTAGATAACTGTCTGCCAGGTTTGTATCTGGCAGACAGTTATCTAGAACTTGTCGAAAGGCGGGCGTATGTGGTCTAGATTTAGCCAATCATGCTTCGCCCTTGATATTGTCAACCACGCTCATTAAGCTTACATGTTTTCACCTTTGTACAGAAGCTTATCTAGAGACATAACGTAACATACACATAACGTCAAGCGAGTTTTCCCGATGGGATAGGCGCAGGTGTACACCCACATTTCGCCAGATAGGTATGTACTGTTCTTTCTACAGACATACCGCAGTGACACCAAGATATTTGGCACCACTATAATATTTGTTCGGTAGTAGATCCTTTGGCTCGGTTAAGTAAATTAGCTTTTGGAGCTTAAGAGCGCACCGATGAAACAACATAGGGAAAATGTACCTACCTATGACAGTCAGGGAAATTAATTGATAAGCAAATTGAATACCAACTTGTTCGAATACTTATTCAAATTACAACTGTCATTCTTTGGCAGTGGTATGAAATGACTATAAACCTACGGTTTCCTAGAAAAGCGGTGGACGCACTTGATGGCCGCTGACATGAAAATGATGACAGCAGCAAAGATTGAAATCGTTAGATTCGCCCTACTGCGTCAAAAGATAGTCTCGTTTCTGTTTCGTTTTGACTCACAATGACGCAGTGACTACATTTGTTTGTCATGGAAACGCTTTTAATCATGTGTGAGTTCACTCTTCTCAGTACGGACATTATTTTTCTTGTGACTGAGTACAGCGACGGCAAATTTAAATCTTTGGGGGCGGGGTTTGCTTTACGCTCTCTAGGAAACCACACCAACTTACTTTCGTAATCAACGTTTCAGTGACGTCATTAACCGTAAATTGCGGACGCTACGTGAGGGGTCAGAACTCTTCTTGGAATCCGTAGCTTTAGGCCAGGGCCACGACTTAGGGCGATGCATCTTGCGGTGCGTCTTGCTGCGCGAGGCGGCGCTCGAATGTTCCCGCGCCGCTTTCCTGTCCGCATGGAACGCTCTAAATAACTTCTAACATTTATTCTCGCAGCGGTCGCAGACGCAAGACGCAGGTCGCGCAAGCGGTGATGTCGTGGCCAAGGGGTAACACGATAAAAATAACGTAGGGTGTCAATTTGCTGATCAATTACTTTCCCTGACTGTACTTTCTCTCAGGTCAATAAATTTAAGTGTTAAAATAAATCGTTATTACTTCCCTATAAGATGTTTAACTTTCTGGGCACTCTCCCAATTGGCAGCGGTAGGACCATAATTTTGTATAGGCTTTGTATCTGATCTCTTATGTTTTGTGAACGACGCGGTGTTGCGTAAGGTTGGCATGACTTGAATCATAACCACAGGGCAAAGGAAATTCACGAAGACAAAAAGCTCCTTATAGTTTAGATAGCGTGTGTTTTACAAATGTGATCGAGCACCAATTTGGTAATACTTTGTAAAATTCTTAGTTTGTCCTTAGTCTTGGAATCTTAGAATCTTATACCTAGATCACACAGCATCAACAATCTAGTTCAGGGATAACCAGTAATTAGTTTCATTGGGGGTCTGTTTAAAAATATATAATATGACTGTCGCGGTCCTTTTAGTAGACGATTACTAGCAACAGAGACTAAGAAAAAAGATACGTAACCTAAATAAATGTTATTCAATCAATCTTCCTAGCCTTTTTCCCAACTATCTTGGGGTCGGCTTCCAGTCTTACCGGTTGCAGCTGAATACCAGTATTTTACATGGAGCGACTGCCTATCTGACCTTCACAACCCAGTTACTGGGTAATACGATACCCCTTGGTAAGACTGGTGTCAGACTTTCGGGCTTCTGACGACTCGTAACGACTGTCAAAGATCTACAAATGACAGCCGGGACCAACGGCTTAACGTGCTTTCCGAGGCACGGAGGAGTCTCGGTATGTGAAGATGGTCACCCATCCACTGACCAACCCTGGCAAGCGTAGCTTAACCTGATGGATCGATCCGTGCTGCTTGTTATTACTTAGCCACGAGCTCCTCACCTAAATAAATGTTATTATGTAATCTTATTTGTATTTTTGTTTGTGAATTAAAATACTACTGGACCGATTAAAAAAAATCGTTCACCAGTAGAATGCTATATTATCATCACTAAGTAACAGGCAGTATTTATAAAGCAGGCATCCTTTCTTAACTTGCGAAGGTCCCAACCAACCTCCTACTCCAATACAGAGTTTCCCTGGAAGTATGGATCGAATCGAATAGGGGCGTGGGCAAGGTCATTTCCAAACTTTTTAACCCGGAGAATGTCGGTGTAATTCTCACGGTTCAAAAGTTATGAGCAATTTTTGTTTTTTTTTCAATCATTTCGCATAGTGCTTAGAAAAATATTATTGAAAAAAACACTACTAGGGCTATCAATTAAATTTTTTTAATCATACTTCCAAGGACATAGGGTTGTATTGGAGTAGGTAGTTAAGAAAGGATGCCTTGTTGGTGCGTTCTAATAAAAAAAAACATGCGGGGCAGTGTTTAGGGACTGCCGATAGAAGTGAAAAATAAGTAACGCCATCTAACGAAACTGTCAGGAATGTATGTGTGTGTGTGGCTTGCTGTCAGTACAGGAACGAAAGCTGTAGCTCCATTAAAAAAAATCCAAAAATATACAACAAAGTGCGCTGTCAACAAAAAAGTGCTCAAGTGAGTTTGTTTATTTGTTACGCCTTTATGCTACAATGGCTGGACAGATAAGAAATTTGGCACATGGGTAGACCATGGCCTGCGTTAGAACCACGGATATATATGGTTAGGATAAAGGATACTTTTTATCCCGATATTCCCACGGGATCGGGACTTATGCGGGTGAAGCCGCAGGGCGCAGCTAGTAATCTGTAATTTTCAAGCGAGCCTTAATACATTAAAATACTCATACTAATAACTTTCAGTCATAGACCTAGCTAACTAGTTTAGACTTACGGAACCATTAAACATAATGTCCAAAGCTTACGAAGAATATTGCTTTTTATTGTCTACTAACAACCAATATACTAATTATTCTTAAAATTTTGGGTCTCCAGAGTTGTTCGGCGTCTTTGGCGACTTTTTAAATTTTAAATAATTCAAAAGTCATTTATTCAAACTAAGCTGAGAATCAGCACTTTTTAAACGTCAAAATTACAGAAACACAGTCCCCCAAAAACGCCCACCCTTCATTACTTCCTAGTGCTTTAGCTGGGAAGAAGTGGCGCAACAAACACCCCAGCAGCACAGCTGTCTGTTTTAAAATATTACTTAATGGACCTACAATTGACCTAAATAACATTTGGTAAGACCACCTCAGTTCCATAGCTACAAACAATAAAGGTTTCATAAATTCTACTCATAAAGTACAGTTTTTGACGTGAAATCAACAGATTCAGGTCATGCAGTAATATGGCCAGAATGCACAAAGGGCCATTAGGGTAATGCTCACACTTGTAGTTGACAACTTGATTGCATAAGCATGCATGCCATGATATATCCAATTGAATAGCATTCATTCTTTTATCATAATTATTTCACATAGCATAGATTGCTAACATATTTTCAATTTAATATGGATGTGTTTGGAATTTGAATTATCCTCATAACTTTTACTTATGTAGGCACTTATAATTTGAAAACAGGGTATTTTAATATTAAAGTAATATCTAAATACTGTTTTAATAAAATAAAAATATTCAGTGGATCTACTTATGGAATCCTAACTAATATTATAAATGCGAAAGTGAGTTTGTTTCTTTGTTTATATGTTTGTTTGTTTGTTACGGTTTCACGCTATAACGGCTGAATGGCTTTGTATGAAATTTGGCACATGCGTAGGCCAGGACCTGAGTTAGGACACTTTGTTACTTTTTATCTCAATATTTCGACGGGATCGACACTACCCGCGGGTGAAACCGCGAGGCGCAGCTAGTTAATAAGTATTAGACAATGACATGGCCGCCGGCATGTAAAAACCACTCTAGGAAATATATATCTATATAATGAAAATGAAATATATTCCCCCCCCCCCCGTCATGTAAAAAAGTTTTGAATAAAATATGCCAACGTGACAGCTCCCACCAAACTCGAAAGACCTAATAAATATTCTAAGCAGAAACTCTCCGTTCTCGGCGCATGCGATAAGTTATTTCAAGCCCTACATTAGACTTTTTGCGATGCCTAGAAGAAACTGGAGGCTTTTAGATTCAGCCCTGCGCACATCGGCGCAGGCGTCGGGTCGTTGACACCGAGCTGCATGAGAATGCACAATGATGTACAAACCTCGTTGCAAATGTCACTCGGTTTATATTTCTCCTACTTCAAAATACATTTTCCTTATTTCGTTTTAATACAATTTTGTGACAAGAGTAAAACCTTTCTTTCTTTCTTAGGGTTCAGTTGGCTCTTCTCCATAGGAAACGACCAATTGGAACCGTGCGTAGCTTCTGACGTTTCATAAGTGCCCATGTAGGTTTATGTGAAATAAAATATTTTGAATTTGAATTTTGAATTCAGTGGCTTGTTCTTGACCCATATTTATGGTGTTGACGACCCTCCAGTGACGTCAAACCCATCAGACCTTTCTTTTATGGTGTTGACGACCCTCCAGTGACGTCAAACCCATCCGACCTTTCTTTTATGGTGTTGACGACCCTCCAGTGACGTCAAACCCATCAGACCTTTCTTTTATGGTGTTGACGACCGACCCTCCAGTGACGTCAAACCCATCAGACCTTTCTTTTATGGTGTTGACGACCGACCCTCCAGTGACGTCAAACCCATCAGACCTTTCTTTTATGGTGTTGACGACCCTCCAGTGACGTCAAACCCATCAGACCTTTCTTTTATGGTTTTGACGACCCTCCAGTGACGTCAAACCCATCAGACCTTTCTTTTATGGTGTTGACGACCCTCCAGTGACGTCAAACCCATCAGACTTTTCTTTTATGGTGTTGACGACCCTCCAGTGACGTCAAACCCATCAGACCTTTCTTATATCAGTGTACTCTTTGTTTGCTTTGCGTAATCTGTATTATGAAGTACGTATTCATAAAAGCTTGGTGAAAGTGCACCTTGCACATAGCGAAAGCTACAACCCATCGGTAAGGGCGAATCGAGAGGTCAGAAGTCCAAATGAGTTCGAATGTAGCCACAACTTTGATTCTTGAATACAAATAAGAGAAGTTATAAGAATACATTAATACAACCAAAAATCTATTGCCTTTCTTTTTGCGTGTTTAGTGACTAACCTGATGACAGAGTTTTAAAGTCACCCAAGGGCCTCTGACTTCGCTTCACATGCCGTCGAGAAATATCTCTCAGGCATGCCGGTTTGGAATCGCGAGCCGAGGGCCGATGCGGCCTAGCGGACCCCGTCTGTTGTGCTGACATCTCTTTCTGCCGGGGCTGCGAGAAAGTCTTAAAGGGTTACTGCGGCCCCTGGCAACGTACAGGCAACTGAAGGAACGCGGGTGGGTTTTAGTCAGTCAGAAGAGAGTCGTCTGACACGCCCTCCCGCTCCGCCCAAAGCGGGTGAAGATATTTGATGACAAAAAAAAAGTGTTGCTGGTTTCCTCACAATGTTTGTTTATGAAGCAAGTAATAATTTTAAAATACGCACTTGAATCCGAAAAGTCAGAGTTGGCCTTGGGTTCGAACTCGAGACCTATGACTTGGCCAGTCCGACAGTCACACCACGGCTATCACTGCTATTGCCGAAGATACAGTTCATCGAACTAGGTTCAGCCCCCCAATTACGCAATGCACGATCAATTTTAAATTGAAACCAATTGAAAAAGATTGCCAGTCCATTGCTTCATAAGTTCAACAAAAAAAATCTGCTCATATTTTTTTGTCGAACTTATGAAGCAATGGACTGGCAATCTTTTTCAATTGGTTTCAATTTAAAATTGAAAATGCATTACGTAATTAGGGTGCTGATTGCAGCTTGCAGAAAACTGCAAGTAGGCATGTATTTAAGATTTGCCCAATTTAAAGCAATATGACTGATTAAAAAAAAACAGATTTCTGTGAGAGTAAAAGCCTACTACCTACATTAATCACGTAAATACATGCACTAAAAATACTTAAACTATGTACTTATTGGACTGATCGTTAATAATAATTTTATGCAGAATATTTTAAACACGATCAGATTCGCAAGAAAGTGAATCACCGACCTTGGACTTTATAAAAGCGGAATTATTAGTAAAAAACTTTCCTTCCTTACTTCTTATAAGAATACTAATTATACACAATTTTTTTTTTTTTTTGTTTTTCTCTGCACGTTTTCTCTTAACACATCTGACATTGGCAGAATTGTCGACATCGGCACCATTGCCATAAATAAAAATAGAATAGAATAGAAGAAATCCTCTGAACTTCCTCTGCGTCTGAAGAGTGGTCTGATGCCTCGTTCTTCTTATTCGTCCCGGCTGGCTGTTATTTATCTTATTTTTATCTTAGATCAACATACCGATTGATTTCAAATAGCAACGCCCCTTTACATTAAAATTAAAACCATTTTGAAATGAGACAAAAAAACAACGGAAATCGATTGTGTCTGAACTAATATGAATAAATTATCAGTGGGCTAATTCGATAACCTTAGTAGGTGGCAGTTTTTTCTTCATGTTTCATTTCTTAGACCTCGGTCTGCTGGGCGTGGTCAAGGCGCTGGCATTGTGGTTCATTTCGATTTCCGGATCGCAAGCGGACACGACCGGCCATTCTTCTATCGTACATTGTAATGGCGGCCATGACATGTTGTTGAGTGTATTATGAAAATTTTAGGTGTAGGTGAAATTTTTATCTTTTAAAGGATGTACTGGGAACTTGACAATAACTATCATCAAAACTTGCGAATGCTTTCAAGACTGATGATGTAGCACACAGGTTGATAGAGCAAGCTATGAAATAACACTAACCAAATAATTGTGGTTTTTTTTTGAACTCATAATTATATAACCAAACAGTTAACCGCCAGTTGCAGAAACGAACTTAACTTTGAAAGCTATCATTAAATACTAATCTTCCATCAACTTGTTGCAGAAAGCGACATTAGACTCGATTTTAATGGTTATTTGAACGAATTAATGAAATAATTAGCGTTAATGATCCATTACGTAATGTTTGTCTTTGTGCAACTAGGTGTTAATGTCACAAAGTGTAGTTGCTCCGTGTACGGTAACTGGAACTCCCACATTATCTTTCGCATCATTATGATTACCTACTTGACATTCACAGCGATATAACAAAGAATGTGTTACAGTGCGAATAATAAAGACTTATAATTAAAATAATTAATCTCAGCCCGCTTATCTATTAATTTCCATACGCCCTTGACTTTATTTAATACAATATTTTTTTACCAGCGCAGACGAGTGAACGACAGTAGTTACAAAGACACCAACGCGTTACATCTGAGCGGTGATATAATGATCTATATCATGGTGTCGTACTTAGGGTTGGCAAGTTCACTTTTATGTTAACCGTACACACTACGGTAGACCGTACGGTCTACCTGTGCATGTGTTCCTACGTAGGTAGACCCACATGTAGTGTGTATGGGTCGCTCCCACGGATATCTATGGTCGCTCCGGTAGTCTGGACGAGAGGACATGCACATGATGCTGATGATGTTTATGATGCCATTTACCCGATTTCGACATGTGGACTGCATCCAATGACTTTTCAGGATTGTTGAGTGCTTCAACGTGCTGCTCTCATGCATGCTTATAATTTTCGATTTTGCTACAGTCGCCAGCGCAAGTTCAAATAACTGCACTCGTCTATTCCAGTACTCGCTACGGTCTACCTGCACAGGCACACCTGCACAGATAGAACTCTCCGGTAGACCGTAGCATGTGCGACAACCATTAGATAGATGCAAATACCCTCGTCTTCTTTCGTATCACCAACTCACCATGAACTATGAGAATAGGTCGACCCGTTGTGATTGTGAAGTATTAGCCGCCAGAAATGAAAAGCAAATAAAGAAATTGGAATTGGGTTTTTTTTTTGTGGAATGCAAATAAAGTATTGAGTATTGAGTATTGAAAGGTGGTAATGTGGGTTGCCTGGAAGAGATCGCAGTAAGCGATAAGGCTGCCCATTGCATATTTTGTAGTGTATTACTTTTTCTTTTTGTAATATTTTATCTGGTGTACAATAAAGTATATATAAATAAATAGTGTGGTAGAATGCCGGAGGCAACAACTTTTACTAAAGTAGCAATAATGAAATTAAGAAAAAAAGCTCCTTCTTCATTTATGTTCACTTAACTCGACCAAATGTAGGAAACAGCAGTTTTTTTTTTGCATGTTTCACACCTAGTCTCGTAGTAATCATTGTTAATTTTCATGAGCTCTTATAATATGCCTCTCGTTTAACCTCACACACTGTTGATCGCAGAAAGAGGAGTTCAGGCATTGGTGTTTAGGGCCCGTCTGACCTGTGTCTAGAAGCAAATAAACGAGCTAAATAGTGTTTTCACTTTATTTTTATTTCGTTCTTTGGTTTTTTTTGCACATTTCAGAGTTGATCCTGTAGTAAACATTGTTCATTTTCATGAGTTTGCCTCTCGTTTAACCTAACCTAATATTGATCGCAGAAAAAGGAGTTCAGGCTTTGGCGTTTCGGTCTTTTTTGCTCGTTTACTTCTAGTAAATGAGCAAAAAAGTATTTTTAACCGACTTCTAAAAGTATCAATTCGCATGTTTATATATTATAATTATGTTTGATCGAGCATACATAACTCCGTCATACGAATAACGAAAATAGAAAACCAAAGAAACCCGACTTCCGAAAAAGTAATTTTCGCTTTGTAGTATTTTGTTGGAAGTCGGTTGTTCTTTTTTTGTAAAAAATATTTTTTTTTATTTACCATTATTTCGTTCTTTACTTACAAAGGTAGCCCTATGCCTTTCTGTACCAGTCTTATGTTTGCGCAAGAGTGGGTAACTGGGTAACTACACTGAGTATGTGAAATATCATATTATTATAGTATGGGTGTGGGCACCATTGAACATTTGAGAGTTAAGCACGGCGCCCGCCGGCGCTTATGCGGACTGATTGGTTTTTTGGATAAGGAATCTACTACACAAATAGAATAGCCTTTCTAGTCTTTGTCCCCGAGTTATTAGTTATATTTATTTACTAAATAATAGATTTACATTATTCTTTATGCTTTCAATTTCTGGCTTCGTGTGAACTCGCCCGGCCGTTGTACCCTTGCAGCTGATAGCCATATAAAAAGCGGGCGAGTTCGAACTTGGGATGAGTATGAACGAAACAGCAAGACTAACTACAATAATGTTATTTAGGCACCTAAATATGCCTTATCAATGCCAGCTGGGAGCCTTTAACATAACGTAATAAGCCTAATGTTCCCACTGCTGGGACACAGGCATCCTCTCTGGAGAGGGAGTGGACTGTAATCTACCACGCGGGCCCAGTGCGGGTTGGTAAATGTCACATGTCATCGAATTTTTGGTTCTAAGACCTGCCGGTTTCCTCACGATGTTATCCTTCACCGTTTTGAAAGCAGTGGTGATGAAATTATTTACACAAAGTAAAGCGCCTGCTTGGGTTTGAACCCACGTTTTTCAAAATCAATTTTAACTAGACCTCGAGCTTCTGAATATTATTACTAAACAAAACCCAGGGTATTGTGTGTTCATAACCCTATGATCAGTAGATATCAAGACATCTAGACTAGTTACGTGATAGGTACTTTTTGTCAATTCAACGTAGATAAATAACGATTGTCACGATATTGCATCGTGATTCAACTATTACTTTACTACGCTACTCTCATTTGATTCCATCTCACGATATCTATGTAAAAAAACCCTATCCGATCCGAAAAGGGCATATAGGTACTGCAATAAAATTACCAAAAGTTCATAAAAAATCTTATTATTATTAAAAATAAAAAGTTATTACTATTTAAAATTCACATATTTAGTCCATAACATCCGGTGGGCCTAGTGTGAGTTTCTTTTAACCATCTCATTGTCTCTTCACTGAATTAGTATATCAATTTAAAAAAATAATAATAAGTGATAAAAATATTTTCAATATTTTTCAATTATTTTTTTCTTTACGGTAATGGGGAAAAAGCCCCCTTCTCGTGACTTTACATTAAAATTAAGAATATAATAGGAAAATAACATTTAGTTATCTAGTTTTATTGTGTTAGCTTATTTTATACCGATTCCAACTACGTAAGTATTATAAATAGCTCCCATACGAAACTTTAGAGATATAGTCGTTCTAATCTCAAGTAGCAGGCTTCGTGGGGGGTCTCGGGACCACCCACGCGCCGTTTGACAGCAGACGGCTTTGCGCCGGCGCGCGGCGCGACAGTCGAGAGGTTAAGTCGTCATTTGCCATGTCATGTCTGATCGCAATTTAGGGCACTTTCACAAAGTTCACTCAGCGTTTGTAGGTACTGGTACACACTACGATTTAATGGAAGGTATATTTATATACTGCACACCGATCAATTACCTATCAATAAAGCAATATACATAATAAGATTCATACAAATCATAAGCAATTATGTATACCAATTATTATAATAGTTGTCTACTTGTCTATGACCAGTTTTCCTCATTTGACTACAAATAATTAAGAGGTTTATATCATATTAAGTCCAGGCCACATAATAGGTAGGTATAGGATATAGGTACTACAAAAGCTATAAAATGTCAAGAATATTTTTAATGAAACTCTTGTAGGTTTATGTCGCTAATTAAACAATGACAAAATTGTTATTATTCTTTTTTATTCAAATTCAAAGATTAGTATAAAAAAAACTTTGTTAGTAGGTACTTAAATACAATTACAAAGGACAACACATCCAATTCTATACACAAATGCCCATGTGCTGAGACATCACACCCCATCAAGAAATGCCTCAACACAGGACGAGCAAAAGACAAGCAAAGAGACAGGAGACACAGTTTTATTTATAAACCAGTGCAGATCATTTATAAATTCTAATTAACACAAAAATACACTACCAGACCGGACAATATTTGGCAGTTAATCTATAGAACTATTTCCTTTTTCTAGATTGGAATGCAGCCTGCCAAATTCGCCAAAAAAAAATTAGAACGGCAATATAATTTTAAACCGCTTTATTCTTTTATAACATACCAAAGTCAAAGTCAAATCATTTATTTCAAATAGGCCCTTGAAGGCACTTTTGAACGTCAAAATTTACAAAATAAAGTATTGATTCTACCGCCCCTTCCAAAAGGTAGTTTTCGTATGGAGAAGAATGGGCAAGAAACTCCACCGTTACTCTTTTTAAAATGTTTTACAATATTTTGTATAGGTACATTATTTATATAATTATATGTGAAGACGATGCACCTAGAATAAAATACCTGCCAGACACAGGTCTAAAGTGTAATTTAAAACATAATATACGAAATTCGTTCGACATGTAGGTAGGACATAAATTGGCTACTTATATATTAATCTTTTGAAGTTTAGGATACCGTACGTAGACGGCCACCGAACAAAAGTTTTAACAGAAACTGAGGTAGCACTGAAGCAATATTCTTCTCAACTTTAAGGGCCTGTTTCACCACTTATGATTAAGTTCCTATTAACTTACTTGGCAAATTCTACAAATTACATACAAATTCTGTTCCATTTTTTTATGTATTCGGTAAGTAATGGCTATTCAGACATCGTGAAATAGGCCCTAAGTTTTAAAACTATTTGTAATGGAGAAACTTATAAAAAAAGCTTATTTAATAATCAACTATTTACTTTATTTTTCAATTGAAGCCAGCCAAGACTCTCAACGAAACCTTCATAACTAATTTTCTGGTATCCCGACAAGAACGTAGAAATAGATTTATTTTCTTGTGGGTATAAAAATTATATTCTAGAAATTGCTGTAGGTACAAGGTAAAATTATTACTTAATTTAGGTTCACACAAACTAGTGGGTGAATGCATAAAAACCTATGGCTTATGTACGTATGTATGTATGTAGTGGTACGTACTTATATGAATCATTTATATAGCGTTCAAGGTAATACCTAAGTGCTCTATTTACAGTCGACACTTAATGTTATTCATAAACTGGTTTCCGATATAATATAGGGAAAATTATCGGGGTCTGAGTGGAAGTTACCGCGTAAAAATAATGCAAGTAGTATTGTTCCTTAATACCTATGTAATCAATTGATCTAGAAATCGATTGAAATGTTAAGAACGTGCATCCTAAAAGTTGGCAACGTCGTAAATAGCTGTCGAATATACTCGTATACCTGTTTTAATTTATTTGGAATACAAAATAAATAGATGTAAGTAAAGTATTTGGAAACTTTCCAAATGCCTTTTTTACACCTAACACGATTACAACAACATCAAATTCAATGTTACAATTGCAATTCATTATTAATATTCTAGTTCGCTAGTTAGCTACATTTTTGCACGACTCGTAATGCGAAGCATTAGAGTGTGCTCTACGATCGAAAAATTATTTTTGCCCCATTTCTGTAACTGTTTTTATTGTTACACTCCTGCTAGTACACAGAACCTACTTAATTTATATACCATTGTATAGATGATTAAATGGAGATTAATACTGTACTTTTTAACGATTGATTTAATGCAGCAGAAATGGAAAAAGCATAAAAATAGTTGAAAAAAAATTCCTGTCCGTCAATTTATGAACCCTGAAAACATTGTAGCTTGCGATAAAATCAATTAATTGAGTCAATTTTTTTTTTATACATTCGTTTCAGCCGTAGAAGGAACCCTATTGAAAATGGCTCTTTTATTCAAAGTAGTTTAATTATAATTAATAAAATACTAACTAAAATATAATACCTTTAACTAAATATTTCCAACCTTTGATTCGATGTCCGCAAGTTGCCTAGCAACCGCCAAGTAAATATCTTTGTCAGTCGTTGACATTACGACTTCATAAAATCATGAAAAGTGATAGGTAAATTGTTCATTTTTAAACTATGTTCTGAAATTCTTTTTCGTTTATGAAAGAGTGATAAGTATGAGGCGTGCACTTTTGGATTTTCCAAACTATTTATTCCATACTGTAATATTTTCACATGAATAAAAACAGGTAAATTTTTGACAACTATTTGCGACGTTGCCAACTTCTACGATAAGCGCTCTTAAAAGGCAAGATGTCATGTGTTAAAAAAATATGATATTGAATCGACTTTTGAGCGTTCTCTGTACACTACAAATGTTTTAAGACAAGCTTATTAACCATAATTATGTGTTTATTATTTAAACAAGATCTATAACATAACATGACTAGTATTCCCCGAAGGATTGTGTAAGAAGTTGTACTGTATACCCACATTTTGTACGAATGTTTAAGTTCCATGTACCCAATAGGTAGCGAGCCTTTTGCCAGCAAACGGGTACAAACTCAAGCTCAAACTCAAATCATTTATTTCCAATAAACCAATTACAAGGCTTTTTGAATTGTCAAGGGGTCGGTCAGTCAGAAAGATGAAGCTATAAGTTGCCCATTCTAATGCGTAGTAGGTTCATATAGGAGAAAAACGGGCAAGAAACTCCACGGACACTCTTTTAAATCAATTTTTTGTTACAAAATAATGGTTACATCATTCATGTTGAAATTATACATGTGAGAAGAATGTAGAAAGACGTGGACATTAAAAACGTCCGTAATAAAAAGATAAAAACAATTCAAAAATTAAAATAAGCCATGGCAGCTAAGAGATGACCAGTCCCTACTGACGGCGGCGCCCGTTCACGAACAAGAATGTATCAGCACCATTCAACTCAACCATTTTGAAGGGTACCTAATGATCCAACACACATGCCACCACCAGTGAAATATTTGAGTGAGCATGTCATACTTTCAGCCGCCAGGGCACATTCTAGTCAATGAAAGACGTATCCAGTAAATGGTAGTTGTGTAGAAGGTTCCTCTCTCTCACAGAGAGGTGGCTTGTGTCCCAGCAGTGGGAACATTAAAGGCTGATATAGTAGTTATAGATGGTCACAATACGCACACATGTGCTATGCAATTATACAATACTATGAGATTGAATTTATACAATGCAAAGCTAGTTTTTGCAATCTTCAGCAGCTCCAACAATATTTTCGATGCTAATCAACTAGTATTATTGTGTCTTTCACCTCTTTTACTGAAATTTTTTTTTTATTCAGTAAAGTTTTCTAGAGTTTTCCTTACATACATGATGTTTTCATAGATATATTGACAATATACCGCCATGATGTTAACACGATAACAGTGCATGACCCATCGATGGTGCATTTTGAGTCTCATATCGTACCTACGTGCATGCCCCGTCCATGGGGCATGAGTCCATGCAAGTTTATAGTCTTTTATATTTATACACGTGGGAGCTTATTCGCTTTTATCAACATAATATACTTATGAGCATTGAACTAAATAAATAAAAACCTATATTTTGCGACTACACGTATGGGGTGGTTATTAGCAGTAAACTAATTTTGGATCTGCAGTAGGGCGTTATTATTTATTTATATATACTTTATTGTACACCAGAAAATACATAGCAAAAAATAAATTTAACACTACAAAACATTGTATGTTTTGTATTTGGGCGGCCTTATCGCGTTCTGCGATCTCTTCCAGGCAAACTTTTTTTTTTTTTTTGGTAGGAAATCATCCAATGACTTCTCCCGCTCTGGGCGAAGCGGGAGGGCGTGTCAGACTTTTACTGACTAAAACCCACCCGTGTTCCTTCCCTTACCTAGACCAGGGCCACGGTTTCCCCTTAGGACTTATCCGCAACCCCGGTGGTAGGCATCGGCCCTGACGGACCCCTTCAGCTTCGCTGACCACTCTTTGAGGCGCGCGTGGAACACTACGCGCCGTCGACCCGGGCTTGGTCCTGATCGGACGGAGAGCTACCCATCACTCTCCGTCCGCAAGCCCGCGCCTACGGTGGCCGGAAATCGGCGATCGATTCCCGACGCCCGGGGCGTCTACTACCGCGGCGGCTGGGGGCTCGAGGGAGCGACCTTAGTCTATGCCTCTCGCGCCCCGCCTCCTCCTTCACGAGCATTACTGCTTCGCAGAAGGAGGTGACAGCCTGCCATGCCCTCTCGCTCCGCACCATGGAATGAACCAGGGCCGGACGCGAGAGGTCATTGCCGCCGATCGCCTGCACGAGGACACGGCGGTGTTCCAGGCAAACTTGGAATGGACAGTGATTCCGATATTTACGTCGTCAAGATTTGATGCACGTCTATTTATCTTAAAAATTTGGGAAGTATAGTCAGCAAATAACACCATTTGTGGCTGCATTTTTAATAAATGGGGTAGATCATTAATATATACTAAAAAAAGGAAAGGACCCAATATCGACCTTTGTGGAACACCCATTTTTACTTTTAGATCGAGTAAATTGACACCATTAATTTGAACTTGCTGTTATCTATCATTTAAATAACATTTAACTAAACTGAGCGCAAGTTTACCTAGTCCGTAATGCTCAATTTTCAAGACTAAGGTTTCATGACTTGCGCAGTCAAATGCTTTGGAGACGTCACAAAAAATTCCTGTGGCATCTGGGGCCTCCTCCCGCTCTGAAAATATGTGTTCTAATAAGGTGACACCAGTATCAATCGTACAACGTCCTTCGATGAAACCTTATTGCTGATCATGTAAGATTTGGTTGGTGTAAAAATGATTAAGCATTTGATGGAGCATTATCATTTCAAACATCTTGTTGAATACCGACAGCACGGATACTGGTCTATATATTTTTGTGTCTTTACTGTACCCAGATTTAAATAGTGGTATAACCTTACTGTATTTCATTAAACCCGGGAAGACTCCTTGATCCACACACAAATGTAATATTATAGCTAAGTATGGTGCTATAGTCTCGATTATTTATGTACAAACTTTGATAGATAATCCCCATAGATTTTAGGTCAATTTGATTTGTGTTTGCCGAAAAGCTTTTATAACAGCTATAAAGCTATTATTCTATAACTACAAGTCCAGACACCGGGCTTATACTGAAACAATCATAATGGAATAATCAACCATCAGACCACCACTAACCGACCAATTATAAGAATAAGAATAAAATTTTGCTCATTCTTACAAAGATGATCTTACAACTATTACTGGCAGTTTATTTTCTTTCAATAATTTTTTGATTATACATTATGTAAACTATGTATATACAACTAACTATTATATATATTATGTACTATTACTTAATTATTTTATCTGTAACTATCTTGACAGTTACAGTGGTCCCCATACAATATTGCAATTTCCTGTATCTTGACGACCTGAGTTGTGATGAATTTTAAAATAATTTACACTATTGTGTGGCCAAGCATTAAATAAGTTAACGATATTCAGGTTTTTGTAAACAATGAAAAGTGACAAGTAGAAATTAAAAAAAAAATCTTTGAAAACAGCAAAATAAGTGTTTGTGTGTGATGCATGAGTAGGTATGTGTACTTGTGAGTACTAGTGTCGTTATAATAATTAAATTCAATTTCTCAACAATTTCAGTTGCTGAGCGTACCCTGGCTAGGTACGGGCGCGGACCCTGCACCGGAGCCCGGCCGCGTCCCGAAGGTGTACAACGCTCTCATCACTTCGAACCAGAACCTGGAACCTAGCAAGGCGTATCCAGTATATCAACCGGTGCTCCACGACGCATTCGCCTTTTCCTACCAGCCTGCCATTTTCTACGGCGGAGATCTACTAGGAAACGTACGTTTTCTTCAGTTGTTAGGGTTCCGTACCAAATGAGTGCCAATGGAACCCAATTACTAAACCTTCGCCGATATTAGATCTATCAGCCCTGTGGGAGCTGTTTCTTTTCAACCGGATAGATATAGGTCAGCAAAACGCTTATCGTTTGCCGCCAAAGAACATAAACTATGGAAAAGTGACGTTGGACTATCAAATTATTACTTCTAGATTTATTAGGACGTGTAACTTAAACGAAAACGACTGTTACTGTTGAAAAGGTGACTCGTGCACCTGATATTTTATGGATAGCAATATGAGCACGTCCACATTTTTTCCACTATTGTTTTTTGTATAGACAATGACACTTAACTACAATTCTGAATTTCAGGGATTACTGCCTGCACCAGGATTGCTACCGAGGGAGCCTCAACCTCAACCTGCGGAAGCTTCACCCATTTCAACGCCCGGACCACCTGCAGATACCTCACCTTCTACGGAAGCACCGACTACGACTGCAGAACCCTCCAAACAAGAATCAGATAGTAGTGCCTCCTCACTGGCTCCTCCGCCAGCCACTCAATCCCCAATACCGCTTAACGAATTCGGTCTCCCACCACAAGTCCTGCCCCTAGGACACATAGATCCCTTGTACAATGCACTACCACAGTTCAGTCCTTTCACCTACAGATATCCAGGTGTAAGATATTATGATCCCTACGATCCATTCAGCTTCAGCCCTTACGCGAGCCTCCCAATATATCGTCCCTTGCCAAATGTGCTGGGACAAAGTCTTCCCATTGTTGCTCAGAAAGAGGTTAATAATGCTCCGGCTATCGCTGAACAATCAGCTCAAACCCCACCTCCTGAACCCAGTGATCTAAATATTCTGAACTACGCCTCCAAGGACCCCGCTATACCTAATGTCCCCCCACCACCCCTGCCGCAAGGTGGTCTCAAAACAGATAAATCTGAATAGTTGTAAGAATAAAATATTAAGTTGAAACGTATGAATTGATTTATTGTGTCACCGTGACTGCCATCAAGTCAAAAAAGTTCCTTCTTTATTTATTTTTCTACCACATAATATACCACTCTACGAGCACAGTGATTTATTAACCGTTTGGATTGAAAACTAGGCATACAGGGAAATCTAGAGGTCCTACGAACTTTATAGGCCTGATGAGGATTAAAAGAAACTTCTAAATTGACATGATTGTAACAAAACAGCCGACGGCTTTGAGCATGACATAACACCTAAACCATGTCGCCGGAAGGACAGGATGTCTTCATGTACACATACAGTTTGGAACTTTTTTTTTTAATTTAATTTATTCACCAAAAAAGAACACATATTACAAAATTGAATATTTGACAATATACAGTAAATAATGGCTTAAAATTTGTAATACACATAGTTAGAGACTATCTGCATCCGAACTAGGTGGTAAACCTGTCTCTCGGATTGCATTTGATCCCCATACATAAATTGTGAACATTTAGTAGCCATGTTAAAGTTGTAAACATTATTAGATTGCCATGTAAGCATGTATGTGTAAAGTATGCATAAAGTATGAGAAATAGATTAAGTGTAGTGTGAGAGTGTGTGTGAGTGTGTGTGAGTGTGTGTGAGTGTGTGTGAGTGCGTGTGTGTGAGGGTGTGTGTGTGTGTGCGCGTGAGTGAGGGTGAGTGTCTGATGTGAAAGGAATGATTGTAAAAAATGAGCGAGTAAAATAGTAGCTTGTCTATTTTAGAATGTTCAAAATCGCTTCTGTTTCATCATAAGAAAGTTTTAGTAGGTAGTCCTGTATTTTCTTTTTACAGTGTGTCTTATTAAGTGGGTATATATTCATAATTTTGTTGATTTTGTCGTATAGGTAAGGACCAAGGAAAATAAAGAATCTCTAATAAAAGATGTTTTGGGAAAATATGTATGTTTGCATACTGCATGTTTTCTACGTTTGAGTTGAGTATTTGGATCGTATATGAGATTACCGTGTTGCTTTATCACTATACTAAAAATAAAAAGTTGACGAACGTTGAGAACTTTGCATGATTGATAAAGCTTCGTTGTAGGATAGAGAATAGGCCGAAAGTGATAGTTTTTAAAATAGCTCGTTGAGCTATTTCTATTTTTTTCAGGATGGTTTTCGGAGCGCCTCCCCAAGACGAGATGCAGTACGTTATTATGGACTGGCAAAGCGCAAAGTAGACTTGCTTCAGTAGTTTGGCGTCGGCGGCATATCTTAGATTTCTAAAAACAAAGATTAGTTTCCGTACACGAGCACTTAACTGTTTAATGTGCTCTCTGAAACTAAGGTTGCTATCAATTATGATACCCAGGTACCTGATGTTGTTGACGCGCTCTAGAGATCTGCACGAGCATTCCACGCCAGATAAGCATTCATGGGATACTATGTGACGATTGTTAATAGCTTCACCAACACAGCGAGCACTAAACGTCAAGTACTTAGTTTTTTCAACATTTAGGGTTAAGATATTGGCCCTGAGCCATTTCTTCACCACATTGAATCCCTTTTGGGCAGAACTGAATACCTCATCCCAGGTATCAGCGGAGAAAAGAAGTGCAGTGTCGTCTGCATATGAGATCAATTCGCCTCGGGGTAGATGGAGGTTAGTGAGGTCGTTAATGTAAACGAGAAACAGAGTCGATCCCAAAATGCTACCCTGGGGTACCCCATAGTCGACTACATGATCACTACTTGTGGGTTGACCTACTCGGACACACTGTTTTCGCCCAGTTAGATAGCTCTTTAAGAGATTCAGTTGCGTGCCTCTGATTCCTAATTCATCTAGTTTGTCAATTAATCTAGGAACAGAAATAGTGTCAAAAGCTTTGCTTAAGTCGAGGAAGATTGAGAGGCATTTCTTTCCTATATGTAGATTGCTAGATATATAGTTAGTTAAGATAATATATGCACTGTAGTACGTGTATGTACTTCAGTAGATCTGCCCCTCCTAAAGCCAAACTGTTTATCTGAAAGCAAATTGTTATTTTCCAGGTAATTGACTAGCCTAAGATTGATAGCTTTTTCCAGGATTTTGGACAATGCAGGTAGGATTGATATTGGTCTATATTTAGACAAGATATCTGTGCCTCCACCCTTGTGTATAGGACGCACAACAGATTTTTTTAATTGCTCCGGGAAGATGCCACTCTCGAGGCAGACATTAAAAATGTATGTGAGGGGAGGAACTAGAGTATTTTTGTTGTTCTTTAGCAATCTGTTTGAGATTTTATCCCAGCCTACTGCAGAATCTGTTTTTAGTCCTACGATAAGACGTTCTATTTCCTCTTCAGTCACGTTACTCATTACAAATGAGTTGAGCTGGGAAGATCTCGAAGTAGTAAGCGGGATTTCATCAAGAGATTCAGGTGCCGGATTTTGGGGCGTTTGGATACAGGCATTGGCTAAGTTTTTACCAACACTTGCAAAATAATTATTGATTTCATTGACCAGTTCAGGAGTCGGGCGTAGGTTAAGAAGTTCATCTGGGTTTTTGGATTCTTTTGTTGTGTTGGTGATAGTTTTTATACTCTTCCAAAGGGTTTTGGGATCGTCTCTAACTTCTGCAATAAGGGATCTGTCATATTCCCGTCTTACTTTTTTCAGAATAGTATTGTAGTAATTTCTGTATCGGACATATGTTATTCTCAAAGTCTCATTATCCGGCGACTTGTTTGACTTTTGGTGTAACATATCTCTGTTTTTCATACAGCGAATTAATCCCTGAGTGACCCACGGTTTGATAATTATTTACGGTTTTATTACTTTAGTATTCCGATCTAGAGCTTCTTGTATCTTAGTTATAAGGTAGTTTAGCAAATAATCAGGGTCTCGAGATGCATAAACGGAATCTAGATTTATTGAAGAAATAGCCAACTTTAAAGATTCCACGTCAATCTATATTACTATCGAGGTGATGTTTAAAATGATAATATATTTTAACTAATTATCTATATTTAAAGTTGCTATGGCTAGGTTTCCGCATATTTACGCTACAGCCACACCTGGTGCAAACAACAAATCTTACCTAAGTACCTATTTCTCAGGACACAGCAGCTATGTTCGTAAGTAGAGAGGATGGCATTTTCAACGCAGGGGGGTTCAGAATCATGTACTGAATCCATGGTAACAGGCTTCGCGTCGATGTCCTTGACACCCTGTATTTCATTTCGCGTCGATGTCCTTGACACCCTGTATTTCATGAAATGACACATATCGGTGTCAAGCGCAAGCCCTCGCCCGAGTGAGGGGTACTTTATATACAGGGTGGCAGGGACGCCACCCTTTATATAAAAGTAAAAGCTGCGCCCCGAAAAATAATAAACTAGGATTCAAAAATGGGTTCCAACGACAATAAATGCGCGCTTTCACGAGTGACAAAAGTATCCAATACTTATTTATATACTTAAGATACTTTTGCCAAAATATGTGCCAAATTTCATCCAAATCCATTCAGCCGTTTTAGTGTGAAAGCGTTACAAACAAACAAACTCACTTTTAGGAGTAACAATGTCAAAGGGAATTATTCCTCGTAGATACACTTTATGAAAATTCTCGCTTTTGTTCCTTATAGATCCACTTTCGTTTAGTACAGCAAACAAAAAATTACGACAGTAGCACCTTCCCAATTGAATTGAACTACTGCAGTTTCGCTGCTATGGTTTTGCGGCGGATGTGTGCTACCAAAACAACATGTGTCATTCGGAGCGTCTGGTGGGTTAGATATTTGTTTATGACGACATTCTTCATGTTGTGGGGTTTAACTGGAATATAGTTATTTTTATTCAATTTCAGCATTATTTACATACATATTTTCTTAGTCTGCAATTAAAAGGAAGTTTTACTTGAATACATAATATCATGCCTGATTCCTTTGATAGTCAAGCAGAAGTCTATAATAATAGTTCATTCACATTTCGTCAGATTTGTTTATCAAGTGCCATGTAATAGGGGACAGACGCTATTGCCATCAACCAGGAACACATTCAGCCTTCAGGGTGGTTCTTAGAAATGCCTGATGACAAAATACTAAGAATTTTGCCCATCCATCAGTCGTACTCCGACCACTAGACCAATAATAAAAAAGATTTCTGTCGTGGTAAAGAAAAATAAGTCTTCTCCAATTCAATTAATTTGTACTGGAATCAAGCAAGGAAATTAAAGTTATTTTTCACTTTGTTGTGTTTGTTTTTGGAAGTCGGTGTTTATTTTTTTATTCAAAGTTTTTATTTTTCACTTTTTAGTTGTGGTACCTACCCCACACAAATTCGAATACCACTGCCTGCTATGCAAATAACAGTGACAGGAAGTTATCATCGACCACCTCGGGAGCTTACCCAATGAAACAAAAAAAGAATTCTAAATCGGTCCACAACCGGTCAATTGTGGACCGTATCTTGTTTTTTTTTTTTATAAAAAAATTAAAACATACACGAAGTCGAACATAGAACCTCCTCCTTTTTGGTAGTCGGTAAAAAATGGAACTAACTTTTATTTCAACACATGGCAACGAGGCAACTTATCAAAGATTATTTCGAACTGGCTTAGCAAATAGAGCTGTTTATAGTAAAGAAGAAACAAATGAAAAATATTGGCGCGTAAAAAATTTGCTATGTTCGTCATTGATTCTGGAATTTATAAATAAATAACTTTTATGTGTGTTTGAATTTCCGCGCATTGTTTGAGAAAAGTACTACGAGTATACAAGCCTTGGCCGCAACCATGCATTGATGGACTCACGTATGTGCGCCTCGGCTTTGCCACTTCGCTTGGCCCACATTTTCACGATCGTCCATCAATGCCCTAATTGCTAGCCGCGACAGTAATGTACTATATCTTTAGTACAAACTGAACTTAAACCATTTTAAACATTAAAACTGTATGAAAGGGCTCCTTTATTTATTTAAACTTTTCACACTCAAAAAGGTACAAAGGCGGACTTAGGCATTCTCTACCAGTCAACTAAGGGTGGTGAAGAGATTTGATGGCAGGTGCTCTGTTTGAGAGGAACAAAGAATTTTTTTATTTTTTATTTTTTTGAATCCTTTTTTCTTAGTTAAACTATTTAAATTCTTGCTAGGAGAGTACTTCCTCTAGTTTAGTGTGAAGGCATAACTTGTGCTGACAAAATGTTATCTGTCATGTCAAAAAGAGCTACAGCCACAAGATGGCGGTGTTAGCTCCAATATTTGGCCACGGGCTAAAGGAACCTTGTAACACAAACAACTTAATTCTTCTTCTTCTTCATTTCATGTCAACTGACTTCCTACTCTGTCTATAAGCAGCTACCTGCTGTCAGCTCGGTCATTTGCCTCGTTAAGCTCCTGGAAGGTGCAGTTCGTCGTGCATGATGTGCAGGTTAGAAGGTGAGGCATATCCTGTGAAGAGACTCCATACTGCCAATGTGTTCGATGAGAACCCATTAGGCCAGAATGATTGTTTCTTCAGACTTAAACTTATAACTAGTATGCCAGGTGTCGTGACAAACTTATTAGTATTGTCGGACGATCGAACTTGGGGGTCTACTCCCTAAGCAAAAGTCGTACCTTCGGCCGAATTACGGGCGCTTCTTAAACTTACGGTAAGTCCGCAAGTGAGACGGAGATAGTAGCGCCCGTAACTTCGGCCGCAATTTCGGGTGGGACCTAGGATTATGTTCGCTCCGTACATTTGTTCGTCTTAATAAAATAATTGTCGCCAAACTGCTCTATACTCTGTTAATATTATTAAACCCCAAAGATAGAATGAATGTCGATTAATCTATTACAATACGAGTAATACTAACGTGTTACCTTAAATCTATTATTAACATGATGTTATAGTGCATAATAAATAATATGTCCCTAACTTCCACAACATGAACTTTAATAAGAAAGTTGGAAAATACCTACTTAAATAAAATGGTAAATTACTTAACATGATAAAAAATCAAAATGGAAATCAAGTTTTATGGAAACTACTTAAATATTAGGCGTAGTACAGTCTACACTAGATAACAACAAAGTTGATATTGTATTGACATAGCTAAAAGCCGTGCTCAATGGTTCTTCAACCAGATAAGGGATTTCACCTGTTGTTACCCAATAGAATCCACACAAATAAAGCCAAGTGCTGATCACAGCGTGGCGTAAAATCAATGAATTCATAAAGATACCATATCGGTGTGTACATGCCAGGCGACACTGACGTTAATATATCCCGATTACAGCTGGATATACAGGCTGCGGCTAAAACTTTATTCCACCTCCACTTCGAGTCAAAATTGCTTGACACTACGTATATTGACCTGCTATAACAGTGTTTATAATTTGACTACAACGAAGATTTGGATGTAGATTACCTGTAAAGTATGGAATGCTTGTCCATGGACAACTTCAAGAAAAAATGTAAGAGAATCCTCTTAAAAAAGGTTATGCAACGCCCCTGTGGTACATTTGGTATAGCCGATGTCCACAGGCGCCGATGAACAATTACGACAAGTGGGCCACTAGCTTGTTTGCTACTCCATGGTATGAAAAAATAATGGAATCAAACAATCCCACTGGGTAACATAAGCAATCCATCGCTTCCCAGCTTAGCATATCTCTGAAGGAAAAGAAAAAGTTTTATTTTAAACACCATGTTTTTGTAATACCTATAACGTAATCTGCGCAATAACAGTACGGTAAAAATGTTTCAAATCGCGGTTGGATCCCGGTAAAAGTGCCCGAACTTATGCTACCTGCAGTACAATAGATTAATTATCTTTTGTGATTTTCACGGGCATTATGAAAATTTTTGGATCGGGAATAATATTCGTATTGATTGCCGTGCTTCATTCTACACTACAGGTAAAAGTGATTTATTTATTTTTCTTAAACCATTCCTTACTTTATTTTAAGTTTTACGTATATTTTTAGTTTAAGCAAAAAAGTTACCGGTTCTTAAAGGATTGTATTTTGTGTCCTTACTTGATTATGTTTAATTCACAGATTTGCCCCGAAGAAGTTTCTAATGAAGGAATAAGTGTGACCTGGCATCAAACACAAACAGCAAACAACATAGAATCGGACCCGCTTTGTTACCAAAATGAAACCTTAGTGACGAGGAACTGTTCCTATGCCGGCTGGACACCTAGTCTGGATGACATCGGGCCTTGTTTAAAAGTTGTTAAGTATTTTGACATTAATTCATGTCCACCAGGATATCACAAAATATCAGAAAATAACAATGATTACTGTTACCAAATCGGTCAACCAACAGTTTGGAACTCTCCTTGTTTTGCAAGCGGTGGAGCCTCAGTTATTACGGATTTATCTGCTGCAGAAGTTGAATACCTTCTCAATTCCCTCAAAGCCACAAACTCATCCCGATATTTTTGGCTACCTGCGACAAGACAAAAACTTTTTCACCCCGTAGTGTGGTCTATTCCAGGGCCTAACTGGGGACGACGTGTTTCAGCGAGTAACTTTTTGAGTCTGTACATATCTTTCGCGAAAAATTGTTTATTATTAGACATAGAACGAGGAGTGCTAATAACAGAAATATGTTCGAAGAACTATCCGAGTTTATGTTTTTACATAAATGATCTTTACTATCCAAGTAAATGTCCCTATGAATACCACTCATTTAGGTTTAAACTCGACAATGGTACATGTTATGGCATCGAAAGATCGGACCGAGGAATGTCATTTAATGAATTTCTTCAAGAAAAGTGCCGAACACCTATGCATAACAGTGAATATGATTTAACTAGATTTATTTTTAAGAAAATTGCTGAAATAAATCGGTTGCCAAATGATGAATGGTGCTGGTTTAAAGCACCTCAAGTTTCTCATGAAACTAATGAGATCACAGAGTATACGCATCATAATGACTCGTTTGAAATTAAGAGACCTTCTTCTTTTGAAGGTATTATAAATAATGCCGGTGCTTTAGGTTTAATTAATTCTAGTGCATCAGCACCTTGCATGGCCTGTGAGGTGGAAGTTGTTTATGGAGAAACAGAATTTATGTTTGAATACAATGAAGTGCAGAACAAAATATTTCTTACAGTTTATTATCCTTCTGGTCTATGGAAATATGATAATAACGACAAGGGAATCCAATGTTTTTCTGATGCAAAAGGATTTTTCAGAGTGGTGGATATTAATGATATCCCATTTATTGAAGTGAATTCTTCTCGGCAAGATGAAGTTGAATTAAGTCAGGTCGAAAAAATTGTATATATTGTTGATCTGGTCTCCGACAGCTCTGCGCAATATTGGTGTGAGGGCCACACAGTTAACTTTTCGTTTATTACTACGGATAAAATCATAGCTAATCCCAAAGGTAACAAAGTTCATGTATTTGCACTTGTTATTAAACATTATATTTTACCCGATGATGTTGAAGATATAACTGATCTGACCCCTTTAACAAATAACATAACACATATATTTTCAGCTAAAAAGGTTTTGCTTATGGACATTTTTGACTATTCTTTGGATCACATGATGATTTTATTACATTTGCACGTTGACGTTGAAGATGTCTATGAAGACGAAGCACTTAATATACAAGATACATTTGCTAGATTAAAACTTACAGCAAAGTTAGAATTATCGAAATATAATTACACTTTTGTGAATTTATCCAGCTCAGTTTATTGTTTGCCAACAACTTCTTCCGATGTTATTACGCTCGATTGGGAGATGACTCCTATTGGCCATATTTCGGCACCAAAACAATTTTGTCTACAAGCTAACGGTTTACCGGTAAAGCGACACTGTCTGGGATCTTATGTGATGGGTGGAATCTGGGGAGAAGTAGAAGGCTCTTGTGATAATACTTACGAGCCATCTCAAGCTACAACTTTTCTATACAATTTTGTGAAAAGACAGATGCCCAATGACTACATTTCCAGTTTTCTTACTGATGGTCTCAATTTTGTGCTCGGTGATACAGATATAATAATTCCCGCTGATATTTATTACTTGTCAATGTCCCTACAACATATTTTGAATCTTGTTCAGGAAAACGAAACATCGGTAGAAACTGGTGACATAGATAATATTGCCTGGGTCATGGACAGAATGATGGTTCTTGATTGTAATTATTTACATTTAGCTCAAACACTTAATTCAACAAATGTTATATTAGATTCGGTTAGTGATATTATAGAACTAATTGCACAAAGAAGTTTAAATGAGTCCTCTGAGTTAAGCAATGTGTCCTACCAATTTGCATTAAAACCACAATTTGTTGTCCAAATAACTTATCCAGAATATAATAACGTCACAGGTATAGCTATTATCAGAAAATCAGTCTCAGATAATTTTTCAGACATGTTAGTTCAACCTTTATACAAAAATACTAGCCTAGAAGAAGTCCTTTCTATAGAAAATTTAGAAATCGCTACCTGGTTACCCGAAAAAGTTTTAGATACAATTCAATTAAATAATAACGATAGTGAAGAAAACAGAACAAGGAAAGATTTTTTTCACATTATCATAACCATTTTCTATAACGATGCAATTTTTCAAGAATTGGCTGCTGATAGACACGTTATCAATAGTCGAATTGTAGGGATATCAATCCCCGATTATATGTCAAATTTAGAATATCCTGTGCCACTAGTATTCAAGCAAATCAATCATACAGGCAAATCCGATTGTGGTTACTGGGATTTTCAACCTAAACAGGCCAATAATATTCTAGGTTCTTGGAAAAAACAAGGATGTTTTATCGTAAAAACAATCAATGATACAACTGTATGTGAATGCTACCATCTCACTCATTTTGGCCAATTGCTTTCAATACCAAATGATTCCAACGAATTTATTACAATTAATAGAAAGCACTCTACAGCTTTGAATATAATAACTTTAGTTGGCAGTTTCTTGTCACTGTTGGGAATTATTGGTATTTGGATAACCGCTTTAGTATTTGGTAACTGGAGGAAAAAAGCTGGAACGAAAGTTCTCCTACAGTTATCAACTGCTATAGCATTACCATTAGTGTTTATATTAATTTTTAATTTAGATTATTCTATGTTTATTCAAGTCAATGGAATGTACGCTGTTGCAGAACACAGAAAACCTGAGTGTATTATTTTAGGTTCAATGCTACACTTTTCAATATTGGCCAGTTTTATGTGGATGCTGATAACTGCTATTTTACAATTTATAAGATATGTGAGGGTTTTAGGAGTAAGCAGACCATCCAGATTCATGTGCAAATTTACATTGATTGGTTGGGGAATTCCCTCTTTGCCAGTTATTCTTACTTTAGCTCTTGATGCTGAGAATTATATCCCAAGACCTTCAGTAGTCAGAACTATTTGTTACCCTACTGGCTATTATTGCCTTGCAGGTGTCGTGTTGCCAATAAGTATTATTTTGTGTGTTAACGTAACTTTATTCATTCTAGTACTCTACGCTATTTCTCGAGGATCCGATCAAAAAATGAAATCCACCGACATGGATTTAGTCAGTGCACAACTTAGAGTTTCTATATTCTTGTTTTTTTTATTGGGTCTCACATGGCTTTTTGGAATATTTTCATTCTCAAACCATTTGCTTTGGTCTTATCTTTTTTGTCTGACATCAACGCTACAAGGATTTGTATTATTTATATATTTTGTGATATGCGATCCAAATACAAGAAACCTATGGATAACTTTAATGAAACCACAATTTATATCAAACTCTTCCAGAAATAGTATTACGAGTATAACTACAGGCTAATTTAAAAGAAAAAAAATAAACTATACGCTTATTAACCGACTTCCAAAAAGGAGGAGGTTCTATGTTCGACTTTATGTATGTTTTTTTTTTTTTTTTTTATGTATGTTCACCGGTATCTCCACCATTTGTGGACCGATTTTGAAAATTATTTTTTTGTTTGAAAGGGTAAGCTCCCGAGATGGTCCCATATAAATTTTATTGACTTTGCTTAGATAGTTTTTGAGTTAGCTTCAATAATACATTTTTTTCCCACTTTATATGGACGATATGATGATAACTTCCTGTCACTGTTATTTATTGCAGTTAGTGGTATTGGATATTGTGTGGGGTAGGTACCACAACTAAAAAGTGAAAAATAAAAACTTTTTACAAAAAAAAATAAAACCGACTTCCAAAAAAAACCACTACAAAGTGAAAAATAACTTTAATTTCGGAAGTCGGTGGCAAAAAACGAAAATTAAAAAACAAAGACACCGACTTCCGAAATTAAAGTTATTTTTCACTTTGTAGTGGTTTTTTTTGGAAGTCGGTTTTATTTTTTTTTTTTGACTTAATGGTTTGTATTACTTTTAAGATAAAATTATTATTTTTAGGTTGTCGTAGTTTATTCGTTCTGTAATTATTAAATAAATTATTTAAATGAAGTTGTTGCTTATTTATTTCAAGAAATGTTAGTGAAATGTTTGCATTCTCATTGTTTACCTAATACAAGTCCGTTAAAGAGATCCGAGATATTAGTAAACAAAGCAAAATAAACTACGAAAAATTTGCATTATTTTCAAATAGTAAGCTATTTGCTTACTACTCCAAATTCTCAGTCATCAACAACACACTTTTAAGGATTGATTGTAGACAAGTCTGTGTCAGTCTGTGCTACATCTTAGATATTGAAAGGTTCTTTCAAAGTTTCAAGGATGACTAATCTTGTGCATTGTGTAACGTTCCAGCTGCTATTGATCGGTAAGTTCCAAATTCAAATTAAATAAATAGGTACCTACTAAGTATATTTAGGTTTCAGTATAATCTTTCTGACACATAGGTACCCTGTTATTCATAAACGTTGATTAAAGTAAAGAGACGTTTAAACGTCAAAAATGTATGGTTAAACAGACGCTAATCCTTACTTAACTTTAAGAAGCGTTTATGAATAAGGGAGAAAGTGTTCAATATTTTGAAAACAGTTGCTTAGAATAATATTGTTCTTAAAAAAATAAGAAAGTATGAATTCTACTGAGATGGTAAGTGTTTCTCTATATCACGAAAAACTGTTTAAGTGTTCGCTGTATCTGGCTGGAAGGCAGTTCCGGCAAATCAAGCCATGTATACTCTGCGTGGTGCCCACCACTACGGTGCAACTTCCATTGTGAACCAGACTGAAATAGAAGCCTGGCCAAGAGGTACGTAGTACAGACGCCAGCACATCAAGTTACTACTATCTGTCAAATATCTTTAGCGTTTCAACTTTATAAAAAATAAGTTTCAATGTTGATTGGGAAAATTTGACAGATTGGAGTAGGTTGATGTGCTGGCGTCTGTACAACACGCGTAGACGGCTTTACACAAATACAGTGTTCTGTGTTACTCTGTGTATAGTCTTATAACCCAACAGGGTTATAAGACTATACCTTCACAGAGTTCAAGATACCTACAAATAGTTTCCAACATATTATTGGTAAAATTTACTGTGACAAAGGTGACACAAAAACTATAACACATTTTGTGTATTCCGAGTTTTGCAAGAAATATTATAAATAATATATAATTAAGGTTTTTTTTTATAGATAACACTGTCTTGTTTAAAAATACGTTATAACCAAATTAAATGAATTAATTTAAGTTTACTAACTTTATTATTCATAAGATAATTTCCTCTTTTATTAATGTATGTTTAACTTTATCATTTATCACTCTTCGTAGATCCAATTTTTCAATTAATAATAATAAAATATTTTTCAATCTGTCTATTGTAAAGAGCCCAAAAGCACAGGTTCTCTAAACGACAACCAATTATTACGTTGCTAAATTGAAGAGTACAACAGTGATGTAGGAGTACGTGGCTAAGTAATAAAAAGCCGCACGGGTTAAGTTAGTTAAGCTACGCTTTCCGGGGTTGGTCAGTGGATGGGTGACCATCATCCCATACCGAGACTCCTCCGTGCCTCGGAAAGCACGTTAAGCCGTTGGTCCCGGCTGTCATTCGTGGATCTTTGACAGTCGTTACGAGTCCTCAGAAATCCTACCTAAACCAACGGAGTATAGGTAATCATACTATTACAACAATGGTACATTGAGTACGTTTTTTTTTCAGTTAACATCCACAGCATCTACAAATTTGGTTGGTGCACACCTGATTCGATACAGAAAGTTTTTCTTCGCAAAACTGCCAACTTAACCCTGGGTGATTTGAAATCGGCACATGGTAGATACATATATGTAAGTCTTAGGGGCCAAAGGGTTTTTAAAGTATTTCAAGACATTTTTACAGAGTGTGGTTGAAACAATTATCTTTATGCAATTTCTTTCAGTTACTTGAAGACGGAGACACAATAGATCATAGGTTGGCTTGCATTGTGCTGACTATCTGGGTGCCTAGGCATTATTTGTTTCGCAACAGTCGTATACCAATTTACTACTGCCAAGGAGACCTGCATTTGGTTATGAAGATGACGTATACAAGATACGACTTACATGAATTTTATCTTCACCAGAACCTTGACATGCCAGCTAATCTCCATTTCGCATTCTACCATCCTCCCAGATTATAATTTTAATACAATTTTTTTTTTATCCTTATTTTAGTATGTAAGACATCAAATTGTAGAAAATAATCACGAGTTTCGTACTTTGCAAAATAATTTTAATAACAAATAAAAAACACAATGTATTGAAAATTTTAATCTTTTTGTGTACCATAGAGTTTTGATAAACAATGACTAGAGGCTATTTACGTATTACATTTTCCATAAATGTGATGTTATTTCATTTATAAAATTAAATAGAAAGTTATTTATTTATTTAAACTTCTCGCACACATTGAGGTACAAAGGCGGGTTTATGCTTAAAGTTACATTTTCATGAAGCGTTATATAAATACTCCATTCGTCATTAAAGTCAAAACAACAATAACTATAAAAAAGATAAAAGTTATAAAAAGTAAAACCCAACTTCGACAAAAAAGTCAACCAAAATGGTATAAACAAGAAAACACAGACAGACAAATTAAAAATCTGGAGTCTCACGTGTTAGGGACAAATTTATGACTCCGGTTTTTTTTAGTTCATTACTTTTTGTCCTCTAGAGAGCGCCTTATATTCATTTTATATTCGATTTAAGGCGACACGATAAGCTGCTTTTAATGATTTTATACCGAAAATTACGTCTAAACGTGTTGTGTTAATGATTTGAAAAAAATATAATTGTTAAATTAGAGCATTTTCTTAATACTTTAATATATGAATATTATAGATTATGTTTACTTTACATAGTGAAATTAATTTGTAAAGTTGTGTCTAACGCGGATAAAAAACTGAGAATTACGCAAAAGCTATCAAGCGTATTTTTCTGAAACCTTCACCATTTTAGGGATAATTAAAATATTAATCTTTTAGTATACGTGTTTTATTAAAATACCTTTTGTTTTATGTATAATAATTTAATATTGCGTCAAATTGGGGACAGCGCTCCTATTACTGGCTGGACGTACAGCGTACGATCAAGACGCTCAAATTATGATGAGTAGTTTAGAAGTTATGAGGACACAGATGAACATACATACATAATACATACATACATACCTATCAAAATCATAACCCTCCTTTTTGCTTCGCCGTAGTCGAGTAATAAATCAAATCCCAACCTTGCCTTAAGTGAAAGATTCGGATTGAAGATCATATTTCCCAGAAAAAAATGTTATCACATTCCATTTGTGAAAACAGACAAATTAATGTGACAACAACACACCACACGCTGAAAAATTTCAGTAGTTTGTTATCGTACGGACAGTATGTACGATTGGAAAACAGTAGCAGTTTGGACTATAAGTTTGTATCCTTTATCAATTTTTTAGTTTAATTTTGATTGAGCATTCCATTTCAATTTTAAAATACCTACCTACTTAATTTCATTACTAAGCATATGGCTTTATTTGTATAAAGCCTAGTAGGCTTAGTAATGAAATTAACTTCTGGCTTGGGCCAGAAGTTTTAATTTGAATGTAATGTTGCTGATGCGAAACTGTTACTTAAGCCGGATTTACATTACAAAACTAGTTGCGCGAAATTAGTTATCCATTGAAAGTTTTACGTGTAAATAATTATCTATTGACTCGTGAAACTATCAATGAATAACTAATTTCGCGCAACTAGTTTCGTAATGTAAATCCGGGTTTAAAGAAAGTTTAAACTTTATTACAATAACTCCCTTTTTTATGTGAATTTATCTTTATTATAATAGATCATATTTGTGCATCCTAAAGTAATTGTTGTTATTATGTTACTAGTATGTGTGCGTTCGACATTATGCATTATTCGAGACTTCTCGATTTGCCACGATGACTTCGAGAACGAGCCGGCCGATGGAGTACTGAAGGAGCATACATTCAACTGGCTTGGCTTCGTGCAGTACATACACGGTTAGATATTCATACCTACTTCTATATTCATACTTTGCGAATATTATAAATGCAAAAGTAACTCTGCCTGTCTGTTGCCTTTCTCGCCTTAAGGTGGATCAGAATCAGACTCGGCAATTTTGAGAAAAATGCCGTCCGAAATCCGTTGAGGCGTGATAGCCCGCGAAATTCGAATATTCTACCCGTTTTTTGAAATTCCAGGTCAGTGCAAGCTGTATCTACAAAACAAATCTCAGGAAAAGTTCTTATGGAACAAATCTAAGAGAGACGTAGGTTAGGTATTAAAGATTCATCATCATCATCATCAGCCTATTAATGTTCCCACTGCTGGGACACAGGCCTCCTCTCGGTGAGAGGGAGTGGGCTGTAATCTACCACGCGGGCCCAGTGCGGGTTGGTAGATGTCACATGTCTTCGAATTTTTGGTTCTAAGACATGCCGGTTTCCTCACGATGTTTTCCTTCACCGTTTTTGAGAGCAGTGGTGATGAAATTATTTACACAAAGTAAAGCGCCTGCTTGGGTTCGAACCCACGACCTACAACTCGTAAGTCGGGGCCGGTTCCACTTGGCCACCACTGCTCTTGCTAGGCCACCACTGCTCTTGCTAGGCCACCACTGCTCTTCTAGGCCACCACTGCTCTTATTAAAGATTATAATTCTGTAAATACATATTTGTTATGGTCGTGAATCATATTTTAATCAAATTGCAAAAAACGTAAGAATATTTGAACTTCGCGGGCTACCACTACGGGTGATATATTGAAAAAAGGGGTCTACAGATTTCGGAAGGTATTTTTCTCAAAATTGCCGAGTCTGATTTTGATACCCCTTTGCAAAAGAGTATAGAAAAGGTATCCCTAGCCCTACATTAATATCAAAACTTCCCATACTGTCTAGTTGCCTTTTGATATGGGCTTGGGCATTGGATATTTTGCACACAAGGATGTCTATATTCTCCATTCAGCTAGACAATATTGAATTTCATTGAACACAGCTATCTAAGCGAAATAAAAAGGTGGAGATGACATTACGACATCAAATTAAGCTGCGTATTATATCTTTTGACATTCTTTAGGCTGCCTATGAAAATTCAATCAAATAGTTTAGTCACTACATCTAGTTTTTGGCATTTAGTTTGTTTGAAAAAATCATATTTTTAATTTCAAAGCTACGTTTTATTTGATGGTTCCAAAATATTCTTATGCATTAGTATTGCCAGTGTTTTCATTTATTGTCGTATCGTTGTCTCCACATTGTATAAGAAAATAATGGGTTTCAAATACTTGATGACAGTGACGACCGGGCTGCCTCATCACAGCAAGGCACCGCGCGTTATTCTCGTCCACAAGCAGTTCGTCATCGGTACCGCTACTGATATGATGCATCTTCCGAAGAACTACAAACTGTATGTCGTGTTTTATCTAACCCTAGTATAATCACAATTGGAGATAGAAGAACTTGCTGAAAGTTCCTCTTTAAAAAGGGAGGGTAGAATACTCCTCAACGCTTGTTTTTAGGCTGATGCTGTGTAGATAGTGGAAAAGACGTTCACGTCACCGGAGGCATAGTAGATACCTTAAATATCATCATCATCATCATCATCATTTCAGCCAAAAGACGTCCTCTGCTGAACATATGCCTCCCCCAAGCACCGCCATCGCGCCACTTCGACCGATTCTGTGCTTCCCGCATCCAGCGGATTCCTGCGGCCTTCATAAGGTCGTCGGTCCATCTTGTGGGAGGCCTTCCAACGTTTCGTCTTCCAGTACGCGGTCGCCACTCTAGAACCTTTCGGCCCCATCGGCCATCTGTTCTACAAGCAATGTGCCCTGCCCATTGCCACTTAAGTTTGGCAATTCTTCGAGCTATGTCAATTACCTTGGTTCTCCTACGGATCTCTTCTTTTCTGATTCGATCACGTAGGGAAACTCCAAGCATAGCCCTCTCCGTTGCTCTTTGGGTGACTTTTAGCCTTCTGATAAGGCCCATTACATGATAGTAAATACTAAAAGGTTTTTTTTTTGTCTTTAGTTATAAATAAGTCAAACTATAGCACATTAAAGGAATTTCCAGACGACAATCAAAACAAAAAACAAAAATATACTTAGTATCAAATTTATTTTTTATAACAGTAGGTATTACAACAGTATGAAATTTAATTTTTATCATTTTTGTCGTCAACTGAAGTTGAGAGTTTCTAAATTAATTTAAAAACTCTTTGTCAAGTAGGTTCATACAAAGAAACATTCATTTTAGTCAATTCAACGTACCCTCCCTCTCACAGAGAGGAGGCCTGTGTCCCAGCAGTGGGAACAATAATAGGCTGATGATGATGATGATGACGTACGCTCATCACGATTCTTCCAATCAGCATCGAAGCTGAAAAGGCTATTTCTTCCACTGGGTACATAATATGTAATATTAAGGACATCACTGAACTACGCAACATTAGCTGTCCTGAGTTTCCTGTCTCATTTACAAAATACAAAAAAAAATATGTGTAGTGTTTTGTGTTTTTTCTTATTTTCTTTCGTTCTTTTTTCTTTCTAAATAGAAATAAAGAACAACATGGCGCAAAGAAAAAACACAAAATAAAAAAAATAAACAAGATGAGGAAAAATATGCGTCACAACCACGCAAAACTAAATTACTAACGCACAACTAAACTAATACTATACTCGTATATATTATAATTATTTTAAATAAATGTGAATTATTGTAAATGTAAATCTTTGTATGTTTGGATGTTTGTTACTCAATCACGCAATAACGACTGAACGAATTTGGATGAAATTTGGCACACAGATTGTTTATATCCTGGATTAACATATAGGATATTTTTTATCACGGTAATAGGTTCCCGTGGGATAATTTCTCACATTCACGAGGGCGAAGCCGCGAGCGACGCCGCGGGCGAAAGCTAGTAAAATATAAAACCGACCAAAAGTAACTATCCGTATTATTCGGATAGAACAAATAATATCCGGATAACATATTCAAAGGATATCGGGAAGCAGGAGAAATCATAAATTAAGAATAAATTATTTGAACAAAATCAACTGATGTTGTGTATGTACCTACAACAAGGTAAAGGTTTGCGCAGACCAGCGCGACTTGTCGCGCGACGCGTCACCGGTTATTATTATACCGAGAAGTTTTCTTAGAAATTGTATTGTTCGTGTCGCGTCGCGCGACAAGTTGCGCTGGTCTGCAAAACCCTTTATTTCCTCCTCATATTACGAATTTACTATGACGTCACGTTCCCATTTACTAATAATGTCAATAAAATACGCAGTCACGCGAGAGAAACCGCGGGCACAACTACTCATAAGTACATAAAATGAAGTTACTTGACTTTTCAGAGGTAATATTGTATTTGGTGATTATGAACGAGACGAAGACGAGTGTGGATTAACGCGCACTCAACTTAAGTATGGTGCAACATGCCCACGCGCATATATAGAAATACCACCGCTCGACATAACACCTCATCCAGAATTCACAAGGTAAGGTTTTTCTTGAACTTTACCGCATTCAGTGAAATTAAGAAAAGGCTTTTCATATCTCATGCTCGGAAAGTAGTGTTTGTTTGATCCGAGTAGCGGGTGGGAGACGCTGCTTCCCGCTCTAGGGCGGGAAAGACTCATAGTAATTGCTTCTGAATGATGCTGATGAATGAATTTTAAAAATAGAACTTATGGTTAGGTAGTCGGCTACGAACACAGATATAAATCTAACTAGATATCGCAAGTCCCTCCATCTTTATGAAAACCAAGCGTGCCACTTCTTCACACACAATTTAAAAACAAAACTTACCAATGAAAGAAAACATTTCCAATGCCTCGGCCAATTTTTCTATACAGTCTTTACAGCTCAATATGGCTTAAAAAGACATTTTTCTAGATTTTGGTGGATTTCCGGTGCCGATAATGCTAAATGAAAATCTCAAATTACGATCATTGATCGTAATTTTACTCCGTTTTTGCGTCATCTAGTTAGATTAATATCTGTGGGTACGAAACTTTTTAAGAAAAATATCGAATAGAATAAAAATAAAAGCTGCGGCAGTGTTTCCACTTACGTTTTTGGGTTTCCCCAATTTCTTAATGAATTATCCCTAAAATTCCCAAAAAAATATAAAAATTCCTTGGTTTAGGGAATTTTTCATTTTTATGTCATTAAATACCTACAAAACATTCATTATTAATCGAGACAGACGAAACAAACCAACTGTAGGTATAATGCGACTTATTTCTGATGTCGTCTTTAACCACGGAAATAGTACTATTAACAATAACATGGTAAACTAAAATTAGACGAATAACAATCATTACAAGTTTCAGGAAATCCCCTTTAATCAATCGGTGGTGCCATAGAGTAAAGTAGTACATTAGGTTCTGCCTACTAATTAAACAATAGGGCTACCAACTCAAGTTCAATTTTTCCCTAAATCCCTGCCAAAATAAAATATCAGTAAACCATGCTTATTATTAGCCTTTTTCCCTAAAAAACGGGAGAAATCCCTAAAAGTGGAAGCACTGGGTTCCGGTCCTGTGAGTATATTATAAACAGCCAGTGTGAATAAAAAAAAAAATCTTATGCGCGGGACGGCCCGCAGCGGTGATGCGGTGCGTTCCATATTTAAACATTTTTACAAATTGTTCTAACTTGTTAGTTCATTTTAAATAGGTACTACTCATGTTATTCAATATCAATAAATATTTTATACCATTCCCCCTCTAAAAAGCTTTTTTTATTCACTGAAAACAGTGAATAAAAAGGTCTTTTAATCACTATTTTGGTGTTTGAATTTAGAACACGTCAATATATTCGACCACTATTCCAATGCTATACAACCTCCTTAACTCTTTCGACTCCACCCATTTTCATAGAACTCATACGCCATGCCGCCATATATATTGGAAGTCTACGACTTTTATTATTCGTAGTTGGAAGTGAAACCTCCGGGAGGGTTGCATTACGTTTTTTTAAAATATAAGTACATCAGATTTTATTTTCACGGTTTATAATCTGTATTTGCTAAAAAAAACCTACATTTAAAATGAGCCCTCCGCGAGGGCTCCCGCCATTCCATACCCAAGTAGGTGAGCCCTCCAGGAGGGCTCCCGACACTGAACGTCTACATTTAAAATGAGCCCTCCGCGAGGGCTCCCGGCATCCCATATCAAAGTAGGTGAACCCTCCAGGAGGGCTCCCGAAACTCAATGTCTACATTTAAAATGAGCCCTCCGCGAGGGCTCCCGACATCCCATATCCAAGTAGGTGAGCCCTCCAGGAGGGCTCCCGACATCCCATATCCAAGTAGGTGAACCCTCCAGGAGGGCTCCCGACGCTGAATGTCTACATTTAAAATGAGCCCTCCGCGAGGGCTCCCGACATCCCATATCCAAGTAGGTGAACCCTCCAGGAGGGCTCCCGACACTGAACGTGTTAACCTTTTATTAAATGTCTATTTTCGCTTAAATCTTTCTTTTTCTCGTAGTCATGGTATAAAGTATAGTATGCAACTCTTGAATAAAACGGATTTATATCGAGGGCCATGAATCACTCGCGTCGCTCAGGATTCTAACACTTGAATCACTCGCTGCGCTCGTGATTCAATCATCATGAATCACTCCCTACGGTCGTGATTCAGTCGTTAGAATCCTTCACTTGATCGTGATTCATCTATGGCCCTCGCTTTAAATCCGTCCTTTATTCATTAGTTGCATAATATACTATTAAACACTATTTTTTACTTTCCTTATATTCGAAATGAAAAGTAGAGTGTTTAACACGGGTGAAAGACATCAATTCCTACTCGGACTACCTCGTATGGGAATTGATTCTTTTCCACCCTTGTATAACAATCTACTATTCCTCTCTATTATACCTTTGTTAGTCAGTCTGCATGTGTTTTATCAATACATGCAGACTGATTCCCATTTAGATTTTTTAAACACATCGATATGCTATACCTAATACATACTCACTGATCGTCATTTTGTAATGTGCCCTAACCTAGTAACTGTGACCAACTTGAGCTGTACAAGGATCTTTTGGTGCTCGAATGACGTTGACAGGGTCAGCGCCCGCTCGCCGGGATTAGACCAGGGCGCCGGCGACTGGTGGGCGCCGGGGCATACAGGACGCTGTTGAATACCTATCTCTATTGGCGAGACTGTTTTTCTAAACTAAAGTGGATATAACGTTCTTGCGGTTGACAATGTTGCCCCAAACAAGATAGACACTAGTTTGGCCACGCTATTCATTGAAAATCACGTTGCAGAAAACCCAAATTTTTTAAGTCTTATCAGAGAATTGCGTTAATTTTGCAAGACAAGGGGGCAACATATTATATCCTGAGGTGCTTGGGGAGATGAGACGGACGGAGAGCAATGGGTAGCTCGCCGTGCGATAAGGACCAGGCCCGGGTCGACTGCGCGTTGTGTTCCACGCGCTCCTCAAAGAGATGTCAGCGCAACTGACGGGGTCCGCTAGGGCCGATGCCTGCCGGGGTTGCGGGAAAGTCCTAAGGGGAGGCCGTGGCACCTGGCAACGTACACGCAACTGAAGGAACACGGGTGGGTTTTAGTCAGTAAGAATCTGACACGCCCTTCCGCTCCGCCCAGAGCGGGAGAAGTTATTTGAGGATTTCCAAACCACAAAAAAAAAAAAAATGCTTGAGGAGAGGAGAGGTATTCCTCGCCCATTAGAACAATCCCAGAGCCCTTTAAGATCGTCAAGATCCCTACCGGCACCCACTGGAATACTTCCTTCCTCCGAACACGATTGCTCTTGCGAATCTCCATTCAAGCCGGTCAATAAAGCCAAGAATGAGGTGGGAGCTCTGTTCCTTGTCAGTATTCACTCCATCCGGTCAATAAAGGCAAGCCAGAGATTAGGAACAAGACTTCTCCCAGGAGATAGGGTCCGTGGAGTCGCTGCTGATTGACTCGCCCAGGGCGCCTAGATGACGGGTGACGCTGTTGGCAAACATTTTTGTACGATTGTTTTGTCAAATGTATTGAAAAAATACCGGTCAAGAGCAAGTCGGACTCGCGCACCGAGGGTTCCATAAGGAGCTTCATTCGTATAGATAGGTACCTAAATAGTTCTGTGCCCAGAAACTAGTCCTCTAAATTGTATGAGCGCCCATACAACTCAAAGGACTATCCTAATTGGCATCACCTATGTATGTCTGGGGTCACCTTTTAATTTTCAACGTTTTTTATTTTTTGTAATTTTTCCTTTATTTTTGCTGTAAGACCTTGCTTATTGCCAAATTATTGCAAGATTCTAGGTCAATGGGAACTACCATACGACTCCAATTTCGACCCAAAGCCTATAGGTACTCGTACTTCTGGTTGACCTAGAATTGACAATTTTGCCCATATCTTTTTGTCGTATTGACTCCTGAGTCCTTGATTTTTATACAACAAATAGGGACTATAAACCTCAGTATCTGGTATAAATTTCAACTTCCTAGATTTTGGACCCTTTCCTGAGAAAATCGGTGGTGACACACGGACAGACAGACGAACAAGAGAGTGATCTTATAAGGATTTTTTTTTTACTTTTTGAGGTACGGAACCCTAAAAACAAGATAGCGGCGTTAGTTCCGGTTTTGGCTAGGCGCCAATAGATCCGTGTACAGCTATTAGTGCTCGCCAGCCGCTGCCACGCCACCAACACGCTCACAATGGCACAATGTTAATTGAACCTTTATTTCAGGTTCGGAGTCGGGAACAGTCTTGCTCTGGTTAAACTTATTCGACCGATGAAGTCAAGTAAGTACCTATCTTTTTAACAGTCTTCAAAAAAGGAGGAGGTTATAAATGTTCGTCGGTATGTATTTTTTATGTATGTTATTCGATATTTTCGTCAATTGTGAATCGATTTTGAAAATCATTATTTCATTTGGAAGCTTGCGTGGTGGTCCCATTTTTTTTAAAATCTTTTCTTGGGTAGTATTGAGTTAGCTTCGATAGTAGGTATTTAATCATTGATGTATTAAAAACCTCATTTTAATATATCAATGGGATCTGACGCAGAATGTGTATTTAATCCACTTTATGTAACTTGTTGATGTTATAATACTTCCTGTCAGTCTGTCACTGTTGTTTACAGAGCAAATAGTGGTCTATGTATTCATAGACCACTATTTGCTCTGTAAACAAACTACCTACCCGGTAAAAATTTAAAACAAATACTCTTTTACAAAAAAAACAACAGACTTCCAACAAAAACTCTACAAAGTGAAAAATTACAAAACAGAAACACTTTGTAGTGTTTTTGAAGTGACTTCTTTAGCGGCGTTGTGCACTTTTTTTGGGATGGGTAAAAAATTTTAAACTCGCGTCAGGACGACGTGAACGTAAGATCCGTTGCCTAGCAACCGACAAAGTAAATATCAAAATAAATAGTCTTTGGACATTGCGAGATAAGAAATTTTACCCATATTGATGGGTAATAAATTGTTCATTTTTGTTCGACTATATTTTAAAAATAAATAAATATACTACTACTACTAATTAATATAGTATTTAACCACATGTGAAATTATTCCCTAATCATTCCAAAATATTCAGAAATGCACAACTATAATGTTCAAGTTTGCACTTCTGCCGGCACTCCAAACCGTTCAAACCGTTTTGTTTTTTTAAGGCCATATATTTTTTCTCCTACTCTATAGGACTGCATTCGCTAGGCATCCAATCAAATTCGTTTCTTTCCAAATGAATCGCAGTTACCCCTTTTTGAAGTGATAACTTCTTATGGGAGGGTAAGCCGCATAGTAACATAACGCGTTACGGCGCCATCGCGCCAGTCTGTTTTAGCTGTACTTAATTTTTCGGGAATCTGATATAGATACTAATGCATATTATCATTTTTCATCGTCTAATTAAAACAAAAACCTCAAAGTTCAAGTGAAATTTCAAAAAGTGTATAATAAGCTTTCATGTTGCGTTTCTGTTGCATAACACTTTCCAGAGTCGTATAGGATCAATTTTTTTTTATTTACTCACATATGAAAAGTGGTTCCAGGATTCTTCATATCCGTATGGTTTCTACACCACATTTATATTTCTTGACTTTTATTATAAGTAACACAAATTATTTTGCACTCTTAATCCCCGTCAGAATTTTTTTTTCATCCTCTACGGGGAAGCTCCGTCAATGTTCCGCAACTAAAAATACTAGTACAGCAGCAGTATTTGCGGGCTCACCTTATAACCTGTACCCTAATTACGTACCTAATACACGATCAATCAGAATTTGAATCGGTTTCAAACAGATTGCTAATCCATTACTTCATAAGTTGGAAAAAAAATCTGCTCAACAACGTAAATAACGCAATAAATGTTGTTGAACTGTCAAAATGAAATAGATTAGTCGGAATCGTTTACGAAAATGTGTTGCGTAATTAGATAGCTGGTTTCTCTACCGTCTATATAAAACCATTTCGATTTCAGATTACATGGTTCCGGTATGTTTACCGACGTTAGCAGAACGCACTAGGAAGAAGAAACTCAGAGCCGTGTACTTGGTTGACTACATTAGTAGTATGTTTTTAAATAAATATTATCTACTTATATCTATACTTTTTTAAGATAAGATAAGATGTATGAAAAGATAAGAAAAAAAAACTTATCTTATCTACTTATACTAATTATAAAAAGATAAAAGTTTGTTTGTTTGTAAGTTTGTATGTAGGGGGTAATTTCCGGAACTGCCAGTAGGATTTGAAAAATGATTTTTGCATTTGATAGCCCAATTCTTATAGGCTCGCGGATGAAGTCGCGGGCAGAAGCTAGTTATTAAATAATTTTATAATCTGAATCATTTTAATAAGTTTTTTTTTGTCATATTTAATCATTTATTTAATAATTGGGTTAGTCTATCTATTGATGCCCAAAAATAAGGCTACGTTCACACGGCGTTAGTTTTTACTCATATTGGAAACAATATTTTATATTTTATGGAATATAAAAGTGACAAGGAATATTATAGTGAAAATTCAAAGTTCAAACCCAGAGCCAATGCTATAAAATCATGTATTCAAGAATATTTTTCCCCCATACCAACCGTAGGTATCTAATTGTTACCTACTATTTGTAGTATCTACTCAATAGGGGTTATTCCCAAAGTACTCCAAAAATTGTTCCCAAACTACTCCATGAAAAATATAATATTTTTAATTAGGTTTCATTCTACTCCATGATAATATTAAGCAACAACAACAACAAACTATTTAGTATGTATTTTATTAAACAATTTTCTATTTTTACAGCTGTGCCAAGAGATTTCGATTCGGAAAGATTAGCCAAGAAAACACTGAAATTATTTACCCATAGAGAATGTAAACGGCATCGAATGAAAGGGGTAAAGTTGAAATTCATGTTACCTTATCATCCTTTACTATTTTAAGAGAAAGATCCATGGGCAATCCCAGGGGGGGGTGCAACTGCCCCCCCCCCCCTGGAATTTGTATGGGTAGCTACTGTTGTCGATAAAAGCTAAGTTACAGTCACGATAAGACGTCCTTTACAATTACAATATATTATTTTGAATTAATTTTAGAAAAAAACCGCGCTGTGTGGCTTTTCATATTTTAACTATAGTATGCATAACTGACTTTAAAAATGGAGGACGTTCTATCTTCGACTGTTTTTTTTACTAAGGTTAACGATATTTTCGTCAATTGTGAAGCAATTTTGAAAATTCGTGTATCATTTAAAAAAAGAAAATTATATTCGGTCCAAAATTTATAAACATAATAATACGTCGTATATAGTTAATACGTCCTTCTTTTTTGAAGTTGGTTAAAAATACACGAACGCAGCAGCTATGTAAAACATGTGGTGGGCAAATTTCAGATTTGCCCCCCCTGGGCTAAAAGCTGGGTACGCCCATGGAAAGATCAGAACAAATTATGGATGGATTGTGTAAACGATCATATATGGCTTGAAAGGGAAGGGGGTGACCCCCTTTCAAATCTTTTTTCTCTACTTATAAAAATTTACGAAAGAAATCTCGCTAAGCCGACCCCGAAGAGTAAATAGGATAAGGGCAGGAGTATGATGTTCAAATCCTTTATTATCTACATGTAGTTAATAAAGGATTTGAACATCATACTACCAGTTGTTTAAGTCCCATGGGACTTAGACAACTGGTACACCTCTGCTTAGGCAGGGGAGAAAACGGGCGTGATGTCATGTCACCAGTTCTTAGTAAAGTTTTAATTATGATCGTGTGATGAAATCGCGATTGTTTACTATGAATATCTTCTGAATAGGAAAGAAAGATACTTAAGAGGGTTTACGTCGTACGGCATTTCATAAGAACTTTCAAGCCCTTATTTTTCGAAATGACTGAATCGATTCATACGCATATGCAGGATACAAAGGTCTAAAAACAACTGGAAATCTCTGTTTCTATAGAAAATTTAAAATCGGTCTAATTTGGCTGTAACACAATTTTTCGAAAATGTTCTTACCCAACTACGTTTTTAGACCTTTGTATTCTGCATAGGCGTATGATGTTTCATTAAAATCGGTTCAGTCATTCGAAAAAAAAGGACTTGAAAGTTTGTATGAAATGCCGTACGACGTAAACCCTCCTAAAATATATTTTATTAATTTCGATTTAATGTGATATGACCCCTTCGCCCAGAGAGGCTTGAGTACCCGCAGGTGGAACATTACGGGCTATTTATGCTATAAATGCTGTATTATGTGGAATCTTCACGTGATAACAACATTAAAAACAACCATATCATGTGTACAGAAATTGGGTAGCGAAGGTGTCACTCACGTGTTGTGTTCCTCCGGCTGCGGCGTACGGCCTGGGGCGCCCATCATCAACCACGCTATCGACGGGCCCTACGAGCTAATGGGCGTGGCGGCCGGCGGGGCACCTTGCCGCCGTCGTTCCATGCGTCGCCGCCTCAACAACGACCCCCCCCTCTATATCGACATTTACCCCTACAATAACTGGATCATGAATGTGATCACGGCCCACTCAATTCCTAAACCGTACCCACAGAATGTTAGGCTAGTTGAAGCCGGCCCCAGTAAGTATAATTTTTTATATTATGATTAGTATTTATTAAGAGGTTTATGACATTGAGAGGAGCTCGTGGCTAAGTAATAACAGCCGCACAGGTCGATCCATAAGGTTAAGCTACGCTTGCCGGGGTTGGTCAGTGGATGGGTGACCATCTTTACATACCGTACCGAGACTTCTCCGTGCTTCGGAAAGCACGTTAAGCCGTTGGTCCCGACTGTCATTCGTGGATCTTTGACAGTCGTTACGAGTCGTCGGAAGCCCGAAAGTCTGACACCAGTCTTACCAAGGGGTGTCGTATTACCCAGTAGGTTGTGGAGGTCAGATAGGTAGTCGTTTCATGTAAAATACTGGTATTCAACTGCATCCGGTCAGGCTGGAAGCCGACCCCAATATAATTGGGAAAAGGCTAGGCAGATTGATTGAAGAGGTTTATGACAGGAACCTGGTGTTAACTGACCACCGTCGGATTTCTGCAATACTATTTTAGATAAATCGTAGATGTGCTGCCATCCAGGAGACAAAATTGAAATGTATTATTCACCGGTTTTTATGGTATACCACTATAACTTCAAACCACAACACAACGACACTGCATAACCGCAGGTCTTATTATTTAAAGGTACCATTCCGTACTCGACCGACGGGAGGCAATTGCAGATACCACTGGTTTTTATGAATTTCTATGAAATACCTACCTTCCGTAGCTAGCGACTAGCGACACGTCTTTGACGAGTGACAGGCGACACGTGCAGCCCGACCGCAGACCAGTAGTGCAGCCAGCGCTCGTGCGATAACACGTTTTTCTATCTCCTATCTACCGACTGCAATACAGGCAGTTGCCGCCTGTAACTGCCCGTCGGTAGCTGGTCGGGTTCAGAATGATGACTGCAGCGACATGACGCCACGACGAGTTGCCGCGACATGACGCCGCGACACGTCGCCTGCAGCTGCCTCCTGGAGTCGAGTACGGAATAGTACCTTTAGTAAGGTGCTAGAGAATTACTAGCACCCGGACGAGAATTGAAAGTTTATCTAATTATTCTAATAAAATACTACTATTTCAGACCTAGGCGTTATTAACAAATCATATTTGAGGAAAAGGAAAACTCAGAGATCCGGCTGGCGCGCTCGTATCTTTTTGACGGGAAACATGTGTTACAAGAGCCCTGCTAAGCTAAAGAGGATTACTTCATTTTTCTATTCAGAAAAGTTTGAAGTGGCCACTGATCCTCCTGCTAAGCTTACCATGAACATGAAGGTACGTTTTTTTTACTGAACACATTGTTTTTTTTTTACTAAAATTACTTTCCGTCCACTATGCAAGATGGTTATGGAAACAGAGGCTAAATTAACCAAATGAATGTAGACCTTGTCTTCTTACAGAGATTCTAGTAATAGTTTAAATCAAACTAGGTAGGTAAACAATCAACACTCTCGAGCCTTAGTACTCTTATCTCGACGTCTTATTTCACGACTGAGCTCGCCGGACTGGCACGACAAAAGAAGATGGCGTTTTCCCCCCCATTATACCTCCGTTCCAAGTAATGCGCCGTGATTGGTTAGTCGTGCCATCCACGAAATCAGTCGATACTACAATAGTCAAAACAATACTTTTAGTATAGAATTAATTTAACATAGCATATTGAATAAAATGTCGTATAATTTACTATTGATAACATGAACTTGGTAGATCCTTAAAATCCGGCACCACAGTACCTATACTTTAACACCCGGCACTTTTTTAAAGTAACTACTTTTTTTAACCCGTGAGGTAGTGCAAGTATTAATATTGTAAAGGAAAGTGGCACTATATGGTGCCAGAAGGACGATACCGGAGCATAATAGACCCGTTTAAGTGTATAATTGAAGACCCTAAAGTGCACAAAACCATAGGTGTAGGTAGTGAAAAAGATCGCCAATGTTTCTTTCGGGACTAGTGGAATAGTGGGAGTATTAAGGTTGAGGAAGATCACATAGCGGGTCTTTTGTTTCCAAGTAATAATAATAAGCCAGAGCCCCGCTTTGTGGAGTTCCTATTTCTGTCTACAGGGTTTAAAGGAACCTAACACGAAGAGGATGACAAGGGCTTCTACACTCGCTTTGTTCGTTCACTTGAGCCCCCGTCATCCCCTCCGAATCTAACCTGTCCGAGTCGGGATGCCCCAAGTCCCGAGCTCGCTTCGCTCGCTCTTGCATCCTAAGTTCTCCTAGTCATCATTCTCCTGCCTCATCCCAATTTATTTGAGGTCGGCGCAACATTTCCCTTTCTTCCAAACCTCTCTATTAGTCGTCATTTCGGTAGTCACCCCCTTTCTAGCCATATCATCTTTCCTAAAGGCCATCCATCATTTCCTTGGTCTACCCCTACTCTTAAACTCCTAAGTTCTCGTTTTAACGTAGTAATACATCTATGATGTAAACCAACATGGCTAAACTGTCATCGCGTACCTGCATGTCAACGCTCATGAACAACTTCATAAATAACGCGTTCATTGTTTTAGATATCTGCAGGCATAGAATGCACAATAGTGTGTGCTCGCATGACGATGCCCAATCGTAAGTCACCGCCTGAAATACTGGGCGTTGGCGGCTACAACATATCAATAAAGTTCCAAACAGAATGGTTTCCATCCGCATTTTACTTCTCATTGGCGCTTGATGGTAAAAATACTACGCTGAGAGATTGGGATAACTGGATTCACGAACGCAAACCTGGATTCTGGTGACATGTCTCGTTATCGTAATATACATTTTGAATAATTAAGTATTTCGTTTCATTTCACGTTCCACGGACATGACAATTTATAATTATACTAGCTTTTGCCCGTGGCTTCGCCTGCGTAGACGTTGGAAATTATCCCACGGGAACGTACTACCTGAATAAAATCCTATGTGTTAATCCAGGTTATACACTATCTGTGTGCCAAATTTCATCCATATCCGTTCAACTCTTATTGCCTGATTAAGCAATAAACATCCAAACATACACAACATTTCACATTTATAATATAACTAGCTGCTCGCCCCGGCTTCGCACGGGTAGCACTAAGCACCTACTTACCTACCTACATACATACCTACCTACCTTACTTCACCTACCTATCCTAAGAACCTTCTCCTTACTATAACAAACACAACAAAAAAAGAATTAGCGAATTTGGCCCAGCAGCAGTTTACGCGTAATACCGTGACCAAGGAAATAGGGATTCATTTTTATATATTACATAGATATATATAATATATATTATATGTATAATAAGTAAGATTTACGCAAGGCTCGCAGAACACAATAATCGAAATCCTTTTTTAGGGTTCCGTACCGGAAGGGTGCCGAACGGAACCCTATTACTAAGCCTACGCTGTCCGTTTGTCTGTCAGCGAGCTCTATCTCATGAACCGTAACAGGTAGACAGTTAAAAATTTCACAGTTTATGCATTTCTATTGCCGCTATAACAACAAATAATAAAAAGTAAATAAAATTAAAAAATAAAGGAGGGTCTCTATATAATAAACTTTTTATTTTGAAAAAAAATAAAACTAATCCTGGCATGTGGGGTGTCATTGTCTAGACTCTCTAGAGTTCATCGGGTAGAGAACAAAATATCTCTTATATAATTATATTTATTTTTATCTTCAAAACTGATGAAAAAGGGACCCGTATTTGTCAGTTTAAGACCATTTTGTACGACCTCTAGCTCAACAACTAATTAAGTTAGGAATTTCATTCTTCTGTATATTATGTACCTACCATATATACTCAACAAATACTAAAAACGCCAATGCATAAACTATTTATTTAAATATGAATGATTTTTGCAACTGCAAAAATAACTTTGTAATTCATAGTATCATTATGAAATACAAAATCTATGGGTTTTTTATACAGGGTGGCAGAAAAACCTCGACGCGAAAACTTTTACCATGGATTCAGTATACACACAAAAAAAACTACATACTACTGCTGTTCCATACATTCTGACCGTACCTGACATCAGATATATTGCACGACTCTTAATGCGAAGCATTAGAGTGTGCTCTACGATCGAAAAATTTTTTTTGCCCCATTTCCGTAACTGTTTTTATTGTTACACTCCTGCTTGTTACGTGCCCTGCCTACACCAAATCATCCGAATAGCGAAATGATAACCTAATTACGTCAATCGGATGTTTCCACATAAAATCGCAGTTTATCATTTTGCTGAATCAACGAATCGGCGCCTCGTGTCGCCGAATCGCCGAACGCTCACCTACTTTAGAATCTGCTGATCCACGTTTAGGAATCGGTAGCATTGTAATCTTTAAGATAATTAATTTTAGACACTTCGGTACTAGCATCGTCCGAATCTAGACTTAGGAATTAGCTTAAGTTTATATTGTAATTTTTATCTTAATTAAACCTTTATTAAAATAACTTCGGTTTTCTTTAAGTCCTCCGGCTGTCACCTTCATAATTGGCGCAGTCGGTAGGATATTCGAGGCAGCACGCGGCGCGGTATAGATTTCCAAAAATCGTTAATCTGCTGACTCCGATAGTCGCTGTCGGTATTTCCAAGTACCTCGTCGAATATCCGAACTTAAGAAGACGCAGCTGAGGACGTATCCAGCCATCGATACACCGAGGAAACCATGTATATGTAAGTACTTGAAACTTTCTTTGAAGTGTTGCTTCCTAGTCCTTCCTTTTCACCCCTTTATATAATTTTAATTCAAAATTTTTCATCCAAGGGAAATTAGGAGAACATCTGTCTCTTCCAGACAGATAAATAGGACCAGGGAAGTAGATTTAAATAGGGTTATAGATTTAGATAATTTAGGAATAGATATATTATTTGATAGTGACGAAATGGAATTGAACCCCGATACTATCTTTAAGGCTTTGCGCCCAGTACCAGACTTTGATGGCAATCCGAATGTTCTAACTCGTTTTATTAAAATATGCGATCAGCTCGTAATACAATACGTCAGAAATGACCCGAACTGTGAGCTAACTAATTTGTGCGTAATAAACGGTATTTTGAATAAAATCACGGGATCTGCAGCTACAACTATAAATTCCAACGGTATACCGGGAAATTGGCAAGGGATTCGTGACGCATTAATTAACAACTTTTCCGATCAGAGGGACGAGACCGCCTTATATAATGACATGTCCTTACTCACGCAAGGAAATAGCACCCCGCAGGAATATTACGACAAATGCCAGACTCTTTTTAGCACTATAATGACTTATGTCACCCTTCACGAAAACATAGCTACTACTATCGAAGCAAAACGCGATCTTTATAAAAAACTAACGTTACAATCTTATGTTAGAGGTCTTAAAGAACCTTTAGGGTCCCGTATCCGATGTATGAGACCCGAAACTATAGAAAAGGCTCTGGAATTTGTACAGCAGGAATTGAATGTCATGTACCTACAGCAACGTAACGAAAGCATCCCCGAGCGACGTAACCCGACACAGCAAGTGCATTCAACCCATAGAATGCCACCCGCGGTCCTTATGACCACACCCAAATCTTTTAGCTATCCGAGTGCAGGCGCGAGCTGGCATAAGCCTATGCCCATGCAGCCGCAGCAGCAACACTGGAGGCCACCCTTCCAGCAGAATCAGGTACCTCATCGTGCCCCTAACATGTTTAGTCGTACCCAGCAAATGTTTCGTGCACCCCCGCCAAACTACCACCCCCAGAGTAACGTGTTTAAATTACCAAACGCAAGTTCCCCAGCACACAATTCAGGTCCGAAACCAATGAGCGGTGTTAGCCACTTCGTATCAAGACCACTTGGGTCACCAGGACACGATTGGCGTAGATCGGGAAACCCACCACCTAGTAATTACTTTAGGACGCGTGAAATGAATTATAACGAAATGACCGACTTTGAAAACGCCTATGACTATCCCGACTATTACTATGAACAACCTGACTATTCCAGTTACTATGACTATCCCGACTTTTATTATCTCAACCAGACCGAGCCCGACTATCATTCATATGTACAAGACAACACATCATCTCAAGGTTCTAATAACGCGAAATGCTTAGAAGCACCACAGCCTACCCCTAATGCTAATCCGGATTTTCACAAGGAGAAGGATCAAAAAGGGTTAAAATAGAATTAAATATACAATCTAAAAAAGAATTACGTTACATTCAGATATCAAATCCGCCACTTAAGTTATTAGTAGATACCGGGGCTAACCAGTCTTTTATTAGTCCCGAGGCAATCGAACAATACTTTTCACATATACCTTTAAACTTTGACCCCTTTGAAGTAACAAATGCCCGTGTTACCAGCACGCATGAACATTCTATTACTATTCCGAACTTTTCTGAATTTAATAACCCTACGAATGTTAAGTTTTTCATCTATAAGTTCCATAATTACTTTGACGGTCTGTTAGGCCTAGACTTACTCGACGGAGCACAGATTGATCTTAAAAATAATAATTTAATTACGGAGTTTACAACCATTCCTATTCATTTTTATCAACGTAAAAAGTCCAATTATCAAGAAACCGTTCCCGCGAAGTCATCAAAATTATTAAATATTCCTATCTTTAGTCCAGACGGTGACGTTTCCATAGCTCAGCAAATACATTGTAATTGCATTATTCATGAATGCATTACTCGCGTTACCGACTGTACTGGTATCGTAGAAATTGAAAACCCGACCGATTATGACCTAATTGTAACATTTGAACGCCCTTTACAAGCCGTGATATTTAATAACGAGTGCATTAGCACTAAACAAGATTCTAAGCGCGTTAAAGAGGTTTTATCGCGATTGCGTACAGACCATTTAAACATCGAGGAAAAAATGAATTTAGAAACTTTATGTGCCCGTTTTGCTGATGTATTCTATGTAGAGGGAGAACCTTTGACTTTTACAAATAAAATAAAACACCGTATTAGAACGACTGACGAACTTCCAGTATACACGAAGAGTTATCGCTACCCTTTTGTTCACCGACAAGAAGTTAGAGACCAGATCACTAAGATGCTGGACCAAGGTATCATAAGACCTTCTGAATCAGCTTGGAGTTCACCTATTTGGGTAGTTCCTAAGAAGGCCGACGCATCAGGCAAACAGAAGTGGAGAATCGTAGTAGACTTTCGTAAACTGAATGACAAGACCATAGACGACAAATACCCAATTCCTAACATAAATGACATACTTGACAAGCTTGGTAAATGCCAGTATTTCACTACTCTAGACCTGGCATCTGGATTTTATCAATGTGAGATGCACCCTGATGACATTCCGAAGACAGCCTTTAATGTAGAACATGGGCACTTTGAATTCTTGCGCATGCCCATGGGTTTAAAGAACTCTCCATCCACCTTCCAAAGGGTGATGGATAATGTGCTTAGAGGCCTACAAAATGACATCTGCCTCGTGTACTTGGATGACGTCATCATCTTTAGTACGTCATTGCAAGAACACATGACTAATTTAGAAAAAGTATTTAAGAGATTGCAAGAATCTAACTTTAAGATTCAGATGGATAAGTCCGAATTTTTAAAGTTAGAAACGGTTTTTTTAGGTCATGTAATCAGTGGAGAAGGTGTTAAGCCTAATCCTGATAAAATTGCAGCCATAGAAAAATACCCATTACCAAAAACTCCGAAAGAAATAAAACAGTTCCTCGGATTATTAGGCTATTATAGAAAATTCATCCCTGATTTTGCCCGCATCACCAAGCCTATGACAAAATGCCTTAAAAAGACTAATAAAATAACTTTTGATCCTGACTACATTGACTGTTTCAACAAATGTAAGACTTTACTCACAAACGACCCAATCTTACAATACCCCGACTTCACCAAAGAGTTTATCCTAACCACTGACGCCTCTAACGTAGCTATAGGCGCTGTACTCTCACAAGGCACCATCGGTTCAGATAAACCCATCTGCTACGCCTCAAGAACCTTAAACGATAGTGAAATCAATTACAGTACTATCGAAAAGGAGCTTTTAGCTATAGTATGGGCTACAAAGTATTTTAGGCCTTACTTATTTGGTCGCAAATTCAAAATATACACCGACCACAAGCCACTACAGTGGATAATGAACCTTAAGGAACCTAACTCAAGACTAACTAGATGGCGACTTAAACTAAGTGAATACGACTACACTATAGTTTATAAAAAGGGAAAATATAACACCAATGCCGACGCCTTATCCCGAGTAGAAATTAACAATGAGGAGACAGAGTCAATGATAGTTAACCCTTCAGAGCGACCACCTTCGCGAACAAGTTCTACGACTCTCACTGCACATACCAGCACTGAAAACCCTATTTTAGAAATCCCTATTACTGATGAACCTTTGAATAAATTTCACCGACAGTTATGCATAACTATAGTAGGAGATATTAAACGACGTACAACCGCCACTAAACCTTTTGATACACACACCCGTACATTTATTCAGGTTTCAGAATCGAACTTAGAGCAAGACGTAGTGTATGCCATAAAAGAATATGTCAACCCCAAAGTTAAAACCGCTATAAAAATAACTCCACCTTTAGGAATGTATTCAATTATACCTATTATTCAGAATCATTTTAAAAGCTCAGCTATTAACTTAGTATTAGCAAAAACAGAATTAGAGGACGTCAAAGAATATTTAAGACAGCAAGACATTATAAAACAGTATCATGAAGGAAAAACTAATCACAGAGGAATAAACGAGTGTCATCTTGCCCTTTCTCGGAAATATTATTGGCCTAAGATGAGGGAGGAAATAACTAAGTATATTAATGAGTGTACCATTTGCGGACAAACGAAATATGATAGGAACCCGATCAGACCACAATTTAATGTAGTACCCCCAGCAACTAAACCTTTCGAATTAGTACATATGGACCTCTTCACAGCTCAAAACGAAAAGTATTTAACAATGGTAGATGTTTTCTCAAAGTACGGACAAGCGTACCATTTGAGAGATGGTACAGCAATAAGCGTACTTCAGGCAGTTTTAAATTATTGTACACATCATGGTTTACCGTTGACCATAGTGACCGATAACGGCACAGAATTCACAAACCAGCTATTCTCCGAATTCACAAGACTACACAAAATTAACCACCATAGAACATTACCACACTCCCCTAACGATAACGGGATCGTAGAACGATTTCACTCTACGTTACTAGAACACTTACGTATTTTACGACTACGACAGAAAGACGAATCTGTAATCAATATCATGCCTTATGCCATATTAGCATATAATAGTTCAGTTCACAGCTTCACCAAGTGTAGACCACATGACATAATTAGAGGACATCTTGACCCAAGAGATCCCCTTGACGTTAACATGACCGAACACCTCATGCAACAATATATCTTAACACACCGAGACCAGATGAAAACTGTATATGACCTTATCAACAACTTAACGCTTACCGACCGTACAGATATTATACAAAATAGGAACAAGGACAGAGAGCCCGAAATAGAATATCAACCGGAGCAACAAATATTCATCTCTAACCCGGAAGCCTGCCGACAAAAATTAGCACCACGTTACACACATGACACTGTTTTAGCTGACCTTCCGATTCATATATACACCTCCAAAAAGAAAGGCCCTGTAGCTAAGTCTCGACTCAAACGTACCCCTAAGAGTTCAAAATTGTTACAGAATACTACTGGCGCTGATCGTTCAACCAATACCGGCGCTCGAGATAAAACTTGAAAGCTTAGACGATGGACCCGGACTCCTACCTTTCAACCTTGGACAAACAAGGCTCATCACACATTACCACACTTTCCTACAATACATTGACTTAACTGACATTGAACATAGACACAATTCCGTAATGTCCCAACTCGATTATTTCCAGACTAAACTAGATAACCAGTCCGTTCTCTTATATGAACTACAAATCAATCATTTAACTAATAAATTAAGTCAAGTTAGTTCTCAGTTAAAAACGCTAGAACCCGGTCGTAGCAAGAGAGGTCTCGTAGACGGATTAGGGTCCGTAATAAAGAGCATTACCGGAAACTTAGATCATACGGATGCCCAAAAGTATAATAATGCCATTAACATTTTAGAAAATAACAACGACAAAATAGTATCAGAGTTAAATGAGCATATCAGTCTTAACAAAAATTGGATGGCCCGATATAGTGACATACTCTCAAAAATTGTAAGCAATCAAGAGAGGATCAATAGTACATTAGTATTACTCTTAGACGAGAAAGCTGCTGCTAAGAATGATCTTATAAGATTTGCAAAGTTTGCTCAGCTATTGACCATAATTAGCGATAATGCGGAAGATTTACTTTCAGAGATAATTAGAATTGAAGATACGTTAGCTTTTATACGTGCATCGAGCACCCATCATAGTATGTTAAGCATAGATAGTTTAAGTAATATGACTAAGCGATTAAAATCTATATACGGCCAGGATCAGTTACTAGATGCAGATTTAAGAGAGTACTATACAGTCATAAAACCTGGTTATTATTACACAAATAAAAAAATAGTTATCATATTTAAAGTTCCAATAATCTCTCCTGATAAATTTGAATTATACAGATTAGCAATAGTTCCCAATAAATCCATGTACACCTACATTCCTCCTTATCCCTTCATTGCAACCAACGGGAAAGCTTTCAAGTACATGGAGGCTGAATGCCCGAAGTTCGACCTATATCATCTCTGCGAAGAAGGAATCAACCATCAAGCAACGAGAGGTCATCTAGATTGTATCCAAGGTCTCATCTACAACCAATCTTTGGAGAAATCATGCCTACCTACGAAGCTCACACTGACTAAAGCAGCAATGGAACAACTGGACGACAGACGATACACACTTACCTTTCCAGAACCGACCCGCACAGAGCTACAATGCGAACGTCAAGAATTCATCTCTCTGCACGGAAGTTATCTCGCCACTATCCCGCAAAAATGCCTATTACGCACCGATCGATTCACGATTACCAACATTAATGACCATATCAAAGGGCAGCCGCTAAAAATCACTGAAATACCTATGAACCTGAACATTGTTGAAGAATCCATCCCACATCTGAAACTAAACTCACTGCACCTGAAAAGCCTACACGAAATCGAAGATAAGATCCTAATGCAGCATCCAGTACAGATAGATCACGCAAATATGGAATATTCGCTGTACCATACGACGATCCCACTATACGTAGTACTATTCGGTGTAATTGTACTGACCGTTACTATCACCATACGACGGTATAACATTTGCACAAAGGTTAGAAAACCACAGACATCAGATGAAAGACTCGAAAACCATCAACATGAAGATGCAGAATCACCCAGGACCAAGAAACAGATACCAGCAACATTTTCGCTCAAAGTTCTCAAATAGTTGCTGTTCTGAGGGGGAAGGTGTTACGTGCCCTGCCTACACCAAATCATCCGAATAGCGAAATGATAACCTAATTACGTCAATCGGATGTTTCCACATAAAATCGCAGTTTATCATTTTGCTGAATCAACGAATCGGCGCCTCGTGTCGCCGAATCGCCGAACGCTCACCTACTTTAGAATCTGCTGATCCACGTTTAGGAATCGGTAGCATTGTAATCTTTAAGATAATTAATTTTAGACACTTCGGTACTAGCATCGTCCGAATCTAGACTTAGGAATTAGCTTAAGTTTATATTGTAATTTTTATCTTAATTAAACCTTTATTAAAATAACTTCGGTTTTCTTTAAGTCCTCCGGCTGTCACCTTCATAATTTGCTAGTACACAGAACCTACTTAATTTATATACCATTGTATAGATGATTAAATGGAAATTAATACTGTACTTTTTAACAATTGATTTAATGCAGCAGAAATGGAAAAAGCATCAAAATAGTTGAAAAAAAATTCCTGTCCGTCAATTTATGAACCCTGAAAACATTGTAGCTTGCGATAAAATCAATTAATTGAGTCAATTTTTTTTTATACATTTGTTTCAGCCGTAGAAGGAACCCTATTGAAAATGGCTCTTTTATTCAAAGTAGTTTAATTATAATTAATAAAATACTAACTAAAATATAATATCTTTATCTAAATATTTCCAACCTTTGACGTAAGTTGCCTAGCAACCGCCAAGTAAATATCTTTGTCAGTCTTTGACATTACGACTTCATGAAAAGTTATAAATTGTTATTTTTTGTTAGAAACTATGTTTTGAAATCTTTTTCGTTTATGAATGAGTGTTATGTATGAGGCGTGCACTTTTGGATTTTCCAAACTACGAGTAGGTATATTTTATTTTATTTTTTAATAGCCGACGACAAATTTCAACGCAGGGGTTTCAGAATCACGTACTGAATCCATGGTAACAGTTTTTTCAAAGTCCCTGCCACCATATCTATACTAATTACAAAGCTGAAGAGTTTGTTTGTTTGTTAGCTTGAACGCGCTAATCTCAGCAACTACTAGTACGATTTGAAAAATTATTTCAGTGTTAGATAGTCCATTTATCGAGGAAGGCTATAGGCTATATATCATCACGCTAAGACTAATAGGAGCTGAGCACCAATGAAGAATGTTTCAAAATCAGGGTTTTCTTTTTCCTTTTAAGAGCTTCCGCTGCGTGCGCTGCGTAAACGGTTAAAGTTTCGCAAAAATCATGTACTTATGACAGAATTGTTTCTCTTTTAAAGTTCTAAAAAATCCGCGACAGCATATATCTATCTTTTAAGGTTGGCTCACTATAACCTTTTTTATGCTAACAAAATTTGTTCTATAATAATGCATTATTTGTGAAGGTGTTTTTATAAACATGACATTAATCCTTATCCAAATAAATACGTTAGTTATTCATCCTACGTATTTCATTTAAAACAAAATTGTCCTTTACATCATTCGATTTCAATGAATATCTTAGGAGACACTTGTGAATATACAGTTTTAAAATAACATCGCAGCAAAATAATGATCAAGCGACGACGCGCGCATTTATGATAGCAATAGGAGCAGTGGTGGCCCAGTGGTATCGGCCCCGACTAACGAGTTGTAGGTCGTGGGTTTGAACCCCAGCAGGCGCTTTACTTTGTGTAAATAATTTCATCACCACTGCTCTCAAAACGGTGAAGGAAAACATCGTGAGGAAACCGGCATGTTTTTGAAACAAAAGTTCGAAGACTTGGGACATCTACCAACCCGCACTGGGCCCGCGTGGTGGATTACGGCCCACTCCCTCTCATAGAGAGGGCCTATGTCCCAGCAGTGGGAACAGTAGGTAATAGGCTGATTATGTATGTTTTGTAAGGCAGTCATGAGGAGGAAGGGCGGTGGCCCCAGTTAGCTCTGCGAAATACCATGCCGCGCGGCTCAGACGCGTGGTTAATTCAGTCGCGGGTTTAAAGTTAGCGTTAGCCCAAAGTAACTATTCCACGCGAACGAAGTCGCAGGCAGAAGCTAGTATACATATACATGTCGTGGCGCGAGGCAATGGTGTCAACTCGCACCTCGACCAATTCTTATCAGCGTGCGACGAAGGTGTCAGTCACACCTCGCCTAACTCTTAAGATCAAGAGGGTCTTTGTTAGCGCTTAGAGCTTATTGATATTGAGCGCGATTAATGAGCGCGACCCGCGGACTCGTTACGCCCTTTTCAATGAAAAGCTTTGGTTATGAACTTATGAGTTATCGACTTGTCTAGTTATAGTGACTATACGCGTTTCCTTTGCCCACGAATTAGACAGACAGTTACATAATGAACTATTTAATTAAGAACGAAAGAAAGAAAGAAAAATATTTTATTTGGGACACGCACAGGAAATACAAACAGCAAAATACAAACAGCAATTGTAAAAACATAATAAACAAGAAAATATAAACAAAATGGAGTATTTGTGAAATTTACAAAATATAATCACCTGTGCGAGGCCAAAAAGGCTCCTATCTCAGCATAATGCTGCGGTATTTAAAGATAATTTATTTTAATTGATAATTACGCCCTTCTAATGTCGTTTCTGAGCCACTCGGTCGCTCCGACATACATATATAAAAATGAATCCCTATTTCCCTTGGTCACGCCATAATTTAAGAACGACTTTACCGATTACATTGAATTTTTTTTAAAGTTTTCATTAGTTTTAATTAATTAGCAGAAGGTTCTTAGGGAAATAAAAATTAAGAAAATTGCGCAGAAAATTGGAATAATTCAGAAAACTTTGTGACTATTTTAACTTCGCGCGTTGGACAGTTCGCGTGTTTGATGAATGCGAATTTAGCAGACATCTGTTTATTTTTATTTTTGGATAAGTATACCTAAATTTCATAGTCATAAAAAAAAATTACTGTTATCTGTGGTGGTGTGCAGGGTGTAGGTAGGTAGGTATGTAAGTAGGGTAGGTAGGTAAGTAAGTAAGTATGTAGACAGTGTATGGTAGGTGGACAGTGGAAGGTATGTAGGTGGGGTAAGTAGGACAGGTAGGGTACGTAGTGTAAGAGCTCAGAAAAACAAGGTAAAATATGAATAAAATATTTAATTTAAAATACACATAAATGCAGTACAAGAAAATGTTAGGTAGGTACTAAGCCGTCGGTGTCTGCCAGAAAACAGAACGCAAGCTTCGGTGCAATAAGCCTAGGCGAGCCGCCCGCGCCGCGCGTTGCTGTCTTCGCAATTGTCAACTTCATGATGGTTCTCGAGCGCCATCTATCGCCTTACAGTAGGTAGGTAGTTAAGTAGGTAGGTAGGTAGAGAGGTGCGCCGTAGATAAGTACAGGTAGCACTCTAGCTGTGGGAAGCCGGGGTGGGCAGCTAGTTAAAAATAATAATAAATTACCAGAAATAATTAAAGAAAAACAAAATTTTACTACATTTAAAATTTTTAAGAATTCAACATTATAATACATTCATAAATAAATTTTATTATAAAAGTTATATAGAATTCAATTTCTAATATTCATATTCATTTATTCATCAAATTTATAAGCTAACAGTTTACACCAAATCGCTACAAACAAGCTAGTTTACATTAAATTTTTTAATTTAAACTTCTTAGACTAAAAAATAAACTAATTAAATAAAACAATAAAAATGGAGTAACATAAAATTTGTAAAATAAAAACAAAACAAAAAAAAAATCTTCATATTTAAATAAATATACACATGTTTAGCGATTGTCCATTGAGAGTCAAAAAATAAATCTGCTTCAGGAATATATTTTAGAAAGTCATTTATTAACTTTATTGCTCTAGCAGTAGGAGTGGTGTTGGTTCCCCGAACGCCATGTAGGCGGGTAGTGGAAGAGTCTATGTTGTCGTCATACAACGCCACGCATATACCAGTAGGTAAATTTTTATGTTCCTGACCAGTAGGTCAGGAACATAAAAATTTACCGTCCCGAGATAGTCCCGTTCTACTATCGTAGAACGGGACTACCTACTAATATTAAATAATAATTAATTATAAATGTGGATTCTCGCCTGGATATTTAAATGACAATTTTTTAATATAATTAAAAGACATAAAATAATAACAATATACAGAATAACAACTAAGTAGTCAAATCAAAACCCTCTTCCTCTCTCCTACTTTTTTCTGTGCCCGACAGGGTCCACAATGATCATATTTTTTTAAACTTACCTCCTAAGTTCACACGTGGAAGCAATAAATATATTGAGTATTGAGTATTTTTCAAGCTGTCTGTAACAGGGCGAGTGGAACATTGTATTATGAAGGGCAATGAATCACTGAATGATTGACATGCTATTTATCCGTTTGTCATTTCTATGTAACAAAGGTTAGGTATAATATTAATTCGAAATTTTTATTATATAAAAATATATACACTAAAAAACGTATACTCATTAAATAGAATATGACAATAAAATATCCTAACTTAACTAACAACAAACTAAAATTTCGCGTCGAAAAATTGTTCCGCATCGCTGTCGACTGGTTACGTGTGTGGGGAGAAATGTGCGCAAATTTCTTTGAAAACCCGTCAATTAAAATTTGCGCAAGCCTACATAAGTTTGCGCAAACAAATCGTTACGTGTGTGGCTGGCATAACGAAAAGATTTGCGGTATTATTTTCACGTTGTATTTCAATGCAACGCCTCTGGCCAAGGTAAAACCTAGCCCATGGGTCACGGGAAGTGTCAACCGGCTCGACATTTCTTTAAATATAATATGAGCACTCGGAACGGCCTGAGTGCTCATTTACGGAGACGCGGGGCGTTGTGCGGGTTTGACGCAGAATGTGCACTTGACGCAGAATGTGCACTTCGCAAAATGTGCACTTGACGCAGAATTTGCACTTCACAAAATGGCACTTCTCGAAATGAGCACTTCTCGAAATGAGCACTTCTCAAAATGAGTGTGAATTTTATCACAAAGGTCTCAAAATTAAAACTATTTGCTTACACTATCCTTTTTATTATTTAGTTCACAGGACTGTAAAAATCTTCTCAAATAACAACACGTAAATCCGCTGAAGCCCCGACGTTTATACACGTTCAAGCCCAGCGGTTTGACGTTGACGCGCGTTTTACGTCACTGTTGACATTTTTCAGAATTTTTCGGTGTTACCTATAATTTTTTGATAATTTTCCTTTTAATTGACGAGAATATCCGTCAAGCCATAGAGAGAAACAGCCCACTGATGATATTAGTCAATGTACGATGTTGTTTATAAAGAATCGGGGCATGACGCGATTCGTGGTGCGGGGCGTGAAAAGTAGCGGTACCCGCCCGTAAGACGCCGCGGAAACCACCGCAGGCCCCGCCGCGGTTGTCACTTCCTTTTACCGTGAATGGAGAATTGCAGGTATAGCTAGCCGCAAAGCTGCGTGAGTCGCCGCGATAAACATCGCAAGCGACGCAGCGCGATGCGATCCGCAGGCTTCGCCTGCATTTCAAGCAAACGCGTGTAAAGTCGCTTCTCCGTAAACGCTTTCATACAACGTCATATTTTTTAATTAAGTGCGGCCCGCGCCTCCCATTGCGACGCTCGACGCCCCGCGTCTCCGTAAACAAGGCCAGGGGGCCTACCACAACCACTAAAAGCAGTATTATTTTAATCTTACTTCAACGGGAGAAAGAGATGGTGCTATACGCCCTGTAGAGCTTCATCTCTTTCCCACACTAAAGTAATATTAAAATAATACTGCTTTTAGAGGTGGTGGTAGGCCCCCTGAGGGTTTGAACCCCAAAAAACAAAATATAACGTAACTTAATTGGATTGTCAAAATAATTGACCGAGCGAGCGTAGCAAGCTAAGCGTCTCTGCATCAAGTCTGGCAAAATTTGCTTTCGTGTATCAGTTTGTACGTACTCCTCTACAGGTCGTATTTTACAACCGACCTATCTTTTCTTGAGCTTGAGGCGTGAACGTCGTTCTTTCACTTAAAGATAAGCCTCAAGCTAAACGGTTAAATTGTTGCCAAAAAGTTTGTGCTCGTGATGTCTACTGTTCGCAGAACTACTAGTTATTCATTAGTTTCTGAAAAACTGTCAACTAGCCTATTTCGTCACAGTGACAGCGATAGAGAATAATATGGAGCTCCTCGACGAAGCAGCGAAGCGGAAAATAGTACTGACGGTAGGGCATGAACAAATCAAAATTCAATTTTCTTGACAATTAATTGTATTTGGTATTATTATAATGTAGTAATGTAGTATGTCATAATGTTTTTAGGGTTCTGTACCTCAAAAGAAAAAACGGAACCCTTAAAGGATCACTTCGTTGTCCATCTATCCTTTTTCTCAGGAGCGTGGAGGTATTTATTTATTTAAACTTCTCGCACAATAACGTACAAAGGCGGACTTAATGCCTTAGGCATTCTCTAGCAGTCAACCAAGGGGGGTGAAGAGATAGGATGGCAGGTGCTCTGATTGACTACGTATTGAGTAGATAATAATAATATAAATTAATTAATAAAAATATAACATAATTAATTGTAAATGAGATAGGTACACAAGTAATCCGCTTGACTGTCACTAATGAAGTAATGAGACACAATAAAATTTTAATTGTTATCGAGCTGCATCAGTCTTTCGGACAGTTGAGCATATAAATAGATTACTAACTTATAATACACATACATACATGTTCAATAATAAATACCTACATTATATTATATAATATATACATACAAATCAAGTTGATATAAACAACTTAAAATTTCCACACTCCTTCACGATACAAACACTTAGATCTACTACGGTCCCTTGGAGCTCTAAAAAAATCAAGCATCTATGTCAACGCAATAAAGCCCGTATCAAATAGACAGCGAACCGATAGCGTGGTGAAGCGTTTTTATTTTGTAATGTATGGTATCGTTTGAATTCCGAAAGGATCTGGAAAGGATATGTCGGTGTGTGATGTGAAAATAAATACCTAATAAGAGTGTGGAGCAAGTAAGTGAATTTGTATAATTGGGGAATCAGTTTACAAGATCTGGAAAGATTGATGAAGATGTGGAAGGAGAGTAAAAGCGGGAAATAAAGTGACTGGCTGTTCACAATGGTGTGCTGGTGCCTACGTTCATAAGGAAGTTAATGTTGGGTGTGGCAAAAGAAGTATGAAAGTAGAATAAATGCTGTGGAAATGCGATTCTTGCGAAGCACTAGGTGAGGTGTGCCGTGTGACTGTGAGTGGTGGGCTGAGGAATGATGTGATAAAGCAACGGTGCGGTATAAAAGAAGACGTAGTGACAAATATTGAGAAGAGTATGCTTAGACTCGCAAGTTCTAACATCTGGATATATGAACCGTAAACCAGGCAAAACGAGTATGTAAGGATCGTAGCAGGTGGCGTTCTGTAGTTTCTGCCGGCCTTGTTCATACTCATCCCTCCTACCTCCATGAAAAGAAGGCGTGAGTTTATGTGTGTATTTAATGTAAATGATTTAATGATCTTTATTAAGGTCGGGGAAGAGTTTTGCATAAATTTTTTCCTTAAATAGTTTTGTTGCGGGTCCCGGGACACTACGGGACAATGGATGTTGCCCACCTACAGGGTCTGTAGTAAACAAATTTTTGAACGGTGTTAGAAATAGTTGCAACACTTTCATTGGGCTCATCCTGGCTGAATCCGCGAATTTACCTGGAAAAAATCAGTCAATATAAAATTAGATTTTTCTCAAAAATGCTTGGAAATTCGAGCATTATTTTGAGAACCTTCTTCGAGATAAATCGAAAATGCTGTACCAGCCAAATACATGCGAGCAGCGGCCGGCAATGTAACTATGAAAATTCATATCGTGTTTAGCGGCCGAATAAATTACTATGAAAATTCAAGTCCATCGTGTACCTAGGTAATTTAATAATGGAACGAACTTTTTACTTCGAAACGTCCTACCAACGAGGCAACCAACGAGGTAACTTAGCAAGGAGTTTATTTAAATTTCGAAATGACATGCAAATAGAGCTGTTTAAAGTAAAAAAAAGTAAGTTTAAAAACTAAAACCCGACTACTCAAAAATCACGCTCTTAAAAGTATGAAACAAGAAAATATTTAGAACAGAAATCTAGACAAACGTACAAAAATGGTCAAGGTAAAGCCGTAGTCACATGCCTGTCGGCTACAAAATAATGGCATGTGACTACGGCTTTACCTTGACCATTTTTGTACGTTTGTCTAGATTTCTGTTCTAAATATTTTCTTGTTTCATACTTATATGAGCGTGATTTTTGAGTAGTCTGGTTTTAGTTTTTAAACTTACTTTTTATTTAAATTATTTTGGGGTTATAGTTTCGTGATAAAGTATTTGCAGAGCAGCTTAATTTTTTTTTGTTCAGGTTTAATTGTATAATAGGTATTAATTTTACAGCCGCGCTGTATGTTGCAGTCTCACTTTTGCATGTTTTTAACAATTTAAACATATTTATTTACTTAGACAATATGATATATATACATATTTGTAATGTGATCGCCAAGCCCTTTCATTTGATACCCTACATGGTATAATAAAAAAATATTTTTCTTTTCGTTCGTCGCTTTATTTACTCTAGAGGGCGCCATATTAAATTTAATGTAATTTCACATAGCCTATAACCAGCGGACGATCAAGACGCTTCCAACGATACCTCATTCGTCAAATTATGATCAGTATTTTAGAAGTTATGAGATTACAGATGAACATACATACATACATACATACATACATACATACATACATACATACATACTTACTTACATACATACATACATACCGGTCAAAATCATAACCCTCCTTTTTGCTTCGCCGAAGTCGCGTAAAAATAAACAAATGAACATTATTACAGCGTGAAAAATTATTGTTCGTCATCTCACTACCGATTAGTCATATGTAATTTATTAATTTGTTTAACATAGGTACAATAATAATAGTATTTATAAAGTTAATAAAGAGTGCATTACGTTATGCCAGAGGGCGTACAAATGTTTGTAATTTAGGACCTAATCAAGGCAGCCAAGTCTCAATAATTGAATTAAATCAGTCTGAAGCTGAACAACAAAAGTCACACATTTCATAACACAAATTAATCCTTACATATTATAAAACCAAATCCCCCGCCGCGTCTGTCTGTCTGAACGCGATAAACTCAAAAACTACAAAACGGATTTTATATCGGTTTTTACCAAAAGACGAAGTGATTCATGAGGAAGGTCATCGGTATGACATGGGAGCTTTACTGGCGTGCGCCACTTAAACTGTAAGGGCGTTTGAGCACAACATGGTTTTTTTTTTTTATCGGTACCCTAATTACGTAATGCACGATCAATTTTAAATTGAAACCAATTGAAAAAGATTGCCAGTCCATTGCTTCATAAGTTCGACAAAAAAAATTGAGCAGATTTTTTTTGTCGAACGGTTTCTATTTAAAATTGATCGTGCATTGCGTAATTGGGGGGCGGGTTGCCGCATCCTGGACGGTAGTCCGGCCATACTGCAGTCCAATTTTTTACGGTCCTCTACGGCATCGGACTGCCGGACGGTAAAATTCCTTATAGTGCACAAACGCCCTATCTAAGAGACTAAGAGATACATAAAATATAAGTTTTAAAGGACTGTTTATCAAAAAGTTCAACAAAAAAGTCCGCGATGGGATATAATGTATAGACATAATAATATCCCATCGCGAACTTTTTTGTGATGTCTTGTGTAATGGTTACTGTATAGAATATAGATTATTAGGTTTGTGGTTTGTGTATAGAATATAGATTCTAATGGCTGCTACACACACTGCGGCAAGGCCGGCGGGCAGTGCCGGCGGCCATGCCGCCCTCTTTCAAAATTTGATAAAAAAATTATAATATCCTAAGAGCTATTTTGACCGGTATTATTATTAAATCCATATCCAATAATAGTAAATTGTTATACGAGGAGCTAAAATGACCCATTATAACGAGGTAGTTTTACTCCCGAGCTTTAGCGAGGGAGTAAACAGAAACCGAGGTATAATGGGTTTTTAGCGCCGTGTGTTACACTCTACTTTTCACTACGATTGCGAGAAAATAAAATAGTAAATAGAATAATAATTATTTATTAAAAATTATTTCTTTTCCTTTCTCATCCAACTGCAAATTAGGGTGTCCATTCCCACTAGATGATAACATTTTCACTGTTGTAAATCATATTACGGTCACCAATGCAATTTATTGGAGAAAAATTAGAAATATATCGCACCAGTCTTTTTTTTTATTTCCTCTGTAGCAGCAACGCAATGCACGCATTCTACCGAAGAGAATGCCGCTTTAAAAAAAAGTTCATTTTTTTTCGTTAAACAGTAAGTAATAAGTCGAGTCCTTATTCATGATTATTCTACACTACCTGCCCGCCCTGGCTTCGCACGGGTAGAACTAAGCACTTATCTACGACGCACCTACCTACTACCTACCTACCTAATATATACCTACCTACCTACACCTACTTACATAAATACCTACCTACCTACCTACCTACATACATACATACCTACCTACCTACCTACCTACCTACCCTACCCACTTTACCTACCTACCTATCTTACCTATCTTACCTATCTTACCTATCTTACCTATCTTACCTATCTTACCTATCTTACCTATCTTACCTATCTTACCTATCTTACCTATCTTACCTATCTTACCTATCTTACCTATCTTACCTATCTTACCTATCTTACCTATCTTACCTATCTTACCTATCTTACCTATCTTACCTATCTTACCTATCTTACCTATCTTACCTATCTTACCTATCTTACCTATCTTACCTATCTTACCTATCTTACCTATCTTACCTATCTTACCTATCTTACCTATCTTACCTATCTTACCTATCTTACCTATCTTACCTATCTTACCTATCTTACCTATCTTACCTATCTTACCTATCTTACCTATCTTACCTATCTTACCTATCTTACCTATCTTACCTATCTTACCTATCTTACCTATCTTACCTATCTTACCTATCTTATATATATTAGCAAATTGGTCCAGCCGTTCACGCGTGATGCCGTGATCAAGGAAATAGGGATTCTTTTTAGGGTTCCGTACCCGAAGGGTGACAAACGGAACCCTATTCATAAGCCTCCGCTGTCCGTCTGTTTGTCAGCGAGCTCTATCTCATGAACCGTAATAGGTAGGCAGTTGAAAATTTCACAGATTGAGCATTTCTATTGCCGCAAGAGCAACAAATAATAAAATTTAAATTTAAAGGGGGGTCGCCATACAATAAAATTAAATTTTGAAAAAAAAATAATCTGACCTTTTTTATTTGTCCTTGTTTTTTTATTTGACCTTTTTTATCTTCAAAAATGATGAATTAGGGGGCCGTAGAAGTTGTCTGTTTTAGACCATTTTTGTACGAGCTCTATCTCAACAACTAAACAAATTAGGAATTTGAAACTTGTGTGTATCATGTAACATATACTGTTTATAATCAACAAATACTAAAAACGCCGATTCATAACGTATTTTATATAATATGGGCGATTTTCTGCAACTTAAAAAAATCATTTTGTAATGAAATACAAAATTAATAATATTATGCGATATAAATTCCACAGATAACTATTTAATAGTCGGAGTAATGACATGGAATTAGTAAGTACCTACTATCATGGCAGCATAATTATACTATTTCGATCATTTAAATTTCGATCATCCAAAAAGGTCTACAAAATAAACTTTCTTCACAAGATTTTAAAACCGGCCAGTATTTTTTGAGTTTAAGAACTTTATCGACTTTTTTCAAAGTATCCCTAGACGGTGTTGATGTGTGTACCTCATGTTAAAACTACACTCCAATAAACAATATATTCAGTAACATTGAAATGAATGCTGGCAAATACAGTGTCCTACTATTCAGTTACCTTAAACCATTGTGGATACAATTTCATATTGAGAAAAAATATTCGGCCACGGCGGCCAATCTCAACGGAGACTGGCCTTGGGCGCGGGAGATATTATTGTGCACAAGTGTGTGCGCAGACACGAGTGCACTCTCTCTTCCCTCACTCTCATAGTCCGATGGGATGTGTAAAAATAATAAGTAAGAAATAATAGATTTCTGTATGACTATCAAAAATAACGTAAATAAATACCTGTATTGACCCGTGCGTTTGCACTGGCGAAACATCACGACAAAACATGTTGAAATCTCTAGTTCCTATCAAACATTGTATGAAAAATTTACAGAAAATAGAGATTCCAACATGTTTTGTTGTGAATGTTTCGCCAGTGCAAACGCACAGTTATAATTAAAAAGACATTGACCAGACCTGGTATCGCTATTTGTTCTGCTGTGACTTAAGTTTATAATGTTGATAAATCTTGCTTTTAAATATAATAATTTTATCTGGTAATGCGAATCCTTAAATTCTCCGCATAAAAAACTCTATTAAACTATTAGTTTTTATTTCGATTTCCTATTTTACCCCTATATAGTTTTTTTTTTCACGCAAGTAATGTCGCATGTGGCTTCAAAGAGTATGTAAACCATAAAACCTTCTTGACTTACGCAAAATAATTAATTTACGCATCCAAATATTGAAATTATAGTTGAATAATTAGTAACAAAAGATATTAAAAATAACAACTAAGTAATTATTATTATTACATTGTAATAATATACATATAAGCTGTAGGTGTTAAAAGTACCGTATGGTTATGACAAAGGCAGAATGTATTGAGAGACCTTTGCCTGTTTCATTCATCAATAGAAACTCTTTGAAAACATAAACAAACGCGCGCCATGATTCTATGCGCGTGCATCCTGAGAAAAATATGCTGGCGATAGAACGGCGAGTTTTCTCTTTCTAGCATATATGCACGTCCCATTCGTTTAGTTTTAAGTACAATCTCGAACGGTAGGTTTTACTAATAGTTTATTATTATTGTATACTTAATTGAATGATTTAATAAAAAAAAATGTTATACTTATGCCATTATTATTTTGCAATTTAGTTATAACTTAATAACTTATGTTATGTTTCTATGTCGTATAGATAATTTTTTAATTGGAGACTGAAATTGTCCCAACACTTACTTACGGCAAATATGAATGCACCTATATTCTGATTCACTTTGACTTTTTGCTTGTCTCGATAGACAAGTAAATATTGTAAACCCATCGGGTTTAAATGACCACCTAAAGAAATAACTAACGTGAACACATTTTACATAAAGATAAGGTCTGGTCTGGATTATAGTATATGTTAAGTACATAACCGTAAACAAGTACCCGTAACAATAAAAATAAAATGGGTGCGGGTGAATCTGCGGGCAGAAACCAATGTGTGGTAGAAAAACATCCTTTGCGTTTTTTTATGTGACTGTACTAATATGTGCCAATTTTTGGCGCCAATTTCTACGGTGACTTGTATTCTTTCCACCGATGGTATTCTTTTTGTTTTTTTTTTGTGAATACTTATTTTAATTTTTTGATTTATTTATTTCATTTTCTTGATATTATCATTTTTATTGCGTTACATTTGTAAGTTGTTCACTATGGAAGACTCAGTTCGTCGGTGTATTAACTGTTCGATCCTTCTGCGGTATTTACGTTGGCAATCATTGAGAGAAGTTAGTGAAAATGTCTACAATACTCTGGTTTTTTGGATTTCTCCAACACCGGTAAGTTGACAATTCTCAAGTTTTTACTTACTTCTAAAGCCCCTACATCAACCTTTATCTGTCGGAATTGACGATCATTCAAAATACTCAAACGTCATTTTGTCAAATTCGTATTTTGAATTTACCAGCATACAATGACCAAAAGTCAGTAAGAGATTCGATACTAAACCTAGATTTTGAGACCTAATTACCGTGTAATGCCGAGATTTATGATAAAATGGTAAATTACATTTGAAAGCCCTCAGATCATTCTCTAAATTAATAAACCATAAATCTTTGAGTCACAGCATGTTTCGTAGCGATACTAGGTTCCTTAGTCGCTTGGTCAATATCTTTTGGCGTACTACTTACATTCTATTTTGTACAATATAGTCTGATGTAGCAAGAGAAATCCTTTTATTTATATGTAACTAGCTTTACCCGGCCCGGGTTCGCACGGTTAGCACTAAGTACTTATCTACGGCACAACTTTTTTTTTTTTTTTTTTCGGTGGGAAATCATCCAATGACTTCTCCCGCTCTGGGCGGAGCGGAAGGGCGTGTCAGACTTTTACTGACTAAAACCCACCCGTGTTCCTTCCCTTGCCATGCCAGGGGCCACGGTTTCCCCTTGGGACTACCCGCAACCCCGGCAGGCATCGGCCCTAACGGACCCCGTCAGTTTTGCTGACATCTCTTTGAGGCGCGCGTGGAACACGACGCGCCGTCGACCCGGGCCTGGTCCTTATCGGACGGCGAGCTGCCCTCTGCTCTCCGTCCGCAGGCCCGCGCCTACGGTGGCCGGAAATCGGCTATCAATTCCCGACGCCCGGGAAGTCTCCTACGGCGGCGGCGGCTAGGGCTGGTAGGGCGCGGCCTCTGCCACTCCCTCGCGCGCTCCGCCTCCTCCTTCGCGAGCATTACTGCTTCGCAGAAGGAGGTGACGGCTTGCCATGCCCTCTCGCTCCGCACCATGGCCTGGACCAGGGCCGGATGCGAGAGGTCACTGCCGCCGATCGCCTCCACGAGGACACGGCGGTGGTCCACCCAAGCCGGGCAAACCTCCACCGTATGCTCCACCGTGTCCTCCGGACGATCCACACAATGGTGACACCCGGGCGTTTCCTCCCGCCTTATGCGAAACAGGTACCTCCCGAAACAACCGTGTCCGGTGAGGACCTGCGTCAGGCGGAAGGTGAGGACGCCGTGGCGCCTCTCAAGCCACTCCTCAAAGAGGGGACTTATCGCCGTAATTGTGGCGTGCCCAATCTACGGCGCACCTACCTTTCCTAATTACCTATTTCTACCTAATTACCTACCCTACCCTACCTACCCTACATATCTACCTGCTTACCTACCATATATATACCTATTTATACCTACTAATACTATTTTAGTAGCAAATAAATAACTTTGACTTTAGTTAATGCATGTTACTGGATAAAGTTAATTTAATATTTCTCTCTTAAAATAAATGAAATATTATACTCCTATACCTATATTTTAACACAACAACATTTTTTCATTAAAATTAGACAATTTCTTTACAAATATTTGTTTTTTATAGCGCCTCTGTTGTTACCTTTACGAAAGTATTACAAAAATTCATAGTGTTAAATATTGTACGACATGGTATGGAACCCTTCGTGTGCGAGTCCGACTCGCACTTGACAGATTTTATTTATTGTATAATATAATAAACAAAGACTTTTTCTTTTTGGGGGGTAGGCTCGTTGGAAACAGGCAAAAATTAAAAAAAAATACTATAGCCCCCAGAGGATGAAATGCTATTTTATCTCCGCTCTGGTACGCTACAATAACGGATTTTTTGAGCAAGAGGAGTGAAAAATATGTTTTTTTCAATTTGGCATTTAATTAGATTAAAATATGTCGTGACATCATATCATTTTAAATGAAAGTTTAAAAGATATCACAGGTTCAAAATTACGCGTAACAAAATAAAATATTATGGTTGACAGCAACGCGGGCGCAGCGGTAGGAGTTAATGACCTTTTTTCTCGGCTATTATGTATCTAATCCCTGTAGTACCGAGGGATATTTTCCGACATCCACGCGGGCCAAGCCGCGGGTGTTGTGCACTTTTTTTGGGATGGGTAAAAAATGTTAAACTCGCGTCAGGACACTGATCGTAAGATCCGTTACCTAGCAACCGACAAAGTAAATATCAAAATAAATAGTCTTTGACATTAAGTAAAGATTGCGAGGTAAGACATTTTACCCATACTGATGGGTAAAAAAATCAGGCAAAACATACTTCGTTATTAATTCTGCCTCATTAGTCAAGACTTCCATTAAATAAACTCCACTGGTCGGGTTTCTCTTATGTTTCCGATCTTCAATATATTATTATCGTCTCGTGCAGACCATGGCCCACCTTTCGCCTTGCGCCGGTTAAAGATAGTGCCACGAAAACGCGCCTCACCCGCTCCGCTCAGTACTAAAATACCAGTACAGTAGTAGTCGTTTGGGGGGGGGGGGCTTGACCCCACTGAGGGTAGGTTTAACCGCTAACAGACGAATGAGAATACACATTATTTGGTAATTTTACTTCTAATTGACGAGAATATCCGTCACGCCATAGAGAGAAACAACCCACAGACGATATTTGTCATTATTTAGCAGTAAAAGTGCGTGCCCCAACCCCAAGGATCCGCTACTGCGTGAGGACTTAATGTCTGCATCAGCGAATGGTGATAGCGTTGTTGAGTTCTCGCCCAAACAGTTTAAATTAATATTTCCTATCGACACGTTACGACGAGGTCAAGACTTGACTGGCTTAACAAATTTGAAAATAGTTAGCAGTGCCTAGTATAGTGTCTACGTGCCTACTGACTCTAATGGCTTCGCCAAATTGAGGGCTTAGCGCGCGTTAGAGCGCTAAGTACAGCGCAGCACGCGCAACGCTAGTGTGGTGGCGTTGCTAGCACCGGTCAGCGCTCTGTTTGACAGTAAACGTACGTCATAGAGCTAACGTAATTCGGCGCTATAGCGCGGCGTCAAGCTAGCGCTAAATACGCGTTCTATTTGGCAAAGCCTTTAGTTTCGACAAAAAAAAAGTTAAGTTACTAAAGTTGTAAGAAGAACAAATAGAAAAGCTTGCAAGTTTTTGTACATCGCTATGTTATCAAACGAAACAAACGAACTATCGCCGCCGGTCCTTTTTACTCTAGTTTTTTGCGGTCCTCTATCGATATCATCCATATCAGCAAGTAGAAGTAATGTTGACGTATTGTGGTAGCAACTGTTATCCTTAAACACAAAAAAAAACAAAAATTCAAGTATAGCTTAGCCACTAATGTTATACAGGGTGTCAGGGACATCGACGCGAAGCCCGTTACCATGGATTCAGTATATGATTTTGAAATTTTTCGTCGATTATAAAAAAAAAGAAAAATAAACAGTAGCACAATAAGATACAGTCATAATAAATATCTTAAATATAACGTTTTATAACAATTATTATGCTACCCACTACGTTTTCCACAGATTACTATTTAAAGTTTTTGGAAACTAGCTAGTAACACAGATACAGTATTTTTTATTTTTTAGTTATGGTAGTGTACCTACACCTAGGAAATACCAGCAAGTACTGAAATAATCAAACCTTTGTTACAGATGTGACTCCCGTAATTTCTTTATTCGCAGCGAATGTAAAAGAACACACGCTTAAAATAAATAAAATCACATAAAATAACGCCATGCTACTTTGGAATAACGACATTTTACTACGTTTAAACTTAGTTCACTTTTAGGCATAAACAAAAAAAAATCTGGACAATTTTATAAATAAAATTAAGTCTCATTTACTCTCCGTGCTCAAATGTCAACTGCAATAACGGCGCGCGCAACGCGTATTATATGGCATGATACTATATTGTTTATAAATTCACACGTCATTAAAGATAACTAGGTTTTTCCCGCGGCTTTGCCCGCATGGATGTCGGAAAATATCCCAGGGGAACGTACTACTGGGATAAAAGTATCCTATGTCCTAACCTGGGTCATGGTCTACCTGTGTGCCAAATTTCATTTACATCTATTCAGCCATTAATACGTGAGAGTACCAAACAAAAAAACAAAACAAACTCACTTTCACATTATAATATTATTATAGTTCTAACTAATATCATAAATGCGATACTGAGTTTGTTTGTTTATTTGTCTGCTTCGTTTTGTTTTGTAAAAACATTTACATTTATTTAATGTAAATGTTTTTTTCATAACAAAACAAAGCAGACCATTATCTACAATCACAAATCTCGATTATAATAGATGAGGCACAGCAAAATTTATGGAATTGTATGAAAAGAATTTTAATTTCAAGTTGAGGATAACATTATATTACGTTCTTTAAATACATTATTTATATAAATAATAATTATAGTAACGTATACATCGTGACGCTACAATGGCGACATTTAGTGGCCAGTAATTAATAATAAAAATATAATGAGAAAATAATTCGTTAATAGAAAAATTAAAATTTTCAAACATTCGCCGACATTGTGCTCTCCATTTCCATCAATTCGCAATTTTTCGTCGGTTATTTACAAAAAAATCTGCTGTTCCATACATTATGACCGCGTAGGTATTGCACTTTTCTATGAAACTGCAGATTTTTTTTAAATAACCGACGAAAAATTTCCACGCAAGGGCGTTCAGAATCACGTACTGAATCTATGGCACAGATAATATAATACTACGTACAGATATCCAATGTCCATGGTAATAGTTTTCGTGTCGATGTCCCTGCCACCCTGTATAAGATTATCCGACATCAACCATTGGGCAGTTGGCCATGGGCCAGACAATTGTGTCTGGCCCATGGCCAACTGCCCAATGGTTGAAAGGGAGGATCTTCCGACCAGATGGGTATTGACCCATCTGGTCGGAAGATCCTCCCTTTTCAATGGAGTATGAGTGAACTTTACACCCTGTTCCTCATACCTCTACAGTTCCATTTGCTTAGAGATCCAAAATAGGTATTTGAAAGTAAGCCTATATATGTATAAATACCTACTAGCTTTTACCCGCAGCTCCGCCCGCGGAAATTACCCACGGGAACCTACTACCGACATAGAAAGTATCCTATGGGATAACCCAGCTCAGGGTCTCTCTGTGTGTTAATGTCATCGAAATATGTTTTCCGTTAAGACATGAAAGGTAACAGATAGACAGACCAAACTACTTAATATAACATCACGCCTGTATTCCCCAAAGGGTTAGACACAGGTGTATAGTACACTCACATTTCGCCTGTTATACACCATGAAATTTGAATCACAGTTTTGCTAGAACAAACGTTGTTCAGACCATGGTCTACTACCATTCTATACCGTCCAATATGTTATTAAAACAAACTAAACTAGGCGTTCTCAAATAAGTCTTATGTTGCTCAAACGTGTTCAAACATTAACGGTAACATCAAAGGACTCATCGCGGTAGCAATATGACATTCACAAGAGTTATGAGGAGTCCACGTGGACTACAAGGATGTCCGGCCAATGCGGGCCGAAATGCAAATAAATAAATCAGTCTTTTTTGTGTTTTTTCAAATACCATTGACGTGTTTTTTTTTATTGAATGGTATATAATGGTAGTAGACCATGGTCTGAACAACGTTTGTTCTAGCAAAACTGTGATTCAAATTTCACGGTGTATGTTTAAGCCTTATGTAATAGGCCTACATGTAATAGTATAATAAGCCTAATTACCATCAACCGCGCACAAATCCAGACTTCGGGCTGCTATTGGAAATTAGCACACACTTCGCCCGACCTGGAAATCAAACCCAAGACATCATACTCAGCAGTACCGCTTACGACAACTACACCATCGAGGCTGTCATCTTGATCGTTTGTATTTTTGTAGTGTTAAGGTAGCGAATTTTCCTCCTGACGCAGATCCTCACCGGATAGGTTGTTTCGGAGAGAGAAAGAGAGAAGGGAAATTTGTGTTCAGCTTAACTTACAATAGGTACTCTATGGCCTATTTCACGATGTCCGAATAGCCACTACTTACCGAATAAATTCAAAAATGGAAGAATATTTGTATGAAATGAACTGCCAAGTAAGTTATATTAGGAACTTAATCGTAGGTGGTGAAACAGGCCCTATGTGTTATCAATTAAACTTAAACGATATTTTTCATTCATTTTATTCAATTTTGATTGTACATAAAGTAAGTTCAAAGTTCTCCGCTTGTATACAGAATATAAGATAATATAGTGAGTACGTACGGCTACACATCAAGCTATACATTTCCAGTATAAGCTGAGCTCGCATTGTACGAAAATCCTGTACGATACGAGATCAGCATAAAATGGAAATGTATAGCTTGATGTGTAGCCGTGTGTACATAAATAATAAAAAAGGGTGTTTCCAGGAGAAAACAGTTCTCAGTTCTACAAAAATCCTATCATAAGTAATATTTATAATTGTACATTTATCGCAATTTTATTGTAAATCTTGAATGAAATAAGTTGTATTTTTACGTGACTTATGAGTTTTTAAACTGTGTTTTTAAACGACATTTAGGCGGACTCCACAGAAATCGTATCTTCGTCACTCAGACCCTTGTCCTCATTGATACCTGAGGGGAAATTTGATGGCGGAGAGGAAGGCCCCTGGGGGAAAGGGTTTTGTGGGAACCCTGGGATTTGTGGGAATTGCGGGAAAGCGGGAGCCTGGCCGGACTCTTGTGGTATTTGAGGAAAATTTGGGAAATTCGGGAATGTGTTTGTGGGTGGGTATGGCGGGAACTGAGGAACAGCTGGCTGAGTAGGTTCTGAGGCTGGAGGCTGAGAAGGCGACGGGGTTGAAGCTCCTGAATCTTGTCTTTGCTGCTCAGCGTTAAAGTCTGCTGAGTCTACTACGGCTGAGTCAGAGTCACCGGCCTGCTGACTTGGGGGGAAACTTGGTGAGCCTACAGGGTAGGCTGGTGCAATAGGAGCAGGACCACTAGGAGGGGCAGGGGCGCTGGGATAAGCAGGAGCAGCCGGGAATACAGATCCTAACACTGGAGCAAAAGAGGGTGCTGAAGGGTAGAAGATGTTAGCCGCTGGGATGTATGAGTGTCCTGCGACGGGGTAGTATGCTGGTTGTAAAGAGGAGAAGCTGTTGACTTGAGGCACTTGGTGGAATGCAAACTGTGGTTGAGCGGTGAATGCGTACGATGTTGGCACCTGTCGAAAAAACAAATAAAAGTATTTCGTAAAGCTCGTAGATCGGTAGGTACAGACGCCAACACATTAAGTTACTACAATCTGTCAATTTTCTTTAAAAGATTTTCAACTTTATCGCTAAAGAATGAAGTTCAATGTTAATTGGGAAAATTTGACAGATTGGAGTAGGTTGATGTGCTGGCTGGCGTCTATACATAAACGCTTTTAATAATTTTACAGATTTAAATAGACACTTAGAGATAACTACGTCAAATCACTCTAGAGTCGAATGTCCGTCTAGAATAATTCTCAAGCTCATCAGTTTACAAGCTTTATTACAAATTGTTACATATTTATAATTTCTGATAAAATTTGGCTGTGAAAAAAAACAAAAACTTAAGTCATTTCTGTTAATGCTGCCCACTTCTTGCCAACTTTAGCACTAAATACTATCGAAGGCAAACCTCATAAAGCATCTTCAGTATTGGAAAGAGACGGAGCTATACAGGATGTATAGCTATGTAGGACCGTGTTAATTTAGAAAACGAGTAACAAAGCATCCATCCATCAAAGACGGCATTAATGGGAAACAGGGTTGGGCAGTATTTGAATTACTTGTAATTGAAATACGTAATTGAAATACAAATACGTAATTGGTATTTGTATTTCAATTACTTCTTATAAATGTAATTTGTAATTAGTATTTCAAATACCTGACGCTGAGGTATTTTGTAGTTAGTATTTCAAATACTTATTGGCTCCAAAATACATTTGAACATAAATACATTTAGCGATCTTATGAATGGGTGCGATCTGCAGAAAATAGCGCTCGATAGCTTTCGTAAGCAAAATGGCGACCGCTAAATATGTAATATCTTTAAAGTTGGCAACACTGCACTTAAACTGTACTGTAGTCTGTACTGCAGGTACATACGTCAAATTGTCAATTACATAACTTGTCAATTGTAATTTTCATTCGGCGATGGAGTGAATCCTGTGAATGCTGTGAGATATTTAGCGGTCGCCATTTTGTAAAATATGATGGTAAGAATATATTCCCTTTGCCTAGGCTGGGCTGGATTAGTTCTAATCTATTTATATACCTAACCTAACACCAGACTGTATTTTGTAATTTGTATTTTGTAATTTAAATAAAACTAGTCAAAATACTGTATTTTGTATTTTATATTTCAAATACACGACTTAAAAATATTTTGTAATTTGTATTTTAAATAAGTGCGAGATAGTATTTTGTAATTTGTATTTTAATTAAAGCAAAGCATGTATTTTGCCCAGCTCTGATGGGAAAAAGCGTTTCCTGTTTGGCTCCAAAAATTTATAATAAAATACCACAGTCATATAAAGCATTGCCGTTGCCGGTAAATTTCTTTAAACAAAATGATGCAAGATTTATTAACGGACAAGTGTTATTATAATATAAGTGATTTTTTAAATGACACTACCCTATAACTTACTTTGTAATTTAGTTCTTTTTTTTTTTTTTATAAATTTTATTTTGTACGCCTTACGGGTGAAACATGGACGAACGAAATATTGTGACATCCTGCATGCTTAATTTGTATGTATACGCATGTTTTTTGACAAATAAAATGATCTTTATAGTACTTTATACTTTTTTATACTTTATCTCTTTATCTTTAAAAGCTTACCGCATTAATGTACTGTGTGGTGGAATAAGCGGTGGTCTTGGTCTCCCCTGGAATGATGGTTTTGAGGATTGGTGACGTCACAGCAATAGCACCAGGCCAGGAAATCGCCCCACCAGCCGCGCAGCTTGCGAACGCGCATAACAAGGTGATTACTAGTACCTGCAATGTTTTGTTAATACATTTTATATAATAGATTTCTACGGGGACAACAGGAATACACCAAAAATTTTAGGTTTACTATATAATTTAATTATACTGCCCTTGGCTCTTTGCAGAAACAGATCATCTTCTTTGCGCATATAAAAATGTCAAAGTCCATAAAACCTCAAAAAAAATAACAACGGGTTACACTCCGGGAGTGCCGGCAGAAGTGAAAACTTGAACATTAACGTTGTGCATTTTTGAATATTTTGGAATGGTTCGGGAATAATTTCGCACGAAATTGCTTTATTTTTCGGTATTAAAGTACTATCATTACATAAATGATAATACTTTTTAAATACAATATTCATTAGTAGTAGTAGTATATTTATTTATTTTCAAAATATAGTCTAACAAAAATAAAGCCTTCGATGATCCTCGCGTTGATGTCTTTTGTTCGATACATATAGCCTTCGGTGACGATGACGCGAGTTCCATGATTTTTGTTCACCCAAAAAGTGCTCAACGCGCCTAAGAGGTATTCACTTCAAAAAAACATGCCACGGTTGAACTATTCTTTCGTTGTTCGGGCCCACACAAGAAAAAAAAACTTACTGAATAAAAATGGGTAGCCACCACAGTTCAAAGCTAGTTAGTAAACCCACTAAAGGCCAAATCATAGGTAACACAGGCCTGTTTACATTGGGGGTATAAGAATGTTCAGCAATTATTTATAGTTTAGGAGATAAAAACTTTTTACAAAAAAAAGAACAACCGACTTCCGAAAAAGACACTACAAAGTCAAAAATAACTTTAATTTCGGAAGTCGGTGTATTTGGTTTTGAACTTTCGTTTTTTGCCACCGACTTCCGAAATTAAAGTTATTTTTGACTTTGTAGTGTCTTTTTCGGAAGTCGGTTGTTCTTTTTTTTGTAAAAAGTTTTTATTTTGCACTTTTTAGTTGTGGTACCTACCCCATACAAATTCGAATACCACTAACCTGCTATGTAAATAACAGTGATTGGAAGTTATCATTATGTCATCCATATATACTAAGTAGGAAAAATACGTATTATTGAAGCTAACTCAAAAACTATCCAAGTAAAGTTAATAAAATTTATATGGGACCACCTCGGGAGCATTCCCTTTCAAACAAAAAAACAATTTTCAAAATCGGTCCACAATTGACGGAGTAATCGCGTAACAAACATACAAAAAAAAAAAAAAAAAAAAAAAAAAAAAAAAAAAAAAAAAAAAAAAACATACAGACGAATTGAGAACCTCCTCCTTTTGGAAGTCGGTTAAAAACTTAACTCAAAGGGAAACATTTTGTTCGACAAAATTCGTTCTAGATTTTTTGTCCCCAAAAATTATATAAAGGGAGTGAGGGAAAGACTTCCCTGTAATTTTAAAAACTCTCATGTACCGCAGACTTATGAAAACCACCAAATGTAAATTATTTCGTTTATTAGGAGTTCAAAGAAAGTTCGATATTTAAAGTGAATTATTGTGCTCACTGAAAACTATTTCTAGTTTACGTATTAAGTTGAAAATTGGTTCAAATACAATATTTTTTTATGTCCTTTTGGTGACTGTTGGAAATAATGTCTGGTTAATTATAAGAACTATTTCCAAACATTTTTTTTATTCTTTTGACATACATATACATGCATATGAAGTTCCGTAAATATTACATTATAAACCAAAGTGAAAAAATGCAATGCTTTATGGATACTTTTTTTTCATAATTTTTTATGAATTTGATGATAATATTATTCCAATTATTTAATTTTAATTATTATTTATATCGATTAAATTCATCATGAATTTCTAAATCGAGTCAGAAATGCAATTTCGACATCATTACTTTAGCTGTCTCAAGTTAAATAAATGGTTGGAAAGATTATAGTACTAAATAATCGCTGAACAAGTGAACATACCTACATGGGTTTGTAACAAAATCTATTTATACACATATGTATACATATACATCTATAGGTACCTATAAAACGTGTTCCTTTTAATATCCCATAACAATAACTCTAGGCCCTTTAGGGTATTAACAACACCACGTCAAAGAATCAACTGGCACAAGTTTTTTTTTTCCATTCTTATACAAATAATTCGACAAAGTCACGATTATTGTTTTATGTGAAACACTCGGTGGCATTTAATTCAGACTTTAACTGTCCATTAAAAAAAAATATGACAACGTCGCATTTTCTTAGTTTTAATATATGTATGATATAAAATGGTATGATATATGTATGATAGATCGGTTTTAATTAAAATTATTTACTCCGACTTATCAATGAAACAGATACACACATCGAGAGTAGTGTAGTGTTATGTTATCTTCGAATTTATGTATTTTCGAAACACTGTCTTGTTCTAGGACTTTTTGTATTATTTTTACTTAATAGCATAATTATAATTAGAGTTTTGGGACAAAGGAACACGTTGTATATGTATATGTCTATCATTAATGTATATTATACTAGACAAAACCTGCTGTGTGGCCGCTTAGTTCCTCTAAACTAAGTACCTACTTTTTACCTTGAGTCACCCTAATTTAGTTTGTAATAAGTTGTATAACTTTTTAAATGGTTGTTGATTCAAATTTGGAAGAACGATGACACCAAAATGATGGCCAGTAATCCAGTATGTCGGCTTTAAAACTGCATCAAAACTTTTTCTTTGACTTAATACTATACTTATTGATGTTGAGGAAGGTCTACCCTTCATGCTCAACATGGGATTAGCTCGAGTTAGTAGCCCGGTAGAGTAATTCTTAATAAAAAAAACAGACACTAAATAATTCACTCCAAATTCACAAGTCGAATTCACAATATCACTTCTCGTCACTTGATGTGTATTTATAGTATATTCCAAGGTTAAGCACGTACCTTCATATTGGAGGCACAAAAGTGTTCTCTGTAATACTCACGTTGATCTCCTGACGAGCCTTTTATACAGTATGTAGAACCCCGCCCACAGCTAAGAAAGAAAGTCACCAACTAGATACGTCTCGCATATTATTATTTGATGCACTCGAAGTAAGTCGAGTCTGCTCCCCGATTCGGATCCTCCCGATAACTCATTTTAATTTCGAAGAACTTACGCAGTAACTACTTGCTAACTTAGTAAATTGTATTTGAATAAACAATATTTGTATGATTGTTAATTGACTCAGGCGTGACCTTGCGGAAATCCATCATAAAACACAATAGACGATGTATATCTAGTAACTTAATCCGCTTAAACGCTTAAGCGGATTAAGTTACTAGATATACATCGTCTATTGTGTTTTATTTGTATGATTACCTGAGAATATTAATTGTTTTAACCCACCTATCGTTTTATTTATGAGGTGAGGCCAGGAATAAAATCAAAACATAGTAGGTAAAGAAAATTGAATCGAATAAATGGGTGCGCCAAAGTTCACCTAAATTTTCAACTCCGATAATTGGAAATCCGAAAATGTTCTTCCTAACATTTTTCATCCTAACAATCACAATTCCTAACTACCCTGTCTCTAATGTTCATAATTCCGAAGCATTCAACTTCATAATGTCAGTAGCAATAAACATCTATTATACTTTTATTTGTTTTCCTATATTTTCTCAACATAACCATCTTTTACGCTATTATTCAAAGTCATATCTTTTTTGTTTAGATTAGGATTAGGTTAGGTTAGGTTAGAACTGTGACCAACTACGCGCGAGCCGAGCGAGCGAAGCGAGCGGTGCCGCGGCAGCGGCCGGCGAGCGCTACCTCGAAATTGGTCGCGAAATTATTCTAAGTATTTTTTTCATAGTGCCCCCAAGACGACACTTTGACTTGAATTTCATTCATTTAAGACAAAAATCAGTGAAACGACATTTAATCATTCTATACACTTGGTTTTTAGACATAATTATCTCAGGTATAGTTATAGTAATAAATATGTAACAACAATAACCAAAAATAAAATGTAAAAATGTGAACAGTTGTTTTGATCACAAGAAATAGTTTAAAAACAAACCTTTTCCTTCAAAGCATCTGGTTCATGATTATGTTCTCTCAGTAGGATAAAAGCGTTTTATGATAAAAACAGTAGGAGTTTAAATATATTTACATTAATGATATTATTAATTACAATTTTCGGAAACATGAGTATTATGAACATCGCCGGTAGCACTACAAATAGTATGAATGAAAACTTTAGGATGAAAAATTTTAGGAAGAGTGATCATTCGGATTACAAATCGTTAGGAAGAACAATTTCGGGTAAATAACTTTAGGTGAGCCAATATGGACCCCGAATAAATATTTGTAGTTCTATTCTGATCCTTAGAGGACGACACGAAGTAAAAATAAAACTAGTATTGTGCTCAGGTTGTTTCTTCATTTTATTCATAATAAAGGTACAGGTAGGTATACAAAATGAGGAAATATTAGTAACTACGTGCGATTAGATACCTTGTTAATGTTGTAAGTATTAAAATAATCAATCTGCGAACCTTTCGATTAGTAACCAGTATGCTATTTTATTTACTCTTATATTGACTCTTCTAGCCATAATTGTGATATCTAAGATATCTTTGTTAAAATATAGTATAAAGAGTGGGGTGCGCCAAAGTTCACCTAAATTTTCAACTCCGATAATTGGAAATCCGAAAATGTTCTTCCTAACATTTTTCATCCTAACAATCACAATTCCTAACTACTCTGTCTCTAATGTTCATAATTCCGAAGCATTCAACTTCATAATGTCAGTAGCAATAAACATCTATTATACTTTTATTTGTTTTCCTATATTTTCTCAACATAACCATCTTTTACACTATTATTCAAAGTCATATCTTTTTTGTTTAGATTAGGATTAGGTTAGGTTAGAACTGTGACCAACCACACGCGAGCCGAGCGAGCGAAGCGAGCTGTGCCGCGGCAGCGGCCGGCGTGCGCTACCTCGAAATTGGTCGCGAAATTTTTCTAAGTATTTTTTTCATAGTGCCCCCAAGACGACACTTTAACCTGAATTTCGTTCATTTAAGACAAAAATCAGTGAAACGACCTTTAATCATTCTAAACAGTTGGTTTTTAGACATAATTATCTCAGGTATAGTTAAAGTAATAAATATGTAACAACATGTGTAAACAGTTGTTTTGTAATCACAAGAAATAGTTTAAAAACAAACCTTTTCCTTCAAAGCATCTGGTTCATGATTATGTTTTCTCAGTAGGATAAAAGCGTTTTATGATAAAAAACAGTAGGAGTTTAAATATATTTACATTAATGATATTATTAATTACAATTTTCGGAAACATGAGTGTTATGAACATCGCCGGTAGCAAACGCATTTTCTTTCTTTCTTTCTTTACAAATAGTATGAATGAAAACTTTAGGATGAAAAATTTTAGGAAGAGTGATCATTCGGATTACAAATCATTAGGAAGAACAATTTCGGGTAAAGAACTTTAGGTGAGCCAATATGGACCCATAAAGAGTAAGTTATTTCTACTATCTGCACTTGTCAAAGAACCTCAACAATTAATCTATAAATCTTTATATATATTTTTTTAACTAGAGCTTCTGCCCGCGTCTTCGTCCGCGTGGAACAGTTACTGCGGGCTAACGCTAAAAAAAACCCCCGATTTTGAAACATTCTTCATTGGTACTCCGCTCCTATTGGTCTTAGCGTAATGATATATAGCCTATAGCCTTACTCGATAAATGGACTATCTAACACTGAAAAAAATCTTCAAATCGGACCAGTAGTTTCGGAGCCTATTAGGTACAAACAAACAAAAAATCTTTCCTCTTTATAATATTAATAAGTATAGATAACGAATAACATCAAAAGTGTTAAAGTTAAAGAAGTGTCGGCGTCTAAAGTCACCGTTTCGGAATTCATTATTATCTTGTCTTTACTTGAAAAACATATTATAATACTTATTAAAAGTATTATATTATGTTTTTCAAGTTTTAAGTTTCTATAACATGTTCCTAAAAATGGGAAGTCAATGACGAATTTGCGAAATTAATCCGAGAAGGCTTGTTAGTTATTTATTTATTTTATTATTTATGTGCAGTAAAATACATTATAGTTACAACATAATTATAGTACATACAAAGGAACTGCTTATTTCTATATTTCTTGTTTTGTGTTAAATAAATTAAAGTCAAAGTCAAAGTCAAATTATTTATTTGCATAATACATGTTAAAAAGGTGTTACAGGTATATAAGGTACATTGTATTATAACCTAATGAGATGTGCAAATTAATATATTAGGAACTAATCGCAACATTAAATATACAGAATAAAATTTAAATTAATTTACATTAAAAATAGAATGGCAAAATAAAAAATACATAAGTCAAGTAGAATTTTAATAATAATTATTAGATATTCGTGGTCATTTCAGATAAAATCAGTCATCTTTCATTTAAATAATCATTAATAGAATAGTAACATTTTTCTACTAGGAATTCGTGCAAACCTAATTTGAATTGGTCTATTTTGTGTAGGTCAGTGATAGTTTTTGGCAACTTATTGTATATTTTGGGTGCCATAAATAATAAAATATAATAAAATATTGTGTGTTTTTTACCCGAAGGCCATTATTATTTTAGTGTTTAGTTTGCTAAAACCTACGCACAACGGGGGTCAAGCCCCCAAACGACAATACTGAATTCGCTAGTGGTCTGTCTGTACCACTGCTGACTGATACACGCTGTACAAGTAAATAAAATAAAATGTTTAGTTCTTTGTTTGACACTTATGCGTGCCCTTTGATAATATACCTGATACTTCCATCTGATTGTGACAAAACTTTGGTATCTAAGTTGTTACGTGCACGCTGGAGAAAATTTTGTATCGGTATAAAAACTTTTTACAAAAAAAAACACAAGCGTGTCAGTTTTGGAAGTCGATTGTTTTTTTTTTTTGTAAAAAGTTTTTTTTTTTCACTTTTTAGTTGTGGTACATACCCCACACAAATTCGAATACCACTACCTGATTATGTAAATAATAGTGACAGGAAATTATCATGATGTGATGATAATTTATCTCATAGGCTAAGTGGGAAAAACAGGTATTTTGAAGCTCACTCAAAAACTACCCAAGCAAAGTTAATAAAATTTATACCACCTCTGAAGTATGACCTACCAAGCAAAAAAGAATCATCAAAATCAATTCATAATTGGCGGAGTAATCGCGTAACAAACATACAAAAAAAATACAATCGAATGGAGAACCTCCTCCTTTTTGAAGTCGGTTAAAAGCCATCCTCCACGCAAGCTAGTCGGCGGGCATAAACTAGTTTGAAATATATCTTGTTAGTCTTCATGTAAGTATTTACAAATAAAGCGTTCCATTTAAGGGTACCCGGCCCTGCCGTCTTCCGTCAGGGACGGGGAAAAAATCGGTTACGTACAATTTGTACAAACATTTTCACATAGCTCCGTGTCAGGCGCATCCGAATCGTCAATTCGTCAGTGTCCAGGAGCACGCTCGGACGCACGGATGCTCTGACAGTGCTATCCGATTTTTATCTAGGCACGTTGACAACAAAGAGATTTAAGATTATCTTAAATCTCTTTGGTTGACTACAACATGAACACAGAAAGGTTGATAGAACTTGTACGACAGAATAATATACTTTACGATCTTTCTAATCCACATTATTTGAATTCTAAGAAGAAAAAACAGATTACACTGATACCGATTTCCCTGATATGTGTGAACACGGGTGACGGACGGCACGTCCCTGACGGGAACACTGAAACGAACAACTCTGAACTCGGATAGCCCTGACCCGGAAATGTGTGGATAGCCCATAGGTACAATACGGCCGATATAACTTGAACTGAAATTCGCGCAGAAGGCTGCGCCATACATTTTGTAGAAACCAAATGGTGACATGAGGCAAGTGTGAGTGAGAGAATGATGTTCTGATCTGTTATATCGGCCGTGTCATAAGTCCAGACCCCAATCTGTCTTTCTTTAACAGATTTTCAACTTTATCGCTAAAGATTGAGGTTCAATGTTGATTGGGATAATTTGACAGATTGGAGTAGGCTGATGTGCTGGCGTCTGTACTTGCCTACCTAATAACAACAAGTTCTCATTCATACCAAAAACTTTTCTGAAACTAAGTATAAGCTCACATATGCACGAACGTAATAAAATCGCGGCGATTTTTTTTCGCGTATTGGATTTTCGTCGCTCTGCGTCAAAAAAACACACTGTTGGATATTCAACTCTCGACCGAGAGTTGAAAATCCAGGGAAGGAAAAACAGCCGCGATAAAAACACGTCCGTGCGAACCTGGGCTAAGTAAAGGCTCGTGCAAACCAGCGCAACGTGACTCGAACAATACAATTTCTAAGAAAACTTCACGGTATGACAATAACCGGTGTCACGTTGCGCTGTCGCATCGCGCTAGTCTGCACGAAGCTATAGGCTAAGAACTCACGGAGCCATTTTCACCCGGCCGCGCCCGCCGCGGTGACGGCACCGCAAACACTCGTACGAACACTTAGTCATGTACTACGTGTTCGTACGAGTTTTTGCGGTGGAAATTTAGATATTAATTTATACGACGCAGTTTATGACCGTGGCTTGCGTAGAGATGTGCAATGTGTTTCTGCCCGGCAGGAAAATAAGGAAAAAACCCGGCATTTTGGGCATAAAATTATAACTTTCCAATAAATGCCCAATTGCAGGGCATATAAATTTGGGTTCGTTAAACGTGATTTAATACAGTTCTTCATGTAAAATAGTACTTATTAAAGAAAAAAAAAGAAGAAATATCAATTTATTGAACACGATTTCATTATAAAATAATAACATCGATTTACTTTTTCATGTGAAAATTAACAATAAAAATTTTATATAAAAAATAGTAAAATATGTGCAGTGTGCTATGTGCATCTGTGTGTGTGTTTGTGTTTATAACCGGAAGGCTCGAATAGAATACTCGTAGAATAAATGCGTGCGGTATCTGAAACTGACACAGGCAGACGACTATCATCAAAATGGCATGGCGGCGCGGCATGGTACGTGTGCGCATCCACCCTGCAAGTCCTGCAACCCTTTTTCTTTTTTGGCTGGGAAATCATCAAATAACTTCTCCCGTTCTGGGCGAAGTGGGAGGGCCACTTCGCCCAGAACGGGAGAAGTTATTTGAAAAAACAGGGCTGTATTTTTTTTCTTTTGCTTATATCTCGAAAATGGTGCGTCCTATCGCAAAAATAATGAAAATTTTGACCCCCTTTATAAAACTTTATGTTGGTAATAATTTTTCATATTTTCCATACAAAAAGTGAAAAATTCCATAATATAATATATTATAATAATGTGTATAATAATACAGTTCGAGGGTAGAGTAAACAAGTACCACGTGGAGTCGCGACGAGATTGTCAAATTCGATTTTGGATGTGTCAAAATTATTTTTTAATTTAGATATTTTTTTGTCAGAATAGCTGTTAAAGATTCTCATAGGCAAAAGTAAGGAATTTTAGTGATAGTTTAGTTCGATGTACAAGAGAATCGGCACCAATATCAATTTCGTAAATTAATTCTGAAACAAAAAATATATGCCCCGATAAATGCCCAAGGGCAGAAATTTATGGGCACTTATTAGGAATTTTCCCAATCTGCCCAAAATGCCCGGGCATTTGCCCATCTCTAGGCTTGCGCCATTGTTTTGCACCCGCCGCCGCGGCGGGCGCGGCTGAAAACCGCTCCGTGAGTTCTTAGCCTGAATTTAGCCCGGAGTCTGGACTGCCAGGTCAATGGCAATACGCTCGCCCTATATTACGTGGGACTTAAACATATATAACTGGCGAAATGTTGTTGTTCTACAGGTACCTCCACCTCTGCCTAACCCATCGGGGAATACAAGCGTGATGTTATGTTTATGTTTAAAAAAAATTGAATGTTCTTCGTTATCTCCAAATCCAGAGAACATATTCATCTTCGATATTCATCGTCGACGATGAATGTTGGGTTTTTTTATTTCATTTGTTTGATTTTTTTTCGCCGTGGTCTTTGGTGTATTCGTAGGTTTATTCCAATTAAGTTTCGCAAGATGTTTCTGTAATATTCCGGAAACCAGTTTTGCAGAATCTTGAGGTTTTACTGCTGGTTCTCCTTCAACGGTATCCGTTGATAACATATTTCTAAACGTCAACACTACGAGCTTTAGCAGTCTACCTAGGGGCAGCTGTTTTGCCAATTCCACGTCAGCTAAAAAACAGAAAACATAGTCATGTTTCATTTTATCTATCGATCTATCTTCTATATCTATCTATATATCTATAAGGTGTATCTATTCATACATGAAATACTCTTAAGGGGTCATTGTACACGCGGCTACACATCGAGCTATACATTTTCAGTTTAAAAGCTGACCTCGTATTGTACGGAAATCGTTTACAATGCGAGATCACCATAAACTGAAAATGTATAGCTTGATGTGTAGCCGTGCGTACTCATCATTATGAACAACTTTTACTATGGGACCAACGAAGAAATCGCGAAAAAATAAAAATCTGCTGCTCCCTACATTTCTATTCGCATATCTCGTCAAAATGTAGGGAGCAGCTGATTTTTTTTGGTATGGGACCAAAAAAATCAGCTGTTCCCTACATTTTGTGTTTAGTTTAGTGAAAGTTGTTCATAATGATGAGTACAATGACCCCTTAAGAGCTTTCCGGTATGGATAGATACAGTACCTTATATATATACAGGGTGGCAGGGACATCGACGCGAAGCCGGTTACCATGAATTCAGTACATGCTTCTGAACCCCCCTGAGTTGTAATTTTTCGTCGGTTATTTAAAAAAAAAACAGCTGTTTCATAGAAAAGTGCAATACCTACGCGGTGAAAATGTATGGACTCAGCTGATTTTTTTTTAATAACCTACGAAAAATTTCAGCGCAGGGGGGTTCAGAACCATGTACTGAATCCATGGTAACCGGCTTCGCGTCGATGTCCCGGACACCCCGTATATATAAATCAATTGTCTCGCGTTTAGTGTCGCAAAAACTTGAAAATGGCTCGACTGATTGTGATGAAACTTTGGTAAGTAGTTGGGTGCGCGCCGGAGAAGGTTCCAAACAAAAAAGATCCTACGAAAAAGGCAATGGAACGCGTGCCAAAAATGAAAGGCTGTTAGTTGGTAAGAGCATCACTTGAGAACGGCTCGACAGAGAGAGACATTCGTTTTGAATTGTTGGTAGAAAATAATAGTCCTATTAGTATTAGGTTTTGGATAGAAAAATTAGAAATGTATCCCGGAACATTTTCAAATTCTGGAAAAACTAAATGTCCTTTTTCTAGGGATTCTTGTATGAACTATTGACAACATCTGTCAGGTCGGCTAGTTTGAAATAAATTCGTTTATATCGATCGTGCGTTTGTACTTTTTAAAGGTGTTTATTTCAGGTAATTTTTCCATGCGTTATATCTAAGGCCCTTTTCTCATTGGTCGGTGAGTCAGCGGTGATCAGCACTCTCGGATTACCCGGTACCGAAAGCTCACCGAGCGCCTGTACGGTTTACCCCGTCTTGTAGAAAAACATTGAGTGCCTGCTCAGTGTGTTGAGACACGTCAAAATATTATACACTAGCGGACCTGACAGACGTTTTCCTGCCCGAACAGCGCCACCTACCGGCTCCAATTGTATTTTCAAACCATCCAGGGATCCACTCAAATAGACACAAAATTTCATCCAAATCGGTCCAGCCGGAGTTAGGTGACAACACACGCACAGAAGAATTATATATATGTATAAAGATTTGTTTCAATTATAGGATTTCGCCAATTGCGCTTTCGTTGTTTTCGTAAACGGAGATAAATATAACACGCCACAACATCTAAATCACCCGAAAACGACATTTTGCGAGGATCTAAGCGGTACTGCACAAATTATGCCGAAAACATAACGTCAGGTACCAATGATAGCAGTGCGGTATCGTTTCGGTACACAGAGCATACAACACCACACTGTTGCTTACCGACCAATGAGGAAAGGGCATCAAAATGGAGAAAATCCCTCAAGTGAAATGTGGAATGTATAAGGTATTACACAACATCAAGTCCTCATTTTAGCGGTTACAGTCTTCTAAGTCTAAAAAGCGATAGAAATGTGACTATTGATATCGCAAAATTACCTAGCTAATAAGATTATTACCTAAAGGGCACATGTAACTTTACCCATAGATTTCTTCATTCTGACTTTTTCTTGTTTTCCATCGATGTAGTCCATATTAACACGTTGAAGGAGCGCTGACATAATGATGTGATAAAAATCATTTTCCTGAATTCCAAAAAAAAACAATGTAGCTACAAAACTTCATACACAGCAAGCTTGAAAAATTTTAATTGCTGAGCAAACTTTGAACAAAGTTCTGGCTGCAAATATAGCAAAAAAAACAGCTATAGTACCTAATAGGTAAAAAAAAAAAGGACTGAAAGAAACAAACCTTTACTACAACTTCTGTGACTGCTGTAACTTCAGTAGGCGGAGCCATAAAAAAAGACACACACGAAACAAGTGAAATCACATAAAATAGTGTTACAGTATTCTGGAATAACGACATTATAAATCACAGACTTTCTACTAGATAGTTTAATTATAAAATGAAAATAGGTCTCGTTAACTCTTCGCGTTCAAGCGAACTAAGACACGGCTTTATCAACGGAACTGTACTATAGGGATACCAATTTGTTTTCGTATGCACCCATAATAACGATTGATAAACTTAAATCAAAACAAAAGAATATTTCAATTGTTTTCTATAGTTACGATTAGATGGATTGTTTTAGAGATTATGGTGGCTACACACATATTATAAAACAAAGTCCCCCGCCGCGTCTATCTGTCTGAACGCGATAAACTCAAAAACTACCAATTAGATTTTCAAACGGTTTTCACCAATGGACGGAGTGATTCATGCGAAAGATTTAACTATATAATTCATCAAGGTTTTGTGTAAACTGGCTGAAATGTGACGATTATTGTTGAAGATGTCGGAAAAAATCATGCCGACTGGGAACTTCACGTGCGTGCGCCGCGTAAACCGTAAAAGATCCATAAAAAATATGTTTTACAGAATGGTTCATCTTAAAAAGTTCAACTAAAAAGTCCACGATGGCATCCGTCTATCTTCTAAGGATGAATTACAGTAACCATTATTATCTTTCAGAATTTGATAAAAAATATATTGTTATTTCCGACACTATTTTGACCAGGATCATTTATTAATCCTTATCCAATTAAATATGTTATTTAAATTGGGCATTTAATATATAATAAGCCTTTACATCATATAATTTAAATGAAAAATTTAAAAGATATCGCAGATTCAAAATTACGCGTAACAAAATAATCATGCTTGACGGCAACGCGCCACAGCGGTGGGAGTCAATGACCTTTTCCTCGGCTATTAGGTATGTAATCCCGGTAGTACGTTCCCGTGGGATATTTTACGACATCCACGCTGACGAAGGCGCGGGCAAAAGCTAGTAATATTATAAAGAGAAAATTCATGTTGCTTTGATATAGGTATTTGGTTCGTTTTAACGTTATGTTACATTTCATGTTACGTTTCACATTATTATGTGTACCCACCATTAGATACGGTGATCGTATAGTTTATGTTACGTAAGTAAAACAACAATAACATGACTAACTCATTGGTTTTGTCCTCTTACTGTTGATCTACAGGATGTATTAGAAAGGTGTGGCCAAAATTTAGGGTGTGGTAGGTACAGACCATCAAACTGAACATTTGAACAACTCTCTCCTGAGACCAGTATCTAATACAAATAATAATATATATGGCTAGCAGTGGTATCGGCCCCGACTTACGAGTTTGTAGGTCGTGGGCCCTAGTTAGAAAACTAGGGCATGCAATACCGGTTTACCGTTTTACCGGTAAACCGCCTATTTTGACGGTTAGTAAATTACCGGTAAAAATAAATGAAACCGGTAATTTACCGGTGTTTAATTTTGTACATAAATATTATTATGAACAAAATGTTCATGTAAATGATTGACAGTTTTGACGTTTACGTTGACGTTTGTGACGTATGACAAGATTTATTTATTTTGTATTTGTTTTTTGCTTATGTTCAACGGTGTTGGGTGTTTTATTTGTTACAATCTACGAAGCAGCAACATATTTAAAATCTGAAGCTATATCTTAATTACTTATTATTTGATTTTTGATTGAAGTTTTGTAGAACCATTGATAATTACGAGTAGTACTAATTGTTTTCATTATAAAAATATTTTACAATTATTGTTTGCTTGTCTATATGGCATGAATAATTACGTTTACATCCAAGTTTTAAACTTAGTAAGTAGTAGTTTTAAGCTTTGATAATAAAGGAAATAGTTTATTTACTTTATTATCAAAGCAAATTTGAAAAAATACATCCATTACCGATTTAGCGGTTTACCGGTAAAAAAAAAATGTTTCCGGTTATTTTACCGGTAAAAAATATCGACGGTTTTTGCAAGCCCTAGTTCAAACCCAAGCAGGCGCTTTACTTTGTGTAAATAATTTCATCACCACTGCTCTCAAAACGGTGAAGGAAAATATCGTGAGGAAACCGGCATGTCTTAGAACCAAAAATTCGAAGACATGTGACATCTACCAACCCGCACTGGGCCTGCGTGGTAGATTAGAGCCCACTCCCTCTCACGGAGAGGAGGCCTGTGTCCCAGCAGTGGGAACATTAATAGGCTGATTATGTTATCTAACAACTTAAACGAGCAATTCTTGTATATAAATGTATATATATAATCTGAAATCTCGGAAACGGCTCCAACGATTTCGATGAAAGTTGACGGGGGTGAAAAATCCATCTTCATATTATTTACCCCCGTAAACCCCTAAATTGCAATCTGATCAAACGTTGATGTACCTGGACGATATGTTTATATTTTCACCCCGAGCAGAGCTCGGTTGACCAGACTGATATTGTTATGTAAATATACAAATAATATCTATATAATACAAATAATAATATATATTATAATAATACAAAACTTCAATACCTCTTCGACCCAAATGTATGGGAAGACTGATAATTTTATATGTATACTAGCTTTTGCCCGCAACTTCGTCCGCGTGGAATAGTTTTACTTTGGGCTAACACTAACTTTAACCCGCGACTCCGTTAAAAAAAACCCCTGATTTTGAAACATTATTTATTGGTGCTCGGCTCCTATAAGTTTTAGCGTGATGATATATAGCCTATAGCCTTCCTCGATAAATGGACTATCTAACAAGAATTTTTCAAATCGAATCAGTAGTTCCTGAGATTAGCGCGTTCAAGCAAACAAACAAACTCTTCAGCTTTATAATTAGTATATAGATATAGATGGAGGTTCATATCGGTCATTCATAAACAGATTATACAAGGCACTTTTGGCGCGTGGCAAATCGGAAACAACGTTGGCATCTTGTTTTGGGGGTTCCGTACCTCAAAAACGGAACGGAATTACGGAACCCTTATAGGCTCACTACGTTATCAGAATGTCTGTCTGTCTGTCAGTCTGTCAAGACCTCTAAGAAGGTATCTAGTTGAAATTAAAATCAAATATGTATACATAGATACAGGAGTATATAAATGTAAAAAGAACCCTATCCCATCCGAAGGGGGCCCTACTGCAATAACATTAGCTGAAAGTAATAAAAAATCGAATTATTATTGAAAATAAAAAAAGTTATTGCTATTTAAAAGTCACATTTTTGCTACCAAAATTACCCCAAATTCATAAAAAATGTGTATTTTTTTTTTCGATTTTTTCTACACATAAATAATAGATTCTCAGTGCGATACCTAACAACGGATCGGACAGGGTTTTTTAAATGTTGTATAATATGTAGGTATATCTGGCAAGCAAATCTCTTTTAGGAAAATCAGAATTTTGAAGAGATAGACCACACACACACACACACACACAGTTAGGGATAGCTATTACCTGAAAAAAAAACTGGAGTTCTCCGGGACTGGAGAAAAAATACTGGTGATACTCAAATCACAACTTCTGATCAAGATGAAAAAGACAGTACTAGAGACTCTGCTATTTTGTCATGTCTAACTTATGGATAACAGACTTGGATTAACTATTTTATGATAACAATGCGAGAAACAAGATTCAAACCACACAGAAATCTATGAGCATCAAACTAAGTGAACGTAAGGAAAGGAACACAGACATACGCAACAGAACTAAAGCCACAGATAATCTCAATTTTTCGCAAAGCCTGAAATGGAGGTGGACAGGCCAAGTTACAAGGTATTCTGTTGATCGTTGGACAATCAGGACAACTAAATGGGAAGGTCCACGAGGTACCAGAATTGGAGGCCGGCCGTGCGCCCGATGGCAGGACGAGATTATTGCGAACGCTGGGCGAGACTGGCTACTCACCGCGACAGTTAGAGAAAAGTGGAATTCTTTGGAGGAAGCTTTTACCCGAACACACACTAATGTTATTTTATTTAATCTTAATTATTTTATTTTAATCGAAATTAGTAATTTTTATATTTCAATGCATGATGTAAATTGAATTCAATAATTTTAAGTATTAAGAAATCGAATCCTTAATAATGAAAAAATAAAGGAAATATTATCATTCTCCTGCCCTTATTCCAATTTATTTGGGGTCGGCGCAACATTTATTTTTTCATGTTTTTTTATCTATTCAAAAACAACCGCCACCTGTATTGGCTCATGGGAAGAAACTCTGTGTTCTCTGTAGACAACAAACTCCTCATCTACAACTCGGTCCTTAAGCCAATACGGACCTACGGGATCCAAATTGTGGGGCGCCACCAGCAAAACCAACGTACTCTGCCTACAAAGAGTCCAAAATGATATCCTGAGGTCAATAGCAAATGCACCTTGGTTCACTAGGAACGACTAAATCCACGACTATCTACAAATGCCATCAATAAACTCTGAAATCGAGCGATACAAAAAACAACACAAGGCATGCCTAACCATGCATCCAAACTCACTAGTTACGGAACTGTAAACCGACAGCGGTTAAATAGCTTTTTAATCCCTACGGACTAAAAGTGATTTCAATTTGGAATATGGATATTGTTAGTAAAAGTTCTAATCGCCAAAGAGATCAATCACGAATATTGTATGAACAAGTAACAGGTTTGCCAACCTGTTACTTGTTCATACAATATGCGTGATGAGAGAGGGAAAGTGTGAATTTGGTCAAAGTAAAAATCCACGATGCGAAAATTTTTAAATTTTTGTCATGGGTATCGTTTTTATAGTTTTCGAAGATGGTAAAGCCGATAGTGAGATCAAAATGTAAATTCAAGATGGCAGATGCGAAAATGTTCAAATTTTTCGTCATGGGTATCGTTTTCATAGTTTTCGAGAGTAATAAAACCGATAGTAATGTAAAAATGTAAATTTGTTTGTCGAGTGAGTCACGGAAACTAAGCTTGGCAAACAACATAATGGCAAGGGACAAGTTAAAGTAAACGGTCTGTACTTACCTATCCATTTTAATTTCACATTCTTCAATATCATCTTCATCATCATCATATATTTGTTTCAGGCGCTGTTCCTACAGAAAGTCGTAATAGCCGAGTACCTACCTACCTAGTTAAATGGCGAATAAGGCAAAATTGGGATTTTTTGCCGTCTTAAGGCCGCGATCTAAGTATAAATATAACCTAAATCACTAGTCGAAGGGCGAGGGTTTTTTATATTTTATCATTTTATCGTAGGTATATGTAGTCCATTTGATACTTACAGTTTATCAATGAATAATATTTTCACGTCAAAAATAGAGAGACTAAAAGGTTTTCCAACTGTCCACAATTTCCGACTGACCTTGTATATTTGAATTGATTAATGAAACTATGTAGGTAGGTCATTAATAAATCGTGCAGGACGTCCTTGCAGCAGCAGCCGCCAGCCAGCGGTGCCGCGGTGAGGCTACTGAGTTTGCTCCAAATGTATCAGATACCAATCAAAGTTGACATTTGCCAGCAGTTACTGGCTTTATCATAATCTCTCCCTGACATTTCTAACTTACCAAACTTGTTCTACATATTATACGAAAGTAATCTTTTCGTTGCAACAGAAGTGCAATAAATTTTATTTGTGTTACAATAATTCGCTACACACATAAATTCCAAGCAAGTAAGTACTTAGGTGAAATTATTTACACAAAGTAAAGCGCCTGCTGGGGTTCGAACCCACGACCTACAACTCGTAAGTCGGGGCCGTTACCACTGGGCCACCACTGCTCTCAAAACGGTGAAGGAAAACATCGTGAGGAAACCGGCATGTCTTAGAACCAAAAATTCGAAGACATGTGACATCTACCAACCCGCACTGGGCCCGCGTGGTAGATTACAGCCCACCCCCTCTCACAGAGAGGAGGCCTGTGTCCCAGCAGTGGGAACATTAATAGGCTGATGATGATGATGATGAAGTACTTAGGTACGTATCTAGGCACCTACATACCTACCTATACACATTAAAATCATAATCAGCCTATTAATGTTCCCACTGCTGGGACACAGGCGTCCTCTGTGAGAGGGAGTGGGCTGTAATCGACCACGCGGGCCCAGCGCGTATTGGTAGATGTCACATGTCTTTGAATTTTTGGTTCTAGGACAGTAGTTCCTCACGATGTTTTCCTTCACCGTTTTGAGAGCAGTGGTGATGAAATTTTTTTCACAAAGTAAAGCGCCGACTTGGGTTCGAACCCACGACCTACAACTCGTAAGTCGGAGCCGTTACCACTGGGCCACCACTGCTCTACATTTTAATAATTATAATCTATACATATTTATTAATCAAATTATAAAGGATGTCTCAGCAGAACTTGAATTTGTAATCGCGCGCCATTTTCGACTGTCAATAGGGTTGTTGAATGGGGGAAAAAATACAATTTAGTCCGTCAGTCAGATAATAAAAAAAATATTAGACACATATTTTTTACTTTATGATATTAATAAAAAATGGTTTAGATAAAACGCATTAAAGTCGGGGAGTGGGGCTCGCTACGTCACAAGTCGGTATAAAATCTACCGAGGAGTGACGTCACGCCACTTGTCCGTCGATAATCGATCGATATTTATTTACACGTCTTTTGATTACTCAAGAAAAGAAAAAATACATGTGGGCCCGAATATCAGAATAACAACGCTGCGGTATTTGTTATTTCTTTAAATATCGCAGCATTATGCTGAGATAGGAGCCTTTTTGGCCTCGCACAGGTGATTATATTTTGTAAATTTCATAAATACTCCGTTTTGTTTATATTTTCTTGTTTATTATGTTTTTACAATTACTGTTTGTATTTCCTGTGCGTGTTTTCTTTCTTTCTTTCTTTCTTTCATGTCCAATATTTTTTTAATAAACTACCAGACGGACAAATATTTTTTTTTCGTCAATATCCCTATTGTTGGGTCAGCCATATTTGATAGTTGTTTAATTAAAACATAGACATTTACGAAAATGGTGCGTTATCTCCACCTACAGATGAACGATTGTTAACAGTGAAAACCCATTATAAAAATGGGGCCAGGGCCAAATAAATTAGGGCTGAGTAAGTAGCAGATGACCCCACCTATCCGCCATTTTCGTATGTTCAACGTTCTGCCAAACACCCTGTATATTTCAGAGTTTTTAAAATTCATATTCTTTACTAAAACAGCCTTTACTTAGAACTAAAGTCATAATTGTTAATAAATATCTAACCTACTTGGTTCCAAAAGTATTAAAAACTTTTTCGTCGAACACTGGCTGGTAAAGAAACACGAAAGTCAATGAAAAGCAATAAGGCTACATTAAAGGTTATAAACTGCCAAAAAATCCCGATTTGCTTCAAAAACTTTCAAAGATCATTAAAATCAGAAATGAAATGCAATGTTTGTATAAAAAAGATAACACTGATATATAATTCACACCAAAGTTTTCTGTAATGAATAAGAAATGTCAGGTAAGAATTAAATTACAGTACATTTATGTACCTACATAATGTCATTTGAGTTACAGCGAGCATGTATTAAACTTTTTATTTAATATTTTTTCATATATTCGTGTATTTTTTTTTGTGTTCAGCAACTGATACTTCTGCGCAAAGTCCGGAAATTCCCAAACCAAAAAGAAAATGTAAGTACTTATCTTAATGTTTTTATGCCATTAATAATAGTATGCATTTTTATTTTAGATTCATACTGTTGGTTGTTTTAGGATTCATTTATTCATAAATGAACCTACCTAGTGTTTATTTAATCAGTTAGTTGTCTTAGGCCCACTTGCGCGTTACCAACTAACTCGGGGTTAATTCAATCTTTGGATTAACCCTGAGTTATAGCTTTTAACTCTGAGTTATTTAGCTAACCCATGAACACGCAAGTGGGCCTTATCGATTATTTCAAAATGATGTTGTATGGCACCTGAATCCTCACAGCATCTATGGCCGACAATATTCTCGGACTATTGCACGTAAACATAATTATCATGAGAAGTTTGGGAATAAGTGAAAAACCTCTTTCCGAAATAATGTTAAATTGGAACTTAATTTGTAGGTAGATACTTTAGTGCAATTACCAAGAATACTGCCCGTAACTATAAGATACTAAATTATCGATTCAATTAGTTATAAGATCAATACACTTTAACAAGTCCATTCATGATCGCCAAGTATGTGATTGAATGAATGCTAATTTGTAGCTACGGTATTGAAGAAATAAACCATTAATCTATCATCAGGCATATTAATAATGGCTGCCTAACATCGATAGCAAAAAGGGGTTTATTATTAATGAGTGCGTAGAAGAAAAATATTTCCCAGTGAGTATCGCGAGCGCCCCGCGCGCCTCCCCGATTTTCCTTCCCGCTGGGTTCGGCCGTCAGTCGGCCGGCACCCGCCGCGGAGCGAACAGCTCAGCACCCGACGCTCGCACACCACACACTGTTTATTTACAAATAGACCGTCACATTTGACAACAGCAGGGACAACACGCATTCACGTACGTTCGTAGTAGTCACTTTCATTGTTTTAAATCATCTCTCAATATAACATTTGGAAAATCCAGACGTTTTCAGAGAATGTCAACACAAACATTGTTATGTCTAGGCTACATTCACAATAGTGCCGATTTTCTGTTCGCTCTTCAAAGTTCCATTCGCTAATTCCTACACTTTAATTTAATCGCGTAAATATTAGCCGATATAACTTTGATAAATGTAACCTTAGTAATGGCTGAGAATGTTTAGTCCGCGATCGTTCCTAATAACACATTGCCAGATTAAGTAACTGTGTTCACACGTTACCAAGAGCGATAAATCGTCTGAAACAAAAGCCAGTGATTAACAGTGCTACATGCAAAAACACGCTGATGCAAACGTGTGCCAAACATTCGTTACGGTTTTTAAATAATGCCTATTGGGATAAAAGTTTGTAGAAACCGTTTTACTGATACATTTTTAAGTGACTAGATGTTGAAATGTTTACTCTAGATCAGATACTGCAAAGCCTAACTACAATAAAGTAAATTGCCAAACATTATTGACACTTAAAAAAAAAAAAAAACACAAACCGACTTCTTGAACATTTTCATTAAAATATTTGTGTTGAGTTGCCAACAAATACACAAATTCACTATGTGCTCATTCGTTTTGCCCCCAATTTGTTTGTTTACGCTTGATGCACTGCGCCCTCGCAAGTCGCATCCGATCGTAATAACACTTTTGAATCGAAGGAAATTCCTCTGGCCATTTTTAAATACATTCTAGAACCGACTGAGTCATACGTTACAATTCTCTAATGATCTAATTAACGATTAATTACCGCATAAGAGCTATAAATATAAACACATGTTGCCTCTACCATTATGTATTCGCCTCGCATCTAAAACTGTCTCTCCAACATTCTACTACTTTAACGAACAGCTGGATTCAGAAGCACTGGACTGACCTTGGGCTACTTGCATTGTATTTTTCAACTTGACAGCATCACTAGAACCTTGCCTACAACAACACACTAATGTTTTGAGGTCACATGCATCCATTATAAACAGCTTACAGCTTTAATAATACTAAAGCTTACGAAGTTACAGACTTGATTTTACCAAATTTTTGTTCATAAAGAATTGTAGGGTTGATGTGGGACGAGATATCACATACACATAGAAAAATCTAAATTCTTCTATTCATTTGTCAAAGAATAGAACTTATAGCAAATTCATCAACCTGCATTCTGCGATAGACTGACTGCCGACCACATAGACCTAATATGTCAGAAGCTAGGGGAACGGTTCCAATTGGTCGTTTCCTATGGCGAAGAGCCGGCAATAAACTCCACAGTTACTCTTTTAAAAATAATGTGCTTTAACAAAATTTTCAAATAACAGTTTTAATAAGTATGGGGAGGACAGTGTAGGCCTTTCAACAAGTACCAGGTACTTAACAAAATAAATAATGGTCAACAAATCTACAGTCCACTAAGCCTACAACGTTGTCACATTCACAAAATTTTATCTATAAAAAAGGAAAAATAAATTAATAGAAATAAAAACCTATTTTAAACGAAATGAAATGATATAGATGATATGATAATTTCGACAGCATTATATATAAAATGCTGCCCTACCCTTAATCGATTCATAGAGTTCAATATGCGCTCGTTACCCTGAATAAAATGAGTTCAAAGTACGCCTCACCAGACCTGTACTTGAAGTTTTAAACTCTTAGGTTTTGCTTTTCATGTATTTTACTATATAGGTATATCCTTCAGTTATCAAATATATTGAAATGAATGTAATTCCTCCAAGCTATGTAGGTGGTTAGTAGTCAACAGTTCTCTAGGTGCTGCGAACTACAAATATATGTATAACAATATTATTATTATGCTTTTCCGCCATCTTTTGGTATAACTGCTTGCAAGTGAGGCTGATATCCGGAAACATTTAGATTTATTTCAGTGATTAAACAAAAATTAGGGTATTCCATAATCACTAAATCGACCGTATCATTTCGGCCTGTTAACAGGTTGAAGCTAAAACTTGACCGCTACCTACAAAATGTCAAAATTATGAAAAGTTCAATTGTATGGCGGTGGTGACTGCATTGTAGATCATTTTGTTGCTAGCCATGTGTCATGTGACATCCACCAACCCGCACTGGGCCCACGTGGTGGATTACAATAGCCCACTCCCTCTCACAAAGAGGAGTTCTATGTTCCAGCTGGGCCAACATTATAGACTGATTATGCCATTTATTCTTATGCATGGTTTTAAAGTACCTTGCTCGCAATTTTCAGGAGATAACTATCATTTACAATGCTTTATTCCAATAAATTTCATGATAATCAGGGCATTCATTCGTTCTTGTTTTCTTTTTTTTGCCTTCGGTCTCGCAGGCCAACCTTGAAAAAAGAAAAGGAAAGAAAGAAAAATTGCTTATTCTGCACAAACTAGACGCACATACCAAAAAAAATATATACTCCTTCACAAATTAGCCAAAAGCCTCGTATTCAATATTCAAAACAGAAAACTTTGACAAATTTTGAGAGGAGAGGTTTGAAGGTTGTCGGCTGCTTAACCAGGATATCCTGTGAATGACTTAATAAATTATGGCCTCCAGCCAGGGTAGATTCATTCATCATTCTAAATGTTTTTTATGTGATTGTGCAGCGTTTCGCATGGCGGACGAGGCGGCCGCCGACTGTCTGTTCGAGCGACTGCGGTTGCACCAGCAGCGAGCGCCCGACTCCACCGAGGCGGCGCGCGCCATCACCGCGAGGATCAACACGCGGCTTACGTCACACGGTAAGACACCACCAGAAAGAAAAAAGAAATAAATACTATTGAGACAAGCACAGGAGATCACAAACTAAACTAAAGGCTTGTGCAGACCAGCGCCACTTGTCGCGCGACGTGACACGAACAAAACAATTTCTAAGAAAACCTCACGGATAACAATAGCCGGTGTCACGTCGCGCTGTCGCGTCGTGCTTGTCTGCACGAAGCTTAAAACACACTCATTGAATCATAAATAAATAATAAAACAAAGTAAAATTAAAATAAAACCAGAAAGTCCTGTGCGAGGCCAAAAGGCTCCTATCCATGATGCTGCGACATTTAATCATAAATGCAGAAGCGCTGGTATTCTGATAGGGCCCATTAAAGAAACGAATTTGGTCCCACGACCGCCCGCAATCTTGGACGTAGAAGCTCCGACCAAGATTGCCTCGGTCTTACAACGAGTCTTGATCGTAGCCACATATTGCGTGAGGCTCCTTAGGCACTTTGGAAAGCTTCTGCGTCCAAGATTGCGGGCGTTCGTGGCTGCGATAGATTTCTTGGTCATTTTAGAGATCCTGCAATGTTATAATATAACGTATCACACGCATCACGTAAATTAAAGCCGAAAATTAAGGCGTAATTATAATTAAAGGCGTAAATTAAAGGCGTAATTATACAGTATGTTAACTAACAGAGGGCGTTCCCGTTAACCCGCAATAGTATAGCGTCCATACATGCTAGAAAAAATATTAAAATCGAAAAAAAAAAACTTTTTTTACTGTTTTATTATAAAATATTCACGAATAATATTAATTTCATACGTAAAACAAACACTCTGTACACGCGTACTTGTCGCACTTGTCTTTCCAAGTTGAAAGACAAGTGGGCGTGTACAGAGTGTTACATTTACGTATCACAAAAAAAAAAAATGAAAATTTTATTTAAAAAAAAAAACCTTTTTTTTTTCACTTTCAATATTTTTTCTAGCATGTATGGACGCTATACTATTGCGGGTTAACGGGAACGCCCTCTGTTAGTTAACATACTGTATTATTCTCGAAAACATTCCCCAAAACGAACAAGGCTCGGATAAAATATAAATCCCTCGTAATAAATGACAACGTGGACAGTTTTATAATTAACCTGATTCTACTTTTAAAACCGCTTCTGTAGCTATCCGTGTATATACGTATTAATTTTCTAGGTATTACCAGTAGGCAGGTAATATTGTGACCATAAATATGAAACGTCCAACACGCCTACTAACAACTTGAAAATAAGGTTTCACACAAAGCCTTTGAGCCACAATCAATACCAAGTGCCTGGAAAATAGCTATTATGTTACAAACACAATTCAGCTGCGCCTTAATAGCCGAGACTCATTTACTCTGGACAATACTTACTCGTTAAAACCGACCGAACTACAGTCTTCATCGTTTCTTCAATTTACTAAAAATACTTTTCGTCTCATTCAATACACATAAAGCTGATGTAAACGTTTTTATTGGGTATAAAAACTGCATTAAACGAACGTGAATATTGTTCATAAAAATGATTCAGTAAATGCGACATACCTTCGTATGTAATAAAAAACTGTAAGAATATTATAACTTGTGTACTCACATACATTCTGGCCATGTATGTAAAAGATGATAAAATATAATGGTTCCCACATCTGGCACTTTCACATGTTGAACATATCAAGTGACGATAATAATAATTACGAACGTCACAGAAAATCACTTCCTTTAACCTTTAAAGTGCCTGCTACACGGTTGCCATCCGCGTCCCGGACAAAGGTGACCTTGGTTGGCGACCGGCAAAGCTGTTTCAACGTTTGGTCGTAAACCATCATCTACAGGATTGTAAACCACCAAGGTCACCTATGTCGGGACGCGGTTGGCGACCGTATAGCAGGCGTTTAAAAGCAATTCTTGGACCAAGACTTTCTGATCATAATATCTTACTACAATTTCCTACATTATTTAGTTTAACCCTGGATTGAATACCTATGAGTTAGCTACTACTCAGCATGAGGTCCTCTGTCGAGGTCAAACCCCAGGGTCAGGTAAAGTGTTTTTGGTTTTTTCCGTCCGGAATTTCTCAGTAGCAGCGTGGAGTCTAGATTAATACCCGGTTGATGGCAATAGGCTCGTCCCCTATTACATGGGACTTAAAAACATAACTAGCGAAATGTGGGTGTACCATAGGGACACCTCTGCGTAACTCCTCGGCGATTACAGGCGTGATGTTATGTTATGTGAATATGAGTTGTAATTTTACTGTCCGTGAAGGCAACTTGCTCGTGCAAAAGAGAAGTCGCAAAGCTTAAGGTGCAACTAGTCGCGGGCTCGAACTTAATGGTGGGCCTGGCCAAAAACCACACTGTCTCACCTGGCATCGTGTCCGACAGAGATAGTATCAGTGATGAGCAATTAGAAGCTGATCTACATGGACAACGTATAGTTCGCACGCACAGAAACACCGTACCGACCAATTTGAGTAAAACGGGCGCGTCAAATTTTACGAAAAGGCCTTTGGAAAAATGGTTTTTCTGAAATAACCACTGCATAAATCAATTACAAATAAAATTTATTGAAATCTTCGTAAAATTTTCTGTGTCGGTACGGATTTTGTTTTCGAGATTTCACACTTCTTGTATTACTTATTTACGCCCAAAGTTGCGTTAAAATTAGCAAGAAAAACGAATCTTTGTTGGCTCATAACTTTTTAATGGCTTTTTATTTTACTATTCTGCTTCCGTACAGACAATTTTAATAATGAGACCTAACGATATCATGTTTAACTTTGAATGTACGATGTCAAATAGTGGATTAAAACCCCTCCGAAGTTTGTATGGAAAAAATATCAAATTGTTTCACCTTAATGACGTATAAGACAGTCCAACGACTTATAACGACCTTGCCCATTATAATTAACATAATAAAGTGTTTAAATTATTGCGGCTATAAACTATTCGACGCCTTTTCTGCATAAGGAAACATTCTAAAGTTAACTACTGTACTACAGGAATGTCGTACTATATCAAAGGGCAGCCTGAAATTCCATTTTGTACATTTCTTCAGAGAATAATGTCGAGCAAGATCTTTTGCCAAAAATGGGCACAGTTCCAACCTCTGGGCGGGAACATTCTTAGACTACCTACCGACAGAAAAAGCCAATAAGCCACTTTGGCTGATCTGTGAATTAAACCTAGGACCTCAGAACCGACAGCCGTGCTTACACCTACAAGGTCAATAATGCAGTTTCGTAGACATTCAATAAATGACAAGAGTCATATACCTTCACGAAAATTATCAAATTCGTATCCAAAATCAATTTCGGGATAACATAAATTCATATGAAACGATTCAATGACACGATACACTTTGAACTTGACGATACTTATCAGACAAGCAATATTGCAACCATTTCAACTTAGCCTGAATTTAATCAGTACGACATGTAAAATCCACCACCAGACGTGTATAAATTGTTACTTTATTGACTTCCCGACCACTATTTTCAAGGTTTCCGCTACATTTATAAATGAATATTGTAGTATACTAAATAACTGTCAAAGTCTGAATAAATCACATATTTTATTTAGTTATCTACACCCTCCCTGCTCGAAATAACGGTCACGCTTGATATCCTCAAATGGAAGGTCGCACAGCGCACTCTATTGACAATATTAAAAACTAATACCCTGTCAAAAGTTGAGCGTGGAACTATTGGAAAGATTGGGATAGCGTTCATTCGGGATAAAGTCATTCGGGATAGCGTTCATTCGGAATAGCGTTCATTCGGGATAGAGAGATTTGGGAAAGTGTTCATTCGGGATAAAGTGACTAATGGATTTCAAGTTTCGGCCTAACGTATAAGAGTCAGATTCATCATTATCATAATTTCAGCCGAAATACGTCCACTCCTATATAGGCCTCCCCCAAGTACCGCCACTTCGACCATACTGTGCTTCCCGTATCCAGCGGATTCCTGCGGCCATCACAAGGTCAACGGTCCACCATGTGGGAAGCCTTAACGCTATGTCTTCCGGTACGCGGTTGCCACTCCAGAACCTTTCGGCCCATCGGCTATCTGTTCTGCGACCAATGTGCCCTGCCCACTGCTACTTTAGTTTGGCAATTCTTCGGGCTGATGTGGGTTTGGTTCTCCTGCGGATTTCTTCATTTCTGATTCGATCACATAGGAAAACTCCAAACATAGCTTTGCGTGACTTTCAGCTTTCTAATAAGGAACCTACCAAACTGGATAGTTTGTCCCAGGTAAATATACTCGTCCAGAACTTCGACTGTAGCGTCTCCGATCTTCATGAATGCGGGTGTTACATGGGCATTTGACATGACCTTTGTCTTGTCTTATCCATGTTCATTTTAAAACCCACTCTTTCGGTAGCTCTACTAGGGTCATCGAGCATTGTACTCGAGGCCCTCCATAGTCTCAACCATATCTATGGAACGTATACGACATGGACTACTTATATCGTCGGCAAACCTAGGACAGCTTTCTCGTAGTCAACAAAGCTTAAGTAGAGAGGCAGCTCTTTGGTCTTCTGAATAACCTGCCACAGCATGTGCGTGTGCTAAAGCCTTTACGGAGTCCGGCTTGGTCGGGAGGTTGGAAGTCGTCAAACCTGCGCGCGAGACGGTACGTTGCAGAGATTAGCACGTTCAAACAATATTTTCAGTTTTATTATTAGTATAGATATATATTATATTAAATAGGTTTCAGAAGAACGTTAGAAACCTATGAATACAGGTCCAAAATTTTCCAGAAGAACCGAGTCCGTGTAAGAAGAACTTTTACTTTAGCCCTAATCATTGTTTATAGGATACTGCTACTAAATTCATCTGTAAAAAGTGAATATGCAATTTGTTATCATAATAATTTCAATATCATCCACTTACATTGAGTGCTCGTGGAAATTTCCGTACACGTTCCATAGATTGCTACATGTCCTTTAGATAGAACCAATGCATATCATTTGAATACCTACGTAGTTTCCTGAATTTAATTCCGACCATGAGTAGCTCAAAAGTTCCATTAGGTATTTATATCTACACATTGATTGCCATATTCTTCTTCAATTTAATGAGCAGGCTTACTATTTTTACATAATAAGTCTCTCTTTTGAAACGATGGATAGACTGTGTGAAAGATGATTTGTCTAGAAAGGGGGTGACTACCAAGATGAAGACCAATAGAAAAGTATGGAGGAAAAGGACATGTTGCGCCGACCCCAAATTAATTGGGATAAGGGAAGAAGAACGATGATAAAGTCTCTCTTTTGTCCTAATTTCTCTTCTTTTCACTTTCTTCTGTATCTGTGTAACATAACTCTGCTTCGTCAGTATATAGTGTATGTCGTAAAATAGTTGTACTGGAATCAATCTATTGAATTAATGTAATCGGTCCGTCTAGCCAAAACTCCGCGCTCCTGCCTTCTATTTGAAGTACTATGCGATTCCATTCAGAAAGAGTATTGTTTTAACCAACACAGGTACACACAGCAAAATAATCAAGTATATGAGCAGATAAGACAATCAACATTAATGCAAATTGCAAGCAATTTTCACAATTATTGACTACACAAATATTTTTTTATGAGTACACTTTCGAGTACACTTTCGCTTAAGTGGCAATGGGCAGCACACATTGCTCGCAGAACAGATGGCCGATGGGGCCGAAAGGTCCTGGAGTGCCGACCACGTACCGGAAGACGTAGCGTTGGAAGGCCTCCCACAAGATGGACCGATGACCTTGTAAAGGCCGCAGCAATCCGCTGGATGCGGAAAGCACAGAATCGGTCGAAGTTGCGGTGCTTGGCGGAGGCTTATGTCCAGCAGTGGACGTCTTTCGGCTGATATGATGATGATGATGATGACACTTTCTAGAGATACCAAATACCAATCAGTGCACACAAATACTGTTAAATAAATGTCCATACCTGCCTGCATACTTATTTCTTTAGCTCACTGTACATATACCCACATGAAACTGCATTTTGGCAAACTGCCCAACATTGGATTTTGACGGCATCTCTCGCTAATACCTACAAAAAGAACACAAAAGTGATAATTGAGGCACACTCGGTAATGGATGAACAAAAAAGTTAAAAGATTCACTCATTTGTATGTCAGACAGAAGTCATCTTGAGTGAAATAATACATATTTCATAATGACGGATTTTTGTTTAATGATAGAGGAAAACGGTGCTTTATATTATTGAATTGTATATTATACAATGTATAATAAATTCTTCCTCCTAGTCATAACTCATAACACTATGGGTAGCTGGAACATATCTCCATATCTCATTCTATAAACATAGATTCCCGCCTTACGTATTTCTGTTTCACATTACAAAAAATTCACTATGAATTATAGCGATACTTTCATTATTAAAAATCTCACAGAAGTACGCCCGTAATTTTAGAGCAGGTTATTGCTCCAAATAAATAAAATATTGGGCTACCTTCGAGCAATAAAGGTCTCTGCACACAGAGGGCGTGGCGTGGCGGGACGGGACGGCGACGTGACGCTGACCAGTTGTAATATACTAGATATTACGGACGACTCCACACAGAGCCGTCCCGCTCGACGTGACGGTTACCGTCGCGCCACGCTGCCGCCGCGTCGAGCGGGTATACAAGTCAGAAGCGGCGGCGGGGCGGGGCACGACGGTTACATTCAGAAATGAGGGATTGTTTTTTTTAGCTTATTAGAGCTTAAAACTTATAAGTTACTTTAACTAACTTTGTTACTTTTAACTTATAACTGTTTACTTTATTTTCATTCTTTCTCTCTCAAAGCGGCGGGACGGGACGTGATCGCGCCCGCAGTGTGACCGTCACCGCCTCGCCCCGCCACGCCACGCCCGCTGTGTTGCAGATACCTTAAAGATTGTAATCCAAACCCAAACTAAAGTTAAAGGTCACTGCGAACGGGCAGTTTTCTCAGACGTCTGTATCTATTCAGAAAAATGTACGTTGGTTTTGGAAACATAGGTCTAACGAAATTTTCTAAAAAGACTCCAAACTGTAAACACACGGTCTTACTGAAACTTTTGATGACGACGAAAGTCGTATCAAAATTAAACTCAAACAAATTCAAACTATTAGCGTGACAACGAAGAGTTAATAGCTATAAGTTAAACGAAAACACTTTAACTTTGTTCCCCTTTCTTTATACCTAGTCAATAGGCCCATCCAAAGTTCTTTAATGTGTTAAAAGATTACGTTTTGGCCTAATTTTCCTTTAAAAATTGTTTGATAGTTACACACGAACGTGTAACTGGTACGGCCATACCATTAGGTTAGGCAATTTCCTTTTATCTCGATGATTTACGAAATGTGTCGCGAAAACCTTCATTTTCAGAGCGGTAGCGCGAAGGCGGTTCATCAAAACTGATTTGAAGGAAAGATAGTAAAAGAATAAACTTAATTCCTGTAGAATCTTTGTGTCGAAGTTAGGGCCACAGCAGACTAGCTTAATTTAGCATCGGCGATCGGCGATTTACTTTTTAAAAGCTAAATGCATAGATACAGTCGCAGAATCGCCGATCGCCGATGCTAAAAGTAGCTAGTCTGCTGTGGCCCTTAGAGTTAAAGATTATTGTTATGACTTATTTTATGAGAAGGTCGTTCTAAACGGCCTGGCCACCTACCTACTTATTAGGTATTCTGGGCGGTCGCCAATGCTTACATAAATGTAAACATTGTTGGTTCACATTGGTTAACAAAGCTACAAAGAAGAAGAAGAAGAAGGTTGTTTTTTTTTTGTATTATGGAAATAAAAGAAAAGTTATTTTTGACACATAACCTTTCCTTTTGGTTTCGCCGTAGACGGATAAAAAGTATCACAACAATTGACAATATTATTGGTTAAAATTGCTGTTCTACTACAGGACTTCGTTTTTTTGTAGTTAAAACTTCTTTAGCGGCGTTGTGCACTTTTTTTGGGATGGGTAAAAATTTTAAACTCGCGTCAGGACGTGACCGTAAGATCCGTTGCCTAGCAACCGACAAAGTAAATATCAAAATAAATAGTCTTTGACATTACATAAGATTGTGAGGTAAGAAATTTTACCCGTATTGATGGTTACTAAATTGTTTATTTTTGTTAGACTATATTTTGAAAATAAATAAATATACTACTAGTACTAATGAATATTGTATTTAACCACACAAATGATAGTACTTTTATACTGATAAATAAAGCAATTCGTGCGAAATTATTCCCTAACCATTCCAAAATATTCAAAAATGCACAACGTTAATGTTCAAATTTTCACTTCTGCCGGCACTCCCGGAGTGCAACCCGTTGTTTTTTTTAAATAGAAAACATTACTGTAAAATCATTCTTAAATCCGTAGTTTTCCTCGAGAAAAGTATGACACACCTAATAATATTACTGACCATTCACTATAACTTGTCCTTTGCCGTCATGTTGGCACAATTGCTTGTCAAGCCATTTCGAACTCATTTACTATTGAAAGTAAAGTTGACAAACAATGGTGCCAACATGACGGCAAAGGACACAAAACACATTAATTTTGCGTCTGTAATCTTGTAAGATTTCCAAGGCCACACAACATGTTCGATATAAAATAAACTAAATCCGCTTTTACGACAACTTACAATAATTAGACGCAAGCGACTGATGATTTTTATAAAAAACTTGTTCTCATTATAAATGTGGCTCCATCATAAATAAAATAACAGTCAAAGCGGCTGGGAATTAAAAGTTGACATCAATCCAAATATTATATTTTCGAACATTAAAAAGATTTTCTATTAGACGTTTACTATAATTTATAATAAGGTAAACGAATCTCAAAGATGGGAAATCCACTATACGGAAAATCCTATAATTTTATATTTAGTTATGTAGGTATATGTGATTTTCTAGTCTTACTATGGCTGTTACTGCCTCGTTAGTCTAATGGTCGCAAGCGCTACTGGTGATCCTGAGGTCCTGAGTTCGATTCCCGGGTCAGACAAAGTGTTATTGAGTTTTTCCATCTGGAATTTCTCAGTAGCAGTCCGAAGTCTGGATTTATGTCCCGTTGATGGTAATAGGCTCGCCCCCTGTTATATTGGACTTAAACATAACTGGCGGAATGTGGGTGTACCTCTGTCTTTCCCTTAGAGGAATACATGCGTGATGTTATGTTATGTTACTATGGGTGTAAATCATGTGAACATTCCTATAACTGACTGAATTTCTGAACTGCAGCTATACTTTAATCCCATTACCTACAATAAAATAAACAAGAACCTAGTATAGAAACATCACTCAACTTTATTACGATAAGAAATCTTTGGATTTTTACGGCTTCAAGGTAAATCAAACACGTTGCGTGAGAATCTGAACTTACATGGCTTATTTAGAAAACTCGCGAATGGGGCGTAGCAGGGTAATGACGAGTACTTGCCTACGGCTCGTAGCGTGCTACGCAGGGTAGGGCAACGACTCCATTCTTTCACAAAATTTAGCTGCATTACTCGTTTACACATTCCTGAATGCTTGTATTTTCTTTTGAAGCCGAAATGGCTATTTTTAAGCGTGTTTGCAGCCAAGTTTCAACATTGTTTTCAGTATAAGTGTTTGCTAATGTTAGTTTCAGTGCACATAAAATACACAATCCCATTATAGAAATAGTCATATCAATCGGAATCGGAATGCTAAAAGAAATATTATTTTTTTTCCACTTTTGATTGAATCTTGAATTCTAATACCAATTACCATAAAAAGATCGTTCAAGAACTGCCAGACCGAGTGATACTGTGTCCTCTGTTTGCTTACGTTAGTGTCACAATAATTGGTGTCACACTAAAGCATACTGCGTGACTTTAAACCAATAAAGCTTGAGCCTCACGGTGAAAAAGGTAAATCAAGCCGAAGGTGTCATCACTGCAGTAACATCGCGTGTGAGACCTATATAAAATAAGGGTTTGGTGCATTGGGCCCTCGGCCAACGCCGTCCGTGCCCCAACACCAATTGTTACCGTTAATTTATTCCACGATATCCGAAACTTATCAGCCTTTGTTCAATTACCAACAACTGGTACAAACAGCACCGAAAGGTTCCCACACTTCGTACCATTTCCCCACAGCTTTTGTGCCGCGAGCTAATATTAAGTGTTGCTTGGAAAGCAATACTTTATTTTTATTTTGCTTGTGTTTCACTTCGCTTTAGCGACCGTAAATCAACTTCGTGTAGCGCGAAACTACTTTCAAAGTATTTGCATGTCTTTACACTTTAGTTTCGGTGTTCTATTTCGCTGATATTTTCTGGCTAGGATTAAGACAAACTGTTCCCAAGAAAAATATACGTAGTTCGTAAACTACAAAAAGTTTCGTAGATTAACAATTAAAACGAAGTCTACGCAAGCAGATCTATTTCTGTGGTTTCGTAAATCAAGTTTCACCTTGACATTGGTCAAACCGGCACTCTCCAACAGTATCTATACGTAATAAATAATGTCTGTGTATATTTCACAAGACTTGGGGCTGTAACTAAGTATTTTTTAAGCAGTTACCGGCTGGAATCAATATTTTGAGCAGGAGCACTCTATAAAAAAAAAAACTGAGTAAATGAAAACATGATAAATACATCCTCGGCTTTCACTTTTGTAAATTCTAGTCTTATAAAGAACAGCCACTTTTAAAATCGGTAAATCACAAAATCTTTAAAATTCGTCGACGTACAAACATTTATTATGTCCTCATTTACAACACACTGTTCAGTCCTAAAATGCGGAAGTACAAACAACTAGGTCCGACACAAAGATACTAATAATGCCACTAATGGGCCATCAATCTTATTCAATTCCATATCATTAAGACCATTGTCTCTACAACCTCTACGTACAAAATAACACTAGGTACTACAAGAGTTGAATTGAAGCCAAATTTTCTACAAATGTTACCAATTCGCGTTCAGAATTTGGGCTACGTTAAGTATTCCTGTCATGCCTAGTAAATAATTGCTATCAATCAAAGTGTGAATTGCCAATAAAATTATGTTGGCAATGATTTAGAATTTAGACGCTATTAATGTTATAGGATAAACGGAAGATTTCAGGAACTGTCGGATTTGTATAAACAGAAATCATAAGATGTATTATAAATATGCTACAAAATTGAAACGTCATTCGCATACGAAATGCTTCCACGTTTATTATTATAAACTTTGCTGAGTAATGGAAATCATCATGTATTATTGTTTGCTGAAAACTAACATTAGAAGATCTTTATTTCCCAAATAGCTTGGTGGTAGCTTAGACAAAGTATTCTTTGTTATCAACCGTATCATCACATTTTTTTTTGATAGGGATGTTGACTGGGGAAAAAAACTATTAAGTCCGTCAGTCAGATAATAAAAAAAAATATGAGACACGTATATTTTGCTACATCATATTAATAAAAAATGGTTTAGAATCTAAACTTTAGATAAAACGCATTAAAGTTGGGAAGTGCAGGCTCGCTACGTCACAAGTCAGTCTACCGGGCAGTGACGTCATGCCACATTGGAATTCAATGTATTGTTGTAATTTATCTTTTGATTATGTAAAAAGACAAAATACGTCTCCAATATTTTAAAGTTGGGAAGTGCAGGCTCGCTACGTCACAAGTCAGTCTACCGGGCAGTGACGTCATGCCACATTTGAATTCAATGTATTGTTGTAATTTATCTTTTGATTATGTAAAAAGACAAAATACGTCTCCAATATTTTTTTAATAACCTACCTTACGGAAAAAAAAATCGTTTAGTCAACATCCCTATTAAAATTGGTCAAACGATAGAGCCTATCAGGAAATACACCTCTGACTGGTTCTTAATCATATCACATCCGCATAAAGATCAACAACTTATCTGAGTTGATAAAAAACATTGCAATTATTCAAAGCATGTTACACATTCGTGTGTAAAAGAGTGACATACAAACGGAGAACCGAATAATAAATAGAAATGCGACGACATTTTCTGTTTGAAGAAAATTAATTAAAGCGAACGAATTAATGTGATTCTGTCATGAACACCACATTTTTAAAAATAAACTTATTTTTTATGAAAACCGTATATTTACTCAACGTTCATACCTAGGAGGAGATTTGGGAATCAAAATGGCCATAAGTTACCCAGCCAATGCACTACATAATTAAGCAATTAATTAACTTACCATAAAATACAAATTAAGTATAAATTAAGGATTAAGTTACTAGATATACATCGTCTATTGTATTTTATGATGGATTTCCGCAAGGTCACGCCTGAGTCAATTAACTATCTTAACTTACCATGTTAGAATATGATTCTGATTTTCAAAAGGACAGAAAAAATCATTTTATTTTGTGATTTCCCCTCTGATTGGTGAAGTAGCTATCAAATCTTTTTTAACTGCTGTACTTGGATAACACCCGCGAAAGTGCCAATAGGGTCGATCAAATCATGTTGCCCAAATAGATGCCAATCGTATTAAAAAAGCTTTAATAAAGAGACGGTTTGCCTAATAGCAATTAACCTTCAAGCAAGGGTTTTATGCAAGGTAACGTCATGATACACGTCAGCTCCTTGACAATAGAATCCCGAAACAAGTACCTATAAGTAACAGAAATTTTCAGATGCCAATGTAATATTTGATATTATTAAAGATCTGCCAGCTGTGGACAGGGACATGTTTACAATTTTGCTATTGGCACCGAGCGGCGCGAGTAGTGTAACAGTCGTAATTGAGCTCATAACATACATCACGTTCAATAAATCGTATCACATACAACTATACGCCGGTTAATTACTTCTTTACCAAAGGCTTTCGAGACGCCATGTTAGTGTCACAAAGGCCATACATTTTAAAGCGATCAGTCGCGATGCCAATACCTGTCAATGCGCTTAATGAAGTGTGCTGGCATGTATTGACATACTGGCATTTTACAATATGTCAACAAGAAATAAATCAGAGAGTGATAGAATTTAAGGTATGGAATATCATTCTTTCATTTTAGATATTCTTCTTCCTGTTACGTTCCTGATTCAATGCCAGATCTAATGCGAAAAGAGTGATGTTATATTGTAAACAGCATGATAAACAAATTTTCCTGGAGCGTGCTATCAAAATTACATTTTGTCGGTACGTCCGGTGCGTTCGCGTTCGGTTGCTAAGGTGGCGTCAGTGTATTCTAGAAATGCCCGCGTATTTAGAGCCGTGCCGGCTGGACGCGGCCGCTGTCAGCACAGCCGTCGGCGTGACGTCGCCGCCACGCGCGTGCCCCGCTGGCGAACCGCCAGCAGCGCCAACGAGACGGCATGTCATTGTCACTACTGCCCCACTAGGCCATCACTGCACATTTTGATACGACATAAACAACGGTGTACTTGAAACGAAGTATGCGCTTCCGTAGTCAACGATCAAGGTTGTAGCATGGAAAAAAAATTATATAGGTACATCGTGTAGTGATTGTACTGAATTTCGGAAAATAAGAATTACATTCTCCCCATATGAACTCGGGTGAATGTAATCCTTAAAATCTCCAAAAACCCCATAAAATTATCTCCTCTAATAGCCATGGAGATTTTTTGGGAGTAATTCTAGGAATGGCAATCACATTGACCTTTCTCAGTAGGTAATGAGAATTGACAACATAGAGGTGGCGCTCAAACTCAAACACCTTTTTTAATCGCAACATGAGCTGCCTACTATATGACGGTAGTAAATACTGGTTTTAATCAAAACAATTTACAAACTAGTTCCCCTTTTAAAATAATTTGGTAGCACATAAACATTAAAATTAATATTAAAATAAAAGTGCCCAAGTACCTATATGTATAAATTACAACTTAATGTGAATAAGTATAATGTCCTTTTAAATAAAATCAGTATCAATTATACCACCAACATTCAATAAAATTTACATAATAGTCAAAAGGACATTTGAAATGATTGCGCCCAATTACTTTGGCAGTTCAATTAAAGTTGTTGACGATTTAACAAACAAAATTGATTTAGTATACACGTATAGCTCGTTGTAGTACAATTATACCGGAAAAGCGTGTTTACTGGCTATAATAATACTTTGAAAGACCACTAGTCGGCCTCGAGTACCGATGATCTGCTCCAGTTGTAGTATGAGAACAAAAAGAGTCGCGGAAGCGGTGGTTGGTGGCAGCCAGTCGGCGCGGGCGCACGGTCATCGCGCTCGCACCGACGCACGAGGACGCCCTCTCCACGCACCGACGACGACCCTACATACTGGCATTCGCACCAATATTAAAATGTCACTGCATTTATAAACACTATCGAATATTATATTTGTCTTTGGAAACCTTTGATTTATTTTCAGACAAGCATGTTCGCCAGAGCACACTGGATAAACTATGGAACAAACAGTCGGGAGCCATACAGATGCTTCTTGCAATATTGGAAGTAAGTATATCCAACCACTAGTCTAAGAACATGTTAAATAAATCACATGTGTATGCGTATCTTTCTGATGTTTATCAGGGATTCTGTAAGTAATTTTCACATCGTTTTTTTTTATTACAGTCCTGCAGAGACACACCAACTTGCACATACATTACATCTATATTAAGAGAAGTTTTGTGTATGAAACAAGGGAAAGGAAAAAAATGTTCAGGTAAATATTTATCTACTACAGCGGAAACAAACATGTTTTAATAAAACGCTTATCGTACCTATGCAAATATCGTAATTTTTTCTGCATAAGTCTACAAAATTATGGCATTCGATTACCACCTCGGAATGAAGTTACGATATAAATCTTTTCAAATGACAAAGTTAACTTCAGACCAAGTTACTACATCGAGATCATTCTTATTTTTTTCATAAAATGTCAATAACACATGACATAAAAAACCAACCAAAAATGCAAACTTGTTTTCATGATTATTTTCGATAAATTAGTTCCCATTGAGTCATCGGGAATCAAGAAGAAAGAAACCAAAAAAACAGGCAAAGAAAATAAAGTGCCCGCAGTTAAAAAGGGTATGTTCCGTGTGTGCCGCTTATACTGTAAATACGTAGAAATTTACTGCCAATTATCCAAATAAATAACGTGAAACAAACTAATCAATAATATGCAAAAACATTGTACAGCACTGCATGCATTAATCGTTTGTTCAAATAAATTAACAAATGCCGAATTATAAGAAAAACATCGTGAGATTAACCGATAACGATTATAAACACGTTTTATTTTAATCGCACATTTGCTTTTTAATTTAAAAAGAATATCAATGACCGCACAGGGTGCCAAGTCTACTAATTTACAAACGTCACAATGGTCTCTCTATCGTTAGTTTTTGCCAGATTTGCCATACAAGATCTGTCAAAACGTCAAAATGGAGAGACCATTGTGACGTTTGTAAATTAGTAGACTTGGCCCCAGGTATTGAGCAACACTGGCATTTCAATGATTGCCTTACTAGTACCCTTTCTACTTGGTGCCTCCGTTTTGGCCTACCTACTGACATTTAAGAAGAGCTCACTTAGATGACATTGGACCAGTTGACAACACAGCCTTGTATCATGTAATATGGAAGCTATTGTCGATTCAATTGTCATATCACCGCACTGCAGTGTTCAATCAAATTAACATAATTATTTCAACATCGATTTATTTATGACTTAAAATTACATAAACAACAGCCACATTATAAATGTCAAGATTGCTTTTCTCTAAGCTAATTTGCGACCGTAAATCTTTTCCTATTAATAAACTGAAAATTAAAAACGATAACAATATTTAAATTACCCTTGTTAAAAATTGTATTACAAAACCTGTCGATCTCGACAATTTCAGCGAACAACCTTGCGAGGCAGCAGTGCTCACAGCACTTCATATCGATAAACGGCACGCAGGTGGTGATCCGCACGATGATAGCAACACACGCCAAACGGGACGGCAACGTCACCACCGAGCTGATACTGCAAGACCTCGTGTGGATCCTCGCCTCGCTAGCGCCGAGAGGTACGGACCTTAACCCACGCGGTTGATTCCAGCTAACAACTTGGCCCGTCATCAGTGCGCACAAGACTTCATTCAGATAAAAGGCACACAAGTAATCATACGCAGGGTAATTGGCACCATGCAAGACAAGAGAGACCGACACGTTGGCACAGAGGTGGTGCTGCAAGATCTACTCTGGATACTTGCGCCACTTAGCTCACGAGGTTACAAATATTGGTTTTAAAATTTGTATCTACTCATCTGTTATTTCATGAAATTATTTGCATTCGCTTCAAAGCTTACATAAAATGCCAAAATATTATATTCCAGATCCAAAGTTCGCGGTGAAGTTAAGGATGCTCGGTTGCGTGAGAACTATGCATCTTATATTGAAGGGACACTTTACAGATAATAAACTGATTTTCCCTTTATTAGTTATAATGAAACAATTGGCCAAAAATGGTAAGTTAAAACCGCGGTAATATGTTTTTTTTGCTCTAACACCAAATCAAATCTGATTAATTTTTTCTTTTCTAACTTTATTATTAACCAATGTTGAAAAATCCTGCTTTATGAAGAAATGAGTGTTTTTCCTGCCTGTTCAAATCAATATCTGTTGTTATTGTTCAATTAATAAAAAAAAAAAAATAGCAACTTGACATGAATCGATCGCTTTTTATGTTAGTTATTTTTACGATTTCAGCCGCTACTACCTCTATTTTGGTCCGTGATGGTGTAACAACGACTTACGAGCGGGTCTTGGTCAGCCTCGGCTTCATCCCGACGGCAAGACTGCGACTCTGCCTCGACGCTATTGATTATTTCAGTAAAAATAGTTAAGTAAACAAGTCATTTGTTTTCAAGACGATCATGATCATTATCTTAGTCATTTGTGTGATTTATTGTTTAAACATTTTATATGTTACACAGACAATAGGTTGTACACAATCTCTAAGCCGGTAGCCCGGTACACAACAATTTGTCACGGTCGAATGATACCACAAACTATTCTGTTACGTGACACTCCTACACGCAACGCAGCCTTTACCTTTACTACAACCTCGTAATATGTTTGTCGCTAATGAATTTATGTTATGTTGTGTTGAAAGTTTATGTTTGCATGTTCAATGCGCCAGTGTTTGTCACTTGATCACACGTGCGTAACTCACACAGAGGTGTGCTGCATGCAGATCGTGAAGACAGGCCTCTGTAACGTGGTCCTCAGGGTGTTCGACCGGTGGGATCGCTACGAGGGACGCATGAGGCTCAAGATATGCGCCCATATCCTTCAGACCCTGCAGCATCTTTGCAATATCAGTACGTACCTATCTGTCAATGTTTCTTAACAAAAGTGATTATTATTTTTTGAATTTCCAGAAAAAGCGGCCACTTATTTTAAATTTTACCCCATACTAATTTAAGAATATCTAATAGCCTGTGATATCATTTCTCAATTTGTTTCAAACGATCATCTACCTACAGCCTTTTCTCGACTAAGTTGGAGTCGGTTTCCAGTTTAACCGGATACAGCAGTATACCAAATGAGTTTCATACCATTAGATAAGCTTTAGTTTCTTTATAAAAACGAAATTTTTTATATTAATTTTACAGAAGCGGGGCGAAGGGCACTGTGTACAAAGAAACATGTGCAGACGTTGCACAGATTCTGCTCGCAATGTCCAGATGAACCCGAATTTGATGGACTATTAGCTAGAGTGTGTTCAGTCATAACATTATGTTTGAAACACCAAGCTTTGCCGGTACCAGTCTCCAGTCCAGCGTCGTTTAATCTGAACCCCATACTAAAAGGTATAAATCGATATGTCTTGATTTAAGTATAAATAAAATAATTGGATATGTGAGGCATGAATAACTGTAGGTCATTTTATAGGCACTAATACATCATGGCCATGTCACGAAGACGAGGAAGATGCAGCTAATTCTGATTCTAAAACAGTGAATTCGGACGAAGATGAAGGCCCAGAAATAGATGTAGAAGGCATTGATGAGTTCCCAGACATGGATTTCGATGAAAATGAGTTAAAATCTGAAACTCCTGACGAATCAGATAAATGTCAAAATATTCTTCAATGCGCTACAAAGAGCGGTGACAGTTTGCAAAGTTCACTCTGGATAAATCCTAATGAGAGAGATTTAGAAGACTTAAAAAAGTAAAGTATTTCCAAAGTGCTTTCATACGGAGATTTGTTTGACAATGTTCAGTATATATTTATTTTTTGTTCTTTGTTATTTCAGTAATTATTGTGTGTTTCCTATAAACCATCTCGTCCCAACATTCTGTCTGACTATTTTCAGATACTTTATTTATTTTAAAGAGTTTGGATCATTTAACAAGCAAGTAAGGCTTGTCAAAAGTCGGTCTAATTCTCGGGGGTCAATATTAGAAGACTTCCTGTACTCGCAATCTGGTGGAAACAGAAATGCTTCTTCCAACCTGAACCTGTCACTTTCTGGTGGCAATACTGACTACGACAACGGCGTGGGGCCTTCGCAGTCACCTTCATTTTTACAATATCATAAAATCCATGAGAGCGCATGTAAGTATTTACCTTTAAAATTTTGTAAAAAATTCGAGCCAGCCAAAATTAGCAGCCTGAAGCAGCTTTCAGCCGGCCATAGACGTCTCCACCTGCATACCATTTAGCTCAATCCTGAACCGTTCTTACCATCACTTATCACAACAGGGGTACACTACATAAATACGAAAAACTTTATTCCGTCAGTCACAAATACGAATTTCAAAATACCGATTATCATAATTCCGAATGGTCCAAAATTCCTAACATAACAACTCCGATTTATCATTCATCCTATTTTTATAATTCCAAAATTTCAATATTCCTAACGTTTATAATTACTATTCTCAAAATACCAAGTTTCAATAGATCGAATAACAAAAAGTCCGACATAATGATAATTCGAAAAATCAAAAATATGAATTCCGATTATTAAAGTACCGATTAATTAGAATTCCGAAATAAAAACGCCTTGTAAAACTAAATAGCAAGACAAAAAAACACACTGGTCACAGTTCCAACCTAACCCAAATGATTCACCAACAATAAAAGGGATCTGGCGCTCGGCAGCCGCTGCCGTGGCACACTCCCTACGGTCGCTCGCCTTCGCGCATTTATGGTCACTGATCTAACCTAACCGAAGCGCAATGATTCACCAACAATAGAGGGGATCTGGCACTGTGCGGCCACTGCCGCGGCACGCACCCTGCAGTCGCTCGCCTTCGCGCGTTAGGGTTCACTAATCTAACCTAACCTAACCCAAATGATTCACCAACAATAGAGGGGATGTGACGGTTGGCGGCCGCTGCCGCGGCACGCTCCTTACGGTCGCTCGCCTTCGCACGTTAGGGTCACTGTTCTAACCCAACCTAATCCAAATGATTCACCAACAATAGATGATGCCCGACGTAGGTATACCTAAAAAGAGATAAGCAGAAAACACGAAAAAATAATATAAATAACAAAGTAGACGTTTTAAAATTAATAACTCATAGATTTTGAATTTATATGCGTAACTAAATATTATACTAATTGAATCAGAATCAGAATCTTAATTTTAGTAGGATATTCGAAGTATTGAAAATCGGAATGTCGTTTTTCGGACCGAGAACCCATCGAGCATTTGATTCTTCGAACGTATGAAAATCGGAAACAAACAAATCGCATTTACGACTTTCGGTAAAATTTTCGTGATTTTTATAATAGACATTATAATTCTTAGGGATTATAAAATTCGGACATTTGAAAATCGGAACATCGAAATTCGGAATAAAATATTTCGGAGTATTTGGGTGTTCCCAACACAACAGCACGCTTGTAATCCCCGAAGGTTTACCACCCACCTACCCATATTTCGCCAGTTATGTTTAAGTCAAGTGTTATGGGGGCGAGCTTATTGACATCAACCGGGTACAAATCGAGACTGTGGGCTGCTGCTGAGAAATTCCTGATAAGAAAACCCAATAACAGTAAGCCTACAATAAACCTGGGAATCAAACCAAAGACCTCATGGTCAGTAGGAGCGCTTGCGACCACGAGCCCAACGAGGCAGTTGGCCACTCCAGTCAAAATATTGAATAAATTAACGTTAAAATCATTTCTGGAAAATACCAGTTTACCAGTCCTATCTAACAAATTATTATTATCTGTCACAGCTACAACATCGTGTTCATCTTTAAAAATACATAAAGACATTTCCAAGTACAGTACGTTTGCAAGTGTATACTGCACAATATCGTCGAGGGTGAGGAGTGTGATCCCCTTCGTGAAAGTAGCGTACCCTGACATGATGGGCGGTCAGGGTCTGAACCAGCCTGAGCCCTTGAACAAGATGGAACGAAGTGCGTGCAGGTTAGTATTGAGAATATGTTGAAGGTTCCATTTTATGTCATAAAATACTGTGCGTGTAAATCTAAATTCAGAAATTTTAATGACTAATCAGCTAAATTTTTCGTAAACTGCCAATAAAAATGAGCCATAGGTACCTACGGTGATACGGGTACGTTTTAAATTCAATTATGAGTTTTATGACACTAAATTTCCTTTGGGCTAAAATTTAGCAGAAATGGAAACAAAATTCATTAAAGATCATTTAATTACAACAGATAAAATTAACTTGAATATTCATATCAGCCATAACAACGACGTCCACAGTTCGAAAAAAAAAATTAAATTACAAAAATGCCTATAATGAATTAAATGTTCAATGTTTTCAGGACGAAACTTCTATCCTGTGTAGACAGGGCGATCAACCCTGAATCGTATATGAATGAGACGGTATACGATTTGGATCAGCTCTGTGGTGCCGTTACTCCTGACCCTGGTGCACAGAAGAGGTAGCTATCTCTCAATACAATATTCCTTGGGAAGGATAAATATTTAAAATCGGGGCATAAGATAGTATTTAGATCACGCTGGACAACAAGAGCAATTCGTGTTAAAAATTGTGTATTTTGTAACCGTTATATTTAAAGGATGGTTTTGATTCTCGCAGTTCAAGATTAGTCAAATATTACTGAAATAATTAGTTTAATAACGGTTACAGAATACACTTTTTTAACTAACATTTGGATTTAAATAGAATAGGGAATATGTTAACTGGGAAAAAAAAACTATTTAAATAGTCCGTCAGTAAAAAAAAAATACAAGACACGTATTTTGTTTTGCTAATATGTGTGTGTAATTTATTAAACAACTTTAAAAAAAAATGATAAAACGCATTAAAGTTGGGGGAGTGCGGGCTCGCTACGTCACAAGTCAGTATAAAATCTACCGGGGAGTGACGTCATGACACATTTTAACTCAATGTGTTGCCGGTAATCTTTTGATTACGTAAAAGAAGAGAAAATACGTATCCAATATTTTTCCGAAATTCTTTATTTGTCTAAATGGTGTTAACTTGAGAGCCCTGACACCCATAACACAAGTTTAATCTTAGCTCGGGTGTCAGAGGTGTATAACTCTGCATGAACCTACAATTTATATGTAAAAAAATGTTATACTAAGTGGCATTTATGTAAATTGTAAACTAGAAATAAAGATATTTTATTATTTATTATTATTTAATGAGGGACTAAAGTCAATATCCCTATTGAGGACTTTAATGGGTAGGCGCTACTACAACAAGCTCTCACATGACTTTATAAAAAACATTACCGATCCTATTATATTGTTATACAAGAAGAAGTTGCTGTCTTTGCGCATGACATAATAAAAATGATAATTTGATGACTTAATTAGTCATCAAATTTCATTCATCAAAGTTCATTAAAATGTGAGCCAAAACAATTATTGATTTAATATGATTATCGTAAAGTTTTAGCTCGGAAAGCTTATGCCTGGGCAACACTGACGAACAGGAGATCACGAAGGTCAATGCTTTCTGCTCAAGACTCGGGTTTGAGTCAAGATTCGAGTCTGGAAATCTGAGGAAAGTAATTCAGGTAATCCTTCTGAAAACAAATAGGTACCTACTGCGCTTTGGAATCGGCAACTAGCTTGATCTGACTGGCTTGGTCGGATCTGACTGACTGACCCCTTGACAATTCAAAAATGCATGTAATTGATGTATTTGAAATAAATGCTTTTGAGTTCATGTTTTCAAAAATTATCTTTTACATACTGAGATTGTTCAATACAACCTTCAAAACTAAAATATTCATATTTCTCAGTACATAAAGTTCCAGTTATTTTGTATCTCAGTCAATGCTCATTTTAATAACATTTGGTTCAATCTTTGTTTCTTTATAAATCCTAAGACTCATCCCATGTTAAAATTTAGTTTACAGTGGGCTTCAAAGAAACCTCACCCCCCTTCATTGATTTTTACATTGCTAGGGGGTGAGGTTTCTATGGAGCCCACTGTACTCTACCTCCTTGTATCGGTACATGTACCAAAATCACTTGTACCAATATCTAAGTTAACATAATTCGTATCTACAAGATAAGTAACTTCAGGTAGGTCCGAGAGAGTACGAGCTGATTCTAATGCCGGACGTGAACTCGACGAAGCGGCACCAGTGGTTCTACTTCGAAGTTCGCAACATGCAGCAGGGTCGCCCCTACGTCTTTAATATCGTCAACTGTGAGAAGTCGGACAGTCAGTTCAACTTCGGCATGAAGCCAGTCATGTATTCAGTGAAGGAAGCTGTCTTGGGAAGACCAGGTACTAGATGAGATTTTATATATAATCAAATAAATGTAACCTCGTCTACATTTTAGATTAAAGCGTTTATTCTGAAAGTAGGCGACGGCGACGTCGCAAATAGACGTCAAATATTTCGCTGTTTTGATTCATTTGGCAATATTACTGTATGGAAATAAGAAATGTGGCTAGCGAACTAGAATATTGATTATGAAATGCAATAATTAATATCGTAACACCGAATATGTAGTTTTAGATCCCAAATGCCATGTTGTTTTCCAAATGCCTTTTTTACACCTAAAACGGGTACAACATTAAATTCAATGTTATAATTTGCAGATCATTATCAATATTCTAGTTCGCTAGTTAGCCACATTTCTTATTTCCGTACAGTAATATTGCCAAATTAATCAAAACAGCGAAATATTTGACAGCTATTAACGACGTTGCCAATTATTAGAATAAACGCTCTTAACTTATAAGGAGGCTGAAATAAAGAAATCTCAATCGTTTGAAGGTGGCTTGTGATTACGGCACATGAGATATTTTAGGTTGGTCTCATTGGTATTGCCAACTGTGCATAGTAGACGCTGGCCACATACCATCAGATGAACCGCTTACTGATTTGCCCAATAACAAACGAGGATCATTAAATTTTATAGATTTGTGTGGATAGTGACTAACCTGGTATCAGAGTTTTAAAGCCGCCCATGAGCCTCTGTCTTGGCTTCACATTATTAATTATATTTTAAGGGTTAAGCTTTAATTTATATGTATCATTATTTTAGCCAAAAGACGTCCACTGCTAAACATATGCCTCCCCCAAGCATCGCCACTTCGACCTTTAAATGTATACAAATATTTAATTAAATTTCAATTAATAAATAAAATATGGATGATTAATCCAAACAGCTAATAGAGCTTCTTTTTAGGGTTCCGCACCAAAATGGTAAAACTAAAGTGGTCTGTCCGTCTGTCTCTCACAGCACAGCTGGATATCTAATGCTATCAACTTGAAATTTGGAATAGTTTTAGATGACGTTTGCCCAACTATTTTGCAATTAATAAGAAATATTAAATATTCTACACCGCAGTGTTAAAATTCTCTGACGATATTTATATATGATGGTACGGAACCCTCGGTGCGCGAGTCCGACGCGCTCTTGACCGGTTTTTTTATTTCCTTATTATTAAATTAAATTTAAAGTTAAGATCTATTTCATTTTTAGTGCCGTCTAGAATCCTTGGTAAACAACATTGTTTAGTTTTATATCACCTAGTATTTGTCCTTAGGTTGGGTGCGAGCCGGCTCCGATATATGTTACTACCGGAACAGCTATCACTACGCGAACCAGAAGAATCACAACAAGTGCTACTTGACCGTCACGTTCAACATCGAGTTCCCGCACACCAACGATGTCGTCTACATGGCGTACCACTTCCCTTTCACGTATTCTATGATGATGGTGAGATTCATTATTCGTATAATACAGGGTATCAGGGACATCGACGCGAAGCCTGTTAGCATAGATTCAGTACATGATTCTGAACCCCCCTGAGTTGAAAATTTTCGTCGGTTATTTAAAAAAAAAACAGCTGTTTCATAGAAAAGTGCGATACCTATGCGGTCACAATGTATGGAACAGCTGTTTTTTTTTTTTTCCCGACCAAAAATTAAGTACGTAAGCAATAGCATTATTTTTAAATAACTGACGAAAATGTTCAATGCAGGGGGTCCATAATTATGTACCTACTGAATACCTGGTAGCAGGTTGCGCGTCATGTCCCTGCCACCCTGTATACGTTCTGAACTACTTATCAAAGATTTAAAATTCTTTGGACTCCATTGCATAATACTGCTGCACAAAACAATACTTCATACATGTAGGTATCGATAGAAAATAAAATGGGCTTTATGCTACGAATAATAAAAGTAGGCTTTATGCTATTTTATGGTAGTGATTTCCAAAGCAGTTCCTAAATCCACCCAGTACCGTGTCTATCATAAGGGCACAGGGGCCCGTGTCTAGTGCCCCGCACCACACGAGGGCCCTGGAAGGGTGAAATATTGATTACCGATTGTAGTGGAGAGCGCTCATTTTCACAAAAAAGGGAATAAAAAATGAATTACGAACGACATTGTTACAAGAACGACTAACTAATTTGTCAAATATGTTCATAGAACGTGATATCGTTAAAAAAAAATACTGAGGAAGTAATAGAAGATTATTCAGAGCAGAAATCCCGAAAGATACCATTATCGTTAATTCGAATCCAACTCATACCTGCAGCATTTTATTAAATAACGTACCTAGCTAAATATTTTAGCCATAGTAAATATAAAATCATAACAGAAAAAGGTTTTTGTAATTCACTTTTTAGGGTTCCGTACCCGAAGGGTGACAAACGGAACCCTATTCATAAGCCTCCGCTGTCCGTCTGTCTGTCAGCGAGCTCTATCTCATGAACCGTAATAGGTAGGCAGTTGAAAATTTCACAGATTGAGCATTTCTATTGCCGCAAGAGCAACAAATAATAAAATTAAAAATTAAAAAAAAATAATCTGACCCTGGCATGTGGGGTATCATTTTCTAGAACTCATCGAGTAGAGAATAAATATAATTTTTATTTGTTTTTATCTTCAAAAATGATGAATTAGGGGGCCGTAGAAGTTGTCTATTTTAGACCATTTTTGTACGAGCTCTATCTCAACAACTAAACAAATTAGGAATTTGAAACTTGTGTGTATCATGTAACATATACTGTTTATAATCAACAAATACTAAAAACGCCGATTGATAACGTATTTTATATAATATGGGTGATTTTCTGCAACTTAAAAAAATAATGTTGTATTTCATGCTAATATTATGCGATATAAATTCCACAGATAACTATTTAATAGTCGGAGTAATGACATGGAATTAGTAAGTACCAACTATCATGGCAGCATATACTATTTCGATCATTTAAATTTCGATCATCCAAAAAGGTCTACAAAATAAACTTTCTTCACAAGATTTTAAAACCGGCCAGTATTTTTTGAGTTTAAGAACTTTATCGACTTTTTTAAAAGTATCCCTAGACGGTGTTGATGTGTGTACCTCATGTTAAAACTACACTCCAATAGACAATATATTCAGTAACATTGAAATGAATGCTGGCACATACAGTGTACTATTCAGTTACCTTAAACCGTTGTGGATACAATTTCATATTGTGAAAAATTATTGGTGTAAAAATATTCGGCCACGGCGGCCAATCTCAACGGAGACTGGCCGCCGAATGTTTCGCCAGTGCAAACGCACAGTTATAATTAAAATTTGGCGTACTACTTACATTCTATTTTGTACAATATAGTCTGATGTAGCAAGAGAAATCCTTTTATTTATAAGTAACTAGATTTACCCGGCCTGGCTTCGCACGGTTAGCACTAAGTACTTATCTACGGCGCATCTACCTTTCCTAATTACCTATTTCTACCTAATTACCTACCCTACCTACCTACCCTACCCTTCTTACCAGGGTAGGTAGGTACCTAGCCTACCCTATCTACCCTACATATCTACCTGCTTACCTACCATATATACCTATTTATACCTACTAATACTATGTTAGTAGCAAATAAATAACTTTGACTTTAGTTAATGCATGTTACTGCATAAAGTTAACTTAATATTTTTCTCTTAAAATAAATGAAATATACTCCTACACCTATATTTTAACACAACAACATTTTCTCATTAAAATTAGACAATTTCTTTACAAATCTTTGTTTTTTTATAGCGCCTCTGTTGTTACTTTTACGAAAGTATTACAAAAATTCATAGTGTTAAATCTTGTACGACATGGTATGGAACCCTTCGTGTGCGAGTCCGACTCGCACTTGACAGATTTTATTTTACTTTCAAGGGGGCCCCAAATTCTTGTTTACCTAGGGGCAAACCGGGGTTGCCTTAAGACGGCCTTGAATCCACCGTAAAATAAGTTTGTACAGAAATGCAGAATGACTGCTATCCAGCCTTCAAAATTAAGTTTTCGCACCTAGAGACACATCCACAACATAGAAAACTAATTTTAATCGATGAATTTACGACAGATCAACTGATTATTTATAGAATCAATTTAGTTTGAGACGAAGGCTTGGCAAAGGATGCGGAATTCCATTTCTTCCCTTCCTATAAAGATCTAAACCTTTCAAACCCATTATTCTAATGTAGTTAGAATCCTCCTTAATTTGAAGAACAGCGAGTTATATGTCGTTCATGTCGTAAAACTTGACTAAAGGAAATGAATTGCTAACATGTTTAGAAATAATGACATGTAAATCTTATCCTGCGAGAACGTACAAGAAAATGTTTAAAGACAAACCTTTTACTTCAAATTTATCAGAAAATGTACCAATAAGGTCGCCCATTGTATATTTTGTAGTGTTTGATTTAATAAAGTATAATATTATATAAGAAATAAAATCAATCCTTTTTACAAGCTTTCTATTAGCTTGCTTCAACCGTGTGTGTTTCAGGCAGTTAGTCGCATGTCATCTATTTTTTCGAACTACTTATATGAAAAATTATCTCGGCCTCCTAAAAATAATTCTAACGAAGTTTCGCTAATTACCAATCTTAAAATGCTACCCAAGTACCCAACGTTTTCAATATATTTAAAAAAATTGGGGAGCGTTGTAATCTTGTAAAGTCGTAGCTAAATAAACTGTGGTAATTATTAATGAATTGTAACAAATTAAAAATTGAGGGAAGAAGAAAGCCCCACCACTTGCTTGAATGTGGTTTTATCCACCTGTATTGTCCCACTGCTGGGCAAAAGTTTCCCCTTATATTTTTTATCTAAATTAGATAGAAAATGTTTTTAACCGACTTCCAAAAGGAGGAGGTTCTCAATTCGTCTGTATGTTTTTTTTTTTTTTTTTTTTTTTTTTTTTTTTTTTTTTTTTTTTTTTTTTTTTTTTTTTTTTGTATGTTTGTTACGCGATTACTCCGTCAATTGTGGACCGATTTTGAAAATTGTTTTTTTGTTTGAAAGGGTATGCTCCCGAGATGGTCCCATATAAATTTTATTAACTTTACTTGGATAGTGTTTGAGTTAGCTTCAATAATACGTATTTTTCCCACTTAGTATATATGGATGATATAATGATAACTTCCAATCACTGTTATTTACATAGCAGGTTAGTGGTATTCAAATTTGTATGGGGTAGGTACCACAACTAAAAAGTGCAAAATAAAAACTTTTTACAAAAAAAGAACAACCGACTTCCGAAAAAGACACTACAAAGTCAAAAATAACTTTAATTTCGGAAGTCGGTGGCAAAAAACGAAAGTTCAAAACCAAATACACCGACTTCCGAAATTAAAGTTATTTTTGACTTTGTAGTGTCTTTTTCGGAAGTCGGTTGTTCTTATTTTGTAAAAAGTTTTTATTTCATATGATGACAACCTGATTTTTAATTATAAAATTTTTTCGACCTTCCCAAAAATAAGTATGTAGATTTTACTATAATTTTTTTGTTATGTTTACCAGACTGAAATATGGAATTGGAGCATGCAGATGCCGCCAGGATCCTACCTGCGCGCGGAGCCTCTCTGCTACTCCCTCAACAACAACGAGGTCCCGTTGCTCACGGTCTCCGCTGAAGATATACCTAACAATCCTATAGTGGTATGTTGTTTTTCTCCATAAAAATGCTTTAGAATCCACATGCTTTAGATTCCTGTTCTTGTACGGAACAAGATACTGCAAATACTTGTTGCCTGCGATGCGCATTTTAATGTGAAGTTCTTGCTAATTTTTATCGATCAATTAACTTTACCTTACGTAGCTACTGGTCGTAGTTAGACCATAACGTTGGGTCTTGAAAAACGACTGCAACTAGGCAAATTGAGTCCTTAAACTTTAAAAGCACCGTAAGTTCTAAATGTAGACGTATCCTGATTTTCATGTGTGTATCCTTAAAGCACGACATTCCTAGCGGAGCTGGGAATGCGCAGCTAGTGTATAGTGATGCTAGTTTACTGGTTTAAAATGTTTTGGATATTTCAACACCTTTTATAGAGATGTATAAACATTTGTTTCTGCTAGATTTTCGATTTTATTATTTTTACCTTATCCGCAGAAATGATTTTTAGTGTAATATTAAGGAATGCTACCTCTTTAAGAACGTTTATTCTGAAGGTGGGCAATGTCGCAATCACAGACTACAATGGTCGCAATTAAATGTCAAATATTTCGTTGTTTCGATTTATTTGGCAATATTACTATAAGGAAATATGAAATGTGGCTAACTAGCGAACGAGAATATTTATGATGAATTGCAATTATAACATTGAATTTGATGTTATAACCGTTTTAAGTGTAAAAAAAGTATTAGGAAAAATTCTAAATACCTATTCGGTGTTACGATTTTAATATAATTATTGCATTTCATAATCAATATTTTAGTTCACTAATTAGCCACTTTTCATATTTCCATACAGCCTATTATTTCCAAATTAATCAAAACAGGGTAAATATTTGATAGCTATTTACGACATTGCCAACTTTTAGTTTAGAATATATAAAAGCTGATAAATGTACCTACTGAAGTATCATATGAGTTGGGAACAGCTACTAGACAGATAACGACATACGGCGAACCTTTCCATAAATTATTAAAGACATTCTTCTAACTGAACAGTATTTTTGCCCGTTTTTTAACTACAATCACATTTTCATTCAAGTGATATGGCCAGCTTTAAATAAGGCTATTGACCGTTAAATCTGTTCTCCAGATCAAAATAGTAGTATAAGTGAAAAGGTCTAAAGGATCTCGCGCACTAGATGGCCACGACTCCGGCCAATCGTGGCCGTCTAGTGGTATTGAATGGTTTGCGGCTAGTTGGCCGTTGCGACCAAGTGTGCGATTCGTATCGGTTGTTATAGTTTATCTGGTCGCTGCGACCACTGGTCGTGGTCATGGCCGTCTAGTGCGCGAGATCCCTTAGACCTTTTCACTTATACCACTTTTGATCTGGAGAACAGATTTAACGGTCAATAGACTTATTCAAAGGTGGCCATCACCTGAATGAAAATGTGATTGTAGTGAAAAACGAGCAAAAATACTGTTTAGCAGTTAGAATGTGTGTCGAGTTCATATTAATTAGTCAACATCATCGTGCACTATTGTTCAGCAAACACTTTTTCAAAATTCCCAAGTTACGAAGTCACAGTTTGCCTGTCAAACCGGCTTATCACAACCGTAAGGTATCTTGAGTCCAGAATCGCCAGTCATGTTCTGCGTTATTTAGCACCGTTGTGCTCTGCTGCATCATTGCCAAACCTATTGAGCATCACACGTAGATGTCATCTGTCACCTCAACCAGGCCAGCTTACCACAGCCTGGGAAATTGTTTAAGATAATATTTAGACTATGACCGGTATACCAACAGGATCGGGAGATAGTATTCCTAACGGCGCGTGTACATCCTGGCGAAAGTAACGCATCATGGGTGATGGACGGTACTCTGGGCTGCTTGCTCGGCAACTCATGCGCCGCCGCTGCTCTTCGGGCCAAGTACGTGTTCAAGATCGTGCCTATGCTCAACGTGGAAGGAGTCATCAATGGCTGGTGAGTGGTATTACAATTTTGATATACAGTGTACAATGTTTTGAGATTTTACAGTCTGGCTTTGGGCACATTGAGCGTTACAGTCAGGATGTGCTGCTCTTGACTTTAAACGGTACAGTGTTGAGTTTTCCTAAAGGGCAGTATGGGGTTTCAGTCGAGGATAGACACAAATTAAACAAATGTTTCTTATAAGTATAAACTTTATTAACTTCGCTACATCACTATTCTTTAAATTCTTGAGCTTCAACTTAATATACTTAGCTAGGTACGTCACGTATATAAACACTATCTTATACCTACCACTATGTATTTCAAATGATATGTCCAGACAATCAATATTCACTTAATTTTCTTACATTAAATTAATACATTTTACGGTTTATCATCAAAAATACCGGAGATCTTGCTTCTACGTTATTTACCTTAGCGAAGTGTAGGTACCTATACGTGGAATACTCATTTTGTGATATTCGACATAACGAAGACGGAGGCAAGTCGCATGCAAGCGAGTCGCCAGCACCTTCAACCTAGTTTAATAAATCATATTGCCCCATAATATACCTTCGAAATCCCCATAATCATTCATTTATAAGCTGGAAAATATTACGATACTAGAAATCTCATTTACATTACGTGATATCAATACAACAAGGCGTACAGTGCACCCTCAACACGCAAGCTTCTAAAGTAAAACACCTTAAAAATACGTATAAATGCCTCAAATTATTGAAATAATACTTTTGGTAGACTCATTACCTAATTGTCACGAAAAGATATATACGGACCGCTCGGCCGGACACTAGTAGGCGGGGGGAGCCAGCATGCCGCTGGCGTGGACGGAGTGCTCGGTAGCGTCCGGCTCGGCGGTGGAGGGCGCGTCATCAGGCTGAGCGTGTGCTTCGTGGCTCAGGTACGCGGCCGGGTCGTCGCCCGCCATGCCCTCGTCGTCGTCGTACGGGCCCTGCGTCGCCTCCTCCTTCTGCTCCTGCTCCAGCTCGTGGTCGTGCTCGAGCGAGTGCGCGTCAGACGCCCGCGAGTAATGCGAGTCGATCTGAGGTGACGACGGTAGGATGCCGAGCTTCTTGATGTGTGGCGACTGCAGGCCATCCAGAGACGTGGGGCGCAGTTTGCCGATGAGGTCGTTGAGGGTGAAGTGCGTCGGCAGGTGTTCGGAGCGCGGCGGCGGCGGCGACGACGACGTCAGAGGGTGGGCGGTCGTCGTCGTCGTCATCGAAAGCGGTTTCCTACCGGCAGAACATACCGACCCTCGTGTTAGAGAGCCGCTTGTAAAACGTACACATGCTAAGATACTATATGTATATAATCTAGACATTGAATGTATCGAACGATATCAGTCATATTAAAGTATGTCATTTATATTGGAAATATATTATAGCCAATTATGTTAATGGTATTAGTTATTTTTAAAACAACAAAAATGTTAAATACAAAATACTATTGATAGATAAAGTATCACTTAAACAAGAGATACCAAGCAAAGCCCCCTTCACCCACCCACCAAAAGATTTTGTCAATTTTGAAATTGTTTATGTGACCATCATAAATGATAATGAAAGAGTTAAGGACGATAACGTCATAGATGCCAAATGTTGTCTGCTGGGTGTAGGGCTCTTGTTTGGTGGTTGGGTTGGCGCAGAGGCCTGATCCCGCGGGCCCGCGCGCTACGAACAAACATCGAGGTAAAACCAAGGTTTAACCTTGGACTAAAATGTTAGCACACTGACTACATCGTAAACTAGTGTCCCAAATGTTATTACAGTTAATCATGTCGTCTTTTAGACACGTTTAATACCGGTTGACGAAATTCGTAAACCCGAAACTCGGAACCTGTGCATAGAAGCCGCTATGGGTGTGAGAAAGGGAGCGCGCGGCTAGTCGGGGAGCGGGCCTCCGGAGACGGCTGGCATCTCACCTGGCATTACCCCTGCGCGGAAGACACGGGGATGGAGCCGTAGTTGTAGTAGTAGCAGCGCGTCTGCTCGCAGATGAAATCCTTGATCTCGCCGCAGTGCTGCGGCTCCCAGTGGAACGTGGGCGCCTTCAGGGACACGCAGCCGTTGGTCATCACGTGCTCCGTTCTGGAAAACCGACTAGTTTTTATGCAATATTGCATTGTAGAACCGGTACAGGGAATTTTAAAAGCATTGCCCTTTAATGATAGACCTACGCTATTTATAAACAAGTTAACGTAACCAGCAGAGCGTATCGTGGGAAAAACGCGTAACCAGCAATTTTCAAGAAAATTTTATTACACTGGTTGCTTCCTAACATGGGAACCTATAACTTCCTTGGAATTAGACCGTGTAGAGATGCGAGAAACGTGAACATCTTCATTACCGAGTGTTTCTGTTGCATGATTATTGGGTGTTTCAATATCTCTTAAATGTACGATAAATAACGGGGCCCCATTTAATATAACTGACAATGCGACATATTTGCCAAATAAAAAAAATTAAAAAGTAACCGACATCCAAAAAAACACTACAAATTTAAAAATTACTTTAATTTCGGAAGTTTTTTTATGAAGTCACGCAAATTCGAATACCACTACCTGCTATGTAAATAACAGTGACAGGAACTTATCATCATACATATTATCCACATAGGCTGTGGGAAAAATACGTACTCGATTAATGACACGCGAAGTACAAACAATCGCGTCCTAGTTAGATTTATATCTGTGGTCCCAGATGACTCCTTGGAGGATGTTCTCTACAATAGTAACAACGTACCCGTGTCTGGCGGTGCGCTGTGGCGCTGTGCTGCCCTGCGGCACGTCCAGTGGGTCGATGCTGTCGTCAGCATGCTGGCTGGGCGCATCCATCGGCAGCCGCCGCATGTAGTTGAAGGTCGCGTTGAACGGCAGACCTGTGCTCATCCATAGATACATGTCCGTGCCTAAATTGTTGCCTGATGTCCAGAAATCGTACTTATTGTAACCTGTAAATAGATAATAATAATTTATACTTCATTATAATTTATACAAGATGAGGAGGAGCTCGTGGCTAAGTAACAACAGCCGCATGGATCGATCCATCAGGTTAAGCTACGCTTGCCGGGGTTGGTCCATGGATGGGTGACCATCTTTACATACTGAGTCTCCTCCGTGCATTGGAAACCACGTTAAGCCGTTGGTCCCGGTTGTCAATCATGGATCTTTCACAATCGTTACGAGTCTTCAGAAGCCCGTAAGTCTGACACCAGTCTTACCAAGGGGTATCGTATTACCCAGTTACTGGGTTGTGGAGGTCAGGTAAGCAGTTGCTCCATGTAAAACACTAGTATTCAGTAAGACTGGAAGCCGACTCCAACATAGTCGGGAAAAGGCTACGATGATGATAATTTATACAAGATCTTAGAAATGACCTCATACTTGAACAAGGGTTTTACAATAATTACATTACATATTTACTGGCAAAGATAAACTTTAACAAGGTTCATTCATATCTTACCGGCATTAGTAAGGTATGTCGTTATAGAGTCAGCCTTTTCCTTCGTTTCAAAAGAGGCAAGCTGTAAGCCTAATGATCTGCAAAAAAGAAATGCAATCTTTTAATTGTTAGTTGAAAATATTTTAAATGCAAGTGGACAAAATCAACACGAATGCGAAAAATGAAAGACATATAAGTTTCTTGCCCATTCTTCTCCATACGAAAACTACCTTTTGGAAGGGGCGGTAGAATCAATACTATATTTTGTAAATTTTGACGTTCAAAGGTGCCTTCAAGGGCCTATTTGAAATAAATGATTTGACTTTACGTAAAATATTATTTTATTTGTCTGTCGGTGTTGTAAGAAAATGTACACTTTTCAAAACTTCATTAGCAACAGCAATACGAGTACCAAAAGAAACAACAATATGAAATGTTTATGTTACCAAGGCAACAAATTGTTAAGATTGAGTAATTAATTTCGCGATTTACTGTTGTTTCACCAGTGGTTTAGGGCTTGTACACAAAACTGCGAATCGGCGCGATGCGAATTCGCAACACAGGAGCTTTGGAACAAAATCTTAGAGTATCGTCGCAGATTTTTGCGATGCGACGTCGCATCGCAGTTTTGTGTACAAGCCCTTACGAGCGACGTGGGTAGAAATAAATTTTCTCAGGATATCTCATCAAACAATACACGATTAATACAATTTATTCACTCTAAAGACTAAATATAATTATTATATAGACAGCTTAGTGGTGTGACCGTCCGTCAGACTGCCAAGTCACAGGTCTCGAGTTCGAACCCAAGGCACGCACCCCTGACTTTTCGGATTCATGTGCATATTGTATAATTATCACTTGCTTCAAAAACGATGAAGGAAAACATCTTGAGAAAATCGGCATGCCTGAGAGATATTTCTCGACGGCATGTGAAGGGGAGTCAGAGGCTCATGGGCGGCTTTAAAACTGACACCAGGTTAGTGTTTACTCCAGGTAGTGGTTAGTCCACACGAAAATAAGAAGAAGATTATAGGTATATATATATTATACATATACCTATATCATTTACGATATTGTTCCGCGTAACACAATTCTTTTCTGCAGTAAAACCTGTAGAATTAACATGCGCTAACCATAAATGATCATAGAGGAATACTATCGTTGCTGCTAATCGTATTCAGCTATTAGCCTGAACAGAGTACAAGTTGCACCAAAGCCTGTTTATCGAGATGCAATTTATTCGCTAAAGACAGCCCGTACAGGCCACGGCCTTGCCACGATGGGACCACATTCCAAGTCCAAGTTCAGAAAACTCTGAGGGATTTAAAACTTCTACGACATCATGCAACTGCAGGGTAAAAGCTCTATTAATATTTACTGTATGTTGGGAGTGATATTTAAAGTATTTTTTTATTTGTAACAACATGGATGCTATTTTAATTTCTCTGGGATATAAATAGAAATAAAAAAACTCAAGTTCTAGCGCGATTAAAGCTGTTCATTGCTCCACGGTAAAGTTTATTAAATATTTTATTAAAGGAAGCAACTAAAATCAATAGCGTTTGTCAACGTTCCAAGGAATTGTACAGTTAGATCTTAATTATCTACATCTTTCTTACATCGGAAGCCGTAAGAAAATTTGATGTGTACTCTACTCCACCCGTGGAGAAATACCGTGATTCCACTACAGTAAAATTGTATTCAATTTAATTAGGACTATAATATCATTAATGACATATAATTCGTAATGGACCCTCTCTCCAAAACAATTCACCATTGAAAGGCAAAACACGTTTCAACTCAAGACTTTTTATTATGAATTAAAACGTCATAAATTATTCTGCACTTGAATTTATCATAAAGTTACTGCTAAATATTTGCTCTTCCATTAAGGCACCTTCAGCATACTTTAGTGCCATTTGTCTTTTTGCCCCATCTCGTTTCGGATCTTGATGGATCCAGTTTTAAAATCGGTCATATATAAATAAAATTATTTTTCTCCTTACCGTCGTCATGTTTGGTTCATTTCCACTGCTTTAGTAGTTATAAATATCTCATGTTTTCATTAGCATTTTTTTTATTTTTCACGATATATCTGTGGTGCAACAAAAAATCTGCGACAATCACGCGCACTCGTCACATCGGTACCGTTAGTATCTTTTTTTGTCATCGCGATCAAAGCGAACCGTAACACGACTCGGAGCAGTTTGTAAATTATCCACGGGTCCAGTGTTATTGCGACCGAGACGCATCACCATAAAACTTGTCGTCACGCAGCACCTGCTCCTGAACTGCATCTCGACACGCTTGTCATGCCGCGAATTCGAGTCATATTTTACAATGAGTTTGTCGCGACCTTAATCGATTTCTCAGTTCCATTATTTTCCTTATAGATTCCGTTTACTTAACGATACGGAAATTACGGGTCGAGCTTTACCATCATTAACAATTGGAACCGTAAATAGGTCGTGACTGCGACGCGTTGGAAGGACATCGTGACCGAGCTATGGGGCTACTGACCTCTCATAGCAATTTGAGCGTGCACGTGGTCGGATCTAGATCGCGGTATATGGCACCTCTCCTCTAGTGGCGCTTGCGGCACAATACCATTTTCAAACAAATGGAATCATTTTCTTATATAGGAAATCATTATTTCAAAGAAATGAACTAACGGAGCTATTAGACGTATAATTTATTATTAAGCTTTAGAGGAAATAGATTTTAAAGACGCTCGCTTACGTATTATATTGATGGAGCGCTCGGACGCTCTTCGCAAGTTCATGAACGTGAAATGTTGTTTTGTTGGATCCTAAATATAATTTTGATGAGAACGTCCTCGTTTCACCTTTCTATGAAACGTATCACGAAATTGGAAATTTCGGACTAGTACAAAAATGTGTGCATCTAAATCTTTAAGTTGTTTTCTAACATCTAAGGGACTTTCAAGTTTTGTTCTCCTTTTTACAGTGTTCGTTCTTTATATTGAATATGGCAAAGGGCTCACCGAAGGTGATCTCAATAGTTCAAATATTGTTCCCGACTTTACCTGAACCTCGTAACGGTAATGTTAATGACCCTGCACTTCCTGGTGGCTGAAGCGTCGATGCACGCCTAGGCGCTTGTTAACGCTAGCCCAACTACCTATATATGTTACTATTCGAACTACAGGAACACGACACACCAGATAAGAACATATGGAGTCACGATTAAGGAATATTTATCTCACGAGAAACGCCTTGGGAGATGCAAATCTTGCACTGAACTCTGAATACGGTATAATATGAAAGATTGCTACATACCTGCAGTACTGATAAGCGAGGAAATAGTTAAGTTCCGGGCTGTATGGGTTCATCCTTGAGATAAAGTATTGCACGCCATCTAGCTGTATAGTTGTTATCCTTTGCGCTGAAACAACAGGAAAATAAACGTCATTATAAAGTTAAAAAGCAATAAAGGTTGACAGCTGTTAAAATTTACGTAAGAGCAAGACATTAAGAAAAAGAGTGGTCTTATATTTCGTAAACGAGAGCTAATAAAACTAGATTCTCCTCATAAAGAACATGCATTACTTTTAAAGACAGCAAGAAGACACTTCTCCCCGTCAAAACCCTTTCTCAGTTCAAATCGTTGACACTTAGTATCCAGTTCTCAGAGAGATAAGTGACAATGGATCTGACACAACAAGAATATAGCCGGGATAATGGCGCGCCCCTCATTCAGTTCATTCATTGCTTTAATGCGACGGTTATGAGACGCCCGCGCAGCTCGCCTGCATTACCGCGTGATTTACATCGCACGTCACATGCCCTGACATTGACACTGTACTCGTCCAGATTATCATTTAAAGAGTATTTCTTAAGATACTCTCGTAATAGCGATGCTGATATTTTATTCCTTACCGAGTGAACAATTACTTTCCTCTCTTAGCGTGTTCGTGGTCATGTCTGGACTTTTTTTGTTCTGTAATGTATTCCCACACCTCTTTTCACCACTACTTAATATGTTCACCGCGATGTCAGAACTTCATTGTCATAAAGTTTGCAGTTTTACACGTCATTTTCGTACTTACGATTGCAGTAATGTAGGGACGTGCTCACGTGCATCACATACGAGTCAAACTGTTTTGCGGTCGGACCCCCGCTGCGCTGTAACGCCATAATTAATTCAATGTCCACTTCTTGCGGTTGACCGCAAAATTTTATTACTTCCTAATTTGGTTTGGTATTGTACGATGTATCTGACTTTCTTGTTATGTCTTAATTAGTTCAGTTACTGAATAAATCATTTAAAAACTTGAGTATAAATAATATAAGTTTCTGTAGCAGGAATAATGCAATTACAAACGATGATTTGCATTAAGTTTGCAGTGTGCACAATTAAATTGCAAGAAATCAAGCAGCTTTAAAGCTGAAACTGAATATTAACACCGAGTGATCTGGCTAAGTACACGCGCAAAGCGTAGATACCGGTCAATACTCCATGATAATAGATTAGAACTGCAGTGTCATCCACTATAAGAAGCATCGACGCGAATCTCACGCTCGGCCGAGCACGAAATACTCCGGACTGCATCTTTACAACCACGACCATATTAAACAAGACCACGACTCCCTGCCTACAAACAAAAACAAGATTTTGTTTTCTTAAGAAAGTAACGACATAGCATTCAATGGTCCTATATATAGCATGTCGTGCTGTACCCTGCGAAATGCAATTGTAAACCCATCCCGAACAATCCACGAAGAAAACGAAGATTAACATGCCGTCTTGGACGACACACGCTTTATTCAACCATCAAGGAGGTGATTAATAATACGTAATTAAATGTATCCTGCTTCGCGTTCGACGGTAGGAACACACTAAGATGCTTCACATCGTTGCTCTAATTTACATACTAGTTGTAATGGTAGCCCATTAATTGGTCTTAGATTGATAGACGCCTTGTCACTCGTTCTCACGAAGACTTGCATAGATACGAGCGGATTTATTCCCGACGGTTCAAACTACATTATGAGACGCATCTTGATTTTAATGGCTGCATTATTTTGCAAGATCAATTTCAAAATCACCGAACTGACAATAAATAGGCATCTCTAAAAAGGACATTATAATTCCGACATAAATAGCCTGTAAACGCTAAAATAATCCAACACTTAAATCTAAAAGTACACGGAAACGTATGCGGACACATGACCGTAAATATCCTTATTGCTTTCCAACAGTTTATTGAGAAACTCAATGGTATATTGTGTACGTTGTTAAGAAACCTGAGTTCTACAACTCAGCTTTACTCGGTTATTAGAGGTCCTGAGTCTGCTATTGGAATCCATGCATAATGTAACCTCATGCATAAACGATGTCGCGCATTACTTGCTTACTTCGCTTTTACTTCTTGTTCGAGCTTTTCCTTGATGAATGCCGCATTCTGCAGTCAAGGTAATAGCTGCTGCAATTTATCTTTGTTCGCTACTTTGTTGCTATTCTTTTCACGGTGTGTTTTATCTTGCAATTTCTGCGATAAAAGTAATCTTTACGACAAAACTATCTTTCAGTACGACAAATATATCGGGAAAATATACGACTACGGATAGCTTCGTATCTAAATTGGAATTTAGTTTCCAGGTAATACTGGAAATTAAATCTATATTCTTAAATTTATAATAGAATAAACTCAGACTTTGAAATCTTGACATTTCCTGGAAGCATTAATGAACCTATTCAATCTTCATAATCCTGGACGTGGTGATTACAAAGCGATATATGGGCATAAAAGGCGATAGTTAGGGACGTTTAGAAAGTGCTGGCTGACAGCGAGACGAGTGTACACGAGCAACAATGAGCGTCGGGGAGGCGGGTCACGTCGCGTGAGTCATGCGCGCGCACCGCATACTGATGAAGAGCATCGGCACTCCCGTCCCGTCCACGTACCATCGTCGGAACCACCAAGACGAGGATGGTTCTGTTCCATATAGTACAGCGCTAGTTTTGTAGGTGCGACAATGCGACCTGACCAGGGCTGTCGATTAGCCACTTCCTCATAATCATGATGCGACTACGCTTTCTACATTACAATTATTTGCAACTCCAAAAAAGCCTGCGACTTTCCATATTACTTGTTACCCGGACTTTATACCCTTAGCCCAACATTGTGACACCCCTATAATGTAGGGGTGAGTGCACTCGCTTGCCGTGGTCGGCGCCGCGTGGATATCCGGCGAGCTCATCCACCGGACGCTAACGGAACTTTGTCCAAAACCTCGTCGCAAATGTCACTCCCGCGATGTGCCGCGCAATCGCAAACCAACATCGCGATTTGTACTTGCCGACTTTTATTGATCGCAAATCGCGATAGCTCAGTTTAAACGTGCAGTCTCTGAAGATACCGTACGACGAGCACTTAAGGTCATACAAAAGACTGCAGCAGCAAAAAATGTCCCAAAACTAAAGGTTATCAGAATGATCTACATGTCAGTCAGTTCCGTGAAAATAAAACAGAGGATTTTAGGACAGTGGATGGGTGACAAAGATAAACGTTTCATGAAAATTAAACTGGATATTAAATATAAAAAAGAGAAAGAATTTAGGACTACTTAAAAAAGAGTAGACCTAAAATGAATTTAATGAAGAATGTTATACATTGACTGAATCAGCAAATCAAAGGGAAATCAAAGGGAAACGAGCTTATCACAGATGAAAAAAAATCAGTATTACACATTCACTTTTATAACGATTACGTGTTTTTTCTAATCAATTCAGTGTACGTCTCAAAATCGCGGATATCGTTACTCAATCACCTATCAACAGTCGGAAGCTAGCAGATGTAACCGACGCGTGCGCAATCGCATACAAAACGCGATCCAAACCACATTACAAGTATCTCTCCACGATCCTTGTGTCATGTCTCATTAAAATTCGTTTACGGGCTATCTTGTGGAGGAATCTCACGTCTCATATAATAATAACGAACTTCCTTCCATTCATTGGTACTGATGTTACATGAGTATAAAAAGTAAGAATCCTTGATAATTTTTATTGTTTCAGTCATTGGAGAATCAGTAATGTGATTCGACAAATAAAGTAACGATATTACAGCTGTCGATCTTATTTGAAATTCAATTGCAAATACTATTGCCATATCTTACCTTGATTGGTCTTTCTATTACATATACCAGACTATAAAAACAATTAATATGAAATGCATTTCATTAATAACCTACCCATACAAAAGAAAGAGAACAATCCTTTACAGAAATAATTAATAGCTTTTCTAAGAAATGTGCATTTGCAATTCATTAATAAAAAGCTTTATACGCCTGAACAACTCTCAGCAGGGGAATGTTCTTTATGGAGAATTGATCATTTTTGCGCCCTTCACTGACACTGTAATTACTATTACTTATGCATTCATGAAATTCTGCAATAGGTCGTGTAATTAACATTAGAATACTATTACTACTTATTACATCTAACGAACAGTGCATATCCAACCCGCAGACTACTTTGTATAAATTAATATCACAAGCATAAAATGTTAATTAGGTAAACTCCAACAATTGCTAATAAAACTGACAATTCAGGCCGTCAATAACACTGCACTTAAAAGTCAGTTATAAACAATTTCTTGGACAGCAAACTGCAGCAATGTAGCCCCGCAGAAACTTACAGAATTTTCCTTCAAAGCACAGTTTTCATGCCATATCTAATATCACCCGAGACAGCATTTAAACCAGTTAAAACCGGTTAAAAGACGCTGCAAATTATGCATTATCAGCTTCTAAAAATAACGCCAAGTCCCCTACGCCTAGGACGTTGGCTCCTTAAGGCAGAAAAGTTCATCATTATTCTAACGGACACATCCTCACGGGATATGACCACCTCTTATTTTTATGGCAACATTATTTATTGAGTTAATGAATTAATTGGATAAAAACATGCTAGATAAATGCAAGGATAAATGCTGCAAGTACAGCTTGCATCTTAAGTCCTGCTTGAAATTGCATCCTCGCATATTTTACAATTTTCTCTAATTGGTAACTATATGCTTACCAATCTAATGCAAAAAACGCTTAATAAATAACATTTCAAATATTATAATAGGTTCATTTCAATATTTGAATTCCTTTCCTTTACAGACTCTACTTACAATCTATTCAACTAATTTTGATTACTCCAAAAATGCTCTAGTAATTTCGCAAATTCTGTAAATTTTGAGAACTATAAGTGAACGACTTATAAGTTTCGCACGACATCAAATAAGATCAAAAATGGTTAAAACTGACTAAATCTTTATTTTGTTGACTAGCATTTCTGAAAATAAAACTAAAATTATGTGCCTCCAGGAATATTTTTTTTATAAATGGATCATAAAATATCACATTTCGAATAAAAGTGAATTTGGGGAGAATTATAAAGACATTTGAATAGTTTAATAGCCTTCGTCCCCAAACGAATCAGGTACGCGGCTCTACATTCCAAGTAACGTAAAATATCATGTTACTGCTTTTTACGACATCGTAAAGTTTCGTATTAAACTAAACATGCAACAAGATTATTATACTATCAAATCGTTTACGAGTTTCATCCAAAAGTAGCAGATACACTGAACATTTGACTAAAAACCTTCAGCTTGAAGCCAGATCTTCTATCACTTAAACGTTGATTAAAAGCTGTGTAATCGTGTAACCGCAAACCGTTGGCGCCGGCGGCGGCGGTGCAGCAGCGGCGCGCGGCGCGATGCGTGCGTGTGCGCAATGCAATGCATTACATAACGCGAACCAGTTGGCGGATCGAGCGCAACCACCCGGCCCTCGCAGCGCACGCTCCATCTACTACATGCATTACACGACGTGTATTTCACGGCCGTGCCAAGTTCAATGTTAAATATTATACCTTTATCGGATATTCTAAAGTCCCCGTCCTCGATTAGATAAACTCTGTGAGAACATTTACAACGCAACGTGATAAAATACATCTCCGCATAGATCAGACAATACTTAGCGTGTCTTTGAACTCTAGGCGGAAAATTGGTTTATGTCAATCCTCATTACTATTTCATGAGTAATGATTGATGATCCGAACACCTGAAGCCACAAAGTAGTTATCAAATTACCGATTCTAAATTAATGTTGAGTAAAAAGTCCAATTTTGGCGTCTATCAAATTTTTTTGATTACTCTTGTGCGTGGGAACATCGATCGGATTGTTCGTGGTCGGATAACGATCGGAAGGCAAAAAAGGGACCGAGATAATGGCGAACGAACGATGCGCAAGAGACGAGCCCAAGGACGGCGCGCGCGACTCCTCTCTCGCGCCCGCTACGGAATGCACCTACCAGACTATTTTTAGTAATCAAACCCGATGCCGACCCGGTCCTGGTCCCGGCGGCCGGCCAACGAGACAAACAAATGTCCGCAAACACTAGTGATTTCACTGAAATTATATTGCTAACGAGCCCTCTACTGCGGCGCAATTACAAAAACATAGAACAAAACAAAAACCATCAATGTAGCAAGAAATTGTATCAGCACTGGCAGCCTGTTTTTTACTGGAACGTTTGGTGACTAAACCTCTAAATTACTTTTTCTCGGAGGAACCAAAGCTCACGTCCGATAAGTAATTTGATACAATCGTACCACCTGGTGCTGCGGCCACATTACTTTTGAATTATAGTGACAAAAAATGTTAAAGGTAGAGGATCACAATAAAGTATCACTTAGAGAGCTTTCGGCACCCGACTGTTGAAGATAAACCTTATTTAATGTTCCAAAAGTATGATCCCATTTCGTCTCGGACAGGATGCAATAACATAATTATATTATATAATATGACACAAGTGATGTGACCGTTGGAGATACTTCTAAAATATTATGTAAATACGTAATCGCAATACTTGGAATCATAATCCAAATTCCAGAAATGTGAATCATTATAATAATATATCCGCGTGTTTATAAATTTATAAAGACGATGGTTTACTCAAACATATACCAAATAAGCCAATTATGCGAAAGATAGTCTATAAATAAATAGTTAGTTCATTAGAATATTAAATTAGGATCAGCTAAGGTTACTGACAGATTTAGGACCCTTGCGTTTCAAAGCAATAAGACTATTGAATTGAACGATAACCATAATACTCTTAGGCCAACTCAGAGTTCATAAACCGAAATCACCATTCATTTATTAGGTACTGTATAAGAAATTGTAACAAGCGCGAAACGCTGTTCGACCCACAGATAGTGATAAATATTAGAAAGATTAGATATGGTGGTCAATAAAAAATGTTCGGTAATACGCATATCTGGTAACAATGATTGAATTCGATACGGACAATAACGCGAGTCATCGATACAGATTAAGAAAATGCATGAGTCGGACGGGGCAGCCGACTGTCTGTGTATAATCTGGAGTCATTTACGGTACCGGTGCGAGCGCTACAAGTACGGGGAGAGGCGGACTCCGGCGCACCATAATATTATTCCATGGAACTGCAGCTAGATGTCCTGGCCACGCGGCGACTAGTAGGCGAGGGCCGATGAACCCCGCACCTGTCGCCGCTCCCTCCGCATCCCCGCACTATTTTTTCCCAACACCGACTTCCGTCGAAGAGTTTTTGCCGACCTGTCGATAACCTGTCCGATAGCTGCGGACACGCCTCATTAGCGGAATCACTCCCTACTATGTTGATTGGTTTAAATCGTCAACTTTTCTCACAGACTCCGCAATCGCAGAGACATCCTTGATGCGGTAATTCGCTGCATTCCCATAAATGCTTACCTACGTTGACAAGTGTCATTGACTTGAGATAAAAATGCTTTCCGAGAATCGCTACGGTTGTGCACTTGGCACTTTTACGCAAAACTTACGATTACAGGTGATTTGAAAAAATTCTCTGAAGGCGCCCCGTTTAAAAGTTATTTAGTGTTTACTTCTTGGAAGAGTTATCATGAGAAAAAATTCCCGAAAAGAGAAAAAGCTATCATGGGCTAAGCTATATAATTTATTCTGGTTACATTTTTGGGGTTACATTTTTCAACATACAATTAAATCAGGTTCCCATAACGTGCCCTTTCTAATACATTAGATCCGTACACTTGTGACAGGAGCATGGTACCCGCGAGTGCAGTGTCGCATTGTTCAGGAGGCGTGCGTGTGTGCGTACTATGCGTACGGTCACGAGTCGCAGGCGCACTTGAGTCAACACGCGAAACGCGCCGATCTGCTCCCGGCTTTATGGCTCACCTCTGTGTCGTAAGCTTTGTTGATATTAGCCACCGGTTACGACGGATTATACGAATTTTATTGCGTGTAACAAGCTGTAGAACACGAGCAATTTGTTTTTAGCATTTTTGGTTCTCATGAGCTTTAATTTCTTTGATGTATGGCCATTGCTCTACTTTTCTCTCTTTCCCTCCGTTTGTGTATATTTGAATTCATTTTCTTAACGTTTAATTTGATAAATGTCAAAGATTTTACATTTACGGTAGCTATTTGATGCTGTCGATTGAATAAAATATAAGTTGTGAAGGAGTAAAAGGTAATAGAAGTTATTTAGAAGGGGTAATGGTGGGACTAGCTATTGTACTCTAATGAAACTCGAACAATGAAGGTCGAAGACCCGTAGGTCACAGCAACCACCTTGCTGCCACCACGGCGTGCTATTGTAGTTCTTACATAAGTTATTACTGCTTCGAGTAATTTTATAGCTACATTTAATTTCTTCGATTTCCGCAAGGCGACTCTTGGAATGTATTGTAATTAGTTTGAAACTGTTTATTATTTTATTAATTTTAAGAAAAGTTACCTACTTTATTCGAATACCTATACAATTACATTATGGAGAAGATGATGAATATAATAATGGATATTTCTTGGGATGTTTTTGATTTAGTAACGTGCACCTTTTTTCTATAGATTAATTCATTTTAAAGCAAGTCTTGTGTAAATATTGGATTATAAGGAAACAAAATGCTATGAATTCAGGCCGAATACTAAAAATATTTTTTATTTAGAACAGGCTGAGATTAGAATAGACATAAACAGACGCTTCAGTGTCGCAATACTGAAGCGCGCCACACTGCGCGTTTACAAATAACAACACAATTGAAACGTAAATTAACAACAATTTTTGAGGTGACCACGTGACGCAATGATGTCCTGTGAGCTGATTCTTTAGGTTCACACATAGTTTTATTCCTCAGTAACATGTTATTTTCAGTTACCATGAAAAGCTGAAATTGTGATTCGAGTTTTTCAAACTCTTTCAGTTCAGTTTCAGTTTTTCACGAGAAATTATTATGAATGAGTTTTCATCATACACAATCATTCTATAAAATTAAATTAAGCAATATATTATTGCTTACACCAAATGTAAATACAACTGTATCACATACCTGCCGCGGGACCGAGGGTGGCTGCGAACAGCAAGAAGCAGGTGGCCAAAACGAGCTGCATGTTGATAGAGTCGAGCGATATCAGCGGGGAAGCGATCTGAGCACACTCAGGAGTGCACACGCGCTACACGGGACACTCGGGGCACACTGAACGCGCGCTAGCCGGGACCCCCCCTTATAACACAGACGCGTCCCGCGCGCACCACCGCATAGGACCGCTATTGCGGCCGCAGATTCTAACCTCGCGTCCAATACCCGCCGCCCACAAGACACTCCATGAGGGACATAGCAACCCAGCAATGTAAGATACCCGCGCATCGGATCCTCGCGGGCGGTGTGGTGCGGTGTCGTCAGCCGCGGACGTCCGGCGGCGGGCGGACGCTAGCTCGGCGGCGCCCGCGCTCCTCGACACGGGAGTTATCTCGGCAAATCGTACCGCACAATAGTTCGCGCTCAATTTGTTCTTGTTGCGGTCGACGCGAATTCTTCGCTTGTCCAAAGGGTTGTCGACGTTGTCGTAGTTTTTTCTCCGCTCACGACGCGGCGCGCGGCGCGCTTTAAGGGTGTGCCTTTGTTGTATCTGCTATTGAGGATCCGTCTCGCAACCTGCCCGCAATTATTGCAATCGTACCTACTAATTTATTCTTACGACCCAAAAGCGTCAACAAAAATAACGAAGTCTCACGTCCCAATTCCCAACGCACCTAAATAGCCAGTAATATGATTGAAGACCTCCCCCTAAGTTGGCTCGTTAGGTCCTCAAGTTACTGCGTTTTCATTTAGCTTTTAGGGCTTGTACACAAAACTGCGAATCGGTGCGATGCGAATTCGCAACGCAGATGCTTCGGAAGAAAATCTTAGGGATTCTTTTGGGAGCCGTCGCAGATTTTTGCGATGCGACGTCGCATCGCAGGTTTGTGTACAAGCCCTTAAGATATGGTGTGATTATCTCCGTAAGATATGAATTTTCCAATTTTCTTCTAGTGCCAGTGATATTAAAAACACTAAACAACAAATACTTTTTCTTCTTATACTAATTGAATGAGAGCGCCTTCAACGCGAAGGAATTCCCATAAACGCAGACAAGTGCACGGTTAATAGATATTAATTAAGTGTATATTTGACCTTGCGGTGGACACAAACAAGCGCGCGCCGAGTTCAATATTAGATCTTTGCTGAAATAAAAGCAAATGGGGGAGACGCGGGGCACTTGAAAGCCGCCGCCGCAGCTTCACCACTTTGAACATGTTGCTTTGAAAGCCACGTTAATTGGTACGCTATTTGCTTTGCACGCCATGCGGCCCTCCCAGCTTTGACATTGCCATACCATACAGATGCTATTCCTATGTGTGCCTATTACAGGACCCCTTAAACATTCCCTCCATTTACCAGTTTAATAAAAAATCTAGGCTAAAAAATAAACCTGAATATTTAAATGTTCATCTCAATACAAGACAATGCACTTAAATGATCCAGCAAAAGTTGAAGTGCCCTAGAGCCTGCAGCTTGCAGAAACACTTTTGAAATTTCTTTTTTATCGTATTCAAGCGATACCTATCAGTATTGTTTTACATCCGATGAATTGCATTCGAGGGCGATACCAGTCGATAAAATAAAATTCACGGTTTTATTTCCATAAAAAAATATGAAGGTATTACTTTAATAGCTGCAAAATGAAAAAAAGCTTAAAGATTCGAGCGATACAATGTTTTTTGATCCGAAGATACTCCGCTTCGGGGAGTATTTAATTGAACAGGAGCATGACTCCGATGTTTTGAATAATGGTAGTAATAGACCGCACATGCCGCTCAAACAAAACTATTTATGCGCCATTCACAATGCGCGATCGCCGAGCGCTGTGCTAGCCGACGACACAACATTAATTGATATCATTACCATCTATATTATGGACCAAAGGGACTCTTCTTCCAAAATTAATTAAATACAAAAAAAAAGAATCTTCTGAACTATGTTTTTTATTAGTCTCCTTTATAAAAGAAGCGTCTGAAAAACTTTCAAGCTTACCACTTCGACTCTACATAATATTTCATTTGAACGGCGCGGCAGCGGCGGCTGTCGTCGCATCGTCTTGTGTTTCCTCTAGGCCGTGTTTTTCAAGTCTTACTGAAATATTGCAGAATAAAACTATCAAAAATTATTATAAATTAAGGCAAATATGATTAAATAAGGATGTAGGTTACTAAAACTACATAAAACGTTCTCAGCTACCGTGAGTCAAACTGGAAATATAGAGAGCATCGGGAAAATCGTAAAATAAATAGGCACTTAGCTCGCACCATTTTGCACTAAGAGAAGATAGTTTAACTGTACTTAGAAAATGATGATCAATGTTCGAAACCCGTAGATGTGTCGCCGCTCCTCAATCATAGCGTCCGTCAACGTTGTGATTATTCTAATGTTTTCGAGTTGCGTGCGATGGTTGCGCCTGCGGTGGTCGCCGCCGACTATTCTGATTACCGCGATTACGATAAAAATGCACCCGCTATCGTTTAAATGCCGTTTTAAAAATAACCGCGTAATAGTCAACCGCTATAGCAATGAACACTAAAAATAAAATATTACGTGGACGGTCCCCTTAACTTGACGTCCCTGAATAACATTGGGAATATTGCCTTATCATTATGCTGGGTGCACGTCGCTAGTGGTCCGGCATTTACATAGAGCCTACTATTAAATTATCCATTACGATCTGAATCTTCACATATAAACTTCAGTGTTCTTGATGACTCATACACGAATGTGCCTGGACTACATACCTGAACGACTAAACTTAATATTTTATTTGGAGTATTCCAGCTCAGCTTTGTGGGCTCACCATCTAATACAGCACGCTTGCTCCGTGTAGACATTGCATCCAGCCCACGTCGTGCAGTTTATAATATATGTAGCTATAAACTTTGTCGTGTGCGGCTAGAACATAACGTACAATATTATTTGAAAATGTTTTACGGTACGTAAATGCCCTTTTAAGGCCCATGTCTTGGATAACCTTAAAGACGGCTCGGTAGCAGGACTAAATTCTTTTCTAGTCATTTATGAGCAGAGAAATAGTAACACTACCGTATTTATTTATGTGTGAATTGCTGCTGCGCGCGACTTTTCCCTCGAAGATCCTTATATTTTTTTGTCTAATATATAAGCCTTAGTTGCTTCTTATAACATTAGCTATCTGCCAGAGAAAGTTCCGTCAAAATTGGTCCAGCCATTTCGGAGATTAATCGGAACAAACAAACAGACAGACAAACATTTTCAAAAAAGTATCGTATATAATTTCATAAGCATTTAGAAAAAAGCTTTTATTTTGACATTACAAACAGACTTCAATTTTATTTATTTGTAATTAGGCTGTAGGTATGTATGTATATATAATATTCAAAACCGGTTTCTGAAACGCAGATCAGTAATATATTATTGTCTTATGCGAGAACCAAATCAAGAAACAATGTAATGGGGATGAAATTAAATACCTGCTTTCAGAAAGAAAAGTACCAATTATCGAATGTGATGATGATGTGATGTGTGTGTTGTGTGTATGTTTGTTGCATGTGTGATGTGTGTGGGTGTGTGTGGTCCTTATATCCAATTTATCTAATAATCTGTCCTCTTTAAACTCTATCAATCGCAGACTTCTGTTAGATTCCCTTCTTCGGGTTCTTAGTTTCACCTAAGTGCTATCAAATCAATCAATCATTCAGAACCATTAGATATGTTTGAATAGTTTTGTGGTGTTCCGCAGTGTAAGTGTATGAACAAATCTTGGAGATAATAAATAAAGTTGTGGTTGCAATTTTCAAATGATCATCAAGGATGCAGAAAGTGGAAATAATATACACTATATACGCCCCGCGGTTTCACCAGCATAAGTCTCGATCCCGTGGGAATATCGGGATTAAAAGTATTCCATGTCGTAATCCAGTTCATGTTCTACCCGTGTGCCAAATTTCATCTAAGTCTGTGCAGCCGTTTTACCGTGAAAGCGTAAAAAACAAACTCACTTTCGCATTTATAATATTAGTTAGGATACAAAATCCAGACCACTTGATATAAGGCCAAGTCTAAAAGAAATAAATAGTGCTCCTATCCTTATAAAATATTCTTGAAAGCTCTTCTTTTTAACGGGCACAATTAAGCCTTTATTCTCGGTGACTGCGGACCGTAGACCTATTATGTATTTTAATCCATACGCAAGTATTTTTTCTGACCCCTAAGGGGATCTAAAAATAAATACATCGCGTGGCTAGCTCGGAACAAAAGACCAAAAAGAGTAACTCTTGGGATCGCACCTATAAAGCTGTACGAGTGAATCCGTAACTAAATTGCATGATTGGCGCGGTTCGCTACTTATTTGCACAATTTCCATTACTTAATCAAATTATTACTTGCTAGCCGATCGTTCCGCGAGCTGCCCGCGGTTTTTCTTATTTCCCGTGGGATTCTCGGGTTTTCTAACGATTGAGATCGTACTTATCCATAGGAAATGAGCTTTTGAATAGTGTGATCCCATATTTTTTCAATTACCCTGTTAAACTGTGAAATGCAAGGATTGTTCTTTTTGCATTTCAATGTAGTTATCGTATTAAAATAGAATAAGCAGTAGCTATGCATTATGCGTAAGTAGATATGTAGTATCATTTGTGTATTATTATGCGTAATGGTTTTGTAGGGCAAAAAAAGAAAAAAAATCAAGTAAAAGAAAAGCTCTCGCTGCAATTTATGTCATCTGACCGTTTCCCACGATTCTTAAATTGTTTAACTGTTACAGTAAAGTTATACATACGCTTTTAAAAATTTGAGAGAAACCTTAATGACATTTCGGTCATTATAAATTCATTTTACATGTTAACATGATGTGCAAAAAACTATACCATACGGTACCAATGAACCATCATTTCATGAATAGAACTAAAAGAGAATGTAGGTAGGTATACTAAGTTATTAAAAATTTTGTTCTCGTAGTTAAACGCTTGCTACACGGTCGCCAACCGCGTCCTGACACAGGTAACCTTGGTGGTTTACAACCGTGTAGAATCTACACGGTTGTAAACTTTTGGTCGTAAACCATCAGCTACACTGTAAATGATGGTTTACGACCAAACATTGAACAACTTTGCCGGTCGCCAACCAAGGTCACCTCTGTCGGGACGCGGTTGGCGACCGTGTAGCAGGCGTTTTACTGAATAGGTATCTCTAAAGTAACACTTATTCAGTAGGTACCTGCCTAGATGTCCTTTTGAAAAGTAACTTAATTCCCTCCTCCAACATCTTTATGATCAATATAAATATAGATCAGCGCAATAGATCTTACTTATGCTGCGCATGCTTTTGAAGGGCTCCTAGCTTTATATATCACACAATACAAGTTTTTTCCGAGGTAAGCAGCGCTGTTGATTATAATAAAATGGCCTATTATACGCCCGTCTACGGATATCCTTAGCACAATAATGTATTTATTCTATAAGTCATTATCGCCCGTCGATGTAACACTAGATAAATGTAAAGAAAAGTTGAATGAACTAAATCTCATTTTACTCTTTTTAGTTTCCAGCAGATGTTTATTGCTCCCCTCTAGTTTGGAATAGCGTAAAATTGATAGAACGAATCGGCATAATGTTGTCAGAACGATTATAGCGTGTTTTTATTATTGCAATTTTCAACTCTGTGATCCCATAAACATTGCCTACTAGAACTAAACGTTGTAATTACGTACTATATTCATCGACCGCACCGAATTTCAAGGAAATAATTTAGAAGAATCAATACTTCCTCAAGAAATTAAAGCGCAGGTTTTTATAAGTTCGGCAGGGAAAGAAGCTTATAGCTCAAATTAAGTTCAGGAGCTTTCAGATAAAATCGAAACGCGGTTGTCTTTGATATTTAAATTATATATCGTTGGAATTTGATTGATTTGGCTTGTTAGTATTCGGAATCTTAATCACTTATGACATCGCGCCAAAGGGTACCGGTCCGAGACGTAATTAGAGTTTTTTGGCCCCAGAGTGCGTCGCTATTAAGACGGCGCGCGGCGTAGCATTTGCATGGCTGGCTCAGCTCGGCGCCCGCGCACCGTGTCTTGTTCGGCGTGCCTTATGATGACACTTTGTATTTATAACTGTGAAGTATGCAACTCGCTCTCTTAGAAATTACTTTAATTAAGGGTCGTACGTAATGTTTCATAATGCACTTTTTTAAGATGTCTGCTTATTCCTGACTTAACTCTTACTTAATGGCAAACAAAAGTTGCAACATTGTTTCAGCAGCATGTTCAACATAAAACATGTTGCTGACTGAAATAATGTTATGCAACTTTGGTTTCTACGAATAAGGAGCTTCACAGCTCTGCTTACCAATGTTGTATTAAAAGATTCAGAATCTTGCAAAACTCCTTTAGAATACAATTAAACAGTGATTTGTTTCTTAAAACACCAGTCTACCAGTTCCCAGTACAGAAATATTAAAATTTGCAAAACACGTGATATCAATTCTTCGTTTCTGTATCTTCGCATGCCATCCGCAGCTGCCAGTTATCGTATTTCATTTTGTTCTTGGTTTAATGCAGACACGGATAAGAGAAGCCATCGCTTCTCTTTATGTGACTTATGTTATTATTAACTTTAGATCTAGAGATATTTAAATTCAGTAGATGCATGCGAAGTCTCGTTAGAATCTGTCGCCAGACTATGAAGTTAGAGTCAAAATTCATTAAGTCACATACAAACTTCTTGTTTTATTCATTCGCATTTTATGTAAATATCGTCGGCTTTATTCCCCGCGTGGGATTAGCTAACTTAGCCAACATCATAATTTAGTAAAATACTAATACAGTTATAAATACCATGTGCGCCATGTATTTTCTATTATGAAGGCTCTACGTGCAACTAATAGATTTGATAGCCTGCGATAGGCATAATGCTACATTGATTCGCGTCGCACCGTCGCGCGTCGCCCTGACGTCAGTGGTTATGTGTTTAAGCAATTACTCCCTAGAGATTGAAGGTACAACATCAGTCTTAGTCGGCGTAAGATCGGTTCCCGTTATAATTGACGTACACACGAGGGCCTGCCGAGGTGTCAGAAGACTGGAGGGACCGCGAAGGCACGCCTCACACCTCCACTATAATTTACCCCGGCCATGTTCACGACAACCCCTAATCACGAATGTGTTTAGTAAAATCATCATTTTCAACACATTCAAAGTTTGTATCGATAATTTACATGCAGATCCGTACTGGAATTTTAATTGGGACTATTTATAAAATGACGGTAAACATTAAAATAATAACCACATGTTATTTTTCGCAATTATTGTTCACTATATCAGGGATAAGGGTATATTACGTTGTGTCTTGTTTTAATTAATGAAGCCTTAATGTAGTTGGCGTTGCCTGCAGCGAAGGACAACTTAGTTGTTTGCGAAAAATATGAAAAGAGGTTTATTGCTCTCAGTGAAGAGTTTTTTCAATGTGGAATAGGGCCTGCGCTCTAGACGTTATTGAACTTTAAATAAAAGTTATTAAGTGACACGAAAAACATATAGCCATAAGCAAAAAAACATTTATGTATATAGCATAAATGTATGTATATGTGTAATATTTAAGCATATATGTATGTATATAGCCTTTTTATAAACAAAACTAAACGAGGTAAGTATTCAATGAAAAGCATCCAATTTTATGAAACGGGCATAGAGTACCCGGCATAGTCAATTTTGAAGGTCTGAAAATGAAGTAAGCCCTAAAGTATCCCTTAGCTTCACGAAGGATATAAATATTTAATATCCTGCAGAAAGCAGAAAATAGCTGGTGTTATCATAATTATTGCAGTGTTGACGTGTGATTTCCTTTCCAAAGGTTCAAGGTTATGAACGTGATTTTGAAATATCGTAAAACCAATCTCAATGGCTCATCTGCGGCGCCGATCACTGCTTTCTCACGACCGAATAGTACTACCTGACCCCCAACTTTCGCCCCTACTGAAAAGGGTATAAGGGCCATAATCCCTTATTGATTGGAATGGTAGTATTTTTTTTGGATTTTATATCCTAAGTGTTTTGTTTGAAGGTCGTGTTTAGCAGTCAGTTGTGCCGTTCTTTGTTATCCGTGTTGACTCTCAAAATATTGACACAAGATCCACAAGTATTGTGGGACTTGTTTGCTGTATCAAATATTCGAACAATGGAAAATGGTACGTATGAACGCATCGAAAAGAAATAAGTTCACACAGCCTGTCACAGCCCTATCAATATTTCGATGTCATTGATTGCCGATTTTGATATAATTCAATAGTTATTAAAATAAAGTGGTTTGACCTTAGAATATCAGACCCCGTAATGAAAATCATCCAATTAAAGTGTTGTAGGTCTAATGTCAATCGTCCCGTCAAATATTTATGATTTCAGCTGCATCTCTAACATTTGGCCTAATTTGATTATGGATGAAGTCTGTTCTTTTGCATTTATCTTCAATACATACACTACATGTTATATTGACCACTGTAAATGGTAGTCCAGGATCAGGTTATATACCTAAATATTTTATAACCAACCAAGGAACGCTCTCAGAATTACTGTCAATGAAGACTTTCAATTACTTCCGTTGGAATCGTTCACAAACAGTCAATGTGGAAAATTCATGGCGTATCATGGTGTTCACATCGCTGCACCGTGCGCCGACGCAGCCGCGCGGCGTATCTAAAGCTCAATTGCACAATTAGTGTTGCCTCCATTGTGCTTCCGGATTCCCTCGGGATTGCTCTCAGCTCTCAGGCCCAACATACATTTTCCTCACCGACACTGCACTTATTATATTCTATAAACGTCCCCGTCATAGCGTTCATGCTCGTAATACACGATGACGATAAATTCCTGTCGTAAAATTTTACACAACGTGATTAATAATAGCTGAGAATTGATAGCGGTCAGGTATAAAATGGACATTTCCGCAAGTAATGCGCCAACACGTCCGTACCGCGATTTATGCTCTACGGCTGCTGTTTCACCTTGAATTATAATTTTATAAACCAAGGATATAGGCATCAACACCCGGCAATTAAAATATAATCCAGAACCTTCCGGGAAACCGAGCGGTGGATCCGCAGACACCTCCCGTTGCTCGTCAATCCTGCCGCAAATGCTGCGAAACAGCCCATATTTTGCAATTTTTATAATAAATGCTGCATATCATTCTAAACTTCTAATATACATAAATCAAAACATATTCTGAAGAAGAAAACAATTTATTGCTGATAGGTAATAACGATTTTCATCAAGCCAAGAGATTTCACACTATTTCTCTATTTCAACGACTTGTTATGGCTATATGCTAACCCATAATAATCCTGTGACTTAGTCATTAAAGGAACATAATATTACGAATATAAAGTAACATTGCGACTCTCCGTGTGAAAGCAGAAAAATGGTGGCTTTGAATGTGTCTGTTCAAATCGGTACTTGGAACTACTTTATGGAGCCCAACCTGCGCACAAACACTTTCTTGACGTGTAATAAATCACGAACATTGAGCAGTAAACCTATGAAAAAGAGATGTGAAAAGAACATTGTATCATGCAAATCCTTGACCCTCGGATATTCTATTCAGATGTCATTATTATTCCTTACTCGTATCGCCATTAAGAGGGTACAACTTCGAAAGTGCCTACAAGGAAAGTATTCGCGTACAAAACCTAAGCCGTCATAAATAATACGAGGCGAGCGGAGTCAGCTAATGAATTACGAGCGCGAGGCTCATAATAGCGGGTCGCGCGCGGCGCTAAATGCTGCGCACGCGGTCGCCGCCGCCCGCCGCGGGCAATGTACGCACCGCCGCGCCCGCGCAGCCTGCGACCGCGCCACGCAACCAACCCTCAGCTTACCTTCGTCGACCGCCACAGCTAACAAAGAACGCCGATCTCGTGCGAATAGTTCACGCTCTGCGTCTTGCATCATTGTAATAGACGGATGGGCCGGAGTCAACGACACCCGTCGACGAGTCATCGCCGTCATCATTCAACTTGAACTGTCTTCCAAACATAGCTGTGCACAGCCGTAATGAATCATTACGAGTATTACGATGCACGTTCTGAGTTGATACTGATATAATGCGATAAGCTGAACAACGCGAACTGGAAGAGCAGAATTTATAGGAGGCTGCGATGCGCCAAGGCCGCCCAGTCGTTGCTATTATGTAAATAATGCACTCCTATGTCGTGCCCTCTGTGGCATTCGCTTACTGACTACGACTGCTCATCATAGCGACCCCTCCACATACCACAAACTCCCATTATTTTCATGTTTGCATGTATAAAAAAAAGTATAATCTTGTACAGAAAACGAATACAACACGCTACGGGACTCTACATTATGTATCATTAAAAAATACAAGTAATCACCTCGGAAATACAGACCTTAATTACAGAACTCTTAATGTATGCAGTCAGTGCTACATCTGAATTGATAGAACACGTATTAATTGCATATCGTTCTAGTACTTTAGATAAAATAGGCGAGAATGTAAAGGTGCAAATTGGAACACTTAACTGATGGAAATAATGAGTCACCGTGTAGTAATCGCGACCTGTCACTGTTGTAACGGTACTGCAATTTAATAATTCAATGCGCCATTGCAACTTACACAGACACCTACTTTTTATTCAGCCTGAAGCTTGTTTTATAAATAAAAAGCGCAGGAAATCGAAGATCCGTGAAGACGTCAATGAAAGGATCAATAAATAATCTATGATTTATTCTTGTAACTAAGATTGTTTTTAAAGACAAGCTTTAACAGAATAAGTAAGTACCTATTGAAATAAATCCCCCTGAACTTAAGTAGGTATTCATAATCGAATGACAACCCATCAGTTCTATCATAAAATGGAAATAGATTTTAATTCTCTGTGCTATGAAATGAAATGAAATCTTCTTCTTGCTATTCTTGGTCGTTACTTCCTACAAAGAAATAACTAGCTTGATACACGAGTTGTTTGTTTTATTTGTGAATATCAGCAACAGGCAACAGTCGTGAGGCACGTCAAACTGATCACACTCCCGACTCCTAAATCAATAGGAGCGTATCGGCGCGGAAGCGCTGAGTGGTGCCCTCGGCCCTGGTGAGGTGCTGCCCCATGTGGGCTTATCAAGTTCATCACTGTCGCCGCGCAGACACGATTCACACGTGGAAGGGTTATACTCATTGAATCCAAATATTACACAAAATTCAAACAGCATGAGCTATTCATGCATAACTTTGTTATCTAAAAACCTTGGCAATTTGGAATTCACATCTTTAAACGCTACCAGTTAAAGCATGGTGGGCACTTAAAACATTTTTGGCCTTAATCAGAGCTGTGAAAATAATAAATACCCTTGCAAGAGTGCTTCTTCGCTAATGGTGACTGCATTCCGACAGTGAGGATTGTCGCCGGAGAAAAGTGGCGTGTCATTGAACCGTCCTGTGGTGAATTGCTCCGCTTCCGCCAACACCCAGCAAATAAAATCAATTATTGTGATGCCGTTACTCCGGTCGCCTGACTTGCGACCTGCAGACTGGCAACAAAGCCCTATACCATTGGAAAGTCATCCTCATGAAGATATAATAACAAAGGCAACACTATAAATATATCTATCCACATTCTCTTGCATCTAATGGATGTACCTGTCATTCCTGGTAACTGATTCAGCAAGGCTATAAATACAAGCTAGGCACGTGTGTTAATTTCATCGAACGCTATTTAATAAAGATAACCACGTCATGTTATTGTCGCGGTGGCACCGGATAAGCGCTGCGACCGGCCGATTGTCTCGCGACTATCGTAAATAACTCGCGCTGTGTCCGGTGTCGACCACGAATACACAGTTGCCGACGACGGCTGGCGAATCCTGGCGTCGCCGCCGAGCCCTCCGCGTCCCCTAACGCGGACCACTCCACCTCACCTTCCTTTCAAACGTTACAAGCGAACAAACGTCGCGTCCTTCGATCGACATGCGCCCAGCGAGAACCCGTGGTTGCGCGTACTCTCGGTGCGCTCACAGGAAACAGCCTCCGCGCTAGGAATACGGATGAGCGTGACGTGTGCCATGGGCCCGCCGACTTATCTAAACTGAACCCTAGTCTCCACCGGTATCTACCGACGTTAAATTATTACTGTCTCTAGGTGTCCATTTACAAAGCGTAAAGTATCCCTATTTATGGACGACGTGCAATTTGAGCAATATAACGACGATCTCGGGCCAAGGACTGGAATTGGCCATAGGCTATGAATTCCGCTGAGGCAGAAACAATGGACATATGATATAAATAGGTGGAATAAATATAAAATGGTAGTGTTTATTTGGTCTATTTACTTGCTGAACGATATGCGAAGGGTGCATAGAGGGCGGGCAGGGATCGAGCGAGCCCGAAGTATTGCGAAGGTCCGATAGCATCGGTGCGCAGCGCGCTATAAATAGATGAGCAGGCGGACCCTTGAACCAGCCGCGGTCGTCACTGCGCGCCTCGAAGGGTTACTGCTTAATAACGTTGGTAATACACGCAAATATTGTAACAACACTGGCGTACAGAGAAGAGCTAATTAAATACAAGTCGCTACATATTTGATAGCACCGTATTTCAAGAACTGCACGACGTCAGGATAGGAGACTTAACATTACTTAACGATAAAGGAATTAACATTAACTCATTTAAAAGTGATTCATCAAATGTCCTACATGCCATGCCTACGGCCCATTTAGTAAAATTGGTATTTTTCGTGCAAAATGAAGCCTTTAAAATAGTCGAGGCAGGAAAATAACTTACTAACTAAGATATTTTGCTGCCTCGACCATTTTAAAGGCTTCACTTTAGAAGTAATTAAGTGCTCCAATGCGACATCCCTGTTCGTTGCTCCGGTACCGCAACCATCCACCATAAAACACGGCAGACGGGGTGCAGCTTCTCGCTTGTTCGCTTTCATTCGCGCATGCGGACAACGCTTATTTTTTTCCCTGATTAGAGTAAAAGATGCGCAACCGGTCGCGGAGCGAAGGCCGCAGCCAGGGACGGGCGTGAGTCGCGCTGCGCCCGCGCCGCGCCTCGCGCCGCCTCCGCGCCCGCTAATGATGCGCCTCCACTGAACCACTCCTAATTGGACGAACGCCCGACCGCTCCAGGAAAAAATATCCACCAACCATGTGCACAGCACAGAATAATCAGAATTGCAAAACATCTCCACTTTTAATCATACGAATTATTAAATTCCAGCAAAATTAACTAACGTACAATATACAAACGTAATATTCGAGGATAATATAAAATTGTGTCTTGTGTCCTTACGGAGAACCGTTTTGTTAATACTCTGTACACACTCTTCGCTTATTATCACTTATCAAGATATGTGAGGTGTGAATATAAAATGATTCAGTTCTGGGAACTATAAAGTTTCCGAGTTACATCACAGGGACACTTAATGACATAATAATGTTTTATAAACACCATTACAGTTACTTGTATTCTTTTCTTGGTGTACCTTGGCGAATGCGATTATGTCAGAGGCACGTACTCTATAAGAATTGCCCTTTAATAACGGTAGAACTATAGTGAACAGTCGTAGATTGCAGACGTACTAAGTCAACCTAGCTGTAACTAATGATACAATTGACGTTTGTTATTTTTCATTTAGCAGCAGCTGGGATCCCTGCGATTCTATGAAAAGGAAGTTAAGATACTCTAGCGAGCAGATATTAAAATCTATTTCTATGCGTCATTGATATTAATTCGAAACTAGTTTTGCCTGCGGCTTATCGCGCGATCCATAAATGGTATCTATCACACAGCTAAGCAATGTCTAAGAAAAAACTCTCCACAAAAAAATTCAGGGATATCATTCGTGGACAGTACAAAAGTTACCCCTGAACTTTATTTATCGTTAAGCAATAGAATAACACAAAACTGGCTTGCCTTTTTAATTAAAACTGAAAGGTATAAACAGAAAAAGAACCTGTATGGACATCTGAATTCAACGCGAGATGTAAATTTTTAACCCCTAGCGCAAAAGGAAAAGGTTGATAACTTGGACGGTTGTTTGTACTAGTTGGTATTGCGAGGAGTATATTATCTGTTAATCTGTGCCTTCAGAGCTCTACATACATAGTACATGTGTGAACCGACCGTGATACTGTTCTTTGATATCTATCTACTCGTAGAATCTGAAACTATTTTCGTCTCTTGAATCTTGAAAGAACCCCTAATCAAAAACGTCATCAGAGCTACGTGCTCTGAAATGTTACGCTCTTTCATAATAAAATATCCATCATTAAACCTTTTCAATTCCTTTGGGTGTTAAATTAGCGACATGAGACCTCTGTTTTAACCGATAAACTGGTACGGGAAACGATACTCTAGCGGAAACACAGGATTGTGGTAGCGATTACCAATCATGCCAGCCTGCTACAGAACACCTCATTATTTAGTGGTTACGGTGAAAACCCATATTCAGCACTGACCACTGAACATGTACGGCCTGAGAATCTTGGGGTAAATTTAAGCACGCACGACTTGAGTGATGTAGTGTTAAAGCTCCTGTTAAAGGAGGGGTCGCATATGGGATGCCGGGAGCCCTGACGGAGGACTCATTTAAAATGTAACCTACATTTGCTGGACGAATTCGGGATAATAAACTGTGAAACTAAAATCTGTTGTAGGTATATCTTACCTTATTTTAAAAATAACCCTCGAGTAGTGGCACCGGCACACTCCTCGAGGGTAACTTTAGCGCAAACGTAATGCCGGTGCCCCTCCTGGAGTCAACTTGCAATAAGTATGTATGGCGGATTGGCGGTATGGGTTATGAGCACTATGAAAATGGATGGAGTCGAAAGTGTTAGGAACAAAGTTTTATTCACTTGAACCTTGCGACGTTATACTCGTGATCTAGCGAGACAGATTTTTTACGGAGCATGTTAAAATTGGTCTGTATAGGTAATATCGAGTAATACAAAATTTAAGCTCTCCGGAAATTCTAAAAACCGTTGTTAGGCTTTTTTACCATCATCAACAGTCTCAGTAGGTACAGGTTTTATCAGCCCCACAGCAGAGATTGCTCTTTTTTTGGGTATTTAATTTTGCACCAATCTTGTCTAGACCAACAAGCTTAAACGGGTAATCCATGGCCATCGGTATTCCTATACTCTGGATGATGCTCTCTCAGCCACCATTCAGTCAGGGATAGGGCCTTAAATATAATGATTAAATCCCTCACACGGGAGTCTAGTCTTCATTATGCGTGCTTTTCCAAGTGTATGAATAGCATAAAATACACAAGTGCCAGCCAGTAACACATTCACTGGAACCGTCGCTTGTTGTCACGAGAAATGTTTTTTGACAGCATTGCAGCGCGGAGGCGCGTGCTCTCAGCTGCGCAGACGCACCTGACTATATGTCACTACGAATTCCTACGTGGTCACCCATTTCATTTCATTTAATAGCTTGTCATATTAATCTGTCTCCGTGACGTTTTCTTTGTCTATTAGAAGAGCCTTATAAGAGCCAGAATCGATTATTATTTTATATACCCGGCGTTTATAGTTTTCCTTGCGTTCGTGTCCAGCATCTAATGAGAATAACCGCTACAATCGAAGCGTTTGTATGAAGTTGTAAAATAAACTGATTCGCCGCGGCGTCATGTCTGTTCGTAAAGTGACGACGCCTGACTCTCGACCCTCGGTCGTGTCATTTTAATTCAATGGACATGTCCCGGCGCGTTATCGGCGCTAACTTGTCGCTCATAAGATTTCCTGGTTATCTCGTCCTGTAAATTGTCATTTCTTATTGCAGCCATCGATGCGGCTTGACTAATGAAGATTTAAATCGACGGTGGTGTAAACCGAGTCCCGTTTTACATCCTTCTATTTATCATACTAAGGTGAGATAACGTTGCAGGCCAAAGATGTGTAATTTCCTGAATGAAATACATATTAAATATACTGCCTTGTCGAAAGGTAGCATCGAATGCATTTGCGGATGTTATCCTATCCTGGGTTCAGGGTTCTATCCTGGGATTTTATAATGAATTGACGTTAGACTATCTTTTAAAAAATATTCTCATTTTAGTCAAAGCTCAATAGCACTTCTTTTTATCATGGTTCTACCTACCATCATGACGTGCAAAAAAAACTGTGTTATTAAATTACTTCTAATATTTCAGGGTCTAATAGAGTATCTTGTTCGTGTCTGGAAAAAACCGCCGTTGGTGTACTGTGACTATCACGGACACTCGCGGAAGAAGAACGTGTTTTTCTACGGGTGCGCGGGCGCAGAGAGCTGGTGCAGCAACGACCGGATAGTTCCAGATGAACCAGTCAAATATTTAGTAAGCTCAAATGAACATATTTTTGGAAATAAATTGATAATTAGGTATTATAAACATACCTATTTATGAATAATTTAGTAACGTAAAAGTAGGTATTTCCTTGGGTATACGATATTCGTTCCAAAATGTGAACTGTGAACATTCCTTGGGTCTACTCAAGCAAATACTTTTGAAAGGCTTTTGACACTCCGTTCGAATTGTGTAACAGATCGTAAAAGCCATTCGAAAATGTTTCTACCAATAACATCTGAAAGTCAAAGTATCAACCCATAGGTACAAGCAATTGGAATTTCAAAGATATTGTCATAGACAGCGGACTTGGAAAACGGGTAAATGGCGTAAGTGGGTACAGTAATAAGATTGTTAGATTTTATCAGTGCAGCTACTGTGCTTCCTGATATCATCTAGTTGACTTTAACGACATTTAAGGAAAGTGGCGACCTCGCTCGTATTCTTCACAGAAAAAATTACATGAAGAAGTTGCATGATCCTGGCTTCCTGACGGCTGAATGTGGTGAACTTGCTTCGATCCCCGGTTCACGCAGTGTTATTCAGATTTTCCACAAGGTTTTTTTTTTGTAGCAGAACCTAAATTTATGTTCAGGTAATAGTAATAATATGCTCGCCTATCCATGTTACTTAAAACTTAACATAACTGGCAAAATGTCGATGTAGGTAGTTACCTAATACATCACCTTTGCTTGCGTTTTTTGGGGAATAGGTACATGTTGTTACGTTTGCTTGTCAGATGTTGCCAGCGCTAATGCATCGGTTATCGCCTGCGTTCGCGCTCGGGTCCTGTTCCTTCAGAGTGGAACGGGAACGAGAGAGCACCGCTAGGGTCACCGTGTGGAGACACCTCGGCGTCACCAGATCCTACACCATGGAAGCATCCTTCTGTGGATTTGATAGAGGCCCCTTCAAGGTTTGTTGGACATAATCTTGCCATAAATTTCCTGTTGAATTTGTCCGAAGTAGAGTCAGTACAAAAATTCGTGTATACAGATCTTGTTATTTTTTATTTTCAACCGTATAGTTCGGAAGCGCACCCGATTGGACCCGAACACGTGAACCCCCGCCAGCTCGTTAATGGGGTCCCATTGGACCCCAGACTGACGACATAACTATGACACCCTAAATTGATTATGTAAATATTTATTAAAGGTTGAATAAAAAACCCATATTATGTGTTAACGCTATTAAATCTTTCATTATAATAGCGAACAAGTTTATTAATTTACCTTTATAAAATCCAAGTCTGTAAATGCGATAATCGCCATTTTGATTTTATTGTTAGGCTCTGTGGTTTCATAGATGTCCGAAAGTAGTCTATTTTCGTTAATAACTTTAAAAAAAATATTTTTTTATTACAAAATATATTTGAGACCCTCACAGTACCTTAGTCCTTTCATTTGCTATGTCACACAGGTACACATACCAAAACTTTTTTTTTTCTTATTTGTGCCTTAAAAGTGACCCCCCTATTCATAATTCACATCCAGGAATATGTATTTCTGTGACCCAAACACGGACGTGTAACGTGAATGTATATGTTTACCAATCGGTTCATTAGATTCGGTGCAAATTGACTGTGACAGACAGACACACGAGTGATCCTATAAAAGTTCAGTTTTTTTCATTCGGACGTACGGAACCCTAAAAATGGTAAAAGTAAGAATGCAGAGAGAATGATAATAGGTATGTTTATTTAACCCTTTTGAATAGATATTTTCAGCAAGAGAGTTTAGGTTGTTTATGTACAAATTTTCTGCAGAATTTAAGTTTTATAATACAACCTACCTATTTTATAAAACTTTCGCAATAGGTCCACTGGTGCGGTTTGAGCGACCAAAACATATAATTAAAGATATTTACCACAAACTTATTGTACATAAAAATAGCTGCGGTAACATATTTTTCTCAATAAATTCGAATGCTGAAGTTGATGTAAATTCCTGAATTTAAAGCCGTTATTCGCAACATCCCGTCGAGTCAGCTGATATGTTATTTATATCCAAATCTTGTCGAACACAGTGGTTAAACTAAATGATCGATTTGTAGGTAATATTTCTGCTAGACAAGGTTCTTACTATAAAAACAAAGATTATTCATTCATATATACACACGCAATATAATGATACGCATATGCAATGTGATACGCGTATGTAATGATACGCATTCTATCACACTCTATACTCCAATTAGAAATGACAGTTCTTCAGATAATGATAACGATACTTAGCTACCCGCATGTGGGCTAATACATCTAGCGGTGTCCATCCCATACTCGATACCAGATTCCTCTGATAAGGCTTCAATCGCTACAAATCTTCCATCTACTTTATGTGGGAAGACAGCTATTCGTATGTTGTTTTATGAATGAATCATCCTTGCGAGGGCTCGGTGTGGTTGCGAACGTTTCCTCACGACATGCTGATCGTAAATTGTTTTTAATTAAGTATAGCTTGTGTAATTAATGTGGGTAGCAGACGAATTAGTACCAAGCAGGTCATGAGTTTATGGTAATCGTGGATACAATCTTGTCACTTGATGTTAATATGTATTTTTATTCGTTTTTACGCTGCACTTTCAGCTGTCTAAGTTTAAAAAAAATGTAGAGCCTTCCAGTTTGATAAAAGATACTGTCAATCAGGAGAAACATGTTTTATAAGTTAGCTCGTAATACCTAATAAAGGAAACCTTAAATAGGTATAATAATCCCATCTATGCATACATGGGATGCAGCATGTCCTATGAGTCAACAGAATCGGTCATAACCCATTTGCAAATTCGTGGCACGAAGTATTAGTATTACATGATGACGTAACATGTATGAATAATACCGGTCAAAATATTGCTATTTATAGTGTTTTCACACGTCTTGGCTGCTTTGCTGTAAGTACTTATACCTAGAATGTAGATCGACTTATACGCTATCTAAATGTTTAACATAACAGCGCTGAAGGTGCTCTCATGTAAAAAATGTTTCTGGCACTTTGTTATCTACTTAGAAGCTAACGACGTCTCCCCCGCAACAAAAGACGACTGAAACGATGGGCACCCGGCATGTTTGTTTTCAGGCGGGTGCATCTTCAGCTCCACGAAGCGAGCTCGATCATTTTTGCAGTTCACCTCAGATATGTTAGGTTATCCTTTGTCCATTCATACACTCCAGAGTAGGTGCCTAACTTTGTCGCCTTATACATCATCATCAGCCTATTAATGTTCCCACTGCTGGGACACAGGCCTCCTCTCTGTGAGGAGTGGGCCGTAATCTACCACACGGGCCTAGTGCGGGTTGGTAGATGTCACATGTCTTCGAATTTTTTGGTTCTAAGACATGCCGGTTTCCTCACGGTGTTTTCCTTCACCGTTTTGAGAGCAGTGGTGATGAAATTATTTACACAAAGTAAAGCGCCTGCTTGGGTTCGAACCCACGACCTACAACTCGTAAGTCGGGGCCGTTACCACTAGGCCACCACTGCTCTCTTGTCGCCTTATACAGAAAATCTTAAAAAATAAGAGATTTTTCCATCTCGTCTCGAATGGGACAGGTTTTATTTTGTCCGAATTCATACGGAAAGAGGATTAACTGTGTCGACTTATACAAATAAGCTTAAGAATTAAGATAGAGTAAGACGCAAGAGCGAGCGAAACAAGCTCGATAATGTTAGCACCCCGAGGGCCTAGGGCTAATTCGATTTTCGGAAATAGGACTTCGGTACTTTGTCGACTAATGCACAGAAGCTTTAGAATTCAGAGATTGAATTTAGGAGAACATTTTAGGATCTCGCCTCGTAGGTTAGGTTCTCTATTATTATGTTAGGCGTTTTCATATACTATTCTTTTAGTGCTGAATATTTTTTCACCTATATTTTATTTTGAAGCCAGGTATGCACGTGCACGCTCTGGCACCTTCCCGCCCATGAGTGAAATGAACAGACCTAAAGATGAAACCATAGTTGAACAACATAGTTCGGATAATGACAGAAATGATGAATAATGGCCAAAGACCAAACAACTCGGGCAAAATAATTCGAATATTATGAAAGTTGTGTAAAATAGTTTTTCTCATCCCCAGGGCTTCCACTTAAACACTCATCACCTCCAGAGCGTGGGCAGCGACTTCTGCGAAGCTCTCAACGGCCTCAACGACACAGCCACCAATGTAGATATACAACTCACCAAGGATCTGAACGGGTAAGTGGACAACTTGACTCCATCCGTCATTCACTTTACTTATAAAGTAGAAAATATCCACCCATATAAGTAAACTGATGTTGACAAGCGGTTCGCCAATAATTTACACCAGTAAGGCCTAAACCACACTTGCGTTTACTTTATTTATCGACGCCCGAGAGTAAACCACAAGTGCTTTGCTTGTCTTCGAATTTAAGAAAATCAGATGCTGTATTGTATTTGCGGTTCCTATTTTGATAACCACATAAATTTTACAGATGTTCCTTGAACATTGTCTATCTAAAGTCTATTCTAGATAAATCTAACAGACGTACAATTTTGAAAAATATTGACAAATAAATATTTGTTTGACAGAAATATCGTAGAGATCAATTTAATCGGTGCAGAAAAAGACAGGCAAGTTACAAACACAAAAGATACTGAAAATACTAACCCAAAAGTTTGATTCCAAAAATAATCACTGCATCATCATCGTGATAGTCATTCGGTGTTACTTTCTCAATCATTAAATTAATATAATCTAAACTCAAACATAAATATCAAGAACTAACATTATAATATCACGCTTGTATTTCCCCCGAAGGGTTAGGCAGAGGTGTACCTATAGTACACCCACATTTCACCAGTTATGTTTTAAGAGTGTTTATACAAAATTTGGCAACGTCGCAAATAGCTAAGTATGAAAATTGTACCTGTTTTGATTAATTTGGTAATATTACTGTATTGAAATAAAAAATTTGGCTACCTAACTAGCGAACTATGAATTGCAATTATAACATTGAATTTTATGCTGTACCCGTTTTAAGTGTTAAAAAGGCGTTTGGAAAGTTTCCAAATACTTTTTGTACATCTAAAATTAAATATTCGGTGTTACGATATTAAATATTGCATTCCATAATCAATATTATAGTTTGTTAGTTAGCCACATTTCTTATTTCGATACATAATCTTGGGAAATTAATCAAAACAGCGAAATATTTTACATCTATTTGCGACATTGCCTACTTTCAGAATAAACCCTCTTATATGAACAAAATACCTACTACTATACAACTTTATATTCCATTATAGAAAATTAGAAAAACACAGCAAAAAAAACAACTACGATTTTAATTAGGCCGGTTTATACTAATCGCTCGACAGCTAATTTGCTCGAATAATCAAGAAAGAGGCTTTACTTCATCTCCATGTTCAGAATGGCATCGATATTATTACCTATCAAGAATATCCCTACGTATTGCACGAACGCATTATTTAAGCTTGTTTACACAAGCTCAAGGTACGAGAACAAGATACACAAACACGTATACGCGAAGCGATAATAATCACATACAAGTTTCGCAACTATCTACCTGCTTTATGTTAGTCACTCATAAGTATCCCTTACGAACTAAAGAATGTACGAAATTATAGTCCGTGTGTTAAAAAGGGCTAGGGTTAACTATGGCTAATGTCCGTAATCATGCGCAGGTTTAACACACTAATTTAGGACTGACCGATTTGTCTTTCAATGTTTTTTTTTTGGGAAACTGTCGAAATCCTTTCTTTGAAATGTCTTCGATTAAGTGCACGAAGTCCCACGACTACAGACTACAAGTTTTAGTCCAAGCGTATGCTGAGACGCAGGTGACGCAGGTCCACTTAGCGTAGGGCACAGCTGTGTACGCTGCGGCGCAGGCACGTGGGACGCAAATATGTATCTGTACTGCTCTGCTTCTCGTTGTAGAACCGGCACAGATTTCTGCGCGACGCATGCAGGTTGTCACTTGTTTTAAACCACTGATTCATAATTTTGTTTCAATGACAGATTGTTTGTATTATAGTGCGCGCGGAACTATTTGGCCGCTCATCTCATCACTAATATTCTCGCTATTGCAATCTCATGTGCGTTTTGTCTAAACTAGCCGGAACTTTCACTTCGCGACGGCAACACGCGTTGTAAGTACCGGCTAGTTTAGACAAAACGCACATGAGATTGCAATAGCGAGATGGTTTGTGATGAGATGAGCGGTCAACTAGTTCCGCGCGCACTATAGCTTGGACGCGAATCTGTGTACCTAGCTGCGTCATAGCATGTGCTCGCGAGCTATGTCTGCCTGCCCTACCCTGCAAAATCCATACTGTGCTGTGCTGCGTCACCTGCGTCTCAGCATACGCTTAGCCTTAATCCTATCATGCTTGAAAATCATTTGTACCTATGTCTTAGATTATTTATTTATATATTTTTACTGACAGTTTAATTTTATTTTTGTGTACAGCGAAATTGAAGTGGACAGCGAAGGTGGCTCCGGTTCAGACAGCGTTTTGAAGACAGACTCTGATGAGGACTTCGACTAAATTCGATTTTATATTATAACCTTAGGATAAGCGCTTGCTAAGAAAATAATAAAGCCAGGTGCGTCTGTGTCACGAGCTAGTGTTAAATTAACGTTAGTTTAGTCGCCGATTACTGGTCTAAGTGTTCGTGACGTCCAGCAGATCTACTTGTGTGTCTAAAAAGAGTAATAGTTACTAAATTAGGAGTTCATAAACAAACAATGGTTTACTAAAAATGGATTTTTTATGTTCTTTTATGCAGTCCCTGTATTTCTAGAACGAATAGGCGGTAGCTATTTAAGAAGTTGACCTATTTTGTTATGAATTTACATGATGTTCGGTTTTGTGATTTTAGTGTTGCCCTAAATTATAATTATGTACAAAATTTGTCCGTATATCGTAAGGCCGTGATCACATGATTGCTGAGTTTGGTTTACCTAAGTTAAATTTTAAGTGGCTTGTGATCTCAATTACAAATAAATTATGAAATCACTTTATGGATTTTGTTTTTATTTTATGACTCCTACTTCTTCCCGCCACGATGGCCGAAAAAGGTTTGTGGAAAAATCAAAGAAAACATCCATTAAAAATTCCAAAACTATATTGTCATCATTAACAATAAATTACAATTTATTTATACTAAAATTAAATAAATAATTTGCACTGCTTCGTATTAATACTTTCATTTACTGCACTGGTAGGGTTACCAGTAAAATTAATGAAAATGTTACAATATTAAAGAGAATATAAATTGACAAATTCTATACAAATTGATACAATTATAATATGACGTCTGATTGCTAATGTGATAATAATAGTTTCTAAAAATTAACAAATAATAAATTCTGGTTAGACAAGACTTCGGTTACAACATTTATAAATATTAACAAAATACTGATATAAAACGATGTTATAAAAATTATGATAATTATTATCTTAAAATAATTGTAGTGCACGAAGCTTAGTTTTGTTCTAGGATCACACATACTTTAATAACCTAACCTAAAATAAGGTAAATTAACAAAAAAAATATTGTCATTGTTCAAGAAAAATATAATTATTTTATGATGACATCAGCCAGTAATAGGTTTATCTATTACTATAACGTCCGCTTGGCAACGTTATACATGGAAGGGACGGGAGGAGACGAGCTCAGGGGCTTTACCATAACTTAGAATCCCTAAAAATATTACAAAGGGTCTTCTCTAGGTCGTGTATCTCAGTTATCTCACCATCTCTCTAAATGCGAATTAATAGCTCTGCGCCACGGCAACGGCTAATTAGACTATGAGTTATACTTTATGGTAAGTCCCCAGAGTTGAAGGGAGAGTAAAGCAGATACAAAATATCTCCTTAAAAAAGGAGTCTATTTTTGGCTAAGTCCAAAACATCTGTTTCCATAATTCTAGTGAGAAAGCACCGCAAGACAGAAATGCATTCCTGAATCGAAAGGCAACCTTTCTTCCTAAATGCGAATGTAAGTATTAATAAATTTGAATGTATTTACTAAAATAATAAATTCTGGGAATAACTCACTGCACACTGAATATTGTAAGGACGTTTGTCCACTACTCGGATTCAGTCCTGATAATTATCAGTCCGATGTAAATAAACTATGGATATCTACATCGGAGAGATAATTATCGGGTGTTGGATCGAAGCAGTGGCGAAACTGCTAAAAGTTTTGGGTTGGTTTGGCAAATGCGACGAGACCTATGAAGAATGGTTGACATTTAGCTCAGAGAAACCAGCGCTGTATTTTGTAAGACCCTGTGTGGAGTTGACAGTAGATAAAAGAGACAGAGAGCGAAAGAGTTACTATGTCGAGCATTGGAAGATATTATTCTAAAGTGCAAGTCTTGTTGCTAATGCTAGCCTCCCCAGAAAACTACAAATGCATAATTGAACTCAGGTATTGTAGAATTTCATAAGGTTTTCATTCTCACAAATTATTATAATAATATAGCAGCTAAGCTAACCAGGTGGTTACATTTCGTGCTTTCAAACTTAACCTAAATTAATTAACATACATTTATTATGAGCAAAATTAGCAAAGAATGTCTTTTTCACACAAGAGACATAATTGATTGGGAAATAATTGCGATACATTTCTACTTAGGTCACATTACATGTTCTTTATTACAGAATGGTTTTTATACAGGGTCAATTTAAAATACCTAGCGAAACTTCATTGACGTGATGGGTATAATCGATATCTAAACACGACCAAACGAAAAAAAAAGACTGCTTTTTTTAACTCATATTTCAAATTCTTCTTTTTTTTTTGTGTAGTTAGTGACTAACCAGAGGGCTTAGTATGAGTTTCATTTTACCATCTCGATCAAACGCATCGACCGCGTTTGGCGCTCCGATTGGCAGCCGGCCAGCCTTCACCGGTGAAGGGCCAATCGGAACGCCGAACGCGCTCGATGCGTTTGATCGAGAAGGTTAAATGAAACTCATGGTAGCCACACTGGTGTCAGAGTTTTCATGCCACCCATGGGCCTCTGGGTTAGCTTCACATGCCGTCGAGAAATATCTCTCAGGCATCGCTGCTCACGATGTTTTCCTTCACCGTTTTTGAAGCAAGTGATAATTGAATACATAAATCCGAAAAGTCAGAGGGTCCCAGAGGGACCTTGGGTTCGAACTCGAGACCTATGACTTGACAGTCCGATGGTCGCACCACTGGGCTTTCACTGCTATTTCAAATTAAGAGTAGGGGAAGACCAAAGAGTAGTCAAATCCACTTCGAAGGGTCGCTTCACGTAGTTGTGAAGGAGTATGTCTACCTAGGGCCAGTCATTCAGCTCGGTAGACACAATTTTCAGAAAGAAGCCGCGTTTGGAAAACTACGGTCATTGCCCTTTCGCTCATATCTCTCCGTAGGAAACCAAACAATTAACTATGTAGGGTTTCGATCGTTATTAGAACATGTTAGCTGTAAGATGTGTAAGATCACGATAGCTATTGATACAAGAAGTTAACGGAATTTATTTCAGTTTTTGAAAAAAGAAAGGCTAAAAAATGTAAGTGGGTCGATAACCGCTATTGTTATGCTAAAACGCGAAAACTATAGAAAGGGAGTGACTACCAAGATGACAACTAATAGCGAAGTATGGAAGAAGAGGTAGGGCAAGAGAATGATGATGATATTTCAAATTACTGCGGTCGTTGACCCCGTAGTTACTTGAAGTACATTAGGAAATATTTTGTTTTTCTTTATTATGTCTATGAAGTTTTGTCAGCTAATTTAGTTTGACCATGTTTATAAGGTGTATCTATTCATACACGAAATATCTTAAGGGGTACTCATCATTATGAACAACTTTTACTATGGGACGAACGATGAAATCGCGAAAAAAAAATCAGCTGTTCCCTACATTTATATTCTCATATCTCGTCAAAATGTAGGGAACAGCTGATTTTTTTTTCGCGTCCTTTAGTGAAAGTTGTTCATAATGATGAGTAGAATGACCCCTTAAGAGATTTCCTGTATGAATAGATACACCTTATATATTCTAACATCCAATAACTTCAGGCTCCCACGATTTTTGGGTAGGGTTATTCACATACACATAATTATACAAAAATCATACGTAATTTCAATTGACGTTAACTTAATTAAATTGAAGGGAGTGTTCGGCCGGCGACCGATCACGTTAGCGTAAAACAGTTACACATAAGTATTATTTACAAAAGAGTCTCACCAATCCTCTACATAATCGTTTGTTCAGTCAAAGCGATGGGACATGGAACACATTGTTTTTCCCTGAACACTTACGGTTACAATATTCTCGACCAAGCTGTCCAAGGATATTGATGGACACAGCATGGGTTAGAACAGCTATTTACATTAGTACGTAAAAAGATACTCGACTTTTCATAATCTGTTTAGTCACATTATACGCTACGCAAGCACACATACGCATCAGGGCATGCATACATAAGCGCAATTATGCCTGTGCAAGCATGGCTTTATCTGTCAATTGGTATTGTGTAAGTGTTGAGTATCTTCGTGAATTTATTTTGTGATGCTTTTCGACTGTCGACAACGACTTGCAATTTACAGTATATACGAATGGTTACACCAACAAACCTCATGTAAGTGATGCTGCCGATCGCCTGACGTATGTGTGCGCGCACCGAACAACGAATATAGAAAGGCAAGTATCTGTACAGAACCTGTGGTGTCACTCCATCTGTAGCTCAGCCTCTCCAGTGCCGCGCGCGTCACTGCGCGGGCGCGGGCGGCGCCACGGCGTGCGGCGCGCGCGTCACTGCGCGGGCGCGGGCGGCGCCACGGCGTGCGGCGCGCGCGTCACTGCGCGGGCGCGGGCGGCGCCACGGCGTGCGGCGCGCGCGTCACTGCGCGGGCGCGGGCGGCGCCACGGCGTGCGGCGCGCGCGTCACTGCGCGGGCGCGGGCGGCGCCACGGCGTGCGGCGCGCGCGTCACTGCGCGGGCGCGGGCGGCGCCACGGCGTGCGGCGCGCGCGTCACTGCGCGGGCGCGGGCGGCGCCACGGCGTGCGGCGCGCGCGTCACTGCGCGGGCGCGGGCGGCGCCACGGCGTGCGGCGCGCGCGTCACTGCGCGGGCGCGGGCGGCGCCACGGCGTGCGGCGCGCGCGTCACTGCGCGGGCGCGGGCGGCGCCACGGCGTGCGGCGCGCGCGTCACTGCGCGGGCGCGGGCGGCGCCACGGCGTGCGGCGCGCGCGTCACTGCGCGGGCGCGGGCGGCGCCACGGCGTGCGGCGCGCGCGTCACTGCGCGGGCGCGGGCGGCGCCACGGCGTGCGGCGCGCGCGTCACTGCGCGGGCGCGGGCGGCGCCACGGCGTGCGGCGCGCGCGTCACTGCGCGGGCGCGGGCGGCGCCACGGCGTGCGGCGCGCGCGTCACTGCGCGGGCGCGGGCGGCGCCACGGCGTGCGGCGCGCGCGCGCGCGGCGGCTGGCGACGCTGGCGCGCCAGGAAGGAGTGTCCCGCCGACAGCAGCGTGAAGCGCGTGTCCACGGCGTCGCGGTGGCAGCGCGCGCCCAGCTGGTACCACGCCGACGTCAGCAGGCGCTGCTCGCTGGCGCCGGCGCGGGCGCTGTCGTCGGTGCCGCCGCTCCATCTGGAACGTCGTCATAATCAGCCTATAACGTTCCTGCTAGGACGCGGTTTCTGTTGGAGGAGGTGCCGCCGGTCCATCTGGTCAATTAACGAATTTTAAGACATCCTTCGTTGACTAGACTTGCACCACTGCTAATGCTATTATAATATTGAAAAATGGACCTAAAGTAATGCGACACAAGTATATTTAATAGTATATTATGCAACTAATGAATAAAAGACGGATTTAAAGCGAGGGCCATAGATGAATCACGATCAAGTGAAGGATTCTAACGACTGAATCACGACCGTAGGGAGTGATTCATGATGATTGAATCACGAGCGCAGCGAGTGATTCAAGTGTTAGAATCCTGAGCGACGCGTGTGATTCATGGCCCTCGATATAAATCCGTTTTATTCAAGAGTTGCATACTATACTTTATACCATGACTACGAGAAAAAGAAAGATTTAAGCGAAAATAGACATTTAATAAAAGGTTAACACGTTCAGTGTCGGGAGCCCTCCTGGAGGGTTCACCTACTTGGATATGGGATGTCGGGAGCCCTCGCGGAGGGCTCATTTTAAATGTAGACATTCAGTGTCGGGAGCCTTCCTGGAGGGTTCACCTACTTGGATATGGGATGTCGGGAGCCCTCGCGGAGGGCTCATTTTAAATGTAGACATTCAGGGTCGGGATCCCTCCTTGAGGGTTCACCTACTTGGATATGGGATGTCGGGAGCCCTCGCGGAGGGCTCATTTTAAATGTAGACATTCAGTGTCGGGAGCCCTCCTGGAGGGTTCACCTACTTGGATATGGGATGTCGAGAGCCCTCGCGGAGGGCTCATTTTAAATGTAGACGTTCAGTGTCGGGAGCCCTCCTGAAGGGTTCACCTACTTGGATATGGAATGCCGGGAACCCTCGCGGAGGGCTCATTTTAAATGTAGACGTTCAGTGTCGGGAGCCCTCCTGGAGGGTTCACCTACTTGGGTATGGGATGCCGGGAGCCCTCGTGGACGTAATAATAAAAGTCATAGACTTTTATGGCGGAATGATGAGTTATGAGTTCTATGAAAATGGGTGGAGTCGAAAGTGTTAAGGAGGTTGTATAGCATTGAGATACGAGGTCGAATACATTGGTGTGTTCTAAATTCAAACATCAAAATAGTGATTAAAAGAGCTTTTTACCCGACTGCCCCAGAAGGAGGGTAATGTTTTTCGAGAGTATGTATGTATGTATGTATGTATGTATGTATGTATGTATGTATGTATGTCTATTTCTTTGGCACGCTCTGTAGCCTAAACGGCTTGATGGATTTTAACATATGAGGTGTCGTTAGATTTGTCTTAATTGTAGAAGTGTCATAGGCTATTTAATATTTATTGCATCTGCAAATACAAAAAAAAAGGAGGGGAAGGTTTTTTTTAAAATAAATTATAACAATATTGGTATCAAATAAAAGCTAGTAATGAGTCAATTACAAATTTAGATATCGCCGTCCCCGGAGAATAAAACGATAACTACAAAAACGCAACTTTTCAGGAAAAATAAAAAACATGTTTTCGTCAATTGCTCCATAAATAATGGACGTCGTAGAGAGACGATTTTCAGTTTTGAGAAAAGGTTATTTTTTATGTTCATTTCATTTAAAATTATTAAAATTAGCAGCCCACCGGTATCGGCAACAGGGTTCGAGCTACCGGTGATCAGGTCTCTAGAGAGGAACCTCCTCTCTATGCATGCCGTGTCCAGGAAAACAGTTTTCTGAGTTAAGCCCAGCCCAGCCGCGCAATGAGAGCCTCCTGAGGTGTTGGTCGAGGCTCTCCGCTATTAGGCCATTACGCTGCTCCCACATCTCCGCCGCGAAACCGTGGCAGCGGAACCGCTGAACCAATTCCGATGCCAATTCCGCTGCGAAACATGTCCACATTATGTCGCGAATCTATGCGGAACAAACGCGGAACCGCAAAAAACCGGCAGACTGCGTGCGGAGGTGTAAACGGCTTCCCAGCAGATCGGCGAAATCACGCGAGAAAGAGATAAAATTATAATCAAATCTGTACGATAGAGCAGGCAGTTTCGCTTCCGTTTCGCCTTTCGTACAACGGACAAGTCATGGCGGAATTTTTGCGGTTCCGCTGCCACGGTTTCGCGGCGGAGATGTGGGAGCAGCGTTAACCGTAACGGCTATCGATACAATGATTGCAGAGTCCACGTCCTACATGTCGACAACCTCGTGTGCTAAGTCAATACTTGATTTTCGCGATCACGCGATTCTCGTCATGAGGGATAGTGATATCAACAATCATTGCACGGTGCTCTCGTCAATCTATCACCACAATATGAAGCTTATTGGTTACAATAGTCCTGTCAGTGATGATAGATCGATTCCAGTACAATGTAGTAATACCATTCTCTAAAACAGGGTCGGGCACATACTATATTATGTATTGTGTTCTGTAGTATGGTACTTCGGACTCCACAAGATTGTACTGCAAGGCAAGTTACTGGTGGATAATCCTAGCGAATAGATTGTGTCTGTGCAAGTACTCGCCGTTAGCAAGACGAGTACAACCGGAAACAATATGTCGGATTGATTCACCGGGACGATGGCTTGCCGTTAGCAAGACGAGAACCACCGAAAACAATATGTCGGATTGATTCACTGGGACGGTGGCCTGCCCGACAGATGTCAAGCGTACCGTCCTTGACAATGTATTTCCGATAATTATTCATCATGATAACCTCGTCTATAATCGCACAGACAAAACCTTTGGTTTCCCCAAAGAGTTCGCCGAAATGCAGCCAGGATACAGACGCCAAAATGTCTACACCAGGCCCATGGAGAGCCCAGAAAAAGCTTCCGTGAAAATCTTTACCTTGCCATACTTCCTTTCGATCGTTAGTATCAAGTACTGTAGGTTGGCGCCAGCGCCATGTGGAGCGCGGTTGTGGAGGGTTTCAGCGTTTATTAAACCTCAACTCCCATACTTTTACGGGATGTACAGTCTCATCACTGATGACTGTGGGTGATGCATCTGATATGCCGTCAGCAATGTACGGACCTTCCTATCCAGAGCATCTAAATTATCCATTCGTCTGAATCTATTTTAGTATGCCGAAAGAATACATCAAAACCAGCATGAGCCACCGTTTAAGGCACGCACCTAGTTTCCGTCTGATAAAAGACTACCTATTTAACATTTATTCAGGCGGCCAAAGCAAAGAAGCGCTTCCTCAAGGTTTCATGTCGGCAGCAGTGATGCCTTATGCTTTCGACAGTCAACAACACACGCAAATACTTGTAGGTTTCGGTTGAGGAGTGTGATCTTAGATGAATGGAATCCGAGAGTTGGATTCCCACGGATTCCGTAATCCCTCTCGCTTTACATGCATGACTGCTTATTATTCCACACCAAATTCCATCGTGATGGCGCTACTGAACGTTTCTGCTATCTTCAGCAGCTCCATCAGTCGCAAATTGTTGGGGGCAAAGAGTTTCAAGTCATTCATGTAAAGGAGGTCAGATATCACCTGACCACCTCTTCTCAACTGATAGCCGATACTTGTATCTCTCTTGAGACTCTAGCCTTGTGCTTAGAGGTTTCAAGGCTAAGCAAAACCAAAGCGGACTCAAACTATCGCCCTGAACCCGCTCAGTCCTGGTCGTTTCATCAATCCCCCGGATCTGTCGACATCTTGGATACAGAAGGACCATCCTCCACTGCCCCATACACGACATCAAGAAGATGGGTAGAGTTGCGTCTATTTTGTGCAACTTTAGCACCCTAATGAGCTATGTATAGAGGACTCGGAGGCACCCAGTCATAGGCCTCCCTATGAAAGAAGCACGTAACGAACCAGAATCCAGGAACTTAGTTTATATTGCGTTTGTGTAAAATCTAAGTGAAGGAAGAGGATGACAATATGTCTTACTTTTCAAAACCATAAAAGTCGTTTTACTAACACAACGAAGCGACTGAATGGTTTTGAACGAGAATAAAATGATAAATGCATTTATAATAATAAATGCATTTATTATTTTATTCTCGTTCCGTTTATAATAATACATGCATTTATTATTTTATTCTCGTTCCGTTTATAATGATAAATGCATTTATCATTTTAAAAAAAATCGACTAGATAATGATCTAGTCGTAATTTTTTTCACGAGAGTATAATTCCCGACCGAGTTTTCACGAGAACATAATTCTATGACTGTTTGTCATACTAACAAATCGGAATACATTTTGATAATATTATATTAACACTTTAGGTATTCTCATAATTTAAGGCCTGTGTTAAATCTTTAAATAAGTACTATTGTAATATTTAGTAAATTCGTAAATAAAGTATAAAAATTACCAAACAATTTGAGAAGATGTATTTATAGCACTCACAGATCCCAAAATTGACATAATTTACACTAAAACTAAGATAATGGCAGTTGTCATTTTTTTCTCCAGGGACGGCGATATTTAAAAAGCTTGAAATAAAGAAAATTGTTCAAAAAACAAAAAACCCGACTGCAAAAACACATAACTGAAAAGAGAAAAACAAGCATTATAATCTATAGAATTTTTTATTCACTGTTTTCAGTGAATAAAGTAAGCTTTTTAAAGGGGGAATGGTATAAAAAATATTTCAGCGTTAACAGGTGACAAAAGCCCGATGGAATGGACGATAACGGCGGGACATCGGCTCGAAATGAAATTAAACGTCGCGGCATCACGATAACACCGGAGAATAAAATATATGGAAATAAGATGAAGAGGCTATTAAATTTCCGTCCACGATAACGTACATGTAATTTCATACATTTTATGAACGTCCACAATAATATCATCACGTGATAATTTATAAAAGCGCACAATCTATCAATACGAGCAAATCTTACAGGAGAAAGGGTGCAGAGAGATATGCAAACGGCGCGTTGTCCATTCAATATAAAAATAAACGAAAAACTCACTCATTTCTATTGCTAGCTGCAGGCGCAATCTCGGGTCGCGATGGTCCGGCCACGGTACCCGCTGCGCGAGAGTAGCCCAGCGTTATGTCCGACAGGGATGGTTGGGCTGGAAATACAAAGTGATAAAATGATTAGTTGTTTAAAAAGCTTGCATACCTTTATTATGTTGCTGCCAGTGAGACCGTTTTGTTGAAAAGTTCGGAGCGAAATCTCAATCTATACTTGGAGAAATGTGACGAAAGCTTGGATGTAATGAGCTCGATTTCGGAGATTTATAGTAGAAAAAGCTTATGGTGTGACTAGAAATCTTACCCATTTTTCACACAAAAATACCACCTTGTATTATAATTCCCAGCGATAATGATCCTAACAAATGCTGCAACACGTATGAAAAAAAAACAAAGATATAAACGTACCAGATGCCCTAGGGTCCAGCGACTTGATGACATCCTTAGCCTTTTCAAGACACTTCTTGTACTTGTCCTCAGTAGCGAGTAGTTCTGCGTCTCGTGCCGCGATCGCTTCCTGTAACTTAGTGGCGCGCCGCCGTTCTTCTGCTAGGGCTGCTTGTAACTCTTCTACTTGCAACGCTGGGTAACAAGTAATTCAATAAGTTTTGCTAATAAAAGCGATAGTTAATTGAGTTGATTGACCGTATGGCACACTGCATTCGGCGCTTGACGTGACGTCGTGTCCGGTTTCGCAACAAGTCAATCGTCATCCTGAGGATGCGTTTTTGAGAGGTGAAACACGAGTCGATTTCTTACATGGTTCTTTATAACTATTTAAGAACAGTTCTTAAATTATAAATAATTGCTGAAAATTCATGAGGATGTCTAGGGTAGATTTTGGAGAGTGGCTTCTAAAGATAATTTTGGACTTCGATAAATGGGCCACACGTATATCGTCAGTAACTTAAAAAAAGCGATACTAAACTGCGACTCCTCGATATTATACATACCCTAACGCCACCCTATGATTTGCTTCGCCGAGAAAACGAAAGTCACATTGGCTTTAAGAGAGACCAAAAGTGACGGGACGGCAGAGGATTTTAAATTTAGCAATTGAATTTAATACTTATTCAATCGAAATAAGGTATATATTTCAATGCTTGGTAATCGACCTTGGAGCATACCGGCGGATGCTCCGGTAAGCTGGCGGACGCCCGCAGTATCGCAGAGGATTTTTCTTGTCAGTGTGCGCGGGCGGGTAGAGGAATCCTCCTCGATGCTCTCCCCTGCCGCCCGCCAGAGTGCGCAGGCCCTGAAGGTTGAATAGGACTTGCATACTTACATTTCCTCTGGCTATCTTCTATTGCGGATGCTAGTCGTGGATGCGGCGCTTCAAGCGTGGCTTCTAACTGCATGATACGTTGGTTCGCTTCCCGGTTCATTGCTCGCTGTTTCTCTAGCCGCGCCACATAATCCTCTAACAGAGCCTGAATGAGTGATACTTCTTGTAAATGTTGTTCGGTTAAATAATTACAGGATGAATTTTTAAGACGGGGCGTAATGGTACAGAAAAACGGCCTTAGGAGACAGTCCTCCTTCCGCCTGACGCAGGTCCTCACCGGACACGGTTGTTTCGGGAGGTACCTGTTTCGCATAAGGCGGGAGGAAACGCCCGGGTGTCACCATTGTGTGGATCGTCCGGAGGACACGGTGGAGCATACGGTGGAGGTTTGCCCGGCTTGGGTGGACCACCGCCGTGTCCTCGTGGAGGCGATCGGCGGCAGTGACCTCTCGCGTCCGGCCCTGGTCCAGGCCATGGTGCGGAGCGAGAGGGCATGGCAAGCCGTCACCTCCTTCTGCGAAGCAGTAATGCTCGCGAAGGAGGAGGCGGAGCGCGCGAGGGAGTGGCAGAGGTCGCGCCCTACCAGCCCTAGCCGCCGCCGCCGTAAGAGACTTCCCGGGCGTCGGGAATTGATAGCCGATTTCCGGCCACCGTAGGCGCGGGCCTGCGGACGGAGAGCAGAGGGCAGCTCGCCGTCCGATAAGGACCAGGCCCGGGTCGACGGCGCGTCGTGTTCCACGCGCGCCTCAAAGAGATGTCAGCAAAACTGACGGGGTCCGTTAGGGCCGATGCCTGCCGGGGTTGCGGGTAGTCCCAAGGGGAAACCGTGGCCCCTGGCATGGCAAGGGAAGGAACACGGGTGGGTTTTAGTCAGTAAAAGTCTGACACGCCCTTCCGCTCCGCCCAGAGCGGGAGAAGTCATTGGATGATTTCCCACCGAAAAAAAAAAAAAAAAGGAGACAGTCCTCATCTTTTATAGAAATTTTGATTCCCATTCACAGATTTTGAAAAAGTACAGTCAGCAAGAAAATGGGCAATTTTCACAAAAACTTTTTTTGATGCTAATCGATCCTGTTTCTTATAGAATCAAATATAATTCTTATGAGTACAAGAAAAGTCAGAAATCGCTAAATCTTTCCCCATACATTTCTTTGGAAATGAGATTCCCAACTTACTTTTTTATGATGGATTATTTTACGTTTATTTAACTTTAAAAAAATCTGTGAATGCATATAAAAAAATCTCAAAAGTTCAGTCTCCTAAGACCGTTTTCCTGTAGCTACAACGGTTAATGTACCTGCCTTTACTGCCCCATCTCAAAAATCCACACTGTAGGCAAAACAAGAATATCGATTCGATCTAGCTCTTCGCAACTCATCACCAATTATTAATTGGCCGTCCTTTTTTTCGTCTACTAACATACCTGCACGGAAGCCTGGTCCGCCTGCGCTCCTTGGTTCTGTCGTAGCAGCTTATTCTCGTGTTCCAGCCGAATTAACTGCTCCTTCAGATCGTTGGGAATCAGCTCTCGGGACACATTGTCCTCATTGGCACCTGGAATTATAATGACATGTGTCAAAAAGATTATGGAAACTATCCGGAATGGGTGATGTCTCTCGAAAGACTGATGGTCGTTAGGCAATCGGATGGAAATGCGGTTGCTTTGACGTTTATACCCTTGCTTGAAATTCGTTACCGATGATTTATCACCGAAAATAAGGGTGAGTTTTATCAAAAGTGGATGGCATTCATACACACAATTCCTTGCTTAGAATTGGAGTTTAAATTACGAATGCCATGTCAAAAAATATGTTTGCCCTCATATCTCCGCCTTACCATTAGGTAAGATACAGGCCAAGAACTTCCCTGTTGAGGATGAAAAAAAAACAATTTAACAAATGCAATTTCATTGATTGAAATTAATTTTAAGTAATGCTTGACTCTTGAGTGAGTTTCCGTAATTGGTGTTAAATGATAAAATTCCGTACTATGAAACGAACATCCACTGTTCGGTTTACGGGGTACAGATGCCGAAAATGAGGTAAAATCTTTTGATATTGAGCCCAAAATGGCAGCCATAAAATGATCATAGTTACCGGCAGTGATGGTAGAGCATCGCAGCTCGTCCACGGTGTCCCGCAGCGTGTCACGCTCGTGTAACAGCGCGTCACGCTCGCGTTGCACGGACGCTGCGCGACTGCTCAGCTTCTTATTCTCTATTTCCAGCTTATCTGCTTTCGTTATCTCGCCGTCTAGTTTCTCGTTGAGGTCCATAACCTGGGAGGTTGACTAAACATTTCTTTTAATCCGTCAGGGTGATTATTAAAAAATATTGGACACGATTTTTTTCTTTTTTTACGTAATCATAAGATTACGGCAATACGTCGAAAATCACAAGCATCAAACTATCTTTTTCTCAAAGCAAATGAAATTGTAACGCGTATTCGTTCGAAGTAATTTTTTTTTTTTAATTTTCGGTAAGTCCATCATAAAAAGTAGGTTGGAATCTCACACCCTACGAAATGCATGGGAAAAGTTTTTAGCGATTTCTGACTTTTGTAGTAGTCAAACTTCGGTTAAGTTTTTTGATCCTTATAAGAAACAGGATCGATTGGGATCAAAAAAATATTTTTGTGAAACCTGCCCATTTTCTTGCCGACTGTAATTTTTTTTCAAAATCTGCAGATCAAAACATCTCAAAAAGTTAAGGACAATTTCCTAAGACCGTTTTCCTGTAGCTACAACGGTTAAGGCAGCTGCCCTTTCTTCCCCATATCAAAAATTCACCCTGTATACCTCTATCTTTTGCTTACACTGGAACAATGATGAATATAGCACGTGCTATAACGTCGTGCTATGACGTCATAGTACAGCCTCGGTACTACTCAACTCACCTGTTTCTTATAAATATCAAGCTGCGCTCGTATCGCGTTAGCCTTAGCAGCCGCCTGCTCGTGCTCGATGGCTCGCTGAACATGCTCGGTGTTGGCTCTCTCAAGCAGCTTTACTTGCCGCCTTAGATCGACATGCTCCTCCATCCTCTTCTTATATGAAGCCACTGTGGCTTCTAAAGCAGCCGCTTTCGCTGCTGTTTCTCGTAACGCGTCTAGTTCGTCTTTTAAAGCTATGTTCTCGGAGGCTGCCATCTGAAATTAGGTAATGTAATTTTTAATATCATTGACATGGAATTACTTATGCTGGGCATAGGCACAGTTTAATATCTAACAAAGAAGTCGTCAAGCGGAGACCCTTAAAACTTATGTCAATCGTAGAAAAATTGGCCGCCAGCTACCAGTGCGAAAATGGCCAAAAAAAAAATGATGTCCTCTCTGGTGGTAGAAAAAAACTACAGGGCGATCTTTCAGTAATAGAATAGACTCGTAAGGAAAAAAATCGTCGAATACATAACCATTTTTGAAGTATGTTAGAAAGAGAAATAGTTTTTTTCTTTTTGATCATTCCCTCTACGTTATCTTTTCCTCTGAGGCGTCCTTTCCTTTCTACCACGTCTCTACGGTTTCACCTCGATTTTTAACAAATAATTACATAAAAATATGCATCATTTTAAGGCTCTGCGTTTATGTAACGCCGACGCGAGCCCATTCCATAACGTTACGCTGCATGACCATTAGCATGAATTTAATAATTAATTATGTCATTTAATTAAAGCCTCATTATCAGTCTAGCTCTTTACGGTAGTTAGTTAGCAAAAGGCTAGGGTAATGATGCTAATTTGTGGGACGCCGACTTGCATCTGGCGCAATTATTTAGAAGTAACAAACCTCCTTTAAGTTAAAAAGTTGTCATACTTCAAATTACTGACTCTGTCAACTTAAGTCCCCATCACGAGAAGCTATAAATTTTGTAAACAAAGAACTTCTACTAAGTTACATAACGACAACTCAATCAACAACATATAATCCCAAATTCAATCAACTCAAAGTAACATACGTGTAATACGAAACTAACGAGCAATTTCACTGGGTCGGGTTATACACTCGAGAGCAATGAATCCGGGTCACTTAAAGAATGTTAAAAATCTCGGAAACTAAAAATGATAGGTTAATGCAATAAATTGTATTTAATAGACAATGTAATACTCCTTAAATGAAAGTAAAAAAAATATGAGTCACCATACATTTTATTAACACAAAATTACATAAAGAAAAAAACTGCTAATCTCTCCTTAAAACAAAAATAGGAAACATGAAATTTTTGAACTTTATTACGATTTTCTTGAATTTTAATACTTCGTATTGCCTCCTCGTGCTTCCATTACTGCGTTTACGCGGTTTGGCATGCTGTACACCAAGTTCCTTATACGATTTTGGGGAATATTCTCCCATTCCTCTGTGAGAGCAATTTTGAGCTCACGAAGCGTGATTGGGGGAGGGTTTCGTTGTTTTACGCATCTGCCTAGCTCGTCCCAAGCATGCTCGATCGGGTTGATATCCGGGCTGCGCGCTGGCCACTCCATACGAGTAATGTTCATCTCTTGAAGGTAGTCATTCACAATCCTACCTGTATGAGGTCGGGCATTGTCATGCATAAATATAGCATCCTCACCTAAATTGACCATAAATGAACCAACGTGATCATTGAGGATTTCTTCCACATATCTTACGCTAGTTAAAGAGCCGTTTTCTATGATCACCAGCTCTGTGCGACTTTCAGAAGAAATTCCGGCCCACACAAGTACAGACCCACCACCGTAGGCTACTTTTTCTTCGATGCATGCTTGCTTGAATCTTTCCCCTGGTCTTCGATACACTCTGTGTCTTCCATCGTGCTTGTAGAGCATAAATTTTGATTCGTCGGAGAACATAACTTTTGACCAATCTTCAATACTCCAATTTACGTGGCTCTGGGCATATCTTAGTCTTGAAATACGATGCCCACGCTCCAGTTTAGGGCCGTTTGCAGGTCTAAGGGGTTTTAAGTTAGATTCAGCAAGCCGACGTCTTACTGTCCATGCACTTGGGTTACTTCCTCCGAGGCGTCGAAACTGATTTGTGAGTTCAGTTCCTGTGAGAAAGCGATTTCGAAGCATGGTGTTCACCAAGTATCGGTCTTCTCGTGCTGTGGTACACCTGGTTCTGCCCGTTCCTGGTCTGCGTAGGTTAGAACCAGTTTCTTCGTAACGTCGGAGAACTCTTTGTACTGTTGACAGCGACACACCGACAGTCCTGGCTGTATCGCGCTGACTCCGGCCGGTTTCCAGCATTGTAAGTATTCTGGTGCATTCTTCAGGCGTAAGCGACATAATTTCAGCTTGAATAATGAATATAGAGCACTATCAACATGGTTTATGTACCCACATAAATGACAGATTACAAACAAAAGCAAAACCAAATGCTGTAATTTCGTAGTTCCATCTTCGAAAGTGGCCCTTTTTCAAATTTGATTTTTTTATGATATAACTTTACAATAACTAAGAAGTTTTAATACCTTCATTTAAGGAGTATTACATTGTCTATTAAATACAATTTATTGCATTAACCTAGCATTTTTAGTTTCCGAGATTTTTAGGATTCTTTAAGTGACCCGGATTCATTGCTCTCGAGTGTATTTTAGCGATATAAAGCTCTGGCTTATAATGTTTTGTGGTACTGAAGTTGAGTTCCAGTACGTCTGAGTTCCAGTACCACAAAACATTAGCCGACAGCGCTTTTTAGTCTCTTTGAATTTGGGATTATGCTTCACTACGAAACTTTTTGATTATAGCTTTTCGTGACGGGGACTTTACTGTTATGGGAATTCGGATGACAACCAATAAATCAATGTGCACTACTTCTTGATGGATATTATGATTTCCTTTTTACGTAAGCCGTAAATAATACAGTTAACACGTGTAATTAACACGCACTATTACCCAAAGCGCCAAGGTCTTCAGCAATACAAACATTCCTCACATTTTCAATATTAAACTGAGAATGTGGTATTGGTATAAAAGGTAAAACATTTAAGGTAATCTCCTAATTATCTTCAGATGAAGCTTATATGAAGCAAGTATTGCTAAAATCGGGTGGGATGAAAAATGGACTGTATGAAATAGGCATAATATATTGCCGTTCTTGTTACAAGTTGTCCGGACAAACAATGATGAATTTAATTTTAGGAGAGTGTCGTCCGGCAATGGGTCCGTAGACGAGAGGTTGAGTCGCGTCGCTGTCGTACCGTGTCGTGTCGTGTCGTTCACGCTGCCTGCACGTGCACACGTGCACGTATGTGAGTTTGATTGGATTCCTAACCCAACACACACAGTTTCTCGCTAAAACTCAACTTGATCTCAATCTTGTACACTAGGAGCTATGTTCTTGGTCTTTTTTAAATGCGACAATTTATTAATTAAGAATATAGAAATTAACCCTTGAGAATACAGGACAATAGCTTACCTGTACCACCTCAGCTTTTTGACCATAGATAGTCATTCTAAAGATACCTTATTCATTATTTATAATGTGCGGAGACCCTTAAAACTTTTATTAGTACTGGCAATCACGCTAACTGCCAAAGTTTCCGAACTAACATCATTTGAAAAAAAAAACGAACCATCTTGAAAATCGAAGGTGTTTGCAATCAAATTAAAACTTTGTTCTAACAAGATTCCGGTAAGTGGTTTTATGATATTTTGTAGGATAATTGATTATATTACCCTGCATGGCACGTAGAACAAGTTTTGAAATGAAACTATGACACTCAAATCTAATTTGAGATCAAAATTTTCGTCTAAGCATCCTGTAAATTACTCCCCTCTCACTAAGTTTTCTACATAATTTGACAGTAACGCACCTGCAGCTCTTCATTCCTGAGCTTCATCAACGCCAACTCCCGTTCCAGCGCATCAGCTCTTGCATGTTGATCGTCACGTTGCAGCTCAACCTTGTCCAATTCATCCTTCAACACATCAAGTTGTGCACGCATGGTAGTATAGCGCAACGTGCCCGCATGTGCGGGGCCAAGGGATGCGCCCGCGTCATCTAATTCCGCATCTCCCGACTCCACTGCGGCTTCCCGCGCCGCTGTCAACCGAGCCACCTCACTCAGCAATGTCATTTTCTCTTCTTGGAGAATTTTCACCTGGAATTTTAATGATTCGAATTTAAAATGATAGTTTTCGATTGGAACTTCTTCCACTTGAGACATGGTTGGGTTTGAGACACGAGTATGAACGATCGAGGTTAGAGTCGGTCTAAGCGTAAATTTTGAAGTCGTGCATCCATTTGGTCATCGACATTAATATTATAACAATGAGAAATTAAATAATAGTACGTGACATACCATTGAAATTCCGCTAATGGTTTTTTGTTTTTGTGTATAAAGTAATAAGTGCTTACTTAGTTATGAAGTGTCTTCCTTCCTTATCCGATTAAAAGTATAAAACGGAACGTCCCTGTCTGTCTGTCTGTCTATTAGTATAGCTCGAGAACAACGTTTGTCATCCAAATTACGTGTTTTCTTTTTAATTCATAGATTTGTTATACGGACGCTTTTTGTATAAATGACCCACGATTTAGTGTATTTTATTTAGTACGTATAACTAACAAGCAGATTGGACCGTACCTACCCGTAGGAATCACAGTGGGCAAACACACCGTATACAGCGGTAAATAAGGTATGACGTAGTTACGGGATAATATTTAAATCCAAAGGTCGTGTTCCTCAAAGATGAAAAGACTTCTAACAATGTAAAACCTTAATCCATGAACCGTCCTTGTAACACCCAAATGATACGTAATTAATTAAGGTGATTGACAAATCATTAAGTATGTATTTATAAGAATTAACAAGTAAAAATCGCGGAGAAAACAGAATTCACAACAACGTTAATAATAAAGTTTCACGTTATAATAATATTCTGAATCATGATACCTACTACAAATAACTCAAAGGCGTGAAATGAGTAACAGTTTCATAACGCTCAAGCTTGGTGTAAAATGTACACCAACATAATTACTGTAGTTAAATAATAATAATACAAGTAAACAAACCTGGGTGTCGAGTTCATGGCACCTCTGCGCGAGGGCCTCTCTCATGTCCGCATCGGACTGCTGCACCGGCGGCACGTCCAAGTGCACACTGCCACGATTCACACCCAGCGTTAACGTCTGCAGTTCCTAACACAAAATAATAACATTCTAAACAAACCACACATATATTTCACACCACTTTTACTTTCAGGCAAACGTAAACACCGCTGAAGCCAGCAGCGCCACATTCTACAACTGACAGACAGATAAAGTATTATCGTATCCACCACCAACAATATCGTGATCCAAGGACATTAAAAATGAGCGTATCTAAAATTGAATTTCTTTGCCGCTTCAAGTAACGAGCATGCAACTTTGAAAAAGTGAAGCAAGAACGTATGCTTACTAAACTCTTGCGACGATGCCGCGATGTGCATTACATTATAAGTGCGCTCATATAATAATGTAACACATTATAGTTCAATGCATGAAAAGGCGGTCGACTGAACTGAATTACACATTACATAAGAAAACGCTGGACTAATTGGTTATGGATGGATAAGATGATAAAGTGTTTAAGATTTATTTTATTAGTCATAATGAGGGGAATCTTTTCACCTTTTTTGTAACAACACAATGTTGTAAATCAATCTTACTTATATGGATTTTGAATTATTAACGGCTCATTGGGCATATCTTGAAAGTAAGTATACCGTGTCCATTCTTTCTAGATACACCAGTTATTTATAAACATAAATAAAACTTTATGTATCCTTTAATTATTGAGCTGGAGAAATAAATAGCATCAAGTTACGTTAGAAAGAAATAAATGTGGCATTCAAAAACCACTCACGTGGGAGTAATTGTATTCGCGAAGTAATTGTGATCGTATAATTAGATTGCAAATATGAGTACAAGGTCAACTGTAATGTACATTAACATTATCCTGAATTTTATAGTTTTGAACCACAAAAATAACTTATATTTAATGCGTACAAAGAAAATTTTAAGCAATAGCAATACTGAGTTATTTTTACTTACTTACATATAGGTGTGTTGCCAGACATAAAAAATATAAATAAAATTATGTGAAAATGAAAGCAGTACATATTTGAGCACAAGGAGTTCAACGTGTGGTGGAAGTAAACTTAAATAGACAACTCTTGACTAACCTACAACGAAAGTCTTAACAAAGGCAAAGGTTTTTTTTATCAGTCTCATCTTTTAATTACGACACTGCACACTAATACCAATACCAAAGCAAAAATATTTTAGTACCACCTTTTCTTCTATGCTCTTGTGTATGGAGCATCCAATGGCGTGACGCTAAATAGACTGTTCTCCATGGGTCGCATGCGCTACTTGCTTCTTACAAGTAAACCACATTTGATTTATAATTCAAAATAAAAGTATTACTTGAATCTGGCGCAGGTTCTAAGACTGAAGTAAATACTGTATTTGTACCCCTGTTTATTTGTATTCACCTTTTTCTTTCAAAGTCTATGCTAATTAAAGGGACTGATACTACATTTTATAAACATCTAGAAACTCACTAGAAAAGCTTGCTATTACAAAGCTATCTGGTACTACAATTAAGACATTGATACAACTAGAAAACTTTAAAGATATTTGTATACTAATACTAAAAGCTGTGGATACTAAACGCCGCAGCGAATTATAGTGCCCTGCTAAGTTTTCTAACATAAATAACAGTAACTTTCCCAGGTAAACAATTTCTACAGTCCCTATAGGAATTTTATTATAAGTTTGTCATCTGAATACAAATGAGTGGCTTCATATCGTACCTGTATGGCCTGCATTATCGATCTCTGACAAGACAGCTCCATTTCCATTATTCTTGTGATGTACTCCTCTTTTTTTACACAATTGACTGCACAACCTATTTCCAAAAGTGTTGGTTTAAATATAATTTACCTTTCTTTAATTACCTATGTCAAAAGTCAAATTCAATCTTGTCTGGTCTTGAAAGACGAAAAACGGAAGAGAATAATATGGTTTACATAACATAAATTTCCTCCTTTTTCCCATGGGGTAAGGTAGAAACTGAGGGGTGCTACACACTTTATCAGGAGGGCATGATTCGGCAAAGCTGGGCGGCAAAATGGAGAATTATATTTTGCCGCCCGCCTGTGCCGTGCCAAATCATGCCGACCCGAACCATTTTATTGCACGCCTAACGCCACCTGCTATGTAGCTTAGTTTCGCTTATTCCTTCTTATTGTTTATCGCCTTTTTTTAAATAGAGCCAGAATTTCTTTGCTATAAATTGCTATTTAAAATTGTATTTGAATGTACAGGCAGTATTAGAAAAAGTTTAAAAATTAAAAATCTAACATTCAGTTTCATTACAAAAAAAAATTACTAACAAGTATTAAAAAAAAATTACCAGTGATTTAATAAGGAATTAGTTTATATAATATCTAATCTTCTGACTAAAAACATGCCTAAAGAAGCTATTTTTAGCCAGCACCAAAATAAACTTACTCAAAACAAGTTGAAGCAGTCTCCCCAAGTCTGAGGCATCTGCAGTCTCAGCTATATTTACTACATCTGGCCTTGAAAACTCTTGTAAACTTAAATTTAGAATATCCTGATGATAATCTGCAACAAGCATTTTTTTTTTGTAACAGTAGCAGTGTATATGAACACAGTGTAAAAAAGTTTTAAGTATTACTATTTCAATTTCACAATAGTAACATATTAATGTTCTGAGTTGGACATCACAATAATTTCACTATCTCTCCAGCTGATTATATTAAATATTTGTGTATGTAAGCAGATAAAATGTGATGCCTAAAGGCTTAGAAACACTAATTAAAATAGATCAATCAAACAGGAAATTTTAATGTGTTATTTATTACTGTGTATATTTTTATTAAGTTGAATAATGTTACTTTTATGTTAATGTAGCATTGAAGAAGGCATATTAAAGTTTAAATAGTTCAAGATTAAAAATTGTTCTTGAATATTTAAACAAAGAATTGGAGCATTTCAAACATTTATTTAGCTCTCTGAAAACTTAGCAAAGCAATAAATTCTGTCTGATATGGTATATGTATGCAGTATTTTATCAGAAATTTATGATTACTGCATAATCAATTTAAAGTTTTTACATACCTACAACACCCTCCAATATTTTTTTCAAGTTGCTAACTTTTAATCTCCAGTTATGTCCGACATCTGTTTTTATCTTCAAGTTCCACCCGGGACTAAAATACTCTGGTGCGATTTGTGTGAGAGCCTCGGCAATCGCCACACCATCGGACAGTTCTGAAAATGAAGTAAATTAAGTTAGAGCACTGTAATTTTTTTTGGTAAAACTTTATGAGTTAGTTTAAACTTTTATTGTTTGTGTGTCATTTAGACACATGTATTTTATGTTCATGTTAATTCAATAGGTACTAATTGAGTAGCTGAAAAAACCGGAATACCATTTTAAAGTACCTATATAGATAATATTCTCCAATTTAAATGTATCAACACTCACTTTAGTTGGTGACATTGAATGATAAAATGTCTTTCAAAAAGATCAAGGTAGTATTAGTCATCATCACAAGCATTTGAACTTTTACTTATTAATAAACTGTTAATGAATACCGATTTGTTTCACATTCACCAAAGAAACTTTTGTTTCTAACTTCCAATTTCATTTTAGGTTACACTATGTGTGGGCAGCTTTACAATGGCACTGCAGATTATCACTGTTCTGTCTACTGATACAAATTTCCCAGAAATGTGCACTAGACTGAATGACCATTGTGCACAGTAAACTTTAACTATTCGAGACTACAATGGCGAAAATGACTGCAAATTAAGCAATACCGCAAACGAAAGAGTGATGTCCCAATCAAATAAAAACAAGAACTAAGTGACGAAATTATTCACTTACTGGTCGACTCCTAATAGGGATGTGGGCTGGGATTCACCGGATTCACAGTGTAAATTCTAATCCTAACATAACAAATCCTAGTGTAGGCTGTAAAAACAACATTTACCTGATGGATTTCCATGTTTTGCTTTGAGATCTAAAGTCTGCAACCACTTAATCAAATTGTCACACAAAACCGCACCATTTGCCTCCATTCTGGACAAAATAATAATGTCACTCTGTAAACTGACAATATGTGTTCTATTTCTTGATTGCAAACATTATATTACTAGCAAAATAAGGACTGTTAAAGCCAAAATTAAATAGAAATAATAAATGTTTTTCGTAATCAATCCGTAACGCGTGACGTCTGCTTGTGCGTTTACGAAGTAAGTCAATCTGTCAATGTCAGAACCAAACTTGAATCAGCGAATCTGTCAAAGTATGTTAATTAAAACTAAAAAATCTAAATATAATAAATGTAGACAAATAAAATAAAATCTTAGTAAATATGAAGATAAAGTAAAAATCTGTTAGTTTTCCTTAATTAATCACGATTTATAACATAAATAACTCTCTTCCTTATAAATAACTCCCTCAGTTCTAATACCTACGCAACATTAAGGATGCTGTATACAGCAATGAAACCATACATTGATGTTTAAAAGCCTCCTTTTAATACATCAATATCATGGTTTATGAAAACAACCATGATCACTATGAAACCTAACTAAATCTCAGAGTAATAACTAAAGCAAACTAAATAGGTAACATTTATGAAGAATGCTTACAACAAAAAGAGATGAAAAAACAGCGCAGGACGCAGGCTGAAATCTAGGTGAAAAACCGATTATTATGCAGGTACTTTATTATGATGTCGCGCTGATGTCGAAACGGAATAAGTACATAAAAATAACCATTATCTACAGGAAAATGTTTATCTGAATGAGTTATACGTAACGTAACGTTCCGTTTTTAACGGGACCGTCCTTTTTTTCGGTTCATCGTCCCGGTGTCCCCGAGAAAACTGTTTATTCCGAACCTGACCCGGTAAACCTAACCCGGTCGCGGGTTAGGTTAGGTTAGGTTGTCATTAATCACACTCGACATCTCGACTCGGCAAGGCATTCCAATCATCCACAGTCAGGGCCGTAGCCAGGAATTCATTTCGGAGGGGGTTTGGGTTGACAACTTTTTTTATAAGAAATAAAATAAGTATTTCTGATTTCGAGAGGGTAAATAAAGAGTGCAGATTTATGAAAAATTGTATTATGGGAGGCCCGGCAATCTAAATGGGGACCCGGGTTTCAGGTATGCAGAAAATTTAAGAACTAGAAGAACATCAAAATATAATAGCGGGCGAAGCGAGCTCGAAAATGTTGCACCCTTAATTTATATTTAGAATAGCTACATAGGAGGCCCCCGCGGACCGCACCTGCCGCCTGCCCTTAGTCCACCAGTGGGGCCGCTATGGAGGACATAGGGTGCAAGAGCGAGCGAAGCGAGCTCGAAATTTTTAGCATCTCGCTCGAATAAGTTAGGTAAATAAAACCTAACTTATTCGAGCGAGATGCTAAAAATTTCGACCGTTCGTACAGAACTAGAAGTAAGTTTATCGACTTAAACTCCATCCGGGCACAAGTTACCGTGGCCTACTTGGAAAACCTTAAATAGACTTCGTGCACAAGTAGGTCGTAGCTAGGATAACCTCCACAAGTGGGGGTTCATGGACGGCTCAGACCTTCGGTGTGTATGCGGCGTGCGGCGTCTCTCCACAGACAATGGCTCATCTCCCATCTTGCCCCGCATGCCCTGTCACCTGCACACCTGAGGACCTAATGGCAGCGTCAGTGAACGGTATCCGCGTTGCTGAGTTTTGGGCCAAACAAATTAAAAAATAACTTAGAACATATATGTATTTATGTGCCATCGACACGCTAAGAAGACAGATTAATACAGATGGGACTCTCCGTAAAATCATTTAAATAAAAAGCAACTCTTGTTACGGACATAATATTAAAGTTCGATTCAGTTGCACAACGCTAAATTACCTACAGTTATATTCACCTACAAGTTCGCTCTCTTTCTATCGCGTAACTCTTATACCTTCTGACCACGTCAGGGTTGTCACCTTAAGAATAGGTAATTAGATAATTAAGTACCTACAGTACAGTACTCATGGGTAAAGTTACTCACGGAAAGTAGATGCCACAGTTGACCGTATTTTAAAAGATATCATAAATTCAAAATTACACGTACTTCACAAGTAATTATGGTAGACGGCAACGCGGGCGCAGTGCAACAAGACTCCTTGAGTCTGAATGACTTCTTTCTCGGCTATTAGGTATATTGATCATTGCTTCACTTCCTGGTAGTTAGGTACGTTCCCGTGGGATATTTTCCAACATCCACGCGGGTGAAGCCACGGGCAAAAGCTAGTTCTCTCATAAATAATAATAATAAATAATCATAAATAATACTTACCTACTGCACTACTGGAAATACGATATTAATATTGTCGTCTCCACCTTGTATATAAAGAAGATTGGGTAAGTAGGTATATAATTAATCATCATATCAGCCGAAAGACGTCCACTGCTGGACATAGGCCTCCCCCAAGCACCGCCACTTCGACCGATTCTGTGCTTCCCGCATCCAGTGAATTCCTGCGGCCTTCACTAGGTCATCGGTCCATCTTGTGCGAGGCTTTCCAACGCTACGTCTCCGGTACGTGGTCGCCACTCCAGAACCTTTCGGCCCCATCGGCCATCTGTTCTGCGAGCAATATGTCCTGCCCATTGCCACTTAAGTTTGGCAATTCTTTGGGCTATGTCGGTTACCCTGGTTCTCCTGCGGATCTCTTCATTTCTGATTCGATCACGTAGGGAAGCTCCAAGCATAGCCCTCTCCATTGCTCTTTGGGTGACTTTTAGCCTTCTGATAAGGCCCATTGTGAGCGACCACGTTTCAGTGCCATAAGTCATCACTGGCAACACGCACTGGTCAAAGACTTTCGTCTTGAGACACTGTGGTATGTGGAACGAGAAGATATTGCGTAGCTTCCCGAACGCTGCCCAGCCGAGTCGGCTTCGACGATTGACCTCTTTCTCGAAGTTGGACCTACCTAGCTGGACAGTTTGTCCTAGGTAAACATACTCGTCTACATCTTCGAGCGTAGCGTCTCCGATCTTTATGAGGGCGGGTGTTACATGGGCATTTGACATGACCTTTGTCTTGTCCATGTTCATTTTAAGACCCACTCTTTTGGAGGCTCTACTGAGGTTATCGAGCATTATACTGAGGTCCTCCATGGTCTCAGCCATGATAACTATATCGTCGGCAAACCGAAGGTTAGTGATATACTCGTCATTGATGTTGATGGCTAGCCCTTTCCAGTCCAGAACCTTGATGACGTCCTCCAGTACAGCGGTGAACAGTTTCGGAGAGATAACGTCTCCTTGTCTCACACCTCGCTGCAGAAGGATAGGTTTCGAGGTCTGGTTGTGGAATCGGACTGATATAGTGGCGTCTTTGTATAGGCACTTTAACACCGCGATGTACCGATAGTCGATCTGGCACCGTTGAAGAGACTAAGGTAAGGTATATAATATACTTATAATATCGAAAATAATTAATTTATAGTAGGTACCTATTGAAAAGGTAAATAAAAAATCAGTAGGCATTGAAAGATCATTGTGTATTAAAAATAATGTTCCTACTGGTAACTTAAAAATTACACCAGCTGGCATCATAGCCGTAAGTTTTTTTAAGCGGTTTTTAATGCAAGCTATTTATCTATCTTATCGACCGCTAAAGGTGAACTTAAAACAAAATCGTTGGTATATGGTTTACAAGTAAAATTACAAGTAGTATTTACCGGGTTTGTGCTCTTCGCACCCAGCGGATTCCAGCGACCTTGTCGCCTGCCGGTTCTATTAAATAGGCAGGGGCCAGGCGACAGATGACTGACGAATTCGACAAAGTCATAAGTTTCTTTCTTAGATTTTCTGCTTTATTAAATAGCACCTTTCGTGTCTTGTCTTGTAAAATCTTTTTTTTTTGTGTTATATGCCTATGTTGCATTGACAGATATAACAAATAGGTCCTCAGGTCGTCCGGCTAGCTAGTGGGCTGGCCTACCCACGCTGCGTCTTCCGGTACGCGCTCGCCATTCCACTCGCAAATATTTCATAACTTATATCTTAGTTTCTTATACTTATAAAAAAGCCTACCTATTTATTCTAAATCTATTTGTTCATTTCTCTCATCAGTCACACGCGACAAATCACATCCCATGTATTTGTTTTCTTTAATTGCGTGATTTATGACTTTGTTCCATAACGGGTCAGTCCTTAGCAAATGTGGGTCACATATCAAGATTACAGCTACTTGAGCTCGTGTTAAGGCGACATTTAACCTCTTTGAACTTCTGACAAATCCTAAGAAATGTTTTTGGTCTTCAGACACTAGGGCCTCAGATGACCGTACTGTTGATATGATAACGAGAGGTCGTTCTTGGCCTTGGAACTCTTCCACGGTGCCGATTTTCGGACGCTCCAAATTCATATTGTCGAAAAGACGCCGTAGGTGTTTTATCTGTAAAAATAAAATATGAATACAAGTTCGATATTGACACAAATTGTAAGTGCCTACTGTTGAGATTTGTATCTTAAATTAAACTGGATAGGAGAAAAAAAAATCAGCAGAATTTAGGGATTTCATATTATACAGTTGGAAAGCACATCAGAATAGTTAAGTTCAGGGATATTATTTTATTCATATTATGACATTACCTGAGCTAGATATGGTGTAATGATACCAATTTCATCAGGTGTTATATTTTTCCTATACAGTTTACACACAGTCAAAGCAACCATAGAAGCTTCTTCAGGATTATACCAAGAAGGACTGTCCACTGCTCTCGCATTGTTGCCTCGAACACCATGCACGAATATCCCACCAGTTTTTATATCGTCAGTCATTTCAAATATATCAGAAACAACGTCAAGAATTTTCGGTATAAATGGCGTTTTTCGGTCTATTTTAGCAACTAAAGATGCATCATAAAACATTTCACTGGGCAATGTTAAAACTTCCTGTAAAGACCTGTAGTTATCAGTTAACTGTGTAACTAACTTATTATTAAAACCATTTTCGAAAGCAGCGAAGTCTTTTTGGTATGGGAATGTTTCAAGCATTCTGGATAGATACGATATATCCATTCCGTACTCGAGGCAATATTTCGATAATACAACCGGCCCAAGCTGCATTGGGTCCCCAGCTACAATAATTTGACCACTTTCTTTATTAACAAATGTCATTGGAATCATTATCTCTGGTTCTATTGCTTGTCCCGCTTCATCTACTATTATGTGTGTATAGTGGCCTTTAGGAAGTTCTATCTGCGCCAATGACCCGAGACAATGACATGTCCCGATAGTAACTCGATATCTTCCAACATAGGATGCTGATACATTCACATTGACACCATCTTGAACCGCATGAGTTGGTCTTGATGTATTTTCTCTAGCTATGTTTAATGTTGCACAATAGGGTTTTATTATGTCTGGAATGTTTTCGGAGTCAACTAAATAGTTTGCAATTAGTCTGATTATAGAACTTGAAAATAAATTCCTGTATTGTAATAGTCTTTCTGTTATTAAATTGGCTGCACTATTTGACGGCGTTGCTACTAATATTCTGCTATCGGGTAGAAGCGTGAGTATTTGTAACAAGGTCTCTACAATAGTGACGGTTTTCCCTGTGCCAGGTGGTCCATATATGCAGTAAGGCATTGGACGGCACTCTCCAATTAAAATATTTTTTACAGCCTCTTTTTGACGACAGTTCAAACTTGGATTGAACCATTTCATCGTTTTTGATGTTTCCAACGGAATTTGCGGTGGCCGCGTCACTAGACGAGATGGGAATAAGACATCTGGCCCCAATGTAGATATGGCCGAATTAATTGCAAAGTGCGATTTTCTGATTTGATTTCGGTTGAAATGGAATTCTACAGAAACATCACTTCCCTGATAAGTTTCATGGAATCGAGGATGGAACTTCATAAGTACTAAGTCACCTCTAATAACATGCACAAAGCCCTCATATGAAGAAGCTTTATCATCCCATATGTCTTTCACAAAAACTTTGTCTCCAATGATTATAGACGGCCTCCTTTCAGCCAATTTTTTTACTTCCAGACCAAGATACTCCTGATATTTTACTAAAAATGCAGATGCCATATTAAAAGATGTCATATTGATTGTTGCTTGAATCTCTTCCAAGTATAACAAAGTATGCCATTTATCCATGTAGTTGGTAATATTCAAATTTTGTAATAAACAAGGCAAACGGGACTCAATTCTGTCAAAAATTTCATGGTGATCATAAGTTGGTTCACACTTGTTGCCTAAAACTGCAGACCAAACTTTATCTGGTATTGAATATTGTCCCATTCTCACTGCAATAAAATGAGGACTCTTTACTAATCGCACTCCAGGTACATGCGATTTATCAGGACCATTTCTGATTTTTTTCATTATCTCAGCACTTTCACCAAATCCGTTCTTGCAAGCATTGTTATTTGCACTTGGATTAGTAGATATAAAGTCACTTAAAATATTTATTTCAATCAATCTTTCAATTTTGAACCCTCTAAAAGTTATTATCATATGTTCCTTAGACCGTCCATAAAATTTTGGATGACAAGTAACTGATAAATAAAATGGTTTATTTGGGTACAATCTTGTTGAATTGTTTAAAGATGGGCTTATACTGATTTGGGAATCTCTTTTTTTGCAAAGTAGCATCCATTTATACATTATAATTTGTTGATTACTCTTGTTTGTTATAGTCAGATTTATTTGGGGGTTTTCATGAAAATTAACGTTTTCAAACTTCAGAGGGTATGTTATTTCAATGTTATTAAGTTTTTCTGTTTCTAAGCTTCTTCCTTCTATATCGTCAACATCGGGAGTGGTTTGAATGACTTTTGCATGTTCTGTTATATCCATTTTTATCACTCTCCATGGGCAAGCACCTTGATTACTCTCCACAGCTTCAATAAGAGCCTGTAAGAGGTGAGATAAAGGTCAGAAAAAATAAATCAATTAACTGAGGCAAATAAAAGGGTCATGACCGAAAGGTCTGACCGTGACCTATGTTACTTGGTCAGCTTAATATGTTTAATATCCTCTACATAATCAGCTAAAACTATTGGTTTCGACAAAAAGGAATAGTTTAAAACGCATCGCAGTTGGTTGGCCTGCAGCCGCATCGCAGTGCGGAAGAAAACTATTTTCTCGTACATATTTTTGATTGCGGTTAACCGGACGACGTATCGCGTTCCGGCTAACCGCATAGTGCGTAGGTACCCTAAGGCATATGAATCTTCTTCACTTCAACTTTTTGATGTGTAACATCTTTCCTCTCGGTTTCCTGCAATCTGTGGGAGTGATTTCGTGAAAAGGGAAGAAAGAGTTTAAGAGGAAGCTGGGGAAGCGCGCGCGGATTTGACCAATGAGTGCGCGCGGTGCTAGAGTTGGCCGTCATAAACGAAGCCCCGCGCTTTTAATGTTGCTTATTACCAAGGTGAGATTTCAGATGCTACCACTGACTACAATTATAAATATGATGTTACATAACATATCCTAGATCATTTTTTTTTTCGTGTAAAAAAAATGCCGTGTGCAGTTGTTTCATTAATAAAACCAGCTTATTTTATATTCTAATCTTACCTTAGCTCCAACATGTGGTTCACCGCCATTTATGTTACAATATTTGTTGAAGAATATTTGTCTGTCACATATTCCTTCTTCTCCATCCCATTTAGTTATTACAGATGATATCACTTTGCTTCTCAAGGGTCGGAATGAAATTACTTCCACTACCTATATAAATAAATGTAAACAAGTCAGTTAACATTAAACTCTTACCACCGTGAAAACTTATTGCTGTCTGACTGTCCATCCATCTGCCTAGCCTTTTCCCAACTGTTGGGATTGGGTTCCAGTCTAAAGATGCAGAATACCAGTATTTTACATGAAGCGACTGCTTATCTGACCTCCACAACCTAGTTTCTGGGTAACACGATACCCCTTGCTTACACTGGTTGTCAGACTTTTTGGGGTTCTGAATACCCGTAACAAATGTCAAAGAACTGCGAATGACAGCGAAACCAAAGGCTAAACGGCTTAACAAGCTTTCCGAGGCATGAAGGGTTCTTGATATGTAATGAATGATCCCCCATCCAAGGACAGACTGCGGCAAGCGTAGCTTAACCTTCGATCGACCCGTGCGGCTGTTATTATTTAACCACGAGTCTGTATGACTGCAGCGAAACCAAAGGCTAAACGGCTTAACAAGCTTTCCGAGGCATGAAGGGTTCTTGATATGTAATGAATGATCACCCATCCAAGGACAGACTGCGGCAAGCGTAGCTTAACCTTCGATCGACCCGTGCGGCTGTTATTATTTAACCACGAGTCTGTATGACTGCAGCGAAACCAAAGGCTAAACGGCTTAACAAGCTTTCCGAGGCATGAAGGGTTCTTGATATGTAATGAATGATCCCCCATCCAAGGACAGACTGCGGCAAGCGTAGCTTAACCTTCGATCGACCCGTGCGGCTGTTATTATTTAACCACGAGTCTGTATGACTGCAAAGTATTTTAGCAACAAAAATATTTTTAGGAATATAATAATAAATATTTTTATTGTTTCAGTTTCTCTAAAATGATTGATATAATTATACTGTAATCAAATATATGTTAAATACTCACATTGTTATGAACAATATCCATAGGATTCTCTTTATCATATTTAACTTTACACATCAATTCCAGTAAATCTCCTTGAATTGGAACAAATGTAGCAACAACATTATCCAGACTGAATTTCAGGTCACTTTCTTTGATAATAACCATACGTTCTTGCCGAAACTCAACTTCACCAATGAAGACATGTTCTATTACTTTGTAACCACTTTCTTGAACATCAACATCAAAATCACCCCAATGCTCTCCTTGGTTGTGAAGGATTCGCACCACAACCAGGGACTCTTTAGAATCTTTATAGCATAGGTATACTATCTTGTCATTTATTTGCAACTTTATCGAGCAAGCAGTAGTATCATAATAGAACATTCCATCAATGAGAACATAGTTGCTTTCCACATTAATGTATGTTATTATCCCTGGAAATAATAATCAGTTCTAAATAACAATATCATGCTCCAGTTGAGTGATAAAACAAACCTAAAAAAATATTAGTTACAAATAGCTCAAATCACCGTCAGGGTAGTCCGCGAAATTCAATTGTTCTTAATTTTTTTGCAATTTGCAGGTCAGTATTGATTCGCAGACGTATCAAATATTTATTTATATGTATAATTATAATCATAAAAATCATCAATACAACTCTTGTCCATATTTAATGACTATTTCATGAAATGATGACATTTTAGGATTATTCATTCATTAATAAGGAGTTGTATTGCTGATTCTAATGATTATAATTCTGTGAAGCTATATTTGTGACAATCGCTAATCTATTTAATCAGGATACAACCTGCACCCAAATTACGTAATGCACGATCCATTTTAAATTGAAACCAATTGAAAAAGATTGCCAGTCCATTGCTTCATAAGTTCGACAAAAAAAATTGACCAGATTTCTTTTGTCGAACTTATGAAGCAATGGACTGGCAATCTTTTTCAATTGGTTTAAATTTAAAATTGATCGTGCATTGCGTAATTGGGGGGCTGATGCTGACCTGCAAATTGCAAGAAACGTAATAAAATTAAAATTTTGCAGGGTACCTTAGCACATCCCCCTTAGGACTGCATTAGTTAATTATTATTTTTTTGCTTTCGCTTAGTAGTTTTGATCTGACTAACGGAAAAAAGGGTAAATAACTTACCAGTCCTTTCAAAACAATCATTTCTAGGTGTATCTGTTACATCATCATATTTTTCGTCCTGTTCTAAATCAAGTTTGTATAGCTCTTCAGCTAGATAGTTCTCCATTTCATTATCATATTCTTCCATTGAATTGTTGGAAAATAAATAATTAAAAAAAGACTTGATGTAGGAAAGCATCTTGAAGCAGTTATTAAAAATTTTATTTTATTTAGTTATTCTTATTGTACAAATCCTTTGTCATACTCAAACTCCCATTCAGTAGATTTCAAGTAGTCAAGTTCTTTCCTTATTGATTGTATTCTCTTTTGGTGCAATTCTTTTTGTGCATTTTTCATTGATTGTTCAATGCTGAGTCCTAGATCAGCATGGTTCAGCGATTGGTCGAAATTCTGAATTCTACTTTGAGTTGTACTCTGAAATCAGAATTTGGTGTTTAGTTGATTATTGCAATATCTCCATGTCTTCTTTTACAATGGCCTAATATTTTTTTTTGTTTTATATTATTACAGGCAGTATCTACTACTAAAATGTTAAATGTATTCTTCCTAATCTGTGAATAATGTGCATGCCTGGAAGTGAACTATTCACAGGTACTTAGAGGAACCATTTACAGGATTCTTGTAAATGGTTCCTCTAAGTATTAATTTATAAATAAGTTTGGTGTGCCATAAAAATAAATAAATATTTATTTATAAGAAATAATTATGGATTACTTTACTTATACATGGTTTTCTGGTTGAGCTCTTAGAAATAATCATTGTCAGATAATCAAAATAGTAGGTATAGATCTCCAACATGTTATGTAAAATGTTCATATCACACCCAGTATTGATAACTCATTCATTACTTAAAGAGAAAATAATTATAATCATCCTATCATAGGTCCAGTGTTGGACGTAGGTCTCTCCAATAGCACGCCTTTAAACTTGAGCCTCGGCTACTGTGAACTATCTCATCCAATAGCTACTAGCTAGGCCCACACCCGGCGATAATCGAAGCGAAGGCCTATAAAATATTTTGTTATGAACTTACCTGAGGAGTTTCTGGTTCTGATGGGGAATAAGTTGACTGCGAAATATTACTTGAAGTAGACATTATCATTAACAGAGCTGGAAATAATGACTTCGCATTGCGTTTTCTATTACGGGTTATATTACTTTATCAAAATTAAATTGAGTCCGTCAGCGTTATCCCGGTCAGAAAGTAATAGTTCCTGTGGGTATTTTGTTATAGGAAACACATGCAACGAACAAAAATATCAATAGTAGTTAGAAATACGGCACGACAACCAGTCGCAGTCGGCGAATCGTTGTCTTTAGATTTGACAGTTGAGTGTGTTGACACGGTTGACAACTTGACAGTTGACAGTGACATTGTTGATAAAAATAACCAAAAAATCAAACAATGCAAACAATGACAAGACAACAAGATACACAATCAGCGGCAAAAAATGTCCTCACCAAATGAGCACCCACTTGAACATTTGGGTGCGCTTTTGATTTAGTAGCATTCGAACGCTCCGACGGTAAACATGCCACATAGTATCGGTCGTAAAAATTTATTGCTTTTTAAACATAGCTTTGTGAAATAAACTTTAAGCATTGCGTTTAAGGTTGAATTTACATTAATGTATATTTATTTCAACTATTATTACTTAAACACAATTTGGTGACAGTTTTAAGAGAACTTTTGTTTGCGATTGTGTATCTAGTTCTTTATTAGTGATCGATGCAAGACAACAAACAATTCTAAAGCCGCGTTTACAGATTCGTGCGAGTGACGAGGCGAACGGCGCGCGGCGAGTCGAGGCACGAAGACGAATGTGTAAAAGGTAGTTCGTCATTCGCCTCGTCGCTCGTGACGCTCGCGTTTGGAGCGGTCTTTTGGGCGCGAGTCAAAGGGAAACGAGTGGCGAGGCGAACTAGTCTTTACACATTCGCTCTCTAGTTCATTTCGTAGCAAACGGCCTATCAAGCAACATAAAAATGGACTGGACTAATAATAAAGTTAGGATGTAGGGGTTCATTAGAAAACCAGTGTCAGACAGCATCTGTCTGGCTCTGGCATTATGCTGAAATGAACCTTTTTAGCGCAGCCGTGAGGCACACAGTTATTGTAAATGGTTATTTTTAGTTTTTTTATTTGGTCTGTATTTTGTGTGTCACGAACTGTGTCCAAAAAAACGTTATTTTTTTCATTCTTTCTTTCTTTCTTTACAAAAGTCAGCCAATTATAACCCTGGGGCTACACTATCGCGTTATCGCGAACTTTACTTCGCCCGCTCTCCCTCACACACCGCTCGACGTCTCGCTGAGCAACAGAGTGCGCACGAAGTAAAGTTCGCGATAACGTGACAATGTAGCCCCAGCATTAGGATTCCAAACTTAGAGCACTAAGATCTGAAGTAATGGGAGTACCAGTGATTGACCTAAAACTGAATAAAAATTCTTTGATTGCTACTATTCGTACACATCGATGCAAGAAGCTGGCATAAATAAAATCTGGTGCAATAAAGGACCACCATCGCCTGCGGTGACGTTTTCAATTAATTATTTGTAAAAAAAAAATAGGTCTAAATTGTTTACAAAATAATAAAGTTCTTAATAATTAATTAATAATTAACTAATAAAGGACCCCTTGACGGGTATAGGCCTCCTCCAGTAATTTCTTTAATTATTTGATGTAGCCTCTAAATAATTATATTGAATTTGCAAATGCAATGGCAATGCAAAAGTCGCTAGAATGACGACGTCATTCTTTTCGTGAATCTGAAATTGAAATGAATAGACGCGAATGTGTACACGGTCACTCGTGAAGCCTAAAGCCACACGAATGTCTCGTGCGTGACTCGTCGAACTATTCGTCGAATGGCGAGGCGAATTGCGAGCACGAATGTGTAAATGCGGTCTAACAACTGACTGTCTTCTTGACATTTCTAATTTTTTTTCGACCTATACACGCTGGGGCTGAGCACTTGCCACTAAATATCAAATATCCTCATTTAGATTTTATCCACGTTGAAAGCACCTCTAGCTCTACCTATCTCGCAGTCGTAATAGAAAAATAACTGAAATATCCGTAGATAGAGAATCTGAGAATGACGTCGGCGTCCTTATAGTGGGTGATAGACATGCGTAATTAAAGACAGCGGTTTTTAAAGCTCGCCAACTTACTTGGCTCGCCATCGGTGACACACGTGAAGATTTCTCACACTGTATCGCAATGTTTTCGACTTTTCTGAACCAAACTAAACATACGAGAGGTTTGGTATCAAAATCAGTCAAGTCCAATTCACCCAATTTGTCATTATAGTGCATAAACTAATTTTTGTTATTGGCAATATTTTTGACAACTCAGCTCAAGGCGGGTGATTCAAACGAGTCTTTTAAAACTAAACTAAACAAATACCTACCTTAGTCTCAAACAAAAAAAGTCGGATTTCAAATAAAATCTGCCGGATTTGACCAAATTTGATAGTGAGGGGCGGATTTGGCCGAATTTGATTGTCATGGCTTTGGATTTGACTGTTTTTGATTGGTTATTTATGGATTTGGCCATTTTTGTATTTGTCGTGTACGGGAGGTCAGGGGTGGTAAATTTTGGTTTCAAATATTCAGATATTCAATAAAAAAGTAACGAATACATAATATAATAAACAAATAAAGTGCTTTATTTGTTTATTTAGAACTAAAATTAAAACTTTGTGCAACTACACAATTAAAATTAAACAATTTTTGGCAACTCTTCCAAAGCTTCACAATCTTCTTCTTCATAAGAATGTAATGATTCAAGTTTCAACTGGCCTTGACAACACATCGCTGAAATATTTTAACTCTGGTAGTTCATTCCATCGTTCACCATAATGAGTAGTGAGTAGATTTTTAACGTCTCCTAGTTTCGTTTGTTGTACGTTGTACGTAAAATTGTCCAGTAGTAAGTAGCTTAGGTTGTTAGTAATTTTATTTTAATACGTAGGAGCAATTTAGCCATCCATGATAATAATAACAAAAAATTAGACTTGATCAAATGCGAACTTAATGCAAAATATTGTTTAGCACCCCTGCCTGTCAAATGTTCGTCAGTAGGACTCGAGTTGATGCAACAAACTTTACATAAATCTAGAAACTTTTTGTTCATTACGCTTCCACTTAGTTTTTTGTGTCAGCCGTTTCCTAGACATTTCTGGAGCGGTTTCTTTTATTTCTTCAGTTGATTCATCCATTTTTTCTATTTATTTTTATGTAAAAACGCTAGGAATTCGATCACGACGCAAATCAAGCACTTCGACGTAAAAACAAAATGGCTGACACGCCGTACTAAATCCTTGAATCTGATTGGCTGTTATGGATTTGGCTCATTTTGTTTTGAAATAGTACTCGATTTGTCTACTTTTGATTCCAGAGTCACGATTTGCAATGAAATTTCATATAACAAACATGGATTTGGCCAATTTTGAATGACACAGAACTACAAAATGGAACGTTCTTAATTTAGCTGCATATTCTGCATATTCAGTCAAAACAAGTTTTTTGGATTTGGCCGATTTTGATACCAAACCTCATATTTACATAAATGACGAAACAAAATGCTGGCTCGCGTCTCGCGGCGACGACAGACGTATGAAACTACGAACCAAGGCGGGCTACGAGCAAAATTTCAAACCTGATACTCGGCGGTTTTTAAAGTGCGCGTACTTGGGTGCTACGGACCTACAGGTGACACACCCAACGGGCGAGTAAGGTCAGTTACCGAGCCATAAGACCGCGTACTAGCTCGCACGTCTATCATCCGTTTAAAAGCCCACCAGTATCTCTATGTAGTCCACGGACTAAAATTTATTAAAATTTAAAATTCCACCAACATGTTGATGCATCGACAGCTTTTGTCGCAAGCGCAACTCGCAAGCAAAGATATCTAAATACTAGACAGGATATGGTGTAAATTCAGCTATCACAAATTGAAAAATTTTTTTACTCTCAGAATAAAATAATTTTTAGGCACACTTTTTTTTGGATATATAATAATAATTGACTTACAAGACTATTCACTATCGTTTTGCGTCTGTTTGCATCGTGCATGGCTTTGGCGGGACGTACAGCAGGATGGATGGTGAATATGACGCTTTAGAAGATTCGTGTCCCTACTTTATTTTAAACTGGCAGCCCAGAACGGGCAGAACTCTCATGTCAGTTGTCAGCACTGTCATTGTCAATGTCAGCTTGCCAGTTGTCAATAAAGTTAAAGTTTATTATCAGATTTCACAGAACCAAGAACAGAAACAATTTTAAAACAAAATAAAAAGTAATTAAACAATAAGGCCCTCGCGACTATATAAACACATTAAAATGACTGACAAAAAGAAAATATTTTATAAAAAAGGAAATGATGACAATGACTCTGAGTACTTAGGATCACAATGTTTTCAAATCAACCCTAATGTTATAGAAAGGGAAATACCAACTAATGGCGAGGAATATCTATTAAAAGTAATGAAAGAACGTGCCAAATGTGCTACAGTAACTAGGTGTAAATTAGATTTATTGTCAAAATTTAATAAAAACTGTAACACCGGTATTACTGAGGTAACAATTCAACTTTTCATATTTCAACGACTTGACTCAATGTTGATTTATTGCATGACATTAATCATATCTTTGTTTTACAGTCTGAAAATGAAAATCATGAAGGCCTTTCTGGCATAAACAAGCTTAAACCGACTATAGAATGGCAAAATGTACAAATAGCAGATTTTTCGGACCTTCACATGTACGTAATTCGCATGGCTGCACGAAAGAAAGAATCACTGCCTTCAATCTTCCAAGAAACATACAAGGATTTTATGAAGGATGATGAAATATTATGGAAAAAGGTGTTTGAGAGTATGGAACCTACTTTGTCCCATGTGGTTGGATTGACACATAATGTTGTTGAAACTGGCTTAGACACAATTCTTTCACTGCTGCATAAAGTGAAACCAGGAGAGTCTATTGATCGTAGAACAGGTACAAATGCTTTTCGTATTATACTTCACACACACAAATTAATATTCGGACAACAGGACACATTCAATATTATAATATACTAGCTTCCGCCAGTGGCCTTGATAAATGTATAAATTATAGCTTCCTATATTATGCATAATATGTATAAACCTTCCTCTTGAATCACTCTATCTATTAAAAAAAAACCGCATCAAAATCCGTTGCATAGTTTTCAAGATCAAAGCATACATAGGGACAGACAGCGGGAAGTGACTTTGTTTTATAATATGTAGTGATTCATTCAATATTGGCTGGCTTCACAGTACTGGCTTCCGTATTATGTCAATAAGAAGTTTGTAATGGAAAAGCATTCCTTGCTTGTTTCTTTCATACAACAACAACACATGTGACATATATGATCTTTGTTATAGAAACCTCTTCTGAATGAAACTTATGCAGTTGATTGAGTCTCAATATTGAAAACTTGTGATTTTATTGATGCAAAGTTTGATAATTAACATGCTCTGTTCTTGATTAAGGCTTCTTATATTATCTGCATAAAATAATCACAATTCCCTTCTCAATTTCAGGATTATGGCTGCATGCACTTCTCACTGTAACAAGGCATCCACCACAGTCTGATGATAGCTTTATATTAAGAAATCTGTGCAGAAGATGTGCAGAAATAAGGTAAAAACCCAGATTTCTGAGTATATTATATACTTTCAAAGATATTCTTGAAAGAAACCCCTGAAAGATTTAACTTCATCAAATACCTTACCTTAACTTTAGTTGTAGCACAGAATACATAATAGCACAAGTACAGAAGATACACTGTGCAAAATCATTTAAATATATAATAACTCTTGCTATAACTTTTAAAGCGCAATTCAGTTTGCCCAGGGCTAATGAACTACAGTTATATTCATCTTGAAGTCTCTCTTTATATCTTCTGACTACATTACACGCACTTAATTGGCCTGACAAGTCGAACCCGCCACGTACTTGTAGCTACATACCTAAAATGCGGAGAGCGCCTGGCCTGGTTGTAGTAAAAGAGGCCTGCATAAAATGACTAAGTATGATCTTCAAAGAATTTGGTCACTTTTCCTTTTTGAATCAGAATAAGCATTGTAAATGACTAATTTCCAAAAGTATCTGATTAAAGTGTAAACAAACTGTTCAGGTAAAATGTAAAATTCTTATCACTTCAATCACTCACCATTGGGAATTAGTCTTCCCATTCATTGTATTTAGAACAGCCAGTAGGTTTCAATTTTTTACTTACCTCACAACTTTCTCTAACAATTATTGTTTGAATAACATTACTAAATTGTAATTGAAAAATAATCAACGAAAGTTGAGGATATAAAATGAACCTCATCTGTCAAATGGAAACCATTTTGAATCTGATTTAAAATAAGGATTTCAGTTTAAAATATTCGAATAATAAATCACAGCACTCAATTTGGAAAGGGCATCACAAATTTTTTTTTACATGCTCAAATTAAATTTTTTTTTAGCATCCACAAGTAGGTACATTTTTCTGACCCATTTGCTTACATTTTAATAAAATATTTTTGAAACAAACTTTAAACAACTATAATCTGCTGGAAAATTGGCTGATGATTATACCTTTATTTTTATATTTTCAGAGCTGGTTTAAATCTGGATGTTGATAACGCAAAAGAACTCGCAACACCATTGAATATTTTTATATGTATTATAGCAAAGTATTTTGGACAACACGACTTAGGTGACTATGAACTCTATGATTCTAAAGTGGGGCAAATTTATTTTGATACAAAAGTTAAACAGATAATTTATGACTAATGCAGTGAAATCAACAAGAGAAGTCTACATAAGAAGGATGAGATTAGCCACAGTTTACAATGAAGAAGTTATTTTTATAGAATTGTGATGAACTGGCATAAAATCTTAACAATTCAAAAAGTGATTTAAGTCATTTGCCTAGCAGAGGGGGGTACAGTACGACACAACTTAGATGTAGCATAGATTTGAACATTTTCATTCATTCATTTCAATTTCACGAATGTATTTGGCTATAAGACTTTACAAGTTATTGTGTTTTCGAAAGATAATTTTCACCTAAAGCAGTAATAAAGATTGGTGATTTTGAAGGCGCACTCAGTTCGGATGGTGATCGGTTTTACGAATTTTGCCGATGCTACATCTAAGTTGTGTCGTACTGTACTGTGCTAGTTATTATTGAAGTAATTATACCTAGAGGTCAGTTCAACTCTAAGCCTTAGATTTTCACTAGCTTTTGCCCGCGGCTACGCCCGCGTGGTCGTCGAAAATTATCCCACGGGAATGTACTACCGCGATAAAAAGTATCCTATGTTCTATTTTTATCCAAATCCGTTCTGTCATTTTAGCCTGAAAGCATAACTAACAAACTCACTTTCATATTTATAATAATGTAACTTAGGATAGTCAAGAAGCAGAGAGCAACGCCTGCGTTCGACTGAGCTGGCAATAATAACTACATATTTACATTCAACAAATCCTGGAATTTATAAAATTTATTAGTAATAACTTCTAGTTGTTTGTTTGAGGAGCTCGTGGCTAAGTAATAACAAGCCGCACGGGTCGATCCAACAGGTTAAGCTACGCTTGCCGGGGTTGGTCAGTGGATGGGTGACCATCTTCACATACCGAGACTCCTCCGTGCCTCGGAAAGCACGTTAAGCCGTTGGTCCCGGCTGTCATTCGTGGATCTTTGACAGTCGTTGTAAGTCGTCAGAAGCCCGCAAGTCTGCCACCAGTCGAGTCTTACCAAGGGGTATCGTATTACCCGGTTACTGGGTTGTGGAGGTCAGATAGGGTAGGGATAGGGTCGCTCCATGTAAAATACTGGTATTCAGCTGCATCCGGCTAGACTGGAAACCGACCCCAACATAGTTCGGAAAAGGCTAGGAAGATTGATTGACTTCTAGTTGTTTGTTCAGCTGCATCTGGTTAGACTGGAAGCCGACCCCAATAAATGTAGTTGGTAAAAGGCTAGGTAAATGGTTTGAGTTCTGGTTGTGTCAAAAAAGTGGCTTTTCTCGTTGGTTCTACTAGTGTATTAATGAATAGTTTATGATTGATTATGACATTTTTATGTATTATATGTTTATATAAAAACATTAAACAACTGCCTTGCCTTAAATGTTGGTATTTTTTTGCTTACCATTGTCTCTCTCTACCTACTTAGGCGCCCATTACACGGTGGTTTTGCTGTCAGTTTTACCACAATCACGGATTGTGACTGACTGTCTAATGCAGTGACTGATGGTTGCATGATCGTGATTGACGAAAATCTGAATATTTTGATATTTGCATCATGCAACCATCAATCATGACTTTTGAGTGAACGTGTAATGGCATTTCGTCAATAACCCGTCAGTCAGCGCGCGCTGCGCGCGGACAGCGATGGAGTCGGACGCAGATGACTGTGTGTATGACGCTGAAGAGACGCTTGCGCGCTCGCGCAGCCAAACACCATCACTCTCGTGTAATGTGAATGTACTACAGCCCGAAAAAGGTTTTATTTTATCATAGCTCCTCGTATACAAGTATCTTGCTTTTTAGGGTTCCGTACCCGAAGGGTGACAAACGGAACCCTATTCATAAGCCTCTGCTGTCCGTCTGTCTGTCAGCGAGCTCTATCTCATGAACCGTAATAGGTAGGCAGTTGAAAATTTCACAGATTGAGCATTTCTATTGCCGCAAGAGCAACAAATAATAAAATTAAAAAATAAAGGGGGGTCGCCATACGATAAAATTAAATTTTGAAAAAAAAACTAATCTGACCCTGGCATGTGGGGTATCATTTTCTAGAGCTCATCGAGTAGAAAATAAATATAATTTTTATTTGTTTTTATCTTCAAAAATGATGAATTGGGGGGCCGTAGAAGTTGTCTGTTTTAGACCATTTTTGTACGAGCTCTATCTCAACAACTAAACAAATTAGGAATTTGAAACTTGTGTGTATCATGTAACATATACTGTTTATAATCAACAAATACTAAAAACGCCGATTCATAACGTATTTTATATAATATGGGCGATTTTCTGCAACTTAAAATAATAATTTTGTATTTCATGCTAATATTATGCGATATAAATTCCACAGATAACTATTTAATAGTCGGAGTAATGACATGGAATTAGTAAGTACCTACTATCATGGCAGCATATACTATTTCGATCATTTAAATTTCGATCATCCAAAAAGGTCTACAAAATAAGCTCTCTTCAAAAGATTTTAAAACCGGCCAGTATTTTTTGAGTTTAAGAACTTTATCGACTTTTTTCAAAGTATCCCTAGACGATGTTGATGTGTGTACTCGTACCTCATGTTAAAACTACACTCCAATAGACAATAATATTCAGTAACATTGAAATGAATGGTGGTACATACAGGGTACTATTCAGTTACCTTAAACCGTTGTGGATAAAATTTCATATTGAGAAAACTTATTTGTGTAAAAATATTCAGCCACGGCGGCCAATCTCAATGGAGACTAGCCTTCGGCGTGGGAGATATTATAGTGCACAAGTGTATGCGCAGACACGAGTGCATTCTCTCTTCCCTCACTCTCATAGTCCGATGGGATGTGTAAAAATAATTTTTATTTTCGCTTGAGTATAGATTTCGATTATTTTTTTTGTTGGTGCATTGGCGTGTGCTAGCTGTCATTATGGCAAATATATTTTATTTAATGTTTCGTGTTGAGTAATGTAAAATATTTGCATACTATTGTATAGAATCAAGTTTTTTTTCGTAACTGAACAGACAGCTGCGCTGCTGGCGAGTTTGTTGCGCCACTTCTTCTCTCCAGCAAAAGCACTAGGAAGTGGTGAAGGGCGGGCGTTTTTGGGGGACTGTCTTATGTAATTTTGACGTTCGAAAAGTGCTGATTCTCAGCCTAGTTTGAATAAATGACTTTTGAATTTGAATTATGACTATCAAAAATAACGTAATACCTGTATTGACGGAATGTTGTAATTAAAATTTGGCGTACTACTTACATTCTATTTTGTACAATATAGTCTGATGTAGCAAGAGAAATCCTTTTATTTATAAGTAACTAGCTTTACCCGGCCCGGCTTCGCACGGTTAGCACTAAGTACTTATCTACGGCGCACCTACCTTTCCTAATTACATATTTCTACCTAATTACCTACCCTACCTACCTACCCTAACTGCTACCTAACCTAACCTACCAGTCCTACCCTACATATCTACCTGCTTACCTACCACATATACCTATTTCAATCAATCAATCTTCCTAGCCTTTTTCCCAACTATCTTGGGGTCGGCTTCCAGTCTTACCGGTTGCAGCTGAATACCAGTATTTTACATGGAGCGACTGCCTATCTGACCTCCACAACCCAGTTACTGTTACAACACATATACCTATTTATACCTACTAATACTATGTTAGTAGCAAATAAATAACTTTGAATTTAGTTAATGCATGTTACTAAAATAAGTGAAATAAACTTCTACACGTATAATTTAACACAACAACATTTTTTCATTAAAATTAGACAATTTCTTTACAAATCTTTATGTTTTTTTATAGCGCCTCTGTTGTTACCTTTATACTTTCGTATTACAAAAATGCATAGTGTTAAATCTTGTACGACATGGTATGGAACCCTTCGTGTGCGAGTCCGTCTCGCACTTGACCGATTTATTTAGATATAGTGTTACTAAAACCCACATCTTTCATGCGAAAATAGTTCGCATACTCCATGTCCTCTTTAGAATCTCGTATATCAGCTAATAAGTTTATATGGCTATAGAATTCCCGTTAAAAGCTAATCTTTCACCCAACGCTTTCTTTTTACGAGTTTCTTGCTCATTAACGCAATTAAAATTCCAATACAGGCTTTTCTTTTATGAATATCCATATAAAACTTTGACTGAACACGTGTATTCTCTGTAAAATCTTGGGTATGACTGACGATCAGTCAGAATGAGCGTCTAATTTTTGGAAATGATTGACGCAAAACCTACCGTGTAATGGGCGCCTTAGTCCTTGTTATTAATTTTTGCTGGCTTTCCATCAAATATCTTTATCACGTTGCTCTCTCTCGCCGAAAAGGTTTAATAATCATACAAACATAATATATATAAACTCATGATTCTGAACCGCCCTGCGTTGAAAATTTTCGTCAGTTATAAAAATAAAAAAAACAGCTGTTCCATACATTTTGACTGCGTAGATATTGCAGTTTTCTATGAAATAGCAGCTTTTTTTTAAATAACCTATGAGAAATTTCTACTCTGGGGGGTTCAGAATCATGTACTGAATCCATGGTAACAGGCTTCGCGTCGATGTCCCTGACATCCTGTATCCGCAAAATCATATAAATAAAAAGCAACTCTTGCTACCACACAATAAAGTGCAATTCAGGTCGCACAGCGCTAATTACCTACAGTTATATTCACCTAGAAGTTGCTTCTTTTTCTATCGCGTAACTCTTAGATCTTTTGACTAGTAGGTACGTTACACTCACTGAATTAGCCCAGCAAGTCGCGCCCGCCGCGTACTTGTAGCTTCATACCTTTGTAAAATAAATCCGTATCCTTTGTAAAGTGAACCATCTGGATTCATCTGTGGGGTAGTTAAGATTTGGGTGAGGTAGGTAGGTATTTATCTTAAGTTTTATTTTATTACTCCGAAAGTAAGCTTGCGCTTCTGTGAGTTACACAAGATTGAACTTTAACTCGAATGACGCGAGCCAGTTGAATTGAACTACTGCAGTTTCGCGGCGGAGGTATGTTACCCTGCGTCTATGAGACCAAGAAGAAACAGATAATAGAACAAATCTACATACTCTTCGATTTAAAAGTTGTAAGTAGTGTAGGCCTAGGTTAAATTCTACAGAATTATAAATCAGGGAGAGCCGCTGATTACTGCTACATGAAAAAGACCGGTCTTAATATATAGAAATGCCTGCCCCAGAGTTGCCTACGATAGTGAAAACCATCGATATCGCCCTGAGAGACAGATGTCCCCTTCCATTTTATCGGCTACTTATTGCTGTGTATCAAAAAATTGTCCAGTGAGTAAGGGTAGGTACTACTCAGCTACACACTAATAATTGTTCGGCACAGACGGGCGGTAAAATCGAATAAGGCCGGTTTAACAGCTGTCTTTGAGACCCGTTTGGGCCGTCCGTACACGGGAGACCCGTACGGGTAGCGACCGCAGTACTCTGAAACGAGGGAGTAGTACGGTACGTTGTATGGGCTCTACCCGTAGCAGGTCGCGCACGGACCAATCCGCGTCGCTGTGAAACAATGTTCTAGCGCCTTACGGGTGTCTCCGTTCCGGGAGCCCGTACGGGTCTCCCGGACAGCTGTGAAACCAGTCTTAGGTCCGTATTACAGAACCTCACTCAAGACTCAAGCATTACTTAAAACTAGTTTCAACCAATCAAAAGGCTTTAAACGATCTTTAAGTAATGCTTGAGTTTTGAGTGAGGTTCTGTAATACTGGCCTTAGTATAATTATGTTCGGGTCGTTGCAATAGTTTTTTTATATAAGTATTTTTTAACCTTTTACTGTGTTATATTTTTGGAATCGTCTCCTCAAGTCCTTATGCTCCAGGCTAAATTACTTACCGAGGCTATTTTTATACCAAAATAAAAATAAAAAAACATGAAGAGAATAAAAAATAAAACAAACAGCTATATTTATGATTATTATATTTAAACAATCAATTATTACAATTATAAATTGATGATATGTACCTATCTATAATAAAATAATAAGCCTTTTCGAACGATTAGAAAATGACACCTACTTAATTACAATAATTGCGTTAGCTAAGAGACAGATTGATTTATCACTCGTTAAAACGCGAGCGAACCTCTAAAATACATAGATTTTCTTTCAAGCATAATTTGTAAATCATAATTGAAAAAATAACACCGTAGCTGCGTAGGTACAGCCGTATATCAGGGTAATAATGACATTGACCTTTATGTCGCAGCAGTAGGGTTGATTTTAGTAGCTACAACTCGATGCAAACTTTACGACTGCTCTGAACACGAGGCGAATAGCTGCGTGGTAACAAATTCATGTGACCGCGGGGGTGAGGGGTAGGTTCTGCGCAGCGAATAGCCCACTTCAGAACCGCCAAATAGTTTGAAGCCCACTCTGCGGTCTACCAGAGTTGACTGAACAACTTTAATATAAATACATTTTCGTATGCAGATAGCACAACTTAGTTACCAACTTAAAATTATTCGAGATACTACGGGTAATAATGCTGGGCAACGAATAAACCAAACTAGAATAAAAATGTGCCTAAGTTTTAGGTATAAAGGGTAAAAATTGTTTTATGTTTCAACTGCAGATTGTAATAATTTGGGTGTATCCGGTGTCCAACAGTGCCGTGGTAATTTAAGTACACCCTTATTTATAAACGTTGGTTAATGTTAAGAGACGTTTAAACGTCAAATGTATGGTTAAACACTTTAAACAGTCGTTAATCATTACTTAACTTTAAGGAACCTTTATAAATTAACCCCTTAATCGCCAGTGTTATTTTTCAATCTAGATTAACTTTTTTCTACCACATAATAATATTATAAACAACAATCAATACTCGAATTTACCATCTACGAGTAATTATTCGAACAATCAAATATTTTAATAGAAATAGAATCACTGGAAAATTTCTTGTGCCACTTGAAAAGGTCTTGAGGTCATACAGACAATAATTAATAAAATTTCGATAATCATAATTAAACGTTTCTACAAGATATTAGATACCATAAAAATATTGACAAACATTATGTAACGAAAAACGAAAAATAATTACATAAGATGCTCAGTCTAACAAGTTTTAAGCTGTAGTGTAGAAGGTGCTTGATACAGGTGATTTTTTTTCTTTTCAGAAGTTTTGTATGGGGTATGCCATAGACTCTATGGTCTTTAGATGCAGCTTGTGTCAAAACCCTCTACAGTATACCCTAAAACGAATCCTCAAAAATAAGATCAATAAAAAAAAAACTATCACAGTAGACAGATCATAACTTCAAGAGTGCACGTTCTACTTTTAAAATAGTCGATATAATTTTATTGCACATAATTAAAAATTCATAGATAATTTTTATATTCAATTTAATTTTAAGTCTAACACTATGTATTGACCAAAGAGTGTCACTAGATTTTATAAAACTAATGAATGTCTGTCGCAAAAGTTTACATTTAGACTTCTAGAGCTCTATATCTAGTGTATCTACATGATTTTCTTATCTAACACATTTTAAACGTAGGTAGGAAAATCTATTGATTCTGAAGTACCTAATTCTTATCTTTGGATTTCTCAGTTTAGGTATCCACTAGGTTTGAGCGTTGTAACATTAGAGAAAAAATAGAGAAATTAAAGTCAGGTACAGAATTCATTTTAAACAGATTTAGTAAGTTTTTGTTAACCTAAGTGAAAGCGTTTAATGTGCAACTACTATTAAATGGCACATTCAAAGATAGATACTTTACGATTCAAGTAATATAAGAAACGGTTCGATGAGGCCCATGACATATCGATTTCATGATAGAGTAGTTTGCATCTCAAAAGATTTTCGAACATGATTAGATGCGCGGTTATTAAAGAGTGCAATAAAAATGGTTCATTAACCCCTTTAAATATAGCTATTTTATAGCTAGTTTATATTATATTTTTAATAAGAATATTTTTGGAACTAACAGTGCTCTCATGCAGAAAGTATATAAACCGATTGTTAGAAGTACAGCATGCAAAATAGAAGTACCTAGATATTCATGCGTTTATGCTATGTACAGTATAGTCTTCGACAGAAGAAGTGTTTCTTAGCTTCACTCGTCGTCATTGAGAAGGTCTGTGCACGATTTAGCTTTGGTAGATCTGGAAAAAGAAAAGGAAACTTCAATTAGCACAAACTTAAACTTTACAACACTATGTATACCATACGAGGGTATTTTGACTATTTTCGGGCATACGATATCTAGACACATTGCGATTCTGAAAACCCAGTTGAGGAAGAAATTCGCTCGATTATATACCGTTGCGTAATTATTGTTTTTTTTTACTATTGTGGATTTATCTGCTGTCCTAAGAAACCGGGCATTAGTTCGACCTGAGGATCCTTTTGGAATTTCCGTTGTTACTATCAAGCATTTCTAAGCTTTTCAATATCCTGAACAATTTACCGGTTCTCAGTTGAATCTAGACCACTTCCAAAATCTAGGTAGGTATCGCCTATTGTCATTTTGCTTTATGACTTTCTCACAACAACCTATAGTAACTCGATTGTCTAATAACTTAACTAGTCTATACAATATACATACATCCTGCCATTGACAAACGAGAACCAAATTCTTCAACTACAGGATGTATACAATCTAGATGAGAAAAAAAAACTTTAGGCACCTGTTCCAACGCTGACGTGGAAGCGACTATCTATAGATAATTTTATCGCTCAAAAACGTACAAAAGATTGTAGGTTCCGTGTCAGTTAAAGAGAAACAAAACGTGCCACTAAAGATGAGACCTGACACACTACGTTGTTTGACTTGCGCAGTAGATGATTTATAGGTCTCTTTAGCGGTATGAGGTCTTAGGTGGGGCGTCATCGGGGTGGCGGAAAGAGCGCGGGTGGCGCGGTCAGGTCTCATCTTTAGTGTCTAATTAATAATTGATCGCTGACTGTTCACACCATCGCGACCGGCGAGAACACTGTCAAATAAACAACTCGTTTTTAGTTGTAAGACTTGTAAGCCTTACTCGATTCTTGCTAATCCCCGGGGGTACAGGTATTATGGACCCTTATGGGGCCTTATAGTGGGAATTTTAGATCTACGTTGTTCCTTTTTGCGTGTCTGTTAGGGAAAATCCAAAATAATTTCATACATGAATAATAAAATTGTGGTTAATGGTTGCAATTACAAGTAATAGGTAAACATAATACTCACTGTGGGTTTTTGACTCGTCTGCACACCCTAAGTTCTATGGGTCCACTGCGCACTGACTTGAACAGCGCAAGCGCTTCTACGTGTGCGAGTTCATGGCATGCGTGCCCGTTCACTGCTAGCACCTCGTCGCCTGAAAATAATTATAAGGGGCGTTAGTAATTAGAAAGAAACATGGGTATACCCCTTTCTCGGTCCTGGGGTCTACTTATTAGTTGAGGGCGATTGTTTAACTGTTGTCTTTGCTTCGCGAACTTTGAAAGTGTTATAAGATATTAGAACCGTACCAATACATTTGCCTAGGTTTAGGTACAGGACAGTGTAAAATGAGAATATGGTTTTTAGGAAGATTATGAACAAAGGTTAAGAGCGTTTATTCTGAAAGTTGGCAACGTCGTAAATTGCTGTCAAATATTTACCTGTTTTGATTAATGTGGCTTTAATGGTGTATAGAAATAAGAAATTTGGCTAACTAGCGAATTAGAATATTGATTATGAAGTGCAATAATTAATATCGTAACACAGAATATTTAGTTTTAGATGTAGGTAAAAAAAGTATTTAGAAACTTTCAAAATTCCTTTTTCACCTTAAACGGGTACAACATCGGTAGCATTTATCTATGTATCTATTATAGTATATTGTAATATTATACTTTTTATTTGCACCAAAGACAGCCCCATTTTATGTCCAGAATATCACTGTCCATTCCATGGTTGCATGGAAGAGATTGCAGTAAGCGATAAGGCCGCCCATTGTATATTTTGTAGTGTATTACTTTTTCTTTTTGTAATGTTTTATCTGGTGTACAATAAAGTATATACAGGGTGTTAAAGTAATTGCGTGCCATAGCTTAGGGGTAGGTTCAGTATCGATAAAGGAAACTAGGAAAAATAAAAAATAAATCCAGAAAATAATATAAAAAAAAATTATTAAAAAAAATTGCAAGGTCGACCTAATTTAGTTTGGAATCAGGTATTTACAAAGATTAAAAATCAACTTATTTACTCATGTTTTAAGTTTATTTGATTGCTATTTTAAGTTAGTAGGTACTAAATTAGGTTGACCTTGCAATTTTTATTTAATGTTTTTTTTAAATTATTTTTCTGGATTTTGATTTTATTTTTCCTAGTTTGCTTTATCGATACTGAACCTACCCCTAAGCTATGGCACGCAATTACTTTAACACCCTGTATAAATAAATATAAATAAATAAATAAACATCAAATTCTATGTTTTATTTGCAATTCATTATTAATATTCAAGTTCGCTAGTTAGCCACATTTCTTATTTCCATACAGATTAATAATGTTAAATTAATCAAAACTGGTAAATTTTTGACAGCTATTTGCGACGTTGCCTAACTTGCCTAACTTTTAGGATAAACGGTCTTAAAATAAAGCACGGGCCTGAGAGTAGCTACAAAGTTGTAACAAGGACTGGAAATAGATGTTTATGAGCTACTTACATAACAATAGGGAATTTCTTTGTTTAGGTGCATGACCAAGACCCTAGCTATTGACAAACTGCCTATAAAGTATAAATATAAATCATGATATTATTATTACTGTGACCAAGAAACATTACACTACTGATGTTTATTTCATACCTACTGACTTTTATTGTCATTTAAAATGCTTTATTTATAGCATTGCATCTATTGCTTGTAATGTTCTATTGAAATTAATATGACATTGAAACCAATTTGCTATCTGTGTACCTAATTAGATTTTAAATATGTCGCATTTTGTTACAGGTTTAAAGGTCAAAGTTTAAAACTTTATTCTCCGGAGTCCTCTGATAACACTCGACGATGTCAATATTGTAGGAGTATCATAAATCATTATTAACATGAACACTGGTATCATGTACGCTGCTGTTCGGGTTACAATAGCCTGGCTAGTTGATATTGTGCACTTTGTTATTATGCCACTTCGACGAACTACCACAACGCGGCTTCCTATTCTTATCATATTGCATTCCTGCTATTAAATTATCGCAGTTCGTTAACTACTGTTTATCAATTATTTATCACGGATGTTTTTTTTGCGAAATTACACTGAAATCTATTCACTCAACGTACCTGCTTTCAGTCTTCCATCATCAATTGCCTGTCCTTGTGGTAGGATGCTTTTGATGAAGATGCCCAGTGGACCCCGTGGTGAGTCGCGGCCGCCCACAATGGTGAAGCCGAGGGGTTTCTTCCCGTGTCCCTTCTCGAACGTGATGGTGTGGTAGGTATGCGTTGGCGCCCTTGGCCTCCGGGGTAACGTACAAAAGTTTGCCGCGTTTGGCGTTTGTGTTTCACTTTCACTGTCGTCTTTACATTTTGTCCGCTCAACACCGTCCGGGGTGTCCACGTTGACGATGTCGCCGGCGCAACTGAGCGCGAGCGCATCCTTGTTGGCGCCGCCGTAGCTGACGACCTGCCGGCGCAGCAGCTTGTTGTTCATGCTGCTGTAGCTCGCGTTCTGACCCTTGAGGAAGTGCGAGTGCGCCACCGCCGCGCTGTCGGCCGGCTCGTCCGCAGCTGATAGCGCCGTGTGATTACACGCCGACTCATCCTGCGACCGACGTCGGTCTATTTTGACGTCACATTTGTCAGAACGTTTTTCCTTCCCTAAAATGATTGCGTTCTCGTAGTCCACCGAGCTTTCTCTCATCAGTATAACGCTTCTTTGGGATGTTTCTCTTTGTCTGGCATCTGCCGGCTTCTCTCGTTGCCTACAAATCACTATATCAATATCTGCTGCGCCTGATTTCAGAGCTTCTTTGGCTTCAGACATGGTGAGGTCGCGAAGTCTGCGACCGTTTACATTGAGCAGCTCGTCACCTATGCGTAAGGTGCCTTCCCTGCGAATAAATATAAATAAACGTTAATGGAAATAAACATAATGTTAAGTTATGAGTAGGCAATAAAGGTTAAAAATTTGACTCACTTTTCCGCTAAGCCACCGGGAACTACGTGTGCGACCAGGTACCCCACGTGACCTTCATCAGATAGTTTGGTTTTGGCAATAAATATTCCGAGTTCATCCGAAGGATTGTTCCTCATTATCCTGACAACTTTAAATTCATTCTGTGCTTTGTCTGACTTGCTACCCCGCGTTGGTTTCCTGCATGGAGGAATCGGTGGAATACCACAATCTTGACTTGCATCTCTTTGCCGCATTCTCTGTTTTTCGGTTAACTGTAGATATTGAGGTTCCTCGTATTCATTTTCCTTTTTTGGCATGCGCCTAAGGATCTCCTTACGATCAAGTGATAAAGCTCTTTGGGTATGTCTAGGCCTAGGTCTGGGACATTCTTTCCTTTCCCTACTCATTCGACCCGATGTCCTTGCTTTCATGTAGCTTTGATCACCGGATATACTCCTACCATGACAAGGAAGAAGAGTGTTTGCCTGAGAAGCGGAACTTTCGCAGCGAGACGATATCCTGTCACTATCGAAAATAGATGAGGCTGCAGATTCGTTGACAAGGATCCCCGAGTCCGCATCTTCGCAGTCTTGAATTAACACATTTTCATCATCACATGATATTTGATAAACATCATCATGGAACACCGAATGACCTTTTTGGAACTCTTCTAAGCCGGGTAAAGCACCATACGAGAAACTGCGTAATTTAGCTTTAACACCGCCTCGTTTCTTACGACTTTTAGTGACTACACTGGTTGGTTTTAAAATATTATCGTTACTAGCATTTACTTCCTCATCATTTTCACCCGCTTGTCTGTAAAGCTTAGAGAGAAATCTGTTTGTTGATGACTTAAGGTATCTATCCGACATTGCTCTTAGTTTTGCCGATAGACAGGAACTGGGCCCTACAGAATCCTTTCCATCCTTAGTCTTAAGTTTATCAGTCTTTTTTTGAGGGTTGAGTGCGATGGGTGCATCATCATATGCTTCATAGTCATCGTTGAAGATTTGATCACTTGATTTAGAAAGCTTTGCACCGGCTTTGGGTATTGCATGATATCGATCACACTCTGAGCCGGAACTGTAACATCGAGTGCCACGATTGGTAAAAGATTTTCCTTCCCTCCATTGACACTCAACAGGACTAGTCATACTTTTGACGAAAAAGACATCGTCGTCATAATTGGGCATTTTGACCCAAGGGTTATGATTTTCGAATTCAATATGGGTGTCAGCGTAATTGTTGGCAAACCGACAATTAGTGACGTCCTCTACGTGTCCGAATCCACTGCAATCACTTCCGGACGTGGACGCAGCGTCATCTCCGTGCCGCAGTGGACCGTTCGATTTGAAGCAAGATAGTTTAGTGTTCTTTACTTTATCGAGCAACGGGTTTCGCCTTTCTCGACACACCATGTACTCTTTCTCCAGCGAGCCTCCGCGGTTTTTACGCGAAGTATTATAACTTTCCTGCGGTGAAGCGGGGCCGTTTTGTAGCGATATGCGCCGACTAACTGGAGTCTCGCCACCGCGGTGGCATCGATGTGGAGATTTTTCAACGATTATTATTTGATCGCTAAGATTGTAGAAGTTCGTTTCCACGGAGCTGTTGCTACTTTTGCGTTTGGGGTAGCGTACTGGAGACAAATCTGGAAAGAAAAACGTATGGTTATTAACATCTGAGAAACTGAATAAAAAATTCTCTAGAACTAAGTTTGTAACCCTTGATCACTGGACTCTCACGGACCAAACTTGTATATTGGAATCTATAGTCCCAACTTTCAAGTAAACATAGCCGGTAATACATATTCATGTTATCGAGTAGCCTCTAGGGAAAGTTACACTCCCTTTCCCTTAGATAGAATAGCCAGCTTTCCAGTGCCAAGTTAATGTACCTATCTAGTGACAGGGATACAACTAGACGTGTCAATTACGTAGTGATTGCGTCAGTAATGTGGTCCCGTAAATACCATCCAGCGTCCTAATGACGTCATTATCTAGTTAAGTTTACCTTAAGGTAAAGCCGACATTCCTATTAAGATGAAATTCTAGGATTTCTCTCTATTCAAGTGTCAAGTATTGACTTCCTATTTTCTCCGTTTCTTTGCTGTTACATAACCATGAGACATTTGCGTGATTACGTAAGGAATAGGCTGTTGACTTTTAATTAACAATGACAAATCGTGCTGTTCGTAAATAGGTACTTACTAGGTGCATGCAGTGACACTTCGCGCAAATTTGAATGCCAATGAATTGAACAAATTGCCTTATTAGTAAGCTAATTACGAAATTACCGTGAATTCACAAATGACAGATTAATGAAGGATAAAGCGAATTAAAATTAATTTAGGTAATTATCATTACGTTGTTGAAACTTTATCCTGTGTGGAATAAATATACAAGTGGTAATTTTCGATTATTGTAAAGGCTCCCGTAGACAGACGCTATACGTCAGCGCGACGCGACTCTGGTGGAACAATTTCTATGAAAACTTTTCGCAAATTGTTCTATCGGCATCGCGTCGCGCCTGTTTGGAGAGCCTTTATGTTTAATTTTCCGCGAACTTATTCTTCGCATTGACGTAATATGCATTTTGTATGGAATATTAACTTTGTTATTCCATGAGGAACAAATAAATAATAAATATTCAAGTGTTTAAGAAATCACTTGAGGTTGACTTCAAAGAGGAAAAGTCAACATCCATTCATTATACTTATGAGTTGGAAAAACCATATTGTGAAGAGTTTAGTGCTCTGTGTGCACGTACTCGACCATTGCGTCATCAATCTATTTTCAAGATTAAATATTATTAAGGTACTATATTAATGCATCCGACGGCCTAATTTTACGCTCACTGGCGTATTTTGTATGACTGTTATTGTTACCTAAATAAATCTATACTTCCATAGGTATATGCTACAGACTTTGTGACCCCTTAAACCTTAATGATCTCCAACAGATAGCTTACCAAACCTAGACGTCTAAACGGTGCATAATAGGTACGATATGATAAGAGCATTAAATTACGTTCAGTCGGTCAAGAGGAAATAAGACAATTTGTAGGACAAAGATTTTAGATATCGTGGGTGGGAACTGGGAATAAAGACGGTAATAAAATTAGCCCACACAATGCAAGAAACAACTCTCACTGTGGGTGCGTTTTATGCACTTTTAAAACACCCTTTATATGCACTTTTATATAGACTTTCGTGGGCAACAATTTAAATCGAATGATTCTATTAAATGGTGCCAGTAGGTAAAGACAAAGAGACTGGAACGATGATTCAAAAACTATCGGACATTGACGCAGCAACTTACTATAAATAGGTAGGTACCTAACGTCCTATCTACATATCCGGTGGTTTATGGACAGTAGTTTACTAAGTTAAAACAGTGTTGGTAAACACTTAGGTATACAATGCCGTCCATGGGCATGTGCCCGCCCGTATTTTTCTAAATATTCATGAACAATTATCGAAAATTAAGTTTAAAAAAATTAACATTAAAAGATGATTCTTTTAATGTTAATTTTTTTAAACTTAATTTACTTTATTTGTTTATTAAAAATGTCAGTTAATCTAATAAAATAACGCATAAGCTTTTAGAAATAATAAACAAAATCCAAATCGAGCCAATAACATCGGAGATATCACAAACTATAAGTAGGTACACAAAAAAAAAAAAAAAAAACACGAAAAATACATATTAAAGATAGTTATTTTTTAAAGTTTTTTTTTGTGTACCTACTTATAGTTTGTGATATCTCCGATGTTATTGGCTCGATTTGGATTTTGTTTATTATTTCTAAAAGCTTATGCGTTATTTTATTGGATTAACTGACATTTTTTCTATACAAATTGAAAAGAAACGAAGGTGAAGATTTTTTTTTTTTTAATAAGAACAAGTGTTAGTCCATAAAAATCCCCCATTATTAAAAATTGCAGTGCCTAAAAGGTTATTTATTGAGCATAATACCTACAATAAGCTTTAAGCTTTATAGGTACTGAGTCCTCATCATCTTCCTGCGGTTCCTGCCTTTGTAACTTGGGGTCGGCATAATACGTTTTCATATAGACGTTACGTTTTCGTTTGCAGGTACCTACTGAGTAATATATTTTTATGTTGTTTTTAAATCCGCATTTCATAGTTAAATGTCCTTGGTTTCGATATCTTCACTGTTGACGCTACACAGTGATGTAGCAGAAATCGTCGTACATAATAAAAATTACGGATATTACATAACGTCACTGACCTTGACCACATTTCTTTGCATTTCCGATAGTAAAACATCTCTTTCGTAATGTTTCAAGAGAAAACGTGAAGTCGTAAATTCTTATTTGCCTATTTTGTCGAAGTATTGAGAGTTAGAACAAGTAATACGTAATCCTACATTGTGTTAATGCGAAATTAAGCTGTCATTTGTTCCAGTTTTATGGCATAGCTTTGCGACACTTTTGATTTTAAGAATACCTATTGTCATTGCGGTCTAACGGAAAATATCGAATTCCACGGTACTGAAACTAGGAAAATACTTATTTTCCATGGAAACTAGCTGTCATATTCAGAGCAATCACGGAACTAAATACCTTACATATAAAGGAACCAAAAAGCAGTTCTGATTCAAAGGACAAAGTTAAAAAACTTAGTAGCCAAACCGGACAAATACGAAAAAAAATATCCTCTGGTGGCTCTTATCCAACCAACATTAAGACTGAATTAGAATCTAATAACGTCACCAAGAAAATTCTATTTCAATAACTTCCAATACAAATGAAGTCCCAAAGGAAATTACATGCCAACTCACCGATTCTTGACCGACGTGCGGGCCTCGGTTCGTCAGGCGTTACGGCGAGAAGCCGCGGCGGCTCGCCCTTCTTGAACCACCGCATTTTTCACCGTCACTCCATTGTGGGCACTGGAACAAGGAATATTAAAATAAGACAATGAAAGCTAAATATTTGTGAAACGAAAGGATACCAAAATAGAGAGGCAGTGGCCCAACAACGAGCGAGATGTCGCTATTTGGATACTCACTGTTGCACGTTTGATGTGACATAAAACATGAAGCTTATTTAGCATGGTTGGAGTAGTTAACAGGGAAACTAATAATATACATGTTACTAAACCAACCCCAACTGCTAGTAGTTTAAGATAAAAAAAAGCTTCTGAAGACGAAGCGTTGATTAAACACTCACATATTACACAGATTAAGTATATAAGAGTTCACGCGCATCATTGCTGAATTCGTAGTAATTTTGACAATGGAATATGACCCCTGGCAGTACAGGCAACTGAAGGAATACGGGTGGGTTTTAGTAAGTAAGAGTCTGACACGCCCTTCCACTTCGCCCAGAGCGGGAGAAGTTATTTGATGATTGACCCCAAAAAAAAATGGGTTTATAAAGTTTATATGGGTAGGTGGGAAAAGGATTTCAGTGAAAGTTTATTAAGTATGTTACTAAATAATACTAAATATCAATAAATATCTTAAAATTATAAATTTTTCTAACACCAGGCACTGGCAATGTTAAAACACCGAAATTACCTAGATACTTTTTCAGTATTTAACTGACACTGAGAAATGGAGGTGTTAGGTAATTTGAGCTCATTTTTACTATAGGTCCCTTCCCTGCGTAGGATGTAACAAAGTGCTTTAGGTAACTTAATTGTAGGATTACATAGGCAAATCCATTACTTAAATGGATTTTGGAACAAAAGAATCAAATAACAAATGAACCCAATCAGCTAATGTTTCGAATTCGAACTGTATCGATAAGCCATTAGTCGTAACAAATGTCAAAGCACTAATTTAAAAAAACAAAACCGTTATATTTATAATTATATAGGGTGACTGGTGACTACTGACCGATACTTAAACAGCACCCTAATTACGTAATGCATTTTCAATTTTAAATTGAAACCAATTGAAAAATATTGCTAGTCCATTGCTTCATAGTTCGACAAAAAAAAATTGAGCAGATTATTTTTGTCGAACTTATGAAGCAATAGACTGGCAATCTTTTTCAATTGGTTTCAATTTAAAATTGATCGTGCATTGCGTAATTGGGGGGCAGGTGACTTTACTCATCATTATGAACAACTTTTACTATGGGACCAAACCTGAAACCGAGAAAAAAATACTGTTGTTTCATAGATACATTTTGACGAGTTTTGTAAATATATGTATGTATATGTAGGGAAAAGCTGTTTTTTTTCGCAACAACAGATCTATCAGAGACCAAAAGGTGACCATAAGCTAACGAAACTCACAGTTCACTATAAATACAGGCTGTATGGACCGGTCACTTGGTAACCTGACGATGTTGCAATCAAAACTAAAAGTATATAACGTGTAACCATTGACCACTTCAAAGTCATTAAGTCCCGACAGGTTTCTTAACTTGTCCGTCTCCTTTTACGATACTATTTGCACATACCTATCTATTTCTGCATGTACCTCCTGGTGAAGTCTTGCGTAAGTGTAAAAAAATCGAATATTAATTAATTTACGAAGGTTAGTTCAAGTTGTCATCGATGGTTGAAGAATGAAGATATTTAGGTGTGACCTTTTTGTTCTGGTTTGACGTGCAATTCGTTGTGCGTGTTATTTTAATAAGGCGTTTTGACTTCTAAATATCTGCTTTATCTTAAACGTTTTTATTTGTTTTTACTAATAAAAAAGTAATTTAAAATAAAGAAAATTATTCAAAAAACAAAAAACCCGACTGCAAAAACGCATAACTGAAAAGAGAAAAACAAGCATTATAAATTAATCTATAGAATTTTGGTATCGCAGGCGGGGACAAACTAATAACCGGGTATATGGTGTAAGTTTTGTTTGTCCCCGCCTGCGATACCAAAATTCTATAGATTAATTTATAATGCTTGTTTTTCTCTTTTCAGTTATGCGTTTTTGCAGTCGGGTTTTTTGTTTTTTGAATAATTTTCTTTATTTCAAACTTTTTAGTTTTGTTAATATATCTAAATTTGGCATTGACTCGTTAATAGCTTTTATTTGATACCAATATTGTTATAATTTATTTAAAAAAAAACCTTCCCCTCCCTTTTTTTTGTATTTGCAGATGCAATATATAAATATTATATAACCTATGACACTTCTACAATTAAGACGAATCTAACGACACCTCATATGTTAAAATCCATCAAGCCGTTTAGGCTACAGAGCGTGCCAAAGAAATAGACATACATACATACATACATACATACATACATACATACATACATACATACATACATACATACATACATACATACATACATACTCTCGAAAAACATTACCCTCCTTCTGGGGCAGTCGGGTAATTAACATATATAAAATCTGCAAAATACCAGTTTAAACATTCGTAGAAGGTCGTGCACTTTTTAAGCAAGTTTGTAACCTGTTCTGTAATATTGCGAGTAGAAATACGCATCCACGTCATATGTAATCCTCGGACCTTTTTAGGACCAATTTCACCGATGAAACTGAAAATAAAACGCGATCAGAACATCTAAACCTGCACGTTCATGGGCTCTCAGTGTCTATATTCCATAACAATAATGACAGTAACATCTATAAACCACGGAGCTGTCAGTGTAATTATTTTCTTTGGAATATTGACACTGACAGCTTTTGACCTCAGTTTAGATGTGGTGACCGCGTTCTATCATTTTGGCTAATATCGCCCTCAGTCATAAAACATTTCAACGGTAAAATCATATTCAGATAAAGCAACACCTACAAGTTACCCTTTATGGTTTTATAAACATCGTTTTTTGGGAACACGGATATGAGGCTTTTAGCATTAGCACCCCTTTTTCATTCGTCCCTTAAACAGAACGTAAGCTTAGACTTCGAACATCCCTTTTTGTCAAATCCCATAGCTGGGCAACAAAACAAAACACAAGCTTAGACTTCGAACATCCTTTTTGTCAAATCCCATAGCTTGGCAACAAAAACCAATAACCTACCACAAATAGATCTTCTCGTCAGCATCACATTACACGTTCGAGCATTCACAGATCATTACATTATCTCACACATCCATCAGCGCAGTCATAACACAGTTACCGATTGGTTACGTCGCCGCGACAAGGTATCCATCAACAAATAATATCGTAAGAATCGAAACCAAACTCGATTTAATAATCACGTAACGTCTAACCTTGCTAGTGGCGGCTGTGGCAGCATTAGTGTTGTGTAATAAATCGATTCTTTTTTTGCAGCAATCGATTCTTGTAACTCACTTTAGTCGGTTGTCAAGTTTCCTCAATGCCAATCAATTAGTGTAATTGAAAAGATTAGGAGCAATTTAATTAGTAAATTGATTCTTTTTATGTATGTCAATGTTTGATTTATTTGGGGAAAAGTGGCACTGTTCATGGATAACCTTCTGATCCTGAGCGTAGTGAGATAAACGCGTAATGATTTATTACTGGTGTAATTAGCTGGAAGTAGGTCACGACAGTGTCAATTATGTACGTCCTAGAAATAAATAAAGCGGAATTCTGATAAAGCTTTGTACCGCAAATTGTAGATTTGCTTAGCTTTTTCCCGGGCAGTCGGGATCTACTTAATTCTCTTTTTAGAAAATGATTTTTCTGATCCGTCTTTAATTTTTTTTTTTTTTTTTATTTCACTTACAATTTATTCGAAAACACTTTAGCTTTTATTATAAACCACAATGATAAAGAAAACGGAAAATTGGATGACCACAATCCTACTTTATGCGTCATTTCAGTTCAAAGTAAAAATTTCAATTGATAAAACCACATTTTATATTCGCTGGGGTACACTTACTGGTAACGACGTCTTTGCAACGTTTCCGCATACAAATTATGCAGGAAGTAAGCAAAGGAACCGAGGAGAATATCGACGCATTACTAATACGTTCTGCAGAATTATTTGTTTCACATAATGAACACGACAGTATCGGCAACTCGGTTAGAATTTACATAATTGTCACGCCTGCGATCTCGTAAGCGGTTTATTTTATGCTCTAATGAATGCATCAGGTCTTATGTGATATAGGCACATAGTAAGTAAGACACTTATCGTCTTATAACAAACAACACCATTCGGACGAAACAAAATCTGCGAATGGCATCAAGAAAGAAAGGTAATTCCTAGCTGTCGTAAATAAGGAGAGCCATATAGTACCCAGCACCTCAGCAAAGATAATTTCAAACTGTAGAAGAAGTCTAACTCTGGAGACGATTTTAAAACAAATCCTCTTGTAGAGATACTTTATCTAACTTAAAGGATCGAACTTAGCAAATTCGCTTGGAACTAGTTTCAATTTATATAGAACAAATTGATCTTGGAGCCTTTAGAAACTCAACCCTTGTTAAACATTTTTCATTTAACGGAAAAGTTAAACTTCCTAAATCAATATTTAGTGATCTGAGAGAAATTCTTCTCAAGGCAACGTAAACTTCAGTTATTGAATAACTTATAATAGTAATAATAAAGATAAAATTGAAGATATTTTTATTGTTTTCTGCCTGTCATCGATCAAAATGAGTTTTAAAATAAAAGTTACAAAAGGTATAAAAAGAAAAGTGAAGATTCCGGTGTAATCATTACATTGGTTGAAGAACAATGGAATCCATACGATACTCACTATTATCGGTATTACGGAATGGTACGCCGGAGAACTTTCCCATCTAACTTTGTAATAAGGTTATGCAAGCAAGACTTATATTCCATTACAAGTCCAGTAAGACCTTTGATGAGGAAATAAGTAGTAGTCAGGTAGTATAGCACTTGATTATGATTTTAATAAGTATCCACATAGTTATAATCATTTATTATTTACTCGTGCAGCAGACACCGATAATTTTTATCACCTGAGCACATACGAGTACCTACATATCTATAAAAAAAGAAACACTTATATCATATACAATATCACGCAAACGATCCGTTACGGGAAAGGCAGGGCAGTACAACCAATGCCAAAGTATTTATTGGAAACTTAACTTGGTAGATGTAGTTACTTACAACTTTCTTGAAATGATTAGATTTGTAATTTCCTTTGCCTTTCCCTTTGTAGCTGAAACACAAATCTCGTTAACTTACTCCGGTAATACACTTAAGGTGCAAAATGTTTAGGGAAAATTCACGAACTCGCGGTAAAAATCATATATGTACAAGATATAGAGGTACACCTAGTTCACACGAAGAGCACGTATTTACATGAGCAGTCGTAAAGCGAATATGATTCATCAATGGTTTATGTACTGTAAACCTTCGTAGTGGAGGTGATGTAAGCCAGGATGACATTTTGGTTTACGAACCTTAACATGAGGATGACGTCAATGTTTGCCAACCGAGCGAAAAGTCACGTAACTTAAGTGGAACGACAAATGTTGGTAAACTTGAACTTGAATGGTTGCGAGATACGCTGAAGAAATTCATTTACCTACATGAACTATGCATAGGTTTGCTCACATAGGTAAACAAAACTTGGAAAGTCAAACTAGATTAAATAGTCCATATACAGGTGGAAATGCATAGGATGGGATGGAACCTTGATTCAGTTTTCAGGCCGGGGAAGTTTTCAGTTAGGCACTGCCTGAAATTAAATTGTACTCAATCGATGGCGATTGACTCGCTCGGGACCTCCCCATTTGCATACTTCGATTTTCTATTAAAGAATTCCAGTATATGTATATTAACCCGTCTATTATAAAAACCGTGGTTATTATATAAAAGTAACGTAGGTAAACACGTCGGTGGCTTAAAATTGCTTAAAAGTTTTTCTCCCGTTTTTTGAGTCCCAGGATTCTCAGGCTGAACGTGACAACAATTCAAGAAAAGGTATCATTAGTACAGTTTCTAAGTACGACACGTCTCGCCTCTCGAGGACACCTTCAGGATTCATTCGTGCGTGACGAATGTGTTCAGATATTTCCTTTTTACTACTAAACGCTACAAAAACTGAAAACAGTTCCATTGTGTTTTTATCTTAGATCTGATCGTAAATTGAATACGGTTCTTGTTTTCTTAGCTTAACCACTTTTCATGAGTTAAGAACTCAGTTTCAATCACTAACATTACATAAAACAGATTATCTTTTAAAGTAATAATAAAATTGTTGTTATCAGCAGCTGACAATCATATAACAGTAGAATCGGGCCTGTCGTCGATCTCAAATTCATTTTATTTTGGATCTGTATCTTTAATCTAAGTATTTCTCATTGAGTTAAATGTACTACGTAGTACATTTAACTCAATGGTATTTCTTTTGTCTTTTATTAACGTCGTTTTAATCGTCGTCGGTGGTCTTTAGAACAGATTTTTTTATCAATGTTTTTATCCGTTTGGCGTCAAAATTAGGCTGAATTCTAGGTCAAATAGTATTTACTTCTTAAGTTATGATTACCAGTAATATTTTGTAAGTACTTGGTGTTATGGCTGCGTGTATATTACCTTTTTCACATTGAAAGTGTTCAAGTTTATGAGTATTGGCTGTCATTTTGAACGTCGCGTGGGCAGCCCGCAAATACTTGCGCATAATAATAATATAGCCCGCATGACGTTACCATGGTTAAACCTTTGCCACACAGACAGTATAAAACTTAGGAAATTGTTTTTAGTTTGTTATTGGAGGAGTTTTATCCGCATCATAATGAACGCCAATGCTATATGCACGTTTTAAATTCGCTTTCGCTTCGCCACGCCTTCGACGCTGTCTGTGTAGCAATGTATTTAGGTAAAATGCAATCGTAAAGTACGTCCGTGTCTTTCAAATTAACATTCCTTAGAACAAAATCGTAAAACGCACGCTTTGTTAAGATTATTTTAAATTTCGACGTTTTACTGCGTAGAGAAGTCGGTCATTATTTCAGCAGAACAGTGTTAACGAGCTACGTTTAACATACAAAGTCTTTAAGCGGCTGAAACCACGACCATAAACGTTTTGTAAAGTTAGAATATAAAATTCTTATTTCTGAACACTTAACACGAAATCCTAGGAAATTAAGCACATTAATGAGTGATTAATGATATAAATCTGTGTTATGTCTTTTGTCAAAACTATAAAAGACTTTACCGACGCTTAAGTATGTAATAAATACGTCGAAATGTTCGTTTATACCATTTTGGGAAATTAACATTTAAGTATTTTATGTTTTGCATAAATTAAGTAGGAGTTACTTCCGAGGCACATTTTTTGTTATAATATGTTTAATTAATGTAAACGATAATTGGCATAATTTTGTTTAGACTGCTTGTATATGTTGTAATCATTTTGTATCGTCTGCGAAGATATTTGAATTTCTAAGTAACGTTGCCGTTGCAGCGAGGAGGCCTGGGTCTCAGCAGTGGGAATATTAAAGGCTGATTATGTTGTAGAATGATCCTGAATTTTTTCATTCTTATTTTAAATCCTAATCCTTACGTTTGTTACGCTCTCACGCTAAAACGGCTGAACGGATTTGGATGTAATTTGGCACATGGCCCATGGGTAGAGTAGACCATGTCCTGGGTTAGGTTAGGATAATTTTTATACCGATATACCCACAGGATCGACACTTACGCGGGTGAAACTGCGGGGCACAGCTAGTTTTATATAATTAGACAATTTTAATAAAATTGAAGCTATAAAAAAAAAGTTTAACAATTTATTTAATGTCGGGAGGCACATATCTTCAGGACAAAGTCAGTGTTCCTGTCAAAACTTTTTACCAACACGAAACATTACTTGCAAAGATTTTCAGTGGCACATTTTCACGTAATTCGCGCTGAACGAATTCCTAAGTTACACAAAAAACAATCTTCTCGAAAAATAGCGTATCAACAACTTTTTCGTCGAAGTAAGCGAATAGCGAATACTATTTTCCCGACAATAAGCGAGCTCGAGCGAAGACAAGCGAAACAAAAAGAATTGTGTTTAGTGAATTGTACTATAAAGGACTGAACGTTACTTAGTAGTTTGCTTTATTATACAAATGTATGTTCAATGTTTTCTGATAGGTAGGTATTAGTAATTTGAGCAAAGTCCGTTTACATGCCAATTCAGCAATGCCCAGCGGGCTAATTGCGTTACACACCTAAAATGACAATTGATCGCATTTTAGGCTTATTGGTGATTCGCACGAATTTACTCGCCCGAAACGGGCGAATCACCCTTTTAGGCACAATCCGTATGATTTTGAAGGAAATAGCTAATCCATTGTTTCATGTTTGATAAATTCGTCGGCTCGGCAACGTAAATGACACAATGAATGTTGTTGAATAGTCAACATGAAAGGTTTGCCATTGTTAGGCCGGTAATACAGAACCTCACTCAAAACTCAAGCATTACTTGAAACTCGTTTAAAGCCTTTTGATTGGTTGAAACTAGTTTTAATGATACTAATTTTAGTGTAATGCTTGAGTGTTGAGTGAGGTACTGTAATACGGGCCTAATGTCCATTTTCACCTTCACTAAGTGACACTTAAATTAATCCCTAAATAAAACTGCTGTTGGATTTCCAACGCTAGGCGCAGAGTCCTCCTGAATCCTGGGGCAAAGCTGACTTCAATTTATGAATAAATTATTAAATCAATTATAATGAAATATAACTAACTATATTTTAAAGGAGAGTAGTGGTGGCCCAGTGGTATCGACCCCGACTTACGAGTTGTATAGGTCGTGGGTTCGAACCCAAGCAGGCGCTTTACTTTGTGTATTAAATAATTTCATCACCACTGCTCTCAAAACGGTGAAGGAAAACATCGTGAGGAAACCGGCATGTCATAGAACCAAAAATTCGAAGACATATTATGATATCTACCAACCCGCACTGGGCCCGCGTGGTAGATTACGGATTTACGGCCCACTCCCTCTCACAGAGAGGAGGCCTGTGTCCCAGCAGTGGGAACATTAATAGGCTGATTTTGTAGGCTCAGAGTTGAAAAGAGCTGAGCGCTGAAAATCCAACAGTGCAGTTTTATTTTACGATTCAGTTAAAAGCGTTTATTCTGAAAGTGGGCAACAACACGTTGCAAATAGATGTCAAATATTTCGCTGTTTTGATTAATTTGGCAATATGACTGTATGGAAATAAGAAATGTGGCTAACTAGCGAACTAGAATATTCTTTATGAAATGCAATAATTAATAACGTAACACTGAATATTTAGTTTTAGATGTAAAAAAAGTATTTGGAAACTCAAACGGCTTTTTTATACCTAAACGGGTAGGTACAAGTTACAACACCAAATTCAATGTTATAATTGCAATTCATTATTAATATTCTAATTCGCTAGTTAGCCACATTTTTTATTTCTATACAGTAATATTGCCAAATTAATCAAAACAAGTAAATTTTTGACAGCTATTTGCGACGTTGCCAGCTTTTGGGATACTTTTGGGACTTTAATCAACTGTCAATGAGTTGTCTCTGAAAACGGGCATAAGTGTGGTAAGCAATTACTTACCCCTCTGGACAGCATGGAGCCTGCTAATAAAGCCATAGCAAACTGTACATAGTGGCTGTTTACATCGTCATCATTTCTTAAGCAGACACAAATAAACACTGACAATACAAAACCTGCACTTTTTCCTTGCAAACGTTTAACAGCTAATCTCAAGGAAGTCACGTAATCAGGTAACGTTAATTCAAGATCCAACAAAACGACCTACTTCCAAGCTATTCGTAGAAACATTACTATAAATGACTACTAATGGAGTTTCTATTTTGGTAACCATTAGTAGAACATTTAGGAGCTCGTGGCTAAGTAATAACAGCCGCACGGGTCGATCCATCAGGTTAAGCTTCACTTGCCAGGGTTGGTCAGTGGATGGGTGACCATTTTTACATACCGAGACTCCTCCGTGCCTTGGAAAGTACGTTAGGTAAGCCGTTGCCCGCCCACGGAGAATACCGCCTGTCATTCGTGGAGTTTTGACAGTTGTAAGGTGCATCGTATTACCCAGTTATTAAGTTATAGAGGTCAGATAGGCAGTCGCTTCATGTAAAATACTGGTATTCAGGTGCATCCGGTTAGACTGGAAGCCGACCCCAACATAGTTGGGAAAAGGCTAGGTAGTACTTGCGATAGTTTTTTTTTTTGTCATTTATTTACTCTCAAACGTTGGTAAATTATTTCATTGTGCCTGTTTTTTTAATTATTGTAAAATCTTGGAAAGTTTTGTGACGTTAATACATATATAAGTAGGTTAGTTACCATAAAATATGAAAACTGCAGTTATTTTAAAGACATAGTTATGTAATTTATGAAGTGGGGGTTTTCACGAGGAAAATGTAAAACACGAACAAACAAGGAAATAATCAGTCAATAATGCATGTTTTCGAAAACTATCTATCGAACTATCCATGACTCATATTCGGACATAAGTAACCATAATATTTGTTTTCGTATATGCTTTGCGATTAGGTTAACAGAACCACATGTATCCTACTTGATGCTCACAAAGACACTATTTTTAATAACTTTTATCATTTTAGCCCCGTTACCTTCTTTTTTGCTTTATTATTTAGCAATATCATGTAAATGCATAGAGATAATAATAATATTATCACCGGACTGAATACCTACTAATAGCTCAACGACCCGTACGACCGTACGTACGGTCGTACGGTGAATATAGTTCAAACAATGGCATTCCGAATTAAAAAAATCAAACAAAAAACGTACTTTACGTGTAACAGTTTAATGCGTGAAATTATATGACAAGAGACCGAAGGTGGCCAAATTCATATAAAAAAAAATCAACAGTTCCATACATTTTGACGAGTTTTGCGAACATAATTATAGGGAACAGCTGATTTTTTTTTCGCGATTTCAGGTTTAGACCCATAATAAAAGTTGTTAATAATGATCAGTAAAGTCACGTGTTTAACTTAGTGTTTAAGTATCGGTCACTAAATTACCAGTCACCCTATATAAGTAAGTATCCGCAACACTGGACTAAAGGAAGGATAACATAATGAAAACATGAGCTAGGGTCACCATATCCAATAATCCTGACAAAAAAAAAACATTAGTAAAATGTAATTTTACTTTTTAATCTTTCTTTTTCCGTACTCATTTGACCTTTTCAATTTTCTAAGAAAAAACCTTAAGTCAAAAAGTCTGCACCAGGGGGCAAAAAGCCCGACAAATCTGGACGGATGGTAACCCTATCCGGAGCAGTATCTTTCCTAACCATTTCGCTGGCTCCTCCATCCTTCCCCTTTTTGTTTCGCAGCGGATGAACGTTAGGACACAATTTCATCTATATGGAAATAACAATACATTTAATGTGGAAGGATATGAGTCCATTCATATCCATATTTGGCATCATATCAAGTGTGTTTTACAGAGGAACAATGCTCGATGTCCAGACAATATTTATGGATGAATAAGTGCTTATGCTTGTTTCGAAAAGTATATTTATTTTTATTTTATTGTATTATTGTTTTTATCAATAGCCTATCGCAATCTAGGACATTTGTCCTGATCGGAAGACTTTCTCAAAAATCGTCGTATCTGTGGGTCAGTAAACTAGAATGGCTTGATTTGTTTCTAGAATACGTCCTAAATACATAATTATTTATCACTTACTCTTAATTTTAGAATTATGTAAGGCTGTGTTTAAAAATTATTAAAAAATAAAGATTTAGGTGAGAAAAAAATCTTTCTATTCAAATATTCTAATATACGGGATTTAGAAATGATGAGACTCATAAGAGCGTTCATCCAAGAAGTTGGCAACGTCGCAATTTATAGCTTGCATTTAATAATCAATATTTTAGTTCACTAGTTACTCATATTTCTTATTTCCATACAGTAGGTAATATTGCCAAATTAATCAAAACTGCGAATTATAATATGACAGCTATTTGCAACCTTGCCCACTTTCTGTATAAACGCTCGCTAATTAAATCAGAGTGCACTTCAAATCCTTTTCCAACAGCATAGCACTTACGTCATAAAATACTATTGGTATCGGTATCTCTGCTAGTCCCGTCCGATTGTAAGTGAGATCCTAATTAGAGGCTCGTTGGATAGCGGCCATGTTGTTGAGCCAAGATATTGCCGCCATAATGAAAGGACATCTTTGCCCTGACACGAAATGAAGGAACTCGGCTTTCAAAGAAATTTTTCGCAGCAATTTGTAAGAAGAAATTAATAAAGTTCTAGCTACGAAGACGGTGATCATGTTGCGTGTTAATTAAGAATGAAATTTTGTATTACTAGTTAAATTGTGTACAGTTATTTCAGTATTATTAATACTTTCTTCGTGCAGTAATCCGACAGTTATTTTACAATGTAGCTTGCAATGACGGTTATCGTGATTACTTTTAATAATTTCCAATTAAGAGACCGTTGCAGAGACTTGCATTAAACAATTATTTTGTTATACTTAAGCTATTTAGCTTTACTAGCACTTATAAATAACCATTGATTTATATTTATAAATCAATGGTTATTTATAAGTTATAACTAGTTCTCGGCTAGCTAATGCTGATTTCGAATGTCTTCATACCGCTTAAGTACAATTAATTTCCGACTTTTATCTTGTCCGCTAAGATACCTAGCAAACGTCGTTTCAATTTTGAATGCAGATAAAAAGTAGGTTTACAAAGTAGGCTGTAAGAACATACTTAATGACACTTCCTTTGCTAGTAACTTAAGCTAAAGGTCGTGTGAAAATGTAAAATTATCAGTAGGTATAATTTCGAACGCAAACTTCGTGACAATTCCGCAGCTCTAAGTAATGCTCGTGGAATTTAGTTTGTTCTAGAAAATTTCGAATGCTATTTTGTTTTGTTTGATTCAGTGTCGTCATTGGTCAAAATGAGGGTTAAAAGAAAACTTCCCAGTGCTTATAATTATTTCTAGACATGTGCGAATTGTAATACCTAATGCTAAACTTTCATCAACACGTCCAGTTAATGGTAGTTTACATTCAAAGTAAACTATCGATTATTCAGGGTGTTGTACCGATGGCAATCGAAAGGTTTCGAGTGAAAACTCCTTATGGAGACGTGTATCACGTACTGATCAATATTGAGGCCGCGATCACCGAGCTAGTATTTGAATACAAACGTTTCTTTACGGATGCGAGGATTCCGGAGTGACAGACTTCTCAAAAGAACGCACAAGAATTGGATTGAATTGTTGATCAAAGTTGGAGATTGCTTTTATTTATTTGGTCGGACTTGGGATGTATTTTGTTATATTTACTTAGGACTTATCGTCTTTGTGAAAAGCAAGCTTTCCGATGTTAGGTACCAAAATGCTAAGATAAATAAGTCCAACTGTGTCTTTGTCATCATCATCAATAGCCCGTCTTCACCCACTGCTGGGGATAGGCTTCTCTTTTCTTGAGCCAATTGCGAAGTTCTTGTGCCAGACTCATCCAGTTTTTGCCCGCGATGGCAACAATGTCGTGCAACTTTGCCTTACCTACCTAGGCTACCTACATTATAGAACTACCAAAAACAATATCAGTCTAGGTCAGATATTTTTTCTCCGAATCCGATACAGATAAGACATTGACATTTCTTTTAATACCAAGATAACATAACGACAGAAATAAATCTCTAGTTAGCCCAACAATATTATCTATGACAACAGAAAACGAAAGTGTTTGTACTGCACTATGGAGGGCGGTGTGTCACCGATTTTATTGATAAGCCCTGATATCATTCGACCTATATTTTTTACAAGGGCACGCCATGTTGTGATGTTTATACTTTAGATAAATATTAAAAAGGTTAGTAGGTAGGTACCGTACATCAAATATAAAATGGGGTATCTCTATCACACATTCGCTTTCAGCAAACGTTAATGGCATGTAGGTAAACATTGGCACAGTCGGCACTTTATTTTAAATAGGCAAACGGGGGTGATAATATCCCAGCAATATACCTACTCCTGACTTGAAACGATCGACTGTCTAAACATACCCTTTTTATTATTATAAACAAAGTGATTGGTTTTCATGTCTTTTTCATTGGAATATAAAGTACCTATCTAAAATACAAAAAAAAATATAAAAAATCGGGGCAATCCAAATTAATTTTTGATTCATTTCGAATTCAGTTCGACTTGCGAAGTTGATGTGCTCACGGGTAAGATTTCATTCGAGACCGTGAATAAACGGGTAGTCCCGAATAATACAATCAATCCGCCTAGTCTTTACCCAACTATGTTGGGGTCGGCTTCCAGTCTAACCGGATGCAGCTGAATTTTACATGGAGCGACTGCCTATCTAACCTCCACAATCCAGTAACTGGGTAATACGATACTCCTTGGTAAGACTGGACCCGAATAATACACGTGAGTAAAACTATAAATGCAACTAGACGATGTAAAGAGTATGCACTTGCAGGTCGTAGTTACTTGGCTAAGCCCCGTTATGCCGAGAAGTCCAAGACGCATGGAAATCAATGCTAAATGTGTACTCACACAAGTTAACGTATTTTTGGTGTCACATACAAGCATTTATTTTTAACTCTTGGTGACACATAACTAGCAAAATGTGAGTGTACTGCAGGTAGGATAACCAGATGAAAAAATCAAAAGTCCGGAGAAAAGGCCTGATTTCCATTGAAAAATCCTGAGATTTTTTACAGTTTGAGAATTTTCTCTCTAACGTACTTAACAAGTTAAAAAGTAGTAATATTATCGTTTATATGTATACACTGCGGATCTCGCTCACGCGTTGCACATCGTTGCTTATCCATAACCATATTTAACGAAAAAAATGTATCTTCACAATTAAGTATGATAAAACAGATTTGTACCTACTTGTTTTTTTTTTTTTTACTCACTATGAGTAAGCTCTTGGCCTGTATCTCACCTGATGGTAAGTGATGATCAGGCCGAAGGTGGAAGCGAGCTTTACCCGGAATCCTCAACCACAGAGGAACTGTCTATCTTATCTCTAACTGCCGAAACACAACAATGCTGTTAACATTGTTGTTATGGCGACAGACTTAGATAAGATGGTGGTAGCTAGCCAGGCGGACTTAGAACAAGCCCTACCACCAACTAAACCGAACAGAAAATTTTGCTCCCACCGGGAATCGAATCTGGGTCTGAGACAAGTGGCTTAACCACTAGACCACAGAGGCGGATAAACAAGTATTGATTTTAATTGTGCAATTATTACCAAAGGAAGATTATTTTTAGTTTGTTTAACTTTTTTTTTAAAGAGATCTTTAAAATGTAAGCTGTATTTTATTGAAAATTCAAAAAATCCTGAGATTTCATGAGATTTGTCCTGAGAAGAGTCCAAAAATCATGAAATCTAAGGACAAATCCTGAGATATGGTAACCCTAACTGCATTTACATCTCTGCCCAACCCTTCGGGAAAATAAGGCGTGATGTTTATGCTATGTGTTCTTGGTAAGAATTCATTCGTAAACACTCTTAAAGGTGAGACGGTGACACAAACAGGATCATAACGAGTTCTAATATCTATCGACAAATCTTAGTAATTTGTTGTGACAACCGTGACAGGCAAATGAAAAGAAAAAAAAAGATATCTACATAATATAAAACTAGAATTTATAGCTGACGCTCCTCAGTTCGTCATATGTACTTCGAATCGAATCAAAGAAAGCGTGCATTTTTCAACAATACGAAAAACAATGACGTAAATAAAGCAAAAACTATCAGAACAATACGACAGTCTCCAATTCCTAATTGAAAATCAACAATAGTAAAAAAACATAGAATCTGATTAAAACAACGTTCGTAATTTTAATCATTTCGTAATTAACTGTTCTAATGATTGTCTTATTGTGAGTCAGTTGGAGGTCAAGGTGCGTCATTCCGACGTGTCGGAGATCGCTAAGATTAGCAGTGACGCATTAGAGGATAGGCCCGGTCACTACCCTCAATGGAAATAGCGTATTCTTACCTTCTTACGTATACAGCTGCTATGCGGTAAAAGGACGGGTGTGACAATAACGTGGGGTTTTAAAGGGATAAGGAAATGTACAAGGGTTTGTTTGGATCTTGAAATCCAACGGTCCGATTTTCCTTAACGTTTTTACCAACAATTTTGGGCATTTTATTTTTTGTGAGGAAAATAGAGCTATTACCTACACGTTCAGAAAGATTCTTTCCTTAAGAACATTATGATTTCATAGCCTATAAGAACGTTTTTATATTTTTTCCTAAAGCAAAATTGATCTAATAAATCTAGCAAGACATGCCAATGAAAAAGGTGTACATACCTTCATAAAATGCCACCATAAAGAATTTCAACAAAGCCGCAATCGTTCCAATCTTTAAGAGGTTCCTTCCCCACTTTATAAACGAGAAGAGCGTATATTTTTCAATGGCAACCCCGACACATGGGCTATTTTACATCGGCACAGTCGGCTGCACTCTTTAGAGCTGAACCGGCTTAGGCTTTCACGCGGCGGAACAGGCCTTTTCTTACTCCTACATCGCGAGGGCAATTCTATTGAGTGTTGGGACGCACATTGTGGCTCTACTTCAATGAACTGCGCTCTGCCAGTCAATAAAGTTGGAGCAAGCTCGGAAACATACGACCTCACTATGAATACGACTTCCTATAACCGTGTTTCAACTTTGTAAATGCACATGCTTTTCTAAAACTAAAACCTCACGACTCTGTAAACAACAAAGTCAACCTAAGGTCCATTTTAAACTGGAATAATGAACAAATAAACAAAATTTCCACGTTCTACGTTTACACTGAAATTGACTCCGGGAAGGGAAACCATTTTACGTGTTGTTTCCCCCTTTATGACGTGCAGAAACCCCGTTTTTTGTCGATCCCGGGAACTTAGTTGCTTTTTGCGTTTTACACAATTCGCTGTTATATCACGTACAAACGTAGCCGCGAAAGCTCCGCGGCTCTACGAATAGTCTTTTGTTATTATTTAATGTTTTTACGTTGTTCTGGGCTCTCTTTGTTGGCAAGGCATTGCGTAATTCTAATTAGTCGTTGCTGTTGACATCATAAAGAAAAGTATCACAACTGGGCCAAATTTAATTACAAGTTTGTTTGTGGGGCGTACGGAGGACTCGGACACGGGCCGGGAATTTACGGTGTTTAATTTCCTTTCTGTTCCGTTTGTATTGAATGAACAAATATAAACAAAACGACTCAAAGTTAACACAGGTATTTTGTGGGGTCATTAACGTAAACCAACTTATTTACTTGAATACTAACGAAGAGCACCAGCGCTGATGATTCTCGGAGTGTAAGTGGCTGCCAATACCAATGAATATTCATCGCACGCACACTATGTGAAGTTTTTGTTTAGGAAATAATTCTTTGACTCCCGAGGAATATCATTTGGAACAAAAACATGAAATATTCACAAGGCTCTTTGTCTCAAAAATTGTGAAACTTGACGGCAAACTTGGAGATTTACAAGATAAAGGAGTAAAGTGTTTGTAATGAAATGAAATTTGTTTGAGGTACACCAGCGGAGCAGCTTTCAGCTGTGTTGAATAGTTAAATAATACACACGCTTACCGAGCCTAATGTACACCGAAATTTATACAACGAAAGCCTATTTACATTTTCGTTCCAAGCGTTGTGGGAATGTTCTTACATATTTTCACATTTGATACTGTATCTTCTATCTTATATGGAAGATCTTAATTTATTTTATGAGCGTTAATAACTCTACTGGGGATTTTTTTCTCATTCTTGTTATCTAATGTCATTCATTATTATAGAAGCTTTGAAGACCGCTTTTGGAGGAGGCAGATAAAAGTAATATTCCTATCTTATCTCTGTTATTACAATGTATTTCAGCGTTATCTCGTTTATTATGTAGGTTAATATAAATAAACTAGGCTGGTTGCTGCTCGCTGAACTAATTTTGGATATAAGCTTGCGATCTACGAGCGATTCGTAATACTTAGAGCCTGCCTCTATTTGACTTGCCAAACCTAGCTTAACTGAGTTTAGGTTGAGCGGGTTACTAACTTAGTCCGGGGATCAACTAGACCGGCCTGGATATCAAATATCTGTAGACAAACAGATTCGAGTAGGTAATTGATCTGAATCTTGTTAAACTAGAAAGCGAAATAAAATACGAGTATATATATATCCCCCCAATTTTTAGTTTCGTATTTTGTTCTTTCCTTGCGTCATGTTTACTGCAAATAGACGTATATTCAATTTTTTCTAAATAATTTGTATGGTCTATTTTTTTCTCTAAAGTTTTTCGGCGTTTATCCATAAACATTGCTTAAAGTTAAGTAAATAAGCGTCTGATTAACCATACGGGATAATGTTTGACATGATTATTTATCAGTCACTTCTTCAGCTACGTAGTGACGTAACTCAAGAGCAAGACATCTGATAAAGATAGCAGTGGAAGGTCAAAAGAATTCAATCTTAGAAAAGAGTTCAGAATGTAATCTTTTGTTGTATAAAATGTTTATTTATTTCGTAGATTGAATGCGACAGCCGTCCCTTCTGCACCAAATCTGATTGCTTAACAGTATTGGATTAGGAATCGACTACTTTCTTAAGAGATTGGACCCTGCAGACCTTCTGCAGGCTGAATGCGAAATGGGTAGGGGTAGGTAAACGGAGGAAGTCACCTTTAGAAACTGCAACCCGTTCCCCCATATTAACTTTTCCGATAACATTACTTGGGTGTGAAACATCGAACACACGTACTCTCACGTTTTCCACTAATTATAATTACAATTATGTATAATCAGACATGTCTATTTGTGCAATGAACAGTTGTTAGGTAGTAATACAGAATGTATTGACTTCATAAATAACAGTGATAAATGATATGAGTAGGTATATTAATCAATTATTATAAGAACCATGGAAAAATTATGTATGAATATAGAGATAATTATATTTGTTATAGGTACCTAAGTTCAATTAATTTCCTCTGCAGCGAGTAGGTACAAGACAATAATAAGGAGATTTGGTATTCTGAAGTCTTCCGTAGATATGCTAATGTCAATTACTTACGTACGCAAAAGGTTATTAAAAATAGACACCAGAAACCTACATTACACAAGTCCAGAATCTACAGCACGGATGGGTGATGGGGTCTAAAGGTTGGAGGAGGCCTTTCGGCTGAAATTATGATGATGATACAAGTCAAATCAATCAATCAGCCAGGTGGGGTGAACGACAACCACCAAAACAACCTACAAAAACCGCAGGGATGACCTGGATGAGGCTCTCAGTGCTCTCACAGACCAGGGAAGCATGATAGAAAAGGGAAGACGCCCATACTCAGCAGTGGGAGGAACAACGCTGCCGATGATGGTGCCGATGATGAAGTCATAATCATAATGACAACAGATAATGGGCCTACTGAATTGAGAGATATAGTAACTACGGTCTACATTATTCTGCAATATCCTGAACTGTTCTCCACATACGTTCAGTAAACGCGATGAACTAATATTAAACACTGTAATCTCATATTCACAACACGGAATAAATGAGGTATGAATGAACAGAGAACTAAGTTCAGTGCACTTTCCGCTGCATCCAGTAACAGGTAACAGATAACAATAATAAAATGCAGATAACAGCTTAGCTACTGTTTTATCGCAGGAAATTAGTTTAGAGTTGAGACAGTTATCCCATAAAACTGAATCAAACTGAAGGCCAATTCTCGTAAACGTTCACATTCAAGTCGTAATCTGACAAACTTGTCAAAAATGTTGGTAACTTGATTGTGTTTTTGACAGATTGCGAATGCGAACGTTCTTAAAAATAACGGGAATTGCCCCCTAGACTCTAGTTAGAGCATGTTGATCGTAAGGAAAGCTGGGTTTATGACTTCGGATCTAGAATTTTCAATTAGTAGGTACTTTACTATTTCCGTGTGTATTGTAAATAAATCAAGTTTATTGTTCAATAATTATATATTTATATCTAGTCTTTTAAGCAGAATTGTAGCAGTTCAGTTCTATAGTTTCTACCTACCCCCATGGCAAGAACTGCAAGAAGGCGTAAGTTTATGTATCTGTGTGTAAGTCTTATAAAAACTTTTTTACTAAAAAGGGTTTATCCAGTTTTCGTGAAATTCTCATTACTTATAGGATAAACTTACCTAAAGAGAAATTCACCAAAAATGAGATAACACTCTGCTCTGCTACAGTTAAAGATAAAACAAGATAAAAAGATATTTCAAATAAATGAAAAAGATAACTTCTTCTACTTTTAAATTTCAGCGTAACAAAAGTAATATAAACTGTAGGCAATGTAGACTTCGTTTTTCTCTGTGTTTAAATAAAATGCGAAGGTAACGAGTCGTTAAATTAATTTCTTAATAAACTGAGGTCCGAAGGATCTAGAAAAATAATTAAGGTTGTAACTGTGTTCTTCTTACATAGGAATTTCTTTTTTGTTCGCAGTGGTTGGGATACGACTTTAATAAAATGCAAATTCTTACTTGATTTGATTTTGTAGGCTTACCATGAATTCTAACCTTTTTTCTTCGAATTTAGATAAAAAGGTAAAACCAAGGGTAAGGTAAGGTAAGGATAAATAAATGTTATCACAAATGAATAAGATCCGAGAATTAAAAAAAATAATGTTTATAGGCTTCGCCCGCGTGCATGTCGGAAATTATCCCACGGGACCGTACTACCGAGATAAAAAGTACCCTGTGTCCTATTTCAGGTCATGATCTACCCGTGTGCCAAATTTCATCTAAATCCGCTCAGCCGTTTTAGCGTAAAAGAGTAACAAACAAACAAACGAACTCACATTCACATCTACATGTTATAATATTAGTTGGTACTCGTAGGATAAGTAGGTACTTTTATTTTTCTATTTTTGTATTTAAAGTTCATTAACCATCCTCATTTAAATAAAAATAAAAAATCTTACTAGTCAAAAGCAGAATTTTAAATAAATAAACTAGTTTTAAAGCAAATACTTTTCCGAACACCTGTTCACACATGGAATACAGAATTTCCTTCCACAATTAGCAATTCATTATTTCTACGATCTATAAAATTAATATAGTTTTATAAACTTTTGCTGGAAGATTGTCTCTAGTCTTGCCCCTAAGCAGCAGGAGCAAAGTTTTCCTACTTTTCCTGTTATGTACCTACAATATAAATAACGTTCAACTGAGTAGATATTATATTATTTAATAAATAGTACCTATGTTACACTATTCAGAATTTATTTTTCAGTCAGAATATAAATTGCGGTTTGACAGCTTTTGTATAGAAAATAATGTCAAACTTACATTTATGTATTTCTTCTTCAGAAGTTTTCTGACGACTGAAAAATCGGCTCTAAACAGTGTTATATAGTGTAATGTGTATAATAGTTTACAAACATAATCTTTGAATGTCGATAGACATCAACTATGGCCACACTATGGCCCGTAACCTCACTCAAGACTCAAGCATTACTTAAAACTAGTTTCAACCAATCAAAAGGCTTTAAAAGAGTTTTAAGTAATGCTTGAGTTTTGAGTGAGGTTCTGTAATACGGGCCTAAGAACTATCTAGGACAGAATATTAGAGATTTCAACCATTAATAATATAGATAAGGTGGTAGGTAAGGCTTAATTAGGATTAAAGATGGAGGGAAGATTTTCGCTCATAGGTACCTATTGTACAGTCAGCTGCAGAGAAATCTCACCCCCTAGCAATGTATTTTAACATTGCTAGGGGGTGAGATTTCTCTGTAGCTGACTGTACCTACGTAAGCAACCCTTTATACCTATACTAGCTGCGTCCCGCGGTTCCACCCGCGTAAAGTAGTTTTCGCAACACTTAGGGGTATGAAAAATAGATAGTAGCCGATTCTCAGACCTACTGAATATGCATATAAAATTTGGTATCAAATTATCTCGTAATGTGCAACTTTTCCACTAGGTACCTACTAATTAGTATATACCTACATGTTGGAGGTAATAAAGACCTTATTTTATTACTCGCAATATTTTATGAATGCGACGTTTAGCACTAAGTGCTATATATCATTAATCAACTTATATCAATCAATTAAAACGAGGCGAGCTTATAAACAATTGAACAATAAACTTGTTATCAAGAAAAACATCAATGTACGCACTATTGTATACCACGCTTTCCATGTTGATAGGAAACGTTTTAGACATAATTTATTACTCGTTATTAATAAAAAGTTTTGTTGTGCGACTACAAATTATGAAACAAAATATTTTTCTATAGAAAGCTGAAAGCAATAGATCAATTTGACATGTTTCTATGAAAAACAAGATCCTCTTTTGTTTATTTCCCAAGTTGTTCGAGAACAAAAGAGTAATAACGTAAACGATAAAATCGAATCAATTAGTCAAATGGAAGTAGAAAAATAGGTGAAATCTAGGGCTTCAGTTAATTAACTTCCATTCCATATCGATAAACTAGGTGAATGTTAAAGATAATATCGATGAAATTAATTTAAACGTGACGATGTATCGATTACAGTGTATCTTGCAATAATTTTCGTAACTCGAGATGAAGTTTGTATGCAGATAGTATAGTATCTCGAATGCGATTAGATTATGGCACGCTGCAGTCGATATAAGTGAGGAGATATCGTGACAATGTTGTGAAAGTGAGAAACGCGTAACTATCTGGGATTAAATTTCTATGACATCTCTATTGATGGGAAGTGAGTGGATGTGAGAGTGTGGTCTTTACAATAGATAGTCTAGGTCTAACTGATAAACTAGATATTAAATTAAATGCTACTTTTAATATTACGGCTTACTAAACGAAAAGGGAGGACTCAGTTTTGAATAATGTTATGATTCAACGTAAGACATATTAAGCGAATGATAAAGTTGGAGCAAAGAATTTCAAAATAAAACAAAGTAATTGAAAGAGAAAGATTGTTATCAAAAGAACACTTATCTTTCAATAGATTGTTATCACAGTATCTATAAGATGACATTAGAAAACTATAACAGGAACTGTTAAGAATAACTTGTTGGAGCTTATCATTTATTGAAGAAAGTTATACACAGCAGACTGGGCTGCAATAATTTACCGAACGTTTTGTATCATTGCAGCTTCTAGCCGTAACTATAACGTAATCAAAGTACCGAGCACATGCAATTAATTTGTATTTCTTAGATTGTATTGGGTATTTGTGGCAGTGACGATATTTTCCGTCGCGACGCGATCAAAAGACCGACTTACGGGAATCGACGGCTTTATTCAAACGCAACGACAATGACTTCTGTCCAAGTTCTAAGAGAGGAAGCATCGTAAATCCATAACACACTATATTAAGTTCCTGCAACGTCCTTTACGAGACCGAGAATGTTCATAGTTCCATAGCCGCACGACGTAAATCATGCATTTCCCGACGGTCACACCACAGAGCGAGGTCGTAAATATTAGTGAAGATATTAAACTTATTTTAATAGCTACAAAAGCACAAGGTGACAAAATAATAGTTTGTCCCAGTTCACAACAGTAGACTAACGACGGATATATTCTAAGTGAAGTGTTAAAGTCGCTCGACCTCAAACGCGTAGATATTTGTGTAAAAAGTTTCGATTACCCCTCTAGGAATTGCTTTACACGAAAGCTGGAGTTTCAAAAGTAATTTGGAACGAATTATGGCTGTTTGACAGAGGGTGACCTTTCACGGTTGCCAGATTCGAAAATGTTTTTATATTCTTCGTGGGTCAGTAGTAAAATGTGGTAAAGTAGTTCAGAAGTCTCCGAGGTTAACCCCTGGGGCAGATATGGAGCTGTGAAAGATGAAAAGTCTCTAAAGGTGTGAAAAGGCTTTTACAAGGTTGCCATTTCGTCAATGACTCTTCGGTCGTAAGGCGTCTCAGTGATACTCTGGGTTTTTTAGAGATACTTTGAAACTTACGCCGCGTAAGCGAAATGTGTTTTAAATTTTGTTCAAAAGCTTTTGTTATAAAATCTTTTCCTCTTCGGGCACTGTATTATCTTTAGCTAAAGGAAAATAGTTTTAAGATCAAGCATTTTTGAAAAGCGGAGAATCCTTTTAGAGCAAACTTTAACATAAATCCTTCTTAAACTGACAGTGGATTGGATACCAAATATCTACAAGATTTTTAAGTATTTTTGGAGTAAGTAACCTCAAGCACAAAAGTTTTAAATATTGTGTGGCTTTTAAATCTAAAATTGGGGTATTTTAACTGTGTCCTTAGTGGTATACAATATTCTCGAAAACTTTTACAGTGCCCGTTTCAAAGTAACTGTTATCGTTTATAGTTGCTTGTATATTTTTGATTTTCAGATAAAAACAAGTTACATAATACGAATATTTTATACCATTTAGATAAAACGATTTACAAAACGAGGTACCGTTTTGTAAATTGTCGTCATTTTGGTCTCATAATCAAAGGTTCCGTTTTAAAATAAAATGAAATGACTACACGAACCATAATGTGTACCTAAATCCGTTTATATAAATTCCAATAACATGAGTATTGATTAAAAATTACCTGATTACTACCGATTTGTCATCGCCTTCGAACATTTCTCAGTTACCTTTATATTTGTAATCTTTTTGATAGCCTGCTAGTAAAACGTTTTGACGTGGGAAACATTATCATTTTAAGTGGTAATCGGCAGGGCTAATACCTATCTTGCAGAAGCAATGCGATAGCGATCATTTGTTTCATTTTGACAGTTCAACAACATTCAATACGATAATTACGTTGCAGAGCAGAATTAAATTTCGAACTTATCAAGCAATGGATTAGTAATCTGTTTCAAAACGAATTGATTGTGTATTACGTAATTAGGGTTCCGACTTAATCTGTCATTGATAATAATGACTCAAGCTATCATTTTTTAAAGGCTTCATAACAAAAATAAAAAAAAGTGTTATGAATAGGTCTACCCCGCACTGGGCCCGCGTGGTGGATTACGGCCGGCCCACTCCATCTCCCTGAGATGACGCCTGTATCCCAGATATGGGAACATTATATGCTGATTATGTATTTATGAAACCTAGGTATTAATAACACTGATCACCATTTTGTATTTCTTTATGGCATAGGTACATTAGGTACAGTTTATAGATAAAAAAGTTGAAAAAGAAGACACGATTAATTGCTGTTGCTTGACTGAACTTAACAACTTAAAATGTCTAATTTACTGAGAAGATATAACAAAAAACTATACGATTTTTTATGAATAAAAATAATTAAGGTACCTGCCCATGTAGTTTGGAAATACCCGAGTGCCACCTAGCTATATAACTAATATAAGTACCTAGGTAGGCCTAGGTGTATTTAGGTAGGTTTAGTTAGATAAGGTAACCTACCTAGGTACTTATATACAATGTCGCCCATGCGCATGTGACCGCCCGTAATTTTCTGAATATTCATGAAAAAATATCGAAAATAAACTTCAAAAGGGGGGGTCTATCTATAACATTTTTCACTAGTTTTTTTTTAAATTATACAATTTTTTACCGAAAAAATGACTTCGATTCCGTTTTTTCTTTCGTAGTCGATAATTTTTTGTAAAAATTTTAATTAACCTGTTAAAATAACTCATAAGCTTTTGGAAATAATAAACAGAATCCAAATCGACCCATAAACTTCGGAGATGTGTCAAAAAACAGAAAGCAAATCTTTAAAAAATTAAAAATTGAATAACATGAAAAATGTTATAGATAGACCCCCCCTTTTGAAGTTTATTTTCGATATTTTTTCATGAATATTCAGAAAATTACGGGTGGTCACATGCGCATGGGCGACATTGTATATATATATATATATATACAATACACCTATATTGTATATATTATAGTAAATATGTATATTTGTGTGTAGTATGTAGTTGATAACCTATTTATTTACTTTTGTACATATTTGAGTAAACTAATAAATAATGCGTTAAGTATGATAAATTTTTAATAAGATTTTTCTTTGTTCCTCTCAAACAGACCACCTGCCATCAAATCTCTTCACCACCCTTGGTTGACTGGTAGAGAATGCCTAAGGCATTAAGTCCGCCTTTGTACCTTTTTTGAGTGCGAAATTTTAAATAAATAAATAAATACTTACTTATATTAGTTATGTAGCTAGGTGGAACTCGGGTATTTCCAAACTACATGGCCAGGTAGGTACCTACTTATTTATTTTTAGTAGGTATCCTACCTACTACCTAGGGTGTAAGTAAGTAACAAATACATAAGTATACACAAAAACGTAAGCCTTATGATTATTTATAATATCTTGCGCAAAAACTGAGCAATGCACTTTTTGCGCTTGACTTGACACGAAGATCAGCTTATCATGTAATAAAACATGTATTTATATGCAAAACAGATACACATAATCGCTGATTAATTACGAAATAATCTAATTATAATGATTCACGCAATGGAGCTCATAATATCACAGTGTTCTAGAAACTTGATTTGGCACGAAGGCTCAAATTACGATTTGTAGGTACTATAATAGGTACTATGAGTAACATAACATCACGCCAGTAATCTCTGTAAGGATAAGCAGTCACAAATGGCAAGGATTGTTTTGCTCCCATGTACCTAGGTATAAGGCTGCCTGTCCACTGAAGCGGAGAGGAGAGGAGCGGAGCGGAGATGTGCCAATATTAACCAATAGAATCGCACCTCTGGTGCGGAGTTTAGATTCTATTGGTTAATATTGGCACATCTCCGCTCCGCTCCGCTCCTCTCCGCTTCAGTGGACAGGCAGCCTAACGGAGGGTGAGCCTAACCTAACCTTTTCCCTGCTAAATGTGGTGGTCGGCGTCCAGTCTAACCGGATGCAGCTGAATACCAGTGTTTTTAATGGAGCGGGTGCCTATCTGACCTTCACAATCCAGTTACTGGGTAACACGATACCCCTTGGCAAGACAGACAGACTTTGTGAGAGTTTTTTGGGCTTTTGACTACCCGTAACAACTGTCAAAGGTCTACGAATGACAACCTACATTGTGAGGCCATTGCCAATAAATGCAGGCATAGGTAATCCAGACTCTCAAGTAGGTGTACCAAGATATTTATTGATTTTAGCTAAAGGTATTATCAAATACTTTCTACATAAGTACATATAAATAAATACTATACAACTAATAATGGTAACGGCCGCCACTGACGAGTCGTACGCGTAGGTCGTAGGTTCAAGCTCTGACAGGCGCTTTACTTTGTGTAAATTATTTCATCACCACTGCTCTCAAAATGGTGAAAGAAAGTCGTGAGGAAACCAGGAAAATTCGAAGAAATGTGACATCTACCCTTAGAATAATTCTAAGCATCTACCAATTCTACCATACCCTGGGCCCGCGTGGTTGATTACGACCCACTCCCTCTCACCAAGAGGAGCACTGTAATTATTAATAATTTAATTAATAAATTTGTTTATTAGTGTGTAAGTATCTGATTTTCAGCTGAAGTAGGCACCTACTTTATTAGCAGTACCTATTCGGTAGGTCGAAACTCAAATAAATAACTACCTATGACTGAGAATAAATTTATTAATGTAGGTAAATGACCACCCTGTATCTATATTGTTATCTTAGTAGATGCATGACTGTCCATAACAATTTAAAGTTGTAAAAATAATTTAATAAATAATAATTAAAGAGCATTGAAATCTTAACTTAACTCATAGTCTTACATACCTCAAAGTATCTCAAAGTTGGTTAAAAATCGTTTAACACTTAACAAGTTTTGTAACACAAAATCTGAAAGTCACGTGGTCACTTTAACACTGAACTTAAATTAATTCGTAATAACACTTTATTTTTAACAGTTCACTTATCAGAACTATGTGTGCAATGTCACAGTAGAACGGAACGTTCACTTCGATGGGAAGTCTCCACGGAACTAAAGTTATTTTGTCGAGAACTCGAGACCGCGGTCGGAGCGCCCCGAACGTATCATGGATCATCTAGACACTATCGATAGACCAACCTTACATTGCTGTCTTACTACCAGTACCCAAATTAATGCCGAGACGAAAGGTTGACATCGATAACGTTCTGCGAGAGGTATCAGAGGATAAATTTTACATAAGTAAAGTAAACGTCGTCTGAGTTGAGATATGCTCGTACGTTGTCAGGCGGGATTTCTCGCACGTGAACAAATTTGATCCAAGAATGAGATTATAATATCCAGGTGATATTGAGGAGCCGTGAATTTTCTCGTAGACGGGCTGTCAATATTATAGAAATGGGAAAATTTTCACCATTTTCGTGTGTGATTGGAAAATGCTACACGACAGTAGGTAAACTAACATGGCATTAGGTATTATACGGTGTGTATTTTTATAACGTGCATTTATCTGAGGAAAACGAAAAAAAAAATTTCTTACCTTACGGTCGAAAGCCTTAACGAAGGATTATGATTTTTTTAAATCTATATTTGTTTTCATAATTTAGCTGATTTTACTTAAAGTAATTAAATTACACGAACGAAACTGTTTTCTCTTCATGAAAATGAAAATTGATTTATTTTCGTATTATTAAATTACCAACATTAAACAATTTAAGATGTCTCTTGGAAATATCTCCAATTATTTTAGTCATTAAGTGTGATTAGATTATTGTTTCAAGATTTTCAACAGTTATTGGAAAAAGAAATAGAGTATATACCTGTAATGAAAGAGCAAAATATTAATTAGCAGAAGAATCGTGAGCCGATAATCTTAGTATTCATACACGATAAGTTACTATGCCATTGGCTATAGAAACAGGTTGAAATATAGTGTTTTAGAATATATCAACTTGCTTAGCCCAGAGTACCAGGACGAGACATATAGACTGGTTTCTAATAGGTCAAAGATCGAAAACCGCAGCAATTAATTAAAAAAAAATGGTGCTGTAAAAAAGAAGCTTTTCTTCACAATATTAGGATAAGCTTTCAGTCTCATTATCTGCCATAGCTGACTAAGCTGAAAATGCTTCTCAGTCTCCATAATCTAGGCACGTGTTAAGTACAAAGACAAAGTTACCTATTCCCATCGATGACGCATCCAGTTCCAGTGTAGCATTTGCATTACAAAGTTTTGTTTACAGATTTCCATTAAAGAATCACGAAAGCATTAAGGCAATGTGACACAATGTTTCGCTAACTCATCAGTCCACGTTCATCAAAACCAATTTAAGTTGACACCCGGCAAAACATGGAACTAATTTGAAATGTACTGATTTTGAAATGCTTTTGTTTTTCGCCCTTTCAAGCAGCGCCACCGTGAACAGTCAAGTTATTCTGGTTATTGACTGGATTGTATTCTGGTTAGCACAGTAATGTCACTCCATTTCAAACGTGTCCAGTTTCGTTTCGTGAGAATATAATACAGTGAAACATTACTAACTTCCAAGTCAAATTTTTCAAAGTACTCCGAAGCATACCGTAAAAGATTTCGTTATTGTAGTAAACAATTAACACATACCATATTTAGGACCGGTTCCATAAGAAACAATGTCTTTTCTCACCGATTTTTTGTAATTGACATGGTTTAAAATAACTTGATGGAAGTTGCAAAAAACCTGACCAAGGCTTTGTTTTTATGTAATGTATTATAATGTCCACATTTTATTAAGGCTGGCCAACACGTGACGATGATGTCATTTTGTATTTTAAAATTATTTTAAGAATTACCAAAACATTTTGTTAACAAAAATTTCAGGCTAATTAAGTGAAGGCCCCATCAATTAACCGGAAAACATTACCCAATGTTTAACAGCCATCATCTTTAAAATCGATGTCAAAAGTTCAAAACGCAACAGAATGACCCTTTCAATTCGTAACACAAAACCTACATTCCAAATTGAAAGGTTATTTAATTACCATAAACAAAAGTGTAGAAAAAAAAAAACAATTTTCTCACATGGGCACCGCGCTAGGCGACGCGTTCATTTCCCTTCAGAGAAATATGGGACAAATATAAAGGGAAAATAAAGGCTTATTGAGTTCAGTCTTCCGTTGAGTGGGGTCACTTCCTGGACTGTCAGGGGAACGGCCGGCAAATCCGATTACCTGTATATCGATCGAGCTTACTCTCCCTTCTGCAGTTTACTCACTCATAGCTCTATTTTTAGTCAAATTTCGTAATCGTGTTACTTATACTTACGAAATAGTACGTAGTTGTGTAAACAGTAGGTTAAACAAACGTTTCAGTAAGTACTCTAGTTTTCAGCAGGTGCAGATTTTGTAAGCGGTTATGTTTATACGAGAGAATGGGAGTTAATTTTAATGGCGCATGTTCTTGGAAATGTAGAACGTATCATATAGTAGTTACCCACATATATCTTCAAGTGAGTAAATACATTTTTTTTTATATAGGAGTTTAAAATAAATCAAACCAAATTGGTCATGAAAACTTTTCCTGTTTTCACGACTCTGATAATTGCTATAGAAATTGTTTTCTTTCAGTTCTTCAAACGACTTTTCCCTCTTTTATTGCTATTTTATTATTTCTGAGAAACAAACCTGATCCGCATTGCGAACTTTATACCATTTTAATTACGTAGCGTTGACAGGTAACTTCTATAAAACATTTTCAGAATTACCCAACGTGTATAATCGTAGTCAAAATGTTTAACTCCTCTACGAGCTTGTGGCCCATCTGCCTCTGTTTTGACACCTGTTACGCGGTTAAACGCACTTTATAGCATCAATGTACCTATCTGTAACCGGGAATGGTTACAAATAGGTACCCATGTTTGTAGTTATATACGTTGTTATAACTTATACCATATCATAAGCGTGAAATATTATTCCACTTACAACTTTTGGACGTGTCGTAATAACTCTGACATGTTTACGAGGGCAGTAGTTTGTCTAGTCCAAAATAGATACTTTTTACTGCACACTATTGTTGGAGTTTTCGTGATCGTAAGCTATAAAAACGAAGCCGTGACTTTATGGTAACCCTGAACCGAGAAGGTACACCGAGCTGCCGAGTTATAGCATTTGACTTAAGTATAAAAATGCACGAAATATACTTTTAAAGATTTAATCTTTATGGAAGATCATCTCCGCCGTTGAATATTTTTATTTTAAAGTTGCATTTGTATCTTTTACTTTATTTTGTTTCTTTTCCGATGGGGCCTTTACATATTTGCGGTTAAACGATTTCAAAATACGTAGTTAACAGTCCTTCTACTAATTTAATTCATGTTTATTAGCACATTGAATTTTGATAATAAAACGATTTAAATTATTGTCTACTGGTCGGCAAGATTCGGTTTTTTGTCGAGGAGCGGTTGTAAACCTACAACTGATCAACTTTTTTATTTTCGATTAACTGTTAATGATCTACAAATAGTTGCATCGAGATTGAGACATCTGCGTCTGCGATCGTTTCTGGTTACTTGACATTTTAAAACATCGATTAAAACGCTGTGTGCGGCCGAAATCAAGTGCGTGCCTGATATCCATCAGCATTCAGAACAACTTATGCTAAACAACTTACTTTTGAATTACAAATACATAATAATATCATATATTTTACTACAAACTGTCGCTAGATCACTAATCTTGTAAGTTTAGACCAATATTAATATTTCAGGGTAAAATAGTGCTACAAAACATGAGCAACTGGGACCTTAGTTTAATTAGTTTTTGCAATCACAGAGTCCATTTAACTTACAGTTAATTATAACTCATGTAGTATGAAGAAACCACAGACTATACCACCGTCTAGTTTAGTCCCTGACATATCAAGGCTGGTTGCCTTTGTGTGCAGGACACCCGCGATATTATATTCAAATGCAATAAAGCTATAAGGACCGAAGAATGTTATTGTTTTGTGCTGATCGTACGTTTGTAGACGGCCTTTTGAGGTACGGTGTTGGTATCATTATTAAAACTGCTCGAATACTTTTTTAGAGGTGTGAGCTGTCGCTTGCATTGACGTAATTTTGCAAGGAGCACCTATCACCACTTTGAAATTAAAATGTTGCCTTTTTTTATCCTTGATATTACTCAAAATTAAAAAGGAATATGTGTTCAAAAGAAGCAAATTTAATGACGTTAGGAGTGCAGTTTAATCTTCTGTCTATTATAATTAAAGATTACTGTTAACGACTAAGAACTAGCAAGCCCAGGAAAAACGATAATATGAGCAATTACAGAAAAAGCTCATAAAAATACCGGTGCCCGCAGGTAAATCATTCATTTTCCCTTCAATGATAAGTGCCGCGGGAAAATATTGCATGACTGTTCTTTCTTTAATTTCCCAGACTAATACGGAAATAGGGACTAATAGCACATTGCATGTCTACGTTGCCTTATTTTCTAGTAACAGGTAGCTTTAAGCTAAGTGCACATTTATAAAAAATACATAATGTTCAGGATAACGGTGGGCTAATCGAGTTAAGTGAGTCGGACTCGAACAAGGGTTCTGTAAATCTGTACCACCCTACAATATTGAACACTACATAATATTTTCGTTTCTTGTATTGGGACCCCCGTTAATTTTTAATTACATTTCATTTTTATTATTTGTTGTTATAGTGGCTATAGTAGGTATAATATACACACTCTAAAAATTTCAGGTGTTGACCTATTACGGTTCACGCGATACAGCCCTGTGGTAGACGGACGGGCAGCCAGCGGACCCTTGGTAATAAGGTCCCGTTGCACCCTTTGGATACTGAAAAGAAAACTTATTCTTTGGTAGGTATAGGTTCTACTGTATGTGGAATCGGCATTTCATTAAACTTCAGCAACTTGAACCTCACAATAAATAACAGTCCTAACTACTTTACATAATGAAATAAAACTTATTAAAATTCTCATTTCTTCAAGACACCTCGCTTGCATTCCAAGTCTTCACTTAAGTAATAAACTGTGAGTTGCATTATACTGCACTTTGTGTTACCGCTGTGAGCTTTCACCGTATTATAGTAACATCACCATGATGACACAAACATCCATTCTTCTCTCGTGTCGGCCATGAGTTATACGTGAATTACTCATGCTGTGAGGCAAAAAGATTAACCATTAGCCAGTCAGTTAGGTGGGTAGTGTATCCAACCAGTCTAGGGTGCGCCGATGGCACTGAAAAATACTCGTGGGAGTTTTTGGATACAAAATTTCACATTTCATAATGCAACTCCATTTATACATTTATTTTCTCCCCCCCGGCCCTGTAAAATTCATGTCCTATTTGTATGACGGGAGTAACAACAGAAAATAAAAGAAGTTGACATGAAATTAAATTGAATAAAGCTGAGCTTTTAGAAACAGGTTGAATGATGAATGCAGTTTTACTTATCAAAAAACGGTAAAACATAACGCTAGGAGGACAATGTTTAAAATTTTAAAAGCCTGGGAACATACGTGCTAGACCAAGGACCAAGTAATTAGTGAGGAAAAACCTGTAGTTCCGAAAGGCGCAAGTGGTGTTACAAAGGCCCTTGAAGCAGTGGCGCGTTGGTCTGATGGCGGTGACATAATAGCCCTTGCCTTCGGTCCTAATGACGACTATTTATTGTGAGAAGCCCCGCAATTATACTAAACATGGCCGCGAGGAATCATTTTGATATAAAAAAGAATTGTGGAGCAGTTTTTGCCTTTTGTGTTAAGTGTAACGGACATTGTTTTTGTCCTTTTGGGTATTGTCTTTGTCAGTAACCGGAACAATGGTTTGAACCAAATTTTAATTATCAAAAAAAGGACCAATGTTTGGCATTTCGTATTTTTTTATTATACATTTTTTTCACTTTTTCAATGTAGCTCTTTCTGTAAGTAAGCTTCATTCATTTTGGATAATTATAGATATCCGTGTTACCGACAAGCTTCGGTCCTTTTGCTTCTCAATATAATTTATACAGGTTAAACTAAAAACAACTTGAGAGAATACCCATGTACTGTATTCACTGTATCGAACTGTCGACAAAACATAAGAAAAGCAATAACACATGTCATTACATCACCTGTACAAACATTATGAACCCAATATACCTTCAGATTCAACAATATTTTACGTTCTCATTCATATTATAAAGATGGTTTACACAAAACCATTTCATTCTCATAGAAGTCGTGCCTGCGCCATAATAGACTTATGTTCCGTCGGTAGTACATTTAAAGGCAAACTTCTACCACCTGCTTGCTCCATTATTACGGACAACAAGTCACCCGGTATTGGCCAACAATACCCTAGAATTATTTATTATACCGTTAATAGGGCATAATTGCACTACATTCGGTTAGCTGGTTCTTGTAAGCTATGCGGTACAACACTAGTCAGAGCAAAGACGAAATCACCTTGTTTGTATCTACGCTATTAATACATCGCTTTGTTTTTTACGTGTTTTTGCCATGGCTCTTCATTACAAAAACTAGAAGTCGTGTATCACGATTATTAATGATAGGTAGATTAAGCACAGGTATATAAGTCTTGAAATAACAAACTGCAACTAATTCTTTGGTCAATGACTGGTGAGTTAATATTTCAGCGTATCATTAGTTTAGAAGTCGTAGGTAAATCTCGGTTTAATTTAATGCAATAGGGGAACTAATTTGTTAATTATCCAGAGGCTGAAGTGAAGCGTCGTTCCGTTCCGTCACGACTATGGCGATGTCGATGCATGCCGCTTGGCATGACGGGAGCACTTAAAATAGTCACTCACTTCGCCGTAAAAGTCTACTTGCTTACCAGAAATAAATTACATACACACGCAACTGAACGCGTTCCAACATCTATCAAAATTGTTCAGATAGAACAACACAATTTCAAATAGACCGTGTTTCTGACATAAATTAAGTTACACATTCGTGTGAGAAAACGCAAATTAGCTTGGTTATTAAATAAATTACCGAAACAATTAATACCATTTTAGGTCGTGGTAATATTCGTTCCTAATTATAAACTTGAACTCATTATTACGCCAATCAACCACTTGAAGTACTTGTGCCCTGTTATAATTCGTTTTCTCATAGAAAACCAATTACAACGCAATTTTTCAGTTTATTGCTTGGATGACTTGCTGGAAACCTTTTAAGATATAAGTACGCATATACATAATTCTTCAAGTAAGTGCCTACATTTTTGTTGGCCATGACTCTGAGAAATAATCAAATAAGTTAGATTGCGTCATTAGCTTTTGTCGTAATAGCTTCATTAGAAAGAGTATTATAAACGTTCCTATCCTTTTCGTCGTGTTAATAGTCTAATCATTAAGTTTCCTCGACCACCAAATGTGTGATAAGCACGTGATATCTATCTTGAAGCTTTAAATTGTCGGAACTAATGGCTGTGCGAGTGAACCTCAGGTGTGGAAGAGCCTCGACACTCCGCAAAGTTCACTGCTCCTTCAGTCAACGCGCTCGTAGTAACATTCGTGACAAAGTAAAACGTACTCTATCATTAAATTCTTTCGAGCTAACTTACATTGACAAGGATCAGTTTATCCTGGTAAACCATTACATTATTCTTTATTGACGAAAGGAAATGAGACCACCGTCGAAGATTGAAAAGCAATAAGAAGAAGATTATGTCCATTGAATGGGAAAATAATATTAGCGTGAGATCGGATGGTTGTTGAGACGTTGATGGCGAAGAGTTGGGGACAAAGTAGTGAGTTTGTTAGAGGAGACAAAGATTAATGAAGTGTTAGAATGAAAGAGGGCGTCATTTCGCCACGGTTGCGTACTGTGGAGCTGCGTTGTGTCGCAAGCAGCATAAATTTGACACGACAGAATTCCGGTCTTGCCGAATATCTCGCTGGTACAGTATGCTAACGACCAGTATTGCACGTCCCACCTGTTATACTAGTATCGCGATGACTGTGTTTTACGTGATTTCACAGTATCCTTGCGATAGTGGCGTCATTGCTTTGTTCCGAACATTGGTAAGCTTATTACAGTAATAAGTAGCCAAAACGTAAGATCCCTAAATTGACCACGCAACTTATGGAAAGTTGCATAACGATAACGGTCAGTCATTATTTTGATAATTCTTATGCATACCAGTTATAATGGCATTGTGCCGATTTCTTAGCATTGAATTTTGTATGTGGCGTACATAAAAAATCGAATATTAAAAGGTCATTATCACAATAGGCCTATACAGACGACAGATGAGAATACAATAAAAAGTTTATGGTTTTGTTACTGTGCATTTTGTTGTGCGGCTTACACCCCACAAAGGAAAAATTTCTCGCCACAGAATCAGAACCGAAAAAAGTTTCCAAAAATAATAGTGCCTGTTGTAAAAATAACCTTTTCAATAGCGGTGGGCTGGTAGTAAACTATTAAATAAAGCTACACCATCCACATTTTATAGCACACACATAATTTCACGTCATTTTGTAATACCATTAAAGTATTTGTTGATCTTTTCAAATGTCCAAGGCTTTCAAGACTTCCGATATTTAACACCACAACTTCAACATTTTGGCGTTCATTCAACGGAGCATTATTTCGAGAACATTTCATTTGGACGTGGCAATGTACTGCAACTGTGTCGACAAAGCCGGTGGAATTGGCACATTATTTATATCTGAACCACCCCCGCGTCAGGTGGGCCAGTTCTGGATGTTCCCATTGCTTTTAAATAGTATTTCCGTTACCCGGTCACTATTGATTAGCATCTATTTCTGCTTGTAAAGGAAACATCTGTTGGATTTCTCTGGTTGATATAGGGCTTGCGATTTTAGCGGTATCTAGGAGCTGAGCTTTGTATACACAAGAGCTTCCAACTGTGTACGGTATATTACTAATCAGTAACCACATAACGTCTCTAAGTAGATTAAAATATTCTGGGAGCGTTCAGATTGTAAATATTATGTCCCAATCCCAATGTTCGGGGCACGGTTTCTTACATCATTAGCTATATTATCACTTGTGTAACTGTTACAACTTACAACCATGTTATGTTATGATTATGATTTATCAATTAATGACATAAAAACCTTGTTACAATCGTAATATTGATTTGAATATTCAAATGATTGAATCTCAGGAAACTCATTAACACACACTCCTTTATGAATAATTAGTTGGTTCCAATTGAGTCATCGTAAATCATGTTTCTAGTGCTTCCTGGTAAAATTGCCCGTTTTCTTGTGTGATATTAACGGAATTTTGGTTTCATATTTTTTGCTTCGCCCCCATCTTTGCTATGCAGATGTTTTAACGGTCTTCGACTAAAAATCGCTGAATTTATTGAGGGGAAGATACACCTTACCGAGCAAATGATGCGGATGAATAATTTAGGGGAAGTTCATTTTTTATTGAAGCTCTCTAATGTTTCCGTTGGGAAAAGATATTATCTAAATGTTATATTGGCTGTCTGCTAAGCCATAAAACTTGAAAGGATTTGATGTTTACCGTCTCTCAAATGAAGACGATGGGATGAAGTTAAGAAAGCCATGAAAAGAGACAAGGGAGGCTATAAAGATAAGAAAAAAATCAGCACTTATTGCTTATGTCTTGTGGGATACGATACGAGAAACATTACAAGCATCAATGACAAGCTTGGCATAAAATACCAAATGATGAATTTCCTTAATCACGGAAGGAATGAGATGCTTATGATAATAAGACCGTAGTACCAAGCACTGTAAAGGAGAAATAACATTTGCTTGAACTTTTAAGCACCAAGCCCAACCTATCATTACAAAATTTTCTTCACGGTACCCGGGGGTTACATCACACTCGTTACCCAAGATTCGCAATTAAATCTGATCTTTAACTCTGCTCCATAAAATTGGAATTCGTGGGAGGCTAATGAAGCGGTAGGTAATTGTGAAATTTTACTCATATTTATAAAGTTGTTATCATATGCTTGCATACTGATCTACGCAGGCAGACATTGTCTCCGCCGGATGTCTCCAGGACTTTACCCTGCCTTATCAATGACGTCTGCAGATAGGTCAGCGTACCTTATGATTAAGTTCGTCCTGACTCAGTGGTTGACAGGATGTGATAAGTTGTGTTAGCAAGAAATCGATATGATTTACTTCTGTTATTGGTAATTTCTAAGATTCCGTACTTTCCAATTAGGAAGTAAGTAACGTCATCTCATCCTGTAACAGAACTATGTAAGGATATGAAAATAAGTTGAGAGAAGCCCCATTTATGGCAGTAGACGTTCATATTACTATAAAATCTACTGCCAAAGATAAATCTTTAACGATTGCTGCGTTAAACGGTGGCGACGAGTCGACAAGACATCGATCACTAAGAAAATCTTCCATTTCAAATTAATATTCTAGTGAAAATAGTGCCCAGCTAAGAAAATCTTCCATTTCAAATTAATATTCTAGTGAAAATCTAGATACTCTAAGTGGTGCCCAGCTGCTGCTGAACCGCGTAAAATTAGAAGCTTCGATACAAGAACAATCTACCAATACAATTAAATTAAACAAAGTCGACGTTCATCTGGTAAGAGATTTTCGAAGATTTATCGTGTAAATAATAATATCACTTTAGGGATATATTTTCAATCCATTATCCAGGCTCATTGATCCTTTCCCATTTTCGAGGTTTATCCATTTCTCTATACACATTTGTGATCTCGTAAGAATGTGTGATACGAATTTTATTGAATAGCTGTATTTGATATAACAAAAGCTATTGAATAGACGACGATAAATCGGTGATAATAATGTGCTAGATTCGCTATTGAATACAGATATAGATACAGTTGTACTAAAATATAAACGTTTATTAGATACGGTAACAGTTATTAATACAAAAATGGCGATTAACCTTAACGATCCTAAATCATACTTAAACGTAGTGCAATAAGTTCACTAAAATTGCATTTGATACATTTTGCGTATTTAAAGTAGGCCAGCCACAAATTTTCGCAATTTAGTCAAGTACATAAATGATTTTACAGCAATTAAAATGTAGCTTAGTTCACTTTCAGTTTCTTAGAGCAATTATTGATTTTTAGATTGATATTGAGGTAAACATTAAATGCCGCTGGCAACAGTCATAAATAAACATAAGATGACTATAACTGTTTGATAATTAAATAATGTATCTTTAGGTAAATAAATTACTGAGTAAATAACTGTGGGTGTAACCCCGTAGGCTTGTTTATCAGAAATTGTAATGTCTTTAGCAGTGCAATTGTCAGCAAAAGAGATAACAAATCTCAGTCGAAACATGTGGATGCATAAGAAGAGGCAGGTTTAAACTGCCTTGAAAAGACGTCTGGATTAACCAACCTTAAAACAATCCCAAAACGTGTTATGATTGTTGTTTTACCGTAATATAGTCAACAACTGGAAATCAACGACATAGCTTAACAACTATCGAATTACATAAAACCTTGTTTCAGTATAATATTCCGTACTTAAACTTAAGTAAGATTTGTTATCTTAAGTAAAACCAATCACTGGAGCGAAGACAGAATTTTAATGAATGCGAGAGAACCGATCGTCTTGACGCTAGATAATTAATTCACGACATCGGATGAACCCAGGAATCAGTTTAACTAGAAGAAGCATCAATAAAATATATAGCTCGAGACTAACGTATAAGATGAGCTGAGGGATTTTAATATTCTATCTCATAAAGTCTCCTGGCGCCGACGATGCAAACTTAATTTTAATTTGCTGTGGCATATACAGTATCAGTTCGATATAAGATCTTATAGGTTTGCTATGACATATACAGAGGTCTATTTATAAACGTTGCTTAAAGTTAACTAATGATTAGCGACTGTTTAACTATTTTGACGTTTGAACGTCACTTAACTGTTCCAGGAAAACATAGGACTGCTACAAGATTGGTGATAAAATTATAATATGTGAGGACTATAAAGACTATAAGACAAACATATAACTTGAAAATTATTTGCAAATCAAACGGCGTTTATAAATTGAAAACTATTAAAACAACGATCGCTTATCTAGTAAACAACAAAGTTTACTTGATAATTGATAACACTGATAACCGATCTAGTGGCAGACCAATGATACTCAGAACGTCAATCTATTACCGTTCTGGAATGTTGATGTTTATTAAAGCAAAGAAACACGCAGTTATGATAAAGTGCTGGAATCCGCTTCAGAACTCAAAGCAAATAAGCTAAAATATTCACCCAAGTTTGTCAGATCTTGAAATGTCAAAATAATTCTCTCTTAACTCAAATTTGCTTTGTTATCAAAGTTAAACATTTCCGTCTTGAATTTGGCTTTATTCAGGGCGAATATTATCAAAATGCTTTGAGCCTTAAATATGCCACAGGCCCTCTTCATTCTCTTCCATGTTCGTTTATGATAAGCTGCGTACATTCCACGTAACATATTTCATGAGGAGGCTCATTAGCGACATACCGAATTCATATTCTTATTGTGTGCACGATGGCGCATGGCGTAAGATGGTAGTTGTTCCCTCGATACTGGACCACTGAGATACCCGCTCGGGGCAAAAAATATTAACAAACTATCATCTGGCCGAGAACAGGTTCCAGTCGGCGGATGAGCCGGCCCGATAGATATAAACACGCAAAAGGTAGCTTTTTTATAGTCCCTGAAACATGGGATGAATGATTTGTGACCAAATGAAATAAGTGTATAATGACTGACTGATTCGAAAGAAGAATACAACTACAAAAAAAATGAAACAGGATAAAATGCATCAGGTTTTTAATACCGATGATTACAAAGAAGATGTTGCCATTGGCGGTACCTATACGAGTTTATTTGCCTTCGTTCCTTGTTGTTAACATAACGTATTAAGTAAACCTGTTCTCGCTCCGAGCAATTATTTCGAAATAATTATATAAAAGCGAACAACAAATGAAACGAAGTCCAGCTATATCCATTAACAATTACTTACAACAAAAAATCTTGCTTACCTCCGCAACAGCAATTAGTGCACCGGCTAAAACCGCGCAAACAAAAACAAATTTCGTGGCGCGAACGTCCACCGTAATGTGTCAGAAAAATCCATTGAACAACTCCTTCTGTAAAGTAACACTAAACCGCTATGTTTTATAACAATTTCTTCAGATTTTCATAAGTTTCACTCCACTTACAGTCACAAGTGTGTGACGAAGAGAATAACTTAGAATCGCGTGCGCGCGGGCGACTGAGACGTATTGATACGACGATATTTCGTTTCCGACTGGTATTCGGTCGGAGCGGCTCCGCTTGTTCGGCCGAGGTTCGTCTGGCTTCGGGGCTTCGCTGAGGGCATCGTGGAAGTTCGGCTCACAAACTCAAAGCTCGGAAGGGCGGTCCATTGGAGCTTCTGCTTTATCTACCCAAACCTACTTAAAAGTTTGATTGATGGGGTTTGATGATGCTAGGTAATAATAATAACGTCCGCGTTTGCATTTTGATTGAGTGTTAAAACCAGCTGAGAAACTTTATCGATAAGTTCTTTTACAAAAAATCATTATTTGCATGAATTTTATTGGTAGCTATGATATTTTATCTACTGTCATAATATATCTGGGAATCTGTTATTTCAGAGTTTTGTTACCGATGTTAAATTTTTACTTACCGAATAGGACTCGAAATCTAACCATAAATTCTAAATAAACCAAAATTGGCTTCTCTCTAGTTGCGCCATAGCACTCGGTTTCCGTCCGCCTTCCGCTTCCGGGCTGCTCCAGATTATTCCTTATCCATAATTTGTGGAAAATTATAATAAAATATATTCTATTTCCTGTAAGTTTCCTGATTTCCTCTTTCTTACATTATTCTTAACTTAGAAAAGTCCCTTGTATTTGGCATTCGCTCTTTATTACAGTTCCATATCAAAACTTGTTTCTTTTTGTCTGAAATCTGTACCAAATTAGAAATTCGCTGCAGGCGCGACACCCCGTGTCTCATACTGAGCAGTATATTTTTAAAGAAGTGAATACATGAATGGTGTATTTTAAGTGCATACAGCATGCAATGAGGGATAGGTATGGATATTTATGGTGAGTTCATTCAACAGCGAAACGCACAGATCTTAAGAGTTACTTTTTTCTAAGACGCATCTTGACTAGAAGAGTTCGCGTGAGATGATCGCATGCTATCTTCGCATGTGCACCAATGACGCAAATGATCTTATTTCAACGAGTTTACTGTGCAAGTTTGCACGTGTTCCCCTGCCATTTTATTTTTCTATTCATGTCTGAGTAACATTTGGAGCCCGAAGACAATAAATAAGAAGAATAGAAAACGATCACAGTAATTTGGTTACGTATTCAATATTCGTGTCAATTCTTTATTTATGGAGATGCCTATAACATTGAATAATTTATAAAAAGCCTAACTTAGGCAATGAAGCCAAAATATTTTTATGCTTGCGGAAACGGCGTCCATTTGGGTTTATCTTAGTCTGATCGAATTAAATCATACTGGTATACCTACGTAATTTATTATTTAAGTAATCATCAATGCCTTTGAATTGTGTTGCCTAATAAATCTTTTACAAATGTCGACATCTTTATTAAGTAGGTATCACAAAAATACAGTACATAAGGCAAAAATGCCATTATGTGGCACACATGATAGGCCCAGTCAGTTTTGTTTAACATTAAAACTCATACAAAATAGAGTGAACATTTTCATCTCACTAGTCCATATTTCTGTTTAATGAACGTTGAATGAAACATCAAGCGCTTTAAAGTAGCAACAGTAAGCTGCCAGCGGAAAATAATTTAAAAATCCCGGGAAATTCCGCACTGTAAAATCCAATATGGCTGGAGTTGCGATCCATGCCCACGATGACGCCGGCTATGAAAGCCATGAAAAGGAAATCTTTAATGGATATTTCGCCATTCATGACACCTAGGTAAATGACTGATGGAGCTTTACTGTTAGTGCCGTTTTGTGCTTTGAACTTATACTGCCTATTGTTGTGTTGTGGTTGGTCCAAAATAAGTTGAGAACAACAAACAAAAGACTGTCGAGCATTCCTCGGTGATGTTATTTTTTATTTTTGTTCGATGATTGATTCCAACAAAACGAACAATAAACTTGATCAAACATTAAATAAATCGCACTGTATTACGATTACGAAAGCAAAAATAAATACGAAAGCCGCAAATTTTAGCCATTGCTAAGATATTTCATAAAAATAAAGGAAAGTTACTCACGATTTTATTTCGCAAAAACTTTATTGTGGCGAACTTAATAGTTTGGGAAACATGAAGTATGAAGTATTACATAGTTATTGTGAATACACTACATGTACTTTTTATTTGAGTTTCGAGGGAACTGGTTGATTCTTTACAAAGGAACTCATCAAAGAGCTCAAGAAAGAACGTTTAATCCGCGTCTCACCAAGGACAATAGGCAATAGTCTGCTCCATGAATGGCGATGCGACAAAAACGCGGATGCTACATGAGCGACTCACTGGGGTTTAATACGCAATTAGTATACGCATTGATTGATACATGTGTATCAATCAATCACGATGTATATTATAGTAAGGGCCTATTTCACGAAGTCCGAATAGCCACTACTTACCGAATAAATTCAAAAATGGAACAGAATTTGTATGAAATTATCTGCCAAGTAAGTTAATAGGAACTTAATCGTAGGTTGTGAAACAGGCCCTGATAGTATCTGTATAGACCTTATTTAACGCCAGATCAAACTTTAGTTAAGTTTGATCTAGCGTTAATGATGATTTGATCTGTGGAAGACCAATGATTTTGTATAGGCCTTAATTAGGCCTTTATTAATACTCTAACTCTATTCAGGCTTCAGGATAATTCCCTTTTGACGGAAAACAGTATTTATTATCTACTTTGCATATTCCATCATGCTTACATAGCTGAACGTATTAAGCCCCGTAACCGTAAAATCTACTTCTAAGATAAGCATTACTGGGTACAACCAGTAATGACCGTTAACAGTAACAACCAGTTACAGCAAGATGAATTAACGTCCACAGCCACCGTCTACTCTAATGTAATCCGCGAGAGAAATTAAAATTAATGCTAAGATACTGAAGTTTCTATTCGTGTCTACCATATGTTTACAGAATCAATGCTGTACTCGAACGAATCGAAATCGATTTAATTACTCTTCGAACTATCTCAATCAAGCAATTTGAATAGATGACTCGATGCAAATGGTATCGTATTAACTCGACCACTCGACCGCGAGAATCGAAACAGCGTCATTCACTGGTATAGTGTTACCAGACCACACGATTGTTTTTGGGATATTCCGGTTTTTTATTTCAGAACACGTACCTTGGAAATAGTTTGATCAACCCCTAGAGTGATAGATTACTTTACATTAAGTAAAAATGTTTTTGGGCAGGAGATAGCTCTGACAAATCTTGGAATACAAATTGACCCATTGCATTTGAAGATGTCGTTTACATCAGCTGACGGAATGAATATTTCCATTCGTTTTATGAGAGATATTTCTTCAATAAATCTTTGATGGATCTAGCCTCTGAAACGTAAAGACTTCCTGCACCTTATACAATTTATTTAGAATTTACATTTTATGATGTTGAAGACGTAACCGACGGTTGTCTGAAGCTTGAGAATTTATTTGTTTTCGAAGACAGATCAAATCGATTCGTTCCGGAAATATCTTGATTGGATTGTAAATATTAGTCCCACAATTAACTCAAAATATAGGATGGCTCAATTATCATGTTGATGGTAATTGATTTTGCTATGACAAATACAATTTTTATTACGCAATAGATCCGTTCTTGCTTCGTTAATAGCCTTAGTTCTGGGATCTAACGCCATAACTCAGATTAGATATAATGCGAGTTGGTAATAAACTCCATATGTATGATGGCTCTAAATGGGTGTAGGTGGCGCCCATGTCATGTGAGACAAATGTGGCCATCTAGTGATGGTTTCTCACTACATATGTATTCGTGCACCTTTGGTACTGACATAGCTAGACATTTCAGACTAGTGATTTTCAATTAAATTTCCTATTTATGTAGCGAGGATCGAGTTCTAGGATTAACAGTAACAATTCTGTTTTCTTCACCAGTATGTACTTCTGCTACACTGACTATTTTTTAATTACCTTGGTGCCCGTTTAATACTCTTTACAAATCCTAGGATAAGTTTTAGAGTGATAGGACGGGAGAGTTCTTCTATTAGTTAACCTTATCATTCCTATAACGCTTCAAGGCAAGATTTATACTGATAGGCAGAGACTGTACCCAAAACATAAACACCGAAATAATATGTAGGGAAGTGTTTTTGCGTAGTAAAACTTTTTCCTCCCTAAGCATTACTTTTTGTTTCGTTGTGCGAGGAATTTTTATTTGAGGGTTCCGTGGTTTACGACGACACGTAAAACAGTCATTAATTTTGTATTGTGCTTTCAGATCGGACGAACAACAAAAATAAGATGAATACTGTTCGTGTATTCGTGATGCTGTTACGTGGATTTAACACTTTTATGATATAAATCATAATCACCGTGTTTATTATGTCTTTAGCCATAAATCTGTTCATGTTTTATAACTTTCCGAACTTTGATATTAGATTTATGTGCAGTTAAAATTACGTAAAGCTATGCTTGTATATTTTTTATAATGAATGTCGACTTCGATATTTATGTCGATTGATATATGTTTATTGGATATATGTATACCAATATGTATTTTGTCATCAGTAATAGGACGAATCATGACAGGGATTTTGTTTCTTCTAAAAACAAATAATAGATTCCTGTAGTCCCATTTTCCTCAGCTCGTGCCGCTCACAAAAGGCAAAATGATAGAAGACCTTTATAGAGCAACACGTGTATCTATCCTACAGCCGTATCTTTTACTGCATGACCTTTTTAAAGTGGATTGCTTAGTCTGCTATCAGAATACATAAGCCGAGTCATGAGTCAAACCGACCTAAATAAAAGCCAGATATCTACGAGGAGAAAGTGACGTATCGTAGCAGAAGCCTTTACGCAATCTCATGTAGCCTCTTAAGGCTAAGATATGATGTAAGAAGACAAAGCCTCCCAAACATAATATAATTAGATCAGTTTACGCTTCTGTGTGCGAAATTGATGGTGTCTGAACTCTGAAGCAGTTATCGTGTTGTTGTATAACGGTTTTGTAATGGCGAATTGAAACTTTGTGAACAGGCAAATACGGACCAGAAATAGGCTGTCTAGTTTGCTAAGAGTATGTAGGTTTCTGATTAATGACTTTGTGCTACTTATAAACGATATTAAGCGCTCTAGGTTTCGCTTACTTAGTTTAAGTTTGCAAGTAGTGCTTATTTCGTTAGCTGTTTTGTTTATTGTTTTTGGGAGGTGTACCAGATCGGTAGAAATATTCTGATTCTGGAACGTACTCATGTATGCTTATAAGCAGATCAATTTATGAGAATCTAGAAAATATACAATGCCAATGTCATTCGATATCTACAAAAATTCAAGTGTCCATTGATTGATATGACTATTTATTATTGTGATCTCGTATTGCCGATGCGAGACTACGAGAGGCAATTATTTTGGGGAGAACCTACCAAAAAATTTTTTTCCGTAGCCTCACAAATACAAATATGATAAAAATTTGATAAGGATGGAGCAGTCAATATTTAATCATTTGAAAATTGTTACCAGGAGAGGTTTCGTCAAAGGTTCGGTCACACCTATGTCAACGTATTAGCTTATAGACATTCACGACGTCAAAGCTCCGAAGCCGCTACTACCAACCGCACACACAGAAACCCCACTTGAGTCAATATTGTCCCCACAATGCGACTAGCGACCCTGTAAGGTTTCGGGCTAGTAACTCAAAACTGTATTGACTTTTTTAAAATAAAAGACCTAAATGAGGATTATAACTAAGTACTTATGTCCGCAGACAATTCTAAGTACTTAATGTGACTTAATTTAGGTGTCGTGTTGACACAATCTAAGTGCTACAAACAATATTGTTACATAACTCCATGAAGGAGTGACTGCATATGTACGCAGAATTGCAATACCTACCTAACTTGTTGGTGGTTACAAAATAAGTATGGTAATTTTAGTGGTTGAGTAAGTACTAACATATATAACTAATGGTTTGTGTTCAGAGGAATAGGTGTCCCAAGGAATGGGACTATCCTTTGAGAAAGGACTGCCATCATTCTCACTAATGAAACACGAGTTACAAATTAAGGACTGTAGACAGAATCTGACATTGTTCCATCCGACTCTCAAGAATTGTTGGCACAAATACCTTTACAATCACTTATTTCGAATGACTGCGCAATTTAATTACGCGAATATAATTTCGCAATAATTCTTAGCTACATGAAATTTAATTTATCGACCCTTCATGAGCAATGTTGTATCAAATGCGAAACAATATTTAAAACACGAATCAAAATATTTAAGGTCGTGTGGCGGCTTTGTAGTATGTAATTTTCGGAGGCGTGTCTCTGATTTTTCTCCGGGCGAAATGCAATCTGATCAATTTTCGGAGGTCAAGCGTTATCTTCTCGTGTACTTTTATCTGGGGTATCTTAATCGGCTGGCTTGTTGACCCGTGTAACAGGAATTTGGGTGTCCGTTACGATTGGCTACGTTGTAAAATGATGTTGTGTTGGACCGGCGGCGAAGCATGTTGTCAGTAACCCGCCACTTACGAGCCATTACGCGCCCGCCTGGTTACGTAATGTACCTTAATGCTATTGGGTTGATATGTAACCGCACTCTGCATAGAATACATTCACATCGATCACGTAGTTAGCATTAGTATCTTCAAATATAGACACAGATTACGTTTCAATGTCGAAGGTCGCAGAGTTTTTATTCCTGGTTTTCTTTTGACCTTCAACCATTTCTTTGCATTCGTTTTTGTGATAACTTTGCTAGCTCAGGTAACCTATTGCTTTTTTTTTGTTTCTAAAGTCTAGAATTGTCTAGACATTTAATATCATTGCTAGACATTTTAACAAAATAATTGTTCCTTGAAATGGTAAGTCCCTGTCGTGTTCATTTTAGTTGAGTTTTTGCTCTTTAATTTTCTTTAAGTTTGCTTACTTTACATTACAGCGCAGTTCTTAAGTTCTGTCTGCCAACTTTTAATGCAAATCTTGTAATGGAATATTAACATAAAATATATTTTCTATTCTAGGTATTTGTCGTCAGGTTTTAGTAAAGGCTAAAGGAAAACAGGTCATTGGATGTTGCTAGCAGACAGGTATTACCTCTTCACTACACTATTGCAATCTTTAAATCCAATACATTATTGCCGTACGTGGCGCTAGCGGTACTGAAGCGAGGTAAGGGACTGTGAGCGATACATAAATTTGTATTAGAAGTAGGTACCTACTCAGATACTTAGGTAAAAGGCAAATACTAAAATCTCTGAAACATAGTTCCAGTTTACACATTTCGAGACGTTACGCCTTTGCATGGGGGACTGAACGCAGGGGTGAAAAATCATTGAAATTTTAATAAACAAACAAACTCATAGGGTTTCTCATTAATATGCACATGGCGGGTGTAATTACGCGGCACAGGTTGAAAATGATGTAATAGCGTGTTATCGCGGGGGAGCGGCCGCAGCCCCAGCACCCGTATCGTGGCCGTCAGGCCGTCACGCATCGCCGCTCAACAGACGTTTGGGAGCCGTTATACGGCAGCTTGCTCGCGTGACATATGCGGTACGACCCTTTGGATGCAATAATTCTACATACACACTCTTCGGAACCCTTTCTAAGGGGACTCGTTGACATGTGCTCAAATTTTTCTACCATTATGAAAAGCAAAGTTTGTCCTACATTTTCGGCATGTGGCACAAATGCTTTGGGTACCTGTTCTTCATCCCCTTTTAGATAGGTACCGTTTGGTTTCAGCTTTAGCTATTGTAATTTGGTATCGGAATATTTCATGCTTTCTTACCCAACGTGACCGGAACTAGATACATCGAATGCATTTTATTTCAGTGCTGGATTAAGATATGTATCACACATGAATCATGCCGTGAAATTGAATATTGAGCCGGATAACCAAGTGCCATGACCAATAACATATTTACTGGCAAACTATATGTTGTAAATAAATATGAAAGTTTATAAGTAAAGACTTGTCATCACTTACTACTAGTATTACGATAGAAAAGTGAAACTACTTAAATGACATATCATTTATCTGGAAAGTGTGGAAAAGAGCGATAGTTTTTCTTTGACCATGGTATTGGTAAGATTCTTGCAAGAGAACCAGTCTGAGATGAGAATGCCTCCATGAAACATGCACTATCTGCGAGTAAGTGTCTACAATTCACCTGGGAACATGCGGGTCCTTTCACAATTTGATGACTCTTCCTCAATAACGGTAAACCGACATGGCCGCAGACATCTAATGAATAGGCATTAAAATGTTATGACGACATAACCAAACTACAATGTAAGTACGTAGGTATAAGATATTGAATTCCTGTCGGAGTATTTCTCAGTGGTGCGCCGGCGACGGTAGAGAGAGAGACGGCGATAGTGATCTTGATTCGCGGTATGCGGCGTGTGCACGACAACCTTGATCAAGGTATCGCCGGCAACGCGCCGGCTACGGCCTACGACAGCTGATTGTCGACAATGCAGACAAACGGAGGAAGTATGAATAGGTTATTAATAATTGGGATGCTTTTGCATTTTAGACATCCTCACGGAAATATAGGCTTCTTCCTGTCACCTTAAATTTCGCTTTCGGCACAGCGATTACATCTATTGACGTCCTTATGATCTCATCACGACGTATCCATCTTTTCCGTCATTAGTTATCAAGAGTTCAAGACCTTGAGATACCTCAACAATTGTTTTTTTTAATGTAAGTACGGTGTTTTTTTCTCGGTTTTTGCACCAGTATCACAGGTATCACTCCTGGCTTTTTTTTTTTACCTTCTACGGGGAAGCTCTTGGCCTGCATCTCACCTGATGGTAAGTGATGATCAGGCCGAAAGTGGAAGCGAACTTCACCCGGAATTCTCAACCACAGAAGAACTGGCTATCTTATCTCTAACTGCCGAAACACAACAATGCTGTTAACATTGTTGTTATGGCGACAGACTTAGATAAGATGGTGGTAGCTAGCCAGTTCTTTAGTAAATAATATTGTGGGTTCGTTCCTTGATATAGATACCAACTGATCGCAAAATTCTGCGTTGCCTGCACTAGCTTGAGACCAGCATCATGTCTTGGAGTGACGAACTGTTTTGGTAAGTACTATTTATGAGTTATATAACTTTATAAGCATAAATGCTCCCACTTTTTTACCCGAATCAGTTTACTGCGTAGCTTAGCTGTCCAGTGCGTTAGTAGCCTGAGGTCAACGAGTATTGTCACAAGACTCATGATTTATTACTTCATTAGCAATATTGCGAATATCCTTCACGTCATGCAAATTTTTATAATGGTCTTCTATGGCATTTGATTACATTTGTCCTTTTTTGTAAGGTGTAATATCACTGTTTCTAGTGCATATTTTTAAATGACTTCAAAAAAGGAGAGATACGCCATCCTATAATATTATCTGTATTTTATGTTAGTTCGGGAATAACTTTTACTTGTAAAAGAGCTTGTACTTAGAACTTGTGTCCTTTATCAGGATCGACATTAGTTTGATAGTTCACTAAAGTCGTGCACGATTTCAGTATCAGTTGTGAGCTTTCGTGTCTAATAAGCTTCGTATCATACCAAATAAACTTTAGTACGGTGACACCAATTATTTTTAAGATAAGTGTAGTTTATAGTGAGGTCCCGAGGGTTAGACCATCTCATTTATAGTTCCTTTGGTGTATCCGACTATAAATTTGGACAGCGTCCATTTGCTAACAATGATTACTTGTAATAAAGTAACAGTATTATGTCTCGGCAGTGACTTTGAAATATTTACCTACGGCCGCTCGGTAGATAAACCTTCCGCGTCGCGTCGCGTCGGTGCGTACTGCCGCGCACTCGGTACTGTCGAAGCGCGTTGTTTCGGCCGTTTTATTAATATGAAGATATAATACTGTTATTTATTTATACTGTGATATAACTTTAGCCCATCTAATAAAAAATCTTTTACTAGCGTGCCATATTAGATTTCCTAGAATCTGGTAAGGTCAGACAACGAAATATCACGGTCTACACAAAAAAATAAAAATATAACCCATTAGCGGATACAATATTTACAGGTGTATTTTGACTTTACTTTATCTGAAGTGTGACTTCTGTTCCTTTCTTAGATCCTTTCTTATTACACCGCGGCATCAAGGATAAGTTCTCGGTATTTATCATTATTGTAAACAATATTACATACTTAAAGGTACAAAGTTTTATCTTGTGATAATTATGAATAATAATATAATAATTATAATCTTATGATAATTATGAATAATAATAATTATATTATATTTTTAAATGTATTGGTTTTATGTTTTTTTAATATAAATATTTAAAAATATAAGAAATATGTTAAAAAATGAAATCAAGGAAAATTATAATTTAAACAAAATAATAATAACAAATTATTTTAATTAATAATTTAAATGTGTCGTGTGAGAGACATTTCATGAGGTGAAAATATGAGGTAAATATAACATGAACTAATTATTATTACAGAAAGGCTTTCTTAGGAAAGTTCATTCCGCTATCAAAACGATCTGATTGCATAATTAGATTGATGAGAATTAAACTTGAAGCACTTGATTGAATGATTGATGGTAACTTTTGTAGGTTTTTTGCAAACTGCAACGAAGGATGCAGAAATCAAATAGACGTCGCCCCATGGGATTTATCCTGGTATATCCATACTTTAAACCTAATATTCTCATTTTTTATATCACTATGTATAGTGGCTACCCTACGTACAGACTACAGACCTACATTGATTTACGAGCTCAATAAAAAAGCGCAACTACGATTTATCGTTTCATTTACGACATCGACGAGTGAATGTCGCGTTTAAAATGTATGGCATCGCCTCCGTGGCACTCACATCTCATTTTTTACTCTGAGCATGCATTCACTTCATGGAGGGACTAGCAAATGGAGTGACAATATGGAGACAAACGGCCCTGGCAGGACCGATCGATGTCGACATAACGGTACCTTTTTGCCGCGGCAATCGCCAATCTGTCCTACGTTTTTTTCTTTAGCTAAGTATTGCATAACGAAGGTTTAAGTATCTTATATATATATATATATATATATAATAAAAATGAGTCCCTATTTCCTTGGTCACTACATCACGCGTGAACGGCTGGACCAATTTCGCTAATTCTTTTTTTGTTGTGTTTGTTATAGTAAGGAGAAGGCTCTTAGGATAGGTAGGTGAAGCTAGGGTAGGTAGGTATGTAGGTAGGTAGGTAGGTATGTATGTAGGTAGGGTAGGTAGGTAGGTAGGGTAGGTAGGTAGGTAGGGTAGGTAGGTAGGTAGGGTAGATATGTAAGTAGGTAGGTAGTTGCTCCGTAGATAAGTACTTAGTGCTACCCGTGCGAAGCCGGGGCGGGCAGCTAGTATAATAAAACTGCTGTTTAGGATATTGAAATCCTCTTGACCTATACCTAGATGTCTATTACAATACAACGTTCATGGGATCAGAAAAAGGAATTTCACTGTTAGGAATTCTACAGCAAGCACCACGAATTCAAAACATCGTGAGTTATCCATTTCCTGTTTTCTCCATGGTTAACTCAACGCCTGTCTTGAAATAGATTCCAATTAAAATATCTTTCATGCAGGACAGGAGGAGTTTGATAAATGATAAGGCACGCTAACGTCTGCGATGCGAACTTTTTGAAGTCCACGATTGCGATCAAGCTGGACGTTTAACTTTAATAGAGAATACCTGACGGAGCGTTTTAATTATAACTTTATGACGACGCGGACGTGGCTAAATGAAACGTTAGTTACTTTGGTATTTTTAGATGGAGGCAATAATTTTTTTATATGCAATACTTTATAGCTGGGTAGGTAACCTCCTTTAAAACGGCATTCCTCTTTTTAATACCGTTATACAAAGCGGTGGAAGAGGTTTTCTAAGATCCTTGGCTCAAATCCAGGAAGAACAAAGAGTGTATTTTTTTTGTAAGAACAAAGAGACTTTGATCATAAATTCATAATCCTCTTGAAATAATCTCACTCCGTCGCCGTCGTCGGCTTTTAAAAAAGTCGCCTCGTCCATCACGATACCTAACTAAGCAGGTAGTATACCTGTATGTTCATCATGATACATGTAGGTAGGTACATATACAATATGTAAAAAAAAACCCTGTCCTATCCGAAATGTTTTTTATTTTTTATTATTATTTAAAATTGCTATCTAAAATTCACATTTTTTGTACCAAAATTACCCCAAATCCGTTAAAATTTAGATAATTTTCAACAGGGTTCATACATTATGACACTTATGACTTTAAGACACCCGCTAAACGACACGCCGACGGCCGCCCGCGCCCTATGTATGTAGCATGGGGTACCAATTCGAACAAATTATAATTAGTCTTGAAAAAAGATCATAGATGGCAGCATAGGTAACAATTATGAAATTAACAGTCACTAAAAAGCGATAAACGAAAGATTTTGGCTGAAGTAAGATTAGTAAAAATCAAAACTTCCTTGTTTAATGCTGATTTATTTATTGTAATTCATAAATCTCGTATTTTCAACAAAAAAAGATAAAACCTTTTTGTTTAGGGCTCTTTGCAATAGATGGCGTTTTACTCAGTTTGTCATAACTGTAATACATTTAGCCAGTCAATAGCCCGACTAGGGAGGTCTCATTTCTTTGTATGGGATTGGGTATCTGTACGTAGTATTATATTATCTGTGGTATGTAGTAAGCCGGTAAAATTCCCTATTGAAAAAAAATTTATTTTAATTTTTCCTGAAAATTTCATCATAAATATACTCTCAGTACCCTAACAACACCCTCACGAATCGGACAAGTTTTTTGACTAAACGAAATCGTATATTGCCTTAACAATAAAAGACACTTTCTTACTACCATAAACCATAACCTGGATACATCAAACGCCAATCACTAAGGCCCAACCAGATTAAATCGAATTCTCTGTGTATTCCGCGAACGTAGCAACTGTTTCTGAACTGTTGCCAGCTTGTTTATTCACGAATCCTCAATTGCATTGCTCTAGTGACAAATGCCGTTAGGCATTGTACACATAAATACCGACCTGAGTTCCCCGATGTCCTAGGTGAGCTACTAATGCGAGGCGATACGATACTTTGCGTAAAGTAGATTTTCTATGATTAACTTTTTACTATATTATCATAATCCACCTGCCTATATCTTACTCTACTTTCTACTTTTACTACGCTTTTTTCCCTTGTACGTACGCACGGCTACACATCAAGCTATACATTTCCAGTATAAGCTGAGCTCGCATTGTCCGAAAATCCTATACGATGCGAGATCATCATAAACTGGTAATGTATAGCTTGATGTGTAGCCGTGTGTACCTATTCCCGAGTCGAAAAAAGCAAAGGCAAAACCAGCTTTTTATTGTTTCCTGACTTTTTATTGTAGCCAATAGGAACTAGCTCTTTCAAGATTTTAATTACTTTTAGTAGAGCACTGTCCAGGGTTTATCAATCAATCTGCCTAGCCTTTTCCCAACTATGTTGGGGTCGGCTTCCAGTCTAACCGGATGCAGCTGAATATCAGTATTTTACATGGAGCGACTGCATATCTGTCCAGGGAGTATATATACTTTTAGATTTGGGATTGGAAGCATCATTTCAAGTAATTCTGCCATCTATTTTGCAGTTTAATCCAAAATACAAAATCAGCTATAGTTTCGCCTCTTTACGTCGCCTAGGACTTAGCTTAGAGGTTAATAGAACAAGTAAACAAGACTAGACGCAATGTAACCCGATGCATCCGTTAATGGGGACGTGACAGCCAGCTCCCTTTATCTGCAGACAAAAGTGCACGACCACGCTATTGAGGTTGTAGTGCAGTCTCAGATAACGTCGCTTATTATCTGTAGTTTATTACGGGAACTTTCTATAGTAAATAACTACTGCGTTGCCGCTTTGTTCTGTTACTTTGTAAAGGAGCTTAGTATTATGTGAACGTTTGTTTATAGAAGGTCGTGTGAAGGGTAATTAAGAGCTGAAAATATTGCTGAAAGCGCAACAAATCCTATTTAAATGTATGCCACATACATATAGGATTTGTTGCGATTTATATTCAGTGCCGGGAACCCTCCTTGAGGGTTCGTTTGGTCGCATATGGGATGCCGGGAGCCCAATGATGTCCAAATGCAGTTCGTTTGCGGTGTTTCTCATAATTTATTTCAATGCCGCTTTTTACATCAAAGATGCATAAATTATGTCAGACATCCATCTTCTGGGGTTGTTTTCTTTTACCGCCGGATGTCGCCGGATGCCTACTATGCAAAAAAACTATTGTTTTACCATTGTTTTGAGTTTTGACTCGTTTATCGATCTATAAGTACCTATCTAAGTGTCCCTTCTGACTCCATCCATTGTTCTTTTATACTGCCAAGTTCAAGGCGACATCAATGTCAATATTATCATGAAACGATCCCTAAGCACGAGATTGACTATACCTAATAAAACTTTCAGCGTTTACTTTTATTTTTAATAGGTCATGCGAAGGTCAAAATAGTTAGTAGACGTGGCGGTAATAAAAAAGACTTTTTCAACGATTCGACGCGACGGGGCGGGAATAAAAGCGGGGAGTTTTCAGAGTAGACGTGGCGGCGGCGACTCGACGTGGCGGGACTCGACGTCAAGGGAATAAATCTCATTTGAGACTTTTATTTTTTAACTTGAAAAGAAGAACTGGAATAAAATTGTTTAGTCTGTCAATAGCGTATCGGAAACTCTTTTACACGTCGTCATCATAATCGTCTTCCTGCCTCTGTTCCATGTTACTACTTCTGTCTTCTTTTTTCGTGTGGTTAGTAACTAACCTGATGTCAGTTTTATGCCGCCTATGGGCCTCTAACTTGGCTTCACAAGCCGTCGAGAAATATATCTCAGGCATGCGGCGTTTCCTCACGAACTACTTCTACTACGGCGTCGTTACTATGAACGTAGGGTTGCTATCACCTAAATTACGGACCCCGGACAAAAACTTCAAATATCCCGGACATTTGGGTGAAATGAAGATTTTTAACCGGACGCCCTCGGATTTTTTTTTTACTTACATTATAATAAAACCATCGTTAAGTATCACATTTTTTTTTATTGATAGAAAATCAACAGCCTCAACAATACAAATAAAACGCCTTAATTTACTAATCAATTATTGTACTTGCCACGTGGCTCTGCAAATAATTCAATTAATCGGATTTCCCCCTGACACAAATAGGGACACTATTTGGGTATTACCCGGACAATATTTAAAAACCCCGCCCTGACGCTCCCCGGACGCCCTCCAAACTAAGATAAACCCGGGGTAACCCGGACGGATGGCAACCCTATATGAACACCGACATTTAAAAAAAAAAACTAGCTGGAGTCGACATTTCCTATCTGACTACCCTTGAGAAGAAATGGCCATAAAAACACAGGGGTCAAAGTGTCCTTTAGACTAATCTTGTTCAGTTCATGTAGGTACCTACCAAGGCTTTTTGTGAGATAGGTTCACCTTGACTGCATTCTCTTAATTTAGTGCGATTTACATTTTTATGAGTTGGTATACCTGCCATACCAATTAATATGGATGACACGATATTGGGTTACATATACTATACAGGTTTTGAAGGCTATTTTTCTGTTTACTGCATTAATGTATGCATGTTTAAAGAAGTTTTTGATGATAATAATATAGATTATGATGTAATAATTAACGAAAGAATGCATAGTAATGATGAGTCAATGACACTCAGCAGAGTGTAAATAAAGTACTTACAACTGTAAAGAAAATGACTAATGATGGCTGATTCCTATAATTGACGGACCTTATAGGTTAAAATTATAGTTTTGTATCTTTACCATGATCAATGAAGCAAAGACCTCATAGATTTGCATACTAGATCGTCCTATAGTCCTCCAGACCGTATTTCGGCCACGACGGCCAATCTCAAGGCCAAGGGAGACTAGCCTTCGGCGCGGGAGATACTATTATAGTGCACAAGTGTGTGCGTAGACACAGGTGCACTCTCTCTTCCCTCTTTCTCATAGTTCGATGGGATGGCAATCTGGCACGACCGGAGAGAGATCAGGCGTAGGACCAACGGCAACGGCTTAACGTGCTTTCCGAGGCACGGGGGTAACACACCGCCAACTTCCAAACTCCGGGCTGTTACTAAGAAATTCCTAATGGAAAAACCCAATAACACTTTGCCCGACCCGGGGATCGAACCCGGGACCCCACGCTCAGCAGTCGCGCTTGCGACCACGAGACCAACGGGGCAGTCATCCTCCTATAAGCAAGTAGCTACCACAAAATTAGCTTACGAATCTATTTATTTACAACAAATTAGCCAAGCACAAGCAAAATGTTATGCTCGAGCATAAGTAGGTAAAGGTATTAGACATAAGTAGGTAGGCTTGTGCTCGGCAAATTTGTACCTATTGAATTGGGTATTGTGGAGCAATTTGCAGTGACTATTTCATGCAGAGAAGAGTAGAAATTGCATAAAAGGAGAAGGACTCTAAAAAGAGAAAATTGGAACAAAACCGGCAAGTCCAAAAAAAATATCTCTTCCTACCTCGTAAAATACAATAGACGACGTATATTTAGTAATCTAATCCGCTTAACTGTTCTTGAGTCATAAAGAACCCTGTCAGAAATGGACACGTGTTTCACTTCCCAACGAGGCATCCTCATCCTCAGGATGACGATTGACTTGTTGATCCTGAGGAATACCTCGTTGAGAGGTGAAACACGTGTCGATTTCTTACATGGTTCTTTATGACTGTTCAAGAACAGTTAAGCGGATTAGGTGACTAAATATAAACCGTCTAAGGCTGCTTGTCCACTGGAGCGGAGAGGAGAGGAGAGGAGCGGAGATGTGCCAATATTAACCAATAGAATCGCAACTCTGGAGCGGAGTTTAGATTCTATTGGTTAATATTCGCACATCTCCACTCCTCTCCTCTCCTCTCCGCTCCAGTGGACAGGCAGCCTAAGTATTGTATTTTATAATGACATGTATTTCCGCAAAGTCAGGCCAGAGTAAATTAACTAAGATCGAAAGATCTACGTCATCAAAACGCAAGTACGTAAGTTAAGGCTATTTTAGGTAAGTTAAGGTTTTTTTGTGTAGTAAATCTCAGGAGGCCTACTGAACCTACTTTGGAACCTTGCTCTCATTTTTTACAGAGTCAGGTTAACTGTTATAGTAAGTAAGTATCACAAACTGAACGTGTCATACAAGTTAACTGCAATTATTTATTTGTAGTGCGTAACTCCGAACTGCCTATTATGGGTATTATATTGTTTTCCATAATATTATTTGTCCTATTATTGTTTTCCATAATCGTCCCCACTCATAATATTTACTTGCACTATTATCATTTATACTAATAACGCTTGCCATATCAACTTATTTGTCATAACTTTTATAACATGTGTCATAATCATTAGTTTCTATAAGTAACACATAACATAATCGACACTTGACAAACATAATTTAGAAACGTTACAGACAGATGTCCTCAGTATTGTATTATATGATATGTATTATTCCGAATGTTCATTTAAATACATACATACGTACATTTGCAAAATAGGATAGGTTAGGTTAGGTTATCTTGTTCAGACAATAAACAGTTTGTCAAATTCGAAACGGGTAGGTTAGGTTAGGTTAGAACTGTGACCAAACAACGCGCGAAGGCGAGCGAGCGTAGCGAGCGTGCCGCGGCAGCGGCCGCCGAGTGCTAGATTTCCTCTTTTGCAAAGCAAGCATGCATGGCAGATTAGGGAAATTTTTAGGTTTTCTTGTTCAGACAATAAACAGTTTGTAAATTCGAAACGGGTAGGTTAGGTTAGGTTAGAACTGTAACCAAACAACGCGCGAAGGCGAGCGAGCGTAGCGAGCGTGCCGCGGCAGCGGCCGCCGAGTGCTAGATTTCCTCTTTTGCAAAGCAAGCATGCATGGCAGATTAGGGTAATTTTTAGGTTTTCTTGTTCAGACAATAAACAGTTTGTCAAATTCGAAACGGGTAGGTTAGGTTAGGTTAGAACTGTGACCAAACAACGCGCGAAGGCGAGCGAGCGTAGCGAGCGTGCCGCGGCAGCGGCCGCCGAGTGCTAGATTTCCTCTTTTGCAAAGCAAGCATGGTACATACTAAACTAGCTTTGTTGTGCTAGTATGGGCAAATGAATATTAATAAATGTTATGGAAAACGACATTATTGAAAATAAAAAATATAGCTAATGAATTTATGGATTAAAATTATTATGACACTTGATCGATTATGACCAATGAAATTAGTGAAAATGATTTTATGTCATTTCACGATTATGGCAACTGAAGCGTTATTTCTAATGAAATTATGGCAAATAAAAGTATGGCATATAAAATTATGGCAAATAAAAGTATGGCATATAAAATTATGGCATTTTAAATTATGGCAAACATTAGTAAACCCCTATTATGATCACAATGAGAATGTTATCAAGTGAATGAAAAAGATAGTGTCTGAGTAATTTATCATGTGTTATCCTTTTAATCAATAAATGTTAGTAGGCTACGTAAGCCTACAGAGCAAGAAATATCTCAAACAATTACTAATACAACAAGCTGTCACAGCAAAAACTTTAATACAACTTTGACGTAACTTTTTCGGATATATCGCTTTTCTTTGAGGTATAACCTGAAACCTTTTTGCAAGGCCCCATCTTGTTCGATATCAATACGGCTTATATTATGACGGCAAGGGTGGGTAGCACACCTCCGCCGCGAAACCATAGCAGCGAAACCGCAATTCAACTGACTCGCGTCATGTAGTACTATCTACTAGAAATGGATTCGAAATATGACGCGAGGCAGTTGAATTGAACTACTGGTGTTTCGCTACTATGGTTTCGCGGCGGAGGCGTGCTAAGGCCCTAAATCATGTTTGTCTGTGAGACCGCGTTATTTTTCTAAACTACGCAAAGGATTGTGTTGTGAGTTTCACCACGGGTTTCACCATCACTTAAAAAATTTATTCCGGTATGTGTATGTGTATAATACATTATTATTAAACTAACATTGACACCCTGTACAATCTACAACAGTTTTGGCGCCATTTCTTTCAATGGAGTGACAGTGGCTGACCATTGGTAAGTCATAATGACGCCATTGTATTAGTAGATTACCAAACTTGTCAAAATCAACAATCATGAAATCAATGAAAGACCATTCTGACACTATTGTATAGCCGACTTGAGGCCCTGTTTGATTGGAGCATTATCAAAAAGCTAGATCCGGCTATCTCATTAAATAAAATCTGTTTCATTTTGACAGTTCAATAATATTCATTGCGTTATTTACGTAGGTGAAAAGATATTTTTTCGAACATATGAAGCAATGGATGAAGAATGGATAGCAATCTGTTTCAAACCGATTCAAATTCTGATTGATCGTGTATTACGTAATTAGGGTACTGGGCTGCTAGTCTATATAATATATAAAAGGAGACACTGACTGACTCACTGACTGACATATTTTATCAACGCAGAGCCGAAACTACTGGAACTAGGTACGCGAAATTTTGTCCACAGCTTCCTTTTACAATGTAGGGGAGCACTAAGAAGGGGTTTTTGGAAATTCGACTTTTAAGGGGGTGGAAAGGGTGGATTTTGTTTTGTATGAAAAATCTTATTCATTGAGTTAACACCTAAGATACTTTTTATACCAGTACTTAGTACGTTTTCGTGGGATAATATCCAAATTACACGCGAGCAAAGCCGCGGGAAAAAGCTAGTTAGGTATAAAACAAAACCTTTTTGTGAGTCAACATCTTGTCCGATAGGTAGATACGGTACAAAACCAACACGACCTGCCTACATAAGTACCTTAGTAACGTTATTGCGGCCTTGTGTTTTCCCACTGTACTCAGAATTAATGTTTTTCCCTTTAAAACCTGTGAACAGAATTAATGCATGTTATATTATGGTTAATCACGAGTTAATCAGTCATTAACCGACTCTTAATTTCCGACTTCCGCATGTTGTTCCGCATTCATCAACCCTTTAGAGCTCTTTGTTTCTTCGCAGACTCGTTTGCATAACGAGGACAGTATAGAAAAATAACTTCCTTTTTCGGGTTCCGAAGGGTGTCAAACTGAACCCTACTACTAAGCCTCCGCTGACCGACCGTCTGTCTGTCAGCGGGCTGTATCTCCGATACCGTCATAGGTAGAGAGTTGAAATTCTCACAAATTGTGTATTTCTATTGCCGCTATAACCACAAAAATTATTAAATAAAAATTAAATAAAGTTTAAAATTAAAGGGGGTGGTCCCCCCTAAGTATACAATAAACGTGTTTTTTTCGGCGTTTTGTTGCTGAATATTGTACGGTGGTACGGAACCCTTCGAGTCCGACTCGCACTTGGCCGTTATTGAACGCACAACATCGCGCCAGTATTCCCTGAAGAGATAGACAGAGGTGTACCCTATATTAATAATTATTTATTCAGACTACAAATGAGATCCATTGTGTTAGTAACAATCTTACTTAGCCTATGTTAGTACTTAATAACTAAAACAGATCTTGTTCGATCAGTTAACGCCCATACAAGCGGACTATCTGCCCGGGCGGCTATCGAGTGCAGAATGATGTTGGGACCGTCACGCAACCTGCGAAGTAGTGTGGCAGATTTCTTGCGCCATAATGCGTCAAAGCTGTCAGTGCGCGCGTCGGCAAACATCGCCGACGCACTGCAGAAGCGTGGCAGTCGCAACAGCACCCTGAACGCATTGTTATTGGATATGCAGAGCATTGCAAGCCCTTTGGGTATATTTGAAATTCTGAACCACAGGGCCCCCGAGTACAATGTTGTGCAATACGCCTTAAAAAGGGCTATTTTAACTGCTATAGTACGCGTTAGTATGTCTAACTCCCATGTAATATGGGACGAGTCTATTGCCATCCACCGGGCACTAATCCAGACTCCGGGCTGCTACTGAGAAATTCCAGATAGAAAGACCCACACTTTGCCAGACCCGGGAATCAAATCCAGGACCTCATCCTCGGCAGGTAGCGCTTACGACCACTACACCAACGAGGCAGTAGCCTTTTTTGAAGTCGGTTAAAAATAAAGTGCGTCGTTCCTGGTGAAGGATTGACCATAATGACCATCCCTAGGGTTCCCTTGGGTGTCGTGAAAGACGAGAAATGGGATAGACAACAGTCACTTGTTTAAACTATTCAAACTACCCACTAGTCCAATAAATGGAACAGTTTTTTTAAATAAAATAAAAGTTTTCTCTCAATGTGGGTTAAATAATATTTAAGGCACTAGGTATTCTTAGCTGAGCTGAGATAACTGTATATCGGTATCTTGTGACTTGTGAGTCCAAGCGCGGAATATCTAGTAGGTACCTAGTAGCACGGCACAAGCTAAACAAAAATGGCTCTTACAAATCGTAAATAAACTAGTCTGCTAGCCTGTCAGTAAGGCGTACTTAGGCGTTGGCCACATGAAGGGACATGAGACGAGGACGGGACGCAGACGCGGCATCGACATTCAAAACATACAGAAAGGAAAAGGAGGCATATCGCTTTTCTATCTGCATACTATGGTCTTAAGATATTTTAATCTTTGTATTGTTTCTTGTTTTTATTTTTTTATTACGGACCCTTTTAACGTGCATGTCTTTTACATTGTTCTCACATGTATAATTTTTAACATGTAGGTATGATCTAACCAATATTTTTTAACATTTTTTTATTTATTAAGAGTGTCCGTGGAGTTTCCTGCCCGTTCTTCTCCATAGGTACCTACTACGCTTTGGAATGGGCAACTAATTTCATATTTCTGACTGACCGACTCCTTGACAATTCAAAAGTGCCTGTATGAAATAAATGCTATGAGTTTGAGTTTGTCGCGTCTGCGTCCCGTCCTCGTCTCAAGTCTCTTCTGCGTGCATGAACACCCAATTTTTTCCACCCACTCCCTAAGAGTATAAGACAAAAGTTAGAACGGAACTTATATTGCACATGCACATCCAACTCATTGAGCCACACGTCATCAAAAGAAACCATAAAACATTGACACCGAAGCGGATGCATACCTCTTTACTTCCATACATAGGTTGGTACCTAATTAAGTACCAGAGCAAAGAAAACAACTGTGAGGAGTAAAAAGTGGCTGATTATCGCGAGATGTATGACGGCTACCGTAGAAGGATGCTGGACATCTGGACCTGCCATACTGCGCGTGGGATGCATTTCCCGTCACATTTTATCAAAAAAATATATGTCTGGAAAGTATTTACTTTTATTTATTTATCTAGAATAACTTTTTGATTAAAGTCTCTGATTTTAAAAATGTATTCATTTATTAATTTTGCAGTGACAAAATGTCAATTTATTCTTCTACTTTTACTCGTCATCATGTAAATTGACACAAAATAATTTGATAAGTCTGCTATTTAGCATTTCAAAATTATAATTAATAGCTCAGTGTTAATAATATTTCCTAAACTTTTACTTCGGTGCTGCCATACTGCGCATGAGGACTTTATTTCCCGTCAGTTTTTATTTAAAAAAAAAATTCTCTAGAAAGTATTCACTTTAATCTATAATATAGAATACCTTTTTGATTAAATTCGAATTAAGCTTAATTTAAATATCATTCGTATACATTTTGCAGTGTGTGTACCCACACACTGTAAAATTTTAATTCAGCTACTTTACTCGTCATAATGTACATTATGAATATGACACAAAATGACTCGATAATATGCTTTTTAGCATTTCATAATTATTATAATAGCTCAGTGGTCATAATTACTTCCTTCGGTTCCAATTTTATTGACATAACTAGCTTCTGCCCGCGGCTTCGCCCGCGTGGATGTCGGAAATTATCCCACAGGAACGTGTAACATGTCCTAAATCAGCGGGGTAATTGCGTAGCACTTACAATAGCAATGGGTTTCATTTTGACAGTTCAACAATTAATTGCGTTATTTACGTTATTTCTCGAACATAATTATTAAGCAATAGCTTCTACTTGGCGCTCTGGCGCGTCATCCGCTGGCTGGCCCGCCCCTCCACCCTCGTTCTGTGCGCCGTCGACTCAATATCGCAGGTCATTCTTATCGTTCTAACTTTTAAACTATTTGTCCAAATTACTTAGTGTAAAAGACAAACTTTATCTACATTAAATACCAAAAGCGATGAAGGTATTTATTTTGATAAGAATTAACTAAATACTCTAAAATATGCAATGTAAAAAAAGTATTCAATTTAACTGTATTTATTGCTCACTATTTTGGTTATAAAGGCTTCCACATAAAAGGTAGATATTATGCTGTCGCGGACTTTTATTTAGAACTCTTTAAGACAAACAATCCCACAATACATTTTCTTCATGTAACTCTAACGGTTTAGGCAGCGCACGCAGCATACGGTGGAGGTCTGCCCGGCTTGGGTGGACCACCGCCGTGTCCTCGTGGAGGCGATCGGCGGCGGTGACCTCTCGCGTACGGCCCTGGTTCAGGCCATGGTGCGGAGCGAGAGGGCATGGCAAGCCGTCACCTCCTTCTGCAAAGCAGTAATGCTCGCGAAGGAGAAGGTGGAGCGCGAGGGAGTGGCAAAGGCCGCGCCCTACCAGCCCTAGCCGCCGCCGCCGTAGGAGACGTCCCGGGCGTCGGGAATTGATAGCCGATTTCCGGCCACCGTAGGCGCGGGCCTGCGGACGGAGAGCAACGGGCAGCTCGCCGTCCGATAAGGACCAGGCCCGGGTCGACGGCGCATCGTGTTCCACGCGCGCTTCAAAGAGATATCAAGGATCGAAGGAACACGTGTGGGTTTTAGTCAGTAAGAGTCTGACACGCCCTTCCGCTCCGCCCAGAGCGGGAGAAGTCATTGGATGATTAACCGCCCAAAAAAAAAAAAGGCAGCGCACGCAAAGATAGATCTCAGAGGGCAGGAATTTTTCTGACTTACTTGATACTTATCGTTATATTATGGCCAAATCACATAAAATATTTATAAATTGTACCCTATGTGTTATTCTAATGTATAAGCTACATTATTGTAAAAATCCGTTCAGTAGTTTTTGTGTGAAAGAGTAACAAACATCCATCCATCCATCCATCCATCCTCACAAACTTTCGCATTTATAATATTAGTAGGATTAATGTAGGGCAGTGTTTTTCAACCTTTTTCATGACTTGACCCCATTAGTATGAAAAATTTTTTTCGCGACCTCGACCATTCGAGAACGATTTGAACTCAGTCGAGATTCCCGCTGAGTCGAAGTTTCTGCAGCACGAAACCTAGCCTGATGTTCCCGAGTTGCAGAGAGCCTTGCCTCACGACCTTCCTCAGATTCCTGTGATCGAACTTATCTCATCCTTTTAGCATTTCTGCTACATTGGGAGAGGTTGGATCTTCTTCGAGGCATTCTTACAATAAAATAGTACTTACTACTTAACACACAGTTATTTAGTAAACACGTACTATCGTAAACAATTAAATTATAAATACTTACAGATTATTATACAGTCTAAAATTGTCACAGTTAAGTAATAAGTGTTAAGACGTGTAAACCAAACGTACTAACTTTATAAAACAAAAGAATTGCTAGAAAAATTCATTACTAACCTGAGCTAATAAACTTATACTTAATAAAGAAAATCAAGAAAAGAAATGCCTAACCTATACCAAATACTTATAATATTTATATACAAACCCTAAATAAAAATTAAGATAAGTATACCGAAAATCAAGGAAAGAAATGCCTAACCTATAACAAATGTTCGATGTGATTCTTTAAATTGACATAACTTTTTTATTTATGAACCGATTGACATGAAATAAACACTAAATGTTAAGTGAAGCTTACTACAATATATTAGTGAAAACCGCATCTAAATCGAATAAGCCGTTTCTGATATTAGCGTGCACAAACACACAGACAAACAGACAAACCGACAAACAGACAAACAGACAAAAAAAAATTAATTACAATCTCGGGTTCAGCATCGATATAATAACAACCCCTGCTATTTTTTTTCATATATTTCCATTGTACAGACACCACTTTTCTACAATTTTATTATATGTATAGATATAGAAGATGACATAACTTTTTTATTTATGAACCGATTGACATGAAATAAACACTAAATGTTAAGTGAAGCTTACTACAATATATTAGTGAAAACCGCATCTAAATCGAATAAGCCGTTTCTGATATTAGCGTGCACAAACACACAGACAAACAGACAAACCGACAAACAGACAAACAGACAAACAGACAAAAAAAAAATTAATTACAATCTCGGGTTCAGCATCGATATAATAACAACCCCTGCTATTTTTTTTTCATATATTTCCATTGTACAGACACCACTTTTCTACAATTTTATTATATGTATAGATATACAGGGTGACATCGACGTGAAGCCGATTACCATGGATTCAGTACATGATTCTGAACCCCCCTGCGCTGAAAATTTTCGTCGGTTTTCGCAGTGCAAATGTTACCACTGACGTGTAAAAGCCAACTCCCACGGTGCGCCATATCGCGGACGCGCACCAGCCCGCACGAGGACGCACCGCCACGCACGCGTTCAACGCGCGTCTGCGCTACCACGCACGCTAGGTTTCCCACGGTGCGTCGTGCGCGTGCGTCCGCGATATAGCGCACCGTGGGAGGGCGGCTTTAGACTGTACCTACTAATGCGGTACATTACCTACTTACAACAGATCGAATTTGGAGGCAATGCACTGCTCGCTGAAAAGACTTTCAGAGATTTTCTGTTCCTTGAATTCTGTGTTGAACACTCCTCAACTTCGCCCTAAGTACTTACCTATTTACTATGCAGTCTTATCGTTCCCAAAACGATTTAATTTCTGTACCCACAGGGTGCTCACGGGACCCTATTACTTAGGCGCCACTATCCGTTTGTCATCTGTCACAGGGCTGTATCTTTTGAACCGTTATAAGTAGACACTTAAAATTTTCACAGTGTACACACTGTGTACTTCTATGGCCGCTATAATAAACACTACGGCGCTCGGTGACGCGAATCCATAAATATTATTTATAAAAGTGTTGATTCGCCATTGATGTACTTACTAAAAAAACTATAATATCAATGTGATTCACCCTCATTGGGCGAGTAAATTCAGTCGAATCACCAATAAGCCAATTTACCCCCACCAAAAATCGCTCAACGGGCCTATAGAAATTTTCACTTCAAAAATTATAAAAATAAAATTAATTTTTAATTTTTAACCTAATCCCCATCTCCATAAAAGAAACGTGTTTTTTTTACTAAATAATAATAAAATATTGTTACTTAAATATTGTACCTACGGGTGGTCCGTCAATCAACTCTTTGTGTACGAGTCCAACTCGCACTTGGCCGCTTTTTATAGACAGGTATTTAACATGAATAGAGAAAATAATGAAGGTAGAGACCGTACAGCATTTAATTTTACGATTATAGGTTGTTTTTATTGCGTACGTCGGCCTGGCGTTAATTAAGCCAACATTTGCCTAATCTTTTATGACATTTGCCTGTTTTGTTTGTACCTGATGTACCCGTGTTTACCAACAAGGTACCGACATACGACCTCTGTACACTTGTCAGGTTAATGATTCTTAGAATACGAACTGGGTGTTGGTGTGGGACCTATAGTATCCCTGACGGAGTGAATTTTAATTAAATGGAAAGGTACATTCATGTAGGTTATCTATTTACGCAGGTAAGTAAAGTACCTAAAACATTTTTAGTCGTATTAGAGCTAAATTACTTAGGTATCAATTTTTACATGTTCAAAAATGTTTTTGTCTACTCAACTAAACGTCTCGATTTCACCTCAGCTGAGGACGTCGATACGTTCTACCTGAGGAACCCTAATCCAAATCTATGGCGACTTCCAAATTGAATAGATACCGACACCTGTAGGATATTCATCAGAACTTTATTATGCGGGAATGTAGCACTGGGTGAACTGGGTCTGAGACGTCTGAGTGCAAACTAAGTTATTTTGGATCCACATACATGGGTATGCGCGCCATCTATCTACTTGTAAAGATAACTGAAGCAAAGTGTGGACTCTTAATAGGAATCATTTGTTTGTTGTCATAACGAAAATAATGATACATAAATTATTATTTCAAAGTAAAAATGCCCGCTGTATTTGCAACATTTAATTTTGATAAAATGTATATCAAAAATATTCTTAAAATAGCGCCATCTGTTCATGAAATTAAAAACTATTTAAGAACCCATCACACAAAGTAGTTAGAAGGTTATTTGAATTTAATGTAGATGGCGCTGTTTTAAAACTAATGAAAAGTAGCACTTTACCCTATCTCATATAGGTCTAAGCGGTAAAAAATAGTTTAGAAATCCAAAAGTGCACGCCTCTTAACATTCATTCATAAACGAAAAAGAAATTCAAAACATAGTTTCTAACAAATATGAACAATCTATTTTTATTTAACATTTTTCATGAAGTATGTTTTGACTGCTTTTTTACCCATCAATATGGGTAAAATTTCTAACCTGGCAATCCGTATGTAATGTCAAAGACTATTTATTTAGATATTTAATTTGTCGGTTGCTAGGCAACGGACGAGGGTCGAAGTTGGAAATATGTAGATATAATTTTTGTTCGTTTTTTACTACTTTAAATAAAAGAGCCATTTTCAATAGGGTTCCTTACATGGCTGAAATGAATCTATAAAAAAAATTACTCAATTAATGGGTTTTATCGCAAGTTGCAATGTTTTCAGGTTTCATACATTGGTTGAAAGGATTTTTTTTAAAACTATTTTGATGTATTTCTCGTTTCTGCTGCGTTAAATAAATTTTTGTAAAAAGTACTCTCCATTTAATTATCTATACAATGGTATATAAATTAAGGTTCTGTGTACTAGCAGGAGTGTAACAATAAAAACAGTTGCAGAAATGGGGCAAATCAAATTTTTCGATCGCAGAGCACTCTCTAATAATTATTTCGGATTATGAGTCGTGCAAAAGGATATTCGTGAACGCCCACCCAGGTAGTACCTACGGCTTCCACACCCCTACCCCAATAAGGATTTGATTCCTACCTTTGAATTTATTAGCCTAGTCTCCTGAGGGACCTACGGTTTCTACTTATCTACGAGACGAAGTGTCGTTCTAATGGGTAAATATCATCTAGTGTAGCTACATGGTTCCTGGGGCCCATTTTTTTTTTCATTTTTATTTGAGCTCAAAAATATATTCCGTTATATATAAGTATAACTTTATGCAATTTATCATACTTGGGTACAGACCCCAGCACTTGCAGCACATCAAGTTACTACAATTTGTCAAATTTCTTTAATAGATTTTCAACTTTATCGCTAAAGAGTTCTTTAAAAAGGTTCAATATTGATTGGGAAAATTTGATAGATTGGAGTTGGTTGATGTGCTGGCGTCTGTACATAATGACAAACATCGGAGACAGAAAAATAATAATGAATTTTTAAGCTATTTATCGGGTAATACCAGTAACTAAACAACCGGTCGATTTTGTAAAAATCTCACCGTAAAAATATAGGTGAAGTGAACAGCATTGCAATTCTCTACATAACACTTTGAAATTCGAACGGTGTCTCGTTGTGAATCCGAGATGATTTACTTTAAAAACAAATGAGTTCGTGTGCGATGAAGTGCGCTCACTTGAGTGAGGTTCCAAGTGAGCTATGGAGTCTAATATTAGAGATTGACAACTTACTTCGAACTTACTTCATTTAAGATTTCACGGTTAGATGTTTACAGAATAGCGTTACAAGTATTGTTATTATACGGTAAGTATAAGGCAAAATAAAAACCGAGACATCGAAGATGGATCCTATCTAATTTTACAATACTATCAATAATTTCCACATGCACGCAGATAATTGGCGCAAAAGATTGATTCCCAATCAATAAACAGTGATACTGAACTAAACATTTCTAAAGAGATGAGGAAAAAGTAAGAGCAATTTTTCGCGTCATTGGCATTCGCTCCGGCCAAGTCTAGGCGGGTACCCGGGTACCCGAGAGCCCGAGACTGCTGTGTTCTTGGCCATTTATCACGTCACAAAACAAGAAAAAAAATCACGGGTTTACTGACCCGTTACTTTTCCATTTACAGAGTGTTTTCGCTTATCTCATCCGTGTAATATCCTTTAGTCTCATCCAGTTCTGAAACGCTGACTTATGCCCGTTTTCACAAACACTATGTAATACCTAAATGAACGCCTAAACATTTTTGCACTTTTGAATTTTCAACTCTCGGCGCTGAGACGAGTGTGGAAAATCCAGCGGTACCCTTTTTTTAGACGCTCTTTTAGGTGTTTCCTAATGTTAGTGAGAACGGGTATTAGTGTTTGAGGGTCAGCTCTAGTCATTAATAATTTGCACGTAGTGGCTGGTCATGCTTTGGTACTTTCTCGGCTAGGTTTGTTTTTGTTTACTTTTTTTTGGTTGAGGCGGTCATTAATTCAAGCCGTGAGTTTTCTGCCGTTAGGTATCGTTGATCTTAGGAGGAAGGTGCTTAAGTATCCATATTAAAACCTATCCGATACTGTCCATAGTCAACTGTTGTTTACAATGATAAATAGAGAATTATATCTTAACACTTTCGATTGCACCCATGGGCGTACCCAGGGGGGGGCAGGGGAGGGCAGCTGCCCCCCCCTGGATTTTGTATGAGTAGGTAAAACTGTTAAAAACTGTTGTCCACGATAAGACTTTCTTTACAAATTACAATACCTAAGTATAATGTTTGAATAAATTTTAAAAAAAAACCCCGCTGCGCGGCTTTTCACGTTATATTATTATGTTTATGCATAACTGACTTTAAAAAAGGAGGACGTTCCATGGTCGACTGTTTTTTTTTACTATGGTTAACGATATTTTCGTCAATGAAGCAGTTTTGAAAATTCGTGTACAAATCATTTAAAAAAGAAAATTATATTTGGTCCACAATTGACAAAAATATCGATTAACATACATATAAAAAAAAGCTACGTCCTACGTTTTTTAAGTCGTTCAAAATATATGAACGCAGCAGCTATCAAACTATGTAAAACATGTAGGGGGGGGGGGAATATCTGATTTGCCCCCCCTGGCCCAAAAGCTGGGTACGCCCATGATTGCACCCATTTTCATAGAACCCATTACGCCATGCCGCTATTCATATTGGAAGTGAACCCTCCGGGAGGGTTGCCGGCATTACGTTTGCGCTAAAGTTAACCATCGCGGACGGTCAACCGCATTAGGTTTCGAAACCGTGTTATAAAACACTGTAAAATGGTAAAATGAAATAAGAACAAGAATAAAATACTTGGAGTTAAAACCATCGCATAATCTAATAAATCTTGTTAAAATATACATCATATTTTATTTTCACGGTTTATACTGCTGTATTCGCTAAGAAAATCCTACATTTAAAATGTGCCCTCCGTAGGGCTCCCGGCATCTCATATGCAACTAGGTGAACCCTCCAGGAGGGCTCCTGGCACGGAACGTGTTAAGATACCTACGGTCTTACTGTTTTTCTGCTACTTCTGTGTATAGCGTAATGTCGTAGGTAGTCGGTAATGTCATTCACACATTGCATAAAAACATAATACATTATTTAGAAGCAGCCATTTTAATTCTTTAGAGATAAGTTGTAGGTACTATATTATAGTACTTTTTAGGGTTCAGTAATTAACAAGGAACCTAAGTTTCATCATTTCCGTTTGTCTGTCCGCGGCTTAGCTCAGAGACTCTTAGTACTAGAAAGCTGTAATTTGCCATGGGTTGGGTAATATTGGGTATACATATTAATCACTCCTACAAAGACGTAAAATAAAAAAATAAAAAAAATTGAAGTGTTCGCCTGCACGTAAAGAGGGGATGATGTTTTTTTTCTCGTCTATCCCATTATATCGTCGCCCTCCCCGCTAACTGTCGTATCTCACAAACTGACGTATCTGCACTGACATTACCTACGTGTTCATAATTTTGTTTCGAATAAGTTCTCTCTAATCGTCGTATCTGTGTCATCTACCGTTTAGAAGATAATCACGTATTTTGTTTTGCGTATGTGCAAAAGAAGGGAAGAAATATTCTCACTAACTGTCGTATATGCAGACATACTACAGTTAGTGAGATTTTTATTCCACATAGAGCACTTAGCTAGAATTATTGTCTATAATGTTTACACATTATTTTTTCATTTATGTTATCCAAATCAAAAGCTTTTTGTACGAATATGAAACCCTTTTGGAAAATTGGCCCTTTTTGTCAAATCATCTCATTACTTATAGTTTAACATACCAAAATTGCCAAAAATATTAACACATTTTTTTTTACTTCTTACACGTAACTTGTGTAGCTTTATACGCTAACGAACGAACATTTTTATTACTTTTAATGAATTTATATAACATTAACAGAGTTTTATTTATATTTTTATTCAAAATAATGAAGTCGTAACAGACACAAGTTTTAAAACAAATTTCTCACAGAGTGACGTATCTGCTTCAAATGAATATAACTAAATAAATAGATACCTTAGGGCTTTAAAGAAACTACTAACTTAAAGAGTGAGCAAAGAGCAATATAAAAACGATATTAATTACTTAATAAAGCCACAACTAACGCCACTACATTAACACGATTGTAGCGCCCGACCGAAAAACCGTTGCCCTGGAAAAATATCAATAGCTAGTTACGACAGTTAGCCGGGAGGGCGACGATATGGGGTATATTTTTGAACGGCCTATCCTTTCAAAAAGATTACGGGTCTGAGAAAAAAAAAATCGATTCAGGGATCCGTTCGCGTAGCCGTAAAGCTTTGTGCAGACCAGCGCGACACCGGTTATTGTTATACCGTGAAGTTTTCTTAGAAATTGTATTGTACATGTCGCGTCGCGCGACAAGTCGCGCTGGTCTGCAAAAGTCTTAATGCTAAGCTTTAATTTTTATTAGAGTCAAGTGTGTCCCCTCTTCCAGCTAAATGGTTGTTTTAGGATATGGGAAAAAAATCACGGAAGTAGTATATAATATATAAACAAGTTAAAAGGAAAACTACCACAACTAAGTAGGCTTTACAAGTTAACGAGTAATAGTCGACCAACTTACATTTGCAGTTGGAATGTATGGGAGAACATGTTTCTCAACTACAATGTTAAGTTTGTTCTTGGAATAAATTCATTCGAACTACGGAACTGCACCCTAATTACGTAATGCACGATCAATTTTAAATTGAAACCCCAATCCATTGCTTCATAAGTCCGACAAAAAAAAATTTAGTAGATTTTTTTGGTCGAACTTATGAAGCAATGGCCGATTTGACTAATTCCATGAGATAACCAGTCACACACACACACACACAATCAGCTCGCATTTGAATACATATAATTTTGAATTCTTCTAATCGCCTATCTTTAAATTCCTAAAGGTTCTGTCTGTCATGTCCTACGCAGCTGCGACATGAAGATGACATTTGGATAAACCCACAAAAAAGGTCAGTCAGCGAGTTAAATATGGCTTCAGCTAAATTATTACAAGCAAGGGCTGAATAAAATTATCGGTAAAGGAACTTGACAGATTAAACAGAGATCTGAAGACGGTAAATTTGGTCTAAATGGAGAAAATCCAGACGTTTCGACGTTTGTAAAGGAACATTTGGAAGAAAAACGAAGTGAAGTCTAATAAAGCAGCGAATTACTTATTAAAAAGTTATTATTAGCATGGAAATCATAAATATTTACAACTCTCAACTCAGGTATTTCGGCTCAGAAAATTCGTTTCATCATTTTATCGCAATATTTGTTTTTAATTTAAGTACCCGGTCAATCAATCAATCTGCCTAGCCTTTTCCCAATATGTTGAGGTTGGCTTGCAGGCTATCAGGATTTCAGGATGCAGCTGAATATCAGTATTTTACATGGAGCGACTGCCTATCAGACCTCCACGACCCAGTTATAGGGGTGTCGTATTATACCTAATACGACACGCCTTGGTAAGATAGGTTGTCAGATTTTCGGGCTTCTGACGTTCCCTACCGACTGTAAAAGATCCAAGAATGTCATCCGAGCCCAACAGCGAGGTACGGAGGAATCTCGGTGGTATCCACGGACCAATCCCGGTAATGGATCGACCCGTGCGGCTGTTATTACTTAGCCACGAGCTCCTCCATTTAAGTACCTAGTATTCATAGAAAAAAAAAAGATTTATTGATAGGTGGGCTTTAATTGCTACAAGTACTTATGCCATGTAGAGAACACAGGAGTCTCTAAATAGCATCGATTAACGATTAGAACACAAATTTCATCAAGCCCGTTGATTTATTTCGCAAAATGTCTCCGAATCGAGAGCCGAAGTCAAACGCGGAAATTGAAAAAAGCATTTCGAGGGGATGTTGTGATAATTCAATTCACGGCACAGTTAACAGCTGTTTACGGGGTTTCACATCGCACTGACAGTCTCGCTTTTAACTGTGATTAATTTTGGCGACGACTACCTATTTAGTGGTACTGAGTTTTATATTGAGCGTGAAAATCCGTGCCATTGTGAATATTTTCCACCGAATCAAATTATACTTACGGCCCCGAGTTGGCTTTGGGAAGATAAATCAATTGTGAATTTCGGAAACATGTTTATATTTCCATTTATGCACACACATATTACAAACAGAGAAGAAAAAATTAACAGAAAAATACGTACAAAGGTGATGCTTATTTCTAAAGAAATCTGTTAGAGCATACCTGCGATAGGAAAGCAGATAAAAAGACATGTAGACAACGTTTGTCAGAGTAGAAGGGAAAACAAAACAATAGGTAAATCAAAAAACAATTAAAAAATTGATGAGTATATACTTATATATTTACATACTTCTAAAATGAATATCACTACAATATATATAATTTAAAATAATATTAAATACTTTTGCAACTATGACGAAGTGGAAATAAGAGTAGTGTTCTTTCACTCTTGTTTTAAATACTGCAACAGTTTGGCAGTCCCTAATGTCAGGCGGAAGTGAATTCCACAACCGAACCGCATGAACAGTGAAGGAGTAGGAGTAGAAGTCGGTTGAGTGGGGATGGAATTCAAGGAGCGATATTTTAAGGAAATAAAACTGTCAACGTTGTGTTTTAAATTTTTTGGATCTAGATAAATAGGGACCAATAAAAGAGGACTTTTTCTACGACAACGCATTTTTTTAATAAAGCGTAGTATCTACTTATGTCAAAACCTTCCCCTAATACCTACAGTAATTCGCTAGATTTATTTCCTGCTCTTGAAACTCGACTGAATAGTTAAAGCTGAAATCGGTCTAGATACCTCACCGCATTTTATTTATGAAGAATTATCTATCCCCACAGCCGGCTGAAATGAGATTTGTTGAATTTTAATAAATCCATCTCATTTTAATATTTTTACGAGTCTCAGATATTCCAGGAATGTATACTAAAAATTCCCTCGCGTTGGCAGGGCACGCTATAAGGCAGTATTACGTTTACCTAGCGTCTTATAAATATACGAAAATCTGAACTCAGAACGCGTAGAAATGAAATCTAATTTATAATCCGCGTGATGCCGTGAACCTCGCCGGGGTGTGGAAATACCCCACGTATTGGAAGTAATACTGAATAAATATTTATTAAAAATTACATACAAAAAGGAATACCTTTGTAGGTGGAGCGCTAGTGAAAGTAGAGGCACTTTATTACAAAATACATTTTTGATAAAGTTTGCGCAAGCACATGCCTCGGCGGTTTTATCTTCGACAATTTGCTTACGTTTTTATTTTCGCCATTTTATGCTTGCAAGTAAAATAAATTTGTTTCTTAGCTTACTATAAGATTGGGCATAATTATGCTATTACGTGCTACGTCACTTTTCTCCACATCACATTACACATGGCTTAGCGAGGTGTTCTTTGACGCTCCCCTCTGGAGGAAATTCGAGCATAAAAGTCTGGTGCATACGTATAAACGTCATCTCCAAGAATATTAAACGAGCGACAAGTCGCACTTACATGGAGACAAGTTTTGACATTCAACGATACGTCGCGTCGTCATTTCTTCCTATTTACGTTCATTCCCTATTTCGAAGAAGGTTTAAAGTTTTGGAAATTCTAGCACTTGAATCACTTTACCCCGGTTCTTGAGAAGTTTTCTTTATGAAATCAGATACGGTAGAAACAGTGGTTTTTCCGTGTTCGCTGTGGATGTTTAAGTAAACTGTATAACCATTATCAAAGCTACGTATTGCACGACTCTTAATGCGAAGCATTAGAGTGTGCTCTACGATCGAAAAATTTTTTTTGCTCCATTTCTGTAACTGTTTTTATTGTTACACTCCTGCTAGTACACAGAACCTACTTAATTTATATACCATTGTATAGATGATTAAATGTAGATTAATAATGTACTTTTTAACAATTGATTTAATGCAGCAGAAATGGAAACGGCATCAAAATAGTTGAAAAAAAATTCCTGTCCGTCAATTTATGAACCCTGAAAACATTGTAGCTTGCGATAAAATCAATTAATTGAGTCAATTTTTTTTTTATACATTCGTTTCAGCCGAAGAAGGAACCCTATTGAAAATGGCACTTTTATTCAAAGTAGTTTAATTATAATTAATAAAATACTAACTAAAATATAATATCTTTATCTAAATATTTCCAACCTTTGAATTGCTGTTGCCTAGCAACCGCCAAGTAAATATCTTTGTCAGTCTTTGACATTACGACTTCATGAAAAGTGATAAATTGTTCATTTTTGTTAAAAACTATGTTTTGAATTTCTTTTTCGTTTATGAATGAGTAATATGTATGAGGCGTGCACTTTTGGATTTTCCAAACTATTTACATTATATGCTCGATCTGGCGACATCAAGAGATAGTTCTTTGTGAGTAGGTACTTCGCAAAATCCTTTCGTGCGTGCACTTTCATATAAACTTCCGAGAAATTTTGCGCTCCATGCGAGCTTAAAGAAATATTTCTTTTGCTCTGCGATCCAGTAAAGCTTCTGATCCTTTTTATGAGCTCCTATGTTGCTTATGAGCAATGAATGTCGTACGGTGACGGGAGATTCCAACCGCATTAATGAATAGTCGGTTACCAGTTTGCTAGCAGTGCGGTTTACCGCCCTCCTGATCTATTTGCGTCGGCCACATAATATTATCTTATCTACTAAAAGTAGGTAGGCACCTAAGCGTGAAAACGTGCTATTTTGCTACGTCAGATTATCCTGATTCATGATTTCAGGCCTATATTATTATGAGGGTAATATTATGTTACTTGTTAGCAAAATTCCTGCTTTGACGAATATACCTACGTGATGTGGCATACCATTTTAATATTACACAACTTTGAAATATTGCCATACATAATAACAACACCAACAACAATGCTAAATGCGACCTATTGGTTTATACATAATCAAAAAAAAAAATTTAAAAAAAATATACAGGGTAGATTTTTGAGATGGGGCAGCAAGGACAGCTACCTTAACCGTTGCAGCTACAGGAAAACGGTCTTAGGAGACTGTCCATAACTTTTTGAAACATTTTGATCTACATTCACAGATTTTGAAAAAAATCTACAGTCTGCAAGAAAATGGGTAGTTTTCACAAACACTTGTTTTGATGCTAATCGATCCTGTTTCATATAAGGATCAAAAACTTGTATCGGACCAACAGAGGTTTGAGTACTAGAAAAGTCAGAAATCACAAAAAACTTTTCCCATACATTTTGTAGGCAATGAGCTGCGCCCTATCTCAAAAATTCACCTGTATACGAGTATACCGTGTTACGCAAACTTCAATACTCACCAAACGAAAAACGAAAACGTGAGTCTTGTTTTATTAAGGCTACATAAAACATGACTGAAGATTTCGTTTCAAAATATCATATCCGAAGTAAAAAGTTTGCAATTCTTTATTTTCTAAAACAAAACGTGGGGGATGGCTTGCGCTCTTACGTAAGAAACCCATTTCAGTGTGTGTTCTATTTATCAAGTGTGACGGAGACAACAAATTGATGAGATTGATTCTGTGCGGTTGTGTCACTGAATACAGCAGCAATTCTGTTGATGGAATCAGGAATTGACCCGAGAAAATATAAGGAAGAATGTGCCAGTGTTGAAAATATGTATCATACTATTCATACCGATACAATGGCTTTAGTAATATCTGCGCCATGCGTAGGATCACGATTCACGCTTCTCAGAAATTTCTTAGGCAATTGACGATGATCGTCCTTTACATGATTAAAAAGCTTTCATTAACACCATTAAACTACTACGGTATTTATTTCTTTCATGATTCATTCATTCGAGGAGCTCGTGGCTAAGTAATAACAAGCCGCACGGGTCGATCCATCAGGTTAAGCTACGCTTGCCGGGGTTGGTCAGTGGATGGGTGACCATCTTTACATACCGAGACTCCTCCGTGCCTCGGAAAGCACGTTAAGCAGTTGGTCCCGGCTGTCATTTGTGGATCTTTGACAGTCGTTACGAGTCGTCAGAAGCCCGAAAGTCTGACGCCAGTCTTACCAAGGGGTATCGTATTACCCAGTTACTGGGTTGTGGAGGTCAGATAGGTACAATAGGTATAATACTGGTATTAAGCTGCATCCGGTTAGACTGGAAGCCGACCCCAAGATAGTTGGGAAAAACGCTAGGAAGATTGATTGTGATTCATTCATTCGCAGTAAAAAAAAAATAAAAAAAAATGTGTTCTTTTCGTTTACATTTTACCCAATTCCAAATCACAAAATTCAGCCTTTGAAGTCTTCCTGAACTTTTATTAATCTATAAAATAATAGTATCTATCTTTTAGCGAGAGGGATGTAATTTTCCGCACGAAGAGCCTCTGAACCAATAGAGAACAGGATAAACCTACTTACAACGGATAAAGTCAGTAAACTGATGCTTTATATCTGCTTCCATGAGCTTTACTTAGGCTTTGGAAACATCCCAATAATTTTCTAAATGATTCTTTTAAACCGTATCATACATGACCGTGCTAGGAACGTCAGGCAAAACCGTATTCTTTGTGTTGAAAAGTAATTATTAAATATGTCGCAGTAAGATGGTTAAGTTATTAGTTAGAAGATAATTATATCTCTAGGGATATAGCTATATACCGTAATATAGTTAAAGGAAAGCGGTCCATAGCTGTCGGAGTACCCTATTTTTGTTACTACGACCAATTTCGACGTAGCGCTCCGCGCTCGCCGGCCGTTCCCGCGGCACCGCTTGCTTAGCCCGCTTGGCTCGCGTGTAGTTGGTCACGGTTCTAATACTAGATCGTGCTCGTATCATAGTTATATTCCTGGTAAGACAGTTATGAACAGCTTTCATATAACTATATTATGGTATATCGCTATATTCCGTAATATAGTTATCTACCTATATGATGGCTATTACCAACTTACTGCGACAATTATATTATATTATTATACTATGCCCACAAGATGACTAGACCGTTCCATCACCGACCAACACCGTCGTGTGCCATGCACGGAGCGTCAACATTGTCGGCGAGAATATGTTCCCGGTGCCGATACGCTCCGTGCATGGCACGCGAAGGATGCTACGGTCACTAAAACCGTTATACACAGGGTATGATACGCTGTTGATACGCTTTAGTGGGCATAATATGGCCCGTGTCATGTTTATTTCCATGCCTGATATGTTTATAGCACAGATACGGTATGATACGGTGACTACACCGTATCATACCGTATCTGTGCTGAGCACGGGCAGACTGTCCATGGAGTTTCTTGCCCATTTTTCTACATAGGTACCTACTACTCTTTAGAATGGGCAACTAGCTTCATATTTCTGACTAATCGACTCCTTGACAATTCAAAAGTGCCTGTAAATGGTTTAAATGAAATAAAAATGGTTATAAGTTTGAGGGCCTGTTTCACCACCTACGGTTAAGGGCCCTAGCCCACGGCGACTTTTTGTAGCGATGCTGTCACGCGTTTTATAAACGCGCGTCTGCATAGCTACTATCGCGCAGGATTCTTCATACATTCTTCATACATTTTTTGAATTTATTTGGTAAGTAGTGACTATTCGGTCGGACATCGTGAAATAGGCCCAGAGTCAGATATTTTGCCAACAGGAGGTATTTGTGCTTCCACGGTCCATCGTGCCACATTCTTACTCTGTCTGTTTACAATTTTATCATGAATTTTAATACTCAAGTGGCAAACAATATTACGAGCCGTCGCTACTGAATACTTAAAGGGTAATTAAGGAATAATTTAATAAATGACGTTCATTGTAATTTGATTTTGCTGGAGTGTTTTCATTATTAATTATTAAACGTACTGTAGTAAGGATTCTTTGTGGGTTTGTTTTCATTTAAAAAATGGGCATGAATGATTCTTTTATCGTCATGTTTACCTTTAATTTTGTTTTTGTATTCTGGAATTATATAGCGTGAATCATAAATGTATGGTCTTTAATTAAGGGTACAGACCACGACCAAAAATGAAAAAGTTTTTTCCTTGAGACCCTCATCGTAATCGAGACATAATATTCAGTTGTCCCATACAAAACTTCAATACCTACTAGATCCAAATGATAATTTTTTCGCAAATTTTGCTATGTTGGTCCCAAACTCCCAATGTCCCAAAGCGACGATAGACTTCTAATGATTTTATACAAAAAATCATGTCTAAACGAGTAGTGTTAATGATTTGGAAAAAATATATGTTAAATAAGAGCATTTACCTATTAACTTAATCTGTGAATGTTTTAGATTATGTTTATATTACATATTGTAACTAATTTGTAAAGTTTTGTCTAACGCGGATAAAACACGGAGAATCACGTAAAAACTATCAAGCGTATTTTTCTGAAAACTTCACCATTTTTTTGATTTTTTAATTATTATTCTTTTAGTACCTATACGTGTTTAAGGGGTTGTTTCACCACCTACGATTAAGTTCCTATTAACTTACTTGGATAATTCTGTTCCATTTTTGAATTTATTCGGTAAGTAGTGGCTATTCGGACATCGTCAAATAGGCTCATATCTTAAAATACTTATCTTGTTTTTTATGTATAATAAATTAATAATGCGTCTAATTTGGGACAGCGCACGGTGTATGAAAACAAGGTATGGAATTTCGGGAGTGACACTTGCCTACGTCACTATCCAGTTGCCACTTTATTGCAAAAAAACACGAAAGATTTTAAGTCGCCATTCTGTTAAAAAATATATACAAAGCATTTAAACTAGTTTCGTTTATTTAATCAAACGAAACAAATCAATTCAAACATATACCAACATAATTGTTAATTAAAACCTCATTGTTTTATCGGATTCGCACAGGTATTGGGGAGTTATTATTACTCAATACTGGTAACACAGATGTGATGACGTAGGTAAGTGTCACCCACGTGACCACTGTGTCTCGGAATGCCATAAGTACCTTGTTTTCTTATACCATGGGACAGCGCTCCTTGATGGGCTAGTCCTTACTGACTGGACGTACGACGCGTTGTGTGAGCTCAGCACATAACACGCCAGCTGGCGTATTAAATATGGCACTATATCATATCAATATCTGATATACGTTGCATAAAATCTACTGGTTTATAAAAAACATTATTTCCGCTTTAGGAATAATTTCCGTTCATATTAACTTCATAAAATCTCCAATCAACACTATGAACACCTATGCCTTCAGCATCATTGAAAACAGTATACTCACCGTCAGATGGTTATAATAGCTAATTAAGATGTCTTTCACGACTGCCTGCATCATTCGAAGCCTTTACTTTATTACGGCCTCTCAATCCCACTTTATTGCTACGTAATTAATTTCACACGCCCTCCGTGACTCCGTGACTCTTGATTTAGTTTCTTCACGATTACATATAAATTGTTGGGAACAATTTCGTCGGCTTATTGGCACATGCGAGCGCTATTGTCCTCATGGGTATCGTGATTGTCTGGCTACGAGGTTTAGATTTAATAACCTCTGGTTGAGATTGACTTTGGCTTGTGTAGTTATAGTTTTAGTTTTTTTAGGGTTGCGTAGCTAAATGGCAAAAAACGGAACCTTTATGGATTCGTCATGTCTGTCTGTCCGTCCGTATGTCACAGCCACTTTTTTCCGAAACTATAAGAACTATACTGTTAAAATTTTGTTAAGTAGATGTATTCTGTGAAACGCATTAAGATTTTCACAATAAAAAAAAAAAACAATAAATTCTGGGGGTTCCCCATACTTTGAACTAAAACTCAACATTTTTTTTTCATCAAACCCATACGTGTGGCGTATTTATGGATAGGTCTTCAAAAATGATATTGAGGTTACTAATATAATTTTTTTCTAAACTGAATAGTTTGCGCGAGAGACACTTCCAAAGTGGTAAAATGTGTGTCCCCCCCGCTGTAACTTCTAAAATAAGAGAATGATAAAACTAAAAAAAAATATATGATGTACATTACCATGTAAACTTCCATCGAAAATTGGTTTCAACGAGATCTAATAAGTGGTTTAATACGTCATAAATCGTAAACTGCAATTTACTACAAGAACTTTTATATTATGTTACTTTCTGCTACGGAACCCTTCACGGGCGAGTCCGACTCGCACTTGGCCGTTTTTTTCCGATTCATGTATTGTGCGTATTGTATAAGAATTATCACTTGCTTCAAAAACTGTGAAGGTAAACATCGTGAGGAAACCGGCATGCCTGAGAGATATTTCTCGACGGCATGTGAAGCCAAGTCAGAGGCCCATGGGCGGCTTTAAAACTCTGACACCAGATTTGTCACTAACCACATGAAAAGAAGAAGAAAGTGAGGAGTTTATGTAGAAACTTTGCTAAGGGTTTGTACAAACAAGTGTTATTGAAATGAAAACGTCTTTAGCGGCTTGTGCACTTTTTTGAGATGGGTAAAAAAAAATAAACTCGCGTCAGGACGTGCCCGTAAGATCCGCTGCCTAGCAACCGACAAAGAAAATATCAAAGAAAATATATCAGTTGACATTACGTAAAGATTGCGAGGTAAGAAATTTTACCCGTATTGATGATTAAAAAAAAAAGCAGTCGACACACTTCATGAAAAGTGTTTAAATAAATTGTTTATTTTTGTTAGACTATATTTTGAAAATAAATAAATATACTACTATGTACTACTAATGAATATTGTATTTAACCACATAAATTATAGTACTTTTATACTGATAAATAAAGCAATTCGTGCGAAATTATTCCCTAACCATTCTAAAATATTCAAAAATGCACAACGTTAATGTTCAAGTTTTCACTTCTGCCGGCACTCCCGGAGTGCAACCTGTTGTTTTTGTTTTATATTCATGGTTACTGCATACAATCTCGGATATATGTAGTTTCCTCCCTATGAAGATATTTTTTTATTTCATTAGCACATCTCTGCTGTTTAATTTTCCTCTCAAATGGCATAACTTTTAGGTTCAAAGTAGAAACAGCAATTTTAACGTTGCTAACTTTTTACGAAAACATTTGGCAAAGCTCGATAAACGGAAAAATGTTGTCCAAAAGTTTCTTTACCGAATTTATTATTGTATGTATAATAAAAACTTGGCAAAATTACCTATCTACGTGATTTTTACGCTACAAATGTTGCAGAAGTTTGTCAAAGTCAATTTTCTCTGAAGCGGGTGCCAGTCAAACAGAACAAAAGTTGTTTCAATCTTTAAATCGCGTTGCTTTATTAAATGAAGATGAAATATAGCATTAATAATCTCAATGGTGCTTTGAATATTTGATCCCGTGTCAGTGTTGATGAGTTCATCCCCGGAGATTGCTTTGTTGTGCAAAAGTGTCCCCATCGAGGGTTTAGCAAACATTGCCGTCATTTTGTCCCCATGCCCTGAACAGCCATGATTTGTTGTCGACCCCTCGGGTTTATCGTTTTTTCGGAACCAACAAAAAATAGGTTTACCCTATTTGTAATGGATGTTATGGTATCGTGAATTAGAGCATCATGATGTGGATCTTGTATTGTTTTTCGTGATACCTCGTCGCTAATTGAAATGAAAATAGTCATAGAAAATAGCGAAATAAAAACTGAAATCCAACACTTTATACTAATATATTATTATTATACACGTATAATAATATATTATTATTTAAAAAGGATCGCATAAAAAAAACTGAAGTAAAATGTTTAAAAAAAATTGTCAAGGACAGGTAATTTGACCTAAATAAAAACGGATTACGAGAAAAGTTAAGGAAAATCAGATAGTAAATCATTGTTACGCATTTGGTTTCGGAACCAGGGAATCGATTGCAATAGGTTTAAGGTTCGCGACCACTAATTACATAAACAATAGGTACGTGAATATTAGAAAGATGAACCTAAGGGCCTGTGCACACCACGTTTTTTAAACGGACCGTCGACGCGCGTTTTAGAAACGCGCGTCGACGGCGCGCTTTTATTCTACAGAGCAGTTTGTAAGGTCTACAGGCTGCGGCTGACTTGCGTGCGTATCGCGTCTGTATTGCTACAAACGCGCCGTTAAAAAACGTGGTGTTATACACACCACACACGGCCCTAAGTTATCCCGATATAAACAGTTCTAGTTAAGAAATCAACTCCTAGAAATAACTCGATCCTGACGAACTGCATGCTCAAAGTGTGATACGCCTCGACAGCACGATCTGCAGAAGTGGACCCTCAGGCGTAGCCCGCCTGGACAGCTTTACAGATAACGTACCAAAACGTACCTACTAATTGCTCTCGAACTACAAGCTATGCGGCTGGTAAAACGAACCAGAGGCACGAGCTTCGTGGATATTCCGACACCTGGACAAAAAAGGCCGACAGCGGCCTTTTTCAATTGGTCTTTTACACCATTTGAAGAAAATCTTACACCATTTGCACCAGCATTTTCAGAAAACAACAATAAATAAAATACATAGGTACCTATACAATAACTTTTACTAAGTCCAATTTTTATCATAAAGTTCAAAATTTATATCAAATTTATTCAACTTCTCATTCTTCTATACTGGCATTTTTTTCTAAAAACCATATTCCAATCAATCATATTAAAACATGAAAAAAAAAAACAAATATATTGATGCATACATATACATTATTGAAACTGCAGACCCTCGTATAAAGCTTCGTGCAGACCAGCGTGACTTGACGCGCGACGCGACACCGGTTATTGTTATACCGTGAAGTTTTCTTAGAAATTGTATTGTTCGTGTCGCGCTGGTCTGCAAAAGCCTTAACACGTACCCTAGGCTTTACGTATTCAGTAAAGGGAAAATGTTAACGATTATTTTTTTAATATCTTCGTCATCTAAAACTTCCTCCGACGAAAAATATTGAGTTTTATTAGTAAGCATATCATGTACCTTAGTAAATGAAAATATGGCACACGTTCATAAACTTGATATTTTGGCGACAGTATCACTAGCTGAGTTGACTTGATATGACGAAGATACTTCGCTTTACCTGACATTTTTTGTAAGAAGCTTGTACAGAAACTGCTCATGAATTTGACATATCCTCACATAGCCCCGTACGATGCTGCGAGCTACGAAGCTTACTTTTAGCTACACCTCCTGAATACTTATTACAGCTAAGTAAAAATCGAAGTCATGCCGCGTACCCATCAAGGGTTTTTAGTCAAATACGGTGAAATATTGCTTTCGAAGCGGGGATGGTATACGATGTAGGAATAATTTTAACAATATTATGGGCATTTTACGTCACTTGACAAGTTATTGGTCGTGTAAGGCGATATATTTTTTAAATAAAGTTCTCTGCTAGGATTAAACGATACGTTTTCTATCCAGTTTTCAGTAGTTTTATGTTCGAAGTTAATTTATACTTACGCATTTGCATTACAATAGAGTTTTCGTAATCTCTATTGAATAATACTTTTTGAAAACACAAAAAAGCTCATAAGCATTCTTGTGTTTTCGAAAAGTATTATTCAAAGTATTATTAAAGTTTTATATAGCTACTACGCAGAAAAATAATTTAAATCTCAATTTTCTCAATAGAAATAAAAGATTTTTTCTTATTTAGAGTATGTATTATTTACAGATAAGCTAAACTTTTATCCCTGAGGTAGTGAAATGAAATAACTTTATGAACTTCGAAAATATTATATTGTACGACTTTGCAAAACTGGCTGAAATTAAATTTCCACTTAACGAATTTTTCCTAAACATTTTCTCAAGTATTTCAATAAGCCAATAGAACACAAGTTTGCTTCGTAATTTTTATGCTTCAGTACAAAGAAACACAATATAATAATATTATTCATGATACCTAACTCAGTAAAATTTTATTGGTTAACAGAATTTTCTAACTTCCAGATTTTATAAATTCTTTTTATGCTTCGTTTCCTTGCTAAAATGAAAAGTATCTATAATAATCTACATATCCTTATAATCCATATAATCTATCATCGTATCATATCCTATGATAGTGCAATATTTGCTATACCGCAATAGATACAATGTTATCAATAGTTTCATAGCATGGCTTCCAATCTATCTGTGTATACCAAAAAAAGGTTCTGACGATTTTGGCAGAGAAGTAACTTGTTACCTGAAACACTAGAGTACTTACATTCGGGAAAATTAAAAAGTTCGGACGGATGGATCTACGGGAGAGCTAGTAATAACTATTTCAATAGCTACGAGTCCAGGGCATGATGGTACATGCAACATAGGGGATCGCAGGCTTTGCGTTTGATTGAATCAATTGATGTGAAAAAATTGCGCATCGTAGGGCAACGGACACACTGTATTCTTTGCTAGATATTTGCTAGGGATGGGTACAGTCACGCGCAGCTTTGAGTTACGCGAAACATTTAGAAGCGTTTTTTAAGAGAAATAATAATTGCATCTTTGAGAAACGACATATTTCATAATAGTAGAAATGGTTTTGATAACACTATTTTCGTAACACCATAAAATATTATATATTATCTACTTTAGTAGAAAATCGGTTTTGAATCTTACGGAAGTGTTAGGTTAGGTTACCGCATTTGCGGGACGAAGTTTTAAAAGGAAAGTTGCTTTTATCGTCTTTTTCAAACACTAAGCACACTGAGTATTGACACCGAATATTATAAAAGCCAGAAAAATATTAGATATAAGGGAGGAATTTTTAAAGGAAAGTTGCTTTTATCGTCTTTTTCAAACACTAAGCACACTGAGTATTGACACTGAATATTATAAAAGCCAGAAAAATATTAGGTAGATATAATTCTGTAACTATTCATAAAGAAAAAAAAAACGAAAGTAAAAAAAAATTACACAAAATGAAGCCTGAATAAAATACTTACAAACAAGATTGCTCTGTTACTAATCTGAACACGAAACAATGAACTAAGGTAAGCCAATGTCTACATACCTTGATTATAACAGACATGATGAAATGTCACTCCGAAAAACATCTTCAAAGGCTAAATCCCTCGTACACTGGCTTCTCCAAATTTGTTAAAAGGGATCCAAAAATGATACATGAGTACCGGCCTCTTATTTTCATGTTATAAATGTCACTCGAGTGAGATGGGTCACTCTCACAACACTACTCGTATATGATCGACGAATGACTTGTCATTATTTACGGATTTCATCCTGTTTCATCCTGAAGCTTGTCATATTCAATGTGTAGTGGGGTTTTACAAGAAAGTTCTTACGATGGAAAAAATATAGGTTTGGGGAAACTATATTAATGTATATCTGCCTTCTATAGGGGTGTGAGCATGCTGATAGTGCCCAGTTTAAATTTTATCTCAGACAAATAATCTAGTTATGTGCATTATAATGCTTTTGTGTTTGTTGGTAGCATACTATATCCTTTTTTTTTATAAACACAGACCTAATTAAATGATTTACTTGTAGGATTTGGTTTTAAGGATGCTGTTCATCTGAATGCCCACAATGGCCTCTAATAATACATTATATACTAAATAGTGTATTTACTTATTAACGTTGAATCCTACTAACGTAGAATCCTGCACTAATTTGTAAGAAATAATTTTAAGAACCGGTCTAAAATTATCTCCATTCATAAATTTCTGCAAAAGTAGTAATGAAATTGATATAATTAAAGAGATTAGAACTAATAACAAAACTTTAGAAGACTAATGTTAGTGTAGGTAAAATTAATTGCAAACTAAGTTAGCTAACTCTAAGCACTAAGCCAACCGTAGCGTTTGCCTTTTTTATTATAGAAAAAAATCCGGCCAAGTACATTCGGACCACGCAGAATGAAGTGTTCTGTATTAGGGATGAATTTATCCCAAGAAAAATCTTAACATTGTAGTTAAAAAAACATGATAACTTGACGATGATAAATTTAAAAACTATAAGTATAATATATACACGTAATTATATATAAATATAAGTACAAATAAATACATATAAATATACTAAAACTACTAAGCCTAGCGCCACACCTGCCGAACGTTTCGCGGCGGAACGTTCGGTTATATACGCTCCTAATGTTTTTCAAGTTACCTATGACACATCAGCCGAACGTTACGTCCATAGAAATATGACGCGACGGAGCGTTCCGCCGCGGAACGTTCGGCCGGTGTGGCCCGACCCTAAGATAGTCAATGGGAAAACATTACCGTTGTGATGATACTGCCAGCTTCTTGCGAATGTGCTCGCGAACTTTAATTTTAAAAGATAATGGGTTGGTCGCCATCCTGATTTCCTGGGGGAGCGCATTCCACAGAGAGATAGACTGAACGAAGAAGGAAGAGTGAATGAAGTTTGTGCGGTGAGTGGGACATTGAAGAAGACGATTGTGAGATTTACGTAGATTTCTATTGTGGTTGGCGCAAATGTACTGAAAGTGGGGGGCTAGATAAATAGGAGAAGAGGGAGAGTCAAGAAATGAAAACAAGGCCGTCAGCGCCCTTTGCTCATATAAGGGTTTAGTTTTTTCCTTTTTAGGTACGGAACCCTAAATTAGAAGTTAAACTTTTAAACGCACATTCTGCTCAGTAAATCTCTCCTGTTAATAATTGTCGTTCTTTTCCTTACTCTACTCCCAAAGCTGCTTAGTTAAAATACTAAAACTTTTTAGTATGGCCGAAAGAAAATCTCAAGTTGTTAGTTAAATTCAAATTGGAAAACTTTTAAAATTTATGTTCGCAGTTTTAAGGCGCCTATTATGTCTCCTCTAGTCTTTACATGTGTCGGCTGGTGTTGTAGAGAGGTCCAGTTACCCTGGTTCCTCCATACTGTCGCAAAGCAGTTTCATTACGTATTTAATACGTTAGAGGGAGCTAAGGTTTTTTGGTCCTACAGTACATTCGGTTACGTGAGAATTGTGCTTGCACGCTGACTGCGAGGCAATAAAATGTCCTTTAGGACGAATCCTAAGGTCCATATAATAAATTATTTCATTATTTTTATCGAGTGTTTACGAGAAGCTGACGTAGGCGTGTGTGTTTTTATGTTGGGAGTTGGGATAGACCACTTCTTAAGATTATTTGTACATATTATGGTTGAAAAAAAAAGGAAATTCATTTATAACTCAGTAAAGTCAACATACATTTGAATTGGATTAAGATTGTCCATTGTGTATCGAGTGGAGGCTAATTCTGGCTCGTGGCTAAGTAATAACAGCCGCACTGGTCGATCGATTCCACGGTCAGTTCGTGTATGAGTGATTATCTTAACATACCGAGACCCCTCCGTGCCTCGGAAAGCACGTGAATCCGTTACGCCCGGCTGTCATTCTTGGATTTTTGACAGTCGTTATGGGTCGTCAGAAGCCCGAAAGTCTAACAAACAGTCTTACCAAGGGGTATGGTGTTACCCAATAACTGGGTTGTGTGGAGATACAATACAAAATACAAATACAAAATAGTTGATTGTGCCAAAAGAAAATAACATTACATTAAAAACGTGTTTGGAGCGTCCTTTTAAGTCCTTTTAACAATGGTTGTATTAGAAGGCTCAGCTCTTTCACATCATTGTCGTACACTTATATACACTCATATTGGCAGATCAGATAGACAGTCGCTCCATGAAAAACACTGGTATTTAGCAGCAGATGCGCCACAATACTAGGTAAAAATTATACTGATAAACGGTTAGAAAAAAATATGGCAAGAAGCAAAAAAAGCCTTTTCCTGGATTTAATTTTGTTTCAATGCTCGCTATGCAAGACGGTTTTACTTTGCCTTTGCCGGTATGAAATAAAATAACAATTTATTGTTTAAAGCATTCACGGAACATTGCCTTCATTATCCAACAGCTAACCTAGAAGATTATTTCAGAGTAATTTTCTCAATCATAAGAATAGTGTCCAAGGTTTAAGTACGTAAAGGGCACTTTCTATTGGTCGTCTGGTGTTGGTTCGAGAACAATAATTTGTCGGCCAAAACCATTTCTGAAACACTGAAATTCCAAAAAGATTTGCCGTTATTCCGTTTTCGTATCTTGAAGTAATTTGACCAATTTGTAATTTTAGGGTTTCGTACCAAAAAAAAACACCCTTTGTTTGTCCATATTTACCGCTTAGGTATATTTTATTAATCGTAATAAGTGGTCTAATGAAATCACAGAATGCGCGTGATTACGTACGTGAAAGTGAAGTATAGTAGTTATGGCGGTACAGTTCCCTTAGTGCGAGAGTCCGATTCGCATTGCCACGTTTTTTTATAGAATGTGTTTAGCAAATAGCAAGAAAATCATCAAAACAAAAATGTCCGCCGCATCTAAACAACATTATAATCGAGTATAAAACGTCGTGCGGTAAAAGCGTTCTAGTATTAGGTATGAGAGATATTTTAAAGTGAGGAGTGCTCGCAACAGAGGGAGATAATGCGTCGTTAATGGAGTGCCGTTGCAGCCATGTTGGCTAAGCGACTTTCACCATTACTGGATTTGTAAACGTGAAAAATAAACGTGTTTATATCGAACGTGACACTTTTAGCGTTAACGAAATAGATGGGCTAGAACACTTCTAGGGTACTGTGTGCGACTTTGAAAGTGCATTTAGAACTAAAGGAATGGGTGGTATTATTTGAGAACAGTGGGGTGGGTGGGTCGATTTCTTTAACATTACAGTGTAATCTACTTACGTAGGTGGAGAGCCAGTTAGACGTGGGTCTCCTAATTACTGCTACCAGAACATTATCATTGTCATAGTCTAAACAAAACACTAGAAGAATAATTAGAAGACCGAAATTAACGCTGCTCATCAACAGCTTATTCTGATACCTCTCCCGCTGATGAAGGATGGCCATAAATGGGTTTTGCCTTATTCTGGAAATGTTGTTGTAATTTTTATGCTGATATTTAAATCTCTGTTGCTAAAAGGAAGTTCGAATTTCAAGTTTTCTGCCACTATGTTTAATAAATTCCTTTGTTAACAAACTATGAAGATATTTCCAACTTCACTGTGAACAATAGTTTGTGCGAAGGCTTTCTTACAATTTCAAGCACTAGAGAGTATGGCGCTATTAATTTGACCTCGCGCTACAGTCGCCAAGCCACTTAGAATTCCTTTTATCGAATTAAATATTCCAATCTTCCTCTTCCTCCAATAAATTTACGCTGCTGCAGGAAACATTGAAAATAGTTACGCTAATATTGTTTCACTTTAATTCCTTTGAGAGTTTATTTTAAGATATTATCATACCATAGGATACTGCATTTATAAGGCTTGCACTGACTGGACAGTTCTTCTCAAATTTGTGTGGTTTTTTCCACAAAAGAACAACTCGGACAGTAATCTGCATGGTCCTCATATAAAATATGGCCTGACCAAGATATGTCTGGACTTTAAAAGGGCCTCTGAGTTTATTTCGGTCTTTCTTCTCAGAGTAGTTGAGGAATCACCGAACTCATCTAGTGTTAAAACATAATTTTGTTTTGACGCGTAAAAGTGCTCTTTGAACGAATTTACAGAAAAAATATAATATAACACTTAATGCACTGGACTGCCTCAGTTTAGTGAGCTCAATCATGACGGCTAAAGTGCTAAATGTGAGTTCCTGGCTTCAATGTCTGAATCGAAAAAAGTGTCTTTGGGTTTATGCACTACGAAAGTTGACTTTAAAGACTTGCTAACCTTTGAATACCCTCTTGAATTCAACCTTAAACACAGCTGTGTTTCTGCAGTCAACTAACCCATCCACACGAAATTAAAAACACTTTTTCGACTAATTGCCTAACACTTTCAACATTTTTTGGTCGTAGTTATTAATGCTGCAGGCTTTTGACACGTCCTAACGACCCGTTCAATCAACCGGCGGCTTAAAGTACTCTTCCAATGGGAGAGAGCACATATTGAAACAGTCAACCCTTTCAGTGACGAGCCGTTACACTTGCTTAGATGCAGTTGCATATTGCCTTCAGAGGAAGCGTAAGGGTATTGATGGAGTATTCAAAGGGTTGTGTAGAAATTATTGAAATTAATATTCATGAATGTAATGTTTCAGAATTGATTTTGGATGTCTCTATATTACTATTACGTTTATAGTGCAAAATACCTGAACAGAACTTTCAGTAATTTGCTGGTATTTTTTCAAAAAGATTTGTCATTATTTATACATTTATTAATAATAAAATCGTAACAAAGTGTGTTCATGGACAGGTAATGGAGAAATATTATTAATTGTAATTCGCTGAATTCGAAATGTGATACATATTAATATTAAATCGTAACAAAGTGTGTTCCTGGACAGGGAATGGATAAATATTATTAATTAAAATTCGCTGAATTCGAAACGTGATGTAAAATAATTATTATGCATACAACTCTTTTGACATAATATCTCTGTCATTATACCATTCAATGAATTATTATTATTAAATAAATTAAAATATCAGTAAAGGTTAATAACACTATGTGGTTGACTGCATGTGTAAAGTGCAAATTGATTATTTGAAAATATTTATTCACTTACGTCAATTCCTGTATAAACTGCTTAAGAATCATATAGGTATCTATATATTGATATTATGTAATGAGGATTAACATCATCAGAAGATAAATCCACTGATGTCACTGGGTTTTTAATAACACATACTGATCGTTGATAGGGCCAAATAGGCCGGGGAAATTAGATTTGAACCCTGCACTAAATCATAACAGCGATTTTTTTCTTGAATCGTGTTTTAAAACTTAGCTTTAATTTAAATACAACTAGAAAATTTAGTACTTAATAATTTTTTTATTGAAATTTTTATGGATGACAATGGTTAAGGAGAATCGGCAAAAATGTATGGAAGCTGGTCCAATAACAACCAACATATGTCATTAGAAAGGTATTCAAAGGTTCCATTATCTAGTGTCCAGGTCAGTCATCAGCTTCTCGTCATCAGGTAAATAAAATAAACAGGACTCATTAAGACACATATAATAAGCCCACACTCGAAGGGTTTACTAGAAGCTGTACAAGAATTCCGTTATCTAGCGTCCAGGTTCATCATCAGATCAGCTCGATGGTACCATATTATTGTTATATCATCGCAATGCATTCGAAAATATTCAAACTAGACAACTAGAAGTGATTAATATTCAAGTGTTCCGTTATCTACCGTCCAGGTCAGCCCTGGCGATTTGAAATGAGTCGCCATAGTAGTTGTTGCTCTTTATTAAAATGCCTATCTATTGACATTATGTGTGGTTGTTATTGGTCATGGGGACCATTTTTTCCAGTCCTCCATTATTGACTTACTTGTAATACCTAATCTCTTCGTCAAAATACTCCATACAAACATATTTGTTAATATTTTTTTCTACCACGTAAAATTGAAATTAGATGTTTTCTTTAAAAAAAACGTATACGCGGGAGTGAAATTTTTTCAGTATACATTTTAACATACTCCCTTGTCCATACCCTACACGCTAATTGAAAAAAAAAAACTGTATTAAATTAATGAAAAGTTAGCGAGTTTGGTGTAAATTCCGTGGGCTAAAACCTGGGCAGATGTAATGTATTGTATAGGCGACGTAATTGCTTTTAGCACTTTTGACAACAATTCCCAATATGTTACTAGGGTTGAAATTATCGAAATTTCACATAGATAAATTTACCTTGTCGTGTTATAACGTGCAAGTGCATGTGATATTCAACCGGGTGATTTAGTACATTACCGCAGCGGCCGGCAACATATGTAAGTCCATCAATGCTTGGTTGCCAAGGCGGTAATTCAAACTAACAATTAATTATAAATTCTAGAATCAATGACAAACATCAATGATTTTTCATGCGCCAATATGTTCATTTGTTACTTTTTACTTTAAACAGAATATTAAGATAAGTTAGCTCCTCGGTTGCATGTTCGAAGTAAAAATTTCGTTCCATTTACTCAATAGTTATAATATATATAATAGTTATAAAGCTCATATTTACTAATATGAGTTTTTTTTTGGAATTTATTCGTCCGCTAAACATGACAGAAATTATACAGAGGTTTCAAAATAAAGCTCTGCGTATGATAACCCACGCGCCCTGGTTTGTACCCAACGAACTACTACACCGTGACCTACGAATGCCCACTGTGGAGCAGGAAATCGTACGCCATACCAAGTCCTATAAAGAACGAATCCAACAACACCCAAATACTCTGGCTCGGCCACAAATGGATAATCACAACAAAGCGCGACGATTAAAGCGCAAAATACCTCAAGACCTAATCCAATCACAGTAATAACTTCTGTCTAAACAATGAGGATGTGACACAGGTCACATACTGAGCGAGCCAGCGATAGCACCAACCAACATCCTGCTGAATGTCCCATGAAGGAGACAGATTGTAGTCAATAGAGAACAAAAAAAAAAAGGTTACAAAACTCTTCTTGACATCAAATTATCAGCCAATTATCAACATATCCACAAATGGAACACTAAAATAGACTAACGTATAACGTCAATAGCTTATCTTTCTGAGCCATCCAGAAAAGTTAACAGAGATATTTTCTTCCCGTGGATTGTATTTTATTTATTTTTATTATGTTACACCGGGAAGATTTGGAGCATCGCCGTCGTGTCGTGGCAGCTGAGACGTGTATCTAGGTAATATCTGACGTCTTGAGCGCAAGTTGTAAAAATGTTACTTAATTTTAAGTGACATAATAAGTAGCTGCAATTTTGGGTTAAGATTATTTATTTTTTCTAGTTGACGTTGTTAAGTTTTCTTTAAACTTAAGACAACTTAGCAACGTCAACTACAAAAAATTATAATATTTGGACTATCATACAATGTCAATATCATACGAGTATAGATATATATAGTATCGTCCATGTTTAAAGGTGTCATACTCATTACACATGATACGATTTTATTACGTATTTTCTTTTCTTTTATGACTACAATGGAAAATGTAACTGTATAAAAATGAAATGCTGTTCGTTAGTAAACGCAACATTTGAGAACGGCTGAACCGATTTGGTTATTTATTGTTTTAAAATATTCGTAATAGTCCGAATCAGGTTATTTATACCGCGCTTTTATTTTTTATTTGGAACTGAAAATGTGTTTTTAAAAATATAGATTGACATTTTGACAGGACAACGTCTGTTGGGTCAGCCAGTGTAATATAAATATTAATTAATAACGTAATTGTTGTTGCTACTTTTAGACGACAGATATTTAGCTGCAACGGAATTCTGAAGACTGTGGCTGGTAGGATCTCTTCCCCGTTATGGAGATCCTTTGTTAAGAGGGTAATTTGAATTATGTATTATTTTATTATTTTAATTTTAAATCGAATTGTATGGATTAAGTAATCTGAATTAAATGAATTTTATTGCACGACTCGTAATGCGAAGCATTAGAGTGTGCTCTACGATCGAAAAATTTTTTTTGCCCCATTTCTGTAACTGTTTTTATTGTTACACTCCTGCTAGTACACAGAACCTACTTAATTTATATACCATTGTATAGATGATTAAATGGAGATTAATACTGTACTTTTTAACAATTGATTTAACGCAGCAGAAATGGAAAAAGCATAAAAATAGTTGAAAAAAAATTCCTGTCCGTCAATTTATGAACCCTGAAAACATTGTAGCTTGCGATAAAATCAATTAATTGAGTCAATTTTTTTTTTTGTACATTCGTTTCAGCCGTAGAAGGAACCCTATTGAAAATGGCTCTTTTATTAAATGTAGTTTAATTATAATTAATAAAATACTAACTAAAATATAATATCTTTAACTAAATATTTCCAACCTTTGAGTAAGTTGCCTAGCAACCGCCAAGTAAATATCTTTGTCAGTCGTTGACATTACGACTTCATGAAAAGTGATAAATTGATCATTTTTAAACTATGTTTTGAATTTCTTTTTCGTTTATGAATGGTGATAAGTATGAGGCGTGCACTTTTGGATTTTCCAAACTATTTTTTTATTTAGGTTATTTACAGTAAGTGCAGATTAACAACTTTTTAAATACTACCCTTGTATGTTTCATCTGACATCCTTTTAGTAATAGAATGGGCGTTAATTTATCGAATACCTTTAAACGAGCAATTCTTGTATATTTACATGAATATATATAATCTGAATCTCGGAAATGTCTCCAACGATTTCGATGAAAGTTGCAATTTAGGGGTTTACGGGGGTGAAAAATCGGAGTGTATGTCATTAGTTCGATCAACAGGTGTGCGACATGTCATAAGGTCGACAAGTCGTTTGTTCGACAGGTCGCTTGTGCGACAGGTCGTTACTTCGACAAGCAATGTACGTTAAACAAATATGGCTTCTAGATAATACGGTGCTCGATACCGATGGCGCTACTACTTTTTACTCGACTGCCCTGGGGCAATCAAGAAGAAGAGCGCCAAAGAAATTGACCCTACTTCTGTGGTATCAAATTCAAACTAGTAATGAGTAAATTCCATGCATTGTTTTTTTAGTTTTCGTGACCACTTAATACCGACGCGGCTAAACCGCGGTAGGGCTGCCGATTAGCATTTTCTTGGTTTATGTAAACCAGTGGCTCCTAACCAGTGGTCCGTATGAGTCAAAATATGGTCCGCAAACGATTACAAATTACGCGGGCGATGCATCGCCTCGCGCCGATTATTGTGAGTGGCGAGACCGCGGGAGTCGCGGGACCCGGTACCCCTCGTAATAGGGGTATCCCATAATCACTGTATTGTCGCTCGCATGAGCCGCACAAAGTACATTCTAATATACTATGAGCCGGTCAGTTGTTGATTGATAAATTTTATCGTTACGTCCCAGAATATTACGAAAAAGAAGCTAAAGTTGATCAAAAACTGAATCGCGACCTTTTTAGCACGGATGCTGCTGAAGTCACAGAAGAAATCCAGGAAGAACTCATTGAATTTCAAAATGATAGAAACTGTAAGGACGCATTCGAATCTAATTTTCTTGAGAAGTTTTGGAGTAAAAAAGCAATTTCATACACCAAAATTCGAGAAATCGCCTTGCGCTATCTTATGGTTTCCTCAACAACTTATTTGAAAAAAGGGGTTTCTGCTTTGTTAGTAAATAAAAACAAGGCCATCAATCGATTGAAAATAAGTGATGATTTGCGTGCAGCTTTGAGCAATACCAATAATATTGGTCCTAAAATTACCGAACTTGTGCAGATGCAAGCTCAAAAATCACATTGATTCAAAATGTACCTATCTGTACTTTCTACAACAAAAAAAATAATGTTTCCTTTTAACCGATAAAGGCCTCACCGTGTCCATTTACTAATAATGTTAATGCATGTTACTTAGTTGAGTTTTTGAATAAAGTTTATTTTCGGATTGATTCAGTTTATTTTTACATTATTACACATTATTTTAAGCCTGTAATATAGGATATCAAAATGAAGAACGTTGTACAAAAATATAAAAAGTAGTAGCCCCATCGGTATTGAGCACCGTATTACATATAAGTCATAATTTTGTTCAACGTACATTGCTTGTCGAAGTAACGACCTGTCGCACAAGCGACCTGTCGAACAAACGACTTGTCGACCTTATGACATGTCGCACACCTGTTGATCGAACTAATGACATACACTCGAAAAATCGATCTACCTAGGTCTCATATCTGGGAAAAATCGTTTCCTTTATTTTCACAGCCTCGGAAATCTGATAAAACGTTGATGTACCTGGACGATATGTTTATATTTTCACCCCGAGCCGCTCTCGGTTGACCAGATATTTAGATATAATACAAACAAGCTTATTACAGACTTCCAAGAAGTTACAAACATTAAGTTTTAAACGAAGATATTTGCAAACAATTCTAAGTGGTCACGCCAATCTTGGGGGCTTCGAAACCATTCAAAGTTTAAAAGGGAGGTGTAAGGACTTACATACACAGCTCGGATAGCGGGGTTTATGTGGTTAAGATGTTTATGTAATAATACATACCTAAATATTGTTTATGTATCATATAGGAGGACTTTACCTTCTTTCGTCGAATTCTCGTATTTCATCTAAGTTGTTTTCTTATACCAGTTTTTTTATTAAATAGGTCGTGTGTCAACTTCCAGGAATATTCATTTATCATACACTTTTGCTAAATATAGTTTAGTCGTTTACTTAGCTCTATGTACTGAAAAATCCCCAGAAGGTCTGAAAAACATTACCTTCTTTCCACGTAACAGGAGCTAATGTTCTGTACATTTTTAACAGTTATTGGCCAGTAGTTTGCGGTAACCGTACACAAGATGTTCAATGCGTATTTTACGGGAATTTCTAATGTAGCGTAAGGCAAAATTGTCTTTTTAAGAGCCATAAGGAAAGCGGGTGCGTCGGGGGCCCAGTGTTGCCCACATGAGTTGTTATTTACGATTGGCGAACACACTTTCCTGGTCCTTTTTCGCTTTTATCCATTTCGTTAATAGATTACGGCGAAGTCAAAAGAAACGGTAATGGATTATTTTCGCATGTCCCGATTTAGGTCCTTCCTCGAATGATGTTAATTCACATGTAGGTGCTTACTGATTTTTGAGCTACTTAGGGAACATTGGTAGTAGAGTAGATGCCTACTTTATTTTCGTAATTTTATGTAATCTTTATTAATTATACATATTATAAATTAAAGCTGATTCTCGTGTCTGTCTGTGTGACAGATTTTGTTGAGGGTTTCACCATCATTTTGAGAATTTATTCATGAAGGTTTATGTGTATATTATACAGGGTGGTTATTTAGTGACGTGCATCCGTCAAGGGGGTGATTCATACTATACAACTTTCGTGAAACACATGTTATAAGATTGAAAAAAATTGTCAGACTATTTTGATTCATGTATGAAAATGTTGTTTTTACTAATCATAATATAATTATGTGTTTATGATTTTTGATTCACGAATCTGATATCAGTTTCATGGTGAAAGTTGTTTAGTATGACGGACAGAATCACCCTCTTGACGGATGCAGGTGTCTAAATTACATTATTTATGCACGATGATGCCTGCGGATAAATTTTTATGTTTTTTATGTTATATAATAATAATTATACTTAGATCTGTGGCCCGACTGTCAAAATGACGGCAACGAAATTTTTTCTCCGATGTATTTTCTAGTATTTTTACACAATAAACACCCAAAAATATCGTAAAATAAAAGGATAATAAGCCACCATAACCGAAATATATATATTACACTACCAAGATGCAAAATGGACTACGATGTAACAATACACGGAGAATACAAAAATGTTGACGCGAAGCCGGGCACAAAAACTGATTAAAAACACACACCCAACATCTTCGGGTTCGTCGCTCAGCTCCGCCTCGCAGTTGCCGGATCCTGCTCCATACGTGAGTCCAGTGATACCGGCCGCTGCAGTTGCGTCGAGCTCGAGCGACGAATACTTCTCGCCACCGACGACACCACCACCAGTACGTCGGCGCGGAAGAGGCCGACCACCGGCCAGCTTAGGACCCCGAGGCCCACCGGCCTCTGATAGGGCCCCCGCTCCCGGTGGAAGTGTGCAGCGCATGAAGTGGACACAAACTGTCAACGAAAATGTCATGCGCGCATACTTTGGGGCTACAGAGGGGGGAAGTAACTTGACTGCGTACCGTGGTCGGATGCTCTCTCTGTTTCAGGTGCTTGAACCAGCTATCAACGTGTCGGCCCAGCGACTATCGGATCAGGTGCGGGTCATCCAGCGTAACCATATGCTGGATGACGCCGTACTTGATCAACTACGCCTCGAATCACGGAATAACCTCGTCACGCCTACTCTGCCACAGGTCGCGGTGCAACTACAAAACTCACCCAGTGCTCCACCGCGACCCGACCACGTTGGTGAAGAGGATGATGACGGGGTTATATCCGTGAGTTCCCAATGCAATGCAGAATTGAGGAACGCTTTGGAGGATGCTTTCCGGGAGCACCGCTCCACTCCGCCTGGACTCAGGCCACGTTTACCTCGTTTGCCCATGCACAAGAAAAACAAGGCGCTGGTGTGTACTCTAGACTCGCTGCTGTCAAATTGTTTTGATGGCAGCAAAGACCTCGCTGATACCCACTCGATCTTGTACTGCGCAGCTGTAGCGGCATGTCGTGTAGCTCATGTTAAATTTCCCAACAGTGACAGAGCTCCACGACCAAAACCAGCCGTACCAGCTTGGCAGTGCAGGATTGAGCGTCGTATCGGTGAGGCTAGAGTACTCATCGGCAAGCTAATCTGCTTCAGGGAGGGCAATACTCGCCCTAGAGTGATGCGCTTTGTGAGGCGGGCGTTCTCGGGGACTGATATTAGTCCTCGAGATTATTTAACCCGCGTCACAGAGCGTATCGACTTCCTGAAGCAGAAGATATGTGCATGGGCAAACCGTATCCGACGGTACAGGCGGAGGGTGGAGCGGTACACTCAGAATCGCACATTCCAGAACGATGAAAGGTGGGTTTACAGGGCTTGGGAGCGACCGGATCAAGGTGTGATTGACACGCGCCTGCCAGATAATGACGCCATGTGTTCGTTCTGGCGAAGCATCTGGTCGGCGCCTGTCAATCACACCGAAGGAGATTGGACTAGGGAGATCGAGCGGGCGTGCGAGCATATACCAGAAATGGGGGCAATTACCATCAGCCCCCAAGATGTAGCTCGTGCAGTCCGTCCGTTGCCTAACTGGAAATCTCCAGGGCCGGACGGGCTGCACAACTTTTGGATAAAATGGTTCCATAGGTCGCACGCCCGATTGGCATCCCAGTTCCAGTCAGCCTTAGAATCAGGGTCGCTACCCCAGTTTCTAACAACAGGAATAACCCACCTGCTCCACAAATCAGGTAGTACTGCGGAACCCAAAAATTATAGACCGATCACTTGTCTACCGACGGTCTATAAAGTTTTTACATCCATTTTGAGAGCTAAAATTAACAACCACATAGACACCAACTCCATCATGTCTGCCTCTCAAAATGGATGTAGGAACGGGTCCCGCGGCACTAAGGAGCTGCTCCTCATCGATATGGCCATTAGCCAGCAGGTTCGTCGTTCCCGAAAGGGTCTGTCGACATGTTGGATAGACTATAAGAAAGCGTATGACTCGGTGCCACATACATGGCTCATGAGGGTGCTGGAGTTGTATAAAATAGATGCAACTCTATGCACCTTCCTGATGTCGTGTATGGGGCAATGGAGGACGGTTCTTCGCTATCCAGGATGTCGACATATCCAGAGGAATAGCGAGCCGATAAGGATCGAGCGAGGTATATTTCAGGGCGACAGTTTGAGTCCACTTTGGTTCTGCCTAGCCTTGAACCCTCTAAGCACACTGCTGGAGGATTCAGGGCTGGGCTATCGATTGAGAAGAGGAGGTCAGGTTATATCTCACCTCCTTTACATGGATGACTTGAAACTCTTTGCCCCCACCAACTTGCAACTAATGGAGCTACTGAAGGTAACTGAAACTTTCAGTAGCGCCATCAGGATGGAATTTGGTGTGGACAAATGTGCGGTCATGCATGTAAAGCGAGGGGAGATTGTGGAATCCGAAGGAACCCAACTCTCGGATTCCATACACCTAAGATCCCTCTCCTCAACCGAAACCTACAAGTATTTGGGTATGTCGGAAGCGTTGGGCATCAATGTTACTGACATGAAGCAATCGTTGAAGGAGCGCTTCTTTGGCCGCCTAAATAAAGTTTTGAATAGTCTTTTGTCAGGCGGAAACAAGGTGCGCGCCTTCAACGGTTGGGTCATGCCGGTTTTGATGTACTCTTTCGGCATACTCAAATGGACTCAGACGGAACTTGACGCCCTGGATAGGAGGGTCCGCACACTGCTGACCGCAAATCGGATGCATCACCCACGCTCATCGGTGATGAGACTGTATATCCCGCGGAAGTGCGGAGGTCGAGGCTTCTTAAATGCTAAGACCCTGCACAACCGTGAGGTATGCAGTCTCAGGGAATACTTCCTAGAGACCGACGTGGGGATGCACCGAGATGTGGTCTCAGTGGACAAGGGCCTCACTCCGCTATCCTTGGCTAACGAGAACTGGCGCAAACCTATAGTATTAGAAACTAATGACCGCAGGAAGGTATGGCAGAGCAAAGAGCTTCACGGGCGCTTTTACCGGGCCTTGCATGGGCCCGATGTAGACTTGTTAGCGTCCGTATCCTGGTTGCGATTCGGTGATCTCTTTGGAGAAACCGAAGGTTTTGTCTTTGCGATTATGGACGAAGTTATGATGACGAACAACTACCGAAAATATATTGTGAAGGACGGCACGGTTGACATCTGTCGGGCATGCCACCGTCCGGGGGAATCAATCCGACACATTATTTCCGGCTGTTCTCGTCTGGCTAACGGAGACTACTTGCATAGGCACAACCTTGTAGCCAGGATTATCCACCAGCAACTTGCTCTGAAATACAGTCTTGTGGAATCGGAGGTACCGTACTATAGGTATGTGCCCGACCCAGTTCTCGAAAATGGCCATATCACATTGTATTGGGATCGATCTATCATCACTGACAGGACTATTGTGGCCAATAAGCCAGATATAGTGGTGATAGATCGATTAGAGCGTCGCACAATGATTATTGATATTACGGTCCCGCATGACGAAAACCTCATGAAAGCTGAAAAAGATAAGCAGATTAAGTATCTTGATCTGGCTCACGAGGTTGTCGACATGTGGGATGTGGATACAGCAGTCATTGTGCCGATAGTCGTGACAGCCAATGGCATAATAGCCAAGAGCCTCGATCAACACCTGAGGAGGCTCTCGTTAGGCAGCTGGATCAAGGGCTTGATCCAGAAAGCGGTACTTCTGGACACGGCGCGTATCGTTAGGAGATTCCTCTCTCAGGAGCCCTGACCACCGGTAGCCTGGACCCTGTTCCCGATACCGGTGGGCTACTATTTTTTATATTTTTAAATGTTTTTATATCTTTTTTTTTAAGAAATATTTAAAAATGTAAATGAATATGTATATAAATAAATAAACGAAATTATACTTAATTAGTTGTATAGTTGTATTATGTTCTAAGTAGGTACTGTTTATTTTATTTTCGTTACCTATTTATTAGATATTCACAAATGACTGAACCTGACTTGATTTGCGTACGTCTTTTTCGGGTGACCACTGAAAATCAGCGCTGTGCTGTGGGTCCCCCATAGCACAGCATTATGCTGAGTGGAAGCCTTCTTATCACAGTCATGACGTGCACTATTTCTGTTCTCTATTTTGCTACTCATGTCTTCTTGTATGCACGTGTTTCTGTGATGAATAAACCTATTTTTCTTTCTTTCTTTCTAAATCGCCACCCTGTATTAATATTAAACTTCCACATTATAAAGAAACTAGCATCACCCCGCAGTGTCGTGTCACCCGCATAAGGATAAAAAGTATCCTATGTTCTAATCCACGTCATGGTCCACCCCATGTGCCAAATCTCATCTATATCTGTTCCGTCGTTTTAGCGTGAAAGCGTAATGCTTGAGCAGCACCTGATTCTATCGTGACAAAACAATGCATGCCAAAGCTTCGTATGTTTTGCTCGCTAAAAAGTTATCGTATTAATGCGGTGGTCACATGAGTGGCTTCATAATTTTAACGTATTATCGTGCAATAATCCAATATGGCTCTCCATTATTTCGACAGTGTCTACGCAGTCGAAATGAACAACCCTAGTGCAACCACACGCCACGCTAATTAGCGTGTTAAAACCCTTTCATGTAACCGCCACCTGGGCGATAAGTGCTACGCAGCCCGAACTATCGCGCCTCTAGTCGATAAGGTTAGTCACATCTGCGTGTATCGTATCACTGTGCGAAGCTTCGTCACGATAGACGCAGGTGCGGCCCCAGCATTACAAACAAAGAAACTCACTTTCACATTTATACTCGTAATATTAGTTAGGAGGTCGATGATTTGTCAAGTCGTAAAAACTGTGCGAAGTTAGCCATGCTGCGGGTTGCTAGTTTAAAAAAAAAAAAAAAATATCTGTAAGTTGATTTATGTACAAACACTTTTACAGTAGACTAGCTTTAGTTAATGGATTATTAATAACATCGATTTTCACCACGCCAATTAAACGCATATACGCCGTCCAAAGCCAAGCAGTAATTAAATCGATTAACACTGTTCTAGTATTACATATTAATTAATATCAACAACTACTCATCTCGGATTGGCTATTAGTATAATATCAGGGACTGAGCACAGCTTAATCTTATAATCTCATAACGTATTCGAGGTGATTCCAGTACATAGGCCTGCAATGATGATGTTTAAGGGGACCTTAGTCAGCACGGACTTGAAATGTTACTCAAAATAACGTTACGCGTAGTTCCGGCAAAGATAATTTGTACCGGTTTACCAGGATCGTAACAAAATTAATTCCTAGCCTAAAAGTAATACGAAACGAAATCTTAAACTGTTTAATAACAATAATAACAATATATCGTTATAAATATATCGGTATAACGAAATAATAACGTTACACGTTAATAACGTTCATTTAAAAACGCAACATTAAAAAAAATATATGTAACATTGACACAATCACGTAATATAAAAGTAGGCAGGTATCACAACTATTCATTCACAACTAGATGCTCTCTCGAACGAATATGACGGTGGCATACCAGCAACCGAAATATTCATCCATCTCATATTCATGATCCTTTAAAAACGTATTGACGTTCTGATGATGTAAGTACGCTAAAATTAATGAACCTCTGAAAACATTTTGCCAACTAAACTAGGGTACTCCAAGCAAACGGGTTAGGTTAAGTTGGAACTAAGACCAACTACGCGCGAGCCGAATTAGTCGGAACTTTTGAAATTCAAATAAAAACATGACAATTTCTTATGGAGAAGCCTTAAAACACTGCCCGACCCGAGGATCGCACTCAGAACCTCATACTCAGCAGCAGCGCTGGGGGCTCTCCAAAACAAACCCGTACCCTAATTACAAAACAGATTCCTAGCCCATTGCTTAATAAGTTCGAAAAAAAAAATCAGTTCATTTTTTTTTGTCGAACTTATGAAGCAATGGACTAGCAATCTGTTTCAATTCATTTCAATTTAAAATTGATCGTGCATTACGTAATTAGGGTACCGGTAACCTTAATTAGGGTACCGGTAACCTTAATTAGGGTACCGGTAACCTTATCCACAACATCGTCACTTCATGTTCTCCTTTAGATATTGTAATCGAATATTTTGATGTTAGTTCATAGCTGTGGTTTATACACCCGGATTTAGAATTTCAAAGCAATTTTGAGTGTGTATGGAATTTGAATGGCTTCCATTCAGGGCCATGTGTTGTGGTGTCGGTTATTGAATAGACCGGTCCGGTACGACACTTCATAGTATGTTTTCAGATGAATGGAGGAATTACAGTTTGTGAGCAAAATGAAGGTTAGAATTTCAGGAAATGATTTCAAGTTTTAATTACTCTACAGTCGTGCTTGTTATCGTTATCTGATTTAAAATTTTCACATAATATATATTTAGTTCAACTGTTATAAATTGGCATGCATTATTAAAAAAAAAAGTATTCGGGACTTTTTTTTTTCTTAAAGAAACCGTTTTTTTTTTAAATATACTAGTACGTGTCGGACATTTATTTTTATTAGATTTGATGTGCGGTCCAATTTTCGATTTGAATGCAAGAGCGAGTGAAAGTGAGCGCGAATAGCACTCTGCCTGAGATAAGTTGGATTTTTGCTTTTGGAGATACTAGGCTGCAAGAGCGAGCGAAGCCAGCTCGAAAATTTAGGCATATAAACATGTTAATCAAAATCAATCGAAAATGCGCCAATTCAACAGGAGTGCCAATACTGTGGTAAAAGTTAAAGGAAGTCGTGTCGCCTTTGCACATACAGGCGTCAAGTCGTCAACGCAGGACGCCCTTGCGGTGCGCTGAGTGGTGCACTTGTCTGCCACGCTTGAATTTGGCGCCTCCTAACGGTCGCCAGGCCACGTGCCCCGGTTTGCCCCCCCCCCCCCCCCCCCCTAGATCCAGGGCTGGCCCGTTCTTCTCTATAGGTACCTACTATGCTTTGGAATGGGCAACTAGCTCCCTATTTCTGACTGACCAACTCCTTGACAATTAAAAAGTGCTTAAATGGTTTAATTGAAATAAATTCTTTGAGTTTGATCAATTAAAAATAAAGTTCAAAAGTAAAAGTAAAGTCGACACTGTTTTCATAAGATACTCAAAAGCTTTCGGCTATGATGCAGAAATAGTTGACTTAATTAAGCTAGCACTCAATGTGTTTGCTCTTAAGTTCAGATTTACGAGTAAATATTAAGTTAAACTGGTTCAAAAAGCAAATTGAAATTCATTAAGATGACGATGCTTGGTTGGTTTTCATCTATATGTATAGGTTGTTGTGAGATGAAGGACCGCTCTTCTAGGAAACCACTAACCCCACTTAACGTCTGAAATTTACCGGTGAATGACGTCACTGACGCCAGTAGCATACCTCCGCCGCGAAACTGTAGCAGCCAAACCGCAGTAGTTCAATTCAAATGGCTCGCGTCATGTTCCGTTACTCGAATTTCGCGTAGCAGAAGATGACGCGAGCAAGTTGCATTTTACTACTGCGGTTTCGCTGCTATGGTTTCGCGGCGGAGATGTGCTACCGGCGTGAAACATTATTTTTATGTTGGTTAGTTTTAGTAGAGAGCGTTTTTTGACACCGTAAAGTCAAGTCCCGCTGCGATCATTTTCAAGACAGCCGTCATTGCGGCCGTTATATGGCGGCCACCGCTCTTCTAGGAGACCGTATCTTAATTAAGACGAAGCTAGTGACTGATCAAAGCGGATAGGCATGATTATGTTCAATACGATAAAATTATGTTCAGAAAACGACAGTAATATTACTTTATACCTACAGTCACTATGTAAGTAAATGACGAGTAGAAATAATATGTGTGCTGTGCTGGTCCTGCAGGCTGCGGCTGCAGAAAACCTGAAGCGGCGTAAGTATAATAAACTTACTGAGAATTATTTTTTTGAGCCGTTTGGGGTTGAAACCCTCGGGTCGTAGGGTCCAAGTGCTCACGGCCTCTTTATAGAAATCTCAAAACGGCTATTTGACACTTCCCGTGACCCAAGGGCTGGTTTTTACCTTGGGCAGAGGCTAAGTATTGCCATACAACATGGCAATGCGGCCAGTCTCTAGAGTACATGACCAGTCGAGAGCGATGCGGAGGAATTTTTCGATGAATTTTTAGGTAGGTTAGTATATCATTTTGCTATTTTTGTTAATTAATTAGTTATACGTTGTTATGTACCCACTTGTAAATATCTATATACAAATAAAGAAATAATATTAAATTAGCTGATGTTTCTCGTCCAATAATATTCAATTTATTATGGCTGACTGTCTACAGGAATCCTACATGATGTTGAGAGAGAAAAAAAAAATTGCTCTTTACCAAAAATAATGTATCTGTAACTTTAGGGCTCTTTCGATGATTAAGTCTTTGAAGATTGTTAATATTTTCAGAAAATACGTACTTACTGAAAATATTGTTATGATAATTTATATCAAACAGTAACTTGTGGCATGTTGTAGGAAAAATTATATGAAGTACGTATTTTCAATTATATTAGATTGTTCCTTAACATTTTTTGGAAATCGAAATGGCAATTATATGAGGCTCGATTTAAATACGCCGATTAACTCGATTTAAATGTGCCTTTGTAAATTCGTACAATTATGCATTTCCAATCCACTGGATGCCGGAATAAAGCGAAGTGGTGCTTGGGGAGGCCTATGTCCAGCAGTGGACGTATTTTGGCTGAAATGATGATGATAATGTATTTCCAAACACAATCAAAGTTAAGTACCTATGATTTTATCTAGGATGATACTTTGACCCATTATTTATTTTATAGGTACCACCAGAATTTACTATTTCCTGAAGCCCCTGAATTCACTGAAAACGCGTTACGTACACGCCTTTTGTTGCAGATATGTAAAAACAATAGTCGACCCGCTTTTTGCTGCCAGCTGTATGGTGAAAACAAATGTTTGTTTTAGTTGTGAAATAGTGAACGAGGCCCCGTGCCTATTAAGTGGAGAGGTGAGCAAATAAAAGAGTTAGCAATCGAATAAAGATTTTTCGTTTTGTTGAAAAGAATAGCGCGCCGCTTGGGGGGTTAGTCGAAAATACTCAGCGCAAAAATGGATTCAGTGTCAATTTAGAGACATTGTTCACTAGGTATGCTGCTTTTTTTTTTGAAAATGTGTTTCTTTTAATGTTGTAGTTTTGTTAACTGGCCCACTGACCCGTCTATTTAAAAGGAATGCAATGTTGATGTGACAAAGTTTGTCATCATAATCTGAAACATTTTCTTGCATATTCAGCCTATTTACTTCAATAAAATCTAGGATATTCCGAATAGGGCAGATTGTAAATTATAGCAGAGAGACAGACCCATGTAAAATAACAGCGTGTGATATAATATTTACTAAGAATAAATGGAATTATATTTCCCCAAAAATTATGGATATGACGTTAAAATAACGCCCACGCTGAATAAATAAAAATAAATCATGAATATTAAATGTAAAACATCATTTAAAATTAATAAAGTATCGGTGGAAGCTTTTATGTTTTAAATAATTACATCCTTCCTTAATCTCTTTATTTACATAAAATAATGACGGAGAAGTAATTACGCAGATGAACCAAAAGTTATTTTATACTCCAGTGTCACATTTCCTCAAATTACCAGCATAAGGCGTCAAGTTTGTTATACAAAGTACTTAGGTAACAACGAGTTTATGAAAGATACGAGAGAAATAATACTTTGAGCACAAAAGAAGATCTGTACAACAGTTTATGACGTAGACGGTGCGACGTCACGTTTGATGTGCGGCCGACTTACAGTATGGTGATCATATTTCGGCGAGCGCTAGTTTCAAAGCGAGCTGCCTGTTGGGACAGATAACGTAGTAAATGTCAATCTCTGTAGGTCTGCTCCATTTTGAGAGGATCAAAGTTCCGGGTACGGATTATAAGGGTCTAAGATAAGCTTATTTTCTGAAGCCTAATTTTCTACCCACCTACTTCCTTTGTTGAAACGTTGATGAGTCCAGTTTTTGTGAATGTATCTGGGTCGGAGTTCGGCCTCGTTTCTTAAAATTAAATTTTACAATTAGACAATTCTTTTGTTTCCATTATATTTTTTTTACTGGACTGCTAATTACTCGTGATTACAAGGCATATTTTTTATCTGAAGGCTTTTTTCAGAGATAACCTAAAAAGTAAACACAGAAAATAATTAGTTTAAGCAAATGGTAATTGTCCTTACAGCTAACGACTTGTACTTATTCTAGATTTTTGTGTTGCGGAATAGTCGAGAAAAATGGAAAAGGTGGATTTTTTAATGACCGAATGCACACTAATAAAAACAATAGCAACGCGAGCATGGTTAGAATTATCTTTAAAAATATAGTATACGCAAAATTATCAGATAAACTTGCATTGTCCGCTATACAATTTCTTTTTGTTATTTTATGAAAATAATGGAATAAGGAAAAAATACGTTGCTTTTTTATCGTTGCATATGCGCTGTGTTGCGTTTTATTGTTGCATTTTTATCCTCGTGAAAGTCTTGGTGTAAAAGTCGCTCTAGGTATATAATAGTACATTATGATACGAGTGTGCTATATTGGTCATTACCCATGAGGCGGTATTATTCGCGCGAGCCAAAGGCGAGCGCGATAATTTAGCCGAGTGGGTAATGAACAATGCGCACGCGTTTCATACGACGTTTTTCAACACATTTGCGAGGAAAGAAACCGTCTTGTTGTAAGAACTTATGCTACAATAACGTAACTTTAGAGAAATGATACATTTAGATTTATAAAGTTCAACTGACCTTTGTTGCCAGGTACTGACTATCCACTTCCTGTAAAAACGTTTCTACGTCGGTTCGTATTTTTCTTAATAATATGTAACCTGCAGTAACCACACAACATAATACGATAACAAATATTTATGAAAAATGGCGCGCTGGATTTTTTTTCGGGTAGCGATGCGCGCGCAAGGCACTGACAAAACCGCTGAACAGCCTACCATCACGTTCGGTCGGAGGTGGAGACAAAATTTGAAACTTGAAAAAATTAGATTTCGCTGCTAATTATTACTAATTATTCTCTATCGAGAGAGAGTGAGAGAGAAAGTGCGAATTTGGTCAAATGGAAAATACAGTATGGCGATTGTGAAAATTTTCTCATTTTTCGTCATGGGTGGCGTTTTCGTAATTTTCGATAATGCTAAAACCGATAGTGAGGTCAAAATGTTAATCCAAGATGGCGGCTGTGAAAATTTTCGTCATTGGTCTCGTTTTCGTAGTTTTCGATGGTTCTAAAGCTGATAGTGAGGTCAAAATCAAAATCTAAGATGGCGGCTGCGAAAGTTTTGTCATATTTCATCATGGGTTTCGTTTTCGTAGTTTTTGATGGTTCTAAAGCCAACAGTGAGGTCAAAATGTAAATCCAAGATGGCGGCTGTAAAAATTTCTCATTTCGCATTTTTCTCACCCATGACGAAAAATGAGAAAAAAATTTGCAGCCGCCATCTTGGATTTACATTTGACCCCACTATCGGTTTTAGAACCATCGAAAACTACGAAAACGACACCCATGACGAGAAATGAAAAAAAAAAATTACAGCCGCCATCTTGGATTTACATTTTGACATCACTATCGGCTTTAGAACCATCGAAACCTACGAAAACGACACCCATGACGAAATATGAGAAAATTTTCACAGCCGCCATCTTTGATTTACATTTTGACATCACTATCGGCTTTAGAACCATCGAAAACTACGAAAACGACACCCATAACGAAAATGAGAAAAATTTTGCAGCCGCCAACTTGGATTTCCATTTTGACCTCACTATCAGCCTTAGAACGATTAAAAACTACGAAAACGATACCCATGACGAAAAATGAGAAAATTTTTGGAGCCGCCATCTTGGATTTCCATTTTGACCTCACTATCGGCTTTAGAACCATCGAAACCTACGAAAACGACACCCATGACGAAAAATGAGAAAAATTTCGGAACCGCCATCTTGGATTTCCATTTTGACCTCACTATCGGCTTTAGAACCATCGAAAACTACGAAAACGAGACCAATGACGAAAATTTTCACAGCCGCCATCTTGGATTAACATTTTGACCTCACTATCGGTTTTAGCATGATCGAAAATTACGAAAACGCCACCCATGACGAAAAATGAGAAAATTTTCACAATCGCCATACTGTATTTTCCATTTGACCAAATTCGCACTTTCTCTCTTACTCTCTCTCGATAGAGAATAATTAGTAATAATTAGCAGCGAAATCTAATTTTTTCAAGTTTCAAATTTTGTCTCCACCTCCGACCGAACGTGATGGTAGGCTGTTCAGCGGTTTTGTCAGTGCCGTGCGCGCGCATCGCTACCCGAAAAAAAATCCAGCGCGCTATTTTTCATAAATATTTGTTATCGTATATGTTGTGTGGTTACTGCAGGTAACATATTAAGAAAAATACGAACCGACGTAGAAACGTTTTTACAGGAAGTGGATAGTCAGTACCTACCTGGCAACAAAGGTCAGTTGAACTTTATAAATCTAAATGTATCATTTCTCTAAAGTTACGTTATTGTAGCATAAGTTCTTACAACAAGACGGTTTCTTTCCTCGCAAATGTGTTGAAAAACGTCGTATGAAACGCGTGCGCATTGTTCATTACCCACTCGGCTAAATTATCGCGCTCGCCTTTGGCTCGCGCGAATAATACCGCCTCATGGGTAATGACCAATACAGCACACTCGTATCATAATGTACTATTTTATATTTTTTAATAGGTGATAAAGGCATTATGTCATGTCTTGGACTCTCAAAGATTGTTCCACTCAACTCAAGGCAAGTGGCGATTTATAGAGCTGTATAAACATCATAATAAAACATTATGCAGCACATGGCTTGCATTTCCGAAATTGTGCCGAAAAATACGGCAACATAGTTCCGAAACAATGCGCTGATATGAACGTGGCCCCGTTTGGACAAGACCTTACTTTGTGCGTCCGGAAAAGATATAAGCTATCTAGTTATGACGTAAAAAGCATGCCCGGCCGGGGGGCAAGCGGCTAGTGAAAATATAAATTAATTAGTTGGTAACAAAATTACCGTGACGAGGGTCACAAAAAAACAATGTCCTCCTACCAAAAACCTTTTAACGAGAACGTTAATGGTAAGCTTCTGTGATATAATTTGTGACACGTTACGAAGGGCGTGTAAAAGCTTCACTAATGACAAAATGTGTGACTTACTTGCCTAATAGGTAACCAATGGTTGTTTCTATCCTAAAAAATAAATTGAGCAACAACAGAAAAATAAAATGCTTAAAATAGATCTAAACAAATCCGACTGCAAAAACACAACTGAAAAGAGAAAAACAAGCATTATAATCTATAGAATTTTGGTATTGCAGGCGAGGGACAAACAAAAGTTACACCATATTTCCGGTTATAGTTTATTCCCGCCTGCGATACCAAAATTTTAAAGATTTCTATAGATTAACTCATTACTAGCTTTTATTTGATACCAATATAGTTGTAATTTATTTAAAAAAAAAACCTTGCCCTCCCTTTTTATGTATTTGCAGATGCAATATATAAATATTAAATAGCCTATGTCACTCCCACAATTAAGACGAACCTAACGACTCCTCATAAAATAATGTTAAAATCCATCAAGCCGTTTAGGCTACAGGGCGTGCCAAAGAAATAGACCTACTCTCGAAAAACATTAGGTTTTTTGTTTTTTATTAAATAGGTAATTTTCTCGAGCAGAGCTCGGTCGCCCAAAGTTTAAAACAAGAAGGCTACCTTAGAATAATGACACGGCAGCATGGAATTAGTAAGTACCTACCTACTATCATGGCGGGAATTAGTATGTACTATACATGGAATTAGTATGAACTATCATATACTATTAAATGAGCATTCTCTATTTTCACCAGAGCAGAGCTCAGTCACCCATGTTTATACGATAGTTAGTTAAGTTTCTCATATTTAAGTGAACTACAGTCCGGCCGTCGAGAAAATGCGTTCCTGACACTTGTCAGTTGGACAATTTCTAGTAGTAATAAGGATCAAATTCGCAAAACACATATTCGTTACTATGAAACTGACAGGTGTCAAGAACGGACTCTCTTTTTATTATTCGTAGTGACAGCCGGACTGTATGTATGTTCTTGTTGAGAAATAAATTTCTTTAAGCCGAAGCTTTAGAAAGGCACAAAGTATGAGTGACAGACATGGAAGAGGCTCTTCAAACCAAAATTTTTACCTACGAGTAGTTAAAGGTACCAGAAAAAAAACCGGCCAAGTGTGTGTTGGACCACTCACAATGAAGGGTTCCGTAGATGGAATGAAATTTTTCCATAAATTGAAAAACATCTTTTCGCATACATCGATATACGTCACGGTCAATTCTCCAACTGTAAATGTAAGTTTGTGATCGCAAAATAATTTTCTAAGTGATAAAACTACAAATTAACGATTTTCGAACTTTTTCCTTTACTTGTGCTGCGAGACCTTGCTTCTTGCGGGCGAGTATCAAAGTATGTCACATAAATGGCCGTATTTTTTTATGCATTGACTTAGAAGCTTGTCTTTTTTAGAGCTCCAAGTGACCATAGATTAGTACACCATAGATTAGTAGAGTATTTGGTATTCATTTCAAGTTGATACCTCCATGCGTTCCTGAGAAAATGGGTGTTGACAGACGGACAACAAAGTGATCCTATATGGGTTCCGTTTTTTTCTTTTGAGTTACGGAACCCTAAAAATAATAGTTTTGTATCAAAGATAGTTTAATTTTGAAGAGGAAAAAGCTTTTGTTCTCTTTTTAAGCCCCTCCATTACATCGCTCAGGATTGCGTGTGGACGGAGCGGAGGTGTGGACGGCCGAAGACGACAAACTTATAATGTACAGACGCCAGCACATCAACTTACTCCAATCTGTGAAATTATCCCAATCAACATTGAACCTTATTTTTAGCGATAAAGTTGAAAATCCATTAAAGAAATTTGACAGATTGTAATAACTTGATGTGCTGGCATTCTGGCATCTATCTGTACTTAAAAATACTGTACGTAAAAAATACTAACTGAAATTGCCTGTACATTCAAATCATAACGTAATGTGTCATAACTTTCTTTCTCTAGACTGTTTTATGAAATGGCTATAAAAATATGTCAATTTGTTTAACAATTAATTTCCCTGAGTGTATGACAAGTAAAAAAGTATATGTTAAATAATAACAAAACACAGAGAAACAACAACAACACTAATAGGTCTTCAGCAACTTTATAAATAGAGCCTGAATTTGTTGCCTCGTTGGCTCGGTTTTAATAAGTTCTTGTGTAACAAAACCAGCCAAGTGCGTGTCGTGTGCTCACACAATGAAGGGTTCCGTAGTTGGGATGAATTTATCTTAAAAACAAAATTAACTTTGTAGTTGATAAGTATGTTCTCCCATACATCAATATACGTCACGGTCAATTCACCAACTACAAATGTAAGTTTGTAATTGCAAAACATATTTTTTTATTTGATAAAATAATATGCTTCCTGCCAAATTTCATGATTCTAGGTCAACAGGAAGTACCCTGTAGGTTTGAATTTATTTGCGAGTGTCATCATAATATGCAAATACCCGTATTTTTTTATTGCGTTGTATTTTCGAGCTTGATTTTTTTAGAGCTCATAGGGACCATTCATCTACGTATTTGATATTAATAAAAATAAAAAAAACTAAATCTTGTTACCTCCACGCGTTCTTGAGAAAAAGGGTCTTGTTGACAGATATATAGATAGAATATTCTTTATTATGTACACCATAAAAAGTACAGGTATAAATGTAGAAATTTTACATAGGGTGTCACAGACTGACAGTCAAACGGACGGACGGACAACGAAGTGATCCTATAAGGGTTCCGTTTTTTTAACTTTTGAGATACGGAACCCTAAATACCAGCTAAGTGCGTGTGGGTGAAGTCAATTCCTAGTTGGTGGTGTGAGGCACATTTTCTTTCGTCGTTGGAAACTAAGTTAATGTGGGTTTCTTTATTTTACAAAAGAACCCAAAGAAGCCTGCACTTTTTCATTAGCTTATTATTTTAAGTAATTTTTAATAGAAATAAAATATCAACATTTTCTAAATGGCTACGTAAAGGAGCTGTAGGAAAGTTTTAATGGAAAAGTTTTTAGTTCAAAACAACACGGTTGGAGTGCACTGTTAAATTGTTAAAGTATGTTTTTTGCGGCGGTTAAAGTGCTGGTTTTTGTTTAAAGAATTTAGGTAAACAAGGCGACGCCATCGTTCGGTGTTTGTCACGTAACCTTTGTATTAGAACGTCAGTTGTCTTTCCGAAAGTCATCTGTCATTCTGGAAAATTGATGCATTGCTACTGAAGTGTTTTTCGTGTACTTTTGTGTTTATGAGAAAATATTAAGGTGTACTGTATTTTATTAATTTCCAGATAACTTTTTAGTGATGAAGAAAATATGTCTAACCGCCATATTTATTCTTCACATAAAAGATTTCTGATAGTTGAAAATTCAGCCCTAAAATCCTTAGATATTGGGGTTTAAACTATTAAACGAGCAATATAATAATATATTTGTCATCACGTTCTCGAAAATGCCTTAACGATTTCAATGAAAGTTGCAATATAGGGGTTTACGGGTGCGAAAAATCGATCTAGCTACGTCTCATATCTGGGAAAATTCATTTTCTCCTAATTTTCACCCGAGCAGAGCTCGGTCACCCAAAGTTTAGAACAAGATGGGTACCTTAGAATAATGACATGGCACTATGGAATTAGTAACTACCTGCTATCATGGCAGTATGGAATTAGTAGCTACCTGCTATCATGGCAGTATGGAATTAGTAGCTACCTGCTATCATGGCAGCATGGAATTAGTAAGTACTTACTATCATGGCACCATGGAATTAGTATGTACTACACATGTAATTGGTATGAACTATGTGTATTCTCTATTTTCACCCGAGCTGAGCTCAGTTGACCAGGTACTGTAAAATTAAACAAATAACATCAATTTTGAATTCACGTAAGCGTTCTTACGTTAAAATATGGTCAAGTAGTTATATTTAATTATACCTAATTGATTTTTATAATGTTTATTTATTGTTAAATAATTTTTGTATAATTTTATACTGTATATTTTTAAATAATTTATTAATAAGTTATTTAATACAAATTGAAGTCAGTTTTGCCAAATCTACAGAAAAACTTGATTTTTCAATTGAAAAATCGGCCAATAATCAACATTTTCATATTATGAACAAACAAAATATGGTAACGAATATCCTGTCTTATCCCAACACAAAAGAAACGCGCCTTGTCTACACTGTCCAGCCAAGTGAAGCAGAATGTTTTTACTTCCCCCTTCCCCGGTGAAACTTTTTCTTACGAAAGCCAAATGCAAATGCCTGTCAATAAGTGTGGCTTTAAGCTTTGGTTTCACTACAGTGCTAAGAAAATACATTTTATTTTCATGCGAAACTGTAGAAAGTAAGATGGATTTGCTTTGAAACGTTTATATAAAAACTAATTTAGGTTCAAATAGTTCGTCCCTGTAGTCGAAAGTCCGCAACCATTTAGCAAATATTCACTTGCACACATGCAAAGCTTCCTCAAATAAAATACACGGGTAATAAACTTCACCCTGACTTCTGAGGCCTGACGGACTGACGTTACGTAACGTTTGTTGTAAAACAGTAGGGTAGTGTGGAGGCACCTTTAAATAAATCCGACCACAAGATAATAAAATGTAAATTACTGCGCCGTAACCTTTTTTACCGAAAAATCCTTGTTACGTCGTGAACTTAACATAGATCGTTAGGAGTTTTCAATCTGCTATTTAAATGCTCTCGCTTCTTTTATTACGAGGAACAAAAATTTACTCTTCGCGCCACCCCGACGTCCCTTCGCTTCTTAATTGTCTCATAAAACAAAGGGAATGAACCGTTTTGCGTCCCCAGTACTCCCATTTTGCAAGAGAGTTTCGTAACCAGTTCAGTCTCCGAATAATGTTTCAAGATTTTTTTTATTTGAATAGAGCTCGGAATATCGTAGAGTTTTACTATCACAGTTGCTAAGAAAAGTACAAGTTGCTTCGAATTGTTTTGTCTTTTTTTGCTTTGTCACATTAGAATAGCTGACTGAAACTACAGTTTTATCTGTATTCTTGTTATTTTATTCAGGCACCTGTGTGTGCTTTTTATAACTTCAGTTTTGTCGTAGATTTTTTAAATATTAATTTATGTGTGGGTGCAAAGCAAGTTTGCGAAACGGGAGTGTGAACTGTGTCCATAGAAGAGGTTCTGATGTCGAGGCTCTTTTAGAAGATTCCCTTTCATTCCGTCAGCTTAATCCCTGACATAAATTATTTCACTCTGGATTTGAACAGCTTCCCTTTGAACTCTCGAAAATATGGAATTTGGTCGGAATTCGAGGTTACAAACTACTTAAGGATTCTTTTTTGTATTTTTTTTAAAATCTCGAATATTCCGAGTCGCATTCGCAGTGGCACTAAGCCGTCGTAAACATTCTCCTGGAATAGAATCCGCTTCAAGTAAGACTTTTATACCATTTCAACACAGTTATTCAGTTGACTTTTAACATTCCTTATGCCTTTGTGATGATAAATGCTGGCGGTATCTTTTTTTATCAAAACTGTTTATTGAAAAACTGCAAATGTTAGAACTACAGTGTTTTAAAGAAATAGCTTGTCTGTTTTCCTGTCAAATCTTAACTACTGTTACTGTTAGCCTGCATAATCGCACAGCTGGTTAAAGGCCTTTCCCCATGACTTCCAGCTCTTTCGATAAAGGGCAAATGTGGACCCACTGGTCGTTTGTTTTCTCCAGCTCGTCCCGTCATAAATATTGACTAGCATAAGCATAAACAGCCTATAATGGGTCCACTGCCTGGTGAGACACAGGCCTCCTCTCTTCGAGAGAGAGTGGGCTGTAGTTTACCACGCGGGCTCAGTGCGGTTTGGTGAATGTCACATGTCTTCGAATTTTTGGTTCTAGGACACGCCAATTTCCAGTTGTCACTAATGAGATAAAATTAATTATCAATTTTTGCTATACCCCCGATACATTGTTTTACCAATATTTATACATTTATACCAACATACTGTATGTTGGTGGATGTCACATGTCTTCGAATTTTTGGTTCTAGGACATGCCGGTTTCCTGAGTCGTCGGTTCCGGAGTCCTGACTAATGAGATAAAATTAATTATCTACTTTTGCGATACCCCCGATACATTGTTTTACCGTAAGTGTTAGTATTTTCTTCAGAGAATCAATATTAATACATTTATACAATGTTAGTCAACTACTCCCAGAAATAATTAGTACCGTAGCTTAGGTAGCGAAGGCAATAAACTAGTAATACCTAGGTACTATGTATGCTCTCAGTAAGTTAGTACCTACGTTGAGCTCCGAAGCTCTCTACACAAGTAGCCATCAAGCTGGTGTTGTTCAAGTATGTCAGTATATTATAGTTACAGCTAAGTGCCACGCTGTATCATTACCACTGAATGGGAAATTCTCCCCGAATTTCGGGAGTAGTAGGTCGTCGGGGCTTAGCTACCTTCTGATTGTATAAACGGGCTAGCTCTATTTAAAATTCACTTTTAGACCTAAGTTTTGGTTCAATCACAAACTTAATTAGATAAGAACTAAGAATTTTGGGAAAATATTTTATGGATTACTTAGCCATTGGGCTGAGTATTGGAGCTGGAGCACTGGTGGCCCAGTGGTATCGGCCCCGGCTTATGACTTGTAGGTTGTGAGTACAAACCCAGGCAGGCACTTTACTTTATGTAAGTATTTAATTTCATCACCACTGCTTTCAAAACAGTGAAGGAAAACATGTGGAAACCGGCATGTCCAAGAACCAAAAAATCGAAGACATGTGACATCCGCTAACCCGCACTGGGCCCGCATGGTGGATTATGGCCCACTTCCTCTCAAGGGAGGAGGCCAGCGGAGCGAGCACGGCTTATTGTGACATGGCTTTAGTCACAGATTTTATCACAGTTTGGGCGATAAACGGTTTTATCACCCAAACTTAAATGTTAGCACGGGTCAACCATATGACATAATCTAAGGTACGACATGTCTTTCTTGTTGCGACTTCATAGTATGACATAGTACCTAAACGGGTTTTTGGAACGAAGTTCTTTAACGCGGCTTCATACTTGCGTCTGTGTATGTCCCAGCAGTGGGGACATGGTAGGCTTATTATGCATTGGGCTGACAGCACCGTTAAACAATTTTGTTTCTTGCATAGACGAATACGTCAACCCTTCTCCACTTATGAGTACCTACCTACCAAAGAAATACCAAACGAAAACGTCCAAATATCGAGTGTGTGAAAATGTTTATGTATTGAATTTCCCGAATTTAAACTCATAAGAGGGTGCTCGAAATAGCTCGACTGGTAACTTACCTGGCTTTTGTAGCATGGTGTGGGTGCGTCGCCTGTCGGACAGATTGACATTATCCTAGCTCGAGCCGTGGCATTCTGCTCGAAATGTCGCACTGTAGACATGCAAACTAGTATTCAGTATACCGTATTTTGTTACTTTAACAAAACTGGTTTTACTGTAGGTACTTTGGTTCATTATTACGATTATTTTCTGTGAAGGGGTTCATGACTCAATAATAACAGCCGTACGGGTCGATCGAAAGTTAAACTACGCTTGCTGAGGTCGCACCGTGGATGGGTGACCATTCATAACATATATCGAGACCCTTCCGTGTCTCGTAAAGCACGTAACGCCGTTCGTCCAGCCTATCATTTAAATTTTAAAATAAATAAACATATTAACAAAATTCGGTCTTTTGTAAGTACGAGTACAATGTATTTTTAGATATGCCTGTGACAGAACTGAAATGACAAATCTATCTTTTAGTGTACGTGTATACCTTTTGTTTTATGTATAATAAATTAATATTGCGCCTAATTTGGGACAGCGCTCCTTGATGGGCGAGTCCTATTACTGGCTGGAGCTGGACATACGCGCTCAGTACAGAACACGCAATCTAATCACTCAAGGTCTAATCACTCATTATATCTGCGACTTAAATAGCAGAAATATATTTCAGTTTTACGTCGTTCAAAGTGTTTCTAAAAATAGATAAACCGCAATTACATATTCATGTTGCCTTTACGCCTGATTTCAGATTCGCTTCAAAGGATTCACGTCGAAAGGTTTACTAGATATCAAGATAATGAAGGTCAATCACGAGATAATTAATTCAATTAGTTTGACAAGACACCTATAGGGGTTTATTTATAATCGTTGCTTAGAGGTGATTAGCGAATACATTTTTGACATTTGAACGTCACTTTTAACTTAAGCAACGCTTATAAATAAAGCCTTTTTTCTCTTTTTACAATGTAGATGAAGCGTGCTGGGTTACAATAAAGGTTAAAGGATTTCTTAATTTTTGTTACTGACTTCTAAGGGCTTTTAAAAAACTTTCACATCTTTTATTTAAAGAAGTACTGCTTTTGCTAAGTCATCTTTGAATTTAAACGAAGCTGTACTTTATGACTTAAATACAGAGAATCTTTTTACTTAACTTGATAAAAAAGGTACATTTTATAAACGAATTGTGGCATTTACTGGAAATGAAAATACCACATTTTCCTTTTTCACTAAAAAGGTTCTATATTTGTTTTTACTTAGAGACATTTTCTTTGGCACTTGTCCTTTTGGTCTGACCGTCTTTAAGTGTGGTGGAGAGCTTTATGTAATTTTGTTTTAATAAGACATTCCGTAGAGTTACACTTCAAGGTTTCCTGTTTCACTAATCTGTTACACGTGGTTACTCGTTCTTTGTACGTAGATAGGTAGGTGTTGATCAAAGCCTCCACAAAAAAAATAAAAGATCATTTTGCGAATCGAAAATCAGAAATTCGTATTTGCAATTCCGCAAGAAAAATTGTTCTAAAGCTTTTTTAAGGCAACGCTCATTTGAATATTCTTGATTCAAAAGTTAGACAGACGTGTTAACGAATCACCGAGTCACCGGTTGCGTTTAAAAATGGCGCCGATTATTTTTGTCGCTCGATTGAAAATTCGTTTCCATCTAACGAACGCCACCGCAGTCAACAAGAAATTAAGTTTGACGTGGAAATCTGAACGTTTATTTTTATTTAACTGGAAGAATTTGGTGTTATTACTTTCTAATTGAGTTGTGGGATTTATCGTGTGTGTAATATTTTCATTTTCTATCGAAATCAGTTCTAGGTATATTCGCATTGAAAACAAAGTTTGGACACTGCCCGTGCTGATACAAAAGTGAGCTCTACAGTGAGTTTTATTTGTGATCTGATTTATTATATATTTCGGAAAAAATAAATCTTTCCGAAATGTATGGCAATTTATCGAAGCATTTTTAGTATGTCTATTTGGCAAAGATGCTTACAGGGAGTGCGTAGTTAAAATTTGCAAGGCGCACATACCCTATACTAGTCTAAACGCTGCAGACATTCATCCTGTATCTGCAACTAAACAAATGTTTTCACAAAGTCTGCTGTGTTCCGAGTCGTCTGCGGCGAGATTAATTTGTGTTTCAAACTCCTGTTTTTGAATGGTGTATACGTTGTTTTTGAAATTTTATAGTCGGTACATATCCGCAGCGTAAGTTGATTAAACCAAAATGAGGGGAAAATGATGATATAATTAAAGTTAGTGTACGCAGGTCCTATTCATAAAACTGCAAAGCGATTATCGAAAATATTTCACATACATAGACATATAAACTCACGCCTTTTTCCCTTGGGGGAAAATATTTTAATTAAACAATTAATATTATATTGCCAAAATACTCTCATATACCACCAAAGCCTTTTGACCAAAACTAATCTTATCCCATTAGTACTTCATAAAGTGACATGAAGCACGAATACCTCCGGTCGTACCTCGGTCGTACCTCAGTACATAACACAGGTATATAAGAGAACAGCTTAGTTACACGTGCTTCCGATACGTGCGCAGAAAGCGATACACTGCTATTTGACAAGTGTTATAGGTAGGGGGAGTGGTGGGGCTAGGGTCACTGGGTTACCACGATAAACATCATTTACGATGTTGAAATTGCCTCAGATATCTGCTTTCTCGGCGAAATGCTATAAGGTCAATATCGTACCCAAGATATTCGCCTCGAGCGGTTTTATGGCAATGAACCCCGATATTGCATCCAGGGAATATTAGTGCCTACTAGCCTTGATCCGGCAACTGCCATCTTTTACCATCTTTTTCCAATATCCGTTAATATTGGGTGGCTGGTAACAACTTTTAGTTTGTTGGAATCACTTTCCTCGATGTTTTCTTGCGGCGTTACGAACTTGCCCGAGTATTTTGGGTGGGCAAGTGGGCAATATTTAGAATATTTCGTACATTAGTTTGTGACATCGTTTCGTGTAATGGCTGGGACGTTTACGTATATTTTGATAATAGTTATTAAATTTCTCTGCGATTTAGGCAGGAGGAAAATAGGTTCTAGGGTGTTTTACATACTGTTATGCTGGTTCAGTGCTTTGATACAGTTAACCAGGCAAATTTTGCAAAAAGAGGTAGTAATAGCATAAAATATGTACTTCTAATGTACCTTTTACTCTGTCTACGCTTTTGACTGACGAAACATTTCCAAAATCTGTCGTTGTCATCAATTGTCATAGTGATTTATGATATCAGTGATTGTCAGTGATTCTGACACATGCTCTGTGATTCTGATAATATTGTTGCTAAACAAATTATTATACAATACATTATTACAATGTCTTTATTTCAACGTAACATTTTGAATTATAAAACCAGTCTACCGAATGTAAGTATTAACTATAATGTAACTGCTGTATGTGAGAGCAGTGTTGGGCCAGTGGTAACGGCCCAGTGGTAACGGCCCCGACTTACGAGTGGTAGGTCGTGGGTTCAAACCCAAGCAAGCGCTTTACTTTGTGTAAATAATTTCATCACCACTGCTCTCAAAACGGTGAAGGAAAACATCGTGAGGAAACCGGCATGTCTTAGAACCAAAAAATTCGAAGACATGTGACATCTACCAACCCGCACTGGGCCCGCGTGGTAGATTACAGCCCACTCCCTCTCACAGAGAGGAGGCCTGTGTCCCAACAGTGGGAACATTAATAGGCTGATGATGATGAACTGCTGTAGAACATTAATATTTTTAAGAAAGATAGGTACTATGACTAATGGTTGCATCCATGGCAGCCGAGCTTGAGGTTCAAGTTAGAAAAGCAATACAGACAAAGAGTAACAAGACGAGAAGAGAAGGATATTTTAATAGATAACTTAAGTTCTTACATTCCCGAGGTTAGAACCGTTCTCAGTCTATGGCAGGACGTGACTCATTGTAAAGAGCAGTAGACCTAGCGCATTTTGCATAGTATATAGCTCGAGGGCTATGTAATAGCTAGGATATTGCTCCATTAAATCAAGCTAGAAATAATAATCACTCTACTTTGTTCTCTTAGTAGATTCCTCTTAGAATTAGCTCTGCGTAAATTATTCCATCACTTAAGGCCAGCGCACACTGGCGGACGGAGGCCGAGGGACGGCATTGAGGAGGATTTGCCGCCGGCCAGCGCACACTGATGATTTGCGATGCTGCCAGCGGCCACCGGCGCAGGGCGCTCTACTTGATGCTGCGGCATCCCGTGGTATGCCACGGGGGAAATGCGGAGTGCACCCCCACTTGCGCTGCCTCTCCACCGCGATCGTATGCTAGCGGACTCCGACACATGCCCCACATCTCATCTCACATGCCGTCGCAACCTGCCATTACCTCAAGCCGCATGCTGTCGCGTCCCGCCGCATGTCGTCGCATCCCGCCGCGCTATCCTCCACCGCGGTCTACACTGCCGCAGAGAGAAATCCCTTTTGATGCTCCGTGGTCGGTCTCTGAACTTTGGAATCTATATCATGTTACCAATAAATACGAACAACTTTACGTTGGTAAATTTAAAATTGCCCCGCCATCCGCCGATGCGCGCTGGTCTTTAATTAGCAGACGAAGTGCTGCATGCCTTTTAGAAACTATGCAAATTATAAGATTGGAATTGAAACTATTTTTCATAGAGACAGCGTTATTTTACCTTGCTCAACAGGTCATCTGCTGTAGAAAACTTTTTACATCACTGCAACGCTTTTCGGATCTGCTATTGGTACACCGAGATACCGGAGATAATAATCCCGAAACCCCTTTTCAGTTTACTGATGCCAATATGAAGGTAAAGTTTGATTTATAATGTTCCTATAAGCTAAGTGCACATTACAGCCGCTTCGGGCCGCAGCGCATCGGATTTGAATACAAAAAACCGGCCAAGTGCGAGGCGGACTCGCACAGGAAGTACCACCGTATAATATTTTAAACTACACATATTTTTTAAGTATGGGGACCTCTTTAAATTTTTAATTTAATAAAAAAAATATTATTTGTTGTTTTAGCGGCCATAGAAATACACAATCTGCGAAAATTTCAATTGTCTATTACGGTTCATGACATACAGCCCGCTGATAGACAGACGGACGTACGGGCAGCGGAGGCTTAGTAATAGCCGTGGGTAATAGGGTTCCCGGTGCGGCCCGCCTGTTAATTCTAAAATTACCGAAAGTGATGTTGGAGGATTTTTGCAATGCGCTGCGGCCCGCCCTCATCTGCGTCAGCCTTTAAGGTCACTACAAACAGCGGGCGTTGCGTGGTGGGACGGGACGGTGACGTGACGCTGAGCAGTTGTAATTTATTTATTTATATATACTTTATTGTACACCAGATAACACATAATAATAAAATAAAATAATAAATAATGTACGTGTGTGTATGTATGTGTGTGTAATGTACTAGATATTACGGACGACTCCACACAGACCCGTTCCGCTCGGCGCGACGGTAACCGTCACGCCACGCCGCCGCCGCGCCGGGCGTGAATACAAGTCAGAAGTGGCGGGGCGGGGCGTGAGCGTGACGGTTACATTCAGAATATTAAAAGATTGTATTTAACTAATAACTGTGACTAATAAATTATGAGTTACTTTAACTAATTTAGTTACTTTGAACTTATAACTGTTTACTTTATTTATATTCTTTCTCTCTCAATTCGCGGCGGGACGGGACGTGATCGCGCCCGGTTTGAACGCTGCCGTCACACCAGCGCTTAGTCGCCGCCACGCCACGCCACGCCCCGCCCCGCCACGCCCTGTGTGCACTGTGTGCAGATATTACCTTAATTTGGATTAAAAATGAAGAACAATAATATTTTCTTAGAGGAGGTTCTTAATTCGATGATTGGTTTATAGAGTTCTGGGCCCATTTAGGCGAAATCGGTTGCAAAAAACTACAAAATCCAAGTCATCGAGTTTCATTAAGTATAATCTGTGGGTAGAAACGTAAGCAAAGCGTAGGTCCATATTATTTAGCAGTAGACATAATGAAGTTAGATTTAAAAGTGTTCTAATCACATAAGTGCAGTTACAGTTTAATGTAAATAACAACGCAACAATTGTTATTCATTATTCATATTGCTTTTGTCAGTAAATAATTTAGTTAATTGCCAACACGTACGTCACTGCCGCGGCCTGCAAAAGTGGCATTGATACACATACGTAAGTCCATCAATGCCTGGTTGCGGCCAAGGCTTTGGAATAATAAAATATAATTATAAAATATAAAAAAAAATATAAAAAAATTTGATCGCAGCCAACACGAAAGTGATGGTGGGAGCGAGACAAAACACTGAATATTCTTGTAGGTATAATGATAATTGTGTTCTAGGTGGGTACATGTTCTAAGGGTGATGCCTGCGGATAATTATTTTTATGTTATTTAATCATATTTATTCATATTATTGGCTGTATAGTAGCATTATATTATAAGTTCTATTTATTTTATTTTATTACTTATTTATATAAAATATAATTCATTAAACCTGACTTGGTTTCCGTACGTCTTTTTGCGTCCCCATAGCACAGCATCATGCTGAGTGGTAGCCTTCTTGTCACAGTCATGACGTGCCAGCAGCTGCGCACTATTTCTGTTTTGAGCTCGTGATTATATTTAAATCTATTGTTTTATTTTCTTGTTCTACTCAAGTTTATTTTCTTTTTTTTTTATGCACGTATTTCTATAACAAATAAACTTATTTTTCTTTCTTTCTTATTCATTGTTATAGTATGTCAAGACATAGTCAGTTTATTATGGCCATTTCACACTTGCACACTCATTTTAGGGACTATTCAGAGGCCCAATTTCATTGGCAGACGAGAAAATGACGAGGAAGTACGCGGTGCTTAAAAACATGATGATTAATTAACCACTGAGATTGAAATTATCAATGCTTAATTAAATTATAATGAGCTGTCGACATGATGGTGTTACCATTAACATGACGTGTTATTTGACGTTAATGTTGAGTGGCAATTTATAAAATTGAGGCGCCATTTTATGAAGATATGTGCGCAGGGAATCTACCGATGAGTTTGTCGTTCCAATTATTTTAATTACGTTTGGCTGGGGACTTTCTCGTTTGCTGATCGTATCGGTTGATTATATTTATTGGATGCTATAAACGTAATGTTATGAAAAGTATTTTTATTCGGACTACCAAATATGTCAAGCATTCAATTCAATATTTACTTCGTCTTATGTCATCAACCAAAGTGGTCACAAACTTTATAGGCAATATTAACTCATCATGCTTAATGTAAGAAAGGGGCTTGTAGCTAAGTAATAGCTGCACGGGTCGATCGTTCAGGTTAAGCTAGGCTTACCGCGGTGGGTCCGTGGATGGGTGACTATCTTTATATACCAAGACCCACCCCTCCGTGCCTCGATAACCACGTTAAGCCATTGGTCCCGGCTGTCATTCGTGGATCTTTGACAGTCGTTACGAGTCGTCAGAAGCCCGAAAGTCTGACAACCAGTCTTACCAACGGGTATCGTATTACCCAGTTATTGGGATGTGGAGGTCAGATACTCAGTTGCTTTATGTAAAATACTGGTATTCAGCTGCATCCTGTTAGACTGGAAGCCGACTCCAACATAGTTGGGAAAAGGCTAGGTAGATGATGATGTAAGAAAGGCATTTTTTTTTACGACTTCAAAAGGTCTTTAATTTTGCTTCCTCCAATTTCGACACCTTTCATATTTTTTTTTCTCTTAGGTATGATTTTCTAATGGCAACTCAAATATCCTTCTACATTTTTATCTTTCCGAAATTAAGCGGTGCCCTAAGCGACACCCGCGTATTCAACTTGTGTAGGATAGCGAAACGAGCTAAGTTCCAAGTTTTGATAGTCTATTAAATAGTGCCGAGTTCACGGAGTCAGGTCTTAGGAGTTCGAAGGCACCAGCTGCTGTGTTCTGTATTTTCCTATTCAGTCTATAGGTATATCTTGGAGAGTTGTAGGTATTCTTTTGTCAGTTAAAAATGTTTGGTGAACCTTCTATTCAGTTCGTTTAGGAGTAATGTAAGCGTGACCCAAATCGTAAAAGTGCTTGAATGATACAGGTACGTTACTCGTAATGTACAAGGATCTTTTAATGTGAGGCAATAATCAGAATTTAAACAGCCATCTTGTTTTTAGGGTTCCGTACCTCAAAAGGAAAGAAACTGAAGCCTTTTATGATCACTCGGGTCTATCTATCTGTCACAGCCAATTTGCTTCGAATCTAATGGACCGATTAAGTTGAAATTTGGTACATACATGTATTTCTCTAACCCAAACACGCATGTGTAACGTAAATACATGAAATTATGAATATCACTTTTAGGAGGCAAATAAAAATTAAAAAATAAATAATACAAACTGTACATGAGTGTGTCATTTTAAATTAAATGACTTGTTGCAAGGATCTCAAATATATTTTTTTTGCATACATAATCAGCCTTTTAATGTTCCCACTGCTGGGACACATGCCTCCTCTCTGTGTGAGGGAGTGGGCCGTAATTCACCACGCGGGCCCAGTGCGGGTCGGTAGATGTCACATGTCATCGAATTTTTGGTTCTAAGACATGCCGGTTTTTTTGAGAACAGTGGTGTTGAAATTATTTACAAAAAGTAAAGCGCCTGCTTGGGTTCGAACCCACGACCTACTCATAAGTCGGGGCCGATACCAGTGGGCCACCACTGCTCCTCGTCAGTCCTCGTCCTCGTCAGAAAGTATCAGAATTTAAAACCTTAAATATTACCCCGTAATCACTTTCTTCAAAATGTTTCTGACATGGATATATGTCCCTGTTATTTTTTTTATCTCTACGGCACTATATTCTAATTTTAGAGTCTTTCGGAAAATGGAGGACTCAAATTTCGGAGTATTTAGGAACACAGCAACGTATCATATTCGCAAAAATAAAATAAAGTCACCTCACGCCTGTATTATTACTTAGTTATTAGCTTGTGTTGGGAACTAGCTACGACGGCGTCATTTTGACGGTTGCCTTTCACATTTAACAAAACAATTTCACTAATGTTTATCAGCAACGCCCTCGTCCAAATAACCCTGTCAATGTCATTGAAACGGTAAATGATCCTTGTAACACTGTGCCAAATACAATTTTGACAAGTTTTTAAGGCTTTTGAGGTTCTCTCGAAATAATTTTTTTAGGCTAGGACTTGATGTTCAATAAATATTACTGTTGTCCCCGATATTTACTAATTATCGTGATATTTATCGATCGTGTGGAATGACGACCCCTCGGATGGTGATAATAATGTTGAACAGGATTGATTGAAAGTTTTGCCTATGCCTGTTAAAACATGTTTTAACAACGAAAAATAAATTACCTACTTAAAGGTCACTGCACGATTTATTCCCTCGATGTCGAGTCCCGCCACGTCGAGTCGCCGCCACGTCTACTCTGAAAACTCCCCGCTTTTATTCCCGCCACGTCGAATCGTTGAAAAAGACTATTTTATTACCGCCACGTCTACTACACTGAAAAAAATGCAGACTAACTAAGATACATTTTCTCTTAGTTGGGATTAAAATGCTTGGAATAATGAATAATCTGTTCACTTTATACAAGATACCATAGTTGCCAGAACAAATTCATTTTATTTATATCAACAAATAAGCACATGCACAGTTTATTCAACAGTCTTTGTTACATCCAACATAGCACGTTTGATTTTACCTCAAAACTTTTTTACATCAAAAAATAATTCAAGTTCATGGTAACAAGCAACTTGTTAGCATTAAATCATATAAATCATAGTTTTTAACAACGAACATGTTTGATTAAATAGCCTGCTTAGTTAAATGAAACAAGATCAGTGGTCACATCTAATAACTCTTTGTAATGACAACAAAACGCAACGCTCCCCGCGCTTTTCCAACCCCCACTTGCTCATAGAGTAAACTAACTTCGTTCGCGGTCTTCTCGCGCGCCGGTCGACTTGTCAAAACACAGAGCGCTGTCAGCGCTATTGTAATACTGGTGTCAAACTCAAAATGCGTACGATAATAATTATGTAGGACTAGGATAAACACGCTGTGGTCCTTATGGCTATCTGTGCAGGCGTGCAGGTTGACCGGCGTGTCTTATGTTCCAAGAACTGCACAGGTGTATACGCGAAGCCACACGCCTAGGGCCGGTGCCAATATTAGTGAATTAACTATTTACATACCTATTTAAATACTGGCGAGTGCTTTATACACAATGGAACACATGGAAGAAGTGGTCGAATTATTAAAGACATGGAAGCAGCCCGATCTCATCCCAAAATTTGCAGGTAAGATAAAACATACAGTAGGTAACCATAATACCTAGGTAGATATACTATGAATGCTATTTGTCAGTAGGTACAGGAAATTTGCAGCCTGCACCATTGATTTTGAACACTTAGTAGCACTCACAAACTTACTGATTTTTTACAGCTACAGCGGTTAGGAGTTCTGTCAACTAAAGGAAAGAGAAACAGAGAGGAAAGCCCTGCACCCTCACCTTCACCATCTCCTAAATAGCAACAAAGCAACACACTGGATGAAAATGTTGAAGTTGATTTACAGTGGCTTCGAAATTCATCAGAAACTTGGAGGCTGACGGAAATAAAATGGAAAAACACATTCAAATATCTAATAATGCGTCTTCACAACAATAATAATGACTAGACTTTGGAATCTTATACAAACGAATACCCAGTGCTAATAGAAATAAACCGCAAGTTTATACTCTGGTAAGGCTTGCCCCAATATTATATTTTATATACATGTAATTTGAGCTATATTTTGTCAATTTAATGTTAATAATTATATTGTGTTCTGTTTTGTGTTTTTTAGTTGAACATTGACTTTGAGGCGGCCTATGGAGACCAAACACATAATTTGTTTGATTATTGCAAAAATTTAAATATTGGAATTATTAAGAAATAGAAAATCAAAAATTTGCATTTGGCCAGGATCTAATCTCTCTAGCTGATTGTAAGTATATTTTTCTTCATTCATTTAGCGGCTAAATTTTAGCCTATACACATCCCATAGCTGGGCATACAGGGCATAGGCCTTCTCGCAGAGGGCTTGAGCTGCTTGTCCCCCATGCTAACCAGTTGCGGATTGGAGGCTTCCCTTTGAAGCCTTTGTACCTATTTTAATGTGACTCTTTCAAAACTTGAACTATCTGAAAAACCAATGGTCTATATAATTATTCTTTTATTTCAGCACCTAAAGAAGAAGATAAAAATCTTGCAGCATTTTTGGCAATTAAACAGAAGAAAAAACAAAAAAAAGTCCGAGCCTAGCTGCGGCTGTAAATCATCTAAGGCAGAAACGCGGTATGCGTTCATCAAACATTTAAGATCTGATGTGATCTGACGCTGAAATCGGTCAGTCTATTGAACTTCGGCTAAAAACATTACAGAATAAAGAGGCAACATCACAGCCTTACATAATTATTGGTGAGTCATTAAAAGATTAAAAGATATCTGATAAAAAAGCTCGTAACTCTAATTTAATTTTTTTTAATATTTTATTATTGTTATATTGTTAGGTTTCGATATTGCAGACTATATTAAGACTGGTTAATAATAATTAGGTATCTGGTTAAGCTAATTCTATTTTTAATAACTTCATAAAGTTTTATTGTACGTGTACACACGGCTACACATCAAGCTATACATTTCCAGTTTAAGCTGACCTCGCATTGCTACAATTTTGGATATCGTTTACAATGCGAGATCACCATAAACTGGAAATGTATAGCTTGATGTGTAGCCCAGCTGCGTACATAATTATTTTGTTATTTATCATGGTGACTTGTTTAGTATGCTGTGTTCAACTTTTAATAAGTTTTTTGTATAATTCAAATAGTCTGGATTCTAATGGGACAATTATTATTGCAAACATTAGTTGAATGAAAAATCGATGTGTTTATTTTTTATTTTTGCTTATTTGAAGAACTAGAAGCAAAGGAAAATGTAAAATTTCATAACTTTTTGTCGTAACGTGCAATATAAATATTCTGAGCAATGGAAAAGTATGTTATTCTATAAGATGTAAATTATATTGAATGTAAGTATTTTGTGTAATGTGTTCTGCATAAATAAATTAAAAATCAAATATTGTTGTTTGATTGCTATACCATTTAATACCTATTTTCATGTTTCATATTTTTTATACAAGGTCTAGAGGGTTAACTTGATGTGGATCGTCACGCTATGTTATTAAAAATATCTGCGTAGGGGATGCTGAAATTAATTGACGGTTTATAGCAAATATTAAGGTTTCCTCAAAAAGTTTTCATGATAAGCATACAAGAAAACATTTTGATTTAAGCTTAATATTTGCCATAAATCTATATTTAATTTTAGCGCTCCTGCGCGGATTTTTTTAATTTAGTGTAACAATTTACCACAAAGATGTTAGTCATTATAAAAAAGTAGGTTCTCAACCATAATTATTACAATAAAGTTACTTTGTTGATTTGTGCAAAAGATACTGACTTGGATTGACAAATAGAAGTAGTTCATATGACAACGGTTCATGTTTACGTTGAATACGAGGTTAGTTGCATTAATCAGGATAGCACAGTTATTTGGTGCAAGATCTTAGTTGAAACAACATAAGAATTTCATTGATCTAATAACGTTTCACAGACGTATCGTGCAAGATCTTAGTTGAATCTACAAGTTTAGTGTGTTAATGTGACAATGTTTCATTGTTAAACTGGCCAACATTTGAGCTAAATTAAACAACTACCCGTAATTAAACCAATGCATTACTTAGTAGACGGAACTATGATAATTTAACAAAGTTGTCATTGCTTCAGAAGTCAAGATCTTGTTAGGCTCGTATGGAGTCAAGATGTGTGATCACATTAAACAAGATGTTTATTAAAATAAACAATTTTTTTTTTCAGTGTAACTATTTTGATTTGTACAGTCGTAAAAAAATACTCATAGTTGGTTACTTGGAATAAATAGATAGGATCCTACATATATGATGTTTTGTTCCTTATCCATAGACGAAAAAGTACTAGGCTTGCATGAATTCACGATAGTATTTCAATCATTATATACGTTGTGCACAATTTCTGAACAGTAACCTAACAAAAAGTACTAGGCATGCATGAATTCACGATAGTATTCAATCATTATGTTATGATTATAAACTATCTATCTGTCTGCCTCATCCAAATCCTATACTGATTAAATACTATCGGGAATTCATGCAAGCCTAGTACTTTTTCTTAGGTTAGGCTCAGAAATTGTACACGTCTAATGATTGCAATAGGTAAACTCATGCAAGCCTAGTAATTTTTATGGGAAGTTTCACTATGAGTATTTTTTTTACGACTGTACAAATAAAAATGGTTAGTAGACGTGGCGGTAACAAAATAGACTCTTTCAACGATTCGACGTGGCGGGAATAAAAGCGGGGAGTTTTCAGAGTAGACGTGGCGGCGACTCGACGTGGCGGGACTCGACATCAAGGGAATAAATCACTGCACACAGCGGGCGTGGCGTGGCGGGACGGGACGGCGACGTGACGCTGAGCAGTTGTAATATACTAGATATTACGGATGACTCCACACATAGCCATCCCGCTCGGCGCGACGGTAACACGGCCGCCGCGCCGAGCATAAATACAAGTCAGAAGCGGGCGGCGGGGCGGAGCGCGACGGTTACATTCAGAATTGAGAGATTGTATTATAGCTTAAAACTTTAACTTATAACTGTAACTAATAACTTATAAGTTACTTTAACTAACTTAGTTACTTTGAACTTATAACTGTTTACTTTATTTATATTCTTTCTCTCTCAATTCACGGCAGGACGGGACGTGATCGCGCCCGCAGTGTGACCGATACCGCCACGCCAGCGCCACGTCGCCGCCCCGTCACGCCACGCCCGCTGTGTGCAGATACCTTTAATATGACGTCAATTGACCAATTAACAATTTTTGTAGAGAATCCAGGCGATTATCAAGAATTATCCCGAAGGCTCACAAAGGTCTGCGATATCTTTGGTCATGGACATTGTCCAGAGACAAATTGGCTGGATTCCAATATCAGCCCAGCACAAGGTTGCAGAGCTTCTTAGAATGCCGCGAATGAGAGTCTATGAGTGGGTCACTTTTTATACTATGTGTAAAAGGTGAGTATTTATAAAAGAAAAATACCAGTACCTTTAAATAGAGAACTAACAAAAAAAACTGTTTTTCTTCACATCATTTCCATTGGGTTCGCCCTGGGGCAAAATGTGCTTGGATATTTCCATTCTCAGTAGCGAAGCGGAGTCTGGATTTTTCCGATTTTTTATATACATAGTTGCCTGCATACCTTGTAAAGGGTCGATGGCAGTAGGTCATATTATAAGGGACTAATATCACAAATATTGGCGAAATGTGGATTTGTCATTCAGCTTTGTCCACCCTCTTAGGGATTACCGGCCATAATCCATATCCATACTACTCGTAATCTTTTTAATGCGAAAGTAACTCTGCCGGTATTTCTGTAGTTTTTCACGTCTTAATGGCTGAACGGATTTCGATGAAAATTGGCATACCGGTAGAATATGGCGTGGGTTAGGACATAGGCTACTTTTTATCCCGGTAGTACATTCTGGGGGGATAATTTCTGACCTCCACGTAGGCAAAGCCGCGGGCAGAAGCTTAAGGTATAAATTGCAATGCTTGACGCGCGTTCGTGAAATGCAACATCTGTGACAGATTGTACATATTTAGTAGGTATTAAAAAATATTGCTTTGTTGATTTCTGAAAAGAAAGTTACAGTTTGAGTGCTAGAAGGATATTTTGGCCTTTTGGCCCTGCATGATATTGACATGCATTGATTGTCAGTAAAAGTTTGTGAAATTGTCACAGAAATTGTATTGACAAATGATGGCGACAGTAGATCCAATTTTGGCGCCAAAACAACTTGCAGCGTCACTCAAATTCTATGGAAAAACTAAATCTTTGTGTAACATTATTTTCAGAATTTACAGGGGCAAGTACAACGTCAAGGTCTGTATGAGCCTGCCGTGTATGCTGCGAGGGTCTGACGCAATTACTTGTGCTGTAGAAGACGCCACTGGCTGCCATGTCGGCGGTTTATCTGACGACCAGTTGTTTGGAGTGGACCTAGTGCAGTGCCAGGGCGCTTGCGCAAACGCACCTGTCATGGCCATTGATGATGATTACTATGTAAGTTGGTTCAAGGGGATTGTATAAAGGGGCGTTTGTTGTTTATTAACCCCAAGGTAAAAAAGGCGTAAGTTTATGTATTTTGGTTTAGGGCTGTGCGAAACGTTCGTCACAATAGTAGCATTGCAATGTTGAATGCGCATGAGCCGCGCGCCACTGTCCCGTAGGTAGGCAGTTAAAGGTCACCCCTTTCTACACTGAGTATCGTTATTGCAAGTAAGTTTTGTCACTTACACTTACACAAAAATTATTTAAAATAACTTTAAAGTATTTTTTTTCATAATTAGATACATTCATTTTTAGGAGGACCTGAATGTCGGTGATGTATACAACATTATACAAATGTTAAAATTTGGATCTATACCACCATGTGGCCCTCAGTAAGTGAAAATTTTAATGTTTGTTTGTTATCTTCCTGACCTGGGTTCGATCTTCGGACCAGGCAGCGGGGTAGTTGCGTAACAATGACAATGCCCTTCATTTTGACAGTCAACAAAATTTATTGTGATGTCTACGTTACCGAGCAGACGAATTTTTCAATTATAGGTACTATTCAAAGCAATGGATTAGGCATTTAATTTAAAATCTGCGATTGTGATTGGCGCTGGTCTAGTAGATGGAAAACCCCATAACACTCCTGAGTTTATCCGTTATAAAATTCTCTGTAGCAGCCTGCAGTTTGTATTTGTGCTAGGGCTGTGGCGAAATGTCCTACCTTTTTTAAATTATGTAAACTTAGACATTTATATAATTATGTCGTTAATGAGGTACCAGGGAAGCCACACTACATATCAAGCTATACATTTCCAGAATAAGCTGACCTCTTATTATACGGAAATCCTATACAATGCGAGATCAGCTTATACTGGACAGGATTCTCTGCAGTGGTAATGAAATTATTTACAAAATTTAAAGCGCCTGCCTGGGTTCGAACACACGACCTACAACTCGTAAGTCGGGGCCGTTACCACTGGGCTACTACTGCTCCCTGACGCACCCTATTACTTATTGCAAGATGTGATTTCAGGAACGGAAGATATGCCGCTGAACCTATAGGCGGCATGACAAGTCTGTGTGAGAAACCCCCGAAGCCGGGATTTGGACTTCAAAAATGTTTCAAGAAGCACCAAGATAAATAAAATGTACTGAAACATTTCAAGTACCTATAAAGACGTTTCGAAGATTTTAATTTTTATCTAAACGACAACGATATTCCTTAAAACTAGTTAGTTTTAGTTATCTTAATTAAAATTCTACACTATTTTAACCACGTACCTAAAGTCTTGTCTTTGTCCAATAGGTACTTATTGTAATTTTATTCTGTACTCATGATTTTTTTTAACCGATGGCGCCAAATGAATAAATTGCATTAACAGCTCCCTATTCTTATTCAATCAGCAGTAGGTACTTATAATCATGCAACAATGACTGAGACATGGTCTACTGTGGTGGGGAGGAAGGCTAAGAACGCCAAACCTGCCACGTTGGCGACGCCCACTTCTGTAAAAGGGAAAAAACAGCAAGTGAAATTGCCTAGGGTTCCCACAATAGCAGCTATTGCAGTTTCAGTAAGTGAGGGATCATCTGCCAATATCGGTCAGGTTATGTCCGCCGTAAGGCAACGAATTCGTTTAGCTGATGTTGGCATTGACACTGTTGGCCAGAAAAGGGCTGTAGATGGGTTCAGATTTTGGAGGCGTGTTGATGTGCTTCCGTTACCTCGTGTCCGACGTCCGCCGCCATTGTACTGGTACGATTGACCGGAGCACCCAGTACTATGCTTGTGGGGGAAATCACAAAGCGAGAGAATGCACGTCACAAACCATGCGGTCTCCGTTGTGTGCAGATCATGGTCTTCCAGCGGATCATCGGCTGGGGGGTAAGAAATGCGCTCCGCGCAAGAAACAGGCCTCGCTCGCTCCCGCCACATCGCAAGGGTTAGCGCAGGAACCAATGGGCCCAGGCCCTGCGGAGGAAATGGACACCTCGCCTTCACAGCCCTAAAAGTACTCCAGTGCATTCTGAACCACTGCCGCAACGCGCAGAACCTTTTTCTGCAGACAATTGCAGAGTGGTCGGTTTCCTTAGCGGTGGTAGCGGAGCCCTACGGCCTCCGTGATCATCCTCGCTGGTTCCGGGATACCGTGGACTCTGTCGCTGTTTACTGGGCTGGTGGAAACGGTGGGCCTCACTGTTCCCTTCTAGATAGAGGGCAAGGATTTGTTGCAGTGGAATGGGGACCTCTGGCCGTAGTGGGCTGCTACGTGTCTCCCAACATTTCCCTCGTCGAATTCGAGGGATATCTGGACGGGGTTGCGAACTGCATTCGGTGCAAATTCTTACCCAGTCCGGTGCTCGTCTTGGGTGATTTCAATGCTCACTCCAGAGCTTGGGGGAGCACCCAGGACAGACCGAGGGGACACGCAGTACAAGACTGGGTGGCGTCACTTGACCTCTGTCTTCTGAATCAGGGTTCCGTTTCCACATGCATTCGGTGGCAGGGTGGTAGGGTCGGGACTGTAGCGTTCATCGCAGGGAGATTACGTGTGGGGTTCCGCAGGGGTCAGTTTTAGGCCCTTTCTTATGGAATCTCGCTTACGATGTGGTTCTGCGTGTCGACCTCCCCGTTGGCGTTAATGTCGTATGTTACGCGGATGACACCCTAGTGTTGGCCGACGGGGACACCTTCGAAGAGACCATCCAGCTTGCCGAACTTGGAGTGGCAAAAGTCGTTGCGACGATCCGCGGGCTGGGTTTGCAGAAAGCGCCTCATAAAACTGAGGTGCTTTTGTTCTATAAACTACCGAGGAGCAGAGAACCACCGAGTTCGTTGGTCAGTTTTGAAGATGCGCAAGTCCAGGTGGGTCGTGTTCAAAGTGCTGAAGAGCAGTTTGAACGCCTGGTACCCCGCGTCGGGAAGGCAATGGGTGCTTTGCACAGACTGTTGTCCTATCACAGTGGACCTCGAGAAGAAGTTCTACGCGATCGATGGTGGCCTGGCTGAAAAGAGGGGAGCGCATCTCTTACAGACTCACTCAGGTGCTGACCGGGCACGGTTGCTTCTGTGAGTACCTGAACAAAATTGGGCGAGAGGACACGGCAAATTGCCATCATTGCGGAGGCGGCTTAGATTCTGTACAGCACACGCTCGAGGAGTGCCCTGCGTGGGCTGCTGAAAGACGGGTCCTGGTCGCCAAGATCGGGCGAGATTTGTCTCTGCCAGCAGTAGTTGGGTCTATGCTGGCGGAGGCGGAGAATTGGAAGGACATGGCTGCCTTCTGAGAGACCGTGATGGTCAGAAGGAGGCTGCCGAGCGGGATCGTGAGAGGGCTGATCCCGCTCGTAGGAGAAGGCGTCGGGGAGACAACCGCCCCGACGCCTAACACGCCAAAAACCTTGAAGGCAGGCGGGAATTAGGGATTACGGGCGCTCAGAGTGGGGACTCTGTCCGCCCACTGAGTGACCTCAGGGAAGACGGCGGACAGTGGTCATGTGCTGCCTTGCACACTTGCACAGTCTCCCCAGAGATGTGCCGTAACAGGCGCTGCACAGAGGGGGTTCCAGATTGTTCTTTTGAAAAGAAAACGGTGCCCCTTCCATGTGTAGATGGTGACCACCGGGGTGGTTTTAGTGAGGTAGGAATCCCACACTTCCCGGTCTTATCCCCAAAGACCGGGCGCCTTTTGAAGGTTTCCCCCCGACAACAAAAAAATAAAATTAAAAAAAGGTAAGTACTTATAATCATAATTTGCTTGTTAAGAATACCATGAGGGTTTAAGTGAAAGTGTTCTTTTACCCAGAAATATTATCAAGAACGCAGGTCAGCAACAATATCAATAAAACACGGTAAGCGTTGAAAATTTCAACTTTAAATGTTTTGTGCACATTTTAATATCCTGTCACAAAAACGACAGTATAAAATTCCAATTTTCCAGTGAAGGCACTCGAGACGTAGAGACGACGAACGAATGTATAATTAGTTTAGAAAGTCGACGAAATTACCGAAGAACAAACGCTATGACAAACATTAGGGGTGTATTACTTTTGTGCCCATTAAAACAGGGGTCATCAATTGTGAAAGTCGTAAAGCGACAAACATTATAGCTTTATTAAACTTGGTAATTGTTACTGTGATTGTAATCGATGTTATAATTACAAGTTGTTAGGCGAGACTTAGATCAAGTGAGGTCAGAAGCAGTAAATCTTGGGAGGCGTTCGTGATCCGATCGCCTCCCTCGGGATTGCCCTGTTCCGTAATTAAGTAGTTGCTTGCTATCACAACCAATATAATCCGCGCCGCAAACTTTAATTACAGGTGAAAACTATCTGTTGCAAGAACAATAGGAAGTGTTCTGAGTGTGGCCGCCTTTGTTTTACAATTGCTTAGCAAGAAGTGGTAAATAATTATAAGTTTGTTTTAACAGCTGCGTTGTTCTACGTGTGTACCAAGTTTGTAACAAGATAGTGCTAATCCGGTTAATTGTTGTCTGCAGTTTGTATAATTGAGAAAATTTTCGCTCCTGTTTTGTAAAAAGTTTTTTCGGTTTTAAAAGAAATGGCTGCACATGTGTTATTTCAACCGTTTAGTTGGTAGTTTCTGTTTTAGTTTAATATGTTTTATATGTTATCATCCATATTCTTTGTTAACTGGTATTCTTATACAGTTTTAATAATTTTTTATTATCTATACATATTAAAGTCGCTTTTCGTGTTTGTCTGTATCTCCTCGTTGTTCATCTAAACCATGTAAAAGATTTTGATGAGGTTTTCACCATCTTTAAGAGAATTTATTCCGGAAGGTTTATGTGTATACTCGTAAAACGTTAATATTAAAGGTACCTACGTAAAATTAAGAAATCTCGATGTTTTGGCAATTAGTCGTAAGGCTGCCTGATTTGTTAATATTGGCATATCTCCGCTCCTCTTTTCTCCTCTCCGCTCCAGTGGACAGGCAGCCTTAAACCCGTGCGAAGCAGGAGGAAATTATTAAACTGTTCTTATGTAGTACTAGCGAACCGCTAGTACTACATAAGAACAGTTTAATTATTTATATCTAAATATTTTAAGTCTTCTTCCAAAACTAAAAATATAATATCCTAACCTAACTAAAACTACTAACAAACTGAAATAAGGCGTCGAAAAATTCCTCCGCATCGCTGTCGACTGGTAACCCTAGAGACTGGCGGCATTGCCACGTTGTATGGCAATGCTTAGCCAAGGTAAAAGCCAGCCCTTGGGTCACGGGAAGTGCCTACCAGTGAGTAAATAAATCTTATAGAATACCATCATTTGAACATATTCTGTATCTTTCATGGTTCGTTATTAGGCGGTCAAACCTCCAGCGGGTAAAGCGACCCTTCTCATTATCCGGAGCCAAATATTTCCATTCAATATGATTGAATGTTGGTAATACTGTATCATTATTTTCTTATTGTCTGACTCCTTATCTTTAATAGCCTCGGAGTGAGTATGTGTTTTTTAAACAAAGTCATATTTACTCAATATAAAATCCTATGGGGAACTGCGTGTTACGGACGGGTCTCGTTATTCACCATAATTGGATCCTTTTACATGTTAAATGGTTTTCAGATTACATACTTCAGCCTATTTGCTTTTTTCCATAAAATTACCTACCATTGAAACTATAACATTATTCTCTTTTAAATTACTTACGTAATTTTTCTTGAAACTCTCATTGTAGGTCACCGACTAATTGTGTGAACAGTAGTAGGTATTTTTAAATATTTATTCAGGTTTTGTTCTGTGTGATGTAAAGAGCAAAATATAAAAGTAACGTAGCAAACAGTTAGAAAATTACAAACTATGTCGTTCGCAATTATTTTCTTATTACTTTATCTACTTCACATGAAGAGAATAGAAGATAAACATGTTCCTTTCTGAGTAATCAGATATAACAACGGCTAACAGAAGTACACAAGCTTCCGAATATCGAGTGACGTGTTTATCAAATTGAATCGTGTTGCGGGCGAAATGAGACAATTTTATCATTTTATCTTTCACGAAACACGGGCAGCGGGTGAACGTCGGCAAAATAAAATGTCCAAATATTTGAAAAGAGCTGCAACGAGATAATGCTGTAGTTAATGGTGCTGCCGGACGTCGTGGCCGAGTTGTTATTGCTTTAGGAAACTGTCCCACACACCACCACGTAATATCGGACAAACTCATATTAGTATGTTACTTGAAGAAAAATAAAAAGGGTCGGGCTCTTTGCTCCTAACTTTTTATCAGTATAAAAAGTTAGGAGCAAAGAGCCCGACCCTTTTTAATTTTCTTCCAGCTTAAGCTACCAGTGTAGCTAACTGGTACAAACATCGATTGCCTGCAATTCAGCTCCTATTTTACCTGCATAAAACGAAATATGAAATAGCTATTAACCGTCCTATTGATAACACATTTGACCTTTTGTATACCAATTTTAAAGCAATTTGTCGAAACCGAATTTGATAAATGATATTAATTATTTTCGCATTGATCATATAAAATTGAAATTCATATTTTTTGTGTATTGATTCCATACAAATGTTTTAGGTAAAAGTGTGATGCAATTACATAAATTAGCTTTAATGTCCCAAAGTTAATAGCATAAAAAGATTACAAGTTAAAAACAAGCTTTATTATTTTTCAAAGATTTTAATATCCCCATAATCTTTACTGCGCCGTTTAAAAATTCATAAAAGACATTCAAACGGGCCTTAAGTACCATTCAGAGACAGATCGCCTCAAAACATTGCGAGCCATAACAGTTGTTTCACAACCAGGAAATGTTTTTGGGATTTTTATGGAAATAAAAGGCGATGGTACAATATAAAAATCCAGACATAGATAGTTCCGGGTCTGGTGTTTGTGCATGAGGGACCAACATGGTAATCGCGAAAAAATTATCAGTCGCCCCATTCATTTGGGTTGAGTAGGTATAGAAGTTTTGAATGGGACAGTTGACATTTTTTGCGCGATTACCCTGGGCCTGATGGTCCCATGGAGACGGTTGTTCAGTTGGATGGTTTGTACCACACACTTCAATATGACCACAACTTTCTGATATATATTGTTTAAACACGTGATACAGGAGATTTCAAAGTGTGTTTTGTTAAAAATGTAATTCTTTACAATTCCTCATATTACACCTCGATGTAACGTCAGCCTATTTTGACGCTCGCGGGCAGCCGTAACCGTAAAACGTACTTAATGGAAAACAAAAACGCAATAATATTTCCGAGTTGTGATCCGGCTGCCCTGATGGAAAACGATTCCAGCTTCCAGTACATTTATGAAATGTTTGAAGATTGTGTCTATAAATACGTGATATTATTTTAGAAAATATTAAAGTATGATTAAAAAAATTGAATCCTTTACGATTCCTCCTATTACACTACGATGTAACGTAAGCCTATTTTGACGCTCGCGGCAAGCGCCAGGGCAGCCGTAACGTCCGGGTGTCACCACTGTGTGGATCGCCCGGAGGACACGGTGGAGGTCTGCCCGGCTTGGGCGGAGCACCGCCGTGTCTTCGCGGAGGCTAGGGCCTATGCTTGCCGGGGTTGCGGGAAAGGGCCCTTGGCAACGTACAGGGAACTGAAGGAACACGGGTGGGTTCTAGTCAGTAAGTGTCTGACACGCCCTTCCGCTCCGCCCAGCGCGAGAGATGTTATTTGATGATTTTCCACAGTCAAAAAAAAAAGGGCAGCCGTAATCGTAAAACGTACACAATGGAAAACAAGAATAAAAAAAAAAAAAAAAAATATTCAAGTATAAAGTATAGCTATGATTTACATTAATTATAATCGAGGAAAATGTAATTCTAACTGTAATGTAGACTTGCCTGAGCTAGGTTTATGATAACCTGTGTTTCAGGCGTCAATTTACATCAAACATTTTAAAAAGAAGGCAACAATTAAATTAGAAGCTAAATTAAAAAGAAGACATGAGTTGAAGAGTAACAATTTGAGTACCTTTATGACTTATTATAAAACTAGGTTATGTTTAAATAAAATAAATGAATAATATTAAAGCAGATAAAGTGGAGACTAAGTAGGTAAAGGAAAGAAGTTTTATTTTAAAATTTCTAGTAGTTTTTCCGTGTCTGCGTAATTGAGTTTTGCCAAATATTCCTGTACTAGTGACTTACACCTATTATTACTTAAACTATAATCTTTAGCACTCTGTTAAACTGGTTATACAAGTAGGGTCCTAAAAATAAATAAAATCGATAAGCAAAAGCATGTTTAGTCTGAGAGTTAGCACACACCAATTCTTTTCTTCTCCTATCTGAAGGTACTGGATTATAATAAAGTTCAGTGTGTTGGAATAAAACTACATTCAAAACAAATAATTGACGTACTGTAAGCACCTTACATGCCATAAAAAGCTGATGTGTGGGAAATCTAAATGGACGAAAAGTAGCAACCTTTAAAACTGCTCTTTGGGCGCGTTCTAAGTGCAGTAAAATTGATTTAGCGGCTCCACCCCAGGACGTTATGCAGTAGGTAATAAAAGATTGACACAACGCCAAATATACCTGTCTAATTAATTTAAAGTCGGCTATGTTACGTAAATTTTTTAAAATGTATATTAGTTTACGCACTCTGGTGCATAATAAATCGATGTGTTTGCGGAAATTCAGATTTGTGTCAATCGTGAATTCGTGACGCCTAGATATTTTATATGGTCGGTTTTAGTTAAAGTGGGACAAGTGCATGCAATGTCAGCATAATGTAAATTACTTGAATGTTCAGATTAGTAAGCGTTGGATTAGTGTTTCTCATTGTAAACAATAGGTACTTGGTTTTATCTGTATTTAATGTTAAGAGATTTTCATGAAGCCAATTAGACACAGTATTAAAGCCATTCTGTGCTACCTCATAGACCTCGGCTTTTGATTTAGCTGCAAATAGTAGGGCTGTGTCATCCGCATATGACATAATTACACCATTTTGGAGTGTCAAATTGCACAGGTCATTAATATAGATTAAAAATAACGTAGAATGCAATAATATTGCCGAGTTGTGATCCCACTGCCCTGATGGAAAACAGTATCCAGTAAATTAATAAATGTTTGGTAAAATTTAATTCTATTGTAGTACCAAACATGAGAATTTTCCAAAAACTTGTCTACAATAGAGCAAAAAGAGCAAGAGCACTCCGAAATTAATGTAGTATTCATTATCATCTCGAATAGTTAATTGACTCAGGCGTGACTTTTCGGATATAAATTATAAAGTAACCACGTCAAGCATCGAACGCAGAGCACTCTGCGTTCGGCGCTTGACGTGGCAACACGTCGTGTCCGGGTCCGCAACAAGTCAATCGTCATCCTGAGGATGCCTCGTTGAGAGGTGAAACACGTGTCGATTTCTTGTTTAATCAACAGTTAAGCGGATTAAGTTACTAAATATACGTCGTCTATTGTATTTTGTAATCTCGAATCTTTGTACATGGAGTAGACCGGTCGGAAAGAATGCAATTAAAATATAGCAAAAATATTATAGCCTATTGTAGCTAAAGCTTCGAGATTTTGCAACGAGATAAAGCCGCGCTTGACGAGGATGGGTGATGGTATGAATCGATACACATCGGATGTGTTGAACGATGTTTGTCTAACTGGCAATGCCTACCAATTGTTAGGGAACAGTGATAGTCCAGGGAGCCAAATCTACTAATTTACAAACGTCACAAAGGTCTCTCGATGGTGAGTTTTTGACAGATTTGCCATACATAATCTGTCAAAAACTCACCATCGAGAGACCATTGTGACGTTTGTAAATTAGTAGATTTGCCATATATAATCTGTCATAAACTCACCATCGAGAGACCATTGTGAAGTTTGTAAATTAGTAGATTTGCCATATATAATCTGTCATAAACTCACCATCGAGAGACCATTGTGACGTTTGTAAATTAGTAGATTTGCCATATATAATCTGTCATAAACTCACCATCGAGAGACCATTGTGACGTTTGTAAATTAGTAGATTTGCCATATATAATCTGTCATAAACTCACCATCGAGAGACCATTGTGAAGTTTGTAAATTAGTAGACTTGGCCCCCTGAAAGTCTTATTATCACGCTTGACGTCCACCCACAGGTTCATTCATGCATGTTCCTGCTCAATTAATTATTATTAAATTCATGACAATTCTAGGTAACATGCACTTAGGGTGTATCCTAACCATATCCTGTCATCATCATCATCATATCAGCCGAAAGACGTCCACTGCTGGACATAGGCCTCCCCCAAGCACCGCCACTTCGACCGATTCTGTGCTTCCCGCATCCACCGAACTCCTGCGGCCTTTACTAAGTCATCGGTCCATCTTGTGGGAGGCCTTCCGACGCTACGTCTTCCAGTACGTGGTCGCCACTCCAGAACCTTTCGGCCCCATCGGCCATCTGTTCTGCGAGCAATATGTCCTGCCCATTGCCACTTAAGTTTGGCAATTCTTCGGGCTATGTCGGTTACCTTGGTTCTCCTGCGGATCTCTTCATTTCTGATTCGATCACGTAGGGAAACTCCAAGCATAGCCCTCTCCATTGCTCTTTGGGTGACATTTAGCCTTCTGATATGGCTCATTGTGAGCGACCACGTTTCAGTGCCATAAGTCATCACTGGCAACAGACTGGTCAAAGACTTTCGTCTTTAGACACTGTGGTATGTGGGATGAGAGACCATATCCTGTAATACTTCTTAAATACAGATTCTAGCCCGTTTCTTTTCATTGCTTTATGAATGAAAATTGTAGGCAATATTAATTGCACTCACACACAGTAGGTATTTCTGTGGCCGTAGTCACGCGAGTTTTCCGCGAATTTTGTTCTTTTCGACAATGTTGTATGAAGAACTTATGCTTACAACTTACAATGCTAATATGCCATATGGTGCGGATAACTCTGCTTGCGTGATGCAGGTTTTGCGTGACGTCTGATGTGATGCGTATTCGCATGTGGTATTGTAGATGTCACCACAATCAAAATAACAACGGCTTCTTCTTCTTTTTGGTGTCAGAGTTTTAAAGCCGCCCATGGGCCTCTGACTTGGCTTCACATACCGTCGAGAAATATCTCTCAGGCATGCCAGTTTCCTCACGATGTTTTCTTTCAACGTTTTTGAAGCAAGTGATAATTTATACTATACGCACATGTATTCGAAAAGTCAGAGGTGCGTGCCTTGGGTTCGAACTCGAGACCTATGACTTGGCAGCCCGACGACGGTCAACCACTAAGCTATCACTGCTATTACAACGGCAAGTTACTTACTTTTTCATAATTAGGTACTCTAGATGAGATATTATTGAATGTGTTTTCAAAAACCATCGGGAATCATGACTGAGATCGTCTATTGCAAAGGTCTTTTCCCTGCATGGCATTAAATAATATTAAAAAAAAAGCTGAGAGGTGTCAAGGGACACCCGGATGGAACGAAGTTATGGAATGAACCTCACAAAGGCATGCCACTAATTAGTACCTGTGGTCGTTCACAGATGGCGTTATAATAAAAAAATGAACCTCACAAAGGCATGCCACTAATTAGTACCTATGGTCACTCACAGATGGCGTTATAATAAAAAATAAAAATTGTCGTTACAAGTTTTGGTTCCAATTTTTTCCGTCTAGCCCCCTTTCGCAACGCGCGAAAGGGAACTTCGTTCCAATAAAGCAAAAGACTAACAAGCTAAATATGAATCTTGTAACGGTAACCATGTAACGATGGCAAACTATAATTAATTATTTTCTAGCACGTACCCCGTTGGTATAAGGATACCTATTGATTACTAATTAAGTCCTTTAGTTCCAGATGTGTATTAAGTATCGCAATTAGTGCGAGGAAGCCGCTTTGTTATCATCCCTGGGGTGACGCGTCCAGGATATTATTAAGAAAAAGAGGAGTAGGAAAAATTGTGTTTTCGTTTGTTTGTAGAATTTGTTTATTTTAGGTTAGTGTTGCCTTATGCTGAAGAGAAGCTCGTGCGTGGCTAAGTAATAACAAGCCGCACGGGTCGATCCATCAGGTTAAGCTACGCTTGCCGGGGTTGGTCAGTGGATGGGTGACCATCTTGACATACCGAGACTCCTTAGTGCCTCGGAAAGCACGTTAAGCCGTTGGTTCCGGCTGTCATTCGTGGATCTTTGACAGTCGTTACGAGTCGTCAGAAGCCCGATAGTCTGACACCAGTCTTACAAAGGGGTATCGTATTACCCAGTTACTGGGTTGTGGAGGTCAGATAGGAAGTCGCTCCATGTAAAATGCTGGTATTCAGCTGCATCCGGTTAGACTGGAAGCCGACCCCAAGATAGTTGGGAAAAGGCTAGGAAGATTGATTGTTGCCTATGCTGAGAAAACCACCTATACTCCATTTGAAATAAGATTGGACATTTAACTAAACCTTTCCTTTCAACCGATTTTGACTTCAATTGCGTTGTTGCTATGACAGAAGGCAGCTGCAGTAAACAGTTGGTATTGTAATATATTTTTTTGCTTTTAATACCATCCTTATGCCTACGGTATAGAAGTCAGAATCGGTTGAACGGACTGTAAAAAGGTTTAGTTAAATGTAATCTTATTTCAAATAGAGTAGGTAGTTTTCTCAGCATAGGTAACACTAACCTAAAATAAACAAATTCTACAAAGAAACGAAAACACTGTTTTTGTTTGGTTTGTTTAAATGTCTAATCCTATTTCAAATACAGTATATATTCTTTTGAAAAAGAGTTATGTTTAAAAATTTAATTAGTTTGGAACAGATTTCACTAACGGAATAACTAGATGTTTATGGTTTGGTTTCGAAACTTCTGGACAATATAATGAACCTGCGTGTTGCACGAAATCATATTATAGGTTACTACTATAGGGTACTTACTGTACCTATAAATTATTACTGAGCACTTTATGACACCTCATAAATAGGCAAAGAACTATCTCACAAACATTATTCGAGATTTATAACCCTTCTAAACCGTAGTCTGCCAAAAATACCAAAAGTAACCCATAAAAACATCCAGCCGACAAAAATATATTTCGTTCATAAATAGGTCGGAAATCGCGTCAGGGAGTAAACACAATAAAATTATGACGCTGTTCACGGGATCTTCTCAGTCAGCTTTACTTGCCCGGAAAGATAAGCGGCATACACATTTCACATTTTCTTTCATTCTCCGCACGCAACGAAAAGAAATAAAACTATTGCCTAAGCTTGGAGTACCTACATGAACGAAAGCTCGCTTGAAGTGAGAGTTTAAAATAACTATGATTTGTGTGTATGCGACAAGGCATAGGTACTTTATAAAATCGCATTCTAAATATAAATATTTAATAAGATCTAAGGATGATACGTTTTCCATAACTACAATCATTCCAAGGCAGATCACTTTCCATTCCAAGGTTGCCTGGAAGAGATCACGGAAAGCGATAAGGCCGCCAATTGTATATTTTGTAGTATGAAATTTATATTTTTTGTTATGTATTTTTGTGGTGTACAATAAAGTATATATAAATAAATAATCATTAAGTGAAAATACCGTAAAAATAGAAACTTTTGATTACTCTTAATAGCTTGAAAGTATTTTTTCTTCGTGGTACCTATTTGCTTTTCTCCTACTAACGTTTTAAAGTCATAACCACCGAGACCCAAAACTAATATAAGGAGTACGACTATATCTACGAGTATATCTGTACTTAGTAAAAAGCAAAACAGCTTTTCGTGTCTGTCCATGTAACTGCTTAGCATAATCAGCCTACAATGTTCCCACTGCTGGGACATAGGCCTCTTCTCTTCGAGACGGAGAGGGGGTCTAATCTACCATGCGGGCCCAGTGCGGGTTGGTAGATGTCATGTTTTCGAATTTTTGGTTCAAGGACATGCCGGTTTCCTCACGGTGTTTTCCTTCACCATTTTGAGAGCAGTGGTGATGAAATTATTTACACATAGTAAAGCGCCTACCTGGGGTCGAACCCACGACCTACAACTCGTAATTCGAGGCCATTACCTGCTCTAACCGCTTAAATATTCTAAACTTTGTCATGGATTTTGATGCGTTTTTTATCTATGGTTTTCACCGTTATTCGGAGTACTTTAATATTAACTTAGATATACTTAGCACAGAAATCTTGTTGTTTTGACATGGCCATTGCAAACGTGCAAAGCAAGGGCGGGTCGCTAGTTAACTTATAGGCCGCTTTCACATTACGACGTTAGTAGCGCGGCAGAAGTATATGCCTTCTTATTATAACAACAGCCGCGCGACAGCAGCGCGGCGGCCGCACCGCAGTATAGATTAGTGTGGCGCACTTCATTTAAAAATGAACTCCGACGGGGTTTCAATTTCAATTTCAATAATAGGTACCTAAATCGTTCGGTGTTACACAGACATCCGCATGGACAATCAAATCAAATTGAGATTATATTCCGACATTTGCAACACTGGCTCATCGCCCGACTGAGCGAACGCGGGGGACGCCGCGCTTCTGTTTATAATATATGAAATTCTGACTGGGCGACGGTCGCGCGGCTGTCGCAGTCGCCTAATGGTCATCGCTTATTATAGCAGCACGGCTCCGACACGTCAAATAACTTGTCAATCAAGTTAGGATTTTAAGTCAAATGGATTAAAGTCTATTTTACGATGGCTATACAAAAACTTTTTTGCAAAAATTAAACCGACGAAAAAAACTGAAAAGCGAAAAATAATTTTTTTTTGCAAAAAAAGCGAAAAATTAAAAATAACTATGTATTTAGTGACAAATTGATGACCTTCAAATAACAAATTTTGAGGCGGCGCCTAAAACACATTCAACGAAGATCTATCAAGCTAACATTTTACGCTTTATGTAATTATAATGTTTGTTTGGCGCCGCCTCAAAATTTGTTATTTGAAGGTCATCAATTTGTCACTAAATACATAGTTATTTTTTATTTTTCGCTATTTTTCGCTTTTCAGTTTTTTTTCGTCGGTTAAATTTTTTGCAAAAAAGTTTTTTTATTTTTAGCTTTTGAGTTACCATTAACCGCCTGGCCACGGGACATTCGCTACAGCGAAAATTCGCGCGGTGCGAACGACGAAGCGTCTTGCGACTAAAACAAATGTATAGAATTTTGCCCCGCAAGACGCACCGCCGCGCCGTTCGCGCCGCCCGTTCCGTGGCCAGGCGGTTTTAATGTTTGCCTCAACCTCTGACCTTCGATGACAGTCATACCCCAGCTAGGTGTAAAGTTCTCATCAGGGGGAATGAAATAAGCCCAAACACGATGTAGCTGCTGTAAACTGGTGAGGAGCTCTCGCGACTGTCTTCTGACTCCATCATCAGATGTGTGTGAAATTACAACAGAATCGGTTCACAGTTGAAAATTCAGTAGGTACGTGAAACATCAATCAACCCCATTTTTTTTACACTTAGGGGTGGGTTTCAATTTTTATTTTTTTATGGGACCAATTTCGAGGTATATCCTTCCCAATAAAAAAAAAATCGTTCAAATCGGACCACTCAGTAAAACGGTATGCGTGGTCATACATAAAAAAAAAAAAAAAAATACGTGTCGAATTGAGAACCTCCTCCTTTTTTTTTCGTCGGTTATAAATAGTGGACGGCTCGCCGGCAGTGAGCGGCCCGCGAGCCGTCACACGTCGCAGCGCACTTCAAGCGAGGTGCCCGCTCGCTGACGCCTCACCGTCCGTGGGGTGACGCCTCGCCGTAAGCGCGGTGACACCTCGCCGGCCGCACGGTGACGCCTTGCTTGTGAATAAACAATAAACTGTTCCCTCGCCGGTGGCGTGCCGGCAGCGAGCGGTCGCCTTGCTTACAGCGCGTTGGCGGCTAGCCGTCGCCTTGCTTCCGGCGCGTTGGCGGCTAGCCGTCACCTTGCTTCCTGCGCGTTGGCGGCTAGCCGTCGTCGCCTGGCTTACGGCGCGTTGACGACTAGATTTTTCGAGGCGGTGCCGGGGCGCTACCGTGCTGGAGCGGTGCTGTTATAATGGGCGATGACCTTATATGTGAAAGCGGTCATAAAGCCCGCATGCTGCATTATAACAATCAAGCACTCGCTTATAAGTAGTATGTGCACAGTGCCTTACAGTTTACACTTCATCTAAGCCATGATTAATCCAAACCGGAAATAATATGATTCTGTTTGATCATATGCAAAGTTTTGAATCCTATGGCCGTGCTTGTGGTTAAAAGTACTTGAAGTAACACTGAAACTCCGGGCCCTTTGAAATAGTATGTTTGCGTTACTTCACTAACTTGTATTAAGGCTAAGTTTCTTGATAATGCTGACCCGGAAATAGCAGATGTTTACTAAAGTTCGTGGATATTGTAATTTGTCCTATGATTAGATGAGACTGCCTCGTTGGAGTAGTGGTTGCAAGCGCTACTGGTTCGATTCTTGGATTCCTGGGTCGGGCAAAGTGTTATTGGGTTTTTCTGTCTAGAATTTTTCAGTAGTAGCTTGGAGTCTGTATTTGTGCCCGGTTGTTGGCAATAGGCTCGCCTACCTTACATGGGACTTAAATATAACTGGCGTAATGTAGGTTTATTATACCTAGGTGCACCTCTGCCTAACTCATTGGGGTATACAGGCGTAATATTATTGTACCTTATTTTTTTTACTTTATTAAATTTTTATTATTCATGTTGTTATAGCGGCATAAGAAATACATAATCTGTGAAAATTATGTTATATCACACTGTCTACCTATTACGATTCATGAGATACAACCCACTGACAGATAGACGGACGGACAGACGAACAACGGAGGTTTAGCAATAGGGTTCCGTTTGGCACCCTACGGGTACGGAACCCTAAAAACGTAAAGAGGAAACCGGATGCAGTACTAATGACAGAATTCCATTTTAGTTACCACAGATAATAATTACCGCTGTCATTCTCAATAGACGGCTTTACATAATAAACAACAGGAACAAAAAAAGGTAATAAGAAATTTCGTGTGTAAACATTTTCTGGTTTCATAAAGAACGTCTTTAATTTCACATGAAAATGTATCTGGCATAAGAAAATGCTTGTAATTTCTGTGTTATAATTAATTTATAAGTAGTTTTATTAATATTAATTTTATCAAAACAATCAGTTTAAATTAAGTACCTTACCAAATTATATTTTTTATGTCGTATAATAATTCGTCAATATTTTCGTAAAACGAATTTTCAGGTTCTATTATATTTGTTTGTGAACATATTTTATTAGGTCGTAAACTTCCACATTTTAGGTAAGAAGGGGCTTAAATGGGACGAAAAGTTGTGCGTAAATATTTTATTTTAATACCACCACTTACTACGTCGGGACCTGTGCAGTAAAACAGAGGTCTGTCCTAAAGAAAGGTAAAGTGGCTAGTATAGGACTTCTCATCGACACTACGTACCGTGTCCCGACCGTTTGCAATTTATACCGTCTAACTTGGTTTATCTCAACATTTATAGGCGAGAATGGATAAGGGATTATTGTTTTTCCTCCCAAGATTGTCCTGATTTCGCTTACCTAACTTTTTGTTAGTAAAAGCGGAGGAACAATACAATTGTTTTGAGTGTATCGGGAAACTACATTACCGTCTCGAAGCTAGTCTTTTTTTATTTGTTCGAATTTCTGATGACATTAAATTCGAAGCCGGCAAACTTCTGAAAATTATTTATTTACTACGCAAATACTTACACCAAAAACGTTCACATTCAAGTCACAATCTGTCAAACTTGTCAAAAATGTTAGTATTGTATTTTTAACAGATTGCGAATGAGATTAGAATACGAACGTTGTTTAAAATATCGGGAATTGCCCCTCAGATTAAATTCAACTCCTTTTATAACATGCTAATCTAAAGTGCCTTTTTATTGCCGCAGTTTCGCATCCCATCTTATTTATTACAGATTGAACCCACAAGTAGTTAATAAACATCAAGGGAAGAAAACGAAACTCATAAAAGGGCTGTATCATTATTTACATAAACGCTATAAAACCGAACAAAGAAAATTTATGCGGCAAACTTTTGGGCAATATCCGTTTTCTGTGACACGTTTTTTCGAGGGCCGTTGTTCATCGTTAATCTTGGAAACAAAAACAGCAAGTTTGGTCGCGGCGCGTCTGCGCCACCCATAATTTACGTGAAACAAGTGCGCGCGACATGCGGTGTTGTACCTACTATCTACCTATAGCTATACAAAAATTACCTTCCGAATACTTGGCCAGGGTCTCTTTCATGCCAGCTTATTATACGTGGCGACTAACTGCTATTAGTTGGCAAAGTTCCGCACACTTTCAACATGTACGACGTTGGATTTCAGGGTGCTGAAATTACAAGCAGTTTTGGGTTCTGCTTAGCTTTCGCGTTCCGTGTTATGCACGTATCACAGCAATATTATACATATTTTGCGAAAATAACTCGAAAAATTGCGGTGGGAATTTTTATTCCTTGGCTTTTTGTCGTTCTTGTGTTCCGTAATTTTAATAGGTAGAACTTTTAATAGTGTGCTTGTAGCTTTACTTGACGAAACTCATCAAATACCAAATGTAGGATACACACGTCACACTTGCTTGCTTTCAATACTATGTGGAAGCATAATCAGCCAATAATGTTCCCACTGCTGGGGCACAGAACTCCTCTCTGTAAGAGGGAGTGGGCTATAACCCTTTCTATACGTGAGGACTTGTCATTGGCTCTTTGGTGACTATCGTCTCCTTTTATTCTGTTTGTATTAGCTGTAAGTCCTCCAGGCACTGAATAAATAAATAAATAAACTCACCACGCAGGCCCAGTGCGGACTGGCGCATGTCACACGTCTTCGAATTTTTGGTTCTAGGACATGCCGGTTTCCTCACGATGTTTTCCTTCGCCGTTTTGAGAGCATGAAATAATTTACACAAAGTACCTGCTTGGGGTTCGAACACTTTGAGCCCACCACTTACAATTCGTAAGCCCGTTACCACTGGGCCACCACTGCTCTTCATCGATGTGACGGTTCCGACTTCAAAAATAGGCAAAGCCAAAACTGCTACATAATACGACATGTATGATGTAAAGGCATCATACATCTTCTCATCTAAATCAACAAAGAATAATACAACCGACACTGTCACAGCATTTCGCTAGTCTCTCTTTACTCGATAGTTCTGTCGGCAAATTAAAGAAAAACACAAGCGACAGCTGTCTGTCTCCCGCGCAATTAGTTAAAGTCAACCTGCCACGGGTTACTATTTACCCGCGGTTACTAATCTACAACTACCGTCAAATTACGCCGTTTAAGAACGATGACGGTAATTGGTTTTCGGTAGTGAATGTAAATTATTGTTTAGGCTGTCTTGAGTTGTTAAATGGTTTTCTCGAAATGGTTCATGTATTCTGCTTCAATCTTCTTCAATTAATAAATAACATAAGGTTGGCTAGGTCTTCGATGCTCTAAGGAATTGTGAGAGTTTGATTTCCATACCTACGTAGGTGACCACTGATAATCAGCGCTGTGCTGTGGGCCCCATAGCACAGCATTATGCTGAGTGGAAGACTTCTTGTCACAGTCATGTCGTGCAGCTGCCGACTATTTCTGTTCTCTATTTTGTTTTACTATTGTCTCTTTGTATGCACGTGTTTCTGTGACAAATAAATCTATTTTTCTTTCTTTATTTCTTTTCTAACTTACATTAAAAAAAAAACCATGTTTTACAAGATTTTTTTCGAGTCTGTATTTGTTTCAGTATGTCATGTGCGATTAATTTGTGCAGAACTAGCTTCTGCCCGCGACTTCGTCCACGTGCCTATAACCTTTCTCAATAATTGGGCTACCCAATACAAAAATAATTTTTCAAATCCTACTGGCAGTTCCGGAGATTACCCTCTACATACAAACTTACAAACAAATAAAAGGCTCTTTATAATATTATTATACAGGGTGACCCTGGAAACCTGTACCAGCGAAGGTCTGTGATCAGGGGACACTAATACCCATTTATGTTCCGCGATATTTTGTAGTTATCGAGATATGATTTTTTTGTAACATTTTCAGTTTTTTTTTACATTGTAGGCGGTTTTGGTTCAAACTTTTTCTGGGTGGTGTTTTTTTGATATTTTTTTTGTCAGTATTATGGCTAGAATGTGTGTTCAACTGTTATAAAAAAACCCAGTTCTAAGTACCTACTAGTACCTCAGAATTTGTTCACAAGATTAAAGTTTGTGTTTGAGACCAATTTTCACTTGACAAAACTAGAAAAAAAAAAAAAAATTACACCTGACTGAATGCCATGTAAATAATTTAAAAAACTTCAATCGATGTATATAAGTGTCCCCTGATCACAGACCTTCGCTGGTACAGGTTTGCAGGGACACCCTGAAGAAACAAAGACCCTGAAATAAACTCTTTCTTTTCTCTTTCGTTAGACCAATCCCCTGGTCTTCCCAGAGTAGCAGAAAGCCATCATATGTTTCGGCTGATGCGTATGCTACAATGGTTCAATGCAATGGCTTCAATGTTTTAAATGGTAATGACCATACAAAAATTTTGCCGCTGTTGGTCCATGGATGGGTGACCATCTTTACACACTACTCCTCCGTGCCTCGGAAAGCACGTTAAGCCGTTGGTCCCGGCTGTCATTCGTGAATCTTTGACAGTCGTTACGGGTCGTTAAAGCCCGAAAGTCTGGCAGCTACTCTTACCAAGCTGCATCCGGTTAGACTGGAAGCCAACACCAACATAGTTGAGAAAAGGCAGATTGATGAGATTGCGATTAGATTAAAACGTTTTTAATTACGGGATAATGATAATTACCTTCAGATTAATGTACCGTAAAGGAAAGTCAAGCTTTTCCATTAGAAATTTGTAAGGATCCTAAGGAACTGAGTTTATCTGTTGCGTAAATGTAGTGTAAACTCATCCATTCTAGAAGGCATATTTTACCTTGTTTAATAGGGTACCTATGTGTGTGTGCAATTTTACTTATTCCACCCACGTTTTAAGATCGCTAGTAATCTGCCAATGTTACTTAGACACCTCCGCATGTAGTTCATATTTAATGAGAGGGAAGGGATGTCTGTCGCCGGCAACGTGGAACAAACGACGTCAAATGGCATTGTTTAGTCGCCTAGTATTAGCCTACTCAGCCTTGCGACAGAATTCCTAATTAACTCTGAATTAACTCTAGGCTTTTCTTCGACCTCGTAAGGCAGCGACGAAATAATGAATATTTAAGTTTTATTTTAAACTAGCTGCGCCCTGCGGTTTCACTAGCATAGTAATCTCGGTTCCGTGGGAATATCCGGATAAAAAGTATCCTATGTCACAATCCAGGTCATGGGCTGCTCATATGCCAAAGGAGAAAACCAAACTCCATAGAAACTTGGGCCCAGCGTTACAGGGCTGGAATTTGGCAATAAATTAGAGCATTTAGGAAGGATTCACGACGCCAATTTTCACGTCTCCCAGCAATGGCCAAATTGGTAAAATCAGACAATGTTTACATTTTAGGTTATTTTTATTATTTGAGGTATTCAAAGAAAAAATTATATTTTTGAGGCTTTGTTTGTTTCCTACGTTAATTGGGCAACCACATACGCTGTGCTGCAGCACCTGCAGCCTATCACGATGCGGTTAAAACCTCCTGGTAGGTACCCACATAAAAAGCGCTTAGCGGGTGATTTATCTGTATGATCTTACTGAAAACCTCAGCTGAAAACTATGTTTATTAGACAAGGTCCACTTAGAACACTACTGTCTTGCATTTGCTAATATTGTATATATCTACTAGGGGATTTGATGCAATCACGGATTACAGTAATCTGAGATTGCAATAATATATTAAAGTAAAACACACCTATTTGTGATATATCGTTTTATTAATCACCTTCTTCATTAGGACTATCATTATCAGTATCCAGAAATTGTGCAGGAGGCAATTGAGTGGTGACACGGCACCCTACCCTGGTGCCGTGCCAACTAAGTCCAACTAAAATACCATAATTATGCTCATGGCAAAAGAACGGTTGGTTGCTGTGCCCACACACAGCAACCAACCGTTCTTTTGCCAACAATACAGGTGCAATTATATTGGACTATAGCATCCCTCCCACTTAGAGAGCTGTCGAAGTGTCAACTAACATATGAACGAAACATATCCCATTAGTAATAGGATATATTAGGCTGGATTTTATTCTTCCTCTCAACATCCAGGTTGAGTCCGATGTTGACAGCCCTTGCAGCCACCGTTCACCTCTACACAGTTCTATTCATCGGTGTCTGTTCAGTCTGTTCTAGTCCATTTCCATCAAGAGATACAGCATTGGTATGATTTCAGCAAGCTTGGCAGATAGTCATTTTCATTTAAGTACCTGAAGCAAACAATCATGTATCATTAGGTCTAGCACTAGCATTTAGCAATAAACATCTGATTGGCACATTTGGGTACTTAAACATAAGCGGCCTTATTACATTCCCACTGCAGGGACACAGGCCTCCTCTCTGAGAGAGGGAAAAATCTGTAATTTAACAATGCAGGTTCAGTCCAGATTGTAGATGTCACATGTCTAGATTGAATATGAATTTGTTGCATGCGCTGGTATCATTTTATAAAATACAACTATCAACAGACAATTGAACATAAGCGATAACACTATTTAGTTTGATTACATGAAATAATTTCATAGTAAGTACGAAAATGTTGCGCTATAGATATATCGGATACTAACCGTTTGATGCGCGACCCATTCCTGTACAATTGAAAGAATCATTTCATCTTTCAGTCTTCGCCTTCCCATTGTAATGCAGCGCGGTCCGTTGCTATTCCGCAATTAATGCACAGGCTCTTGATGTCGTTGTATCCAGTCATCCAGTCAAAAGAGCATTATACAGATCCAGTTTTCCAGCAAAGGTCAGCAGGAGTGGCAGAATACGGTGCCCAATGTTCAAGCGAGGGCAGTCTATGGCAATCAATTTCGGAGGCCAGTATTCGAGTAGAAGTCAGAAATAATAAATACCGAGAAATACGGAAAATCATTAGGTTGGCGAATGACAACAATAACATGACATGACAGTACGAGTACAATCATGACAATTGACAGACGTTGACATTGACATTTGCCGTTTACTAGTGCAATCCGTGGTGCAATTAATTTTATCGATTATTTACTTCTTTGAATGATTTTTTAATGGTGGTTACATTAAAAATCAATTAGATTCCAGATTTTTTTTATTTTACATTGATTTTAATACCTAAAAACAATTATATCAAAACAATGTAGTACTATTTAAGGCAGTGTATAGAGTGCCACCAGTGGCACTCTATCCCTATCGGATAAATTGCCACTACAGGCACCCTAGTAACACCGCCTCGGCCCGGCCAAAGTGCCGCAAGCATTGGATTGTCATTGTCACTGTCACTAAGTCACGTCACTTGGTATTTTGTTTGATTGTCGAGGTTAGATCGCTGTAAAACACCACATTCCCAAAACATTACATTCTCTTGTGCCTAAACGGACCCTGGCACTTCGCCGGCTGCTACCGCGGCACCGCTCGCTACGCTCGCTCGGCTCGTGCGTTGTGTGGTCACAGTTCTAACCTAACCTAACCTAAATAACAAGTGACAGTGACAATGCAACGCTTATGGCACCCTAGCCAGGCAGAGGCAGTGACACTAGAGTGCCACAAGAAACTCGCGGCACTCTATACACTTCGATTATTTAATTATTTGTAACAGTATCGATTTCTACGAACTCGATAATATTCTTAGGGTACGCTCTATTGATATAATGCCAGCGTTTGTGAAGTTAATGACGTTTAATGAAATAAGTGTTGTAACGGTTTACAAAGGTGATTTAAAACAATAAAATAGAAATCTACTTATTTTCTACACTTGGCCATTGCTAATGAGGCTAAAATTAAAATGGGTTAATTAAGAAAAATAGAAGATTTTTTTGGTACATATCTCATTCGTGTAACGGTTGGGCCCAAAAACGGCTTTCTCCTTTCATCCAAATCTATTCAGCCGTTTTAGCGTGAAAGCGTAAAAAACAAACAAACTCAATTATTAGTTAAGATAATAATTGATACGCATTACTAAGAAAAATAAGTTCAAGTTCATTCAACTTGCTGAAATGAAAATGTTGAGGTGGTTGTGCGGCGTTACCAGGCTTGATAAAATCCGGAACGAGTACGTGCGAGGAAGCCTGGGCGTTCGCGATATCGCCGACAAGATGCAAGAGAGTAGGCTGCGATGGGATGGTCACGTAAAAAGGAGGCCGCCTGAATATGTAGGCAACTTAGCGCTACAACTTACTATTCCCAGTCCAAGACCCAAAGGCAGACCCAAAATTAGGTGGAAAGCTGTAGTGCTAAAGGACATGAAAGAGTGTCAGGTATCCGAAGACGATGTCGATGATAGAGCGAAGTGGAAGAGAAAGACCAGGAAGGCTGACCCCACCACCATGTGGGATACATAGCCAGGAAGAGAGAGAGAGAGATTACTAAGAAAAATACTTTTCATAAAAAGTTCGTTAACCACTCTATTTCTAATTTTATTAAATTCACAAAAATGTCTAAATCTTAAAATTCGCTGAAAGCAGTCTAGACTGAGTTACAGAAGAGTTATACACAAAGCTTCGGCTTATGTTCCATTTACAGCTTATCAGCCAATTCTCACCGCACCACATCACATATAATCCGTCTTAATTAAGCGGATTAAGTAAATATAACGGAGATAATAAACAATTAATCTTTTGTATCAACGCGTGTGCGGATCAAAATCCCTAACTCAGGCTCTGTAAGGCTGATAGAGGCGTAAGACCCTCTTAAATCAGGTAAAAGCTTACGGTGTAATGATAACGTGAATATTTTAATCTTGGTATTAGCTAAGACTGCCTATTGATTCATAATACAAAGGATTGTACCTACTCACCTACTTGTACCCATTAGAGTGCAAATGCGGCTTTCGGCAGAAAATTGATGGGCTCTCGTACTAGCTATCAATCAAGATTTGCAACCAAAACTCCCTTTAAAGTTGAGTAAGCCCAGTAAATTTAATAAAAACAATCGTTACGGGAATTTAGTGCGGAGTTGACAAATGGTACGTACCTAAAGAATATTGATGACTGACGAGAGTTTCACCGTAATAATTGTGATCGATATCCCCGTATGTTGCCACGTATAAAGTTAGTACAGACATATTCGGATCATAAATGTTAGCAGCAAAGGTTAATAAAGACAAAGTTTTCAAATATATTAGTACCAAGTCAAAAATATGTTCGGATACAACGCTCAACTTACATTGTACTTTAGAGATTATTTTTCTTTTTGACATATTTTATTGACTTGTTGTGCTAGTACTTTGGAAAGCTCGGCACGGGCACCATTTGTAACGAATTGGATTGTGTGGGCATGTGTCCCTACTCGTTCGTAGTTTTATACAGTCTCTTTGAAATTTCAAATATCTCTGTCGCAGGTCGGTTCTCAATGTTACGCTTGTGTAATCTTGCAATATTTATAGCCATCAATTTGTCTGATGCTTACTTTTGAAACTTTGGAACATCTGAAAAGTTTCCTTAAGTGCGGGTCTCTTGTGCCAATAATGGTGCTCAGCAAAAATTTCAGTCAATTTCGTAAAGTGATATAGGCGCTGGAGACGTTGGCGGCTCAGGCCGTGATTGATCGTGGTAAATGGTTTGTGATGCTCGAGGCCCGAGCTCCTCGCCTGACAGCCGGAGGCGGCGTGCCGTGAAACTTTACGAGCTCCACCATTCGTTCGTTTAAATGGAACGAAGGGATGTTGCGACCAAAAAAAGCAGCTGTCCGTGTAATAGTCACTCTTCTTTTACGTTATGAGTGCAAATATTGATGTAACGCGCTCGAGCTGAATGTAAACAGGGGCACGCCGATAAACTTTGATGTATTCTGCTCGAGTATGATGGAAGGAGTTAGAATGACGGGCACTATTATGTGATAGTTTATAGATAGATTGTATTTCTATTATGGAGCGTGGTGGCACATATTTTACTAGAGAATTGGTAGGAGTAAAGATCTTCATACATACAACTGGTACCACATTAAGTAAATCGAAGTGAATGTTTATTAGATTATATTTTATACACATTATAGTATCGTTACGTCTGTATAACCTAAAGTGTAGGCAGACTGAGAAGGTGTTTACATAGTCAACTGAATTTTCGGACATGTTTCCTCCATAGTTACCTTCCTTACTTTATGGACTTGCTACCATAAATTTTGTTGCAATATTTTATGACAGTAAAATGTACAATAGGTAGTCATAAATATAATGCAGCCGTAGATACAATTTTTATAGCTTCATCAAACTCCACATTGTACTTCACAGATGTCTTTAATTCAAACTATCATTTTTATGATGAAAACGTTCGGTTTCACTGGCGCATCGTAAAACACGTACTTATGATCGTTAAAGCCGTAAAAATGGTTTCAGTATAGAATAAGCTCAATATATGAGTCTATAAAAACCACGGAAACATAAAATTTTCCATGTAATATACTAGCAATTTCCGATATGGTAGCTTACAACACTTGGTGTTATGGCGCCGACATTTTTTTCAGCAGTTTAATGTGGTTAAAAGTTTACACTCAATAACTGGTAGCTATTTTCGATCGAGCTGATAAAAAATTCATTGGCTCTGAAGTGCTACAGAGCGAACGCGATGAAAAAAATAGTAAACATATTCACTGAGCGACTGCCTAAATAAAGTGTTAAAACAAATCTTATTTAAATAATGTTATTAAAACTGAAAGAAGTAAAACCGCGTCTCCTGTTATGACGGCATGACGAGCTCGCATGTTACGAGATGCAACCTATCAACATGTTTTCATTTGCAATAAAATTCGGGAATGCCCCCGGGTGTGCCGATGAAATTTCTGAAATATACATTCCAATAAAAAGAAAAGTGTTCTGGGAGACGTCGAAAATGTGTCCGCATTTGGACAAATTTGGGTCGAATATAACCTCGAATGGAGAGACTGAACGATCCCTTACAACCGTAATATAAAATCCGGTGAATACCTCTTTACATTATTGAATGTACATGAAATAAGTGAACGAAATGTATTATGATGCACATACATGCATACAATGTGCTGTAAAACTATTATTAAAAAAAAAAAACTATTATAGTTTTCTCTAGCAATCAACAATATTTTAATAACGTAATACTTAATAAGCCAAGTATATTTTAAGTAGGTACTTATGTAATGTAAAAAGTATTCCTAAAAGTTTAAGTACTATTAGTCAGACTCTACATGATGACGTTCACTTCTTTACTTTGACACTCAGATAAATGGTAGAGAACCACTAGAGGACCGTTGGAGCCATTTCATTCAGTAATGGAGAGCACAATTTTGCAGAGTTTCCATTTTTGAATGAACAAATAATAATGATCTTGGATTTCTAACCAACTTATCTAATGCTTTTAGCAGATTTTTAGTCAAAAAGTAAAACGTCTTCGGTCAATTTAATCCGGTAATTTAAATCTGTCGCCTCACACAGTTACCAGTAACGACTCGCCGAGCATTGGCGACTTTTTGTTCGCAAGATTAACGACAAAGTATGGGTCACAAAAAAAGCGACGCCAAGTACGGAAATTGCCAAAACTTCGTGTCGAAGCCTGAAATTTTCTTGTTCTAAATGTCGTCGTAAATGAAAGATGGCTCTTTTAAAATCGGAAAAGAAATTAGGAACAGACGTTTTTAGGATTACGAGTTTTGTAACAACTCAAAAGTTGCTTTTTATTTTTCCGCAAGTATATTAGAATGGGTCCCTTTCGATGTTCTATAGATAAGTATCGTCGTAACAAGACCGCGAGGAGTTGTATCCGTAGTAATAAAGATAGCTAACCAAATGACACTTAAAACAAATAATCGTCGGAAGCATTTCGTTTAGATTAACTTCTGCATTTTAACTGGAGTTCTTTGTTCATCGGCTTATACCGTCTTAATGTAATAATAACATCAGATACTTCATGAATATTTAGCATCACTGTGCATAGTAAATTATTTGGTTTTATAGTCTGCAATGTAGTTACCTTAATTTTACTCTGGCAGACGGAATTCTTGTGTTTTTTGGTGTAGGTATTAGGGTAAATTTAAAGCCAATTAATTACCATAAATGATTGCAGTTTAGTTTATAATGTTACGGCTCTGAGTAGGCAGCATCCCTTTCAATTCATCCGGCACGCGCCGGTTACGTGCCGGGCCTGACAACCGTACAGACTTTACGTAAAAAATATGTGTATAACACGTCCTTGCGCATGCCGTAACGAGGACATTATAATATGAGCGGAACTGTTACAGCATTCGATATGATAAACGCTTATGGTAATTCGATAGCGAAATATTTAAAACGACTATCACAATGAAACACTGCTGGCACTCACTATCCTTCCTATAGTCCAGTGTTTTTCAACCTGTGGGTCGCGACCCCCAGGGGGTTCGCGAAGCCTCTATAAGGGTGTCGCGAGGTCGAGGGCTCAGTAAAAGAAAAATAAAATATTTTTCAACTTTGTTTTGTTGCTTTAGATAATTCTAGCAGAGTTTCTTTTAGGTTGGTTCCCAAAGTTGCCTCATCTAAGTCATCTAATAGCTGGATATAAAAACATAATTACTCTACTGGGAAATCCCTCGTAGCCTAGATTGACCCTCATATGTTAAAAACAACGATCCAATAACGATATAATCTAGGATTTTCTTTGTCTATTTGCGTAAAATGAAGTTATAGCGAGATTTGTTAATATATCTGTTAATTATCAAATTAACCTATTTGTTATTATAAAAAAAAAAAAAATGTTGTGCGTATTTAACTATTATTCATAATTATTTGTATTATAACAAAATACAGATTATAAACAGTGGATGATAGGGGGTCGCGAAAAAAAAATCATACTAAGGGGGTCGCGTCATGAAAAAGGTTGAAAAACACTGCTATAGTCAAATAGAACGAACGAAGTACAAAAAGGCCGATCAGGATTTAATTGAATTTTCACTGAAGAGTGACAAAAGGAACCAAAGTGGGCTATATTGATTTAAATTTTTCTCTGAAGAGAAATAAAACTGCCCTAGGTCGTGTTAATTAAACGGCGCGCCCATTTAACAAAGATCAGGGCAGTTGGCCCTTAATTTCGATATAAACAAGTGGAAAAAAATGCGGAGGGGAGTCATGTCGGACGTTAAATCAGGCTTACATATGAAAAGTTACGCAGAGGTTATTTGGTGGAATTTCCTCGCTGTGTGGGCAATGCGGCGGTTCGCGGCTAATGACGAGTCCCGGCCCACAATATATCTCTCGTAGTTAGGCGCAGAAATCACGGCGACTCGTGCGCTTGATTGAGTTTTCTTTTCCATTGTACTTCCATTAACAGAATAGCTTTCTCCTATATGCTCCCCGGGGGACGCCATGTGTTCGGGGAAAATTATATCGGCAATTTTTCTTGCGTCTTGAGATAGACAGCTGACAGAGATTTTCGGCTTTTATTTTTTGTTATTGATTACCTACTCTACCTGCGCTAATAGACTTGAAATAATAGATTGCTATCATACCATTTGAAGGTTATTATTTTATTATTTCTGAGAGCAAGTTCTCAGACGATATCAACTTCGTAATAACAATAGTATTTGAGCAGTCTTTGTCTTGTTATTGGATCGTAAAATAAGCTGATATCATGTTGGATAGTGAGTTCTATTGTCTGTTTTTGAAGTGTCTACAAGTAAAGTGATTTAATTTTAGGCGTTGGCAAGGAAGGGTCGGTGCCTAGTTCTTGTACGAAAGTAAACGAAAGCGGCCCCTGAGTGCTCTTGTGGAGCTACCGTCTAATTAACGACGTATCTAATTATACCATCGTGGAGCTCACAGCGAAGAGAATTTCCCAAATTACGTATTACGAAACGCAATTACACTTAGGGGAAATGCTATGAGACAAATTGAGTTATATTGTAATTGAAATAAAAAACGGGTTAATAGGCATGCAGTTAAGTAATTGCTGTTGGGGGTGCTGATTATTTTTTGATGATGAGGAAGTGCTTTTTGATCATTTTGGATGGTTCACGGCGACACGGCCTTTATTCGAGTGGTTTAGCGAAAGCGACCTCCCATGTAATTAGTGTTATTACGTACGATTGTTATGGTGTTTAAAAAAAGGGCCAAGTGCGTGTCGGACCACACACAATGAAGGGTTCCGTAGTATGAATTTATCCCAAAAACAAACTTAACATTATAGTTGAAAAACATGTTCTCCCATACATCGCTATACTTTACGGTCAATTTTCCAACGGCAAGTGAAAGTTTGTAATCGCAAAAAAAACACATTTGAAAATTTTGTTTCTATTTTTGGACTTTTTCCTTTACAAGTGCTGTAAATCCTTACTTCCTGCTAAATTTCATGATTCTAGGTCAACAGGAAGTACCCTGTAAGTTTAGATATATTTGCGATATATAAAAATATGTCGCTTTAAAGGCCTTATTTTTTTATTGCGTTGGCTTAGAAGCTTGATTTTTAGAGCTTCAAGGGACCCCTACGTAATTGATAGTAATTTAAACATGATACCTTTACACGTTCCTGAGAAAAAGGGTCTTGACCACAGAACAGATATCTGTTCTGTGGTCTTCCTGTGTGGTGATCCTATAAGGGCTCTGTTTTTTTTTTTGAGGCACGGACCCCTTAAAAAGACTACAATTGAAGTCGTTTTGACAGGTTTAGTTCTTAAATAATCAAGATTATTAGTCAAACAAACTTTTTCGTAATTCAACAAAATAGTAAAACACGAACATAAAGAGTAGAGATTTTTCAAATAATGTCTCATTGAAGCGCAAGGCGGCGGCTGCGACGCGGGAGGCGACGATTTGTCTCACAATTGGTTCTACACCTTGCCTCTATGCAGATGTATGGATGTAAGTTATGGTTGGCACACAATGTATGTCGTCCAGACGGTTTTATCTGCAATTTTATGCAGAATATAAAACGCCTTTGATTCAGAGGCTCTGGCACGAACGCGTGACGTAAGCGTAACTTAACTTAAATTCGAACGATTTTTGAATCGAAAATAGAACTAAGTATCGTAAAGGATTTTGTTTTAAATTTTTGCGACAAGCAATTACTATCACCATGACACGACATGAATAAAGTTTTATAACTAAGTAAATACAATGTCCAAAACGAGTATTTTGACGAGTGTTTTTTTAGTTTTTGTATTTGATAATCGTTCAAATTAACGGTACGTTTAAGTAGGTACTCCGTTCGTTCGTGCTAGGCCCACTGAACCCAGTAAGGCAAAGTCCAATAGTAGGTAACAGGCATATTGTCAAAAAACCAAAAACAGGTTGCTGTAATTTCCCGTTTTTTTATAATGATGATACCCAAGAAAACAGAAAGGATAGACTTAAGCGTTAAATAATGATCCGTTGAAATATTTAGGCCGAATTCACAAATGAAAATGAATGTGTTCAGTACATCTAAACCGCGTTCAAGAGCTGTCAGAGTCAAAATTGTTGTGAAATATTGACATCGACAGCTCTTGAACGCGGCTTAGAAGTGCTGAACGCGTTCAGTTTTATTGGCGAAATCCGCACTTAATGAGATAAAAATTATATTAAATCAGTTTTATAATAACATAGCCCGAATTAATTAATTTCTTAAATAATGGTTGAAGTAGTTACTGTTTATCCTCCTTATCACAAAACATGGTTCTAAGATTTCTCTCTTGGTTTAAAGCCATTGTTTAATGTAACAAACAATAGACTCAAACGAAGACTACAGTTAAACCACGTTTTGTAATTGGAAGGTTAACGTTTTGCAAGCAAACAGTTTGATTTTCATTTAGGATACCAGTACCTATCTAACCGTATTATTCCTTAGTTTGTCTCTTGGGTCGGAATCAAAATTCACTAGTCGGCAACTGGACGGGTTTAGATGCTTGACTTCTGTGTTTGGGAGAGCACATTAAGCCGGCCACCCGTCCGTAGTTACGGACGTAACTAGAAACGGCTAGGAGTCAGTTAACTTAAACGTTTATTAGGTCATATATTTTTGACTTAATCCTGCGTTATTGGTGTGGGATTGTGGGTTTTATTTTTATGTCAGGGAAGTTGTTTTTGGCATAGTATAATATTTACTTAAGAGACATGTTCTCGAAAAATGTATTCGTTGAGAATCCCTCAATCATAAAATTTCCCAATTTAACGATGAAACTTGCCTTTTATCATTATTATTCATGGCTGTAAAGATTACGTTGAAAAATTCGCATTTTATAATTACTTTCCTCCTATAATAATTGGATGTGAAAACAAGAGTCACGCACGTTAGGGTGTTCCATTTTGTACTCGCACTCATCTCCCCAACGTCCTCATACGAGGTTCTTTAATATAACAAGCATTGAGAGTAACGCGCTGTAATCAGGGAGAGCTATGATTGTTATACTCTCCCCTCATCCTTTATTATTTTTTTCATGTAAGCTCGAGCTTGAAAATTGCGCCATCTAATAGAACATGTTTTTTCCCATCATCCTAATCTCTTCGTTCGTTTAATACCATTATATTTCATTTCATTCATGTGTTGTTTTGACATGTCCGACACATCAAAGCTTGTCATGTACAGATATTATCATTTAATTTTGTTTGATGGCTTATATGTTTTGCCTTATTTTGACTCCTAAACATTATTATTTTAGTATGTTATATCCAGTCTTTATTGTTCCATTTATATCTCGGAGCACTTAATCTGCTCTGCCGTCAACTATGTATCATGTTGCTGATGTGCTAATATTTGCGATCTATCAGCAGATTTACTAATTAATGATTTTTTTGGTCTTCTGAAAATAGGAAGTCCATGTAAACGCTCTATCCACCATAAGCCTGTAACCTGCATAAAGTAATCTCTCTAGGCTATCCTCTGCTAGGCCTCTGGGTAATCCTTCGGGGAAACAAGGCGTTATGTACCTATGTGAGTGTTAATGTGGCGTGTGATACCTATGTGAGTGTACCTACTATAGGAGAAAGGTGCACTTTGAGAAAGGTACATTTTGAGAATGGCACGTTTTGCGCATGGGGTGCATTTTGCGAAAGGAACATTCTGCGACTGAAAGCTCTGTGTACCTATTGTAGGTACACTCACATTTCGTCAGTTATGTTTAAGTGCCCTGTAACATCCTCAATAATGCCAGATTATACATTAACATGTCCCCTCTTTTGCACGGGAATAAGCGATATAACCCTGCCTATTCCTTAAGGCTTAAAGGCATATAGGTGAGAAATGAATGTAACTGACCATATTAATATAAAAGACTGTTTCGTATCTTTTATTGCTCTCATAAAATGTCTCCTCAAAATGCTAACCGCTCTTCAATTTTAAACAGATATGACTACGTGTCCTGTGTGCTTGATGATATAATTCCTACCTTCTTGAAGATATTATTTACATATTCCTTCATCTTTATTTATCAAGACATGTCGTTTGCATCTGACCATTTCAGATTTCAGCTGTCGTATACGGCTTGGAAAAATGTGACTTATATTAAAAGGCTGGCAGGCTAAAATGGGATAAATTTGTGACGTCAACCGTATGAAAGTATTATGACTACGGCTGGGCCAGAGTCTCCATGCAATGGGCACCTGAAGATGAACAACGCCACTAAGCGCAAAATTGTAGGTACCTGTCAAGTTAGTGTAGGCAAAGAGTCATCATCATTACGGCGTCTACTGCCGGACATAGGCGTCCCCCAAGCTTTACCACATCGACCGTTCTTGTGCTTCTCGCATCCAGCGGATTTCCGCCACCTTCACTAGGTCTTCCATCTATTTTATGAGAAGCCTATGAACAGAAAAAAAATACATAATAGAATTTGGGGGAGTCTTTTACCCAGCAGTGATAAAGGTAACAAAAAATTATTATTCCAGTCCAGACAAAGCTTTATTAGTTTGTAAATCTTGACCTGTCATTGAGGTAAAGTAAGTTCTGTTTACAGTTGGATCTCTGATTGATACTTTAAGCCTCTTGTGGATTGCCAAGTTTGTTGAAGCACGTAGAGTTTGGGACACAACGGTTGTTAGGCGGCGATATTAATGGTAGGGTCTTATCAGTTCAGGGTAGATTTGGTTATTGATTGTCTCACACCTTGAACTGTTTATTTCAGTATATGAGGTCCTGGGTTCGATTCCCGGTTCGGGCCAAGTGTTATTGGGTTTTTCTAGCTGGAATTTCTTAGTAGCAGCCTGGAGTCTGGATTTGTGACCGGGATGGCAATACACTCGCCCCCTTTTATACTTAAACAAACCTAACGCAATGAGGGTGAGCTACATCTCTGCCTAACCCTTTGGGGGATCCAGGCGTGATATGTTTGTTATGTTTATTTCAGTCTTTATATAAGTTTTAATGCGTCAAAATTTATAGTAGGTACTAAGTCTGAAATAAAAACTTAAGAAAAGTTTGAAAAATTCAGAGCTAATTAGTGGTCTCAGGATCCTTTTGGTATAAAATATAAAAGGTTTTAGTATAAAAGCTAAATAGCTCTGTCGTTACCGACAAAGAAAAGAACAGTCTAGAACATTTTTGAAGTGGTTTTAAAAAGGGTTACAGAGGATTATATTTTATTATTAGTTCGTAAATTAATTAGCTAGTAAAGATTGGATTATTTAGACCTACCCAAACAATACTCTTGAAAAAAAAAATCTAATGTAGTTATGGATAGATAATACTGTATGTTGATGGTTAAGGCCAAGTTCTGACGATAGGCGTCAAATAAAAAACAGTTCTGCAGTACCAAAACGTTTGAGTTTTTTAGTTTTCATTTCATCAATATGTAACTAAGGCCTGATTTTTTTATCGTCAGGCTTTATCTTTTATCCAAAGAATCGGTTTTGCGATTTGACAGCAATGGTATAGAAAATACTGATTGTTATATTTATTTTACTTTAATATGGTTTTGATTTTTAACGCTGATTTATTTAATATTGCTCACAAGGAAAGTCCAAGTATATATTTTATTTTAATATTAAAAACAAAACCAATAAAAGAAAGGAATAAATAAAGAAATTAATAACCAATAAACCAAGCCGTGCAATGATTATTGATATTGCTGTTCCTCATGACGAGAATCTCGTGAAAGCTGAGAAGATAAAAAAATCAAGTATCTTGACTTAGCACACGAGGTTGTCGACATGTGGGATGTGTGGACTCTGCAATAATTGTACCAATAATCGTAACGGTTAATGGCTTAATAGCGGAGAGCCTCGACCAACACCTCAGGAGGCTCTCATTGCGCGGAAGGTAAATGGCTTGATTCAGAAAGCAGTACTCCTAGACACGGCACGCATAGTTAGGAGGTTCCTCTCTCTAGAGCCCTGACCACCGGCAGCTTGGACCCTGTTCCTGATGCCGATGCGTGACTATTTTTTATTTTTGTAAATTGTTTTTTCACAAAACGAATTTTTCATAAATATGGAAATGAAATAAAGGAAAACCAATAAATGAAATAAAGGAAAACCAATAAATAAAATATGTCAAACCACCATATTTATTCTTCAGATAAAAGATATCTGACGATTGAAAAATCGGCCCTAAATGTAATTAATGCATAAACAGTTCAGACGTATGATTGCAGTTCCTCACCGATTTGCATCATAAAAACGCAACATCTTTGTCGCCGCGCAACATTAATCAAACATAAGGGAACATTTCAATACATTTCCAATCGTCTCTGTGCAACAGTGCGAACTATGCATTATTGATTAGAACGTATACAAAGTCGATAGAATCTCTTTGGTTCAAGGATATAACGTTCTATCGCTTAAATACAATTCTTGGTACCTACAGTAAAACCGGTAATTCAAGATTTTCTTTATTTAGATTTTAGTTAGTTTTAGTGTCCGGGCAAGGATATCCGCAATGTGCAATGATGGCCGGTTTTACGGTACCTATATGTTTTGATGGATTTGATATTATGTATAGTTACTGTTCAAAGAAGATCGGTCGGTCGTTCGTTCGTTCGCATCCTCCTAAACGGATTTTTCCAACAACCTTTTTGTAACAGGTTCTAACCGTAGTTACCCAAGGTAAGCAGACGAGAATATTGGTTATTACGGTGTACAATCAAAAATAAACTAAAATTAAAACTCAGGAAGCGAAGAATTTTGTTATCACAGCAGTCAATGAAATAAACTAAATAACAATCAGTTCCATAGAAAGTTTCAAAATCCTAGTTGACCAAACATCGGAGAATTAAACAAAAATGTTCGACGAGCGACGCACGTACCGAGTTAAGCTTAATTTCGGGAACCCAAATGGCTAACATTACGGAGTATACGGAACCCCTTCCTGCTATTTGCCTCTCTAATTGTTACATAAACCAAATAAAAAGAGAATTTCGCGTTCGGCCGGCCGAATATAGGCATCATCAGAGGAACTACTGGACTCGTGTTTAAAAAAAAATGCGATTGTAGCTATTTATAAATAGATAGGCACTGTATACATTTTTATTTTCAAATGGTTTGTGAAGAAATGTATCTCATTAAACTATGGGTAATGAGTTACTGACGAAAAAGTATTGTATTGCGATTATTCAGAAATAAATATTGCAATATGATAAACACAGTACAAATACCCTCCACAAGTTAAATAATACCAGAACATTAAATTCAACGAAAAATTGTTTCAGTCTAAAATCCAAACTGCGCTTGGTATTTATCCAGTTCAGTAAGATAATCCACAGTCCTGTTTTTTTTTATTAGCCAGGAACTCGCTTTTATACCTACTATATAGTAGGTACATGTACTTTGTATTTTGCTGGGGATATAAAAAAAAATCACATGACTTTTACAAAATATTTAAAATCTCTCGAAGCTTCAGTTGCTTTGATTGACAGATGTTCCCTGTTGGCGGTTTTTTATATTCGAAGGAATCATCATTTATCAAATGCACCATATGGTGCATTTGATAAATGATGATTCCTTCGAATATAAAAAAACGCCAACCGCAACCATGCATATCATAGGTAAGCACCAGCTAATCCTCTTGTGAATGTAAGATTGTAGATAAATTCGTTCTAGGAAGAACTGACATTGTATTTATTTTTCCGCCAAGTAGATAGTGTTGCAGAGTTGGCCTTACATATTCGAAGGAATCGAATTTTAATATTGAAAATACTTGTCTCGCACATTTACTGTGTACAGAAACTGATTGTGCTTGTCGCAAAAATTTAAACCATAATAGGTATAAAACATTAACAAAATAAAAACTTTTTATAAAAAAAGATCAACCGACTTCCAAAAAAGACACTACAAAGTCAAAAATAACTTTAATTTCGGAAGTCGGTGTATTTGGTTTTGAACTTTCGTTTTTTGCCACCGACTTCCGAAATTAAAGTTATTTTTGACTTTGTAGTGTCTTTTTTGGAAGTCGGTTGATCTTTTTTTATAAAAAGTTTTTATTTTGCACTTTTTAGTTGTGGTACCTACCCCATACAATTCAAATATCACTAACCTGCTATGTAAATAACAGTGATTGGAAGTTATCATCATATCATCCATATAAACTAAGTGGGAAAAATACGTATTATTGAAGCTAACTCAAAAACTATCCAAGTAAAGTTAATACAATTTATATGGGACCACCTCGGAAGCATACCCTTTCAAACAAAAAAACAATTTTTTAAATCGGTCCACAATTGACGGAGAAATCGCGTAACAAACATACAAAAAAAAAAAAAAAAAAAAAAACATACAGACGAATTGAGAACCTCCTCCTTTTGGAAGTCGGTTAAAAACACTACAAAGTGAAAATTAACTTTAATTTCGGAAGTCGGAGTCCTTATTTCTGTATTTTAATTTTTTGCCTTCCGAATTTCCGAAAGTTATTTTTCCCTTTTAGTTTTTTTTTTTTGTAAAATAGTTTTTATTTTTAACTTTTTAGTAGACGTAGTACGGTAGTACCATCGGGAATATCTCTATAACTACGCTCTGCTCACCCATTCCCGACCCCGTGTGATTGCCAGACTCCGCCAGAGGATAACGCGTGCGTGACTCGACCGTTCGACGCGGACGCTTGTGACGGCGAAGTGAAATTTCTGGGCAGTCAAAGTAAGTTTTATCGATCTATTATTAAAAATCTAAGCATTACTTTCTACACAGTGTTACTTTAAACGTTTCTTACTATTGTTGGATTTACATTGTAATTGCATTCGAGCAGTATCGAGTTCAAAATCAAGAGATTTTTTACTTTATCGATGAAAACACCCTGTGGGACAATAATTGTATAAATTTTTGGCAGACGGTTGTAGCGGTCAACTGTCCCCATGGTAAAATACACCCCGTTAGCGCATCGTACCTGAATTCAAGCTCATATCGGTCTGTTAACTGTTTCTAGATCTAGAACAAAAAGAAATTGAATGAAAAAAACAGTTTCAGAAGTAAGAAAAAACATACACTGAACCTAAATTTAAACGTAAATCTAACCCAAAAACAAAGAAACACAACACAAAAAAATACAGAAAAAAAGGTGTAGAACGTGTCTTCACGTGATTATATTTATTATTATTGATAATATAGATGGCGCTGATGGCGATACTATAGGACTCCAAACTACCGAATCAATATTACAGAGTATTTTCACGTGACGATGCTATTAAATCATGACTATTTTTGAGGTCAAACTTTTGAAGTTTCTGTTACAATAAATGAATAAGATATTCAACGACTTTAAACATTGTAAAAAATATAAAATGAACCAAGCTTCCATTTTAAGATAATTTTGGAATAAAGTAATTAAATAAACATTTTTTTTTATCGTTGCCTGTATAATAAAACTGGCAATTTTTATATAAGTAAGTAAGTAAGGATCACGATCATATCAGGTTATTATTTTATTACTTATTATTATTGATGATTTGAGATACAATCATCTCTTTTCCACCGGGGCTGGGTTTTTTTTTCATACATTTGGAGCAAATTGACTGTGACAGACGGACAGACAGACATACTAGTGATCCTATAAGGGTTGCGTTTTTTCATTCGGACATAAGGAACCTTAAAAAAATAGAAGACTGATAATAAGTGATCAAACGAACTTACCTGTTGTGAAGTTCGATCATTATTATACGAAGGGCTTCGTTCGAAGATATAATATTTACAACGCAGCTTCCTTAACGCATCCGACAACCATCGCATATTTAGAACTGAAAGCAAAAACTAAACGCACAAGTGTAGTATATCTGTTCTATACGTCATCTGTCATTATTTTAGAGTAAGAGAATCTCAATTTTTCTGGGGTAGGGTAGGGAGGGTCCCTATATCTTCGAACGAAGCCCTTCGTATAATAATGATCGAACTTCACAACAGGTAAGTTCGTTTGATCACTTATTATACTTCTGGCTTCGTTCTCGATATAATATTTACAACGCAGATGTTAAGAGTTTATGAGGAAAATTGAGATTCCAAAGATGAAATTATAAATAAATAGTATTTAAATAACAAATTAAAATCTTTTAGTTTTAAGACACAAATGACATAATAAACTGGCTATACTCATAATAGATGACCAGTCTCGTTCATCTTAATATTGGACTTATTGTTGAACTTATAAACAAGTTTCAAATTATATTAAAGATAAAAAATCAAGTTATTCATCTTAATATTGAAGTTCTTGTCTAATTTAGTTAGGCACGTACTCAGACCATTTATTGGTCTGAGGGAGTGAGGGCACGTAATAATTATACGTAATATTCTTAATACTTAATCAAGTATTTTGTTCAGCATTAAGCACAGCATGAGCAAATTCAATTGAATTATTCACAATTGGCCTATTATAAAATGAAGCAAAAGGTTGAAGAGCTATTTGTCCAGTTTGCCGTATTACATCTAATGACACTAACACTCTACACCTTAGTAGTGGATGTCAAGGCATGTCTAGTACTATTTTCTGAAAAAAAATTATTATACTAATATCTATGATGCAAACAGAGAGTAGGTATATTTACCTATATATTATAGAGATGGAAGAGGCATAAACTGGTTTATGGGGCTTATACAATGAAAGTATTAAGTGAATATTATTTCGCTTAAAAACTGAGTATAGTTAATTTAATCACGAAATGTACTAGCTGGACAAATTTCGGACTTTTCAAAGATAGGTATTTTAATAAGAGACAAAGTCCATGCTCTTTGGGCTTGTACTTACTGTTACGTATGTAAATTTATAGACCCCATACAAGGTCCTTATCTTGAAATGCTTGGTTAGAAAAAAAAATACATAATAATTATTGGTATAGATGAGATGGTGTAAATGAATCTATAAGTAAGTAGGTACTTACTTTGTTTTTGACAAATAGCCCACCATAATTTAAAGGTGAAATTGTATTGTTTCAAGGTATTATTTGAAACTGAACTTAACATAACGTTTATTGCTGATGGCTAGGCTTACCCATGCCTTCCTGATAATATTCCAGTGGAGATGTAGGGGGTGATTCTATCAGGCTTATGACTACCTAGTATGGCATAACCATAATGCCTGTCGCTTTATAATTCTTAATTTTTTGTAAACATCTTAATAATAGACTAAATGGGCATAAAAAGGGAAAAAAGTAGTTAAGTCTCAGAAACGAAAAAAGAATCATCTATTTTTGATGCATCCGGGCCGGGTTCCAGGAAATGTAATATTCACATTTTTGCATTAATTCTTGAAGCAAAAGGTATTGATACCTATCAGGTTGACCAAACTGAGTCACAATGTACTGGAATGTGGAGGTATTTATTTCTCACTTTATGTCAGGATTGGCTGTACATTATGTGATTCTTCATCTGCTTCATTGTTTTCCCTTGATTTTATGTAAGAGTGTGTTTATCTTCACACCATTACCAATATACTTCTGGCAAAGATATTTAAATGTGGGTACTGAATACCTCCCATTTGGTTAATAATTATATTATGAGGCATTCTTATTATCAGCATGTAACAATATACCAATTTTTAACAAACATTTTTTAAGGCTCGAAATATGAGTAGTTCTAGATAATTTAAGTATGTGATATTTATAAGTTTTCAGTCTCTTTCCAGAACCCATGAACCCTATTATCATTACAAATGGTCCCCCACCCACTTCTTGACACATCTATAAATATTTTCAAATCATATTTTGAGTATGCTATACTTTTGTGTAAACTATTGATATTATCAACTCACCGCTGTAGGTCTAGTATATATCTGGGGTAAATGATATCATAATTGCTTTTACTTTAAAGTAAACCATATTTATGGTTATATGGTAGTATATTTAATGTTCTAATAGTTTTGTGTAAAGTCAAACATATGTACTTGCCAGGCATTTGGCTGTCAATGTTCCTATTAAATGAGCATGGTCTCTAATACTACAACTCTGTTTTTTCAAATATTTTTCAATGGATTTTTGTTTTACAAAACCTAAGAATTGACAGCACTGTGATGGTCTAAGTACTCAATTATACTATTTTGATAATTTATTACTAATCTGGAATTTTTGTAAATACTTAGGAATTGTTTCATTATCATTTTTCAACCATATCTTATATTCAGAACCTGTTGTATACTACGTATGTAGGTGCTGACAGATATCTCTTGTCATTGGAATAATAGTATAGGTAATTAATAGAAATAGAATTATCTGTACTTAAAAAAAAATAGTCTTGGTTAACTTGTCTTTTATTTACAACAAGAACCAATGCACAAAAGGTCATTAAAGTATTGCACTGATTGGTGACCTATAGATTTTTAAATTATGCAATCACCACTCTCATAATTAGAGAACAACATGGTGCAGAACACAAGACATAATACAAGAATGCATTAAATTAATATAATTTTTCATACAGAAACCATCAATACTTCCTGTGAGCTGGATTAATATTTACCAATAAATAGAACTCTTAATAAATTCTCCTGGAGAAATTAGAGCTACTGTAGTTCAGTGCTCTTCCATTTTAAAATGGTATGTGTTAACAAATTTGTTACGAGGCTTAAGGTTTAGAATAAATCTTTTGTGACCATTCAGTGTTGGAAACAAAACACTTAAGGTATGAATTGGCCTTTACATGGTGTGCAAGGAGTAATTGCACCTAATGCCAGCAAATTATTAATGGCTATTAGCATAACAGGATCATTTAAAATATCATTTTATAATGACTGTTCAGATTATAACTGAAAAGGTGTCAGTAAAACGGTTTAAAAGTATTGAGTATCCATTGACATGTTCAATATTGAAACATCATCACAGATGCTTTCCCAACAAGGTAAAATATGATTTAATCTTCCAGCATGACTAACCTCTAGTAGCGAGCAGGAGTCTTGTCCTGTGGTGGTGGGGCTTGGGCTGGTACTGGTTGAATTTTTGTTTGATATTTCAACTTTATCTTTATTTCCTTGCTTGATATGAGAACTGTGGTTCCTTGTGTCCCGGCTTCGAATTTGCCCTCTGTTGGTTGTAACGAAGTGAACCACTCAAGTTTCCCTGACGGGTTGTGGTAAAAGTAGTTGTCTTTTTTATAGATTGGCCTGTTCTTTGGCAAGCTTGTAAGACTCTCTATCTTTTTAGATTTTAGGTTGTTACCATAAAGGTATGATAGAGTGTTGTTACCATAGAGATGATCATCTCTTTCTAATTCTTTGACAATATTTAAGCATTTTTTGTGCCGGACAGGGACAATATAAATTGATTGTTTGTGTTAACATTCTTCCAGCATCACTGAGCGGGGAGATCTCTATCATTATTGTTGATATTGATTAACATTGATAATGTCCCTTCTTCAAAATTGTATTTCAAATACGGGCTAAGTAGTTGTTTAGTGCTCTTTTATATGCATAATTATTAATGCATCAAATCCCATAATGCTTGCAGCACTTCCAGGGATAGAATATAAGTAGGCCCAGTGTCTAGCACATGTGATGGGTCATGCTCAGGTAGAGCGTCAGTTACAGTTATGGCTGTATTAGTGTTATCCGGGTTTGTGTCAAATGGAACCGAGATGGTTCGACACTGATATCAAGTACCTACCTAGTTCCATAACTAGTTCATTGGTTCATAATTTTTGCGGTCTGCAAAAAATATAGAATTGACCCTGATAATGTACCATAATAATTATACTTACCTAAGCGTAGCCTCTCGGCCTTCACCTTGAAATAAGTAAATTATAAAACTCGTGCGTTTATCTCGTAAACGCCCCGAATTATTTGTTCGCGTCAATGCATCTCGTCCATCACCCGCGTGGTACAATAATAATTGTATATAAGTCTTCTGAAACACGTTTTACTGTATAAAACGTTTAAAACAATGATAAAATTCGTCCGTTTATCTCGTAAACGACCCGAATTATTTGTTCGCGTCAATGCATCTCGTGCACCACCCGCGTGGTACAATAATAATTGTATATAAGTCTTCTGAAACACGTTTTACTGTATATAACGTTTAAAACAATGATAAAATTCGTCCGTTTATCTCGTAAACGACCCGAATTATTTGTTCGCGTCAATGCATCTCGTGCACCACCCGCGTAGTACAATAATAATTGTATATAAGTGGTGAAGAAAAAATGGATGAGTCTGATGACTCTGATGAATCGGTGTTGTACCGGTGTCGTTTCATGTACTTAATCTTCGGATTTTTTGAAGATAATATTTTAAACACTTTAATTAATATTCTTTGGGAATAACAGCGTACTGGTTGCCGCGCAAACGTAAAGAATGACAGATGACGTATAGAACAGATATACTACACTTGTGCGTTTAGTTTTTGCTTTCAGTTCTAAATATGCGATGGTTGTCGGATGCGTTAAGGAAGCTGCGTTGTAAATATTATATCGAGAACGAAGCCAGAAGTATAATTACAGTAAGGTAAATAATGAAAGTTAATGCAAGTTATGTCACTGAAACTGAATAGCTAAATAATTAGATGATAATGTGTCGGGGACGATTGTATCAGGGGATAATTGTCTCGGAGACAATCGTTCCAATTGCTTTGCCATACAATATGTTAATTAATCATTTGTAATTTTAGATAATAATTATTATGAGTATGTCAATGAACAGCAGCGACCTCCTACTAAAGACCACAATTTGTCTATCAGAAAGCAAGCTGTGATTATTGTGGCAATAATTGGGAAGCCGGCTGTCATTCTTGGATATTTGACAGTCGTTATTGGTCGTTAGAAGTCCGAAAGTCTGTTAACCAGTCTTACCAAGCGTTACGCAGTAACTGCGTTGTGGAGGTCAGATAGGCAGTCGCTCCATGTAAAATACTGGTTTAAAGCTGCATTCGGTTAGACTGGAAGCCAACCCCAACATAGTTGGGAAAAGGCTAGGCAGATTAATTGAATTGGGAAGCCATGTTCTGCAATGGAATACCGATATTCAATACTGTACTAAATACAAAAGCTGCAGGTTTCGCTTTTAATACAAATTCGTGTCTGTAAACAGTTCGTTTGAAATGCCTCGTAATGAAAATGAATACTATTACTTTGATGTTGCTGATCAATTTTGCATAATCTTAATTGATTGAATTTCTATGGCCCCTTATTCATTACACTGTGTTGTTTATTTTCCGAAAATTGCGGAGTCACTCCTTTAACAATTAATTAAATTTTATTTGGTACAATGACATTTCATATTTTGTTATTTTGCTAAAATTCATTTACAAATTGAGGTTTTCCGGAGAAGATACTTCAACAATGTGTTTTGGCAGTCAGTTCGACATGGACCAACTAAGAAAAATTTCCGTAAAAACAAACGCGTTTGCCAATGTTTTGCCGACTTTAGCCCCTAACCCGAAAGCGTGACGTAAACTTAACGTAAATGCAAAATATTTTAAAACGAAAATACAACGATTCTATAGCATTTTAACCGACTTAAAAAAAGATTTTCAATTCATCAAGACAAGTTGCATTCTCGCATTTCGTAGCCAATATGGTTAGGCCGTAGAGTCGATAATCGTAGACGTGTTCTTGAGTGGAAACCGCGAATCGGCAAACGTTAGGTAGGATGGCTATGTAGAACGAGGATCTTCGCAGGGTGGCTGGTAGAAGCTGGATGAGAGTTGCCGGAAATCGAGTTGAATGACGTGCAATTGGATAGGCCTATGTCCAACAGTGGACTGCTGTATGCTAATTATGATGACCAAAAAAGTATTTTTAACTAGCTGTGCCGCGCGGTTTCACCCGCATAAGTCTCTGTTCCGTGGAAATGTCGGGATAAAAAGTATGCTATGTCCTAGTCCAAGTCATGGTCTACCCATGTGCCCAAATTCATAGAAATCTGTACAGCCGTTTTAACGTGGAAGCGTAACAAACCAACAAACTCATTTTCGCATTTATAGATTTGGATATGTAAAATGCGACGGAAGGTGGGTTATAAGGTTCATAGGGTGATAATGTGGATTTAAGATTTTTTCATAGTTTAGGACTTAATTATTATGCTTGAAAAACGCTTCTTTTTCGTTGTACCCGTATAAAGAACTGAACACAAGTAGACTGTGATCTCCTTGATTGCTGCTCAATTGTTTTCCCGATCCAAATGAAATACAAAAAATACACCAATACAATACACATGTTATAACATGGTGCGGCTGATATTTTAGCGTTATAAATTATGAAATGTCACAAACTAAATTAATGATATCATGAAAGTTGCCTAGGTACATAACAAGTAGACCACACTACGCCTACGTATTTGTGTTTCCCGCACAGCTCATACTCCTGTTGGATTTAGTGATTGATGACACTTTATAATGGGATTTGTTCTGATTCCTATTTAATTTCCTGTACGGATATTTAGCTGTCGTTTTATTATAAATTCAACGGAATCGTTTACTTTCGTGTATAACCTTCGTTTCGGTATTCGTTGTGGTGAATTAATGTTCCAATTTTCTTGGAACTTTTCATAGAATTATAGTGTAGAACTAAAAGTTAGCTGCTTTTATTTTGTTAACAGCAAATTAATGGCCCTATTTACATGTTTAGCTATTTTCCAATTATAATGTTTGAAATTTTATTCTGTAAAATTAATTACATTATTTATGAGGCTGTGCTCATATTTCGTAGAATTTAGAATTAATAACATGACTACTGTCGTATTTATCATAATCTCGTTAATATCGAAATAAATTATTCGAAATTAGCAATAAGTACCTATTAGTTAGAGTAATAATTTGATGCTGCATTGAAATATCAAATTAACAACCTGCCTATGATTTATATCTTTCTGCTTTTTAATTAAATAAAAATATCAACAAAGATATTAAAAACGACAACAAAAAACATGTTTTCATTTATTTAACTGTCACGAAAATTGATTTAAAGAAAGGATTGATTTTAATTAACAGATATCGAAACTCGAGCCATTGTGTTTTTCGGTGGCTTGATTAGATTTTCGTGAAACAATGTGTAAAGGGACAGATAACAAATTGAATCGCGAGTTTATTAAAATTTGTTTGTGTTTACGGGAACATAATTCTTTCGGTCCCTATTGGAGCACAATGAACAGAAATGTCAACAAAACAGCGAGTCACAATAACGAATGTAATGAGAATCAATAACGATGAAATCGAATCACAACATCGCGTCAGTATCAAATGTCCCACTCTCTTCAAACATGCTATATTGACATAATGCCTCAGGTATCACAACAGTGTTTTTTCAGAAATTTTCATTATCTCTTGCTGACCAAAATACATTAATTAAACTTTAAACACAGACCATTTTGTAGAAAACGAAATAATATTAATTACCTAGATGTTTTTTCTAATGAAATGAAAACATAAACGAACGCATAATTACACAAACTCGTACCTGTTTTAACACAAAAATTTACGAGTACTTTTAAAATTAAAACGCAAAAAATTCGTTTCATGAATTCATGATACGGAACAAAACAGAGGCAGGTATGCAAAAACTCCCACATTCTAAAAAAAAGTTTATAATAAAACAATCTGAAGCTCCGAGTGTAATACGGTGAAAAATGAGACGAAAGAATTTTTTAAATGGCCAACATTTACGGAATATTTCGTGCAGTAAAAATGAGATAAAAGAGTCAGATATGTTACGAGAGTGTTGTTCATAATTATTCCATTATATTATGTGGGAGATGTAAAAGGAGGAATAAGTATATCAAAACAATAACTTTGTTGTGTGTCTCGCTTCTGAATGGACGGTGTTCGGCAAAAATACTGCAGTTGAATTTTCTTAATATTTACGTGCCACGTTCACAGCAACAGGCGAGTTACAGCGAAAACATAGCGTTGCCAGCGCAAGCCGCAAACCCCTGGAGATTCAGACGACTCGCTTGGAATAGCTTTGTGTCGTATTCCTTTGTCTTTAACTGAGCATCCTACTATCTCCCTAGACCTGCTTATATATTCACAACTTAGCCCCGAGCCCCTCTATACCACTCCTCGCATATGTTCACCCAGTTGATTGTTTCGATAAACACGCTTAGAAATGCTCTCATGCAGAAAGGAAAACTTAGCTACAATATTTAAAAAGTTATTAAGGAGATTCCATTATTCAGACGGCATTTTAATCTTCATAATAATATGATATACTTTATTACTAGAAATATGAATGCTATAAAATACGTCCATTGAACGATATCGGTGGTCATAAAGAAGTCGGAGACATTTTTCATCTTAGGTACTTTCTGAAAATTAAATTCTTTCACGCAAAATATTTAAATATGTAGCCATCAAAATTTATTGAATAAAATGCCCCAAAATTGAATACCTATTTTGGAATTGGGAAAGTTTGAAGCAAGCAAACAATTCGTTAGGAAAGATTTGCTTGAATAATTTCGCGTAAATACAATCTTTCGCTCGATTTGCAATTCACATAACGACGGTCGGCCTAAATTATTCATTTTATTTTTAGCGTTCCGTATTCAGGTAGCGGTTTTAACTCAATTTCCCCACAAACAATGTTTCAATTAAACTGATTGATGTTTGACTGCACTTAATAATGTGTGGAAAAGATAAAATTAATGGGATTGAGGAGATTTATCGATGAATTTACACTTTTAGCATCTGTTTTATTCGTGTTAATTGATATTAAATAAAGCTAGCGTACAATTATTATGCTCATTTTAGCCTTAAGCTCATATTATTCGTACGATAAATTTTCCCTTTGTGCGGTAACCATTCATATGGATGCAAAATTATTATTTTTTGTTTTTAAAATGAGTGCACATTTCCACATGAGTTGGGTTAATTAACCGGTGGCCATTAGCATTGTAGCGTAAGTATTTCATACGTTTGTAGCGATTTCAACATGAGATTAATGCCGCAGTATGATTTGACGAGCCTTTGCCAACTTTGTAAATGGGCGTTATAATTGTATTATCTTCATAATAATATTATTTCATGAACTGAAAACTGAATTTCGTATCTAATCTTGTTACGAGATTTTACCAACGTAACGGCGTCTTTGTAAATAGCAAAAATGTAATCCACAAAAAAAAAACATTTAATAGTGTACGACAAAAGCCCAAAGTCCATTTTTTCAACCCTCGAAGATTCGTTCCTTGTCAAAAAACAACCTTGCGTGTAAGTGAGGCCTTTTTTCCTCGTTGTCAAGGAAAACCTGTACAAAACCTCGTCTTTTCTGTGGCCGTATAGCCCGTATCGCAACAATTCTACACAATCAACGCTAATTAATTAAGGTAGTTGAATAGAAAATATTATCTGGAGGGAAATCTCGACACAAAAAGTCATGTTCATTTTTGTCTTCTTTTTTTCTCGCCTTCATGAAAACATGTTTTCATTGTAACAGGGATGTTTTGTTATCCTGTTGTCTGTAACTCGTGCTAAGCGGGATTATCTGCGAATTAACCCGTTAATGTATATTAGCCTGCTGTGGACAATAATTAGGTATTAATAGGTTTATATCCACTTAGCAAATTAGGTTGGTGTAATTTCGAAATAGCAGATTTACTCTCATATCGTGATAATTATGTCGCAGGTTCTGCATAATATAATTGACGGATAAAATATAAGTCTGCAATGGATTAGGTAGGTACCTTAAGTCTAAATGGGGCATACTACCTACATGTTTAGCGTTCAGTGTCCATCCATGGCTTTCTTGTACCGCAGATATATCGACGTGCCAGAATATCAGAATAATACCACCGCTGCGGTAAATATTTATTTTAAAAAAAACCGCAGCATATGCTGCGACAGAAGCCTTTTTGGCCTCACACAGTCGTTTAATAGTATTTTTTTCGTTTATTCGAAATTTTTTTTAAGCTATTGCATAGCTTCTATCGCGGGCCTTGAGCGTGGAGACCGAATCCAGAAATTCCGTAACGAAAATAACCTAACACCCCTGTCTCTTTAGTTCAGCAACTCGCCTCTAGGTGGCATTGGTTGTATTATAATTGCATAAGTTGCTAAAAACAGCTATGCAATAGCTTTACCGCGGCAGTCTCCGAGTGCCACACGTCTTTTTTTTTTTGTTAGTTTTAGATGCTCCATTTTAGTTTTTTATTACTCACTACACTACTGTTTGTATTTCCTGTGCGTGTCTCAAATAAAATATTTTTCTTTCTTTCTTTCACGTGATGTTTGCATAATTTTTTTTGGGTAGTATTTAAACGAGTGACTGTAAATTAATGTTTTAAGTGACAAAAATAATTAATTTAAGTTATAGTATTACTAAGTGAGCGACTGACTGCGAGTGACGAGAAATCAACATAACAGCAACTTACAAACACTAAATTTGAGTTACTTAAAATACAAAATGAGAAGCTTCATAATATGTTTGAGTGTCAACGTTACGTCCTGCATTTTTTTCAATATTTGGCAAATGATTTATTTATACTGAGCGGCATTATATCTTAAATGAAGTGTTTCGAATAGAAAAACCACTTTGAAAAATACTATAATGAGCAGAGTACTATGAGCTCACATTTTTTTTGAAAATTTTCTTATGAAATAACTATTTGAAGAAACACTATTGCCACATGCAGCAGGCATGGTTTCTGTCACGGCTCCAGCGCTGCGGGGCTCCGGCGGTCCCACGCGAGCTTACCGTTGCAGATGATTTTAACGCTCACCACCGCAGCTTCGGCTTGCTGGCCGGCTATCGCCGGTCAGCCTCAGCCGCGGCGGCGGGCCTTGAAACCACCTGCTCCTCAGCTCGCGGGCCGCCTAGCCCCTCCGCGCCTACGCGGGTTTAAATTACACTCTAGGGGTAGGGCAGACAAGACTACGTGGAGTCGGTTTTGCAGCTATTCGTTTTTAATTTTTATACCTTACAAATATTTGTTTAATGAAGTTTATACCAAGTGTGTTATGCCAAATATACTTCGGAGCATCAAAATTCTGCCAGATAGAGGGATACCCATCGTAAACACGCAACACCGGTCCGCAGCCCAACTCACCTGACTGCATCGATTCGTCGCTCCACCCCCATTCGCATCAAACAGTCTGTAGTTTTCATTAAACAATCGTATCAAAATAAAAAACATAAGACCTCAAATAGAATATCAGTAACCAATAATCATTAATAAAGCAGCTACCAAACGTTGCTTAAAATTATCTTTTTAGTACTTCGTTATGTATAACCTCAATTGGAAAAATCGTCTCTATCATAATATTGAAGTTGTCCTCTCTGTATTTCTAGTCGCTCACTTAGTAATTTAGTCTCACGGCTAGAATTTTAATATCTGAAATGGATTAATCACAACCCACTTTTTGTAAGCTCGTTCTGGATTTTATTATTAATCAATATTCGTCGTTGGTTTAGTTAATTTTTCGCTTACTCAAATTCATACCGCTCAAGTTATTAAAACAGTATCTCATCATCAGTCGCAAAGTTTTTTTTTATTCGATCGTTTTATAATTCCCCATTTTTTTTTGTAATGTTTAGTCTTCCTTATCCATGGCGTTTCATTTTGATATCGGCAATAAACACTTTTACTTACGTACTACAAAAACAAAAGAGGCAAAGTCCATAATCCTTTATAAAAGCCTTAATACACTTACAAAATCAACCTGTAATTGAATATTAAATAAAAGTAAATTAAAGCCATCATTCGTGACCCTGAATATTAGTAATCCTGTTGCCTCCCTGAATCGGACCCTTATAATCCAACCCTTCAGTTTCATCCTTGGTTCAACCCTCGTGTGATTGACGTTTCGCTAGCGATTATTACGGGGGTCTCTCAAACCCCTCTTTGCAGACCCCAGATTACGACCACAGAGTTTTTTGACCGTATATCTGTGACAAGGCAGCGATCATAAGATTTTGTGTAGTATTATTTTAAATTCTGTTTTGGACAGTGGTCGCGGTATCTAGTTGCTTAATCTCATTGTGACCCAGTTTTGTGTATTTTATTTTAAATTAAATAATATTTGTACGTTTTTGTTTGTTTAATTTAATTTTAGGAAATACCTAAGCATGAATGCAGTATTATGGGGTGACCTTTTCATGCAAGAGACGATATTTGTAGTCGGCATTTGATTAAAACAGTACAGTATCATCACATATCAATACAGTTACAAGAAAAAAGTAATGGTGGAACAAAGAAACTCACATACATACCTACATACATGAATCATGAAAACATTATACTCCTTTTTGGGCAGTCGTGTAATAAAGCTTCATCGCGCTGGGTGGCGTAAAATGTAACTAGGGACCGTAATTACATATTACAAAATTCTGTGGACTTGGACTAGGCTTTTGTCAATATACAAGGTCAATTTAAATTGGCTAGCGAAACTCCGCCAACGTGATGGGTATCGATATCTGAACATGATACAGGAAACATAAATTACGTCTGCGAAGTTTCGCTAGTTAATTTAAATAGACCCTGTATAGGTACGGTAAAGTTTTTTCTCCCTGATAAAGATAACTACCTAGTTTTCACCCGATGATCTAACGGCTTTCCCCTTAGTCAACCTCCTTTTATTAGCATTACAGAATTCAGCACATTAACTACCAATATCAATGCGATCTTACTTACAAAGTACCAGGGTCCCATAACGCTAACGTAGTCTGTACCAAGCACAGTAGTGTGTACAATGTGACCTCCCGTCGGGTCGTTAAAGGAGCACGGAATAAGCAAACATGCGTAGTCTGCAAACCTACTGAGGATCACACCGCGGCGAAGTTAGTTTTGCATTCGAAGCGCTGCAAAACGTGGGGTTAGAGATACAGGATGTGTCTTGTTCTTGTTTTTTACTCAATATGAATAGCCTTTTGACATTTATTGCCTTTTCATGGTATTGTGAATTGTAATAAACGATTTGACTTTGACCACTTTTAGTATTTAGGCTGTATGTAATAGAGGACAAAAATTTAAAAAAAAAAATTGTTGTGTCGAAATTCATACTACGTCTATGATAATACGCATAAGATAGTGATAAACTTTCATCAACAATGCTGGTACTGGGCTGAGCTGAGCTGCTAGTCAGCAGCTCATTTATTTGTTTAGTTAATAATATTCTTTTCCATTTCCAAAGCTGAAAAATTATAATATTATGATTTTACTTATTTATTTTATTATTTATTTACACACAATAAAATACATAAATTGATACAACATAATTATAATTTTGAGTGCAAACGTACTGCTTATTTCAGAAATTTCTTCCAGTAGACCTGCAAAAGGACAAATAAAAAGAAATGTAGACAATATTGTGTGAGAACAAGAAGAGAAAATAATATGAATATGCGAAGACTTAAAACTAAAATATTAAATTATACCTACACTACACGTAAAAAAAAATATATATTCAAATAAATACATAAAGCTTAAATATATAAGCATATTATATATTTAAATTGGTATATAAATACTCACAATTGAGAGGAAAGGTAACGCTCTTTTACTCAATATTTGAATAGATAAACAGTTGTGATTCTGCGATCATTTAAAACCACTACAATGTATGACAGTTAAAGTTGGTTTATTAAGTGACATATCCGTACTCGTTTAATTACAACTAATTACTTTAATGGAAGCTACACGCTTTCGTACTCAAAAATAACCGGCGTAACTTTAAATATAAATGAGTACGTCTGCTGCCTACAAACTTCCGAAATAGCTGGTTTGATAGGTTTAAAAGTAAATTGTACATTTAATGAAAACGTACGGTCGAACAATGTGAGTATTTAGTTGTGCAATTTGTAAACATTTCCCTTAACATAAGAAAGTTGTTATCTTCGCTTCTATGTTAGTGTTCCACTTTGTAGAACATCGAAATATCGGTTCATATTACAATACAAGGAAGCAAGCTATCCAATACTCATAAAAAAACCGGTAGACATAATGCTCAGAACTAAATCTGCGGCGAGGCAGTAATATCAGTTCATGTCGCTTCACGGAAGCCACAAAACAGTAATCTCTAATCGCACATTGTCAAGAAAGAGCAAAATATTCATAAGACTACATATTCTTATTACGTGCGGATGAGGGCGTTAGGTCGGCGGCGCGTCGGCGCATAATGTGTTACAATGTGTTCCGAGGTAACAACCTGGGCTTATGAGGCTCTTGTGGTACCACAGATAAGGCACGCCGGAGGCTTTGTGAAGGTACTTGTACAATGTAATAAGGCGGCCACGGTAATACGGGGACGCCCGTCTATTTCGCACCTTTTATAAACAATGTTTACGTTGAGCTAGCGGGCTCGTTGTATCAAGGACGCAATTAGTTTTCAGGTTCATTGTTGTTTTTCTAGGAACGTATGAATTCAACGCGCTAATAAAACGCTCTCGTCGACAGACGCACGCGCCACCCCGCTCGCTCGTGACGTCATGAGTTCATGACGTATCACTCCGCGACTATCACAATGTTTGCTGTTGAAAATGTTGTACATTTTTTACGCTTTGTGTTTTCGCGTCACACGTCTGGGCCACTAAGATAATATGAATTATTCATGAAAACGCTCTGCAGAATTTCGTTTATACTATTTGAAGCTTTAATCCTTAAGTTTTCTTTTTAACCGACTTCAAAAAGGAGGAGGTTCTCAGTTGTTTTTTTTTTTTACGCGATTACTCCACCACTTATGTATTGATTTTGAGGATGCATTTTTTGTTTGGTAGATGACCTACTTCAGAGGAGGTCCCATATAAATTTTATTAACTTTGCTTGGATGGTTTTTGAGTTAGCTCTCTCACTTAGCCTATGTGGATATGATGATAAGTTCCTGTCACTGTTATTTACATAGCAGGTACTGGTATTCGAATTTGTGTGGGGTAGGTACCACAACAAAAAAGTGAAAAATAAAAACAAGAAAAGAAAAATAGTTTGGAAAATCCAAAAGTGCACGCCTCACATAGCACTCATTCATAAACGAAAAAGAAATTCAAAACATAGTTTTTAACAAAAATGAACAATTTATCACTTTTCATGAAGTCGTAATGTCAAAGACTGACAAAGATATTTACTTGGCGGTTGCTAGGCAACTTACGGACATCAAGTCAAAGGTTGGAAATATTTAGATACCTAAAGATATTATATTTTAGTTAGTATTTTATTAATTATAATGAAACTACTTTGAATAAAAGAGCTATTTTCAATAGGGTTCCTTCTACGGCTGAAACGAATGTATAAAAAAAAAATAGACTCAATTAATTGATTTTATCGCAAGCTACAATGTTTTCAGGGTTCATAAATTGACGGACAGGAATTTTTTTTCAACTATTTTGATGCTTTTTCCATTTCTGCTGCATTAAATCAATTGATAAAAAGTACAGTATTAATCTCCATTTAATCATCTATACAATGGTATATAAATTAAGTAGGTTCTGTGTACTAGCAGGAGTGTAACAATAAAATCAGTTACAGAAATGGGGCAAAAAAAATTTTTCGATCGTAGAGCACACTCTAATGCTTCGCATTAAGAGTCGTGCAAAACGACAAAAATAACTTAAATTTCGGAAGTCGGTGGCAAAAAACAACATATCGATACTTCCTAAATTAAAGTTATTTTTGACTTTGTAGTGTCTTTTTTGGAATCGGTTGTTTTTTTTTTTGTAAAAATTTCTTTTGTGTTCCAGCAACGCTGTAATGTATGATGCTATTGTACCTCTTAAGAGGCTTGAGGCACGTGTTATTATATGACAGTACTTCTTATCGATAGTCTATAACATAACGTAACGTGGCTTGGCGAAAACTCGTGCGTGATAGAACGAAGTACACAGGTGTAGACTAACGAGGTCGTTTGAGCTCTTCAGATATAATATAAGTGGCCTAAAAAGTTTGCCAGTCCAAACTAGAAACGTGAAACTAGTGCCTGAGCTGAAAAATTCCGGGAGATAAAATCTCAACGCCTCTCCAATTTTCACAATGTTTTTTTTATAAACGAAATTATTTCAAGTCTATTCGAGATGCGCGATTCATTATGCTCGCAGTTGCAAGAGTGGAGCGCGGTGGAGTAAGAGGCAAGTTTTAATAATGTAGGGCGGTTGGCAAGGCTGCTGCCGTTTCCTTCCATTCATCTCTCCCCTTTCCGGTTGGCGCAATTAAAACGGCGGCTTGTTCCGGCACTTAAAAAACTTTTAAAGTATAGGCACAGACAATTTGAACAGTACCTACCGGCACATTGTTGCGAATTACACAATAAATTTAATTTAGGGGATTGTATTAATTTCAGCTTGTTAAGGTGATAATTGTGTTGTTTTAACTTGTTTTTGCTTTAATTTGTGCATTCTGTGGTGGCTTATACAGCGAAGTCAACGCGTTCAACACAATTTTGGTAAGCAATTTCATTTATCATGACGTCGTAGAGCATCATAGGGGGCGCGTTAAAATGAAAGTTTGATTCTAAGACGTCCCCTGCTGAGGTCGACCCTCGCACTGTTCGGTATGAATGCAATACATGACGTCATGGTGGAACATAATCAGTGGGGAGGCCGGTGTCGCGACGGCGACTCACCCTTCGATCGGGCAGCAAAACGTCTGAATCATTCGCGTGTGGTTGAAGCTATTCACCGCTGTGCTGAAGTTCCGCTACGCGTGATTAATGGTCTCGCGTTCCCTCGACATTGTGTTTTTGTGATGCAAATAACTCGAGCCGTCGGAACAAGGAAAATTGAGTGGGAGGACCGAGCACCACCGCAGTTTCAATTGCTTCGCCGCTGAATACTGATGAACCGTTTCGGTTAAAGGCATTATCTCTGTTGCAATGTTTAAGGCGAAAAGCGGTTGACATAAGCGATGCGATTTGTAACAAGACTCCGTTCACCTCCAATCAATTTAAGCTGGGACTCCGAGACGCTCTTATGCTGATGCTGTTTTATCCGATTACGATTAATGCAACATCAGGGTCTTGCAATCTGTGCGCGTCTGTCTAAAAAGAAAGCAAATGTAAATTTGAAACAAAGACAGTTTAAGGGCGACCGCAGATTTAACTATAAGTTGGCCGACTAAATCGCAGAGGTATAATGACATATGCTCGCCCGCACATATTGTCCAAGTAAATCCGTATCTATGTCTTAGTAAGTTACTATAGTCGTCCAACTTACAATTGTATGTCTGCGGGAGCTCTGGGCGACCGCAGATTTACAACTATAAGTTGACGGACTAAATTGCAGAGTATCCCAATAGGTATTATGACATATGCTAGCCCGCATGTCTTGTCCAACTTAATCTATATTTTTATCTTAGTAAGTCACTATAATTGGTCAACTTACAATTATTGTGTGTCTGCGGGAGCTCTAAAGGTACAGTCAAGGTAAATGTTGTTACAAATTCTAGAGATCCACATTGCACGTGGGAGTATACTAAAAACAAAACAAAACACGCCCTTTAACATTTCAAAAATTCATTACATTTTCATCCAATTCAATGTTCTAGTATTCCTCGTTTACACAGCAGAATTTTGGTTAATTTAATCTACTATTGTATGTGTACTGAACTTTATTATTACACTAAAACTTAGTACGCCACTGAAACTGTGTTTAGGAGTCAACGTCCGCCTCAAGTTACGTTCGGTACAGAAGTCAGACGAAACACATTATGTAAAGTTACTGTTAAGTGCTTCTCATCACAATGGAGGTTGTAGTTATCATGTCTGACATTCTATTCGCAATTTTGGTAATAAAACTTAATATTGCACACAAATCTGGTAAGTAAAGCAAGCAGTAAGTCTTTTATGTAGATGATAAAAAGTCGAAATTTTTTTTTTGAAGTGACAACTTTTTTAGCGGCGTTGTGCACATTTTTTGGGATGGGTTTAAATGTTAAACTCGCGTCAGAACGTGGGTTAAAATGTTAAACTCGCGTCCTTTGCCTAGCAACCGACAAAGTAAATAATTATCAAAATAAATAGTCTTTGACATTACGTAAAGATTGCGAGGTGAGAAATTTTACCCATATTGATGGGTAAAAAAAAAAGCAGTTAAAACATACTTCATGAAAAGTGTTTAAATACCACATAAATTATAGTACTTTTATACTGATAAATAAAGCAATTCGTGCGAAATTATTCCCTAACCATTCCAAAATATTCAAAAATGCACAACGTTAATGTTCAAGTTTTCACTTCTGCCGGCACTCCTGAAGTGCAACCCGTTGTTTTTTTTTTATATTTATTTTCCCATACCTACAGGTCTCCTTTGTGGTTGTAGGTTTAGTAAGAGTTCGTAAACTTGGAGTTACTCTTCAAAAAAGTTTTTTTGAAGTTCAGTTTCATGTATAGTTACTTAGGGTGAACATTATGGGGATTAAAATGACGATAATCTATGTGATTATTCGTGGGAATCGGGAAACCTCTGGGCAAAACCTTGAAGAATTGAATGACCGCAATGGTAGTTAGACCGATATTATCAAAAAGAACTGTCACTAAAAAAAGTAGAAATTCAAAACAGTATTTTATCAGAGATATTCCATTGTAGTAGGTAATGCTTTGAACCACTTTATTGTGAGTGTACTGTACTATAGTTATTCACAAAGCAGAGATTCAAAGCTGCAGGGATGTGGTTTATTAAACGTATTTACTATTCAGCTATTTTTATCTTACAAGCTTAACGAGACAATACCGAGTGCGATATTCATTTTATGTATTGTTTTTATTCTTTACTGTATTGTGTTGGTCACGTTTGCTCTTGGATATCTGTTTCTATGGTGATTTTGATCCCTGTTTATTCTGTTGATTTGTGTTTTTTAAACCTAATGCCACACCAAAGACATTAAATTATTTGTATCAATAGACGGGACATAGCGTACAAAATCGTAATCCGATACATTTGTCCTAGTGAACAAAAGTCGCTTAGTCTAGTGTGTGGTACGCCTGCATGTCAAGACGCATCCATGACCACCAATAGAAAATTATTTTCGAACTATTTATGCAGAATTGTGCATTATGGTATTGCTAATCTCATACTGAAAAAATTACTAGACGTAAACACCGGGGGTTATTTTCGTTTGTACCTACCTATTTTGTCATTTATAAATTATTTATGTAAATTAAATAATTTTCTCAGTTATGTCAAACTATCTGACGGTTGGTAATCAACTGTTGACGTCGGTAAAAGCGTATCATGTCAAACCGTGTCAAACTAGTAAATTAAGTTATTTTGCTATAATAAGGTAGATGGTGTCACTGAAACATCAGATCACAGTTTTTCTATGACATTTCTTCTGATAGCCTCTCTATAGTACCTATCTTAAATCTCTTTGTGCCACACAGACATACCTAACGATTTACTTGCAAATTTAAGCTTGCGCAAGTATATCGTGACGTGTGTGGCTAGCATTAGTATAGCTTATTTCTAGCTTATAGTCTAGGTAGCTGTGAATAGTGGGTTGCTTAAGGTATCCACTTTTATTTTAATTTCATAGTAAAGAACTGTAGGTAACTTTATCCCATAATTATGCTGCCTGTCCATTGACGCGGAGCGAAGCAGCGGAGCGGAGCGAGGAAGTAATATGGAGCGGACTTGCGGACTGTGTCTGTCCATTGATGCGGAACGGAGTTGCGGACTGTGCGCAGCTAGGTCGAGTTCACGCGACAATTAATTTGAGCGGGCTGCAATACCCCGCGGAGAAGACATTTCCGCTTTCCCGATCTGTTTCCCTGCTCCGCTTCCTCGCTCCGCTCCCTCGCCCCGCTTCCCGGTTTTGTATGAATTTTTAAACTAGTTTGCATATCCCTGTCCACTGAAGCGGAGCGGACATTATATGCAATCCCTTTGGTTAATATTGGCACAGCCAGCCTTAGGTAGGTACTAACTTTCGTGTTTCAATAAGAGAGTCAAGATTCTAAAAATAGCATCACATTCGTTCGCAGATAATACTGACACGCACTCAAAGTTAGCTGTTCCTGTATGTAGGCTACAGTTACACGGCACAACACCTCCACTGATAAGAATTAGATCAAACAAGATTAAAGAAGTTTCAACGAGATAATAATATCATTCTCCAGCGAAAACATCTCGACAAACTTTCATGTTAAAGTTTTTGCAGCGAACGTTAACTATGCAAACTTCTCCTGTCGCTCTTCCACTTTGAAATGTGAAAACAATTCGTGTCTACCCTGGTAAGGCGGTCGCTACAAAAAACCCTTCGTAAGTAATTAAGAAGTTTCAGAACACCGGCTCATTGGCATACTTTCGGCTTGTAATACGCAGTTAATCTCAGCGCAAAAACTTGGCGTTCTATGTTATAATTCACGAGGGCCCGCCCTACGCCATCCGCCACCGACAAGGGTGAATTTCTTATGAGCATGACGTGTATTTGTCACAAAAATCTATATGTATACTAGCTGCCCTCCCCGGCTTCGCACGGGTAGCAGTAAGTACTTATCTACGGCACACCTGCACACCTACCTATCTACCTACCCTGCCCTACCTACCTACCTACCCTGCCCTACCTCCCTATTTACCCTACCCACCTATCTACCCTACCTACCTATCTACCCTACCAACCTACCTTCACCTATCTTCCTATCTACCTGCCCTGCCCTACCTAACTAACTACCCTACACTGCCCGACCTACCTACCTACCCTGCCCTAACTACCTACCTTACACTACCCGACCTACCTACCTAGCTACCCTGCCCTGCCCGAACTACCTACCTACCCTACCTACCTATCTACCCTACCTACCTACCTTCCTATCTACCTACCCTGCCCTATCTACCTACCCTACCCAGCCCGACCTACCTAGCTACCTACCCTGCCCTACCTACCTACCCTACACTGCCCGACCTACCTACCTACCCTACCTACCTATCTACACTACCTACCTACCTCCCCCTATCTACCCTACCTACCTACCTTCCCCTATCTTCCTATCTACCTACCCTGCCCTACCTACCTACCCTACCTACCTACATACCTACCTACCTTACACCCTACCTTCACCTACCTATCCTAAGAACCTTCAATTTACAATAACGAAAAAAGATTAGTGAAATCGATCCAGCCGTTCACGCGTGCGAAGAGTGGAAAATTGTTAAAGTATTATCGCTATTTAAAAAATAGGGGTTGGTGGTAGAAGGGTGCAAATTTAGGGTTGTATGTATTTTTTTATGTTTAATCATAAAAAAAATACAATAAAAAAAATTGTCCAAAAAAAGAAAAAAAAAAACTTGGGGTGGACCACCCTTAACACTTAGGGGTACGAAAAATAGTTTACATCCTATTCTCATACCTACCTAATATACACAAAAAATTTCATCTAAATCGGTCAAGCCGTTTCGGAGGAGTTTGGCAACAAACACCGTGACACGAGAATTTTATATATTAGATTAGACGTGGAACTACGTGCTAGCAATCTCACCGGGGTAACGCGAAACTGTCGTAGGTAGTTCTTTATTGCTCAGCGTACGACTACATTACCATTCGTTATTTCTTTCGCCATACACTTTCGGTGGCAACAGAGTAATTTAGGCTCACTTCCAGTCCTTAAAATGTAATAAAGTTGGTAATATTGTCAGCCACGCTCGTCGCAGCTGGGTCACGGAGAACATTTCATTACAATTATTGCCGAGTTAATGATGTCTTACTAACTTCACTGGAGCCGGGCGAGGTATGCTCTGAATTTGAATAAATTCGTGCTCACACACGGCAAGTCATTCTCCGTAGCGTCAGACGAAGTCGGGCCGATGTCGCACAAAGAAACGGCGGTAATTCACCAGCTTAGTGCGATCCACTCTTATCTCTTTCAGTTGTGCGAGCGACGAAGCTCTTAAATCTTACCGAGGCTCGAATACTACTCAAGAATACTTACAAGCCTTTAATTCGAGACAAATTATTGCATAATTTAGAAGCGCCTATTTAAATCCCTGGCTGTGCGCTTCGACTGTGACAGTTGTCACGGCTTAGCTTTGTGTCGGATTCAATTACTTTTTCAGAAAAAGGATTCCGTGAGCACAAAAGGGTAAAGTGTTTAAGAGTGCAAAGTAAGAGGTTCTGCTATTAATATTCTGAAAGCGAAAGTTTCACTATTTATCTTATTGAATCACGGCTCAACAGATTTGAGCAATCCCCCACCGCGTCTGTTTGCCTGGTTGTCTGTATGAACGTGATAAACTCAAAAACTACCAAACGGATTTACATACAGTTTTCACCAATGGACGGAGTGAATCATGAGAAAGGTTTTGTGTAAATTGGCTGAAATATGACGATGATTGTTGAAGATGTCGGAAAAAATCTTGCTGACCTTTACTTTCGAGCGCCGCGTAAACCATTAGAGTTATACGAAAACAATGTATTACGGAATTATCCATCTTAAAAGGATCTATTAAATTGTAGCAATGCTTTATGTCTATCTGCGTTTTTCATTTTTCTTTGGACCCAATTCTAGTTACGCAGACGAAGTCGCGGACAGAAGCTAGTAAAACGATAAAATTCAATAGTCTAGTTTACATAATGTGTAGGTTACTTACTACGGTGTGGTTGGATATATATTAAGTTGAAGGTATTCCTTGTAATACCCAAAAACTAAGTCAGAATTATTTGGAATACAAAGTATGTTCAAACTTCAATTATTTGCAATTTGCATCGAATCAAGCTTCGAAAGTTCTTGACATTCACATTAACATTATTGGAAAATCGTATATTGAAATGAAATAGGAATACCGACCGCTGTAGATGGACTACAGTAACTGAACCCCAGATAACGAATTCTGTTGTTTGTTGATCCTACGGTTTTTGACTAATTTTCTTTACTTATTACTGTGTTTAGAGAGCAGTTCTAGAGAACTTTCGAACCCAAGCAGGTGCTTTACTTTGTGTAAATAATTGCATCACCACTGCCCTGAAAACGGAGAAGGAAAAAATCGTGAGGAAACCGGCATGTCCGAGAACCAAAAATTCGAAGATATGTGACATCTACCAACCCGCACTGGGCCCGCGTGATAGATTACAGCCCACTTCCTCTCACAGAGAGGAGGCCTGTGTCCCAGCAGGGAACATTAATAGGCTGATTATGATTATGATGATTACATTGTTTTATCTAACTGATCCGACATATATTATCCTGTCCTATTGGGACATATAAACATGCCATAGAAAAACGGACGTTCAGTTTCGTTTTTTCCGGGGAACTCTTCCAAATTTTTCTTTCTCAAGTGATGCGCTTACCAACGAACAGCATTTTATTTTTATAGATGTTCGTCATTTTTCATTACCGTTCAGTTAGCATTGAATGTCAGGCATTTATCTGTTGAAATACAAATAAAATGACATATTTGACTCTCTTTTTATGAAACCAAGCAACGCGGAATCGCCGCGCAGCGTCTTGTGACACATTCATAAAGATCTGGGGCCGAAAGTTCGTTGTGCGTACAACTTCTGTCACGGACTGCCTTTAAAATCCTCAGTTTCTATACGTCATAAGGGTCGCTGCGTAGTCGAAGTAACTGGTGACATGCTTGGTTTGTATGGAAAGTGTTTTGACAATGCCGGCTCTAGCAGACGCCGCCGAGGATCGAGTCTCCGTACTTTCTGTATGAAACAAACTTTAGCTGCAGGAGACAGAGTGTGCAGTAGGCCTAGATAATAATTTTGGGACCATAGTGTAGTTTTTGTTTAACATAATCCTTAATCTTCTTTCCCGTGCTGAGTGTCCACGAAGATTACCAGAAGAAAAAAAAATTATTCCCCAAATGAATTCCTATCTACGGATGTTATGTAAGTAAGTGGTTATCACTTGTTTCAAAAACGGTGAACGGAGGCCCATGGGCGATATTAGGAACTCTGACAGTAAGGGGCTTATTTATAAACGTTGCTTAAAGTTAAGTAATGTTTAGCGACTGTTTATCAATACATTTTTGACGTTTGAATGTCACTTAACTTTAAGCAACGTTTATAAATAAACCCCTTAGTCACTAACTACACAAAAAAGATGTAAGCCGCCACGTGGAGGTCGAAAATAGGTTGCTACCTAGACCCGTTTCATTGACTTATAGAATTCTTATAAATGTAACACGTGAGCATGTCGATCAACTTGTCGATCAATTTCAAGTCGGAATTGATCGACAAGCTCACGTGTTTGGATTGAAGATTGGATAAAAATACATAGGTATTTTGGCTCCATCATGTGCTGGTACATAATAGAGATGCCGCAAATAGTTGTTATAGCAAATAGTCTAATACCGATTAATCGCCATTCCCTATGGATAATAGTTGAATATGAGTTATTAGTGAAGTCGACAGAGAAAAGGAATACAAAAAAAAATAGTTTTCTCAAATAATAAATAATAGATATAGTTTATTTATTTTCTGAGGCAGGTGTAATTTACGAAAAAAAGCGCAACCGACTTAATCCCAATCGTGCAGCACCACAATCTGCTCCTTTTGGACTTCTAAATATTACATCATTAATTAAAAAGCCTAACTAATTAACTTCAACATGACTGATTAATGGCTAACTTTTTATATTAATGATAATAATACTAAGTGTGTTCTGTTTTATAAAGATTAATAAAAGTTTAATTAGTTTCAAGTCTTTTAAGAAGACACATGTTACCTCTTTAGGTTACCGTTTTAATACACGTTACACACACACACACAGGCCGACCGCATCCTTCGACTAATGGCGACGGCAGAGGTAATTTTTATTTCGGTAACCGGTATTGTTACCGTTTTAATACACGTTACACAAACACAAGCGACCCGCATCCTTCGACTAATGGCGACGGCACGTGTAGGATAGAGGTAAATTTTATTTCGGTAACTGGTATTAATACTGCTTGTATTCAATTTAAAGTAACCTTTAAAATACCTGTAAAAATATAAATGTTGTAACCGAAAAAATACCTTGATCATACCGGTTTCGGTCCCTGCCTATAAGTATTTACTTGTATCTCACGATTGAGTGAGAGACCTTAGGTTTTTTACTTAATTCACAAAACTGTGTAGACATTTTATAATGTCCTTAAATGTCACAAAAAAAAAAAAACTAATTATCACCCGTATATTAATTTGTACATTGTTTTGGTTTCACATTTAATTTAAGCGACAATTATTCGGGTTCGTTACAAAGGCAGGTTTTGCGCGAGGAACCTGAGTTATAAAAAGGGTCTCGACTCGACCCAACTAATACCCTTGTCATGTCGAGATGAAATTAGTTCAACTCTTGCAGCTGCGCCGAAACCCGCTGTTTGTCCAAAATTTATGTAATCTATAAATAGTATAAAATTAAGTTGCTTTTCATGTTTGTTTGTGTGTGCGCTTAGTGTTTCTTAAGAGTACACTAGTCGACGGCTCGAACTCATTCGTGGGCGTGACTAATATGCATGCTTATTAGTCTAATTATTAATTTATTTAGTTAGTTTTTATTTATTTATTTTTATTTTATTAATTTATTTAGTGAATTATACGATGATTTATAAAAACGAACGCGTAAAAATTCATGAACAGACCTTTGGGTGTATAGATATTATGAAAAAAACTACTGAATGTATTTACTCAAAATAAATTTATTTGAACTATTGAATAAATTATCTGTCCTTGTAAGGTTTCTATTTTGCCAATTTCCTACTGCATAAGTTATTTATTTACGTCCAAACATGAGTGTAAAATTAGTGTTGAATATGTTTGGACGCTCATAACTTCCAAACATTCTGCTTCCATATAAGACAAATAGATATAATTTTTAATTTTGATCGTACACCGTCAAACAGAGGAGTAATTACCGTTCTACGTTTGTATGGAAGAATGACTGACTAGCGTAGGCCCATATCGAGGCAATAGATTTTGAAGAGATTTCCACCGTCATTTAGAGAATTTATTCCGGAAGGTAGAATACATGAGTATTTAACTGAGACATAGCACAGAAATATCGATGTTTCGACATGTCACCACATCAGTAGATCGCACCCATGTGAAGCAGGGGTAGGTCTCTAGTCTGATAATACTATAACGCCGATGTCGGTACAGGCTATCAGGAATTGCCTCAAAAACCACAATGTTGCGTTTCCTCTATGTTGAGTTAATTAATTGATGGCTATTAAGGCGATGGGTCGAGGATGGCGGATGTATTGAAATTAAGTGTTAGTAGTTTTTGGTTAATGTCTTCATTTGGTTTCCAGGGATTTTTACGAGATATAAATGGATATTAATGATTTCTCATATAGCTATTTAGTTGCTCACCAACGCTGGTGAGCAACTAAATAGCTATATGAGACTATGTAATCATCTTCAAATTAGCCTTAAAAACACGCGTTTTTAAGGCTAATTTGAAGATAGACGAGAAATATATATTTTATTTGACTTCTTGCGGAATAGCTAAGTACCTACTAGGTAACAATATTTTTAGCAAAAAACTTGTCTCAAAATTCAGCAATCACATTAAATTATGCAAACGAACAACACAGAAAACCCGTAAAAAATTTAAAAAAACCCAATTCCGGCGGCAATCAGAAAAATATTAATGTCGCAGTCCTTGTAAATTATTACCGAAACAGATGTTACAAGCAAACAAGAGGTATTCGTAACAAAGATTAACGGGACAGAGAAGTTGTATAAAAAAAAGTACGAAACACTGAACGCGAAGCGGCAATAAACTTATTTTATGACAAATATACCACCATTTACAATAACGACTACGAGTACTTAAATGTACATAGATTGTGACGTAAACAGGCGTAGTTAAGTGTGTATCGTTAATCAAGGGAACATAAAACGGTCACGTACAACGTTTACTTGCGCTGAAAACCGCGATTCAATTGAACCACGCGGTCTGTGAACGATTTTAAATTGTTCTAGAATTTTGATAGTGTGCCTATGAGAATCTTGAGTGTACTTGCGTTGGAATATTTTAGTTTATTTCATGTATATTATGTTCATGATTGAGTAGGTATGTATAATTGGATTGAGTATAGTATAGTATAAAAGCATGGTCAATTTTGTCAGTTTACCAACGCTAGATAGAGTTGTACCCGACTTCTAAAAAAAGTGGAGATCTTTTTGGTTGGTGTCTTGATGGTTTTTCCCCGATTACTCGGAAACGCTTGGACCGATTTGGAAAATCCTTTTTTTGTTTGAAAGGTTATACTTCTGAGGTAGTCCCGTATAAATTCTATTAACTTTGGTTGTGTAGTTTTGAGTTAGTTTCAATAATACGTATTTTCCCCACTTATTCTATGTGGATTATGTTATTTAAGTGGATGATGTTATAATTCCTGTCACTGTAATTTACATACTTAGCAGGTATTAGAATTTGTGTGGGGTAGGTACCACAGCTAGAAAGAGAAAAATAAAAACTAGTCGGTGGCAAAAAACGAAAATATAAAACCACAGACACCGACTTCCGAAATTAAACGTATTCACATTGTAGTGTTAAATTATTGGAAGTCGGTTGTTGTGTACTACGTTCTACTATTTTTTATTGCTATCTAGCGTCATCCCAACTATTAGTAAATTACTCAATAACAACAACATGTAGTTGGTTTTAATTGATACCGAAACCAACGTCATTAAACCCGAGAAACAAAAGCCAAACGATAAATGTTACTAAATAACTTGATTCGAAATCGTCACCGACCGCAAATCGGACAAATTATTCGCAATCAAACAAGTTGCAATAGCGTGGCACTTGTATATGTACCGCTGTATAATTTTGCATTTAAAATCGTGTTCGGTTGACGTGACATGAATTTATTTTAAAACTTGCTGACTGTGTTCCGCGCTTCGGTTGGCTGAGAATAGGCATTTCCACTTTTCATATTAGATTTTTAAACATGAAACACACATTAGAGGTCTTACTACAAACATTTAGACATAACACACACACTTGACACTTGTTTAAAACGTATCTTATGTCATGTCAGTCAAATGGCAAACTCCATACATAAATTAGTAACATATGGCAGTGACCTTCAGTGTTCAGGCTGTCCCAAATTAGACACATTATTTATTAATTATACATAAAACAAAAGGTATTTTAATAAAATACGTATACTTAAAGATCAATAATTAAATTATCTTTAAAATGGTGAAGGTTTGAACATAATTTTACAAATTAATTTCAATATGTAATATAAACATAATCTAAAGTATTCATTTAATAAGTAATTAAGAAAATTATCTAATTTATTTAACATATATTTTTTACAAATCATTAACACTAGCCGTTTAGATGTGATCTTCAGTGTAAAATCATTAGAAGTCGGAAATCGTCGCCTAAACATCGAAGATAAGATAAGATAAGATAAGATAAGATAAGTCTTTATTTGCTTTAAACATGGTATAAGGTTGTTACAGTCTGGTTTTAATATAATGTCCACATGTTTAGCTATACAAAATATTGTATCAATTGCATGCAAAATAATTAATAACAAGGTAAAGGTAAACTACATAATTATAGAATGTCGCAGATTAATTAGTAATACGAGTACAATAATAGTCATTCAGATTATACAACACAAACATTTTCATTAACATTAATACCTGGATATACACATTTTATATTTTCTTGTTAAAGAAGTCATTAATATCATAAAAATTATGTTCATTCAGCCATTTATACAGTTTGTTTTTAAATGAATTGTGATTATTTAATAATTTTAGTTCTTTTGGTATTTTATTGTATATACGTACACACATCACAAGGCAGCTTTTAGCATACTTGGCTGACTTAGGATTATCCTTTAGTACAAGTCTGTGTGGATCTCTTGTTGGTCGAGAGATGAATTCGCTCGCTTTTTTGAACAAATCCTTATTACTGTACACAAATTTACATATTTCAAATACGTAAAGTGAGGGAAGTGGTAATAAACCAAGCTTTTTAAAAAACGGTTCGCAGGACTCATCAGGACGGAGTCCACAAATGGCCCTGATGCATTTTTTTTGCGCAATAAATGCTCTATCCTTATCCGTACTGTTCCCCCATATAATAAGCCCGTAACGTAAAATGGATTCTATATATGCCTGGTATGTAATAATTGCCGTTTTTCTGTTTGTCACGTTCTTTACTTGTCTGAGAGCGTAAGCAAATTTATTTATCCTATTGCACAAATTATCTAGATGTATTTTCCAATTTAAGTCTTGATCTATGAGTACACCCAAGAATTTGGTTTGTGTAACTTCTTTCAGTCTATCAATATTGAGTTTAAAATTGTAGTTAGCATGTTTAGATTTATTAAATTGAATAAAATTAGATTTGTCTAAATTGATTTTTAATTTATTTGTCTGTAGCCATCCTAAAATATTGTCAATAGTATTATTAATGTCCATTTCATGATCAGATATTGATTTACACTTCTTATCAGAAGTCACGATAATTGAAATGTCATCTGCAAATAATATACATTTATGATTAGTCACTAGAGGTATGTCATTTATATATAATATAAACAAAATGGGTCCCAAGACACTCCCCTGAGGGACGCCGCATTTATTTTCCCTGGAGTCAGAAGAATAGGAAGAAAGTAGGTCTTCATGTACTTTATCTATGACAACGTATTGTTTCCGATCTCTTAAATAAGATGAAATCCACTGCAGTGCTAGTCCTCTAATTCCAATGCCTTCAAATTTTTTTAATAAAACGTCATGTGCTACAAAGTCAAAGGCTTGTGACAGGTCGAAGAAAAGTCCTGTTGTTATGCGATTATTATTTAGATTACACAGGATATTGTTCAAAAGAGAAAATATTGCCTGTGTGGTCGACTTGTGCTTTTGCAATCCGAACTGTTCCTTTGCTATAATGTTATATTTGCTACAAAAGTCAACAAGTCTATTGAGCATACATTTTTCGAATACTTTGGATAAAATAGGAATAAGAGTAATCGGGCGATAATTTTTCACGTCATTTTTAGTGCTTTTTTTGTAAAGTGGTTTCACGACTGATAGTTTTAAGGCATCAGGAAAAGTACCTGATGAAAATGAAAGATTAATTAAATACGTCAATATAGAAACTAATTCAGTGTTGCACGCTTTAATAATTTTTGTGCTAATGCCATCATAACCTTCGGAGTTAGTGTTATTTAAAGACATTATCTCCTTTTTAACTTCATCTTCAATCATGAAACTGAGGAACATGGAATTAGGAATTGACGCCTTATTAGAGCCATTATAGTCATTATGTAAATTATTAAATGTTAAGGTGTTTGTCGAGTCAATAAAATAATTATTAAAAGCATTCGCTATGTCAGTGGGATTCGTCAGTATCTGCTTATCTAATTGTAATTCAGAAATATTATTGTCACATTTTGTATTCCCAATTTCGTGATTAATGACTGACCACGTCGCCCTACATTTGTTTTTACTTTTTTAAATGAAATTAATATTAGAATTCATTTTTGATTTAATAATGCACTTTTTCAGCAGATTTGAATATTTTTTATATTTTGTTTTGTACAATAAAGTTTTGTTTTTGTAGTAAAGATATCGTAAAGATCGCTTAGTATTGCAACTATTTCTTAGACCCTTACTTATCCATTTTTGTTTGTAAGTGTTAAAATTATTAATCTTTATTTTTATTTTTGGGAAGCATAAGTTATATAACAGACATAATAAGTCATAAAATTTATTAAAAGCCTTATTAGGGTCAGTTTCTAGGTGTACTTCTGACCACGATAAACTTGACAGACATTCTTTGAATTTGTGAATATTTTCATTACCGTAGTCTTTCTTAAAAGTGTAGTAAGATTTGGACTTATTTTGCTGTTTTACTGGAAAGCCTAATAATTGGGCAGTGTCGTGGTCGGATAGATAAAGAGGCAAAACATCTGTTGACGTTGTCTTTATGTTACTTAATATGTGGTCTATACAAGCGTCTTTACGAGTAGGAATATCAATGTGCATTTGCAGATTGTAGGTATTACATAAATCTTTTATACAGGTGGTAATTTTTCCTGGGTTTAGGGTATTTATGTTAAAATCACCAGCAATTACAATTTTTGTACTTGGCCCATATTTTTTGTGTGTTTCACACATAAGTTGGTCGAGTTTAGTCAAAAATACGTTTGGGTCAGAGTTTGGCGTTCTATATAGACATATTATTAATAAATTGTGCATGAATAAAGTTTCATTTGTCATGGTCACCCAGGTCATGGTCTACTTGTGTGCTAAATATACCTAATTGAAATCCCTTCAGCCGTTGAGACGTGAACGATAATAGAAAGACAGACAGAGTTAAGAAGAGAGAGAGGTTAAGAGTATGAATGTTACACAAATAAGCTTCAACAACTGTTCAACACGGTTTAGTGCTAGTAAAGATTTTTATAGACGTACCTATATCTAAAATGGCATAAAGGACAAATAGTCCACATCAAGGCCAGAGGCCAATTTAGAAAAGTCTGGAAGAAATGGAAGGGCTTTTATCAAGCTATGGGATAATTTATGGGCTGAAAGTAACATTAGGTCACTGTAGTAAACCACTGATGACTTTTACTGCTTCATCGGACAACGGAAAGAGGAGATAGATAGCTTTATCAGATTGAAAGAAGGTAATAGAGAATTCTAGGATCGGTAATCAGTTCAGAATTCTTGTTAGTATTATGAATATCGGTTTTGTGTAGGCAATAACGAGGTATACGGGATTGTTGACGACATAATTGGACTTGTTCGATAATTCTCGGACCAGACAGGTACACTGAAAAACGTAATAAAAAAAATAACAGACAATGCACAGGCTAAACCGCTTTGTCTAAAAGCGTGGCATAATAGTTTCTTTTATAACGAAAGTGAGCACTAAGAAATATTTATTGCAAAAAATGCATCCCCTAATGACATTCAAAAGGGGATGAAAGTTCGTATAGAACTCCTTAACTTTTGCCAATGGGAGATCTCGTCAGGTAATTATCACTTGTAGCTTAGATAACGACAAAGAAGGAGACGCCTTGTACCCAGCAGTGAATTAAACGAAAAGACTGTAGACGATGATGATGTTCAAGGAAATATTATGAAGGTAACAAATACTGATAATATACATACATAGAATAAATCGCACCTGTTTCTCCGAAGGGTTAGGTAGCGGTGTGTCTAATAGCACACCTACATTTTGCCTACTATGTTTTAGCCCCATGTAATAAGGTCGAGCTTATTGACATCAACCGGGTGATGAGAAATTCCTGATGGAAAATCCCAATAACACTTTGTCCTACTCGGGAATCAAACCCAAAACCCACTAGGCCAACTAAGTAGTTGAACTGATAATATAGGTTTCTAATAATGTGATTGTAACAGCCTTTATACCCCTAGCTACATTCATTTCGTCGCCTTAAGAGGAAAAGGGGACGCTCGTGCTCAGCACTACATACCTACTTCCAATACGTTCGTAACTCTTAGAAGATTTATGTGTTACTTTGAGTAACGAACGACAACTATTTAGCTCTCCCAATAAATACGCCAACGAACGAGCTGAGATGTAAATTGCATCTTCCTAACGACGCTGATATATCGTCGTAGAGACATTCGAACTGAATTATAGATCCGCGGTCTGGCCTTATATGTCTTCCTGAAATTTATTGAGTGACTCTGAACGATTTTTGGGGATTAATTTCTATTGAAGACGTCTTACAATTCGAGATGATTATGGCTAAGGAATAGATGGTTTTCTGGAAAAATTTAACCAAAATTGAATATACAAGCTCCCATTAAAATAGATGGACAAATTTTACCACAGCGTTCAGTACGTATATCCAAAGATATCCAAGCAAAAAGAAAGTTTTTTTTTTGACCAAAAATAATAAATGGCATTGGGTAACCAACATTTTAGTGTATTTTCGTTAGCTAATTTATTTTTCTTGTAAGTATCTAATGCGTTTTTCTTATATATTTTTTTACCATTGGCTTTATTTTGGTGGTCTGAATGATTACTAAAAGTTTGTCCATCTATTTGAATGTATAGTCCGGTTTTGATTCAGAGTAAGTTTGTGTAAACCATAATATACCTAGAAAAACATAAAACTGTCAGCGATGTTTACACCATTTCGTGTATAAAACTCATGTGTAAGAAAAGAGAGGTTTATTAAAATAAAATCGCTTTTTTAAATAACTGTGACGCAGAAACACGGAAGGATTACAAAAATTCTGTAGGGAAATGGCAGCGTTCGCTTCAGTCGTTATTAATATCATCTGCGAAGTATGCCTCCCTTGGGAAACATTACAGTAACGGCCATATAAAAGACAAATGAGCCAAGAATACGATCGTGAAAAGCCTGTAATTTTTAAAATATATTTTCTTAAAGCCGCTTACTTCCATTTTTTATCCATTATTATACTCTTTAACTGTAATATCTTTTGTTTAAAAACATAATAAAAACGTTTTACTCCATCTTATCTTAATCGCAGTGTCTACAGCCGAGTCGCCCTATATCTTTGCTATTCAAAAACGGTCTTATTCAAAAAAGTGTGCTTATCTCCCGCCCCAAATGATTTGAAAGTATGATTGATGATACATAGAAATGAGATAGCTACTTATACTTTACTGATATTTAAGAGTATGATACTCAGCGGCAGTTTTTTAGGGATAATTTAGATTTTAATACGGCTATCAAAAGGAACTACGTTTTATTTTCTGAAAAGCTATTTGATGGGATCTAGATAATGTTTATCGCATCATTATTGTAGACACAAGCCAGTCTTTATTAGGTTCCACCATTAAATTCAAAAGATATAAAATCTGATTAATGATTGTAATTAATCATAATGTAAGAACTTTTCGTAATGCTTGTTAACTTTTTATTAAGATAAGTTTTACTCTTTCTTAGGTAAGTGCTGACTTAAGTAACTTAAGTATAATTTTATTTTAAGTTTTTAGAATTAAGTCTGAGCAAAAGAATTCTCAGAGCACAATAAGGTAAAATAATTGATTTACAGCAAAACGAAACTTAAATCAAAATTGTAGTTTTTTTTTTAAATTGTAATGACGTATTCAGTGACTCGAGCCGATTGTGTAAGGTATAGTAAACTAGTTTATTGGAAAACTTTGTGCTGTCTTTACAGACCGATATTTTAAGTTTAATAGTTTATATATATATAACTAAACTACATATATATATATGAAGTTACCCATTGTTTGTTTTAACAAGGTGGAGACAACGACAATAAATTAAACTGCGTATATCTAATGCCGTTCTTAGGCCCGTATTACAGAACCTTACTCAAGACTCAAGCATTACTTAAAACTAGTTTCAACCAATCAAAAGGCTTTAAACGAGTTTTAAGTAATGCTTGAGTTTTGAGCGAGGTTCTGTAATAAGGGCCTTAGTCTGCATACGAAAATTCAATCAAATATATCCAATAGTTTAGTCACTATAGTTAGTCAAAGTAAACATAGTCAGTCCGTCACTACTATTACGTTTGTTTGAAAAAATCACTTTTTTAATTTCGATGCTAGGATTTATTTGATGGTTAAAAATACTCATATACATTAGTATTGCCAGGGTTTTCATTTTTTTGTCTTCACATTGTATACAATCGTCAGCAAATCGTAATAAAAGCGACACACCTTTGAAATCGTAATATCAAAATGTCATCATCATAGGCCAAGCCTATTTCCAACTATGTTGGGGTCGGCTTCAGTCTAACAGGATGTACTTAGCTGAATACTAGTTTTTTACATGAAGCGACTGCCTATCTGACCTCCACAACCCAGTTACTGGGTAATTCGATACTCTTGGTAAGAGTGGGTGTCACAATTTTGGGTTTCTGGTTTGGGTATCTATAAAGACTGTCAAAGATCTTCCAATGACAGCCGAGACCAACGGCTTAACGTGCTTTACGAGGCACGAAGGGGTCTTGGTAATATCAAAATGTATATAATAATATAAAATACCTAGGAATTGAGACCCCTAACCCAGTATATCGCAATCCCCACTCAGATTCACATTTCTTTCATATTATAAATCTATTCGTGGACGACAAAGGTTGAGCATGAATAACTAGTCCTGAGATTTGGGATCTCTACGTTGTTGCTCTAAAAAGGAAAATATTAGGTACAAAAGCTTCAAGCTAACACAGGCTAGATATTTCATTCTTTATTTTGTATAAACCCATCATATTTTTACATTACTTATATTAAAAATAAATTATCTTTTTTACATACCAAAAAACATTTTCCTTGTTCATTCGTTACTAATTTTCACAAACAATCGAAGTTTATTAATGAATGACATTTTGTATGTTCTAGCAGTATTATTATAATTTATAACATATTTTGCGTCCCGCCCCTGCTTCCCACTGTTTTTACGACTTGTCAAAACATTGAGATTTCTTTATTAAATATAAGTTTAATGTAGATATTATTGATGTATTATACAAATAAACCTTCCGGGATAAATTCAATAATTTAAAAAAAATCCTTTACATAGTTAACAAGAACAATGCAGGCACACAGACAGACACGAAGACTGACTGACTTTAATATATAATGTGCATAGATAGTGGGTGGTATAGTATCAAATTTGTAAAAACGTACGTGTTTTACATTTCTTGTACACATTTTTTTCAGTCAATCCTTCATTAATGAAACGTAAATAAATAAAAATCACAAAAAAGGGGTCCCGCTCTACCCTCCTCCAACAGACTTATAAGCATAATAATAATCAGCCTATAATGATCCCACTGCTGGTACACAGGTGACAGGCCTCCTCTCGGTGAGAGGGACAGTCTTACCTATAACAGGGATGTTATTCAATAGAAGACTATTTGCTTTCATACTAGAAGTGCAATTATTTGCATCTTTAAAATTAATATTTATACAAGGTTATTGGTAAAACACCAGCAACCTCTTAAGGGGTCATTATACTCATCATTATGAACAACTTTTACGATGGAACCAAAGCTGAAATTACGAAAAAAACTCTGCTGCCCCATACATTTATGTTCGCATGATTTTGTTTTCGCGATTTCAGGTTTGGTCCCATAATAAAAGTTGTTCATAATGATGGGTATAATGACCCCTTAAGAGGTTGTTGATGTTTTACCAATAACCCTGTATAAATATTAATTTTGTAATTGTGCAATCAAAAACTTTTAAAGTTTCCGCGATTTGGCTGCTATCAAGTACGTAGGTACCTAATATTTTTACATTTTTAGCAATATTTTAGATATACCAGCCCTCAAAACTAAAACCGCAGAATTTAGATTACAGTCTATGTTTACTTATGTAAGTACACATGTAGGAAGGTACTTACGTTCCCTGGGACGGCTGTACGCAAGTGTCTCGTGATGCCGCTGTACAGAAACCGTCGGGTCCCAACGTTTTTAATGGAAACTTTTGGCACAACGAGGCCATCCCAGAGCACTATCTCTGTTAAATTGGAATATATTTTTCTCGGCGAGACTTTACAGTGGCGTGCAAATAGAAAGAACATCCACCGACTTTCTGAGATTTGAGACATTCGCCCCACAGCTATTTGTACAGTGTCACAGAATCAGAAAAATTGTACAACCTTGCATTTTTCATGCACGAAATACGTTGAACGGCTTTGTGTCATCGAATCCATACACACTCATGTGTAAATGCCCATCTCGGCACTTTTATGCACGTGTGGTTATTTATTCTTTACCTTTTGTGACGTCAGCAGAAATTTTACGTTCGATGATACGCCTTTTTATTTTGCAACCCGTGTAATGTAATTTGGAAATGCCGAAAATAGGAACATTTTTTATACAGTGTTTGTGAATCTTATAAATAGCGAACGACTCTTTTAATTAAAAAGTTTTGAAGGCGAAAATAAATAAAAATGGGCTCGGGAAATCAACGGCTTCGCCCTGTACAATCATTAAAGAAAGAAAGAAGAAAGAAAATACGTTTATTTGCGGCAAACATGACGCATAGAAAGAACACAAAATAAAAAGAAGTACACAAGTACACACACCACACATTAAGGCTATTTTGTCTAACTAATTCAGACCGAACCATTTAATTTTGTTGTATTTGTTTTTACACTAATTAGTCAATGTTTTACAGTTGTTCAATACATAATGTACGGTACAAGGATAAAAGCTAGTGTAATATACACATTATTTCACACACAAATCTAATACCTTTAAACGAGCAATTCTTGTATATTAATACATTTATATACGTATATTTATATATAATCTGAATCTCGGAAAGTTCCAATTTAAGAGTTTACGGTGAAAAATCGATCTAGGTCTTATATCTGGGAAAAATAGTTTTCTTTATTTTCACAGCCTCGGATATTTGATAAAACGTTGGTGTACCTGGACGATATGTTTATATTTTCACCCCGAGCTGAGCTCGGTTGACCAGATATTGTTTTAATATTTACGTATTTAATACAATTACACATTTACTCGTTTATAGGTATTTACATTATTACATTTAATAAACTATTTAATATTATTCGCCCCATTACTTGGGACTTAAACATAACTGGCGAAATGTGAGTGTACCTACTATGGGTACACCACTGCCTAACCCTCCGGGGAAACAAGGCGTGACGATATGTTAAGTTTTATAATAAGTTATTATATATAGGTACATAAAAATCTCTTTCGGACACATTTATATTTTGTATCAGATCTTCTGCCACTATGGCTCCGTGGGAAACCACAATTATGATAACTTGTTGTACACTGACCGCAGGATCGCATGTACCATCCAACTGGTCATAGCTACTCTCGACGCGGTGCGCACGCCGTCTAGCTATTCTGTTTATACCTACCCCGCCTACTGTTTACTGCTAAAGTAAATTTAATTCCATAAAGGCCTATCCAGCGGGCTTAAAACGGCCCCTTTGGCAGAATCATAATAGGTATGATAATAATAAGAATCACACAAACTGTCAAAAAGTGACACTTCATAATATTATCTGCGTTCAATTCATATTACGCAATTCATCTGTTTTACAGATTTTTATTATAATGAAATAACGTTTAAACTGTAGAAATATATACAAGGTGGAGACGACAATACAACAAAAAATTAAACGGCGTGTCCCTAATGACGTTCCCATTCTGTATATAAAATTTTTATTGAATATATTCAATAGTTTAGTCAATATAGCTCGTCAAAATCCATAGTCGTATTCCGTTTATCTACCCCAAAAATCCACCCTAAGGTGGATATTCGGAAATGTTTGCCCAAGAATCCACCCTAGGCCTAGTTGGATAAATGGAATTTATATGCTGAGGGTGGATACGGCATAAACAGCTACTATTAATTTGTTTGAAAAACTCATTTTATTATTTCGAAGCTAGGATTTATTTGACAGTTCCAAAATACTCTTATGCATTAGTAGTGCCAGTATTTTCATTTATTGTTGTATTGTAGTCTCCACATTGTATAGTGTAACAAACAAACCAACTCACTTTTGCATTTATAATATTAGTTAAGGATACATAGTTAACGATTTGTGCTATTCAATCCTTCTTACTTTCTGTGCTGACCTCCTGTATAAATGTGCTATGTGACGTACTTGCTATAAGATAGCCACTGCAATATACGAGTAAATGCTTGAAGACTTTCATTCCATCGCCTCGAATCACACAACGACAAGAAGGTAAGATTTACCTTTACATATTATGCCTATTCCCATTATGTTTTATTTTGTAGTAACTTGTAAAGAAATTGCTTGTATCTAAAAAAAAATTACCTTTACGTAGTTTCAAATTCTATTTATCTACGCTATGTAACTTTGTTCTGTTCACTATCTAAATATAACTCGTCTAAACTACGGATAACAGAATTGACATTGACATTCTGTTGTTTATTTTAAAATTATTGTACAAAACTAAAACAATGTCTAGAGCTGCACTCCTAACAATGTGTTGTTCAGGTTTTCATTCAGAAAATTCTCAGAGGTTTGCAATATTATGGGCAAAAATTCCCGGTAAATCGTCATTGCAATATGTGTGCAGGTTTGTCCCGTTTATTTCTCGGGAAAAGCTAAACGAGTCGTATACCTCCTTGACAATTCACATTGCTTGTAAATATTTTAGCTAAGTAGAAATAAATGTTTTAAGTTTCAACTTTATACTAACACAAAAACAATACCTTAGTCATGTTTCCAGTTCGAAAAGCATTTAGTTTAGAACCAAAATTAGCTATGTTTTGTGCCATCAACCTGAAAATCAGCACGCCATCCAAACATTTCAGTCCGCCATTACAAATCACGTGATCTACATAAAAGCATGGAAGAATCCATTTAACGAGCAAAGTAACATTAACTTCTAATTTAGTTCTCATCGCGGCCCGAACAGAAAGTATTACACCTTGTTTTTGTGTAAATATCAATTTAGATTACACACAGAACAAGCGGGAATGCTCACAATGGCCGGTGGCTACCAGCGGCGAGTATTAAGAAGAAATATGTAGTACGTGACTACGTGAACTGAAACACAAATGTAAGTGAAAGTTACTGTTGAAGCTTGTACAATTATACGAGTACTAGATAAGCCCCGCGGTTTCTCCCGCATAAGTGTCGATCCCGTAGAAATATCGGGATAAAAAATATCCTATGTCCTAACCCAGGTCATGGTGTATCCAATCCCCGCGGTTTCTCCCGCATAAGTGTCGAACCCGTAGGAATATCGGGATAAAAAATATCCTATGTCCTAACCCAGGTCATGGTGTATCCAAGCCCCGCGGTTTCTCCCGCATAAGTGTCGAACCCGTAGGAATATCGGGATAAAAAATATCCTATGTCCTAACCCAGGTCATGGTCTATCCAAGCCCTGCGGTTTCTCCCGCATAAGTGGCGACCCCGTAGGAATATCGGGATAAATAATATCCTATGTCATAACCCAGGTCATGGTCTATCCATGTGCTAAATTTCATCCAAATCCGCTTAGCCGTTTTAGCGTGAAAGCGTAACAAACAAATAAACAAACAAACAAACACACTTTCGTATTTATAATATTAGTTAGGATTGTTTGGCTTCCTGAATGTACAGTCGCGGACTGAAAATGTTTACGTCACTAATTAGAATGCTTGCACATTTTATGTCTACTGGTGGCTCGCAGAGAATTTTCATGGTTTAAGTTAGCTAATTGAGTTGAAAAGGTTTGAAGTAAAAGCTTGACAAATGAAATCAATGTATAATCGGCATGTGAACGCCTGTATTTTTTTAAATATTCATGAAAAATTATCGAAAATTTACTTTAAAAGGGGTCTATCTTCTAGCCTATACTTCATAATATTTTAATAGTAATGAAACGTATAACAGAGTGGACTAAAATGATTATCAGGATAGCTGATAATCATTTTGGTCAACTTTGTGAGATGAAATCGAATTGGAAAGCTGGTTAAGAACTTTAGTCCGCGACTGTACCTACGTGTACCTTTTGTTCCTGTTGGGGTTTTATTCACAAGTTATAGTTTTTTCGGTATTTCCGGGGGTAAGAGGCCCTCTAATGGCTGTTAAGGAAGTTTTGTAGCCTTTGGAACATTTGAAAGGAAACTCTTGTTTATTTCACGAAAAGAAATTGATTACTTTCATTTCCTCTTATAAGGTTATTCGGTCTGCAAACTTTATATATGTTTTTGTAAGATATGATGAGCTTAACGATAAATCAGTCGTTCGTTTTGTAATGCTGCGGTCACGATAGACGCAGATGCGGATCTGCGTCTATCGTGACAAAGCAATGCGTGCCGATGCTTCGTATGTTTTGCTCGATAAAAAGTTATCGCGCTAATGGGGTGGTCACATTAGCGGCTACGCCACGTTTATTATGTACCGCCACCCGGGCGATGAGTGTTACGCAGCCCGAACTATTGCGACGATAACCGAGAGCGTGTAGCGTGTAGCATTACTATGCGAAGCTTCTTCACGATAGATGCAGATGCGGCCGCAGCATTAGGCAAACATTACAGTGTGCATTCTAACATTTTAAGGGCAGAACACATTACACACGCACACACATACACAAACACAGACACACACACACCAACATACACACACAGACGCACACACACACACACGCACACACACAGAGATGCACACACACAAACGCTCAGCCACACAAACAAACAAACACACACTCACTCACGCACATTATACACAAACTAAGCCTAGCACATACCTAGATAGCTAAATATAGAATTCCTGACAATAGAGACGCACTAACCACAGCCAATGAATCAATCAGTATGAGGACTACACCCCCCCTCTGCTAAATCCACCTCGGCTTGTTTGATTAGCATACAACAGTGAAGGCTGGTAATCTTGCGAGTCGGCTTAAGGTCAGCGCAGACAAAGCAGCAAGGTATTTGAGCAGTTTTTTTTATTAATTGATAATCCTAACTGTATATAATATTAAAAATACGAAAGTGAGTTTGTTTGTTTGTTACGCTTTCACGCGAAAACGACTGAACGGATTTGGATGAAATTTGGCACATGGGTAGACCATAAACTGGGTGACTGTGACAACATGGGATACTTTTTATCCCGATATTCCCACGGGATCGAGACTTATGCGAGTTAAACCGCGGGGCGCAGCTAGTGAATTCATAAAAACAACTTAAATAGAGTTGATAATATCTTGCAAGATCCGTGCATGCGCGGTTTGTGCACGTCTGTTCCTCGCAGCCATGCGGGCCGTCGCGAGCACGCTCAAGCATACTCGAGTGTGCGCGCGTCGATTTTGCGAACAGTCGCCGCTGCAGCACATGAGTAAATAGCTTACTGGGACAAAGCATCTAAGGAGGGTTTCCAAATTGTTCATAAATGAACAGTCTGTATGTTATTACAAGCTTATTATTCTTGGGAAGACCTCTCGAGCGCGGATGTGTTTGTGTAGACTCGGCGGACGCGGCGGATTTTCGGTAAATCCGCCGCGTCCGCCGAGTCTACACATAAGATTTTGCTCGACAATGCTCGAGCAGTTGCCGCTCTGTCTGCGCTAACCTTTAAACAGCTACTACGTTTTTAATGGACCATTCGGACTGCTCAGATACTTGGTTTAATCAGGCTTCTTAAATACATGACTTGTAATGCAATTAAACGAGAGCTTCTTTTGTTTTAACACAATTGCGTTTAATTTTCATTAAAAATACGAGCGTGGATGAAAAAGATAAAGGGAATCGTTTTGTTTTTGTGTTTGTTTTATTGTTTAGGTATTTTATAAATAAAGTGTTGGTTATTTAATTATCCTACACGTTTAATATAACTTTTGCAAACACGACCTGGGAAAAGACACTTTGATAATTCTTACACAGGCAGTAATGAGTCGTACCTACTATTATTTTGAGTGCATAAATAAAAAAAATTGTTAGTTGATGATAGTGGGCATAACATTGTACAAGACATAGATTACGGTGATTAAGAAATCAATACTTTCAGTTTTCTTAGGAATTAAAAATTTTCTTTTTTTTCATAAATTAAATGAAGAGATGAATATTGAAATAAGTCGTTACGTTGTAGCCAAGTATTTTAGTTTCAAATAAAATTTTATTCAATATTGGACTTACATAACTAAAAACTTATCATAATTTTATTTGACTTAACATTAAAATCCACTTTGTGTTTGAAATTGGTTTTAAATTATAAAATTGAAAAACGTGTTCGAATATTTTATTCTAAAAGCTTGCAGAATTTTCTATCCAGAGCGTTGGTAACCTCTGCTTACAGTGTATCCGACAAAAATGCCCGACGCAATTTTTCAATAAATTCGGTTAAAGATTAAAATCATTTTTACTGAGGCAACCTTTGTTTCAAAGGCATTTTTGTGGAAATATACTCGGTGTCTATATTTATTTTATAAGCGGCGATTACTTTTAAACTTCATACACTTTGCATTTTCATGTAATTTTCAGTTTTCAGAAATCCACTTTAAATTGCAATCAGTATTTCAGTTTCAAACCATGTACTCTTTTTAAAAAGGTCCATAGACACTTACGCTATGTTAATTTCAGGTGGTTCAGATGGCGGTCGGTTTATGTAACGTCAGACGTTTTTGACAACGCCGAGACCAATTTGTACTGGTAATTACCATAGCTTTACACGGACAATCCGGGTCAAGAACGACCCAAGTAGCACGCGGGGTTCTATAGCAGCAGCCTACTGGGATACATATTGTGCTATTAAATGAGCAATATTTGTATGTATCGTTCTCGAAAACAGCTCTAAAGATTTCGATGAAAGTTGCAATGCAGGGCTTTACGGACCCTTCCGCTCCGCTCAGAGCGGGAGAAGTTATAGGATGACTTCCCAACCTTCAAAAAAAAAAAAAAAAAGGGGTTTACGGGGGTAAAAAATCGATCTAGGTCTCATATCCGGGAAAATTCGTGTTCTCTATTTTCACCCGAGCAGAGCGCGGTCGCCCAGGTACTTGATTCATCATCATCATCATATCAGCCGAAAGACGTCCACTGCTGGACATAGGCCTCCCCCAAGCACCGCCACTTCGACCGATTCTGTGCTTCCCGCATCCAGCGGATACCTGCGGCCTTTACAAGGTCATCGGTCCATCTTGTGGGAGGCCTTCCAACGCTACGTCTTCCGGTACGCGGTCGCCACTCCAGAACCTTTCGGCCCCATCGGCCATCTGTTCTGCGGTCAATATGTCCTGCCCATTGCCACTTAAGTTTGGCAATTCTTCGGGCTATGTCAGTTACCTTGGTTCTCCTGCGGATCTCTTCATTTCTGATTCGATTACGTAGGGAAACTCCAAGCATAGCCCTCTCCATTGCTCTTGATTATGAAATATGTTATGATATGCATCATCTTATTTTTCTAGTTGAAGTGAAAGCTTCTTTAGCGGCGTTGTGCACTTTTATTTGTATGGGTAAAAAATGCGCGTCAGGACGCGTGACCTGATTGAAAATTCGTAAGACGTTAAAGTTTTTGTTGACAGCGCACTGTTTTATTTATTTGGGATTTTTTTAAATGGTGCAGCAAGCAACATAAATTCCTGACATTTTCGTTGAATGGCGTTACTAAGTTTTCACTTCAATCGGCAGTCCCAGACTGCAAAAAAAAAAATTATCTGTTAATATCACGCCTGTATCTCCCGAAAGGTTAGGCAGAGGTGTACCCACATTTCACCATATGTTAAAGTCTCATGTAATAAGGGGCGAGCGTGTCATCAACAAATCAGACTCTTGGCTGCTACTGAGGAATTCCAGATGGAAAAATCCAATAACAGTTTTGCCCGATCCGGGAACTGAAACCAGGACCTCATGCTCAGCAATAGCGCTTGCGACCATTAGACCAACAAGCCGGTCGAATTTTTCGTAAAATCTGTAAACATCTTATGTAAATTCTGAATTATATGATCACCCCAGCGGTTTAGTTACCTAGTCCTTTTCTTTGACAGTCAATTTAGATCCTATTAAATTCAACGTCATTCAGATCAAGATATTATTTCAATTTAGCGTTAATAACTATTCTATTACTGCAGATGAGTTTGATCGGCACAGACGTATTTTGTGTTATTAGTGTTGACATTTGACTTTCCATTTTTTGGTCACCTACCGACGGCACTATGTCATCACACAAAATGGGGGTATGAACATAGACAGGCGCGCATTTTCTACTTGTGTACTTGTTTCATCACCATATAGCTTTGTAAAAGGCGATGAAAAAACCTCGTTAGGAACTCGACATGTCCTCGAACCAAAAACACGCACGAGCACTGAGTTTACATGAAGAATTCAGACCCCTCTTCACCTTAATTCCAACATTATGATTATAACCTAAGATCTGACCTAGAGACAACCTGCTTCACCCATCTGTTTAATGGATAAAAATTATTTTATATCAGTATGTTAAAAAAATATCGTGAGTGGGTTGGCTAAAAAAATTATATTAAAAAATATATTGCGAGTGGGTTGGCTAAAAAAGTTTCTGGCCAGACTAGGATTAATTAAAAAATTTGCACTCATTCATTTTTTTGTAGCAAATGTTTCTGTTAAAAAGCACTATCCATTGTTATATCACTTATGGCTATGAAGAGCGAAGAACATTCCCAAACTTAGGTGTCCAAGTAATAACCTATTTAATTTAGGTCATTTATCTCGGAATTGACTAACAATTGGCAAAAGTCGCGTTAGTAGCAAAGGTTCACCTTGAAAAGCTCTCAATATTGTGAAACTTGCAATTACAAAAAAATTACATTTTTGATTTTTTTATTAATCACTGTCTGATCAGGATTTTTTTAGCCACCACTCTCGATATATTTTTAAACATACTAAATTTTGATTTAAAATAATTTTCATTCATTAAACAGATGGATGAAATTCGTTCTTAGGTCGGATTCTCTACTATTACTATTATAAGTTTATCAGCTTGCGATTTATTTTGCTGAGAAATATCGCAATCGATCAATCGCTTCGCATCTTTGAACTTATAGAAGATCAAACGATTGCAATATTTGTGGGATAATAGACTATTATCGAAGCAGCAGTAGCCGAAAGTTTAGAGGTTCGAACTGACGAGCAAAGGTCATGATTTCTAACCTCGCTCTTTGCACTATTGTATTTTTCTTCACGAAATATGGAGCCTTATACTGATATAAGTGCCTCTTTACACGAAATAATCCAAGTTTAATTTGATTTCATAATGTGCTAAAAATATGAAGTTAACAAAGAAATTTTTACACGAGATATTTTTTCTTTGGGACGCAATTTCAATAACCTGCTAATGAGTCTAAATGAAAGCAAGTTAAGCTAATTAAAAGGAATCCCTATAAAGAATACTTAATTATATATTTTTAATAATAACTTTGGCAGATTTGGAAGTTGGATTAAAATCATACTGCATTAGCAATTAGTAATGAATTTTAAGGGCTGCTTACTTATCATAACATCACGACTGTATTCCTCTGAGGGTTAGGCAGAGGTGCGCCTGTACGTACATTTCAGCCATTTGCCAGTTATGTTTAAGTCCCATGTAATAGAGGGCGAGCCTATTGCTATCAACCGGGCACTAATCTAGACTCCGTGCTGCTACTTATTCTATTATATCCTTACTAATAGCCGCGCCCCGCGGTTTCACCAGAATAAGTCTCGATTTCATGGGAATATCGGGATAAAAATTACCCTATGTCCTATTGCAGGTCATGGTCTACCTATGTGCCAAATTTCACCCAAATCCCTTCAGTCGTTTTAGCGTGAAAGCGTAACAAACCAACAAACTCACTTTGGGTGAGTGGTTGAAAGAAGTCTATGTAATTCTCCAGGTACAGGGTGGACAATGACCTGGAGGACATAGGTTACTTTCATTCTGGATCGCAGATGAAGTCGCAGGCAACAGCTTGTTAAGTATAAATCTGACGAAGAAACTGGACAGATGACTCTATCTGTTGGATCAGCACCTGCAAGATACTTTGTAAGGGGTACATAAATATACATTGAACACACCCTGGACTGTCATTCCAACATTGCTGCTAGAATTGTCACAGTACAGTCACGAGCACCAATATGTATCCACTTTGCAAAATTCTAAAGCGATTTTCTCGTGGAATATTGACTACAACTTTGAGTTAAGGCCTATTTCATATTAAAATGGGTTCCAAAATATTGTCTTCGTAAGAACATAAAATAACAATCAACACAGAAGGAGCAAATCACTTTTAAAAGTTGCTAAGTGTATACATTGAGCAGTGGTGGCCCAGTGGTAACGGCCCCGACTTACGAGTTGTAGGTTGTGGGTTCGAACCCAAGCAGGCGCTTTACTTTGTGTACATAATTTCATCACCACTGCTCTCAAAACGGTGAAGGAAAACATCGTGAGGAAACCGGCATGTCTTAGAACCAAAAAATTCGAAGACATGTGACATCTACCAACGCGGGTCCGCGTGGTAGATTACAGCCCACTCCCTCTCACTGAGTGGAGGCCTGTGTCCCAGCAGTGGGAACATTAATAGGCTGATGATGAAGTGTATACATATTGGTGCTCGTGACTGTACATGCAGACACAAGAGAAGATTGTTTATTAATAAATAAATAATTATAAAGTTAAGTCGCTTTTCGTGTCTGTCTGTGTGACAACATTGTTCTTCTAAACAACGCAACGCAACGCTTTGATGCGGTTGTTATCATCATTTAGAGAATTTATTCCTGAAGATTTATAAAAGTAAAAAAGTTTATTGTCACAAAATAATAAAAGCATTCACAAGAATTTGGTACATAGACACAGTTTTTTTTTTTGCTTTAAGTACTGATACCCAAACTAAGCCAGGGCTTGTATTTTGGCTTGTATAGTACGTTTCTCAAACAATGCACGGAAATTCAAACTAAGTAAATTAATTATAAATTCTAGAATCAATGACGAACTAAGAACATTTTTCACGCGCCAATATGTTCATTTGTTTCTTCTAAACAGTTCTATTTGCTAAGCCAGTTCAAAATTTTAATAAAATCTTTGATAAGTTACCTCCTTGGTTGCCATGTGTTAAAGTAAAAAGTTAGTTCCATTTTTAAATAGTTTGGAAATTCCAAAAGTGCACGCCTCATAACACACAAAAATGAACAATTTATCACTTTTCATGAAGTCGTAATGTCAAAGACTGACAAAGATATTTATTTGGCAGTTGCTAGGCAACTTACGGACAAAGGTTGGAAATATTTAGATAAAGATATTATATTTTAGTTAGTATTTTATTAATTATAATTAAACTACTTTGAATAAAAGAGCCATTTTCAATAGGGTTCCTTTTATGGCCGAAACCAATGTTTAAAAAAAAAATAGACTCAATTAATTGATTTTATCGCAAGCTACAGTGTTTTCAAGCTTCATAAATTGACGGACAGGAATTTTTTTTCAACTATTTTGATGTTTTTTTCATTTCTCTTGCATTAAATCAATTGGTAAAAAGTACAATAATAATCTCCATTTAATCATCTATACAATGGTATATAAATTAAGCAGGTTCTGTGTACTAGCAGGAGTGTAACAATAATAATAGTTGCAGAAATGGGGCAAAAAATATTTTTCGATCGTAGAGCACACTCTAATGCTTCGCATTACGAGTCGTGCAATAACACGACAGATATGGATTTTCATACTAAGATTGCCGGCCGGGCGTTCGCTTGTTTTTGACCAGTACAGCAATTTCGATTTATCTCGAAGAAGCTTGTCAAAATAATGTTCGAATTTCCAAGCAAGTTTGAGAAACAACATTTATATTACCTTTAATAAAGTAATCTCGATGTTTTGTCGCAAAAACCATGCAAAGCGAAGTCACTAAATAATCGTTGAATGATAAAATAATATTAATTACCGTCTTTCTATTTTGGGATGTGCCCAAATAACGATTACTACCCTTGGAACACCGGCTAATTTGAAGTAGCCCTCGATAACTAATATACTTCATACGTATCCATGGAGATACAGATCTAATCCTCTACCTACGCATAATATGATACCCGCTTAACCTAGATTGTTCGGTCAAATTGGACGAAGCTCACACAGCATTTATTTTGTTTGTAGTGAGATTAGAAAACAATATCCCTAACGTGGGTGATAAAGTCAGTTAATAATCGACTGTAAAAACCCTTGACTTTAGTTAGTAACTCGGTACTATGTCCCTTATTGGCCAAAGCTTACTATTATCAGTGGTTTGCGATCAGCTGCGTGGGAGTAACCCGAATAATCAAACATGTTTTATTATTTCTAATTATCAGGCATTTTGCTGCCAGTGCTTCTGCTTATCTCGAATTAATGCAAGTAATTTAGTAGATACTGTAAGATTTCATTAATGTAGACCGTATATGTAAGTGAGCAGTGCCCAGTGGTAACGGCCGCGACATACGAGTTGAAGGTCTTAGGTTCGAACACAGACAGGCGCTTTACTTTGTGTAAATTATTTCCTCACCACTGCTCTCAAAACGGTGAAGGAAAACATCGTGAGGAAACCGGCATGTCCTAGAACCAAATATTCGAAGACATGTGACATCCACCAACCCGCACTGGGCCCGCGTGGTGGATTACGGCCCACTCGCTCCCACCGAGAGGAGGCCTGTGTCCCAGCAGTGGGAAGATTAAAAGTGTGCATGCTGCGTGCATTCTGAAAGTAGGCAACGTCTCAAATAGCTGTCAAATATATACTTGTTTTGATTAATTTGGCAATATTACTGTATGGAAATATGGAATATAGCAAACTAGTGAACTAAAATATTGATCATGAAATGCAATAATAAATATTGTAACACCATATTTCGTTTTAGATGTGAAACAGTATTTGGTAACTTTCCAAATGCCCTTTTTACACCTAAAACGATTACAACAGATTCAAATTCAGTGTTATAATTGCAATTCATTATTAATATTTTAGGTTACTAGAGCGATATTTCTTATTTCCATACAGTAATATTGCCAAATTAATCAAAACAGGTAAATATTTGACAGCGGAATGAATGCTCTTATAGAGTGGTTATGACATGAGTCTATTTGTACCAACTTTGTTGACTAGCAAATATTTTCACCACGACTATAAACAATATCATATAAATTACGTTAACATAAGCTCTTTAAAACGTTAACAGTGTAAACAGTTACATACCCTAATTAATTTAAGGAAACCTCGGAGGGTAAACAGCGTGTCTAGATCACAGGCCGGGCGTTTGGCAAACAATGGTTTAGCCAGCAAAGCTGTTGCGTCAGAAACGCCTCATCAGGTACACGCCACTGTGACGGTGAAAGCCCAGTGCTACGTCCAATCATTGTGAGGTTTGGGGCCGTCTGTCACACCGTAGTGTAGGCTGGAGAAATTAAACCACAATTTATCTGTGAACATATTATAGAAATTAATATATTTAATTCATGGTGAAAATTGTATATTACAAACGATCCGTCCTAGGTTCATGCATCTATGCATCATTATAAAGTTTTTTTTTATTGGTGAAGTAAAGTAAAACAAAAACTGCATTTAAATTCGTTATTTATTTTTAATTTCGTTTCTATAAATTACATTTTTCAAATAATTTTATAGAAAACATGGTGAAATAGGTTGAAGTATATCTACTAAATGTGTTGTTTTTATTTGTTTTAGATCTGTATTGTTTGTATTATTTATTATAAAATGCTTCCAGCTCTGGAATTGCTTTATAATCCTTGTAATTCAGAAACTAATTCTGATATTTGTATTGAAACTTCTATTTTCTAAGCAAAGGCTTTCATTTTGTTGTAGTTCAAAGAAAAACTCCGCTAGCCAGGTGGACTAATTGAATTTAAAAATGTTGTTTATTTTATTTTGTGAAACATAAACATCTGTAGGTTTTTTGCCGACAAAAGTAAATTACAAAAGATTACCTTTGTCGGCAAAGTTTTTCTGAATTACAAAATAATAGTGCGATAAGTTTTTTTCTTGGTAAACGTATAAAAGAAAACCCAAGCGAATGTTCAACTATAATATTCTTGAAAGCATTTTTTTTAAATTGTTAAATTATACAAACATTTTACTGTTCCACTATCACTAAATGCTTATGTACTAAAGTACAAATACTTAGAACAGGAAAAGGACACATAAATTTTAGGTAATTCTAAATTGTAACTTAAGTAAATAATAATGGCGGAAGCAACTGTTTGTTAAGGAAAGATAAATAATTCTGATGTCTTCCGAGAAGGATGCTTTAACAATCCATGTTTATTTAGTAACATCAAGAGGTATATTTCCAAGAAAATCATGTCAGACCTATGTTAGGACTGGTTTTCATACTAACCACACTAACTTATTAATTTTAAAATTAAAATAGGAAAATCTACTACTTTTACTATGTTTGTAAATATGTGAGAATCATCTATCACATAATTAATTTATCTGTCGTGGTTTAATTTTTAATTATTTTTACCTATTGTGGTGTAGTAATTTTATTCTAGGAGCATCGTCTTCATATATAATTTTACAAACTAATGTATATAATTTGATAGGTACCTATACAAAATAATGTAAAATATTTTAAAAGTGTAACGGTGGAGTTTCTTGCCCATTCTTCTCCATAAGTAAACTACCTTTTCGAAGGGGCGACTAGAATCAGTTAATTTTTTTTGTAAATTTTGACGTTCGATAGTGCCTTACAAGGGCCTGTTTGAAATAAATGATTTGACTTTGACTTTGAACCAATGGCGAAAGTCAATATTAACCAGCTGGGCTATATCGCGAAAGAGATATACACATATAATAAACTAGCGACCCGCTTCCGCTTCGCCCTGTTTTTACGTTTGTCTTTATTTATAAGTTTATTATTCATATTTTATACACATAACCCTTTCAGAATAAATTTTCTAAGTGATGGTAAAACCGCACCAAAATCCGTTGCGTAGTTTAGAAGAACAACGAGCAGACACAAAAAACGACTTTAATTTATAATAATGTGTAGATTATACCTTTAATTTATTATAAAATAATTTTAGCTTAGTATTGAAAGAGTATGTATATTTATTGGTGTTAAAAACTTTAAGATTCTGGGAAGCAAGGGTGATAAAAAATTACTGAAAATTTTACGATATTGGAAGAAGTACAAAATATACAAGCTAAGTTGATTTAGACCTTTACGTAAAACAATAATAATAAAGTTCATATCATGACGTAAAATATTGACGATCTAATTTACGGCCCATCTGAGAAACGTTCTTGACGACGTGTCTTTTCATGTTTTTTGGGACTTAGCAAGTCTGATGATAAAGTTTCGTAAATTAATTTTATTAAGTACCCACTGAGTACATTTTAGCTACGTAAGTTTGTCTTTAGCAGCATTTCGTAACGATGTTTTTCATACTACTATTAAATTACATTGGCTACGACGGCCACGCCTGCGACTACGAAGATCACGTAGCAATGCTACGCCAGCTACGCTTTCGTAGCATACAAACGGTACGCTACGCATTCTGTTTCTGTTCACCAACATTTTTGCGCGTTCTTTGTCAGCACGTGTACTCCGTCTGTAGCTTTTTAATTGGAACACTAACGGTTATTTTATGTTTGTATATAAAGGTACTGGCGTTCAGTACGTTTCGTTCTCACCTAAAAATGTTTTGTTTTGTTTACTGTTCAGGCTGATGATATAATCGCCTGCATTCGTCAAGGAGGTGATTCTGACCACTTACACAATTCTAACGTAACTACGTATTCGTGTCCAAAAAAAAAACAAATTTAAAGAATAGACAATGTAGATGCAAAATGTAGTTATTTTTTCACGAACTAGATATGGAAAAAGTTGGTCAATTTGATGGGTAAATTGCCAGCTTAATACAATGGTGTAACAGAACCCTGACGTCAGCAATATGTAGGCTAGTCATCACAGGGTTTGACTCAAGTCATTTGCATCACAACACCACATCAAGGCTGCATTCATTAATCACGTGACGCAGACGTTCGCTTGTTTACAGCCGAACACCCTCAACTTGTCCAGAACTATTCAGTAGGCCACTGTTGAATACCCATCAGTGTTATAAGTATATTTATTATAAGCATCACAGGGACAAGATATATTAGATAGACGTTTTAAAATATAAAATTACCTATAATTCATTGATCTGGAAATAGAGAGTGGGGTTTTATTTCGGAGTTTTATTACTGTTTAAAAAAATGTTTATGTTGGATTTAATCGCTTAAGCAATAAAATAGAAGCAAAAAATGACTTGCGTTTAGACGGTACTAATTTTATTTTTGCGTCAACTTATGAAAGAAAGAAAGCACAACGTTTATTTGGACATAGTTCGTGAAACACAAAATACAAATAACAAGTGAAAATAATGTTTCAACAACAATAGTGTGTGCCTTACGGCTGCGCCAAAAAGGTTCATTTCAGCGTTAATGCCAGACAGATGCCGTCTGACGCTAGCTTTCTAATGAACCTTTAAGGCCAAGTGACGGGAACTACAAACAGTTTATACATACCTAATACATATTTTTAATACTTATAAATAAACAAATAAACTATTCATTTCAAACAAATATAATTACAATATCAAACTGGTATATCATGATATATACCACAGGTAATTAAATCTTACCGTGTAAATCAGTCTTTACTTTTAAATAGGAAATAATTTACCCACGTTTTAAATCGTAGTTCTTATTCCACTCGACCATAACATGTACGATTTAAGAGCCATACTGAAGGTAATACATTACAGCTTTAAGTGAGTCTGAGTAAAATTCGAAGGTCGATCACATAAGGGTGTATAATGTATATTTATAAGAGGATCTCACCGACCGTAACCTGTGGACCGGTGTGACTAATTTTGGGTAAGTGCCCACGTAGGCACGACTTACGATGTTAGGGGTACAGGTAAGAGGCTTAAGTGAAAATCATAGTACAATTTCCAACCGAGGTTTGTACATAAAATTCAGAGTTTATCTCTCAAAAAATACCACTACATAATTATTAACTTTTCCCACAAAAATCCTTCCTAAAATTTCTCGTTGCCGGGTGAAAGTTGAATGTGTCTATTAGTATATTTTTCTTTTACCATGAGCTTGTTCGCCCTTCGGCTAAATTCTGCTAATTAAGCCTTTGTTTCTTCGGAACTTTTTATTTCCTCTTTTTGATAATTAAGCAACAATGCGCGTCATGACAATTCCCGGGCGGGTGGAAAAACAATTTGCTTTTACGTTAAATATACCGGACCTCCTCAGAGAAAAATGTATTCGTGATAATATTATTTTGTGGTGGTAGAAGGGAGTAAGGCGAAGAGATATGTTACGTTATGTAACATTATTATTAGGGTGTTATAGTAAGTAACATTATCGTTGCGTAGTTTTCCCTAATTAAGACGTCATTTTCAAAATTTCAGTACATAACACTATAAATCACAGAATTAAACGATTTCTCTTTCAAACGTTCCAACCATTTATTTGCCATATTCAAACGTGCAATCTGTCAGGAATTCCTTTGTGGTAATATTTAACATTATTTTCGTGCGGTATATTGATGAATTATTGCTTTTCACCAAAAAAGTTGGTAAACGTTTTTCAATAAAAATATTTTAATAGCCCTTTGAAAACGTCAATAATGGCTTCCGAGTATAACAATAGGGTTCCGTCCACCGACAGACAGCATTGTCATCGGCTCTCAATAGGTGCCCTGCCAGTGGAAAATGGCTCTTCGAATCATTTGCCTTTATGCATTGAAGAGTGACAAGTCTCTTTTTTAAATATACGAAGTAATTGAAATCTCATCTGCGGATGTTTGAGCAATTACAATACTGTTAACTGACTAGGGATTAAAATAGTACAATGGTGTGACGTCGGCATTATTTTCGATTCATCGTATTGTTCGCTCCTGTTTTATACTTTTGACATAATTATTATCAGCCTACAGACTTGTCACAGCGGGAGATGTGTTTTAAAAAAAAAAGCTTAAAACACTTGGGAATACATTTATTCAAAATGCTACTGGTAAGTACTCTAGATTCACTAGAAGAAAAAGGCTTATTTTTCGTTCTTCTATTTTAAATGCCACAGCAGAACAGGTCCAGAAAATGCAGATAAATGTAGAAAACTATCAATTCTAAGTGATTTACTGATTGCATTTCCGCCGGTAAAGCCGAAGCTAAGTAAAATTTAAACACAACGAAGCATAAATTTCCCCTGAAGGCAGGTACACTTTTTAGCTCTACTAGTTTTAAAATGCCAATGGACGACTGTGACTCCTAACCTACTAAAGCTTTTACCTGCAATTACTTCATCAATACGTAATGTATTTACCAGTACTAACGAACATTCTAGTTTAAAGTGAATATTTCGAAATCCCTGCACCGTATTTTCGTGAAGAAATTTTTATCGTGTAGCTGTAGTAATTACCGAACATAAAAAATAAGGCGTCGAACTATCCTCGATGGATTTGCATGCACTCTGAAGCGTAATTTCAAATGCTTTGCTTACTGAAAGCATCCCGTAGACAACAATAAACTCACACAGCCAGTGCATCTGTGCCAGATAAAAGTTTTAATGACTCGGAGCATTCGAGTATAAAGGATGCGATTTGAACAGTTCCCCTCTCCTTCATCTAGATGACAGTAACGTCGTCGACGAGCTAATCGATAAAACTTCTCGATTGAAAAACTTTTATGTACCTCACCTATTAATCGATTTAGCATCGAATTGTGCCGTGAACTCTATCAATTACTAACTTTCAACTGTTTTGATCGTAGATTGTCATAATTAGAGTTGCGATCGTGAATTCGATGTTAAATGGAAAATTACTGTTTTTTTCTGTTTGTAACATAATGGACGTGCAATTTTCTAGTGGATAATTTTGTATGCAGTGCAGTCAGTGTTTGCTTTCTGTAATTAGTGTGAATGTATAATTTAAATGTGCCCGTTATTTATTTACATTCTCTTGTTGTTTGGACTGTGTGTTTTGTTGTTTGTTTTGTACATGAATATTAATGACCGCAATGAAAAAAATCTCGTTTTAAAATTGCTGCAGTGTTAAAATCATGATTTAAACGATCATTAGACCGCTTAAGGGCGCACCCTGCTTATCGTGAATTAATTGCGTTCGTTTGATCCTTTGCTGCATCGTTATTACATAACCTTAAGTTTAATTTGTAAGATATTTATTTATTCAATCTATAGGTACATAAAACACGATTACTTGTAGTTTCCTCGATAGAAAGAAAATCCAAAGTCATCTCTAAAAAACAACAAAAACACTAAAGGTCACTGCACACAGCGGGCGTGGCGTGGCGGGACGGGACGGCGACGTGACGCTGAGCAGTTGTAATGTACTAGATATTACGGACGACTCCACACAGACTCGTCCCTCTCGGCGTGACGGCCACCCGCGCTGATCGTGAATACAAGTCAGAAGCGGCGGGGCGGGGCGCGACGGTTACATTCAGAATTGAAAGATTTAACTTATAACTGTAACTAATAACTTATATATAAGTTACTTTAACTAACTTAGTTACTTTTAACTTATAACTGTTTACTTTATTTTCATTCTTTCTGCAATTTGCAGCGGGACGGGACGTGATACCTCCCGCGGTGTAACCGCTGCCGTCACGCCAGCGCCACGTCGCCGCTGCCACACTGTGTGCAGTTACCTTAAGTGCGGCTTAAGTACTTCACAGAAGGTCATCAGTTGTTTTATAATAACAAAACTTATTTTTTTCGATAACGTTTATATTTTAAATTATCAAAATGTGTAGGTATTTGTTTTAATAATACGAAGAAAGTACCTAAATTAGCGCGCGAACCGCCCATTCTTTATCTCGCTCTATCTCATTCATTAGCGGCAAAAGCCTCGGTGCACCCTTAAACAGTCATACGTTACCCTCAATTGATTTTCACAACCGGCACGCGACGTACAGTAAACCAAATAGTCCACGTACGTCATCCTCTCACGATAAGCACTAAAAAGAAAAATAATGTTACTCTAAAAACAAAAAGAAAGTCCGTGTAAAGATTTCTTACTACCTACTTCCTTTCTAGGTATATAATCTTGGGTAAGGTGCCTCCACCAAACTATAGAGAGCCCACCGATGCGCACGATCCAAATCTTTCTCAGCAAAAGATTTCCCAAAGTTAACAGGAAGCAAACAATATCGGCCTCCACCTTCTAAACTTTTGGGGAGTTTATATCAGTTCTATGTTCAAATAAAAAGAATGAACGATTTATCCTTACCTGTTAAATTGAAAAAGTTGCCGGGACCACTGTAAGGGCAGATTTACGTGCAACGGCTGCTGACTAATATCAAAAAAGTTTATAGCGAACGGTTAGCGTTTCTACCGTGCGACAGCGGCGGGCTCACTGGCAGATTTTAATAATTTGAAACGAATTGAAAAATATAAGTAGATCCGTAGCTCCGGTACCGGTAGATCGAACGGACCGTTACCGGGAATTTTGTTGTGGAGATCAAAATGTTTCCGACAGCCGGTATATGAAAAGGACTTCCTATACTGGTGAAGGCATGGTGCAATCATTTGCAAATGGGGAAGCTAAAGTTTCTTTATAATTATTTTAGTCAGTGGGCTTTCCCGTGAAGATAGTCTATGACAGCTGAATACAGGCAAAACAATATCGTTTTAATGAATAATGTAAAAATTCAACACATAAATTTCCAAGAACTCCGGGAAACGCCAAGCAACACTACAAATATTTTTCAAATCTAAAACGTAGAAGTACAAGAAAACCAGCTCAGTAGCGAAACTAAGTAATAGAATTCCAGCGAACCCAAGCAAAGAAATCGTACCTTATACACACACACACCGCCACACATACATCCTACATACATACACTGGTTACAAGTACAAATGCCTTACGGGTAAACCCGAGCATGCTAAGTCAGCGGTGACGTTAGTGACTGGTCAGCACAACGGCAACGTACCGGCACAGTCCATTAAACCATATCGTCATAGACACGGGGTACCCGGTAATACCGGGTACCCCGGGCCGGTACCTACATGTTGTACACGGTCGGTTTTATCTACAGGGTGTAATTTACCATGAATTGAGTACCCGATCCTAACACCTCTGTTGAAATTTTTCGTTGGTTATTAAAATTAAAATAAACAGCTATTCCATACATTTTGACGGTGTAGCTGTTGCATCTTTGTATGACACAGTTATATATTTTTTTAAACTGACGTAAAAATTCTACGCTGAGGGTCTAGAACTATATTGTGCTGAATTCATGGTAACAGCTGGCCCGTCGATCGCCTTACGCCGTGTAGGTACTTAAGTCTCTGCCTTTGTTTTATTATGCTGAGTAAGTATAGTTGTAAGAATTTATATTAGAAGGTTTCGTTTGTAAACATTTCAATAGTATCGCTATATTCAAAGCTTGACTTACGTGCAGGCATTGTGAAAACCATAAATCCAGGTGTTTGCACTAAATTCTAATAAGCGTGATCAAATACATATGCATGGTTATGTAGGAGAAACTACTATTATGTAATAAATTCATAAAACATCTGCTTACTATAAGCTTATGTAAAGAGATTCTTTAAAAAGTATAATGTACTTTTTAAAGAATCTCTTTACATAAGCTCTTTGCATGAACCATATTAGTAATTTTTCTGTGTACGATAACGTTAAAGCTGTTACTGTAGGATAATGTCAACAATGACTCGACTATACATACGAATTATATTAAGAGCTTGGCTAAAAGTCAGGGACCTCTTGATTTGACGACCTGTAGTCGGTTAACCTGTGGGTTACTATGGTAAAGACTACGATTCTGAAATTACCAATTTTTCCAAAGCTCACCAATTCACTATTTAAATAAGATTGTTTTCTTCTGTCTATATTTTGACTTAGGTACATTAAAAGATTACGTTGGGACCTAATCATCGTCTTAGTAACTAGCTGACCCCTACCCACTTCGTTGGGCGGTAAACATAAATTATAGCCTATGACACTTACAAATAATGTGGCTTTCTATTGGTTAAAGAATTTTCAAAATCGGTTCAGTACATCCAGAGATTACCCCCTACAACCTTACAAGCTTTACCTCTTTATAATATTAGTATAGATTTAGATAGATAAGGCATGGTAATCTACAGAACGGATTATAAAATTATTGTATCCATTAAAATGGTGTAACCAAAGCCTGTAATGTTGTCGTGTGTTCAGTTATTTGTTAATCTCAATTTATAGCTACAAAATTCCAATTCCGGAATATTTCCATACGGTAACCTTAATCACCTAACGGTGACATTAATTTTGGCTTTATTATGTCACGTAATTGGTGTGAAATCATTAAATAAAACGCGATTGACAATTATTGTGGTCAGCATTATTTAAAAAATTGTGTTTCAATGTGTTTAAGTGAAAGCAAAAGTTGTTATTTTAATTAATATGAAATGGGAATGTCGATCACCTCACATCACACAGAGTACCGTAACCCATAAAATATTTCCATTGCTACTACCAAACTTAGCTGGAGAGCTACGTAAATGTTTGTTCAAGTCTGAACGTAGCGCTACGTCTCCGCTGCTACGGCGGCCGAGCTACGCTCGTAGCAGCTCTACGCGACGTGTCCGAGCCATTGGTTTGGAAACATTTACTCGATTAGACGGAAGGCATACGCTTTAGTGGTGACGGAATTCTCTTGCTCGGCCAGCGTGCGCTTGATTTGTGTACCTGCTTCATTTATAGAGGGGATTTTCTCACTACTGAATTGTTTTATTTGGAGCTCTCTATCGATGTAGCGTTAAAAAGGGGTAAATTGGTTGGGTAACTTTGTTACATGTCGGTTCAACTTTATCTTCAGTCGATTAGTAGTTCAGTGTCTCATAGAGTACTTACCGCGACATTCGGAAATAACATAAGTTTATCTTCGTAATCCGTTAAATAAATAACAAAACTGATGATAGACAAAATAATGATGATAATGATTCTAGTTCATTAATGAGGTTAAAATTTAATTTAAACTGAAAGGTATATACAACTAAGGAATTCGTTCGCGAGAACCATTGCAAATGTAATCACAAGCTATCTCTAGACTAGCAACATCGTGCGTTCCGCGGTGTCAGGTATGCAACATACACTCTGCAGGTGGATTTCACAACCTTTATTGTAAAATATTATTTTTAATAAATAAAATATTTTATCATCTTTATATATAAGGTACCTATACCTACATCTTGGGTCATAACACAGGTAACAAAGTCTCAGCGAAAACAATGACGGACACTCGCGTACAGAAGATATTACATTAAGTATTCCAAACTCATACGGAGGGCATATTGAGGTTAGTTTCCTGACTTATTTCAGCTCTTATCTCGCATTCGGTCCAAATAGAGACGTGTCGCATTGAACACTTATCAACGTCGGTTTACGGTCGCCCGGGCTAAAACGAAAAGTAACAGTTGGACCGCCCCTAACATTAGTCACTGGCCCAACTTAAGTGGAAGAATTTGCGGCAGCGCTTGAACAATGGACACATTTAGATCCCTAATTTTTATTATTGTCTAGCTTGATTTTTCTAATTTTACAGCACCACTGCCTTTGTGTTTACAAATGATTTGAGTGGTAGGGTAGATAAGATCTAAGAGATTGCAGATAGCGATATGACCTTTTGTATATTTTAAAGATGCAAAAAAAAAATGTTTTGTGTTTTCCTCTAGCTGGATCATGGAGGTTGTCGACTTAAATAAATTAAGGCCTCCAGCCAGGGCTTAGTGTACAATAAAGTACCTAATTAATGGTTTTATTTAGACACCTGCATACCTTAAGGGGCTGATGCTACACGTCATACTAAACAATTTCACCATGAAACTCATATCCGATTCGTGAAATAAATAAGGCAGTGTATAGAGTGCCACCAGTGGCACTCTATCCCTATCGGATAAAGTGCCACTATAGGCATCCTAGTAACACCGCCTCGGCCCGGCCAAAGTGCCGCAAGCATTGGATTGTCATTGTCACTGTCACTAAGTCACGTCACTTGGTATTTTGTTTGATTGTCGAGGTTAAATCGCTGTAAAACACCACATTCCCAAAACATTACATTCTCTTGTGCCTAAACGGACCCTGGCACTTCGCCGGCCGCTACCGCGGCACCGCTCGCTACGCTCGCTCGGCTCGTGCGTTGTGTGGTCACAGTTCTAACCTAACCTAACCTAAATAACAAGTGACAGTGACAATGCAACGCTCACGGCACCCTAGCCGGGCCGAGACAGTGACACTAGAGTGCCACAAGAAACTCGCGGCACTCTATACACTTCGAATAAATAATCTAATTCGTATACAATGCTAGACAAACTATTTTGATTCATGTAGGAAAAGTTTTTTTTTTACGAATCGTATAATATGACATGTGTTTCATAGCAAAAGTTCAGTATGACGGGTAGAATCACCCCCTTGACGGATGTAAGTGTCTAAATTGCCACCCGGTATAACGAATTTTAGGACTAAGGACGATTTTTGAGAATTTATCCTCTAAATCTAATCCCATCGGGCAGACGGATGTTCGATAATATAATGCCAATTTAAAAAATACCAACACACATCAAACTTTTTTTGTTTGTAACGCTTTCACACTAAAACGGCTAAACGGATTTGGATGAAATTTGGCACATGGGTAGACTATGGCCTGGGTTAGGACATAGAATACTTTTTATCCCGATATTCTCACGGCATCGAGACTTATGCGGGTTAAACCGGGCGCCACTAGTTTCTTATAAAGCTAGTCATAGTAGATTTTATCTTTGACAAATTGCATACAATTCTTTAACTTCTTAGTTTCAGGTTCCGGATCCGAGAATTTGTTCTTTGAGTCCTTTGTGAGCCAATATAAAATAGATCTTTGTTCCTCTCCTTACACAGGATCGCAGGCGATCAAAAGAATATGTCCAGTTAACTGGCTCTCGAGCTATTGAAGAAGTACCTACTACTACCGACAGTTACACATTGACTTCAGCTTTGTTTTTATTAGGTTTTGTCTTTATGTGAAGGGCATAGGTACAGCCAACCTACGTCTATGTGCAGTGTTATAGCCATTTCATACAAAAATCAAAGGATTACAGTTGTGTTTTGAATATACGGACAATTTAAGTTGCTATTCAATTTGCTTAAAAATTAATTTCCCTGACTTTTCTAGGAATAAGTATAAATAAGAATCATAAGAATTTTATTTAGTGTCGTTTCACTCTGCATTCAGCATTGCTTGGCTATTTACACATCATGGTATAAAAAAATATGCATTAAATTGCTTGAGATAGATAGAAGTATTTTTATAGTGCCGAGCAGTGCTCTGGCCCAGTGGTAACGACCTGCGACTTACGAGTTGTAGGTCGTAGTTACTAACCCTGACAGGAGTTTTACTGTGTACATTATTTCATCACCACTGCTCTTAAAACGGCGAAGGAAAACATCATGAGAAAACCGGCATGTTTTAGAAAAAAAACTCGGAGACATGTGACATCTACCAACCCGCACTGGGCCCGCGTGGTGGATTGCGGCCCACTCCCTCTCACAGAGAGGAGAATTGTGTCCCAGCAGCGGGAAAATTCTAGGCTGATTCCCCGAAGGGTTCGGCAGAGGTATACCTTTAGTTCACCCACATTTCGCCGGTCAGTTTAAGTCCCATGTAATAGGGGGCGAGCCTATTGCTATAAACTGGCCTCAAATCCAGACTCCAGGCTGCTACTGAGAAATGTAAAAACCCAATAACACTTTGCCCGACCTGGGAATCGAGCCCTCGACCTTATGCTCAGCAGTAGCACTTGCTACCACTAGACTATCGAGGCAGATATTCAGTAAAATACAAAGTGGTTTCATTAAAAAAAAACGAAGAAATGAATGTTATTACAAACACTTCAAAGAAATTATTGTGCTCTTTTTGTGTTACCAAAACACAGTAATACCTACCTATTAAAATCGGGAGCTACAAATAAGTATTCTGTAACTTCCATGCTCATTGCTCATTCCGACAGATGCTCCAAAGGTCAGACCGCAAAGGTTTCCCAATGGCAGGCAAAGCCTTTGTAAAATTACCTATCTGTATGTACCACCGATGTTACGAATGCACGAACAGTCCTTCTGCTAACATTATAATGTAAACTAGCCAATCTATAATAATATTTACATAATCAGCATATTAATGATCCCACTGCTGGGACACAGGCCTCCTCTCTGTGAGAGGGAGTGGGCTGTAATCCACCACGCGGGCCCAGTGCCGGTTGGTAGATGTCTCCGAATTTTTGGTTCTAAGACATGCCGGTTTCCTCACGATGTTTTCCTTTACCGTTTCCAGAGCAGTGGTGATGAAATTATTTACACAATGTAAAGCGCTTCCTTGGGTTCGAACCCACGACCTAAAGTCGGGGCCGTTACCACTGGGCCACCACTGCTCTCAAAATATAATAAATAATATTTAATCATGCGAATTAAATACAGATGGTTTCACAGAATTGAGAATTGATACTTAACTTGCCGTTATTAATACTATGGGCACCAAATTTTTATTGAATTTAGTTGGATGCCGCATAGTTGCGCTTAAGTCAAGGACATACATGCCAAAATATAGTTGTGAGTTTCATTGAAACCTGAGATTTGAGATTTTGTGTTACAAACTTGAGTATTACTTATTATATTTTATTAAACTACTAGCTGCGGCCCGCGGTTTCGCCCGCATAAGTCTCGATGCCGTAGGAATATCGGAATAAAAAGTACGAGTAGGTATCCTATGTCCTAACCCAGGTCATAGTCTACTCATGTGCCAAATTTTATACATAACCGTTCAGCCATTTTAGCGTGAAAGCATAACAAACAAACTCACTTTCACATTTTTCATATTAAATCATTATTAAAGTTAGGATTAGGATTAGTGTTAAGACCACCAAAAAGAGAGGAAAAATTTCGGAACACCAAGATGCTTTCTAAAACGGGTATAATGGACGTAGGCAAGAAGGCTGCCCGGCTCAAGTGGGATTGGACGGGTCACATCAGCCGCATGCACGATGACTGCTGAGCAAAAGTCTCCCCACATTGGGTGCCTGAAGATGTACGGCGTCGCCGAGGCCGGCCTAGAAAGGGAAGACGACCTGCACACTAATTACGTAATGCACGATCAAATTTAAATTGAAATAAATTGAAACAAATTGCTAATCCATTACTTCATAAGTTCGAAAAAAAAATCTCAGTTCTTGGAAGGACTTGGGGGAGACCTTTGCCCAGCAGTGGGACAATATCATCATCATCATTTCAGCCGAAACACGTCCACTGCTAGACATAGGCCTCCCCCAAGCACCGCCACTTCGACCGATTCTGTGCTTCCTGCATGCAATGTGACAGTGGTGTCCCACTGTCACATTGCATGCAGGAAGCATAAAGGACAATAAAAAAAAGTTCAGTAATGTATAATTATTATATTTACGCTGTAACTTTACGCGTCTTATTCAAAGGACTCTTTAAGATTTTAATTACAGCAGCTTTTCATATTTCAGGTAGGTTACATTATATTACATTTACATTTCGAACGAAGAATAGAAAGTTGTTTCTTCTCAAGATCCAACATGCACTATGACGTTGTAATGTAATAATACTGAAATATACATTTCTCGACGTGAAGTATAAAATTGGCTCAGCAAACTATGTAAAAGCCTGAATCTGGAAAAATCTGTGCGCATCATTCTCTTCTGGTTCATTGAGTTTTGTGTTTAGGCGCGTCGTTTACGATAGTGTGGTTTCAAGCACGTTTGAGATTTGAATTCAGCTTATTTTGTTCGACAATTGCTTGGTTTTTCGTCCGTTTTTACTTCAGTGATTTTTTATAGGACTTATTCTAATGTAAGTCAACATTATACATTGAACGTATAGAAAAATATGATGTTGATTTAGTTTATTGAGAGTCAAAATACTTTTTAGGGAGATTTTTAATTTATTTTTATCATTGTGATGTTGAAATCTTCCAGCTGATACCACTTTCTAATAAATATAGGTAGGAACGTCCAAGGATTGAAACATTTTGTTGTTTGAGTAACGTATGAGCATATGCGCAAATATCAAGCCGTGAGATACGATAAAAAGCTGTTACCGCAATTGAAGCCAGATGCCGAGGCATTTAATAAAAAATAAACGAGAGCGGCGGGCGGTCGGCAATCTATCACGCTCTCAGTCATAAGCTGACTTTAATGCTGGGTCACTTCAGGCCTTTTTGTTGACGTTAATATTACTTAAAAAATTACAAAGTCATCGGGCGCTCTTTAAATGAAACGTCAACGTCGGGATAAACGTCTGAATATTCATAGCGACCCATGGGTTGACGGCACTCGGTTTTAATCAACGTTGAAATATTACAACACATCTATTTTTGTTGCTTTTCATCCACGTTAATTAGCTTTCGTTCTTAAAATTGGTTGCTCGTGGCGCGTTCGGACCAAAGCTATTGTTTTCATATTGGGTTTTATTGTTACTGCTTGCGCTTAAATAAGGCGTCTAGTTGTACTAAAAGCTTGAGCTCACACGTATACGCTCAATACCGTCCAACTGTTTGAGTATTTCATGTTTATATAAAAACATAAAATTCGTGTTCGTGACTTTAAAATTTCACTGTGAAAAAACCCTTTTAGCGAAACAGCAAAAAGTTCCTTTAGTGACATATTATGTAACGTGTGCCCACAGTGCCCTCGACTGCGGTCAACGGACAAGAGAGAACGACTGTAGAATGCATGCTACCGCGGGCAATTTCACCCTTTGTTTTAAATGACGAGGAGTCGTCTTCGCCAGTCGAGAACGCTAAGTGGGGAAGATGTCGCTGTTCCGTTGCTCCCCTACATACTCTAAAAGTCGAGCATTCTTCACGACTCGTGATGCAAGCAGAGTGCAGATTTCAACAGCCTTTTGTTGTAACGTAGCTGTGTGTAAAGATGGTTTCAAGAGATAGCAGTGCACGGCAGATGTAATATTTCATACTTTGTTATTTTATGTGCATGAAGAATGTGAGACTTTAACTTTACATGGATATTATGTGAGCACGCCTTGTTGTATAAATAGCAAGCGTACTCTTGATGGGATGGTCCTCATTAGAAATAATGGCATGTTTGCTTTACCACTCGATATGTAACAATGTAAGTAACCAGCCGTTCCAGTTCCACTACAAACGCAAATGAGGATCGTTCTCCGGAGGCTTCGCGCAAATGAGTTTCTCAAATGAATCGTTACCAAGTGTCGGCAAACGAGAAATCATTCTGCGGAACTCGTTTGAACGCTTTCCAATTTCGTACATTGAGTTTTTCCAGTTACACGCGTCGATATGACCCTTGACCCGAATTTCGACTATGCGTAATTCAGAGGCGGCGTTACACTAATCCACTACACTTACGACCAGAAAAAAAAACTATAAATTCAACAACCTCGAACCCAATTTAAACGTTTTCGCACCATAAAAAACTATCGGTTACAGAATGAAATTAATAAAGAAAATATACTGTGAAAGCTCTAAAGATAGTGAAAAATGTATTTTCTTTCACAAAGCGCATAACGTAGAGAACATGAAATATGGTACGGATTCCGTTTGGCTCAGCGTGCGTTGGGGAGTCTACCTATCGGTTTTCGCGACTCGGAAAGCATCGAACTTATTTGGTATTTGTTTCCTATTCGAAGCTGGACCATAATATTTTATTTATATCACAATATTTGTATTTAAACGTTGAATTGGTTTCAAACTTAAAGCGTAATTGAAGTTTACGGTTTGTGTATATCAATAGTGCCTAATTAATATGTCTGCATGGAAACATCACACGTTCCTCGAGATATCAACACTAAATGAACGTTCGGTGATTACAGTAACGAGATACATGCCTCAGACAGGCGCGCAGTAGAAATTACAACCACCGTTGACAAGCCTCGAATTAATTAAACTCAAACAACGCAAGCATTCTGCAAAATTATCTCCTTCGCAAACGGAATTAATAATTTCATTTAGCGTATGCGCGCGTGCAAGTTTCGAATTAGCATTTTGCCATCAATTCTACAACATCTACAGACCCCGTTTTATTGATCGAAAAATGACATGAGTTTCATAGAGGAAAATGAGAAAAATGTTACCGGTATACGATCACTCACTCGTCTGTCCGTCTGTCACAATCGATTTTCTCTGCGATGTGTAAAGGTATCGAGCTGACGCGACGCCACGGTTATGAAGACTGTTAGCTCACATATTACGTTCTGATCAAAATTTGAAAAGTATGTTTGTGCAGGTGTACCTATCTACAGTTTGTTTAAAAATTGTGTTATTATTGGAATTCATGATCAGCATGATATATCTTCGTTTTGAATGTATAAGTAGATTGTTTACCTAATTAATGAGACGTGATCTCCTTCCACACGTTGTGTTCTGGCTTTCCTAAGTTTGTTTGCCCTAACAAATAAATATTTAAGTAGATACCTACACGTTGGTATGGGGCCCAAGAAAGTATTTATTTATTGGATACGCTTTTTACCTCGATGTAGTGCACCGCTGTGGTACGGATATTACGATCATACTACGTACTTACTTATTTATCTAGGTGGGTATATGATTTTCCTCTTACTGTTTATGAACTACACTTCAACGGAGTCAATATCTCTACTCTGACTCAAAGTTCCAGATGAGCCCTTTCAATGTAATGTTATTACGTAACTCACAAAAAATGCACTATGTGAGTTACCTAGGATGACTACTCACGATTTTTTTCCACTATTTTATACATTCTAATATTATAAAGAGAAAAGATTAGATTTTTTGTATATTTTTTATCTAATCTTTTTTTGGTTGTTACGCTTTCACACTAAAACGGCTGGACGGATTTGGATGAAATTTTGGCACATGTTTTTTATGATTTTTATCACGATATTACCTTGGGATCGAGACTTATGCAGGTGAAACCGCGGGGCGCAGCTAGTTCTTAAATAAAAAGCGACCGAAATACGAAGAGTTCCGTACCACCATACAATATTTAACAATACTTTTTTATGCTTTAGTAAAAAAACACACCTTTGTTGTATGGGGACCCACTTTAATTTTTAACTTTATTTAATTTTTATTATTTGTTGTTATAGCGGGCATCCGCGCAGGGATCCGCTGGATGCGGGAAGCACAAAATCGGTCGATGTGGCGGTGCTTGGGGGAGGCCTATGTTCAGCATTGGACGTCTTTTGGCTGAAATGATGATGATGATGATGATAGCGGGCATAGTAGTACACACTCTGAAAAATTTCAAGTTGTTTTCTATTACGATTCAAAAGATACAGACCTGTAGCAGACGACAGATGGACGGACGGACAGTGGAGCCTTAGTAATATGGTTCCGTTGGCAGTGACACCCTTTGCGTAAGGAACCATAAAAAGATAAATATCGATGTAATAAAAATATTAATAACGGTAGGTCTAACTCAGTCATAAGAACCTCAAATTTTGCTGTAGTTGTCGGTAATAAGTAAGCAATAGAATGAAGACTTATGAGACAGCTTAATAAAAGACAAAAGTATGGCTGGCGATATTAGCGGAAAGGACATAAAATATCCGTTTAAATTTTTCATTCGAATATTGCATCGATAGCTTAGGAAATAGAATCACTATTCGTTTTTCACACACAGTTGTACAGGCTTCGAAATCCGCTGAAAGCTTTTCAATGTTTGATTGAAACAAACGCTTTTCCTGCTGAAATATTTTTAAAACCTTGTAAAACCAATATACCTATGAATTTTTTAAAGTTAGTGCGCATACATTTAAGTACCTTCGCGGGTTACGTGCACAAAGTAGTGATTTTGAGAGTAGCAGTATCACTAAATGGAAAATAAATGTCATGTTGAATAACTGGATGAAAAACGAAATTGTGCATAAGATATGAAACAGTAAAGCGCTATTACAACTTTAAAAATAATATTGTGTACTCGATTGTAGTTTGCATTACCTGGGTAGGTGCTTTGTCTTGTCCCCGCCTGCAATATCTTACAAAAAACAAAGTTCATTAGATAATAATGCTCGTTTTTCTCTTTTCAGTGATATGTTTTTGTTTTTGTATTTATTTGTTTTTGTTTGTTTCTATTTCTCTCAACGCTGTAAATAAAAAGTCATTGAGCGAAAGAGTACCTACTGTTATAAAGTACGCCAAGTTATAGCGATACCATAGTCACTTTTTTTTTTTTTTAAACCTTTCCTCACACTAGGAATTTCTCCTGTATTGTGAGTGCGTTTACAAACATTTAAAGACCCATACACAAACAGCCAAACCCAGAACAAGTACTTGTAGGTCATACGAATATTTGATCCGTGCGGGGATTGAACCCGCGACACGCAGCGCAGCAGTCAATCGCTCACTGCGCCAACCATGCCGTCACATTAATTTTGTAACAACTTTAACATCCCAGTGATAAAATAGTTATTCGATCTGAAAACTGTCGACAATCATCATCGAGTCGGCAACACAACTATCGGAAGAAAGCGTATAGTTTAAAAAAAGTTTCTCTTCTTTAGTTGCAGCTTGGTCTGTAGTTCAAATGGCAAAGTTTTGGTTTCAGACAAGCCGACCTAAGTGCACTTTGTCACTTAAATTGGAAAATATTGTTCTCCAAGAAGAAACGGGAAGTAACGGTTTTCAACTAAAAGAATGTCATTGTTATTTTATACAATTTAAAAAGCGCAGAGTAGGGCGGGCATAATTTATTACCACGATCTTTAGGAGAACAATGTTGTATTTGTTTTGTTGGCTTGCGAAAATGGTCCGGGAATCGGTTCTGGGAAGGCCGTGCATTTTGTGAATATTTTCTGTGTCGGTATTCATTGGTACTCACGTGAACTCATGAGCGGTGCGCTTGGCGCGCGCGTCTCCCGCGCATCGGGATTTGTTACGTATCGCTACTCGTTGCGGGGGCTGAGGTAAGCGTTGAATGCCTACTGCGCTCGGGCTATGCCCGCCTTAAAACTATTTGCATAATACACTGATTGTAAAAGTGTTAACATTCAACGAATTGCATCTTTATCATTTATATCTACATTATAAATTAAAGTCGGTTTTCGTGTCTGGTTGTGTGTAGATCACCACTATTTAGAGAATTTATTCCGGAAGGTGCGTGTGTATAATACGTTTATATTAAACTTACACATAATAAAGAATGTTCTATGTTTTGTCAAGTCGTATAACCGTGCGAAGCAGGAGCGGTCGCTTAGGGCATGCATTATTATCGTTATGTTTGCTTTTTATGCTGGTAGATTAAAAAAAGTTTTATGAAAAACACTTAGTCACTAGTAATTTTAATTAAGATTTGCATGGTTTGATGAGTTTTTCTTTATTACTTTTGTTTTAGTATTTACCACAAAAAAATGTTTTCTTATTGTAGTTTGTAGCGTTTGGTTAAAATAGCTTATTTTGTAAAGTTTATTTGTTATGTGTATTCCGTGGAAAATGTTGTTGGTTACACATTTGGCCGTATCTTTTTTGTATTTCTTCATACAAAATGTAATGTGTCACTGTTTGTTTTCCCTAATAAATAAAATGATAGTAAAGATAAGATATGTTGAAATGTCAAAAATGTATGGTTAGACAATCCCTAATCATTACTTAACAGTGCGAGTTGGGTGCTTCTGGTCAGACTTTGCCCCACATGCTCGAGTGTCCCAAGTACCCGTTCGCCTGCACCTCGGATGACCTAAAGAAGGCCAATGCTGACGCCGCAATCGTGGCCAGTGGGCTCATACAATCCTACTTCCTACTAAAATGATAAACATGAAAGTTTTTATGTTTGGATGTTTGTTACTTAATCATGCAAAAACGACTGTAAGTTTATAGCAGCATAACTTAAAGGGTACTTTTAATCCCGGTAGTACTTTCCCGTGGGACAGTAAATTTCTGACACCCACGCGAGCGAAGCTGCGCGAGAAAGCTAGATGAAATAATTTAAAATAAAACAACGAAGAAGAGTAGGTAACATCGACACGAAAAGAAAAAGAAGAATTACTCAACTTTAGGCAATGTTTATAATAAGTTACCTTATAACTTATATGTACTGCTTGAAAACCTTGGTCACTTTGTTACAATAACCGACATCCAACAAGGAGGTTATTATGTTCGTCGCGTAAGTTTTTATTTTTTTTATTTTTTTTATGTATGTCCACTTCGCCTTCTCCTTTTTGGAAGTCGGATAAAGAGAGCAATACCTTCAGATATAGTCCGCGATCAGATCCGTAGGTTCCTATCTACCTATCACATTAATGTATTTTCAGTAAAAATACTACATTATTTTTTTTGTCGATATGTCACAGTACTGCGCTCAAAAAGGATTTATCTTAGTGACGGTTCAAGTGAAATTACAGTTTTTTATGGTATAATAAATTATTTACTCTGTTTTATTATGTTGAAGCCTCTATACGAAAATATTTGTTTTATAATATATTTTTATCTCAGTCTTCTAAAATTTTATCATTTAAAATTAAAGTTTTGCTAGACTACGTTTGTCACACCTATATTTTATTGCTCTGTGCTGAAATATTATATAAACTAACTACTTTTTTTACCTCTTTTGTCCCACTGTTGGTCAAAGGTCTCCCCCACAGCTTTCCACTCTTCCGTTTGTGTTGCCTTGTCCAATCGCAAATCTCCCTTAAAGGACTCTAAGGTTTTGGGCACGAAACCAGCGGCGAGGAGCGATGGCCGATCGAGGCGGTGGCTATGGACCAATTTGTACCGTTGCTTGCGGTCGCCACCGCGGCACCGCCGCCGCCGCCCCGCTCGGCCATCGCTTGTCGCCACTCTGGTTTTGCGCTCGCAGCCTAAGGCTGAGCATGCACTGCGATTAAACGCAAGCGGTTTGACTCTGCCGAATGTATCGTATAGCTTTCTATGCAAGTGCAACCACTGACAACTTTTTTCAGTGTCTCATTTTAAAAACGTAATTTGCTACGTTTGTCTAGCGATTCGAAAACGCGTGATCTTTTTGTATTCCATCATCATCATCATCATCATCAGCCTATTAATGTTCCCACTGCTGGGACACAGGCCTCCTCTCTATGAGAGGGAGTGGGCTGTAATCTACCACGCGGGCTCAGTGCTGGTTGGTAGATGTCACATGTCTTCGAATTTTTTGGTTCTAAGACATGCCGGTTTCCTCACGATGTTTTCCTTCACCGTTTTTGAGAGCAGTGGTGATGAAATTATTTACACAAAGTAAAGCGCCTGCTTGGGTTCGAACCCACGACCTTACAACTCGTAAGTCGGGGCCGTTACCACTGGGCTACCACTGCTCTCATCTGCACTGCTCTCTCTTGTATTCCATAGTAATATCATATTATGGTCATGCATGCACAGCGGTTAATGGCACTTGGGTTTCGATTTCAAATGTCTTTGATCAATTAGACATAACCAGTTCCTATGGTGGCGGCATTGTTTATGTTTTCTAATTTTCTGAAGCAAAGCCACACACACGGTGCCCGCCAGAAATGCATGGTGGTACTGAAATAAAATCAAATAAACGCCAGACGCAGTTCGTGTTTGTACGCGGTTTGTCGTTTTCAGCTATTCCAAAACAGAGTGCGTTTAATCGCAATGCGTGCTAAGCCTTAGTCATCGTGCCAGCGTACGTTCGTCGGCGACGACGGCCGTGTTCTGGCACCCACTACACCTACCTGTTAACTGTTCTATACCTACGATACAAAAATATAATATTGTTTAATTAATAGGTACTGCATTTACGGGACGTTAAGGGCCTACTTCACGATGTCCGAATACCCACTACTTACCGAACAAATTCAAAAATTTCACAGAATTTGTATAAAATTATCTGATAAGTAAGTTAGTAGGAACTTAATCGTAGGTGGTGAAACATGCCCTAATAGTAATAGAAATGCTTTTCTATCAAACCAAATAAGTCCAAATTCAATGTTTATCAAGAAATTCAAAGTTAAGTTCGGTGAACTAAGATAAACTTGCTATAACATAAATAGATAGGTACCTGTAATTTGCTTGGACTAACATAGCTACCTCTGGCTTAACTTTCTAGTGAATATTAACATAGTTTAATTAAATTCTGTCTGTTTGTAACATAATGTACGCTTTTGTAATTTGTAACGGGGATGTCCAAAACAACGTTATAACGCGCATGTTTTACCTACTCAATTGAATTCAAATTCGAAAGTCATTTATTCAAACTAGGCTGAGAATCAGCACTTTTCGAACGTTAACTTATGACATTCCCCGAAAAACGCCCACCCTTCACCACTGCCTAGTGCTTTAGCTGGGAAGAAGTGACGCTGTCTGTTCAGTTGAAAAAAAAAACACTCAACAACAACCTCGATTGCAGCGCCACCTGCCGGGCCCAAATGTCAATAATACATTCCAAAAATAACGATAACTTTTGCAACATCCTATTTTAATTAAACAAAGCCAAATTCATCCAATTCATCATTCAATTCTCTTCCAAATTAATCTCTGTCTACCTGTGAAAACTACATTAAAATCCGTTCAGTAGTTCCGAAGATGTGCGCGAACAAACAAACAGACAGACAGAAAAGAATTCTAAAAATCGCTGGTTTATGTTTTAATACTCTTTTTTAGTTACCCCCTTTTTATTTTTATAACATTTCTTCAATGTACAGACACACCGGAGTCTACTGTTTTATTATATGTATAGATGTATAGATATAGATGATGCTTTTTCAATCTTCTTTTAAAAAAACACTCATAAAATCCAAGCTATTGTTGGTTCGTGATTTACAATACTAACAAACAAACTGAATTTAATAGAGGAGATAAGGGTCAAATTCTAATATTGGATTTAGTTTAGCGATGAGACCGCAACTGCAACAATTTAGTGCGCTCTAACTGAACGGGGGCAGAAGCAAAGTTTAACATTATTAAAGTTTTATCAACGTTAGCAGCACTTACATGGTGTAACACTTTGTACAGGTAATGTATTTAGTGCGCTTGCGTCAGTAATCTGTGCTGTCTTCTCGCGGAAAGTTTTTCCTTTATATTTTTATGTCGGTTGTTAAGTTTGTGTAGAGTAGGTTTCCCGCGGCGTTGCTCATACCTACTCTACTTTGTAAATTATTATTCAGCTTTTTACCAAGTAGTTTACCGTACAGTCTTGTGAGTAGGTAGGTATTGTACCTATCTTAAAAATATTGACAGGTATTAGGGTCGCGTCACATCTGCAGAACGTACGGCGCCGAACGTTCGGTTGGATACGCTCGTAGTGTGTTTCAAGTTCACACATCAGCCGAAATTTACGTTGCGTTCATGAGCAATCGTCACATCATGCGACGCATCGCAATTCGCAACCGAACGAAAGTTAGTTGAACGTTCGGTGGATTTCGGCGGTGCGGCAAGCGAAGAGAGGTAATTTTCCGTCTCGTAACTCGCTGAAGTAAACGCCGCCGACCACAGAACAGATATAAAATTATCTGTTCTGTGACGCCGACTGTTCGGCGAGTTTGGTGTGTCATGCCAACCGAATACTACGACCGATAATTCAGTCGCTGAAGTGTCGGCGCCGTACGTTCCGCAGATGTGTCGCGACCCTTACGATGATAGGTATCTAATAATTAAATAAATGACCTGCTATTACTTAGTATATCAAATCTCAGTCACACAAACAATGAAGATAATGTAAAAAAACTGTCTACATCGTCCTTTCAGCACAAAGACACGTTTTAGTAGCGAACCTATCGGACCTTGTTTTAAATTCAAAAGTCATATTCAAAAGTAAAATAGATATGTAGCCTAAAAAATATCAAATACCTACAATCTAAAAACCAATTAGGTTAAAGCATTACAGACAGACCGTATAATATCTGTTTCATATTACGCGCAAATAAACAAACAGACCTAAAATAATATTTTCTCTGAGTCTGTTATGTGTTAGTCCAAAAGTAATAAAGAAGCAACACATAATATTTGCACTGAAATATGTAATAAAGTCGCATTTTCGTGCCATACACGTTATGAATACATCTATCATAAACTTTTGTTCACACATAATGTTAACACTGCACGAACGAGCTATCTTGTGTAACTAAACTTTAAAATTCTTGATAAATAAAATAAAAGAAGACGTCAGCAAAACGAATTCATTTTATTTATTATTTATTTATGTATAGATCGCAATGATAACACCTCTACCGACTCATCCAAGGCGATGCTATAAGTCACAATGTCTACACAAAGGAGATGTTTCAAAATGGGCCAGGTCTATGTACAGTATCTCAAAAAAAAGAGAAAAATCCGTAGTATTCAGGAAAAATACAGATAATTCAATTAAATGTTTACTGTTGTGGTAGTAAATTGATATTTATTATCAATTTTTATCGACTTTCAACATGGCGTCTCACGGATTTAGTTACTCTATGCTTAAAAACATTGACAGTAAACCATAGATCATAGAAACAGAACTGTCAGCTGTCACAACAGTGTGAAATAAACATGTCAAACGTGACAAACGTCAATCAAAATGTCAGCTTACCGCCATGACGGAACTGTCAGCTGTCACAACAGTGTGAAATAAACATGTCAAACGTGACAAACGTCAATCAAAATGACAGCTTACCACCATGACGGGTTTTTGTTGTGTTGCAATTTCAAGTGTAATTTCTTGCGTTTACCAGCAAACCAAGCCATTTTAAAGTAATTGGACAATTAAGAACTGTTTTAAATGAATTTCCCTATTTTTTTGTATAGTGTACAAGGACCTGGCCCAGGCTCCATACATTTTGAAACATCTCCTTTACAAAAAAATAGAATGACCTGTATTGAATTCTCCTGTTTTTGCCTGTGTGAATGTTGTCTTTAAACATTTCTTTAACCGTACGGAACCAATTTGATCAACTCGAAACCATTCCGTTTCGGGAATTGCTGGCAGCAAGAAATGAGAGAGGCATTTTAAAAAAGGTCCGAGCCATTGTCCCCGCTGCGCCGCGACGCTTAACCCGCCAGTCTGCGAGCACAAAGCCACTACAAAAGGTAAATGGGCTTTCTGCTTCTGAAACTACGTTCACATTATGCTTTACAGCAGACGCTGTAGGTACGCCGTGAGCATTGTTGCTGCGTCTTATTACAGTATGCATAATAACATAACATTCATAACTGACACCGCTAGCGCTGCTCGGTTTATTAAAACCAAGCTGCATTACTAGGCTCTTTTGAATGTGTAATCGAGCTGCTTAACTACTCGTTTTGTGGACGTTATTCATTAGTTAAATGTAGTTATTTACTTTAGTTTCACTGAAAAGGTAGGTTATTTTTTATCTTTTACTACTTATTATTTTGCTTACTGAAATATATTCTTTTATGTTTCGTACTACATGGTAAACAGAGAAATAATATTTGCATATAAAAGCTGTAGAAAACAGATATAGTCTACACGCGGTGCTTGTTCTTTTTTTATGTAACTGTTCAAAATATTAAGATTTTGTTATTCTTAAATCTCAACTTCAATTCTATAAATCTTCGTCTTCTTACCAAAAACACATTTAGGTGTCACTGTAGCAAAATGTTTTATAGCGGTCCAAACCTCGAATTGTGAATAACAAAATCCTAGCTTATCCAATAACTCGATATTCTGATACCCCACTACGGCAAGGGTTTTAGTCGTACTCGTGCATCTGTCCATTTTATTTATAACATGTTGTTCAGCGAAAATGTATGAATAATGTGCAACGTTTGAAACCATCATTATACGTCACTATAGTTTACAACAGCACTATATTCAACTATTAAAGCTACATTCAACTATTGATGAATATATTTGGGAATATTCAAACTTTGTTCGTGTTACTAAAATTGCATTATTAAATAGAAATTATGGTTTTTCAACTCGCGTTTTGTGAAACAGATTATTTCAATCACTAATTTGTATAAAGCACTTGTCAATTAAATATAAGTAAAACTGTCTATCAATTTAATTTATTAATATCGAGTTTTCGCCCGCGACTTCGCTCGCGGAGAGGTCGGAAATTGACCTCGGAAACGTATTACCGAGATAAAAAGTATCTTTTATATCCAGGTTATAAACTATCTGTGTGCCAAATTTCATCCAAATCTGTTCAGCTGTTATTGCGTTAGAATTATTTGAGAAGAGCAGTCCCCGAAGTCAAAATAGATATAGCTTGTTTGTACTGAGACTTGATATTTATTTAGATCATGGAGCATTTATGACGTCACAAAATGTTTATCCGGGACACTCATGTGTAAGTTGTGGACATATAAAACAAAACGAGCCGAGTCGTAGTACCGCTATTATTTGGACGATAACTACTGTTTTCTGCATCAGTATCCCTCTATCCCTTATGAGGGGATGGGGGATGGGGGATGGTGGATGGTAAATGTTGGTCAACACGGTGTCAGTGAGAGGAATAAGTAACGCGATACGTCTTCGCGCCGCGTGTTGCTGAGACTGATGGATGGCGCACGCTCAACGAATTCATCAGCGGAAACTAATAGAATTAGTTTATTTAATTGCTTACATAAACGGATAGATAAATTGGTTTTTGTTTGGTTTGGTGTGGTGGTGATTGCAAATGTTTGTCTAAGATTAAGATTTTCTTTTACCATTTGTAAAAAAAATTTGGTTAGGTTAATAATAGGTGTAGGTTCTTTAGGGATTTTAAGAAAAGTGATTTCCTCGTAAGTAAGTAAACATTTAGTTTTTTAATTTGCATCTGATTAAAATCATAGTATACATTCACAAATTAACAGATATAGGTGTGGATAACATAATAAACTAACACGCAATAACTAAACGCAACTTCGTAGTACAGATTACTAGCTTCCGCCCGCGGCTACTCCCGCGTTGTATGTCGATAAAAAGTAGGGAACGTACTACCGGAATTACATACCTAATAGCCGAGGAAAAGGTCATTGACTTGCTGTCAACCATAATTTCGCGAAACAAAATTTTTACGCGTAAATATGAATCTGTGATATCTTTTAAAGTAATAATTTTAAAGATAATGATGTCAGAGCATATTTTAATCTAAGTTTAATGCCCAATGTAAATAACATATTTTAATGCCTAAAAATAAATACAGTAGGACTCAAAATAGCTTCGGAAATAACAATATTTTTTTTTAACAAATCCTGAAAGATAAAATTGATTATTTTGGGTTGTCCTTAGAAGATGGAAATGAAATGAAATTGTTTATTCTGTAAATAGGATATTGGAATCAGTTTTACACGTCATATTAAAAAATATGTTTAAATTAGCAAGATGAGTTGGGCGTTTCCTGTCTGACTACTCTGAGAAGAAAGGCCACCGCAGACATATGCCACCGCGGACTTTTTATTGAACTATTTAAGTTGTATAATCCTGTAGAACATAAATTTTATTAATCTCTCACGGAGTAAAGCTCCCAGTCGGCATGATTTTTTCCGACATCTTCAACAATAATCGTCATATTTCAGCCAAATGACACAAAACCTTAATGAATTATTCATTAAAACTTTCCTCATGAATTACTTCGACCAGTGGTGAAAACCGTTTGAAAATCCATTCGGTAGTTTTTGAGTTTATCGCGTTCAGGCAGACAGACAGACGCGGCGGGTGACTATGTTTTATAATAAAAAATAAATGTAAGGATAAGGATTAAGTTAGGATAGTTAGGACTAGTAACAGCTCGAGCTAAGGCTGCTGGGAGGAGCTCGTGGCTACGTAATAACAGCCGCACGGTTCGATCCATCAGGTTAAGCTAAAAAAAATGAAGAAAAAACTGAACTTAAATGTAAAATACGGTATTCAGCTGCATCTGCAGGTTAGACCGGAAGCCGACCCCAAGATAGTTGGGAAAAGGCTAGGCAGATTGATTGAGTTAGGACTAGTAACAAACAAACACACTTTCGCATTTATAATATTAATAAGGATATAATTATATAGTTAGGATTAGGATAAAAGCAAGATACCAAAGTAATCTAGCAGGTATATTTCTGCCCCTCCCTAAGTATATGCATCCCTTGAGCCCTCAGTAAAGAGAAGACGAGCTCTAATCGCTAAGTATACGCTCCCCGAGAGAACAGCGAGAACATCAAAACTTATTTATTACTAAGTTTTCACTAAGTTCAACGCATTTAGAGGCCTTAACAACCGAGAGGCCTTAAACTATGTGTATGAATGACAGTCACGACCAAAACGTGTGGAGGCCTTTGTTTTAGAGGCTATATTGGCCATATGCTTTTAATTTAGTGTAGGGGTACCCTATGTAGACTTGTGTTTTGAATCGTTCAGGGTATACGCCTGTGTCAGTATAATGTGTATTTTTGTTAGATTATACAATACCGTTAGATTATGTACTAATCTAACGGTATTGTATAATCTAACAAAAATAATACCGATAAATTATAAACTAACGGTTCTCACAATTTTACGGTAACTTATTATGTACCTGATTGCTGGAATAAAGTATGATTTGTCCAACCTGTGTTCTATGATGGTCACCGTACAATAAAAATCAATGTCGAAATCTTCGATCAGTCGAAATTATAACAATTGAACGAATTGCCAATTTACCTTAGGCGTTTTGCAAAACCGCCAGCGTTTGTAACCGGACGGGGGCGTTTGTAAAATGACGAATCATACAATCTGCTTGCGATATATATTATGCTCAACGACTATTGATCCGATTACTTCTTCTCTCTTGAACAGTAGAGCTATTGTGAAAAGATGACTACTTAGCGGCCACCTCCACAACCGAGATCTGGAATCGCGGCGATATTATCGTCGTGCCATGTATTTCTAAGCTCTTAGGGGCCGTCTCCACGAGCGAGAGAAACGCGTTGCGCGGCGCGGCAAGCGGCGCGGCGAGCGGCGCGGTGTGGGAACTAAAAAGTTGTCGCTGCGAGCGGCGTGCCGTGGCATGCTTCATACATTTCTGTGCATTTGTTTTTACCGCTCGCCGCGCCGCTTGCCGCGCCGCCCAAAGTCATGAATGGGCTGTTAAAGCAGGCGTCCCCCGTCAAACACGGCGATTCCGTTACGAGACGTCGCGGACACGCGGCGATTCCGTTGCGAGTCGCGACGATACGCTGGCGGAATAATCCTCGTTCGTGGAGATTACCCGACGTAGAAGCGCGGATCTGTTGCGATTCTCTCGCTCGTGGAGGCGGCCCCCTAGTTTAAATCACACTCAAGTGACCGCACACACGATCTTCTTTCAATTGTTAGTTTCTGTACTGTATAAGAATAAAACTTGACAATCACAAAAGACATTTATTATTTATTTTACTTGGAAATGTAATAGCAGCAATTACACTTAGTCGACAACGTGCCACTCGTGTATTTGAGTACTGTGCTCAAGCGTAAATTTTTCGTAGTAGTATGGGAACTACAACTGTTCTATGTTAGAGTGGTGCCACACAGGCGTTGCGGCTACGCTGCGTCGTCGCTGCGCTGTCACCTTCAATATGCTATTAAATACTGCGCTGCCGCTCTGTCGTTTCAACGCAGCTCCCTTCCCCACCTCGTCCCCCTCCTATCCTTGTACGTTGCGACGCCGTCCGTCATTTTAACGCATCGTGTGGCATGTCGTTCAGATTTATATGTAGAACGACGCAGCGTCACCGCTCAGTCGACGCAGCGCCAACGCAACGCACAGACAGTGACAACGTCCGCGTGGCACCGCCCATACCCTTTAAGGTTTGGTTTCCGCACTTAGTCCTTCAGGTGGACGATTTTGCGTGGACCATGGCGGCCATCTCGGTGGTTATTCCAACCAGCCCGCCTCCCTCTAGAAGTTGATTATCTCCTGCAACCTAACTGCGTAACACACGGTCAATCACAATCTGAATCATTTTGAAGGATATCGCTAATCCATTGCTTCACATGTTCGAAAAATTTAAATTTTAAATACCGCAATAAATTTTGTTGAACTGTCAAAATGAAATAGATTGTGATAGATCGTGTGTTACGCAATTAGGTTGCTGGTCATGTTAGAGCATCTGTAAAAGTTTTGGGTGACCCGAGGGTTTCTGTTCTAATCTGGCTGACGCCTATGCATTCGAAGATCAGACGAGCAATGGTTTCCTCAGCCTCCATGCATGCCCTGCACAGGTGACTGTCACTCGTATATTTGAGTATGCTGGTCAAATACACGAGCGACAGTCCCCTGTCGTTGACGCGTGCCGCTCGTAAGTATGAGCACTTACTTTGTCCCTGGCGATTCAATCAAAGTCCTAAAACGACTAGAAGGTACCTACCTAGTTCAGAAATCTCTTAGCTATAAAGCCAATGAGTGGTAATGAAAAAGCTTGAATAAATTAGTGAGTTTAGAAACTTTACATATTTATGCACTGCTTGATAAGACTGTAAACAGTTGTAGTTCCCGTAGGAACGCGGAAAATAGACGCTCCACGCAGACGGAGCCGGCGGCGAAAGGTAGTAAATTATTTAAACTCTTATCTGGAGGTAAATGCTTCCGTTATGTCTATCTAAATACCTTCTCTGTGTTTAAGTGGTGTGGTGTGGTGTGGTGGTGTATGGTCTATGCATTTTCATGATTTCGTTCGTGAATGTGTGAAGTAATTGTAGGAACCTATCTCCAATTCTCCATTTGAAATAAGATTAGACATAATATAACTAAACATGTTTTACAGTCCATTCAACTGATTTTGACTTCTATTGTGTTGGTGGCATGAGAAATGGCAGCTGCAGTAAACAGTTAGTATTGTAAGTGTAACCGCTTTTTTGCTCTATTGTGTATAGAGGTCAAAACAAATTTAATTATTTAAATGTCGCCTACAACAAGGGAAGAGCGCTGATGTCTGAAATACAGATATTGCACGACTCGTAATGCGAAGCATTAGAGTGTGCTCTACGATCGAAAAAAATTTTTTGCCCCATTTCTGTAACTGTTTTTATTGTTACACTCCTGCTAGTACACAGAACCTACTTAATTTATATACCATTGTATAGATGATTAAATGGAGATTAATACTGTACTTTTTAACAATTGATTTAATGCAGCAGAAATGGAAAAAGCATCAAAATAGTTGAAAAAAAAATCCTGTCCGTCAATTTATGAACCCTGAAAACATTGTAGCTTGCGATAAAATCAATTAATTGAGTCAATTTTTTTTTTATACATTCGTTTCAGCCGTCGAATGAACCCTATTAAAAATGGCTCTTTTATTCAAAGTAGTTTTATTATAATTAATAAAATACTAACTAAAATATAATATCTTTATCTAAATATTTTCAACCTTGACCTAACGTGTTGCCTAGCAACCGCCAAGTAAATATCTTTGTCAGTCGTTGACATTACGACTTCATGAAAAGTGATAAATTGTTATTTTAAACTATGTTTTGAATTTCTTTTTCGTTTATGAATGAGTGATAAGTATGAGGCGTGCACTTTTGGATTTTCCAAACTATATTATTTTATATCTAGTTCAGACACAGATGTTTCAATAACTGATCATAGATTTAAGTGTATTATAGTGTATCACCGTAATAATTATGTCTGTTTTTTTAAGCTATTGCATAGCTTCTATCGCGGGCCTTGAGCGTGGAGACCTAATCCAGAAATTCCGTAACGAAAATACCTGAACCTAAGGAGAGTGTTTTGTATTGAAAATTATGTTTAACTGCTTGACAACAAAGTTCAATGATACGAGAGTGTTGTATTGAAGAGTGTTGTATTGAAAATTTTGTTTAACTGTTTGACAACAAAGTTCAAATTTACTTAGACGAATGATACGAGAGTGTTGTATTGAAAATTATGTTTAACTGTTTGACAATAAAGTTCAAAACTTAGACGAATGATCCTTGACTATTAATAGTTAAATTAAAACCTTTTTATTAGTTTGATGTTCCCATTACGTTGTGTCAAGTTTAAAAAACTATAAATGTGAATAACAGTTCCTGTCAATGTCATCATTGCTATTTCTTTCGTTAATATTTTACAATTGCATAAGTTGATAAAAAATGCTATGCACTAGCTTTGCCGCGGCAGTCCCCGAGTACCACACGTCTTTTTTTTTAACAATAAATTAATTATTCTTATTCTAGAATCGGTTGAACGGACTGTAAAAAAGGTTTGTTTAAATGTTTAATCTTATTTCAAATGGAGTAGGCCTGTATCACAGCTTAGTAAAATAGAGGTTTGATTTATCTTTAGATACAAAAAAAGCCATATAAATCGTACTCTGCATAATTTCCATTTTCATGTCCTACAAATATTATTATACACTATAATAAAATAAATTTGCCTCTTTATGTGTGCCTAAAATAATTCGAATTTTTGTCCTAAAATACTAAATAGCCAATTATCTGTGACCAACTTCGATGTAGCGCTCGCCGCCGGCCGCAATGTCCCCTTAATAAAACTGTATTGTTTCAAGTTGTACAAGCCAATTTAGTGAATCGTTGTGTCACGCACCCTAAATTACCTAAAAATATACAAAACACACAACCCTCAGATAAAATCTTGTGTTAAACAATGTTTGTAACCAAAGTGTATTCCGAAGATATTTTCTTTATTTTCGTAGATCAAACAAAATACGTTTGTAATGCGATAGTAATGTATTCAGCATTCAGATCACGTCTATATCATATGCAACGTTCTTCGTACATATTTTCATACGTTTGCTGTTGGATTTTAATAAAATCTATGGGTACGTTAGACACACAGTGTGATCTCGCTTTTAGTTTGGTAAATATTGCTGGTTTGTTGTGTAGGTATCGCTTGTTTTTATGAGCGACATTGGTGAGACTACTTCATTCAATGGTTTCAGGGATTCTGAGGAGTGGGGTCGTTTCTTTTATTTCGATAAACTTGAAGCTCAGCTCCCCATTTGCGTAACACACTTTCAATCACAATCCAAAGAATTTTAAAGGAAATTGATAATTATAATCCGCTAAACTTAGTTTTTTGAGACAATACCAAGTGGTTGGTCGACTCTTTTGGACGAATTCGCGGGCAGTAGCTAGTTATCCAATAAAATTATCCATTGCTATTACATGTTTGGAAAATTTGTCTAATCCAAACCGTAAATGACGCAATGATTATTGTTGGATTGTCAAAATGAAAGGCATTGCCAATGTAGATAAAAAGTGTGTTACGCAATTAGCACTAATCTTTAAGTAGGATAAGTATGAAATATTTCAGATTATGTGAGGATATTAATGATTATTCTATAACTAATAGGTAAGTACCCCGGCACTTTGACAGTCACGCGCGCTTTACGTCACTTTTGACATTTTTCATAACTTTTCGGTGTTGATTATTTTAATTCTAATTGACGATAATATCTGTTAGACCATAAGCCCAAAGAAAGAACAGCCCACAGACGTTATTGGCCATTATTTAGCGGTAAAAATAGTGAGTTACGCCGCGTGAGCCCACCGTTACCGATTGGTAACGGTAGGGACTCCGCCGGTTGAACTCTTACTTAAATATAAAGTTAGTAGTTTTTCGGTTCCAGAAAAGATTCATAAAAGAAAATCTTTCCTTAAACAGAAAATGAAACTTTTCCTAACGAGAGGGTTGTCAATATTAAGGTAGGGGAGACCGGGGCTACAATTAACAGAGGTAAGTATTAACAAGCGATTTTCTCTAAAACTATAAACACTACACCTACAGCGCGTGCTTTAATATGCCGACTAGATCACGCAGCATAGCTCGGAATTGGTCAGCAGCGGTCTACGCGTCATGCGAATGTGTTATATACCGGACAACATTTTCACGCACGTAACGAACTTTTCTAACTTTTAATTTTTTTGATTTATTCTCGAAATATAGGGTGTTATGATTATGTTTTTTGTTTTCCTGGAAGCAAATTTCATACTTATTAATGCTACATTGCTGTATTGGTGTATTTATTAACCAATATTTTGTTATGTTATTTAATACAAAAAATGTACCTTTGGGGTTATAATTAACAAATCGGCGGGGTCAGTATTAACGTGTTAATACCTACCCCATATGTGGTGATAGCGCAAATATCTTATGAACCGGTAGCTGGATCATCTGACATGCAGAAAGATGCTAGTGGTTTCTTGGTCCAAAACCATAAGACCTCTGCTAAAAGCTCTACCACGAGATCAATAAAAACGTATAAACGCGCTAATAATGTAGTATCTATATGTATTTTACTGTGTGTACATAAATAATAAAATACATCAATAAATCTTTTTGTATTTTTTGCGGCGTCTCTGGTAATAAAGATACATCGTGCTGACTGGATTCAATATACCTATCTCTTGCAATGACTGGGCCTAAGCAAGGTATATCAAAGACGATATCACATCATTCACTTGCCTGAATTGTATTTGAAATGTATTGTAAATTAATAAGAAAATGTCTTCCATACAATTCTGTATTAATTTCACTTTTATTAAATACCAAAAAATATTGTCATACATATTTATTTTCTTCTTTATCAGTTGGCATACCATAATGTAAATGTTTCCCCTTCTGTTAATACTTACCTCAGAGCTGTTAATTCTAACCCCGAAGATGAGGTAAGAATTAACAACTGACTTTTTGGAGAAAAAGTGTTGTATTTAAGACATCATTTCTTTTATGTTTAATTTATGTTAATAACATGATACTTGAATAATTAAAGCATCATTTAACAAAAAAATCAAGTCTAAATGTTGAATCATTTCGAAGATACAACTAAAAATATTTTTTTTGTTAATTGTGGCCCCGGTCTCCCCTACCTACCTACTATTATAACTCCTAATTTCGGCAAGACCGAAATGAATATGAACATGATGCATGTGAATATGAACTGGCAGCTGCGACGTAATACGTCGAAGCTGCCAGTTCATACATTCAAAATAAATAAATTTAGTGATTTTATACTGCAGCCTAAATTCAAATTAGCATTCAGCGAGCTTAATACACATATTCCAAATATCCTGCGCGAACAAAACTGTCACGTGCCAATCTAATATGTTATAAATAGGTCAGCCATTAAATCGTTTATTAACTGTAATAATGCTCACTGGCGCAGAGTTAATTTGTTTGGAACGCGGAAAATTACGGCCACCCCTACCTGTGGCTTATTAGTCGTCATTCATTCTGTAAAAAAACGTCATAATAGCATCAGTGCCGCAGGAAATTGAGTTTCGTGGAACGGATTTGAATGTGCCCTCACAAATTGCATGTTTATCACCCTTTTAGTCCTTTTAGTTGACTGTTAACATGAAAGGTCGGTGTCTCACTATGTGGCTGTTAAAATATAAGACAGCAGGAAAAATTAAATTACTAAAATACCGTCACGGTTTTGGAGTTCGAATTTGTATAGTATTATACAATGCGCAGCGGGACGGCAAACCAAAGCAAATTAGGTACATTTTAGTATTTGTGCACCAAATATTTCGCGTATATATTATGAACACAGTTCCCGAAGTTTAGTGCGGCAAAGGACGGCTACTCCATAAGGTATAAAAGTTAGTGTTGCGCTTGCACTTTAACCTTTGCGGAGTACGTGTCACCCCGAAACTGAACCCGCACCGCCATACATATTGCATTATAAATACGTAAACAGGAAATATTTGGGGAACACAAACGTAATAATGTAAACAAAATAAAGCATCTCCTCCGACATAACTTACGTAGAATGCGGGGACGTGTATATTTTTACTGCTTATCGATAAAGTGTCTATAATGGAAACCGGCTGGGATTGTGGGCTGAGCTCTAAACAAATGACAATCGGGCGCGGCGACTCGGCACCGTCATCCAATCCGATCGGAGGCAATTTCCTCAGACAAGGATTTTCTATCCCTTGAGCAAATATGCACTCATGAGTCTGCGAACTACGATGAAAGTCGTACAGAAAATTGAATTGTACCTACGGAAAGGGTCTTGTTTATTTTGATATAGCGTCGAATGGCGTAGGTAGGTATGTCTGTATTGCCGTTTGCCGGCCACTTTATGTGTTTAAACGTTTCTGTTTATGTTTGCCGATAAAATAGTGAAGTGCCTCCATTACAGAAATACGGCTCGTGTAACATGTCAGAATCGTGACATCGCAGATTGTTGGGAGAGATATGTATTGTAATGTTCCGGTCATTGTGGAACCGATATTTGTCCCAATCTGTGTTTATACTAACCGATACGAACGATACGTACCGCTAATTTATGTGGCCTATTCACTGCTTCATGTATTTACAATTATTCGACACGGGTTATCTACACCCTTAATATTTTTTGAAGCTCCGATAAAAAATAAACGATGATGTAATATGTAACTTCGGTGAAATTGACCGTATCAAAGATAGGGGCAGCCAGATCCGATACCATAATTCACTAGCGCGCGTCAGTTTAAAAAAAGTAAACGTTGACATCGACGCGTCAATTGATATGCCATTTTATTTACATTCCAATATCAAATACATAACGTTTTTGATGTGTAACATCTTTCTTCTCGCTTTCCTGCAATCTGTGGGAGTGATTTCGCGAAAAGGGACGGAAGTGTGTAACAGGAAGCCGATAAGTGCGCGTTATTTGATTTCATCAATGACCGCGCACGGTGCTAGAGTTGACCGTCAGAAGGTACCAACCTATTTTCCGAGAGATTGGTACTCTCAGCCAAGGTTTCAATCTGTCAGATGTTACGACTACTGTAAAACTCGCGCGTATAAAAAAAATATTAAAATAATAATAATAAGTGTTTTATTTTATTAAGTAATGAATTGTTTTAATTTTTTGTATTTTATTTTCTCTCTAACTATTACACACGGTGTCTACATCTCTTTTTATCCCCCTGTCCTATCGCAGGTATGCTGGAAGAGATTTCTTTAGAAATAAGCATCACCTTTGTACGTATTTTTCTGTTCTTTTCTTCTTGTCTGTTGTTAAATGTGTGTACATAAATGGTTAAATAAAATAAAATAAATAATTAAATATATAAAATTATAATATAAAATTATCCCATCTGCAAAAATTACCAACTTTCATACAAACTTTCATCCCCTATTTAATTAACCCCTTTAGCGGATGAATTTTCAAAAATATTCCTTAGGCCCGTTTTATAATAAAAAACCCCCGACACAAAAAAATCCTTTTAAAAGCTAAAAAATAAAATATACTGGCCCTTTAAGTTTAATATAATTTGTAGTTAATATTTTGTCGTCGCGTCGGGGGACGCGGCATGCTATTGTAGAAAATATATTTTAAATTTTTCATTCGCAGTTAAAGGACATGACCAGTTTTAGCCTTCGAATTCGGGAACATGCGCAGCATTACAACTTTTACACTAAGATTTAAAAATAAAGATCTAATTTATCATGGTTATATTATTCCGACTAAAGCCCAGATTAAATTATCTGAAAAATAAGTATATTAATTGCTTCCGTTTCTCTCTTTTATGCACTTCCTGATTTTGACGTTCCATTGTATCTATATTCACCCGGTAACCAAAATAAGCTACACATAATATGGAAAAAAATAAACTAAAAACGAGCTATTTTCGATCAAGTGAATTTTAATGACATGGAATATACATGTTTTGTTTATAATTACTTATTTATTGATACGCCTACGGGTTATGTTAGGTTTTATTGACACGTGTGAAGTTTGAACACCATATTTTTTTAATAATCACTGCGTTTATAGGAGTGTTACTTCGTTGACAATGCAGCTGACATTAGCAGACACCTGTGTAGGGAGGGACCAAAGGGGTAGTAGTTTTTTTTCATAAAATTGATAATTCAATCGATTCGAGTCAAAGCATGAAAAATCGATTCACATAATGGATATGGATTTTGAATTGATATTTTCTTTGACCGTTTTGAACTACTTATATTTAATTTGGATGAATAATAACATAACACCTTCATTTCGCCAGTCCCGTGTAATGCGGGGCGAGCGTTTTACCATTAACCGGATACAAATCCGGACTCCGGGCTGCTATTGAGAAATTCCAGATGGAAAAACCCAATAATACTTTGCCCGACCCGGGAATCGCACCCAGGACCTCATGCTCAGCTGTAGCGCTTGCCACCACTAGACCAACGAGGCAGTCAAATGTTTTCGAATTTTATGTGTTAGGTTCGAGAAAAAAGCAATTGACACTTTATCGATTTCAGATCGCCATTCACCATCCCTACTTGCACATTCAATCTTGGCGTCACGTCAGGTATAATTATATATTATATCTGTACTTTTTATGGTGTACATAATAAAGAATCTTCTATCTATCATTGCAGTTCGCGACCCACGTTGTGTTTACGCGTTCGTTGTGTACTGTGCGATTATTGTGTTCTATTTCTACGCCCCTAAGACGACCCACTGACCACGACCATTGCTATTCTTTACGGACTGACATCTTCAAAATCCGATTACCATTGCTATTCATAAAAGATTCATCTGTTTTGCTCTACGATTCGGATAAACGGATATTATGATGAGGTGCCTAAACTATGGCATATCTGTAAGGCGGGTTAAAAGGCATATTATGAAGATTTATCAGGGAAATGGTGTTGTTATTTTCTTGTCAAAACCCATTTTCCCTCAAGAATCTAGGACAGCCGCTCGGTTAGTATTGAAGTATCCAGATCCCTAGGTGCAGGACGTCACCGCTGCTTGGACTAGGATAGCTTTACAACCTGCATAATCTACGCGTCCAGCGATCACGCCCGTCCGGCACAGTTCGTCTTCCCTACATATTTTATTTTATTAAAGAATATTAAAATAATTAATTCGTTCAAATAATAGTTTTATTTAAATCCTCATGCCTTCACAAATAATAATAACAATAGCCTTATTTTTATTTCCCGAGCCACGTAGAGCCTAGTTGTAGTCAATAGCTGACTGTAACTCTTAATTGGGTTGGCTCGGCCGGGGAGGTACCACACTCTTACAGAATACCAACGTAAAGTACCAACATTATGTTGCTCCGCTTCGAATAGTGAGTGAGAGAAGCGGAAGCCCAGGGTTTTGGGGTGGTAAAAGGGTGACAGCGCATCGGCAGTAACCCTGGTGTTGTAGACTTCTATAGGCGGCGGTTATTGCTTATTAACATCAGGTGATCAGCATGCTAGTTTGCGCCCTTGATGGTATAAAAAAAAAACCTAGCGCCTCGATGGATGGCGTGTCGAATAGTAGAAAATCATTCTTTAACTCGATTACCACAACGCCTAGCGCCATCTCTTAACGAAAAGCAGAGCTATTTAGTGAAAACTTATCTTTATTTTTCTCAGTTTCCTGATCTTTTGGAGTCGTGAAAGTTTTTTACCTGTAAACTGTAGAATACAACAATTGCAAAAATAAAACAATTTTTGCTGCACATTCATTTTTAACTCGATTACCACAACGCCTAGCGCCATCTCTTAACGAAAAGCAGAGCTATTTAGTGAAAACTTATCTTTATTTTTCTCAGTTTCCTGATCTTTTGGAGTCGTGAAAGTTTTTTACCTGTAAACTGTAGAATACAACAATTGCAAAAATAAAACAATTTTTGCTGCACATTGATTTTTACACCTAAGCAGGCGCCCATCGCCCCACTGGTCATGTCATTTAAATTTAACTTTTATTTCCAGCTTTTTAACTTTATATACGTATTACTAGTACATACGATACGATCGACACGTGCCTCGCTTAAATCTACGCAGCTGTACGTATTTTTCCCACAGTAAAGTTAGTTACTAATTTATCCGGATTTTTTTTTTTGCTTCTCTATCATCAGACCCTGATAAATATATAATTTTATCTATAACCTATTCATTGAGACCATTCCAATGAGCCTAAACACGATACCATTGCTGTAAATTGTTGAGGAGTTGGGTATCCTGCAAATACCAGGTAATGCTGCAGCATCAGTTCAAGGTTACTATGTTATGCTAATACCATTGAAGTAACAGATTACCAAATTTAAATTCAATCAGACCTGTGGAAGATGCTAAAATCCATTCATCAATAAGAAAATACCTGATAATCTTCAAACGGCTGAATAGATTTTTTTAATCATAGCTAAGAACACTCCTGGTTAAGTCACCTTTCAAACAAAACAAAAAAAATCTAAATCGGTTTAACCGTTTGGGAGCTACGATTTTAGGGGTATGAGGAACAGGGTGTAAAGTTCACTCATCCACCATAGAAAAGGGAGGATCCTCCAACCAGACGGGTTGTTATGTCTGGCGGGCAACTGCCCATATGTTGATTTCGGATAGTCTTATCTATGTTATTCGCTCAGTAAACTCTAACTGCGAGATGTAGGAATTGTGTGACGTCATGTCTTTTTGCTTCGTAGTTTGTATGTGGCGGTCTAACCGCTACATCACTCCCCTCCGGAGACCGGAGGTCGATAGTGGGCTGAGTCTTGGATCTTGCGATGCATCACAGTGCCAGCTGTGGTTCCAGTGAGTCGGAACCGGGTGCCGCATAGTTCACGGTGAGTCGGAACTGTCTGCGGTGATTCCCCAGTGAGTCGGGGAGGCGCTGCGTCGTCATCCAGTGAGTCGGATGTGGTACAGCGCCGGGTTTTTGGCTGACTGCTTGCGTCGACCAGGAGAGGGTAGAATAGGCTCTGCTTGTGAGACCGGCCGGAAGTGCAGGTGCTGTGCCAAGGTTGCTGATGAGGCTGAGGGTGATGACCAGGAATGCGCGTTCGCTGCATGCTGGTGGTCAGGATACCCGTTGAAGCCGTGGGTGCTGGCTGGCTGTGTGACTCGCCTCACGAAAGCTTGCGGGAGTGATGATGATGACGTCACGCTGAAGTAGTTGCACGAAGGCTGCGTTGACGTTCATTCTCGGGGTCACCAATTTAGGGGTATGAGGAACAGGGTGTAAAGTTCACTCATCCACCATAGAAAAGGGAGGATCCTCCAACCAGACGGGTTGTTATGTCTGGCGGGCAACTGCCCATATGTTGATTTCGGATAGTCTTATCTATGTTATTCGCTCAGTAAACTCTAACTGCGAGATGTAGGAATTGTGTGACGTCATGTTTTTTTGCTTCGTAGTTTGTATGTGGCGGTCTAACCGCTACACGATGCCACAGACAGATACACAGATACACACGTTAAACTTATAACACCCCTTCGGTTTCCGTCGGGGGTTAAAAAGAACTCTTGTACCATACTTCTTGACCCAGCGGTTTAGGTTATATTGTCTGACAGCGAGTGAATGTCGTCAGTCTGAAAGTTTATCTAACTTTTGTTAAATTTTAATCAAGATATCTCATTGATACGTTTGAGGAATTCGGATGGTAGCCACACCTGTTTGACTGAATGAAAACTGAGACTAACATTAAAAAGGCTATAGTTTTATTATCTATGGTTAAATACGGATGGAGGATACGGTAGCCAATATTATAATATTTACTTATTTTATTATTTAGATAGTAGATAGATACATATTTATAAAATATGTTGGATTTACTGCGAAACGCCTCACGTTCTTAGCTCTGTTTATCTTTTCTACATCAGTAAATCCCAAAAAGGGACACAGACCGCTTCTCCGCTTTCCTCATTCTCCTAATTTTGTCAGGTAAAGTCCTTCAAGGGATTCTATTGTACTCAGCTAAATGATAAACTCCTTTATTCATGTGTACCTACGTATTTTTATAAGCTAGATCGATATCGCCACATGTGTTGGGAACATCGTCAGACTATATTTTGCCACTAAGCCGAGATTCGCTAACGACATGAAAAAGTTTTGATGGATTTTTCATAGCCCTAGTAAAAAATACAACAGTATGCGGTCAGCCAATAACGAAAGTTTGGACTGTCTTTTCCGCGTTAGATTTGGAAAAATTGGGAAAAAGTTGAAACCTTGTTTTGAAGACCATCGAATTCAATCCATATTTTTCTGAATGAAGTGAAAGTTTTCCAACGAAAACAATAATTTGAACCAGCCTACCGAAAATAAACGGACCTGCCGTTGAAAAAACAACGTAGGTAATTTTATTTACTGAAAATATTAAAAAAGCACATCCAAAAACCTAGCGAGGCAGTAGCTAGATCACGCCGAAGCAATACTTATTTAGTACATTTCGAGGAACTAGTAGTACAAATACAAAATATTGTTATAGCCCGAATTCAGCAGAGCATTAGGAACAAATTACAGTGACTAACAAAGTTCGGGCCGCATAAATAACTTGACAGTACATTTTAGAACGCTTCCACCTCCACATTATAATTTAATTGCTTCGCATTAAACATTTGCGCTGTTCAATCTCCCGTGTGTTATTATTTTTCATTGTGGTCCGTTATTGCGGACGCGAGTTGGAAACAGAACAAAATAAAAAAAATCAATTTATTTCCCTTGTGAGCGAACATGTCCCGAGCTAATCCAGTTTGTTCGACCGCGCAAGGGTTGAATTGTCAATGAGGAACGCAGACCAAATGTAAAAGTGTGCCACTCGGGGAAAAGTATCGAATATTGGCTCTTCGCGATGAAAACCCGGCCCTGAATGAGATCAGTATCTATTTGTAATTCTCCTAACTCGCAGAAACGGCCCGACAACTTATAGTCTTAGATAGTTGCTTAAGTGAGTTGTAACGGGTAGTATGTTTGACGTTGTAACAATATTTATTTGTTTCTTACATACCAATGACTGTAACATTTTTAATCTGGGATTGTTACACAAAATAGGAGAGACTGGCTCGTTTTTTCAGTAGGTACCTTATATTTTGTTAATGTCACAATGTCACAGCAAAATATAGTGCACAAAAGAGTATATTTTGAAACTATAAGAAAAATATTTACTAGGACCTGCTCCAAGGATGTGCTCACTCTTCAAAGGCATCTTATTTTTGTTATTGGCATTTATTTTTATTTTCCGTTGGTGCTGTGGTTTATATCCACGTCACCGACTAAAAACAAAATGACATATTTTTTTGAAAACTGAAAGGTATTTTATTCTGCAGCGGTTGGTAAAAAAACAAAAATGTTTCATTTTTTTACATCGCGTTCCTCTACCCTCAAAGGCATTAACTTTTTACACTCTAGTATATATCATTAATTTGTTTTGCAAATATTCTCTGGAAACTCCTTTATTTGTGGCGTTCTTTTTATTTCAACTTTGAAAGCAATCAAAAGTAGTTGGAATAGTTTACAGTGTACCGAGTAATAAAAATGTTTGTTAATTAATTATATTTGATTACATTTCTAATGACGCACTTTGAGAGATTTTCTTCTTTGTTAGCGGTATCTACCTAGTTTTTATTGAAGAAAGACAACTGCAACATTTTAATTACGCCAATGAAACTGAAAAGTAACAGGGTAAGTTAATTTTTATCATTTTACAAACGAGCGAAATGTGGGTGTAGGTACTATAGGAAAACCTCTGCCCAACCTTTAGGGGAAACAAGGCGTGACGTTATGTTATATTATTACCCTGCTCAATGCGAGTACCTATGGCCAGAAGAGGTTACATTTACTATTACTAAAATAACCACACAGTAGGTCCCAAACAGCAGCAAACCGAAGTGAGACGCCGTGCAGCGGAACGTGTCTACGTTCGCCACGAGCTCCCGCCCCGTCGCATCCGCCCGCAGTCTAACATTTGCAAGCGCGTGACCGATTATTATCAAGATCTTAGTCCAGTCTATTATTATAATTTTTTACTTTTGGCTATGAGAATCTTAAAGCTATTCTGACAAAAAATTCTCTAAATTAAAAAAAAATATTTTGACACATCTAAAATCGAATTTGACAATCGCGTGACGACTCCACGGTGAATTTTTTTTAAGCTGGATGCGTGCAGCGGGTGCAGCCTCGACGTGTTTTATATGGAATTTTTCACTTTTTGTATGGAAAATGTGAAAAATTATTCGAGCACTCGACTGAACTGCATCAACTCGAATCGAAATCTGGGCGGAAAATAGTAGAGACAAGCCGCCATGGCGTCGTGAAACATCGCGAGGCGCAGCGCTGGTCTTGCACGTCGCGCATACCGGCAAATCACCACTGCGTCGTGATGTGTCGCGCTACGTCACGAGGCATATCGAGGAGCAGCGCGACGTAGTGCGACGTCGCGGGGCAATATTGCACTGATAAATGTCTTCATTCATAGCTTTCCATCAGGCGAGATCGAATTCAAGAGCAGGCCCAATACGCAATAAAAATAAAAATAAACTTCAAAATAAAAATCATATTTTATTATTAAAAAGAAAAATATCGAATGTGCCAATGGCTTGTTGGCGATGAAAAGCTGCCTGAGTATTTGTACAAATTGTTGCCATTTTTCATATTGACTTACTCTGCTTACCTCTGATCGAAAAAATATTCGTACGCTTTATACACATAAATCTGAAACGTGGACGTTGACGGAGTTACGTCGTTCAGTATAATAAATACCAGGCGGGCTCATGTTAACCCGCTTTAAAAACAAGCACATCTACAAAGCATTTTATATGAATTTTATTTTTTTACTTCAAAACTCATCACAAACGAGTAGGATGCTCCGACTGCTGGCTTTAGAGCAGAAAAACTTATGAATAAAAAATGAATTCCTTGGTTTTTAAATTAGCATTACAAAGAGAGGGTAATTCTCGTACCTTTGCGCCTGAAAAAGAAATGTATAAACGTGGTCTTTGTCGTTTTATTTTAAGTGAAAAATCAGCGTTTTACGTAGAACAACTTTAAGGCGTTGGAAGGCCAGAGTTGAGTCAATATCTAAAAAAAAGGTGTGCGATTTATTCTACTATTGACGTTACAAAACGTTTACTGTATTGAAACTGATGACTGTCACAGTGGACATCAGGTGGGCATAACAATTAAAATTCTATTGTGTCTCGTTAATGACAGCTGAAGGTATTACTGAAGTACTACTTAGTAGTAGTATAAAATTGCCTAAGTGTTTTCCCTTAGCACTTTTAACCACTAGACCAATAGGCTATCGTATAGCTATCGTAAATATAATAAAGTAACACCTCCACTGTAGTGGTATATTCAAGTTACGTGAAGTTGGGAGCTCTCAAAAACTCACAATATAAATCGAATTGTTCCGCGCATTTAACCCACCAGGTTTGTGAGAGTCGCGTGATTGATCCCGCTAAATGCCACGTGCCTCTCATAAAAAGGAAAAACTGTATTTTTGTTTTATAAAAACATTCCGAGATTTAAAAAACATTGGAATTTGATACCGTCTTCCTTTCTTTGAAAAATAATAAAACAATAACAACGAGATGGTTTTCTGTTTTTCTTAGCGCCATATTTTCTTGCATAAAAATTGCATGCGACAATTAGGTTCAGTACAACCCCTTAGTTAGTTGTTTTATTTTGATAGTTAAATTAACATGGCAGTTATTAAATTTGCTGTGGAACCCACAACCACTCCATCATTATTATGCTCGTATCGCTACATGTTAGAACATTTTTCAGGAGTACATACATATTGGAAACATATTGGAATTTGAACATCGCTTGATTTGAATGTCTTATGTAATTCTATGAAGGTAAAGGTTTAGTGTCAATCACCAGAGAAGCCAAAAAAATTGTATGGCAAAATTTATTGGATTTCTCATTACTCGACGATTACTAGACCTTGCTGGGTGACTACGTAGTAATTACACCTATTAAGTTCCTTCATTAGACATCCAGAAAACAGTGATACGAAAATTTCTAAGTGAATTTTCATCACTATGACGACTGTAGACGAACAATTTGTTGTTTTGTTTTACACCCAACCCAAACAAAGAAAACTGTGTCACCGGTTAGCAAATAAATGTAACCATTTCTAAAATTAAAAATTACAAAGTTCCTTGTGATTAGGGTCACGCGAGACCACCGCGTCTTACGCCCCTTCGCGTGTTGCGAAACGGTTAAACTGTATAATTTTTGCGTTCCAGCCACACTGGTTTGTGTTCCGACCCGTATTGTGTAATAATTACACCCCACGCATTTGTAATTTTTTGGACATTTTGTAAATTAATTTTTCTTTCGTTTACCACTGTATTATTTATGGGTTTTGCTGGGTTTATCAGTTTTTAAATGTGAAAATTTCAAGTAAAATGTTTAATTAAATTACGCACAGGTCGTCAAGATTATAATCTAAATAGGCGATGCGTGTATTTTATAGGTTTCCACTTTTGTAATTTATCATATTTTTTTACCAATTTCAATATTTTATTTTGGTATATCAATCGATAAAGTATCCATACGAACCCTTAGAAAATAAACTGATTGTTACCAATCACCGCATTTCAAAATTATATGAAGATTAGATTATTACCTACCGTGATTATTAAATGAAAGGCGTATTTATTTTATAATATGTTAGTTATTTCTAGAACTCATGTGACTAATTTTTCATCATTACTCGGTTTCTGTCAGCTCTCCTAGCTGATCTTAATAATCTTTTCTATCTTCTAATATGAAAATAGTTTTTATGTCTCTCATTAAACATGGCCATCAACTAAATATTTGTAGAGTTTAGTTAACAAATCCATCCAGACAAAACCTCTACAGTACCTACGTACCGAAACGAAATTTTCCAAAAACCATTTTAACACAAACGTCCCATTCACTATATATGTAAGAATATTTCGTCAAAGTGTCACTTTATTCCCTCGGGAGAGAAAGCTCCGCGCATCAAGTTCTCATTGTAGTGCCCGAGTTATTTCCCACGAAAGGGCTCAATTTTGTATGAAGCGATAACATTTTCATGGTAATACTTTGAAGATACCTTCTTTCATATTACATCACAGCTATCCACTTACACGCTTTGACGGCATAACAAAATATGAGATTCTATGCATAACTAGTAGATTTATAAAATACTAGCTTTTACCCGCGGCTTCGCCCGCGTAAAGGTCGGAAAATATCCCACAGGACCGTACTACCGGGATTCAGATTATCCTCTATCCTAACCCAGATCATGGCCTATACGGATTTAGTTAAAAGACCATACGCCTTTCAACTAAATCCGTTCAGCCCTTACGGCATGAAAAAGTAACAGGCACATTTTAGGGTTGCGTACCTCAAAATGAAAAAATGATCTCTTTCAGTCGTCAGTAATTTGACATTCGAAAGAAGAAGACAAAGCTTTGTAACTATACTATATGTTTAACTATACAGACGCTATACAACGTTTATTAGTAAGGAGGTAATGTTTGTAGCGGTTACACCGCCACAGACGAACTACGCATGAAAGACATGATGTCACACAAATCCTGCATCGCGCAGTTAGAATTTACCACGCGAACGACATAGATAAGACTATCCGAAATCAACTTATGAGCAGTTGCCCGCCCGACATAACACCCGTCTTGTCGGAGGATCCTCCCTTTTCTATGGTGGATGAGTGAACTTTACACCCTGTTCCTCATACCACTAAATTGGTGACCCTGAGACTGACGTCAACGCAGCCTTCGTGCAACTACTTCAGCGTGACGTCATCATCATCAATCCCGCAAGCTTTCGTGAGGCGAGTTACACAGCCAGCCAGCACCCACGGCTCAGCGGGTATCCTGACCACCAGCATGCAGCGAACGCGCATTCCTGGTCAACACCCTTAGACTCATCACCCCGACTCACTGGGGAATCACCGAAATCACCTCAATCACCGCAATCACCGCAATCACCTCAATCACCGCAGACAGTTCCAACTCACTGTGAATTGTGCGGCACCCGGTTCCGACTCACTGGTAGCACAATCACCACAATCGCCACAATCACCGCAGACAGTTCCGACTCACCGTGAACTGTGCCGCACTCGGTTCCGACTCACTGGAACCACACCTTAAATCTCTTAAAAATAAGAGACAACAAAAATAATCACCGAAATCATCGCAATCACCTCAATCACCGAAAACACCGAAATCACCGCAATCACCGAAATCACCTCAATCACCGCAATCACCGCAATCACCTCAATCAGCTCAATCACCGCAATCACCACAATCACCAAAATCGCCGCAATCACCGCAGACAGTTCCAACTCATTGTGAACTGTGCGGCACCCGGTTCCGACTTACTGGAACCACAATCACCACAATCGCCACAATCACCGCAGACAGTTCCGACTCACCGTGAACTGTGCCGCACCCGGTTCCGACTCACTGGAACCACACCTTAAATCTCTTAAAAATAAGAGACAACAAAAATAATCACCGATATCACCGCAATCACCTCAATCACCGAAAACACCGAAATCACCACAATCACCTCAATCACCACAATCAGCTCAATCACCGCAATCACCTCAATCAGCTCAATCACCGCAATCACCACAATCAACACAATCAACACAATCACCACAATCAACACAATCACCACAATCGCCGCAATCACTGCAGACAGTTCCAACTCACTGTGAACTGTGCGGCACTCGGTTCCGACTCACTGGAACCACAATCACCACAATCGCCACAATCACCGCAGACAGTTCCGACTCACCGTGAACTGTGCCGCATCCGGTTCCGACTCACTGGAACCACACCTTAAATCTCTTAAAAATAAGAGACAACAAAAATAATCAATAATACATGTGAATTTTAAAATCAACCCCTATTTTACCCCTTTGGGGGATGATTTTACAAAAACGCTGAAAAGCGTAATTCTTTATTTCTTACCAAAAGCATAAATTTGAATTTCCATATCCCCAACTTAGAAATATTGAGTTTCCCATACAAACTTTCATCCCTTATATCACCCCCTTGGGGGTTATTTTTGAGACAGAAAGTACCCTATGTCCTTCTCTAGGATGCCATCTATCTCCTTGCCAAATTTCATCGAAATCCGTTCAGTGGTTTAGCCGTGAAAAGGTAACATACAGACAGACAGACAGACAGACAGACAGAGTTACTTTCGAATTTATAATATTAGTATGGATAATGTTGTATAGATTGTGGGTTTATGAAGCTGTTTATCTCATTTAGATCAATCTAAATTTAGCTTTATTCTTTAAGCAAATACCAATAAAGTATTAGGTAACAAAGGTGAGTAGGTACGTGTATATAAAATAATGCGTTGACGCTGGCTGCAGGCTTGTAAGTCAAAGAGATAAGTACCTACATAATGAGTAAAACAGAGTACAAAAACTAAATAAAATACGATATTTTCACAAATAACAGTAACGTCGCTTTGAAGTCTAATACAAGTTTATGTGCAACGTTGAAATCCTATAAAAGTCTAACTTGTTATTTCCGTACGTGTTTCACACGTTACTGCACCTTTACCCGAACAAGGAAAAGGTTTAATATCACGTATAAGTAATTATAGAACCGCTACGTCATACTTTTGACCTCACATCACCACTTGACGAGCTAACAATTCGCATCAAAAACATAGGTTCAAAAATAGCGGCTCACACAGAAAGCTGTGACATCGGAATTTCTCATTACAGCTACAAGCAAGATTCCCATATATCACGAGGGGAAAATATCGCTTTTAACCTCCCCTCATCCATTAATGGCCGCGCGTACTTATGTTTATACGATGTCCAATAAAAAGCGCACATGCGTCACAGAAGAGTTACGTGTGACGTCACACAAGTGAAATAACATTCCGACCCCTATTTATGGAGTACTGAGCGAAGATACGAATGTACTGACACGTAGACAAGCAAAATTGCTGGGTTTCAATTTTCAATCTAGTACTTGATTAAAAAATAATAAAAGTTAATGAGCTCCAATCGACGACGTAAGTAATTTCTAGCAAGCGCCCGGAGGATCGCTAAACCTTTGCTTTAATTAAGACGGGGAAAACATGACCTTCTTAGGTCGAGCCTCGAGCTGTACCTACCTATTAACAGCAGAGAGATACAGAGATGCCGTCTACTTAACGATGAAATAGGTACATTTACTTTGCTTTGTTGTGTTAATGCGATAATGGACTTAAAGCTCCCATAGAAAGGCGCGACGTGACGGCACGACGCGCGACTCTGGTGAAACAATTTCTTTGACAACTTCACGGAAATTTTTCTACCGGTGCAGTGTCCCGTCGTGCTGTTGCGTTGCGCCCGTCTGCTGCAACGTTTACTTATTGCAACTTAGGGACGAATTATTATTTCGTTCCTATAATTTTTTTTATATTCCGGTTGTTTTCATTTACTTTGATAGGATAACAATAAGCACTTCGTAAACTAAACACTGAAACGAACAGTTTTAAAGGCAACAAATAGCTAGGTATAAAAGCCAGCAAAGCCGACACTTTTTGCCGGTTGTACCGCAGAAATATCACAATTACGGCTCATTAGGGAACACTTTATTGAACTCAAAGAATTTTTAAAGTATTTTCAAATAGCAACTTTTGTAATTGTAGGTAGTAGCGTCAGCGTAGATGAGAATGTGGAGATGGGCCTGTGATGAGGATGGACGAAACGCATGTGACTAAAAGAATGATGGATGGAGAGGGAGAGGAAGGCCAAAGAAAACATGGATGGAATGTGTGAGGAATGATATGAAATAGAAGGGACTGAATGATAGCGTGATGGTTGACACCCCAGAATGGAAGAAGAAACGTGTTTCGTCAACCCCAAGTAACCAGGGATAAGGGGAGGAAAATGGTCATGAACAATTGGCGTCTAAGGCACGGCACATACACAAGTTGCGAGGGGCGCGGGCGTTGCCGCTCCTTCACATTTTGCCTACGCCACATCTGCGCCACATCCGTGCCCCTCGCTACTTGTATATGTCCCACACCTGAATGTAGTCTGCCCACCTGCCCATACACACACAAAGAAAGAAAAGCTTTGAAAAAAAAAATTGAACCGTTGAGGCTGAGTAACAAAAAGGAAACTAATATTTCACTGTGTCTTAGGGGAGCTATCCAATCCTAACCCATCTAGTCGGGATAAAAACTTAAGTCTTTTTGCTACAGAAGCTTTCTTCTGGGTTTCATTTTGTCTAAAAGTGATTGGATTACATTCAAAGACAACAGACTGAAAACGTGAAAGACGAAAATAATCTCTGTTCTATTTTTAAGGAAATATATTTATCTATAATAGCTAACTAGATTTAGGTAATTATATAGGGGTTTATTTATAAAGTTTGCTTAAAGTTAAGTGACGTTCAAACGTCAAAAATGTATGGTTAAACAGTCGCTAATCATTACTTAACTTTAAGTAACGTTTATAAATAAACCCGATAAAGGTAAACAAAAAAAACACGTGACGAGGCAGCTGTCAAGTAACCGACTAAACATAATACCTGTCGCTTCAGTTGTCATACTACGTCACAGTTGTACTCTTCAATTTAGCATCGTTATAATTTTCATTGACGTTTAGTTATAGTTTGGGCTCTTTGCAATAGACAAATTACAAAATATTATATTATTATAATAAATCTAAATAAAAATAGTACTCAATCAGTTACATTTACGAAGACTAGTTTAAGAATAAAGTTTAACATACATTAGATTTTTACAATAGTTTCTTCTTTTATTAATTAAAAGAAGAAACTATTGTAAAAATCTAAAATTATTTGGTTTAATCGTATTTTTAAACAAGAAAGTATCATATAAAAAACCCTTTTTACGATTTGTTTACCTTTATTTAATTACGTAAACCAATGGAGTATATTATCTTAAACGCCTGTTTGAATACTGTGTGTGCACGTTTCTTACTAGTTGGTACTATTAAATTACCTATAGAAAAACCGAAATAAGTATTTATATATTTTTTAATTCATTTCATGTTGTCTATATTCATAGACAAGCAGTTTTATTTTATTTGTGAGATTTCATCCAATAATCCATCAATTTACTTACAGCACCTTTATGTAAACGACATTGTATTGGCAGAAAATATATTTCCACAACACAGGCAAATTAAACAAAAGAAACTGAACAACTTTATTTTCTCCGTAATACAGACTTTTCCTTTTAAACCCAACTCGCAACTATCGAACTTTTCACCGCAGCTAATATAAACTGTGTCACCATAATGGAAGCCGGAGCAGCTCCGAATTACGTAGTAGCATGTCTCTCCATTAGCTCTGTCTTAATTAGGAGCCATCAGGGAAGATCTCTAAAGCTAAGTTGGTCGCACGGGGACGCCTTAATCCGGTCATCAAAATTCTGATCACGCGTCCCCAGTTTCTATGAGTGTGCCGAATGTCAGCACTGCCCTCAAATTTATAATCGAAAGGGATCGAAAATGCCTTAATAGAGGATTTTGGTTAGCTGTTTTTTGTAGGGATAGTACAAAGAAAGAAAAATATTTTATTTGGGACACGCACAGGGAAAAAATGTATTTAAATGAAATAAAAGAATTTAAAAAAATACATTAAAAATAACAAAATAGTGAAAACAAAAAAAAAGAGAATTAAAAGACCTAGGCGAGGCTCCTAATTCAGCATAATGAAAAGATATTTGAAAAAAAAATAATAATTACCGCAGCGCTGGTATTTAGTACCTGCCCTTATATTTTGGAGAATTTTATAAACCCAGTTTATCTACCTAACCTACAAAAAAATATGTAAAGACACGGAAATTAATTGTGAACCAAATTAACTACCAACTTAAATTGTACATAATAATATACGGAAATATTAAGTTAGAATTAAATTACTTATTAGTCTCTTAGGCTAGATTGTAATCAATTACTAAGAACTTCAGTTCGTAATAATACAAAAAAAAAAACACGGACATAAAAATATCGCGCCGGGATTTTTTCGCGCACTAGATTTTCAACGAAAGGTCCAGTGCGCGATAAAATCCCGCCGCGATATTCTTACGTCAGTGCGTACATGGGTTTACACGGTAAATTGCATAACATAGGGTGTCAGTTTACATATCAAATTATTTACATAGCTGTATTTAAAAAAAAACGTGGCTAAGTAATCTGTTCTTTGTATTAATAAAATAATTATTATAAATTGTGCAATATTATGTAGGACTAAATCAAAGTTAATAGATAGCGATTGTTGATAAATATAATTAAATTTTAGGTTTCATTATCCAGATTTACGCGCAGATGTACGCTGTGATATCGTACTTAGGTTATCAAAAGTGGCTCGTGGCCAATTCGTGTTTCATTTTAACATACCGCTTACCAATGGTCTAATTATTGTGCATAGCTGTAGTTAATTATATCTTTGAAAAATTTCATGTTTTTTATACACATTATTTTAAATTCCGTGAATTTATTGACTAGCTGCACCCCGCGGTTTCACCCGCATAAGTGTCGATCGCATGAGAATATCGGAATAAAAAGTATCCTATGTCCAATTCCAGGTCATGGTCTACCCATGTGCCAAATTTCATCCAAATCCGTTCAGCCGTTTCAGCGTGAAAGCGTAACAAACAAACAAACTCACTTTCGCATTTATAATATTAATATAGTTTGGAAAATCCAAAAGAGCACGCCTCATAACACTCATTCATAAACGAAAAACAAATTCAAAACATAGTTTCTAACAAAAGTTAACAATTTATCACCTTTCAAGAAGTATGTTTTGACTGCTTCTTTACCCATCAATATGGGCAAGTTTTTTGGTCAAAAACAATCTGTGTACTAGCAGGACTGTAACAATAAAAACAGTAGCAGAAATGGGGCAAAAAAAATCGTAATGCTCGTAATGCGAAGCATTAGAGCACACTCTAATGCTTCGCATTACGAGTCGTGCAATATTATTTAGGATTAGGATTACTTTGATCTTCATTGTCGTTCCCACTTTAATTTTAAGTTGAAAATTATATTTTCTGCTGACTTTATACAGCCAGAATACATCTCTAAATCAAAATCTGTATTTAGAAAGCCTTGGCAAAAGCATTGGAAAACATTTCTTACTTCTCCAAATATATTCTGTTATACGAGTACTACCTATAAGAATTAAAGTCAAGACAGTCTTAAAGAATTAAAAATAAGTTACTTAAATTGTTTATTATATTGAATTCAAAATAGGACAGTACCTTCTACGAATACATACGTAATGTAAGTTAAGTGTGGCGCTCAATGTTGTCTAGTATTATTATTTCCCTAGCTAGGAAACTGAATCCTACGCGCTTAAACCGGATCAAAATGAACCGAGAGCAGCTTTAACTGGATCTCTCCTACAACGAGCCCTGTAATACTCTACAAATTCAACTGACTGTACTAAATCTCTAAAAATAACCTACTTATAACAAAATATCGCTGGAGTTTTATTTATTTTTAACAACATTTTTATTTAGATCTTTTTACCTGTAAATTGTGGTATAGTAATCTTATTCGTCGTCATTGTCTTCACATATATCATTAATATAAATAAAATATTGTAAAACATTAAAAGAGTAACGGTGGAGTTTCTTGGCCATTCTTCTGGACGGGCGACTAGAATCAATTCTATTTTTTTTGTAAGTTTGACGTTCAAAAGTGTATATTATGTGCATATTTGAAATATAGTACATTACTGTCGCGGCCAGCAATTAGGGCATTGATGGACGATACACATACGTGAGTCCATCAATGCCTGTAAGTAAGGCTTGTATATTCGTAGTACTTGTCTCAAACAATGCGCGGACATTCAAATTGAGTAAATTAATTAATAATATAAATTCCAGAATCAATGACGACCAAAGAAAATTTTTCACGCGCCAATATGTTCATTCGTTTCTTCTTTACTTAAAACAGCTCTATTGCTAAGCCAGTTCTAAGATAAATAAAATCGTTGATAAGTAATTACCTCCTTGGTTGCCATGTGTTGAAGTTAAAAGTTAGTTCCATTTTTAAATAACACGACATAAGTATATGAGTTTTCATAGCAATTTCTTTGGCCGCTAAACACGACAGATATGGGTTTTCATAGTAACATTGCCGGCCGGGCGCTCGCTTGTTTTTGACCAGAACAGCAACTTCGATCTATGTCGAAGAAGGTTGTCAAAATAATGTTCGAATTTCCAAGCGTGTTTGAAATTTGACTTTGACTATAGAAACAGGCCGTTATGAGCTGTATCATGTTAGCCGATAAACGATGATTATTAATGATAAAAAGTACTGATACTCTCACTTGAATAATGTAATGCGATTATTACATTATTCAAGTGAGAGTATCGGTACTTTTTATCATTAATAATCATCGTTTATCGGCTTTATGGTTGTTTTCAATCAGGAAAATGTTGTTGTTTAAAATAATACGGAAAAAGGTAGATAGTTATTTACACAGAACCACATGGTAAAGAATAACTTCAACAAATATCAAATAGCTTAGCCGTTTTATCCGTGCAATCCCGATCAGCATATAACCGTAGTCTTATTTCAACTTTTTAAATATCGAACGTAACATCTGTGCCCCATTTTCCTAACTATCGGTCGGGCGAGGCGTTTTGTTCCCAGTTTGGTTTCCAATATTTATGGTTGGTGTGACAATATTGTTTGTTTGCCGTTACTTCTAAGCCAATTAAGGGGAATTCGTGAGCGTCTTCAAGTGGCAGTTTCAGTACAAATTAACTACGAGCCAAGTCCGTCGATTGGGTTTCTAGTCACGAACAAACTGAATTTAGATGAGTGTATCAATGTGTATGGTCAGGCGGAGCTGGGGCGCGGAGGTTTGCGCAAAAACTTTTCTGTTTGATGAAATTGGGTCTATAAATAAAAAGCTGGAGCCGTCATATTGCGTATGTATCAACATGTGCGCGTTTCGTCAAAATATTCCTAGGCATAACACTGTTTTTCCTTGTTCAGAAAAAGTGTGCATATACTTCGTGTCCCATCTGTAACTTTATGGTTGTTAGATGTTCAGTTTCTTTATACATATGCAATCATAGATCGTATTTTTTGTGAGTCTGAAAAATAGTAGTCTGTATACTTGACTAACAAACAATTCCTTCTCACCAACAAAAATAGTTTTCTGTTTAATATAACGCTAGGACACCCTGGTGTCAAAGGACCTTAAACTGAAATCTCCTAACAAAATGCATCCCAGTAGTCAGACAACAGAAACAAAATAAGAACTTGATTTCATGGAAACGAAATCCAAATCGAAGTCTGTTATCGTATGTAGCATTCTATACGCTGAGCTGAAGTAGATAGTGCCTGATAACGGAGCATAGCACGGCGGCGCATAGAAATGGGCTCGCTTCCAGTACACTACACCGGCACGGCGAGCGAGTGTATAGAATAATACGTATTTTTACTTAGATGCACTTTAAACGGATTTTGTATTAGGTGTTTATTTTTAAAGAGCATTTTGAAATACGCGCTCTAGAAAATTGTTTAAAGAGTTTTTAATATATTCGTAGACTCAACTTGATAACTTTTTGTATGGAGATATTATTTTGAAGTACATTAGCGCGTGTGAATAACTCCATTCGACCCGTGGGTAGTTTATAACAACAATGAACGTTACTGAAAAATTGTAGGCACAAACATAAAATTCTTTATGTTTAGTTTTGTGATGCATCTAAAATTTTATTGTCTCGTACATCAGCCACGTTATACAACAATAACAACCCGGAAAAGCAAGTTTATGACTGTTAAAGCCCACTTGTTTTAATCTTGTCTATTATTGATAACATTTATTTACTATGGGAGGGACAACATTTACGTAATCCTGGTTTTAAAATGTATCTAAAACTTTAAATCCTGTGACAGTAATGGACACAAGCAGAAAGTTTCATAATTTCGCAACAGAAACTAACGATCACGGTTGGGCTTCAGCGAAAGGCATATTTTATCAGTTTTGGCGGATAAAGGCTATCAACCACACCTGAGACTTATTTTACGCCCAACGTGCCAATATCCATATCCGTGACATAGGTAGGTTAGTTACCTAAGCGGTAGATAGTTATCTACTGGTGAGGTGGGTTTGGCACCGACTGAACCAATTTTAAATTCTGTCTTTTTCTTTTCGGCAAAATAAGGAGACGACAGAGATTGAATTGTCAAATAACTTGACATGAAAAACTTTGCTTAAAAGTTGATCTGTCTGAAAATTTTTGTTTAAAATAACTTAATTTGGCAACTTTAATTGGTATCTGTCTCTTTCTTTTTCACCTCAGGATTTTTTAGTGGCCAGAATCGCCGCATTTCAGCGGTACCTACATTCATAGCACCTACCCACGAGCCCACTCGTCCGGGTGAATTCAACGGATAAATCATAAAAGTCGCGCGCAGGCCACCGGACGGAATTAGCTTTGTTAATTCTAATTTGTTTTGTTACCTCGCCTGTTTGAATTATGGCCGTTTATTGTTTCATGTGTATGTACATAATAAATGTGTAATGTACAACCCAAAAACTGTGTTTTGCTTTTGTTATTACGATTGTACTATGCCATTGTTTGTCTAGTTTGTACAGTGTTTTTGTTGAATTTAGTGGGCGGTAAAAAAGGGTTATACCACTGCGTGAACGAAAATGTTTATTATTGTCGTGCAAAAGCTACAAAGGTCGGATGAAAATTAATAACACTACCATTTTAATTAATTGAAAGACAACAAGACTTGAATCTGATAACTCAGGCACGTAAATGAGAGGTCTGGCCCCGTATGAGGTCGGATCATTCGATCAGCAAGGTTAAGCCACCGTAGATCCGGCTGCCAGTTGGATTACCGTGCGGATGTGACGTCGGCCACCGGTTATCATAACCCGGTCGGATCTAAATCCTTTATACAGAAAGTTACCCTTGGTATACACGAGCTAAAGTTGAAGAAGAACTCGCTCGTCATCCATAAACAATGGCTGAACTTTGTGCGTGTATCGGTTTTTAATCAACTAAGGCGAAGTTACGGGCAGATATGATTTTGTGACTTAAAGATTTATTACAGACATCTGGCAAGTTTAGGTGTAGGTAATTGTTTACTCGTGTCTATTTCAGGAATGTTAGACTATTAAGACTCAAATGGGGCCATCATGAGCTACTTACAGAATGATAAGAGTGTCCTTATTTTCCAAATTATTCTCTAGATTTCTCAGTAGCAGCCCGGAGTCTGAATTTGTGCCCGGTTGATGGCAATAGGCTCGGCCCCTATTACATGGGACTTAAACGTAACTGGCGAAATGTGGGTGTAGCTGCTACAGATTAGACCTTTGCCCAACCCCTCGGGGCAACAAGGCGTGATGTTATGTTAAACATCCTTTTTGGCTCCTACCTCAATCTACCGGCATTCTATCTATCAAAAAAATTACAGCTATGTCATAAAAATGGAGTTCTTCTATTAATCTCTAAATTAAGCTGAAAACTGTCCACCGTGCATGTGACAGGGGATAGACCGTATTCAGGTAAAAGGTTTAAGTAATGTCAAGAAGGTTTCTACGTAGGTGGTTGTTCATCAAGAGTGATACGGGCCTCTAATGTTAATCTAGGTTACGTTACGTACAGCGATTAAACAAAACCTTCAGGAAAAGGTTGACGGGGAGAGAATGTGTCATTGCTTTATGTTCCTGACTGCAATAGACATGTTACCACTTTCGACTCCACCCCCTTTTTGTAGAACAGGCAATGCCGCCACACATATGGAAGTGAACCCTCTAGGTGGGTTGCCGTCATTATGTTTGCGCTAAAGTTAACCATCGCGGACGGTCAACGGCATTAGGTTTAACACCGTAAAACGAAGTTAAATTGTGTTTTCAGGGGGTCTTGTCGCTATATATGTAGTTTCCAACCTTAATTTTTTTTGTGAATATTTCTAATGGTGCACAAAACATTGTAAATAATAATAAATGCTAGGATTTTAAAACCAACGCATATACCTACAAACGAATTTTGTTAAAATATACATCAGATTTTATTATCACAGTTTAGATGCTGTATTTGCTAAAAAAACCTACATTTAAAATGAGTCTCGAGGGCTCCCGGCATCCCATATGTGACTAGGTGAGCCCTCCAGGAGGGCTCGTGGCACTGAACGTATTAAAGAGTGGCAGTTATTGATACAATCAAAAGATCTGATTGATGCAAAGAATTATTGAACCGAAAAGACGTAGGTGTTTTTAAATGCACTGAACTCTATGGATAGATAAAAAAATAAAAATGTTTCGAAGGTGTAAACGAGACCCTCGTTTACACTTCGTCTGAATCTATGTACGAAAATACAGTACACATAAAATTTAAGAATTTCTACTGAGCTCAAAGCCCCGAAATTTTGCTTCTAAATCCGTAAAAATTCGCAGCATCACCGCCTATTATCCGAACCGTTTACATCAGCTTCTTGAACGATACACCTGAACATTCGGTACATTTGTATTCCATCAATTTGCGCATCTCGTATGCGCCGGAGCGCGGCCGATCGTTTGAGTTATATGTGCTTCGCATAACTCATTGGACGGCTCTGCCCAAATGTTACCCTATCCTTGCTTTGTGAGACGTGGAATGTCTGTAATCTGATTGTGATGGTCTAGCGTTTATATTGCTATATTTCAACTTTAACTTCGATATGGGGATAACGTCTTTAAGCAAGCTATTAAAAGTTGTCGGGTTTCCACGCCTCTTCCTTGAAAGGTACATACAGCGGTACGTACGATGTATACATAAATTAACAAAATAATTTTATATATATTATAACTATAGCTAGAGGGGAGGTTAAATACCTCATTATTACGAGAATTCTAAAAGTTTTTCCAACTGTTATCTTTAATTAATATTCAGGATTGACGTGAGTTGATACAGCATGTGTATTTTCTTTCAACACGAATTTTTCTTTTAAATTTCCGTTCAAAAATTACTTGATAAAAAGTTTGAGCGTAATATTTTTATATTCCTATGGAATTTAAGAAAAGAAGAACCGGGAAAGTACTCAGTTAAGTTGTTTTAAAGCACTTTTGCTAGCTTTCTATTATAGGTATTGCTGCTCATATAATATTGCTTATGTACATGTATGTTTTTAAACAGATTTTTATATCAGATTCTTTTAATACTTCTCTTACTTACCTCCCTCTAACTTTTTGTCTAAAGTCTTATTTTGGAAAATCTGCAGCTGAATAAAATAACGATTCAAGAAAACTGAACTTCATGAGTAAGTACTTCTTAATGTGCTCCTTGAAATAAGCAGACGACATTAAAACAGGCAAGTAAATATACTCTTCCTCTCAATTGCATCCTGAAATCCTATTTGCTTATCTCGCTTCATTTTATTTCCCAATAGTGATTGCAGGCACCTGGATTCTACCATTACTCTTTTAAAATTGCAAACTTTATAGCGTCAATATTTCAGTAAAATTGCAGAGCTGTTCACAGAAATCATTTATTTCAGGAAATACAACGTTGCTTTTTCTTTGATTTCAAACTAAGAAGTCTGTTGTTATTTTAATCTGTTGCTTGTAAGTAATTATTTCTTGAGATTCAAACAGCATTTTTCTTTCATGCAAATTAAATTTCTATTCGCTGTAGTAGTAAATAGAATTTAAATAATAATAGTACTCGTCTTTTGTATAGACTGTAAAGTCCACGAAACGTGGTGTGCGTTCAAAAACACAAAAATGTTTAATATTTTTCAGTGCAAAGTAGTTAGTATTGGAGACGATCATTCAACTAAAGAATATTCGGTAATAGTCCCGACGAAGTCACCAAATGTACGAACTAATTTCGGCCGTTGAAATGCTAGTAGCACTTTTTGGGAACGGTAAATTAGATCGGGAACGCACGTGACCGGCTTTATAATACTCTACGTTCTACAAGCGTGGGTATTAGACACAGTATTTACTTTTCAATTGTGGGTCTCCCTCACACCCTTGGTGATAGTAAAGGATGGGATAAGCCCGGGTACTATTAGTGGGTAATACGCCGTAGAAAATTCACTGACGCAGCAACCTTCATTACTGCCCCTCGTGGAGGAAACAAGCCTGCCGCTGGCCGAACATTATTACCGAATAATCCGCGTTTACACTGAAAGACGTTACAAATTTTGTAAAGGTGAAAAAGTGCTCAATTTACTCGGATGGCCGAGGTTTTATATACCTTTTCCCGTTTATTAATGCCACAGTCGATGCCTACAGACATAAATAAAGAGGAAAACACACTGTTTGTTTATCTTTTAAACACGTTGAAGTAGGAAAAGTTTATTTTGTAAGGATTTGGGTACCAAATTAGATGAGAACGGGGCAGAAGAAGTACGTAATATTATTCAATAATTTTAGTCACGGTAATTTATGTTTTCTATTCTGTAGTCAACGCTTATGTACCATCGCAGCCACGCATATCTAACCACTTTGAAAACAAAATCCCGTGCAGACGATAACCACACCGGTAGGGTTATTACGTATCTTGCAGAAGCAATGCGATAGCGATCATTTGTTTCATTTTGACAGTTCAACAACATTCAATGCGATAACTACGTTGCAGAGCAGAATTAAATTTCGAACTTATGAAGCAATGCATTAGTAATCTGTTTCAAAACGAATTGATTGTGTATTACGTAATTAGGGTACGGATCTTTTTGGAAGTGAAAACTTCTTTAGGCGCGTTGAGCACTTTTTGGGTGAACAAAAATCATGGAACTCACGTCATCATCACCGAAGGCGCGTCGAGCACTTTTTTGTTGACAGTTGACAGCGCACTCTGTTTTATTTTTTTGGAATTTTCGAAGTGAAAACTTTTTTAGCGGCGTTGTGCACTTTTTTTGGGATGGGTAAAAAATGTTAAACTCGCGTCAGGACGTGACCGTAAGATCCGTTGCCTAGCAACCGACAAAGTAAATATCAAAATAAATAGTCTTTGACATTACGTAAAGATTGCGAGGTAAGAAATTTTACCCATATTGATGGGTAAAAAAAAGCAGTCAAAACATACTTCATGAAAAGTGTTTAAATAAATTGATTATTTTTATTAGACTATATTTTGAAAATAAATAAATATACTACTAATGAATATTGTATTTAACCACATAAATTATAGTTCCTTTAAACTGATAAATAAAGCACTTCGTGCGAAATTATTCCCTAACCATTCCAAAATATTCTCGTTCTTACAGCAAGCCACGTTAATTCCTGACATTTCCGTTAGTTGGCGTTACTTAGATTTGACTTCTATCGGCAGTCCACAAAGACTGCCCCGCATGTTTTTTTTTTTTTGTAGGTATACGTATAGCGGCCGAGCGCTGCAAGCATGAATAGTTCTTACGGTGTTCAGATATGTGTGTCCGCGATAGTACCTAGTGTACCTACCTAACAAACATTTAAACAAATTGCGAATCTTGTAAAAAGCATTGATACAAAAGATGCATTCTACCATTTTCATCGCAATAATTCTGCGATACAAATAAAAAAAAGATATTTTATAGTAGACCTTAAATTAGATCCACGCTGAACGCTACCCGCATCGATAAAAAGGTTGAGCTTAGCTTTTTCTGATTGCAAAAAGAAAGCGTTTCTTTCAATACTGCAATATAAAGAATATAGAGAGTGCTAATACGCTGCAGTTGGTCTGAGACTCCTTTGGACTTACTTTGATATAAAGGAAACTTTTATAGGAGAAAATGATCAAAAGCCCAAAACAAATTGGCCGCATTAAAAAACAGCGTCTCATTTGGGAGCTCAAGTGAGAGGGGTTTAAAATAGGGGTATTATACTTACTCGTTTGAGTGTGTTTAGAACCATTTTTCAGTTTAAAAAAGGCTTAGGGTTGACAACTAATATACCTAAGTAATTATTGACGTAACGAACTTTTGTAGACGGCGCTCTGCTAAAAAACATCAAGTACCAATTCCAAATTTCATTCAAAACTGGTCATCTCTTGTGGCTTGGTTCAGCAAAACCGAAAGTTTTCATTTCTAATAAAAATTGTAAAATAAATTAAAACGGTATCGCTAATAGATCCAACAAACGATAAGCTCAACAATTAAGGACTTAGATAAAATACAAGACAGAAACTACTTCATAATTCGTTTCAGAAACTTTATAATAAATTTTTCATAACAAGCAATACCGCTATGTAACGAGGGGAGACGGAGACCCGGCTAGTTGGGCGATTAATTAACATCACTGCCCTCTAGGGGGCGCTGCTCTCGGAATTATTCACTATCCCGTTCTTACCCTTCTGCGAAATAATTATTAACAGTAAACCTAATGAATTTCCCTTCTTGAAGTCCCCACATTATCCAAACTGAATTTCGACGTTTTTGTTTCGTAATTTCCATATTTTACAGGTGGATTTTGTTGCTGATTACTCAAAGATTATGAAGGTTTTTGTTTGTAAATAAACATGCGACCCTTTTATAGAATCTTTATTTATTTTTCTAAAATAAAGACCTATCCGTCGTTTTTTTTGAGCTTTGTGTAAGTCAACAAATCTGAAAGTCAATCAATCTTCCTAGCCTTTTCCCAACTATCTTGGGGTCGGCTTCCAGTCTAACCGGATGCAGCTGAATATCAGTATTTTACATGGAGCGATTGCCTATCTGACCTCCACAACCCAGTAACTGGGTAATACGATACTCCTTGGTAAGACTGGTGTCAGAGTTTCGGGCTTCTGACGACTCGTAACGACTGTCAAAGATCCACAAATGACAGCCGGGACCAACGGCTTAACGTGCTTTCCGAGGCACGGAGGAGTCTCGGTATGTAAATATGGTCACCCATCCACTGACCAACCCCGGCAAGCGTAGCTTAACCTGATGGATCGACCCGTGCGGCTTGTTATTACTTAGCCACGAGCTCCTCTTTCAACAAATCTGAAAGTATCAAACGGAAAGATACACCCCAAGTAAAGCTAACAATTTGTAGTAATCCAAAAATCCCAACAATTCGTTAGTTAACTAAGTCCATTAGTAAATGGTACCGGTCCATTTCTATCTGATTAAAGGCCGTCACAATCACTCGAGTCCCGATTCAAAGGGATTCCTAAAAATAAAGTTGTATAGGCAGGCTTCGTATTGTGTGCGTCTCGATAATTTGAGACCATCCTATATTAGAAGGGCTGATAAAATCTCCCATGGGGTTCCTTTTGTTCACACTTCACGTATTTGCAAATGAGCGATAGAGGAAAAAGGCGTGAGTGAGATTACGGTGCATTCCAATGTTACGGGCCCTGAGGAATCTTTACAAAGCAGATAAATACCGCAGATGCCCTCTTTGTCACGAGACATACCTCCGATTTCTTTGTACGTTACGTACAGATGAATGTGGGACATCTTACCTCGTGTCGTATTAGTTGATGGCTATGGAAGGATACGAAATGAATTTTTATAGCAATTTGAAATGTTACTTAATATTGTGCAGTTTTTTATTAGTGTAACGTACTACCGGGATTAAAAGTACCCTATATCTAAGTAAATCACGGTTATAAACTACCGTATGCTAAATTTTATCCATATCCGTTCAGCCGTTTTTACGTCAATCCGGTACATAGACAAACAAGCGGACAAAAATTCAAAATACTTCATTTTCGGCATCAGACTCGTTCAACGCCTCGTAAAATTAAAAAAAAAACTATTTTATTATATTTGTAGATTATGCGCTTCCTTACCTACTTTGGGGGTAAGGATCCTGCACAAGAGGGTAATGCGTCCTATAATATCCATATACCTATTTTTATTAGTCTAAAAGTTTGATTTCGTTTATAAGCAATGACCCCCTTTACAAGCATTATAATTTCAGTACAATACACTTAATATTATGTGCTTTGTGTAAGTATATAGAATCTCCTTTCTCACATATACAAGGAAGTCGGTAGCTATACATTTGGCCAAGACTCCGAGACCTGTCTGAGAACGTCGTTGCTCGGTGAAGCAGAAAATGACATAAGTGGCAATCCGGGAATTTAATTATAAAGAAATATAGCTGATGTTGTCCATGCTTATAATGTTCCTGGGTTATTTTCTGACCTAAGAAGCTTTTGTTACTTTAGTAAAAGCACCTGTCATTTTTGTATCTATGATACTTTGTTCTTATAATAGTAGTTTATTTTTATTAAACTATTGTGTAGAGAGCAGTCGCCCAGTGGTAACGGCCCCGACTTACGAGCTGTAGGTCGTGGGTTCGAACCCAAGCAGGCGCTTTACGTTGTGTAAATAATTTCATCACCACTGCTCTCAAAACAGTGAAGGAAAACATTGTGAGGAAACCGGCATGTCCTAGAACCAAAAATTCGAAGAAATGTGACATCTACCAACCCGCACTGGGCCCGCGTGGTAGATTACAGTCCACTCCCTCTCACAGAGAGGAGGCCTGTGTCCCAGCAGTGGGAACATTGATAGGCTGATTATGATTATGATGATTGTGTAGATATTATTCCAAGTATGTAAAAGAAAAAAAGAAAATAAAGGAAAGAGCTCATTGGGCACCAAAAAATTCGTCCGTATCGCTATCAGCGGGAAAAGTGTCCAAAAGGTATAGGTATCTATAATAGTTACTTGTATTTATATACTTTACATAATGTAGGCATTAAGCCCGCCTTTGTACAGTATTTTTTTTACTTGTGCAAAATTTTTAATAAATAATGTATAATTAAATATTATTGAAATAAATCTATTAGACACTTGTGTAGATAGATAGTTAGAACATGGAGTATATATCCAGGTATTTAATAAAAAAAATTAAATCATACGTTCATATAAGTAAAAGTGCTTTTAAAATTAAAATAGATCAGAGGCAGGCAGTTGTAGTCTTCACGATCTGTTCGAAAAAACGAGCGACCCCTAACAGTAGTCGCATATACGATGTGTAACATTTGACATCATGGCTGACAGTACCAACCGCTCGGAAACCGTATCGGAATTTTTAAATGACCGCAATTAATTAAATAGATTCCTATAATTACGAAATTTTCACAATATGACCCTCAAACTGTAAAATAAATATAAATAAAAAGATTTTTAAATAGCATTAGGATTAAATCTCATAGATTGTTCAATCAATCTTCCTAGCCTTTTCCCAACTATCTTGGGGTCGGCTTCCAGTCTAACCGGATGCAGCTGAATACCAGTATTTTACATGGAGCGACTGCCTATCTGACCTCCACAACCCAGTAACTGGGTAATACGATACCCCTTGGTAAGACTGGTGTCAGACTTTCGGGCTTCTGACGACTAGTAACGACTGTCAAAGATCCACGAATGACAGCCGGGACCAACGGCTTAACGTGCTTTCCGAGGCACGGAGGAGTCTCGGTATGTAAAGATGGTCACCCATCCACTGACCAACCCCGGCAAGCGTAGCTTAACCTGATGGATCGACCCGTGCGGCTTGTAATTATTTAGCCACAAGCTCCTCTTTAGCTTAGCTTTAAATCTCAAAGATTGTTGTGTAGACTAAAATTTTGTATGGTTTATTCTAAAGGCTTTTGCAGACCAGCGCGACTTGTCGCGCGACGCGACACGTAGGTACAATACAATTTCTAAGAAAACTTCACGGTATAACAATAACCGGTGTCGCGCTGGTCTGCACAAAGCTTTAGCCTAAAATGATTATTGATCAAATCGATGTCAAAGATCCACAAATGACAGTCTGCCCCAACGGCTTAACGTGCTTTCCGAGGCACAGAGGAGTCTCGGTATGTAAAGATGGGATCGACCGTTGCGGCTGTTATTACTTAGCCACGAGGTCCTCTGCTTGCTACAGACACACATTATGAGGTTAATACACGTAACTACTAACAATTTCCGCTTATCTAATATTAAACCTAAACTTACCACATTTTAGAGCAGCGTGTCAGTGAATCTATGGTAGTGTATTTGTATAATACTGTACGTATATTATAGTGGCATAATACTGAGAACCACAAAGGATCTAATCACCATACATTGCCAGTTTCCTATTAGCAATAACAAAGGCAATACTAGTGTGATATATTTTATAGAAGGTCTGTATTTTGCGAATGTGCAGATTGTCATAACATACAATATAATTTTAGTGAACATTTTGTCGAACAATTTTGTTTCGTATGTAATGTTTGCAAAAAAATGCTGTTTTTTTTAGTTTATCGCATAGCTATACGAAAAACAAAACGGCAATAAAAAAAAATGTCATGAGTTTGGTTTCAGTACCTATCTACATATTTCCATGAAGTTACATTTTTAGGGTTGCGTACCCGAACGGAACCGTATTACTAAGCTTTCGGTGTCCGTCCGTCAGCGGGCTGTATCTCACGAACCCTAATAGCTAGACTGTTGAATTTTTCACAGATTGTGTATTTCTATTACCGCTGTAACAAAAAATTATAAAAATGAAATAAAGTTAATAATTAAAGGATACAAGAAACGTTTTTTTTTCGGCGTGTTATACTCTATCACACTACGGGACCCGTCGTCGTGTGCGAGTCCGACTAGCACTTGGCCGGTTTTTTTGTATGTCACTTTTCCCTTCTTTACGTAAACTTTTAAAACTTCAATTTGTAATCCTCCATCTTAGCCTGTATTGCAGTAAATATATAAAATATGTTAAGGGGGATGCGTCAAGGTAACCCGCGAAATTCAAATTTTCTTACGGTTATTGCAATTTGCAGGTCAGTGTCAGATTGTATCTTAATTAAAATATGATTTGCGACCGTAACAAATATGGCTTTACAGATTTGTAATCATTAGAATCGGCAATGAAACTCCTTAAATTAGCATAATCCTCAAATGTCATGATTTCATGAAATAGTCATTCAATAGGATTACATGAACTTAGAGAGTTGTATTGATGATTTTTATGATTATAATTCTATAAATAAATATTTGATACGGCCGCGAATCATATTTAGATCAACATACAACCTGAATTTGACCTACGAATAGTAAAAAACGTAAGAAAATTGGAATTTCGCGAGCTACCCTGACGCTTTCGCCTTAAGCGTGCGAAGTAGGTCATTATCATCATCATCATCATCACCTGCATAAAGTCATCGGTAGGTATTATATTGCACAGCCCCGGAGCCCTTGAATTTTAATGAACAGTAATTTCCTCGTATTATATGAACTACATTCACATTATCGCCGACCATTCTAAGCTCATCATTGTCCGTTTGTGTGTGCAATGGATGCTCAGCAACGATGCTTGATTACGAGCCGCGCCAGCTAATCATCCTTCTCTCGTAGTGCGTAATTATGCAGTGGTTTAGGATAGCAACACTGCTATCTAGTGAACCCGTTCTATTATTAGTTATGGCTTAGATGGGATTAGAATTGGTTTTGATAATATCATTGGAGAGAAAATTTTCCAGGTACCATAATGAAAAATTTATTGTCTGATTTCAAACGTCAAAAATGTATGGTTAAACAGTCGCTAGTCATTACTTAACCTTAACGTTTATAAATAAACCCCATGAAATCTAGGAGCGGACTGGAATTAAGTCTTTTGGTGAGCTTCTTAGATTTACAATATAAAGATAAAATAATATTTAGTTAACTGACCGGCTTTAGTAGATATAAGATATTATTCTATTTTAAAGAACATGTTTATATCCTACATCAAAGTCTTAGAAAACTCTCAAATACAGTGGTAAGATCACAGTTTGCGAAAACCAACTTTTAATTGTAACTTTTAAGTTTCCGTGTAAAGCGTACGGAAAGTAATCAAATATCTTTTCTAAAAGCAATAACTTAACATGCTTCCATTATTTCAGGATCTACATATTGTAACTTTCAGGTGTCACACGTTAATTTGTCTACAACCTAAACAATACAGGCCTCAAAATAAATGTCAATTCGAACGTCGGAAAACATTTAACTTTTCTTATAATTAAATTAGCAACATGAAGTTCTATAATTAATTAAAAGTTCTAATTTGTATGCAAAAGGTAGGAATAACTTTGCGTCTGAAGTACAGATGTTTCTCGTCTGTGGAACATTGTTGTTTTATTTGATTCCTACTTCATTTCTGGTAAATAAATAAAGGCTAAATTATCAAGTTGAAGCACCCCGTCGGTTGTTTGTGGAGTAAATTGAATCTCTCCCTTAAATTGTTTAATCTAGACATCTTAAATGAAACTGAAGTGTCAGTCTGTGATCGTAAAAAATGACTATACCCAAATAGTGATGGGCAATTCTCGAGAATATTCTCCTTGCGAGAACTTTGCTGTTAAGTTCTCGAGAACATTCTTTTGGTAGGGAATTTACGAGAATTTAAAAATTGGATGACTTTATTGAATCGGTTTTTTTTTAGAGTAATAGTTTTTAGTGCATTTGAACGTTTTACGAAGTTTGAGTTTAAAATAAACTACACCACAACTTAAATTCTCAGTAAATTCTCCTGAGCGAGAACATTCCCGAGAATATTTCCGAGAAAATTCTCATAAATTCTCTTAAATTTCGTATGTTAAAGTACGATTTCTGTATTAATACGAACTTTAAGAGTTTAAAATAATCAGCATTAATAAAATGAATAAGAAAACAACATTATAAGAAAGGTTTATGGTGCAAATAATTTAAAACAAAATAACAATTCAAAATAATTTTGACGCAACTAAAATCGAATTTGACAATCGCGACTCCATGTGGTACTTGTTTGCCCTCCCTTGGGAATTTTTTAGAGCCGGAGGCGCCCAGGGGGGCAGCGTCGACGTGTTTTGATATGGAATTTTTCACTTTTTGTATGGAAAATATAAAAAAATATTACCTACATGTTGAGTTTTGGGGGTTTAAGGGTTTTATAACGGGAGTCGAAATTTTCATTATTTTTGCGATAGAACACACCATTTTCGAGATAATATAAGCTAAAGTAAATAAGAATTTAAGCTAAAATGAAGATTTCTAATCGCGTCTAAAATTTGGTGTTTCCAACTTAAGTTCGATTTTAGATGTGTCAAAATATTTTTTTAATTTAGAGATTTTTTTTTGTCAGAATAGTTTTAATTTTCTCATAGCCAAAAGTAGGGAATTTTAGTGACAGTTTAGTTAGTTTAGTTCGGTGTACAAGAGAATCGGCACCATTGTCAAATTCGATTTTAGTTGTGTCAAAATTATTTTTAAATTTATAGTTTTTTTTTTTGTAGAATAAGCAAAAACATAGCTTTAAGATTCTCATAGCCAAAAGTAACGAATTTTAGTGATAGTTTAGCTAGTTTATTTCGATGTATAAGAGAATCGGCGCCATTTCCAGTCCGATAATACAGCAGTAACGTTTTTTCAAGTAAAGTATAAAATAACAACAAAAGAAGTTTACTTTAGACCTTGAAATCAAAATATATTGTATTAAAATTTAGCAATTTTACTTCCATTTTTAAATTCTCGTATATTCTCCGTCGAAAAGAATATTCCAGAATATTGCAGAACATTCTCGATCCGAGAATATTCTCCGGGTGAGAATATTCTCCCGACCCATCACTATACCCAAACGTAATTCCTTTTGGAGAGCAGTGGTGGCCCAGTGGTAACGGCCCCGACTTACGAGTTATAGGTATGACTTCGAACCCAGGCAGACGCTTTACTTTGTGTAAATAATTTCATCACAACTTTGCAGCGCTCTCAAAACGGTGAAGGAAAACTTCGTGAGGCATGTCCTAGAATAAAAAATTCGAAGACATAATATGACATCTACCAACCCGCACTGGGCCCGCGTGGTGGATTATAGCCCACTCCCTCTCCAGAGAGGAGGCCTGTGTCCCATAAGCGCGGGCTTGCGGACGGAGAGCAATGAGTAGCTCGCCGTCCGATAAGGACCAGGCCCGGGTCGATGGCGCGTTGTGTTCCACGCGTGCCTCAAAGAGATGTCAGCACAACTGACGGGGTCCTCTAGGGCCGATGCCGACTGAGATCGTGGCAACGTATACAGGCAACTGAAGAAACACGGGTGGGTTTTAGTCAGTAAGAGTCTGAAACGCCCTTCGCTCCGCCCAGAGCGGGAGAAGTTATTTGATGGATTCCTACACAAAAAAACAAAAAAAAACGCCTGTGTACGAGCAGTGGGAACGTTATAGGCTGATTAGAGTTAAGAATAACTTTTTGGGTATTATTTTATATATACAATCCTCCGCGTCGCATCCCATTGCCGGCCCGCGCTATTAATAATCGTCTCACTTAGCGTTCTATCTGACTCTTTTTCTTTCTACTCGACTCCTAAGGGTCGTAGCGTGACGCTAAATGATTCAACAATCGTTGACAATACCTACCAATAGACACTTTTAGTAACAACTGAACTGTTATATACCTAATTGTGATATTACGTTCGTTCTAAAAGTTGGCAACGTCGCAAAGAGCTGTCAAACAATTTCCTGTTTTGATTAATTTGGCAATATTATTACACTGAATGTGATGTTGTAACCGTTTTAGGTGTAAAAAGGAAAAATAATGGAAAGTTTCTTTATTCAGTGTTACGATATTAATTATTGGATTTCATAATCAATAAGTATTTTAGTTCACAAGTTAGTGATATTTGATATTTCCTTACAATAATATTTCCAAATTAATCAAAACAGCGAAATATTTGACGGTTATTAGCAACGTTGCCCACTTTCAGAATATACGCTCTTAAGAAAGCCATAAATCAACAAAGAGACATGAAAGTCTAGTTAAACAACACGGTAAGTAATTTATCACCTCTGAAACCTTGATTTCTCGTTATATATTTTAGCTAACTGTAATGAAATCAGAAGTCTAGCCACTGGCTAATTTGTAATCCGATAAACTGACCTTTGATTCGCCTGACTACGAAGGGAATAAACTATTGTACGTTATTTTAACATTTAGGTACTCCAATGAGGATTACACTGAATTCTGATTGTAACAACTGTGATTTCAGCTAAATGGTTGACTTTAGTAGCCTTTTCTAAATTGTCCATCCGCAATTTCAGGACATTTCAGGGATTATGAATAAATTACTCATGATTTCAAAAACCCAACTGAGCGTCGTCTAATAACAGTTGAGCTTTCATAATTAGTTGTAAATTAATCGTATTTTATTAAAAGGTTCGCTCAGAAAAGAAAGCTTATTAAAAGGAATGACAGACAGCCATTCACAAATTTTGTGTTGGTAACTACAACGATATTAAAAAACGGCCAAGTGCGAGACAGACTCGCTCACGAAGGGATCCGTACCATTGTACAATATTTATCACGTTTCTTGTATCCGCTTGACTGTCACTAATAAGACACAATAAAATTTTAATTGTTATTGAGCTGCATCAGCCTTTTTAGTTGATCATGTATGAGGACCCCTTTTATTTTGTTGATGTGAATCGTCAGACCGCCAACAGCATCGCCGCGCGCTCGTAACTCTGCGAATCTCCCGCTGAGTTACGAAATTTTGGTATTAAATTAATATGCATTTTTGAAATAAAGAACATATTTTTTCCTTTATAAGAATCTGAATATTTTGTTTTTGATTATACGATATTTATTTCCTTGAATAAACCATCCTTTCATACATATTTTATTCTATACAAAATAGTTTCGAAGTTTCACATCTGCCAGGCGTCCCACGATGACTATTGTTCGTTTAGCGGTCATAGTAGTACACATTGTGTGACTTGAAAATTTCAAGTGTCTACCAATTGCGGGTCAAAAGATACAGACCTGTGACAGACAGACTGACGGATGGACGGACAGACGGACACCGGAGCCATGGCACTCTTTGTGTACAGAACCCTAAAACAATATTCGCTAGCAATTTGTTTTAATTTACTTTAAAAATGAAATTAGTGTTCTATTCGCATTGAATGTTCGTTTGTCATAGCGAGTTATTTATTTATTAACATAACTTTAAAATTAATAATATAATTTTACAACATCTAAAATAAAATCAAGCTTTGTTGATGATGAATGTTATGTTTCGTACCCACCAATTTCGTTTTACGAAATTGCACAAATAGAATTAACTGCTTAATTTTGTAAAACTCCTAAAAATATCAACACTACTGGGCCCGCTCGAGATGGCCACAACGGCATCTATCTACCTTATATACAATGCCGCCCATGGGCATGTTTTTTTGTTTATTTTAAAAATGGGGGTTTTATGGTCTATTTTGTTTTTTAAATAAATATTTAGAAAAAAAAGGTTTTCATCACCGTTTTTTTTTTCATAGTCGACAAATTTTAATAAAAAATGTTGGTTGATCCGATAAAATAACTCATAAGCTTTTAGAAGTAATAAACAGAATCCTATCCAAGCCAATAACATCGGAGATATCGCAAACACTACCAAAAAAAATAAAAAAAATCATAACATGAAAAATATTAAAGATCCCTTTTAAAGTTAATAATTATTCGAAAAAAAAAACATGAATATTAAAAAAAATATGGGCGGGCACATGTCCATGGGCGGCATTCTATAACTTGAAACAAAGTCGCCTTTCGTGTCTGTCTGTCTGTGTGACTTCGTTGGCTTAGTTCTTGTAATCTACTCAATGAATTTTGATGTATTTTTCTCCGTCATTTAGAAAATTTATTCTGAAAGTTTATGTGTATACACACAAGACACATACATACATACATTAATATTGAATTTGATATAGCATGTTTGAGCACGATGTTTTGACATGTCGCAACATAATTATGTAGATTGCTCCCGGGCAAGGACGGGTAACTGTATATAATTTAAAGACCACACTATATTCTCCCTGTAGATGAACACGATATGTCTAGACAAACATGATTTTAGTTTACTTGTCTTAAAATTCACTTTATTTACTCTTTCAGACACATCTTCGCGGAGAATCTTATGAAATGATAAAATGCGATTTAATGTAGATAGTTTGTGGTTTAAAAAGACGCTATAGCTGTTCTTGATAAAAACTAAAAGCTAAAAAAGTATTTGCCGAAACCCACACACCATAAATTCTACCTAAATCTGTAGTCCAAAAATATCACAAATGATCGGTTCCCTCTAACGCCAGACTCTCCGATTCTGCACCATTTAAATAAATCCCATCTTACGTAAAGAATTATACTTAATAATAAAAACGTCCCCAAAAAGTTTGTACCTTATTCCTTCGATTCAGAAAGTCAACGTTCGTCCTTGATTCTGAATTAATGAAGTTTTCTTCTACCGAGTTTACTTTTGTACTTTAGACATTTAATTATACGCGGCATTTTTTCAGGTCTAATCATGGTTTATTGGCTTTTCATAATTATACCTTACCTTGTTCTTGGTACATTTTTAGGCGGGGTCATAAATTTGTACTAAAAACGTAGATCATTTGTAAAACATGAAACTGATAAGGGGATATAATTAACTATGAAACTAATACTAAGCACTAAATCTGTTATCATTAAACTACAATACCTAGACTGGATCTCCATCTTCCACATTAAACCACTCTTCGATTCGTTGGCTCATCAACGACTTTACCGTCTCGATTGATCTAATCCACTCCCTCTCCAGAGAGGAGGCCTGTGTCCCATAAGCGCGGGCTTGCGGACGGAGAGCAATGAGTAGCTCGCCGTCCGATAAGGACCAGGCCCGGGTCGATGGCGCGTTGTGTTCCACGCGTGCCTCAAAGAGATGTCAGCACAACTGACGGGGTCCTCTAGGGCCGATGCCGACTGAGATCGTGGCAACGTATACAGGCAACTGAAGAAACACGGGTGGGTTTTAGTCAGTAAGAGTCTGAAACGCCCTTCGCTCCGCCCAGAGCGGGAGAAGTTATTTGATGGATTCCTACACAAAAAAACAAAAAAAAACGCCTGTGTACGAGCAGTGGGAACGTTATAGGCTGATTAGAGTTAAGAATAACTTTTTGGGTATTATTTTATATATACAATCCTCCGCGTCGCATCCCATTGCCGGCCCGCGCTATTAATAATCGTCTCACTTAGCGTTCTATCTGACTCTTTTTCTTTCTACTCGACTCCTAAGGGTCGTAGCGTGACGCTAAATGATTCAACAATCGTTGACAATACCTACCAATAGACACTTTTAGTAACAACTGAACTGTTATATACCTAATTGTGATATTACGTTCGTTCTAAAAGTTGGCAACGTCGCAAAGAGCTGTCAAACAATTTCCTGTTTTGATTAATTTGGCAATATTATTACACTGAATGTGATGTTGTAACCGTTTTAGGTGTAAAAAGGAAAAATAATGGAAAGTTTCTTTATTCAGTGTTACGATATTAATTATTGGATTTCATAATCAATAAGTATTTTAGTTCACAAGTTAGTGATATTTGATATTTCCTTACAATAATATTTCCAAATTAATCAAAACAGCGAAATATTTGACGGTTATTAGCAACGTTGCCCACTTTCAGAATATACGCTCTTAAGAAAGCCATAAATCAACAAAGAGACATGAAAGTCTAGTTAAACAACACGGTAAGTAATTTATCACCTCTGAAACCTTGATTTCTCGTTATATATTTTAGCTAACTGTAATGAAATCAGAAGTCTAGCCACTGGCTAATTTGTAATCCGATAAACTGACCTTTGATTCGCCTGACTACGAAGGGAATAAACTATTGTACGTTATTTTAACATTTAGGTACTCCAATGAGGATTACACTGAATTCTGATTGTAACAACTGTGATTTCAGCTAAATGGTTGACTTTAGTAGCCTTTTCTAAATTGTCCATCCGCAATTTCAGGACATTTCAGGGATTATGAATAAATTACTCATGATTTCAAAAACCCAACTGAGCGTCGTCTAATAACAGTTGAGCTTTCATAATTAGTTGTAAATTAATCGTATTTTATTAAAAGGTTCGCTCAGAAAAGAAAGCTTATTAAAAGGAATGACAGACAGCCATTCACAAATTTTGTGTTGGTAACTACAACGATATTAAAAAACGGCCAAGTGCGAGACAGACTCGCTCACGAAGGGATCCGTACCATTGTACAATATTTATCACGTTTCTTGTATCCGCTTGACTGTCACTAATAAGACACAATAAAATTTTAATTGTTATTGAGCTGCATCAGCCTTTTTAGTTGATCATGTATGAGGACCCCTTTTATTTTGTTGATGTGAATCGTCAGACCGCCAACAGCATCGCCGCGCGCTCGTAACTCTGCGAATCTCCCGCTGAGTTACGAAATTTTGGTATTAAATTAATATGCATTTTTGAAATAAAGAACATATTTTTTCCTTTATAAGAATCTGAATATTTTGTTTTTGATTATACGATATTTATTTCCTTGAATAAACCATCCTTTCATACATATTTTATTCTATACAAAATAGTTTCGAAGTTTCACATCTGCCAGGCGTCCCACGATGACTATTGTTCGTTTAGCGGTCATAGTAGTACACATTGTGTGACTTGAAAATTTCAAGTGTCTACCAATTGCGGGTCAAAAGATACAGACCTGTGACAGACAGACTGACGGATGGACGGACAGACGGACACCGGAGCCATGGCACTCTTTGTGTACAGAACCCTAAAACAATATTCGCTAGCAATTTGTTTTAATTTACTTTAAAAATGAAATTAGTGTTCTATTCGCATTGAATGTTCGTTTGTCATAGCGAGTTATTTATTTATTAACATAACTTTAAAATTAATAATATAATTTTACAACATCTAAAATAAAATCAAGCTTTGTTGATGATGAATGTTATGTTTCGTACCCACCAATTTCGTTTTACGAAATTGCACAAATAGAATTAACTGCTTAATTTTGTAAAACTCCTAAAAATATCAACACTACTGGGCCCGCTCGAGATGGCCACAACGGCATCTATCTACCTTATATACAATGCCGCCCATGGGCATGTTTTTTTGTTTATTTTAAAAATGGGGGTTTTATGGTCTATTTTGTTTTTTAAATAAATATTTAGAAAAAAAAGGTTTTCATCACCGTTTTTTTTTTCATAGTCGACAAATTTTAATAAAAAATGTTGGTTGATCCGATAAAATAACTCATAAGCTTTTAGAAGTAATAAACAGAATCCTATCCAAGCCAATAACATCGGAGATATCGCAAACACTACCAAAAAAAATAAAAAAAATCATAACATGAAAAATATTAAAGATCCCTTTTAAAGTTAATAATTATTCGAAAAAAAAAACATGAATATTAAAAAAAATATGGGCGGGCACATGTCCATGGGCGGCATTCTATAACTTGAAACAAAGTCGCCTTTCGTGTCTGTCTGTCTGTGTGACTTCGTTGGCTTAGTTCTTGTAATCTACTCAATGAATTTTGATGTATTTTTCTCCGTCATTTAGAAAATTTATTCTGAAAGTTTATGTGTATACACACAAGACACATACATACATACATTAATATTGAATTTGATATAGCATGTTTGAGCACGATGTTTTGACATGTCGCAACATAATTATGTAGATTGCTCCCGGGCAAGGACGGGTAACTGTATATAATTTAAAGACCACACTATATTCTCCCTGTAGATGAACACGATATGTCTAGACAAACATGATTTTAGTTTACTTGTCTTAAAATTCACTTTATTTACTCTTTCAGACACATCTTCGCGAAATGATAAAATGCAGGTGTCTCCTGGACTGCTTTCAGCTGATAGATTTGTTGACTCATAATACCTAGCTCATACCTAGTTATAAAAATATCGATGAAATATTTATAACACTTTGCAAAATAGATCCAAGTAGATAGTTTGTGGTTTAAAAAGACGCTATAGCTGTTCTTGATAAAAACTAAAAGCTAAAAAAGTATTTGCCGAAACCCACACACCATAAATTCTACCTAAATCTGTAGTCCAAAAATATCACAAATGATCGGTTCCCTCTAACGCCAGACTCTCCGATTCTGCACCATTTAAATAAATCCCATCTTACGTAAAGAATTATACTTAATAATAAAAACGTCCCCAAAAAGTTTGTACCTTATTCCTTCGATTCAGAAAGTCAACGTTCGTCCTTGATTCTGAATTAATGAAGTTTTCTTCTACCGAGTTTACTTTTGTACTTTAGACATTTAATTATACGCGGCATTTTTTCAGGTCTAATCATGGTTTATTGGCTTTTCATAATTATACCTTACCTTGTTCTTGGTACATTTTTAGGCGGGGTCATAAATTTGTACTAAAAACGTAGATCATTTGTAAAACATGAAACTGATAAGGGGATATAATTAACTATGAAACTAATACTAAGCACTAAATCTGTTATCATTAAACTACAATACCTAGACTGGATCTCCATCTTCCACATTAAACCACTCTTCGATTCGTTGGCTCATCAACGACTTTACCGTCTCGATTGATCTAAAAACGAAATGTGTATAAAGCTATTTATAGTTCAACTTAATTCGAGAACTCTAAAATAGATTTTACCGACAGAATATTCTCTCTAATCACCTCAATTTTAACAACACAATCTAGCTAACAACACATTGCCGATGATAATAATTAATGACTTCATAGTGCGAGAGTTGTTTGAAGTTGTTTACAACTTTCTCGACGTAAGTAAATGGACGTTATGACAAATTAGTTTAACTTGGTTACACGTATAAATAACAGGACAAGGTGATGGATAACTGCGGGGCTTCTGCCTCGGTCTCGACTTCTCGAGTTACTCGTACTAAATGCAACTTAGATTTGTGAGCTTAAACAGTTGTTGCATAGTTGCTGGACGAAGTCTTAAGTTACCTTCAAGGTCTTAGACAGTTCAGGTTTAAAAAAAAGCAAAATACCTAAATATTAATCGTTACCCATAATCGTTAACCTGGTGATCTACGTTTAAAAAAAATTATTAATACATTTATCACACTGAGCTTATTCACATTAGTAAGTAGGATTTCATCTTAGTTTTCGTTACAAACTTTTTTTTATTTACCACGTCTTTGACGCTCTTGGCCTGCATATCACCTGATGGTAAGTGATGATCGGGCCAAAGGTGGAAGCGAGCTTCACCCGGAATCCTCAACTACAGAGGAACTACTGCTGTTTTACCTCTAACGAAACACAACTGTAATGACGACAGTATTAGATAAGATGAAGTTAGCTATCCAGGCGGACTTATAACAAGCCCTAACAACAACCAAACCGAGCAGAAAGTTTTGCCCCCACTGGGAATCGAATCCCGATCTCTGGGTCTGAGACAGATGGTCTAACCACTAGACCACAGAGGCGGTTGAAAACTAATGCTTACCTTCTTTGAATTAATAATTTTCAGATCTCGTCGATGTTTAACTGAATATTAACTTAATACTAATATTTTCCTTCGTTATTAGTATAGAGTTATGGATTTCCGTCATCCGTTTCCGTGAAATTCAGGATATACTGCAAAGCTGCTAATATTCCAGTGCGGCTATGAAACACTGTACTGCATTATACATTCGCTGTGATGTAATCCCTAAACGGCCCTTTACAAAACAAAGGGTAGCACCACACAACACAATACACGAGTATATCCTTAGCTTAGGAATATGCAATTGCAATACCATTAACCAAATCCTCGCAATAGCATTAAATTCTATGTATTTTGGGGTGAACTGAAAAGGTATGGTTCTGATACTCAGCGCAAAACGCGAAAACAGTTACGTCGTAGACACAAATACGTATAATCTTTAAAGTAAGTCGCGCTACCGTAAGAGGCAATTCAATTTTAGCCGAGTGGCGGGAAGTGCTCCTACGTCACACATTCAAGACTGTCCTTGCAGCTAGTGTATGAATTATTCAGCTTTATGATTCTGCCGAGAAAAGTAATTAAGTTTTCCTTCGTAGAGCTTCGCTTGCGGCCGGCTCTGTGTTAATTAATCATCCTACCCGACGCTTTTCTCCACTTTCAGAAATAGGTTAATAATGGTTGTCTTTTTCGCATCCTTTCTGCCGTTTCCATTATTGAATAAGCAAATAAATTGCTAAGAGTTTTAATTAAATGCAAAGTTCAGTTTTTGCTAGAGGCCGTGTCGTCGCAGCAAACTTATTTACATTAATGCGGGATTTTATTTGTTTGTAGACGGAGACTTACATATTTATTAAGTGTACTACTTTTTATACTTTTTACACATGTCTGTGAGGCATAGACTGTTTGCAGACGAAGCGGTATTGTGTAACACCTGGGATATGCAGTTATATGCTGTATATTTTATACTAGCAATATTTCAACCAGAATGTAATCCGTCGTCATCATCGTCGGGTCTTTGAGCTGCCTAAGATAGGGTTGAGCTACACGATTACTGATGCATGCATACCGTCTGTCGGGACAGGTCAAAGCTGCAACGTCGCGCTGTCGCGTTGTGCCAGTCTGCACGAGCCTTAACTTTAGTGGTATATTAATAGTTGCCAAAAAAATTGTTCTCAAGAGGTCTACTTTTCGCAGAACTACCAGTAATATACTGTTTGGACTTTAAAAGAGATCTCTAAGTTTCTTTCTGCATAAAAATTTCTTCTCAGGGAACAGTCAACTATAAAATTACGGCGCCAGCTACTTAGTTTGCTGTTTTAAAGATCTACTTACAGAAATAAACATCTCTTTATCATATCATCTAAAACTTTATAAAAATCCATCTGAATCTAGTATCCTGTATGACAGTGCTGATGCCACGATCGAATAAGTGTTTGGTAAACTGGCTCTTAAGTTCCTCATGTCGCCTCACAACATTTACAGGAACTCCTGTGTTAGTCAGCTCGTAGCCGAGAACCACACACCGGTCTTAAATTAGAATACATGAATTATTCTGGTATGCTAGCAGAACGTACCAATTGTACATTTAACATCCGAAACATAAGGTAAGTGCATGTGTATTTATGTCTATCATAATTACAACTTGCCTTTGTGTGCAATGTGCACGAATTAGCTAGTGTCCGCAAAATATACAAGCCCGAGGCCCGTGCCTCATGCAAACGCCTGACCCAATTCCACCTTTACTTAAAAAAAATATACATTAATTACTAAACAGGATTTTTTTAAAGAAAATATCACCAAGAAAAAGAATTCGTTACGACACCCTTAAAACTAAAAGAGGAAAACTTCTGTTATATTATTACTCCAGTAAACATTATGTAAGTGGTATAAAACCTTCCTGGGATAATTTTAGTCTATAATAAACATAAAAATATATTCTTATGTCTCCAACGTTATATGAACACTTCAAATAACAATAACAATGAGAAAAAATGTCTAGGAGACATTAGGACGAAGATAAAAAGTTTCAATATTTGTTTTAATTTCGTAAAAAGGTCTGTTGGGGAGAGAGCGTAAATATCAATTAAGTATTCCGATGTTTTCTTGAAAAGAAACAATAGCACCAGTACAATTAGTCGTCCTTCATTAGCGGGGACAAATCCTTTCACTGGTACCTATTGCGCCTTCTAATTGCAGCATTAGAGGCAGAATGAACTATTGTAGCGTTGTCTGTCGGATCTGTTTTATTTTTAACGCTCCAAGCGCTCACAACAGGGTTTTAAAGTTCGCAACGTTAAAGACTATTGTTCGGACCAACAAACGATTCATTGATGAAAATGTATTTCCGATCTCGCATTATCCTTACATAGTGTAACAATACGACCTACGGAACGGAGCCTGCATTGAGTAAGAAGTTGAATTAGTATCTATTCACTTCCTTTTCTTACTCAAGGTATTTTTTCGAAGTTCTTTTATAATGTTGTATTTCCAAAGAATTGAATGAATGAAAGCAGTATTTGGAAAACTCGTCCACGGTTTACTTTAAATTAAATTCTTTAAAATACGTTTCAGAAAGAGAGAGAATTATATACCTTACTAAAGCAACTTTAGAAAACGGTTTACCTGTTCATGCAGCACTACATTTCCTCGGTCACAAAGCTAAAAATAATTAACGGCCCCTAATTTATAGAGCACTTACTGCAGGCGTATACTAAAATAATGTTCGGTAGCTGCCACGACGAATGTCTGAGCGGGCTCGTTTAGAAGCATCGGTTTAACTTAGCGCAAGCGGATCACACGCTCCATCGCGTAACGCGCCTGAAGATCCGCTCAGAATGGAGCCCCTACTAATTTAGGATAAGTGCTCACGTCCCGAGCTCAACGATTCGCCTGCGAATGGAAAATACCTTTGAACTACCGGGCTTTGACGCACCCCACGACAAATTATGCTCGCGGTAAATACGCACTATCTAGTTCACTTCGGCAGAGTTTCGACCGGCATTGATTGCTCGCTACAATGAAATAGAGGGTCGTGTGAACGTGTCTAAAGCGATCCCTAGCCTGTAATCTCCTTCTCCTACACTATCGTTGTACAGTTTTTTCAGGCTACCGTAAGACATGCTGGTTACAGGAACTTGTCGTGGACTTGCTAATGAGGTAGAGGAGTTCGCCTTGTTAATTTTTTCATGAAAATGCAGGTTTCCGTTTTTCAATGTCTGGCTTGGGTTGCTACTGAAACTATATGTTGTGTCACCCTATGTAAAATTTCTAAATCTATGGCTGTAATTTTTATGGCGTACATAATAAAGTACATCTATGATATGAAATGTACATCTGTCTATATGTTTGTGTTTATGATTATGCTTACGAGTTCAATATCGACCCACATTCATTACTCAAAAATAAACTTTTCAACGATACATTCTTTCAGCAAACTAGGGCAACAAAAACAGATTGATCTCGTGATCAATAAGTACATCTTGAATTCCTAGTTGAGTGCACGCGGGACGGGACGTGAGTGCATTTTGTCGTCGAAGAAACCAGTGAAGCGTGCCCGCTGCATAAACACATGCCTAGAAGCGAACAGCTAAGCTTCTCGCTACCACCCGCCCCGCTCGCGACGCAACACCCGATTTGAATATTGATGTTGTATAAACACTAGTGAAACTGTGAAACCAGCAGCCGTGTCCTCGCCACAGTTTTTAGTGATGCTCGAATTGTTTCCAGATTGAGAGCACTTTCAAGCGAGTGTTTTACGACATTGGAACAGGCGCAATGAGTGAACTAAATCACAAAGTTTAGCCGGCGGGGACCTGTTGTTTTGTGACGGGGACAAATTACTTAGAACAAGAGTTGTCTCTTATTACTTTTGCTAAATGTATTTTGATATTGCTTATAACCACATGACGCGAATGTAAACTAGAGTAACAGCTTTCCATTTTCAGGAACCGCAGTTTTCATCTTAGATATCCGAGATTTAATTACGGAGGTATTATCGGATATATTTCCGAGAAACGCACAGTACGCTACATAGTACAGTCGGCTATTATGTGTAGCTACCGTCAACATTATTATTTGAAAGCAAACCTGACGTTGCTCCGGTTATAACCAGAAGTAGGTACTTATGCAAGTAACAAGTGCTTACTTTATTAAGAACAAGTTTTCATTTTACCACTCAAGAAAACCTTCAGCTTAGCGAGAGCAAAAAATAAAAGTTCACCTAGTTTACCACCGCCGACGGCAAATAATAGACAAAACAGATGTTGCAGATATAAACATTTTATGATCTTGTACGTAAGCACTGCTGGCCAAAATAATAAAGCCTTTAATTTTGACGAGGGTAGACAGAGAAGTCGAATAATTATAATATTAGTACAATTTTAAACGCTAATGATGCTTGATACTTCCGAGTTCTACGCAATTAGCCTTTTTGACGATCCTTCCTACTTCGTTTCGTTCTGAAAATTATCGCGTGACGCTTTTGCGATCTTATTCTTAAAAGAGTGTAACAAAAAGAGAAGAGTGACATATCAATATCGTAATATTTATATCATCGTAAAAATATATATTAAATATTAGAAGTAATATAGGTAGGTATTTCTATTAAGTGAAAGAATAACTTAGAACATTTTTCACTTAATAAAGCATTTGATTACCCAGTCATGATTAATATTTATCTTATGCTATCGATTCCTAGAAACGCGATCCTAAAATAATCGTTTCAAACTTCCAAAGATCAGGTAAAATTCTTCGACGTTATACATATTTCTTGCGATTTAATAAAATAATTCACAAAAGTTATAACGTAAGAAAAATGTTGCTTTTTACCAGAGTGGGAAATTTCGCCTGCGGTTTTCGCAAAAAAGGTCTTTTGCCGTAAGCGATTTGTGAGAAAAGCGCGAAGCTCTCAAAGGTTTTCCCACTCCAATAAGATGGCCAAATATTCAGGATAAGTGCCAGTTTGATAATTCCGAGTGGTGTTGAAAACTTTTAACCTTTCAGTTTATCTAAGTAATGTTAACCCGTAGTCTCTTGAGCATTTTTAAGGTTAGGGTTCTGAGTACCTACCCACGATTTTTTTTAAAAGTTTAATAAGCAGTTATTACTTTAATGCAGTTACGTACTTTGCTACTTTGAAGATTATATTTTTTTTCCTCAAGATTTACTATTATTTATTTAAACATCAAGCAAAAGACTCATAGTGTTAGTAACAAAAAACTTACAAATTATGTTAATAAATCATTTCACACAGAAATCATTTGTGACGTCACTGCTGCAGGCTAACAGGGCCAGCCGATACCTTGCAGCAGTGGCTCACAAACACACAATCTAGCCTGCTTGCTACCATAGACAGGATGCTGTTGGTGCTGCCCCGTACCCTACTAACCAGGGAAGTGCACCGCTTCCGCATCACAGTGTAGAAACAGTCGACGCCAGCCTCAGCAAACAACCCTGATGCGCTGCAGTATCGAGGCAACCCCATCAGCACCCTGAATGCGTATATTGAACGCGAAGGGCGTCGTATGATTTCTGAGTATAATGAGCCCACAGACTGCAAAAGTAAAAAGACGTGCAGTAAGCACTAAATACAGTGCGCCTGACCTCCTTAGAGCCACGCCTGTATCTGCGGGCAATCATGTTCTGGTTACTAAGGTTTTGGTTTTAGGTTACTTATTCTTTTATAAGTTTGATTCATTAAATTCATTGTATAAGTACATAAAAATTTCGTTACTATCATTAAAATTAAGCGTTCAGATGTTTAATGTCAAACATTGTCGTGGTCTTGCTTTTCTTGCTAATTACTTTCACGTGAGCAGCATTCACAAAAAACACGAAAGGATTAAGTTAACTTTTGTTTCGACAAATGAAATCATGTAAAAAATAAAAAACAAATCTTATAAACAGTCTCAAACCTTGTTAAATAAAAAGCTTGTAAAAACGCGAGAACGTACCACGCATTTACGAAGTGGGTAGCGTAGTAATTAGTTATTTTTCTGTTTTCTTTGTTGAATGGGGCTGTGTTGTGGCCATTACGTTGGTTCGTGGCGTTCCGCCGGTATCCCTGTAAATGTGGGGCCACGCCAATTGCCCGGGGCAATTTCTGTGAGGCGTTGTAATTAACGCCTCAAAGTATCCGGGTTTGGAGTGAAGAGCGTCGAGATCATTGCAAATACACTTTTAAAATGGCGACCTGATTGGTGCTCGGTTACATAAGTACAGGTATATATCAAATGAGATTGAGTTTAATGAAGAGAAGTAGTTATAGTAACAATATGGAAATTGCTATTTTTGTTTGACATTTCATTTTTGATGCGTAGCGCTGAGTCTAGGTCCGTACAAGAATATGTGGGTGGTTTTTAGAGACAAAAATATGGCTCTAAAAATCGTTTGCAAGTTAGTTTCGGTAATGGACAAAATAGTAAAAAACAAAACTAGTTGACATGCGTTGTGTTTGTTCTGTATGCTCAACAAAAACAAAATTAATGAAAAAAAATTTATTCAAAAAACCAAAAACCCGACTGCAAAAACATGTAACTGAAAAGAGAAAAACAAGCATTATAATCTATAGAATTTTGGTATCGCAGGCGGGGACAAACAAAAGTTACACCATATTTCCGGTTATTATTGTTATAATTATTATTGTCCCCGCCTGCGATACCAAAATTCTATAGATTATAATGCTTGTTTTTCTCTTTTCAGTTACATGTTTTTGCAGTCGGGTTTTATGTTTTTTGAATAATTTTCTTTATTTCAAGTTTTTTAGTTTTATTAATATATCTTAATTTGGAATTGACTCATTAGCAGCTTTTATTTGATACCAATATTGTTGTAATTTATTTTTTTAAAAAACCTTCTCCTCCCTTTTTTTTGTATTTGCAGATGCAATACATAAATATTATATAGCCTATGTCACTTCTACGATTAAGACGAATCTAACGACACCTCATATGTTAAAATCCATCAAGCCATTTAGGCTACAGGGCGTGCCAAAGAAATAGACATACATACATACATACATACTCTCGAAAACATTACCCTCCTTCTGGGGCAGTCGGGTAAAAATTAACCAAATTTTTGTACCACAAATAACATAGAACTGCATTCGGGCATTTTTTGTTGTAAAAACATTACCCTCCTTCTGGGGCAGTCGGGTAAAAAGGACAATACAGAGTGATTTCATAGAAAAGTGCAACACCTCAGCGGTCAAAATGTATGGAACAGCAGATTTTTTTTTTAATAACCCACGAAAAATTTCAACGCAAGGGTGTTCAGAATCATGTACTGAATCCATGTGTATCAGTTTTTATGTCGATGTCCCTGCCACCCTGTATAAGTTTCGAATATCGGAAATTCGGAATAACACAAGTGTTTTAGAAGTATACATTAAAAAAAACTATTGTTATTTACGTAGCAATCTTTAGTGACAGCTGAAGCGGGATAATGGTTAATTATAAAAGTGCCTGATCACCTACCTAGCTTTTTTTCAAGCAAATTGGAGTGGTTTCTGGTCGACTTAGCATACTGAACTCCTCGTCCGCAACTCGAAAACTGAAGAAAACTAATTGGGTACACCGCTGATCCTTAGATTTTTCAGTACTCGTCTTCTTACCAGTCAAAGGTAATCATTATCTGTAGCTACGAAGTAGTTGTTCTTAATGTATATTTACTAGAGTGGTCCACAACGTAGGCACTTCCATGAACAGACAACGTTGCTTAGCGGCGTTGTGCACTTTCTTTGGGATGGGTAAAAAAATTTAAACTTGCGTCAGGAGACGTGACCGCAAGATCCGTTGCCTAGCAACCGACAAAGTTAATATCAAAATAAATAGTCTTTGACTAAAGATTGCGAGGTAAGAAATTTTACCCATATTGATGGGTAAAAAAAAGCAGTCAAAACATACTTCATGAAAAGTGTTTATTCAAAAATGCACAACGTTAATGTTCAAATTTTCACTTCTGCTGGCACTCCCGGAGTGCAATCCGTTGTTTTTGTTTTCCGGATATTCCCAAAAACATTTCCATAATAAATTAGGTATTCGTGGATCACACGAGCCTCATAAACTTGACTATTACATTCCACCCTACTGTAATGGCTTAAGGTTGCAAGTATGAAATGAAATTGCTTTATTAATACAAGTGTTGGAAATAATCTGCACCACCGCCAGCGTTCGCGAAATACACCCTCGGGCCTCGGACCGGATTGTTGCTGGTCTGACAAATAATTGTTAGCTGTTTTTTTTTGAGAAATAGCACAGCTGTTATGTTACGAGGCTGGCAAAATTAAATTGGTCGAGAATGTACCTGTTTGAAATATATAAAATAGATGTGGGTACCTTTAATAATAATAAATAATACCAGCCTATTATTATGCCACTGCAGGGCAAAGCGCTCTTCTCATACCGAGAAGGCAAGAGCATTGATCACAAACGGCATGATTGTGCACTTTCTAGTCCAGGTTTACATGTGAACCTGGACTAGAAAGAGCAAAATCATGCCATTTTGGTATATACCGTAGTTTAGTTTACATGTTTATGCTTAGAAGCAAGAATCTAAATAATTTTTGCCTTCGGACTGTCAATTTGGACGATCCTTTTTGCGTTGGTAAGTACCTGATAGTTTTATTATCCCCTTTTATAACCAGTCTGCTGTTTCAAAATTACAAAAGTATTGAAAATTCTTCTAGCGGAAACTGGTCACTGCTTACCTCCTAAGTAAATTTCAACAACTTGTTTCCACTGTAGGTAAACGTATTATTATTTAACTTGTGGCCTCTCGCTTTAGTATGCGACGTACAAATATGTTCAGATATATTGCTAGTTTCATGCGCCAAAACGTTTGTCATGAAACACTTGAATGCGAAATGAAGTTCTGGCTTTTGGCACAAGCCTTAACAAAGACTATAAAGGTCAGTTTTCTTTACAAAAACCACAAAATTGTGTAGAGCGTTCGTTTGCATCGGTTAGTTAATTTGACACTAGCTTTTGCATGTGACTTCGGCCGCCTGAACGTCGGAAATTATCCAACGGGAACGTACATAATCAGCCTATAATGTTCCGACTGTTGGGATACAGGCCTCCTCTATGGAGAGGGAGTGGGCCATAATCCACCACGCGCGCACAGTACGGGTTGGTAGATGTCATATGTCTGTGTATGTAATTTTTTTTTTGTTCTAGGACATGCCGGTTTCCTCTCGATGTTTTCTTTCATCGTTTTGACAGCAGCGGTGATGAAATTATTTACACAAAGTAAAGCGCCTGCCTGGATTCAAACTCACGACCGACAACTCGTAAGTACTCGGGAACGTATAACCAGGAATAAATAGTATTCTATGTCCTAACTCATGTCATGGTCTACCTTGTGTGTCAACTTTCATCGAAATCCGATCAGCCGTTAAGGAGTGAACAGGTCCGTAGGAGACGCCCTAGGCGTCGGGAATCACGAGCCGATTTCCGGCCACCGTAGGCGCTGGCTTGCGGACGGAGACGGGAGAGCAATGGGTAGCTCGCCGTCCGATAAGGACCAGGCCCGGGTCGACGGCGCGTCGTGTTCCACGCGCGCCTCAAAGAGATGTCAGCAAAATCGACGGGGTCCGTTAGGGCCGATGCCTACCGGGGTTGCGGGAAGTCCTACGGGTAAACCGTGGCCCTGGCACAAGCAAGGGAAGGAACACGGGTGGGTTTTAGTCAGTAAGAGTCTGACACACCCTTCCGCTCTGCCCAGAACGGGAGAATTCATTTGATGATTTCCCACATAAAAAAAATAAAAAAAATGAGTGAACAGGTACCAGACAGACAGACAGAGTTATTTTCGCATTTATAATATTAGTTTAGATCTAAGAAAGGTTTACTAAAGCTCATAGTTATCTAAAATCAAAACCTGAATTCCGTCTAATCCTCATTGGAATAAATTACCCTTCACATTCAGGCAGAATCGAAGGTCAGTTTATCGTGTTACAAATTAGCCAGTGGCTAGGCTTGTGATTCCATTTCAGTTAACTAAAATATATTTCAGGAAATCTATGTTTCAGGGCTGATGAATTATCTAGTTTAATAACTAGACTTGGATTTCTCTTTGTTGATGTATTGCTTTCATAATGATAATGTTTGAATAATATAAACAGTTCAGTTGGATAGTGATAGCCTAGTGGTGTGAACGTCAGCCTGCCAAGTCATAGGTCTCGAGTTCGAACCCAAAGCACGCACCTCTGACTTTTCGGATTCATGTGCGTATTGAATAATTATCAATTGCTTCAAACACGGTGAAGGAAAACAAAACATCGTGAGGAAACCGGCATGCCTGAGAGATATTTCTCGACGGCATGTGAGGCCATGGGCGGCTTTAAAACTGTGACACCAGGTTAGTCACACCACATGAAAAGAAGAAGTTCAATCTAATAATGTGAATGTTCATTAAATAATGACAATTTCCGAGAACGATCGGCGCTAAAACTAGTTTCAAATTAATTTCCAGACTGTTTACTAAAAGTAATTAAGTAGGTACGTTTTGGTACAACCATTTTTTACGATCACAGACCGACATTTCAGTTTCATTTAATATGCCTAGATTAAACAATGTAAGGGAGAGATTCAATTTACTTCACAAACAACCGCCGGGGTGCCTCAACTTGATAATTTAGCCTTTGGCCCTTTTCTCACTGGTCGGTACGTCAGCGGTGCGGGATCAGCATGCAGCAGCATACTTCAATGAGCGTTTGCTGATTGGCTCGGTATACGCAACAGCAGGTCGGGATCGTTTCGGTTTACCGCGTCTCCGTACAAACATCCAGTGCAGTCACACACGTCACGCGTTTTACAGCATGCTTGGTATACCTACTCGGTCCCAAAAGCTTACCGGGCGCCTATATTTCAATGAATGCAGTAATGCACAAATTATACCGAAAAAATAACGTCAGGTCCGTAAATGAAAGCAGCGCGGTATCGTTTCGGTATACCGAGCATACTATACCTAAACGATGTCGCACCGACCCATGAGGAAACAGCCTTTATTCATTACCATCCAGAAATGAAGTAGGAATCAAAGAAAACAACAATGTTTCACAGACGAGAAACATCAGTACTTCAGACGCAAAGTTATTCACCTTTTGCATACAAATTAGAACTTTTAATTAATTATAGGACTTCATGTTGCTAATTTAATTTTATGGAAAGTTCATGAATGTTTTCCGAAGTTCGAATTGACATTTATTTTGAAGCCTGTATTGTTTAGGTTGTAGACAAATTAACGTGTGACACCTGAAACTTACAATATGTAGATCCTGAAGTAATTATATCATGTCAAGTAAGTAACATGTTAAGTTATTGTCTTTTGAAAAGTTATTTGAATACTTTCCGTACGCTTTACATGAAAACATAATAAGTTACAATTACCTGAAAATTTTAACATGATTGGTGGTATAGGTATAGGTGCTGAAATATTGTGAACAAGGCAAGTTATTAGGTTTTTGAAATGTCGCTCGTATGGTTAACATTGAACCCGTATTAAATAACAATACTTACAATGACTCAAAACGGTGAAGGAAAACATCGTGAGGAAACCGGCATGTCTTAGTATCAAAAATTCGATGATATGTGACATCTACCAACCCGCACTGGGCCCGCGTGGTAGATTACAGCCCACTCCCTCTCACAGAGAGGCGGCCTGTGTCCCAGCAGTGGGAACATTAATAGGCTGATGATGATGACGATAACTTACAACGACTGAACCACTATTTCTGTGGTCTAAGCACTGATCATGTGAACAGGAATTTTCAAATTAATAGGTAAAGAGGCACTACAAGATTGTTTTTCTAAATCTTGTATTCCTCTTCATTGCTGAAGGCACTTATTTGTACAATTTATTTACAGTCTTCAACAGACTTGATACCATGCACTCTCTGATGATGCGGAACCACGAGATTGTTCTTCTTCCAATTATAGTTTTCACTAAAAAAAAATCATAATAACATGGAAAATATTATCCAATAGATTCCTACCCGATAATTATCGTAACGAATTTCAATCCCATCTAAGCCATAACTAATAATAGAACGGGTACACTAGATAGTAGTGTTGCTATCCTAAACCACTGCATAATTACGCACTACGAGAGGAGGATGATTAGCTGGCGCGGCTCGTAATCAAGCATCGTTGCTGAGCATCCATTGCACACACATACAGACAATGATGAGCTTAGAATGGTCAGCGATGATGTGTGTATTTAGTTATAATGCGAGGCAATCATGGTTAATTAAGTTTACAGAGTTGTGCAAGTGATAGGGTTAAGCCTACTTGCATAACTCTGTAAACTCATATCGACTCTGTAAATCATAATGTTTTTTTTTTAATGTGTATTCTTGGCAGGCTTAGGACCATGCCTAAACCGTCCTCAATCAGATTATCAGTCTATAAAAACAGTAATGTTCCTACATTTAAAAATAAAACAGTCTTAGTTACCTCACACACCGATTTCTCTTTTTCAGTCATCAGTAATTTGACATTCGAAAGAAGAAGACAAAGCGTTGTGTAACTAAGTATACAGACGCTATACAACGTTTATTAGTAAGGGGGTTAATGCATAGAATTAGTACTTAGATACTGAATAACAGTTTTCCAGGAAAATCCAAAAACAAAGTTTAATAGCTCGAAATTTTTAAACAAATCTTTCACCACATTTTTACCGCCGAAACCTCTAGTGTTAGACTAAAACGTTTTATTTTTACTTTTCGCATTTAATTTTTCGGTGCGTTTGTATTACATACACGTGGTACAGTACGACACAACTTAGATGTAGCGTATATTTGAAAATTTTCATTCATTCATTTCAATTTCACGGATGTATTTGGCTATAAGACTTTACAAGTTATTGCGTTTTCGAAAGATCATTTTCACCTAAAGCAGTAATAAAGATTGGTGATTTTGGATGCGCACTCAGTTCGGGTGGTGATCGGTTTTACGAATTTTGCCGATGCTACATTTAAGTTGTATCGTACTGTACCTAGTTCAAAAGGGTTATTTAACACCAATAATATACGTAGTAGCAATACGACCGAGAATAAATGAAACATGGCAAGTCGTTAAACTGAACTTGGAGGAATGTAGCCGGTTAAGCGTCCCTGGTTCAATCCCTAGGGGATGAGGCAGACACGTACCGTTCACTCAGCACTCGAGTTTCTACTATCCTCAAAGACAATTTCACTGTTCTTTTCCTCGGCTCAAGAGCTCGCGATATAGCTGACATAATACTTAATTTTGTTCAGATACTGTTTCGTCATAATACGGATTGTGGATCGTGGGTGAAAGTATGAAATGCCAATGTGACGACTTGGCTAAAGCTAAGGCTAAAGTTGTGTTATGGCAGCCTAAGAATTGTTCATAAAAAGATGTTTTTAGTGGAAGTGAGCTTTCACAATACGAGTGAAAATAATTCCGAATAGTACCAGTTCTGGGGAGTTTGTTGCGCCACTTCTTCTTCCCAGCTAAAGCACTAAGAAGTGGTGAAGGGTGGACGTTTTAGAGGACTGTCTTATGTAATTTTGACTTTCGAAAAGTGCTGATTCTCAGCCTAGTTTGAATAAAAAATGACATTTTAATTTGAAATGAAAATACAGTAAGAATAAACAATCTTTGGTTGCATAGAATGAAGGTATACAGGTGAGTTGTTATAAAATAATGTGTGTGTTTTTTAGACTTTTGACTGGCCTCGTTGCATGAACAAATAAGTATAAGTTTGAAATGAAATACATATTTTTGTAAATATGTTTTCAAAAGTTGTTTCGTTACAAACTTATACTTCTTTTTTTGTGAGGATAAGCCTTTTTAATCCTTTGGCACATGAGTTAGTCAGTTTTGTGGTGGGTGGAAACTAAAATAAAGCGTGTACGCAGTGATTTATTTCCTGAAAACTGCATTTATTCTGTAACAAGACCACTTTACAGAGTTTTCCCAACTCATATATTTCAAACTCTTTCGAGATTACAAAGTTATGCCCTCTCCGAGTTTTTACAGGAAAAGTGGATTAAGATTTTCTATATCTACCTAATATATCAACATTACGGTACGTTCGTATGATTTATAGGCCAAGTTGAGGAACTTCTGCATGTCATCCACTGGCTCTTTGCGAAATTTTCTAAAGAAACTTTAAACTTTTTACATTAGCACGATGATGGTGACTAACCTAGGTATTATATACCTATTTTTATTTAAAACTTAAGATTTCCTGCGGAACTACGTGAAAAGGGAATTCCCGTCTCGTATTCGTACCTATTGTGAAACAATTTAATGAATAAGATTGCTAGTACCTAGAGAAGAAAATAAAATGAAAGGAAGTTTATTAAATAACAATGATATTGACTACATTTATTTTAAAATTCCATTAACTCTTTTTGATTGCTGAAAAGCTAAGTGTAAACATACTATCTAAAAATTTGTCTATTTTACTTCAAAACTTTTTTCCCCCAAAAGAAATATGTAAAATTGGTGTAATTTAAAACAAACGTAATCAATAAAGGTTTAAAAACCGCTAGATACGGTGGCATAGCGGAGTAGAGAACTAATGATATTTGTCTGCGCGGTGATTAATGGCAACCGAGTCGCGGATTGTTCGAGCGGGATGAGTTCTGAAGAAGCATTCACAACCCGTGAAATTAACTTTCGTCGCCTTTCGAACAGCCGTCAGTTTATTTTCACAGAAGCGTTTCACTTTTTGTGACCAAGTACCAAACGCTTCCGACGGTATTGGGAATGTTTGATTATAGCTTCCCTATTAGGCACACGGTAATGAGATTCCGAGTAAGGGCTTGTATGTACTAACAGAATTATAATAAAATTTCTCAGAAAACATTTCTTATTTATTTCACACAATTAAAACTATTTACACTACGTACTAAAGAACAATGACTAACTAACTATACTTTCTTAGTACTTATGGTATTAAGAAAGTTTTAATAAGTGTCATGTAAGTGTTGTGGAGCAAAACAGAATTAAGGAGATATCTCGTACAGAAAGAGATAAAATTTTTCCATTTGCAGAATAAAATTCGAAGTTAAGCTCACATTTTAATGTTAGTTACTTATTTATCTTCAAACTGACAGAACTATCTATCAAGCTTCAGTTAGTTTGTTTTGCTAAATTAATTAGCATTTTAATTCTCATTAATATTTTTTGCGTTTGTTTTGTAGAGAGACGCTTTTATGTTGAACTACAAGACAAGTAAATAATTTTTTTTTTTATATCTCAACATCATATTGTTACAGGCACTGGTTAATAAAATGCACCATCTTAAATAGAGAATAGTGTCTGAGGTAGGAGGATCCTGAGTTACAGATCACCCGGCTCTCTCAGATAGGACATGTTAATTTTACAAAAACAGTAGAGTCAAGATACAAAAGTTATAATACATAACTTACGTAAATATCCAAAAAAAAAAACTGTGGAAACTTGTAAATGGCCTTCAGGGTGTCACCTTGTTTCGCAGACAGAAATTACATAGAATTTCGTTTCGCACCAAAATGTTTCATATTTATTTAGTTCTTATATTTTTATTTCGAATATTATTGTTTCAACAACTATTTACTTGGATGAAACATTATTTCACAGAAACACAATTCAATGAATTTTTAATCACATTTTTTTATTTAACAAACTTATCAAACAGTAGAATTATTTTTTAACGAATATTGTTTGTTCAGTTATTTCAACGAAAATGTAAGAATAGACGTTATGCTTTATACAACAATAGTGTGTGTGTGTGTGTGTGTAGTGTAGTGTCTACTATTAGGGCACTCCGACCATATAGGTTAGGTTAGGTTAGAACTGTGACCAACTACGCGCGAGCCGAGCGAGCGAAGCGAGCGGTGCCGCGGCAGCGGCCGACGAGCGCTACATCGGATTTGGTCGCAGTATCAAGATAAGGGCACTCCAACAGATGAACCGCTTTCATATAACTATACTACGGTATATAGTGTGTGTGTAGTGTATTGTCTTTTAATATAACTATTAGGGCACTCCGACCATATAGGTTAGGTTAGGTTAGAACTGTGACCAACTACGCGCGAGCCGAGCGAGCGAAGCGAGCGGTGCCGCGGCAGCGGCCGGCGAGCGCCACATCAAAATTGGTTGCAGTATCAAAAATATAGGGCACTGGGGATTTTCTTGGTAATAAGCTTTATACTAACTAAACAGTATGAGAATAAAGAATATTTGATTTGTTATTCTATGATATGAATATCGAAACTTTTAATTTTATTTGTAACAAAAATCAATGATTAAAGTTTATTCAAAGTAAGTATTCTGCGTATTGATTATTCTGTGAAATGATAATATATGAAAAATTTTATGTGAAACGAAATTCTATAAAACTATTTTCTATAAAACAACGTACAACCGGCCTTCAGTTTTGTATTGTTTAAGACCACTGTGTAAGTTAGCTGTAAGAGCTCGTGGCTAAGTAATAACAGCCGCACGGGTCGATCCATCAGGTTAAACTACGCTTGCCGGGGTTCCATTAACTCTTTTTGATTGCTGAAAAGCTAAGTGTAAACATACTATCTAAAAATTTGTCTATTTTACTTCAAAACTTTTTTCCCCCAAAAGAAATATGTAAAATTGGTGTAATTTAAAACAAACGTAATCAATAAAGGTTTAAAAACCGCTAGATACGGTGGCATAGCGGAGTAGAGAACTAATGATATTTGTCTGCGCGGTGATTAATGGCAACCGAGTCGCGGATTGTTCGAGCGGGATGAGTTCTGAAGAAGCATTCACAACCCGTGAAATTAACTTTCGTCGCCTTTCGAACAGCCGTCAGTTTATTTTCACAGAAGCGTTTCACTTTTTGTGACCAAGTACCAAACGCTTCCGACGGTATTGGGAATGTTTGATTATAGCTTCCCTATTAGGCACACGGTAATGAGATTCCGAGTAAGGGCTTGTATGTACTAACAGAATTATAATAAAATTTCTCAGAAAACATTTCTTATTTATTTCACACAATTAAAACTATTTACACTACGTACTAAAAAACAATGACTAACTAACTATACTTTCTTAGTACTTATGGTATTAAGAAAGTTTTAATAAGTGTCATGTAAGTGTTGTGGAGCAAAACAGAATTAAGGAGATATCTCGTACAGAAAGAGATAAAATTTTTCCATTTGCAGAATAAAATTCGAAGTTAAGCTCACATTTTAATGTTAGTTACTTATTTATCTTCAAACTGACAGAACTATCTATCAAGCTTCAGTTAGTTTGTTTTGCTAAATTAATTAGCATTTTAATTCTCATTAATATTTTTTGCGTTTGTTTTGTAGAGAGACGCTTTTATGTTGAACTACAAGACAAGTAAATATTTTTTTTTTTTTATATCTCAACATCATATTGTTACAGGCACTGGTTAATAAAATGCACCATCTTAAATAGAGAATAGTGTCTGAGGTAGGAGGATCCTGAGTTACAGATCACCCGGCTCTCTCAGATAGGACATGTTAATTTTACAAAAACAGTAGAGTCAAGATACAAAAGTTATACATAACTTACGTAAATATCCAAAAAAAAAAACTGTGGAAACTTGTAAATGGCCTTCAGGGTGTCACCTTGTTTCGCAGACAGAAATTACATAGAATTTCGTTTCGCACCAAAATGTTTCATATTTATTTAGTTCTTATATTTTTATTTCGAATATTATTGTTTCAACAACTATTTACTTGGATGAAACATTATTTCACAGAAACACAATTCAATGAATTTTTAATCACATTTTTTTATTTAACAAACTTATCAAACAGTAGAATTATTTTTTAACGAATATTGTTTGTTCAGTTATTTCAACGAAAATGTAAGAATAGACGTTATGCTTTATACAACAATAGTGTGTGTGTGTGTGTGTGTAGTGTAGTGTCTACTATTAGGGCACTCCGACCATATAGGTTAGGTTAGGTTAGAACTGTGACCAACTACGCGCGAGCCGAGCGAGCGAAGCGAGCGGTGCCGCGGCAGCGGCCGACGAGCGCTACATCGGATTTGGTCGCAGTATCAAGATAAGGGCACTCCAACAGATGAACCGCTTTCATATAACTATACTACGGTATATAGTGTGTGTGTAGTGTATTGTCTTTTAATATAACTATTAGGGCACTCCGACCATATAGGTTAGGTTAGGTTAGAACTGTGACCAACTACGCGCGAGCCGAGCGAGCGAAGCGAGCGGTGCCGCGGCAGCGGCCGGCGAGCGCCACATCAAAATTGGTTGCAGTATCAAAAATATAGGGCACTGGGGATTTTCTTGGTAATAAGCTTTATACTAACTAAACAGTATGAGAATAAAGAATATTTGATTTGTTATTCTATGATATGAATATCGAAACTTTTAATTTTATTTGTAACAAAAATCAATGATTAAAGTTTATTCAAAGTAAGTATTCTGCGTATTGATTATTCTGTGAAATGATAATATATGAAAAATTTTATGTGAAACGAAATTCTATAAAACTATTTTCTATAAAACAACGTACAACCGGCCTTCAGTTTTGTATTGTTTAAGACCACTGTGTAAGTTAGCTGTAAGAGCTCGTGGCTAAGTAATAACAGCCGCACGGGTCGATCCATCAGGTTAAACTACGCTTGCCGGGGTTGGTCAGTGGATGGCTGACCATCTTCACATACCCAAGCAAAAAAGCACGTTAAGCCGTTGGTCCCGGCTGTCATTCGTGGGTCTTTGACAGTCGTTACGAGTCGTCAGAAGCCCGAAAGTCTGACACCAGTCTCACCAAGGGGTATCGTATTACCCATTTACTTGGTTGTGGAGGTCAGATAGGCAGTCGCTCTATGTAAAATACTGGTATTCAGCTGCATCTGGTTAGACTGGAAGCCGACCCCAAGATAGTTGGGAAAAGGCTAGGAAGATTGAAGATTGATTGTGTAAGTTAGCTGTAAGTTTCCCGAATAAAATAAAGGTTTTATGTACTTTTCATTTTCTCCATCTATTCTTTCTGTCGTTATATATTTTGCTAACTATCGTCTGCATGCATTGCAAGTATTGCGAAACGGTTAGTAGTTTTGCCATTTAGGTATGTTGTAAGAGCTGGGGGCCAAGTCTACTAATTTACAAACGTCACAGTGGTCTCTCGATGGTGAGTTTTTGACAGATTTTGTACGGCAAATCTGTCAAAAACTAACAATGGAGAGACCATTGTGACGTTTGTAAATTAGTAGACATGGCCCCCTGTGCTAGTGTTCATTGTTCTCATACAATTCAATCAGATTTTCTCCTGAAAACCTCTTCTTGGAACAGAATAACAAGTTTGTTCTTTTAAAATAACAATATAAAGCTTTGTTCTTAGCTAGAAACAACTAGACGCTCGCCTGACTGCTGTATTCTATTATGTATACTCTACTTGAACCAGTGTAAGCAAACCACTGGAGAACTCTACAGATTGTAATTAACACTAATTACTAGTCGAAAAGGTCTTCAACGGTTTCTATTGCAGCATTTGCGTCGTTATGACTGGTTACTATCACTGTGGGAGTAGAAATACTCTGATTAATTTGATATGCAATACCTTAAGCCGGAATAATTTGACTGTGTCGTTGGTAGGGTAGGATCGCAAGCACGACTGCTAAGTGTGGTGTTGAGTGGTTTTTTTTTTTTGGGTGGGAAATCATCTAATGACTTCTCCCGCTCTGGGCGGAGCGGAAGGGCGTGTCAGACTTTTACTGACTAAAACTCACCCGTGTTCCTTCCCTTGCCTAGACGGGGGCCACGGTTTCCCCTTAGGACTTATCCGCAACCCCGGTGGTAGGCATCGGCCCTAACGGACCCCTTCAGCTTCGCTGACAACTCTTTGAGGCGCGCGTGGAACACTACGCGCCGTCGACCCGGGCTTGGTCCTGATCGGACGGAGAGCTACCCATCACTCTCCGTCCACAAGCCCGCGCCTACGGTGGCCGGAAATCGGTGATCGATTCCCGACGCCCGGGGCGTCTACTACCGCGGCGGCTAGGAACTCGAGGGAGCGACCTTAGTCTCTGCCTCACGCGCCCCGCCTCCTCCTTCACGAGCATTACTGCTTCGCAGAAGGAGGTGACAGCCTGCCATGCCCTCTCGCTCCGCACCATGGCCTGGACCAGGGCCGGACGTGAGAGATCACTGCCGCCGATCGCCTGCACGAGGACACGGCGGTGCTCCACCCAAGCCGGGCAGACCTCCACCGTATGCTCCACCGTGTCCTCCGGGCGAACCACGCAGTGGTGACACCCGGGCGTTTCCTTCTGGGTGTTGCGTGGTGGGCTCGATTCTCAGATGGGGCAAAATATTTTATGTTTTTCCATAAAGAATTTTCAATAGCAATCCAAGTCTGAATTTGGGCACGATTCATTTCAGTAAGCTCTGCTCCTATTTTTATTACCAGCGAAATTTGGGTGTACTAAGGTACCAAGCGTGGTATAATGAATGTACGTATGTTAATCTAAAACTCCAAAGTAAAATAAACCAGAAGACAATTTCATAATTGTATAACTTTATAATCATCAAAGTTGAGTCACGCAAACATCCTTCCTACGGCGTCATTGCGTTGCGCGTTGTGTAATTCAACCGAACATGAAATTTTGCGGTAGCTGACAATAATTATGTTCCACGCAGTCGCGGCATCCTGTATGTATACTATCATGCCGCCGTAACGTATTGCTAAGCGTTGCCGTTTTCATGTTACACTCGGTAAACTCCGAACTGTTCATGACTTTATACAGGGTTCGTGCGAATGATTATTTGATTGGTAACTTTATTTATTTAATTGCTTTATCCAAGGAATAATTCAGAGTTTTTGTTAGCTTTTCCATTAAAAAAAATGACAAATGCCTATTTTATTCCACGGATAAAGGATATCTGGCGTTGGAAGAATCAGCCCTTAATGGAAAATGTTATTTTATGTGTCGACTTAAAAGTTTTTCTTGGAAAAACGTTTACTTTTTTTCAGACGCCTCTTAGACTTGTTCCTGTCACATGAAAAATAAAATGATAAGTCAATTCCAATCAGAAGCTAATATTTATAAGAAATGCCTTTACTCAGGATCTATAAATCTGAAAAAAACCTTTCCATTTTAGTTCCAAGAAGTGTTTTTATGCCCGACGAAAATAGGTTATGAAATCCTGAGAAAAAAGTCTCTGATTATCTTGAAATGTTTCAAGCCTAATCTTTAAAACGGCTAAAAATCGACTGTCTGGCTGCGCTGAGAGATTTGTAATCCCGTCGCTCATAAACTGTTCGACGAAAGTAATAGAATTCAAGTTTTGAATAAATAGATCCATTGTACAAGTCTGCCAAACTTAAGGGTACGCTAGTCGGTCATTCTTCCATACAAACGTGGTAACTATGGTGATTACTCGTGTTTGACGGTGTACGTTCAAAACTAATTATATCAATTTAGCTTGTTTCTATAATATTATTCTAGCCCTGTATGGAAGCAGAATTGGAAAAAAATATTGGTCGGGAAGTTATGAGCGTCGAAATTTCAATATTTCAACACTCATTTTAACTCGTGTTTGGTTGGGCGTAAATAAATAACTTATTTAGTAAGAAAATGGCAAAATAGAAACCGCATAGGGATAGATAATTTATTAAATAGTTCAAATAATTTTATTTTGAATAAACATTCAGTAGTTATACGCCCGAAGGTTTGTTCATGAAACTTTACGCGCTCCTTTTTGTTATAAATCATTGTCTATTTCACTAAATAAATTAAAAATATTTGAATAAATTAATAAAAAATAGATAAATAAATACTAAATACATAAATAATTATACAATATAGTTACGCCACGAGTTCGAACCGTCGACTAGTGGACCCTTAAGCTAACTAAATCTCGGGATAAAAGCACTTGGTAGGTGTCACCAAGAAATTGCAACAGTGTATAGTGCAGGGTACACACTGTAGTGCAGGGGATGGGCCAGCAAACCACTAATGGATCGGCGTGCGTCATGCTCTATGTCAATAAATGCTCTGGCTTTTAATGCTGCCTTTGTTGAAGTAGGCCAATTACTATCAGTGATCGCAATTACGGTCGTGTTGGAGCAATGGCTTTCATGCCCCAAGCGGCGTGCTCTGGAAAAACTGTTGTGATTGATTTTAACAATAGGCAATATAATTACATTAAATAAACCGAAAACGTTCATCGGAAACTTTACCCCTGTATTCAAAAGTGGATTAAAAGTTTATACCAATTTACAATTAATTCGATTTCCTGGAAACGGAAACAATACAGATTTAAATAATGATTTGAGTCACAGTTGAATAAGACGTCTAAATTATCCAATTGTAAACTTCTAAGAGTTTCATGTTGTTGGAAAACAAGCCGACGTCTATCGCTCTAAGGTTGGTTTTAATATGAACAGGGAAGTAGTCCTGATTGGATTTTAAGGTGCATCTAGGAGACCGTTACGATAGTTAAAACGCGAAGTGGTCATTTCGCTTCACTTGTGATTGAAAAATAAAAGCGCTCGTAAATTACAGCACAGGCCAGAACTCGGGGAAAAGCGTACCTAAGATTTATAAATCAGCGTTCTATTCGCAAATATGCATTTTATTTGCGATTCAGTCGGTTACTGTGATTTGGAGATCAATATGTAAATGCATTCGTGAGTGCACGCGGCCCGGCGGAGGCGTGAGTGCATTTTGTCGTAGAGAAGGAGGCAGCCAGCCGTGACGCCGCGACCTACTGTTTCTGACTTTGTGAGACCAACCTCTGTAGGATTTAAATGTAAAATTCTTTCACATTTTGTAACACTTCGTTTCAGTGTAGCTTAGTTTCAGAGGCATTTATTATGCACATTACTCTACTTCATCATATGTCTAGCCTTTTCCCAACTATGTTGGGGTCGGTTTGTACTCTAACCGAATGCAGCTGAATACTAGTATTTTGCATGGAGCGACTACCTCCATAACCTAGTTACTAGCATGTTACTAGGTAACACGATACCCCTTGGACTGGTTGTCAGACTTTTTTTCGGCTTCTACCGACTGTCAAAGATCTACAAATGACAGCCGGGACCAAAGGCTTAACGTGCTTTCCGAGTCACGGAGAGGTCTTGGTATGTAAAGATAATCACCCATCCACGGACCAGCCGCGGCAAGCGTAGTCCCGTGCGGCTGTTTCCGCTTGTAACATGGTTATTTTAAACTTGAATTTTGTGGCTTATACCTAGAAGTTATGGCAGCCATTTTGTGAACCTTATTTATTTATTTTAATTTTTCTAAATAATTGATACAATTCAATATATTTTACGTTGTTCCTGTTCATTGTTTAAGTCAACAAGATTTTATTAATTTTCCCAAACTAAGTTGGTAATAATTTATTATGCCTATTGCTCTTATAAATTATTACTCACTTGTAATGCTTTTCTCAGGTAAAAGAAAATATTAAACCGCGTAAAAGAAAAATATCGTAAAAATAAGTTCAAACTTTTAACGAAACCGGTATGAATATTTTATAGCCTAAAATCTTTTGCCTGAAAATTGTTTTATTTTGTCCATTAATAACTTACTTAAAATATCATCTGTATTTCTACAGCTAAGTTCACTTTTACGATTTCCGACTTTGATAGCTGTGCTACATAAAAAAACAAACGTAAAAAAAATACTTGACAAAGAAATGTTCAGAAGACAGGTACCAAAATAACATTTTCCTGTCCAAGCCATCCGCCATTAGAATTTACGAAAACACTTTATCAAAACAAAGATTAATGACGGCATTATGTTAAATAGGCGAGCTATTTACAAGAGAAACACGGTTCGCGGTAGTGATTGAATAGTTGCATGTTCAGCGGTATTAAAAGCCTCTGTCGTGGCTCGCCGTCGTAAGTTCGACTTAATATTCGCTCTGTAATGACTTGAGAAAATCACTAGTGATTTGATAGGCGTGTAGTGTTGATCGTTACGCGTTAACGAGACGTAATTAATATCGGCCTACAGATAGTCTAATCTGATTTGACGAGGCGGTCCGTAGGTGCTTTGGTTGGGACTTGGGATAGGAGATCGACCGTTATTGCGGTGTCATTAGCTCTGCGGACCGTTATTGTTTACTGTATTTAATTTACTTGATGAATTTTCTAATTAATATCGTCGTGTCTTTCATGTACCTCCAATTATAATGTTCCTGAGCTATGCAGTTGATAATCTTCCTTGGCATTGTCCATTTCATTACCAAAGACAAAGGAATGAAAGAAGACAAAGACGAGACCTCAAACATAATTTTCTGTTAAAAGTAAAATTTTCTTGAACAAAAGACTGGAAAAAACTAATGTAGACATGAATATTTATATATTGGTTCGCCTTATTACAATATTTATGAAAGAAGGTAAAACTATGTACCTATGTTGAATAATTCAAAGTACTGCCATAAATCTTTTTAATCCAACCGTCTGTATGTCCGTTAAGTGTTTGTAGGCTCTGCAAAACGTACATGCCTGACGGTCTTCCATCTAGTAAAAGTTTAATTACAAAGCAGATCCCGAAATCTGATAAGCAAACCGTTTGATTCAAAGTACGAGTAGCACAGATAAGTTGAAAGTAAATTAAAGTAACCGCAATGCTTAGTTTGTTGATTGTTTACGATTATACCTAAGTAGATCTACGGTGTCAAAATTTGTTGGTATGCGGTTGCAACACAAGCTGTTCAGTGAAGTTAAATACGACTTAGGCGAACTTCTGCGACATACCGAACTAGACTAAGACGCCAGTTTTGGCTGCGAAACTAGTTGACTTTGTTTCAACCGTACTACCTGATATAAGTCCCCGTAGTAGGTACCTCGCCAAGTTGGCTGGAACTTACGATTTTGGTTTTGGGACTAATACTCGAATTGATATTCAGAGACAAACTACTTAATTCAAAATGGCCTTGAAAATTAGTTTGTGTTACAATACTAATGGTATGTCGTTTAACTACTACATATGTGACTGTCCATTTTAGTATTCTGTGAATGCGCAATCTTAAAGCAGGTAGGTACTTTTATCAAAACCGCTGTACCAGAACCGTTTTCCTGAAGTTTTCGAAATTAAAACCTAGTAGTAGTGATCCTTTGAGAGTCTTTCTTGGCCCAGCATACAACATCTCCGTAGATATATACGGTATTTCTGTAATACATTTTATAAAGTGAACTTTATAGACGGATACCACTATACAGCCTCTTGCTATTCAAATCCTTGTGATAGCACTTCTATGAAGAGATAAGCTGAAATACTTTCTGTAACAAAACTAAATAAAATACTCTGCCGCGAATTTCTGCGGAGATTTTTTTGTTTCTCGACTAAATGAAATATCATGTGGTTTATTTCTTTCTCTTTGTAACTAAATGACGTCTTCCTCGCTCCTGGTTTCCGTTTTATTATATTTACAGAGTTTTTTCTTATCTGGCAACTTTATCGCTTTTAATAATATTATTTGAAGTCATAATTCCCCTGAGTGTTCTTAATTTGATTTCTATTATCCTTTTCGACAATTCCTTATTTTCTTTTCCTCGCCTTCGGTATATTTTGGTCTCATTTGGAAAATGTATTAGTACAATAAATCAGATCATAATTAATTTAAAGTGTTCGACATCGTTTTTTGATATCATTTTTATTATAAACTAGCTTCTGCCCGCGGCTTCGCCCGCGTGGATGTCGGACTTACAATAGCAATGGGTTTCATTTTGACAGTTCAACAAACGTTATTTCTCGAACATAATTATTCCACTCGGCGCTCTGGCGCGTCATCCCCTGGCTGGCCCGCCCCTCCACCCTCGTTCTGAGCGCCGTCGACTCAATATCGCAGGTCATTCTTATCTTTCTAACTTTTAAACTATTTGTCCAAATTACTTAGTGTAAAAGAAAAACTTTATCTACATTAAATACCAAAAGCGATGAAGGTATTTATTTTGATAAGAATTAACTAAATACCTACTCTAAAATATGCAATGTAAAAAAAGTATTCAATTTAACTGTATTTATTGCTCACTGTTTTGGTTATAAAGGCTTCCACATAAAAGGTGTCGCGGATATGCTGTCGCGGACTTTTATTTAGAACTCTTTAAGACAAACAATCCCACAATACATTTTCTTCATGTAACTCTAACGGTTTAGGCAGCGCACGCAGCAAACGGTGGAGGTCTGCCCGGCTTAGGTGGACCACCGCCGTGTCCTCGTGGAGGCGATCGGCGGCGGTGACCTCTCGCGTACGGCCCTGGTTCAGGTCATGGTGCGGAGCGAGAGGGCATGGCAAGCCGTCACCTCCTTCTGCAAAGCAGTAATGCTCGCGAAGGAGAAGGTGGAGCGCGCGAGGGAGTGGCAAAGGCCGCGCCCTACCAGCCCTAGCCGCCGCCGCCGTAGGAGACGTCCCGGGCGTCGGGGATTGATAGCCGATTTCCGGCCACCGTAGGCGCGGGCCTGCGGATGGAGAGCAACGGGCAGCTCACCGTCCGATAAGGACCAGGCCCAGGTCGACGGCGCATCGTGTTCCACGCGCACCTCAAAGAGATATCAGCAAAACTGACGGGGTCCGCTAGGGCCGATGCCTGCCGGGGTTGCGGGTAGTCCCAAGGGGAAACCGTGGCCTCTGGCAAGGCAAGGGAAGGAACACGGGTGGGTTTTAGTCAGTAAGAGACTGAAACGCCCAGAAATCATTGGATGATTTCCCAACCAAAAAAAAAAAAACAATGGCAGCGCACGCAAAGATAGATCTCAGAGGGCAGGAATTTTTCCGACTTACTTGATACTTATCGTTATGTTATGGTCAAATCACATAAAATCTTTATAAATTGTAGCCTATGTGTTATTCTAATGTATAAGCTACATTATTGTAAAGTTTCATCAAAATCCGTTCAGTAGTTTTTGTGTGAAAGAGTAACAAACATCCATCCATCCATCCATCCATCCTCACAAACTTTCGCATTTATAATATTAGTAGGATTAAGGTAGGGCAGTGTTTTTCAACCTTTTTCATGACTCGACCCCCTTAGTATAAAAAAATTTTCGCGACTCGACCATTCGAGAACGATTTGAACTCAGTCGAGATTCCCGCTGAGTCGAAGTTTCTGCAGCACGAAACCTAGCCTGATGTTCCCGAGTTGCAGAGAGCCTTCCCTCGCGACCTTCCTCAGATTCCTGTGATCGAACTAATCTCATCCTTTTAGCATTTCTGCTACATTGGGAGAGGTTGGATCTTCTTCGAAGCATTCTTACAATAAAATAGTACTTACTACTTAACCACACAGTTATTTAGTAAACACGTACTATCGTAAACAATTAAATTATAAATACTTACAGATTATTATACAGTCTAAAATTATCACAGTTTAAGTAATAAGTGTTAAAACGTGTAAACCAAACGTTTAGTACGTTTGGTTTACACGTCTCAACTAACTTTATAAAACAAAAGAATTGCTAGAAAAATTAATTACTAACCTGAGCTAATAAACTTATACTTAATAAAGAAAATCAAGAAAAGAAATGCCTAACCTATACCAAATACTTATAATATTTATATACAAACCCTAAATAAAAATTAACATAAGTATACCGAAAATCAAGGAAAGAAATGCCTAACCTATAACAAATGTTCGCCGTGATTCTTTAAATTGACATAACTTTTTTATTTATGAACCGATTGACATGAAATAAACACTAAATGTTAAGTGAAGCTTACTACAATATATTAGTGAAAACCGCATCTAAATCGAATAAGCCGTTTCTGATATTAGCGTGCACAAACACACAGACAAACAGACAAACAGACAAACCGACAAACAGACAAACAGACAAAAAAAAATTTAATTACAATCTCGGGTTCAGCATCGATATAATAACAACCCCTGCTACTTTTTTTTCATATAGTTCCATTGTACAGACACCACTTTTCTACAAATTTATTATATGTATATAATATATATATAGATAGATAGAATAGATAATAAATCCCTTTAGTTACAAACATTGGTACGCATCGATCAAATATTCGTAGAGTCTAAATGTAGGGTTCCAAAAAGGCTTCAAAACAAGTCTAAATTAATGTTAGTAGGATACTGGGAAGTTCAGCTTTGGTAATGAACACTTCAATGTTTTCATTGCTGCAATGTAAAAAAAACGTAATCATGTTATCCTTTTCAAATAATTTATCGCCTTCAATTTGATAGAAATAAAACCATTTAAACTCATTTTATTCGAATCTGTAGAACTCGTATCGTACTGGCAGCGAAGGGGTGGACTCGGTGTTTATTGTGGGTTTTTTAATGAAACCCACAGGGTACAAATGACAATATTTAATGCCTTGACCAACAATAATGTATAATGTAAAAAATATTGAGAGATTCGACACACATTGAATAACGACCGGTGTGGCGGTGTCGTCGACTGACTCTGTTCAACGATTGAACGGAACGGTTGAACGGAATGGTGGAGCGCTCCGCTCACTCCACGCAGGTACCCCCCGCACGTCGCTGCTCCCGCGCGTCGCGCCGTGCCGTATGCGTGTGTGTGTGTGGTGCTTATGCACGCACACATGCTAGGCGTCAACAAGTTGCCCCCCCGGCAAGGGACTGTGGCTTGTAGAAACATCAGGCCGATCTTCAACTGGTAGCGGGCACAGTCGATTGAAGGCGCGCCGAAGTGTGCCCGATGTTGTCTTCACGTCTGCTACCCTGGTCACACCGTCGGAGCCCGGATACACGCTGGTTATTCGCCCGAGCAGCCATCTGTTTGGTGGCAGTCGATCATCCTTGACCAGCACCATCTCTCCAAGCCGTAGGTCTCTTCCCCACTTGCACCATTTCTGTCTCTTTTGCAGCTCTGTAATGTATTCTTTATGGAATCTATCCCAGAAATGGGTCTTTAATTGTTGAGTTCTCATATAACGTGAGAAAGTGCTCAACCTTGTCGTGTCTTGTGCCTGAGGAGAGGGTAAAACTGTTAATGTTCGTCCAAGAAGAAAATGTGACGGTGTGAGGGCTACTAAGTCTGAAGGATCAGAAGATAAAGGAGTTAGAGGCCTTGAGTTCAAGATAGCCTCTATCTGAGTAAGTACTGTGTTCATTTCCTCGTAAGTAAGGTTTGCAAGAGCAAGTATACGTTTCAAGTGATGTTTAACCGATTTCACTGCACCCTCGGCTAAACCATTAAAGTGTGGGCTATAGGCTGGTGAGAACTTAAAGTTTATTGATAAATTTGAAGCGTGTGCACTTAAATAGTTTGCATTTAATTTTAAAAACCTAGCCAGTTCATTACACGCTCCTACGAAACATGTACCATTGTCCGAGAAGATGTTGACAGGTTTTCCTCTGCGGGCAATAAATCTGTTTAGAGCAGAAATAAAGGTTTCGGAGCTGAGATCTGTCACAAGCTCTATGTGTACTGCTCTAACAGCCAAGCACACAAAAATGCAAATATATGCCTTAATTAAATTACTACCTCTACCCTTTCGGTTCAAAATCATAACTGGTCCTGCATAATCTACTGCTGTGTTTATGAATGGATAATCTGCATGTAGGCGCTGCTCAGGAAGGTTGCCCATTATTGGCTGTGTGATTCTGCCTGAAAAACGACAACATGTAACACAGCTATGTACTGTTTTTCTAGAAAGATTTCTACCGTTTAATGCCCAAAATTTATGACGAATGTTTGACAGCAGTAATTGTGGACCAGCATGCATGAGTAATTTGTGATAATATTTAAAAATAAGTACTGTGATGTGATTAGATGCATGTAGCAATATGGGATGTTTGGTGTCGTATCTATAATGTGAGTTAGACAGCCTGCCTCCAACCCTAATAAGACCATTAGAATCTAAGAATGGATTCAAATTAGTTAATTTATTTTTTAACGGCAATTGTTGTTTGTTTTTTAATAATCTATACTCCTGATGAAATGATTCACATTGTGAAATTCTGCATAATGCAATTAAAGACTTATTAAGTTCATGTAAAGTTAACAACCCTATATTTTTGTTATGTGAATACCGACAATTATGTATAAATCTTAATACATAGGCTGTAATGCGCTGTAGCTTACTAAAATTGGAAAATTGGCTCACGAATTCAACTGGTTGTTGCTCTGAGACATTTAAATGACTTTGAACCTTAAATTCCGGCAAGTCATCTTCCTTAATGGTTGTTGGTGGGCCAGGCCAGTTAGACTCTAGTTCTGTTAAAAATGCAGGTCCTGACCACCACAAGGTATTGGATTCCAGATGACGAGCATCTGCTCCACGTGACCCTATATCAGCAGGGTTCAATTTTGTAGGTACATAACGCCAAGTACCTGGTTCTGTAAGAGACTTCAGTTCATGAATTCTGTTATAAACAAATGGTTTTAATAGATTGGACTTGGAAGTATTAATCCAAGCTAATACAATGGTTGAGTCACACCAGTAAGTGCAGCTGTGAAGTCCCATCAATGAAGATTTCACCTTATCAGCTAAACGAGCTGCTGATAAAGCTCCACTCAATTCCAACCGTGGTACTGTCATTGGTTTCAGTGGAGCTACATGGCTCTTTGCAGTCACCAACTTCACTGTCACTTCGTTATTTTGAGACACAGACCGTAGATAAATACAAGCACTGTAAGCTTGTGTTGATGCGTCGCTAAAGGCATGCAGTTCGCAAATGACAGGATAGTCACAGGTGACATGTCTTGGTATTCTTATTTTCCTAATGTCACTTAATGATTGAATAAAGTTACACCAAGCTGCTTGAATCTCACTTGAAACGTTTTCATCCCATGTTATTTTTAATGTCCACAATTTTTGTAGAATAATTTTAGCTTGCAATATGCAAGGGTTAATGAGTCCAAGTGGATCAAATATTTGAGCCATGGTAGATAAGATTGTGCGTTTTGTGATGTGTTCGTGTTGCTTAATGTCTGCTGAAAATAACAACACATCTTCTTTACAACCCCAAAGTAATCCTAATGTTTTGGAATACTCATGGTTACTTAGATTGAGTAATTCATCATTGCTATTTTCACCTATGAGTTCTTGTATAATGTGTGAATTATTTGACTTCCATTTTCTTAAATGAAGTTGCCCACTTTCAAGTTGGTTAATGACGCCTCTGCAGATATCTACCAGCTTAGACATATCATTGTCCCCATAAATAAAATCATCAACATAAAATCCTTTAATGATAGCATCTGAAATGGACTTATCAGTGCATTCTTTTCCCAGCTGAACTAGACATCGTGTTGCAAGATATTGTGCAGATGCGGTACCATAAGTTACAGTGTTGAGTTTGTACTGTTTAAGCTGTTCGTTAGGTTCGAAACGCCATAGTATCTGTTGTAACATATGTTGGCTTTCAACTACCTTTACCATTCTGTACATTTTCTCAACATCTGCAGTAACAACATGTTTAAACTGTCGGAATCTAATTAATATACTAATGAGGTCACTTTGTACTGTAGGGCCGACCATTTGAATGTTGTTAAAGGATAACCCTGATGAGGTTACTGCAGATGCATCAAAAACAACTCTTAATTTAGTTGTTAAACTTGTTTCACGTAACACTCCATGATGTGGCATAATGTATGTGTATTCATCCTTATCTGGAGTTGTATTTTCAGTCATGTGACCTAATGATATATATTCCTTAATGAATTCAGCATATTGCTTTTTGAATATAGGGTCACGCTTGAATCTACGTTCTAACGATATGAACCTAGACAGGGCTTGTTCATATGAACTACCCAGCTGTTGAGGCGATTCTTTTAATGGAATTGTTACAATGAATCGACCATCACTTCCACGTGTAGTTGTTTGTATGAAATTACCTTCACATTCCTGTTCCTCTTTGGATACAGGTTTGTGCGCTGTGACCATTTCAAGTTCAAAGAATTTTGTTAATTGATCCTGAAGTTGATCATCATAATGTGTACTTGAATGATTGCAGTGGACTGTATCAATGCTATGTTGTAGTGAGTGTGTGGGCCCAGATATCAACCACCCAAACTTTGTTTCACTTAATGTGGGCTTATTTTTACCTAATGAAATATTATTATTTAACAATACACTCCAAAATAAGTCCGCTCCAAGCAGTATATCTACTTGTGACGGTGTGTGGAATAAAGGATCCGCTAATGTAATATTTTGGGGTATATCTAGCCCATTGTGGTTGACTTGTTTGGAAGGTAATGCTTGAGTAATGTTTGGAACCACAAAACAATTTATGCTCTCAGAATATGAACTGTTGAGTGATGATATAACGACATCACATCTTTTAAATATGCAGCTAGACTGACGATTTAACCCTTCAACTAATGTCGAGGTTGATTGAGTTGGTAATTTGAGTTTGTCACATAGGCTGTTTGTAATGAAGCTTGATGTGCTACCATTGTCTAATAACGCACGGACTCTGTGTTTGTGACCTTTGTGATCAGTAATATTAATGGTAGCCGTAGACAGCAATATAACGCATTGAGGATTATGAGTGGCTGACAGAACCACATTATCTTGTGTGCTCGATGACAACTGTGTATTTGACTGTGCTGTGCAGAGCACTACACTACTAGTATCTGCAGTAGGTTGTGTAGATGTAGGTGGAGAATCAGTACTACCATTGTTTGTATCCTGTGTACTGGATGGCCCATTCAAATGCAACATGGTATTATGTCGCTTTTGACAGTGGCCGCAGCCACCCATCTTGCACTTAAATGATTTATGACCATTACGTAAGCAGTTAAGGCACAGGTTAAGGGATCTTGCCTTCTGAATACGATCTTCAATGGAAAGAGACTTAAAACTTGAGCAATTATAAATGGCATGGTTACCTTTGCATAATGGACAACTATATGGTCTGTTCTTGGTTGAAGACTCCGAGTTGGCAATAAATGTCTTTTGCTTATGTGTACTGTCACCTTGTTTGGTACTGCCACTTTGTCTTCCTTTCAAACCATTGTTATGAACTTCCGCAATAGTTTCTAATAAATCAGCTCGATTCTTAAGAAATTTGTTAAAATCAGCAAGTGTGGCTAAGTCATCTAATGCATTACGGTAAGTCTCCCATTCCCTACTTGTTACTGAATCCAATTTACTTGAGACTATGTGTATAATGAGCACATCCCAACCATCTGTGGGCAACTTAAGTGTTTTTAAGGCTCTTATGTTACGATTGACTGTGTCAATGATGTTGCGCAGAACTTTAAAGGATTCTTGCGTTCCATGTTCAATATTAATGATGGCTTGAACATGATTGTAAACTAGCAGACGTCTGTTATTATAGCGGTCACAAAGTAGCTGCCATGCAACCTCATAATTCTCATCAGAGAAGTCAAGAGAACTTATTATTAAAGCAGCACTATCCTTTAAAGCAGCTCGCAAATAATGGAATTTACTAATTCTCGGAATAGTGTCATTTAAATGTATTAATGAGACATACGTGTCATGGAACTCAAGCCAGTTGTGATATTGACCCGAAAAGGTAGGTAAATGTATTGTAGGAAGTTTAAGTTTTATCCCACCTTTATTTCCAGAAACAGTACTAGCACCTGTAACCGATCCAGTGCCCGCAGAGGCCCCCTGCTTACTCAACAGCTCCTGGGCAACAGCAATTGCAGCATAGTACTGGATCTCGTAGGCTTCGCGTTCCTTATACTGGTCCTCTGGAATATCAGATACATTCTCTATATCACTTTGTATACTATCATATTCAGGATATAACTCCTCTATTTTTGTTAACCTTATTTTTAATTCACTAATTTGTAAGGTACTCAAAGTATCACAACTTGTCACTATTTCTAAATATGATTTAAATTGAGTTAGTTTAGCCTTATAGGTTCCACGTTTTTTAAGTAATGATTTGTAGTCCATGATAATGACCCACTTAATGTAATTAGGTACAGTTCAAGACAAGCTACAAAAATCTTTAAAGGAAAAAGTGCAAGGTTATACTTAAATTTTATGTGCAAGCAGTGCAAGGGAACAGCGAGGGTGCGCATGAAATAAAGGCAAACACCAAGCAAGCGAGTGCAATGCGCCCACGGCACACCAATATGCCACGTGGCTAGCCCAGCTGCCCAAGTAGCTCAGCCGCGGAAGGCAACAGCAACCACGTTCTCACAATACAGGTACTGAGCTGTGAACACGAAATAATAAAATGAGTTTTAATGAACACAATAACTAACCATATAGGGGCGTTTCAAGATACTCAAGACCTGACAATGGGATTTCTAAGAAACGAATCGAACATTCGATGTACTAATAATTAGTAATAGGGACGTTTATAATTAAATGAGGATAGGACTTTGCACTGTTTTCACTAAAGGTTGGCACTATGATCCATGAATTCCATCCATGATCTATTTTCCTTCCAAATTATTGATTATTTTGCATGACTCCACGTGTCATGCTTGCGAAGTCCACGTAATGGCCGCCTCGTGCGCAGTTTCTTTGTTCTTGTTGCGTTGCGTCGCCCGTAATCCGACTCGATTGGACCAAAATGTAGAACTCGTATCGTACTGGCAGCGAAGGGGTGGACTCGGTGTTTATTGTGGGTTTTTTAATGAAACCCACAGGGTACAAATGACAATATTTAATGCCTTGACCAACAATAATGTATAATGTAAAAAATATTGAGAGATTCGACACACATTGAATAACGACCGGTGTGGCGGTGTCGTCGACTGACTCTGTTCAACGATTGAACGGAACGGTTGAACGGAATGGTGGAGCGCTCCGCTCACTCCACGCAGGTACCCCCCGCACGTCGCTGCTCCCGCGCGTCGCGCCGTGCCGTATGCGTGTGTGTGTGTGGTGCTTATGCACGCACACATGCTAGGCGTCAACAAATCCATTCGTTTATTATCAAGATTATGACATCAAGATTGTAGTCGTCATAGTAAAATATTATACTTAATACAACACAATATCGCATCGTTCACGTTTTCCTCATCAGGGTAAACGTGCCGTTACGCCGAGCTTCAAGCCATATACTATGATATATTAGTGATTACATGCCGTTACCATTGCAATATATCGCAAATTGACTTTAGCCAAGCCCATGAATACATATTAGTTTTCACTCATAAAAATCACACATTGTTATGTATCCTCCAAAGCACTTCCCGTCAAATGTTTGGAATATTTCATGATTCTATTCTCACCTTAATTTCATTAGTCGGTGGTATTCAGGCGTTTGTCCTGGTACAAAGCTTTAAACATTCTTGAAACGCTCGAGTTTTGCTGAGGTTTTGCATATAATAACTCAAGCGTGATAATCTCTGCTCCCGAGCCTTAGGTACGAAATGGAAATTCTATTTGTTTCCTAACACAGCTATCTCGTAACGTTCGAATTAGCATTTGTTTACATACGTTGTTTGTGAGTATAACGTATAATTACCTGTATATTGATTGATCGAGGGTTCGTGCGAGAACTCTCACAAATGTACAAATGAAGCAGAACGAGGCGCCAGCGGCCGCTCTGTTCCGAATTGCAATACAAGTGCCGTAATTCCTATTGGAATCTACTTATGCGATCGATTGACTATTAAGTCCATTCAACTAGTACACAATTGCTGGCGAAGCAGCAGGTTATTTCTAGCACATTGGGACTGGATCGCAGTAAATTGTGATGGCGTTTTGGCCTCTCGCAACCGGCCGAGTCACCGGGGTGGAATTAAACGATTTATTGTAGTCACGGAGTCCGATTTCCACGGATCCCTGTCACAGCTACCAATATTGTTGTAACACGGACTTTTGTAGCCGTATGTATAATGTTGTCTCTTTTTGTCGTAAGTTCTTACGTAAGACGTAGGTGCCTTACCGACCGAACAGAGGTAGTTTATGTTCTACTGAACGTAATTTGTAAGCATGTCCTATACGTACTTACTTAGCTATATAGTTTATGTTTTCTTATTCAGGTTTTCATTCTTAACTACATATTGTGATGTTACCTAAGCGAAGCTCCTTTGCAAACTTTTATAGTAGCCTACTTGAGACGTCATTGTCACCGCGAAAAAAGAATACAAAGCTTTCTTAATCTGACGGAGCGCGGAGAGGAAATTCGTTTCCATTAATCTTCAGTGTGTATCTACACATGGCGCCATTTACACAAATTATTATTCTATTGCTTATATCGTAACAACCTTACGGTGGTAATATATCATAGCGCTTCATATCACGTGGCCCTGCTCTTACTCCACAGGGACAATATATCAACCCCAATTTATTTTCTCTCCCGGCTTTCAAAGCTTCCACTTTTTATTCTATGTCATCACATGTATAAAGTAATATGATTATCTTTAATTCTGTTTCTGATTCACAAACAGTTCGAGCAGCTATTCGTTTCGTACTATTACTTACGGAGATAATGTACTTTTCGAGTTCGTTTGCAGTTCCGTCTGTTCAAAGAGAGAGAGTACGTACGTAATGTACATTCGTAATACAATCTAGGGTGAAGACTGTGTCCTATGCGGGGACTGTGGACATAGTTACATGATAAGAAGCTACGATAAAATTCTAGGTTGCGAGCCAACACGTTGTGGGCTCGCTTGGCGCCCCTTGTGCGTTGGTTGTCATGAATAAATAATATTTTAGGTTTAAAGATGTCGATAGATGAGGTGGCAATGGAGATGATGGTTATCACGCTGAATGAACATTCGTTCTGAATTTACAAGTGATAGAAAATAGTAAATGGTGGTTTGTTTTAGAATATCGTAACTGATTTACCGTATAATAACTCTCACTGCACACGCAACAATTTATCCTTTGTTATATTTAAACTTTGTTGCTGGTTGCCGGAATCGCTTTGAATAGGAATCGCATGGTGTGTATCATTAGCGTGAGACAAAGTCGTACAGATATGTCCACAGTAACGTTTGGATTTCTTTCAGAGAGTTCTCAAACGGGAGGTTTGCCGGGTCCCGCGTATCACCAAGAATCGCGTACGTATGCAGGACACGTCTCGCGCTGCGGGGAGACGAGATACAAATCCCGGGAGGCGGTGGGAATCTGTATACCTTCATGTTCACCTTAGCCTTATTTATACACGATTGAAAGAAAAATACGTGCATGATTGTGAGCCATACAAAAGCGCTTCACAGTTTTGTCCCATCGCTCTATTACGAAATATTATTTTTTAAGCCCCAAACATAATATTTCTTCGGAATAAAATATTATGATTTAAATAAAAATAAAATGTTTTTATTTCAGACACATTTGTCCCATAATATTGTTAGCAGAAAGACTAACGAACAATTTTTTTTAAATTTAAGTATTTACCGCCCCGGGCATACGCACTTGTGCTTGAACTTGGCTGTCCAGCTTGTGGCTGAGCACGCTCAGGATGGTGTTGGTCGCACCCACGCGTGCGGAATATCAGCGAAGCGATGCGGCGCCGCAGCACAGTGTGTTTAGTGTTACTGATTGTACAACCGCACAAACTAAAATAAATAAATATCACGATATAAATAATTCACGTGAATGTAAAATATACTGATTTGCGTATTTCATTAATTCCCGCTATCATCACTAATTAATCTAGTCAGTAATGTTTTGATTTATTTATCAATTGCATCGCAGTTGACACGGTATTTACCAAACCATGACAACGCCGATAGGGGTGCAACAAATCATGTCGCGTATGAATCACTAGCGTAACGGGCATGCATCGAGTGCCAAGCTTTCACTGCGAAAATGTTCGACTGAAAATTCAAAACTGCGTAGAACAATCTAGCCTCTGGGACCTAATCCCTCATGCAAAATAAAAGCCAGTGTTAAAGCTTTCACTTTTGCTGTTATTGCGGGGCTAGCAACTCTTCAAGTGAATTTTTCACATAGAAAATGAAATGGTTTTTTTTGTTTTTTATTTATTTACATTGTGTCATCAACTTAACTAGATGAATTTAATAAGCCTGTTTCGTTGGTCCAGTGGTCGTAAGCGCCACTGTTGAGCATGAGGTTCTGTGTTCGCTTCCCGGGTCGGGAAAAGTGTTATTGGGATTTTCCATCTGGCCGCCCGGAGTTTGGATTTGTGCCCGGTTAGTGGCAATAGGCTCGCTCCCTATTACATGGGACTTAAACAGAACTGGCAAAATGTCGGTGTACTATAGGAACACCTCTGCCTAACCGTTCGGAGAATACCGGCGTGATGTTATCAATTTAACAGCGCATGGCTATGCTGTCGTATACTAGTATATTATGCGGCTATGTTTGTTCAATCGAGCTAGAGTGGAGTCCTTTTGTAATTGACTAATGTAACCTATGTCAATAGGTGATTGACGAGGTTCCTATTAGTGGCAATAAGGTTACAGTAGTCAATTACAAAAGGATCTCACTCGAGCTCGATTGAGCTGACAACCTCATACCCAAAAAATACTGTAGAAATACTATACTGCTTGGTACGCTTTGAAAAATAAAAATCTAGCGTTTAGTGCTAAATCGTTTACGGTAAATTAACTGTTACAAGTATCTAAAAAGTAGAATGTGAATAGAATTGTTCATACAATTAACGTCTAGTGTAGATGTTGTTTTAAATTAGCCGATGCAAGTGCAATAAAGTTGCGATTATTACTCCTCATCATGCAACTGCGGCTTGTAACATGCCAGAACGAACTTCTTTTACACCTAGAAAACCTTTCTACCTGCACCAACGACCCAAACATTTAATAAAGTGATAAAACGCTTGCGCCGAACACGCGATGTTTTTATGATTCCATTTCGTTACCTTTTATTGCTTTTTTTGTATACCCATACTTTTAACCTTAATAAACTTGAAACTTCTGGGAATAAATAAAATGTGTACCCGATTTTCTGATTGTATCGAGGGACAAAAGTTGAAAGAAACTAAATGAAAACGTAATGAGTTGAAATACTCTCATGTAATATATACATTGGCTGAATTCTCAATTTAGTTTTACTACTTTTGTAGTACGTCTCGAAGGAGTTACACAATTTTGAACTTTTCTTTTGTGGAATTTTATTTCGCCGAGTAAGTTATCCAAACATTTTATTTCTGTATTATCCTAAAATCTAATAGCGCGTTAGGTAATACATGAGAATTTTCGCGGCGTATTCTTAAATTGCCTCTCCGCGAGGCTGTTTTCTTTCTCACATATCTCAGAAATCCACCCTAAGCGGCGTTTCACTTTTTGGTTAATATCTACCTATTGCTTATTTTCCTCGTTCATAATGCCTCCAGGGATTCCGGTGGCTCACGTGATTTATGGCTTATGCAAAGAATGAGAGGATATTTTCTACACCATAATTCAGGCTAGTTGAGATTAGAGGCGGGTCTGTGTAGAGGATGATATATCAATCTGTTCGTTTCGCCTTTTTATGCCGTCGTATATTACGCACTATTGTCAAATAAATAAAGAAATGTTGATACCTCCGGTACTTGCCGAATTTATGTGATACTAACTTTGTTACAGCTCACCTAATAGTAAGATGTAACAAATATCATAGCAATATAAAAGGTGTTGACGTTTTTACTATTCGCGAGTGATTCCACCAAATCCTATCCAATAAATATCTACTGAAATAGTTTTCATGTTTACTCTCTGAACAAATATTGTGTTACTGTTTTTCATTTATTATGTATTTGTTAAACAACGCTTTGTGGACGTAATAAGCTTTGTGTAATAATCTTTTACAAAAATCTGTAAACAAATATGATTCACAAATAAATAATAATATCTGACATCCTGTAGCCGGACCTGTAGCGTAGCACATGTGCGCTACGAGGCGTAGGATTTGTACGCTACGCAGCGTAGCACTTATACGCAATGCGTCGTAGCACTTGCCGCTATGCGCCGTAGCATTCGTACGCTACGCGCTTAGCACTTACACGCTACGCGGCTTAGCATTTGAACACTACGCCCGCGCTGCGTACTTCGGTACGCGTGTATACGCAGTCTACTATACAAATTGTGAACCACTTAAACCCACACTGACATGGCTTTCCTAGTAGCCTTTTAAAAGAATATGATTGTTTCCCTTAGAAATTTCGCTGATTAAACTTCTCTGAGTTTTGTACCTGAAGCAAGGTAGAGCCATGGCAACCTATCGAGGATAAAACTATTGAAATGTACCTATGTCACGGAACGGTGATAAGCTGATATGAAATTTCACAAGTACTAGAGTTACATTCCCAGTTGCACAGCCACAGCCACATTTAGATGTCTCCGTGGTTCAGTAAGAACATCACGTCTTCAGCCTAGCGTAGTGACAGTGTATTAATTAAGGGAGATCCGTCAATGTAGCCCTCGAAATTCACTTACGGTTTTTGAAAATTGCAGCGGTATTTTACGTTGTTTAATTATCAAACTCAACACGCGGCAATTACGATAAAATTATTGCTGTAAATAAGAGTATTTTGTGTAAATAATTGATGATTTGCAGCAAATATAATTTCGAGAAAACCTATTGATGTTGTGATTATTTTATCTTAATTGCTGCGTGTAAAATTCTGTCAACATACAACGTAAAACAGCGCTGCAATTTGCAAAAAACGTAAGAAATTTTGATTTTTGCGGGTGATGGCCTGGTGGTTAAGGCCTCACCTCTCATGCACGAGGTTGTGGGTTCAAATCCAGGCAAGTAGGTATCAATGTGACCTTTTCAATTCATAGGTACTTTCCGAGTGTATTTTGACATTATGAATATCGGTGAAGGAAAACATCGTGAGTAAACATGGACTTATAGTTGATATAATAAGTTTGAAATCGCCAACCAGTCTTGAGCAAACGTGGTGATCAGTGCTCATGCCTTCTCTGTATGCGAAGAGGCCTTTGCCCTGGTCAGTAATAGGCTGATATTATTAGTTATTGCATTACCTTAGAACAAGACTTCTTTCTGGATCATTTTCACATTTTTTTGTACAGTCACAAAAATTAAACAAAAACGAATACCGTTACAAAAATGAGCAATGTAACAAAAAGGAAATATTAGGACTATTAATTTCATAGAAGATAATTAAAACAATGAAATCGCATTTTAATCATTTATTCATAAATATAATCGGTCTGTTGAACTAAAGACATAGAATCAGTAAATTATGTACTTATTCATTTTACATACTTATAAGTTTAATTTTTTAATACACACAAATAATACAACATTTAATTTAAAAATATTTAAAAAAAACAGTACGAAATCGGCTTTACTTCATTTTAGTTACATAATTTTTTGTTAAGTAACAAAAAAAAATAATGTTCAAAATCGGTCCACAATTGACAGAGAAATCGGAGAACATAAATAAAAAAATAAAAAACATAATGTCGAACATAGAGCCTACTCCTTTTTAGAAGTCGGTTAAAAATGAAATCAACCATTCGAGTTGAATTACATCCTCAAACATTTGAAGATTAGAATCTTATTGGATTTAACCAGCTTCTTTTTCGAAGTAGGCAAGAATAATAACAGAGGGCCTTACCTAACGTGACCATTTATTTTTTTACTCAAAACGGGACATAGGTTTATTTATCTCAATTATAATAGGGCAGATTCATAAGGAAACTTATTTTTGAAAATACCAGCATACTCGTATGTTCTCATTTTCTCAATGAAAAAAAAAACTTTTTTAATAAAAAAAATCTTATCAATATGATGTACTTAATTAAAAATTAAGCAGGATAAATTTTCGGTCATTTTTACATTTGTCAGCAGAACAACTTTCTTTTAATACAGCTGGTGATGATTTTAAATAAGAATAAAGTTCTTGGCACGTTTTTTTAATATTCAACTTAGTAATCAACATCGCCAAGCCTGTAACTGGGTTTTTACAGACGTCCACAATTTATTATTAAAGAAAGACTCTGAGAACGGGACAATTTTGCGTCCCCAGGTGTTTTTCGGGGACACTGGGACGTAGAACCGAAAAAAGGGACGGTCCCGTTGAAAACGGGACATATGGTCACGTTAGCCTTACCCTTGTTTTTATTGCTGAACAACCAACCTGCTGTTAAAATGGCGGACAGACGTTCTGTTGTCATCTGATTGGACGGTTTTAAATGAAGAATGTTGCCAGTTGAAAACCTTAAATTTCTACTAATATTGGTGTTACAATAAAGAATAACAAAAATGAACGAAATGGTAGAATAGAAAGTAGTAGAAATAATTTTATTGAAAGGATGTTATTATAATTAGGTATGCATTAGGTTATTTATTTATATTGTATATCATTTACATTTTAATTAGAGTCAAATGTAAAAAAAAAATAGTTTCTTCTTTATGAAATTTTTTGTTACGTGCCCATTTTTTGAGCCACGGACTTGATATAAGGAAATATTATGAAACTAAAGAAGTAAATATTTATTTTTAATTATCTTTTATTTTGATCTAAAATGTTGAAACACATCTTGGAAAAATGATATTGTAAATATAATTTTTCCAAGATGTGTTTCAACATTTTTTGAGCCACGGACTTGATATAAGGAAATATTATGAAACTAAAGAAGTAAATATTTATTTTTAATTATCTTTTATTTTGATCTAAAATGTTGAAACACATCTTGGAAAAATGATATTTACAATACTAATTTAACCGCTTCAATGTGTTATTTCTGGTCATTATTCACATTATTTAAAAGAGTGTCCGTGGAGTTTCTTGCCCGTTCTTCTCCATAGGTACCTACTCCGCTTTGGAATGGGCATCTAGCTTCATCTTTTCTGACTGACCGACCCCTGGACAATTCAAAAGTGCCTGTAATTGGTTTATTTGAAATAAATGCTTTGAGTTTGAGTTTGAGTTTGACGGACGTTCTCACACAACAAAACATATTTTTTTTTTAAAAAGGGTATCTACATTCTTTGATTCTTTCACAATGATATTATTATATCTGAAGACATGAGAGACCCGAATCCTTCAGCAGGTAATAACAAATTACTTTTATTGTCGATTGCCAAAACTCTGTATTACGTCATCGAACAGTAAAACACTCGAGGGGCATGTCCTAACATAAGTAAACAAGTTTGGCTCATCAATCCAATCGCCTAATAGCTATCAGCGGTTGTCTGTACATTGTATAAACTTGTGGCCAGTCCCACAATTGTCTATATCATTAAATTAAAAGCTTTCGTGTTTGAAGGCCATTAGTAATATTCGCGGCACCTAAGCCCCGTCGGTACAAGGGCACGGTTGGCTAAACAGTTAACTAATTTATTATCCATAAATTCCGATCAAGAATTTGATAAGACACGTCCTCAGGATTTTACGAGTTTAGCTTGCGCTTAATCGGCTTGTAGATTGAAAATGGTAGAATTTTGGTATTCGTGTTGTGTTGAGGTAGTAGCTGTTAGTTCTAGCTCGATGGTTCGCAACGTAAATCGGTTCAGTGATAAGCAAGAAACTCATTTAACTAAATTGTTATCGTCGATGATTCACTATCGTTTTCTTTCCATTCAGTCGTATTTTCCTCCATAATGTGAACGCTGAAGGATGTTTGCTCATATTTTATAAGGACCTTTACGTTCCGGGAAGGGTTCGAAAATAAACACATTATTACGGATTGCAGTCTCATTTTATTTTATGGTTTTGTATTATTAAACTAAGATAGTTACATCAAAACACACATTGCGTAACAAACTGGACTGGAAGATATGTACGAACCAGTGACAATACTGTACCTAAAGGTAGGTTATTGCTGATAACCCTCTCTTGCGTTAATTCGGATACAATATTCTTTTATTAATATTTATTTTCTTGTCTGTAATTAAGTACATAACAATAAGTACAACAGAGGAATGTACTCGTTCATCACTAAGTCCGAATAAACAGCAATAGGGTTATCCTAAATATCATCTAAAAAGTGAATTGTGTTTCGTTCGACCACGAAGCATGTCTAACACGAAAAACGTAACTCTAAATGCCATTTTGATATATATTTTAATATTGTCATTGTTTTACTTTAATTAGTATTAAGTATAATACTTTACAAGTAGTTCGCTAGACGAAAATGTAGAAAAACGAACTTAGCTTTTAGTTAAAGAGCGTAGTTTTGCGTTAGCGTAACATCGAATGAACTAAAAGTTACCTTAGGTAATTGATTCTAGGCTATTATACCAATTTTCTATACATAACATTACGTATGTAGTTACTTTATAATGTACAGGCTTAGAAATAAAATTGAAATTCGTTATTTATTAGTTCGTAACATAACTAGCCTACAGCCGGCCTTATTTTAAATAGTTGATTTTGCAGCAAGAGTAATGAATGATTCTTAAAGTTAGGAAGATCGATTACATTCGATTATGCCACGTGAAGAGTGTTCAAGAATGTTGAAATGAAATACAACGCTGCTCTATGAAGGAGATTAAGACAAGTCACAATTGTAGGTTAACTGTTCAAAGTTTGGCCGACGCCTCGAGACACTCATACCTACAACTGCGTACTTTAACCCCCGAGGGATTTGCTTAGATCACTTACTTGGGCTGAACTTACTCACTTGAAATTCATAATCTAGGATAACGGACATTTCGTAACATTTATTAGATATCTCGATAAAACAGTAAAGCGGCTTGTAAAAAAAATCTAATCTATAGTTATTACTATATTTACATATATTACAAAATGTCTGTACTAAGATTAAACTATGAAAATAATCTCAGGTGATACAAAAATGAAAATTATGTAAAACCACTTAAAAATTATGGCGGTGTTTAGCGCATCACATAAAACAAAATTTTGTTTTTACGAGTTTTACAATTAAGTACATGAAAAAAGGTCTTGAAAATAAAATATGGCACAGAAAATTCAAATGTCTACAATAATTGAAAGATCGGAATGTTTTATCAAAATCAAGAAAACTGTATGATTCTAATTTAATCATTTGTACAAAATATACCCTCAAATTAATGCACTCTCTCAAAACAATGTTGACTGCACTGAATGATTACACAAGTAGGTAATACACTAAAAATAAATAGGTAGGTACTATTCGAAAGGAAATTACAAACACAACCTAGTATTATGCATTAAACACTGAGTATATAAAAATCCTAAAACAGCTACTGTACAATTACTATGGCACTGTCATTTATAAATAATTGCTAAATATCATACTTCACAATATAAAAGGAATGGAAAAAAATGGAATCAAAATGATAATTTTATTATCAAATAAAAAAGTCAGAAAACGTTAGTCAAAATATTAATTTACGATTGCTTACACTTGATACATTACTATTATGTCCTGAAGACATAGCTCCAGAGCTGGAATGTCACCATTAGAGCCTGATCATCATAAATTTCAACACCAATAAAGTTTTAGAAACTTTTTATAATTTCTCACATGATATTTTTGCTCTCGCTTATAATAGAAACTATTCTTATATATTATTGACTAATCTATTAACTAGATTATATATTTCTGCTAATTTTAACAACAAAATATCAAGAGTCTTTTTTATTAATTCAGTACTTTCGCATAATTAATATTTCATTTTTTTTCTTTATACCTCTGATGTGTAATCCGAGCACCGATTTAAAAAAGATAGTAATTGATATAGTTCCTATTCGATCTAAAACTACAACGTAACGTATTATGGCAACAAACTCTTTTGGTTAAATAGATATGAATACTTTTTATACGATATGCGTTGTGAATATTTATCTCTTTAGAGATATGTTCATGGACTTTTTAAAAAGCTGTAAAGTTGAAATAATACGAACAAAATATCGGAACGGATATGTATCGGTAGGTACATTATTAGACAGGTACATTTAAAACACTATTCAACACAACAACTACAAAATAATACTTTTATAAATCTCACAATCCACTTGGCAATTTACACTGACGTGCGCGAGTCGCACGAGTTGGTCGCATCGTCAGTCACAATGTCGTACCGTGGTCGCAGGTCGTATGGGCGTGCTGAGATCAATATGTCTTCCATTCGCCTTTACACTGGCGACGCAGCCTCGTAGGCCCGTGTACAAGGCCGCTGGCAAACCCAGGGGCAGTGATGGAGAACCTCCTATGAACAAACAATCATTTAACTTGGCCATTTTATACGACAAAAAAAGATTACGGGATAAAATGTACAATGCAATTCATTGTTTTAACTCGTTCTGCATACAAACGTGCAATAATATTTATTTTTACTGTTAACGTATTGGAAATAAATCAAATAGGTGGAAGCTTTTATCGTTAACAGGCAATAGTGCCACTTTAAATTGAACATAAATACGACTAATGAGATAATTTAACAGAAAAATATTGCCAGTGAATAAAATACATACCAATCCATAGCTTGGGGTTTGCCTTCGAGGGCACTAACAGTGACTGCGAGTATCCTCTAACAGGCGGAGTGTCATCGACTTGCAGCATGGCAAGCCTCTTCCTCCGCCTCACGGTAGCCGTGTGCCACCTCCCATCATCAACCCTTGCCTTGGACTCCACACATTGGAACCAGTCCTCATGGGTCGCCAAGTTCATCTCCTTTATGTCAGTGTCCGTGTAAATAAGCTGGAGTTTCCCGTCACTCAGACCTAGACCGATGAAGTCTCGAGGTCGTATACCAATTTTCCGCCTCCACATAAGGAGCCCAGAGTCGTTGTATGTTCGGAACTTTATTTCATATCTAATACCGCGGGCGCCGCTGTTCCTAAAATAGTTGGTTTTATTTAATATCGTGACTTATATACATATATTCTATCGATATTGTTAGTAAAGACTGACAAAGGAAAATGTCGTGAGGAAAGTTTTGAGTATAAATGTCGATGGCTATAAGAGTAGGGGCAGACCAAAGAAACGATGGATGGACTGACTGAAAGATGATATGGCTAGAAAGAGGGTGACTATAATGAGATGACGACAAATAGAAAAGTATGGAAAAAAGGGACATGTTGCGCCGACCACAAATAAATTGGGATAAGGGCAGGAGAATGAAAATTATTGTTAGTAAACACTGAATGGCAAAATTAATATTGCATGCATTGTACCAGTGAGGTAGGGCCTATTTCGTTAGTATGTCGTTAAAAATACCTTATACTTAAAACCACAAGTTTTCAGAGAAGTTTTCAATACGTTTGGGCATTTTCCTTTATATCTTAACTATAAAACTTAACTATCTAATCTAACTAGCATGTAGGTATTATCCTACTGCAGGGCAAAAGTCTCCCTCCTCTCCCTAACGTAACTTACATAAAAAAAACGTAACGTAACCTTTGAAAAAATACTCGTATCGAAAATAACAGATATTTTGGTGATACATTAATAATACTTGACGTGTTGTAAGTATTATTATAATCAGAAAATCTCTTTTGAGAAAAAAGGGGCAACATTTAATATAGCAATGAAACCCACGCTCGAATTGATTATAATGTCAGTAAACAAAAATAGAGATCTGCCTTCTTATATAGTATCATATCTACTAATAAACCTAATACGAAAGAAAAGGTCACTAATAATTACCGATCTTTATTCACCTATTTTCCTTGCCTCTTCGCTGCTATTTATTATAGCAATCACAAAGATAAGACCAAACAAGCAATATGTTATGAGTACTTATAAAGGAGCCTACAGAATTAAAAAATCCCTTTTGCTTGCCTCGTGTACAAGTCCAATAGACCTATCAGTTGGAAAATTAGATTGCGATGAAAGACCTTATTTATTAAGGTATACGGTTTGGGTCTAATTTAGACACACAATTTTATGGCCGTAATATTATGTTTACTGTCCCGTTATTTATTTAATACGTATATTCATGGTTAGGGAATGAGCTTTACCAAATACTTATCATTCGCCTTCCTACATTATAAAACTAAGTTCTCCTGTGTCTATTTGCCAGTCTGTATGCTCGACATGTACTCCGTAATTTTCGAGATTAGCCCAAAACTAACTCGGCACTCACTAACTGGATTTCGGTTCAGTTTTCTCATTCCATAACCGTGGGAAGCGGGAAGCGTGGAATGTTAAAAGTACCTAATTACTTATCCTGCATGTATTTTTAGGAGTGTGTTTCAAATAAACAGCTTGATATCCTAAATATCTTCAAAAGCACGTTCGTCTTGTACTGTTGCCGTAAGAATAAACATTTGTGATAAGTACTTTTAAGAATCCCTTGTGACGTGAATGAATGAAACGTGGGCGGAACCCTAACAAAGGTTGGAAATTCCTAATAAATGAGGATTGTGTTGAGCTATGCTTATCCAACATGGTGTTGTAACAATACTTTTATTTTTAGGTACTAATAATGTTAGAAAAGAACCCATACTTACAACTCGCTTTATGGAAGTTATTTACTACCTATAAACGTATTATAAATTCGCAGTTTTGATAAGTTCCTCAAAATATTTGTATGGCTATAATATATTATAGTTTTCTACAAAACTAAAAACATGCCAACACAACATTATGAAGGAGCATGCTAAATATAAAGAAAAAAGAAAGTAAATCTCAATCATACAAGAAGAAAAACAAACGTAGCAGACGTGACACAATTTTAAAAATAACTAAAATCGAAGTGAACTGGTCATGTCATTAGGGGAAAAAACAGAAGACGGGCCAGAGAAGTAACATAATGGCATTCCAGAGCAGGAAAGAGGAAATGAGGAAAACCAGTTCAAAGATGGGAAGACGATTTAAGAACAAGTGTGGGACCATGGCGAAAAAGAACTTACGACCGTGAGCTATGGAAATGCTAGGTATGCTAAAGAAGTATGCTAAAGAGCAAAGCAAGCTGGAGAATGTATGGTATGGGTGGAATCTAAACCTTATTTTAAATAAATAATAAAACTAGTTTTTAAGATTGCTAATACGGCTATTTAAAATTGAAATTCAAGGACCAAAGATGAGGAAGCTATTTACTACCTAGAAACGTGTTACAAATTCACAATTTTGGTAAGTTCATCAAAATTATTTGTATAGCTATAAAACATTATAGTATATCTACAAAACTAATGACTTTTTGATAGCAAGCATAATTCTAAGGCGTACCACTTTTGAGTTCATATAATTAACTAGTAAAGAACCTGTTATTTAGTTTATGTTTGGTAAATACAGTAATTGACAAAATAACATCCAAAATAATAATCACGTTGCGTGCCGAGGAAAACCTATATTTAAAGACGGAAAAGCTAAATAGTGTAAAACAGTTGTTTGCTGAACAACTCAATTGTACCAAAAGTTTCGATAAATTAAAGATGTAAATAGAAGAACAAATAAAATAGCAAACTGTAAGTACACAAAGACACTATCTGGAAGCAGTATTTACAATCTACGTTGTTACGTTAACGTGTTTATGTAAATACGTAAACTTCGATGTAACTTATTTGACTTCCCGTGAATTTATACATTCGGAGCGGAGGCCAGGGAAAGCTTGTTGATGCGCATTATTACGGCACTTTACTATAAACTTCAGACAAATAAGGATACGGAGTTGTGAAAAGTCTTTCCAGTATTATTTTCTGTGTAAGTACAATTTCTAGGAAAAAAGTTTTATGTCTTTCCTATATGTTATCGCTATGAAAACTAAAATGAAAATAAGTTGTTACTATTTAAATCTTTCCGCAACTAAACTCGAAACTGCGAAGTGATACCTTTGAAATCAATTGCTAATCACTACTATCTACTAACATGAAAACACCACAATGATAAAAGTAAAGGTCACTCCAAGTTCAAACCACATGAAAACACTGTCATTTCATATTATTAATAATATCACGAAATAATATTCATGAAAAAAAAATACAAATAAAATATTAAAGGCAAGGTACAAAGCGACACGCTTAAATATAAAATAAATTCTGGTATTAGGTATCATTAAATTCAGCCAACTATTCAAATTACACTTTAAGTGGAGAAATTTCCACGTGTCGCCATTAACTATTCATGTTTTTGAAACCACGCGACTCACTACAACTACGAAATAATAAATATATAATGTTTTACCTAAACTAACTGCTGTGACGCATTACGACTAATTTATGTAATTATGTGGTGATTCCTTCAAATGTTATCTCACACCGTAGTGTCCCTCACCGACGTCTTTGTTAGTATGTAAGCTAGAAAGATAGAAAATTAGTATCAGTTATAATTAACATCAATTAGCATACATATCGAAATATTACTTTCCGTTGCCGGCATTCGATATTTTATTATTATTCTCGCAAAAATTTAAATAAAATCGAAGACATTATTAGTAGATTTAGCAATAAAACCCTTATACAACAACAACGGTAAGTAAGTTAGACAAGAAAGTCAAGAGAACCATATTCATAAACTGGAAAATTTACAACAATGGCTGACTTAAGTTTTGTTAAGTAACATGAACTTGGCACATTAGGGAATTTCATATAGAAATTATTTGTGGAATAAATGTGGCTATTATAGTTGGTTACCTGCGACTACCCCTGCTTCTGTATGAGAAGTAATTGTTTCCGTCGAAGTTGACCGGGGTCCTCTCGTTGAGCATTTCCACGTTGATCTGGACCTCGCAGTTCCTGCCTTGGTAACCATCGCGGCAAGTACACTTGTATTCGTTCAGTATCGGTATGCAGGAGCCGTTGTTTTTGCATGGAGTCAGACCTATTGCAGACATTGAATTTGAATTTTACACGCTGTTGTATGAACTTTCAAAGTTAAACAAAAACGAAGTCCTTCATTATTTGCGTGATGCGTGAATAAGGTTAAATTTAATATCAATTTGTAATTAATTACAAACGGGTCTTATGAAAGTAAATTAAAAGTTATGTTTTAATTAATTGGCTGTTTCATCGATTCAATAAATAACCAATATTCAAAAATTTTAATATTTCGTTTGTATTACAAGCAATAGTTTACCTTTTATCGAAATATATTTCAAACGAACTAGATTTTCTAAAAGATCATGAGTGTTTCAGTTCACTTACCGTCCCCACACGGCGGTCCCGTGTACTTAGTAACTCCAGTAGTGGCACAAGGGAGGCGATCTTCGTCTTGCACAATCGCACACATCGCCGTCTCAGCCCCATACAGAGACAAAGGGTTCCCATTCACAAAGACCTGTTGCACCGACCCTATGAAACTGCTGGTCACGCCTGACATCTTGTGCGGACGAATGTAAGAGCTACGGAAGGTAAAGACTCCGATTGAAAGAATAGTCACGGTGAAATGTCGAAAGTTAAATCTATTTCCGACACTTTTTAATATGAATGTTTGGCAAGTTGCCTCGCCACGGAAAGGAACGTGATTATGGGTCAAGTTCGTGTCCGAAACGAGACAGGTATTTCCTGCTTATACAATTAATTGCAACCATATGCATTTATATGCCGTATGCATATCATTACCACTGCTCTCAAAACGGTGAAGCCGTAATCCACCACGCGGGCACAGTGCGGGTTGGTACCCGCACTGTGCCCGCGTGGTGGATTACGGCCCACTCCCTCTCACCGAGAGGAGGCCTGTGTCCCAGCAGTGGGAACATTAATAGGCTGATGGTGATGATGATATGCATTTATTCTAACAATGAAGTTATTGGGTATTTTTAAAACCTGTTTTTTTTTAGATACTTATTGTTACAATAATTTCAACGTTTGAAATAAACAATTTCACTCACGGTAAAGATCCAATGAAAAGAGGCAGAGTGAGTTCTAGATGTGTTAGCGGAGGCGACGAGTGTCCTCTCTGAGTAGGATGGTGGTCTAACTGCAGGCTGCCATGGCGACCTGACCTAGAAACTCGAGCTCGGTGCCAACGACCCTTCGTTATAGGCACTGGTGACCTACACACAACAAAAATAACACTGTAGCTGAACCATCCTATAAACATGAAAAAATATTCAGACCGTTTAGGTTATCGCATAAAATAAATTTATCCTTAAATTAAAACACGGTACTTACGTTATATTCGCAATACCGCTCCCCAAATTGTATCTAAACTGAAGGTAACCATTAACCAGGTTAATCGCTATAAAATCCCCCTTGGCTTTATTAGACTGGCCGGTGTAAAGGAGCATTCCGGAAAATCGGTTCGTTAAAAACCAAATTTCAATGCGGAACGCTTTGCCCAGGCCTTCGAGTGGCGGCAATTCAATGTAGCTCGTCCCATTGAACTGGGGGGACCAAGTTTCCTGTACCACATTTACATCTGTAAACAAATTGGGCATATTATTATAATAGTTTCAACATACCTAAATTACGTCAAACATAATATGTAATTGTTATCTTGATTAAGGGATGTTTGTCCGTAATAACACTGACCATTGTTGCAAGTATTTCCATTGGAACCAATTTCACCTCCAAACAAACAGCGGCAGACGTGTCCGCCGTCGGCTCCGATGTCACACAATAGCCCCTCATCATATCCGCAGGGATTCGACTCGCACGGATCTAATCTCTCGTCACAATTGGCTCCTTGAAATCCGATAGGGCAGCTACAAGTATATTCGGTTGCCGACCCGTCTATAGATTTACACGTGGCGCCATTCTTGCATGGCATACTCATACACGGGTTAGATTGGCACTCTTGAACGTTTTCTATAGCAACGACTAATGAGTCCGGACGGCCCAATTTCTTTGTCACTTGATGACGTATTATCCTCAAGTATTTTACGCAACCGATAAAGCTGCTCCGCGTGCCAATATTATCGAAGACTCTGTGTGAATACATTTGTTATTAGACACTTCATTGGTTACTAGCGAATATTGAAGATTGTATTAATAAAAAGATTAGTGATGTGAAACATTTAATTTACCTAGAATAGTTAGTAGGCACGCTACCAATGTAAGCGTCTTCATTCAAATCTAGTGCTTTTAAATGGCCACTGGATTGGCCGACCACATCTTCCATATCGTCGACTGATAAAATCCCGTCGCGATGGTATCGCTTCGCTGACACCTTGTGATACTCGTTTAACGTTATCTTTTCTAGTGAAGTAAGTATTAACACTCCGTTTCCAAGATTATACCTGTATTGAGAATGAGATTAAAATGTAAGCGAATTTCAAAAGCAGTTCGTTGTTTTATCAAATCCAATAGTCTTTGAATTTTATTTTATTACACTGATGCTTGGAAATATTGCTTACCTAAACTCCAAATATCCGTTTACTAAGGCGAGTGAAACAAAGTCACCGGTGCCGTCAGGTTTCTGCTGATTGTACAATATAACGCCGTTCTCAGAAAAGGCTTTAAATTCGATATCGATATTCAACTTGTGGTAAGCTTTCAAGGGTTTTAGTCTTATATAAGAAGTGCCGTCGAACGACGGACTCTCTATGTAGGTGCCCAGAAGTCCGTCCTTTGCAAGAGACTCGCAGTTCAATCCGGTATAAGGACCGGCACACAAGCACGTGTAAGTGGATCCTGGCAAATCAATACATGTGCCGAGGTTGTAACATGGCTCTGACAAACAAGCGCTATATTCCTCAGTCGTCTCTTGTGGCGTTTGTTCTGTGAAAAGAAAAAGGTTCCATTGTCCTCTTGAAACAAACGAGGCGTTTAAGGTATTCCATAATGAAATATCTTAAAACACCAAATTGAATAAATAAAATGGAAAACCTAATCCGCCCTAAACTATTGCGGGCTCGTAAGCAACTTCTCTCTGGTAAAAACTTGCAAAATCAGGTGTGTACTTGTAGTTTTTGTTAAAAATAATTAACTTGTAGCAAATACTTAAGACTTTAACGACCTTTACGAAGAAATACAGGTGGCCCGCTCAACCTTGGACCACACAGTGAAAGCACTCAAACGTATTAAACTATCTAAGCAGCTTATCTAGCAATTAGTGCCGATCACGAATTTCATTGACACATCTAGGTATTATTTCAGTGGATTACCGTTCCACAAAACGGGGCTAGTCATGCGGCACTTATCGCCCTAAGAGAGCTAATCAGCCATTGGTCTAAGTCGCCGGAAAGGAGTTTGCTTTCCGAGTCTCATGACTGAGTGAGATAAGCATTCATACGAGAATATTCCCGGGCGGACAGACAAGCCACTCCAACTTGTCAAGTTTATAATTATGAGAGACAGAGCTACTTACTTTGCAACTAAATCTAGGAATGTGCCACACTAAGTAAAAGGGTGAGTGCTAATTGTAGCGTAATACATTTATATGTTTCTGAAAATGTATTAACGTAAGTAAATAAAGACAAGTTGTTGTCTAGTGAACAAAGCTAAGTTTACCTTTCATTTTATTTAATAGAGTTTTTTTTTGTATTATTGGTTTTTTGTGGTTATCTCTGGGAAAATAACAATTGCAAAATATCTTTCCCGTATACAATTCAATCGTAATCATGTCTGCACAATTCCTGAGTGACATAGGCTATTTTTTATATCAGAAAAATGCATAATATGTGTGCGAATGTCCATTAATTACTTATTATCGTGGTGAGATCTAAAAATAGCACTTACCAACACACGCCTTCCGATGCAGCGTGGCCACATGTCCCGCGCGACACACGCAAGCCGCGCGCGCGCACTCCGCACCGGGCAGTGCGGAGCAATCACCATCGTCTGCGCACAAGTCGCCTAGCAAGGCGCCCACCGCGCCTGAACCTACTGTTGCCGTGGTTGCTACGAGGAAAACTTGCAATGTCACATATTTGAGGCCAGAACAAGTCATGTCAGCTTGGGCAGGCTAAATAAGGAGGATACATACTACTACTGAGTTGATCGATTTATTAATTCGACTGGGGTCTTCGGAGTAATCTATTAAAATAAGTCAGAACTTATGGAAGCTAAGAATCATTTGATAAAGAATTGAACAAAGTCTCGATGTAATTTTTGGAAAAAAATACTAGTGGAAACCAACAACTGACTTAACTCATTTTACACTAGCAAAAATTTTATATTCCTTTGCAGGTTATTTTTGAATATAAATTAAACATCCAATTTTTCCTTGGGAATAAAATCAAATCAATGCAGGTTAGCTTGAATACGTGTTAATCTTAATTTTTATGAATTAAAGATACCAAATTCGATAAGGTAAAACATGGCAGGGATGGTCTGAACAATGGGATGGAAAAATAAATGTACTCGTATTATTATAAATCGATACTTCAAATGCGTAAATCTAAAAGCTCTCATGACGGACGCGAGAATAAAATTAAATATTGATGATTCAATATTGACGTAATAATAACACAGGATGGAAAAGCGGATACTGTCTGATAAAATTGTTTGTCCGTAAACGTTTTTAATAAAACACTTTGTTGCAAATTACCTTTTTAAACACGCTAAAAATGTTTGGGTCGAAGGCTCACCTTTGAATTTTTGTCCGGAGAGGATGCTGTCGAAGTCACTGGGTGTTTCTTTCCTTGTCCAGTCGTATTTGTTGTAGTATTTGTCTGGGTTGAGTAGGTGTCTGGTGGACTTGGAAGCGGCGCCGTCGTCCTGCTGTGTGAACTGTATGGGCGAGGAGGGCCGCGGCGGCCCCGCCGTGCCGGCCACTTCGCCCAGCTTGCACGGACCGAATGCTTGCACTACAATATCCTCTTGCGTGCGACACGCTTGCAATTTGAGGTGACACTCAGACTCGTAAGTTTTGCCATCGCTACCGCATACCTGTTGGTTTTGGTTAAACTTAGCTACGTTTCACCGGGAAAGTTACAAGGTCGTGTTCTTCGATGTGAATATAAATGGGCTACAACTTCCTGACACAAATAACTTCAAAATTGTTATAAATTATGGGTTATTAATAATTCGTAAGCTTATAATGGAGATAATATTCATGATTTGAAAATGTAATATTAACAAGTTAGGTTGAGGTAATGACACGCACGCCTCAAAGAGATGTCATACCGATGCCTGCCGTTGTTGCGGGAAAGTATGATATCCCATACCATGGCTCCTGGCAAAACACAGGCGACTGAAGGGAACACGGATGGATTTGAGTCAGTAAGAGTCTGACACGCTCCCGCTCCGCCCAGAGCGGAAGAAGTTATTTGATAATTTCCCACCCAGAAAAAAAAAAGGTTATGGTAAGGCGGTGTGCTCACCAGCATGTTGGTGTCGCTGTCTGAGCAGGGAGCGGCGGCGCACTCGCACAGTGCGCCCCCCGTGCGCTCCGTGCACACCGCGCCGAAGTAACATGACAGCTCCGCGCATGACGATACCACGCCACCAGTTTCTGCTACAGAGGAATAATGTTTTAAGATTATGTAGCGATCGATAAGAGTGACAGATAGTTGCCCAATGTTGGACTAACCGAACAAAAGAGAAGGTCAGGAATTAATTAATTCAAACTTCAAAGTGTATAATTTATTACGTGTGGCAATTACTGTGGTAGGTACTTTAATGTTCCGTGGTAAAATGAACCAGAGCACATTAACCTCCGTTTGTAAATAGACAAAAGCCTTTCACAAAATATTCTGGGAATTCGTTTCGTACGTTCAAAAGTACTTTCCTATCCTAATCAAAATCTCCGTTATACTGAAAAGGGAGATTTTGATAAGGAGTAACTGTGTAGGTTGGTTTCCCGAGTCAATAGACGGCCTAATTAAATTAATAATACCGTACAACAGCAATACTGTCTTCGTGCAAAATTAAGAAAAACAGGGAGAAAATTATGTACATGCACACAACCGTGCTTAAATAACTACCTACCTACAAAAAAGAAAAACGGTTAATACGAAAACATCTTGACATGGGTCAGGCATGGCATTGTTGTAAGTACCTTTGTAATGAGGACCCTAAATCTCAGTGAAGAGTGGGTTTGTGTTTTTTTTTTAAAGAAAATACGACTTACGGTCGGAGCACCCGTTGGGTCCTAATCTGCGTCTGTGGTCGGCACACACGGTACACTTTTGTCCTTGAACCCCGCTTCGGCAAACACATCGACCAGTCATTTGTTCACAATCCTCCCTGACTGAACCGAAAGCTGAACACCCGCACGCTAAAATAGAACATAACATTTTGAATAGGTACAACCAAAGATATAAATATGTCTAGATAAAAAGTCAAAGCTGTGAACTTGTCGAAAAAATACTGTTTAACTGTTAGCCGCTAAATGCACGCACACTAGAAAAGTACATTGACAGCACAGTGACGTGGCGCGAGTGTGACGTAGATGTCACGAACACCAGCATAAAAAAGTTGTCCTGTTTATTTCAGTTCTTTTGCAGCGTGGCACTCTATCTAGACATATAAATATCAAAGGGTACAACTTCACTCGAAGCTAAATGTATTTTCCACACAAATGGAAACTATAGGAAAATACTTTAAAACATTGGAATAGGGATGTTGAGATAATAAAAAAATATTAGACATGTATTTTTTGCTTTAATTAATAAAAAATGGTTTAGATAAAACGCATTAAGGTTCCCCACTGGGAGCTCGCTACGTCACAAGTCAGTATAAAAATCTACCGGAGAGTGACGTCATGCCACATTTTAACATATTGCCTCCTACTCAATGAATTGCCGTAATATTTTGATTACGTAAAAAATGAAAAATACGTGTCCAATTATTTTTTTATAAACTACCTGACAGGCAAAAAAAAATGTTTAGTCAACATTCCTATAAAAGAATGTGTCGATAATGGAAAAGTGAAACGCATCAAGTAATAATCAAGAAGTATACGTACGAATACATCCAGTGTGACCTGAACCGATCCTCGGCAGCCCCCAATAGCCGGGCTCGCATCGGTCGCACTTGAGGCCGCCCACACCGGGCCGACAGACACACTGGCCGTCCTCGTCGCATCGATCCGACACCGAGCCGAGTCGGTTACAACCGCAGCTCGAACCCGTGATTGGACACCCTTCCTCATTAGGACCCGTGGCTGCGGTCGAACCGTCCGAACAACACCCATACGACAACTCCGAACAGTGAGATATCTTCTTTTCCTCAAATTGTCTTGAATCGTCTGTACAATAATGTTTTAACGAAATTATAACCAAATTTTCTCTTGCATGTGCCCCCAGTCACACACGAGTGAATAAAATAGCCTATTTTATAAGATGGAGACAAAGGATTCGAAGCGGCAACGGCTAGCGTGATTGTATCCAATTTACTGCCTGGTGCCGTATACCGTTAGTATCTTCACTCTGACAAATCACCAGTTAGGTATCATATTATATGCATGAAACCAAGGTTTGCTTTGTGGTAATATCACAGAATAGTAAAGTTATACCTATAGTAAAATATGATGGCCACTACAAATCAGTTTCGCTTTTAATTAAAATAGATTAATTGTAACTGTACAAACAATTAAAATCAACTGACTAAATGGAATATTTGTCTGGCGCAGATATAATTATAACAGCTGTACATTTATAGGGTACAGTTGTACAATACAAATGGTTATTACACTTGTTGGATGTTAAATGTTAGAAAGTTTAGTCTAAATGGACAGTGTATTCAATTAGGGTAATGGACACCGAGACTTAATGAGTTTGAATAGATAAGGTTTAATTCATTACAAATAACGATAGAAAGTAGAGTCAAACAATTGATTTTACTGACATAGATTCGGAGAAATTATTAAATGTAAAAGGAGAAGGAACACAATATCACATGAAAACATAAATTGATATTCATAGTTGTTTCTATGTGAATACGTAATACTCACTTTTAGGGCAGCACCGAGCCGCAGTCAGCGTGATATGACAGTAGCTGCCAACAGGGCAATCCTGCCGGTGCGGCCCGTTACCACAGTCTATTTCGAGGCCAGTGGTAGGATCAACCATTGCTTTATTATTACCGCACGGTCTTACTTCCATACCTGCAGTTAACAACAATTCATTGCCGAGAATGTTGGGTATGTGAAATTATGCTCTACTAATATTGTTATAAACTAAGAGAAATTGTTAGTATGTGTTAGCAAGCATGATGACGAACCTTTACAAAGATCCAACGGTCGGAGTCTTAGTTCAAGTTGTTTCTGACATCCTTCTTTACGCATAGCACAGAGACTGGGATAGAGTCGGAAGTCTGACGCGCAGACAGGGAAGTATTCGGTTTCGTGCGGACATTCGAATAGGCAGGAGCAGCGTGGGTAGCCGTCGGAGCCGATCTCGCAGCTGGCGCCGAAGTCGCAGCGGATGTCGCGGCAGGCGGAGGGGCCGGCGGTGCCGTCCAGCTCGGCGGCGCCCCACGCGGCCGTGGAGCCGTCCTCCGCCTCCGTGGTGGTCATCGCGGTCGTCGCTACACCCCCACCCAAATATTTGCGTGTTAGTCGAGCGATAAAGCGAAAGTTAGTTAATTGATTGACGATGGGTCGCTTTATTGAAATTGCTGGTAACAACTAGGTTGATGTCGGTCCGATAGTAAATATTTTCTCTTGGATCAATCATTTTTACTCCAGCGATTTAATGAACTACTATTTTCAGGATAATTAAATTAGGAAAAACATAATGAACTCAGTTGAGTTAGAAGGAGTTAGTTGTGTTACATTAGGAAGCGGAAAAGTAATATAATTAAAAAATTTACTTGTAATACGTACTCATAGCAATTGGTGGCACAACGGCGAGCCTGTCTTTGCAGTCTCCATAAAATATGACATGTAGTGTGGCTGGTGGAGGTAGCCTACATGCTGCCTTCTGCAGTTCACACTCATTGGGGAAAGTCTGCATGGTACTGCCACAAACTGGTTCACGAGCAGCGCCAGTGCAGTCCGTGGGACATACACACTCGCCGGCAGCGCAATGTGCTCCAAAGGCACATTGAACACCTTCACATAGAGCTGTTAAAGAAACATCAAATAAATAAACGGAGCTATCATTCAAGTTCCAATATTATTCAAGTTTAATTAAATCTATAAAAAAGGTTTTCAGGAAGTCGATACGAGCGAGTCGCGAGTCGCGCGAGTCATAAATAATAATACAAGCGCGAGTTTTATTTCGTCTGCGCTGCAAGGTTACGACTTTGTAAGCACCCCGGCTGAAGTTTTCCGAGAAACGAATGGCTGAACAGATAATGTCATTACGTTGGACAATTGTGTGCTTCCTGTAGTACTCTCTCATTCTGCCGCTAAGGAAAATTAGGCTTCCTCGTTCTCTCATTGAGGGATGAGGGAAGACACCCGTGCAAATTTAATAACGATTGTTTACCACTTCTCCGCAAAATGAAAGTCTTGTGAAAGCGGTCGATTAATGCCGGACGGAAAATGGAAGGAGATGTTTTGTAATAAAATTTTAAAGTAGGAACACTGTAGACACAACAATATCTTCCGCTGAAATTGGTAAGGACTAAAGTTTCGTAATCTTTAACAAGAACCCACAAATTAATGGGTTGGTTATTACAAGGAATATAAAAGGTTATTATACCTCAATTTTCATTGTCTGTAGTTTCACATTTTAATAGTTGTGCTTATATTTCAAAACAATGATAATTGTGAGATGCAAATGAATACAAAATATACGAGCAGTACGTGACTTCAGCATAGGTTTAAAATATGTATTACAAAACCTAACTTAAGTATTTTATTTACCTAGATTATGTATATTTTATCTGAATGAATGTCTTTATGTTTAATGCAGAGGTCTAGAAAGTAATAAAAAAAGGTAAACGCTCAATACTACAAAATAAGATTGTACCATTATGTACACATTTACAAACAATGTTTCAAGAAATAGAGCGAACCTTTTGAAATATTCAATTGTTGCGATTTATATACTCGTACCTCGTATCATCACATATGATCCAAATAAAATGTTATACCGCAATACTAGATACATTTCCATATTATTAAAGAAATATTTTATGAAATATAATCCACGGAGGCCAATACATATATGAATCTATAAATACATAGAAGCGAAAATATTATCAATCTTTATTGTCGACATTTGAAGCCATTAAGATCGCTGAATCCCATATTAAAGTTGCCCCCGGAAATTAAATTTAACAATAGAATCGCAGTCCTCTCATTTCCAATATCTCTCTGATATATCGGTACTTATTTACTTCAGTAGCGTATTTTTTTGAAGATAAAATATTCCGAGCATCAACTCGACGATTTTGGGATGTTAAATAAGTTGGATTTTAATGGAATATAAATATTCTTTGTTCATCGTCTTCGTTATTAGTCATCGTTTCGAATTGAGTGACAGGTTATTACTTTGATTTTTACTTCTAAAGTCAATAAATGAGTCGGATTAAAATCTAAATTCCGACGTAGACCTCCCGCGATTAATAAAGTAACCCGAGGATGCACATCACAAAGGCGATTTACCTAATCTCACTCTGTTTCGGGTACGCCCGTTATGGGGAGACTTTAATCCGCTATCGATCTCTAATCCCTCTGCGCAATACCTAAGCCTATCACAGCTTTATAGAAAACTCTTTGTTTCTATAAAATGCCTACACTCTATGAAAAATCACAAAGCTTAGAATGGCATATATTACAGTCTTCAGGACTGACACGTGTTATGTTTTTTTTGTTAATAACGGTGTTGTAAATATAAAACTCTTGGTTAAAATAAATCGCCAGTTTCCGTGGCAACTAAGTTGAAATAAGGATGGTCCCATCAATCTTGTGAACTCAACTTTATATCCACAACTTTATAACAAACAAGTGATTAATTAAAATTACTGAACTCTGGCGCTCTACATATGAACGTTAAGGTATTGTTTGTTTGACCTCATTCCTATTAGCTTCAATTTTTGAATATTCTAATTCTCAACTCTATCACTGCTCAACCTACTGCTCAACTTGTATTGTTAAATAAGCCTTTTGTGATCTTTTGAGAAAGAATTGTGTATAAAATTTCACGAAATTTCGTTTGCTACAGGTTTTTATTTAGGAACCTAACCTTTTGAGAACTGATTCAAACAGTAAACACTTGAAAACATCTTTTCACAACAATTTCAAAGCCTCCAGACAGTTTGTATTGTGTTATTTATACCCAAATAAAAGAAACCTTTGCTAAGTATCTAATGTATGGAAGTCTGGTCGATAAATTTTAATAGACGAGCTATCAATATCAATTTACCGATTTTGGAGTTCAAACTTTGAATCTGCGTACTAACGATAAAGTAGGAAGTTGGTTAAGCTTTAATTTCACATGATTTTATGTTAAAAGCTTTTAGAGGTTTAGTAGTTTCATATCCTGGTAGGTATAAGCCATGCCAATATTCCAAAATTAAATTAATTGACGAGTCTGTTGTGTTATTGTGTGTGGTTATTATTAATTAAACGGTATACTCAAAATGGGTAATGTTTTCTACATTAAATCTGAGGAAAATTTAAAATGTGAACACTTTATTTAATTAGGTATAATAAGTTAATAACGCTTTAAATAATGTTTAAAGTTAAGGTTGAAGTTGGACAAGAGAGATGTACAGGTCCTCAAAATACGATTACTTTTAGTGCAATTCGTTCAGGCAAACAAATCAATAATGCGTGGGTGTCATAAATGCATAAGCAGGTTATGATTACCTGACATTTAATTTATTATCTAGTAAGTACTTTTGTATCTACATTACTAAGATAATAAATTAAATGTCAAGATAATGTATCTACATTATCTTGATAGAAGCACTAACCCACGCTGTCTCTAAAAATAACCGCACACGCTAACATTAAATAGGTAAACGAGAAAATTTAAGAACCTTCTCCTAAAAGTGTGGCAGACATTTTACATATGAAAAAGATTAACGGTACCTACCTATTGCACAATTTGAAAGTTTTAAAGAACATCAAGCAAAATAAGAAATTCTAGGCAATAAGCTAATATGTACGCACGACATAATTTTTTTTCTAAAATCAGAATACCAAAATTAAACTTGTGATAATAATAATGACATTGGTATTAGACTCACCACAATCTCCTTTGTATGCGAGCCGCAGATCAGTTTGTTCTCGACACGCTGTCGAGTCCAGCTCGCACTGTGACGGGTACGTCTGCCCGTCGCTCCCGCATGCCACGTCTGATTCCTGCCACCAACGAACAAATTCACGATAAGCTTTAACAAATACAGGAGATGGTGGCATTATGTTTTTGTTAGGCATGAAAGTAAATCCAGTAGAAACGAACTTGGACAAAATAACGTTAATAGACAAAGAGTGATCTTCTTTTGAGCAATCTTTTTCCTGAAGCACACATAATTTCCAAAGAAAAGATGGACTGAGAAAAACCAGGCCGTAATATTCGCTATGACATTAATTTTCTTAATGTAACAGGCGCCATCCATAACGTACTAAAGTCACCAAAAACGTAACTTATAAGGCAATTTAGGACAGAAACCAAGACCACCCATCTGAGCATCTTCACGTAGATATAAGAAAATAAGCTAGAATAATCTCACGGCTCACAAATCTATTATTTATCGTGGACAGCCTGCCTGACTTTCATTTATCTTCCCGCGAAGGTTTGACTCGAGCATTTTGTTATGAATTCTCAAAAGTATTTTATTGGCATAACATCAAAGCATAGTTGGCGACTTTAAGCCGGAACAAGGTGAGCATCTTAATTAACAAATGATGGAGATATCTGCGCGATATTATTGTTAAGCTTATTATGATCCGTTTCCCAAACCAAAGCAGTATAATCAGAGGTTCTCTTTCACCAATTATGTATTGTTTGGTTGCTTATTTCGGTGTATTGTTTAAAATCGACTTAATTTGATTGGTTCGAAATTGTAGCCTTAAGAGGTTATTAGATTGACTACTTAATGAATATTGTATATTTAGATATGTATAGTGCCTACTTACTTTAATTTGAAAAATGCTCTGAATACAACAGAACATTTTCAATATTTCAGTTATCAATTTACGAACGTTTTTTTTTTAAATATATTCATGTCTTTCGTATATTGTATTTAAGTGGATGCAATAAGAATGACCTAATTATAATTGGTAATTATTTTACAATTTTCGGTTGTTGTCGCTAAATCATGAGCTCAAATTTTCTTCGGAAGTTCCCACATTACATCACACCTAGTTTGAAATAGTAGCAACTTGAGCTGATAACTGCCATAACTTAATAATGTAATTGCTCAATATATTCTACCTTAATACCACTTTAAATACCGTTCAGCTATGAAATTCTACAGGATCTTGTATGTATTAATTATAATAGATATACCCGTAAGTTACCCACGTATGGAAGCTTCGAATGCCTTCTCATCTCGGTCCTACCACTACCTTCTGAGGCTATGTACCGGAAGGTGGGAATTTCACCGAAATGCTTTAACCAACCAAACAATAATGTTATAGGAATGTTAATCCATTTACTACTCATAGTGGTTTGACGTGCTAACTGAGGTTTACAGGTGGCCGCAGTAACTTATAGTTAGTTGCTAAACCTTAATGGTATTTACTTTTGATTATGTCCGTTATGCTTTGCCAATAGTTACGTATTAGTTAGAAAGGCAGACGTGGTTAAACCATACCCAAGTATTTTACTGTCCATTTCTTCCTACGCAGGAACCTCAAGTTATATGGTGCTGAGATGTATTTCGCCAGAGTTACGTAGGTATTCATTGTTTTATGCCAAACCCAAAACAGTTTGCGCTCTACCGCAAGCAAAATTAGTGTTTTGATGCTATTGTGCATTGTTTAGAAGTGTTTATATACTATGTTACAAAGTTACGCAAGCTAGTCGAAGAGGCAATAAATACGGGTGTAGTAAATTCAGAGGGTACAATACCTGTGCCTCGGTGCAGTTGTGGTTGCAGCGACATATGGGCCGGCCGGTGTCGGCGTCCACGACGCAGTCGCCGCCGCCCTTGCACACGATGTCCGAGCAAGTCTCTAAACAATACACGTCTAATAAGAATATTTAACATACTAACAAGAGAAAAGTTATTTATTTCGTGATATAATAGGGTCTTTCTTATCCTGGTTTGTAATGTGAATTCAGTTTTTGCGTAGGAAGACTTTGACCTCTCATATTATTGAGGTCATTATTGAGGTCTACAATACTTGCAAACGCACGTGGCTTCAAATACTGTGAAGGAAAACATCGTGAGGAAACCGGCTTGCTTGAGAGATATCTCTCGACGGTATGTAAACCCAAGTATAATAAGGGGAAATTTAAAAGTGGCACCAGTGATAGAAAAGTTGAAAGAATATCGTTTGGCCTGATATGGGCATGTGATGAGGACAGAGGAAACGCGTGTGACTAACAGAGTGATCAATATAAATGTTGATGAATGGAGCAGGAGAAGAAGTCCAAAGAAAAGATGGATGGCGTGTGTGAGGAATGATATGAAAGAGAAGGGAGTGAATGATAGCGTGACGGTTGACAGGGGAGAGTAGAAAAAGAAAAAGTGTTGCACCGACCACAAGTAACATGGGACAAGGGCAGGGAGATAAAGATGGCATGTAAGGGTCGCGCCACACCTGCCGAACGTTCGGCGCGGAACGTTCGGTTGAATACGCTCCTAATGTTTTTCAAGTTACCTATGACACATCAGCCGAATGTTACGTCGGTTCATGAGACGCGACGGAACGTTCCGCGCCGAACGTGTGCCGCTACACTAAGGCAAAGTCAGAGGTCCATGGGTGGCATAAAAACTCAGGTTAGTCACTATATAACCACAGAAAAGAAAAGAAACAGGTCTACAATTTTGTTATTACTATTTTTAGCAAAGTAAACTCAATAGAGAACATTGCTTTACTTAATTTGTTCTTGGCCCATGATATAATTGAAATTTAATATTAATCCATAAACATACCTTCCTAATATTTTTTGCGAACAAACTCAATAACACGTAAATCAAAAAAAGTTCATAAATTCTGTTTTAACGTAATTTTCTAACAGAATGATTGATTAGCTGTAATCTTGTATAAAGTGGCCTTTGTGATTTATCGACAAGTGGTAGCTTGAAACCCTTTGAAAGAAATTCCATTAAACTGTGACTAAGCGCCGGTGAATGGCTCTGTCAAATATTGTTTCAATAATTAATAGCCACGCTCGGACGCCTTTAAATAATACAATTAATCCGTATTCTCCGTTCATCAATCCGCGTCGCGTTCAATTTCCATTGAGCCATTTTAATCTCTAATTGACATTTCAGTGCGCAATGATATAGTAACGTACAATTTATTACTGTGTTGAGGACCGCGAACAAATTGAACTGAATGAGTTTCAGCGGAAATAAATGAGTGTTCATGTAAAAGTACGCGGGTTTATTAAATGTTGAGTGGCCACGATGCAGCAAGCACTTGGGCTTCTTTCATTAAAATGATTTTTAATATCAACGAAGTTATACATTTTTGTTCCATGTTGCTAACAGAACAATAGTGATAAAATAAGCGTACTAGTGTACTTTTAGCAACGTATTTTCGATAGATACTGTATATTTTAAGCAGTTGAATGAACGGTAAGTGCTGTAGATTTGTGCGCTTTCCTTGTTTAGAAGCTTTTTTTTAATTAAATTGAACTTCTACCCTGACTTCAAGCTTCACTGGCAGTATATAAATTCGTAAAAGGTAAAATCTGCTACTTTATTTCCCTGAATTTTTATTATTGCATAAATAAATAATTTAGGCAAAATCTTGTACACCGCAAAATATATTTTATTCCAAAAGAATTTTGTGCGCCTTTTATTGACAATTTCATAAAGAAAAAGATTTTCATCACGGGAAATTGATAGCAATTTTTCTTCAAGAAATTCTGAATTATAATTTTCATCTCCGGATTCGGCGGTGCGGTGAGGAGACTTTAATTTAAATGACCTATGAAAGCATTTTATTCTCCCTTGGAACGTAAACATTAAAGAAATAAATCACCACGGAACACACTTGTTAAATCTTAAATTAATATTATACCTTGAAAAGATAAGCTTTGTTCTCAACAACACTTACAAAGTTTTATTTAGGTTGTCTATATTTAATTAGCAAAGTTCTTCTAATAAATTAGTTCACAGAAGTGTTCTGTTCTGTGCCTATAGGGAGCGGGTAGCTACGGAATAAAAACACGGCCAAGTATACGATCTGGTATTTACTTATAAAATGTGGATTAAGGTGTATTAGAAGATTACCATGGTTTGTTTTGAGAACAATTTTATTCCATTTCTGAACATGACTTGGAAGTTCGAGATTAAACATTTCCATAGACGAAAATACTTAAGGAATTTATAACTCATGTTAGAACAAGGTGTTCCTATCTTACTGTCAAACGGAGATATTGCAAACGATGCGTGAGCATCGCGTGTTTCACAGCACGAGACAAGCAGATTGGTGTATATATTTCTGTGGTGTAGATAGACTCACGGCATGTTCCATTATACAGCACCCGCAGCTCTCCGTCAGTGACGCCTTCCTGGCAGGCGTGCATGCGCATTTTGCACTCGGAGCCGTACGTGTTGCGGTCGGATGCGCACACGGGCGTCAGTGTGGCGTCACACACGGGACATGCGCACTGGGCCGCGCCACCTCGCGCCACGCATGCCCCACCCCACGGACATGACGCGCGAGCGCATGGATTTTCTACGCCTGTTGGAAAAATATTTTATTGTTTTTCTTTCGAAAAGTGCTAAGTTCAGACGTTTCTAAGATGGGTACATAAGTATATAAGTGATAGAATTAACGCTCAAATCTAAATAAGCAGAGTAAACACAGAAGTTATTAAATAATTGAATAGGCAAGTAGGTAGGTTACAAAACAAAATAGCCAACTGAATTTCCATATTTATTTTAAGCTTCAGAAGTGGTCAGTAAGGCTGACTGGTCAACCTAAGCCGAAGTTCATACAAAGTCAAAGCTAACCACGAACTTGGCTAAACCGCGTCACACATTCACGAGCACGATTTTACGTTTCAAAACATTCAACTTACCGCAGGGTCCTGTGTAAGCAACTCGTACATCTCGATTATCTAGACACGAGGCGCGGTCCAAGTGGCAGCGGCTATCGTATGTTCGGCCGTCCGAACCGCATACGGGCCGCACGACCGGCTCGCACTCCGCGCCGCAACCGCAGATGGCCACGCCTCGCGCGTCAAGGGAACAGTGCTCGCGAGCACCACACTTGACCGAGTCGCACGGATGTTGCGCTATTACAAATTAAACGAAATATTTCCAACAATCAATTTAAACACGCCCGTGACAGCTTTCAAATCTATTAAATCTCAAAGACCCCGACATAAATTTATTACGAACAATTTAACACAAAAGTTAGTTAACTTTGATGGATAGAAAGCGAGAGAAAGCAGCACTTGTAATATTAAAACTTTAATACTAGGTAACGAAATTATTCCATTCCTGCCACAATTTGTTTCGGGTCTACTTGACGCCTCGATGCTCGTACCCAATTACTTTTCTAAGGTATCCGTGTCTCCTCAACACGGATACAAATAAGCTGGTGCTTTACGTTTCCGAATAAAGATTTAATTTTAAATTAGAAGACTAGGTTTTGGACTGTACGAATATTTATTGTAAAATGAGCTTTTCAAAAGTATAAGGGGCTAGTTTAAGCTGTTTGAGAATAGATAAGAAAAATTACCCGAAGCGCATTCTCCTCTGTAGGCGATAGTGAGTTGCTGTCTGGTACGACACGACTCCCGGCGCAGAGCGCACTCGCTCGGGTAGTCTCTGTAGTCGGAGCCGCACACAGCGGAGCCGGGCCGCACCAACAGATCGCATGGTGGACCACATCTGCAGACTGGCGCCCGCGCTTCATTTAACTGACATACGCCACCGTCAGCGCATTCATGTTCCGAACAAGGATCTGTGAGAAAAATGGATTTCAAAACGCGAAAGTACTGAAAATTTGTTATTTTTCTTGGGAAAGTGTTTAAACATAAGAATAAGTTCAAACGTTACAGGTATTAAGGCAATCAAAGAACACGATGTAAGAAAAGGAAGTCTATAAAAGAAGACTTACTTTTGTCACAGGAAAAGTTCTCATCGTAGGTACCTACAGCAATTCTGTCTTATAAAAGAGTACAGACTATGTTGAAACAATCTAATAAAAGCTCCGAAGCAAGCTAGAGTAATGTAAATAAAGAATCTTACAAAGGATGTTGGAATGTGCGGGCATTCGGTCTTGTACAAATTTAGTTGAGATCGAATATGCTGGGACAAGTTCAGTGAAAAGGGTTAGCGAAATGTACTTACATTTCATACGTAGAGTAAAATAGATTAAATTACTTTTATGAAAAAGAAAACAGACGACCCAATTTATGTGTTATACGAGGAAAAACATTTTGTGTATAAGAGTTTGCCTAACTTTTAGGAGGGTAGACAATTTATTGCTCACAATGTAAAAGCTTCTGAAAATATAAGTTGAATATTTTAGGTATGTAAGAAATAATAGTCAATACAGTGCTACATTTTGACATGTCTCTCAAACGAATTTATTTACTTACATTTATTAAGTAGTTAATGTTACCTACAGCTTTACATACGTAGAAAACGTATTGACTGATATCTAGGTGGATCGTTTTCAATAAAAGGAGAGTGACAGAAGGCGTGTCACCTTTCTACGCACGTTTCCTTAGAAAGCTCGATTTTATTCCGGGACAGTCACGTCATCTGACACGGGCAAAATGAAATGTTGACCCTTTTTGTGAGCTCCGCGTCTATTATTAAGAAAAGTCCTCCTCTTAACGAGTTCTTTTATGCTCTCCAAGATCGACACTAACAATACGAGGCCATTATGTTTTAATTAATAATCCCTCATTAAAATTACTGTGGCTTGCTGAGCAGGCGTATTAAAAGTAGACTTGTAGAAACTATTATAAAATTTTTGTCAGTAAATCTTTTTTTGTAAATTATCAAACCTGGTATTTGCCTAGCCTTTTCCCAACTATGTTGGGGTCGGCTGTCTAACCGGATGCAGCTTAATACCAGTATTTTACATGGAGCGACTGCCTATCTGACCTCCACAACCCAGTATCTGAGTAAAGGCTTTTGCAAACCAGCGTGACTTGTCGCGCGACGCGACATGAACAATACAATTTCTAAGAAAACTTCACGGTACAAAGCTTTGTGCAGACCAGCGCGACTTGTCGCGCGACGCGACAGCGGTTATTGTTATACCGTGAAGTTTTCTTAAAAACTGCATTGTTTGTGTCGCGTCGCGCGATAAGGCGCGATGGTCTGCAAAAGCCTTAACAATAACTAGTGTCGCGTTGCGCGACAAGTCGCGCTGGTCTGCAAAAAGCTTAATACGATACCCCTTGGTAATTGTTAGGTTTCTGACGACCCGTTACCCGTTAACGACTGTCAAAGATCCTATGACAGCCAGGGCCAATGGCTTAACGTGCTTGCCGAAGCACGGAGGAGTCTCGGTATGTAATGATGGTCATCCATCCACGGTCCAACCCCGGTAAGCGTAGCTTAACCTAATGGATCGACCCGTGCGGCTGTTATTATTTAGCCAGTTCCTCTAAACTAGCAAACCTAATATTGGTAACAACCTAGACCTAACCTACTCGTGCTTACAGTATGAGAAATAAAAGAGTAAATACTAGGTATGCAATTAACATATGGAAAGCTAATACCAACAAACAAGTCAGAACCATAACTTGTTTATGTTGTAACTATACGGACTCTGTTTTGAACAGACAAACATGTAACTTTTAGTTCAGTACAACACTATGCTTTTATGAATCCAGCAAAACTACGGGCAAATTATCAACAGAAAACATTTGTGTTACGCTTTATCTAGAAGAGGCTTATGTCCAGTAGTTCTGTCTGTGAAATACTGATAATGAATAAACACTCAGGGAAATGTATTGTTTAGCTGATGGAAACTCTATGAAAATTTGCCATGTAATAGCAATTTATTTTATTTTATTTGTTTAATACATCAAGCACAGAAATTACGGCGGACTTAATGTCATAGTCATTTTCTACCAGTCAACCTTTGGGTGATGCAGCGACAAACAGTGGTAGGTGCAATTACGAAAAATTTAGCAATTTCATGCAACTGATAGAGAAATATAGTAATGATTTGAAGATGAACAATTTAAGAGGGTTTATTCTGAAAGTTGGTAAAGTCGCAAATAGATGTCAAATATTTCACTGTTTTGATTAATTTGATAATATTTCTGTATGGAAATAAAAAATGTGGCTAACTAGTGAACTAGAATATTGATTATGAAATGCAACAATTAATATCATAACACCGAATAGTTAGTTTTAGTTGTAAAAAAGTATTTGGAAATTTTCCAAACGCCTTTTTCATCAAATTCAATGTTATAATTGCAATTAATTATTAATATTCTAGGTAGTTAGTTAACCACATTTCTTATTTCCATACAGTATTATTTCCAAATTAATCTAAAACAGGTAACTATTTGACAGCTATTTACGACGTTGCCAACTTTTAGGATGCACCCTCTTAAGTTTATAGTCAATTAGCTAAACATTCCGTTTGCCTGGCTAGAATTAATGTTTAACTTGCCGCATTTCCCATGGTACTTGATGGTTATGTTGAGCTGGTTGTCGCAGGCATGTTTGTCGAGATGGCACACGGACGGGTACTCCCTGCCGTCAGTCCCACACACTGGCTTGCGTCGTTGACAACTTCGGGGACATCTACATTCTGGCTGGCCGTACGCTGCGACGCATCGGGCCCCTACTGGACACGATACTCCTGTGCATGGGTCGCCAGCGTCTGTGTGGGACAATTTAAATTACAAATTACAGACATTCTAAATTAAAGTTACTTTTCGGGTCTGTCTATATTGCCGTGTTGTTCTTCTAAACTACGCAATGGATTTTGATGTAGTTTTTACATTCATTTAGAGAATTTATTTGGAAGGTCAATGTGTATAAAACGTCAATATCAAACTTACGTACCCTAGTAAAGAAATCTCGATGTTTTGTTAAGTCGTAAAACCATGTGAAGCAAGAGCGTGTCGCTAGTTTTTTATGAGGCATTAATTTCACAAAGAAAAAATAATCATAGACCGCCACTGTTCTTGCTATATCGATTTAGTATCTTTTTTTTTATCTCTTATCAGTTTGTACTACCATACAAATACAATACATCAAAGAAATTCTTTAATCATAATAACTAAAATTATAAATGCGAATGTGAGTTTGTTAGTTTTTTTGTTACGCTTTCACGCTAAAACGGCTAAACGGATTTGGATGAAATTTGGCACATGGGTAGACCATGACCACCATGAAAAGGACATAGAATCTTTTATTCCGATATTCCTACGAGATGGAGGCTTATACGGGTGAAACCTCGGGGCGCAGCAAGTAGTAGTATAAAAAACAAAAGTAGTTCCAAAAAGTTATTTTGTAAACATGTATTGGCAGTAAATTGTGTGACGATTGCGAAGTAGTGGGGGTCTATTGGAAGTGTGACGAGATTAAGGACAGAAAGATGCTTTATCTTATCGAGTGTCTGTCCTCATAGTGACCGGTTGACACTGTTAATACTCGACGTGACGGGTGGCGCTACTCATGGCGCCAAGATCTTTGAGTACACACTTCATTATTTGTTATTTTTTTTTTTTTTTTTTTTTTTTTTCCTTTTCTGCTCCGTGGCAATCTGTCCTAGAACAATAAGCCACTTTGTTGTCTGACTTCGAGTCTAATTATTATTTATTGTTATGAGAGAGCTTCCATTTGTGTGGCGTAGCTCTCATCTCTCTATGCAAATCTGTCGCTGAGACTGGGGATGTCACATCTCTTCAGCCTCGTGTGTCGTTGTCCTCCTACTCCACTCAGTGCTAGTGCAAGCTCATTTGTGTGTTGTGCAAGTCTTCTCTGGTATCTTACGCTATGCTGACTTATTTCTTGTTTAACTGTTCGTATATTGAGGTCCAGGTACATGTATTTGTTGCTTATACTTTGGGGTATGTTGAACATGTTTCTCAGAGCTTTGCTCTGAAATCTTTCCAAAATATCGATGTTGCTATTGCTTGCTGAGCCCCATAGTTGAATGCCATATGTCCAGATTGGCTTAATGATGGCTTTGTAAACCATCATTTTGCTCTCGTTGCTTAGATGGGAGTGGCGACCTACTAGCCAATATATACCGCGGAGTTTGCTGTCCAGTTGTTTGCGCTTGGTCCAGATGTGCTTCTGCCAAGTTAATCTTCGATCTAAGTGTAGACCCAAGTATTTTGCGTGTTCTTCTTGTGGAATATCTTTACTGTATAACTTTACTGGCGGGCAGGTTTCTTTTCGGAGTGTGAAAGTTACATGAGTGGACTTGGTTTGGTTTGCTTTTATTCTCCACTGTTTGAACCACTTCTCTATTACGTTCAGATGGTATTGTAGTTGGGATGAAGCAGTTTCTGGATTTGAATGTACTGACAAGACAGCAGTGTCGTCAGCGTAGGTCGCAGTTGTTGTGTCCCCAATAGTTGGAAGGTCTGCAGTATAAATCAGGTATAGTACTGGTCCCAGAATGCTGCCCTGAGGGACACCTGACCGTATCTCGTATATGGCAGAATATTCACTATTGCATTTAACTTGGAAGCCTCTTCGGTGGAGGTAGGATAAGAGAATGCGGTAGAATGAATGCGGAAGAGACTTTTTAAGTTTGTATGCCAGTCCATCGTGCCACACCTTGTCGAAGGCCTGACTTATGTCTAAAAAGGCGGCAGAGCAGTATAGTCGATTTTCCAGACAACCACTGATGACTTCTACAGTGCGATGTACTTGTTCAATTGTACCATGTTCTTCTCGGAATCCAAATTGGTGGCTGGGGATTATGTTGTTAAGGTGCTCTTTCATTCTGTTCAGAAGGATTTTTTCCATTAGTTTACCAATTACTGGTAGGAGGCTTATAGGTCTGTACGAGGTCCTTTCCTGAGGTGGTTTGCCTGGTTTAGGCACCATTACGACTTGAGCAATTTTCCATTGTCCTGGGAAGTGTTCAAGCCTGATGCAGGCATTGAAAATCTTAACCAGGCTCATAATACCCTTGTGTGGTAAGTTTTTCAAGAGAGTTGCGTCGACAAGATCGTAACCTGGTGCTTTTCCTTCCTTAAGATTTCTTATTTCTCTCAAAATCTCTTTAGGATTTACGCTTTTTAGCGGAGGGCACATTTGCAGAGGTGAGTTGAGGTACTCTTCTACTTCTGTTGTGTGTTCCTGGTCAGACTCCGAGAATGGTTGAAAGACAGTGCTTAGATGGTCAGCGAAGGTATTGGCTTTCTCCTTATCTGATCTTGCCCACCCTCCTGTGTTATCTCTAATAGGAGATAATTGAGCTTTAGGTTTCTTAAAAGCTTTGGTTGCTTTCCACAACGAATAATTGGTGTCTATTGTGGGTGATAGTGTTGACAGGTAGTTCTGGAGGTTGTTGTTAGTTAACATTTCTATGAGGTTCTTTAATTCTTCAGAACATTTGTTAAATAAAGTTTTGTCTCTCGGGTATCTAGTGGTATGCCAAGTTTTTCTGAGTCTTCTTTTTTCTTTTATTTTGTCTTTGATGTTCTTAGGGTACATATTGTGTTTCAGGGGGATTCCTTTGCTTTCAGGTGTTGCTATGTTGGCGGCTCTATGAATGACAATGTTCAATTCTTCGACGGAGTTTTCTAAGTCATCGACCGTTAAGATCTTTTTGTGTAACTTTACTTCTGTGGTTATCACGCTTTGGTATAGTTCCCAGTTTGTGTTTTTAGTATGGTATATTCGTGTGGGGGACTCAGTTAGTGTCACTGTTGTACTAATATTGAGGATAACTGGGGTGTGGTCTGAGCTTAAGTCGACACACGATTCCATTTTTGTGAAGTTCCTGTCAATATTTTTTATAATAAAAAAGTCCAGTAAATCGGGAATCTTGTTTCTGTCAGTTGGCCAGTAGGTAGGTTCACTATTGGAGAGCCATTCAAGCTTCATTCTTTCTGCTACACGTAGAAGTTGCCTACCTCTTGGGTTAATAAGTCGGGAGCCCCAGTGTGTATGCTTGGAGTTCCAGTCGCCACCACAGATAAATCTGGGACCCAATTTAGCAAAGAAGTTTCCGAATTCTCCTTCAGATATTGTGTGTCTAGGTGGGCAATAAACTGCAGCTATTGCCGTTTCAGTATTGTTGTCTGTTAGCTTTATAGAAGTTGCCTGTATTTTTTCTGTGCTAAATTCCTCCAGGGGGTAGTGTTTGATATTGTTTTTTATAACAATTGCTGTTCCTCCATGGCTGTTTCCAGATGGATGGTTCGTTGTATGTACTATATAATCTTTAAATGCTACGTGAGATTTAGCAGTGAACCTTGTTTCAGATATTAGGGCTATATCTATCAGCTCTGTTTGGAGGAAGGCTTCTAATTCTTGACGTCTTTCCGTCAAGCCGTTGGCGTTCCAAGTTATAACTCGGAGGTTGCATCCAATCATTTTTTGGAAAGACTGCTGACTAGCTGGACAATGCTATTTAACATTTTGTCCATCATCTTTTCCATTACAGCCATCATTGTCTGCTGGACCTTTTCAATCATAGTTTCCAGTAACTGGGTAATATTGTGGGTGTCCGTGACGTTTTCCGTCTGTTTTTCTTTTTTCGCTTGTGTCTTGGTTGCTTCTGCATATGTCCTACTTATGTTGTTATCTCTTGGAGTGTTGTAAGTGATAATCTTTTCGACTTTGTCAGCTGAGTGTGACGCCTGTTGATTTTCTTTGGCCTTAGGAGCAATTTTTAATATTTTTTCTTTGTATTGTTTGTAAGTTTTACAACCCTTGTAGCTGGCAGGGTGTTTCTCCAAGCAGTTAGCACAGATGGCATCTGTATCTGGTCTTTTTTTGCAGGTCGTGGTAGGATGTTCTTCCCCACACTTGACGCACCTAAAGGGTCTATAACATTGATTTTTTGTATGGCCAAATCTCTGGCACCTTTTGCATTGGAGAATTTCCTTACTCTTCTTTTTGTATGGAGCTTCAAACGTGACTTTCAAGTTGTTTATATGTTTTACACTAAAGATTTCCTTGTTATTATGTTTTGGCTCTAAGTCAACATAAAACATTGGTAGAGGGTCTTTTGAAGTACGGTGCAGTGCGTTGACTACTTGTCTGACCTCGTGTCCCATTCCAGTAAGTTCTTTTGCAATTTCTTTGGTGTCTTCTGAGAAGTGGAGGCCACGCAATATGACTCTGTAGGCTCTTTCGCTTTTTAGCTGATACGTGTAATGTGATATATTACTGGAAATGAAATTTTCTCTAATGGACTTGTAAGTTTGTATGTCCTTGGGCATAATTTTGATTACATGACCCGATCTGAGTGTAGTCATAGAATATAATGAAGTTTCAACGAACTTATTCAACGCTTCCTTCAGTGATGTTACGTTTAATACTCCTGTCACAAAGATAGGTTCTGGCTTAGGTACGTACTCTTTTTTTGCCTGGTTTATGTCTTGCAGTTGCTCGTTTTCTAGTATTTCAAAACTATTATGAGTTGGTATTGCTATCTCTGGCCCATTCTTTTTCTTCTTGTTGGTATCATTGTGTATTGGGCTTGTTTCTTTCCTTTTGTTTCTCCTGAAGGGAGTTCTGTCTTTCTGCCAGTTGTCTTTCTCATGATTTTTGTGCTCGATTGTATCCGTTGAAGTTAAAGTTGCTCTATCTCCTTCATTCGTCATACTGATGGTATTTTGTTCGTCACACATTGTCGAAAGGATTGATGGTGTTGACATAGTTCTCTGTCTTGAGAACATGCTTTTGTGTAAGGTTAGCTGTATCATGTTATTTGGGTTAGGTTTTGTTTTTGTTTCTATTTCATTCATCATTTAAGTCCCACGAGTGAGGTCGATATCAAAAGTCACCTGAGGGGTGACGCCTATTCCCCCAGGAAGGCTTCATACAACGACGTTTGCCAGGTCCGTCGAGGTTGGCGCTAGTGACTTGCCATCCGCAAGCCATTCATCCTATCGGCGCGTGTCCCACCTTAGGATTGGATGTTTTTTATAGAGGAATACTACCTCATGGCCCAGGCGGTTAAGCCAAGACCCCCGATTCTGTGGTACCTATCTTCAGAGTTGCGGGTGTGTTAGGTCATTTCCTACCTACACTATGACCGGCTTATTTGGTCATTGGGATCGGGTTATTTGACCGTCGCCCGATACTCGACGTTGACCTTTTGCGGCTGGTGAGGTCTCCGCTCAGCCAACCCTCCTCCTTTCTCAAACGGGCTTGGGACCGTCTACGGCGAAGTAGTGGGGGTCTATTGGAAGTGTGACGAGATTAAGGACAGAAAGATGCTTTATCTTATCGAGTGTCTGTCCTCATAGTGACCGGTTGACACTGTTAATACTCGACGTGACGGGTGGCGCTACTCATGGCGCCAAGATCTTTGAGTACACATTATTTGTTATTGACGTTTGTTTATTCACATAAATTCTTACATTTCGTTATTGGTTAGTATAAATTTGTGTACAGACTTTGAATAACCGATTTGTCGGTGAAGTTGGGACTGGTCATCTCTAAGCTGCCATGTCTTATTTTAATTTATTTTAATTTTTGAATTGTTCTTTGTTTTTTTTTAAACGGACGCTTTTAACGTTCTCATCATTGTTGTGCACCAATTTTTGTAATACATTTTTGATTGAAAAGAGTGTCCGTGAAGTTTCTTGCCCGTTCTTCTCCATGAGTACCTACTACGCTTTGGAATGGGCAACTAATTTCATATTTCTGACTGACCGACTCCTTGACAGTTCAAAAGTTCCTGTAAATGGTTTAATTGAAATAAATGCTTTGAGTTTGATTCTCTACACGCGGATGTATCGTTTCTCGTACTTATTTAAGTAAATTAATGTGATTTGGACTTGATAAAATTAAATCAAGAGATTCTCACTACGTCATAAAAAGAAAAGATAGCGGTTCCAAAGTGGCCAGTAGACCTGGCCGAAAAGGTGAGATTGTATAAAAGAAACTCCTTAAACATTGACAAGTGAAAATCACTTGACTAGGCGAGTGCCCAATAACAATGTTAGTTTATTACGTAAAAGGTCTTGGATAGGGCCGCTGTGTCGACGTTGGCAAAAGTGATTATTAAATACCAATAATTTTGCTGGAATACATTACCTAAAGTATAGATGGTAAAAAAATAAACATGAGTATTTTTACGTGTAAAAAGAAAACAACGAGTATTATATGTATAGATTTAACTTACGTTATTTATTAAAAACTAGCTGATCTGACAGAAGTGGTCCTGTCCGGCCCAAACAAAAATCCCATACAAAAAATAAACTAAGTACCTACCTATCCGTTTTCCCCATTTTTTGAATTTTCTTGTAAAAATATCCAATTTTTCTTTTCCTAAAAACCTAATTCAGACCGTAGGTTTTTAGGGAGGGGTGCGTTGACAGGAAACCTCCCCGTGTGCCTGTGGACTGGAGTTCCCTTACGGATCCGTCCGGGGGGAAGATCAGTCTACGGGTCGGTGCACCCTGGGATGCGGACAATGACTCGCCATTAGGTACTTTGTGCCTAATGGGGTCTCGTTGTCCGTATGCTAATATCCTGTCACAGGAACGCTCTAACATGTACTCGGAGAGAGTACACGTTAAGCAGCGTTCGGGTAGGAACGGGCTCGGCGTGCACTAACCCTGCCGTCGGGCAGGCAGAAGGAAGCCTTTTCTTCTGCCACCGTTGGTCTCGTAGCCCCGAAGAGTGTGTAGGTCATGTCTCTGGCATTTGACGGGGGTCGAGGGTCTTGGCTTAATTGCCCGGGCCGCGAGGAAGAAAACCTCTATAAAAAATCACCCCAAACCTCCAAGCGGCGGCGCACCGTGAGGGAGGTTGATAGCTTGACTAATGGGTAGCTAAATTAGTAGTTAGTGCGAACCACGTTTTTTGGTTGGTTGGTTGGAAATTTTTTATACTCGTGGGAACAATATGGTCAAAAATAAATATAAAAGCAGAAGTGTGGTGGAGAGCGATACGGGGTCGGACTCCGACGCTGTATCGGGCGCGGAGAGCTCTTTTCAGAGCTCGGAGCGCGAGGAGGCAGTGAAGACTGCCGATAGGAGGAAGGAATTCCGGAAGCGGTCGAATTCGGACGGCCAGGGGTCGTCCGCCGACGAGAGGCGGAAAATCCACTCCAGCCGGCGGGGCGGGGCCCGGAAAAAGGGCGCGGGTAGGGGGCTCACCAAGGAGGTCGGTGAGCCGAGCCAGCCCAGCTCGGGCGAACTGTCGAGGCTCGCCACAGTGGTACACCCTGAAGGGACCAGCGCGGTCCTCTCGGAGTCTCCCTGTGGCGAGCCGGACGCCGCAGCGGCTAAATTTAGGGAGGCCGTGGAGGCCGCTTTCAAGGGAGCGGCCTTAAAGAAACTAAAGGCCTCCAGGGAGGAAGCCATACCTGAGGCCACGGCCTCCATCTTGGCGGCAGCGAGGGCCTGTTTCCTCGGGCCTCCGCCGGACGAAATGTCCGGAATGCGGGCGGAGGTCGCCCGCTTGGTAGCCGCCATGGAGCTTCTCCGAAAGGAGAACGAGGAGCTCCGAGCGGACCTGGCCAGGCTCCGAGGAGCCGGCCCTCGCGAGGTGGTGCTGCAGGGGGGAGAGCAGAAGGGGCAGGAACGGCCCGTGCCTGCTGAGGACCGGGTCCTGTCCCTGGTGCGGCAGGAGATGAACGCCTTTCGGGCGCGGTTTTCCGCCCTAGAGGCCATCGTCCTGCGCCCCCCATTAGCGGCGAGCCAGCCGGCCTCGGGCCAGCGGAAGGTGGCATCATATGCCACCACCGCAGCTGCCCCGACCAAACCAGGGTCGTCGGGGCAGACCAAGGGCAGGGCGGCTACAGAGGCGGCGAGGGCACCAGCCCAGGCGGCGAGGGCACCTGCCCAAGCGGCGAGGGCACCGGCCCAGGCAGCGAGGGCCCCGGCCCAGGCGGTGAGGGCCCCGGCCCAGGCGGCAAGGGCCCCGGCCCAGGCGGCAAGGGCCCCGGCCCAACAGCCGCCCCCGCCTCCCGCTTCTTCTCCGGCCGACGCCGAATGGCAAGTCGCCGGGGAGAGGCGGAACGCGGGTAAGGCCAAAAGGGCGGCCAAAAGGAAGGCGAGGCGGCAGCGGCGCAAGGAGCGAGGCGTCGCGGCTAGGCTCCGCGCCCCGAAGTCCGCAGCTGTAGTGATCACACTACAGCCGGAGGCGGAGAAGAAGGGCGCGACCTACCAAAGCGTGCTCGCCAAGGTGGGGCAGGTTGTGGAAGGGAGCCTGGAGGCGCTCGGGGCCAAGAATGGCCTTAAATTTAAGGTCACCGCGACTGGGGCCCGAATGCTGGAGGTCCCCGGCGCGGCCAGTGGCCCGGCCGCTGACGCTCTGGCCGATAAAATCCGAGAGACAATAAGTCCGGACGAGGCCAGAGTGTCCAGGCCCACCATGTGTGCTGACATGCGCATTTCGGGCCTGGACGACTCGGTGACGGAGGGACAGGTAGTGGCCGCTGTCGCTAGGACGGGGGGGTGCTCTGCCGAGCAGGTTAAGGCGGGCACCATCCGTCCTGGCTCCAAGGGAATGCGAGCCGTGATGGTGAGCTGCCCCGTGTCGGCGGCCAAAAAGCTTGCTGAGGAGGGCCAAAGGCTTTTGGTGGGCTGGGTATCCGCGCAGGTCAAACTGCTGGAACCCAGACCTCTGAGGTGCTTCCGCTGCCACGTGGGTCACCATGTGGGAGTGAAGTGCGACTCGGAGGTGGACCGCAGCGGTAACTGCTACCGCTGTGGTCAGTCCGGTCACGAGGCTGGCTCGTGCACTGCCGCGCCGCACTGCGTCGTATGTGCGGCTGCTGGCAAGCCAGCCGACCACCGGATTGGGGGCAAGGCCTGCGCCAAACCCGCCAAAGCCGGAGGCAGGGGCAAGCCCTCCGCCACCGCCGCCACCGCCGTCACCGCCGCAGCCGCCGCCACTACTGGCGCCGCCGCTGCCGCTTCCACCGTCGTCGCCGCCGCCGTTGTCGCCGCGGCAGGGCCCTCACAGGGGGCTCGGGAGGGGGCTGAAATGGACTGCCAATAACGGCTCCATTACGCCTCCTCCAGGCGAACATCAACCACTGCGCTACAGCTCAGGACCTATTGCTCCAGAGCATGGCACAGTGGTCGATTAACATCGCCGTGGTCGCTGAGCCGTACTTTGTCCCGCCCAGGGATGACTGGGTGGAGGACCTGAGCGGCTCAGTGACCCTAATATCGTCGGCCGCCGCCGGTACTCCATCCCTCGAGGCTGTCAAGAGAGGACGGGGTTGCGTGGCAGCACGGTTCGGGGAGATTGTCGTGGTAGGGGTGTACTTCTCCCCGAACCGAACTCTCGCCGAGTTCCACAACTCCCTTGCGGAGTTGAGAGTCGTCGTTGTCGGGTTCGGTTCCCTCCCTGTGCTCGTTCTCGGGGACTTCAATGCCAAGAATGTGGCTTGGGGTTCCCGGTATACAGACACACGGGGCAGGATGGTGGAGGACTGGGCACTGGAGACAGGCCTGGTCGTCCTTAATCGGGGTTCTGTCCCCACGTGTGTGCGGATGCGGGGTGAATCAGTGGTGGACCTTTCGTTCGCCAGCCCCGCTCTGTCGCCGCGTGTCGCCGACTGGCGCGTCATGGAGGGGGTGGAGACGTATTCCGACCACCGGTACATCCGGATTGACGTCTCCGCCCAGTCCTCGAGCGCGCCGGTCCGACAGGCCCCGAGTGGTCCGCGATGGGCGCTGAAGCAGCTGGACCGGGAGCTAATCCTGGAAGCCTCGATCGTGCAGGCCTGGGTGTCATCACCGGACAGGCCTGCCGATATCAACGATGAGGCGGAGTGGTTCCGGGAGGCCATGTCCGATATATGTGACGTGGCAATGCCCCGGGTCCAGCCCGGCCGTGCTTCGCGCCAGGTGTACTGGTGGTCGCAAGAGCTGACGACTCTGCGCGCCGCGTGCGTTGCTGCGCGACACCTGTACGCCAGGCACCGCAGGCTTCGTATCCGCCCTCCGGATACGGAGGCCATTCAGGCGGAGTTGTACGAGGGGTACAGAGCGGCGAAGACCGCCCTCCAAGCGGAGATCCTGCGGGCCAGGGGACTGGCCCGTGAGGAGTCGCTGGCGACTCTGGACAGGGACCCGTGGGGACGCCCATACAAGTTGGTGCGGGAGAAAATCCGCCCATGGGCTCCCCCGCTGACTCAGAGTCTCCGGCCACAGCTTGTGGAGGACGTGGTGAGCGCTCTGTTCCCCTCGAGAGGGGAACACTCCGCCCCGCCCATGGCCCCGCCTGTTGCGGTGCCCGCTGCGGACCACACCGCCGACGACGACGACGACGATGCTCCGGAGGTGACCGAGGTAGAACTGAGAGTGGCGGTACGTAGGCTGAGTGCCAAAAATACCGCCCCAGGACCCGACGGCTTACCTGGGAAAGCCTGGGTCCTGGCCATGGAGGCTCTCGGGCCTCGACTAAGGGGGCTCCTTAGCGCGTGCATGGAGAGGGGCCAGTTCCCACTTCGCTGGAAGACGGGAAAACTGGTCCTCATCAGGAAGCCGGGGCGCCCTGCGGACTCTCCGTCCGCTTACCGGCCCATCGTGCTGCTCGACGAGGTGGGCAAGCTCTTTGAAAGAGTTATTGCAAACCGCCTCGTCGGGCAGCTGGTGCGAGTGGGGCCGGATTTGGCGGACAGCCAGTTCGGCTTCCGCCGAGGGCGCTCCACGGTGGACGCCATCATGCGCGTGCGAGCCCTCACGACGGGGGATGCTGTGGCCCGGGGTGGGGTCGTCTTGGCGGTGTCTCTAGACATCGCCAACGCCTTCAACACCCTACCCTGGAGTTGCATCAGGGAGGCACTCCGGTATCACCGGATGCCGACCTACCTCTGTCGGTTGGTCGAGGACTATTTGACGGACAGGGCCGTCATCTACCCCGGTCACCAGGGAGAATGGAACCGGCGAGAGATGTCGTGCGGTGTCCCACAGGGATCGGTCCTGGGGCCGCATCTGTGGGACATCGGATACGACTGGGTGCTGCGCGCCGACCTCCCTGGTGGTGTCAGCGTAGTGTGCTACGCTGACGACACGCTGGTCCTGGCGCAGGGGAGGTCGCACGAGGCGGCAGCCGAACTGGCGATACGCGGGGTTGCGACGATCGTCGACAGGATCCGGCAATTGGGACTCGAGGTGGCCCTGCACAAGTCCGAGGTCATGTGTTTTCATGGCCCTCGGAACGCGCCACCGTCGGGTTCCCAAATAACGGTAGGAGGGGCTCACATCGGCGTCGAGGTGACGATGAAGTACCTGGGACTCGTCCTCGACAGCCGGTGGAACTTCGTGGAGCATTTCCGACGTTTGGCTCCCAAACTGGAGCGGGCCGGGGCTGCCTTGAAGCGGCTTCTGCCCAATCTAGGGGGTCCAAACGCCTCCTGCCGGAGGCTCTACGCGGGGGTCGTGCGGTCCATGGCCCTTTACGGGGCACCGGTGTGGGCGCGAACCTTAAGGTTGCGGCCAGCCCGCCGGTTGCATGCAGCCCAAAGGGTCATGGCTATCCGGATGGTCCGGGGATACCGTACGGTCTCCGGCGAGGCGGCGAGCCTCCTTGCCGGAACGCCGCCATGGGATCTGGAGGCGAAGGTCCTCGCCCACATTTGGGAGTGGCGCGAGGAGATGAAGCGCCGGGGTGTAACTCCGCTACCGCGAGAAATCACGGTACAGCGGACAGAGCTCCGGCGGGATCTCATGGCGGCTTGGAGTGTGCGATTGTCGCAACCCAGATTTGGGCACGCCACAATTACGGCGATAAGTCCCCTCTTTGAGGAGTGGCTTGAGAGGCGCCACGGCGTCCTCACCTTCCGCCTGACGCAGGTCCTCACCGGACACGGTTGTTTCGGGAGGTACCTGTTTCGCATAAGGCGGGAGGAAACGCCCGGGTGTCACCATTGTGTGGATCGTCCGGAGGACACGGTGGAGCATACGGTGGAGGTTTGCCCGGCTTGGGTGGACCACCGCCGTGTCCTCGTGGAGGCGATCGGCGGCAGTGACCTCTCGCGTCCGGCCCTGGTCCAGGCCATGGTGCGGAGCGAGAGGGCATGGCAAGCCGTCACCTCCTTCTGCGAAGCAGTAATGCTCGCGAAGGAGGAGGCGGAGCGCGAGAGGGAGTGGCAGAGGCCGCGCCCTACCAGCCCTAGCCGCCGCCGCCGTAGGAGACTTCCCGGGCGTCGGGAATTGATAGCCGATTTCCGGCCACCGTAGGCGCGGGCCTGCGGACGGAGAGCAGAGGGCAGCTCGCCGTCCGATAAGGACCAGGCCCGGGTCGACGGCGCGTCGTGTTCCACGCGCGCCTCAAAGAGATGTCAGCAAAACTGACGGGGTCCGTTAGGGCCGATGCCTGCCGGGGTTGCGGGTAGTCCCAAGGGGAAACCGTGGCCCCTGGCATGGCAAGGGAAGGAACACGGGTGGGTTTTAGTCAGTAAAAGTCTGACACGCCCTTCCGCTCCGCCCAGAGCGGGAGAAGTCATTGGATGATTTCCCACCCAAAAAAAAAAAAAAAAAAAAAAAAAGGTTTTTAGGGAAAAAAAAATAGTTTTATTTTTAAAAGAAATTACGAAAATTTTAAAAGTAAACATCCAAACTGTACAGCCGTTCTCAAGTGATACGCTTACTAACGAACAGAATTTAATTTGTATTTATATAGATAGGTATCTAGCCAAATGACTGCACTCTACGCCATAAATTAATTAAACAGATATTTTTCGCGTTAAAATGCATGCAATGAAAATTGATAATGGCATTTGAGTAGCTGGGCAGTGTCACGAATCTGCGTGATAAATTGCTTTTGTTCGGGTAGTATTAGTAATATCGTTGTGCCACATAAGCTTTGTGTTGTTATTTCAATATTCAGAAATGCAGAACAGAAGTTGCATGTACGTAAAATATCGCGAGTCCCGTATCATAAACGTTGCACGCAGTCTAATTAAAATAACGTACGAATTAATAATGTTATCTCAACCTAATGTACACTGAGCTTCAAATAGAATTTCACATTTAAACGAGCAACATTTAATCATCGTAAAATTAATAAAGTTAGGTGTTGGCGACTCTTACCGCATTCGCCCTCATGCTTGACGCGTAGGTTCAATCGTCGCTCACAGGCTTCCTTACGTAAGTAGCAATGGTTCCGGTAGGTGCGGCCGGCGGTGGAGCACACGGGCGCCGGCGATGTGGGGCATGTCGTGGGGCAGGCGCAGTGGGCCCTCCCGTCCCCGAGGGACACACACTCCGCGCCCCAACGACAAAATGTTTTTTCACACGCTTCTGTGAAATGAAAAGTTGTTCAGCATTCACTTCCGTGACCATGACGCATTCAAAATAAACCCCCTTACTAATAAAAGTTGTATATCGCCTATAAAGGTACACACCGATTTCTCTCTTTCAGTCGTCAGTAATTTGACATTCGAAAGAAGAAGACAAAGCGTTGTGTAACTATACAGACGCTATACAACGTTTATTAGTAAAGAGGTTAAAATGCAATGAAACGTAAAATGTTTTAAAACAACTGAATTAATTGAATTTAACATATGCAAATTGCAGGAAGGTATATACTGGAAACCCACACAGTATTCGCAATATTACTTGGATATTTATTATACATGAGTGTTGCTGAGTGGCTGTGAAAGTCATTACTGTATCAACTCTGTGTTGCGTTCACCGAAAATGTTACCGCAAAGGGTGGCAAGTGAATTTTAGCTTTGTATCTTAATTTACGTGATGGATACGACTTAAAGTAAGGACTATGAATTATTTAACTGATTAATATAAAACTTTAGAATATCTAATATTCAGAAAGTGACGGAATTGATTAAGGTGCCTACGTCGTCGGGCTCGGCCGTGAATAGCGCTAATAAAACTGATATCCCGGGCCGCAAGCCACCGGCGAATTCTTTGAACAAGATATAATTCTTTAGCGAACTCCGCTACGGATGACACAATTTCCAATTTTCTACCTGGGGAGTCAGAGGCGTGACTAAATTATTAAGGCGGACTAAAATAAGATGCGAGTTCCCGTTTCGCCACAGCATTGTGTTAGAACAAGCTTTAAAGATTACCGATTTCTATCGCCTTGTTAAAATTCTAAGCAGATATTGCCGGCCGCAAAGTCACACAGGGGCTTACTAAAAGTTAATTTACAATTTTCTTCTCGATCATAAACTTTCAAGTTTTGGCGGTCGTGAGCCAATAATACTTGAAGTTTATGAACTCAATAAAGATGCTTTACAAAAAGGTCATGATCATAGACGAAATATTTGATAAAAACTGTCTGGGATTTACAAAGTGTGCAGCAGTTACTAAGTCATATTATTTAATAAACTTTTTATTACCTATGTATCATTGGCACGTCATGTTTCTTTTTCTACAACAACCAATCTAAACACGTAGGTATAGATACCTGAGTACACGTGAAAGCCATAAAAGGGACGTAATTCGAAAAGGTTTCAATTTCTCTACATTCTACAATTTTTAATAGGATTTACGAAAAAACCGAATCAATTTTCCATCTAAATTATTCACGAAATCAAGTTTTAAGTTAATATTTTCCGAGCGTTTTTACAAAGAAATTTTTAATAATGGTAAGAAATAGAGCAGACATCTGAACACCTGCGCCCATAGGAGGGTGCCAATGCTTGAAAATATTTAGACTAGACAAGTAGACAGCAGCTGTGTAAGAACTCATTGATTTCAGCAAGCGCTTTCATTGCAGCTTGCTGTTAGTTTAGTCTTTTCAGCACTTTGTTAGTGACTGTACAACTCACTTTAGTTGTTCGCATTCTAACTTACAAATGAACTTTGTGCGAAGCTGAACCTAACTCGCAATTAATTACACAACGACTAACACGCGACGATCAGGAAAATAATAAACTTAGTTCAAGTGCACAAGCACTTACACAGAATGGTTTAACACTGACATATTTATGTAATAATTAAAATAATTGAGTTTATAATTTATACCGTCGACTAAAATCTCGCAAAGTCGTGACATTCATTCAAAGATTGAAATGTAGATTAAAATAAGATTCTTATAATTGAACTTCAGTGCGCATATAGAATGATCCTTATCCCCATTGTGAGATATAAATAACCTGCGACTTTGAAGATGACAAATTGTTTTTATTATTATATTTGTCTCTTGAAAAGAGGTCAAGTACAAGAATTCAGCGGCGAACTCATTTCCTTGGCTTTCATATAAAGGTTACAGACGAATCCGCTTAAGAAAAGAAAGCAGTCGGAAATAACAATTTTGTAAGAAACAAACAAAATGTAAGAACGCGAATCGCTGTTGGAGAAGCCCGAGATAAATGGAGACAGGGAGGGGAGATAAAAATGATGGCGGATGCTTCGTGAATGGAAGAAAATTAGGAAATTCACCGCGGAGCTTTTTCAGGCGCGAGAGCTGTTTAAATTATCCATATTATCCGTATATAAATAAAATTCTACTCATGCGGGTTGAATTTATAATAAGACGAGGTTGTTTGAATTTCGTTGATGTAAGAACGAAGAATTATTTTTCTTGTACCCAAAAACATGAGGATAAATTATTCTCAACTCACGTGTTAGTGAGACTTCGGTATTCATAATTATGAATAGCATAGCCGTAATATCTTCCATGTCGATCGTAACCGAAAGGCTAAAGGCACAGCTTTTCGGTTATGATCGACATGGAAGATATTACGGCTATATATTCATAATTATGAATACCTATATACTTAAGCTGTGCCTGTGTGCTGTATTCGATTATCTATTTAGAATAAAAAATAATCAAAGGACTAACACACAGCTCTTATCAGTCCAGTTGATTAAGTGAACCGAAACAAACAACACATAAATTCATTAGGACAATTCTTTGAAAGGAGCAAACCTAAAATAATAACACGATATAATGTAGGAGCTGACTGTCACCCACATAATTCGGGACGCGCCCTCCTAAAGTCTCCGAGACAAAGCAATTTTGTTGGCTCGAGACACCGACGTAGTTGGCATGTCACTCGCACAGTAGGCACCTACACATGTGGATTGCGGACTTAAGATAAGCTTTGAAGACGTTCCGACGCATTTCATGCTTAGCTGATACCATACGTAGGTAATTAAAAGTTTACTAAAGAGACAGTAAAGAAAAATATTTTTTCTCAAACGTGCTTGGAAATTCGAACATTATTTTGACAACCTTCTTCGAGATAAATCGAAATTGCTGTACTGGTCCAAAACCGCTTGTTTTTGACCAGCGCCCGGCCGGCAATGTTACTATGAAATTTCTTAACTGTCGTGTTTAGCGGGCAAATAAACTACTATGAAACTCATATTCACGTTATTTAAAAATGGAACTAATTTTTTACGTTAATCAATCAAATATCGAACATTTAACCCAAGATTCAAAAAAATATTGGTTGTTTTTAATAAATGGAAAATATTTATTTTTAAAACAACAAAATGCCTAATATTATAAAGTTTAAAACATAAACACCTAACGTAACGAGACTCTCAAACTACGGTATACTTTTAAAAACATAGGTACCTCTTTTTTACTCTATATAAAGTAAACAACACTGAAAATAGTATATTATGCAACTAATGAATAAAGGACGGATTTAAAGCGAGGGCCATAGATGAATCACGATCAAGTGAAGGATTCTAACGACTGAATCACGACCGTAGGGAGTGATTCATGATGATTGAATCACGAGCGCAGCGAGTGATTCAAGTGTTAGAATCCTGAGCGACGCAAGTGATTCATGGCCCTCGATATAAATCCGTTTTATTCAAGAGTTGCATACTATACTTTATACCATGACTACGAGAAAAAGAAAGATTTAAGCGAAAATAGACATTTAATAAAAGGTGACATGTTCAGTGTCGGGAGCCCTCCTGGACGGTTCACCTACTTGGATATGGGATGCCGGTAGCCCTCTCGGAGGGCTCATTTTAAATGTAGACGGTCAGTGTCGGGAGCCCTCCTGGAGGGTTCACCTACTTGGATATGGGATGCCGGGAGCCCTCGCGGAGGGCTCATTTTAAATTTAGACGGTCAGTGTCGGGAGCCCTCCTGGAGGGTTCACCAATTTGGATATGGGATGCCGGGAGCCCTCGCGGAGGGCTCATTTTAAATGTTAACGTTCAGTGTCGGGAGCCCTCCTTTAGGGTTCACCCACTTGGATATGGGATGCCGGGAGCCCTCGCGGAGGGTTCATTTTAAATGTAGGTTTTCTTAACGAAATAATCTCCTGGAGGTTTCACTTCCAACTACGAATAATAAAAGTCATAGACTTTTATGGCGGAATGGCGTATGAGTTCTATGAAAATGGGTGGAGTCGAAAGTGTTAAGGAGGTTGTATAACATTGAGATAGAGGTCGAATACATTGGTGTGTTCTAAATTCAAACACCAAAACAGTGATTAAAAGAGCTTTTTATTCACTGTTTTCAGTGAATAAAATAAGCTTTTTAGAGGGGGAATGGTATAAAGTAATTTAATCCAGTTTCCGCGATCCAGATAATGAACACAAAATACACATTGCAGATTATCCGACAAGTTACGCTAAAGTAAAACCTATAATATTAATTTTCAAACGTAATCCACGTTTTCAATTCATTAATTTTATTGATGTTGGGCTTTTACGAAGTTACGAGCGTGTAAAAACTATAAATTTAATCAAACTGAAAAGCTTTTAAAGCGGTCGATTAAGTGAATCCGTTATAATTATAAATGATGTAATAATTTTATGAACGGGCCCTACGCATATAGCTTCTGTTTTACACGCCATATTATGTACACACTTTTTTATGTAATAACTTTCGTGAGACAACATTCATGTTTACGGTTCCAGTTTTCGCTTCTCGTTTCGTACTTTAAAGGCGTTCTTGTTCTTTGACCTTAGCGTATTAGAGCTCACCGAAACAGATTCTGAAAATACTCGGCCATAACCGAAATAAACACAGGTTAGAAAAACCATGTGCAATCGTAATGTAATATACTCGTATAAACATTAATAGATAGTGTAATCATTTTGTTAATTAAATTAATACGGTACATTATTATAATATTGCAGCTATATTATTGTTTGTTTGGTACCTAGCTATTATTGATTTGGAAATTAATTTAATTGAAAGCTTAACGTTCGAATAATATTGATGTGAACTAACATAATTTTTACACGTTAAAATACGAATTGTACCTCCTTAAAAGGGTGGACAGAACATAATTGTTAATAGATCAATTGGTTTGATTGATCTTAGTGAATGGATTCCAGTTCAGTACAGTTTTAAGTTCAGCTGTGTTTAAACCTAGATCACTTCAATATCGAAAGCTGTATCGATTTTGTGAAATATATCTAAGTTAATATATTTGATGTATGAGCTTTATACGCAAACAATCGCCCGTACCAGAGGAGTAATTAAATACGGACCTTAGAAAACGTAGTAAGTAGTTCACATAACATTAGAATAGTTACGACACTAATACATGCTAGGTTTTGACTCACAACTTTAAACGAAAGGAGTCAATTCCGTAAACGTCTGTAAAACACGACATTTTGTACCTATACATAATTGTATAACAAATTTTTTCTTTCGTGCATTACCTACAATCATCTAAGCCCTCTTTATGTACACAAACACACAAACCTATAGTAAATAAAATATACGAAGTGTATAGAGTGCCGCGAGTATTCTTGTGGCCTAGTGTCGCTGCCTCGGCCCGGCTAGGGTGCCGTGAGCGTTGCATTGTCACTGTCACTTATTATTTAGGTTAGGTTAGGTTAGAACTGTGACCACACAACGCACGAGACGAGCGAGCGTAGCGAGCGGTGCCGCGGTAGCGGCCGGCAAAGTGCCAGGGTCCGTTTAGGCACAAGAGAATGTAATGTTTTGGGAATGTGGTGTTTTACAGCGATCTAACCTCGACAATCAAACAAAATACCAAGTGACGTGACTTAGTGACAGTGACAATGACAATCCAATGCTTGCGGCACTTGAGCCGGGCCGAGGCGGTGTTACTAGGGTGCCTGTAGTGGCACTTTATCCGATAGGGATAAAGTGCCACTAGTTTGCCTAAAATATATTAAAAGGCTTAAAATAGTTTCTTACCTTCCGGAGCTGGAGGTCTAGGCTGATAGTGTAAATCTGAAACAATTAAAACAGCTGTTAAATATTGATGTTTTTTTATTAGTTACTTTTCTGCTTATTTTAATTTTCCCAAGAGCTTTACCTTCATTAGGTGACACTTAAATGAATCCCTTAATAAAAGTGCACTGTTGGATTTTCAACGCTAGGCTCAGCGCTAAGAGTTGAAAATCCAACAGTGCACTTTTATTTAGGGATTCATAGCTGTCGGTGAAAACGGGCATTAATGTATGCTCTATAAATACCAACGTAACAACAAAATCCCATTGCAACGATCATCCATTCGTTTAACCACTCATAACTACACTACCGAAACTACGCAGCCATTTTGTTTACAAAACCCACAAAACCATATAACGTAATTGTAAAACCGAACTATTACCACACCGCAACAAGGTTAACAGTGCACTGCTGGTCACTATACTTAATTATCTTCCTACTACTATAGATCATCTATAGATAGGAGATATTATGAAAGCCAAAACTATTTTTTTAAAAATAAAACACAATAAAATTAAATTGAAAAATAGTTTTCAACATGTTTGTTTCAAAAATGACATTTGCTTTTTCCCGCCGCTAATCAACAGCTTTTGTTTCTTTTTTGACGCATGGCAGTATTGTTACAGCCAGTACTTTCAGAAATATATTTCATTAGGAATTTTTTTTTAAATCTGAATTGAATACCATTTTATTGTATCCCGCAGAATGTTATTTTAAATTCAATATTTTATTAAACTACGTAGCAACATTTTTATTAACCGTCTTTCGAGATGCTTAATACCTGTTCCTTCCTACCTTACCTTCGGTACCTACATACAGTTTGTCATGCAAATGCCTCCATACAAGGTATTTTATTAGACATACCAAGACGAATACATTAGGTTTCTACCCGGTGAAAATGTTAACCAAACTTTGGTTATATTTATATGCAAAGCACATCTACGGTAGAGCCGTCTGCATTGCGAAGCTAGAAAGTATAATATTTATTTTGTCAAAAGCTAAATAAATAACGTTGGTACAACAGAAAATATACAAACATGTAAAACTACTTGCTTACATACTTGGATATTTTATTAATAATACCGTACTCATCTTGTTAAGGGCAGATAAAAAATGGGGTACTCTAAACACTATCCATGTATAATTGTATTGATTATTTACACTAAGCTGAAATAGTAAAACTTTATAAGTACTAACAGCTTAGGCACAGTGGCTATACAAAAAAAAAAAAATATTGACTCTTATCTTTACGCAATGGATCGCTTCACAGAGAACTTCAAAACCATCTCTTTTATTTTTATGTTCCTCGACCGTCACATTTGCTTTTGGTGTCCACAAAATTGTAGTACTGCTACTTTGAAATCCAATTCAAAATGGAACCGGCAGTTATACGGGTTTACTTTACCTTTATTGATTTTACGCGGCTTTGTTCCAACACCGTAAAGCAATATTTAGGGGAGTTGTTTTAAATCACCCTTAAACCTTTAAACGTGCTCAATTCCGTTCATAATTAAAAATAAAAGAGCACCTAATGTATCAAAAAGCTACAAGTACATTGACAGTATAAACATACTCGGGAAATTGGATTTCAAAGGGATTGCTCGGCAAACATGACGACAGCGTGACAGAATTTTCGGTGTTCAAGTATTAGATAAGAGTCTTCAGCCTATTCTTGAAACTGTCCTTGGATATCCTACGAAAATACGCTACAGAATTCACAATACGAATCAGCTGTAGTGGGTCCACGTGCGAAAATAGCTACAATTGTTTTTAGAGGTGCCACTGAAACCGAAAAGTACTAATGCTTTGTAGATTGAAAACTCTGTTTCACAAAACGGCCTCTCAGCAGAAAATTATTGGAGGCCAGGAACCTAAATGCGTAACATACGATCAATCATAATCTGAATCATTTTGAAAGATATATATTGCTAAACCATTGCTTCATACGTTCAAAAAATTTGTCTGCTCAACTACGTAAATAACGCAATGAATGTTGTTGAACAAGAGTGCTGAAATCTGAAATTTTAAAACAATAAAAGACGTCATCATGTTCAAAAGTAAACAGAGATCCGCGTTGTTATCGAAAATCCGAGCCTTACATTTAATATTATAAGCACTAAAATCTTAACGAGTTGTAAGATTCAGCTTTTTATGATACCTATAGAAGATTATTTTAAGTTATTTAAATATACAAAAGGCGAGAAAGTATTAATTAATACTCTACTGAAACGTCATTTATTAAGTAGGTACCTACGTTTTCATGAATATTTAAAGGATAGAGGTTCATTAAAAGTTATTTTAATCCGATTTCCCTCCGTTGCATGTTAATTAGTTTATCTTGCTTTCTTCCGTCGGACTTGTAACGAGTACGTCGCAAAAAATATCAAAAAGGTGGGCAAAGGAGAACGAAATGGATTCAAAGAGACATTATAGTCTTCTCGGATTAATTTCGCTTGAAAAGATAACTTAACATCGGTAATGTGACATAAAAGTTGGCGACTAATGGGTCCGGAGTAGGATAAATATAAAACACAACGAGAGGCTGGCAGGACGACGGCCGCAAGCTGGGGTGTGCTGGGGCGGCGCACCATATTGTTTTATTGCAAATTGGTTGGGCGTAGACCGCGCCTGTCCTTTACATATACGAGGCTATTAAACTACCGCCGGTGTCCAGTCACGTGTTAAACGAATTCGATCGCTGCATACAATGTTAGGAGCCCGGTGCTTGTGACGTTAACCGAGCCTTAGGAGCCCACGTTAAACAAATCACCGCTTCACTCCCAAACTAAATTAAATTGTTAGAAAACTTTTAGTCGCAATTGGTAAAGTCGCTCTTTGCAAGAGATGCCTCTTTTACTATCTCGTTTTTCATAGTCATTTAATGATCTCTTGGAGTAAAACTTTCACTGTAACTTGCTTCTAAATGGAAGTCTTAGAGTTTGTTCCTTGCAGTAACTACATACATAATTTTACCAGCTTCTTTATTTGAATGTTATTTTCCTATGTTATATTTTTTGCGTAAAAGCGATCTACGTTCTTAGTTTAAATAAGTAATGATAACTTAAATTGTGCTACCCCTATTATTCCTTTACCGTCTAAGTTACTGCAAAACGAAAATTAACTAACAATATCTTAAGATTTCTTGAACAAATCTGTAATAAAATCCGACTAGATCGTTTCGAATATCGTGCTATAAGGTTTCGGCACCTAAACCTTTCAACAAGACCGAAATAAGGTACTACTTTACCGTACCTATCGTTATCTACGGCAGAGATTTTCATCGTATAACATCTCATTTTAAGAAATAAACTTGAAGATATAAGAATTTTTCCATTACCTGTAGGAAAGCTATATAATTTGGAGAATAGAACATTCAATTATTGTCCTAACTTTCTCGATTAAAGTCCAATTCGACGTAGATAAGTATCATTACATTCACGGTCTGTCGTTGGTCCAAGCTACATTATTTAATTGAGACACTTCAACGTAATATTATTATATTATTTACGTTATATTATTATATTATTTACGTTATATTATTATATTATTTACGTTATATTATTATATATGTTATATTATTTAATTAAGACACTTGAACGATTTTCCGCTAAAAGTAAGTATTGCGTTTTGCTTCATTGGAATTATAAGAACGGTATAAATTTCTAATATGATCGTGAATATCTCAAATATGGAGTTTAACATTTGTACTCACTATGGAACTAACAAACTGCACAGTGAAACCACAAAACAACAGAGCAATTCACTAATTACATAGCGGCTAAACACGAAATGAGATTCCAAACCTAATTACAAATCACGAAACCTTTCAATCGAAGACAATTTCGCTTCCGAATCAGCATTAATCAACAAAATGGAAATTAGAAAGATAAAATCAATGCAATATCATTAGGCAGCAGATTGTCAAAGTTCCCGACATTTTACGTTTTATAGATCACGCACAACACCACGGCCGTATCCTGAACTGAACTATACAATAATTGTGTATGAGGGTATAATTTATACAACGATAATGAATGTGACTAACGGTTTGGTATCACGAAGGTTTTTACCGTAATAAGTACCACGAGTCACAAAAAAAAATGTGCACAAAAGGTATTGAATTATGTCTCGAGAGAAGCCTTTCGTGAACTCGCGACTCGTAATGACTCATTCATGTTATAATACAAAGAAAATAATACGTATAAAAGGCGACTTTTATCCGCTTCCTGTGGTATAAAAGAATCTAAGTTTATTATAAAAATTAGACTTGGTTTATTTACCTTTTACACAGTTATTTCAAAAAGTTTTATTTCATGTTATTTTATTACGTAAAAACCTCCCACTTATCTACTGCTTCAAGGGCCTGGAATATTCAATATCCAATGACACTGACAAACACTGTTTTTGTCATACGAACTTTGTGATGAACATTTTTGTTCGTGATATTTTTTTTTTCATTTAGTTTCGGTGACTAGGTATCTATCGTAATCGATTAACTTCAATTTATTGACGCTTGTTAAGTAAACGTTCATGATTTTATTCTTGTGATGAAAGTATAAAGATGGAAGTGGATTTTCATACCAAAAAGAGAAATTCAAAATCCTAAACTCAGCTACGAAAATATTAAAGATAATATATTTTGTTGGTCCACAAATACGGAAATTAACGAAGGATAAGAACTTTGAAAAGAAACTGAATGGTCGTGAAAAATCCACCTAGAAATGTTTTGATAATGACAGCCACATTTTTTTAGGCAACCATAGAGCGGAACGTTATTAAATTTTATTTAATGAACCTCTATTCTCATACAAAGCTTTAGGCTATAAAATGTCCTTGAAAATACATTTGTGGAACTCTCATCTGGACTTTTTTTCAGAAAACTTGGGTGCTGTAAGTGACGAACAAGGCGAGAGACTTCATCAGTATATTTTCAGCGTTATCAAGAAAAAGGAGTCCAGGAATGTAAGCTAATTACTGCTGGAGACTAAGGGACCTACCAGAAACCAAACTTACGAAAATCATAGTTATTAATGGTGCAGTAAATAATAATAGTTTGGAAAATCCAAAAGTGCACGCCTCATACTTATCACTCATTCATAAACGAAAAAGAAATTCAAAACATAGTTTAAAAATGAACAATTTATCACTTTTCATGAAGTCGTAATGTCAACGACTGACAAAGATATTTACGTTGGCAGTTACTAGGCAACGGCACCGGATCAAGGTTGAAAATATTTAGATATTGATATTATATTTTAGTTAGTATTTTATTAATTATAATTAAACTACTATGAATAAAAGAGCCATTTTCAATAGGGTTCCTTCTACGGCTGAAACGAATGTATAAAAAAAAAATTGACTCAATTAATTGATTTTATCGCAAGCTACAATGTTTTCAGGGATCATAAATTGACGGACAGGAAATTTTTTTCAGCTATTTTGATGCTTTTTCCATTTCTGCTGCATTAAATCAATTGTTAAAAAGTACAGTATTAATCTCCATTTAATCATCTATACAATGGTATATAAATTAAGTAGGTTCTGTGTACTAGCAGGAGTGAAACAATAAAAACAGTTGCAGAAATGGGGCAAAAAATATTTTTCGATCGTAGAGCACACTCTAATGCTTCGCATTACGAGTCGTGCAAAATTGTGTTGATTTTGTACTTTTTATGAAAATATTTATGTTTTGATGTCACAAAGAAACCTGACTAGTCAATTTTTTTTTTTTGGGTGTCCATTAAAGTAGATACAAAATTTGATATAAGTTTTCGTGTGACAAATAACGTTAAAATTTTGTAGACCAATAAATTGCAAGGATACAGATTACCACCAACCATTTTATAGTCTACCGTGTATCTTACAAAATGTAAAATGGAATAGAATTATGTCAAATAAATGTTTCGCTACAACCGCAAAGGGCAACCAAATCATCGTTTGATGTAACCTCTTTTAAAATAATGATTTTGAAAGACACCAGTCACTGGCATTTCGTAGTGAAAATAATTGGAGATGCCATTAGGTTTATCTTTTTAACCTATTTATTCTTCTGAAAAAATGGTTGTAATTTATTGTATCATCTAAAACGGCCAAGCCTCTTTAAAATGCAACCTTTTTCTTGGCGTTGTTTTTGCAATTTTCATTCGAAGTACTATTCCGAGCTAGAAATAATGTAATTAATTGGACGTAACGTTACCTAAATTATTTGTGTCTATTGTTGAATGAAAGGTCGCATAATTATTTCATATTCTTTTTACAGCTTTTGTAAATTTTCATTTATTCATTCATTTTAATTTTCCTATAATGATGTCACTTAAATATTATTCCACAGAAAATGTAGACACGTTACTTTGATTAAAAACTCTTTATTATGCGCAACAAAAGCATTAAACATTTTGATTAAAAATAAATTATACCATTAATAAAATGTGAATAAAATCTGATGAAACCTCTTTGATTAAAATAATGATAAAACAACAGTCATTGGCCATTCACGGTGAAAATAATACACGATGCCATAAAGTTTTTCTTTTTAATGTATTTATTCCTCTAAGAAAATGGCTGTTATTTATATTTTGCACCAAAAATGGACAGCACTTTTATAACTACTAAAATGCAACCTTTTTTATTTGACCTCGGTTTATAATTGTTTATTCTTGGTGTTACGAGCGAACGTTGTCAGCATTTTTTTAAATTTAGAATATTGTATTTTCTGAAGTTCTTTATTATTTTGAGAATCTATTATTACAATTATGGTTCGTAGAAAATACCTAGATACTGTTAAATGCAGTATTAATTATTTTAGGTCTTGACAACTTGAAATCTAAATAGAACTTTTGTACAAAGAAACAAAAATAATTATTGAGGTAGTTGAGTGCTACTATCTATCCAAAACCGTCTAAGTATGTCTTCAATTCACAATACAGAAAACTATAAATAGCACACTGAGCGCCAAAACGTAAAGGTTCATTCGTCCTTAAAGTTTTTCATTGACCCAATTAAGAACGCTCTATTAACTGCTTTCGAAAATAGCGCTGGAAATATCCGTCTAAGTGGATTCATGAACACGTATGCCACACACCATCGACTGCCAAATTCGAGTGAATGGTGCAATTACGCACGAACAACAGGGAGGCCGGCGCAGATCTAACAAAGTGTTAGATACGGCGTCCACCTAGCCAGTGGCCAGGCCAGTGCTCGCAGGCAGTGCGTGATTGCGCTTGACACCCGTAATATCCGGCCGCTCGCTACTGCCCACCGATGGTATCAATTTCAATTTGTTGCGGCGCCATAACAGCCGCCTCTGCTCGATTCGTTGTATGAATCGATTTCGCTCCAGTTTCCTGTTGCGTTCGCATCGGACTTAATCTCGTATCGGTCGATTGAAATGCTCACCGGGAATCATTGCTGTTTATAGCTGATATCTATTTAATTTCATGTTCGTTGAAATTCAATAAAACACAGATTTATGATAGGCTATTTGATGAAATCATCTGTTCTCAAATGGCAATAAACTGTTACGGTTTTATCTGCCGGTATGGACTCTTGGGAATGGTAGTTGTAAAATGAAATACAAAGCTCTAAGAAACGATTAAATTGGTGTCCCGGTCCGATTAGCCTATAAAAACTTGGAGTTATTTCATAAAGTGAGTACCTACTTGTGTCCTATAAGAGGGTGTATTTTAAGGTATTAGAAGTTGCTATCCTTGCATTCCAGGAGAAATTCGTGTTCAAACGGCGTGAAAATTAATCGATCGATTAGCCATTCGCGCTCGGCTTCAAAAGCTAAAGTTGAACGTGACTCGTGGACCAGTCCCCTGCCGCACCGGCGCCGGTGGAAATTAATTCTGCCGTTAAAAAAAGAACGATCCGTTCCGAGTTTTCGACAATCTATTGCATAGAGTTCCAACTAACTGCACAGTTGTTGCAACACGCAAAATATTTAGTAACGCTAGAGATATGTAGGTATTCATGCATAGGTATGTCGACATGAGAATATTAATACTTCACTCAGAGCGTGTGCAGTAGCAAGAAGTAACGACGAAGAGTTTATTATTAGGAAGGTAATATGGTGGGCTTTTAATATAAACATATTGCAATAGAAAATGCATCCTTATAATTGGACTATCGACGACGACTGTATCCTAATGTTGCATGAAGGTTGATTTCCACCAAACGGTTCGCATCACATCGGATCGGATTTTACAATCTTTAAACGTTATTAAATCGTGTACACAGTATTTAAAGTCTATATTACCAAACAGCGCACAGCAGCTTGACCGCAGGCGTCTTGCGCGACACGCAAGAAAGTATGCTGCGTGCGACGCGCGATCGGCTCCGTTCGCCTGTCTTTCGGGTTTCGCTTCTCTCAACACGGTAGGAATGAAACTATTTGACTAGGCGCATAACGGATACGTTCGGAAACGACGGTACGGAGCCGATCGTATGCGTCGACATCCTGCCGGACGCGATCGGCTGTCGCCGCATTCGTATCTTTTCCGATCCGATGCGATGCGAGCCGTTTGGTGGAAATCATCCTTTATACTTCACATTAAAATTATCTAAAGGGTGTCCGTATGTCGGACCCACATAAGCCTACCAAAAGACAGGGTGCCACCTTGCGAAGGTTTTCAACCCGTGTAGAGGTTCAAACTTACCACATTATGCACATTGCTTAGCAATTAGTAATACAGAATAATCTTAGAGGACGCTTTAACCCATAAACTCGGCCTTCCTCTATGAATATCTAATAGCAGTTGTGGAACTCCTGGAACTACTTAGGTAAGCTGTCGCCAGTTCTATGTTCCAACAATAATTTATTTAGCATCGAACACAGTTAATTATTGTTCCATCGCAATCTATGTATTGCCAACAATAGGGCCTTCTGTGTAATCAAGGTGTATTATAAGCTCGGCTAAAACATATGTTTTGATGATTTGTACTGACATAAATAAAAATGTTCTTCAATTGACCAAGAAGATAAATATCATTCGTAAGCTGTTGTTCTTTATTTGCTTTATTATATTGACATCGGGCGACATTAATAACTCTGGGACCTTCCTTTGTTTTATTATTGTACTGTGTTGCTACGTATCATGGATTGAGTTCAATTAGGTTGTATTAAAATAATAAATGAAGAATTTGGGATTTATTTTGGTTCAGTACCTACCTAACTATTATTAATTTTATCATAACAGCTAGGTACAATTTTAACTTTGTATTCTCATTCAAGTTGAAAATTGTCTAACAAAATAATACCTGGGGGCCTACCACCACCTCTAAAAGCAGTATTATTTTAATATTACTTTAGTGTGGGAAAGAGATGAAGCTCTACAGGACGTATGGCACCATCTCTTTCCCCCACTGAAGTAAGATTAAAATAATACTGCTTTTAGTGGTTGTGGTAGGCCCCCTGAAGCAATCGAATAATGATATTATTTTAGTAATAAAATACTCAATGTTTAAAAGCGTTATTGAAACCCTTATGAATATAGCGGACTAGATACCTACTGTAATTTTCGAGAATCAAAACCCAAGAAACAAAGTTATAAGAAATTACGACACATGACGTCAAATATTTTAATCTAATATGAACGTGAACATCATCTGACTACTTGGTGGTTGTATCTCTTCCCGTCAAATTTACGAGCCACGGTAATGATGTTATTTTCTTCGAGATCCTTTGTTTGTTACCTATCATTTTACCTTCTTTGAATTGTGTTTTCTAAGGATTAGGACCATCAATCTAAGGCTCTTATTGGACAACCAAACATGAATTTCTTAGAACTAGCACTATAAAGTGGTTCCACGAAATGTGGATTTAGATAGCGAGCACTCTAGAAACAAAACAAGGGTTGTCAAAACGGACCAGCCGGTCACAGTCACGCCACCAGTTGGCGCCACATTGACCAAAAGTCTTCCATTTGGACAATGAATAATATAAAATACTAGTTTCCGCCAGCGGCTTCGCTCGCGTGATAAATTTTTAAATTATATCTTACTATATTATGCATGTATTATACATATAAACCTTGCTCTTGAATCACCCTATCTGTTAAAAAAAACCGCCTCAAAATCCGTTGCGTAGTTTTAAAGATCTAAGCATACGTAGGGTCAGACAGCGGGAAGCGACTTTGTTTTACCTATAATAATGTAGTGATGATGATGTAGTGATAGTGATGTAGTAATTTATGATGACGTTCATTCATTTCGTTAATCATTGAGTCACTACTAAAGAAAATAAAGGCGCTTTGACAGTTTTGACAGGAGCCCGGACCTGCCGTCTCAGTGCTGCCAGATAGCCCTCATTCTGTAAAAATCTCATCGTGTAAACTTGGGTGAAGTGACCTTGAAGTGAGCTGTCATTCCACCTGATACTACTGACAGCTCACTGACATTATTGACAGCTAACTTCAAGTTCAGTTCACCTAAGTTTTCACGGCGAGATTTTTATACAGAATAGATAAGCGGTCGTCAATTTCGACCATCAAATAGTGCAGGGTAAAAAGTGATAGGAGAAAAAGCCTTCAAAATGAGACGGACATCCTAAATTAATATATATAATTATATGTATAAAAATTATAAATGCGAAAGTGTTTGTTTGTTTATTTGTTACGCTTTCACACTAAAATGGCTGAATACATTTGGATGAAATTTGCACATGGGTGGCACAGACCATGACCTGGATATGGACATAGAAGTTTTTATCCCGATATTCTTACAGGATCGAGATTAATGTGGGTTAAACAGCGGGCATATTTGCAAACTTTCAACCAAGTTATGCTGAAAACGACTTTACTTTGTTTACTAACACCTTTCGGAATTCTCGTTAGGTTATTTCTGACACGCGCATCCTACTTGTGACTATTTTCTCGCAAGGCAGATCGATTTCCTCGTAATAGACGTAACAATTGTTAAATTTGCCTACATCAGTATAGAACGGCACTTATGCGAAAAAGTGTCTTTTACATGGCTCCGAAAAATTTATAAAAGACTACCTAAGCAGTTCAGTCAAGTAGCGTTAAAAAAGAAAGTTATTTATTTTCTAGCAGTCTAAAGCTTATTATAATTTCAAAGAGTTTTTAGATGAGAGATTTTGATTATGTTTTACTTATTTAGAATTTTTTGTACTAATATAATATTGTTCTATATTTCCAGTATAAGCTGACCTCTCATTATACGGAAATCCTATACAATGCGAGATCAGCTTAAACTGGAAATGTATAACTTAAGATGTAGCCGTGTAAACTAAATTTGTATCATGCCATTATTAAATAAATTGACTAAGAGTGTTATTCATTATAAATCATTGTATTAATATTTGCATGCCATTGTATAAGCAAACGTGATGATCTGTTTTAGCCCTACTTTTAACATCTCTTGCACGCTAACAATTTGTTGTAATTATGTATTGTAAGTATGTTTGAGCAAATAAATGATTATCTTATCTTTACATTTTATTTTTATTCAATGTAAAGAACAAAATAAAATGTAAAGTATTATCCTCATTTTGAATCTCGAGTGGTTTATTTCCCAGACAGTACCGAAGCATGTAAATGCTGCCTTATAAAGAGGCTATTTTAAATAATAATACCTAATGATATTCACGTAATCTACTTAATTTGCATGGTGATTTTTAACGAAAGGAAACATAAAGTGTATCGGCTTATCTTTTTGTTCAAGTATCTACTACCGAACGAGGGGAAGCGGCTGACTTAATATTTTATTGTACTCATTGACGATAACCTATTACATGAGCCTTTTTGCAATCACCATGCGTGCGAAGTGTAAACTTGAGCATTAACGTTGTGCATTTTTGAATATTTTGGAATGGTTAGGGAATAATTTCACATGAATTTCTTTATTTATCAGTATAAAAGTACAGTACAGTAGTATATTTATTTATTTTCAAAATATAGTCTAGTAAAAATAAACAATTTTATACCGGACGGGCGTGATCGCTGGATACGGGTTCAGGTAGGTTGTAAGGCTATCCTGGTCCAAGCGGCGCTGACGTCCTGTACCGAAGTTTTTGCTAGCTATTTTCGAATACTCACATGGATATGCACTCGACCTTTTGAAGGAAAACGGGCTCGGCAGGAATGATTACACTGTTTATTGATAAGTCTTCATAACTATTCAGGACACGATTTCAGGACTCCTCAGGACTACTGCTTTACTTGTTAGGTGGAACTAGTTTCCATGTTGATGACTACAATTTCTAGAGATGGCGTGTTAGCTTAGCTGGTAGCGCCCTTTACCCTATAGAGACCCATGAATCGCCTCCTGTTTTCGTAACTTTATTATTTTCAAAATTCTTATAAAATTACATTTCTTATAGCTAAACACACTTATTTCAATAGCTATATACATCATGTTATACATCATGAGATTCACAAAATTGCCCCCTTTCTAATGAGGGTTCTTCCAGGATTCTGACTATTCCTGTTGAAAAGATATTTCAGGATTATCGGTATTAAAATGATTAAATAAATATTTAATTATTTGCAAGTGACTTTTCAGACAAAGTTCTGATCCGATTTCCACCATACCAAAAGAACACTCGGGCTAGTCTATTCCTCTAGAGAAATCTAGTATTTTATTTATTGTATCTAGATTTTTCAGCCAGTTATAGGCCTCTGAATACAGGTAGGGTAGCCTTTATTTTTACAAATCCGCTTTGCGGCATTCTAACTCGATTAAGTAGGTATCCTGAAGGGCTAGATTTCTAGAAGTTAGGTCCAGGGCTAGGTCTCGGTCTAGGTGACCTGGATGCCATAAATGATTTTACGTTATATCTGTCTAACCTACCTAATCAAGGAGTGCAAGGGCTTTGTTTACCTTTTTTAGTCAAATTTTGATATTTGGATGGTGTCTAGCTGCTAGATAGCATTACTAATACCTATACTATTTTCATATTTGAGTTAGTATAGGCGTTGCCCACAACTTGTATTATTTTGTTTTGCGTTATTGCAACTTTAGTTTTTCTTTTATAGGTGTGCAGATTTTTGGTATTTCAACATCCGGATAAATAGAAAGGTCTTTTCTAACAAAATATTTTGATGACGCATTATTGCGTATAACAAGGAATCTACATACTACATGCTATTATTACGCATATTGCGAAGAAATACTTATCCTATACATACAAGTTTTTAAGCTAAGTTAAAATTAATGATTTTAAACAAGCTAAAATTGACGGTGACGCCTCGTCGCGAACATCTCTCCCGCCATGCAGTGCAGTGGCGACTAGTAGCGACGTCGGCACGGCGCTGCATCACACCGGTGAGCGACGACCGTAGTCGCGACGCTCGCCGCCGCGACGCTCGCCGTCTCGACGCCTCGTTACTTCGGTAAGGGGACGAGTTTCTTCACCGGACGCTTCAGGGTGCCGCCGGCAGTGCGCACCTCAGCAGTCCGGACTTCACCATCAGCCCCGGGGAACACGGCGATTATGCGGCCTCGCGGCCATGTGTTGCGAGGCAGCTGGCCGTCAGCAATGAGAACAGGGTCACCCACCTGCAGGTCTGGTCCGCGGCTATGCGGCTCCCGCCGGTTTTGTAACTCCGGCAGGTACTCCCGGACCCAGCGGCGCCAGAACATATCGGCTAGTATCTGTGAGCGCCGCCATAGTTTCTTGCTGTCTATGTCTTGATCGGTGAATACCCCGGGTGTTGGGAGTCTGGCCGACCCACCAAGTAGGAAGTGGTTCGGTGTTATCGACTCGTCGTCTTCACTGTCCACTGAAACGTGTGTCAGTGGACGGCTATTCACTGTGTACTCTGCCTCACACAATAGTGTGGACAACACCTCTTCATGTGGGTGTTTCTCAAGTAACACAGTGTACAATGCGGACTTCACGCAGCGTACGAGACGCTCCCAGGCGCCTCCCATGAATGGCGCCGATGGCGTTATAAAGCGCCACACGATGCCTCTTCGACTTGCCTCTTTTTGAAACGCGTCTCGGAGCTCCTTGTCGGCACCGTGCATGTTGGTGCCGTTGTCGGAGTGCAGCTCGGTCGGGCAACCTCGGCGAGAAGCGAATCGTCGCAGCGCCAGTATGGCGGAGTCTGCGCTGAGGCTGGCGGCGATCTCAAGGTGGACGGCTCTGGTGGTTAGACAAGTGAATAGTGCTACGTACCTTTTTTGATGCTGGCGTCCGACAGTAACGGACAGCGGGCCGAAATAGTCAAGCCCCGTATAGGTAAACGGCCTCTGGTGATGCGCGAGGCGCGTCTTCGGATGGTCGCCGGTCGCAGGCACGGGTGGTTGTGCCTTGCGAATGCGACATTGTAGGCATCTGGCTAGCACCATTTTCGTGGTCGGCCGCATCTTGACAACCCAATAGTGTTGTCTCACCTCGTTGATAGTGAGTTCTACTCCACTATGTTGTAGGCTGCGGTGTGTCCAGTCTATATATAACTGGGTGATGTGATGGTCGCCGTGTAATATCGGCGGATGTCTCACGTCATCTGATATTTCGTCTGTTGCGGCTATCCGGCTTCTTAGCCGTAGGATATTGTCCACTACTTCGATCTGCAGTGGCCGCAAACGACTATCTTTCTCCAACTTTTTCTCTTCTCGCAGTTTCGCTATCTCATAAGCGAAAGACTGCTGTTGCACGACTTGAATGAGTATTTTCTCCGCTTCGTGGAGATACTCTGCTTCTAAGGTTTGCTTCACGATTTGAATTTCAGACGTCTTTGCTGTCTGTTTCGGAGGACTTGGGGTCGTCTTCTTTTTCCGCCAATCTGGATCTTTCTCTGCGTTTTTCCTCGTTCTTTTGTAGAACGTTTTCTCTGTTCTTCCTCGGCAGAGAGCAATGAAGCGAAGAACACTCGCTGTCGCACGGAGTAACCGTTCCCATCTCGAGAATCTGGCCGGATCTGGTATGGCTTCTGCTAGCTTTCGCGTGTTAGCTTCTTCGACGGCAACGAGGGTCCTTTCTTCCCCTGTCTCCTCTTTGATGGGAGGTTTTTCTGCAGGCCATGACGACGGTTCTTCGTATAGGAAGCTAGGGCCGGAATACCACGCATGCTGTGAGTCAAAGTCACGCGGTACATCACGGGTAGCGATGTCCGCGATATTCAATTTGGTGGGTACCCAACGCCAATCTTCTACTTTGCTGTTTTCCTCTATGGCGGCTATGCGATGAGCAACAAATGGTTTGTATACCCGTGCTCCTCTCCTGATCCATGTCAAGACGGTCTTACTGTCTGACCAGTATGTCACCGATGCGGGTTTGATGTCGTGCTCACGTATCACGGCTGCAGCCACGCGGGTTCCCATCACCGCGGCTTGCAGTTCGAGGCGTGGTATAGATTGCAGCTTCAGTGGTGCCACCTTCGCCTTTGCCATGACGAGGCTGACTTGCTGCTTGCCTTCCATCGATGTGGCCCGCCAATATACTGCTGTTGCGTATGCCATCTCGCTTGCGTCGGTGAACACATGGATTTGTGTCTCCACAGCATCACTATATCCAGGGTAACATCTTGGTATGCTGATATTCTTGAGTTGCTGCAGGTGCTGTATCCAACTTCTCCACTGAGTTGCCAGGTCCTTATCTAGTGGATGATCCCAGTCGACTCCTCGCCTCCATGCCTCTTGCAGTATTTGCTTGGCTCTAATTGTGACTGGTGAGGCGAGTCCGAGCGGGTCGTACAGCGACATCACAATTTTCAGTGCCTCTCTCTTTGTGGGCGCTTCCTTCTCTAGAACACCTTTCGGTAGGCGCGCGAGCGTTAGATTGAAGCCCAGCGCGTCTTCACCCGGTCTCCATATTAGACCAAGTATCTTTTCGGTGTTTTCTGCATCTCCGATACTGATAACTTCGGTTCGGATCTGTGACGGATCTATATTTTGTATGACTTGCGCACTGTTCGATACCCATTTCCTGAGCTCGAACTTCGCTTTCAGGTGTATGTCCTTCACCGTTGTTGCGATGCGCGTTGCGTCTTCGACCGTCTTGTAGCTATCGAGGTAGTCGTCCATGTAATGGTTATGGATGATAGCTTTCACTGCCTCGGGTTGCTCCTCGAAGTGCCTTTTCGCATTCCAATTCTTTGCGAATATGGCTGTGCACGGCGAACTTGCCGCACCGAATATGATGGACGTCATACGGTATTCTTCCGGCGCTCCCTCTCTCTTGTTGCCTCTCCATAGGTACCGGAGTGCGTCTCGGTCCTGAGCTCGCACCTTTACCTGCATAAACATCTCCTTTATGTCACCGGAAATGGCTATGCAGTGTCGGCGAAATCTCATCATGACGCCGGGCAGTGACTGCAGCAGGTCTGGTCCTGTGAGAAGGAAGTCGTTGAGCGACAGTCCTCTCGACTTAGCGGCAGCGTCATGTACTATACGGAGCTTGTCTGGCTTCATGGGGTTGAATACGTCGAAGTGTGGTAGGTACCATGTTCTACCTGGTGTGCTCGTGGTGGGGGCTTTCTCTGCGTATCCCTTCTGCATGAGCGAGTCCATCTGTTCTGTATATCTGTCTCGAAGAGCAGGGTTGCTGTCGAGCTTCTTCTCGATTGAGACTAGCCGCTTGAGCGCTGTCCCGTAACTATCGGGCATCTCTATGCTTTCATTATTCCAAAGCATAGCGGTTTCTATATGTCCATCTTCTAGCTGCTGAGTGTGACGATTTAAAATGTCTTCCGCTCTTTTCTCGGGATCTGAGCTTGGTCGCTTCGGATTGATAGTTAGCGATTCTAAGGCGAAGAACTCACGAAGTCGCTCGTTCAGCTCTTCATCACTCGTTGTCAGTCGGTTGACGTAGTGTACCTGTTGACCTAAGATTCTGGTGTGCGCGCCATGCAGGGTCCAGCCCATTGCGGTAAGTGATGCGATAGGCTGGTGCCTCGGACCTCTGCGTATCTCACTGGCCAACAGCAGATGCCAGTTGTCTTGGCCAATGAGGATCTTCGGTGCGCCAACGTCGTACGTCAGCTGTTCCTTCAAATCGCTCAGGTGTTTGCACTGGGCGATGTCTTCTTCGCTGACTGACTGCGGTGCTAGGTTGAGCTTCGGTATCGTGCGCGCTCTGAAGGGCACTTTGCTTCTCAGCTGGCTTGCAAGGTCGACTGTTACTCGACGCGAACAAGGAGTGTCAATCGTAGTGTTGCCAATCGCACCTATCTTCAGAGGGTCGATGCGGCCCTCTGCCCCGATTTCCTTTGCGATGTCTTCGTCTATCAGCGAAACGGTTGACCCATCGTCGAGCAGCGCAAATGTTGCTGCTTCTCCCGCCGGTCCGATTACCCGGACCGGTACTATTTTCAAGTACGTCTGGTCTGACGTTGATCTCGAGCTGGCTACCGTTTCCTGAGGCTCCTTCTTTACTGGGGCATCAGGCTTCTCGGTACTTTCTGCAGCAGGCTTCTTCTTTTCTTTATGAAGAAGCTGATGGTGAGTGCCTATACACTCCTTGATCCCACACATTTTCTTTTTGCATGGTTTATCCGACCGATGGACTCGCAAACAACGGAAACACAGTCTCAGTTTCCTTGCGAGTTCCCATCTTTCATCTGTGGATGCTTCTTTGAACTTCTTGCAGTCATAAGCATCGTGCCCTTCTTTCTGGCAGACACGGCATTTCCAAGCCGTCTTGTCTGTTGCTGTGTGTGTCCTTTGAGTGACACGCCTAGTCGCTGTCGCTTCGCCGGGATTTATATTTTCGGGCGGAGCGAAAGCACTGCAGAAACGGGCTTGTTCGGTGATGAAGTCGCTGAGCAGAGATAAATCTGGCAGCGATTGGTACTTCTCGGTATAGGTTCTATACCACTGTACCCTTAGGGAGTTTGGCAACTTCTCAGTCAACAATCGCATTAACTCGGCGTTGATTAAGTAATGTTCTTTTTTCAACGCACGTAGCGTGACTATACCACTCCTTACTCGGCTGGCGAACGTGCAGATATCCTTCGGAGATTCACTGCAGCGCGGCAGCCCACGGAGCCTGTCCGTTTCAGCTTGAGCTATCGAGTCTGGACGGCCGAACTGCAGCTCGAGTTCTCTCATGATGTCATCTGGTTTGGCATTTCCGATGAGTTCTGAACTCACTGTTTCCAGTGCTCGTCCGCGCAGGCTCCTTCTCAGCCTAGCTGTATTCTCAACATCGTTGAAGTATCGACGAGTTGTTTCATAGATGGCACGGAACGATAACCATTCCGTGTGAGCCCCACTGTAATTTGGCAGGGTCATGATGACCTTCGACGCCGAGGGATTATTTACTGTCCACTGATCTATTCTCTTGTCGACTAGCGACGCTATAGCAGACGTCAAGTCCGTTATAAATGAACGGAGTTGACCTTCCCCCGAATCCTTCGATGGTACTACATTTTTCACTTCTTTTTCTATAGGATGATGTAACACGGGTACTTGCTTTTGATGGAAGTCTACTATAGGTTCAACATCCTTGGAGGGGCGTGGAGCAGCAACGGCGTCCCGTCTTCTATTGCTCCCGTTCTCTTCAGCGGCGTTGTCTACAGAAAGTGCTTGATCGCTTATCTCGCAATCATGGTTCTCCACCTCTGCAGAAGGGACTTCCTTCAATGGCTCAGGCGCTGGTGCGTCTTCTAGCCACGATCTCACGTACTCGTCGTTGGAATCTCTGTCATCCATGTATCCGTCGGAATTTTCTTCCTCGGCATTCTGAAGTGCTATCTCAGCAAGTTCTAACCTAATTTTCAATAGGTCTTCACGAGCTTTCATTACTTTTAGATGGGACCGCGTCGTCTTAATTGTCGACGGCGGTCTACGTTCGTTACGGGCGTCACCCCGGGTAGTCATCGGAATAATTCCTCTATAAGTTCCATCCCGTTTGTCAGCTGATGGCTTCACTATTTTGTTCGGATTCACTGATTTATTTGAAGGTTTTAATGTTCTATCTGAAGTTCCTTCCAGTCTGGTTTCCTTCCTGGAAGTCGTTGGTTGTTCGATTTGTTCTGTTTCCTTCGTTTGTGTTGGTATAGGTACGTCTTCACCCCCGGTTAGGGCTTGTGGTGGTGGTGGCACTTGCTCAGTCCCTTCCGTAGTGGACGGCGAACGTGGAGGTAACTCATGACGTATAGCTGTAGAGGTACGCGTTCTGTCCAGCTCCACCGTCCATGCTTCAGGCGCTTTGCCTTGTGACCTTGTGATCGGCATGTTGGTTTAGATTCGGGGACGTCACTTCACTATAAACGCACTATACTGTAATCCTCAACACAAATCTTCAAAGTTCCAAGTTGTTTCTTCTATCTTCAAAACAAATCTTCAAACGTCAAACTATTTTCTCTATGTTAAATGTTAATTCTTCAAAGTTCAAAAATAATCCTTCAGGAAATAAGTCTTCAGGATCCAAAAATAATTCTTCAGGAAAAAGTTTTCAGGATCCGAAATTAATCCTTCAGGAAAAAATTTCAGGAAAAAAGTTTTCAGGAACCGAAAATAATCCTTCAGGAAAAAATTTCAGGAAATAAGTTTTCAGGATCCAAAAATAGTTCTTCAGTCTTCAAAACAATCCTTCAGGAAAAATAACCCTTCAGTTATAAGTCTTCAGGATTCGAAAATAATTCTTCAGTCTTCAAAATAATCCTTCAGGAAAAAATAACTCTTCAGTCTTCAAAATAATCCTTCAGGAAAAAATAACTCTTCAGTCTTCAAAATAATCCCTCAGCCGTAAGTCTTCAGGTTCCAAAAATAATTCTTCAGGAACCGATTTTCTTATTCCAGGAATCTTCCTTCTTCGGTAATCCTTCAGTCTTCAATTGAGCTCTCCAGGATTCGAAAATAATCCGGCTTTCGAAGGACCAGCAGATATACCGGACGGGCGTGATCGCTGGATACGGGTTCAGGTAGGTTGTAAGGCTATCCTGGTCCAAGCGGCGCTGACGTCCTGTACCGAAGTTTTTGCTAGCTATTTTCGAATACTCACATGGATATGCACTCGACCTTTTGAAGGAAAACGGGCTCGGCAGGAATGATTACACTGTTTATTGATAAGTCTTCATAACTATTCAGGACACGATTTCAGGACTCCTCAGGACTACTGCTTTACTTGTTAGGTGGAACTAGTTTCCATGTTGATGACTACAATTTCTAGAGATGGCGTGTTAGCTTAGCTGGTAGCGCCCTTTACCCTATAGAGACCCATGAATCGCCTCCTGTTTTCGTAACTTTATTATTTTCAAAATTCTTATAAAATTACATTTCTTATAGCTAAACACACTTATTTCAATAGCTATATACATCATGTTATACATCATGAGATTCACAAAATTGCCCCCTTTCTAATGAGGGTTCTTCCAGGATTCTGACTATTCCTGTTGAAAAGATATTTCAGGATTATCGGTATTAAAATGATTAAATAAATATTTAATTATTTGCAAGTGACTTTTCAGACAAAGTTCTGATCCGATTTCCACCATACCAAAAGAACACTCGGGCTAGTCTATTCCTCTAGAGAAATCTAGTATTTTATTTATTGTATCTAGATTTTTCAGCCAGTTATAGGCCTCTGAATACAGGTAGGGTAGCCTTTATTTTTACAAATCCGCTTTGCGGCATTCTAACTCGATTAAGTAGGTATCCTGAAGGGCTAGATTTCTAGAAGTTAGGTCCAGGGCTAGGTCTCGGTCTAGGTGACCTGGATGCCATAAATGATTTTACGTTATATCTGTCTAACCTACCTAATCAAGGAGTGCAAGGGCTTTGTTTACCTTTTTTAGTCAAATTTTGATATTTGGATGGTGTCTAGCTGCTAGATAGCATTACTAATACCTATACTATTTTCATATTTGAGTTAGTATAGGCGTTGCCCACAACTTGTATTATTTTGTTTTGCGTTATTGCAACTTTAGTTTTTCTTTTATAGGTGTGCAGATTTTTGGTATTTCAACATCCGGATAAATAGAAAGGTCTTTTCTAACAAAATATTTTGATGACGCATTATTGCGTATAACAAGGAATCTACATACTACATGCTATTATTACGCATATTGCGAAGAAATACTTATCCTATACATACAAGTTTTTAAGCTAAGTTAAAATTAATGATTTTAAACAAGCTAAAATTGACGGTGACGCCTCGTCGCGAACAAATTTATTTAAACACTTTTCATGATGTATGTTTTGACTGCTTTTTTTTACAAAGGTATAATTTCTTACCTCGTAATCTTTACGTAATATCAAAGACTATTTATTTTGATATTTACTTTGTCGGTTGCTAGGCAACGGATCTTACGGTCACGTCGTGACGCGAGTTTACACATTTTTTACCCATCTTAAAAAAAGTGCACAACGCCGCACTTCAAAAATGAAAACATGATCACATAACATCCTTTTAGTTAATGACGTATTTGTTCAATACCGTATCTACAGTTACTACAGTTAGCCAATAACCCTACAGTATTAGGTCTCAATTATGTGGTATGGCAACGTATTTCCGTTTATCGGCAACAATTCTGAAGCCAATAACTGAGAATTGTAAACCAATATCACTACGCGGACATGTGAAACATTATTGGATCTTGTATGTACCTATACTTGAGGGCTTCGTGGTTAAGTAACAGTTGCGCTGATTGGTCTAACTGTGAGGTGTTATTATTGCTTGTTAGGGGAGGCCCAAATTATGTCAATTAGACCTTGAGATGTCGCGAGTGCTGAGTGTACTATGTCGTTAAAACTGAAAAACTAGCACTACTTTATAGTGGATTCAGACTTTAGTTAGACAAAAACGAAAGAAGGTAAAAACATAGGTACAGATAGCGATGCAAAATTGGGAAAGATTGAATTCACTAGCACGTTTTCAGTCCGAAAATTTTGAACTTTTCCATTTATCTATCAAAACGTTGCCATCCATTTTATCAATATCTAGAAGACTGTTCTCGAACCAAACTCTGCCTTTCATTAATTAAAAGTTAATCGACGACTCTCAAAGTTCGACGCCAACTTTTTGCGGCACACGTCTTGCCTTCCCACCCAAGTTAATGCAGGAATAAAAATTTGTTCATGAAAAGCGACAAAAGCAATATGTTACAGGTATAAGTGAGCAACTTTGGACGCTAAACATAAAAGATTTTTGAAAAATATTTCTCTCGTACTATTTCTGTGTTTGTCACCTTTAAACTACTTTAATATTATAAATGTGAAATTTTGTATGTTTGGATGTTTGTTGCTCGGATTTGGATGAAATTTGACACACTGTTAGCCCATGAGCTGGGTTAGGATATATTATACCTACTTTATATCTCGGTAGTAAGTTTCCGTGGTATAATTTCTGAAGACCATGCGGGCGAAGACGCGGGCAAAAGCTAGTTATTAAATATTCCTGTCATTATTGCAATGTTTGCAATTAAAACAGAAACGGCAGCGAGGTGACGGAGTGTCGTGACGTCATTCCGACTCATTCATGAATTGTGTAAGGGGTTTCAAAGCACCATAAAGGGCTGACGACACCAAACTGCTCTTTGATGTCAAAAAGCTTTTGTAAGAAAAATTCAGAGTTAAAATAAGGTGTTCAGCTGTATTTTGGGAGTTGTTTGTTGTACTTAATAATAAAATATTTATACATTGTCAGACTGAATGTTAACATAAAACAAACGCCAATATTTTAGACAGGGCTCTGTTTTTTTTAACGTTCTCCCGTCATTCCATGAATATTTAAGCTACTTCCTTAATTCCAATGGTTTCACCGCAATTTGAAAATCCGACTGTGAGTGTGCGCCCAGAGTGCCACTAAAATTAATGTTCTGCCAGAGAGAAAAACGAGCGGAACGGAATAGAACCTGGTATTCATACACCCGGCAGTATAACTGTATATGTCTTTCGATTTAGTTAAATCGAGGTTAAATTTTAGGGACACATCCCTTTATTTGCTTTTTGTTATTTTTTGGGTTCATTTAGATAACAATATCAAAGGTTTATTCTTTAAATAATGCCATTACATTTACGAATCGTAAAGTTCGTCCATTTATCTACTAATTTAAATCTAAAGTTCGACCAAGTGAAATAAAAAAAATAACTAAAGGTAAATTCGCAACAATTAACCCTTTTAATGAACTACGGTTTTCGTATTTAGGTGTAAAATCATTAACGGAAACGAAATTGACTTAAGGCAACGATAACCGACTTTTAATGATTGTATACTGAAGATCAAGTAATACAGTAATATTTTAGATTATGTCTATATTAAATAGTGAAATTAATTTGTAAAGTTATGTCTAACGCGGATAAAAACTGAGAATCACGCAAAATCTATCGAGCGTATTTTTCTGAAACCTTCACCATTTTAAAGATAATTTAATTATTGATCTTTTAGTACATACATAATCAGCCTATTCATGTTCCCACTGCTGGGACAAAGGCCTCCTCTCTGTGAGAGGGAGTGGGCTGTAATCTACCACGCGGGCCCAGTGCGGGTTGGTAGATGTCACATGTCTTCGAATTTTTGGTTCTAAGACATGCCGGTTTCCTCACGATGTTATACTTCACCGTTTTGAGAGCAGTGGTGATGAATATATTTACACAAAGTAAAGCGCCTGCTTGGGTTCGAACCCACGACCTACAACTCGTTAGTCGGGGCCGTTACCACTGGGCCACCACTGCTCTATACCTTTATATCTTTTTACCTCTATATCTTTTAGTATACGTGTTTTATTATATAATACCTTTTGTTTTATCCTCACATATTATAAAACAAAGTCGCCCGCCGCGTCTGTCTGTCTGTCTGAACGCGATAAACTCAAAAACTGCCGAACGGATTTTCAAACGGTTTTCACCATTGGACGGAGTGATTCATGCGGAAGGTTTTAGTGTATAATTCATTAAGGTTTTGTGTAAATTGGCTGAAATAATTCACGATTATTGTTGAAGACGTCGGAAAAAATCATGCCGACTGGGAGCTTTACTGGCGTGCGCTGCGTAAACCGTGAGAGATAAATCAAATTTATGTTCTAGAGTATTGTATATCTTAAAAATTTCAACAAAAAAATCCACGATGGCATATGTCTATCTTCTAAGGGTGACCCACAATAACCATTTTTATCTTTCAAAATTGTATAAAATTTTCATTGTTATTTCCGAAGCTATTTTGACCGGTATCTTATTAATCCTTATCCAATTAAATAGGTTATTTAAATTGGGCATTCAATTTCGATTAAATTATGCCTTAACATCACATCATTTAAATGTTAATAGTTTGTTAATATTTTTTTTGTTTTGTTAATAGTTTAAGAGATATCACAGTTTCAAAATTACGCGTAACAAAATAATTATGGTTGACAACGCGGGTGCTGTAGCCTACCACTGCGTCCGCTGAGAGTTAGTCAATGATCTTTTCCTTGGCTATTAGGTATGTATTCCCGGTAGAACGTTCCCGTGGGATATTTTGCGACATCCACGCGGGCGAAGACGCGAGTAAAAGCTAGTGTATTCATAACTTTGTGGTAGCCTTTTTAGTAACGCATCTTTTGATACTATTTTAGTTTCTCTATTTTAATAATTGAGGACGCTAGCCCCCGGTCGCACTTTTCTTGAATACGGGTACCCTACTGAAGCGATCGAAAAAGCATTTTCAATGCTTAAATAAAAGTTTAATCCGAATCGTTTTACTTGGATGTATACTGGGTTTCTTTGAAATAAATTTTAGTACTTTCTACCAGTATTTTATTTAAACACCGAACATTTGTTGACACTTAAGTGGTGTTCGTAACAGCCAGAGCCACGCGATTGCTCTGCAGGTGCAACTTCACAACTCCACGTCTCGAAATCATAATTTGTTCAACATCTGAAAACTGGAATACTTAAAACTTTTTAATATCTTTGGAATTAAAACTGTTTGCTTTATGTTTTCGCTATTTTAAAGCGAACACTTTATTATCTGCCCAGTTGTGAATTCAGAAATGAAACTTCAGTGAGCTTTACAAATTAATATTGTTAATATTCCAGTGAATGTTAAATCGCCATAAATAAACCATTCGATACGGAAAATAAAAGTTAGGAATGCATTGATTTACAATGGCGGTCGTAAAACGTACAGTAGTTTGTTCCCAGTAAGCAAAAACAATTGCTTGGCGGATTTGATTGGTAAAGCGGTGTAGTTCCTGGTCGAGCTAGCAGTTTAGCCGCGGGACCGTTCGGACTTGTTAGTCTCAATAAAAAAGGAGAAAATAATTTATTTTTGTACTGATTTTATTGATGGAATGGAAATAAAATCTAAAAACTACGTCGGGCGCGAATCGAGTGACAGTACATGTAGTGTGGATGGGTTTTATAAATGGACGATAATGATCAAGTTGATCGAATTAATCGGGTCAGCGAGGAGTGAGTGCAGTTGTCAGTGCACACATCGATGTAGGTATTTCTAGACGCGTCCATTTGAAACCACGGTAAGGTTTTTTTAACATTAGAATTGAACAACGGAGAGAAAGGCTTATTTTAGTATACACATGAGATGATTTGAACTATAGTGCGCTACTTTACCGAAAAACCCATTTACCGAAACATCGTCTGAAAACCTGTCAGCTAGAGCTAGCTAATTATGTTGATATGGATTTCGGCTTTATATTATCTAATATATTTTACACCTCTAACCAACGAAGCCATCTCTATATCATCACTCGTATTGACGGGTAGATAAAACGTTATTATACGCACGTTGTTTTAAACAAAAAACCAAGTAAAGGTATAAAACAGGAACCGCAATGCGGCGGTCATTACCACCTATTACAACAAGGTCAATGTGGACTAAATAGGATTATTTAAATTTATGTAGATACTTACAGTTATTCGTCAGTAAGAAACCAGTAGAAACGCCCAACAGGACTAGAAAAAACAATAGTAGTAAGACTATGAGCGCGGGGCGGCAGTAATGTATCCAGCAGTAGTCTTCTGAGTTGGCGGCGGGCGCGCTGGCCGACCACTGGCAGCAGCGGCTGCAGCCCGCCGGTGCCGGCGACGCTGCGCGCACCACCGCGCTGTTCCCCTGCTGGTTCACTATCACACCCTGCACCGGAGCATCGCTCCCTTGTCCGTACACGCCACTCTTCTCTGACAACCGTGCGAACCCTGAACTATCGTCATCTCTAGGGTTCCCGTACACCCCGTATGACGCCACCATGTCGACCCCCGACAGCGACCGCGTCGTCTCGTTCCCCGCACTATCTTGCACGATATTATTGTCGGTGCTGGGCCAGCACTCGCACGAGCACCGGTCCTCTTTCCGTCTCTGTCGCGGCTGCCCCGCGTCAGAGCGTCTGATTGGTACTTCACTTTTCTTCTCCTCCTCTTTCTTAACTTTGGCATCTTGAGGTATGGCGTCGACACTGACTTCATAATTATTGGGTTGTAAATTCTTATGGTTTTCTATATACCAGTGCCTCTCTTCTGCTCGGAGAGTGGTATCGTTGTTACCCTCATATACATCTGCGTAATTGGAGAGGGGATGGGAGGAGGGACTGTAGAGAGGACCGGCTGTGAGCTGTCCGTAGCCGCGCTCGTACTGCGGTGGCCGGTTATTACTCGCGTAATAGGTGGTGGATGCAGGCACGGTATAATCGTAGCCCGGCCTGTTCATCTTCAACGCTTAATCGCCTCATTTGAGCTTATGTTTCACTGGAGAAAACATCATTAAAGGCGCTGTAAATGAATTAGACAACCATAAGGAGATGGCAGATACGTTGATGCTATTTAAGTTACGTACTGATATAATCTGCGGAAACAGCTAATGATATTATAAAAGGTTAATCGGATTGTGTGGCCGGCGATAATGCCCGTTAATCAAAACGAACAGCGAGTCGACTAAGTTAGTGAAGTAACTTGGTTGATTTTATTATGCGTTACATCGGAAGGCAGAAAGTTATGTAGTAGAATACACGTCTGTTTATCTCAATTACTCGTCTTGTTCGACGTTTGTATTTATCTTGTGTGTTAGGACAAGCGCCCGCGCGCCGCACCTCTCGCTCTCACCCCGCGCCACAGCTACACAGGACGGCAGACAAAGAAGTAGCGACGTGAGTAAACAAACTCCCCTAACTTAAATTAACCGTATTTATTTCTCTGATTTGACACGTGTGAGTTGTATAACTTGATTACCTCCCAAACTACCTTTACGAACGTAACAAGCAAGTATCGCAACAGGGTCCTGATTTAATTTATCGGCACTCTTCGTTACACAAATTCAGATAAGTTCCAAACATTACAGAATAGGTTCGTCGACCTTTCGAGGGAGTCAATAATAAACTTTTCTGTGAATCCCTGCGATAACTAGGATAATCCGTTGGAATTAATTAAATTAAAAACAAACAAAAGTCATTACATAAAAGTTGAGGGACAGCAAGTTACGACTCGTGACTGCCGACCCGGTTCAAATTAGGGAGCTACTAATTTTAAATGCTTACGGTACCTACTGTACCCTTATTCATTATTGAACATCTGCTTTGGTCACAAAAATCGTCATTTGTTTAAATATTCTGTACCTACTGCTGGACTGGCCAGAAAACAGAAAGTGTAAAAGCTTTCGAAATGTGAGTATATTGGGTCACATGCTTATAGAAAATTTTTACTCAAATTACAGATTACGGCTTTTCGTTAGTAACAGTAGCACAACGAAAATGTTTTTCTTTTTCACGAATTGAATCAAAGCGTATAATTAGTTCTACCCACTTCAATTAACATTCTAATTATAAACCGGAGCTATAATTCATAGCAGTTTACTCATCATTTTAATGTTAGTGTTTTCAGTGTCTGAATAAAATACTGAAATTATTAAATAAATTGCTATCCGTGGATTTAATAAAAGCAATTACGTTTATGTGAACAATATAATATATCAGTTTTGTATATTTTATTATATTACCTATATAACTAGTGAACCGCCCTTGCTTTGCCCGGGTGTAATCAACCAATGTGGTGACATGCCAATATATCGACATTTCTTTGCTATAACTTAGTTAAATAAAAGTTATTGGGTTAATAAATGGAAATGTAATAAATAAATGGAAAAATTTCTCTTAATAATGGTGAAAACAGCATCGAAATCCAGTAATTAGTTTAAAATAATTCAGCGGTCTCACAGACAGCCACAAAAAGTGACTTTGTTTTATTTAAACTAAAAATATTATAAAGAGAAAAGATCTTTTGTATGTTTGTTTGTAATGGATAAACTCAAAAAGTGCTTAAACGATTTTTTTAAAATACTTCACCTTTATCAGCGAGTAACATGGGCTGTATTTTATCGACTTCCACACGAACGAAGTCGCGGGCAGAAGCATTAGATAATTATAATGTCATTTGACTGAAATATCTGTCTTATAGGTCACACAATTAATTATCATTTACGAGGCTCATATCAAATAAGTAAGGAATAGAATCGTTTAAAACCGTTTGCCGTAATGTTCGATAACTTTGTCGATAAACAAATATAATTGTTTGCTCTTTTAGTTTCTGGAGTATGTCAATGTCTGAATAAATGTTATACTTGTATTGCTTCAATAACAGATACATTCCTAATTGTATATTTTCGATATCATAAAAACACAGCTCGATTGTCACACCATTTGATTTTTTTTTAATACACACATCAAAAAAAGTTTGTGATCACTGGCAAATACAAGCTGATATGATATACAGGGTGGCAGGGACATCGACGCGAAGCCTGGTACCATGGATTCAGTACATGATTCTGAACCCGTTATATTATCATTTTTTTAATTGAAAAACACTGCCTGAAAGAGAATCTAAATTAAGAAGAAGTTATAATAAGTATACCGTAACAAAAAAGTTTTAAATTTTTCAAACTGATCGCAAACTTTTTTTGATGTGTGTAGGTACTTGTGAATACCCAATGTGTTATGTTGCGTTACAAAGTGATGGCAACCAGAGAATAGACTTGAAAACTGACATAAAGTTGCAATCACTCACCATTCTTAATTATTTCATTCATTCATTCATTCAGCCGAAAGTCGTCCACTGCTGGACATAGGCCTCCCCTAAGCACCACCACTTAATTATCTATCTCAAGATATTATATCAACCTCTTCATGTTATCTCTAAACAGAAAACTGAAAAAAATATCCGCATGAAATTCACTTCGAAGAAAGGTTAGGCCATAACTTCTCCGCCATTCATAAAAGCACCTTTAGGTTGTCATCGATAGGGCATAAAATATAGACGTGTAGAAAAAATAAACAAAAAGCTCTCGTGTTTCCCTGCTATTGAAAGAGTAAGCTTTAAGCAAACTTTATTGAGTGGCTGTTACTTGATCACAGCTTCAGATGTTTCATTAATTTATCGCTCTTTTGTACGTGATAGTAGATAAATTAATTATTACCTACACACCTTATAAGTATTTTAAGTTTTAAGTAAAGTTGATATTATTTATGTATTGACATTTCATTTTAATTCTGAATTAACCAAAGATAATTAATTATTAAATGCACATATTACATTATGCAGAAGATGGATAGTCTATTTTGAATTAAATAAATAAATAAATAATTCTGTAAATAAATAAGTTAATAAATAAATGGAGTAACAGCTAGATATAAGTTAACCTCAAAAAATATTTTTAAACGGTAAGAAACTGATGACATTTTATGGTTATGGTATGATGGTTCTAAACAAAATATCAATAAGTACAAGCCAATACGAAACGTGGCAAGTGAGCTATGGAAGCCAAATTATTCTGGAATGATGTTTCTTATGAACAATTTACTACTTATGGTGTACCAACATGACTGTATTTCTATTAAGACATCGAAGAACGCACACAGGTACCTAATTTTTCTTTCACTCATACCAGGTTTCACATAGTTGAATTTACGAACAAAAGGCTAATTTTTCACCGAAAATACAATAAGAAAGTGTAACAAATGTTAGTGAAATAAATACTGGTGGTCGATTTCCGTCAGACATAATTTTTTAAATGTTTACGAGAGTTAGAACACGACAAAGGTGTTAGAATTTTAAGACCTCTTCTAATCTTAGGGCAGACATTTTATATTGACATTAGTTGCTAATGTACTATTATTGTTAAACTGAGGTAATTGATATTCCATACAATATATGCCTGAGCTAGTAATAATAGGTATTTGTTCTTGTTTATTTGGTTAAACTAGCATTTATATAGATTGATAACCAAGTAGGCAAACTACAATTATCTTTGATTAGAGCTGAGCCGACCTATTATTAACCGGTTCAATGCTGCAATTATAATACCGTAGAATTTCTGTTATCTCTCGCGTGAATGTGTTACAGCAATATGCATTTTTAAGTAAAATATATAATTAATAAGAGTTAAAAAGATAACAAAATTACTGTCAAGTCAGCTAACTGCTCCAATGCTGACTTTTATAATAATATTTGATTTATTTTATTAAATAATTTAGTGCCAATAATTGGTTTATAATATTTAATTCAATTTTTGTGCGACCTTTTGTAGCGATGCTGTCGCGCGTTTTATAAACGCGCTTCTTCATCGCTACTCTCGCGCAGGATTCTTCATACATAATTACAGCATCGCGGCTGTATCGATACACATGCGCGACAGCATCGCTACTGCATCGCTACAAAAAGGCGCCGTGGGCGAGGGCCCGTTGTTGCCTCCTCGCATAATCCATATGACATTGAATTGTAATTTACTCCATTAAAAAACTGCTCAATGTCCATCCGATTGAAACAAAAATGGTGAATATTCGATATAAAAAAACGATGCTAGTCCAAAAACAGGCACTTCAATCGTAAAAATGCTTGTTCTATTTGTTTGACGGCGAGTGTGTGAAGTTTGGCAAACGTCAGAACGTTGTTGAGCGGGAGCACGAACGTGCGACGTAAAGGTTACGTAAATTTGAACAGTTTTGAATCGAAAATACATTATTTTTATTGTTTTTTTTTTACAACCCCATTTAGCCGTGATTATAGACAAGTTTTAAAGCTTAGTATGTAAATATTATGTGTGAAACTAGTATTTTTAATTTAAAATCGTTCGAATTTTCTTAACGTTTACCCCGCACGTTTGAGCTAGGCCCACAGTTTCAGCGACGCGTCGCACACTGGAGTGGCAAGCGCGCTACAACGACCCACGTGATGGGCGCCACTGTAAGTACTCAAATAGACGACTCACCCCTTATGAAAATTAAAATTAACCAGTCAACAAAAATAGGGCCATTTTCATCCTTAACACTTGAATAGGTTCTACTTAAAGAAAATTCTACTATTTTTAGCAAAGTTGACTGAAATAGAGCATTTGAATAACACAGTTATGTTGATAAAAGGAACACAAAAATGGGCTTTTCTAATTTTAGGAAAAATACGAAGTGAGTTATTACTCAGGAGGCCATATATTTAAGCCAACGAATTCGCCAAATATTTAGTACTTGCTCGAATTAAAACATGGAAAACACGGATCAGCTGTTCCGTCCCTCTTTTGTTTTATTTTTACTTTTTGAAATGCGCAAAGAAGCAGCAAAATTACGGTAGCCGGAAACATAAAGTCCCGGAGAGAGTTTAGGTTTACAACGTAACTCTTGTTAAGTATTTAAAAAGGTACGGGTTAACATTAATCATGGCGAGGAGAAATCATGTGTAGTACGGTGAGGTTCACCCAGCCAAGTAACGACCGGTCCGAGCAATGCTTAACCGAGCAATATCGAGCCATCAGTGCGAGTATATGGTTTACCTACCCGCGCCCTAAACTAATTGTTTCTGCGTATTAATAAATGTTAGCTTCACCTATGTGTGCGTATAATCAAATCGCGCTAAAACGTTCGGGGCCTTTGGTTACCGAGTGACGTCATACGGAACATGGTAAGCAATAACAATTAGATTTGGCTATCAACGCCAGACATATAATATGTTGTTCCACGATTTATGGTATTGAAAATTACAAGGGCGATAATAGATCGGGCTTAAGTGCTACAACCAAGACAGATGATAGTAAGGGTGGAACCGTTTTCGGGTGTGTAATTTGTATTGGAAAGACAATAACACGTAATGTACGTACATATGTATACCTAAAGCCTGTCGAATAAATTGCCGTTGTAATTTTTGTTTTAGTTGTATTCAAATAAGATCGAGTTTAGTAATAAAAAAAGAATAGACATAAAAGAAATCTGGCGATAAATCAGCGGGTATTGATTTTGAAGTTGTTTCAACTTTTTGTTCTAATAAATTAAAACATTTCTGTTCTTTCAGTAGATAAGTTCCGTTCTTAGAAATGCCACGATTAACTTTTAGTTCAAAGATTAAAGGTTGACAAAATTACACATGTGGGACACTTAATTATTATAAGAATCTAGACATAATAATTATCTTAGTTCGGTATAACAATTACCTCGGCCAAAGCTTATATAGACTTACGTAGACTAAATATACTTTCTTGTTCGGTAATAATCTATAATAAGGGCTTTTAATGTTAAAGAATAAAAATTTAATGGAACTTAATTACATTACTTAACTTTGCTACGGCGTAGGCAAGTGCTACGCCGTAGCAAACAATTTAGATTCTTTTTCGTACGCTTATGTTTGTAAAGCGGAAAAGAAAACATCGTAGCTTTATTTACATAATACCATGTGTTTCAATCATGCAAGGTGGAAGAGGGAAAATAAGGAAAATCGTTTTGATACGCGTAGGCTTATAAAGCTGGCAAACGAATGCTACTGCATGCCCAACGCAGACCATTTTATTCAATCAAACTGTACGTAACCATTCCCTTTCTATAGGAATACGCAGCAATTTAATGAAAAGTACTAACGTTATTACTTACGTAGAACATTTACTGCCAATCAAGAAGCGACGCAAGATATTTTATTACTAGCAGCGATAAAATGCACATGAGTGCATTTCGCCGTTCAACTGACGTCTTGCGCGATAACGTCTTAGACCGAATGAATTTTTAGTCTAGGATAAACTTAGCTCATAATATCTTAATCTACGTTCTACAATTCCCTTTTAGAAACAATCGTTTGAATCTATAATAAACATAATAAAATTGTAACGAAATCAAAACTGTACATAGAATATATTTGAAAAAAAAAATTGTTTTGAGGTGTGGGAACGAGTCTGATGGCAAAAAGATAGTTTTTAGTTTTATTGTCCATTTGTCTGTGTCTGGATGTATGTTTCGGACTAGCACAAAAACGGCTGAACGGCTTTGAATGAAATTCAAAAGCATATGATACTTTTGTCCTGGTAGTACGTTCCCGTGGGATAATTTCCAACAGCCGCTGGCAAAGTTCAAATAAAAAGTTTCAAAGTGTTATTTTTATAGTGCAGTTATTTGTCAACTAATAAACTTTTATGGTTGCTAGTGCAGTTTTCCTTTACTTGGAACGGAACCCGGTCCCAGCGGTAATTACGGCATAACTTAAAGCCTCGTGTAATTGCTAAGTTAAAAACATAATTGAACATGTGTTGTAATAGGTAGGAATAATAGCAATAATATTCAGCGTAATAATAGCAATAATATTCAGCGTAATAATAGCAATAATATTCAGCGTAATATTACAGCAGTGATAGCTTAGTGGTGTGACCGTCCGACTGCCAAGTCATATGTTTCGAGTTCGAACCCAAGACACACACCTCTGACTTTTCGGAATCATGTGCGTATTGTATAATTATCACTTGCTTCAAAAACGGTGAAGGAAAACATCGTGAGGAAACCGGCATGCCTGAGAGATATTTCTCGACGGCATGTGAAATCAAGTCAGAGGCCCATGCGCGGCTTTAAACTCTGACACCAGATTAGTCAGTAACCACACGAAAATAAGAACATAATATTCTTTTGAATTTTACACGTTGGCCTGATGACAAACAGCTGACATTCCTGAGGTGTTAGTTCTTCAGTTTTTTACGTTCTTCTATTTTCTTACGTGTTGTCTAAACTAACAAGAAAAAAGCTAAGACTTTGTTAATGTTACACTAAGTTATTTCTCTCCGTCTTATTTCTTTACATAAAACCTTGGCCCATTTAGTCACGATTAAAAGGCATTTTTTCTGAAACTTTCAGCGCAACATTTTCTTCTTACTTGTAAAGAGAAAGCTCGTAGATAGGTACTTAGACTTTAAAACTAGTTTCTACTATAAATGCGGGTAAGCAAGATGGAGAAAAATAAAGTTTCTCCCCACATCTTTTCAAGTTTACTGTTTTCCGCCGCAGGCGAACAAGTAATTCTATACATTTAACGAAGTTTTATTATTTAGATAAACGTTTTTTCGCGTACCTAGTTAACCCAGGGAAGTAGAATCGCGTGCAAGACTGTTTCTACCTCATTTAAATATTTTTAAGTAATTTAAGAATGTAGGAGCACAGAAAAAATGACGATATCAAAGGTCGACGAACGAAACTTACAATTAAAATAATTAATGGTTGCGTTTCAGAACCACGATTTTAATTTTACCTAGGCCTAGTAATTTATCTTTGAAGTAAAACAAGTTTGACCAATTTAATAAATTTTTGAAGGTATTCATATTTTTCATGTAGGTCTAATGAAGCTCTAGAAATCTAGTAATTAAAATAATACTTAATTAAACTAGTGTCTCACATTGATCATAGTCAGATAGCGTGAAGGACTTCTTAATAAGTCTTCGTTTAACCAAAATAGCATCATAGTTCTGCCATCATGTGAACGGTGCGTCACAAACTAGTTCAGTCTAATCATCAAAAGTGGGTGACAGACCGCGTAGGGCGACGAACCAGTGCACCCATATAAACGGAACTCGCCTTCAGCACATGTTACATGAAACGAAAACACATCCAAACGGTACACTGAACACATTCGTAGGCCTCTCTCTTCCCGGGAGGGTGGAAGTCCCCATCATCGCACGCGTATAGTTCGCGGCATAAACAGTCTGAAAATATCGGGGTTCGCGATCGCGAGTGCTGTGCGCGTCGCGACGACGGCGACGTAAGGTCGGCAGTGCGGCGCGGCGCGGACTGGCACATCCACCCGAGGACCCCGCCCGCCCTCCGTCGCGCCCGCCTCTGTCACCGCCACTCTTCGCCCAAATCCAGACGAGTTTTCATTAATGTTGTTATCGGTGTAAAAGTTCAACCAAGTCAAACTAAGAAGGCACAGCTTTAATTAACTGTCCGTAAAATAACACTAAACAAACGATCCGATCCGACAGCCTTCAACTGTAGTTATCAATAGTCCAACTTCTTGAATGGAGCGGGATGTTGATTGACTTTGTAATACAAATGCCCAGAATACAAAGCCACCTTCAGACGAGTATTTATATAGATATCCACAGTCCAAACCTCTCGTTTAATTCAATAGGACTGGAACAAAACTTTATGAAAACTATGTGCCCCGATTGTTTGGATGCCCTATTTCGCTACATCGACATTACGCTATATCTGATTTTTTTTAATCTGATTACCTTTATCCCCAATATGTTTCTAGCCAATTGAGTACATTCAGGGGTACCTGAATGATATTCATTGACCTTCACTCTCCTGAACTCCACATAAAGGGTATGAAGGGCAAGCCTCATTAATTAGTATGACGCACCTTTGACATTATTATATTTTCGAAAGCAATATCAAGCTGAAATCACGAATGTCAACGTCAAGGCTCACAATTCACGTCGCGGCTGATTAATAGTGTAGATTACATTTTCACACAAACGCCAATTCTAAGTACTTACCTAAAGATGTTTATCGCTATGTCGTAGTGAATAAGGTTTGAGTCGGCAGTCGGCTTCCATCGATTGAATGCGAGCACAAATTGTAAGAATTATTGATATCGCGCCGGTGGCGGCTCATACAAAAAGTTTATAAAAGGAAGTGGAGCGAACAAACTGGCGGGGAACAAACTTTTATGCGGGGACGCGACGCGAACGCGAACGTTACTTATCTGCCGCCGCCGAGCTGACAGCTGCAGATGAAAAATTGAAATTGTGTGAGATAAAACTACCTAACTGCCGCTGCAATGGCGGCCGAACAATGTGACGACAACAACGACACTACGTATTTTTAAACCTCATATTTCTAAAGAGTTTTATTTATATTACAAGCATTTGCAAGTTTAATAACCAAGAAGATAAATATGAATGACTCGTACATTTATTTTTGCAATGTTTAACAAATAGTGAAGCAAACTTTTATTACATAGTTAAAAAAATAGATTTATTACGAGAACATTTATCATTTTTAAGCACCAAACTAGACAAAACACCAGTACTTGAGTCCACTAAATCACAATAAGTGCCCAACAGTCTGCGCCAGTAACAGGATTTGCTCTCATTTCGTTATAAGCTTAATCTCGGCTCGAGCCGCTTTGCTCCGAAGCGCACTCGATTGTACATCATAATCGTTTTAAAAGGTGAGAAATAATCCTGTCAGTATGCAAATAAGATTTCTCGCAGTATCAATTCAGTGTCGGGGTGGAAGTTGAATGGTTGACAGTGACGCGAGCCGTAACATGCAATAATAACGTGCCTCCCAAACGTCAGCCGGGGACCCTTCTCTATTTATGGACGAACTACGGCGTCGAGGGCGCCACGTGAAAAGTCTCGCGTAAATCAAAGTCATAAATTCTCCTATCGTGAATGAACATTTCTCTTCGCGGACGTCTACACCGGCTGAATGGATAACGTCGACCCACCCTAGCAGGATCACCTCTACCGAGTCATTTGCTTTTGTTCGTGGGGCAATTAATAACGACCAGAAGGGCGTTTTCGAACCGCAGGCGCCATTCGCATATCAGTAATGATCTAGCGGCGCGCTACGGCCAACCTCCGGTTCCGCTCAACTATCGATCATATTCACTTAATGAACGGCACATGTGAAATGGCTCGGAGCAAGCCATTGCCAGCGGGCTCAGCCCCTAACCTGAAAATTCGTTTTATTAATTCCTCTAGCGCACTATGTATTTCGCAGAATAACACGAACGTATAGCTCCCACTTTTGTTCGTTTAGAAATAAGCAGGGTAGGTGGCTTCACGTGAGCGAGCACTGCTTGAAGCCGCATAACTGGGCCATCAAACGTACTCGGTAACTAAACAATGTGACTCAAAGCAGAAGTGTGTAGTAACTTGGTTGTAAATGTCGACTCGGGATTTCGTGTAAGTACTTGGTTATAACACAGTTTAATTCAGAAACTGGGTGATTTATGAAAAAATACCGATAAAGAACGATAAAAATGACAATTTTTTAAAAATTATAGCAGCAATTTTATTCTAAATTATTCATCACACAACTAATAACATGTCGCTAAATACCCTTGTAATGATAGCAATACCTTGTTAATTATATTATTGCGTGATGTGTTACATTAAAAGCTTTTTAAATGTATTCATTATATAGGATTCACCTTTATTTTAACGAAAAGGACATGCCAAAGACCTTATAAAAGGACTAAAAACAGAATTTATTTGTTTAAATACTAATAGTCTTCCATTAGACGAATAAAATACTGAAACTTTCAGAACGACATTTACAGAAACATTATTACACAACGAGCCAAGTTCTACGGAGCATCTAATAAAGTCTCATAACACAGCTTTACACGAATTCTTCAGCGAGGATTTCTTTCCATTCCGCACGTCACATTAGGCCGGCGCCGACCAAACATTGGATAACTTGTATATTGTTGTTTACGGCAAACTTGGAACTTAGCAGGGGCAATTCACCTCATAAATTCTGGTGTAATAACAGCTCACAGTTTCCCTAGACACTTGTAAGAGCACCGCAATAAGGTACCGGCGCTAAGTAACCGGGTCACCTCGGCGTCGCATCGATGCCTCACTAATACACGTTGTACTAATGTTCGTGACACATCGATATGTGTAGCCAGCCATTTTGACGGCTATGAGTACACCGCAATCATTATAAATACTTGACCTATACATCGGAACCTATACCCGCTGTAAACCAACGGACTTGGAATGACCTGTATGCTAATTCACCTCTCTAATAGTACTTTGTATTTGCATACTATTACAGACGTAAATATCTCAGTTCCGTTGAATATGATTCAATGTAAATAACATCCTTGTTAATATTTACTATACCCTTAATCTCTGAAACTATTCAATCGATTTGGATATTACATTCTCTATTGAAAGGTACGTGTCCCGAGGGCGAAATAAACTGTAATATTTCATTCTGGAGAGCGAAGTGGTTCCTACGGGTAAACCCAAAAAATCTCGAGGGCAATAAGCTATTTATAAATAGTTATCCGAAGTGAAAGGAGTTTCAGTAATCGTGTAACGACTATCTGGTTCATATACAAATAGTTTTAATCCTTTAAATACGACAAGGGGCGTGTTTATCTTGAATCAATTTATTAACTCTGTTTGTAACAAGGGATTCGATCTCGTTTAGGGCCTTCTGTCAATATTTAGATAACAATCTCTTTACCATCAGACGTGCCCAAGATGTTGCCCGTAATTCAATGGATTGGGTTGTTAGAGTGTACGTACCTACTTTATTTAAATAACGTACCTATTTACATTTCCATTCGCTTAGATACTGACGAAAATACCTACTCTTCTACAAAAGCTACAGGGTTTTTAAAGTTGAAAATCGTAAATCTATATAAATAAAAATCAATTGCTGCATGTAAAAAAGATCAGCACTATCTGAGCACGGCTCTTTCGATTTGGTTGTTTTTTTTTTGTTGTTAACTTAATTGTCAGAGCTAAGTATGTATGAAAGAAAAAAAAATTGAAATTCCACCGGAAATATCGGAATTTCGGATGCCATTTTTGTATGAAAACCTCAAAAAAAAACTGAAGGAGACATGAAATTTACCCGGGCGACACCGGGCACGAACAGCTAGTTATAAATAATTATTTTTAGAAGGGATTTTGGGACACCTATTCTAAAAGAAGATAAGGCATCTTCTTTTACAAAAAAGGCCCTAACATTGTAAGTTTACACAGGCCTAGCACCAACCACAATCTCACTGCCCTGATAACGACAAATATATGGAAAGCCGCTGCCTTATCTGTTTGAATCGTTTTATTTCCACGTACAGCGGCCGAGGCAAGGCTTAAGAAAAGTAAAGGTGGGAAGCTAATCCAGCATATTATCCCAACTCGTTATAAAGCACGGAACTTTTTAAGCAAACTGCACACCGGAGTATCATGGTTACGAAACTTCGTGCCCCGAGCGTTGTTACAGCTGCAAAAATTATAGACTGGAGGTCAATGAGACCTGCCGACTAACACAGTAAGCTGTTTATAAATCTGGAGTAAATTAAAGTAGTTTTGCGTAAAGAACAAATCCACCCGGAAACTTGTTTGTTTACAATTTTGGTGTATTAATTGTATCTTTTAAAAATAAACTATTATAGGAAATCTATCAGTGAGAGAAGCCTACTACTGAAAACTTACCTACTACTGAAAATTGTGACTGTAATTTTACTGTCAATAATTAGTGAAATAAAACTTTTTTCCTTTGTTTGCAGTTTCGGGTTAGTGCGAATTTTATAAATAATTTAATGAAAAGCTATATAAATAAATAAAAATGAAATGCCGTTCCTTTGTTATGCGAATCACTTGAAAACAGCTGGACCGATAAATTTTTTTTTTGTTTTAAAATGTTTGTAATAGTCTGAATTCGGTTTGTATGGAAAGAAAAATTTAAAAAGCTTCCCGGAAATTTTTCTAACTCGGGAAAAATTTACGTCCTTTTTTCAATGGAATTTTTGTTTGAATTCGAGACCACAGGATAACGTCTGTCGGGTCAGCTAGCTCTTAATTGAATAAATAATGGCTTCATAGAAAACATAATTGCTTGATTTCTGAAATATAGCACATGTTTTAGCATACTCGAGGGTAAGGGGTATATTATCTCATCTCCATCACCCTATATGAAACGACTCGTTTCTCACAACTGCTATGTCAAAATACCATTACATACCGGCTACCGCATATTAAGGACAACATAATTTCAACAAAAAAAAAACAAAATATATAATTATGCTTATGTGCTAGATACGTTTATCAGTCGGTTGATTAGCACATTTTAATGTACAAGATATGTCTCACGACGGGCTTACATTATCTTTTTAATATACACTGCGTCCGTAATATATTCAGATACAGTTTGGAGCAGAATCCTCGGCCACAGTACGCCAAACCGCCATCCGGACGCCGCAGCCGCAGCGTAATTAGCTAAATATGACTTTTAAACTAAGAGCTCCCGCCTCTCCATATTCCGCCAACCTTTTTGCTAAACGAGCACATTTCCATGCGAACATCCTATTCCTGGCTTGATATTTAATTTGGGACTGAAGAAATTTACACCGTCCCATTAAAATGTTGTTATGCGAGATTAATGTGTTTTGAATTTACGCCGCACGCGGAGCAAAACGCCGTGAGAATACTTTACAAGTACTGTTTTCCGGTAAGAATCATTTCCTCGTATTTTAGGACCGTTTTATTTGAATAATTTGTCTTAAAAAGTCTATGTAATGAGAAGTGAACGTGGACTCTATGGCGCACAATTCCTAATGTTAGAAATAGTGAAAGAAATGTTAATTTGTGTAGATTGTTGAAGTTCACGTCACGTTCGTGTCGGAAGCTGCTCGTAATACCAGCTCGTGAAGTCTCACTATAAATCATATCGCCGTTTCAATTTACCAAGTGTAACACGGCTGTAATAGGCCAGCCGCTGCCCGCCGTGTGCTGAAAGACCTGAATTTGTATTCAAGAAACGATATGATCATTAGTTAGTGCAATTTTCTTCGCATCCACTACACGAATGGTATCGTCGGGTAAGCTATGTTTCGAATGAATAATACTTTGTAATTGCTTTCGGGATCCGACTTTAGAATCAACTTGACTACTGGACTTTGATAATTTGTATGGATATCTGCAGTAATGCGGTCTCATTACGTTCCCATACTATGGCACTCGTTAACATTTACCGACTATTTGCATAATATGCGTTTTGCATTCTATCAAATCGTAAATTGCACTTGGTTTTTTGTAAAACACGCTACCTTTATCAAGTCGTTTTCATTTAAATGCGATCAAGTAAGTAAGTGCATCGTTTAATGCGGACGCAGGCCGCGAGGATTGTCACTTCATTTACACTTCACAGATAACCAAAGTCTGCTTTTACGCGTACTCGTGTGAGTTGTTCTATGAATAAACAAGACTCTGAAGAGGTTATTACTGAGAGGTTCTGCAGTATTATTAATAATATTATATTTCATTGGCTTGAGAATAGAAAGTTTCTTTCAATAAAAATCTAATTACGTTAATTGATGTTCTTCGAGAACGACGTAATAAAGTGCTTATCGAATATCAATTTGCTAGTCAGAGACAAATTATCGGATACCGTATAGTATATTAAAATGAGGTTGTTACTATGGTTTTCCCATGTCCGTGGAGCGGTCTTGGCGCGGCGACTTCAGGAAGCACGTACATGTAATATTATTGATTACAGGGTGCGGCGGTCCAGCTCCATTTGAATTTCCAATGAGCTCGTTAGAATCGGCCGGGACACGCTTTGGACGACAGCCGAAAAATTCTTTCCTTCGAGCCGATTGTGTACGATTGCCGAATTTGCAGAATTATTGTAGACGCGTCTTCGCAGGTTTGTTAATAAGCAATTTCTTGCTTCGTTGATAATACGTTATAGGGTTACGTCTTCAGTGATTTTCTAATTTGCAGATATTTCATCCAATTTTGGAAAATTGTTTAGCAATGTAACCAAAAATATTAGGGCGGGCAACAATCAAAGCAAAATAAACTTGTTTAGGTATTGTAATGTATGCGGAGCTTGTAGCTATTAATCCATTTTGGACAGACAAGCACCGGTGGCGCTACCCGTGACCGATCGGTCGCAATACTGTACGTTGACGTGTGGGTGTCCTGAGATGTTTGCCTTCACCTTTTGAAGCGGGATAATAAATAATTGTAAATAACTTCGACACGGTCTAGTTAGTTCAAACAATACCTAGTTGTTTAATCCTAGATTAGCATTTTGCCATAAATTTTTGAGAGATACCTACCTATTTTTACCCGACTACGGCAAAGCCAAAAGGTAGGGTTATGATTTTAGCGCTCTATGTATGTATGTTTACAATTACCTACTCAACTTTGTTAAATTGAAGTACCTAAATGATTCATTTAGAATTAACTACAGAAGTTACATGTGCCTTTAAGCTAACCATGGACCACCATAAAAGTACACGTAAGTACAAACCTATGTAGATCACTCTTTGCCCGATTTTAATAGTTACTGAACCCCTGACCCTTACAATCACAGTTATGTTTACAGCCTACGAATAGGTACCACTACACCAAAGCCGCCATCTTGGATTTTACGTACAAAAGGAATATTTATCCGGAATAATATAAGTAGAAAGTATAAATTTGTCAGGAGCAATTAAAGTATCAATGAAGTTTGCGTGTAATAGCATAAAGTAACCGACAATTCCTCGGCAGCGCAGCGGAGCCCCGATACGTAGCAATTGGAGTTTGTACCAGCTCTTAATTAAACCCGGCGGCAGGGCCTAGCGGCAAACTTCGATTGCGCTGTCAAAAATCCGAAGAATTATTCCAGCAGTAAAATAACTTCTGCGATTTTAGGCTTTATCGTGCGAGTTCAGGCATATTAGCGAATTTATACTGTACGGATGCAATATGGCGCGGATCGCGTCGCGCCGCCACGAGCTAGTTGGACGCAGCACTTTTATTAAAAACTGTTTTTATTTATTGACGGTTCGAGGTGGCCAACGATTTTTCTTGCTATATGTTTCTGAAATTGTTTTACGATATTGTTTCGGTTTTGAATTTATTGCCGCAGGCTGTGCTTTCGAAGAATATCTGCCAATAACAGCAGTTAATGTGGCCTTTTGAAGTCCACTGCTGGATTTAACATACCTTTCTCGAATATGAAGTATCAGTGAATGACTGCGTCACAATGCGTGCAACTCTGTTGCCTATTTAAGCAAGGAACTTAATGAGTAAGGAACGTAATATTGTTGAAATGTTGACATTTTTATTGATTTTAGGCAATTTGGTACAGAATTTAAGCTACCGGGTAATACCAGCGTTAAAACACTAAAAACAGACGATCCTCGTCATTTTCCTGTTTAATTCTGTGCCAATAATATTATAGTGTCTGTAGTACCAACAGCACACACTGTTCTTATATTAGTACCATACCGTGACCATTCTCACCTGACCTTCACATATGCAGAGCCCCGCAACAAAACACGTACACAATAATTGAAAAGATAAAGTTAGAAGAGTTCGTTTTAAACTGGACGATATACCGAACACACAGCCCTACGGTAATTAGACCAGGATTGAACCGCGACACGCTACGAAATTGCGAAAGGAATTTGTTCAGCACTATTATTTTGAACGTTTACTAAATTCCCTTTGTGATTGGATAGTATTTGAAATGTTTTTCTCTCATAAACTATTCAAATTTTGTAGCTAATGGATAGTAAGTTGTAGTTCATGCTATCTACTTGTAGATCCTTGAACTAAATTATCTAGTTGCGTGACGGAACGACTTCCGAGCGCGATAATATACACAAGTAATAATAATAACAACAAAGTTCATGATATTTAGGAACCACTCGAATTATTGTCATTATTATTGAGACACCATAGCATTAGAAAAGAAGCAATTCGTCGCACGGACATAATACTGGAGGTAAAGGTTCCAACCCACGCGCAGTTTTATGGCTGCGGTATTTATATTATTATCATTATTCATTTTAAGTGTAGCATTCGATACCTTTTGAAATGATATACCTTTGAGGCATTAACAACCAAGCTTTTTATTTGTCGAGGTACTCGCTCGAATTTATTAAAGGAGCACCATCTGAATGCAAAAGTCGGTATTTATAACGGCTCAATTAGCAACCGGTTCTCAATGGGTACGTTATGATGCCACGAGAAGCTTGTTCATATTGGAAATTTATGAAAATCGTTGACAGCTTATGATGGAGGAGATGCACGTTTTATTATATTGTGAAGTGGCTACAGGAATTCGGTTTGATATTACTTGTTAGTTCAATGTTCCAATAAGGTCGATGGAATTCCAATGTGGAATTTGGTGGAGGATGTATGTAGTAGTGGGTTGTGCGGCCGGGTCGTAAGTACTCGTAACATGTGCACTTTACTGTCTGAGCGGAAAGACTGGCGACACATTAGGTAAGGTGGCCGGCTCTACGCCTACGGCCACACGCCACCGCCCAAACTGAGGCATTCCCTTCGCAATTTTATGACCACAACCACTGTTCTACTTGGCTAAGGCCTTACTGTCAAGTCGGCATTCTATCGCGAGGCGTGCCCGCTACACTATTTTATAGTTAGCTCACGGATATTCTAATTGGGTATTGTCCTTTTCAATTAAAGCGGTAGGATATCATTTCTGAAATATTTTGTTACAGAATCTGTGAGGACCTACTTGTAGGTGTACATTCTTTTATGCTCATTTTTTTACCAGCTTCATAAAGCGTTTTATTGGAAGAATTAGAATAATTACAAACTAAAAGAAGGGGTTGGGTTTAGAAACGTGTCGCCTCGCTAGAAAGAGTGTGAGGTTATTTGGGGTTCTGAGGGTTTCCTGAACCATCCACAACTTTTTTTTTTAACGTAATTTTCTAAGTTCAACCTATTTACGGATGCAAGAGCTTAGCGAGCTTGAGACTTGGGGCACCCTGGCTCAGACAGGTAAGGTTCGAAGGGGATATCCTTCATGTTAGGTTCCTTTAAACATTGTAGATAGAAAAAGGAGCCACGCAAACCGGGGGGGCTCTGTCGACTACGACTTAGTTCAAAACAAATTAAGTTTACCATTTATATTTTTTTTTTTTATTTGGCCTTGACCTTCGAGAACTTTCAAATTAACTCTGAATATGTGTCTTCTGTAAACTGGTGTGTGTGGTTGACTTGCCCTCTCCCCTCTCCCTCCCTTCCAGCTCTCTCTACATTTTATTTATCGACCTTTTTATGAAATTACGCATATTAAAAAATTGTTTAAAAAAGACTATGTCTCTCCGGTTTTACTAACCTTCCCCCCTCTCTACCACCCGCCCCTACCCCCGATCGAAGCGCTAAGTTTCTAAACTTAAACCAAAAGAAGTTCTTGATCTTTAAAAATCTTCAATTATTATTTTTTTCGTCTGAACGAGATCGTCAAATCAAAATTAATAAATGACATTTATTTCTTAAGTAGGTTTATAAATAAATAATAAAACTTTCCCAATTTTATCAGTGGCGAAAGCAACTGGACCTTTAGTCGTTAAAGTTCATACAACCCACACAATAATAATGTAGTGTGGACCAATCTTGCCGCACTGCAAATTGTATACTACAGGATGATGACCTTTTAACACACTAACTTTCCACCCTACTCTACCGTGACCCTACTGACTGATGCAATTACCCGTTTTAACCCTTCACGTGCAGATGGGGAAGTATCTCATAGCGGGCGCATCGTCTGTGTTCATTTAATTGTTAATGCCATAGTGATCTAAGTGGGAGCGGGCTCATGTGGGTTAATGAGGTCGCTACTAATTCATGGAGACACGGAAGGACCCCTCTCCCCCCTAGTTATGAAAACTTCGGTCCGGTAGATGGGGGAAGTTTTATGGGCGTTTTGTCATTTACCTACCTTTGCTTTTAGGTTTCATGGCTACTTGGCTTTCTAACATTAAGTCCTCGCTTGCGAAAATTAGGTACAATAAATTGAGGTAGTTTTATCTTAATATTGTTTGAAGTGGAGCTGTAAACTTTCCTCTTTTACGACGCGAAAAACACTCGTGTTTTCTTGTACTATGAGTTATTAGTTCCTGTGAGCTCAGCGATACATAGATGGTACTTCTCAACCGTAATTAAGTAGTTTGGCCTAGATACTCGTACTAGAACACTAGAACACAGGTCATCGTGACTATTACATAGTACGTATTACGCCTGGTGGTCTAGAGTCGCCCGGGTTAGGTACTGCTGAGCATGAGGTACTGGGTTTGATTCCCAGGTCGGGCAAGGTGACAGTAGGTTTTTCCGTTAGGAATTTTCTCATAGCAGCCCGGAGTTGGGATTTGTGCCCAGTCGACGGCAATGACTCGCCCAATATTACATGAGACTTGAACATAACTTGCGAAATGTGGGGTGTACTATAAAGACACCTCTGCCTAACCCTTCGGGGAATACAGGCGTGATGTTATGTAAACAGAGCCAAGTAGGTAGCAAAAGTTAAAGAAAACCAGGTAGTAGAAGAAACTGTAAATAAAAAGTTGGAAGCAGTTAAAGGAAGGCTTGTAATTAATGAAGCAGACTGCGAGAAGGTAATGTAATCTATCACCTTTCTCGCGACATTACAAATGATTTAATTAAAAAGTAGGTAACTGTGCCGTGAGATAAATATTACTTAGATTGTATAATTTTACAAGCGATTTATATCTTATTCTGTCTTGATTATAAAATTTTATATTAATGTTGCCTTGTTTCAGGATTTTCTTTTATGTTATGAGGAAATTTTTAAGAATCCAAAAAGATTTTTATGTTCTGATTTCGCGTGTACCCATGGTAAAATGCCTCATGTCTGAACAACCTCTAGGAAAATAAACTAAAAACAAAAGTAGGTAATTTTCATGTTGGGAATATCTACACTTAACTATCGAGCCAGCACTTCCACTCCCTCTATACAGATAACTTGGTATTTTCTTAGTTATTTCGAAGAACGTGCACCTTCAACGTGACCGAGACATAGCTGGAAATAAGTAAAAGTTTTAAAATGTTCATCTAACCTCGGACAGAAGCACACGCGACTGGGCTAAGAAATACTACTGTATACGTACCTACATATGAAGGTAGGAGGTATATTAGACATAGTAGAACTAAAATACATAATTATGAGAAACAGACACTTAATATCTTCTTCTTTTCGTGTGGTTAGTGAGTAACCTTGTGTCAGAGTTTTAAAGCTGCCCATGGGTCTCTAACTTGACTTCACATGCCGTCGAGAAATATCTCTCAGGCAAGTTTCCTCGCGATGTTTTTCTTCACCGTTTTTAAAACAAGTAATAATTATACAATACGCACATGAATCCGAAAAGGCAGAGGTGCGTGCCTTGGGTTCGAACTGGAAATCTATGGCTTGGCAGTCTGACGGTCACCCCAATAGGCTATCACTGCTCGAACTTAATATGAAATCACCAAACAGGGTCCAAACAATATATTTAAGAAAATTACTGGCATCAGTCAGCTACTTCACTGACGTGTGGACGCTTTGTCTCCTTCATTTCAATCACCTAACCAGCCTCCCAATTACAGGGATCACGAACAAAGTTAATCTAGACCCTCATTGAAGACTGCATTCCAACATAAAGGGTAAATACAAACGAACGAACTTCGAATACTGAAAGCATTACCAAAGTGGTATCTCTTGTGAACACAAAGCCCGTCGAAATACCAGTACAATCGCAAAGAATTGCAACACAATATGGAGTTGTAAAGCCACATAATCCGATGTGATATAACACTTGTCCACTATTGCAAGAATGGAACAATGTTTTATATCAGCGGAAGAGCTTCGGAAGCACTCCAATAAAACATCATTTCTTCCAGCTGCCGCGCACCGAACACGACATTATCGTAACAGCAATCATCCAGTGAGAGATGTGTTTTATATTTTATTATGTGAATTGAAAAATAACAAAGTGTATTGAAACCATTCACTGAAGAAATGCGGGTAGGGCAACCTTTTACGACGTATATAAGATTATTTAGCTCTTAAACAACGAGGCGTCGTAAAAACACGTCATTAACGTCCCTGGTTTATTTAAATAAGAAGAACGACCGCCTCGCCTAGATAAGACACGGTCACGGAAAAACATTTCCCTAGACTATTAAACGAGACGTCATCAACTAGAGAGCAATAAGCAAATGAACGCGCTTTATCTGGTATTCAGACATTCTGTTATCGGAGGGCGGACGAGCGGGCGTTGCAGTAAGCAAGATACTATCGCGCACCCGACCTAATTCGATTCGCCAAGCCGCTCAGTCCGCCAGACCGCCTACCGCACGACGCCCGCCAAGTCCACGAACTTATTATGTAACCAGTGACCGACACTTGCCGACACTATGCTTCTCAACGGTAACTAAATTGGTTTATCAACATGTGAATACATATCTTATTAGGTTTACGAGTGCTGTGACACTCGCAGCAGGTTTAAGAACACAGAGCGGCGGCGTCATGTAGCTGCGAGTGGCTGACCTGTTACGTAATAGTCCAGGCGCCCTCGGCCTGCCCGTGTTCCAACGGGGAATGTTACAACCCTTATCTAGGGTTACATGCAAACTTCACTGTGAATCACGACAATCAATTCTCAATTTCGTTTTAAAGCGATCCCTGTATTTATGGTCTATTTTTTCTGCACGAACAGAGGTAGAGTCGCACGTTTTATCTGATAAGTAAATCCTGCAGCAATATATGTGCGTGGTACATGTTTTATTATTTTCAGTTCAAATGTAATAAAAATACCAATCTCAAAGAAATAAGTATTGTAAGTAAGTAAGGTGCTCCCGTATATTTTTGCACAGCATGGTTTCCGTCACCTATTAAGAGAATTGCAGCTATATTTTCAAGTTGCTATGGAGTACTTTATAGTCCCAATAGACATTTATAACCCCCACATCCAAATGAAATTGAATATATATTTTGTAACAGCAACATTTATATCCATAGTTTGTGACGCCTATAGTGACCTATAAAACTTTTATCTGTGTTTTTGAGGAGACTATAGTACAAACATTTATATAGTTTTTCTATGAATACGGCGGCTTCATGATACTTTGAATACGGGAAAAAAATGCATAACAAAAACAAAATGTTAAAAGTGAATTCATCAGTAGCATAGAGCGTGTATTGTGATTGTGAGGCGAGTGGTCGCGCTATGAGGACACGCGGATTCAGCGCGACTCGGCGCCACGCGACTCAGCTCCGCAACGCTTCCGCTCTCGTAACATTTACGTAATTAATTCAATGATCGTCCGCATAATGACTTGCATGTGGCTACCCTCTTGCGAGTGCGCCTCAAACTAACGTTCACTAATTTCCACAGTGTTAATGAAGGGGTTTCTCCTCAGAGACGTTTTTGTTACCGCTCACATGTATATGTTGCGACGAGGATTTTTGGCACTGTCACCCCCGACCGTTTAAACGTTCCTACCATTAATCTTTCACTCCCGCAAAGATTGCATTTTAAAGTTTCTGTTTGCGTAACATTTGCTTGTAATGTTTCATTTCGGTCGTCCCCACTGACACTCCAGAATTAAAACGAGAGACGGGCGCATTGGTAAATAAACAAAATTGTTTTGGTCTGAAGCACAGTCCCCCTCGGGGGGAACCCTAGTGGTCAAGTTTGCGGCTCTTGGCGTCCGTCAGGTATAACCCGTTAGTCCTCATTATGCAGGAGGGATTTTCATAACAACGTTTGAGAGTTGTAGGGGGCCGACACTGCTGTAGGCTACTTAGAGAGCCATTTGCAGAGAGATTGGTCCGACCTACGAGGTAGATTGCGGAACTTTAGAGATAACTTGCCCAAACTTAGAACATTTTGACGCGGCAATACTTGGATAAGGTAAACTGACTGTCTTAATTAAGTTAGAGATGTTCAAACACAACTTAGGTTCATATTAATTGCGGATTTGATAAAGTTAATAGTCGTACAGAAGTCTCGTCGGTCAGGAGTGAGGGAGTCGGTCTGTGTGGCGCTATCTTTTCAATTGTACCTGTTTAATAATTCATGACGGTTTTAATTTACACAAATGGATACGTATATAATAACATTGGATTACGGCTATGAATAAAATTAAATAAGTAGTACAATTTGCGTAGGCATATTATATTAGTCACAAGGGGGTAACAAAACTAGGGCTGTATTTACTTTGGCTATAATTATCTCATCTTTCTGTTGACTCATGGCAATATTTTTGGTATAAAACTGGTAGCTATTCAAATGACGAGGGCTACCATGCTCCGGCTCTATTTGGGCCAAATGTTTTAAGTTTATTTTATACGTGAGTATTTTACGAGTCACCGCACTTATGGAATTATTTAAGTGCGTATGTGCTGGTGGAGTGCCATGTTTATAGCATCCCTTACCAAATTACATTAGTTGAAGGACAAACCGACTATTAAGATGGCGATGTAGGTAATAAACAGAAAGTAAAAAACATGGGTTTCATCAAGTTCTTTCGAATAAAAATTCTTTATTGATGCATACAGAGATTATAAAAGTCGCATTTATTTTTTACTATATTTATTTTATCGGCACATAACAATAACCTATGCATAATTTCACCCAACCCAATCAAATAAGCTACAATCGTTTCAAAATAAAAAGCGACAAAATCACGAGCAACAAAGCACGAGTAATCTTTTTAATAAAACTTAATGAGCATATCGCAGGGTTGCCAATAACGAATTATTAAAATGTTCAAACAATGTTTTGTGGATTATTCAAGTTGATGACGCCCTAATGATAGGGTAGGACATATGGCCGCATAATAATGTACAATTTCCGTAAGAGCATTGTATTAAGTCATTACTCCGTGGGTCTGCAATCAAGAGTTGCCAGATAAGGACGCCTACATTTTGCTGCTCATCAGATTTGGCTACATAATTAAGTCATAATTTTGAATTTTGGGGACTGTTTTGTTTTTGGAAAATTAGGACAGGGGTCAATTTATAATCTGAATGAACCTGAAACAGTCCTCATTTTTTAAATTATACTGTATTATACAAAAGTCACAAGCAATATGCTTGTTTTATTTTTATTAGATGTGATAATAAAAACTTGGTGGGTAGGTTTTCCATTTGTATTTTATTAATATTCGGTTTTAAATCGTACTGCTTTTAAAAGTTTGGGATTCTCATCCACTGCGTTAAACAGAGAGTATTTTCACACACCCTGTGTAAATAATAGAGGAAAGCATTGTTAAGTCAAACTACACATAACTGCTTAAGTTACATTCGCGAAAAGCAAACGAAAGTCTAAGTACAATGTGATTAAGTCTATGTAAATTAGTGAAAAGTGGCTATTTATATTCACACGTCTGCGCACTTTCCATGTAACGTTCTTTTTCCAAAATGTCTACTAAAGGTAAATAACTCAGAAGGCTTTTGTAAACTAAACAATTAATTGTTTTTAGCCGACTACGGCAAACCCAAAAGGAAGGGTTATGACTTTAGCAGTCTTTGTATGTATGTTTGTATTTACGTGTGTTTCACCGTAGCGTCTAAACTACTGAACCGATTATGATGAGGTATCAATAGATTTATAATAATTGTCCGGGTGACATAAGCTACATAAATTCTCCCAAAATGTATGACTTCGAAAAAAATATATTGAGATAATCATGACACGTTTGGTATCAAAAGAAAGGCCTTGATGAACACATTACAAATATGTATAATATACAATACAAGCTCAGAAAATTTTGTTTAAATTGTTAAAAACGAGCAAAAGTGAGACTGCGCTACGTACGACGCGGCTGTAAAATTAGTACCCATTATACAATAAAAAGCATGATTAAAATGATACCAACGCGCAGATAATAAAACGTTTATCAAGCGTTAAAACGGAAAAGTATAAAATAAATGTATTTTGTCTGAAATATTTTCTTGTTTCGTACTTTTTAGATTACTTTTATTAATTCGTAGTCGGTTTACAGGCAAACTAAATTTTTCTATAAATGTTTTCACAAAAAAAAATCTGATGCTTCTCTCCGACACATTATTTTGTAGTTACAACTTACCAGCGTTTGTTGAATATATACTTAAACACAGCTTGCTCGTGTCACTATATACGTGTTTCCTAACACTTATAAATGTAAGATATTAAAGGGGCTAGTAGGATACAATATATAAATCCTGTCTAAGCGAGGAAACGCCCAGATCTCAACACAATGCTTCGGAAGCGTATTGTATTGTAAAGCATTTCGAGAAATCGCTTTCTCAAACGCGGGCTTCGCCTTTTTGCAATTTATAACGGCTCTCATCCAGATTGCATGAATACAAACAGTATGTCTTTTGTGTGTACGTTTGTGTCTCCTTTGATTAAGATGTTTGTTTTGAGCCGGAAGAAATTTAATTTAACGTTAGATATAATTCGAAAATCTATTGAAGGATTTTGTAAGTAGAGTCTTTTTGCATTTCAGTATGTTTATTAGCTAGATACTGCTAATAATGAACGAAAATAACTGAACTGAACTGAATAAACATAATGAAATGCAGAAGGAAAATGCCTCTCCATCCAAAAAACCTCCATTACACTTTTTAGTCAAATGGATGTTTTCATCTACTTACGTCTAGAACACTATGATAGTAGTAAGTAATTAAAAACCTCTTAGGAATTTAGAACTTAGCTATGATAGTTCAGCCACCATACTTATTTCTGTGTTCCACATGAAACTTTTCCATTTTCTTTCAGAAGCTTGCAAAAAATGCCCTTATCCATCTTCTCTGGTGTTTCACAAGAATATTTGCTAACTGGTATTATGCTATTGCGAGATTCTCGCTGATATCCAAAGCAAGAGACGGAAGGTAGGAAACGGTATCTCCCATCATTTTAGACAACATATCTTTTAGTATTCAGATAGAAACTGCTTCTCGTACATCCGATGCTAGTTTCGTAGCCTGAATTGTATTTTACGACGCCCTAAGGTGAACACAGGTTGGCATAATTCTAATAAATCTTACGTCGAACGTAAGGTATTCATCGAAATATTCTAGACAAGACTTAGTTTGGCAGCTGGATAATAAATCAATATTATCAATTACGTTCGTTTAACATTCAGATAATAATAAATTATTAGATCCATATCTTTGAATCAATATTAAATATTGGTACAAGTCCACATTCCTTATTTAAGTTCTTGGAAAAGCTACGAGTAATTAATGATTTTATTTACTGCGCATATGAGTCCGAACGGGAACCATGTTCATAAAAGTTAAGTAAATTACGATTTCGCAAACTTATTTCCATAGATTGCAAGTTACCTAGTTATTCGACGTGTTCGTGATAAAACTATACATAAAATTATACTTTGTCATTGCTTCTTCTATTTTTCATTTTTAGGTGCTATTTTGTACCAAAATTGAATCATATATCACGAAAACAAAGTAACGTTGTTAGTACGAAAAACTGTCTCGTTTCAAAACATTAATCTTCAGAGTTTACAATCGATCTTTGTATAAATGGGTCAACAGTTTACCGAAGTACAGGAATCAATAAGTCACATTCCTCACAACAATTACGATGCGATTGATATCTGTGGATCATTAATAATTTGTTTTGTTACGAAGCGATGGCGCACGCGGCACATCCAACTGTGTCGGTATCTCTAATGGAAGGTTCTTACTGATCCTTTATAGGCTTTGTAAGTAATTAGAGAGATAAACTTGTGTATTATGATAGTCACCAATCGATAGGGTTTTAGTGTGCTTTGAGTCTAGACTAGACAGCTAATTAGTTGAATGACGAAACTGTTGATATTGCCTTTCAATTTAACCAATTAAGATGCTTTGTTCAAAAACAGTCATAGCACGAGTCTGAATATGATAAAGAGAGCCAATAAACGCTTGCGTGAGCCATAATGTCTTATTGATTGCATACCTTTTAAATTCACAATATATAAAACTTAATAACTGGCCGAATGTAAGTGGTGCATTGATGTGGGGCCTTCGTCTGGCGGCTGGCGCCACGACCGGCCAGCGTGGGCGAGCCGGACCGACGACGCGCTGATTAACTGTGCATTGCAACGACGCGCGACGCCTTAAAACTATAAAATTAATAATTATTTACCAACAAACTGCAACTCTTAACGCGCTTAACTTAAAGCTCTAAGTAAGGCAGTAACTTTGCGAACACCCACGAATAGGTGATATCATTCCTAAGCATCCGTTTGTCGAATGCCACAGGCCAATTAGACATTCTAAAAGTTATATATTCTTCGCACAGGAATTTCTAACACGAGTAGTTCAAGTCGTTATTGCTAATTACCTAATGGTTATTACAACAAAATACAGCCTGCTACATTGTAGGCAAGGTTCGTTTAGCTTCAACATTTGCGAGTGGCTACGTCAACAATAATCGCACTGGTTTTAACAGAAACTAGGATTTGTAGATCATAACTTAAACATGGTAGATAGTCGAACAATAACCTTCGATGAACAATGAGCCGTTTCCTGTAGTTAATTTTACAGTTAAAACCGGAGGATGTAATAATCATTTACCTTTTAGATAGTTGCACAAGCTAACAACCCGAGCTAACTAAATGGTTAACTTATTAAACATTGAATTGCATCCTCAACACGGTAAGACCGCACTTAGTATATGGACGTCTCAGTATTTACCTGTGTGAAGATAATTCATTCACCGGCGCCGGCGCCTAACGACCAACACCAATAAAGTTCACAAAATATTTCATACATGTAGCTGACGACGGAATCTTAATTACGGTTTGTACAAGACAATCGCTTTTGAACAAAATACGTGAACGCGTCACTTTTTATGTCACTCTAATAAATATAAAGTTAATGAACTTTTCTGCAAGCTTCATGCGCAGTTGATTTTATGATACTGCCGGTCGATAGGCGAATCGGCAGTTTACTTGAGTTATTAGTACTGTTTGTAATAAATTACGAAGTGAAATTGCGTTAACTCAGTTAAATTGCTGACACGCATGGAGCATACAACGTTATAAGTAAACGTAAACGTAAACGTTATAGATGTAAACGTAAACGTTATAGATGTTGATGCTGTCGTAGCTATAGGCCATCCCATCATTTGTGGTGATAGGTAGTTACCGGTAGAGAATAGGCTAGTTAGTTTCCATAATATATGTTAATATCTATGGTTTGCATAGAGAGATGATAATGATAACAATGATCTACGGGAATTGAAGGCTACTAACGGTGGAGTCGTTATTGTGTGATTATGAAAATGACATTTTAATTGGGTATTTATCTATATCATACTCTATGATTTACAATGCCTATACTTTTATAAAACAAAGTTTAAATACTTAGGTGCAAATCCAATTTTTTATTTGTCTTTTGTTTGTCTTTTGTTTTTAAACTTAAAATATAATACTGAAATAATGAAGTATATTATGAAGGCTTAAAAACTACACACATCAAAAGTGTCTAGGGATCAAGCATTTTTATGCGGATTTCTTGAGATTGAGATGTGGCTTTGTAATAAATTTATGATTTTATAAATTTATATGGATCCTTTTTGGTGCATTTCATAATTTGAATCAGGAACTGTGAATCAAATTCGAGTAAAAGATGAAAATCAGCTGTCAATATTTTCCCTATAAAAACATACAACGCATTGAAGACATTATTAGTGCTACTGTTTCCCTACTACTGATTAAAACCAACGTTATTATGGAGCAGCGACGTCATTTAAGCAGGGAAGAAATGCTCAGAGCCGTGGGAATGATAGAAGCTGGTTCCCGGCAACGTACTGTGGCTTTAGCTCTGAATACAAGTCAGAGTGTTATCAGTCGACTTTGGACACGTTACCGAAGCACTGGTACCGTGGCTGAGCGCCATGGAGGACGGTATCGCTGCACCACACGGAGACAAGACCGATACATTCAAATCTTAGCTCGAAGAGCTCCAACAATAACCGCCATGATGTTAGCCGTGAGGCTTCATCACTCTTCAGGGAACTTAATTAGCGACCAAACAGTCAGAAACCGCTTGCATGAAGTGAACCTTCATTCCCGAAGACCGCTACGGGTACCACCTATAGCAATGCACAATCGTAGGATTCGATATCAATGGGCTCTTGAACACAGAAATTGGGCAGAAGAACAATGGCGTTTCGTGTGCTTTTCTGATGAGTCTCGTTTTGGTATGAGACCGGATACAAGACGTATACGACACTGGAGAACCCCTGGACGCCAACAGCGATTAAAATCCTGCCAGGAAGTCCATCCTTATAGTGGTGGAACCATCATGGTATGGGCGGGTATTTGGATCGGCGGAAGAACTGAGTTGATTTGGATCAGAGGCAACCTCAACGCTCAAATTTATGCTGAGACGATTGTATCAGACGTCATCGTTCCTCTACAAGTGCAAATCGGTCCCTTATTTCAGTTAATGCATGATAATGCACGACCGCACACCGCAAGAGTTGTAAGACAGACTCTCGCCGCAGCTAACATTAATGTCCTGCCCTGGCCTGCTCAGTCGCCAGACTTGAACCCGATTGAGCATGCATGGGATATGCTACAGAGAAGAGCTCTGCCGAATATGGAGGGTATCCAGTCGCAAGAAGACCTTTTTTTGTTGTTGCAACGAACATGGGCGGCCATTCCACAGCGTGATTTGGATGAACTCATTTTGAGTATGCCAAACCGATGTTCTTGTGTTGTTAGTGTTCGCGGTAGAAACACGGATTATTAATTGTTTAAGTTACCCAATAAAATTTTAAAGAAAACTGTTATTTCAGTCTTTTTTTCGAACTTTAATGTTAGTGGTTCAAATGTCAAAAATCCCTTTATTAGGAAAATGGCAAATTTCTTTATTAATGCAAAGGTGACTTGGTTTATCGTTACTGTGACAAACGAAAACACTTTATTTGATGAATCCTTAAAGAAAATTTTAATTAATATCAATCAGGAGAAAAGTTATTGCAAAAATATATGTTGATCCCTAGACACTTTTGATGTGTGTAACTAAGAACTTTCGAAAACTGAAAACAAAAATATAAATGCAACATTGAAATAAACTTAAACTTTGTTATGAAACGTTAAAAGTTAGGAAAGTGTTTAGTTTATTGTTTTACTGAAAACGTGAAATATGGAGAGTGTGGCGCACGTAGTGACGGGGTGAGGTGGTATCTTGCGCCGCGATCTGCGCACGTCGGCCTATTGCATGTTCGCAGCGCCATGAAGGGCTTGACAACGTGAACATACTATGGCATTATACACCATAAAATTAATACGTGACACCTATCTTCGCTGCACAAACGTTCCAAATTACCCCATATTATAAGCAAGGAGCGAGCAATGGGGTACCCACTTGTTTGTCTTTATCTTCATAGGACCATGAATTTTGATAATATAGCGTATGCGACCTTCTTTCTTGATTGAGGAGCTCGTGGCTAAGTAATAACAGCCGCAAGGGTCGATCCATCAGGTTAAGCTACTCTTGCCGGGGTTGGTCAGTGGATAGGTGGCCATCTTCACATACCGAGACTCTTCCGTGCCTCGGAAAGCACGTTAAGCCGTTGGTCCCGGCTGTAATTCGTGGATTATTTACGTGAACCTTTGACAGTCGTTACGAGTCGTCAGAATCCAACATAGTTGGGAAAAGGCTAGGCAGATTGATTGACCTTCTTTCTTGATTACACAAGCCTCGATTGCGTATAGAACTATGCGTACTCCATCAATCACTTTAATAAGTACTTTAAAGATAAAAAGTTGACCGTTGACGGCTAGTAGCTAAAAAGCTTATCTTTTGTAAGGCATTTCGTATGCGAGCTCGATGTCGTGTAAACATCACCTATGCAAGGAATGTACTCAGTACACAACAGAACTTGCTCACATACTTACTGCTACTAATAATTGAATATAGAGATACGCTGCTACATCCATAGATGGATGGAGTCTGTTTACACGTGTTGCGTAGACTGACAACGAGTCAAACCAACGTACATAGAAGTGTTGGCACCTAAATACATGTAATTATGGAACAGCTTAAAGTCAATATCTATTCATGTCTATTTACATATGCACTTATTGAGTAGCGTACGACTATTTAATATTGAACGCTCTTCTCTTACACAGTGGGAGATGAAACATTGTAGACTTTATATCTAGAATTGAACAAGTTGTATAAAATCTTAGTTATTGTGAACTGCAACCCCGCTCGCCCCCCCTTGCTACGCACAGGTGCAATCTCAACACATCAAAACATCAAGATTTCTGTGCTATATAATATATAAGTTAAATGACATAACATCACGCCTGTATTCCCCAAAGGGTTAGGCAGAGGTGTACTTATAGTTCACCCACATTTCGCCAGTTATGTTTAAGTCCCATGTAATAGGGGGCGAGCCTATTGCCATCAACCGGGCACAAATACAGACTCCGGGCTGCTACTGAAAGAATTCCAGATGGAAAAACCCAATAACACTTTGCCCAACCCGGGAATCGAACCCAGGACCTTATGCTCAGCAGTACCTAGCGCTTGCGACCACTAGACCAACGAGGTAGTCAGTAAATAAGTTTAATATTAATGTATAAACACATCATTTAAGTGTCAATGTGGAGACAATAATACGACAGTAAATGAAAATACTAGCAAAACTACTGCATAGGAATTTTTTGAAACAATGCGTTTCAAAAATTTTTTTTTTTCAACTAACTTAATAGTAGTGATAGGCCGTCTTCTGTGGGTTTTGCCAATCTTTGACTAGCTATAGTGACTATTGGATACCCATATTTGATTAAATTTTTCTATACAAACTTAGAACGTTAATATACATACGAATTCGGTCTTATCGTCGTCCCCACATTGTGTTAGCATAAACTTTCCGGAATAAAATAATTACTCTAAAATTTAGAGTATTTTATTCCGGATATAAGTGAGTAATGAAGTTTAGGTCACACAGACAGACTTGATAAGTGACTTTTTTTAATAATATGTATAGGGTACCTATATATAGATAAGCAAGAAATAAATAACTACTTTTACTTAGGTATTTCATTATTAAGATACTCCAGTTGATGTCAAAGTCAAGGTCGAAACTTTCAAAGAGACAAGTAAATAAGAGCTCCAACGAACATATTGACAGAGACTTGAGTCAAAACTTCCGCAAGACTTTGTCGGTCAAGGTCAAGTGTTACAAAGCGTACAAGGGAACCTGTCCTTTGGATCCTAAATAAGAAACATAAAGTTGCTTTTTAGTCATTTGAATTAACCTGTGACACACCTTTATATGCTTATGTTACGTTCAAATAAATTATTCTCGCTTAATTCAGAAACCTGTCCGCAAAAAATTCACGAGTCGGGGCACATCAAAAACAAAAGTAATTTATTTAAAAATCGTCACCGGGCAAAATGTGAATTTAATATTCCCGTTAATGTATTCTCGTTTCGCTGTACATACTAACATGTACTCGGAATAATTCAGTTAAAGTGGGCAGCGCAAATACTAGAAGTGAACTCGAATAGAGCGCCAAACAGAATTAAATATGCAAACCAGAGTCGGTTGTGAAGCTTCTAGTGTTTCTACACATATTTAGATTTCACTAAAACCTGTCATATTTCGCTAACGGCACGCAGCAGGGTCAAACGACGGTGGCGCCACCGCCGACTGTGCCTGCGTATATAAACAGGGAGTTGGCGAAAGCCAGCCCCGGGAGAGCCTCTAACTTATGTTATTTGTAGAGTGAAGGTTTGACTGCAGGCTAACTCAGCTAACTTCTGTACTGGACGGTTACGTTTACTTGACTGCGCACACAAAGCACTTAATACAATAATAATTACCATCCAACGGCGTGTTAATCAGAAATTATCCTTTAATAACGTCTTATACCTATTGAATACAATTATAGCGTACTTTAAAAAAATATTCTGTCTAAAAGGAGGACCAAACAGGATAAATTCAACAATTATTTTTACTTAAAAACGTTTTAATTAAAATCGAACTTTCGTGTTGACACATTGTCTAAAATCCTTGGTAACTGTGGTAGAAAAGATAGACCGTACACGATAATGGTTTTTGAAACGAAGAAATATTATATTTTCAAAAAAAAACAGAATACTGTACGGGTTTACATACAGACTAGCGAGTACGGCCTTGTGATAGGGCTCGAATCACACATTCTATCACAGTTTATTCATATAAAATGTGTGACTTGAGTCATGTCACAGTAGGCCGTGCTCGCTAGTAAGATCTCAAACTTCTGGGTGGAAACCGAAAACTATAAAAAATTAAGTCCCAATAAAGTCTAGGGACCAAACTTAGCCATTCCAGTTTTGTAGTTCGTTCAGCAGGGAATTAGACTGATGTCATCCAAAATGAAATATGAAGCTTAAGCATGGTTTTTAAAACCTAATGGATAGCTGTCAGTGTGAACAGAGTAGATGTTACTACTAATTGACATTCAGGCGGATTAATTACTGAAAAAGTGTTAAATTTTCATGATAATTCGAAGCTAGCCTTTGTGCTTCCATTCCCCAAATAGAAAAAATCCACACCTTCGATTCGAATAGGTTTTAAGTAACGTTTAAAAACATGCTGTTTTATTGAAAAACTTTACATATAACGATTTTTAAAAACATTTGTTAGATATCAGCCGACATTCTTCAATTAAATTGCAAACTTCAATACACCTTATAAAATTTTTAAATCACATTAAGGATAATGCCTTAATAATTTACATTCCAAAACAAGTTGTAAGTAGCTCATCTGACATGTTGTCTCCAAAATGTCACAGCGACTCGTGAAATTAAAATGCTTTTATTGAAAGCAATTATCGGTTTTAAAAATAACCAAGACTTCACCAGTACCGTATAGTTAATGAAGATTGGCTTATTCAAATAAATTATTGTACCTACATACCACCCGACCTTGTCAGACGAGACACTACCATACCTGTAACAATAAGGAATAAAAACAATTAGTAAACAGCTGTGTTACCTCATCTCACTGTATAACAATATATCAGAACCCCCGCATCATTGTTGTGAGTAAATCAAAGTGGGTGTCGCGATGTTAGAGCGAGGAGTCAACCGACCGCACAATCATTATGTAACGTTGAACCGCAAGATATTACACCCACGACCGGAACGGACCCGGGTGCCTTATTTATATGATTGTGTCTTTAACGGGTCCATAAAAACAATATTTATTCGAAAAAATCAACTCTTTTCAGAGTCACTCGCCAAATGCAACAATATTTTTTAAGATATGACTCTATATGGAATCGTGTTATGATTTGAGCACGTATATAAGAGCATTTGTCCAAAAAGTATATATATATATATATATATATATATATAATAGCTGTCAAATATTTACCTGTTTTGATTAATTTGGCAATATTACTGTATGGAAATAAATATGCCTAACTAGCGAACTAGAATATTAATAATGAATTGCAATTTTATTAAAACATTGAATTTGATGTTGTACACGTTTTAGGTGTAAAAAGCAGCTTTTTTTTACATCTAAAACTAAATACCTATTCGGTGTTACGATAATACTTGTTGCATTTCATAATCAATATTCTAGTTCGCTAGTTAGCCACATTTCTTATTTCCATACAGTAATATTGCCAAATTAATCAAAACAGCAAATTATTTGACATCTATTTGTGACGTTCCCACTTTTAGAATAAACGCTAATACAAATGAAAGAATAAAAGGGAAAAAATATGGCCGTAAAGTGTCCAATTTTATCCGGAACATGAGAATTCGCTTGATTTCTTATAAACTATATTCCGTATATAATGGAATTTATTGTTATCCGTACTTAGGTGTTGAAATATTCCATCGGTTTTTGTTATTACAGCATCGCTGTACCGCAGAAGTAAACTCCATTTGTGGTAACAAAATGTAATTTGATCTTCATTTCAATTGTTAATATTTGGCACCCACCGCAAATAGCAACAATAAATAAACGTAGTCGCGAATAGCGATATTACAAACTATTTATAATAAACTCCAGTATTTATAACATTATTCTGTGATATTTTGATTTGATAAAATTCTCGAGGAGGAGCTCGTGGCTAAATTATAAATAACCAGCCACACGGGTCGATCCATCAGGTTAAGCTACGCTTGCCGGGGTTGGTCAGTGGATGGGTGACCATCTTCACATACCGAGACTCCTCCGTGCCTCGGAAAGCACGTTAAGCCGTTGGTCCCGGCTGTCATTCGTGGATCTTTGACAGTTGTTACGAGTCGTCAGAAGCCCGAAAGTCGGGCCAGTCTTACCAAGGGGTATCGTATTACCCAGTTACTGGGTTGTGGAGGTCAGATAGGCAGTCGCTCTATGTAAAATACTGGTATTCAGCTGCATCCGGTTAGACTGGAAGCCGAACCCAAGATAATTGGGGAAAAAGGCTAGGAAGATTGGTTTGATTTGAAAAAATCAATAGACAAATGACGCGAATTCGAAAAAAATATCTTCGAGCCTTTAAGAGATAGGTATAGGATTTCCTAAGAAATACGAACAAATTGGAAAATACGAGTACTAGTCTTAACTAATGTTATAAATACGAAAGTGAAATTTTTGTTGGATTATTTGTTTGTTATGCTTTTACGGTAAAATGGCTGTACGTATTACGATGAAATTTGGCAGATGGGTAGCCCATGACCTAGGTTAGGACATTGGATGCTTTTTATCTTGATATTCTTACAGGGTTAAGACCTATGCGGGTGAAACCGTGGGGCGCAGCTAGTATGATAATAAATAGAGAAGCTTATTCCTAATGCTTTTATGAGCTTGAAGAAATGTTATTAAGTTAGTACATATTTACTATACTTTAAGTGCAAACTCACTTTATTTTTAAAGTCATTAAGCGTCATCGGCCCATACCCTATTAATAATGAAGCCTTATCAAAAATAAACTGACCAGGACACCCGAGGCGAGGTCGCCTTTTAAAACTAAAATAAAAACCACTACCGTAAGTCATATATCATCGTACTTGATGAATGGTAACCGCCATTACAGTTGTCTCGTATTGACAGTTAAAAAATCATTAATTATCTACCTACGGCACGGTAAACATCTCTTAACTAGCTATTAGGTAGACAATGATGCAAGAACCTATAGTTAATCGATAACCATTAGTTTTTAATTCTCAAACAGACTACTCATTAAAATTAAACAAATGGAATTGTGAACGGCGTACACGACATGTAATAAGCTCTGCTAGGTTAATTAAACATCTATTCGTGGAAATAGAAAATGAATTTGAAAGCAACAATCAACTAATGACGATATTTAATAAAAACTTAATGGAAATTGCTGGTACTTACAACATAATTTAGTTGGATGTTAATATCAACCGAGGCTTTTCCGCCTCATCATAGCTTTTAGAAAGCTTACCTAGATATTTAATAATATCTCCCCTACTATCTAGAAATTCAATTGTAAAATTGGCATTTATATTTCGCACACTCCTCTTGTAAGTCCGAACAATCGCTCATAAAATATTTTCAATCGCTTTCTTCAAAGCCCACAGAAAGCGTTACCTAGGAATCTCAGTATTTGTCATCGTGACAGAATATTAACGGCCAATAAGATTTAAGTGTAATGGATTCAACAGTTAAGATTTGTACCGCATCCGGAAGTGCGTAGGCTCATCGTCATCCGAACAAAGCCGAGGAATGTCGGTCGGATCCTACCTGCGCACGAGTCACTTTTGGGATCCCAACGACCTTATAAATTACCAATAAAACCTTATATACAACACCTTAAGTTTCGAAATTGAATACCTTTCATTTTAATAAGCGAAATTGTTTTATTGTAATGCCAGATTAAAAACGCGAAATAAAAAGAGCCCTGAATAGAATTATAATGGTCCGTTTAGATGATATAAAAGGAATTTAAATGTACATGTCAATGAATAGATAAGATTTATTTATTATTAATATGTACTCTAAAATATATGTTTTACCATCATCATTCTCCTGCCCTTATCCCAATTTATTTGGGTTTGACGCAACATGTCCTTTTTTTTCCATACAGCTCTATTAGTCATCATCTCTACTAGTCACCCCCTATCTAGCCAAATCATCTTTCAAACAGTCTTTCATCCATCGTTTCTTTGGTCTTCCCCTACTCTTATAGCCATCGACATTCATACTCAAAACTGTCCTCACGACGTTTTCCTCATTTTTTTGTTTTACCAATGATTAAAATTAAAATAACGTTATCGATGTTGAAGACTTAGAGCTTTCACACAGTCTTTTTAAAGCAGTGTACTATGACTGTACACTGCTGTGTTGGAGTCGTGACTAAATAATAACAGCTGCACAGGTCGAACGAAGGTTAGGCTACGCTTGCCGAGTCGGTTCGTGGATGGGTGGCCATCCATTACATATCAAGTCCCCCCCGTGCCTTGGAAAGCACTTTAAGCTCCCCCGGCTGCCATTCGTCGATCTTCAACAGTCGACAACCTCCTCCTACGAGGAAATGAGGGTTTTGGCTAATTTGTAAAGGAGTACCTACTAAATATAATATTTTTTCTGTAATGTGCGTTTAGTTTGTGCAGATTAAACATTTTTTTTTTTCAAAAGTCTGACAACCAGTCTTACGAAGGGGCATCGTGTTATATAACGTGACGGGGTTGTGTAGGTCAGATAGATAGTAGCTCCTTGTAAAACACTGATATTTAGCTGCATCCGGTTAAACGAAGCCGACCCCAACATAGTTGGGAAGAGGCTAGGCAGATTGATTGTTAATAATAATCAGTGGTGTTCACAAACAACGATTAGTTGGTAATAGGAACCAAGCTTTAGCATTAAAATAGATATTGCAATGTTTGAAGAGCCGCTTTTAACAGTACCTGATAAACATGACGGATCACTGCAATCCTTTAGTTCAAAACAGAATAATTTTATGATGAATTAATCATATCAATCTTGCAGTTGATATTAAACGATGGATGTATAGCGGAATAGTCAAGTTTTAGCTTGTTAGCTGTACTTGTTTAATATTCAAATTGATTGTGTTTATGAATCCGTGCAGTAAGCCAAGTTTCCCTGCTGTACATTCCTTTTAATATGCTTAGGAGAAAGTATATATACCTATATATGTATTTTCAATATACTTGGCTGTTTCTTTATAGAACGCAAAACAAGACTCACGTTTACGTACCTATGTTTTTGTAACAAATGTACTCCTACGTGGAGTAAAATGTGGAATGTACTTCTTCCTGATTTGAACATGTTGAAAGGAAAGGCGACTAACAAAATGTGATGTATTTACAAGGCAGATGTGACTGGAAACGCCAACAAGGGACGCCCTACGAAGACATAATATACTGACCTCATTGGTGATGTTCTTCAGAAAGGGCAGGTGCGTAGTACTCGCAGTCAGCGTGCGTGTATGACCAGATGTATGAACGTAAACGAGGCAAAAGGTAAGGTAAGGATCGTAGCAGGTGGCGTTCTGTAGTTTCTGCCTACCCCCATGGGAAGAAAGCGTAAGTTTATGTATGTATGTATGAATAAGATACGTAGGTATGTAAAGTTACAGCCCAGAAATCCAGTGATTCAACCTGCTCTTTGAATGTGTGTCACCAGCAGATGTTTTCGCAAGCTGATCTTACCAGAGAGTTTTGAATAAAATTCACTTGGCCACTAAAGCACCCGGACCGTTTCAATTCAAATTGAGCTTTCTTAAGCGACTGCTGGCGGCGGAGTCGGTCTCTTTTATGACGCCAACAGCCGCGCCGTAACACCACTTTATGACATCTACATCCCTTCTTTCGATCATCTTGTTCGAAAGCGGGGCGGCTGGTCCTTCCACCATAATGAATCGTGTAACTACAACAACATTCGGTCAATCATGTTCAACATTCATCCCATAATACTCTGCAGGTTCCCATTATATCTAATTTCCACTTTTGACTTCATAAGCTGCTTAATTTGAAAGTAATAAATAAGCATCTACACATACCTCATATTTTTTCTTAAGAATTATAAGTACATAGATACAAAAAGTGAGAAGCCATTGGAAAAATAAGCTGATTATTTTCCTGTACAGACTCATCATTTTATATTCTTTATTTTTTTAAGAAAATTCATACAAACATGTCGAATATCTTCTTTGAAGTAATAATTTATATAGAAAGGTTGTCAAGGGCATCGACATTTATTGAAGTTTTAATTTTATCGCCAGTCTTGTCGTGTGTATGTCTGCTACACTTCTGACACGTGCTCTCCCGCAATGAAAGTCGTAAAGTACGTTATTGAAGCAATAAACCTTTGTTGAGAATTTCTCATTGCTTTATAACGTCTTGTAACACAGACAAATAAAGGAATCTCACCGACAGACAAACCGGTGCCTCCTTTGAAACCAAAATATTAGTCTAAGTTAATGAACGCGGCAGGTATTACCTTAGGACTCCCGACTATTTCAACAATTGTTTTCATACAGCTTTCGACCAACCCAAGTTATCCCACTGTTTTGTTATCCTAACTAAATTAACGCTTATTAGGTTTGAAATCTCTCTCGGAAATAATAACAATAAGTATTTGTATAGCCTTAATTTAGTGCCTCATGCGTTTCATTTAAATGAAAGTACCCATTGCCCGGTTTGGATCCCGTTTCGCAATGTATAGGAATTAAATTAATATTTGGTATTGTTCCAACAACTTTCGATACAAAGGCACAATAGACAAAAGAATCACTAGCCACGAAACAGGTCGCTGAAGTAATTCCAACAGATGCTATCAGATGTTATTGAACGTGTTCCAGCATAGCCATTATATACTAATACTCTAGCCTAATGTAAGTTATGTGAGAACTTTCCAAACACACACTTTGTTACCTGAAAGGGGTTTCATAAAACTGAATTATAGCCATAACCTTAACTCGGTCTTGAGAATCGTCGTAAAGTAGCATCTTGGGTGCTCAGAGGACACGTCAAGTCGGGTGTTGTTAAATTTTATGGAAACTCGAGTGGATACAATGGAGATATGTAAATTAAGGAAACGTCTAAAGTTACCGGAGCCAGCGTGAAGCTTTTGAAATTCGCCGGTTACTGGGCAATCAATGCGGCGAGGGCCGACATCATAGATTTTATTCCCAACTAAGATTATAACATTTGCAACGTATCCCGCCCGAGGATCGCCGGAACGCAGACCATCGTTAAATTGAAATTCATGTCGTAATGTTAACATTCACAATATTCTATTCAGCTAAAAGCAAGCAAATAGCAGACCCGTGAGTATTCTTCCTACATAATGTAAATTTTACAGCAACGTTGAACTCTTCTACTGGAATAAAAGTAGTTGTTTATTGTGTACTACAATGTAGGTTTTTAGATTTCGATGCAAGTAGAAGCTTGAGAGAAAAAAGACAACCGAGGGATTAAATTGTTGGTGTCGTCCCTGGGCGGGCCCGTTGACCTGGCTTGCCACCACACAGTCAATGTCAAGGCTCGGTTCCCGGAACGCTCGCACGTCGTGTGTTATTCGACTCCCAAAACAATGCGTCAGCAAAAAAATATCTCATTCTTGTGTCACGTCCCCAAGGAGATTATCTCCGTCGCCCTGATCTACCTCAACGCGTACAAAAACAATAACATTTCGAAACGTCTCGAGAAATGATAATACAATTCTAACAAAGACGTGTTATTTTATTATGATTCTTCGATTGTCTAAGCTTGCATTATAACGACAAGAAGCAACTTTAAGTAGTGTGGGTGTACCTTTATTACTTTAATATTGCCTACGTTTATTTCCTATTATGAATTTATAGTTCTGAGAACGATCTCACTACCTCTCAAAAATATAACGGAAAACGTATAAAATTATCATAATTTATTGTTTATATATTTAGGGCTCATTAAGATAATGGTAGAGTTCCAAAAAATATATGATTTTTATTGGACGATAACATCTATGTAAGTATTTATACCAATAAAGAATAGTCATAAATAATAGCTATTTATTCTCAACGTAATAGTACCATTATTTTCTACGTTGCGTCTATACCAACAATACAAAGACCAATAAGAACATCACAATGCAACAAAATATAACCGTTAATCGTGGAATGATAAACGTTCAATAAATAACATGTTTTGACCCTATTAGTACAGTTACATCGATTTACACAAAAATCCGAAAAGAGTTCGCGACGGTGTGTCGCGGTCGGCGCTGACCGGCGGGCGCCGTGAATTTTCTCTGCACCCACGCGCGGCGGCTTATCTCGCGTGTTCTCACACTGGAAATTTACACGTGCTTGCGAGTGGCGGCGATGCAGCGGTGTGGCAGCTCGTAATAACGCACTCGTCGCATTTTATCTGAGCGAGACAACTGCGGCGCGGCCCGGGCCAGATATGCAGCGCTGTCGTGAACATCCGACAACACCCGCGGGACGTGGGCGACGCGGCCGCAACCGTCGCATTTTATAACCTTTTTATTCCATTGTCACTCCGCCGGAGCGGCGTATTCGAGGGAAAAATAAATTTTACTCTTTATCTAAATGTCAAATCGTTCGGTTTCGATCGAATCAGTTTCCAAATAGTTTTAATAAATCTCCTTTTACGGCGGTCGGAACGGGCGGAGGTCGATATGGGAACGCATTACGAATACACGCGGCGAGTTATCGTGTTTTATTCTGTTATGACCGCTGTGTCTGTTCCCGGCAACAATAGGTTTAATTGAAAGAGTGTCAATAAATTTGTCGGGAGATGTCCAGCGGTGGACTCGTCGCCGGTGGTCCCGATAAACTTGATCGTCCCCGAGCGCGACACACGCCCGGAGGACCATCCGACCCTTGTCCCAACGAACAATTTTGTTTTTATCTGCCGCCGACCTTGTCTTCATTATAATATATCTTTCAGAATTGATTGGTGATCTTGTCGCTATCTTGTCCCACTTTTAGGTAAACCTTAATTTACAACGCGTTCGTAATCCCAAAGACATAAACAAAACATACAGTCTGGGTATTTTTATAACACAAAATGAGAACGCGTTAAACGATTTGTAGCACCTTATCGAATCGAAACCGTTGAATGTTCTCGCCTGTACGTCAAGTAACAAAGTGGACGGACAGACAGACCGACAACTACAATTTAAGTAAATGCTGGATCGTTAAAATAAAAACAAAGGATTTCACGGCACTAATTGTGTTGAATAATACGGAACCCATTTCCTGTCAGTTATAAAGGCACAGACGTACAATTTTGGGATATGTTTTCCCACGATGGACGTCACCCACGCCCACCACTTCTACGAATACATTTCGGAACAAGGAGTGGAACTTTGTGTTCACAATTTAGCTACAACACGGATAATCAAATTATCACAATCTTGGAGATGTCATTTATCGTCGATACTACGCACCACGACAAAAACTCCAACAAAAATAAATAATGTGTAAAGTAAACAACAAAAATGTATGCAGAACCACTAAAATGATATAAAATATAGACATGAAACTTGGGTTTTATGGCCACCTCTGACAACATTAGCTCTGCAAACCATTATAAATTAAGAGTTTAATTACTACAACCGATACAACTACTATTTTGTAATGACCATTACGAATGCGTAATTACTGGAACAACCTGTTCACACGTAGTAAATCATTGTTGAACAACTATGATTTACTTAAAAAAAAAAATACTGCTACTACAACACATCGAAAAAAACTTATTTAAAATAATACCAACTCCATACATTTCGTAGTCCTCCGTGGTGACTGCAGTCCACCTTTGGCCACACAATTCACACCCGATAATCATCTGTGAGATAAAAGGCCGCCGGTACGACACCATCAAATCACCATAAATATTTGAATCGACCACAGTCTGATAGCTAGGATGTTCCCTCGACACGTACTGCTATATTGAATTTTTATGTTAAACTCTTCAGAGAGCTTTTCGATTGAAAGAGTATTTTTATTGTTACTTATTTGTTTAATCCTCAATTCATTGAATTCTCTAAATAATACACATCGGCATTAGCAAAAAGATCTGTCATTCACTGACAGACAACGAACAGCCTAAACCAATCTGCCTAGCCTTTTCCCAACTATGTTGGGGTCGGCTTCCAGTCTAACCGGATGCAGCTCAATACCAGTATTTTACATGGAGCTACTGGCTATCTGAACTCCATAATCCAGTAACTGGGTAATACGATACCTATTGGTAAGACTGGTTGTCAGACTTTCAGGGTTCTGACGACCCGTAACGACTGTCAAAGATCCACGAATGACAGCCGGGACCACCAGCTTAACGTTCTCTCTGAGGCACGGAGAGGTCTCGGTATGTAAAGATGATCACCCATCCACGGACCAACCCCGGCAAGCGTAGCTTAATCTGATGGATAGACCCGTACGGCTGTTATTACTTTGCTACGAGCTCCTCCGCACACCCTAAACCGCTGTTGGTTTTAGTATCAAAATTGTGAAGAAAATTGCACTATATAGTGCCACGCAGGACTATACGGGTTCCTTGTGTGTCCAGATATTTGTGCATTTTCTAATTGTGTTTTGTAATCCACTTTTTGTGACCTTTGTCTGAAATATATAAAAATGAAATGCTGTGCGAAAATGGCTCGACCGATTGTGATGAACCGTTGAAAGTTATTGTGTTCGCAACGGAGAAGGTTCCTAACAAAAAAATAAATGAAAAAGGCATTAGCTAGTATAATTATAAATTTTATAACGGATGACGGTTTATTGAAAATTCATCACTAAAATATGTGGGATTGAACAGGGATTGAAAGTTTGTATGGAAGTGCTCCATTCTTGCCAAAGCGAAATCACATCGGGCACATGGCTTGTTAAGAGCTCATACTACCTCAGCTCAAATTCACTTTTTATATCGCTCGCACCATAATGCTCGCAGACTGAGTGAGAGCGAAACTGAGTTGGGTGCTGGCAGCTCCAAGGCACCAATAGTTAAGGTAATTAAAAAAAATATACAGACACATAAATGCTTTATAGTTAGTTCAGTTATTATGCAAAGTTTCATGATCTAATTAGAAATAGATTTTAACTAGAATTCGCCCGCGGCTTCGCCCGCGTGGAGTTTGGAAATTATCCCACGGGAATGTACTACGACACCGGGATAAAAAGTTTCCTATACGTTAATTCAGGTTATGAATTATCTGTATGCCAAACATCCAAATCTGTTCAGCCGTTATTGCGTGATTAAGTAACAAACATCCAAACATACAAACTTTAAAAAGTAATAATATAATAATAATAATTAACATTATAATAATTAATATTATAATATTATATAGTAGGATACTAGCGGTTTATTGTTCGGTTTGGAGGTAACTTTGTATTTTTTTTCTGTAGATTTTTATGAAGTGTTTTCGTCAAACTTCAACTTTAACATATATTTATTTCGATAAAACGGAGGATCATGCTAAGTAATTTGAGGTATTATAGACTCTTAATGAACTCTCTTTAGAGTACCAGTATAAGCCTACTTGACCATTCGCTATTATGAGAGCAAAAGCTTACATACTTGACTCTGTATATACAATGTATATGTAAGTTGTAGGTAAGTACCATTGTTTACCTGCACGACGCTCAGTCAGTACTTAAGAGTATTTTGACTTCTTTCTACGCATGAAGGAATGAAGAATATTACTTTTATGGAAAACACTTTAAGTGAGCTTAATGAATACAACCTTTAGAAAGATGAGTGTCTAAAGAAATTCTCCAATAAAAATGCTATTTAGACAATATTTCATACTGATGTGTCCTAAGACACGAAGTAATATTTTAAGTTATAAAGTGAATGCGCCCATTTGCGCAAAAACTCCATTTTTTTTTACCGACTCCAGAAAAGGAGGACGATTTGGACGTTTATAATTTTTGAAGTGAAACCTTCTTTAGCGGCGTTGTGTACTTTTTTTGGGATGGGTAAAAAATGTTAAACTCGCTTCAGATCCGTGACTGTAAGATCCGTTGCCTAGCAACCGACCAAGTAAATATCAATATAAATAGTCTTTGAAATTACGTAAAGGTTGCGAGGTAAGAAATTTTACCCATATTGATGGGTAAAAAAAAGCAGTCAAAACATACTTCATGAAAAGTGTTTAAATAAATTGTTTTTCTTTACATTACGCTCAAGTTATAATTCAAATTCAACTGGCAAGGGAAGATATGTGTGACCTGACCTATATCTCCTTTGAAACGCCAACGCCTAAGACGAGCACCGAAATAAAACGCAGTAGGTACATACAATCTGCATTATGGAACATACATAAAGATGTGGGAATCTCCAGCATGTTTTTATTTAAATAAAGGGCTGTAGCCCTGTCCTCAGTCGTGTTATGTTTAAAATGTGATTTGGTTTCTTTTCTTTATGAATATAATATGTATGTTGGTACAAGTATGTGGGCTTTTTCTTTTTGTTTCATAAGTATTATAGATTTTAAAACATATCCGGCTTAAGATAAACACTAAAAGCTCAGTGTAGCACTTGCTGTTGTGGAAAATCTGTAGGTTACGTTTCCGATATTTACCACCTATTATATACATGTAGTAAAATTGAAATTTTCTCCTTATCGTGACCATTCTTGCTTTTTTCGAGAACTATTTGAAAATCCGATTAGGTACTCTATTTCCAAAACATGTCATCGCAAAATTCTCTACATAACTTATATTACGTTTTCTGGTATGATCACGACCGTATTTACCTTTTATCAGAGCTTTCACCCGTCGAACGCCATCAAGGTTGGACGGTACAGGATCAACCAACAGTTTCAGGGGAGAGGTGAACTCGTCAGCACTGAAAAGCAACGCCGCCCATCCTTGCGAGTTGCCGACACAGCCGCGCTTCAGCGAACCTCCCTCAGCTAATAAGTACGCACGATTAGACGAATTGAATGTTCTCGTTTCAAAATTCAATATCTCACTCAACGCTCCGACGTCACCTTTCAGTATTCGCCTCACAAACACTTTGAAAATGCTCTTTTTAAATTTTCCACGCTTCCGTTTTTGTTCACTCGAAATTTTCCCAGTAAAAATATACTTAGACGCGAACACAATCCGTTTTAAGGTATCATTGTTTCTAAATACAGAATTGTTAATAAAGCACCTCAGAGGGAAATTGTCGTTTATTTTTATTACTGTGTTCCGCTTTTTAACTTGGCCCTTTACAATAAAGTCCGCATCCGTGATAAAAATTAACACAAACACTATAATCAGAATTGGTTTTAACATTTTGTGTCACAATATGTTTTCAGCACTTTTAGAAATACAAGCATTATTTGATTTTTGTTATGGTTGTGTTTATAGTATATAGTACTTTATTGGAAAATGTTGATAGAAACATCGCGTTCTGAAGATGCACCGTAATCGTGAGGTGTGCAAGAGTGTGGTAGTGGTATGCGCGCGCGCCGTATGCCGTGCCAACCTCGACTGGAGGCTTTATCGGATCCGCTGCAACTTGCAACCTGTTGTATTTTATAATCCTTAAGCCAGCTACTACAGCTTTTGTAAACACATTACTACCAATACGTTCGCGATATTTCAAATCATATTTCTTGTTTCTTTTTTTTATTTCCAAGAACAGACATCGTAATACAATATTATAGCACGATTAAGTTGTTCAAGATTTTATAATATTATGTTCTTGTTTCTTTTACAAGGCTTTAATTTCAAGCAGTTTTATTAAGTGCTGTACGATGGAAACAATAATTTTGATAAAATATTTGCGCCAGTAACATTCGTGTGAAAAGTTTATGACCAATATTGGATACGCATGAATATATGAGGAATAAGTAAATTAAAAAAGTTTGTAATATACATAACAATTTACAAGTTGGCCCAACGAACGGAAAATGGAGGATATTGATCCTCTACGTTAGATGACGACGCATACGCAAGAGGACGTATTTTATGCGTAAGTTACCTACTTATTATACAATTCTATAAATATGTGAGAATGCTGTTTGGATACGCGAATAAGTGAAAACATGTGTATATTAGATTAGGTAGCAAGTTGAAGTACCTACCCAGTACATACATAGAAAATATTATGTGGTAATTGAGCTGTAGGTACCTGAATACATGTAGCGTGTGATCTAAGACCAGATTACAAACATTGTGTTTAAGTTAAGGTGTTAATTGGACAGTTGAAAGGTTGTATGAGTAAATAGATAAACATATCTCTGAGTAAATAAACCCACGCAGTAATTATCGTATACAGGCAATTAGACTATTATGGAATGTGGAGCTTCTAGTTTTCTAATAGTTACTATATTGAGAAAACTGGAAAAATAAAAGAATAAACGGTTTTCACTTCCTACACGGCAGTAAGACGGGCTTGAAAATTGAACAGTACCTAAGAACCTATTTACCAGCATGTTTCTGCGATTTTAATTATTATTTTAAATTGCATTAACATGTAGGTATGTTCATAAATTGTAGAGTTTATTTTAATGTTTTTTAATCGTAGTGTTTACCTTTCGTCAGTAAGTCAGTTTTAGACTCAATTTCACCATACTCTGTTAGATATAACAGACTGTTAACACACATGTCAACTGCTGTGATTGGCTGTTGTCATGTCAGTGAGCCAATCACAGCAGTTGACATGTGTGTTAACAGTCTGTTATATCTAACAGAGTATGGTGAAATTGAGTCTAAGTCAGTTAGGAAACGCCGACCTCATCTAGCTTATTGTTAATATTTTTTAATATGACGGAATTCACAGAATAAACAATGTCATTTCCGCACCATCAAAAACCGTTAAAAAATATTAAATAAAATAGCATAGAAATAGAAAAAAAAACCTGAATATGTTTCAAAGTCGTCTGTGATCCCTTACAAAATAAACCTGAAGCTCTCTCCTTGATTTGCCACATGTTCCTTCAACCCACAGAATTCCTCCAACTTTATAAAATGGCCTTGTAGATCAGCAGTAATCAAGTCGCAGTCCTGTCGGAGCATGGCTGCACGTGGCCCAGCGTGGGCGGACTGGCCCCGACACTGGCCCAGCACCTCTCCGTGACGGCGACATGCTACACAAGGCCCGGAATTTACGCACTTTGTGTCGTTTGCGTGTCCCTGCCAACTAACACTGAGATACGAGGCGCAAATTGAATATTTAGTTACTTGCTCGTAAATATGTTGGCGTAACAAAGCTTGGAAGATGGAGGACGAAGATGCCAGATTTTCTCTCGTCCTAGCAAGTTTAAGGCTGTTCTAAGAGAAATTGTTATTTATCTGTGAAGTCTGATGCAGTTTTTTTTGTATGTTCAACTTAACCATAAAATACTTTCTGAACGAAGATCAAAAAGGGTTCATCAGGCAGATTCAACATTCTTCCACTCGAATAATTGGAGTTAACTACGTTAAGTTACTAATTCTAATTTGATTACTGAAGTCTGGGTTGCTGATATTTAAAGTAATTCCCGAGTAAATGCCAGCTATAGCCATTTGCTAATTGTCTAACGATTTTAATGTCCAAATTAAGTGCTGTCGTTCTGTAAATTAAGAACATTACAATTATCGTCCGGATTATTGTGAAAGCTAGCTAAATAATCTTCATAAAATTCAAAAAAAAAATATTATAACATAGTCAGGTATGCTTATTAGCCAGGCATTGCTGATTGGCTTTATTCTGCATAAATGGCTGAAAACATTTTATTTCAGTGCATCGGTGAATCTAAAATATTTGCCTTATTGTTCACTGATTTGAATTTTATCCTGGTTCAAAAATGCGAGAATTTTTTTTTTCAGTATTACCATCCAGGTAATTCTGAAAAAAAAATTGTTTTCAGTATATTTAGTTTTTCATTTAATTATTTTACTCAATTTACGGGACACAATTTACCTACAGCACCTAACTTTTTAGGACCTAAGCACAAAATACTCATGATAGGTATATGCAATTCCCATTATGTTCATCAAGATTAATTTAGTAATATTAATTTACCGGGATATGCTCGGATATTATTAGCATCATGTGTAAGAATTCTATTTGATAAATCCTGATATCGTCACGTTATCTTGACAATAGATAAGAGGATGTATTGTATCTGTAAGCGGGCTCTTAGTGACAGGTGGCGCGTCTGTATCCCCTTTGAGACCTTCAGATCAAGTGAGGAAAACGGGCGAAAAAACGTTAGCGAAAATCTTCTATGTAAGTATCTAAGTACATAAATAGAAAAGATTTAAAGTACCGAATTTCATGCATTTCTGTATTCGCTTATCTTGACATCATCATCATAACATTATAAGTGGGAAAGTTCGTGATTTGTATGTTTGTTACTAAATCACGCTTTAAAGGAATGAACAGATTTAGGTGGAATATGGCATATTGGCAGATCATGACTTGGTATAATTTAAAATAATAATAATTCAGAAGGCAGTACTCCTCGATACGGCTCGTATTGTGAGGAGGTTCCTGTCTCTGCAGCCCTAACCACCGGTAGCTTGGACCCTGCTCCCCACACCGCGACCGGCGGAACACTATTTTTTATATTTTTTAATGTTTTTTATATCGTTTTGTAATAAATATTTAAAAATGTATTTTATAAGTTTAAAAGTTTAATAAAAGAAATAATAATCATTTTATTTCAAAACAAACATAATTTTTGAGTAAATATTAACCTTAATTATGTTAGTAAACAGTTTAGACAAATAATAGATGAACGGGCAATCAAATTTTCCCGCAATTACATTCAGGTGACTGTTCTATAGCTAGAACAGTCCAACTCCAGCAGCCAGTCAGTCCAGAGTGTCACTCCAGCGTGTCCAGCGTGTCCGTGTCACTGCTGCAGAGTGACACGGACACGCTGCAGAGGGTCCGGGGGTTCAACGCTTACGCCTGATCGCTGTAAAGCAAACATTCCCGACGCACTGCAGAAGCGTGGCAGCCGCAGCAGCATCCTGCATGCATTGTTGTTTTGAACTCAAAGAACATTGGTTTCATATAATTATAAAGTTTTTATCTCTGTAACTCCTTGTAGTAGTTTCCCTAAGATACGAATGAATACGCGGGCAAAAACAAGGTAAAAATTAATTACTTTAAATAACTGTTATTAAGGATGCGCGGCTTACTCCAACTAAAGCCACAAGTTAGCTGATTAACACGAGGCGAGTTCGCACTGAACGTAACTCCGGTACCTACATCCATGTGGAATAGCTAGCCGCGGAAACTTATTAAAACTACTACAAGCCCAAGTAATATAAACAAGCACATGCAATATTTAGGCGTAATTACACCATCGGACAGCATATGAGAGCAGTGGTATCGGCCGCAACTTACGAGTTGTAGATACGAGGTTCGAACCCAGACAGGTGCTTTACGTATTGTAAATTATTTCATCACCACTGCTCTCACAACGGTGAAGAAAAACATCGTGAGGACACCGCATGTCCTAGAACCTAAACAAATCGAAGACGTATAACCCGCACTGGGCCCGTGTGGTGAATTACGGCCCACTCCCTCTCACCGTGAGGAAGCCTGTGTCCCAGTAGTGAGAACATAATAGGCTGATTATGATGATGACACCATCGGAGTTCGGACAGATAATGAAAGCAAAATTTTAGTTATCCTTGCACGAACTACATTATCTTGTCTATGATACCCTATGGTACTCCACCAGAATAAGGCATTGAATATCCACCGTTTACTTAAAGGTAATATCGATTTTAAAATACGCATACAAGATCCTAATCTACCAATATAATCGAAGTGCCTTCTACGAGCTATATTGCGAAAGTTGCAGGGAAAGAGCTTCGTGTATGCAATAAGCCGAGAATGAGAATAATAACGAGCAAATATGCGCGTAAACACAATGCTTATATGGAAATCACAGATATGAAATTCATTTTATTACGGGAGACAGATATAAATCTATAGTTACGGTGGGTCCCAAGGTAGTTATTAAAAGGGAAATTTATATTGATGTTGAAGATGGAGACAATAACTTTTGAAGGTATAAAAGTTGACGTTAGTATTGTCGGTTACATGCTTGGAGTAAAAATGAATGGAGAGCTAGGATGAGCGATATCTTCTGTTTTCTTGATGAACAGTGCATGTACAATAGACTGGATCGAGGCCATGACAACCTTTACCCATAGTCAAACACCCAAGGATCAAGGACTCTCTTTTCTTCTACGATACCGACAACATTTCTGCTAATCTATGATCATAATTTTTAGCGTAGATAGGTAGGTATGAAACTTGCACAGCATCATGCTAGACGTAGGCACGTCAAGCAGTAAGTACTACCTAGTTTCTTACTGAAAAAGAACACGATGTTTAAACAGAAAAGCGTATATCCTAGCCCTCCATTCTTTCATCCTCTCGGCCGTATGCCACCTGTCCGTCGTGTTCGGCGGGTCGTGGGTATGGGCTCATACTTGGCTTGAACATCGGAATGCAATTCGAGCATAGCTGCGGCAGACAGGCGGTCGATAATTGCATTTTGTGGTCGCGGCGCTCCACTTGGCAAAGTACACGCGCGATCGAACGGAACGCAAACAAACTTCAGTTTTCTTCAACAAATTTCAGTTGGATAAACAAGAAACAAATTGAGCTGCGAAACGGTTTCCCACTAATGTAATCAAAGTTCTCAATTAGTTGTATTGAGTAAATTAATGAAAAAGTTTTCTGATTTTTTATGTTACCTTTTATTGTAAGTGCGCGTTTGAGTTTTTTCTATGATAGGTATTAATAACAAGTAATTAACGCATAGTAAAATGATCTCTCAGGAACCATATTTAGTAGCATGATCAGAATTAATTGAACGTAATGAAATATTAATAATTACTCGCATTAGATTAGATGAGGAAGCGGTTGAATTATTTTGAAATTAAGAATTCACACCTTAGTAGTAGAGCAATATGCTATGTGTAAAATATTGTAAACTTAAAACAAAATACTCTGCAAACGTAATAAACTTTTAAGGCAACACAGGATTTTTTATTCAGAACTCTAAATAACTCGATTAATTTGCAAAAAAATAATCCCTGAAACTCATTTATTTTATTTTAAATAAGTTAGATCAAGTTACATGACTGCCTCGTTGGTCTAGTGGTCGCAAGCGCTACTGCTGAGCATGAGATCCTGGATTCGATTCCCAGGTCGGGCAAAGTGTTATTGAGTTTTTCCATCAAGAATTTCTCAGTGGTAGCCCGGAGTCTGGATTTGTGCCCGGTTGATGGCTATAGGCTCGCTCCCTATTACATGGGACTTAAACATAACTGGCAAAATGTGGGTGTACTATAGGTACACCTCTGCCTAACCCTTCGGGGAATACAGGCGTGATGTTATGTGTCTGTGTTGATAAATCCTCATCTCTATCTAAAATCTTTGTTTTGCTGTATCCGACAGGAACCACGATTGTTTTTCAAGCAAATGTTTACCACCTAAGCACATACATTGTAGAATGCAATAAAATATTGAGTATTGAAAATGATCTTTCATTAAATACAAAAAGTACCTAATCATTGTAAAAACTTTAGGTACAATAAGATTGTAATTTTAAGCAATAACTCTGACTTCAAAAGATACATTTGTAAACACAGCAATAAAATTCTCCTTTCAGAGAAATTCAGTTGAAAACTTAATGAAGTGTCTCGCTTACAGCAGAATAATTGTGACAAACAACTACGTCTTTACAAATTCATTTCTGCAAAATAAAACGCAACTGTAAATGACAAAACTGTGGTGCAGAGGGTAAACGGTAAAGGTAGAAATGAAAAAGTAAAAGGTATACAGTAAAGCTAGTTCTTGTATTTAAGAGCGTTTATTTTGAAATTGGGCAACGTCGCAAATAGATGTTGAATATTTCGCTGTTCTGTATGGAAATATGAAATGTGGCTAACTAGCGAACTAGAATATTAATAATGAATTGCAATTCACTGAACTGCTTCAAGAATCGGCTGGATAGACTAAATATCTCCAAGCTATTTTAGCATCAGCTAATTAGCTGCTAGTGTGTCTAACCAAATAATAATAAATAAATAATTATAACACTGAATATGATGTTGTAACCGTTTTAGGTATAAAAAGGCATTTGGAAAGTTTTCAAATACTTTTTTTACATATAAAACTAAATATAATTAATTATCGCAATTCTTTATTACTATTCTAGTTCGCTAGTTAGCCACATTTCCCATAAAGTATTATTGTGAAAGTAATCAAAACAGGTAAATATTTGACAGGTTTAGGCGACGTTGCCAACTTTTAGGTTAAGCCCTCATAAGTTCATCAGAGGTTGCATGTTGCCAGTGCATTCTGCACGTTCGGAAAGTGATATACGGAAGTAATGTATAATTGATACTAATCGATATATAATTAAATATCTACAGTAGGTAGGTAAGCCTAATTGTCTATACCTATTTAATATATTTATCTATTTAACACGGTTTTTGGAAAGAATTCCTGCTTGCTAGAAGGCTGAACCCTACAAACAAATTAGGCAGTCGTTAAATAAAATAAAAATCAGTTCAAACAATTGGAAATCTCACAAAATCACACACTTTCCTTTACGAGGCCCGCAAACATCAAACAGTGCACAAATGTCGTTTGAGAACATTCGCAGAAATTGCATATTGAATGTTAATATACAAATGGTGCATAAACAATATCTACCTTGCCTCGAGGTTTGCAGGCCCCTGCCAACTTCACCGCAACCGGTTTTTGTTTACAATATTACAAGAGACCTATGTACTTTCAGCGAATTTAAGCGTGAATACGACCAGGTTTCAAGCTTTGTTAGTCTATATAACTTTATAACTTAGCTCTCATGATGATAGAACATCGATTAAGTTGAGATGTGGTGTGTTTGGATGCGAGTATTGAGGGTACTCTGGGGGCCTACTCCCTAAGCGGAATCCGTAGTTTCGGGCGTCGTTACGGGCGCTTCGCTCTCTGTCTAACTTACGGACATTCCGTAGTTTCGGACGTAACGACGCCCGAAACTAGTGATTTCGCTTAGGGAGTAAGCGTTCTGGTTTCTCCACACTAAACGGCCTGATATTAAAAAAAAAAAAAAACTTATGAAAGAAAGATTAGGTATACAATACCATAGATTTTTTTTATTCACTGTTCTAATCCGAATACTCGAGTCATGGGGTTATTACTCGGAAGGACTCAATTTAACAATGGTGGTACAAGGCAGAATAGAAAGCACGAACACAACGGTCGCTCACAAACACGCTGGTCAGATCTAACTAAAAACATCACGCCTTCCACCATGACTGACTAAAACTTCCCACAGTGTCAAAAACAAATCCAAATGGAGATGGACATTACAAGACAACCGAGATTCGGAATAAAGCCTTTTGCAGACCAGCGCAACTTGTCGCGCGACGCGACACGAACAATACAATTTCTAAGAAAACTTCACGGTATAACAATAACCGGTGTCGCGTCGCGCGACAAGTCGCGCTGGTCTGCACAAAGCTTAACACACCAAAAGTGAACACGTACGCAGAAGATCTTCATAACTGCAATGAAACGCAGGATCTCACGCACAGCAGTCACATAAAAAAACAACAGGTTGCACTCCGGGAGTGCCGGCAGAAGTGAAAACTTGAATCCTTGTGCATTTTTTAATATTTTGGAATGGGTAGGGAATAATTTCACACGAATTGCTTTATTTATCAGTATAAAAGTACTATCATTATGTGGTTAAATACAATATTCAATAGTAATAGTAGTAGTAGTATGTAGATTTATTTATTTTCAAAATATAGTCTAACAAAAATAATCAATTTATTACCCATCAATATGGGTAACATTTCTTACCTCGCAATCTTTACGTAATGTCAAAGACTATATATTTTGATATTTACTTTGTCGGTTGCTAAGCAACGGATCTTACGGTCACGTTCAGACGCGAGTTTAACATTTTTTACCCATCCCAAAAAAAGTGCACAACGCCGCTAAGGAAGTATACACTTCAAAAACTACAAGAACAATACGCGGTATACGAGTACTCAAACATTACCCATAAAACAATAATTTCCGTACGGTTGCCCACAGATTAGCTAACACTCAAAAACAGTAATAAAAAACTTTTAATGTAGTTTTCAATAAGAATAAAGTTATAGAGTTGAGATCCAGCGGAACATTTCATGGTAACTAAGTTGTTAAGTGTCAAGTTTATGGTAACCTCAAGTGTCTCCGCGGGGTCGCACGTTCAACTCCATCGTTTAACAACTCTACTGGTTAGTGAAACTATCTGATTTGCCTAGCTACTATTTGAGTAAATTATTTCATTATTATTTGTGGATGATGACGATGATGAGTGAAGAGATTTGTCTGTGAGAAATGTTGATGGTTTGATCACATGGCCCATATTCATAACTAATAGCTTTTGCCCGCGACTTCGTCCACGTGAATTTTCTTGTTTTAAGACGCAGATATATGCCAGTGACGTTGAATGGTTACATTGCGTGTTCTTTACTGAGCTCACACAACGCGTCGTACGTCCAGCCAGTAATAGGACTCGCCCATCAAGTAGCGCTGTCCCAAATTAGACGCATTATTAATTTATTATACATAAAACAAAAGGTATTTTAATAAAAACACGTTTATCTACTAAGATATCAATAATTAAATTATCTTTAAAATGGTGAAAGTTTCAGAAAAATACGCTTGATAGATCTTGCGTGATTCTCAGTTTTTTTGCCGCGTTAGATGTAACTTTAATAATAATATAAACACCCCACCGCCGTATCTCTACGTTGACGTCGTGGTGGGGCTTGCGTGCTCCGAACCCTAGGTCTGTGCCGGTAGAGTTAACTTTGTCGGAACAGGTCTAGGATGAGGAGCCAGACCAAGAGAGATACAAAAATCCGCAGGGCAGCATGTGGCGAGCTGTTGGGCAGTAGCGACCCCACGGACCCTATCTCCCGGGAGAAATCTTGTTCCTCATCTCTGGCTTGCCTTTATTGGCCGGCTGGAGTGAATACTGACGAGGAACAGAGCTCCCACCTCATTCTTGCCTTAATTGGCTGGCTTGAGTGGAGATTCGCAAGAGCAAACGTGCTCGGAGGAAGGAAGTATTCCAGTAAGATGCTGGTAGGGATCTTGACCGTACTTCCGGGATTATCCTGATAGCCGTGGAATACCGCTCCACTCCTCATAAGCACTTCAGGACATGTTGCCCCCTTGTCGCTACGACACTTTGTGCTAGCGACCGTTTTCGGGGGCCATTATTGAGTGTGCAAGTCACCCCCTGCCATTTTATCCGTGTATATATAAAACACTGATCAGGCAGGGGCCATAGTCCTTCCATAGATTCAGGTTACCAGTCAACTTTAGCCACCCATACCCATAGTCCAATATCTTTGTTTCCATATCTTGCAATAGTCCTACACCAGTCGGGGGTTGTCCTTGGGTGCATTTGCAAAGTGCATACAGGGATAATCGTCGGTTGGTGCCTCATTTCATTACAAACGTCTAACGGGCCTCTGCGAGTTGGCTTCGGCCCCTCGTACGCCTTCCAAAGGTCCGGGACCCCAGGGTCCCGAGAATAGTCAAAAACTAAAAAAAATATAAACATAATCTAAAATATTTCTATGATAAGTTATTAAGAAAAAGCTCAACTCAGCTCAAAATCATCAACACTGCTGTTTAGACGTGATCGTCAGAATAACATCATTAAAAGTCGGCTATTGTCGCCTTAAGGCTTTTTTAGACCAGCGCGACTTGTCGCGCGACGCGACACGAACAATACAATGTTTAAGAAAACTTTACGATATAACAATAACCGGTGTCGCGTCGCGTGACAAGTCGCGCTGGTCTGCACAAAGCTTTAACATGAAATATCCTATAGCTGAGCCCCGTTACCTTTTCTTTCTGACTTTTTTCTTTGCTGATAAGGTATGACCCTCAAGAATGGGGCTTGGGCTATCAAAAGCATTTTTTTTTTAAATCCGGCTGGTAGTTCCAGAGATTAGCGCGTTTAAACAAGCAAACACTTCAACTTATATATTAGTATGGATAGAAAGATGTTAGTAGTGAAGATGACTGTACCTACTTTGAAACTTTACTGTAGCGGTTACACAGCCACATACGAACTACGCATCAAAGACATGACGTCACACAATTCCTGCATCGCACAGTTAGAGTTTACCGCGCGAACTACATAGATAAGACTATCCGAAATCAACTTACGGGCAGTTGCCCGCCAGACATAACACCCGTCTGGTTGGAGGATCCTCCCTATTCTATGGCGGATGAGTGAACTTTCCTCACCCTGTTCCTCATACCACTAAACTATAATAAATTTTAATTGATTAAGTACCTACGTTAGACTAGATAAAATAATAAACAGATAATATTTTCAAAACACTCAAATTGTTTTATCGTATCTTTCATCCTCTCATGGGATTCCTCTTTCTATTAACATAATTCAAAATGTATTTAATAAAATAATGAATTTTAAAATATCCTCAACTCATCTTCGTAAATTTTCTTTTTCGCTATCATTCTTAAAATATTGGAGGCAGCTGTAATTTTTTAACAGCTTGTGCCATAGTAGTTAATTATGTTTGATTTAATTTCGAAGGTAAATAGTGAAAGCCTCGTTAAAATTCGACCAGCAGCTTTTAAGAGAAGCGCATCTCTTTGTGTGCGTATAACTTAAAAGCTCTCTGTTTAAACAAACAGATAAACGTAATAGCGAGCAAACAGACGGAAATTAAAGAAAAGTGTTACGGTCTCTAATACGTTTACTTAGATAATAGGTACTCTCCATTAGTTAAATATTTATGAAAATAGAAATGTCCGCTCCACAAGTTCATAATCGCTTATCATCATAATGAGCAAAGAGCACGTAACTTTAATGTCGCGGCCAGGCTTTGCGGCAGACCGTGAAATTCGCACATGACTAAGAAGATCTAATATCATTAAAAGTCCGCAAGTCTATGACAGTTAGGGCCCACAAAAGCGCTATTGCCGCAAAAATGAGATGCCCACGCCCAGCGGCGAGATTAAACGAGCCGACGGCGACGTCGCCTGCCACAGGCACCCGCTAACATATTAGACTACATTGAAACGGCACTAAAATAAAATACCAGCCCTCATATAAAATGTCGTGAACTATGAAATAAGAAACTTGTTCTCCGAATATTTTTTGCAGCAAAAAACTAACCCGATTCAGTTGGAGCAGAAGTATTCGAATATTTCAACCGCTCAACGTTTATCAAGTTAAGCCAACTAGACAATTTACACGAGTGCGCTAGTTATGGTTATTCTTCAACGGAACGTGTAGCGAAAAAGCTGGCGAGGTAGAAGGGACAATAAGAACAAAAGCACTAATTCCGCACAGAGTTATCGATAGTTTCGCGTCAGCTCGATTCGTAGCTTTGTTAGGGCGACACACAAGAGAAACGCCCGACAAATTGCGTCGTGCGAGAGTGGCGCGCCGCCCGACGCCGCCCGCGGACACAATGCCGCTCGCATCAATTGTTGTTTTATGCGCAACTGGAGGCACCGACAAACTGGTCATTCCGTGTAGCCAGAAAAATTCACAACAATGCTTTACAGTTCTAAGCTAGTAAATAATTTAAGTGATTCACCACTTAGCACTTTTAACGTAAACGCTACTGCTTTGAGCATTGTTCCCTATATTTTATTGATTTTTGTTTGCCGCTTTATGACTTATTGAAATGTTTCATGAATATTCAATTCATCTTCAACTTAATGTTGAATATTAAGTTGAAGGTGAATTGAATACTGCTAGCTTTAAAGACAGACAAGAGAAATTCCATTGATCATTGATATAATCGAGTACCCGCAGACATTAAACTCTATGTACATAAAAAGAAAGATCAATAAAAACTTAAAAAAATATTTATAGGTAGGTTCATTTACTTCGCCCGCATTTGTTTACTATTTTACTCGTACTACAAGTACGTTACAACTTACGCGCTATTGATAGTAGCGAAGGGATGGACTCAAAACCAATGCAAATACCGAACGGCAATTCATATGCGTAAATAATATGAAGCAGCTGTATCTATATTTTCCTTTCGCCCTAATCTGCAGAAGTGTCGCACGGCATGCAAGAGAAATGGTCTACAAATTGTGTTCGCCTGACTGGGCCGGCCGCTCGCCTGCCCCGCGCACCCGCGCCATCTATATAACAATAACTAAACTATAAACTAGGTGCCTGTTCTGAGCGTTCTTTAACCCCAATACTCCTCCCAAGGTTGTCTTAAAACCTTCACATTTGTACTCGAAGTAAAATACTCACTTTCTCCCTGATACATATTAAAGTATCTTGGGATCGTCATAAGACCTAGGTACGGGTAGCACATAAGGTGACGCTAGTCGTTAGCCATTTTAGATGCCTTACTTACTGAATAATATAATATTATGTTGAATACTACAGTGGTGTGTATGTCGGCGAATTGGTTGAGACGAAAAGCATTTTGATTAAATTCTTCACTGAAATAGAATTTAGATTGCTATACACATAGTTAGCTTAGAATATTGTTAGAGTTGAATTTTGATTAGATAAACGATCCATTCTAGAGAATTTTGGTAGTCGAGAAACTATACACTTGTTATAATATTGCAGTACAAACTATGCTCGTGGTTCCGCCTGTGCAAGAAGCTGTACAGATTCCTACTTGTAATTTTTTGCTCTACAGAACGCTTGCTACAACTACTAATTTCGCTAAACTTGTTTATTTACTTTAGATTACCTAGGCTGTTTAAAGTTAATGCTTCTTCTGCGAATAGTGCAGCATTAGTGGATTTGCTAAAGCAAACTTTCTAAACCTTCAGAAACCGACAATATTATAGAAATACGAGGGATAAACAATAAGATATCTCTTATTTCCATTTACCATTATTTCAAACAATTTAATTCCATTTACCATTATTTCAAACAATTTAAATATCATATCGTTCGAAATCGCAATCTTTGGGTCCTTACTCCTTATCAAATATCAAAAGACAGAACATTTAAAATGAGAACACTAAACGTTGGAATTGCCAGCGACAATATTACGACGCCATAAAAAGTGAATTTTCTTTTAATTCGCAATTTTGTGTCTGGCAACAGCTACTCACAATAAAACATGGACGTCGCCGTGTTTCGAGTCGCGATCGAATCGTTCACGGGAGGCATTAAAGTTTGTTTAATGTGCTCCAAGAGAATTAATGTGACACCTAAGCTAGGTGCCAAACATAAAAAATAATTATAGGTCAATAAACCGATTCTTTTACATAAGAAAGCACTTGGATCCTTCTTTTATTTAGCTCAGTTCAACACAAATGTGTGGGAACGATTTATTTACAATAGAAGAAAGTTACATGAATCACGAATTATAGTACCTATTTACCTACCGAATATGGTTTCTTGGTATTCAAAAGCGACATAAAACGAGATAAAAATCAATAGGTATAATAAACACGCTTTAACACTTTTCTTAGTATTTAGGAGGCTGTATTATACTTAACTCTACACTTATAGCATTCGTTACAGCATATGTAGCAATAGCTTAAGAGACAGATACATGCCAGTGACCTTCAGTGGTTAGGTTGCGTGTTCTGTACTGAGGTCACGCAACGCGTCGTACGTCCAGCCAGTAATAGAACTCGCGCATCAAGGAGCGCTGTCACCAATTTGACGCATTATTAATTTATTATACAAAAAACAGAAGGTATTTTATTAAAACTCGTAGATTAAAAGATTAATATTTTAATTATCCTTAAAATGGTGAAGGTTTCAGAATAATACGCTTGACAGCTTTTGAGTAATTATTAGTTTTTTATCCGCGTTAGACACAACTTTACAAATTAATTTCACTATGTAACGTAAACATAATCTAAAATATTCGTAGAAAATGCTCTTATTTAACATATATTTTTTCCAAATCATTAACACCACTCGTTTAGACGTAATTTCCGGTATATAAATCCTTAAAAGTAGCTTGTCGTCGCCTTAAGTAGATTGAAGACAAACGTTCACTCAATCAGCAAGGTCAATACGGTGCGATTTCCGCCAGAGGCGACGATTGCAAGGAGACTGGATAGAAGACACCATCTCTTTTAAAAATTTTATGTCAGAACTACAAAATAGATGCGTGACAACCACCAAAGATCAATGATTAAATATAACATTTTCCAGAAAATAAAAAGTGATCGGAATGTTTATGCCAAAAAGGACTAGTTTTATTAACTAGCAACCCAACTTCGGTAAAGATCACAATACATTTCAGAACTATGACATTAAAATAGACAGAAAATATTTGCCGAGAGGTATAAGGGCAAGTGGTACTTATTTGAAAATAAAAGCCGTCTCACTCAATGTTACGAGCGAAATCACGGCCACTTAAAAATATACTTGTTGTTCCGAAGCCAGTACAATTTCCCGAGCACCTATTCAACGTTGGCATTTTCTCCAAATAAATGTTTCGCTGAGCAACGAGTAAGTGTTCGGTATTATTCTTATTAAGATCGTTATTTATGTACTGTCTTTGAATTTATTAGTAAGGACAAAATTATATGTTTAGGCCTGTTTTTGTCCTGTCCTGTTTATTAATTCATACGTATAGTCGCTATACATAATATAGGTACGTAGAAGTACTGTAGGTTATCGTTATTCCCAATGACATAAAGTATTATTTTACGACTCTACAATTCATGGGTCTTTGCAATTAACTGTCGCTGTCTTCGCATTAAGGTATATGTATCCCTTATTGAAATTGTTTATTCTGAAAATAGGATATCGGAATCACTTGTACACGTCATATTAAAAATACGCTAGTTGAGGTCGGCGTTTCCTATCTGATTGCTGAGAAGAAAGGCTGACTCAGAGGTCTGTGAAGAAAGGCAGTCTCTTTTAAAGTCCAGTCATAATCTTGGTCAAGCCATATGAGAACCATGTAGATTAGTGTCTGAAATGGTCTTTTGAGGAAAGAACCACACAGATTTGAGGTGACCTCTCCAGTCAGTGCAAGCAGTCGTCAGTAATCTTGGAGCTCAACTCAGAACTTAAGGAGCTCAACTCAACGAACAATACCAAAGAAAGGACATTTGGGTATGCCGCATCAACTACTCAAACTGCCAGACCATCATTAAAACTAACTGAGAAAGAAAAAAAATATAAAGAGGAAAAAAAATACACGTAATAAAACTGGTTTGTTTTGATAATATATTACATAATAATTAAAATTTGAAGTTTCAAGGCTTAGCAGAGCGTGCTATCTACTACGAGTATACATTGTAACAGCGAATCAATTTTCACGCCTCCCCCTTAAGACCTAGGCCAAATATTCATTGATAGCTCATGACTTAAAGAGGTACCTACCATAAAGAATATGAATTAAAAATCTCGACTAATTAAAAAAACAACGCGAAATTTCGCGGGTACATAATTATACTATTATATTTACAATGTTTATCATGTGCAATCTACAAATAAATTCCAATAAGATGATAGAAAACCCTTTTCTGTTCTAGGCTTGATTCAATCTTTTACCAACGGTTTATAGGCTGTAACATTTTACAGGTACTGTTTTATTCGTTTCTGCAAAACACTAAGCGAGCGCGGCATTGAAAAGGGACTTGTGCGGTGACCGCGTCCGTTTTGTGTAAAATGTCAAAGTAAGGGGGGAAAGCAAGAGGCGGGCGCGAAATTGTGTTGACGCAGTGACCGCAGCGGGCGCGTGTGGAGCGACACGGCGACGCCGAAGTGACGCGACGCGCCGCGACGACGACGCGTCCCGAGTGGCTCGGTGCACGGTGGTCCGCGTGCAGACCCACTCAAGAACAATTCTACTGAAGCCGTCATCCGCCGGGATAAGCGGCTCATTATTCACTAAAAGCCCACGGCGTGCCCGCTCGGGTAATTGGAGGCTTTGTTCCTTTGCGCTCGGCTTTGACGCTCTCGTGAACTATACGAGACTCCGCTCCGTCGGATTATTATTCGCACAATCAACGATGCACGCCGAGCCTTAGATTAATCTGACAGCTGAGGTATGAATTGTTTGTAGAGCGAGGATAAACGTCGCATTACTTTTTGCAGTATCATTATTTTTGTTGTGTAATCCTGCGTAAAGTTTTAACAGTCCACAAATAAAACAACGCACCGCGGAATCCCTTTATACAAAAACGCGTTTATGTACAAAGGCATTCTGGCGGAGAGACACAATGTTAAAAATATGAAATATGACACCATTGTCGAAACGAGTTTTGGTTCAATCGAAAACGTTATAGATTTGCGTGAGCGTGAGAAAAACCAAGAAGAAGCTATAAGAGTTTATTGCATGGGGAAATAGCTGCTGCAACAGAGAGCAACTCTAACTGCCAGCCATGAAATATTACTGTCCACTGACATATCGTGGGTGTTACACATATCTATTCAATGGCGACTAAATAAAATTACTATTAAAAGATGGAGCTTGTGATGTTACAACTTTTTCTCACCGTATTTAAACCGTATCGGCCGCCGCACTTGCATATACATTTATAAATCTAACCGTTTTTCTCCGTACTTTGTAAAATAGATCACTGGTATTAAAACCCGCAATTTTCATTAATCTGTGTCTACTAGGACTGTCTTTGCATAAGGCAAGTTACTTTCTAATCTAAGTTGCATGCAGCCTCTTCCATTCTAACTCATCTCTCACTCGTTGTGCGCCGTTATTGCAGTACTCTGTTATAGTCTAAGGTAAATGTACCAATACTCGTCGGGTTTTGAAATTCACTGACTTTAAAGAACTGCTGTGTGAAAAGTATTTCATTTAGAATTAAACTTTTTGCATAACTAAATAGGAAATTTATCTGTTATTCTAATTAACTAGTTCATTTTTATAACTTTGAGTGATAATAAATACTTATTAACGCAAATGTAAAAAAAGGGTGATTTGTACCAGTAGCCGTCAGATTTGTACTATTACTCATCAAAAGGACCCAGTAATCGTCATTTTTTGATGCTAATATGAACTCTCAGGACTTGAACATAAAGTTCAAGATAATACCCATTAAAACAAATTGTGATTATGTTTGATACGAGTGGCAAGTCTAAGAAACAAAAGGTAGAAGACCAAATCCCAAGAAATAGGAATGTTGAATGGGAAAAAAAAATACAATTTAGTCCGTCAGTCGGATAATTAAAAAATATTAGACACGTATTTTCTGCTTTATCATATTAATAATAAAAAAAATTGATAGGGGTTCGCTACGTCACAACTCAATATAAAATCTACCGGAGAGTGACGTCATGCCACATTTTCACTCAATTTAAGAGTGTTTATTCTGAAAGTTGGCAACGTCGCAAATAGATGTCAAATATTTCGCTGTTTTGATTAATTTGATAATATTTCTGTATGGAAATAAAAAATGTGGCTAACTAGCGAACTAGAATATTGATTATGAAATGCAATAATTAATATCGTAACACCGAATAGTTAGTTTTAGATGTAAAAAAAGTATTTGGAAACTTTCCAAATGCTTTTTTTTCACCTAAAACGGGTACAACATCAAATTCAATGTTATAATTGCAATTCATTATTAATATTCTAGTCAAATGGTTAGCCACATTTTTTATTTCCATACAGTATTATTTCCAAATTAATCGAAACAGGTAAATATTTGACAGCTATTTACGACGTTGCCAACTTTTAGGATGCACCCTCTTAATGCCGTAATCTTTTGAAAAGGTAAAAAAAAATACGTATCCATTTTATTTTAATAATCTATTTATAGAACAAAACACAAATTTTGTCAACATCTCTATTACTAAAGGTAGTCAGCTGTTAGCAGAGCAAGTAGGCAATAAAAACAGCACGATAAATTAAATTCTAATATATTTTGCTAAAAAAATTAAGAGATCAGGCAGGATCACAAAATCTGTTTTTATTAGAATAAATTGTAACGTGAAAACGTGTTTTCGCTCAGTGTACTTGGTGTACTTGGACACGAGTGAGGCTTAGCGAATTACGACAGAGCTCCTTAAACCAGTCGGGGCTCCAGTCTTTTTAACTCCGGCATCCAAGAAGGTACCACGCCTGGGGCGAGAAGCAGAGATGCGGGGTTCTGTTCTTCAAAAAAGGTGACAAATCCTTGTTGAAGAACTATAGACCCATCTCACTTCTTAGCCACGTATACAAGCTGTTCTTGAGGGTCACCACGAACCATCTCGCCAGGAGACTTGACGAGTTCCACCCACCAGAAAAAGCTTCAGCTTCTTCGTGTATGGCATTTGTGGATAACGAGAAAGTCTTTGACTCCATTGAAATATGGGGCAGTTCTAATGGGGCAGTTCTAGCAACTCTGCAGCGATGTCGAATTGACTGGCGCTACATCGAAGTTTTAATGTGTTTGTATAACGCTGCAACGATGAGTGTCCAGATCCAGTACCCTAATTACGTAATGCACTATCAATTTTAAATTGAAACCAATTGAAAAAGATTGCCAGTTCATTGCTTCATAAGTTCGACAAAAAATATTAAGCAGATTTTTTTTGTCAAACTAATTGAGGGGCTGGACAAGGAAGCCAGCCCCATAAAACTGCTCAGGGGGCTGAAACAGGGGGACCTTCATATTGTTCACAAATGCGATGGAGGACGTCTTTAAGACGCTGGACTGAACTGGACAGGCTATGAACGTAAACGGTACATCTCACACCTTCGTTTTGCCGATGACATCGTCAGTGTAGGAACACGGGTGAGTTTTAGTCAGTAAGAGTCTGACACGCCCTTCCGCTCCGCCCAGAGCGGGGAAGTCATTTGATGATTTCCCACCCAAAAAATAAATAAAAAGGAACGCTGGAACAGTTAGACTAGATGCTGCACAGCCTAAATGGAGTCTCTCGGCGAGTTGACCTCGGCATGAATTTACAAAAGACTAAAGTCATGTAATATTCGCATGTCATTTTTTTTTTTTTTTTTTTGGGTTTTACTGACTAAAACCCACCTGTGTTCCCTCCCTTGCCATGCCAGGGGCCACGGTTTCCCCTTGGGACTACCCGCAACCCCGGCGGGCATCGGTCCTAGCGGACCCCGTCAGTTTTGCTGACATCTCTTTGAGGCGCGCGTGGAACACTACGCGCCGTCGACCCGGGCCTGGTCCTTATCGGACGGCGAGCTGCCCTCTGCTCTCCGTCCGCAGGCCCGCGCCTACGGTGGCCGGAAATCGGCTATCAATTCCCGACGCCCGGGACGTCTCCTACGGCGGCGGTGGCTAGGGCTGGTAGGGCGCGGCCTTTGCCACTTCGCGAGCATTACTGCTTCGCAGAAGGAGGTGACGGCTTGCCATGCCCTCTCGCTCCGCACCATGGCCTGGACCAGCATGGTAAAATCTAAAAATAAAATATTCGCATGTCCTGCCAATCTACATCGAAGTTGTGAAGGAGTACACCTACCTAGTGCAAGTCATCCAGCTCGGTAGACACAACTTTGAGAAAGAAGCCGACAAAAGGTCTAGTTAAGTTGGACAGCGTTTGGAAATCTTCACCAAGTCTTCTCGTCATCAATCCCCATCAGCATTAGTGTGGCCATGATGCTGATGCTGATGGCCGGTGGAGCAGACGAGTCCTAGAGTGGACACCACGTATCGGCAAGCGCAGTGTGAGACGCGCCCCAGCTAGATGTGCCGACGACCTTAAAAAGTTGGCTGGGAGGACAGGGTATTGTGGTGCAGCCTGAGAGAGGCCTATGTCCAGCAGTAGACTGCGATAGGCTGAGTTGATTGAGCCGAACGCGCTTACACATGACAAGAGCGAGCGAAGCGAGCTCTATCACAACAAAATCACAAGCACAGTTTTGTACCGAGCCTGGGAACCGAGCCCAATGACGCCACGGCTGAGCAAAACGCGCTTATTCAAGCGTTGAGCGAGCGAAGCAAAACAGTACCTTAATTACGGAATACACGATCAATCAGAATTTGAATCGTTCTAAAACAGATTGCTAATCCATTGCTTCATCAGTTCGAAAAAAAAGTCTGCTCAACAACGTAAAGAACGCAATGAATATTGTTGAACTGTCAAAATGAAACAGATTAGTCGGAATCGTTTACGATAATGTGTTGCGTAATTAGATAGCAGGTTAAGAGTCAGTTAGATCCCAGTTTTATCGTTAAATGTAGTTCAAACCATATAATTGTTTGTACAAGAGAGTTAACTATATACCTATGAAACTATGAAACGGTCCCGGTAATAGTTATTATTCGTATTTTGTGGCATAAAACATAAAAATATCTACAACATGACGAGTTTAGAGGCAGCTATCAAGCATGTCCCAATTATCGTCACAATAGTACATAAAACGACGAGTTCTAGGTCCAGTAGGAATTTTTAGGTACCAATAAATGTCACACTCGATAAAAAATACTTTTACGTTAAAAGGGTTCTAAATTTCAAGTTAAATCGTTAGTTAATTAACTTAACTAATTCATCAAACAATCAGACTTACCGTAGACCCCACTGAAGCTTCATAAATCAAATCACAAAACTACGTGCTGAGTTCCACATTTAGCAGCTAAACTTACAAAAAAATTAAAAAATTCTGAGACAAACTTTTGAAGTCTAATATTTCAGACGCCGTTACAGTTAAAACTCTGTGTTGTTATTTTAATTATGCAATATATTACCAAAAATATGTTGCCATTAAAATCGGCTAGATTAATGTTTAGTAGAAAAAGATATTGATGTTTTTAGATAATTTGACGAGGATTGGGTCACTGTCGACTTCACCCGCGTTTACCTTAATTAATCGTTACTTGCGAACATATCGTCAGTTTAATCATAACTTGCCATCCGAGAAATGTGCACGCACATGTTATACTTAACTATAGATAAGTTAAGGGAATAGACACTTGAAACATCATAAATTAGATACTTTGCGCAGAGCGTGCCTAACAACGCAATAAGCGAAGGAAACTAACAAGAACACACATTTCAAACGTGTATTAATTGCTGACTTGTAATTAACCAAGATACTACAAAACTCATAAAAAGTATAATCTAGAACTTATAGTGCCGGTTCTATTAAACATTACTGTGCAGAACGCCCAAGTCAGAAATACCGTGGTCGGAAAACATAGAGAAGAATTTTCGTCGGGTGTCGCGCTCGCGATAATATTCTCGTATTTTTATTATAGTTGTTTTGTTAAAAGGTCTTCTAAGGATGCAACTCCATAAAAGATAGCGACCCTTGAAGTTAAAATTCAAGAGCTAATTTTTAAAAGAGGTTCACTCGAAGGCGGTTTGTCGCGATCGCCGGCGCCCCGTCAACGCAGGGCGCTCGTTATAGCGAGCCCCGCGGCGCCGGGACACAATCGCAAACTTACATTATACACCTGCACTCAACAATCCTCAAACGATTTTGAACCTTAAGGTGTTTGTGATGATGTCTAAAAAGTGTTCGTTGCAGCCTCGGGGAACGTGGCGCTGGTTTACAACCAGGCTTCCTCATTACGTCTGTCGGCGTTATTGCCATCTCTTCGCAACTTCAGTAAGCGCCGCTCAGAAAAATATTTACATACATCTCTCGCACAAATATTGGAAGGAAAGGAAACATGCAGTGAACAAGTAATTATGTTTAACTTGATGTGTATTAATATCGTTGTTACCTCTGAAGGCGCTTATTGCAAGCTTTTCGCAGCTCTCTCATGAGATGGCTCGCACACACACCGTGTTTGCCTTACCCCATTATAACACCTATTACCAAGTTAATGGGATTCGCGCCGTGGATGAACGTCACCGATCCCGAGCTTCTTTACTGGTATGTTAAACGAATACCACGAATCGCAACTTCATGATTAGTTTTACTCTAAAAGGTAGTGATGTGCCACTACAAACAAATGATGGAGTTAACCAAAATCGTGAATTTGAATCTTGTAAATGATTTCGAATTACGTTGTAGTTATATTTGCAATTGCTTTGTCGAACCGTTTATCAGCGTGGGCGATAAACGATCATAAAATATGAAGAACATTGTCATAAAAGTTTAGTTTTCGGTGAATCCATTGACTATGCATAACATTAGCGGATTTGGGCATTAGTTTGCGAATTAGCACTTTAGTATTGTGATACAACCTTTGTGTCAACACTTAAATGGTTGGAAATTGAAAACGACCACCTACAATACGTTTATGAGCATTACGTAACGTCCATTCATATTGAAATGCTCAGCACAAACCTCAAGGTAATAAAAGTTATATTTTGAATTACGTAGTGCAATATTGGAAATGAAGAAACAAGACACCTCAGAGTGAGAAGAAGTAAAAATCCAGGATAAAGCGAAAACGTAGAAAGAAATACGCAAGGGATTTGAAAGCCCTTACAGCTGATTACAATTATGGGAACCGTACCATTAAAAAAACTCTTTCAAATGAAGCGCCGCGAGTGAAGACACAGAACAAATTGTTATAAAAGCGCACAGAGCGAGAGTAACCGCCGCACTCACATAAAACTGAACATAAGTCTACAACAATACAAAACTTTCTACGTCCTTAATGCTTCATCGCGTCTTTTGATAGCATTTTCGAACTATAATATCGTTGAGCTTTGTACGTACGTCCGTGTGAACCATCGTTGACTCTACAAGCGATAAATTTCAATGATTTAACTGCCACTTTACCCGTTATGTACTTTAAAGGTAGGAAGCAAAGACACGGCTCGTTTCCCTAATTTGTTGCAATATGTTTACTTTTATTTTAATTACTTTCAAGCGGACACTTTGTGAACACTTTGCGGAGTAAAGAGCTTACAGACTGTAAAATTGGTCGTTAAAACGTTTAGATGTTTTCTGAATACCCATCATGACGCCGCTAATTGGTTTCCATTTAAAGCTTAAGTACGACAATACAGGAACCTTGATACTTAATCTTTGATAGTTACAAAGTAATTTAATTGACCACAGTTGTCTCTAATATCCAGGTGTTTACACGTTTCTCTCCCGTTATGGTTAAATAAAGAAACTCCGATATTTATTAAGGAAAGTTGAAGTTCGTTCATTTAAAAGATAATCAACGATTATGACAAGTTTCTGTTTTATGACCGGTTGATTGAGTCAAAGCCATGGTCTAATACAGGGTATATGATTCTGAACCTCCGGCGTTGAAATATTTCGTCCCATATTTTTTTTTTGGAACCGCTGTTCTATACATTTAGACCGCGGTACCGCGGACCGGTTTTGCAATTTTCTATGAAACAGCAATTTTTTTTTAAATAACCAACGATAATTTTCAACGCCTGGGGCACCTGGGGTTCAGAATAATGTACTGAATCCATGGTAACAGTTTTCGCGTCGATGTATGGCCACCTTGTATTTTCAGAGCTTTCAAAATTGAGAAGCACATCTACGGGCTCTTTCTATTTAGACTTTTAGACAGTTGTCGTGGCTTGTTTATCACCAAACGAAAAAATTACAAAAGTTTCAACCATCTATTATGCACATATTTACACAACATAGTCAGTACATACTGCACTCCACACTGTAAAGTTCCTTTTGTGCATGAAAATGTATGAAAACTCCACACTTACATACTTTATGCATCCTTAGAGAGCGTCAACCAAGGATATGCGAACAGGAGGCAGGAAAAAAACTCTCTTAAAACTAGTTTCACGTTCTATTAGTAAATCAAAAATGTATGCGGTCATACGTCTGTGTAACTTGTAGCTTCATATTCTAGATACGAATATATTTTTTCGCTTGGATTTCTAGGTAAAGCGGAAAAGGTCGTTGGCTTATGCCTAAATAAGTTATGGCGTCACGTCTCGGGTGAAGCCGGGTTTGAAGCTGTGGGCGAATATCGGTGTAATCTGATTGGTTGGCGATCTGGTGATCGGAGTATAATGCTGTTAGCTTGCTAGTGGAAGCTGTTTGCCTATCTACCGAGGAATGCCGCAGTGTTTTTTTGGTACGAGAAATTTTCAAATAGCAAGATACAAGCCCTGCTTAGTTTGGGGGTCAACGGTCTTACCATAAGGTAAAACCGCAAAGCAAGAAGCAGAAGCAAGGCGTTGTGATGTAGGTGCAGACGCCAGCACAACAACTTACTCCAATCTGTCAAATTTTCCCAATCAACATTGAACCTTATTATTTAGTTATAAAGTGAAAAATCTATTAAAGAAATTTGACAGATTGTAGTAACTTGATGTGCTGGCGTCTGTACAAACTTAAGTGTGTTAAGTGTAAGCCTAATAGTCTGTTCGTCACCTTTTCTTTTTGCCAATAAACCTAATTTTTTTTAAGTGACCTCATCTAATCTGTTGAATGAACACCCAAGAAACGTAAAAACGAAATTTCCACAGTTCGTTTTTTAATCCCAGAGAAAATTTGACAGGTGCAAATGTCAAACTTCATATTGAAAAAACAAACAACCTTAAATTGGAAAGCTTAACATAGATCTTGCGACTGGTACCGAATGGAAAACAAACGAAGCAAAGCAGACACCTTTACGGCCTCGATCTATCAAGCAAGGAGACTAAGAACAGCCAAACGACACCAATGGCTTTCCTAGACACATCGAGCTAGGTATGGACCCGATTTTCCGAGTCTCCTGTAACGTAAGACCTTTATAAAGGACATGATCCTTTATGGCAGGATAACAGGGAAGAGTACTGTTGCGATTTATAATTCAGTAGGAAAATGTGAGTCGCAGTTCGAGTAACAATATTGTTTTAGAGATTGATTTACAAGTGCATATTAATGATGGCCGAAGATGTAACGTAATCATCAAAACAAAATACTATCCGCCTTTGTTTTGATGATTAATTTATGCTGGCGGTCATGGGGTATCTGTGTGCATATTCAAATTAGTTCACCATTTTTCCGTGATTGAGTTTCGCAAAAATGGCGAACGAATTTGGATAAAATTTGGCATACAGATAGCCCATGACCGCCAGCATAGAACATCTATAGGACTTTTAATCTCAATAGTACGTTCCCGTAGGATAGTTTTCAACCTCAACGCGGGCAAAGCCGCTGGCAAAAGCTAGTACTTTACACTGTCAGAAATAAGTACAATTTTGATTCAATCAAGTAATTATAATATCTAACTGGAAGTTGACATTCGGTAAATATGTCCAGTCACGGAAATTACTAATTGTTTATCAAACAGACACACCACGCCGTACCGTGTTATAGCCATTTCATATATCGGCCGCTTCTGTGTCTATCGTGACAAAGCAATGCGTGCCGAAGCTTCGTAAGTTTTGCTCGCTAAAAAGTTATCGCGGTAATGCGGTGGTCAAATTAGCGGCTTCACCACGTTTATTATGCACCGCCACCCGGGTGATAAGTGCCGAACTATCGCGACCATAACCGATAATGGTTGGTCACATCTCCGTGTATCGTATCACTGTGCGAAGCTTCGTCACGATAGACGCCAATGCGGCCGCAACATCAGAGCATGACAGTAGCCCATGACCGCCAGCATAGAACATCTATAGGACTTTTAATCTCAATAGTACGTTCCCGTAGGATAGTTTTCAACCTCAACGCGGGCAAAGCCGCTGGCAAAAGCTAGTACTTTACACTGTCAGAAATAAGTACAATTTTGATTCAATCAAGTAATTATAATATCTAACTGGAAGTTGACATTCGGTAAATATGTCCAGTCACGGAAATTACTAATTGTTTATCAAACAGACACACCACGCCGTACCGTGTTATAGCCATTTCATATATCGGCCGCTTCTGTGTCTATCGTGACAAAGCAATGCGTGCCGAAGCTTCGTAAGTTTTGCTCGCTAAAAAGTTATCGCGGTAATGCGGTGGTCAAATTAGCGGCTTCACCACGTTTATTATGCACCGCCACCCGGGTGATAAGTGCCGAACTATCGCGACCATAACCGATAATGGTTGGTCACATCTCCGTGTATCGTATCACTGTGCGAAGCTTCGTCACGATAGACGCCAATGCGGCCGCAACATCAGAGCATGACAGTAGGTTGTGGTTTGAATAAACGGACAATATTAAAATTGGTATTCAATTAATTTCCCTGATTTTACCTACAGACCGTTCTCTATAATTTGTCCGTTGCCATCATGATATACTAATAGAGTCCAAAATGGCGACTGACAGAACAGTGCTACCAATCGCGTCACGGCACAACTTATATTGAACGTATAGAAAAGTGCACATTTGAAGTTCATGCCAAAGACTTTAAAATTACCAATCGGATGCCGCAGCAAAACCTTCAAGTAGACTTTTTCTACGTTAACCAACATACATTTAACTTGAAATATCTTTCGTGAAAAACAATATATTGTAGTGAAAGACCACAAACAACGTGCACGCTTCCTTTAAGCTCATATACAATTTAATTCCATTACAGTACTTACGCTCGCCGTCGCCCGAACAATGGTCAGCTTAGCTATTAAACAATAGGACCGTTATTGATCTCAAACACACTAATTTGAAACTTCCTAGATAAAGTAGAGAAACCTGTTGAAAAGCTCGTATAAATGTTTTGTGAGCGTCCATTAATTTGGTTTGATTTCGTAGATTCTTGACTTAGAGAGAGATTTTAACGAAATCTTTATTGGTTAGTTGTTCTCTTAGATTTAATGATCTATTTATTTTTTCGTCGGTTTAAATTCTAATTGTAATGTAGCGGTTACACCGCCACATACGAACTACGCAGCAAAGACATAACGTCACACAATTCCTGCATCGCGCAGTTAGAGTTTACCGCGCGAACGACATATAATAAGACTATCCGAAATCAACTTTCAGGCAAAATCCGGCGAAACAGTAAGAACCCTTAGTGGTCACTTGCAAGAAGCCCTAGTAAAAAAAAAAACTTTCGGGCAGTTGCCCGCCAGAACAACACCCGTCTGGTCGGAGGATCCTCCCTTTTCTATGGTGGATGAATGAACTTTACACCCTGTTCCTCATACCTATAAAATAACATAACATCACGCCTGTACTCCCCAAAGGGTTAGGCAGAGGTGTACCTATAGGTACACGTCTACTGTACTGTACTATAGTACGCCCACATTCCGCCAGTTATTTTTAAGAGTGTTTATTCTGAAAGTTGGCAACGTCGCAAATAGATGTCAAATATTTCGCTGTTTTGATTAATTTGATAATATTTCTGTATGGAAATAAAAAATGTGGCTAACTAGCGAACTAGAATATTGATTATGAAATGCAATAATTAATATCGTAACACCGAATAGTTAGTTTTAGATGTAAAAAAAGTATTTGGAAACTTTCCAAATGCCTTTTTTTCACCTAAAATGGGTACAACATCAAATTCAATGTTATAATTGCAATTCATTATTAATATTCTAGTCAATTGGTTAGCCACATTTCTTATTTCCATATAGTATTATTTCCAAATTAATCGAAACATGTAAATATTTGACAGCTATTTACGACGTTGCCAACTTTTAGGATGCACCCTCTTAAGTCCCATGTAATAGGAGCCTATCGCCATCTATCGGGCACAAATTCAGACTCCGGGCTGCTACTGAGAAATTCCAGATGGAAAAACCCAAGAACATTTTGCCCGACCCGGGAATCGAACCCAGTGCCTCACGCTCAGCAGTAGCGCTTGCGACCACAAGACCAACGCCAATTATAATTATGTCTAGGTATCAGGGGCGTAGACTCCGTACAAGCCGATTCCTATCGGCTTCCCTTCGGTAATTCGGAACACAACCACTCTATCGTCATTGAATAATCACACTATTAGTATTTGAATACAATTAAAACATTACAAAACGCCTACATAAAAATTTTTGTCTTTATATCCCAACAACAAAACATTTCGCTCTAAAATAACTCGTAGGCGCGTACGGGTTATCGTGAATTTAATTTCTATAGAAAATATAGTCCGTCTTGACGTCACTCGGTCACGTGACACCGCCCTTTCTTAGCAGCCGAGTAAGCCGGTTTGCAACGAGTTACTATAGGGACAGTAGGCGAAAACGCGCTCGTGTGAACGAGAAAGAACTATGTATTGCTATTTCTCACTCGTTCTCGCATTTGATATTCGGTTGTTGTCGTTGAGTATCGTAATGCGTTCGGCTCGGTGTTCGGACATCAAAACATTATTTCATCATTCGATTGACAATGTGTTGGTTTTTGTCGTAATCGCAACCATATAATTTGTTTACAGTAGTTAATTTGCATTTTGTATTCATTGTATTCATTAGTTTATCATTACTAGTACGAGTAATATTTGTTTTCAGGTATAGAAAAGTGATTAAGATAGTGTTTGTGTTATGAGTTTAGTGAAAGAAACGTACGTTGATTGAACTACGTTGTAATTAGGTATTTGGGGTAAGTAGAAAGTTTAATAAGTTGAACTTACATCATTAGAGTAGATTTGAAAAATGATTAGTACTATCAGTAGGATTAGGATGGCGGCAAATAGTTTTGATTGTTGCTTGACGAATTATTTACTTTGTGAGGAAACATGCTTTTCAAGGTTTGAAAATAAGAAACACATAATTAATACTGAATTCTTTATTAATACCTACATTATGAAACAAATTCCATAATTAAAAATACTTTTTGTATTATAATTACATTTGATTTCACTCTTAGAGTAAAATCAGATGTGCTGTCATCTTGTGTTGAAACGCCAAACTAGCTTCACAAATCTCAAAATAGTATTTCTACTCGCCGACAGATGTCGTTAAACGAATCACAGAACAACTTGATTATTTTTCGCTAATTCGTATGAAGCTCCTATTAGAAAAGTAAATCGAAATAGGAATTTAAGAAACGGTTTATTGACACCATTATTTTGTTAGATACACAAGAAGTAGCTTTTCGCGGCCACGATGAAGGTCTGAATTCCAATAACCGCGGTAACTATATCAAAACTTTGTTATATCTGAGGAAATATGATCCGTAATGAACTCGCATTTAGAACTATGATCTTCAGTTCAGAACCCCGTGTTTTCTGGTCTCTCTAGTGATATTCAAAATGATTTAATACATTGTATTGCATCCGTTTTACGAGACCACATTAGATAAGAGATAGATAAAGCTCAATTTCTGTCTGTAATGATTGACGAAACTCCAGATGTCAGATGTCGAAAATTCGTGATGCATGTCCATATGGCAATGTTTGTTTTTGGACACGTAAATAGTATCATCTTATCATATAGTAAATAGTAACATCTGCCTGTACAAGACTGAAGAGCCAGAAAGCTAGCCACAAATTGTAAGTAACTGGACTTCACGCGCGGAGCGGACTTCAAAGCGCACAGAGCGAGAGTAACCGCCGCACTCACATAAAACTGAACATAAGTCTACAACAATACAAAACTTTCTACGTCCTTAATGCTTCATCGCGTCTTTTGATAGCATTTTCGAACTATAATATCGTTGAGCTTTGTACGTACGTCCGTGTGAACCATCGTTGACTCTACAAGCGATAAATTTCAATGATTTAACTGCCACTTTACCCGTTATGTACTTTAAAGGTAGGAAGCAAAGACACGGCTCGTTTCCCTAATTTGTTGCAATATGTTTACTTTTATTTTAATTACTTTCAAGCGGACACTTTGTGAACACTTTGCGGAGTAAAGAGCTTACAGACTGTAAAATTGGTCGTTAAAACGTTTAGATGTTTTCTGAATACCCATCATGACGCCGCTAATTGGTTTCCATTTAAAGCTTAAGTACGACAATACAGGAACCTTGATACTTAATCTTTGATAGTTACAAAGTAATTTAATTGACCACAGTTGTCTCTAATATCCAGGTGTTTACACGTTTCTCTCCCGTTATGGTTAAATAAAGAAACTCCGATATTTATTAAGGAAAGTTGAAGTTCGTTCATTTAAAAGATAATCAACGATTATGACAAGTTTCTGTTTTATGACCGGTTGATTGAGTCAAAGCCATGGTCTAATACAGGGTATATGATTCTGAACCTCCGGCGTTGAAATATTTCGTCCCATATTTTTTTTTTGGAACCGCTGTTCTATACATTTAGACCGCGGTACCGCGGACCGGTTTTGCAATTTTCTATGAAACAGCAATTTTTTTTTAAATAACCAACGATAATTTTCAACGCCTGGGGCACCTGGGGTTCAGAATAATGTACTGAATCCATGGTAACAGTTTTCGCGTCGATGTATGGCCACCTTGTATTTTCAGAGCTTTCAAAATTGAGAAGCACATCTACGGGCTCTTTCTATTTAGACTTTTAGACAGTTGTCGTGGCTTGTTTATCACCAAGCGAAAAAATTACAAAAGTTTCAACCATCTATTATGCACATATTTACACAACATAGTCAGTACATACTGCACTCCACACTGTAAAGTTCCTTTTGTGCATGAAAATGTATGAAAACTCCACACTTACATACTTTATGCATCCTTAGAGAGCGTCAACCAAGGATATGCGAACAGGAGGCAGGAAAAAAACTCTCTTAAAACTAGTTTCACGTTCTATTAGTAAATCAAAAATGTATGCGGTCATACGTCTGTGTAACTTGTAGCTTCATATTCTAGATACGAATATATTTTTTCGCTTGGATTTCTAGGTAAAGCGGAAAAGGTCGTTGGCTTATGCCTAAATAAGTTATGGCGTCACGTCTCGGGTGAAGCCGGGTTTGAAGCTGTGGGCGAATATCGGTGTAATCTGATTGGTTGGCGATCTGGTGATCGGAGTATAATGCTGTTAGCTTGCTAGTGGAAGCTGTTTGCCTATCTACCGAGGAATGCCGCAGTGTTTTTTTGGTACGAGAAATTTTCAAATAGCAAGATACAAGCCCTGCTTAGTTTGGGGGTCAACGGTCTTACCATAAGGTAAAACCGCAAAGCAAGAAGCAGAAGCAAGGCGTTGTGATGTAGGTGCAGACGCCAGCACAACAACTTACTCCAATCTGTCAAATTTTCCCAATCAACATTGAACCTTATTATTTAGTTATAAAGTGAAAAATCTATTAAAGAAATTTGACAGATTGTAGTAACTTGATGTGCTGGCGTCTGTACAAACTTAAGTGTGTTAAGTGTAAGCCTAATAGTCTGTTCGTCACCTTTTCTTTTTGCCAATAAACCTAATTTTTTTTAAGTGACCTCATCTAATCTGTTGAATGAACACCCAAGAAACGTAAAAACGAAATTTCCACAGTTCGTTTTTTAATCCCAGAGAAAATTTGACAGGTGCAAATGTCAAACTTCATATTGAAAAAACAAACAACCTTAAATTGGAAAGCTTAACATAGATCTTGCGACTGGTACCGAATGGAAAACAAACGAAGCAAAGCAGACACCTTTACGGCCTCGATCTATCAAGCAAGGAGACTAAGAACAGCCAAACGACACCAATGGCTTTCCTAGACACATCGAGCTAGGTATGGACCCGATTTTCCGAGTCTCCTGTAACGTAAGACCTTTATAAAGGACATGATCCTTTATGGCAGGATAACAGGGAAGAGTACTGTTGCGATTTATAATTCAGTAGGAAAATGTGAGTCGCAGTTCGAGTAACAATATTGTTTTAGAGATTGATTTACAAGTGCATATTAATGATGGCCGAAGATGTAACGTAATCATCAAAACAAAATACTATCCGCCTTTGTTTTGATGATTAATTTATGCTGGCGGTCATGGGGTATCTGTGTGCATATTCAAATTAGTTCACCATTTTTCCGTGATTGAGTTTCGCAAAAATGGCGAACGAATTTGGATAAAATTTGGCATACAGATAGCCCATGACCGCCAGCATAGAACATCTATAGGACTTTTAATCTCAATAGTACGTTCCCGTAGGATAGTTTTCAACCTCAACGCGGGCAAAGCCGCTGGCAAAAGCTAGTACTTTACACTGTCAGAAATAAGTACAATTTTGATTCAATCAAGTAATTATAATATCTAACTGGAAGTTGACATTCGGTAAATATGTCCAGTCACGGAAATTACTAATTGTTTATCAAACAGACACACCACGCCGTACCGTGTTATAGCCATTTCATATATCGGCCGCTTCTGTGTCTATCGTGACAAAGCAATGCGTGCCGAAGCTTCGTAAGTTTTGCTCGCTAAAAAGTTATCGCGGTAATGCGGTGGTCAAATTAGCGGCTTCACCACGTTTATTATGCACCGCCACCCGGGTGATAAGTGCCGAACTATCGCGACCATAACCGATAATGGTTGGTCACATCTCCGTGTATCGTATCACTGTGCGAAGCTTCGTCACGATAGACGCCAATGCGGCCGCAACATCAGAGCATGACAGTAGCCCATGACCGCCAGCATAGAACATCTATAGGACTTTTAATCTCAATAGTACGTTCCCGTAGGATAGTTTTCAACCTCAACGCGGGCAAAGCCGCTGGCAAAAGCTAGTACTTTACACTGTCAGAAATAAGTACAATTTTGATTCAATCAAGTAATTATAATATCTAACTGGAAGTTGACATTCGGTAAATATGTCCAGTCACGGAAATTACTAATTGTTTATCAAACAGACACACCACGCCGTACCGTGTTATAGCCATTTCATATATCGGCCGCTTCTGTGTCTATCGTGACAAAGCAATGCGTGCCGAAGCTTCGTAAGTTTTGCTCGCTAAAAAGTTATCGCGGTAATGCGGTGGTCAAATTAGCGGCTTCACCACGTTTATTATGCACCGCCACCCGGGTGATAAGTGCCGAACTATCGCGACCATAACCGATAATGGTTGGTCACATCTCCGTGTATCGTATCACTGTGCGAAGCTTCGTCACGATAGACGCCAATGCGGCCGCAACATCAGAGCATGACAGTAGGTTGTGGTTTGAATAAACGGACAATATTAAAATTGGTATTCAATTAATTTCCCTGATTTTACCTACAGACCGTTCTCTATAATTTGTCCGTTGCCATCATGATATACTAATAGAGTCCAAAATGGCGACTGACAGAACAGTGCTACCAATCGCGTCACGGCACAACTTATATTGAACGTATAGAAAAGTGCACATTTGAAGTTCATGCCAAAGACTTTAAAATTACCAATCGGATGCCGCAGCAAAACCTTCAAGTAGACTTTTTCTACGTTAACCAACATACATTTAACTTGAAATATCTTTCGTGAAAAACAATATATTGTAGTGAAAGACCACAAACAACGTGCACGCTTCCTTTAAGCTCATATACAATTTAATTCCATTACAGTACTTACGCTCGCCGTCGCCCGAACAATGGTCAGCTTAGCTATTAAACAATAGGACCGTTATTGATCTCAAACACACTAATTTGAAACTTCCTAGATAAAGTAGAGAAACCTGTTGAAAAGCTCGTATAAATGTTTTGTGAGCGTCCATTAATTTGGTTTGATTTCGTAGATTCTTGACTTAGAGAGAGATTTTAACGAAATCTTTATTGGTTAGTTGTTCTCTTAGATTTAATGATCTATTTATTTTTTCGTCGGTTTAAATTCTAATTGTAATGTAGCGGTTACACCGCCACATACGAACTACGCAGCAAAGACATAACGTCACACAATTCCTGCATCGCGCAGTTAGAGTTTACCGCGCGAACGACATATAATAAGACTATCCGAAATCAACTTTCAGGCAAAATCCGGCGAAACAGTAAGAACCCTTAGTGGTCACTTGCAAGAAGCCCTAGTAAAAAAAAAAACTTTCGGGCAGTTGCCCGCCAGAACAACACCCGTCTGGTCGGAGGATCCTCCCTTTTCTATGGTGGATGAATGAACTTTACACCCTGTTCCTCATACCTATAAAATAACATAACATCACGCCTGTACTCCCCAAAGGGTTAGGCAGAGGTGTACCTATAGGTACACGTCTACTGTACTGTACTATAGTACGCCCACATTCCGCCAGTTATTTTTAAGAGTGTTTATTCTGAAAGTTGGCAACGTCGCAAATAGATGTCAAATATTTCGCTGTTTTGATTAATTTGATAATATTTCTGTATGGAAATAAAAAATGTGGCTAACTAGCGAACTAGAATATTGATTATGAAATGCAATAATTAATATCGTAACACCGAATAGTTAGTTTTAGATGTAAAAAAAGTATTTGGAAACTTTCCAAATGCCTTTTTTTCACCTAAAATGGGTACAACATCAAATTCAATGTTATAATTGCAATTCATTATTAATATTCTAGTCAATTGGTTAGCCACATTTCTTATTTCCATATAGTATTATTTCCAAATTAATCGAAACATGTAAATATTTGACAGCTATTTACGACGTTGCCAACTTTTAGGATGCACCCTCTTAAGTCCCATGTAATAGGAGCCTATCGCCATCTATCGGGCACAAATTCAGACTCCGGGCTGCTACTGAGAAATTCCAGATGGAAAAACCCAAGAACATTTTGCCCGACCCGGGAATCGAACCCAGTGCCTCACGCTCAGCAGTAGCGCTTGCGACCACAAGACCAACGCCAATTATAATTATGTCTAGGTATCAGGGGCGTAGACTCCGTACAAGCCGATTCCTATCGGCTTCCCTTCGGTAATTCGGAACACAACCACTCTATCGTCATTGAATAATCACACTATTAGTATTTGAATACAATTAAAACATTACAAAACGCCTACATAAAAATTTTTGTCTTTATATCCCAACAACAAAACATTTCGCTCTAAAATAACTCGTAGGCGCGTACGGGTTATCGTGAATTTAATTTCTATAGAAAATATAGTCCGTCTTGACGTCACTCGGTCACGTGACACCGCCCTTTCTTAGCAGCCGAGTAAGCCGGTTTGCAACGAGTTACTATAGGGACAGTAGGCGAAAACGCGCTCGTGTGAACGAGAAAGAACTATGTATTGCTATTTCTCACTCGTTCTCGCATTTGATATTCGGTTGTTGTCGTTGAGTATCGTAATGCGTTCGGCTCGGTGTTCGGACATCAAAACATTATTTCATCATTCGATTGACAATGTGTTGGTTTTTGTCGTAATCGCAACCATATAATTTGTTTACAGTAGTTAATTTGCATTTTGTATTCATTGTATTCATTAGTTTATCATTACTAGTACGAGTAATATTTGTTTTCAGGTATAGAAAAGTGATTAAGATAGTGTTTGTGTTATGAGTTTAGTGAAAGAAACGTACGTTGATTGAACTACGTTGTAATTAGGTATTTGGGGTAAGTAGAAAGTTTAATAAGTTGAACTTACATCATTAGAGTAGATTTGAAAAATGATTAGTACTATCAGTAGGATTAGGATGGCGGCAAATAGTTTTGATTGTTGCTTGACGAATTATTTACTTTGTGAGGAAACATGCTTTTCAAGGTTTGAAAATAAGAAACACATAATTAATACTGAATTCTTTATTAATACCTACATTATGAAACAAATTCCATAATTAAAAATACTTTTTGTATTATAATTACATTTGATTTCACTCTTAGAGTAAAATCAGATGTGCTGTCATCTTGTGTTGAAACGCCAAACTAGCTTCACAAATCTCAAAATAGTATTTCTACTCGCCGACAGATGTCGTTAAACGAATCACAGAACAACTTGATTATTTTTCGCTAATTCGTATGAAGCTCCTATTAGAAAAGTAAATCGAAATAGGAATTTAAGAAACGGTTTATTGACACCATTATTTTGTTAGATACACAAGAAGTAGCTTTTCGCGGCCACGATGAAGGTCTGAATTCCAATAACCGCGGTAACTATATCAAAACTTTGTTATATCTGAGGAAATATGATCCGTAATGAACTCGCATTTAGAACTATGATCTTCAGTTCAGAACCCCGTGTTTTCTGGTCTCTCTAGTGATATTCAAAATGATTTAATACATTGTATTGCATCCGTTTTACGAGACCACATTAGATAAGAGATAGATAAAGCTCAATTTCTGTCTGTAATGATTGACGAAACTCCAGATGTCAGATGTCGAAAATTCGTGATGCATGTCCATATGGCAATGTTTGTTTTTGGACACGTAAATAGTATCATCTTATCATATAGTAAATAGTAACATCTGCCTGTACAAGACTGAAGAGCCAGAAAGCTAGCCACAAATTGTAAGTAACTGGACTTCACGCACGGCTGCAGCCCCTGGTTTTTTTTTTTTTTTTTTTTTTTTTTTTTTTTTTTTTTTTTTTTTTTTTTTTTTTTTTCCTTTTGTTTTGGCTCCGGCTTACCTTTTCTATTACGGCACCCTTCGCCACTGCTAGGTATAGAAAGCTTTTAATGAAACTTTCCTAGATTCTACAAACACACTATTACTTCGATGCTCGTAAATGATTAGTTATAAGTGCCTCCTTATACATATAATAGTCGATCCTTACATATTGGATCCTATTAATAACAGGGCCCTACTAAATTCAATCATCAGCTATATGTACGTATGTTTCCGAGAGAGCAATTTATTATTGAATACAATTAATTTAATAGAAAATGGTACCATATCTGGAACTGATGTTTTCGACAAACGTCAATCAGAAGTACCGTAGCATATAATCAATCACTAAGGTCTACAATGTTATAATTAATAGTTTGATGCTGAAGTACTGATTGGATCGTACGTCATTTCCATGCCCATTGTCACTATCACTATAAAGTGCCATACTATAATGTCTGTATGAAAGCTACCTACCCACATACAAAAGTCTAGTCTAGTCAAGAGCTATCTACTTTTATCGTTATTATAATCTACCATTACTTTTTTAATCACGCAGGTCAGTGTTTTTTACATTGAAAAGTGTCCATTCTGATTTTCATTTAAAATGAATAGCTTTATATCATGTATTTACCTACCCCAAAATTCAAAGTCCAGTGTCTACTGACCATTTTGTCGAATGAATATCGTAATTATCCGAGGTTGGATTCGAGAAGGGACAAAAACCAGGACCTTTAGAAGAGGACAAGGACAAAAAAAAACAAAACACGGTCAGTACACGGTCACGAGCTCATGTAATCCAAATAGATAGATCTTTCTGTCAGTGTCGCATTGTCCGCGGATGGGGCGTGTCGCTACACACTAAAGTATATACCGAGCCACGAAAGCTCAAAGAACTCAGAATAGATACTAAGGACTAAGGACCCATTCACCAGACGTCAATTATCAATTTATCACTTAGCTAATGATTTTCTCGGTGGGAGTTAATTAATCGTTTGCAGATGTAGGAATGGATGTGGATGTTAATTTACTGTAATTGGCCCCACGTTTTGATGAAGGTTTCGTTTTAACAGAAATATTGAAAACATAATTGACTCATTTAGAACAAACACTAAAATCTTAATCAAACATTCATGTATCAACATTTTCCGTAGGCACCTACTCGAACGCTTTTATGGTATGTTAAAGGATATTAAATATCCTTTATGAAATGAAATTGGTCTACATTAAATGAAATTTTCATTTAATGTAGACCAATTTAGAAACAATGAACCTACGAATTAGTTTTCGATTGTGAAACAATTTAATATACTCCTACCAACCCTGAATGTCAAAGAAATATAAGTTCAATATGCACGTTTTATGGTAAACAATCTGATTTTCGAAACAATAAAGACTTTTTATTTTGAACTATAAAATAAAAGCGGTGAGAATAAATCTTCAAAATATTTACATTTACGTGAAGTTGGGGCGTAAAATAAATATTTAATGTCAATAGAGTTCTTTGGTTGAAACTGGAAATTATTGCGGTCGTATTTGAGAAGTTCAATCATTGTTAACACTAAAGCTTTTATTCTTTTATGGGGACTATAAAGCATGTTGACATGACGGTGCAGCAGTGAGGCTTGTTCGCGGCGATCTGTGGGTGCCTCCATAAACACGTCCCGTAGGCGTCTGGGTGTGTACTGTGTAATGTGTACTCCCATGCAGATAACGCTAACGGTGCTAACAGTAGGTGGATCAATTTTGTTTCGTCCTATAACGGGGTTTCTTAACATCGCTGCTCATCTCCGTAGTCCGGCTGCTGTGGCACGCTCCGTGTTAGTAGACAATCAGTTTCCACACTTTCTACACAAAGTGCATTTCACCTTCGAATACGATTTTGATTCCCAAAGTAGGCAAATAGTCTACTCGAAAGTCACACATATTACCAACTAGCTTTTGCCCGCGGCTTCGCCCGCGTGGATGTCGGAAAATATCCCACAGGAACGTGCTACCGGGATTCAGCGTATCCTATGTCCTACCTAACTCAGGTCATGGCCTATCCTTATACCTTCTTTCTTCTTTTTCAATTGAAAAGTTAAGTATGTTCTCAATCCAGTTTGGAAATTCGGGCAGCCGAGCCGCTTACAGCTTTGAGACGGAAACCTTTTTTTTTTTTTGAGATATCATCAAATAACTTCTCTCGCTCTGGGTGGAGCGGAAGGGCATGTCAGACTCTTACTGACTAAAACCCACCCGTGTTCCATCAGTTGCCTGTACGTCGCCTGGGGCCACGGTCTCCCCTTAGGACTTTCCCGCAACCCCGGCAGGCATCGGCCCTAGCGGACCCCGTCAATTGTGCTGACATCTCTAAGAGGCGCGCGTAGAACACAACGCGCTGTCGACCCGGGCCTGGTCCTTATCGGACGGCGAGCTACCCATTGTCACAGGGCGCTAGTCCTACTCTTTTTTTCTACCCACAACGGGGAAGCTCTTGGCCTGCATCTCACCTGATGGTAAGTGATGATCAGGCCGAAGGTGGAAGCGAGCTTCACCCGGAATCTTCAACCATTAGGGGAACAGCTTATCTTATCTACTGCCGAAACACAAACATGCTGTTAACATTGTTGTTATACTCACACTATCGCCCGGTTATAAAATAAAAAACAACTGGTTTATATGACTCTAAATGCCTTACTTAAAATACTCATTATTAATTTTCCTATTTTATTTATCATTAATTTGTAATACCTACTCTAGGGCCGCCATTGAACACACAATACTTATGTACATGACGTTAGAAAGGTTAATTTATGAACTTTAATAACTTTTGACAGACTGGGAAAATTGTAGTTAAATAAAGATTAAATGATAATAATTCAAGATAAGGACTATTAAGTATATTTCCAATACCTTAAATCTCTTTAAAATAAGACACAAAAAAATCAATATTACATGGAAATTTTAAATTCAACCCCTATTTTACCCCTTTGGGGGTTGATTTTACAAATACTCTGATACGCGTATTTCCTTATTTTTTACGAAAAGCATAAATGCAAATTTTCATATCGCTAACATAAGAAATCCCACAAACCATACAAACTTTCATCCCTTATATCACCCCCTTAAGGGTTATTTTTGAGACAAAAAGTACCCTATGTCTTTCTCCAGGATGTCATCTACCTCCTTGCCAAATTTTAAAATCTCTTGAAAATAAGATCAAAAAATCAATTTTACATAGAAATTTTAAATTCAACCCTTATTTTACCCCTTTGGGGGTTGATTTTACAAAAACTCTGATACGCGTATTTCCTTATTTCTTTCCAAAAGCATAAATTTAAATTTTCATATCGCTAACATAAGAAATGCTGGGTTTCCCATACAAACTTTCATCCCTTATATCACCCCCTTAAGGGTTATTTTTGAGACAAAAAGTACCCTATGTCCTTCTCCAGGATGCCATCTATCTCCTTGCCAAATTTTATCGAAATCCGTTCAGTGGTTTAGCCGTGAAAAGGTAACATACAGACAGACAGACAGACAGACAGAGTTACTTTCGAATTTATAATATTAGTATGGATTCCCAAAATCTATTACGAGTACGAACATTCAGAATCACAGCTTTGCCACAAAGCTGAAAGCCTCAAATCCTCACACCATGATTTTAATGTAAACACCTGCTCACCCGCAACGCGTGTGCAATAAACAGCTAGAAATACTGTGGTTACCGCAAAATAAGAATAGAAAAGACTGGAAAAATGCGCGTATGGAGCTTTTCAATAAAACCAGTCGCGTGAAACTGGGCTATTGGTTTTCTTTGCGAATAGGTACCGCGTGCTAATTCGAACCGAACCGAGGCCGGGACCAACCCTGGCCGAACTACCGACCATGCAAATATGAAATACTTGTATATCCCGCCCATTATTGAGTAATTGAATAGATATAGTGGTTGTTTATTTTTGTTTATCAGCGTCAGTCCGCCCACTGTGGAGAATCTATTGGCAGTATAAAAGCTGTTCGATTGTATCTTCGCTCGCGTCTTTATCTCTATGATCCACTGTTTGTTTTTTGTTTCTACATCTGTATTCTATAACTATCATTGACCTTGCTTCTTTCTAATACAATAAATCTAAAATATATAGCTAGTTTACCGTTAAAGGTAAAATAACATTCTCCAAATCTGTAATAAGTTCACATTAAAATAAATTGTAATCGATTCATAAGTATTTAGTATCGAAAATATCATCTCCGTTTTATTAAACTTGGATTACAGTATAGTACAAACTAATTTACAATAAGCCTTCGAAGTTCTTCAACTAATTAATTCGATTTTCTTTCTTGATTCTTATCAAATATTAAAGCTGTCACTTATTGGAGAAGATTTCAATTTAAAGCCAATAAAAGAATGTAATTATTATTTTATAACTTATAAATTGGACAAACAATTCAAATCAACAATTTATTAAGCATTAATTATAGATTTCTAAGAGAAGGCGCCATTTAAAGTATGATCGATGAAATTTCTGAACATTACGTATGTTATTATTAACTAATTATAATAAAAATAGATATGAGCCGTGGAGGTCGGTCTGCTGTATTGAGGACAAATTCTTTAGTATGTTGATGTAATATGATTTTCTCGTTTATAATACATAATACAAGAAACATTAACGAGTAGTTAGAAGTAATAAAGAGATATACATAGGTTTATAATACGAGCCAAACTGTACGCCCACGACCCGTTGAAATATGAAGACAGTTCAAGTTATTGGAAGTAGTATAATATATTTAAAGGTGAGATAATATATTAATATCAAGGTCCATATTCCTTTACCAATTATATCATGTCTTTTGTTTTGGCTAGGATGTCTTATTTATAGCATTGACTTCAGAAAGTTAATATTAAGCACACTGCGTAGGCATGTGCTCGAAAATAATATACCTACGTCTTCTCTTTATTAAGAAACTATCGATAATATTATATTTCATTTTCACTCACGTTTGATTTTTTTTTAGAAAAGAAAAGAAATGTGATTCAAGTTTAGGGCTGTCAATAGAAATAGGAGATCCCACATTTGCTGATGGCATTCGGTGCTATGCGAAAAGTGAACCGATTAGTCTGCTATTGGTCAAGCCAAGTCTTCCAATCTCATTCAATCAGACAAAATCAGTGATTTTTTTCCGAATTCCTTTGAATTAAACACCATGAGGTGATTATAATAAATTATTTTTAATTCAAAAGAAAGTTGATTATTGGATTGTGCTCATGAATATTCTCGTTATTTGTACTTAACAGCACGTATTCGCTGCATCACGGTTGTCGTACACCGGCTACACGGGCGGGAAGCACGCCGCACGCCCGAGCCGCGCCAGCGATCACTACCACCATGACTCCACAATTTCTGCTCCATTTATGTTAAATTTTATATTAACATATTCATTTACATAGCCAGCTTGTGGGATAAACGCTTCGTTCTTATTATCGGACCTAATTATTGGTCTTTGTGTTCAAATTCGAGAAGAATTTTTTATTCAAATCGAGTCACGTTGCGTTGGCGTTGTGGCGAAACAATTGAATAGATGATCCTTTCTATTGAGTCGTTAAGGTTAATAATTGTTATATTGTACGCCCATAGACGCAAACTCAAACGAAAGATAAATCTACGGATAGAAATTGAAATGATATTTTGGAACACACATATTTTATTTCCACTAACGGAATACATTAGAAAGAACGCTGGGAGTCACATAAATCCTGCTATGGCAGGGGACGTCACATAAACTTGATTTATCTTTTCTGACGTAAGTTAACTCTTATCAAAACCGTAGGTTACAAATTCAACGCAACGAAAATATTTTTATAGGAAAATTTAATTCAGAAAGCAGTTTTTGGAATAATATAATGAAGACAGTTTTTCTTGCGACTAGACGTTATTAGTTTTCGTAATTGGTATTGTAATTGAACAAAATGATTGATCAAATTGGTAGGAGATTATGAATCCAAATATGCCCTAGGAAAATGGATTGATTGAACATGATTCTGAAAGTCAAGTATTCAATAGGATTTTCTGGTTGAAAACCTTACGTGAAGCAATAAGTTCTTTCGAATTTCGGTATCCTAATCAATAATAAGTGTTCAACCTATCACTAAATCCTACTATCCTACTTATATTATAAATGTGAAAGTTTATATGTTTGGATGTTTGTTACTCAATCACGCAATAACGGCTTAACAGATTTTAATGAAATTTGGCATACAGATAGTTTATAATCTGGATTAACATATAGTATTTGTATCCTGGTATGTTAGTACGTTCCCGTGGGATCATTTCCGAACTCCACGCGGGTGAAGTCGCGGGCGAATGCTAATACTTACATCTATATTTGTAAGTAAAAACTGTAAACTCAGTAAATCTGATTCAGTACATAAAAATCACGTGTATTTTAACTTTAATTCTCAGTAGTGCCTACAGCTACCTACTGCAGAGCTACTTGAATAACTTAAAGGTAGAAACAAAAGCTCTTTCCAGCCCATTGACGATCGTTTTAAGTCAAACAACACAATAACTTAAACAATCAACTCTATATTTGCACATTATATTTGCCATCTCATATTTGTACTGCTAAGTGTTGCGAATAAATATACGATTGTCGATAAAAAGCTGTGCCGTAAGTAAAATGTTATTCGATAAATCGAATCGAACGATTCGATATAAAATCGTTTAGTATATTCTTGTAATAAAAACTTTGTTCGAAACGTTTTCAGTTTAAGAGTTTACTCGTTGACGTAGTCTTGCTGGAAATCTTTGAGAAACTTCTGAATTACTTTCAATGATTTTATATTCTATCAGCGGTCTTCCTGACGATTTTAAACCGCTGGGTTTTGGATAAAGCCTGTGTTTTTGCGTAGTTTTATAGTTCTATTGTCTTTTTAGCAACTAAGCTGTTGTATTTTGACCTACTAAACCAAAATGTTTTTGGTTTTCAAATTAACATTCAAATTCTTCCATATATCTGGATCTTGCTGTCAAAGGGCAAAATACACGAAGCGATCAAAGCAATACCTACACACAACAAGAATGCTTTGAGCATAAAGGTAATATTCCACCCTCATAGGGAAGGGAAAGTGTCAATTAATTGAAATTACATGCAAATTATATCGTACGTTACGCAGGTGAGCAGCAATAGTATCAATTTAATTGCATTAGAAGTTTACGGCGGCGTCGCAGCACTAATTTCCTCAAAGCCATAAAATTGCAATTAGACGCAAATTTGTTTCTAGGTACGAAACCTGATCACCGGTTCTAATTAGCCAGTTAACTTGTAAACAATAATAACGTCACGTTGCCGCCGCGCCGGGTGGAGGGTTATATAAAATATTCATGTTTACAGCTACTAATTTACATAAATCTTTTTAAAAGTCGGTGACTCGATTTCATTACAACGGTTTAATGTGTAGTTACACTACTATTAGGTGTCATAAATGTAAATCGTAATTACAATAATAATGAACGGTTAAATTTTGATGTTGGTTTTTGTAACGAGGTCAACTTGACCCGTAGTTGTGACAAACTTACTTGCTACCACATTAATGCACTTAAAAACCAAATAAAAGTAAATACCCTCTACGCAGATGATCAAGTTCTACTTCCATCGTCAGCAGAACAGTTGCAAGACATGGTGAATGTGATGGATGAAATATATAGTGATGGATGAAGCATAATAAAAGGGATGATTATAAATGTGAATAGAAGGTAATGGTGTTTGAAAGAGGAGAGGCTGTATCGGTGTGAGATGAGAAAATAAATGCTAAGAGTGTGGAGCAAGTAAGTGAGTTTGTATACTTGTATACTTGCGGAGTCTGTTTACAAGGGATGAGAAGATTGATGAAGATGTGGAAAGAAGAGTAAATGCGGGAAAAGTGAATGGTGCGTGTGTGGTACATGCGGTTATGACCAACCAGTTGATGTCCAAAAAGGCTCGACTGGCTGATCACAATGGTATGCTGGTCACGCTTATGTATGGAAGTGAGTGCTGGGTGTGGCAAAAGAAGATTGTAAGTAGAATAAATGCTGTGGAAATGCGTTCCTTGCAAAGCTTGTGTGGTCTGACTATGAATGATAGGCTGAGGAATGATTTAATAAGACTGGAGTGACAAAAATTTAAATGGGTATGCTGAGATGGTTTGGTCATGTTGAGAGGTTGAATGAAAGGCGACTAACAATATGTATTTACAAGGCAGATGTGACTAGAAATGCCCTAGAAGCCGGAGGGGCACCCTAGGAGGACATATACTGACCTTATTGCTGATATTCTTCAGAAAGTACAGGTGCGTAGTACTCGTAACCGGCGTCAGTTTTCTTACCAATGAAAACTCCTGCACAACGTTATAAAACAGTGCTCTAGGTAATTACTCTTCATCATGATAAAGACTATAAAGCTCTACATTTAAAAAGAGCTATAGATCTCCTGATAATAGCTTTTTTCTAAATTTTCCAGAACCTGTTTTCGCAAGCAGAAAGCTCTGGTTAAGATCAAAGAAAAGCTGAAGAAAAGTAGTGCTCAGCACGTGTTGTTAATTAAAATATTACCTACTAGACGACTAAACTGTTTTCTTGTACATGACACATCAAACACTTGTAAAACTAATTCCCTACATTCACCAAATATTTGGTTTCGTTTAGTTACTACAATGTACATGGTAATTGACACTGGTTACTTTGTGCGCCTAGTTGTGCCGCGTGCTTGAATATTCATGCCATGCTTCGTCGGTGGCACCCCCCCCCCTCCTCCCCCCCCACCCGTGCCTGCTATTGAGACATTGTTTTCAATTTGTTATAATCCACATAGAGATGTGAGCCTGATTAATGATGTTCGTATGATAATGGGCGGCGAATTTGAATATTTTGATGGAAATTGCAAATTGCGTTCCGTGATTTTTGAGGTTATAATTTTGTATATAACCCCAAAAATCACGGAACGGATATAGTGCGGTGTGCGATTTATTGCCGGCCAAGTGCGTGTCGGGCCACGCACAATGAAGGGTAATTGGGATGAATTTAACCCAAGAACAAACATAACTTTGTAGTTGAAAAGATGTGCCCCACACATCGATCTACACACGTCACAGTCAATTCACAAACTGCAAATGTAAGTTTGTAATCGCATTTTTTTCTATCTGATAAAATTACAAATAAACGAGCTCGAGCTTGGAGCTCTAAAAACATTTTCTTACAAAAAAAAACTACAAAGCGAAAAATAACTTGAAGTCGCTGGCAAATAACGAAAACCAAAGACCGACTTTCGAAATTTAAGTTATGTTTCACTTTTTTTTGCAAGTCGGTTATTTATTTTTTGTAAAAAAAGTTTTTTTAGAGCTCCAAGGGCCCGTAGACCACGTATTTGATATAAATTTCAACTTGATACGTCTACGCATTCCTGAGAAAAAGGACAGACGGACAGACAGACGGACAACGAAGTGATCCTATAAGGGTTTCGTTTTTTTCCGTTGGTGTTACGGAACCCTAAAAAGAATACTGTATAAACTGTGAAACAATAGAGCGAAGATCATAATATTGAAAGAAACCAAGTTCGTATTTTTGTAATGTGTATAGCCGGATAGCCGTTATGAGTTTGTTTAGGCTTCTTATTGGTAGTAAAAGCTAATTATATTTACCAAAGGTTTCATTTTGTAGAATACAATGCCCAAACCCTTTTTATTTTGTTTTATAACAACACATATTATTTCTGAAAGTGCTTATGGCTATTCAGAGGTTTAACAACTATCTCACACACATATTAATTTCTAATCGAAATTCAGCAGCCGACTGCGATCTTAAGCTGGCTTACTACGGATTTAATACATCACAACAACTTTAACAAGACTTAAGAAACTTTCCAAGTATTTAGTTTGCTGTTCGGTATATCTCGAATGTTTTATTAGATGATCGTGTACTCGGTAATTGAATCTGAAAACTTTTCTAATATATTGACTGAAAGCTCGGCTACACTGAATGCAGCGCGCGACTGAGCACTGGCTTACGTATTTTTGAGATTTTATGCTACGTAGTTTTATAGGAACACACACATATACAGGTGGATTTTTGAGATGGACCAGTAAGGGCGGCTACCTTAACCGTTGAAGCTACAAGAAAACGGTCTTATGAGACTGTCCTTAACTTTTTAAGACATATTGATCTGCATTCACAGATTATGAACAAAAAAAAATCAGTCAGCAAAAAAATGGGAGGCGAGTTTTTTGATCCCTATAGGAAGCAAGATTGATTGACATCAAAAAAAGTTTATGTGAAAACTGACCATTTTCTTGCTGTCTGTATTTTTTTTCAAAATCTGTGAATCCAGATCAAAATATTTCAAAATGTTAAGGACAGTCTCTTAAGACCGTTTTCCTGTAGCTACAACTGTTCAGGTAGCTGCTCTTAATGCCCCATCTCAAAAATCCGCCCTGTATACTTATATTTTTAAATCAAGGCACACCACAAATCACTAAATACGTTTTGTTTAGTATAAACCGTCGTTCTAAAGACGAACTGCAGGTTAACCTTCCAAATTCAAACGTGGCATAACACAGATGTGCCCATAACAGTATTGCCAGCGTCAAAATACCGTCTTCCGCAACTTTTCTTTCAACTTTGAGTACTGGGAACATACTGTGCCAAAGTGCCAACGACCAATGAAGCAATCAATTGAATGGCATAGCCTGAGTAGAGACCTGAAAGATTAACATCAGTTCCACTAAGTATTAGGCACACTAATATTTCATAGGGCTTGTGTTGTCACCATAATTGAGCCTACAACTATATGAATGGCAAAAGATATGAATCACAGTCAAAGGCTAGTTGTTAATTGTGAGTCATCTAGACACAGTCTCATAAGTTTGTTTTGCGAAATCGGTACGCAGGTAATGTGTAGATCTAACAGTACACCGCTGACCTAACCCTGTGACCTGCTTGTTCATAATAGTCATTATTTAGATTCAAACAAATGTTGCTACACTGGCTGGTCTTACTTATGTACAGAAGGCCCATAAAATTCTCGTACATATAAAACGTTCTCATTCAAGTCGCAATCTGTCCAAGTTGTCAAAAATGTTGATAAATTAATTGTATTTTTGTCAGATTTCGAATGAGATTCGAATGCGGGCTTCTTAAAAATTACGGGAATTGCTCTTCTGTTTGGAGTATGTAGTAGAGGTCGGAAATTATCACACAGGAAAGTACTAGTGATATAAAAACTATCCTATGTCTTATCCTAACAGGTCATTCCATGTGCCATATTGATATTTCATCAAAGTCTGTTCAGCCGTTAACGCGGGATATGGTATAAAATTACTTTCGCATTTCTAATATTACTATCAAAGTATGAATAAAACTGCTTGGTCACCATGCATAGTTGAAAATCGAACACTTTAACGCTAGGGACAGCATTAAGGTGTCAGATTTTCAGTTAAAATACCAATTGTAGCAGTGCTACAGTAACACAAAAAAAAATCTGCGCTACCAAAAATTTTTATTTAACTGATATTATAATATAAAGAGTTTTGCTTTTTTGGATGTCGTTTTGTGACATTTTCACGATAAAATGACTGAACGGATTTGGATGAAATTTTAGACAGGTAGACCAAGACCTAGCTTAGGACATAGGAACTTTTATCCCGAGATTTTCACGAGATCGAGACTTATGCGTTAAGCCCAATTACACTAGTTAAAGACACAAACACATTATTTAAGTACAATAACAAAACGGTAATTTCGCAATACTCCAGACATATTGACAGGATCTTCTTCCACTCTTCCGCGAACACATCACAGTGAGGCTTAGCGTCCAAAAGACCGTTGAGCGCGGAGAGTGTGTGAGGGACAGGAGACTGGGCTGGAGTGACGGTTCGACTTCGAGGTGCGGCAAATAATCTGTGCCTCCTTTTACAGTTATAGTAAAATACATTTAAAAAAATACTTTTATAACATGTTTTTATTCTAACCTGAAAAGCTACACGTCCACACACACGAATGAACTAAAAAAATATGAATATCAAAAATAATGTCGGTATTTTTTGGATACGCGGTAGGAAGTGATGCGCGGTGACACGGGGCGGCCGGGATCCGACTTCCGACCGGCTTCCGGCGCGGATTGTATGTACTTGCATATTTGTACGGTTTCATGTCTGTTTGACAAATAAAACCAACTCGATAAGAGCTTATGTGGAATTGATTTCCGTTAGTTTACTGTTTGAAATTAAGTGTACTAATACAACTGAAATTGCGATACGGTACGATGTGCATTTCCGATATATAGAGTAGCTTCCGTTCAAAGGTTTATTAAATACCAATAGTCGGGCGAAGAGCGAGTGAGTGGGATTAATTTTGCAGACTTCATCAGTAACACAGCTGTCAAAACTCATGTCAACAACAGCTAGTTATCATGAGTTTTGACAGCTGTTGGTTTTCGGTTTCGGATTCTATTGATTGACCAAAATAACAACAAACAATTACGTAATTTGACATGGAATTGACGTACTGATAAATAATTAGGCTATTTAGCTATGGCTTTCAATTTCAGTACGAGAATGAAAAATTAGAATTTGCCTTTTTCTCCGCACAGACGTCTTATAATGCAATCAATCTTGACACGGAAGTAATAGAGATCCTAATAGCTAATCAAATACCCATAAACACTAGGATGATTAAGTTATTACTTGAAGGATACGTGTTAGTCTATTACAACAATTATTATGTTCAATAACCGTGTATATAATTACATACAAGCCGCGACGGGCCTCCACACCCTGTAGGTAGGTCGTGCCTCCATAGATCACATCAAATCAAAATCAATGTAATTTTCCAGCCAGTAACCACAGTAATTACCTACCCAATATTGACGTCAACCTCGTGTCGGAATAATTTATATATTTTTAATTGGGAACTTTTAATAGTCCATGGTTTTTGTCAAATGAGTTTCCAGAAAAAATCGTTGTATGATCGGTTTCTAATCAAAATATCTATGACTACATCAATCAGTTTTAAATGGCAAATTAATCCAAATGAAATAGGATTATCTGCACACAAAATCGTGCGTTAAAAAAATATGGTGTTCGATTTTTAAACCCCTATTTTTCATGAAAATCCTTATGGATGACCTCTGCCTGGGAAGACCGTGGACTATGTAGAACTCTTACCGACTAAAAACGATCAAGGTGTTCACTGGTAACTTCAATCATTGAGCCACAAGTCATCAATACAGTGACTGTTTTGATGGTCATATTTTTATTACATAAACGCCTGTTGTCCCCAAAGGGTTAGGCAGAGGTACAGGGTACTCATCGCCAGTTATGTTTAAGTCCCATGTAAGAGGAGACGAGCCTATTGACATCAACAGGGCACAAACCCAGACTCTAGGTTGCAACTAAGAAATTCCTAATGGAAAAACCCAATAACACTTTGCCCGACCTGGAAATCGAACCTAGGAGCTCATACTCAGTAGCTTTTGACTGCTAGAGCAACGAGGCCCTCACCAGTGAATATAGCTAAACTATTTAATTATTACTACTACTGCTCTCAAAACGGTGAAGGATAACATCGTGAGGAAGCCGGCATGTCTTACAACCAAAAAATTCGAAGACATGTGACATCTACCAACCCGCACTGGGCCCGCGTGGTAGATTACAGCCCACTCCCTCTCACAGAGAGGAGGCCTGTGTCCCAGCAGTGGGAACATTAATAGGCTGATGATGATTTAATTATTAAGTAACTAACTTCCGACAGCGACTTCGCCCACGTGATGTATTTATAAATTATAGCCCGTTACTCAGTGATAATACTGCATTTTGCTGGTGAAAGAATTTTTAAAATCGGTCTAGTAGGGGAGACAGGGGCCACAATTAACAAAAAAAATACTTTTAGTTGTATCTTCGAAATGATTCAACATTTAGACTTGATTTTTTTATTAAATGATGCTTTAATTATTCAGGTATCATGTTATTAACATAAATGCAACATAAAAGGAATGATGTCTTAAATAGAACACTTTTTCTCCAAAAAGTCAGTTGTTAATTCTTACCTCATCTTCGGGGCTAGAATTAACAGCTCTGAGGTAAGTATTAACAGAAGGGGCAACAATTAACATTATGTTATACCAACTGATATAGAAGAAAACAAATATATGTATGAGAATATTTTTTGGTATTAATATAAGTGAAATTAATACAGAATTGTATGGAAAACATTTTCTTATTAATTTATAATACATATCAAATACAATTCAGGCAAATGTATGATGTGATGTCGCCTTTGATACACCTAGCTTAGGCCCAGTCATTGCAAGAGATAGGTATTTTAAATCTAGTCAGCACGATGTATCTTTATTACAGGAGACGCCCTAAAAAATACAATAATATTTATTGATGTATTTTATTATTTATGTACACACAGTAAAATATATACAGATACTACATTTTTAGTGCGTTTATACGTTTTTACTGAGCTCGTGCTAGACCCTTTAGCAGAGGTCTTATGGTTTTGGACCAAGAAATCACTAGCATCTTTCTGCATTTCTGATGATTCAGCTACCGGTTCATAAGATATTTGCGCTATCACCACATCTGGGGTAGGTATTAACACGTTAATACTGACCCCGCCGATTTGTTAATTATAACCCCAAAGGTACATTTTTAGTATTAAATAACATAACAAAATATTGGTAAATAATTACACCAATACAGCAATGTAGTATTATTAAGTATGAAATATGCTTCTAGGAAAACCAAAAACATAATCATTACACCGTATATTTCGAGAATAAATAAAAAAATTTAAAAGTTTAAAAAGTTCGTTACGTGCGTGAAAATGTCGTCCGGTATATAACACATTCGGATGATGCGCAGACCGCAGCTGACCAACCCCGAGCCATGCGGCGTGATCTGGTCGGCATATTGAAGCACGCGCTGTAGGTGTAGTGTTTATAGTTTTGGAGAAAATCACTTGTTAATACTTACCTCTGTTAATTGTAGCCCCGGTCTCCCCTAGTGTTTAAGTTTATTAATTACAAACAAACAAACATACAAAAAACATACAAAGACGACGCAAAGTGCACACGCAGCGCACTTTGCTTTCGGTTCTTGTCGTGTCCGGGTTACAACAAGTCAATCGTCATCCTGAGGATGCCTCGTCGAGAGGTGAAACACGTGTCGATTTCTTACAGGGTTCTTTATGACTCTTTAAGAACAGTTAAGCGGTTTAGGTTACTAAATATAGATAAGTCGTCTATTGTATTTTATAAATAATGGATTTCCACAAAGTCACTCCTGAGTCAATTTACTAACATACAAAAAATCAAATCTTTTCTCTTTATTATAATATTAGTGTAGAAAAAACATCGTACCTTATAACTTAAACTGAAGGTATCAAAACTGCGGTAATTGGAGTGTTCGTGACTGAAGTTTCAACGTTGCAGCCGCTCAAGATGAGTATTTTCACAGCAGCAAGAGGGGAAGCCACCAAAATTAATTCTCATTGTTCCTCCAACACGTTTCATTGAATGAATCATTTTGTCAAAATAATTTAAGTTTCAGTTTTAAGCAGTATCATTGGTTCTTGTTATAAAATTTAAATAGTAAAATTGCAGGGGGAATAACTACACTAATAATAATATTATAAAAAGAAAAGATTTGTATTTTTGTTTGTAATTAATAATATCAAAAACAACAAAAAACTTTAGCCTGTAGAATGGCTATATTATCACATTTATCACTGAGTAACATCACTACATATTATAAAACAAAGTCACTTCCCGCTGTCTGTGTATGTTTAGATCTTTAAAACTACGCAACGAATTTTGATGCGGTTTTTTTTAATAGATAGGGTGATTCAAGAGGAAGGTTTATATGTATAATACATGCATAATATAGTAAGCTATAATTCATACATTTATCACGCGGGCGAACCGCTGGCGGAAGCTAGTAGGATATAATTTATAAAGATGACACGCGGGCGAAGCCGCTGGCGGAAGCTAGTTCGTAATAACTAGGTATCTACATGCACCGATTGATGAAAATAAGTCTCCTATTCCGACTTAACTTACCGCTTAGTGCGCTTCAAACTTAAACAGAAAATAATCGCCATAGGTACCTAGAAAGACAGAAAAAGAAATTAGTACCAAAGAAAGAAAAACAAAAGTGCAACGAAAAAGATGGAATTCATTCACTGACAGACAACGCATAGCCAGGCCGCGCGCACTTTGGACGCGGTTTCGTACGAATATCACTCGTGCGAACACGTACGAACACGCACGACCGATCCCAACCTTCCACGTACAAAGGGAGCGTGCAGACTGGGTGCGAGTTAGGGTACCTACGCACTATGCGGTTAGCTGGAACACGATCAACCGGACGGATCGCTGCAGTTCGCCAGCAGCCGCATCGCAGTGCGGATAAAAAGTATTTTCTCGTACATATTTTTGATTGTGGTCAACCAGACGGCTGACCGCGTTCCGGCTAATCGCATAGTGCGTACCTACCCTTAGTCTGTAGGTAGTAGTAGTAGTTAGTATAGTCCCAGTATAGTTTCGACGTCCAAAAACAGTCCGAACTTGTTGTGATTTTACGTGCGTTCAATTCAATGTGATATCACCGGAACACTACCTATTTCACGGAGAAAAATGTTTTCAGTGTGCGCACTCAATTCGTACGACCACGATCGTACAAATTCGTGTTTAAAGTGCGCGTGACCGCTGGCACTAGAAGCATGAAATTTTGCACAAGAGTTTTATTCAGGGTCAATTAAATTAGCTAGCGAAACTCCGCAGTCGTGCTGGATATCGATATCTAAACGCGGTAAAATAAAAAATAAATTGATTTGCTCAGTTCGTAATTCAAGTCACACCAGCGGTCGTTGAACCCAAAAAAAATAATTTTATATCTCTTTTTTTATCGTTTTTAGATTTCGATACCCATTTCGAGTTTCGCTAGCTAGTTTTTAATTTGACCCTGTATAAGTTTTTGTCATTTTTATCACACAGCTTCTATGTAAACAAGTCCTGTCAACACAAAACTTTTATGACACCGTACTTAAAATAAAGTCTGTCCTATTATTTTCAGAGCGCACACGTGAATTTATTCAGGATTTTTATAGCCATAACTAACGGTTAACGGCATCAGTTTAACGGTTTTTATAAAAGGATTTAATCCTAGTCATCAAAAGAGAAAGAAAAATTTGTGTTTTATTTAGAATTTCGCAATTTCACGTTCGAGAGAGTTTATCAAAGAACTTGATGATTAGATGAAAACAGAGGACCAGAGGTTTATGTAGGTCACCTAGGTACATTTTTTAAACAAAAAGACGATCCAGACCCTGCGTTTTGTTTGTTGTCAAAAACACAGACTTTCATCTAAATATCACATTTAGGTAGGTACTAGGTACCTTATTATTTTCTCATGAGAATCAACTGAACTGTAAGTATATTAAAGATGGTGCCTAATATCGACTACAACATTTAGATTTTTTGCACTGCTTAACCGAATTTAATAATAAATGATGTGTTTATTTTATAAATTGGGTTTAACAAACACTTTTACAAGTCAAGTAATAAAATTAATTAAAACTGGTCAAACAAACTCAAAGGTCACAGGTCTTTTAATCAGTTTCTAAGGTAGGTAAACACAAAATGTTCCTAACCTAGGGGCGCCTCCACCAAACTCTACTACTATCCTTTTCTTTCATAACCTTTCACTCACACCAATACTCCAAACGTCATAACATACCTTTCTCAGCAGTACATCTGTCTTAATTAATGAGCAAAGTCTCGGCGGCTCCATTAACTTAATGAAAAGACGTCAAATTGCCCGTCAATCAGCTCGGACGGATCCTGACTGGCCGCCATACGCCACAGGACAGCCGAAACGATATTAATTATGAATGTAATCAGTTCCATGGATTACTGACACGTTATAATAATATGTTAGGGCCGGTATCCTGACGGGCTGGTGTCTATTCGTATTGGGCAGATAGGTGTTATTTCGAGGTTAATGTTTAATATATCAATCAATCAATCAGCCTATTAATGTTCCCACTGCTGGGACACAGGCCTCCTCTCTGTGAGAGGGAGTGGACTGTAATCTACCACGCGAGCCCAGTGCGGGTTGGTAGATGTCACATGTCTTCGAATTTTTGGTTCTTTGACATGCCGGTTTCCTCACGATGTTTTCCTTCACCGTTTTGAGAGCAGTGGTGATGAAATTATTTACACAAAGTATAGCGCCTGCTTGGGTTCGAACCCACGACCTACAACTCGTAAGTCAGGGCCGTTACCACTAGGCCCCCATTGCTCTCAATGTGTTAACTGTTTAATATATTGGAGATATTTAATAGGTAGGTACGACAGGATAGTCCAAGTACTTTCATGACATCAAACTGCCTAGCCTACTATGTTGGGGTCGGCTTCCAGTCTAACCGGCTGCAACTAAATACCAGTATTTTACATGGAGTGTCTGCACAACTCAGTAACTGGGTTACTACTATTACTCCTTGGTAAGACTGGTTGTCAGACTGTCGAACTTCTGAAAACCACAAAGATCCACGAATGACAGCCGGGACCGAGGCACAGAGGAGTCTCTGTATATAAAGATGGTCTTCCATCCACGGACCAACCCCGGCAAGCGTAGCTTAACCTGATCGATCGACCCGTGCGGCTGTTATTACTTAGCCACGAGTACCTTAGTACCTTCTTGAAATATAAACTTATTTCTTAAAGCTTACTAAACAATAGATACCATGTTTTACATAACAGGCAATCGTCGGTAATGTACTCGTATAAATAAGGCTGTAGTTACATGATCTAGGTGCTTAGTAAGTTATTTATCGGCCAACTGGACTCGGCACGAGCTATAAAGCAGCGTACACAACCCCGCGCAGTCATAACATAATCGAACACAGCACTCTGACTGAAATATAGATGGCGCCACAACGCAAAACTAGGTACACGCTCGTAAATATATCATTTCGCATTTAATCGATCATAAAGTATGGTATAAACAAGCCTTAGACCAATAAATAATTAAACACGTCAAACAGACACACAGCGACGTGCTGAACGAATAATAAAAAAGGGTACCGGCCCATAAATCTTAAGATTTATAATTTCTACAGCTATAAAACTGATGGTGTAGAAACACCTATTAAGCGGATTATTTAAACAAGACGTCTATAGGCATGTCGCATTAATAATACTGATATATACTATTACACAGACCCCGATTAAAGATTACAGACTGAATTACCAAATTCCCTCGGATTCAGTGGAATCACCGAGCTTAATTAACTTGGCGCAGAGTATAATACTATTGCATCTATGTACGTATTATCCTGTTATCAGAGCGGGTTTAGAATCCACAAAATCTGCCACAAACCGACAGTGGAGCACCCCTTAAATCCGATCATTAGGCTAATGATCCCAGCTTATGTACCGATACGGTGATATTATTGCTAACTAACTCTATTAATGTGGAACGTGCAATTACTTACAATCGTCTTTCTGCTACTTTACGCGGAGAACATTGAGTTTTCAATCGCTGATATAATGCGAGCTTTCGCGTGCAACACTGCCACCAAACCAACCAGTTACTAAATTGAATACTTAAGGGTACACTAGTCGATGGCTCGAACTCATTGATGGGCGTATGCTAATTATTAATTTGTCTACTTTTTATTTATTTATTATCTAATATTTTTTTGTGAAATAGACGATGATTTATAACGAAAACGAGCGCGTAAAATTTCATCAACAGACTTGGGCGTATAGATATTATGGAAAAACTACTAGATGTATTTACCCAAAATAAGATTATTTCTACAATTGAATAAATTATATATCCAGTACGGCTTCTATTTTGCATTTTTTTTATTACTTTAATTATTTATTTACGCCTAAAGACGAGTTAAAATTTGTGTTGAAATATGGAAGTTTCGACGCTCATAACATCCAAAACAATTATTTTTGTCCAGTTCTGCTTCCATACAGGGCTAGATAATGGCAAGACAAATTGATAAAAAATTTAAACGTACACCGTCAAACAGACGTTCATAATACTACGTTTGTATGGAAGAATGCATCAGCGTACCCTTAAATGGAACAAAGTGTATTATGATGAGGTGGTTCGCGTGATTTTGAAACGTACACCGTGCTAAGACACGCTCTCTTTACACAACTCGTAGGTACCACCGGCGAGCCCAGAACGTGGTGCCGTAGCTATCAAAATATTTATTTCCCATTGACCACACGCAAACATAAATTTAACACCAGCAATAACAGTTAAAATAACATTATTCTATGCAAAATCTTGTCCGTCAAACATTAAGCTAACGTGTGAGTGGTACTGACAAGGCAATTTCACAATTTCTCGTAGGAAGAAATAGGACAACGCAATAAAATACTCCTTTACGTAATCACAGTAATATTCTTAATAATTAAGTTACATAAAGATCATATAAACTTTATGACTGTTTGACTGTTAGGTAATACGAAGAACAATATTATTAGTGTCTCGTTAATATTTGATACTGTATCCGACCATTATAATTATTAAAATCCGCCCACACAGTGTCTTTATCATAGGCTGAAATATCTTAACTTCATATTTAATATTTTCAAAGACAAAACTTTACCTACACTCATCATAAAATCGGAATTAACTACACTGGAATGAATTCCACTTCATGTAAAACTTGGCACAAGAAAAGATAATAAAAGTTACCTACTTATGATAATAGAAATCAGTAAATAATTGACGAAACAACAACTACATTGACGGCATCGTCACTGTAATTGCTGTTTCGTTTTAAGGTTTTTTCTAAAAATAACAATAAAGAAAATTTTATACCTCGTAAAATGCGCTTAAGCCATTTGTTCCAAACGTGACATTTTCTATCGAAAAAGCTCAAAACATTTAGGTCCCGTAACTCGAAAATTTTGGGTCGGTCGGATTAAAACGACTTTTCTTGGCCGTTTTCATCTTCCCTTTGATTAATAACATCGTCTTACCCTTCACTGCGTAAATACAACCCGAAATACAAGTATCGGTTAATAAGACATAATTTTGTTTGATGTAGACTTGAAATTGGCTCGAGAGGATTGAGTAAAGCCTCAGACAGGCCCTCGAGTAACCTTGTTTACAAGTGGAGTTACTCTGCCTCTACACTCGATCACCTACGTAATTAATTGCTCGTGTTGGGGCCAATACGGACCACAGACTTTTAGTGCGATCTAGTATGCGAAACTTAAAACTCTGTAAAGCGTACACTCTTTTTGTGTTTGCACATTCTTATAATTTGAATATATACAGTGACACTCGCGCAATAAAGATGAATCTAACGACATATCGTTCATTAAAATCGGTGCAGCCGTTTAGTAGTTTCGAGGGAACATAGGGACGGACATACATACAGACAAGTCAAACATATAACTCTCCTTTTTTTATTTCGTCGCAGTCGGGTAATAAAATGACTTAATATTAATATCCAATTTGACGGACAAAACAATTCCGTACGATTTTCTCTCGTCCGCGTAAAGCCAGAAAAAATCCCTTTCAGCCACATGCAAAACAAAGGACTCGACTATTCAAATCACAAATACTTTTCCCTTTCTTACAACTAATGAACAAAATTGACATCGGTATAACCTACCTTCACATTATATTCCGAAAACAAGGTAACATTTGATTAAAACTCTCCTAATTTTAAAACTCGACTACTCTGCATGTTGCAGTTGCGTGAAACTTTTTTGCGAATTTCGATAAAAGTTCTTCGTTAATTTTTTTTAATGTTAGTTATTATTCATGGTATGGTGGTGGTTCATCATTAAATACTTTTCCGAATTTCCCGCTTTTGTGATACGTTTCACTTTCACCAGAAAAAAATCGACTCAGATAGCGCATTCTCATTTAGCGCATCGAACAGATAAAATAAATTAAGGGAGCTAAATCAGATATTTTTTCTAAAAATTATATAACTAGCTGCGCCCCGCGATTTCCCCCGCATAAGACTTGATCCCGTGGGAATGTCGGAATAAACAGTATACTATGTCCTAATCCAAGTCATGGTCTACCTATGTGCCAGCCAAACTCAACTTTCGGGCAGTTGCCCGCCAGACACAACTCCCGTCTGGTCGGAGGATCCTCCATTTTCTAACTTTACACCCTGTTTCTCATACCACTAAAATAATATTAATGAGGATATAACATAATTGCTTGCATGCTTATCTCAATAAATACTTTTTCTTTCTTTCTAATAAATAGGTAGATACCTACCATAAATAGCAATCAGACGTTTGGTGCCTGGAATAAAAAATCTTCAGGCAATCGTATCGTACGGCGGTCTATTAAAAGATCGTGTGACGAGGCTATTAATTTGATTAATTTCACACCTAGACAGTGTTGATAGTAACGTCTGTCAAGACATTATTAATTTGAATCAATTATCTATCACTAGCCAGCGACAGCGACTTCGCCCGCGTGCATGTCGGAAATTATCCCACAGGACCGTACTACCGAGATAAAAAGTCCTCGATAAAAAATCCTATCCCTATCCGTGTGCAAAATTTCATCCAAATCCGTTCAGCCGTTTTAGCGTGAAAGCGTAACAAACAAACTCCCTTTTGCATTTATTATATGTATTTGTTAGGATTAGACAGGTTTACCCTTGTCGTAATTAGCTACTGTTTATGTAAAAAAAAATAACTAATGAAGTAAAACTAGAATTTGGGGATAGAGAGCTAATCTATTCTAAAGAACATCCGACTTCGTTGGCATACCTATAGCGACCGCCAATAGGAAAAAAACTGGTTTTGGCGGCCAGTGATGAAACAAGTGTCAATCGATAGAGTAAGTGATTGCAAACAAAAAATATTTAGTGATGAATATCGTAAGTGATATACTTCCTGAGATATTTGAGTTAAAACATGAGAAAAAAAATAAAGCAGTAATATTTTTTATAAATATCTCAGGAAGTATATCACTTACGATATTCATCACTAAATATTTTTTGTTTGCAATCACTTACTCTATCGATTGACACTTGTTTCATCACTGGCCGCCAAAACCAGTTTTTTTCCAAATGGCGGACGGTTAGGTATGCCAGGTCCCATACAAAAATGTCGGAACCCCTTTCCTCTTTCAAAATCCTCTTCCCAATATTTTTTTCTCTCATTACCACCAGCCTATAGCGAACTAAAAGAAAATTAAGTAATGAAAATATCATTTCCACAAACCAGAGAGATTTAAGTAGCTAAGCCAGTTTTTATAAAAACTTGCCTCGTTATCTAGAGGAAAAGTATGTCCGAACGAACATCAAATAAGATTGGAATTACGAGAAAAAGGGCTAAAAAGCTATCTGTGACCGCGTTGCATATCGATATAGGGAAGCTGTGGGTTCGATATTACCTTGCTGGTATGTAAATAGATCATTACAACAGCATTTACACCTTGGACCGTTGGGAACGCAGCACATTTGTATAGCATTATGAAGGTATGCGTACCCGTAGTGGTCAGCAATCTTAACGCTACGCTACGATCGTGGTTTAAGATAAAAGGCATGGCAGATGCCTATTCTGGATTATAGCTAGTTGTGAATTATGCTCACGCGTAGGCATTTTATATTGTTTCTTTTTTAGAAAACCGCGTTTAAGAGAATCGGAACGCTTTTGGTTGGTGTTATAAATTCTATGGCAAAAGGTAGGCTTTGAAGAGCCTATCAAATACATAGTTGTTAAATCTAAAATTTGTAGTAAGTAACTTGAAATCTTTGATCGATCTCGAATCGCATTCGATTTAATGTATATTATCATGCGGAGGAATACTTGCAAGCCACCTTGTAATTTATTAATATTCGTTGGGAATTTTTGTAAATTTTTCTAACTGTTGCATAGATATTTACAGCAAAGCTTTAATCTTCATTATTTAATTCTAGCACACATTCATGTACAATCCAGAACCCCTTTATTCAAGGAACCACAGTCTAAATAAATGTTGTCAGTATCTCCGTCTGTGTTCACTAAATAACATTTACCTAATGAGGCTATGTCGTAATATAAATCACGCTGAACGACTCTGACTGTACAGTCATTACACTTTTGCCCACGACTTCCACGGTATGCTGCAAGAACTTTTGTTATGCCAATGTTTTATGTTTACCTACTTACCTAAGAGCCGTATCAAATGGAATTTATTGACACTTTTTCACCACTTTTGGGAGTGGAGTCGAGTTTCATTTGTAAAGTGTTATTACAGATATTTGATAGGAAATTCAGGATAATGGCCAATAGGCTTGTTCCTGACGCCCAATTTTGGAAGTACCTACCAAAGACAACTTAAGTATATCTGCAAAACCCCTAGAGAACCACAAGCTACTTATAATTCCTTATTAAGAAAGACGTTAATAGAATCACAAAAGTAATAATATTTACCGTTTTGTACCGCTCAGCTTTATCATAAGCCCTTACAGAATTAATCGACCTTGGGAGTCAATTAATTTATATAATGCGCTTTAAAGATAGGCCACCATCAACATCGGCTTCAAGCCGGGCCTCATTTACACGGGTGATTTACGAGTTCACACACCGGACCCGATCTCACTTAGCAATGATTTATGCGCAACATCTCCCCCTGCCGAGTTAAGCGCATTATCGGACCACATGCCCTATCAACTTTGTAAACCGTTTAAACATTAGTCTAATACGCCAGCTGCTTCGGTGTGATAGGCGGTCACAATATAAAATAAAGATAGCATTGTGCTCGTAGACGTAGTAAAAAGGTCGTATATTTCTTTCGTACTTTTTATTCGAATTTTAAATTATTACCTACATCAATGCTGCATAAAAGTTTATTTACTTGCAAAGGAAACATAAGTGGGTCTAGTAGAAATTTATTTGAAGCTAGCATGCATTGTACCCACATGTGCAATGCACGCCATTCGACGTAGGGGCTCCCTTGAGACACCCTCGAGATGGTGTGACGACGACCACCAATATATATTTTTGGCCCATTTAAGTGTGGAAAAGGGCGTCCCCTTTACACCCATGATTAAACAACTAAGGGCTCATTCACACTGGGTCCGTCAACGACGATTCGTCAAAAAAGACGATACGTAATGGCGGATGAACGTTCACATCGCATCCGGAATCGTTTTTTTTTCACACTGAAGGTTTTTGAAAAATGACGAAACGTCATTTAAGACGTATCCGTCATTTTTCACGATTCCGTAATAGTGTGAACACGGGCAATTAAAATGTATAGCCGCCCATACAAATCCAAATAACGATTCGTGAAAAAAGACGATTCGTCAAGAAACACGAATCGTCTTTGACCAATTAGTGTGAATGAGCACTTAGTGATCCTATTTTTACCTAATTTATTTTAGTGAAAATTGGAAACTCTCATATATTACAAAACAAAGCGAAATCTAATTTTAGAAGGATATAAAACTTTAAATCTTAGAACAACTGAAATAGACTAGATTTTCATTTACACCGTCTAAGAATAAAATTTTCTTTGTAAATTTTTCTACTATTTTTTATAAAATTCAGGCCGATCGACTCCCACGCGCAAATGTATAGAGCAATAATAGTCGACTACATTTTGGTCCGAAATATTGCGCTCATTACTTACCCACTATGACCACGAAATATAAACGCGAAATCACGGACACGTTCAGCCGTGCGAGTAAATTAAGTCTATCAAGTAGGAACATGATTCCGAAAGTTCGCAGGAATCACAGGCTCACAGCAATCATACTTAGCGTGCATTGAAGCGTATCGAGGAAGACTTTCGCATTGACATCGCGCCGCAAAAGAGACATGAACAGCGATATAAGCGGCTTTCAATTTATGAACAAGCCGCTTGCTTTGACAACATGGAAGAACAAGTCGTCGCGTAGGTGACAAACGCCATGACACTTACCCCTCCCGCACTAACGAAGGTACAACTTTAAGGAATAACTATCACCATTGACGTCTATTAAGGCTTTGCTAGACTTAATTACAAAGTTAGTTAATGTACACGCCTTAATTAACATTTTTAATTAGGTTAGGACGTAACTAACGTGCAGTAGTCGACTGCTTTTGTTTGTACGACTAATTCAGTATGCATACGTATATGTTTTAGTTTTGTGAGGCAAAGAGCGCCACACATCAAAAATTTAGTTTTTACAAAATTTTATGTTACTGGTTTATCTTTATTTTAACATAATTTTGCTATTGTTAAATAAAACAAACGTAAAAATGTATTTTTAACGGCGCTTTTCATAGAATAATTGAAGAGCTTCCGATATAGCCCCGTTTTCCATTACAACTTGCACAGAATCGGATTACACGCGCACAGTAACATTAACTTTACTCTTAATAATGAAACAGTAATAAAGGCTACGAGCTATCAATTATGAGCAATTATGTACGACATCAGAAACAATAATCGGTACGGTCGTTTTAAATTGGATAACGTAAATCCTCATGGTGTTAATTGCTTTATTTATGCCACTAATAAAACCTCGCGGATTTCACATTGACGCTCTGATTCACCGACAGATTATTTGGACTTGTAAAGGCAAAACAAAGTTCCCTTGTTTTTATGTTTCTCAACCTTTTTTATGATGAACCGTCAGTTTCCGCACATTTCACTTAATTTTACTACCCCTGTTTTCCAGGTACAGTCGTGAACAGATTGCAAGCGGTTGATTAAACTCAATTACTTTCTTCAGAATCATAACGTCATCATTACTGTGTTTTAGCTGAGCTTTACCGTCGCAAACGCAGCTATATATGTGGGAAACACGCGAGACAATGACATGTTATTTGAGCATATACTTATTATGGATTTGCATACACAACAAAAGCAGGTATGTCAGAAACTCAGTGAAGAACAAAGGCAACTTTAAGACGGGATTTTCACATTGCATTTAAGTTCTCTTCACTTTATATTCTTAGCGAGATAAAAATACGTAAACATTAAAGAAGCGTAAGTGGTCGCCGTGGTGGAATACCTTCTGCATGAAAGAAAGAAAGAAAAGTTGTTTATTCTGCACAAACGAAACGCACACACATTTAAATAATAAAACATAAAATACACACATACAAAAGCAGCCAAAAGCCTCGTATTCAACCAATAAATAAAAGTATTACAATGTTGATCATTGGCTCATTGTCTAGGCCCTTGTCAAGGCCACAGACCAAAGACAATATTGCGTAATTACAAGTTAAATAGTCTGTGGTAGGTAATTAATGTTGCGACATTGGCAAAGGACATTTGACAAAAACAACCTGGTAGCCAGTTGACACATATCGGCAGTTATCTCTGCGGGTTAATTTTCCGGGTCAGGCCGGCGCGGCGGTCTGCCTCCTCGGATGAATTCAATCAGAAGCAACAACCTAAGCAATCTCGACGCCAGCGAAAACGATTGCGGATGAGTGTGTATTGAGTTGACCGCCAGACGAGGGCGTCGAGGGCCCTCACCTCAACCGCAAACTTGTGCACCGACATAACTATTTATTCTCCACACATATCTAGTTCAAGAATATTGAAATACAATTTTCTCTCTCTTAACCGTGGCTTACCGAAACCGAAATTAAATTCCGTACTCACTTAAAGTTCATTCAGCGTAAGCACTTGGCAAACTTCAATATACAAGGAGGTCGTCGTAAAGTACAATACGAATCTGTGAAGTCAGCGTTTCATTTTTGTTTTGTCTTGGTTTAATCGCGGGTTTGCCGTCATAATAATATTATGTTGTGAATACAAGTGGCGGCCACCGTTTACTTCAGGGCTGCGGGCAACGGTTTAAGTGAAACAGACAGCGAACCACTTAACCTTCGTCTTGTATTTAAAGGGATGGCTAGACGTTGAACCCGGCCCACAGCAGTCGTGAATATGAGGTAAAACAAAAAGGGACCAATTGACTACCTTTATTTTTTCACGGCGAAGTTTACCTCTGACGGTAAACATGTGTGTAATACGAATGTGTTCGAGCAATTTGTGGCTGGCTGGGGAGAATGGGTTAGGTACTGACTGTACCTACCGGTACTGGTTCGTGTAAGCGTACTAAAATTCAAATTACCTACCGTATTAATCACCTACCACGAATCTATGCGATGTGGCATCATCAAGTAAGCTGTCCTGGTAAGACTGGTCGGGTCGCAGTCCGTACATAGCATGCGTAATCGCTCACAACTTAGTGGTAATCAATGCCCGCTAAAGTGTCACCGATCCTTGTAGACGCGGAGACGCTCGATAAATTGACTCAATTATTTTACTTAAGAAAGTGTCTGCATGTCTGTGACCTTAATATAACTTCCATTCACGTCAGTGGGCGCGTGCGTACAATATTGTGACTGTTACATTTATCTAAATTATTTATTATACAGAAAGGAGTGCGAGTCCAAAGGTTTGTAACAAACCAATTGTGTGGAGCTAAAAACTGCTCTCAGCATTTTATCCCACTCTGCATTTAAACATACGTTTCAAAGAAAATGGTGCAGAAATCTGACAAGAATATAGTTGATATGTTTGCAGGGCAAGAGAATGGATCATAAACCAAGTAAGTCTTAAATAAGTATAGCTTTACATCTCAGAGAACTTTGACGTCGCCCTAGAAATGCAATAGATAGAAACAACACAAAGCTACGAAATGTTAGCAACGATTTATATAAAGGATATTCAAATAAATCAGTTGGTTTGAAAAATTAAGAAACAAAAGGTAACAAATCTGCTGATGTTTTACGTTCGGTATCAAATTACAATTGGCTCGAAGTAAATCTGAAACGTTTCACTATTGATTGCGCAATATTATACTTTCGAGAAAAGACTTGATGTTTAGCGCCATAAAGATTTGTTGGATGGAGCAGTAAAACCTTATACAGTTCAATAAAAATATGTTTGTATATGAGGCTCACAATGTGCGACCACCTACGATATGGGTTTATTGGCGTCACGGAGAAGCTCCTCTCGTAACATGGAAATAGAATACCAAACAGTTGCAATGACAAAATGATGTAACATCGTAACTTTATTTAATTTTATGTTAAGCGACCTGATTTCGTTTAAATTTCTTTTTATAATTTTATGGCTCGTAACCATCGAGATCAACTTTTAACTGCAACTTTCCACTGCAGTGAGGAGGTCTGATAATTTTCTTCGCTGTGGAACTCAGAGCAAGTCCGGCAAATCGCCTTAAACATTTTTACTTTCGCTTTTGTTCTGAAAAGGATTCTTAAATTAATATTCTCAAGAATTATTGATGGTCGGATTCAAGCACAGATGTAATTTATTCAATTCGTTGGCATAACGACCGAGATCCGGCTAGTTCACGGGACGGTTTAAAGCTAACTAATTTGGTTAATGTTAGTGATGGAAATTTGTGCCAGGAACGTTTTCGCTGGCGCTAATATATGGAACTGACTAGTCGGATTTCAGTTGGAAATGGGTTTAAACGTTTTGCACGTTACGCTCATTAATCTTGTCCAGTTATCTTGAGGGGAGAAAGCAATTTAGTCACGCTAGCTTTATAGATCTTTAATGCAGTCCTTCGACTTGTAGATAACAATGTTTCACACCGTATTCCGAATGTTCACTCGTGTGGTGGTAATTAAAGATAAGTCCAACTTTCCTATTAATATTTGAATAGGTACTTAGATATTATACCTACTAAAGTTTTCTAGAATCCTAACTAATAATGTAAATGCGAAAATGAGTTTGTTTGTTTGTTACGCTCTCACGCTAAAACGGCTGAACGGTTTTGGATGAAATTTGGCACATGAATAGTCCATGACCTGGGTTTTAGGACATAGGATACTTTTGATTGAGACTTAAACTTTGTGCAGACCAGCGCGACTTGTCGCGCGACGCGACACCGGTTATTGTTATACCGTGATGTTTTCTTAGAAATTGTATTGTTCGTGTCGCGTCGGTCTGCAAAAGCCTTTATGCGGGTGAAACCGCGGGGCGCAGCCAGTAACGTATATATATAATGATAAGTAGTTATTTAAAAAAAATACACAAGCTATAGGTACTCTACTCTACTGTTCTTTTGCCCGCATTTTGTTCTGCCCAACCTTCAAGATTCTTTTCTGACACTCTTGCATCTTACGTAACCCTTTAATCATTTGAGGTCAGCGCTCCTTGTAAGTCTGGCTTATTATCATACTTTAAATAAATCATAATATTTTAAACATCAAAAGCGCTGCTCATAATATTTCAAACATAACATTACACACACGTTAAGAATTTAAACACGTTCACTTACCAACTAATGGAGAAACATTCTGACATAAACATCGATGTAAAACAATTGTTTGCAACACATAAACCCATGAAACACATCACATTCTGTCAGCGGTTATGGCCATCGGAAGTTGGTCAATAGATGCCACATTCCATGCAAATGCCATGTCAATGGTCGCCGCATCTTTATAGACTACTGTTCGTGCTGACCAATATAAGTATGCGGAAAATTTCATAACATTTCACGCCTATATTTCAACTGTAACATTAAGACATTGTATTCTTGAAACATGTAACTTTTAACAAGTATTGATGACTGGGAATACCTTTCACTCGTTGAGAAATCACGATTTCAATTTCCTACCTTGCGCATTTTTGATTAATGGTTCGCGATACTAAATTAAGAGTGATAGCGGTACTCAGCGCTGCATTTATTGCGCAAAATATTGCAACCAACTCCCAGCACTTATTGGAAATTGTTAGTTTCGCTCATATTAAATCAAAGAGGGAACAATAAATACTACTAACGGCTAATATATTTTTTCCAGGAAATAACGTAGTTTCATTTTGCCATTCTACGAATAAAAATCGCTGCAGCAATAGAAAACAAAATACAGGAACGTAAAGTTAATTATTAAAACCGGGAAACCAATTTATTTGAGCCCTGACTCGCTTGATAAAAGTATCCTTGCAAGCTGTTCAATATTTCAACGCTAAAGTATATAGGTACAGCGTTGTAAAACTCTATAACGACGCGCGACAAGTAATAAATTGTGATTGCCTAAAAGCAATTATAACAGCAGTGTGGTCGCCATTAGACGGGCTCCGATTCTTCACGAGGCTGAAGGGGCCGTGAACGCGACACCAGTTATTTGTTTCTCACGCTCGCACCCGCCCACTGCGCCCGCGCCGCTGTGCAAACGTGCATCTTGTAAAACTTGTAAACCATAGAGATGCCAGATAACGACACTTGTTATTGATATACTTATCGCTATCTTAACGATATGTTCTGAAATTGATGCAGCCAACTATGTACATAAATATCACGATTAAATTCGAATCCAATGAATATTTTCTGTTGTGTTCAAGGTGTTGAAACACCTCGAGTGAAAAATTGGTTTCTAAATTAATCTTAACACCTTTTATCACTAGTATTAAAGGATGTTTTATTAAGGGTCAAAACGAACCCGCGCCAAATATTTGCCTAACCCTCATTAAGGGGCAGGAAAACCTAATAATTGTTTTCATAATTACACACTAAGCCGCGAAGGTAAATGCTGGTAATAAATCTTGTGGAGGAATTCTTTTTTATTGTAAGTCGATGATGGCGTTGCGATCGCGTGTCGGTGTGAGCGACGCCCACGCCTCTCCGATTCTAACTAAGGCACTAATTTCTATTACCATTATTGACACGTAATAACTGCGGTGAGCTTCGTGTCGGACTGTGAAACAAAGTCGTTACGATGTTTGGGCTTACACTTGTGACTCGTACGTGGCGTGTGTGACCACCATAAGTGGCGGCCACTTAGATGCACATTAATAAATAATGTCGCATCGGTAGAAGATGTTAATATATTCTTTAAACGTTGTTAAGTGAGTCGTAATCTTGTTTTACTTGTTTTTTCTATATATGGGTGTGACGCGCCCGATCGGGAAAGCTGCACCCTAATTACGAAACGCAAACTCAATTTTAAATTGAAACCAATTGAAAAAGATTGCCAGTCCATTGCTTCATAAGTTCGACAAAAAAAATTAAGCATATTCTTTTTGTCGAACTTATGAAGCAATGGACTGACAATCTTTTTCAATTGGTTTCAATTTAAAATTGAGTTTGCGTTTCGTAATTAGGGTGCTGGCTGTAGTTACGGTGAATTTTTCAGTGTAACGGTTGTTGATAGATAATGTTCCACCCTGCAGAATTAGCCACATACTTTAAAAATGTAGGTTTGAACCTTTGTACCTAGTGAATTATTAAAAACTGACTTCATTATTAGCTATATTGTGGGTAAATATAGGTCAATTATACGAAAACGATGGTGACGACGATTGCTTAGATCAGAATTCTGAAATATCCGAAGTCACAACTTACAAAAAGTTTCAGTGCAAGATTATGAAATGACTGTAGAGCATATCCCTGATAAACGTGACTGATGAGGTATCAGTTGCAACAAATAACGAACACAAATTAACATATTTATGAACATAACAAAGCCGAAAACTTCACAAGCTTTTCCTGTTCAACAAAATTGATATTTTGTTAGTTCTCGCCACGCACGCTACTAAACCTTTCGTGTATAATGTTCGATAAATTTTCACTCAAAACTTTGACGGGACCGTGCGAAGTGTGCGAAGTGTGCGAGTGAGCGTCATTAGTCATTTCCCTAGAACTAGTAGCAGGTGAACCGTAAAGTTGGTCGTCTGAGTCATTCCTTAGACGACGCAAGTTAAGACTACGCGTGACTGATCTAGACGTCCGGATCAAGTGATCAGTTTTTATTCTTTATTGATGAATAAATATTTCTACAATTACAAAAGGGCAGGCTTGAAAGAAAAGATAAATTAAAACAAGAAAATAATGTTGGGTAGTGTTTGAAACAGGTAGTTGACCGTAAAAGCTTATATAAAATAGTTATTTAATAATATGTATTTTAATCGATCCCCTATAATTCCCATTTTGATTTCCTAAAATTACCTAATAATCGATCGTCATTTTGCATAATTGCGCCCAACTTTAACGATAATCTTTAAAAGAATAAAAGAAGATCACTAAGAACAAATAAACAATTATCAGTCAAAAAACAAAAAGTTTTTAGAGGGTCAATTAAATATTCCTCATAATTTATATTTTGAAGACTCTATACAATATATATAAATCAATTACCGTGCATTAGCCTCACAAAAACTCGAAAATGGCTTGACTGATTTGAATAATATTTTTTGTTTTATTCGCCTCAATGCAAAGGAGGTTAAGAAAAAAAAGTTTTTGGAAAAACCCTAAGGAACAGGCGATAAATCGAAATTATAATTCGTCAGACGGGACAGCTACTGGTTTATAAATTAGGTACACAACTTGGTGTTGTTGTATGAAACTTCTTGTTTTGCTAGTGTATTATTTCTACAAAATTGATATTTACACTACGGAAAAGCTCTTTTCTATAATATTTACAGCAGTAATGACTGCCGTGGAACATTGTAAAATCTTACCGCAAATTATGAATTTCATTTAAAATGCAATATAAACGTTAAAATCTCTGAGGAGTGTGTCGTATAAGCCATAGATGAGCATGCATAATTAAGGACGTGTGTTTATACATGGTGTTCACAAACGAGCGCTAACCGCGAAAGCAAGCGATACTTAGTTAAAATCACGATAGGTTAATCTCATTGTCGTTAACGGTCGCAAACAATAGCTTCGATTTGATTTAGACCACCAATACACTCCGAGCCATTATATTGAGGCATTAACTGAACTAATATCTGCCTAATATCTGCGGAACGCGGGAGGTAATTATGACGTAATCGACCATCGATGCCACGAGCACCCACCAATATATCCCATATTCATCGTGTCAGCGAAACCTTGTTATAATCTCGTTCGATAGTATATGAATAAACTTATGTTGACTAAAATGTTCACCCTCTTTAAATTAGAATTTTAGTAAATAACATAAAGTTATTTTTAGGTGGACCCTTCATATTGGATTTTCAATATGATACATTTTCAACGAATCCGCGGCTCCAAAATAGTTGACAAACTTTGAAGGCAGATGAGGATTGATTGAATAGACGGCTCGCAAAAAAAAAGTGGAACAAATCTATCCAATATTTTAAACCCCGTTCCGTTACAAAATCAGAAAAACAAAATTTTCATCTGCTACAAACCTCACACAGCCTCTAAATACATCGGGGTCATTACTTTGAGAGCGACCACCGCAGTGTAATCTTCCGATAGCTTAATGAATCAGGACATTATGTTGGAGGACTGGACCGGTCTGCGGACATTACCATGAATTGTCCCATCACTACAGGGGGTCATTTTATTGAGTAAACGTGGAGCCGTCCTAGCGGGACTGACCTCAAATATAGCCAAGAGATCACTAACTATTAGGTCGTAAACTAGTGCTGTGTACTCGGGAGAGGTTGGTACTCTCCGAAGAACTACCATGTTCTTGTACTTACATGTAATAAAAATTGTATAAAAAGGTAGCTGTAAGTAGTTATGTTCTTAGTTCTGTGATAGGGATAGAGGTGTACAACAATAGACTTTGTATTTGTTTGTTTGATAAATAATGTTATAGAGGAAAGACAAATACCTACCTAGTTTGTTTGGATAAAGAAGAAAAGAACAATCCGAATTTATTTACTTAATACGGAGACAATCCCGAAAACAGTACACAATTTTGCTTTGATTTCTGAGAACGGTAAGTACCTACGTAAAGAAAACATCTGAACAAGAAAGTATTTTCAAATTATGATGATCTACATTTTCCTTAAGTATGTCTAAATAAGCGTAGCATACTTTATTTAAGCTGAGCCACTATCGATATTTATAAGGTACAAAATAATCACGGGCTATGAGTCACGGCGTGAGAAGAGTCGTGGAGCGTCGCAGGCGCAGCGCGTGGGCGAGCCGGTCCTGCGCACACGCAGCCGTACTAACAAATTACGTTTACCCACAACAATCCAAGTCCACGAGTAACATAATGTACCGTGCATCCACTGGAGCCGTAGATACACCCAGAATTATTATATTATTCGGATAATACGGACATTTGAATGCGTGAGAAATGCTCGAGCAGACATCTGCTGAGCGTTCAGAAAGCACAGTTGAAACATTTCGAGGAAACATTGTAAGTGGAACGGACCAGAAATATACTGAGCACCATTTTACTTGTATTTAAACAACTTTACTACGAAAACAAACAGTTGGTAACATAAAACAATAAAATGCGTTGTTATTGCTGATTAAGTGATTACTTGATTAGTTATCGAATAGATGAAACAATAAGTGCGTTACGACGAAGATAAGATTCTTGTATTTAATACATGTTAAGGCGACGATAAGCTACTTTTAATGATTTTATACCGAAAATTACGTCTAAACGAGTAGTGTTAATGATTTGGAAAAAATATATGTTAAATTAAAGCATTTTTTTAATAATTTAATATACGAATATTTTAGATTATGTTTACATTACATAGTGAAATTAATTTGTAAACTAACTCTGATAAAAAACTGATAATTACGCAAAAACTATCAAGCGTATTTTTCTGAATCTTTCACCATTTTAAGGATACTTAATTAAAATATTAATCTTTTAGGATGCGTGTTTTATTAAAATATCTTTTGTTTTATGTATAATAATTTAATAATGCGTCAAATTGGGGACAGCGCGCTCCTTGATGGGCGAGTCGTATTAGGCTGGACGTACGACTATTGCGTGAGCTCAGTACAGAACACGCAAGGTAACCACTCAAGGTCACTGGCATATATCTGCGTCTTAAATAACAGAATTGTATCTGAAAGGCAGTAAGCGAGATATATTTATATGTATATCCTTAGATGTACATAAATATTTATTCCACAATTTTCGATATTGAACCTACCACTGTTTGTCTCTGCATCACCCAAAGGTTGACTGGTAGAAAATGCCTATGGCATTAAGTCCGCTTCTCAATAATAAAAAAAAAACAAATAAATAATAATAATATATCAACGTCAACAATAGCCAATTTTGACTAAACCGAATGGCGTAAAAAGTAAGTGCGTTACGACGAAGATAAGATTCTTGTATTTAATACATGTTAAATAACGGAATTGTATCTGAAAGGCAGTAAGCGAGATATATCAACGTCAACAATAGCCAGTTTTGAATAAACTGAATGGCGTAAAATGTAAGTTATTATGTAAATTTCTTGTTTAAAATGAAACAATCAATAAAACAACAATTCTATAACATTATAAGTTGGTTACAAAAATATGTCTATTTTACGTTACACGTCCGTATTTGGGTCACAGAAATAATTATGTGTACCAAATTTCAACTTATCGGTCCATTAAGTTGAAGCAAATTGGCAGATTCGCAGCAAATTGGCTGTGACAGACGGACAGACAGACACACGAGTGATCCTATAAGGGTTCCGTTTTTTTTTCCGTTTTGTGGTACGAAACCCTAACAAAAAATAAACGTTTCCAACCATTAACCGGAAAATTGGCACAACCTTATTTTAACCAGCAATTTCTGACTGTAGAAAATTAGTTTTCTAGTCATATGACTATGAAGAAAATAAGATCAGCAAATACTTAGAGAAAATTAATTCACGTCTAATCAGTGCTAGGCTGATGGGTCCATGTGATATGCTGCGAAGGTCCTGCTGAATAGCCGGTCACACTAATCATCTGGATTTTTCTTAGGTCACTGAATACATCTACAACATTTTCTTAGGTCAGAGCTTTCTGAAGTTTGTACTACTCAACGAAATAGACTGTCCCATACATTACATACATAGCTGTATTTTGTACCCTCTTTGAGCTTTTTCTCAGTGGTAGGCACAGAGAAAAAGCACTTAAGTGTTGGGTTAAGCACTTGAAGTTTTCACTGCAATTTTTTGTACATATAAAAGTGAGTTTTTTGGACAGACCATACATCCGAGTGTTCTTATACATATATTACTACAGCCTAACCTCTTGACATAAAGCCCATAACGTTTTGTGTAGCAAAATAAAACCTTTTTGCCCTCTTCCTTCTGGAACCGTGGCTTGATCCGATGTAGTTTGAAACCACTTTTTCGATGTAGTTTGAACACACGCTCTTTGAAATCTGGAAAGGCTTCTGAGCTCCAACATCTTTACATAAATAAGTGTGATAGGCAAAACTAAAACTAGATCATTATACTAGGTTACCTTATTATTTTCCAAGGTCTACCTTAGGAATTTGATGATATAAAATTCTTCTAGGCAATTTTATGGTGATTTTACTATGAATATTCAACAACCTCATTAGTTGAATTCGCGACTGCGTGGAACGGATTATGTGGTTTAGAATTTCATGGTGTTATGACTATGAAATGGACAACTTACACTGCTAATCATAGGAAGATGGTATCTTCATATCAATGATCAGACTAAATATCAATTGGTAACCCGAAACGATACAAGAATAGCTGGTGCCGATGTATTAAGTTTAGCCAGTCAGTAAGCAAGGTTGGTATCGAGGTAATCGAAGGAGACTGCCCGGGGTGCGCCAGATATTTTTATTATCACCGACAGGGCCGGATTTAGGGGAGGGCAACCGGGGCTACAGCCCCGCCCGGGGCCTCCAAAGAAGAGGGGCCCCCACAATAGAAACCTCGGTTTTTTTTTAAATTCTAAATCAGACTAGTAAACAACTTTTCCTTAGATATTTTTTTTCACGTTTTAACTTTACCTACAGTACTTTATACAAACATGATTATATATGCTTAACTGTCACTAACGAGACACAATATAATTTTTATTGTTATCGGTTTCTAAGGGCTCGATCGACAGTTCAGCGGATATTAAATACTAACAGAATCATCGATTTATATTTTTCACTCCATCAGTAAATTATCAAAATCTCAAATGGCGATTCATGGCGATCAACGATTTTTCGGCGGAAAAAGGTCGTAAGGTTCCGTTCGTTAACGCTTTTTAATTTCAGACTCTCAAACTCTTGTTTCCGATTATGTTTATATGTTTGTTAAATAATAAAATAATCTGTACTTGGTTTCACAATAAATGATTTATTGGAAAAGTCGACTGAAAAAAAATGACCATTTTATTTGGAAAATAATTTGGGGCCAGGGGCCTCCACTCCTTTGTTGCCCCTAGACCTCCAGACCTCTAAATCCGGCCCTGACCACCGTGGTTCTTTACCCGTACTTGCAGCTACCAGTAGCTGTTTTTTTCCACAAGGTACTGCTTTTTTGTGCTATCGAGTATCTGAATATAGAATTGAATTATACAGGCAATTGAATCATACTTACGGTCTGGAAAATTAATTGTTTACCAAATTGACACACTACGTAAATTTGCCGTGTTATAGAAGTTTCATATGACTGACAAAGAATGAAAGTTGTGATTTGAATATACGGAAATTTTAGTAAGTAGTGAATTTGATTAGCAATTAAATTCCCTGAGTACAATACCACGAAAAAATCCCTCTTAGTATCGGATGTGTATGGACTGCGTGATAAAATGAATATGCACACTGCGCAAGCGTGGCCCATAGGTTTAGCACAAGGATTATAATCACACGCACGTGTGAACATTCAAAATCACCACATGTAACTATGTAGATCTCAGATTATTATGAGATCACGGCACTAGAAACTACCTGTGCATGTTAGTTTTAAAATTATAAGGTGGTAGCCGTGGTAGTTTTCTCCTATTATTAAAAATCGTGTTTGTTTTAACCGACTTCTTAAAAAGAAGGAAGTTGTCAATTTGGATGTTATTTATAGGTATTTTGGTTTCTATGTATGGGGCTTAACTCCGTCATTCACAACTCAAATTTTCTCATTTTGCAAACAATACAAACTTCAGAATATAAAAGTCATGGTTATGCACATCCACTCGTGCAATCAATAAAAGATATTAAGGCTCAGTTGCACCACAAATCACTAAATACATTTAGTTTTAAACGAAATTAAAATATCTTTCTGTTTCTGTCATTCGTTAGAAGATGACAGAGACAGGATGATATTTTAAATATCGAGCCCTAACCGCTGATTTATCGTAAAGAGATCGCTTACGATAAATCGGCGGTTAGGGCTCGATATGTTTAACGCATTTAGTTATCCACCATAATATCTATTATTTATCATAACACTATCAGATATAGGTTAGGTATACAGCACTATAATAGATATAAAGACATACTGTACACGTACACACTATATTATTATGTCTATTTCCTTTATTTCATTATATACATATAAATTATATTTTTAAATATGAGAATACATTTTCTAAAACAATTATGTCTATTATTGATAAGTGAGTTATGTCTACCAAAACCAACTATGAAGGTTAAATTAAAGTGATAACCTTTAAAAGATAAACGTGCTCTATTTGAAATAGAGAATGTTTATCTCTTTGATATTATCTTTACAATTTAGCATCTCGCATGGTGGTTCTACGATAAGTAGAATAAACAAAGATATCATCACTTCACTGAAAACTTTCTTCAAGAACACAATAAAATAATCTGAAACTGAAAACATTGTTTACGCACCTACGCTAAGGGTAAATAACTGAAAACACAATATTCAAAAGTTATCCGCTATCTAATTACGCAACACATTTTCGTAAACGATTGCGACTAATCTGTTTATTTTTTTCGAAAAAAAAATCTAAATGTTGAACTGTCAACAATATTTCACTGCGTTGTTGAGCATTTTTTTTCCGTACTTATGAAGCAATGGATTAGCAATCTGTTTTAAAACGATTAAAATTCTGAGTGATCGTGAATTACGTAATTAGGGTACTGGGCAGTGGGTCGTCTTTTCGCGAACCATACTATGTAGAACGAGTTACCTACAACAAATTATGCAAAGATTTCTAGATATGACAACTACGGCTACTTAAGAAGTCGATGTGCAGCAAGACCTAGTTCAAGCAAGCTAGGGTTAGGTGCAGCCCACTTAACCTGCCCCATGCGGACGTAAACAAATATATCTACATTTACGTCATTTACAGCTTGCCGGTCGCCACGTGCTATGGATCTTGATTTAGCCGAATTGTCTAAGTTAACACTTAAATTCATCGAAGATAGGTATTTGCATATTTCATAGATTGGCAACGATACTGTGTACGTTACTATAATTGCACATGTCTTTATTATATATTATCTGAGCTTTTATTTGACAAATTAATACACTATTTCCAATTTATACATACATACAGATACTATTTATTTCAAATCCGCAAATTGCTATTGAAATCTTATACTTACGTTATCTGTCAAGGCTACGCTCATGTTATCTACATGATGGCAACATTCATTAGTTACGTAAATATTGTATCTTCTCTCTAAAGTGCCAGGCCAGTGTGTATACATCATTCATACCGAAAACACTGTTTATAATCAAAACAAAATGAGTCCAACGGAAAGTACGCGCGGAATTATATATAAAGATTTACCGTATTCGATACCGTCACATATGAATTATGGGAAAATGGCTATTGATAACATGTTGAGGTCTAAAGACAAAGTGGCTTTGGTAAGGAATAGAAAGTAAAAACAGTGTTTAGGATAAGTAATGTTAAAATGTGTTGTTAATTGAAAACGTTTTGAATGTCGAAGATCAATGGGATGACAGGGGAACAGATAACGTTTGGTGAGTTGGTGCAGATGGTAGTGAATGCTGCCTCGTCGCTAATGCGCTTAGGTGTGGAACGTGATGAAGTGGTCGCTGTGTGCAGTGAGAACAGAATGGAATTCTTGATTACTTCGATCGCTGCGTGGTGTAGTGGTGCTACCGTGACTTTTCTCAACGCTGCCTACGGCAAAAGTGAGTCTTAAGATGCCAAGTTACTCGGCTTACTTTTTGTTTCAATTTTAAAGTCATCATTGTTTAATTTACTTTTGAATTTTAAGTAGACTAAAGAGTTAAATCGCGTTTAAAAGTTAGTGAAGTTCATTATTTATCTTAAAGATTGAAAGTCTTATTACTTAAAGTAAAATTTACTACACTACATACACTCGTTTGTTTTTTCAGATGAATTGGTGCATACGATGGGAATCTCAAAGCCAAAATATTTGTTCCTCTCTCCTTTGACTTACGAAACTTTTTATGAGACCATGGCTGGTACAAACATAGTGGATAAATTCTTCATTTTTGGAGATTCTGTCAATAATCTAAAACTTTTAAAGTTTAACGAACTAATTAAAACGTATGTTAATGTAAATACTTTCAAACCAGTCACCGATCCTGTGAATGGTAAGAATAATAATTTTATAATGATAATTGATAATTAATTCGAATACCTTGTAAATGTTAAAATAGGTTCTGTCCAAATTTGGAGAAGAAACTCCACACTACCCTTTTCTGTTTTTATAACGACTGCTTCAAGTGGGACAGGGAAGTATTTAACCGATTTCGCTATCAAACGTGAATTGATACAAAGAAAATATTTACTATTTTCAATAGAACTTCGATCGATTTCCCGCCTTGATAAATACTTTAGCATTATTCAAGTTATTCTACTAAAATATTTAAATATGTTTCACAAAAGCTAGTGTATTTCATAGGATTGGCGCGAACAGCTTTAATACTGTACTCGTCCGGAACAACTGGGCTGCCCAAAGGAGCTAAGCTGTCACACCTCAATTTAATCACTGCCGGTAATCAGCCTTGGTAAGTTAAAGTAATAGTTTACTTACATATCTTCCTTTCTTTATTATGTTGAGATGGATGTGTGGAGTGACGAAAATCGGTAAAGTAAGAAATGTGTATACAAGGGGAAGTTTAAAAGTAGCGCCAGTGACAGAAAAGTTGAAAGGAAATCGTTTAGCCAGCACCCTAATTACGTAATGCACGATCAATTTTAAATTTTCAATTGGTTTCAATTTAAAATTGATCGTGCATTGCGTAATTCGGGGGCTGGTATGGGCATGTGATGAGGACAGAGGAAACGCGTGTGACTAACAGAGTGATGAATATAAATGTTGCTGGATGGAGCGGGAGAGGATAGCCAAAGAAAAGATGTATGGATAGTGTGAGGAATGATATGAAAGAGAAGGGAGTGATTGATAGCATGGGAGTTGACAGGGGAGAGTGGGAAAAGAAAACGTGTTGCGGCGACCACAAGTAACATGGAACAAGGGCAGGAAGTTGATGATCTTTCTTTCTTTATTAGTTTATCCTCGATCAAAGGTATCATACTTAATTGTAATACTGGAACTATCATACATAATCGTAAATTACTTATTACATACTAGATTAAATTCCACACGAATAAATCAAATGTACACGCCTCATCATCATCATCATCAGCCTATTAATGTTCCCACTGCTGGGACACAGGCCTCCTCTCTGCGAGAGGGAGTGGGCTGTAATCTACCACGCGGGCCCAGTGTGGGTTGGTAGATGTCACAGGTTCTAAGACATGCCGGCTTCCTCACGATGTTTTCCTTCACCGTTTTGAGAGCAGTGGTGTTGAAATTATTTACTCAAAGGAAAGCGTCTGCTTGGGTTCGAACCCACGACCTACAACTCGTAAGTTGGGGCCGTTACTACTGGGCCACACTGCTCTCATATACACCTAATATTACCTAATATGTAACAACATTTTCTGTTACAGCAACATAACCAAAGATCTCATTAGTCTGTCGATCGCACCGTGGTCCAACACCGTTGGCATCATGTGTACAATGGACGAACTGATACACAACCGAACTGTACTATACTTGGCTCGATTCAAAGAAGAGCAGTACCTATCATGTATTCAAAAATATAGAGTAAGTTATAAAATCATTGTAATACAAAAATTACATAACGTAATTATTTTTTAATATGGCAATTATTCTCCAGGCGGGATCATTATTGGCAGTACCTCCACTAGTAGTAATGCTTACGAAATCGGACAATTTAAAGAATTACGATGTGAGTTCGGTTGAAGCAATATATTGCGGAGGGGCACCTTTAGATTTAGCTGTTATTGATGAAATTAAACTAAGGTAATATGCTGAATTAGTAACCTCAATAGTTAACAAAGAAATTAAAATACATGGAGTAGAATTATTCATTTGATTGTTTTTCAACAGATTCAAGGGTCTAAAATACGTGTTACAAGGCTACGGAATGACAGAAACTACAGGAGGATTAACTGAAGAAACAGACACAGAAAACAAACCAGGAAGTGTCGGCAAAGTTGTTCTTGGAAATATCGTTAAGGTAAAAACATTACCCATTCAATTGAAACGTCTTTAACTCCGAGTACTAATGAAATTACCTTTCAGATAGCGGACGTTGAAACTGGAAAAACCTTAGGACCTAATCAGGAAGGCGAAGTTCGCGTAAAAGGTCCTACGTTGTTTGCTGGTTATATTGGAAAACACTTGAACGATGAACAAGACGAAGAGGGATTTTTTAGAACTGGAGATATTTGTTATTACGATGAAGATGGCTATTTTTACTTTGTAGATCGAATTAAAGAACTGATTAAGTATAAGGCTGGACAAGTTAGTATTGAAATATAAATAACACAACGATCATTAGGACTTAATACAATTGAATTAATCATTGTTACAATTTTCCTTAATACAATTGAATTTGTTTTGTAATCATTATTACTATTTTCCAGGTCGCCCCATCAGAGCTAGAAGCGATTTTGCTCCAGCATCCAGGTGTAAAAGACGTAGGAGTAGTCGGCAAGCCAGACTCTCTTGTTGGTGAACTTCCAACAGCATTTGTGGTAAAAATTCCAGGTTCAACAGCCACTGATAAGGAACTAATCGATTTCGTTGCAGGAAAAGTAAGTTTGAAAATAATTCTTTATTTTGCCTTAGACCATTTTATAGACCTTTCATATCCCTATCTGATATATAATACGAGTATAATTAAGATATGTTTATGATAATCTCATAAATAATAATATTTTTCCAAATAAAGTCGGATCTATGCCAATAAAAAAATATCACGAAATAACATTGATAGTAGCATAAGGCTGCCTGTCCACTGGAGCGGAGAGGAGAGGAGAGGAGATGTGCCATTATTAACCAATCAAATCTAAACTCAGGGGCGGAGTCAAGATTCTATTGGCACATCTTCGGTCCTCTTTTCTTCTCTCCGCTCCAGTGGACAGGCAGCCTAAGACCAATTAATATAATATTTACATTTCACGGTACAGACAGCTTCAGATCTATCTTTTCAGACTTTAAAAGGTATTATTGCATATTACAATATTAATTAAAATTGAATATTAAACTCAATTTTATTCACTCAGTTATAAAACTTAATTGCAATATACAAACTAACACTAAAATATACATAGCATGTACATTATGTAAGTAGAAATATAAAAATTTTTTAAAGGGGAAGAGCTCATTGGGCATAAAAAAATTCGTCCACACCGCTGTCAATGGGAAAAGTGCCCAAAAGGTTGGCAGCATTGCCACGTTGGATGGCAAAGCAATATTAAAAAGTTAAATGTTTGTGAAGACAAAAATAATTACAATTTACGAAACTTACAATTTGAAAATCATCCATTTATCATAAATCTAAATTGAATTGGCAAAAGATCTTAAAAACATCGATAGGTGATTGTGCATTGATTATTATGTATAGGCACAAACATATTCCTACCCACAAACAAAATGATACAACATTTAATTTTGTTATGCATCAAAATATTACATACCTAGTATGATAAAGATATTATTAAGATAAGATAGAAAGCCAATGACAATGCGGTAATATCAGAATCATCAACGACCACACGTAAGCAGTATCGTACAGATAAGTATTTAAGGTACTAGATAACAACTAGTAGCTTGTAGGCTCAGAACAAATAAAAAACCAAGACAGAGCGCTGCGAACAATACAGTGAAGCATGCCAAAACTACACCACCGCTCTGTGCATGCACGCACACATTTGCAATGTTACTACAATCAAACTACACCACACAAAGTGTACACGAAACCCGCTTCACTTCTGAACTGTTGACAGCGCTCTGTCTTGGTTTATTATTTCGTCTGAGTTTGTAGGCAAGAATTTTAAGCTATTGCATAGCTTCTATCGCGGGCCTTGAGCGTGGAGACCTAATCCAGAAATTTCGTAACGAAAATACTACCTAAGAAAAGAGTGTTTTGTATTGAAAATTATGTTTAACTGCTTGACAACAAAGTTCAAATTTACTTAAACGAATGATACGAGAGTGTTGTATTGAAAATTATGTTTAACTGCATGACAACAAAGTTCAAATTTACTTAAACGAATGATACGAGAGTGTTGTATTGAAAATTATGTTTAACTGTTTGACAACAAAGTTCAAATTTACTTAGACGAATGATACGAGAGTGTTGTATTGAAAATTATGTTTAACTGTTTGACAATAAAGTTCAAATTTACTTAGACGAATGATCCTTGACTATTAATAGTTAAATTAAAACCTTTTTATTAGTTTGATGTTCCCGGCCATTACGTTGTGTCAAGTTTTAAAAACTATAAATGTGAATAACAGTTCCTGTCAATGTCATCATTGCTATTTCTTGTATTCGGGTTAATATCTTACAATTGCGTAAGTTGATAAAAAATGCTATGCAATAGCTTCGCCGGGGCAGTCCCCGAGTGCCACACGTCTTTTTATTTATTGATTCATGGTGTAAACTGAGCCCAAATAAATGATAGACATGGTGTACGTAAACTGAGTTCAAATAAATGATAGACATGGTGAAACTGAGTCAAAATTTTCAAGATACCATGTTAATTATTTTTTACATTAAAAAAGTCGCAACGGAGGTCTTTGTTTTATGGTTTTTAGTATAAGTTAGTTGCTAGTTACGCAAGAATGACTGTTGTTATTGTTAACCGGTACCTAATAACATTTCATAAAGCAGGTTTTACATTATAAAACTAGTGTCGTGAAACAGAACAGTACTGCTTCACGACACTAGTTTCATAATGTAACCCTTGCTTTACAGTACAACCCGTGTGCCTGATGGGATTTCCAATCTGCAAAAATATTTTATAACAATCTACGTCATACGCACTCAAGGTAATGTGCAGTCAGGGAAATTGACTGTTAAGCAAATTGGCACCCTACGTCAATTTGCCGAGTTTGAGCTAATTTATACTACTGTCAAAGAATGACAGTTGTGATTTTAATACACAGACTATTTGATTTAAGTTGGTATTTACTTTGCTTACCAATTAATTTTCCTGACTTTACCTTATAATTTACTAGCTGTACGCCAATATGATGCAACTTGAGTCCATTAGAGTTTGTACTATGAAATAAATAGTATAGGACCATTAAAAGTAACTCATATTTTCAGTTTTCCTAATTAAAGACGAGTTACAGATTAGGGCGAATCACTCGAGACGGATGTATTTTAGAGCTGAGCTGCCATAGTTACTATTGTTTGTATGGACGTGCTCTACACATCTAACACGGTGGCGTTAGTGTGCGATAAAAAAAGGCACCAAAATTAGGCAAGGCCCTTTATGAAAATTTTATTTAAAAAAAAAACTAATTTTTTTTCAATGTTAATATTTTTCTAGCATATATGGACGCTATACTATTGCGGTTTAACGGGAACGCCCTCTGTTAGTTAACATACTGTATAGTTAGGATATGATGAAGTTTATATTTTTTGTACCTACTCATTTGCCCATTAAATAACTAAATTTATACTTCTACCTGTGTAAACTCAGTAAACTGTGCTTAATTAACGCCATTCCTTTGTAATCAGCTTCTAGGAAAGAACTAACAGTATCTTTTATTATTAAGGTATCATCGTGGAAACAATTGCGAGGAGGTGTCCATTTCGTAGAGGAAATCCCGAAGACTCCCAGCGGAAAAATATTGAGAAGAATATTACGTGATTATCTAAAGAAACCTGTTAGCAAACTATAGAACGCTTTATTTTATTTGCTAAGTTGTTTTAGAAGGAAATAATAAACAGAATAGTAGAATTTAACAAGCTCCGTATTCATTAGGAAACAATGTTGCGCAACATTGCTTCATCATCATGTTACTGGCAACTTGATCCTTATTTTCTCAAATCAAATTAAATTTATTCAAATTAGGCTGAGAATCAGCACTTTTTGAACGTCTAAATTTCATAAGAAATTGCCCTTCCTGCACCACTTCCTAGTGCTTCAACTGGAAGAAGAAGTGGTTCAACAAACTCCCCAGCAGCACAACTGTCTGTTCCGTTAGAAGAACTCGATTCTCTATCTTAATCTTCTATATCCGTGTCTGTTTGTGTGACGCGTTGTTCTTCTAAAATATGCATCGGATTTTGATGCGATTTTCATCATCATAACAGTTTATTCTGGAAGGTTTATGTCAAAACTCCAAACATTATGTGTGTTTAGTTTATGTCACCGTAAGATTGTGAGAACCGTTACTTTATAATCTATCGGTATTATTTCCGTTAGATTATACACTCAAAAAATTGTGAACTGGGTGAAATTAGGTTACTACAGGAACTGGGTTAGGTTAGGTTAGATCTGTGACCAACCGCGCGCGAGCCAAGCGAGCGAATCGAGCGGTGCCGCGGCAGAGCGGCCGCCTAGCATTACATCCAAGTTGCTCGCAGCTAGGGAGGTATTTAGTATTAGCGCAAGGTGCTGTACGTCGCAAGCAAGTTTGTTCACAATTTGTCAGTTTCTCGTGGATAGATTAAAAAACTATCGAACAATAATGCGTCAAATTGTAATTTTTCGAGAGATTATAATTTAACGGAAATAATACCGATAGATCATAAACTGATGAGTTCATAATTTTATTATGTGACATATTTAAAATTAATATTAGAATACTTAAAGAAATCTCGATGTTTTGACATTTCATCAATGCAGCCGTGCGAAGCAGGTGCGGAGTGATGAACAAAAGAAGCACAACTGCAAGTCGATTCTGTACCAAAAATCTCACCGTGAAAACTTAGGCGAAGTGAGCGTGGAGTGAGCTGTCAATGTCATCTCACTGGTGCTAGGGATGACACCATGGATGATAACACACGTCGTTACACTGTTGAACGAATTAAATACGAGCATTCCGAGGTCACCATTGTTGCGATTGTTCGCTTATCGCACTGATAACGATCCCGGCCGAGGTGGGCCGATAAGCGATCCTATATAAGTGGGGGTGACGGGCGGTTGAAGCTCACTTTGCGTTCGGCTCGCGTTGATAACACTTCGTGTCCGAGTTCGCAACAGGTCAATCGTCGTCCTGAGGATGCCTCGTTGAGAGGCGAAACACGTGTCGATTTCTTACAGGGTTCTCTAACTCTTTAAGAACGGTTAAGCGGATTAAGTTACTAGATATACATCGTCTATTGTGTTTCATTTTATATTATTTCAAAGCTAGTATTTAAGTGTCTAAACATTACTATTTAGGGGGTTTTAAATTAAATACTAGCAAAACAGATATTCAGTCAGAAACTCAATTTTATTTTATTCTATTTTGTTCCTAGACTAGTCCATAATATAAATACTCTGAGGCGCAGGTGCCTACAATAAATAAAATAAAACATAGGTACCTACTACATAGTACGCATGATAACGCGATTCACTCACTTCACTTGCTCTGATATCTTCAGCGCGCATGCGCGGCGTGAGAAAGTTCACGTCACGCGTACCAACTCCGGTACGTACGCGTGATAAAGATCACGCGATTCACTCACTTCACTTGCTCTGACATTTTCAGCGCGCATGCGCGGCGTGAGAAAGTTCACGTCACGCGTACCAACTCCGGTACGCGTGATAAAGATCACGCGATTCACTCACTTCACTTATCTTCAGCGCGCATGCGCGGCGTGAGAAAGTTCACGTCACGCGTACCAACTCCGGTACGCGTGATAAAGATCACGCGATTCACTCACTTCACTTGCTCTGATATCTTCAGCGCGCATGCGCGGCGTGAGAAAGTTCACGTCACGCGTACCTACTTCGTTATGCGTGATAAAGATCACGCAATTCACTCACTTCACTTGCTCTGATATCTTCAGCGCGCTTGCGCGCCAGGCGCTGCATAGATATCACACTAAGGTTTTTTTTCCATCATCGGGAATCATATCATTTTTTTCGCCATATCCATATTATGCCCATTCGTATTAACAGACAATAATTAGAATCAAAACAAATACGAACGAAACATAATTAAGACATAATTAGTATCTATTTATTTCAATGCTGTTAGATATTTCAATGTCTAAATCCAAACGCTTTTACATGATTAAAAAGTCAGTTTATTGCCTACATTTTGTTTTCAACAAAAAAAAATTAAGGTAGGGTTAAGGATTTTTTATTTGTACACGCGTATTTACTTAATTTAAAAACTAACAGCATTAAAATAATACGAGTAATAATATACAGTACAAGTATATAAAAAAGTGGGGGAAACCATCATACGGCATCAAAAAATTCGTCCGCATCGTTGTCATGTCAACGTGAAAAGTGCCCAAAAGGCAACAGTCGACCAACCGCTTGGCGATGTCCCGAACTACTCGATAAGCATTCGGAGTATTCGGGCCCCACGTCCCTAATGTTTCAACCCCAAACGGCTCAAAAATATAGCCACCAATAAGGTTGTTATATTTGCGCCGTGAGGCTTTCTGCACCTGCAGCCCACCGTGCTGAGAAGATAGGATGGCGCGAGGGTGTCGACACAGGTTGGTAATTTGTAATGTTGTTGTAATGCTTGGTCATCCCTAACACCAGTGAGATGACATTGACAGCTCACTCCACCATCACTTCGCCTAAGTTTTCACGGTGATATTTTTACAGAATAGCACTGCTGTTTCCCAACTTTGTTTTTACAATGAATACGAGACTTGAAGGAAACAACTACACGAAACAAGTTGCAGACAGTCGTGGGTGAAGGAGTAGTCAATAAAATTAATTGTATCACAATCCCATATGATTTTCCTTATCCATGACCTTATAAACTATAGGTAAACATCGCATATCATTACTATTTTATAACGCATTGTTTGTCGCTAATACTTACATCGTTCGCCTTGTAGTAATAACTGCATAATATTAATGAGTATTATATTATTAAACCTATGGTTCTGTTATTTAGTATCGATTTTTAATCGGAAGCCCACTCATTGTCCAGGCAGGGAAACGCATTGCTTAGCAAATGGACAAACAGTTAAATTATACGTATACTCTTTTAAGGGCATGAGGAACAGGGTGCAAAGTTCACTCATCCTCTATAGAAAAGGGAGGATCCTCCGACCAGACGGGTGCTGTGTCTGGTGGGCAACACTGCCCAGCGATTGATGTCAGAAAGTTATCTTCCCCTAGGCGTTTATAAGAGATGGGAAATTTTTGTAGGTATAAATGCCTAGGGGAAGAGATGGGACTAAACCAGTTTAATATGTCGATCGCGCGGTAAACTCTGTTAGCGCGATGCATGATTTGTGTGACGTCAGGATTTTTGGGTGACGTCAGGTCCTTGATGCGTAGTTTGCATGTGGCGATGTAGATACCGCCACACTCTAATCACGACTGTCATACTCTGTCAAAAGCATGAAATGGATATAGCTGTATGTGAATCTGCGAAACAATACATTTGCCTGACTGTACCTACGTTACTTTATGGATGAGCTCTGTGGCTCGGCTCCCAAAAAGAGCAGACTTCTATGTTTCTGGTATCTGCGTACCGTTCATGTAGTTATTTTAGAACCACTCAATTAGAAGACTGTCTCGTTGGTAAGATAAGATAGAAAGCCAATGACAATGCGGTAATATCAGAATCATCAACGACCACACGTAAGCAGTATCGTACAGATAAGTATTTAAGGTACTAGATAACAACTAGTAGCTTGTAGGCTCAGAACAAATAAAAAACCAAGACAGAGCGCTGCGAACAATACAGTGAAGCATGCCAAAACTACACCACCGCTCTGTGCATGCACGCACACATTTGCAATGTTACTACAATCAAACTACACCACACAAAGTGCACACGAAACCCGCTTCACTTCTGAACTGTTGACAGCGCTCTGTCTTGGTTTATTATTTCGTCTGAGTTTGTAGGCAAGAATTTTAAGCTATTGCATAGCTTCTATCGCGGGCCTTGAGCGTGGAGACCTAATCCAGAAATTTCGTAACGAAAATACTACCTAAGAAAAGAGTGTTTTGTATTGAAAATTATGTTTAACTGCTTGACAACAAAGTTCAAATTTACTTAAACGAATGATACGAGAGTGTTGTATTGAAAATTATGTTTAACTGCTTGACAACAAAGTTCAAATTTACTTAAACGAATGATACGAGAGTGTTGTATTGAAAATTATGTTTAACTGTTTGACAACAAAGTTCAAATTTACTTAGACGAATGATACGAGAGTGTTGTATTGAAAATTATGTTTAACTGTTTGACAATAAAGTTCAAATTTACTTAGACGAATGATCCTTGACTATTAATAGTTAAATTAAAACCTTTTTATTAGTTTGATGTTCCCGGCCATTACGTTGTGTCAAGTTTTAAAAACTATAAATGTGAATAACAGTTCCTGTCATGTCATCATTGCTATTTCTTGTATTCGGGTTAATATCTTACAATTGCGTAAGTTGATAAAAAATGCTATGCAATAGCTTCGCCGGGGCAGTGCCCGAGTGCCACACGTCTTTTTATTTATTGATTCATGGTGTAAACTGAGCCCAAATAAATGATAGACATGGTGTACGTAAACTGAGTTCAAATAAATGATAGACATGGTGAAACTGAGTCAAAATTTTCAAGATACCATGTTAATTATTTTTACATTAAAAAAGGCGCAACGGAGGTCTTTGTTTTATGGTTTTTAGTATAAGTTAGTTGCTAGTTACGCAAGAATGACTGTTGTTATTGTTAACCGGTACCTAATAACATTTCATAAAGCAGGTTTTACCTTATAAAACTAGTGTCGTGAAACAGAACAGTACTGCTTCACGACACTAGTTTCATAATGTAACCCTTGCTTTACAGTACAACCCGTGTGCCTGATGGGATTTCCAATCTGCAAAAATATTTTATAACAATCTACGTCATACGCACTCAAGATAATGTGCAATCAGGGAAATTGACTGTTAAGCAAATTGGCACCCTACGTCAATTTGCCGAATTTGAGCTAATTTATACTACAGTCAAAGAATGACAGTTGTGATTTTAATACACAGACTATTTAATTTAAGTTAGTATTTACTTTGCTTACCAATTAATTTTCCTGACTTTACCTTATAATTTACTAGCTGTACGCCAATATGATGCAACTTGAGTCCATTAGAGTTTGTACTATGAAATAAATAGTATAGGACCATTAAAAGTAACTCATATTTTCAGTTTTCCTAATTAAAAACGCGTTACAGATTAGGGCGAATCACTCGAGACGGATGTACTTTAGAGCTGAGCTGCCATAGTAACTATTGTTGTATGGACGTGCTCTACACATCTAACACGAGGGCGTTAGTGTGCGATAAAAAAAGGCACCAAAATTAGGCATGGCCTTTATGAAAATTTTATTTAAAAAGAAAACATATTTTTTTTCAATGTTAATATTTTTTCTAGCATGTATGGACGCTATACTATTGCGGTTTAACGGGAACGCCCTCTGTTAGTTAACATACTGTATAGTTAGGATATTATGATGAAGTTTATATTTTTTGTACCTACTCATTTGCCCATTAAATAACTAGATGTACTTCTACCATTGTAAACTATGCTTAATTAACGCCATTCCCTTCTAATCAGCTTCAAGGAAAGAACTAACAGTATCTTTTATTATTAAGGTATCATCGTGGAAACAATTGCGAGGAGGTGTCCATTTCGTAGAGGAAATCCCGAAGACTCCCAGCGGAAAAAAATTGAGAAGAATATTACGTGATTATCTAAAGAAACCTGTTAGCAAACTATAGAACGCTTTATTTTATTTGCTAAGTTGTTTTAGAAGGAAATAATAAACAGAATAGTAGAATTTAACAAGCTCCGTATTCATTAGGAAACAATGTTGCGCAACATTGCTTCATCATCATGTTACTGGCAACGTGATCCTTATTTTCTCAAATCAAATTAAATTTATTCAAATTAGGCTGAGAATCAGAACTTTTTCAACGTCTAAATTTCATAAGAATGTCTCCCAAATTGCCCTTCCTGCACCACTTTCTAGTGCTTCAACTGGAAGAAGAAGTGGTTCAACAAACTCCCCAGCAGCACAACTGTCTGTTCCGTTAGAAGAACTCGATTCTCTATCTTAATCTTCTATATCCGTGTCTGTTTGTGTGACGCGTTGTTCTTCTAAAATATGCAACGGATTTTGATGCGGTTTTCATCATCATAACAGTTTATTCTGGAAGGTTTATGTCCAAACTCCAAACATTATGTGTGTTTATGTCACCGTAAGATTGTGAGATCCGTTAGGTTATAATCTATCGGTATTATTTCCGTTAGATTATACACTCAAAAAATTGTGAACTGGGTGAAATGGGTTAGGTTAGGTTAGATCTGTGACCAACCGCGCGCGAGCCAAGCGAGCGAATCGAGCGGTGCCGCGGCAGAGCGGCCACCTAGCATTACATCCAAGTTGCTCGCAGCTAGGGAGGTATTTAGTATTAGCGCAAGGTGCGTTACGTCGCAAACAAGTTTGCAACCAGTTCACAATTTGTCAGTTTGCCATGGATAGATTAAAAAACTATCGAACAATAATGCGTTAAATTGTAAATGGATTGTTAATTTTTCGAGAGTTTATAATTTAACGGAAATAATACCGATAGATCATAAACTGATGAATTCATAATTATGTGACATATTTATAATTAATATTAGAATACTTAAAGAAATGTCAATGTTTTGACATTTCATCAATGCAGCCGTGCGAAATGATAAACAAAAGAAGTACAACTGTTTCCCAACTTTGTTTTTACAATGAATACGAGACTTGAAGGAAACAACTGCACGAAACAAGTTGCAGACAGTCGTGGGCGGAGGAGTAGTTAATAAAATTAATTGTATCACAATCCCATATGATTTTCCTCATCCACGACCTTATAAAGTATAAACATCGCATATTATTACTATTTTATAACGCATTGTTTGTCGCTAATACTTACATCGTTCGCCTTGTAGTAATAACTGCATAATATTAATGAGTATTATATTATTAAACCTATGGTTCTGTTATTTAGTATCGATTTTTAATCGGAAGCCCACTCATAGTCCAGGCAGGGAAACGCATTGCTTAGCAAATGGACAAACAGTTAAATTCCCTCTGCTCCCAAAAAGAGCAGTCTTCTATGTTTCTGGTATCTGTACCGTTCATGTAGTTATTTTAGAACCACTCAATTAGAAGACTGTCTCGTTGGTCTAGTGGTCGCAAGCGCTACTGCTGAGCATGAGGTCCTGGGTTCGATTCCCGGATCGGGCAAAGTTTTATTGAGTTTTTCTATCTGAAATTTCTCAGTAGCAGCCCCGAGTCTGGATTTGTACCCGGGATGTCAATAGGCTCGCCCCCTATTACATGGGACTTAAACATAACTGGCGAAATATGGGTGTACTACACGTACACCTCTGCCCAACCCTTCGGGGAACAAGGCGTGATGTTATGTTATGTCAATTAGAAGCGCAAGTTTCAAGGAAACTGTCAAAAACGACATACCTTTGACGATATTAGTGGCAAACAACCTAACACACAGAACGATACATAAATAAACACCTATATTCGGTAATGTAAGTACCTCGGTTCATGTTTACGGCGCCTGTTTAGGAACCGTTTGCGTTCAGACGTAGGTAGACCCGTAATGGTACCTAATAGACCATAAGACATTATAGCTTCGTCCTCGAATGAGTAAATTGCATGGTGTAGTGCGTTCCGACCCCCGCCCACGGCCTCGTATGTTCCCATAATGACACTGGAAATGTCCCATTAAAATATTTTTACTTTTGTCTAACCGCGCCTCGAATGGACAATTTTTTTTGCGTTGTAGATAACTTGACATGTTTATTTTTTATTTTTGCCAATAATGTACGAAGGAGATGTAAGTGTCGTTCTGTAGTTTCTGCCCACTAGGGAAAAAAGCGTGAGTTTATATGTACTATGTAGGTATGTATGTGTATAATAAAATGCTTCTTTAAATTATTTTTAATTTAATTAATTAAGATTCCGTTTTAAAGTGGTTCAGTCTGGAATGGCTAACTTTGGGGTAAAGATTCATTCCTCACTTGAAATGTCTGTGAAAGCTCTCAAGAAAAAGCTGTACCTAACTGATTTGAAATCTGAATATGATTTGATTCGAAAGTTCAACACTGACGAATTTGTTGGAATGAGATGCCAAGACATTTCGTCTTGACATCTCACTTCAACACGTTCGTCACTTTGATGAATCAGTTTTATGACACAGATTAAGGTAATATTTCCCCACAGCTGTAATTCTATGTATAAGACAAGTAGGTAGGCGTATAATGCCAGTGACATTCGACCTTGCACAGATCCTGACTCAGACGTAGAGGTGGAACTGTGCCACAAATTATCATACCCAATAGAACACACCAGCTTGCACCGTGACGTAATAAACGAAAGCTGCAAATAAAATTAAAAATATGGAATTCGACGGCTATAGACTGACGTGTAATCCGAGACCTGCGAGTAGATTTATGCGCACACGTCATCAAACAAACGTGTGATATGCGCCCGATTGTTAAAGACCGATAAAAACTGCGCTGTCAAACATTTTCAAAAGTATCTGTCAGCCTTTTGTTTCCTCCGTTCGGTAAATACACAATTTTATTTTTGCTATCTACCGTCAGCGTTAATCATGAGCGAGACAGTTGCCACGACGTTATGCATAAATGTAAAAGCTTTTACCAGCTTTTCATAAAAATAACGTCAGGCTACTCGTTTCATTTTCACCAAAATAAAACTTCGGATACATTTTTAATGGGCCTTCAAATATTCTCAGAACAGAGATAGGCATAAAAACTAACATAAAAGTCCCATAGATATAAAACCATAGAGAAGTAGTATAAAGTGTTAGCGTACACAAGGGAACAATAAAAGCACATAAGTTTATAAGTTGTGTGCATACGTAGTGGTCACAAGCGCCGACACCTTAGAACACAGTCAACATTTACCTTTCAACGCGGCATTCACTCTATCCAAATCATAAAGTGACAGTGGAAGAGGCTCGTTCAACAGCCGCAGCCGAGGCTTGTTCCCGTTGCTGGAGTCTTCGAAAAATCCGTCACTCAAAAATATTCCCGACGAATGTCTGTACAGTTTATAAGCACACTTGTTCGTCCGAAGCCAGTCGACAAACACTATCGCCCCGTTTAAAGTGCGCTCGTCTCCCGAAACGACGTGACTCCTCAAATCGTCGATGTTCCCCTTTATGACCAGTCGGATGTATAGTTTGTAAAACATAAATACTTTCGCGGTGGGCTTCGTGCCGCGCTTTATCTTCCTCACGCTCAGGACTCTAGCGGTGAAAATGTATTTAGATTCAGACACGGCTGACGACAGAATCTCGTAGTCATTAGTTATCGTCTCGTTTAAAACACATTTGGAGCCGTTTATGTCTTTCTTGCGGTAAACCGTATCCCGTTTCCTCACTTCACCCCTTATACGGAAATGGGCCTGAATTATAGAGAAGCAGTAAAGCAATAACACTAAAATAGTTAGCTTCATTTTGATTGTTATTTCGTTGTTGGGTTCGATGTCATATGTATATCGAAGCCATTTCAGCGGCTTATACGTTAAAACTTAAGAAGTGGCTCGTAAACTCACGTGGAACACAAAGTTGCGCAAGCTGTCGGCGTGGCGCCACCGAGACGCGTGCGCTAGCGCAGCCTCGCGCGCGGACTGGGAGACCTCGCAATTCGATACAACCTTCATCAACGTAAACAAACATGGGCTTACGTTACGTTAAACTATGACTCGAGTCGGTAGGTAATTAGTACAGGCCGTGCTAATTGGCATCATGGTATGAAATGGAAAGTAGCCGTGTATGACTATATATTCCTGTAGTAGAGCTGTGTTAGCAAAAAGCTTTCCCTTTTGCTAGTGGTAACTGTTAGTTGAGCAATGTGACACCAAAAGAATTTGAATATCCATTTGAAAGTGCGCTGTCAGCGATAGAGACCTCGTGGTTCCAGATAACAGATAGGATAGAGCAATACGTGGCACAAGTTAACAGTTATTGCCGAATGCGCCACGCGCCGCCCGCCTGCCCGCCTGCGCCCCTGAATATTCATGTACAAATTCGGGGGTGAACTAGCAGAGTAACTTTGCCTGTGTTTCATACTGCATACTAAAAATTTGAACAACGAATGTGTTTCGAGATTTAATTGCGGCGAAATGCTTTTTGTTGTATAATAATGTTTTTTTTTTTTTTTTACAGCAGTTTTGAAAAGGTATCTTGTAAATACATTGCTCTCTAATTAATTGAATTTGGAAAGTGTGTAGAAATTCGGTTAATTGAAGTTTACGGCGGTAGTAGCTGTTACGAAATATTACATACATAATATAAGTCAAGGAATAATCATTATGGCAAGGACCATCCATGTAGTGGAACTGTAGCCAAGATTTAAAAAATGTTGTTAGTCGTCGTCGCACGTACATAGGTGATTGCAAGCGCTTACACGAGGAATTTGGAAAGTGGTACGAGCGTGGGCGGGCGAGTCGGCTCGCTCGCTTTCTTGACGAATCTTCAACGTCGCACTTTATATTTTGTAACATTTTTCACAGACTAGTCTGTTTACCTGTTTACATTATAGCTACACAAAAACATTTAAGTAGAAAACTTGTTCACAAATCACGTCATCATCTCTTTCTGATGATTGAAAATTACCATTCTTGGCAAACAAAGTTGTGTTGAGTGGACACAGAACATAAAATTGTTCGAAGGTTGAATCAGTTGCACTTCATTTAGTTAAACACAATTGACGGCGCGTCAGATCAACTATCTTCCTCCTAATAGAGCATTAAGTAAGTAGCCGTGTCTATAACAAGATGATAATTGAATATTCCCAACAGATTATTACTAGCATAAGATATTTTAATTTTATAGTCATTACAGGCGCGCAGTATGCAATCAGATGTTCGCTTCGTGTGTGGTGCATAGCCATCGTGACGAATATACTCAGTCATTACTTTCTCTACAGTCTATAACGCCTCCTGCGATGATAGTTTTAGATATGAAACCGCCCGGTGAAGCATCGACGGATCGATGTGATGGCGTTCCTTAACATATTGCCTCACTGATCATAATATGAAGAATATCTTTGAAAAATCTCCATTGTCGAGTGCTCAGTTGGACTCACGCGAGCGTCTTTAGCATGCGAGCCCTTAAATGCCTAATGAAGCAGATTAAATCGCGTCCGTCTGTGGGTCTCCTAGTTTATCTGTAAGGATTCCCACGGATCGTGCGGCCTCTGGCCTGATACGGATCGTTCGGTCGCAGGCGACGTCGCAGTCGCTAACTAAGGCGACGGCGACGCTGAAGTGATACATAACAACAAAGAGTCACGTGTCAGCGGCTCTACGATGGAGTGTCAGATAAGACGTGCGATTCACATCCCTACGCGCGGGTGTGCGGCGAGTGGCCGCGCGGCTGGCGGCGGCGAGGACGAGACCCGCGATACTCATCTCATCGCCGGATTATGCGAGGCTTAAATTGGATCTTCTTGGAATTTTTAGGTTAAAATGGCTTTCGCAATAAAATTTATTGCAGAGTATTTGACTCGGAATAAAGTCTATTCGTGACCCACTGCGAATTCAATTAAAGAGCATCTCAGCGTAATATTATTTACATTCTTTCTTACTGGGCAACCCGCTTTTATAAAAGGTATAAAAGATTGGAGTAATAAATAAAAGAGGAATTTGTAGCATTTCATCAACGTTAAGTAATATTGCAGATTCACAAATGAGTCTGCTTGAAATTGTTAAGAAACGATGAATAAATAAGGTTTTGATATTGTATCTACATTGGTATTTGTTTAAGATGGTATTACACTGTTATTAAACCGATGTTATTTTACAATTACTATTGGCATTTGGAGTGTTTGCTTAGTTAATTAGAATACGTTTGTGTTAACAATAATCTGGTGCGGTGTACATTGATTGATCGTGGTCGGTGTGCGGCTATGTTTATGTTAAGCTCGGCCGAGCAAACGTTCCGATCGCATTCACTCCATTAAGTTAACGAACAGTTGTCAAGATGTCGATCAAAATCGACTTTTAATACGTTCCCGATGTTATGTACGCTATGGATGCAACACCCACGCGTTATTGTAAGTTGTATGAAGTTAAACCGATTGCATTGCATTACTTTGCTTGCTGGGATTTGTTTTATTTATGTTGCACAGTTTAGATATGAATTTTTATAGCGTGTATTTGATTCGTGTGAATTTTACAGATTGAATGAGGGTATTTTTGAATAATGCGATACAGGCTATTTATTTATTTTGTTTTTACGTAAACCATTTTATGGTACTGAATAGTACAATAATAGATATCTAGGAAGAAAAATAACTACACGTTGTATAAGTAGGTATACCTGCAGTCATCTGCATATTCGTGGTAGCACTTGCACTACTAAAATCGCCCTTACTGCTACGTCATAAAGGTGCTGTCAATTAAAATTAATTCAATGTACTTTATAAAAGACTACAAATTCATTGACTAATTGTTACCATTTATGTGCGGTTGACTGTACCATCGGCAGAGTTAGGGTCGCGCCACACCTGCCGAACGTTCCGCGGGGGAACGTTCCGTCGCGTCATGTTTGTTTGCATTTCTATGGACGTAACGTTCGGCTGATGTGTCATAGTTAACTTGAAAAACATTAGGAGCGTCTTCAACCGAACTTTCCGCTGCGGAACGTTCGGCAGATATGGCGCGACCCTTAGGAAGATTGAGATAAACTTACCTTTAACAGCAGCATTAACTCTATCCAAATGGTAAAGGGTTAACGGCACTGGATCAGTCAGGATCCGAAGTCGAGGAGTGGGTCCTCTGCCCTTGTCTGCGTAAGCCCCGTCGCTGAGGAAGATCGCGGAGAGTCGCGGCCGCGGCGCCGGCGCACACGACTCCCGCGCACGAGGACGCTCCACCATCAACGTCGAACCACTTAAAGTCTCCTGCGACCCTTCCAACTTCACGAACGTCCTCAATTCACTCATATCCCCTTTCAATAATCTCCTCAAATACACTGTGTACAAATTAGACTTTTTCCTCGAAGACTCATCCTCCGATCGAAACTTCTTCACATTCAGAACTTTGCCTGTAAAAATATACTTCGATTTCCCTATCGCTTCCATCAAGGACCACTCATCATTGATAATGGTCTCATTGAAGTCACAGGGCGGCAGCACGTCGCGGTGCCGTCTGTGAGACGAGTATCTTTTCCTTACTTTGCCGCGGATCCTGATCTCGCCACCGACGACGATCGCCAGCGCGATAACATAAACAATAACCATCGAGGGCTTCATGGCGCAGAATCGTTGGTTAACACTCCTGAATGCGGTCGCAACAAATGTATCTGTCACATTATGCACGTTATTTATGTCCACAGAAGCGTATAAAGTGGCGGCGACGACTTATTAAAGGGTCGAGGCGTTGACATTTCACTAACAGAAAGTCATCAAATTGAATATTTAAAACCTTGATAGGATCAGTCTTTTATGCAAGGAATAAAAGTCATTTATTCGAGACATGAGCATAATGAGTATGGCGGGTGTTTCTCACGGTCGAGCGATCGGGTTGTTGGTAAACAAACAAGAGAGAGGGGCCGATCGGTACGTGCAAGAAACGCGTGCGCGCGCGCAGCTAGCCGGCGCTGACTGAAGCCTGTCACACGCAGCCTCCGCCACGGAATAAGGGAAGCCTCTATACTCACTCACTACGATCGTAAATACTTAATTGGCTCTTAATTGAGCCATCGATTTATTACAATGACTTGAGTAGGTATTTAAAAGGTCCCTTAGCTTTAAAGCTTTCCTTAAACGGTTATAGATAAACAATACACGCCATTGTAATCACTCTCATCATTGGTTGTAAAATTTATTATTTTGGCCTTTCACGTCTTTTTACAGCGTATTGTTGTGTGAAAACTAAAATAACAATACACTTCACCAACTAACATCAAACCCCCAAGAAATGAGCTAACAAACCAGAACGAGCTGAACCAAGTCAAAGCGGACGATCGCAACAACATTTTCGAAGTGCCAAATGACTAGCATGCTCTGGAAGGCAGACGAAGGCAAATAAATCCGTCTGGAGTGAGCTAGATAGTGTTGTGCATAACTCGCCGGTCGCCGGAGTCCGGAGTCCGTGGTACGCAAGCGTGGTTGTGAAAGCCTGCGATCGCGATGCGTGCGCGCGTGGGCGGACGGGATGTGGCGCCGCGAACCGCTGGCCTAAGAATGGTGCAAGATATAGGCGATGATGATGGCATTGTGGCCTTTTTGGTAGAGGAATTAATAGTCGTAAATGTTGAGCTGTATGAAAATTATAATTTAAAAAAGTATTTGACGTTTTTGGCAGTTCAGGGCACGTGAAAAGTTGTCACTATGGAAATAGGGAATATGTTGAAAATAATAAAAAGTAAAAGCAAAATCCATCTCAATAAGATGAGCTGTAAATTGTAACGTCATAGAAAATGTTGTGCAAGAGATAGGTACATGTTAATTTAATTAGTAAATTCCCCGCGGCACGGTTCTTGGTACACCGAAACATCGTTCGCAAGAATTTCCCAGTTCATAGCGTGTACCACATCTGTAGTCGATGCTAACAAATCTTTGAGGTGTAATTGCAGTATACCTACGTTGATACAGAAACAGCAAAACGGGAATGTTATCTGCGCCGCAACAAACTACAACACTAATGGCGAAACGTTGTACCCCAGCGAGACCCGATAATTTATGTTAATATTTTATACATATAATTTTTATAACTATGTTATAATCTTTATTGCCGTCTATGTCGCTAAAATACGGGCTCTTACACAGTATCTTTAGATACCTGTCCAATTTAATGTACAAGGAATCATTGGCATATTGAAACAAAGGTGTTTACACAAGCATATCAACGAAAACATCATGGTAATGCAATAATAACAAACCGAGGCCATTGTCGAAAGAATAAAAAGTACTTACGCACAATGCACATCTTCCCACACATGCAGCTTTGTTTGTGTTAATAACTGCATGCGGCTCTCGTACGGAACCACGGGACTCGATCGAGTTGTTGGCATGCTTTTGTTCCGCCGGTCTACCACCCGTACACTCGTACTCGTGTAATTGATGTGCTTGTGAACCACTTACCGCGTGTGGGTTACCACCTGATATTTCGTGTTCAACTACAGAACCATATCTCACTGATAGATATGGACGATCATTTTGAAAGGTTAATGTTAATTCATTCACATTTTGTTATCATAATGAAGTCATTCTCTAATCTTAAGATGCTAAAGCAAACAGATTACAAATCGCAGATTTGCTCAAGTTTTACTGAGGAATACTATTACGGAACTTTATGAACGGCGATAAATATTTGAAGGAATACGGTCAACCACTCCAATTGTATAATTTGCTAAAGCTCTACATTCTAAAAGCGGTTTTAATGCTTAGAAACTGAGTCTATAATTGAACATCGCGGGCCAGAGAGCAAAAGCTATCGACGAAGCTGATTGTACACGCATGATATTGACGCAGAATATAATTTCGGTACCGACAACGCGGCATATTCCCCGCAATAATTCACGCTTCGGACTCACCCCAAACTAATCCCGATTTACTGAAACGATCACGGCGCGATATTAAATCACTCTGTCAAACTGCAACAAGCCGCTCATTAAGCCCGCCCCGGTTAGTAAACACCGATACACCCCTATTACGGCTGACTAACTCAATTAATATACCGATGAAAGTAAGAAAAATGCCATAACTTGGGAAAGAAAAACCATTCGACTATGTCCCTTCTTACTACAGGGAATAGAACAAAAATTTGATCACGCGCAGGAACGTTAGACGTAGGCATTAAATTGAAAATGCAAATCGATACCAGCACTGAGCTTATTAAGATTACTTTCTCGTTAAAAATATTCTTTATGGTGTAGACAACATATAGCCAGGGGCGGATACTCAGTTAATAGCTATTTTCTACTAGAATTATCGTAAAATGACGTTGTCAATGTTAGTGTTTAACGTAATTAAATATGGGAGGTCTAAGAATTCTGAACGATATATTTAATTATTGGTTGGCTGTTTCAGTATGCGCATCTAATAGCAAAACATACTAAATAAATTAAAACTGCACAAAAATAACATTGCGCAAACCTATATCATAATTTCCACAATAGTCATAACATAATGCACGCTCACTCGCCGCTGTAACAAGAGCTTTACGCACATTTGTGCATGTTAATGTGGGAGCACAGTAATTAGGGTCACGACTATCAAAACCAATGCTCCCGCTTAAAATATACGCTGAAAGTCATTTTGGTGAAGCGGCCATCTTCACACTTCATCGAATTTACGATCAAGAACAGAATGTCGTTTGCCCACTCTGGGTTTTTCGGTTTGTCGGAATTCAGACAGAACTATTTCAAATATTGCTTTAATTTTGTTTATTTATTAATCATTATCATAATTACAGGTCATTCAATCACAATCATCAAACACAAACAAATACAAGTTTTAGATTATTAATAAATAATTCAGTATCACATAAGAACAAATAATAAAAATAAAATCCCTTACTTGCATTAACTCTTGATGGTTCCTACGTATCGATTCAAAATATCTATTCGATCCTATAAAATAGAGATCAAACGTGTCTAAAATGTCTCGTAACATCTTACAACACATTTCAATTTGGCAAATGCGGTGCATCCCTTTTCTCTACTGAAAACATCTCACTAAGATCACCAATTCTTCTACCAAAAGCAGCAACTGTGGCATGTTTCTTCAAAGTTTAGTAGCGTCTTTGGGTAACCCTTGTTCGGCAGTTGAACTTATGTTGCAGTTGTAGCGACCCCTAAGGTGACCCTCGTCCACCAAACGATATTTACTCGTTGATAATGAAAATGTGATGAATAAATTACAATGTTTTGTCGCATTGGTCATCTGCGCCATTAATAAATTAACGTCAGTTATGGGACATTTTCCAGTGCTGCAACATATTTTTCATCAGTGATAAATTTTTAGCCCCAATCTGGCTTCAAAATCTAGCCGATTGATTAAATCAGATATTTAAAGCCGCATTAGAATGGCACTATAAAACTTCACAGAGAACCGCCGCTGAACAAAACCTTCTTAAGTTATCCGAAAAGTATCAGCAAAATGGTGTAACAGTCCTTATTTTGTACAAATAGAAAAACACCTGAAAATGGGACATCATTAGTCTTTTACGAATCACGGTTCAACAGACCAGAAGTTCCTTAGAGCACAAAGGTGTTGAGCGCTGAAGGACGGCTCTCGGGGTTCGTTTGAGCGGGAGCGGCGATGCGGACCAAATGTACTGTTCAGTAATGTCCGTTAGACCTCGCCTTTTTGTTATAAAGCCCCTCGATCAATTTATTGCCAACACTAAACACTTCAGTTCCGCTCCACTAAGTCGTGCGTTTATGAGTTGCTGACACAGTTTGATGACGATCCGGAATATACTATACTGCGAGGTCGAATGCGGAAACAGGTTACTGCGGCATTGCCGATGGGCCGGCAGCGGGCAGCCAGTCACAATTAATACGGTATTTGTATGATTGCAGCCGATTACGTCTGTAAATGACGTACCGTACGGGAAAGAACTCTGACCATGGGCGTACCCAGGGGGGGGGGGGCTGGGGAGGGCAGCTGCCCCCCCTAGATTTTATATACCTAAGGACGTACTGTTGTCGATAACATTTATGTTAGATGACTCTATATGTTAAGACTTACTTTGCAATCACAATATAATATGCATAACTTTGAAGAAAAATTCGCGATGTGCGGCCTTAGTAAATTTTGCAGTTTTTAGCATGACACACGGGCGAGTAAGTTCGACGAGCCATAAGTACCTACGCGTACTTGCTCACACGTCTGTCACCCCTTTTAAGAAATTTCTGATTGGCCCCCCTTCCCCCCTGGACTAAAAGCTGGGTACGCCCATGACTACCTAATATCTCATGTCTATACCTACATAAACACATCCTACTTACTACAAACCATCGCTATTTCTCTCCATATACCCAAAGTTCTTGAAGTAATTATTGAACATAACCCACAATGTCAGCTCGTCTTCGATAGTTAGACAGGCACTCCCAGTTTATCCTGCTTGGAATGTAATTAACGTCAACTGATCAGGGGCTGGATGGATTAGTTACAGATTTAGACTAAATTGGGCGCGTCAATCTGAAACTTAACCACGGGCGGAACTTAAATTGACGGGTGCCGGCGGAACTTCCGGTGGGCACGAGGACATCCCATCAATGATTCAATTTATCTGCCCATCACCACGGCCACTTCCGGAAGATACGACTACTCGCCGATATGTATATTTTATTTGTTCGACAATTCCATAAGCCTTTATTGCAAGGGTAGTTTGGCAGCGGGTTGACGTACGAGCATTTACTACAGTTTATACATTTAGGCTATCGTTATTTCCGTAGCATTTCCTTACATATTATAAAACAAAGTCGCCCGCCGCGTCTGTCTGTCTGTCTGTCTGTCTGTCTGAACGCGATAAACTCAAAAACTGCCGAACGGATTTTCAAACGGTTTTCACCATTGGACGGAGTGATTCATGTGGAAGGTTTTAGTGTATAATTCATTAAGGTTTTGTGTAAATTTGCTGAAATATGACGATTATTGTTGAAGATGTCGGAAAAAATCATGCCGACTGGGAGCTTTACTGGCGTGCGCTGCGTAAGTCGTGACAGATAAATCAAATTTATGTTCTAGAGTATTGTATATCTTAAAAATTGCAACAAAAAAGTCCGCGATGGCATATGTCTATCTTTTAAGGGTGACCCACAATAACCATTTTTATCTTTCAAAATTGTATAAAATTTTCATTGTTATTTCCGAAGCTATTTTGACCGGTATCTTATTAATCCTTATCCAATTAAATAGGTTATTTAAATTGGGCATTCAATTTCGATTAAAATATGCCTTTACATCACATCATTTAAATGAATAGTTTAAGAGATATCACAGTTTCAAAATTACGCGTAACAAAATAATTATGGTTGACCACGCGGGCGCTGTAGTAGCCTACCAGTGCGTCCGCTGAAAGTTAGTCAATGATCTTTTCCTTGGCTATTAGGTATGTATTCCTGGTAGAACGTTCCCGTGGGATATTATGCGACATCCACGCGGGCGAAGCCGCGGGTAAAAGCTAGTTTATGATAAAGAAAAATGCATGATGAATGAAATGAATGATGGTTTATATCGCGCGCTGTGAAAAACAATGTGCTACGATTCTCGTAGGCGTAGGTCTACGAAAACTTGTAACGATCTTCACGCATAAACTACGATTAATTTATTGATATTTTTTATACATCACTTACAAAACTATGCCCTACTTGTCGAAAAGATTTATGGTAAAATTTAAATACTTAATTTTAAAATTCGTGCTTACTGAGGGTATATTATTATTTTCACAAGACCAGTTAAATAGAAGAAAAAAGTTACAAATGGCTACGATATCATTTATTTCTCAACGGTCACAAGCTAAAACTTTATAAGTCAAACCAGAACCTTATTTTTAACAAAACATTGGTAGAAACCAAAATGCACTGCCTACAACTGTGTCTATTATTAGTTCTCCCCCAAAGTGCTCCGGCCATCATCTAATCGGACGGAGGTGGCAGACGGACACTGTCTTCTACTTACCTACTCGACAGTACAGTTAACACCTATTTTGAGACGATGCCGATGGCGGTATCATTGCCTTTCCCTAAATAGGTATTACGCTGTATTAATTTAATTGCGAATATCTATTTGAGAAACACTATTTATAATATGGGTAAGTATAGTAAACCTAGTAAAGGTAATTATTTTGTAGACAATAAGGTAAAATTTAACTGTCGTCTTAGAGTAGGTGAAAAAGTATATACCTACCAACATTGAACTACCTTAGGAGACCCCTATCGTACAAAATAAAAAGATTTACTTTACGACAAAAAGACATTAATTTTAAAATAATATGTTGGTAAGTTTTAATTCTCATTAAGTGCTTATAAAACAGAAAATAGTTTGGAAATTCCAAAAGTGCACGCCTCATAACACACATTCATCAACGAAAAATAAATTCTGCTGTTTTACCCATCAATATGGGTAAATTTCTAACCTCGCAACCCTAACCTAATGTCAAAGACTATTTATTTAGATATTTACGTTGTGGGTTGCTAGGCAACACGTTAAGTCAAGGTTGGAAATATTTAGATAAAGATATTATATTTTAGTTAGTATTTTATTAATTATAATTAAACTACTATGAATAAAAGATCCATTTTCAATAGGGTTCATTCTATGGCCAAAACAAATGTATTAAAAAAAAATTGACTCAATTAATTGATTTCATCGCAAGCTACTATGTTTTCAAGGTTCATAAATTGACGGACAGGATTTTTTTTTCAACTATTTTGATGTTTTTTTCATTTCTGCTGCATTAAATCAATTGGTAAAAAATACAGTATTAATCTCCATTTAATCATCTATACAATGGTATATAAATTAAGTAGGTTCTGTGTACTAGTAGGAGTTTAACAATAAAAACAGTTGCAGAAATGGGGCAAAAAATATTTTTCGATCGTAGAGCACACTCTAATGCTTCGCATTACGAGTCGTGCAATATAGTTCAGTCGGTACTATCTGAACTCGGCACCAATAGTAGGAAAGTAACAGAGATAAAAATATTTTTTACTCGCGGCTTATACTAGAGCCGCTCGCGTATTAAGCTTGAACTGGACGGGTTTAAAATATTTATTCGGATTGGGAACAAAAATTGCATAAAACATCAGAATATCAGAGCGAATAAAGGAATAATGACACGTCGATACACCGCACCGATAGCCTCTAGATTATGTATGACTACATTTAGACTATTTGGCATCAGACTGCGTAATCTAGGTACGATAAAAGCATTATTTGATAACAGAGACTGATATTGAATCCGATAATCTGGTTACAATTTTATTATAATCACTGATCGGAAAATGATTATCACCAATTGTGAATACTTATAGCTGGTTTAAAAAAATGGAACAGCTTCGCTTTTATTTGTTTCTTCGCTTCTGTAGTATCTCGGAATGTAGTCGTTCTTTTGAAGTAGGACCTTTGTAACGAAACCTATATCTCTTTAGAAGTAGGTAGTAAAGAGGTTGGCGAGTATTGTTTATGTTGATCCTTGATAAAAAAGAAATATTGTATTACTAAGATATAGTGCAATTACTTTATTAGTATGTAGGTTATTTTTCTAACAATTTAATTGGTTTGCTATATTGTTAAAAGCTTTTGTGCGACCACTTTTCCCGTCTAGTCACAGACGTTGCTTGCCATCCCTGATGGCTTTCAAACTCTAGAGCTTGTAACAATGAAATTCCCTTTGAAACCCGTCTCAATTCCCGAAACACAAGTTTACACTGAAGTGCATAGAACCAACCGGCACAAATAAAATCTTCAGAATTTCAAGAATAGGCAAATTATGCCATGTAGATGCCAAAAAAAGGGAAGGATACGGGCATGACGCAGACTCAGGAATAATGATGATAATGATGATGAGCATTTACATATCATATAGGTACTATCTTAAAACTTACTGCAATAAAATTTGGATATTCTGAGGTTCTATCTGCAAGTGGATGAAACTTACAAAATAGTTGTTTTAAGTTTTTAGAACTCCTTGTAAAATAAATTGGTCCAGGAGTTGTTTCGTGTTTGAAAATACCCGATGACATGAAGTTTTAAGCTTCTCCGGGAATGTATTGCTGGGTGACAGGTGCCATTCCTTGCTAAAAAGCCAATAGATACCAATACATGACGAACTGAATGTAATGCAGTTTATACAGGGTGACAAGACCCATCAAGTAACATTGTACAATAACAATTGCAGGGAAATTCATTTAAATTTTGATGTCAACAATGCTACGGTACATGTGTCATGGAGGTATTTAAAGTTAAGCTATATCATTACATTTAAAACTTGTTTTCGTCCCAAAGTTAAAATTACCTTCAATATCTTCGCAACCAGAAGTTAACGGGATTGGTCAATTATAAAAAAAAAAACAGAATATTGGGAAAAACAAGTGGATCTAGGCTTTGTTTACCGTCTTCTTACACCCGTTATAAGTTCCTATAGGCTAGTAAATACCATAGAAGTGAACTACGATATACATAATATAAAGATAAGCTATACTAGAAGTCACCAGTGAACGGTTTGCTCTCGATAGCGGCACTAACTCATGTTCTACATGACGGCCGCTGTTCCCGAGGCATTAGAAATGTTTAGAACTTACTAATAACATTTAGTTTCACACGACGTCGCTCCGTTTCAGCTGAAGCTGGTTTTAATTAACTTTTGACGTATGAATACTGTTGTCTCGGCTCCTAATAGGTCATCGTGGCACTTGCCGTGGGTGTTTGGTAAATGAGTAAGGGACTTATGCCCGTTTTCACTGACAACTACACTCCATTTAAAATAAGATTAGACATTAAAACAAACCTTTTTTATTTACAGTCCGTTCAACCGATTCTGATTTCTATACCGTAGGCATGAGGGTGGCATTAGAAACATAAAAGTGGTTACAATACCAACTGTTTACTGCAGCTGCCATTTATCATAATGCCATTTTACATACGCGATAAAAGTCAAAATCGGTTGAACAGACTGTAAAAAAAGTTTAATGTCTAATCTCATTTCAAATGGAATACTTAAGTGACACTGAAATGAATCCCTAAATAAAAGTGCGGTGTTGAATTTTCAACTCTCAGGCGGTGAGCCTAGCGTTGAAATACAGTGCAGGGAGCGAGGGGCTTGTTGTAACAGTTTTCATGAAAACTAATATATCTTGAGATCCATTGATTAAATTGCTACTAAATAAAGATGGATGGATGCTGTAACTCTTCCTCTACCAAATCAAGTAAAAATAATACCATAACTATTGGTCATTATTTTACAATCAATTATTTTCTAGAAGAAGTGCGGTGTTACAACTTCCCTCGTGATTGGGGCAAGTTGTAACGTGTACCGGGGCAAGTAGTAACGACAAAAAAAAACAACAATAATACCTAATCATTTATTATTTGTTTATTTTTAACAAAATTGTCATCTTTATAAAGTAGGTATTATGTAATTCTTATCAAAAATCAACTTAAATACACTTTTTAAGTAATCAACACCTAAAAATTAAGTAATTAACAGTTTTATAATCATATATATATATATATGATTATAAGTAGTAAATAAATAAGTAGTAATCATCATCACAGTAAGTAATTAAATTATTTATATCTAAGGTATGCTTCGTAATTATCTCTTTTTAATATCTATCTAACAAAGTATTGCACATGTTGTAACACGTTACAACAAGCCCCGGGATTTTGTTATAACTAACCCCATGGTATAATATTTTAACATTTGTCAAGATAACTATTTAAATAATTATTATTTAGCAATCTTAAAAACTGTTACATCAGAGATAGATAAATTTGAATGTAAATAAGATATAGAAAGTTTGAAATTAGTTGATAATAATAACGTAAACCAAAAATTTACGACAGTAAAATTTTATATTACCTGGCAAAAATGAAACGCGTGCACACTTCCGCCCACTGTGCCAGCCGGCGGGACACCGGCTATGGCAACATGATGCGGCGCGGTTAATAGGTCAAATCGAGTCAAAGAAATACGCTAATAAAGTTTAAGATCCTCATGAAAAGAGCCTGTTACTACTTGCCCCTGTTACAACAAGCCCCTCGCTCCCCCAGTTTTATTTAGGGATTCATTTCAGTGTCAGTTAGTGTTGGTGAAAATGGGCGTTAGTGCAGTAGGAATGAGGGTTGTAGTCACGTTAGATATAGGTACTTACCTATAGTGCAAGGTAAAGTGGATTTTTATATAAGTATGGATTAAGTTTTTAAGAGCAAGATGTGTAAAGGTTTTTCTTTTCGAGACAAAGTTTTTTAAATTACATTCACAGCAAAATGTTCACATAATATTGCGGTTCTACTTAATGTAGGCTATAATACGATTCTTTATTGAAAATTCCTTCTATTCTCAAACCACTAAAACTACTCGATCGTTGTAAAATATCTTCACTTAAAATTCGTATCTATGATAATAGAAAATTTTATACCAGAATGTAAAATCTAAAATGCTTCCACAAAAATAATAGCTAAAGCGAGGGCCGTTTGCAAACCTAACTTCAAAAGCGCAAAAACAAACCTCTAAAATATGAAGTTCATAAACATGACACGAGGATCGGAAATTCGGAACCTAGGACACACGGGTACAGTCTAACACAAAGGTGGAATACTTTCATCCTTCCATATTTATTCTAGCAACAAAGGGAATCAAATGTGACGTACATTCCGTCTGACTTACTAATATCATGAATATAAATTGAAACATCATGGATATTTATGCGGGGTTGCCCGCGGATATTGCTCACCGCGGCGATACGCGGCCGGCAGGTGTTCAGACAATGTGCCCGCCAGCAATAGATTCCTGATATCAATATTTATGCCTATTACCGACCCGTTCAGAAGAAATACAATACCATAATTTCGACCACTCTTACCTATTCATAGCCGCTTCGGACATTACGAAAACTTTACCCGCTTTTTGTGTGAACCGGAATTGACTGTTTATGTTTTTATTCAGAATGATTTGCTGTAGTGATATCCAATATATTCAATGCATTACATTAAAGTTATGTGTTTCTTATAAAATCGAAGTGTGACAGCTTATTTTGTACGTAAAAAGTTTATTGTTTAGTAGTTTAGTTTCGTGTGTCATGCGTCAATTGATGTTCCCATATAAACCCATCATAACAACCTATAAAATGGCTACCTACGTCGGAAAGACACTGAAAATGTTTAACTGCAATAAGTTTAAAATTCAATAAAATCACGACACCAATTAAGGCTCGCCAGCAATTTTAATGCATCGAAATGGTAATGAAATTAAAAAAAATATTTTAATTAAATTAATAAAATCGAAGCGTCGCATCGCACGATGATAACCGCATCGTATGCAATTACAGTGATCCCGTAACGCACGTATGTATAAAGCGTATGTGACAACGTAATACGGCTTTTGAGGTTTCCATATACGGCTTACTGGCACTCAAAATGAATTTAATTTCGCAGTAAAGGTCTTTGCATACGCAACACTGGCTGAAACGAAAACTCGAGGAGCGAAAAGAATGCTGTAAAATTTAATTATAATGAAGGAAATTGTACAAAAAGAGGAGAAATATAAAAATATTTTGTTGTTGCGAACTTTGTATCTGCATAATTAATTTCATGACTGTAAATACATGAAAGCACCTATTTCATTTACAACACATTTCAAACCATCACAACAACTTCAATAACAAAGTTCTCGAAGTTGCTGAACCTCAAATCCCCACCGTGAAGAATTTACGAACATAGATTTATAGACAACAGCGTAGGAACAAGAGCTGAGCATGCCTACACGGAGAGGCTTCGATGGCAGATATGCGAGCGATCCCCGACGGACGGCACCTACTCCGGCGAGATTGCATACCGCACTGAGATATTGACTACCCGACTAATGTGGGCGGTAATGGATGGAAAGTGCCCCAAAACTAGTGTAGGGTTGGCGTCGACTACGCGCCATTTGAATATACACCAAAATGATTTGGTGTTATCATAAATCTGTGTGGCTGTTTATACCACGACACCAGCATTGTGCCACGATATATGACTGCGTTTCTGATGCAATTGCCACATTGTGCATCGTAAAGATTATTTATTATGGTATAATCTTTCACATCGTTATTTGAAGGTGGGCAGCACTAGCAACTCCTGATTGTTTTTTTTTTTTTAAGTGAATATGAACTTTCGTAATTATGAATTACAGCAACCTTCCATTGAATCAACCGCTGTTACGAGAATGAACAACTATTTCTCATCGACCCCGGATACGCTCCAAAATCAAAGGCGTTCGCTACTGGAGGCGATAGGGGGACATAATAGAACCTCGGGCGTACCGAGGACCGAACGGAGCGGTCCATTGTGAGTGAAGCTTGAAGCAAATCTGCGCGCCTTGCCGTCTCGGCCGAATATAGATTCCATTAATTAGCAGCCCACTGGGGCCCACTGGGACTCACTCGACGAACAAACAGACAATGAAGTATCACAGCATACGTATTTGCATAACAATTGCATCTTAATCGAATCATAGCTAATGGAAACATCGCAATATCTTGTTCATTAATTGATGTAGGTATCTGACTGTCTGGTGCTGGGATGACTACTATTAAGTTCTGCTGCGGAATATATTCGCAATAAATGGTAGTATTCCTTAATACGACAGTAGGATAACCTATACAAAAAAGGTCCATCATCACATCAGTTTTTAATTGCTAGTTTGAGTGCCCTTTTACGACAACCGGAGGTAAAAACTATCTATTATTTTCTGAAAACCACAACATACAAATATAACAATTAAAAGGCAACGACGGGCTTATAATCCTTAAGTCCCATGAAATAAATCCATCTACAAGGACTATTGCCAAAGGTCACAACCCACAGGTAAAGGACCAGGATTAAGCCCTGATTATGGGAACTGTGAAGGGACTGCAACTTTGTGGAAATACATTTTAATAATAAACATTAAGTAATCCGAAAAAGGTGTTATTTAAAGGCAGTGTATACAGTGCCGTTAGCGGCACTCTATCCCTATCGGTTAAAGTGCCGATAGCACAACAAGTGACAGTGACTCATTGCCAGTGACAATGACAATGCAAAGCTTACGGCACTTAAGCCGGGCCGAGGCAGTGCCACTATTACGCCGCAAATATACACACTAAACACACACACACTACATATACACTATACACATACACACTTCCTTACTCTTCCTTATTTAAATAAGTAAACAGTCCTTAAACCAATTCAAAGAAAGTTTTACTATTTTATATTAAATGTATCTACAGATGTTAAACGATCAACTTTAAAACATAGTATTTTCGTTGTTCCGATCGTGCACTCTACGTTCATATGGTCATAACTCATAACCTGACTTATGGGAAAACTCGCTAACCTTTTCGACCTACACAGTAAAATTTTATGAGCACCTTATAAGTAAGTAATATCTATTGTCCTAGTCCTCATTTTGAAACCGTGAGATTTTCTGGAAATCGTTTAAGAATTTAACAATTTACCCGTTTTGTAATAATTTACGTCACCGTTATTTCCAACTAAAAGCAGGATTCCTATTTCAGACATCGCTCATCAAACTTGAAGTTTATTACTTGACTTAAAGCTTGTCGTACAAACTCATTGTTGTTTCAATTACAATGCATTAATTTTAACGGCGTCCATTAATAGTGGAAACCATATTTTATTTTGTTCACGGTACTTAGCGGACGCGTCAAGTTTTCAATTATGTTAATTGAAGGCGAAGCTGCATTTCTTGCTGACGACGCGTAGCGGCCATCTTCCTACTAACTGCAAATAAATTAGGCACCGACTCATTTCGGTGGGCAGTTATGCACTTTGCAACTTCATTAGCTGTCAGTGGGAAATAATTCATCAAACGAGCTTAGTAAATAAACAGGGTGCGCGTGTTTCAAGTAGTTGATGCTATGCTACGTTAGTTAGTTATTTTCCTGTTCTTATTTTTATCATATTGGTGCCAATCATAGACAATGCTGAGAAAAGGCCTTTTAGTCTCAATCGTGCATCTCAGCAGTGATTTCTCTTGGGTATTTGTTTTCTCAATTGCAGTCCCATATCGTTGACGTTGACGTTGCTGTCATCACCAGCTTCATACGAAGAAGCGCTTGATGAGAGACGACCATCAAATTCAGGCGCAAGAGTGGTATTGACACACTTATGTGATCTTTATAAAAACGTCACTTTTTACATGTCCCTATGAGAGATTTTTAATTATACAAGGTGTTTTTTTTTTATATCCCATAACTTTAGGGTATTAATGAGATCAGTATAATGTCAAAGAATAAACTAGTATTTTTTTTTTATATCCCATAACTCTAGGGTATTAATGAGACCAGTATAATGTCAAAGAATAACCTAGTATTTTTTTTTTATGATAATTTACCACTACAATCTCGATGTGTGTATCTATGTTTCATTGATAAGTACGAGTAAATCATTTTCATTCAAACCAATTATTCATATTTAAAGCTAAGAAAATGCGACGTTGACATATTTTCTTTTTATGAACAAAAATAGTCTGAATTAAGTAATATTTCACCTAAGGGTTTTTTACATAAATAATCGTGAATTGTCGAATTAATTAAATAAAAAAATACGCCAGTTAATTCTTTGATATGGTCTCATTCATATCCTAGAGTTATGGGATATAAAAAAAACACCTTGTATAGCTACACAGAGTCCTACACATTTTTAAACGTTTCATGATTTAGTAGGTTAACCATAATTTGTACCTATAAAGTAAGGCATAAATTCTAGATAGGTCAGTGCACCAACATTGTGTACTGCAGTACTCGTGTATCTTCTCCCTGCAACAAAACTGTATTCTTGTTAGGAGCAAGATTGTGAACATTTCAAACAAGTATGGAACAACAAAATGGTTCATTATCATGTAAATTATGATGAGAAGATAAAAATATTCCACATAAAATAACCTAGTTAAAGAAGTTGATTAAAAATGTCACTAGAATTCACTGGATGCATTTGCAGCCGATAAAAATTGCATAAATTGGAATGTTTCTTATCTTACACGTGTAACATAGTGTTGCCAGTAATTCGCATAGTGACAATTTAATGATAATAAAAATGTGAGTGCACAATTAACCATAAAAATTAAAAGTAGTTTATAAGGCACTCAATTTTGATTGCTAGAAAACACCATCATCTAAAACAGCAATCGAAAGCTGTTTTACAACACGTTGACGACGTATTTGTCTTCCCGGCGCGGGCGCTGGTCGAGTTGTTTTAATAGCGTTCAAGTAAAACGACCAGCCTCTACATGCTAACTTCATTTAGTTTACGGCACATTACATCAATGTAAGCGAACAAATTCATTAGGGCGCCGTAACTTAGCCGAACTGAACGATAAAATCCATCACGTTCCTTTGTAAAATTGTTGACGTTGGGGAAAGTACACGTGCGGTTTAACGTGTAAAATAATTAGGTTTTTGTTTTAACTCAGATAGTATTAAGTAGATTTGCTGTAGTAATTTGCGTAACAGAAAAAAAAAAAAATATTCATCGTTGTTTGCCTAACACCGGGCGATAGGCTGCGCAAACGCGAAAGGACTTCACAAAATAAGATTGGTTCACGTCCGCACAATATTTCTATTCTGAAACAAATGTCACTTGAGAAAGATCAGAGGGCCCAACAAAAATGTAAAGTAATTCAGCATAAACGGCCCCACATCCCCTCATTCTGTTGGTATGAAATCCCGTAAATCCATTCGAGGCGGGCCCTGCCGCTGGCGTCGCCGGCGCGCGCATTGACTGAGACGTATGCAAAGGGATCAATGAGATAAATTGCTCGCCGCTGTCACTTATTTCACGGCGAAATGGATGGAGGGGAAAAAGGGGGACCAGGGACGGGGAGCAGGGAATCTGCCGAGCTAATGGTGCGCGTGGGCATTACGCTCCGCTCGGTTTAATTACACTTTAGACAAAGGCAAATGGCTGCCACCCGCTCTACTATAATTACGTACTACGCAAGTAATCCTTCGATAATAGTGTTATTTCGCCTAAGCCTCTGTTGTAAATTAGAAAACACCTCAATTAGCAACACGATGACCATAGCGCCGCCGAGTCAATTAAGTTCGATGATCGGACAAGAGAGCCTCGAACTCGTTTGCAACAAAATGTGAACCTTCGCGCGGTACTTTGTCGAGGTTGGACCAATTTATATTCCGAGAAAGAACCTTATTAACGCCGCTACACTTATCAAAAATCGTTTTATAGACAGAGCCATCAACAGTGTTCTACTCCGTTAAACCCTTGATTATATTGCCGGAATACAACATCAAGCGAATGGGAGCACTTGGGACGTTGTTCCCGCAAATTACACCGTTATGAGACTACAAATAACCGCAAATTTATGTAGATAGCTATCGAGTGCTCGGCGTTACGTAAAACGTGTTTAAGACGGCGGCGAGGGCGATAACACGACACTAGTGTTAACATCTGGGCCTCGCTCCTGCCTGAGCCGAAAGCCGAGCGCCGAGCATAAACATCCCGGTGTCGGCGTCATGTCTTCATTTGCATGTTTCAGACGCGGCAACATCGGCTGCCGTGCCGACAATGTCAATGGGATCGTTACCAGAATTTATTCACAATAGGTGCCCGAGATGAGACGAGGCAGATTTATGTCGCTACAGATTAACAAGCAGTCGCCGCTGATGTTAACATTGTAACTTACGATAATGTTGTCGAGAAAAATATTGGGTGAGCTCAAAAGCGCAATGAACTTTGGTTATTTTCGTCTACGATATTGCATTGTTAAATCGATAGCTCCCGCACAATAGAAGCTCGTTTGCCAACCCCATAAAAGTGAAACCAACAACGACCTCGAGCCTTATTCTTCTCTCCTTTTATGTAATACTAGTACCTACAATTAAGAAGCATTGTGGAACTTAATCCGAAATCTATTAGATTCCGAGACGTAAAAGTGATAATAAATTGGAATCAAACAGACTCTATTCAGACCCTTCAGCTATCTGCGAGTCTATATTACCCACCTTTAAAGAAAATTGGCTAATTTTGGAGTCAAAGCCCGAGTGCAAGCTGAATTTATATGTCTATTTTAGTGTTGGTTACCACCTAACCGTTACACAATGTCCCGACACCCACTATTGTTACAGTTACCAATGCATTTCAGGACCTAGGTGCGTAGATTACTTAGAAACTTTATTACAAAAACGCCAACGACAAAATAGGGTTAAACTGAGCAAAATATCTACAATCCGCAATAAAATTAAGGTACTCATATTTTTTGTGGTCTAACAATTTAGTTTCATAATAATTTGTGTGGAAACAAAAGCAGTAAGCAAATGTGGGACTCCAACAAAGTATTTTTACCACCAAAAATTAAAGCAAAACGTATTCACAGCCAGGCTGTTAGCAATAATCCTATTAGGATGCCTGTAGACTCAGCTAAATATAGTAGTGAAAAGGCATTCAACGCTGGCCCGTGTCAGTGCAATAGTCCCCTGCCCCACTTCACCTCCCCTTTGAACATTTTACGATCAATAACTATGAGGTTCTCTTCCCCCACGGAAAGACAATCCCAAGGGTGCCGTAAAGGGGACCGAAAGATTACAGGAAAAGTAGCAGCATCCACCTGGGTTCTTAAACACCATACCGTGATCATATTATTGTGCGTCAAACAGGAAAATATACTTTTCAAAGATATTCAAAGTAACAACAACAAAAATTGTCAGTGTCTTTGAGCCACACTTTGGCGGCACTGTTATTTAACATTTAAAAGTTGTGAGATATCTTACAATATTACATTTCGGCATTTCACTGACGCACAACCAGCGTAACACTATTTATCACTTACCAAGAAAGTGAATAATAGTGCTTAACTATTATTCACTTTCTATAAAACTTTACCTGAAACTTATTAATCTAAGAAAATTTGAAAGATATTAATTTTTTCCGTACGTTGGCAGCAAAATTTTTATTTGACAGTGACAGATCCAGCTCGGTTTAACCATAGCGAGTCCCTGCCATAGTGAAAGATTAGAGGTAACAAAAAGCATGGAGGTAGGTACGTTTATTTTTTAATCTGGACAACGTCGCATATTGCTGTCAATTATTCCGTTGTTTTGATTAATTTGGCAATCACTAACTAGTAAACTAAAATATTGATTATGAAATGCAATAATTAATGTATGTAAAAACACCGAATATTTAGTTTTAGATGTAAAAAATTAAAACAGGCTAATATTAGACAGCTATTTGCGGCATTGCCAACTTTTATAAAATGAACGCTGTTTACAGCAATATCTAAATCTCTGCTTTCTTCAATAAACGCTATGTGTTTTGAACGACACATAATGTCTTTCTTGTAATATAACAGTGTACCTACACTATTACACTCCCAATATACCAGATAATTATCTACTTACCTTCTATAATATGTATGGATATTAATTTAGGAGTTTACGAGATAAACTCAAATATACAGACAAGTAGTAGGGGTCAAGAACTTTAGTTTTGCACAACCAAGACACAACGGAAAATTAAATCAGATTAACAGCACATCGTCCTGAAATTCAGCAAAACTGTACCTACCTATAAGTATACTGAAACAAAACAATATCTCGGAAATAAGCGTAGGGATGAGTAGCAAATGATTGAAGACCCATTGTTTCAGAAAATGCTGTCGAATTTATCCTAACTTTTAATAATAATAAGTACATATAATAAATTAATTAAAATTAATATCGTAAATGCGAAAGTGAGTTTGTTTTTTTGTTACACTTTCACGCTAAAACAGCTGAACGAGATTTGGACGAAATTTGGCACATGGGTATATTAGGACATAGGAACTTTTTATCCCGATATTCCCACGGAATCAAGACTTAGGCTGCCTGTCCACTGGAGCGGAGCGGAGAGGAGAGAAGCGGAGATGTGCAATTATTAACCAATCAAATCTAAACTGAGGGGCTGAGTCTTGAAGAGATTCTATTGGTTAATATTGGCACATCTCCGCTCCGCTCCTCTCCTCTCCGCTTCAGTGGACAGGCAGCCTTATGCTGGTGAAACCGCCGAGTGCCAATAGTTTACTTATAAATCTAAGTACAGTAGGCCGCACGGCAGTGGTAGCAATTGAATCTTGAACTGGCCTAGCGTAGTACGAAGCTTTTAGCTTATACTGGTTTTTGTTAAAACTGACATTTGGCCTAATATAGTACAGTCGACAACTGTGTACAGTCGTTAAAATAATTATTTTCAAGGGTAGCTATACAGTTTATGGATTCAATGGTATGGTCAGCGACGAAAGTAGATTAACACCGTTAGTTTTATACCGGTACAATTTAAATTGACACATCACTATACAGGGTAGCAGGGACACCGACGCGAAAAGAAAATGTATGGAACATCAGATTATTATTAAAATAACCGGCGAAAAATTTCAACTCATCAGGGTTCAGAATCATGTACTGAATCCATGGTATCAGTTTTCGCGTTAATGTCCCTGACCCCCTGTATAGTAGTATAGTGTTTTTCATGAAGGTTCATTTTGTAGTTTGTTTTCATGTTAATCAACTTTCGTTGCTGACCGTAAATAGAAGATATTTTACGTCATTAAAGCTAACTACAACCAATAAAACATTTACTAATACTGTTTAAATTGAGCTAGATCCAATCAGAAATCCAATCGATATTATGTAGGTACTGCCCTAATTTGTTTATAATCTACTCTACAATAAACTGTGTGTTATACATAATATTATATTCTTTACTAGATGTCTCGGTGAAGTTCGTACCATAAGACAAAATTTCGATTTATTGAATGTTTCGGCTGTTCCTTTGGGTTTTTCCTAAACCACCCGAGTACAGAAGCGAAAAAACATAATAAAAATGATCATTTCGGTCGAGCCATTTTCGAGTTTTTATGAGACTAACGCACAGCAATTTATTTATGTACACATATATTATATAGATACTCCATTTATTATAACATTAGACAAATAACTGTTATCACTCTTTCGTTATTTCGATATAAATGTATAATATACTCCGTTATTTCACAATAAATACAAATCAATGGAATCTATTTACCATTTCCATTAAAAAACTACTTTAAAGTGCAGTAATTTCAACAATATTACACAATAATTGACGTTATTTGTCTAATCCTATAATAAATGGAGTATAGTAGAAGAAGATTAATATTCCTTGAACATAATATCGCCATGTTTTTTAACAAGGTGATATTATGTTCAAGTAATGTTCAGTAAATACAAGAGAGCTTTTAAAATCACTTTACTTAGGTACTGCAGTTAATTACATTTTGCTATACTTGAAGAGAGCCGACTGAAGAAAATAATAACGGTAGTGCATAAACAGAGGGTTATTATTAATTATATTGTGCTGCAATAGTGTTTACCCGTACAGAACAGCTATTACCCGATACTGCTGAGGTAACGTCAGGGAATCTAATTGTAAAGCACATTGACACCCCACGTCAGTTTGCTTTGTTATACCCATTTAATACAACCGTAAAATAATGACAGTTGTGTTAAAAATATGAGTAGCTATACAGACAATTTAAGATGTGATAGTCAATTCGCTTCAAAATTTATTTATTTTATACTCGTTGTCTGCTGACAGGTTAAGGCCACCGCAGACAGGCCCGACACGATTCTGGTGAAACAATTTCTATGAAAACGTCACGGAAATTGTTCTACCGGTGTCGTGTCGCGCCTGTCTGCGGTAGTGTTCAAAGCCTTTCCTCAAAAGTTGAAGCCAGACGATTTTTTCCATTGTTACACTCACATAGGTCATATACAGATATGAGACCAGCCGTGTGCCGTATGGAATTTCCCATCAGCCAGAATGACGAATTTCCTTACAAACAATCATCCCTTATTTAACCTCTTAAGGGCAGGAATCTTTAAAAACTCTTTTTAAATGCTCACTTTTGTGCAATATTTCATGCTTCCAGACCCAACAGTTTAGGCTGTGCGCTGTCTGTCAGTGAATTTAAGATTTTTATTAACTAAAATAGAGCCCAAAGAAATTTTTCAGCGTTTCATCTCAAAGATCGCACGCGTGAAAGATGAAACACAGACTTCACCTGAAACTGAAAATGTGAAATACTTATTTACGATAAAAACCTTTTTAAGGATGTTATAGAAATTTAAAATTGTTCAAAAACATTAGTTCTCTATATGTTCTCTTCTTGTCTCAAAAAAAACAATATTATGAAGCTATACTTCAAAATTCAAACAGTGTTAAAAATAGTTCCTCAAGCAGATAACGTTGTCCTTGCATTCCCAAGAGAGGTAGACAGTCAAGATGGGACTGGTCGTAGATCCGGTAGCCATTGGCCCACACGCGAACCTCTCGTTAGCCCGACAATAAGTAAATAGCTGGATACTCTAAATAATAAATGATCTCTAAATAAAGGCCCTCGATCCATTTGCGAGGAACAAATAGTGAGCTCAAGGTTTGAACTTGTGAAACGAAGAAATTTTGTGTATCTGGTCTATTTAGTTAATCGTTTCAGTAGCAGGTTTAGCAGGCTTTCTATAGTAATTTAAGATTATTATTTTTTAAGATCTAGACCTAGTCGGCTAACCTATTACTAGGTCTTCTATAATTACTTGTACTACTTACTACTTCAATATATTCCAGTATGTGTAGCTGTAGAGCAACTGTATTATAGTGACACTCTTTATTCATATTTATAAACGACTCTGCATTCCAATCTCTAACTTACCCATTGGTATGCAGTTAATTAGTAAAATTACACAATAACATGCCTTTCTCTGAACATGCATCGTGATTCATCCTCTTGAATGAGACATTATTAGCCGCCGTGCACACATGTAAATATAAATAAAGCCAATAAAACTGATAGGTCCCATGGTTACTTGCCCTTGCGTTGTAAATGGGCTGCCGGCAATGACATTACGACCACTTTCGACGCCGTAATCTTAATTGTCCCGTTTAAGATAATTTAACCTCTTAATATTTAGTATAAAGTCATCGAAGCCCATACATTTGCTCAGCGCCTTTGAAATACCGAATGAAGTATGACGAAACTTCCAATGAGAAAGTTCGGAAGTTAATGTTTTTTTTTATGCATCACACAGTTGATATAAAAGTAAGCTCAATTAAGTCATCATCCTTAACGTTGGGTAAATAATAAAAGAAAATAAGAACACCTCTTTCCATGTTTTGGGAGGATCCGAAAAAATAAAAATGAAGCCACATAATACATTATTCATCGTAATAGGTGAACGCAATTATTCCAACATTATTTTAAAATGATAAAATAAAAATTCATTCAACTGAAAGTGCTTGGTGAACCCACATACTTTGCATATATGTAGGTACGTAGGTATCATTAAAATTATAATAATTTAACATTCGCGGCTGGAACAGGCGAAATGGAAACTGCCACCGGATCATAAAAGGTTTTAATGAAAGCCATAACAGGAGCTGATTTCAATTTATGCGTGCGACGCAAGCGACGTCTGCACCCAAACTAACTTATTAAATTAAGAAACTAATGAACTCTTACAGCCGTACATTGTTTCAGGTTCACACACGGTCTCCAATTTAATTGTTATATTTAACATTAATATTAAAAAGAGTAGGGTTGTCAATGTCTTTAGAGTAACAATACTTATTAAACAATACTTTTTAGAGTATTCCTACAATCTTTGCAAGATTTGTTAAATAAGATTTTACTATGTATATTATAGGTAGGTAGTTACTGTGCTCTCTTATTGAAATATTTTTTCAATTAGTACACAACGTAGATAAAGGTAAAACATTTTAAATCATGTTACATCAAATATAACCTACAAATGTACCTTTGTAAACGTATAACAAAAGTTAAAACAAGTGATTAAATCCGTAAAGTAGCATACATTTTGAACGACTCACATTCCGAAACAACATGCAATGTTTACTAGATACAACTCCACCGAGCTTTGTAAACGAACTACTGAAACAATTGAGGGCAGTATTTAAACACAAGATTCATGAAGGAAAAATAAACACATGTCTAAACACTAATATAACTAACGTTAACAAGAGAATTTACTCACCTTTCGTTATTCAAATCATATTTGTAAAAGTAAATAATGTGATTTCCCCGGCTCTTTGACAAAATCGTCGCAAGCGCCGTTGCTCTGCGATTTGATTCCAAGTTCGGCTTGTGTTTTAATTATTAGGGGTCGATTGGGAAGTTATTTAGCAATTATGTTGTAGCCAAGATTTAGTAATCAACTATTCTAGTTGTGAAGTTCTATACGATTCTTCCCAAACCGTCATAAAAATAAGTAGGAACCGCTAGCAACCGTAGAAATAACAAGTCTATCCACGTTTGAACTACTGCAACCTTTAAAACCGATATTTTATCGCCCCACGTGGCTGAAATCGACATAAACAATATCTCACTATTCTTCTCTATAAGCCACCTGTTCTTCACTTGATATAAGATAAAAAGAGATGCTTTTCAGATGGCTCGATCATAAAAACAACAGCATGGTGAGGAATTCAAATGTCGTAATAATAATCCAAATGGTGAATATTTGCTACCTGCGTGCAAAGACCTGAATAAAATGGAGGAGCTCGTGGCTAAGTAATAACAGCCGCACAAGTCGATGCATAAGGTTAAGCTACGTTTGCCGGGGTTGGTCCGTGGATGGGTAACCATCTTTACATACCGAGACTCCTCCGTGCCTCGGAAAGCACGTTAAGCCGTTGGTCCCGGCTGTCATTCGTGGATCTTTGACAGTCGTTACGAGTCGTCGTAACACGAAAGTCTACCCCTTGGTAAGCCAAGGGGTATCGTATTACCCAGGTACTGGGTTGTGAAGGTCATATAGGCAGTCACTCCATGTAAAACACTGGTATTCAGATGCATCCGGAAAATAGTTAGACAGATTGATTGTGAAAAGACCCGAATGTTTTTCCTTATGCGACTGTTTGAACAGTAAAGTTCCAATATTACGTACATACACCATACACGTAAGCAAATGTTAATGATTTTGTAGAAGAATTTCCACTGGTAAGGGTAATAATCGAGTGGGGTAAACCCTTTCAAGCTAGAGCATATTCAATACAAAGTTAAAGCAAAAAGACAAACATGTCAGACAATGCGGGTGGCCTTAAGTACGTACAGTTATTAGAATAGTCTTTTTACACTCCGTACACGTACATTTTCTCTGCGGCAAATACTGCAAATGTCGAACAGTTTGCATAATAAGGGAATAGGCGAGAGCAGCGATATCTGTTCCCGAGCGGGAGACTACACAGAGTCACACACCAAATATTCAAAATGTTGTTTTAGGACACTGTCAACAACAACGCCGTAGCAAGACAACATATTAATTGCAAATAACCAAACCCTACTTATGCTGTTTGTTAGGTCAGTGAAAGGACTCCCGGAGTCCCGGCTCGCAATGAGAGTCAGGAAATAACACGGTAAACATCAAACAGAAGCTAATTTCGGAAGACGTTAGCAATAAATTACTGAGTAAAACAATTCTGATTCAGGGATAACGTTTGTTTAAGGCATTAGGATGTGGGTCAATTCATGATACTTTCCTCTTAGGATGTGTTCGGAATAGTGATGACGTCAGTTAGAATTTCCATAAGTAAATCTATTGAGGAAAATTTAGTCAGGGATGGATAGTCAGTAATATATTTGATTCTTTTACAATTCTCAAATGGGAACTTAAACATTTGACTGGCGAGGGTGCAATTATTGCAGAAGGTATCAATTATTACATCATTGTTGAAAAGTTATTGTTGCTTATTGACGATGGTGGTACCTATTCGACGTTGACCGAAGAAAGTAGTAATAAATCGATTCGCCTATTACTTCGTAAGAATCGCCTCAAGAAATTTTATTATTATTTAAAATGGTCGAGTGTCGGGTGAGTAAATTCAGGCGAATCACCAATTAGCCTAACTTTTAAAATCTCGTGATATCATGAATTCGTGACTAACGAAACTACAAAATAGGTAAAACACGATACAAATAGTAGTGTTTGTGTATAAACGTGTGGCAGCTAAATACACAAGTTGCTCAGCTGCCGTAAACACGTTCCGTAAACTCTGTATCGGACTAATCGAATCGACCTATAACTTGGCTACGAGCTTGTCGTAAATACGGTCCACTTTATTATCTGCGCCAGATTTAACAGCGCCCTCTGCCGCCCGGATGAGACGTTAACGTTACACTCGGTAACTTGCTATCGCACGATTCGACACTTAATTGAAACTCATATTACTTCATAATCTAGTGAGTGTTATGTGAAGAGTTGTGTTTGGTATTGACTTTATTGTAGGAATGTTAAAAATAATACATTTGAATTATTTACGCTGTGGCAGTAGTGTAGGTACCTGCCACAGCGCGCTTCTGGATCATACAGTCCTTTAGTGTCCACTGCAGAACATGGGCTTTCATTGACTACGATAATTACATAACTGAAAATTATATGGGATAAAACTATAATCACCACGCTTGGTAGAAAGATTGGTGTTCACAGTATTTTACTACTTATATTAGACCGCATTCATATACCAGTATGACAACGCTTGTCGGTGCTGACAAGCGCTGGTTGTCAAAGCTGTGCTGCGCTGGTTGGCGCAGGCAGTTTCCATACTTTTTGCCGAATCAGCGCAAACCGGCGCCGGCGCCGACTAATCGCTTACCTACCTTATTGGCGCTGGAAAATCGGCGCCGGTTACCAGCGTTCTACATGAAACCGGCCTTACAGTGTGAAGACACTGCTAACCTTCTTCTTTAGTAAGAGTATATACCTACCATAATAGTCTTTTATACGACCCACCTTGGGTAAAGAGGGTTGAACTTGGCCTATTATTTGTATCGAAACCTACGGTCGATCATAAACGAGTCAAAGCTACAAAGATGACATCGTAGCGGACTTGTAATTCTAGAGACAGCGATGAAATATCTCATCTCATGTGCCTATGCTGGCTTCGGCCAGCATCGGCAACCAAACCCCAATAATTAAGAAGCTATAGTAAAACTGCCCAGCTTTGGAATTACAATGTTCAAGTAAATGATGACAGGATAGTCAGACAAATGGCGAATTTACTTCGGCGGGGACATGACTCAGCAGGTTAAACAATGGATGGCTCACCACCTGCCTAACAGATCATGGTTTCCGCAAACGAATGGACTAGGACATCCACATATACCAAGCATATTGTGTCAAAAACAGATTTAGCGAATAAATTCAATTTCATGTTTTTTGGCATAATATCTCGTCACTGCAAACAATGGAAACCTTTCCGTAGTTATTTCAGATTTCTCAAAGCTCTTTTAAAATTGACAGAAATAGTAGATAAAACTCTTTGAACCCTGTTGATTAAAGAGTTGTACGTTATACCAACAAAATTAAAAAGCTTTTACAGACGATGAGTGACGAGCATGCAAATCGCACGTACGACTATTATGAAGGAGCACACAACACTTGCAGCATGGAAACTTTTATGCATTCGACCAGCGTCTGCCAGTTCGCGGTATAATTGAATCGCACGTCAGTTTAGTGATATACGAGAACCGCCCGCCGCCGTCGGCAAACCGACCCACACGGAACAATTAATCCCACATAAACAATTATGGAAGACCGATTTATATCCGATAAATTCGTCGAATCGAACACTCAAACTGTCACTCCTTTTTAATTATGTAACGAGAATATAGACGATTTCATTTCAAACCGCCTAAAGGTGTTTCGCCTTACTACCTAATAAAAATGGCCGCACACAGCACAAGAACGCTCGTGATTTGACCTGACTCCTGAGTTTATAGTTGGCGTTGTTATCCCAAAGGATCCCAAGTTAGTCAGAGTTCAAGCGAACTCGATCATCAACTTTAACGACCTGCGAAGTTCAGGCATTAAGCTTTCTACTTTTACGTTGTTACTAATATTTTGATTAACACTTAACCTGCTATGATAAACTTGAAACAACTTAAATTTTACGTACCTCTGCCTATTTGTTCAGGAAAGCTAAACTACAACTAACTAAAGCTCATTATGCAATAGTAAAACTAATAGCCGTTATGATTTTTTATTTATACAAAAGACATTACGAAGGCAATCTTCCTAATGACCATGAATAAAATCAATAGCCGTCAAAGTGGACACTTTATTTTCATTGTTAATGTGTTTTAGCTGTAGGTATGTTAAGTTAAATCATTTAGCTAACACACAGGCAACAACAGGCAAGTAATTACACAGTTCCAGGAAAGTCGTTAGTGTCGTAGGAGTGGATAGATTACGAACGAGCTAGCGATCGCAGTTCCTTTGAGCGTGAATGCAGGTACGGTTGGCAACAGAAGTCACTCGACACATCTCACGAATTATTCCGATCTGTCACCCTGTTTTCTCCCTTTTGGTATGGTTAGGGACAGATGATCCCTTTTATTCCTGTTTGTCCCCATAGAATTTAATACATATAATAATTCTTAAAAGTAATGCCACACATTATAAGCAACATTACATTAAATAAAAGACTAGTGGTTTGGGTTTATAATCATCTGACTCCGATCTGTCCTCCTGGGGGACCAAGCAAGGCGACAGATCGGAATAATTCCATCTCACTAAGCACTGAAAGCTTCCTTTACATTTTTGATCTGAACTTACGTAACTGGAGACAAGATTATGTCCGATGTTTATTTGGTAAGAAAAGTAAATAAATCATGTATCGCCAGATCTCAGAATCAATCGTGTTTGGCCAGAGGCCTGATGGTTCATGTTGCCAAAGCCGTGTTTCGATAGTGTACAGAATGGACTGAAACCACCATTCCCCCTTATTTATTTATTTTTTTTGGACTAGGGCATCTCGCAGGTTACCACTAAGGTACTCGCTGCTTAACCGGACTTTCCTGTGGCTGCCTTAAACGCCTAAAAGAACTCAAAGCCTCCAGCCAGGGGCATACAAACTAAGCTAATTAAAACTAGGCGAACGCTCGCTAAGGGCACCCCCTGTGGGGTACGAACCTCGGCTTAGGGCGTTCGCTGGGGGGAGGACAGCAAGAGGGACAGGCTAGATCAAGGATAGATCATTATTATTAATCGGGGAATTTAAAGCTACAGGCTCAGCAAAAACGCGGGCTGGCGCATCGTTATCGAGCAAGGGTCGGGGGGGATTCCCCCTTAACTTGATTTCAACTATTTATGTTGATGGTCGTAAGGAAATGTTTTAGTATGAATGTGGATGGCTTTAAGGGGAAGACTAAAGAAAAGATGGATGAACTGTGTGAAAGATGATATGGCTAGAAAGGGGGTGACTACCGAGATGACGACTGATAAAGAAAAAGACATGTTGCGCCACGCCCAAATAAATTGGCATAAGGGCAGGAGAATAATGATGTTGCTATCTGTACATACGGAGGCGTTGTTATTTATTGGCGTCATAATCCCAAGCTTTGAATGGCTAAAGATGAAATCTATAAAGTCTGAATGCTCATTACTATTAAGAAATAGCAATGGGAACATTATCGAATAGCTATCTGAGTAATCTTATTGATAGACAGTAAATTGTGAATGTTTTTAATAATATCTGTTTATTTTTTTTATTTTTGTGGATAAGTAGGTAGAATATTTATTTATTTAAAACAATTTAAGCACATGCGGAATTAATGCTAAGATAAGAATATGCTTTACATTACACCACGGTGACGTAGGTAAACACAATATAATTTATCCACTACTTACAAAAAAAAAACTAGCCATTTCTGAAAGTTTTCCCGGTTACTGAAAACAGTTTTTGTAACAGTTCGTTGTTTTGTTTTGTTGTTTTGTTTTGTTGTTTTGTTTTGGTGTCCGGAAAACATGATTATTTAGATTTCAGATCGTAGTAGGTATTCTAACTTAATCAAAATAAATGCAAATATAGTCGGTAGGTAGGTCTACTCCTACCCGGTATCTCTGGTCCGTCGGCGCAATGGCTACAATCAGACAGTCGCCCGCGCCTACATAAAACATCGCCCGTCAAACTTTATGTTTTCCTATAATCTTAACAACGACCATGTGTGAAATATAATGCCGAAATGAACATAAAATCCTCACGACCCAAGTTTTTATTAACTCGGTGAATTGTCAGAACTCCAGTTATTTCTTCATAATCAGGTGGTAAAGTGAACAGACGTTTTGGTAAATAATTTACTGAAAATAATTTTTAAAGGGTAACGCCCAGGTATCCCTTGGAGCTAGCCTTTGAAGACATAGACAGAAACCACCGCGATCGTGATGTCGTAAACCCGTTAATGCAGACCAATTGGATATCTCATATATAATATAAAAACCATGTGCAATTTACTAGAGTTGCTGGTGGTGCAGTTGTTTGTACCAGGCCATGCATATTTGGCATAACATACATAATCAGCCTATTAATGTTCCCACTGCTGGGACACAGGCCTCCTCTCTGTGAGCGGGGCGCGGGTTGGTAGATGTCAAAATGTCTTCGAATTTTTGGTTCTAAGACATGCCGGTTTCCTCACGATGTTTTCTTTGACCGATTTGAGAGCAGTGGTGATGAAATTATTTACACAAAGTAAAGCGCCTGCTTGGGTTCGAACCCACGACCTACAACTCGTAAGTCGGGGCCGTTACCACTGGCTCACCACTACACTATATTAATATTTGGCATATTTAGATCATATTGTTCCTTTTGAGACCGTGAAATTGGTCATTCCTTCCATATCCATGTGTGTCGAAGAAGACAAATGATAGGCATTCATCACTTCAGCCTATCGCAGTCCACTGCTGGACACAGGCCTCTCCCAAACTGCCCCACGACACCGTGTCATCTGCCTTTCGTATCCAGCACTAAGAATCAGGAAATGGCTATAAAAATGCAAGAACCGAACTTGTTAGTAAAACAAAATTTAAGAAGATCCTACTTAGAAAAATACCGACTGTCTCCATTACTAATATTAGTTCCAAAACTACTATGTATAAGACGTAGGGATACCTAAATAAATAAAGTGCAACTCGTATCCCAGCGTCAAAGTTGAGTCGGTAGTCAAATTCATCTATTTACCTAGAAAAGTTGCCGTCGAGTTGTGGTTTTCATAATATTAATATCTGGTGCAGCGGGCAGGTAAACTGAACTTCAAAACATGACGAACTTTGTGGAGACATGCACGTCGAAAATTTAATATTCTCGTAGTTACCCGCATTACACGCTCCACGGAAATTGATTTTTATTTATTAAAAAAATGTAGACCACATTTTTTGTTGACGTTGTGGTGTTTCGACGTGAAGTGTTTTTCAGTTGATACATAATTTAACTTGTATTTTATTATCAGGCTTGTTATTTTAGAAGGTTTTGGTAAAAATAGAGAATCCCTAAATTAACAGGTTGACAAATTAGACAACTTTTCTTGACAGGCATGTCATGAGATGATCATGGAGGGAATATTGTCATCACCAGAAGTACAGAACTTTCCCCACGAATGATGCCAAAGCTGTTGCCTGCGGTTTCACCCGTATCCTATAAAGGGAAAAATCTTCATATACGCGGATAAAGTATCCCATGTGTTATCCAGTACAGATGTTGTATATCTATATATCCCATTCTGTTCAGCCGTTTATGTATTGTGTAATTGTGTAACAGACGTCTTCGTACCGTAGACTCACATTTTCAATTTTAGTTTTACTAGATTCTATCTACCCTAATCTGAATATTTGACAGAAACACTAACGGGCTTAATTTATAGAAACAGGCTATCGTGATGTCCGTGGGCGATACGCTAGGAACCTTTCACAGGCTATGATTATGATAGTACTGTGATATTTAACCTTTAGTTGACCACAATACACTAAGCTCTCCCGTCTGCCTACGCCTAGCTTACGTACCTACTTTAATGCAGTAAGTATTAACTCTACGACAGAAAATTAGAGGAATTCTGTAAGTCCGCAAATAGGAGTTCTATTTTTAAAATGTAGAAATGTTTGGAAAGAGACAGGGGTAAAAAATTGCTACATTATGTATGAAGCCTAGTCAAACTCATTCTAGCAAAAAACATTATTCAATAAACTTTTTAATACTTGCATAGATTTTATTTTACTTTTAACTGTTTAATTTTAAATCTTTTCCTTATTTTTACCCGACTGCCAAGGAAGGGCTATATATTTTTAATTATTGCCTATACGAATCAATAGAAGAAGAATTCATTGCAGAAATATGTTGCAACACCACAATCGGATATTGATGTAGTTAAAAAGTTTCCTTTTAAGTTTATTTTATTTTGTGTCTTCAATAATTCCGAAACTACTAATAGTAAACAATAAAACTTAGCCATTAACTTGTCGTAGCACCTCACCTATCGGCAATGTAGTCTTCTCTTGCGCAGTTACTTTTACAAGATAATTCAGGGAACGGAAAATTATTAGCAGATAACTAAGCGATTTGATGGTATTCGGTCTAAACTTAAACTCAAAACATTTACTTAAATTAAATCATTAAGCCTTTTTTGATTTTTCGAGGAGTCATTCAGTCAAAAAGATGAAGATACCAGCCCATTCCAAAGCGTAGTAAGTTCATATGGAGAAGAACGGGCAAGAAACTGCATAGACACTCTTTTAAATCTAAATATTTTGTCACAAAATATTGGTTACTACATTCATCATTTGGTGACACCAAATAACTCGGAGCAATTCTATCAAAATTAACAGCACTGAAAAATCTAATGCACTTCGTAAAAAGGGCCAGAAGGCTTTATATGCGTTAAAACCTATTCTAAATTGAAAATCTAGACCAATAAATTATCTACCTACGCATTTATACCACTCTCGTCCAAGCAATTGGCCTCCTAGATACCTTTTTGGGAACAATGTTTTTAATAGTCCGGAGTCGTTCGGCCGGACAGAATGTATGGAAAAAGATCTCTTCAAAGGAAATATATCATGATATGACGACTTGTCTCGATTGTTAGTCAGTGAGGAGCTACAGAGTTCTAAATGTGAGTAATTAAACACTATTGAAATTCATCACCTATTTAGGTCATTAACTCCGAACTGACTCATTTGTAGCAAAGGTTCTCCTGAAAAAGCTCTTTTCATTTGTGTTTATCTTATGGCTATTGGACGCCAAGAATTCCTTAACTTCGGTGCCCAAGTTGTTACCTATTAAGGTAACTCCGAACTGACTAACAATTGGCAACAGTCATGTTAGTAGCAAAGGGTCTCCTTAAAAAGTTACATATTTCTATTAGTATATATTATACGGCTATATGGGCATTTAAAATCCTTAGCTTGGATGTCCAAGTAGTCACAGTTATTTAGATCATTAACTCCAAACTAACTAACAATTGGCAAAAGTCGTGTTAGAAGCAAAGGTCAAGAAAATTCCTTAACTTCGGTGCCCAAGTACCTAGTCACACTTATGTAGGTCATCAACTCCGAACTGACTAACAATTGGCAAAATTCATGTTAGTAACAAAGGTTCTACATGGAAAGCTCTTTCCATTAGTGTATAGCTTATGGCTATTGGGCTTCAGGGCAGAAAGCCATATGTAGGTGCCCATTCTCCTTTATCCGAAACAATTAGTTTTCATCTTTGTCTTTAAAACGGGAAGTGAGCTTGAAGGAAATGCAGCCAGTTTGATTGACTTAATAATTGCCGGCAATATCGATATCTCGAGTCGGTAGTCTCGACCAGTAACAGGTAGCAATAAGTTGCCGGTCGCCGTCGCAGGCGCGCTGACGTCGCCCCGCCCCTCGACTAATTGCCGCCTACTTGTTTATTTACGCACCACTATTAAAACAAGGCGAACACATAAACTGGTTACTGATTTACGTGGTCTGGTTGAAGTACTCGCAAGTACGAGAGAATTTATGGAATTTTACGTTATCGGAGCCGTGACAGAAACAATGCTTGCTGCATTTTGCATGCCTGCTTGCATGTTGCATGCTTGTTTGCATGCTGCTTGCCTGCTTGCAAACTGCATGCCTGCTTGCATTTTATTGAATTTTACGTTTTCTGGCAGTGAAAATGAGCCATGAACAACTTCCAAGGTCTTTGTTACATCCGTACCAAGCCTAAAAGGGGTTGCTGTTTAGTAATACAACTAATACAATAGTTAACCATAAAAATCATAAAATAAATCTTACCTTTGACAACCGCCTCGATTATTCCTATACTCCTTAACGTCAATACCAAAGGTTCTATTACTAAGCTAAGCCACAAAGTGCCTCCATCTCGTCTCTTTTCAGTTAAAAATATACCGTATGTGCGAACACGTAGAGGTGGACACGAAATACTAGAGCTTTCCACAAAAATCGTGGCATCACTGAAGCGTAAGGACTTTGCGGTTCCGAACTTCACCAGCACACCAATATCATTTAAATCACCTCTCAATACCCGACGTATGTTCACTTTGTATATTCTCGTTCCATTATAACCGGATTTTACACCAAACACTTTGCCCGTGAACACGTACTTTGACAGCAGCGTGACGTGTTTCAGCAGCAACTTGTTGTAAGCGACACTTGTGTTGCAGGCGGAGACCGCGTAACGCAGGCGAGCGCGCTGCACCAGCTGCGCGTCCGCGGCAACCATGTCCAGAGCAAACATCAACAATATAAACGAGCCAAGAGCCATCGCGAATGGCAAATAAACAATTAATGGGATGAACGTCCCGATAAGTCAACACATTTATTTCCCGAGCTCCGGTTTACGTTTATCAGATAAGGATAGCTCGTCACTGGGGGATTTGCAACGTTAGAGCTGTGCTATAAGCGTGCGCTCGTGCGCAGGGCGCGCCGGAGGCTGTGCGCGCAGGGCCTCTGCCCACTCACTCCAGAACGTTCACCTACCCTACATATTTCCATACTGATTGGTCCCGCGTAAATAACACCACGCACCTGGTAATAGGACACCAGGTGATTGGATGCGACGTTTATCGCGACACTATCTTGATTTGTCGAGCTAGAAAACGAACTAATGTTTTCCTATTCACGTCTTTATAGAAAGCCCATTTGTTACCCAAACGTCTCTATAAAATTTAATGTAGTGCTGTACAAAACATGCATAGTTATATACGATTACCATACCTAATATAAAATAGGACAAGAGTGTGATACAAAATCTATAAAAATGTCATTACTAAAGATATTTAATGGATTACTGACCCGTGTATATAGAAAACGAAAAAAGCATTGACTCTAAAAAGAAAGTTTAAAAACTAAAACCCGACTACTCAAAAATCACGCTCTTAAAAGTATGAAACAAGAAAATATTTCGGACAGAAATCTAGACATACAAAAATGGTCAAGGTAAAGCCGTCGTCACATGCCATTATTATGTAGCCGACAGGCATGCGACTACGGCTTTACCTTGACAATTTGTCAAATTATGATCAGGAGTTTAGAAGTTATGAGGTTACAGATGAATGAACATACATACATACACACATACCGGTCAAAATCATAACCCTTCTTTTTGCTTCGCCGAAGTCGGGTAAACAGGACTTTCATCTATAGCTTTTACACAAATACTATTAGAAAGAACTGGTATGTCATGAATTGAATATGAAATAAAATGAGCGCGTCCTATCATTGTAGCCACTCGTTTCCATGCTGTGTATGACGTGCTCACAGCCAATGACCCAACACCCCATTAAACCAGACCACATGTAATTACACAGGAGGTGACTGTATATACGACAGAGGCGCGATAATAATAATTAATAATTAAACTATCAGCTAACGGCGAACTTAATTCAATCAATCACAGATAATGAGAGTTCGGTAAAGGATCCTTTTACATAGTGCGGTTATTAAAGTTTATCGATAAATTAAGTTTTTGTCAGTCAATCAGGTAGAAATGGCACAGAAAATCATTATCATGAATAAGCGAGCCGGCAACATCAAAAATCAATTTGATTTCTTGCCTCTCGAGGACCGTTCTCTCTTCGTTTTTACACCAGAACATATCTTTACCGCAATATAATTTGTGCAAGTCAATTACGGTAAATTTGGTCAAGAATAAGTCCAACATTCTTACAACGGAATGTAGGGCTTATTCTAAGAACCCTGATATCAAGTAGCTAAATATGAAACAAAGATGACAACTAGTGGTAACAACAATAAAGTAACCTAGAAGGGACATGGATATCGAAATGCAGAGACATGTTGCCAAAACATGTACTGTATCAAATTAGAGAGATATTTTTACAAAGCTCGATGTAAACAAGGGTCATAAAATTAAAATTCATGCGTACCGAGGTGCTCTAGTGGAGCTGCAATTAATATGAAAATCTCTGGACAATATTTATGACACTGACACAAGCGAAATTATTGCAGAGTTTAATATTTACTGACGCGCCGTATTTTACACGTCGAGCGGATTACGTGCGAAATATAAACGTAAGCTGCGTTATCCAAATTTAATGGTCGCTATTTGACACCTTGATCATTTGCATTTCCTGTAAATACTCATTTGGTACGTAGTTATGGCCACCGTTTATTATTGTCGATAGGCCATACTTGTGCCGAGCTTTATTTATGATAACGACGACAACCTTCGATTTGCTTTTATAGTTTATGTACTTCCCAAGAGATAACATCGATTTCTAATAACTAGAAATATCATATTTATGATGCAGGTACCTAAAACAGGGTATCGTTTCTTATATGTATCAATATGTAGAGTCAATTACAATACCAAAGCAGTCAGTTAACGAACTTACCAACTGGGCTGAAACAAATCCGCATTCCATTATGCATTCCGTCAGTGCATTACAAATGAGGGCTCGCTTACCTCCCGCATCTAAGCGTGCAGTGGGGATCATTTTCGACATGTTTGTAGTGATTACTTTCACAACAGCCACGCGGCGGCGGCTGGCGTGAAATATGGGCGCACCTACGTTTACGTTTTCAAATAATCCTCTACGCGGGGGAATTATAACCCGTGAATAAACATAAAAGGCCGCGGTGGTGCGGCAGGCTGTAATTCCGCACTGGAAACGTCGTAAATAATTGTCGTGGCTTTCGCGCTAATTCCTCGCCAAGAGTGAAATCTATGAGAACGCTCGCGTTGCGCTCTTATGAAAAATAGCCCGCGACTTCATAACCTGTTGCTGTTGTACGTATTTAGAATTCTTATTGCTTTTTAAAAACAGTAGGTACTGGGAATGAAATACTTTGTTGGAAATGTTAGCTTGAAAAGCTACACTACTAACGGCTGATTTCACCAAAGAAACCGGACGCGATCAGCTTTTCTAAAACGCGTTCAAGAGCTGTCAGTCTCAAAATTATTATGGAATTTATACAATTTTGACAGCTCTTGAACGCGTTTAGATGTGCTGAACGCGTTCAATTTCATTGGTGAAATCCGCACTAATAATCTATTCACTGTGGAACGTCAAACAAAGCTTTGGCTGAGATATCAAACTGTCGCCATGTCGTTCAGCTAATACATAGTAACATACACAATTACAAGACATGCGTTGAAAAGCCTACAGCGGCATGCGGCGCGCTATGTTAGCGCCAACCGTCTCCTCGCCTCGCAGGATGTCACAGCGGTAATTAAACATTCCTCAGCCGCTCCTGATATTAACCCGTTTGAAAATTCTAACAATGTCATGTACTAGGCGCTTCCTATGAAAACGTTATGTATTAAACAACACATTATATAGCTAGCGGCTAAATAAGCATTTTGAATCCTTCATGCCTAAACATTAAATTCCTTTAGGTAATATATTATATTATCAGCATTATTTTTTATAAGTAATGATATTTAAACGCGGCGCGATTCTGGTAGAAAATTTTTCATGAAGTTTTCATAGAAATTCTTCTACTTGTGTCGCATCGTGCAGTCTCGTCGCGCCTGTCTGCGGCAGCCTTTATGGAACACCGACTACAAAGAACTTTGTGCCGCCAAGAATTTATCGGAATGACGTTATGCGCATTTCAAAAGATAACAGCAGTACAGGACCTTACTAGCAATATATTTTTTCTGAAAGTCCAGAAACGTCCAAAATAGCAGGAATAACCAATAAAAACACACACATCACATAATTATGATGGAAATAGAAAAATTCAGAAAGCACACAGAACGCCATGTAACATTTTTAATCAACAAATGTAATTTGATCTACGAACGTGTCTATTATAATGGGATTTTCGTTGAGGAATAATTAAAACAAGCATAATTTGAATAAAAGGAAGGGCCCGCTTAGAAAATCTGCCGATCCTAAATAATAATAAAGAGTAGGCAGTACAGATAAGCCTATAATCACTAGAGAGGGCCGCAGGTTTCACTAACACCACTTATAAACTCCCTTTTGTTACGCCGTTTTAACCAGTCGACCCTCGACCCCGACCCTTTCTTTAAACCATCAGCTAAATACGCATCTATTCTGTTGTCATTCTTAACAAATACTTCATAAGCACTTAGCCGGTAACGATGTGCGCTGAACAGACATAGGTAGCCGGGTAGCCGACACTCCAGCGAACGCTTTTACCTCTCCTGACAGGGGCGCATTAATTATTCACTGTAATGAACGCGTGTGACATATAGCTCTACACTCTTGTTCATTCTGCTCCCGGCTTCACTATCGGAAAAATGACTAAGCACCTATAATACGCGTCGCATTTCGTACAGAAGCTGACAACAAAAGAATATCTTATTAATATATTCCCAAAGGAATACCTACGTTGCGGATTACATTCCGGCTAGTAACTACGTCGGCTTAACGGGAGATAATATCAAAATCTGTAGCTCAAGGCACCTTAATTTCCATCATCCCATTTCTCGCAGAAAGTCACATCAATACGATAGCGTTTAAGTGATGGAGGGGGGCGGAGAAATAATGAATAGAGGCTTTTAGCTATATTACTGCGGCGCAGGCGGTTGGCTAAATGACTGTTATGACGAAATTAATGTTTGCCGCCTAAGTGAGTGCTCATATGGTTCACCTCAATCTTAATGACTAGGGGCGACACTCCCGAGCTAAAAATTTATTTATTTTTCTCACCATAACTCGCCGAGATGACTTCAACGACTTTTCTCTTGTAATAAATGGGTTTGTGGTAGTGCTGAAATATTTTTATGTTATGAGCGTATCATTTATTATTTTACACTTTTATTAGTAGGTATTTTACTTGTGTGTATTTTTACGTTGCTGTTCGATCATTTAGCTTTAATGTGTGCGGTTTCATGACGTTTTCGACACGATGTGATTGTTTAACGGTCGTATGAACTGCGCTCATGACTTCTCACTCGCCAATCATTCATCATCTGCCTAGCCATATCCTAAATAGGTATGCTGGGGTTGACTTCTAGTCTAACCGTATGCGGTTGAATAACAGTAAGTATTCACACGAAGCAAGTCCCTTATATCTGAGTTTTACAAACCAGTTACAAGGTTACACGATAGATACCCCCTTGGTAAGACATCCTACTTGTCAGACTTCTGGGCCTCTCTACGTAACGACCGTCAAAGATTACGAATGACCGGCAATCGGAATCCAGGACCAACGGCTTTGCGAAGCACGGAGTGGTCTCTGTTTTGAAATGAATGTATGGTTACGGAGTAAGCACGGCAAGCTTAGCCTAACCTTGCTTGCCGGGTAGTTTGTTGCGCCACTTCTTCTTCCCAGCTCAAGCACTAGGAAGGTGAAGGGCGGGCGTTTTTGGGGGACTGTCTTATGTAATTTTGACGTTCGAATAGGGCTGATTCTCAGCCTAGTTTGAAAAAATGACTTTTGAATTTTGAATCTTGCTTGATCCATTGATCCGCGCGGCTGTTACTTAGCCATGAGCCCCTCTCATACCACAATCAACCTAAACACTTTGTATAAATAAGACAAAATCAATACTTCAACGAACATAAACCGACGTAAGGATCCGTCAGATTAAAATCAAGCACCTATTAAAAACTATAGTGTCGTTAAAAACTTATAAAATAACTTTACGACTTCCACTTGCTCCTGCAACAGAATAATGGTTTTAAATTTTGAAGTCGCCCGGCTTTTATGGAGTAGACAGCGATAAGGGGGGATTATGAAAGGGAAGTGGGGGTGAAACGTTGATAAGGAAATAATGGGCCGGCAATGAAATGAGGGTAGAATATTATAACTTGAATTATAGTGTGGTTCCGTTCTTTAATTGCTGTGTTATTGACTGAATGAATGGTTATTACATTTTCGGTATTATTTTTAATTGTAACATAACATCACGCCTTGTTTTCTCGAAGGGTTGGGCAGAAGTGTACTTGTAGTAGGTACACCCACATTTCGCCAGTTATGTTTAAGTCCCATGTAATAGGGGGCGAGCCTATTGCCATCAACCAGGCACAAATCCAGACTCCGTGCTGCTTCTGAGAATTTCCAGATAGAAAAACACAATCACACTTTGACCGACCCGGGAATCGAACCCAGACCTAATGCTCAGCAGTAGCGCTTGCGACCACTAGACCAACAAGGCAGGCAATATATTTAATTATATAGTAATTTTTTTATTGTAAGGCATTAATAGAATTTAAATTCGATGCAGCTTTGGCGTAATGATTAACTGTCAGCCATCATGGATTGCCAATAGAGACCAATTGCGTCACTAAAAGTAATCTTTTATGATTTTGTTGTTACTAATTGTATTGGGATTCGTAATGCAACATTTTTTTCTCCATGTTTATCCATTATTTTTAGTTGGTGCACTATTAAACTTAGTTCTGGCTAATCCATCCCAGTCATACTTGGGTTTATGGAGCCGAAAACGAGTGAAGATAATGTTACCAGTGGACAAAGGGGTGGCCCGAGTCGACGAGCCGATGTTTTTGTATCGGTAAGCCGATATCCTGTATATATTGTTTGCATAAGCAATGAAAAACATAAATATTTCAAATAACTGTATTATATAAAAGGAGATAATTTATTATAAAATGCATAGAATAAGATATGTTAAAGATAACAATATGTTACAGTATTAGAAACCGTATGAAGGTTACAGTTACACGAATATCACATTGCAAGGTATAGCATAGTTTTTTTTTTAGGAAATAGTTTCAGTACAGTTGAAATAGTTCAAATATTATAACATTACTGCAATTTCTACATTAAAATCTGTTAAATTTAACAGTTCTACTATCAACAGAGTTATTTAAATATCGAGATGTTTGTAACGAACAATGGAATAAATTATTTGAAACAAAAACAATAATATCACTGAGTTATTGCAACATCGAACGATGATCATTTTCTTTGAACAAATTGGGGCGATACTTATAAAATGGTCCGGTGGTGGTGGTTCCGTTGGTTGTTACGGACACACCAGCCGAGCTAAATTGTGTGGAGTGCAAGACCGAAGCCCCACCGAAGTAACAGTAAGTCCTCGGGATGGAGGTATCAAGTCGCGGCCACTCACGCGCAGCCGGTGCACGCAGCCCACGAAGCCGGGGATACCTGTCGCACCTGACAATCTGCACCAAGGTTTGGAATGAAATGATTGTAGATTTAATAAAAAATAAAAAATAAAATTGAAAATGGTGCTAACTTTGTAACGTTATCCGGAGGATGACCGATGTAGATGTAGGGGTCGACATCCAAGGAACTCATGCGTCCCTGTGACGATCCTCTCGCCACAGACGATCCAATCTTCAAAACCGCATCTTTCTTATACCTCCTCGCAGATACCTTGGATTTGCCCTCAATTTTAACCTTTCCGGTGTGCAATTCAAATGGCCCACTCCCGGCGTCCCACCGTAATACGGCCCTATCTTCCACAAATCCAAGCCACAAATGGTCCCTCGTACCGGAAGCACTCACTAATGCGCCTTTACCGCAATCGGCAGAGACCTCAGCCCAAATATCGAAGCGTTTAGCAGGAAACCTCGCGCGAGCCGTCATTCTCGCCTTACCATCAAACAAGGGCACTTCGTACATATCACGGCTATTCTCCTCTAAATATTCTTCATACATTGAATAATCTTCCACTTCATTAGAATCAAATTCTTCTTCGATGTCATCAATAAAAGTTTGGCTTTTATTTCTGCTATATTTAGCACAATTTCCTTCGACGTTATTTTCTATGACACTACTAGAATGAGTGTACGTTTTTTCTGCGAATTTTCAGTTGAAGGATATAAAACCTGAATTATATTTATTAAATCAAATATTCTACTACGAAAATGAATTCTACAACATTTCTAGCTTACAACTCTAGCGATATCCAATTGGTGGGAGTATATCGATACATGTCAGCTCAGGTTCAGGACTGTCGGGTTTGCCGCTATCACTGGTGTCTACGGAAGCGTCAGTGAACTGCAGTGAGTTGGGGCTTTGTTTGATGTACTCGAAGTCTTTGAGCGATGTTCTGTCGGGTTCCAGGGGCGTGTTGCTGTGTGGGTCACTATTTTGTCGTGAGAGGGACGAGCGGTTGGATCTACTGGAGCGACTACCTCGGCGCACGTGCGGCGCCTCCTCGCTGCAGGGCCCGAAGGCCTGCACCACCACGTCCGACTGCGTCCTGCAAGCGTGCGTGCGCAGGTGACAAGCAGAGAGGTAGGTGCGCCCGTCACTACCACACACAGACGGTCCGTCAGACGGCGGGCACTCGGTTGTACCGCATTCGCAGGTGGCGAGCCCGCTGCGCACCACGCAGTGCGCGCCGAAGTAGCACGTCATGTGGTCGCAGTTCGTGGCAGGCAGTTGAGTAGATTCCGCTGTTGAAAAAAGTGGGAATTAAACTTCGGTTGACACTGCATCAAATTCAGCTCCTGAAGGACGTGTGAATCATTTGTACTCACGGTCGAAACATCCATTTGGGCCCAGAGTATGTTCATGGTTGGAGCAAATAGTGCACTTTTGTCCTTGTATGCCCGGTTTGCAAACACAGCGTCCAGTCATCTGTTCACAATCTTCCCGAACTGAACCGAACGCCGAGCAACCGCAAGCTAGGAGACGAAAAGATAAAGATATTTGGAACTATTCATATTTATGGCCACCGTCAACAAAATTAAATCATTGTCGTGCTATTAGAGTATCAAGCGTTGCCTAACGAGTCGCAATAAATTATTATTACTTATTTATTTGCCAACGCGCATCAACGGATCACATCTCATCATACTCACGTATGCAGCCTGTATGTCCAGTGCCAATCCTTGGCAGTCCCCAATACCCAGGCTCGCATCGGTCACACTTCAGACCACCGACACCGGGCCGGCAGACACACTGTCCTTCTTCGTCACACTGTTCATTCACGGATCCGAGCCGGTGGCAGCCGCATACTGCCGGGCATCCGGCACCGCCTGGCCCACGTGCCGCTGTTACACCGTCCGCGCAGCATCCGTGCCAGGACTCCTGGCAACCTTTCTTCTCAACAACTGCCTTATCTGTGATGAGACAGAAATAAATATCATCGTTTCAAATAATCTATTTTCTCACAAAACATGTACCTAGCCTAGTAGGTATTTTAGTAAGTAAATTTTGACGTTCAAAAGTGCCATTTATGCACCTATTTTTATTAACTTTGACTTTGAAAGTATCTGTAGGTATTTTTTTTATTGTTTATTAATTAAAGAACAAAACAAAATATAAACAGAAACATCATGAAAACCTCAATAGGTTCGGATATTGAGCCATCATAATACTATACTCAATACTATTAACATACTACTGCATAACGAAATAGGTATATAATTTAAGGTTAAAACATAATTTACAAGAACAGTGTGAGGTATATCGCAATAAAAAATATAAAGTAGCAATTATATTTGCAAATATAAAGTAGCTTTTGTATGCGACTTCGCTCGGGTGGAGCTCGGAAATTATCCCACGGGCACGTACTACCGGAATAAAAATTATCCTATGTCCTAAGCCAAGTCATGGTCTACCCATGTGCCAAATTTCATCCAAATCCGTTCAGCCATTTTAGCGTGAAAGCGGAACAAACAGACAAAAAAACTCACTTTCGCATTTATAATATTAGTTAGGAATATTAAATATAAACCTATACAATGTCGCCCATGCGCATGTGACCGCCCGTAATTTTATGAATATTCATGAAAAAATATCGAAAATAAACTTCAAAAAGTTTTTTTAAAATAAATACACAATTTTTTACCGAATAAATTACTTCGATTCCGTTTTTTCTTTCGTGGTCGATAATTTTTTGTAAAATTTTTTATTAACCTGTTAAAATAACTCATAAGCTTTTGGAAATAATAAACAGAATCCAAATCGACCCATAAACTTCGGAGATGTGTCAAAAAACAGAAAGCAAATCTTTAAAAAATTAAAAATTGAATAACATGAAAAATGTTAAAAACAAACATACGCATGGGCGACATTGTATACTCGTATTTAGGATTAGGATTATAATCATAGGATGTTACAGATAATAATATCACATGGAACTTATAGTCTTATAGAATATCTAGCAACGCTAAATGTTGCGTTGGTTGGAGTAAATTATGCTTTGACTTTAAATCAATGGTTAAAACCAATGACCAATAAACCTATGGACTTGCCATACCTACAAAATTAAGGTGCATATCTACAAAAATTGGGCGCATAAAATGGCCGCCTTTCGTAGGGTTGTAACTGCGAGTGCAAGAGATAGCAAGCAACTGTTTGACATAAGAACAATACGGTTTGACAGCACATCTACCACAAAATTCAGCACTAAACATGGCGACCGGTCACGCATAGACATGACTTTGACGTCACACAAAAGTTTACCAAATTTAATCCTTGCCAAACATATATGTGTCTCTCTTTTCTTATGCAACTCTTGATTCGCACGTTTGATAATAAACCGGAATAAGACAAAACTTCACTTTTTTGGGAAATCGCAGTCAAAGTTTTGAGTCTCTACCTTGTTGTAATAATTTTGATGGTTTTCACGTGTTTATGGTGTTATTTTTATTTTCTTGGTCTTAAATTGTAGAGAGATGTATAGCGAATATAACTGACATAATAGTTTAATTATACTACTTATATCAAACGAATAAATGAAGTTTATTTTCTAAAGTTTCGACTTATGTCAGTTTAGTATAAAAATTAATGATCAATTTTCAAATGTTTTGAGAACTAATGTTGAATAATTCAGTTTAGTATTAATAAATAATATGATCTATTTAAATATATAATGCTTATTACAGTTTAAAAGTAAAGCGGAAATAAAAATACAGAAATATTTCGCAAAACACTTTTATATTTGTTAATGTAAATAACAGTTTATATTTTAAGTTTTATCGTTACTGCTTTCTTAACCTAATAACAACAGTAGTTATAATAATCAGTCGTAATAGGAACTTAATATTATAATCTTGTACTTAGTAATTAACGTATTTTTTTAACAATCACAAAATAGTACTTAAAGTTACATAGTCATAACAAAAATGCTTAAGAGATCGCTTTACGTAATTATGCTAAAGAACAATAAACATACAAAATAATAAAAACTTCTTATACTTGTACTTGGTACATCTACTAACATTAATTATAATCAAGAATCAACAGAACTAAATAGGTTTTACGTAGTCTTAATCAGTCTCATAAGTTATTACTACTCTAAATATTAAATGTATTATAAAAAAAATACTACGAAAAAGATGCGTATAAAAAAGTTAAAGAATTGAGTTGTAAAAACTGGCATAATAAGATGGAATCAGCCCTTTTGCGATTAACTCTTTCAAGTCCTTCTTTTTATTAGCGCTTATCTCCTGTTTTTGCGTATATGCTGCCTTCATGGTTATTTCTGTGACTGATTTCATCTTCCTTCGCTTATTTCGCACATTAACTTCTCTGTAGTTTTCGTCCTTGTAAGATGTCTTAAAGTGAAATAGAAACGGATTTTCTTTTGTGACCTTTAACACCTTTATATCATTCCAGTTGACATTTTGGCCGCTTTCATCTGTCCCAAAATTAAAGCCCCATTCCTCTTGCAACAGTTTAAGGTCCAGAATACTGTCGAATGTTAGCTCATGGATGTTGATCGGGGGGTTACATTTTTTTGCGTTTTTAATTAGTGTTATATATTGAACTGGGGTATAGATTGGGCCGGACTTAAGATTTTTTTTAACTTCTTTTTCTATCAAACTGTGTATGTTGTCTGCTTCGTTCTGCGTATGCCCTCGGATCATGAATTTATGAGTGATGCTTTGGATGTTAAAAAGATAAACTGCATACATATACATCGTCATTATAAACTTATTTTTATTCTGACCCGCACAATTATCAGAATAAAAAACAATGTTCAATGGTTCCTGTGCGTCCTTACCAATTTCCTCTAAGTATTTCCAAACGCATGTACCTATTTCGATCGCACCACGCTTCGCATCCGATTCCGTCCAAAAATAGCTATGTACAGATTCAAAAGCGCCTTTTTTATCTGTTTGAGACAACTCAGTTACTGTCAAGTTGTAACTATTGAGTTTGGACTTATAGTAGAACGCTGACGAGTCACCACGTGGGCATTGTAAAACAGCTTGCAAGTCGTAAATTACGACTTTGTTATTTTCGGTAATATTTTTTCGGTCTAGCTTTTTTTCATCTCTACTCAGTATCTTTTCCTCGTGATGTTGGTCATATTTTTCTTTAAGCCCTTGTTTTTGGTCTGCTGTTGAATTTTCGTAAGACAAACAAAGATCACACATATCTTTTTTAGGTCGAAAGAAAGATATATTGAACTCCTTTGTAAATATGTTATAATAAGTCATGTAACTCCCTGTCTCTTTCTTGTTTCGTGTTTGTATTTCTTTAAAATCATCATAAAGGTCTTTGATTGTCTTTCCCCCATCTATGTATTCTTTTGAGGTAGTAGCTCGTACGTAATGTGATTCCATTCGCGGGATAGAGTTTATGTGCTGTTTAATATCTTTTATTAATTCGGGATTTATTTTTTTATGGTTACCATGCTTGCCACGTAAGTCATCTTCTATAAAGTTATTGCTGTTTGTTTTTTGCTGTGTGGTGAATATCATTCGATCCGAAATGTTCAAGGTAGCTTTGAAAAATGTTTTACAGACTCTAATTTGTTGATTGTCAATACTGAAATAATAGGCTTTGTTTGGTTTTCGGGGATTTTCTGCGTTCGTATATTGATATCTTGGCTTGATATCTACCATAGATGATTTAACATAAGCTCTTTGTTGGTTCACGTCCCGTAATCCCCAATAAAATTTGAACAGCTCGTATCTAGAGTCATTACCAATTTGATTTGCGCATTTAAGTTTACATTTGTCCGTACACGGTGGTTGAAGACAGCGACTTGGAATTTTTTTCCCTTTTTTTGATACAGACGTGTATGACTGACCGCTGTTACGTAAACGTTTGGCTCTGTTTTGTTTCCACTTTGAAGTATCCCTTACTCGTTTTCGGCCTCTTTTTACCTCAGTATTTGAACCATCAGAGTCACAGGAACTTGATGCCGATCCAGATGGCGGAATAAAGAAGTTTCTTGGTTTATTTTTGTTTCTGTTGTCAGTCGTGTACACATAACTAGGATCATCATCACTCAGATCTACATCGCTCTCATCAGAATATAACGGAGAAATCGCATAATTTGGTATGGAATTTAGATTTTCTCCTGAGCTAGTTGGGTCCTAAAAACAATAAAAAATAATATAAATAAATACTATTTTAATGCTGAATTTACATTACTTTAATTTATATTCATTTACTAGATTATTTTAAAAACATGTATTTATTATATTTAACATTAGATATGTATAGTACTTATTTATGGATATATTATGTATGTATGTACGTGGTGACCTAGATTTCCTGCATGGTGAGCTGGAGACATTGTCTTCCTGTACGCCGTGCTGGATTTTATCGTCTGTTTCATTGATCAAACTCTAAAATCAATAATACACAACATTAAATAAACAGGTTTCTTAATTCAGTGAATATTACGTAAAAATGTATTATGGATACTGTACCCTGAGTGTAAGTTTGCAAAAGAGTAAACGTAACTATTTCGTTTGTGTTAAAATTTGACTGATAGATCATAATGAGAATATAAGGGTGAGAATAAAATCATAACGCAAACGCGATAAGTACGTTTACTCACTTGCAAATTTACAGTCGGGGTACTGCACTTGTAGCTACGTATACACGACGTTATTTACTTACTTTTATTTCGACTGGCGTACCATTATCCGTATCAGTACATCCAGCATTACTCGTATTACTCATCATAAGAAGTTTTAGGCACCGCTGCTTCCTAAATGTAGACGTCATCTTCAGGATTAAAACTATGGAACCAGAAAAACGTTTTTTATTAATGGGTGTTTAAAATAAACTTAAAGGCCATTTTGTAATAAACTGCAACAATTGCTAGAGCACTTTTAGACTTTAGGATCATTTAAAACGTAAACCGAAATAAACACAAGTATTATTTAAATCTACCGATAGTTTTGGTAATAAAGTGATATAAAACTAATTGTTTCTCGAATAAAAGTAATAATTTTATACTAAAACGCACTAATACGCAATCTTTCTTATTTATACAATTATAATTTAATGATAAACTGCAACAAGTCTAAATAGTACATGCTGTATTAGAACACCGTTTTTAACTAAAGTGAAGTAAAACGAAACATGCTAGTTTAGAAAAAAAAATAAGTGGAATGGTCTTACCTGCGTTTGAAAATAAACCGAATTATTTCACCTTATTCCACCGTAGTCACAAAACAACGACACCTTTCTCACATCACGGTCGCCGCATCACTGAATGATTCTTTATCGCATGAAATGCATTGTCGCGCGCTTTTGTAGAAAAGAGAGGGGTGATCTAACAATCGGCCATTTTGGTTTATTTTGCATGGCGGGATTGTACCTATAGATTCTTCAATCGGAGTTAGTTCGTTTTATTAACAAAAGTGGGAATCCTTAATTTTTGACATATTCCGGTTTATTATTAAGCGTGCGTTTAGTTAAAAAGAAGCAAAACCATTCATGACATGTGTGTGTCGATAAGGTAGATATTTGTTTAGCTATTCTACCTATAGTAGAATATGCCGTCTCCATAGCTTTTCTACCTCAATGGTTTAAAACTATATCAATATGACTATGTCTTTATGTACATAATTATAAGACGACATATTGAACGACAGCTCCGCTAATGAAATCACAACGTAACGTTCATTATAAAACCATGTGTGATTTGTACACATCCGGCGCCGTCATGATCGGTAATGTCATTCTCTTCGACTACCATAAATAGATCAGGCAAATATGTAAATAGCTCATATTTGTCTTGTGGGCAATGCAACTTTCTAAATAAATTATGCAAACAAGTAAGTTTAATAGTAGGTACTGGCTGTTTACTTTGTGTACTTAATGTTCGATTTTCCCCTGCCATTCGGTCACTGACAAATGGACCATGATCATGATTTAATTAAGATAAATCTGCATGAGTTTTAGGTACCTACTCTTTCCCTTTCTCTATACTCGTATATATGTAGGTATATTAACCGTCCACAAAAAACCAAAAACCACACAAATTAAACTGTTCAAATAAGTTGGTAAGTACATAAATTTTCTGAATAATTATCAGATTGTAAGTCATAACTCATACATAAGGCATAGGGTACAGATTGCAACATGTTTCAATTAAATGAGAAAATAATAGTTTTGTGTTGTCATCTTCCTTCCACCTTCCTTTGTTTCTCAACTTCGATTCCGGTTGCCAAATGGAGCAACTTATGTGTGTATAGACTGTGTAGTACTGTCACAGTATAATAAAGTAACAGTATTATGTCTCGGCAGTGACCTTGAAATAATTATCTACGGCTGCTCGGTAGATAAACCTTCCGCGTCCATGCGTAACTGCCGCGCATTCAATATTGTTGCGTTTGTACTGATATTCACTGAGATTTTGAAGCACGTCGTTTCGGTGGTTTTCGATGAAGACATAATTACTATTACTTACTTATACTGTGGTACTATCACCTGTTATCATGGCTGAGACCATGGAGGACCTCAGTATAATGCTCGATGACCTCAGTAGAGCCTCCAAAAGAGTGGGTCTTAAAATGAACATGGACAAGACAAAGGTCATGTCAAATGCTCATGTAACACCCGCCCTCATAAAGATCGGAGACGCTACGCTCGAAGTTGTAGACGAGTATGTTTACCTAGGACAAACTGTCCAGCTAGGTAGGTCCAACTTCGAGAAAGAGGTCAATCGTCGAATCCGACTCGGCTGGGCAGCGTTCGGGAAGCTACGCAATATATTCTCGTCCCACATACCACAGTGTCTCAAGACGAAAGTCTTTGACCAGTGCGTGTTGCCAGTGATGACTTATGGCACTGAAACGTGGTCGCTTACAATGGGCCTTATCAGAAGGCTAAAAGTCACCCAAAGAGCAATGGAGAGGGCTATGCTTGGAGTTTCCCTTCGTGATCGAATCAGAAATGAAGAGATCCGCGGGAGAACCAAGGTAACCGACATAGCCCGAAGAATTGCCAAACTTAAGTGGCAATGGGCAGGACATATTGCTCGCAGAACAGATGGCCGATGGGGCCGAAAGGTTCTGGAGTGGCGACCACGTACCGGAAAACGTAGCGTCGGAAGGCCTCCCACAAGATGGACCGATGATTTAGTATAGGCCGCAGGAGTTCGCTGGATGCGGGAAGCACAGAATCGGTCGAAGTGGCGGTGCTTGGGGGAGGCCTATGTCCAGCAGTGGACGTCTTTCGGCTGATATGATGACCTGAATTTCTGATTCAATCAATCAATCAATCAGTGTGTTTATTGTGGATCTTAGGTACAAAAATAGGTACAGGTGTTCTGCAATATATTAGATCGGCTATGTCCCGTCTTTTAGACATACTTACAATATAAATTATTATTTTAATAAATTAACATTACATAATTAATAAATTAGGAGATAGAGACAAAACAAAAAAATATAGGTCAGTCAAAGATCTTAAAATTAATAGCATGCAATATGTACTGAATTCACCATGACATTTAAAGAGACTTGTCCGATAAAAAATCTTTTAAACAATAGTAGGATTTATCGACTATGAAGATTCTTTTTAAATAACTTAATTTCTGAAATGCTTCTAATGTTAGTTGGAATTTTATTAAATATTCTTGGAGCAACCCAAAAAACACTTTCCTGCAAAAAGCGTGTCCTATTCGTGATAGTGCATAATTTATCCCGATTCTGATACCTATAGTCTACAGTGAGGCAAGGATTACATGGATTGACTAGAAACCGATGTTCAATTTGAATGTTTTGTGGAAGACCGAAATAGATCTTAGGTGTGCAATTCCGATTATAAATCCGTTATGGGTACAATAAAGAAGACGAAGAAGTTACCTTTCCTGCAGCATCGAGCAGCTTTAGTAGTGTGATGACAGTAGCTACCCACTGGACAGTCCTTCCTGTGCGGCCCACCGCCGCAGTCAATAGGTCTACCTTCAGCATCGGTCAGCGGTTCATCGACACCACATGGCCTGAACTGCAAGTAATTTAATAATGATAGTACAGTCAGAGAAATTAAAATCAATCTTTCTAGCCTTTTTCCCAACTATCTTGGGGTCGGCTTCCAGTCTAACCGGATGCAGCTGAATACCAGTCTTTTAATTGGAGCGACTGCCTATCTGACCTCCACAACCCAGTAACTGGGTAATACGATACCCCTTGGTAAGACTGGTGTCAGACTTTCGGGCTTCTGACGACTCGTAACGACTCTCAAAGATCCACGAATGACAGCTGGGACCAACGGCTTAACGTGCTTTCCGAGGCACGGAGGAGTCTCGGTATGTAAAGATGGTCACCCATCCACTGACCAACCCCGGCAAGCGAAGCTTAACCTGATGGACCGACCCGTGCGGCTTGTTATTACTTAGCCACGAGCTCAGAGAAATTTATAGTTAAGCAATTGAACACCCGATGACAATCAGAGAAATTAATAATTAAGCAATTGAACAACCGACGTCAATCAGAGAAATTAATATTTAAGCAATTGAACACCCGATGTCAGTCAGAGAAATTAATAGCTAAGCAATTGAAGACCCGACGTCAACTTGCCACTGAACTGTCAAAGAATGACAGTTGTAATTCGATTATACGAACAATTTAATTTGGTATAGCATTTTATTTCCCTGACTTTACATACACTACACCTTCTATGATGCTAGAGCGTTTTGTTTGTGTCGGGGAATTTTTAAATTTTAGGGTTTTTGGTGTGTATTTTAGTTACCTATAAGTAAGTACTATAAGTGCAGTGATAGCCAAGTGGTGTGACCGACAGACTGCCAAGCCATAGGTCTCGAGTTCGAAACCAAGGCACGCACCTCTGACTTTTCGGATTCATGTGCGTATTGTATATTAACACTTTCTTCAAAAATGGAAGCAAAACATCGTGGGGAAACCGGCTTGCCTGAGAGATATTTCTCGACAGCATGTGAAGCCAAGTCAGAGGCCCATGGGCGGCTTTAAAACTCTGACACCAGGTTACTCACTAACCACACGAAAAGAAAAAGAAGGAGACCTATATTATGTACTATATAGGTACATGTATTTTAACCTAGAATTATAATGTAGGTGGTACTGGTGTTGTGTGTGTACTATTTTATAAAAAATTCTGATATTTTTTAATATGTTTTTCCACACAAACAATATGCCCTGCCTTGTTATCTATCCACCACCCATGCTGAACTGGTAGAGAATGCCTTTCTCGTTAAGTCCGCTTTTGTAGGTACATTTTATGTTACTAAATAAATAAATATAGGAAAATCTATAAATCTTTGTAGCTAAGTACCTCTAACCCTCGACAGAGCGGCAGGGGTCGAAGCCGCAAGTCCTCCTGGCGCCGACACGCCTCCAGCTTCATGTGGCACAGCGTGGGGTACAGGCGCAGGTCGGACGCGCACACTGGGGCTGACGACGTGGCCGCAGCCGCCGCCGCCGCGCAGTCGAAGAGGCAGGCACACCTGGGATATGTCACTTTGTTTCATTAAGGGCCTATTTCACGCAGTCCGAATAGCCACTACTTACCGAATAAATTCAAAAATGAAACGGAATTTGTATGAAATTATCTGCCAAGTAAGTTACTAGGAATTTAATCGTAGGTGGTGAAGCAGGCCCTAAGACTTCAATAAATTATTATTATTATTATTTATTCAGACAAAGTCTATATTGTTAGTCACAAAAAATATTGTTAGTCACAAAAAAAATGGAGGTCATACATTCGGAAAATTTCTTCTTTCTCTTATGATTGAACCGACTTCAATAAAATCACCACACAGTGAAAATTACTTTAGTTCCAGAAGTCGGTGACAAAAAAGAAACAAAAAATATTCGCCTGAATGCATAACCTCCTCCTTTTTTTTTGTCAATTAAAAACTGAAGTCAAAGACAACAACTTCCGAAACTAAAGTTATTTTTCACGTTGTTATGATTTTTTTTATATCGGTTGTTGTTTACTTTATGACTTGAATTAGGGCACAGATTAATACAGATGGGACACTCCGCAAAATCATTTAAATAAAAAGCGACTCTTGCTACGACACAATAAAATGCAAAAGGTCGCACAGCGCTAATTAGGCCTACAGTTATATTCACCTAAAAGTTGCCTCTTTAGATCTCCTGACTAAGTACGTAACACTCACTGAATTGGTCCAGCAAGACGGGTCCACCGCGTACTTGTAGCTTCATACCCAAACTGCCGAGTATCCCATCATTGTACTGTATTCATCTTTGAATAGGGGTAACAAATGTTAAATCTTAGTTTGGAATGTAAACAATGGTTCTTAATGATGATTTTCTAGGATAGTTATTAGATGACGATAGATAGAAAACTCTTAATTGCATGACACCATTTAAATACACAAATACACAGAACCTACCAATGCATGCTACGAAGTACTCGGAGCGCTACTCCACTGTACAGTACATCCCAAAGCCTCATCTTAATGTGCTAAAGATGGCTACCGTGTGTAGGTATTTACTCAGTAGAAGTCCGGCTTATACTTTTCATAAGAATTTTCAGCGAAAAAATATCAAAAGACTCATTGCTGGAACCTTCTCAAGAATTTTACTCCTAAAACCCCTGAAACCTTCAAACTTTGTCTTCTACGGAGCGTGTTTACAAATGCTTCTTCATGTCAATACTCATACGAGGCTGTCTAGAAGCTTTTGGTCTGACAAATTGTAAATCCGAGATACGTATGCTTTTGAGGCGAAGAAAGAAATGCATTCTATAGGGAATCATCTTTATAGTATCCATTCTAAGATTCACTTTACTTACCTGGGTTGTCCATTAGAGTCCACAGCGCACGTCGCCTCGTACGCGCACTGCACGCGCGCGCACACGGCCGTGCCCGACACTGCTTCGCTCGAGTTCTCGTTCTCGTCCCCCGCGCGGATCTCGTTAGTCAGGTCTGTGTACTTCGATGATCTGTTTCCGTCTGAAACGGAAGTTATTTTTATTAGAGCAAAGTATGGTGTTTAAAGATATATGTAGGTACAGTCACGGGCGTACCCACAGTAGGGCAAGTGAGGCATCTGCCCCACCGTGGTCTCTGACTCGGAGCTAAAAATTTGGGTCTTATAAGTAACAAAATTAATTGGAAAAATTCAAAGTTATTGCGCGAAACAATGCAGTATCGATGAATCGAGCGTGCATGCGTAGTTATACATAGTTTTATCGAGAGAAATACCTGCGTACGCCCATGGGTATTGAGTTCATCTGATTCAAGTGTAGAGTATAATATATTCACCTCATAAGTTTTCACTAGCTATACATATAAAATACCTTTAAACGAGCATTTCTTGTATATTATTGTACACTAGCGCGCACCCGCGGCTTCGCCCGCGTGGAGGTCGGAAATTATCCCACGGGACCGTACCACTGATGTATCTCTTACGTATTACGCGGCGCACGCCAGTAAAGCTCCCAGTCAGCATGATTTTTTCTTGACTCCGATGATCGCTGCGCCCGCGTAGCCGTCAACCATAATTATTTTGTTACGCGTAATTTTGAATCTGCGATATCTTTTAAACTATTCATTTAAATAAAATGATATCAAGGCATGTTTTAATCTATATTAAAAGCCCAATTTAATTAACGTATTTAATTGGATAAGGATTACCGATTAATGTGATCCCGGTAAAAATAGCGTCTAAAGCGTAAATGTTACTTTCATACATAAAATAATAAACTTGCTAACATTCCTGCAAGTTACTCAAAAAAGTATCGATAGCAGGAATTTCAGTTTTTAGCGGTAAGACTGAAATTTTCAACTACTAGCTGACTTACTATGCAGGTTCCTAAGCTACGCAAAAAATTTAAAAGAAAGTTAGTACTTAACCTTCTAATAATTCACTGTAATCGGCCTTCGAAGGTTAGGCTAAAAATCCTTAGCTTTAAAATAGGTGGTACAAATAGTGTCGCCATACTGCTTTATCAGGGCAAAAAGAGAATAGGATTGCTGAAACGTCAACCAAACCAGTCCGCCCTGGTACTGACGACACGACACGTACAGAAATCCGTAGTTTGTCGTCAGGACATGGTATCTTTAGTATTTTCAGCCCAGGCACGTATCCAGACTTTTGGTTCGGGGGGGGACAAACATTGAAACAACCATGTGAACTGTGTGAAAATCGCTGTAATCACTGTACTATAATTTTCACTGTACTATACTATAATTATATAAGTATTTTTCTGTTTCCGCTGGCAGCCATTACGTCTAGTACCATATCAGGATCTGGCGCCAAAGCGGAATGAATAGACAATAGAGCGAGACCAGTAAGCCTCTCGCCCGCCATTCTATTCCTTAGGAAGGATTTTATTCTCTTTAGGCATGAAAATGACCGCTCCACAGATGCCGTTGAAACCGGAAGGGTGGCCAGAATATGTATTAGCCTGTTAATGGTAGGAAAGAAAACTTTGTCACACGTGTCTAAAATTTCCATAATTTCGACTGGTTTCTTATCTGTGTTTTTCCACTTGGCACACCACATACTGTACTCTGCTTTTATTAGTGATTCTCCAACACTTTCTTCCCAATAAATTTTCATATTTTCTAATTCACTTATTTTCCTCTCGTCCACATTTTTCGGAAGAATAATTTCTAAAGAAGAAAGCAGCTCTCTTTGATTCGCAAATCTATCATTCATGCCAGATATCAAATCGTCCAAGCACGGTATAAAAATAGGTCTTCTGAAGTATTCTTCAGCAGTATCGCTGGGAGGGTTGCTTCGTGCAATTTGGTGGGCAGTAACTCGAGGACGCTGAATTTCTATTTGCAAGACATCTTCCGCTATTTTGCAGCATGCGTTATATATTTCTGAGAATACCGGGTTAACATCGTCACGTATCTCTTTTAGTTTTCCGATAATGTCATCGGAAAATTTCATAGCAGAGGCCAGGTCGTGTGTAGGGTTCTGCAAATATGCTGACAGTGGGAGAGTATAACTGAAAAATCTTTCACAGGTTTTTAGAGAAATCAAGAAACTACTCTTTTCCATCGCAGCTATGAGTGTAGAGGCAGTTTGGGAGACAGTTCTGTTTGTGAAGGATAGTTCTCTTAATGTAATGTCAATAGGTTCGAGTAACTCACCAAATACATTTATAGAGTCGTGACGTTCTATAAATCTAGTGTCACACATGCCGAACAGTCTTTTTTTCTTACTTTCTGGTGTGAGCTTTTCCACATTTTCCTTGAACTGTTTCCCGGCCATTGCATTGTTGCGAAGTAAATTGCAGACTTCCTTCACAACGCCTATTGAATTTCTCACCTCGGGAACTGAAAGAGCTTTTGAAAGAACTAGGTTCAGACGATGTGCTGAGCAATGTACGTATGTGGCCTTAGGAAATTCTTTTCTGATTCTCGTCTGCACACCACTGATGTGTCCTCCCATGGTAGCAGCTCCGTCATACCCCTGACCAACTAGTTTATCGAGATTCAAACCAATCTCATGACATTTCTTTAAAATTTCTGCACTTATATTTTCGGCACTTAGGTCGTGTATTTCAATGAAACTGAGAAAGTCCTCCCTCAAAATACCTTTATAAACGTATCTCGCACATAAAGACAATTGCTCAGTTCCACTCACATCTAAAGTTTCATCGCCAAGAATCGCGAAACACTCTGAACTATTTATTTGTGTCACAACTTTTTTCTGAATTATCATTCCGCAAGTATCTATTATTTCATTTTGAATAATAGGGCTAAAATACGTTGCATTTTTAGGGGTTGTAATGATATGATCTTTCAGGATATTATCATAGCTTGCTCGGTATCGTAGCAGAGCCCTGAATTTTCCATCTTTACTAAGTGGCTTTTCTAAAGTCAATGGTCCACTGTCTTTGTCTCCACGAAGCGGCAACTCTTGCTCTCCACAGAAGATGATAGTTGCGATTATAGGTTTTAGTGCTGTTCTATTTCTTTTCTTTTCTTTGAGCCTTTGATCATTAAGCAGCGATGCAACGTCTATAGCTGCTGAATCCATTACGCGTAAGAAATTTTCTGCGCATAACTTAGAAAACTGATATTTGGCAGCAGAATGTTCGCGAAATCTCTCTGTTGCATCTTTCCAATTATCAAATGGTTTGCTGACAAAACTTCCAAGTGTTTGGTGGGAACCTTTTCCAGCGGTGCCTGATGAAAAGACAACGCAATATTTGCAGAACACACCATTCCTCCTCGGCGAATATGTTAACCATTCCCATGATCCCATCCATTCTCTTCGAAATCTAAGTTTCCTCTTTCCAAAGCTACTAGCCGGAAACGAAAATGACGCATCTGGGACAAACGGCTGTGTAATAATATTTTTTTTCTGTTCATCTGTGAGTACAAGAGGAGGATACTGTGTGTTATATATGGCATTAGAAACCACGCCGATATCAGGAAAAGTTTCACTTATAATCATTGTATCTAAACTGCACGTTTTTGAAGTTGAACATTCTCCTTCATCTCTACATCTTCCAGCCGGTTCGGCTGAAATCACATTTTTTTCTGTAAATTTTGACGAAGTTGTTTCTAGTTGTCTACTATCAACAGCAGAAGCCATGCTTGGAGTAGTTTTTTCCTCGCTAGTAGTAACAATTTTTTTTGCCACTGGCTTGAAAAAGTTGTCAATTCTCTTCATTTTAGCAGCAGCAATTTATATACGTTCAAACAAGCACAAATCAAGAAGCACTCACATTTCACACATTACTTTACTTTATTTAAGTAATCTGTGATGGATAGGGCGAACGGTCCAACAAATTATGACGTCTGCAGGTCCAAAATTGTCCAACACTATCTCACGTACGTAACGGACTGGCGATTTGGCGAATCCAATGAAAACAGTGGTTTTGAAGTTTTTTTCCTTTATTTCACGGCACGGGCAAAGTATCAGGTGAACCAAGTCGGAAGGAATTTACTCTACTCTCTATGAAACTGAAACCAATATCAAAATAAACTGGTCTATTGCACTATACTGTCACTATTGCAGAGGTATTTCACTTTTCTTCTCGTTTGTCGCTCTCGATTCTCACTTGAATCGCTCTCGAAATAAACTGACATGCAGGTTCCCGGACTCCCGCCCCCGCCGTATTTATACTACATTTTCGTATTCTGGAACACTGTGGAATATTGCGCCATCTACTACCTGGTAGCAGAAAGTTATGGAAGCTTCTCGATATTTCGCTACTCAACGCGACGATCTTTCTACTATTAGTTTTTCTACTCGACGATAGATGTCGTTCATTACTGTTTTCGTTCTCGGTTTCTCTCTAAATAGGTTAGATGGCACTACTAGTAACGTCGCTTACATAATCAGATCAAGATCTATCTATTTTTATTTTACCTACTTATTGAAAGAACACGCAAGCGAATAAATAAACAGATGGCTTAAAACGCTTTTTTTTTTCAGTCAGATTTCGGGGGGGGATAAATCCCAACTATCCCCCCCTCTGTATACGTGCCTGTTTCAGCCCCTATTATCACCTATCCTTCCATAATAATAAGTTAAATGCGAAAGTAAATCTGTTTGCTTGTCGGTCTGTTTGTTTGTTACCTTTTCACGTCTTAACGGCTGAACGGATTTGGATTAAGCACATTTGGCATACAGATCAGACCATGACCGGCCTTTTTATCCCGGTTGTACGTTCCCATGGGATTATATCCGATCTCCACAATAACGAAGCCACGGACAAAAGCAATTCGTTTTTAAAGTCTTTCGCATCTCACCTGCAGTACCATTCTCATCCTGTTCAGTACACTCGCCGTAGTACGCCACTCTGGGTGGCGGGTCTCCTCTAGCCTTCGCCTCGCACGCACTTCGTCTTAGGGCGCAATGGTGTGGGTATGTTCGTCGGTTGTCGCCACACACGGGCTCGCGCGCCGCCTCCGCGCACGCAGCTTGGCAGCCGCAAGCGCCGCGTGCGCACCACGTGCCTGCTGGACACGCGATCTCCGCACACGACTCTGAAGACAATAAAGTTAATTTTGTCTTTATCTAACGCACGAAACGAGCAGAAAATATCAGACTAACCCGTTTTTTTTAGTGGGCGATCCAGACATTCATAAGTTTGGCGAAACTTTTCTGCAAACTGATACTTAGGTGGAAGACCTAAATATCAGTTTGCAGAAAAGCTTCGTCCGTTTCATGACAAAAATTCCAATATTGACTGTAGTAGAAAGGCGGTCACAGGTCAATATGAATGTTATGACTTACCGCACGATCCCATATGCTTGATGTGAAGCCGCCTTTTCTCCCTGCAAGCAGTGTCACGCAGTGCGCAAACGCTGCTATATGTTTTATTATCCGTACCACAAACTTCTTCCGTTTCCTGCAAATCAGAAACATAAAATATGAAAATATCCTGCCAAGCTATCATCTTGGTTGATTGTATTATTTATCAAAATACTCACAGTGCCTTCTTCACAGTGCTTGGGGCAGACGCAGCTGGCTTCAGAAACGCCGTCGCTCTCGCAAACGGCGTAGAATTCGCACTTCTTGTTTTCACACCCGTCTGTAATATTATTATTTAACATTGAATTGTGTATGGGTAGGGGTCGCCTACGCGAGCCTTTAAATAATTTACACTTCTCCCTCAACCTAAAGGTTGCAGAGGTTGCCAGAAATTGCAGTCCGTACCCCACACGACATAATTATGTTAACAGTGATACTTACTGCAGGGCCCGTCGTACAGCACCTGCACGTCGCGCCGGTGCCGGCACGCCTCCAGCTGCAGCTTGCAGCGGTTGCCGTACGAGATGCCGTCCGAGCCGCACACGGGCGCGAACTCGTTGGAGCAGCGCGGACACCGGCACACGCCGCGCCCGCCGGTTGCCACGCACTCGCCGCCGTGCGGACACACGCGGTCGGCGCATACGCCGTTGGAACCTGGATTTATAAATAGAAGGTAACTTCAAATTCTTGTCATTTACCTTCACCCCATGATAATATCGATCCTAAGATTTTAAATTTTCTCCACCTGCGACTTCAATTTGCGCCAAATGCATCCAGCGTCTTGCCATACTTCTGCCTGTTAACTACCTATGTGGTAACTGGTTTACCAACCATTTTTAAGAATCTAGGCTTATTGAGAAACTGGGGACTCATCATTGTCAGTGTAAGTCCGAAAGATTGTGAGACCGTTTTGAACCATCTAGTTCTAGATTGCATGGCGTAGAAGCTGCGGACTTCTATTGTTTTGATATTTGTTTAGATTGAGGGATCGATTGGCACATGAATGACATTGACAGGGGGGCGCTGTTGGTAAACATTTGTGACAATGTTTCGTGAAATTGTATTGAAAAAACAAGATGACGGCGTTAGTTCCCATTTTGCCCACGCGCCAAAAGATCCTTGAACAAGTATATTCACCGCAAGCTCCTGCGTGCAGTACTCTCAGCTCTCTTCCAAGCAAGCAGGCGGCTCGTCTCAATTCGCACTCGCTGTCGTGGGTCCGCGAGTCCGAGCCGCAGACGGGCCGCAGCACCGGCTCGCACGCCGGAGGGCAGGCGCACACGGCGCCGCCGCCTTCCACCCGACACTCCGCCCCGTGCCGGCACTCTACCTCCGCGCAAGGGTTTACCCCTGCAAGAAGTTAGTAGATAAATAAGATACTGACCTACCTACATGCAACATAGTAGAGATATTTTTTGGAGCTAGTGTTTATTTTTCCTTTGATGTGTTTGTGGTAGGTAAGTAGGTATCAAATTGGTGACAAGTAAATAAATAATTTAAATATAACTTAAACTACTAAGTAACTATGTACTATTTATGTATTTTAGAGGTATAAGGAACAGGGTGTAAAGTTCACTCATCCACCATAGAAAAGGGAGGATCCTCCAACCAGACGGGTTGTTATGTCTGGCGGGCAACTGCCCGTAAGTTGATTTCGGATAGTCTTATCTATGTTTTTCGCTCGGTAAACTAACTGCGCGATGCAGGAATTATGTGACGTCATGTCTTTGCTGCGTAGTTCGTATGTGGCGGTTTAACCGCTACAGTATAATTAATAAATTGTCTAATAACGTGTTTTTCATTCACTTTATATTCAGTGGAATTCACGGATAGTCAGCACTTGCATTGCAGTTTAATTTCACTCACATCACACTGCACTAAACTAACTCGCAAGGTTTTATCCTTTTTAGTCTTCGCACTTATTCAGTCTGAAGTAGTCTGAACCTAGATGTTGACGATGACTTTAAAAAAATAAAACCATTTATCATGGCACTTTTCTTTTCCAAGTCTATCCCCACTTACCAGAACTACACTGTCCTTTAAAAATAATCTTCAGTTGTTTCCTAGCTCGGCAGGATTCCCGATGCATCTGACACTCGTTGGAGTAAGTCTTGCCGTCGGAGGCGCACACAGGGGAGAACTCCAGAGGACACGGCTCGGCACAGCGGCAGGATGGGGAGCGGCGCTCGTCCAGCTGACACACCTCAGGGTCGGGACAGGTGACTCCGGAACAAGGATCTGTAAGCAAAATAATATGGTCTTAACTTTTTTCAGACCATATTTACACTCGAGAGCAATGAATCCGGGTCACTTAAAGAATCCTAAAAATCTCGGAAACTAAAAATGCTAGGTTAATGCAATAAATTGTATTTAATAGACAATGTAATACTCCTTAAATGAAGGTATTAAAACTTCTTAGTTATTGTAAAGTTATATCTTATAAAAACTCAAATTTGAAAAAGGGCCACTTTCGAAGATGGAACTACGAAATTACAGCATTTGGCTTTGCTTTTGTTTGTAATCTGTCATTTATGTGGGTACATAAACCATGTTGATAGTGCTCTATATTCATTATTCAAGCTGAAATTATGTCGCTTACGCCTGAAGAATGCACCAGAATACTTACAATGCTGGAAACCGGCCGGAGTCAGCGCGATACAGCCAGGACTGTCGGTGTGTCGCTGTCAACAGTACAAAGAGTTCTCCGACGTTACGAAGAAACTGGTTCTAACCTACGCAGACCAGGAACGGGCAGAACCAGGTGTACCACAGCACGATAAGACCGATACTTGGTGAACACCATGCTTCGAAATCGCTTTCTCACAGGAACTGAACTCACAAATCAGTTTCGACGCCTCGGAGGAAGTAACCCAAGTGCATGGACAGTAAGACGTCGGCTTGCTGAATCTAACTTAAAACCCCTTAGACCTGCAAACGGCCCTAAACTGGAGCGTGGGCATCGTATTTCAAGACTAAGATATGCCCAGAGCCACGTAAATTGGAGTATTGAAGATTGGTCAAAAGTTATGTTCTCCGACGAATCAAAATTTATGCTCTACAAGCACGATGGAAGACACAGAGTGTATCGAAGACCAGGGGAAAGATTCAAGCAAGCATGCATCGAAGAAAAAGTAGCCTACGGTGGTGGGTCTGTACTTGTGTGGGCCGGAATTTCTTCTGAAAGTCGCACAGAGCTGGTGATCATAGAAAACGGCTCTTTAACTAGCGTAAGATATGTGGAAGAAATCCTCAATGATCACGTTGGTCCATTTATGGTCAATTTAGGTGAGGATGCTATATTTATGCATGACAATGCCCGACCTCATACAGGTAGGATTGTGAATGACTACCTTCAAGAGATGAACATTACTCGTATGGAGTGGCCAGCGCGCAGCCCGGATATCAACCCGATCGAACATGCTTGGGACGAGCTAGGCAGATGCGTAAAACAACGAAACCCTCCCCCAATCACGCTTCGTGAGCTCAAAATTGCTCTCACAGAGGAATGGGAGAATATTCCCCAAAATCGTATAAGGAACTTGGTGTACAGCATGCCAAACCGCGTAAACGCAGTAATGGAAGCACGAGGAGGCAATACGAAGTATTAAAATTCAAGAAAATCGTAATAAAGTTCAAAAATTTCATGTTTCCTATTTTTGTTTTAAGGAGAGATCAGCAGTTTTTTTCTTTATGTAATTTTGTGTTAATAAAATGTATGGTGACTCATATTTTTTTTACTTTCATTTAAGGAGTATTACATTGTCTATTAAATACAATTTATTGCATTAACCTATCATTTTTAGTTTCCGAGATTTTTAACATTCTTTAAGTGACCCGGATTCATTGCTCTCGAGTGTATGTCAACGTGTTGGTTGGTGTTACCATGAGCAGGCAGACGCCTATGTTCAAGTACTTCATTTAAGTCGTAAACGCAACTACTGAGCTAGTCCTGGGTTCGATTCCCAACTTCCCAAGTCGGACAAAGTATTATTGAGTGTTTCCTTCAAGAATTTCTCAGTAGCAACCCGGAGTCTGGATTTGAGTCTGGTTGGTTGCAATAGGCGACCCATTGCAACCAACCAGGCTCAAATCCAGACCCTCCTAAATTGAATTTATACTAACTGGCGAAACGACAAAATGAATAGGTAGGTAGGTATATACTATACCCTTCTGCCCACCCGTTTGGGGAATACAGGCGTAACGTTATTTTATGTACTAAGTATGTATTATTAGTTCTCAATATCTAAAAACAATGACAACAATTGTACAATTGTCTGCTTCACAAGGACATATGCTTCTGGTTTCTCTTTCTTTCTTACTCGCTCACACAAACGCATACACACACACACACGCACACTCCCTCAAAGACACGCACACACGCACTAACAGACCCCTACACACGCAGAAAGACATACACACACACACACACACACACTACTCGTTTATACCTGAAGTCGGAATTTGAGATGAACACGACAGCGTTCAATTATAATTACATAAATTTTTTTTTAGATCCTTTTTGTCACAAGCCGTTCACTTCAAAACCAACTTAATAAGACTAACGTACAACAAGTAGATTAATTATTTTTGAATTATCTAGTTCTAGTTTTGTTTTTTTCTAATTTACCTACTTTGTTAGAATTAAGTTATTAACAGGCTTTGTATGATACACATAGATATGGAAGAGGGAGGTCTTCTGGTACAGGTATCTCCATACTAAAAGAAGGCCTCTACAACTTATTTGTTAAAACCTGTTGATTATGAAATAAATAAACTTTAATGCTACTTGAAATACTTACCACATTTACCGTAATACTTGAAAGTTATATTAGTGTTGGATTCGCAGGCAGCTCTTCGCATCTCACAGTCGCCGGGGTAGTCGCGAGCGTCGCTTGCGCAGAGGGGTCGCGAGCCCTCGTGGTCGCCGTAGCTGGGGCACGACGCGGGGCACTCGCAGCTGTGCGCGAGGCCATCGGGCGTGGGCCGGCACAGCGCACCTGGCCCGCACGTCACGCCACTGCACGGATCCGGTACGTCTGATGATGAGAACATGGAGAGTTCGATACTTCCTTTCAACTTACATTATAATGGAATCCCACAACCTGTTCTGCTCCAATGGCGCTTGTCACAATCGTGACTCACACCATGGACACGACACCTACTACGGTTTTTTAGCGTTATAAATATTTTAGAATAGGCTCCGGCTGTCATCCATCTTCAATAATAACGCATGGCTCATCTATTTTATTATACAACCTCAGTTTTTGTTTATACTAAACCTCTTAAGGGGTCATTGTACTCATCATTATGAACGACTTTCACTATTGGGACCAACGCTGAAATATGCGAACATAAATGTAGAGAACAACAGATTTTGTTTCGCGATTTCGCGTTTCAGCGTTGGTCCCATAGTGAAAGTTGTTAGTAAAACTAAGGTTGTATAGTATGCAATCTATAGGGGATGGTCGGAGGGAACCGGCTGGTTACCTAATTATTAGTGTGCTTACCACTAGGGAACAGGTAACAGCAGTCAGCAGCCGCCACCAGCACCAACAGCGCCGGCAGCGTCGCGCTCACCATGGTCCGACTGGATCGCCACAGTTGGCCCTTCTTGCTTCCACCATCACACATCATATATTCGCATTGCACTTTTTTCTACGAAAATATTTGTTAATAACTTAAACCTTTCTGTTATTCTAGTCTAGGTATTAGATAAACGGTTTGCAGTATGCATTCGTAATTTATTCATAATTCAATAGCATTACAATCAATAACAACATTATATGTTGCTCGTATTTACAAATTACAAGTAAACTTAATTAGGTAGGTAAGTATTATGGTCAACTTGAAATCTAAAACGTAGCAGTGGAATGTTAAACTAACTCACCCAATGTTCTCTTTTCGCATTACAACTAAAACCGGTGAATGATAGTCCAACACGTTTATTTATCTAGAAGCATAGACGACAATGTCTACAAGTAAAAATACAAGCTAGGTTTTTTCTGCGCACAAAGTATCATCGTTGGCGCGCTACCCCCTCAATCGACGTCGGAGGGCTACTGAAGCTGAACTGAAGCACTTGTCTGAATGAACTCTTTTCGGTCATGCGCACTGCGATATCAACGATATGACCATCGGGAAAGAGACTAATTTAACTGGACGTGTTGATATGTAGATACCTACTTAGACAATATCTCGAACCTTTAGAAATGTAAACTAAGTCTACCTAGTCTAGTGTTTATTTTCCTGCAATAAACCTTTTGCCCTCAAACATGCATTTTTCTCCTACTTACATTATAATATTAGTGAGTGTTGATTATCAACTAGGTACGTTTATAGGATTTAAGTAGGTAGGTATACAGGGTGGATTTTTGAGATGGGGCAGTAAGGGCAGCTACTTTAACCGTTACAGCTACAGGAAGACGGTCTATGGAGACTGTCCTTAACTTTTTGAGACATTTTGATCTGCATTCACAGATTTTGATAAAAAATTACAGTCAGCAAGAAAATAGGCAGTTTTCACAAAACCTTTTTTGTTCCCAATCGATAAGGATCAAAAAACTACAGGATCAAGTTGAGGTTTGAGTACTAGAAAAGTCAGAAATCGCTAGTACTAGAAAAGAAAAAAATCTTTTCCCATACATTTCTTAGGAAATGAGACTCCAACCTACTTTCCACGATGAATAGACTGGCCTAAGACCGTTTTTCTATAGCTACATGGGTTAAGGTAGCTGCCCTTATTGCCCCATCTCAAAAACCCCAGCCTGTATAAGTTGAATGACTTGATTTATGTGTTAAAGGTAGGTACGACAACGTCATAAAGATTCTTATTACATTTAGCAATGGACACGAGCTATAAACCAAAGGGATACATTCACGTCGATGACGGTATGACGTAACGTCATACCTTCTATACATCTATTGCGGTTCTTGTTATCGATCTACCTACCTACCTACCTAAGTCCGACTCAACAACCTTCTGCCCCGCCGCTACTACTACCTACACCGCCTATGGGTTTCCATCCAAAAGTTGTTTAGAAATTAGAATCATGCATGATCAGCATGATCGATCACCCTAACTCTAACAGGTGACTAAAGGTCATCGCCCATTATAACAGCACCGCTCCAGCACGGTAACGCCCCGGCACCGCCTCGAAAAATCTAGTCGTCAACGCGCCGTAAGCCAGGCGACGGCTAGCCGCCAACGCGCCGGAAGCAAGGCGACGGCTAACCGCCAACGCGCCGTAAGCAAGGCGACCGCTCGCTGCCGGCACGCCACCGGCGGCGAGGGAACAATTTATTTTTTATTCACAAGCAAGGCGTCACCGTGTGGCCGGCGAGGCGTCACCGCGCTTACGGCGAGACGTCACCCCGCGGACGGTAAGGCGCCAGCGAGCGGGCACCTCGCTTAAAGCGCGCTGTCGGCCCGACGTGTGACGGCTCGCGGGCCGCTCACTGCCGGCGAGCCGTCCACTATTTTGTATAGCCATCGTAAAATAGACTTTAATGCATTTGACTTAAAATCCTAACTTGATTGACAAGTTATTTGCCGTGTCGGAGCCCTGCTGTTAAAATGAGCGATGACCATAAATCAGCAGCCTGTATAATCCGTGGCGATACGAGAGAAGTTCGAATGTCCATTCAGAAAGCAGGTGTGAAAGCACCTAAGTACCTGACAAAACTTAGGTACTTGCCAAAGGTACCAACATCATAGATCGCTAACGTAGGTAGGTAGGTACCTACCTATGCAGCTTACTACACTTTTTGGCTTCTTATCCAATAAGAAGCCACGATCGATACATTTTGAATATTACTATTTGGACAAAACTGTGGAGATGTTCATTCCAGGTGAACCTTTAAATGAAACTTTATGATCTCATGAATGCTAGTACCTACTTATAATAAATAGATTAGTTTATAAACTAATATATATAATTTAGATAATTGACTAGTTTAGTCTAGATTTCGATTTTTCTAGATGAGGAGCTCGTGGCTAAGTAATAACAAGCCGCACGGGTCGATCCTTCAGGTTACGCTTGCCGGGGTTGGTCAGTGGATGGGTGACCATTACATACCGAGACTTCTCCGTGCCTCGGAAGCTCGGAAAGCACGTTAAGCCGTTGGTCCCGGGCCTAGGGTTGCCAACTGTGCACGATGCCCTAAGGTCACCTCGTTCGTGGGCGCAACTAGCGCGTCGACCGCTACGGAAAATGCGGAATGTTTATAGTTAAGATTTATGTTTTGTATCATATCTCATACTGTGTTAATGTTTTTATAAGTCTAATAATAAAATAAATAAGTAAAACTATTGTTCTTATAAGAAATAAAGATATTATAATAAGAATCTAACTTGTAAAATCGTTATGTAAATTCGTAAACTAATATGTTGAATGTTTTAAAGTTTTAACTAATGTAATATAGTAAATAGTTATTAACATAAGGTAAATAAACGATTAAAATTGGTGTGTCTCATTCCCCTTACCTCTGCGACGTACCCAATTAGAATAACGAGCGCGCGCGCTCGACAGAGCGCTTTTATAGTGCTGAGGCGGGGGGCAGGGAAATAGTAATGTATCCTCACGCCACAGCTAAATGGGACGTCGCAGAGACTAGCATTATATGTCAATAGTTAGGTAATAAGAATAGCTGTAAGGACATAGTAAATAAGACACTGTAATGTAAATATTTTAATAAGAAAACAATAAATAAAGCTAGCGGGGGTGAAGAAGGGGAGTGCGGGCAGAGGGTGGCGCGCGCTTACGCGTTTGTGTATAAAAGACGGGCCGATTTGGCGGACCGTCACGATGATAGACGATCTGTACTGGTAGCGAACGGACGTACGTTCGCGTTTCGCCCGCTCGTTGTTAGTATACGTGACTCTGCCCTTATTATTGCGCTCGCAATAGTTTTCTTATAGTCTTTACGACTATAATCCGTTCTCCGTTCGGCAAACGTTCGGAAAATAGAACGAAAAAACGGTCTTTTTCAAGACTACTTGTTTCTTTTTTGGAGTAATTCCAGTTTAGAGTCAGTGGCCCCTTCTGGGTAAAAACCACAGTTTCGTGGTACTCGGTGGAAACCTATACGGTGCCAACGAAGCCGAGTGGGTGGTGACCCAATCACACCCGCCGACCCCCTTTAGGGCGAGGCAATTAATTGGAAGGGTTCCAGTGCTCGGCCTTGGGGGAACTCCTAGTCGGCACTGGTAACTAGTAGTTAGTGCTTGCTTTACAGCAACTCACCTGGAGTGGTTGGGTGTGTCTACACCCTTCACTCTAGACACGGTAGGACCCCGTTACACATTAAGATAGGTAACGGGCCAACGCAAGCTTAGGGCTCACCTCTAGGCACTCAACCTCCCTGGCCGATCGCTCTTTCTCAGAGCGTCCTCTCGGATGAAGCTAGGTTTTCTTCCTGCCCCTCCTCAACTCCTTCGGAGGACGAGAATTTCTCTCTCGTTCAACGAAAACCCAAGAAGAGGAAGAACAAGAAACAGTTGTCGACCAAGGCTAGTAAGCTAGCAGCGATAGAGGACCCTATCGCCTCCCCCAACATCCCTACCCCCGCTACCCCCGCAGCCGCCCCAGCCCCCGCTGCCCCCCTAGCGGCTCACTCTTCATGCGTTTCGCAAAACCCGACCGCGCCTGTCTCTTCTCAGGCTACTCCCCCCCCCACCCCCGGTCAGAAGAAGATCCCCCCTCCTCCTATTTTCATACAGGATAAGGAGAAGTGGACCGCCATTTCCAAATGGTGTGTAGAGCACAATGTCGCCTACACTAGCGCCCGCAATACCCAGCAGGGTATCAAGGTCACTGTCCCCACTTCCCGGGATTACAGAGACCTATCGAAATTGCTCCGTAACAGAGCAATTTCTTTCCATACCTTCTCCCTCCCGGAGGAGAAACAGACTCGAGTGGTGATTAAGCGAGTTCCACGTGAAATCCCAGTCGAAGAGATCAAAGCCGACCTTCTGTCGCAAAACGTTCCGGTGGACGAAGTCCACCGTATGCACCGAGCTAGAGGTGGCGAGTCATACGACATGATTCTAGTAATCTGTCCCCCCGTTCAGGGTTACCACCCTATTTTCAAGGTCAAGGCAATATGCCAACTTACGGGACTCGAAGTCGAGAAACCCAGGAAGAGTGGTATAGTAGGGCAGTGTCATAACTGTCAACTATACGGACACTCTCAAAAATTCTGTCACGCAAAACTTAGGTGCGTAAAGTGCCTAGGCGAGCACGGCACCGCAGACTGCTCGCGGCCTAAGGACCGTACCCAGTGCCTCAGCCCTCCAAGCTGTGTGCTATGCGGGCAAGAGGGCCACCCCGCTAATTACCGGGGTTGCCCCAAGTTGAATAACCGTGCAAAGGCTAATCAACAAAGGGAATCTCCTTCTGTTAATGCTAACAGAGCCCAGACTGCGCAAATTCCAGAGCGCCTTAGCCCCCAGAGACCCTCCCCATGGAGTTATCTTCACCACCAGCAGGCCTTCCCTGCCATGGTCAACTCCCAACCCCCCCCCCCCCGCCATTCCCCCAGTTGATGGACCCCCGCATTCGCGTCAACGCGCCCCCTACCATCCCCCAACTGATGGACCCCCGCATTCGCGTCAACGCGCCCCCTACCATCCCCCAACTGATGGACCCCCGTATTCGCGTGAACGCGCCCCCCACCATTCCCAAATCTGCGCCTCCCGCAAAACCCACACCTGCCCCCGCAGCAGCGTCACGCCCCCCCCCATCAGTAGGCCCCAACATGGCTTTCAATGTAATCTCTTCGACTTACATAGCCTTCCTCTCGCCCAGAGCGAATCAAATGGCAAACGAGATCCTTGCCGCCCAAGCCACCGGTGATCTTCCCAAGATCCAGGCTATCTACAATGCGTATCCCGAGATTACGCAAGCCCTGTCCTCCCTTGCCAACCAACCTAAACCCTATAATGGATAAAGCCATCATAGCTAGGTTTAAGCCCCGATCCCTCACCGTAGGCACCTTCAATGCCAATGGCATTCAAAATCAACGCGATGAGATAACGGAATTCCTCCGCGATCATCGCGTTGATATTCTCCTTATACAGGAAACTTTTCTCAAACCGAACAAACGAAATCCGTCAATCGCTAACTATCGTATAGTTCGCAATGACAGAACTCGTTGTCATAAGGGGGGCACCCTTATTTACTACAAGAAGGACCTCTATTGCATCCCAATAGACCCTCCCCCTCTCGCCCAATTAGAAGTCTCCATTTGCAGATTAGGTATGACTGGCCATCAGCCAATCACACTAGTATCAGTTTACCTGCCCCCCCATGACGCTTCAAGGGACCTTCATCCCTTTCGAATGACCTTAACATACTATTCGGCTTGAGCGACTCCGTCATAATAGCGGGGGACCTTAACGCCAAACATCCCGCCTGGAATAGTACCAGAACCAACATCAGAGGTCAACACTTGTTTGACCTCTCGTCCACTCTGACCTTTGACGTCATCGCCCCGATGACCCCCACTCATTTCCCCCACGACCCCACCCACACCCCCGATGTCCTAGATACGGCACTTCTTAGGAATGTCAATCTACGACTAGACTCGATAGAAACGGTGCACGAGCTTAACTCTGACCACCGCCCCGTAGTCATCAGACTGGCCCCACGCATAGGTCTTTCTGACCCCCACCAACCCCCTATCTCTAAGAGAGTAACGGACTGGAGGAAAGTAGCTTCCCAGCTAAAATCCAAAACGTCCCCTCAATTAGATTCCATCCCAGACCTTTTCGATTCTATCGCTGACACAGAGGCCGCAATCGACTCACTCACGGATCACGTACAAACCGTCCTGAACGATAGTTCAAGGGAGGTAACAGAGGCGAGCGATCGTCGCTGGAGGCTCCCGGACGATGTGCGTGAGCTGTTGACTGAGAAGAACGCGGCTATCCGTGCATACAGCAGCTTCCCCTGTGACGCTAACAAAGCTCATATGCGCTACTTACAGAAATCTGTAAGGAAACGTGTATCGGAGCTACGGAACGCTAACTGGGATAAGACACTAAGTGAGCTTGAGCCCACCCACCTTGCCTTCTGGGAATTAGAGCGCAAACTCAAATCCCCACAAGTCACATCCATGCCCCCCCTAGTACGCCCCGACAAGTCCATCGCTTTCGATGACGTCGACAAGGCCGAGTGCCTAGCCGACAGCCTAGAAGCTCAATGCTCGCCCAGCTCTCTACCAGTAGATCAAGCTCACCTCGCAGAGGTAGACGCAGAGGTCGAACGTAGATCCTCCCTCCCCCCCGTCGAAGACCCTGAAAATCCTCTGCCTCCCGTCACTCCAGACGAAGTGCAGGATATCATCAGAGGTCTCAAAACCCGTAAAGCCCCTGGCTCAGACGGACTCACCAATAGGGTGGTCCAACTATTCCCAGCTCACCTTATTATGCTACTGGCCACCATTTTCAACGGTGCCCTAGCTAATAACATTTTCCCACAGTCGTGGAAAGAAGCCAATGTCATTGGCATCCCCAAGCCCGGTAAACCCAAGTCCGAACCCTCCAGTTACCGCCCCATCAGTCTGCTCAAGGTGCTCGGTAAGATCTATGAGAGACTTATTTATAAGCGACTCAGAGATTACGCTGAAACCAAGGGCCTCATTCCCAATGAACAGTTCGGTTTTCGAACCCAGCACTCCAGTGTGCATCAGGTCCACCGCATCATCGAGGATATCAGCGCTGGGTTCCAGCGCGGCTCGATGACCGGTGCTATCTTCTTCGACATAGCGAAAGCTTTTGACAAAGTCTGGCACAACGGCTTATTATATAAGCTCTACAAACTCGGTGTGCCCGACCGTCTCGTGCTCATCCTACGAGACTTCTTGTCAAATCGCACTTTCCGCTACCGAATAGAAGGAGCTATCTCCTCCCCACGACCCATACGCGCGGGTGTCCCCCAGGGCTCCGTGCTGTCCCCTCTTATCTTCACGCTATTCACAAGCGACATCCCTAAAAGTAAAAAGGCTCAGTTAGCTCTGTTCGCAGACGACACAGCCATTTACTACTCAGGCAAGAGCCCAGACGCGATAGCTCGCACTCTCCAAACTGCAGTCGACAAGCTCGGCAAGTGGTTCAGGAAGTGGAGAATCGAAGTCAACCCCGACAAGAGTCAAGCGGTTCTCTTCAGAAAACCAAGACTCAAACCTTCTCTCCCCCAACCAATCACCATGTTTGACAAGCCGATCCCTTGGGAGAAGCAAGCCAAATACCTCGGTGTGGTTCTTGACTCCAAACTCACATTCGCAGCGCACATAAAGCAGGCTCGCTCGCGAGCTGCTTTCGCGCTCGGTAGGCTCCATTCCGTTTTGAACGCACGTAGCAAATTGTCACTAAGGTGCAAATTGCGTACCTACACGGCGTGCATCCGACCCATCATGACCTATGCGTGTGCCGCCTGGGCACAAGCCAAACCCCGTCACATCCATAGGATGCAAGCCCTACAAAACCGTTTCCTTAGAATGGCAACGGGAGCCCCCTGGTTCGTTAGGAATGAGATTCTCCATCTCGACCTAAAAATCCCCACTATTGCCCAGTTTCTCAAACGCAATTCCAAGCGTTTCTTTGAGTCCGCCGCCAAACACCGCAACCCTCTGGTTGTCAAGGCCGCCAAGTATACCCCATCTCGAATCAGTCTTACTCGCCGACCGAGGCACGTTCTATTAGACCCCGACGACCCCATAACTCTCCTTCAAGAGAGCAATAGGGCCACTAGTACGGTACATAAATACAAAAAACGACCCGCATACCGACCTCGCCGCCGAGGTCCCCCGCGCACGCGAACCCCCCGAGTAAATAATACTCCCCCCCGACCCTTGCTCGAAAACGAAGTGCCAGTCCGTGTTGATACTGAGCCAGTAAATATAAACTCCCCTAATAATAATAATATAATAAACTTGATCCAGCCTGTCCCCGCTTGCTGTCCCCCCGCCAGCGACGCCCTAAGCCGAGGTCCGTACCCCACAGGGGGTGCCCTTAGCGAGCGTTCGCCTAGTTATAATTAGATTAGTATATGCCCCTGGCTGGAGGCTTTGAGTTAGTAGCTTAAGGCAGCCACAGGATAGTCCGGTTAAGCAGCTACGAACTCCTCAGAGGTCAACTGCGAGATGCCATTCACAAAAAAAAAAAAAAAAAAAAAAAAAGCGGACCGTCACTTCGATCCCAGCACGCAACGAGAACACATCTAATGAGAAGAAACTCTGCCCGAGCTCCACCATAATTCCTCGCCACCGTTTGGTCCAGTACAAGATCCAAGCTTCGAGTTTCATTTCCATCTTCATCAGAATCGGTCGCTATCCCCCACATTATTGGTCCTTCGTCGTCGGATAAGAAAACCTGCGCCTGGAAGAAAAGAAGATGGTCCTTACTAGAAGCAAGGATGGAGAACAAGCGAAACGTCGTCAGGAAGAGCTCGGCGTGTCCGGGACCAGACAAGAGACTACGTCGGGAGACCTGCCTGCGCAGGGCGCGTCGAACGCCGCTGCCGAGTCATCAGGAACCAGCAGCGGAACCAGCACGTCGACCGCTACAGAAGCAAGCACCTCAACTGGAACAGAAGAAACCAGTGACACGTCTCAGAAGAAGTCGTCTCAGCGAACATTGAAGCCCGCAGACGCACGGTCACGTCGCTCCGGAACCTCCCGCAAGAGACTCCTCGCGGAGTTGGAGGCAAAAGAGCGGCTAACCGAGCTGAAATTAAAGCAGGCACAGATAGAAGCTGAAACAGAGAAGCAAAAACTACGTGTTCAACGTCTTCAAGCAGAAGCAGATACCTCAGATGAAGAAGAAGAAATAGAAGATGACCTGGCTTCAGTCCGCATCAGCACCTGGTTACAAGGCACCGGGCCGGACCCGCAGCAGTCAGGGAATAAAGAAATTCTTCAAGAAGAGGGCAAGAAGACGCAAGAAGATCACGTAGAAGCGAAGAAAAAACAAGAAGATAGTACGAAAACAAGCCAGCCATTGATCGACGTGGCTACCCTAGCCGCCGCTCTCTCTCAAGCGGTACGAAGCACGAGGGAGCCACCGAAGTATATTCAAGAGCTGCCGCCTTTCAACGGAAGCAGCGCCGACTGGCTCGGCTTCAAGACTGCGTACGAAGAAACCCTCATGTATTTCACATTAAATGAAAACATGGCACGTATACGTCGGAGTCTGCGTGGAACTGCAAAAGAAGCTGTTGGCTGCCTCCTAGTGAGCCAACCAGATCCGAGAGTCGTCATAGAAACTCTCGAAAGAAGATTCGGAAGACCAGAAGCATTGATCCACGTCGAAATAGAGAAGATCAAGTCACTCAACCGGGTCAGCGATAATCCTCGCGATTTATGCATCTTCGCTGGGCGAATCGCAAACATAGTGGGCACCATTGAAGCACTGAAGAAACCGCAATATTTACACAGCCCTGAAATGGCGCGAAATATTACTGAGAAGCTTACTCCTATATTGAAGAACAAGTGGTACGACTACGCATCAACAAAGAGAGAAGATACTCCTGAATTAAAGAAGATATCTACCTTCTTGAACGAAGAAGCAGACAAGTGTGGAGCCTACGCTTTACCAGAGGCTACCATCGATGAAGTCGGGGGCAGAGAACGAAGAAACAGAAAACCAGAGCGCACCTTCGCCGCAGAGAAGAAATCTTCATCAGAAGATCAGTGTCCTCTCTGCAAACAAGATCACAAGCTACCTGACTGCAAGCAGTATACCTCCCTCGACGTCAACACAAGATGGGAGATCGCAAAGAAGAACAACATCTGCTACCGCTGTCTTCGAAGCAAGCATCGACGACTTCAATGTAAAGTTCCGCCGTGTGGAAAACATGGGTGCGTCATGAGGCATCACAAGCTGCTGCATCACGACAAAGAACAGAGCAGCGCGAGTGAACCAGAGAAGAAAGAAATCGCAGCATCTTCAGTTGAAATCACGTCAGCAGCGAAGCCAGGCAGCAACCGTCGTGCATATTTGAAAATCGCGCCCGTAATCATAAAGGGGCCGTACTCCAGCATTGAAACATATGCTCTATTAGATGAAGGGAGCACCGTCACTCTACTCGACGCATCAATCGCCGAGGTCATCGGGGCGGACGGGCCTGAAAATACTATGTGGATTCAAGGAATCGGCAACGAGATGAAGCACGACAACAGCAAGATCGTCAGTCTCAGCATCAGAGGAAAATATGCAGAGGAAGAATACCAAATAGAAGCTGCACGTACTGTCGACAGACTCAGCTTCACACCGGAGACAGTATTCGCCGAACACATTGAAGATTGTGAACATCTGATCGAAATCAAAGATCAGATAAGCTATCAACACGCCTCACCTAAGCTGTTGATTGGTCAAGATAACTGGCATCTCATCGTATCAAGAAAATATCGCCATCGTAAAATAGACTTTAATGCATTTGACTTAAAATCCTAACTTGATTGACAAGTTATTTGCCGTGTCGGAGCCCTGCTGTTAAAATGAGCGATGACCATAAATCAGCAGCCTGTATAATCCGTGGCGATACGAGAGAAGTTCGAATGTCCATTCAGAAAGCAGGTGTGAAAGCACCTAAGTACCTGACAAAACTTAGGTACTTGCCAAAGGTACCAACATCATAGATCGCTAACGTAGGTAGGTAGGTACCTACCTATGCAGCTTACTACACTTTTTGGCTTCTTATCCAATAAGAAGCCACGATCGATACATTTTGAATAATATTCATGTACGGAGACGGACGGCCATGTACGGAGGGCGGATTCTAGGAGTAAATGATACAACGAGTGCTGTTATAATACTGCCTTTAATCTCATAGCACATTGGTTTATATAAATGTACTTACGGCTACTACCCCACATCTCCCCCTTACATTTAAATAAAATAAAAGTTACAATTTATTTTATTGTTAAGATTAAAATTATATAATAACAATGTGTTTAGTATAAACATTGATACGTAACGTAATAATATAATATGCATTATACGTAGATGCTTGCGTAGACATACAGTATTACAGAATTATATGATTACATTGATTACACTGATGTCATTCATACAAGATAGGTGAACGTAAATATTGTATCTGGTTACATTTGACATCATGATTGTGTTAGTGTTTGTTTAGCCTACTTAAAAATAATATAATTATACCACTGCAAGTTACTTAACATTATTATTTAATCATGATATGGTTTAGTTCTGTTTTTGTGTATAATATTATTTCTACCCTTATATTCAATCTCCACATTAGGTGACACATCTCTAATCACTTTGTATGGTCCAGAATATAATTGTTTAAGTTTATTGCCAGTTTCATTTTTTATTAAGAGTTGATCGTTTGGCTTATAGCGTATTGGATTGACATATTGATCGTATTTACTTTTTCTATCCATCTTGCTGGCTATTACATTTTTTCGCGCTTCTGTTTGCGAAACCTGGAGGCGGTACTTAAGTTCAAGGGGGTAATTGTCGTAGTTATAAAGGGGCTCTACGCATTTTGACAAGTTGTTCGGTAGGTTACATTTTCTACCATACACAAGCTCAAATGGTGAAAATTTTGTTGACGTGTGAATAGTCGTATTATACGCAAAGCACCAGAATGGTAACCAAGCACTCCACAGTTCGGGTTTTTCTTCAGTTTGGATTCGTAAAAACGCGCCTAAATTTTTGTGTGAGTTTTCTAGCGCTCCGATGCTTTGGTGATGATACGCTGTTGAATTTAATTTCTTAATGTGAAGTAATTCACAAACCTGTTTAACTGTCTCTGACATGAACTCCGTGCCCCTGTCGGTAGCGATCTCCCTCGGAACACCATGCTGTAGTATAAAGTTATTCACGAAAGTGCGTGCTACTTCTGTAGAAGTTTTAGTGACAAGGGGGTATGCACATACATATTTTGTCAACTCGCATTGTAGTGTAAGTATATAAGAAAAGTCATTACTGTCTTTATCTAATGGTCCTACCAAGTCTAAGAATATTTTATCGAAAGCCGAATGAGCAGTAGTCGTGATCACCATTGGCTCCCTGACTTGTATTGTGTACTTATGTTTTTGACATTGAACACATTTTTTTACAAAATTTTTGACATCACTTTCCAAACCTGGCCAAAAATAATATTTTTTTATATTAGTCAACATTCTTCTCGCGCCTGCGTGACCACTAGTGGGCAGCAGATGAAAATCGTTAAGTATTACCTTCCTGTCATGTTTATCTTCTATTCTCTCAACGTCTTTTAGTATACATAATCTGGGTCCTTTCCAGTTACTTTGTGCCCTTATTTCGCTAGTAAGCTTTTCGACGAAAATATTATTATTTGTATTTTTAATAAAGTATACTTCAAGTATATTAAGTTTTTTACAAAAATCACTCAGGTCTCTCGCAAATTCGGCTCGCGTAATTTGTGATTGAGACGCTGATTTTATAAATATAGTTTTTATTTGGGCAACATAAAATAATACTTGTGTTTCTAGCGTAATTATCTTATTATGATTCTTATAATTGCTACTGTCAGAAAATCTTAACTCCACTGCGTCTTTTGGTTTGATGTGAGTTTCCACGACCTTTGGATGTACTGTCAAATCGTCTGTGGGTAACTCATCTTCCGTAGCAACAGCATCTAATTTTTGCTTTTGGGCACGCGTCATCACTGTACATAAACATTCATTCATTTCTTTTAGTTCTTTCGAAGTAATTTTTATTCTAGATAATGCATCAGCGACAGCATTCTCACTCCCTCTTATATATTCTATTTCGTAATCATACTCTTCGAGAACTATTCTAAATTTGAAAAGTCTACTAGAGGGGTCTTTTAAATTGAACAAATATACGAGGGGTTTGTGGTCAGTAAGTATTTTAAATGTACGACCATATAAATATGGCCTATAATATTTGACGGCCCAAACTACGGCTAACAGTTCTTTCTCTATAGTGGGGTAATTCTTTTCCGCCTTGTTGAGACTTCTACTGGCGTAAGCTATGGGGCGACCATCCGAATTACATAAGATTGCCCCTATCGAGTATCCGGATGCATCAGTTTGAAGTATGAATTGATTTTGTTCGGAGAAATCTGGGTACTGAAGAATCGGTGGAGATATCAAACTGTTTTTAAGGGTTTCGAAAGATTTTTGACAGTTATCATCCCATATGAATTTAGAGTCTTTTTTAAATAGAAGATTCAAATGATATGCTTTGTCTGCAAAATTATCTATGAACTTTCTATAATAATTCGCAAAAGCAACAAAGCGTCTCACTTCGTCCGTATTTGTGGGAACCGGATAGTTTTCCATTATTTTAATTTTGTCGGGGTCGGGCAATATGCCATTGCCTGATACAATATGGCCTAAATAGAGAATTTCTTTCTTTAAGAAATCACATTTTGAAGGATTTAGCTTCAAATTCGCGCTGCGCAATTTTTCAAAAACTTTTATTAAATTCTTGTTATGGTCGGACAGACTCCGTCCCATACATATTAGATCATCTAGATATACTAAGCATTTTTCATAGGATAACCCAGCCATTGCCATGGTCATCATTCGCGAAAATGAGCTCGGACTTGTCTTTAAGCCCATAGGCATTCTCGTCATTCGATACTGACCGCTATCCGTACAAAACGAAGTGTATTTCCTACTATTTTCCTCCAGAGGAACATTATAAAATCCTTGGTTTAAATCTAAATGTGTGAAGTAAATACAGCCAGTTAGGGAATCTAGTATGTCTGAAATATTCGGCAGCGGGAATTTATCATTCTGTATACAGTTGTTAAGCTTACGATAATCTATAACTAGCCGCCATTTCTTTTCCCCGGTGTTAGATTTTTTAGGTACTAGTACAACTGGACTAGACCATTCACTGGAACAGGGTTCAATAATATTTTGCTCTAATAAGTTATCCACTTGTTTTTTTAATTCGACTTTCTGCGAATGAGGCATTCTGTAAGGCTTAACGTATACTGGAGCCGTGTTTGGTTTCAAAGTTATCGTATGTTCGTACAATTTAGTTGTGCCTAATTTGTCTCCTGGAAGGAAAAAAATGTCTGAATATTTCGCACATATTGACTCTATAGACAATTGCTCCTCTTTATTTAGATGATTAAGCGACAAAGAAGTGAATAACTTCTTGACACGCTCAGCACTGTTATTAATTGCTGGAAATGTACAAACGTCATATTCGCTTGCTTTATGAAAAGTAGGATTTATTGATTTTATGACTAATTCGGAATCAGTTGTGTTTAGGATTCTGACGGGTATTTTCCCATTCATTGGCTTGACTAAAGTACTTGCAATATAAATCCCTTTTTGTAATTCCGCCGCGTTAACTACGCATTCTTCCGTCTCACAGGTCTGAATGAAATGAATAGACTGTGATCTCGCTGGTATATTAATATGCTTTTTTGTGATTATCAAAGGTATGGATACCTTTAAATGGTTATTCCAAAGCAACAAAGTTTGATTCCCAAGATTTAGCACTGATTTATACTTGCTCAAAAAATCATGTCCCAATATACCACTACCTTTACAAGGTAATGTTTTAAAAACAAAAAACTTATGGCACAGTGTATTATTTCCAATAACTAAATTTAAATAAACATATCCTATGCTCTGGACGTTGCCCCCAATTCCATTTATGATTGTCTTCTCGTTATGGATTGGAATGTTTTGATCGGTAATATGTTTATACTTTACGACAGAAATGGATGCGCCGGTGTCAACTAATAAATGGTATGAGTAATTATTAAGCGATCTTATATTAACATAGCCTACGCTATTATATGACATAATAAAATAATTAGTCTCGAAAAAACTGATTTTCGTTTTGCTCTTCGCTTGTTGTATTTTCCTGCGAGTCCGAATTTTCCATTGTATGTACGTGTTGGTACCCCGATGTACTATTATTATTAAAATTGGACCTACCTCTGTTTCCATAAAATGGTCGGGTCGACCAGCGCCGACCCGCATGCGATCCTCGCCCAACGTGATCCTGTTGTTCATCTGGGTTCTGGGGGGGCTGCCGGTAACCACGTCCACGTCCTCTACCTGTGTATGCGAAGCGGCCTCTCCTCTGCGACCAATTATACGAATTTCTGCCTCTAGAATTCATGGTTAGGATATCAGAAGAAGTCGATGGAATGGAGATATCTTCATCGATAGCCGCCTGCACAGCGTCTTTTATTGATGTAAAAGATCGGGCTGAAATTATTGTGCCTAGTCGTCTACTCCTCAATCCATCTGCAAAGCATTTGATGGCATGTTTCTCGTTTATTGGTTTCAAAACTTTAAAATTAGCATCATTGCCATCTGATTGGGATATTGTTAAATCAACAAATAATTCAGTTATTTGTTTGCCGAATTCATCGATCGATAAATCATTTTGCCTAAAATTTTGCATTTTTCGTTGAATTGCAGATGCTGATTTTTTTGGCAATAAGTGAGCCTTTAAATCGGTTATCAATTCATTAATGTTTGTATAAGATGGAGATAGTTTCAATTTTGCGGCCTGAGAGAGCCTAGTTTTTAACACAAAATTTAATAATTTTCCTTGAGAATGTTCGTCTAGCTCTGAAGTATAATATGCTATCCCGTCTATTAGTTGCTTTACGCTGGCCTCATCGTTTAAACAAACTGGCAATAAATTTAAAGCGGTTTTTAAGTCAAATTTACAAGTATTTGTCATATTGATTGTAATAATGGGTTTTTGTGAACACAAATCTAGAATCTGTTCATATACCTTGTCAAAATTAGTACAAAGCTCGTGGATAATTGAACACTCGCTGTCACTTATAGTGGATTTTGTTTCTGAATAATATTCTAAAAATAAGTTGTACTCTTTTACTAAATTATCAGCTTCTCCTAATTTTACGACAACAATATTACCTTTCCTCCTTTCTGGACCAATCTTTATTAAGTATTTTCTGATATCTAATAAATTGTCATACAATGTTTTTAATTTTTCCGCCATGAATTATCTTCTTAAAATAAAATTACATACCCTTGTATTATTCTGCAAACATCCTATCTTTATTTTAGTTATATTTTTCACTTAACTAAGTCCATTATAATGTCACTTAAATTTACGAATATATGCGATTACACGTATTACGAATAGATTATAATTATGTAATACTCTATGGCCGCGCACTGACACTAACGCATTGAATTATCGCGCACAGACACACTGACTATGACTACACACTAAATAAATGCACTACGTCAGCTATGGGCAAACGGTGACGGTTCAAACGATGTTTTCGGTATCCTTTCGGTAGCTTCTCGTGTTGGCCCGTATTTCTGGTTCTGCATCAACTCTACGTCTCCTTATGGAATATCTTAGTCTGTCATTTCTAATCTCGTTTGCAATCCACTGCTGGTGGCAATTTTTATATGTTTTGTACACACCATAAAAAAGCACCAACGATAAAATTATGAGTACCACGATCAAAATGATGTTGGTGGTGCTGGCGTGCACTGCCAGCTGTCTGATGTCTGCTATGTTATTTCCACCTGCTGCGTTTTGTGGCACTATAATCTCCTCCTTACTGTTAGTAGTACCCATTTTGATGTGAAATTATTAAATTTTCACAAAGTGACGTATTGTTCACGCCGACTGTGTGCAGAAGATTGGTATCGATGCAATACATTATGACACCACTTGTTCCGTTTTGGTCTAAGGAATGTAAACACTGTTCGCGTCTATTTTACTGTCACGGTCGCCATGTACGGAGACACTATTTGGACAAAACTGTGGAGATGTTCATTCCAGGTGAACCTTTAAATGAAACTTTATGATCTCATGAATGCTAGTACCTACTTATAATAAATAGATTAGTTTATAAACTAATATATATAATTTAGATAATTGACTAGTTTAGTCTAGATTTCGATTTTTCTAGATGAGGAGCTCGTGGCTAAGTAATAACAAGCCGCACGGGTCGATCCTTCAGGTTACGCTTGCCGGGGTTGGTCAGTGGATGGGTGACCATTACATACCGAGACTTCTCCGTGCCTCGGAAGCTCGGAAAGCACGTTAAGCCGTTGGTCCCGGGCCTAGGGTTGCCAACTGTGCACGATGCCCTAAGGTCACCTCGTTCGTGGGCGCAACTAGCGCGTCGACCGCTACGGAAAATGCGGAATGTTTATAGTTAAGATTTATGTTTTGTATCATATCTCATACTGTGTTAATGTTTTTATAAGTCTAATAATAAAATAAATAAGTAAAACTATTGTTCTTATAAGAAAAAAAACTTTTTACAAAAAAATAATAACCGTCTTCCAAAAAAAAACACTACAAAGTGAAAAATAACTTTAATTTCGGAAGTCGGTGTCTCTGGTTTTAAATTTTCGTTTTTGCCACCGACTTCCGAAATTAAAGTTATTTTTCACTTTGTAGTGTTTTTTTTTGGAAGACGGTTATTATTTTTTTGTAAAAAGTTTTTATTTTTCACTTTTTAGTTGTGGTACCTACCCCACATAAATTCGAATACCACTACCTGCTATGAAAATAACAGTGACAGGAAGTTATCATCATATCATCCATATAAACTAAGTGGGAAATATGTATTATTGAGGCTAACTCAAAAACTATCCAAGCAAAGTTAATAAAATTTATATGGGACCACCTCGGGTGCTTACCCTTTCAAACAAAAAAAGAATTTTTTAAATCGGTTCACAAATGACGGAGAAATCGGTGAACATACATAAAAAAAAAACATACATAAAGTCGAACATAGAACCTCCTCCTTTTTGGAAGTCGGTTAATAAAGATATTATAATAAGAATCTAACTTGTAAAATCGTTATGTAAATTCGTAAACTAATATGTTGAATGTTTTAAAGTTTTAACTAATGTAATATAGTAAATAGTTATTAACATAAGGTAAATAAACGATTAAAATTGGTGTGTCTCATTCCCCTTACCTCTGCGACGTACCCAATTAGAATAACGAGCGCGCGCGCTCGACAGAGCGCTTTTATAGTGCTGAGGCGGGGGGCAGGGAAATAGTAATGTATCCTCACGCCACAGCTAAATGGGACGTCGCAGAGACTAGCATTATATGTCAATAGTTAGGTAATAAGAATAGCTGTAAGGACATAGTAAATAAGACACTGTAATGTAAATATTTTAATAAGAAAACAATAAATAAAGCTAGCGGGGGTGAAGAAGGGGAGTGCGGGCAGAGGGTGGCGCGCGCTTACGCGTTTGTGTATAAAAGACGGGCCGATTTGGCGGACCGTCACTCATCAATTCTGTTTCCATCATAGACGATCTGTACTGGTAGCGAACGGACGTACGTTCGCGTTTCGCCCGCTCGTTGTTAGTATACGTGACTCTGCCATATTTATTGCGCTCGCAATAATCTTAATAGTCTTTACGACTATAATCCGTTCTCCGTTCGGTAAACGTTCGGAATATAGAACAACAAACGGTCTTTTTCAAGACTACTCTATTTCTTTTTCGGATTCTTTGCAGTTTAGAATCAGTGGCCCCTTCTGGGTAAAAAACCACAGTTTCGTGGTACTCGGTGGAAACCTATACGGTGCCAACGAAGCCGAGTGGGTGGTGACCCAATCACACCCGCCGACCCCCTTCAGGGCTAGGCAATTAATTGGAAGGGTTCCAGTGCTCGGCCTTGGGGGAACTCCTAGTCGGCACTGGTAACTAGTAGTTAGTGCTTGCTTTACAGCAACTCACCTGGAGTGGTTGGGTGTGTCTACACCCTTCACTCTAGACACGGTAGGACCCCGTTACACATTAAGATAGGTAACGGGCCAACGCAAGCTTAGGGCTCACCTCTAGGCACACAACCTCCCTGTCTGCACCCGACAGGGAGGGTTACACATCCCCGGGCATCCCACCCGGGGAGTTAGGTTTTTAGAATTTACTACTCTCAGTAGTTGTCTTATTTTTACGATTTCAAGATGGAGGAACGCCTTAAGCGGACCCTCGATCTTCTTACTAGAATCTTATTGAAGGTACCTAACCTTCAGGAGGAGTTTGGTTCCGAGCTATCCGCTCTAACAAGCCCCCCGCTCACTCCCCCCGCCCCTGTTGATAACATCGCTGATTTCAGCGATGTTATGTTAGGCTCCCCGCAGCTAGATAGCCCCCTTAGCCCGTCTGTGACTATGGACACAGACGAGCCGATCGCTCTTTCTCAGAGCGTCCTCTCGGATGAAGCTAGGTTTTCTTCCTGCCCCTCCTCAACTCCTTCGGAGGACGAGAATTTCTCTCTCGTTCAACGAAAACCCAAGAAGAGGAAGAACAAGAAACAGTTGTCGACCAAGGCTAGTAAGCTAGCAGCGATAGAGGACCCTATCGCCTCCCCCAACATCCCTACCCCCGCTACCCCCGCAGCCGCCCCAGCCCCCGCTGCCCCCCTAGGGGCTCACTCTTCATGCGTTTCGCAAAACCCGACCGCGCCTGTCTCTTCTCAGGCTACTCCCCCCCCCACCCCCGGTCAGAAGAAGATCCCCCCTCCTCCTCCTATTTTCATACAGGATAAGGAGAAGTGGACCGCCATTTCCAAATGGTGTGTAGAGCACAATGTCGCCTACACTAGCGCCCGCAATACCCAGCAGGGTATCAAGGTCACTGTCCCCACTTCCCGGGATTACAGAGACCTATCGAAATTGCTCCGTAACAGAGCAATTTCTTTCCATACCTTCTCCCTCCCGGAGGAGAAACAGACTCGAGTGGTGATTAAGCGAGTTCCACGCGAAATCCCAGTCGAAGAGATCAAAGCCGACCTTCTGTCGCAAAACGTTCCGGTGGACGAAGTCCACCGTATGCACCGAGCTAGAGGTGGCGAGTCATACGACATGATTCTAGTAATCTGTCCCCCCGTTCAGGGTTACCACCCTATTTTCAAGGTCAAGGCAATATGCCAACTTACGGGACTCGAAGTCGAGAAACCCAGGAAGAGTGGTATAGTAGGGCAGTGTCATAACTGTCAACTATACGGACACTCTCAAAAGTTCTGTCACGCAAAACCTAGGTGCGTAAAGTGCCTAGGCGAGCACGGCACCGCAGACTGCTCGCGGCCTAAGGACCGTACCCAGTGCCTCAGCCCTCCAAGCTGTGTGCTATGCGGGCAAGAGGGCCACCCCGCTAATTACCGGGGTTGCCCCAAAGCCCCCAAGGCTTCGTCCCCCAAGTTGAATAACCGTGCAAAGGCTAATCAACAAAGGGAATCTCCTTCTGTTAATGCTAACAGAGCCCCGACTGCGCAAATTCCAGAGCGCCTTAGCCCCCAGAGACCCTCCCCATGGAGTTATCTTCACCACCAGCAGGCCTTCCCTGCCATGGTCAACTCCCAACCCCCCCCCCCCCGCCATCCCCCAGTTGATGGACCCCCGCATTCGCGTCAACGCGCCCCCTACCATCCCCCAACTGATGGACCCCCGCATTCGCGTCAACGCGCCCCCTACCATCCCCCAACTGATGGACCCCCGTATTCGCGTGAACGCGCCCCCCACCATTCCCAAATCTGCGCCTCCCGCAAAACCCACACCTGCCCCCGCAGCAGCGTCACGCCCCCCCCCATCAGTAGGCCCCAACATGGCTTTCAATGTAATCTCTTCGACTTACATAGCCTTCCTCTCGCCCAGAGCGAATCAAATGGCAAACGAGATCCTTGCCGCCCAAGCCACCGGTGATCTTCCCAAGATCCAGGCTATCTACAATGCGTATCCCGAGATTACGCAAGCCCTGTCCTCCCTTGCCAACCAACCTAAACCCTATAATGGATAAAGCCATCATAGCTAGGTTTAAACCCCGATCCCTCACCGTAGGCACCTTCAATGCCAATGGCATTCAAAATCAACGCGATGAGATAACGGAATTCCTCCGCGATCATCGCGTTGATATTCTCCTTATACAGGAAACTTTTCTCAAACCGAACAAACGAAATCCGTCAATCGCTAACTATCGTATAGTTCGCAATGACAGAACTCGTTGTCATAAGGGGGGCACCCTTATTTACTACAAGAAGGACCTCTATTGCATCCCAATAGACCCTCCCCCTCTCGCCCAATTAGAAGTCTCCATTTGCAGATTAGGTATGACTGGCCATCAGCCAATCACACTAGTATCAGTTTACCTGCCCCCCCATGACGCTTCAAGGGACCTTCAATCCCTTTCGAATGACCTTAACATACTATTCGGCTTGAGCGACTCCGTCATAATAGCGGGGGACCTTAACGCCAAACATCCCGCCTGGAATAGTACCAGAACCAACATCAGAGGTCAACACTTGTTTGACCTCTCGTCCACTCTGACCTTTGACGTCATCGCCCCGATGACCCCCACTCATTTCCCCCACGACCCCACCCACACCCCCGATGTCCTAGATACGGCACTTCTTAGGAATGTCAATCTACGACTAGACTCGATAGAAACGGTGCACGAGCTTAACTCTGACCACCGCCCCGTAGTCATCAGACTGGCCCCACGCATAGGTCTTTCTGACCCCCACCAACCCCCTATCTCTAAGAGAGTAACGGACTGGAGGAAAGTAGCTTCCCAGCTAAAATCCAAAACGTCCCCTCAATTAGATTCCATCCCAGACCTTTTCGATTCTATCGCTGACACAGAGGCCGCAATCGACTCACTCACGGATCACGTACAAACCGTCCTGAACGATAGTTCAAGGGAGGTAACAGAGGCGAGCGATCGTCGCTGGAGGCTCCCGGACGATGTGCGTGAGCTGTTGACTGAGAAGAACGCGGCTATCCGTGCATACAGCAGCTTCCCCTGTGACGCTAACAAAGCTCATATGCGCTACTTACAGAAATCTGTAAGGAAACGTGTATCGGAGCTACGGAACGCTAACTGGGATAAGACACTAAGTGAGCTTGAGCCCACCCACCTTGCCTTCTGGGAATTAGAGCGCAAACTCAAATCCCCACAAGTCACATCCATGCCCCCCCTAGTACGCCCCGACAAGTCCATCGCTTTCGATGACGTCGACAAGGCCGAGTGCCTAGCCGACAGCCTAGAAGCTCAATGCTCGCCCAGCTCTCTACCAGTAGATCAAGCTCACCTCGCAGAGGTAGACGCAGAGGTCGAACGTAGATCCTCCCTCCCCCCCGTCGAAGACCCTGAAAATCCTCTGCCTCCCGTCACTCCAGACGAAGTGCAGGATATCATCAGAGGTCTCAAAACCCGTAAAGCCCCTGGCTCAGACGGACTCACCAATAGGGTGGTCCAACTATTCCCAGCTCACCTTATTATGCTACTGGCCACCATTTTCAACGGTGCCCTAGCTAATAACATTTTCCCACAGTCGTGGAAAGAAGCCAATGTCATTGGCATCCCCAAGCCCGGTAAACCCAAGTCCGAACCCTCCAGTTACCGCCCCATCAGTCTGCTCAAGGTGCTCGGTAAGATCTATGAGAGACTTATTTATAAGCGACTCAGAGATTACGCTGAAACCAAGGGCCTCATTCCCAATGAACAGTTCGGTTTTCGAACCCAGCACTCCAGTGTGCATCAGGTCCACCGCATCATCGAGGATATCAGCGCTGGGTTCCAGCGCGGCTCGATGACCGGTGCTATCTTCTTCGACGTAGCGAAAGCTTTTGACAAAGTCTGGCACAACGGCTTATTATATAAGCTCTACAAACTCGGTGTGCCCGACCGTCTCGTGCTCATCCTACGAGACTTCTTGTCAAATCGCACTTTCCGCTACCGAATAGAAGGAGCTATCTCCTCCCCACGACCCATACGCGCGGGTGTCCCCCAGGGCTCCGTGCTGTCCCCTCTTATCTTCACGCTATTCACAAGCGACATCCCTAAAAGTAAAAAGGCTCAGTTAGCTCTGTTCGCAGACGACACAGCCATTTACTACTCAGGCAAGAGCCCAGACGCGATAGCTCGCACTCTCCAAACTGCAGTCGACAAGCTCGGCAAGTGGTTCAGGAAGTGGAGAATCGAAGTCAACCCCGACAAGAGTCAAGCGGTTCTCTTCAGAAAACCAAGACTCAAACCTTCTCTCCCCCAACCAATCACCATGTTTGACAAGCCGATCCCTTGGGAGAAGCAAGCCAAATACCTCGGTGTGGTTCTTGACTCCAAACTCACATTCGCAGCGCACATAAAGCAGGCTCGCTCACGAGCTGCTTTCGCGCTCGGTAGGCTCCATTCCGTTTTGAACGCACGTAGCAAATTGTCACTAAGGTGCAAATTGCGTACCTACACGGCGTGCATCCGACCCATCATGACCTATGCGTGTGCCGCCTGGGCACAAGCCAAACCCCGTCACATCCATAGGATGCAAGCCCTACAAAACCGTTTCCTTAGAATGGCAACGGGAGCCCCCTGGTTCGTTAGGAATGAGATTCTCCATCTCGACCTAAAAATCCCCACTATTGCCCAGTTTCTCAAACGCAATTCCAAGCGTTTCTTTGAGTCCGCCGCCAAACACCGCAACCCTCTGGTTGTCAAGGCCGCCAAGTATACCCCATCTCGAATCAGTCTTACTCGCCGACCGAGGCACGTTCTATTAGACCCCGACGACCCCATAACTCTCCTTCAAGAGAGCAATAGGGCCACTAGTACGGTACATAAATACAAAAAACGACCCGCATACCGACCTCGCCGCCGAGGTCCCCCGCGCACGCGAACCCCCCGAGTAAATAATACTCCCCCCCGACCCTTGCTCGAAAACGAAGTGCCAGTCCGTGTTGATACTGAGCCAGTAAATATAAACTCCCCTAATAATAATAATATAATAAACTTGATCCAGCCTGTCCCCGCTTGCTGTCCCCCCGCCAGCGACGCCCTAAGCCGAGGTCCGTACCCCACAGGGGGTGCCCTTAGCGAGCGTTCGCCTAGTTATAATTAGATTAGTATATGCCCCTGGCTGGAGGCTTTGAGTTAGTAGCTTAAGGCAGCCACAGGATAGTCCGGTTAAGCAGCTACGACCTCCTCAGAGGTCAACTGCGAGATGCCACTCACAAAAAAAAAAAAAAAAGGCGGACCGTCACTTCGATCCCAGCACGCAACGAGAACACATCTAATGAGAAGAAACTCTGCCCGAGCTCCAGCATAATTCCTCCCCACCGTTTGCTCCAGTACAAGATCCAAGCTTCGAGTTTCATTTCCATCTTCATCAGAAACGGTCGCTATCCCCCACATTATTGGTCCTTCGTCGTCGGATAAGAAAACCTGCGCCTGGAAGAAAAGAAGATGGTCCTTACTAGAAGCAAGGATGGAGAACAAGCGAAACGTCGTCAGGAAGAGCTCGGCGTGTCCGGGACCAGACAAGAGACTACGTCGGGAGACCTGCCTGCGCAGGGCGCGTCGAACGTCGCTGCCGAGTCATCAGGAACCAGCAGCGGAACCAGCACGTCGACCGCTACAGAAGCAAGCACCTCAACTGGAACAGAAGAAACCAGTGACACGTCTCAGAAGAAGTCGTCCCAGCGAACATTGAAGCCCGCAGACGCACGGTCACGTCGCTCCGGAACCTCCCGCAAGAGACTCCTCGCGGAGTTGGAGGCGAAAGAGCGGCTAACCGAGCTGAAATTAAAGCAGGCACAGATAGAAGCTGAAACAGAGAAGCAACGTCTACGTGTTCAACGTCTTCAAGCAGAAGCAGATACCTCAGATGAAGAAGAAGAAATAGAAGATGACCTGGCTTCAGTCCGCATCAGCACCTGGTTACAAGGCACCGGGCCGGACCCGCAGCAGTCAGGGAATAAAGAAATTCTTCAAGAAGAGGGCAAGAAGACGCAAGAAGATCACGTAGAAGCGAAGAAAAAACAAGAAGATGGTACGAAAACAAGCCAGCCATTGATCGACGTGGCTACCCTAGCCGCCGCTCTCTCTCAAGCGGTACGAAGCACGAGGGAGCCACCGAAGTATATTCAAGAGCTGCCGCCTTTCAACGGAAGCAGCGCCGACTGGCTCGGCTTCAAGACTGCGTACGAAGAAACCCTCATGTATTTCACATTAAATGAAAACATGGCACGTATACGTCGGAGCCTGCGTGGAACTGCAAAAGAAGCTGTTGGCTGCCTCCTAGTGAGCCAACCCGATCCGAGAGTCGTCATAGAAACTCTCGAAAGAAGATTCGGAAGACCTGAAGCACTGATTCACGTCGAAATAGAGAAGATCAAGTCACTCAACCGGGTCAGCGATAATCCTCGCGATTTATGCATCTTCGCTGGGCGAATCGCAAACATAGTGGGCACCATTGAAGCACTGAAGAAACCGCAATACCTACACAGCCCTGAAATGGCGCGAAATATTACTGAGAAGCTTACTCCTATATTGAAGAACAAGTGGTACGACTACGCATCAACGAAGAGAGAAGATACTCCTGAATTAAAGAAGATATCTACCTTCTTGAACGAAGAAGCAGACAAGTGTGGAGCCTACGCTTTACCAGAGGCTACCATCGATGAAGTCGGGGGCAGAGAACGAAGAAACAGAAAACCAGAGCGCACCTTCGCCGCAGAGAAGAAATCTTCATCAGAAGATCAGTGTCCTCTCTGCAAACAAGATCACAAGCTACCTGACTGCAAGCAGTATACCTCCCTCGACGTCAACACAAGATGGGAGATCGCAAAGAAGAACAACATCTGCTACCGCTGTCTTCGAAGCAAGCATCGACGACTTCAATGTAAAGTTCCGCCGTGTGGAAAACATGGGTGCGTCATGAGGCATCACAAGCTGCTGCATCACGACAAAGAACAGAGCAGCGCGAGTGAACCAGAGAAGAAAGAAATCGCAGCATCTTCAGTTGAAATCACGTCAGCAGCGAAGCCAGGCAGCAACCGTCGTGCATATTTGAAGATCGCGCCCGTAATCATAAAGGGGCCGTACTCCAGCATTGAAACATATGCTCTATTAGATGAAGGGAGCACCGTCACTCTACTCGACGCATCAATCGCCGAGGTCATCGGGGCGGACGGGCCTGAAAATACTATGTGGATTCAAGGAATCGGCAACGAGATGAAGCACGACAATAGCAAGATTGTCAGTCTCAGCATCAGAGGAAAATATGCAGAGGAAGAATACCAAATAGAAGCTGCACGTACTGTCGACAGACTCAGCTTCACACCGGAGACAGTATTCCCCGAACACATTGAAGATTGTGAACATCTGATCGAAATCAAAGATCAGATAAGCTATCAACACGCCTCACCTAAGCTGTTGATTGGTCAAGATAACTGGCATCTCATCGTATCAAGAAAGCTTCGCACCGGCCGTCGTGACCAGCCCGTAGCTTCCCTCACACAGCTCGGCTGGGTTCTTCATGGCTGTCACAGCTCGCTCACAGCTAAGGTAGCGTTCTGTGGCAGACTTCAACAAAGAGAAGATGAACTGGAAGAGTTGATCAAGAATCACTTCAGACTCGAGTCACTATGTATCGAGCCAAGAAGACCGAGAGAAGATCCCGAACAAAAAGCTATCCAGATCCTAGAAGAAACCAGCAGACGACTACCAGAAGGAAGATTCGAAACCGGCCTGCTGTGGAAAGAAAAAGACTGCCAGATACCGAGCAACTATAAAGAAGCTGAGCGGCGCCTGCACTCCCTAGAGAAGAGATTAGATAAAGAAGAGGACCTCAAACAAAAATATGAAGAGAGGATGGAAAATCTATTCCAGTCGGGGTATGCAGAGCCAGCGCCCACACCGGCTCCAGCAGGAAAAACATGGTACCTGCCTCACTTCCCGGTCATCAATCCAGCGAAGCCTCACAAGCCACCAAGACTTGTTCATGACGCGTCAGCCAAGACAGCCGGCATGTGTCTCAACGACATGCTGTACTCGGGACCCGACCTCCTACAATCACTACCGGGGGTCGTCATGAGGTTCCGTCAACACGCATTCGCCGTCAGCGCAGACATCAAAGAAATGTTCATGCAAGTGAAAATAAGAGAAGAAGACAGAGACGCGTTACGATTTCTATGGAGAGGCAAACGGCGGGAGGGCAGACCGGAGGAATACAGAATGACTTCTGTAATTTTCGGCGCAACTTCATCACCATGTACGGCGCTATTCATAAAAAATAAAAATGCAAGTGAGTTCGCGAGCGACTACCCCGAAGCGGCAGCAGCGATACTGAAGAATCACTACATGGACGACTACGTTCAGAGCTTCTCTACAATACAAGAAGCACGTGAAATAACGAAAGCAGTCGACTTCATTCACAAGAAGGCGGGCTTCGTTCTGAACGGGTGGACATCGAACGACGCACGAACAATAGAAGAGTTTGGTCTACCTACAGAAGATAGCTCCGCGACAGTAAGCCTAGGTGGCAAGGACACAGAAAAAACGCTGGGCTTACTATGGCACGTGAATGAAGATTGCATAGGGTTCAACACAAACTCTATGAAAATACCTAAAGAAGTTAAAGAAAACAGGCGCTCTCCATCAAAAAGAGAGGCCTTGAGCATCATCATGGCACTCTTCGACCCGCTGGGACTGATCTCACCTGTCACCACGCCGGCGAAGAGAATATTTCAAGACACCTGGCGCTACAAGACCGACTGGGATGACCCGCTGCCAGCTGAGCTACAAGAAAAATGGCAAAAGTGGATCACGTCACTCGTCACCATCGAACAGCTGAGACTACCACGATGCTACGACTACGAGCAGAGCGTCTCCATCCAGCTGCACACCTTCGTCGACGCGAGTGAAGAAGCCTACGCCGCAGCAGTATACTGGCGAACGGTACGTCACGACGGCAGTGTGCACGTGTCATTAGCAGCTGCGAAGAGTCGAGTCACCCCCCTCAAGCCGGTATCCATGCCCAGGTTGGAGCTACAAGCAGCCCTACTGGGCGCGCGACTCGCACAGACGGTGCTGGAAGAGCACGACTACCGACCCGAGAGCAAGACCTACTGGAGTGATTCACGCACAGCACTAGTGTGGATCAGGTCAGAGCCCCGCGTCTACAAGTCCTTCGTAGCTCATCGTCTGGCGGAGATCGAAGAAACCACGAAGAAAAATGAGTGGAGGTGGCTCCCCTCCAGACACAACGTGGCCGACGACGCGACGAGAGACACGCCCGACGACTTCGACGCCACACACAGGTGGTTCCAGGGACCCTCATTCCTGAAGCTACCAGAGTCACAGTGGCCACAAGAAGAGAACGTGATAAAATACGACACGGGAGAAGAAAGAGAAAAATGTCATTCGTGTCAACAAGAAAACGGTCACAATCTCGATCACCTACCACAGATCGAGAGATTTTCAAAGTGGCTCCGATTAATAAGAGCGACAGCACGAGTCTTACAATACATAGACTTGTGTAAAGTACATAAGGACACCGTCGCAGCTACAAGAAAACGAACGAAGAAAATCGAAGAAAAAGATTCCAGTTGGCGCAACTCAAAGAAAACACTACCTAAACCAATAAAACGGGTAGTACATAACGAAATCCGCAAATACATAGAAATACCTACAGAATACCTAACAAAAGCTGAACAGCTGTGGGTACGCGCCAGTCAACAGGAGAGCTTCAAAACTGAGATAGAACGTATCAAGAGTAAGGGGTCGCCTAACACTAGCGATCGCCTAAGTCATCTCAGTACCTACATCGACGCTGCAGACATCGTGCGCCTACGAGGAAGAGTGACGGCCGCACAGGGAATACAAGAAGACGCGTCGAACCCTCCGATATTAGACGGCAAGCATACCTACACACGTCTGTACATAGCTCATGTACATGAGAGCTTACATCACGGCGGCGTAGAAACAGTTGTGAACGAGTTACGACAGCGACTGTGGATTTCAAGAATACGCCCCGCAGTAAGAAACATTATCAAGAGTTGCTTACCCTGCCGCATCAGAAAAATGAAGCCAGCGAGCCCGCTCACAGGTGACTTACCTCCGGCGCGCCTCGCACATCACGCTCGTCCATTTACTTTCACGGGACTCGACTACTTTGGTCCCATGGAAGTGACAGTCGGACGCCACCATGAAAAGCGGTACGGAGCCCTCTTCACCTGCATGACATCGCGAGCGATTCACATAGAGATCGCACACTCACTAAGTGCTGACTCAGCTGTGTCGGCGCTACGAAGATTCATGGCCAGAAGAGGCTGCCCGAAGGAGCTGTGGAGCGACAACGCTACGTGCTTCAAAGCAGCTGATAAGGAGCTCGGCGCGGCGGCACTCGAAGCCCTGGAACACGAAGCCACCTGTCGACGCATCACCTGGAAATACATTCCTCCTGCGTCCCCATTCATGGGAGGGACGTGGGAACGTATGGTGCGGTCGGTGAAAGAATCACTGAAAATCACATTGAACGAGAGATACCCCAGCGACGAGACACTGATGACGCTGCTAACAGAGGTCGAGAACACAGTAAACTCACGACCTCTCACCCATGTCTCAGTCGACCCGCACGAGCCCGAAGCGCTGACACCGAACCACATACTCATCGGGCCCAACTCCCACGTGCCAGCTCCAGGTCACTTCGAAGAAAGCGACGTGACAGCCCGCCAGCAATGGAAACGAGCTCAAGTCCTGGCGGACATCTTCTGGAGAAGATGGGTCAAGGAGTACCTGCCCCTACTGCAACACCGGCGGGAGCCCATTAGCACAGGTGTCCAGCCGAAGGTCGGTGACCTCGTCATCATCTGCGACGGGAACCTACCACGAAACACCTGGCCACGAGGTCTCATTAGCCAGCTGCACCCAGGTGCCGACGGGGAGGTTCGAGTCGTCGACGTCACCATCAGCGGCGGCCATGTCCTGAGACGTCCTACGAAGAAGATCATCGTGTTACCAACGGAGTCGCAGCGCTAGCGTGGCGACGGCGGGAGAATGTGCACGATGCCCTAAGGTCACCTCGTTCGTGGGCGCAACTAGCGCGTCGACCGCTACGGAAAATGCGGAATGTTTATAGTTAGGATTTATGTTTTGTATCATATTTCATACTGTGTTAATGTTTTTATAAGTCTAATAATAATATAATAAAGTAAAACTATTGTTCTTATAAGAAAATAAGATATTATAATAAGAATCTAACTTGTAAAATTGTTAAGTAAATTCATAAGCTAATGTTTAAAGTTTTAACTAATGTAATATAGTAAATAGTTATTAACATAAGGTAAATAAACGATTAAAATTGGTATGTTTCATTCCCCTTACCTCTGCGACGTTCCCAATAAGAATAGCGAGCGCGCGCGCTCGACAGAGCGCTTTTATAGTGCTGAGGCGGGGGGCAGGGAAATAGTAATGTACCCTCACGCCACAGCTAAATGGGACGTCGCAGAGACTAGCATTATATGTCAATAGTTAGGTAATAAGAATAGCTGTAAGGACATAGTAAATAAGACACTGTAATGTAAATATTGTAATAAGAAAACAATAAACAAAGCTAGCGGGGGTGAAGAAGGGGAGTGCGGGCAGAGGGTGGCGCGCGCTTACGCGTTTGTGTATAAAAGACGGGCCGATTTGGCGGACCGTCACATCATCATAGACGATCTGTACTGGTAGCGAACGGACGTACGTTCGCGTTTCGCCCGCTCGTTGTTAGTATACGTGACTCTGCCCTTATTATTGCGCTCGCAATAGTTATCTTATAGTCTTACGACTATAATCCGTTCTCCGTTCGGCAAACGTTCGGAATATAGAACGAAAAAACGGTCTTTTTCAAGACTACTCTATTTCTTTTTCGGATTCTTTGCAGTTTAGAATCAGTGGCCCCTTCTGGGTAAAAACCACAGTTTCGTGGTACTCGGTGGAAACCTATACGGTGCCAACGAAGCCGAGTGGGTGGTGACCCAATCACACCCGCCGACCCCCTTCAGGGCTAGGCAATTAATTGGAAGGGTTCCAGTGCTCGGCCTTGGGGGAACTCCTAGTCGGCACTGGTAACTAGTAGTTAGTGCTTGCTTTACAGCAACTCACCTGGAGTGGTTGGGTGTGTCTACACCCTTCACTCTAGACACGGTAGGACCCCGTTACACATTAAGATAGGTAACGGGCCAACGCAAGCTTAGGGCTCACCTCTAGGCACACAACCTCCCTGTCTGCACCCGACAGGGAGGGTTACACATCCCCGGGCATCCCACCCGGGGAGTTAGGTTTTTAAAATTTACTACTCTCAGTAGTTGTCTTATTTTTTTTACGATTTCAAGATGGAGGAACGCCTTAAGCGGACCCTCGATCTTCTTACTAGAATTTTATTGAAGGTACCTAACCTTCAGGAGGAGTTTGGTTCCGAGCTATCCGCTCTAACAAGCCCCCCGCTCACTCCCCCCGCCCCTGTTGATAACATCGCTGATTTCAGCGATGTTATGTTAGGCTCCCCGCAGCTAGACAGCCCCCTTAGCCCGTCTGTGACTATGGACACAGACGAGCCGATCGCTCTTTCTCAGAGCGTACTCTCTGACGAAGCTAGGTTTTCTTCCTGCCCCTCCTCAGCTCCTTCGGAGGACGAGAATTTCTCTCTCGTCCAACGAAAGCCCAAGAAGAGGAAGAACAAGAAACAGTTGTCGACCAAGGCTAGTAAGCTAGCAGCGATAGAGGACCCTATCGCCTCCCCCAACATCCCTACCCCCGCTACCCCCGCAGCCGCCCCAGCCCCCGCTGCCCCCCTAGCGGCTCACTCTTCATGCGTTTCGCAAAACCCGACCGCGCCTGTCTCTTCTCAGGCTACTCCCCCCCCCACCCCCGGTCAGAAGAAGATCCCCCCTCCTCCTCCTATTTTCATACAGGATAAGGAGAAGTGGACCGCCATTTCCAAATGGTGTGTAGAGCACAATGTCGCCTACACTAGCGCCCGCAATACCCAGCAGGGTATCAAGGTCACTGTCCCCACTTCCCGGGATTACAGAGACCTATCGAAATTGCTCCGTAACAGAGCAATTTCTTTCCATACCTTCTCCCTCCCGGAGGAGAAACAGACTCGAGTTGTGATTAAGCGAATTCCACGCGAAATCCCAGTCGAAGAGATCAAAGCCGACCTTCTGTCGCAAAACGTTCCGGTGGACGAAGTCCACCGTATGCACCGAGCTAGAGGTGGCGAGTCATACGACATGATTCTAGTAATCTGTCCCCCCGTTCAGGGTTACCACCCTATTTTCAAGGTCAAGGCAATATGCCAACTTACGGGACTCGAAGTCGAGAAACCCAGGAAGAGTGGTATAGTAGGGCAGTGTCATAACTGTCAACTATACGGACACTCTCAAAAGTTCTGTCACGCAAAACCTAGGTGCGTAAAGTGCCTAGGCGAGCACGGCACCGCAGACTGCTCGCGGCCTAAGGACCGTACCCAGTGCCTCAGCCCTCCAAGCTGTGTGCTATGCGGGCAAGAGGGCCACCCCGCTAATTACCGGGGTTGCCCCAAAGCCCCCAAGGCTTCGTCCCCCAAGTTGAATAACCGTGCAAAGGCTAATCAACAAAGGGAATCTCCTTCTGTTAACGCTAACAGAGCCCCGATTGCGCAAATTCCAGAGCGCCTTAGCCCCCAGAGACCCTCCCCATGGAGTTATCTTCACCATCAGCAGGCCTTCCCTGCCATGGTCAACTCCCAACCCCCCCCCCCCCCGCCATCCCCCAGTTGATGGACCCCCGCATTCGCGTCAACGCGCCCCCTACCATCCCCCAATTGATGGACCCCCGCATTCGCGTCAACGCGCCCCCTACCATCCCCCAACTGATGGACCCCCGTATTCGCGTGAACGCGCCCCCCACCATTCCCAAATCTGCGCCTCCCGCAAAACCCACACCTGCCCCCGCAGCAGCGTCACGCCCCCCCCCATCAGTAGGCCCCAACATGGCTTTCAATGTAATCTCTTCGACTTACATAGCCTTCCTCTCGCCCAGAGCGAACCAAATGGCAATCGAGATCCTTGCCGCCCAAGCCACCGGTGATCTTCCCAAGATCCAGGCTATCTACAATGCGTATCCCGAGATTACGCAAGCCCTGTCCTCCCTTGCCAACCAACCTAAACCCTATAATGGATAAAGCCATCATAGCTAGGTTTAAACCCCGATCCCTCACCGTAGGCACCTTCAATGCCAATGGCATTCAAAATCAACGCGATGAGATAACGGAATTCCTCCGCGATCATCGCGTTGATATTCTCCTTATACAGGAAACTTTTCTCAAACCGAACAAACGAAATCCGTCAATCGCTAACTATCGTATAGTTCGCAATGACAGAACTCGTTGTCATAAGGGGGGCACCCTTATTTACTACAAGAAGGACCTCTATTGCATCCCAATAGACCCTCCCCCTCTCGCCCAATTAGAAGTCTCCATTTGCAGATTAGGTATGACTGGCCATCAGCCGATCACACTAGTATCAGTTTACCTGCCCCCCCATGACGCTTCAAGGGACCTTCAATCCCTTTCGAACGACCTTACCATTTTATTCGGCTTGAGCGACTCCGTTATAATAGCGGGCGACCTCAATGCCAAACATCCCGCCTGGAATAGTACCAGAACCAATGTCAGAGGTCAACACTTGTTTGACCTCTCGTCCACTTTGACCTTTGACGTCATCGCCCCGATGACCCCCACTCATTTCCCCCACGACCCCACCCACACCCCCGATGTCCTAGATACGGCACTTCTTAGGAATGTCAATCTACGACTGGACTCGATAGAAACGGTGCACGAGCTTAACTCCGACCACCGCCCCGTAGTTATCAGACTGGCCCCACGCATAGGTCTCTCTGACCCCCACCAACCCCCTATCTCTAAGAGAGTAACGGACTGGAGGAAAGTAGCTTCCCAGCTAAAATCCAAAACGTCCCCTCAATTAGATTCCATCCCAGACCTTTTCGATTCTATCGCTGACACAGAGGCCGCAATCGACTCACTCACGGATCACGTACAAACCGTCCTGAACGATAGTTCAAGGGAGGTAACAGAGGCGAGCGATCGTCGCTGGAGGCTCCCGGACGATGTGCGTGAGCTGTTGACTGAGAAGAACGCGGCTATCCGTGCATACAGCAGCTTCCCCTGTGACGCTAACAAAGCTCATATGCGCTACTTACAGAAATCTGTAAGGAAACGTGTATCGGAGCTACGGAACGCTAACTGGGATAAGACACTAAGTGAGCTTGAGCCCACCCACCTTGCCTTCTGGGAATTAGAGCGCAAACTCAAATCCCCACAAGTCACATCCATGCCCCCCCTAGTACGCCCCGACAAGTCCATCGCTTTCGATGACGTCGACAAGGCCGAGTGCCTAGCCGACAGCCTAGAAGCTCAATGCTCGCCCAGCTCTCTACCAGTAGACCAAGCTCACCTCGCAGAGGTAGACGCAGAGGTCGAACGTAGATCCTCCCTCCCCCCTGTCGAGGACCCTGAAAATCCTCTGCCTCCCGTCACTCCAGACGAAGTGCAGGATATCATCAGAGGTCTCAAAACCCGTAAAGCCCCTGGCTCAGACGGACTCACCAATAGGGTGGTCCAACTATTCCCAGCTCACCTTATTATGCTACTGGCCACCATTTTCAACGGTGCCCTAGCTAATAACATTTTCCCACAGTCGTGGAAAGAAGCCAATGTCATTGGCATCCCCAAGCCCGGTAAACCCAAGTCCGAACCCTCCAGTTACCGCCCCATCAGTCTGCTCAAGGTGCTCGGTAAGATCTATGAGAGACTTATTTATAAGCGACTCAGAGATTACGCTGAAACCAAGGGCCTCATTCCCAATGAACAGTTCGGGTTTCGAACCCAGCACTCCAGTGTGCATCAGGTCCACCGCATCATCGAGGATATCAGCGCTGGGTTCCAGCGCGGCTCGATGACCGGTGCTATCTTCTTCGACATAGCGAAAGCTTTTGACAAAGTCTGGCACAACGGCTTATTATATAAGCTCTACAAACTCGGTGTGCCCGACCGTCTCGTGCTCATCCTACGAGACTTCTTGTCAAATCGCACTTTCCGCTACCGAATAGAAGGAGCTATCTCCTCCCCACGACCCATACGCGCGGGTGTCCCCCAGGGCTCCGTGCTGTCCCCTCTTATCTTCACGCTATTCACAAGCGACATCCCTAAAAGTAAAAAGGCTCAGTTAGCTCTGTTCGCAGACGACACAGCCATTTACTACTCAGGCAAGAGCCCAGACGCGATAGCTCGCACTCTCCAAACTGCAGTCGACAAGCTCGGCAAGTGGTTCAGGAAGTGGAGAATCGAAGTCAACCCCGACAAGAGTCAAGCGGTTCTCTTCAGAAAACCAAGACTCAAACCTTCTCTCCCCCAACCAATCACCATGTTTGACAAGCCGATCCCTTGGGAGAAGCAAGCCAAATACCTCGGTGTGGTTCTTGACTCCAAACTCACATTCGCAGCGCACATAAAGCAGGCTCGCTCGCGAGCTGCTTTCGCGCTCGGTAGGCTCCATTCCGTTTTGAACGCACGTAGCAAATTGTCACTAAGGTGCAAATTGCGTACCTACACGGCGTGCATCCGACCCATCATGACCTATGCGTGTGCCGCCTGGGCACAAGCCAAACCCCGTCACATCCATAGGATGCAAGCCCTACAAAACCGTTTCCTTAGAATGGCAACGGGAGCCCCCTGGTTCGTTAGGAATGAGATTCTCCATCTCGACCTAAAAATCCCCACTATTGCCCAGTTTCTCAAACGCAATTCCAAGCGTTTCTTTGAGTCCGCCGCCAAACACCGCAACCCTCTGGTTGTCAAGGCCGCCAAGTATACCCCATCTCGAATCAGTCTTACTCGCCGACCGAGGCACGTTCTATTAGACCCCGACGACCCCATAACTCTCCTTCAAGAGAGCAATAGGGCCACTAGTACGGTACATAAATACAAAAAACGACCCGCATACCGACCTCGCCGCCGAGGTCCCCCGCGCACGCGAACCCCCCGAGTAAATAATACTCCCCCCCGACCCTTGCTCGAAAACGAAGTGCCAGTCCGTGTTGATACTGAGCCAGTAAATATAAACTCCCCTAATAATAATAATATAATAAACTTGATCCAGCCTGTCCCCGCTTGCTGTCCCCCCGCCAGCGACGCCCTAAGCCGAGGTCCGTACCCCACAGGGGGTGCCCTTAGCGAGCGTTCGCCTAGTTATAATTAGATTAGTATATGCCCCTGGCTGGAGGCTTTGAGTTAGTAGCTTAAGGCAGCCACAGGATAGTCCGGTTAAGCAGCTACGACCTCCTCAGAGGTCAACTGCGAGATGCCACTCACAAAAAAAAAAAAAAAAAAAAAAAAGCGGACCGTCACTTCGATCCCAGCACGCAACGAGAACACATCTAATGAGAAGAAACTCTGCCCGAGCTCCAGCATAATTCCTCCCCACCGTTTGCTCCAGTACAAGATCCAAGCTTCGAGTTTCATTTCCATCTTCATCAGAAACGGTCGCTATCCCCCACAATCAGGTTGTGTTGATCTAAATATGATTTGCGACCGTATCAAATGTTTATTTATATAATTATAATCACAGAAATCATCAATACAACTCCATAAGTTCATGTAATCCCGTTGAATGACTATTTCATGAAATCATGACATTTGGGGATTATGCTAACCTAAGGAGTTGTATTGCTGATTCTAATGATTATAATTCTGTAAAACCATATTGGTTAAGCTCGCAAATCATATTTTAATCAAGATACAACCTGACACTGACCTGTTAATTGCAAAAAACCTAAGAAAATTTGAATTTCGCGGGCTACCTTGGCGCATCCCCCTTAACCTTCTCGATCAAACGCATCGAGCGCGTTCGGCGTTCCGATTGGCCCTTCGCCGGTGAAGGCCGGCCGGCTGCCAATCGGAGCGCCAAACGCGGTCGATGAGTTTGATCGAGACGCTAGACGGTAAAATGAAACTCACACTAGTCACACTACGCAGTTACTGTGTTGTGGAGGTCAGATAGGCAGTCGCTCCATATAAAATACTGGTATGCAGCTGCATCCGGTTTGACTGGAAGCAGACATCAAGAATTCAAGATAGTAAAAGGCTAGGAAGATTGAAGATTGAAGTCTAGATTTCTAGAATATTATAATAGCTAGGTGTTTAAATGTTTGTAATGTAACTCTATGAATAAGTAGGTACTCATCTGAAATAAATGAATATATAAGCAAATTATCACTGCATGAGCAAGAACTGACGATATTTTAATAAGTATCTTTGAGGAATTGAGTGGAGGTCCCGATTCAAAAGCAGTAGCCAGTAGGTAGGTATCAGCCAGAATCGATGTTGTAATTAATCCACCCAGTGGCACTCTTGGGGGCACGGGGCGGCAAAAGTAAATGGGCTTAACGGTGCAGCAACGGGCAGCAAGGACAGCTACCTTAACCATTGGAACTACAGGAAAACGGTCTTAGGAGACAGTCCTTAACTTTTTGAGACATTTTGATCTGCATTCACCAAAGACATTCAATTATTACTACCAAAATCTCTTTGGCATTCACAGATTTTGAAAAAATTTACCTACAGTCAAATTGGCAGTTGTCACAAAAACTTTTTTTGATGCTGGTGAGGTATATGAGGTGCTCAAAATGGCTACCATTTTGAGCACCTCATACCTAACCACCTTATTAGAGTATAAAAATAAAATTTCCAGGTGAGTCCAAATGTAAGGTTTACCTAACGTTTTTAATTTTAAGGTAAAATAATACCTAAAGTAGAAGTTATTGTTTTTTACCTGGCAAGAACGAGTTTCACACAAGTGGCGCCATTACAAACCAATAGGTAGGTATATCTAAGTCTGGATCTGGATCGCCTGTCTGTCCGTAAGCCGACGTAGGCACGGACGTAATAAAATCGGATGATACGGAGCAAGAGGGCAAGGGAAGCCGTCACCTCCTTCTGCGAAGCCGTAATGCTCGCGAAGGAGGCGGAGCGTGTGAGGGAGAGGCAAAATTCGCGCCCTCACGCACTTATAATAGTCGCCGCAGGAGACGCCCTGGGTGTCGGGAATCTCAGGCCGATTCCCGGCCACAGTAGGCGCGGGCTTGCGCACGGTGAGCAATGTAGGTAGCTCGCCGTCCGATAAGGACCAGGCCAGGATCGACGTCATGCTGTATTTGTGTTCCACGCACGCCTCAGAGATGTCTGCACATTTAATTTCATTCGCAATGCTACTGAAGTCTGATTAAATCGATGCAGCCAAAGATGAATGTTTGTTTTGCATGTACAGTCTGCCATAAAACTCCATTAGCATGCTAACGATTACATTGCTATGAACTCGAGCATGATACGTGCGTGTGCGTTTGCGTGTATGAGTGATGTCTCAACATTCCACAGATGATAACACACACTAATGAACTGTCGTCGCACTATACGCGAACGGCGAAATAACATTATATTTCTGCTGCATTTAGAATACGCGTCATAGTGGTGACGTGTTCTTACCATTACATTGGTAACGCTTTTGATTAACATGTGCAGGTAGCTGATTGAGCTAAGCAATTTCGGGGCGTGTATGTTACACGCCCCGAAATCATAACGTGACAGGGACATCCCAACCAAGCAACCAAGCCGTGAATATCAGGTTGGCGGGTGTAATTTTCAGAAATGGTCGAAATATATCAAAAGATTTAGTACCTAATTAGTACCTAATTGTACCACTAGTGAAATAATTTGTACCTCTTGGGATCGCAAGTTATTGCAATAGTTTTATACACCCGCCATTCTGATATCAGAATGGCGGGTGTATTTTTGTGTAGCCGAGATTACTGAGAAGTTAGATATAAAACATACATGGATATTTAGTACCTAATTGGTACCTCTCTAAACATACCTTAAGTCAAAGAAATCTCATCGGAATTCGGCAGAAATTGAAAAATGGTTTTTTTTATACAGAGTGTTACAATTATGTTGCTTGTTTGACACAAGAAACACAACAGAGGAAACCGGGGATACTTGACTATAGGGATACTTAGCATCAGGGGGAATGACAGCTCATTTCACGGTGAGTTTTATACAGAATAGACCGCAGCAGGTCTCGTTCCACCGGCTGGCCGGGATGTCATTTAGTTGCCTGAAAACACATGACGTTAAAATTTATTTGAAAAAGGTATGTAGGTATATTCACAGATGAATTTTCATTAAAAAAAATCTGCCTCTTGATCATGTTACACACTAAATCATGAATGGCACTCAAAGGTCTTAGTAGGTATCTTAAATATTAGTTTACATTCATTATAAGCGAATTGGCCATAATTTTGACATCTGTTTGGAGATAGCCGACCTGAGTCTCTTCTTTTCCTATATTCTTATTTAAGTACTTATATGAAATAATGTTATCTTCAAATTCACTTAGGTACTATTTCTAGCCATATTTATGGTAAATAGAAAACCCCCAAATTTTTTTAATAAAATTTCACTGTTAATAACAAAATAAATATGGTAAGGAAGGTAACGGAAACATTCAGTAGCGCCATCAGGATGGAATTTGGTGTGGACAAATGTGCAGTCATGCATGTAAAGCGAGGGGAGATTATGGAATCCGAGGGAACTCAACTCTCGGATTCCATACACCTTAGATCCCTCTCCTCATCCGAAAGCTATAAGTATTTGGGTATGTCGGAAGCGTTAGGCATCAACGTTGCTGACATGAAGCAATCGTTGAAGGAGCGCTTCTTTGGGCGCCTGAAGAAGGTGTTAACTAGTCTTCTTTCAGGCGGAAACAAGGTGCGCGCCTTCAACGGTTGGGTCATGCCGGTGCTGATGTACTCTTTCGGCATACTCAAATGGACTCAGACCGAACTCGACGCCCTAGACAGGAGGGTCCGTACACTTCTGACCGCAAACCGGATGCATCACCCACGTTCTTCGGTGATGAGACTGTACATCCCGCGGAAGTGCGGGGGTCGAGGGTTTTTAAATGCGAAGACCCTCCACAACCGCGAGGTGTGCAGCCTCAGGGAATATTTCCTAAAAGCCGAAGTGGGTATGCACCGTGATGTGGTCGCAGTGGACAAGGGACTCACCCCGCTCTCCATGGCTAAAGAGAACTGGCGCAAACCTGTGGTACTTACTACAGATGACCGCAAGGAGGTATGGCAAAGCAAGGAGCTTCACGGGCGCTTCTATCGGGCTCTCCATGAGCCCGGTGTAGATTTCTTAGCGTCCGTATCCTGGCTACGTTTCGGTGACCTTTTCGGGGAAACTGAAGGTTTCGTCTGTGCAATTATGGACGAAGTTATCTTGACGAATAACTACCGGAGACATATAATGAAGGACGGTACGGTTGACGTGTGTCGGGCATGCCACCGTCCGGGTGAGTCCATCAGACATATTATCTCTGGCTGTTCACGTCTGGCTAACGGCGAGTACTTGCACAGGCATAACCAAGTGGCTAGGATTATTCACCAGCAACTTGCTTTGAAATATAAACTTGTGGATTCTGAGGTACCGTACTACAGGTATGTGCCCGACCCAGTTCTCGAAAATGACCATGTCACGTTATACTGGGATCGGTCTATCATTACTGACAGGACTATTGTTGCCAATAAGCCTGATATAGTGGTGATAGACCGATTAGCGCGCCGCGCAATGATAATCGATGTTACCATTCCCCATGACGGGAACCTCGTGAAAGCTGAGAAAGAGAAACAAATAAAATATCTCGACTTAGCGCACGAGGTTGTCGACATGTGGAATGTGAGCTCGGCTATCATTGTGCCGATAGTCGTAACGGCCAACGGCCTGATGGCCGAAAGCCTCGACCAACATCTCTCGAGGCTCTCGTTAGGCGGTTGGATCAAAGGCCTGATTCAGAAGGCAGTACTCCTCGACACGGCTCGCATTGTGAGGAGGTTCCTGTCTCTGCAGCCCTAACCACCGGTAGCTTGGACCCTGCTCCCGACACCGGCGGAACACTATTTTTTATATTTTTAAATGTTTTTTATATTATTTTTTTTAAGAAATATTTAAAAATGCAAATTAATATGTATATAAATGAATAAACGAAATAAATATAATTATACACAAAATGCAACTTGGCCACTGAGTACCTACGCAGCACTTGCACATGGCGTAGACTGCTCAGCTTCAATAAAATTCTGTCACAATATGCTAGAAATCATTTTCATTTACGGAAAACGCCGATCGGCGTCAGTGTTTCAATATGAGATGCGTCCGAGGCCTATCTGCATTATTCCTTTATAGACCGCCCGCCCGTACATAATAAGGGCGATTTTTTGACCCGCCTTGAATGGGTTAGTACAGCCCGATTCAAACTTAATGGCGGGTCGAAACATGAGCGAGTCGCTGCGCAGTAACTAATTCATGGATCAGCGGGGGTGAGGGGTGGGGTACTACGCAATGAGCAAGAGCAACTAACTTCCGAGCCGCCATTAAATTTGAATCGAACTATACCCAATGAGGTTATACAACTATACCTGTTTACGAAGAATAAACTAGCTCTTTCTGAATAGATGAGATAAAAAACATTTTTTTGTATTTGTGTCCGTGCGTTATTTTGTTTGCAAATAATAATAAGACTCTTGAATTGTTTGATATATTCAGTCAAGTACACGATAATTATGTAAAGCTATTATTAAATCAATATTAAAACCTTGTAAAGCAGCTTACAGCTTCACATAGAACCATTTCCTATGCAAACTGAACCTATAATCTGGTTGTTCTTTCACTTTTAGAACCATATTGTAGAACTGCAAGTGGCATAGAAATGAAAACAATCATTATTTTGTTCATGTAGGTGAAGTGAGCTGTCATTCCACCTGATGCTAAGTGATACATTTAAACGAAAATACCAATAGAAAATCTTGGCTTTATTCTGCTAAAACACAAGTTATTATTTAAAGGAAAAATAAGTATGACAAGAACAAGACGTCAAGTGACGACCATAATCAATTTCATCATAGACACACTACATTCACCCCCACCAGTTTCGAGACGAAGCTAAGTTACATGCTCTGTGGTTAGTGACGTAATCTTCAAAATTAGCAGGGGGTCGCCTTTCGCGGGTGGACCGACGTAGAGGTTGTTCAGCTTGTTCTGATGATTCTACAATTTCGTGCTCCGGAGCCTCTTGCGTTGGTTGTTCAGCTAGTTCTGATTCTGCAATGTCATGTTGCGAATCCTCTTCATCAGATTCTAGATCCTCGGTAGGTAGTGGTGCTAGTTGTCTATTAGAAACAGTAGTCTCTCGACCATCAGGCAAGCGGACATACGAGTAAGATGGGTTTCCGTGTAACAGCTCCACTTCGTCTACGATAGGGTCATATTTCGAGTTTCTTACGTTTCTTTTCATGAGGACTTGACCTGGTGACAGTAACCACGAAGGGATTGATTCACCTGTCGGAGAACGTCTGGTGTGGAAGAAAAGTCGCTCATGGGGTGTCTCGTTCGTTGCTGTACATAATAGCGATCGAATCGAATGCACCGCAGTAGGCAATGCTCGTTCCCAGTCCGCAGTTTGCATCTGTCTCGATTTCAGAAATAGCTGGATTGTTTTCCAAAGGGTTCCATTTAGCCGCTCTACTTGGCCATTTCCTTCTGGGTTGTAGGGAGTTGTCCTGCTGGAAGCAACATTATAAGAATGCAGAAATTGTTTAAGTTCTTGAGACATAAATGCTGTTCCCCGATCTGAATGAATATAGGCTGGAGAACCAAAAGTAAGGAACAAGTCTTTGAGACACTTGATAACAGTTTGTGCTGTAAGATCGCTACATGGATATGCGAATGGGAATCTTGAGTATTCGTCAATGATAGTAAGAATGTATTTGTTATGAGTGTTAGACGGCAGAGGTCCTTTAAAGTCAATGTTCAGACGCTGGAAAGGTTCGATAGCTTTAATTAAGTGACCCTTGGTTTTCATGAAACGTGGTTTCAATTCCGCGCAGACACGGCAAGATGCTGTCATAGATTTTACATCGTTAATTGTAAAGGGAAGATTCTTTGTACGAACCCAATGCGCCATTCTGACTATACCTGGATGGCAAAGAGAATTGTGTAATTCATATAATTTATCCGTGTTCATAACAGCACAAACTCTTGATAGCGCATCTGCAGAGACGTTTTCTTTGCCAGGGCGATATATCACATCGTATTTGAAACAAGAGAGTTCTAAACGCCACCTTTCGATTTTTTCATTTTTGATTTTGCTGGCGTGCTTTTGATTCAGCATAAAAGCTACAGATTTTTGGTCTGTGATTAATAAAAAGTGTCTTCCAAGTAGATAATGACGCCACTTCCGTAAGGATTCAACGATCGCGTAAGCTTCTTTTTCTATGGAAGGGTGCTTTTTCTCTGAATCATTGAGTGAACGAGAAAAGAAAGCGACAGGCCTGCCACATTGAGATAGGGTGCCAGCAATAGCGTACTCAGAAGCGTCGGTTTCTACGGTAAGTAAATCCGAATCATTTATGGCTACCAGTGCGGCTTTGGCGATTTCAGATTTCAATTGTTGAAAGCATTCAGTTGATTCTTTGTTTAGCGGAATGTTCGCACGAATTAGGGATTGTATTTTTGTAGAGAAGTTCGGTATCCACTTCGAGTAGTGTGCAAACATACCAAGAGTTCGTTTAAGACTGCTGCTGTCGTTTGGTAATGGTAGATTCAAAAGGGGTTTAAGTCGATTCTCATCAGGTTTTATAATATTATTGTGAATTGTATATCCGAGTAAGTTTATTTCTTCAGAGCTAAATATACATTTTTGTTCGTTCAAAGTCAAATTGTATTTAGTAACTGCATCCATAAATCGTTTCAGATTTTTATCATGATCTTCTTTTGTTTTGCCACAGACTGTGACGTCGTCAAGGTAAGAGAATGTGCCATCTAGCTTTTCGGTTTCTATGATAAAGGATAACGTTCTTTGAAAGGCAGCTACACCATTGGTTACACCGAACGGTATTCGTGTAAATTGATACAAGTTTCCGCAAGCTTCAAATGCCGTCATAGGTTTTTCTTTTGATAAGATCGGCACTTGATGATACGCGGATTTTAGGTCTATTTGACTAAAGAAGTTGTATTTTGAGACTTTAGATATAATGGATTCTATTTTTGGCAAGGGGAAGGCATCCAATTCAGTGTACCGGTTTATAGTACGAGAGTAATCTATTACCATTCGTCTACGGTGACTAACACCTCCCGTTACTAAAACCTGGGCCCTCCATGGTGACATGCTCGGTTCGATTATGCCGCTCACTAATAACTTAGATACTTCCTCTTTAATAAACCGTTCATCTTCTTCTGAGTAGGATCTGGACTTGATAGCAATCGGCCGTATATCAAGTGAGAGGTTAGAAAAGACAGAGGCCTGAGGCACAGATGCCTGCATAACGTTGCATATATGTAGAGGCTCTCTTTCACCTCCAAGTTGGAATTCTAGTGACTGATGATGTTTGAGGAGATCATGGCCAATGATTACATCAGCACACAGGTTCTGCACGATGAGGAGAGGATGTTGTTTGTAAATATGTTTGTCAAGTTTGATAGTCGCTTGACACAATCCATTGACAAAAGATACATGATTAAGGGAAGCCAAAGAGACGGATTGATTAATGTTCTTCCTTCTGAGATTCATTATTCTCGATAAAGCCTCGTCGATAAAACTTACAGAACTTCCCGTGTCAATCAGTGCTTCAGCACGAGTTTCATTCAATAATATAGGTATTGTCGCTTTCCGTAGACTGGACGGAGATGCAGCCGAAATACAAGCGTTGCTTTCCTCATTGTTGGCCGCTGCGTTCGCGACAGGCTTCGAAGATCGACATACACGTGCCAAGTGCCCTTTCTTCGAACAAAGTTGACATATAGAGTTAAATGCGGGGCATTTGATGCGTTGATGTAGAGTATCAGATCCACAAAAGAAGCAACGTCTTTTTCTTTGTGTCATAGCCGCTAAGTTTGAGCTTTGGCTTGGTTCAGAAGGTTGGATATGATTATTGGATGTTATAGCATTAAGTTGGGATGCATCAAGCGTGTTTACAAATGCGAGACTATGTTTCTCAGCCGAATCAATTGCAATAGCTTGTCGAAAAGCGTCATCTAGGCTAAGTACCGTATTTTCTAGCAGTCTTTGGCGTATCTTTTGCGAAGAAATTCCTGATATGAACGCGTCACGTATGTACTCTTGCTTATACTCATCAGCAGTAACGCTTTTAAACGTACAATCTTGCGCGAGTTGTTTCAAAGCTTGAATATATTTAGATATTGATTCATCTGATTGCTGTTTGCGAGTTGACAAAACATGGCGTGAATGTATTTCATTGAAAGGTTTGATATATATCTCGTTAAGCCGTGTAATAGCATTGTCAAACGTATCGCATTCGTTAATAAATAAGAAAATCGTTGGAGAAAGATGATTCGTCAACAGTTTCAGTTTCATAGAATCAGAAATACTAGAATTCTCTTCAATTATAAAATTAGAGAAAGTTGTATACCAATGTCTCCATTTTGAATCAGCCGCCACCGTTTCTGGTTCGATATCAAAACGGTCCGGTCGTAGATATCGTGACATGCTTGGAGATTTTTCGGATTTTTGCGTATCCGGTTTTGTATCATTTTTAGACATATTTGTAGCAGAATAAATTGATACATTTAAACGAAAATACCAATAGAAAATCTTGGCTTTATTCTGCTAAAACACAAGTTATTATTTAAAGGAAAAATAAGTATGACAAGAACAAGACGTCAAGTGACGACCATAATCAATTTCATCATAGACACACTACACTAAGTATCCCTATAGTCAAGAATCCCCGATTTCCTCAACTGGTACGAGAGCTCATGACCAAAATTCTTACCTCATCGATTTACGACCAAAACCGTATAAAATCTTTTGCTTATTCTGAATCAAAAACCCCTTTTTGAGAACTTCTCCACGTCTCGCCTGACCTGCCCGCTTTTTCAATAATGTGAAAAAAAAAATCCGAACTGTATCATAGTAATTTGCCTGATTTGCCTGAAATAAAAAATTACGCATAAAGCCATGGCCAACAGTCTGAAAATCTTGTTTTCAAGTGAACATTGGTCCGTTGATGCGAATAAATCATTTTTCAGAAGTGTGAGCAACTTATGTGTTACATCCATTTTTAACGTGTTGATTTTTTTTTCCAGTGGGTAACATAGGATGTCTGTCTGTCTGAAAACTCTTGGGCATGAACAAAAAAGTTGCCCAAATGTAGAAAAAAATTATATCAGGCAAATTTTGTGTATCATACTACTAATCAGACAACTTTTCCATAATCAGAAATGATGAAAAAATCGTATTGCGGAGTATTTACGTACGATTATCATAGAGCTAACCCGAAACCATCGAATTGATATTGAAGGAGTTTTTAAATAAATTGGACAAAAGGAAACTGAAATAATGTTTGAAAAATGCAGCTTATTGAATAAAAAAACATCGTTTTAAGGGTCCGGCGAACACGGCTCGCAACTGCAAGTCGAGATGGGAGGAAAATGCGTTTGGAATATTGTTATCTCTGTTCTGTTGTGTTGTTGTTGTTGTCTGTGTCTGTTGTGTGTTATGTGTGTTCTGTGTTGTTAGCGTTGTTACGAGCTATCGGAATTTATGATAAATTTGGATGTGTTCCGTAATACCAAAAATTATGAATGAAAACTTAATATTCTTTCATAATTTTTTCTATACTTTGTAAATTGATAATATAAGCTATGCTCCTGCCGAAATAATATTCCAAATATAGTTGTATATAATACAGAAAAAACAGTATGAAAACATGTCATTTAGCTGTAAAAATGTGCGAAATTCAATTCGCTTCATTTTAGGTAAGATTTTGGAAAAAAATTAAGATGTACAAGCCTAGATAAATACTGTCTAAATCCGAATATTAACATAATATGATGGAAATATGCTTAAATTGCAAATGATTTAGGTATTACGTTTGTATGGACAATTCAAGGGTCGCCGCCGTCTTAATCATTGTCGGACACATCATCGTTGTCGTAAGCTTCGATCAAGAAATTGTTGATCAAAGGTCGTAACAGATAGGAGCGTAACAAGCACCGCGCGTTAACCGCGGGCGACTCCAAAACGTTCTTTTCCTTTTTGGAATTATATGTAACATTTAAAAGGTCTGAAAACAGGTTTTTGGTAACCATACAAAAGATTAATTAAAAAAAAATTGAATCAGGTTGCTAAAGAGACAGGTTGAAATTTTTAATTTGACAGTATTGAAAATGCGCTCAGGCAACATAATTATGACCCGCAAAATGTTTGAAATTAATTTTTCATAATAAAATTACGAAACCAATTATATTTTTAACTAGCTTTTACCCGCGGCTTCGCCCGCGTGGATGTCGCAACATATCCCACGGGAACGTTCTACCGAGAATACATACCTAATAGCCGAGGAAAAGATCATTGACTAACTTTCAACGGACGCCCCGTGGTAGGCTACAGCGCCCGCGTTGCCGTTAACCATAATTATTTTGTTACGCGTAATTTTGAAACTGTGATATCTCTTAAACTATTCATTTAAATGATGTGATGTAAAGGCATATTTTAATCGAAATTGAATGCCCAATTTAAATAACGTATTTTATTGGATAAGGATTAATATGATACCGGTCAAAATAGCTTTGGAAATAACAATAAATTTTTTATACAATTTTGAAAGATAAAAATGGTTACTGTGGGTCACCCTTAGAAGATAGACATACGCCATCGCGGACTTTTTTGTTTAACTTTTTAAGATATACAATACTCTAGAACATAAATTTGATTTATCTCTCACGGTTTACGCAGCGCACGCCAGTAAAGCTCCCAGTCGGCATGATTTTTTCCGACATCTTCAACAATAATCGTCATATTTCAGCCAATTTACACAAAACCTTAATGAATTATACACTAAAACCTTTCGCATGAATCACTTCGTCCAATGGTGAAAACCGTTTGAAAATCCGTTCGGTAGTTTTTGAGTTTATCGCGTTCAGACAGACAGACAGACAGACGCGGCGGGCGACTTTGTTTTATAATATGTAAGGATATCAGACATATTGTGATAAAACCGTATGCCTAATTGCCTATTTTTTTTGTCATAGCAAATATGGACCTCCATCCAGTCGGGGTCAGAACCGTCTAAACTAACGATTTTTTTACGGTATAGGCCGTAAAACGATGCGACATGGTTTTGGTCGTGGGCTCTCGTACTCTTTGTGTCAAACAAGCAATATATCTGTAAAAAAATTACACTCTGTATAAAAATATGAATTTTTCCATTTCTGTCGAATTCCGATGAGATATCTTTGACTTGAGGTATGTTTAGAGAGGTACCAATTAGGTACTAAATATCCATGTATGTTTTATTTCTAACTTCTCAGTAATCTCGGCTACACAAAAATACACCCGCCATTCTGATATCAGAATGGCGGGTGTATAAAACTATTGCAATAACTTGCGATCCCACGAGGTACAAATTATTTCACTAGTGGTACAATTAGGTACTAATTAGGTACTAAATCTTTTGATATATTTCGACCATTTCTGAAAATTACACCCGCCAACCTGATATTCACAACCAAGCCATACAGCATCGTGACATAGGGCATCCCAATCTACGCTCATAGCGTGACAAGGCATCCTAATCTAGGCTCTCACTCGCACCATGCTTGGAACAATAAAAATCACTTTTAAACTTTAATATGTTTATTTATTATGGTATATACCATTTAAGACGTTTTCACTCTTATTACATTCACAATTGCATGTAACAGAGAATAAGACTTTACATAATGTATAAAAATAGGATTGTACGAGCCATAACAGGACTCGGAAATGCACGCAAAATGAGAAATGAATTTACAAATTAAAACTCCTTCCTGTCCACTGCTAAAATGCAATGACAATTATGTGCCCTTCTTCTAAGTTATTCACAATTTCTTGAAATTGCACATGATTTTAAATTACATGCAAACCTACTAACAATTGCTAAATTTTGTACATTGGCTACGACCTATTAATATCACTTGTTTCTGTCAAGTTAATACATAAATCATGATATGGAGGCATCAAATAAATAGAAAATTGGATTAGACATTAAAAAATATTAAGACTGCGACTAAATTGGAACAATATAAAAATTAATGGTATTTTTTTCTAAAATTCTGTACATTAACCATCAATCGACAGATTCAGCAATAAATAAATTTACTATACAGTCTTACTTACAAAATGTCACTATTAACGTCTCATTTCATATGGATGCGCTTTCGCTTATCACATCATAGATAAACCACAGCACTTTTTGTCACTTAAACTTTACACTTCACGGTTAAACCAGCGTTCTCGGAAAGAGATGTCTACAGGCTATCTATTTACAAAATATAAAATACAATGTTATTTACAAGGCAACGGAACTACGGCATTAAGTGGGAGGTGCGCGACGATCGTAATCCCTCCGGTACACCTCCCGCTCGTAGTCCCGCTCGTCGTACGGGTACTCGGGCTGCGTGTAGCCGCGCCACTCGTCAGGGTAGGGCCTTGCGGCCGGGAAGCCCATACTGCCCGCCATGCTGGCGTTGTCGTAGTATCCGCTGTACGGGCCCGGCATGCCGCCGAAACCACTGTACCTGCTGGAAACATCAAACACTGCATAGAATCCATATCGGCGCAAATAAAATTAGTCAGAGTTACGAGCAAATAAACGGGCTCACCTCCTCTTGTCGTGCGGCCGCGGTGTGCGCTCCGTGCGGTACTGGCGCGGGCCGGGGTAGGCGGGCGGCGTCCAGGCGGGGTGCGCGGGGTGCGCGGGATGCGCGGGGTGCGCGGGATGCTCGGCGTGCGCGTGCTGCAGGCTGTAGGGCGGCCGCGAGCGCGCTGCGCTCACGCCGCCGCTGTCCCGGCGCGTGCGCGAGCGTTCGCGGTCCCGGTCGCGCTCCCTGTCCCGGTCCCGCTCTCGGTCTCGGTCGCGCTCCCTGTCTCGGTCTCGGTCCCGCTCGCGCTCCGACCGACTCCGCTCTCTGTACATCAAATCGTCCCGCTTCAGGCTCCTATCCCTATCCTTGCGATCCTTGTGCTTGTGTTTATGTCTGCAGGGATGGACAAAGCGATAATGGCAGTGAGCGACAACAGGAGAGGTTAGCCATTTGATGAGATAAAGAATATTATAATGGAAACGAAAAATGAGGAAGCAGGCGAGCGATTGGAATGAGAGTTGAGTTTCCAAATGAATGTTAACACAAAATCCCAGTCTGTATATTGATATTTACCTTTCATGACGTTTATTTTCACTCGGCTCTGGGTCGCACTCTCCTTCTTCTAACTTTCTCTTTATTCCAGAAGTGTGTGGATTTTTATCGTTGATTTTATCCAATTTATCTCGATCAGTTTTAGGCCTCTTCTCTTTTTTATCATTAGCATTTTCATTTTTGCCATCTTTTTTATGCGACTTCACGTGATTACTATTGTGATTATTTTTATTGTTCTGCAATATGAAATCGGATATTATAGAAACCTCGTACAAATGAGTGGGCTCATTTGGTGGGTGTACTATAGGTTCACCTCTGCCTAACCTTTCGGGGAATATAAGCGTAATGATATGTCAAACAAATTAAAAGATACAGTTAAAATTACTCATAAAAAGACACTAACCTTAAGATTTTCTTTGTGTTTACCATCTTTCTTACTAGACGATTCATTTTTCTTCAGTCCATATTTGTATAACCTATAAAGCTGCTTTGCATCAAAGTTTGTAAACTTTGAAACAAAGTACCAGAGATTACTCCTCCACTCAACTTTCTTTTCAGGATCAGAATATGCATCTACACATATGTCTATTTGGTTCCCTATCTGCGTGAGGAAAGTCCGCGTCCTGGCCACTTGATCAGTTTCAGACAATGTCTGATCTGGATTGTCGAGTGCTCGTAGGGCTTTCTTGACTGGCCTCATTTTTTCTTTGCACTAAAAGAAAAATACAATGGCCATTAAAAATATTTTTATTTTTTTTAATGTCCGTAATAGTCCAAATTAGATTTTATGGAGAGCTTATTTAAAAAAAAATTTCGGTAAAAACTGAATGTCCTTTTATGGGATTTTTGTATGAACTATTGAAATTTGGACAGGACATGTCGGGTCAGCTAGTTCATTACAATAAATGACAAACTGCTTCATAATTATGATAAATATTTCAATTACATACTTCTTCAAAAACTGATGGATCAAGGTCACCAAGAACCTCCAGTGCCCTTGGTTCATTGTTGGCAGTAAAATGCATGGGTCCAGCATTCTTTTTATTGCGTGGCTTCAGTTTATCAGATTTCCTGTTGCCATCTCTCTTTCCGCGTTTTTTATCTCTGTCTTTTCTATCATTTGATGTTTCATCGTGGGTGGATACATCCTCTAATTTAGTTTTATTCTAAAAATAGAAAATGGGTAGAATTATTTTAGTTGAATTAGATAAAACATTTTTTGGCTTGCACCACAAATCACTAGATGCGTTTAGCACTAAATATATTTTATAAAATCATTCTGTTTTTGTCATTTTCAAAGATTCGCAGAAACGGAATGATCTTTCGGATTTAGTGGCACATATGCAATATAAAAGCTACAAACCTTATCCGATTTATCATTTTTACCAGTCTTATTCGATTTCTTATTCTCGTCTGCAGAACTACCATCATCCTCTACAATATCTTTAGTAACAGGCTCTTTTTGACCCCGTTTAGTTCGAGGTTTCCTCTGTTTTTGTTTGCCGTTCTTCTGATCAAGCAATTTTTTTATAAGTTTTAACAAATACTCGGCACGCGACTGCAGATGCTTTGCTTGAGGTTTCTTATCTTCATTGGTGAGCATTTTATCTCCAATTTCAAACGATGAATCCATTTTAATGGCTTCCCAAGAACCCATCCCGTATTGATAGATTCCTGCCAGTAATTTAGAGTCATGTGATACACCCCATTCAACATCGAAGTTCGCTGGCCTTGTCCTACAAAATTTTAAATAAAAATTTAAAATGAAATTTATGAATCATTATTATACATATTTTTAAATTTCGTATGTAAATACAGGTATTCAGCTGCATCCGGTTAGACTGGAAGCAGACGTCAACGTAGTTGGGAAAAGCCTAGGCGAATAACAAAATAAATAGAAATATTTTTGTTTTATACATTTTAGTTACAGGTTTTTGGAAGGGTTATAAATATGTTTGTGTTGCACACCTGAAATCCAATTGCCATTTGAGCCTCTCTTCTTTAGTGTCTGGCAGGAAGACGTCCAGCGCCGCCAGTTCGTCCTGACACGCCGCCATTGTCTTGGCGTTGACAGGCACGCCACCAAGCTTGAACGTCTTTCTCGTGTTTTTGCGACCTTCTGTTTGTTCATCTGCAATATTAATGATCATTTGTATCATATTGTTAAGACCACTAAAGATTACAACAGACTTTCTAATAAACTGATAAGTTTGAGTAAACATTCATGAGTAAATAAACTGTCACACCCATTCCACTATATAGGTGAATGTAATGTTATTCAACTCTTGGGGTTACTGCTTCATTTGATAGACCCAACTCTCCTTTCATAAAGATAAATAGGACCAGTTCTTGCTAAGTGCCAGTCACTGTAATAAATACACAATCATTTGCAATTTCGAAAAGTTTTGAACTTACTTGCTATTTCCGTTGTGTCATTGAGCACCGCTTTACATCGCTCTTGAAGAATTTCTCCAAGCTTCTTGAGTTCGGCTAAGGGCTTTTCTTGCAATTCAGCATCACACGCGATACTATCAAGATGTTTTAGAGGAGCAGAGAATTTCTTGAAACTCTTGACGAATCTTCGAATCTGGAATTTAATATGCAGTGGTTATTTATTGAAACATTGAGAATATATGATTGGCTACATCACAGAATTAACTGTGAAAAGTTTAAGGTTCAGCGTCGTTAATTAGGTATAGCAACCACGACAATTAAGTTTAAAATATTTCCTTATTTTGGTGTTGTCTTGTTTCATACCTCTTGGTCAGTGAAGCCCTTGATCTTCTCCCTGTGCGAGGCGGGCGGCCGGCCTCGCTTGCGCGGGCGGTCGTCGTCGGAGCCGGCTTCGGAGCCGTCGCTCTCGGCGTCTCCGTCCAACTCGCCGCCGTCGCCGCCTTCGGCCGAACCGCGACCGCGACGCTTACGACCTTCAGCTACACATGAATAAAAACGGTTTATGTTTTGAATCTAATGATAATGACATACTGTATTTTGATGAGACGGTCCTAAACTATGTTTTTCAACACACTCGCTCGAAAAGTGGCTCTTATTGCACCGCATTTAGCTTCACAATGCAATCTATTTGTGCGTGCTTTTTACTTTGCATTCCCTCATTAGTGCAGAAAAGTGAGGCACAGATAAATATCTAGTCAGACACTCGCTATGGTTTTTTTTTCCTCAGCTTCGTGCCTAATATATGCCTAATAATTTTTCGAATATTAATATGATATAAAATGGAGTAACTAAATATGTTAAATAAATATTTATATTTTATCAAACTATTTATCTTTGTCAACTAATTAAAATTAATTTTGTTTGAAATATAAAAACATTACGACATGGCGGTTTCTAATCAGTGCCTCTCCTTATAAATGCGAAGGAATTGCGTAAGAAAAAGAAATGTGTTGTATCAAAATGGACCATTGGACCATTTGGTACTAACCGCTGTCAGCATTATTTGCTTGAAGATTCTTTCTCCTCGGAGGAAGGTACAAATCCTCCATTTCTTTGTTTTTCTCTTGTTCAGCTATGGTCTTCCGAACATTCTCAGGTATGATGTCATCCTAGAATTTTGGATTTACTGGTTAATTAAAATAATATGATTTAAAAAATTTACAGCATCTGAATTAAAATCGTCACATACCCAATCTTTAATGTCGTCCTCTGTTTCTTTCTTAACTTCCATTACAGCCTTGTCTTCATCGAAGGCAAAACTAGCAACTTTAAAAGCTGAGAGCAACTCGTCTCCCACCATAGAGGGACCTTCGTCGCGGGTTTCAGCTCGTTGCAAAATTTCGTCAATATCACACTGCGAAAATAGGAAAATATTGATAAAACAAAATGTTTCACCATTTAATAAAATCATGTCATTTAGTAATACTTACGACAGGATCCTCATCATTTTCATCGTCATCCTTAAACAACTCTTCAGCACCAAATTTTAATATTGCATTTAAGTCTTCTTTGTTGAAGGGATTATTGGCACTTGTGGCCGACGCATCTCGTTTTTGTAGAACAGTTCGCCCAGTGGTGTCCATTCTCTGGATAACGAGGTGATCAAGCACCATTTTTCTTTTAGCTCTTTCAACAATATCTTCTTCTACAGATCTAGCAGTAACTAACCTATAAATGTTGACCTGAAATGTTGCACAAATTTAAATTCAGTTTTTGAACACAAAACAAAAAGACACACGAACAACAAGATACACATAAAATAGATTAGAAGTTATAATTACCTGGTTCTTTTGTCCAATACGATGCGCTCGCGCTTGGGCTTGTAAATCATTTTGAGGGTTCCAATCAGAGTCGAATATTATTACAGTGTCGGCAGTAGCCAAATTGATGCCCAGACCACCAGCGCGCGTTGACAGTAGGAAACAGAAATCTGTAGAGCCCTCAGCATTAAAGTGATCTAAGGCTTGCTTTCTAATTTCACCTTTTATACTGCCATCAAGACGTTGAAAAGGAAAATGTCTCCTTTGTAAATATTCAGCCAAAATGTCCAACATTCTGACCATTTGAGAAAATATAAGCACTCTATGGCCTGTTTCTTTTAACCTACATAACAGCTTATCTAATAGGAGTAATTTTCCCGAGCCCCTTAATAATTTCTGAAACAACATGCAATTTTATAATTTTACAAATATATAAGAGACGAATAACCTATTAATTAATTAATTAATTAATGTGCTTTGTACCTCTACAGCATCAGTCGTGGCGAGTGATGCCCTAGATTCAAAATCTTCAGGCTTGGTCAATAAGGCGTGATTGCAACATTTCTTTAATTCGATAACTATGTTAATAAACGTATTAATAGACCCTTTTACACCCTTCCTTAGAGCACTATAATTTTTGGTCAGGATCCATTTATAATATTGCTTTTGAATAGAAGTCATTTCCACTCTCAATATTTGTTCTACTTTCGCAGGCAGTGATTTTTCTACATCTTTTTTCTGCCTTCTTAAGATAAAAGGTTCTAACTGTTTGTGTAATTTTTCATAACCCTTAGTAGCAGCATCTTCATGGTCTTTCTCAAATTCTTCCCAAGATTCAAACCTGAAATAAACGAAATTATGAAACTTTTGCAAAAAATATATCCTTCATAGCAAATACCAGTTATAATACTTACTTGTAAGGCATGATGAAATGCAATAAGGCCCATAACTCTTTCAGAGAATTCTGTAATGGAGTACCAGTGACCAACAATCTATGGTTTGTATCAAATTCCTTAAGTGCTTTATACAATAGAGAATCATCATTTTTCAACCTGTGCGCCTCGTCAACTAATAAGCACGCCCAACTAAAAGACCTCAGAAATTGTCTATCTTTGAGTAAAATCTCGTATGTAGTTAAGATGGCATTGAATTTCAGTCTTTTAGAGCTCGCAAAACTCCATTCAAATTGTCTGAGCTGAAAGAAGAATAAGATCCATTCAGTGTTAAAGTAAATCAACCAGTCACTTACTAGTCACCGTATTCTAACTAAAGCGATCGGTCACGCAAGTAAGTGACCATCGCGTTCATTTATGTCACTCATTTATTCGGAATAACGATTAAGTACTCACAATTTCTCGACTACTAAGATCACCAATATAAGTAACAACGTTAATATCCGGCGCCCACTGCTCAAACTCTCTTTGCCACGCCGTCATTGTACTTAAAGGCACAACACAAAGGAATGGCCCATAGAGTTGCTGTGATCTAAAGAGGTAGTATAGAAAACAAATAGTCTGAAAATAAAGTAAACAAATTAGAAATATATTGCATCTTCTATTAAGGTTCATTTAATTTTAAAAATTAAATATTTTGAAAACATACCTGTATAGTTTTACCTAAACCCATTTCGTCGGCAAGAATAACCGAGTTGTCTTTACACCAGGAATGTATCAACCAATTCAATCCATCCATTTGATAATCTCTCAATATGTAAGTCTAAAATAAATATGGATTTATATATTACAGATATTTTGGTACAATTACATCTTATTAGTCAAATCAAAAAGTTCCTCAATAATCTCAATTTGTTTACTAAGAATGACAAAATTAGCTTGATTATGTTAAGACCAAGACAAAACAACTAAAACGTTTTACAAAAAAATTAAAATATTTCAACATTGTTTTCAATGTTGCCTCATAGATAGATTGAATATTCTTTATTATGCACACTATAAAAAGTACAGATATAAATGTAGAAATTTTACGGTGACACAATGGGTGGTCTTATCGCCAAAAGCATGTTCTTCTTCATTTAGCAAAACAACTATAATTATTATGGCTCCATAGGATTACGCATACTACGTCATGACTACTAAGCAGTAGTAGAGTAAAGCGCCATCCGACTGATGTTTCGAACAACTCGACGAAAAACTATCGAACATGCTAATTCAAGCCTGGACCGATAGATGGCGTTGTAGCCGATGTTTTGTATGACCAAAATATTCGCTAATTAGTAAACATAAAAGCTAAAAAAAATACATTGAAAAATATTTAATAAGGAGTGGAAAATCAAAACTTGAAATGTTCATCACTACAGTCGGCCCAGTTTCAATCAATTCATTTAAACCTTAACCTGTTTTGCATTGCAGAAAGCATAATATATTTACAAAAGATCATGCTAGCAGAAAATTAGGTACGTAAAGCCACACTTACCGCGTCTTTTCCCATGTATTCTGGCTGGTCCTTGACATGGTGAAACTTCGGCCTTCTCCTCAAGACAGGACAATGTCTCGAAGGCGTTGTTTTAGCAGCTTCCCTATGTTTAAAATGTTCTACTTGTGTTGGCCATCTTCTTTCTATTAAAATAGCATCTTCCCAAGTAGCATCAGCATACGGAAGTGATTCCCACTTGCAAAAGTACTCGTGAGCTGTTCCGCCGCCTTCTAATTCCCGGTTTTGTTCCGCTAGTAAAACAAACAGTTGTGGCCTTGATAAGTACGACTACGAAACCATGTTTAACACAGTATTTTATATTGCTAATTTAAATTTTATTAGTTCTACTTAAAATTTAATAAGAAATTGTTAATGATAAATCAGTAAAATAATCACCTATTATCCTCTCTACATTGTTGTAAGTCTTCACCAATTCTTGCTGCAACTCATTTTGACATTCAAAGTAATCTATATCCTCAGGACCTGCCTGCTGCCTCCACCATGACAGTTCAGCTTCTTTCTTCATATAATTTTCTAATTTCTTAAGCCCTTTAACCTTTTGTTCATTCAGTGACCTCTCAGACTCCCATGTGTTATGTATATGGGACCATCCTTTCCATTTGATCAGGTACTGAGGCTCAGTTGATTCAGCATCATCAGGGTTACAGCCTTCATTAGGATCCCCATGCTCCTCTATATAGTAAAGTGTAGTCACATTTCCAGTGACTGCATAATGATAAGAAGACATTAGCTAAAATTTAACAGTGTATTTGCACCAAAATGCAAAAATAACAGAACACCAAACACAAGACATTTTTCATTTTCATGCAATATTATCATAAATAAAATATAAATATATCTAAATATCACTAAAGTGCAAAGACTACCTCCTTTCTTCCCGCGACGGATGCCTAAGACCCTTTCAATGGTCTCACTATGGTCTTCCGGTTCTGGCTCCGCCTCAGCTTCACCTTCCACGCCTTCCACTTCCAAAAGATCAGAAGAATCAGTTTGTTCATCACTTGCTTCTTTGTAACTAACTGCAGCGCCCGTACGTCGCGTTGCAGCCCTACAACGACAACAAACCACTCAAGAAATGCGATACTCAAGCGACATCTCTTATGAATTAACGCAAACAAAATGGTTTCTGACGTCATCGTCAGACGTAAGCATCTCGGTCAAGTACGCACGGTGATAGTCACTAAATGAGCCGCCATTTTGTGTTCGCTCATAAGAACGAAATTGCTGATAATGTGTTTACATTATTTATGGAAAAAATACTAAATAAGTGATTATTTGGTCATTAATATTTTCAGGACAGTGTTTTAGATAAATACTGAATGCAATGAAAAATTCAAAAACATGAAAGAACGGCTAGTGCCCAAAAACAATTCAATCATCGGCGTTCGGCCTATTGTCCGATTATACAATTTTCATCTTAAATTGAATCATTTTCTGCTATGTCTAGCAGTTTATTACACTTTTGCAACAAATAGTTTGGTCGAATGTTAGAGATGAACGGATATCCAGCAAGTATTCAATATCCGGCCGGATACTGGAAAGTAGATATCCAGTAGATACCGGATCTACAATAAATTAAAAATTCATAAAATGCTTTTTTTTTTTCAATATTATTATTAGATGGCAAGCAAGTTGACGGCCCAACTACTAGATAATAACTGGCCAACGGCAGCAATGGAAAGAGGCAATAAATACTAGATCGCAGATGCGTTGAAATCTCAGAAACGAAACTGAACAGATAGATCATCGTGTGACTGTAACAACATCTTAACCCATACCCTTCAAATAAGGAACACAGCAAGCCCGCTGTAGTGCCTACTTCTGTTGAGCCTATTGATCGTCTGGTTGGAAAAAGACATAGCATAGTAGTAATACCTTATAATAATTATTTTCGGAGTAATATAAAATAGCAGAACTTGTAAAAAAAAAAATTGTCAATCGATCAATATAACGTTTGCTGTCTTCACTCATAAACTACGATGCCCGAATCGACCCGAATCCATCAATCGTGCGTGCTTTAGTACCCTAAGTTCGCTTAGACGTTAAGACTCGCTTTGCAGCAATGTTAGGTCCAATATCCGGCCGCCGGATATTTGATTATTCAGCTTGCAGAGTGACCGGTTATCCCGAATCCGGCCAAACAGCTTGCCGTTTTATCTTTACCGTATATCAAATTTGTTATTTGATATACGGTAAAGACACACTATAATATTGATTTAAGCTCTTCTTTGTACTCTTTGAATTCTTCATTGTCATCTCACAATAGTTAATAATTATAGAGAATATAAATGTAACACATCCTAAGAAATAGACCTGACACGTCCTAAGAAGACAAAATAAATATTCTGCAGAATACTGGGAGTACTCAGTATCTGGCCAATACTGAAAATCTGGCCACATACACTGAATAGTGATCTTAAATTTGGTATTCAACAGAATAGTGAAAAAGTGTCCAGAGGTCGAATATAGTCAGTTCTACCTGATTATGAATATTCGGTGCATTTCTAAGGATAATTAAATAATTCAACAATGTCTTATTTATCATAACTAATGTTTCAAACGAATATTCAACACAAATTTTTACAAATAAATATTAGCTTAATTTTCTCTAATTAATGAAGTTCTGCCTCTTTTTTTTTGATGAATTTTTGGCACATTTCCTTATGCATATTTACCTTATTTTTTTAACGAATCTCTTCCGCGACAAATGTTAACTTTCTCTTTCGAATATTTGGTCCCTTTTTTGTTGCCATATTTTTATAACCAGCAATTAGTTTTGTTTTGCTTCCAAAATTGTATAAAATTTGGCAACCATTAGAAAAAGCTGATAGGATAATCTTTTACACATACATACATTCTGTGAAGTAAATTTATTGAGAAAATAAGTTTTTCAAATATCAAGATTTCAGAAGTAAAGAATAATGTAGAGACAAACAAGAAAAATATAATTTAAACATGTTTATTTGCTCAGTAGGTGCTATTACCAGTAATGTATGTATTTTAAAATGTAATATATAATAAGCATAGTTTCTTGCAAAAAATATTATTTAATGGCTTTTGTGAAATATTTGAAGTAACATGTATGCCTGATGCGATTTCCTTTTAGTGACAAACTTTTACGTATTTAACCCTTTTAAGAGGGTGCATCCTAAAAGTTGGCAACGTCGTAAATAGCTGTCAAATAGTTACCTGTTTTGATTAATTTGGAAATAATACTGTATGAAAATAAGAAATGTGGCTAACTAACTAACTAGAATATTAGTAATGAATTGCAATTATAACATTGAATTTGATGTTGTACCCGTTTTAGGCGTAAAAAAGTCATTTGGAAAGTTTCCAAACACTTTTTTACATCTAAAACTAACTATTCGGTGTAACGATATTAATTGTTGCATTTCATAATCAATATTCTAGTTCGCTAGTTAGCCGCAATTTTTATTTCCATACAGAAATATTATCAAATTAATCAAAACAGCGAAATATTTGACATCTATTTGCGACGTTGCCAACTTTCAGGATAAACCCTCTTAAGAGATGATTTTTTAAGAATCTTTATACAGTATATAACAGAAGTGAGTCTTTCGTTATAGAATGCTGGTGCAAAATTTCAAGCCTATGTCTTGAAATTTTGCAATTACTACTACTTAGTTAGTAGTTAGTATTTACATTGTCTGTCAGTAAATTTAAGATTTTTATTAAATAGAGTTTGGATACACTAACATTTTACAAAAAAATAATACATTCCAAACATACAGGGTTATTGGTTACAATATTATGTCGACAATCCATTAAGGGGATATAAGAGAGGTCATTTACAACCAAAAGACCCCTTTTAACTCCTATGCAAAGGTCAACAATTTCCGAGTCATTTACCATTTTATATTTTTATTTCAATTATTTTAAAATATAAAATGTCAAATTACTCGAAAATGGTTGACATTGGCATAGAGGTCATGAGGGGTCATTTGGTTGCAAATGACCTCTCCTACATCTCCTAACGCATTGTAACCAATAACCCTGTATAAATCTAGTAACTGGGGAAATGCATAGCACTCAATGAACTTAAAGTTACTTGATTCTTGTTTAAATAACCAACTAAACACTTGAACCTAGCCAAATAAAATGGGTGGTTTTTGCTTGCACACATAAAATCACCTGTTATGAATACAGCTTTAATAGTATTGTTTTCACCGCAGCTCACCTAAGAGAAATTATAACAAAATAATAGGTGTCTTACCTTTTGTTTTCATCATCAGTGCCTTCTGAACTTTCATCCTCATCACTGGTAAATCTTCTACGTGTTGGTTTTCTTTTCCTGAGAGGTACACTTCTTTGGCCTGGTCGTTTGGAGGGTGGAGGTGGTGAACCTTTCAAGTCACTATCACTATCTGAAGAGTCTGAATTCCATGAATCACTAAAATATTAGATTTTTGTTAAAAAAGGAACAGATTTTGATATTACAATGTATTTGCTTTTTTTAACTACCTTTTTTTTCTACTTTTTCTACTATGTGTCCTGCCTCTTTCACTCGAATCACTATCTGCTAATTTAAGTCTATCTGGTTCTTTTCTTGATCGGGCTGATCGCCTGATTCCATATATGTCTGGATTATCCTCCCATAAGTCAGACTTTAACTTGCTATTTCGTGATTTAGATTTAGATGGAGAGTCATCATCTGAAGAATTTTTGTCAGTATGGTGGTCAGATTTCGATGAGTTGGCATTACTGTACTTAGGTGATGATTTCGTATCATCACTATGATGTGATCTGCCCAATGATTTTTCAGACCCAGACCTTCCAGATCCAGAACCAGATGAACTAGACCCGCTTTCACTGTTAAATAAAGCTATTATTATAAAACAATAAAAATGATTAAAAAGACAACAGATTTATTTAAAAATCATAACGTACCTCTCACTTCCTGATCCAGATCCACTGGAATCGCTCTTCTCACCTTTATCGCTATTCGAATCACTTCCAGACTCGTTCATGAATCCCTTCTGAAACAAATTTCCACATTAATAGTGGCTACCAATACAATATTACATTAAGTCATAATTATCTTAACTGTATTACATTTCATAAAACAGAAAAAAAATCTTCTCAGAACTGATGAAAGATGAAAATAAATAATTTATAATTATTTTAAAAAGAATAACCATAACTAAAGTGTGAATTACAAGATAACATCAGTATCCAATAACCTTTATGTATTTGTTATTTTTCTATACAGATGTTATAGGCTTCCTTAGCACAGTACCTATGTTAAAGAGGTTAACGGCCCCAGAAAATAAGTTTTTTTTAAAGCAAATAATAATCAACTGTTCTTAACATTGATCTGTCTTGAGTAACACTGATTCTATCTGATCAGGAACCTGGCAAGGACCGACAAAGCGAGAAATAATAATAAATAACCTCAAAGCATTGCGCATAAAGGCAGAAAACCTCAAAAACTTTGAAAAATATAATAAAATATAATAAATTGGGGTAGAGGTGCACAGTATTAGAATTTATACCAGTATTTCCACTTGAAAAAGATGGGAATTAACCAGAAACGCGTAACATAACCTCAAATGATAGTGTCTTCAGATGTAATGCTCAGCAAGACCAATTTTCAAAGCTAAATTGCAAAAATGGGTCCCTTTTCAAAATCATTTTCACTGCGTGCTATGGCAAGATTACGTAACAAAGAATCATCGCAAACACTTTCTTGCGTGGGACAAGAATGTTTTCATACATAAAAACAGCAAAATGTATTGTAAACAATCACAAAAACCCTCAAATTCACTATTACGTCTTAAAATTTCACCCTGTTTCGGGGCCACACCCAAGACTTCTAGAACGTTCCATGAATATTTTAAACCTATAAATTATAATAAAATAAACAAATACACAAAAACAATATAGGAAAAGCCTTTAAAATCACTTACCAAGTGCATTTTGTAGTAAATTCAAGGAATACACGGTTTCTTATATAATTAACGACCGAAACTAAGAAAAACTTGATAATTCATTAACATAAATGTTAAGAAAACACACGACAACAAATTTTTCGGCATATTTTTATGATAAGCGAATAAAAAGCGAAAAAATATTTTGCAGTAAAATCTTGTCAAGCGACGCCATTTTGTCGTCGAATAATTCTGGTGACGACGGAAATGAAAGAACAGTATTTTTGCCACAAAACTTAAGTTAATTTAAGGTAAACAGAGACAATAACCACTAAAAAAATTAAAAACGAAACTTTAGAGCCGTCAGAAATACTACTTCTGTACTGGAAATGATGCGAGCACCGCGCACTGCCAGCGAATCTCGAAAGCCACAGCCATATTGCCATCTGCCAGCTGCCTGACGAAATAATTTGTAGTGATGTGTTAACACTGTCAACTAAGTATTTATGATTTTGATAACTGTTATTCACGGAAAATACTACGTTTTAGCGAATATACCACGTTACAAAATACAAAAACACAACAGAACATTTCAATACTTCTGTTTAAAAGTTATTACAAGATAGATCCAATTAATGATTGAGAGATGATTATTGGCATGTGTATTAGTTATCTATCTAGTAATTCTGGTTTCAAAAAAAGTTTTTAACAGTTACAACATTCGTTATTCAGGCAGAGGTGGTGTGGGTGGCACGGGTGGACAGGACAGTTTTAATGTAGAGTCAACCGCACACACAGTCGATGTTTGTAGTGTCACTTCTATAACACTACAAACATCGACTTAAGCATCATCGACATTCATACAGTCATGTGGAACCTTATAATTACCAAATTTTCCTACCTATGAATGATTTTAATAGTGTTGTTAGTCTGTGAGCTTTCTGTAAAATAAAATAAACGTGACGTCAATGTCAAATTGTTACCACTGATGTGCGTTTAACTGTATCAATGTTTTTACCTTTTGGGAATCTGAGTCCGATCAAGATTATTACTACTATTAATCTGGCCAAGGGGTCGCCGCATTAATAGTAGTAATAATCTCCATCGGAATTCCACAACTTCTGATTCAGATGTATGTTTGCGGTCAGAAGTTCTGACCACAAACATACATTTGCTGACAAAGGTGTTTATGGTATTAGTAGTGTTTAATCTAGTTGTTGCTTTTCCAACTCACTTTAGACATTGGCAGAATAGTCGACATCGGCTTTGCTTGCCATTTATTAAAAATAGAATAGAATAATTGTTCTGCATCCTAATTGCGTAACACACTATACGATCAATAAGACACTGTTTCATTTTGACAGTTTAACAAATTTTTCGATTATGAAGCAATGAAAAAAGAAATACATTAGCAATATCCCTCAAAATTAGTCAAATTATCATTGATCGTGTTACGCAATTAGGTTGCTGTTTTGATGTGAAACATCCTATAGGATCGCTTTGGTAGTTATACCGACTCGTATGCTATGACGGACAGCAAACGGCATGACGCTATATTATGCCGTCATTGGACTCAATCAATTACCAATCAATTTCGATGTTTCACATCTGCCGGGCGCGGTCGTCCCATGACAGGCAATTTTTTTCCACCGAATAACGTTTTTCCTTATGTTATTTCAAGCACACATACATAACCCAACACAATTACTTACACTGGTATTCAGCCGCATCCGGTTAGAATGGAAGCCGACCCCAAGATAGTTGGGAAAAGGCTAGGAAGATTGAAGATTGAATTACTTACACAATTATTATTGTATACAGTTAGAAAATAATTGTGTAAATAATAAATAATAAAAATGTGCTGGGTTTTGTGTGTCTCTTTAAAATATATTCATACAACGAAAATGCTAAACAAGACTACGAATATTTAACTTTTATTATAAATATTCCAATACTATTAAGTTGTACATCACTATGGCCCGCGTAGGCAATTCTACCAACTACAGCAAACATCACTTCCGCTTTTGTAAAAAAAAAAACATTTCGACTGATATGCTCGATGGTCTGACTGAAATTTCCCCATCAAGATCAAGGATTTTGCAGACCAGCGCGACTTGTCGCGCGACGCGCAACGAACAATACAATTTCTAAGAAAACTTCACGGTATAACATTAACCGGTGTCGTGGTCTGCACAAAGCTTCAATCAATCTACTCAGTCGGCTGAGTTGATTATTAATCCGGAGTCCACTGCTGGATAGAGGCTTCTTCCAGGCTGCGTTGCAATACCTCTGCCGCCTAAGCAGTCATTAAATGCTATCTCTTATTTTACTCTTGTGCCCCTAAGCCCAATTTATCTCCAATTTTTCCAGAGTGTATTGCATGCAACTATGCATTTGTTTTCTTTGCATAACTATGCGATTCGATAGAATCACGGAGCACGAAGAAGCATCGGCAGCAGCTGCTAGATAGGGGCGATATCAATAGCCAACACTCTACCCTATTTATATTTTGTAGTCTGTGGCCAACACGGAACACCATGTAAGGCTGCCTGTGAGCGGAGAGGAGAAAAGAGGAGCGGAGATGTGTCAATATTAACCAATAGAATCTTGACTCCACCCCTGAGTTTAGATCAGTGATCCTGAGTCAAGATTCTATTGGTTAATATTGGCACATCTCCGCTCCTCTTTTGTCCTCTCCGCTCCAGTGGACAGGCAGCCTAAGAGCCTGGCCACGACTTTGAGCGGGGCGGCAAGCGGGGCGGCGAGCGGGGCGGCGAGCGGCAAGCGGGGCGTTGTCCATGCCAGAACAAAAAACTGGGGACACCAATGGATACAATGATACAAAATCACGAAGTATATGTAGTCCCTGTACAAAATAAGTTTAAATATGTTTTTCAATTTTGTTGGATTATAATCGAAACTTTTCGCCGACTAGAAAAAACAGATGGCAGCGCTGTAGTAGTCTTCACTTTAATTCAAATAGATGGCGCTAAAGTAAATCGCAACTTGTCAACATAGCGAAGCTCCGATAGCTCATTACTACTAAAATAGTATATTTTTAACCGAATTCTGGTTTGATATATCCAAACAATATTTTTAAATATAGATCATTGTCAAGGGTTTTTATTATATTGATCGCACAGTATGTCATTAATTATTTTTTTTACAATTGTAACAATAATTTTCACAAACATTTTGCAAACATTCATTGGGGTGGTGGTAGAATTGCCTTGGTGGTTATATTAATAATAAACTGGTAACCCCAATACAAATGGCTGCTAATCTCTGAAACTTGCGCCGGTGCTTTGCGATATTTTGTGATATTTATTTCTGTGTTTTAAAAAAAATATTTTGTGAGTGGTTGTGTTAAAAACTGAGATAGGATTATTTTAGTGCATCACAAGGGTGTCGACCACAGAGTACTTTATACTTACTATGTTTCAAACGATGTGTGATGGTGGTGCGTACGGGATACTTTAACAATAACTTAAAATGTCGAAAATGCAATGCATCACGGAACAATTATTATTCGGCAGTGGTCTTACAGCGGTATGTATAATATAATCCAAAGTATAGTACCAATTTCAATCGGTATTATCATTCTGTTGTTGATCAAACAATTCAACCCTAAAATCATATTTTCAGGTTGTATTCTGTGGAATTTCAGAGTAGCCTCTTTGTAAGCCGGCACCTTAATCAAGATCCATTCAACCTAGAGAACTTCTTTGGGGCGATTAGAAGTCACAGGTCCCGCAACATTAACCCGACATACGACCAATTTGAGTCTGCTTTTGCCACTCAGCTAATAAACAATTTAAACAGTGTCCACACCCAAAATTGTGAAAATGATTTTTGTGATGCTTTATGCTCCTTCGTACTCAACGAAAACACTGAAGCCACGTCCAAAATATTTTCAAGATAACACAATACAGGTCGACGGACCTGTATTGTGTTATCTTGAAAATATTTTTGATTTCACAGGCGAGGATGAAATTGAATAGATGAGATACAGGGAGTATGCAAGTCGACGATGGCTTTTTACTCCCAGTAAATTTTTTTTAAACTAATATAATTTTTTTTTGTCTTGTTTTCAAAAACGTATTCAAAAACAAAAATTAGAAGCGTATTATTTAAAGGACATAATTAAAATGTCTCTATTGAGGTTAGTCATTTTGATTTTATAAAATGATAGATTACTTAATTAATACTGTGATTAGATTTATGAATTTTAATTATTGCAAAATAATAAAAACAATGTTATCTGGGAGAAGACAAGTTGATAATAAAGAAGATAAAGTATAAATGAAAGCGAAAAAATATCAGTAAATGTTTTTAAAGAAAAATGTATGTTATCTTATGGTGTCAGTAGATCCACGGTGGTAACCCGCAAAATTCAAATTTTCTTATGATTTTTGCAACTTGCAGGTCAGTGTCAGGTTGTATCTTGATCAAAATATGATTCGCGACCATAACAAATATGTATTTACAGAATTATAACTAGAATTATAATTGTAATTAATACAGCACTTCTCAAATGTCATGATTTCATGATAAATTAATTCAATTGAACAAGTCTAGCTTAGAGAGATGTGTTAATGATCATAATTCTATATACATATATTTTCTATGGTCGCGAATCATATTTTGATACAAGATACAACCTGACGCTGACCTGAAAATTGCAAAAAACGTAAGAAAATTTGAATTTCACAGGCTCCCACTGCAGATCCACTTTATATTAAACTAGCTTTTACCCGCGGCTTCGCCCGCGTGGATGTCGCAAAATATCCCACGGGAACGTTCTACCAGGAATACATACCTAATAGCCAAGGAAAAGATAATTGACTAACTTTCAGCGGACGCAGTGGTAGGCTACTACAGCGCCCGCGTGGTCAACCATAATTATTTTGTTACGCGTAATTTTGAAACTGTGATATCTCTTAAACTATTCATTTAAATGATGTGATGTAAAGGCATATTTTAATCGAAATTGAATGCCCAATTTAAATAACCTATTTAATTGGATAAGGATTAATAAGATACCGGTCAAAATAGCTTCGGAAATAACAATGAAAATTTTATACAATTTTGAAAGATAAAAATGGTTATTGTGGGTCACCCTTAAAAGATAGACATATGCCATCGCGGACTTTTTTGTTGCAATTTTTAAGATATACAATACTCTAGAACATAAATTTGATTTATCTCTCACGACTTACGCAGCGCACGCCAGTAAAGCTCCCAGTCGGCATGATTTTTTCCGACATCTTCAACAATAATCGTCATATTTCAGCCAATTTACACAAAACCTTAATGAATTATACACTAAAACCTTCCACATGAATCACTCCGTCCAATGGTGAAAACCGTTTGAAAATCCGTTCGGCAGTTTTTGAGTTTATCGCGTTCAGACAGACAGACAGACAGACAGACAGACGCGGCGGGCGACTTTGTTTTATAATATGTAAGGATAAGCAATTTTCCGAAAGGTGTATGGATAGTCCTCAGCTTCTGTACGTGCTGGAGATGACTCAGTTGTGTAAAGAACTGGGAAGAACTTATAAAATTGTTCCAATATTTGAGAGAATTTTTTGAATAGTTTTATCGTTTTTCATAGTTCAGCAGCCTAATTTCGTAACACACTTGGAATAATAATCCCTTTCATTTTGATTTAACAATTCAACAATATCTATTGCGTTTATTTTGTCGTCGAGCAGGCGAATTTTTCAAACATAATTATGAAGATTGATTTATAAACATATTATTATGAAGATTTTGTTGTATTGTCAAATTGAACGGCATTGCCATTTCAAGTGTGTCACACATTTAGGCTGCTGTAGTGTAGATGGGCTGAATGGAACTTCTACAGGCTCTACAGTGTAGAGCCTGAAGACGTTCCATTCAGCCAATAGTTAAGCGATAGGCAAGTATACAAAATAATGTCAGCTGGAAATCTGTTTATTGAGCAGTTTAGTGCTAGTAGTACGCAAAATATTGATATAGGTTATTATAAGATAATTATGGAGAGAATTGAGCCCAGGCCAGACTGTTTATTTTTTGTCAAATAATCTAGTAGCTAGAAATGTTTCAAATATGTACTGTCACGAGCACTAATATTTATACAGTCAGCAACTTTTAAAAGTGATTTTCTCCTACTGTGTTGATTGTTATTTTATGTTGTTACGAATATAGTATTTTGGAACCCATATTAAATATGAAATAGGTCTTATCTTAAAATTGCAGTCAATATTCCACGAGAAAAACGCTTATGAATTTTGCTAATGGATCCATATTAGCGCTTGTGACTGTAGTAGTACATAATAGTGTAATAAAAATAAAAAAATGGATTTGCGCCACACAGTGAAACGTATGGCCATGTGACACTAGCTGAATTATATAAATTGTATGGTCAAACATAAACCATGAGAATATACAATGTTTGTGTGTAAAATTTATGACATTTTTATGTTTGTACAAGAATTTGGCCATACAATTAATACTTTACCAATACTAGCAGTAGTGAAAAGGAGTTTCGTGTTAATCTATTTTGATAAGTGTACTAAAACTGCAAGAAAATTGTAATTTTCGAAATATTCACTCTAATTTTTGTAAAAATTTACCTTTATGTTAAATGTCATGTCATTGCTTAATTACTTTGATGCATAGTAATAAAAACATGATTACTATAATTGTATTTCATTTAAGAGGGTGCATCCTAAAAGTTGGCAACGTCGTAAATAGCTGTCAAATAGTTACCTGTTTTGATTAATTTGGAAATAATACTGTATGAAAATAAGAAATGTGGCTAACTAACTAACTAGAATATTAATAATGAATTGCAATTATAACATTGAATTTGATGTTGTACCCGTTTTAGATGTAAAAAAGTCATTTGGAAGGTTTCCAAACACTTTTTTACATCTAAAACTAACTATTCGGTGTAACGATATTAATTGTTGCATTTCATAATCAATATTCTAGTTCGCTAGTTAGCCACATTTTTTATTTCCATACAGAAATATTATCAAATTAATCAAAACAGTGAAATATTTGACATCTATTTGCGACGTTGCCAACTTTCAGAATAAACCCTCTTAACAATCCTTGAATAGTAAAATACTACAGAATAAAATATATATCTATATATAGCTATAGGTATACCGGTATCCTATTCAAAGGTGTAGTTCTAACTAGAAATTTCAGATGGCGCTAGTTTCTTTACGAATGCAAATGACCCCGTTTCATGGTACAAGATTGGTCTCTATTTCAGTATGTTATAATGTACTCTGTGGTTAGCGGCAGCAACCGCGGTGGACGTACTTAGACTTTTAATTTTTTTTTTATTGACATGGCGTTATCCAAAGTGGCTCTTCTTTGCCTCGAAAGCAGTTATTATTTTAAACAAGATATTTTGAATATGCGGGAAGGAGTGCACGCAGTTAATAAAGACCGGTATAAATATGGTGAATTCCGTAATCTACTTATACAAAGAATACAGAAAATATCCGAGAAAATTTTATGACTACAGAAGAATGAGTCTAGAAACTTTAGATGATATTTTCTATATATGAATGAGTGATAAGAGGCGTGCACTTTTGGATTTACCAAACTATTTTATTCGTCCAGCCGCGCCGCTCTGTCCGCCCCTGCACTGCCGTCGTCCGTACCGCTCTGAGTAGTGGCATCTCATTCACTCGCCCATACCGCAGGCGCGACCGCGCCGCTCGCCGCTGCCGCGAAACGCTTGGCAAATACCGCTCCCGCTGCCGCTGTGAGCGGCGCGCCGTGGCATGCTTCATATATTTCTATGCATTTGTTTTTACCGCTCGCCGCCCCGCTCACCGCTACCGCTGGGAGCGGCAAGGTCGCGGCCAGGCCGTAAAACAGGCATGGCATTCCGAGACAATGGTCACGTGGGTGACACTAGGCTACGTCATCACATCTGTGTTACCAGTAATAATAACTCCCCAACCACCTTTCTTACCTGTGCGAATCCGATATAACAATGAGGTATATATTTTTTAACAGAATGTCGACTTAAAATCTTTCCTTTTAATTCGTTTTTTGTGTTGCAATAAAGTGGTAACTGGATAGTGACGTAGGCATGTGTCACTCCCGGAATGCCACAGTCCAGAGAAGATAAATGCTCTGTGCTTGTTTTCATAAACCATTGCCAACACTTTATAGACAAATCTGTTTTACTCACACTACTCGCACTAAGCTCTTTAGGGCTTAGTGCGAGTTTCTATTTACCATCTCGATCAAACGCATCTAGCGCGTTTGGCGTTCCGATTGGCCCTTCACCGGGGAAGGCCGGCCGGCTGCCAATCGGAGCGCCAAACGCGGTCGATGCGTTTGATCGAGAAGGTTAAATGAAACTCGCACTAGAGGCCTCAGATCTATCTTCTTCAACCTTTTCTATTTATAAAAAAAACTGGTCAAGTGTGTGTCGGACCACGCACAATTACCCCGTTCCGTAGTTGGGATGATTTTATACCAAAAACAAATAAATTGTAGTTGAAAAACATATTCTTCCATACATCGATATACGTCACGGTCAATTCTCCAAATGCAAATGTAAGTTGGTCGATTATTACTCGTTTATATGTAAAGCCTAGCTGTGATAGTTTTCCTTTTAACTTCGTTATTTATACTACTGCCGTGAATTTTTTCACATAACCAAAAACAACCATTTAACTCGCCCCTGGGAGGATACTTGACTATAAAAAAAATTGCACTATAAACATTATTATAAGAAGGCTATAAATAAAGCATAATAAAACGGATACCTGAATCGAAATTATGGTGTTCATGTTCACCATAGTTAAAGCAATGGCACGTAAAATTTTATCGGAGAGGCAACCGAATGGCGATTGGTAATCAGAGGGCCTAGTGTGAATTTCATTTACCTTTCTCGATCGTTCCGATTGGCCCTTCACCGGTGAAGGCAGGCCGGCAGCCAACCAAACGCGGTCGATGCGTTTGATCGAGATGGTAAATGAAACTCACTCACACTAAGCCCTCAGTAAAATCAGTGCTACAGAAAGTGGACATCGTCACAAATAGCTGTTATTATTCCAACGAATAAGGTCTCTGGGTCTTGAAGTGGTATACCGAACCCCCCCGTAACGTCCAAATGGAACCCAAATGGGCGAGGGCGAAGATATGGGGGGATGGGGCAAAAATTTTTTTTTTTGGACCTGCCACCTGTTTGTTAATGCGGTTCCTTTGAAGTTTATATCCTTTTGTTATAGTTAAAAAATAATTGCCACCCCCCAACATAGTTGTACTTAATTGAAATAATGTCTTACGCGCTATTTCATTCTTGAAACTCCTTACCGATGATTATTCACTGAAAATGAGGGTCAATTTTGTCAAAACCGGTAGGCATTGATACACACAATTCCTTGCTTAGAATTAGAGCTTTCGAATGACATGTCCGGACATGTCAAAAAAAAAATGTTATGTCCCACCCCATAACTCCGCCCCCGCCCGTTTGGGGTTCATTCGGACGGTACGAGGGAGGGTTCAGTATCACTTCAAGACCCAAATTACCAATCGCCATCCGGTTGCCTCTCCGGTAAAATTTTACGTGCCACTGCCTTGAATAAGAGGAAAGTATAATAGTTATCACACACCCAATATTTTTGAACGACACCCCACGCCATGGAATAAATCATAAAAAAAATCCCCAATTTACGTGTAGGTGTAGGGTACCAGGATAAAGTTCATCTCGCTTGTTCAACTTGTACATAAACCGGCTGATTGCTGAGCTCAGCAGCACCATGGTCGGATGTCATATTGACGGAGTGTGTATCAACATAAGTTACGCAGACGACATGGTGTTGCTGAGACGCAGAGTCCAGCGCTTTTGGAATCGCTCGACGCTCTTAGCGCGGAATGGGTATTTTTAAAAGCTTTTATTCAACTTGCAATGTTTGTATGTGAGTTTAGGTGGAATCTTGCAAGCTGAGTTAAAACCACTTCCTCTTATCCCACGGAGTTGACATTTTACATGTTGGTTCAGTTCCAAGAACAATACATTTTTATGACAAGCATGAGTTGGGTTGGTTGGCTACCCAGGATTGGCTCCAGACGACAAAACTCCTCAACCTTCAATAGTACAGACACGAAATTTTATATACGCTTTAATTATAATATTTTGTTCTAAATTCCACCATGATCTGCCTACTGCATCCAGGATTAGCTTCGGACGAGGGAACTCCTCAACGGTCAATAGAACAAACAGCAAATTTTATATACGCTTTAACTATGATAGACCGTTCTAAAGTCCAACATGATCTAACTGCTGCACCCAGGATTAGCTTCAGACGAGGAAACTCCTGAACGGCCAACTGTAAAGACACGTAATTCAATATACGCTTGAATTATGATGGGCCGTTGTAAAGTCTACTATGACTTGGCTGCTGCACCCAGGATTGGCTCCAGACGAGGGAACTCCTCAACGGTCAACAGTACAACCACGAAATTATATTATGGATATGTATTATTTTGCTATTATACTAGATGGTAGTCAGGGTCTGATGATGGAGCCGGAAGACGACCATAGGAACTTCTAAAAAAAACAAGACAACACCATCTAGTTTAGACTGGTTGGTTTTGTCTTGACAAGAACCATAGCCCGAAGTAGTATCCAGGTCCTGATGATAGAGCTGAAAAGTGATCGAAGGAACTTCTCAATCAAACCTAAGAGTATAATATTATGTTTGCGGTCGTTGGTTTTGTCTTGCAAAGTACTATAGCCCTCATGATTAATCTGGAACCTTATGAACTCCTCTTAACTAGATAAGATAGCCCCGTTATGTTTCGGCCGTTTGGATTTGTTTTGACAAGTAGCTAGGCACCGTTAGCCCAGGGGTAGTCTAGGATCTAATGATGGAGTCAGATGGTGGCTATAGGGACTTCTCAAAAAACAACATTGCCCCGGGAGCACACCATAGGAACTCTCACAGAAACAAAATAACCCCGTTGTCTTTCGGCTATATTGATTTGTCTTGACAAGTACCATAGCCCCCTGGTTGAAGTCTGACGGTGGAGCTAGAAAGTGGCTACAGGAAATCCTCAACTAAATAAGATAGCCTTGATGTGTTTGGGGCTTGTTAGTTTTGTCTTGACAAAAACTATAACCCAAGGTAGTCTAGGGTCTGATGATAGTGCCGGAAGGTAGCCACAGGAAAACCTCAACTTTACAAGGTAGCCCTGTTGTGCTGGACTCGTTGGATTTGTCTTGACAAGTACCTACCTTACAAGTGAAGGTGATAGAACAGATATTTTATCAAAAATGTAATAATAAAAAAATAAAAAAAACAAGCTCTGTCTCATTAGTGACGGTTTACACCTTCAGCTGTCACTAATGAGACACAATAGAATTTTAATTGTTATTCCCATCTGATGTCCACTTGGACAGTCAAGCGGATCTTTAATGTTTTCTTAAAAGCTTGAGGCGTGAACGGCCTTTTTAAACATAAAGATAAGCCAAGCTTAGAAAACATTATCTGTGTAGACTGTTTTATGCTCAGAGTAATAACTCGTAGAGTATATATGTTCTGTGGTAATAACTAAAGCATAGGAGGGAGGGTTTTATGTTGTAATTTTAGCTTGTTGTAAATATTTTTATTTTGATCTGGCATCACCACAGAGCATGGCATCACTGGACGGACAAGTGGACACTCCTAGGTATGGGTCGTTACGTGATTTTCGCGAAACGTAACGTAACTAGTGACTTCGAACGCGTCACCTGTTTTAAAACTAGTGATTTTAGTAACTAGTTATTTTTAATTCTATTCGGTGATTCAACATGGTGATTATATCGAAGTGTTACAGTTATTGGCGAAACGAAAATATAAATGGTTACTTATGTAATACGTTACATTACGTTACGGTAGCTTTTGGTTTTTTGAACGAATAAGATTTTGTAGCTACTTTTGCACTCGCAACGTACTTTTGTTTCGTTTCTCGCTTTTCATTCGATCACTGCATTGTAATGTAACTAGTTACAAAAATCACGTGTTTCTGTGTGACTCGAAACTAGCTATTCGGCTACATGCCCTGTAGCCAGTTATTGTAACTAGTGACGTGAAATAACGCCCATACCTAGACACTCCCGTGCGAACGTGCGAAGCAACAGAAAAAAAAAAAAAAAAGTGGACACTGAGTGAAAATGACAGATTCTATCATGACGTTGACGTCCATTATGTCCATAATCGCAGCATTCCTTCATCTATTGCTTCCGATCTTTGATTACATGTATAAAATCAAAGCCCTCCGTTAGGAGTATATGTGTTCTGTGATCAAAGCTTAGGAGTATATGTGTTCTGTGATCAAAGCTTCCGATATACTAATCGCACAGATTTAATTAAAAATAAAAGTATTTTCACATTGTGATGTGAAGTTCAGATATTTTTGCTGCATGATTTATAGGAAGCAGTGCAATTAGTAAGAATAATTTGTGGTTTTTGTCAGGATCATTTTTATGGTAATTATCAAAGAAACTAGATAAAAGTACATTCATATTTTTGAATGACTAATAGTGGCTAAAAAAAAAAAAATTTATAAAAACAAGAAAAGTCCTATTGTGCTTAAAATTTGTTGATAAACAAGGTACCTAGGTACTTACACGTATTTTTTTGGTAGGTACCTACCTAATGAAATTTCTTTTTTTACAGTTACAATGGCTCTGATTACGGACCTTCCAGAAGAAGTCATTGTGATGATTGTAAGAAGACTAGAGTTTTCGTCACTGTGCAGCATGTATAATACTTGCAAATTTTTCAGAAATATACTCAGTTTGCATGGTGTTATTTTAGAATGCAACATATCTCTGAGTATAGTGGCCACAGTGAACACAATGAAGCTTAACTTTTTTAACAGTATATCAAATCATCTGCTAGAGCTCAACATGTGTGGTGTTCCTGACTTAACCAAAACAAAAGTTCTACCAGCATTTAAGAAGTTAAAACGTCTGAAAGTTTTAGATATATCATACACAAATCTAAATATTTTAGATTTAATGGCAATACATAGTGCATGTCCAACTCTGAAAGATATTACCGTGGACTTTAAATTTGGGCCAGTTGTTCAGATAGCAGAAGATGCTTTGCAGCAGTATCAATCACTTTTTGAACATTTTGAAAATGTTCATTTTGTGGGTGCCTTATACAATTTGTTATATTCTATGGTAGTACTTCATATTTTACAGAACTCCAAATTAAGCACACTTAAATTCAGTATTGTTGAACTAGATACTGTACATACTACATTTACTACAAAGACTAATACGGGGAGTGAGATACCTAACTTTAGTCACTTTGCTGCCTATTGGTTGACAAATTGGAGATCAAAAAGAATATTTGACAATATTAGCAGTTTCCCTGTCATTTCAAAGATACAGTTTAAAAACTATGAATTTTGTATAATCTACACATCTGAGAGGCATGTTCATGTTCCCTCAGTTTATGCTTCACCATTATTTAAGAATTTCTTCAGTGAACAATTTAATGTGAATATACGGTGTTACACAGACTACGAGAATGATCGTAAAGGTAATGTTGCTTTAATGCTGTGGAACAGAGAAACCACACAATTTGATGACATATTTTTTCGAAAATTGTATAGCCGTGTTAAGCCATGTTTCCCTTTTTATTATGAAGCACTCTCTGATGTTAGCTGTCCACAAAATTCTGATTGGATCTATACAAAACCAAGACCTATTGAGGTGACCAATCAATCAAATCAATCTGAACAATTATTAGACAGAAGGAGGATAGCGTCAATGCCCAATGTAATACTAGATTATGATAATTTTTTGAAACACAAACTTAAGGCCCAGCTAACTTTAGTTTTTTTACCAAATCAGATAGTATCAGCCTCCCTACCATGGAATGGCCACTATTTTAGTAAAATTACATTTTTAAGTCTAGGTGGGTATGTAAAATATAATAAAGATTTCTTCCTAACTTTATTTGAACGGTGTCATAATCTAGTTACACTGTCAGTTGAAATTGCAGCTATTGCAGCATGCAGAACTTCTTATGACATTCTTCATGCTATAAAAGCAAGTCAGTCCTTGAAAAATTTACGCTTAATTGATAAGGGAATGGATTTCAAACAGTTTTTTGATTTATTAAGTAAGTGTAAAACTTTGGAAAATATTAATTTAGTAGATACGAGGCAATGGGATTTTTGTTCAATTGGTGACCCTACTTTATTAGTAGCATCTTGTGCCAAATTGTATAGTGTTTTTATAGAAGCACCATTTGTTGTAACAGGTATACCTAAACACTTGCAAAGTTTTAACAAAGTTAAAACAAGTTTAAAGAGACCTCATCTTAGGGTTGTAATAAAGGAGAGTTCTAGCGATACTTATCTATATGGCTTTGATCCATTTTTGGAAGTATTTAAATTAAATCCAATAAAACCAGTATGAGAAAGATGTGGCGAGATGACCTCCTGGACGCGTACCGGTACGGCTGGTTTGAGGTGGCGCGGGAAAAGAGTTCCTGGGGGAGGCGTTTGCCCAGCAGTGGGACAATATGGGCCAATGATATTTTATGTATTTTACTTATTGATCCTGCCTGATAAGAACAACATTGTAGGTATCTATTTTTGCTAAGTTTACAGGAGAGTGAATTACTTAAGTAGGTAGGTACATTTTTTTTGGTTTGAATATTGATATTGAATAACATCCAATAAAGCACTAGAAGTATAAACGTACGTACGACGTCTAGTAGGTACCTACCTATATAAGTAGACGTTTTATGCCCTAGAAAAAAAAGTACATGTTTTTTTATTTTCTGATGACGCGGTAGTTAAGCTTCGTGCTTAAGTACTAGCGCGACGCACCACCGTTTATTGTTATACTTACCGTGAAGTTTTCTTAGAAATTGTATAGTTCGTGTCGCGTTGCGCCGTCGCGCCGCACTGTCTGCACGAGCCTTTATTCAGCACTAAGGTACTGGTCCTATACCCTAATTACGTTATACACGATCAATCAGAATTTGAATCGTTTTGAAACAGCCCACCAATTACACATCCATTACATACTTCAAAGGTTCGGAAAAAAAAACTGCTCAACAAGGTATGTAAATAACGCAATGAATATTGTCGAACTGTCAAAATGAAACGGATTAGTCGGAATCAATGTGTTGCGTAATTAGATATCTGAATAAAACTACCACGACTTCGCCTGCGTGTAATTTTTTTAATAAAATAAAAATATCCAGGAACAAAAGTACCTAGGTACCTAGCATAATACTATGTCCATCTCCAGGAAACTCACGTAACTGTCAATTTCATAACTTTTTAAAGCGTGAACAGTGAAATGTTGATGCATTTTACAGCTACAGTCCGGCCTTTGAGGGAATGCGTTCCTGACACCTGTCAGTTGGACAATTTCTGGCAGTAATAAAATCGCAGCGATTATTTTTCGCGTATTGTATTTTCGACGCTCTGCTTAGCGCCGAGAGTTGAATATCCAACAGTATATTTTTTTGACGCGCTGGGATACGCGCTAAATGCGCTGTGTTAGATATTCAACTCTCGGCGCTAAGCAGAGCGTCGAAAATACAATACTCGAAAAAAATCGCCGCGATTTTATTACGTGCGTGCGAACGTCTGCTAAGTATCGTACGGTACTGAATTGAACAGCGCCGTGTGAACGGCCGCTAACTTAGTAACCTACTAGGTACACACGCCTACACATCGAGCTATACATTTCCAGCGGGGCTAGCACAGGCCGTACCCAAGACGTTTGTGACAAGACATTATAAATTTTATCATGTCTTACAATTTGTCTTAAATGCTAGCACGGGTCAACCATGTGATAAAATCTGAGGCGCGACATGCCTTTCTTGTTGCTAATTTCATAGTGTGACACAGTAAATTAATTTTTTTTTAATGTCTATGATCATCTGAATATGCGACCAAATAAAATAATACGTTTTTATAGTGCAGGTTCATACAGTTTTACAACTTTTTAATTAATTTTGTTGTGAACTAATTCATTTTTGACGTACAGACGTCAGTCTTAGGTGGCATTTGTGACAAAATTGGTGCGCCCATAGTAGCAAATAAGACATATTGAGTCCTAAATAAACGTCAAGAAGTTATGTCACAAGTCAAGAGATTATCCCACGCCGCCGTGCTAGCATTTGTGACAAAACTGTTTTATCGCCCAAATTGTGATAAAATGTGTGATTCAAGCTATCTCACAGCGGGGCTAACACGGGTGTACCCAAGATGTTTGTGACAAGACATGATAAATTTTATCATGTCTTACAATTTGTCTTAAATGCTAGCACGGTTCAACCATGTGATAAAATCTGAGGCGCGACATGCCTTTCTTGTTGCTAACTTCATAGTGTGACACAGTAAATTTAAAAAATTAAAATGTCTATGATCAGTGAATATGCGAACAAATAAAATAATACGTTTATAAAGTGCAGGTTCGTACAGTTTTACAACTTTTTATTTTTATTGTGAACTAATTCACTTTTGACGTACGGACGACAGTCATTATGTGGCATTTGTGACAAAATTGGTGCGCCCATAGTAGCAAATAAGACATAGAATCCCAAATAAACGTAAAGAAGTTATGTCACAAGTCAAGAGATTATCTCACGCCGCCGTGCTAGCATTTGTGACAAAACTGTTTTATCGCCCAAATTGTGATAAAATGTGTGACTTAAGCTATCTCACAGTAGGCCATGCTCGGTGCGCAGTAGGCCATGCTCGCTGCGCATTTTAAGCTGACCTCGTATTGTACGGAAATCGTTTACAATGCGAGATCACCATAAACTGGAAATGTATAATGCTTGATGTGTAGCCGTGCGTACAATATCATGATAAATTGTGTACCTAAGTAGTTAGGTACCTATAGCAATTCGCTTCACAATATTAACATTGTTTCTAAATTCAGCAGGAATAATTAGGTATGTAGGTTACGGCTACGACTGAAATTTTTTTTTTTATTTATTGCCATTTTAATTTTGTAATAAACATAAGTTTTATATGTACACAATTCAAACCCTAAACAATAAATAATAAAAAATATTTATGTGAGTTTTATAAGTCTGTTTCATTTTTATGCTTATGTATAAATTTTGCGAAAGACAAAGATAGCATGCCCAAGACTGCGCTTCCACCGCAGGCGTATGTTAGGACTCCCCTGTAGTATTGTGGACATTCTGCTTCATTATTACATTTGCTGTAACAAACAATACCAAATAAGTAAAATATGTAATTGAAAAACAAACAAAAAAATACTGCTTCGTTGGTCCAGTGGTCGCAAGCGCTACTGTTGAGCGTCCTGGGTTCGATGCCCGGGTCGGGCATAGTGTTATTGGGTTTTTCCATCTGGAATTTCTCAGTAGCAGCCCGGACTCTGGATTTGTGCCCGGTTGGTGGCAATATGCTCCACAAATCTCTTATGATCTCAATCTCTTTAGTTCTTTGTTTAAAATGAGATTGGTTGGTCGAACGAAGAGAGTCTATCGTTTCTGGAATATTACCAGAGCGAATCGTCTATCTGGAACCCCAAAGACGTGGATCAATGACACAAGTTACGTGTCCGCCATGCTTGGGTGTACGTAGCGTAGCACACTGACGCATTCACAAGCATGAAACGTCTTCCAAATGCCAAGCGAGATTTGTGGACGCTTGGGGTATAAAGACGTTTGCTAAGGCTTGGCAAGCATGTAAAGCCGGCATTATGGTGCCTTTCCAATTTTCCATGCTTGCCAAGGATCGGCAAGCGTCCACAAGTACAAGCGTGTAAAGAGGGCGTTTGGCTTGGTTTGCTTGAGCTTGTAGACCACAGAACAGATAACTCTTTTATCTGTTCTGTGTTGTAGACGCTTGTATCAATAGCCCGAGAATTTTAAACTTGACATAACTAGTCACAGCTTGCATATTTAATGGTAAAAACAACAGTACAATTATTTTCAGACACTTCTTTGTTAATACAATATGCATCTACGTAAGTATCTTCATATTTTAACTTAGGGTTGCTGGAGAGATGCTCTACAGCGACATAAAAAACGAAGGTTCTGTACCTACCTATTCTTAGCCTTTCAAGGTAGGTACTTTTTTTTAAAGTAGGTAGGTATGTACAAATTGAGTACATATTGGGTAGGTACAAAAATGTTATAAACTTATAAATGGAAAAACCGGTGATGGGGTTGCTGGGGAGCACGACGTGAAAAAACAAGAACGTGCTGAAGCCCATACGCGCACCCGCAGTTCCAAACCTAGGTAACCTATCTACTGTTTACCAAAAGATGAAATTAATTGACAATCAATGAATGAATACTAACTAATTTTCGATGGCGACAACTGCAATTCCCGTCACGAGTTTATCGGCGAAAGTGACGATCGAGTAGATGGCGGCTCCTTGATGAGAATGGGGGCCGATCAAGTCCGCAGTCACACACAGACTGGACACGAGGGTTATTGAACTACCCGCACCTGGAAATAATAATAAAAGCGTGTTAATAACAGCGATGATAGTGCGTAGGGCGAGACCTGGCTAATGATCGATCCCTCAGCAGTGACATATGAATCCTCGCCACGTAGTACTAACAGATAGTCCTAGAACTCGCGTATGTAGCCGCCGCCGCCGCCTGCAAACCTCTTGAAAAAAGATGGCGCTGATTGCGATTGTATGGAAAAGCCCGGACGCCCCATACGATTCCCTCAAATGACGTAGGTAGAGGTAACTAGGTAGGTACCTAATATAGTTTTTTAGATGTAAGTACTTATAATTAAAATAAAACTAGCATAGGACGCATGCTCAAGCTGTATGACGGCAATTATTAACCATAACAAGGAGGACGTTATGCATATGGCATTTTTTTTTCATGTATTTAGGAACTATAACGTTTTAGTGCAAGCATGGGGTACCAATTCGAACAAATTATATTAGTCTTGAAAAAATATCATAGATGGCAGCATAGGTAACAATTATGAAATTAACAGTCACTAAAAAACGATAAACGGAAGATTTTGACTGAAGTAAGATTAGTAAAAATCAAAACTTCCTTGTTTAATGCTGATTTATCTATTCATCTATTGTAACTCATAAATCTCGTATTTTCAACAAAAAAAGTTAAAACCTTTTTGTTTAGGGCTCTTTGCAATAGATGGCGTTTTACATCACTGTACCACATTTATGCTGTAGCCAGACAATAGCCCGACTTAGGGAGGTCGCATTTCTTTGTATGGGATTGGGTATCTGTACGTAGTATTATATTATCTGTGGTGCAAGTCACATTGCTAGTAAGTAAACATCATAGACTCTCGTTTCAAAAGGAATTTGACATAAACTTTTTCAACACATGAACTCACGCCTTCTTCCCATGGGGGTATGCAGAAACTACAGAACGTTACCTGCTAAGCTAGGATACTATCCCTATAGACCTACTCTTTTTGCTTTTTGGCTTTTATTCGTATTCGTAAGACTTACCAATTAACGTAGCGACCATATATATTTGTACTATATTAGCTTGTGGATCTATAGCTACAGCTATCCATAGACAGCTTATCAGACTTAGTAGACTTCCTATTAGGTACGCCATCTGTGGAAGAAATTGATTATTGAAAATAATGTTTAAGTACCTACCTATTTTAAAAGTATTGCAGCAAGCATAAATGGTTCAGGAACTAGCCAAATTACTAAGAATATTGACACTCTTGTATCCATTCCATAGCTCCCATCCATAGCACGCATTCATAGCACGCATCCATAGCACGCATCCATAGCACGCATCCTTCCATATTAAAAACATAGGTCTGCTGAACCCGTTTCCACGTTGTATTCCCGGTGTCCCCGTAAATTACTTTCCGTTGTCCATATATTATTACAATACATTAACGGAGAGCGTTCATGGACAACGGGGACAACGGGAATACACCACATAGCATAGCACATCTCTAGTGGAAAGGCGTTCGCCAACAACGCCTCCGCAACCGGGCCAGGATGACTTGCTTGCTGCGATAGGTACCTACGTCTATCTCATGTTATGCTCCTGCGCAAGACGTGAACAAAATTGCATGGGAGTATCATTCACATAACCATAAACCGTAGATATTATATCCGAGTCTGAAATTACCTGATTCCCGAATCGATTAATCTTACTCTTGAGAAGTAAAGAGAAGAAGAATGACGATATGTATAGGACTAGGGGAACACTCGCGACCAGCTCGGATCCAGCGCTAGGGTTGTACACCAGGCGCTCTTCTAGGAACAACGGCACGTAGACTAGACTTAGAGCCCAGTATAACCGGGAAAATACGTATCTGAAACATGGAAATCAAAGTAGGAATATTATAAGGTGCCTACTTACCTATTAGTTGCTTAGGTCACAGCTTAGGTAGGTAGGTACTAAGTAAGTTGTAGGTAAGTATCTATCTATCCGAGTAACGATTTCACCAAAATAGCTTAGTTACCTACCTACAATATTAATGATCACTTGTATTTCGTGTGATAGGTAAATTACTTAGGTATTACAGACATTATAAAAAAATATATACCTACTTATAATTTCTGTGATCGCCAATGGCTGACCTAGATAATGTAGGTTGAGATTTTTTATGGCGCTGTTTTATAAAACGATGATTCTACTAAAACGATGCTAGGATGCCACAGCCAGCTCGACAATTTTGGCACCAGGGAAAGGTTAGGTACCTATCCTTTTGACCATTCATACAGTATGTTAACTAACAGAGGGCGTTCCCGTTAACCCGCCATAGTATAGCGTCCATACATGCTAGAAAAAATATTGAAAGTGAAAAAAAATAAGATTTAAAAAAAAAATTAAAATATAATTTTCATTTTTTTTTTTTATTGATACGTAAATGTAACACTCTGTACACGCTCACTTGTCTTTCAACTTGGAAAGACAAGTGGGACAAGTACGCGTGTACAGAATGTTTGTTTTACGTATGAAATTAATATTTTTCGTGAATATTTTATGATAAATTTTTTTATTTTTTTATTTTTCGATTTTAATTATTTTTCTAGCATGTATGGACGCTATACTATTGCGGGTTAACGGGAACGCCCTCTGTTAGTTAACATACTGTATAGAAATAGGAGCATTAGGAGTTAGTCACTTTGTAGACTTTTGCAGACAAGCTTAACAGGTACCTAATCTAGTCTGCAAGAGCCAGCGAAGTTCTCATACTTACAATAAACTAGTTTGATATAGAAGCGGCATACGAAGAAAATACATAATTTTCGACTTTGCGACTTCAAGAGTTCCATTTTCTTCGTTTTGTACTGGAGCCGTTCCATTATTCACAGCGTGACCATTGCTTGTTTTTTCTTCTTTTTTCGATTTTAATTTGAAGAACATTTGAAATAGAAGGAATGATAATATCCCGATCCCAGAAATTATTAGTGATACATCCTGAAAAACAGAGAGGAGGGTGTAACGTTGGGCCTTTTTCAGCTGGTTAATAGCGGGGCGGCTAGTGGACGTCTTCGGGGAGGCACAGGGATTCAATGAAAGGTAAACCTCACCAGGGTAAGTCTGTCTTCTTTATTCTTAGTATTACAATGTAAACTAGGAACCGCATCCTTTACAGCTGAGAGTGGAAGAGGAAGTGAACCAGTAGTGCTGTGCCACATAGAGTAGTGATGTATCATCTGACTAACAGAGGGTAACGTTTTCCCGCAAAATACCTAGGTATCCCTATTCTATCGTAGGTAAGGTATTATGTATAATATGTTCTATGATCCCTTCAAGTTCGGTTGTTCGAACATCCGATTCATCTTTCGTGAGTTTTCGTTTGAAATCGCAGGTACGTAATATCTACTCAAATAGGCCTATAGGACCTATAGGCGTATTGGAGTAGGTAGACCCCAGGTACCTACTACTATAATACCTATTAGGTATTTGAGTAGGTAGGTACCTGGGGTCTTCCGGTCATCAACACTTTATGGTAGGTACCTAGGTACCCTTCACCCTCAGTAGGTGCGACTAGAGCATGACTTAGGTCTATTTAAACTCTTGTCTGGAGTTGATGTATATCAATTGTATGCTAGTGTAAATTAAGTTGATTTTTTTAAATGGTTGGTAGGTTGTATCTAAGTAGGTACTCACTATTGAAATAGTCATAAAAAAAATTAAGATGTAGCGCAAACAGAACTGGTAAAGTAGGTACCTACATACCTACTTAAATGTTCCAACAACTCATATTTGTTTACATGTTTGTGAATTAAATTGCGAACGCATATTAGAAGATGCACAGAGGATCACAATGTGAACCTCACATTGTTAAAAAACAGGCTGAGTGTGTGTCGGACCACGCACAATGAAGGATTCCGTAGTTGGGATGAATTTATCCCAAGAACAAACTTAACCTCGTACTTAGTTCAAAAAATGTTCTCCAAAACATCGACATAGGTAGGTACATCAGGGTGAATTCTCTAGCTGTAAATCAAGTTTGCAATCGCAGAAAAATATTATTATGGGGTAAAATTCCAAATTAACGTTTTTCGAATTTTTTCCTTTAGTTGTACCTACTATGAGAACTTGGGCCTGTTTCACCACCTACGATTAAGTTCCTATTAACTTACTTGGCAGGTAATTTCATACAAATTCTGTTCCATTTTTGAATTTATTCAGTAAGTAGTGGCTATTCGGACATTGTGAAATAGGCCCCATGCTTCTGGCCTAATTTCATGATTCTAGCCTAGGTCAATGAGAAGTAACATAAAGGTTTTCATTTATTTGCGAGTACCTACATATGAAAATGGCAGCATTTGTTTATTGCGTTGACTTAAAAGCTTGATTTTTTAAGAGCTTTAAGGGATCATAGACTTACCTACGTATTTGATAGATATTCATTTCAACTTAATACCTCCATGCGTTCTTGAGCAAAAGGGACAGACAGAGATGGACAACGAAGTGATCTTTTTTTCATTTTGAGGTACGGAACCCTAAAAATGGAATACCTACCTTGCTACGTAGGATAGGCATCTACTTGCATCAGGGTAGATCGGTAAATTACAGTGCATGCCAGCATGTTATAAAATGGATATTTAATTTTAATCTAACGATAATCAAGCTAACTTCGGTAATGATGGTGAAAGCGAACGGTAGAAATTAACTGGGTATCATTTAATCGAAGATCACAACAACCATGTTACGGGTTTAATTAATGTCTTACCCTGAATTTGTAGTCATCCATGGGTCCAATGAACGTGCTATAGTTGCTGGCTCGCAGCACCACCCATGTTATTAGGTACACAGCCAAACTTGACGTCACTGAAGCCATATATCTGAAACAGGCAACAATTACTAATTTATTATTAACTAAGTAGTACCTACGCAGGTAAGAAGTTACTTATATAAAAAATAACATGCATAACTCCTTAACTCTTACTACTTTTAAACATACCTACGTAGGTAGGAGAAAATTTAAACAAATTAAAAATAACAAATCCGGAAAATCGAATGTGTCAGGTGTGTCCGAAACCCATAAACGCACATAGGAAACCAGTATTATAGGTACGTTTAAGAGTACAGAAAGAAAGTATCTATAGGGAAGTAATTTGCCATATTGATTTTATTGATGTGAGCACCTACTCGCAAGTTGGAGACTATGCCCATAAGAACGAACGTTTGTGTTAATTGTCTTTACCCGGTAAGTACTAGTTATGTAAATATTATCAATTTACTCAAATGTTTTTTTTTTTCTCTTCACAGTGAGAAACTGGAGCAGATTCGGGTATTTTTGTGCATTAACCGGCTGTCGCCGTGAGGCATCGATATTTAATTTATTAAGGTAATTATTGACCCAGAGAGCGAAAGCGTCTCAACTTCAAGTCTGGCAAAATTTGCTTTCGTGTGTCAGTTTGTTGGTCTCCTCCACAGGTCGTATTTTACAACCGATCTGGACGAAACTTGGTATACAGGTTTTTTTTCTTCGGGGATTTTCGATTGGAGGGGTACTCCCACCAAAAAGGGGCAAAAAGCGGGCTACTGGATATCTCCACCTTATAAGTTCGATTGTTCTTTTTTTATTTGAAAGTTTTAAGTGGGTCTCATAAAAATTTTGTGAAGATCTGATGAGAATTTTCGGCGTGATGAGCAGAATAGTTCCAGAATAGTTTTACAAAAGTTTGGGCTCGCGAGGAACTATAGTTAATTTGGGCAGGGCTGGCAAAATCAACGGAACGTCCTATTAGGCCCGCCCGTCTATGTACCGACGTATATGTGTAAGTAATGTAGGTATCTATAGCATATTTGATTGCCTGCAATTGGTATGTAGGTTCAATTTCAGAGTACCCCGTAGACCACCTCGCAAACCTATAACACCCTTAATAGCCCCACCTTATCGCCGTACAGTTTTTGGTGGTAATTCGTCATATAGGAACGCAGCGACCTGGTTGACTTCCACACAAGACTCAATATCGACGTTTGTCAGATGTAATTATCGTTTTATGCCGTTTTAGTATTTATTGTAAATATCTAGAATTTAAAATTAAATGTATAATTACAAAGAGCATTTTGCATGTGGTGTTTGCCTGTAATTGGTTGTGCAGTTCAGGGACCATTTTGGTTACCCATTGAAAGGGTTTTCAATAGGGTTTTTCTAAGCAGTTAATCAAAAACCTATACAATGTGGGTAACCCATTTGAACGGCTTAATCAAAAACCCATACGATGTGGGTAACCCATTTGAACGGCTGAAAGGGTTTTCGATAGGGTTTTTCTAAGCAGTTAATCAAAAACCTATACGATGTGGGTAACCCTTTTGAACGGCTTAAATTAAGCCATTCAAAAGGGTTATACTTTCAACTCTCTTAACTATAACAGCGCAACATTCCGATCGGAGCAATGTAATATGATCTCTCGATGATGGGCATAGTTTGCAAAATGGAATAGCACTTATTAAAGCCCTATTACATTTCGACGGTGATTTTTGCGTTAATTAGGCAACTTTGGCGTTCTTATTCTGAGTAACTGAAAGACTTCGACAACGATGACTTATTGAGTGGTGGAGAAGAGTTATTAGTTTAGTTAATAGCGGCTTCGCTTTTTGAAATTTTTGCTTAACTATCTAAAAAAAATGAATCCCTATTTATCACGCGTGAACGGACGAATTTCGCTAATTCATTATTAATTTAATAATTAATTTTTTGCTGTGTTTGTTATTGTAAGGAGAAGGTTCTTAGGATGGGTAGGTGAAAGTAGGGTAGGTAGGTAGGTAATGAGGTAGGTATGTACGTAGGTAGGTAGGTATGTCGGTAGGATAGGTAGGTATGTAGGTAGGTAAGTAAGTAGTTATATGGGTAGGTAGGTAGTTAGTTAGGGTAGGTAGGGTAGGTATGTAGGTGCGCCGTAGATAAGTACTTAGTGCTACCCGTGCGAAGCCGGGGCGGGCAGCTAGAACCGACAAGTCGCGGGCTCGAACTCACTGGTGGGCGCGGCCAAAAAGCAAGCTATCTCATCTGGCATCTGTGCGACAGAGATAGTATCAGTGATGAGCAGTTAGACGCTAGTCTAGCCGCACGTCTAGTTAGCGCGCACACAAACACCGTTCCGAACTGAAACGATGTTATACGAAGCACACAATAGTGCACCGCCCCGCCGCCACAGAGTACTTTATAAGATACCGCCGCCGCCGCTGTGTCGCTCGCCGCCGCGCCGACGAGAATTATAGATAATATGTACCTATGTGTACCTAATTGTTATAGTTGACTACGGTCTATAAATTGTTTACAAAATTACTACTATCTTCTTATTTCTAGGTAAGTAGGTACCTACTTACTTAGTTACCTATTCATGGACGTACGCATAAGGTAGGTAGGTACCTACTTACCTACATTTTAGTGTTCACGACTGTTTGTGATATTTTTGCTTGTTTATCTAACCTTCATACAAGCAAAATTATCACAAACAGTCGAGGTAATTATTACATTAGGTACCTACTAAGCAGAATGCAAATGTGACGAAACTGTTTTGTTTTTGATAAGATTTAAAAAAAAAAACCAAAGATAAAATAGGATTAAAAAAAACGACAGATAGATTATAGACTAACCAGGTGCGAACTTAGACCCTCTGATTTCGCAAGTGCCACATTACACCGCTCGACCACGGAAGCTATGAGGACAATGATTAAAACAGCAAACCTATTCGCAATTTTTTTGCGCGTATCAGATTTTCGACGCTCTGCTTAGCGCCGAGAGTTGAATATCCAACAGAGCGCATTCAGCGCGTATCCCAGTGCGTCAAGAAAATACACTGTTGGATATTCAACTCTCGACGCTAAGCAGAGTGTCGAAAATCCAATCGCGAACGTCGCGTCGGCTTACGAAGACGCTATCACGCAGCTCGAACGAAAGCGCGAGGCGAAGATGCGACGCGACGCGGCGTAGGTATTTTCCTACCTCATAATCAGCTGCTGCCAATTTGTTGATTTAGTAATCTATAGATAGGTACCTACTATACTAGGTTTATCTAAAAATACTAATATTATAAAGCTGTACAGTTTATTAGTTTGATGTTTGAATGCGCTAATCTCACAAACTAGGTAGGTACCTACCAGTTTAATCATTTTTTTGTAGCCTTTGGTTATGTTTTAGGCTATAAAACATCACACTGCTGCTCATGGGAGCCGAGCAGTAGGATAGGTTCCTACGGGAACGCGGGTAAAAGCGTGGGGAACAGTTGGTATAAGTATGTACCTACCTACATATATATAGTACATACCTAAATACGTTATCAATAGAATAAAGTTTTACCCGACTGCCAGAGGAGGCTTACCTATATATATTTTTTTTTTCATATCGTTGTAATATTGATTTACGATAAATGTTATAAGTACCTACCTACATAAACCTTTATAATACATATACAGTAGCTTCTGCCCGCGACTTCGTCCGTGTGAAATTTCGGCCCCCGACCCACCGCATCGCATCCTATCGCCCCGCGCTTTTACTTCGTTTTCGCTTAGCGTTCTTTCTGACTTTTTTCTTTATGCTCGGCTCCTAAGGGTTGTAGCCAGAGCTGGGCAAAATACATGCTTTGTTTTAATTAAAATACAAATTACAAAATACTATCTCGCACTTATTTAAAATACAAATTACAAAATATTTTTAAGTCCTGTATTTGAAATATATAATACAAAATATAGTATTATGACTATTTTTATTTAAAATATAAAATACAAATTACAAAATACAGTCTGGTGTTAGGTTAGGTATATAAATAGAATAGAACTAATCCAGCCCAGCCTAAGGCAAAGGGAATATATTCTTACCATCATATTTTACAAAATGGCGACCACTAAATATGTCACAGCATTCACAGGATTCACTCTATCGCCGAATGAAAATTACAATTGACAAGTTATGTAATTGACAATTTGACGTATGTACCTGCAGTACAGACTACAGTACAGTTTAAGTGCAGTGTTGCCAACTTTAAAGATATTACATATTTAGCGGTCGCCATTTTGCTTACGAAAGCTATCGAGCGCTAGTTTCTACAGATCGCACCCATTCATAAGATCGCTAAATGTATTTATGTTCAAATGTATTTTGGAGCCATAAGTATTTGAAATACTAATTACAAAATACCTCAGCGTCAGGTATTTGAAATACTAATTACAAATTACATTTATAAGAAGTAATTGAATTACAAATACCAATTACGTATTTGTATTTCAATTACGTATTTCAATTACAAGTAATTCAAATACTGCCCAACCCTGGTTGTAGCGTGATGTTATGTTGCGTGGTGGCCTACAGTCTTTCTCAAGAATGGAGCTAACCAATGCAAAAATATTTTTTTAAATCCAGATAGAGATAGGTACCTACTAAATACCTACTACTCGAGCACTCCCCCCCATTTCCACGACCACAAAATAAAAGCCATAGCGCGCCGTCGCCGCGTCGTCGGCGTCGGTAAAGAGTGTGAATGCAAAGAGCGTACGTCTTCTCTTGCCTACATAGGGTACCTACCAACGTACCTACACAACGCGGCAACGCCGCGCCGCGCCGGTCGCTAAAACGCCTGCTACACGGTCGCCTGCCGCGACCCGACAGAGGTGACCATGGTGGTTTACAACCGTGAAGATGATGTTTATACGACCAAACGTTGAAACAACTTTGCGGGTCGCTAACCAAGGTCACCTCTGTCAGGGACGTGGTTGGCAACCGTGTAGCAGGCACTTTAGCCTCAAGCAAGTCGTGGCCGAGCAGTAAGGTAGAAAATGTAGGTACCTAAGTAGGTATTGGCCAAAAGAAGATATAATTATATTATAATTTATAACAGAAAATATGCTCGAGGAGGTAGGTAGGTACCTACGAAAATAGATTACGTATAATAAATTGTACAGACGCCCCAGCACATCAAGTTACTACAATCTGTCAAATTTCTTTAATAGATTTTCAACTTTATAGCTAAAGAATAAGGTTCAATGTTGATTGAGAAAATTTGACAGATTGGAGTAGGTTGGTGTGCTGGCGTCTGTTACACAACACATTTTTGTAAACGATTCCGACTAATCAGTTTCATTTTGACAGTTCAATAATATTCATTGCGTTATTTACGTTGTTGAGCAGATCTTTTTCCGAACATAGGAAGCAATGGATTAGTAATATGTTTCAAAACGATTCAAATTTTGATTGATCGTGTATTACGTAATTACGGTACTGTTCTTCAATCTTCTGAGGAGCTCGTGGCTAAGTAATAACAAGCCGCACGGGTCCATCCATCAGGTTAAGCTACGCTTGCCGGGGTTAGTCAGTGGATGGGTGACCATCTTTACATACCGAGACTCCGTGCCTCGGAAAGCACGTAAGCCGTTGGTCCCGGGCTCCCGGCTGTCATTTGTGGATCTTTGACAGTCGTTACGAGTCGTCAGAAGCCCGAAAGTCTGACATCAGTCTTACCAAGGGGTATCGGTACCGAGGTCAAATAGGCAGTCGCTCCATGTAAAATACTGGTATTCAGCTGCATCCGGTTAGACTGGAAGCCGACCCCAAGATAGCTGGGAAAAGGCTAGGAAGATTGATTGGTAGGTAGGTACTGTTCTTCAATCAACCAACACAAATTCACTGACACAGCAGCGTCCACTCAAACCAACAATTTTATTCTAATTTCAAACGATACCTACGATAATTTTCTCAGGGCGAAGTCAAACAGATAAAGTAGGTAAAAGTGGAAACACTACAACACGCACGTGTGTGCCTGAATCAAACGAAAGAGCTTCAGGCGTGCGTGTGACATTTCGTGCATGTGTGCGCGAGCGTCACCCTCCGCACCGCGCCACCCGCGCCGGGGTGTACGTTACCCCAGCAAGAAAGTGTCTCCTAGAGTTATATGAGTAGAACGTATAATTTGTGCCTTATTTGCTGTAAATGTGCCCCCACATAAAAAATGTGTGCCCCCTGTCGTTTTGGAAAAAAACGGAAAAAACGATTCTTGCTGGGGTAACGTTTTTCTAGCAGGAAAATATATATAAAGACAAATACGGGCTTTTTATTTCTATACAAAAAAGAGCTACCTATTTTTAGTAGTTTTATTTTCATCATTTTCACATTCATCACACATTTCATGAACTATTTTTTTTTTTTAAACTTGGGGACCAATAAAATTTTTGGTCAAAGACCTGGCAAATGGCAAATATCTGGATGTATTTCTTTCGTTCATAAATAAATTACTGGATGTATTTTAATGAAATTTAGAATGGAGAAGATAGCTTACCTTGGAATATAGCACTTAGGCTACTATTTATAATGTACTTAATCATGTGTAAGGTCATAGAAACAGCTAGTAGGATATAATCCAATAACAACTTTATCTTATTACTTATTACTTTTCTACTTCATTGTACTCAGGCACAACACGTGTGAACCGGTTAGTGAGTAAAGTAAAGAAGCTCATCGATATGTATGAATCCGTCGCTTTTTAGTAGTCATTCATATTTGGTCGGATAGCCAGCCGTTGCTTACATATTTTGGTTTTTTGCTAATATTTACTTAATGCGAAACATTCCAAGCTGAATATTTTCACCATATATTTTTTACTAAAGGCACAAGATTTTGGTTTACACCTACACATCTGGGATTGAGCCGGTTCCTTGTATTTTGCCGTCAAAGTTATGACACCATCGTTTTGACTTTTAGGAAGATTATTCAAAAACGCATGCATGTGAAGTTTTGAAACTTTGTATGGTTATTATTAGCGTCAAGAAGGACCGAATACAGTTTTCAGCGAACTTATACCTTGTCTCATTTAAGCGCTGCGATGTATTTTTGGGTTTTCATAAAACCGCGATAACTTGAAAACTATAAATATTTTCTTAAATCTAATTGGGGCACTAAGGGGCACACATTAAGAGCTACTCGTGTATGTTTATTCTACAGGGGCACATGCAATGGTTTTTGAGATATACGATTCATCAAAACGTTTCTCCAGCAGGAAATGCAATATCTCGAAAACCTGAAGGGGCACAGATTTTATTTTTGGGGGCACATTTTGGCACACAAATAAGCTCTATGGCCATGCATATTTTTTCTCTCTCCGATCATGCGTTTAGAATTTTCCTGCTAGAAAAACGTTACCCCAGCAAGAATCGTTTTTTCCGTTTTTTTCCAAAACGACAGGGGGCACACATTTTTTATGTGGGGGCACATTTACAGCAAATAAGGCACAAATTATACGTTCTACTCATATAACTCTAGGAGACACTTTCTTGCTGGGGTAACGTACACCGCGCCGGGGGAACATTATTGAGTGAAACGCACAATAGTTTATAGTAAAACGAGCGCGTCAAAAATTACGAAAAGGCCTTTGGTAAAAAGGTTTTTCTGAAAAAACCACTGCATAAATCAATTACAAAGATTTCGTTTTCGAGATTTCACACTTCTTGTATTACTTATTTACGCCCAAAGTTGCGTTAAAATTAGCAAGAAAAACGAATCTTTGTTGGCTCATAACTTTTTAATAGCTTTTTATTTTACTATTCTGCTTCCGTACAGACAATTTTAATAATGAGACCTAACTATATCATGTTAAACTTTGAATGTACGATGTCAAACAGTGGAGTAAAAACCCTCCGAAGTTTGTATGGAAAAAATATCAAAGTGTTTCACCTTAAAGCCAAAATTCCGAAGCAACTTTTTCATAAAATGCGCGACGGCACTTTTTTGAGCTCTTGGCTTGAACTATTGTAGGTACATAGCAAAACTAGCGATGGTGTATGGTACGTGGTGCTCGCGCCACCCCACCCATCACCTACTTAGCGCACATTTGTTGAATAACCTTGTGTTAACCCGAACAAAACCCTTATAATAAATAGGTCATTATAATGAAGGGGTAACCCGTTCACTGGGTTTCAAGTATAGAACCCATTCAATGGGTTATCATGTAACCCTTTCAATGGGTTATCATGTAACCCATTCAATGGGTTATTATGTAACCCTTTCAATGGGTTATCATGTAACCCATTCAATGGGTTTCAAGTATAGAACCCCTTCAATGGGTTATTCATATTGAAGAGATAACCCTTTTACTGGGTTTCAAGCATAGAACCCATTCAAGGAGTTACTTCAGATAATGGTAACCTCATAAACGGGTTACCCTAACAAAAAGCTTAACTCGTATCCGGGGTTGCGCGGTCCCTGGTGCAGTTAGATTTAAGACACAATTACTTATATGTTCCTATCTATATAATATCTGTAACAACTGTTGGTGAACCTTAATTAAATAAATAAAATTAAAATAAATATTGATCTGCATCTCAAGATTCAACTTAAGTATAATAGGTACCTACGTTGTGAAAATTTAGCCCGAAAATTACTAAATAATTTTAAACAACATGCTATTAAAATTACCTGATTGAAGTCAGATCAGCGCGTACTTGTAGGTTATCTGAAATGACAGGGATCATCGCTAGGTGAGATATCTGCACCACTGCCCATCCGATCTGAAAGATGACGATGAGGACTCCGTAGTAGACCGGCATCCACCAGGCCAGATAGTCGGGGTCGTTCGTCAGCCAGCAGCCCCAACATCTCACGAATAGCAGGGGAAAAGTACACGTCACTAAGGCGCAACCTGAAATTGTAAAAGTGCCTTTTTTGGTAAAAAGTACGTGACAAGGGTCGTCCGTACCTACCTACTTACACGTCGCGAAGTTAGATTGAATGAATCAACGATAACATGGAATGTGGGTAATTATAATTCCCTAAAATTATACAATGCGTGCACCATATCCCATGGGCAGAACACTGGAGACACGAGATGCAGACTCGGCTGCACTAAATTATCCACAATAGCTTTCCAACACTAAAGGATTAAGAACAGCCCTTATTTTTTCCACATTCCTTGTTGTTGTTGATTTAGACAATTTTATAGGAATTCCTATACATAAAATAGATCAGTATGGGTAATCTTGTAGGTCATAGTTTAGTTTTCTGTTTATCCTATCCATGTGAGAATATACTTTTTATTTATTTTTGTTATAGTACTAGAGGTATGTTGTAGAGATACTTTTTTACTAATTCAACTTTATTTAACCACTTGCTTCTGCCCTCGAATTTGTCAGCGAGCATATTGAGCTATCCAATGCAAAAAGATTTTTTCAAATCCGACTCATAGTTACAACATACAAACTTATAAACAAACTTTTACCTCTTTATAATATAAAGTTTCGTTATAGATCTACAACAATACTCTACTTGAATCCCCGAAACGATCAATTGCAAATTGTCAAGTTTTACGTGATTGATACACATTGATGCACAAATTGATCGCCTACCAAATGCAATTGAAGCGATTGATAATACCTATTACTACAATAGAAATTGATGGCAATTGATCGTTTCGGGGACTACTTACCTGTGCAGTAGGTTCCATGATTCATGACCCTTATTTTAGCGGTTGTTGGGGAAACCCAACTTCAACAGAGGACGTAACAGGTTGATTCTGATTGCCGATGTATAAACGGCACAACGCTTATTACCATTTTTGGCATGCATAGAGCTACTTTCCATTGTTTGCAAATGAGTAGGAATGCCATGCCTATAAAAATGTACTTATATTGTGATTATGAACTTTCCACGAACCTTGCCTTTCGCGACGATCACCAAAATTCTATATCTGGTGTTTATTAAACAGACTCGTGGCTTGTGACTTTACTTAGAACTACCGCGGCCCGCGAGGACAATGAGCACAAAAGATGTTTTGAATGTCTATATAAACTATCAGGGAGATTTAACCCAAACCACTTACTTAAGTACAATGGGAAAGACGATCCTAAGTGTTTATGTTAGCTATATTGTGTGTGGAATACAGGTATACACGTATTACCTCATTTACCTACATGAATTTTCCCAACTATATTCTGGTCGGCTTCCAGTCTAACCGGATACAGCTGAATACCAGTATTTTACATGAGGCCTAATATGACCTCCACAACCCAGGTACTGGATAACACGATACTCCTTAGTAAGACTGATTGTCAGACTTTTGGGTTTGTGACTACCCGTAAAGACTGTCAGTCAAATCTACGAATGACAGTCGGCACCAACGGCTTAACGTGCTTTCCGAGGCACGGAGGGGTCTCGAAACTTATGTCCTAATGGATGGTCACCCATCCACGAACCGACTGGCCGGCGTAGCTTAACCTGTGATCGACCCATAGGGCTGTTGAATTAATCGAGCAATTTCATAAGTTCACGTAATTTCCTAACGTAGGCAGTTAACCTATACATACCTATTTACTAGGTATTATTTTGTGTAATCGTACATTTTCACACAATTTTAATGTAGGTTCTGTCATAGTTAATTCGTATAGGTAGGTACTTTATACATACCAGCTAAATGCCAGGACTTCAAGCTTCCAAATCTGTCAGCTAACACACCCACAACTGGAGTAGCCAATGCGTCTATAACTTGACCTGGAATTTACAAATTAATAATATTATGGAGTGAAAACAATGAAAAAATATACCTATATAATATATGACAAAAAGATACAGCCAATAAGGCTCCGTAACAATTGTGACAAGATCTAAGATCGTCATACTCAGTTTTAAGTTATTTCAGCCTACTTTACAAATTCTGCATATTGTTCAAATGATTTACAGAATGCAAAAATCATGTGAAAGAAAAATAATAATTTACCGGTAAATAATTTACACTATGTAGGTAACATGTTATGCATAAGTATTTACGAGCAAAGCATAATGGAACATAATACTCGTAATAACTAGATATCGGTTGTTCTTGAAAAACAAAAGAAAAGGCGAATGGACACAGCACAGCAGATGACATTTTTCAAAGCCTAGCAGTTATTATGAAAAATATGAAATTTCCAAAGGTCAAAAGCACAATAGGTAAAGACCGTGAAATTACAGAACGTCCATACCGAATTACAGAACTAAGAACAGTAGGTAGCTCAACAGAAACAAAATAATGCCTTTGGGACAAGGCCACATTCTTGTAAGTTATAACCAACTGTGTATACTGCGACATTCAATGATTTTACCCATTACCAGAGCTCTTATTCCAAATGTTACAAATACGCTAGCATTTTAAAAGTCAATAACAGATATCATAGGTTTACCTAAAAGTAGCATAGCACCAGCCAATGCAGCTCTCATGTTCAGCACGGCTTGGAAGAACAGCATCATGTAGGAGAACCACATGGCTGCACAGAGGTCGTTGTACACATGACCCAGGCCAAAAAGCACGTGCTGACTGACCCGCCACCATTTTCTTTTGAACGAGCCACTGGAAAAATAAAGAGAATTGTGTATACAATTGGATAATAAAACAAGATCTAATCTTTCCGACACAATGTTTATGCACAATTGTAGTCAGGCGGTTCAAAGACCAAACGACGCTTTATTCGCTACGTCATAATAACTGGAATTTTGTAAAAGAAGTCAACAATCCGTTACGTCTGTTATACTTACAATTATTTACCCGTGTGTTATTTCAAGAATGGTGAAGTTATTAATTGATTTTCAGCTCACTTAAAGGTTTGGTAATTAGTTTCATTTCGTTTTACGATATTTCGGATTTAGCAAACTAACAGGTGTTTTCAAATAAATGAAATAAGACTGATTCAGCTTCAGTATCGGTTAAGTGAAGACTGGTTATGGTCAATCAGCGACTCCACCACGTGGACATCTAGAGCCCAACCTAGTTATGTATTTTACCGCAGGCAGACTTGCAAGTAAGTAACTGCAGCACCAATAAAGCAGTTTCAATTTAGAGCCATATAGAGCAGACGGTGCAGTGTATGTGGTCCCAATAAGTGCTTGCCTAACACCATACAAGTTACGAGCCGCAAAACCATGTTGTAGTTGAGTACGTACCTACCAGTACGTAGCTACTTCTCAAGACGTTCGATTTGCACTTGAGCGTTACATTACACTGCTATTGTTATCCGAATTGATCGAAGCTGCCAGTACGCTAAATTAGACGAATTGGTTAAGAAAGGATCCTAAGAGGATATTCTTCGTGAGGGGGAAATGTGTAGTTAGAGGTATTCTCGTAAGTGCTTGTGGGAAACGAACGATTTTCATTCCTGGTCCCATGCGCGCCGGGTCATTTTCCTCATTTACCTTAATTCAGTTTCGTATGTCACTAATGGGATAAGTTGCACTAAACTGAATTTGCACGAGATTAGATAAACGGTCCTGATAAGGAATGCTAACAAGTAAATTACCTCAAGTTAATTTCAACTTCTTTGGCTTCTTCTTTGTTGGTCTCTTCTATTTTTGTGTCCACATCCGTCGCTCCATATTTCACACTCATTTTTTTAATTTACGATCTGTTATCTGCTCGCTTTTGCGAGTTTTAAAGAAAACGTGTATAAATTGTAACATTCGCTTGTCACCCACGGTGAAGCACCTTACACACAATGTTTAGTAAAACAAAAACACTTTCACATCTGTGCTAACATTACACTGTTTTATTGCTTAGTTTAATATATTTATTGGGAAGTATTTGTATCGTGTTGTTCGCGGTTGCGAGCGCGTGTGCTATGAATGGAGCACTCCACTTGTGTGACATCAAATTAGCCCCTATACCGAGGAGAATATAAGACAACTGCTCTCCTATAGGCGATATTCAATTGTCTAGGGATCTCCAAATGTCTATTGGTCGTTAAACTTCCGAACATTAGTTAATGGTATGCTTACAAATAGCAGCCAAGTAGGCATTTATGTAATATTTAATTGCTAATTAATTAATCCAACATTTGCAGTTGCATAAAAAGATAAAGTATAAAAAAGAACAATTATTTATGACATTTAATGATGAGTGCAATCAAGCGAATATGAAAATGTGTTACGTATTTTAGACAACGACTTGAACTGGACTTTAATTGTTGAAAGACAATTGTTTTAACTACTTTATTCAGAAGCAGAATTTCTCAGCATATCTTGTTACCAATAATATTTACAATTAACTAAGAACATAAAGAAGTTTTTATACCTACTTTAAACAATAAAGAGAAAAATGCTAAACGCATCGTCATCATAGGTACTAAATACTAACAGCTCTACCTATTTCTAAGAAAATGTGCTAACATAATTTCAAAATGGAGAAAGGATCCATAATATTTACGAAAAATTGGATTTCCGACAGAATGATCGTGGGTTGAGTGAGACGATAAATTGGACTTACAGTGTGTCCACCTACGTGGTTGTATACATATAAGTGTGTGAAGCAAGTATGTGTAGGTATATTATATAGGTGATTTGACATGGCAGTGGCTTCCGTGGGTATTAGGTTTCTTTTCCACCCGCGGTTCATGCCTCACTACCTGCGTATACTGACCCTAATGTTTAACTAAAACACACTTTATCGATATTATAGGCCCATTCCAGTTTGTTTATGATGGCTTGTTAATGGGAAAAAATTATCGATAAATTGTTATTTTATGGTAGGTACCTAAGTACCTACTACCTATTAGCTAAATATTTTTTATTGACCAACGAATTCAGACTATTGTCTAAGTAACTAAACTTTCTACAACTTCATGTCAATATTCAGAATATAATTATCTCGCATCTTTTATGGAATCGTTCAATCATCAATGTTCTAATTTTCCACCTGTAATACCTAATTATAAAATTGACGCAGTACGTAATGTCATTGATAGAACACGTGTTGTTATAAATAGGTGCGGCGACAATGACCGAGTGTGTTAAATCTGTGATGAGTACCTATGTGTACCTACCTATGTACCATAAGCATTTTAAGCCTATAATGTTCCCACAGCCACTGCTGGGACACAGGCGTACTTACTGATGACCAAGACCAACACAGTATAGTGGTATTTGAGAGCAATCTCTTTTTTGTTTTGATTAAATTACCGACATCAAACCACTTCTTGTATAATGTTTTCATAACTTTGCATTATGTTTTCATAATCAAGTCCCTTCAATGTCTGAAAGTGCAGACCAGTCGCTGAAAAATATCGATCTTCCTCGAAACAAGGCAAGTACGAAACTAGATTATTATGCGTCCGAACTGAATGCATAATTTAGGCACTTTTCTAATTTCTAAGTTAGTATAATGACATTAATGACTATCTAGGTACACTAAAATTCGCACAAAAGATCGTGATTCGAAGACACACATAAGTCAAGGAACTCAGTAACTGGGTCCAATGACTGACTAGCTGATTTTGACTAGGTGACTGATTAGCCGATTTTACCACTCTTTTTGAATGAACTTTCAACAACCTTTTATTAGCACGGTGCACTCTGCCCCTTCAATGTGACAGTGGTCAAGTTCAGTGGTGAGGACTGTCCGGCCAGATTCGAAGAGATCAAAGATTGGTTGGAATAAGGAAATAGTTTTAAGTATAGCGATTTTATGGAAAGTGTCGTACGTTAATGTGGCTGAATGGCTCTAAAACCACACCGATATCACCTGTGGTTTGTCAGTTGTCGTGCACACGACCGCAGACGCCGCCGCCGTCATACCACGTCGCGGGTTCGAATGTTGGGCCGAGTTCACAATATTGCTTAGGTATACCAATAAATTAAGTTCGGTCCCCTCCCGACACCGATTCACTCGCCTCTCTCCGGAAATTCCAGTTAATAATGTCACTGAACAGCACTCGCATAATAGAATTTGCATTGGCTTTCGTTCTAAATTACAACAGTCAACCAATCATGCCGAGTTTCCGAAGCCAAGAAAATTACAAGTGGTTGAACGAAAAACTTATAGAAAGAACATTATTATAATGTATTACCCAGACCTCTGAATAACGGACACAGTCCAGGGAACCACCAAACGCGTATCTACTGTCCATGACTTAGACTCAGAACACAACTTTTTAAGTTTTGCTTACCCCATAATAAACAAAGCGTGATGGTGCAGATCGCAGCGCCATCTATGGTTTACGGCTCGAAACTTATTGCGGTATGGCTTAGTACATTTTGTAGTGGCGAACGGTTATCTGTGTTGCGAACGAATGGGCCGTGGACCGCGCAGCAAGCAGGCACGCCAAGTTACCAACTCAAGTGAGTCAGTCGTTTGACGACAGAGGACGCCACGAGTACCTGTATGTATTGGAGAAGGACCTATTATTGGAGAGGCCAATCCAGCTTGGATAAATTATTCTATTCTGTGCGTGTAGAGAAAAGTTTTGGAAACCCTGTTCTTTATTCGTTTTTTTGCAAGGACTACATTGTCAAACTAGAATTATTGTATTTTAGGTCATTGATAATTTGGAAATATCAATATCATTTACCTACACATAATCCAGATCTTATCCAAGATTAATTGTATTCTGCGATTAAAGAGAGGCACTTATCTCAATTATGAATCATTATTCTGCCAGTAACGCCACCCACATTTTTCTTGTTAGGTGGTTTTAAATGTACGGGAAGTTCCGGGTGGTCGTTGAAGTAAAGTGGGACAGATCACTCAGAGTCCAAGGATGGCATGTTGGTTTATCTAACATGCCATCCTTGGATAGGAGGCTAACCAGGCGTTTACTACGCCTGGACAGGAATGGCCTGCGCCTGGTGACCATCAGGAGACACTGCTTGCTAAACACACACAATAGGCAATAACGGACAGTCCTCTGTGCAGAGCGTGCATGGCGGCTGAGGAGACCGACACAGCACGTGCGCCAGCACATGCTCTTTGAATGCACGGGCGTCACCAGATTAGAACAGAAACCCTCGGGTCACCCAGATCCTACACAGATGTTCTGAACAGACCAGGAGACTTAATTATCTTCTGGAGGGAGGTGGGCTGGTTGGATTACCACCAAACGGCCGCTATGGCCCACGCACAATGGTCCACCTGACGATCTAAGTGCGGAAACCAAACCCTATAACATAGGACAACATAAGTCCGCCTAAAGTAACTTCGCCGACTTATACTCGGCTCAGGTCGCCATGACAACGGCCGCAGAAACGCCCCCTAAATGGTATTCTGGTCGCAAGTTTGACTTAAGTTCGGAGGTTCTACGAATTTTCACCTTACGCCGCTGCTTGTCCGTCTTTATCGAGAATTGAGGCTTCTCAGGATTCCGTATCAAAATGGTAAAAAAGGAATCTACACATATACAACATAAGTTATTACTTCGTCAGTATGTCCGTTCGTCTGTCACAGCTGGTTATTTCAGGAATATACACTAATGCTACAGGCACAATATAAATATTGTGCTACAGGCTTGAAATTTGGAGCACCTAAGTAAATAGAAATAGGCTCACCCCCTATTACATGGGACTTAAACATAACTGGCGAAATGTGGGTGTACTTACTATATGTACACCTCTGCCCAGCCCTTCGGGGACACAAGGCGTGATGTTATGTTATGTTAAATAGAACTAATGTTTGTCCATTTGGAGAAAGAATTGAAAAAATATTGCTAGTTTAATTGAAAGAAAGAAAGAACAAAAAAATACAACCGACCAAACAAAGTCAAAAATAAGTTTAATTTCGGAAGGTGGTTTTGATTTTCGTTTTTTGACACCGACTTCCGAAATTAAAGTTATTTGACTTTGTAGTGTCTTTTTTGGAAGTCGGTTGTTTTTTTTTTGTAAGTACTTTCTTTCTTTTAATTAAACATGCAATATTATTAGTTTTTATTTTTCACTTTTTAGTAGTGGTACCTACCCCACACAAATTAGAATACCACTACCAGCTATGTAAATAATAGTAACAAGAACTTATCATCATATCATCCACATAGGCTAAGTGAGAAAAATACGTATTATTGAAGCTAACTCAAAAACTACCCAAGCAAAGTTAATAAAATTTGTATGGGACCATCTCTGAAGTTATGACCTACTAAACAAAAAAAGAATAATCAAAATCAATGCATAGTTGGCGCCTGGCGGAGTAATCGCGTAACAAACATAGAAAAAAAAAAAACATATTCGAACACCTCCTCCTTTTTGTAAAGTCGGTTAAAAATTGGTTTATTTATCACAGAAACAGCTGCATACAAAACGACAAGAGTAGGTAATTAGAAAAGAAAATAGATCTAAGTAAAATAGTCATTGCAACTGGGGTTTAAATGGGGAAAATTCCCCAATAAGTATTGCGATAAGACCCCCTGAAAACACTATTAGCTCTATGAAAAGTGGGTGGACTCAAATGTGTTAAGGTAGGTCTTGTACCTTAAGTTTGGCAGATGATCTAGATCTCCACTAAGGAAAAAAACAACGGGTTGCACTCCGGGAGTGCCGGCAGAAGTGAAAACTTGAACATTAACGTTGTGCATTTTTGAATATTTTGGAATGGTTAGGGAACAAAAATAAACAATTTATTTAAACACTTTTCATGAAGTGTGTTTTGACTGCTTTTTTTTACCCATCAATATGGGTAAAATTTCTTACCTCGGAATCTCTATGTAGATAATGTCAAAGACAAAGAAGATTAAGATATTTACTTTGTCGGTTGCTAGGCAACGGATCTTACGGTCACGTCCTGACGCGAGTTTAAAATTTTTTACCTATCCCAAAAAAAGTGCACAACGCCGCTAAAGAAGTTTTCACTTCAAAAATCAACTTTTATCTGTCAATGTCACTTGTTTGTGATGGTAGTGGAGCCGGCGTGGATTGAAGTGTAGGAAATGATTTAGAATATGGGTGCTAATTACATATGTCGTGGCGCGAGACGATGCACGGTGGTCACGTATTAGGTCATAGGCCTCCAATGGCAATGATTGAGCTAAGCTATGATATTTGGTTCAGTTACCCACTAGTTGTTCTACCTGTGGGTATAAAAGGTTCTGCAATCTATTGTTCGCAACATTCCTTTTTTGGTATCGGAAGTAAACACATGAAATAAGTCATCAACCGTGTTATCACCAAGCGCTAATTAGCCTAAGACGCGACGCGTGTTTTCAAGTTCAAACTTATTTGTGACCTGTTATTTTGCAATGGACATTCAAGTTACAGGTGTGTATTGTTAATTATTAATGTATTATTTATATATTATTAATTTACTTTACTATTTTGCATTTTCAAGCCACCATTTTTTTTATAAAGTGCTACGCCGCAGCATTTCTTACGTATTTATTTCAGTTTTTTTTATGTTGAAGCTTTTACATATGTTCATATCTACTTGTGCCATTGAATTAGGTATAAAAATGTCGCTTAAAATCTCTACTACTAGACTTAATAAACTGTACTTGCGGCATGCTGCAGCTGTAAGGTGCAGCCAGGGTCTACGCCGAGCACCTGGGCGCGTAGCACTTGCTACGAAATATGTATTGTTTTTGATCCGCATTTAACTGTTTGTTGTTTTGTTTTAGGTACTAATATTGAGTGTTCTTTCAAAAGAATGCTTGTACTAGATACTTGGCTGTCTATTAAGGACAGAAATTCCGACCTGCAACGGTGCCGTTAAGTTTTTCAAGCCCTGATACAGTTGCTGCCTGATGTTGAGTATTTGGTTGCTGATGACTTAGAAAAAAGAGTTGCTAATCTTTGTGCTAGATTTGTAGCTATTTGGAAGCAAGTCTCTCGCATGCTCTCTAAGTACGGAGACTGGCTGAACGAAATTGAAGTTTGCGTTCTGTCAACTTGTGCAGCAGCAGGGAGCCACGACACTCAACGGCCAGCAGCAGAGGCTTCGACGAGCACTCAACAGCATCAGCACAGGAAGGACTTCGAGGAGTGTAGCAAGAGATCAAAACGCCGCAGGCTTGCAGAGTTAAGTAAAGTAGGCAGTTCCGCGATAAATTATTTGTTGGATGATTCAAGTCGATCTGACGCCGCTTCTTTAAATTTCAACACTGATGAAGTCTTGTCTCTCATAAATGAGACTAAACTGACTAAACATCAGTATCTTATGGTGAAAGACTTCATTAAGGTGAAACAATTTTATATTTTTTCCATACAAACTTCGGAGGGGTTTTACTCCGCTGTTTGACATCGTACATTCAAAGTTTAACATGATATCGTTAGGTCTCATTATTAATTTTGTCTGTACGGAAGCAGAATAGTAAAATAAAAAGCCATTAAAAAGTTATAAGCCAACAAAGATTCGTTTTTCTTGCTAATTTTAACGCAACTTTGGGCGTAAATAAATAAATAAATAAGTAATACAAGACGTGTGAAATCTCGAAAACAAAATCCGTACCGACACAGCACAATTGTCGAAGATTTCAATTAATTTTATTTCTAATTGATTCATGCAGTGGTTTTTTCATAAAACTCCATTTTCCAAAGGACTTTTCGTAATTTTTTACGCGCTCTTTTTACAAAAATTGTTCGGTACGGTGTTTCTGTGCGTGCGAACTATACGATGTCCATATAGACCAGCTTCTAACTGCTCATCCCTGATACTATCTCTGTCGGACACGATGCCAGGTAAGTCAGCGTGATTTTTGGCCATGCCCACCATTGAGTTCGAGCCCGCGACTAGTTCCACCTTAATGCAAAATCACCGAATGCATTACCATCTTATCCAAAAGTGTTGGAAGCTAAGAAGCGGTGTTATCCATCGCAAGAGTTTATCACGGAATCATCTCTGGACGGACTTATATTTCTGGTTTAAGAGGGTTACCACGGAAGAAGAAGTCTATTCTATCTAAAGAGGTGTTGAATTTGTTGTCGTTATAGAATAAAATGTATATAGTTGTATAATAAACACTAGATTTACATTATTTTAGATACAGTTCCTATTATGTAACTATTAACATGTAAATAATATATTTTTTGTCCATTTCTGTGTTTGTAGTTAGGTAATAATTAGGTATTAAAATATATATTTAAGTTTATTAGTTATTAAGTTCCAATTATTTTATTGTATTTTAGTAAGTATTTCGTCAAGTATAATAAATGCATTATTTATTCTAATAAAATAAGTTTTTTTAACATTAATTCGGTGTTTTCATTTTATTATAACATAAAGTATTACAAAAAAGCCTATTGATAATATCGTCGGCGTAGGTGACGAACTAAATACCTGCAATTTTTTGTCAAATTGAATTTTCACCATTTTCGTAACACCCATGCAATCCTGCTTCATATTTTCGCTTAATTTCTCCTAACAAGAAAAAAAATTTTATTTAGTTCTCCACCAACGCCAACGATATTTAGTATTGATAACGACAGTCATTACCTTCGCGCAACCCTATGACCGCCTCTCTTAGGGCGCGGAACCACTGTGCGATGGTGTCAACTCACACCTCGACCAGTTCTTATCAGCGTGAGACGAAGCGAAGGTGTCAGTCACACCTCGTCTAACTCTTAAGATCACGAGGGTCTTTGTTACCGCTTAGAGCTTATTGATATTAATGAATTATTGTTTCTGATATAAAAGGCGACGACGTAAATCTTATTGCGTCGAACGTGGCCGGAGGTCCGCTGGGTGTTCTCGTGGGAACGTTTTAAGACGATAAGAGTTTAGCATCAGAGGAGCCTGGATCAGGCAGTCAGTTCCATTCAGACCGTGAGATCCACTGAGCGCGACCCGCAGACTCGTTACGCCCTTCTAGTTCATCAATGAAAAGCTTTGATGGTTATGAGTTATACCTACCTATGTCGACTTTTCTAGTTAGAGTGATTATACGCGTTTCCTTTGCCCACGAAGTAGACAGACAGTTACATAATGAACGATTGCGCCCTTCTGATATCGTTTCTGAGCCACTCGGTCGCTCCGACATACGAGTATATAAATTTGTATTATTATGATCGTTTTATTTTAATTAAAGTAACAGCAGATGGACAAACCAATGCCCAAAAATATATGATAAATAAAGGCTTATTAAATGACCACTAAAAACATTATTACATAATTTAATTACATACAGTATGTTAACTAACAGAGGGCGTTCCCGTTAACCCGCAATAGTATAGCGTCTATACATGATAGAAAAAATATTGAAAGTGAAAAAAAAAAAAAAAAAAATTTTTTTAAATAAAATTTTCAATTTTTTTTTTAAATTGATACGTAAATGTAACACTCTGTACACGCTCACTTGTCTTTCAACTTGGAAAGACAAGTGCGACAAGTACGCGTGTACAGAGTGTTTGTTTTACGTATGAAATTAATATTTTTCGTGAATATATTATGACAAAAAAATAAAAAAAGGTTATTTTTTTTCGTTTTTAATATTTTTTCTAGCATGTTTGGACGCTATACTATTGCGGGTTAACGGGAACGCCCTCTGTTAGTTAACATACTGTATAGTTATGTTTAATAACGGTAAAATTTATCTATCACCCAAAACCTATAAAATAAAATGAATAAATTGGTCGTAATTAAAATGTTGTGGGCAGCTTCGATCCCATGCCAGCCATAAAATAGTTTACGTTTTATGCAATGTTTTCATGTGATAATTGAATTCCGAGAGAAATACCTTTTTTGGCGAAAACGTTGAAATTTTATCTAGGGTTTAAATGAGAGAAGATTAGGAATTTTATAAATTGTATTGATGAATAATGAAAGTCGGTTTACTGTTCATTTTCCGGTCTCTGACTCAAACTGGTTCCCCGACCCCGTTAGCAAAGGTAACTAATTTAAAAAAACAACGGGTGACACTCCGGGAGTGCCGGCAGAAGTGAAAACTTGAACATTAACGTTGTGCATTTTTGAATATTTTGAAATGGGAATAATTTCGCACGAATTGCTTTATTTATCAGTATAAAAGTACTATAATTTATGTGGTTAAATACAATATTCATGAGTAGTAGTAGTATATTTATTTATTTTCAAAATATAGTCTAACAAAAGTATGTTTTGACTGCTTTTTTTACCCATCAATATTGGTAAAACTTCTTAGGATTTCCTAAGAGGGCCCTATGTTAGTTGATTCTGTTGTGAACCATGTAAGTAAATGAAATGAATGACTTACCTACCTCTTACATTCATATAGTAAGTAGTATTTTCAAGTATATTTGTATTAAACGTATTATTGTCCCTCTTTAACAAGAACTATAATTTCATGAAGGTTCATTGAGCAAAAACAAGAAGGCAGTGTATAGAGTGCCACCATTGGCACTCTATCCCTATCGGATAAAGTGCCACTACAGGCACCCTAGTAACACCGCCTCGGCCCGGCTCAAGTGCCGCAAGCATTGGATTGTCATTGTCACTGTCACTAAATCACGTCACTTGGTATTTTGTTTGATTGTCGAGGTTAGATCGCTGTAAAACACCACATTCCCAAAACATTACATTCTCTTGTGCCTAAACGGACCCTGGCACTTCGCCGGCCGCTACCGCGGCACCGCTCGCTACGCTCGCTCGGCTCGTGCGTTGTGTGGTCACAGTTCTAACCTAAGCTAACCTAAATAACAAGTGACAGTGACAATGCAACGCTCACGGCACCCTAGCCGGGCCGAGGCAGTGACACTAGAGTGCCACAAGAAACTCGCGGCACTCTATACACTTCGAAACAAGAATCAAGAACTAATCCTATCTGACTTTGTTTGTTTCGCTTTCACGCTAAAACGGCTGAACGGATTTGGATGAAATTTGGTACATGGGTAGACCATGACCTGGAAAAGGACATAGGATACTTTTTATCCTGATATTCCCACGGGATCGAGACTTATGCGGGTGAAACCGCGGCGCGCAGCTAGTATAACATAAGCGCAAGAACTGTTTTGTGCGAATTACTAAGCATTAGTGTAGCTCAAAAGGACTCAACAAAAACTGTTAAGATTACACGAGTGGTCTCTGAGGTATATCTCGGACCACATGTGTTGTTTCCATTGTTATTCATTAAACAATGTCTTCTTATAACAACGCTGAGGTAATTTTACGAATCTCCAGGTGTAATCAAAATTTCATAAGGTGTATAGGCAGAGGCACTCTCTACTTCATTAGCCTAAACGAAATTTTGTATTTCACATTTTCATACAAGGTAGCTAAACTTTTTTTACTCAGATTAAAGTTCCGGTATACAGGGTGGCAGGGACATCGACGCGAAGCCTGTTACCAAGGATTCAGTACATGATTCTGAACCCCACTGCGTTGAATATTTAGTCATTATTTAAAAAAATCTGCTGTTCCATACATTTGGACCGCGTAGGTAGGTATTGCACTTTTCTATGAAACAAGAGATTTTTTTTTTTAATAACCCACAATAAATTTCAACGTCGTTCAGAATCATGTACGGAATCCATGGTAACAGGCTTCGCAGCGAATAATAAAATAAATATATAAAGGCAATACGTGGTCTTTATCAGAAGAGGTCTTATTGTCTCTCATGCGTGGGTTTGCGGGCGAGGAGATGTAATGAAACAATAATATTCTGAATAATCACAAATCACTGATCACATTAGGGGATGAACTGATGAAGTAAACGTTCCCCCCAGTACGTGAGTCGCGAGCGCACATCAACCAACTCACTGCCCTGCAAGGGTAGTCCCAATGATCATCAATATCTCACTCATTAATTACTCAATGCCGGCTTCGATCCAAAGTCGCGATCCCGCCTTTTTCTGACAGGAGGCCGCCTTCTCAGTACTGGGGGTTACGTCAAGTTGACGCTGTCACAATCGTTCTGAAACCAACTCCTTAAGTCCAGCGTCGCAAAACCTTTAGACGCGCCGTCACGGCCACCCTGACTATCACACGTCCTCGTGTGCTTAGTCATCCTGATATGGTCCATCTCAAATGTGAGAAAACAACATTTCATTTGCAACCGCTCGTCCAATCCTGACATACTACGTAAGGATCTCTCACTTAGTAGCAGCACAGAGCTCAACCCCCAACTTACCATGCGGTATGGACCGGGCGCGCAAGGCCCCTTTCGACCAACCACCATCATACCATGCGGTGTGGACCGGGCGCGCAAGGCCCCTTTCGACCAACCACCATCATACCAAGCGGTGTGGACCGGGCGCGCAAGGCCCTTTCGACCAACCACTAACATACCATATGGTGTGGACCGGGGCGCACAAGGCCCGTTCGACAAACAACTAACATACCATATGGCGTGGACCGGGCGCACAAGGCCCTTTCGACCAACCCTGCGGCGTGGACCGGGGCGTACTTAGCCCCCTCGACCAGCCACCTACACAACATGCGACGTGGACCGGGGCGTACTTAGCCCCCTCGACCAGCCACCTACACAACATGCGGCGTGGACCGGGCCTACTAAGCCGCTTCGACCAGCCACCTACACAACATGCGGCGTGAACCGGGCGTACTGGGCCCTTTTGACCAGCCATCTACCCAACATCCTGCGTGGACCGGGCGTACTGGGCCCCTTCGACCAGCCATCTACACAACATGCGGCGTGGACCGGGCGTACTGGGCCCTTTCGACCAGCCCTCAACACAACATGCGGCGTGGACCGGGCGTACTGGGCCCTTTCGACCAGCCACCCACCGCTTCACAACGCGGTTCTGCCCGGACGTACTAAGCCGTTTCAACCAATTTTAGCAAATCCTACACAAAACACACAGGTAGTCACCACAGCCACACACACACACCAGCACCAGTAGCTACATTAATTTTCATGCACATCCACTTCATAATGGCTTCATGAACATGAATGAATTTCGAACGTAATTCAGTATTCGTAGCAGTTATGTAAGGTTATCTTAACCAGCGATGCGACGAGGGCACCCCATGCCCTCAGTGGATATTTAGCAAGCAGTGCTATCGCTATTAATAGAGGTGCTATTTCATTATTTTGTTTCAATCACGCGGCGATTCGGCCTGCTCACAATCAACCACACTCCATACATATTTTTTTTATTTTTTTTTACTGTTCCATCAAACAAGTCATCTATGAAAGCAGTACAACTTAGTGAATTCAACGCCTTGTTGTGCATCGCTGTGAAAGGCACACTATCAGTATGAAGAACTTACCACGCTTCTGTAATATTGCCAGTGTCCCACTAACGCATCGCGACCATTGCCTTCAAGGTTGGTATTGATATAGACATGTTTGGCACGCCTTTTCTCGCATACAGCTCAGGTAAGTCGACTGAATCTACTCTTCGTCTAGTGGTCAACCAGATAGAGGACACGATTCATCATAAAGGCACATGCCTGGGAACTTTAATAGACATCGAAGGAGCCTTCGATAAATCCAACTTTTCCAGCATCAGCAGCGCCCTCTTCAGACATGCGAGTTGAACTGGTACTAACGGACTGGTTTACAAACATGTTAAGCAAACGAGTGGTTCACCTTGAGGATGAGCGGCAGTTGGCTATGATAGCCAGAGGCTGCCCCCAGGGAGGGGTTCTGTCCCCCTTCTATGGAATCTGGTAATAAATGACCTCGCAATCTTTGTATTGGGGAAGGTGACGGGAGCGATCTGTAACCTCACTCAGCAAGCACTAAGTATCGTAGAAAGTTGGTGCAGGGAATTTGAACTATCAGTGAACCCCACTAAAACTAAACTAGTCATATTTACCCAAAAACAAGCATCAGGCCCTTTCCGCCTACTCAAACTATTCGATACAGAACTTCAGTTGACCAACGAGGTCAAGTACCTCGGGGTAATTCTAGACAGAAAGTTAAACTGGAGTATTCATGTAGACAACGAGCTAAACAGGGCCTGCATCACCTTCTGGCAGTGCAGGAAAATGATAGGTAAGAAGCGGGCCTATCCCTCAAAATCATACTGTGGTTGTACACAGCAGCGATCCGCCCCATGATCGCTTATGGGGCCGTAGTCTGGTGGCCCCGCACTCAGCTGGTTACAACTTTCAACAAACTACAACGCATGCAAAGAGCCTGCATGGCTACCATGGATCGTGGACGAACTTGCCAGAAGGGGTCGAGCATGGCACCAGTGGGGCCTAAACCCATCACGCCTCTCCCCTTCAGATATCTACGCACTCTGATAAAGAAACGAACCAGGGACCACCATCACCATTACAAACTATGGTTGGACTACGGTGAGCGTAGGCAGGCCACGGCTCCCTACAATCGATGGCCGGTTCACGAAAAAGGTTCTCTGACTAACGAAACAATAGCTACGTACAGTCACAGCAGCTGTAACTGGCCATGGGTCATTTAAACACCCAGTCCAGAGCCCCATCCCCAGTCCGCTGTGCAGAGCCTGCATGGAAGACGACGCGACAGCAGCTCATGTGCTGTTAAACTGCCCAGTGGTCGCCGCATACAGGACAAGTTACTTCGGTAACCCAAGTACCCTACATGCGATTGTCAGTGACACCTACGCGTTGCTGGCCTTCTTTGAAGAGCTGGGGTGGTTTGAATAACCGATTATCACACCCATACGCAAATTACGCGCTTTGACGTGGAGTTGCGGATACCAGCCCGTATTACCTAACTATTTGGTATGCCCGAGTATCTTTATGTAAATAGAATTTCAAACATAGTTTGACATGCCCACCCTCCTCGAGGTGATAGGCAGGGCACACTGTCTGACCCTCACCTAACCAGCCATGTCTAATGTGTAGGTCCCATGCAATAGTGGGAGATCTAACCACCATCAACATGGCACAAATTCGGCCCCCGGGCTTGTACTGAGAAAATCTGGAATTTCATCAATCATCAATCAATGCTGATCTTTATTGTGAATCATAGGTAGGTACATAATACAGGTCTAAGATAATTAAATTGTAATCAACTATGTCCCTCCCTTAGGGCATACAATAATTACACAGAAATTAAATTTCACTTAAATTAAATGTTACAAATTATGATTAACATTTCAAAAATTCAAACCAATTTAAACCTGCTGTTTAATGTCCTCTAAACTAATTCCCAGAGTGACTCTTATCATCAGCTGTTTGCAAATCTGATCTTCCTAACGAGAATAGAATAGAATACTCTTTATTATGTACTTACTCCATAAAAATTACAGACATAGGTTTAGAAATAGGGTGACACAATGTGCGGTCTCACCCAAACGAGCTGCATAAATTTTCAGAATTGCTTCGCTTGTGGCACTCTTCAAGATTGATACCACCGCTACCAATGTGTCATTAAGTTTAGGCTTATTGTTAGATTTTCTGGTTTTTATTTCAGAAATGTCCGAATACTGTCTGAGTCTCTTCAAGGATACTAGAATTGAGCTCAAAAACTCAAAGCATTATTTCAACAAACAACTAACAGACACTTGAATTGTCCAAAATCCTAGTAGAAATGTTATGGGAATTTAATTCTTGATATAAAACTTTACCATTGTGAATGGGCCGACATGGTGAAACCTAAAGTACCTAGTTCCAAAATGAAAATCTAGATTGATTATTCACTCCATGGGGTCACATGACATCTTCATATGTTGACTGTCTATTCCTTAACCAAAACCATAACATTCATTAAAATAATTCTGAATCTGCATGGGGTGTCCATACAATTGGGTCATATTAATGCTGATTCTTAAAATTTGGTTATCAAAGAACTTGTTCCTTCAGAGGATTAAATGGGGCCAGTACCTACTACATCAAGACCACACCAACTTACTAGTATCAACAATAATTTCAACCCACCAATGTGCGCTATGGATTTCATAGTCAAACCAAGTATAATTGAAAGGTGACTTACATGGACTGCTTGTGTTACCTACTTACAAAGATTAGGCGTTATAAGAATTTCCATTGCCAAGGATGTTCCCGTTACGTTCTTTATTGGTCACTTCACTGATCACTGGTTATTATAGGTTTAGTCACTTCACTGGTCTCCTCATTACCTTGCCCTTCGAATCCCACTTCTGATAAAGGCAATACGTGGTCTTTATCAGAAGAGGTCTTATTGTCTCTCATGCGTGGGTTTGCGGGCGAGGAGATGTAATGAAACAATAATATTCTGAATAATCACAAATCACTGATCACATTAGGGGATGAACTGATGAAGTAAACGTTCCCCCCAGTACGTGAGTCGCGAGCGCACATCAACCAACTCACTGCCCTGCAAGGGTAGTCCCAATGATCATCAATATCTCACTCATTAATTACTCAATGCCGGCTTCGATCCAAAGTCGCGATCCCGCCTTTTTCTGACAGGAGGCCGCCTTCTCAGTACTGGGGGTTACGTCAAGTTGACGCTGTCACAATCGTTCTGAAACCAACTCCTTAAGTCCAGCGTCGCAAAACCTTTAGACGCGCCGTCATATAAATTCTTATAACTTTGTTACCTATAACACATTTTCATTTCATAGACATCTGCTTGTCCTGTATAGTGCTTAAACTAAATTCCAACTAAACGATACTTTTCAATCATTTCAGTGGTTATTTTAAAAGTGCTTTAAGAATATTAATCTATTTTAAGCGTCGTGCAGACCGGCGCGACGCGACAGCGCGTCTCTAACAAAACAATTTCTAAGAAAACTTCATGGTAGATCATTTAAAGGGTTTACTAATGTTTGCCATAATTTAAAATGCCATAATTTTATTTGCCATAATTTCATTAGTAATAACGCTTCAGTTGCCATAATCGTGAAATGACATAAAATCATTTTCACTAATTTCATTGGTCATAATCGATCAAGTGTCATAATAATTTTAATCCATAAATTCATTAGCTATATTTTTTATTTTCAATAATGTCGTTTTCCATAACATTTATTAATATTCATTTGCCCATACTAGCACAACAATGCTAGTTCAGTATGTACCATGCTTGCTTTGCAAAAGAGGAAATCTAGCACTCGGCGGCCGCTACCGCGGCACGCTCGCTGCGCTCGCTCGCCTTCGCGCGTTGTTTGGTCACAGTTCTAACCTAACCTAATCTACCCGTTTCGAATTTGACAAACTGTTTATTGTCTGAACAAGAAAACCTAAAAATTACCCTAATCTGCCATGCATGCTTGCTTTGCAAAAGAGGAAATCTAGCACTCGGCGGCGGCTGCCGCGGCACGCTCGCTACGCTCGCTCGCCTTCGCGCGTTGTTTGGTCACAGTTCTAACCTACCCGTTTCGAATTTGACAAACTGTTTATTGTCTGAACAAGAAAACCTAAAAATTACCCTAATCTGCCATGCATGCTTGCTTTGCAAAAGAGGAAGTCTAGCACTCGGCGGCCGCTGCCGCGGCACGCTCGCTACGCTCGCTCGCCTTCGCGCGTTGTTTGGTCACAGTTCTAACCTAACCTAACCTACCCGTTTCGAATTTACAAACTGTTTATTGTCTGAACAAGAAAACCAAAAAATTACCCTAATCTGCCATGCATGCTTGCTTTGCAAAAGAGGAAATCTAGCACTCGGCGGCCGCTGCCGCGGCACGCTCGCTACGCTCGCTCGCCTTCGCGCGTTGTTTGGTCACAGTTCTAACCTAACCTAACCTACCCGTTTCGAATTTGAAAAACTGTTTATTGTCTGAACAAGAAAACCTAACCTAACCTATCCTATTTTGCAAATGTACGTATGTATGTATTTAAATGAACATTCGGAATAATACATATCATATAATACAATACTGAGGACATCTGTCTGTAACGTTTCTAAATAATGTTAAATGTTGCTTATGTCAAGTGTCGATTATGTAATGTGTTACTTAGAGAATCTAATGATTATGACACATGTTATTATGTAAACTAATATTATGACAAATAAAAGTTATGTCAAATAAGTTGATATGGCAAGCGTTATTAGTATAAATGATAATAGTGCAAGTAAATATTATGAGTGGGGACGATTATGGAAAACAATAATAGGACAAATAATATTATGGAAAACAATATAATACCCATTTAAAGGTGTCCTGCGCGCGATAAGTCACGCTAGTCTCTACGGCCCTTTAACCAGTTCTTATAAATAGGTACAACGTCCAACGTTGAGAGAGAACCTGCAGAAACGGGATCGTAAACTCGTAACCTCCTGTCATGCACCAATAATGTCAGAAATCAAAGTGCAAAGGCATGTTAGTTTGAGCCTTTTGTTCGAACTGAAATAGATTAAAAACGGTCTGATCACGATTGGTCACAATCGATTGCACAGTCGTATGTCCTAGTCCTAGGTGCACACAGTGACGCCTGTGATTTATGAGCCAGCGGTGCTATCCACTGACTAGACAGTCTGCAGATAATTAAATCCAACATTAATTGATATAGCGGCACTAATAGCAATTACGATTTATTATGCCTGCCTCATTGCAGTTGTCGTGGTCGTGGTGGAGAATCGCACGCGTGTGTTCTGCAGTAAGAAGGTATTATACAGTGTGTCCCTGGACAAAGCACAAACGAAAATGGGCAAAACTAGACCATTACTCATCGCCAAAAAAATTGGAAAAAAAATGTGTTGAAATTATATAATTATAGTTTGTGCACATTATCCAGGGACACACTGTATATTCAATATCTACTCAAAAGGCTTTATAGTATTCTATAGAAGCTATGTGAAATTATAGCGTGTAATAGGAATTATTGGAGCTATTTCACGGCGATTCTTTTGCTATTTTATTTATTGTAGTTAAACATGAATCAGAGTTGTTAAGCGATGAGGTGTTATGATAGTTATCGTGCTTAAGGCTGCCTGTCCACTGAAGCGGAGAGGAGAGGAGACGAGCGGAGATGTGCCAATATTAACCAATAGAATCTAAACTTCGCTCCAGAGGTGCGATTCTATTGGTTCATATTGGCACATCTCCGCTCCTCTCCTCTCCTCTCCGCTCCAGTGGACAGGCAGCCTTATGTTAGGCACCTTGGCCAATAGTTCGTTGTTCAGAGGATAGATGGCGTTGGATGTTATTAATCATTTTCAGGGGGAAACGGTAACTGAACTTCTTTGATACTGAATTACCACGTCACATTTTAAGAACTTTGTCCTATTCTCTACATAACAAAGCCGACTTATTAGCAAAGCAACCTAAATAACATTTCTCCGAGTTGTAGGCGGAATGTTTTAATTTTCTATTGTAGGTACAGAATGTTAAGTGTTGAGAGAGTGGCCGTTCACATTCTCTGATAACATTCAATGAGCCAACAGGAAAATGCAGCCAAGGTTATAAAAAGGAGCAGGGTTCTTTTAAAAAGGCAGTGACACGGTTGTCGTTCAGAAAAGGTCAGGTCTGCCGACTGCCGACAAACTTTAAACTGGTTCCAAAGAAAGCCTTCAAAAGCCCAATAAGATTGTTGTTTCTGCCGAAACTTATAAACGTATCCATTTATAAGGAAATGTATTTTGTTTCAAATGTTTGTTTTACATACTTCCTTAGGTACATTGTATTCAAAAGATTCGGGATGATATTGGATATGGGTGCTGAAATTAAAAACTTTTTGTTGGACTAACATTGGTAATGGTATTGTTTCATTCTAAATTAATACAAATAATAATTAAGTATTAAAACATCAACTTTTTTCCTTATTTGTTCAGAGTTGAATCTTGTATTTTCAGCATCCATATTTTTCAATGTAACAGATAAGTATATAATAATATTATTTCTGCAAAACGCCTGCTACGCGGCTGCCAACCGCGTCCCCGACAGAGGTGACCTTGGTTGGCGACCGGCAAAGTTGTTTCAACGTTTTGTCGTAAACTATCATCTACGCGGTTTTAAACCACCAATATCACCTCTGTCTCTCTGTCTGTCCGTGTAGCAGGCGTTTCAGGCTCACTAACTTTCGATTCTAACCAGAGAATAATTCTAATCGGTAATGATTAAAGACACTGAACAATCTGAATTGGATAAGTAATCTACTAAACTTTTAATTCAACCTTAGAAATTATTTGAAGAAACTGCTCTTACATTCAAACTTAAATCGTAATAATGATTTATTGAGTTGAGATTACATTCAAGTGTTTGAAAATTGTCAAGTTAATTTATATAAATTATTTTCGTTTAATTAACATAGGTATTTGTAGCCATATTTGTATTAACATATTGTAGGAGGAGCTCGTGGCTAAGTAATAACAAGCCGCACGGGTCGATCCATCAGGTTAAGCTACGCTTGCCGGGGTTGGTCAGTGGATGGGTGACCATCTTTACATACCGAGACTCCTCCGTGCCTCGGAAAGCACGTTAAGCCGTTGGTCCCGGCTGTCATTTGTGGAGTCGTTACGAGCCGTCAGAAGCCCGAAAGTCTGACACCAGTCTTACCAAGGGGTATCGTGTTACCCAGTTACTGGGTTGTGGAGGTCAGATAGGCAGTCGCTCCATGTAAAATACTGGTATTCAGCTGCATCCGGTTAGACTGGAAGCCGACCCCAAGATAGTTGGGAAAAAGGCTAGGAAGATTGATAACATATTTGTAGCCTTTAAAATAAAATTTGTCATCGTCTCCAAAATAATTCTAATTTAGCAAATATATGAAGGTAATTAATTTAGATAAAGTGTGATTAATAAAATTGTCGGACACTTTCTAATGAATAGGTAGGTATCTAAAGTAGTGAAATAATTTCGTTTAGAGAAAGATAATATTTCTTTAAAATAAGTACATCATGATTAATGATATCGCAATTTGTTATCAATGTATCATCAATAAACGCTGCGCACACAGGATGTTGTCAAACGGAGGATGCGATGCGACACAACACAATGCATTAGATTTTTTATCTTGCCTTGCTAAAATTATCATAATGCTAGTATTTTAGTGTCGTAAGTCACTTTCAGCGGATACCCGCGCGTGGGAGGACGTGTTAAATTATAGCATTTGACACTATTATGTATTTAGGTCTATTGTATGAATTATTTATTACATTTTGCAATATAAATCATAGTTAGAGCAAACAATAGCCACACACATTATGTTCTACATACGTAAAAATTTAAAAGTACCCGATTCACGATTTTATGTTAAGGTTTTTTGTTTTATAATTTAGGTAAATTAAATTTTGTAGATAAACAAAACTGATCCTGCTTACACCAATAAATTTTAATAAGTATGAAAAATTGTTATCATAACCACATAAGGATTTACCTACTGAAGAACGCAAAAAATACACGAAAGGCCTATTCAAACAAAACTTACCTTTGGAAATCCCTATTAGTTTAGGTAATTGGTACAGACCTATCATTGAATACTTGTCTATTATGGCTTCAGCAACACATCCATTTACGCAACCATTTATAAAAACTTAGTTAAGGGTGTTTCTTTCTTTTATAGCGTGATGGAAAGAATGATGTTGATGGTATTCGAAAGAGTTAGTCTTCGAATAAATATTTTTAGGGTTACAAATGGACTTGCTTAAGATTGCCATCAATAAACGATATTTTCAATATCTTGCCTGATTATGACGTCGCCGTCGCCTTCAAGAATCATGCCTGAAATCTATCTTCCAATGTTAATGCTAGCGACATTAGATTGCCGACATAAGCTGTGTGTAAAGCCTTAATACGATTTATGGTATGTCTGTAGGGGAACTTGTCACCGGCGACAATCCTCGTATGTGCAAAGCAGAACACGGCCTACGCGCTTCGCTTTCAATTGAAACATGATCTGTGTTAATGTACGAGTATATACCCTGTTTATTGTTGCAATTGATTTTTGAACCTATTGAAAACTAATTCTGAATTATACAACCTGATGCATCCACTCTTATAATTGCTAAGCTAACACAAAACTATATAAATATATGTTAAGCCTAAGTAAACAACCCGTAGGGTAGCAATAGGTACCTGCTGAATGCTACCTGTTTTACAGCACTCGTTTCAGGCTTTAGCCGCAGTTATATCGTCAAAGAGTTTACATTTAAATTTAAATATGTTAGATTTATACACCTTACATAAATATGCGGTGCGCAGTGGCGCGTGTCTCGGCATACATGGAGCAGTATTACCTACCACAAACGACTAACGCAAGACGTGGGACTCCCTGATAACAATTTGATTATTCTGCGCCCTCCACTGTTAGGTCGTACAACGTTTTAAGGTAATCTTAGCTAATGATTCTAGCCCCACCCTTCGCTAAAACAACATCGCACCCTAACAATTTACAGGCAAATTAGTTCGTAGATAGGCATACATTACATATACGACGCGCCGGCTGATCACCGCCAGCGCAGTTCATAAACGTAGCTATAACTTTGATGAGACTACGTCGTGTTTTGAAAATGTTATGTGTATGAAAACATGAGAATATTATCATCGTTAAAGTTGATGCTGAAGGATTAAATGTAGGTCATAATCCAAGGGAGGTAATAACTAATGCCGTCAACTCGCAATATATTGCAAAGTGCCGCGCGATCCCGTGCAAAAACGCTATAGACGCTCTGGATTAAGACATTTTTTATGTTTATTTTTAGTAGAAGTGTGACCGGTTTACACGTGATAGGTCTATAAACTCGTTAAGGATACCTACAGCAACGTAAGTGCGGGAGATGAACACATGGACCACTTGATCGAAATGGAAATACACACTCGATTTATGAATCTGTTCATTTTGCACTTGTTTATTTAAAGCTCGCCTGGTGAAGTGGCGCTGCCGGTGGTGGTTCAGATATTTAAGATATACAAAACATTAATATGTTAATTACCAATATTTTATAACCAGTGTCACTGCAAATTAACATACGAATAGGCGTTTTAAGATTTCGTGTAAAATATTGTACGCATTATGGAAATGACGGAAATATTAAATATTATATTGTTAAAATTATTGCCTATTTGTTACGTATGCAAATTAAATCCTCGTATACAAATTAATATAATATATATTTGTAGATGACAAAATAACGGTCGACAACATGGTTCAGAATACCACCAATTTCTTTTTTGTACGATTTTAACTTGTGTTTGAGGCATATCCAACTAATAAACTATCATGTAGGTACTATCTTTTAGTTGTAACATTTGACATCTTTACAGTGTAACAAAATGTAGCTATCTAAAATATGTATCTTCACAAATTTTGCTATCTAGCGTAACACAACAGCTCTTACATAAACATGCAAATACTTTATCACTCAGAAAGCCGAGTAGGGACATGAATGTAGGTCTTGTACTAAAAGAACATTATACACTTGGGTTTCGGTAGTGAAACCTAACGTCTACACAAAGTGTGTATTGTGCCGTTATCGGTGTATTAATATGGGTGTCCAAAAATACGATAGCTTAGTTAGTAACAAAGTAACAATGGCTGATGGTGATCGTTCGCATGTGGGTCACGCACGCGTTATCCGTTCCAATTCGCATAAGGCCAAGAACGCACTATCATTATTTGCAGCCAAGATAACAAAGTGTCTGGCTGGATAAAGTCGTAACACCATTGATTATCCAATATGGTAGCGCTAGGCGCCAAAATTGTTCGAAGAATACTTTCAGGAAACTGAAGAATATGATGACGACAACATAAAATGATTTGTGCGGCATAAATGAGTACTATCGGGAAACTGAAAGAGATCTTGAGGATAGAACAATTTACTCATTCCAAGACACGCTACACATTGACCAAACTAAACGCCCAATACAAATAGAGCTCTCAGCAAAAGAATAACAAAGTATATTCGCACTCAACAACATGAGCTTACTGTGTTGTTGAGCTTGAACTAAGTAAGTTCAATCTGCTGAACGCTGATTGCTCAGGAGCCCGATATTGACATTATGTATAGCATTTGCATGAAGTTTTTTAGCTAAATATTGTTGTTGGCTTGCTGCGGGCTTTGGGGTTACTGTAAGTGCAACAAGCAATTGTTATATAAATAAAAATAAATAAAGTAAGTACACAATTATAACAAATCCTACTTCTTGACTTATCAAAAGCCTTAGACAATTCACAGTAGAGTTTCAGTTGCCTTGTATTTTTATTGGCGTAAAGCGATGGTCAGTGACGTAATATGTTTGAAAGATCGCAAAAGCGTGCGTACTGTACATGGTATCCCACATTTTGCAAGATAATAAAGTCGTGCGACGGTTTCTAACAGCCTATTGCGTGACCTTAAAAGACACACGCGATTAACTCGAAGCAGCCATCTGTTATCATCACTTCACACACGCGCACAGAATTTGAGCAGTCTGAAATAATATGTAAAATAGACACTTTATTCATAATGGTCTACACAAGCTGCGTATATGACCGTTTACTGATACTCATATTAAAATAGCTATAAGCAATTAAACGGAATGAGGGCGCGGAATATCTCGTAATATTACACGCTTAATTACTCTCTGTGTGATTTGAATCCAGTTTCAGATTTAATTTTAAGGTCACGATAAATTACAAAGTACCAGTTTACCTACCGCGCACTTTGAATGCGGTAGTTTCTAAAACGATAACGTTTAATTATAAAACGGCCACTTTGGATGTTACTATAACGGACGCTGCAATCGGATTACTTGAGGCGGAAGTATGTAGCTGTAGGTAACCTCATCAAATTAATTTTACTGGAGTTAGTTTTTGCTGTAAGTTACGCTGGATTCGAGGATTTGGAAGTGGTAAAAACTAACTTACCACATATTTCATTGAGCTATAACTTTTGTAATATGAATGTCACGCCTCTCGGGAAACTTGGTTGGGCTTGGCGGTGTTTGCGGAGCGCGGCGGGCGCAGGCGGCTGACACGAGACTTACTAAGAGAAATTGGAGACTTTCGTACAAGTTTATTAAGTCCTGTAATCCTTGCTTAGTTCTCATTTATTTAAATTGATTTATTTCGTGCGCTGTCATCCGTCGTCTACTAAACAATTCACCATCCAAATGGAATGTTAATAATTTATGGGTAGTGGATTCCTACAAACGTTTGTAATGTAGCAGTCGAACTTGTGATTTGACCCTTACTTTCGATCGTGATGTAACAATACATCCTCCTAACACATTCCGGTCTCTGTGGGCTTCCGTCCTTCTTTCCTCATCGAGCAGGATGTATACGCAATCACGGTATCGTGCAAGCGGTTGATTCACGAGGGAAAGGTTGATATACCTCCTCCACTTTCTGCTAAATTGGCAAATTTTTCAATCCAGGTGCGCAAGTGCAGCGACCGCGACGGAAATGACGTGGTGTTTCGTGGAATACTTTTTATAAACCCATGAATTCGTAAACGTGCCACCAATAAGTAAATTGTGTGTTAGGTAAGCATTTGTGCAGTCTGAAGCTCACCTTATCAACACAACGTGAAAATAATATGTCTACATATCCTTTTGTTTTTCAAAATCACGATAGATCGTGATGTTCTGCAATCCACTTGATTTGACGGGAGATGAGGATGAGGACTGAGTTATATGATAAATGTGGATCGTGAAATAATTTAATGTGTAGGTAGGTCGCTCAATTCTCTCTTGGATACAAGTTAAATTTATTAGTTCAGAGCATAATGAGCTGTAATGCGAAATAACTTGGGAATTTCAACTTTAATTAAAAGTTCGTCTCGGGAACTTGCTCAGTCGACAAAGATTACAATCATTTATTGGCCGAAGTTAAAACAATGGCGTATCCTGTTTACCTTTGCCATTGTGAAGTTTGTCGAATGTTAGTTTGTTTGAAACACCCAAGTTTAGTGTGGGTGAGGACATTAGTATTGTCTTGGAGCAGAGCTACGTAGGCTGGTGTTAGTATCCTTCAGACAATAAGCCATTTATTCGCTCTGTTTCCTTATTTGCGTTGAAATTAATTGGTGCAGTTTTTAGATCTTGCACGTTCAGGTTGCGATTTGCGAACTCAAAACTGCATGGGCTACTTTTTCAGTAGAATGATTGTTTGCTTGTCGTCTTGAGTATGAAAGATATAAGCTTGAAAATAACGAGATATAACTTGACCTACCTGTAGGTACATAATACGTATACTATACCCACCCTCCGAAGTTACGGCATGGTAAATGGTTCCATCTGCCAAGACACCTATCTAATGTACTTTTAATTTCTTTGATAGACTGTTTTCCTTATCAGCCCGCTTCCAGTTCGCGTCCTCTTCAAAAACAGGAGCATGAACTGAGTCGTTTTGATTACATCTTTGAACGGGCCTTTTGATAGTACTTTTAAAATGAAGATTTTGTTTGAACAAAGAGCTTTTCGTAGGGAATTTTATGTGAACTACTTCTTCTAACAAAGGGACATATAAATTTGGTGACACGCAACTCGCAAGTTGTATGGAAATTTTGTAGACAGAAAAATGTAGTCTGGTGACACGCAAATAATATTCAGGGCGCGTTCGAGCTGGCTCGGTACGATGGTGTTCAGCGTTCGCCACAAGTTCACCAACAGTTATATTTATTACGTATTGATGTCGCACGCGACGCTAATGTTTAACCAATTTACAACTAGTTTCGTTCAAGGTTCAACCATAAATTGAGTTTTTATTGTTGTAGTTGTTACAAAAGTACATTTATTGACTTCTTTATAAAAATGAATTATTACAACATTAACTCCAGTCATGAAATACAGCAGTTAAACTTAAGTTTAGAACAAGTTCGGCAGTTCAAAAGTGTCGTTTGGTTTTAGAATTTTCTTGTTCATTACTTTTTTTGTAAGTATAAGGTAAGTACAACATTTACAACTTTATCCAAGCCAAAAGCTCCGAAAGTTTCGAAATTTAAATATAAAAAAAACGTTTGGTAAATCCAAAAGTGCACGCCTCATATCACTCATTCATAAAAGAAAAAGAAATTCTAACAAAAATTAACAATTTATCACTTTTCATGAAGTATGTTTTGACTGCTGTTTTACCCATCATTATGGGTAAAATTGCTAACCTCGCAATCCTTACGTAATGTCAAAGACTATTTATTTCGATTTACGTTGTGGGTTGCTAGGCAACGACGTCAAATCAAGGTTGGAAATATTTAGTTACATATATTATATTTTAGTTAGTATTTTATTAATTATAATTAAACTACTTTGAATAAAAGAGCCATTTTCAATAGAGTTCCTTCTATGGCTGAAACGAATGTATAAAAAAAAAATTGACTCAATTAATTGATTTTATCGCAAGCTACAATGTTTTCAGGGTTCATAAATTGACGGACAGGATTTTTTTTTCAACTATTTTGATGCTTTTTCCATTTCTGCTGCATTAAATCAATTGTTAAAAAGTACAGTATTAATCTCTATTTAATCATCTATACAATGGAATAAATTAAGCAGGTTCTGTGTACTAGCAGGAGTTTAACAATAAAAACAGTTGCAGAAATGGGGCAAAAAAAAATTTTCGATCGTAGAGCACACTCTAATGCTTCGCATTATGAGTCGTGCAAAAAATACTTCACGATTTAGTTTTGGTACCACCCCACACGAATTCATATAGGACCACTACTTGAAAAATAAATAACAGTGACAGGAAGTTCAAGTATCAATCATCAATATACACTAAGAGGAAAAAATAAAAGAATTTCTTGTCTACAATTGAAGAAAATATCGATAAACATTATAGATATAAATATACATATATTTATATGTAATATACAAGTAATATACATGTGTATATACAGACAAATTGAGAATCTTTTTAAAGAAGTCTGTTAAAAATGGGAACGGCTCGACAAACGACGCATGTGTTCAATTATTAACTTTACAGTTTATAAATTGATTATACAATGGTAATAGATATTATTCCAAACATTCCATATTATTGATCAGCGGGTGCATTAGAAAGCAGTAACATTATTCACTGGAGCTATAAAGCTGCGCTGTTTTGATTAGTACGCTATCAATTACGATTTATTTTCAAGGTAGTAGTTGTACGGCAGGTGCAATGGACTGCATTCCCGAGTGCTAGAAAAACTGGATCCAAAGACCGCTCCTGCGGCCGGAGCCGGCAACTGCAGAGATTAGATATATTGATAGAAAATTTATTTTATTATTGACGTTAACGACGCGCGACGTGGGAAACTATTGTAAAAAGGATTACAGTACATCTGGCGTCATCATTAATGATATGACGTATTACCTCATAAATATAATGATATTAAACTACATAAGAAATAAAGAAACTTGGTCCTAACTTTAGCAAGATTTACATATTTTGCCAGAGGTATTTCTATTATTTGGGAAAGTTTGACAAGCCATGAATAAGTTTTATTTTCTCGAAGCTAAAGTTCTTAATGCGAGCGTTATATTTAGCTACATCGAGTGTAAAGTTGAAGCGTTCATATTCCAATTACATTAATAGTAATTAGGTGGAAATGTACAATACAAAGTTAGTGCAATTAGGGCTGCACTCTGTCATGAATTGTAATCTCATTATGTAAATGCATAGTCGGTCGGTGTGTCCGAGCCGTGTGACCGTGCGAGGCGCGCCGGGCGGCAGGCGATGCGACGTTGCGCGGTGATTAGCACCGCTCATACCTGTCAATTTACCTCGACAGACGAGATTTGCTGTCAACCCGTATTACTATTCAGTATTCTGTGATACCACGTCCAATTTATACAATTTATTGTTGTATCAAAGCGGTTTGAATTAGGTAGAGACTGGCTGGCAGAGGCTAGAGAGAGACCAAGATTTCGACGCGAAACCGTACTACGAAGAATCGGTTGAATAACACTGTTTAAATTGATTTTTCCTGTTACGAAATTTTGATAATCATCTGCGTATCTTAATTTGCTGTAACTGTAATGTTTCGTCGATAAATAATCGATTTAAGCCCCAATCGATTTAACATTGTCACTTTCGAAATTACGCGTTGTAGGTATTGTAAGTGTGTAATTACTTAGCTCCGTGTTATTTCATTACGCGCATGTCTAAACAGGCAGCCAACGTCGCACCTGTTAATAAAATTGTGGGTGAAAGTCGTTGGTTTTTCACAGATATCGTGCCAACCATCTATAATTCACACGGCTCGAGGACATTGTCACAGTTACGCCATCGCCTTGCATGTGTCGTGCTCACGTTGAAAAGGCTCAATTGCCCGAATCGCAGTACTAGACTCATAACCAGAACATTTAACATTGGGCAGCCATTACACAGGTACACATAAATTAGTGTGCGGTGGGGCCATCGCACTTTCATTAGTGAAATTATTTGCTAATTTGTACTGAACACGACCGCGGTACTAAGGGGTAACGGGGCTTAATCTACTTCATTACACAGGCTTTAGTGATAATGAATGCAGAATGTGGTTCAGTACAGCTTCACACTTCAATATTTTAACACCGTCATGAATTTTGTGTGTGTTTAGTCAATATTGTGTGTGGTACAGATACCATGCTGAAAGAAGGTGAAGATCAAACATCGCAATATAAACATAACACAGTTTGTATATATTTAGCAAATATGTAACTAGGTTTATTTGTAGAAAGGCTGTAGATATAAATCTATAACTTGGTATATTATATTGTACCTACAACTAGAAATAGAACAGCGTTCATGAAACTGAAGTTATAAGTTTATAACCTGAGCTGCACTAGCATTGTTGATACTAGGTGTCATTGACCACGGTACACAGCTACTCTACGAAATTCTGTGTAAACGTTTATAACCAGTTCATCCACGATTATCACACAATATCTAAACTATGCGATGAATGTCTATTCTACTATTGATTTTTGTTATTGTGTATAAGCTGGTAATTGTCTAGGCGGCTCGGCTGCGTAGATTTCGCATTAAAACGCTAACTATAAAATAAACGCACGTGTCTTTTTGTCGGACACGAGTATGTGACCTCTTTGAAGTAAACGAAATGCCTCTCTTTAAAAAGGGTGTTATTTGCTCAAGTGTGCAGTGTGCCTGTATGCACAAATGAGCGTATTATTTACTGTAATAAAATAACACTTGGCTGAAACTAATTTCGTTTCAGTGTTACTGTAGCTTTGAACAGCATATGTACATTCATTTTTATTTTATTATTGACGTAGACTCTGTGACTAAAGGGTAATCATAACATTACTTCTTCAATCGCTTCAAGCTGGACACAACCTATGATTTAAATCAATTAAATATTTACGTAAACGAATAAGAACTGAGCTGAGTCAATTTTAATAGTGGACTGCAACATTGCTATGACTTCTGTAATTGACACTTATTTCGAATTTAGTATCCTTTATTATCGTAATTCATAGACTATAATTTAGTTACGGCTCTGTTGCGTCTATTGGAAAACGTAAAATCATAATTATAATTATTGACAGCCGTTTGGTGTATTGCAGTATAGCTTCAGTGCCTTACCATAACCAATTTAAAAACTGATTTGGATAATAATAATTGTGCAAGTTTATAAGTGTGAGAAATCGACGCGACGTGATCAATGGCTGTGTGCGAGCTGACATTTCCGTTGTTTTGCATAACCTGACATTAAGGCTGATTGAAGTGCCGTCTTCGTACCAACGAAGGACATCAACGACGCACTTTGATATTTTCTTTATAGTCATCGATTTTACTCCAGATCGGAGACAACTACATAAAAATATTATTTTCAAGATAAATAAAATCGAAACATTCGAGTCGAACTGTATTTTGCCAATGAGAGAGAGAAAATAAAAGTAAAGAGCCGCGTTGAGTGAGTTGCTCGGTTTGCGTCTGTTGTATATAATAGTGTTATGTTTGAATTTTTCTTGTATTGAAGTGATTGAATCACCGAGAGTCAGTTTTTATCAGATGGAAAGTTTATAAAAAGCATTTTTGTGGCACAATAAAAATAAGATTTTAGGAGTAAGTAAAACATTTTACGACGACCGTAAATTAGCGACGAAGTGTGTGATATTTGTGAGATGATATTACATATGCAATGGCAGCACCGAGACTGACTGGCCCATATTTTATGATGGCGATGGCTGTCATAATAATTACCTACATTGTTCCGTATATTATTAACTACTCTTGCTCCTGTACCAATCAAGAGTAGTCGGTGACGGTTGAGTGCTTACACAACAATGCTTTGATGATAATATGTAGATGATAGACATGATAGTCTACGCACGAGAGACGCTGCTGACGTGTTACATAATATCTTTCTTTGTAATTCTCTTCATAAAAACGCGTATTGTGCACGTGAAAAAATAAAAGAACTATGATTAACAGTATCGGAAATATATCATAGTGACAGCTGCAAGCCAAGCTAGAATTTTAGATGCGTGTCTGTTGCGTTGTACGGATGCAATAAGATTTATAGTTCTATCACTACTAGTGCTAAGGCAGAAAGCACTAAAGTGATTGGGGCTGGGAGCTGTTGAGAATTTCTAGAAATAAACATGGCTGACGAGCCAGTCGTGACAAAAGTCATTACGGAGTTACGGTGGCTGGGCTTTTATGACAACCGCGCGAAAGGTCGGAGTTACTGATTCCTATCGTTAACAATATATAATCTGTGCGCTCGTAACTTGGGGACCATAAAATAAAATGTGTATTGACACTTTTATACGACAACGTCAGTATCTATGCATTCAAATTACTATAAATGTTCCAACACAACAGCATTTTGTAAATTGAACTACGGAACTTTCCACTTCTGTTGTGTTCGGATACGTATAAAGGCTCTCACAGACAAGCGCGACGTGACTCTAGTCGAACAATTTCTATGAAAACTTAATGGAAATTGTTCTACCAGAATCGCGGCGCACCGTCGCGGTGCGCCTGTCTGCGGGAGCCTTTATAGAGATGTTGATAGAAAAAAAATTATATTCTCATAAAATATACTTACGACGGATGTTGTAAAAATAAATCAGTATTTGTTAAACATACGTTTTCCATAACAGTTGCTGTCGTGTGAATAAACATCGAACAGATAAAATGACATCATAGCAAGCATTCCAAGTTTCCATGATTCTTTATTAGCGGTTTACGAAACAAAAACATACATACGGAACAATTAAGTATCTATTGTAATTAGTTCTGGGTACAATTAACACGGTGACCCGATAGATATAATAACTTCCTCGACTTTCGACCAAGAGATGGTTATTTTGAGAATTTATTGAAAACATTTGATTGTTCTTGATATGGTATTGTTGTACGGTAATAGGCTTTCTTGCATTTGTAAGCGTTGCGTTTCATTTTGATTGCTCTTGTATAAATACGAAAATGTTGAATATTCTTGAGTATTTGCTTTATGAATTTATTATATTATAGGTATTATTATTAAATTACTGTGAATGTGAGGACTATGTGGTTTATTCTGTTGCGTTTGTTTCGTTCTTTCTTCTCTTCGGAGGTTGGATAGGAAACACCTGCCTCATCTAGTTTTCATTTTTGTCATGTTTTTTTTTTAACCATTTATCATTATTTATCACAATTATCACCTTGTGAACCATCCTTGGTTACACAGATAAATAAGTATTTTAAGACATTTTCTTTAAATATTTCGTTTATTTAAATTGAAACATTTTCCTGATAGAGGCGAAACATAAATGATTATAATATAGACAATAATGAGTAAATATTAAGCAGAAATGGTTAGAAACACTAATGGAATCGTCTCGTGTCGGCTGTTAGACTTATTCAAATTAATTAGGTAAGGTTGGAAGTACGAATTCTATGTGATGTTCTCGATTGCATAAAACAGATGTTCTCTGGGTCCAGACGACTGATTCTGTGTCCCTTACTTTGATAATGGATGATTATAATGATACCTAATTACAAATCTTATTATATTATGTCTTCGTCAAGTAAGCTGAAGGAAAACATCGTGATGAAACATGGACTTATAGCTAATATATAAGTAAGTCTGGAATCGCCAACCCGTCTTGAGCAAGCGTGGTTTCTGTTCTCTGTATGAGAAGAGTCTTTGTCATGCAGTGGGACCATAGATATAAATATTTCTAAGAGTGGGACACTAATAACGCAGGAGAACCAAGGTAACCGACATAGCCCGAAGAATTGCGAAACTTAAGTGGCAATGGGCAGGACACATTGCTCGCAGAACAGATGGCCGATGGGGCCGAAAGGTTCTGGAGTGGCGACCGCGTACCGGAAGACGTAGCGTTGGAAGGCCTCCCACAAGATCGACCGATGACCTTGTAAAGGCCGCAGGAATCCGCTGGATGCGGGAAGCACATAATCGGTCGAAGTGGCGGTGCTTGGGGGAGGCCTATGTCCAGCAGTGGACGTCTTTCTTCTGATATGATGGGACACTAATAGGTAGGCTGGTATTATTATTATGCATCGACTAATGGCCGACACAACAACATTTTTTTTTAAATATCCAGCTAAGCTGCTAAGCTAACTTAGCTTAGCTCTTGGTCTTGGTCGACTACCCGCTTGTATCCTAACATAAGCCAGGGTCGTGTGAATGTTAACCTTGTTGAAACAAACAAAGTTTTCAGAAAAACCTTTTTATTTAAAACAATAGTCTTGAGAATTTTCTGTCTTTTATGTTTACAACAAACGGAATACCTACCTATTGTTTCTTAAACTCATTGTGTCGCTGTTTCCCACGAAGCCAGCCACTTTCATTCATCAAGGGGCTATGTTTAGATGCTATATTCATTGCTACTGCGATTAGTATGGAACTGGATAAGATCTCATCTCAAAATGAGTATGCGGTGTACAGGCTACTGAGGTTGCCGCGGCCGCTAGCCACGAGGCACCAATCAATTGAATGCGGAGTGCAATAGAAAGTCAAATGATACCTACTTAGCTAGTATAATCAACCGGCACACAAAGAACTAAGCAGCTCGCCTTCGAAAGTAGGACTTGTATTAAAATTGAACATGAAGAAACTTCGAAGCCCGAGTAAATACTCAGGACAACTAATTATTTGAATTAACGACTACAACAACACGCAATTGTTATCGGAACATTGTACTAAATTGTTGTACCAAACGTGATTAGAATACAATGATGTAGTTAAAACTTTTTCTATTGGGAACGGGTAACCGCAACATGAACAAGTTACTAAGTACGGGCACGATCAATTACGAAGGAAGTAAAAAAATAAATATCCCCGCGGTCATGACAATAAAATTGGAAACTGTACTAAATAAGGGACTTTGCAAACAATCTAAATTGGAGTTTTCCAATTAGGGTCCCATTTATTTTAAAGTACGAATGAGTCTCGAGCGTGTCAACAGTCGGTTAAAACGCAAATCGTTCTCTTATAAAGCGTAGCGCCGCGCGCCGCGTCAAGGCGCGGTCTACCAGCGCGTGATGCCGCGAGCAAATACGAACCGACCCTCATCGAAATCGCCCAACTACAAATAATTCCCTTCATTCCCGCTCTATTTAACATTTACCAGTACTTCGCTTTAAATGCTCCTAAGCTAAGTACAATTTGATGTTATTCCATATAATGTAAGCCTGCAAGCGACGCAATCTATGGCGCTATTATTAAAGACAAATACACTGATACTTGTTGCTTTAACTAAGTAATTTAGCACAAGTCACGTCCCTCCTAATGTTAGAAAATAATCCCTTATGAATATCACGTGCGGAGATTTGCTGGTTCCATAATCATATTAGCTGATACTCGTATACCACATGGAGAGGAGCGTGCGTTCGTGTTATGTGATACACGTAGAGTGCGGAACAAGCAACGATGGGGCGGGCACAGTACAGGGGTGCTTGCTTCAATAAATAAAGGCTCAAAGTGCTGCCCGCTTTCAACAAGGAGCTATTCAAAACTTAACAATACTCAGCTTGTAATGATGACTGTTCAACAAACGCAACAAAGTAGATAAGTACTTAAATAAAAAACATCCTTCCATAAATCGTCTTGTTCGTGACAGGGAAGTTATTTATCCAAGATGCGTCAGTAGCTTGAGCTTAATCATTGATAAAATTGTACTGTTCACGTATGTGGAGGTGTGTGTATGCAAATGAGGCATTGTGTGCGCGGGTTGATTCAGTTCGCGGTGCAGTCGCAATCAGTCGCATTGACACGGACCGCCGCCGCCGCCGCCGCCCGCGCCGTCGCCGCGCCGCCCGCGCCGCCGCCGCGCCGCATCGCGCCTAACCGCGCCGCCCTGCCCGGTGCCCGTTGCGACTATATTTTTCATCTCCTGACATCAGCTCTGTTAACGTGAACGGACTCATAAATTTATGTTGCTGTAACTGATGCATTGGAAGTCGATGTGTCTATGCACTGTGCCAGACAACTGACTGGACATAAATCTAAGTGTTTTTCGTAGCTCGTAGCCTACGAAAACAATCAGACAAACATCGGAAATGTATACTCGCATAAAATTACATGTTATAGGGCCTACGAGAATACGTGAAATTTCAGTCTATCAACTTAACTAAAGCTCAACTACTTATTTTACAGTGCCCAGCCACTATCAATCACCTTACAAATTATAAGCTACGCTTAACAGCAGTTCTTAACTTTCCATGGAGATGCTTCTGCTTAGCCGGTAAAAGACCACGGATGTTGTAAATTGCAAGAATTATTATATTGCAAGAATTATTATTGTCATCATTATTATATTGCTTCGACTCTATCAAGTTGAAGTTTTCAAATATCATTTCTACTAGCTTCCATCAGCGGCTTCGCCCGCGTGGTTCTATATAAATTTATTATAGCTTCTGTTACTCAGTGATAATATAGCATTATACTAGTGAAAGATTTTTTTAAATTGGTCCCGTAGTTTTTGAGTTTATTAATTACAAACAAACAAACAAACATACAAAAATACAAAAATTTAATTTTTCCTCTTTATAATATTAGTTTAGATAAGAACTTTTTACACAACTTTATTAAGTTTTCTTTCAGTTCCTATACCAATTAAAATAAAATATAATTTTCCTTTTGAAAACTCCCCTTTCCTTCACATAACTGCTGACGGCCTTTGCAGTGTGTTTTTCCCACAATCTCGCAAGCTTATGCTAAAAAACTATAACTAAACTAAAAAAAATTAGCACGTTGAGGTCAGCGGTGAAGGAAAACGGTGACCAGCGTTACGAAATATTCATTTTTTTTTATTAAGAAAAACAATTTCATGGCAAACTTGACGTTAGCAATCAATTTGCAAACTAAAAGAAAAGGGCAAGCAATAACTAGATCAAAATGATTATCCGACACCTTGCGGCTGCTCGGGCATTCCGTAACCTCAGAGCATTATGCTGCATAGCTTTTGTTCTGGAGATAGTAAAAATGATATCGCACCGTCTTGACCGGCTGGGTCGCGTTCGCCGTAAACCACGGAATTTACGAAGCATTCCGTAGTTCAAAGAGCATCGAAGCCAGTCAGTAAAACACATGGCCTGCCTCTGAGGGTGACACTGAATTACCAGGACTCTCTGATAGAGATTGTCTGCAGCGGACACTAGACTTTATATTGACTATTTATGGGCGAGAATTTCTCTAAAATAGGTTACGTACGTACGTTTCTTGTTTAATGCAACGGGTTTCTGTATTCAATCTTTCGTTGAAAATCGTAGTTTTTATTTTATTCTAAAAGGACACCACGCTCTCAAGATGTAGCGATAACAGTTACCAGGTGCACTGGTGCAGTTAAAACTACATCAGGAAATAACTTCACTTATGTACAAATGGAAAAAGAACCTCTTTGCAACCTGCGAAACAGGTTTTTAATATTTTTATTATTTGCGGAATACCTCTCTGTTACCTACCAATATTTTCCTGAATTGTTAATTATACAGTCGAAGTAATTATGCATTATTAAACATTTAATAAAAGTAGTCGATCTTGTTATTCGAAGGCTGTGTTTATCGCCATCATTAAATCAGTAAAATAAAATATCGTGGCTGGTTTAAAATATTTTTTACAGAAGCTGTATTTGAGTTACAAAAAAGGTACCCTAACCCTCACCCTTACTGTTAATGTGTGTAGCAAGAGTAGCAAGGTAGCAATATAGCATGCACGTATGCAGGTAACCCAATTTATTTAAATTGGGTTCAGTCCTACTTTCATATTAATAAAATTAATAGTTATGATGATTATAATCATCAAAAACCACTTCAAATTGAAGAAACGAGATCGCGTTAAAGATGGAGAATCCATTACAATTATAACCGTTTTAATGTTAAGTGGTCCATAAAACGAAAAATATGGTCGAAATGAAAGGCTTTAATTTTGTCATAACGAATGCAGATCATTATGAACGCAGACACGTGTTGGTCAACATCTTCCAAGAACATTACACATGTATTTATGCTAACTGCAGCTGTTATAACAGTACCGCTCCGTTTTTTCAGCTCTGTAATAAGGAACTACTTACAGAGCGCTAACGGTAAGTTACTCTCTCGTAAGCAAACTGTAAGCTCGCTTTATTAGTCCGGGTAAATTGAAACTTAATTAATGTAGAGTAGAAACTAAGCGGCTCGTGACGGTCGATCGTTGCTCAATAATCGACCCCCACGACTATGGAAATTCAGTTAACTGTTGTATCACGACGCTGATGGTCAAATTTCTGTAAACACTCCAATTTTGGACTTAATGGTTATGAATGACAGTGAAATTGTGGGCAAAGGTCAGCTCAAGAGATGTCGCCGTGGGAGTTTTGTAATTGTATCAGATAAACCATTCTTAGATGAGCTATTATTCTGAGATAGAGCAGTGGTGGCCCAGTGGTAACGATCCCGACTTACGAGTTGTAGGTCGTGGGTTCGAACCCAAGCAGGCGCTTTACTTTGTGTAAATAATTTCATCACCACTGCTCTAAAAACGGTGAAGGAAACCGGCATGTCTTAGAACCAAAATTTCGAAGACATGTGACATCTACCAATCCGCACTGGGCCCGCGTGGTAGATTACAGCCCACTCCTTCTCACAGAGAGGAGGCCTGTGTCCCAGCAGTGGGAACATTAATAGGCTGATGATGATGATGAGATGAGCTATTTATGGAAAGAACTTGGGAATATGAACGGTTTGTTTAATGAAAATGAAGTAAACGACGGTGGAGTAAAAAAAAAACTACATGATCAAGTAGGCGACATTATGTAAACATAAAGGCGGTAAGACAATGCTGCTACACTACACTATTTACATTTATACGTGTCGTCGTAACACTTGAGACTAGCTGCTAGCACCGAGGATGTGGAGCGCAGACAGTTACGTGTGATAACAATTATTTGCTCCCGCCGTGATATTGTCTTCGTGAAAATTCAATTTTGGAGAAAACTCTATAAAAATATACAGGGTTTTTACACCAATAACCCGACCCCGACCCGAGACCCGAGTAAAAAATAATGTTAACGCGTTCGTTAATAGGAAAACACGAATGGAATTTTGATAAAATTTGAATATGAACTTATGAAAAAACAATACGTGTCTTGTATTGGGAGTTCTCATTGATACTTTGTGATAGGACAGACAGCCGTTGCTTCCAAGATATAATTCCTGACGTTTGAAGCAACGTGAAGCAATAACGTAATGGGTTTTAAGATTGAAATAACACACCAGTAATGACATGCTGTTAGCTCATCGACTTACAAACACCATACCCTTGATTATTTGCGCGTGACTTTTAGTTCTTCACTTACTCTCCATTTTTAGTGGAGCACGTAACTACGTTTTATTTTATAGAAAAAAATCCTAGCGATTATTAGATCGAGTTGCACTAACAATGTAGGTGTGTCGAAAGGAATTTGTATTGTTGCGTTTCCTAATCAAATGTTTATAATAAGTCAGTTGAGCAAAAGCACATAATAAGGCATCTTCTACACTTATTATAAAACAAAGTCGCTTTTCGCGTTTGTCTGTATGTCCGCGTTGTTCTTCTAAACCACGCAACAGATTTTGATGAGGTTTTCACGATCGTTTAGAGAATTTATTCCGTAAGGTTTATGTGTATAACACGTTAATATTAAAGTTACGTTTACCTAAGAAATCTCGATGTTTTGTCAAGTCGTAAAAACCTTGCGAAGCAGGAGCGGGTCGCTAGTGTATTAATAAAATAAAATAAAACATGCTCCATATTTCTTTCTCAATAAAAAACGGCTTCGATCAACTACTTAGCATTTACAATTTAACTGTGGACTGATAAGTCAGGTTGTACTTTCACTTCCATTCGTATTACTTAGTGTATGAGGCAAGTTAATTATTTTTAATGTATTTGTACTTACAAGAGATAAATCGTGGTGAATGCTGTCACGTAACTGTTGCTGTGACATGTAATTTGTATGGATTTTAAACGTTAGTGCCGACTGAGGTGGATAAAGATAAGAACTCGCTAGTCGTATCTAACTCTTTGCTCAAAATAAACAGAAAGTAAACATTTTCTTTTCCAATTTTTTTACATGTTTCCGTGGAATGTTCAGCATGGTCAATAAACATACATACAACAATTTTCTACTAAACGAATCGGTACCAAATATTTACCATTCTTTCTGATAAAACATGTGTTAAGGTGAGTATACACTAGAGCATTTTTCGACCATTTCCATGTAGTATAACGTTCTTATGAATGGTACAATTCAAGCAAAAGCTCAATGAAACAAAGCATTCTCATGTAATGTAACGTTCCTGCGAATGCTCGACGCTGCGTTCGACGTCCCTAATACTCACGGTGAGTGAGCATTTACCTGTAACATTTCTTCCTACCTTGCATTCATTGGCCCGCGCGCTTCACTCCGCTTCGCCCGCGCTCGTGTATTTGCTCGATAAAATGGTCCACCAATATGCACGTTGGTTTTGTGGCGGCATCTACATCGCCACATGCAAACTACGCATCAAAGACCTGACGTCACACAATATCCTGACATCAAACAAATCCTGCATCGCGCAATTAGAGTTTACCGCGCGAACGACATATATAAGACTATCCGATATCAATCGTTGGGCAGTTGCTCGCCAGACACAGCACCCGTCTGGTCGGAGGATCCTCCCTTTTCAATGGAGGATGAGTGAACTTTACACCCTGTTTCTCAATCTCTAAAGTTTTTAAAATGAGGTTGTAACAAAACATCGAGCGCCGTGCATTCAATGAAAATCATGTTCAATGTTACAAGTAAATTCTCTAGTATATACTCACCTTTAGACAACAATTTTTAACTACTTATTAAGAAAAAAATTGAAAAAAAAAAATGATTTTTCTTTAATTTTCTTTTATTTTACTATTTCTAACTTATAATGTTAATGCACTTTGCAGTACTGTCCATATCCAAAACAAGAATTTTCTTATAGTTCTCCTTATTTTCTTCTAGTTAAGTGTATAATACGGTGAACATTGCAGATTCTTGGAATATCTGGTTGACTTCGCTCTAACAGCATTCGTAGAAATTAAACAGTTATATGGTGTTTTTAAAAATACAGTAATAGGTACCTGTGTTATTTATAAAATAACTTAAGGAAATCCACACAATGATTTGATCTATATTCTGTAAAAATCTGACCGTGAAAACTTAAAATGACAGCTCACTTCAATAAGCTCAAATTCAAACATTTATTTCAAATAAACCAATTACAGGCACTTTTGAATTGTCAAGGAGTCGGTCAGTCAGAAAGATGAAGCTAGATGCCGATTCCAAAGCGTAGTAGTTACAAAATATTGGTTACATCATTCATGTTGAACTTATACATCTGAGAACGATGCAAAACGTTAAAAGCGTCCATAATAAAAAGAAAAAAATAAAAACAAATAAAACATTAAATCAAATTAAAATAAGCCATGGCAGCTATGAGATGACCAGTCCCAACTGACAGCGCACGTTCACATTTTTACAGAATAGATTGGCTGTTACGTCGCAGTCGACGCGGGTCTTAACTTTCAAAGATTATATTATAGCTGTTAAATGCTACGTGAAAAGTATGAGAGACATGAAACAAGTGTATCTTATGTAACATTCTCTCAGGGTTGCACATAGTAATCGGAGGCATGATAGCAGACTGTCTTTTGTTTATTTCTTATGTAACCACGCTGCGCGGTCACCAGCTCGATGTTTAATACAAGCAAATAAAACTTACGAGCAAGCACTTAGTGCCTTTAGCGAATGAAGAAAGTTCAGAAGTGCCTCTATATATGTATGAAGTTGTATAGAACCCTAATAAATACGGTCATGAAGGACTTTTGAAAATGAACAGAACCGTTTTCAAAATTCAGAGAAACTTGATTTAGATTGTAAGTAGGACCTATAAAGTACAATTTTTCAAAAATACTTTGACCGACCTGGGAATCGAACCCGGAACCTCATGCTCAGCGCTTGCGACCACTAGACCAGCCACTAGTTGATTTTAACCTCCATAGAAAATCTGTCAAATAGGTATCTACCTAATCAATATTAATCTAGATACGAATAGGTATCTCTTCTTTGATTATCTCTATTTAAACGCTCCAAAAACTGAGCAGGAAATTGGTTGCTGCAAGCATCTAATATCAAATCAGTTTCTTTATAAAATTATAGTTAATTTGTGCCATCATATTTTTTAATAGAGCTGTTCAGGATTATAAGTTACAGAAATTACAATTTAAACGTAGCAACACTTCCTCCAAGGTTGACTATTGTCCTATACATACAAGAATGTAATTTCCGCCCTACATTCTGTATAACATAATTTTTAATAAGACGCTTTAGGTTTGCTCTGAAAAGAGCGCTAAGCCCTGAATAAGCTCCGCTATTTTTTTCCTTTTATTCGGCTGCCGTATTTTTTTACACAAAACAAGCTTTAAGCTCACACATTTGTAAAGCTAATAACAAACCAAAGCCTCTTAAAACGCAGCCAGAGCACATCGCCGCCATACTTATGCGTTATCCTATTACAACTCGTAGCCATGAAACAACAAAAATATTGTATTCAATATCCCAAAAACCTCGTTTAATACAGCTGTGATTTACAGTCCATACATTGTGTTTATGCAAGTAAGTCCACTAAATTACTAATTTACATATTACACACAAACAAGCTTATCTTGATTTTAACTGGAATAGGTCTCATAGTTTAGAGTTAATAATAATTTTAATAAAAAATCACCAAGGTGTCGGAGCATACTGATTGGACCGGTTCGCCAAATCAACGGTGAGCAGTGAGCGGGTATCGGATGCAAATCTTATTCAAAATAGAAAGACTGACTTGAATAAGTTTACTGTTTAAAAATCAGGTGCACACGGAAACCGGGTTTGACAAGTTTAGAAGACTGGCCGAGCTGAGTGCTGAGACCGGTTCCTGGTAAAAAATAGTTACGTATAACTTCACACTTCAAGCTGCGTTCAAAAAATTATCTATTTACTTATATCTGTTCACTCGAAACTTTGGAGGTGTAAAGTGTTTACGAGAATAGATAAGAGTTTCGTAATAAATCTCTGAAATCCTCCGCTAAGCTTTAGATAAACTGTTGATTCTTCTCGTTGATTTTTATTGTTCCTATTCACGGTTGTTAAATTATATTATAGGTACCTACTTCACTTTAAATTACCAAACATAGTTGAACAAGAATTAATTCTCACTGTAGGTATCTTGTACTTGTTTCATTTACCCACTTACTCGTAAGCTTGTGGAACCTTGGAAACAAAGTGCCAATTACATTGCATTCCATGATTTTAAAACCGCTTTATTTTACTTCGCTACTTTGGCCGCATTTATCAATCGACAAGACAAAATCAATCAAACTAGTGAATGTGTGACATACTTATTGAAGCATCACAGTTATTAAACTCCACTTTTTCCATTTGGCACGGCGTCAAGGCAGATGTGAGGCATAGTTTCCAGATAACGGCTAAGTTGCTAACTTTTCACATTTCCTCGGAAGCGTGTCCCCTGGCAATGTCGACATTGTCGCGCGTTGTGAATTTGTTATCCGCCTCGCGATTAACGAGATGCATGTACTCAACTTTGTTAAACAAATGATACAATTTAATCGTACTTCTCGCCACAGCATAAGTTAAATCGTTAACGCTACACGATGATAGTGGCTTTAAACATTAATTTCCATAGTAACATTATAATTACCCCGGTCATTACTTACGCTAAAAGCTATTTATTTTGCATAATGGTGTTTGGGTGAGCGCAACAATGGTGAGTCGCAATGCGGCGCTGCACGGCGTGGAGATATGGCTATGGCGGCCGGCTCGTTGCCTGTGAATCGCCAAACTTGACCGCGCTGCGCCCTTTGTTTGCTCGCTCCGGGCGCGTGCCTGCTATCTACTACTGCTCACTAAAATTATCCACGATATGAATCCTGGAACTTAACGACCATTTACATTACATTATGACTCTAATATTTTATAAAGAAATATTGGTCTAGTCTCCACTGTTATTCCTAAGTTCGTGAATGTTGTCTGGAATATAAAAAGCCGCAGTAAAAATCTGTAACGTTTATGACACGCTTTCAGTTGTGCTGACAGTCGTTACTGGGGAGGGCTCGTCAGCGGAAAGGTTCGTGCGTCTATGGCTGCGGGCGACCGGAACTCGGTAGGTTCTGTCACGTCATTTGCGCGAGAGAATACGCTATTTTTTTCGTGCAGGACGGGACAAGAACGCTTACTCGTCGAGATAAAAATGTCACTTTCTCATCGAGCTTTTTGCTATCTCTTGACGTTTTTACCGAACTTATTTGTAACTGTCACTATTATACGTGGTTTGGGTTAACATGCTTTTTGTTGGGCTTTCTAAACTAAATTGGTTACTAAGTAGGTATATCCGCAAGGTCCTATCGATAAGAACAACAAACATCAAAATCTATGAATACTTGGCGAACTAGTTCAATATTTCAGTAGGACAACGCTGTGCTTGTTGTTATATTACATGACTTGACACTATCGTAACCTCTATTAAGTTTTAATGTGAGCTGAGCGTACGAACCGGGTGATTGAGTATAAGATGAATATTGGTTTGCGTGTCGGATTATATTAATAACGGTAACCTTTACTGACCTAAAACTTTCTCCTGTTTCGCGACGCCAGCGCCGATGCAGGTTGTATTGATCATTAATCAAGTTAATGATGTCAAATGAATTAAACATTAGTTCATTGGCGGCTCCAGACTAAAACCTTCAATATCCAATTCATGCTAACTGCTAGAGGTATTACGTCGCAGCTCATTTGTAGAATGCAAAGTGATGTAGGAACAAAGAGTAACGAGCCATTGAGTGTGCCATGCTAGGTAGCTGTTCTGTTGACCAAATATGGAACCTTGCAGTTGACGCAACACGCAAGTAGAGGATGTCGGACTCGGTAGAGTAGAACTTAACACTTTCGACTCCACCCATTTTCGTCAAGCTCATACGCCATGCCGCCATACATATTGCAATTGGACCCTCCGGGAGGGTTCCCGGCATTACGTTTGCGCTAAAGTTAACCATCGCGGATGGTCAATGGCAATAGGTTTAAAACCGTGTTATAAAACACTGTAAAAGTGAAATAGTGTTTTCTGGGGGTCTTGGCGCGTACGTAGTTTCCAACCTTTTAAATTAGTGAATATTATTTTGTAAACACGAACAAAAAAATCAAAAAAGATCAATGTCTTTGATTTTAAAACCAACGCATATACTAATCAATCTTGTTAAAATATACATCTGATTTTATTTTCACGGTTTATGCTGTATTCGCGAAGAAAAACCTACATTTAAAATGGCATCCCGGCATCCTATATATGCGACTAGGTGAACCCTCCAGAAGGGCTCCCGGCACTGAACGTGTTAAATAGAAAAATGAAACTAAAACTTACAGTAAGTTCTTCAAAACAGTCAAATCATTAACCAGTGCAATACAGAAATGACAGCAAAAAGGTCCTAAACAAGATTGGCAAGAATTGAAAAAGATAGCGTAAGCCTAACAACAATAAAAGTATCACGTAACAGGACAACATAGACTCAGCAATAGATGGGCTGAACAAACAGATAGGAACTAAACTGGGTTGCTCAAAGTATCTAATCCTTCTTTACGCGTTCGTCCGTCACACCAAAACGAAGCCCACTCGTGGGTGACGTCACGACACATGAAAGAACAGAATCATGACACTATTAGGATAAACGAGGACGCGGCCGCTCCTGTGGGACGACGTTATAATCTAGTCTTGAATAAGTAGGCACTTGCCCCGCACTTACATCGACTTTCATGAATTCTTATATCTCGAATAAAACTTATTTTATGGACTATTGCGCGACTTTCGGGTAAATTATGTTTTCCCAACGATTCCAAATATGATGAGTATAGTACGAGAGTGTTATGATGTCGAATTTTGATGAGATATTTTTTTGTGACAAACTGTAAATAGAGTTTTCCTTTATAGCTTACAGGGAAAAAGCTAAATATAAAACTAATTTTTGGAAAGTTACGTTGGTTTTAACTTAGCCAACTGCTGTTGGATCACCGAGCTCAGTGTGTATCCGGATAAAAATGTGCTCATTTCGCAAATTTCAGTACGTCACAGTGCACTTCCATAACCACAGTAACCTGCATTTGTAGCGCCATTTGCTCAACAAATTCGCGCACTTCCTTCTCTAACATGGTCATGGCATATACAACAAAGAACCATTGACTTCACCATAAGCCTTGCCTTGTATCCATAAAATACGCATCTATTAATTAATATTCATATAACTAACAATCTGTGTTCGGCGAATTGCATATGAATTCTATATGGATTTGTTGTAGCTCATGCATTTTATAGTAGGTGTTGTACGAGGAAAACTGCTCATTGTTAAGTCTAGCAGACTTATGTGCACCTACTTCACAATTCTACTGACATACCTGTAGTTTAAGCACGTAGCCTACATACGTACTGCCTTATTAATAGTACTACGATATTATTTGGTACAAAAGGAAGCGCACTTGCCTTTTAGGTACCTACTATGAACTCGAAACAATAAAAACAATGTATTTTTATGTATAGGTACACATCTATACTTGAGCGGAGGATACGTATTTAGATAGACTCCTTGCTGAGAGGGTTAATAAAACATTACGTAAATGGAGGTCCACCAACGGGATTAGGATAAAAATAACATGCACTAAGTAAAATCCTTTTGTTCAATTTACACGCATCAATGACGAATCTACGAATCATAATATGCAACACTGTGAATGATAAGAAATGTATATCCAATCAATTCAAAATGTAAACAGAAACTAATATAGCTGCGTATAAAGCAATAAAACCAACAGAACTGTCGTACTATACTAACGAATGGTAAATTAGCCTACGGTTTTATAGTGGTTAGGAAATAGCTAACGTGTTGTCAAGCATTCGACGATTTTATGAATGCATTAAACATTTTATTATCATAAGCTATCAAGCGAGACTTACGTGTAGCTAGTTCAGAAGTTTATAGTCACGCGAGAGAAATTAAACATTTAATTCCGCAGGTAAGGGTCCAGATGTACTGGTGTTCTAAAATATTTAAGACCTTTTTGCGTTCAGCCCACTTTAGGTAATAGACCTTCTAGTTTAACGAGCTCCATGTACAAATTACACATTAAGGTAATGGGCACAGATAGAATAATTTGCTAACGGTCCATGAAATATGATGTTCTAGCTAGTCACATCACTTCGCGGTCGTCGTGTAATAATGTGGCCTAGTTGCGTTGATTTGCTCAAATTGCTCATACTTAAGGCGTATGTTGTACATTTGTTCGACCTAGTAATATGAACTTCAAAATTGTCTCACAGATTTGACCTCTAGACACCACTAGATGTTATTGGAAATGACTGAATATTTGTGTATCATAAAAATATTAGTTTAGACATTGTTGTATCGTTTCAGTAAAATGAAGGCAGTGTGTTTATTTTTGAAGTGATTTCTTTAGCGGCGTTGTGCGCTTTTTTTGGGATGGGTAAAAAATTTTAAACTCGCGTCAGGACACGTGACCTGATCGGAAATTCGTAAGACGGTGGCAGAGTAGAAATGCACAACGTTAATGTTCAAGTTTTTGTTGAAAGCGCACTCTGTTTTATTTTTTTGGATTTTTTTTTAATGGCGCTACAGCTTTCGTTCTTTTACTGACAGCAAGCCACATAAATTCCTGATATTTTCGTTAGATGGCGTTACTTAGTTTTCACTTCAATCGGCAGTCCCAGACCGCCCCGTTTTTTTTGTCATAGGTACTTGGCTCGCTCGACAAGTTCGTGGAGTTGTCTGTCGCTAATTAATTATGCAGCAGATAACCAAGTCGCGGTCGCAATGCCCATGGACTTCCCTGTTAATTAAGTCCAATGGATAGTTCTCAGAATGGCTCCATTACATGTTGTAGGTATGGGCGCTCTCCAGCATCGTATCATCGACTGCCGATCGGAAACAAAATTAATAGAAAGCCACGATTCCACGGAAAAATGCAGACTGTTTCAAACTGTAAAATATTTGTTTATAAACTACTACGATATGCAAAGTGTGAATAAAGATAGAACCATATCAAATGAAAAACGACACTGTCAGACCGAAAAAGTGCTTTAGTTCCGTAGTTGAAACTGAAATATATGCGAAACCATCTGTGTTGTTTGTTTCCAGTGTTTTATTTACTGCCTTTGATTTTCGAAATATTTATGAGTTTATATTTGAAGTTTTATATTTTAGAGAGCGTGCAAAATATTGGTGTGGTTGTGTTATTTGTATGATATCAGTATCATATTCGTAAACCGTGTTATTGGAAGGGTCCTGTCATGTAAGAGGCATTACAATAGATGAAAAGCTTGTATTCTAGCTAGATCGATATTTATCCTTGAATCTGTCAGACAGAATTGAGTTCAAAGCTTGAGTATCGTTCTAGATATTCATATTTATACGGGCCGTAAATTGGCAGTTAACAAAGAGCAGCTTTGGCCTTTGAGGCATTTGAAACTCTTTATTATAGAAATAATTCTGATTCTTCAAGAATAAAACTTAGATACTATTATTCGAATAATGAATCATTAATTGAATACTTCTTTGGTAGTCTTACTTAAGTTAGTAAGACATGACTCAGATATGTCATGGCCGATGTGTAGGGCGGGCGGAGTCACCCTTTGACCGTATAGTCCCGTCACGTACAACTAAAATATGAAAACTCTCTTTTATCATAATTACTAACGTGTGCTAAATTTGTAAGAAGCGGTGCCAATTTGCCAAATCAACGGTTCACAAGTTAAGAGAACAACTCGCTCTAGGTGGCCTAATTTAAACGAGCTCTTAACATCTGGCAGTGCTGCCAAACGTTGCAGACTAAGTGATAAACACAACTATAGACTACAAAATCGTACGTTTCTAGACTTACTTCACTGTGATTTCATTTTGGTTGACATAAAAGCTCAAGTACTGTTGACCGCTTCCTAAATTATCCAAAAAACGGTTCGTTAGTAGGTAATAATTATATATTCGCAAAAAGTTACGTTTGGTATACCAAACGTAACTTTTTGCGATGTCTTTGGAGCTATGAAAAGATGCTGGTTGCTACAGCAAGTGACTCTAAACGATAAGTCCACCATACTTGATGTATGAAAACTATTTTTCATCCCACCATCTCGGAAAGAGTATTTTCATCCCACCATCTCGGAAAAAGTATTTTTAATCTTCAATATCTGAGTGGAAAAGCCGTTTTTATTCTCTAGAGGATAAAGTAAATTGAATTTAGAACATCGTGTGCACTAAGTTTGTGAATTAAAAAAAACATTAAACCTATTTACTGCTACCTCTATGGTGCCGAATATATCATACAACTTTTTTTTAATTTTTTTAAAAACTCAGACTCGGAACCTTCTTGGTGTTCTTTTTTCAATTTGCTTTGTACGCGGTTCTTTACGCGGCATTTTTTCACGTCATTGTTAAACCTTTTATTAAAAACAAGAAACTTGAAAACAAGTGAAAAAACTAAAATGAGTGATTCTAGCGACGAGGAAGTTTGCTTGACGCCAACAGAATTGACTGAAACTGTTAATAATGCGCAAATGAGCTTTCTCCCTCAACAATCACGCGAGAAGTATTTAAAACAGTACGATATGTTCAACACGTGGCGACTAGCAAAAGGAGCCAAAACTTTCTCAGAAAACGTTTTGCTGGCATATTTTATAGAATTATCCGAGAACAAGAAAGCAAGCACTCTATGGAGTACGTATTCGATGCTAAAAGCAACAATAAAGATGAAAAAAGACAAACATATCGATACCTATCCTAAATTAGTGGCATTTTTAAAAAGAGCCTCATCTGGTCATCAACCAAAAAAATCGAAGGTTTTCACAGTATCTGATATTGAAAAGTTTCTTAACGAAGCACCCGATTCCGTATATTTGGCGGCAAAAGTAAGTCAGTTGCACATTCAGTATCTACTTAAGTATATTAATCTCAATTAAATAGTATACTTAGTAGATGTTGATAGGCATAATTATGCGTTCATATCAATTTTATTCATTTATCTACTACAATACTCTTTACGTTACAGGTTGTTCTTATTATTGGAATAAACGGAGCATGTCGAACTAATGAACTAACACAACTTAATGTCAAAAACATTGAGAAACATTCAGATGACTTACTATTAATTAATTTACCTAATACAAAGACAAAAAGAGACCGCAACTTCGTCATTCGCAAGGAATACGTAACGATTGTTGAGAAATATCAAGCCTTACGCCCGCCTAACACTCCAATCAATCGATTTTTTCTACTGTATCGCAATGGAAAGTGTGTTAGACAGCCTATGGGTACTAATAAAATTGGCAGTATCCCACGAGAAATAGCAACATTTCTTGAACTTCCAGAACCCCTGTTGTACACGGGTCATTGTTTCCGACGAACTTCAGCCACACTTTTGGCTGATTCCGGAGCTGATCTCCTGTCCCTTAAGCGCCACGGAGGCTGGAAGTCCAATGCAGTTGTAGAGGGATACATAGAGGATTCCATCCAAAATAAGTCTAAAATATGTGAAGGCATCGTAGGAGCCATTACACTGAAAGAGCCTCAATCGGATCCTTGGACTGGCCCTTCTACATCAAAAATAAGCCGTTATGAAACACCTAACCATCTCCCTCTCTCTCCAACATTCACGCCAAGGGAATCCGATGAATCGGTACAACTATTAAGTATGACAGATAGTTTACCGAAAAACAGTACACAAGTGACTAACACCAATATTACAGTACCAAACAAAAATATTACACTCAATTTAAATAACTGTAGCAACGTTACTTTAAAATTTTCTTAATTATACCTTAGTATTATTTTGTTATAATTTAAAGATTATTCTGTAATACTTACCTGTCATAATGTAGTAATTAATACCTAAACTGAAATAAAAGTGTACCTATCTTGTGATTGTAAACGTTTTTTTTTTTTGCATTTAGTCATTTCCTCGCTGAGGTGGAATGAAAAGTTACGTGTTGCACTCGAGTGCAAAGATTTTTCACCTCGTGCTCTTTTGATTCCCTCGCTAACGCTCAGGCTTCTAATTTTGAATCACTCGCTGCGCTCGTGATTCAATTTTAGAATCCTTCGCTTGCTCGGTCATCAAAATTGAACACGCGGTTAAAAAGCAACTTTGCACTCTTGTATAACAAATAACTATTACACACTAGATATTAGCGTAAAAGCTCAAATTTTCGTTCGTTCTGTGGGCATCACGATACCCAATAATTTTCGCCTATAATTCAAAAAATTCTTAATGAGATTATGTTTAATATTGCGATTAGATACAAAACTGAATAGAGAATACTTATATACAATTTATATATAATATATCATATTTCGGCTTTTATTTAAGGTTGAGATTACATCAGTAATGATGATACCGACAATTCACAAATTAAATGAATACCTAGTTGAAAATGTTCTAAGCCAGAGTCAAAGATTTTAGACTGAAATGTGTTCAAAGGAATTTCAAAGGCTGCCTAAAGTAGACTTATCGGCTTAGCCCTTTCTTAGTATTAAAAATCACTACTTACCAATTATTTATTAACATTTTTGGGTCGACATGATTTTAACTGAAAAATATTTTTTTTTAAACCGAATTCTATACCTCCTACATTCCTCAACACGAAAATTATTCTAGGTGGTTAGGTGGGTTCTTCTATTATAAGTACTACCCACCAAAAACCGCTACAACATTGTAATAAGTAGGTAATTAAATCACCATTAAGTTAATGTTTAACAGGAAACTTCTCTTTATAAATTAGCAGGTTTTATAGCGGAAACTGATACAGATCACATTTTATAGTATCGCTGTAGCACCGCCGATGTAATATCGCTCAGATACAGTTCTTGATGATGATTGCTTGCTCTCGACTTGACGTATAATAAATAACTACTAATTTATGGTCTGACGTCTACAGTATCATGTGTATATTCGCTACAATATATTATTTTCTGTTCTATTAGTAGAAATCATAAGTCCATCGAGAGGAGGGTTGACAATTTGACATGTTTTCAATTCCATTGAACCTACATTTATCTGTCATTCACAATAAGTTTGTCGACTTATTTAGATATTGTGTTTTCTAGAAACTTTTCAAGCTTACGAGTATTTAAGGAACGGCTATTGTCATCTGTTCAAATATTTTCAGTACAAAATGCTCTAAACTCAATAATCACGTTGCCGCCGCGGGCCAGGAATAGTGTTCTGCAAAGGTTAAGTTTAATCTGATTTTGGCTTTAACAATGCACTGGGGAGCAGTAGACCGACAATGGCGGCGATACAAACTTTTAGCCTTCCAGGGGACATATTTATATAGTAACTGACCGTGAACGACGCTAGGACCATTTTTGGAAATAACTTATTACAAGAAATATCCGGGCCATATTTTTCCCAACGTCCAATTTGGGCTCAATTACACTCCTCGTTTAACTTGTTGGTACCTACACTGGCGTTGGGTATCGTTTGTTTGACTAATTCTTGCCTGTTCCTTGAGCGTTAAGATTTTGAGATTCTTCTCTGCGTGTTTACAAATGGATACCTTTATTTGTCTTTACTTATTCTAAGTTAAACTTTGTTCATCAATGATGCCTGTTAAATATCGGATGTGTCGATCTAACAATGTCAGTAAAAAACGCTATGTTTTATGTGATGTCGGCGCAGTCTCGTTCACGTGTCGTTGGGATGTAAATCGATCGTGTCTGATGGAACCTATGGGCGAAATGAATTATACACCGGGAGCGGTGTGGTGGCGCGGCGCTGACCGGCGGCGGTGCGACGTCGCGCCGCATGCGAAATATTGCAATGCATCGCCATTCAATAAATTCATTTGCACGTCCCTTGCTGTTATTATTTTGATATCTTTCCAATACTGTTCTAAAGTTGATTAACGTTCGCTTTAGTTTATAGGTACTTGCATGAGCGCACGATACTGCGCAAGAGACTTCTGAGTTCAAATGCACGATAGCAGCTGTGTCGCTTAAACACGTTTTGCTTTATGGCTGCATATAAGAATAAATAAAGCACAAGACGTTAATATGGTCCATCTGTAATTGATATGCATATATCATGACTGTGTGAGATAGAAAAAACGAAAGCAAGGGTCTAACAAGCGCTTGTGACGATGTGTGGGAGCGGGACGAGGCGCGGGCGTCGTGTGGGCGTCGAAGCGTGTAATGATATTACACCTAATAGAAATATATAATGGTATTATATTCAAAAGATGCGCTTAATCCCGGTTTAGTAACATGCAGCTTAATTAATTATGTTTTTCTTGTTAATTTAAACTCCAAAAACTCCACCCCAGTTAAATCTGATGATCCTAATTTCCGCTGACTGTATTCGATGATGTAGGTAAGTATCGTTTCCTGGATACAGCGCAATTATTGTTTTGCTACGAGTGCTATTTTGCAAATCAGTATGTTTATCATAAGCAACTCTTCCCCTATTTGTGAAAACAAAATTGTTTAAAGAAGCAAACATGCTTATTATTTGATGGTGATGGATGGACGAAGATTTCAATGAAAACAAAATAATACATTGCGAACTTGGATGCTGAATTGTTAATGGTTTATCGTTGTGTCTAGCAGTCTGTTTGCCAAGTCCATTGTGACTTCTTACACAAACCTGGACTCAACATGGTTACAAAGTGACTAAGCGACACTTTCACTTCATGGACGAACAATCTATGTAATTATGATATGTGCGTGTTAGTTTTACTTTCTATACCAGTCTATATTCGTGGTTCAACTAATACAAAGGTTCACTTACCATTTTATTATGTACCACAGCCAACGCATGTCATTCGGCAACCGTGCTTGTTAATAGCTGAAATGGAAAAAAAAAGATTAGGTAATGATGACTGGATTTGGTAATCTACAACTAGGTACAAATTATGACTAACAGACAGTGAATCATGAAATGAGGTACCTATAGTAAAGTCGACTGTGCTGAGTACAGCCAGTTTCCCAGAACGTGGCGACTCGAACGGAAGTCGCGCCACTGACTCAGGCAATCGACTTACATCGCTATTTTATAATTTTTCGAGTGACGGCGACAAATTTTATACAGCTATTTTAACAAGTGTTTTGTTCTAGTTCTCTGTTCAGAAATAAAGGATTTTTCATGTTTTAAAAACTTAACTTAAACAACTGTAATAGCGTGGGTAATAGGTTTTTTATGGAGGTCGGGAGGTAGTTTATTCAACGTCATGTTGTTACTTACCGCGTCCAATAGATGGCGACACTGGGACGAATAGACTTGTTTAGAAATAAAGAAAGCAATGAACGACAAAGAATTTGCTAAGAAATAAAATAAAATGTTATTTAATTTAGACCTACAAAAATGAGAGCAATAAACTTGTTTAGTAAGAAAAATGCTCCTTAGCAAATAATGTGGCAAGTAATAAAAATTTAATAAAAATGTTGCATAATTTATACAATAAACAAGTTGTCACGCAAACAGATTCTAAAACTGACTAATGATACAAACAGAGTTATCTCATGTAGAATTTACATCGGACAATAACACGAATGCATTCCCACAATGTCAAACTTTATTTTGCAACGCAAAAAGAACTATAAATGCTGACGTTAGATTTTAGGGTTCCGTACTCGAAGGATGCCAAACGGAACCCTATTACTAAGCCTCCGCTGTCCGTCCGTCTGTCTTTCAGCGGGCTGTATGCTGTATCTCATGAACCGTATCCCAGATTGGCTATTTCTATTAAAGCTAAAACCAAAAAATCGGGCAGTCTTTGGGGACTGTCGATAGAAGTGAAATTTTAGTAACCTTTTGATTCTCGCGTTGAAGTCTTTTGTTAAGTAACTTTTTGATTCTCGCGTTGATGTCTTTCGTTCAAGCGTTAAGTGACGATGACGCGAGTTACATGATTTTTGATCAGCCAAAAAGTGTTCAACGCGCCTAAACAAGCTATGACTTAAAAAAAAATAAAAAAATTAAGAGGGCGATCCCCATACAAGAAACGTGTATTTTTCGTCGGTTTTTTGCTAAGTATTGTATAGTGGTACGGAACCCTTTAAAATAAATAAAATTCAATAAAAACGCGCGAAACCGACGCGCACACGAAGGTTTTTTATTTAATTTAAAATGCGGGGTCAAAGCGCGGTTTGTTGTTCATTTTGAGGGACGTACCAACGCGTTAAAATATTCAGGTAGTTTGCGTTATGGTCTGACCTCTGTTCAGAAGGGCTGACGTGCAGGATCAACCCTGTTGGCATGACAGGTGTAGGTTATACATATGCCGCGTAGGCACTCGCAACTGTTTTTAAACTTTTTTTACTGAGACCAACTTCGTCTGGCAAAGTAATAAAATTCAAGGTATTTTGCTGATATTTTTTATTTTTATAGCGCAATTTTTACAACCTTCTTCGTTCGTTCTTGTGTATAAAGCGAATATAATTTTGACGATTTTAATACCATAATATAAAATTACCCAACTATTGCACCTTATTTTAGTTGTAGGTATAAACACGAAGTTAAATTTTCAATTACTTTTCAGCCAGACCCCACAAAAGGTCAACTACGTCGTCAGTGCCTGAGTATTCTATTACACTCGGTAACCTTGGTACCCGCGGAGGTGTAACGTAGGGTGGTCACACTACTCCGGTAAGAAACCCAACCCTTTTCCCATTTTTTTTCGTATTGCACTCCGTCCCGGCCACTGGACCGCAAAGGGTGTTTTTTTAAACCAAATTCCCGTTCTCCCGATCTCGATTATATTGCGCCCTCTTTATGATTCTGGCCCCGATCGCTCTCTTCGAAAACTAATTGAAGATAACAAGCTTGTTTTTTCGCCTCTCCACTTGTTCATTTTGGAATCGCGGCCGATCGAGTACGATATTGTTTTCTTTAGCAGACTTTTCTTATATGAAACTGGGTAAGAAATTCTCAACTGTGCAACAGTGGGGTGTTTTAATATCCACATTGAAATAGTTTTATGACGGCGATATTTTTATACTCCTGAAATTCTGGTTTTTGAATAATTATTTATGTGTAATAGGTACCAGAGTTTACAACAGAAAAGCGAGTTTAGTTTATAAGTATCTACCTAATTGGCGTTGTTTTGGATGTCTTTGAGCGTCGCGTCGCCCGTGTCGCCCGACTGTTATTCGGGCGACACATTTAGTCAAAATGTCGGTCATAAAGAAGCTTCTTGACTGATGCACTTGGCTGGCTCTACAATCAGGTATGTTCTAGATAAGTTTTCGTATTCAAAAGACTGCAAAAACATAATGGCACTGTATGGTTCTGAACTTCTGACGCTGAGCCTATAAATAACGGTGTGGGCTGCAATTACTGTATTACAAACGTTCTCAGTCGCGCTGTAAATTGTTTCTGAATCAGTACCGGAATCTATAAATCACAGATCCAATCAATTCCAAGATCAAACATTGATTTGGTCACAGTTAAGAGGACGGCGGCTGCCGGCGAGACGCCGCGCCGCGGCCATCGCGCCGCCAGTAACGTGTGTGACCAACTGACCATCCACCGAGCCTTTCATTAATATCAATACGACATTTCATGCATACAATTTTACTTATCATTCAGCAGACGTTTAAAGCTATAGATTTCGTATTTGCATTTAAAACAGCATCTTATTTATTCTTAAATAACACTTTAACTGCAAATAGAATCTTTGAAGTAAAAAAATGTATTAAACTCTTAATATTTTTCTTTTCTCAAACCGAACTTCTAAGAAACCACACATAATTTGAAATTGTTTTAGATAATAGAGCGCAACTTGGAAAAAGAAAGTAACTTTCTATTCCACTAAATACAATGTCAACTGAAAACGTTTATCTTTACGAAAGGTTAAAGTTACAGCAAACAATAATCAATAAGTTGGCTCGTCAGCCGGTCGACGACCGAATAATTTTGGCGTGAATTATCGTCACGATAGCGTGTGGATTTTGGAAAACGACCGCAACCTTAGGTCAGTCACCCATAAGTTTTGATTTTGTTACGCTAACTTTAAATAAACGAAAACAATTCAAGTTATTTTTGGATCAATCAATTCCAGGAACTTTCAAGACAATTTCATTGAATTTGTTAGAACTGAAATCAAGTTATTGACGAGACGAATCTTTTAGATACGCCAAAAATTCCTTCGATAAGCAAAAATTGCTTTTCGCTTTCTTATTGCATGAAGAGCCTGACATTTTTTATTTATTTAATTCATGCGGAAACTGCGTATTTTAAAGAAAGTATACTGCATTTTAAACTTTCAAAAGCATTTCGTAATGTTGTTGTAAAGAGTGTTCCATGTTGCATCGAAGTCCATTGCATGGCGTTATACCATCAAGTTGTACAAACAAGGCAGGCACGGTCGCTGCATGCAGCGGGCGGAACACTTCTCGGGCGACAGTTAATCGCGCCCATTATCTGTCAACTATGATTTCCTGCACCGAGCACAACCGAAACTCTACATTTTGTTGTTATTGGGCCATTCACTCGAACCTCCGATACACTTCGGGCCGGACAATCGGTTCCCGAACAAGTTTTATGCCTTAATTTGAGTCTATTATTGACAATGGACCTCTCTGCGTGTGATGTGGTGCTGTGTTGTGGGTTTTGTACAAAGTAAATACCTGTTCTTGCTCACTTGGTGGCAATTGTGTCCGAAACATACAAGATCAACGTAGAACATGTAGTTATACAAAAACACAATGTTACTATTGAGAACATAAAGAAATCTCAAATGAAGGTCTTTTCGCTCACTTTTAACATTTGTGTTTGACGATAGTTCTCTTAATAGGCAATCAAAAATTAAATGACCACTTCACTTAAATAAATCTTCAACGACATTAGATAATTTTAAGTCCAAAAGTAAACAATACCGATTGATTGCTTAAGAACAAAATTAACCTTTTTAAGACAATGAACACTTAGTAATTTTGAAGGTAAGGGAATTAAATACACGTTATTACAGTCTTCGTTATTTGCCAAACACACTTGTAGACTTGAATATTCAAAGTATATTAATAAAAGGGAAATACCTCAATAGATACAGTAAGGACATACTTCAATGTAATCCCGCGATAATGATAGAGCACCGAATTATTTGCTTGTCAATGTTATCTAAAGCATCTGGAAGTTAATATAAATGTGTAGTACACAATCGAGATTGTAGATTTTATTGTCCATTTATAAACAGTGAGCAGTAACGCTTTGGACTGATAGTGAGATAAGTGAACGGGCGGACAATTCGGCGACGCAAGGCACGAGAAGCATGCGACTTTCATTAGCCGTCTCGTGTCTCACGAATCTGCCTAGCCTTTAAAGCCAATTATGTTGGAGTCAGCATCCAGTCCAACCGGATGCACAGCTGAATAAATGGGGCGACTGCCTGTCTCATGAATAGTGTATAAGAATTCCTCGGAATGTGATAGCGTTAAATTATTAAATAACTAATTAACTCAGTCTATTCTAAACCACTACTGATTAAATATGAATATTCTTACCTAATTGTTAGAGACAGGGAGATGGTGATTTCAACATCGAATGAATGTTGAATGTGACCGACTCGTCAATATTTTAGACACTATTCAATTTCATCTGATCACTGCGATTTTTTATATAAATAATATAATTGATAATGGTAAAAATTTCCTGTCACAGGATTATAATATTGATTTTAAACAACAAATTAATTAATTAGATTAGCCTTAATTAATTTCTCAAACATGAGCATTTCTCTTATCGTTTAAGATCAATTTATTTATCAAGATTTTCCTATCTTTCGCGTACAAATTACGGCACACGCATAGCTAGTTGCCGTTTGCTGTCCAAGGTTAATGCAGAAATCGGCGCGGGCGCAGGCGGGTGCGATACGTCACGAGTTACACAACCCACGCGTCTTGTCAAGACTAACTGACCGCCAGCCAAATTAATTACTGACCAACGTTTTAGACAGATTACAATGATGAAACACTGTTTTAGCTAAATATCAAACAACTTTTTGAACTTTAACCGCTACAACTATGCAATAAGTTAAATTAGAGAGTTATGATCATTTGATTATTACAAAGATATTATTTTTGACAGTTGTGTTAGATTTAGTAATAAGTAAGTATGAGTTGCATTTTGATTTCTCAGCTTTATGCAACGTGCAGGTGTTTGCTAAATCGATTGAAGTAATAAATTACCTACCTATCATAATTCTTACATAAGTTTTAATGCAGGGAATGAGCACAGCGTGGTAATTTTCTTTTACTTCAGAAACTAGATCTTAATATTAGATTTTCACTACGGTAATGGGACGTTTATGCAGATTTAGTTCGTGAACGTTTTGCTCGAGTTATGAATGAGCGTCCTAGATTTGCTTCTGTAATCATCTGGTGTGTCGGGGTGCGCACGACGCGGGCGGCGCGGGCGACCGACGTATAGTGCGCAACCCGCGCGTCCCGGCCCGTCCACGTTCTGTCGGAACCGTCTAACTACCACTAACGGCGCCTCCATTCCTATGTAAATCCTGGTGCCGCATCCGACGCCAGATAATACAGCTACAATTTGCATGTCCCCTTGCCCTTTGTGGTCGCACAAACGGGACTCAGTCGCCGCCACCCTCCAGAATAGGTATCGATTGTCGAACAGGTCCTGCAGAGCGTCACATGAATAACAAGCATCCTCTATTAGACAATGGTTTATCGAACAAGATGTAGTGATTTGCCATTCATTGGAGCAGTAAGAGCAACCCACTGACGGCTCGGTGCTCAGAGGACACAGGACAGGCACCGTCGAGCCTTATAACCGTGACTTGAATAATTTAATCCGGAGCTCGGAGGAACTGTTCCTCGGAACATTTGTTACCCGATATCTTTCATATTAATTAAATTAATTAGTTAAAATTCAATACGTGTATCTAATCCACAATGTAATTAATTTTGTGTGCGAGCCCTTGTTTATTTAGTTAGGAAAACTGCCCTCGTAACGTAAGTATGACTACTGAACTAATATTAACTAATTACGAGTATGAAACTGAATAATTAACCAGTCCGTGTAAAGGTCAGCTCATACAAACTGAATTAGTCTGTATCACTTAATTCGCGTGTTTAAGTTTGCCAATCGTGCAAGCATTTATAAATCTGGTTACATCAGAGAGTTTATGTAATCACTTTTGGTAGAGCCGGTGAATATATCCACGTACAGACACAAAAACTTGTCTAATTTCCAATATACACCGACAGGTCCGACTGTGTCATTTTAATTGATACGTCAAGATGTTATTCGTCCACAGCAAGTACATTTTTTTTATTTGAAGGTAGTTGCATACTATTTCCTCTAATGGCGGAGGGCGCTCATGCGATGCAGCCGCGCGTGGAGCCTCGGCAATCGCCAACGATACGCAGAACCAATTATGAGTTTTTCCCTCCGGCACATCGGCATCCGGTGCCATCTCTGTGTAGATTGTTGCCGGTTCTTATTACTGATCTCGCAGATTCCGAGCGTATGCACACAACCACCACACATCCTGCTTTCTATAAACGTCTTTTAATGGCTCGTACTTGGACTGCAGGGACTTTTATGGCTGCATTAAAATATTTCGCAAACGTTACATACACCTTGATAATAATTATGATATTGTTGAGTAATTTTATAATTCTATAGGAAACAGTGATGAGTTCCAATAATCGGCAAGTTACCTACAAACTATGCCTACAAACTAAAAAACTCAATAAAAATATGTCGCGCCGATGATAATACTCGAAGGCATCACAAGCAATGCGCCAGTAACAAAGATAGTAACCATTTTACAACCAAAATCATTCCAGTAACAAGGTTACATTTCAATGTACCTAAAGTGAAATCTCGTTTGAAAGTATTCCTCGTCTGGTTGCAGGCAGTAACACAATCTTTTATTATTAAAATTCCCAATAGTTTTATTACACACGGCGGGACCGATGTGGCGGGTGTCTACCGACTTTAATGGTCTATATAGAGTAATTTGTTTTCGGCTTCTGATACGGCTCATACAGATTATAGTCACGATAGGAATGTTGTAACGACTTATCAATTCGCTGCGGACGTTTTTTCATTCTCATACTGCATAGTAACATTGAGATGGCCTTACAATAGGGTCGTAATGAACTAGGATGGAGTCTCACAACAATTGAGAGGCTATTTATGGAGCAATAGTCAACATATAGTAGCGCTAACTTGTTCCTAGATCATTAGTTTCGTCTTAATTGAACGGGGGCACGAGGGTGTCAAGGGAGCTTTTGCCGACGAAAAGCTTCATGCGTGGAGCGCACGAGCGTGAAATTAGAACTGCCTTTTTTATGCGGTTGATGCTTACTAAAACTATACTATACTATAATGAGTTGGTATTCTTCGTATATACTGCTAAGCATTTATAGGCTTGATTGTATAAATTGGGTGCGCAGTGTTTAAAAAGCTCTTGATATACTCGTATGTTATTTAAACTTTCATGAACGCGATTTCTCGCTATATTATTCACAAAGTCTGATATCTAAAGCTCTATCACCTGTTGTAACCCTTGTAATCTAAATTATAGACAATCCACAGAATAAAAAATTATGCCACCCTTAGTTTATAAGTTAGCAAAGTTTAAAACTGTTTTGTCGGTAATAGAACAAACAATTTCGTTAAAGAGTCTGTTTTTGACGAATTTACATAAGTCACCTATATCCGCACTGAAGGTTCATTTCTATACAAGTTAAACATACAATATTTGAGTCAGTATCGTACAACTGTCGTTACTTTACTTTAGCGTCTGAGAAAAGCGTCTTTAAGGTTGTAAATCAGAAAGATGTCAACTCGCGGGTTATCTGAACCAAGATATACGTGAGACCAAACACGTTGGCTTGTTTCCTGATATCAAATGTCTGGGCTATCGCACAAACCTGAGGTTTATGGTCTATTAACTGAATCATTAATTTATTTATGTATCACCGCAAAATGTTGGCGACTTCTATTTCTAAACATGGAAAATTCAGAGGTAAGTAACGGCCAAGTTGTTCCGTACCAGGCACTTTTAAGAATATTGTGAAAGAGACAGGAAAAATGCAATGCACTTCTGTGACATAAAAAATAGTTGTATGTTTGTTTCATATTCCTGAAACCATCTGCGTGCTGACTCACCATATCTCGTTTTAGGTTTGTCTATAAGGTATTCGCTCATAAATTCCTTGAATATTATTGACAGAAATCCGTCCCCGAATGCCATAAAGCTGAAATTGTTAGTACAAATAAACGAAAATAGAAAACTGTTACGTGAGGACGACGACGCTTACAGACGCGCTATGTGGCCTTGTAGGTTTCTTGTGCGTTCAACTTCGGAAATTCACCATGATATAATTTATATTACTTCTTCATATAATATATTTATCACTTCAGCTCTCAAACGTTCATTGCTCCACACAGAAACCCAGAAGACCTTTATACTGGCCTGATTTTTAAATACAAAGTACAAAATAATATACCATCTCAGAAATAACCAAATGCTGAGGTAATAATATTACAGTATTAATAAACATATAAATACTGCGTGAAAATACATATTAAATAAAACATATCGTTTATCCAGATTCACACTGTAGGTATCCTCCCTTCCCCATTCTTCACTTCAGCAACCAGCAAAAGCTTTGCTTTCAGCAGAATGAAGTACTTAACTCTGTTTTTAGAACTAATTCTAGACTAATTCCCTACAGCTCACATCCTAGAATACGTAGCTATGTACCTAGAGGCTTCGAATAGTGTCTGTTGGATTAAGCTCTCAGTTTCAGCTCGATGTACATACCACAGCGTAGGAAGCAAACATTTGTTAAGCACAACAGAATTCCGACCTAGAGCCGTTGTCGTCGATCGCCAAATAACCGGAATATCTTTCTAGGATCTATGTGCCTGTGGACTGCCAACAAGGCTATTAACGTCTAGTTTACTTACCCGAAATATTATACAATTTTGCTTTGTTACATTTGTTTTAATTAAGCGATTTAAGTCGCGATTTAGCGATTAGATTTGCGAGTTTATTTCTCAAAGGCAACAATTTCATGGTTATATTTTCTGGATCTAGGTAAGTGTTTTATGCATGTGTAGCTTGAAGTCGAGAAACGTTACCCACAGGAGAAACTTTATGTGGACCAAAGTAAAAAAAAGTATTGAACAGTATCAATACGCCTCGTGTTTTCATTGAAAATAGAGGAACTTCGTTAAGGAAAACACATATACATTCGTAGGTATTATTACGGTACCAGTAGGTACCGAGCTACATGTGTGCTACATGAGCATTTTTTTGTTTCTCAGAATAATGATCCACTCTTTTACCTACCTACATAAATATTGCGAATTTACTTGGTAAAATGACGTGTATTGTCATTCTAAATTAAATTGAAGCTCTATGTATATTTCCATTTCAGGTACATTTTACCGCAGAACTCCACTAAGAACTATTTTTATACCTGACGTAGTTGGATTGAAATCTAGGATAATGTATTCCATCACATCTGTACCATATGTATCTAGGAACCATGCTTTTAATCGCTAAAAAGGAAAAGGGTGTAGGAGTACCTACCAACCAACATGTATATATTTTTGTTATCTGCTGTAATAAGGAGCCTAATCGCCAATTATGGGAACTTTCAACCCCGGGCTATTTGTCAGAAATTCCTTACAGAAAACCAAACTAATACTTCGTTCGACATGAAATTTCATGGTAAAAGGTTAACTTTCTTGGGTTTTTCCAACGCAGCAGTTGCGCTAGTGAGTGACTAATATGTTCCCGTGAGGTGGCTCATGGTGTCACTATGTAGGTAGGTACTGTGGAATGATATTATACGCTCGGTTGGAAGTTGGCAAACAGAGGTAGTTGTATGGCACAGTGCCTACAACGACCATAGGTTCTCGTTCCCCGACAGTAGTTAATTGAGCGTGAACAATAACAAAATGTTCACTATATTCTAAAAACATTTTAGGTAACTCCGAATAAATTCGGTAATAGATAAAAAATATAAAAAACTTACAAAGAAAGGATAGAACTTTCAAATAACAGGGTTAGTGTATTCCACGAAGAGTTGAAGTATACAGACGAGTTCAATAAACTGTGACTCTTTCGTAATAATATAATTTGTGGGCATTTCGTAATAAAGCCGAAATAATTACGTGTGGGTTCTCAGGTCCCTCTAGAAATAAACCACTATTTATTAAACAAACATTCAACAAGATTGAAATGTAATAATGTCACTAAACAGAAAGAAAGTCACTTTGTTGCCGTGAACTTTTCGCAAGGGCGGGCGGGCGGACACACGACCGCCCGCCCAGTGTCGCGCCAGCCGCCCAGCGAGACGAACGCGTACATTCACCCCTGAAACTGTTCGCTATCGTGAATATTGTCGACGATCGTGTACTTTACAGTGAGTGATGTCAGTGGATGCCGATAGCAAGCTACAGTAGCCGAATGTTGAGCGCCAACTAAGACTTTTACTGAAGTTTAACGTTGAGGTGCATACGGTTACTAACTACATAATATTAGTACCCTGCCTGAAGACTTTTGAGAACTGATAGTTTTCATACTACGTATTCGCATTAGTTTTTCCAAGTAAAGCTAGTACTTGTTGGCAAAATTTTCTTGTTCCAAGTACTTTTTAGTTAAAAAGAATATCGTGCAGGTTATTTTGCTTCATTACGTCGGACATGTGAGGATACATAAGTGAATAAAACTCTTGAACACAAGTTTTCGGATTCACCGACAAGTTTGTAACGGGACTTTAATATAACGTACGACTAATTTGGAAGTCGCAGGATCTTCTGAACAAGGTATGGAGACAATTTCTTTTATTAATATCCTTGTTTTTTTTCTTATAATTAAATGTCGGCGATAGCTCTCAGGTAAGTAGAAACGAATTGTTCAAATACCGTCCTTTAGCTAATTTGTTATTTTTTTATTACCTAGCCTCTTAAGTATTCATTCGTTTAATATAATATCACCATTAGGGAAAATGAGGCACATTTTTACGCAGGGCGTCGCACGAATTCATTTGATGTTAATAGCGTAATATTAAAAGTGTAATAATGTCTCGGCTTATTTATATTGACGGTACATTGACACGGAGCTAGGTGTTTTAGTTGAGTTGGTTATTACCGTAAACAAATCGTTCGTCAGTTGGTGATGGCCGACAATTTGGTCGCGGTTCAGGCTTGTTGTCAAGGCTCTAAAGGCGTGGGAAAACAAACAACCGCTGCTCTCGTTAACGGGCTCTTGTCCTCCAGCGGACCAGAGCACCGCTGCGGGTGCTGCCACCGGACACATTCAAATTTCAACTTTACGTCGAAGTTCCACGGAGTAATGACTTTGTCTCAAATGTACGAACAGTTCTATGTCCACTTCTGTAGTATTTGTTCAGGACTGTAAAATCTAGCGACAGTAACGACCAAAGGAAATACCGGAAAATATATAATGATTTATTATAGGACAGTGATGCTGGTTTCTCTCGAAATTCTGTAATCTTTTGTGCCATCATCATCACCATATTAATTTTGGTCTGCAGACAAACTTGATATTTAATTCGCAACAATCGCAATAATGGTATTTAATTCCATTTCAAAATTAATGTTTTCCTGTATCCCACACACATCAAGAAGAAAATATGATTTATTAAAGCATTTAAGAGATTATAGAGCGGAAATAGCGACAGATATACATTTAACACTAAACACATTCAATTAAGTCTCGACTGGTATATACTGGTCCTATGTAAATGGACCCACTCCTGGTGTCCATTTCCGTTCGGTAACAGTTTCCTTCCATCGCTATAACACTCAATCCCTTCGTAAAGCTCCCTGCGAGTGTGTTGTACGATTATCTATGCATGACTTTTATTCGTAAGGACTAAAAAGCTACAATAAAACCGGTTCTCAACGTCGACGCCAACCGGACGACCGACGAAGTTTCTGTTTCTTTTTAGTTCAGTGATCTAATCTAAAGTCTCCCCTGTCGCCCTGAGTACGAGCGAGAAGGAAAAGTTGTTTTCTTATTTACTCGCACATGAAGCCGAGCTTTGCCGAGTATTTCCGAAGCGCGCGCGCCGCTTGCCGGGTACTACGCCTACACTATGTTTTGTGTGACGTTTCTATTCTATGACGTGAATTCATTGATATTTTTGTTACTATTGTGTAGAATTTGACGTGTTGTCGCATAAGTGTATTGTATGCTATCACGAGTGAGTACAAATTGTTATGTCACAATGCTAATTTAACAGACTCACAACAGAATTCAGGTAATTAAAAGTTGTCTCACCTAATCTGTGTACAGGCGGTAACTGTCAAATGTTGTTGAATATTCTCTTTAACTAATTAATAAACGCGTGTTCTCTGTTAATTTTGGGGCGAACTGTGAACTCTTTGTTCGGACCGGTTCGTATGATTGAAAGTGGGTGACTGTCAGACTCCGTGGTGGAATAAGGCTGAGTGCCGCAACACGGTGAGCGTGGCACGACTCAAGTTAACATTGAACGTGAAGGTAAGGCCCAATTAACTTCATACCTATTACAATAGCGCAAAGGTTTCTTATAAGGACTCTTAATTATTCACCTTTTACTTACACGAGTCATTTATTATTATTAGGTACACTTGCATAAGCGAAATTAATAAAATGTAGCCATGTTACTCGTGAAAAGAGTACTGTGTTATTATTAAAATGCCAGTAGGTACCTACCTAAGTACCTAGGTAATTATTTGTTGAAATGTCGTAATTAACATGAAAGTACCATTTAAATGTTTAACATTTAATTAATAACTTAACTGAGTGGTAAACTGGGAACTGAGCAAGATAATCATCTCAGAAAACAGAGAGAAAAAGTGTTTACAAAAGAAAAGAAGTATTACAAATACAATGGCTACAAACAGTGCATTGGCCGTAACAAATCGTTGAAACGTTCATTAAGCTGCATACAAGCACGTAGCACAAACGAACCAAGCTACTATCTAAGGTGATCGTTACAATTCAAACGAATTATTAGACACGGTCCCCAAAACAAAACAGAATACGAAAACAAAAATTATTCCAGCACAACCGAAAGTGTATTCTGTCACATCTCTGAAAGCCGAAACACAATGAATAATGCATTCATACTTTACCTTTGAAACCATACTGAATGCTTGACTAAAATATCGCAACAAACTATCTCGGCCATCTTCATCTAGGCACTAAATATACTGCTGATGTCTTAGATAAGTTGACGGTAACGTCACTGGATGGGTAGACGTTACCGGGCCGCGCAGTCGTTACCGTAACTCAGTGGAGCCCAGGGTTCATCTCGACTGCGCCACTTATCCTGCAACCATCTGACCCCGCGGGAAAGCGGGTGACGTCACCATTTACCATTCACTTATAATATGAAGGTATGAGTTGTAGACACAGAAGGGTTAACGATTATAAGGGTCGGAGGTTATGGGCTGGCGAACAGGCTTTACTTTAGCATTTACCGATATTCCAGAGAAATTGACACAAAATTAATGTATCTTGATGACCCACGTGAATGATATTATAAGATTTATTTTAGCTTAGTTTAAACAAAAAGTAAACCTGCTACTGGTCTAGACTAAAGGATATTATGTTATTTTAGTAAGTAGTAAGTATAATTAATAAATAAGATAATGCCAAGAACAAAATTCAAAATTAAATTTTATCATCATAGTTACTAAATAATAATGTTCTCGAGCTGAATATTAAGTATCCATTTGAAACTTAAGATGAATACTTAAACACTTTAGATTATTCTTAAAGTAAATGTTTTTCATAGTTCATCTTGTAAGTTTAAAACAATGTCATTGTGTGAACGACACGATAATAATCAAGTTCAACAATTTATCTTAAATGTAATGGGTGTTAATCGCAAATGTAGGTTGGCTTTGATAATAAGAGTGGTTGAACTTGGCCCGTAACCTTTTAATGTGGCGACCACGCTGCCTACTAAATAGCTACATAATTTTATTCGGTCAAACCTGGTGACATGAATAGAATAGAATAGAATAATTTTATTTAACACATAAAAAAATAATGCTAAATGCAAAATTAAAAGATTCGCATAGCCGTGGAAAAAAATTATAAAAACATTATAAAATATATAAAAACGTATTTTTTTCCATGGCTCTGCGAATGCCAAATTTTAATTAAAATCGATTTTAAACCAGCTTAAGTTCATTCGCAGGATTATTATTGCTTTTATTTTTAAAAATGACCTTTTTAAAGTATCTTCTTTTAACATTTTGATGTAAAATTCAATGCATAGACGTTCTCCCAGACAGTTTTAGTTTACTTAATACTTAAATAATTTGAAACAAATGTTTACTTACGTGTCTTGTTCGTTTTATCCAAACCCAAGGGAGATTTATTTGGAGCATTTGGTATTCAAGTTAGTATCTAAGCTCACAGCTTATAAATGAATACGAGCTCCGAGCTGTCAGGTGGGTGGGAATGAAGCGCAAGTAGGCCAACAAATCATTGAATTTACCGAGACTCAATGCCATTACTAATGTTTCTGGGAGGCCGCACAAGTGTCGCTTGCCGAATAACACAATTGGATCCAGGCTCGGTGTCCATACAATATTTTCCCCTTGACTTGCTTTAAAACAACAGAGCCGGTATTCATTACAGCTATGTGATTGTTAGAGTTAATTAAGCCGGCATTGTTACTACATTTTCACTTGTGGCAAATTGGCAATGTATCTCAACATTCCCATTTCCATCGACGAACCTTCGAACATACCTACCGACCAGCGCAACGTTTAGATATACATTTATTCAGCGTGTTCAATCAGCACTTATTTTAGAGCAGTCGAGTGTAAAACTGAGGCCCAAATCTTCGTGCGTTGAATACAATTTTGCAATCGATTGGCATCTGTAGTCTATTGTTACACTGATGGAGATCAATTCGTGGCAATTGCAATAAATGGGTCACGTAACGTAACTGACGTTACTTGACCGACTTGTGAGTGGCAGAAGACAACGCTGACAATAAAATTATACCGATTGTTCAAACACCGGTCACTTCCACCCATTCAATGCCATTTCGTTCACCCTGTATGTTTTTAACTTGTCACTCTTCAAACGGTGTCAGCGAAATTGGTTTAATTTGATTTGAGGACTGCTTTGTTAAGTCGATTTAGCCTACAAAGTCCGTCGCCTTATTTTTCCACGCCAATTTTACTCAAATCTGCAAATTATAAAGGAAAAATGTCTCCAGATTTTCTGTGGTTTCATGAAACATTTCGGACAATGATCCATAAAAAATGTATTCAACGTTGGTATTATATTATATCCATACACTTTCCTTGAGGCAATATTCTTGTCTCATTGTTATTTAGGAGAGAGGAGAACTCGGAATGTATGCGTTTAATTCTTTCATCTGAAGCCTATCATTATACTTCTTTCCTTGGTAAGTAGTCACTTTGGGATAGAAAGTTGGCCTTTTGTGTTCTAATTGACACTTTTCAAAGGAAAAGATTGCATTCATTGTTAAGTTCTCTAAAGCGACGTGACTTAGACACTAAGTTAGCGTTTAAATAAACTTCTTAAAGAAAAGGGACAAAAGAATTGGAGTAACGTCATAGACAAGGCGCGAAACTTTTAATAAAACACTTTAAATTTGTCTAACGTACCGACGCTGGCAGTTTCGGCTAATTGAATTAACTGGGCGGTAATGAGTACATTTTGTAGAGGTTTTAATTGAAACAGACTGGTGAACAAAGTGTACAAGTGTACGTGGCCAGTTAGTAGCTACAGTACAAAGAACACACGTCACCGCCACACGTGGTTAGCCTTGAAGCGGATCCCTTGAGAAGCAGACAGACGTGTTGTCAGAGGCGTATTGAGTATTGTAGTTCACCCACAGTTACCGATGACTTATTGATGTAGATTGCAAGTCATGCATTAGGTATATCGAGCACATACTATTCTAAAATACAGCTCTGAATGACAGAAAGGTTACGTTGCATTGTCCAACAAATCCAATTCAACTCTTTGCCGACCCCCCAATCTCGCGAAGTGGCGATATAGGTAGAAAGTAGAAACACATTTGACGTTCCACTATGGTAGGGTTGTCATCCTCAAATTTTGAAAACCAGGATTAGAGGGTGAAAACACCAGGACATTTCGGATTAAAAACAGGACGCAGTATAAGAGCAGTAGTTAATAGTAACACGCAGGGAAAACAGGTTCAACGAAACTCAATTTTCACGCACTAGACCTCTCTCTATATAACCGTTAGATAGAGAGAGGTCCAGTGCACGAAAATAGTGAGGAACAGACAACAAGAAGAGTGCACGTTACAACTTAATTTGATTATAGAAAAGTCTTTTCCTTTGTTATGACCTTCAAACCCAGGACGTTGCAAAATAAACTATCCAGGGCACCCCAGGACATCTCAAAAAGGAGGACATGTCTTGGGAAAACAGGACGGTTGGCAACCCTACACTATGTTTATATTAATCTACAAATTAATAATAGTCATATGGATTGACTACCTAGTGGAAATGGAATAGATGTTGAATCGATATTGAGGTCATACCGTAGGAATTACACTTCTCGGGGAATTGATCAATGAGATATTAATTTTATGATTCTAGGTAAGTACTAAGAGGAGAATCCAAATATAACTCGTCCCAGATGTAGAGCGCACGCCAACAATGCATTTAGTAAAGCAACCATCTGAAAAGAAACTTATTCACTAACAATTTATTGCCACAACGAAATTAGTAGTATACAAAAAAGCACTTTGAATAATCAGTTCACAAACGGTCTGAATGAGACAGCTATTGTCAACGAAACTCACAGATATACTTTCTCACGATAAAGGAGAGAGCGCGAGCTATCAAGCAAATTGTCACTCCATTCTTTACTTACGATATTCACCCCGCGTTCAATCGTAATTATCTACGTAATGCATCAATGTCTATTTGAGTAATGTTCGTGCAGTATAAACAAAAGAGATTTGTTTTTACTGTTGATTACTACTCGCTGTTTTCGTTTACAATGGCATCGAGAGCTCGTAAAAGCTAAGCGCGCTCATTGAAAAAGTACTGGAGACACGCAACAGCAATGTTTTAACTGTGCTGTCTCATTAATTTGCAAACGGCCAGTTGGTCACGGGTGCGCAAAAAGTTAATCTCTCGCGGCCATTATTTTGATGTAGTATCGACTAGAACAATGGACCACGTCGCGTGACGTGATTACGCTATGGAAATAGTATTCGGAGATTATATCGGTATTATAGTAATACGTGAAGGTTTTATAATATTATATTTGTCTACCTGATTAGAAAATGAATGCGCTAGTAGGCAGTTGGTGTGTGATTTTGGACTACTAACTACCGATGGTTATTATTATGTGATGGTGTGATCCCACATACGGATGTACCTATGATAAACACACAAAGGTGTGTATGGTTATTTGTTACTATTACTATGATGCAATAAGAGAACACAATCCACACAAGCCTTGTTAGTTGAAGCTGTCGAGTTGCAGCACTAGACGGCGCCGCGCGGTGCGGCACGGCTAGGGCATGCAATTATCCGCCCATTTTACTATTCGGATATTTCGGATACTGCCAGACAACTATTCGAATATATCCGGATAATATGGATATTTTGGATACCACTGTAAAAGAGGTAAATCAAACTTTTATTAGTTTACAATCGACATTTTTATTACAAAAACTCTCCAACAATCGTATACTAAAGTATTTCAGTTCGTACTAAAAGCAAAATCTGTCCGATCTGTCATTGACAGATATGAGAAAAGCCACGGGTTATCTACCAATAGTATAATAGATTGTCAGCTGGTCAAATGCTATCTTTGTTAAGATGGCTAGAACAATTGAAAGCACATTAGATGAAGACTGGAAGTCTTACAAAGTAGAGCTTGGTAATAAATGAGACAAAATCACATCACTGACATTGCTTGATGTCAAAGTATCTGATGTATAAGTTGGATCAGCACAAACTAGTAGCCGCGAATGACATGTACTTTCATCGATTCCCTGAATATGAACTATCTTCTGTGCGTTTCGGGTCTTTCAGTTCTCGTTATCGCGATTGTGCAGTCCTATCTTCCGTTGGACATATTATTATGTGAAACTTTGGGTATTCCTAAAGAGGACTTTCCGGATTGGGTTTTTAAGGTCCAGGCAGGAAACGAATTAATGCAAATCATGAATGACGAGAATCATGATGAGGCCTCTATTCCACATTCCTAATTCCCATATCAATCTGATTTTGGGTTGGTTACCAAAACAGCTTATTCAAGTGTAGCAAATCCTAACCTTTTCTTTATGTTGCATTTAGCAGGATCTCTATTTTGGTTCTGTGAGATCTCGTTAAGCAAGACACAATATCGAGATGAATCTAGAGGACATCACTACTAATCAAAGCCATCATTCCTGCCAATGCCTTTAAAGTAAATGTCATGCTTGTCAAACCATTCACTGTTGATGGTCAACCGGAGTCCTTCCGATCTCTTTGCTTATTTTTCTCTGTTAAAGTAAATGATATTTCAGTTTTTGCTGCTTGTAATCACTGAGTGCTACGTCATCACCATCGCTGTCGTCAACTGAAGTCAAGCTCTGTGCAAAAGCACTTTTAAATTTTCTCTATGATGAATCTACATAGTAATTGTGTCATTAGATGGATTTTTGAAGATATAGCATGAATTGTCACGATTGTGAATACCTATTTTACTAAAACACAACGTTAAATGTAATATTATCAAAAGGAAAATGGAACAAAAGTAACTATCCGTAATATCCGTTTTATCCGGATAGTACAACAAATAATATTCGAATAATATTTTCGACGGATATCCGGATAATTCGGATATCCGGATATCCGAATAGTATGCCCTAGGCACGGCACGCTACGGCGCGGCAATGCGCGGCGGGGCGCACTGGGCGAGATGTCGTTTAGAGGAAGTGGTCTCATCCAATTAAGAGCATGCCCGCTGGATTGCTTCCAGCGTTTTTGTCGTTTTTGTAATTGTCTTCCCGCACATTTCTTTTTACAAACCGCTATCGGAAACGCCTACCCTATCTTGTGTTAAATTTGTTAGTTTTAAAGTTACACGCCTTTAGTTAGCACCAGCTAAAATAAATTCCAACGTTATTAAAGTTAACTGTTCTGCAGTTTACGAAATTAGTGACATGCGTGTTTAGTTAGCAGGAATTGGTGTTTCGGTGGGTAAGTAATTACGGCCAATTTGTCAATTAGCGTATTAAAACTCTATTAGAGTTTGGCCCGACTTCGGACTCACGGCCACAAAACTATTCAGAAGCCAAAGTAGGTATAGCCGTAGCGAACTCTGAAGTGATACCTAGTTGCTACCTCTAGGCCCAAGAGACGATAACTCTATAAGTTTATTAAGCTAAATTATTCACAGTATTGCTTGTTTCGTATCTAAGCTGCAAAGACACGAATAACTCCCGCTGAACACATATTTGTTATATTTAAACTAGACGTCAGCGCTAAAACAGAAGTTCTTTGGTAAGTAATTTGCGCGCTCAAGTTTTGTGTATAGTGTTCACGTGCGGGTATCTTTCGACTTTAAGAGACATGTCAGAGTAGACGTGCATCGACGAGAGGAGTATGCAAATGAGGAACATTGGGAGTAGTAGTGATGACGGCGGCGGCGGTCGGTGCCATTGTCACCGCGGCCATTGTGTACCGCCGGAGTAGTACATAGTGCAGTGTGTGCGGGCTGCGGGCCCGGCTCGGCAATCCGTGTCGTCCGCCGCATGACAAAACGGTACCGTAGTATTTGTTTCGAGTCGTGATCGACGCTCGGTTTCTTACTCCCAAATACTCCCGATACTGATGCATTCTACGTTCACCGCTATTCCGTCCATCTCGAAAGATTGACAGCTTATACAAAAGCTTGAATATACTATTTTACATTGACAAAGTTTTATGACAGGAAAACTTGAATGGCTGCACCTGCTCGCGTTCAAACACAAATTGGGCAACTGAATAATAATATTGACGTTTACATAAAAGCGTGTTTATATCGTGTGCAATAATAAACGCGTTTATCTAGCTGGGCGACACCGTTAAAGCTCGTGCAGTCGCAGTCGTGCCAAATCTCTTCATTAAACTGGTTGGAGGTGGGCCGATAGCGGTACATCCCGCTGTTTACATTGTACATGTAGCTGTAGCTGTTACACCGCACATACAGCCTACTTATATTATCTAACTCTGTGCATTGTATTTAACTCTATGTATGTAGATCGTTATCAGATTCTGCTCACAACTAAGTATAACCACATTTTGCATGTCTTGTACAATTTAAGTTTATTACTAAGGCTATCTTTAAGTAGAAAATGTAAGATAACTTGTATCTTAAATAGAGATAGCCTTTATCCATTACTAAGTACATAGTATTGTTAAGTAAGAGCAACAGCTGAAGGATCAATAAACATGAATAAATAGATATTACCTAATACAAACATCACTTGGTGAGACTCTAAAATAATATTTAAAACAACCCTTTATTTATGTAACACAGCATGCATGCATTATGTATGTTACACAAGATGATGTGGTATACTAATATATCTCAAATCTTGTATTTAATCAAGCAGTTTGGGTCTAAAGCAAGTTATTGAAGCGTGGTGCGCTCAACCTCAATATGTTGCCAGTGAGGCTGAACTTCGGCTGTAAGTTCTGCCAACCAGTAGTTATTAACATAGATAGCGCTCTAATAACATATCGGAACGCCCATTATCAACAATCGGTGATCCGAAATAGAGATCATGAGCAGAGATTAGAGCGCGGTCGTTTTAGCTGAGCCCTAATTTATTATTCAGCGAGTGTCGCGGCTACGTAATTTATATAGGCGCAGTTATCGCAGACGAATGCGGCTGTGGCGCTTTGAAAGCTGATTACAGCTTAAAAAGCGGCTAGATAACGTTGTAGGTGTTCGCAGTGTCCCGTGTCGCAAGCGCGGCGCCCTGACACAGTTTCTGTTAACTCAACATGCGATAATTGCAATACAAGCTAAATATAATTTCGCATTGTGATTGCGCGCACGCCGCCCGCCGCGCCGCCGCCGCCGCCCGCTCGTTCCGCGGCGCTCAACATCCTCGCGCGCATCCAAATCAGCGGCCGCCACTCCCGTCGCTTACGAATGAGGATTTAATTTAATGTTCTGGATAGTAATTCGTTTCAAAACAATAGCATCAGACGCAGCATTGAATACATATGCAACGTTATAGTTGTTTTATACTTTACATATAAAGAATGGACAACTGTTTTTGTGCCGCGCTGGTATTAGTATCATAATTATGTAAATATATAGCTACCGTGGAACAGATTGTGACACCCATATTATTACATAATATGTAACTGATGGAATATGTTATACATATATGAGGCGGCCAAATTGTTGCGATAAAGCCAAATAGTTTTATTGCGGTAATGAAAAATGTATAGTTATTGAATAACGTTCTGAAATGGCTTTACGAGTTCACGAAATGCGAAACAAGTCTGATAAAGGGAAAACGCAATATTTCATATGGGATACTTAAGGTACTATTCCGTACCCGACCGCAGGAGGCATCATGGCGCGTCGTCATGTCGCTGCAGTCATGATTTCGAAACCGACCGCAGCCGCAGGCGGCAGCAGCCCGTATTCCAGTCGGTAGATAGAATATAGGAAAACTTGTTACCGCCCGAGCGTTGGCGGCACTACTGGTCTGCGGTCGGGCTGGGGGCTCATAATGAAATGAAATGAAATAAAATTGTTTATTCTGTAAATAGGATATCGAATCACTTTTACACGTCATATTAAAAAATAGTTTCCTTAGTACAAGAAGCAAGGCCGAAACAAACTCTGAGGTCGCAGTCTCTTTTAAAGTCCAGACATGATCGTGGTCAAGCCATATGAGAACATGTAGATTTGTGTCTGAAATTATATTTTGAGGAAAGAACCACACAGATTTAAGTGGACCTGTCCAGTTAGTGCATTGAGTGCAAGCATAGCTGCCAACGACGTGCCGCTAGCTACGTAAGGTATTTCATAGGAAATCATAGAAACCAGCCGTGTCGCACACGTCGCCTGCAGTTGCCTCCTGCGGTCGGGTACGGAATGGTACCTTTATAATATTTTGGCATGAAAATGTTGGGGTACTAGTAAGTTTGTTGTGGGCTTGGCAGCCGTCCATCAGTTAGTACTATCGGGACTCGAACCACGGAGCCAGCGGCTATGAACACTCTAGACTTTATCACTCGATCTCGCGAACAATCTTTGATTCAGTTAAGAAACTAACTAAATCAATTATTAACTGGGTACAAGTCTACAAATATTTCTTGTACCCAATGTATCTGTTTCACTTCAGTTTGTGTCAATATCTTATTAGCAAGACACTGAAAATATGCTGAACGTAAAGCCAATATATTGTAGTAAAGCTCATGAGCGAATTTTGCAAAAAACGATGGAAAATCATATTATTTTCTATTCTTTATAGTTACTTATCTGCAATCGTGTGTTCATAATTTAGACATATGAAAAGCTCAGACCGTTACAGTATTTTCTCATGCTCCTGAAATTTTTAGAGATAAAGCTGTTGTGCATTCGAATATTGTGAAGAAAAGTTGATTTGTCGTTAACAGAATACCCTGATTTGACCTGGCAACTCACTTTCATACACAGTTTTTCCGATAGTTGTTGTTGAACCCTCGCAATGGTGCTACGAAATTGTCTCATGATAGCCACACACGTAACGATTTGCTTGTGCAAATTTAGGCTTGCGCAAGCAAATGTGGCGTGTGTGAGAACAAATTTGCGCAAATTTCTTTGAAAACACGTCACTTCAGATTTGCGCAAGCCTAAATTTGCGCAAGCAAATCTTTACTTGTGTGGCTATATACAAAACAAAACCCCGCGCTCTTCAAGCTTCGGATTTGGAATGGGTTCTGGAGAATACACAGTTACACACATTGATTGATATGGTCTTCAATAGAAAAGCAAATACAGAATTCCTGTATTGATCATAATTATGTGTTTCGAGAAAATCAATTAATTGAATGTTGTTGAATGAATGTGCATCTTCGCACCTGCATCTGTGATCCAAATCGTACTCGTCCTTAATGAAGAGAAAGTTTATTCATAATGTATACTTACAATTTACGCGTTGGCAGGGTAAGTGCGTTGAGCGTGAAAGCCTACCGAGCGGTCAAAGGGACGCGGGCGGCGCGCGCGCTGCATACTGATGCCGCGAGCGAGACGCCGCCTGCCCCCCGCACTCCGGAGCGACGACCAACTACCACACAGTGCTAACCCCACAGCCAACTATACTGCAAACACTAACAGCTCCAGGGCTCAAGCGGGTTTAACGTTCGTGCGTGGAACACAGCCAAGCAATAAAACTTGATGTTGATACAACGAGTCTGCAACATGCTAGTTTATGTATCGAGCTTAAACTCCACACATACACAGATAACGCACACATAGACCGGTTGTGTCTACCAACCAACCAACCGACCGGTTGTGTCCACCAACGCTCAATGTCGCCCGTCGAACAAAATGGACCACAAATGAATGGTATCGGGTCAAAATGTGAAAGGTTTTGATTCATTTTTTTCATAGATTATAACAGCGCCGGCCAGGCAGAGCCGGGGCGCAGGGGAACTGTTATTGTTGAAGTTAACGAACCTATTGTTCCAGGGGAGGGTTAGTCGAGGTGTCATCCGAGCCACATTGTCTGACCAGCAAGTGTTTTAATATCATCACACCATTGTTAGCGCCTGCCTTAGATTATTTAAACCACCGTCGCGTCGTTCCTATTCGCTAGTTATGAAAACATTTAGTCTAATAGTCCAATGTTGAACCACGTTCGTTTATATAAAAATATATTGAGCTCACAAATCTAATATTGTTTCCGGGGCATCGAACGTAACTGTTATTAAGCATCTATTTAGAAAACAATATCGGAGCGACACAAACAACAGTAAGAGAACAAGCTCTATTTACATACAGCTCGGTGAAAGTATAATGTACGAACTGTGGACTCAGACTACGCTACTATTGATTCCATAATAGGACGCCGCCCGGAGAGAACGCCACAAAGAAATAAATCCTAATGCACAGTATTAGCATAATGGGTTTGATTCTTTAATCTTGTACCAAGAGCATGTGGGGAATGAGATTAGAACTGGTACGTCACGTCACGACGCAACACAGAGTATGAACTTCGAAGGTAGCGCCTCGCTCAGTACATAAGTTGTAGGTTATACTTTTTTTCCTAGATTAATTAAGTTCTGTGTGTGATTACTCCAGCAACAAACATCACAAGGTCCATATTATATGTATACATGTCTGCTGAAAATAATCACTCACAGTGGCAAGGTTTTATCTATTATTACGAAGCACCCTTGATTATTCATCTCAATGTTGCGTGTTGCGTGAGTGAAGTCGGGAGTAAAACCACGATTAATCAACGCTAACCTTGAAACTTCGTGCTCCACATCTTAAGTTCAAAATTAATTTTCATATAGTACACAGATTTAGCAATTAGTTATCTCGGTGCCGTTGAGCTAGTGTTCTCTATTGTGTTGCGAACTGAATTCAGAATCGTAACATGGTTATTAATTGGCTAGTTCATTAAACTCAGTCATTATTTATTTCAAAATGTCGAAACATCTGAATTACGAATTATAAATTATTGATCTATGTTAATAAACTTAAGATTTCTATTGTGCAATCGTTTCTTAGATACATTATCGTGATACTTAGAAGATAGATTTTCGTTCTCATGTTAATAGCTAACAAGAAGCACAATATTCTTATTCTAAATCACTATGCACATACACATGCATAATGTAGGTAATACTTATGCCGACGTAGTTTACAAGAACTAACTCGGATAAGTGAGGAGTTCTTTCCACTCAACAAAGTCGAGTAAATAATTCATTTGGAGGAATGGATGGGGCTAAAAGTAACACCTTCTGCTTGGATAACGACGACTTTGGAGGTGCTAAACTTCAGATAACAAACTATACAGCTTTCAGTGCGATGTTTAGCTAAGCGATTAGTGTAGGTACGCGTAGGTGGTCATTTGCTACAATTTTCCTAAACGAACGAAACGACTTTACTGCTTAGAAATACGATTAGATAATAGTGGATGCTTTGCTAAATAAACGCTGAACAAATAGAAATTTTATTTTCATAATCTAAACTTTTTACGTGTGTTGGGAACCCAGTAAAAAAGAAATTGTGGCTCAGTGCGAAACTAACCGTAAAATATAACGTTTCACAGTGCAACTAACTTATAATTCAATATTGGCAATCGATTAGTGCCGAGCCAAGCCTTTATCGGTGTCAGTTTTCCTCAAGATCGATTCGCTACGATAAAACGAAAAGTGTCTAGTTTCTCAAATATGGTGAAAAACTTGTAAGGAAAAAACTTGTCTGTTTTGTAACTTGTGTAAAAAAAGTTGATAGTTTTGACATTGAGATTCAATAAGCAGTAGGTACCGTAGTTAATGATGTCTTTTTTATTAAATACACCGATGTATCAATCAAGTGTTTTGATCAACGTTCGTTTTTATGTCGTCGCGGGACATTTAAAGGTCGACGAGTACGTTACATTGAACAGTGATTGTAAAAACCCATCCCATTGTGAGTGAGCTGCATGTACACACGGCTACACATCAAGCTATACATTTCCTGTTTATACTGATCTCGCATTGTATAGGATTTCCGTACAATGCGAGGTCAGTTTATTCTGGAAATGTATAGCTTGATGTGTAGCCGTGTGTACTATCGTTAAAGGGGCTTGGTGGGTACTTACATGGTACGTCTAATTTGTGTAGATAACGTGCATGTTTATTTTAGGCATATCTACATCGGGACATGTCATCGTCCGGATGGGGCCAGGCTGTCTGTGAGCTCAAGGCTAAGAGTCTTGAACAGTTGACAAACGAAAAGATAGTTATATAAATGTATATGTACCTACACAGTTAGGTACATATTATATTGTGCAATAATGTCCAATTTATGCTGCCAAAGAATAAAAATGTCAATACGTAGTTTTGTACTTCTACCCACGGGCTTTCGTCTACGAATAAGTAATAATATGTGTTATTTATGGCAACTACGTTACGTACGGTGATACGTTTCGTTTCTTATGTGTAAATAAAAAGAGCAAGGTCACTAGAACTCAAGAAATTACGACGAATAAGCAAAAAGTTGAGCTAGGCTTAAGTTATGATGACATAATTAAACGTATATTCCCTGCTTTATACAAAGATTCTCGTGATTATAAACGACAACTACTTCTTGATTTTGAACTAAATAAATAAACAAACAAATTAAAATGATACATACAAAAAATTCTATTTACAAATTATTACTACTTTTGAGTCACCCTAAATAATTTAATTACCTAAGGCCGCTTGCCCACTGGTCGGTAAGTGTGCGGGGCGATATCGTTTCGGTACTGCGTGACGTCACGCATTTTACTGCATCGGTACTGGAAGCTTACCGCGCAGTGTTTCCACTTTTAGGGATTTCTCCCTGTTTTAGGGAAAAAATACCAATATTAAGTTTGGTTTAGGGATATTTTATTTTGACAGGGATTTGGGGAATTTAGGGGTTAATATGAATTTAAGTTGGTAACCTTATTGTTTATAGTAGGCATCACCCAATATATTACTTGACTCTATGGCACCACCGATTTATTAAAGGATTCGATTTATTCAACCACCGATTTATTCCCTCAACCCAAACTCATAATGAATGCAATTCATCAAATTTTAATTTACCATGTTAATTGTGCCATTACCTTATTATTTATAATCATGCTCCCTAAACCAAGGAAATTTGAAGATTTTTTAGGGAAATTTAGGGATAATTCATTCAGAAACTGGGGAAAATCCAAAAACAAGTGAATTATATAGTACGAGAGCCCATGACCAAAACCATGTCACATCGTTTTACGGGAATAATTGTAAAAAAATCTTTACGTTTTGATGATTCTGAACCCGACTCGGTGGTCAGTACCGGTCAGAAACGTTACAGTTTTATGGGAGCCTATTTCTGCTATGTCAAAAAAAATTGGCAGACGGTTTCATCACAATGTGTCTGATAATAAAAATATACAAAGATTTCGTAATTTTATTACTAAAAAGTTTGTTTTCAGATATTTCCGTTGCGTCACTTTGCGTGTCAAACGTGGCCTGAGCACATTTCCAAAAATGACGTATTCGAATCAACTGACCAATGTTCACCAGAAAACAAGATTTTCAGATGGATTGCTATGGGTTTTATTGTTTGCCTCAAATTTAATTTTCTCAAATGGTCTCTTGGGTACGTACTCGAAGCTACTGGTTTCTGAAAATGGTGTTTTCGGTATGTAAAATCTATCATTTTTAAACATGATAAAAAAGAATTATCGACATATTTAAAAATGCGGTCAGGTCAGAAGATGTGACGCGGAAAATTTCTGAAAATAGGATTTTTGAATTTAAGAATAACCAAATCTATCGTTTTTATACGATTTTGTTCGTAAAACGATAAGGCAAAAATGTTGGTCATGCTCTCTCGTACTAATTGAATTAATTTGAATTTGGAATTCTAGATGAAAGCAGTGCAGTACACAGATATAGATATATAATAATACCTAGATAAGGCAAGTATCACGATCTGTATGAAAACCATGCGTGGCATTTTTGAAAAATGATCAAAGCGCCTATACCATGAAACTGAAGCGATATACGATAGTATCACTTGTTTCGATTGTCATAACCTGTTAACACTCAACGTCACATCAACCGTTCCTAGTAAAAAGCTATCAAGTATTACGAATATAGGCATTTTCTATTTTATTATTTATGTCCGACTAGCGCGGCGGACAGGCGCAGACCATATACTGTATTATATAAAATGAGACACACTGAGCCACGTTCGGGCACGCGAAGTAGATGCTCTTGCGCTATCTAGGTATATCTATATCTGTGTGCAGTACCGATTCGGTACAGAGTGCTTACCGACCAGTGAGGAAACATAAGCAGTACCGCGCAGTACTGTACAGTACTGCGCGGTAAAATACCGACCAATGGGCAAGCGGCCTAAGTACCTACTATGATAAGTTCGTTACTATTCTGAAGTAAAAAACGTTCATATTTTTTTTATAGTAATAAATACACAGTATGTTAATTAACGAAAGGCGATCCCGCAATAGTATAGGGTCCAAATATCCAAAAAAAAATTTTTTTTTTTTTTATAATAAAATATTCACAAAAAATATTAAATTGACACGTAAAAGACACACTCTGTACTACACGCGCTCTTGTCACACTTGCCTTTCCACGTTGGAACACAAGTACGCGTGTACGGCTTGTTTCTTGTACGTATCAATTAATACTTTTTATATCTGATGTCTACAAAAAGCCTAGGTGACCTCTACTAGACGCCTACACGGCCTCTACAAGACGATTACGCGGCCGCTACGAGATGCCTACGCAGGCTCTACGGATAGCCTACGAGGTCTCTACGAGATGCCTACGCGCCCTTTACGCGGTACCAACGAGCTGCCTAGAAGACCTCTTTGAGACGGCTACGAGACCTCCGCGAGACGTCTTCATGACATCGACGCTACGCTACGTGGTGTCTATAATAGTTACGCTGTACGTATTACTTAGGGCTAGCATTTGTAGTTTTACCCGAACGCAGCGGAGGCCAAAAAGACGGTATTGTTAAATTATAATAATTCATTACATTTGATCTCTTTACAATTTTACTATACTTATGTAAGGCACCAATGTAGGTAATATGCTAACAAGACATATAAAGTTGGTATGTTACAGATATTGTTGTTTATACGCTGTTATACACTTCACAACCTATATTTATTTAAATGTAATCTGTAATTTAAATAGGTACAGTGCAGCATTTGTTTTTTTTCGTTTGTTATTTGCTTACTTTGCTCTTGAAATCTAGAAAACAACAATAAAAAATTGCGAGACTGAATTCAATAGTTGTTTCAAAAGCCTCTAACGTAGTAATAAATCAAATATTAATTATTAATTTGACATCATTGTTTCTATTTATAATTTCAGTTGTCAGACAGTATCTTAAACCATCGTATGACAGGAAATCCCAACTAATGGCCACCCTAAGCTAAAGGAATGCGCTTGAGTGTTATGCAACACACACAACATAGAACGCACCTGCGTATGAGTCGCCAAGCGGTCTTCTGACGGCAATTAATCTCATGTCAAGAATTTTCCTACGATCGAACAGATACTTAGTGACATAATATAAAATGGTGAATTAAACGGTTGCAACACAACTCACCTTGTGAAACAAGAAGGTGTTGCGAGAAACGGCTTGTAGTATCAGATAAAGAAAACTAATGGATTTTATTACCATTTTATACAACCTAAAATAAAATTTCTGCCGTTTATTTCCATTGTTTTAACCGACAAAATATCTCAAGTAGAAATTCACAAGTCGGAACATATACATACATAATCAATAATTTTAATGTTCCCACTGCTGGGACACAGGCCTTCTCTCGGTCAGAGGGAGTGGGCCGTAGTCCACCACGCGGGCCCAGTGCGAGATGGTTCTAGGACATGCCGGTTTCCTCACGATGTGTCCCTTAACCGTTTTGAGAGCAGTGGTGAGGAAATAATTTACACAAAGTAAAGCGCCTGTCTGGTTTCGAGCCTACGACGTAAAACTCGTAAGTCGCGGTTACCACTGGGCCAGTCGGAACATAACACATAGGTATTATTATTAGGTATGTAGGTATGTGCATTTGTCAGTTGGAAGCAATGATATTATTATAAGTAAAAAGACGTAGATAGGTTTTCTACTCAACATTCGATCTTCAAAAACGGCACAATGTCACACTATTAGATGACAGGTGGAAGTAGGACGGCATGTCGTAATTATCGGAAGCGAAAAAGAGACAAGACGAAGAAAATGTGGCTAATCAGCCAAATTTTGACGAGTCACTTGCGGAGCGGGTATAACTTATCTACGAGTACCTCTTTTTACTAATAATATCAATGGTTGGAAGCGCATTGTCAGTCATACAGTAAACAACATTATAAAGATGATATTCATTGGTAAGAGGGGCTTGTGACAGCCGGGTCGATCAATCAGTTTAAGCTACGCTTACCGCGGTTGTTCCGTGGATGCATACATACCAAGACCCGTCCGTGCCTCGGAAAGCACGTTTAAGCCGTTCGTCCCGGGCTCCCGGTCCCGGCTGTCATTTGTAGATCTTCGACAGTCGTCACGGGTCGGCAGAAGTCCGAAAGTCTGACAACCAGTCTTACCAAGCGGTATGTTACCCAGTAACTGGGTTTTGGAGGTCAGATAGGCAGTCGATCCACGTAAATTACTGGTATTCAGCTGCATCCGGTTAGACTGGAAGCCGACCCCAAAATAGTTTTGAAAAGTCTAAACAGATGATGATTCATTATTTAGTACTTACCTTGTTTAATGGTACGTATGTTTAATTATTACTTGAAATATGAAGAGAAGGCGACTAGGGCAGACAATTAGAATAACTTTTATGACAAATACAAGCATGAGATATACTTACAGCAATAGTATTTATTGAATAGACCATTATTTAAGCATGCTGATTAATTTACGAGTGATGTTGTATCAAGGCATTTAAAGCCCTATTAGCATTGTTTCTGTAAAACCGTTATTACTAACTTGATAATTAATAGTAATACTAATGGTTAATTAACGGTAAATACTTCGCAAATACCATAAAGCACTTAAAGATACTTATCAATAAATAAGTATTTATTTGAAATTGTTTGTCTGAGACGCCTTTTCAATAGATCATTAAATACTTTTAAATAAATGTAATAAATCATATGAAGAGACAATTTACTACTTCTATGATAGTTTTACGAGATTGTGAGCTATTAACAGGGTTAATAAACATTCAATGTTTAGTAAACCAAGTAGGTGCTTTTATTCATTATGTATATGCAGTCTGCAGTGCTTCTGTGTGAGCTTTTTTCAGATGTTGAGATGTTGTACCTATAGTGTTAAAAATAGACTGATTGTAGGTAGACTCTAATGGATTGTCTCTAAACTCTCTTTGAGGCTCCTAAAAATAAAAACGTAGGGTGATAATAACTATTAGTTCTAATATGTAGGTACAAGATACTTCGTTTATTGCCAATTATATTATAATCTTAGATTAGCTCCAAATTATACAGATTTTGTTCTCTGCTCGAGCTTTGTAAGTCGCCTTGGGCACGATTACACGCTTATAGTACTTGTCTCCTTAATCCTCATAATATAAATCTATACGTACTTTACTCTGCATTATCGTTGACAATCTAAAGTAAATAGCAGATAATGTAAATACGTACTGCAACATTACTGTTACCGTCGTGGTTCAATTTATGCACAAAACTTTGATCTTTATCGCAGTCACGATAAAGTCTAAAATAGCGTGTGATTATTTTACAGATGGTTATAATTCACCATCTTGCCTGTGCAGATACTGCCTATTGCAGCCACATTAAGCATTATCGAGTATCGATATCAAGTGATTTACTAATGCCTGGCTGTGCGCACGCGGCACGACCACTGGGGCCATTTTATATCGTCCGCGACCGGCACCAGATACGGTTTCAATTCAATTGAGTAGCCACATCGACCAGTCACAATGGAACAGCTTGGGGTGGCGACTGGGGACTTACCATTACGCTGCGGTACACGCACACATAGAGTCATTGGTCTTGAATGGCCGTTATTTGAATGATAATAGCAGATTTCATTTCTAAAGATGCTGGAAAACTTTTTAACTCTATACCTAGAGATAAAATGTTATGATCGTTTTCTATGAAAGTAAGCTTCAGATATTATCTACTTCGCGGAAAGTCAGATACTTACTTACTTACTTTAAGTAGTAAGTAGGGAGGCCTCGAAACGCCTTTTTGCCGATACGATACCGATACCGATACCGATACGCTTATTGAATTAAAACATGAAGGTAAAATAAATAAAACACACGTCAGTTTATTTTTTTAATTAATATAAAAAGAACAAATAACAGGACAAACTAAATGAAATTAGATGCACGACAACAGTCAACCTAGTGAAATGGGATAGTTAAAGCTAAGTGCGAAACAACACACTGAATAAAGCGCGGGGTTTCCCCGAGCATAGTTAGTTCGTGCCTCGTTTGCAACGACATAGACGAGACAACACGCGTTTTTACATTACATTTTTAAAGCGCGAAATTTGAAAAGTATCGTTGAATTGGCTATAAAAATATCGCCAATATATCGGGAAACTTCTAGTATCGCCGATATATCGGCATCGGTATCGGTATCGGATGCATCCCTAGTAGTAAGTAGGTAGTCTACTCTTTCAGTTAAGGCAACAATATGTTCGTGTTAGCACTAAATACAAATACAGTAGCTGTTGCGTTAACTCTTTATGTAATTACAAACACGGCTTGTATCTTTCGAGAGTTCTTCAGTTACAAGAATCCGTTTTATCGTTTGAAGTTTCCTAGAAAATTCCATTTAAACTTTGTTCGCACATTGTATTTGTTATTCCACTTTAAACATAAAGCATTGGTGTAAATAATGTGGAGATATATATAAAGATATAATGTATGCATAGTATGTAACGGTGTAAACCTGACTAGAGCTAAAAACAACACGCGCGTTCGCAGAAAATACATTAACCACAGTTAAACGCGCTAATAAATGTTATGATTTAGTTCGTAAATATGAAATGTATTACTCATGTAAAGTTTATGTGCTTCACTGAACTAAAACCCAGATATTATAGATCTTTTATCTGTTTTATGGCTGTACGCCAATTAATTTCGCCAGCCGATAATTTTGTTTGACAGCATTAGCATTACTTAACTATAAATAAAAATATCTTAAAGAAAATTACTTGTGCATAGTTTTTACTTGTAAATGTAATGTTAACGTGTCGGAAGTATTGATTGTCTATGAAACGATGTTACCAAATGCATAATGAATTCTTAGGTACTTATTTACTATAACATAACATTATCATCACCCACATTCGGCATTATTACTTATTCATTATATTTTAGATTAAACCTAAAAAACATACGTCCCCTCGACCAGATAATCCACTGGGTTTTTACCATTTAGATAGCTTATCTAAACCGGAGTTATTCAGTTCATAAAATTAATAATAAATCCATTGTTGTAGGACGAAAATAATTTTCAAAGTCCTTTGTGATAACCAGAAGATAAGTTCAGCGTGCCAGTGTACTTTATTATCACAATAGAAAGGATGAATTAATTCAAAATCTTAAGATTTGCCAGCTTACAAAATTTGAAACAAGCTATTATGAAGCATAAAAACAGTTCAGAATATCTTCTATGAAAGCTTCGTTCCTTTTTACTGCTGATTGTGCGGGGAAAACACCTGAGCAACAACGTAGGTTGAACAATACCGCGATTGCTGCCCGTCTAGTAATACATATAACTACAACCAGACCAGATGGGGAGCTCACAAACAGACCAACTGGATCTTTGTTATGTTATAATAATGCACCCAATAAGTTATAACGCAGTTTTAATGATGATACGAATGAAGATCACAAGATTGATCAGCTAACTCATTCGAAAGACGATTCAGAACTCCAGTTGAGATGTAAAACCGACATTAAACTTAATTACTCCGAATAAAAGTCGGTGGAACTCTGACCAGACTTGGAAGTAATTACATTTCTACAAGCTTTGAATTTTAATCGTTTGCGGGGCTGCATGCCACCCCAGCGCACACATGGGGCCCCCTTCCACGCAGATCGCTTCTTACATTCAATTTATACGTGGCCAGTAAGTAAATTATTAAATTCATTGAAAGGAACTGGAGAACTCCATTAAGAAATACGATATAGATTTGTGAGTTCGCTTGGATTTTGAATTATCCCTCATATTAAAACAATAACCGATGTTAATGGAATTGAAGATTGTGAATTTCTCGGAAAATGTAAGCCTTTACCGACCTGATTGAAAATCTGATATTATCCTGCATCAGGCTAAATACGAAACAGTCAAGAGTGCGTCTCGATAACATTTTTATAACGTAAGCAAAACACTGAAAGCGAGGATGAGTCAAAATTAATTATAGCCTGATTCTGAACTGCAATATTATACCAAAATAAGATATGGCGCATGTTAGGAAAGAATATTAGAAGTACCCATAGTTCTAATATTGAATGATAAGTACAAAGTTTCTGTTGCACTATCAACTATCAGAGATTGAAGTCAAGATGTATCGGGCTTCATTAGAGCTTCCTCTTAGCGGCAGGTGCGCATGACGGCGTGTTAGCGACGCGCCCCACCATTGGTCGGTCGATGTCGATGCGCAGGCGCAGATTTACGAGAGCCGGATTCATGCAGCTGCCTTAGCCCTTACTACAGTTGCGACTACACTACAGTTATAGGAAGCCGATGTTTAGACACGTTGCACCAAAAAGGAAGTCGAAACCAGAAACAAGATCTCTGGCAATATGGAACACCTTGTCATAAGTATTTGCGCCTGTCTTATAAGGGCCAGACGCGTTTCACGTACCTGTTCAAGATATTGTTACAACAATATCTTGAACAGGTACGTGAAACGCGTCTTAGCTTTATACTCAAGTCTTCTTCCAACTCATCAATAGACGTATATAAAACATACATTACAATAAACTACTGTAAGTTTCATCTTAATCACAAGTTGTGAATCCTCATAAGATTTTTAGCGTGGCAATAATATGGAACATACCTTCCGCATAGCAGCGCAGTGGTGGCGGTGGCCTGGCGGCTGGCGGCTGGCGTGACCAGAGACATGACAGCGACGACGGCAGGCGCGCCGGGACACCGGCAGAGCCAGGCACGGCGCGAGCTTCCGTCACGCGATGTCAGCACAATAAATTGAACTGAAAAAATACGGAAACAATATGAAAATTATCGTAACGAAACTTCGGAAGTATTAGGTCCTTCTTCCTTTTACAGGCGATGGAACAGAATGAGCTATCAATAACCAGACATCTTGTTCGTCGTTCATGTTTATACGTCGGAGACCATTGTTGGGTAATTAGTCGTGAAGATAAAAGACTATTGCAGCAGCCACTCTCTGCGAAACAGTGCACGACTATTAGTCAGCGTCATCTGCAGCGCGTTTCTTTTGTCACAGCGTCATTCACAACCGGTGAACCGGCGTCCGCAGTCCGGCGCTGCGCCGTACATCAGTCCACGCGTCCGGGCGGCCGTCAGCAACGACTGATGCTCACCATCAGTCCTCAGAGCCCACATCTCTATGATTAATGTTAATTACACCTCGATTTTCTCGCGGATAGCGATTAAGACGGCAATTAGGGTATATCCCAAGGCGATCATTACTCGTACTTTTCAAAGATCTGAACGTTTCCTTCGATAATATTTCTATTCTAAAGAATAAGACGGTGCCATTTGTTAGTAAAGGTACTGTACTGTTATTGGTTACAAATAGCGTTTGATAATAATCAGGGAGCTTGCATTACAAATCATTAACCAACACTGCCAACAAGGTGTAAATAAGAAAAGATTGCCAAGCGCCAAGATTACTGCATTCTGTAGATATTATGTACTTATATACAAATCGGAGTCCTATTTGTTCAGTAATTGAGCCGTCAGAACTCGACACTGAGGCATCAAGGACAAGTAGTGCTGACTGCTGATGAAGATTCTCGTTTCACAACACTAGATAATAATAATATTTATCTGCTATATTTGAACAAGTCAAGGCACTCGTAATCAATGCTTTTGTACGCAACTTTTACTTTTGTATCATTGTACATAAAGTATGAAATGGACGTCATCGCATCGCCACATTTGCGGTATCGTACAACTTCCATTTACAAGTATTTTATGAATACAGATTGTAGAGCACCTTGCATAATATTGTAACTGGAATATTTTATTTAGTTAATGCACTTCCTCTATCTCTGTTCTCCTTAGGCAATGTCGGTTGAGGCTGGGTTCCCTTTCGTGTTGACTAATAGGAAACTTATCAACGTATCCGCTCGTCCATATCGAGCAATTACATAAACAAAATTATTAGAAATATAATAATCAGTCTGGTCGTCCTGCCACGGTTCACCAGTCAGTCACAATTCGTTGCTAACTTTTTGTATCGGCTTCAATAACCGTTAAATTTGATTACGACGTGTATCGAGATGAAAACAACAGTTGCCTAACAAGGTAAGTATTGCATTTCTGTTCTGTGTGAGTACCTTTCGGTACAATACCTTTTACTGATCGTAGTAACTGGTAATAATAGTTGCGTAAGTATTGTCAGATAGTAGTTAGGTAGTCATTTTCTTTTTATCTTCCATTGTGTCTGCGGCCAGCACGCGCCTCAAAGAATAATAAGATAATTAACTGTAGCTAATTATCTACCCACAACGATTGATTGCTTCATCAGATCTTCGCATTTTTATTTTGTTTCACTCCATGACCCATCGGGATACTAGATTATTTTCAAACCCACTAAATAATAAAATACTTATGGACGGAATGGACGAGTTTCGGAAGCTTTGAGGGGCTCGTGGCTAAGTAATAACAGCTGCACGGGTCGATCGGTCAGGTTAAGCTACGCTTACCGCGGTCAGTCCGTGGATGGGGGGACCCCTCCGTGCCTCGAAAAGCACGTTCAGCCGTTGGTCCCGGCAGTCGTAACGGGTCGTCAGAAGCCCGAAAGTCTGACAACAAGTCTTACCAAGGGGATCGTGTTACCCAGTAACTGGGTTGTGGAGGTCAGATAGGCAGTCGCTCCATGCAAAAAACTGGTATTCAGCTGCTTTCGGTTAGACTGGAAGCCAACCCCAACATAAAAGGCTAGGCAGATTGATAGAATGGACGAGTTTCGGGTTCCTACATTATTTTATTTCATTTATTAATCTATGCGAGGTTTTAATAAACGAAAGTTTTTTTGTTAAAGGTTTCAGTGGTTTTAAAATTCCCTAGGATTCACATTATTATTGTCGATTCTAGAAAGTCAATTATTACTAAAAACAATCAACGCAAATTTTCTAGGTAACGGTATGGAACAGGTTTCTGAATTATAAAAATTGATTGAGTGAGATGAGTGACTACAAAAACTTTTAATTACTTGCCGCTATAATCACGATTGTGTTGTGATTTATGCGGATTAACTGGCCTTTAACCGCGGCTCTGTCCGGGTCTACCCCAGGGTCCCCAGGTTTTGTTTGGCAAAATACGTTTGTGTAACTTTCTGACTTCATAGGTAGTCAGTAGGATAGTCAATTTTGTCCACAACGAACAACTTGGCGTTTATTTTTTTGAGATAGTTAGCTAAATATTTTGGTAGAGTTTAGATATCACTATTCCAAAATCATTTTTAAAAGTACTGGCACATGACACGCTCGGTACAAGTTTATTTACGACTTGTACTGTAGACGTATAGTTGTTTGACTACAACTACAAGCCATAGTTCTTAGCCTACCTATTAGTGGAGGAGAGCCCCAACCAGCCAGCATCGCATGACACTCGTTGGGTAATAGATTACACAATAGCGGGAGTGTGAAGTCATCACTGACCCCTCGACATCTCACCATTAGGGCGCCCACGATTAGCGGATCATCATACCTTCTCATAAATAAACTACAGTATAACACCGTTACGAGTTACGAAAACTTCGACCTCCATTTTACCTCTAAATAAATTTAAATATTGCGTAACCACAATTACATAATTTGGTTTTTTTAAAGAAATTCTGAAAAGCGTGCTCGTGAATTTTTAACGGTTTCGACATGGCTGTCACATCAGTTTGTCAATGTCGGCCGACAGGCGGCACGGACGGCCATATTGCGACCAAACCAAGCACAATACTGGCTTTACGTCATGTGACATCTTGTACAGTAACATATAGGTTTAAGGTTACTTATTGTTGCAGCTTATTGGTGTCTGGAATTTCTCAGTAGCAGCACGGAGTATGCATTAGTGCCCAGTTGATGTCAATAGGTTCGCCCCCTATTACATGGGACTTAAAGATAACTGGCGAAATGTCGGTTTACTATAGGTACACCTCTACCCAACCTTTCGGGGAAACAAGGCGTGATGTCATGTCATGTATGTATTGTTAACAGCAGATATAGAGTCCAATAAATACATTACAATAATAAAGTAGTCACGATACCCGATTGTTGAATGGTGCCCACGCTAATAGGTTCTTGGTCAAACTAATTAACAAGTACACAGGCTCGTAATAATTTAAATTTTCTCATTTGTTACAGAACAAGCAGTGCGGTATCGACAAATAAATGCCACAACACCAATACTCAATTCTCGAGTAATGGGTAAGTAAAATAGTAAGAAGTAGGTACACTAAACTAATTCTAGTGGCCTCAAGTCACTTAAATTTCAAGTTTAAACTAAGTAATTTTAATGTTAATAATAATTCGACTGAAGTAGGTAGGTAGGACCTCTAAAACCGCTACTGTTCTATGATTTGTTTTGTCGGAACAAATAGTAGACTAATTAAGTCCTTCTTTGTGGCTTGACCTCCTTTCTCCAGGGTTTCAGAGAAAATGATTGCTTCGTCATGATTGAGTAACAAAGAAAAATAATATTTCTCTTCTAAATGTCGAGGGAATTCTTTGTGGGTAACATGAGTATAGTTTGTCCTTTATGATGTGTCCTTGTAGTGTTATTATCTTGGTAAAACACACATCCGCAGCGATATGGCTTTATAAAAATGGCATATATTATTATGTAAAAACAGATTTATGGTAGCTATAAAAGCAAATCTTACAACTAAAACATATCTCGCAGCAACAGAACACAAAATCACAGTATTATCTAAACTAATGTAACATAAATGAGGTAATGTCGATAAGAATCGCCGATAAACGAGTAAGTTCGTGGGCGTAGTCGTACCTGTTCATTCACAAGTCCGCGGGAGGTAAGCCGCGGGACCGAGGTTCGCCCACGCGCCGCTAATCCATCGCGAGCCCAAAAAATTACCCTTCAAGGTCCATTCTATTCCTCCACTTACGCTTGATAACTAAGTAGATTAGGCGTCTATTACTTACACCGTCTTACCTACCTCATCTGTCGATTGTCACATCAAAATATTTCCAGTTTCAAAATGGTCCAGTTAATTTGAATGCCAGGTAGGATTACAACAGCTTACCTACCATAAATAAATCTCCAGCTTCGAGTGAGTGACAATATTTCTCTGAATCAAGTGTGTATCATACCTATCACTCATTTCGCTTTATTGTTTAAGAGATTAAAAGTTATTGTATCTGAGATTTGTGATATCTGAGAAACTGGCTCCACTCGACGCGATGACGTCACATTAATAAGTTCACCGCCAAGTGACAACAGTAAACAGCACAAAGGAGATAAAACTATATGCGTTGAAATGAAAACGGCGTTATCTCAACTCAACCTAGAATTAATTCAACTTCTCAGAACTGGTCCTCAGCTCAGTTGACTATAAGCACTAAAGTATGTATACTCCACTTAAGCCTGACGAATAGAAATCGATTTAAAATGGCTAAAAAGCAATTCCAACTTTTTATATCAAATCTATACCAGGAAATGTAACAATTATAACAATTTCTGCGATAGATTTAGCAACAACAATGGAATAATGAACTAACGAACATTTTACGAAATAAATAGAGCAGTGTAGTCGTGGTCTCGCGCTCACTATTAAAGTTGATTGACGCATACGTTCGATTGCAGTAAATGTATAATTACATAGATTTCCACGTGCACCGCGGAATGTAGGCTCAACTCGGCTCAAGGCGAGCCGCTGACATCATTACCTAGGAAAATACTTAAGTTAAACTTAAGGAAAATTATGTTATCACATATTCTGGCAGACAAACTGGCGACACTACTTAAGCATAGTTCACATCTTATAAATAATGTATAAATATGAATTAGGATTAACTAGGGATTTATGTTAAATCATTGCAATCTGAATAATTTATGTTCTAGATCAAATTGCGAAATGGTGTCGTGCCAACGTAACTTTGATTTCGAGCAAGAAATCAAAAGTAGAGGTCACATCAAAATGTCGGAATTAGCATACGCATTGTTAGAGGTACTTACCTACAACTTAGATGGAACTTATTACAGCGAACAAAATACGTTATGGGTAACTATTACTTTTATAAGAATGCATTTAAGTACTAAGAAATCGTTTCATTTACTACGTACCTATTGTACTTCGATTATATAATGGAGGAAGTGCTGCCATGGTGCATAAATGACTTAAATAAACATTCTAGAACATATAAGACTCAATACGTACCTACTATTTATAGGAATGAACAGTTTCTAGGTACAAGGTAGGTACACAATCCTATACAATAAAGCAGGGTTTTTCAACCTTTTTTATGACGCGACCCCTTTATTATAAAAAAAAATTCGTGACCTCCACTGTTTATAATCTGTATTTTATTATAATACAAATATCAAATACGTTTCACATTTTTATTATTTTTTATAAGTACGTATCGGGGGTCCTCCATAAGGCGATCCCCTTATGGAGGACTCCCGATACGTACTTATCTACTCAGTAAAAGAAAAAGTTTATAAATATATTTTTAAACATGATGCTTTAGATAGCAGCAGATTTTCTTTTACATTGGTTCCCAAACTTGCCTCAGCTATAGCTGCATTTAAAAACGTCGACCCACACGTTGAAAAACACTGCAATAAGGTACAATCATGTATATCTTATTTATTTATTTATTTATTTATTTAGGATCTCCCACAAAAGATATACACAATACAAGCCACATAAATAATGAGCAACATCAGGTAATAAATCGGTGTACTCCCCCCTCACTTATAGGAGACACGTCTGTACAATGAAGTTAACAATTAAGTTTACACAGTTAAAATAGCTTTTATTTTAAAAGTAAATTCCTTTTTTGGAGGATATAGGTAAAAGAAAATATACCATTTAGAGATACCTAAATATACTTATTCTTTGAATGTGAATAATGCCGTGGGCGGGCAGTTTGATAGTACACTAGTACCTACCTAACTACATAATTATTGAAGATACAAGAAGGCTGTAGATCGTTTAACCCATAGGTTGGCATTTTAACGCCCTTATATTTTTTTATGGCCAGTTAAGTATACATTTTCGATCGTTCGCGTCATTTTTATATGAAAACTATTTGTTGCTAGTCTAGTCCATCCCTAACTTCCAGTATAAGAAAACCTTATTGTCATTCATACCTACATACTTTTACGAGTTGAATAAAATTCGTGCAATTACATATTTTCATATACTTTTTCATCATCTTCCTACACGCATATCCGTGTTTCCTAACACCTATTACAATTTCTACGAAGTTGTAATAATTCTCTCTACAAAATTACGCTTTTCCAGAAAGGTATGTTAGGTTCAAATATAGACAGAGTATACGAAACAAACTTTGTCAACAACATTTTATAGCTAAGATAGATTAATGTGAGGGTAAATAACGCGAAGGGCCATAAATCGGGGATTAGCATGTTAATCTAATACGTACCTACGTAATACTTTCCTTAGGACCATGTACTTTGTAGAAGCAGTCGGGCTGCTGCGGGTCCATGATTGATGACCTAAAGACGAGTGCTCTATGGTCGTACCACTATAGATTATTCTGCAAATAACGACCCGCACAGAAAGACGGAGGAAATACTGATGCTGTGACGATGTTATGATTAATAATGCTGTCAGAAACAGGATATTTAGAAACCATTCATGCTGAAGGATTTGTTTTAGCTCTTTGAAGTAGATAAAGACATTATGTAGGTATATTTAGCTATAGATAAAGCAAATGAAAAAAGTGGTTAGGTAAAAAGTGCTATAAGGCTAATTAATATTGATTAAAGCCTTCACAATCTGATAGCTTACAGTGTCAAGGCTAGCAGTTAGTGTTCAACAAATGCGGTTTTTATATAGCGCTTAAAAGCAGGTCAATGACCATACGGTAAACCACCACCAAATGGTTGGAAGACCGACAGGATTTCAAGTTTGTACCTCTAAAATAGTCATGGCAAAGTTGTGTGAGACGAAGTAAACGTCAAATAGAGGATGATAGATCATCAACATCATACAGATGTTCTGCGGCACGAATATTTCAGAGAAGCCAGGTTCTATTTTGCACACAAAAGCGTGTTAAAAACGGTTTTAATCGCGACCTTTCCTCGGCCTTAGAGCAGGTAATTTAATTTGTTTCCTGTAATCCGATTGTTCGTCCTTAATTATACATCGATAAGACGCTTTCATTACGTTGGGGGTTCCAAATTTTCTTCGCAATAACACTTAGATAAGTAATCGAACTAAAGTACTTAAGTTGTCAAACGAATAGCTCTTTTTTACTTTTCCGGTTCTTATGAATTCTTTGATGGGAGATAGGTCCAAGGTCCACTATTACTTAATATCATACATTTGGTTTCTCATCTCTAGCAGTGAGATGCAATAGGCTTGAATAACGCAATACAAAAATCATTAACATTTAAACTCCAAACAAAGAAAAAACCTGTCGATGATAACTGAGCACTAATGAGCAGATGTATCTACTTCGCTCACAGCTTCAACAAAACAAAGTTATCTGTCGTCGACATTAATATTTTTATCAGTAACACAATATTTAATATCAATAATTCCTGTATCATGGTACAATGGTGTCTAATTATCGCGTGTTCGCAGCTGCCGGGCACCTGCAAACTTATCGTAGGGACACTGACCCCCGCTGACCTTTCATATGGTTTCATTTGACTCTGCAGCACACCGCACACCTGCGGGGCTAACACAGGCGTACCCAAGACGTTTGTGACAAGACATGATAAAGTTTATCATGTCTTATAATTTGTCTTAAATGCTAGCACGGTTCAACCATGTGATAAAAACTGAGGCGCGACATGCCTTTCTTGTTGCTAACTTCATAGTGTGACACAGTAAATTTAAATGTCTATGATCAGTGAATATGCGACCAAATAAAATAATACGTTTTTATAGTGCAGGTTCATACAGTTTTACAACTTTTTAATTTTGTTGTGAACTAATTCACTTTTGACGTATGGACGACATTCAATAATGTGGCATTCGTGACAAAATTGGTGCGCCCATAGTAGCAAATAAGACATAGAATCCCAAATAAACGTCAAGAAGTTATGTCACAAGTCAAGAGATTATCTCACGCCGCCGTGCAGCATTTGTGACATGACTGTTTTATCGTTCAAATTGTGATATAATGTGTGATTTAAGCTATCTCACAGTAGGCCATGCTCGGTGCGCTGACTTGTTCCATTTAAAATGCGATAAGAAGTGGCAGATGCTAGTACAAATAAATAAGTTCAGGTAACCGTTGACCAGTAGTTGATTATGTTGCTCTAGGTATCATAGACTCTATTTTTATTTATGGATCATTGCGACTTGAAGAAAACAAATTCAGGTGGTGGAGTATGAGTATCTCTTGCATACATTGTTTCAATTTTATATTCATGTAAGTACTCAGCTATATTTTTACCCAACGCATTGTCGTAAACGATTCCGAATAATTTGTTTCATTTTGACAGTTCAACAATATTCATTGCGTTATTTACGTTGTTAGCAGATTTTTTTTTTTCGAACTGTTTGTAGCAGTAGGCTAGCAATCTGTTTCAAAACGATTGAAATTCTGATTGATCGTGCATTACGTAATTAGGCTAGTATTTATACGACCTAGGCTATGATTTTAGTCATCTGCAAGTTTCTACTTTTGAACACAAATCGTTTGATAAATAATTGAAAATGCTTGATGATAATATAGCATCGCTTTATGGTCCTAGAAATATAAGTTATGAGTAGCTTACCTAATGGCAAGTTCTGCATAACAGCCCGGAAGATACACTGCTATTAGCAGTGATTCATATCAGAAATTGCAGAAGGAAATAATAGTGTACCTAAACCTATCATTTGCCACTGGCGAGATGTCAACTGACGTTACGAATACTCAAGAATATGTTAATGGCAGCAGTTACTGTGCCGTTACACGACAAGCATTACGTAATGCGGGATCATTAAGGGGTTTTTCTAAACGCGCAATTAGTTGGCGCGATTAGGGGCGGCTCGGGCACGGCTCGCTCCTGCTCCCGGTCCGGTTGCCGACGGTATCCGTAGGGTGTCGTCACCGTTACACGGCAGTGGCCCGCCACAACTGTGTCACCGTAATTAACCGCAGACAGATCTCCTACCTTACTCTGTGATTTCTAGCTCCTCCAGAACCAGACCCAAATGAACGATTCAGCGGTTTTGTGAATGTACCGTAATGAGGTTAAAATCTGACCGCAGACGTTACATTAAACTGAAACAGAACAATGTTTAAAATATTTTCAATGTTTCAATCCCATGTTAAAACAACTTTATTACTTAACCACGTGTTGCCCGCGATTTTGTCTACAATCCAAGATGAAAAGTAGCCTATATCCTAACCCATGTAATGGTCTACCCATGTGCCAAATTTCATCCCAATACGTTCAGTCGTTTTAGCGTGAAAGCGTTACAAACAAACACACTCACCATCACATTTATAATATTAGTTAGGATTCCATTATTTAAATAATTAAAGACTCACTCGATTGTCTTGGAACAAACGTTGAAATGTCTGGTTCATGTAAACAAGTTCGCTGCAATACTTTTGTTTGATTGTAGTTATAGGTACTTAGTGTACATAGCGTAATTATATTCGTCAGTCGGTGAAGTTAGAATTGACGAATTAAAAAAAAAGAACCTGTATATATATTGTATATAATTATATAACATTGTACTGCACGTAAGTCAAAGTGCAACTACGAGCAAACATGTAGGCCTACCACGTAATTGAAAGAGAATAGAAATATTCTTGAAATTCCTATTTCAACGGAAACGTTTCGTCATTCACGTGTGTTCACTGAGAAAATATATCCGAACGCAAAATCATGTCAATAATACAATCGCTGAAGGCTACTATGAAACTCATCGCATTAAATTCTGACGCATGCGTCAGACGATAACAGATGCGCACATAAACGCGCAATATAATCCATTTTCTTTTATGATAGAATAGATTACATCAAACAAATACGTTCTAGATCAGGAATAACTATGCAGTTATTTTCAAGGGCACCAAAAACGCTCGCCGTCTGCCGCCCGCCCTCCGCGCGCCCGCCCACCGCCGCGCGGCGCCACTGAATTAGAACTCGCTAAAACAACGCCAACTATACTATTTAGTCGCCAATGTATTTTAATGTGAACTTTTACATCGTCTCTTTGGCATTTAGGTTTAATACCAGAATACAAAGCGACTACCCTAGTCGGGAAGCTAAATGTGGATAGAAATGTTTTATGCCAATAAGAATTTCATTTGGTATTTCTCATTCATTCCATTTGAATTGTTTAAAGGATCCCACCAAGTTTGTTAGCGTGTAGCGTTCATAAATTAAACGAACTTTTTACTACCGATCAATACTTTTGCTTCACATTAAAGATCCATGAAACGACATTTAAGATAACCCCGTTATGATAAGTGACCTAAAACCTCTGAAAGTGTTTTAAGTTGAAAGACGATATTTTAATAACTTTTATCATCACATTGGGGAAATTGTAACTCATATGTTTTGTGTTAAATAAATATTCCGGGCGACCACTAAACCTCTCACTATCGACTTGTCTGTAAGATGTGACTTTTTATGTTTGCTGTAAGAGTAAATATCCATTAGGGGGAGCCAAGTAATGGCCCCGGCTACATTAGGCGGCGGAGGTCGTCTTGCCTTATTAAAGCTATACTTTTCTTGTGGATGATAACGGAACGACAATCGTCTTGCTCGCTTCTTAGCTTGTTGTTATTTAGAAACTCTGGAATACCTACTTTAATTTTCCGTCTCAAGGAACAGCAAGCCGAGGAAACAAGTAACAAAAGCTTTTCATAAAAAAAACAATTAAAGCGCCCTCCTTTTTGAAAGTAACAAAAAGGCCGTGCGTGAATGTCATTAACCTACGAAGGTCTTAAGAATAATCAATTCATAGGGCTGGAAGTGTTCTTTTGTGTGGTAGTTTGTTAAGTATAGTGAAGTAAGTACAAGGTTCATACGGACACAAGTAGAATGTAAATAGAGCAGCGAGCGCGCGGCGCGGCGCGGCGGCGGTGTCACCGGGCGCTGCGAATATGTCGCGCGATAAATCGTCGCTGGCGACAACGATGCAGACGACTGACGGCGTTCTTTACAATTTGGTATATATTTAGAGACCACTGACAATTCATGCATTTTCCATTGGAATTTTATTAACAATATCCATGATATATACCTACATAAATTTTTTCTTTGTTTACCAAAATGTGTTTTATTTTTTTAAATAAATAAGTACCTATAGCTGTCAAAGTTTACTAGTATAATAACGAAACGAGTAGGCGTTAAGATTGATCTTGTTCCGTAATATCTGCCACTGCACATAATTAGAACACATTAATTTCACAAATCTTTAGGGCTATTTATTTTTGAAAACTGTGAAACCTGTCAGAAATATAAATAAGCGTAATACATCAACTAGATCGTTTCGAACTAAAACTACTGTTACGGCTATTTCTCTCGGACTGGGTGGCGGGCTGGCGGGGCAACGAACCGAGTGAAAGCTTCTTGAACGATACGAACGTTGTGCTTGAACAAACACAACTTCGCCATGCGGTCGAAGCTGCCGTCTTGACTTAAACTTGTAAACATGGATAGCATGAGTTTATTGTTTACCCGCTACATAGAAGTAGCGCGGACGTCGAGCACCACCGCCGAGCACTACCGCACCGTCGCGCCGCGCCCCGCTATGCGTCTGATTCGGTTTTATTTGCGGCGCCTTGGCTATAAAAAGATCCTGTATGTACGGCGCGTGCGTCTGCCACACTGTCTCCTTTTAGTTCCTATGCCGGCAACATGAACGGTGGCCACGTTTGTATATTTTCAGGACAGAGTAGCTGTATTTGTTCATGGTAATACCATTCAAATTGTAGAGTCATGTCATTGAAAACCGATATCCCTAGGAGGAACGTCTTGGAACACAACATAGTATATTTGCAACAACAGCTGAGGTTCCTTAGAGACATCAATGTTATCTATGTAGTACAAGACACTGGCTCGGGCCGGCTCCCAGTGGTCGCAGCGAGCGTGCAGCCGCGTCAGCCCCGTGTCGCTATGACGGCTTGCGTCTTGCGTCGAGTGCCAAACCACGGGACGGCTTGCGCTGTATCGTGTAACATTATCCCAAAGTGCGGTCACAGCCGGCTCTCAGCCCCGACTGCCTTGTTGTTGTTGGAAACTCAAAGTGAAATAAAATATTTTAAATCGTAGTTAGTCCGTATAGAAAGCTGCACAAACAATTCAAACTGTCATTATTTGGTTTTGTTCTGCGTCCATTCTAAAAGCTGAGTTTTGTGGCTTCTACCCATCTTTACATAATAGATATTTGATTGAAAACCGCAGTACTATTGTTATGTTCATCACGCAAAGATAGAAACTATGAAGTATTCCGAGCCTAATTAAATATTTTACCCACCTCACCAATTTATGAACCCCTTTATATGCTAAATAGACTTCCGTCGGCGAAAATAATAATCCAGCCATGTTATGGGGTGGGCAAGACAGTGCGTGGCGGGGCCTGGCGCCGTCTGGCCGCCCGAGCTGACTCACTGGGCTCTCCGTGCTTCGTCCTGCACTCCCCTTTCATTTAGCTCACGTTTTACCCCATAATTGATGTACGCAACCAATAGAAAGCAAGATTTTAATGGGCTATGTTTTATTACATGTCAAGTGCTAATGACTCATCAATATCATTGATACAAGTTTAACTGTTTTTATAAACAGTCTGAAATAGACTGCTCGGATACGCTGTGTTACCGACGAGAGATGGCCGGATTTAATTAATCCTTTAACATGAAAAGAAAAATTCTAAATGGCTGGCACGTCTAGGTTTATTTTTAACAATTAGCACAACTGGCCAGTTTCGTGCTTACTGTTAATGATAAACGATGGTTGGTAATGTAATTCCGTGTATTAATATGCATTGGTAGCGGCTGTCCGTCGCGTGACTTGCACCCCTGCACGATCCCTGCACGCACCAAATTGGCCTGTCTGTGGCCCGTTTATGGACTCGTCAGGCCCCACTCGGGTTCGGACGCTTTTTGATTTAATTATACTGTATATGATATCACGTCGCCTTAACGTTTTAATTACGAAATTGGATAGATGCGGAAGAGATACAGTGCGTAATGAAAAGCCAGATTAAACAGATTGTATAGATAAAGTATAAAATACGGGTTTTATTTAGGACCTTATTCAAGAAGATTATTGTATTCCCCGGCTGTAGGTAATAGTAGATTGAATTTAATTAAATATTATGCTATATTAGATCGTAGTACCTACCTACCTTGCCTTTAACTTGCTGACGTTGAATTTAGATAAGACAAAATTAATCAGGTTCTACCTTACTACATTCAGTAACCCCATCCTCTTTTTCTCATAAAATCAAAGCTCACACCTGTTCTCCTCATCAGTCAGTGGGTTGTAACTGTCTTACACTTAGCACAGTCCCCAATACTAAATACCTGGAAGTTATTATTGACGAAGAACTTAAGTGGAACGGGCATATAGAGGCACTCTGCACTAGAATCAGAAGACTAATATACATTTTTAAAGAACTCAGGCACTCCGCTGACTCTGAAACTCTGACTCTTGTGTACCTCAGTCTTTGTCAGTCTATTATTACGTACTGCACCTCCCTGCAGAACGTGCCCAACGAGCAGTTCTTAAAGTGATGCTTTTTAAACCTAGAGATTACCCCACTGATCAGTTATATTATGAGGCCGAAGTTCTCACAGTAAGACAACTATATGTCCTTCGTTCAGTCCTACGGAGACACTCCAACCTTCCATTGGATAAAAAGCTGCTTCTAAGACGCCACGGTTTCCCTATATGTGAAACAAACCCCTGTCGTTTTGCATTTACAAGTAGACAATTGCTGGCCCAAAAGTTCACGCATATATAATGAAATTATTCCTTTGTACAGATATAACTTACATGAAATAAAAAATAAATTAAGAAAATGGCTCGTAACCTTAACATATGATGATCCAGAAAATATATTGGCAATACAATCATAGCTATAACAAACCTACCTTGCAAGAAAGCTTATCAAACACTCACACTTCATTATACACACCTCCCTACACACACTACACTCATATACACACTTTATAGATACACAAACACAATCAGTCACTCCATCTGCTGTGTTAACAATCAGTTTATCCTAACAGAAACGTCACGTTTGTATCTTATAAATTGAAGCCGCAAAATCTCCGAATCCTAAGATACAGGTCTGCGTACCTAGTTTAGGAGCCCGGAAAGCTGACTATATTTTAAACTTTGTAGTACAACCCTCTGTTCCCATATGCTATGTACTGTGTTGTTGTGTTTTATGTACTAATAAACTTTATCTTATCTTATCTTACCTACTTTGGTAGGTACTCAAGTTATGAAACAACGGTGAACTGAAAATCCTTAACATCGAAAATTACAGATATCATATTATCATAGCTTCTTACTGTATTTAGTATAAAAATAAATATATAAAACGATAACAGTAAGAATATTGCAAACAATAACAAGACGCAAGGTACACATGAACACTTCTAAAAGCTTTTTCAGCAGTTTTGGAAGATTTATTTCAAGTGAGTCACAACTAACGGAAGCGTTTTCCTGTCCGTGATATTTCCTTGGAGATGCAAAGCAATTTTCTGCAAGAGATAACCTCTCTAAACGAGTTTCCTTACACACAATATTTGTTAGAAAAAAACCTGTCGCACTTATTTGAAAAAGATCTATATTCCTAGATGTTCCATCGTTTCCATACGTAAAGATTGACCCAAATAGACTAGTTTGAAGATGATGATAATAAATACATTTCAGCAATGATTAATGTAAACAGAGTTTCCACTGCACATAAAACCAAGATCTGACAGTGAACATCTGGCCTAATAAAAAAGTAATCGAATCATTTAAACTTTTTGAGTGGCGGCTTTTACACGAGCCATTTATCCGGCCCGGGCTTCTGCAAACATTTCAAATGGTTAAATCAAGCTTTCAGAGAACAACAAATAAAAGTGTCCTACTAAAATGGCTATAGTGAGAAATGGGCAGACGTTAAACGTGTTAGCACCGCTATAAAGAAGAATGCAACCACACTATAGACATTTCGTTTTACTATTCCTAGGAGCAGTGAAAAATCGAAGCACGTACATAGTCAATATGGTAATGATACAGAACACAAGCATCAATAGTTCAATATGTCTACAACCTTATTTGTACGTCATGCTCTCCGTGTAAAGAGTTACTATTTGATGAAATAGGAAAGACCACGTTGTTTGCTCTGGTACATAATGAGTGTCATTAAAATATAGCTTAGCCCGTTGTTCTATGGACTTCACTTACCTGCTCCTTATAAGGAGTCGAAACCACGGACGCGGACGGCGCCAGAGAAAGTACAGTCCCAGTCTGAGCTACTTTCAAATGAGTCAATGCTAGTTTATTCACGAAATATAACCATAAAACCTTACTGAAGTTATTTACAAAGCGTTCTAATTGCTCATTGTCAGAGTCTCTTTGTATAAAAGATTAGGTCTTGAGATATTCCGCTTTACATTCCAGACAGAATTCGTGAAAAGCTACTTTTTGAGATAAAAATCTTTAGATACAATTTATTCATTGCACAAGCTAACTAGTTACCTAGTTTTTTGCAGAAACATGGAATATTACCTACACTGCTCACTTTTTAAGTTGAGTTTTTCTTGAAACTACTTTTAGAAGTACGGCAGGCGAGTGTCGTGATGGAGATTTGCATGTCGATGTAAACTTGCGATAAAAAGCTGTCCGCACACTATCACGAGACCTGTTTTGCTTCTGGATACGATGCACTGGTTAATTTATATTTTTTATATTATATTCAATTGTCTGCTAAAAAGTAGAAGCCGTTTATTTCAGGAATTAGTTGTTCATATAAAATATGACTGCAATAAATCTTTTTTAAGTTAGTTTTTGCTGCTGTATGTAATGTGGAATATTTTTGCACGGTTACAGTCTACTATTTTCCGTTAAGGTGGGTTATCTAAGAGCTTGATTAATAAGGACGGACTGACAGCAATGATCTAACAAGACGTTAGTGAATCGCGTTTGAGTGAGGATCAGGCGCGAGGCAGCCCAACCGCAGGGCTCCGGTCGAAAACGAGATTAGCCGAATTAAGGTATTACACCCGCATCGGCAGCGACCGACGCGCGGGCGCTCCAAGGTATTTCCCAGAAGGCGGGTAAATCACACATTTCATGGTTATGTCTGGAACGAACCACTCGCCTGTTTTTCCAAATGTTTCAGTATTATTATACTGCGTGAATAACACGAGGGAACCAAATGCCCGGAAATGTAAACAAAAGTAATTCACGATTTCCATGGGGTGGATTTTGCTTGCGGCAGTTATTTCTCGCCAAATTCGTATCAGGTGTTCAGAATCAGAACCGATATTACGAATAGCTTTTTACACAGAACGTTTTTCAATTATTTTGCAAGGTAATTTTTTTATAAACGGCAGGCGTATTGCTTTAAGCTATCTAACAAAACGCAGACGTCTATAATTATCGTAATAATCCTACTTACTCGAACAAAAACCGTCCGCTTAGCCGTTTGTCCTAACGTCTGACATAACAAAATCACACACCTGTGTTCTAGTACAATTTTGACCCCGGGCTATAAAATACCCAGCGTGGGTCTGATGAAGGACGAATTCGAACATTCAAGGGTCATTCCCTTGGGGCTAGAGAGCTTCTAAAATCTTGTATTACGTGCCACATCAGCGACTACTAACAGAATTACGAGCGTAGTGCTTTCTCTTGAGTTATGGGCTCATTTACGATTATTATAGAAACTAAAGAAGGAACAAATAATGTCGCATGTGTCAGGAGAAACTACAGTATAATAATGAACCGTAACCCAGTAGAATATGTGTTATAAGTAGTATATAACAACTGTTGAAATTGCCTTGAAGCCTTCTTAATTTGTAAATAGGTGCATTAATTATAAACGAGGAACTTATCATTTTCCAATCTTCTCACCTGTATAGTTATTATTTAAATGCCTACATTGCGCAATAACAACATTCACTAATACATTTTTGATTGCTCGGTATCACAATTAAAATCATAACAATCCAAATAACAAGTTCCATTCATTAAGGCATGTAAATTAATACCGTAGTATGGCTAAAGCCGTTTATTAAAATTAAACTCGGCCTGGCGTGGAACTAGGAAGATTAATGATCCCTTGAATACTGAGTTATGTAAAGAGCAAATGGAGTGGGGCTCCACGGGCCACGTCCTGGCATCATTCCAAAATCACTTATCTCTATATACACTGTTAACACCATACCTATAACTAACATTTTCAATTACATCTATCACTATGAACGTACTTTACATTTTTATTGCATATCGTATGACCCTATAAAGTTTAAACTTCATTTTACTTTGAGTTACAGAAACTTTTATTTTTATCAAGCAATAAAAGAGAATAAATAAAGAATCCCTACTTGAACTTCAAAACAAGTCAAGCGACTGATCAATGGTCATGAATATAAAAGTAATTTAATCGCAGGCTGTAAAGAAGGAAAAAGATTATGCGAAAGAGTTTAATGTCCCGCGAAGTTGTAAAAGTCATTAAAGGATTACTTTACTTTTATGCGAATAAATCTACAAGTAATAAATGTGCAAGCAGCCTTACAAATACTAATATACAAAACGTAAGTTATTGCTCTACATATGTTACCAGTGTATAACGAGTCGGCGCCGCTACAATTAATAGTCGTACAAGTATTCCACATGAATAAAGAGCTCCTCCTACAATACGCTGAAACACAATAGGTTTCGATTAACAAAGTGTACGCACACTATACATGGCACACGGAATGTTTCTCACGGGGCCCAAACAACAAAGTTAAAGAAAACATATATAACGTCGTCACGGGCGCGTGCAGCAGTCGGCGACGTGCAATTCACAATACACTTGTTCGGAGACAAGTTGGTTAGAGTTCGCGAGCTTCAAGTTATATTGTTCCCGATGGACTACAGAAAATAGGAAACAAGCAATAAAAATAGTTCCCAGCATCCGTCGGCCGGGGACAAATTCCGACCAAAATTACGTGAGCAAATTAGACATTCCGGGACAATGCTGGCGGAATAATTGAGGGCCCACAGTTGCTCGTTTGTCGAACGAAGAATGTGGCTCGTTGCGCCGCACTCGCTTCGCACGCGCACCGCCGACATATTATAATGTATTCCGATTATGAATTGAATATGGATTATATTCTGCGCCGAGAATAGTTCGGATTGGGACAGAATAAACTTGGCTCCCTGATTTTCCTTTATTTGCATTGTTATCATAGGCTACGTAAAACCAGACGCTGAGCTGCTACGCGTGTGCTACGCCACTTTTTCGTAGCCGTGAATCAATTTTATATTTCATAATGTTGTAGCACGCTTGTTGGGTTGCATTGAAATTAATGTACATAGGTATAACATGATTTTATTAGTTTCACCTGTTTTTAGTTTTTGCCAAAACATCTTTCTAGTCCGTTTTATAATTTTTGGTTGCAACAGTTTTTTTTTCATTGAATCCGTTTTTTGTAGTTTTTATAACTGGTAGGTGTAAATGATGTGTTTTAAGCACTCAATGTTATTTCTTTCTCATCTAAGAAAACAACTATGAGTTGTTACGAGTAGGATCTTACTCGTTTTAGTACGAGATCCATTACTACCCTTACCATTTAGCAAAATAAAACCATTCGTTGCGAATTTATTAAATCTACGAGTATTTGTATAAAATAGGGTAAAAAGAGGTCAGTTTGGTTTAATTACGGAATCCCTACATTTAACATTAAAAACCGCTGATAACAGATAACCACAATACAACGTAAATTTGCGATTCTCATTTTTCATAATAAAACACGTAAGTATATAAATGTACATATTGTTGTAAATATAATTAATTTACAGGAACGAATCTGAATAATTACGGCTCTCCAAGCTCAAGTTGAAAAAAATACACTTTTTACAAAATCTGCGCAACAGCTACTTAGTGCAGTAACTTTAATGAAAAAGTATGATTCAAGTATACTGCTGTGGCGCAGATTTTGTAAAAAGTGTAATTATTGAAACTGTTACCGTCTAGTAACGTTTGTACCGTACTGAACTCTTATTTTTATTTATTTATTGATTAAAACTTTCTGCACAAGTAAAAACATACTGTGCAAAGGCCGACGTAATGCCTGAGGCATTTGCTATCAGTCAACCTTAGGGTGATGCAGAGACAAAACATGGCAGGTGCAACATAAGGGATTGATAACTCGAAAAAGAATAAATAATAATACATAATACATATAAAAAATAAATTTAGGATAAATAACGATAGGTAGAGGAGAAAACGAATCCAGCAAATCAGCGCTGGAATGATTCTGCCAACTTCTTACGAAGATATTCACATGCCTTCACTTTAAAAGATAACCGTCTAGTAACGTTTGTACCGTACTGAACTCTTATTTTTATTTATTTATTGATTAAAACTTTCTGCACAAGTAAAAACATACTGTGCAAAGGCCGACGTAATGCCTGAGGCATTTGCTATCAGTCAACCTTAGGGTGATGCAGAGACAAAACATGGCAGGTGCAACATAAGGGATTGATAACTCGAAAAAGAATAAATAATAATACATATCGACGCCCCCAAGCAATAAGTCGGTAATCGTAAAACTTAAATTTTACAGGAGAAATGTTTTTCTGTTTTTGTTGAATAGCTTTTCAATGAGTCGGAGTAGTGAGGTCATTGATATATCAAACGAAAGCTAATTTTTTGCTTGATTCAATTATTATTTTAACATTAAATTTTGTGCGTGAAAAGCCTTGCAATTTAAGAAAATAAATATTACAAAAATATATTAGATAAATTGTATAAGTAATATACACTTACGCCATTATTGCAGTAAATTAGTAAACAATGTTGATACGTAACATTACAATACGGACTTTTCCAGCGTAATTTTTCATCTTGAAGACGATACGTAATTGGTTATTACGGTGTTATTGTGGTTATTTTAAATTGACACAGTAACAGTATCGTTAAAGAACATTGTTTTTGGAGGAATATTCTGAAAAAAAATTTTGTGTAACCATTCAGTGCTAATACATTTTTATCGAATTTTTTTATTTTAATATGTCTAGGTTTACAAGAAAAGACTGTAGATGATGAGTATAATGACGTTAAATAATCACAATAATTAAATCAGAATCGAAAATTAACATCTTAACCTTTAGGAGAATTAAGATAAATATTTATTATCAATTAAAATAATTATACGGATTTCAGTCATGTCAATATTCATGATTAAATATTAAAAACTAGAAGTATATCAATGATAATTAAACACAGCAATAAAATAATGTCACAAAATTAACACCTTAGGTTTTAGAAATATTTAGGTATTTAAATAACTATGAATTGAGATCAATTCATTAATTAATCAGTCTTCATCCGTAGCAATTATATTTTAAACACAGCAATAAAATAATTTCACAAAATTAAGACCTTAGGTTTTAGAAATATTTAATTCAATAACTAAGAATCAGATCAATTACTTAATTAAATCAGTTTTCATCCGTATCAATTATATATCGTTCGTGGTATCAGTATATGACAATGGCTCATAAAAAGGATGGCAAAATCGCGGAATTGCTCCACTTTTACAAAAACTCTAGTCTGTATGCAATCCGGGGATACCGTACGGTCTCCGGTGAGGCGGCAAGCCTCCTTGCCAGATTGCCGTCATGGGATCTGGAGGCGAAAGTCCTCGCCCACATTTGGACGTGGTGCGGAGGTAAAACGCCGGGGTGTAATTCTGCTGCCGCGAGAAATCACGGCACAGCAGACAGCGCTCTGGCGGAATCTCATGGCGGCCTGGAGAGTGCGATTGTCGCAACCCAGAGCTGGGCACGCCACAATTGCAGCAATAAGTCCGCTCTTTGAGGAGTAGCTAGATAGGCGCCACGGCGTCCTCACCTTCCGCCTGACGCAGGTCCTCACCGGACACTGTTGTTTCGGGACGTTCCTGTTTCGCATAAGGCGGGAAGAAACGCCCGGAGGACACGGTGGAGCATACGGTGGAGGTCTGCCCGGCTTGAGCAGAGCACCACCGTGTCCTCGTGAAGGTGATCGGCGGCGGTGACCTCTCGCGTCCGGCCGTGGTCCAGGTCATGGTACGGAGCGAAAGGGCATGGCGAGCCTGACGGCTTGCCATGCCCGGTGGAGGGTCACCTCCTTCGTAGAAAGAGGTGACCCTCCTTCTACGAAGCAGTAATTCTCGCGAATGAGGAGGCGGAGCGCGTAAGGGTGAGGCAAATTTCATGCCCTCACGCCCCTAGCCGCCGCGCCTGGGCATCGGGAATCCGTAGTCGATTTCCGGCCACCGTAGGCACGGGCTTGCGGACGGAGAGCAATGGGTAGCTCCTCGTCCGATAATGACCAGGCCCGGGTCGATGGCGCTTTGTGTTCCACGCGCGCCTCAAAGAAATGCCAGCACAATTGACGGGGTCCGCTAGGGCCGATGCCTACCGGGGTTACGGCGCGGCGGGCGCCACGCTGTCCCTGGAGGGGGCCACGGTGTCCCTTTAGGACTCCAACTGAAGGAACATGGGTGGGCTTGGGTCAGTAAGAGTCTGACACGCCCTTCCACTCCGCCCAGAGCGGGAGAAGTTATTCGATGATTACCCAAAAAAAAAAGTCTGTATGCAAAGGTTTACTAATTAGAATAGGATGGACCACCATCCTACCAATAACAGCATACCAATGCATTTTGCAACTCTACATTTTTTAAGCCTATACATCTTGTGTTCGCTTTCGTCCCCTTCGTCTAGCATGGGAATTATTTAAATCAAGCTCGGAATATGTATCGTTAAAATTCGGAATATGTATACTTATAGTATCGAACAGCTTACTTTCTTGCGTAACGTTAACCTCCACTAATGATTGAGATCTACAAGTGGCTTAATATGGTATATTTTAGACTGCTCTAATTCTTTCAGCTGATATTTTTCACCAGACATTTTAGAATTTAAAATAATACTATATATTTGGTCGGGAGAGTATAAAACTTAGTTCTGCAGGTTCTTTTCGGTTTTGGCTTGCACAGTTTCAAAAAACCTATGCGTGATAGATATGTTAGTAATTTGGCAGCTAAAATATATCGATATCCATCAGAATATTTAGACTCGGCAGGCAACACAAATCTTTATTTTGTTAACTAAGATACCTCTACCTTCTTTTAAAAATTACTAGAAGAACTTATAAAGTAGGAAGTACGTTAGCACTCCTTCAACCGTGTTGTCAACCATTAGAATCATTCATCTCACACGAGCATTATTTAATTCTCTACGGCCAGTTTCTTCATCAACAACTTATCAGTTTTCCATAGAAAGAAAGAGATCAATGCGTCTTGCAAACTGTTTTGCGCAAAAATTATAAACAGCTATATCGAAAACGGAACCAGACGTGATCAAATTACATACGTATTGCAATTTTACACATAGTTATTAGTGAATTATTTACTTTAAAAACCTTGTTAGTTCCCATTACGATCTGAGCTGACTCAAAATAATTCGACAACAACAACGTGCTAACGTTTACCAAGAACTGCACGAAATTCATTCACGCCAATAAGTCGGTAAAAGCAACTTACCAAAATTAAATACGTAATACACTTTTGTATTGATACATAAAGCTACTTTTCTCGACATAATTTCGTTTTTTAATTTCCCTACAATAAAAGTGTTTCTCATGATATCTTCGTAAATATCACTACGAAAAATGTGAAATAAATTACTAAGATGTATCCCAACCCATAGGTTCCGAATTTGACATAACAATAAAAAGTCCATAATAGCACATTACCGACTTATTGCTTGGGGGCATCGATATATACATAATACATATAAAAAAATAAACTTAGGATAAATAACGATAGGTAGAGGAGAAAACGAATCCAGCAAATCAGCGCTGGAATGATTCTGCCAACTTCTTACGAAGATATTCACATGCCTTCACTTTAAAAGATAACCGACTAGTTGCCGTCCTGATGTTCAGAAGGAGCGCATTCCAAAGAAAGACTGCCTGTTTTATCCATCAGAGCTTCTTCTGCAATTCAATAAAGTCCAAACATCTAAAGCTAAATGCATGTGCCAAACGCGTAGACGCGAGGTGCGCCGTGCGTGACACTTTGCGAACCTACACTTTATTTCAGTACTTTCCACTATCATTCAAATAAACCAATGATACGTATAAGTACGTTACGTCTGTATTTAATCCCAGATTCAAATACCAAAACACTTGCACACTAATCTATGGTCTTTTTCGTGTATACCTACAAATTTTTCATAATAAATTCCAATAGAGAAAAGTTTATCTGCTTCTTTCTTATTACTATGACGAACACAGAACAGATTAATCATTCAGTCCTGGAAGGCATTCATCCTTCGTATCTATAGACACAATTTATTAGGTTAGGTACATACTGAAAAATGTACCAACTGGGATTTGATCGTAACAAATACGTAGTACGAAAAAAGGTAATTTATTATCGTCGCTGAATAAATATTGCCTAAAACTTGGATACGATATGAGCAAAGACGTGAGATTTATTTTTGACTGTTACCCAGACTTTGGTAATTCAGTTGGTGGCAATAACGCTCGTTACGAAATATAGCTAAATCAACATAAAGAAAAAACAAATGTTTTTGTAAATTTTTGCAGTAGATACCTACGTATCATGTTATCACTATTCCGATGTGTTGCTCCCAATCCACTTGTTATAATCGTCTTATGACAGGTAGGCGATGGTGAAGGGTAGTCTATATATAAGCTCCTTACAACACACGCAAGAAGATAGTAGGTAATACCCATAGAGTCGACTACAGGCATTTATACATGAGCTAACTTGTTATTTATTGTTGAAAACAAATTCTCAAAATATTCTGTAGCATACTTTATACACGAATTCATTATAATACATCCTACTTTTTTATATAATAGGTCTTAACTTTAATACATCGTTAGAACATTATCGTTAGCCACGCAAGAGAGCGCACAATCCACACAGTAACAATTACACAAATATCGTTAAATAACACCATGACACAAGAGTGCATCAAAATATTCAATAAAATATATAACATGGTTTATGGATATTAAGTTTATTTTTATAACAATCGTAAACACGAATTCGATGAAACTATTCTTCGCTGTATCAATTCAGACATCAACAGGAAATATCTGTGTATTGATTCACGGAGCGCTGCGCTGCGACTACGCAGTAAACGTATTTTGGGATAAAATGTAATAGGCGAGGATTTGCAGCAATTCATACGCGTTAAGTGTGACGTCCGCGGCCATATTTCACGATTTTTCCGCTTTCAGCGCTGTGTATCCGGCACGCATGATCGCCCATAATGAAGACTATCAGATAGTGCGGGCGCTCGGCTCGCTCCTCACATCAATAACAATCCTCACAGATCCTCCGCAGTCCGCAAAAGCCACGGCGACAATTTGTCCGGGACTTTACTCAACTGGATATTCGTGCTGAAATTTTCTTCCCGCGTCGCAGCTTTTGAAACGTTTTTGTAATAAATAGCACCGTCTCGGTTTTGTACTCCCTTTCTTTGTATGCAAATTACAATCTAGAAACGTTTCTTGTATTAAGTGTTAAAAAGTGAGGCAAGCCTTTTTTCGCTAAGCTAATTGTGGATGAATAATAACGACTCTATTAAAACAGGGCACAGTGGGTGGGGCAGGAAGTCAATGTTGTTGGTAGCTTGTAATACCGTATAGTTCATTTATTACCTATTAAATTATTAATGAATTTCCCGCAAAGGAACTTTTCGGGCGAACTTCCAATTAGGTATTTAATTCAGAATATTCGTTAATTAGGTGTGAATTTGTTCACTTTATTTTCGTTCGACGTAAATTGTTATAATGATAGTGATCTCTGGTCAGCAGAAATCATTATGGTAACGTGCTCCCTAATCGATCGCCGATAGTCGATAGATATATATTAGGTATGCGACGGCGCTACGCGACACCAACAATACAATTTCTAAGAAAAATTCACGGTATAACAATAGGCGGTGTCGCGTCGCTCTAGTCTGCACGAAGCTTTAGGATCTCATATGCTATGATTTTGTTCTTGTAGGATGGAATTAGGACATTTCATATTACCTATTTTGATATGTTAAAAAAACCCTTTAGATTACATTTTCATTGTGTCTGAAATGTCCTGTATAGGGAGTGTCGTTGGTTCGCTCGACCCCTGCGCGGAAACCGGAGTCTCACGCGCTCGGGTCACGACTACACTCCAAATCTAAAATTGATTACGTACAAAAAAGAACACTCAACAGCGACCGGTCTCCGGTAAAAAAACAAACCCACTCGCCATTAAACATAATTTATTCAACATTATTATTCCATTCGAATCTAAAAATGATTTTTCAAGGACAACCCCAAAAAAATGTTATGGGATTCAGCAAAAAAATCTCTACTGATGTTTAATTGATAATTGGCGAAACACTGTGAATAGTAAAACCGAGTCTTGTTTGGAATACGAATTCAGACTGAACAGTATGAGTGAACATCAAAGCGCAGTCGAAGGCTTCCTAAATTATATATCACACTAGCTTCCGCCAGCGCCTTCGCCCGCGTGAGCTCTTTATAAATTATAGCCTATGTTACTCAGTAACATAGCATTCTACTGGTGAAATAATCTTTAAAATCTGTCCATAATTTTTGAGTTTATTAATTACAAACATAAAAACTTTTTCTCTTTATTAAATTATTATGCGCCCTGCGGTTCCACCCGCATATGTTTCGATCCCATGAGAATATAGGTATAAAAAGTATCATATGTCCTAACCCACGTCATGGTCTACCCATATGCCAAATTTCATCCAAATCCGTTCAGCAAAACAAACATCCAAAGAATCAAATCTTTTCTCTCTATAATATTAGTTTAGCGATAACGTATAAAAAAAACTTATATTAAGTGCTACCGTTAACATTAAGACATATTTTAAAAGTACAAAAAACATTAAATTTCTGGAATATCTGTTTTCAACTCATCAAAGCCCTAAGTAATGGTATAATTTAGAGACATGTCGGTATGCTTCCTGATCCTGAATATCACAATGGTCATATACACTCGCACGCACACATCATCCCATGCACGTTCACAGCTGAACATTGACCTGCTCGGTCCCCACAGACCGCTACAACGTGTGATCTTGATGCGATGATAATGCAGTAATAAATACGCTTTGCAGGCACATCGGGGATTGCAATATATTGTTAGCTTTGAACGACATACCTACTACCTCAATTCAGAGGTCGACCCCCCCCCCCCCCTTACCTGTAGTCTAATATAGATCATTGTAATCTATTTCGCATCTATAGACGTACTTAATAATCTACAAAAGCAGTAAGAGTACGCTTAAATACTGTATTTTCATCAGCTCTGACTTTGTAATGAATGAATTTCAGCAACTTTAGCATTCTCTGAGAGTCGATCCCAGTCGATCCTATCCCAGGCGGAGTGCAAGAGTGCAATTATAGAGCTCGCTTCGCTCGCTCTTGTATTCTATCATTCTATGTTCTCTTAGTTAATTCTCAAACTTTATTGCGTAAGTCGATAAACTTAGGTACCTACTTCTATTTCTGTACGTATATGTATGGTCAAAGAGAAAGAAAACCTTTACTTTTTCGAACCGGGATGCTAAAAATTTCGTGTTCGCTACGCATCCTACGTATATATTCTCCATAACGGCTCCATTATGCCAAAGTGAAAAACAGGGCTTTATTGAAATTGATAATAAATAACTAAACTCTTCATCAATTTGAATTAGAACTTAGAGGGATTTATTTATAAACGTTGCTTCAGTGATGTTCAAAGCCCCATAATTTCTAAGATCGTAAAATATTTTTTTTTATAATGTTCCGAAAAAAGAGACTGCTGTGATTACCGTCTCATTTCTTCTAAAAAAGTCACCAACCCCCCCGAAATGAATTCCTGGCTACGGCCCTGCCGTAACCTACTTGAAATTTAAAAAGTTACTTGGGTTAATTTATAGAAGTCCATCTGCGAAGATAACAATATCTTAGCTTATTATATGTGCGCTTATTATGTGCTTATTATTATGTAGCTTTTGGAAAAACAAAATGCAATCTTACATTTAACATTAAAAACCGCTGATAACAGATAACCACAATACAACGTAAATTTGCGATTCTCATTTTTCATAATAAAACACGTAAGTATATAAATGTACATATTGTTGTAAATATAATAAATTTACAGGAACGAATCTGAATAATTACGGCTCTCCAAGCTCAAGTTGAAAAAAATACACTTTTTACAAAATCTGCGCAACAGCTACTTAGTGCAGTAACTTTAATGAAAAAGTATGATTCAAGTATACTGCTGTGGCGCAGATTTTGTAAAAAGTGTAATTATTGAAACTGTTACCGTCTAGTAACGTTTGTACCGTACTGAACTCTTATTTTTATTTATTTATTGATTAAAACTTTCTGCACAAGTAAAAACATACTGTGCAAAGGCCGACGTAATGCCTGAGGCATTTGCTATCAGTCAACCTTAGGGTGATGCAGAGACAAAACATGGCAGGTGCAACATAAGGGATTGATAACTCGAAAAAGAATAAATAATAATACATAATACATATAAAAAATAAATTTAGGATAAATAACGATAGGTAGAGGAGAAAACGAATCCAGCAAATCAGCGCTGGAATGATTCTGCCAACTTCTTACGAAGATATTCACATGCCTTCACTTTAAAAGATAACCGACTAGTTGCCGTCCTGATGTTCAGAAGGAGCGCATTCCAAAGAAAGACTGCCTGTTTTATCCATCAGAGCTTCTTCTGCAATTCAATAAAGTCCAAACATCTAAAGCTAAATGCATGTGCCAAACGCGTAGACGCGAGGTGCGCCGTGCGTGACACTTTGCGAACCTACACTTTATTTCAGTACTTTCCACTATCATTCAAATAAACCAATGATACGTATAAGTACGTTACGTCTGTATTTAATCCCAGATTCAAATACCAAAACACTTGCACACTAATCTATGGTCTTTTTCGTGTATACCTACAAATTTTTCATAATAAATTCCAATAGAGAAAAGTTTATCTGCTTCTTTCTTATTACTATGACGAACACAGAACAGATTAATCATTCAGTCCTGGAAGGCATTCATCCTTCGTATCTATAGACACAATTTATTAGGTTAGGTACATACTGAAAAATGTACCAACTGGGATTTGATCGTAACAAATACGTAGTACGAAAAAAGGTAATTTATTATCGTCGCTGAATAAATATTGCCTAAAACTTGGATACGATATGAGCAAAGACGTGAGATTTATTTTTGACTGTTACCCAGACATTGGTAATTCAGTTGGTGGCAATAACGCTCGTTACGAAATATAGCTAAATCAACATAAAGAAAAAACAAATATTTTTGTAAATTTTCGCAGTAGATACCTACGTATCATGTTATCAATATTCCGATGTGTTGCTCCCAATCCACTTGTTATAATCGTCTTATGACAGGTAGGCGATGGTGAAGGGTAGTCTATAAGCTCCTTACAACACACGCAAGAAGATAGTAGGTAATACCCATAGAGTCGACTACAGGCATTTATACATGAGCTAACTTGTTATTTATTGTTGAAAACAAATTCTCAAAATATTCTGTAGCATACTTTATACACGGATTTATTATATACATCCTACTTTTTATATAATAGGTCTTAACTTTAATACATCGTTCGAACGTTATCGTTAGCCACGCAAGAGAGCGCACAATCCACACAGACAATTACACGAATATCGTTAAATAACACCATGACACAAGAGTGCATCAAAATAATCAATAAAAAACATAACATGGTTTATGGATATTTGGTTTAATTTTATAACAATCGTAAACACGAATTCGATGAAACTATTCTTCGCTGTATCAATTCAGACATGAACAGGAAATATCTGTGTATTGATTCACGGAGCGCTGCGCTGCGACTACGCAGTAAACGTATTTTGGGATAAAATGTAATAGGCGAGGATTTGCAGCAATTCATACGCGTTAAGTGTGACGTCCGCGGCCATATTTCACGATTTTTCCGCTTTCAGCGCTGTGTATCCGGCACGCATGATCGCCCATAATGAAGACTATCAGATAGTGCGGGCGCTCGGCTCGCTCCTCACATCAATAACAATCCTCACAGATCCTCCGCAGTCCGCAAAAGCCACGGCGACAATTTGTCCGGGACTTTACTCAACTGGATATTCTTGCTGAAATTTTCTTCCCGCGTCACAGCTTTTGAAACGTTTTTGTAATAAATAGCACCGTCTCGGTTTTGTACTCCCTTTCTTTGTATGCAAATTACAATCTAGAAACGTTTCGTGTATTAAGTGTTAAAAAGTGAGGCAAGCCTTTTTTCGCTAAGCTAATTGTGGATGAATAATAACGACTCTATTAAAACAGGGCACAGTGGGTGGGGCAGGAAGTCAATGTTGTTGGTAGCTTGTAATACCGTATAGTTCATTTATTACCTATTAAATTATTAATGAATTTCCCGCAAAGGAACTTTTCGGGCGAACTTCCAATTAGGTATTTAATTCAGAATATTCGTTAATTAGGTGTGAATTTGTTCACTTCATTTTCGTTCGACGTAGGTAAATTGTTATAATGACAGTGATATCTGGTCAGCAGAAATCATTATGGTAACGTGCTCCCTAATCGTTCGCCGATAGTCGATAGATATTAGGTATGGCGCTACGCGACACGAACAATACAATTTCTAAGAAAAATTCACGGTATAACAATAGCCGGTGTCGCGTCGCTCTAGTCTGCACGAAGCTTTAGGATCTCATATGCTATGATTTTGTACTTGTAGAATGGAATTAGGACATTTCATATTACCTATTTTGATATGTTAAAAAAACCCTTTAGATTACATTTTCATTGTGTCTGAAATGTCCTGTATAGGGAGTGTCGTTGGTTCGCTCGACCCCTGCGCGGAAACCGGAGTCTCACGCGCTCGGGTCACGACTACACTCCAAATGTAAAATTGATTACGTACAAAAAAAGAACACTCAACAGCGACCGGTCTCCAGTAAAAAAACAAACCCACTCGCCATTAAACATAATTTATTCAACATTATTATTCCATTCGAATCTAAAAATGATTTTTCAAGGACAACCCCAAAAAAATGTTATGGGATTCAGCAAAAAAATCTCTACTGATGTTTAATTGATAATTGGCGAAACACTGTGAATAGTAAAACCGAGTCTTGTTTGGAATACGAATTCAGACTGAACAGTATGAGTGAACATCAAAGCGCAGTCGAAGGCTTCCTAAATTATATATCACACTAGCTTCCGCCAGCGCCTTCGCCCGCGTGAGCTCTTTATAAATTATAGCCTATGTTACTCAGTAATAATAAAGCATTCTGCTGGTGAAATAATGTTTAAAATCTGTCCATAATTTTTGAGTTTATTAATTACAAACATAAAAACTTTTTCTCTTTATTAAATTATTATGCGCCCTGCGGTTCCACCCGCATATGTTTCGATCCCATGAGAATATAGGGATAAAAAGTATCCTATGTCCTAACCCACGTCATGGTCTACCCATATGCCAAATTTCATCCAAATCCGTTCAGCAAAACAAACATCCAAAGAATCAAATCTTTTCTCTCTATAATATTAGTTTAGCGATAACGTATAAAAAAAACTTATATTAAGTGCTACCGTTAACATTAAGACATATTTTAAAAGTACAAAAAACATTAAATTTCTGGAATATCTGTTTTCAACTCATCAAAGCCCTAAGTAATGGTATAATTTAGAGACATGTCGGTATGCTTCCTGATCCTGAATATCACAATGGTCATATACACTCGCACGCACACATCATCCCATGCACGTTCACAGCTGAACATTGACCTGCTCGGTCCCCACAGACCGCTACAACGTGTGATCTTGATGCGATGATAATGCAGTAATAAATACGCTTTGCAGGCACATCGGGGATTGCAATATATTGTTAGCTTTGAACGACATACCTACTACCTCAATTCAGAGGTCGACCCCCCCCCCCTTACCTGTAGTCTAATATAGATCATTGTAATCTATTTCGCATCTATAGACGTACTTAATAATCTACAAAAGCAGTAAGAGTACGCTTAAATACTGTATTTTCATCAGCTCTGACTTTGTAATGAATGAATTTCAGCAACTTTAGCATTCTCTGAGAGTCGATCCCAGTCGATCCTATCCCAGGCGGAGTGCAAGAGTGCAATTATAGAGCTCGCTTCGCTCGCTCTTGTATTCTATCATTCTATGTTCTCTTAGTTAATTCTCAAACTTTATTGCGTAAGTCGATAAACTTAGGTACCTACTTCTATTTCTGTACGTATATGTATGGTCAAAGAGAAAGAAAACCTTTACTTTTTCGAACCGGGATGCTAAAAATTTCGTGTTCGCTACGCATCCTACGTATATATTCTCCATAACGGCTCCATTATGCCAAAGTGAAAAACAGGGCTTTATTGAAATTGATAATAAATAACTAAACTCTTCATCAATTTGAATTAGAACTTAGAGGGATTTATTTATAAACGTTGCTTCAGTGATGTTCAAAGCCCCATAATTTCTAAGATCGTAAAATATTTTTTTTTATAATGTTCCGAAAAAAGAGACTGCTGTGATTACCGTCTCATTTCTTCTAAAAAAGTCACCAACCCCCCCGAAATGAATTCCTGGCTACGGCCCTGCCGTAACCTACTTGAAATTTAAAAAGTTACTTGGGTTAATTTATAGAAGTCCATCTGCGAAGATAACAATATCTTAGCTTATTATACACACATCAAAAGTGTCTAGGGATCAAGCATTTTTATGCGGATTTCTTGAGATTGAGATGTGGCTTTGTAATAAATTTATGATTTTATAAATTTATATGGATCCTTTTTGGTGCATTTCATAATTTGAATCAGGAACTGTGAATCAAATTCGAGTAAAAGATGAAAATCAGCTGTCAATATTTTCCCTATAAAAACATACAACGCATTGAAGACATTATTAGTGCTACTGTTTCCCTACTACTGATTAAAACCAACGTTATTATGGAGCAGCGACGTCATTTAAGCAGGGAAGAAATGCTCAGAGCCGTGGGAATGATAGAAGCTGGTTCCCGGCAACGTACTGTGGCTTTAGCTCTGAATACAAGTCAGAGTGTTATCAGTCGACTTTGGACACGTTACCGAAGCACTGGTCCCGTGGCTGAGCGCCATGGAGGACGGTATCGCTGCACCACACGGAGACAAGACCGATACATTCAAATCTTAGCTCGAAGAGCTCCAACAATAACCGCCATGATGTTAGCCGTGAGGCTTCATCACTCTTCAGGGAACTTAATTAGCGACCAAACAGTCAGAAACCGCTTGCATGAAGTGAACCTTCATTCCCGAAGACCGCTACGGGTACCACCTATAGCAATGCACAATCGTAGGATTCGATATCAATGGGCTCTTGAACACAGAAATTGGGCAGAAGAACAATGGCGTTTCGTGTGCTTTTCTGATGAGTCTCGTTTTGGTATGAGACCGGATACAAGACGTATACGACACTGGAGAACCCCTGTACGCCAACAGCGATTAAAATCCTGCCAGGAAGTCCATCCTTATAGTGGTGGAACCATCATGGTATGGGCGGGTATTTGGATCGGCGGAAGAACTGAGTTGATTTGGATTAGAGGCAACCTCAACGCTCAAATTTATGCTGAGACGATTGTATCAGACGTCATCGTTCCTCTACAAGTGCAAATCGGTCCCTTATTTCAGTTAATGCATGATAATGCACGACCGCACACCGCAAGAGTTGTAAGACAGACTCTCGCCGCAGCTAACATCAATGTCCTGCCCTGGCCTGCTCAGTCGCCAGACTTGAACCCGATTGAGCATGCATGGGATATGCTACAGAGAAGAGCTCTGCCGAATATGGAGGGTATCCAGTCGCAAGAAGACCTTTTTTTGTTGTTGCAACGAACATGGGCGGCCATTCCACAGCGTGATTTGGATGAACTCATTTTGAGTATGCCAAACCGATGTTCTTGTGTTGTTAGTGTTCGCGGTAGAAACACGGATTATTAATTGTTTAAGTTACCCAATAAAATTTTAAAGAAAACTGTTATTTCAGTCTTTTTTTCGAACTTTAATGTTAGTGGTTCAAATGTCAAAAATCCCTTTATTAGGAAAATGGCAAATTTCTTTATTAATGCAAAGGTGACTTGGTTTATCGTTACTGTGACAAACGAAAACACTTTATTTGATGAATCCTTAAAGAAAATTTTAATTAATATCAATCAGGAGAAAAGTTATTGCAAAAATATATGTTGATCCCTAGACACTTTTGATGTGTGTATGTGCGCTTATTATGTGCTTATTATTATGTAGCTTTTGGAAAAACAAAATGCAATCAAAGATGACTGTATCTGCCAATATACTGGATTTTCCAAAAATTCGAAGAGTGGGTACGGCCCACTCCTCACAGAGAAGAGGCCTGTGTCCCAGCAGTCGGATCATTACCTATAGGCTGATAAGGCATACTTACCTTACCTATGCTTATTTTTAGACAGACGTGATGTTTTTATGTAAAATCATATTCTTTAATGCGGTTACGGGTATGCGAGCACAACATTGCGTTTGAAGACCTTTGACAGGCACGGTGGCGGGCGTGTGGTCTCACACAGGCGCGGCCACAAGAACGTCTATTCCTGAACCGGGCCTAACGGACCCCGCGCCCGCACCGCTGCCGGCTTCCGTGTCTTGCGGTGAAGACAACGTTCCGCGCTCAATGAACCGAGACCATACCGACACCAAGCACAAATTCAACATTAATTACTCACCTACAGTTAAACCTACAAACGTTTTACTGTAATTATATTTCCAATCTGTGGAAATCTCCAGAGATTTCCCCATTCTTGTCGAAATTTTAATATCATAAAAGTGACATCATCTCCGAATAAGATATTTCTCAAACCGCAATGGCGTAGACAAATTAATTGGTCCGTGGTAATAACCAAATGACTCAAGTCGAGACGATTACAATTAATTTCGTCGATTGCTTAAATTCGGGGTCAAAAATCACTTGGGTGTGCCTGTCACTGAGTTGCAACAGCGTCACGTATACCATCAAAGTAGTAATTACTGAATATCAAGTTGTACCTATTCTATTTAACATCAAAGTTTTTAAGCATTTGAGCGAAGGTATTGGGCAGGTATGGTTATACCTACCCAATAACTTACATTAATTTCCATGTATCCCAAAAATATATATGTATGGTATTTAAAAAACGAGGCAAAAGGAGTATGTAAGGATCGTAGCAAGTGGCGTTCTGTAGTTTCTGCCTACCCCCATGAGAAGAAGGCGTGAGTTTATGTGTATGGTAGGGTGCTCCCACACTGCTGTTAAATAATGTTAACAAACATTTTCTAACATAGGTATTGAAAGAACTACAGTTTCAGTTCTGTTCAAAAACTGTGTTAGAAAATGTTTGTTAACAATTTTTTTTTTTTACTGGTGGTACTTATTTAAAAAAATTGTTTTAAGACTAATTTCGATGTAGCGCTCGCCGGACACTGCTTCAGCAATACTCAGCGCCAGTTAGTTAGTCACAGATCTAACCTAACTAAACCAATTGGTCGGTATGCCCTAATCTAGTAACTAAAACTTCAAACATTTAAATCAATCAGCCTATTAATGTTCCCACTGCTGGGATACAGGCCTCCTCTCTGTGAGAGGGAGTGGGCTGTATCTACCACGCGGGCTCATTGCGGGTTGGTAGATGTCACATATCTTCGAATTTTTGGTTCTAAAACATGCCGGTTTCCTCACGATGTTTTCCTTCACCGTTTTGAGAGCAGTGGTAATGAAATTATTTACACAAAGTAAAGCGCCTGCTTAGGTTCGAACCCATGACCTACAACTCGTAAGTCGTTACCACTGGACCACCACATTATACAGGGTGGCAGGGACATCGACGCGAAGCCGGTTACCATGGATTCAGAACATGATTCTGAACCCCCCTGCGTTGAAATTTTTCGTCGGTTATTTAAAAAAAAATCTGCTGTTCCATACATTTTGACCGCGTAGGTATTGCACTTTTCTATGAAACAGCAGATTTTTTTTTTAATAACCGACGAAAAATTTCAACGCAGTGGGGTTCAGAATCATGTACTGAATCCATGGTAACCGGCTTCGCGTCGATGTCCCTGCCACCCTGTATATTATGACATGACATGCACCCAAATACAAGAACCCAAAGCAATTACAAAGTTTATCTCCTTCTTGTTTAATGCAGTGTTTTTAGTTTTTCTTGTTAAGTAATTCGGAGTCATTGTTAGCGCGCAATCATCATTATTCTCAGAGCATCACGCGACTAATAGTCGGTCGGTTTAGCCATTTCAGCCGCATCTCTTGCGACCATCCTGAGACTAATGTAATTAGTTCATTACTTTGTCCCGGGACGCTCCCCGCTCGCTTTGTATGTCTCTGCAGATTTATGTGAGCCTCTCTGTTTTGCTGCGGTCGTGAATGCGAAATTGCGTTTTTTCCTCTTTGTAAATTGCTAAATGTATTCTTGTTAATAGGACGGAATAAAGAAGGATTTGCGATATTTGAAATCGGAAATCAAAACCATTTATTTCCATTTTCCAAACGATTCCTCTTGTAAATGATTTAATTGTAATCTGCAGTTTGAATGGCGACGTTAATAAACACAACCTACCTTGGCAAGTCATGCGAACAACCGACGAAGACGATTTTTTGTCGTCCAATGCGATTCGTTAAATAAACCTTGAAAAATGGACGCGGTGAACCGTGAATTGTTATAGTAAACAGTTACAAAACCTACAACAACCGTAAGTATCTACCTATTTACAAAGAACAAAAGTTCGAAGAACTATTGATTGATGGGTCATTTGACAATACAAACAGTATTTAGTGGGTCTATAGTATCTAAAGGTTATTTGTCAATTCAATCGATACGGGATTTTGTAGGTAACTAGTTAGATACAAGCTGCGAGTTCAAGTTTATTGTATAAATACGGGTTTGGAGCGCGTATAAGAGCCGGACTGTCCCGTTAATAAGTTTATAATGCTAATGAAGGCTCCACCTGGCCGAGACGCACACGGCGGCACGGGGGGCAAGCGCCGAGCTGAGGTGCATCATCCGTTCTAAATTCATCTCTAGGTACTGTGTATATTTTCTTGACTCAAAAAGGGTGTCAATGTAATCAATATTTGATCCATTAGAATTTTAGGAGAATGTCATGAATGTGTAATTGTGTATGGGTAAAAGACCTTAAGGTTAAAAGCTCCAAAAGTCTGTTGCGAAAGCGCATTTTTTACTAGACCAAGTTCTTTTAAGTAAAATAACTTCTATTTATACCTATTATTATTATATGGTTATTAAATGGCGTATATGGATGACATATTTATTTCAATTAGACTAACTTTAGTAAACAAACCCGCAAAAAATGTTTAGGAAAAAGTGTTAAGGACAGCGGCTCAGTAAACGTCACCGTGAGCGATGTCTCCATTAACATTTCAGGTCACGTATCCTACGCGTTTTCAAACTTTTTGTTTATGTGCACATATATTTTATGCAGGGTCTACCCCACAATACACGCACTGTGCAATTTTAACTTTATCACAACTGTGAAGTGACAGCTTGTGTCGGTAAATCCCTTCTAATATTTAAGGAACTTAGGTATTGGTTTTCATGATCAAACACTCACTTGTCCGTTAATGCGTAGGTACCTTCCGAGCTGTTTGTAAGTACATATTTTAACTTTAATTAATGATAGAGACAGTACTGTACAGTGTACACCCAAAATCAAATGGTAGTAGATTTTGGTTACCCAAGATTGAACTCCTCCGCTAATCTGATTATCATCACGCGGCGAACTCCTGGTCGGTGTAGGTAGTATGTGTTACGTATGTAGGAGTATGGTTCAGCTATTCCCTAACCAATCCAATCAGGCATCATTGTTTTGTTTTAGCCGCATGTCACCAGGATGGGCCCGGGGCGTCAGCTAACCATCTATGCCACTCAGCGTGCAATGAGAGCCGTGTACAACCGGACTCATAGCTGACAGCCAATTAGCCCTATGCCCCCGTGCTCCCGTGTCCCTGCACCCTCATATTCCCCACACCCTCCTAGCCCGCACTCACAGACCCATTTATCTTTATTCGATGGAATCGAACAACTGACGCATTCGATCCCTGCGACTAGCGATACGATACCGATTCCGATTGTGACCCGCACTATTCGCTAAATTTTGGTGGTTATATCTGAGATTGGTCGTGACACACGTACAATGGACCAGATTTATGTCTTTTGAAATAAGATATCCTATAAGATTTATTAAAGTGTGCAACAATATCAATCTTAGATGTAAAAGATGTTTGTTAACATAACTCATTGTGTTTAAACGACAACTTGAATAGGATAATACTCGTGACACCAGTATTTTACCATAGCCTATAATTAACATTAGTATTTTGTACAACAACCTGACTTAAACCAGTACTTAGCACCTATTTTACCAAAACATATTCTTGGAATTCATTTGCATTTAATATCAGTGTCATGTCTGAGGCAAGTCATGATAATTAAAATACCTACATTCATGTGCTTCTTAGTTCAAGTTGACGGTATTTCAGAGACATGGGTCGGTGAACAATCTACCTACTTGCGATTGTCAAGGCTATTTGCTATTCCCGGAATATCTGTTAGCGCCGTCCGTGAGTCAGTAGCAGAGCCGTGAGTCACCGACTCTACATCACTCCTCGATTGTTTCCCGATAATTTGCTCTTTTACTGATCCATTTACGTCTATTCTTACACAGTAAGACTTCATTGTTTTATTCGGAGTTCGGACATAATAGTTTCGCTTCCGTGCCTCGGAAAGCACGTTAAGCCGTTGGTCCCGGCTGTCATTCGTGGATCTTTGACAGTCGTTACGATTCGTCAGAAGCCCGAAAGTCTGACAACCAGTCTTACCAAGGGGTATCGTATTACCCAGTTACTGGGTTGTGAAGGTCAGATAGGCGGCAATAGCTCCATGTAAAATATTGGTATTCAGCTGCATCCGGTTAGACTGAAAGCTGACCCCAACATAGTTGGGAAAAGGCTAGGCTGATGATGAATAGTTTCGCAATGACGTTAATGTTAGTACCTAATGTATGTTCTTTTAATTATTTGCTATAACTTTGATTAAATCAGAGGTGAGAAAATATGGATTTAATTACAATATGGTAGAATAAAAAGGAGATAACATCTAGAAAGACTTTATTATTAAGAAAATGACGCGATGGCACAAAGGTTAGGTGTCAGCTCGCCCGAGCAACTGGCCACTGCATTCGAGGTAACATGTTTTATTTTAAAATACCGTTGAACATAATATTGTGTTTCCAATTAACCTGTAGCTAACACGTCACGTCGTTAAAGAAACAATTATTAAAGAATGTCTCGTGACGATAGTCACTAGGTCTAGTAAGTAACTACCCACTAAATAATTTAGTCCAGAGTTAGACAAATTGAGATGCTTTTTGTTCAACTTATTTTCATTATTGTGATCAAAGCTTATCCAAAAATGTTCGTACATAGATTTCCCTCGTGATTAAAGACCTAACGAAACGACTGAAACTGAAAAGTTGCGTTTTTTATCATTAAAATAAATGTACAGGTCGACATAAAAGAGACATTTTTTATGTAGGGATATTTGGAACTAAATATTTAATTTAAGTAATGCAGACCTATGATGATGGCACTACTTTGCCAAGCCGACATTTGCCGACAAGTGCTAGTAGGTTTTCAGTACACCCACAAGCAGTGTTTTTAACTATTTGTTTAAATTATTTTACTCATTTCCCATTCGAAGTGACCTAAGTGCGATAGTGGCGCCCTCATTTATATTTTACCCTTTTTTGCCGAGCTGTACCTACATACCGTTTAAAAACGGTGTTTCCGCTCTAGAATGTAAATATCAGCAAATATATCGATAAAAATTATAATATGCTATTTAAATACTTACCACCTAAATGTCATATAAAAAGTGAATGTCAAAAATCTGAAGATGATCAAAATTAAATACAAGGTTGCATGCAAGAATCTTTAAGCATTTGAATCGCAATTAATAGAATATTTCAACACATACCTACTGAATATTAATCCTTAAATTAAACAACTTTGGGCACAACACGAAGCAATTATTTGTCGTATTTACATTTGGTTTATTTGCGTAGTCCATTGTTTATCTACCCTACCACCCCATACATGTAAACATCAATCTCTAGATACTTGAGGTTTATATGAAGGCCCAAAACTGTGATGAAAGTAACAATATTGACTTAAACAAATGAACGCAACATATGTAACACACTGAAACTTGAATAAACTGTTTATGAAAATTATTTTGGTTTGTTGAAAATTATCAATATGCAAATGGGAAACCAATATCGTGGTCAACTAAATATTTACATAAAACTTTCCATAGTTAATACATAATGTTTCGTTATGCAGCTGTAGCTCATTGAGTTATACTACTACGTAGTACATTATAACTCAATGCTGTAGCTAAATAATTTTAAACCGGAGGGGGCGACAGCCATATATTACCTTTGGCTTGTGTGGAGGGCGGCACCGCGGCACCACTGGCATGTCTAGCACAAATCAATTCTGTATAAGCATATAACAGAGGGATTGGGCGTACCGTTTGACATTCAACGCGGTTGTAATAAAGCGAGTATTATGCAAAAATGGCAATGATGCAAGTATGCAAGCAGCATGGATGGGAGCGTCTTCATTCGCGAGTCGCGGCCCGTGGCACGACTTCTCACGACGCCATTCACGTCCGGAACAGAGCCGCGGGCACACGCTCGCTAATACCGAGTTAGGGCTGGAAATATACCTACTGCTAACATAAACCTATTATTGTAAAAAACTAACCTCATGTATTATCATTATTACCTTTTCATGTACTGTATGTACAAACAATTTTTTTTTATGACAATTACACAAGCACATGGTCGAATCGAGCTTTTGAAGCTGCCATTTTTTTTTTTTCATTCATCTATTATGTCGTGAACTAAATCTTGACACTCAACAGACGTCCAAATAGTATTGATCAACATTAGGACATCAAAATTCAAACGAGACGAAGTCGTGACTAGGAAAAAAAAAGAAAAGGAATATCATAATGTCATAGATCACTTATGTGACACTGACAGATTATAAAATAATAAAATTGGGTGTTATTTATTTTCACATTAAATTTTTTGTAATGTCCAAATAATCCCGAGTTCCTATAGGTATCTACCTCTGCTATATTTTCCATTAGAAAATAAACAATTTTTCTTAACTTGCACCTTACTGGCAGTCTGGCACGTATTATTCCAATTTCACAGCCACTAGCGTGCCCATGTCCAGTTTTATTGTCTCGCTCCAATTTCTCATTTCTCATAAAGGCAATGCTTTTTAGGCTAACTGACATTTAAAATCCCTTGAAGAGCCCTAGAATCTCTTCGTCTTTTTACACGATATAAATAAATATAGTCTCTACTTATTTTCATCCATAATGAATGTACATCAATATGGTATGGCTTTCCAAAAAGCTTTTGTTGCATCGCAGAATCTTAAATATAAATAGGTGTGAAGAATCATTTCGATCACATGACAACCCTAGAAAGGGTTAAGCCCCCGTACCGGAGATTAGGTAAACGAAAATAGACCGGCTTGTTTACGTTTGATGAACACGTTTTGCGCTTCTTTGACTTTCTGAATTTTAGATAGAGTCGTCTTTCAGAATACCTTGAGATCGTAATCAGTTAATTTACCTAGATATCGATGCATAGCCGAGAAATATCGCCTATTCACTGAAATCTCTTACCCTGATATAATAGTGATTAAGAGTTAACTACCTTACCCAATATTCGGAGAATTTTCGTTAATATTTTCGCCCTTGCCAATGATAACCAGTTGACCGATCACGACATTTCGGATAATCAATGACAAAGAGCCGTTCAGTGGACGTGGAGTGTGACAGCAGCTCAGACTGTCACGAGCGGAGCGGGAGCGGGACCAGGGTAACAAATGGAGCGAGCCCCGCGGGAGCGACCGGTACCTACCCGCGTCAAGGCCCCACTTCTAGTTTGGCCCATCATTAATTTAATGGATTATTTTCGTAATTTTTCATCTTGATATGTGAATGTTATTCTGGGAGGAGAGCAGTGGTGGTCCAGTGGTAACGGCCCCGACTTACGAGTTGTAGGTCATGGGTTCGAACCTAAGCAGGCGCTTTCTTTGTGTAAATAATTTCATCACCACTGCTCTCAAAACGGTGAAGGAAAACATCGTGAGGAAACCGGCATTTCTTAGAACCAAAAATTCGAATACATGTGACATCTACCAACCCGCACTGGGCCCGCGTCGTAGATTACGGCCCACTCCCTCTCGCAGAGAGGAGGCCTGTGTCCCAGCAGTGGGAACATTGATAGGCTGATGATGATGATGATGATGATGATTCTTCTAGGAAAACTAATTACTTACGTCTCATTTTTAAACAAAACCGTTTTAACGTAGCGGTCGCACGCGGTTGATCACTTCAATCAGTTTTTTCGCATATAATTTTACTACCCAAACTAAATACTACATTAATGCCAGCCATTACCTACTGTATTGCTTAAAATCGGTTCGAGTCACGCCTGTATGTGATAGGTATTCTGCTCAGTTCAACCCTGAGGGAAAAGATATGTGATAATAGGTAGCTACATGTTCGACCGTGGCAGTTCATTTATCCACCACTGTCCGTTAAGGCTACATACCTACCACTTATCTAAATTGCAGCGTGAGCCGTTGAGTGTGTGTCTGTATGTGTGATTATTATGTATTCTGATCACATTTCTCACTTGCAATGGCACACAGCACCGATGCAGGTCGTATTGCGAACCATCACGTCGCTGGCTGCGAGTATAATAAACACGACACTAATACTTCCATGCTCTTTGTCAATAATTACACAACCTTCGTCGGTTCTCGTAACACACGCTAATTAATGAACTTATAAACATAAATAGATACTTATTTAGATGTTGACATTATGAGTATTAGGATTGGCCTCTTTTTTGCCTTCTATCAGTTTCACAATGTCGCAGTTGTCGAACAGTTGGCATCACACATGTTGCGATATACTCAGTGGGAGATGAAGCTCTGTGGAATGTTATAATGGAGAATTTTAATAGATATTGTTGACCTAAGAGGTCAACAGAATTAACCCAAACAGAAGATCGTTCGTTATTTTGATAGCTTACATAAATCAAAACATATTAATTTAATGAGTGTAATGCGCTGATATTTAATAAAGAAAACAAAAACCTATTATTTTTCCCAGAATCTCGCATTTGATTTGATCTCTCTTCGTAATATCTCAGTGATATTTCAATTGCCTGTGTCAGTGGTGAAGAAAAAGAAATAATTTTTTATAAATTCTGCTCGAGATGTTGTCTCCCGATGAGGATTCCCTCTTTTTGTAGCACTTGATTGATGACTTTTCTTACAACGTGACGCTTCTTAGGAACTTTTTTGACTGAGCTTGTCCTCAAAAAGAGTCAATTACAGTTAATAAGGGTTTAGTATTGATAGGACCTTATCAAAATATTTAAAAAAAATATACTGTTTCGTTTTTAATGTGAATTGTATTTCAACAATGAATGTCAGGTTTTCTCAGTAAGTAAAGGGTTTTATTTGTGAAAGTAACAGAAAAGATTAGACAGTATAGACTACTTCATAAAGCCTACATTTTCGATTGTCGAAATATTTCGAAGTTTTTGCTGTATTACGTTTACGTTGAATGACGGAAGAGTTTTTACACAGCCGCGTCTATGGACAGCAACATAGTGGTCGTGCGGCTCGTGACCTCACGCATCTCACAAAATTCCAACTCCATTTGCTGGCTACGTGCGTGAAAAAGCCGCCATGTCCACATTAATATTATTTCCCCCGGGATATGGTTGAATAATCGACTTATGTCAGCATTGATCTGTGCTATGTGGGTGGCTTCCACCAATGTTTAAATTTAACTTTAGCACGCCCGTCTCTCGTTAATGTTCATAAAGCTCGCCGTCCCATAATGCATACAAAAGCTGTAATATATTCGTAGTAAGTATACGTTGTGTAACGTTAAATCTAACGAAGTGCATGTAAGTTTAATGCAATTGACCCCACACAAAGTTCAATACTGCCAGGATACTAAGTCAACGGACGATCCTGCGTAGTGATCCGGAGAGGAGGGAAGTGCCACCAGACACGCTCTCTGCTCACTACGTACCACTACACATATCCATATACTTGCATACAAAAACATTAATTATGTAGGTACTCCAAGTATAGCATATTTCCTAAACAGTAAAAAAACCATAGGAATAATACTATTGAGGTTGAGGTTGGATAACATAGAACGTAAAGAGATCCTTGACATTTTAGAATCGGACGTAAACATCAAAGGTGTGAATCATTGAAAGCGCGCTTCTTCAAATACATTGCATCAATAAAGGCTGCTATATTATAGGTACTCTACGTTATAAGCTTGATATTTTGTAGAAATCATTATGGACAGCACTCACTACGAACTTTCGCTTCGCTGAATTTGTTTTGCAAACATTCGTTGTGCGAGCTTTTACGCAACAAATATTCATTCGCGAAACAAACATTGGTACGCAAGAACATCTATTAGAATTTGTTTTTCGTGTTCGGTTGGATTTACGTACCTACCTACTCACCAAACTGTTCGTTACGCGAATGAAGGTTCGTTGCAAAAAAAAAAAATACAAAAGCTCGCGCAACGATAAAATATAAATCGTGAGCTAATGTTCGCAGTGAGGTACAATCCTAAATGCAAACAACGATTGTTACCGGATAATTGTGACCAACTAGACGTATTTTGTCGCTTTTAGGAATAAATTGCGTTCCGGAACCTATACAGAGTAGGTAGAACCGACAGACAAGGATAAACAATTTATTGCCCCACTAACAGCACTAAATCTGCAAGGGCAGCATTCTTGCACGCATTCACAAACCGTATGCCATCAATTAACCTTAGAGAAGTAAGGTGCTCAAGTTATGGGAATTCCCAGATCCCTTTTCAACGCGTTCCGTTTGAAGATGGTTTGTGTGGTATGTTTAGTAAAGTGCATGTAAACTGTATTTTGTTTTGAATAATAAACAATAAAAAAAAAAAAAAAAAAACATTTTTGCTTCGAATAGCTTTTTTACGCTTTCTAGGTAACTAGTAGATACAAGTTCTACAAGTTGTTCAATGAAAAACCTCGTCAACACTCAGCATAAGAAGCTTACTGAGCGTTTTGGATCGATTTAAAAAACATAACACAGTAAAAGGTTGAAAAAGAAAAATACCCGACTGTAACTTAAAAGTTGCTTACAAGCTCATTTTTTAAACAGGGCTAATGCAGTTGGTGGCATCAAATCTGAGATTGAACAAAAATTTGTGCTACCAACTGCATCAGACTGCTAGAAAAGTGAGCTTGTTCCTTAACTTCTTAGTCGCAGTCGTGTTTTTTGAATTTTTGATAATTTCTGCACCTTGGTACTTGCTTTTGTCCTACTCATAAGCCAGGCAAGTGGTAATTAGCCTAGCTCTCTAAATCATGTCACATAATTTTTTATTCCTGTTTAGAGGTAATAAACATCTCAAACTGTCTTCTCTGTTTGAAGAAGACAGGGCTATATTTTTGTGTTAATGACAAACAATGTAAATCAAAGCAAGAAGTGATTGATATACAGCTCGGTTGTGGCACAGGCCGACTATTAAATTTAAAACGTTTTTGAACTTGACTGGGGCTATTAAAGCCTATGGTTGTACGAGGCTGCTATGGTGGCGGCCGCGGGAGGGAGAGTGTCGGAACGCGTTTGATGCATAAGTGATCAAATGGACTTCACTCCGGGCGCGGGTCGATGTCCCATTGCGCAACAAACCGTTACCTATCTATTTAAATTAGGTTCGGATATATTTGATGTACTATCAGAGCCTACATCGCGGCGGCCCCTTGGGCTGCGACGTGTTGACTCAGCTTAAATTCAAGCACAATTACGTACAAATTACACAGTGGTACGTGACTTGGGAACACTTCTTGCAGTCATGTCACCCGTTTCAACGACTTGTGATGTTATCGCAGCGTGCACGTTACCTTCTGAAACTGTGTTAGTGCAATATAAATAAAACTAGCTTTTGCCCGCGGCTTCGCCCGCGTGGATATCGGAAAATATCCCACGGGTACGTACTACAGGGATTAGATACCTAAAAGCCCAGGAAAAGCTCATTGACTCCTACCGCGGCGCCCGCGTTGTCGTCAACCATAATTATTTTGTAATTTTGAATCTGCGATATATTTTAAATCACATTAGAAACCTCTAAAATGATCAGTGTTTCTCTACTACGAGTATATTATTCATGTATTATACATTTGAACCTTCCTCTTGAATCACTCTATCTATTAACAGAAACCGTATCTAAATCCGTTGCGTAGTTTTAAAGATTTATGCATACCTACATTGGGACAGACAGCGGGAAGCGACTTTGTTTTTATACTATGTAGTGATTATATGTACAATATTAATTTTAGCTGATGTACAAAGCTTATTAAAGTTTTTTCGATAAATAACGTCAATGGAAGCATAATATAAAATATTCATAATTTGAATTTATTACGAAATTATGGACTTATATTGAACTTTGACACTGAGTATGAGCAGTTATAGCCAAGTTTCCGTGCCGGTGAGTTTATTATATTAGAACCATGTCTAACACAATATACGCCGACATCGATTCTAATAGATAGACAATACTAGCTGTTGCGCGCGACATCGTGTGTGTGTATTTTGTATTTTATCATTTTTTATACAAATATCCAGGATGAAAAGTAGCCTTTGTCCTTTTCCAACCCTCAGGCTACCTATCTGCCAAATTTCAGAACGATCGGTTCTGTAGTTTAGGCGTGAAAAGATAACAAGCAAACAGACAGACAAAGTGAAGACAGACGGAAATAGGTACCTACCTATGTACCGATTTCTGACCATTTTGACCTCTTTACAAACAAGTAGCAAAAGATGTTTTGTCTACGATTATTGTTGCCCAGAATTAGTTATCAAATAACAATTCCACAATCGTCATGCTATAGGTACCTAGTTACCTATATTCTCTTTGATAAGAAAAATATTTAACGAATACTTATCATGTTTTAGAAAAAAACTGTTCTTGGGAAAATCTCATTAATTATACTTGTTTTTAAGACATCTAAAGAAAATTATGATTGTATACAATTATAAGAAACAAAATCACCCTGCTACGAATGGTGACAGGTAAATATTTATAAAAATTGTTTGGTCGCTCTAAGACACCCATGGTCAACAGAACATTCGTGAGGTGTGTATGAAGTAGGTCCCTGTGATCGAACCACGCTATCACGTTACTCCATCAGTTGGCCCCCATTAGAAGACGAGCTGCACGTATAATTATCAACTTTGTGGCTGCATCACAGATGGTGTGATATTCAATATTAATGTAGCGTGAAATAATTTAAAGCGTTTTCCAGGGCTATCAATCTGGCCTGTTAATGAGATTCGTCCGGTCGTTGGCGACTGCGTCGGCCAATTTGTGCCACGTTGCACCTCACTAATGAAATACATAGGCACAAACTTTACAGCGCATAAAATAATCCCATCTCGAGCAGCCGTATCCGTTCGGAAAATGGATTTCCATAACATGCTGGACATGCATTTGCTGGAACAAATATTTAACATTTTTAGAGTAGTAACCAGTAACGGTGATAGAAATCAAACTAAAACATAAACACCGTAACATTCGTGGCCGCGGCCGAAATGAATATTTTTCTAATTTGGTAACAATCTTTGTTTAAATTGAAGGAACGATATCTATTTTTGTCTTTTATGGTATTTGCTTCAGGTACGTAATCGTTTGATCACTAATGATGAGGCTGCATCATAATATTGTTAGAATATTTCACAATAAGTCCCGCGGTATCATCTCGTATTCTCGTTGTTCGGCGCGGGTGACAGGGCCCCGCGGGCCGCGACCTACGACCGCACTTTCTCTCATCTGCCCACAGCAACCACCACTCAACGCTTTCCAATCTTCTATAAAATAATTTCTCACACTATCCTTGACTTTTTGCATGACAGCAACGTATGACATGTCATCTGCATTTGCAAATATTTATATAAGTTACAATAGCTGTTAGTGAGTAGGTAATTTGCAAACAATGGCACCTTCGCCGGATATGTTCTGTAGATACTACCACTTAATGATGTATTAAAGGTACATGAAACTTTCTCAACAGATACAATTATATTAAATAGCAGTGTAGTACGATATTCGGTAATATCGACGAATTATCTGGTGAAATAATATCTGTAACGCAACGCTGCTTTGTTTGTTCTCTCTAGTTATTTATAACGAGCCGGTTCTTAAACAATCTACTTATAAACTAGATGAGTAGTGATTGGCCGAGTTGCAATGCAGACATAAGTTTCAATCTGTTCGCTTCCTGCGTCTCTGACGTCTCAATTGCTGCTCTTTTGTAATCAACAATTTGTGCCGCCAGTCGGCGCGATGCTACCGTCGCTCTCATTCAATAACAACGTGAACGAATTCCAGACAATTTTAGTTCCCTCGTTATGATTATGTCACTTCTATATGTATTGTGAAACGTCTATCTTGTCGCAAGAATAACTAGTCTTACTCGTAAATCTCATGACCCGACACGCTGCTTAACGCATCATGGTATATTAACCTATGTAAGAAAATAATTCAGGCATTTTCTAAGTACCTACCTACCTATACGAAATCACATTCTTAATTTAAATGTCGTTTATTTTTGTTTTCTTCTTTAACATCTTTGGGAACTATAAGAATTCACGTATGTTTGCTGTCAAATAGTATATTATGCAACTAATGAATAAAGGACGGATTTAAAGCGAGGGCCATAGATGAATCACGATCAAGTGAAGGATTCTAACGACTGAATCACGACCGTAGGGAGTGATTCATGATGATTGAATCACGAGCGCAGCGAGTGATTCAAGTGTTAGAATCCTGAGCGACGCGAGTGATTCATGGCCCTCGATATAAATCCGTTTTATTCAAGAGTTGCATACTATACTTTATACCATGACTACGAGAAAAAGTCAAAAGAAAGATTCAAGCGAAAATAGACATTTAATAAAAGGTTAACACGTTCAGTGTCGGGAGCTCTCCTGGAGGGTTCACCTACTTGGATATGGGATGTCGGGAGCCCTCGCGGAGGGCTCATTTTAAATGTAGACATTCAGTGTCGGGAGCCCTCCTGGAGGGTTCACCTACTTGGATATGGGATGTCGGGAGCCCTCGCGGAGGGCTCATTTAAAATGAAGACATTCAGGGTCGGGAGCCCTCCTAGAGGGTTCACCTACTTGGATATGGGATGTCGGGAGCCCTCGCGGAGGGCTCATTTTAAATGTAGACATTCAGTGTCGGGAGCCCTCCTGGAGGGTTCACCTACTTGGATATGGGATGTCGGGAGCCCTCGCGGAGGGCTCATTTTAAATGTAGACGTTCAGTGTCGGGAGCCCTCCTGGAGGGTTCACCTACTTGGATATGGAATGCCGGGAACCCTCGCGGAGGGCTCATTCTAAATGTAGACGTTCAGTGTCGGGAGCCCTCCTGGAGGGTTCACCTACTTGGATATGGGATGTCGGGAGCCCTCCTGGAGGGTTCACCTACTTGGATATGGGATGTCGGGAGCCCTCGCGGAGGGTTCATTTTAAATGTAGACGTTCAGTGTCGGGAGCCCTCCTGGAGGGTTCACCTACTTGGATATGGAATGCCGGGAACCCTCGCGGAGGGCTCATTTTAAATGTAGACGTTCAGTGTCGGGAGCCCTCCTGGAGGGTTCGCCTAGTTGGGTATGGGATGCCGGGAGCCCTCGTGGACGTTGGAAGTGAAACCTCCCGGAGGTTTCACTTCCAACTACGAATAATAAAAGTCATAGACTTTTATAGCGGAATGATGAGTTATGAGTTCTATGAAAATGGGTGGAGTCGAAAGTGTTAAGGTGCAACTAGTCGCGGGCTTGAACTCAATGGTGGGCCTGGCCAAAAACCACACGGTCTCACCTGGCATCGTGTCCGACAGAGATAGTATCAGTGATGAGCAGTTAGAAGCTGATCTACATGGACAACGTATAGTTCGCACGCACAGAAACACCGTACCGACCAATTTTAGTAAAACGAGCGCGTCAAAAATTACGAAAAGGTCTTTGGAAAAAAGGTTTTTCTGAAATAACCACTGCATAAATCAATTACAAATAAAATTTATTGAAATCTTCGTTAATTTTTCTGTGTCGGTACGGATTTTGTTTTCGAGATTTCACACTTCTTGTATTACTTATTTACGCCCAAAGTTGCGTTAAAATTAGCAAGAAAAACGAATCTTTGTTGGCTCATAACTTTTTAATGGCTTTTTATTTTACTATTCTGCTTCCGTACAGACAATTTTAATAATGAGACCTAACGATATCATGTTTAACTTTGAATGTACGATGTCAAATAGTGGAGTAAAACCCCTCCGAAGTTTGTATGGAAAAAATATCAAATTGTTTCACCTTAAGGAGGTTGTATAGCATTGAGATACAGGTCGAATTTGGGTCGAATACATTGGTGTGTTCTAAATTCAAACACCAAAATAGTGATTAAAAGAGCTTTTTATTCACTGTTTTCAGTGAATAAAATAAGCTTTTTAGAGGGGGAATGGTATAAAAGATTTTTACGGAGCCTGGCATGCCTACTGACCGCCAATTTTTTTTTTTTTAAATGTCGGCCACGCATGAATCCTGTATAATTATATCGATAAGTATCTGACATCAATGCAAACAGAAAACACAATTGGAGCAAACCCTGTAAAGCGCCACGTTTCCGAGATTATTAACGTTCAAAGTTGATCTCGTGACATCCATTTTTTTTTTAAACTTGCGTACATTTTGTTGTTCAACCTAGGTAGGAGGTTATCGGCTGCTTAACCGGACTTCCCTGTGGCTGCCTCAATAACTTAAGGCCTCCAGCCATGGCATAAAATTTAGAAAATAAGCGACTACAAGCTAAGGCCACCCCCTGTGGGTCACGGACCTCGGCTTAGGGTGTCGTTGGGGGAGCACAGCAAGGGACAGGTTGGATCGGATTAAATCTGTTTGCATTATTGTTAGCTATCGATTTATATAGACTTCATGCGAGGACGCAATTTTGAAAAAAGAAATATTGGAAGAGTTAGGTAAGCCACGGATCTTCAAACCCCTTTGGATTGTAAGTATTGTAACAGCTTCGATACAAGTTTTGTAAAACAAAATAAACAGATTATGTGTAATAAATAGACTTGATAGATAACAACAATCTAATTTAACGATATAATTGTATTTACAAATTGACTAGAATTCCTTAAATATCCAGTTTCAAAATCAAGCATTTGTAACACTACAAAGAGTATTTACTGCCCTGCCCTCAACTTAACAAAAGTAGATAAGACATGCTTGCTTAAGATTTAAACATGCTATTAAACTATAATCAGGGTTTAGTAATCTGTTTGTCCTACATAAAAATTGGCTTTAGATTGAAGATCTTTTTGCTCGTTTAATGCCAGGGGCCACTCCATTGTCTCTACAAACAGCAATTTATATATCGCAATGCAAGCATCACGCGACTGTTGTGTTGTGTGTATGGGTTCAAGCTAATCGGCTGCCCGCTTCACACCGTACATTAAAACTGCATTAAATTCTATTTAACGGTGGATGCAGCATGCCTAGTTAAGTAATTGAAAACTATGTTCGTGCTTCATGCAATGTAAAAAATCTTCAGCGACTAGTCAGTAGAAATTGTAGGTATGGTCGAGATCACAGATAAGAAAAAAAAACATAGTAGTATAAGGCAGGAACTAGACATTTTGCTCCGAATAATTATGAATGTCACGGTGAGGGAACAAAGGCGGCGGATAGGTCACGCAACAATAAATTGATCACGCGCACACGTGTGCCTGTGCAGTCTCAGCCGACATCAGATATAGATCGAATGGAATCTTACTAAATTAAACTGTGTCTTTCAATGGCCACGAACTGCTGTTGTAAAACGCTTGATAAATTTATAATCAATTTAATCGTAGTATCCGCACAAAAGTATACGGTCCGACATAAAAAGGATACGCTCATGTTAAGCATGAATGAAACTGTAACCGTAACATTTACTGACACACATTTATGCACGCTATGGCCAGTTCATCGAAAGATTTTAAGGAATGCCCGCAACCGGCCGGCACTTCCGATGCGACGCGGCTCGGCCGCTCGAGATGACTCCGTGCCGCCGAATCCCGCGCGGGAACCACGCGCGCCGCGCCGCGCGAGCCCGACTCGGACATACCGCACGTTCCATTAACTATTTTGCAAATAACTCTCGAATGTTTTGAATAACTTTGAAAGCGAAGTTATTGTTACGTCAAAGCCATGTTTACAAAAAATGCCACCGCTTTTATTATGAATTTTTCAATTTTACACTCACTCGGTTCTGAATTATTGTGAAAAACATAAGTACCTGAAACAAAACACGACGATGTTACAGAGCGTGATATTTGTAAATGGCGGCTCGTTGCTCCATCGTCATAATAATGAGAGGCATAGAGTCGGCACCAATATCCACCGTTCAATAACGGATGCCGTCGATTGTGAATTATTTTGGTCTCGGGAAGCATAAACTAACGAATGCGGCGCACAACGAGCCGCTCCACGCGCCGCCCACTAGTCTTAGCGTTCATAAGGAAACGCTACGGTGCAGCTCTACATTGGCTTATTTTAGATATTCCGCGAACAAGTGCAACGCTTGTTTGCTTAGTAGTCAGACCAAATGCGGACGAAAGCTCTATGATAGCCAAGACGGTGTAATCAAACGAGACGTGTTGGCCAGCAAAACATAATGAATGAATGTAGGTACAGAACGTGAGCATCGATGCGTGTTGGTATAATTATGTGTAATTTACGTCGTTATTTCGTCGTGTTGTCATGTTAGGTGAACCTCATTAAATAATGACCGAGCGGCGGGCGGCGTCCGCGTCGTCGTTCGCCGAATTCGCTTATGCAAATAACTTATCCGTTTGAGTGCAGAATTTGACTCGAGGCTAAACACTACATGTTTTATGATATTGTTCTGAGAATATTTAAGAACGACAATCACGAAACCAATAAATCACGAGATAGATGTTTAGTATGGATAAATATTATTATTTACGAGGCATTTCATTCGATTTGCTTTTATTTTCTTTATACATGAATTATAATTTATAGTGAAAAGAGTCTTCCTGTGAGTTTCATACAAAACGTATACTTATATATTATGGGATTATGGAGATAACTGGCTAAGAATCAGGACCTCAGCCTAACGCATCTGCGTTAGGCTTTTAGTTTAGAAATCATAGTAATTACACTAATTGTGGCAATTGCAATATAGATTTCGCAACCATTAATTGTACCCTTCTAATAGCATCTCCATTTGCTGTTGCAGTGGTGTGCGTGTACAGGCTATCATGACGATGAAAGGTCGATGTAAGTAAACGCTGTTACTAACCTTAGAATCGACGATCTGTCAGCCAATGCTAGTTGACTCACTAGTACTCCGAAGTACTAGAGCCTATCAATGACTGAGTACTCAGTAGTCCACAAGGGTGCTGAGACATCGGCGTAGTTGACATGGCCCGCGGGACGCGACTCGTATCCAATCAAACAATTAAGGTTAAATGTGTTCGCTCCATCTTAGAGTCACAGCGTTTTATAACCAACACCTTGTATAAAATTCATGTTACCTCATCGGGTAACGTAACAAAGCTTTTACAAGCATATTATACACTCAATCCCACGCGTTTTTCTAAATAGGAAGATGCAGTTTGACTATACCACATCAACAGATGATTTGTGAATGACAATTATAATGACGCACCCTCTAGCCCCCTACGCAATAAATTGGACCTAAGTTCCAATCCAGATACAACCAGATAATATCCAATTTCGCCAATTTAGACATTATACACTCTAAATGCATGTCAAAAGGTAAAAGTGCTTAATTTTTTTAAATTTTGTGTACTTGTCTAATCATCGTTATCGCCTAGTAACCATTGTGACATGTAACACCTACATACCTGGCGCTCGCAAAATTACCGGTTGATTGCGATACATATTTATCAACATAATTACATGACTGTACCAAATGCTTTAATTGCTTCACCACTCGTTTGGTGGCATTGTCAAGTAATTTCACAAGAAACACGAATTTACACAAATTGTTCTTATTTCACACAAACACTTTCTACTTTTAATACTTACTTAGGTTATTAATTCTTACTGGAAGGCGAGAGAGCTCTCGTTAAATCCGGAGTACCGTGATATTGTCTTGTTAAATAATAAATGCGAATAATGTAGATACAACTCAAAGCAGACGAAGCGAACCGAGTGAAAATCACTATTGTAGGCACTTTCTCAGATACTGTTACACAATCCTGTTACTGGAACAACAGATTTAATGGCCCCGTATTTATATACTGCTGCATCATTTTGTGGGTTTCTGCAAATCTCTCGTTCTCGGGTATTGTTTTCGTAAATAAAAAGTTCCCATAAATCAAGATTTCATTTGGAATCTTTTTATGAATTTGAAAACGCATATTGTTTTAACATGAGAACAGTATTTTCTGGAAAATATTGGAAAGATGAACTCGCAGTACTCGTAGGCCGTACGTACGTACGTAGCACACAACGCCAGTACCAATTGTATAGAAGTGCGGAGGGTCATTGGGTTGTTTACTGCGATGTGACCATGTGAACATTGAACTAACGTGCTGATGAATGTAACACAACTAGATTGCAAAATTACTGCCCGTTGTTCGGAAATGTTTAAAATAGCCGGTGATTACTTGACGTCATCTGTCCGCTAAACATACTTCCAAACAACAGACCCAATAAGCACTTATCATAGGTCCGCCCTACTGAGTAGTTGAAGCAATCGTTAAAATATACTTGTACCTACTTATCTACGTGAAATTGACTCCACGATTTTTTACGCTGACTGGCTGGCTGATGCTTAAGTTACGCCTAGCTTAACAGTTTATGTCTTGTAGACATTTGATACGCCGCTTGTAAATGGAAATTACAATTTGATATTATTCTTTAGGAGCGTGAGAATATCACGAACAAAGAAAGAGAACTGTATTTTTAATTATTATGATACTTAATAAACGTTTTTAGCTATGCCTGCCTACAATGTAATTATTGTGATATCTGCACCGCATCTCGCAAATGGCCGCGCGCGGATGTCCGGTGTCCGCCACTTCGTACAAACACAAAACACACGAAACGACGCTGAATATAGTGACTACGTACACAAAAAGGACAAGAGGACAAGCAGGATGTAAAACATTGCACCACTACATGACAAACGGTGTCTATTTTTGTTAAACGACCCAAAGTTAGTTGTTTGTGGGTCGCAAGTCGCAACTACAAATTGTTTACATAAAATCTGATACATTATTGTACATGGGTAAAATTTTGGACAACACAAACAACAGATACTGTCTATGCCAGGAATCTTCCCTATACATACTCAGCATTTACCCTGGCGCAGGATCAGAATTTGCTATTCATAAAAGGTACTTGGAAGTTTTGACCATCTACCATTATTTTACACTCCACTCCACAATTTATTCATGAAATCTGGGGGCCAAGTCTAATACTAATTTACAAACATCACAATGGTCTCTCGATGGTGAGTTTTTGACAGATTTGCCATACAAAATCTGTCAAAAACTCACCATCGAGAAACCATTGTGACGTTTGTAAATTAGTAAGAAAGAAAGAAAAATTGGTTTATTCATCTCAGAAACACGTGCATACAATAAGACACGTTACTCGTGTCTTTTTGTATGCACGTGTTTGCACAAAATAGAGAACAGAAATATAATATATAATAGAAACAAAATAGAGAAGAGAACAAAAATATATATGCACGTCATGACTGTTATAAGAAGGCTTCCACTCAGCATAATGTTGTGCTATGGGGGACCCACTGACCCACAGCACAGCGCTGATTTTCAGTGGTCACCCGAAAAAGACGTACGGAAATCAAGTCAAGTTCAGTCATTTGTGAATATATAAAAAGTAACACAATAAAATAAACAGTACTTAGAACATAAAACAACTACACAACTAATTAAGTATAACTATGAATAAATATAGTATAGTAGTATAGTGTAATAGTAGTTTAAGTAGTATAGTAGACTTGGCCCATTGAGTTAAATGTACTACGTACCATTTATCTAAATGACTTGGCCCCCTGATTTGGGGTCGCAATATTACGGACATTGCTTGATGCGATTTCAATGAAATTGATTTCATTTTTAACCGACATCCAAAAAGAAGGAGGTTATATGTTCAACTTTAAGTAGGTACTTATGTGTGTTTTTTTTTTAATGTATGTTCACCGATTTCTCCGTCAATTGTGAACCGATTTTGAAAATAGTTTTTGTTTGAGAGGGTATGCTCCTGAGGTGGTCCCATATAAGTTTTATTAACTTTACTTGGATAGTTTTTGAGTTAGCTTCAATAATACGTATTTTTCCCACTTAGTTTATAAGGATTATATTATGAATTTATGATAACTTCCTGTCACTGTTAATTGCATGGCAGGTAGTGATATTCGTATTTGTGTGGAGTAGGTACCACAACTAAAAAGTTAAGAATAAAAACTTTTTACAAAAAAAAAAACAACCGACTTCCAAAAACATAACACTACAAAATTAAAAATAACTTTAATTTCGGAAGTCGGTGGCAAAAAATGAAAGTAGACAGAAAGAAAACCAAAGACCCCGACTTCCGAAATAAAAATTATTTTTCACTTTGTAGTGTTATTTTTTTGGAAGTCGATTGTTTTTTTTTTTCAGAAGTAAGTGCTTTTCACAGTTTTTATTGTGCTTTTACAGAAGAAGTGTTTACCTACTAGATGTAGATATGTAGGTAGGTACATATTAAAATTTTATTTGATTGAACAATGGAAATATAGAATAACATCTATAACTGAGTTGTTGCCTAAAATATTAGGTATATTAATTAAATTAACTTCAAGTAAGTAGGTGCTGTTAACGTGTAGGTATTATTTGGATGTAATTAAAAATCAATATCCATAGGTACCTACAATTCAAGCCGCTAGAGTTTCCTCCGGGTTTATACGTGTTTTATGGCTGTTAGCACGTTAGCACCATGTTAAATGCTGTGTGTTTACGAGTACCTATTTCTGGCCCATGCATATACGTTTGCGCAAACTCTTTGTACCAGAACCAGTAGCGATGTCTTCTATTGCTAAAATGACTCAATAATATTATGTACAATGATTCTCTACACACTAGCGGGCTAAACTTGAGTTTATATTTTTAGCCGTAACGCCCGTAACGTATCACACTCAAAAGTGTCTAGGGATCAAGTACGTTTTTGAGTATCGGTGGTTGAGGATTATTATTTTATCGTTTTTGGAGCGACAAGACAAAGAAGTTGCTCGACGCACCGCCTGGAGGAGCTATTGGTCAATGAAAGATCTTCTAAAAGGAGATCTACCACTATGTCTCAAACGGAGAATTATGGGCATGTGTATTCTCCCCATTCTCACAAATGGTGCTTAAACCTGGTCTTAGACACTTCAGCAGAAGTCCAAGCTCGAGGTTTGCCAGCGAGCCATGGAGCGCAGTATACTGGGTCCGAATATCGGACCGTATATGGAACACAAGTCACAACACTCACAACACTGCGCGCCAAAACCAAGATCACGGACGTTACCCAGAAAGCCGCTAAGCTTAAGTGTGACTGGGCCGGACATGTCTGTCGCATGTCAGGTGACAAATGGGCCAAGAGAACCACCGATTGGGTCCCACTAAAAGCACGACGACATCGTGGCAAGCCGAGACGAAGATGGCGGGACGAGCTTTACTCTTACCGAAAGGACTGGCCGATACTAGCAACAGACAGAATTGTGTGGAAGAGAGAGAGGGAGGGGAGGCCTTTGCCCTGCAGTGGGACAGTACAGGCTAATTAGTTAGATAGTTTTTTGGATCGTTATTGATTCTTTTTAGTGAATTTCACAATAAAATTTTAAAAAAAATCTCTCAATTGTGATTAAAAATAGAAAATCAACTGTCAATGAGTATTTCTATAAAACTGTGTACCTACCTAATAGCGGTTTTACAAAAACATTACAATTTCTGCATCGGAATTTGCATCGATATGGAGTATGGAGCGACGACATCATTTGACATGAGAAGAGACGATGAGAGCCATCGGAGTTGCAAGCAGGTTCCAGGCAACGTACTGTGGCTGTCGCTCTTGGCACTACAAAGAGCGTAATAAGCCGCCTCTGGACACGCTCTCGTATCACAGCCAGCGTGGCCGGCCGAGCGACATGGAGGACGACCTCGCATCACCACTCGCAGACAGGACCGGTACATCCAAAATACTGCTTGACGGAATCGTATCATGACCGCCATGATGTTGGCTACGACTACGAGGCTCCTTAGCTCTTCAGGCTTGCTGGTAAGCGACCAAACCATCCGAAATCGTTTAGCTGAAGTGGGTCTGCGTTCCCGAAGGTAACTGAGAGTTCCACTTAAAGCACCCCGCAATCGTATAAATAGTAGGTAGTAGGATTATTAATTGTTTTATCTTTAAAATCCTTTTTTTTTGCTTTTTTTGCTATTTAATTGACGACAGGTAAAAAACATAAAAAGCTTTAAAAAAAAACATTACTTAAAATTTTCTTTTTTTATCCTCGCTTTTGCCAATTAGTTGACGACACAAACTTAGGTTAATTTCCCACAATTCGCAAAAATTGCAATATTTCTTCATTTTTACAAAATATAGGGATAAGTTATTAACTTAAACATAGTAAGAAGCCAGTCTGGAAAACTTGATTTGGTAGGTAAATATTAATAATTGGATATTTTTTTATAATCATAATCAAATGTAATCAAAGTAGATATAATCAAATGTACGACTACTTGATCCCTAGACACTTTTGATATGTGTATGTACGAGGGCGACACTGAAAGATTTTAGAACTGGCCACTTGTAAACGATATAATAAAAAAATAAGTTCAAATTTTGTAAATGGAACTCTTTGTTATTGTGTATGTATTTTATTCATTACCCGACTGCCCCAGAATGAAGGTAATGTTTTTCGAGAGTATGTATGTAGGTATGTATGTCTATTTCTTTGGCACGCTCTGTAGCCTAAACGGCTAACGTCTAAACGGCTTGATGGATTTAAACACATGAGGTGCCGGTAAATTCGTCTTAATTGTGTGAGTGACAGAGGCTATATAATATTTATTTATTGCATCTGCAAATACAGTAAAAAGGGAGAGGAAGGTTTTTTTCAAAATAAATTATATCAAAATTGGTATCAAATAAGCGCTAGTAATTAATCAATTACAAATAATATATTTTTATTAATAAAACTAAAAAGCTTGAAATAAAGAAAATTATTTAAAAAACATAAAACCCGACTGCAAAAACACATAACTGAAAAGAGAAAAACAAGCATTATAATAATCTATAGAATTTTGGTATCGCAGGCGGGGACAAACTACTTAAGTAACCGGAAATATGGTGTATTAATAAAACTAATAACTTGCTAGTTTGCTCAGTTTTTGATTTTCTAAGAACTTTCAGTGTCATTCTCGTACAGTCGCTATATAAAATAGGCATCAAACTGTCTAGATCGGTAGAATAGTTCAAGTATTATGATGAGACTTTGTCATATTATGTTGTTATTCCAAATATCTCTGAAACAGGCAAGCTCAACATGCTGGTGCAATTTTTTTTATGCCAAGTAACAAAATTTTCTCGTGAAAAGAGTCAAACAATGGTAAAACAACCCTGGGCGGGCTCGCTCGCATATCGTGTGAAATCTTGTCGGCTGCATATGCGCTCCATTCCATTGTACCCGTATGTTGGGAATACAAGAGCGAATTTCCCATTGTCCATACACCTCATTCTTGTCCTAACTGATTAGTAACTAACACTATGTTTTTATCGTTGACACAAAGCAATTCCCAACAAATATATATTGCCAATTGTGGGAATCGCATTTAGCGTCGTCGCCGCCGAGGCGACTTTAGTTGTTCTACGATCTCACGAGTGTCGATTCACTTAGCTTTATTTTCTCACACTCAATACTTGAGATTAATTATACGCATTCTGTTCCTGTAGTGGCGGCATTACACAAGATACGATTGTACCGCGGATATACGCGGAAGTGAAGCCGTGCACGGGTGAAATACTTCCTTGTGTGTATAATTTATGATTTAAACAACCGCCCTAATACCTAATGTTATAAGATTGAATATTTTTATTATAATTTATTTATTTATTATAACAGCACCTTAAATCTATCATTAGGCTGCCTGTCCACTGAAGCGGAGAGGAGAGGAGCGGAGCGGAGATGTGCCAATATTAACCAATAGAATCTAAACTCCGCACCAGAGGTGCGATTCTATTGGTTAATATTGGCACATCTCCGCTCCGCTCCTCTCCTCTCCGCTTCAGTGGACAGGCAGCCTTACAGGTTGCCCTAATGCGATAGTTAAGTCTAGGTACATATAATATATTGCAGTGCTGTGTATAATTTAAAACACGGGAAATTGCTGCCAGCCATCACATATAGCTACGCGTCTTTCTTTTGCACAGCAATTATAATGTTCATTATTATAAAATGTAGGTTGCGCATTTAGCGCACCCAACCGTAAGTAGGTAGGTAAAGCAGTTGGGTTACAGTACGATACTCTACATTTTTAATTGAGAGAGCTCGTTGTGTGATGTCAAGGGTCGGGCAGTGCATGTCAGTGCGATTTAATTGTCGTGATAAGAGGGCGCGTTTCGCGTGGGAGTCGGCCTACCGACCGTGACGTCACGCCGCGTAATTACGGAGTCTTGCGCACATCCGGACCCTAGCCGCACACACCCCTTTCTTTTACATTTAGACCTTCCACAGTACTAAATATAGCTTCCTGACAATTATATGTGACCCTTAAGTACAATGTAAAAAACCCAAAATACTTATACAGAGATAGAAACAAAGTAGGTATGTACTACATTTTAAAGCCTCATCATAACGTTATTATGTCAGTATGGTCGATAAAATGACTGTTTTCTACATCTCTCGTAAATTGTGACCACAGAACAAGAAAGAGGTCCGTGATTGGCTCCACGAATTTTGTTAGTATGTAGGTAGATAGTGGGTACATACCCACTAGATGTTTATATTGTGCTACAAGTGTGGTTTCTAAACGCTACTGGCGCGAGGGCGGCGATTATGCGCTCTGTGTGGTTTACCCATAGAAATATTATATCTATGGGTTTACCTAATTATGTTGAATAGGAAGTTACAAGAAAATCTCTGCAGCGAGACTATTGATTGCTGTTACTATAGTGATTAATGATCGATTTATAGCCACTCATTCGCATTTAGAAAATCAATCCAATTGATTATGTAACTTGACCCTAATTAAACATACAACTAGGTACCTACTTAATGATATTTTCTTAGAACATGTGTGATGAATCGTGATGATGAAACATGAATACTTAATGTAAGACTTCAAACTACAAATGGCTAACAATCTAACTAAAACTTGTAATACCCATAATATTCCAAGACATTCTCACATCTGTTAATGTCCAACCTCACTCAAACTTCGGGAATTCGTTGTTGTTGTTTAAGTTATTTTATGTAACTAAGTATAGATGACTTTACAAAAGCTGATAGCTGTTTTCACAATGTCATTGTAGCTGTACAATAATTTCACTTCCACCGCATTCGCCGTAGTTTTTGCGAGCACAATACTAATTCGTTGGCCTGTACTGGCATTGCAGTGGTTGCGTTTTTTGCAATGTATCCCCTGTTTTCTAAAAACGCTTTGCTTGTTCCTACGGTGAAATGTCACGTTTTGGAAACGTAGCGGAAGGCAAAGGAAACTAAACAACCTACTTGATGCATGATAGCTGCAATACCTACCTATCTGATGACGAAACAAAAATGGCAACGAAATGGCTACCGCGCATTTCGGTATGTAGTACCAATATTTCTACTCGTAGGTAATGAAAACTAATTAACAACTAGGTTGATATTGTAAATTGAAATTCTATTCACTATGTGGGTCGTACAGATGTTAGATTGGTCGTGCGGTGTAATATATCGGGCTAGTGAACTGGCCGGTGGTTTGGTAGCCGGTCCGGCACGGCTGAAGGGTCAGCGGCACAATGAGCGACTTCCTGCGGAGAGCGGACCAAGCGACCGAACCAACCCGACAAGGACACGCAGCTGACACCAACTCACTTATCCTACGCTCATTATCCAATACCCCGCCCGCCCGCACTCACATTCTCTAAAATATCTAATTATAGAATAAATAGGTACTGTAAATACCATGCAGCCTTAATGTCTTCAGTTTTGAAAATACAGTAAACACAGAAAACCAGGAGGCCAAGTCTACTAATTTACAAACGTCACAATGGTCTCTCGATGGTAACTTTTTGACAGATTTTGTATGGCAAATCTGTCAAAAACTCACCATCGAGAGACCATTGTGATTATTTGTGATGTTTGTAAATTAGTAGACTTGACCCCCTGAAAGAGCGACGGAAACATTGGCAGTCATGGCATTAATGTAAAAAATCCTTATGTCTCCATTTGATATGTTAATATGGTGGTCTCGATAGCGAAAGATAAAAGAGTATATTCCAGGTGAAGCGGTCGTGTGGCCGCGATTAACCTCGTGCCAATTACGCGGCCATTAGCGCTCGAGCACAAAACGCCTCCATTCAGCGGATGTCCACTATACCAGCACAGCAGCACTGTACCGCCCAATTTGCATTTGTTTGGAATAAGAACGTCCGAGCGCATCCGCGGCCCACTTTATGTCACCTGTAACTATAGCAAGCACCAAGCCAGCCCCCGCACAATACCTACTGACAACCGACCGTTTTAATTCTCTGGTACGTACGTACATGTAAGCGGTTAACCTAATCGTTTCTATTGTCACGGATTCCGCTGTAGGTACATAAAGCAGACTGACCGTTTGCACATACTCGTACTGTATGTGGCCGTAAATGGGACAGCTCTATCACAAAGGAAGAACGACAATAGCGTGGGAAATGATAAAAAGTTGCGTTATTATTACTAATGACCTCTGAAGTTGAATTCAGTGACATGAAGGTGCGGAAGGTGCCTTATTAATTTATTTAAATTGCCAGAGAAATACGCGATTGTATTTTTTTGTTTTATATTATATTATATATTTTTTGTTATTTAAATATATAGAATAGTACTTATTTATATATAGCATTACTAGCTACACATAACCTAGGTTAAATGAAGTTCATTCAAGTAAAAGACTCCCCAATTATTGAGCCGTGGATTTCGTTACGATGGAATTTGAATGTCTTTGTAACAAATTACACAACTGCCATTACCATACCAGTCTAATTCTACGGTCACGCAACTTATGTTACGAACATAAAAGAGGAACACACGCGGTCCCAAACAGTCTAATTTTATCAGTCGACGTGCTCGAGATGAATTTAGAAAACTCAAGTGGATTACACGCCCAAGTTCCAGATTCATAGCTGCATTCAATCACGTAGTTTTTTCTTCCCCACAGTTCATCGTGAGTCATTATTAATAAGAGCGGAGCGAGCGTATAGCCAGGATATGGTAATGACAAATGGCGTTCTCTGCTTATCTGAGCGCTCTATGTAGAAAAGATGTGGCGGTTTTCGCGGCGAGTGAGATGTCGGGCGATGTCGTTAGCGAAGCTCCATCTAACAGATATCGCCGCGCTACCCTTCTTTGCTCACCGCTTACTGAATACCGAAGATAACTATTTTCGCCTTATCGAAGATATTGCAAACTGCACAACTTTTGAAGTGCTTAGTTTGTACTTACACGGAGTGTTCACAACAAGCGCTATCAATTCTCCTTTAAGATCACACGTGGGTTAATTTAGGAATGCAAAACAGGAAAGCTGGGTAACCAGTTCACCAGCATAAAGTAGAATCCAATGATTTTATAGTATTATAAGTAATACCAGTTGTAGGACTTGTAGGTAAAGGTACCTTTCTCGGTCTCCTATACAATAGTGGGAGATAGCGCGTCGTCTTCGACTGAAATATATATTGTTCCCGGCTTGCAACGAGTCCGCACTACTCACCAACCACAGTCACTGATATGCAAATAAGCGCCGCCGAGATCGTAAACCGTTTTAGATCTGATAACGTAAATTCGGAGCTAAAATACACCAAGTTAATGTGACAACATTTAATTTACCTTTCCAAAGTTTCTTTCGGTACAAAGAAGGATTCAAAATAAGAAAGGTATGTTTAGGAATTGGTTGTATTTGCAAGTTAGGGAACATTTTATCATAATGTTGAATAGCTTTGGTTGTGACAAATGTTCGCGATAACCCACCGCGGCGTCCCCGGCGCGCGCTCGCACTACCTGCTCTGCCTATCAGCCATCTTGGACCTCTTCTAGCTTATCTTTCGTAATATGTTATTCAGGAGAAAGTCGGACGTTACGTAGTCATAGGCCAATATCGATTGCTCCTATAGTCCTACTATGCTCTATTACGGTATGCTTTTGCTATTTCAACTTTTTATGATTTACTTACTATTTGTTATTAAAAAAAATTGGTTCATCTGAGTAATATACCAAGAGAAGAAGTGCTAAATGGAGCTGTTATGGCAGATTCGTCACTGTTCCAATTCGTCATTGAATAGTGTCTTTGGTTTTGAATTTTCGTTTTTTGCCACCGACTTCCGAAATGAAAGTTATTTTTCACTTTGTAGTGTTTTTTTTAGAAGTAGGTTTTTTTTTTTGTAAAAAGTTTTTATTTTTAAATTTTTTGTTGTGGTACCTACCCCACACACATTCGAATACCACTACCTGATATGCAAATAACAGTGACAGGAAGTTATCATCATATCATCGATATAAACTAAGTGGGAAAAATACGTATTCTTGAAGCTAACTCAAAACCTATCCAAGCAAAGTTAATAAAATTTATATGTCATATGGGACCAATTCGGGAGAATACCCTTTCAAACAAAACAACAATTTTCAAAATCGGTCCACAATTGACGGAGATATAGGTGGACATAAGTACACAAATATACATATAACCTCCTCCTTTTTGGAAGTCGGTTAAAAACACAATAGATTACGATTCACAACTGTTTCAAATATTTTTATTTTCTTAGTCCTTTTATACTTAATGGTGACTAATCGAGAATATAAATATTAAATTCCTAGCACAGGTATTTTTTTACTTAAAAGGAGGCCTCTATGTAAGATTAAATATTGTAGAAGTTTGTAAAGTTAACTAAATAAAATTTATTTATTTATTTATTATTATTAAATAAAAATTAATTTTCTTGTATGGACATTGATATAGTATATCAATGTGTATGGAGTAAAATTTTGGTGACCAATTGGACCAGCGACGAGCTATTATTACGAACAATTTGAAACACAAACAACGAGTATTAAAGAAAGAATCAAAGCTCTGTCATCTAAAAATGTAAACCTGTAACATTGTGGTTTACTAGGAAAGTAAAATAAATGTTACAATGACTGCACCAATATTTTTCACTAAACGGATATTATAATTATCTGAGTCTGTTATTACCACACTATCTGTACATTTGACAGGAGGCTGTGGCTGCATAATGGCATTACCGCAGTCCGCAGGTACGGGGCCAGGTAGCACCTGACACGTACAAATATTCCCACAACAAATGTGCGACGTCCTGTAGCTGTATGATTGCTGTACAATACAATACTGCTGTATAATATAACAATCTCATGTGTTGGAACCAAACATCTTTAGTCCAACAAATGACTCCCACCCAATGCTTCCTGAAATACCTTAGCCCCTTATGATTAAGAGAAAGTTGCCATTACAGAGATTATAAATCTCGAACTGTTCGCGATGATCCTTCCCAATCCCACGCCGAGTCTGGTTCTAGACCATTTGAATTTTTCTAATAACGTTAATTCTTGATACATTTTAAATATTTCAACATTCGCTAATAAATAAATTGTACCGTCCCACGTCATTATATTACAAAGTAACTTTTTATAATCATTCTGGTCAGGTTGATATCTACCCTCATGGGAATAAGGAAGAAGTAAAAGGTACAAGAGAAAACGCAATATTCTGCAATTCCTAGTAAATTATAAATAGGTATCTAACTGAGTTTCTTAGGTACAAAACCATTAACATAATTATATATTACTGCGTAGTCAAAACAAAACAGCCATAAATAATTGGGACAAAAGTTTATCGTAGCAGTAGAGGGCGAATTGTAAAGTCGTAGGCATTTTTTCAAACACTCTACGGACGGTCTCTACCTGGCGCACAGCGAGGGGCGAGCGAGCGTAGCTGCCTGTAAGGCACTGCCACATGTGTCTGTCCTTTCGTAAGTTTAAATTGTAGTAGGTATTAATAATAATAATAGCAATAACTAACTGCCGCAGTGGAATACGCAAAATAGTTGCCGTAGAGTTATACTCTTCGTGCTCTACCATGCTTTATTCACAAACGGTGCGGATTTATTATTAATATGTTTTATTCAAACTGATAATAAATATTAATAAGCTTGTTCCTAACATATCTCATCTTGTTGCTCTCTAAAAGTTCATGATGTTTAATTCTCTACTCTACCAATCTACTAAATAAGTATGTGAGAAGATTATAATACTCTTATCAATTTCAATACAGCAATATGCATCGTGAAGCTTTAAATAGTTAAGAGAAGAGTCAGTAAAGTAACTACTAATATAATATAACCCTACTAATTTTTTATTCGACGAACTACGTTTCTATTTTATGGGCCCTCATTTAGAAGCGTCAACACAAAGCAAAAAAAAAATATTGTGGAGAACTGGCAACGTGCGACGAAACGTGGCATCGGCGCAGCGAGCGAGCGCACGCGCATGTTCAGAACCAGAAGTAGACGAGCCTGTCGGGCAAGTTCGGGGAGCGAGATAGTGGGGCGCTCGCGCTAGTGCCCCTGCCGAGTGCGCCGCGAGAGCACGCACAGCGATAGTCTATGCTGGCTTCGTCAACGCGCCCACTGTAAACACCACTTCTGTTACACTCTTTACAAACCGGTTACTACCTTTGTGATCCCAAGTGCTGCATCTGTGATTTTTCGTGAGCGTTGTGATTTATCTGACTATGTCAGACAGATATTTGTGAACAAGTGGAGTGTAATTAAATGCTGTGCTTGAATTTTACTATCTTAACAATGCGATGACCTGTGTTAAAAACGAAATTGGATTACAAAGCTGGGAATATTCAAAATTGGTGAGTGACCAGTGGCAATATCTTTTAACTTTACACAAAGATATTAATTAAACAGTTGTAACTAACGGGCCTGGCCCCAGAGCGTTGCGGAGGCGGCACAAACAAAACCCATAGGATAGGGGAGTGAAGGAGAGAGCAAGCTTTGTTGACACAGCGCAAGCGACTAGCGAGCAAGCGGGGCCAACGATTCGACTACGGTACTCAACTAGATACTCAAAGCGAACGGTGTAAATTGTACCTCCACCATAGATATAACCTCCACTCAAAAGCGCACTGTTATGTCCTCTTTTGTTACTTATTACTTACAGTACTAATTTCGAAAGTCTTGCGATGATACTTGCTAATTTCGAAACTGAACCAATTAGTACTATTACAGACCGAATGAACCCAACTTGTGTAGTGTAAATACGAGCTTATTTTTTACAAAATACCTAAGAATTGGTAAGTACAGAAATGTTCGCAGTATAAAGAGTAATTGAATGATAATGTCGCCGTATCAACTTATGTTCATTGCACTGTATGAGTAATTAGATAAGCGCTAGTTTTTATTGTCATAGATCGTTACAAAGGAATCCGGGCGTTTGCACAACTACAACGACCGGCACACGAATACAAAAGTGGCTGATGATGATGTACCTATAAGTACCCTTAAATTTAATTCCATAGAGCCTTTGTAAGATTGGCTCACTGTCAGATCAACATTTAAATTCGTAGCCTCAACTAAGTAGATAGCTTCCCGCCTTCTAATATTTTTTTTCTCTGTCATCATCTTCCTCCCCAGGGGAAATTCCAAAACCATCGCGGCAGGTGTAGTTATTAATAGGTAGCAATATGGTATTCATCCTTATTCACTTAATTATTTCATACCAAATAAATTTTTCCTTATGTTACATAACACCAACAGCTGTATGCTTTCTTGAAACACCTCTGTTTCATTAAAACCGAAAATAGATAACTACGCGATAATTTTATAAGTTTTTCAGAATTGCCTCTAAAACCGATGCCATCGACCTATCTAATTATAATCGTAAGTCACAATGTAAGATTCTTAAACGTCTGATTCACAAATAGCTACAATTACTCTAGTTTACAATATTAATGAATGAAAACATTATCAACATCCTGCGTAATTGCGTGCGCGCCATGTGTCATACTTGATAGTAACGAAAATACCAGATGCGCCGGGGCACACCGAATGTTAACTAATTGTAACTGGGGGCAATGGGTCAATGCAAGACCAAGGCTTGGTTGCACACTTACTTACTCCCAAAATGTAATCACGCACTGTAGTTTGACTTTTTATGATTGAAGCATGTATTTTGAACCCTGAAAGTTGAACTAAGGATTAATTTATTGTTCAAATAAAAAAAACCCAATGCATGATGTATCTCACTAGACGGAAACTAAATTAATTACCAGTTTTGCTCCGTCACTAATTAAAATAGTATTTCAGAAACGCGTAATCATGCCTCGAGTTGAATTTTATAGATAGACATGATTGATTCCTACCCTCATTAAAGTTTATCTTTAAATTAAACTAAGTAAATACTAGACATAATATGTTATATCCACAAGAGGTGGTGATATTTTTAATTTGTTGCCATCAATGTTTATGTAATTAAAAAGATGTACCACGTTTGCAACCCCGCTAAATTAATTACCATGATCCTATTTATCGCACCAATGGATTTGTCAAAATGCAAAATTTATTTGCAGCAATAATATATAATAATAGTTGGATTATTAAAGTTCATTTACAAGTTAATTTGCGCTACATATGCAAATAGTTCAATAAATATTACTATTGCACGTTGATTTACTTAATACAAATAATTTTGGACACTAATTCGTAGAGTATAATAGGTACTAATTAAACATCAATGCTTACCGCGGTTTACCATTTCGGGAAGTAATTTAACCAGGAAATATAAATTAACCAATGTACATACTAATCGTTTCCAGGGGATGCTGTAAACCCTCCACGGTAAATCCTACCATCGTAACATAAAAATTGCAACATGCAACTGAAAAAGCACACATTTCGTTCAAAGATTTCTAAATAACGAGCTACATAATAATGTTAAGCCTTACCTAAACAGCAATAAGCATACTTGTTTACTTTTTTGTATATCACAATGACTCTATGAATGGGTGTTCAAGTCCATTTTCCATCATAATACTTAGATAATTAATTTAATGAGCATCCATTAATAACAACAGTCATTGATGCTAATGTGAGCAGAACTCATTGGTGAATCAGTCATGACTAAAATATTTTATACATCCTCATAATGTAGTAAGTACATATTATCACGTAACCACATGCCAGTAAATTATATAGTAGTAGGAATATGAAGTTTCCATAGTGGACTTGAATTCCCGCAGGAATAACCAGGTCACTGGAAAATATTATATTTTTAATTGTGCATCATTCATACGCGTAGCAGAGTGCCTTTTTCCTTACCTAACTTGTCTTATTTGGTAAACAAACACTGTTCGAAATTCAAGAGTTTGCGCATCAATCAAACAGGCAAAAAAACATTAATCAACAGTACCTATATTTTTAGGTTTTAGAGACCGCCTTAATCTTTGTAAGAAACACATACGGCATTCGAAACATTTTTTATGTAACCCATGTTACATAAAAAATGTTTCGAATTAACCAATAACAACGTAATTTGTCTCAAAAGTCAAAATAGCCAATTTGTTTACCAAAAGATACAGTAGTTGTATAAGAATAGACTTTAGTAAGGTTCACAGTATTGTTTTGATTTGTCTTTGAAAGTCCCTAAAAACACATGTCGCAACTTCACAAGTAATTCGTGTTTGTATAACAAGCACAAAGGCGTCGGTTTAACTTGCTTTTCTATAAAATTACTAAGTAGTAATGTATAAATAGGAGTAAGTTGCTAACCCAACGTCTGCGAGCTCCATTAAGGAAGCCATTTCGTTCCTACACCTTACATTACACGGGCCACGAGCCGGGACACCTAACATATCTAAAAATAAGCGACCGATAAAGTACCTCAACCCTCACCCGCAGACCATACTAAACATAATAGCGGAATACATTTCGATAAAAATCTACTTTCCCAAAAGTACCAAAATTTACTTAAGAGAAAATATTTAACTAAATGTTTAAAAATAGTTTGAGAATACATTGCGAGTTTTTTACGGACGGGTAATATGTGCTATTCAAACCGATAGAATTTAATGTTACAATCCATTAGGTCCCTACTTAAGGCGAAAGCGTCAGGGTAGCCCGCAAAATTAAAATTTTCTTACGTTATTCGCAATTTGCAGGTCAGTATCAGGTTGTACGTTGAGTTAAATATGATTTGCGACCGTGTCAAATGTTTATTTATAGAATTATAATCATAGAAATCATCAATACAACTCTATAAGTTTATGTAATCCCATTGAATGACTATTTCATGAATTTGGGGATTATGCTATCATACGGAGTTGTATTGCTGATTCTAATGATTATACCTAATTCTGTAAAGCCATATTTGTTACGCTCGCAAATCATATTTTAATCAAGATACAACCTGGCACTGACCTGAAAATTGCAAAAAACGTTCGAAAATTTGAATTTCGCGGGCTACCTTGGCGCTTCCCCCTTAAGGTTTTTCCAAAAGGATTAAAACTGTTTGTAACAGTTTGAACGTCATAGTTACAATAACGTTTTCCCTTCAATGTAACACCAAATAAGGTAATAATATTATGTTATTACTTAATATAGTGTGTACCTACTTGGATTGTATAACTATAATTAAAATACCGGAAAACCACTAACAATGAGTAATTTATATATACAATGTGTCACCACATCCTCAAGTAATGTTCTTGACCATAATACCTATCAATTGTTTACAAAAAGAACAACGGGATGTACTGGCCAGGTGGCAGACAATGTATCACCGGTACTCGTATTATTCAAACATGTGTACCGTGTGTAAAATTCGTAAATAATTTGTAATTAGTACCTAGGCAATTATTTTAGTAACGGTTCTTACTGATAACTGATAAGTTATCGTAACACGCTAGCAAGTTGTTGACGATATCATGTATGTACTTATATAGTTTATCATAGCTGCCGCAATCAGTAAATACGTACGAAGTAACGAACATTAATTGGCACAAATGATATTTTTATCACGATTTACTCACTAGGAAGTTCCCCAAATGTATCTAAGAAACTGGGTAAGTATGTCCATTTTGTGTAGCGGATGGTATAGCAAAACTAATACCCATATTGGTACCTCTCACTTCTCAGTGGATACAAAAATAACCCCTCTTCATTTATAACCGTATATTGTAAGTATTGTAACGTTCTGATATATTACAGTCATACATAAACTCACGTTTTCTTCTCATGGGGTTAGGCAGTGACTACAAAACGCCACCTCATACTCCTTTTGCCTCGTTTACGTTCATACATGTGTGTTCCCTCATTACGTAATACACGATCAATCAGAATTTGAATCGTTTTGAAACAGATAGCTAATCCATTGCTACATAAAATCGAAAAAAAATCTGCTCAATAACGTAACTATCGCAATGAATGTTGTTGAACTGTCAAAATTAAATAGATTAGTCGTAATCGTTTACGAAAATGTGTTACGTTATTAGATAGCTGGTCCTACTTGTGTGTATTATGTCTGATATATTAGTAATGAACTTTTTGATATACCTACATAGGTATTAGGTAGATACAAGATACTACATATTACGTTCGTACGTAAGTTAACAAACATACTCCTGAATTATGAAAGCGGACAAAGTTTAATTCAAACAAAGGCAATGCAAACAGTAACATTTTAATAAAAGCCATCATATAAGAGTTATAAAGCCACGTAATGAAATCTGGGTGTTTCTGATTGAAAATCTGTTGATGAGAATTCAGGGATGTTAATTTATGAGATTCTAGTTATATCTTATATACCAAAGTGGTTTGTATACAGTCATTAAGTTGGCCTTAAATTCTTGAACAGAATAATACGTGAATGCCTGACTTTCGAAAATATAAAAATCTAGTCTCATTCTTACTTACCTACTTTAATTGTTAATTTACCATTACTAATTATAGAAACAGTATTTAAAATCTAGATTTCTGTAACGTACTCGTTCAGAGTCTTACGTTCTAAAACAGGCACCGTTTACCTAATAAACGTTAAATTAACTCTTCACTTGTCGCTGTTTCAGACAAATCTAGGAACAGTTTATCTTAATTGAGATCTACGGCATTGTGCTCTAATTCTACCAAAGTATGGCTTTAAATTTAACTTTTTGTGATAAATACAGTAGGAATATTATCTTAAAACTATTAATAATAAGTGCAACACGACTTTTGCACGTACATCGTTGAAAAACATAGATTTTAAGCATGACACCGCCAGAAGCGAAAATGAGTTTCCCGACATCGAAAAATGGAGCGAAACTGTCTTTTATCGTTTCAGCATAGCTTTTCTGTCCTTCAAGTCGAACGTTAAACCGCCCCAGGCTCCTTCAAATGGTTATTTATTACAAGTGACAGAAAAGAACCGCAGCTTCCTGATCCGCGTGGGATCGGGTAAGTCTTCAGCACGTCGCGTCGCGGCCGCATCTCGAGGCTCAAGTGTCAACCGGCTCTGCGCAACTGCAGCCTTATCTTGTTTACCGCATATTGAGGCAGCATAATCTGCCGGAGACTCTTCATACCAATAAAATAACACAAGGGAAATAATGTGCAAGACACCGATGTACATGGACATGTTGTTTCATAAATTGAACACTAACGAGAAATACATATGAGAACTGACCACGACACCTTGCCTGCTTACAGTGTGGCAACTATAAAAACTACTGCGTAAAATATTCATTCGAATACCTCTTTTACATTTTTATTATCTTTCTTATTTCGTATTCGACGTTAGACGGTAAGATTTCATTATTTACTTCTTTGATATTTCGATATCAACATGGCGCAGATCTTCCACTTGTGTCCTGCACATTTGAAAGTAGTTTAGTAAAACCTACGCATTCTGTAATATAACTTCAACATGAACGTGCCTAACTAGTTAAGCCTCCACAGTCCGAGCTCAGTACCGGTAATCGCTATTTGTTTACTTCGGTAATTGTTCCGGTACACTCGCCACTCGGCGCGCATAAATTGTACGTTCGAAGTGCAATATATCGTGTCGTGAGGGCAGAATTCATGCAATCCAGTTTAAATAGCATACATCAGCGAACAGTTGCTCCCAAAACAGCACCGCGGTGGTGTAATGTAACATACTCATGAAAATATCAAATGCATGCGTCGCATTGCCCTCCGCGCAGTGCACTCAGTCCTCCGTGCATTGTGTTGTGCGCCACATCTGTGCGAGTGCGGAGCAACATGTTACATCAATTTCTCAACCCTTTTTAATATCGTTACACAATGCAGAACATCTGACATGTGATTATTTTTGCATAAATTCTATTAAGTTATCACTTTATTCGTTGTTTAGATAAATAATATCGAATGCATTCATCATCAATCAGCCTATTAATGTTCCCACTGCTGGGACACAGGCCTCCTCTCTGTGTGAAGGAGTGGGCTGTAATCTACCACGCGGGCCCAATGCGGATTGGTAGATGTCACATGTCTTCGAATTTTTGGTTCTAAGACATGCCGGTTTCCTCACGATGTTTTCCTTCACTGTTTTGAGAGCAATGCTGATGAAATTATTTACACAAAGTAAAGCGCCTGCTTGGGTTCGAACCCACGACCTACAACTCGTAAGTCGGGGCCGTTACCACTGGGCCACCACTGCTCTCGAATGCATTACTTATTTAATTTTATTTTTGTTTGTTACAATATACTTAAAGAAAATAGCTTCTCCCCGCGACTTCTTCAGAGTGGAAGTCACCTACTTAGGTATGTAGGAGAAAAATCCATCAACACACTGACACAACTCTATCTAATGTAACTTGCATCGCTGACCATGAATTAATTAAAATTAATAGAAGCAATCTGTCGACAAACGTTTTATCGAAACTAGTTACAATCTTTCAAACCATAACCCTTCGCACTTTTGTATTTCGAAGTTCAGTACGGTCTCCGTTGACTGTGCTAAAGTTGCTGATACCGTACTTACCGTAAATAAAAAGATATATCTCAAAAGCTCAACCTGTATTTGTTGTAGTACCTAGTAAAGGTTCAATCAAAGCCAAAGCTTACCTAACTGAAATAACTGTTCAAAGTGGTCATACCTATAATCCTGATTTCGGAGAAAATTGCATTTTTCGTTGGCTCATATATAGTCTTCACCCCAATGAAGGTCCTGCTAATCTGAAATGCTTCTACTGAATCTGATGTATAGCCAGATAAGTCATAATAAGCAAGCAATTATAATAAGTAGGTATATGCAATAAAGAATGATAGCCACATTAAGAAGCCTATTCTAAAAATAATGTCATGCGAAGCAATTAAATATTTATAAGGTAGATCAAAATTATCCGGTTTACGATGGCCATTCACTGTAATATCTGTAGAAATAAAAAATGAAATGTCTTCAATAAACTGTATCGAGCGAAGCATAAAAGGTGGATTAAAAATAAGATATCGTAACAAGTGAACGGTGGGTGCTGAGATCACGACTGGGACGAGACGATCGAGTTTTGTTTCTCACGATCGACAAGAATAGTTAAAAAAATGAAAAAAATTGTAGAATGCGAATCCTGAGCAATGAGTGCGTGTGCGGATGCATGCTGCGTGCGTCAAACGATCGTCCCGTGTGACCGAGAACCAGACCCGCCACTAGATATGCATGCGTTCAACGACATCTCACGCACCCATTTACATTTATCATTTAAATTAGTCCACTTTTTATGTCCAATTATCGTTTGGCTCCAGAAGAAAATTAGGCATAATAACGGCACACTACGTAACAGTATAGGCGCCTACATCCTACGTACTCTACATTAATGTAGGTACTTACAACGAAGTAAGGAATAAGATACCTACGTAATATACTTTCTTTTATTTTTTTCTCACTACTGGGATGCTCTTGAATACAAACTGTAAGGGAACATGGTTGTTGTTATCGCAAACATTCCATAAGTTAAACAGGAATCTATGCTTCTGCGAAGCTTCGGTAGCAATCTCTTAACACTTCAGGCCACAGGCTATGAAACGCGTGGCTTACTTACCTACTGTGGATTAAGTCTTTTACTTTGTTATCGCAATATTAACATAAGTACGTTTCTGATTGGTCTGCCATTTAGGTATGAGTATTCTGTATTTTTCAGGTGGATTATAATTGGGTATCATCACTTCCTAACTCACATCTTTTTTTTAGAGGACATACAGAGGCTACATTAAGTTTTAAAAGCAATTTCATTTAAATAATTTAATAATGTTTATAAATGTTTTGTTACAGGGTGCCAGAAGTGCGGAAACATGGCGCGCATAGAGAGGAGATATTAAGTTAAAATGGCCGTCGCGCGCGCGGTCCTTGTGCTCCTAGCGTCCACGGCTCAAGCTTGGATGCCGGATGCTAACGCACGCATACATATCAAATATGGTAAGATCAACGTCATAAATCAACAACATAATTAATTACTTTGCATCTGTTGGAAAGTGAAAAGTTTTCTCTGCTCTATGTTGTCGAGGGAGCTTCTATAGAGTTGTCAAAGTAGCGCTACATACTAATGCGGTGTGTAGTGTAGCCCCATATACATATACATATACAAATATGCACTGCTAGCGAACTCTTCTAAATTAAAATAACTAATGTTATTTTGAAACAACAAAGAAAACACGTATTACCTATACGTGTTTAGTCCGGAACGGTATAGGTACTCGAAGTGAAAACTTATATTATTTTTGGTTTCATGATTACAAAAACTGATAATGGAAATAGCTACATGTATATATTTTAAAGTTACCTCCCTGCTACATGGCAGGTGCAAGAAACTTCTCGGCGTTTCGGAGTACCTATTATGTGACATGTGAGAATTTCCCAACCAATTGTAATGAAATCGCAAATGTTCATTGTGGTTTAATCGCTGCACAATAGGAACATTGTTCGTTTGATCTGCACAAAAAAACTGTCCATAATGCACATTCAAATCTACAACAAAAGCGTGTAAAAATTCCTATTACTTGCCGGATTATATTTTATTTTAAACATTCCTATTCCAAAATAAAATCTGCTTAGATTTAGGATTTACTACTGAAAATAAAAAATCTTTTTTAAATAACAAATTATTATATTCATCAATGTCATTTAGCTTTACGAGTAACAAATGTGTTTTTTAGAAAGCTGAACTGCGCGCTCATGGGCGTACCCAGCTTTTGCCAAAGGGGGGGGCAAATCAGAAAAAATTCCCCCGCACATGTACATAGCTAATAATGCTTCTGCGTTCGCGTACTTTTAACCAACTTCAAAAAAGGAGGAGGCTCGCCTTGCCTTATATGAACCCTCAGCCATATCTCCGTCAACTGTGGACCGATTTTGAATATTTTGTATTTTCTAAATTGGTGCACAATTGACGAAAACACAGATGAAAATTCATTTAAAAAAACCTCACAGAACCTTCTCCCCGTTTAAAGTCGGTTATGTATGCATCGTAGGCACAATATTCAAGGCCGCGCAGCGCGGTTTTTTCTAAAATGAATGCATAATACACAATGTAATTGTAAAGTGAGTCTTAACGTGAATGCAACATTACTTTTATCGACAACAGTACAAATCCAGGGGGGGGCAGCTGCCCTCCCCTGCCCCCCCCCCCCCTGGGTACGCCCATGTGCGCGCTTTTTCTGAACAATTCACCAGGTTAAGCATCTGCTATCTTATAGTGTCGTGTTTCTAGCGCTCTTCTCTAGATCAGAGTGCGGCTAGTTTTGAAAAACTAAATAAAGTTTAGTCGACTGGTACTAAACTTTTTCTTGTTTGTTTCAGGTGATGAAACGTCAGAGCAATTCGTAGGCAACGCGACGGCGCCGGACCACTTCCGTATATTAGACAGAGATGACTTCTCTATAATAGTTGGGGGCAGGTAAACTAACACTTCACTATATTATATTACTAAAGCACCTTTTAAATGAGATTATTCTGCTTTACTACTCCATTCACATCGCCCTAAATGTTGCGATTATGCAAATTAACGCCGATCAGCAATTTCCAAAGAAGGCACATTACAGAATACTCAGTATCTCTGTATTATTTAATCAGGTGCGACCATTCTCAGAATTAACCTGTTTTGTTCTAATAATAGTTTTAAATTATTTACTTGTTTATTGAGCGTCCATTACAGCATACTTTTTGTGTATTCGCAGGAACACAGTGTACAACCTAAGCCTGTACGATCTGTCAGAAAATGTAGAACAGGTAATTATACAATTTATACATATTTCATGATAACTATCATAAATTATTTATTAACTTTAGGATATAGTTTGTTTGTATTCAAATCAATAAACCTTAAAAGTCAACTACCTAGGAACCAATAATATTGAAAGCAGTGCGCGGCCGTGATAGGAAAGCCCAATACAAAACTACTTTTTTTTTTGTAACAGTAGTCTTTACAAAACACTTCACGAAAAACCCTATCTTGTATTTGATTAAAATCCGGACTTCTTGATAAGGGATTTTCAGAACAGTAACCAGATAGTCCAGATTAATATCGCCGTAGATTTGGCCAAGTTAATCCGCCTGCCGTGGCAGCCTGAACGAACCAATAACGAAAACCTTAATAGGTATCGCACTCTACTACAGGTTTATGTATCTAATCTTGCGCAAACAACTATAGAAGGTATTCTAGTGCACTCACTGTTTATTCTTAGTTACGTTACGACCCATTTCGCGCGGCAGACTGTTTATTTTGTAAATGGTATAAGATTTTATTTACTAATCGTAAAATCTGCACCATCGCTGTACTAACGTTTTAGTCTCCCCGCAAATAGGCAATTTCCATGAAGTTTTGAAGCTATGCCTATATTATCTGATAAATAATTACCAATGTTATTATTAGGCATCATATTCATAACGTTATAACGAGAAAAATGTCTAAAAATAGGTATAAGTCCGTATAAGTTATTTTCCTATTGACAGTTGGCTAACAGATAAAACGAGACTGTAAATAAAGAGACACCTCAATAGTATTTATTTTTTCGACAAAGCGTGTAAATTATTTCAACAAATATTTGAATAAATCACATACAAGAGCATTAGCTGATGTACTCCATGTTATTTGAGGTTCCGATTGACGGTGTGAGAAATAAAAACACGAAACATTATGGACGAATGGACGTAGAGCGAGAGATTGTTTGGCACGAAGCCAAAAATTACTAACGTTTCACTCATGAAAAACAGTCCTATGTTGGTAGGCGTGATTTTATGACGGCACATCAGACATGCGTTCAATGCCCTTACAGAGATAAATAGAATTCAGGTACATAGTCACGCAGAGATAAGCAAAACATACATTAAACCTTATGTTATTTTTTTGCCTAAAACATCTGTGTCCGATTTCCACGTCAGTACCCAAGACAAAAGAAAAACATTGTAATGAGGTAGAAAGACGCTACAGAGCTACTTCGCATTCCACTCAAGTTGTATAAAATCGTAAGAAAAGATGTCAACAGTGAATCCTTGTAGGTCATAGTCAATAGAGCCAAGTATTAGCTTTTATGGAGAGATTTAACTGCTGCTGTGTACGTAAACTCGAATTGATAGAATAGAAGGAGCTCTAACGAGCGCGAACCTAACGCAATACCTAGGTATATACGCATACCAAAGGAAAAATTTTGTGCAAACAAATTACAAATGGTTACTTATTTGGTAATTTATAAAAAAAAACATCCCAACATTCATTCGACTTAAATGTGGTGCTCGGTGTTTAAATTACTCGTCACATATTATTAGAGCTGGCCAGTGCGGTGATGCGTTGAATTATTCACGGCCGGCGGCGCAGGGCAGCTCCGCCTCGCCCGAATACTAATCATACCTATACGGTTACTTTTCTTCAACCTGAGCAACTCTTTTTTTTGATGCCAGTGTATTTCCAATTACGAGTATACCTCCAGAAGGAAAATTCTAGCTAACTAGCACACCCATTTTATAAAAATAAATCTACAGTAATTATATTTTCGGTGCAAATGAAACTAGGTTTTAGTATTTTAACAGTGATAACGATGGACGATATCGATACCGCTATCTTGCCGCGAAGATTACTGCACGCTTACCCGACATTTTCCACTTTTTCGAAGTAGGTTGCACTGCATTTTTATTTCAACACGTAGCTTTTGAAGTAGACCCTGATCAAATTCAAATATAACGCAAAGAAGGTCACCTATAGCCATATAGCACAACACAAGCGAATTTTGTTGCTACTAGTAACTGGTTTGCAAAACAAGACAGAGTCGTTTAAAAGTCAGATACAGTACAAATTGGCCAAAACATTTGCGCCGTAGCTTTATTTATTATGCTCAGAGAAAGTTAATAACAACTGTCGGACCGACCTAAATCCCAGGTTAAATTATTTAACAAATAAGACAACAAGTTTTGTTGAAAGACTAATTTATCAAATTAATCAACAATATTAAGACAGATATTACGCACGAGACAACCAGACTTGTACATAAATAGTGTAGGAAAGTGCAACGTTGCCGTCCGCGTCGTGTCGGTTTGCTAACGCTAGCCGGCTGCGGGCGCTGCGGCCATCGGATTAACTAACGCGCTTGACTGAGATTTCTGGTTGTGCAATGCAATATTTGACTTAGTTTCTATTTCCAAATTCAAATTGTTTAATAATATTTATCAATTTACATATTTTTACAGACAGTTTTATCGCATTGAATGCAATTCATTTGATAAAGTTTATCATATCTATAAACATAAATAATTTCACCCACAGCGACTGGAGTGGCAATCAACAGACGCGCACAGGGAGCTATGCCAATTAAAGGGCAAGTCTGCCGATGAATGTCAGAATTACCCGCGAGTAGCAGCGCGGTCGCACGGACGTCTGTTGGTGTGTGGCACCAACGCATTCAAACCGTTATGTCGTCGGTACGCAAGGCACCCACCGAACCACCATCTAGAAGAAATCGACGGATCAGGCCGCTGTCCTTACGATCCACAACATAATTCGACTGCCATTTTTGTTGGTAAGCAAAATTACATTACTATGCCACTAACGTTTTCGCTCATGCTAACTCTTTGTAGACAGGTACTTACCACTGTTTTATTGCACACCTACAATGTAACAAAAGAAAATTGCATACTGCGACACCGTAATACAAAACTCTGAAGCAAATTATGAACATGTGATGCATCTGTCTAGAAACACGAGTAAAATGGAGATACTGCGTTAATTACGCAGAAACTGCCATTTTCCTCGTGGCTCACGACTTTATTTTTTGGGTACTTATAGAGATTCAAACTGGTTAGTTTACCTTAAGAACAAAAGGAAACCAAAAACCACATCACGACTGGACGCATTTACCCACCATCCATGTTAACACGGATTCGGTATTTTATATTATCTACATTGTGGAAATAATTCTTTCCTTTTTTTCAGACGGACAATTATATACGGCAACGGCAGCAGACTTTTCTGGAACCGATCCTCTAATCTATCGCGAACCAGTACGAACTGAGCGCTCAGATCTCCGACTGCTCAACGATCCTTCATTCGTGGGAGCTGTAGCTTCTACCAGCCATGTTTACTTTTTCTATCGCGAAACCGCTGTCGAATTCATGAACTGCGGAAAGGTCAGTGTTGTTTATATACCATTTTTATACCGACTAAATTTATTTTGCGGTGAATTTTAAGTCATAGTTTTTAACATTATTCGTATTACCTCTACAGGCAGTATACTCAAGAGTAGCAAGGATCTGCCTTAACGATAAAGGAGGACCTCATACGTTCAGCGACCGTTGGACTTCGTTCTTGAAAACCCGCCTAAATTGTTCCATGCCTGGAGAGTATCCTTTCTATTTCGATGAAATCCGTAAGTTTAAAAATTAAGTTTTAATATTCCTAGTAGAATTTTAACTTGGCGGGTTTTATTAAATTACTTTTTTTTTACAGAGGCTACTACTGAACTAATAAATGGAATGTATGGCAAAAGCAGTAGCAAAAATGATATAATATACGCGGTATTTACTACACCTCAAAATGCAATTGGAGGGTCAGCTGTATGCGCTTTCGCTATGAGGGATATCATAGATGCTTTTGAGGGATCATTCAAAGGCCAAGAGGGTATGAACTCTAACTGGCTACCTCTAGAAAAGGAAAAACTACCAGAACACAGAGCGGGCGCTTGCGTTGAAGACAGCAGGACACTCTCTGATTCAGCAGTGAATTTTATAAAAACACATCCGCTAATGGATAAAGCTGTTCCATCATTCTTAGCGCGGCCAGTTCTCATTAGAGTTAGTTTACAATATAGATTTTCCGCTATCGCGGTGCATCCTCAAGTTCAAGCGATGAATGGAAACAAGTATGACGTCATGTACATCGGTACGGATGACGGAAGAGTTATCAAAGCTGTAAATGTAGCAGCTAATGAAGGCGACTTTGATGCCAGTGTAGACGAGTATAGTAGAAACCCTGTTAGAACAGCTGTAATTTCAGAAGTACAAGTATTACCTCAAGGCGTGCCCATCAAACAAATGCATGTCGCCCTAACCACAGAAAAATTAATTGTTGCCTCTGGCGATATAATCAGAGCAGTGACTTTGTCCCATTGTGGAAACGTGCTATCGTGCAGGTAAAAAATTATAATTTCTAAGAACCTTAAATATTACTACTTAATTATTTATCAAAACAAACAAAATAAATTATGAATTATGCTTTGGTTTCAGGGATTGTGTTGCGTTGCAAGATCCACACTGTGCCTGGGACTCCAAGCAGCAAGTATGTTCTTGGGTTGGAAACAGGCAATTTCCTAACCCTGAGAGGTTTCTACAAAATGTAGAATATGGAAAGACTGATATATGTAATAAGTTGCCAGCCCTCTTGCCGGGTGATAGACATAGCAATAGAAATCCAGGTACTAAGAAGCCCACCCAATCAGAATCAGACTTGCGGCAGAAAACTGACGATATCCAAAATGAAATATTAATAGAAGTTGTCGAAACTAATGTTTTGTCGGACGATAAAACCACTACTAACAACAAACATGAGACAGGTAAATAATAACTTAAGTGATGTTTTAATTGATTCCGGTAATAATATTGTATTTCACCTTTTGACATAAATAAAAAACTGTCACCACCACCTATTCGTCCATGAATTTGACTGCAAAATGTCATTGGATAGTGAAAGAAATTGTTTGTAAACAAACTACTTCTTTTACAAATATTTATTTAATAAGACCTCTGGCGCAGTTGTTAATTGCATACATACGGAGATCCAATTATATCACAAATATAAGAACAAAATTAAGGGAGAAAACTAAGCAAGGAGAAAATTAAAAAGTCTGAAATTTCCACTAAACTTGCTCTTTTACCAATGATAACCACATTTCTTTTCCTAAACTCGTATTTGAATGGGTCACTCTACAAGTCCCACACATTGTTATCGTTTTATTTAGAACAACAACAGAAACACAGTAACGTTATAAGTAACATAACAAAAGTGCTGCTTTCGCTCGGCATGGACGAGCTTTCAGTTTTTAACCCCATTAAGATGAATTTTTCATTGCAGACTTGCTGACTGTGGAGGCCGCTGACGGCAACATCTACAGCGCACAAGCCTTGCTGACCGCTGTCGTAGCGTCCTGCCTCGTCACGCTCATGGTCGGATTCGTTATCGGATATCTTTTTTCACGGCGATTTCGACACCCCTTTTTTACCGATACCTCACCCTTCAATGAACAACACAATCATTTGAACAGGTACCTACTTACATTTGCAAATACATATTATAACAAATATGAAATCGTATAAAAAGTTTTCATAGTTAGCATGACTGACATTCCAGTTTTCCTTTACAGGCGAGTTTTTATGATTTCCAGAAGTGAGTCATAGTTGTACCTAATCCGCAAATGGTCGCTGAAAGTTTTTGCCACATTTAAGCCCTCGCACTATAGTTATTATTGTTTTCTTTGACCTTGTACAGATCCGACATGCTTAGTCACAAATCGTTTTTGCACTACACATGTAACATATCTCTACATATAAATCAACCTTGATGAGAAACATGCTAATGATATAAACACATTAGCAAATCACTGTACAATAACACGAACAACTTTTTACAGTAGGTTATTATAAATACAAGGATAATAATGAATGTCTTTAGTTAATTAAAGAATCTATTTCAGATTAAGCCCGTTGGAGACACCGTTGAATGCCAATACTGCGTACATGCCTCGGTCGAAAAACGTGAACATGGTGGCGAATGTTTGTCCCAAACAGGACAACTTACACATGGAGCTTGGCAAGGAGCGTACGCTTGACTTGCGAAACTCTACCGAATCCCTCGACAAGGATCTCAAGTGCGGAACCTTACAGAAGGTTAAAAAGACTTACATTTGAAAATTACCGAAACAAACTGTGTATGGATCCATTGACAAGTGATTGAGACGATATTATCGTGTCGCGTGTGCCAAGTCTTCCGGAAACATTCGGCTAATACAGTGTTTTAATGTGGACTCAGTGTTTGGTTTACTATGATTTGTGTAAATAATGTGTCTCGTCTCCTGCCTGTGTACAGTCTACTGGTTATTCCTTATAGCTAATGTTGTTATTTACTCAAGTAAACGGACGATAAATATTGCATTTAAAAATGATATATTATCAGAATGACTGTAAACATTTGGGGAGTGTATGTTTCTAAGGAGTAGAACGTGTTATTGTTGTTTTTAGATGAAATCATTAAATGATATCGATTATAAATGAAAAAAAAAATCGTTACATCTATCATAAAAATTAAAGGACAACAATAAATCAGACTGATAGGACTCATTTATTATACACCGATTGTAAATATTCGGCTTTAGTATTAGTTAGGTAGGTACAGTTTTTGTCACATTCCATAATCCTAAATACGTAGGAGATAATATCAAGGTGCAGCTAAAATTGTAAATATAATTAAATGTGTATATAGCGTTGTATTGTTACTAGTATCTACAGCCAAACAGGCTCATCGATATCATGGCTTGACATGGTCAGCTCATGATTTTAGCGAAATTACATCGATATTCATAATTTAATGAATATTAATCAAATTAAATATCAGTTAACTTAGTATGTATTTTAATTTCGTTAGGCACATTTAATTTGCAGAGTAGCACAATAGTTCACTAAATTGGACATGGAGATTCTGTTTGCATGATTAGGTTTGAACGATTTTACTTATGTATTAGCTTAGCTGTGCTAGCTATAGAAGATAATTTTCATAATATCGATGAACTTCTTTAAATCAATGTTTAACAAAACCGCAAAATAGTATTATGAGCTGTAGTAAATAATAGAGGTATAAATTTTGTTACAATATAAAATCCTAATATAAATATTATTATAGCATGTATTGCTGTGCTAAGTGCATAGTGCCTTGTAGGTTGCCAATTTAGTGCCTAATGTTATGTAGGATACATCGGGACAGAGAAAATTATTTATTTATTTGTAAAATATTATATAACAGGCTTATTTCGTTCTCAATATTCGTACTAATTAAATATCAAACCAAATAAGCTTGACTAGCTAATAGGTATGTATTCCTGTGCAGATTTGCGTTTATACCATGGACTTAATTTAATTTCATCTTTATTTACTTATATAAAACGTGACCTCAGTATTGACGTGGATTAAAATACTTATTAGGCTGAAATAACCACCAGACATCTAAAAATGAGCTAGTATTCCCACCGTAAAATAATCAAAGTCTCTTTAAGTTAAGCAAAAATAAAATAACTATCTATTTCTGTACATAAAAGTAAATAAGCAGTAGAGGGTATGAATATACTAAGCGATTTATCTCTGTACGTATAAATAAAGTGAGTATCACAAAATGTTTCCTTTCAAAATGAATTAGTGTGTACCTATTAAATATTAATACCTACATTTTTGGATCATTTATATGAATACCGATGTTGTTATATAATATCAAAAACATACTGTAATGTCATCCAAATGTGTCATTAGTACTCACTACTCACTCAAAAATATGTTTTATTTATTATATTTTTTATATCATAATGCTGGTAATTATATAAATTTCAGTACTAGAAGAGAAAATATAAGTATTAAAACATTACAAAATGGTTTTATTGCAAATTACATACCTATAAATATACCCTAAAAAGTATAACCGAACAACTAAACACGCGCGAGCAACCAAATCGACTCATCCCCATTAAAATCGGTTCAGTTATTTTCGAGTAATTACGTACTGTTTGAGTCAAAATGCAAGGAAAATGGGAATATATGAAAAGGATTTAAAAAAAAAAGCAAATGGTTAAGGAACAATATTTTTTAAATTAAAATAATATTCAGTATTACCCCCCCTAGTCCTGATGACAGTTTGTAATCTTAAATATAAGATTCTTCATCGTAGATCGATGGAGAATCTTAGAGTTTTTCCCACCAAGTTTTTTTCGCTGTCTTGAGGAATTCCGTCCCACTCCTGTAAAAACGCCGTCTTTAGCTCATCGATATAGGCACAAAGGTGCCGATTTCCCATTAATTCTTGATGAGATTCATGTCTGGAATAAGCGCTGGACAGTCCATGGGCCGAATACTGACTTCCTCCAAAGAACTACCTCGTGATATGCGCAGTGCGACACCGGGTATTATCGTGCATCAACATAAAGGTTTCGCTGACAAAGTCCGCGTACGGAACAACATGTTCCAGAAGAATATCCGTGACATACCTATCAGCTGTCAGCCCTCCTCCTTGGCCTCCCGCAGGCACAAAAACGAACTCAGTTTTCTCTTTTAAGTAAAGAAATTCCAGCCCACATCAGGAGCCGCCACCGCGCCGAACACAACGAAGCAACACGGCGCAAATCGCTTTCTTGAACGCCTATATACACGAGCCCACTGCCATGTATAGGTCTCTCTCACAAGTGCATTGGAGCTGGTTCTCGGTCGTCGGTTGAAAGCACCAGTCTTTTGGAATCTTCTGTACGCCTTAGATACAGCAGATTGGCTTAAATGCAGCGTTGAAGCGACTGCCTGCTGACTGAGTCCCTGTTGCAAGAGCGCAATCAACTTGAGCGTTTTCTTCGGGCGTAGTATTATCTGTATCAATGCGTCAAAAGAATGATCACGATGCTGGGAGACGTGTTCAAGTCATCCAATTCCAATGGAAACCAAAAGATACAGGTAAACCAGTTGGAGGGTTTTTATAGGGGTATTTGTGGGCGCTAGTCGTGGGTACCGTAAACATTACATTTTCCTATAATTTCATTGTACGTGCTTAATCAAGAAATTACTGAATCGATTCTAATGCTTATGGTAAAGCTTTAAAAAGTTATAACTTTTTCAAAAATGTAATAAGTAATTTTAGAAAAAAACTACTTTGTATGCACTGTAAGCGGTTGAGTCGATTTGGTTGCTTGCAAGTAGTAGAACATTCTAATAAATACTTACATTAACCTATTGTTTTCTTATAAAATATTGAGACTTAAAAGTAACAAGCTAATCTTAAGATTAAGTACATATCTATCCATACTATCTATTCTTTGGATAGTCCTCAAACATCTTCAGTGTCAATATAATTAATATAGTTACATAAAAACTGTCTCTTTTCTAACGCAGTTTGAACTATACTTGTGTTGATAGTGACACCATCATCACAAGCTACTGCCTCCTCTTTTACTTCCGAGCACCCTTCGTGTATGAGTATAAAGTTGTGCAATATGCATGCCACAGATAAAAGAAGATTTACAGACTCGGCCTTCACAACATCAATATGATTCAACTTCCTAAATCTTTCCTTCATTAATTCAAATGCATGCCCAATATAGCTGCGAGTCTTCCAGTGAATCTCATTAAACTTCATCTCTTCACTAGTTAACAACTCCTCACTGGTAAATGGAGTAATTAAGTTTTTCTTTAATTTATATTCAGAGTCTCCCAAAATATGATTTTCAAACTCCACAAAATTCTTTAACTCATGTGCTAAAGCACTCTCTTTAAAAACCCTATTTTTTCTTGTCTTTCCTATTTCACCAATGTGAATATCTAGGAATATTAGAGATTCATCACAGACTGCTTGTAAGAGAACAATATCTGGTTTATCTTTTTTATTCCTTTTTGACCCAACTTTAAAACGACAAGTGTCAATGAAACCTACACAGTTGGGGAATTTAAATCTACTGTTCACCTTTATTCTTGTAATATGTTGTTCCTCTACTGATGGCCAGCTGATAAAACTAAACTTATGTTCAGTAAGGTGGGCAGCTATCTCATTAAATATATAGCTCACTGATGATTTGTGCAAGCCAAATAGTTTACCTATTTCATTATAAGAACAATCACTCACCAATAACCAAAGAAACACATGAACTTTCTTATCGAGGGGGATATTTCCAGGCTTCACATAGTTCTTCAAAAAGTTTATGAGTGTCTGAAAGGAACATGTTACTGATTATTTAGAAACTTTAACAAAGCAAACTATTAAGTAGGTAATAGGTACAGCAATCAATGTATAAAATCTGCTTAGCCTTTTCCCAACTGTATTGGGGTCGGCTTCCAGTCTAACCAGATGCAGCTAAATACCAGTATTTTACATGAAGCTACTGACAGCAGACAATGAATAAGTATAGGGTGCCTAAATAAAAGGTATCGAGAGATATTGTCAGAGGCCTGGGCGTTAAAACTCCGTCACCAGGTTAGTCACTAACCACACAAAAAAGAAAAATAAAAGCTAAAAGCAATAATTATCCAACTACTGATACCCTAATAAAAGCTGAAATTATATTAATAAGCTAGGTAACATTTAGCTAACCTGAACAGTACTCCTTTTCATTTTAAATCTCACAGCATAATCTTCGTCGGTAAAATTTCGCACAGTATTTTCATAAAATCCTTTAATACGGCGAGTAACGGGAATAATTCCAGGACATTGGTTTTCTACAGTCTGCGATGTGTGATTAAATTCCTTTTCGAAAGCTGTGCTGAACATATTCATATTGTCATTGTTTTCGCTAACTATATTAGCCACTGCTACAACTAATCTGTTCATCGTACAAGCATTGTCATTGTCCAAGAACATGCCCATTATAAATTCTTTTTGAAAATGATTCATTTTGTATTTCTCGGGTTTTACGATTGTTATGGTTGACTGACTTTTGAAGTTTTGAAAATTGACGTGTTTTTGTTTTGGTTTCGGTTTTAGCATTTCTGTCAATGTCAAATAGGGTTGTAACAACATATATGGACAAATGGTATTCCCGATAATTTTAATTTCTCATTTTTGATTATTGCCGGTCACGCAGCAAAGAATATTGTTAACTGAGTTTGCTTTCAATGAACATAGAATATCATTGTCACCCAAAGAGCAATGGAGAGGGCTATGCTTGGAGTTTCCCTACGTGATCGGAAATGAAGAGATTCGCAGGAGAACCAAGGTAACCGACATAGCCCGAAGAATTGCCAAACTTAAGTGGCAATGGGCAGGACGCATTGCTCGCAGAACCGATGGCCGATGGGGACGAAAGGTTCTGGAGTGGTGACCGCGTACCGGAAGACGTAGCGTTGGAAGGCCTCCCACAAGATGGACCGATGACCTTCTACAGGCCGCAGGAATCCGCTGGATGCGGGAAGCACAGAATCGGTCGAAGTGGCGATGCTTGGGGGAGGCCTATGTCCGGCAGTGGATGTCTTTCGGCTGATATGATTATGATGAGAATATCATTGTAACAGTCGTTTAAAGATAAGTAAATCTGAAAAACACAATATGACAGAACTTATCTGTGGCTAGACTGCTTTAGTTATTACTCTGAGGGCTAGACAACAACCAAAGAAGACTCTCCTCCTAGAACACGCAGTGACTTTCATCGCCGTTCGACTCGCTGGCTGGCTATTTCCTATTTATTTTATTAATCTTCACACACAGATTTTGACATCGCTAGCGAGGAGTAGCGACTAGCGACTAATTGGCTGTAATGCTACGGCTACACTGTCACGTTATCGCGAACTTTACTTCGTGCGCACTCTGTTGCTCAGCGAGACGTCGAGCGGTGTGTGAGGGAGAGCGCGCGAAGTAAAGTTCGCGATAACGTGACAGTGTAGCCGTAGCATTATAAATGCAAAGTCACATCACTAGATTCTTTCTCTGATTCTGTGAATCTGTAACCTCATTTTATGACTAATTTACTAGTCTTTATGTAACAAAACCTCAGAGTAATTACTCTGAGAACAAAACAAACAAAACAATTCACAAAATATTTTTACCACATTTACACAACTAACTATTTACACTATTTAAATATTATGTAGACTATAATTAAATATTATGTATATTATGTTTACAAACTAATAGAAATATTATGTAAATAAGTAAAAAAAATAAAATAAAAAATATAGAGGGAATTTAAATATTTGTAAAAAAAAAACCTCAAATGTTAGTCAAGCAGCGTTGTCACATCTGCCAACTTTGTGGTAGATCTACCTATTACACCTCCCATCTACCTATCTACCAACTTCGGCCAAAATCTACCTATTTTTCAAAATATTACGATTGAAAACATTTTTTCGCTTAAATTGTGTAAGTCTGTCCGTCATGCATGGCTTACACTGTAAGCCATGCATGACGGACAGACGACACTGACACTGACAGTTAGTAGCGTTCCGAAACAATCTGTGACTGTGCTCCGATAACTCTTTCCGTCGGTTCGGTATTGATGTGAGCGGGAGCGAAGTGAGCGTGACAACGATACATTGTGGGTTGTTTGTGGACAAAATTATCGCGAACTGGAACGTTTGACATTTTTTGATGAAAAGTGAGTTCATTTTGTTTATATTTCGTTCGCGGCCATTTGAATTTTGTATGTAACTATTAAACGCCTGCTACACGGTTGCCAACCGCGTCCCGACAGAGGTGACCTTGGTGGTTTACAACCGTGTAGAAGATAGTTTACAACCAAACGTTGAACAATTTTGCTCAATTTTGCTCTGTCGGGGACATGGTTGGCGACCGTGTAGCAATCACATCATGGCATCACCAATAAAAGAATAAAATCTCTTTAGAACAGAAAACCTTTTTATTTATTCGAATTATTCTGAAAATGTACTGAAATTAGGGATCTACCAAAAAAATCTACATATTTCTACCTATTTTTGACATGCCAATGCCATTGCCATCTACCGATTTTATAAAATCAGGTGTGACAACACTATATCAAGAGTTCAAGACAATCTGTCATTAAACAGCTGCTTTTCCCAGCTTTTCCTGAAACTTATAATTCAGATCGATTTTGTATGTACTGTCTGCAAGAAGCCGGAGAAACCGTAAAAGTAACCAAAGACCCGTTTTGTAACAAATTCCTTTATTACCTAAGTACTACGTTAAAGTAGCTTTAATGTTTGGTGAAACCACAAGGTTTCTTTAACGTCAAAATTCATTTGCTTAGAATTCTGGTTTGCAAACGGTTTAATTTAAAGCCTACTTCAATGGCTAAAGATGTTGCTTCCTTTTTTACTGGGGAAGAAAGGTATGTATCGTTTTATAAGCCCTCCAAAACTCTAAACTTGTTATCTACTAGGTTATTAGTACTACTGTCGCATTTGTTTGCATTTAAAATTACTGCATATTAAGAGCGGTTTCGCACTACGTCCGTCCCGAATCCGAATTCAAGATCCGAGTTCAATCCGAAATGGGAATGTTTTAAATTCGGATGGACAGAGCTCAGATCTAGTGCGCAACCCCTCATACAAACAGTACTATGGCTACTTCGGACCGAAATTTCTCGGATTCGTATCGGACGTAGTGCGAAACTGCTCTAAAGCTGCTCATTCATTCAATGGAATGAGAAATAATTAATGTACTTAAACATTATTTCAGCATAAAAAATCACAAATTAATATATCCTTCTGCATCAAGAAACCAAGATCCAATACTACAGGTTTTGAAAAGGTTTATCATCTGTGATGTTGAAAATATTCAGGATGAAGAGAGCCCATTATTCCTGGAGATAGCAGCAGGCTCTGGACAACACTTGGGACATTTTGCACCCCACTTCCCTGGAGTTAGGTTCCAACCAACTGAAGTGGATGATAGTTTGTTAGGCAGTATAACTTACTATGCTGAAAATTGTCCTACAAAAAACATACTGCCACCAAAACTTATTGATATAAGTCAAAAATTATCATTTTATGGCTTTGATGAAAACAGTGTGGACTATATGTATAATTCTAACATGATTCACATTAGCCCATATGCATGCACAATTGGATTGTTTGAAAATGCTGGAAATTATTTAAAACCAGACGCTCTTATGATAACCTATGGGCCTTATAGTAAAGATGGTGAAATAACGCCTGAGAGTAATGTCCAATTTGATGCTTCACTTAGAGCACGTAATGCAAGTTGGGGTCTAAGAGATATTGCAGATCTTATCAAATTAGCAGAAAAGAATAATTTGTCCCTAATGGATACAGTAGAAATGCCTTCAAATAACAAAACCTTAATATGGAAAAAAAACTAAAAGGTGTAGGTATCCAGATCTGTTATAAGTATAATGATACTGCCTGTATGTATTCCTAATATACAATATAGACTATACATATACAGTACATCAGCTTTTTGTTTTTAATACTTCTGTGGCAAAAACTATTAACCCCTACCCATTAACTGTCTGAGCGCATAAAAAGGGATATTTATATGCTCAGACTGGCATGTCAGTATCCCATCATTCTCTTTTTGATGTTTCACATCTGCCGGGTTTACTGTGACCACATTTTATTTTTAACCAGCCTATTTTTGTCCCACTGCAGGGCACAGGCCCACAGGTCTTCCCATACAGAGAAAGCATGCACATTGATCACCACACTTGCTCAAGGAGAGTTGGCGATTTCAGATTCAGAGTTAATTATATGTAAATAAAATTTTTATTTGTGACTTTATTGGGCTCACTCACAACTCACAGTCAGTGGCTTAACTACTAAGGTGCAAAGTGGTGAGCAGGGCCCGCGGTGTTTGGGGGCAATCAAAATCTAAATCTAAAGTAGCGAAATCGGAACTTATTTCACCGCACTGTGCGTGCGACTGTAGTGGCAACAGGACGTATTTTTTATATTGTGCGGAGATATGGCGAAGGAGAAGGAGCGAGAGTCCTGGACGAAAATAATTGATCTTTTCAAGGAGTTGTCGTATTTATGGGATAAAAAAATATTAGTAAAAATCTATTTAAAACAAGCTTTTATTGAACTAAAAAGTACAAAATAAACCTTACGTAAACCGATAACTTTAATGTTTTCTTAAAAGCTTGAGGCTTATGTTTATGTTTAAGAAGGACGTTCACGCCTCAAGCTTTTAAGAAAACATTAAAGTTATCGGTTTACGTAAGGTTTATTTTGTACTTTTTAGTTCAATAAAAGCTTGTATTAAAAAGATTTTTACTAATATTTTATTTTGTGTTTTTTAGCATTAGTATTTTGATAAAATATCTGTTCTGTCACTTTCACTTGTCTAAACAAATCCAACGAGTTCAACACAACAGGGCTACCTTGTAAAGTTGAGGTTTTCCTGTGGCTACCTTCCGGCACTATCATCACACCCTAGACTACACCTCGGGAAATAGTTTTTGACAAAAGATCTTATTTAGTTGAGGATTTTCCATGACCACTTTCTATGTGTCATCTCTTTTCAGCTCTATCATCAGACCCTGGATACTACTTTGGGCTATATTTCTAGTCAAGACAAAACCAACTAGTTCAAACTCGATGGTAGTCTAGTTTTTTTTTGAAGTTCCTATGTTAATCTTCCGGCTCCATCATCAGACCCTGAATTCCATTGAAGTATAATAGCACAATACATATCCATGTATAAAATGTCGTGTTTATCCTGTTGATTATTGAGGAATCTCGTCGTCTGGAGCCAATCCCGGGTGCAGCAGCCAGGTCATGTTGGAATTTAGAACGGAATATCATAATTAAATGCGTATATAAAATTTCCTGCTTGTACTGTTGACCGTTGAGGAGTTACCTCGTCTGGAGCCAATCCTGGGTGCAGCAGTCAGATCATGGTGGACTTTAGAATGGTCTATCATAATTATAGCGTATATAATGTTACGTGTCTATACTGTTGGCCGTTGAGAAGCTCCCTCATCTGGAGCCAATCCTGGGTGCAGCAGTCAGGTCATAATGGACTCTAGAACGGACCATCATAATTCAAGCGTATATTAAATTTCGTGTCTGTACTGTTGACCGTTCAGGACTTCTCTCGTCTGAAGTCAATCCTGGGTGCAGCAGTCAGATCATAGTGGACTTTAGAACGGTCTATCATAATTAAAGCGTATGTAATATTTCGTGTCTCTACTGTTGCCCGTTGAGGAGTTCCCACGTCTGAAGTCAGTCCTGGGTGCAGCAGCCAGATCATGCTGTAATTTAGACCGGACTGTAATAATTAAAGCGTATATAAAATTTCCTGTTTGTACTGTTGACCGTTGAAGAGTTTCTTCGTCTGGAGCCAATGCTGGGTGCAGCAGTCAGATCATGGTGGACTTTAGAGCAGTCTATCATAATTAAAGCGTATATAATATTTCGTGTCTGTACTATTGGCCGTTGAGGAGTTCCCTCGTCTGAAGCCAGTCCTGGGTGCAGCAGCCAGATCATGGTGTAATTTAGAACGGACTATCATAATTGAAGGATATATAACATTTCGTGTCTGCGCTGTTTATCGTTGAAGAGTTCCCTCGCCTGAAGCCAATCCTGGGTGCAACAGCGAAATCATGATGGACTTCAGATCGGATCGTCATAATTAAAGCCTATATAAAATTTTCTGTTTGTACTGTTAACCATTGAGGAGTTCCCTCGTCTAGAGTCAATCCTAGGTGCAACAGCCAAATCATGGTGGAATTTAGATCGGACCGTGATAATTAAAGCGTATATAAAATTTCCTGTTTGAACTGTTAACCGTTGAGGAGTTCCCTCGTCTGAAGCCAATTCTAGATGCAGCAGTCAGATCATGGTGGACTTTAGAATGGTCTATCATAATTAAAGCGTATATAATGTGTCGTGTCTGTACTGTTGGCCGTTGAGGAGTTCCCTCGTCTGGAGTTAATCCTGGGTACAGCAGTCAGGTCATAATGGACTTTAGAACGGACTATCATAATTCAATCATATATTAAATTTCGTGTCTCTACTGTTGATCGTTCAGGACTTCCCTCGTCAGGAGCCAATCCTGGGTGCAGCAGTCAGATCATGGTGGACTTTAGAACAGTCTATCATAATTAAAGCGTATATAATATTTCGTGTCTGTACTATTGGCCGTTGAGGAGTTCCCTCATCTGAAGCCAGTCCTGGGTGCAGCAGCCAGATCATGGTGTAATTTAGAACGGACTATCATAATTGAAGGATATATAAAATTTCGTGTCTGCGCTGTTGATCGTTGAGGAGTTCCCTCGCCTGAAGCCAATCCTGGGTGCAACAGCCAAATCATGGTGGAATTTAGATCGGACCGTGATAATAAAATCGTATATAAAATTTCCTGTTTGTACTGTTAACCGTTGAGGAGTTCCCTCGTCTGAAGCCAATCCTGGATGCAGTAGCCAGATCGTGGTGGAATTTAAAACAAACCATTATAATGAAAGCGTATATAAAATTTCGTGTCTGTACTATTGGCCGTTGAGGAGTTCCCTCGTCTGGAGCCAATCCTGGGTAGCCAATCAGGTCATGTTTGTCATAAAAATGTATTGTCATCGGAATTGAACCAACATGAAAGATATCAACTCCATGGAGTTAGAGGAAGTGGTCTTAATTCAGCTTGCAAGAATCCACCTAAACAAACATACTAACTTACAAACAAACATTGCAAGTTGAATAAAAGCTTTTAAAAAACATAAAGAGTATTTTAACCGTGATATGAGGCAGGAGGCCTTTAAAATGCTATTACAAGTGTACAATGAAGAGGTCGGTAAAGACACTGCGAAACTTGAAAACATGCGTACTACGGGTGGCATCTCGGATCGACGAGCACTTTGCTGCGCGGTGGGTTACGTACTAACTGGCAGGGCAGGGACGTGTGTAGAGTAGTAGCCGATTTCATCCCCACCACCACTCTCCCGATATTGCCTCTGATTTTAGGGCCGTGTGTATGCGCTTTTATGTGTTCTGTGCGCCTGACGAGGCCCCGCCCCTTTAGGCCTGAAACTGCGTTAAGCGGGTACCCGCGACGGGCACCCGTCGCGTGTCTACGCGCGTGGACACACGGATGGGCTCCGTGCGAATGCGACGGTCCCCGACGCGGGTACTCGTCGCGGGTACTCGTCGCGGAGAAACATAATTCAAAGGGGTTTGAAGATTTTTGTATGGAGGGTGGCCCTAACATGATGATTTTGATTTTTTTTCAGAATCGCGGAAAAAATCGGAAGTTACATATTTAGATAGAGGACACTTAAACAAACAAAAAAAAGTCAAATGACATAATATCCTAAAGAGTCAGGTTTCGAAGTTATTCACCGAAATATAAGTCAAAAACTGAACCCAAAAGCAAGGATTTTTTTGTTATTTTCCCTTCAGGTAAGTATATTGAACTATGAAAACATTGCATCATGTATAGGTAATATTTTAGTTAAGAGCGAAAGAGACAACAATATATGTATACCCTCCGCCGAATGAGGACGTATGTTATATGGTATATGTATTATTATGGTGCATGGCATGGACGCGACACCAAGAAAATCCTATTCAGCCTCCCGCTGCCTTCTTGGATGATATTAATTATACCGAATATGATTAAAAATCTTAATGTTTTATCCACTAGGTGTAGTCAATTAATTCATGTGTAAGTAACTACAACATAAATACCTAAATAAATTCGAAAAAATTGATATTTTTATCTTTGAATATCTCAGAAACGTGACGCTTTATGATGTTATGTTAAATGAAGTTTTATGTTTGTATAAGTGTCCCCTATCCAAATATATGACATTAATTGTGCACCTTGATTTTGAAAAAAAATCAAAATGGTGGCTGATTTTAGGGCCAAAATCTTCAAACCCCTTTTTCCGCAAAATCACCTAGTAACCTTTCGAGTCGTGTAACCTAGAAGTAATCTAAAGGAATAAAAAATCACCTAAAAGGTTACAAAAGTAACCTTCTGGCAACACTACTGTTACCGCTGGCGGGAACCGCGCGTGCCCCCGCGCGGGCGTCCGTTGCACGGAGACGGGACACGTGGCGCGGGTGCGGGGCCCGCCTCCGCGCGACGGACGCCCGCGCGTTTCTCCGCAACGGAGCACTTTTGTATGGAACCGCGCGGACGTCCGCTTAACGCAGTTTCAGGCCTTAAGGGGGATGCGCCAAGGTAGCCCGCGAAATTCAAATTTTCTTTCGTTTTCTGCAATTTGCAGCTCAGTGTCATGTTGTATGTTGATTAAAATATGATTCGCGACCGTAACAAATATGGCTTTACAGAATTATAATAATCATTAGAATTAGCAATACAACTCCTTAAGTTAGCAAAGGTCAAATTGTCAAAATAACTAATTCATGATTTCATGAATTAGTCATTCATGCAATACAGTTACATAACCAGGGACTATTTTGGTTACCCATTGAAAGGGTTTTCGATAGGGTTTTTCTAAGCAGTTAATTAAAAACCCATATCCTCTCAACGGGCAAGCCCCCCTCAGCGCCATCACGCGGATCTGTCAAAGCGCATCTGTTACCCCTCAGGGGACCACCCAGAAGCGTGACCACTTGAGATTAAAACTACGATATCTCTAAAGTTTTGTATGGGAGCTGATTATACCACTTACACCGTTGGAATCAGTATAAAAAAAGCTAACACAATAGAAATGGATAGCTAAATGTTTTTTTTCGTAATATATTGTTAATTTTAATGTAAAGTCGCGAGAAGGGGGTTTTTTCCCCATTAGCGTCAAAAAGATTTTTTTTGAAAAAAAGTGAAAACGAAAATTGCAATAATTATTTTTTTTTTTAATTGATACACTATTGTACATTAATAAATTAAATAAAACCCCACACCTCTGCATACATTACTTTTAAACTAAAAATAAAACAAATGCTTACCAATCATGACGTCACCGCGCCGTAACCCGACACCTCGATAACAAAGGGCTCTTATCTTTTTTGTTTCGGAGAACTCGTAACAAAAAAACCCACTTGTATCGTAGCTTATCTATTGTTTTGTCGTGGACACGTGCACACACAGTCTCAACTGATAAAATTACATGTTTTTTAACGAATTTCACAACACCATATTTACAAGTGAACGGCGAAAAAAGTTCGCTTAAACTTTGGATCACAGTTTTTATTACGATGCACTTTATTCAAATCTGAATATACATTCAGTCGTAGGATGTTATTTACTGATGGAAAAACACCAGACAAAGGCTTGTTGCCTCAAAAAACAATATCGAAATCACAAAAACAAAATGTAAACAAGAGACGTCAGCCATTTTGCAGACACTTCCCCACAGACTAAAAGAATAAATCATTCCGGCGCGAAACATTTAGTCGATGTTTAGCATGTGATGTTCTATACCTTTCCTGTTTTTTCCTCTACACTCTGTATAAGTTAGAATAAGATCGGTATAGTGTCCACAGGCAATATATGTCAGGAAAAAACAGGCGTCAGAACGCGGTTGACCGTTGTTGACCGACACGCGAAATTTGACAATCGACTCCTGGAGTTTGCTTGACCGACGAGAGGATATGATGTTGATAACCTATTTGAACGGCTGGAAGGGTTTTCGAAGGGGCTTTTCTAAGCAGTTAATCAAAAACCAATACGATGTGGGTAACCCTTTTGAACGGCTTAATTTAAGCCATTCAAAAGGGTTATACTTTCAACTCTCTAAACGATAACAGCGTAACATTCCGATCGGAGCAATGTAATATGATCGATGATGGGCATAGTTTGTAAAATGGAATAGCACGCATTAAAGCCCTATTACATTTCGACTGATTTTGACGGTGATTTTTGCGTTAAATGGGCAACTTTGGCGTTCTTATTCTGAGTAACTGAAAGACTTCGACAACTATGACTTAATGAGTGGTGGGGAAGAGTTATTAGTATCGCTTTTTGCAATTGTTGCTTAACTATTTATTTAAAGCCAAAATTCCGAAGCAATTTTTTCATAAAATGCGCGACAGCACTTTTTTGAGCTCGTGGCTTGAACTATTGTGGTATATAGCAAAGCCAGCGATGGTGGATGGTTCGTGGTGCTTACTCCACCCTACCCATCACCTACTTAGCACAAGTTTATTGAATAACCTTGTGGTAACCCGAACAAAACCCTTATAATAAATAGGTTATTATAATGAAGGGGTAACCCGTTCACTGGGTTTCAAGTATAGAACCCATTCAATGGGTTATCATGTAACACTTTCACTGGGTTTCAAGTAAGTATAGAAACCGTTCAATGGGTTATCCATATTTGATATTGACGAGTTAACCCTTTTACAGGGTTCCGAGCATAGAACCCATTCAAGGGGTTACATCAGAACAAAGGTAACCTCATAAACGGCTTACCCCTTCGAAAAGCTTAACCTGTAGGGTCCCTGACATAAACTTAGAGAATTATTGTATTGATGACTTTTATGATTATAATTCTATAAATAAACATTTGATACCACCGCGAATCATATTTAGATCAACATACAACCTGATACTGACCTGCAAATTGCAAAAAACGTAAGAAAATTTGAATTTCGCGGGCTATATACCTTGGCGCATCCCCCTTAATGGTAAAGGTGAGATGTCAGAAAGCGACTACTGTAAAGTGGGTGACAGACGTGCGAACTTAAAGTACGCGGTTTTTAAGTTCGCTTACTTACTCGGCTCGCCGTCCGTCGGTGACTCACGTCAAGCTTGCACACACTGTATCGCGATGTTGTCGAATTTCCTGAACCATAAAAAAAACCTTTTTGCAAAAAATTAAGCCGACGAAAAAAAAATCGGAGCCGTCTTTGGGGACTGCCGATAGAAGTGAAAACTAAGTAACGCCATCTAACGAAAATGTCAGGAATTTATTTATGTGGGGCATGCTGTCAGTACAAGAACGAAAGCTGTAGCTCCATGAATGAATGAAATGCACAGATCCCAGCGTGGTATAACGCTGACTCGATAAATCGAATGAACCCCAAGATTTGGACTACCCCATGAAACCTCATGTTTCAAGGGACTACAAAGGCCATTTTGCATATCAGTGAGTAGACCAGGGTGGCGCGGTAATGGTAGGGAAGACGTGCCCTGAGGATAAGGAAGGATTTGCGAGCCGTACCGGATAAACATACTAGAGTAGGCATTGGAATAGTGGAGACACAGGTTTTATTCATTATTGGATGGGCATCTTTTTATGACGTCGCCGTTATGTTGGTTCAAGTCAATCTTCCCCGGTGGATCTTGAGTCGAGGTTGCACTGCTTTCTTGGCTCTTTTCTATATCGCTGCTGTGCTGTGTTACATTTAGCTGTTTATAAGTCTTCGTCGGAAGCCTCGCTGCTATCCGTTTCAGGTTTCTTGTAGATCTCGCTGGCAGCCTTCATAATCTTGTGTCGGTCTGTAGCCGTGTCCATCCAAAAGTAGACTTCCTTCCGCTCCTTGTCGAAATAAGTCGAGTCCTATTTCAGGTTGTCGTTCCATGTGTAGATAGGACGGCCTACTTTCTTGGATTTGGCCTTGTACTGCATTGCTGCGTTTAGCAGGCGTGGTTTGCCGCGCCTGTAAACCTGTGCGAGATAGCACATCCTGTGATTCTTGATGCGTTTGGTTACTGTTTTCCCGTCCAAGATTTCGTGCATCTTCTTTTGTCTTGGTTTATTTTTGGCGTGGTTAATCAGGTCTCTCATATCTTCTCACTCTTGACCTGTTAGCTTTGATGATAGCCGATACTTCTATAACCGTATATCATACAAGGTACAATCACCATTCGATACATGAGTCTGGCTAGTTTCTGAGTTTATTAAGAATGGTATGTGACTTTGCGTTTCTAGTAGCCTGTTCACACCGTTTTCTAATTGTGCTTCTCCTGCTTAACGCAGATGTTATATGTATACCTATGTGTCTAGGTATTTAGGCATCGACGATAAGTAGATTTACTTATACAACCTCAATATTGCTTCTTTTTGTTTCTTTTTCTTTTTTACTTTGACGTCTGTCACAAACTGACAATGAAATATAGTAGTCTCCCGTAGACAACGTAGTCTCCCATAGTATTATTATACTCTTTGATAGTAGTCGAGTTTATAACTTTTGGAGTCAAAAGTGATCACGAATATATGGCAGCTGTACTAGTAGTAAATGTTTGGTATAATTTACAATCACATACTTTTGAATCACTTCGACTCCAAACAGTTCTGACGCGAACTCCGTTCATTAGTATTGAATTTCTGATTTTGATCATCTACTTTTGCTGTTGACTGTACCTACTACGCTTTGGAATGGGCAACTAGCTTCATATTTCTGACTGACTGACTCCTTGACAATTCAAAAGTGCCTGTTTAAGTCTACCGGAATCTCATGGCAAATGGAGAAATAAAAAATTGTTGCGTGCAATACTGGGGAAATTGGATTAAACGATCTTGATACTGTTAAATTTTTATTTATGTCCTTAGTATTAATGAACTTGAAGTATATAAGGTATGTGTATGAAGAATGTTGTTATACATTGGGTTCTTAACATAGGAAAATATGTCATGAAAAATAAATCAATCGTACATTACTTTATGTACTAATTTATTATATATCATTTAAATCATACTAAAACTTAACACCTCATTCAGAACTAGAAAACGATTCCAAGAACTCTACTTGCATTTCTTGTTCTTCATCAGACGATGAAGATAAAGAGGTATTTATTATAAATCGCTCTTCCAGCATTTTTATTATTCTATCTTGCTTGATGAAATCGTTTTCACTTTTCTTTACATGTTCACAACATTTTTAGATGGACTTGCAATATCTTTGCTTTGCCAGCACTTGTTCATAGATCTAACATGAACCGTGAATATAAGTCTCATCTAAATAAATCACATCCAATTTATTATGCTCTTCAGCTTCGCCGTTTTCTTTTATACGCTTCAAAAATTTATATCTTTGTAGTTTTATGTCATCTCTCTCCATCAGAATGGTCCTTTTTGATTGACATTTAACATATTCAAAACCAATCTCCTTAAGTATAAGTCTGTAAAAAATAATAACATTTATCATGTTACTCAAACGATAGCTTAGTCATTCATCATTATCATCATCAGTCTATATACGTCCCACTGCAGGGCACAGGCCTCCTCTTACGAGTGAGAGGGATTATTACTTTAAATTTTTCTTACCTCTCCCTCCGTTGAAATCAATATTTTGTCGAAGAATTTGTAACAATTTCATTACTGTTAGAATTTCCTTCCGAACTGTATAGAATTCTTTTACTTTATTCCTAACTCTAAATCGAAACTGTCCAAGTTGATTTTATTCTTCCCCCCTCTCCGCTTTTTACCAGGCGTGTAAAATACACCATCATTCGATGTGCCCTCACCTACAATTCATCGTATAATAGTACTGGAAACCCCTTTAGAGAAGCTACAATTAAGTAAGAAAAATATGAAATAAGCTACAAGTATCAAAACAACTCGGTCCAACTTACCGGTCAACTCTACGACGCGCTTTAAAATGAAAGATTGATTTTGATTTACGCCTTCTTCTTCCCTTATTTTACGATACACATTGAAAACAATATTTCTCGCGTGAGATCGAAGTGGCTTTTTCGACATTTTCACAAAATCAACAAATTGTCAAGAAGATAACACAAAATCTCAGCAGCGGTTGACAAATCTCGTAATTTGATTTGACAAGTGACAATTGACATTGCCATATGAAAATCAATATTTTTTATATTTTTTTTATGCCATGAGATTCCGGTAGACCTTTATATGGTTAGGTAATTGAAATAAATTATTTGAGTTTGAGTTTTGAGTTTGACAAACAGATTATTTTGACAGATTGACATTTTATGCATCCGTTTCAAATGAGGTTTCAAAGCTACGTCTTTAAACTCGTAAGTGGCAACGTTTTTCAGAAATTGTTTGTAGGACGCTGCTCCTCTAGTATTGTATAACCTCATTGGTTTCAGGGTTCAGTTTTCGACTTATATTTCGGTGAATAACTCCGAAACGTGACGCTTTAAGAACCGACAAGCCGCGGGCTCGAACCTCGAACTCACTGGTGGGCGCGGCCAAAAAGCACGCTATCTCACTTGGCATGAGCTTGGCATCGTATGCGACAGAGATAGTATCAGTGATGAGCAGTTAGACGCTAGTCTAGCCGCACGTCTAGTTAGCGCGCGCACACAAACACCGTTCCGAACTGAAACGACGTTACACGAAGCACACTGTATGCACCGCCGCTGTGCCGCTCGCCGAGAATGATAGATAATAATGTATGTGTAATTGTTATAGTTGACTACCTATAAATTGTTTACAAAATTACTTAAATTATCTTCTTATTTTTAGGTAAGTAGGTACCTACTTACTTAGTTACCTACTCATGGATGTACGCATAAGGTAGGTACTTACCTACATTTTAGTGTTCACGACTGTTTGTGATATGTATGCTTGTAAACTTAGTTATACTTGTCGAGGTAATTATTACATTAGGTACCTACTAAGCAGAATGCAAATGTAACGAAACTGTTTTGTTTTTGATAAGATTAAAAAAAAGATTCCAAAGATAAAATAGGATTAAAAATAACGACAGATGGGTTAGAGTAGTGTTTTTCAACCTGTGGGTCGCGCTCGCGACCCCCAACCTCTACAAGGGGTCGCGAGGCCTCAGGGAAAAATAAAACATGTTAAAAAATATATTTTTTTAACTTTGGTTTTGTTGATTTGAATAATTTCCAGCAGATTTTCTTTTAGGTTGGTTCCCAAACTAGAGTCATCTATATTTGCATTTAAAAACGTAATAACTGTTCTAAGAAATGAAATGAAATGAAATGAAATGAAATTGTTTATTCTGTAATAAATAGGATATCGGAATCACTTTTACACGTCATATTTAAAAAAATGTTTAAAATAAGCTAGATGAGGTAAATTCCTCGTAGCCATGACCCTCATTATATCCATCAATTATACGACAAAAAATTTACAGTCAATCGTATGTCTTGCTTGTGGCTCTATGGTTTCTTGTGGTGTTTTACAACGACCTTTGGACTTGTTGCTGGATGTTGTTACTGCTCTCCTGACCGACCCGCTTTGCATCACGGACTTTGCATCTTCTCATTTCGATTTACTTTGATTACTCACACTTTGGACGACGGATTTTACCCTATTTCTAAGTGCTCGTTTACGACGACGCGGAGCGTTGAGCGAAGCGTGCAGCGTGGCGTTTCGCGGTACGTCGGACGTTTTTTCAGTTTACAGACAGGCGGCGCGTGCAGCGGCCCGCGTCATCACACGCGCAAACACAAACATAATGGCAAATTGTGATGTTGTTTATGAAGACTTGGGGCGTGGTGCGTACAAAGCCGCGGGCCCCGCCGCATACCCCGCCACGGTTGTCGCTACGTTTTACTGTGAACGGGGAATTGCAAAAATAACTAGCCGCAATGCAGCATGCGCCGCCGCGATTAACGTCGCGTGCGACGCGACAATGCCATCTGCGGGCTCCGCCTACATTTCAAGCAAACGCTTGTAAAATCGCTTCTCCGTAAACGCTCTCATACAACGCCATTATGTTTGAATTTAGTACGGCCCGCGCCGCCAAACGCAACGCGCAACGCCCCGCGTCTCCGTAAACGAGCACTAATGGAGAACCGGCGCTGCATTAACTGTTGTATAGCAACGCTTCGCATAAGGAGCCATTTGTTGGATTCGGATGAAATCCAATCCAAAGACAGTGGATTACTCCGCGGTTGTTGAGTTTTAACATTTTCAGTAACGTCTTCAGCACTTCTTATTAGGGTGCATATTTGTTTATACGTAAGTTTTATATTTTAGGTCACTGCGTCTGAACATTGGTGCCATTTTGTTGGTTATTGGCTTGGCACACTTTATCACAGTCTGGTACAAGGCTTGGTCCAACACCAAGCCCTAGGGTTGGTCATCGTCATGAGTGCGCAAACTGTGGAAGATCCCTGCTGCGTGTTCGTTTTCACACACTGACCCGTAATAAGGAGAGCAAAAGACACATTTTTCTCAACAAGTTAGTATAAAAAAAAATTATGTATTATGTACATAATACATACATTTTTTTCACGACTGCTTAAATATATTTATCCAATACCACCTTTTATATTTACCTGAGTGTTTCTCAAAACAAATGTACGTAACGAAAAAGTTGTTACGAAATATTGTTACGAAATAGTCCTAGATGTAACTAAATAGTAAACATAAGGCTTGTTACACATACATTGGAGAATTATAATTTATTTGATATGTATATTCGTAATTTTTATGCATTGTTCTCTTAATTATTTATTGTATTTTCTTTCATGACGAATGACGTCATGAAAGGTATCGGATTTTTATTAATATTTAAAAAATAATTTCACTTTTGTATTTCTGAAGTTAATACGCATTGTATAGAGTGAATAAAAAAAATCATGCATATACCTATTTCAGTACCAACCTATTAATAAAACTTGAGACTTTCAAATTCGCGAAGGACATTTTTTTTTTAATTTGCCAGTAAATGATTATTATGCTTTTAGTAGGCAATTAAAAGAACTGTATACACTCAGCTTTACACTGTACTTTTTCGTAACGTAACGAAATTCATAAGAAACGTTAGGAAAAAGTAATAAAAATTGTACAAAATTGGGTCTTAAAAAATCCATGGTTTGATAAAACCTGAAACTGCAAATAATATAATACGCTTAAATGTTCTTACGACACGTATTACAGTAATTTAAGTAAATCAAGACTTACCTTAATGTGAAAAAATGCTATAGTATTTCTTGTAACGAAAAAGTAATCTCACATAAACAACACGTTCAAAACTGATTTTCACATTAAATTTATGGCGGGGACGTCAGACCAACTTCCAATCAGAATGAAGCTAGTGTTGCCCGTGTTAAAAGGTAACGGATGCGTTCAGAAATTACGTGGAAGTAGGAATAAAACGTAACTAAAGAGTAAGTTACTAAAAAGTAAATGAACAAGACTCATTTTGTTTTTCGCATTTTTTTAATCTTTTTATTAAGAAACCCCATAGAAAATCACTATTATACAGAAACTCAATTTAATCAAGATCCGTAATACACAAAAATGCATAATATTAACGCGACCTAACGTATTTTATGAAGTGTTACAGGTATGAGGTCGTAGGGTGGCAATTTGATTTTTGTATGAAACGCAAAAAACATCGTTTTGAAAAAGCTTTCTAAAATTAGGTAGATATTATGATTATAATATTTATTCTTCACAACTTTAAAGTTTAATAGTTTTTATTCACAATTACGTTATTTTTTGTACGAATGGTTAAATAAAAACATCGTAATTTTGTTACTATTTCGAGGCACACTTTTTTTTCAACGGATGTACATTTATTTTGAGAAATACTCACCTATGTTATGAAATGATACATTATGAACTTTTTCGCATACATAGATGAGATCGACAAGTTCTATTTGCCATCCATGTTGGCAACGAGCAAACAAACATCAAACGACTGATGACGGTCAACAACAATAAGAAAGGCAAAGGCAAAGGCCCTTTCAGCGAAGGCACGAGCATTGATCAACACGCTTGCTCAAGATGGGTTGGCGATTTTAGACTTATATCAACCGGGCTTCACGACCATTTATAAGACACACTCGTATAGGTACTTAGACATAAAACCTAAATTAACAAGGTGAGTTCGTTTAATAATTTTTGTGATTTCAGGAAGGGGTTGGATAAAAAGCTCGCGACACTGTCATCGTTCTAACAACTGAACGCGTTTTCTTTCAAATAATGGTCATCGTCATCATTCAGCCAAAAAGTCCACTGCGGCACATAGGTAGGCCCTTCACATGGTGGACCTGGAAGTCGCGGAAATTCGCTGTATGCGAGGAGCGCAGGACGGGTCTGTGATATGATTAAAAGTAAATAATAATAATACCAGCGTATTATTTCTCCCACTACAGTACAGGGCTGAGGCCTCTTCTCATATAGAGAAAGCTTTCAGACTTATATTAAATATAAGTCCAGGTTTACTCACGATGTTTTTTCTTAACCGATATGTACTTAATGTCCTAGATAATATACTCAGAAAGTATATTGAATTGAAAAAAGTCACATTGGACTTTCCCGGATTTGAACCCACCACCTCGTGCATGAGAAGCGCGGCCCAGTGGTTAATGGGCCTTCATGACAATGTAGGTATATAACTGCTGTATTAAAACGTCAAAATGTCATACCAAAATGTTTAACTAAAATGTCTGATATTTCGTCACCACCGAGTTCTAGAGTAATAAAATTTAAACAGGTCTATTAAATACAAATATTTCTTCATGATATAATATATTGTTTTATTTATGTCCATGCTGGGCCAAACTTGTATGGGAGCGTTATCCATCTCCTTAACGATACAGTGTGAGAAAGCTTCACGTGTGTCACCGACGACGGCAAGCCAAGTAAGTTGGCGAACTTAAATGTCTATCACACTGATTCACACACAACATGTGGTGGCCGTGGCACAGAGTATGTAATGGGTGGTGCTCTCAGAGTAATAACTAAAGCAGTGGTAGGCCCCCTGGCAACACAGATTTTGTATGTATTAAAATACAAAACCTGTGAAGTGGTCCAGGGATAAATAAAGACTTGGCTTAAAGGTCTTAGCTACCAGACCAACAAACAAAAAAAATTACTATGACAAAAATACACTATCTATGACTAATATTTTGTTATGTCAAATGTCAATTTATTAATCAATCATCCGTTGTCATTTAATTTTTGATTGTATAGGTATAGTAAAATTATTTATCGATTTAAAGCTTTGTAAAATGGCAAAGCGACCAGCCTCAGAAGCTTTTCATGTTGAAGAAGAAGTTAAAAAGAAAACTGAAGGTAAAAAGCATTCGCTGGATTCAGATGAAGAGGACAGTGGTGCTGAAGAAGAAAGAAACAATGTTCTCCATGCAGACGACATCGAAGGTGAAGAAGACGGAGTTGCTGGAATGGAAGGTGAAGTGAGTACCTATCTAAGATTTGGATTTTACGAATAAGTACATTTTAATCATCGGTCGTCAATCAATAGTACTGTCTACAACACCAACAGTTTCAAGATCAGTATTATTGAGTTTTCTATGAATCTGGGAGTTTTATAAACTACATTTCCTTTAAAAACTAATGTAGAACTAATATGTTAGTTGTTATCCAGTCTAGATAGACTAAATGGCTAACCTCAAGAGAATCAGTAATAACAGAGTTGTGAAGTGTTTAATTGTATTCAGCAGGACTAAAAGCCTAGTTAACCTAACCCTGACCCCAGCACACAATCAAACAGCCAAATGGAAATAAGTAATGCTGAGTTGGGTTGTGATGATTCATATAAATACAGTTTGTTAACATAATTATGATTGTAAGATATAAAACAAGCATAAATCAATCAAAACAATAAAAAAAAGACCTGTGGCACTCGGGGACTGCCGCGGTAAAGCTATTGCATAGTTTTTATATTGTAATTGACCGAGCGAGCGTAGCGAGCTAAGCGTCTCTGCATCAACTGGCAAAATTTTCTTTTGTGTGTCAGTTTGTACGTACTCGTGTACAGGTCGTATTTTACAACCGATCTGGATGAAACTTGGCATACAGGTATTATAAATTTTTTGTAATTTTTTGTCGTCGGGGATTTTTGATTGGAGGGGTACTTCCTCCAAAATGGGGCAAAAAGGGGGCTACTGGATATCTCCGCCTTATGAAATCCGTTTTTGATGGTTCTTTTTTCATTTGAAAGAAAGTAACTTTAAGATAGTCTCAAAAAAAATTGGTAAAGATCTGATCAGGATCTTCGGCATGATGAGCAGAATACCTCCTCAAATGCAGTAAATTGCTCGCTATTTATTCAAACCTATTTGTTAATTTTTCTAGCTGGCCTACAAATTTTTTACTCATAATTTGTCTGGTTTTTAGGGTTCTGTACACAATAAACTGATTTAGTTTTGCCATGTCCGTCTGCCTGTCTTTCTGTCTGTCAGCGGCTTAGCTCAGAGAATCTTAGTACTAGAAAGCTGTAATTTGGTAGGTATAGGTCTATACTATCAATCACGCCGACAAAGTCGTAAAATAAAATCATGATTGTTTTTTAGGGTACCTCCTCACCCTACACGTAATTTTTTTTCTCGTTTGTCCTGTGTTATGGGGTAGCGTGTGTGTGTGAAAACGTTTTTTCGATTCATGGATACATTTGCTAAATTAAAAAGAAAACTAGCAAAGCTAAGTATGCTTTACAAGTTAATGAGTAATAATCGACTAACTTACATTTGCGGTTGGAATGTATGAGAGAACATGTTTTTTAACTACAATGTTAAAGTTTGTACTTGGGATAATTATTCATGCCAACTACGGACCCCTTATTTGTGCGTGGTCCACGCACTTGGCCAGTTTTTCAATTTATTTGACGTATTGATGTCATATTTTTTTAATAGGAAAAAATTATGTCATCGCGGTCAATTCAAAGTGCGTTGGTAATATTTTCGAACGCTAAAACTACAAGCTGTCGTTCATGGTTTGTTTCCTGCAGGTCAAAACCCTAAAAACGAAGATTCGGCCGAAGTTACGTGTGATTTCTACTTCTTATCAGCTAGAGAGATAAGATTAGTTTGGGGCCCTATCTAAGAATGAATGCTAGTGTTCAGGTTTCTTATAATGGAGCCAGAAGGTGGCCATAGGAACTCCTCAACTTAACAAGGTAGAACCATCGCCATCGTTTTTGGACTCACTTGACAAGTGTTCTTACACTAGGTACTGTCCAGGTCCATAAAAACTGTTGTTTTTACGGTCGTCGGTTTTGTCAGGCCAGGTAGCCCAAGGTGTAGGGCCTCTTAATGGATCTGGAAGGTCACTATACTGAACACCTTAATTAGACAAGATAGCACCGTTGTGTTTAGACCATTTCGATTTGTTTTGACAAGTAGGTACGTTAGCCCAAGGCGTCGTCTAGGGTCTGATAAAAGTGCCGGCAGATGGCCACAGGAATACTTAAACTTTACACAGTGGCTCATATAAGGTGATAAGATGATAGAACTTAGTACAATAATACCTCAATGGATAGAACACATATTTTATCAAATTCTAATGTTAGAATAAAATAAAGTAAAATAATTTTTTAAACAAGCTTTTATTGAACTAAAAAGTACTAAATAAAACCTACGTAAACACAGGTAAACATAGAACTTTAATATTTTCTTAAAAGCTTGAAATGTGAACGTCGTTCTTTCACTTTAAGATAAAGTGCCTGCTACACGGTTGCCAACCGCGTCCTCGACCGAGATGGCCTTGGTTGGCGACCGGCAAAGTTGTTTCAACGTTTCGTCGTAAACCTAAGGTCACCTCTGTCGGGACGCGGTTTGCGACCATGTAGCAGGCCCTTAAGCCTCAAGCTAAGCGGTTAATTTTTCCCAAAAAGTTTGTGCTCGCGAGGTCTACTGTTCGCAGACCTACTTTTTTAGAGTTTTACTTTTGACTTAGGAAAGAGTAAAACTCGCCGTGCTACTTAAATCACTGGTGTATACCTGTGTTCACAGAAATCAAACGAATTTAATGCTAGAGTTAAAATTTCAATAAAACAAACAATCACTTCTGTGAAAATATGTCGATTGAGATTTATTATTAGCCTGCAATCTTAACTGAAAATAAGGAATAACTGAATAAGCAGTGTTGTAACTGATACACCGCTGACATCTATCCCCATATAGCCGAAATTTGTCCGGAACTAAAATTGGGCACTACAGGGTCTTCTGTATAGATACCTCGTACCGTTATATCTCCTTATATGTAGCCTCCCATGTTGGCTCGATTTGAAGCATTTTTCGTCGGTAAATATTGTCGTACTTCAATCGTCGTTCAAATGCATGCGTGCATATTCCAAGCGTGCTGGCTTATGAGCATCAGTCAATTTCGTTTGCGTGTTGTCTATAATGCAATCCCATTGAGTGTAAGGCGTTTCTTATTACTCTTGGACAAACTTCATATATTTCAGCATAATAATTGGTTGACACAAAATCGTTATCTTCATATTATCGTCTCATGTCAGCTCTTTGTGCAGCACTAAGGAAGGGGCGGCGACCAGAATTATGACGATGATCAATTAGTTCACGTTCTTTATTCACGAAACTATAGGTTTATGGTAACTGAAATAAGAAACATAAGTTTGAGACTTGATATCTTCTAAATATAACAGATCTATATTTTCTTTCACTATTTTTTCGTGACTTTCTTCATTAATGCTGCTCTTTCTTGAATATTTAAATTTCTCGGCATTGTAAAATATTAACCCGAATACAAGAGTGACAATGGTGACATTGACAGGAACTGTTTATTCACATTTACAGTTTTTAAAACTTGACACAACGTAATGGCCGGGAACATCAAACTAATAAAAAGGTTTTAATTTAACTATTAATAGTCAAGGATCATTCGTCTAAGTAAATTTGAACTTTATTGTCAAACAGGTAAACATAATTTTCAATACAACACTCTCGTATCATTCGTCTAAGTAAATTTGAATTTTGTTGTCAAACTGTAAAACATAATTTTCAATACAACACTCTCGTTGATCATTCGTCTAAGTAAATTTGAACTTTGTTGTCAAACAATAAAACATAATTTTCAATACAAAACATATTTAGAGTGTTTTGTTTCTCAGTCATTTTCGTTACGAAATTTCTGGATTAGGTACGCTCAAGGCCCGCGATAGAAGCTATGCAATAGCTTAAATCATATCGTAATTAAATATTATCACAAATAAATAAAATTGAAGTGTCTGTTCTTAATGTCAAAATAACAGTTTTTTCCTAAATGCATATTATTTATTTATTTATTTAGCCCGTTAAACTGAGTGAGACTAATCTTTATGACTGTATTTTATGCTTCGTTCGGCTATAGGATGTCTCTCAACTCAGTGTGCCTTTTGGCAAAGGCCTCCTCCAGTAGTTTCCATTGCTTCCTGTCTTGAGCAACTCTTCTCCATTTGGGTCCCGCAGTAAGGTTCAGCTCATCTTGCCAGCGCATTTGTTGTCGTCCTCGGGATCTCTTGCCATCTCTTGGATACCAATTTGTTGTAATTTGGCTCCACTTTTCTTGTTTAGATCTCAACATAAGGCCGGTCCATCTCCATTTTTGGAGGTCAATTTTTTCCAGGATATCCGTTAATTTGGTTTTTGCTCTTAATTGCACATTGCTAATTCTATCTTGCCTTTTTGTTCCTGTCATGCTTCGTTCCATACCCCTCTGGCACTTTCCTAATTTGTCTCTATGGTATTTTGTAAGGGACCATGTTTCGCAGCCGTAGGTGATGCATGGAAGAATACAAGCATTGAATACTTTTGTTTTCGTTGACATATTGTGGTCTTTAGATTTTACAATTTCCTTGAGAGACCAGTATCTTTTCCACCCATTAGCAATCCTCTTATTTATTTCCTTGGTTGTTTGGTCTTTAGGGGAGATAATCTGGCCCAAGTAGCAATATTCATCGACATATTCTATTTGTTGTCCTTCAATTTCAATAGGTTCCATTTCTGAGTTGGTCATCAGTTTCGTTTTTGTTATGTTCATTTTTAACCCCACTTTAGAGCTCTCAGTATTTAGAGTTTGAATCATCTTCTCGAGTGCCTTTGGATTTTCTTCTAGTAGAACGAGATCGTCCGCAAATCTTAAGTGGTTTAGTTTTCTTCCGTCTTTGTTGAGGCCTAGATGTTCCCAATCAAGGTTGCGAAAGACGTTCTCCAGAACTGCTGAAAACAATTTTGGGGACATTGGGTCTCCCTGTCTAACTCCTCGCTTGATTTGGAATTCTTTGCCCAAAGCTTCCAATTGGATTTTTGCTTTACTGTTTGTATATATATTTTTGATAATGTTGATATATGTTGCATGTATACCTTGCCTTCCCAAGCTCTCCCATATTGCCTTATGACTGATGCAGTCGAATGCCTTTGCGTAATCTATAAAAGCTACGTACAGTGTTTTGTTATATTCGTTATACTTCTCGATTATCTGTTTGAGTGTGTGGATGTGGTCTATAGTTGAAAAGTTCCGTCTGAACCCGGCTTGTTCTATTGGTTGGCTTTCGTATAATTTTGCGCTTATCCTGCCCAAGATGATCTTTGCGAATATTTTGTACACATTCGACATTAGGCTTATTGGCCGGTAATTCCCGATGTCGTCCTTTGCGCCTTTCTTGTGTAGCAGGATTATATAAGAAGTTTCCCATTGTGTTGGTAAATATCCACTTTTCAAAATTTGGTTGAACATCTTAGTGAGTATTGGTACTAATTCATCAATAGTCCCCCTCAACATCTCGTTTGTAATTCTGTCCGGTCCGGGTGCCTTCTCCATTTTTTGACTTTTTATTGCCTTTTCCACTTCACTCTTCAAAATATCAGGTTCCCACTCTGGCAGGGTGTTTGCTATTTTACTCTTAGATGGTTGTGTGACTGTGAGAGGGTGCTTGCATGCGTCTTTGTTGGAATATAGTTCTTTGTAGAATTCCGTGGCCAGTTCGTGTATACCTTTCCTGTCTGTGATAGTATCTTCTTTTTTCCTTAGTTTAGGCACCCACTCTTTTCCTGTTTCCTTAAGTTCTTTTAGAGCTTTTCTTACACCGTCTGTTCTCATTATTTGTCTCTCTAATACTTCTAGCCGTTTGTTTTTTCGGTCTCTTCTAATATGTTTATTAATTTGTTTGCTTATTTCTGTAATAATTTTTATGTTTTCTTTGTTTTTTCCTTGAGCCAGTAGAGATTGTCTGCGGTTTATGAGTTGGATGGTCTCATCGCTGAATGGGTATTTGCTTTTGCTTTTGTTGGTATTAATAGTGGTGGTAAGTTGTTTTTCCAATTTTCCATAATTTGCTATGATATCGCCTTCGTTTTCATACGTCAACTCTTTTAGGTTATCTGTTAACGACTGGCCAATTTCTTTGCAACTCTCCGTGGAGATTTGGGTTGGACTATAAGTGGTAATGTTCTTCCTTGCTTTTTTTGGGGGTTCTGGCAGAATTGTGTGTTAAAATTGAGTTTTGAGACCACGGTTGTATTTGAAAATGCCTTGGGAAAATTGCTTATTATATAATCTATTTCGTTTTTATGTCTACCATCTGGTGAAATCCAGGTCCATTTATTCTTTGGGTCTTTTTTGAATATACTGTTAAGAAGAATTAAGTTGTGTTCTAGCAAAAATTCCACAAGCTTTTGACCGTTGGGGCTTCTTTTACTATGTCCATGTTTTCCCAATACGTACTCCTCCTCGTTTTGTTTTTCCCCGATTTGAGCATTAAAATCACCCATCAGTATAATATGGTTGTTGGTATAATTTCTGATGACTTTTGCTAGGTCGAAATAGAATGTCTCTGTCTCTGATTCTGCAGCTTGCTCGGTTGGTGCATATGCTTGGATGATAGTCCAGGTCTTTGTATAATTAGGTATGTTGATATTAAGCACTGCTATCCTGTCAGAGATACCAAAGATGTTTTGTATTTGCTTCTTCAGAGTCGTCTTTATGAGGAATCCTACTCCTCTTTTGCCTCCTTTTTCACCGTTGTTAAACAATATGTAGTCTTGGTATTCATATATTGTTTCACCTTCTCTTCTCATTTCGCTGATTCCGAGTATGTTCCACTTTATTTCTTGAATGGCATTATTCAATTCTGCAAGGGTATCCTGGGTTCTTAAAGTTCTTGTGTTTAATGTTGCGATATTTATTCTGTTTAGTTTTCTACTATATTTGACTGGAGGGACCTCTATAGCACTTCCCATTTTTTTAACTTCTGCAAGCCCTATAACGTCCCATTCGATTTTTCCAATTGCTTGGTTTAGTTCTAGCATTCTTTCTTTTGTTGAGAGTGATCGTACATTGTATGTGCACACTTTTAGGCATTGACTTCTTTTCAGTTTTGTTTCCTCTTCTGTATTGTTTAAGCTGATTTTGTTGCTAATTTTGTTTCTTCCTTTTGTATTTGTTATTTTGTTTGATGGAGGGTAGCAGTCTTCTTCCCCCACGGTGACTAGCCGGGTTGGGGTGCATTTTTCAAAAGTTGAGTTGGTTATTGTTGTTGCGTCTGGTTTGTCTCGGTTCCGGGTATCGTTGTTATTCATATTATGTGTTGGGGCAGCTATTAGTTTTTTGAGGTTTCCGATGTTGAAGCCGATCTTCCTCGGGGTATATAGTTCAGTATATTTGGTTTGATCACATCTTTAGGCATTGATGTATTTGGTTTTTTAGTTGGTTGTTTGCTTGGAGTGGCTATTGTGTTTGTTTTATTTTGTATTGACCCTTTGGGAGATGTGGTATTCTCTCTTTTTCTTTTTTGTGTTGTGTCGTTTGTTTTCCTCACTATTAATTTATCACCCTTTATAAATGCTATATTCCCTTTTGATCTTTCTTCCTCTAGCTTTGGTTGTAGTTGTTTTCGTGCCTCAAGTATTTCTTTTGTGTAGTCTTCTTTCACATAGATCCCTGTTTGTAGTTGGGATTTGTTCTTCAAAATGAGATGTTTTTTCCATAAAGTAGTAATCAAAATCACCAAGGGACGGTTTTTGTCTGAGGGGGCCCCGATTCTGTAAATATTACTAATTTCTTGGCTGTTTAAATGTGTTCCCGCCTCCTCGATAATATCTTTCATGTAATCAACAAGTTCACATTCTCTTTTCCCTTTTTCCTGTATCCCGAAGAATACGAGATTGTACTTTCGTTTTTCTTTATCCATGTTCTTCAACTTTTGTTCGAGGAGAGTAACTTGATTTTTTAGATTACGATTTTCCATTGTCAAATTTTCAATCTTCTCATTTATGGCCTTTGTAATGTTTTTCGTTACTGCGGCAGTTATTATTAATGTTTGTTGTTCTAATTTCTGATCTAGTTTTGCTAACAGTAGCTCCATGTTTTGATCCATTCGGGTTCTTTTTAGGGTTCCGTACCCGAAGGGTGACAAACGGAACCCTATTCATAAGCCTCCGCTGTCCGTCTGTCTGTCAGCGAGCTCTATCTCATGAACCGTAATAGGTAGGCAGTTAAAAATTTTACAGATTGAGCATTTCTATTGCCGCAAGAGCAACAAATAATAAAATTAAAGGGGGGTCGCCATACAATAAAATTAAATTTTGAAAAAAAAATAATCTGACCCTGGCATGTGGGGTATCATTGTCTAGAGCTCATCAAGTAGAAAATAAATATAATTTTTATTTGTTTTTATCTTCAAAAATGATGAATTAGGGGGCCGTAGAAGTTGTCTGTTTTAGACCATTTTTGTACGAGCTCTATCTCAACAACTAAACAAATTAGGAATTTGAAACGTGTGTGTATCATGTAACATATACTGTTTATAATCAACAAATACTAAAAACGCCGATTCATAACGTATTTTATATAATATGGGCGATTTTCTGCAACTTAAAATAATAATTTTGTATTTCATGCTAATATTATGCGATATAAATTCCACAGATAACTATTTAATAGTCGGAGTAATGACATGGAATTAGTAAGTACCTACTATCATGGCAGCATATCCTACTATTTCGATCATTTAAATTTCGATCATCCAAAAAGGTCTACAAAATAAACTTTCTTCACAAGATTTTAAAACCGGCCAGTATTTTATGAGTTAAGAACTTTATCGACTTTTTTCAAAGTATCCCTAGACGGTGTTGATGTGTGTACCTCATGTTAAAACTACACTCCAATAGACAATATATTCAGTAACATTGAAATGAATGCTGGCACATACAGTGTACTATTCAGTTACCTTAAACCGTTGTGGATACAATTTCATATTGAGAAAAATTATTGGTGTAAAAATATTCGGTAACGGCGGCCAATCTCAACGGAGACTGACCTTCGGCGCGGGAGATATTATAGTGCACAAGTGTGTGCGCAGACACGAGTGCACTCTCTCTTCCCTCACTCTCATAGTCCGATGGGATGTGTAAAAATAATAAGTAAGAAATAATAGATTTCTTTTATGACTATCAAAAATAACGTAAATAAATATCTGTATTGACCCGTGCGTTGGCACTGACGAAACATCACGACAAAACATGTTGAAATCTCTAGTTCCTGTCAAACATTGTATGAAAAATTGACAGAAAATAGAGATTCCAACATGTTTTGTTGTGAATGTTTCGCCAGTGCAAACGCACAGTTATAATTAAAATTTGGCGTACTACTTACATTCTATTTTGTACAATATAGTCTGATGTAGCAAGAGAAATCCTTTTATTTATAAGTAACTAGCTTTACCCGGCCTGGCTTCGCACGGTTAGCACTAAGTAGGGTGGACGTACCAGTCCCAAACCAGTCACCTGTAGTTGACCATTTGCATCAAAAAGTCAATATTTTAAGGATTCGCGCCAATATCTATAGGTTTTTTAAATCTGAATTACCTTATTACATCTTTGAGAATCTACTGCTGAAAACTACAGGTGAATTAATAAAAAATATAGCTTTATTTTTCATTTTTATCGCGACGTGTCTTGTGCACTCGCCGTTTGGCCGCCATTGCTATAAGGAGCGCTCAATGAAAGGTAAAGTTCCATCCCTATAAATCGTAATATTTATTAAGTGAATGGTAAATATTTTATGAAATTTAGTTAATATAATTATCAATGTAATAATAGCAGTTATAAATTTTATTAAAATGTTAGTTTTTAGTAGGTTTCTGAGACTGGTTAACTACTGGAACGCATTTTGTATAGGGTGCCTATAGTTGACCATATGGTTTGGCACTGGGTATTTCTATGATTTACGTTTTTTCTCATTATTATTGATCTTTCAACAATAATGGTCTATTATATTGATGCGCAATATAACATTGACGATTTTAATTAACATATTCCAGTAGTTGACCAGTGGTTTGGGATAGGTACATTCATAGTGTTGGTGGAGTTGACCAGACGTATGTTTTAGGCGACCTACTAAAATTGACTTTAATAATTTTTTTGTAATATATACATGGTGTTCTTCAAGTATAACCAAGAAGATATTTATAAAGCAATTGACAAAATTCAACTGACTGGAATAATTTAGGAAACCTGTCGTAAATATAATATTCCCCATTCTACAAAAACTTAAATATAAACTCTACAAAAAAATTAAAATTCTACAAAAACTTAAAAAAAATATATTTAGACCTCAATAAACGTTGATTTTTAAATATAATAAAATGCCCTTTTATTTTAGCCACTCCGTATAAGTCAATAATATTATGTTGGTCAATTACTGGATCAATTTTGGTCAATAACCGGGTACTGGTTGGTCCAACTAAGGAACAGTACGACTTTAAGGATTTATCTCATAATTACAGAAATTCCTAAATGTTTATGCTGCAATGATTTATACTCCTCATTTTGTCTTTACGCAACCATATAAAATAACATAGAACTAAGGTCTTCCGTCAAAATCTGTTAAAATTACAGTTATTTAAAGTCAAAATATCTTCTTAAATGGTTTGGGATTGGTACGTCCACCCTACTTATCTACGGCGCATCTACCTTTCCTAATTACCTATTTCTACCTAATTACCTACCCTACCTACCTACCCTACCATTCTTACCAGGGTAGGTAGGTGCCTAACCTACCCTACCTACTGTAGCATTAAAAATCAGCTTCTGCCACTTGTTAAAAAATGCTTGGTGAGAATCGAACCCACGCTTGCATAGGATAACTAAATACAAAGAAAAAATAACAGGAGATTTAAAATATGATTTGTATTATAATTTTAAAAGTAAAGAAAAAGAAACAGTTATGTATAAAAGGTGATAAATAAATTTAAGTACTATTGCAAGCCGCCTAGTTGGAATTTTATTTTGTCTTAGAAGGAAGATTACGTGTTTGAGGGTTGAGAACTAAAATAGAACGCGACGGGTTAAACAAGTATTGGCCATTACCTAATTAATCCCGGAAATCAAAAGTTGGGCAAAGAGTTATCACGTAATGATCCTGATTACAGGTCAATCAGGAAACCGCCTAGAATAGAATTTGGTAGTTATTGATGCTATGGAAAAGTTCTAGGAGCTAAAGTATGAATGTGCCTAAGTCCTTTGCGCTGAACCGTAGCGACGTCCCGTCGTACAGCGTCTCGTTGGGGTTTGGTGCGTTGCGGCCTCTACCACGAGCGGCGTGTGTACGGCGGCGTCCGTGGGTGCCTGCGTTGGCCACAGGCCGCGATGTGAGAACTTGGGTCGGTAGCCGCACGATGGCCCGGGGTCCCAGGAGGCCTCAAGACCTCTTATGTTTGTACAGTAAATACTTCACCAAAAAATAGTGGTTCTAGACTCTCGCTTGGCTGGCACGAACTAAAGATTTAACTTGAGGGCTAGATACCACAATGTACTCGACGCAACTGCGACCAGCTAGCACGAAGATACTATCGTCACTATTTACATCCGCGTCTTAAACTGAAAACAGGACACTTGAAGCAGAGAAAAATTATTTTATACCATGACGTTTTGTCCAGAGCGACTCACAATAGAATGACGCAAGTCAGAAAAAATTGTTTTACTTTGAACGATATAGAATTCAAAATTTGAAAATGTGCTCAATTCGAAATTTTTAAAAGAAATAATAGTTTATGAAACTTTTACAACTACTAAAGAGGCTTGAACGGCAGCGCAATGCTGCAATTGTAAAAGTTTCATAAACTATTATTTCTTTTAAAAATTTCGAATTGAGCACATTTTCAAATTTTGAATTCTATATCGTTCAAAGTAAAACAATTTTTTCTGACTTGCGTCATTCTATTGTGAGTCGCTCTGGACAAAACGTCATGGTATAAAATAATTTTTCTCTGCTTCAAGTGTCCTGTTTTCAGTTTAAGACGCGGATGTAAATAGTGACGATAGTATCTTCGTGCTAGCTGGTCGCAGTTGCGTCGAGTACATTGTGGTATCTAGCCCTCAAGTTAAATCTTTAGTTCGTGCCAGCCAAGCGAGAGTCTAGAACCACTATTTTTTGGTGAAGTATTTACTGTACAAACATAAGAGGTCTTGAGGCCTCCTGGGACCCCGGGCCATCGTGCGGCTACCGACCCAAGTTCTCACATCGCGGCCTGTGGCCAACGCAGGCACCCACGGACGCCGCCGTACACACGCCGCTCGTGGTAGAGGCCGCAACGCACCAAACCCCAACGAGACGCTGTACGACGGGACGTCGCTACGGTTCAGCGCAAAGGACTTAGGCACATTCATACTTTAGCTCCTAGAACTTTTCCATAGCATCAATAACTACCAAATTCTATTCTAGGCGGTTTCCTGATTGACCTGTAATCAGGATCATTACGTGATAACTCTTTGCCCAACTTTTGATTTCCGGGATTAATTAGGTAATGGCCAATACTTGTTTAACCCGTCGCGTTCTATTTTAGTTCTCAACCCTCAAACACGTAATCTTCCTTCTAAGACAAAATAAAATTCCAACTAGGCGGCTTGCAATAGTACTTAAATTTATTTATCACCTTTTATACATAACTGTTTCTTTTTCTTTACTTTTAAAATTATAATACAAATCATATTTTAAATCTCCTGTTATTTTTTCTTTGTATTTAGTTATCCTATGCAAGCGTGGGTTCGATTCTCACCAAGCATTTTTTAACAAGTGGCAGAAGCTGATTTTTAATGCTACACTACCCTACATATCTACCTGCTTACCTACCATATATACCTATTTATACCTACTAATACTATGTTAGTAGCAAATAAATAACTTTGACTTTAGTTAATGCATGTTACTGGATAAAGTTAACTTAATATTTTTCTCTTAAAATAAATGAAATATACTCCTACACCTATATTTTAACACAACATTTTTTCATTAAAATTAGACAATTTCTTTACAAATCTTTGTTTTTTTATAGCGCCTCTGTTGTTACCTTTATGAAAGTATTACAAAAATAGTTTGGAAATTCCAAAAGTGCATGCCTCATAACACACATTCATAAACGAAAAAGAAATTCAAAACAGAGTTTCTAGCAAAAATTTACAATTTATCACTTTTCATGAAGTATGTTTTGACTGCTGTTTTACCGATTTATTCCCTTGATGTCGAGTCCCGCCACGTCGAGTCGCCGCCACGTCTACTCTGAAAACTCCCCGCTTTTATTCCCGCCACGTCGAATCGTTGAAAAAGTCGAATTTGTTACCGCCACGTCTACCAACCATTTTTATTTGTACAGTCGTAAAAAAAAATACTCATAGTGAAACTTCCCATAAAAATTGCACGAGTTTAAGATAGTAAGTATTTGTACCTATTGCAATCATTAGACGTGTACAATTTCTGAGCAGTAGGTACCTAACCTACCTAAGAAAAAGTACTAGGCTTGCATGAACTCCCGATAGTATTTAATCATTATAGGATTTGGATGAGGCAGATAGATAGTTTATAACCATAACATAATTTTTGAATACTATCGTGAATTCATGCATGCCTAGTACTTTTTGTTAGGTTACTGTTCAGAAATTGTGCACAACGTAGTAGTATTTAATCATTATAGGATTTGGATGAGGCAGACAGAATGATAGTTTATAACCATAACATAATGATTGAAATACTATCGTGAATTCATGCAAGCCTAGTACTTTTTCGTCTATGGATAGGGAACAAAACATCATATATGTAAGATCCTATCTATTTATTCCAAGTAACCAACTATGAGTATTTTTTTACGACTGTACAAATCAAAATAGTTAGTAGACGTGGCGGTAATAAAGTAGTCTTTTTCAACGATTCGACGTGGCGGGAATAAAAGCGGGGAGTTTTCAGAGTAGACGTGGCGGCGACTCGACGTGGCGGGACTCGACATCAAGGGAATAAATCGTTTTACCCATCAATATGGGTAAATTTCTAACCTCGCAATCCTTACGTAATGTCAAAGACTATTTACAAAGATATTTACTTGGCGGTTGCTAGGCAACACGTTAGGTCAAGGTTGGAAATATTTAGATAAAGATATTATATTTTAGTTAGTATTTTATTAATTATAATTAAACTACTTTGAATAAAAAAGCCATTTTCAATAGGGTTCCTTCTATGGCCGAAACCAATGTATTAAAAAAAATTGACTCAATTTATTGATTTTATCGCAAGCTACAATGTTTTCAAGGTTCATAAATTGACGGACAGGAATTTTTTTTCAACTATTTTGATGTTTTTTTCATTTCTGCTGCATTAAATCAATTGGTAAAAAGTACAGTATTAATCTCCATTTAATCATCTATACAATGGTATATACCTAAATTAAGTAGGTTCTGTGCAGCAGGAGTGTAACAATAAAAACAGTTGCAGAAATGGGGCAAAAAATATTTTTCGATCGTAGAGCACACTCTAATGCTTCGCTTTACGAGTCGTGCAATTCATAGTGTTAAATCTTGTACGACATGGTATGGAACCCTTCGTGTGCGAGTCCGACTCGCACTTGACAGATTTTATTTATTTTATTATTTAGTGATGAAGGTAATTTAATTTATTGGCAACACTTTTTAGATGTTACTAATTATGCGTTACAAGCACTAAATGCTCCCCTCTATCGGTACCCCGATATGCGCCGACTCGGCGCCACTGTTACCCCTCGCACCCCTCGTCCCGTATACCCCCGATCTGCGCCGACTCGGCGCGACTGTCACGAAGACCGCGGCCGAAGTCGCGCGATTTCCCCGCGTTCACTAAAACTACGATATCTCAGAAACTGAGCATTGTAGCTCTAAAAACCCTACACCATTGAAATCGTTATGAAATAAGCTATATGATTATATAGGGTTTATTATAGTTTTTCCTTTTTATTCAATGCTAGTTTGAAGTTGAAAGCAGGGTATGGACTTTGTCCCAGTTGTCATACCAGTTGTCATACCAAAAGTTGTCAAACCAGTTTTTCGTACAAAAGTTGTCATAAAATAAAAGCATTATTGACGAATGTTATTGTTTTATTTCCATTAAAACACATTATTTTACAATAATCAATAAAAAGAACAGACCTCTCAATAGTTTTTTTTCATACCACAAGCTTTACAATAATAAGCCTCAAGTAGCCGACCCGTATGAAACGGAAAGAACGCCTCTTCATACACTAAAGATGATGCCACATTTTGGCGCTAAATGTTAGGAACATGTATAACAAGTGAAGTTCTATGCCTACCTCGTTCTTTTCCCTACACTTTTGTGTAAGTTAGAGTAGGAACGGTATAGTTTCTACAGGTAATATAAGAAATTATTTGCCGCCCGGAAAGAACTGAGCTCCACGACGTCAGTACCAGACGCGCGAAATTTGAAATTGGTGTCGCGGAGCACTTGTACCGCGAGCTCCACGACGTCAGTACCAGACGCGCGAAATTTGAAATTGGTGTCGAGGAGCTCTTGTACCGGTCAAGGGGTATAATTTGAAAGTAAAAAAAAAATGTTTGTCTGTGTGTTTGTTCTGGCTAATCTAAGACACAGCTGGACCAATTGGGACTTTCACTATCAGATAGCTGATGTTATGCGGAGTCCCTTAGGCTACTTTTTTCTATTTTAGAAAAAGAGTTAAGTCCCACGCGGGCGAAGCCGCGCGCAGCAGCTAGTTGTGAATAAAATACATATTTCATTTGTCACAGGAGTAACACACACACAAGTCAATCTCTGAAATCTAGTAAAAAATGTAAGTCTTACAAATGAAGCCATAATGGTTATTGTGTTATTTCATCACATTTGTTACTTGCTTAATATTTTTAACCAACGAAATAAAAAAGGAGGTTCTCAATTCAACAAATGTTTCATGTTCATATTTTTTTTTGTGTATGACTAGTGACCACACATAACTTAAAAAAAATAAAAAACTTTTTTACAAAAAAATTACCGACAAATAAAATTGAAAACCGCGAAATAAAAAATAACCTTTTAGTGTAACTAAGCTCCTAAACTAATTTAAGTAACACATTTTGAGGCGGCGCTTAACACAAATGGTAGCTTGATGGAACTTTGTTGAATGTGTGATTGATGCCGCCTCAAACGGAGCTTAGTTACACTAAAAGGTTATTTTTTATGTTTCGCTTTTCAGTTTTCGCATCGGTAAATTTTTAGGTAAAAACGTTTTTTATATCTAATAGACGAATGTTAAAATAAATTAGAAAAAGTGATTTTGATCAAATATGTTAAAATTATTTTTATAACTAAAACTTGTATTGCTACAGATTACCATCACTCCATTCAACATGAAAGAAGAACTTGAAGAGGGGCACTTTGATAATCAGGGCCACTATCACTGGAAAAAAGAGAAAGAAATAAGAGATGGATGGCTTGACAATATAGACTGGGTCAAAGTCAAGGGTAGGCCAGAAGACAAGTACAAAGTGCACAAAGATGATGAAAATAAAGGGCTTGGGGATGAATCCAGCAGTGAAGATGAAGAACCTGAAGAAAAGTTTGATTTACTGGAAAACTACAGAGAAATTATTCAGCACATGAAGCCCAAAGAAACAATTGCAAAAACCCTTCAGCGCCTTGGTAAGTAAACAAGAATATTCAAATCTTAACTTTATTTACAAACTATGGACCTTAAGGGTACACTAGTCGGTCATTATTCCATACAAACCTAGTATGATGATTACTCGTCTGTTTGACGGTTTACGTTCAAAACTAAAATTATACCAATTTTTGTTGTCATTATCTAGCCCTGTATGGAAGCAGAATTGAAAAAAAAAATTGGTTTGAAAGTTATGAGCGTCGAAACTTCCGTATCAACACAAATTTTAACTCGTGTTTGGGCGTAAATAAATAACTTATGTTATTTAGTAAGAAAATGGCAAAATAGGAACCATACAGGGATAGAATTTATTCAATAGTTCAAATAATTATTTTTTGAGATTTACTCAATAGTTTTTACATTTTTTTACACATTCAGTAGTTTTTACATAATATCTATATGCCTCAAGGTCTGTTCATAAAATTGTACCCGCTCGTTTTCGTTCTATATCATTATCTATAACACAAAATAAATAATTAGACTAATCAGCATGCATATTAGTTACTAACGAGTTCGAGCCGTCGTCGGTTAGTGTACCCTTCAAGTAATGACTAATGGATAGTATGTTTATTTATTTGTTTTATTTTTAACACGACGGCCAAAAGCCTACTACATCAGTTAAAGAAATGTTTAGAATGGTGCCGATTCTCTTGTCACAAATGCAAACAAACTAACGTAGACAGTCTACGCAAACTAAAATTTAGTTTAGTCCTGTCAAACAAGGATTTCCCATTCTGAAATAGACTAAAGTGACACAACTTAACTATATTTTAGTTTGACAGCACTAAAATTGCACTGAGTTTATTAGTTTAGTGAAAATAGCAATTTTGCTATTCTGAATTTGACGTTTTTCATCTAAAAATTTGGTGTATCCAACTAAATCTTGACTATTTTTAAACGCGATTAAAAAGGAGTGGAATAAAATTAGTTGTCATGAACTAAAATTCACACCAACACTTCGCCTTCAGGCACAGATTATTACAGATGGGACTCTCCGCAAAATCATTTAAATAAAAAGAGATTCTTGCTACGACACAATAAAGTGCGATTCAGGTCGCACCACGCTAATTACCTACAGTTATATTCACCTACAAGTTGCGTCTCTTTCTATCGCGTAACTCTTATACCTTCTGACCACGTCAGGGTTGTCATCTTTTAAAGAATAATTAGATAATTAAGTAGGTATCAGCTCTTGGTCTATTATATTTTTAAATGTACCACCAATCCGTCAGTAACCGACCGCAGGCGACTTCATAAAAATGCAATTCGATTTCTTAAAAATACAATAGAAACCAGTGTCGCGGCGGCGCGGTCACGTCCTCTGCTGCGTACTTTAATTTGTTTAGTCTCCATTATTTATTAATATGTACCTACGTAACTGGGCAAATAAATAAATATGTACGAATACCTTGTTGACTACATAATAATACTAAGTACATAATATTTAAATATGGTTACACTAAGTCCGTGGTGTAGGTACACCACGGACTTAGTGTAACCATATTTAAATACCAACCACGGATACCACCAAATAAAATATTATTTAATTATGTACTTTCCTACCTATACTTATCGAAGCCTGAACCTGACCTTGTATTGTAAACAGAACTTGTAAGTACATAACTATACTAAGGGCCGATTTTTCAATCCTCAGATAAAGAATCGAATAGCGTTTATTCCATAGATAGCATGATTCTGCATTTTTCAACAGTCAGATAGTCAGTATCGGACCGTTAAAGCCCCTATCAGAGGAATAAAGTTAACTGTCCCTTCAAGCCTCAGTTAGTACGTTATTCTAGTGAATAAATGATGTTATGACATTTGTTTTGTTTGGGGTTTTAATATACTTTGCCTCTGTGTGTTTTCGTGCTCTTGTGTTGATGATAAAATGGATGTTTTTGATTCAAATGACGATAGTTTTTTTTTTATATCTTCAAATATCACTTTTCTTACATTTTCGGGACGACATTATTTTAACAATTTAAAACCACTGCTCAACTTTTAGTACTAGTTCGAAAACACCGTTAACACACAGAAAATTTGTTTGTAACTGATCCTTTATAGCTAAATACATGCCCACGTCTATCAACTTGGCTACAAAAAACAACAAAAAAAAAAAGGTCGCCACCATCTGTGGATCTAAACAAAAGATAAGAAATCTCGTCAAAATGTCAAACATACGTTTTGTTTCTAGTCTTGTCTAACACGTTGAATACTGTATCTGTGCATCTCGCTTGCACATGATAGTGTGAAGTTGGTTAACAAAGACCTCAGATAACTATTCTTCAGTTATTATACGATTGAAAAATTGAAAATATTTATTCGCCTCATAAACAGCCAGATAATTTTATACGCTAGGTAACTATTCGACGATTTATCTGAGGTTTGAAAAATCGGCCCTAAGTATAATAATAATAATGAATAATTAAGAACTACGTAAATACGTGTGACTTATATAAGAATAACAATGAATGTAAACGTTTGGTACCTATACTACCTACCAAACGTTTACATTAATTGCTATTCATAGGTCATTACTAATTACTCAAAGGTAGACGTGCATTTCTATACATTTTCGTGTCCTTTGGAAGTGAGAAAAACGTGAGGTTCGGATCCTTATTATTATAATAAGCAGCCAAATGGGATGCAATAAACTGCTGCCTTCATTTTAGTATTTTTAGTTTTAATATCTTGCGACAAACGGCGCGCGGCAGCCCTACTGAATAGGCACAGTGAGACGAGCCCGCCGGGTACTTGCAGCTTCATACCTAAACTGCGGAGTGTCCCATCTGTATTAATCTGTGCTTCAGGTGCAAAAACAGTACTGTATTTTTTTTCTTCTTCAAAAATAATGAAAATTTCGACCCCCTTTAACTTTAGGAAACCCTTAAACCCCTATACCTCAACACGTTTATTTTCCATACAAAAAGTTAAAAATTCCATATAAAACATGTCGAAACCACCCCCGCTGCGCGCCTCTGGCTCTAAAAAAATTCACGGGGCTCTAAACAAGTACCACGCGATTGTCAAATTCGATTTTAGATGTGTCAAAATTATTTTTTAATTTAGAGAATATTTTTGTCAGAATAGCTTTAAGATTTTCATAGCCAAAAGTAAGGAATTTTAGTGATAGTTTAGTTAGTTTAGTTCGGTGTACAAGAGAATCGGCACCAATATAAAGAATCTCACCATGGTCATGCAGACTCATGCATAATTTATTATAATGACGTAGAATGTTTATATTTTTGTAGGTGCCAGTTCAAAAATATCAAGTGCTGAGCGCTGGAAAAGGAAAAAAGCTGGCATTGTTGATGAAAACAGTACAATAGTAACGAGAGTAACAGAACTTGCCAACCAAATTTTGACTAAATTGGGCAACATGGACATTTATCAAGAAACTTATGAAAAAATTGGTGCTATCATAGCAAAACACGAAAATAAGAAAGAAGATACAGATTTGGATATGTATGCTGATGACTTTGATCAAAAGGAAAAGAATGTTTTAGATAAAAACAACCCTGAACAGAACAAAGGTGATGACAAGGATGAGGAAGAACAGCCAGAAATGAAATGGGAATTTAAGTGGAAACAAAATGATGAAGATATATCAGGGCCTCACTCTACTGAGCAAATGCATAAATGGTCAACAGAGGGATATTTCAAAACTGGTGTTTGGGTAAGGAAGCAAGGAGAAGACAGTCAATTTTACACTTCCAACAGAATAGACTTTGAATTATACATGTAAATTATGTAAAATAACTAACACAAAATGAAATAAACTTACATATTTGTAATAATAAAATAGTTTATTTTAAACATATTTTTTCCGACTTTTAAATAACTTATGTGTTAAACTATTAATACTGACATCAGTTAACAATTTAGCTATTTGATTAATTAAAACAATAAATAATGTGATCACTTGAACTATAACAAACTGTGATATAGATGTTCCAATTTCCAACCAGCTTCCAGTATTTTTCACATTGTACAACAACTGTATTCCCATTAAATTGGAATATATTAAAACAATGATAATTAAATAACCAGTTGGTGCCTGAAATTAAAAGTAAAAGTAATGTGAAATTCATGTGAATAAAAACAAACTGAATTTTTTTCGTACAATATAAATACCTTAGTTAAGTGTTGCACTGCTCTGAAACTACAAGCTACACTCAAAAATGGAGCTAAAGTTTTCAGCAATATGAGTGTAGTTATTACAAAAGGCTGAAACGATGTTATAAAGCAGGTCACCCATCTGACTTCAAATGAGTTCAATGATGCTATGTTTCCAGTCCCAAAAAATGCTAATATAATATATAATATCTGATGGAAAAGTTAAGGATTTTTGTTTGGATAAAAAAATATACCTAATTAATCTACAAAAAAGTTAAACACAATTTTTATAAATTTTTACAAAGGATACGAAAAAGAATGCTCTTCTAAAATCTTGACTGCTTATTCCTCTCTCAATGGTTGTAAATGTATTCTCATTATTCTTTTCGAAACTGCTTTCTATTAGCTGTAAATAAAATCGATAAAACTGTTACTTACTAGATTTTATTAAAAAAAAAAAACACGAACCTTCAATTCAATTTCAATTCAATTCATTTATTCCTTTGCAAACATGGGTATAGTAAATAGGTGTTTTATAATAAAGTTCTCCATATTTTACCGTCATGTGGGTATGCAAAGGTTTACAATTCCAAATAAAAAATCAAAATGAAGCTGCCGATCATTGGAAATTACATACAAAATTATAATATTAAAAATGTCAGTGTGGTCACAGCAATAAAAAATATAAAATAAAATAAGACTATATAATTTCAAATGGAAACAATAAGTAAGTGAACCTGTACCCTAATTACGTAATGCACGATCAATAATAATCAAAAATAATAAATTATTATGATGATGACTGTTGTGAATTATTAGAAAAATCGTGTTTACTATGATTAATTTGAGGGTGGCAGTACAGTAGTCGCATATGATGTGTAACATCTGACATCTTGGCTAATATGATTTAAACAATATTCATCATCATCACCGTCACCGTCATCATCATCATCATCCTCCTGTTTACAAACTCTCGGAAAATGGGTTGGTGCCTGCCTACCATCTGACGGCTAACTCATGATCGCGCGCGCTCATTGATCAAATCAAATAACGCGCGCTTCCCCGGCTTCCTGTTACACACTTCCGCCCTTTTTCACGAAATCACTCCCACAGATTTGATTATTTAGATTTTGATTGCAGGAAACCGAGAGGAAAGATGTTACACATCAAAAATAATAATAAGTTTAAAAAAAAATTGATTTTACCTTATTGTTTTTTATATCCAGCAGTTTACTTTCGATGTATATCCAACATGTTAGATTAAAAATCAAAGCAACTATAAATAGACCTTCATGGGAGACTGATAGAAGAAAGTAGAAGTTTAAGATGGACGTGTTTATTGCCAATATGCGACATACCAGTCTTCTTGAAAACAATAGAGGTAGCACTAAGGAAATTGCTGAAATTTTAAATATGTAAATTAAACATTGATCTTCATGTATGTATTATGGTGTATCCAATTATCCCATAGGAGGAGAATACTGCCAAGTTTAACCACTAGTGGCGCCAGCAGCACAAACAGTAAACAAACATTCTTTAATTAATTTACCTGCTGTAAGCCATGCTAATGTTTGGTAAAAATATGAAACTGATGTGCCTTGTTCAAACCTCTTAGATTGCACATAAATATTGTGAAGGGATATTATAAGTAATGCTGCTTGTATTGCAGATAGCAAAATTTCTCTCTTATTTTCATAATTATTATTACAAAGTGGTAACAGTATTTTATAAATGTATAGCATAATTGCTATCAACCAAATGACACCAGCAGTAATGCTGAAAAAAAAAAGATATCAGTTAGCTTATGTTTTATATATTTCATTTCCAGATCAATTCAAACACAAAATTACTTACACTAGTTCAATAAAAACATTTTTTCCAACGACAGGCATGAATGAAAATACACTGAGTAACAAACATCCAACAGGCCAAGTAATCAGTATCGGCTTTGATAAATGGTGTCTTGTTGAAGAGAAGAATGGCCATACACCCATGCCCAAAAGTGGGATACTCAACATCCATCTATATGTAAAAGACAGGCCCTGAAAATAAATTTTAAAGTAAAAGACATAAGGAACAATATAATGCTTCTTAAAAATAAAATGCTTACCAATGCAATGGAACCCAGGGTATAACATAAAGTCTCAACCAACAACAAGCCAAATTGTTTGTTTATTCTAAATTGGCCATACCCCTGCATCCAAAGAGATAGTGATGATAAAGCATACCACCATAAAAATATAGGCATCATTGCATACAGATAATACTGGAGTGGTAAGTTTTGTGCTGAAATTAATGTTGATATTAATGTATGCTCAAACTATTTAATAATAAAATATAATAGGTACAGAAGTTACTAAATCATACCATAGACTAAATACATAGACAACAAGCATAAAGAGGAAAATATTGTATTAAAGAATCGCCCCAATTTCATGGAAGTCATAATTTTCAAGTTAGAAGTTTCTGCTTGAGTATTAAATTTTTGTTCTGATAAAACTTTTAGCAAACATGCTATCCATCCCAAGAATGATAAAGTAACTAGTACTAGAAGTGGCTGCTGATAGTAATTGTGATAATATTTGAGGCCAGCCAGACTTAGGTGTATTATTTCTTCACTCAATAGTATCAATTGTTCATACTCTTCTTCAACAAGTAGCTTCTCAGTGAAATGTATAAGCTCTTGATATTTTTCTTTGCTGAATGGTTCATAAGGTTGATACAGATATGAGATAGCATATTCCTCCACATCAAATCTTTTCTTGTTATATTGTGATGCTAGTTGCCTACTGTTGCTATATATAGCTTTTGCTTTGTTAGACAAGGTCATATTAAACAGTTCAGTTGTTAGTTTTCCCTGAAATTCAAAACAATCACACTTCTAAGTCTCACCAGTTATAGCAATGTGAATAAACCTCCTCAACTGCACATACAATACTCTATTCTGAAAATCTGAATGTAGATGTCAACCACAAAAATGCAAAAAAAAAACAACGGGTTGCCCTCCGGGAGTGCCGGCAGAAGTGAAAACTTGAACATTAATGTTGTGCATTTTTGAATATTTTGGAATGGTTAGGGAATAATTTCGCACTAATTGCTTTATTTATCAGTATAAAACTACTATAATGTGGTTAAATACAATATTCATTAGTAAGTAGTAGTATATTCATTTAGTTTCAAAATATAGTCTAACAAAAATCAACAATTTATTTAAACACTTTTCATGCCGTATGTTTTGACTGCTTTTTTTTTATCCAGCAATATGGGTAAAATTTCTTACCTCGCAATCTTTACGTAATGTCAAAGACTTATTTATTTTGATATATACTTTGTCGGTTGCTAGGCAATAAGGCAACGGATCTTATGGCACGTTCTGAAGCGAGTTTAACAGCTTTTACCCATCCATAAAAAAGTGCACAACGCCGCTAAAGTATTCACTTTAAAAAAAATTGTAGATGTATATAGCCGTCTATATAACTATGTAAGGTAGGAACATGCATTTATTTGTACACTTTAATTTCTAGGATGTTGCTTTTTATGCAACAGAGAAAGGATAGGGTAAACTATCCAAATCATTGGTTATACCTTCTAATACTTACTCTAGAATTTACAGGCACAGGAATAGAAAGAATGGTGGACATAATAGGTGACAAATCCACTTGATTAATGTCTATCTTGTGTTCTAAGGACATGCCTTCTGTTTCAGGATCTGGTTGCTGCATTTCTGTTTGCTTTACTCCTGAGCCCCATATTACGTAAGGTGTTTTAGTTTCATGGTCGTCTCCTGCTCCATGTGAGCCTTTAATACAAAACATGCAGCTATGTAAAAAGTATTAGGGCTCGTGTAGACGGCATCGCTGAACGCGACACCACTCCGCGTAACCATGTAGACTGAACGCTTTAGTGCCGCCGACACGCCGTTGCCGCGCCGTCTCCGCTTAGTTTTGCCCTATCACTCTACAATCCGCGGCGGCGGCGGCGCAGTAGCGCTTCAGCGTTGAGTCTACATGGTTACGTGGAGCTGTGCATATACACAGCTCAGGGGCGCGATAGCGGCTCGGCGACGGCGTCGTCTCCTTGAGCACTCAGGTATATTAAAATCAATCCAATCCATTCACCCCTTATGAACATTGCAACATCAGGGAAAAGGGTGCAAGCTACCAGTGGTTTGGGCTCTAAAGATAGAGACGCCTCCTAACAATATATACATGCCATTAATGATATGTTTATAGTAGAAGCACCTTTCCTTTATCAAGGTCAATTCAATGCCTTACCTCTAGCCTCATCTTAGGGGTTCTGTGTTGATAGGCTCTTGGCTATTAAGCCATTGACCTTGGCTGCTACTGCTACATTCACTGAACATCTTATTTATTGGGTGATTATTATTAAATAGGTAATTCTGTATTTCATTTCGGAAGTTAAAATAATATATAAATATAAGTTACCCCAATCTGTCATGCCATGGTCTGAGGTCATCAAAAAGGTGGTTTTACCGTCATCATTATAATAATCTCTTATTACTTTTTCTACTTCCTTTATTCCTTCATCAACATGTTTCAATGTAGTTAAGAAGTTCCTGTAATTATTAGGTTTTCATTATTTTTCTAGGCTGAAAGCAGGAGGAGGAGTAGCTATTGTCATAGCACATATTTATAAATAACATAATAAATGGAACTTACAGTGTCTTCGGTTTATGAGTATGCCCTGCTGTATCAGTTCCTAGTAGATGTAAGAACAGTACTATTTTATTTCTTTGCAATTTTTCTTTAACAGCATTATCATTATTAGCTTTTTGGAAAAACTGTTTGACATTGTCAAACACCCATGCATCTAGTAGTGTAGTGTTTTTGTCAGCACTAAAACTTTGGTCATAAGGGTCAAATTCATGTACAACTATGTGATCGTCAATATTAGCTTTTGTGAAAATATTCACAATGTCATAAGTACCCCAACACCAAGTGTAGGAACTTTGATTAAAGACTGAATCAAAATCAACAGGGTTTTCTTTCCACCCTTTAGCAATAGCAGACGGATCTTCATAGAAACCTGCAATCACTGCCACATGTCCTGGTCGTGATTCAGTTGGCACTTGAGTATTTGAAATTCCCCATCTACCATAAGAATTTGCCACAGACCTGCAATAAATAAATGTTTGTACCAAATATTTTAACCTTACGCTTAGCAAACATACCTTATGTAGGTTGTTAATTAGACTATCAATTATAAAATCTTATACTGAAATTTAACTCTTAATGAAATAGGTCGTGATTTTTCCTCTCTGCTTTTGTTTAGGGCAGGGCGTAATAGGTATTTATCCTGATATATACACCAACAAACATGGTACCTATAAAGAATGTGCGTGGATATTAAGGGCTGCTATTTATATGATCCTTTGATGAAATTATAGCGAATAAACAATCTGTGCTTTGTTGTTTACTAAGCATGTCAAGTATTATTAGTAGGTACACAAACCTCAAGTATGCCATAGTCGTATGATTAACGAACGATTCTGCTCTAAGTCCATCAACCATAAAGAGAACGAGTCTTTCAGCCAGGGATTCATGCTGGGGCTGATAAGGAACCACATTCTTCACAATAGGTGATTTAAAATATATGTCAAAAATTGAAAACAAAAAAGTTGTGTGTAAGAAAATTCCCACGATAAACATCGCTTCTTGCTTTTAAATAAAACTTCATAACAATTCAGGAAATCTCTGTAGATTTTTATCAAATATTCAGTTTATCGGCTCAGTTCAGCAATAATTAGTTTCAGTTTTGACAAAATTTGATATTGACAGATGACGGACTTTCCATTTAGTTTCCATCTCAAGTTTCCATCATGATCTCTTTGAGTATATATGTTCTGTGATCATGATAGACCACAGACTACAATTATATAAACATTGAGATTATAGTCTATGATCGCAAACCACAGAACATTATACTCTACGACCACGACTCTTGCCGTTTGCCAAACCACGACAAAACCACAGACAAAATATTAAAATAATAAAAAACTAAGTTCGCACTCTTTCTCTCGCCCGACTAGGGAGGTATCATTTCTTTGTATGGGATTGGGTATCTGTACGTAGTATTATGTTATCTGTGCACACGTGAAGCTTTCTCACACTGTATCGCGATGATTTCGAATTTTCTGAACCAAACTAAACATACATTACACAAATGACAAAACAAAATGCTGGCTTGCGACTCGCGGCGATGACAGTCGTACGAACTAAGGCGGGCTACGAGCAAAATTTCAAACCTGTTGGATCGCCGGCGAACTTACACAGCGGTTTTACACACGGGCGAGTAAAGTCGCCGAGCCATAAGACCGCGTACTTGCTCGCACTGTATCGCGATGTTGTCGAATTTTCCATGTTTTAGCAAGGACACTACCAGCTGCACTACCAGTAGTGTCGTTTACAATCAACGACCCTACCAAGCCTATTTTGGATTAAATTGTACAGTCAACACAGCATAGTTCAGAAATATAATTCTTTATTTATTACTACTAAGTAAAGTGTGAAGTGAAGCTCTCTCACACTGTATCGCGATGTTTTCGACTTTTCTGAACCAAACCATTATCTGAGACCAAACTAAACATACGTGCGTTTGCACTGGCGAAACATTCCCAACAAAACATGTTGAGATCTCTATTTTCTGTCAATTTTCCATATAATGTTTGACAGTAACTAGAGATTTCAACATGTTTTGTCGTGGTGTTTCGCAAGTGCAAACGCACAGTTACTAATGACGAAACAAAATGGCAGCTCGCGACTCGCGGCGATGACAGATGCAGACGTACCTGACTAATAGATATCTGTGAGACGTACGAAAATACCTCAGAGGAAAATACGGACCAAGGCGAGCTAAGAGCAAAAGAAGAAGTCTCAAAAACACCCCACGTCTGACAGGAACGAGAACTATCTCAAAACATCGCAAAAAACGAGTAAAAAAATAATAATTACATACTTCTGGTTTTAAAGTCAGACAAGGAAAATCACTCGAGAACAGAGGTTTGGTTCCATTCTTGTAAAACTTCTTAATCCATTTAATGGCAAACATACAAAAAAATTGCTCTGAATTTTATTTCAGGGGTAGTTTAAGTATAAATTAGTTAAAAGTTAGAGTGAGCAGTAGTGGTGGCCCAGTGGTAACGGCCGCGACTTACGAGTTGTAGGTTCGAACCCAGACAGGCGCTTTACCTTGTGCAAATTAATGCATTTCTAGTCTTAATTTTATATTACCCCTAGATAGACGAATATTCAGAGCATTTTTTTTGTATGTTAGCCAGTAAGGATTAAAACCGGAAATATGTATTTTAATTTTATTAATTTTTAGCGATTTTTTAACCGACTTCAAAAAAAGGAGGAGGTTCTCAATTCGTCGGAATATTTTTTTTTTATTTTTTTTTATGTATGTTCCCCGATTACTCGTAGACGGCTGGACCGATTTCGAAAATTATTTTTTTGTTTGAAAGGGTATACTTTCCAGTTAGTCCCATTTTCATCAAGTCAGGATTGGATGATGGAATCCTGGAGAAGTCGAGGGAACTCTTGAAATATTATAGGCACACCTATAGCGATTTAGGTATTTTATATAGTAACTCTTGAATGTGCTCTCGAAAAGCACCATTTAGTGAAGTGGAGCTGATGAGGAAGACCACAGATGGCTACCGGAACTACTCAATAATACGAATTTCACGGTTGCGAACTTGCGCTTCGATTACTTTAATATGGTTGCTAAGCAATTTATGCCCGTCACAATGCAAAGGGTGAAGAGGAGCTGATGGCGAAGTACCACAAGAACTCCTCAACAATAAACGTCCCTGCATCGGGAAAAGCAATATTTTGTAAAAGGTGATGAGCAGTTGACATTAGGCTATTGTAACTTAGATAAATTACAAACCGACCCAAGTTTTTTTTTAAAGTTTTTTAAAGTTTTTTTGAGATACTTCTCCTTGCTGTCAGACGTGGGGAAATTTTCAATGGAAGATGAGACTTCTCCTTTCAAACCTGTTGGACCGCCAGCCATCTTAGGCTGCCTGTCCACTGGAGCGGAGCGGAGAGGAGTGGAGCGGAGATGTGCCAATATTAACCAATACAATCTAAACTACGCTCCAGAGTTGCGATTCTATTGGTTAATATTGGCACATCTCCGCTCCTCTCCTCTCCGCTTCAGTAGACAGGCAGCCTTACTCGGCGATTTTAAAGTGCGCGTACTTAGGGTGATACACAGGCGAGTAAGGTCGCCGAGCCATAAGTACGCCTACTTGCTCGCACGTCTATCACCCCTGTTATAAAGAACGCTATTTGCACATTCTCAAAAATTTTTCCTTTTTTTGTAGTCCGTACCTATAGTTTTCGACTTTTGACGAAAAATTAAAAAAAAAATACCGTCCCCCCCTTAACTCCGAAGTTGTGTTTAAAAATCTGAAATTATTCGACGTGATAGAATGTTATGTAAAGATTACACGAAAAATAAAACGATGTCTCTAAATAGCACACTTTTTCAGAAATCATCAACAAAAATTACATTAGTTACACCGTTGGTCAAGACATGGCCCTACCTTAAACTGCACAGTGTTTAAATTCACTGACGCGATTATAGGCCTCGCCGATGAAGCAAACAAACATTTCACGGGTCACACACAAGGTATGAAACTCTCGGCGCGCGAGTCCGACTCGCTCTTGACCAGTTTTTTTTTTCCTGTATACTTTGCTCCGAGATCCGAGATTCAGTTGAATCCACAGGGTTTAATAGTTAGCTAAAATCCGCAGACGCGATGGGTACCTATCGATATCTTAATAAATACGATTTAAGGGGGATGCGCCAAGGTAGCCCACGAAATCCAAATTTTCTTACGTTTTTTGCAATTTGCAGCTCAGAGTCGATTGTATGTAGATTAAAATAAGATTCGCGACCGTAACAAATATGGCTTTTAGAATTAGCAATACAACTTCTTATGTTAGCAAAGGCGTCAAATGTCATGATTTCATGAATTCGTCATTCAATACAGTTACATGAACTTACACAGTTGTATTGATGACTTTTATGATTATAGGTAATTCGATAGATAAACATTCGATACGACCGCGAATCATATTTATATCAACATACAACCTGATTTCGCGGGCTACCTTGGCGCATCCCCCTAAGACTGCCTGTCCACTGGAGCGGAGAGGAGAGGAGAGGAGCGGAGATGTGTCAAAATTAACCAATAGAATCGCTCCTCTGAAGCGGAGTTTTGATTCTATTGGTTAATATTGACACATCTCCGCTCCTCTCGTCTCCTCTCCGCTCCGGTGGACAGGCAGCCTTAAGGTGACTGGTAATTAATAACCGATACAACACGTGACTTTATTACTCATCCATCATTATTAACAACTTTCACTATGGGACCAAACCTGAAATCGCGAAAAAAAAAACAGCTGTTCCATACATTTTGACGAATTATGTGAACGTAATGTAGGGAACCGGTTTTTTTTTCGCGATTTCAGGTTTGGTCCCTTAGAAAAAGTTGTTCATAATGATGAGTAAAGTCACGTTTTTTTTTTGGGAGGAAACGTCTATGCTGAAGTATGAGTTGAGATTTTTTTTCCCTAAGTTTTATCGTGATATAGCGATAACTACACATAACGTCAGAGATTTTACACAAAAAAAAATGCTGGTATTGCAAGTGACTAACAATAACCGCAGTCGATGGCCCCACAGAAAATCATCTGTTGTTTTAACATATTTAGTTCCTACCTATCGATTTCCATCGCATCTGTGGAGTTTAGCTAGCCAATTTAGTTTAACTCTAAGTCGATGACCCCACAAAAAAATCATCAAATTAATTTCTTTGTTGTTTTAACATATTATATAAGATATCGATTCTCATCGCGTCTGCGGAGTTTGCTAGCCAATTTAATTAGTGGAAGCGTGCTGGGCCCTTAACCTATTATGGTAGCAGAGGTCCGTGGATCGGAACCACGCTCTGCTACCATAATTGTATATAAAAAAACACATTTAATTAAATTATTTATTTGGAACAGAAGAAAAAAAAACAAATTAATCACAGTACGGTATGACAAAAGAAAATCAAAAATACTAACTTACCACGAGAACTGCAAACTACTATTACCGGGTTGTATAGGGGCCGTTTATTAATTACGTAGCGTGATGTGATTACCTATGTCGATTTTGGACCCTCCCTCTCCCTTGGTGAGAAGTCGAGAGATTTAGCTCAACTGCCTCCTCCCCCTGATCTCACGTGAGAATGCGTTGGATTTATTTAAAAAAAATATATTTGATATTCTATTACTAGTATTTATGACTAATAAGATAAGAACGTAATCTAGAATCACAGTGAGAAAAAAGAACAATAAAATTCTTATTAACTAAAATTCGTAAAAGAATATTTCTTCTAATTCAGTTCGAACCTACATGCGTTATTACATGTGATTTTCAGTAAAATCATCTACTTCATACACAGATTTATATCTGTGCTCTGACTTAGCCACGCCGTTGTCGCTTGGCGCTTGTGCACACAGTAGCTCAGTAGCCCGATGTGTGACAATCCGTGAGGGTCTCGTGCTGGGATACGTCTCGTTTTTAGGGTTCCTTATGCAATAAGGAACCCTTATCATGTCCGTCTGACTGTCTGTCTGTCTGTCCGCGGCTTAGCTCAGAGACTGTTTGTAAGTAGGTACCTATAAGAATTATTTAGAAAGATTTTATAGAAAGTTTTAAATTGGCTAAGTGGTAAAATAAAATGTTTTTTTTTTCTCGTCTTTCCCATGGGGTGTGGATGTGGGGTGTCGTTGGAAAGTTCGTTCAAAAATATTCAGTTTGTGAAAACCATTTTTGGATTCAGGGATCCGTTTGCGAAATATTGAACTTTAGAGTACAAATTTTTGTTAGAGTCAAGTCCCCCCCCCCCTGCCAGCTAAATGGCTGGTTCTGGATATGTGGAAAAATTCACAGCAGTAGTACCTACCTATACAGGATTCGTTGGCAATCTCTTAAGGGGTCATTGTACTCATAATTATGAACAACTTTCACTATGGGACAAACCCAGAAATCGCGAAAAAAAAATCAGCTGTTCCCTAAATTTTGACGAGATCCTATACAGGTTGTTAGGGTAAACATCGTTATCCTTCAAACCAGTGGTTTGGTTTCGTTTATAGAACATAAATTCAATGGAAAATCACAACTTTTTTTTATAAAGATGTACATTTAGAATCATCACGATTGCGTGATGATTCTAAATGTACATCTTCTGACAGGCAAAAATACCTACCTTAGGACAATTCCTAAGGTAGGTATTTTTGCCTGTCTTAAGCCAGGAAAAGGTTGTATTGTATTTATTCATGTGTTGTGTGTGTAGGTAGGTAGGACGGGCGGCGATCGATTACGTCACTCGGGCGGGCGCATATCCATGAATTTGCGGACGGTGTCGGAAAATAACCTTTTTAATATTTGTTAAAGAAAATAACGTAATTTTTTTTTTACTCGGTTTTTTATGTTTATATTTAAGCCAACTACCCATAGTTTGAGTGACAACGGTGTTTACCCTTCCATCCTGAATCCTATATAACGAAATTAAAAGAAAAACACAGCTAAGTAGGCTCTACAAGTTATCGAGTAATAATCAACCAACTTACATTTACAGTTGAAAAAACATATTCTCCCATACATTCCGTATTGGAAAATATGTTTTTCAACTACACTGTTAAGTTTGTTCTTAGGATAAATTCATCCCATCTACGGAACCCTTCATTGTGCGTGGTCCGACACGCACTTGGCCACCCTCAAAACGCCTCACTTAATTAATGAACGACCCCATACTGTCTTACATGTAGATGTAGGTCTCTAAAAACTAATCAGTAGCGAGACGAGATTGACTTTCGTTTAGACTTTCTTCCTTTGTATATCCAGGTACTCCAGCAGTCAACAAATCAAATAGTTCTTTCTCTTGTGTTACTCGCAAATTATTAATTACAACATCAGTTGGAATCCTTCCTTCTAAATTAGCTGGCGGAGTTATACCCAGCGTAGTAAATGCTCTACGGACTTGTCCAGTGCTAAGCCATCCTCGTTGACCTGGATCAAAACTTTTGACAACTGCTTCTAAATGTCTACGCAACAAAATAAATTATAAAAATCGATTTAGGTAAAATGACAATAAGAAACAATTAACTACCAATCAATAAAAAAAAACAAGATTTCAAAAGACAAGGATAATTATTGTGTGCGTTACGATTACTTAGTTTTTAATTCTTAGAGTTTATAATTCTTTTTTGGACAATTTTTGACAAATTCAGTCTTCAATTGACAAAAAAAATTTGATCTCTAACCCAAGTAGTTGCTGATGGCCGCGCAATCCTCCACGTTACGTTCGCGCGGCCAACTTAAAACCCTTGTATCTTCTTTATTTCTACTTTGACAAATTTTTGGTTTGTTCCCTTCGATTTTGACAAATTCCGACAATTTTTTGGGCGAAGTTTTTTTTTGTTTCGATAACTTGGCGGAGCAATCGTAACGCACACAAATTATTGTGGCGCCTCGCCTGCCTGAATGACATTGACCGGGGGTCAATGGGGGGGGGGGGAGTAGGTAGAGGCTGATTACTGTGAATGACAAGCACTAGCACAATGTTTTAGTCACATTTATTTTTTAATCTCATTTCTCGCCCAAGTAGCACAAAATAGCTTTATAATGGATTGTTAATAGAATTGGCGTATTTCTCAAAGCTTTATAAGAAGTCTATAATAATAAAATCTTCTGTAAAAGAACATGGCATGTGATAACTCTTTCGACAAAAAAATATAAGTACTATGGGTAAGTATTTGAACTCTTGTTATTATTCTGTATGAGTCAATACGGCTGCCTGTCCACTGGAGCGGAGAGGAGAGGAGCGGAGATGTCCCAATATTAACCAATAGAATCGCAACTCTGTAGCAGAGTTTAGATTCTATAATATTGGCACATCTCCGCTCCTCTCCTCTCTCCTCTCCGCTCCAGTGGACAGGCAGGCTTAGGGTTGCGAGTATCAGTTTACTGTGAAAGTGAGTGTATATTTGCATCAAATATTTCATGCGCCCTCAAAATAAAGAGCTATTTGGTACAAAAATATTATAAAAAAATAGTTTTGTAAAATAATAAAATTCTTTATGAAGAATTATGAAATGAATTATACTTGTCTTGTGTCGACCGGGTTAAAGTACTTTTTAAAGCATTATTTACAGTAAAATTCAATTATAATATTATCGAAATACCTACAAAGCAAATGGCGGATAAATAATTTAAAACATTAGACATTTGCTACGTTCTTTGTAATGCTTTTAGCTTGGTAAAAGATTTTGCACGACTCAAATGCGAAGCATTAAGCGCAGGCCACACCGCCAGCTAGCGGGCGGGCGGGCGAACATCGTTTCACCTCAGGTGAAACAATTTGATATTTTTTCCATACAAACTTCGGAGGGGTTTTACTCCACTGTTTGACATCGTACATTCAAAGTTTAACATGATATCGTTAGGTCTCATTATTAATTTTGTCTGTACGGAAGCAGAATAGTAAAATAAAAAGCCATTAAAAACTTATAAGCCAACAAAGATTCGTTTTTCTTGCTAATTTTAACGCAACTTTGGGCGTAAATAAATAATACAAGAAGTGTGAAATCTCGAAAACAAAATCCGTACCGACACAGAAAAATTATCGAAGATTTCAATAAATTTTATTAATTGATTTATGCAGTGGTTTTTTCAGAAAAACCTATTTTCCAAAGGCCTTTTCGTAATTTTTGACGCGCTTGTTTTACTAAAATTGGTCGGTACGGTGTTTCTGTGCGTGCGAACTATACGTTGTCCATGTAGACCAGCTTCTAAGTGCTCATCACTGATACTATCTCTGTCGGACACGATGCCAGGTGAGACAGCGTGGTTTTAGGCCATGCCCACCATTGAGTTCGAGCCCGCGACTAGTTCCACCTTAACCCTTAATCTGGCAAGAGAAAAAAATCTTGAAATTTTATTTTTTTATAATATTTTTGTCATCGTTAGATGTTCCTAAAACCAGGAAAAATTATTAAAAAAATCTAGTATATCTCGATTTTGAGAAAATGCATGTCCAGTATACAGGACATTGCCAGGTTCTCCATAAAGTAACTGTAAATATCGATGTCCAGTATATTGGACATTGTCGAATTAAGGAATCGTTCGAGAATTTTTATAAAAACTTTATTTATTCAATTATGAAATAAACGAACATAAAATGTATGTGTATAATGAAAATATTTATTGTTGCACCATTTTAAAATTTAAAATGACATAATTGTTACTTATTTCGCTTCTATAAAAAAAAATTAAAACATAAAAAGTCTAATTCTTCTTTATTATTATAACATAACAACCCGTCTTGAGATCAATATCATTCAAAAATTGATGATGTCTCATCACATGCACCATCCATACCATCGTCATTGGAAAACCTGAATATTTTCGACAGCAACAATGGCAGTGACGATTCTTCTAACGAAATACCCAATAGCGAGCCAGAAGTCGAAGAAGAACTACCAGTGCCTATCACACCAATTATGAGGGAAGTGTTGCCATCTACCAGCCAGGTAAACTATGATGTTATTCCGACCTTATCACCAATCCAGTCTGTGCTGGACATATCAACCGGCACCTAATATTGTAAATACCAGGTCACTCGCATTAGACACGTCAGGTGGGCGTTCACCGGCACCTGACGTGTCTAATGCGAGTGTTGGTATGGACGGGTTTTTTTCGTTTTGACCTGGTATTTACAATATTAGGTGCCGGTGATATGTCCAGCACAGACTGGATTGATGATAAGGTCGGAATAACGTCATAGTTTACCTGGCTGGTAGATGGCAACACTTCCCTCATAATTGGTGTGATAGGCACTGGTAGTTCTTCTTCGACTTCTGGTTTGAAGACCTGTAATAATAATATTGTTAGTATGATAAATAAAATTTTGTTAAAAAAAAATGCTGCAGTTTTTTTCAAAGTCGATGTCCAGTATACTTCCCACCGTCGAATTAAGGGTTAACATACTTCGGTTCACACCGCGAGCTACAATATTTCGCGTAGTTTGTATAGTTTCCTTCGTTCGCTTCGCCCGCTCCGCCCGCTAAGCTGGCCGTGTGGCCTGCGCTTTAGAGTGTGCTCTACGATCGAAAATTTTTTTTGCGCCATTTCTGCAACTGTTTTTATTGTTACACTCCTGCTAGTACACATAACCTACTTAATTTATATAGGTACCATTGTATACCTAGATGATTAAGGAGATTAATACTGTACTTTTCAACAATTGATTTAAAATGCAGCAGAATTGAAAAAAACATCAAAATAGTTGAAAAAAAAATCCTGTCCGTAAAGAACATCCGACTTCGTTGGCCTATCTATACCGACCGCCATTATGAAAAAAACTGGTTTTGGCGGCCAGTGATGAAACAAGTGTCAATCGATAGAGTAAGTGATTGCAAACAAAAAATATTTAGTGATGAATATCGTAAGTGATATACTTCCTGAGATATTTGAGTTAAAACATGAGAAAAAAAATAAAACAGTAATATTTTTTTTTAATATCTCAGGAAGTATATCACTTACGATATTCATCACTAAATATTTTTTGTTTGCAATCACTTACTCTATCGATTGACACTTGTTTCATCACTGGCCGCCAAAACCAGTTTTTTTCCAAATGGCGGACGGTTAGGTATGCCAGGTCCCATACAAAAATGTCGGAACCCCTTTTTTCATCCTGAAACATTGTAGCTTGAGATAAAATCAACTAATTGAGTCAATTTTTTTTTTATTAGATTCGTTTCAGCTGTAGGACGAACCCTATTGAAAATGGCTCTTTTATTCAAAGTAGTTTAATTATTATAATTAATAAAATACTATTTTATTAATTATAATAATTAATAAAATAGTATTAACTATAATATCTGTAACTAAATATTTCCAACCTCGATCCTTTGCCGTTGCTTAGCAACCGACTATGTAAATATCAGTAACTATCAAATATAGTCTTTGACATCGTAAAGATTGTGGGGTAAGAAATTTTACCCATATTGATGGGTAAAACAGCAGTCAAAACATACTTCATGAAAAGTGATAAATTGTTAATTTTTGTTAGAATCTATGTTTTAAATTTCTTTTTCGTTTACGAGTGTTTATGAGGCGTGCAATTTTGGATTTTCCAAACTTTATTTAAATATGTCTAGGCTGTAGTAGAGCTTGGTTAGAGCATCCATTCATAGAGTTTGTAATGTATATTTTTTAACGTTTTAGGGTTCGGTATAAATTTGGTAAAACCGCGTATAAATCAACGGCAGCTATAGACGGACGGGACGCGTTGACGGTGGCAACGGCTCGTCTCTACGAACTCGAAGTGTTTTTTAATATGTTTATGATACTACCTATTATGTAATTCTCATTATGTTTAAGGTCAAGACCCGCGCGCGGAACACGCGGAAGCTTCTTAACCCTTTATAAGGCAGAAGGTTCCAGAGGAATGAAATAAGTTTTGTTTATATTTTATGGCGTGTTTTTATTTATACAAAAAAATAGACTTACATAAAAAACTCTAACTATTTTGGAAAACTTAGAAAATATGGTGGTAAAAATATTCCCACTGCCCGTCATTGACTACCCATAGTAGCAAAGTGCCAGATGTTATTGTTGATGAAATTTAGAAAAACAAGGCGTAATGCACAGCGGGACATTGCATTTACTGCATTTAATTTTGCTTCTTTTATCTTTGGCTTTTGTGCTGCAGAACTTACAGCGTCGGTAGGTCTCTAAATCTGCTGGCATATGGTCACCTACATTTAGGAACCGCGATTCTGCAGGCACAGCATTTACGCTTTTTTGATAGCTATCTGGACATGCTATGCGTGATTTCTTGCAAACGTATGTGGGGATGTTGGATTTTCTTTTTCGGCTGCTGTAACCACCGATCAGTCCTCTTGCAACAGCTACCCGAAATTCTAAATTGGTTAGTTTTTCTACTCTTGATGTCATTGAATATAAAATGAAAGCGTTTGTCAGGCATGCATCCACTAAGAAGTAGAATATTCGCTGCCACCAGCGTTTACTTCTTCGTCCGACGGCATATGTCCCCTTTATTTGGTCGAATCGGTCCACACCGCCCATTCTTTTTGTGTACTCTTTTACAACCTTAGGGCAGTGGACAGCCTCCCTGGTGCCATCTTTTTGCTTTCTTAGTACAGATGTTGTTCCTATTTTAGGATGAAATGCGGTGGTTAGCAACAAAACCTCTTTAGTATCTTGCCAAACAGTAAACGCTACGTCCTGTTTCGTTCGCCATTTGAACTCACCTTTTTTCAATTTTAGGCTTTTGTTCCTTCCAGTTCTATTGGTATTATTTTTTATTATATTAGGTAAAATTGCTCTATTTCTTCTCACCGTTCCAGTGGCATAAATATTTTTTTCATATAAATACTGCAAAAGAGAATAGTCACAAAAAAAATTATCGAAAGTAACGTGTGTCTTGAACTCTTCTTCTGTCAATTTACTTGATAATTTCTTTACAACATTAGCCCCCAATCCTTCTTCAGTTCCTTGTCCCGTCTTGCCTGTGTAAATTTCGTAGTTATACAGATACCCTGTACTACTATCGCAACAGCACCATACTTTATAGCCCCTTTTTATAGGCTTTAGTGGCATGTACTGTTTTAGACTGGATCTTCCTTTGAAGAGGATCATGCTCTCATCTATACTCTGAGAAGATGAGTTGGAAGCATTGTTTTGAAACGAGTCGCTGAGTAAAGATAAGAGAGGGCGAATTTTATATAATTTGTCAAAGTTGGGACTTTCTCTGTTGGGTTGTTGACTATTATCATTCAGATGTATCGCTTCCAAAATTTTTTTGAAGCGTTTCACAGGCATAACATCAGCCACTTTATTTACTCGAAAACCTGGATCTGATGACCAATATAGATCTATTTGAGGAAGAATGTGATAACCCATTATAATAAGAATTCCCAAAAAAGCACTAATTTCTTTTTTATCAACAGGTTGCCAATTCTTTATGTTTTGCTGCTCTGCATACAAGTTTGTCTGAGTGATAATCAAATCAAAAATATAATCATTGAAGAACTTTCCGAAGTGCGCTACTGGACGCGCTCTTCTGTTCAATAAATACTGAGGGTTTATTGTTACCTTATCGAATTCATCTGGATCTGGCCTGGAAGTCCACATATGCTTTCCCCATGACTCATCTTCACATTCAGATTCATCACTTGATGCTACCTCTTGTGGTTGTGGTGATTGTATTCCCAAAGGCTCTTCTTGATGTGAATTTTCTAATGAAGTTGATGGCGTTGTTGTGGATGTACCTGTCTCTGATCTATTACTAGGGGTGGAATTCGAATGAACAGGAGAATTTGGTAAAACATCATCATCTGATTCCAGTATTCTTTGTATTGTGTTGACATTGAATTCATCTGCCTCATCAGACTCGAATCCGTCTTCTGAACCATCATCCGGAATGCCGAAAATCTCTTCCAATGTCTTTTCAAAATCGCGGTCATTCAAATTGCGCTGCATTTTTCATGAATGTCTGAAACAAGTACGTACTAATTCAAAGAGGATACATTACACGTCACGGGCGGTGGGAATAATTTTCCCACCAAATAAATTGTCCTTACCAATAAAAATACCATGGTGATTTCTAAAACATCGCAATAATTGGTAATAATAAACACAAATACGTAAAAAAAAAACAAATACTTACTTTTTTCAAGTAAAAAATATCAGGATTCACGGAGATGAAAATTTTATTTGAAATTGGCGCAATTTTTTTGACAACTGGTTCCGCCAAGAAAAATATGACATTCAAACGTCAGTTTTTTTTTTTAATGATTTGCAAGTTAGGTCTTTCCTGTTGCCTGATCAAAAAAAAGTAGGAATCCTACCATGATACTTGCAACAGGAAAAATAGGATATGTTGGTGGTAAAAATATCACCTCTGCCTTATAAAGGGTTAAAGCCCGGAAGCGCAGCGGAAGTGCTTCCGCTGCCCGCGATGTTTACGACCTTGGTCACAAAAAACTTTATCCCGCTGTTTCAAGTGGCTCTTATAACGCACTTTTAACTGTGTTGTGTTCTTGAATAAACAGAGCATCAACTTATGTACAAACAATGCTCGTAGGACGAGAATCGTATTTATAAACAAAATGTATTTATCAGGAAAAAAAACGGTATGAAAAAACGTGTTTTTTTGTTCTCATGACTAATGATAAAACTACTGTATCTACTGTAAATAAATTATCTACAACGTGTAATAACTACTAATAAATGAAAATATAGCCACTTGCCTTCAAAATATCACAATAAACTATAAAACACACTATTTTACATCCACGAGATACGTTTTATTTTTAAAGTATGAGAAATGTCAGTTTTAACTTTTTTTTTCTATGTTGCCTAGTGTATATTTTTTATTTTGAATGATTTAGTTGACGAGACTGTCCAGCCATAGAGTAAAACTATCCACAGTGGATACTAGCCTAGAGTAGAAATAGAGCCGCAAGCCCTTGTTGCTACCCCACGTGTAACATGGGGCGTAATCGGTACTTATACTGGTGATAAATAAACATATATATTTAGAACTAGCTTTTGCCCGCGGCTTCCCCCGCGTGGATGTCGGAAAATATCCCACGAGTACGTTATACGTACTACAGGGATTAGATACCTAAAAGCTCAGGAAAAGGTAATTGACTCCTACCGCTGCGCCCACGTTGTCGTCAACCATAATTATTTTGTGACGCGTAATTTTGAATCTGCGATATCTTTTAAACCTTCCTCTTGGATCACTCTATCTATTAAAAAAACCGCATCAAAATCCATTGCGAAGTTTTAAAGATCTAAGCATACATAGGGACAGACAGCGGTCAGCGGGAAGCGACTTTGTTTTATACTATGTAGTGATGATAACTATTTGGTTTTATTTATTAGTTAAGTACGTAGTGTACGTACTTAAATACTTAATTATACTAGGTACAGAGTGCGGAAAAGAGATACAAAATATAATTAATTTTAATATTCGTTACATACTAATTTACTTTCTTTTCGTCCATCTATCAAATTAAAACTTACGGAACCTTCCCTATTATTCGGCAATAACGCTTGGCTGGCTTCACTTGATGTCGTGTCTCTAATTATGTCGTATGGTACGCGAACTATGAGAAAATGGTTATTGGCTGGATTTGAAGCTGGTTAGAAGACTTATTGCTTGTTCAAATCCTTCTCAGTGTATGTTTGTACAGATAAAGGCTATACAATATTACGATGAAATGCTTTTAAACAGCTGGCATTAAAACAGCACCAATGTACCTACACCGTTAAACAGTTGTTACCCATATGAATGGCCTTTATAAAACATGGAGCAGTATTAAAGAATTTTAAAATACTTTATATTAACCTAAGCCGTAATTAATGCTTACATAAAGGTCACTGCACACAGCGGGCGTGGCGTGGCGGGACGGGACGGCGACGCGCGACGTGACGCTGAGCAGTTGTAATGTACTAGATACTACGGACGACTCTACACAGACCCGCTCCGCTCGGCGTGACGGTAACCGTCACGCCACGCCGCCGCCGCGCCGGGCGTGAATACAAGTCAGAAGCGGCGGGGCGGGGCATGACGGTTACATTCAGAATTGAGAGATTGTATTAAAGCTTAAAACTTTAATTTATAACTGTAACAAATAAATACTAATAAATACTTTTGTGCGCCTTTTCATTACTGTAAACTTTAGCTAGGTATTAAGCAAATTGTAAGGACTTGGATCAATAAAGTTTATATTATAGTATATTATTATTATTTTTTGTTTGTCTTTGACATTTCTCGGGTCCCTAGGGTCCCGGACCTTTGGAAGGCGTACGAGGGGCCGAAGCCAACTCACAGAGGCCCGTTAGACGTGTTTAATGACATGAGCCACCAACCGACGGTTATCCCTGTTCGCACTATACTAGTGCACCCAAGGACAACCCCCGGTTGGTGTAGGACCATTGCAGGATATGGAAACAAAGATATTGGTCTATGGGTTTGGGTGGCTAAGTGAACTGGTTATTTAGAACTATAGAAAGACTATGGCCCCTGATTGACCAATATTTTGTGTATAAAACACAAGTGAAATGGCAGGGGGTGACTTGCACACTCAATAATGGACCCCCGAAAACGGTCGCTAGCAAAGTGTCGTAGCGACAAGGGGGCAACATGTCCTGAGCTGCTTATGAAGAGTGGAGCGGTATTCCACGGCTATCAGGGGCCGTATTATGACGTGTTAAATCCATTATTGTTCCAGTGTGAGAGAGAGACGGAGCTATACTGCATAAATAGCACCATCTCATTTTCACAGCGGAACAATAATGGATTTAACACGTCATAATACGGCCCCAGGACAATCCCGGAAGTACGGTCAAGATCCCTACCAGCATCTTACTGGAATACTTCCTTCCTCCGAGCACGTTTGCTCTTGCGAATCTCCACTCAAGCCGGCCAATTAAGGCAAGAATGAGGTGGGAGCTCTGTTCCTCGTCAGTGTTTACTCCAGCCGGCCACTAGAGGCAAGCCAGAGATGAGGAACAAGATTTCTCCCGGGAGATAGGGTCCGTGGGGTCGCTACTGTCCAACAGCTCGCCACATGCTGCCCTGCGGTTTTCTGTATCTCTCTTGGTCTGGGGCTCCTCATCCTAGGCCCGTTCCGGCAAAGTAAACTCTACCGGTACAGACCTAGAGTTCGGAGCGCGCAAGCCCCACCACGACGTCAACGTAGAGATACGGCAGTGGGGATATATTATTATGAATAAATTATAAGTTACTTTAACTAACTTAGTTACTTTGAACTTATAACTTTAGTTATATTGTTTCTCGACGGGACGTGATCGCGCAGTGTGAACGCTGCCGTCACGCCAGCGCCCCGTCGCCGCCTAGCCACGCCGCGCCTCGCCCCGCTTACAGCTGTATTAGAAGTTGTACAGACAGAGGCATAAATTATATCTCAAATTAAACCTTTGGCTCGACAAAAGATTGAAAAGAGGAATATGTATAGCTTTAGGAAATACAAAGTTAGTAAAATACTACTTTACTTAAGGAACATTGCTAAAACTCTTCAAATGGTCTAATGAAGCTGAAAGCCAATTTTTTGGTCTCCACCTATTCCAATAGATCGATTTTGTGTTACTTGGGCGTTGACGTCACGGTGCGGTGGACAAGAGTGTTGAAGTGTTAATAGTACCGTCACCGTGGCCTACGAGGCGTCTCCGTGCTCCGCGGTGAATATGAATGAGATTTTTTTTTTTTGCTGTGTTATTTACGAACAAAAAAAATGGAGCTCTAAGATCCAGCTGAAAGTACTAAAAAAAACTGCTAAGTATAAAATTAATTAACACAATTTCCGATGTGGTTTTTTCACTTTTCTATTAGTAGGTATTATCCTTTACCTTTCTTCGAACAACACCGGAGCAACTCCGACACCAGCACGGAATATCATACATTCATCTAAAAGTTTCGCCGTTTCATCAGTTACATTATTTTTGGTGGTATTTGATAATAATTTAGTAAGAATGAATCTGACAAGCTCAGGTATACGACGTTCGCGCAAATAATTTTCAGTACGAGCGACTGTTGAGAAGACTAATTTCTTCCGTTCTGGAATAATTTCTTCTTGAGACGGATCAGCAGATGTTAGACACTTACATACTGCTATGCGTTCAAGTGAGGGACCAGATGGTAACCGAGATAATGGTTCCAACGCAATATCTTCCTCTTCAGTTACAGCACAAGTTACAGCTTCTGGTAATAAATCAAACCCGGTTAGTTCTTTCTTTGAATACATTTGAATCACAAATACTTGTCAGAGGTGAGTGAAGTTCCTTGCTTGCGTTATATTATATTACGCTTTGCTTGCTTGGCAGGTAATACTATACTCTAACAGGGATCTAATAAATTGATGTCCAATTGATGAATACCAAAGAAATTTAAGATTTAATAATTTAATGTCTTTGACATCAAACTAAATATTTAAAACGTGCTTTTTTTTTAAATGTGGAATTTGGTATTTGTATTTCTTCACTATTTTATTGAAGCTGTGAAGCTGCAGTCAAAAAAGGTTCACCAACAGCAAATTTTGAAAAAAGACATTCTCGTTGTATCGCTCCATTCGACGAAGACGAATTGTATAATAGGTAGATACACACGTACATTCGAGTAAATAATAATGTTTAAAAAAAAAAATCGGTTCGCTTCAAGCTGCGTTTTAATTTAAAGGGGTGATAGACGTGCGAGCAAGTAGGCGTACTTAAGGCTGGACGACCTTACTCGCCCGTGTGTTATACTAGCACTTTAAAACCGCCGGCGCCGAGTAAGTTCGTCGGCGATCCAACAGTTTTGAAATTTTGCTCGTAGCCCGCTTTGGTTCGTATTTTCGTACGTCTGTCATAGCCGCGAGTCGCGAACCACCATTTTGTTTCGTCATTTGTGTAACTGTGCGTTTGCACTGGCGAAACATTCACGACAAAACATGTTGGAATCTCTATTTTCTGTCAATTTTCCATACAATGTTTGACAGAAACTACAGATTTCAACATGTTTTGTCGTAATGTTTCGCCGTGCAAATGCACAGTAATGTAAGTATGTTTAGTTTGGTTCAGAAAATTCGACAACATCGCGATACAGTGTTAGAAAGCGTCACGTGTCTATCAAGTTGAGATCCGGTCAAGCCTTGACGTGTTTGTTACGCAATAGCTGTCAAGCCCCGCGATTACATCACTCAAAGTCGCAATAAGTCACTTTGACATTTTTAGAATTTTTACTACTCAGAGTTTTACTATGAGAGAATAGAGAATACAAGCCATATAGAGAAACAACCCACAGACCAAAGGAATATCACTATAGTCCCACCGTGGCTAAATGACTACGCGTGTACCCGCCGTGTAATATCTTACACGGGCGGGGCTTGACGGATGTGGCATTTGGTGTGATCTCTCACACGCGCAACCATTTAGACGGGGCCAATGCCCGAGACAATCCACTAACTAAGCCAATGCCAGTAAAATGAAAAGGCAAAATGGCTTGAGGACAATCCAATGCAGTGGACTGTCTCTATTTACACGAGACTAATAGTGGATTCGCTATGTGGATTGTATCGAAGATCGGCCCCGTCTAAATGGTCCATACTTATACCTATCTATTTAAAATTCTCAACTCAGCTTAGACTCCACGCCACCACAGGCGGAAAAGTTATGGGTTAAAGGGGATGCACCAAGGTAGCCCGCGAAATTCAAATTTTCTTACGTTTTTTGCTATTTGCAGGTCAGTATCAGGTTGTATGTTGATCTAAATATGATTCGCGGTCGTATCAAATGTTTATTTATAGAATTATAATCATAAAAGTCATCAATGCAATGCCATAGACACTAGCGCCGGGTCTATCGGATTTGGGTGGTGGTGCTTTAGGGGTATGAGGAACAGGGTGTAAAGTTCACTCATCCACCATAGAAAAGGGAGGATCCTCCAACCAGACGGGTTGTTATGTCTGGCGGGCAACTGCCCATATGTTGATTTCGGATAGTCTTATCTATGTTTTTCGCTCGGTAAACTCTAACTGCGCGATGTAGGAATTGTGTGACGTCATGTCTTTTTGCTTCGTAGTTTGTATGTGGCGGTCTAACCGCTACAGTGCCATAAACCAATGACTTATAAACATAGAACTGGCCCTAACTACAAAATTAGCGTGCATACCTACAAAAATCGGGCATATAAAATGGCCGCCAATCTTATTTATGCGCAAGAGAGAGTGCAAGCAAGGCCATGTGCACACCACGTTTTTTAAACGCACCTGCGACGCGCTTTTTAGAAACGCACGTCTACGGCGCGCTTTTATCCTACAGAGCAGTTTGTAAGGTCTACAGGCTGCGTCTGACTTGCGTGCGTATCGCTACAAACGCGCCGCTAAAAAACGTGGTGTGCATAGGCCCTAACAGTTTCTTTCTCACACCTACCACAAAACTCAGGCACTAAACATGGCGACCCTGACGTGAAAGTTATGTCTATTAGACATAACTTTGACGTCACACAAAAGTTTTGCCAAATTTAGTCCTTGACAAGACAAACATAATTACAGAGTGTCAGGGCGGGCTAGGAGCAAAATTTCAAACCTGTTGGATCGCCGCCGCCGGCGATCCAAGGGTGACACACGGGCGAGTAAGTTCGCCGAGCCATAAGACCGCGCACTTGCTCGCACGTGTATCATCCGTTTTAAAGTACGCGTTCTTAGAAGACACACGGGTGAAAAACGTCGCCGAGCCCTATGGGGGATGTGCCAAGGTAGCCCGCGAAATTCAAATCTTATTACATTTTCTGCAATTTGCAGGTCAGTATCAGGTTGTATATTGATCTAAATATGATTCTCGGCCGTATCAAATGATTATATAGAGAATTATAATCATCAAAGTCATCAATACCACTCTCTAACTTCATGTAACTATTGAATGACTAATTCGTGAAATCATGACATTTGACACTTTGCTAACATAAGGAGTTGTATTGCTAATTCTAATGATTATAATTCTGTAAAGCCATATTTGTTACGGTCGCGAATCATATTTTAATCAACATACAACCTGACACTGAGCTGCAAATTGCAGAAAACGAAAGAAAACTTGAATTTCGCGGGCTACCTTAGCGCATCCCCCTTAACTACGCGTACTTATCACCCCTATCCTACTATTTCTAGTTTAAGTTTTGCGAACAAGCTACGCACAGACTAAAGCTACGCATTCCGCGCGGCTCGCAGTTCTTTTATGTGTTTTCATGATGATAATTTTTGAATAATACGATAATTCTCGTCTGGCAACACCAAAGTAGATCAAAAAATCAAAAATAACCGATCGAATCGCGAAGGATCAGGCAGCCAGCCAGCCGTTTTGTTTTGAAGATTTTGAATACGGTCAAAGATTTCAGAAGATAATTGTTTGATGAATATTCCATAAGCTATATAAAGCCAAAGCTGCATTAGGAATTTTAAATGAGATAAGTAGTGCCATTGTGAGAATTCTTCCACCATGGGGAAGGACTTTGACGAAGTACGAATTGGAAAAATCGACGACTGTAAGTAGTCAATTTCATAATACGTTTCTTGGTCTGGCTGGCCTATCGCTAGTTCAAGAAATAAAAAACTTGAAAAACTATTACCCATACCCACATTTATTTCTGTTGACTCTTGATCTTAATTTTTATAGGCGACTCGGATATTCGCATGACTGGACAGGAAATGGACACGATAAGACAAAGAACTATTGCGTATGAATACTTATGTCGACTGGAAGAAGCTAAGACTTGGCTGGAAGCGTGTCTAAGGGAAAAACTCCCGCCAGCTACAGAGTTCGAAGAAAGTTTACGCAATGGAGTTTATTTGGCAAAATTAGGAAATTTTATTTCTCCAGACTTGCTTCCTATGAATAAAATTTATGACACTGATCAAAAACGATATAAGGTAAGAAAGTAGAGAATATTTTAATTACAATATGTACCTGTCATTTTATGTATTGTCATGATCAAAAACGATATACGGTAAGAAAGTAGAGAATATTTTAATTACAATATGTACCTGTCATTTTATGTATTGTCATTGGAAAATTGAGTCAATGGGTCGCCTTAGGGAGCTTGGTTTTTGCATCCAACATTCTATTAATTCTTAGACTTTGCTGCATAAGTCGCCACAGTATCTTCTATTTTTGTATGAGTGGTCAAAAGAAAACCTTACTTATCAGATACTCGGACCAAATAAAAACCAAGACAGCAATGCAAATAATACAGTCATTCATGCCAAAACTACACCTCCGCTCTGTGCATACACGCTCACACACACATTTACAACCCAACTACACCTCACTAAGTGCACACATGTTTATGGAACAGGCCTCAAGTTATTGTCAGCGCTATGTCTGTTTTTTATTTGGTCTGAGATTGGTGCAAAAATGATTGAGCTTGTCTTGCTCGCTCTTGTATACTAGGTTCTTTTTGTTAAATCCCTACTTCACTATCAACTCTAAAATTGTACAACCTGTAAGTTTATATCCAATAAATATCTATTATCCGTCTCTATTAAGTGTTGCCTTAACTGGTCCGACCGCACTGCAGTGTGGATGAGTAAAAAATACGCAATACCCTCTAAAGTGCGGCCGAACAGGTTAAGTTTGTACTATGTTTGTGTTTTATATGAGAGATAAATAAAAAATATTACGATATACTAGCGGACCTGGCAGATGTCCTGCCTGAACAGCGCCACCTACCGGGTCTAATATTGTATTTTCAAACCATCCAGGGACACACTCAAACATACACACAAAAAGGGTTTGAAGATTTTTAGAAGAAGAAAAAAAACAAAAAAAATCCTTGTTTCAGGGTTTACTTTTCGACTTATATTTCGGTGAATAACTCCGAAACCTGACGCTTTAGGATATTATGTTATGACATTTTTTGTTTGTATAAGTGTCCTATATCTAAATATATAACTTTAGATTTTTTCCACGATTCTGAAAAAAAAACAAAATGAGGGCATCATGTTAGGGCCACCCTCCATACAAAAATCTTCAAACCCCTTTCATCCAAATCGGTCCAGCTGATTAGGAGGAGTTAGATGACAAACACATGTACGGAAGAATTATACAACGTGAAATTTGAATCACAGTTTTGCTAGAACAAACGTTGTTCAGACCATGGTCTACTACCATTCTATAACAATCAATTAAAAAAAAAACGTCAATGGTATTTTAAAAAAAATACAAAAGACTGATTTATTTATTAAAATCACAGACATATAAAGAGTAGCAGACCAAACATAAATCCATAGTTATATTTATACAGATGAATATGATTCTATATCCTTTTTTTGCTAATAGACAAGCCGTAAATTCTATCTCGTTCTGTCACCTGTTGTCATACTGACTCACACATAGACAAAATTTGACGCGTAGCTTGTCTATCCCGCGCCGCCATATTGACAAGCAGCATCTTCTGCATCGCGTTCTAAGTTTCAACTGCGTTAGATAGTCAGGGACGGATTTGGCAACAAAGACGAATTTCTTTTTGTAAAATATTTACCATTGAATTATCAAACAGCTTCAAGTTACTCTACGATTTTTTTATTAATTGTTTTGGTGACATAGTTCCAGAATACTGCAGTGCAGATTTTCAGTGTAAACACAGATGCTATTATAATAAATTATAAAATTAATTATGTTACCTTGTGTCTGTGTGATGGATGACATGAACCTATATCACACATGTGTGTGATATAGGTGTACATAAATAGGTATATTCACATAATTTTGAAATTTTATTCGGCAGGTAATAATCTAATCATTGTTTGATTGACTTTATTGATAAGTAATCTACACTTCTTATACCCAGGGAGTATCGATTGTTGCGAATTTTAGTAAGTACCTATTGGTTGTTTCAATATCGTTACATAATACCGGCAACCAGCCCTAGACCGGCCCTGTATTGACAACTATCCCTATGTGTGCGTAATGGCTACGCAATTTTTAGCGAATGTTTGGTCTGCTACTCTTTATATGTCTGTGATTAAAATTTCGGCCCGCATTGGCCGGACATCCTTGTAGTCCACGTGGACTCCTCATAACTCTTTTGAATGCCATATTGCTACCGCGATGAATCCTTAGATGTTACGGTTAATGCTTGAACACGTTTGAGCAACATAAGACTTATTTGAGAACGCCTAGTTTAGTTTGTTTTAATAACATATTGGATGCTATAGAATGATAGTAGACCATGGTCTGAACAACGTTTGTTCTAGCAAAACTGTGATTCAAATTTCACGTTGTATGTGTATACAATGTGGAGACTACCATACAACAAAAATTTTAAATACTGGCACTATAAATGGGTAGTAATAAAATCTACGACAAAAAAATAAGAATTGTCCTTACTCAAAATATTAAATCTACTGCCTAAAATACTAACTTTCCGACTACTTTTGTCCTAATAAAAATGACGAAACATACCGAATGAGATACTGAAATCTTCGAAAAACAAACATGACTATTTATTGCGATAATACTTTTCTACCAGCATAAATTACGTTCTACTGAAAACTATGTTTTGTAATTTTTATCTTTACTTGCCAACTATTAATTCATAAATTACCTTTCATATTTCATAGACTGTGGTGCTATTTTAACTGTAACTTTATACTGAAAATATTATTCTGAGTGGTTATACAGAAACTTATAAAAAATATAAAAATGTACTTGTAACAATAACTTTTACTTGCATCATATATTATCATGAATTTTACTTACCACGGGTACGCTTCGATATCGGTACCTTTATTTTTATTTTGGTGATTTTTTTCTCGGCGCCTAATTTGCTTCTGCATCGTCTCCGGCGCTGCGGGAAGTGCAGCCCCTTCGCCCTTACGTAACAAAGGATAGGCACCCATGCTCACCTCCGCAGCTTCGGCTTGCTGGTCGCCCAGCCTCAGCCGCTACGGCTCGCACGGGTTCCTATGCTTTGTTACAGCCTCCGGTTTTAATATACACTCTAGGGTATGAGCCAAAAGACTAGGTACGTAAAGTCGGGGTGCCCTGATTCGGTTTGCAAAAATTCAAAAACTTATACTAATACTACTAAAAACCATTAAAATCCGCTGTCACTTTGTCTGAACGCAAAACGGAACAACCTAGGAGTGAAATTCGTACATTATCTAATTAAATAAAAAAATATGTTTAATTTTGCGACCCGAACCCGATCGCGCGGGCCGAACAGTTGAGGTATTTTCATCATTATTGAGAGTTAAAAAATAAATTTGATAACCAACAATAGAAATTAAAACAGTTCATGCAAGTTGTAAAAATATGATTATTTTGACAAAACCTCTGTTGTCGGTAACTTAGTAATTTTGTCGGAGGTTCAGTATTCTATTTGGAAGTTTAGTTTTTTTATTCGAAGATCCATTTTTTTTTAGGAGAAACTGTAATTTGAACATGCTCTTATTTGTTGTTAAATTGGATATTTTTATTCGTTTATGTTTTGGGTTTTTTGTCGGTAATTCATTATAACGCTGGTTAATTAGAATAATAGTCGGCCACAGATCGCTGGAGATTAACTTGTTTTTCGGAACCATTATTATTTCCCCAAATAAATCCTAGCTTCGAAATAAAAAAATGGGTTTTTCAAAAAAATTAAATGTTATGATCCACCCTAAGCCTATAAATTCCGTTTATCCAACTAGGCCTTGGGTGAATTCTCGGGCATACATTTCAGAATATCCACCTTAGGGTGGATTTTTGGGATGGATAAACGGATTAGCTCGAGCCGACTATGGATTTTGCCGAGAGATGACTAAAGTATTGAATATATTCAATTGAATTTTTGTATACAGAATCGGAACGTCATTATGGACACGCCGTTTAATTTTTTGTTGTATTGTCGTCTCCACATTGTATAAAGATATATTATTTACTGTAGTTCAAAGGTTAAACAAGGATGGTATACCTGTATTATACCATTTTTGAATGATTCATATCACTTTAGTGTTGAATGATATTTCAGGTAATGGGACTTCAGTTCAAGCACACTGATAACATAAATAAATTTCTGCAAGTCCTGAAAAAGACAGAGCTACCTGTGGTAAATATTAATTTTGGATATATCAAGTGTACCAATCATTTATTATGTTTCAATTTAAATTCATAATTTAATGTTGCAGACCTTTCAGCCGGAGACTACTGATATATATGATAAAAAGAATATGCCAAGAGTAATTTACAGCATTCATGCTCTTAGTTCACATTTATTTAAGCTTGGAAAAGCCCCACTGATACATGATTTGTTTGGGAAAGCCAAGTTCACAGGTAATTTTCTTATTATTTCTAATGATGTTTTTTTTTACACTCGTTGGTATTGGTACTAATTTGTTTTTATTTTGTTGCTTTGTGTAGATGAAGAATTAGACTCTATTTCAAAAGATTTGCAAAAATGTGAACACCCACTTCCAATGTTTCAAAAGATTGGAAACATTTTATCAAAAAATAATAGTGGATATGATGATGATGTCGCCATGCATAATGCTGTTGTAGAGCTCAATAACCTTTTAGACTCGGACAAATCAATAACTTCAGCTATACTGAACCCACAACTGAAGTTAAAACATTTACAAAATAGGCTAATAGATGACTATAGGAAGGTTTTGAAATCGGCCAAATATGAAAAAGTGCATGCAGCTCATAATCATTCGTTAAATGATAGCTACATTCCTGACGAGTATGATGAATTGCTAACTGTTGTTGAAATACAAGGACATATAACTGCTGTTAATTACAAATATTTGTGGAAGAAAACATGTGCCTCATCCCAAAATGGTGATATAGTTGCTTTGGACAAAATATTTAAAGAAACATGGGTGAAGACAAAGAATTACAACCCTAATAATCTAGATTTTTATTGTGATGTAGTAAAAGAAATAAATGAATATAATAAAGATGTTGATGTGGAGAGTGTTACAAATTGGCACAAAATATTCCAAAACATTATCAATGAAGGGAATCAGAAGGCTCTTGAACATACAGACCATAAAACAGCTATCAATGATGTCAACAGAGCTTTAGATGAGGGGACCCCTGAGGAATTGTTTGTTGCATTGAATAATCGTCATTTAGAACTGAACTTCAAAATTAATAAGTATGCTATACCGCTTTTGTATGAAGAAATGAAATTAGAAAAGTTTGAATTAGAAAAGAACTTAAATGAAAGTGAAATAGCAGCTTCAGTATCATATCTATTAGCGATTGCCTCTATATCCGAAGCTGTAGACCGAGGTGATGACACTGCTGTATGGAACTGCCTCAACTCCAAACAGTTACATCTGGAAGCACTGCGTCCGCATTGTCGCCGCCGGTACTTATCCGCTTTGGCAACAGCATTACAAGTGAAAATGAGAGAGCAATGTGCATGCCCATTGCTAACACTGGATGATATTAGAGATTCAATAGATATGGTCAACATGAAAGATGATGACAATGAGGAATGTAAGTATGCCCTATTTTTAACTAGCTGTACCCGCGGCTTCGCTTACGTCGACTGGATTCTAATTAAATCTCGCACTAAACTGTTGAGGAATACGGACATACTTAATGCAATATTCGATGACCAGAGCAGTAAGGAACATTTTTGCAAAATTTTAACAGAATCTATTGAGTAGTTTTTGAATCAATCAAGAACATACATCCAGCCAAATCAACAAAAATTCAAAAAACTTTATTTTCGGCATCAGAATCGTTCCCACACGTTTTTTTATATTCAATGTCCATTTTTTACTTTGCTCTAATTTTTTTATTTTATTTATTCTTGTTTAATATAGTTATAGGACCCATAGGCGTCATAAAAACTTGTGTCTTGTTCAGTGTCCCGGAAAGTGTTAGGATGTCATGCTAGTAAAAACTTTTAGATTTACTGGCTAAATAGATATCTTTTATTACAGTGGTATCAGTAATAGAACATGTCAATAAGGCAGTTATTGATGAAGATTCAGACACTTTAATGATTCTATTGAAACATTCATGCTTGAAATTAAGCACATCCTTACAGAAGGAAGAAAGTCATCTCTATTTACGAATGCTAAAGAAAGTACTTATCCATAAGGAGTCTCAAAACCTTTGGCTTGAAGATATTGTTGGGATAGTTAGTGAAGTTAATTCAGAATCTCAAAATGCTAAGGAACTTACTGAATCATTGGTTCAGTTAAATTTGGCAGTTATGAAAAATAATGTAGAAGAATTTTGGAATGCTCTTATGCAGCCTGTTCTATCTACTTCTGGGTCGATTGAAAGCACTTGTAAAGATATTTATTTTCAAATGTTTTCTAAAGCCTTAAAAAAGAGGGGTCATCACATTTGTCCATGGATTGTTTGCCATACAAATGCTGGTAATACTGTATACATTGATGTGGAATCATACACATACTGCTGGTCTACTCCTAAGGATTTTGTTCCTCATGCTCGTTATTTAACGAGAAAAGATATTAGTGCCATCATTGAGAAAACTAACAAACACCATGTTAATAAATATATGCAGATGGTAATTGAGAAAGCAATAATAAAACTTCAAGCCTATGGTAGAGGATACATGTTCAGGAAATCTATCAGGGAAAGACGTGATTTTTTTAAAGCTAATGAAGAGTACATAGTAAAAATCCAATCATGGTGGCGGAGGGTTACAGTTGAAAGAAAATATGGAACCTTGATAAAAATGAAAGCTATCGAAGCTAAATTAAAAAGGGAGAGAAAAGAAAACCCATTGGCATGGTATAAAGTACAGGTATGATTCAGTTCTAGAAGTTGTTGTTATCAGCTTACAAGAGAACATTTCATGTTGCTCAAGTTTAGATTTTTTATTGTATCCTTTATTTATTAATGTCTGGAATGTATTATTTCAGGAACAGAAAATAATTAAAATTCAGGCTATTTGGAGAGGACGTCGTGCACGCGAAGCATTCACGTCTTTGTTTTACTCTAACAATCCTCCACTAAAAGTAGTTAAAAAGTTCATACCTATGTTGGATTTTTCTACTGAAGATTATGATAGAGAAATAGAGTTACAAACTCTGAAATCTGAAGTGGTTCAGTCAATTAGAAAAAATCAGGAACTATCTAAACAACTAGATGACATGGATTTAAAAATTGGACTTCTTGTTCAAAATCGCATCGCTTTACAGGAAGTAGCTGCCCACGGCTTAAAGTTAAATAATTTAGTTAAGCACAATTCAATGACAAAACTTGTTTTAGAAAAACGCCCTGATGGCAAAGGTTCATTGATGACAGTTTCAACTGCTGTAAAGGGGTTAAAATCACTGACCAAAGAAAGTAAAAGGCTTTTAGATGGGTACCAACATCTTTTTTATGAGCTACAAACAAATCCGACTTATTTGTCAAAGTTATTATTCTGTATACCACAAAACAAAACCAATTTCTTTTTACAAAATGTTGTTTTAAGTTTGTACAACTTTGGTGCATATGCTAGGGATGAGTATTTGTTGCTGAAACTGTTTAGATTTACACTGGAAGAAGAAATAAGCTGTAAGGTCGTGAAACCCTTTGATATTATAGCATCAACACCATTAGTGCTAAAAATGGCTGTGAGTCTATCAAGACAGCTGTCTGGGTTGAACAGTCTGCAAACCATAATTGGACCACTTGTTAATAAGATGTTACAAGATAGAGATCTTAATATAGAAACTGGGCCTGTCGAAATTTACAAAGCATGGAGGAATGAAACTGAAATGAAAACTGGTCAAATATCGTGAGTTAAGGTTTTTTAACTTAATCATTTAATGTAATTTTTAACAATAAGTTACTGGTTGATTTTATTTATCTAGGAAACTGGCATACAATGTGACTCAAGAAGAAGCACTTACTTATCCTGAAGTAAAATCACGCCTGGAGAAAGCTCTGACTCAACTCAAGACAATAGTTACGATGTTTCTGGATGAAATCATTAATTCTACTGAATTATTACCGTTTTGTATAACATACATGGCCCGAGTTTTACATAGAGCTCTTACTTCGAAATTTCCACACACTCCTGAGAAAGACATTCTAAAGGTAAGTCGGAAGTATCTTTGTTGGTGTTATGTTTTATACGATTTATTTTCTTTTTATTTGTGTCTTTATTCTTAAATCTTGCGTTTCAGGTTATAGGAAATCTCGTTTATTACCAATTTCTAAATGCTGCCATAGTAGCTCCTGATGCATTCCACATTATCAATTTACCCAATGGTACTGGCCTAACTACAGATCAACGAAAAAATCTTGCATCAGTTGCCAAAATCCTACACTTTTCTGCAGCGAAAAAAGGTGTAAGTAATGCCAATTATTTTAAGAAAGTTTTGCTGGAGTTTTTTTAAACTATCGTATTCTTATTGTAATTTTTAAAAGTTTGGAGAGGAATCAAGTCATTTGCGTTGCCTGAACTCGTTTATTGTGGAGTGTCATGAGAAAATGAAAGAGTTGTTCCGGCGTTGCTGCCGCGGGCCTACTCTTGAAGAATACTTCGCAGTCGATGAATATACAGAAGCCACTATGTTGCATCATCCACACATCTACATCACAGTTCAGGTACAGTATTAAACAAAAAAACAACGACTTTTTTAAAATAATGATTTGAAAAGATTTTTGCTCTAATTAATAAAATCTTTGCAATCATCAACACAGCCTTCCAAAGTCTACTGCTGGATATTGGTAGGCCTCTCCCAAGATGTGTCACAACACCCGGATGTCCACCATCGGAATCGCCTTTTTAAGGTTGCCAGTCCATCTGCATGCATCTGCTGTATCTACCTGGGGGGAATTTCACCCTAGCCTTTTTGATATGCGGTCTCTACTCGAGGAGTGAGGACTTAGGTCCAACGGCCATTGGTTCTTCGACGGTCATGGCCTGCCCACTGCCACTTCAACCTGCTAACTCTGTTCTAAGCTATGGCGGTAATAACAGTTCTTTTTCGGATTATTTCATTTCGGACCTTTTCCTTCAAAGAATCTGCGAGCACAGTTCTCCCTAGCTGATCAACTTGAATTTGAGGAATAACGCGTCAGTAACACAGTCATGCATGTCAGTGTGCAAGTCTCGCATTGCATGTCATAAACGGGAAAGGCACTGGGTACTGTATTCCATAATTTATCCATATTAATAAAGTTATACAGAGTAAATAGTACTAACTTTACTTTTAGGAAATTGTTGACACACATGCACTCCTAATTGAGTATCAAGACATAATAGCTCCTGATCCTCGGGACCGACTTAACGACTTGCTGGATGATTTGGGCGATGTGCCCTCAGTCGCCCAGCTTGCATCCAGAGATGTTGATACAGTATGTATATTATTGATAACTTGTTACTTTTATATTTCAATTTTCTCCAACCTAAGATCTATTCCGATGTTGTAGCAAATGGGAGACACCACGGAAGAGAATGCAAGGTTAGAGGTATGTTTGGCACTCACAAATAAGTTCCAGGCGCCTTCCGACGACATGACTGATTTAAATAAACTCTTCATTAAAACGAAGGAGTTATGTGTGTCTATTATTCCATTTTTAAATGGTAAGTATTCATTTTACTTCTACAATCAAAACCCAAGGAACAGGAAACTAAGAGAAAGGATACTACAAATAATTCTGTGTTTTAGGTGAACATCTTTTGGAAGCATTATGTATAGGCACTACAAAGGCCCAGCAAGAGCATTATGCTGGAAGAATACAAAGACGTATCTATTCAGGTCAGGCTAGACAAGACGAAGCAATGACCTTGCGGGAGCATATAGCAAAACTGCGTAAGAATCTGCAAATGCTTGAAGACGAAGGGTATGTTACACGGGAAGATGGGTACCAGGCATTAGTGACTTCCATTGCGCTTGATCTATGTAATAAAGGCAAATATAGACAGGCGCAAAGAAGAGCTTTAGCGACACTGACGCGTACAAAACAAAGTTTACAAGAGAAAACAAAGTATTATGAAGAAAAATGCAAATCTTATGATCAGTACATAAAGTCTTGCCTTGCTAATCTACACACTGGAAAGAAGTAAGTCTTTACTGCATATGCACATCATTATTATGTTTATGCAGATTTTTCTTTTTTATCTAGTTGTAGCGGCCTCCCCCAAGTCCTTCCAGGTACATGCTTCTGAAATTCCCGCGCCGTTTCGAACCAGTGCTCGCGGTATGCGTGTCAGGCGGGCCGGATCTAGGGGGGGGGGACAAACCGGGGCACGTGGTCAAGCGTGGCAGACAAGTGCACCACCCAGCGCACCGGAACTTTGCAACAAATGAGACGCGCAGCAATTATAATCTTTCTTTGCGGGTGGTGCACTGAGGAAATCACTGATTAGCGTAGGTTTAGGTCGTCAAACGGTCAGAACGGGTTGTGAGCGGGTGCAGTTATATTGAACTCGATGAGCGTTTCTGTGGTCTATTTTTTAAGTTTTACGTTGCGTCCACTACGCTACGGTGCCGGGCGTCCTGCGTTGACGCCTGTATGTGCAAAGGCAACACGACTTCCTTTAACTTTAACTTACCACAGTTTTGGCGCCCCTGTTGGAGTGGCGCATTTTCGATCGATTTTGATTAATATGTTTATATGCCTAAATTTTCGGGCTCGCTTCGCTCGCTCTTGCAGCCTAGTAACTCCTAAAGCAAAAATCCAACTTATCTCAGGCAGAGTGCAAAAATTTTTGCGCTCGCTTTCACTCGCTCTTGCATTCAAATCGAAAATTGAACCGCACATCAGGCCTAATAAAAATATATGTCCGACACGTACTAGTATATTTAAAAAAAAAAACATCGGTCAGTCTTCGGAGACTGCCGATAGAAGTGAAAACTAAGTAACTTTTTGATACAACGTAACGCCATCTAACGAAAATGTCAGGAATTTATGTGGCTTGCTGTCAGTACAAGAACGAACGCTGTAGCTCCATCAAAAATTTCCAAAAAAAGAGTGCGCTGTCAACAATATTTCTACTCTCCCTCCGTCTTACGAATTTTCGACTAGGTCACGTGTCGTGACGCGAGTTTTAAGGTGAAACAATTTGATATTTATTCCATACAAACTTCGGAGGAGTTTTACTCCACTGTTTCGTACATTCAAAGTTTAACATGATATCGTTAGGTCTCATTATTAATTTTGTCTGTACGGAAGCAGAATAGTAAAATAAAAAGCCATTAAAAAGTTATAAGCCAACAAAGATTCGTTTTTCTTGCTAATTTTAACTCAACTTTGGGCGTAAATAAGTAATACAAGAAGTGTGAAATCTCGAAAACAAAATCCGTACCGACACAGAAAAAATTACACTGGTAAACAAAATTTAACTTTTTTTTTGTTTTAGGAAGTTTCTAACCTGTTTTTTAGTAATTTGAGTTCGCTGATTTCATATCTACACTCAGTTTTTTTCTAGCAGCTCTAGTTTTTGTGATACAGGTACTTCTTAAAATTTCGTTACGCGGCTTACTAATATTTTTTTTAGTGTAGAAAATGATTAAATTCCATAAATAACCGATATGTCTACATTAAGAAGAGCTTGCTTAAACGATCCAAATAGTTTTTGTGCTGTTTGTGGTAAATATATGTTTCAAGAATGTCGTTTGAGTCCGTCTGACTTTATAAAAAAGGCCTACTTGGACTTCTTTGGGGCGCCATTACAAGTGTTTGGTAAGCCATGGATCCCAAATTTTGTATGTGATAGTTGCGTAATATCATTGCGTTTATGGGCTAGTAAAAAAAGATCTACTTTGAAGTTCAAAAGTCCTATGATTTGGCGTGAACCGACAAATCATCACGATTACTGTTATTTTTGTGTTGTGAATGTTGCCAGAATAAACCGCATAAATCGTTCCAAATGGACTTACCCTCATTTAAAATCAGCTATTAGATTAATTGAATGACAGTATAAAGAGAAATCTGCATGGATTGAATTTGTTTGGGTGTACAAAATTTCTTAGGAAATAAAAAGTCTCCAGACTACATTCAACACTTTGAGCATCTCATGTTGCGCTTTCAAAGACTATGATGTAAACATGAGCATCAAGATGCACTTCCTCTTCAGCCGTTTAGACCTCTTCCCAGAAAATTTAGGCGATTTAAGCGAAGAATAAGGAGAAAACTTTCATCAGGACATTCGCACGATGGAAGAGCGATACCAGGGTCGTTGGAATGCAAATATGATGGCTGATTACTGCTGGAGCATTCAAAACAAGGCTGAACTTTCGATTCATGCAAGAAAATCTGATAAAAGAAAGTTTTTTTCATGTTAGGTTAGAGAAACAATTTTTTTAATTTTAAAATCGGGTATTTTTCGCTAAAAATGTATATGTCAATATTTCAAAAACTAGAGCTGCTAGACAAAAACTGACAACAGATCTGGAATCAGCGTGGCGGAATCATACAAAATCGGTATGAAACTTCATAAAACAAAACTACTGTTTACCAGTGTTATCGAAGATTTCAATAAATTTTATTTGTAATTGATTTATGCAGTGGTTTTTTCAGAAAAACCTTTTTTCCAAAGGCCTTTTCGTAATTTTTGACGCGCTCGTTTTACTAAAATCGTTCGGTACGGTGTAGGGCGTCCAATACCTTTTTCAATACCGGTATTGAAATCTGGTGATTTTATTTTACTATCAGTAGACCCTACAGTGAAACAATTTCTTTTTATTACACATTATAATTCCAACCAATTTTTTATATGGGTAAGTTTTAAAAACTGCGTATTTTAATTATCTCGTGGTTTATTTAGATAGTTAGTTACATTTCATTACTACTTACGCAGGTAAAGAATGGAATGCCTTTTGGTCAGGAAGAAATAGCCGAAACAATAATGAATTTTTTGACTGATTTACATGATTTGTTAAAAAAAATATATATTATTGTTTAATTGTTGATTTTATTCAAGAGATTATATTCATGATATTACTTTATAGCTCAAGATACTATGTTCCACTCAGTAGTAACTTTAGTAAGAAAGTGCCTTAAAAGCACCATGCACAATTTTGACAGATTTTTATGTGATTTTAGATTTATTTTATAAAAACATAAAGATAGCCGACGAAAAATTTCAACGTATGGGGGTTTAGAATCATGTACTGAATCCAGGCTTCGCGCCTGTATTAAAAACATGATTTTATATTTAAAAAACAGTGTTTTATTATTTTGTAGTGAAACTTATTCGTTTTTGAATAAAAAAACTATATTAAGTAAAAAAATATAGATTCCAATACCGGGATCCCGGTATTGGAAATTTTCTATACGGTATTAATACCGGTATTGAAAAAATCCGGTATTCGAAACCCCTAGTACGGTGTTTCTGTGCGTGCGAACTATACGTTATCCATGTAGACCAGCTTCTAACTGCTCATCACTGATACTATTTCTGTCGGACACGATGCCAGGTGAGACAGCGTGGTTTTTGGCCATGCCCACCATTGAGTTCGAGCCCGCGACTAGTTCCACCTTAAGGGCCTACGTCTCGTTTAGTACCGTAAAACGGTCACTTTAAAAAGCTATCTTCTCCTTAACGGCTTAATTAAATGATTTGAAAAAAATATATGTTTGCTATAGATTCATCTACAACATATCTGAAACCGGGTTTTTTCGTATGACTAATACTTTTGCCTTAAAAAAATATTTACCATAACGCTATTTTTGGCTAATATTCGTAACTACTTCTAAACGGCTTTGACGATTGGAAAAAAAATTACACTGAAAAATTGTTGATTAACGGTACTACAAATTTGAAACTGCATTTGTAAATCAATCAATATTTGTTAAACAAAATGTCCCCATTTAGAGATAGAGGTTCAGAGGGGCTCTGCGCGGGACGCGGGCGGCAGTCGCCCGTGAGCATTGAGACGGGATGGCTGTGTCGCTCGCTGGTTCGCTCCGGCTATCGACCGAGTATGCGCATACGTATGTGTTAGTGCGAATATTTATGAACTTATTGTATTAGTGTGCGTTTATAGACGAGCTTGCTGCAGAGAGTCCAAATCGATTGTGCGCGTAGGCGCTTTATTGTTGAGTTGTTCTTTGATGTACAATTATTAATACTTTTTTACATTGACAATTACATACAAATTAACAATTTACAATATAAACTAAAAAAATGGAAATGTAAAATATAACATAACATCACGACTCTATTCCCCGAAGGGTTAGGCAGAGGTGTACCTATATAAATAAGGTGTTAAAAAATTTACTTTAGAAACTTTAAGAGGTGTTTTAGACCATCGAACTGAATAACTTTTACTTTGGGACATACATTGATATCGCGAAAAAAAAAATCTGTTGTTCCATAGTAAAGTTTAATACCTACTGTTCTAAACTGTATGGGACAGCTGTTTTTTTTTTCGCGATTTCATAGTTAAAGTAAAAGTTATTCAGTTTGATGGTCTAAAGAACCTCTTAAAGTTTCTAAAGTTAATTTTTTTTAAATCACTAAAATTTGTTTAGTCCTGTCAAACGAGCATTTCCCATTCTGAAATAGACTAAGGTGACACAACTTAACTATATTTTAGTTTGACAGCACTAAGATTGCACTGAGTTATTAGTTTAGTGAAAATGGCAATTTTGCTATTCTGAATTTGACGTTTTTCACCAAAAAATTTATATTATCCAACCAAATCAGTCTATTTTTAAACGCGATTAAAAAGGAGTGGAATAAAATTAGTTGGCATGAACACACACTTCACACACTTCAGCTGCAAAAACTGTATCTTTTTTTTTATTTTGCTTATATCTCGAAAACGGTGCGTCCTAGCGCAAAAATAATGGAAATTTCGACCCCCTCTGCCACCCGTAAACCCATATGCCCCTACTCATAGGTAATATTTAATCATATTTTCTATACAAAAAGTTTAAAATTCCATACAAAACACGTCAAGGCTGCCCCCCCCCGCGCGCCTCTGTCTCTAAAAAAATTCACGGGGTAGAGCAAACAAGTACCACGTCGGTCGCGACGTGACTGTCAAATTCAATTTTAGATGTGTCAATATTATTTTTTAATTTAGAGATATTTTTCCGCAGAATAGCTTTTAGATTCTCATAGCCAAAAGTAAGGAATTTTAGTCGTAGTTTAGTTAGTTTAGTTCGGTGTACAAGAGAATCGGCACCAAATATTTTCTTAAGTTACGTAGGTAAGAAGGTTAAGAAATAAATCTCCTAATTCAAAAAAAAAAAATTCCAAAAAAAAAAAACTATGATACCTACAAAAAATTTCTACAGTCAAAGGCCGATTCTCTTGTGCACCGAACTAAACTATCACTAAAATTACTTGCTTTTGGCTATGAGAATCTGAGATTCTGCAAAAAAATATCTCTAAATTAAAAAATAACTTTGACTCATCTAAAATCGAATTTGCGTCGCGAACTCGCGACTCCACGTGGTACTTGTTTGCTCTACTCTGTGAATTTTTTTAGGTCCAGAGGCGCGCAGGGGGGCAGCGTCGACGTGTTTTGTATGGAATTTTTAACTTTTTGTATGGAAAATACGAAAATTTGTTACTTTTGTGTTGGGGTAAAGGGGTTTAAGAGTTTCCTAAAGGGGGTCGAAATTTTCATTATTTTTGCGATAGGACGCACCGTTTTCGGGTTATAAGCAAAATAAAAAAAAAGATACAGTACTGTTTCTGCACCTGAACTGTTGGTGTGAAGTTTAGTTCATGACAACTAATTTTTATATTCCATTCCTTTTTAATCGCGTAAAAAAAAAATAGTCTAATTTAGTTTGAATAATCAAAATTTTTAGGTGAAAATCGTCAAATTCAGAATAACAAAATTCCCTGTTTCACTAAACTACTAAGTTAATAGTTAAAATCTTAGTGCTGTCAAACTTCGGTGGCAGTGACCTCTCGCGTCCGGCCCTGGTCCAGGCCATGGTGCGGAGCGAGAGGGCATGGCAAGCCGTCACCTCCTTCTGCGAAGCAGTAATGCTCGCGAAAGAGGAGGCGGAGTGAGCGAGGGAGTGGCAAAGGCCGCGCCCTACCAGCCCTAGCCACCGCCGCCGTAGGAGACGTCCCGGGCGTCGGGAATTGACTGCGACTGGACTGGAAAGGGCTAGGCATCAACATCAATGGCGAGTATATCACTAACCTTCGGTTTGCCGACGATATAGTTATCATGGCTGAGACCATGGAGGACCTCAGTATAATGCTCGATGACCGCAGTAGAGCCTCCAAAAGAGTGGGTCTTAAAATGAACATGGACAAGACAAAGGTCATGTCAAATGCCCATGTAACACCCGCCCTCATAAAGATCGGTGACGCTACGCTCGAAGTTGTAGACGAGTATGTTTACCTAGGACAAACTGTCCAGCTAGGTAGGTCCAACTTCGAGAAAGAGGTCAATCGTCGAATCCGACTCGGCTGGGAGCGTTCGGGAAACTATGCAATATCTTCTCGTCCCACATACCACAGTGTTTCAAGACGAAAGTCTTTGACCAGTGCGTGTTGCCAATGATGACTTATGGCACTGAAACGTGGTCGCTCACAATGGGTCTTATCAGAAGGCTAAAAGTCACCCAAAGCGCAATGGAGAGGGCTATGCTTGGAGTTTCCCTACGTGATCGAATCAGAAATGAAGAGATCTGCAGGAGAACCAAGGTAACCGACATAGCCCGAACAATTGCCAAACTTAAGGGCAATGGGCAGGACATATTGCTCGCAGAACAGATGGCCGATGGGGCCGAAAGGTTCTGGAGTGGCGACCACGTACCGGAAGACGTAGCGTTGGAAGGCCTCCCACAAGATGGACCGATGACCTAGTAAAGGCCGCAGGAATTCGCTGGATGCGGGAAGCACAGAATCGGTCGAAGTGGCGGTGCTTGAGGGAGGCCTATGTCGAGCAGTGGGCGTCTTTCGGCTGATATGATGATGATAATGATGATATGCTGAGTTATAGGGGTTTATGGATTTCATAAAGGGGGACGAAATTCACATTATTTTTGCGATAGGACGCACCATTTTGCGATAAGAAAAACCTTCTCCCATCACACATAAAGGCAATGCTTGTACAGTCCCTAATATTTCCCATAATTGACTATGATGATGTGTGTTACTATGACCTGAACGCAGATCTCAATAACTAGACCGCCTTCTTAATAACTGCATTCTGCATGTTTCGTTTTCTCCTCTTCTGATCGTTATTTCTCCTCTACCGATCGTTATTTTTCCTGACAAAGTTTATTCTGTTTATTATGTATAATATGTATTTATTAATTATTTATTCTTGTATTTTTTTAGTTATTTTCGTGTTATCAATTGATTGATTGTGTATTACGTAATTAGGGTACGGGGCACGTGCCCCGGGCGACACCGTTAGGGGGCGCCAAATTCGAGGATGACAGACAAGTGCACCACCCAGCGCACCGCAACTTTGCAACAAATGAGACGCGCAACAATTATAATCTTTCTCTGAGGGTGGTGCACTGAGGAAATTACTGATTAGCGTAGGTTTAGGTCGTCAAACGGTCTGAGCGGGTTGTGAGTACTTGTGAGCGGGCGCAGTTGTATTCTACCAGGAACTCGATGAGCGTTTCTGTGGTCTATTTTTTAAGTTTTGCGGTGCCGGGCGTCTTGCTTCAACGCCGACGACGCCTGTGACACGACTTACTTTAACTTTTACCACAGTTTTGGCGCCCCTGTTGGATTGGCGCATTTTCGATCGATTTTTGATTAATATGTTTATTTTATTATGCCTAAATTTTCGAGCTCGCTTCGCTCGCTCTTGCAACCTAGTAAAGTAACTCCTAAAGCAAAAATCCAACTTATCTCAGGCAGAGTGAATAAGGCTAATCAAAATAAATGTCTGACACGTACTAGTATATTTTAAAAAAAAACGGTTTTTTTTTAAGAAAAAAAAAAACGATTCGGGGTCAGGCGATAGGTGCCCCGCCTCGAAAGATCCGTTCCGTTCTAGATCCGGGGCTGCCTCTACCAAATATCACTCAACGCGCTTAAAGAAGTTTTTCCTAAAAAAAAAAACTATGATACCTACAAAAAATTTCTACAGTCAAAGGCCGATTCTCTTGTACACCGAACTAAACTAACTACAATCACTAAAATTCCTTACTTTTGGCTATGAGAATCTTAAAGCCATTCTGACAAAAAAATCTCTAAATGAAAAAAATATTTTGACACATCTAAAATCGTTAATTGACTCAGGCGTGACCTTGCGGAAATCCATCATAAAACACAATAGACGATGTATATCTAGTAACTTAATCCGCTTAACCGTTCTTAAAGAGTTAGAGAACCCTGTAAGAAATCGACACGTGTTTCGCCTCTCAACGAGGCATCCTCAGGACGACGATTGACCTGTTGCGAACTCGGACACGAAGTGTTATCAACGCGAGCCGAACGCAAAGTCGTCTTTGCGTTCGGCTCGCGTTGGTAGTAGGTCAATCGTCGTCCTGAGGATGCCTCGTTGAGAGGCGAAACACGTGTCGATTTCTTACAGGGTTCTCTAACTCTTTAAGAACGGTTAAGCGGATTAAGTTACTAGATATACATCGTCTATTGTGTTTTACATCTAAAATCGAATTTGACAATCGCGTGACGACTCCACGTAGTACTTGTTTGCTCTACCCCGTGAATTTTTTTAGAGCCGGAGGCGCGCAGGGGTTGGCAGCCTCGACGTGTTTTATATGGAATTTTTCACTTTTTGTATGGAAAATATGAAAAATTATTACCAACATGTTGGGATATAGGGGTTTAAGGTTTCCTAAAGGGGGTCGAAAATTTCATTATTTTTGCGATAGGACACACCATTTTCGAGATATAAGCAAAAGAAAAAAAAATACAATACTGTTTTTGGACTGAGGTCGAAGTGTTGGGGTTTTAGTTCATGCCAACTTACTTTATTCCACACGTTTTTAATCGCGTTTAAAAATAGTCAGATTTAGTTGGATACACCAAATTTTTTGGTGAAAAACGTCTAACTCAGAATAGCAAAATTGCCATTTTCACTAAACTAATAACTCAGTGCAATCTATTTTTAGTCTAGTTTAGAGGCATTTGTGACAAGAGAATCGGCACCAAAATATAACTAGCAGACCCGGTAGGCAGACGTTGTCATGCGACAACAGCGCCTCCCAACAGCGCGTCCAACTATAGCTAAGAACCATCCAAGTGACACAAAAAGAATTGAAAAAAAAAACATCTAAATCAGTCAAGCCATTTAGCATAAGAAGAATTACAAACACACGCACACCGATATTTTATTTATTGCCAGGAATGTTCTTAAAAAACAAACAAAGTATTTAAAATAATATGCGGGTCAAAATATGGTAGTCGGCGTACAATTTCAGATTTGCCTACGATTCCTTTTCTTAGGACTAGGAATCTTAGGCAAAAAATGCGACATACGTGCGCATGTCTGCGCCTTTGTCTAGTCTTTGATCGTCGTTTTAGTGTAGTGCGCCACCGTTGCACGTTTTACGTATTGGAGAGTAGGGCGTTTAGCTCCGCCCACATGCACAAGGTCAGTGAGCCTACTATACACCTTAAGGTTTTTTACCCATCCCAAAAAAAGTGCACAACGCCGCTTGGAGAATAGAGAGAGAAAGAACCTTCAAACCAAAAACCGGTTTCATAAAAAAAACAGGATTCGGGGGGGGCGGCAGGCGGCAGGATTTGCCCCGCCTCGAAAAATTCTAGATCCGGGGCTGATGCGTTTGGACAAGAGACAAAAGTTTTTAGCAGAGTATTTAGTTTCTGGTAGCGGAAAATTAAAGTATGATAATCTTGAACATACAGGATGGAAGGGTAAACACCGTTGTCACTCAAACTATGGGTAGTTGGCATATAAACATAAAAAACCGAGTAAAAAAAAATTACGTTATTTTCTTTAACAAATATTAAAAAGGTTATTGTCCGACACCGTCCGCAAATTCATGGATATACGCCCGCCCGAGTGACGTTATCGATCGCCGCCCGTCCTACTTACCTACACAACACATGAATAAATACAACCTTTCCCTGGCTTAAGAGAGGCAAATATACCTACCTTAGGAATTGCGCGACGATGCTAAATGTACATCTTTAAAAAAAAGTTGTGATTTTCCATTGAATTTATGTTCCATAAACGAAACCAAACCACTGGTTTAAAGGATAACGGTGTTTACCCGTTAGGGTAAACACCGTTATCCTTTAAACCAGATCCAGATCCAGATCTGTAGATCTGAGACTTGGTTGTTTACAAAACACATTTTTGAAAACAAATGTCGTTACAAATGATCTTACCTCGACTTCAATCAAAAATATCTTTATTACTTGACAATTACAAGCTTTGTGTTATTTCTATCATTTTTACGTAGACTACGTAGTGACCGCGCTTTAGGCTTTTTCGGCGCCTTATTGGACGATAAATTCATGTATTCAATGTTTACAGAAGCGTTCATGCCTGCTTGAGAAGATCAGGGAAGGACATGCAGAAATTGAAATCAAAATTGACTGTGAAGTATTCTGGTGCCAAGTTGTTAGAGAGGGGTGTTCTCTTGGAAATAGATGGACTGTCAACATCTCAGTTTAAAAACGTCCAATTTGATATTACCCCAACAGACCACAATGGAGTCTTCACTATAAAAGGAAAATTCATGGGTGTTGAGATGGAAACCATTGAAGTTGATATACAAGATCTGCTTCAAAAACAGTATGAAGGTTGTGCTATCATGGACATGTTTGGAAAAGCAAAAATTAATGTTAACCTACTAATATTCTTATTAAATAGTAAGTTTTATGGTAAGTCCTAGCTGTACTTAATTTTATGTTACTAATGTGTGGACAATATTAAACACTAAATGGAATGCTGGAGCGACCACTGCACATGAGAGGGTTATTCTGTAGGGTGTTATGTTTTCTCCATAAAAATTTACTATGTTTTATCAATATCAGTGATAATTGCGCCCGCACTTTTCCGGTCTCATAGCTCCTATTTGTCTATGAGTATTGAGCATAATTATTATAACTATATTATAATGTATTTCTTAAATTAGTTCAGGGATTTTTACTTGAAGGAAAACTCAAATTAACCACTAGTAACTTTACCAGCAAGACGTGTATGGTGTAATATGAACTGCTTAGATTCGTTCCGACGTTATGATGCTGATAATTAGAAACCGAATGTATGTGAAATATGCTAGAACCAACGCAGGGACCACAGACCCGTGATAGCATTTGAATAGTAATGTTGTAGTTCTAACCCGGCTGTTTTGATGAATTTTATTAATCTCCGAGATTTGGCAACCTTGAAACGAGGCAGTCGGCGCGTTGATTATCTGTGTGACATTTTTTGGGAATTATAACACCAGTATAGTTTTAGAAAACTTACAGTAACCAATCAACATACGACATTAGCTCGCATGTTGACTGAGCTGCAATTTGCAAGGAACGTAAGATAAATTAAATTTCGCGGGCTACCTAAGAGCATTACATAGGGTGACTAGTGACCGATACTTAATTAAACACGTGACTTTACTCATCATTATGAACAACTTTTACTATGGGAATAAACCTGAAATCGCGAAAAAAAAATTTTGCTGTTCCATTCATTTTGACGAGTTTTGCGAACATATATATATATAATATATGTAGGGAACAGCTGATTTCTTTTTCGCGATTTCAGGTTTGGTTGGTAAAAAAATACAGATTGCTCATGTCCCCCCTGGACATGACGAATCTGTATTTTTTTTTATGACGTGTATTTTGGTCCACCCTGTATATGCCGAATTGCCGACTATGCATGTGTTTTCCGTTATTAGCTAATAAAAACCAGTTTTACATACCAAATGATCAAAATTTTTAATGAAGTATTAAAATACCAAATATTGTTAATTAATATTTATTGGGTACCTGTAAAGTATTGTGACACCTTTCTCACTACATCATTGGTATTAAGTTAATGTATTTTTAGTAAGTATTAATAATTATTAGTATGTAAATCATTATTAAGCCACTTTCGACTTTGAAATAATAATGGAATGCTATGACTTCTGATTAAACAGTGTGCCGCTATAAACACAATTTTCCATTATTGTTATATCAAGACTGGTACACATGGCTACACATCAAGCTATATATTTCCAGTATAAGCTGACCTTGCATAGTACAGAAATCCTATACAATGCGAGATCATCATAAACTGGAAATGTATAGCTTCATGTGTAGCCGTGTGTACAAAGTGTTTTATTAGCGTAAATTAAGATTTCAAAATCCTTGTTCTGCATTCTGTCTACTACACTTATTGTTAAAATCTTTATTTTTCATTTCAATATTCACTTGAGAATATAATTTATAATAAAACTGTGATAAACCATTGAATTATGAATTTGCTATGACATTTTACAATTTTACCCTTGATTTATGTAAATTATTATCAATTTAAGTAAGTACCTATTCTATAATCATAATTATTTTGTAATAAATGAGGCTAACACTACGAAAAATTTGTTTTTCTTTGCGATATATTTTTAAGACTAGCAACACCTCAGAGTAATAACTAAAGCATAGAGGGAGGGTGAAATTTCTCAGTCTAGTCATACTCTTTATACTTATGACACATTCCGTGTGAAAAAAAGGACAGGTATATAGTTATAAGGACCACCACTGTCCACTTTTTTGGTCTCGGTAGTGATGTGCAGAGAGGTGCAGAGGTATCGATATTAATTTATTTTTGACAGATAATTTATATAATGTATTGGATGTACATGTCGTATATTCCATGGATGATGTAACGTTGTAACGTGCCGTTTTGTAAGGTATATAGTGGAATGCATTAAATATTTGTTAGAGCTTTAATTCTAGGCTTCTTTTAAGCATTGGCAATTTGGTTTTATTAAACAAACGTTGCGTGGTAATTCCTGGCCGCGCCACAGTCGCATTTTGAATCGGGGTTAATAGGAATAAATGTACATAATATGTTCATAATTGTACGTAATAATAAAAAAAATGTACTTCAAAGATTCGCGAGAAATTTAACAAAATTGGTGGCGCTGCCAGAAACGGTGCTTCCTAGCCGCGCCACCGTGTACACTGCAGTAAATAGTCTAATAATGTACAAGTCATTGGTAAACAATTGTACGTCTATTGTTCGTTCTATTGGCAAAGAGAAATACTGCAAAAGTCATTACCTACATGGACAAATTTAATTTCGAAAAATCCTATCATAAACATAAATGTGAAAATTGGGAGCCAAGTTAAGAATAGGCTTTGTTGTCGACTTCGCCAAAAAAAGAATTGAGATCTAAATGGGTGCCAAGTTCTGTAGATAATCCTGAAATTTATTTATAAGAACATACAATACAACATTCTATAATGAATTTAAAACACAAATTCTTGTTTTTTTTATATAACCTCTGGACTGACGGCCGGGTCCCCGTGGTCCGACGTCAAAAAGTGTTGACTGACGGGCGGACCATTTGGACCCCACCGGCCACTCAGTTAATTTTGAGTATTATTTGTATTATAAATAGTGTTTACTTTCGTGGAACAGGTTTATAATTAAAGTCTATGAACGAACGATGACATAAAACATGACATGACCGACATCTGACAGTAAATTCATTGAATAAATTCAATATTTATTCAGTTCATACGGTCTGCGCGCAAAATGGCCGCGCGTGTGGTGTTTGTCTCGTGTTTTGTTTTCGATTTTATTTTGTTTTAGTTAATTTCGGTAGTCCTCAAGCCTTTGTGTAGTGTTTTCCCATGAGTAAATAACATCATAAGTTCGAATGTACATTCAGATTTCAGTATAGTGCAACGTAATAAAAACTGTGATCCAAATAAACTGGTTCGGTTTCTTCCGTGTTAAAACTTTTAATGGCGTGGTCAAACGTGGTGTTATTTTTGTTAAAAATAAACAATTATATCAGTTGAATCTCTGTTAGCTATTGTATAAATGACGAACAAAAGATAAACTTCAGTGTAAAAGTGTTTGTGTGTTAAGTGATAAGGAGAACAAAGAAAAAAACAGGTTCCGATAACGTGTCGGCGGCCCGTCGGGAGGTGACGTCATCGCGTGGTAAGTCATACATAAATTTTTTATTTCAATATAATGTAGGGGGACGTGTAGTTTTTTATGTAATTCTTTAACGTTAAATAATATATCAATTTAAAAAAATAATAATAATTGATAAAAATATTTTCAATATTTTTCAATTATTTTTTTCTTTACGGTAATGGGGAAAAAGCCCCCTTCTCGTGACTTTACATTAAAATTAAGAATATAATAGGAAAATAACATTTAGTTATCTAGTTTTATTGTGTTAGCTTATTTTATACCGATTCCAACTACGTAAGTATTATAAATAGCTCCCATACGAAACTTTAGAGATATAGTCGTTCTAATCTCAAGTGGCAGGCTTCGTGGGGGGTCTCGGGACCACCCACGCGCAGCTTGACAGCTAACGGTTTTGCGCCGGCGCGCGCGTGACCGTCCAGAGGATAACAATGGTTGCTATTTAGAAAGAAATATAACTGCTCAAAGGAGAACATTCACGGTCCATACATTTTTGGGCTAAATGGCTTTTTACTATGCTACCAAATCAGTAGGGCCATTCCCTGCGCTATTATACGTCTTTGTAAAATACTGTTTTCAGTATGTTTTAGTTAAGAGAATAACAGTAATCTAATTATAATAATAGCCTTTTATGGCAGTAATCATTATAGTCGTCATCTTTTATTGTGAAACTAAGGTACTAGGGTTATTCTCCACATATCTACAGTATGAAAAATAAAGTTATTTTTTTTGACAGTACTATTATTAGCTGATTGAAATAGTTATCGCTAGTATTAACTGGTTTTAGGTCTATTTTATCATATCAGCCGAAAGACGTCCACTGCTGGACATAGGCCTCCCCTAAGCCCCGCCACTTCGATCGATTCTGTGCTTCCCGCATCCAGCGGGTTCCTGCGGCCTTTACTAGGTCATCGGTCCATCATGTGGGAGGGCTTCCAAGTCTTCCAACGCTACGTCTTCCGGTACGCGATCGCCACTCCAGAATCGTTAAGCCCCATCGGCCATCTGGTCTGCGAGCAATGTGTCCTGCCCATTGCCACTTAAGTTTAGCAATTCTTCGGGCTATGTTGGTTACCTTGGTTCTCCTGCGGATCTCTTCATTTCTGATTTGATCACGTAGGGAAACTCCAAGCATAGCCCTCTCCATTGCTCTTTGGGTGACTTTTAGCCTTCTGATAAAGTCCATTGTGAGCGACCACGTTTCAGTGCCATAAGTCATCACTGGCAACACGCACTGGTCAAAGATTTTCGTCTTGAGACACTGTGGTATCTGGGACGAGAAGATATTGCGTAGCTCCCCGAACGCTGCCCAGCCGAGTCGGATTCGACGCTTGACCTCTTTCTCGAAGTTGGACCTACCTAGCTGGACACTTAGTCCTAGGTAAACATACTCGTCTACAACTTCGAGCGTAGCGTCTCCGATCTTTATGAGAGTGGGTGTTACATGGGCATTTGTCATGATTACCTTTATCTTATCCATGTTCATTTTAAGACCCACTCTTTCGGAGGCTCTACTGAGGTTATCGGGCATTGTACTGAGGTCCTTCATGGTCTCAGTCGTGATAACTATATCGTCGGCAAACCGAAGGTTAGTGATATACTCGGCGAGTATATCACTAACCTTCGGTTTAAAAAAAAAGAACTAGGCATCAACATCAATGGCGAGTATTACTCGCCATTGATGTTGATGCCTAGTTCTTTCCAGTCCAGAACCTTGAAGACATCCTCCAGTGCAGCGGTGAACAGTTTCGGAGAGATAAAGTCTCCTTGTCTCACACCTCGTTGCAGAAGGATAGGTTTTGAGGTCTGGTCGTGGAGTCGGACTGACATAGTAGCGTTTTCGTATAGGCACTTTAACACCTCGATGTACCGATAGGTGATCTAGTACCGTTGAAGAGACTGCAGTACAGTCCATTTCTCGATTGAATCGAAGGCTTTCTCGTAGTCCACAAACGTTTAGCAGACAGGCAGGTTATACTCTTCGGTCTTCTGTATAACCTGCCGCAGCGTATGTATGTGGTCCACGGTGCTAAAGCCTTTACGGAATCCGGCTTGTTCAGGAGGCTGGAAGTCGTTAAACCTGCGCGTGAGACGGTTCGTGATGACTCTTGAAAACAGCTTGTAGATATGGGTCAGAAGTGTGATGGGCCTATAGTTCTTAAGCAGCCATACCTCTTTTCCATGCCTGTGGCGTTTTATGGACATAAAACCAGTTAATACTTGTGATACCTATTTCAATCAGCTTAGACTCCACTATAAAAAGAAAACTTTTTTCCCATACTGTAGTTATGTGGAGAATAACCCTAGAACCTTAGTTTCACAATAAATGATGATGGCTGTAATTATTACTGCCAAAAAAATCTATTATTATGATTAGATTACTGTTATTCTCTTAACTAAAACATACTGAAAACAGTATTTTACAAAAACGTATAACAGCGCTGGGAATGGCCGTACAGATTTGGTCCCATAGTGTAAAGTGAAGAGACCTACAGATTTGGTCCCATAGTGAAAAGTGAAGAGAATGTTCTAACGGAATACAACACTTTCACATTTAGCCCAAAATGAATGATATCCTTTGAACAGTCGAATTATTTACACAAAGCACTTAGGATAAATTGAAGCTCAAGATTTGACTTGGCTAGTTTTTACATACAAGGTATCTTATATTTGGCTAATCAATTTATCTTCTTTATCTTTGACTATTTAAATGTCTAAAGAGTGTAGTGGTTACGCCACCACATACGAACTACGCAACGAAGACATGACGTCACTCAATTCTTGCATCGCGCAGTTTGAGTTTACCGAGCGAAAAACATAGATAAGACTATCCGCAATCAACATATGGGCAGTTGGCTGCCAGATATTACACCCGTCTGGTTGAAGGATCCTCGCTTTTTATATGGTGGATGAGTGAACTTTACACCCTGTTCCTCATACCTCTAAATTGGTGACCCCGAGTATGAACGTCAACGCAGCCTTCGTGCAACTACTTCACGTGACGTCATCACCATCATCACTCCCGCAAGCTGGATGACGACGCAGCGCCACCCCGACTCACTGGGGAGTCACCGCAATCACCTCAATCACCGCAATCACCACAATCACCACAATCGCCGCAATCACCGCAAACAGTTCCGACCCACCGTGAACTGTGCGGCACCCGGTTCCGACTCACTGGAACCACAATCACCATCGCCGCAATCACTGCAGACAGTTCTGACCCACTGTAAACTGAGCGGCACCCGGTTCCGACTCACTGGAACCACAGCTGGCACTGTGAAGCATCGCAAGATCCAAGACTCAGCCCACTATCGACCTCCGGTCTCCGGAGGGGAGTAATGTAGTGGTTACAGCACCACATACGAACTACGCAACGAAGACATGACGTCACTCAATTCCTGCATCGCGCAGTTAGAGTTTACCGAGCGAAAAACATAGATAAGACTATACGAAATCAACATATGGGCAGTTGCCCGTCAGATATAACACCCGTCTGGTTGGAGGATCCTCCCTTTTCTATGGTGGATGAGTGAACTTTACACCCTGTTCCTCATACCCCTAAACAAGGTATCTTATATTTGGCTAATCAATTTTATTTATCTTCTTTATCTTTGACTATTTATTTGTCTATAGAGTGTCGCACTGCAAAACAAATAGGGCAACTTTATTATGCTGGTGTGCGTGACAGCTACGTCTTAAACTCGCGCCACGTCACTGTGCTGTAATTGTGCTAAAATAATTTAAGAGGGTTTACGTCGTACGGCTTTTCATAAAAACTTTCAAACCCTTATTTTTCGAAATGACTGAACCGATTTAAATGAAATTTCATACACATATCCAGGATACAAAGGTCTAAAAACTTAGTTAAGAACATTTTCGAAAAATAGTGTTACAGCCAAATTAGACCGATTTTAATTTTCCATAGAAACAGAGATTTCCAGTTATCTGCTTTTAAATAAGACATTTCGAAAATGTTCTTAACTAAGTTTTTAGACCTTTGTATCTTGCATATGCGTCTGAAGTTTCATCAAAATCAGTTTTTCGGCGAGTTTTCAAGTTGATGGTTTAGCTAGGAATATTTATATCTTTGTTCTTTATATTATGCACAAGTTACTGTTTCTATATTGTAACTGTACGGTCAACATATCTTACTTACTCCTCTAAAATTTTTATTTGCTGATAAAAACTAGCAAAGTCAAATCTTGAGCTTCAATTTATCCTAAGTGCTTTGTGTAAATAATTCGACTGTTCAAATTTGAGCAGTTATATTTATTAATAGCAACCATTGTTAAAGCAGAAAAAAACAAGAATTTGTGTTTTAAATTCATTTTAGAATGTTGTATGTTCTTATCAGGATTAGCTACAGAACTTGGCTCCCAATTTTCACATTTATGTTTTTGATAGGATTTTTCAATACTAAATTTGTCCATGTAGGTAATGACTTTTGCAGTATTTCTCTTTGCCAATAGAACGAACAATAGACGTACAATTGTTTACCAATGACTTGTACATTATTAGACTATTTACTGCAGTGTACACGGTGGCGCGGCTAGGAAGCACCGTTTCTGGCCGCGCCACCAATTTTGTTAAATTTCTCGCGAATCTTTGAAGTACATTTTTTTTATTATTACGTACAATTATGAACATATTATGTACATTTATTCCTATTAACCCCGATTCAAAATGCGACTGTGGCGCGGCCAGGAAGTACCACGCCAAACGTTACTTTAATTAATAAAAGCAAATTGCCAATGCTCCTACTCAACGCAATGCGTGACCTTGGGTCGCAAAAGAACCCATTTGGGTTAGCGATTATCTGTTCCCTCTCCCCCGTCACCGTCCTGGCAAGCCCAGCCGTCAATCTGTGCGTGCCGGCTCGACACACCGTCACATGCTGGCTAGGGAGGTTTACGCTCCCGTCGTCGCTCATTCTCAGCTCCACTACACTTGCCCGTGACTAGTGAGACCTCCCCTACAGCCGCGGTTGTCTCAGTTTGCAACGGTTTCCTTATTTTATAATTGACTACGTATATATTCATGAATCCTACTCCTTAACTCAGTGTTAAATCCCCATATTGGGGTTCAAAGTTCCAGCTTACCAATATCTCCAAATTTGCGGCTAACCACCCAGGTTGCTCACATCGAGAACCATCACTGGCATCCGTACTTTATGTTACGGCAAACTAACTTCCGGTGTATCCGATTGACGACGAGCTCCGCGCCATGTACATAACCCGCGTGGCCGCGTCGAGCTGTCTACGGGTCTGGGTCGACCAACCGCCGATCGCCATCGCCATCCTCCTTTGTCCACACATTTCTCCGAAACTCGTAATCGGATCGAGATCATTTTATTATTTTTTTTATTGGATTATGTATTCTCAACTTAGGGAACAGTACGAGGTTTATCAAAAGATTTCATGGGTATTAGTTTTTTGCGCGAAACCCTAAGTTTGTTTCTAAAACAAATGTAGCCTATTTTACTCCTTATGTCATAAGCTATCTTCCAGTGGAAGTCCCGTCAAAATCGGTACAGCCTACCCCGACGGACGAAAAATTGAATTTCGTAGTATGGATCATCTATACTTTCACGATCCATTACAACAAAAACACTTTTTTTTTGTCTATCTGTCTGTCTGTTTGTTCCGGACAAACAGACAGACAGACAGATAGACAAAAAAAAAGCGTTTTTTTTTTTAATGGATCGTAACTATATACTTTCTTAAGCATTTAGTAAAAAGCTGTTATTTTGACATTATAAACAGACACTTCAATTTTATTTATTTGTATGTATGTATAAATGTATTTTTGTTGTATGGATCATATACTTTCATATGCATTTAGTAAAAAGCTGTTATTTAGACACTACAATTTTATTTATTTGTATTATACAGATTGTGGATAAAAAATTAAATAAATTGAAAATCGCACAACACTCCCTGCTATATAATTTATAATATCTCTGGCGTATTCTGAAAGAGCACACGGATCATAAATGTACTCATGTTCATTTGTTTCCAACAGCGATTCTTCATTCTTCATGAATGACATCGAAATTGGCATTTAATTTTCATCTATTTCCATAGCATCTGAAGAACCCTGAAAAAGTATATACTTTTGATTTTTTCTCCGATAGTGCAATACAAATAATATATTTTAGAACCTACTGTCTGATTTTCAGCTACAGTTTGAAGTTGACACAATGTTAAATGGACAGCTTGTAAAGATACCGAACTTGACTTTCAGCATGATTTGTTGTAGGAGAATTGTGATCAATTCGTATAATTTGCAATGGCTCGAAAAGAAAACGATATCTTCTCCAATTTATTAGCATGTAATTATCGTATCGATAAAAAGTATCTACATTACCTACATTACTAGCTTAACATAACCTCACAATTTAACGAATTTATTTTTTGAAAATAAATTCGCGATCACAACATAATTTGTAATAAAGATAGTTTGAAGGTATCATTATCAATCTAATATGTATGTTATCAGTGTATCCAAATATTTTGGGTGATTTTATACGAAAAATGTAAAAAAACACTTACCGATGAAAGCTTACAAATTCATTGTTTTTTTTCCGTGACGAATGTGATTTACACGTTATCACAAAACAAGCCATGTTAACAGACTATTGATAAGTCCTTTGCACCTTTCGTTTTTACAAAAATACTCAAAAATCTATTGGTTTTTAATAAAAAATGACCAGCACCTCAACCAGCACACGTACTGACATTCACGACGTAATATACGGCTAGATCAAATACTTGTACGGTTAACCGTTTACTAGGCAACTATTGTGCTTTTTAAATTGGTCGTGTAAAAAGAGATCAACTGTGACCGTTTTGACAATTTCGGTGCGTCCATTTATCTAATCTATAGACTCCCTCTATGCTTTAGTTATTACTCTGAGAGCAACACTTTCACAACTGTCAAAACTACACAAAATTTTCAAACTTATCTGCACAGACTGTCAGTTGATAAGATCTGATAAAACTAAATAGTTAATCATTTTTCCGATATTTAACGAAGACAACAATGCGACGCATTACAAAAAGACTGTTGACATTTCTTTTAGGTGTACTATTCACAGCAATTTATTGTGAATATCTCATTTATTATCTAGTTGCTTTACAGGTAAATATGCAACACTTATTTTTTATTTACTAAAACTTTTATTTGTTGTTATTTTTGTGGTTATTTTAATCTTCAATTATTTTGCATTACAGTGCTCTTGGCCTGTTTTAGAGCAGCCACACAGTGATAAGCAGTTGCTGAAAGCATTTATCTTATCCGATACACATTTACTGGGTCCCCGGAAAGGGCACTGGCTGGACAAATGGAGACGAGAGTGGCAGATGCACCAAGCATTTCAAGCAATCATGGTTATACATAAGCCAGATGTGGTATTTGTATTAGGTAAAGTTAAATAGTAAATTATAATTATTAGTAGTTGTTTCGTTAGTAGGTTAGCCGTTGTGGTTTTTGTAGTACTTACTTATCATGATTTTCCTGAAATTATTATACACTTTTTGACTTAATTATACTTACCATTACACGCCTTTGCAAAAAAAACGGGCACCTTTACAGTCATTGGCTTTTCTATGGATAATATTAATATTTTTAGTATGTCAATAGCATAAATGACTAGTATTTTCTTATTATAAATGAGAATATAGTTTTTTGGCTACACTCCTCTTCCAGCAGCGCTATAATTTTACTAGCTCTTATTGCTTTTTCTGCCATTACAATCAACACAAAGATATCTGTTTTAAGTCATAATAAAGGCAGGATTATGCGACAACCTTAAAATATTTTACTTAAAATAACGAGAAGTTAGATTTAGTTGCCTGATAACCTTTTAACCGCAAACCCGCAAAAAGTAAGTAAATAGTCACACACTGAAAAACATTATTATATAATTTAAACAAAAGTTTCGAATTTGGAATAAACTTTTTTTGATGCCCAGACTTTAAGTGCCAGTAACATAGTTTGGCTAATAACTTCTTTAGAACTCAATGATTACCAATAATGTAGAAAAATCAAAACCGCCCGTTTTTTTTTGCAAAGGGGTGTATTACTTAATGTATGCCTTATAAACATACATAAATAGCTAGTTTGGGCCTGCTAATTGAACTTTATAAACAACTCTTTTTTTTTTTTATCCATACATACTGAAAATAGAAAGTATAGGTTCTTGCTAAATACAATATTCTTAATGTATCATGCAAATTTACAGCTGTAAGGCTGTAAGTAAGATGTTACATAATGCTATGTAATGTATGTTCATCTTCTATATTATTGTATTATTTTATGTTTTGTTTTCAGGAGATCTTTTCGATGAAGGCGAGTGGAGTAATGATCAACAATTTATGAATTATGTAGATCGCTTCCACCAATTGTTCCCAGTACCTAGTGATACTATAATGCACGTTGTTGCTGGAAATCATGATATAGGCTTCCATAATCGGTAAAGTATTACTTGAATGTCATAACCGAGAATTTGTAAAATGCTTTAAAATGTTGAAAGCTTTGCATGTTTAAACACTGCTCATTGCTATACTCAGATATTAATCACGCTGACAAAGTCGTAAAATAAAATCATGTTTATTTGTTTTTTGGGTACCTTCCCTCCCTACACGTAATTTTTTTTTCTCGTTTGTTCCGTGCTATGGGGTGTCGGGTGGGTGTGTGAAAACATTTTTTCGATTCAGGGATACATTTGCGAAATTAAAAGGAAAACTATCACAGAGTAGGTACTATGTTTCGTAAATTAACGAGTAATAACGACTAACTTACATTTGCGGTTGGAATGTATGGGAGAACATGTTTTCCAACTACAATGTTAAAGTTTGTTCTTGGGATAATTATTAATTCCAACTACGGACCTCTTATTTGTGCGTGGTCAACGCACTTGAACGTTTTTTAATATGAATTTGACGTATTGATGTCATATTTTTTTGATAGGAAAAAAGTGTGTCATCGCGGTCAATTCATAGAATACCGTTGTAAAAAAATAAATTTTCGAACGCTAAAACTACAAGCTATCTATCGTTCATGGTTTGTTCCTGCAGGTCTAATCCCTAAATACGAAGATTTTGCCGAAGTTACGTGTGATTCCTACTTCTTATCAGGTATACAGATAAGATTAGTTTGGCGCACGATCTAAGAATGAATCAGTTTTTCAGTTCAAATCTAAGAGTGTTCAGTGTCTGATGCTGGAGCCGTAAGGTGGCCATAGACTCACAGTGTTCTTACACTAGGTGCTGTCCAGGTCCATAAGAACTCCTCAACTAAAAAAGATAGCCCTGTTGTGTTTGCTATCGTCAATTTTGTCTTACCAATTAGCCCAAGGTGTAGTCCCGGGCCTCATGATGGATCTGGAAGGTCACTATACTGAACTCCTTAACTAGACAAGGTAGCCCCGTTGTGTTTAGGCCTTTTCGATAATTAGGTACGTTAGCCCAAGGTGTCGTCTGGGGTCTGATGAAAGTGCCGGAAGGTGGCCACAGGATGATGATGATGTTATGTTAAAATACTTTTTTTAAACAAGCTTTTATTAAACTAAAAAGTACGAAATAAAACTTACGTAAACACTTATGTAAACATAGAACTTTAATATTTTCTTAAAAACATGAGGCGTGAACCGCGTCGTTCTTTTACTTTTAAGATAAGCCTCAAGCTAAGCGGTTAATTGTTGCTATAAAATTGTGCTCGCGAGGTCTACCGTTCGCAGAACTACTAGTATTAACATGTATACAGGGTGGAATTTTGAGATGGGGCAATAAGGGCAGCTACAATAACCGGTGTAGCTACAGGAAAACTGTTAGGAGACTATCCTTAACTTTTTGAGACATTTTGATCTGCATTCACAGAGTAGGGAAAAAAATTCAGTTAGCAAGAAAATGGGCAGTTTTCATAAAAAACTTTTTTTGATGCGAATCGATCCTGTTTCTTATAAGGATCAAAAAACTATATCGGACCAACTGAGGTTTGAGTACTAGGAAAGTCCGAAATCGCAAAAAAACTTAACATTTCGTAGGAAATGAGACGCCAAACCTACCTTTTACGATGAATAGACTGGCGGGAAATAAAGAAAAAAAGGAAATTTCAAATCTCGAACGAATACGCGTTATAATTTTATTTGATTTGAGAACATAATGCCTCCTAAGACCGTTTTCCTGTAGCTAAAACACGGTTAAGGTAGCTGCCCTTACTGCCTTCTCAAAAATCCACCCAGTAAATGCAAAATTCGTAATTTTTTGTGTTTTATTTATTTTTTTAGCATAAGAAGGGGTTCAGCTCAGAGATTCTCAAAATTAATGAATTCTTCATCAGTTCAGTTTATAAGTTTAAAAGAAAATCATTTTGTTTTAATTAATTCAATGGCAATGGAAGGCGACTCCTGTAATCTATGCACTAAGGCTAGAAACGACATTCTTAAAGTTGCAGGTAGGTAATATAATACATAATTTTCCAAACTGTGATGTACTTTATCACGATCCCGTAATTTACTTCCAATTTTTAAGAAATTTTACGAATTGGTCTCGCTATCTTCTTTGTGGGCTTAACGTTGTCGCACTAGCTAGCCTAGGCGCACCAGCTAACTCTGTGCTATCTGAGGCCACAGTTTGTTCGGCATTCGGACAAAATGGGAATCCTGAGAGTGGGACAGAATAGGTTAGCAAAAAATGTATTTAAAGAAAAGTAAAATTTTATTGTTTTTTTTTTTCTAGGAATATTGAAATGTGCAGAAAATCCCAAGTATTGTTATGATGGTATCCTGAAAGTTAAATATAGTAGACCAATACTAATGCAGGTGCGTTTATTACATACAAATAATGAGACAGAATCCAATTTAATTAAACTAGAATCCCTGAAAGGATACACAGAGGTGTACAGTCACGAGCACTAATATGTATACACTGTGTTTGGGATTGCTCGTTCCAAACAGTAGGCTGCGAAAAGGGCCGAGAGAGAGACTGTTTACAAGTCCCGGTGGCCCGTACAAACTTGTTGAAGTTTGCACGTGTATGGCGGGCACTATAGAAACTCAACAGCGTCTCTCTGCAAGTGGATATTTTTACGTGCTCATTGGCGGAATTCCAGAGGGTGACACTGAACATATTGTCCTCTGTTTAACACTCTGTGGTAAATTGTGACTACATTGTTGTATTGGGTTCCCATCTGTAAAAACAAATGTATGTGGTAATAGTAAATAAATAAATAATATATTAGCGCTCGTGACTGAACCTATCGCACACCCACATTTCGATTTAGATATAGGTCCCATGTAATTTGGGGGCGAGCCTATTTGCCATCTACCGGGCTCAAACCTAGACTCTGAGCTGGTACTGAGAGATTCCTGATGGAAAACCCCAATAATACATTGCTTGACCTGGGAATCGAATTCAGGACCTCAAGTCAAGTCAGGACCTCGTGATCGCGCTATTGCGACGCGCTGTAGCGCTTACGATCACGAGACCAACGAGGCATACACAGACAAAACTAGAAACATTCTGTATAATTGTAATTTCAGCATTTTCCGCTCTTCAGAGTGTCAGATGCGGTGTGTACCGAGCCAGATGCACCGCCATTGCCTGAACGAAATAAGCCCTTTCGCCTTAAAATTGACGCACTATCTCAGCAAGCTACAGAATACCTTGTTTCTAAAATCAAGCCCAAAGTTGTGTTTGGTGGTCACACACATCATGGTTGCTTGCAGCATCATGTCTATGAGAGACCAGACACATTAGAATTTTATGAATATTCAGTACCGTCTTTCTCATGGAGGAATAGAGCTGATCCCAAATATATGCTGGTAAGTTAATAATCTGACTGTTTTTACACTAGAAAAATACTAAGCAATTATTAAAAACATGTCATCATTTTAGGTGACCTTTACACCAAGTGATTACTCAGTACACAAATGTGAGCTGCCTAAGGAAACCACAATAGCAATAATAGCTGTGCTAATGCTGTTCTCGGTGATATGGTTGACCAGACGACGACGACTTGTTGGTAGATGAGGTGCTAACTAAAACAAAAAGACTTTGTAAAATTAATCTCATGATTATATTTGACAATAAATATTTTTGACAAGATAGAGCACTTTGTACATTGACAACTGGACAATTTCAGTTGAAATCATTACATACAATTACTTCTTTAACAAATTATCACAAAGACCTACCTGCTAATGTAAACATATTTCGGCCGTCCACAATAAGTTATAAATACATTATGGAAGCATAATAGAGGTAGATAAAACATAGAGATTCTTTCATTAACTTAAAATAACGAATACTGATATTGGTAATGTAATGGGGAGGTTTTTTGTAACATACATTGAAAAATGAAAAACAATGAATCGTTGTAAAAAGTAAGTAGATGAGCAACCTTAGCATAAGTATGTATGTTGTACTTGAACCTTTCATTTAACATTTTTATAAACTATCGCTGGAGTACCTAACACTTACAACTAAAATCAGTCTATGAAACTCTAAAAATGAGTTTTGTATTATCAAAGGTACATAATATATTCTACTGAGCATTATCACCTATCAGTATACATTACATCATGAACTCTGCTACATCTCAAATTTCACTCAACACTAAAGTTACCAAGTAAAGGCACTTTTTCACAAATTAAATATATAAGGCCGCGTTTAAGTTACTCTGAACTAACCCTAGTGCAGTCTACTGCTGAACATAAGCCTCTCCTAAATTGCGCCACATGCTGACTTAACTAAAAAATAGGTAATGTTGGAGTGTAGCATACATATTAGCTACTAGATAATTTATGTAAAGTAGAAAAAAACAGTAAATCATAATAATCTTCAATTAATCGGCTTAGCTCTAATATGACAATACTGGGTTAGTTTAATCTGTTATAAAAATAATAAGTCTATTCACAGATCTATATAGTGCAGGGAAATTAGTAAGGTACTAATTAGGCTTGGATTTTTAATACTAATAGACGGCAAACATTTTGAACGTCTTATTTGAGAAATAAATCTCACAAATTCGTTACTTTTTTTAAGTTGCTTTCAAACAGCGCTTGGTAACTGAACAATAAAAATAAAATCCTAGCATAAACACACAAACAAACATACTCAGCACGTGAGCAGGACAAAACCGTCACCGGAAATGCCCTTTCTTAAATTCTATAAGAATATTATTTGTAATACTCTAGGTTGTTGCGTTGTATGCGCTTGCGCGGGTAGGTCGTGCGAGCGAGAGCGCGCGGGCCGCGCGTGCGTCGCTCGCGGCGGCCGCGGCATTTGCGTCTGCTTCTGATGGTATCCAGTGTTCGCGTGGCGCGCCGACGAACAAATCACAGCATGCAGGTAACGGTCGTACCTACATAGATGTGAATCGCCGCCGCTTGCGAGATCTAGGTATCCGTTGCCAGAATAATCAGATTTCTTTTTTTGGAATGCATTTGTTGGCTTTTCACTGACAGTGTAAGATCTATTTCGAAGCTTCTGATATTTGTTTGTAACTTCTTCTTCAATAGTAGCAGGTTCACAGGGCTTCCTGAAAAAGGAAAAGATAGTGTTTACATACACGACAAATGTAGCTGCTCCCACTTGTATATGCCTGCCACAAATTTTAATGATCCCATATATTTTCCGTGATCTTGACGAGATATTAATGGATGAATCATAAAATCAGATATTATTGCCGAGCTGTTCGAAGTAACACATACTAGTGACTGCACTGTAATTATAATTATATTATTAAAAAAATATATAATTTACCTTGAGGCTTGGAAGCTCATATGGTTTTTTTCCATGTTAGCTTGAATTATTTCTAGTAATTCGCGTCTTTGTAAACTTCCGGAACGTTTTTTAGTGTGTTTTCGTTCCCGATGTTCTCTACGTGGTTGACGGTGGGCTCGGGATTGAAGGTATGTGGTTTGTCTTGGTGAACTGTTAACTGGTCTTCGGTCGCCTGAACATGATGACTTCGAAGAAATGTCATCATCAGGTGAAAGTCTCCCTCTTTGCTCGTCCTCGCTGTGATCGAGGCAGTCAGGCGGCGGTGCGTTAGCAGCGGACGAATACTCTCTACGTCGACGTCGCCGGGCCTCTCGCCTCTCTCGGTGGCTTCTACTTTTGCCATCTTCCGGCACCACTGTTAGCCGCACTTGAATTGTTTTTGACCCATAGTGCGGAACTGTCACTGATTTTCCTATAGATTCGTATATTGTGGACACGATACCGGCTATGTCCTGTAAATAAAACATTATGGTTAACAAAATTAAATGTAATCAACAAATCGTATGTTTACCTAATTATTATTTTTCTAGGCGCTTATTAACAAGTACTTACGTCCTTGGTCATGCGGCCATGTCCATCGAGGTCATAGAGTGTAAAGGAGAACTGCAGCGGCTGTTGTTTAGAAGGTTCTGGATGCTGCAGCTCTACATCACACGTCAGCTCCTAAAAAAGGAAACACGATCGTTAGCTACTTTTGGAAATACATTATTATGTAAATAATTATGTTAAATATTGACATCTCATCTTGGGTTCTACTCACCCTATAGTCAGGGCCTAAGGATGAGTAGAACTACATATAAGCGAGGCTAAAATATGTAGTTTTCGGGAAAGTTCAAATATTTTCAGTAAAATGCTCAGCTCATTGGCGCGGTCGAGGTAATAAATGATATCGATAGACATTTTAAAATTCAACTGTCCTAATTGTTCATTAATTAAAACTACCAGGAAAGCAGAAATGAACTGGAATGAACTGGAAAATGTTAAAAGAGTGCTACGCTTTAATATTTTACCATCTAATATAGTTAAACAAAGATGGTAAATTTTTAAAGCGTGTAAGTACTTCATTTTCAAGACTTCTATCGATTATTTTTACCATTATTTGTCACATACGCACCTAGTTCCAGTTCATTTCTGCTTTCCTGGTAGTTTTAATAAATAAACAATTAAAGAAAGAAAGAAAGAAAAACATTTATTTGGACACAGTTCGTGAAACACAAAAGACAACAAATAAAAAAGTAAAAATAATCTTAGGACAATAATTAGGACAGTTGAATTTTAAAACGTCTATCGATATAATTATTTATTTATGAATCCTTCATGCTCTTCTTTATGTTTCATCGTTGGCGCGTTTCGAGGAATAAAATTATAATATTTTTAATTTGAGTTTATTAGCACACCTGAATGGTGCGTTTCGAGGAATACTTTTGATCGCTTAATTTGGTGCGTATCAAAGTTGGTGCGCTTCGAGGAATACCCATTTGGGGTATTATACATATTATATTATATACTATAATAGAAATGACAATAATTTTTAACCGACTTCCAAAAGGAGGAGGTTCTCAATTCGTCTGTATGTTTTTTTTTTTTTTTTGTATGTTTGTTACGCGATATCTCCGAAAACAACCGACTTCCAAAAAAAACACTACAAATTGAAAAATAATTTTAATTTCGGAAGTCGGTGTCTTTGGTTTTGAAATTTCGTTTTTTTTGCCACCGACTTCCGAAATTAAAATTATTTTTCAATTTGTAGTGTTTTTTTTGGAAGTCGGTTGTTTTTTTTTTGTTAAAAGTTTTTATTTTTTCACTTTTTAGTTTTGGTACCTAAGTTCGAATAACACTACCAGCGACACAATTAACAGTGACAGGAAGTTATCATCTTATCATCCTTAAAATGAATTAAGTCCGAACACAAGGTGGCTACTGTAAAACGTTGACGAGTTCCCTTGACTGTCCTTCATCTTCATCATCAAACCCCTAATGACAGTCACAACCCATCTAAGTGTAAAGTTCTCATCAATACAAATTAATCAAGCCCAAACACCAGGTAATTGCTGTAAATCGTTGAGGAGTTCCCTCAACTGTCTTTCGGCTCCATCACCAGATTGACTCCAGACCTTCATTAAATAGTAGTGCTTTAAAATACTTAATGAAAAAAAATTACAAACGCACTAGTCGCCACTACTATTTTGAAGGTTCGCCTCGATTTGTCTGGGATGCCATCAACAGATCCTGGTTTCCTTATAATTTTTTTTGAGGATTTCCCGCAAGTCGTCATGAATTTCATCATCAGAACTGAATTTTGATCAAAATAGGACCAATCTGAAAGTATACCTTTCAGATAAGAAAATTATTTTCTAAATCGGTTCATAAATGACGCCACCCGTGAAATACTTATCATTGAGAAGTTCCGGTGGCCATCTGTGGACTTCTTCATCAGTTCCACTTCACCAAATGATACTTTCTGAATGCAAATGCTTAACTGGTTGCTGAAAATACCGAAATCGCTATGTGTATGCCTATAATATTTGAGGAGTTCCCTCAATTTGTCATGGATTCCATCATCAGAACTAAATTTTGATAAAAATGGGACCAATCGGGAAGTATATCCTTTCAAATAAAAAAAGAATTTTCCAAATCGGTTCATAAATGACGGAGATATGAGGTAACACACATTAAAAAAAAAAAAAAAAAAAAAACATACAACCGAATTGAGAACCTCCTCCTTTTGGGGAAGTCGGTTAAAAAAAGAACAACCGACTTCCAAAAAAGACACTACAAAGTCAAAAATAACTTTAATTTCGGAAGTCGGTGGCAAAAAACGAAAGTTCAAAACCAAATGCACCGACTTCCGAAATTAAAGTTATTTTTGACTTTGTAGTGTCTTTTTTGGAAGTCGGTTGTTCTTTTTTTGTAAAAAGTTTTTATTACACGCCTTTTCGATCTTTTTTCAATCGCTAGCCCGCGCCGATAGTACCTACATAATTATCTAATTAAAGCATTTTAATACGTCATCGTTACCGAGCGCTATAAACTGCTTAAGCTTTTATTCAGTGATCTGAAAGAGGATGTCTATTAAATACCTATTTAGTGTTCAGAGTAATCAGTTCCTTTACCGTTTCTTTATTACAAGCTTTTTGGATTACGCTCGAAAGGTTATGTTGTAGTAGATAACCCGATGGCACCGGACATAACGCGCGTGGCGGCTGTCTAGCTAGGCGGACGTCCTCCTTATCTTTCACGCTTTTAAAAGAAACTAGCACTGCCTTTAGTTTACCGCAGAACAAGGTAAAGTCGGGCCGCCCGAAATGGCCTCTACAATGAAACGTCACGCACATTTTAGTGTGAATAGGGGACGAGGCATAATATTGACGACTGAAACATACTAGCTACAAAATTTAAATGTTTTTTCTACAGGATGTAATATTTCATTTAAGTTCATTGCGAAATCTTATGTGAAACGTTTACTTAATAACCAAACGGGTAACTACTTAAGAACGCGGCGACCTTTGAATTGTCCATACAAACGTAATACCTAAATCATTTCCAATTCGAGCATATTTCCACCAAATAAATTTGATATTCGGATTGAGACAATAATTATCTAGGCTTCCAATTCTTTTTTTTTTCAAAAACCTACCTCTACATGAAGTATTAGCGAATTGCATTTCGTACATTTTTACAGCGTAAATGACTTGTTTTCATATTGTTTTTTCTTTATTATAAACAACAATATTTGTAATATTGTTTCATCACAAGCATAGCTTATATTATCAAGTTACAAATTATAGAAAAAAAATTGGAAAAACATTAAGTTTTCATTCATCATTTTTGGTATTACGGAACACATCCAAATTTCTCATAATTTCAGATAGCTAGTAGTGCTATCGCGTCAAGCAATAATTGTCAATGTGTGTGTGCTCCCTGTAGGTGTTTATCGCTCCGACAGGCACAAGGCACACTAACGCAGCGTGCTTGGTTGGAGTTCGTTCATAGTATTTTTTCAATTTTGTCAACTTTAGACGATTAGGTACTTTACAGTGTGCTGTACCTGTACGCGCGTACTTATTTGTTTGCTAAATTGTATTGTATGTAATATTTCTGACACTCCTCTTGACTTGACCTATTTTTAACCGACTTCGAAGGAAGTGGAGCTAATGGTGAAGTACCAGGAGAACTCCTCAACAATGAACGTCCCTGCATCGGGAAAAGCAATATTTTGTAAAAGGTGATAAGCAGTTGACATTAGGCTTTTGTATCTTAGATAAATTACAAACCGACCCACTAAAAAGGAAGAAATAAAAACTTTTTCACTCTTCTTTTTAAAAAAATCCGTCATTGTAGCGTACCAAAGCGGAGATAAAATAGCATATCATCCTCTAGGGGAAAAAGTTTTTTTTTAATTTTTGTCTGTTTCCAACGAGCCTACCACCCATAAACGAAAAAGTCTTTGTTTGATCTATATATTTATATATTATATAAAAAAGAATCCCTATTTCCTTGATCACGGCATCACGCGTGAACGGCTGGACCTGAAGGAGGGTAATGTTTTTCGAGAGTATGTATGTATGTATGTCTATTTCTTTGGCACGCTCTGTAGCCTAAACGGCTTGATGGATTTTGACATATGAGGTGTCGTTAGATTCGTCTTAATTGTAGAAGTGTCATAGACTATATAATATTTATATATTGCACCTGCAAATACAAAAAAAAGGGACGGGAAGGTTTAAAAAAAAAAATTATAACAATAAGGTATCAAATAAAAGCTAGTAACGAGTCAATTCCAAATTTTGATTTTTATTAATAAAACTAAAAAGCTTGAAATAAAGAAAATTATTCAAAAAACAAAAAACCCGACTGCAAAAACACATAACTGAAAAGAGAAAAAAACAAGCATTATAATCTATAGAATTTTGGTATCGCAGGCGGGGCAAACAAAACTTACACCATACGTATATCCGGTTATTAGTTTGTCCCCGCCTGCGATACCAAAATTCTATAGATTATAATGCTTGTTTTTTTCTCTTTTCAGTTATGTGTTTTTGCAGTCGGGTTTTTTGTTTTTTGAATAATTTTCTTTATTTTGTTGTGTTTGTTATCTAGTAAGGAGATGGTTCTTAGGATAGGTTGGTGAAGGTAGGGTAGGTAGGTAGGTAGGTATGCAAGTAGGTAGGTATGTATCTTGGTAAAGTGGGTATGTAGGTAAGGTAGGTAGGTATGTATGTATGTATGTAGGTAAGTAGGTACCTACCTACTTACCTACATACATACATACCTACCTACCTTCCTACTTAGGAAGGTAAGTAAGTAGGTAGGTAGGTAGGTAAGTAGGTAGGTAGGTAGGTAGGTAGGTATGTATGTAGGTAGGTGTAATTAGGGTAGGTAGGCGAACCGTAGATGAGTGCATACCCGTGCGAAGCCAGGGCGGGCAGCTAATAGTTACTAATATTATTCGATAGGTACCTACTTATGTGTCTAAAGAGCCTCAGCTATGGCCTCAGCGAGTATTTTGTAGTTTGTAAGTTACACAATTGACATAAAGTTCATTATGCTTTGACCCAATTTCGTGCCAAAAACTCGCTTCCATTCCGTTCTGCGCCAATGTAATATGAGCCGTAGCGTGGTGAGTATTGGCCGAGACGGTATAAGCTAGTTGCTCTCCGTACGCGACGAAGCCATAGCCACCACCAAGTTGTAGTATTGTAAGTACCTACCTATCATAACGCGGTTGTACGAAGTTTTGTCATGTCATGTCACTGTTCTTTTTCTTTACTTATGTGACCGAGCGGGCGTAATTATTGTCTCAAGGACACTATTGAGAACACTGCTCGCTCTAAATTGAGTTCGCAATGTATTTGCCAAACATGTAAACAAACACGAGTTTTCCACTTAGACAAATATGAACTTTATGCTAGTGTAAATAAAGTTGATTTTAGACTGACTTGTAATGTTGAAAAAGTCATAAAAAAAAATGAAGTTGTAGCGCAAACTGAACCTTATGTGTAGTCCATAACAGTTATTTTTCCAAAAACTCGTGTTTGTTTAGTTGTTTGGCAAATGAACTGCGAACGCAGATTTTTATTTGTCGGTGCAGCAGCGGTGCGACATCAGTATGTTCGGATGATGAAAATATACCGCCACCACGTGTCGCTTGCACTTACGCACATGTCGGTAAAAAATTATGCAGAGCTGCTTGTGCCGCCCGTCGCAAAATAATGTCGAGTTCGCCCAGGTTCGCACCGCACGGGCTGTTATTTTCCGCGGGATTTTTTTTTCGCACACTGGATTTTCAACGCGTTTTTTCAACGCGCTAGGACGAGAGTGTTCCAGCGCGTTGGATTCTCAACGCTCGGCTCAACACCGAGAGTTTAAAATCCAGTGCGAGACCACCAATATGAAGTGGAGACCACTCTAAAGGAAATAAATAAACACAAACAGACTTAAAATAAATAATGACAATAATAATAGATATCCCAATAATTTATATTTACGCGACGTGCGTATGACTACTCTAGCGTCGTCCGTCGGTCCGCCGATCTACCGTGCCACAAGTCCATGCTCGATAACGAAGTATAGGTACCTACACTTTGCGTCAAATAACTTTGCCGCTCTGAAGTTAGGTTGCGCATGCGTACCTACTGGCATGCGCGCAGTCATATAGAGTCTACTTCAGAGCGGCAAAGTTATTTGACGCGAACTGTTGGTACCTACCTTATTTGTATGACGTATCTACTAGCTAGGTTTTCTCTACAAGGCCTTCTATCTTGAGATTAGTCGAGATATCCTAAAATATTGAGACATCGGCATGGTAAAGAAATTTCCAAAAAACGCATTACTAGTCTGTACATTCACTAGCGATTCCCCAAATTAGTCAACAAAAATAAAGCAAATAATGAACATACCTAATTATTACTCATAATAAAATAATATCTATGCTGTCGACTCGCTATGAATGAATGGCATACAGTACCTACATCTAGTATTATCCGCTCACACACACTGCGAAGCGCGCCCGTAATCTGTGGCCCCGCCTTCTTTTGTCGAACAGAGATAGCAATATTCCAAACGCATTTTGCTCACGTCTCGAGTTTGCATTTCGTGCCGTAGTACGTCGGCCTCTTAATTTAAAAAAATATGGTTGCCAAAATCTGTTAATATAATCTGTTATATATGTCGGCTAATATTTTATTACGTTTTTTTTCTCATCATTTCAGCCAAAAGACGTCCATTGCTCTATGTTCAGCAGTGGACGCCTCCCCCAAGCACCGCCACTTCGAACGATTCTGTGCTTCCCGCATCTAATCTCTCTACTAAGGTCATCGAGCATAGTACTGAGGTCCTCCATGATATCAGCCATTACAACTATGTCGTCGGCAAACCGAAGGTTAGTGATATACTCGCCATTAACGTAGTTGCCTAGCCCTATCTAGTTCAGAACCTTGAAACATCCTCCAGTGCAGCGGTGAACAGTTTCGGAGAGATAACATCTCCCTGTCTCACACCTGGTCCTGGAGTCGGACAGACAGTGGCGTTTTTGTACAGACACTTTGGCACCTCGATGTACCGATAGTCGATCTGGCACCTTTGAAGAGACTGCAGTACAGCCCATGTCTCGACCGAATCGAAGGCTTTCTCGTAGTCCACAAACGCTAAGCGGAGAGGCTGGTTGTACTCTTTGGTCTTTTGTATAACTTGCCGCAGCGTGTGTATGTGGCCTACGGTGCTTAAGCCTTTACGGAATCGGGCTGGTTCGGGAGGCTGGAAGTCGTCAAAACTTGCGCGCGAGACGGTTCGTGATGTCTCTTGAAAACAGCTTGTAGACATGACTCAGAAGTGTGATGGGCCTATAATTCTTAAGCAGGGCCCATTGTCACCCTTTTTAAAGAAGAGTACCACCATACCTCTGTTCCATGCCTGTGGCGTTTTACCCTCGAGTATGACGGAACCGAACAGCTTCTGGAGGGCTTTTAGAACGGGTTTTCCACCGGCCTCCAGGAGTTCGGCCGTAATTCCGTCATCACCCGGTGCCTTGTTGTTTTTAAGCTGCTTCAGAGCCATCCTAATCTCGTACAAGCTGACGTCCGGGATGTCTTCGGTATAGTGTCTGGTCAATATAGCTCTGGGATCGTTTGCCAGATTCGTAACGGGGTTACTGGTGCCCATAGAAACTCGATCTCTCTCAATAGCGTCGTTGGCGGATACGATTCTGCCATCATCGGTCTTCAGTTTCGCAAGCTGGCTCTGCTCAATAGACAGATCTCTTGCAAAAACCATGGAGCCCTTGTTCTGCTCTATTGCGTCCTTATTTATTTATTTATTTATTTTATTATTTATGTACACACAGTAAAATACATTCAGATACGACAATCATAATTTTGAGTACAAAGGTACTGCTTATTTCTTAAGAAATTTCTTCCAGCAGACCTGCGAAAGGAGAAATGAGAAAGAAACGTAGACAATAGTGTGTGAAAACAAGAAGAGAAGAATATAAAATATGCGGAGTTTTAAACTAAAATATTAAAATAAACCTACACGTATAACGTAACAAATTAACATATACTTAAATAAATACATAAAGCTTAAATTTATAAACATACATACTATAGGTATATAAATACTCACAGTTGAGAGGAAAGGTAATGCTCTTTTACTCGATATTTAAATTGAGAAACAGTTTTTAAATCGCGAATGCTAGGCGGAAGTGAGTTCCACAATCTTACTGCATGTACAGAGAAGGAATATGAATAGTAGCTTGTTTTATGAGGGTGAGATTTAAGGAGGGTTCTAAGGTGTGATCTACACGGTGCGTCGCTAGGGCGAGCGTAAGAAAAACGCTCACGCAGGTAAGAAGGATAAGACGGGTTGTGTAAGATGTTGAAGAGGAGACATAAAATCCGAGTGTTCCTGCGAAGGCGGATTGGGAGCCACTTGAGTTCCTTGCGAAGATGAGAGACGTGGTCATACTTTCGAAGACCGAATACAAAGCGAATGCACAAGTTTTGCAATCGCTCAAGCTTGTTTAATAGCTCCTCAGTAGCATCCAGGTAGCAGGCGTCGGCATAATCTATAATCGGCTGAATAAGTGTTTGTGCCAAAGAAATTTTAGTCTTAAGGGGTAGGAGACTTTGAAGGCTTTAATTCCTTAATACGGTTCGTATTATAATGGCGAAGGTCGTTTTTCAAGGACTTCAGAGATCTGTCCATTGAGCCGCGCGTATTTGAGTGCATCGTCTGAAGACTGCAGGATTATCTCGCGCCTCTCCTCCATGATCCATGAGCTGTAGAGTATCATCAGAGAGCTTCTTGTATCGGTTTGTACAACGGGTCTTGAAGATCTTGGACCCGGCCGTATAGACAGTTTCCACGAACCCCGTTATAGTCGTCCACGGACCTCCCTAGGCACTTGAAACGATTCGGAAGTTCGAGCTGAAAGCTCTAGGGATTTTGGACTTGTATCGGTGTTGGGCGGAGCGTAGACTTCATCAGTCGAGATCTTTCCAGCTTGATATTTAAGTTCAATGTGCCTCTTACCATGCGGTGATCATTTCCGGTTTTCACTGCGTTGATCACAGAGACATCATTGAATACTTGCTTCTTCGTCGACATAATGAAGTCAATCTCATTTTTTGTTGCATCATCAGGGCTCTACACCACGTTCTGTGCTCACATTTTCTGAAGGAGTTCATGATAAAGAGGCCTTCTTTCTCCATAAAACTGGCCAGTAGGTGACCCCGGTGGTTCAGACGTCCAACTCCAAATTGCCAGCTCCAGCTCATCATCGCTTCGTATCCTAATACATGGTCTCATCGCCGGGGTGTGACGAGGTCAGGGCGTAAACCTGTACGACCTTCAGCGAATATGTTGCGGATATTCTGAGTATAAGGTACGCCACCTTGGTCGACACACTCTCGATCTTCACCACGTTGCTCACAAGGGACTTCTGGACGATAAACCGGACATCACCTTGGGATTGCTGGTCGCCCTCCCGAACATAGAGCAGGTTTCCGGATTTGAGAATTATCGAGTCCTCGCCCACTCCTCGGACTTCAGATAACTCTACTATACCCCATCGTAACCTGCTCAATTCTTCCTCGAGTTCGTTGATCTTCTCGTCGGTCCGGAGTGTAGGTACGCGTGTTGTATGCTGTTAGGTCCAGTTTTCGGTGATTGTGGTAGTCGGATCTCTTCCGGGGATTCTTCGCAGTTCGCACCCCTTGCCTCACCATGGCCTTGACCCCTACCATAACCAAGGGTAGACGGGCACTAGGGGCTATTTCCCGCCACGCTTGGCAGGCGGGTTGGCGATCGCAGTATGGTGCTAAAAATTCATAGAGAACGCAGCTGCCCATTCTCTAGTAAGTCCCTTAGTCGCCTTTTATGACACCCATGGGAAGAAATAGGGTAAACTGCTATTCTATAAGTCCGACACTACACGGAACCGTTTTTTTCTAATAATTTATCGCCCAACCCAGGACCCCTCGACCCCACTCACAAGTCTCGCTTGCGACCATTTGACTAGTCCAACGCCGCAGTCATGATGTCCACATGATTATGTAGATTGTATAGACATGAATTTGATTAAATCTTAAGTCACGACTTGCTTGGTTACTAATCGCCACTTTCTAATTCCCATACACGCATGGGTGGCTAGCGCCGGGTCATAACGCAACTAAACCGTACTAAAGGAACAATATTTCTTACAATCTCGTATTTGCAAGTGACAACTTCGTGGTATTTTTTCATTAAAGCCCATAATTCCCGACGAAAAAAATGGGTCGCAAAGCTGACTGATTCGTGTCATTTTGCGGTGGATGGAACTAGCTCAAATAACTTTATTTTACGAGGCCTATAAATGGCTTTAGAGTAAGTAACACAAAACTATAAGCCGGAGATTTAAAAAAGTAATTGAGCTATGGGTAGAAGACTTAGTTTCGAGACAATATTAAATCGAGTTGAAAGAAGCATTATAAGACTTAATTCGAAGAAGCGCTCAATACCGAATAGCATAATCAGCCTAACGTTCCCACTGCTGGGACACATGGGCCTCCTCTTTGTGCGAGGTAGTAGACCATTATCCACCCCGCAAACCCAATGCGGGTTGGTACCAAAATGCTTAAATGACAGTCATGGCTCTTGGGGACAAAGCGGTGATCTCTAAGATTGGTTGCTACCGAGACCCCCCGGTGGCCGCTACTGCGACCCGATGATTCCATACTCTGTTGTAGCCTATGAAAAGCGTACCTACTCAATCAAGACCTGCTAATCTGCTAGTGAGTAGCTCATTTACAGTCAATAAATATTCGACTACCTACGTGCTATATTGACCGCTATAAATTATGTTTTTATTGACTGAATGTGTGATTTACCTCAAATCGTAATCTAGGTTGTTTATCATCATTGTTCTCCTTCGCCGGGGTGGGTGACGGTGGTGGTTTGTAGGAAGGTTCGTGCGAGGAGCGCGGCGGCGGAGCAGGCGGTGTGGTCGGCCGCAGCAGGGCTCGTGCCTCGCTCGGCAACAGGTCGGGGGGCGCAGAGCACTGGGAAGCTGCTCGTCCCACCAGCTCCTCGGTGTCTGTACGCTCGCTCTCCGTACCAACTGAAAAACAAAAGAGGTCGGTAAGTTCCACTGAGTTTTATATTATTGGCGCCCAAATGCAGTTAGAGGTAACTTCATTGTACCGGAGATGTGCTGAGACTACTGGGCTGGGCTAGAGTAACGCCCGGATTCCACCAAAGCGGAGACGTGCCGAGAGGAGAGAAAAGGAGAGATGTGTTTTAAACAACCAATAGAATTTAGCTATTCACACATTTCTTCCACTCAGCTTCAGTGGATACCACTGAGCGGAGATGTATCATATTTCGATGGCGCGATCGAAGCGGAGATGTGAACTGTGCTTCCAAAGCTGGCGACGGAGCGCAGCGGAGACGAGAAGAGATGTGAGCGACGGGCGTGCAGCCATCAATATCCAACGCTCGCCGCGTACAGCTCACCTAGCGCACACCTCCGCTCTAGTCAGCATACGTCTCCGCTCCAGTCTAGCCAGTACGCATCTCCGCACAGCTTCGGTAGATACACCCTAGCTGAAAAACATCTCGTCTCCGCTTCGGATATCTCCGCACATCTTCGCTTTGGTGGAGTATGTTTCTGGGGTGTTCGTTGCGCCCGGCGCATAAAAAACACCTACCGCAAATATATACCTAAAGAATTCGCAATTTTAAACATCAAAGAGTAAAAATCCAGTCGCCATTTGCAAATCATCACTGAAATTGGTCCACAAGTTTCGTCTTAAAACTCCTCAAATTGAAAATAAATGCTTCTTTGCCATTTTATTAGGATTCATAATGGTGTACCCACTTCCCTAAAGTCTTTAAAAATCCAATAATCGCAATTTAAAAAATCCGGCAACATGTAAACTAAGATTAATCATTAAAACAAAAATAAATAGAATAGGTAAAAATTAAAGAGAGCACAGCATCAGTAATTAATTGGCAAGCAAAGAGTACCTATAAAATAATGGGCAGGATATTGTTTCTAAAATTGTTACTGGTTTGTTTGATCCACTCAACTCAAAAACAGGTACGAAACCTAAATTTTGTTTTATCTTCAATTCGTATTTCATGCTATTTTAGTCATTGTAATCATTGCCAAGGTTACAATGCGAGTAACATAATGGCCAAAAAAAAAAAGTTGTATACCCAAAAGCTTGTCGGCGAAATTCAAAAAGTGTGTGATGCGGACCGACCGACGACGCGACGCCTGCGCTCGCGCCGAGCGGCGGAGAGATGTAAACGACACAAGGTTACGGCACGGGGAGCGTTGAGACATTTCCTGGAAGGCCCGGTGAGTGGGTCGCCCTTTAGATTGGAACGTTTGGGATCCACCGTAGCATCGCACATCTGCCGCTAATGTTATTTCTCTCAAAAGAGGCGGCATTTCTTTTATCCGTCTTACAAAATTTATTTTAGAAGCGTTCTTATTTTTGCGTTGTTCTCCCAGTGTTTATCAATATCAAGTAGTCATTTGCGGCCATGAATGCAGTTTTTGAAAATGCAACCGTAATACCGCATCCTAAAAATTGGCAACGTCGTAGCTGTCAAATAGTTTTCTGTTTTGATTAATAAAATTTGGAAATAATACTGTATGGAAATAAGAAATTTGGCTAACTAACTAGAAGAATATTAATAATGAATTGCAAGTAAAACATTGAATTTGATGTTGTACCCGTTTTAGGTGAAAAAAGGCATTTGGAAAGTTTCCAAATATGTACTTTTTACATCTAAAACTAATTATTCGGTGTTACGATATTAGGTAATTGTTGCATTTCATAATCAATATTCTAGTTCGCTAGTTAGCCACATTTTTTACTTCCATACAGAAATATTATCAAATTAATCAAAACAGCGAAATATTTGACATCTATTTGCGACGTTGCCAACTTTCAGAATAAACCCTCTTAAGGGTTATTCTAACAAACCGGAATTAAAGTTGTGTCTAGATGAGAGGTAAACTCGGGGACCGGTATGTCTCAAATGTCTCTTAACGACTGGGGTAACAACATCTACTGGATACGTAATAATGCGGCTAAGCGTAACCACATTCCTGCACAGTGATTTAAGGCGCGTTCTATTTATTATAACGTTACAACCTGTGTTTCCTTGCTAACTTTTCGAGCTATGTACCAAATGCCAAAAAATTATAAAACGGCCTTGAAAACTCACACTAAACCAACAAAAAACATAAATAGTTTGGAAAATCCAAAAGTGCACGCCTCATACATAACACTCATTCATAAACGAAAAAGAATTTCAAAGCATAGTTTCTAACAAAAATGAACAATTTATAACTTTTCATGAAGTCGTAATGTCAAAGACTGACAAAGATATTTACTTGGCGGTTGCTAGGCAACTTAAGTCAAAGGTTGGAAATATTTAGATAAAGATATTATATTTTAGTTAGTATTTTATTAATTATAATTAAACTACTTTGAATAAAAGAGCCATTTTCAATAGGGTTCCTTCTACGGCTGAAACAAATGTATAAAACAAAAATTGACTCAATTAATTGATTTTATCGCAAGCTACAATGTTTTCAGGGTTCATAAATTGACGGACAGGAATTTTTTTTCAACTATTTTTATGCTTTTTCCATTTCTGCTGCATTAAATCAATTGTTAAAAAGTACAGTATTAATCTCCATTTAATCATCTATACAATGGTATATAAATTAAGTAGGTTCTGTGTACTAGCAGGAGTGTAACAATAAAAACAGTTACAGAAATGGGGCAAAAAAAATTTTTCGGTCGTAGAGCACACTCTAATGCTTCGCATTAAGAGTCGTGCAAAACAATATCCAAAAAAAAAAACAACCGTCTTCCAAAAAAAACACTACAAAGTGAAATAGATTTTTTTTTACATTTTAATAATTCCTCATTTAGGTTTGACATAATGAGAGTATTTAATATGTAATTCTTCATTTATTTCCTAATTTAATACCATTTATGCATGATTTTCAAGTATTTATAATAAATTTTAATTTGTAATCCATAGCTAGATCTGCTCAACATATTATTATTTGTACGCCTCCTGGCATAACATAGCGCTCTGTTCACCAAATATAAGATCTATAATGCTTAATGCATTACCTATGTTAACAAATAAATAAACTAAACTGAAAAATAACTTTAATTTCGGAAGTCAGTGTCTTAGGTTTTGAATTTTCGTTTTTTGCTACCGACTTCCGAAATTAAAGTTATTTTTCACTTTGTAGTGTTTTTTTGGAAGACGGTTGTTAACTTTTTAGTTGTGGTACCTACCCCACAAAAATTCGAATACCACTACCTGATATGCAAATAACAGTGACAGGAAATTATCATCATAATATCATCCATATAAACTAAGTGGGAAAAATACGTATTCTTGAAGTTAACTCAAAAACTATCCAAGCAAGGATAATTAAATTTATATGGGACCAACTTGGGAGTATACCCTTTCAAACAAAAAAATAATTTACAAAATCGGTCCACAATTGACGGAGATATCGGTGGAAATACTAGCATTAAAAAAAAAAAAAAAACAAATATACGCGTCGAACATATTATAACCTTCTCCTTTTTGGAAGTCGGTTAAAAATAATAGCAACAAGAAACAAAATATCATAGATGGTTTTGAACAGGGTCCAAACCGAGATGACTGTGATTAGTGATTACGGTTAGTTTATTCGAAAATACTTTTTTTGTCTTTAAAAAACCAAATTCTCATAATTTGCTACTTTGTTGGGAGTGTATTAAATTTAATTAATTAAAATTCGCTTTGAAGTTTATGAAATGAGCAAAACAGTCTCTAAAAACTGTTTATATTTACAAACTGTAAGCGAGCAGGAGATTATTAAAATAAAAGACGTTTTCTTAATGAAGTAGGTAGGTATACAGTTTATAACATTTTGTTGTAACTAAACAGAACAAGATCAAAGAGCTATTTCTATTTGTTTGCTTTGAAGTTGTATTAGTTAAGTGGGCGCTCTGTTGCTCACATAATATTAAGAAGCCGGAATTATCTTTTATTTATTTACGAAAGAGTCATGATGTGTTAATTTCTTCCGTGGGTTATACGTAATGTGACTATACGTCCCGTTTTGAACGGGACCGTCCCTTTTATTGGTCCTTCGTCCCGGTGTCCCCGAAAAAACCTGGAGACGCAAAATTGTCCCGTTTTCAGAAACCGTCGTTGAGTGGAAGGAAGTATTCAAACACTTCCACACCAACAACCCTTTTGTATTATAATTGAATATATATATGTAGGGTGGAAGGGACATCGACGCGAAAACTGGGGGCCAAGTCTACTAATTTACAAACGTCACAATGGTCTCTCGATGATGAGTTTTAGTAGATTTTGTATGGCAAATCTGTCAAAAGTCACCATCGAGAGACCATTGTGACGTTTGTAAATTAGTAGACTTGGCCCCCTGGTAGGTACCATGGATTTAGTATATTATTCTCAACTTCTGCGTCGAAAATTCGGATATTTTAAAAAAATACGCTGTTTTATAGAAAAGTGCACTACGTCCGCATTGAATGAATAAAAGAGTCTCTAAGGGACGACTGAAAGAATCCAGATACAGGTTCTAGTCCATATGGCGATGTTGATAACTAAGCCTTTTATTCTTACTTAAAATCATGTTTTGCTGACAAATATAAAAATGACTGAAAAATTTTCTTGCTGAGCTTGTCATATTTGTAATAAATAATTTTGATATATAAACAATTTTTTTTGTTGTTTTGTGAACCTAGGCTGGTATTCTCAAAATGGAGTTTCCTTTATGAATCGGCCCTCTAACTGAAATAAATAAACCGATGTCCCGTTTTGAGTCCAAAAATAAATGGTCACGTTAGTTATACGTGGCTAACATAATCAATTTGACGAATTTCAATTTAAATGTTATGTTTATAAAGTTTGACATCTAGTAACGCACATGTTATGAAGATCCATATTTTTGTATTTTGTTCGTTGTTTACTTATTTTCAACACTAATATTATAAACAGAAAAGAATTCTATTTTTGTTTAAGTGTAATGAATAAACTCAAAACTATTGGACCGATTTAAAAATATCTTTTACCGAATGCTACATTATCACTGGGTAAAACAAGCCGATGGCGGAAGCTAGTAGTAAATACATTTTTTTTCAATAAACAAAGCCTGTATACAACGCGAAAAACTGAAAAGTAATTCTTTTAAAGAAACAAGACGTGGGTCTGTGTACGTGGGCTGGGCTGGGGCCGTGTAGCGGAAGACGACTCGTCCTATTATTTGATTTTACTTTTTTTTTTCCATTCAATTCATGTTGCCGCGAACGAATCGCCCGGTCGGCGGGTCGTCGCCGTGCCGACGGTGCCCGTGTTTGATCTTGCCGACTGTTGATAACATCGTGCGAGATCGTAAAATCTTATAATAAGCACGATAAAGGTAGTATAACCTTTACATTAGTTAGCTATTTTAAACAGCGCTGAGTAAGATAATTGAATAGACACGATAAGTAAAAAAAATAATAGTAGGTAAATACCTAAGTATTTACCCGAGTTTGTAATAGGTACGTAATACTTCTCAATTTTGGTTTTTAACTTTGAAATACTGCTCTTTCCAAGCAAGTTTATTAAGAGATCAGATAAAAAAAAACTTTTCCCCATGGAAAAACTTTACCTGCCAACTTTCATTGAAATTATTCAGAATAATAGCTTGGTTGAACGATCTGTCCTGTTTCATATCTAGGTAAATACCTAATTTGGTACTCATTAAACCCTATTTACTTATAAAAACGAAGCCTGAAATATAAAAGTAGGTACAGGTACCTCTGGACAACATCTTAGTACTTACTTAAAGATGTTATTATGTGTTACGATTATGACTTTATGAAGGACCCAAATATATTCGAGTACCTACTTAGAGTATTACGAAGGCAACTAAGGTCATACAGGTCAGGTGAGGTAGGTACCTAAACGACCTGACCTGTCTTCTATATGTATACTATAGAGCGAATCGGGCTCGCATATTTTTAGGGTTCCGAACGAAAGCCGATATGACTATTTATTGCAAGAAGGTTAATAAAACCTGCACTAGCTTCTAAAGTATACCAATCAATCTTAAATAAATACATTTGTTTTTGGTCTGACCGGCGATCTGTGTGCGCGTCATGGAGACTTAACAATATACCAAGAATCCTACGTACGATTCGACCAAAACCTACGATCTCGAGCAAAACCTCTGACAGACGGACAAAACTTATAAAGTGATCATAAAAAGGTTCCATTTTAACTTTTATGGTCATAATTTCTTAACCCTAAAATAAGGTGATACAATAGCTCTACACAAAAACCAATAGTAAATTACAAAGCGCCAGATGGCGTTGTTTTAAATGTAAACAACAATTTATAGAACCCTTCTTGCTCTATTTCAACTCGCCCTTGACCGGTTTTTATAATAATATTGTGAAGTTTGCTATTCGTATCAGACTTATTTTTAAGTACACAGTGTTCTTTAGTTTGTATTTATTACGATACCAACATGTTTTCCTGTTTTTTAGAACCTACTATCTATGACTGCTGCTACACGTAAGACAAGAACATGGTATTTTGTAAATGTTGGCCACACGATCGACAGAGCAGTGTGAAATACCAACAACAACGTATTGTTTTTGGAGCCTTGTAGGTAAGCCAAGTAAATAGTTTTTATGTTAATAACTTACTGCTAAATTTCTTGTATCCATTTCTAAACTTGTTGCGCCACCACTTGACGAAGTGGTGCGCCATGGGGGCGTCCGCGGCGGGTGCCGGAGCTCTCAACGTTTCGTAGCACGTCATGCGCTGCGCTCACGCACGCATCCCGTACACTTCAAAAGAACCGCAGGTTTAATTTGATATATCACTAACTATAATTCTAATTCACTTGCACTGTATTCGGTCACAACACAGGACGTATAAGGATTCGTTCGACGTTTGCACGAAGCCTTTGACCTAGTTGTCCGCGTGAATGTTGAGCGAAGAGAGAAATCGAGCGACCGTCCCTCATGCGTGCCGTAGAGTGACTGACTGATGGATGAAGGGAGTAGGGAGGGAGGGGCGGCGAGGGCGCGGGATAGTGCGACGCGGTGTGGCGGCTCTAGTGGCTGGCGGCTGCTGTGTCGCGATCGCGAAACAAATACCGCCTGATAGTGTACAAAATACAACCGTATGCGTGACGACAACCGTCCCGCCCGAGCAAGGAAGGTGTCAGTCATAGACAGTCTGCCGTAAAAGTCATTGCAAAGTTTTTAATAAAGGAAATAATAGGAATGTTCTTATACCTTAATGATGGGTATCTTATAATGGGTATAAGTACCTGTGTAGATTCTTGAGTTATGGTAAGTAAGCATACATAATTATCTTCCCATAACAATATGGAATCCTACTCAACGCACTGTACCTTATCTAAGGACCTGCTTAAAACATAAGTACACTTATTATGAGTTAAATTTTGGTACCTATTGATATTCAAAATAATATCCATACAATCTACCTGCAAAGTTTTAGACCTCTACGTTACAGCTTGGGATCTTGTTATTTTGGAAATCTATGGTTTTAGTTTATCTAACAAAAATTTGCAAAATACAAGTCCGTTCCATACTGAAAAGAGAAATTTTCGTCGTGAAGTCGTTCTTTCATTTAAAATAAATAGGTTTGACTAAAATTACTAACTACCATACAAACTTTCATTCCCGATTTAACCCCTTTAGGGTATGAATTTTCAGAGAGCAGCTCAGTTTCGTTAAATTATAAAGGTTTTGGCAGGCCAACGGCAACTGAGTTTTAATAAAAACTAAGCACCTACTGGGAAGTCTTTGCCACGCTACTTTTATAACATTTTTGGGAACTGAAAATCTAGAATTTCCCTTTGAGCCTACGAACTTTAAATAATCGCTAATTCGCTAGTAGTAGCACATATTACGTAGGTAGTAGTGTTTTTAAAAGCCCTTGGAGAGAGGCTTCTAAAATATCGTTTTGGTCCACTGTAAACTGGTTACCCTGTAAAAGGTACTCTTGTGCATTTCATTCTTCAGAAACAGTGGAACAAGGGTTGAGTTGTGAGCGAGTTGTCTTTCCGTGACATAATTTAAGATTTTTATGAAGTAAGTTAGTAGGTATATAAAACCAGTATCGCAACGGATTCTTAAAATTTTCGTCCTTGGAGAAAAAGTGACTCAAAAAAAGATATAAGTATGTAATTATATTAAATGCTTCTAAAAGCTTTCATGTACAGTCACGACCATAAATACAATTAAAACATTAAAGAACAACTCACAACTCCTCGCGATTGTACCGTGTCTTCTTTTACCTGCCTTTGTGCTATGTTACCTGGAATAGCCGCAGTGTTTTACTTTCGGCTGTTCTATTCTGCCCTGTTCACTGTCACGGTATCATTCACTCCCTTTCCATTAATATCATCACTCACACAATCCATCCATTCTTTTCTTTGGGTCTGATGTCAAATATACATATATGCCAATACTAAGATCTATATATTCCTTGCTACTTTTCTGTCTCTGGCGCTTCTTTAAAATTCCTCTAATTATTATAATTAAATCTACTATCAGTTCCACTCTCTCCACCCATGAACACATCAAAGTCAAAGTCAAAGTCAAAGTCAAAGCATTTATTTCAAATAGGCCTTTGAAGGCACTTTTGAACGTCAAAATTTACAAATTATAGTTATTATATTATTGATTCTACCGCCCCTTCCAAAATGTAGTTTTCGTATGGAGAAGAATGGGCAAGAAACTCCACCGTTACTCTTTTAAAATGTTTTACAATATTTTGTATAAGTACATTATTTATATAATTATAATATGTGAAGACGATGCACCTAGAATAAAATTACTGTATACAGTAAGAATAATTTAAATTGGAGCAAACGACAGATAAATTAATTATGTGGTAGACACATGGTGTTCACATATTCACAAACATTGTAAAAATAGACGAATCTACTAAAAATTTACAATTAATAAGTCAGTGTGTGAGGAACTAATCACAGGATGTAAAACCAATGTCATATAATGAAAAATAAATACAATTAAGTAAGCAACCAGTTTGATTTTGTTTAGACTCTAAATTGTCCTATGGAGCAGGACCAGCATGTTTCCAAGCATTCTTATCTTGGATATAATCCTCTAATCTGTAATATGCTTGTTTACAAAGTGTACTTTTTACATGAGTTTTAAATTTTCTTTCATTTAATTGTAATATATCACAAGGTATTTTGTTGTAACATTTAACACAGTACCCCATAAAAGATGTATGTACTTTAGATAATCTGAAAAATGGTTGATCTAGTTTATCTTTATTTCTAGTATTAAAATTATGTCTATCACTTATTTTATTAAAAAGATGTAGATTTTTCCTTACATACATAATATTTTCATAAATGAATTGGCAAGGAACGGTCATAATATTAATCCTTTTAAATAGTTCCCTGAGAGATTCGCGACGACGGAGATCATAAATGGCTCTGACAGCTCTCTTTTGCAAAATAAAGATAGATTCAATGTCAGCAGCCCGACCCCACAGTAAAATGCCATACGACATAATGCTGTGGAAGTAGCTAAAATAGACCAAACGCGCGGTTTCTACATCTGTTAACTGTCTGATCTTTCTAACAGCATAAGCGGCCGAGCTTAGCCGCCCCGCAAGAGATGTTATATGAGGTCCCCATTGTAATTTCTCGTCTAGCGTGATTCCCAGGAAAACCGTTTGATTAATAAATTCCAGTTTTTCTCCATTCAATATAATGTCACATTCGCTACTTCTAACATTAGGTAATTTAAATCTAATGCATTTGGTTTTATTTTTATTCAGTACCAAATTATTTACCGTAAACCAATCTTGGACCTGAAGAATAGAGCTATTCACGTCGTCAAGATTTTGCGACCGTCGGTTGATTTTAAAGATCAATGATGTGTCATCTGCAAATAACACCATCTTCGGTTGATTTTGAAGTAATTGGGGTAAATCATTAATATAAACTAAAAAGAGGAATGGACCCAATATCGAACCTTGAGGAACGCCCATTGCCATTTCAGACCCTAATGAGTTTATGCCGTTTACTTGAACTTTAACCTTTCTATCTTTCAGGTAAGATTTTAGTAAATCAAGAGCTGTATTCCTAATCCCATAATGCTCCAGTTTCAGCAGAAGTGTCTCATGGTCTACGCAATCGAACGCCTTCGAGAGGTCGCAAAAGATTCCAATGGCATCTTGTGCTTCTTCCCAGGCATTAAAAATGTTCTTTATTAGGGTGACACCGGCGTCAGTAGTACAACGCCCTTTGGTGAAACCGTACTGTTGTTCATGAAAGATGGAGTTTTTATTAAAGTGACGTAACATTTGATTGAGCATCAACTTTTCAAACACCTTACTGAGAACTGGTAGAATTGACACAGGCCTATAATTGTTGTGTTCTTTACTATCACCGGATTTGAACAATGGAACTACTTTACTGTGTTTCATGAGATCCGGAAAGACTCCTTGGTCCACACTGTTGTTAAATATGAAAGCTAAATAGGGCGCAATGGTTTCGATAATAGATCTACAGACTTTTACAGACATTCCCCAAAGATCTTCTGTTGATTTAATTTTAAGATCTTTAAAAGCTTTTATAACAGCCTGAGGGTTTGTATGCTGAAACCTAAAATCCAAAGGGCATGCCTTCACATTCTGCCTAAGTAAGGCAGCAGAAAGCGCGGGTGAGGAATTCAATGCTTCAGTAGTTTTAAGGGGAATATTAGTAAAAAAGTTTTCAAATTCCTGAGCTATTTCTATATCTGAGTTGCTATAGGGCCATGTGCAGTCTCTAAATTAAATTCAGTATTTCGCTGTTTTTTCCTACCTGTTTCATTATTTATTATTTGCCAGGTAGTTTTTATTTTATCCTCAGCTGATTTTATTTTATTACTAATGTAAAGAGCTTTGGCTATTTTGCACACACTTTTAAACGTTTTTGAATATTTTGCAACATACTTATGAAAGCTTGTATTGTTCATATGTTGCTTTAGTCCATAAAGTTCAAATAGTTTTTCCCTACTTTTACGAATACCTGGAGTCGCCCAATCACTAAATAAGAACTTTGTGTAAATACTTTTAGTCTTTAGTGGAAAAGTGTTATTAAATTGCGTGTTTAATATTGAAAAGAACTCGGCGTAGAACTCATCACCGCCTCTCATTTCCGCTGCCATTTTCATCCGTCTTCTCTCGGCCCTTCGGCCCAGTATTCCGATTCCTACAGAAGTCTTGTTTGTCCCAGGTTATCGTGGCAATTGGCTGTGCACTGTGCAGGTCTGTGCAACATTTAAAACATTGCACGGCTCGTAACGACTCACGAGATAACTTGTCAGAATCTTCAAAGCAAGTTCCAGTTGACAGATAGACGATGACTTAATTGAGGTCCTTAGCTTTAATAAAGAACATTTTGTAAAACAAAAAAAAAATACAACCGGATTGATAACCTCCTCTTTTTTGGGAAGTCTGTTAAAAATACGTAAGTACTTACATAGTTACTAGATAAGGTGCTCGAAAAATTATTTAAATGTAGATAATTAACTACCTACATAAATATAGGTAGGTACTGTACACATAGGTACCTACTTTAATAGAACAATATATTTACCTACGGTGTTTTGGTGTGGTGTGGACTGTGGTTGTGGTTTCGTGTTTATAGCAACTTTTACTTAGCAAAGAAAGTGAGCAGCGGGTAAATACCTATAGGGCAGTAATAGAGAGAAAGGTGAACGCGCATCCGCTACGTTGGCAATGGCAGCCTCCATGCGGTCGATGACCCTGAAGTAAGCGATTACTAAAAAGATTAAGGTAGGTAGATAGTAGGTAGGACTTGGTTAGTGGCAAGGCAAGCCTGACTTCAACCGGCTCCGTGCTTCCACCTTTGAGATGAATATAAATAAGACATCTGGTAGGTATTCTAATTTCCACTCATAAAACAATATTTTGTTGGAAAGCTTCCCTCTAATATTATTATGTTTAAGTACCAAAAAATCCAATGATGGATTTCGCTTTCAGTCTAAACGGAAATAAAACGAGGTATTTGGACCACGTTTAGAAGGAAAGCTCTCATCTAAAATGATTTTGTTGTAGAAAATAACCAAACCATATTGTTTTCAGGAAGGCAAAGAGAAAAACTTTTGTCGTACACTGTTTGCTGTACCTATGACATAAGACCCCGCGTGGAGGGTGCGAGTTCGTGGGGTGCCCGGGTGCCCCGTGCTGGCCAGGGATGTAGCACAGCCAGAACGTTTCAAATTAGAATTTTACGGCCTCTTCGTGTTAGGTTTATTGTCGAGAAGTTATCGTCGACCAAGATGAGGTCGTATTCCAAAACTGACTTACAACAAACAGTGTTTTATGTAAGTTTTATGTCTGTAATAAAGAAAACTTCACGAGGACGTAAAATTGTACCTATTCTCTTGTTCATTATAAAGTATTTAATGAAAATTCTTTTAGTTATAAAAGTCGCTATATACACCAACCCAATAATAACTCACCAAGTCTTGTGTATTATAGATAGGCACAAACAGGGTTTCCGTCAAATTCTGAGCACCTTAAAAGTGATGTAAATGACGAAGTAGGTAGTGCCTACCTTCCTTTACTTGTTACCATAGCGTAGGTATTTATCGGATGACGTTACAATAAGATGACCATACACAGCGCCCGGGAGGGTCTCGCGCGTAGGTTCTACGTGGGTGGCGTGTTCCACGAAATAGTGTTGATGGCTTTGCCGGACGATTATCAATATCATCAATAAATTGCGGCTTTTATATTTTAATTCTGTAAACAACGTCTAACAGTTATAATTACAAATAATACTACAATTCAACAGTGATTGCCAGTTTTAGGAAACATAAAAGCTGAATGCTGTCATTCAAGTGATAATTACGTTTTCCTAGTAATCCCGTGCTCGGCAAGATTGTTTGTTTAGTATCTGTAAGAAGATCAAATCTTTGTATACGCATATAATAAAAAGATAATCTTACGAAGTGACCTGGAATGTTGATAGTGGCGTTATTTCTGCTATTCAGTCGGCTGGCACGTCGCCAGATGTGGTCGCTCGACTTCTATCGCGTCGTGTGGGCAATGCCCACTCACGTATTTTCATCACACTTCTTCAATCTTCAGCTTTTCTTGTAAAAGCACTTGTTTACTTCATTATACATACAAGTACACGCTGGACAAGGTACTTCTATGAATAAAATTTGCTCAATTCAACATTTCACTAAACTGGTGAGATTTATCTCACAGTTCAAGGACAATATAAACTTACGTTATTTTAACTTTCGGTTTTATGGTCGTCCGATATTTAAGTTTTCGATGTTTTGAACATTGACATTTTAACTGTAGGTATTTTAATCTTCGAAGTTCTAATATGTAGGTACCGTCCTATACACCCGTATATTTTGTTAATGTTCATATAAAGACAACAACGGTATGATGCGCACGAGAGCAGCGAAACGTGCGGCGCGGGCACAGATGCAATTTGTAGTAGGTAGGTAGACACGGCATGTTCTGTCGGCTCGGTACTTCAAAGAAAGAAATAATAACATACGATTACGTATCTCCTTTTATCCCCTTATACTTTACGGCGTGAACACTTCTTTTTCTTTACATTCACCTACAACGAAACCTGTTCTCTCGTATGTCGGACGCTTAAAAAGTGATCCCGAATTAATAGCTACCAAGTGTGATTATTATAGATGGTAGGTGCGTGTTATACTTAACATTAATGTAGGTATACAGTGGTGTGCTATATTTAAAAGCAGGTAGCTTAACCGTTATCGTGCTTAGGACTGTCCTTAACTTTTTAAGTATCTACCTAATTGCTAACTGGATAGGTACAAAGATTTTGGAAGAATTGTACAGTCAGCTAGAAAAACGCCGCCTCTCACGATTTATTTTTCTGATGTCACTTCTGGACTAACTGAGGTTCTAAAGCCGCAAATAATCGCAAAAGAACTTTTCCCATACATTTCGTAAGAAAAGAAATCAACGTGGGTAAAACGAATGAAATTCAAAACGTAGTTCGAATTGACTGTTTCATAGTTTCATTTTATTAGTAAAAGATACTGACCGTTATGATCACCTCATAGACACAATCTAACACCCCTTGATGTTTTTTCAAGGTAACCCCAATAGAAGCAGACTGAAAAAAGGTTTTATTTTGAGATTCACAATATTTTTTTAATTAGATTACTGTATACCTACTTTCCGTAATGTCAGTAACATTTATGCCCATTTTCACTTATACTCGGTGGGCATGCCCGCCCTATCTCATAAAATCACTATCGCATGCTAGGCCAATTCTAATTTAGAGAGTTGTATTGATGATTCTAATGATTACAGGTAGGTACTTAATTCTGTAAATACATCATTATTTGTTACGGTCGCAAATCATATTTTGATCAACATACAATCTAATACTGTACAGACCTGCAAATTGCAAGAAACGTAAGATAATTTTAATTTTGCGGGAATCGCGCGCTACCGTAGGGTAGGGTCGTGCCACACCTGCCGAACGTTCCGCGGCGGAAGGTTCGGTTGAATACGCTCCTAATGTTTTTCAAGTTACTTATGACACATCAGCCGAACGTAACGTCCATAGAAATGCAAGCAAAGATGACGCGACGGAACGTTCGGCAGGTGTGGCGCGACCCTTAGCGTACGTTTATGCCAATAAACGTCTTTCTGTCTTTCAAACTGAACTTGGGCTAAGTTAATCTCTCAAAATTAGTTTCAACCAATCTTTTGTTTGGTTGAAACTAATTTTAAGTAATGCTTGAGTCTTGAGTGAGGTTCTGTAATATAGGCCTAAATCTTGGGATGCTTACATGCTTGCTTGTGTGCCTGCTTCATCATCATCATCATCATCATCAGCCTATTAACTATTAATGTTCCCACTGCTGGGACACAGGCCTCCTCTCTGTGAGAGGGAGTGGGCCGTAATCCACCACGCGGGCCCAGTGCGGGTTGGTGGATGTCACATGTCTTCGAATTTTTGGTTCTAAGACATGCTGGTTTCCTCACGATGTTTTCCTTCACCGTTTTGAGAGCAGTGGTGATGAAATTATTTACACAAAGTAAAGCGCCTGCTTGGGTTCGAACCCACGACTCACAACTCGTAAGTCGGGGCCGTTACCACTGGGCCACCACTGCTCTTAAATGCCTGCTTGTGTGCCTGCTTAAATGCCTGCATATACTTGCTTACTTGCGTGCCTGCTGGTATGTCTGCTTGCATGCTTGCCATCAGCATCACCCACCAGACACCATTGCCTTTTCTAAGGTGTAGCCACTGACTCTGATAAAGAAGATTGGTGGATGAGTATTTTTTTAAACTTTGAACATATGTTTTTGCTTGATTGTTTTGTATGCTTGCTTGCCAGCTTGAATGTTTGCTATCACTATCTTTAAAGGCTGATCCAACTCGGATATGTTAGTTTGGTTATACCAACCAAACTTACTTATCCGAGTCGGATCTGTTAAACTTAGCTACTATTCTCCAATTGAATGAAACGAAATTTAAATCTAGTATAAAACGCACACTATGCTGACAAGCATATTCTATTATAAGTTGGGGGATTACATCGCTGACAAAAATGCTTGGCTCAACGCTGATCCAGTTCCACAAGGGCGCATGAACTAATTGATTACCATTTGAAAATATTGTTGGAGCTGCTGAAGATTCTAAAAAAAATCTTTACATTGTATGTACATTCAATCTCTTAGTATTGTATAATTGCATAGCACATTGTGCGAGCACTAAGCTACTAAATACTGGATTCCTAGCTATACGCACTATACGCGGTGGCAGGAACATCGACGCAAAGCCTGTTACCATGGATTCAGTACATGATTCTGAGCTCCGCTGCGTTGAAATTTTTAGTCTGTTATTTTAAAAAAAAAAGCTGCTGTTCCATACATTTTGACCACGTAGGTATTGCACTTTTCTATGAAACAGCAGATTTTTTATTTAATAACCGACGCAAAATTTCTATACAGTGGGGTTCAGAATCATGTACTGAATCCATGGTAACAGGCTTCGCGTCGATGACACCCTGTATATACGTCTTTTATTGACTTGAATGTGCCTTGGCGGCTGAGAGTATGTCATGCTCACTCAAATGTATCGCTGGTGGTGGACTGTGTTGGATCATTAAGTTCCCTACAAAATGGTTTAGCTGAATGGTGCTGATCCATGCGTCATGTTCGTGAACGGGCGCCGTCAGTAGGGCCTGGTCATCTCTTAGCTGCCACGGCTTATTTTAATTTTTGAATTGTTTTTGTTTTTATCTTTTTATTACGGACGCTTTTAAGGTGCACGTCTACATTATTCTCGCATGTGTAATTTCAACATTGTAAACCAATATTTTGTTACCATATTTTGAACAGTGCCCGTGGAGTTTCTTGCCCGTTCGTCTCCTTGGGAACCAACTAAACTACGCTTTGGAATGGGCAACTAGCTTTATCTTTCTGACTGACTGACCTCTTGTCATTTCAAAAGTGCCTGTAAACAGTTTATTTGAAATAAATGAGTAGCTTTGAGTTTGAGTTGAGTTTGACCTGTACCCTAATTATGTAATACACGATCAATCAGAATCTGAATGAGTTTTGAAACAGATTGCTAATCCATTGCTTCAGAAGTTCGAAAATAAATTCAGCAACGTAAATAACACAATGAATGTTGTGGAACAGTCAAAATGCAACAAATGAATTGGAATCGTTTACGAAAATGTGTTGCGTAATTAGATAGCTGGAAACCATTTGCAGGCAGATGGCATTCTGTCTTGTCTGATTGCATGCTTGCTTTGCTTGTTGTCACTATCCAATCTTACACGGCGTAGGTACCTACTCGACTCGGATAGAATTGAGTACGGTAGGATGGATGTTCGTAACCTGAAACCACTTCTTTCGTGCATGCTTAATTGCTTCTATGGCTGCTTGCATGCTTGCCTGTTTACTTGCAGGCCTGGCTTGCTCGTTTTGGAAATGCTTTTTTTCTATTTTCGGAAATAAGATTCCACACAAAAAAATTCGGACTTTTGTAACAACGGATAGGTACCTACTTTGATAACGTTTCATACATAGATATTTAAAATCACTTAAAAATGTGTGCGTTACCTACAATACCTACCCCAGTCAGCAAATGTCGAATATCGTCATTTGTGTGTAATAAATGATTAGTACATCAGCTTCTGTAATTTTTGGGTAGATTTTTAAATTTAATGTGATAAATGCTAATAGTTTTTTAGTTATTTGACAACAACAGAACTTCTAGCTGCTGCTAGCTGTAACGTTACCTTGGCCAGATTTTTAAGTGAAAACTTCTTAAGCGGCGTTGTGCACTTTTTTGGGATGGCTAAAAAATGTTAAACTCGTGTAAGGACACGTGACCGTAAGATCCGTTGCCTAGCAACCGATAAAGTTAATATCAGAAAATATAAAAATAAATAGTCATTGACATTAGGTACGTAAAGATTGTGAGGTAAGAAATTTTGCCCATATTGATGGGTAAAAAAAGCAGTCAAAACATACTTCATGAAAAGTGTTTATTCAAAAATGCACAACGTTAATGTTCAAGTTTTCACTTCTGCCGGCACTCCCTGAGTGCAACCCTTTTTTTTTTTTTTGTTTGTTTATGAGTGGGTAATGATCAGATAACAGGTAACGTCCAGTGATGGTGACGTAATTTGTGATAGGTACCTATGTTCGGTGATTCTTTTTACTATTACTTTCTTGGTGATACTAGTAAGGCCAACAGTCAATCTCCGGTTTATATTACGGTCGAAGGACCCAATGACAGCACGCAAGATATAAGTCAAGTGGGAAATACGGCTAAGTGAGGTTTGTCGGCTGCTAAAATAAGTGGATTTAAACAAATCTGCGGGTCCAGATGACATCTCGCCCACATTCATCGTCAACTGCGTCAAGAATCTTTCTGTGCCTCTTTCCATTCTGTTTGAAAAATCTCTTGCTACTGGCGTGGTGCCTAAGATATGGAAGTGTGGAAAAATGGAATATATAACACCGGTGGTCCAGAATTAACGACATATTTCGAAGCTGTGTGTTTGCTTAAATACTGGAGAAAATTGTGCACGCTTAGGTTTCTTCGCCATCGCCACTCAAGCTCAGTCTAAGTGAAAGCCAGCACGGCTTCGTACGGGGTCGGTCGACCTCGTCTAACCTCATTATCTGTAGCGACTACCTCTCTGAGTTTATCACAGAGGGCCCCCAAATCGATGTTATTTACCGACTACAGTATAGTGTTTCGATCGGATAGATAGATCATGTGATTCCGTTGCGTAAACTATGTATTATCGGATCGGTGGGCATCAGGGGCGATCTTTACCGGTGGTTTAAGTCTTATGTGGAGAACAGATGTCAGATTGTAGTTCTGAATGAATACTGCTCTAAGCCTATGAATGTCCCTTTGGGGGTTCCCCAAGGATCCTTGCTAGTGCTAGGGCCATTGTTATTTAATATTTTTATCAACGATATCTCTTCTTCATTCCGGTATTCAAAATATTGTTACTATAATGCTGAATTAAGTTACTAAGACATATATACCGTGCCAAATGCTCATCTATTACAGGCAGACCTTAATAACTTTCAAGGCAAGGTCTCCAAGTGGTATGTTTGCTCCTTTACACGTAAACCTATGCAGATCTTTCATAACTACACGTTTTTGGATACAGCACTAAATAGGGTCAACATTATCAGGTGTTTGTGAGTTACCATTGATGCTAGACAATGTAGTCAAGAAAGCATCAAAAGCACTTGGGTTAATTTTCCGGGATCCTCGGAGTTCAAAAATATAAAGACTACTAAAATTTTGTACTGTTTTTGTTCGTAGTCATCTGCTATCTAATTACGCAACACATTTTCGTACAGTTCAATAATATTCATTGCGTTATTTACGTTGTTGAGCAGATTTTTTTTCGAACTTATTCAATGAAGCAATGGATTAGCAATCTGTTTCAAAACGATTTAAATTCTGATTGATCGTGTATTATGTAATTAGGGTACTGGAGTATGCCTCTCGAGTCTGGAACCCCAATTATGATGTCTGCATAAATCGTGGAGGGCGGTCACGCCTCTATGCAGAAGCCTTTACAGAATCCTGTCGGTCTTCGACTCTCACTTGCCTCAGGAGTTTGAGTTATCTCATACCTACCTATGCAAATATCAGCACTCGTATGAAGTGCACAGCAGACATTCAGCAATTAAAGGCTTTTACAGACCAGCGTGACTTGTCGCGCGATGCGACACGAACAATACAATTTATAAGAAAACTTCACGGTATAAAGCTGTTTTCAGACCAGCGCGATTTATCGCGCGACGCGACACGAACAATACAAAACTTCATGGTATAACAATAACCGGTGTCGCGTCGTGCGACAAATCGCGCTGGTCTGAAAACAGCTTTTCAATAACCGGCGTCGCGTCGCGCGACAAGTCGCGCTTGTCTGCACAAAGCTTAAAGGCTTTTGCAGACCAGCGCGACTTGTCGCGCGACGCGACACGAACAATACAAATTCTAAGAAAACTTCACGGTATAACAATAACCGGTGTCACGTCGCGCGACAAGTCGCGCTGGTCTGCAGTTCTGCACAAAGCTTAACGCTTTGCCCTGTTCCCAAAGGGATGTAACAACGTCGGTGATTATCAAAGGGATCTAAATGATATCAATAGCTTTGTGCTACCGAGGGGCCCTTTGTCGGCGCGCTCTTTAGCGGCAACATCACAAGCGAGCGACAACTCTGTCCGCTCGCCGATCCATTACTGGATTTACTGGATACAAAGCGGACATCAAACGCGCCGCCGGCTATTGCGTCACGTGCCATCATCGTTTGGCAACCTCTTGATGTTGCAACTGCAGATAGAGAGCAAAAGGTGCTGCAGTACAAACATTTTTTAACCGATGAAAAAAATTGTTTAGTAAAAAAAAAAAATATTTTACTAGGTAAGTATTCTATTTAGTAGACGTAGAAATATTAAATAGAAGAATGAAACCAGTGGCAGTTTGTAGTTTGTCTGTTCGTAGTAATTTTGCCAAACTGATTCATCACGTCGCGTCGCGGTTTTGAATCAATTTTTGAGCAGTCTACATTGAAAATGTGGTTCAGCTTGTAAAATTGTGCAATATCCATATGATTTGAGATTTGTTATTCTTATTAGCTATAAATTGTACTCCGACAACATGCCAGTTGTGTAAAAAAACAGAAAAGAAAAGGCCACTTAAGGCTCAGGTAATTATGTAGGTACCTATATCGATTCGAAAAATAGGCAAAAATAAATAATAATAAAAATAATTTTTACTTAATGAACTGTCATCATAATCATCTGCGTAGTGTCTGAAATCATCACTTAGGAATTATGGCTCACCTCTACTTTTTTTTTACCCGGCTGCGCGACAGCAAACACAGTGGGATATGTTTTTTGTGACCTTTGAATACTTACTTACATAATATGTAAGTCTGCACTAAAAAAGATTATTTTCCTGCAGTCAGGTCTTTTTAAAAGTACTTAGGCATTTGTGAATGGAGAACTGGTTAAAAAATATATTTTAAAACCGGTCAAGACCAAGACAGACTCGCGCACCGAGGATTCCAAAAAGGAGAGAGAGGAGGGTGTTAAATATATTTTTTTGCTGTGTATTTTCTGGTATACAATAAAGTATATATAAATAAATTCCGTACCAGCATTATTATAAATAATATTTTGTAAAATATAAACATATCGTCCAGGTACACCAACATTTTATCAGATAACTGAGGCTGTAAAAATAAAGAAAACGATTTTTCCCAGATATGAGACTCAGCTAAATCGATTTTTCACCCCCGTAGACCCCTAAATTGCAAATTTCATCGAAATCGTTGGAGACGTTTCCGAGATTCAGAATATATAATTATTATATTCATAAATAATTATATACAAGAATTTATTGCTTGTGAGGTATTAGATTTTGGAGTAAATATTGCAGTTTTAGGTCAGCGCCATCTCTTGACCGATAGTGGAACTAATGTTATTTGTTTGATGATTTCTGAAAAACTGCTAATTTTTCCTGTAATTTTTTGAATTATTTCAGATTTTTCTCTATGCAAACTTCGCAGATATGGGGGGAACGGTATTTTTTTTTAAATTTTTCGTCAAAAGTTGAAAACGGCCTAAAAAAAAAGAAAAATATTTGAGAATGTGCAAATAGCGTTCTTTCATAATAATATGATACCCCACATGCCCTAGTAGCCCCACTTCAAATTTTTAAGACCCCGTTCAGTCCCTGTTGCAAGAAAAATAAAAATACTTTTATTTGTTTCTTATTTGCAAAATAGTTGGGCAAACGTCATCTACAACTATTCAAAATTTCAAGTTAATAGCATTAGTATTTCTTGAGATATCTGTCTGTGACAGACAGACAGACGGACGGACAGACAGACAGACTGAGACCACAAGGGTTCCTTTTTACCATTTTGGTACGGAACACTAAAAACCGTCGAATAAGTCTGACTCGCCAGCCGAGGGTTCCGTAACTTGGTAGGACAAATATCTTTCCTTTTTTTATCTATACAGTAATATTGCCAAATTAATCAAAACAGCGAAATATGTGACAGCTATTTGCGACGTTGCCCACTTTCAGCACTATTGGGGGCAGAATGCACGCTCTTAAGGCTGCCTGTCCACCGGAGCGGAGAGGAGAGGAGAGGAGCGGAGATGTGCCAAAATTAACCAATAGAATCGCACCTCTGGAGCGGAGTTTTGATTCTATTGGTTAATATTGACACATCTCCGCTACGCTCCTCTCCTCTCCGCTCCGGTGGACAGGCAGCCTAAAGCTGCCTGTCCAGTGTCCACTGGAGCGGAGAGGAGAAAAGAGGAGCGGAGATGTGCCAATAAATCTTGACTCCGCCCCTGAGTTTAGATCAGTGATCCTGAGTCAAGATTCTATTGGTTAATATTGGCACATCTCCGCTCCTCTTTTCTCCTCTCCGCTCCAGTGGACAGGCAGCCTTAGTGCAACAATTCCAAATTCCAAGACTTTACAGCATTAGTCGTTCCTGAAACATATATTACCTGAAATAAGCAGCTGTGACAGAGAGACAGACAGACGAAGTCGCACCATCCCTATGGATTCCTTCTTAACATTTTGGTACCTACGAATATACCGTGCCGCCGGGCAGCGATAGGATACTCATCTTTGTGACTTTGATGTTTCCGCGTATGGCACGGCGCGCGACTGGGCGAGACGGCCGGCCCTCCGCCAGATTTCCTCATAAATAATACTATGCACCGTCTGCATCTATAGGTAATTTTATTTTGTGTGTATTTTTAGTCCTATAAATCTACTTACTGGTTAAAATACGAATAAGTTTGTTGACGTGTTTGAATTTGTTGAGAAATCCCCTGACCCTGCCCAAATACTCGAGTTTCATATTTGGTCCAAATAACAGCGTGCAACAATTCTGCCCACCTAAAACAAGTTTTACAACAGCAGTTCCACCATCGCCGCCAGTCAAAATGTGCGTTGCGATAGCATCATCGTGCCGGCCAGTAGTCAGCGCTATCAAATTGATTACCTACATATTTCATCTCTTTGTCGGCTTCACGCTTCACCTGAAAGATCAGACAAGTTAAGAATTTAAAATAAAACAGCGCATTACCTAAATTACCTTACTTCCTAGGTCTTACATAATAAGCAATGTTTTGATTAAAAGGGTTTACGTCGTACGGCTTTTCATACAATCTTTCAAGCCCTTATTTTTCGAAATGACTGAACCGATTTTAATGAAACTTCATACGCATAGGCAAGATACAAAGGTCTAAAAACTTAGTTAAGAACATTTTTTTTTTGTTCGTATACTTAACGGAATTAATGTTGGGAAAATGTATAAAATTTTCAATAGGCGGTATTAATTAAATAATTATACTTATTATAAGAATCTATCGATCTATCGTTTTGAATAGGTAGACGAAACTAGATAACATAGTGTACTTACCTATAATAGTATTTGTGTTATCGTTAATAAAATCTATCTATCGCCGCCAATTTGTAAATGATTACATTAGTACAATAATTTAAGAAATTAGGTCTACTTCTGTCAAAGTCAGGACTATTACCGCCTACCAGGTAAAGTATTAAACTTTTATATGTAGGTACCTTCTATTGAAGTAAAATATAGAATATTTTACGATGTTTCCCTGCGTGTGTAAAAGTACCACTTCGTCTCATGAAAAAACCAGCGACAAATTGACTATTTCGAGGCGTGGCCGGGCGGCGGAGGCGGCGGCAGTCAAAGGCTCGTCGTGATCAAAGGCGCCGCCATCGAACGGCCTCGGCTTTGATCTCGCCGCACGAAGTGCAAATTATGTTATAAAGACAGTGAGTGGCTCGGCCGCCGAGCACTGCACTACTAATTAATTCAACCCGTTGCGTTACGATGGCCGTCGGACACGCCATGCCGCCATGCGCCACGGCGAACGCAGCGCCGAGCTTTGATTTTATAACTTGTTCGTTATATTTTTTGTTTTCTACAATTTATGCTCCGAGGGGATTAGGAGGAACTCGCTTTTGAGCAAGGGGGAAGTTAACGGGGTTCACATCATGAAAGTCGCGTGTGAAGTTGAGAGCTGTGGGGTTTTAATTATTTTAAAGTGATGTTAAGGTAGGGTACACCTAAGTACATAGGTACCTACTTAAGTTAGGTTTTTTTCTTGCTATCCTACAGAGCAATGGTAAAAGTGTAAAACAATAAGAGTATGATTGGTAAGGTGCCAGGATTCCAGCAAAATAACATTTTTGTTACTTTTTTGCAATTTGCAGGTCAGTATCAGGTTATTATGTATGTTGATGATGAGTTGATCAAAATATGATTCGCGACCGTAACAATAGTGTTTATACAGAATAATAATAATTATCAAAATCATCAATATAACTTTCTAATATGTACCTACATATTAATCGTAAAATGTTACCACAGTTTGCCAACTCTGCATAATCATACTTAATGCATTATTAGTGCAAGGCTGGCTGTTGAATAAAATAACGAGCCTACTGCCTACAGGTAATAATAATATTGTTTTTGTATTCTTAGCTTAGTCTCAGCTTTTTATTACGGAAGGAACACGCTCACAGAAAAGCAAGGCCGCAATATTTCGTTTAAAGCAATTTACGACCATTAAACGCTGGTCGTTTGTAAACGATAACCGGTTCAAGGATGGTAGGCTTCCTTTGAGTATTATTTTGCGCGCGCCGAGTGCCGATAGGGCGGCATCTCGAAGTCGGCCAAACGGGCGAACGAATTGAGTTGAGGTCGTTGTTGAAGACGCGGGCGTCGCGGGCAGGCGAGCCGGGGCGGCGCGCGATGTGAGGCGCGCGCGGGACGTGACGCGGCGATCGAGAGCCGCGTGCGTCGACCCGCGCCGAGCTTTGATCTCGCCGCGCCGAACCACCGTCCACCGAGCCGCTCGACCAGTGCCGCCGACGACGCCGCAAACCTCGGACGATCCCGATCTGTTTCCACCTACCTACCATAATGTAGTGTAGGTAGTTCTTGTCGATCCACACGATTGCAAGTTTGCAACTTTCTTCTTTTCGTATTGACGTTACGGTAGGCCGCACGGTCAATGGTAATAAAACACCAGTATAAGCTTGCCGCTCATTCTATTGAAACTCCATACTTCGCTAGGCCAGCTTATGGTCATGGCTCATGGTAAACGTGTTACCACTAAGTGTAGCGGCACACCTGCGGAACGTTCGGCGCGGAACGTTCCGTCGCGTCATGTGACGCTTGCTCATGAACCGACGCCGACGTAACGTTCGGCTGATGTGTCATAGCCTCATAGGTAACTTGAAAAACATTAGGAGCGTATTTAACCGAACCTTCCGAACCGAACGTTCGGCAGGTGTGGCGCGACCCTAACGTGCGGCCTTCTGTACAATTTTAAGTAGTTAGGTAGAGGTACCTAGGTGGGTACATCTGCAGGGTTAAATTAGCTAGCGAAACTCCGCAGACGTGATGGGTATCGATAACGAAACAGACATTTTTTTTTAGGTTATCGACCTCTGTTAGTGTTGTTACTTGAAGGATAAGTCGAGAAATGTTTTATCGTGTTTAGATCACTCATATAACCTCTGTGAAGTATGTATAAAACTATAAAGCTTTGTGCAGACTAGTGCGACGCGACAACGGTTATGTTTTTTTAGAAATTGTATTGTTCGTGTCGCGTTGTGCTGGTCTGCACGTGAATATCAGGTTGGCGGGTGTAATTTTCAGAAATGGTCGAAATATATCAAAAGATTTAGTACCTAATTAGTACCTAATTGTACCACTAGTGAAATAATTTGTACCTCGTGGGATCGCAAGTTATTGCAATAGTTTTATACACCCGCCATTCTGATATCAGAATGGCGGGTGTATTTTTGTGTAGCTGAGATTACTGAGAAGTTAGATATAAAACATACATGGATATTTAGTACCTAATTGGTACCTCTCTAAGAATACCTTAAGTCAAAGAAATCTCATCGGAATTCGGCAGAAATTGAAAAATTCATATTTTTATACAGAGTGTTATTTTTTTACAGATATGTTGCTTGTTTGACACAAAGAGTACGAGAGTCCACGACCAAAACCATGTCGCATCGTTTTACGACCTCTACCGTAAAAAATCGTTAGTTTAGACGGTTCTAAGCCCGACTGGATGGAGGTCCATTTTTGCTATGACAAAAAAAATAGGCAGACGGTTTCACAATATGTCTGATATTAAAAATGTAATTGGTTATGTCATTTAATTATGAAAAAAAAAAATCAAACATTTTGCGGGTTATATGTTGCCAGAGCGCATTTTCAAAACTGTCAAAATAAAAATTTCAACCTGTCTCTTAGCAACCTGATTCTATTTTATTTTAAATTAATCTTTTGTATGATTACCAAAAACCTGTTTTCAGACATTTTAAATGTCACGTAGAATTCCAAAAAGGAAAAGAACGTTTTGGAGTCACCCGTGGTTAACGCGCGGTGCTTATTACGCTCCTATCTCTTACGACCTTTGATCAACAATTTGTTGATCGAAGCTTACGACAACGATGATGAGTCCGACAATGATTAAAACGATGTTTTTTTATTCAATAGGCTGCATTTTTAAACATTATTTCAGTTTCCTTTTGTCCAATTTATTTAAAAACTCCTTAAATATCAATTCGATGGTTTCGGGTTAGCTCTATGATAATCGTACGTAAATACTCCGCAATATGATTTTTTCATCATTTCTGATTATGGAAAAGTTGTCTGATTAGTAGTATGATACACAAAGTTTGTCCGAAATAATTTTTTTCTACATTTGGGCAACTTTTTTGTTCATACCCAAGAGTTTTCAGACAGACAGACATGCTATGTTACCCACTGGAAAAAAAATTCAACACGTTAAAAATGGATTCAACACATAAGTTACTCACATTTCTGAAAAATGATTTATTCGCATCAACTGACCAATGTTCACTTGAAAACAAGATTTTCAGGCTATGGCTTTATGCGTAATTTTTTATTTCCTCGAATGGCCTCGTGTGATGCTACTGGTCTGAAAATTGTGTTTTTGATATCTAAAACCTATCGTTCAACTACATTCCGAAAATCAGGCAAATTACTATGATACAGTTCGGATTTTTTTTATCACATTGAAAAAGCGGGCAGGTCAGTTGAGACGTGAAGAAATTCTCAAAAAGGGGTTTTTGATTCAGAATAAGCAAAAGATTTTATACGGTTTTGGTCGTAAAGCGATGAGGTAAAAATTTTGGTCATGAGCTCTCGTTATCTCGTACCAGTTGAGGAAATCGGGGATTCTTGACTATAGGGATACTTAGCATCAGGTGAAATGACAGCTCACTTCACCTACATGAACAAAATAATGATTGTTAGCATTTCTATGCCACTTGCAGTTCTACAATATGGTTCTAAAAGTGAAAGAACAACCAGATTATGGGTTCAGTTTGCATAGGAAATGGTTCTATGTGAAGCTGTAAGCTGCAAATTTTCAAGGTTCTAATATTGATTTAATAATAGCTTTACATATCGTGTACTTGACTGAATATATCAAACAATTCAAGAGTCTTATTATTATTTGTAAACAAAAGAACGCACGGACACAAATACAAAAAAATGTTTTTTATCTCATCTATTCAGAAAGAGCTAGTTTATTCTTCGTAAACAGGTATAGTTCGATTCAAAATTAATGGCGGCTCGGAAGTTAGTTGCTCTTGCTCACTGCGCAGTACCCCACCCCTCACCCCCGCTGATACATGAATTAGTTACTGCGAAACGACTCGCTCATGTTCCGACCCGCCATTAAGTTTGAATCGGGCTGTACTAACCCATTCAAGGCGGGTCTAAAAATCGCCCTTGTTATGCACGGGAGGGCGGTCTAAAGGAATAATGCTGATAGGCCTCGGACGCATCTCATATTGAAACACTTTGACGCCGATCGGCGTTTTCCGTAAATGAAAATGATTTCTAGCATGTTGTGACAGAATTTTATTGAAGCTGATCAGGCTACGCCATATGCATGTGTTGCATTTTGTGTATAATTAATTTTATTTTGTTACTAACAGTATATTAAAAATACTGGCGATTTTCTATTTACCATAAATATGGCTAGAAATAGTAAGTGAATTTGAAGATAAACATTATTTCATATTATATTGAGACTCAGGTCGGCTATCTGCAAACAGATATCAAAATTATGGGCAATTCGCTTATGATAAAATTAAATGTAAACTAATATTTAAGATACCTACCTACTAAGACCTATGATTGCCATTCATGATTTAGTGTGTAACGTGATCTAGAGGCAGATTGTTTTTTAAGAAAATTCATCTGCGAATATACCTACATACCTTTTTCAAATAAATTTTAACGTCATGTGTTTTCAGGCAACTAAATGACATCCCGGTCAGCCGGTGGAACGAGACCTGCTGCGGTCTATTCTGTAAAAAAATTACCATGAAATGAGCTGTCATTCCCCCTGATGCTAAGTATCCCTATAGTCAAGTATCCCCGGTTTCCTCTGTTGTGTTTCTTGTGTCAAACAAGCAATATATTGTAACACTCTGTATAAAAAAAACTATTTTTCAATTTCTGCCGAATTCCGAGGAGATTTCTTTGGTTCAAGGTATGTTTAGAGAGGTACCAATTAGGTACTAAATATCCATGTATGTTTTATATCTAACTTCTCAGTAATCTCGGCTACACAAAAATACACCCGCCATTCTGATATCAGAATGGCGGGTGTATAAAACTATTGCAATAACTTGCGATCCCACGAGGTACAAATTATTTCACTAGTGGTACAATTAGGTACTAATTAGGTACTAAATCTTTTGATATATTTCGACCATTTCTGAAAATTACACCCGCCAACCTGATATTCACGGTCTGCACGAGCCTTAAACAAAAAAAAAAACCAAATTGACTATAATATTTCAAGTGACTACACTAAATGCGGTCGGTGACCCCAAAAAAAACCTCTATTTTTTTTACCGTGTTTAGATATCGTAGTCTCTGTCGTACACGTTACCCGTTATGTCTGCGGAGTTTCGCTAGCTATGGGCCCAATAGAGATGGCCACATTGGCCACGTTTATTGCAATAACTATCATATTAACAATTTTTATAGAACTACCTACATAGGTACTTTGCAAGTAATAGGTTTATAACTTAGAATAATTTATAAGTATGTTATCTATCATCCATCAGGTAGGTGCGTGAACTTGCGTGGGCAAAGATCCGTCAAAATCAAACTGTTGGATCTGATTTATTTGTTCATCTTTAGACGAAGAACACCTAACGTTAATTAGCGTCGGCGCTGATTGAACTTTTAGAACGGCTCTAAAAACCAGCAGTTATGTGTATATTTGTATTACATTTTTGACGCATTACGTGCAACATTTTTTAATTTTTTTATTATGACTAGTGATCGGATATTCGGATGCATATTTACCTAAAGTTGAGGTGTTCGCTATTATGGAAAGCACTTTTGTATCGAAAACATCCCGGGATTCCGGGATCGACAAATTTAGAGTTCTGATTATAGAATCGAATGTATATTTACTTACGTTCAGGTGTTGGCCGATATGGAATGCACTTCTGTATCGATCACAAAAATCCCGTGATTCCAAAATTGATAATTTTATTACTTTTTTACCATAGAAATGCTAGGTAATGTTTTAAAGTTGCCACAAAATGGCATAGCACATAGCGATGATATAACAAATGACTCGGTGCCCTGAGTTTCGTTAAAAAATGTTTACAGTAGGTATATAAACTTTTATGTTAACACCGTAAAAGTAACCCTGAGGGCTGATGATTCCTTTCTATATCATGTATCCGATTAGTAGTGCATTCCTGGATTTTATGGAATTCCGGGATTTATATTAAGAAGCCATTTCCATAGTTTCTTAGCCAAAAATTAAGTTTAGGTAAATATGCATCCGAATATCCGATCACTAATTATGACGTATCGGCTAATAACATAATTAACAGACATAATATTACATCGCCAAATGCTTCCACGGAAAAGCGATACAATGGATTTGTGGGGACAAAGTAAACGTATCCCACTCGCCTCTTAATTAAATCCCAAGAATATTAGTAAATTTTATGTCGTATAATTGATGGATTTATGAGGGTAATGGTTACGAGGAATTTCCCAGTAGAGTAATTACGTTTTTAAATGCAACAACAATACATGAGGCAAGTTTCGGAACCAACCTGAAAGAAAATCTACTGGAAATTATCCAAACAAACAAAACAAAAGTTAAAAAAAAACAACATTTTTATTTTTTCTGAGGCCTCGCGACCCCCTTGTAGAGGTTTCGCGACCCCCCGGGGGGTCACGACCCACAGGTTGAAAAACTGAAAAACACGGATGTAAATTGTAAGTAGTTAGGTATGTTGTTGTTGATCACGTCTTGTATGATGTACCTATCCATATAAATTCAAAATACAAAACAGTGTAACCTTCTTTGATGCTAAGACTAGGGTTGCCACCCGTACTATATTATATAGTATCGTACTAGGTATATTTCAGTCAATTGTACTATATATTATAGAAAAATAATATAGTACGAAAAATACTATATTTTCATCGCTAATTGAACTGTCGAACTTTTTTTTATAACAGGGCCTGCGATTCTCCATACAATTAATGTATTCCCCTTCTTTCTGCCCGAGTCATGGCCTCTAGACTATTTTTTTTTATTTTATAAAATCAATGTCTGCTGTAGACACGTCCCTGTTATTTCCTTTTTTTTCAGCAACTTATTGGTCAAGAAAATATAACCCTCCAAAAATTACAAAAAATGCTGTTTTTACCGCCGTGATTAGAGGATATTATATTTCCAGACAAATTCGAAAAGTTTTTAACGGAAAGTGATAATGATTTTTGCGCGCCTCCCAAAAAGAAGTACAGAAAATAAAAAAAGCAAAGAAGATATTAATAAAAAACTATGTGTGTGCTTGATTGCTTAGATTCCAATTGAAAATTTTAAAAATAATAAAATCTTGATGGCCAAAGCGCAAAATACAAATGGAAAAATAAACAATGATTAAAAATAAATGTGTACTATATTTTTTACCAAAATTTTACAAAAGTACTATATTTTTGCAAGTTTTTGAGAAAAATACTATTATTCGTCAGAAAAAATGTGGCAACCCTAGCTAAGACAGTTATTCTAGTCGTGGAACACAGGATCTATGATAGGTCGTGGAGTGATACGATCTGAGCAGTCGGTCGCCATCAGATTACAGAAGTTGTATAAATAAACATGGGACGGGCGACAAGAGATCCAACGTAAGAGTTACTCGGAACTGCTATTTCCGACATTCTACGAATGTGTCCTCTTCAATAACAACTAGCCCAGTCTGCGCTACACAGTCGATTGTTTGTAGCTTTCGTTTTAAGCTTTGTGCAGACCAGTACCTACCCTAATTACGTAATGCACGATCAATAATAAATTGAAATGAATTGAGACAGATTGCTAGTCCATTGCTTCAAAAGTTAGAAAAAAAAATCTGCTCAATTTTTTTTTCGAATTTATGAAGCTATGGACTAGCAATCTGTCAATTAGGCTGCAGCACAACTTGTCGCGCGACGCGACACCGGTTATTGTTATACATGGTTATACTGTGAAGTTTTCTTAGAATTTGTATTGTACGTGTCGCGCGTCGACACGTCGCGCTGGTCTGCAAAAGCCTTTAAGTGCAGACGTGCATTAGCCATTATTGTAGCCACGGACTAGAAAATTATAAGGGACGGTGGCCGGGAATACCTACCCTTTTGAATGTTTCAGACACTGAATACTTATTAGATAATGTAGGCAGAATGCAAGCGAGCTTGAAATTCTAAAAAGTTCCTCGGTGCGAACTAAATAGGTACCTAAGTACCTACAAGTAATGGCCTACGCAGACCGGCACGCGTAGCATGAGCATCGCTTTGTCGACGGAAATGTAGACAAAAATGACGTTCCGTGTAGACAGTACGACGGCAGCAAAGTAACTGCACCCACTGCACTTTTTATAATTCGACTCAGAATTCTTTGTTTCGTCATAGGATGTTTTTACTGTTTGATTGTCAATTTTTACTGATATTAAGTCACGTTAAACACAACTAAGTACAGCTTATTTTTTTCAGTGTGTCGAAGTACCGTGTTTTAGAACAAATAACATTACAGTAATATTGGCCTCCTCCCTCTCACAGAGAGGAGGCCTGTGTCCCAGCAGTGGGAACATTAATAGGCTGATGATGATGATGATGAATATTGGCCTTAACCATTTCCTTGGTAATATAACTAAATGATGTAAAATAGGAGAAGATAGCTTTCTTCTTCTATTAGTTATCACAGTTTTGCGTTTAAAACGCTCTTCTGTAAAATCATGATTTTGTAGATAACCCTGTATAGGTACTGTGATATACAATTAAATGTAGCACACAACTCAAAGATAGCGCCGCAAGATTGTCCCGAGAGTCCCGTTATATCCACGGAACCGAGTAGACGTGCTCTTTGAGTTGATGTGTTACTTACTGATAATTTGGTGGTTTTACTCTAAACCCAAAGCCTATAACAAGTGATTCAACTGAACACCACATTGGCGACGAGTAAAAGCGCAGTAAGTAAAATTATTGCTCAAATAATGTACCTGCTTACGGAAATTGGTCAGCAACAAAATGTTAATTTTATTGCACAAAGTTTTTTGAAAGAAAAAATAAAATTAGTGACTGTGATCTAAGCGAAATCTACTAATCGTGTTTCGTGTTTGTTATAATTTCAATTTAAGTACATTTATGTGTGTCTACCTTGCATAATCTGTGTCGGCGATCAGCTGAGACAGACGATGAAATGAGTATCACGTCACTAAATACATCCACTCGCAAATAAAACCGTGTGTTGGGATATGAAAAGAATAAAAAAAAAAAAAAACCTAATACAATGTTTAGAATGTACTATCACAAAAGAATTAAATTTTGTTGACCAAATCCGTTTGCAAATAATAAGATTATACCTATCGAAAAAATATTATTCGATCGGTTAATGGAATGTTCCAACGAATATAATTCGTTAATTAACCTGTTTTAACACAAGTTCCCCTTCGATAACATCGAAGTAATGTAGGTAATTATTATCTTACCTACTGTTAAAACTGAATGTTCCAACGAATATAATTCGCAAATTTACCCGTTTTAACAAAGTTCCCCTTCGATAACATCGAAGTAATGTAGGTAATTATTATCTTACCTACTGTTAAAACTGAATGTTCCAACGAATATAATTCGCTAATTTACCCGTTTTAACAAAGTTCCCCTTCGATAACATCGAAGTAATGTAGGTAATTATTATCTTACCTACTGTTAAAACTGAATGTTCCAAGGAATATAACTCGCTAATTTACTCGTTTTAACAAAGTTCCCCTTCGATAACATCGAAGTAATGTAGGTAAATATTATCTTACCTACTGTTAAAACTGAACAAATGTCATGAAATCTGTAAAGGCTGTCATTATTTAAATGATCTAATTCTAATCAAAACGAATGCATTTTGCACTGGCTATCGACATCAACAAAAGAATTCATAAAAATCATTACCTCTCTATGGGCTCCATTGTGCCCCGATGTGTTTTAATTTCAAGTGACTACTTTGCTTTGTGGCACATTCTTAATAGAGGACCTTTGTGAAACTTGCTGGAGAGACTTTGTTTATTTAAAACTTATACATTTAAACATAGAGCTCTTGTTACTAGCCGGGTACGATCAATTGATTAAAAATAAACTAAGTATAGAGTACGGGGTTTGATTAATTCAAAATCAAATCTTTATTGTACTATGTTAATTAATAAATAATAATTAATAAAAAAGAGAAACTAATTTGAAGGTTATATTAATTCGTCGAGTCGAGCTGAAAATTCTTTTACTGCAATAGTATGCTGGCTAGGTCCTTTTCTTACTTGCAGGCCGATCAATGTGACTGATCTTGATACAACTGACGTTTATTGCCACCGCAATTAAACAGTTGGAGGAGTATTTTTCCCCAAAACAAAGTTATTTATTTGAAAGGCACATTTTTAAATAAGAACTGGACGAAATTTTTGAATAATTCTTGGTTAGATTGAGACGTCACAGCTCAAAATGAAATTTTGCAAAAGAGGACAAAAATCTTATCGACCAAATAACGGAAAAGTGTGGAACATTGAAAAAATCAAAGCAGATGCAAACTCTCTAGACACTGTAGAACGGCAGTTGAACAAGTTCCACGATAGCCAGATCACAAAATGCTATAACTACCAGCCTAAAATTGACACTAAACCAACAAAACGTTGTACTAACAAAATTAAAGAGTTTGATTTCTGTTGCCGATGTGGCAATAAAAATCACAAAGGTGAAAATAGTTCCTGCCCTGCTATTGCAAATTGTATAAAAGGTGGTTTCAAAGATCATTTCCAGAAAACACTAGAGAACAAGGGCCAATAAAAGACAATCTTCTAACCTCTCGTCAAATGACAACAATATACCTAAAAACCCCAAAGTAGAAAACATCAAAAATAAAGAGCCTACATATTATTATGTAGACTAGAAGGGGTTATAATGCTCATTAATTCCGGTTGTAAATCTGATATTATAAATGATAAAACTTGGGAGCACATGAAACAATCTAAAGTTATAGTTAGTCTCCAACCAGCAAACGTCTCCAGACAAATCATTCATGGCTTTTGCCAAACATCCACTAAAAGTAATAGGATCATTGGATGAATCAATAAAAGCTGGTTCTAAAATATCTGTACTAACAAAATGTTATGTCACAGAAAAAGGTTCAAGGAATCTTTTGGGTAAAATAGACTGTCATCTCCTTTAATGTGCTAAAACCAGGTTTTAATCTGAGTTCCATTATTAAACAATTTCCGAAGTTCAAAGATGTTCAGTTAGAGATCACTATTGATAAAACAGTACCTCCAGTTTGTCTATCTTATAGACCGAGTCCCAAGTCCTTTGGAATCAAAAATAAATAACAAATTAGACGAACTGGTAAAAATGGACATCATTGAATCTGTAAACAAACCGCCTTCCTGAGTTTCTCGGATGGTACCGGTTCTAAAGCCTGATGATGATAATCGTATTTGTTTGGATATACGTGCTGCCAACAAAGGCATTATTAGAGAAAATCACCCCTTGCCCACCATCTTGCCTTGCCCACCATGGAATAACTCATTTACTAAGAATAACTCATTTACTAATTTGAAAAGTAATATTTTTCTCAAAATTAGATGTTATAAAACGCTTTTCATCACGTTCATTGATGACATACTTGTCTTTGGATGTGAGTGCTCAAAGACAATAATGTCTTACTAAACAAAAATATAATTAGACCACCGGAAACCATTGAAGAAATTCAAAGTTTCCTGGGATTAGGTTTAGGGGCCGTACTGATTCAGTACGACGCCAAAAATCATTTCCTTTGGAAACTAGAAAACAGGCATTAACTTTGGTATGGGCAATCGAATAATGTATGATCAAAAATTGAACCGGTCAGACCATAGCCAAGCCTCTGGAGGTTATATTTGGCACGAAATCGAAACCTTGCGCACGAATTGAGGTCCTTCGATTACAATCATATAATTATAAAATCATTTATAAACCTGGAAAATCAAATAGGTTTAGCAGATCCATTGACACGTCTGTGTACGGGTGCCACAAGCATTAAAGAAAAAAAAGCCCTTTTGAAAGCGAATATCATATTGACCCAGATTGTTCAATACGCGCGACCCGTAGCATAATAATGTTATTGAATTAATCAAAGACGCTTCAATAAATATTGCTTTGGATGCTACAATAAACAACTAGAAATTATTTGAACATGAACTTTGGTTACATGATTGGCGTCTTACTAAGAGAAAACAAATTGGTGATACCCACTATTATAAGAAAACAAGTTTTAGAAGCAGCTCATAAAAGACGCCGAAAATACTGTAAAAAAAACTGCTTAGAGACTTTAGCCTCGGGCTCAAATTCACCAGTACCGATGAAAAGGCATATACTCCCATTGAAAGCCTGGGTGGATACTGCTGTTGATTTTACAGTAGATACAAAGAGATCGAAATTATTAAATTTATATCTACACAGGACAATAAAAGTATTAAAAAAGATCTCTTCGCGAACCGGGAATCTCACCTGACAGTGGTAGACAATTCTGTAGTCAAGAATTCAGAATCTTCTGTACTGAACAAGAAATGACGCTTTTCAATACATTCCCTACTGGCCTCAGCAAAACGGTTAAGACGAGGAGCAAAATAGGGATATCCTTAAACTGCTGAGAATCAGTCAATGTGGAAAAACTGACTGGAAAGATGACTTGTTAAAATATTTAATGATGTATAACATAACAGTACACCTCATCCCTCTACAGGAAAATCCCTACCGAGCCATTTTACGGAAGGCCAAGAGATAAGAGATAAGTTACCTTTTTAACAGATCTCGAAAATAGCTACCACGATTCAGAAGTTAGCGACAGAGACAAAGAAAAAAAAAAGAGAAGAACAAATTAAACGAAAATAAGAAAAGAAAAGTTACAGATAAATAATTAGAAATTGGCTAAAAATTATATTTAAAGAACATGATAAAAGAAAACAAATTGACTCCAGAACTTAATCCCACACCGCATACAGTTATAAATGCTCAAAGAAGCAATATACACGGTAATATTATAAGGAATGACAAAACTGTACCCTAATTACGTAATACACGATCAATCAGAATTTGAATCGTTTTGAAACAGATTACTAATCCATTGCTCCATAAGATCGAAAAAAAATCTGCTCAACAACATAAATAACGCAATGAATATTGTTGAACTATCAAAATGAAACAGATTAGTCGGAATTGTTTATGAAAATGTGTTGCGTAATTTAATTAGATAACAGGGCAAGAGTACAGGAGGAACATCGTAAACCTAAAGAAGGAAGAAGGCAAATGGAAAGTTATCGATCACGTCACGACGGGTCAGATAAAGGAGTTTAGTTTATATGTTAAATACTGTAATTGTAAGTTCAATGCTAAATACTATAATTGTAAGTTCAAACTGTATTGTACTTAAAGATTTTCTAAATGCAAATGGTTATCGTACTTTAAAATAAATTAAATAACGCCTAAATAAGCAAATATTATTGTTGTATTTTAAACTTTATGAATGACTAAATGCTTACATTGTTATCGTCTAAATTAATCGACGTCTAAATGATAAATATTGTAATTGTACTTAAAACTTAATTAACATAAAAAAAGGAAGAGATGTGATATACAATTAAATGTAGCACACAACTCAAAGATAGCGCCGCAAGATTGTCCCGAGAGTCCCGTTATATCCACGGAACCGAGTAGACGTGCTCTTTGAGTTGATGTGTTACTTACTGATAATTTGGTGGTTTTACTCTAAACCCAAAGCCTATAACAAGTGATTCAACTGAACACCACAGGTACTTTGTGACCGTCGAGTATAATATTTCACTACCATAGACAACTGTCAGTCGTCAGAGTGATTTTGACAATTTGGTATAGAAAACTTTCTTCTGAAATAGTCTACTTAAAAAATGACCTAGACAAAGATAGTTTGAAACGGTTTGAAACGAAAGACAAAGTGACAGATTGAAGAAAGATTACTACGGTGCGATGTCAAAAATGAAGAAAGGAAAATGTCACTTTGTATAGAAAGAGCTGTGTCTACTCTTCGTAGACATAGAAAGCGCCATGCTACGCGTGCGGGACGGCATGGCAAGGGATTTAAAATTTCTACCAATGGACATTCAAACGTATCGATATAGAAATACGACATAAATTGCTATGTTTTAAAATTATGCCGGGGCATCGAAAGGGATGCCACGGCAACATTTTAAAGCGTACCTAGCAATATAAATCGTATTTCTATATCGATACGTTTGAATGTCCATTAGAAATTCCCTTGCTATGCCGTCCCGGTCTGCGTAGGCCTTAAAGGTGTATTCCCGTTGTTCCCGTAGAAATGTCCCCGTTAACGGTGACAATGGGAATAAAATAAAATAGGTAAGTAATTTAAATTACTTTCCGTTGTCCGCTTTGTCCATTCCACAACCTAGTAAGTTACTACCTAGGTATATATTTTATTATTATTTTACTAAATAAAGGGTATTTATCCCCTTTACCGGGACATTTCTACGGGGACGACGGGAATACACCCAAGTAAAGAGCAACTGTAGTGATAAGGTGATGTTTAGATGTCGAAATGTAATGTATACCTAGTACGGTTACGTTACGGGTAGGTTAGTTCATTGCAGTTTCACGCCTGACCGTATCGCCGCGCCCCGAATGTCGTTCAGACTCCGGACTACTCCGGACAGCGGACAGCCAGCCACGCCGCCTTCCATATTCAAATTACAGGTTTGAATTTGTGCTCAGTCGTCTTGCGCGCTGACGGATGTGAGGCCACTTTCTAGTACCTAAGTTTCTAAATTTCAGATCGACTACAATGCTACAAATTTATTTATTTTATTTATTTTATTTATATTATTTATTTTATTTATTTTATTTATTTTATTTATTTTATTTATTTTATTTATTTTATTTATTTTATTTATTTTATTTATTTTATTTATTTTATTTATTTTATTTATTTTATTTATTTTATTTATTTTATTTATTTTATTTATTTTATTTATTTTATTTATTTTATTTATTTTACTATTACCACATACATAATTTTGTTTTTACAGGTGGGAACCCAATACAACAATGTAGTCACAATTTACCACAGAGGACAATGTACCTTAGAGTGTTATACAGAGGACAATAATGTTCAATGTCACCCTCTGGAATTCTGCCAATGAGCATGTTAAAATATCCACTTGCAGTGAGACGCTGTTGAGTATCCTTATTGCCCGCCCTACAGGTGCAAAGTTCAGCAAGTTTGTACGGGCCACCGGGATTTTAAACAGCCTCTCTCTCGGCCCTTGTCGCAGCCTACTGTTTGGAACGAGCAATCCCAAAGATTCTAGTATTTGTGGATTATTCAGCATACCCCGAAAAACCATAAAAATATATTTAGCCAGTGCCAAATTGCGCCTTACCTCCAACTTATAGTAACCAACCATCCCTATCACAAAGAGGGTTGGATACATATCATACATAAGTGGATAGAATGGGTAGACGCCAAATTGCTTCATATAAAGGAACCGGGTAAACTTATTTTGCATTTTTTCTACCATCAGACAATACTTTGTTTCAAATGGATTCCAGATGATAACACTCGTTTCCAGGTTACTTCTTACCAAAGCATTATAAAGTGACTTCACAGCTGCTGTGTTAGTAAACTCACGGGTTTCACGCATTACAAATCCAAGATTTTTGAAGGCTTTCTTACACACCTGTACTATGTGCGTGCGAAACGACAAATCTTCGGAAAAAGTGACCCCAAGATCTCGCACCGACACTACCCGCGTCATCGCTTGCCCGTCCAATCCGTCCATGCTATATTCGTGATGCCGAGAAACCACGGCCCGCGTAAAAGACATCACGTTACATTTTTCCACATTAAAGAGTAGTTTGTTCTCAATACTCCACCCTACTACACGATCAATGTCTCGCTGCAGCAGTTCGCAATGCGACTGATTGGTAACCCGCATGAACATTTTCAGATCGTCGGCAAATACTTAGCAAGCAACCAGCCTCTTTCACAATTTCAGCAATTGCAATTGCAATTGCAATTGTATCAATATACCGAGGTACGTAATCCCTTAAGATGTCACTGCTTGCGGTAGCGTCGGGTGTCGGGTCGCCTCCTTCCCTCTAATATGGCGAGGGGGGTGATGGCTGATCTTTGCGTTATACTCGTGAACGGGTGCTGCTTGTGGTGATTGGTCGTCTTGCTGATCATGGTTTTGTTATTGTTATTAATAATGAACTGTTTATTTATTTTATACTTCGATGGTCCTAGTTTATCATTTATAACTTCCAGTTACAGCTATATGTCAGCGGGCACTTAATGCCTGGAGGCTTTTATTTAGTTATTGTTTACGTTTCGTTTTTATTTTATTTTTATTTCTGCCTGAGTACCTATAGTTCTCGATGTTTTTGGTTGGTATATTGGCGTGTGCTAGCTGACTTATGGCTATTAATTTAAAATTTAAATAATGTTTGTGTTGCGTAGTCATTATTTTGCATAGATACTAATAGATAAAATCATTTTTTTTTCTAACTGAACAGACAGCTGTGCTGCTGGGGAGTTTGTTGCGCCACTTCTTCTTCCCAGCTAAAAGCGTTTTTGGGGGACTGTCATATGCAATTTTGACATTTTTGACGTTCGAAAAGTGCTGATTCTCAGCCTAGTTTGAATAAATGACTTTTGAATTTGAATTTGAATTTGAATCATAAATGCTTCAATGCTTTATCGTCATGTATTTTCAAACACAGCATTTCGAACTTGTAAAAATGTAGGTATAGGTGGTATAGGTAGGTAACTAATGTTATAAAAATACTTAAGTATGTACCTAATAATACGTAGAAATTGCCTAAGCCTCCACACGTATGTAACTAATTTCTTGTTCTTACTAGTGATGTAACGAATAAGTAGGTACTTCCGAAGTTACGAATACTTACCTACCTAGATAGGTATTCGTCGTTTACGAATAAGTAAATACTTATTCGTATTTGTCGAATATCATCAAATTACCGAATACTTATTCGTATTCGCCGAATACATCCATGACATTTGTAATGAGAGACTTCTTAAAAATCCCATATACCTACCTACCTACTACCTCAGACCAATAAACTAGATATTGGGTTGCGACTACTTGCGACATATTAGGAAAATATTTCTCTTCTAAAACCTGCCACAGTGGCCTCAGAAAGGCTATTTTCAACAGCAGGAAATATACGGACAGAAAAAAGGCATCATTTGTCGCCAAAAAACTTGCAACTATTACTTATGTTTTAAATAAAAAATTAAGTACCTATAGTTAATTTTACTAAATTACTTAGGTACTTACATGCAATGATATTATAATAAATTTTAATTTAATATCATTGGGTAAGTACAGTGTAAATATTTTTATTTGCATGTCTAATTACAATTTTCCTCTCACATTCTTTGACTAATAACTGCATGCAACTATATAATAGTAGTGAATCGGTCGAAGTGGCGGTGCTTGGGGGAGGCCTATGTCCAGCAGTGGACGTCTTTCGGCTGATATGATGATGATGATGAACTATAGTAGAATCAGGTATTCGGCGAATACTTAGTACTTATAATCGGTATTCCTATTCGTAAAAGTAGTATTCGTTGCATCACACTATCTAATCTGATGAGTACCTAATTATTATTTTCATGGTTCTTATTGCGGCGCTTTTAGGTTGACAATGCAGTGTTTAACTCGCTTTTTACTTTGCATTCCCGCATACCTACTATTAACATTCTACTTTTAAGCGCAGCCCGACAAATAAAGCGGTATTTCAATAAAGTTTTCAACGCACAAAGTATCTAATTTTAGTATCTTGTTGTTTGCGTTATCTGAGCTACCACTGGTGCTCAGTGTGCTCACAGTCGACTTGAGACCAGGATCTCTTTATTTGTTTGGTTTTGTTTCTCATGACAAGAGCACCGCTCTCCTATCGCTCTTTATCTATCAACTTGTTTAAATAACTCCGGAATCATTGCCGTAGCGTAAATATAGGAAGAGATAATTATCAGATGGTGTAAGCTTTAAAGAAATTAGGTATTATACTTAGCGAGGCGGAATGTAAATAACGAATAGAAAACTGGTAAATAAGTATTTTTAGCACTAAGTATAGCAAAGACACCCGGTAAGCTCGGGCACTCTGTCTGTTGTGGTTTTGCAGGACCCCTGTCCTGCAAAACCACAACAGACAGTAGGTACTTAATCCTTGTTCAAGATTATATTACAGAGAGAGATATTTCACATAATGGTTTGCTGGATATATCCCAAATGCATTAGGTAGGTACAGTAGGCCGCACGTCAGTGGTAACACTGTTTGACCCTGAGCTGGCTAGCGTAGCCTACGGAGTTTCAATAGAATAAGAGGCCAGCTTATACTGGTTTGTTTACCACTGACATAGGTACTAGTCGCAACTGGGGCCTGGGACCAACAGCTGAAAGTGCCCTGCTGAGGCGCGAAGAAACTTCATCATCCAGTCTCAGTTTCAAACTAAGATAATAAAATTATGATTATGAATATAAGTATAATTAATCTCATATCAAGCTGACGCTGCTTGGTGTACCTATTTGGAACATTGAGTTAAATGTACTAAGTACGTACATTTGGAATTCGGAATACCTCATTTGGATCAGCTCTACCGGCTCTACGCCATCTACAGGCTTACCTGAATCACCCGTATGGCCTTTACCTATTTCGGTTGCTGTAAAAGTAATAATGTGAATTATCTACTTGTTTGCTACTCAGTTTTTATTAAATACCTATTACATCTCGGTATCTAAGCTCCAACAAAAATAAACATCGGATCGTGTTCAATAGCTCTGGGGTCGGATTGTGTTGCGGAAGTGCGCGATGCCGGTTCAATGAGAATCCGCTCGGGGTATACAAAGTGCGCTGCCGCTGGCTCGATATCCGATTCAATTCAATCGAATACGATACGAGACGACAAAAAACTAAACTCTGTTGTGACAAGAGAACGCTGAGAACAGACGAGTTAACATGATTCCGTCGAAAATCACATCCTGTTCTTAGGTTTTATTAGCGCCGCTGAACGTATTCGCGTCCGGTCGTGTGCGTTATAATCATTTCTGTCCAAATATTGATCTTTTTTCGCTTCCGTTTCATTGGATCGGCCGGAAAAGGGTGGATTTGTGACAGCAACCTCGTAATCTACACTTTTTGAACACCCCTTTATTAAGTTAGTATGTAGGATACCAACCAAGTATTAACTGCGCCCACGTTCTCCATCATATATTAGACCTACGTTCTTTGTTCACCATCAACGCTCGAACAAAAGAACATGCACACAAATCACACAATGCAACACAAAAGGTGAACAGGCGCAATTCATTTGACCTGTAAATTGTTCCAATCTCTAGAAATAAAGATATGTTCCTAAGATACGTGCTAAAACAAGGCTAGGTATATGGTACCTAAGTAGCTCAACGACCCGTTTTTGTCCCCCCCCCATGAAACATTAATTCTTTACGACGTTTATAAATCATGGATTTCTGTGGAGCCTTTTGTTATTGCTATCAAATACATAAAACAGAAATCGTTAAAATAGCGATTAGAGGTCGGATGTCTCGAGATCGTCGACTATGAAGAACGAACAATAATACAGGGTGGCTGAAACGTCCACTACGTTTGAGCCACCCAAAGGCAAATAGGGTAAAGTGGAGGTGGAAAAAAATACTACCGAGTAAGTTTCGCTAAAGTTTAATAATAAGTTAGAAAAGACAATTAAAAATAAAATCTGAATCGAAAAGTCCAAATGAAAGTGAAAAATTTCTTGAAAATGATTAAATTAGCGAAATATTGAGAATATCTCAATTTAAACATTTTTAAATGATAGGTGGCCACCTCCTGTTTACCCCATTTGCAAAGCATTACAAAGGCAAATGGGGTAAAGCTGGTGGAAAAAAATACTACCGAGTAAGTTTCGCTAAAGTTAATAAGTTGGAAAAGACAAATCAAAATAAAATCTGAAGCGTTGCAAAGCCAATTAAATCAATTCTATCTTATTATAACTACATATAAGTCGCAGTGTAGTTTGTATGTAGGTAGTTTATAGCTTATTATAATATTTTATTTTCTGAATGGTTTGGAATTTTGAGTCTACTTACCGGAATTATTTTATATGGGGTTGGGGTGAGTGTCTAATCCATCACCCTAATTGCGTAACACACGATCAATCACAATCTCTTTCATTTTGACAGTTCAACAACATTCATTGCGTTATTTACGTTGTTGAGCAAACAAATTTGTCTAACTTATGAAGCAATGGATTAGCAACATCCTTCAAAATGATTCTGATTGTAACTGATGGTGTGTTACGCAATTAGAGTCTTAGGTTGCGGATAAGGTCCTATACATACCTCTTACCTACATACAAGTAGGTAAGTTTCTTCAAATTAGGTAAGCCAATATTTTTTTGCAGTTTCTTAGTAATCTGCTCATCCAAATTGCGGAATTTCAAAAACTACTGCGTTCAATACAATAAGGCGATTGTAACAGTCGGCGCATGAAGCGGCCCACGAGGCGAGTCCAATGATAATGGAATTTCTGGGAACAACCCTTGTGTTCGTGGGGTGTGCCGCGGGGAGGGGTGCTGCGAGGGGGGTGCCGGCCGGCCTGGCGCGGACCATCCATCACGCCGCGGGGGTGCAATTAGGCGAAGTAGATGTGCTGACACGATCACACGAGCGCCGAGCCGCCGCGCCCGCCGCCGCCCGTTTGATACGCATAGTCGCATGAACGCTTGTTTAACTGTAGGTACCACGCTCATCAAGTCATCAGTCATCACTCGACGTTACACCAAATTATCAGTCTATGCAAAACGGCCACATTCCTTAAACCTAGCTATTCCATTGCCAGTTCAGTATTCCTTTGTCAGTTTGTCAAAGCGTGGGTGGTTCGGTAGAACCCCACTACGTGCGTACAGTACGACTGTACGACACAACTTAGATGTAGCATCGGCAAAATTCGTAAAACCGATCACCATCCGAACCACAGATAATATAGATAGACATCTATATCTGTGATCCGAACTGAGTGCGCCTTCAAAATCACCAATCTTTATTACTGCTTTAGGTGAACATGATCTTTCGAAAACGCAATAACTTGTAAAGTCTTATAGCCAAATACATTCGTGAAATTGAAATGAATGAATGAAAATTTTCAAATCCATGCTACATCTAAGTTGTGTCGTACTGTACCTAATCATAATCAAATCATAAAACCACGGAGGGAGTAGGTAAGTATAGAAAAGACAAACTAAGTAGATATATTCATTACTTACCTAAAAATCTCCCAAACTTGACAAAGTGATCATCATGCTGTAGGTTGGTCCTTCTCAAAAAAAAAAGTATTTTAATTTTAATATTTTTTATCTCGCTTATATTTTAACCGCTACGAGCAGGAAAGCTTTTAATCTTAGAATAATAACGCTTATTCTAAGCTTTTAATCTTCGAAAACAAAGGTTCTGTTAACTTTGTCTAGTCCACCTCGTTCGCATTCCAAACTAGCGGAGTCATAGTATTCTAGTTATTACCCGTCGTTATCGATTACACTAAAATCCTTTAATAGCCTTCCATTAAGCTGGGTCGAAAACGATGTATAGTGGTGGAAGACGTACCTACCTAATGATCATATCGGTTCGTTATGTTTAATTCCCATTTAAAATTCGACAAAAAGTTAAGTCCATCCGAGAGATAGCGGTCGTGTAGCGGGGGGAGGGGGTGAGCGGCAACGGCAGCGCGGTAGCAGCCGCCGATTATCCGCCGATAAGACACAAAAACAACTTTTGAACTTTTTGATTTATGAAGAAAGCTCGAGAGGCGGCTACCGGGCGCCGCCCGCGCGCCGCCGCGCGCCCGTCCGGCCCTCGCTGCACCCTGTAGTGAGTGAAGCTGAAGCAGTGTTTCCACTTTTAGGGATTTCTCCCTTTTTTAGGGAAAAATGGCCAATAATAAGCATGGTTTAGGGCCGCTTTTATTACATCAATGGTTTAGGGATATTTATTTTATTTTGACAGGGATTTAGGGAATTTTAGGGAAAAATTGAACTTGAGTTGGTAGCCTTATTGTTTATAGTACGCAGGCAGCACCCAATGTACAGACGCCAGCACATCAACCTACTCCAATCTGTCAAATCAACATTGAACCTTACTTATTCTTTATCTACGAGTATAATTATTGAAAATCTAGGACGGATTGTAGTAACTTGATGTGCTGGCGTCTGTACCTACTACTTTACTCTATTCTATGGCACCACCGCGATACGATAAGCTACTTTTAATGATTTTATACCGAAAATTACGTCTAAACGAGTAGTGTTAATGGTTTGGAAAAAATATATGTTAAATTAGAGCTTTTTTTTAAATAATTTAATATACGAATATTTTAGATTATGTTTAAATTACATTGTGAAATTAATTTGTAAAATTGTGTCTAACGCGGATAAAAACTGAGAATTACGCAAAAGCTATCAAGCGTATTTTTCTGAAACCTTCACCATTTTAAGGATAATTAAAATATTAATCTTTTACTCGTAGTATACGTGTTTTATTAAAATACCTTTTGTTTTATGTATAATAATTTAATAATGCGTCAAATTAGGGACAGCGCTCCTTGATGGGCGAGTCCTATTACTGGCTGGATGTACGTACGACGCGTTGCTTGAGCTCAGTACAGAACACGCAAGCTAACCACTCAAAGTCACTGGCATATATCTGCGTCTTAAAGGGGATTCCCTGAAACTCGTAATGAATGTAATTCGTCTAATTTTAGTTTACCTTGTTATTGGTACGTACTATACCCGTGGCTAAAGACGACATCGGAAATAAATCGCATTATACCTAGAGTTGGTTTGTTTCGTCCAAGGAACATATTTACTCGTTTCGTCTGCCTCGATTAATAATGAATGTTTTGTAGGTATCTAATGCTATAAAAATTCCAACCAAAGATTTTTTATATTTTTTAGGGAGTACCTACTTCCACTTCGCCCCACTGGTGGGGCAAAATGGAATGCAAAAAAATTTGCAGTGTAATCTGCCCCACTGGTTCAAATAATGTTTTATTTAAAAACACTACCTAGGTACGAGTATGTACTACGTCTAACAATACCAGTCATAGTAAAATTTTACTTAGATATACATTTCTTTCTTTTCCAAACAAATATAAAATAGGAGCATCTACATAAATAAAATTCTAAAGTGCCAACCCTAGTGGGGCAAATTCCACTGCAAAATTGTTGGCATTTCATTTTGCTCCACCAGTGGCCAGTGGGACAGCCTGGTCGGGCAAAGTGAAAGTACTCGAATTTTAGGGATAATTCATTAAGAAACTGGGGAAAAACCAAAAACGTAAATGGAAACACTGACTGAGCTGCAGTAACTTTATCGTCTACACTGACTACACTCTACCATCGACTCGTGTAGGTATTTGCTTTTCGAATTCGATTCTTTCCAGAACTTGTTTCTGTACTGCCTTTAAGTAGGTACTAGTCTAAGTCTAACTAGCACTCACTTTTGTCACTTTTACCACAGATTAATACGGATGGGACACTCCGCAAAATCATTAAAAAAAAACGACTCTTGTTACGACATAATAAAGTTCAATTCAGGTCGCACAGCGCTAATTACCTACAGTTTTTTTCACATAGAAGTTGCCTCTCTTCAAGATCTTCTGACTACTTTATACAGTCACTAAATAAATTGGCCCAACAAGGGCAACAAGTTGAGCCCGCCCGCCCGCGCCGCCTGCGGAGTGTCCCATCTGTATTCATCTGTGGTTTTACACTTTACAGACAACCTGGGCTGTAAAGGAAGTACCTACTAGGTAGATACCTACCTACCTATTTCGGATGCAAGTGTGAGAAAGGAAACTAACTTTTGTCAATGCTACCTTCCCATTATTATAATTCAGAGTATCACCAATAATGGATATTTTATAAAAGAAAAAGATAAAAAATGAATTAGATTGGATTAATTCCATGTTTTGAAATAAAACCTATATACTTAGTATAGGTACCTAGTTAGGTACCTACACATGCAGTTCAATGCAATTATTTTATGCAAAGCAGCTCGCATTAATTAAACTCACTAAGTACCTAATCAAAGTAATGAAAAAAATAAATGATGAGTTGACGCAACATTGGTAGTACCTATTGGTACCTGATGAGAATTATTTAAATTGAAATTGTCGACAAGTGTTAAGTCGGACAGCACTAGCGGCGAGCCGACAACAAGTCCGTCCCGCGGCCAGATTTTGAAACAAATGAGTCGGTCGGGAACTCGGGACGGTCGGCGTCGGCGACTCACAAAGGCGCCGCCGCGCCGCATCTGCCTCGCCTCGCATTAACACTTTTTAGGGTTCCGTAGCCAAATATAAAAAACGGAATCCTTAAAATTTCGTCATATTATTATCTGTCTGTCACACTCACACAGCCATTTTACTCGGAGACTATTAGCAGTATATCGATGGATGATAATAATTGAAAAGAAATTGTACACACGGCTACACATCAAGCTTTACGTTTTCAGTATAAGCTGACCTCGCATTGTACGGAAATTATATACAATGCGAGACCAGCATAAACTCAAAACTGCAAATGCTAATGCAAATAGTTTGATGTGTAGCCGTGTGTACCTATTCTGTGCACCGCTAAACTATGGAGTACCTATCTAAAGACATTACAAAAAAAAAATTGCATGTAATCAAGGGATGAAAAAAAATTCTCATGGATCCCATATCCCCAAACAGATTATAATGTGACTTTACTTAGCTATTATTGGCTAAGGCTATTAGTGAATTATTATTTGAAAATACTTATGGGATATTTTCGGTTGCAACCGCAGAAATAACTTTGTTTTAATCGTTATTTTTAATTTTTTTGGGGTAGCCTATTCTGTCCCACTACTAGGCGAAGGCCTCCCCTTAGACCTTACAGGAGATCGATCACTAATAATTAGTGATCGATGAACTACAGGAACTCATAGTCATTTCCCGCGCCACCTCAAACCCGCCCTCGCGGTACCGTAGGTACTCTAATTACGGAATACATGATCAATCAGAATTTGAATAGTTTTGAAACAGATTGCTTCATAAGTTCGAAAAAAATCTGCTCAACAACGTAAATAACGCAATGAATATTATTGAAATGTCAAAATGAAACAGATTAGTCGGAAATTCGGAATCGTTTACGAAAATGTGTACTTAGATAGCTGGTCGGTCATCTCGCTACGTCTTACTGTGCCGCATGCCGCCGCGCGCCTGGCGCGAATGGTATGAAATACAAACATATTTTTGCGGCCGATAACATCAATATTGTGCATGCGTAAAATTCATCCCGACTAAGGAACCCTTCACTGTGCGCGGGCCGACACGCCCGACCCACACAGTTAGCCGGTAGGTACGTAATACACGATCAATCGGAATTTGAATAGTTTTGAAACAGATTGCTAATCCATTGCTTCATAAATAAGTTCGTAAAAAAAATCTGCTCAATAACGTAAATAACGCAATGAATATTTTTGAACTTTCAAAATGAAATAGATTAGTCGGAATCGTAACTTACGAAAATGTGTTGCGTAATTAGATAGTCGTAGCTACTACCACAGATTAATACAGATGGGACTCTCCACAAAATCATTTAAATAAAAAGCGATTCTTGCTACGACACAATAAAGTGCGATTCAGGGGGCCGACCACAACCACTAAAAGCAGTATTATTTTAATCTTACTTCACTGGGGGAAAGAGATGGTGCTATACGTCCTGTAGAGCTTCATCTCTTTCGCCTACTAAAGTAACATTAAAATAATACTGCTTTTAGAGGTGGTGGTAGGCCCCCTGGTCGCACAACGCTAATTACCTACAGTTATACTCACCTACAAGTTGCCTCTCTTTCTATCGCGTAACTTTTATACCTTCTGACCACGTCAGGGTTGTCATCTTTTAAAGAATTTAGATAATTAAGTAAGTAGGTATCAGCTCTTGGTCTATTATATTTTTTTATGTACCACTAATCCGTAACCGACCGCTGGAGACTTCATAAAAATGCGATTCGATTTCTTAAAAATACAATAAAAACTAGAGTGTCGCGGCGGCGTCACGTCACCTGCTGCTGCCGCCTGCGGTAAATGGAGACTAAACAAATTAAAGTACGTCGGTACTTTAATTTGTTTAGTACATTATTTATTAATATGTACCTACGTAACTGGGCAAATAAAAAAGTATGTACGAATACCCTGTTGTCTACATAATAAAAAAATACTAAGTACATAATATTTAGTTATGGTTACACTAAGTCCGTGGTATACCTACCACGGATACCACCAAACAAAAATATTATTTAATTATGTACTTTCCTACCTATACTTATCGAAGCCTGAAGCTGACCTTGTAAACAGAAGTTGTAAGTACCTAACTATACTAAGTATAATAATAATAATGAATATTTAAGAACTACGTAAATACGTGTGACTTACCTATGAATAACAATTAATGTAAACGTTTGGTACCTATACTACCTACCAAACGTTTACATTAATTGCTATTCATAGGTCATTAGTTCATTACTAATTACTTAAAGGTAGACGTGCATTTCTTTACCTTTTCGTGTCCTTTGGAAGTGAGAAAAACGTGAGGTTCGGATCCTTATTATTAATATAAGCAGCCAAATGGGATGCAATAAACTGCTGCCTTCATTTTAGTATTTTATATCTTGCGACAAATGGCGCGCGGAAGCCCTACTGAATAGGCACAGTGAGACGAGCCCGCCGGGTACTTGTAGCTTCATATTTAAACTGCGAAGTGTCCCATCTGTATTAATCTGTGCTACTACGCTTTAATGTAATATTTAAGTAGGTCCCATACCAAAAATTCCATCAATGAGTTCTTGCAGATCCGATTTATATTTGTAGCGGTTAGACCGCCACATACAAACTACGCAGCAAAAAGACATGACGTCACACAATTCCTGCATCGCGCAGTTAGAGTTTACCGAGCGAATAACATAGATAAGACTATCCGAAATTAATTTACGGGCAGTTGCCCGCCAGAAATAACACCCGTCTGGTTGGAGGATCCTCCCTTTTCTATGGTGGATGAGTGAACTTTACACCCTGTTCCTCATACTCATACCTCTAAATTGGCGGTTAGACCGCCACATATTGAACTAGGTAGGTAGGTAATGAATCAATTCAAGGTGTTAAATTCCGTTAAAAATAACATCGTAGGTAAATACTAGAATTTCACTTCCTGTGCAAATAACATTTTGTTCACAAATTATAATTTAAATGACGATGACCATTTACCTATGCCCTAACCATTACACAGCCAATACCAATTCGTATTTTTAAGTACCTATACATTTATTCAAACTAGATTTTAGATAATAGTCTAGAGTCATTCAAAGCATTTTAGATTTAATAATAATGAATATTTTTTGTAGTTCCGGTTACATTTTCGGTTATGTGAAAGATTACTGGATTTACAGGTAATTCCGTTCTAAATAAATAAATATCATTTTTCTACTAGTATCATCGTTACTTCTGTCATCATTTCATCTTTATTTAAAAGCCCTACTAGATTGTTATTTAAATCGAAATTCGATAAACTGAACTAAGTATAAACCGCCTGACAGAAAATGATTAGCAATCAATCGATTTTTGAAGTCTAACGAATGAGCTGTTTGCTGCCGAAAGTATTTTTTTGTTATGAAATATACAAAAAATAGCGCGAAAAAATTTTGTTTCGGACCTTGTATCCCTCGCTCCGCTCAGGATTCTTAATATAACATAATATATAATCTTGAATCCTTTGCTGCTCTCGGGATCCAACTTAGTCAATCGATAAAATTCCCTTTTTTTTCACTTGTTGTATAAAATCTACTATTATGTATGAAAGTAACATTCAAGACAATACCGTCGCAAAAAAAACTGGATAATACTCACTACAAAAAAAATATGAATTTTGGAAGCTCCACCGGCAAGGAAAACCGAAAAATTTACAAAAAAAATAATAACTCGAAAACTACATAAAATCGCGGAACATACATGGGGTATTTTCGAATACCCCTAGACATCAGGAATCTATACAAGGTCCCATTAAAATAGTTGGACAAATTTTAACACAGCGTATAGTAGGTACGTCTAACCAAAGATATCCAAGCAAAAAAAAAGTGATTTTATTTAGACCAAAAATAATAAATGGCATTGGGTAATCAACATTTTTAGTATATTTTCGTTAAATGATTTATTTTTCTTGTAAGTATCTAATGCGTTTATCTTATTTTTTTTTTTTACCATTGTCCTTATTTTGGTGGTCTGAATGATTACTAAAAGTTTGTCCATCTATTTTAATGGGACTTTATATATTATTTTTTATGACGTGTGTTTTTGATCCATCCTGTATATTACTGGTGACTGGTAATTAGTGACCGAAACCTTACTCATCATTATGAATAACTTTTACTATGGGTCCAAACCAGAAATCGCGAAAAAAGTATCTGTTGTTCCCTACATTTATGACCGCATAATTCGTCAAAATGTATGGAACAGTTTTTTATTTTCGCGATTTCAGTGTTGGTACCATATGTACCAGTCACCCTAATATATATTATATTTATTTATATTTAACAACAAAAGAATGAAAGGCGGCTAACAAAATGTATTTACAAGGCAGATGTGACTGGTAACGCCGGGAGGGGACGAACTAAGAGGACATTACTGACCTTATTGGTGATGTTCTTCAGAAAGGACAGTGCGTAACTGTGTAGTACTCGCAACCGGCGAGCGTGTATGACCAGATGTATGAACGTAAACGAGGCAAAAGGAGTATGTAAGGATCGTAGCAGGTGCCGTTCTGTAGTTTCTGCCTACCCCCATGGGAAGAAGGCGTGAGTTTATGTATGTATGTATATTTAACAACGACATTATGAAAAAATACAAGTAAAATAATTAAACATTACTCTTTAATTTAATTTAGGTACTGCTAGCTAGATAAATGATAATTAATTATCTAAGTAGGTACCACTATATTAACATCTTGATGCTCATTCATTGGCTATCAGTTTAAAGAAGTATTCGACTTCACTCACACCATCTTCGGGTAGATCTGTGCAGTGAACTGCATTTTGTACCATATCTTTACCATATAAGGCTCTTAAGGTTCCAGGATACAACTGGCGACATAAATCCTGAAATGTTAAAATAATATTTTATGGTCAGTATGCGTAATGAAAGGTACACAAGCAGCGACTGCGGTCACCGACAGCGACTTTTTAAAAAAGGAGGAGGTTCTCAATTCGTCTGTTTGTTTTTTTTTTTTCTTTTTTGTATATTTGTTATGCGATTTCTCCGTCAATTGTGAACCGATTTTGAAAATTGATATGGTCCCGAGGTGGTTCCATATAAATTTTATTAACTTTGCTTGGATAGTTTTTGAGTTAGCTTCGATAAAATACGTATTTTTTTCCCACTTAGTTTATATGGATTATATGGTGATAACTTCCTGTCACTGTTATTTGCATCAGGTAGTGGTATTCGAATTTGTGTGGGGTAGGTACTTACCACAACTAAAAAGCTAAAAATAAAAACTTTTTACTTAAGTACAAAAAAAAACAACCGACTTCAAAAAAAACACTACAAAGTGAAAGATTACTTTAATTTTCAGAATAATAAAGTAATCTTTCACTTTGTAGTGTTTTTTTTGAAGTCGGTTGTTTTTTTTTGTGATTTTAAGTGAAAACTTCTTTAGTGGCGTTGTGCACTTGCGGACACGTGACCTGATCGAAAATTCGTAAGACGGAGGGAGAGTAGAATTTGTTGACAGCTTACTCTGTTTATTTTTTTTTGGAATTGTTTTAACGGAGCTACAGCTTTCGTTCTTGTACTGACAGCAAGCCACATAAATTCCTGACATCTTCGTTAGATGGCGTTACTTTGTTTTCACTTCAATCGGCAGTCCCAAACTGCTTTTGCAAACTGCTTTTTTTGCCAAACTTTATTTTTTATTGGAATAAAAAAATGTGTACAACCAAAGTGAAGCCCTGACTCCGCTAGGTAAAAACACCCTCACGTCCACGCATCTACCTATAAGGCACATAGGTACTAATCTCAAAAAAACTCAATATCGCTAAACAAAGTGACATTTCCTTTCTCCATTTTTCACATCGCACCGTAGAAATCTTTCTTCAATCTGTCATTTTGTCTTTCGTTTCTAACTATCTTTGTCCAGGTCCTTTTATAAATGTAGACAATTTCAGAAGAAAGTTTTTTAGACCAAATTGTCAAAATCACACTGACAACTGACAGTTGTCTTAGTGAAATCTTCTACTCGACGGTCACATAGTATAGGTACACGGTTATCTACAAAATCATGATTTTACAGAAGAGCGTTTTAAACGCAAAACTGTGATAGATAACTAATAGAAGAACAAAGCTATCTTCTCGTATTTTACATATCATCATCATCATATCAGCCGAAAGACGTCCACTGCTGGACATAGGCCTCCCCCAAGCATCGCCACTTCGACCGATTCTGTGCTTCCCGCATCCAGCGGATTCCTGCGGCCTTTACAAGGTCATCTTGTGGGAGGCCTTCAAACGCTACGTCTTCCGGTACGTGGTCGCCACTCCAGAACCTTTCGGCCCCATCGGCCATCTGTTCTGCGAGCAATGTGTCCTGCCCGTTGCCACTTAAGTTTGGCAATTCTTCGGGCTATGTCGGTTACCTTGGTTCTCCTGCGGATCTCTTCATTTCTGATTCGATCACGTATTAGGGAAACTCCAAGCATAGCCCTCTCCATTGCTCTTTGGGTGACTTTTAGCCTTCTGATAAGACCCATTGTGAGCGACCACGTTTCAGTGCCATAAGTCATCACTGGCAACACGCACTGGTCAAAGACTTTCGTCTTGAGACACTGTGGTATGTGGGATGAAAAGATATTGCGTAGCTTCCCGAACGCTGCCCAGCCGAGTCGGATTCGACGATTGACCTCTTTCTCGAAGTTAGACCTACCTAGCTGGACAGTTTGTCCTAGTTAAACATACTCATCTACAACTTCGAGGGTAGCGTCTCCGATCTTTACGAGAGCGGGTGTTACATGGGCATTTGACATGACCTTTGTCTTGTCCATGTTCATTTTGAGACCCACTCTTTCGGAGGCTCTACTGAGGTCATCGAGCATTATACTGAGGTCCTCCATGCATGGTCTCAGCCGCCCATGATAACTATATCGTCGGCAAACCGAAGGTTAGTGATATACTCGCCATTGATGCCTAGCCCTTTCCAGTTCAGAACCTTGAAGACATCCTCCAGTGCAGCGGTGAACAGTTTTGGAGAGATAACGGCTCCTTGTCTCACAGCTCGCAGCAGAAGGATAGGTTTCGAGGTCTGGTCGTGGAGTCGGACTGACATAGTGGCGTCTTTTTATAGGCACTTTAACACCTCGATGTACCGATAGTCGATCTGGCACCGTTGAAGAGACTGCAGTACAGCCAGCGTTGCCAGACGTCCCGCTATTGGCGGGACATCCCGATTTTTTTATCAAAATTAAATGTCCCGCACGGGACAGGCTCAGTCCCGCTTTTCGGGAATAACTCGCCCGTGCGTGCAGTATGCTGAGGAAGTGCGGTCGATAGATAAAGGAAACTTTAAAAGAAGTTAAATCTTTACAGAAATATCATAAATATATAAGTAATTCTTATAAATAATTATTTAATTGTAAGTACCTAAGTTACAATTTGTAAAACTCACTCCTAAGGCCAGGCCGCTGCGGCCAGGTCGCGCGAGATACATACATTAGTATGAATATGAAATCGCCATGGAGCACGCGCACCTGGCCGTACGCGTCCAGCGCTGCAGAGGCCCCACCGACTATTCTCTGGCCGCTGCGGCCTGGCCGCTAATGCGCGCCTGGCCTCAGATTATAATATTTGAAACACCACATTTTTTTAATGAATAAGTAGGTAGGTACTTAATACTTTTTTTAACTTGTAATTTGCTTTTTATTTTTTTTTATTCAGAAGACTAAGAAGACTCAACTAGGTACCTAACGATAGATCTGTACCCTAATTACGTAATGCAAGATCAATAAGAAATTGAAATGAATTGAAACAGATTGCTAGTCCATTGCTTGATAAGTTCGAAAAAATAAATTGAGCAGATTTTTTTTTTCGAACTTAAGTAATGGACTAGCAATCTGTTTCAATTCATTCATGATAATCGACTGGTTGCAGTCCTGCTGATGTTCAGAGGGAGCGCATTCCAAAGAAAGACAGCCTGGACAAAGAAAGAAGAGTGAATGGAACCAGCCCCCCAATTACGCAATGCACGAGAAACCAATTGAAAAAGATTGCCAGTCCATTGCTTCATAAGTTCGACAAAAATAATCTGCTCAATTTTTTTTGTCGAACTTGTGAAGCAATGGACTGACAATCTTTTTCAATTGGTTTCAATTTAAAATTGAAAATGCATTACGTAATTAGGGTGCTAAGCGGTGAGAAGGACATCGTAGAAGACGATTGTTGGTGGAACGAATATAACGAATATTTTTAGTATGGGCAGAGCATACGTATTGAATATGGGAAGTCACGTAAGAAGGAGAAGTGGGTCTGTCGAGTATAGTAAACAACATAGACAAAGCCCTCAACTCTCTACGCTGACGAATGGGTAACCATTTCAACCTTTTTCTGGCTTTACCTACTTGTTTGTTCCATGCGCTCCGTCTATATGTCCAAATATAAATAAAATACGAGCACGAGCATACCTACTTTGTATATTTACTATTTATAGAATTTTTGTACCTAGATACACAAATTTTAATGTGCCAACCCTAGTGGGGCAAAATCCAGCAAGATTTTAGACTAGTGGAATCTGCCCCACCAAATCGAACTAGTGGGCAAATTCTACTGCAAAATTATAGGCAAATTGCACTTTGCCCCACCAGTGGAGCGGGGTGGGTGGGCTTGGTGGGGCAAAGAGAATATTCAAAAATAGGTAATCAAATCGGATCACCCCGCTTGTAAGAGTGGCACTACAAATTGGCATCCACAGGAACGTTTTCATTTTTATCAGATACTTTCATCATAACAGACTTTTGTGTAAAAATTACAATAAAAAATTACCGGGTCTCGCGGTCCACACAATTTTCGGAATTCACAAACACAATTTAGACTGGGATCTGTACATTTAACTTCTAATGCGATGCATTTTCCTTCTGCCAGGTGTATACATGAAAACTGAAGTAGAATAGTCCATTATTATCAAACGAAACTTCTGTATTGTACAATAATTTAGTTAGAATAATTACACAAGGTCCCATTAAAATAGATGAACTTGAACACAGCGTTCAGTACCTACCTCAACCTACGTCTAACCAAAGATATAATACCCAAGCAAAAAAATAAAAACACTGTTTACAGCATTGATATATTAAAAGCGGGCTTACAGTGTTTTTATTTTGACCTAAATTAAATGGCATTGGGTAAACAACATTTTTAACCGACTTCCTCCGTGGAAAATAAAAACTTTTTATAAAAAAAAACAACCGACTCCAAAAAAATACACTACAAAGTGAAAAATAACTTCTGAAGTCGGTGGCAAAAAACTAAAATTCATCCAAAGACACCGATCTCCGAAATTAAAGCTATTTTTCACTTTGTAGTGTTTTTTATTTGGAAGTCGGTTGTTTTTTTTATGTAAAAAGTTTTTAGTGTAGGTACATAGGCATTATTTTCGTTAGCAGATTTTTTTCTTCTAAGTAGCTAATGCGTTTTTCTTATTTTTTTTTCACCATTGTCCTTATTTTGGTGGTTTCAATGACTTCTAAAACTTTTTCCATCTATTTTAATGGGAACTTATATAGAGTTAAGACTTAAGGTAGGTAAGGAGTAGGTACGTAAGGTAGGTAGGCCAGCGACAGCAGCATTCTGGAAACAGTGTGTAGGTATTATTGGATACTTCTTTCTCGAGCACCAGTACCTAGTGGTCACATGGAGGGTTGGTCAGCCCAAGTTGGGAACCCGAAATATCATTATCTCTAAGTACAAGATAAATAAATAAAGATATTACTTAACCTTATATTCAGGTATGACGCCTTTATATACTTCATAGAATTCTTCAGCGTTTGCGATATTCACGGAGAACATAGCCATGGCCGAGATGATAAACTTTCCAGAAGAAGATATTTGTTCTAGAATAGGGCCTACGTTGCCATCTAGTATCGCGTGTGGTTTGATCACGCAACAAGTACAGTCCTTAAATGTTGCTCTGAATGGGAAACGAAGCACGTTTTCATTGTTTCGGCCAAAAAATAATTCCAATATCTACAAAAGGTGATAAACCTATAATTAACTAATCATTATTATTATTATAATAAAATGCAACTACTTACTATGATACCTATAATTTGTTGTGATATCTACCCACTAGTGCAGCAAGTGGCACTTCGCGCCAATGTTCACCCATATTATAAAAGCGCCATCTATGGGCGCACGGCGCAACCGGTTCAGTTGTTCAATGGGTCATGAAAAACGAGCTGTCTGGGCGCGATCACAACGACACCTATACTATACGATCGCCAAGAGCTCTTTCTAATTCTATTCTATCCAGTGCGAAGTAGTCTTTGCCATAGACTACAGGGTGACTTGTAATTAGACGTATTCCTTCCAGCACGCGTAGCATGATGCTTTCTATGTCTACGAAGAGTAGACACAGCTCTTTCTATACAAAGTGACATTTTCTTTCTTCGTTTTTGACATCCCACCGTAGAAATCTTTCTTCAATCTGTCACTTTGTCTTTCGTTTCTAACTATCTTTGTCTAGGTCATTTTTTATGTAGACTATTTCAGAAGAAAGTTTTCTATACCAAATTGTCAAAATCAATCTGACGACTGACAGTTGTCTATGGTAGTGAAATATTCTACTCGACGGTCACAAAGTATACAGGGTTATCTGCAAAATCATGATTTTACAGAAGAGCGTTTTAAATGCAAAACTGTGATAACTAATAGAAGAAGAAAGCTATCTTCTCCTATTTTACATCATTTAGTTAATATTACCAAGGAAATGGTTAAAGGCCAATATTACTGTAATGTTATTTGTTCCAAAACACGGTACTTCGACACACTGAAAAAAATATGCTGTACTTAGTTGTGTTTAACGTGACTTAAACTAACTTTAGCTGATTAAATGAAGATGTCTTCCCTGGAATTTGTAAGCTTAATGCCTCAGTAACATTTTGAGATAACTGATGTCAAAGTTCATGTAGGTAGATCATTTTTGAAAATGGTTAATAAACTTCATCCTCTAACTTTTAATTGTTTGATGTTTTAGAAAATTTGGTTACATTGAAATGTTTGTTGAAGTATTAGGTATCCAACGGAATAGTAATGAAGGCCATTCAATTTAAGAGATTGAAGAAAAATGATATTTAGTGACAAATTCTGGGAAATTTTCAAAAAATCTTAAAATTTGTATTTTCTCGTATCCCATGTATTTTCGCCTAGGCTTTATGGGGTGCTTAATTGTTGCAAATGGGTCACACTTTCACGTCCTGGAAGGAATACGTCTAATTACAAGTCACCCTGTATTTATATAATGAGAGTCTTTGCACAGGATAGAAAGAGCTCCTGGCCTACATCAAGTAGACGCCCGGAAAAAATCCATCAATAAAGCTGTTTTCAGACTAGCGCGATTTGTCGCGCGACGCGACACCGGTTATTGTTATACCGTGAAGTTTTGTATTGACAAATCGCGCTGGTCTGAAAACAGCTTAACCCTCGAGCACGGACGTGTGCGCGTGCCGTATGATCGCTGCTGCTCCTCATGCAGAGGACGGCTTTGTAGGTATCTAGGTACTATACAACCTTATATTTTATTCATTACAAACCTCTTAAGGGGTCATTGTACTCATCATTATGAACAACTTTTACTATGGGACCAAAACTGAAATTACGAAAAAAAATCAGCTGTTACCTACATTTTGACGAGATATGCGAACATAAATGTATGGAACAGCATTTTTTTTTTTCGCGGGGGGTCCAAACGCCTCCTGCCGCTCGGCTCTACGCGGGGGTGGTGCGCGGTCCATGGCCCTTTACAGGGCACCGGTGTGGGCGCGAACCTCGAGGTTGCGGCCAGCCCGCCGGTTGCATGCAGCCCAAAGGGTCATGGCCATCCGGATGGTCCGGGGATACCCGTACGGTCTCCGGCGAGGCGGTGAGCCTCCTTGCCGGAACGCCGCCATGGGATCTGGAGGCTAAGGTCCTCGCCCACATTTGGGAGTGGCGCGAGGAGATGAAGCGCCGGAGTGTAACTCCGCTGCCGCGAGAAATCACTGCACAGCGGACAGAGCTCCGGTGGCTCCGGCGGGATCTCATGGCGGCTTGGAGTGTACGATTGTCGCAACCCAGATTTGGGCACGCCACAATTGCGGCGATAAGTCCCCTCTTTGAGGAGTGGCTAGACAGGCGCCACGGCGTCCTCACCTTTCGCCTGACGCAGGTCCTCATCGGACACGGTTGTTTCGGGAGGTTCCTGTTTCGCATAAAGCGGGAGGAAACGCCCGGGTGTCACCACTGTGTGGATCGTCCGGAGGACACGGTGGAGCATACGGTGGAGGTCTGCCCGGCTTGGGCGGAGCACCGCCGTGTCCTCAACCTCGTGGAGGCGATCGGCGGCAGTGACCTCTAGCGGACGTCAAAAATTAAAAGATTTGTTTTTCGTCTCATATTTACCCCGCCTGACCCTAGTTTTATATTAAAGCGTAGATACTCGTGTACTCGGTGTAAGTTTATTAACCAAAGGAATACGATTATTCAAATATGAACACCCCTCCCTTCCAATCCCTTTAAAAAAACATAGTTTTAGAAAATTATGATTAGGTACAATCTTAATCATTTTTTTCAGATAATAATTATTCAGGCCAAACTTCAAGTTTATAGATTAAGGGGGATGCGCAAAGGTAGCCCGCGATATTCATATTTTCTTACGATTTTTGCAATTTGCAGGTCAGTATCAGGTTGTATGTTGATCTAAATTATGATTCGCAGCCGTATCAAACTCTCTAAGTTCATGTAACTGTATTGAATAACTACTTCATGAAATCATGACATTTGACACCTTTGCTAACTTAAGGAGTTGTATTGCTAATTAAATCATTATTTGTTACGGTCGCGAATCATATTTTAATCAACATACAACCTGACACTGAGCTGCAAATTGCAGAAAACGAAAGAAAATTGGAATTTCGCGGGCTAATTAGCGCATACCCTAAGATTTTTCGTATAAACTACACCCCCACAGAGAAGAATTTTGAAAAATCTCTTGTGTTGATTCGAATAGGATTTGATTAGGTTATTTTTACAAATTTTCGAGTTAATCAAGCCAAGCAGTAAAATCGTTACCTGTAAAGTTAACAACCCCCCTTTTCACCCGGTTAAGGGGTAGATTTTCATGGTGTATTCCCGTTCGTCCCACTGCCGTCGTCCCCCTGGTGGGACGAACGGGAATTCGTGGTGGTCTTTATCAGAAGAGGTCTTATTGTCTCTTATGCATGGGTATGCAGTTATGCATGTAAAGCGAGGGGGGGTTATGTAATGCGTGGGAACCCATCTCTCGGATTTCATACACCTTAGATCCCTCTCCTCAACTGAAATCTACAATATTTGGGTATGTCGGAAGCATTAGGCATCAATGTTTCCGATATGAAACAATTGTTGAGGGAGCGCTTCTTTGGCCGCCTGGATAAAGTGCTAAATAGTCTTACAGGCGGAAACAAGGTAAGCGCCTTCTACGGATGGGTCATGCCGGTTTTTATGTATTGTTTTGTTACGGCATACTCAAATGGACTCACTCAGACGGAACTTGACGCTCTGGATAGGAAGGTCCGTAGATACTTACACTGTTTGACGGCTCCCAAAGGATGCTGGGAGCGCGAGTGTGGGCCGCGCACGCTTGAATGAGAGGATGCAAACGGAAAGTTCGTAGTGCCGAATGTAAAGTTATCGCGCCAATTTTTTTGATTTTTTAGAATGTTCAACCCAATGAGTACCAAGTTTAAAAATTTGTGTCTTAACAGAGTACACATAAGGCATATTTTTGAGTTCAATAAGGTTCTTTTTAGGTCTTTTTCTACGGAATTACAATCGTGTCTTATTTTTATCCGAAATGTTGGGTGTCTTATATTTACCCGCCTGACCCTACCCCTATTATGGTTTAGGGAAGTTCGTAAGGAAAAATTGTGCCGTCGGATTAACTCGAACCTTACCAAGGCCACGGTATAATATTATCGTGCCAAGGCTGATACATTAAAACAAAAAGGTACGTTTTACAGGGTTAAAAAAAACAACTCGTTAAGGGGTAGAACTTCTCAAAAGAGAAAATTGTGAAAAGAATTTAAACGTTCTATCGGCGAATCGTTCATCGGAGAAGCGAATGTCGAAGAACTGTTTCAGAATCCTACTCTTATAAGTACCTACATAATCATCAGAGGCATCCCTACCTCTTCAGCTTCTTTCCTCGTGTGACAGCCGTGGGCGATGTTATGGAGTTTATTACTTCCATACAATCGCCGCAGGGTTCCAGGTGCGGCTTTATCCGGGTCAGTTGATCCCAACCAGCGCTTCCATTCAGCAACCGCGTTAGGGCCAACCAGTTCTAGGCCAATCACTTCTCCTCCAGTTACGTAGTTAATTACAATACTTTAAATAAGTATAAATAGTTTTAAATCGGGTGTATGTCGGTATGATTAACATACTTAAAGGTACGTTGTATGTTGGTACTTCAGAATGGATACGATAGGTACGTCAGTGTTTCCGCTAACGTTTTTGGTTTTTCCCCAGTTTTTTTTAATGAATTAGGTATCCCTAAAATTCCCAAAAAAATAAAAATTTCCTTGCTTTAGGGAATTTTTATAGCATTAAATACGTACAACGTTAATTAATTCACGAGTTTACAAAATATTCACTATTAATCGAGAGAAACGAAACCAACTCTAGGTAAAATGCGACTTATTTCCGATGATGTCGTCTTTAGCCACGGTAATAGTAGAATTAACAATAACATGGTAAACTAAAATTAGATGAATAAATTACATTCATTACGAGGGAATCCCCTTTAATCAATCGGTGGTGCCATAAACTAAACTAGTACATTGGGTGCTGCCTACTTTAAACAACAGGGCTACCAACTCAAATTCAATTTTTCCCTAAAATTCCCTAAATCCCTGTCAAAATAAAATATCCCTAAGCCCTAAACCATGCTTATTATTGGCAATTTTTCCCTAAAAAAGGGAGAAATCCCTAAAAGTGGAAACACTGAGGTACCTACTACGTACGTAGTCCTTGTCATTCTTGTGTTTTGTGAAACTAATTGTTAGACCCATAACTAAGCCTTTTTGGAATTCGAATACATTGGGGTTTAGGACTATTATAAGGTACCTAAATACCAAAGTACTACTTACGGGAGCATTTCATTTCCGGCAATACCCTTATATAGCGACACTGCAAAATCTTTGCTTATCTTGCAGTTTTTCATACGAACTATACGGAATCCTTTCTTCGTTATGAACGCTATTATTTTTCCATGCATTTCTGCTGACACAGGTTTTATCAAAGCGAAAGTGCTGGAAAAAATCTTTATGTTGTGAATAAGTACCTAACTACTAATTACCTATGCGGTATGCCACGGGCCACCTATATATGTAAAGAAATCCCTAAAACAAAGCCGGCCAGAGGCATTGAGTTAAATGTAAAGGGCCTAGTGTGTGTGAGTTTCTTTTAACCATCTCGACTTTACGCATCGACCGCGTTCGGCGCTCCGATTGGCTCTTCACTGGTGAAGGCCGGCTGGCTGCCAATCGGAGGGCCGAACGCGGTCGACGCGTAAAGTCGAGATGGTTTAATGAAACTCACACAGTCTAGGCCCTCCGCACAGTCCGCACAGTGAAGCAAGGGCGTCGCCAGCCGATGGCCCAGGGGGGGGGGGGGGGCAAGTTGATAAGGACGATGGGAAAAGTATGATTTGTAGGTAGTCAAGAGCACATGAAGCTTTACACTTGTAGTGCGAGTTTTACCTCTACGGCGCACAATGGGGCCAAAATTGATTTATTTATATTTCTATGGATGCTGGTAGACATTTGATTTTTGACAAATCAGTTTCAAGTTTCAACTCGGTAGTATTTTCAATGTGTGGATTGGAAACGAACCTTTCGGGACGTTTTTCCCAAAACTATTCAGGACTGTAAAGCTAAAACCTAATAGGTATTATGACTCGGTCTACCACCAACCTTGGTAGAACCTGATTAGACCCCTTTTAGGAGATATGGAACTTCAAAAAACCAAATTAGATTCGTCCAAATAAACAAAATTGGATTTATAGATTATGTAGTTTCTATACATTAAAATGCTTGTATTTGACAATGGTTCTCTAGGGGGGGGGGGGGGGCAGCTGCCCCTCCCTGCCCCCCCTTGGCGACGCCCATGCAGTGTAGTGAAGGGTTCCGTAGTTATAAAGTTTTTTTTTTTTTTTACGATTTGTTACATAAGTACGTAATATATACGGGGTGGCAGGGACATCGACGCGAAGCCGATTACAGTTTTTTTTTTAAATAACCGACGAAAAATTTCAACGCACGGGGGTTCAGAATCATGTACTGAATCCATGGTAATCGGCTTCGCGTCGATGTCCCTGCCACCCTATATTTTTTCCGACGTTAAAATTAAGCATAGTTTTCCTCATTTAAGGCATTGTCCTACTCCACCGCGGCGCACGGTGTCCACGGGCACGCGGCGCATTTTAGCTACGTGGTTTCGTATGATTGACAACGTGGGTCTACGTTTCCACTGCAACACACGCTATAGGTACACGAAAATAAACCCACGACTATGTACGACGCTTCCCTGTTCAACCCGCAGGGAAGCTACGCACGCTTCCGTGTACCGCGTGCGCTGTCGTTGAGATGCGTGGGCGCCGTATTCGAGCAAGCCACGCGTGTAGCAAAGACGTCAATTCGTGCGTAGCGTGTCTGTGGGTTGCAGTCAGTGGACATTATCACATACATTTTCTTGCAAAGCGAAGCTAAACCGTATTGCAGTCAGGGTTGGGCACATAGATATCTGTTATTTATATTTCTATGGTTGGGCAGTATTTGAATTACTTGTAATTAAAATACGTAATTGAAATACAAATACGTAATTGGTATTTGTAATTCAATTACTTCTTATAAATGTAATTTGTAATTGGTATTTCAAATACCTGACGCTGAGGTATTTTGTAGTTAGTATTTCAAATACTTGTGGCTCCAAAATACATTTGAACATAAATACATTTAGCGATCATGAATGGGTGCGACTGCGATCTGCAGAAAATAGCGCTCGATAGCTTTCGTAAGCAAAATGGCGACCGCTAAATATGTCAATCTTTAAAGTTGGCAACACTGCACTTAAACTGTACTGTAGTCTGTACTGCAGGCACATACGTTAAATTGTCAAAATCAACTTGTCAAATTGTAATTTTCATTCGGCGATGGAGTGAATCATGTGAATGCTGTGACATATTTAGCGGTCGCCATTTTGTAAAATATGATGGTAAGAATATTCCCTTTGCCTAAGGCTGGGCTGGATTAGTTCTATTCTATTTATATACCTAACCTAACACCAGACTGTATTTTGTAATTTGAATTTTGTATTTTAAATAAAAATAGTTAAAATACTGTATTTTGTATTTTATATTTCAAATACACGACTTAAAAATATTTTGTAATTCGTATTTTAAATAAGTGCGAGATAGTATTTTGTAATTTGTATTTTAATTAAAGCAAAGCATGTATTTTGCCCAGCTCTATTAGCAGTGCGTCCGCCATGTTCATGGAGGCACGCACAGATGGTTTCGCGACTTTCGCGGCAATCCTACGCAAGAAAGCAGCGTCACTGCTGCTCAGAGTGCGTGTGAGTAGCAACAGCATCCTGAGTGTGATAGCGGACAGGCATGACTGTCCTTTTTAAAAAAAATGTATGCGTTTATGTGTAAACTAACATAGTCTTAAGCTCAATGTCACTAACAAAATGAATCATGTTGTCTGAAATTTAAATAAATAATGAACACATATGCGTAGCCTCTCCGTGCGCAGCGGTGGGTGGGGCTCCGCCTTTAAGTGCACATGATAAAGACTCACACTGAATTTAAAAGGAGAATGCTCCATAGAAATAAAACCCAGCTCCGGGGTAAAAGCGATGTAACTGAAATCATCAATAATATTAAGTAATAAAATAATAACCGGATATGATCGTGAATTCGTGATGCTTACTGGCAAACATAAAAACCGCCAGTTTTATTATTCAGTCATAGATATAAAAAATAGTTTTAATTATTTTTAATTACTTTATTTTAAAAAATTATATTAAAAAATGCGAGCTTGGCTGATTTTATATTTTTTACAATGCTTAAAGTCGTTGAAAATACTATGTATACATTTATCGTAGCAGAAACTTCGAGAGTTCAACATCAAACAAAATAGTCAGGATTTTATAGCATCGTCACGAGAAATAGTACAATATGCAATTATTTTATTGAATAAAGGACAGATTTAAAGCGAGGGCCATATATGAATCGCGAGCAAGAGAAGGATTCACGGTCGCGATGATTGAATCACAAGCGCAGCGAGTGATTCAAGTGTGAAGAATCCTGAGCGACGCGAGTGATTATACAATGTGTTTGGTCCCGGACTGTACAAACTTTAAGGGAAGGTAGTTTGCTCTATTTTATCAATAAAATTATTCTACATGGGGGGTCGGAACCCAACCCCCCCTGAATGGCAGCCATTTTTGTTTTTTGATCGCATTTTATGAAGCGTGCATACTAAAATTACTTTAACTTTGGAATTTAATGTCCAATTTTCGTAAAATAAAAACTTTTAATAAGTGAAAAGTGTTAACAATGGGATAAATAACTCAAATATTGACAATAAATGCTGCATCATATTGAAATAAATGCTAAAAGATCAATTTCACGTTAAAATTAACATTGTTTTTTTAGTTTATCAAGGTTATTACAAAATTCACCCCCGAGAACTTTCTTTTTTTATGTACTCGCCTAATAGATGTTTAGTTTACCTAAATAATGATACCAAAAACTCGATTCTATGACAATTGGTTTAAGAGATATTGGTGTTGGAACATAGGCTTGCGTAGGTAGTGAGTTCATAACGGTTAGACAAGTACATAAAAAAAGAAAGTTCCTGGGGGTGAATTTTGTAATAACCTTGATAAACTAAAAAAACAATGTTAATTTTAACGTGAAATTGATCTTCTAGCATTTATTTCAATATGATGCAGCATTTATTGTCAATATTTGAGTTATTTATCCCATTGTTAACACTTTTCACTTATTAAAAGTTTTTATTTTACGAAAATTGGACATTAAATTCCAAAGTTAAAGTACTTTTAGTATGCACGCTTCATAAAATGCGATCAAAAAACAAAAATGGCTGCCATTCAGGGGGGGTTGGGTTCCGACCCCCCATGTAGAATAATTTTATTGATAAAATAGAGCAAACTACCTTCCCTTGAAGTTTGTACAGTCCGAGACCAAACGCATTGTATAACACGTGACCGACCGCGATGGTTTACTTTAGCGCAAATGTAATGCCGGTAACCCTCCCGGAGGTTTCACTTCCAAAGTTCCAACTCTAAGACCAATAAAAAAGTATGAGTTCCAACTATACGAATAATAAAAGCGCCGGGTTGTGTGTGGCCGAGTGCTGGCGTCGAGCAGAGGGTAGAAAGGGCTGTGTTGTAAACGACCCTGGAAGTGCAGTGTGCTGTGCCAAAGTTGCTGCCGAGGCTGAAGGTGATGACCACCAGCATGCAGCGGACGAGCATTCCTCCGACACAGCCAGCCGGCATCCACGGCTTGAACGGGTTCAAGCCGTGGATGCCGGCTGGCTGTGTAACTCGCCTCACGAAAGCTTGTGGGAGTGATTATGATGACTTCTCGCTGAAGTAGTTGCGGGAAGGCTACGTTGACGTTAATACTCGTCAGAAATTTAGAGGTATGAAGAACAGGGTGTAAACTGTATAGAAAAGGGTGGATCCTCCGACCAGATGGGTGTCGTGTCTGGTGGGCAACTGCCCAACGATTGATGTCGGGATCTTGTATTATATATACACACATCAACACGGTCTAGGGATATTTTAAAAAAAGCGAATTACTATCAATGTGTTAATTATTTATATGACATGTATATATTTAAAAGATACGTTATTTAATATTCTACCATTTTTTAATAATGGTTAAGGTACTTCGATTAAAATTTCAGGATTTTATGGAAAAAAAATGAAGCATAGACGGAAACCGTATATGAATTAACTTTTAATTTATGAGTAAAAACTGAAAAAAATAGAAAAATAATTTAATTTGAGTTTATAAACTTGAAGTTAGTAGTCTGAGAAAGCGCCCATGATGTTCATAACACATCGGCAACGATTCGGCATGCTCAGAACAAGGTTGTCAATGTCTTGCTGCGGAATATTGTCCCATGTCCTTCTGAGGTGCGCAAAAAGTTGATCTTCTGTAGCCAGATTTTCAGAAACTTCCTTCAGAGCTCTTCTTTGCAGCATATCCCACGCATGCTCAATGGGATTTAGATCTGACGATTGAGCAGGCCAGTCTAAGGCCCTAACATTGTGAGTATGTAACCAAGCTGCTACCGTTCTCGCCGTGTGTGCCCGGGCATTGTCGTGCATGAGCAGGAAATCTTGCCCCATTTGTGTTCTGTGGGGCAAGATTACGGGCCCCAGCACCTGTTGGACGTATCATTCTGCCGTCATATTGCCCCGCACCCAAACGAGATCCGTCCGTCCTCCAAGACGAATTCCTGCCCAAACCATAATTGTTCCTCCTTGGTATGGGTGAACTTCCTGAGGGTTCTGAAGACGGCTCCATCGTCCAGGAACTCGCCAAACACGCGTCCTTCGTGAATCTGGATGGAAGCCGAACCTAGATTCATCCGTGAACAGCACATTGGACCATTGCTCACGGCCCCAGTCCACGTGGTTCCGAACCCATTCTAATCGTCGTCCACAATTGCCTCGCCGTAAAGGTGGGACCCGGAGTGGTCTACGAGAGCGTAGATTGCTTTCATGCAGTCGCCTTCTTGCAGTTTGGTCACTCACAAGCACTTGGTGTTCCACTCGCAGCCTTTGGACCAATTGAGTCGCCGTTGCATTTGGTTGAGCTCGCGCAGTAATTTGCAAAAATCGGTCTTGTCTGGGGGTAGTGATGCGACTTGGCCCCCGGTGCCTCTCCGCTACTTCACCTGTGGCACGATAGCGTGTCCACAATCTTGAAATTACATTTTGGTGGGTCCCTATGGCCTCAGCAACATTACGCTGAACAGACCCAGCTTCCGGCATTCCCACAGCTCGTAACATCTCCGCCCTCGTCAAATGTTGGCGTTGCATGGCTACAATACCTCAATTTTAACTTTATCTTTCGTTTAAAAATGAAAAAAAACTGTAACTAAACGTAATTCGTATTGTTTTCAAAATTTCGCACAAATGAAAATTCCATCTCCTACACATCAAGACATTTTTATGCCACCGAAACAAAAGAATTTTCAAAAATTTGAATTTGGAATTAGTCTGAGATAAATTACAAACAAATCGGTTTATAAAAGATTTCAATGCGGCCAGTACTTTTCGAGTTATTTAATTGAGTATAAAATATCCCTAGACCGTGTTGATGTGTGTATGTATGTTGATCGCGTGGTAAACATTGCTTTCGCGATTCAAGATTTAGTGTGGCGTCATGTCTTTGATGCACAGTTTGCATGTGGCAACGTAACGACCACACTATTAGTGACGATCAATCAGAACGCTATCTAAATAAAAATGCAGCAGGATGATTATTAAAACCGTCTCCGTGTCTGGCCCAACCTAAGAAATATAAAATGCTGACAATATGGGTACAGCTTCCTAGCGTTCTCCCGCCGTGCAGACATGAACAATAATGTTCTTTTTAATGGCGTCGCGTTCCTACCCTGCAGCGTGGTGTTGGTACAACACATACGTGTAGTACTCGTATGTGTATTTGTGTAATTTACGACACAGAACATTCTGTGTCGTAAATTGATCAGGCTGTAATAACAAATCATTGGGATCCCTAAATACTAATACTTATTAATGAGAGTGTCGGTAACATTCTTTAGTTAGGAGGGTGGGCAATATTTTATCATTTCACGTTTTTTTTTAATGTGTTTAGGAGGCAGTGATTTCTGGGGCTGCATATATTTTCACCAAGCATTTTAAAACCATATTTTTGAATAAAGTAGCTCGTGGCTCTGAGGAGCTCGTGGCTAAGTAATAACAGCCGCATGGATCGATCCATCAGGTTAAGCTACGCTTGCCGGGGTTGGTCCGTGGATGGGTGACATCTTTACATACCCAATCTCCTCCGTGCCTCGGAAAGCACGTTACGCCGTTGGTCCCGGCTGTCAATCGTGGATCTTTGACAGGCTTTACGAGTCGTCAGAAGCCTGAAAGTCTTACACCAGTCTTACCATGGGGTCTTATCGTATTACCCAGTTACTGGGTTGTGGAGGTCAGATAGGCAGGCGCTCCATGTAAAGTACTAGTATTCAGCTGCATCCGGTTAGACTGGAAGCCGACCCCAGCATATTTGGCAAAAGGCTAGGTAGATGATGATGATTTTTGAATAAAGTAGGTAATTAAAAATAATTAATTAAACTATTTTTGTAATTAGATGCCTTAATAATAAAACTGGCAATTTTTATATATTTGCCAGTAAGGATCATGATCATAACCGATTATTATTTTGGTATTATTATTATTATATAAGTATCGCTTTTCCCCCGGAGCAGGTTTTTTTTTTAAGCATCCTCCTTTAGTCGGGGGTCGGGACATTCACATTAGGTAGGCTCTAAAAACAATAGGATAGGCACGTTAGCGTTACCTTTCAAAATGGTTAAACATTGCTTTCCGAGTAGCTGGTGTACAATCTGTTATACGTAGTAATTTCGAGAATACTAAGATGATATTGCCAATTTGTAGCATTTCCAATTTGAGGGATGGCATATGTACCCGTGTTACTAGGTTTTTCCCTTTTTTTACGTCTATTATTTGACATGAGTTATCAAAAGGAAAATAATTTAGGACTAATTCAATTATATGGTCGGCCCCTGCGTCATACATCTCGCACAAAAAGGTTAATTTGTCAAAATAATCGGCCACCTGCAACATCAATATAATCTCTAATTAGGTACATAATATTAAAATACTTAGTAGCGAAGTCAAGACTACATTGAATATTTTATTTAAAAAAAAAAGTAGTAGCTGGGGAGCCCAAGCGGGGATTTCGGGATTTACTAAAGCGCGGCAGATTAATATACAGAGGGATACCTTGTACGCGGTTAAGTACCTCCACCAAATATGAGCCCCATATATACTCGTATAAGGCCGCCCGTCAAGGATATAGGATCAGATTAGTAAAATAAAAATTGATCATCAGAATTTCTCGACCGCGTCAGATTTAACTCGACTGTTAGATATAACAGACTGTTAAACACACTGGCAACTGCTGTGATTGGCTGTTGTCATGTCAGTGAGCCAATCAAAGCAGTAACCTGAGTTTAATGACCTGTTAGCTAATTTTTATTTTTGGTGAAATTGGGTCTAAGGTAGGGTGAGTTAATTACATCATGCTAAAAAGTGTATATTCCACTAATCTGACAATTTGAGAGTGACGTAAAGAAAGGGGAGGACTACAAAGTTGTAAAAAAAAAACGTCATCTCGATATTCTTGAGCGTGGCAATTTTCTTTTTTATTTTGAAGGAAATTTAAGGATAACGAAAAATATATAGTCCGAAGTAACAAAAATTCGTCGATACAGATGAGCAATCTGAGGATGAAATCGAGCCAGAAGAGAAAGATGATTCTACTGATGAAGATGATGATTAATTAATCAATTAATTAGGAAAAAATATATATTTTCATATGAATATTCTACTTAATTAAAAAACATAGGTACACTTTTTTATTTGCATGCTATTTCTTGAGCTTTTCAATGAATTAAGTTGAGTTTCTCCGGGAGTACAGCTGCTGGCAGGCAGAAGTGAAAACTTGAACATTAACTTTGTGTATTTTTGAATATTTTGGAATGGTTAGCTAATCTAAAGCAACAAAACAAAGTTGATAAATATTTTCTTTTTCTGAACCCTCGACCTCGCGACCTCCTTATAGAGGCTTCGCGACCCCCCTAGGGGTCGCGACCCACAGGTTGAAAAACACTGCTCTAGATAATCGTCAGTTTATGAGACAGCACGTCTAGGATATAAAGATGAACCATAATATTATATAACTTAATCTGACGCGCTTGAGTGTTTCACTCACAACGACACATCTAATCTCCATAGACCGATGCACCATTCATTTAGGCTCCAAACATATCCCAATAATTCACATACATATTCGTATATCTATTCCACTTTTTGGTTATGCTGCTAAGCCCAAATGGCTACCATAAATAATATAAATGACGAGCTTGATCAAATAAATTTTAATTCTTTTGTCAGTAGTCCAGAGGAATGTTTGAAATATTTCAATATTTCTAATGGCAATAATACCCTGTTACATATAAATATACGTAGTGTGAACAAAAACTTTAGCCAGCTCCAAGTACTACTAAGTTCAACCAAAATTGACTTTGACATTGTCGTTTTAACCGAATGTTGGCTTAGTAAAGCTACTTATCTACCAGCATTGGATGGTTTTGTGTCGCACTCGACAGCTATCAATGCAAATCAAAACGATGGCGTCATGATTTACACGAAACTGAGCCTACATAGCTACGTATGGGAACCGGAATTCAAGGGTGGAAATTGTCTCGTATGTCAAATAGACAAAAACCTTACGGTGGTTGCTGTGTACCGTTCTCCACCATTCAATTCAAAGGAAAATTTCGACCATTTCCTAACTAGCCTGAATAATGTCTATGACGGCCTATCTTCGTGCCCTAATATCGCCATTGTAGGTGATTTAAATATTGACATTAGACCAGAAAACAGGGATGTCCGTAGTTTCGACTACTTAACTCTGAATGCTTCTCACGGGCTCATGCCAACCCATGTTTTTCCCACTAGGTTAGAACATTGTTTAGACCACATACTGCAAAAGTCTAACCTTTCATCAACTACAATTGTTTTGGATTCGTTTATAACAGATCATAGAGCCGTCCTACTTAATATTGCAAAAGCCAACCCACAACGGAAAACCTGCCACTACATAACTCGCATAAACCACGAAGCCGTTATGTTGGAGTTAGAAGTGGTCGATTTTGCAAGTATATACCAAATAGACGACGTTAAGCATGCATGAATGAATTCATAAATATAATTAAATCAGCCATATTAAAACATTCGCAGATAATAAAAATTCCAAGAAAAAAAAGGATTATTAAACCATGGATAACACCTGGTTTGCTTAAATGTATACAAAATCGAGACAAAATGCACATGAACTCAACAAAGACACCAGACAACCTGATTCTTAAAACCACCTACGTTCGGTACCGAAATTTTTGCAATGATTTACTTAAAAAATTAAAAATTTCATATGAGCAGAGCGAACTAGAAAAAGCTAGTAAGAACCCGAAAAATTTGTGGAAAACAATAAAACAAATAACTAACACATGTAAAACGCAAGTCAGTCCTTCTGAGCTATTGGAAATACGAGATAATCCGAAATCCTCCGTTAACGAAGTTTGTCACTTTTTTAGTACAATGGGGAAAAACCTGGCAGCAGACATTATAACACAGAACCTAGGTTCGTCATCCCCAGCTAGTAATAAGGACCCCTTTATCGGGAACACCCCTCAACACTCCACATTAAATTCTCCTGCCATTCTGGACGTCGACGAAGCCGAGGTAGAATCAATTATCCTTCAATTACGGAATGACTGTGCAGTGGGCTGGGATGGAATACCATCTTCTATTCTAAAAAGCTGCCGACATGTATTGCTTCAACCACTAACCTACCTCTGCAACCGTTGCCTACAGACTGGAGTTTTTCCCGATGCCCTGAAAAAGGCAATCGTTCACCCTATTTACAAGGGAGGGAGTAGAAATTGTGTCAATAATTACAGGCCAATATCTGTTCTGCCAGCGCTATCGAAAATTCTTGAGAAGATTCTCAATAAGTGTTTGCGCAGCTTCCTTAACAAAAACCAGATCATTGCTGACAACCAGTATGGATTCCGACCTGGGCTGTCAACAGAAGATGCTGTACTGGATTTCACGCAAACGGTTGCTAAATGTTTGGATCAAAAGATAAAAAAAGATGCCTAGGTATTTTCCTAGACCTTTCCAAGGCATTTGACACAGTTTCTATTCCCTTACTTACCTCTAAGTTGGAGCTTCTCGGTGTACGTGGCATATTACTAGATATGTTTAAAGATTACCTCAGAAATCGTACTCAATGTGTCAAAATTGATGCGTACTTTAGCGACGAGGAATCAGTGTCATATGGCGTTCCTCAAGGAAGTATCCTGGGTCCAACATTATTCCTTATTTACGTCAACGATCTGTGCAGAATGAGTCTCCTAGACTGTAATATATATGCGTATGCAGATGACACTGCTATTCTCGTGCAGGGACTTACGTGGGACATAGTCAAAGCAAAAGCAGAAATGGTTCTGGCTGAAGTAATGAAATGGCTTAACTCAAACCTACTTACACTTAACCTGCAAAAAACCACCTATAATTCCTTTTGCAATACGTCGTAACACCGCACCGACGAATACCTTTAATTTAACTGCTCACACATGCTCAATCACCTTAGGACCCTGTACATGCCCAACACTCACTAGAACTGACAGTGTAAAGTATTTGGGAGTGCAGATAGACGACGGTTTACGGTGGAACAAACAAATTGATGCCCTCACTACCAGAACGATGCTCCTGATACACATTTTCAAGTCTCTTAGACAGTCGGCTAATGCTGACACTCTGAAAATCGTGTACTACGCTCTATGTCAATCGGTCATTGGCTATTGTATCGCTGTTTGGGGCGGTGCAGCAAAGACTATCCTTCTGAGAGTTGAGAGAGCGCAGAGAGCGATTCTAAAAGTCATGACGAAAAAGCCCTATAGATACCCAACTACTGAACTCTACTCTGACTGCAAAGTCCTTTCGGTTCGTCAACTCTTTGTGCTTAAATCGATTCTTAGAAAACACACCAGTCTTCCTAAGTCCGACCCAAACAAACGAACATGTGTTATCCCGGGTACTCAGCACAAAACTACTTTCGCTAAACGCCAGTTTTATACCCTAAGTGGGCACATTTACAAAAAAGTTCACAAACAATTAAACATTATAGATTTAAATTCACACACATTAAAACAAACAGTAACAGAGTGGCTACTACAGAAAGACTACACATACACGGAGTCTTTACTTACTTACATCGCCTAAATGAAAAAACACACACAAACATATTCACACATACATCCACACACATTCACCCCTATATCCACACACACAAACCCACAACAAGCACATACCACATCACACCACTACACGTCCCCTCCACTTTACTCGTACACGCACAACTATTACTACTGTCAAGTTTAAACGGTAGATCGACACTGTCCACTGTTGTATGAAAATTGTGAATTTATCAGTTAGACACTGTCTCTTAAAATACAGGATAACCTAGTTTAAGAGGCAGGGTTACTTAATTATGTACAGAATTGTTTTTTTTTTTTGCAACACACTGTATAGCCTTCAAAAGTCTACCCACTAGTTATATCTACTTGTGTACATTTCTGTAACTACTTTGGTAAATAAACGTTATTATTATTATTTTCTCGTCTCTTGACATTTCTCGGGACCCTGGGGTCCCGGACCTTTGGAAGGCGTAGGGGCCGAAGCCAACTCGCAGAGGCCCGTTAGACGTTTAAATGAAATGAGGCACCAACCGACGATTATCCCTGTATGCACTATGCACGTGCACCCAAGGACAACCCCCGGTTGGTGTAGGACTATTGCAGGATATGGAAACAAATATATTGGCCTATGGGTTTGGGTGGCTGAAGTTGACTGGTGACCTGGAACTATGGAAAGACTATGGCCCCTGCCTGATCAATGTTATGATATACACGGATAATGGCAAGGGGTGACTTGCACACTCAATAATGGGCCCCCGAAAACGGTCGCTAGCACAAGGTGTCGTAGCGACAAGGGGGCAACATGTCCTGAGGTGCTTGAGGAGTGGAGTGGTATTCCACGGCTTTCAGAACAATCCCAGAGCCCGGAAGATGGTCAAGATCCCTACGAGCACTTACTGGAATACTTTCTTCCTCCGAACACGTTTGCTCTTGCGAATCTCCACTCAAGCCGGCCAATTAAGGCAAGAATGAGGTGGGAGCTCTGTTCCTCGTCAGTGTTCACTCCAGCCGGCCAATAAAGGCAAGCCAGAGATGAGAAACAAGATTTCTCCCGGGAGATAGGGTCCGTGGGGTCGCTACTGCCCAACAGCTCGCCACATACTGCCCTGCGGTTTTCTGTATCTCTCTTGGTCTGGCTCCTCATTCTAGACCCGTTCCGGCAAAGTAAACTCTACCGGCACAGATCTAGAGATCGGAGCGCGCAAGCCCCACCACGACGTCAACGTAGAGATACGGCGGTGGGGTTATTATTATTATTATTAAAATGGCGAATTTTTTTTGCACATTATAATAATGGTCGCGAGTTTGCGTCACATCGAAATCGTCAGATTATTGAATGAGAGGTTTTTTTTAGGTTCACTTAACACCCCCTTAGAAAATCTGACGCGCTCGATTAAATTAATTTTTTTTTTTTCATTTTCAAACCTTACGTCGTACGACCACCCGCATCATGCAAACGATCAGATTAACATATTTTGATGCTATCCATATCTGACGCGCTCGAGTATGTCCATGCAACAGTATTTTTTTACATATTTGAAAATCTATAGCCGCTCCCCCCACCGATGAAAAGGTACCTATACATTATATAACATTTTTTTCTTCTTATCATCTAACTAAGCTTTGCAACCCAAACCCAATAGGTCTCTTTGACGCTAGAGTAAATCCCTATTTAGCATTATGGGCTCCCCAATGATAGGGATTAAATTAAAAATATCATTGGGGCTCCCCTATTAGGTCTGGCAAGGAATATATTGACGGGTTTGTGATAAACCGCGGGGCTTTATGGGTTATCCGCTAAAGCCCGGTGTCTTCGAATCGGAGACAGTTCTTGCTGTTTATTTATTGGAAAAAGTGACGTGAGTTGACTAACTGTGAGTAGCCAGTAGGTAAATTCATTTTGTGACGTTAAAACGCCTGTTACAGGGTCGCCAACCGCGTCCTGACAGAGGTGACCTTGGTGGTTTACAATCGTGTAGATGATGTTTACGACCAAACGTTGAAACAATTTTGCCGGTCGCCAACCAAGGTCACCTCTGTCGGGGACGCAATTGGCGACCGTGTAGCAAGCGTATTACCGACTCAACCTCCTCTATACTCTATTCGTCCTTGGTCACTAGCGCAGCTCTTTAAACCAAGGTCGTTGGAAGGTCAAACGAAATTTTGGCGTAAACCATCATCTACACCAGGGATGCACAGACCACGGCCCGCGGGCCGCATGCGGCCCGCCGCACGGTGGGCTGAAAATGGCCTTTCATAGACTTAGCGACTTGAATGTTGAAGGGTCCTTTTTTTGGCTAGAAATGGATTCTGTCGATCATTACTATACTATAAAATTTCATAAGAGGCAATTGCGTGTACAAATGAAGGAGTTATAATTTTTTTAAGAAAAAATTGTATGGAGCTGACATGAAAACTGAGGATATCTCTGGAATCATAAGGTTGGCCATTATATCCTTACACACAGATGTAATTTTTTGACATACTTCGTATTGTGGCACCATTTGTGCTCTTTTTTTAAAAAAACCTCAAATATTAAAAAAAAATCTTTTTATGTTGATGATGCTTAAATACTTTAAAATTAAGTATGCCAAGTCTAGTTTATAATATTTTTTTATACTATAGGCCATAATAGTCTTAGAGATCACAAAAATTCGTTTCAGTAAATTGAAATGACACGGTAATTATGAATTACCTTTTGAATGTAATCTCCTCTAATGGTCAAGTTCACATTACCTAATGAGCTCATTGAGGTAATCACCTCTTATGACTAAATACATATGTACCTAATGAATTAACTAATTAAAAGGATACACACAACAAATAATTAGGGTATACGTTAGTTAGTTTAAAAAAGTGAAACCTCTGTTCGTCTGTTGGACATATTCAGCAATCCTTTCACGATTTCAGTTGAAAATGCGCCAGAGTCAATGCAGTTAGAAATTATCGACATTCAAAACGACCAAGATTTACGCAACAAATTCAACGAAGGAGACTTGCTGAACTTTTACCGCTGCATTGATAAAAATACGTACAAAGAGTTGCGCATAAACGCTCTGAAATGTGCCAGCTTATTTGGTTCTACCTAAACCTTTTCAATACTAAAAAATCGAAACCGCCTTGCAAACGAAAGTTTGGAAGCAGTTTTACGTGTTGCTACAAGTAAATTTGAGCCAAATATAAAAAAGATTGTAAGCACTATGCAGTGCCACGCTTCAAATTAATAAATTCTTTTTCAATTTTAATACATTATTATCAATTCTTTATTGTCTTTAATTACCTATACTTCTGGCGGCCCGCCATCAGTTCATAATTTGCCCGAGTGGCCCCTAGTCTTAAATAAGTCTGTGCATCCCTGATCTACACCTACACGGTTGTAAACCACCAAGGTCACCTCTGTCGGGACGCGGTTGGCGACCGTGTAGGAGGCGTTTAACTTGAATGACAAGTTATTTATCGTGTCGGAGCGGTGCTGATATAATTAACAGTGTTCTTTAATCTGCACTAATATAAAGAGAAAAGATTTGTATTTTTACCCGACTTCGGCGAAGCAAAAAGGAGGGTTATGATTTTGACCGGTATATTGACAGCGAGCGACCGGACAATACTACCTTCTTATAGGAATAAGGTGTAGGATGAAATAGGTACCTGGATACTATTAGAGAGAGTGCAGTGGCGTAGCTAGGTAACCAAAGGCCCTGGGGCAAAAAATAAACTAGGGCTCCAAGTCCCCAACTAAACTATTTATAATCGTTTGTTCCGTATTCGTCGTGTTCCGAATTCGACGGTCCTGGAATCGTTTATTTATATTCCGAATGTGGGAGAAATTTTCACTAGTTCAATTTATAGTTTGTAAGTCAGAGTCCGAGGGGCCCCCTGAGCTTCGGGGCCCCGGGGCACTGCCCCGTCTAGCCACGGTATGATTACCGTGGTCTAGCCCTCCGGTAGCTACGCCACTGGGAGAGTGATACTGATAAGCCACAACTACAATAAAATTATAATAAGTAGGTATACGTATTATGTTCTCTTTAACTTTGCGAGGCCATGATGGGCATGTGTAGGTACATCGAGCGTGTGACATGTCTTTATATGCTAAGAAAACAAAAATTGTTACCATTTTGCTGCAGCCACATAAATAGTTAAATTAATCAGAAATATATAAATAACAATTATTTAAACTAATGTAGATTTCTTATTAAAAATAAAGTTGTTTAAAAAAATACGACTTGAACACTGACTTATCAAATATAGATACCTACAAAAACACAGATACCACAAAGTACATAAAATAGTCATAAGCGTAGACTCTACAAAGTACCCTATATCTGCCTACGTCACAAAGCAGACGCTTCGCTTTTTGTTTATTTTTGCAAGATTTTGCCTTTCAACCGGAATCTTTCACTCTTTATAGGTACATCGAAAATTGAAATGAAAGAAGCAGATGAACGTTCATTACTTCATAGTTTATTGTTCATTCCTATATTATATGTCATGACATCCACGCGGGCGAAGCCGCGGGGAAAAGCTAGTGTAATAGCTTTTACGTGCAAAATGTCCCACGGCATTACCTACGTCCTACATACCCAATAACCGAGGAAAAGGTCATTGACTCCTACCGCTGCGCCCGCGTTGCTGTCAACGATAATTAGGGTAGTGGCACCAATAAATGAACGATTAAGCTTTTTTGACAACTTTAAATAGCTGTAACTCAGTTATTTTATGACATTCATGCATTTTTTATTTTTTTACATTTGGCCATAATCCTCAGGATGCGACTGTTTAAAAAAAGAACCGTCTAGATCTACCATTTATTTTTATAAGTTGCTTTTTGTCAAAAAAAAGGGGATTTACCCCAATAGTTGAACACTGAGCCCTAATTATGAACATTTTGGACCCATTACTTGAACTAGCATTTTAATATTACCGATATCGGTCCACTTTGTGAGCGGGCTCCCAACGCTATGTTTTCCAGTACGCAGTCGCAAATCCAGAACCTTTCGGCCCCATTGGCCATCTATTCAGCGAGCAATGTGCCCTGCCCACTGCTGCTTAAGTTTGGCAATTCTTCGGGCTATGTCGGTTACCTTGGTTCTCCTACGGATCTTTTTCATTTCTGATTCGATCACGTAAAGAATCTCCAAACATAGACCTCTCCATTGCCCTTTGGGTGACTTTCAGCCTGCTTATGAGACCCATTATGAGCGACTACGTTTCAGTGCCATAATAGGTCATCACTGGCAACACGCACTGGTCAAAAACTTTCGTCTTGAGACATTGTAGTATATGATATCTGAAGCAGATTCCCGAACGCCGCCCAGCCGAGTCGGATTCGACGATTGACCTCTTTCTCGAAGTTGAACCTACCTAGCTGAACAGTTTGCCCTAGGTAAACATAATCGTCTACAACTTGTGAGAGTGTAGAGTCTCCGATTTTTATGAGGGTGGGTGTTACAATGGGCTTTCGATATGACCTTCATTTTGTCCATGTTCATTTTATGACTCTCTTTCGGAAGCTCTACTGAATTACTGAAGACATCGAGAATTGTACTGAGGTCCTTCATGGTCTTAGTTATGACTAATCTTAGGCAAACCGAATGTGATTGATGTATTCGCCATTGTAATTGATGCCAACCCTTTTCCAGTTCAGAACCTGGAAGACATCCTCCAGGGCAGTGGTGAACAGTTTCGAAGAGATAACGTCTCCCTGTCTCACCACTCAGTCACACAGTTTTCGATGTCTGGTCCTGGGAACAGACCTCGAAACCTATTCTTCTGCAGCGAGAGTGCTGATGTTTTTGACGTTTCAAAAACGGTTAGCACCTCGATGTACCGATACTCAATCTGGCACCGTTGGAGAGACTGCAGTACAGCCCAAGTCTCGATCGAATCGAAGGCTCTCGCGTAGTTCACAAACGCTAAGCAGAGAGGCAGTTTATACTCTTCGGTCTACGGTGCTAAAGCTTTTGCGGAATCCGGGAGGCTGGAAGTCGTCAAACCAGCGCGCGAGACGATTCGTGATGACTCTTGAAAGCAGCTTGTAGTCAACAACTGGAATGGCATGGCAACAATCGAATTGGTTTTCCATCGGCCTTCAGGAGTTCGGCCGTAATTCCATCATCACCTGGCGCCTTGTTGTTCTTAAGCTGCTTTAGAGACATCCTAATCTCGTACTAGCTGACGTCCGGAATGTCTTCGGTATACTGTCGGGTAAATCTAGCTCTTGGGTGGTTTGCCAGATTCGTGACAGGGTAACTGGTTGACGTGTATAGAAGCTCTCGATCTCTCTCAGTAGTTCAGGTTGACGGATACGATTCTGCCATCTTCGGTCTTCTGTTTCGCAAACTGGCTCTGCCCAATAGACAGTTCTTTGCCACTCGCTGCAGGTCTTGAAAAGTGACCTTCACCCCTTCACCACAATACCTACGGACTGTGTTAAGGAATAAGGTCCGTCTATTTAGCTGAAAGTATTTGAGTGCATCATCTGTAGATGATTAACAACAATTCAATTCGTTCATTTTTTGGATTAGGTAAAGAACCACAAAATGAACGAATAAAATCACTTCAGCGTTCAGCTTATGGCACGAAACCCAAAATTTGAACGAATAAAATATGAACATATTCCTTAGTTCAAATTTTGGGCATGAATCCTAAAGATGAATAGTACAAGATTTCATACTAAAATAAAGCCTTAAAAACAATAAAAAACACTAAAATAATGTGTTCAACTTTTGGTAACTAAGTTCATACATTTATTAAAATTCATAAGAGTTGATTTGTTTTGGTCTATAAGCGTGAGTTTATTAGTAATGATAGCTGTAAAAATATGCCTTTACTCCATTACCTGAACGCCGTTCATCTATTGGATCAAGCAAACAAAATTGAATCCATTACTTGAACACTAAATTTCTCTAAAAATACGGTATATAATGTTTAAAACTATCAATATAATCAAAACCAGATATAACAAGATTTTATTCTAACCAAATCCATTGAAATCTATCATTAATTCTTTCTTTAAGCTGACAAAATCCTTAAATTAGGAGGGCACTTTCCTTAAGTAGGTTTCCATATAAAACTGATTTTTGGTGGGAAGCGCTCACACAATGGCAGATTGCGAGCGCGTCTGAGTGGTCACTGTCAAAGTTGTTATGATATCGGGAAGAAAATATGTTACCCTAACTTGAAAAAAAAATTGCAGACATGTATCTAGCGGGGTTTTTTATATTTTTTACTTTTTCGGTCGGTCGTTCATCTATTGGGGGTCGTTCATCTTTTGGTGCCACTACCCTATTTTGTTACGCGTAATTTTAAATCTGTGTTATCTTTTAAACTATATTCATGATAATTATGATGTCAAGGCATATTTTAATCTAAATAAAAATGCCCAATTTAAATAACATATTATTTTATTGGCTACGGATTAATATAATAGGTAATTTACCGGTCATTAGCTTCGGAAATAACAATGAATTTTTCATAAAATTCTAAAAGATAAAAATTACTCTTATTTTAGACATAAAAGCCGAGTAATTGTGGTTATTTAATAAATAGGTAGGCACTTACATGATTTTCGAATAAAAAAATGAATCTAGCAAAGATTTTCCAATTACGTAACTGTCTTATATGTCTATGGAAAGATAAAGATCCAATAAATCATATTATATTAAAATTCCATTTTGATTGTATGCGTGACTGTTTCAGAATATTAATGCAAAGTAACATACAATTTAGGGAGCGTTAGCCCAAAGTAACTAATCCACGCGGACGAACTCGCGGGCAGAAGCTACATAGTTTTAAATAATCTCTTTAGACGAGACGAGGTAAATGTTGTGTTTCTATCTTTTGTGGTTGCGAAGATATTCAAGATACTGCTGGGGGAACGTTTGCGTACGTGTTTTGATGTCTGATTTATAATTTTTTTCACACTACTTCAGAATTAGTTTGCAATAAAAGAACAAAAAAAAATACACCGTTTAGAAGTTACGGTCCTAGCACTTCGAATAGGAGCTCTTAATTAATAAATTAATTATGACGAAATTTAAATACAGTTTGGGCCATGATGCGCAGCGTAGTTATATAACCACCGATTAACCGAGTTTCTTGTACCTAGATTTATTAATGTTAATCAATAATTAGGAAATTAGTGGTGAAAGCGTCAGGGCAGCCCGCGAAATTCAAATTTTCTTACGTTTTTTGCAATTTGCTCGTCAGTATCAGGTTGTATGTTGATATAAATATGATTTGCGACCGTATCAAATGTTTATTTATAAAATTATAATCATAGAAATCATCAATACAACTCTATAAGTTCATGTAATCCATGGGGATTATGCTAACATATGGAGTTGTATTGCTGATTCTAATGATTATAATTCTGTAAACCCATATTGGTTACGCTCGCAAATCATATTTTAATCAACATACAACCTGACACTGACCTGCAAATTGCAACAAACCTAAGAAAATTTGAATTTCGCGGGCTACCTTGGCGCATGTAATACATTCACGAGATAATCGTAAAATAGATATTATGAAGTGCGTTACCGCGGTAACAGATTGTTACAGAAAGGCGGCCACATTATGTTTTATGTTAACCTTCTGAAATGTATATTATGTAGTATATTAGTCTTATAAGTTTGGTACAGAAGACGCGTAGATTGTCGTTTGAGTGAAAAATATAACCTTCTACAGCCCGATCGAGTCGCTGCGCAGGAACAAATTTATGAGTTAGCGGGGGGTGAGGGGTGGAGTACTGCGCAGCGGGCAGCTAACTTCCGAACCGCCATTAACTTCGAATCGAACTATATCAGCTAATAATGAACTTTAGATTAATCTTTATGAGCCATACCTAACGTTTTTTCCTTCATAGTACCTAGGTATTGAATTGTATAAAAAAAAGTATTATTGACTAGGATTTTTTTGTTCTGTTTATTATTATAACGTGTTTTCTAATAAAAATAACATTTTTGTTTAAAAACATTTCCATGAATTATGTTTTGACTGCTTTTTTACTCATCAATATGGGTAAAAAATTTTACCTCGCAATCTTTACGTACAAATGACGAAACAAAATGCTGGCTCGCGAAGTCGCGACTCGCGGGGATGACAGACGTAAAGTGGGTGATAGACATGCGTACTAGACCGCGGTTTATAAGCTCGCCAACTTACTCGGCTCGCCATCGCGGTGACAAACGTAAAGCTAGCTTTTGCTCGTATCCCGCCTTGCTTCGCATTTCTTACGTCTGTCATCATCGCGAGTCACGACTCACGAGCCAGCATTTTGTTTCGTCATTTGTGTACCTAATTTTGTTTAGTTTTAGAAAAGTTAAAACATTGCGATACAGTGTGAGAAATCTTCACGTGTGTCACCGACGCCGCGACGGTGCGGCGGCGGCGCGGCGGCGAGCCAAGTAAGTTGGCGAGCGTTAACTGCGGTCTTTAAGTACGCCTGTCTATCACCCACTTAAGAGAGAAAATGCTTTTTGGTGCTGTGGTCCAAAGATATAAGTTTATTTCCCATTCGAAGTGACCTAAGTGCGAAAGTAGCGCCCTCAATGTTTTTCAACTATTTTTGGTCAAGCTGTTTTCTCTATGGTCCAAAGTCCAAAGTGTGATTCTCTATGGTCCAAAATCCAAGTCCAAAGTTCCAAATCCCAGTTACATTACATGCTCTGTCTGTGGCACAGATTAGATAACTAGTCTGTGGTTCCAAACATAGATAATACACTTGTTCCAAACCAAAACGCCAAAACGGGAACGCGGCGTGTTAGTGATTTGATTGAAGGTTAGGTTTAACACAAAATGGGAAAAATTAGGAAATCTAAGCCGAATAGAGCAAGGAGAAGCCAGGCGGCAGATGTTAGTGATGAGGACGAGCAACTCCCAGTTGACAGCAAGGAAAATGCTATTCAAACAATATTGGATCAGTTACAGGTGAACAAAATATTCTACTTGTTTATATCGTGTCCGATTTTTTGTAGTAAATTAGCCGATTTTATAGGCTCAATCCTGAAATTCGTGGTTAAACTCTTAGGAAGTTACAGGATGTTTAAGGTGGCCTTTGAATTGAGGAGCTTATATCTGAATTCCACCTAAAAACAACAAATAGGTATCCATTCTTTTTGAAAACTTGGTATGGTTTAGTAGTCTAAGTGAATAATCTGGACATAAAAAATAGGCTTAGTACTGTTGAATTTGAGATCGCTACAATGCATTGATTTTTCATAAAATCCATACATGACACTACGCTGTTTTTTGGAAAGTAATCAGCCAATTTGTGTGTTAATTCAGATACAAGTTACTTGTTTAGGAATAAATGACTGACTAAAACACATTTTTAGTATCTATTCAGCCAATCAAAATTTCTCATGAAGTTAAGGACAGTCTTCTAATACTGTTTTCTTGTAGCTATAGCGGTACATTCAGCCTCAACAGGTGTATACATAGACTAGGGTTGGTGGGTCGTCTTACTAGAATTCAATATTGATTGTCTACAATTTGTGTTCCATAATACTGTATCAATATGTACCTTAAATTAAGTACCTGATGTGTTATAAGTTTTGTGGCTACTCATAGTAATCATTGATACAATAATAAGGAACAAAGATGTAGACAATTAAATTAATCCTTTTTGATATACTACATTTTTCGGAGGCTGATGGCCAGTGACAGACTTAGCCTGTTGGGCCTAATTAATCAAAACAGCGAAATATTTGACATCTATTTGCGACGTTGCCAACTTTCAGAATAAACACTCTTAAGCATAATATGTTTAAGGGTGGCCAACTTGTCATATTTTTCATACAAACGCTTGTACGTGATCATGGCGTAGTATGACATCTTTCTTTGAAATTTTAATGTAATAATAATATGTATCTTGTGCACTATATCTAGGTTTCTATGAGAACAAGAAGTTAAATAAATTAGAAACAAATTCAGTATAAGCCTCCAAAAATTGGCTTTTTTGCACAAAAGACATTGACCAAATCTAGTATCGATATTTACTCTGCTGTGACTTAAGTTTATAATGTTGATAAATCTTGTTTTTAATTATAATAATTTTATCTGGTAATGCGAATCCTTAAATTCTCCAGATAAAAAAACACCATAAAAGTATTAGTTTTTATTTCGATTTCCTATTTTACCCATACATAGTTTTTTTTTCACGTAAGTAATGTCACATGTCATTGGCTTCAAAGAGTATGTAAACAATAAAACCTTCTTGACTTACGCAAAATAATTTATTTACGCATCGAACTATTGAAATTATAGTTCAATAATTAGTAACAAAAGATATTAATAACAACTAATTATTATTATGGTATTGTAATAATAATCTGTAGGTATTAAAAGTACCTTATGGTTATGACAAAGGCAGAATGTATTGAGATACCTTTGCCTGTTTCATTCATCAATAGAAACTCGCGGGACGAGAGACTGAGACGCGCGCGCATCCTGAGCAAAATATGCTGGCGTCCGGCGAGTTTTCTCTTTCTAGCATGTATGCACGTCCCATTCGTTTAGTTTTAAGTACAGTCTCGAACGGTAGGTCTTTAATAATAGTTTATTTTTATTGTATAATTAATTTAATGATTTCATTTTATGTTTTGAATGACATAGGCCATTATTATTTTGCAATTTGGATTTAATTTAATAACTTATGTTATGTTTCTATGTCGCATAGATTATTTTTTAAGTGAAGACTGAAATTGTCCCAACACTTACTTACGGCAAATATAAATGTATATAAAAATAAAAAAAAAGAAAGTTAAAGTGAATAAGAATATTCTGATTCACTTTAACTTTTTGCTTGTCTCGATAGACAAGTAAATATTGTAAACCCATCCGGGTTTAATTAACCACTTAAAGAAATAACTAACGTAAACACATTTTGCATAAAGATAAGGTCTGGTCTGGATTATAGTATATTTACATAAGCGTAAACAAGTACCCATAACAATTAAAATAAAATGGGTGCGGGTGAATCTGCGGGCAGAAACCAATATGTGGTAGAAAAACATCCATTGCGCTTTTTATGCGACTGTACGTGCGCCAATTATTGGCGCCAATTTTTGAATGCGCAGGTTCTACTCTGTGACTAAATTCAAAATTCAAAATTCAAAAGTCATTTATTCAAATTAGGCTGAGGATCAGCACTTTTCGAACGTCAAAATTACATAAGACAGTCCCCCAAAAACGCCCGCCCTTCACCACTTCCTAGTGCTTTTGCTGGAGAGAAGAAGTGGCGCAACAAACTCCCCAGCAGCACAGCTGTCTGTTCAGTTAGAAAAAAAAACTTGATTCTATACAATAGTAAGCAAATAATTTACATTACTCAACACAAAACATTCAATAAAATATATGCCATAATGTCAGCTAGCACGCGCCAATGTACCAAAAAAAAAAAAAAATATCGAAATCTAAACTCAAGCAAAAATAAAAAGTAAAAAAAAAACGTAAACAGAACTTAATACCCGAATTATAAAGCCTCCAGGCATAAAGGGCGTGCCCGCTTACATATAGCTAATAAAGCTGTAACTCGAAGTCACATAATTAGATATGATAAACTAGGACCATTGAAGTAAAAATAAATCAAAAATAGATCAACAGTTAGGCAAGAATAATATATAATCTACTGTCGAGGTCGCTAGCTAATCACATATTGCAATACAACTCATACGAAAACATTGTAATGAGTAGATCATGTCAACAATAAATAAAAATAAAATAAATTGTATAATAAAGTCAAATAAATTAAACATTCTATAAACTCATATAACCTGTCAGTAGGTAAGCTAATTCTGGAGAAAGAACATAAACATTGTCTTGAGTTAATCACAGCGACCAACTATTTTTATCGCTTAAGTAATCATTGATAGAATAGTATGCCTTTGAACAAAGGTTGGATTTTACTTTAGCTTTAAACGCATTAAAAGGCAAATCTAGCAGAGAAGTGGGTAGCTTGTTATAAAAGGTTATACCAAGCCCAACAAATGAGTTATGAACCTTATGAAGCCGGTGAAAAGGAGCTCGAACTAACTTCTTGTATTCTTTCCACCGATTGTGCATTTGTTTGTTTTTGTGAATATTTGAATTTTTTGATTAATTTCGTTTTCTTGAGCAATAAATAATCATTATAATTGCGTTACATTTGAAAGTTGCTCACTATGGGAGACTCAGTTCGTCGGTGTATTAACTGTTCGATTCTTCTGCGGTATTTACGTTGGCAGTCATTGAGAGAAGTTAGTGAAAATGTCTACAATACTCTGGCTTTTTGGATTTCTCCAACACCGGTAAGTCGACAATTCTCAAGGTTTTACTTACTTCTAAAGTCCCTAAATCAACCTTTATCTGTCGGAATTGAGGTCGCAATTGACGATCATTCAAAATACTAAAACGTCATTTTGTCAAATTCGTATTTTGAATTTACCAGCATACAATGACCAAAAGTCAGTAAGAGATTCGATACTAAACCTAGATTTTGAGACCTAATTACCGTGTAATGCCGAGATTTTATGATAAAATGGTAAATTACATTTAAAAGCCCTCAGATCATTCTCTAAATTAAACCATAAATCTTTGAGTCACAGCATGTTTCGTAGCGATACTAGGTTCCTTAGTCGCTTGGTCAATCTCTTTTTTTTACCTGAACTTTGGCCGGTCATAATGTATTCATGAATTGGAAAAGTAAAGAAAACATCTTCATAGAAACCTCGCACTTGTAATGAAGATGACAAACATTTATTTCACAAACTTGTAGGCTTACTCAAAAACACGTATGGCCTGAAACAAATCTTTACACACTATTCTTCGTACAATGTTATCGCGTGCTCACTTGCTTGTTAGTAGTTCTCACTTGCGCTGGATGAAACAACAAGCGTCAACGCGAGCGTGGTCGAAACGCTCGCGTTGACGATAGACAGACCGGGAAGGGCCCTCTTAACAGATTCGACCGCACTGCGGTGTGGATGCGTCAAAAATCCCCAATACCCTCAAAAGCGCGGTCGAACAGGTTACATATTTTGGCCTTGTTTGGGATTTCATTAAAAAGTATTTTTAAAGAATTGGGGGGCCCCCAGGACCGGGGCTCCGGGGCGGACACCACCTGCCGCCTCCCCCTTAGTCCGCCAGTGCTGATGGCAAATCATACCAAATATTAAAAAAACATTGAACATTAATGTTGTGCATTTTTTAATATTTTGGAATGGTTAGGGAATAGTTTCGCGCGAATTGCTTTATTTATCAATTTATACTTATTTATTTTCAAAATATAATCTTAAAAAAAAAAAAGCAGCAGCAGCTTTTGCAGTTTTTGCAGCAGCAGCTTTTTTTTTTTTTTTAATTTTTTTTTTTTTTATAATTTTTTTTTTTTTTTTTTTTGGGCAGCTTTTTTTTACCCATCAATATGGGTATAGTTCGATTCAAACTTAATGGCGGCTCCAATTTTGTTCATTAGTTGTGAGAAAGGGAAAAGAATTTAAACAAAACTATTTGTGATTTGAAAAGTTGAGTTCTTTGTTTTGCATGTGGCTGAAAGGGATTTTTCAAATAAGTTTTATTCATGAAAAATCACAAATATTCGCAACAAGTTTTTCGAAAAATGACTCAGGACTAGAGAATCCAATCCCGCATCAAAATCGCGATCCCGCAAGCCTGCGGGATTAAGATCATCAATCCCGCGGATCCCGCGGGATTTGCGGGATTGATTTTAATTATTATTCTTTTATTTCATTTTAATACATATAAATTACATTTTTAAATATTTCTTAAAAAAATGATATAAAAAACATTTAAAAATATAAAAAATAGTCGCCCATCGGCATCAGGAACAGGGTCCAAGCTGCCGGTGGTCAGGGCTCTAGAGAGAGGAACCTCCTCACTATGCGTGCCGTGTCTAGGAGTACTGCTTTCTGAATCAAGCCCTTGACCCAGCCGCGCAATGAGAGCCTCCTGAGGTGTTGGTCGAGGCTCTCCGCTATTAGGCCATTAACCGTTACGATTATCGGTACAATGATTGCAGAGTCCACGTCCCACATGTCGACAACCTCGTGTGCTTACGTAATTATTATTATTTTTGTTTCATGTAATTTAAAGAAAGAAAATACACACAAATATTTTTAATTATTCTTATCAACATGAAGCAAAGTTATCACTTATATTATAAATTAAATATAATGATGTTTAAGACAATACAATATTCACAATATTTCACGATTCATATTTAGATTTTTATTTGAAATAGAACATATTCATTGGTTTTAGAGGCATTTAAAATCAGCTTATTTTTTTTTTGACGTGCTCTTAGCACTTTGATAACTTGATAATAAAAAATAATAGTCCTGTCGTACGTTACGTAACCTTTTCACATCACAAGTAAGACGCAAATGACGCAATAACATTCTTTGACACTTGACACCGCGCGCAAAGGTAAATCCCCGTGCGCCGTAGGGGAATCCCCAGTCATAGAGTACTGGAACTGACATTGATTACGTTCCGTTCCGTCCGATAATAGTTCCGATCATCGTCTGAGCCTATTTTTCTTACTTTTTTTCAATCCCGCGAACGTGCGGGATCCCGCATGAGTAATCCCGCATTTTTGATCCCGCAAAAAAGGTGCGGGATCCCGCATTAGCGGGATCCCGCGTTTGCGGGATTGGATTCCCTACTCAGGACTGACACTTGATCACTTTTTTACAAGAAACTACTTTTGATTTTAAACATAACAAAGAATCATCAACATTTTATATGGTCTGGTTGCATGTGACTGAACCACTTTTTTCAACTTCGATATACGTATAGCAGAAAAATAATGTTGAAAAAAATTTTTTTATACCCATTAATGTATTTTTACCTATTTTATAAATTAGCAAACCATATCAAGAAATTTAAAAATGACAAATTTGTCTTCAGCTATCCTTGAAATAAATTCAAAATTTTATTTTATAATTATACAATATCCTGATTGATTTATTTTCGAGAGCGAAAAAGTGATGCAACTATTAACAAGTGCTGTGATTGTGACTGACACGAATGGTTCTGCGGCCCCCGTCCCGTAGATGGTGAAACTCCCCCCGTTACGTCTTAGGGTGGCGCGCGTGGAACACTACGCGCTTCCATCTCGGGTCCTATGTGGTGGGGGCGACGGATGTCCCCAAGTCCGTCACCCCTGGACCCATTAAGGGGGCTGGAAGAGGGCATTATCCGCCCTCCGCCGACGCCCAGTGCGCCTGTTGCGTGACGGGAGAGCACTTGTGATCTCCCTTTCCCTTCCTGCAGTTTCCTTCTGCGAAATAACTGTTTCGCAAAGTTTGTAGTTTTTTCGGAAGTGGGGCCCGAAGTCCCACCGGCTGTCGAGCACCAATCCTAGGTACTTCATGGTAGACTTGACAGCGATCCGAGCTCCCCCGACCACGACGTGTGAGCCGGGTGGCGGCGCCCGCCGGGGGCTATAAAACACCATGGCCTCCGACTTGCTGAGGGCCACCTCCAGGCCTAGGCGAGGTATGCGGCTCACCACCTTTGAGATCGCAGCCGTCGCCAGTAACGCTGTCTCCCTGTGCGAGCTCCCCCGGGCAGTGACACGTCTACCCCCGGTCCGAGCTTAACCTTCAGCACCCAGTCGTACCCAATGTTCCACGGGAGCGGGCCTACAACCGAGCCCTGTGAAATACCGCACGACATGCGACGTTGGTTTCCGCCATCACGTCGCATGTAGGTGACATACCTCTCCGACAAATAAGCCCCAACGATTGGGCGGAGGTAGGGAGTCACCTCATGATACCGCAGTGCCTCCCGAATACAACTCCAGGGCAGCGTGTTGAAGGCGTTGGAGATGTCCAAGGACACCGCCGACACCACCCCGTCCCGGGACACCGCTTCCGCCAGGACTCTAACCCGCGACACAGCGGGGATCGTGTAGCGCCCATGCCGAAACCCGAATCGGCTGTCGTCCAGGTCCGGCCCCTCTCTGCATAAGCGGCTGACGAGGCGGGCTGCGATTATCCGCTCAAACAGCTTGCCCACCTCGTCTAGTAGCACTATGGGCCGGTAGCAAACTTGTTTGATGTCTTGACTTTTTTGTAATAGAACTACTACAAAAAAGTCAAGACATCACAGACAGACAAACTGAAAATCCGGAGTCACACGTGTTAGGACATAAATCGAACAGATTACGTTTAAAAATATGATTGACATGTAAAAATATTTGTATGAACCTGTTTACAGAAATAAAATCATATGACTTTCTTTTATTTTAGGCTGCTGATGTGGAAGAAAAGTACTGTGGTCTACAAACTTTTGCCATGATGATAGAAAATCCAGAGAATATACCTCAGCTTATAAGTCGGGGATTGGTGAAGGTGGCAGCACCATTGTTGCTTGACCAAGCCAGCTCAGTGAGGAATGCGGCAGCTGGCACCCTCCGGAATTTATCTACAGTTACCATGGACACCTGTGATGCTATGATGGAACAGGACATCATGACTCCAGTCACATGTTATTTCCATGAGGTTTGTTGTCAAACAAAATACTTTTAAAATTCAAAATTCAAAAGTCATTTATTCAAACTAGGCTGAGAATCAGCACTTTTCGAACATCAAAATTACAAAAGACAATCCCCCAAAAACACCCGCCCTTCACCACTTCCTAGTGCTTTAGCTGGGAAGATGTGGTGCAAGCCGTGCAACAAACTCCCCAGCAGCATAGCTGTCTGTTCAGTTAGAAAAACTAAATTCTATACAATAGAACTTATGCAAAATAAATTACATTACGCAACAAAAAACATTACATTTAATTATTTGCTACTAGCTGCGCCCCGCGGTTTCACCCGCATAAATCTCCATCCTGTGGGAATATCGGGATAAAAAGTATCCTACGTCCTATTCCAGGCCATGGTGTACCCATGTGCCATTTCATCCACATCTGTTCAGCTGTTTTAGTGTGAAAGCGTAACAAACAAACTCACTTTCGCATTTATCTTCTTCTAATATATAAAATTCTCGTGTCACGATGTTTGTTGCCAAACTCCTCCGAAACGTTTTGACCGATTTTTATGAAATTTTTTGTGTATATTTGTTAGGTCTGAGAATAGGACGTAAACTATTTTTCATACCCCTAAGTGATAAGGGTGGTCCACCCCAATTTTTTTTTGATTCGGCAGCAATAAATACATACAACCCTAAATTTACATCCTGATCCCTCCTTTTACCACCAACCCCTACTTTTTGATAGCGATATTAGTACTTTAATAATTTTCTACTCTCAGCTACCACCAGCCCCTGTTTTTTATTAATAGCGAGTACTTAATAATTTTCTACTCTCGGCGGTCGATAATTGATCAGTTATCACTCGATCAGTTATTCCTGCCAGGCGTCTACCGGTGTCACTTCTCACCCCGTAAACAGCACAGAGTAGTGATGAGAACGAAGCCGGTCTCCTGTCTTTCTCACACAATAGGTACGTAGGTAGGGTAGGTAGGGCAGGTTAGGTGAATAGGAATATAGGTGAGGGTAGGTAGGGTAGCAGGTAGGTAGGTGGGGTGGGTAGGGTAGGTAGATAGGTAGAGCAGGGTAGGTAGGTGCGCCGTAGATAAGTACTTAGTGCTACCCGTGCGAAGCCGGGGCGGGCAGCTCGTAATACATAATTATAGTTAGGATATGTCAGCAAAAATTTTTGTTTTATGTATGTAACACAGCAATACTAAAAAAAATCCCGATTGCATAAACAGCGAGCTAAAAATATGGGAACAAGATTACGTAGAAAGTAAATAAATCTTGCTCAAAATGACAGCCGGCCCAGGGTAGAGCGAGTGGAGCGGTCGCTCTAGGCGCCAGATGGTGAGGGCGCCAAAAAGGGAAAATAAATGGGAAAAACAATTTCCAGTGCAAAATAAAATTTTGATGGCGCCTTTTGAGCTCCCAGCATTTTATTTAGTGACTAATTAAAATTAACACCAAATATTAATTTTAGTTGAATAGCAGTAAAAGCTTTCTTAATGGAGTATACATATATAGTCATTGGAGTATACTAATTAGAGCTACTTAATTTAATATAAATTCAATAAGATATATTGCCAAAAAAGTAGATTTTTGGAAATTAATACTTATTTAATAGGGGTTTTATTTATCCGTCAGGTTCTTCTTTTTTACCAATGAGAATTAAACCACTTGAGAGCTGATAGACCGATTTCGTCTAGGCATACGACTCACCACTGCGGGCCGGGGGACGAAGAAAATACAGCGGTTGTGATTGGCCGGTGCAACAATGACAGGACGTATGTTTTAAAAATAGTGACCCGCAAGTCAGTTTTGCACAATAATATCGATATCGATAAAATCGACGTCTATTAATTCTATATTTTTTTAAACTTTAATTGATAGGGTGTAAGGCTGCCTGTCCACTGGAGCGGAGAGGAGAGGAGAGGAGCGGAGATGTGCCATTATTAACCAATCAAATCTAAACTCAGGGGCGGAGTCAATATTCTAATGGTTAATATTGGCACATCTCCGCTCCTCTTTTCTCCTCTCCGCTCCAGTGGACAGGTAGCCTTAAGAGGGTTTATTCTGAAAGTTGGCAACGTCGCAAATAGATGTCAAATATTTCGGTGTTTTGATTAATTTGATAATATTTCTGTATGGAAATAAAAAATGTGGCTAACTAGCGAACTAGAATATTGATTATGAAATGCAACAATTAATATCGTAACACCGAATTATTATTAAAAAAAGTATTTGGAAATTTTCCAAATGCCTTTTTTACACCTATCAAATTCAAAGTTGCAGTTCAATTGCAATTCATCATTAATATTCTAGTAAGTTAGTTAGCCACATTTCTTATTTCCATACAGTATTATTTCCAAATTAATCAAAACAGGTAACTATTTGACAGCTATTTACGACGTTGCCAACTTTTAGGATGCGCCCCCTTAACTGGGTGCAAATAAAACACTGACGTTACACTTCAAATTTAACTTTATTCAATTAAATCAATGCTAAAATTGAATGAAGCTTATTTAATGGTCTGAAAGTATGTCTTATAAAAATAATAGCAATATTAATCCCTGTCGGATAGAACAATGAATTCTCATAATGTGAAATTCAAATTCAATTAATTTATTGTGCAATTAGGAATCACTTTTACAGGTCATTATTTGACAAGCTAGCTGGAGTCGAGATTTCCTAACTGATAGTCATAAGGAATGTAAAACTCATTAAAGTACCTACAGAAATTAATTGGTTTGTTATCTCTGCATCACCTTAAAACGGGTGATAGACATGCGTACTTAAAGACCGCGGTTTTTAAGCTCGACAACTTGCGCGGCTCGCCGTCGGTGACACACGTGAAGACTTCTCACACTCTATCGCGATGTTTTCGACTTTTCTGAACCAAACTAAACAAAAATTACACAAATATCAAAACAAAATGCTGACTCGCGACTCGCGGCAATGACAGACGTACGAAACTACGAATTAAGGCGGGCTACGAGCAAAATTTCAAACTGTTGGATCGCCGGCGAGCTTAGTCGGCGGTTTTAAAGTGCGCGTACTTTGGGTGACACACGAGCGAGTAAGGTCGCCGAGCCATAAGACCACAGACCTGCTCGCCTGTCTGTCACCCCTTTAAGATAAACTAGCATAAAATGCCTAAGGCATTCAATTTCTCCTTTCTGAGTTTTTAATAGTGCATAAAATATTAAATAAATTGGCTTATTCAATAAATTTGTTTGACCTAGCCGCAAAATTCAATTTTTCATTATAGTTTTACAAATTTCATCTCTACTTGACATAGTATGTCGCTTGCGTGACAATAACGGTTAAGTAAAAACATCGCCCGCCGTTATTGTAGTGAATAGCGTTATTGACAAAATAAGGTGACGAATAGAGCTGAAATTTGCAAAAATCCAATGAATATTTTAATTTCGCGGTTAGGTTGGACGATTCCCCTTAAGAGGGTTTACATCGTACGGCATTTCATACAAACTTTCAAGCCCTTGTTTTTCGAAATGACTGAACCGATTTTAATGAAACTTCATACGCATATGCAAGATACAAAGGTCTAAAAACTTAGTTAAGAACATTTTTTAAATGTCTTATTTAAAAACAGATACCTGGATATCTCTGTTTCTATGGAAAATTTAAAATCGGTCTAATTTGGCTGTAACACTATTTTTCGAAAATGTTCTTAACTAAGTTTTTAGACCTTTGTATCCTGCATAAGCGTATGAAGTTTCATTAAAATTGATTCAGTCATTTCGAAAAACAAGGGCTTGAAAATTTGAATGAAATGCCGTACGTCGTAAACCCTTTAAACATTAAACTGAAATAATGATCTATATAATAAAACATACCAAAACAGGCAAAAACAGGGTCGGTGTTGCTGTACTAAATAAGCGGCGTCGGTTCTTTAAAGTTTCAAAGCAATCTGCAGTGAAATGCCTTGAACAAACAACGCAAATTTTTTTTGGAAACCAATTTTCCCTGTGGACTGCATTAATCCACTTTTCTTTCAGTTCCGGAATATTTGGAAATCTAAGATGTAAACATTAAGTAATGTTACTTTTTTACCAGTAGGAAACATCGTAACTTTTATCGACAATATTATATAAAGACTTTGTTTTGAAGTTGTCACAACACTACAGCATTAGTAAAGATAAAAAGGGACAGATATATTGAAATACCCTAGTGAGAGAAAGAGACTTTTCAAAAAGACATCAACGCAGTGTACATTTTTGTGCCTTTTTACGTAAAGAACCAGTTCAGCTTGAGCCCTGCAATTATTCATAATAATATTTTAAAATAAATATATTTTACTTACCGATGAAAAGTTATGCCATCTTTTTTATAGCTGGATGTTCTAGACGATTTCCCACACCATTTAATAGAACAGGAACTCATAATTGTTTATAATTATGCAGACTTTTTTTTAATGTGTCAAAATAATGTGTCAAAATAACCGCGTGTGCAGAGATCCAATAACTGGTCAAAACTAAAATGGCCAGTCATATTGTCATCTAATATCAGTGCATTTTCATTTATGTGTCGTGAGCCTGAGTCGCCCGTATGAGCAGTCAAGAGGATATATAGTCATTGTTTTTTACGTATTCAATACATTGAGTTTAAATGTGGCATGACGTCACTCCCCTGTAGATTTTATACTGACTTGTGACGTAGCGAGCCCCCGCTCCACAACTTTAATGCGTTTTATCTGAACCACTTTTTATTAATATGATAAAACAAAATAGTTTGGAAAATCCAAAAGTGCACGCCTTATACATAACACTCATTCATAAACGAAAAAGAAATTCAAAACATAGTTTTTAACAAAAATGAACAATTTATCACTTTTCATGAAGTCGTAATGTCAAAGACTGGCAAAGATATTTACTTGGCGGTTGCTAGGCAACTTACGGACAACGGTTGGAAATATTTAGATAAAGATATTATGTTTTAGTTAGTATTTTATTAATTATAATTAAACTACTTTGAATAAAAGAGCCATTTTCAATAGGGTTCCTTCTACAGCAGAAACGAATGTACAAAAAAAAAATTGACTCGATTAATTGATTTTATCGCAAGCTACAATGTTTTCAGGGTTCATAAATTGACGGACAGGAATTTTTTTGCTTTTTCCATTTCTGCTGCATAAAATCAATTGTTAAAAAGTACAGTATTAATCTCCATTTAATCATCTTTACAATGGTATATAAATTAAGTAGGTTCTGTGTACTAGCAGGAGTGTAACAATAAAAACAGTTACAGAAATGGGGCAAAAAAAATTTTTCGATCGTAGAGCACACTCTAATGCTTCGCATTAAGAGTCGTGCAAAATATGTCAAATATTTTTTTTATCACATCTATTCATAAAGAGGTAGTTTATTCTTCGTAAACAGGGACTAAAAGTGATTTAATGGAATGTGGATATTGTTAGTAAAAGTTCCAATCACCAAAGAGGTCAATCACGAACATTGTATGATCAAGTACCAGGCTGGCAAGAGAGAGAAAGTGTGAATTTGGTTAAAATGAAAATCCAAGACGCCATCTTGGATTTTCCTGCGGATATTTTCAAATTTTTCGTCATGGGTATCGTTTTCATAGTTTTCGAGGGTGCTGAAGTCGATAGTGAGGTCAAAATGTAAATCCAAGATGGCATCTGCGAGAATTTTGTGCAAAGGAACTTCTTTCCTGACGAGGGTCGGACCACACACGTTTTTTTTTTCTCATAGAAGGTGATAAAAAGTAGAGTGTTTACCTCGAGAGCAACACTATTTTAAGCTCGAGTGACATACTTTGAATCCGTCAGAATTCTACTTTAGAATACTTCGCTCCGCTCTCTAGATTCAAATAAACACTCACCTTACAAATAGTTGTTTGCTCCTTTGGCAAACAATCTACTAATCTGACTGACGGACTAAATAGTTTCTTTTTCCCCAGTCAAAATCCCTATTAACATGAATCCAAAGTAGAATTAACGTGAAGTAAAATCTTGGATCAAAGGGCACCGTAAGACAATATCGCTGATCAAGTGCTAGGGCCGGCGCTGCTCAAAAATCATAACACGCAAGTCGGAGGCTTGAAGTTTTTGGTCAGTCACTTTGCGAATAGCCTCCGCCACTGAATAAATAATAGTCCTCCGTCTTTATGATTTACTGTTTTTATTGACGTCTTTTTACCCGACTTTGATTTGCTGCGCCCTAAAGTGGGTGATAGACAGGCGTACTTAAAGACCGCGGTTTTTAAGCTCGCCAACTTACTTGGCTCGCAGTCGGTGACACACGTGAAGATTTCTCACACTTTATCGAGATGTTTTCGACATTTCTGAACCAAACTAAACAAAAATTACACAAATGACGAAACAAAATGCTGGCTCGCGACTCGAAGCGATGACAGACATACGAAACTACGAACCAAGGCGGGCTACGAGCAAAATTTCTAACCTGTTGGATCGCCGGCGATCTTACTCGGCGGTATTAAACTGCGCTTACTTAGGGTGACACACGGGCGAGTAAGGTCGCCGAGTCATAAGACCGCGTACTTGCTCGCATGAGAGTCAAAATGGCGGGTGTACCACAGCGAATTGAATTATACCAATTACCAAACAAATGTACCTAAAACGTACTATTTAGTACCTATCTCAAAAAAATCTGTACTTCCTTCAGAACGAAATTATTCCGAAATTAAGATACACCCGCCATATTGACATCAAGATGGCGGGTGTACTATGATATTTGATTATTTAACCTTTACTCATAAAATATAACTACTCAAAAAAAATTTACTTACCTAAAATGTACCTCAAGTAACTAGAAACACACACTTGATCAGTGGGATAGTTCCTGAGAAATAAAGCAACCGTGTCTCGTTTACATAAGTTTATTATTGCATTTACGAAGCTAGTTCCGGACGGTTGCTAGTACCTTATATTAATATAATAATTATTCGTGTGCATATAATTCATAATTAAAAAATATCCGTAAAATATAAATGTATATAAAGGGCGTAACAAGACCCTAACCGTCCGGAACTAGCTTCGTAAATGCACACAATAATAAACATAAGTAAACGAGACACGGTTGTTTTATTTCTCAGAAACTATCTAACTGATCAAGTGAGTGTTTCTATTTACTTGAGGTACTTTTTAGGTACAATTTTTTAGTGTAATTACATTTTAAAAGTAATAGTTAAATAATAAAATATCATAGTACACCCGCCATCTTGATGTCAATATGGCGGGTATACCTTAATTTCGGAATAATTTCGTTCTAAAAAGGTACAGATTTTTTAGAGCTAGGTACTAAATAGTACGGTTTTGGTACATTTGTTTGGTAATTGGTATAATTTAATTCGCTGTGTACACCCGCCATTTTGACTCTCATCTTGCTCGCCCGTCTGTCACCCCTTTTACAGGGTCATGTAGGTACCTCCACATAAGTTTAGCCTATTCGTAGCCTGTGTGTACATTGTGCAATAAATAAATAAGGGGGTGAAAAGGCAATTACCAAAATGTATGCAGCAACGGGGCGCACCGTTGCTGCAAACATTTTGGAAAAAAGGCATGAAAAAATGCATTTTTTCATGGCGGCCATAAATTAATCTAAAAAATATTGGGCCAATATACTAACGAAATATTGTTTGACGGAAATTATTATAAATCTGTCCGAACTGAGTTATTTCAGTTTATACAGGTTGATTTTTGCAATGGCACATCATGGTTTAATTCCAACTATGGGTCAAAGAACATAGTGGTCAAAAGAACCACGAAAAAAAGAAAAAAAAACGGCCTTTTTTTGTATTTTTTGTCTGAGCCAGGAATCGAATCTGTTTTGTATAAACTGCGACCACTTACCAAAAGTGGTAAAATCAAATGCTGCAAACAAACGTAATGTGTTTCAATTTTACGTAATTTATTCATATAGTTGACTTTCTTGGATTTAAACATTATTTGTTAGTTGCAATATTTGCAATATTTGATCCCTATCAGCAACAGTATATAAATACAGAGTGCTTTTTTATATAAAAGATCGGGTTGCTGTTGGGCTGTTTAATACTAAAACAAAATTATAATTCGCTTTTCCAGCGTGCTGAAAGTTGGGTGCCTGATACAAATTCCAAAACAAAGGATGAGGATATCGATACATTCATTCAAATTGTTCATTTACTTTTGAACCTTTGTGAGAGTTCAGGTAGGTAAAATGTTAATTAGGTACAGCTTAACTCAAATTATTTTCATGCATTACTTGAATTCTTTTCTTTTTTTTTCCAGATATGGCTGTAAAATATTTGGGACAGTCTAGAATATTAGACATATTACCTCGTTATTTAGATCTTGAAACTTTCAGTAGTGACATTGTAACAGCAGTTTTACAATGTATGTTTGTTGTTGTGGAAGACAATCCTGCAGCAATGGCTAAGATAAAGTCAAATGCAGAAAAGCAATTACAAGCCTTGTTGGGACTGGAGGGAGGAGATCCCACAGTACTATTGTTGAAAACCCTATCAGCAGGAGTGATAATCAATACATGTGGTGGTAATATAGCAACATTGCCAACTGATGTGACCAATGGAATTATGTCTATATTAGCTAATACACTGTCAGTAGATCACAGACTGATCTGTAGTCAGTTGTCAAGTACTGTGCCCTTGAGTGATGGATCAGGAAAAGTAGAAGCACCCAAAGGCAAAGCAGCTCAACAAATGGAGAGCCAGACGCAATCTGTATCACAAATGCTAATTGCCCAACAAAGTTCTATTGAAATTATTGCTAATATTTGTTCATGTGAAGGTAAGAAATCTATTTTTTTTTATCACCGGCACATCCTTTATTCATTTAATTCCATTATGGTGTTTTTTTTTAATGTTCTTGTAGATGGTGATGATTCGGAAGGAAATGACTCATCAGAGAGTGATGATGCAGATGAAGAACTTTTAGAAAATGGTAATGAAACCATTCTTGCAGAAGACAAGCTGCCCCCTGAAGTGATGGAAGCGTTTATATCTCTGGAAATATTTGATAAAGTTTGGGCTAGAACCCAATTACCTGCTCAGAATGTTATGTTAATATTAAAAGAATATGAAGGATCAAAACTTATTTACAAGAGGTGGGTACCTATGCTAAATTTGATTTTTTATCTACCTATCTCAATTCAATAATATTTTGAAAGTCTAAACTATATCTAATCTTTTCAGACTTCTCAGCTTACAAACCCGAGCACTACTATGCATAAATAACTTAATACCAACACTACCTATTGAAAATCTTGGTGGAGTCAACGGCGTCTATAAAATCTGGGTAGATACAGGAAAACTAGTTTTTAAACAAGATGTTGAAAATGTAAATCTGTCGGAATCTGCAACTGCAGTCATGAGAGCTGCTTTAGACAAGATTAAATTTAGAGATAATCACAATAGTAATGACTGTAGTTTGTTTAGTGACTTGGCTTTATCAGACATTGAGGTAAGTCATACAACTTAAGATGTATAATTTTCTTTAAGCCGAAAGCACCAAGGAAGCCCACAATATCCAAATTTGCTTACGTTTTTTGCAATTTGCTCAGTATCAGCTTCCCTGGTAATAAAAAATTATACGCGCCGGTAAAAAATATGTATTAACCGAATAATCATTAAAACCATCAATACAACTCGAAGTTCAAATTGTTTTAGTTCCCAATTCCAACTAGTTACAACCCGGAGTTGGGCCCAGTTGATGGAAATAGGCTCACCTCCTATTACATGAGACATAACTGGCGGACAAACTGCTAACACTTCTGAGTAAGTTAGAATTACAAAATTTTGAATGACACCTCTATTTTCTCAAGTTTATTCTAATGTGTCAATATTTTTATTCGTTTAATCTCTCGTTTAGAGCTGGATATAATAAATTAGGCCTTGTCCAGATTAGAACATCCTAAAGCATTAGACACACCTTTGGTGTCAATCATACTTTAAAAATACATAGGTACGCTTTAGAATATAAAAATAATACACGCCACTTAAAAATGATCAACTGACCAATGTATACGCAAAATACTAAATAGGTTTTATTTTTTTGAAAGAATTTTATGAATTTTCCAATCACTGGGTTTCCTGAGGGGTGTATTTTAGGTCCCGCAAGTCTTAATATTTTTTTATTTTTTGCAAAATTTATGGATGGATGAATGTTTATAATACGATTAAACTATTGATTTGTTCAATAATTATTATAAAATAAAAAAGTAGATATTTCGCATTTATGAAAATGTGAACCCAACCCTAACATATTTTGGTACAAGTATAAAATTACGAATTTATTGTCATACTTACGTACTGTGTACTAAGTTTTTTTATAATATGTATAATATTTTGTTGCAGATAATGCTCACTGGAATTCGGGAATGTCAAGTGCCTGAGATAAGATCAAACTTAATCCGAATGGTTGGCATCCTGGCTTTACTATTGGTCAATAACTTGAATGACGTCACGTCTAATGTTATATGCACCATCACTGAATTTATTCTAGAACAGGCACATAAGGAGAACGAAGTATGGGTTTTAGCTGAAGCAATAGACACACTCGTAGATTTATATTCTGAAGATGAAACAGATATTTTGGCTGCTAAAGTGAAGCTGGCCGATAAGTTGGCCGTTCTAGCACCAATACTGCGAAATAAAGTAAGTTTGGAGTTGTATGACATGTAGAGGATGATTTTGATAGAGTTCCTTGATTTTAACATTATCTGTATTTCAGGCAAGGCAGCAAAAAAAGCTTCCAAAGGAATACAAGGTACTCGTCAGTACCGCATCATCAAATTTACCGAGATTTATAAAGTATATGAAGGATAAAGTAAGTAGGTTATAAGAGTAAGCTTTGTTATAATTGTAAGAATCAAAATAATGTTGATCGTCTATGAGAGTTTCAGTTTATATCCATTGATAAATATTTTTACTAAATATTGTTGATGTTTTAATCACACTCCTTTAAGCAATAGTGAGATTGAGATTAATGAAACTACACAATATCATTAGAATAATAATTTATTAAACAACAATGACTGAACTAACAAATAACTAATCCCAATGTGAACATTTGTATAAATAATTAGGAATCTTGCACACAAAAATATAGTGCACTATGTCACCACTTAGGCCCTTTGTACACACACGTTTTTCTTGCCGTGAAAAACTACGGTATAAACGGCGTGTGTCGGCACGGTCGTAATTATTGTATGGATCACTATGGAAGCTTGTCGATGACACGTTTTTTTCTACGGCGCGGTTTATACGCCGTACCGTAAAGAAACCGCGTTCATTCCCAGTTGCCCCCGCGGGGATTGCCACCGGAGGCAAATGGGAATAAAAATTCCCGTTCGCCACCGGCGGTGACTGGGAAGTCATTGTCCCCACTTTCTCCATCGTTGAGAATAAAAGGATGAGGTAACTTATCCTAAACCTGCCTCTAATCTAAAAAAAAGACAAATAAGTTATTTTACCTTTTAAATCATGCGTATCTAAATGTTAAACGGAAATATAAAAATAACGTATAAAAGAAAAAATATATATATATGGTACCTATATATAAAAAAAATTCAATGCACTTTTGTCTTTTTTTTTAGAGATTAGAGGCAGGTTTAGGATAAGTTGCCTCATCCTTTTATTCTCTACGATGGAGAAAGCAATGTACAGCGAAACTGAAGAGGGGGCAATGATTTCCCAGTCACCGCCGGTGGCGACTGGGAATTTTTATTCCCATTTGCCTCCGGTGGCAATCCCCGCGGGGGCGACTGGGAATGAACGAGAAACCGTACCGTGTACAAAGGGCCATACTGTTGCAGTAGTATGTGTATGTCAATAGCATACCATTGGCAAACTACTCGCGTGGTGATGTTTATGTGTTACTACCAAAGCATACATTCAATATAATAAAATATTTATCACAAATAAATTATCCTACGCCGCTAAATACAGGGTGTCAGGGGGATGGACCATGGATTCAGTACATGAGTCTGAACCTCCCTGTGTAGAAAATTTTCGTCGGTTATTTAAAAATAAAAAACACCTGTTCCCTACATTTTGACCGCGTAGGTATTGCACTTTTCTATTAAATAGCAGATTTTTTTTTAAATAACCGACGAAAAATTTCTACGCAGTGGGGGGTTCAGAATCATGTACTGAATTCACCTAAAGGGTTTCGCGTCGATGTCCCCGACACCCTGTATTTAGAATATTTTATGGCAAAACAATGATCTTGTTTAAGCTATGTTTACGTATTATTTTCTTGTATCATATTATGCTATATGAAACGAAGGTACTAGTTTTAGTTAAGCTGAGTTATGCATACTTTATAATCACATATTGCAATCCCCTTTATCAATGTTTGAGATCCGATTACATCTAAACCACGATCGCTATTATCTAAAAATCACATGTTACAACACATTATACTAACATATTTACTATAGTGTACACTCTCTGAATTATTCTTGTTTTAGTCACAACTTAAATATAATAATTTGTATGATTTTCATTGGAAAACACTTAGGGCTTTTCTCGGATTACAGCTAATACGTTGTTCTTTCAATTGCATTAATATATTATGTGTAAATACAACTCAACTTTTATTTTCCTAAAGCAAACCGCGCACATGTGAAAATGTATAAATTTTATTATTTATTTGATTGTGGGGTCTATATTAAACAGCCATAATTAAGTTGGAAGGGTTAATATTCAAGGAGTACTTGAGCCTCCACCATAGTGACTCCTCCTAGGCTTTGGTATTGGATTGGGTGATGATGCATCTTTCTTATCAAACCTTCTCTTGATCTCTGACACTGACAGCCTTGCCTCTATGCTTGGAATATCGTCTTCGTTCAAGGCGGAATTTAGCTTATTTATTTCTCTTTCGAGTTCTCTAGTAGCTCGGTCTATTTCTAGAAATTCCTTTTCTGTACTTGAAATCGTTTCAATACTCTTTTTTGTTTGCGGGTCATCGTAAAGTTTGCATACAACTTTCTTGGGTCCATCATTTCCGTTAGTGTCCATGTGCATTGTGTTCTCATTTAAGTTAATATCGTATGTTGTATACGTCGTGTCTAAGGCATTAGTAAGGCTCTTGCTTCTTTTATTCGATAATGACTGGAAGTCCTCTAAATTACCTCGTCGTAATCGTATGTCATCTTCATTAACGCTGGAATTGCGTCTGTATGTTACAATGTCTACTTTATGGAATGCGGATGAGTTCAGGATATCCTCTTCAGAAGAACTATTTCTTAGCGTAACTTCGTTGTCATTAGATTCAGTGATGTCTGCTTGGTTATCTGTATCAGTTTGTTCGTTGTTCGATTTTTCATCTCTGATAACCGAGACATCAACTACTTGATTATTATTAACGGTATTAGAAGTCGTTGGTTTAACTTCTATGGTGTCGGTATTCTTGTGTTTTACATCTTCATCTTCAACAATTTTTAGCTCAATATTCAAGTTCATATCTTCTAATTCTAAATCACCCTCAGTTTTGTTCAATATTTTTTCTTCGCTCTCACTTATTTGTATTTCTGAAGAGACAACGGACACCTGAAAAAGAAATGTTATCGTAAAATAGTGTTACAAAAACGACCCAAAAATAAACTGCGATAACAATTATGTCAAGAAAAATGTTCTTAGCTTAACTTTATGTATTAAAGTTCATTGACATATTTTTCAAGTACTTTATCATAATATGCTGCAGGTAATTTATTTTAACGTAGATGTTCGTCAGCGTCGCCCAAATATTAGCAGTGTGTTAATAGAGTACATACAACATACAGCAGTGTTAGATGATAATATTGAACGCCTATTGATTACCCATAATGTTATTGTTGTTTCCCTAAAACCTGTTATTGTTCTGTTACACACGGTGCATTGTTGGTGTCGATCGATAGCTTTCAGTGCAAGTGGGGAGTATTTCTTAGATAAGATTATGAAATCACCATAAAATGAGTAAAAAGGATGTGACACCTTTGAAGTATTCGCCAAGTATCTGTTTGTGGGTCTACTGCTCTTGTGTCGATTTGCAGGACGTCTCCTAATTTTGACAAAACCAAAATAATATTTGACTTAACATTAAACCAATCTAAGGACTTATACTAGGTACTGAATATTTATTTTTTAAGACATTCTCAAGCTTACCCGTCGTTTTCTAGTAGGTAAGTCTTTCTTTAGCTTTAGCCCTTTTCAGATAGAGTCAGACACATCCAAATATCGAACAGTTTCGGCTTTATAGTATGATAATCAGATCTTACCGTAGTATCGGCAGTCTCAGGGGTGGTGTAGACTGGCCCCGGCGGCAGAGGGGCGCGCTTTTTCTTACGTCTCGAGGCGCGCACGGGCGGCACGGGGCCGTCCTCTTCGAAGGGGTTCGTACTCTCCACGCTCAGCCGAGACCCCGACAGTTCGCTTCGGGCCAGGCGAGGGGTTGCACTGGAAACGTTTAATATTTTCTCTAAATATTATTTGATATTAATAGTTTTTATAAAATCATTATTATACAGCCTGACTCATCAATTAGAATACCCTTTCATTAGGGATATTACATTTTTGTATAGAATAGCAGGTTATTTTATTTGCTTTGGTAAGCCGGTATAGAATGAGGAAACTATGACTTAGTGATGACATAATTATACACACTCTAGAGAACAATATTAAGTCGGGGATCGTTAAGTATAAGGAAAACAAGATAAGATTTTCCTTGACCACTCCGTAACACCTATATATACTCGTACATCTATTAGATACGGTTAAAGCCACACACAGAACTCATTCAGTTAACTCAGATTAACCGCTAACCACTATGGTCTCAAAGTAAAGTAGGGACCGCGCCTATTTGTTATAAATAGGTTAGGTTGAAAATTGAAGTCCTCATTTGCTTGATGCATGCGGGCTTTACAGAAAACCACACAATTACTTTACTACTAAGTTGTGTCTACTCAGATCGATGGCAAAAAATTACAGTTTAAAGGCCTCACCTTAGTGATTGGACTTCATGGTGGCTGGTGCTGCGCAGTCGCTCTTGGAACCGGGACCGAGGCAACGGAGTGATGGAGCCACCATATATGTAGCGGTCGCCCCTCTCAGGAGACGCTACCGTACTGCGCGCCCCTGCAGGCGACGTTGTTGAATCTGAAGATAATTTCGATTTTAATTAGATTGACAATTTTTTTTTATTGTGATCTATAGCTAATAATCGCTTTGGTTAGGACATAATAACGCAACGATTGTGTTCTTACATTGCAGTGCTCTTCGGTAAATAATAGGTGAGGTGTCTCCATTCAATTGGGTGTTGCTAGATTTTTCCGAAGACGTCCCCTTCTTCCCTTTCTTCATAAACGACCGTAGGGCCCTGGAAACAAAAATTGGTATTAAGACCATGGGATGAAAACTCTATTGCTGATTATGATTATAATTCTTTAAATAAATATTTGTCACGGTTGCGAAACATATTTTGATCAATATAATACAACCTGCTAAATTACAAAAACATTGCAAAAAACGTTAGAGAAAAAAAAATCGCCTGGCGCTTACGCAGCAAATAAACTAAATACCGGCACAAAACGTTATTTACGCCATTAGGTATAATTTTATGTGGGAAGCATTTGGGATCTGATCTTATTATTACCGTGAGACATCGTGGGAAGTAGGAACCCTCATCTAGTATACATATTAGTGCTCAAAGAGATGAATACAGCTCTAGTTAATGCTTATTATGGCATGAGTTCTCACAATGCTGTTAACGGATGTCTGTAGGCGCAATACTGACAAAAGTAATGGAAGTTTAGTGCACTTGATTCCACTTGAGCGGTCACAATTGTGCCGTGACGGACGAATGAGTGGCCATCGTTCGCCTACCGACTTAGACCATTGTGTTTTATCTTTTGACACTGTATGCAAATGCAGGAGAAATAAAAATTGCTAAACTTTTTCTGTCTTTTGGCAAATAAGTATTTCTAGATTTTCTTAAATGTGTGTGCTCAAAATACTACTTTTCGGACGTAGGTGCAGCTATTGCTGGTCAGCCTCCTCTAATTAACCTACGTTACCCCTTCTTCCTCATATATTTTTTGTATGACACCTCTTACAAGACACGCTGCAAAAGTTCCTTTTCTTCCAGAGCACTAAGCTATTATAATATAAATAAAAAGGCTTGATTTTATTCCATCTATTTAACTAGTATCTCTGATTTACTTTTGTGTTTCTGAGACATCACTGTTCGTGGTTCTGATACATCAATCAGCTTCTTATTCCGATTATCGATAAAGATTTTAATGGAGCAGTTTTATGGATATTCTGCGACAAAGCAACCTCGACCCAGTCGTAGATTGTTAGTGTTTAACTTTATAAACAGTCGATCGATTGCTATCTCAGTATCTTATAAACATGCAGACAGTCTTGAGTCTGTATGACATTAATTCTCCTAGGTCACTAAGATAAACTGAGATTTGCATGACCTGCACTTGAACTGCAGTGAGTCCAAGGGTCCGCTGCAGTCGCGATGATTCCTCATACTGTAGGTAGGTTGGTAGGTACCGGACATTCTCTTAGGTATTTACTTGGGATTTATCGAGCAACGGCTTCACTTTGGATGTTGTACTAACTATCATCATCTTTTTCATATTATCATTAATTCTTCTTATTTATCTTTCATTATGGAGAGCAGTGGTGGCCCAGTGGTAACGGCCCCGACTTACGAGTTCGTGGTTCGTGTACGAGGTCGTGGGTTCGAACCCAAGCAGGCGCTTTACTTTGTGTAAATAATGTCATCACCACTGCTCTAAAAACGGTGAAGGAAAACATCGTGAGGAAACCGGCGTGACTTAGAACCAAAAAATTCGAAGACATGTGACATCTACCAACCCGCACTACTGGGCCCGCGTGGTTGATGACAGCCCACTCCCTCTCACAGAGAGGAGGCCTGTGTCCCAGCAGCCAGCAGTGGGAACATTAATAGGCTGATGATGATCTTTCATTATTATAGTTCACAGGATCTGAAGTTGGTGATTTAAAAACAAAGAACTGGGTTATGCTCTCGGAGTGAACCACGTGTTGAGGTCAAAGATTACAACAGTCACTATTATGTAGGTACCTATCTATATCATCCACTTATCTAAAGTTAGCCTGACTAACCACAGTCTGGCAGTTTCTACGCCTAATCGTAAGTAGGTATTTCTCGTTTTACAAGGTACGATAAAGATGTAAAGGTGACCTCAGCCCTAATTCGATTTTTGTAGGATCTAAACTAAAACATAGGTACTTAATAGGCACCAATACGTGTCACTACGACTTTTAAGTTCGGATCTAGCGCTTGTTTACATAATTAGCGCTTCAGTAGTGCTATTCTCTGTTTTGTTAAAAAATCATGTGAAAACATGTACCTATTTGCTAGTGTTGATTTTCTAGGCCCTTGTTAAGAATAGAGAAAGAGTGGGTAATCCGAGTGGAGTGAGATTTACAGAAACTTCATATTTCGGCTGAAGGAGCATGTGAACAACATCGTAGATAGACTGCGGACAGCGAAGATGAACGCGATGAAGTAAAGAAGGATAGGTGTTAGTGGACTACTGGCTTCGAAGTACCGACCTACTTTTCCAACTAGGTACCTTCCTTCAAGTGAGTACCACCTCACCTATTTACTACCTGCACTCTTTGGGAGCGTCCTACAAGACAATGCGACAAGCTCTGAAGTCTAACGTTCACATCTTGAAACTGACCTACCTAAGTATCAATGTTATGAATTACCTAACGACTTGTACATTAAGATCATTATAATAAGTACAAGAAATCTTGACGGCAACATGTTTTTTGTTCCAAATAGTTTTTTAAGTGCAAACTTGAGAATTCATGAGTAGCATGAACCTAGGTTTTGTGAGGTATCATTAAATATGAACGTACCTACACCTAGGCATAAAGACTAAGGTTGAACCAAGGTGAGTATTGAACATTATGTGTATAATATAGGCTATATAATAGGTAGGTTGTACTTACCGAGTCTTTAAATGATTGGTAACAGACGGGACTTAAACCAATAACATTGGCATGGAAATAGCAACAACAACTCGTAAAGTGCATTATTTACCTCAGTGTCTGTACTAAAGCGAGGCAATGGCACTGGCCCCGGTGCACATAGCAAAGTAAAAAGCTATTTATTTAAACGTAGGTACTTATGTTATTTTACAACCGATTCATAAATATGAAAAACTGCACAATAAAACTAGAGGCGGACCTCGCCGATTTTATACGGGTGCAGAAGGACTTGTGTATGTATGTTGTAGATGTAGCTGGATGTGAGGTGTCACACGTACCTAATGCATGCGTTTGGTGTGACAACTCGCATTACATCCTTTTGGATGCCGCACGCACTGCACTGCATCCGTATTCGGTGTGGCGCAACTCAGCCCAAGGAATTATAACAAGACAACTAGGTACCTACCTATTTAATTTGAAAGAATAATTAGGCGTGTTTTTTAATTATATGTAAGTATAACTTAGGGTTTGGGAATTCCCGACAATTTCAAAGTCCCGGAACACGAGACTGCCTACAATCAAAGTCCCGGGCATTCCCGGGACTTCGAGACATTTAAGAAATTCTTTTCGGTTTTTTTTAAGAGGGGTACTTAAGCCTTTTTTGAGGAATTTTAATTGAGTTAATTTCTGGTGAAACGTATTACTAAAGGATTTTTTTTTTTTTTTTTTTAAATCAACATTTATTAAACAGTAAATTAAATCTTAATAACTTTAACGTTAATTTCAGTCTTAATACTTGATTTGTTTATTTCTTTGAATCACACAGAGATTAATTTTTAAGCAGTTAAATCTTATAGTTATAAAACGAACTTAGTTAAAAATCATACTAATTCTTAATAACTTTACTATTATCTAGTAATTCTAGTATCTAATAATTGGTCATAATCACAACATTGTTAATTCTCATATTCACAGATTTGTTTCATAATTAAATAATCTAAATATAAATAATAAAACAGACTTATAAATCAGTCTTTTAAATTATCAACTAACATTACTTAGACTTCTTTGCTGAATTAATAAAATAGGCTTTTAAAAAACAACAAGTATGGCTACGCAGCAAACGCATTTATTGTGTTGTGTAGGTACTCAGTAGTTATGTAGTACACAAAGTAATTATTCATTCAACTAACAGACAGAATGATGGTGCTAGGCTTCTTGAATTATTTGAAAATAAAAATGATTACATAACAATTTCGACAATCTTGTCTCGTCTCGAGTCTCGAACCGAAAGTCCTGGGACTCGAGACAACTAAAATTACGAAAAGTCCCGGCACTTCGAGACACGAGACGTCCCGGGACCCAAACCCTAGTATAACTCCACATAGCCATGCGATGCGACCCATACTTATGTGAGTGATCTAATATTTTTATTTACATATGCAGGTGCCCATTTTAACATAAAATAATTTCACCCCTGTATTCCTCGAAGGGTTAGGCAGAGGTGTACCTACCTAGCCACATAATTTTATTCTTAGTAAGTATTTATGATCGACTTTTTGTTACAAAGCATGTAACTATGTAAGTAGTGCCACTCTGCCCTATACCTGCCAAGGCTGTGACCTTCCTACGTAGGTATACGGTGGAGAAAATTAACGGGCCATGTGCCTATTGCTCTAACAATCCTAACTGAACTGAACGGGGCGTGACCCACTTTTACGCTCTAAAGAGGTTTTATCACACTTCTGCTGGTCGAATGATTCACCTTAGCCTCTTTATCTTATGTGTTAAAGGCATTCCATCACGCGAATGAACAATAGCACTCTATACTTAATCTGTTAGATATCTGATGTAAATAATACCTCGCTTGTACGTATTTAAATTAGTTTTAATTACCACTTTCGAAGGTTTAGTAGAAGATGTAATAATAATCACGTAAGTACCTATTTACCTATAGGTAGCTAGCTTTGTAAAACTGGTAAAACTGAAAATAATTCTCAATACGAAGATTTTGTACCGATCTACGGAAGCTGTTGCTAATTTGAATATTTAAGTGGGTCAATGACATCGAACAAGTCGCAATACGAAATATACACATTTCATGATTATTATTGGCAATTTTGTTACATACAAAATAGCATGTAGGTACCTACCTAGTACAGATTTCCCAAGAAAAGTATGCGCTTTGGCAATCATCGTCCAGCGCTACAAGGTTCTTTTTGCGCGTGGCCTAAATTGGAACGAATGCCGCCATTTTGTTTTTTCAGAAATGTATATACCTATCAACCGCGTAATAGATCCTTGTAGCAGTGTAGGTCTACCTTTATTTCCGATTCGGAAATACGAAGGCGCAATTTATCGGACGCGGTAATACGAAATAGGTTCATCGGTGATATGCGATCACCGATGAATCTATTTCGTAATTATCAACGTGAAAACTTTTTAAAACAATACAGAGTCAGATGACGAGGTGTGCGACCGGACTAGGTACCTAAGAGGAAACTTCATAGGTAAACGCGCGATGATAGGTGCAAATGGTGCAATACTTACTGAAAAGTGCAGCAATACAAATCTTTGAAGTTTTGCCTCTGTCGGGTTACTCTGCGGAGCGACGTTAGTGCTAATTCAGAAACACGAAGATTACCGAAACTCCTACCTTTTCTGAAATTTTTTGTGTATATTTGGTAGGTTTGAGAATAGGACGTAAACTATTTTTCGTACCCCTAAGTGATAAGGGTGGTCCACCCCAATATTTTGCACGACTCTTAATGCGAAGCATTAGTGTGCTCCACGATCGAAAAAATTTTATTGCCCCATTTCTGTAAATGTTTTTATTGTTACACTCCTGCTAGTACACAGAACCTACTTAATTTATATACCATTGTATAGATGATTAAATGGAGATTAATACTGTACTTTTTAGCAATTGATTTAATGCAGCAGAAATGGAAAAAGCATCAAAATAGTTGAAAAAAAATTCCTGTCCTTCAATTTATGAACCCTGAAAACATTGTAGCTTGCGATAAAATTAATTAATTGAGTCAATTTTTTTTTTATACATTTGTTTCAGCCGTAGAAGGAACCCTATTGAAAATGGCTCTTTTATTCAAAGTAGTTTAATTATAATTAATAAAATACTAACTAAAATATAATATCTTTATCTAAATATTTCCAACCTTTGACTTGATGTTGCCTAGCAACCGCCAAGTAAATATCTTTGTCAGTCTTTGACATTACGACTTCATGAAAAGTTATAAATTGTTCATTTTTGTTAGAAACTATGTTTTGAAATTCTTTTTCGTTTATGAATGAGTGTTATGTATGTATGAGTGAGGCGTGCACTTTTGGATTTTCCAAACTATTTTTTTTTCTTATTTTGGACAATTTTTTTATGATTTGTCATTAAAAAATACATACAACCCAAAAATTTTCACCCTTCTACCACCAACCCCTATTTTTTAATAGCGATTTTAGTACTTTAATCATTTTCTACTCTTGGCGGTCGATAATATTGATCAGTTAACATTCGATCAGTTATTCCCGTCTACCGGTGTCACTTCTTATCCCGTAAACAGCACAGAGTAAGGATTGGATGAGAACGAAGCCGGTCTCCTGTCGTTCTCACACAATAAGCTTTCTCTCTCTCTCACTCACTAAAGAAAGTTTAGGGCTAAAATGAATCCCTATTTGAACTTGAACACGCGTGAACGGTTGGACCGATTTCACTAATTATGTTTTCGTTATTGTAAGGAGAACGTTCTTAGGATAGGTAGGTGAAGGTAGCGTGTAAAGTAGGTAGGTAGGTATGTAGGTACGGTAGATAGGTAGGTAGGGTATGTAGGTAGGTAGGGTAGGGCAGGGTAGGTAGATAGGAAGATAGGTGAAGGTAGGTAGGGTAGCTAGGTAGGTCGGGCAGGGTAAGGTATACTTACCCTACCCTGCCCGACCTACCTAGCTACCCTACCTACTGGCCTCCTGGAAGAGAGGTAGATAGGAAGATAGGTGAAGGTAGGTAGGGCAGGGTAGGGTAGGTAGGTAGGTAGGGCAGGTTAGGTAGGTAGGTCAGGCAGGGTAGGGTAGGTAGGTATGGCAGGGTAGGTACGTAGGTCGGGCAGTGTAGGCTAGGTAGGTAGGGCAGGGTAGGTAGATAGGTAGGTGCGCCGTAGATAAGTACTTACTACTTACTGCCCGTGCGAAGCCGGGGAGGGCAGGTACTCATTATTTAAAATTTAAATGAATAGGTTAAAAGATATCACAGATTCAACGTTATGCGTAACAAAATAATTATGGTTGACGGCTACGCGGGCGCAGCGGTAGGAGTCAATGACCTTTTCCTCGGCTATTAGGTATGTATTCCCGGTAGTACGTTCCCGTGGGATATTTTGAGACATCCACGCGGGCAAAGCTAGTAAGTAGGTATATTATGTCGTAGGATGATTTAATAATTCTATTTTTTGCGAAAACCCTAGGGATGTTGCGAAAACACGAATAATTAGACAATTTTCAAAGATTAAAAGACGGTTTTCGCAAAACAGGTAGGATTATTTTGTGATATTTCAGGGTTGGTGCAATAATAAAAAATAAAAAACTCGTTCGATTTGTTTGCGCCACCCTGTATACTACAATACTACCATTACCTTATAATACCTTATATAGTAATATGGTCCGTAATTAGTATACAGTACAGACAGAGTGGCGCAAAAGTCACTGGGTTTGATAGACAGACTGATGATGTTGAAATAAAATTCTATGATTGTGGTAGGAATGTTCGATAGCGGTGGAATTAATACCCAATATGGATTTTCAAAATATACTTCCTTTAGTTAGGTACTTATTTATCAGCAGTTACCTACCTCAATCAATCAAAGTCCCACATACCGTGCATGCCAATTGGTTCTCCCAGACAATGGAAATGTGGGTAATTGTCTATCTATATGTAGGTACCTAGGTACTCTAAAACCGATGTATCTACCTATAATTGTTGTTTCGCAATGCGATACCTACTTAGCATTTGAGAATTGGCGTTATTTATGCAAGTATTCGTCAGCAAGGAACACAAATCTTGATAAATATTAGGTCCATAGCTAACAGTAGGTAGATACTCGTAAAGTCTCGTGCTCTACTTGGACTAAATTCAAAATGTGAGAGTCTTGTTTCTTGTTTATTTTATTCTTAATTAGTTGAATGACTATGCAACTCTGCAGCTTTAATTAAACCGTAGCATGAACAAATAAAATCTGTCAAGTGCGAGTTGGACTCGCACACGAAGGGTTCCCTATCATGTCGTACAAGTCAAAGTCAAGTCAGCCATGTCGTGTCGTACACTATGAATTTTTGTATTACTTTCGTAAAGGTAACAACAGAGGCGCTATAAAAAAAAACAAAGATTTGTAAAGAAATTGTCTAATTTTAATGAAAAAATGTTGTGTTAAAATATAGGTGTAGGAGTATATTTCATTTATTTTAAGAGAAAAATATGTTAACTTTATCCAATAACATGCATTAACTAAAGTCAAAGTTATTTACTTGCTACTAACATAGTATTAGTAGGTATAAATAGGTATATATGGTAGGTAAGCAGGTAGATATGTAGGGTAGGTAATTAGGTAGAAATAGGTAATTAGGAAAGGTAGGTGCGCCGAAGTACTTAGTGCTAACCGTGCCGGGTAAAGCTAGTTACTTATAAATTAAAGGATTTCTCTTGCTAAATCAGACTATATTGTACAAAATAGAATGTAAGTAGTACACCAAATTTTAATTATAACTGTGCGTTTGCACTGGCGAAACATTCACAACAAAACATGTTGGAATCTCTATTTTCTGTCAATGTTTCATACAATGTTTGACAGGAACTAGAGATTTCAACATGTTTTGTCGTGATGTTTCGCCAGTGCAAACGCACGGGTCAATACAGGTACCTATTTATTTACGTTATTTTTGATAGTCATACAGAAATCTATTATTTTTACACATTCCATCGGACTATGAGAGTGAGGGAAAAGAGAGTGCACTCGTGTCTGCGCACACACTTGTGCACTATAATATCTCCCGCGCCGAAGGCCAGTCTCCGTTGAGATTGGCCGCCGTGACCGAATATTTTTACACCAATAATTTTTCTCAATATGAAATTGTATCCACAACGGTTTAAGGTAACTGAATAGTACAATGTATGTGCCAGCATTCATTTCAATGTTACTGAATATATTGTCTATTGGAGTGTAGTTTTAACACGAGGTTTATCATCAACACCGTCGGATACACGGAACAGATAAATAAGGTCGGATACTTTGAAAAAAGTCGATAAAGTTCTTAAACTCAAAAAATACTGGCCGGTTTTAAAATCTTGTGAAGAAAGTTTATTTTGTAGACCTTTTTGGATGATCGAAATTTAAATGATCGAAATAGTATATGCTGCCATGATAGTAGGTACTTACTAATTCCATGTCATTACTCCGACTATTAAATAGTAATCTGTGGAATTTATATCGCTTATTATTAGCATGAAATACAAAATTATTTTTTTAAGTTGCTGTAAATCGCCCATATTATATAAAATACGTTATGAATCGGCGTTTTTAGTATTTGTTGATTATAAACAGTATAAGGTACCGGCGGTAAATAAGAGCCACCATAATTGAAACTTAAATATTGAAAAAAATAAGTGAATTGGAAATAGAAATCAGGAATATTATTGAACATTATTTATTTGAGATCTCAAAACAATGCCTTAAAGGTTAGGTTTTAAACATTTTGTGAACAAAACTAAACTTTAAAAAATCCTTTACTACGGACCTTAATAAACTCAGGTAGTCTATTAAGGTCCGAGAATAAATTAAAAGAAACTAATCTAATATAACATAAAATAAATTGTTTTCCTCTATAACTCAACATAATTCATATTTTCAGACAAAATATTTAACAGTTTACCATTAATCATATAATAAAAACATAAATCGGTCCTTATAAAACTCAAGGAATAATTATTTTGTAACAAAAAGATGTTATTTATGTAAAATCAACAAATTTATAAATTTTTTAGAATAAAACCTATTAACCAAAAATATAGGTTTAACAAAAATTTAAAAACAAATGGTTATTTTTTGCCTTGGCCTTTATTATAATAATGAAATAGTAACAAGCACGAAAAATCTAAATAGAATTATGAGATCAACATTATCAATGGTCGGTGGATTCGTAATAATATCATTATTAATTATTAACATAGTTAATCAAATTAGATCCTTAATTTTAACCTCGGTTAGGTTAGGTTAGGAAGGAAGGAAGTGAATAAGGGCTGGCCCTTATTCACTGTCTTCCAGGTGGCCCTTATTAGCAATGGCGTCACTTTTTACAAAACTTAATTTGAAAGTTGGAAAATATCAACAAAATAACAGAAAGTATCTTGATTCGACAGCTCCAATATCCACTTTACAGTAAATAGGTGATCACTTCTTGTAAAATACACTATTTTCTTGCTAATGAATTTTCTTGCACCGGCAATTTTTTTTTTACTGCGTCGTCGACCGTCCCCAGTGAGTTACTGGGGACAAAAGTGACAAAATAGCGGCGCTTACGTCGACGCGCGCGCGTGTAATAGCAATACTATTGGTCCTTTTTATGTATGCGAGAGATCTAACCCATAAAACTATTGAATGTGTGTTATTTCTCTGATGGTCCTTAATAGCCGCTGGCCCTTATTTACTGCAGGTACCTTATGTTACATGATACACACAAGTTTCAAATTCCTAATTTATTTAGTTGTTGAGATAGAGCTCGTACAAAAATGGTCTAAAACAGACAACTTCTACGGCCCCCTAATTCATAATTTTTGAAGATAAAAACAAATAAAAATTATATTTATTCTCTACTCGATGAGCTCTAGAAAATGATACCCCACATGCCAGGGTCAGATTATTTTTTTTTCAAATTTTAATTTTATTGTATGGCGACCCCCCTTTAATTTTTAATTTTATTATTTGTTGCTCTTGCGGCAATAGAAATGCTCAATCTGTGAAATTTTCAACTGCCTACCTATTACGGTTCATGAGATAGAGCTCGCTGACAGACAGACGGACAGCGGAGGCTTATGAATAGGGTTCCGTTTGTCACCCTACGGGTACGGAACCCTAAAAATGACAAGATGTTAAGAAGGTGAAGTGTTCAACTATGGCGGCATCTATAAAACCGCTTTATGAACTACGCGTTAGATACACCTTACGTCATGCAAAATCCTACATTGCGCAAATATAGAAAGCCGCAGAAAATATTCGGGCAGTAGGTAGCCTACCACCAGATACAATACCATGTCTGTACCCTAATACACACAATACACCCTAATACACGATCAATCGGAATTTGAATCGTTTTGAAACAGATTGCTAATCCATTGCTTCATAAGTTCGTAAAAAAAATCTGCTCGACAACGTAAATTAATACAATGAATACCTACCTATTTTTGAACTGTCAAAATGATTATACAGGATGGACTACAAAAAATCGCGGAACATACATGGGGTATTTTCGAATACCCCTAGACATGAGAAATCAATTTTTTTTATGACGTGTATTTTTGGTCCACCCTGTATAAGTCGTGAGATCATAAGTCGGAATCGTTTACAAAAATGTGTTGCGTAATAAGATAGCAGCCCCCCAATTACGCAATGCACGATCAATTTTAAATTGAAACCAATTGAAAAAGATTGCCAGTTCATTGCTTCATAAGTTCGACAAAAAAAATTATGAAGCAATGGACTGGCAATCTTTTTCAATTGGTTTCAATTGCATTACGTAATTAGGGTGCAGGTCGCTCCCTTCGACCTGCACCCTAATTACGAAACGCAAACTCAATTTTAAATTGAAACCAATTGAAAAAGATTGCCAGTCCATTGCTTCATAAGTTCGACAAAAAAAATTAAGCAGATTCTTTTTGTCGAACTTATGAAGCAATGGACTGACAATCTTTTTCAATTGGTTTCAATTTAAAATTGAGTTTGCGTTTCGTAATTAGGGTGCTGCTATCTAATTACGCAACACATTTTTCTGATGTAGTTGATGGCAGTTCAAACTCAGATTTGATGCCACCAACTGCATCAGCAGACTGCTTGAAAAGTGATATTCACGTATGGATTACCTACCCCATCTAAAAGCACCGCTATGAAAAAATCTACTTACGAACTACTACTACTTTTACATTTTATAAACACAAAACATAACCTATAAGTCTATAACCATCGCACGACCTAGACGAGTCGATATGTTAATAATAATTACATTATGATACAAGTGTGTAATGATCGATGCACACGCGTTTTATACGACGTTTTTCAACACACTTGCGAGGAAAAAAACAGACTTGTTGTAAAAACTTAGCTCAGACGTCATCGCGTCGGTTGATGACAATACTTTAGATTTCGTATTTTTTATAATAATTAACTACACAAATAAAACGTTAACAAATATTTCTGGAAAATAGCGCGCAAGTTTAGAATTTTTCGCGCGCTGCAGCATATTTAAAAATATAATAAACACAAAATAATGTTTTGAATACGCCAATTAAGGTAATGTAGTGAAAAATATATAATTTTGATGATAATACATAATATTTATTATGTTAATTTGTCATATTTTATTTATTTACACAGAAGGCATAAAAAGGCATGAAGTCTCTTTGATGAGATTTAAAAAAGCGCACATCGACTAGTAAATAGTTATATGTGGAGCATATTACCGCACTAGTGCGGTAATATTATAATATAAAGTATAAAGCACGTGTGTTTATTACACTGCATTATGAACCTAAAAGCAGTTCAATAAAAGCCACTTTACGAGCAAATGTGTTAAAAAATCAATTCATCCAGCCTTTAGGATGCTTCGAAGGTAGATATAAAAAATATCGGTTAGTCAGGAAAAAATCAGGATGCTCCTAATCTATTATCGACATCGCATCGATCGCTATTGCATTTTCATAGTAAAATCATAATGACAGCTACCCTGCGGCCCGCGTTCTAGACGAAATCAACTGCTGCCCGAATACGCGATTACGCAATCGTTTTCCTGAATAATGTTGTAGGTAATTAGGCAACTTGATTGGTTGCGCGAGATGCGAGTACCAGTACAAACGGCGCAACCTTATGCAGCAATGGATTACGTATTTTTTTTCAAAATCCTTCAGATTTTGATAGAAAGTGTGTTACAAAATTCAGGTAGGTACCTCTACAGAGTAATTTCTAATTTTCCTTCTAAGTTAGTTAGGAGTGATACATACAACCAACTACATCAAATATAAGTCGAACATAGAAGAACCTCCTCCTTTTTAAAAGTCGGTTAAAAATACACGTACATACGTAGGTACTCATAGCTAACTAACATACAATGTAGGTATACGGTACGGTGTAGGAAGGTAACTAATTCTAGTCACTAAACGCTTGTTTATTTCATTCTGAGTTGTGGCTTCGTGTTAAGCATACCATAATCAGATCAGATAGATATTTCCTTCGTATTAAATTACTAATAGCGTGTAACTAATAAAAATAAATTGCCGAGTATATGTCACTACTGATTACGAAGGTTAGGCATTGTGTATTTACTTAACTAGGATAGGTTGCGTCTGATTATTAATTGTGAATAATATCTTTAAGTATACCTATCCTTACATTCTTATATTTCAACTAATGGAACTGAGATGTCAATGTAGGAACAACAAATCTTAATAAACACTCAGACTGGAAGATACAAGCCATGGATGGATAGGCAAAATGATTCGCCCTAACAATATTCAACCAGAAAGGATACAATGTAAAATCTAAAGAAAGATTGACTACCAGAAAGGATACAATGCAAAATCTGAAGAAAAATGGGTTGACTGGTCATATTATGGGGGAGTTCCATAAGGGTACCTACGCTAGTCGGTAATTCTTCCATAAAAACGCATTATGGTGATTACTCGTCTGTTTGACGGTGTACCTACGTACAAAACTAAAAATTATATCAATTTGTATAATTTTTAGTTTTGTACGTACACCGTCAACCAATTTATTACCGACAAGACAATTAATTTTTTTCAATTCTGCTTCCTAAAAAATTGGTTTGGAAGTTATGAGCGTCGAAACTTCCATATTTCAACACTAATTTTAACTTGTCTTTTGGCGTAAATTAATAATTTATGTAAGTAGTAATAAATTAGAAAAATTGAAATTTATTAAATACCTAGTTCAAAAAAATATTTTGAGTAAATAAGTACTTACATCCAGTAGTTTTTTCGGGATGTTTCCAGAGGTCCACGATTCTATTGTTCTTCGTTTCGAAAAAAAAACACTTTAGATAGTTATTAAGTACGATTATTTTGAAATATATAATCGTACTTAATAACTATCTAAAGTGATTTTTTTTCGCCAAGGCTTGTAAACTGATTAAAATCATCGACGACGAATATCTGCTACGATTTTGTTTATTAACATGATATAAAATAAAAACTTTTACGTTATTTTTAACTTTTTAGTCTGTTGTGAACTTGTGATACCACACTAATTCGAATACTTACCACTACCTGCTATGTAAATAACAGTGACAGGAACTTATCATAATATCATCCACATAGGCTAAGGGCAGGCACCTACTTGCTTATCAAATATCCTGTCCAAAATAATCACAGCAGCGCAGTTAAATAAACCTAATCCAGCGATGAAGACTTGGATCTGTGCCAATGCACGTATGGAACGACCGGGTTCAACTTGTTTTATGTATGTTCTTTGTAACGCATTATTTATAAGTCGATTTATTTTTAATTAGCTATTTATTATGTAAGTATTACGTAGTACCTTTTATACTTCTATGGTAGTACATAGCCTACTCGCTCGTCTCTTCATTCTGATAATGCTGCTTCTGCTTCCTGTAACTTTAGCTTACGTAGCAAGTTTAGCAATATTTAGGTAAAAGTAGAAAATAAGATAAATATCTATCTACATTTCCTACATGAGCGTACCGTGCGAAGAACAATAGCTAAGTAGGTAATAAAGCAATAAAGGTGTTTCAAAGAAAAAAATACAATTAATCACGCACAAGTGTCTTCGATTTATGTGGTTCATTGCTACTTATATAAAACGTACTGACCGTATTATTGTTATTTACTATTGATTGCGTAACTACTCTGATGTACTGTAGACCGCACGACAACGGTAACAAAACCAGTAAGCCGGTCTCATCTTGAAACTCCATAGTCCATACTACGATAGATAGGCTAGCTCAAAGTCAAAGTGTTACCACTGACATGCGGTCTACTGTACCAAGTAGCCGGTAAAAACTGCACTTTTCCAGCAGTCCTGCACCCTACGATCAATCACAATCTGAATCGTTTTGACAGTTCAAAAACATTCATTGCGTTATTTACGTTATTGAGCAGACAAATTTTTCGGACATAATATATGAAGCAATGGATTAGCAATACCCTTAAAAAATGATTCATATTGTGATTGATCGTGTGTTACGCAATAAGGCTGCCTGTCCACTGGAGCGGAGAACAGAGGAGAGGAGAGGAGCGGAGATGTGCCAATATTAACCAATAGAATCTAAACTCCGCTCCAGAGGTGCGATTCTATTGGTTAATATTGGCAAATCTCCGCTCCTCTCCTCTCCGCTCCAGTGGACAGGCAGCCTCAGGGTGCAGGTCGGTGTGCATTTAGGTGAACTACCTATTTCTAATTTTGAAGAAGTAAATAAAACAATGTCTTTTGTGATTTGCTTTTAACAATGCATGCTATACCTTTGACCTCAATAAATTGTGTCAGAGCATTAGGTACCTACCAAGTCAGACAAATCACCCACATGATATGTAAATTGTCCGGATTTAAGAGTTCATGTCCTGCGTTTTTGTGTGTTACAATGCTAACAATCTAAAGACATGACAGGACATCTAATATGACAGACATGAGTCATGAATGACCTAGAGAATATCTTGAGATTTTGTAATATTCACACTTATGTCGATAAGATTTACTTTATTATTTGTTTAACTAGTCTTAGCTAAACATGTTTTTTTAGGGTTCCGTACCTACCTCAAAAGGAAAAAACAGAACTCTTATAGAAACTCTTTTTCTTCCGTCTATCAAGACCATTCTACATTTCAGCACGCGTAGCATGACCACCATAGAAACGTTTTGTCGACGGAAGAATAGACAATCTGTCATTTTGTCTATTCTTCCGTCGACAAAACCCGTTTCTACGGTGGTCATGCTACGCGTGCAGGAACGAGTAGAGGTATCAAGTTGAAATTAAGTAATATAATATCGAATACTAGTCTATTGTACGCTATGAAGAGATATTATGGTCAATTATGTTACACATTTTGATGATTATTATTATCTCATTTTTCAAAACCTTTAATTTATTTGGGGTCGGCGCAACATGTTCCTTTCTTCCATACTTCTCTATTAGTCGTCATTTCGGTAGTCCACCCCCTTTCTAGCCATATATCATCTTTCACACAGTCCATCCATTGTTTCTTTGGTCTTCCCCTACTCTTATAGCCATCGACATTCATACTCAAAACTTTCCTCACGACATTTTCCTCATTCCTCCGTATCACATGCCCATACCATGACAACCGATTTGCGCACAACTTTTCGGTCACCGGTGACACTTTCAGACTACTCATTTCTTATTCTATACATTCGTGTAACACCACACATCCCTCTGTAGGTACCTATTCTCATCTCAGCCTGCTGCATGCAATTAACTTTAATTCATCCCTTTTGTGGCCCAACATTCTGATCCATACAAGACATAGGGGAATGCGGGATCGGGAGTCGCGGGAGAATGTTAATTTATCATATTATTTCATAAAAAATGCATGAAGTCTCTTTTATGAGATTTAACAAAGCGCACATCTCCGACTATAGTACTTACATAGTTTTCATTTAATTTTAGATAAACCGATTTGACCTAGACTAAACTGGTATATCCTATCGGTAACAGGATAAACGATTTTCCTTAAAATCGGGTTTGGCCGGTAGCATATTATGCATGCCAAAATGCAGCGTGATTTATGTGTGTGTCTGATAAAATGTAAATATTTCTCTATCTAATAATGACGTTATGTCGTGTATCAGTATGTTTAGATTGGAATGAAATAAGTAAGTATAATTCATACAAAATCAAAGAAGCGATAGATAGAGTGCACTTACAATACTCATGTACTTAGGTACCTACTGTACTAGGTATGTATAGTGTGGTGTTGATTCAATAAAGATTTGATAAAGCTATTTCATTCATTAGTTCTAGATACCTACTTACAAAACATAACATCACGCCTGTATTCCCCGAAGGGTTGGGCAGAGGTGTACGAGGGGTGTTCAATAAATAGTGAGAATGCGATACATTCTCTTTGGAAAGAACAAAAATAAATACTGGCAGGCATAGCCCAGACATTAGCGATGATAATTAAAAAAAAAGCAATTAATTCTCTTTTGTTTTTTAAAAGTAGAAGTCTATTGTTTGCGTCGTTTCGGAACCGTGTTCTTAAAAATGGATAAAATTGAAGTTCGCGCGGTAATAAAATATCTCTGCTTGAAAAATTTTACTACGGAGCAGGTAAATCAAGACTTGAGAGCAACATTAGAGGTTCATGCTCCTCCATATTCTACGGTTGCGCGTTGGTGTGCTGAGTTCAAGCGAGGAAGAACTTCCACTAACGACGACCCACGAACGGGACGCCCCATATCGGCAGTGACTGAACAAATGATTAAAAAAGTTGAAAATATTGTCTTGGCGGATCGTCGTGTTAGTGTTCGTTTTATAGCTGAAGAAGTAAAAATTTTGATAGGAAGTGTCCCTAATATTATAAACGACGAGTGTCAGCGCGCTGGGTGCCCAGAATGCTTTCTGACGCGCAGAAACAAACTCGACTGAGAATTTCACAAAGCTGTTTGGATTTGTTACAACAAGATCCTGACCGATTTTTGGCTCGATTCATAACTATGGACGAAACATGGCTTCACCATTATGACCCGGAAACGAAACAACAGTCCATGACTTGGAAGCGACCGTCATCTCCAACTCCAAAGAAATTTAAGGCGATTCCATCCGCCGGAAAGATCATGGGCTCTCTTTTCTGGGACAGCCAAGGGGTGGTAATGATCGAATATCTTAATCATGGAGTCACTATTACGGGGACTATGTACGCAGGACAAGTAACAAAGTTGCGTGAGGAAATACGCAAGAAACGGCGTGGCAAACTCGCTAAAGTTGTTTTGTTTCACCAAGATAACGCCCCTGCGCACAAGTCCAGAGTTGCGATGGCTGCCATTCAAGAAGCTGGCTTCGAATTGATGGAACATCCTCCATATTCACCGGACCTTGCTCCTAGTGATTTCTACCTATTTCCGCGCTTAAAGGAACATCTCAGGGGCCAGAAATTCGAAGATGATGACGGAGTAGTCGTCACCGTAAATGATTTTTTAAGAGATCAGGAAGAAGATTTTTTTAGAAAGGGAATTTTAGGATTAGAGAAAAGATATACAAAGTGTATAAACCTAAAAGGTGACTACGTCGAAAAATAAAATAACATATAATAAAAGATAATTGCGTCTTACTCATTCTCACTATTTATTGAACACCCCTCGTATTGTATCTATATTATAGTAAGTAGGTACCTACCAGCATTTCGCCAGATTTTTATAAGGGGTATGCGCTTAGGCAGACGGCGAAATTCACATTTTCTTACGTTTTTACAATTTGCAGGGTAGTGTCAGGTTGTATGTTGATTAAAATATGATTCGCGACCGAAACAAATGCCTATGGCTTTTCAGGATTATAATCATTGGAATCAGCAATACAATTCCATAAGTTATCATAATCCCGAAATGTCAGGATTTCATGAAATAGTCATTCAATTGGATTACATGAATTTATAGAGTTGAATTTTATTGATGATTTTTATGATTATAATTCAATAAATAAACATTTTATAAGGCCGCGAATCATATTAAGATCATCATACTTACAATTTAGCGGCGAATTTCTTTGTTCCAGCGATTTCCCAGCACTGACTTATTAACTTAGCATAGCATTTATGTTTTGTAGTGTCCTACACTTGACACGGTACGAGATGAACTAACTTCCAAGTCTGAGTAAAGAATTTTCTTTCTTTAGGTACTCTGTGCTTGCATTCTAAAAGTTGGCAACATTGTAAATAGCTGTCAAATATTCACCTGTTTTGATTAGGTACTTAATTTAGAAATAATACTCTAAGAGTCTAAGGAAATAAGAAATGTGGCTAACTAACTAGAATATTAATAATGAATTGCAATAATTAATATCGTAACACGATTATTAAGTTTTAGATGTAAAAAAGTATTTGGAAACTTTCCAAATGTCTTTTTTACACCTAAAATGGGTACAACATCAAATTCAATGTTATAATTTGCGCAAATAGCGGAAATTTGAAAACACGTCAAGTTAGATTTGCGCAAGCCTAAATTTGCGCAAGCAAATCGTTACGTATGTGCCTAGGTCACAGATATAGATAGACATAGATAACGCAAGTATCACGATCTGTATGAAAACCAAGCGTGACATTTTTTGACTACCTACTATGACGTCACAAGCATTATTTAGTGATGGGAAAATAAAATCCGCCGCACGCGGCAGCGTCTTTGAATCGATTTTATTATCTTTGAAATCGATACTGCTGGCTGGGTGACCAGTCACCCAGCCAGCAGTACGCTAACTAATAGTCTTCGCATTGAGAGGTTGTGTGCTCGTGCGCCTTCCGTCGACGTTCACACGTCGTTTTTGGATACCTTTTCCAAAAGGGGTTTGAAGATTTTGGCCCTAAAATCAGCCACCATTTTGTTTTTTTCTCAAAATCGAGGTGCACATTAAATGTCATATATTTGGATAGAGTTCACATATACAAACATAAAACTTCATATATCATAACATCATAAAGCGTCACGTTTCTGAGATATTCAAAGATAAAAATAACAATTATTATAACGAATTTATTTATTTATGTTGTAGTTACTTCATGTTGATTAAGTTATTTACACATTAATTAATTGACTACACCTAGTGGATAAAACATAAGGTTTTTTAATCATATTCGGTATAAATAATATCATCCAAGAAGGCAGCGGGAGGCTGAATAGGATTTTCTTGGGAGTCGCGCCCATGCCATGCACCATATAAGACATATACCATTTAACACACGTCCTTATTCGGCGGAGGGTATACATATATTTTTGTCTCTTTCGCTCTTAACTAAAATATTACCTATACATGATGCAATTATGTTTTCATAGTTCAATATACTTACTTGAAGGGAAAAAAAACAAAACAATCCTTGTTTCAGGGTTCAGTTTTCGACTTATATTTCGGTGAATAACTCCGAAACCTGACGCTTTAGGATGTTATGTCATATGACATTTTTTGTTTGTATAAGTGTCTTCTATCTAAATATATAACTTTCAATTTTCACCGCGATTCTGAAAAAAAATCAAAATGGCGGCATCATGTTAGGGCCACCCTCCATACAAAAATCTTCTAACCCCTTTCAAGTAAGTTTACCATTATAAATACGTGAATATTCGATTGAAATACCTTATATTCAATTTAGTTCTAATGTTTACAAAAGCAACGAGATTCTACCCTTTTTCATCTCAATTTTGAATAAAGATCGCCTTTTTATTATACCATTTCTCTATATATTGAGTAATCGTGTACAGTAAAGAATTATTGAGAATCGCTTAAATAGATTAATTAATCGATTTTGTGACATAGTAATGATATAGACAGAAGAATGAGATAGACAGAGGAATGAGATATACAGAGGAATGAGATAGACAGAGGAATGAGATAGCCAGAGGAATGAGATAAACAGAGGAAAATAAAAATTCCTGATCTGCTTAGTAGGCAGTTAGGGATTTATAATTTCTTCAAATTGAAATACCTTATATTCAATTTAGTTCTAATGTTTACAAAAGCAACGAGATTCTACCCTTTTTCATCTCAATTTTGAATAAAGATCGCCTTTTTATTATACCATTTCTCTATTTATTGAGTAATCGTGTACAGTAAAGAATTATTGAGAATCGCTTAAATAGATTAATTAATCGATTTTGTGACATAGTAATGATATAGACAGAAGAATGAGATAGACAGAGGAATGAGATATACAGAGGAATGAGATAGACAGAGGAATGAGATAGACAGAGGAATGAGATAGCCAGAGGAATGAGATAAACAGAGGAAAATAAAAATTCCTGATCTGCTTAGTAGGCAGTTAGGGATTTATAATTTCTTCAAATTGTTAGTATTTCCCTACTTATTCCTTGTAGGTAATTGTTGTAGATTATCTTTCAGAAACAAAAAAAAAACCAGAGAAGAAATTTTAGAAGGTAAACGAAGACCCAGTAAAATACGATATAATAAAATTAAAATGGATGCAAAATTACTTGAGCTACAACAGCAAAAAGATAAAGAAAGTTGTGATCTTCAGTACATCAATAGTCGGTTATGCTGCTTTTGTTAATATTCGTTACTTTTTCCCTTCAACAAAGCATGCTTCCTCAAAATGTATTTAACAAATAGTGCTATGCTTTGTTGGGAACCAATCTTTATTTCCCGTCGCCTCAATCCATTTTTCTTTTAAATTGGGTTCATGTGGGAAACTAAAAAAATCACTAAACGTTACGATAATTTATTAAAATTGTCTACATAATTACTACCTATAAAATACAAAATCATTCCTCTGTTTCCGAAATCGATTCTTGAGAATCGATTTGTGTTGCATACGATGAACAGCACTAATCGCTAGAGTGGACAGGTGAGTCGTGGGGCCCATGGTGGTTCGGAAACGCCGTCGGTTCCGCTACATGAGCATCAAGAGTGCACAGCCACTGCTGCGCTGCACGTCACTGCAGAGGATGTGTTTATGTGTGTCAGGGGCATGAAGCGCGGCAAATCTCCGGGCCACGATGGGCTCAGTGTCGAGCACCTTCTGTTTGCATCTAGATTACTTTTTGAGAAGTTGGCTTTATTATTTAATTCATGTATCGATCATAGCTATTTACCTACAGATTTTATGAGAACTATTGTTGTTCCTATTGTTTAGAACAGAACCGGCGACGTATCTAGTTCATCGAACTACCGACCTATCTCCTTGGCCACTGTATTTTCTAAAGTATTTGAAAACATAATTATGAAACAGCTGAATGAAAAGAACATACCGCTAAACAACGCCCAGTTTGGTTTCCGACGAGGCTCATCCACAGATCTAGCTATCTTTGCTTTGAAAAATACAGTTTACGAGTACTTAAATAGAAATACAACAGTTTATTCATGCTTTTTAGACCTAAGCCGAGCATTTGATTCAATTAATTATAATATATTATGGGAAAAATTAAGAAAAACAGAAGTACCACAGAAATTAGTTAACATTTTAGAATTCTGGTATGCTAACCAAGTTAATCAGGTTAAATGGAATAATGCTCTGTCTGAGAGTTACAGGCTGACCAGTGGAGTGAGACAGGGTGGTCTGACGTCACCGGTATTGTTTAACCTGTATGTAAACCAGCTGATCGAGGAGCTGAGCAGCACCAGAGTCGGATGCCAAGTCGGCGGTGTGCGCGTTAATAACCTTAGCTACGCGGACGACATGGTGCTGCTCAGTCCGTCGGTCAACGGCCTCAGAAAACTTTTAGATATCTGTGAGAGGTACGCAACTCGACACCACCTGACATACAATGTAAGCAAAACGGAAGTTATGATTTTTAAATATAAGAAAGGCCCTGATGTAATACTCCCTATTAATTTAGGTGGAACTAATTTAAAAGTTGTTACAAAATTTAAATATCTCGGGCATATTGTAACTGAAAATTTATCAGATGTTGATGATTTGGAACGACAGAGACGCAGTATCGCTTGTAGAGGCAATATGCTAGCTAGACGTTTTTATCACTGCTCGAATCAAGTTAAGGTGACGCTGTTCAGGGCTTACTGTCAGTCGTTATACACCAGCCAACTGTGGTACCAGTACACGAGGAGTGCTTATAACACTCTTCGTGTACAGTATAATAATGCTTACCGGGCTATGATGAACTTGCCCTGGCGGTGTAGTGCGACTGGCATGTTCGCCGAGAGCAACGTTGCCGGCTTTTCCGCGCTGCTAAGTAAGCTCAGAGTGTCATTCTACACAAGGGTTACCCTGAGTAGGAATGAAATTGTAAAAGCTGTGTACCGAGTCGTCCATCTTGCAAGAGAGGCAAAAGACTTTTAATATAGGTTTAGTTTTAGTCATTGTTATTGTATTTGTCTATCTGTGTTATTATGTTAATGTATATTGTATTTAAGAGTATGTGTATGTATGGTATGGGTTTTAAATTGCCTGAAATAAACGATATTTAATTAATTTAATTTTAATTGACAGAATAATGATAAAAGCTCCTGTACTACGAAACCGATGCGATATACGATAGTATCACTTGCTTCGATATTCATCACTTGTTAAAACAAAACGTCGCATCAACCGATTCAAGTAAAAGCCGCAATGTAATACGAATATTCAGTTTACGTTTGATGACGTATATTTTTCTCAAATTTGGTATTACAGAGAGTATTAGATTAAAAATAATTGATTTTAATATTAAATACGCATAATATTAATCACAAAATGACTTATCGATGGAAGGAATCGTTTCCTTTATTTTTTCTCCTCACATTTGTAAAGTTTTTACAATGTATAACTGAGCAATTAACCATTTTAAATTATTTTACTGACGTCCGTCTAGCGTAGCACAACGATGCAGACTGAGCGGAGCGCGAAAGTGGCAGCTTACGATTATTGTACGTAAGCTGGGCACGCGAAGTAGTTGCTCTTGCGTTATCTGGCCTAGGTACACTACACACGTAACGATTTGCTTGCGCTTGCTTTGCTTGCAGGTAGGTAGGTACCTTATCCTATACACTCTGCAGTACTGGAAGTAGATACTGTGATTGTTTCGCCACGTGTTTGTAAACTGGTAAATTAGATGTCAATCACGTACCTACTCAATAAGTATCAAAGAGCGAGAAGAGTGACTTCAATCCTATAAATAAACATCTGACGACAATTGCATTATTCACACACTAGTTGATATGGTTAAACAAACAAGTAATGATGCCTCCAAGTTGATATTATTTAGCCCTAAGTACTATAAGCCTTGTTGCGGTTAGGTACTGAATTCTTGTATAGGTATACTTAGATGCTAATATTGTTTGGCCCTCCGGTAGCAGCCACAGAGCATGTAACTTTGTACCAGCTACTTAATTACGGCTAAACGGCTAAAAAATAAATACATATTTGCATGTCAAAATATGGCGAAATGTGTCATCCATCGTAGAATATTTATTTACTTACTTTATTTTGTAATATCTAACTAAGCAATTGTGATACCTGGGCCTGAGCGCACTGCAAGAACAATGCTCGTACCTAATTCAAAACTTATTCATTATTTAATAAATGTACATTGTACTTAAAGGTGCCAAGAAACAAATTCCATTTTTTTACATTTTTTTATGTAAGTTGGTACCTACATGTTGTGCTTTTTGGTGGATGAACGCAAACTCAAAATGCTTCGCTTATTCACCTTTCACAATGAAGTGACGTAAAAAACTATGTGAACATGTGAATAAAAATCTATTCTTTGCTAAGTGCTTGAAATCTCACTAAGGTAAGTAAGTAAATACGATTTATTATTTAAGTATTTATTGTAAGTATCTATAAAGCACAAAAATAATGAATTTTAGCTATGATTTGGGGCTAAATTAAAAACAAATGTAAACAAAGCAGTAATAAACGTGGAAGGTAAATGACGTCACATCATGACCGCGACAGAAACGGACGCGGGACGTTTGCACTGTCGCACGTAGAAAATTGTTGGAGTTTTCAATGAGTTTTCATAATATTTTTGACCAACATGACTTTTCTTGGGTTGGTTTTTTATAGATTTAGTGGAAAAAAAAAACCTGTTACATGCTTATTCCCTAATACGTATAGTTTTTTCTTTTTAGATACACATCTAGATACTAAAGGCCCACTTCGGCTGCGCTACGGTAAAACAAAGTAATTGCAGTCAAGCAAAATTATCAGGAGGAGCAAAAAACCGAAAATCACAAATTTAAAACGTACTGGCGACAACTTCAGTACTTTTGTTATTTCATAATTTGTAAAATAATTAGTTCTATCTGTTTCAAAGCAATTTTTTGAGTAATTTTTGGTAACTTTCCTTTAAATTGAAAAAAATATTTTTCTATAGACATAAAATTAATATTAAATAAAAAGAACAATTCAGTAAGAAAGTAACTACAGTCACTTTGTTTTTTAAATAATTTAAAAAGAGATGGACAAGTTAAGTTTTAGTTTTAATAACAAAGTAAATGCATTTAATTGTTTTTAACAAAGACAATGAAGCCATTTAAAAATGAATATGTCTACTATAAGATTTGTTGGCTTTTGCTTTTTATGAATCACATAATTTGTAAGAATTGTAAAAACTAGTTCATCTTAGGATTTATTAAGATATTAAGTGTCACTCAAGGAATAGGGCATGTATATGTATATGTATATAGGTTACCTAAAATAAATTCAAAAATCATAGGAATAAGTTGTAATCATTATTTGTCATCATCAATTGTGTGTTTTACCTATTTTCAAAAAAAAAAAATACACTTTAATGTTAAGAAAGTGGTGAAACTAGAAGAAAGCAAAAAATATTTTTTTTAAATATCCAGGGGGCCAGGTCCAAATAAGGCTGAGTAAGTAGCAGATGACCCCACATATCCACCATTTTCGTATGTTCAACGTTCTGCCTAACAACCTGTATATTCTTTAAAATAATAGATTTTATACCTTTTTTCCTGTGTCAATACCTATATCTTCTGGTGTAATCAAGTCTCTGATAAAAAAATATTATGATTAAAAATTACTAACATAATGAATAACAAGATAACCGCTCTTTTCGTTCATAATAATAGTAGTACAATATGACAGTTCTTAATAATAAAATCTATATTATTCAATAAACTTTTTAGCTATATTTCATTACTAGAATGACTATAGGTTACTTACAATATTTGTGGGGAAACTTCAGAATCATTCTGGTGGTCTGAGTGGGACGAGAAACAGTTTTTTGAAGTAGATGGTTGAGCAATAATTGTGTGATGCGACGTAAGTTTATCGCCAGGTATGGCCTCAACAGTATTGGTCTCTTCCTGGAGATTCTTAGGTGATTCGGAGGTCCTAAAAGAAATCATACCCTTAGGGCGTTTGTGCACTACAAGGAATTTTACCGTCCGGCAGTCCGATTTCTTACGTCTTCGTCAATGAAATTCAATGAATTTTAAATGAAAGTTGATGTAAATCTGACTGCCGGACGGTAAAATTCTGTGTAGTGCACAAACGCCCTTATTGGTAATACAAATAACACAAATTGATTAGTATTTCTTATAGACAACCAAATCAAAACAGAAAAATAGGTACTACTTCATGTATGCCTACGATATATCTCGTAAATAGGTATTTACGAAATGTAAACACACAATACAAATAATTGGACATTTGGACTTACATTTGTGCTAACTGCACCATAGTTCTCGAACGTAAACTGCGGCTATTTTGCATTTTAAACGTTTTCCAAACAAAACACACAAGAATCACAGCCTCGGCAAACTTATCGACACAAAGTTGTAACTGACAATAAGTTTAATTGCGGGAAAAGTGACATTTGAAAGGTGCGTTCAGAAATGTGTTAAAACCGAGTAATGTCAAATAATTTAGACATTTCAAATTTTGAAATAAACGACAGCATATTAAAAACCAAGTAAATGGGATATAGTAATAGCTTGAATTGATTTACAATAAAGAAACAAAGCAACTGTTAATCAGTTGCTTTGTTTTACATTTGTCATTTTACTTGCTTTTTTTTTACGTTAACAAATTTGCCATTTTGGCCATTTTTAACAATTCAAAAACAAAGTAAAGTTGTTTGATTTTCTTATAGCTAGATAAAGGGGCTTAAAAAGATATATAAATCAAATGAAAAGCCAATTAAATCATTTCACAACGTAAAAACAATGTAATCGACATGCAATTACTTTGTTTTTGCTTAGACATTGTGGTTTACTTTGTTTTACCGTAGATATGTTAGACAAGTACCTGCAGTTACTTTATTTTACAAACTTTTATCTCGAAAAATAAAGCCTTTTCGATGATTCTGTGAATGTAGCAGTGTCCGTTATAGGCAAAATGTTCCAAATATGTAAAAAAACTGATTTTGAAAAATACGTTAGTTGCTTTGTTTTTCCGTAGCACAGCCGACTTGCGCTTTCATGGGTTTAAATGGGCGTACCCTGGATTTGGATGTATACGTACTGTTGTCGATAAAAGTTATGTTACAGTCACGATAAGACTTCCTTTACAATTACAATTATATTATTTTGAATTAATTTTAGAAAAAAATCGCGCTGCGCGGCTTTTCATCCTATCTATTATGCGTAACCGACTTAAAAAGTAGGACGTTCTATGTTCCACTGTTTTTTTTTACTATGGTTAACGATATTTTCGTCAAATGTGAAGCAATTGAAAATTCGGTGTAAGTATCATTTAAAAACGAAAATTATTGATAAACAGATTTAAAAAAAAAAACGCTGGTAATGTCCTTCTTTTTTGAAGTCGGTTAAAAATACACGAACGCAGCAGCAATAGCAAACTATGTAAAACATTGTGGGGGGGGGAGTGTAATTTCTGATTTGCCCCCCCCCCCCCCCCCCCCTGGGCTAAAAGCTGGGTACGCCCATGATGGGTTAGCTATAAATAACTCGGAGTTAACAGCTAACTCAGGCTTAAGTGGGTGGGTCTTACTGAATAAATCATACTTTCTAAGTCTGACACCAGTCTTACCAAGGGGTATCGTATTACCCAGTTACTGGGTTGTGGAGGTCAGATAGGCAGTCGCTCCATGTAGGTAAAATACTGGTATTCAGCTGCATCCGGTTAGACTGGAAGCCGACCCCAAGATAGTTGGAAAAAAGGCTAGGAAGATTGATTGACTGAATAAATCATACTTTGTGCAGTGAATCTTATTTTTAGTACCTACCTACTTATACAATGATTCATCTATTCACACTTACACCTGGTTTTATTATAGTTGCCTCAGGTTCCATGCATTAAAGCTCTGGCCAAACTGAGGCGAATCCCGCGCGGGTTGCGGGAAGAATTTTGGCGCCGGTTGCATCAACACAGATGAATACAGATGGTTCACTCCGCATCTTAGGTATGAAGCTACAAGTACCTACCCGGCGGGCTCAACTTCTTGCCAATTCAGTGAGCGTAACGTAGTCAGAAACTCAGAAGAAAGAGAGGCATCTTCTAGGTGAATATAACTGTAGGTACTTAATTAGCGCTGTGCGACCAGCACCCTAATTGAATACACGATCAATCACAATCTGAATCATTTTGAAAGAAAAGGCTACAAAAGTTCCAAAAAAAATCTGCTCAACTTATATAACGCAATGAATGTTGTTGAACTGTCAAAATGAAACAGATTAGTCGGAATCGTTTACGAAAATGTGTTGCGTAATTAGATAGCTGATCGCGTGTTACGCAAATAGGGTGCAGGACCAGGTAACACAATATAAACTACGCGCGCAGTCGCGTCCCGCAACCTCCGCGGGATTCTCCTCTGTGTGGCCGGGACAACCGGCATGCGGCAGATAACTTCCTACTTGATTTCGAGATTGTCATAGTTGTTATGTATATAGAAATCAGTTTGCCCTTGATCTCTAAGACTTGAGCGACTAAACAGAACATAATAAATACCTAAGTACAAAATAATTACACATTTTTAATGACTGCTGACGTTAGGTCAGCAAATTAGTTGAATTTGTATGACCAGCCGTACTTTTTCACTATTGCTTAGATACCTAAATTTAATTTCTTATACTAAAGTATAGGTACTTTAGGCGCATAAAGTTTCTGCAAACCAGCATTACATAGGAATTTCGTAAGTAATACAATGATTCATAGAAGCCAACCAATGAAATCTTACAAATTCCTAGCACCAGTGATAATATGGAGGTTATGTGGTAAACTGCATATCACGAGTTGTGTGTATTTCCAACTACTTAAGTGTTTTTATTCGGTTAATCGTTTTATGAATTAATTTCCATAACTTTGGAATTGGATTGGGCGATTCTATTCCCATGATTTGAATACAAAAAGAGAACTTTAACTTGAAAATTATAACTTGAATTAGCATTTTAATATCTAAAACTTTAGGTATAACTTATAACTACCTACGCGTGACAGCCAGACTAGAATTAGAAAACTAATTAAATAATTAAAACTATACTGCGATTGCGCATTTCTCTACCAACAATAAACACGCTACCTAGGTAAGTATTTGATTTTGGTTGCGGTTTTTTAAGTTAGACAAAGCCCGTAAACTTATACGAAAACAGACTGTAAGAGTGACTAACATAAGCCTGCGTTATTATTCTAAGCCTGCTTCGTTCGGGTCGGCACATTCGGTTCGGCTGTAGGAATTTGTTGAACAACTAAGCCGACCCGAAGCAATTCCTATTATTTCCTTTAATCGATCTTCTCGCCCGCCCAGCTGTGGTGACCGGAACAAGTATGTTGCACTTGCACGCCTTACACACCGGCTGCACTCTATCGTAGACTCTATCACCTATCACAATATTTGTAGGTATTTCTCATGAATAATCGTCGGCTCTAAGTTCCAAGTCGGAGGAATTCAACTTAGTCTTTAGGTATTTGGTTTGCTGTCTCTGATAATTTCACCATGGTCACACTTAATTTGTAAAACGTATTAAACAAATGGGTACCCACTTACATTATCGGTCGGTAGTTGCATCAGTCTGTCTATTACTTATGTACCTATTTATTTACAATTTATCGACACTCGACTATGTATAGCCTCTAGCTAAGTCCGAGTAGAAAGAAACCATTTATTTAGAACACACCGTTAGAAATGTAATTACAATTTCAGTGAAAATAATCAAGCCTGAAACCAATTCTCAAGGTTGTCACAGTCTTCGCAGGACAGAGCAAGTTTATAAAACAAAGATAAGTACTTATGATTTGTTTTGAACTCACCATGAATTCTTAAGGTCCTTCAGTCCGGAAAAACTGATGCTGTTCGACCGATTGAGTCTCCTGCCAAGAGTCCAGAACCGGATCTTGTTGTGATTGTCGTCCTCATGGAAAGGGTTCAAGTGTTCCGGGTAGTCGTAGATGGAGACCGTCTTACGGGGAGCAGTCGCCGCAGCCATAATTGCGTCTCCAGGTAATCCACTTTTTGAGTTTTACATAATACACAGTACGTTAGGCGTCAACCACTTATTTTATCAGTTATCACACTGGTGAGTTATCAAGAACTGATAGCGCGTTGTATGGTTTTATCGCGGGGAGATTATTAGGAACTGTGTTTGTTTTCGCGGCGTTGTATGGCGAGAGATCGAGCGTCGCGGCGCTCAGCGTCGCAGGCTGAGGCAGACTACCGGCACACGAGGCGAGGCGGCCGCCGCCGCGCCGCGGGCCGACAGCCATCGACGACGATAACACACCGCAGCGAGTCACAGACATACACCGAACATCGAGCGCGCGCGCGATGCATCACCAACGCTGCTTCACTGCACACCGTTAACTGAACATCAGCGAAAAAAGAAAGTTGCTTCTAACGCAATCAATATTTTACAATGAGTTCCCGTATCTTCATTATATACTTACTTACTTATTCCAAAAAATATCGGCCACCATCTGCATTGCTGGAAGGATCCGCAGCGGATCTACCATTCATACTCAATACTTTATAATACATTTTGCTAAAGAGCATGCCTAGCGTCTAGCAGCGTCCAAGGACATTTGTTTAGTGATAAGTAATACCTACATATTTTTACAACAAGGTAGTTACGTACCACACGTACCGTAAACAGTGGCGTAGGTATATTTGCCTAAGATGACGCCATGCAGGAGCCGCGTCACCCGCAGAACTCGAAGGTCACGTCAACTTCGGAAAATTTAATCTCGCCTTGAAATATTTATATTAGGGGAGTTGCTTTGCTTATATTTGGCCGATAACATTTATGTATGAAACTATAGCACTAGTTACCTACACTACATAATGAAAGGAAATACCACTACGATAATAGAAATTTAGTACTTACCTATATCGTGCTGTACCGCTCAGTTCAAGAGCTCAATCTACTTACGATCTCAGTTTAGATTTTCTCTGTATACCTACTAACCATATATTATGGAATAAAGGTTTTGCAGACCAGCGCAACTTGTCGCGCGACGCGACACAAACAATAAGAAAACTTCACGTATAACAATAACCGGTATCGAAGGCTCGTTTCTCGCTGAGAAAATTTGTTGGAAGCTCCACTCAAATTGGACGTCATATTGGCGTGGTACCTACTTCCTACTCTACCAAAAATTAAATAAATGGGCAAGTCTGTATACTTATATGTTTGGATCGACGGTTTTGTATGAAATATGGCACAACTGGTAGTTCGATTGGGACATAGGATAGGTTCCTAATAACAATTCGATAATAATCGATAATTTTTGACTTTCACGGGGGCGAAACCGCTGGCGAAATCTAGTAAACATTATTTAAGCATTTATTAAACATAGGCATCCGAGTAGGTACCTACAAATAACTATAACAAAAACAACGAGTGTTCTATTGTGTGATTTCTACGTCGTTTATAATTAACTGTGCCTCGGTTTATTTCAGTGATGAACTACGATTCAAGCCGCGGCACGCGAGCTGTGGGTCACCACTACTAAAATACCACCACCAATGGACCGCCTTCGTACTATCGATCCACTACACCACGGATACGAAAAGGTGAACTACACTATAGTACGTAGTATTATATTATCTGTGACTATAGGCACCTACATAATATTCAGGTGGAAATGCCCTTTGATTTTCTTTGTAGTAGATAATGGTAAGGCTATTGGAAGGTTACCTACGTTTTTCACGCCTATGAAATGAATTTAACGGCCTGAATAACCGGTTGGCGCAATTCGATTTATTATTTCTGCTTGTTTTATATACAATATCCAACAGTTTTGACGAAACAAACAGAATACTTTAGTAAGAGTTTCGATAGAGTTATTCTGATGCGTAGACCGTTATTAATGGTTTATTTTTGTATCGATCAGCCAGTGGCAGTTGTAAACAACAGCGGAGCTAATGACTTGGACGTTTAGTTTTTATATAATTATTAACTAGGTAAGTAAAATGTTACAGAATTGGCTTACTGCCTGCAATAAACGTATAACTACTTAGTCATCGTCTGCTTTTGTTCTTTGTAGTTTAAAATGCTTGCACTTTGAGCAAAGGTTACACTTGGGTACAGGAAAATATCATTCGTTTATCCGCAAGAAACTAATTTATTCAGCTGCTTATTCATGGTAGGTATATACCTACGCGACTTACCTACACCAGTTTTGAGATGAGTTTTTGTTTTCATTGCATTATTAGAGTAATTCATCAACTTGTCCTACATTCACTCAGTACCTATTGAATTTTTATAGGCGTTCCAAAAATAAATAAAATAATTAGGTAGCCTACCTGATCATGATTAGCCTGCATACCAGGGTAAGAGCCGTAGCTATGAGTAAGCTTCCTACCATAGGTACTGCTCATGCCCTGAATGCAGGATGTTCTTTATGTGAACTGAAAGGTTCAAGCCAATAAAAATGTCTTCAGTAGCGGAGAAAAGCAATTGGTTCTTCTATTGATCTAACAGCGCGTTGGGGTAATACCGGACGGATTTTCGAGTAGGTAGGTACCTAATTGAAAGAGTATTGCAAAAAACATTTTTTCTCGTCATCAGAATAATTCAAAATAATGAAATAGTTTGGAAAATCCAAAAGTGCACGCCTCATACTTATCACTCATTCATAAACGAAAAAGACATTCAAAACATAGTTTAAAAATGAACAATTTATCACTTTTCATGAAGTCGTAATGTCAACGACTGACAAAGATATTTACTTGGAGGTTGCTAGGCAACTTACTTACGCACGTCAAGTCAATGGTTGGAAATATTTAGTTAAAGATTTTATATTTTAGTCATTGAGATCAATGTAAACTAGAGAAGACATCGCGAACAAAAAATGTGTCCCTCGGATGTCAAGTTGGACAACTGCGGTGCATGCGCGGTGCAAGGAGATTCTCATAGAGTATCCGTACCCACAGATGAGACACAGTCTGCTTTTTCTGCCTACTTGATACTGGTGTCTACATTACATAAGGAATAAATAAAAAAATATTTAAACTGTGTAAATATTTTAATTTCCTTTAAATAATATAAGTTTTGTTAGTTTCTGCCGTTTGGTATAGTAATCCACAGTTTTGTCTGTTTTTGCTTCGTGATGCAGACAAATTTTTGTGTACTGATTTATTATGGGTCGAATTAAATGGATTCTGTGATTGAATGTTGATGGCTGATCCAGTGAATATTGATTCAAATTTGTAAAGACTTCTTTTCCGATGAAATGCTTCAGGGTGTTAACGGTTATATAATTAAAATCGTATTTCGAGGCAAGACTTCCACCGCTTTGTTTTATTAAATTACGTATGATCTTTTCCGTAGCCAAGCATATTATGTACACGTCTTCTGCAGAAAAACATAGACCACCCATGTCTTTTATAGTTATAAGTGAGTGATGTGGAAGTTTATTTGGCGTAGTCAAACTGTCAATGCAATCTTCACATTTTAACTTTTTCGTTAATTGTCTTGATACATATCCAGATATATAACCTACTATAAATTTTGACTCGCATGTAAAGGATTCGTGGTCAAGCATTGTTGCAAAGATATCGCAATTGCATGTTGTCATGCTCGTCAAAATGTAGGGAACAGCTGATTTTTTTTTCACGATTGCATGTTTGGTCCCATCGTGAAAGTTGTTCATAACATTACATTATGCGTATATAGTGTCAACTCTGCGAATGCAAAATTCTTACTCTTTGACATTCACATAAAATTGACAAAATATATTAATAATAAAATATTTAAAGGTAATACGTTGAACTTACTGGTGAAAAGTCACTCCTTGACTTTTGCTTATGTTTCTCGAGTTGTTGGAACAATATCTCATTACACACGAAGGCATATTTATGCAAATAAAAGTTAGCACTCAAACGTGTCACGTAGCAACAAGCGTCAGTCATAGACTAAGTGAGTTGGAGTGCACGAGCTCTAACTCTTGTTACAAACAATCGAGTTGAGGCGTCTCCTCTAGTTTACATTGATCTCAATGATTTTAGTTAGTATTTTATTAATTATAATTAAACTACTTTGAATAAAAGAGCCATTTCCAATAGGGTTCCTTCTACGGCTGAAAAGAATGTATAAAAAAATAAATTGACTCAATTAATTGATTTTATCGCAAGCTACAATGTTTTCAGGGTTCATAAATTGACGGACAGGATTTTTTTTTCAACTATTTTTATGCTTTTTCCATTTCTGCTGCATTAAATCAATTGTTAAAAAGTACAGTATTAATCTCCATTTAATCATCTATACAATGGTATATAAATTAAGTAGGTTCTGTGTACTAGCAGGAGTGTAACAATAAAAACAGTTACAGAAATGGGGCAAAAAAAATTTTTCGATCGTAGAGCACACTCTAATGCTTCGCATTACGAGTCGTGCAATATGGCGTAACTGGTTTAGTTAGTCTTAGTTTAGCTTTGAATATAGTTTCTTTTTTACACTGAACGTCTTCTGCTATGTGCAAGAAAAGACAGTTTATTTTTTTTAAGTACTTATATGATAATGGATTTACTATCATCCGTCCGGATCCGGACTTTGATTTAAAGCCGCTTCTAGTGCTTGGTCAATTATGTCTATAAAAAGGTTACATGCGTATCCGATCATTTTCTTATAAAAATGCAAAAATTGCCATGTCATGCCAATTCAATGGCGCAGGACACAGCCATAACCGCATTAAATTGTATTGCCAAATTAGCCGGATATTTGATACGTACGATCTTATCCCAACGCCGAACTTACCCCAACATACTCTACAGAAATATGCCGTCTTCAATAAGGAAATATCTAATTGTCTAGTATTGCATCATCGTGACCAATATCGCCAACTAATTGACTGGTTCACTCGTTAACAAACGGTTATTATCTAAGTGCCCACTTTCTTTATGCATTAAAATGGAACTGTAGGTAGGTATTAATTTGTGGTTAAAAACAGAAATGCAACGTTCTGCAATTGTTTGTTTACATTCCTTTATGACAGGGACTCCCCGGGTTGCATAAATGCACAATCAATTTGAATGATGTTTTCTTAACTCTGCTGGCAATGTTACAAGTACAAAAATCATAAATTAGGTAATATAATAAACAGCAATAAATGAGCTCTTTTCAGTTTCCATATCAGTCGTTAATATAATATGTACTTACTACTTACGGTTCCTCAACATCTCTGTTAATCCTACTTCAGATAAGTACTTATTTATATTGTTGTATATTTTGTGAACAGCCATTTACTTAATTCTGATATCTACCGGAAAAAGTAATTTATTCCCCGTAGGTATTCGTGTATAGGGTACACGAATACCTACGGGGAATAAATTACCTACTTTTTGGCGATGTATTTGTCGCAGATTAATTATCGAATCAGCATAACATAAATGTTTTACATAACCGTAGCTGTTTGACAAAATAGCTCCGTTATATAAAACAGCTGAACAACGTTGTCCAGATGGATTTCCATTGCGTTACGTTTAACAAAACTGCTAACCACGTAATGCAGAATGGCTTATCGACAGTTACAATAAAGCGAATCAACGGACAGACGCAAATGTATATAAAACTGCCTCTACTATGCAAACTAACTTAATTTAGCTGACGGTGGTCGATTCGCAATGCCAAATCGGTCGCAGTAACTAAGCTAAGGCACCCTGACCAATTGGTTTAGGTTAGGTTAGAACTGTGTCCAACCGCGCGTGAGCCGAGTGAGCGCTACTTCCAAGTTGGTCGCAGTTACTTGACTATTTAGTATTTTTAGGACTGACTTTCATTAAACTCTGATTACTTTTACACTTGACTTAGAGTCATTTTCACTCATATTAGGAACTCGTTTTATTTATTTATGTCTGTTTCGCAAGTCATTATTGTTGTTGCGACACCTGTGTGTCACAACAACAATATATCTACAATCTAACGTTACATTTCACGCTGTTTTATACATAACCTCTTCATGATCGTTGACCCGCTGCATTGATAAAAATGTAAAACGTTTATGCAATTTTGCGTGTTAAAGTTCAGTGGTTATGGAAAATCGCTAAAGGTCGCCGTCGTTCAGCTGTTTTACATAATAACATATCGCTGTTTTGTAAAACAGCTAGCGGTTATGTAAAACAGCGGATTCGACAATACATCTGCGATATATATTCAGATCTCACTTTAAGATGCAACGAGGAATATTCCTATGGATTACATTACTATGTATGTAGGTATTTGGCTCCCAATTTCAATAACATTGGTTTCTAGCTAAACATATCCTTAGAATAGAATATAATACTCTTATTATGTGCACCAAAATACGAATTCCAATGTAAAAAAAAATCCATAGGATGACGGCAGCCTTATCGCTAAAAGGGATCTTTTAATTTAAAGACAACCTTTGGATGGATTTTAAGGGAGACGGAGAAAAATCTTTATTTGTGTAAATAAATACACTTTATCTATGTGTATTTTAAAATGATAATCATTAAACAAGAGCAAAGAACTATACATGTATAGATAATATTAAAGTTTTAGGAGAGAGGAAGTTCCTTCGTCATCATGATCCCGGGCTTTATCAAAATGCTCGCATGGCAGGTGGCCTTCCAGGGTATACCAGAACAGAGTCGTATAACCTGGGAGGCCGGGCCCCCAGGCCAAATTATAAGTAAGGAGATAGGTAAGTAAATATTTTTGAATTAGGCTCGGCTCTAATTAACCGCAATAACTCGCGAGAAAAGAAACAAAAAGAAAGCTACTACAGTACGACACAACTTAGATGTAGCATCGGCAAAATTCGTAAAACCGATCACCATCCGAACTGAGTGCGTCTTCAAAATCACCAATCTTTATTATTGCTTCAGGTGAAAATGATCTTTCGCAAACGCAATAACTTGTTAAGTCTTATATCCAAATACATTGGTAAAATTGAAATGAATGAATGAAAATTTTCAAATCTATGCTACATCTAAGTTGTGTCTTACTGTACCTAGCTATGGAGCCTGACGTGCTAGACTTGCAAAGTCGATAAATAAAAACTGCCATGAATCGTTAAATTAGACCGCGAAATTAGCAGTCGAAGAAGTGTGTCGAAAAACACATCGAGAGTATTGGAACTTTTTACAAAAGTTATAGCGTTGGTTGCTGATGAAAGTTTACATCTAAAGTCTAGATGAAAGACTAATCTAGGTTATACTGTAGCTAGAGCGGTACTGTTTTGGATTGTTTTTATTTCTGCCACTATTGTACCTACCTACCCCACTGTTCACAGCCTACCTACCTAACAGGTGAATTAAAATTACCTACTTCAAGAACCTGCAGCGATAGCGGTCAAGATTTCCAAGAAAAATGGAAATTGCATTAGTTCTACTATTATTGGCTTTCAGTCAACGCGAACAGTTACCTGCATACTGGGAAAGTGTGCATGATTATTTAGTGACCGACCGAAGGTTCGGTTTCGGTTTCGGCAAGTTACGGCAAGAAAATCTTGTTTCGGCATCAGTTTCGGTTTCGGCAGAAAATCTGCCGAACCTTCGGCCGCACCGAAACTCTGCGTTATTCGTGAAATATCGGGCGTCGTTCGGCTGACTTCTTCTGGGTGAGTTCGTGGATCGTGCGTGTCACCCACCATCATCAGTTTTTGGTTGTTCCAAGAAGTAGTTAACATGTGTTGATTTTTTTTAGAATTTATAGGAATTCTCAAAAAAAAAAAATCTGTAAAATTGTCTGTTTATGAATGAATGAAATGCACCGATCCCAGCGATAAATCGAGTGAACCCCAAGATTTGCACTAGCCCATGAAGTCTTATGTTGCATGGGACTTCAAAAGCTATTGCATATCAAAGAGTGGACCGGGTGGCGCGGTAATGGTAGGGATTAGATATGTGCCCTGGGATAAGGAGGGAGATGCGAGCCTACCGGATATGCATCCTAGAGTAAGCATTGGAATAGTGAAGAGACAGGTTATGTGTAAAAAATAGGTACGCCAAACAGGATACAATAGATTTTTAACATGTATAATAAAGTTTCGGTTTCGGCAAAAACTGAGAGTGAGACAGATACCGAAGATTTGTTTTGGGTTTCAGTTTCGGTAGAAAGTCCTTATTAATAATTGCGCATAACTATAATATTATAAATGCGAATGTGAGTTTGTTTGTTACGCTTTCACGCTAAAACGGCTGAATAGATTTGGATGAAATTTGGCACATGGGTAGACCATGACCTGGATTAGCACTAGGACATAGGATACTTGTTATTCCGATATTCCCACGGGATCGAGAGTTATACGGGTGAAACCGCGGGGCAAAGCTAGTGTTTAAATAAAAATTGTTATTTGGGCTTACATTCATTTGACTTGCTTTGTGCTGATTATAAACATCTTAAACTAGCTTTAGTTTTTTCTCATAATTCTCCTATACTTATTTTATTGTTTTCTACAGTGGTGGCCCAATGGTAACAGCCCCTACTTACGAGTTGGAGGTCGTGGGTTTGAATTGTAACCCAGGCATGCGCTTTACTTTGCGTAAATAATTTCATCACCACTGCTCTCAAAACGGTGAAGGAAAACATCGTGAGGAAACCAGAACCAAAAATGCTAAGACATGCTGTGCCATCTGCGAACCCGCACTTGGCCCACTCCCTCTCGAAGAAAGGAGGCCTGTGTCCCAGAAGTGGGAACGTTATAGGCTGATTATGTTTATGCTACTTCAAAATGTATTATTTGTCTTCAATTAACCAGGCCGTTGTTGTTTCGTCAGAAATTATGCAATTCCTACATGCAGTACCTACTAAGAGTTCGTAAAACCCTATGTAAATATTAGGTACTGTTTTGTTTATATATTGCAATAATTCTTTGTCTATTTGCAGTACCCACGCTACAACAATTTTCACTTAATCTTAAGGTAATAGTTGCACGCGAAGAGACATTATTGATTATGAGTTTTAAATATTCTATTAGCATGGAGGTACTTTCTACAATGGACGGCATATATTTTCTGCATTCAATTTATAGAAACACATAAAATATACCTGCCTACTTCCGTGAGGTTGGTCATGAAAATATAATGTTAAATATGATGGCTTGGCACGTGTAAATATGATTTGTATTGGCAGCGTCGGGCGGAGGAAGCTGCGACTTATCTCGGAAATTGCAGAGAGGATGCGCTACTACAAACGACATTGAGGTCCAATCAGACGGAGCTCAGCTAAATGGTGAATGCGCAGTTTCTTTTGTATACGTAAACCTGTAACACCTCTATGTAGTAGGACTGAGTTTCTTTCTAGGAGTTACGTACTGAACAGTTCTGGACGCATTACTTCTTCATTGCAACTTTCAGATAGCACGCATTGTACGTTAAGAGTTACCATAATGACTCATCATCATCATCATCATCAACCTATTAATGTTCCCACTGCTGGGACACAGGCCTCCTCTCTGTGAGAGGGAGTGGGCCGTAATATACCACGCGGGCCCAGTGCGGGTTGGTAGATGTCACATGTCCTCGAATTTTTTGGTTCTAAGACATGCCGGTTTCCTCACAAAACATCGTGAGGAAACCGGCATGTCTTAGAACCAAATAATTCACCGTTTTGAGAGCAGTGGTGATGAAATTATTTACACAAATTAAAGCGCCTGCCTGGGTTCGAACCCACGACCTACAACTCGTAAGTCGGGGCCGTTACCAATGGGCCATCACTGCTCCATAATGATGACTATCATGAAATAAATCGTTGTAATCATTGATACATCAATGGTTGTAAACTTGTAATATTTTGAAACTGCTATCAGTCTCTGAGCATTATGAAGTAGGTAGGTACCTACCTAGACGACTTAGAAGAATAGTTAAAACGTTTGTGTTTGGGCACAATAAAGCTCTGGCCACATTGAGTCGAATCCCGCGCAGGATACGGGACACCACTGTGTCTGTACCTACGATTGTTTCAATGATTATGAAGTCACGCGACAGCATAGAGGGCGTTTCGTCAAATAATTCCTATGCCGTAATGTTGGCTCCACTGTTAAACTTTAACATCAGAAGACTAATTAGCGAACCCTAGTAGAGTGAAGTGTGCGTGCTGCTTGAGTCAAAAGAAAGAACGATGGAAGTAAGAAAATCAAAATAAAAAGCCGAACGGGCCGGATGCAGTCAAATTGGGCCGGACAAGAGGTCAAAAAGCCTAACACTGTCCGGCTTCATCCGGACGGATGACAAGTATGACAACTCTATACAAGATAGTTGACAAAATAGGCAAGAGCGAATTTCGTCCCGCATCACGCGCGGGACTTTCTTCAGTTCGGCCAGAGACCTTAAATTCGAACAGTTCGACGAAATAGGTCACATTATTACGTATTTAAGTAATAGTATCCATGACAACCGTTTACGTTTAACTAAGCTTGACGTATTCAATTTGATAGGAAGCGTTTGCAATACATGTTTCGTATTTTTATGATAACAGGTGGTACTTTTACAATATTTATTTAATTATTATTAATCAAATCGATCATGGCCACCGGCCCGACGCCACCCAATGTTACGGCTTGTACATTCTTCGGTCTTACCACAGATATTCAGTAAGTACAAATACTCACATGTTTTATGAGTAATATTTTTGTTGAAATTACATAATAAATTGTAGATATTATTTGTTAGTGTACCTTTAACAAACTAAGCTTTAACAATAAATTCTCAGCGGACAACTAGGCACCTACAGGTGAAGACACTAGTAATGTGTAGGCTAACTACGCATTGTTTAATGTATTTTATTGCTAAATACCTATAAGAATTAGCTACCCACTTACTACAATAAATAAACAGACCTTGAATAAAATACCTAATAAAACATGACAAAAACACTAAAATTCAAATATTCTCATACAGGTACAATGCCCATTATTTGTCCGAATCAGAGATTTTGTACCCGGCTGGTGGCGTTATCGTTATTCACAACCATCTACAGAAGAAACAGAAGTTTATCAGACTCCAGGATAAACACAAACCTATCAAGTCTTTGGTTCTCGCGCCAAACCGGTCAGTGTCAAAAATTCTTTAGTTACCCTACCATACCCATACGTAAAGGCATGTATAGCAATGATAAGCATTAAACATAAACATTTCAGACGATGGCTTGCACTTAACGAGATCGCCGAAGAAGGTCAGAAACCTATCATAACTATCTACGATCTGACTACATACAAACGGCGGAAGATTTTGACTGTCCCTTTCGAGAACTCTCAAGCGATAGAATTCGCGTGTGTGCAGTTTAGCTTTGATTCTAAATATCTTGTGGCGATAACTGGAGAGCCAGACTGGTACTTATATTATTACAACTGGGACAAGGGCAAGGTTGAGAGCCACGCTAAAGCGCAAAACCCGAGTGGCCAGGGCATCGTTACACACGTGAGTTAACATTTCTTCTACCAGAGATTAATTAGCCATTCTATTACTGCAAGTAAAGTTATGCTGCTTTTAACAGGTGCAATGCAACCCCACGGACGCCACTTTAGTCGTTATTAGTGGACCGTACACTTTCCGCATTATGAATGTGGCCGAAACAGTTTGGCGCCAATGGGGTTGGTGCAAAGCTGAAAACGTAAGAAATTCATAGTAATGTTAATGTGTAATATTTTGTGCGTTTGAAATGTCTGCTTTATTAGTATCTAGGTGTAATAACTACCACAACAAAACATTGTACCGTAGTTACTGTGCCAGTAAATAACATAATTGGTGTTTCACGTGCGGGTAGATAAACATAACCACCTGCATGTGGTTAACGCCGGATCGTATCATGTTCGGGACGGACAACGGAATGATCATGATGGTGGAAAATGGCGAACTTCGACAAAACTGCGTTTTTAAGGCCGTCGAAGTAACAGAAATGTCGCTAAAGAAAGTTGAAATGGAGTAAGTTTTGATTCTTTTACACCAAGATGAATTACTCTAAGACAGCGTATGCCAATAACACAATGATTACAAACTGTCTAGAAGCCCTTCCATAATCATTTGCCCCATTTGCCAATCAGAGCAAGTGATGTGTAAGGCAGGGGCGGTTGTTGCGCAAATAGTACAAAATCGCTACTTTTCGTCTAAGGTTGATAATTATACGCTTTAAAGACGAAGCATAAGTGCCCGGAAACTGACTACGTCTGGCCGCAGGCACGTTAACCGAGGACCTGATGAACGAAGCTGGGTCACATGCGCATTGCACATTTAAATATTTCATCAGCAATAACTTAAGTCAAAAGACGTCCACTGGTACTCATATCTTTATATTTGTGTTAACTAAATATGTCCTTATAAACAGGCAGGAGCAGCCAGAAAGCGATAAGGCTAGTACTTCTAGTAAACAAGACTCTGGCAGCGATGAGAAAGAACAAGAAGAAAAAAGTTATCCAGTCACAAACTTCGTGAATTTCGCCAAAGGTAAAGTATTTTTTTTAAATGGCGCTGTATAAAAAAACAAACACTTTTGATGCTTGAAACTTGAGACCTTGAAACGGACTTTTTCGGGCATAACGCTTTTTCGTTACGTGACGATTTCTACCATTCACCTCCTACCGCAAGCCGGGATATAGAATTTCGTTCCAATTGAAGTAAATACAGTTCAATGATACCAAATGATTTTTTCTCCAGGATTTGCTTTCGGTTGTGGACCGGGATATGTTCACATGTTTGAAAAGGAGACACTCCATCACTGGAGGAAGAGAAATGTTTTCAGAATTTCAAAAAAGTCCTACAAGTGGGTACAAGTAATTATTACATTTTAACCGAATAATAATTACATTTACAATCCTTCTGACACAAATATTTTGCAGACATACTCGAGAACATCCACTGTGGTCGCCACTTGACGAAATACAACACTTAACAGTTGATCCTACTCAAGAAACTCTACTGATTACAACATTGAGGAAACAGTTATATACTGTCAAGTTGTTTGGGCAGCACATGTTACAGGTAACCCAGTAGTTGTAGAAAGGAACTGGAAGTTCAAGATGTGCCATACAAAATATTTTTACGTAAAAAGGTATGCCTTCTCTACATACATCCGTGACGCACTGCTGTCGCCGCTTCCAAACGCCGCCCGACGCGCGGTGTAGCGTTTTATCCAAATTATTTGATTCTTATGACAACGAGATTGCAAAGTAGGCTCAATAATACTTTGCAATCTCGTTGTCGTAAGAGTCTCCAGACTGTCAACAGTCAATGACATGTAGCGCGAGCGCATAAAAGGTAAGTTCAGCTTGGGCAAAGCCGAGTACCTACACCAAATGCTTACCAAATGACAGCACAGTTAAATAAACAACTTCTTATAAATTTTAGAATCCAGAGATAACGTTCAGTGAGCTTGGACCAGCGATGCATTACGGTCGGATTAACTCATTGTCAATGTGTGCCTGGAAGCCAATATTTATGACATCAGGAGAACAAGATAAGAGTATAAGGATTTGGAACTACATGACGGATGACATAGAGATGATAAAACTTTATCAGGAAGAAATCCATTGCCTGTCTTTACATCCTACTGGTAAGCGGCAGATAAAACAACGTTTTTAGAAGAGGAAAGCAACGTTGGTTGCCTATTCAGAAACAGGTGAGACCAAAAATTAAATGGAGTTACATTTATTTTCAGGTTTGTTTTCGATTGTTGGCTTTTCGGATAAACTTCGTTTCATGGTGGTGTTGATAGATGACTTTGAAGTGATGCGAGAGTTTCCTATAAGAAATTGTAAGCAAGCCAAGTTTTCTAGCAGCGGACACCTTTTTGCTGCAGTAAACGGCCAAGTTATACAAGTGTTTTCATCGGTGTCATTTCAGAATATTTTTAATTTAAAAGGCCATAACAGAAAGGTTAGATTTTTACTATTAATTCTGGCATGCATCTGCATGTTAAGATGAAAAGTAACAATCGAATTGTAATTTTTTTGGACAGATTACGTGTCTAGCCTGGTCGGCAAATGATCTAACAATGATATCGTGCGGCACCGAGGGTGCTGTATACGAATGGAGCATGGTAACCGGTCAACGAATCGGAGAAATTATATTAAAAACTAACCAGTTTTCCGGATGCGCGGTGAATAGGTAATACATGTCACATTAAGTATATTTTCTGAGAATAAAATGAAATATAGTAACTAAAATGATAAATTTATACCATATTTAAGCACTGGAAAAACCACATATGGAATTGGATCAGATGGAGAGATCAAAGAAATTGGCTCCAATACCATAAGAAGAAACGTAGGTCTGATTGGCGTTTCCCTCGATACTATTTTACTATCCCGATCGGACCTGATGCTGTTCGTCAGCGGCGGCCTGGGCGGCATCACCTCGATACACCTGCCAATTGTGGACAAAGCCATATTTAACGAATTTCATATGCACAACAAGCGAGTGACCGGTATCGCTCTCTCATACGACGACCAGACTTTGGTTTCTGTCGCCGAAGACGCTTCTATCTGCATATGGAGGTTGACGAACGCCGACGGAAGAGCTATTGCTTTAGACAAAGATTTCGCGTACTCCAAAGAAATATTGATAAGTAAGAAGGATTTGCAGGAAAAAATTAATAGCATAAATGTTAGTATATTTTTATCTCGAAAGCATTTATTATAATATTGTAGTAGAGCGATTTTGTAGAAACAACATGACTCGTTGAATGCGACACACACTTGCCGTTCATTATTTTGATGCTTGCTTATTCATAAGTATCAGACAAAGCCTTTGTATGTTAAATAGGGCGCAGTAGGTAACGATAATAAATTTATCGCGAATAAATTTCAAGGAAATTAAAGTGTGCCTCCTCGTACATAGAGTGAAAAGAACTGGCAAAGTACGTGTCGTATTGGGAGATTAAGGCCATAGACTTCTTATGAGTTTTCCTGTAATCTATAAGTATTGAACAGTCAATTTTATTTTCTTAAAGAACTTTAAAACTATTTATTATAAAATTATCGAAATAAACTACTACTACTTGAGACCCTCACAGTAAGTCCTTACATTTGATGTCACACGGTATAGTGTGCAAAACTTGTATTTTTATTTTCTTATATTTGTCTCCAAGAAGCGACGCCCATATTCAAAATTCATTTATTCACGTTGCACGTCCATGTTTGGGTCACAGAAAGTGATTTGCGTATTGTGTAACAAAATTTTAACTTAATTGGTCCATATACTCGTACATTCGGAGCAAATTGGCTGTGACAGACGGACAGACAGATAGACACACGAGTGATCATTTATGGCTACATATTTATATTTTCATATACGGACATACGGAACCCCAAAAATTAATAAAGAATCAGTAATGTTGGGGCATACCTACTAATTCAACGAACTTATTTGTTTAGTTGTTGAGTACGCGAATGAGTGAACTCGAGACGGAGCACACGTATCAACTGCGTCAAGCCGAGGCGACACAGGCAGAAAAACTGAAAGAAGTTCACGAAGGTTACTGCGCTGCCATTGAGGAACTCAAAGAAAAGAATGAGGTAAGTATTTACTTGCCTCTCACTTAACCATTACCTAATTAATTGTTTGTATTCAATTAACGTTCTAATTTATCATGACAGCAAATGGAAAACGAACACACTCACGAAATAGGCATGATTCAACAAGATATCGCCAAGTTGCGGTCAGGCCACGAGAGAATGTTGCAAGCTTTAGAAGCTGATTTCAATGTCAAACTTATTGGCGAGTACGACAGATACCAGGTAAGATTTCAATAAAAACTTTAAATTTATTATCTAAAGGGTGTTGCGAGATATAGGTATGCTTATTTAAATGAATGTTGTTTATAGAGTCTTGAAGATAAAACGGCTCGAATGAGAAAAGATTATGAGGACAGACTCGAGGCGCTTGCTGAGAGCAAACGACAAGCCCTAAGGGAAATGAATGATATGTTTGAAGCGAAATTGGAGGAAAAAGACTTAATGCTGCAAGAGGTAAGTATTGGCGGGACTTTGATACCTTTAGGGTCAGAAGAGTTCAGAGACCTGATCCAAGGTCAGATAACACCGGTACACAGATTCATGTAATTGTTGACTAACCTATTCTTAAATATGTTTTTTTTTTACATTTGTGTCGGTTTGATTTCCAGTAGAAACAGTGACTTCTGAAAAATCTTCTTTTTCTTTTGCTTTGAGTAAAATTTGCTATCATCTATATTAAAGGTACTTTACCTCCAGTGACTTACTTTTGGTGGAGAAAACCGGACTGACCGCGATGAGAAATAGCACTTCAATCTAGTAACACAATTTCAATCACTATCCGAAGAATTTTGAAGGAAACTAATCCATTGCTTCTTTACTTTGAGAAATTTGCCTACAAGATGTGAATAACGCTAAGAATGTTGATGAATTTTCAAAATTAAAAGCATTGTCATTATTAGTGTGACGCAATAACCCCGCTGGTCTTCTCCCATGAGTGTAGTTAGATGGTAGACGATGATTTATTTTTTACAAATTATTCTATTATTTCTAACATAGTTACAAGAACAAGCAGATATGGAGAAAAGAGAACATGAAACTATTAAATCGTCAATCGAAGAGGATGCTGATCGTGAAATTATTGAAATCCGCACAGCATACGAAGTTCAGTTGAAAGAAGAAAAAGACTCTAATGTGCGACTCAAAGGAGAGACTGGGCTTATGAAAAAGAAATTAATAAGTGCACATAAAGACATTGATGAATTCAAGCATCAGATATCACAATTGAAAGGTACAGACGCCAGCACATCAACCTACTACAATCTGTCAAATTTTCCCAATCAACATTGAACCTTATTCTTTAACAATAAAGTTAAAAATCTATTAAAGAAATTTGACAGATTGTAGTAACTTGATGTGCTGGCGTCTGTACTTTCTGCTCTAATTGAATTGAACCTTAAATTGTGAATTCTTTAAAAGTTATGCGAACTAACCAATAACAATGATTTTTGCAGCTGAACACAAACAGTTTCAAAAAGTCATTTCAAGTTTGGAACGTGACGTTGCTGATTTGAAGAAAGAAATTGCAGAAAGAGATAGTTCAATACAGGACAAAGAAAAGAGAATATACGAATTAAAACGAAAGAAACAAGAACTTGAAAAGTATAAGTTTGTATTGAACTTTAAGATAACTGAGCTGAAGAATCAAGTGAGTTCCCCTATTATTATTTTTACATAATTATATGATTAAACTTTAAATATTAAACCGATGACAATAACTGTACATGTAGATTGAGCCAAAAGAGCGAGAAATACGAGAATTAAGACATCAAATTGATGATATGGAAAATGAGGAGTTAAAATTACTAAATGCGAAACATGAACTTGGTATGAATAGTAAAAAAGGCGTTTTGCAGCATTATTGCACCCATTATTAAGTACGAAAGAAGTTACAGCTGTTAGAAAGATTATAATATACATAATTTTACCTTTTCATAACAGATAGACCCGTTAGAACGCGAAATTAAAGCGAAAAAAATGCGTATACTTGAGTTGGAAGTTTCATTGGAAAGTCTTCTAAAGAAAAAAGCATTCCGCGGTAAAACAGTGTTCCTATATTTTCTCCTTCAGTTGTAATTTTTTTCGCCTATCATGTAGGATATTACACCTAGTCATCTTTAAGTAGTCACAGTAAGGTATCAATTTTCACACCTGTTTTGTTAATACATTTTGTTTGTCAAGTGTTTCGCGTAGAGTTGCATAAGCGTAGTTCGCGCCTAAATAGCTATAACCTGTTGGAAAATATTTGATATCTGGCGACGTAGACAGCAAACGTCTGTCAAGTCGTCTGAAAGTCTATCATTCGTTTTATTTTTGTATTTCAGAACTTAAGATTACGCAGCTAAATGAAAAATTGGGGTCTGCTAAAAAAGATTTCTTGGCCGAAGCAGAAAGAAACTTAACATTAAAAAATACGCTAAAGAAAATCAAAATCGATCTGCACAACATGACAGCAGAATTCCAAGATCCAACCAAATTAAAGTCAGCTGTGAAAGTGAGTATTTCATTGCAAATGTTACTGTTAGCGCAATGCGTGTAACACGATTTGCAAATACGAAATGTCTGATTTGTACGACACAATTCCGACATTTCGTATTTGCAAATTTGAATACTGCAATCTAAGTGTTCTTGAGGTTTAAACAAGCTGTTGTTTTGAAATTAAGCATAAAGAAAACAATGATACCTATATGTCTTACATAATTATTTTGAATATTCTCAGATACTGTTTCACAAATACGTGGAGGACGTTGACTTTGTTCGAAGTCGCATAGCGGACGACGAGGCGGTTCGAGAGTTCAACCGTCATCGAGAACACCTGGAGAAGCAGGTGGCCGGCTACAAGAGCCAGCTCGCCAAGGCTATGGGAGGCTCTAAGAACGATATCGGTAAAATTATGGACGTAAGTATTTGTTGCCACCACTCGTAGGTAACTAAGGTCGAGCTCGTGTAACGTCCACCATCTCACGACCTCGCGGATAAATAGTTCGAATTTACTTATAATTCGAAATGTTTATAACATGGAGATGGAGGCAATGTGTATCAGCTACTTGAATAATACTATAATATCCTGCAACTGGCAAGATACTTGTCGTATAAGGACTTGATGAATCTGAGCACACGTCAAATGATTATTTCTAGGAGAACTGTACACTGCTAACGGAGGTTAATAATCTGCGCACCGAATTGAAAACGACTCGGACTCGGTGCTTCCAAATGGAGTCTATCCTGGGTCTGTCTGCGCGGTACATACCGCCGGCCACTGCGCGGGCAAAGCTGAAGCACGTCACCGAGGACCGAGAGAAACTGGATGAGAAGTTCAAGCAAAAGATTGAGGCAAGACTTATTACTTTTGGGTACATTTGGACCGGCCATGTGTGTCGAAGAACAGGTAGCCGTGAGCAGTCGAGACAAGAGACGAGTCGAGATCGACTACCGCCGTACCGGTAGGCATAGCGTGGGACGTTCGACCAGCTTATTGGAGCGTCATACTAAATACAAAGCTTGTAAAAAGGGGCGGCTGAGGCAGACTGGATGTGGAAAGCAGAGAATCGGGTGTTGTTGCGCAACTTGGGAGAGGCCTAGCTATGCCCAGCTGTGGACTGCGAAAGGCTGGCTTAATTGTCTATCTCGAGACTATTATGAGCGTTCATTCTGAAATATTGTCAACTTAATCATAACAGATAAATATTTGACATTTATTTGCGACGTTGCCTACTTTCAGAATTAAACGCTCTTCGGAAGAGCTTTTATTCTGAAAGTAGGCAACGTCGCAAATATTTCGCTGTTTTGATTAATTTGGCAATATTACTGTATGGAAATAAGAAATGTGGCTAACTAGAGAACTAGAATATTGATTATGAAATGCAATAATTAATATCTTAATACCGAATATTTAGATTTAGATGTAAAAAATGTGTTTGGAAACTTTTCAAATGCCTTTTTTACACCTAAAACAGTTACAACATCAAATTCAGTGTTATAATCAATCTTCAATTCATTTTTTATATTCTAGGTCATCGATCACTAATAAAGAACTAGATACACAATCCCAAACAAAAGTTCTCTTAAAAGTGGCACCAAATTGAGTTTAAATAATAATAGTTTAAATAAATATACATTAATGTAAATTCAACCTTAAACGCAATGCTTAAAGTTTATTTCACAAAGCTATGTTCAAAAACGCAATAATTTTTTACGACCGATAGTAAGTGGCATGTTTACCGTCGGAGCGTTCGAATGCTACTAAATCAAAAGCGCACCCAAATGTTCTAGTGGGTGCTCATTCGGTGAGAACATTTTTTGCCGCTGATTGTGTATCTAGTTCTTTATTAGTGATCGATGTTCTAGGTACTTGGTTATCCACATTTCTTATTTCCATTCAGTAATATTGCCAAATTAATCAAAACAGCGAAATATTTGCGATAACATCTATTTGCGACGACGTTGCCAACTTTCAGAATAAAGGCTCTTAAGTAAGTACCTACTTATTGTAACTTCACTCATTTACTACTTCTAAGGTTACTATATTATTAGGACTCATAAGTCATATCACAGCACAAAAGTACTACAAATTAAATTTTATGTAATAATACGGAAAGAGCAGGCTAGAAAAAAAAAAGAAAATACTATCGCCCACCTTCGGCGAGTCCTAATCACTAAGATAAGAAGATAACAAAACCTATGAATATACGGATAATGCCTGGACTTTGAACGGGATTGATTATGTATTTGTATAATAATACTTCCCTCTATTTCTTAAAATCCACAACATCCAATTAGGCCTTGAAATTATTTAATACGATTTCATAAAACAACATGTATAAAATAATTTCAAGGCGACAATGGAAAGTTGCTGTTGTTGTTATTAATATTTAACCAGATTTTATGTGTTCCGGTTTTGTTTACAGGAAAAGGAAGATGCAATTGTGGCATTGAAGGAAGAAAATGAGCGTTTACTCTTAAAAGTTAAGTGTGTTGAAGATAGCGACTTCGATAAAGATAATGATGAAGAGCTTAATACATACATACGGCATACATAAACGGACGCCTTCTTCCCATGGGATGCAGAAACTATAGAACCTCACCTGCTACGATCCTTACATACTCCTTTCATCTCGTTTACGTTCATACAACACGCACGCCGCGCGGCGGTTGCGAGTACTACGCATCTGACCTTTCTGAAGAACATCACAGTGATACTAATAATTAACATATAATGTGGATGTGTGATTAATGATTATGATTGTAGTGTAATGTTTTTAATTTTCAATAAAGTATCTGGTAAACTGACGTATTAATATAAACATACTTGATAGACTATACATAATAGATAGCTTGACATAGTAGAGACTATTGGGAGAAGAATATAAAACATAATAAATATATGAAAACTTTTTATTGAACGTAAAGTAGTCTATCGCTGGGTGTCAACCTATAAAAACATATTTTTATAAAAAAAAACTAAAATAAGCCCTATTCTTTATCGTAAACATATTTGAAAAAATATAAATTAATATTTTATTAACGAAAACTGTCCTTGATGCCAATGCATCCATGTCATACAATACATACAAGCCATCACCCATATTAGCACTATCTAATACCCGACCATAGAAATAAGACGTAGGAGTACCTATATTTGTGACTGATGAGTCCTCGCCAAATATCATTGAGCGTTCAATGTCTACTACATCATAATAAATAAATGCTTATAGAATAAAAGGCAAGATGGCTTTACGTCCCTTGGGGTAGTCTGCGAATTCCTTCTTGTAGTTGCGGTGTTTGCCGATGGCCCACACAGCCATCTGGTAAAACCCGGCGGCGGCAAACAGGCCAGCTATAAAACAAAATGTTACTTTTAAGTTAAGTTAAAACTAAAGTGCCGACAAATAGTCGAAGAAACGAAGGTTTGTTTAGTATTCATAAATAATTATCATTCGTAACATAAAAGGCATGTAAATGATATACGAAAACAAAGCAAAGTTCATGACGCATTCAATATTCATTAGACTTTAAAAGTTTCAATATAAAAAAAATGTATAAAACGTGGTATGTTATACTTAGTTGGTATATTTCTTTGGTATAAATAGCAATCTGAACGATTGAAGTTCTGAAGTTGTGCAATTTGCCCTTTAATATTTTGAGAATTCAATTAACTATTCATAAACAAATTGTTTTCTCACCTGGAGCGCATTTAGTCATGATTGTGAAGAACATCCAGGATCCGAACTCGTAAGTGTAGTTAGGACAAGAGACGAAGTTGAAGAGAAGAGAGAAGGGGTTGCCATCGGGAACAGGGATGCGCCTCACTTTTGTACCGGGAGGGCGCAAGTTCTTCAACAGCAAGTGGATGCTGAGGTTGCCGAGCTCACAGACCTGTAATAAAAGTTAATAATAACTTGTAACAGCCATTTACGCTTGAAGTAAGATGGCAATTATGTTGCTTTGCGTCAATAACTTAAGCAATTATAAACAATGTGTGAGTTAAGACTCAAGTTATTATTACACAAGTGAAACTCTACGTAGGTATATCGATATACCATATTACCGTCTTTTATTATGTGATCATTCAAGAATCAATCAATCTGACTAGCGTTTTCCTAACTATGTTGGGATCGGCTTCCAGTTTAACCGGATGCAACTTAATACCAGTATTTTACATGGAGCAACTGCTTATTAATTTGACTTCCACAACCCAGTTGCGGGTAACACGATACCCCTTGGTAAGACTGGTTGTCAGACTTTGTAATGACAGCCAGGACCAACGGCTTGACGTGCTTTCCGAGGCACGGAGGTATCTCGGTATGTTAAAATGGTCACCCATCCACGGACTGACCGCCCAAGCGTAACTTAACCTGATTGGTCGACCCGTGCGGCTGTTATTTCTTAGCCACGAGTCCCTCTAGTGATGAAAGAACATGGAATAATAAAATGTAAGGGCAGTCGCCGTGCGTATTTAGCGTTTTATTATTTTATTTCATAGAACATTATGTAGACACGGTCCGGTTACGCGTGCTATTTATACTTTAGGTACTGTTCAGTAGCACTAGTTTACATGAAAAGTAAAGTAACAGGTTGGCTTCATGTATTAAGTACTAATTACGTCAGTTCGTTAAAAAAACAGGTTGTTTGGTAGTCATGTCCAAAATTGTATTCTGGATTGTTACATTACATGTAAATTCTACCAGTTGGCATGCAGCTTCATGTTTATTTTACTCAAAGCATATAACTATTGAATAGGAACTACATCACATTCACTGCTCATTTATTTTTCATTGAAATATGCAATACCGTTAAACATCGCGTTGATGGAACGGACTTTGCCACCTACACAAGGTCAGAGGTTGTTGTATTGACAATGAGTAAACAAAATGTATGCCACTCGCTTTTGCCCGCGTCTTTTATAACGTGGGTTAAAATACTTCAAATCTTGAGGGAACCTACTTATTAAATTGTTACCTTATTACTGATAGGCATTAGTCAGCCGGTATTCGATATATTTAATTTATTTTTAATGTTATTAGAAATTAATAAGCCTATTAGGTATTTGATGCAGTAAGCTTTTACTTAAAGGAATGTCTTTTTAAATTGAATGAATATTAATAGTAGGTAGTCAGCATTCAATATTTCTGCTAAGTTGCAAACTTTCCAGAAACTGTTTACACTGATAATCAGACAAACGGACAATATTGGTTGATGTTTTTTTAAATCTGTAGATGTTTTTATAATCTACCTGCCAATTTATTTACAATTATGGTACTTATCAATTCTCAATAAGAGTACCAATAACCTTGAGGGTTATCCACACAGATATTATTATAATTACTAAAAATAATTACTTATATACTTACAATAAATCCTCCAAGTCCCACATAGAAGCAGGTGTTGCAAGGAGCAGTATAAAGGGGATGGTTGATATGGTATGCCACATATAGGGTGAATAGCCAGTAGTATGCGCAGTTCCTAAACAAATTGCGCAGTGGCATGGTGCCATGAGAGAAACGGTGAACAAATAGGGTCTCTAGGAGCCGTTTACCATAGTGAAGAGCCCAGCATGCAGTTGCAACACTGTAATTTAAAAAAAATACACATTGCATTATTATTAAAAAAATCTTAAGAGCAAGATTACTGAATGGAAATAAGAAATGTGGCTAGCTAAGTACCTAGAATATCAATAATGAATTGCAATTATAACACTGAATTTGATGTTGTAACCGTTTTAGGTGTAAAAAAGGCATTTGGAAACCAACCACATTGTTTACATCTACAACTAAGTATTCGGTAAGTATTAAGATATTCATTATTGCATTTCATAATCAATATTCTAGGTACATCTAAAACTAAATATGCAGTGTTATGATGTTAATTATTGCATTACATAATCAACATTCTAGGTACATCTAAAACTAAATATGCAGTGTTATGATATTAATTATTGCATTACATAATCAATATTCTAGTTCGCTAGTTAGCCATTTCCATTATATATTCCCAATATTGTCAAATAAAAACAGCGAAATATTTGACATCTATTTGCAATATTGCCGACTTTCAGAATAAAATTAACGCTCCCAACAAAATATTACAGTGCTGGGGTGCCAGAATCATGTACTGAATACATGGTAACAGGTTGTGCGTCGACGTCCCTGGCATTCTGTATAGATTATTATGTAAATCAGGCGCAAAGAAAGTCAGCATCAGCAATGGATTCTACTTTCTTTTATCAATATTCAGATGGGCGTCATTATTCCATGGCAGTAATTAAATTAGAACCTCTGACGCCCCTAAGGCAACCCACCTACCAATATTTGCTCTGATTTTATCATTTATTTAATCTTACTCCAAGACTTAAAAAGAACTCACCTAGCCACTGTTCCAGGGGACGTTTTCGAAACTCCATACAGGATCCATGGTCTTTGGTAAACCCATAAGTAAATAAATAATGGTCCAGCATATTCTGCTAAAAACACGTTTTTCCAAGATATTTGAGGTCCAAGGTCTTTAACATACAATTTTGCTCCATCTTGAATGTTTAGAGATTTAAGTGTTTCCTCATCTTTTAGGGTTTTTCCTTTGGCTTCTAACTTTACAGCTTGCCGGTCGGGGTGCAAGGATCGCTTGACGGTTTGGTAGACCTTCTCTTTCACATTTTTTATAGTAGAAGTTTCATTTACCGCTATCTTGCCTAAAGGTTTAGATCCAGAAGCGTTCAGGATCTCAATCTATATGTGGAAATTTTAATGTATAAAGCACAATATTTAAAAAAAAACAGGTCGAGTTGTTGATTAGGGATAGTGATTTCTAATTTTCTCTTTACTTACCTCCATCTCGTCACTTGTGATAGCGCAGTAATATAAATCTGTTTATTTATTAGCACCAGGATAATTAGAGCCTTATCAATCTCTTCCGTTACGTTCTCTGAAAAATTAAATGCAATCAAGTCACACAAATTTCACTAAATGAAGGATTTTGGATTGATAGATACGATGTATCTCTAAGTAGTCTGTGGATACGATATTGATACGTTTTCATTTAGTGATGGGCGATTCAATCCGTTACTTTACACTTTTACAGTATCGATATAAACGATCGAATACGATACACGATCGGGTCGATACAAAACTACCGGTATTGAAAGTAATAGATCGTTCGTACATAACACATTCTCATAAAAACGCATGATCGGTCAATTTAAAATAAGTATCATAATTGTTTACTAAGTACTTATCTGTGTAGAGTGTTTTGAATAAGGCGGCGCTGTAACTTAGAACTTATAGTTATTTCGATTTGCATTGTAAACAAAAAAAAAACAACGGGTTGCACTCCGGGAGTGCCGGCAGAAGTGAAAACTTGAACATTAACGTTGTGCATTTTTGAATATTTTGGAATGGTTAGCGAATAATTTCGCACGAATTGCTTTATTTATCAGTATAAAAGTACTACAATTTATGTGGTTAAATACAATATTCATTAGTAGTAAGTAGTAGTAGTATATTTATTTATGTTCAAAATATAGTCTAACAAAAATAAACAATTTATTTAAACACTTTTCATGAAGTATGTTTTGACTGCTTTTTTTTTATCCATCAATATGGGTATAATTTCTTACCTCGCAATCTTTACATAATGTCAAAGACTATTTATTTTAATATTTACTTTGTCGGTTGCTAGGCAACGGATCTTACGGCACGTTCTGACGCGAGTTTAAAATTTTTTACCCATCCCAAAAAGTGCACAACGCCGCTAAATAAGTTTTCACTTCAAAAATAGGCAAATATAGAACCTCCTCCCTTTTTAAAGTCGAAATGCATGATAGCAACATGCATAAATCTTAAGTTCTCTTATCGACAACAGTACTTAGGCATACAAAATTCAGGGGGGGGCAGCTGCCCTCCCCTGCCCCCCCCCCTCCCCCTGGGTACGCCCATGGAAGTTATTATTATGAATATTCGCTTTCATCATTCCGCTTTTGTACATAGAAGTTTTATTGTAATGAGTTCCACAACTGTCTTTTATAATGTACTTCTACGGAGTTTTTCAGCAACAAATGCATGAAGTACTAAAATAATTCTAGGATTTTTATCTAGTCACTTAAGTACGATACGAGACGATTCAATGTTTGGAGTGTCGTATCTAAACCTTTCGATTCGAATCGATTGAAAGGTTCGGTACAAATGCAAGTATCGCACATCCCTATTTTATTTTCATTTCACATTGACCGACCGAACGAACACCACAGATTACTAAATACAAATCCAATCCACGTCCATTGAATTAGTAAGTACTATGGATTTAAGAGCGGCCAACAGATTTATATCTGTGGGCCAACCCGTCATACTTTTCATACAAACACTCGTACGTGAGGCGTCGTCGTAACAAACAAATCTTTCTTTGAATTTTTTTAATAATATTTTTCTTGTGCACAATACTAATTTCTATGAAAGCAAAAAATTTAAAAAAATTGAAACAAATTTTATCTAAACTTTGGTCGGACACAATTTAATATATAATCCTTACATAGGTATTATAAAACAAAGTCCCCAGCCGCGTCTGTCTGTCTGTCTGTCTGAACTCAAAAACTACTACTACAGTTGCTCGTAAAGTGGCTCTTTTTTAACCGCTTTTAGGTTCATAATGCAGTGTATTATAGACACGTGCTTTTTTCTTTACATAATCGCACTAGTGCGGTAATGTGCGCCATATATAACTATTTACTAGTCGGAGTAATGACATGGCATTCTGAATTCTGGCAGTATGGAATTAGTAAGTACTATCAAGGCACGACATGTCTTTCTTATTGCGACTTAATATAGTGTGACAAAGTAAACAGGTTTTTGGAACGAAGTTCTATTCTTGCGTCTGTCTTTTTCTAATTCGATAGAGAGAGAAAGAGAAAGTGTGAATTTCGTCAAAATGGAAATCTAAGATGGCGGCTGCGAAAATTTTCTCATTTTTCGTCATGGCTGTCGTTTTCGTAGTTTTCGATGGTTCTAAAGCCGATAGTGATGTCAAAATGTAAATCAAAGATGGCGGCTGTGAAAATTTTCTCATATTTCGTCATGGGTGTCGTTTTCGTAGGTTTCGATGGTTCTAAAATCTAAAGCCGATAGTGATGTCAAAATGTAAATCCAAGATGGCAACTGTAATTTTTTTTTTCATTTCTCGTCATGGGTGTCGTTTTCGTAGTTTTCGATGGTTCTAAAGCCGATAGTGGGGTCAAATGTAAATCCAAGATGGCGGCTGCAAATTTTTTTCTCATTTTTCGTCATGGGTGAGAAAAATGCGAAATGAGACATTTTTACAGCCGCCATCTTGGATTTACATTTTGACCTCACTGTTGGCTTTAGAACCATCAAAAACTACGAAAACGAAACCCATGATGAAACATGACAAAAATTTCGGAGCCGCCATCTTAGATTTTGATTTTAACCTCACTATCAGCTTTAGAACCATCGAAAACTACGAAAACGAGAAAAATGACGAAAATTTTCACAGCCGCCATCTTGGATTAACATTTGACCAAATTCGCACTTTCTCTCTCACTCTCTCTCGTTATAGAATAATTAGTAATAATTAGCAGCGAAATCTAATTTTTTCAAGTTTCAAATTTTGTCTCCACCTCCGACCGAACGTGATGGTAGGCTGTTCAGCAGTTTTGTCAGTGCCTTGCGCGCGCATCGCTACCCGAAAAAAAAACCAGCGCGTCATTTTTCATAAATATTTTTGTTATCGTTTATGTTGTGTGGTTACTGCAGGTTACATTTAAGAAAAATACGAACCGACGTAGAAACGTTTTTACAGGAAGTGGATAGTCTACTGACTATCCACTAGGTCAGTTACTACTTTACTAGTAACTGACCTTTGTTGCCAGGTACTCCTGGCAACAAAGGTCAGTTGAACTTTATAAATCTAAATGTATCATTTCTCTAAAGTTACGTAATTTGTAGCATAAGTTCTTACAACAAGACGGTTTCTTTCCTCGCAAATGTGTTGAAAAACGTCGTATGAAACGCGTGCGCATTGTTCATTACCCACTCGGCTAAATTATCGCGCTCGCCTTTGGCTCGCGCGAATAATACCGCCTCATGGGTAATGACCAATACAGCACACTCGTATCATAATGTACTATTATGCTACCCAAAGGAGGACCAGACAAAATGGTCCCCACGACCAATAACAACCACACATAATATGACATATTATGTCATTAGATAGGCATTTTAATATAGAGCAACAACTATGGCGGCTCATTTCGAATCGCTGTGTGAAAAAAGTTGTGGCGATTTTTCGCAGCTCTGACCTGGACGGTAGATAACGGATCACTTGAATATTAATCACTTCTGAGTTCTGGTGGTCTAGTTTGAATATTTTCAAATCGTCATCGCCAGTGGCCACACTGGCGATGATAATACAATATTATGGTACCATCGAGCTGATCTGATGATGGACCTGCACCCTAATTACGAAACGCAAACTCAATTTTAAATTGAAACCAATTGAAAAAGATTGTCAGTCCATTGCTTCATAAGTTCGACAAAAAGAATCTGCTTAATTTTTTTTGTCGAACTTATGAAGCAATGGACTGGCAATCTTTTTCAATTGGTTTCAATTTAAAATTGAGTTTGCGTTTCGTAATTAGGGTGCTGGACGCTAGATAATGGAACTCTTGAACAGTTACTAGTAAACCCATCAAGTGTAGGCTCATTAGAATTGTCTCAACGAGTCCTGTTCATTTTACCAGATGACGAGGACCTGATGACGGACCTGGAGGCTAGATGATAGAACTCTTGAACAGCTACTATATAAACCCATCGAGTGTGGGCTCATTAAATGTGTCTCAACGAGTCCTGTACATTTTACCTGATGAGGCACCAACTGTCGATTATCGTTTAAGCACTATGCAGGTGCACCCAAGGACATCGAAACAAAGATTATGGATTTGGGTGGCTAAAGACAGTGTACTGGTAACCTATAACTATAGAAGCGGTATGGCCCCTGTTTAATATTTTTTTTATATTATACACAGAAAAAATTACAGGGGGTGACTTTAACACTTATTCACTTATTATTGGGCCCCTTGAGGAATGGAGAGGTATTCTACGCAGGGCCGTAGGTAGGGGGGGGGGGGGGTGTTGGGGATTCAAACCCCCCCCCCGAAAGGTGAGAAACCATAATCTTAATCCAGAGATCGACCCTCCTAGGGTACCTTCGTACTGTAATACATCTGATAATTGTAATCTATTTCGCATTGGAGTACTTTATAATCAGTATTTTATCGAGTCTGGCTTTGTATTGCATGAATTCCTACAACTTCAGCATTCTGTGAGAGACTCTAACCTATCCAAGGCGGGGTGCAAAAATTTTCGAGCTCTCTTCGTTCGCTCTTGCGTCCTATCGTATATTCTCTTAAGTCTTAAAGTTGCGTATATTCTCTTAAGTCTTAAAGTTTTCTGCTTAAACTTACTTTTATTTCGGTACAAAGACAAAGAAAACCTAACTTATTCGAGTGGAATGTCATGCTAAAAATTTCATCTTATATTCTCCATAGCGAAATATTTAGATTTCCGGGCCCCGGATAATATTTTTTTAATACACTGCAAGTGACATTCGAGCTAGGCAAGGAGCAAGGGCCTTACTGCCGTCTTTTCATTTTCTCTCTCTTTTTCAATTAGAGCCCAATCCTTTAGGTAGGAGTCACCGATTTCGTTATTCGGAACTTAATCTGTAGCTACTTTTGCCCAATAATTATGATGCGACAAGCAGCAGATGTGGGCTGCCCAGTTTCTTTTTAATTTGGCGGCTGGGTTGCCTACGCCGATTTGTGTTTTGTGACGAAGTATTGGTAATGTTTCATATATGGTCAGTAAGTTTCACTCCAAGAATACCTACTTCGACCCATTGCTCGCTGATCCCAAGTGCGGAATTACCACGTTTGTGCTCCTTAAGCTCTACATGAGGGCGGGAAGGAACTGAATAATGTTAAATTTGATTATTGTTATATTAATGAATTAGTGACATTTAATTTATTTATTTTATTTTGTTTTGCAATTTTTACTTTATTTAATTTGACATTTTAGTGATTGTACTGTAGTTTTGTTTTTGTATTGTTGTTTTGATTTTATAAAATGTATTATTTTGTTCCATTGATATTTTGTATGCCTTTTGGTGGGACACAGCTAGTATAACACCTTCTGTATGTACCCTGTGTTCACGAAATAAATGAATATGAAAATTTGAAAAAGGATGCACATGTCCATGAGTTTCCTTTTGATTGAAAGTGGAAGTGGTCCTTTCAGTAGGTGTTTCATTGACCAATAACTCTTCTAGGTGTGTCAAGCGACATCTTTATCTTGTGTCGTCTGAAAGGACTATTTGGGCGAGGTATATGTTACTCAGTACTCATGGATAAATTCAACCTCCACCACACCCCTATCTACTTTGCGTTTGGTGCTGTTGCTCATTAGTTCGTTATAACAAAAAGCAAGTGGAATAGTAAACAGCACCCTAATTACGTAATGCAGGATCAATTTTAAATTGAAACCAATTGAAAAAGATTGCCAGTCCATTGCTTCATAAGTTCGACAAAAAAAATTGAGCAGATTTTTTTTTTCGAACTAATGCAGGAATGGACTGGCAATCTTTTTCAATTGGTTTCAATTTAAAATTGATCGTGCATTGCGTAATTGGGGGGCGGTTTTATAATTACATACCGTGACGTCATCCATAATAATCGTAAAAACGTATTCATGTGCAAGGTAAAATTCAGAACTTCGTTATACACCTTCCAGACCAACCATAAAGAGCTGTACTCGTTATGACACATCTAATGAGCCGACACTAGATGGGTTTACTAGTAGCCATTCAAAGGATCCAGGTCAGTCATCAGGTAAAATGAACAGTACTCGTTGAGACACATTTAATGAGCCCACTCGATGGATTTACTCGTAGCTGTTCAAATTTTCTATTGTCTAGCATCCAGATCAGTCATCAGGTCCTCGTCATCTGGTAAAATGAACAGGACTCGTTGAGACAATTCTAATGAGCCCACACTCGATGGGTTTACTAGTAGCTGTTCAAGAGTTCTATTGTCTAGCGTCCAGATCAGTCATCAGGTCCTCGTCATCTGGTAAAATGAACAGGACTCGTTGAGACAATTCTAATGAGCCCACACTCGATGGGTTTACTAGTAGCTGTTCAAGAGTTCTATTGTCTAGCGTCCAGATCAGTCATCAGGTCCTCGTCATCTGGTAAAATGAACAGGACTCGTTGAGACAATTCTAATGAGCCCACACTCGATGGGTTTACTAGTAGCTGTTCAAGAGTTCTATTATCTAGCGTCCAGATCAGTCATCAGGTCCTCGTCATCTGGTAAAATTAACAGGACTCGTTGAGACAATTCTAATGAGTCCACACTCGATGGGTTTACTAGTAGCTGTTCAAGAGTTCCATTATCTAGCGTCCAAGTCCATCATCAGATCAGCTCGATGGTACCATATTATTGTATTATCATCGCCAGGCATACATTTGAAAATATTCAAACTAAACCACCAGAAGTGATTAATATTCAAGTGTTCCGTTTTCTACCGTCCAGGGGGCCAAGTCTACTAATTTACAAACGTCATAATGGTGTCACGATGGTGAGTTTTTGACAGATTTGCCATACAAAATCTGTCAAAAACTCACCATCATGACACCATTATGACGTTTGTAAATTAGTAGACTTGGCCCACAGGTCAGGGCTGCGAAACATTGCCAGCGATTTTAAATGAGCTGCCATAGTAGTTGTTGCTCTATAAAATGCCTATCTAATGACATATGTGTGGTTGTTATTGGTGCTTGGACCAGCTTCCATAGGAAGGAACAAAGGATGATCGGCAAAAATGCCGATCATCCTTTGTTCTAAAATAATGCATTATTTGCGAAGGTGTTTTATTTTTATAAACATGTTATTAATCCTTATCCAAATAAATACGTTATTCATCATAAGTATTTAATTTAAAACAAAATTGCCCTTCACATCATTCGATTTCAATGAATATCTTATGAGAGATATCACAGTTTTAAAATAACTTCGCAGCAAAATAATGATCAAGTTCTGCGCGCGCATTTATGATGTGCAAGGCAGTCATGAAGAGCGGTGGCCCCATTCAGCTCTACGAGATACCATGTCCATGACGCGCGGCTCAAACGCGGAGGAAGGCTATAATCATCACGCTAAGACCAATAGGAGCGGAGCACCAATGAAGAATGTTTCAAAATCGGGGGTGTTTTTAGGGTTCCGTACCCGAAGGGTGACAAACGGAACCCTATTCATAAGCCTCCGCTGTCCGTCTGTCTGTCAGCAAGTTATATCTCATGAACCGTAATAGATAGGCAGTTGAAAATTTCACAGGTTATGCATTTCTATTGCCGCAAGAACAACAAACAATAAAATTACATTTTGAAAAAAAAAAAAAAACTTTACCCTAGCATGTGGGGTATCATTGTCTAGAGCTCATCGAGTAGATAACAAATATAATTTTTATATGTGTTTATCTTCAAAAATGATGAATTAGGGGGACGTAGAATTTGTCAGTTTTAGAAAGGTTTTAGACCATTTTTGTACATACGAGCTCTATCTCAACAACTAAACAAGTTAGGAATTTGAGTGTATTATCTATGGACATGGAATTAGTAAGTACTATCATGGCAGCACTACTATACGTGGAATTTTAATTATTTCAAATTTAAATTTGAATCATCCAAAAAGGTCTACAAAATAAGCTTTCTTCAAAAGATTATAAAACCGGCCAGTGTTTTTTGAGTAGAACATTACCGACTTTTTCCAAAGTATCCCTAGACGGTGTTGATGTGTGTACCTCATAAGTCAGGGGGCCAAGTCTACTAATTTACAAACGTCACAATGCTATCTCGATGGTAAGTTTTTGACAGATTTTGTATGGCAAAGGACATTGCTTAATTTTGTATGGAAGTTGGACCAAGTGCTGCCTAGAATACTCACATAGTGCATTTTGTTCCTCAGACCATCACTAATCTGTATTTCGAAGCGCATAAAAATCTATCCCAGGAGTCCAAAGAAAAACAGTCTCTTGTTTTGAATATTTTTATTGGAAAAAATGGAACTTAAACAGTTATTGTGCGTTCAATTATAATTGTATTAATTGTATTTTGATTACATAACTGTTAGGTATCATCAGATCATCGATAACGATTAATAAATCAATTCAATATTATTGTATTCGTTTTGTTAACTGACTAATTAGTTGTACTATGCGAGCCAACTAAGAATGCGCCTGTCAAGACGCCATTTTGTTGCCATTTTGACAGTTTGCAGTACTATATCTGTCAGGAAAGTACTGCTATCGTGTGAAGTTGGCAACAAGCGCGATCCCATTCTTAGTTGGCTCGCATAGTATTTTAGTTATTGGCATTGCATCATTTATAATAATAATACAACTAATTAGTCAGCTAACAAAAATAAGACAATAATATTGATTAATCGTCTTCATCGTTATTGATTATTATTGTGTCCAGGGATAAAGCAGAACACCTAATCACGTCTTGGTGCCTAGCAAACCCAATAAACCAGACCAAGCACATAGTGTGCGCGCAACAACCAATATTGTCCTCCGACCCGTGAAACACGTGCAGCAATAGATTTTTTTATGGCCTTCCAGTCCACTATTGTTTGCATCAACTAACAATGGTAGATTTTTGAGGATATATAGATATACTCTTTAGGTTCATCCTGAGGTGAACATAATTATTTATACCGGGTGCGGCGATTGAACTGTCCGTATGTGAAAATGAATTATTTCTGTTAATTTTCAATATTTATTTATACACTTTTGCCATGTGAAAATAGAAAGTTCAAAGTTTTATTATGACTTATTCCGAAGGAATAAAACCGCCTTTAGCCTTTACTACAAGCTGAAGTCTCTTTCTGAAAGAAGCGCAGGCTGCTCGAACGACGTCGTCACTCAAACAATTCCATTCTCGCGTAAGAGTAACTTTGAGCGCTTCCACCGAAGTGTGTTTTTTAGCACAGGCCCTGGCCTGTCAAACACCCCAAATACAAAAGTCCAGCGGATTCAAGTCGAGCGATGACGACGGCCCCATATCTCGGTCGATCAGCACTGGAACGTTTGCTTACAATCAATTTTGCGTTCCAATTGCTCTGTGCGATGGTGCCGAGTCTTAATGAAAAGTCCAACGCTCAGAACCGAATGTGTTGCGTGCCCACGGTATTAGCCCTGGTCGCAAGACTTGGTCTCGATAGATTTGTTGGTTTGTTTTGACTTGGTTGCGACCCATTGGAAGTAAAACGAGCGGAGAACGGCCTTTTTCAGACACCACCGCCCAGACCATGATTTGGTCGGCTCCTTGGCGTCGACTGACTTGCAATTCGTCTGAATGGTCGCTGACATGTCCCTTCAACCAAACACGGTCATTTTGTTTGTTTAAAAACTGTTCAACGTAAAAAGTTTTCTCATTTGAAAACACCTAATTGGGAAGTCCGCCAGAGTCGAGCAAGCGAATCAGTTCTTTCGTTCGATCCAACCGTTTGCTATGCTGTAAAGCAGCGAGTTCTAAATTCGAATGTGTTTCTTTTACAACAGAATCACTTCAAATGATGATAGAGAACATGTCAAAGATCAACATTTGAAATTTTGGCGGCGTTCGATTCAGTGGTTCGGTTTTAAAACAGTTAGATAGAGACGGACAGTTCAATCGCCGCACCCGGTATATATACACTAGCTGCCCGTCCCGGCTTCGCACGGGTAGCACTAAGTATCTATCTACGGGGCACGTACCTATCTACCTATCCTGCCCTACCTACCTACCTACCTACCCACCCTACCTACCCTACCTACGTACCTATCTACCCTACCTACCCTCACCTATCTTCCTATCCACCTACCCTGCCCTACCCACCAGGGCTTGGAACCGGTTAAGAAATACCGGTTAATATAGTTCATAAAACCGGTAAAATATCGTTCAGCGATTAACCGGTTAATTACGAAAACAGTTTCGCCTAAACCTAAATAATTTTGGTTACCGGTTATTACAGAGAATAGAATTTTAAAACTCGCGCTAACCTGAATAAACCGGTTTTGGGTCGTTCCGTAGTTTCGTGCAAAAAGGATTTCCAGACTATTTTACCCATGTTTTTATCTTTTTATTTTTATTTTTTAAGCAATATAGATAAAAACATAGTCACTTTAAAAGGAGTATCGCTAATATTACATTTTAATTCGGTAATTCGTTTTAAAAGCTAATAAAACTGTGTGTAAATTCATTCCTCTCTGTTTCCAACTAGGGACCTCGGCGGATGTTTTCATGTTTATTTGTTTACATTCAAATTGAAAACTTTAATAATTACGGTTTATAAGAACCAAACCCCTGACCTATTATTTAAGTATTTTGAATTAACCTTTGGCTTAGTAAAAGTAAAAGAAAAGCATTTTTTTCTAATTGTCATAATATAAACTTCATCGCCATCCACACTCGGAAACTTCAAAATTTTGTAGATGGTTTATTCTGTCCCTAATACAGTTCAGGTCACAACGTGTTTCTACTGGTCCGTTAGCCACGGCAAACAGAGAGAGGTGGACGTACTTCTATCGCTGTCAAAATTATTTACGATCTCCGCATTGTTGATAGTGCTTCGTCCAGAAATAATTTCATCACATTCCTGCTATTTCACAAGGTATTGTAGTAAGCAAATCATTATAAATACTTCATATGTTTATCTTTCAAACTGATTTTGATCCTATATTATTCTCAAGTTTCTAATGTATTCGGTAACGATATTATTAAACAAAAGGTTTATTTTTTTCATTCATCCGTCCGTTCCCTCCGTTTTTGACTACTGTTTAGGAGCCTTGAATTATTTAAAAACAGTGATTTGGTTTCCTTCCACGAAGTTGATTTTTTGAGACTGAATTGAAATGAAAGTCTGAATTGAAATAAAAGGCTAAATTGAAATAAAAGACGGTGATTATTGAAATTATATTGTTTTATTTAGCTAGTTTAAATTACCGTCTTTTACGGTTCATTACCATCCTAACCTATTTCGGAACAGTTTTACGGTATTTCATTGCCATCCCGACTTATGTCATTACCATCGCGCCCTAATTCATTACAATCCTTTCAATTTTCATCACCATCCAGTTGTTAAATTTCAATCGTCATTTTCTCCGTGATTATACAAGATAATAACGTGCCTTCCACTTTAAACGAACCTGGTGACAATTAAAATTCGTTTATATAAAAAAAAAAACATAAAATGTAATATTTATTTTTATTCTGCGGAATGGTTCTTTTTGCACGAAACGACGGAATGAACCTTTTACTCAGACGCACGCCTGCCGCCGCCGTTTTTTACATTCTCACGCGCTTGTTTGTGTTTTGTTTTTTTTCGTAGTTCGCCGCAAAGAGAATTTGGTTCGCATCTTTCATACAAGAAGTGTCGTGCGGCCGCTACTTAATTCGTGTTTTATAATAGCATAGACAGTGTTATAATAACAAGTATCATGAGAAAAAAGGAGGAGAGTAAAATGTATTCCATGTTCGATTATTTACAAGAGACAAAAAATATAATGTAAAAAAATTACGAAGTAATGAAAAAAAAAAGTTGGAGGTGTCGTGGGACACCCGGTGGGAACGAAGTTCTTTTAGCTGCATCCTTACATATTATAAAACAAAGTCGCCCGCCGCGTCTGTCTGTCTGTCTGTCTGTCTGTCTGTCTGAACGCGATAAACTCAAAAACTGCCGAACGGATTTTCAAACGGTTTTCACCATTGGACGGAGTGATTCATGTGGAAGGTTTTAGTGTATAATTCATTAAGGTTTTGTGTAAATTGGCTGAAATATGACGATTATTGTTGAAGATGTCGGAAAAAATCATGCCGACTGGGAGCTTTACTGGCGTGCGCTGCGTAAGTCGTGAGAGATAAATCAAATTTATGTTCTAGAGTATTGTATATCTTAAAAATTGCAACAAAAAAGTCCGCGATGGCATATGTCTATCTTTTAAGGGTGACCCACAATAACCATTTTTATCTTTCAAAATTGTATAAAATTTTCATTGTTATTTCCGAAGCTATTTTGACCGGTATCTTATTAATCCTTATCCAATTAAATAGGTTATTTAAATTGGGCATTCAATTTCGATTAAAATATGCCTTTACATCACATCATTTAAATGAATAGTTTAAGAGATATCACAGTTTCAAAATTACGCGTAACAAAATAATTATGGTTGACCACGCGGGAGCTGTAGTAGCCTACCACTGCGTCCGCTGAAAGTTAGTCAATGATCTTTTCCTTGGCTATTAGGTATGTATTCCCGGTAGAACGTTCCCGTGGGATATTTTGCGACATCCACGCGGGCGAAGCCGCGGGTAAAAGCTAGTATCATTATATTAATAAAGAGCCATCTAGTATAATTTTTAACAAGGCTAAAAATTTTTCTATACTACATGGCTCTGAATTAAAAACAATAACATCTGACATATTGGCTGACGTATATAAATGATATGACTTTGACTTCGACGCCTTCAACTTTGACTTTGACTTCGACTTTGCCTTCGACTTTGCCTTCGACTTCGACTTTGACTTCGACTTCGACCTCGACCTCGACTTTGACTTTGACTTCGACCTCGACCTCGACTTCGACTTAGACATCGACCTCGACTTCGACTTCGACATCGACCTCGAATTTGACTTTGATTTCGACTTCGACGTCGACTTCGACTTTAATTTGTAAAACTTTTCTCAAATACACAAAAAAGTGTCGTTACAACTTTTGGTACTAATTTTTTCCGTCTAGCTCCCTTTTGCAACGCGCGAAAGGGAAATTCGTTCCAAAAAGACTAGGTAAGGGACGGTCGATCTTTTTGTTTTTATGCAATATGAGTTTGCTCTTGACCTCGATCTCGCCTGACGAAATGCGGTGGATGAGAACTATGATAAAACGAGCAAACCCAGAAAATACCTGTTCACTCTTGCTTTGAACGCAGAAACTCTCCGAAGTACAGTCTGTAGAAAACCGACAGGCAGGCAACATTACGCTGATGAGCTAGGCTGTGAAGCCTAGCCTCCAGCGCCTCGTCGCATATGAGCCTTTTTGCTCTGCATTCCACCAAATCCGCCAAGCTGGTATATTGCTGAGCCTTCCCATAAGTGGTTGCAATATTCCATACAGGAACGGACCTGAGCTTTGTACAAACCCAGAATCTGTTCAGATGTGAAGTACCGGTCACCTCGGCGGTGACCTGTCGCGTCCAGCCCTGGTCCAGGCCATGGTACGGAGCGAGAGGGCATGGCAAGCCGTCACCTCCTCCTGCAAAGCAGTAATGATCGCGAGGGAGGAGGCGGAGCGCGTGAGGGAGAGGTAAATTTCGCGCCCTCACGGTCCTAGCCGCCGCAGGAGACGACCTGGGCGTCGGGAATCGGTAGCCGATTTCCGGCCACCGTAGGCGCGGACTTGCGGACGGAGAGCAATGGGTAGCTCTCCAATAAGGATCAGGCCCGGGTCGACGGCGCGTTGTATTCCACGAGCGCCTCAAAGAGATGTCAGTAGAACTGACGGGGTTTGCTAGGGCCGATGCCTGCCGGGGTTGCGGGAGACTCCTAAGGGGAGACCGGGGCCCCTGGCAACGTACAGGCAACTGAAGGAACACGGGTGGGTTTCAGTCAGAAAGAGTCTGACACGCCCTTCCACTCCGCCCAGAGCGGGAGAAGTTATTTGATGACTTCCCAACCAAACAAAAAAAAAATACTGCCTCACCTTATTTAGAATAGCCGGGTATCCTAAATAAGGTGAGGCAGTATTTTTTTTTTTTTGCTGCTGTCTGTGCTTTTGACTCGGTGGTTGAGCCAAGTTGAGATCTGACGTCAATTCTATACCCAAAAGCTCCAAGCGGTTGGTAACACCTCGGAAACTAGGTGATAATAAGAAATAATAAGAAAGGACATTTTTGGGGTAGGTAGGTGGGTAGTACCCACCTACCTACCCCAAAAATGTCCTTTCTTTGGTATTGTTCGTCTAGTGAGCTCCTTAAGTTCTGAGTTGAGCTCCACGATTTCTGACAAATGCTTTCACTGGCTGCAGTATCGGATCTAGGGGGGGGGCTAGGGCGCTCAAGCCCCCCCCCCCCCAAAACCATTTGGGTTCTTCCGCGTTAAAATGAACCTGATATTATTCTAATTATCTTATCCGAGGAGGCTTGAAATGCGTTAAGCAAAATATAACGTTGTGTGGTTTTTTTTTTACTTTGCAAAAAATTAGGTAGTTTTTAGCAAAGTAAAAAAAAAACACACAACGGGAAGGGTCAAGCCCCCCCCAAACGACAATCCTGAATCCGCCACTGCTGACTGGACAGGTCACAGATATAGATAGACATAGATAACGCAAGAGCAACTACTTCGCGTGCCCAGCTTACGTACAAAAATCGTAAGCTGCCACTTTCGCGCTCCACTCTGCGCTCGGCACCCGACGCGGACGGTCACGCTGCTCGCTGCGCCTGCTGTGTGTACGAGTTCCCCGATTGCGGCTCAAGTGTTCCTGAGACACCGTGCCTGCTATAGTCTTTGACTATCGTCGACCGTTAATTGTTTGTCTTTTTCAAGACACAATTAACGTCTATTTCTTTTAACGATTCTGTCGTAAAAACGTCACCCGTCGCGTTTTTCATCCCCCTTCAGGGAAAATCCACAGTTTCGTGGTCCTCGGTGGAAACCATACGGTGCCAACGAAACCGAGTGGGGTGTTGACCCAACACACCCGCCGAAGCCCCTTCAGGGTTGAGGCAATTAATTGGCCGGGTCCCAGTGTTCGGCCTTGGGGGATCTCCTAGTCGGCACTGGATGACAGTTTTCCTTCCACAGCTACTCACCTAGAACGGTTGGGTGTGTCTACACCCTTCGATCTAGACTGGTAGGACCCCGTTGCACAATAAGACAGGCAACGGGCAAAAGCAAGCTTAGGGCTCACCATTAGGCACTCAACCTCCCTGTCTACACCCGACAGGGAGGGTTTCACACATCCCCGGTTTTCCCCCGGGGAGTTAGGCATAGGGAAAAATAGGTACCTTTGCCCATTAGTTAGCTCGATATGGCAGACCGCCGCCTCACGGCGTTCTGCGAATTCTTCCAGTCCGTTTTGGACGAGGAACCCCCGCTTGCAGCGAAATGGGGAGCGAAATTCGCCGCTTTAAAGCGAATTCTGATAAGTCCCTCTGACAGCGTCGGTGATTTCTCCGACGCATTAGAGTCCTCTCTTCCAGTCATCGAGCTGGAAAATCCTTTTAGCCCGCTAGTGTCTATGGACACTAGTGAACCGATCAAAGCTTCCTCAAAGCGCCCCGTTTCTCCGTATTCCCACTCAGACCTAGAAGGTAATGCTTCCGCTTCCTCTTCCTCCCGTTCCGACGACGAAGGCTTCACCCAAGTCGAAGGAAAAGGGAGGAAAAGGAAGAGCAAGAAACAGCCTTCCGCGCAAAAAAGTAAAGTCGTCGCGTTCGATGACTCACCCTACAGCCCGCTCCCCGTTAGTGTTAGCCCCGCCGCGAGTTGCGCTACGGTAGCTTCCCCCTCCCCCGCCCCCCGCCCGATAGCGTCAACCTCCGCGCAGGTTGCCCCCACCCCACCTACCCCCGGTACTAAAAAAGTCCCCACTCCCCCACCCGTGTTCATTCAGGACAAGGGAAAGTGGACGGACGTATCAAAATGGTGTTGCGATCAAAAGATTGCTTACACCAACGCTCGTAGTACCCAACAGGGTATCAAAGTTCAGGTCCCCACGTCAAACGACTTTAGGAACCTAACTAGGCTTTTGACAGATCGAAAGGTGTCATACCACACTTTCGCTCTGCCAGAAGAACGTCAGATCCGCGTAGTCATAAAGCGCATCCCCAAGGAGATTCCCTCCGCAGATATTAAAGCCGATTTCTTGGCCCAGAAAATCCCCGTAGATGAGGTACATCGTATGCACCGTGGCAAACACGGCGACGCATACGACATGATACTCGTAGTTTGTAGTCCGGTAGAAGGGCATCACCCTATCTTCCAAGTTAGGACACTCTGCTCTCTCACTGGTTTCCTCATCGAGAAACCGTGGAAGAGCGGAGCTATAGGTCAATGCCATCAGTGCCAGCTCTATGGTCACTCTCAGCGGAACTGCAATGCGAAACCCAGGTGCGTCAAGTGCCTGGGTGAGCATGGCACCTCCGACTGTCCGCGTCCCAAAGACCACACCAAATGTCCCGATCCACCTAGCTGTGTCCTTTGCGGGCAAGTAGGCCACCCGGCTAACTACCGCGGCTGCCCGAAAGCCCCCAAATCGACCTCTCCCAAACTGGCGAACCGTTTCGACGCTCGCCAGAAGAGGGAAGCCCCCTCAACCTACCATCGTATGCCTTCAGCACAGATGCCCCAACGATTGGCGCCTCAGAGGCCCTCTCCTTGGAATTACCTCCATCACCAACAGGCCTTCCCAAGCCTGGCGCCCCATAAATCCCAATTCAAGGCGCAACAACCCCCCTTCCAGTCACAGCCTCAGCCTCAGTCTCAGCCTCAGACTCAACAGTCTCAGCCTCAGACTCAGGCCAAGGCAATTCCCCCCCTGATGGACCCTCGTACCCGCGCTCCCGCACCCCCTAACAATGTCAGATCCGCCCCTGCTCCTCAAGCAACGCGTCCTAATATTAGTCAAAATCAAGTCTACAATGTGATTAGCTCCACATATTTAGCTTTTCTTTCCCCCCGAGCTACTCAAATGGCTAACGAGATTCTAGCCGCCCAAGCCTCCGGGAATCATCATATGATTCAGGCTATTTATCAAGCGTATCCCGAGATTACGCAAGCTCTGACCCACACTATGACCGCCCCTCCCCAACTCCATCATGTATAACGCCGTCATAGCTAGAATTAAACCCCGATCCCTCAAGTTAGGTTACTTTAACGCCAATGGCATCCAGGGTCAACGCGATGAGATCACGGCGTTCCTCCGTGACCATCAAATTGACATTCTCCTGGTCCAAGAGACTTTCCTCAAACCCCATCACCGCACCCCGTCAATTGCCAACTATCGGATAGTTCGCAATGACAGGACGCGGTGCCATAGAGGTGGCACTCTCATTTATTATAAAAAGGAACTATATTGTATCCCGTTAGATCCTCCTACTCTCTCGCGATTAGAAGTCTCTATCTGTCAACTAGGCATGACCGGTCATCAACCGATCACGCTAGTTTCGACTTACCTTCCTCCCTACGCGGCAACCGATGGAACCATATCCCTCGCGAACGACCTCACCATCTTATTAGGTTTGAGTGACTCTGTGATCATAGCAGGGGATCTCAACTCTAAGCATTCGGCCTGGAATAGTACCGTGACTAATACCAGAGGACGACAATTGTTCGACCTCTCTAACTCTATGACTTTTGACGTCATCGCCCCGATGAATCCTACCCACTATCCGCATATAGTAGGCAATACCCCCGATATCTTAGATGTGGCGCTCCTTAAGAACGTCAACCTTAGGTTAGAATCGATCGAAGCGGTAAACGAGCTCGACTCGGACCACCGCCCAGTAGTCGTCAAATTCGCCCCCCGCATAGGTCTCGCTGACCCCAATCAACCCGCGATCACTAAAAAGGTTACGGACTGGAAGAAAGTAAGCACTCTGCTGAAATCCAACACGTCCCCCCAGTTAGATTCCATTCCCGATAAGTTTGACTCAGTCGCTGACACAACGGCCGCGATCGACTCACTCACGGATCACGTACAATCAGTCCTGAGCGATTGCTCTAGGGAAGTTCCAGTGGGGGAAGACCCACGCTGGAGCTTGCCTGACGATGTGCGCGATCTGTTGACTGAGAAGAACGCGGCCATTCGTGCCTACAGCAATTTTCCCTGCGACGCTAACAAAGCCCATATGCGCTATTTACAGAGATCTGTAAAGACACGCATAGCGGAGCTGAGGGACGCGAACTGGGGAAAGATGCTTAGCGATCTCGAGCCAACTCATCTAGCCTTCTGGGAACTCCAGAGGAAACTCAAGTCCCGGGACTCAGTCACTATGCCCCCGTTAACTCGTCCTGATAGGTCCATCGCGTTTGAGGACATCGATAAGGCAGAATGCCTAGCAGACAGCCTCGAGGCTCAATGCTCTCCCAGCTTGCAACCAGTAGACCAAGCTCACCTCTTAGAGGTTGACGCGGAAGTCGAACGTCGAGCCTCTCTCCCTCCCGTTGAAGACCCGGATGACCCCTTACCCCCCGTCACCCCAGACGAGGTAAAGGACATCATCCAAGGTCTAAAAATTCGTAAAGCCCCCGGTTCAGATGGAATCACCAATAGGGTGGTCCAACTTTTTCCCACTCACCTGATACTGCTATTGTGCACCATCTTCAATGCTGCCCTTAGTAATAATATCTTCCCACAAGCGTGGAAAGAGGCCATAGTTATAGGTATCCCCAAGCCTGGCAAGCCAAAAACCGACCCCTCTAGTTACCGTCCCATTAGTTTGCTCAAGGTCATGGCAAAAATCTATGAGAGGCTTATTTATAAGCGCCTCAGAGACTATGCCGAGTCCAAGGGCCTCATCCCCAACGAACAGTTTGGGTTTAGATCGCAGCACTCTAGCGTGCATCAGGCCCACCGGATTGTCGAACACATAAGCGCTGGCTTCCAACGCAGTTTGATGACCGGCGGGGTATTTTTCGATATTGCGAAAGCGTTCGACAAAGTCTGGCACAACGGCTTATTGTATAAGCTTTACAAACTCGGTGTGCCGGATCGTCTCGTGCTCATCTTACGGGACTTTTTGTCGAACCGCACCTTCCGCTATCGAATCGAAGGAGCTCTCTCCTCCCCCCGTTCAATTCGCGCCGGAGTCCCTCAGGGCTCCGTGATCTCTCCCCTCATATTCACCCTATTCACCAGCGATATCCCAAAAAGTAGAAAGGCGCAGTTGGCTCTGTTCGCAGACGATACGGCCATCTACTACAAGGGAGCAGGCACTGACTCGATACGCCGCACTCTCCAGACCGAAGTCGACAAGCTCGGCGCTTGGTTTAGAAAGTGGCGGATAGAGGTTAACCCTGATAAAAGCCAAGCGGTTCTCTTTGTGAGAAAGCGCTCAAGGTGGAAAACTCCACTCCCCCGTCCAATCACCATGTTCGGCAAGCCTATCCCTTGGGAGAAGCGAGCCAAATATTTAGGTGTCGTTCTAGATCAGCATCTCTCATTCGGAGAGCATATTAAGCAGGCGCGTTCGCGAGCCTCGTTCGCTTTAGGTAGACTCCATTCCATCCTCAATGGAAAGAGTAAAATGTCACTCAAGTGCAAATTGCGCACTTATACGGCGTGTATCCGCCCTATCATGACCTATGCGGGAGCCGTCTTTGCACACGCGAAATCCCATCATATCCATCGGTTGCAAACCCTCCAAAATCGATTCCTCCGCAAGGCCACCGGGGCCCCATGGTATGTCAGGAATATCAATCTCCATCTCGATCTTAGACTCCCTACTATTCATCAGTTTCTCAAACGCAACTCCAAGCGTTACTTTGATAGGGCCGTCACTCACCGCAACCCTCTGGTTGTCGAGGCGGCTAGTTATGTCCCCAGTCAGATTAGCTCGAACCGCCGCCCTAGGCAGATTCTTTTAGATCCAGACGATCCCACAACTCTCCTCCAGGAGAGCAGTAGGGAGACCAGTACAGTTAAAACACGCACAAACCGACACACTTTCCGACCTCACCGTAGAGGTCCGCGATCGCGTCCCACCCGAGTAAATGATACTCCCCCCCGACCCTTGCTCGATAACGATGCGCCAGCCCGCGTTGTTGCTGAGCCTGTAGCTTTAAATTCCCCGATTAATAATAATGATTTAAATTTGATCCAGCCTGTCCCTCTTGCTGTCCTCCCGTTAGCGAACGCCCTAAGCCGAGGTTCGTACCCCACAGGGGGTGCCCTTAGCGAGCGTTCGCCTAGTTTGTAATTAGCTTTAGTTTATGCCCCTGGCTGGAGGCTTTAAGTTTTTAGGAGCTTAAGGCAGCCGCAGGAATGTCCGGTTAAGTAGTCATGGCCTCAGAGGCCAGCTACGAGATGCCCTAGTTAAAAAAAAAAAAAAAAACTTTCGCGCTCAGTCTGCATCGTTGTGCCACGCTAGTCGGACGTCAGTAAAAAAATGTAAAATGGTTAATTGCTCAGTTATAAATTGTAAAAACTGTACAAATGCGAGGAGAAAAAATAAAGGAAACGATTCCTTCCATCGATAAGTCGTTTTGTGATTAATATTATGCGTATTTAATATTAAAATCAATTATTTTTAATCTAATACTCTCTGTAATACCAAATTTGAGAAAAACATAGGTCATCAAACGTAAACTGAATATTCGTAGGTATTACATTGCGGCTTTTACTTGAAGCGGTTGATGCGACGTTTTGTTTTAACAAGTGATGAATATCGAAACAAGTGATACTATCGTTTATCGCATCGGTTTCGTAGTACAGGCGCTTTTATCATTTTTCTGTCAATTTTAGCGATTAGTGCTGTTCATCGTATGCAACACAAATCGATTCTCAAGAATCGTTTTCGGAAACAGAGGATGATTTTGTATTTTATAGGTACTAATTATGTAGGCAATTTTAATAAATAATCGTAACGTTTAGTGATTTTTTTAGTTTCCCACATGAACCCAATATATAAGAAAAATGGATTGAGGCGACGGGAAATAAAGATTGTTTCCCAACAAAGCATAGCACTATTTGTTAAATACATTTTGAGGAAGTATGCTTTGTTGAAGGGAAAAAGTAACGAATATTAACAAAAGCAGCTTAACAGACTATTGATGTACTGAAGCTCACAACTTTCTTTATCTTTTTGCTGTTGTAGCTGAAGTAATTTTGCATCCATTTTAATTTTATTATATCGTATTTTACTGGGTTTTCGTTTAGCTTCTAAAATTTGTTCTCTGTTTTTTTGTTGATTCTGAAAGATAATCTACAACAATTACAAGAAATAAGTAGGGAAATACTAACAATTTGAAGAAATTATTAATCCCTAACTGCCTACTAAGCAGATCAGGAATTTTTATTTTCCTCTGTTTATCTCATTCCTCTGTCTATCTCATTCCTCTGTCTATCTCATTCCTCTGTCTATCTCATTACTATGTCACAAAATCGATTAATTAATCTATATTAGCGATTCTCAATAATTCTTTACTGTACACGATTACTCAATAAATAGAGAAATGGTATAATACAAAGGCGATCTTTATTCAAATTTGAGATGAAAAAGGGTAGAATCTCGTTGCTTTTGTAAACACTAGAACTAAATTGAATATAAGGTATTTCAATCGAATATTCACGTATTTATAATGGTAAACTTACTTGAAATTTTGGAAAAGGTATCCAAAAACGACTTGTGAACGTCGACACCCAGCCAGCAGTATCGATTTCAAAGATAATAAAATCGATTCAAAGACGCTGCCGCGTGCGGCGGATTTTATTTTCCCATCACTAAATAATGCTTGTGACGTCATAGTAGGTAGTCAAAAAATGGCACGCTTGGTTTTCATACAGATCGTGATACTTGCGTTATCTATGTCTATCTATATCTGTGGGACAGGTCCACTCAAATCTGTGTGGTTCTTTCCTCAAAAGACCATTTCAGACACTAATCTACATGGTTCTCGTATGGCTTGCTTGACCAAGTTTATGTCTGGACTTTAAAAGAGACTGCGACCTCTGAGTTTGTTTCGGCCTTTCTGAGTAGTCAGCTTAGTTATGAAATGCCGACCTCATCTAGCTTATTTTTAATATGACGTGTAAAAGTGATAATTTAGTTTTCTACCTATCTACCCTACCTACCTACCCTCACCTATCCATCTACCCTGCCCTACCTACCTACCCTGCCCTATCTACCTACCTTACCTGCCCTGCCCTATCTACCTACCTTACCTACCCAGCCCTACCTACCTACCTATTGTATGAGAAATACAGGAGACCGACTTCGTTCTCATCCCTACTCTGTGCTGTTTACGGGGTGAGAAGTGACACCGGTAGGTAGACGCCTCGCGGAAATAACTGATCAACCGCCGAGAGTAGAAAATTATTAAATAATAAAATACTAATATCGCTATTAAAAAATAGGGGTTGGTGGTAGAAGGGTGAAAATTTAGGGTTGTATGTATTTTTTAATGCCAAATCATAAAAAAATTACAATAAATAAAATTGTCCATAAAAAGAAAAAAAAAAACTTGGGCTGGACCACCCTTATCGCTTAGGGGTACGAAAAATAGTTTTCATATCTCATGCTCGGAAAGTAGTGTTTGTTTGATCCGAATAGCGGGTGGGAGACGCTGCTTCCCGCTCTAGGGCGGGAAAGACTCATAGTAATTGCTTCCCGCCCTAGGGCGGGAATGAATTTTAAAAATAGAACTTATGGTTAGGTAGTCGGCTACGAACACAGATATAAATCTAACTAGATATCGCAAGTCCCTCCATCTTTATGAAAACCAAGCGTGCCACTTTTTCAATTGTTCTATACAGTCTTTACAGCTCAATATGGCTTAAAAAGACATTTTTCTAGATTTTGGTGGATTTCCGGTGCCGATAATGCTGAATGAAAATCTCAGATTACGATCATTGATCGTAATTTTACTCCGTTTATTGACACGCGAAGTACATACTTACGTACAATCGCATCATCTAGTTAGATTAATATCTGTGGGTACGAAACTTTTTAAGAAAAATATCGAATAGAATAAAAATAAAAGCTGCGGCAGTGTTTCCACTTACGTTTTTGGTTTTCCCCAGTTTCTTAATGAATTATCCCTAAAATTCCCTAAAAAATATAAAAATTCCTTGGTTTAGGGAATTTTTAATTTTTATGTCATTAAATACCTAGAAAACATTCATTATTAATCGAGACAAACGAAACAAACCAACTATAGGTTTAATGCGACTTATTTCTGATGTCGTCTTTAGCCACGGAAATAGTACTATTAACAATAACATGGTAAACTAAAATTAGACGAATAACAATCATTACAAGTTTCAGGAAATCCCCTTTAATCAATCGGTGGTGCCATAGAGTAAAGTAGTACATTGGGTTCTGCCTACTAATTAAACAATAGGGCTAACAACTCAAGTTACATTTTTCCCTAAATCCCTGCCAAAATAAAATATCAGTAAACCATGCTTATTATTAGCCGTTTTCCCTAAAAAAAGGGAGAAATCCCTAAAAGTGGAAGCACCGGTCTTGTGAGTATATTTATTATAAACAGCCAGTGTCAATATAAATAAAAAAACTTACACGCGGGACGGCCCGCAGCGGTGATGCGGTGCGTTCCATATTTAAACATTTTTACAAATTGTTCTAACTTGTTAGTTCATTTTAAATAGGTACTACTCATGTTATTCAATATGAATAAATATTTTAAACACTATTTTTTACTTTCCTTATATTCGAAATGAAAAGTAGAGTGTTTAACACGGGTGAAAGACATCAATTCCTACTCGGACTATAGCCGCCCTCGCTGCGCTCGGGCGTCTAAATACCTCGTATGGGAATTGATTCCTTTCCACCCTTGTATAACAATCTACTATTACATCTTATTCTTATACCTACCTAATATACACAAAAAAAATCATAAAAATCGGTCAAGCCGTTTCGGAGGAGTTTGGCAACAAACACCGTGACACGAGAATTTTATATATTAGATAGTTATATAATCTTGTGCACTGTACTTGTGACGGTACTGCTCTCCTGAAGGAGGGTTATGGACTCATCTGGGTCTGAGAGAATATGCCTTGGGCGGCGAACTTGACCGAGTTGAAGGTTCAAAAATCCAGTTATGTTCCTTCTAGGGACATAATTGGATGCCTCGACAGTCAGATGATTGCGATGTTTGGCAGCGGAGTCGAAATAACGCTTGGACATGCGTTTTAGGAACTGATGGATTGTGGGGATTTTAAGTTCGAGATGGAGGATCTCGTTCCTAACGAACCAGGGGGCTCCCGTGGCCCTGCGGAGTTGCCCGGAGTGAGCCCACAGTTCTGTAGGGTGGCATGGTGGCATCTGAGTGGCACGGGGAGTGCAGAATACTAAGAAAGTATTTGAGATTATGCTGAAATAATCATCAGCAGGAGGGTTGGCCACGGGAGTGGGAACGGGGCGCGATGCTTGAGGAACAGGTGCGGGTTTCGCGGGCGGCGCGGGGTTGGGGGTAGAGAGCCGATTTCGGGGAGGCGGGGCTGGTGTAGCCAGCGTAGGGAATGCCTTATGGTGTTCGAACTGAAACCAGGGGCTGGCCTCTGAGGGCTAAGGCGCTCAGGAATCTGAGAGGAAGGGATTGGGATGAAGTCCCTTTGCTTTTTTTGGCGATCGTCTAGAGACGTTTGTAGAGCAAAAAAATAACTTAATTGGGAATGGTAGGGGCACCCTGTGAGGAGGATGACTCAGTCGGGCGGGAGTAGTCGGGTAACAAAGTGACGCTTATCACCGCAAGCGCAGGTTATACGATCGCGAAGGATCGAGAATTCGAGACACTTAATATTTTTTTTTTTTTTTATAGGTTTTTGTCTTCGTTCGACGTGATACGATACGATGTTATTGTAACTGAAATACATTTTGAGCAATAATATCTCAAAAACATTCTTTAATGCAAGGTTTATTCATTATCACAAAAACTGGATTTATTTATTTTTCCTGGGACCAATTTTTAATTTTTCAATTTTTTATAGCTCATGTGTATGCTACAGTACCACTAGCCCAACTCACATTCCTAGGCAGCACTTGGTCCAAACCTAGGCAATCTCCTTTGTCAAAAACTCACCATCGAGAGACCATTGTGATGTTTGTAAATTAGTAGACTTGGCCCAGCTTGGCCCCCAGAACGGGTTACACTCCAATAGACAATATATTCAGTAACATTGAAATGAATGCTGGCACATACAGTGCACTGAGTGCACTATTCAGTTACCTTAAACCGTTGTGGACACAATTTCATATTGAGAAAACTTATTTCTGTAAAAATATTCGGCCACGGCGGCCAATCTCAACGGAGACTAGCCTTCTGCGCGGGAGATACCTATTATAGTGCACAAGTGTGTGCGCAGACACGAGTGCACTCTTTCTTCCCTCACTCTCAATCCGATGGGATGTGTAAAAATAATAAGTAAGAAATAATAGATTTCTGTATGACTATAAAAATTACGTAAATAAATACGGTACCTGTATTGACGGAATGACGGATAACTTAGTATCTATTTCATAATTTTGCTCACGAGAGTCACGAGATGCGGAGACATTATTTGTAAAATTTTGCACTATAAACTAGTCAGAGACAGATAGGACAGTACAGTAGTACCTATGGTTGACGATTAGTTCCAAAAATATGCGCTAAGCGCTAGTGTCGTAATGTCACCGAGTGATGACCCACAGCTTACTATAAAAGTGACGATGACCATCCGGCATAGAATATCGATAGCATAGTGATGTGCCATGGAAAATGCTTATAGGGTTAATTTTGTTATTTGCAAGGTTCATTATGTTTCTTCCGTTATCTTCAATAGATACGAATATATCGAAAGAAATGTAAAAATAAAACGACCTTTCAGATTTTAATTTTAATTTATTTTTAATTATGAGCTTTTTATTTCTCAAAAGCAATTTGTTGAGGTGCACACATCTGTTTCACAAGTTTTTCTTGTACACCTCGATTTAAAATTTTATTTATAATGTTGCACCAATTATGTACATGGGTGCGTATCATTAGACCCACGGCCACCCAACCATTCCTTTACATCGGTTTTATGATGTGTACACCCCAACCAGTTTAAATTAAATTTCTTTATTAAGTATTTCAATTTTAAATATTTTTTTACTCATTTTTTATGCATACTTGTTCAAATAATTGTGTCGTTAGATTTCAAATTGAAATAAGTCCAAAATGATTTAATTCATAAAAAGCGGTTTTTTTTTCTGTTCGAGTAAGGCTTTTTATTATCTCATTTTGAGGGTGGTGTGACTATCAAAAATCGGATTCTCTATCATTCTTTCTATCATTGTTTCTATGAATTTTTTCTAGATTACGAGAAAAACGAATTTCTAATTTGGATTTAGGTTTATTTTGTCAAAATGAACCAAGTCCTTCGGACTTAGCTTCATTTGATCTAACAGAATACTGGATTTAGTGCAGTTTGAATCAAAATTTTGAACGATCGCGTCGCTCTGATTGGCTCAATGCGACTTGCTGCGTTTTGATATAACATGTCAAATGGACTTGGTTCAATTTAAAAAAAAGGGATGTGTTTTAAACTTATTTTGCTTGAAAACTACAGGGACTTGGTTCAATTCGGTAAAATATTGTAAAAGATACTTCCCCTGCCTTTTAAATAAGAATAAAAGCTAACTTTATGTCAAAAGTAGACTTGGTGCGATTTGAAATCTAACGACACAATTATGTATAAGGCCCGAGATATCCCTATACAATGTGTTTGGTCTCGGACTGTACAAACTTTAAGGGAAGGTAGTTTGCTCTATTTTATCAATAAAATTATTCTACATGGGGGGTCGGAACCCAACCCCCCCTTAATGGCAGCCATTTTTGTTTTTGATCGCATTTTATGAAGCGTGCATACTAAAAGTACTTTAACTTTGGAATTTAATGTCCAATTATCGTAAAATAAAAACTTAAAAATAATAAGTGAAAAGTGTTAGCAATAGGATAAATAACTCAAATACTGACAATAAATGCTGCATCATATTGAAATAAATACTAAAAGATCAATATCACGTTAAAATTAACATTGTTTTTTTAGTTTATCAAGGTTATTACAAAATTCACCCCCGGGAACTACCTTTTTATATCTACTCGTCTAATAGATGTTTAGTTTACCTAAATAATGATACCAAAAACTTGATTCTATGACAATTGGTTTAAGAGATATTGGTGTTGGAACATAGGCTTGCGTAGGTAGTGAGTTCATAACGATTTGGTTTTTCTGTAGACATTTACAATGATGATCAATGATAAACAAAGAACAAGTATGAACTATTATTTAATATTTACAGAAGTAAAAAAAATTCCCCCCACTCCACCATTTTGAAGGCACGCAGTAGCTCGGATCAGCCATAATTTCTGCTGCAGCAACCCGAAAACGCCCAGCAGCTCTTCTCTGTTGTTGACCTGGTTCAAAATGAACTTTTTGCTTCATCCAACCGCAAAGATAGTCCAGTGGCGTTAAGTCTGGTGAACGTGGTGGGTCTTTGGGGTGGGGGTGGTCTTTGGGGATGGATGAAGTCAGTCAATACCAGAGAAGAGCTGCTCGGCGTATTCGTGTTGCTGCAGCAGAAATTATGTCTGATCCGAGCTACTGCGTGCCTTCAAAATGGTGGGGGGGGGGCAAATTTTCTACTTTTGTAAATATTAAATAATAGTTAATGTAAAATACTGGTATTCAACTGCATCTGGTTAGACTGGAAGCCGACCCCAACACAGTTGGGAAAAGGCTAGACAGATAGATAATACTTGTTCTTTGTTTATAATTTTAATGTAAAATACTGGTATTCAGCTGCATCCTGTTAGACTGGAAGCCGATCCCAACATAGTTGGGAAAACGCTAGGCAGATACATAGTACTTGTTCTTTGTTTATCATTGATCATCATTGTAAATGTCTACAGAAAAACCAAATCGTTATGAACTCACTACCTACGCAAGCCTATGTTCCAACACCAATATCTCTTAAACCCATCGTCATAGAATCGGGTTTTTGGTATCATTATTTAGGTAAACTAAACATCTGATAGACGAGTAGATAAAAAAAGGTAGTTCCCGGGGGTGAATTTTGTAATAACCTTGATAAACTAAAAAAACAATGTTAATTTTAACGTGAAATTGAACTTTTAGCCTATATTTCAATATGATGCAGCATTTATTGTCAATATTTGAGTTATTTATCCTATTGTTAACACTTTTCACTTATTAAAAGTTTTTATTTTACGATAATTGGACATTAAATTCCAAAGTTAAAGTACTTTTAGTATGCACGCTTCATAAAATGCGATCAAAATACAAAAATGGCTGCCATTCAGGGGGGGTTGGGTTCCGACCCCCCATGTAGAATAATTTTATTGATAAAATAGAGCAAACTACCTTCCCTTAAAGTTTGTACAGTCCGAGACCAAACACATTGTATAACATTAAAAACTTCTTTGATGAATATGTTAAGTTATGATGTTTTAAAAGGGTGTATTCTCGTTGTTCGATCCATTTATGAAAGACATCTCTATTTGTTTGGGTATATGTCTCAGAGCATCTCCTACAATTAATTTTTTTTGTCACTCTCCTGCACATAATATACCCTGCTGTATAAGCAGAAGAGTGCACGCGCAATCTTTCGTTCGTTGGATTTAAAGATTGGTTGCAATTACTGCTAATGTTTTGGGTTGTTGTTATGGGTCCACTACATGTGGCATTTTCTTTATCCTCATCAAATGTTGATGAGGAACCCTCATCAACATTGGATGAAGATATGAGTTTAAAAAAATCTACAACTGTGTCTCCTATATCATCCTCACTGTTTGCGTATATTGAATGTGGACCCATAACGTTGGACATTAGCAGTGATTTAAAAGCATTCAATAAAGTATTTGCATCAGGATTGACGTTCCTGTAGTTGATGGCTCTAAACCTACCAAAAAAATTTTCAAGAAGATCCTGATTGACATTTCTGGGATAAAAATATAATAAATCATATTTTTCGAACAACAGTTTAGACAACCTTTCAAAACTTTCTATAGTTGTAACCCATCCATTAAGAGAAGGAACTCGAACCTTATAGATTTTATTATTTTTAATGGCTTTCTTGCTACTATCATCAATATATTTTATATTTTTCAATATTTGTTTTGCTTCCGTCCAAAAATTGAAAACTTGATGGGCGTTCGGCTTTATTGGTCCACGCAGTTTGCCCCGGACAGTGCTCCCTCGAGATCCGTTCACGCTATCGAAGAGCTTGTCGATGAATTCCACAGCTTCGCCTGTTGTGGCCATTGTCTCACTGACATTTTGACCCGAGGCTGTAGTTTCTGAAATATTACATAATTATTTATAAGTATAACAAACAAACAAAAATAACACCAAGTGTTTTCATTTCCATTCTATCACTCTATAAGAAAGTGCAACAGATATTATTCTTAGTACATTAGTTTGAATCAAATGTCTTATTAATTCAACTCAATTGAAATTAACTTATTAAAAACCTAATTCTTTTTGACAAAGAATAAATATTTTTATAGTGTGAATTAATGTGTTTCTTTTGTTGGAGACCCTAATTAAATATGTACGTTTGCCCAGCACGGCCCTCCAAAATTTGAGTATAAGGTGTGCACCAATGCAATGTACTCGCCTCTAGGAGTATATGTACCGGTTTCTTTTTCAATGTACCTCTGTACTTTTGAAGAAATATGCAAAAAAAGGGGGCCGTGCCAGCCAAACGTTTTCAGCACGGCCCCCGTGTAACTTGAAAAATATATATCGTATTTAAAAAACACTTATATGTAAGGAATGTACCCTATTAACACGTTATATGTACAGCAACAGATGTGGTGAATTCGTAATAACAAATAATATAAAGAGGTGAATAGGGGGCCGTGCTGAAATTTTTTTTATAAGAAAATATGTAAAAAAGACAAATCAACCTTAGCCAAAAACTATTAAAAAGTAATTTATGTTTGGCGAGTAACATATGTACCGCATTGGTTTCTCATACAACTTGCTAGATTTGAAAAATAAACCAATTTTAGTTTATTCAGCACGGCCCTCTATAGTTGCCTATATCTTTTTAAATATGACATGTTTGTTTACAAAATTCGACTTCCTGAATGTTGTATAGGAGTACATTCGTTCCACATAAATTGCGATTCTGCTGTATTAGTACTTTAAAAGATAAATTGAATCCAAAATATCATATATTACAACTGATTGGGTGACCATGATTCCATATATTAGGTTCATACAGGGTGACTTGTAATTTGACATATTCCTTCCAGGACGTGAAAGTGTGACCCATTTGCAACAATTAAGCACCCTATAAAGCCTAGGCGAAAATACATGGGATTCGAGAAAATACAACTTTTAAGAATTTTTGAAAATTTCCCAGAATGTGTCACTAAATATCATTTTTCTCCAAACTCTCAAATTCAATGGCCTTCATATCTATTCCATTGGATACCTAATACTTCAAAAAACATTGAAATGTAACCAAATTTTCTAAAACATCAAACACTTAAAAGTTAGAGGAAGATGATAACTAATCATTTTCAAAAATTATTCACGTATATGAACTTTGACACCGGTTATCTCAAAATTTTACTGAGGCATTAAGCGTACAAATTACGGGGAAGACATCTTCATTTAATCAGCTATCTAATGAAGTACAAAAGTTCAAAAAATATTAAGAGGAGCCAATTAAACAGTCGATAATGCTGGCAAAGGTCAAAAGACATGTCCAGTTTCTGCTCTTTGGTCGTGGTCTGAATCGAAAATGTTTAAGATTTAAGAATTTACAATAAGATTAAAAAATTTAGATTTAAATTATTATGGATTTATAAATTCAGTATAACTTGCGTAGCATAATTCTCAAATAAATAATACTATATATTATCTATAGCTTCCGCCCTGCCATTTTTAATGGGAAGTACTAAAAATGTTTTTGACGTTCCATTTTATCCCATATTTACCTTTAAATTATTATTTATTTATTTCTGTAACAATTTTTACATTGTATCGAAATTTTACACAACATTTTATAACAATGACAAATTAAAAGAATCACAATATAAATTATTATCATAACATTAGTCAAATAAGAAATTAAAAAGTACCTAAGACATTAATTTGCGATTCACTGTTATTAACAAATAAACAAAAAATTTCACTATTCAACAAAAATATAATCTAATGTCAATAAAAATAGTGATGTTATAAATGATATGTCAAATAAAGAATATAAAAACAAATTAAATAAGATTCAAAAATGTCAAAAATAAAATCTATCATGTCAATAAGAATAATATAATAATAATTAAAGTCTAGTTGTATGTGTCACAGAGAAACTCATCAAGGGTGTAATAGCACTTTTCTATCAAAAATGATTTTAACTGCTGCTTAAACTGATTTAAGTTGTATAATGACTTTAAGTGTACAGGCAGTTTATTAAATAGTTTGATTGATTGATAACCTGCAGCATGACTCACGACTTTTAAATGAGGTTGTATCTTATTTTGTAAGTCCCTACGCCTAGTAGCTTCCCGCTTACTTCTTTCTTCTGGTGTTTCGAAATTCAGCAGCTGTTTCATAAGATCCGTGAGAAGAACTAAAATATACAAACAAGGGACCGTTAGTATCTGAAGTTCTTTAAAGTACTCCTTACACGATACCCACTGTGGAATTCTCACCATGGTTCTTATTGCCCTTTTTTGTATAATGAAAGCTGTATTTATATTGTACGCGTAGCTACCTCCCCATAGAGTGATACTGTACCTAAGCTTTGACTCTACAAGCGAGTAATATACCACTTTTAATTGCTTGATAGCGATCACATCTCGAAGACTTCTTAGAGCATAGCAAGCTGAGCTAATTGAACTTTCTATGGCTGTCAATTCTTTTTTCCAGTTTAGGCTTTCGTCAATGTGAATACCTAAGAATTTTACGCTGTCTACCAATTTTATTGTATTTTCATTTAATACTATGTCAATATTTTCTTTGTTTCTCGACGTCGTCCTAAATAACATGGCATTTGTTTTACTGACATTCAATTTGAGATTATTGATGGTGAACCATTTATGAAAGAGAGCGAGAGCATTATTTACTTTACTACTGAGAGTATCAATATCTTTAGCGGCTATAATAGCATTTGTATCATCCGCAAAAAGCACAAGTTCAGTATCACTTCGTTCCAGCATATAGCTAATTAAATCATTAACAAATAAAATGAAAAAGATTGGTCCTAATATCGACCCTTGTGGAACTCCTTGTTTTATTAGTTTGAGTCCCGATTTGAAAACTTTTTGACTACTGTCTTCATTCACTTTAATCTCCACATATTGCTTCCGATTTTCTAAGTAAGACTTAAATAGACGCAAGACCGGTCCTCTTACTCCGTAATGTTCCATTTTTCCTAATAGTAATTTGTGATTTACCGTGTCAAAAGCGGAACTAAGATCGAGGAATAACCCTACGACTTTCAATTTATCATTAATTCTGTCAACTACTTGCTCCATTAAAGTATTAATTGCGTCATTTGTTCCCACATTTTTCTGATAGCCAAATTGTCTGTGATTAAGTATTTTATTACGATTGAGATGTCTAAGAAGTCTAATTTTGAGTATTTTCTCAAAAATTTTCGAGATTATTGGTAACAAGGAAATCGGTCTATAATTATTAGGATCTAATTTGCACCCTTTTTTGTAAAGTGGTAAGACTCTTGCTATTTTTAGTTGTTCAGGGAATATATTCATATTTATACATGTGTTTATAAGATGTGCCAGAGGTCCAGCCAGTATGTCAATGTGATCTTTAATAGTCTGTATCGGTATTTCATCATGACCAGAAGATTTCTTGGTAGCCATAGAATTTACCAGTTTTTTTATTTCAGAGGCAGTAGCTAGATCGCAAGTCATTTCTTGATCTACTCTTTTTACGCTATCTTGTAAAGTTTTTATAGCTTGATCGAAAGAATTAGAGTCGCCAACTGTGTCTGCACTGTCGAACGTGTTCGAGAAGATATCTACTATTTGCTGGGGATTTGATATTATTTTATTATTAATTTTAAGGAGTATGTTTTTACTATTTTCACGTTTCGATTTTGTGTTCCTGTGCCTGTTTACAACCTGCCATATAGCTTTAGATGATTCATTTGCTTTGGCTAGTTCTTTATTGACTGCAATGTGTCTAGCTTTTTTTAAGACTAGTCTGTATATTCTTATATATGATTTTGTATATGCCCTTATTTTCTCCGTACAGGTCACAATGTTTATATTTTGAAGCAAAAATCGCTTCATTTTACTAGAGACTCTAATTCCTTTCGTTACCCAGGACGATTTTTGACATTTCTTAGAATTTACCCGTTTTTTCTTCTTTTTGAAACTTTCGCGGAATATTTGTCCAATTTTCTTTAAAAAGCTATTTATACCTTCTTTCAACCAATTTATGTTCAGAATACGTTGTCCAAAGCTATTTGAATTTCTGTCACTAAACTGTCTAAGCTCTATATTTAAAAAGTCTTGGTCGTTATTGGGCTGTGCTTTTTCAGTTTTTAAGCTACAAAATAACGCTGCGTGTCCATCAGCCAAGCAATTATGATCAACGAACTGCTCATTTATAAAATCATCTGGTAAATTCGTCAAAAAATTATCCAAACATGATTGTGCATTATTCCGTTTATATGTCACTTCGTTTATAATTGGTCTAAAATTGTAAGATGTCAGTAACGTCAAAAAATTTGAAGTTTTTTTGTCGCTTTTAAGCAAGTCAATGTTGAAATCTCCACATATGATACATTTCTTACTGAAGAAGTGTTCCAGTAATTGCTCCAGCTTAGCTACAAATGTTTCATAGTTTTGATCGATAGGATTTCTGTAACAGCAGAAGATATAAATGTTAGTGCTAACATCTTTAACACCACATAGTTCGAAGCTTTCGATTTTGTATAATTTTTGACAAAAAGGCACCTCTTCACAAGCAATATCGTTCCTCGTCATAATGAGGCTACCACCCCTTTTTTTGTTTTTTCTTGCATTAAACGACACCATTTTATAATTGTTTAAGTTGAATAGAGGAGCTGACTCCTTGGTCAGGAAATGTTCCGTTATGCAAACATATAGATTGTCGAGATGAATGTCTTGCAAATAAACTTCTAATTCCTCTTTTTTGTTAGTTACACCACATAAATTCTGAAGATAAATATTAAGAGGGATGAAGCTATTAGGGGTTCCAGGCATGGGTAGCTTACGACGAGAGTTGTTGAGCCATTTTGGCACGAAAAAAGTCATCACTGTTTGCCTGGTCATCTGTCAAGTCAGTCTGGTCAGTCTGAGTGCCAATGGTATTTGTAACTACTAAAGAACGCCTTGATGAAGTTTCAATGTCTGTCTGTGTATAATTATTAACGTAACACTTTTGTACCTTGCCACTTAACCCGTACTGGTCATTACTTTTAATTTTAATATAGTTTACAAAGTCATGTCTGTACTTTAAGCGAAGTATTTCCTTATAAATTAGTCTACTTGCTTGTATTGTATTTATATATTTTGGAATTAAATTCGTGCGAAAATGATCCTGGTCTAGTGGCAAAAATATTGAACTTTCAAAATTACTACATACCAATCTCAAAGAATTATTGAGCACATTAACACCAAGATATTTATTTTTATAGATTTTCCCAACTAGGACATTAGTGTGCCCCACTTGACCCAGAGTATGATACAAGATTGACTGTAAATTCAATGGATTTGAATCATTAGAACCCCCAAGTACTAATATGTAGTCTGAGTTGGTAAAATCTTTACATTCGGAAACACATGTTCTCAAAACTTCAGCCATAGGAGCTCCTGGCTTTACTAGCGATGTCACTTTGAAAGAATTACCCAGTAGATCTTGAAGCAGACTTCTCATGTCAAGCCCCACTTGGTCAGAAAAAATTTTGACATGATGTTTTCTTGTCGTGAAATCACACGGTTTTGAGTTCGATGAAATATTATAACTTAATTGTTTGTTAATTTGCTCTAAAACCACTTTTGCATTTATGGTTAGAGTCTCCGTTGTTTCAGAGTCTACTATTGTACCCATATCGATGCTACCTTTCTCGGAGATCGGTCGAGAAGATGGCTGATGGTTTGACATTGTATCCTGTAAGCCTTTGTCAGCTGATATGGGTTGCTCAAAAAAATAACTTAAGCTGTTTTTATCGTCATGCTCTGAGCTATCTCTTACTGCATCTAATTCTTGTTCTTTAGAAGAAGTCCTTGCCAAGCCGATTCTCATACCACACGACTTATGTCGTTTTTGATACTGTGGTGAATAAAATTTTAGTGGGGAAGCAATTGATTTGTTACTCCTATTTAGTTCAAAAGCGCCTACGGATTTATACATATTAATTTTGTGCTGGTATGTTGATAACTTGTTCTTTAAGGCGCTATTCTCAATGTTCAAATTGTCTATCTCTGTGTTTGCTATTTGTAATTCGAGATTTAATTTTGTAAGTTGTTCCTTTATTGCAGTTATTTCATCTCTGTTCGTACTGTTTGGTAGACTCTGATACGAAATGTCCAGTTCGTACTCGCTGTCGTGTAAATCTAAACTTAGCTGGCGACGTCCGCGTCTTTGTGTGTTAACGTTTTGCATTTCTTCCATGTTTTTATCAGCAATGAATTTTGAAAAACATACAAAAAGAACTTCTTACTTGTTGGATGGTAGCGAACCAGTGACCGTTCGCTCGTCAATCCACTGGCAAGCCTACGCGCCACAATCGTATACGGGAAGTTGGCGAAATATTACACCAGTATCGACCGGAACTATTTTATCAAGTTATAAGTTTATTATCTGCCAAAACTAGATGTCACTTTTCACAGTTTAGCTGACTATCTATGTTCTATGTTAACGGGTTTTGTTTCCGCACGTTTATAGTACTTGTTCGTAAATATAGATGTCACTATTTACAGAAAAAAACTGATGGCCAGCTGATTATTGTTGACATTTGAATAAAAAACGGACTTCTCAAATCTTCTTACTATATTTATCACTTCACTTCACTTTAATTGTTGCTAATGAGTGATTCTATTGGCGTTAGAGAAATACTGACCGGTTTGCTCACACTTAGTGTTAGTTCTAGGTTCACTTTTATGAGTTACAGTAAATCACACGACTGCTTTCGAAAATATGTGTTATTCTTACTTATTTGCTTGTATAACATTGTCACTCACTGGGTACGCACTATAGATAAGGTTTATACCGAAAACTAATCAAAAAGAGCACTTTTACTATTTTTGGTGAAATTAAAGAGTGAACAATAACTACAACCCGCTTATTTTAGATCAATGGAATGTATGCAATTGTTGTACTGTAATTGCTTATAAAATACGACATTATTACTAACATATTTTTGTACACATCACACGTGTTTAAAAAAAATACTTAAGCCTCTGCCCCACAAGCGCGTTTTCATCGCGCGATAATAACGCAAGCGTTATTGCAATAATGCGTCCCGATTCCTGCGGTTTTATCATTCGATATTTCTAACGTCTGCGTGTCGTGTATTAACGCAGGTGTGTGTGAAATCGCATGCATCCTAATACAAAATGTTCTAAGAAAACATATCGGAATATCTCTAGACGGAGGAACGCAAGCGTCCTACTGCTATTGCGTCGTTATAATCGCAGCCGTGAGTAAATTCGTGGCCGTCCTAACACAATATGTACTGAAAGCAGATATAGCAAAAACGCTTGCGTTATTATCGTGTGATCAAAACACGCACGTGGGGAGAGGCTTTACCCATTTCTTAATAAAATGAAGGTAAGTATTTATTATTTCTTTGACATGACATTGGCATATTACTTTGAATTGACCAGTTATTTTCTGCTTGCTTTATTTGCATTACAGTTCCAAGTTGTGTACCTCTAAGCGTTCTTTTTATTATTTTCTGACTGATGTCATCTAGATTACTATTGCTGTCATAAGGATCCCAATGAGGTTATACAATAACTTCATTGTAGGATTCTGTGTTACTTTTCGATTTGGATATTATGATAAGGTGCATCAATTGTGGTATATCATATTGTGTCAAGCCTGGTGTTACCCCTGCAAGTGAGACTCGCTCGATGGATAGTTAATCAGGTACGAAGTATGGCATTCGCGTAAACCATGCAGTAGTTTCATTTTGACAATTCAACAATATTCATTGCGTTATTTACGTTGCTGAGCAGAATTTATTTTCAAACTTTTGAAGCAATGGATTAGCAATCTGTTTCAAAACGATTCTGCACCCTAATTACGTAATGCACGATCAATTTTAAATTGAAACCAATTGAAAAAGATTGTCAGTCCATTGCTTCATAAGTTCAACAAAAAAAATTGAGCAGATTTTTTTTGTCGAACTTATGAAGCAATGGACTGAAAATCTTTTCTCTTCTTCTAACATCTGTCTTGGTAACTCTTGAAGTGAAATTTGTTAATATGTTCCGCTACATGTATTATTCTTTGCCTTGATACTTCTACTGAAAGTGTTGAGTATACAAGGCTTTTCATATGACCACAAAGATAAAAATCTATGGGATTAAGGTCAGGTGTGTGTCAGAAAATGGTTAGTATCATCTTCCTCTAACTTTTAAGTGTTTGATGTTTTAGAAAATTTGGTTACATCGCAATGTTTTTTGAAGTATTAGGTATCCAATGGAATAGTAATGAAGGCCATTCGATTGTAGAGTTTGGAGAAAAATAATATTTAGTGACACATTCTGGGAAATTTTCAAAAATTCTTAAAAGTTGTATTTTCTCGAATCCTATGTATTTTCGCCTAGGCTTTATGGGGTGCTTAATTGTTGCAAATGGGTCACACTTTCACGTCCTGGAAGGAATACGTCAAATTACAAGTCACCCTGTATGAACCTAATATATGGAATCATGGTCACCCCATCAGTTGTAATATATGATATTTTGGATTCAATTTATCTTTTAAAGTACTAATACAGCAGAATCGCAATTTATGTGGAACGAATGTACTCTTATACAACATTCAGGAAGTCGAATTTTGTAAACAATCATGTCATATTTAAAAAGATATAGGCAACTATAGAGGGCCGTGCTGAATAAACTAAAATTGGTTTATTTTTCAAATCTAGCAAGTTGTATGAGAAATCAATGCGGTACATATGTTACTCGCCAGACCTAAATTACTTTTTAATCGTTTTTGGCTAAGGTTGATTTGTCTTTTTTACATATTTTCTTATAAAAAAAATTTCAGCACGGCCCCCTATCCACTTCTATATATTATTTGTTATTACGAATTCACCACATCTGTTGCGGTACATATAACGTGATAATAGGGTACATTCCTTGAGTATAAGTGTATTTTAAATACGTTATATATTTTTCAAGTTACACGGGGGCCGTGCTGAAAACGTTTGGCTGGCACGGCCCCCTTTTTTTGCATATATCTTCAAAAGTACAGAGGTACATTGAAAAAGAAACCGGTACATATACTCCTAGAGGCGAGTACATTGCATTGGTGCACACCTTATACTCAAATTTTGGAGGGCCGTGCTGGGCAAACGTACATAATTAAATAACAGTAAAATGAGTGAGTGATAAAGAGGATGATTTTAGTATTATTAGATAATGCATATTGATAACAAAGTAAAAACTTACTCAACAATGCAGTGTATTTAAGCATTCCACTGGTTGTTGCACTCAGAGTTTGGGCAGCTACACTCACTTTCATCTTCTTCATTTTTGCTGCGTAAATATGGTGCTCCGTAATTTTTTTAAGCATTCTGGTATACCCTAGTTGGCAATCAGCATAAAATACCGTTTCGATATCCTTCCAAGTAGCAACCTTGCCTTTGAAAATCATATCTTTAGTAAGAAGGTTGTTCCTTAGGCCCTTAAGTAGGTGTGGGGGATCAAACACAACACTTAAGTTTTGTCCTGAGATCTCAATAGTTCCATCTGCAAACAAAAAAACGATTGAGTACAATAAGTTAATTTGATGGATTCCAGATTCAAATCCTACTAATTTATAAAATAATGTCAAAGTTTTGATGTTTGTTACGCAATTGTGGTTTAACAGCTGAACATATTTGGATGAAATTTGGCACACAGATAGACCATGACCTGGACTAACATGCTGATGGATATTGTGATATAATGATGATACTTTTTATCCCAGATAATCTTCAACTGCTACACATATTATTATAATGTGCATACAAACGCTATTTGTAAAGAGTTTATCTACTCACCATTATTTTCCTCATTTAAAATCCTTTTGCGTTGAGTCTCCAATTTTAACATATTTATGGCTGTTCTAAATGTCGAGCCCTGGTCACATACGGTATTAAGTCTGACTCTGACACTTTAGCAACCACTTCCTTTAAAATCTTTACAACTGTAGCAGCTGCTGTTGTTCCCTCACAAAGATAAAATTAAATAGGCTGTCTCCAGTTTGAGCACACTCCTTTCAGCATAAATACTAAGGCATGATCACAAAACCTCAATTGTCTTTCATACCCAAAGTCTTTAAAGCCTTTTATCTCGTCTTGGGACTCAACATAAGTTAGATGAGGTGTCAAAGCAACTTCATCAAACAAAATAGAGCATAGTTTCTTCTTTGTGTCCCATTTTCGTGTTTTGTGCTTTAGTACTCTAAAAATATTATTATTTAGCCCCACATTAAATATTATATTTTCAGCGAGACGGTTTAATGTTCTTTTACTGGGCAAATTAAATATTTTTTGTAACAATCGATATCCTTTCGGGCTTTCCTTCACTAGGGTTAATGCCAAATGCTTTTCACTGGTAGTGTATCTCATTGCCTTCTTCTTTCTGTTTGCCATTTTTAACTGCATCAGCAGAAAATCTTGGGCTTGTTGTGACATTTTATCAAATTTTTTATTAAACAATTGGCTGCAGTTTAGTGTCTTAGCAGCATCCAATCTTTGCAAAAATGGCTTCTGAGTCTTGTTTTCCACAACAGCAAGTTTTCTTTTTTTTTTTATAAAGCACCTGCAGTTTTTGGTCAATGTATTAGCTGTAAAAGAATAATCACATTAAAACTGTACTGTGTATATAAACTGTTATTATAGGTTTTGACACAACACTTTTTAGATTCTATTCATGAAGCAAAACTAGTGTTATCATGTGATATTGTGTAGAAACTCTTTTTTGCATTTATTTTTCTGTAAGTAGGGTATAGCTATTACTGTGAGTTTAGTTAATATCTGTTATAACTTTGTGTAAAAAAATATATAATCTAGATATATATTTTACCTCCTCTCCTAATAATAATATTTTTTGGTGCTTTTTGTTTTACTGGAGTTCTCTCCACACTGCGGACCACATCTGTAAATAGAAGAAATATTCAATTCTAAGTAATATTTTATTACTTAGAATTGAATATTTAGCAATATTTTAACGTTTGCCATCACACTTTTTCTTAATACAATGTTTTTTCCAATATTGCTTTTATTAAGCGATGAAGCAGTCACACCACACAGGATTTATAGAATACAATTTTGTGTAAAGAAATCATTCTTGTTTCACAGTAAGTAATCAAAATAAAGTAGGTAATCTATTAAGAACTTTACTAAAACATTAGTAATTTATTAATCACTAGCTTTTGCCCGCTGCTATAATATTAAAGTATAGATATGGACAAGACAATGTTTGAATATTTTAAAATTAGGTACAGTACAACATAACTTAGATGTAGCATAAATTTGAGAATATTCATTCATTCATTTCAATTTTATGAATGTATTTGGTTATATGACTTTACAAGTTATTGCCTTTTCGTAAAGATCATTTTCACCAAAAGCAGTAATAAAGATTGGTGATTTTGAAGGCACACTCAGTTCGGATGGTGACCGGATTTACGAATTTTGTCGATGCTACATCTAAGTTGTGTCGTACTGTAAGTTTCTATGATTCTAACCATGGGATCCCAAAGAGTCAATATGTATGTTAAGTGATGACTTTTCACACTTGCTTGTTGATGGTATTTCACTTGATTCAAAGACATTGAGTGTAGTGAAATCTGCAATAAAACATATTAATTGAGTAAATTAATGTTTTTCCACTAATGGCAAAAGAATTGGACAAGTGGCTACAAAAATACATATTGTAATGTAACATGCAAATATTTAACTGATCATATTTAAATATATCAAATAGAATAAACATGTAAGTAAAAATAAAAATTACATTTGTTTGTTGGAAAGGGTTATTAGCAATTTTCAATGGTATTGTATACACAGAGGTTTCATGGGTTGATGAATAAAAAAATTAAAAATCTTTAATAAAAATTGATAAGTTGTTAAAAAGTTATTACCAGTATAATTGAGAAATGAAGATGCAGGCGGGTTTGTGGCTGGTATTGAATATAAATGATCAACTGGATGTTCTAAAATGAGAAAAGGGTACTTATATCAGAATGTAGAACATAAATTATACCAAAGCATAAGTAAGATTGAAAAATGAGTATAATTAATTACCTTTGACAACAACTGGATTTTGCTCAATTTCCTCGATGTTTTCCTTTTTACTGTAGTTATGATCATATAAATGATCACCTGAAAATAACAAAATAAAGTTTAATTAAATAATTTTAATAAAGAAATAATCATAAACAGGAAGAATAACATCAGAGCATAATCTACTTTCTACTAAGAGCTGGAGAAATACTTCATAATACATGTATACCCCATTCTATGTTCATCATCATCATCATCATCAGCCTATTAATGTTCCCACTGCTGGGACACAGGCCTCCTCTCTGTGAGAGGGAGTGGGCCGTAATCCACTACTTGGGCCCAGTGCGGGTTGGTGGATGTAACATGTCTTCGAATTTTCTCAGACTGAGAGTTTCCTCACAATGTTTTCCTTCACCGTTTTGAGAGCAGTGGTGATGAAATTATTTACACAAAGTAAAGCGCCTGCTTGGGTTCTAACCCACGACTCACAACTCGTAAGTCGGGGCCGTTACCACTGGGCCACCACTGCTCAATTCTATGTTCATTGGAAACTAAAACATGTCATTCTCATTGTCGAGTAATGCTGGCAATATACATCGCGGCCAAGTGACAAATGCTACTCAGTTTCCTTGCATTTGTGACACAAATTACAGGTTTCATCGAAGACATAATAGAAATTAAATATTATTATTGGCACTAAATGTGCCTATACCACTTGGTGGATTAACCCACAATAATTGAGCTTTAATTAAATATAAAAATAGTGGAGATTTAAAGTATAGAATAAAAGATTGAAACAGTACAGCTATAATTTACAAGTGTACCTCTCAGACCAAATAAAAAACTCAAGGCAGAGCGCTGCTACAGTGAAGCGTGCAAAAACTACACCTCCGCTGTGCATACATGCTCACACGCACACATTTACAATCAAATAAGTACACACATGTTTACGAAACCGGCTTCACGGCACTGTTGACAGCGCCATATCTTGATTTTCATTTGGTCTGAGGTGTACCTTTAGGTGACCCACCGACCTACCTATCATCTGAGGAGTCTGAGCTAATACACTTACCAGATAAAGGCACCCTATGCTCGATTTCTTCAGTAGAAAATAGACATGGATAACCATCTTTGAGACGGTTACCCTTGTCATCCAGTTGATATTTGTCGAAGTGTTTTTGGCACACACGTTTATTCACTAACTGATCCTTTGATAGACCAAGAAGTTCGGAATTCACGGACACCAAAAACGACAGCCACAAAGCCCTAAGTTTATCGTCCTTTGGTAAATTATAAAGGCGATGAGTTATGTTGGTTGAAGTACAACCGACAACAAAGCACTTGATAGGAGCCATGGCCGTGGACCAAAGCACCAGAGCACTGCAGTATAATTCGTATCGAACAAGGAATTTGGAATTACGTCTCAACTCAAGCAAGTGAACGAATAATACACAAACTAACCCAGAGATTCGACACGAATGACGGAAAGTCGGTTTTTTTTTTTTTTTTTTTTTTGACTAGGGCATCTCGCAGGTTACCACTGAGGTATTCGCTGCTTAACCGGACTTTCCTGTGGCTGCCTTAAGGTGCAACTAGTCGCGGGCTCGAACTCAATGGTGGGCCTGGCCAAAAACCACACTGTCTCACCTGGCATCGTGTCCGACAGAGATAGTATCAGTGATGAGCAGTTAGAAGCTGATCTACATGGACAACGTATAGTTCGCACGCACAGAAACACCGTACCGACCAATTTTAGTAAAACGAGCGCGTCAAAAATTACGAAAAGGCCTTTGGAAAAAAGGTTTTTCTGAAATAACCACTGCATAAATCAATTACAAATAAAATTTATTGAAATCTTCGTAAATTTTTCTGTGTCGGTACGGATTTTGTTTTCGAGATTTCACACTTCTTGTATTACTTACTTACGCCCAAAGTTGCGTTAAAATTAGCAAGAAAAACGAATCTTTGTTGGCTCATAACTTTTTAATGGCTTTTTATTTTACTATTCTGCTTCCGTACAGACAATTTTAATAATGAGACCTAACGATATCATCTTCAACTTTGAATGTACGATGTCAAATAGTGGAGTAAAACCCCTCCGAAGTTTGTATGGAAAAAATATCAAATTGTTTCACCTTAAGCTCCTAAAAGAAACTCAAAGCCTCCAGCCAGGGGCACGGAAAGTCGGAAACCCGTACCCGTATATATAATGTACTCTGTGGTCGGAAACTACATTCTGTCACTTTGACAGATAAACACAACAAACCAAAATGGCTGCCAACAATATGGCTACCGAAAGTAGCGCCATAACGCATTTTTTGGAACTAAAGCTGTCGCAAGCCGGCCAAAACTCAGGCGGAATGTACCCGGCTCACTATATTTTTTTATCAACTATATTGTATATCATACACTTCATACTAATCAAATTGTTATTTCGGCTGGGAATATACCGTTTAAATACGTCAGATTTTGTTTCCGATTGTCTGATTAGACGATCCGACTCGGACGTGTGTTAAAAGTTCAAACAAAATAATAGCTCCAACGCCTTCCAATAGCCGGGTCAGATTATTTTTATATAGTGCTCTGTGGATTATTTAATTGGACGTTATAAGTTCATGGTGTATTCCCAGCCTTAGCGTTCAAAAATTGTGATTTCCTAATAATTATCAAATAACGTGGAGTTTGTTTTTTGAACGCAGTAGTTTGTAACGAGATGTTGGCAGTCGGACAATTCTTTGTTTGTGTGGGTGTAGTTTACTCGATACACATTGTTTGTATGTATTGAAAGTTGCATCAGTGTGAACAATAACTTTGTAACAGTGTGTGAGTTAATAGTTAAAATGGCGATTTGAGAATCATATTCTTGAGTGGAACATTATAATATTTCTGAAAATATCGATAGAGGACTTGTTATAGTCGTATTTATACAGTGTTAAATATTCAACTGAGTTTATCATGCGTTCAGTAGTAGAAATTGGGGCCAGCGTGCCTGCCTTCCTTGGAAAATTATGGAAACTGGTCAATGATACAGAGACGAACCATCTGATTTCTTGGAGCCCTGTGAGTGCTTTTATTATTATAAGTCTTAAAAAACGTGTCTCATACAGTTCACTACCATCATAAGTTGCTTCGAGGCGTATTAGTGCGAGATTTCCCAATAGAAAGTCATTACGAAAACAACCTAAAAATGTTGCAAGTTGACAGACTGCGGCCTGTGAAACTTTATAAATAAATAAATAGTTTACTGGTCACGTTTACTACCATGCACTCGGCCCCTGACGTGAATTAATTGGCGATACATAAGACTTTATTCCGAGGAAAGGTTTTAGGCTGTTGATCTCATTATTGTCATATTACATTCAGAAAATGATTGAATTGGAGATGTTTTGTTTATTTGTGTATTTTGTTTATATAAAAATATACATTATAGATATATGTAGAAATGTAATTATTATGGCCTTTTGGAGTAAAATTACCTACTGTCTATACTTTTGTTTATGTTAGACAACACTATAATTAATAAAAGTTTTAAAGAATTTCTTAGCAACAATAAACAAATATGTACTTGGAAATTGTACCCTGGCTGGCTGGTCATGGTATTATTAATGAAAGTTAGTATATGGTATGTGGCAGACACTGTAAACAATCAATGCATTGTGTGTGTGATGTCTGTTTAGTCTGCAGTGTAGAAAATCAACCTTGTCATCAACCTATTATGTCTGTTATTAAATCAAGTACTTGTTTGCACATAATACTGATTTATAAGCTTCTTTTAAGATAGTTTCTTTAAGATAACATGTGTCATGTGCTCATTTATTTATTATTACAGGGAGGGAAAACATTTGTCATAAAAAATCAGGCGGACTTTGCAAGGGAGCTTCTTCCTTTATACTACAAACACAACAATATGGCTAGCTTTATTCGTCAATTGAATATGTATGGATTTCATAAGATCACATCTGTAGAAAATGGCGGCTTGCGCTATGAGAAAGATGAAATAGAATTTTCTCACCCTTGTTTTATGAAAGGTCATGCATATCTATTAGAGCATATTAAAAGAAAGATTGCCAACCCAAAGTCAATAGTTACTAGCAATGAAAGTGGTGAGAAAGTTCTTCTGAAGCCAGAGCTCATGAACAAAGTGCTAACAGATGTTAAACAAATGAAAGGCAAGCAGGAGAGTCTCGATGCTAAGTTTAGTGCTATGAAACAGGAGAATGAAGCTTTATGGAGAGAAGTGGCTATTCTGAGACAGAAGCACATAAAACAACAGCAGATTGTAAACAATGTCAGTATATTTTACTTTTGCTTTTGTTGGTTTTGATTATTATCATATTATTATATATGTATCCCAGCATATTAGTAAATTCATATCATATGTTTTTATAGCTCATCCAATTCCTGATGTCACTAGTACAGCCAACTAGACCACCAAATGCTAGTGGGAACAATGTTGGAGTGAAGAGACCATACCAGCTGATGATCAACAGTGCAGCTCACAATGCGGCAGAGGGATCTTACCCTGGCAGGTTAAAGAATATGAAATTGGACAAAGATACTTTATTGGATGAGTTAAGTGAGGATAATTTGGTAAGTTGTCAAATTATTATGCTACTACGTTGATTAAACAATTTTGACAGTTATTCAATGTAATTCCGTGAATATGCACTTTTTAGGAGGATGGACCTACTATACATGAACTGGCACACGACGATATGATGCACAATGAGGGTACTCATGACTCCATGCCAGGATCTGAGTTTGTTAATGTTGACATACCCAGCATGACCAATGCCAACACTGCCCACAGCCCAGGTGATACCACCAGTTCAATGTATCACGTTACTATGGAAGATGGAGATGATCCTGAAGCAGGTACCTCTAATTAATTAACAATTTTTGTCATAATTGGTTTCTTAAAAACCTTTATTTAATATAAAATTTCATTTCAGTTGGAAACAGATTAGTTTATCCAATACCCCGGAACAATGGTACGCAGAGAACAACTGACAACAATCCCATCATCACATCAGCATCCCCAACACCTGCAACTCCCACAATGGACCAGCCTGCCATAGATCAAGTGGTGAACAGTGTGATGGGCTCACCTTCACCAGTTGTTGTTAAAATTGAGCAACTGCCATCCATCATCAAACAAAAAGGCCGTAATCATTCTGCTAATAGGAGCACAGTAACATCCACAGGCAAAGGTATTCATTCATCTGGAAACTACAACACATTAAACCCATCGGCAGATTTGAAGCTTCCAGCAGAAATATTTGCCAGTGATGATTCAGTGAGTGATGCTGGGGTTGCTGCTGCGGATGACTTGAGTATGCAAAATGCATTGCAAGATCTGGTTGATGAGACACTCCTAACAAAGGACAAACTGCTTGGTGGCATCAATATTAAAATAGAAAGACCAGAGTTGAAAGCTAGTAGAAAATCAAAGAAGGGCAACAAAAGTACTGAGAATACCTTGAATCTGGCCGATATCAAAACAGAACTACAGGATGATATTGATTGGAACAACATGACTCTAGCTACTGTAAACAACAACACTAATAGGTTCCAGACGAGGTAATTAGTTTGATTGTTAATAGATTTATCAACTTTAACTTTTTTTCTACTTTCAGGTGCTTTCAGTATCTATGTAGGGACTTTCTATGTTTATAATCCTCATTAATCACAAAAGGTGAAGTCAAAAGGAGTTCTATTTAAAATTTTAATATTATGGCTGTTAAGCTAGTCATTTTTCATGTGTATAATATGTATGTAATTTTGAAATTCAGGAATAGGAGAGATAACCTCAGCAAAAACCGGGAGGAATATTCTTCCCTCTTTGGAACAAATTCAAACAAGTATGTGAATATATAATAATTACTATTATTCTGAGTTACAGATGCAGATGACGCCTTGTATAAATATTTATTGAAAGTATTCTTTAAATTATGATATTACTTGTATATCTGTGTGTAAAACTTTGATAAGTATCTATATTAGACAATCAATTGCCAAGGTTAAGCTTTCTTAATTGTCACTTAAGCCATGCTTATTTAAAAATAAGTTTATCTATTGGCAACCAGCAAAAATGTGTTTTTTATTTATTTGAGCTTTATAATACCATCTATTTTGCCAATCAGCAACTGCTATACAAATTATTTAAATTTTGGGACAACAAATCTTAATTTAGCTGCTTTTTATATTGCTGTAATAGTTAATACTAATGTGTAAAGTTGTATAAACACAATAAATTCTTGTGTAGGTATTACAAAGCTTCAAAGTAAAAATGCTTATTTGTTTGTAAACATTGTTGATAATTGAACTTTTTAAATGTTTCAGGAATGATATTGATGATCATTTGGATACGATGCAAACGGACCTTGAATCGCTAAGAGAACTGCTTCGGAGTGATAGCTACGCTTTTGACACAAACACGTTATTGGGCGTATGTACACTTATGGTTTATATTACGTAGTAACAGTTAGTATTTAACAGTACGATTACATAAAAATTGTACAAAAATAGTAATTTTGCTATTGAATTGTAGTTTTCATAGTTAGCACTTTTCTGTATCTCAAGGGTTATCTGTAAATTTAATTTGATTATAGATTGATATTCATCACCAAAACAATACTTACATTACATTCAATATCACTTTCATTGATTTCTTATCAATTGTCTGGTTTTATTTGAATAAATTCAAGTTTTGTTTTTTTTTTTCCAAATGTTTATAAAATGAAAAACACAATTAATTATCTTGTTCCAAACATATTATACATTTAGGGTGACCGATACTTAAACACGTCACTTACTCATCAATATGAACAACTTTTATTATGAGAACAAACCTGAAATTGCGAAATAAAAATCAGCTGTTCCCTACATTTTATGTTCGCATATCTCGTCAAAATGTATGGAACAGCAGATTTATTTTTTACCCTATAATTAACTTATTCGCGGTTCACCTTTGAGGTACAGATCCATAATCTACCGTTTAAAACAGAATAAAATTTCGTTTTAATGAATGCGCCCATTGGAATCACACGCACACAAGCAACAAGTCCAATCTGTAGCGCACTGTAAACATTGATATTTTTAAGAACGCGGCGACGATTGAATTGTCCATACAAACGTAATACCTAAATCATTTCCAATTCGAGCATATTTCCACCAAATAAATTTGATATTCGGATTGAGACAATAATTATCTAGGCTTCCAATTCTTTTTTTTTTTCAAAAACCTACCTCTACATGAAGTTTAAGCGAATTGCATTTCGTACATTTTTACAGCGTAAATGACTTGTTTTCATATTGTTTTTTCTTTATTATAAACAACAATATTTGTAATATTGTTTCATCACAAGCATAGCTTATATTATCAAGTTACAAATTATAGAAAAAAAATTGGAAAAACATTAAGTTTTCATTCATCATTTTTGGTATTACGGAACACATCCAAATTTCTCATAATTTCAGATAGCTAGTAGTGCTATCGCGTCAAGCAATAATTGTCAATGTGTGTGTGCTCCCTGTAGGTGTTTATCGCTCCGACATCGACAGGCACGAGGCACACTAACGCAACGTGCTTGGTTGGAGTTCGTTCATAGTATTTTTTCAATTTTGTCAACTTTAGACGATTAGGTACTTTACAGTGTGCTGTACCTGTACGCGCGTACTTATTTGTTTGCTAAATTGTATTGTATGTAATATTTCTGACACTACTCTTGACTTGACCTATTTTTAACCGACTTCAAAAAAAGGAGGAGGTTCTCAGTTCGTCCGATTTTTTTTTTAATGTTTGTTCCCGGAATACTCGAAGACGGCTGGACCGATTTAGAAAATTATTTTTTTGTCAGAAAGGGTTATACTTCACAGGTGGTCCCATTGTCATCAAGTCAGGATTGGATGATGGAATCCTGGAGAAGTCGAGGGAACTCTTGAAATATTACAGGCGCACCTATAGCGATTTAGGTATTTTTTATAGTTACTCTTGAATTTGATCTCGGAAAGCACCATTTAGTGAAGTGGAAGTGATGATGAAGACCACAGATGGCCACCGGAACTTATCAATAATACGTATTTCACGGGTTGCGATTAGAGAAGATTACTTTAATATGGTTGCCAAGCAATTTATGCCCGTCACAATACATAGGGTGAAGTGGAGCTAATGGTGAAGCACCAGGAGAACTCCTCAACAATGAACGTCCCTGCATCGGGAAAAGCAATATTTTGTAAAAGGTGATGAGCAGTTGACATTAGGCTATTGTAACTTAGATAAATTACAAACCGACCCACTAAAAAGGAAGAAATAAAAACTTTTTCACTCTTCTTGCTCAAAAAATCCTTCCCGTCATTGTAGCGTACCAGAGCGGAGATAAAATAGCATATCATTCTCTAGGGTTTTTTTTTTTTTTTTTGAATTTTTGTCTGTTTCCAACGAGCCTACCACCCAAAAACGAAAAAGTCTTTGTTGGATCTATATATATTATATAAAAAAGAATCCCTATTTCCTTGATCACGGCATCACGCGTGAACGGCTGGACCAATTTCGCTAATTCTTGTTTTGTTGTGTTTGTTATAGTAAGGAGAAGGTTCTTAGGTTATGTAGGTCGAAAGAAAAAAAATATCTGCTGTTCCATACATTTTGACCGCGTAGGTATTGCACTTTTCTATGAAACAGTTGTTTTTTTTTTTACATAACCGACGAAAAATTTCTACGCTGCGGGGTTCAGAATCATGTACTGAATCCATGGTAACCGGCTTCGCGTCGATGTCCCTGCCACCCTGTATATATAAAAATGAATCCCTATTTCTTTGGTCACGGCATCACGCGTGAACGGCTGGACCAATTTCGCTAATTCTTTTTTTGTTGTGTTTGCTATAGTAAGGAGATGGTTCTTAGTAGGTAGGTAAAGGTAGGGTAGGTAGGTAGGTATGTATGTATGTTGGTAAAGTGGGTATGTAGCTAGGGTAAGTAGGTATGTATGTATGTAGGTAAGTAGGTAGGGTAGGTAGGTAAGTAGGTAGGTATGTAGGTAGGTGTAGGTAGGTAGTTAGGGTAGGTAGGTGCGCCATAGAGAGTGCTACCCGTGCGAAGCCGGGGCGGGCAGCTAGTCTATCTTATACATATATTCTTTGGTCTCAGTATCACGCGTGAACGTCTGGACCAATTTCGCTTATTCTTTTTTGTTGTGTAAGGAGATGGTTCTTCGGATAGGTTGGTGAAGGTAGGGTAGGTAGGTAGGTAGGTATGCAAGTAGGTAGGTATGTATCTTGGTAAAGTGGGTATGTAGGTAAGGTAGGTAGGTATTTATGTATGTAGGTAAGTAGGTACCTAGGTAGGTAGGTAAGTAGGAAGGTAGGTAGGTATGTATGTAGGTAGGTGTAGTTAGGGTAGGTAGGCGAACCGTAGATGAGTGCATACCCGTGCGCAGCCAGGGCGGGCAGCTAGTTACTAATATTATTCGATAGGTACCTACTTATGTGTCTAAAGAGCCTCAGCTATGGCCTCAGCGAGTATTTTGTAGTTTGTAAGTTACACAATTGACATAAAGTTCATTATGCTTTGACCTAATTTCGTGACAAAAACTCGCTTCCATTCCGTTCTGCGCCAATGTAATATGAGCCGTAGCGTGGTGAGTATTGGCCGAGACGGTATAAGCTAGTTGCTCTCCGTTCGCGACGAAGCCATAGCCACCACCAAGTTGTAGTATTGTACCTACCTATCATAACGCGGTTGTACGAACTTTTGTCATGTCACTGTTCCTTTTCTTTATTTATGTGACCAAGCGGGCGTAATTATTGTCTCAAGGACACTATCGAACACTGCTCGCTCTAAATTGAGTTCAAAATGTATTTGCCAAACATGTAAACAAACACGAGTTTTCCACTTAGACAAATATGAACTTTATGCTAGTGTAAATAAAGTTGATTTTAGACTGACTAGTAATATTGAAAAAGTCATAAAAAAATATGAAGTTGTAGCGCAAACTGAACCTTATGTTGTGTAGTCCATTACAGTTATTTTTCCAAAAACTCGTGTTTGTTTAGATGTTTGGCAAATGAACTCGAACGCAGATTTTTATTTGTCGGTGCAGCAGCGGTGCGACATCAGTATGTTCGGATGATGAAAATATACCGCCACCACGTGTCGCTTGCACTTACGCACATGTCGGTAAAAAATTATGCAGAGCTGCTTGTGCCGTCGCAAAATAATGTCGAGTTCGCCCAGGTTCGCACCGCACGGGCTGTTATTTTCCGCGGGATTTTTTTTTCGCACACTGGATTTTCAACGCGTGTTTTTTCAACGCGCTAGGACGAGAGTGTCCCAGCGCGTTGGATTCTCAACGCTCGGCTCAACACCGAGAGTTTAAAATCCAGTGCGAGACCACCAATAAGAAGTGGAGACCACTCTAAAGGAAATAAATAAACACAAACAGACTTAAAATAAATAATGACAATAATAATTGATATCCCAATAATTTATATTTACGCGACGTGCGTATGACTACTCTAGCGTCGTCCGTCGGTCCGCCGATTTACCCACAAGCACATATTACCCACAAGTCCATGCTCGTCGATGTAAGTATAGGTACACTTCGCGTCAAATAACTTTGCCGCTCTGAAGTTAGGTTGCGCATGCGTATCTACTGGCATGCGCGCTACTGTTTTATAAGACAGATTGACTACTCCGCAGTCATATAGAGTCTACTTTTCAGAGCGGCAAAGTTATTTGACGCGAACTGTTGGTACCTACCTTATTTGTATGACGTATCTACTAGCTAGGTTTTCTCTACAAGGCCTTCTATCTTGAGATTAATCGAGATATCCTAAAATATTGAGACATCGGCATGGTAAAGAAATTTCCAAAAAACGCATTACTAATCTGTACATTCACTAGCGATTCCCCAAATTAGTCAACAAAAATAAAGCAAATAATGAACATACCTAATTATTACTCATAATAAATATTTATGCTGTCGACTCGCTATGAATGAATGACATGTACCTACATCTAGTATTATCCGCTCACACACACACACTGCGAAGCGCGCCCGTAATCTGTGGCCCCGCCTTCTTTTGTCGAACAGAGATAACAATATTCCAAACGCATTTTGCTCACGTCTCGAGTTTGCATTTCGTGCCGTAGTACGTCGGCCTCTTAAGATCGTTAGGTTGGTAGTGCTGCGCAAGTCACGTTGCAGACAACGTGTTGGGTCCGCGTGTAGAGCCTTGTGCGGCATTCGGCAATTGCCTGCCGTTGTCACGCACACAAACAAACGCACGTTCCTGACTGTCTGCATGTTAGAGACCGGTTCACAAAACACATAGAAACGATCCAGAGTTTTTATGATAATATTTTTATATTGCTAAGATTGTTTTGATTAAGTACATTTTGTAATGCCAGTTGTGGGTTTCCCTGTTTTTAGGTAGAATAAATTACGTCTAGGATCCATTAAGCTTCTTTTAGATATTAAATATAGAATTTTATACTTAATCTAGATTATAACACAAATCAATGATAGAAAAATGCATAAAATGATTTTTGTATTGTCCATAGACTGCTGATGCAAGAATATTACCTTCGATGTCTCTCGCTATTCCTTCCTTGCAGCCTACATCAAATAATTATGTAATAGTTATATTTAATCAGCGGGACTAATATAGATGCTAGATAATTATGATTTATGGATATTTCTTTTTGAATAATATTGACACTCCTTTTCATTACCTTAGTACTTATGAGTAACTTTGATGGTTTCGAACATTGTAGTAAAGAACTAACGCTTATCAATATCATGGTAGTTACACACCCATTGCATGGTGCCTAAATTATAGATGTATAGATATATCCGTCATATTATCTTGTATTATCATTGTCAGTCTACATATTGATATTTTGTTTTTTTTTTAGATAAAAAGTATAATATTATTAATGTTATTTCAGCTATTTGGGTCAGATGATCCATTCTACGGCCTGCCCTATAACTCGATGGAGGACAGGACGAAAACAGCTAATAGTGGTGAGTTACTACTTAAAATATAATTGTATGTTATTTTTTAAATAAACATACCAATTTTCAATGCAAGCAGAGATACTGTGTCCAAATTTCCTATCATCGTTATATTTTTCTTCCCACAATGCTGTGGGAATCACGAAGGTTGCTATTTCATCCATAACGCATAATAATCACTTGCACTACAAAACACAACAAGGTAGCTTTATTCGCTTATTCAACCACATACATACTAATAGAGCTTTAGACATTTAGTAATGAGGGCAGAGTTAAAAAAAACCTTCTGTCCAAGGTGTATGCTAGTTTCGTTCTATCATTATGTATAAGATAAAGAGCATATACCTACCTACAACATCACTCAAATCAAAATGCACACGCATGACTTCCATCAACAAATCATTGCGATCTAAAGCCAGTACATATCTGCATGTGTTTTCAGAGTTATATTCACGTTTATGTTAATTGTAGATACAACCAAACAGTATCCGATGATTGATTTTGATTGGCTGATCGGTAACAGCGAGGCCTCCCCTGCAAAGTAGCCTGTCACTACTTCATCTTGCAAGATTTTTTCAACGCTGACCGCGTCTCGGCCACATGACGTGGTGGATACTTTCGGTAAAGGGTTATATAGACGTGGTGGTTCCGGTCAGCGCTACGGAAGATAGGTAGATTGTGTCGTGACAAAATTGACTCAAAAGGACCTAGAACCCTTGGCTGATTAAATATTAACACAAAACGCAATGGTGCAAAACTGAAATTGTGAATGTCATATCAATATAGAGATTTTATAACTAAATGTATTGTTTAAACGATTATGAACAGAACTGTTTAAAAATTAATGTTGTTATCTTTGAAAAAATGATTATCTATACTTCAAAATATTTTGTGGGTAATTCATTGGAAATTTAAATATTTTTTTTATTAAAAATCCCACCAAGTGGTTTAATATTAAGAGATATCATTTTTGCCGCGACATTTTATAAAGACAGTTATTGCTGTGAAAATTTTGTATGTCTAACTAAAATATCATGTTAAAATAAGGCACAATAGTTATAAAATAAATGTTAAATGTTAACTGTAATTATATTTTATTGTTAATTAAAGCAAAGAAGAAAGGTGAGATTTCGAATGTAAGCAGTGACGACACTCGCGTCCAGCACCTGTTTACTGAGGATAATGGTAGTAATTCATTTCTCGCATACCTCACGCCAAAGTAGATTTTATACTAAATAGATTTTGCACGAATAGACTAGACACTGATTTACATTTAGAAATCTGTAAAGTTAGAACCGCTGATATTACACTCCACTCAGTGGCGTAACTACTAAGGTGCAAAGTGGTGCGGTGGGGCACTTGGACTCTCGGTGTTTCGGGCCCCACTCAGTGTCCGGACTGAGAGTCTGCCTTGACTTTACTGAGTCAGTCGGCGACAGGGTTTTAGAATAACATATTAAGCTAAGAAAAAAGTAAATCGTAATCCAAAAAGGCATGGAACCCCTCAAATCATACTATAAATGGTCAAAATAAAATTTAACGAATCCGAGGATGGGTACTTAAATTTTCAAACTTGCTTCGCTCGCTCTTTCAGCCTAAGTTCTCTTCATTTTTAAAATCGATTTTGTATTAGTCGACAATTAACTCCTATTTTTTGTAGGTATGAATGGTCGAAAGAAAATGTAACCTATCCGTGACGGGGTGCTAAACTTTAGGAGCTTGCTTCGCTCGCTCTTGCAGCGGTTCTTTTAATACTGAAGCTTTTTTGCATAAGTCGAGCAAGTTAACTCCTATGAATGCTCTAAAGAAAATTTTACTTATCCGAGGCGAGTTAAAATTTTCGAGCTCGCTTCGCTCGCTTTAGCATCCAGTGTTATTTTTGGTAAGATCATTGTCAAATCTGTAGTAACAGATGACAACTAGCGCTAGGGATCATAAAGGGGGGCCAAATCCAAAAGTTTCATATAAATAAATTAATATTTTCCGAATAAAATAACCCAGTGAACTGAAGTTACGCCACTGACCCACTGTTAGATTTGAGTACATTTCAGTGCTTATTTTTTTCAGATGCAATTATGTTTTAATTCTCCATCATCGGTTCTGAAAGCTATGTTAGTATTATATTTTTATGTCACCCGAAAAAGGGCATTGCATTATGTTTACTTCGATCTAAAGCTGCATTTTTATAGCGTTTAACTTTTATGTTCCATTTTGTTTATTAAATTTGGGCGTGGGTTGTATGTTTCACGTACGTAGTGATTTATTTTAAGTTATGTTATAGGTATGATATTGCTCTCAAACATTACCTATTATCATTAAGGATTGACAACTATTATTATGTTTATGTACTAGGTACTTAGTTATTGATTGCTTTTGAAGTATTCGCATGGTTAACTATATGACATTGTTTTATTACACTTATACCGTTATTGTAATACACTATTGATAACGTAGATGTCCTCTAGTATTTTTAGGCTATCTTTACATTATATTGTTAGTATGTAGTAAACTGCAGTCGGTTTAAAAATTGATATTTAAAAATATTAATAATATTTTTTTGGGCAACTTTCAGTTGAAGGGAATCAGCTAATGTCGTATACAGGGAATATTCCAGACTTTGAGGATATAAACATGCCAGATCTGGAGTGCGATAATTCTCAGGAGCTGTGCGTGTCACCCAGTCCCAGCAGCTCGACGCTAAATACGCCGCAGATGCAGATGCGCTCGCCTTCTTTTACGTTGAAACCATGAGGAAAGCCTAAAAAACGGCGCCACAAGAAGAAGCGTTCGTCCAAAAAGTGATATTTAAGTATTTCACTTTGATAATACTTCGTGTGGACTGAGTTTCATAACTGATTAGTGTAGTCTATACATGTAACTGAGAAAAGAAAAATAAGATATACAATTAGCTTTAGAGATTGCTAATACAGGATTTTGTTACCTGTTCATTGGTTGCCTGTTTGCCACTTAAACTTTAAACAAACTAATTTACAGAAGATATTTGTTCTATAATAAATATATAATAATATAGAAGACAAGGAAATGCGAATAAACGTAAGGTTATCTTTTTAAATACTGTTTTTTCCATTTACAACGCATACATTATGGTATGATTTTCTGTTTTGTGTGATTTACAAAATTTAACCAAAAAGCTAGGTATAAGTTATTCATCCATATTTTCTACACAGTACCAAAAAAAAAAAAAAAACAACACGGTGTAAGGCTCATATTACTTATAATATAATTATTATGTTGTAGTTACATAAGTTTCATGTCAATAACGATTATGTACAGTTTCGAAATTTTGTCACGAAAAAGAACAGTCTGATAACTTAACAGTGTGTATTTTTGTTAACATTTATAAATTATTAAACTAGTGATTACATAAATATAAGCTCGCACATTGAACAATAAATTGATCCAAACTGTTTTTTTTTATCATAGACGAATATTTATTTATGAGTATTTTGTATAGTAATAGGTTAATGATAACATGTAAGTATGTTTATCGCGTGACTGAGGTTCTTTGCACTCAAATATTTAATAAGACAGCCGAATAAGTTCGATATTTAAAAAGTATACGGAAGTCACAAAAAATAGTAATATATTATAGCACGTGATTTTCACTACAATTGCTTTGGTGCCTTATAAAAGACTAGCGACCCGCCCCTACTTCGCACGGTTTTTACGACTAGACAAAACATCGAGAATGCATTATTATATTTAAGTGAAATAAGAACGTAATATACCTACATTTAAAGCATCCTGAATAAATTCTCTAAATTATGGTGATATAGATGAATTGGTACAGTGATTTTGAATGCAAACAGCTCAGCCACGTTGCTATTGTTGTTTGTACAAAATTTACAAACTAAACATCATTTTTTTGTGGTTTATAATTCTTAAAATACCAGTCAAGCTATTTCATAATTGTATTGTATATTTGTTTATTAATTGAATATTGTAACATTCACATTAAGGTTCCTATTCAAAAGTCAGTGAATGTCCGTTGTACATGGAACTCCAGAATATTTCCATCGATCGGTTATCCAGCTTTGAATTTGCAGAATAGTATAAAACACGAAATGTGCCGTTGATGAATTTGCATCTTCGTCTACTTTTTTGTGAATATGCCTATGTAACTAGTTAATCATACCGGCCGCTGTAGTAGGTAGGGTTTATTTATTTTGGTGCATTGAACCATTTTTTGTTTTTTATCTCTATGTTTAATAAGTACCTATTTTAATGCTTCAGTGGTACTGCTGTTGTAGAATTTTTTCACAGGGATATTTAACAATATTTACAAAATTTTACTTTCTTAAAAGATCTTATTAATGATTCGCTCATGTCTGTACTATAAAACGTTGTCATCTTTGTTAACAGATTATATACTTTGTTTATATAAGATCTAAGTATATAATCGTTTATAAATATAACGTTATCTAAGTCTTAATTTTAGAGTGTAAATTAGCCTAACATCCCATTTTGCGCTATCTAAAAAATGCATCACGAAATCACCTGCAAATTAGAAAGTACTATTATTATAAACGTGCATTTTCTGTAATGGCATAGGTACCTACATCAAATATGAAAAAGTTTAGAAAAAATATGGAAAAACAAGATCGTAAAAATAAGTTCTATAAAATTGTTTAGTTTACTACCTTAGTCTCCTTATCCTAAAAACTGATAAGTAAAGATAATTATTGCAAATATTTAGTTATATATAGGTACTGCAGAACTACATATATTTACAAATTAATTATTATGTAACTGTATAACTCGTTTAAACATATACAACCACAATAGTTTTAATTACAATTATTTTATATAGGTACTACATACAGCCATTGTATTAAATAACTTAAAATATGTTTATGAACAAAGTTTGGTAAGATTAAAGTAAATCAAGTATGTAAGAATACATTATCTATGTTAAATATGTAAAAGTTATTTTTAAATTCAATGTAATAAAATATTGAAATTTATAATTTGTTTCTATTTACACACTTGGGCCATAACATGGGCGGTAGGTACTTTTAGCATAGGCATTTTTGCAATTTCATCAATGCTGCCGTTTTTGTGGCTGTCTGCGTTCAGTCGCTATGTGCAGTGGCGTATTTACCGTAGGTATGGCCAAGATGGCCTTGGCTTAGGACGGCAGAGCAGGGCGGGCAACACAGCAAAAAAAATTGACATATCTTTTTTCGAGCAAAGTAACTTCATTATCATCTGTATGAATGGTAAAAAAAAACTAAACTTAATCTAAACAGAAAATCAGAGTTGACTTTGAAAAAGTTTCTAGCTTCGCTCGTTTTGCATACCTACTTATGAATAAGTCGAAAAATTATGAATTCAATTATTTGTATGAATGATCAAAAGAAAACCTAACATAACCGAGGTGGGGTGTAGGTATACATTTTCGAGCCGATTACAGCCAGACGAAAGATAGATGAACATGATTTATGCTGTCCTTCACCACACAATCCTCACTTCAGTGCAAGCAAACGGCTGGGAGTATCGACCAAGGCCGTCTTAGGGCAAGCCGGGGGGGGGGCGCCTGCGCAAACAAGAATTTGGGGCCCTCTTGAAAGTAAAAAAAGTGAGTGACAAAAAACAATTTTCTGTGATGTTTTTAAATTTACTATGGGTATTGGGTAAGATATTTAGGTAGGTACGTCATTAAATAAAATGCTGCAGGTATGAGTTGGATTCAAATGAACGGTAATGGTTTTTTTTCGAGATTTCTGTTCTGCAAAATCTTCTATTATAGGTAATAATAATTATCCTCAGCAAGCGCAATGGAGAGGGCTATGCTTGGAGTTTCCCTACGTGATCGAATCAGAAATGAACAGATCCGCAGGAGAACCAAGGTAACCGACATAGCCCGAAGAATTGCCAAACTTAAGTGGCAATGGGCAGGACACATTGCTCGCAGAACAGATAGCCGATGGGGCCGAAAGGTTCTGGAGTGGCGACCGCGTACCGGAAGACGTAGCGTTGGAAAGCCTCCCACAAGATAGATGGTCAGATGACATTGTAAAGGCCGCAGGAATCCGCTGGATGCGGGAAGCACAGAATCGGTCGAAATGACGGTGCTTGGGTGAGTCCTATGTCCAGCCGTGGACGTCTTTCGGCTGATATGATGATTATGAATTATACTCGGTACTTAATTTTAATTTTTTGCCCTGGGCACGGGCCCCCTGTGCCGTTATGGTAAAGACGGTACTGGTATCGACTTGGTTTCAGTTCTAAAGATTAGTCGTAACGCTATCCCAAATCTCGAATTCAGTTATATAAAGGTGTCTTGGTGAGGATTACGTGGTGAGCCTTTCTCGCCACAATCCTCACCTGAGCCTGATTACGAAACACCTTTTGTTTCTGATTACGATTCTGAAAATAAAGCAATTGCCTTCTTAATCGCATTCCCTAATTGGTATTACGTATTGCATTTTTTACCATTCGACGGAAATTGGATAGGGTTGTACATAGCAATAGGCTATAATCTGCTTCATTGATGTGTTTTGTTACACCATTTAGGAATGATTAATTTCCAAAATATTTAATTCTGTTTTAATTACAACTGATGCTCTACTAGTGCTTATAAATAAAAGTGTACAATGATTGCCGAAAAATAAAAAATCTATTTTTAAAACACTTTCTACCAAAAACTATCATAATTGAATTGCGTAACAAAACGTTTTTCTTTTCACGTTTTTGTTATCTGTGGCCAATGACAAAATCGTAGAAAAACAGTGTTGTCAACTTAGTGGGATTTACACTAAACCTGGGGGTTTGGACAAAACTAGCGGACTGTACTGACGGAAAAAAATTGCTTATAGTGGGTGGGGGTTTGTCTAGTGGTAACTTTAATTCTTTTAGAAATCAATTAGGTACTAAAACTTTGACTCGAGAAAATTAAAAAAAAAACACGTTAATGGCATATTTATATATCTAACAAACATCTTCGCTAACTTTTTGATTAATTATTGTGTGAACCGATTTTGACTTCTATACCCTAGGCATAAGGACGGCATTAAAAGCAAAAAAAAAAAACTAACATACGCGTTGAACATAATTATAACCTCCTCCTTTTTGGAAGTCGGTTAAAAAAGTGGTTACAATACCAAATGTTTACTGCAGCTGCCATTAGTCATGTTAGCAAAGCAACGCAATGGAAGTCAAAATCGGTTGAACGGACTGTAAAGGTTTATTTAAATGTCTAATCTTATTTTATTAAGGAGTACCTATAGTTTATTATAGGAGTACCGCTAGTGGACTAACATGGGCGGTTTTGGATTTTGACGCAAACGGTTAAATATCCTATTTCAGATATTAAAATCGTTTTAAAAAATTGTTTTTAGAAATCGATTTCAGGAAAAGTTCCGGCTCACAATTTCGATCGTGTCTAGAAAACAAATACTTGCGCAAAGCTACTCTCGTCGTTTGATCGATCATTTTGATGTTTATGATAACGCACGTCTATAGTGGACTCGGGGAAAAAATTGGCAGCACTGGGTAAAAGTTGAAATAACCATGTTCAGAGTCGAATTTAATGCAAAATATTGCTTGACTAAAGTATACCTTTACTGCTCTAACTTCATCAATGTGTAGGTAAAAGAACAGGAAATGCATATAACATCACATGTTAAACATCGGACAATAATCCGCGCTGGAATGATCATTCTTTGTAGTCTGTGGAGAGAACATTGAGAAAAAATTGTTTTGCATTGAATGTTATAATTTTCAACAAACAAAATTAATTATATTCACACTATTCTCATAAAGAAACATGGGCCTATGTTAAGCAGTTTTGGAACATTTTTCTTGTGGCTTGTGGAAGTCGGAAGAACTTTGAAAAATTCTCTCGTTCAAGATCAAGACAGTCCACTGTTTTAGTATTCTACTGGCTGCACTAAAACTTACTTACTTAGGCTGTTTTGCTCAATAGCGAAAAGTACCTAATTCGATATTATCACTACAAGTAAGTTTTAGTCTAGTTACTATGTCCATCAACCTCACATTCTAACTAAAATTGTTAATTGATATTTTTGTACTTAAATGCTGAAAAAACGATTAAAAACCACTAACCAAATAACAACCAACTACAAAACATATTCATAATATTTCCACAGATGGTGCTAGAGCTGTAAATACAAGAATGGAATGCTACCCAACATCTATTTTGTTGACATCCTAACAAATAAATTGGTGAAATGGTGTTAAACATGAATTGGATAAGCAATACCCACCGACCTAATCTTCTGTATTAATCATTGAAGGTAAGCTTTACGACACATAGTTAAGAATCAAGTGTAGCAACTCACCTAATAATAAAATTATGAATATATTCCCTTGGCCTAACTATCTACATAGACACAGCATATATTTTATGTATACCTAACTATTGTTTATTATTATAAAAAATCTGGAGACTGAAAAATCTGCCGTAAATAAAGAAAAAGAATAAATTATACAACCGCAGCAGTGACTAGGCTGATGGCTTTTGTCCAGCCATGAGCCTAATGAACGCCTATATGTCTACTTTACTTTGCCACATAATATTTAAGTACAGAGCAGAAAATAATATGTTTTTGTTTTAAAACTTTACAGTTCCTGGGACGCTTGCCCGCATGAATGATGTCTAGAAACTGAAGATTGTTCATGAAAGAAAAACATTTTCTTTAGAAAACTGTTCAGTCTTGTACAACTACAATAAAAATGTGTGTTCCTATTTATTTAATTGATAACAGTGTAAAATTTAATAAAGTGTTTTAATTATGAACTATAGAGATTAGAGTTACAAAATAAATAAAAATAACTTGTTATGTAATAATTGAATACTGTTTTTTATAAATACAGACAATTGATTATTTTATTGATACTATTAAGGGTCGCGCCACACTTGCCGAACGTTCCGCGGCGGGACGTTCCGTCGCGTCATGTTTGCTTGCATTTCTATGGACGTAACGTTCGGCTGATGTGTCATAGGTAACTTGAAAAACATTAGGAGCGTATTCAACCGAACGTTCCGCCGCGGAACGTACGGCAGGTGTGCCGCGACCCTTAGAGGTATTTACCTAAATTAACTGTCATTCATTAGGTTTCAGTAAATAGAGAGAAATAAATTATGGTAATCAAAACAGCTGTTTTATTATATCAATACATAACTACAGTAGCATTTATTCACTTTTATTATGAAATATTTGGACATGGGGCAAAAAGAAATTCGAACAAATATTTTGTAAGAATTAGTGGAATTTGGGATATAATTTCTTTCTGTGGAAGTCATCATGGATTATGTATGTACTGCTTGCAAATTCTTGCTGTAAGTGCCCGACACCTGAAATATAAAAATAATAATTTAAGTAAATCCTCATATATTTCATGATCTATTACATCCGTCCACAAAGTCTAATAGGCCTCTCCTTTAAACACTTTGATGCACAATCTATCTACTTTATAGAACAGAATGTAAACTTAAACATCCGTCCACAAACTCAAATGTAAACTTACTAGGTACCTATACATTTGCAGGTGCATTTCACATTCACCAATAAACAGTATGTTAGTGTGTAACGTTGTTGCTGTGCTAAACACACATTCAATGTTTAATACTAAGAAAGAAAATAATATTGATAGTAGGTACCTTAAACAGACAATGATGTGGAAATAGATCTATGTATGGTGGTGTGATGGGTATGTTCATTGTGTCCTTACATAATCCATTGACATAAAATGCTTCAAACTATGTTTGTTTGTGATCTTCCTCTATAACATTGGCTTTTCCAATGAAGTACAAGCTCGATTGCTTGTGGCTCGTGATAAGTTTGATACCCCCTCTATCGGTACCCCGATATGCGCCGACTCGGCGCCACTGTTGGTACGATGAATTCCACCAAAATAGGTACCTCGTTTCGGAAATATCATAATAATATTATATATCTTTAGTTTAGGTTGCACTTGTAACAGAAGAACTTTCACAATTATTATAGAAAATCGACCTCGCTGCTTCGATATTTAACATATCACTATTATTGATTTATTACGGAGGTTTTACACAAAAACACATTCCCAATTCATCAAGACGATGTTCACTTACATAATTTCGTAATAATTAAGGAGATTATACGAGTAAATCCCAAAAATATTCCAAACAAAATCGATTGCGACGAGTATGCTGCCTTCTGTTTGACGAAACAAATGACTCGATGATTTGAATACATTTGAAAGCAACATATACAAATTAACAACTGTCAAACCGGTTACGTAATTCGAATAATAGCCTTTTTAGACGCTTATCGTTCACTCTTTAGCGTCTGAAGCAGAGTGCAGTTTGTTTGACAGATTTTGAAGTTACATAATTCGAAAGTCGTAAAATACAACCAAATGCAAACAAATTCATACCAATTCCACTAAATCGTCTTCAGAAAATGTGTTTCATAATTAGATAGCTGATTACCGCGGAATGCTTTCGTTTTTGAATTTGAAATTGGTGTCATAAAATAGTCAAGAAATAGAATTTTCATACATTACGATTACATACGATTCGCACATTTGTACAACAGTAATGACGTACATTCTGCAGATAAGTAGGTAGATAGTCTTAATTACTCATACTACAATAAAATTAATTTAGTCTTTTATATTTCATCACTCATCAATTAACTCATAAACCCAACCGGAAGGAAATGTCTAGAAATAAAATAGCAGGAAAGATATTTAAAATTCGAGGAATATTATGTACAGGTAGATAGATATTTATTCAACTTTGACAGAAATAATAAATAGGTACGTAACATAGATGTACGTAATAACGTAAGTAACTACAATATTTTATGAGCCCCGGCTTCGCACGGGTACCACTAAGTACTTATCTACGGCGCGCCTACCTATCTACCTACCTACCTACAAACATACATACCTACCCTACCTACATACCTACTTTACCTACCTATATAATCTATCTACATACCTACCTACCCTACCTTCGAAATTGGTCCAGCCGTTCAGGCGTGATGCCGTGACCAAGGGAAATAGGTATTCATTTTTATCCTTATCCTTACATATTATAAAACAAAGGAGAGACGAATTCGTGCAAGAGATCCTGCCCCAGAAACACTTGGATGAGGAATGGAATGGAATGCCACAACATTTGATCGTGACTCGCATCCGATCGATGAAGAACCGTATGGAAATAAAATTAATCAAATGAAAAATTATTCACTACTTTGCGGCATTCATATTCTCATTAAAAATATTTGTTTACAAATTAATGTTTAGGCCACGCCTTCTGCCGCTGATTGTAAAATGCTTACCTACCTATTTATAAAAATTCCTACAAGGAAAAACTAGGTTTATTGTTTGCAACAAGTTCAACAATAAGTACAAGGTTTTATGATCTTTTCGAATCTGATTGATGATAAGCTTGGCCAAGAGGCTTGTGCCCGGGCCCTCAAAGTGGCAATTTATTTTATTGGGAATTTGGGATATTTACTGTTTCATCAAACTGTTTTGCAGTTTTGACCAGAAGCAACGTTGGTGACGCGGGAAATCGTCTACGGCCTCGCGGTCCAACGGGTCTCGCGAAGAAGAACGGGTCGCGTCATGGGCGTACCCAGGGGGGGGCAGGGGAGGGCAGCTGCCCTCCCCTGCCCCCTGCTGCTACAAAATCTAAGCTATCCAACGTTCTTAAAATTAACGAGCTCGCGATTTAAATCATCTGTAGCTTCCATCGAACGATATAAATCTTTGGAAAGTCGGTGCCCGTGCCCTGTGCGCGTTGGCTAGGTAAAAGTAGAATTAAATAATAGGATAGCTCCTACTGCTCCTAGGATCAGAGAGTTGCGTCGGATATCATTTTAAAAGCAAATCAAGTGGTTTAGTGGTGGTGGAGTGGCTTTTATTGCAACGTATTTGTAACTTATTGCAAATAAAAACATAGGTACTTATTCTTTAAAAATATAATTATTGGTACTTTTATAGTGTTATCACTTATCACAGTTGCTAAAAACTCCTATTTCAGGAACATGTAAGTTTAATTTCATTACAAACAATAATTACATATATTGATTTTATTATATAATTTAACATAAACATTAGTCACATATTGCAAAATAAATATTAGGTAAGTATCAAGTAAATTAGACCTAAAAATAAAGATAATAAATTGTCAAGGCAAACATCATCACATTATATAAATACCTACACAATTTCCTAGCGTTCTGTATTTGGCCCAGAGACGCGTATACTGTACAATAAATAAGAGAATAATTTTTGTCGTTGCTAGTCTGCAGCAGGTACCTTGACCTTGATACAGTCGATAGTAACAGCGCGTTTTAAGTTGATTACGTTCAAACTAGATGCTGACGTAGTGGAGTGACCAGACTATTGCAACAATCAAATCTACAACTCAACTGAAGTGTCCTATGTAAATTATAATGCCGTTAGGTATCCTACTAATTGCTTTATCCCCGTAAGGTTCCTCAAGTTGAATGTCACTTGTACGTCATAAAACGATAAGTTCTATTTGAGTAATTTATGGAGAAGTTCACCAAAAAATCTGAACGCGATTAGCACATCTAGAACGCGATAAAGAGCTGTCAGTGTCATTATTGTTGTAGAATACCGACACTGAACGCTGTTTATGCTGATCGCGTTTAGTTTCATTGATAAAATTCGCCGTTTTAGTGCGGATTTCACCAATGAAACAGAACGCGATCAGCACTTCTAAACCGCGTTCAAGAGCTGTCAATGTCAATATTCCACAACAATTTTGACACTGACAGCTTTTGAACGCGTTTTAGATGTGCTGAACGCGATCAGTATCATTGGTGAAATTCGCCCTAACTGATAATTGTTGTCAAAAGTGATAAATCAATTGCGAGGTTGACTATACTTTTATAATTACAAATATGAATGACAAGGATTTCAACGTTTGTAAACATTCACACAAAACACTGCAAGCTTCATTACTAGAATCATTACAAATAAGAATATTTGGTGAAAATATCAATGAACATACATTACAGACATCAGAATTCTGTTAAGTTTCAATTTACATACTACTCCAATCTGTCTAATTTTCCCAATCAATATTGGACCTTATTCTTTAGCGATAAAGTTGAAAATCTATTAAAGAAAATTGACAGATCTGTACCTATGCCTTTACTCCAGATGATCTAGCTAGATAGAGTCACATATGATAAAGTTCTGGCCGAACTGAGGCGAATCCCACGCGTGATGCGGGACGAAAGTCGCTCGCGTTGATGGTGTCAACTAACTTGTCTGGAGGTGTTAGAACTGGCGCGAATACTCGTGTGATTTCTTAATCATTAAAACGATCGACGCACGCAGTGTAGCATCCCGAGCGGGATTCGCGTCAGGTTCTTCTGTAGTATTTTTCTTTTACAATAGATTACTATTACAAAGTGTTTTAAATAAAATTAGCCTACTGTAAGCGTAGTTTTCTCATTAACGCCGGGAGAAAAGCTGGGGCAGGAGCTCTATTCTTTTTCCCATCGTCTATGTAAGGTCCTGGCTTTGACATCAACACAGTATGCAGTGAGGGTAGAGATCCTATTGAACAAGCTAGTTCTGGAGACATGTTGCGACACCCTTGTACATCCAGGAACTGAAGTTTACTGCAGTACATACATATTGCTTCCAAGGTTTTATCTGTTAGCTGATTGCATCCCTGAAAAAAGATTTAAAATAAATATATTGTAAGAACAGAGATGTTCATTAGTCGTTATAAGAAGAGTCTGGCTGAATTCACTTACTCTTAGTTCAAGTTGTTTTAATCTCTGTAAATCTTTGACTATTTCTTTTACAGCATCATCTTTTAGATTGTAGCAGTCTGTCAGATTAAAATATTCAATGCTGGGACAACTTTTGACAAGATTTTCTATTCCTTTAAAGGTAATCTGTTGACATCTACTTAAGTTTAGATTAATTAGTTCCTTGAAATTAAAAGCATAGGTCAAGCTCACATCTGTTATTCTATTGCATCCACTTATATCCAGCTCTTTAAGACCCCTCATGCGTGCTAAGGAGTAACCTGTGTATGAGTCCAGTGTTAGTTTTTCACACATGAGCAAGACATCTCTTTTTCGTCTAGCATCACGAACTATTTCTTCTTCTGCTCTGGACCCCAAGTGGATCTTAGGCGACATGTGTGATTCATCAATACTTGACATTATTGGAACATCTTCCCCACCTTTTGTTTCAACTTTTCCCATACCAGTTAATCCAGCATCAGACACTTTATCACAATGGCTTAATTTTAAGGTTTGAAGTAACAATTGGTTCTTAAAAATGACTTGCACTGATGTATCAGTTACAGCATTGAAACAGTAGCTCAAGTTTAATACACGTAATTTAGGAAGTCTTTCAGAAAGCATAATAACTCCAGTTTGGTCTATATTCAATGAGTTGATATCAAGCTCTTCAAGTATTTCATTTTCTCCAACACAAATACCTTTCTCAAGACCATCTTTTGTTAACAGTTCACATTGTGATATATTTAAAGACTTCAATTTCTTCAATTTATTTAGTTCTGCTATTCCTGAGTCTGTGACAGCTCTACATCTTTGAATGTTGAGGTATTCCAAATTGACTAGATTTTTACATATATGTACAAGTGACTGGTCTGTCACGCGTGTGCACAAGCCTATATCGAGCTCTCTTAGAGAAGTTTGATGGCTAGTAAGAGATAATATGCCAGTGTTTGTGAGTTGATCACAGGAATGTACTTGTAAGGAGTGTAGCTCTAAATCCTTTACCTCTGATAGAGACTTCAGAGCAGCTCCATCAATGAGAGTACAAGAAAAATGCAAACGTTTGATATTTTTTGCTCTACTAACAATCAACTGGAGTAAAAAATAAAACGTCAATACACTCTCTGATGGGTTTCGGAAAATATCAGTATTTGTAGGGTAGAACTTCTTGACTAAACCAAGATGGAACTGCAAGGAGCATGCTGATAAGTTTAACTCCTCTAGGGATGGGGCAGCGGATACAAATCTATTGAACAATGCATCTGTCAAGTACTGATTACCTGAAAGACTTAAAGATTTTAAGTTTTCAAGATTGTCTGTTAAAAACCCGTCACTCTTCCCTTCCAGCAGGCGCCCGGACATGAAAAGTTCTTTACAGTTTTGTATGCTCAACGTTTCTAGATTTGTACATTTCTGTAGCATATAAACAAATACTTTTTCACAAATATCACAGCTCCTTAAGGTCAAAGATCGAATGTGTTCACCCATTCTATTCCAGAATTCATTTTGTTTACTTGTTATTTCCACTTCATTAAATAAATAGTTGTAATATGTGATAGCTGATTCCTCAAATATGGTGAGTGGCGAGGATACTTCATCAGATAATACTGTTTTGTAAAATACAGCCACTTTTTTCTTCAAAAAGCATTGATCATTTGCAGCCAAGTACCATGAGCGGCATGTCTCACTGGCAGCTTTCCTATCAGATTTGGGTAAGTACTTGAAAAGATAAACTAATACCTGAAAGTAGTGTACGGATATAAATATTATGATACTTAGGTAGGTACTGATATAATTTTTTAAGTACTTATTGATTAATTTAAAAATCAATACAATCATCATAAAGTACCTATAGTGTAATTTTTGGGCGTACTATCGACAAGAGAAAATTAGTTTACATGATCGTTTATCACGTGAAAAAATGATATAAAGGACGAACAAAGAAAATCTTAGTAAAGCATGCAAAGACGCGGAAGTATTGCTTCAATGTGAAAATGTACGTACCTCAAACGGAAGCTCCATTTGTTATATTTGAATAAACTGCAAATAATAATTTAATGCTATATACAAGGATATTTTTTAATTTACCATTTGCTTGCGCTGAAATCTATTAAAATTCCGTATTTTTTTTTAACTCTTTTGACATTGACAACAACACAACAGCTGAGTGCGTTTGACACTGACGGACGGAATTCAAAGACGAGATTTTTTTTATTGGCTTAGCGTCTTTTAAGCTCTCAAGAGGGACTCGTGGTCGAGGCTAAGTAATGACAGCTGCACTGCACTGCTCAATCTTGAAGGCTTGCCGAGGTCGGTCTGTGGATGAGTGACCAATGTAAATCACCTGCGCTAAGAAAAACAATCGAAAGATAAAGCGAAAAAACTTTGAATTACGAACTAATACGAACGAATGAATCGTCACTCCGACTAAAAAAAGTCGACCATCTGCAATCACCAAGGTAGCCCGCGAAATTCAAATTTTCTTACGTTTTTTGCAATTGGCAGCTCAGTGTCAAGATGTATGTTGATTTTAAAATATGATTCGCGACCGTAAAAAATATGGCTTTACAAAATTATAATCATTAGAATTAGCAATACAACTTCTTAAGTTAGCAAAGGTGTCAAATGTCATGATTTAATGAAATAGTCATTCAATACACTTTCATGAACTTAGAGAGTTGTATTGATGACTTTTATGATTATAATTCTATAAATAAACATTTGATACGACCGCGAATCATATTTAGATCAACATACAACCTGATACTGACCTGCAAATTGTAAAAAACGTAAGAAAATTTGAATTTCGCGGGTTACCTTGGCGCATCCACTAGCGGTGCTCTTACGTCTTCTCAATTTGGACGGGTTTCAATGTAAGCTGCGCTTCCAAAACTGTAACACGCGCACACATTTTCACGCACACCGTCACACATTTGCTGTGTACTACACGAGAGGCGTAAAAAGATTATGCAAGGCGTAGTACTGCTTTTGCTCACGGGAGCGCTGTCTGCGCGGTGAATTCACCGCTCCAAGAAGTTAGTTCCATAAAAAAGTAATGGATGGCACGTAAATCGCTGTATAAACACGGGAAGCCAAAGTGCTGTACGGTGAGATGGCGATGTTAGATTAATTATATACTATGATTTTTTTTTGTTATAATAATTTATCATTCTAAATGATAAATGCTGCGGGACTGATGTATAGGGACTACAGGGTATTCAGAGCATAATTGCAAGTATGGAGTGCACGCCACTGGCTGTCAAAGAGAAATAGAACGGAGTTACATGAACATCAAACTGAAAGATAGAGTCAAAAGTTCACTGCTTAGAATGTTCACTGTTAAGGATAAATAGACAGGCGAGAGATGCGGTCAAACAGGTTCTCTGAAACTGAAATGGAAATTGTCAGGTCATGGTCATATTCAGAGAGCTATGGATGAAAGGACAAATAGTTCGAGTCATCCTTTTATTATTTTTACAAAATTATTCCGCGGCAATGATCCTGAAATAAAAAATAGCTAGCTAGATAAGTTAATGATCTAATTTCATACAAAAAGCACAACATCCATGATGAATAAAAATTAACTACTTAAATTATTGTTAGCCAGCTATCTAATTATTACGCAACACATTTTCGTAAACGATTCCGATTAATTTGTTTCATTTTGACAGTTCTACATTTTCATCGCGTTAATTACGTTGCTGAGCAGAATTTATTTTCGAACTTTTCAAGTAATGGATTAGAAATCTGTTTCAAAGCGATTTACAAATTATGCATTTTGAACCACAACCAATAAACATGACAATGTGGGCAAAATGATCCCTGGGATCATTTGCCCTCCTTCGAGAGGATCGTTTTACCCCTATTGCTGAACTCTAAAAAAACAACAAATCATAACCTCATGGTATTAATTTACAACAATCGATCATTGCTGATTATATTGTTAAATAACATTGGAAACTAACGCAAACACTCCTATTACTTTATAATTACTTAAAACTTTAACAACATCATTTTGAATTATGGCTTACCTTACATCGGACAACGCTATTTTTATTTTGTTTCAATAAAATCTTCCGTAATGCTCACACCACCATTAAACTTTGTCGGTATGCTAAAACCGTTGTGGCGAAGACTATTTTCAATCCAAAAACTAGATGGGACTACTACATTCGGTAAAACAGTAAGATGATCGTTTTACATCCAGGGATCATTTTGTACCACTTTCCCCTACCTATGTTATTAGACTCTGACGAAAAATAGATACTTACAGTACGACACAACTTAGATGTAGCATAGATTTGAAAATTTTCATTCATTCATTTCAATTTTACGAATGTATTTGGCTATAAGACTTTACAAGTTATTGCGTTTTAGAAAGATCATTGTCACCTGAAGCAGTAATAAAGATTGGTGATTTTGAAGGCGCACTCAGTTTGGATGGTGATCGGTTTTACGAATTTTGCCGATGCTACATCTAAGTTGTGTCGTACTGTACCTATCTAGTTTTTGTTGCCGAACCTGAAAACTAAACTACGAGGGAAGCGAGCTCGAAAAAGATAGCAGTTCAGGAATTCGTACAGCACGTTCGTTAGAAAGTGCAGAATAAAGAAAACCCAGGATGCAAAAGCGAGCAGACCGAGCTCGAATGTTCCCACATCCCGCTTCAAAAGGTTATAACACAACCAACGTAGGTACCTTATAACGTCAGTTCCTAAGTACCTAGGTAGTAGACATTATGCCGTGCGGCGAGGGATAGATCAGTTTTGATGTCTGAGGCTAACAGCTGATTGATTTGATGAAAAATAAAGAAATCTTAAAACACGGTAGCGATCGCTGGTCGCAGTAACATTATAGGAACTATCTAGTAACTTCTCCAAAGAAGAATGGTGCAGTTTCTCCAACTGATCAGTCAGTCGGAAGTGAATTTGAGGGTCGTGGGTGGGTAAACAAAGGCTCCTCTTCTCTACAACAGTGAAATTGTTGTTTGTTTACAAATCCTCTGTGATCAAAATGAAATTAGGTATTTACTCGTCATGATTTGTTGAAAAAATTGCATGGGTCGTTATTCAATCTATTTAGGAAGTTTACGACAAAATTACTAATGTTAATGCGGTGGTCATGGTCGTATAAATGGTCCATAACGCCGCATTTGCCTAGGCAGAAAGTAAGAAAGAAAAACCGGTCAAGTGCGAGTCGGACTCGCATACGAAGGTTACGTATCACATGGCAGATTCACAGTACATATAATTTTTTTAACACGTTTCTTCCATGGGGTAGGGGCTCCTTTAATTTTTATTATTTATTGTTATACCGGCCATAAATAATCATCATCACCCTGTGATAATTTCAAGTATGTATATCTATTACGGTTCAAAAGATGCCCTGTGACAGACTGACGGACGGACGGACGGACGGACAAAGGTCCCGTTGGCACCCTCTGGGTATGGAACTCTATAAAGTATTAATGGGGACCCGCAAAGGAGATAGCTTGCTATGGTTAGCTGTATGCATCCATTTAAATGTTTTCTGAATGCCTCTTAGCACAAGTTAGGATTGTGATCTACTCAACGGAGTACCCGTTGAGTAGATCACAATCCTAACACAGAGACGCCTAACATGTGTCGATCTTTCGGCATAGAAAACTCAAACATTGGTCGGGATAGCACATGTCTTGCGAGTTTGCGCGCAAGGTTACAATATTGTTATTGCCACTTGTTGGGCGCCAGTAAGCTCAGTACGCGGGAGGACCCGCGCGTGGCACGTGTCGCGTACTCCCGACGCCGCACACTTTTACTTTCCCGATAAACTTTACCGCTACTTCTTACAGAGCGTACGTTACTGTGTAAACCAAGTTCTTAGTGATTATAGAAGGTGAAATGAAGTGATAGTTGTGTTTTTACGCGCTGGTAAAGCGTGGGACCATGTCTCGAAGAAAACAAGCCAAACCAAGGGCGCTTAAACGTAAGTTTATGATAAGAAAATATGTTACTTGTTATTTATGAGGTACTGATTTTCCTAATAATTGTTATTCCGTATGTTTTAAATCAGGCGGTCATCAGGCAATCATTTTATTTATAATGTTTTAAATAATTCAATTGCGATCTACTTAGTTGAATTTATTTTCACCCTCAATTTGTAAGAATGTTCTGAGATACTGTTTGTTTATGATGAATTTAAAGTGCAAGCATTTACGAAAAGAAAACTTAAAATAAATTATCAAATATCAATATTTTTGCAATGCTTCTGGGATAATTAGAATTTCCAATGTAGGGTAGGTAGGTACCCAGTAAAAAGTAATTGAGTATCAAAGCAAAAAGAAAATTTTAGTGTCGTTTCCGGAAATTCCTGTGTAGACTCTTCCCGTGGGTCAATCAAGACATTATGTTAACAACTGGTAACAAAATCGTCGTAAGCGGTAGTGGCACACAGGCACACAATCACCAATGAGGAGGTCAACCGTTGTGAGCTACTTATATGACTTCGAATGTCCTTTTTGTTACCGCTACGGAGGTTTACCATGTCCTGCAGTGGTGTTTATAAGTAATCGTAATCAAATTCCTGAAAATGACGGTATGATTATTTTGATAAGTGAGACGCAAATAGTTCATATTATTTAAAATACCGGTTTGTAAACGCGTATGTAGCTGTACTGGTATCTCCTAGTTGTATTACACAACTTATACTGAAGCATTTTTTTATTCAAATGCCCAGGATGAAAAGAAGCAACATGTTCTTTTCCAGGTCCCATGATCATTACAAGTTTCAATCTGCCGAATTTCATAACGATCGGTTCAGTGGCTTAGGCGTGATACATGAAACATGATAATATTATTTTATTTCTGTTTGGTTTGCACAATCACTTTAACACGTCAATCATATTTTAAAAACCTGGTGAGGTCGGCATTTCCTATCTGACTACTCTGAGAAGAAACACCAAAACAAACTCAGAGGTTACAGTCTCTTTTAAAGTCCAGACATAATCTTGGTCAGATCTTGTAAGGCCGCGTGATATGCTTATTACATAAGTTGTCTGAAATGGTCTTTTGAGGAAAGAACCACACAGATTTCAGTGGACCTGTCCAGTCAGTGCATGCATTTGTCAGTAATCGTGTAGCTCAACTCATCGTGAAACGGAAATACACAGTCAGACAAACTTAGTTTCGCATTTATAATTTCATTATAGTAAGTATAGTATGTAATTATTCAATGTAGGTATGGATATAACACATTGCTAGTATATCTTGTTTCCAAAATTATCCACAGATGGTAGCACCTCCATCTCTGCAAACTGATGCTAAAGCAATGACATACCTATAGGTTCCTGAGATTAACATAAAACGTACCTCGACTGCTTCGGTGTCCATCTCCGTAGACCAAAAGCAGGCAACCTCCTTACCATTTACCATCAAAGAAAAAAAAACGTATTTTAGCAATAAATTAAGCAACTAGGCTTTTAAAATTCACTACCCATACTGACCTGCCTTCTAATATTCATCCTCGCTTCAGCTCCATCCAAATTACGTAGAGTACCTACGTAGTTTAAGTAAACAATGAATGGCTTGGCGTCAATGAGAGGGCGTCGGGCCGGGTGATGGACGGACCGCGGCGCGCTGCGGTCGCGGCGCCCTAATATCAACGTTTTATCAGTGACTGGTCGCGGTCGCCGCTCGGCAAACATCGCGCCGATGTATCCCCTGCATGCAGCCACACTGCGGGCTTAAAGGATGACCCGTCGTCATCACTGACGCATTCGTTTGGTGGCTACGTTGGAACAGTTTGATAGTTACAATTAGTATGATATGAAGTAAAAATCTCTTGTCATTGTTTTGAGACATCTTTGTCACTTAACAATCATGTTCGAACTCGAGTGGTTGACGATTATGGTGCTCTGGATAAGCACATTGTATCCAGGGATGTACGGTACATAATGTTATGCAGACTACGCGGTGTTATGGGGCGTTAGATTCTTTTCATGGTAATGACCAAGCTTTACTACTTGCCTTCACAAGAGAAGCTGGTAAACCAAAGCTCTAAACAAAATAGGATAGGTTTTGTCAAAGATTAGCAGTAGACCGTAGGCGAGCTTAGCTTAGAGTTGAGAAGAGTTCAATGAAGTCGCCCAAACTTTTACTTACATTTCCTGAAAGTTTGAAGCTGTTTGTAGTTGATAGATTTTGAGTAGCTGTTACCATAAAAATTGTTTTTTTGTTATACTGAACGCTATTACGTCTCACAATAAAAGAAAATAAATTCTTGGTTTAGTCAGTCTTCATTACATAAGAATTAGTACATCAGAATTTCAAAATAATACCTAGATCTATATAGTTTTACAGTTCAGTAAGTACAGAGAACAATGTTATTTGTTGTAGAACTAACAGCTATGTAATGTAGTAACTTTATGTATCGATCTAGTGGCGTCTAGTACTTTCGTAATGCGTCCCGGGGGGAGCGCGAGGATGCTGCGACTCTCCGGCTGGCTCCAGGGATACCTAATGCAATACTAGCTCTTCAGTACGTTTGTGTATATACGTATAACGCACTCTGTTATGGCTTCATTGTTGCTTTCTGCTTTTGCAGTGTTGTTTTACAATTACAAAGTATGATAGACAAAGCATCTAACATTTGTTTGACAGTTCGTAATTTTGTGATTAAAATTATCGCGATAATCTACTTATATGGAAGAAAACAGCATACTTTTCATACAAGCTTTCCAAAATCAAATTTTCCAAAAAAGTAGATAAACCGCTGCATAATCATTTTGAAACACTGAAGGCGTTCGCGGATGCGTTGCCAGAATCTCGTGTGCCTAAATTCTCAATCTTCTTTTGATTATGATCTTTTCCTTTTTTCGTGTGGTTTGTGGCGAACCTGGTGTCCTATGGGCCTCTGACTTGGCTTCATATGAATCATATGCCGTCGAGAAATATCTTGATTATGATTTGATACTGCGTCCGTTGCCAGGTTACCCGCTTCCCTCGCTGGGGTCCAATAACACGTCAATTTCAACGTCCCGTCTCTCATGCGGAGGAATTAAAATTTTACATCCAGTGAAAATGTTAATCCTTCCCTGTCCCAGGCATACAATAAAAACGAATTGCCGTATCTTGAATTGTTTACTCAACGTCGTTTTCTACCTGCTCGAGTTTTCAAGGACTATAATGTGTCTGCTTAGTAATGGATGATTAGGGAAAAGTACCTAGATAGTATGATAAGGATGGAGCGGAAATTGATTTGCATAAACTACTCAAAATTATTGACAGTTTCAATATCAAGGCGCTTAAGTACCTACCTACAGTTAAAAGGAGATTTGTAAATGCAGGTGCCCACAACATCTATCTACCTAAATCATTTTTAAGACAGACCAGGGAAGGCCCACATGTTCATGAGCCTGCAGCCAAGTAACAAATACCTATCCAAAACGTCGTAAGTAACTTTCATACAAGATTCAAACGTCCAGATTGCTGAAATATTCAAGCGGGTCCATAGTATGCATAATTTGTAATTACATTATGTACGTAACATAACGGATTGATCGGGGGTGGAAGGTGTAAAGATCACAATAAACCGTATGAATGTTTTATTCGAGGTAAAAGCTTTGGATGGACGTATTTGTAAGCCTTTTGAAGAGGGTTAAGTCAATTTGGCTTTGTACGTCAACTTTTTTACTGAGCTTATGTGCTCCGATGTTCAGACTACACTAATGCAGTTGGGATAACTTAATTTTGAAATTAAGTCCTGTTTTGTATCTTTATTTTTCCTTGTTTTGCTTTTAATTAGGTATTGAAAATACCTTTATTCAAATGTGTAGATATAAACATACAAGAGCCGCTCGATTTTGGCTCCAGTAATAGATACCTATTACCTGGTTAATTAAATCATATTAAAATTAATCAGTGCACAGTTCTTCGGCGCTTATTACCTTGAGCACAATTATGTGCAGCGATAAGAAGTGGATGGCCATGCCAGGGCGTGGAGCTAGCGTGGGGTGCTCACAGGGCTGCCAGCAATCGCTGATTAAGAATCTGTTTACAAAAAAAAGTTTTGTAGCTTTTACAGCAATCTGAAGCAATTCAAAGGGTCAATAGTACACTTGACTTACAAAAATTTAGTAATCGAAAAAATACAGAATCAAAAGCGACAGCTTGCGTCAGACCTACAAAAATATTCTTCTACAATCCAACCATCAATTAAAGTTGTTATTAGTCTAGAAACGTCAATCCAGCGGCTGTAGCAGCCCTAGGTGTTGCGCGTCCATAAAACTTGTAGAGGCCCCGCAGAGAATCGCCGGGAAATTTCCCCTGGGTGGCGCGCACCTCCCCTGTGCCTCTGGGAAATACGCTAAAGCCATATCATAACAGTTTTATGTTGATGTTGACCTCTCATCTACTGTTGGCTGCCCGTGAGTTGCTTAATCGATGTAATTTGCTGTGCTGCTTGTTGCTTTGTGCGAACTCGAGACGCAGATGATGAAGCTGGTTAGCCTTCGTTATGTTTCAGTAGGTACATAAGCTATGCATTTGCATATATCAATATCCCATCTTTATTCTCTACTTAGTCTACGATTGTGTTTTAATCAATACTTAAGAATGTTTATTGCATTGGCTTCAATTTAATCAATTTACCCTTTATTCATAAACGTTGCTAATGATTAACGACTGTTTAACCATAAATTTTTGACGTTTAATCGTCTCTTAACCTTAATCAACGTTTATGAATAAACCCCTTTGTGTCTAATAAGTTAACTGTGTCGATTATATGTAGGAAAGGTTGTATTTTAAGATTTGGTAGTAAGTAGTGACATTGTTGGCGTGTTTAATATCACATCCTTAGCATAATTAAATTAGACATACCTATGTAATGTAGCCTCGCTTCCATTCCTCACGGAATTTGTTTGAAATGAAATGACACTGTAACATGTTTTATATATTAAAGTTCGCGCATTGGATAAGTAAAACAAAAAAAATGTAAAACATTAATGCAATCTGTTAACATGGCGAGGAATTCTCTTTTCAAATCCCAGTCGACTGTCATAAATCACTCACCTGTTTCGCGCAAAAAATCCATAAAAGGTAACAATAATAATGTGGGCTAGGTACTTACATTATGAATCACATTATGAAGGATTTTTTAATATCATTGTGTGTATTTCACTCGATGTATGTGAAATATTTGTTATGTTTTTCTCATGTTATATCACGTTTTTCTTGATTGATTGACTGTAACTTAGCAATGGGTTTACGGAAAGTTTAACTGAATTCTGCGTGGATTCAATAGTCACACAACACAACACCGTCGTTTAAGTAAAAACTAATTCAGTTTAAACAACAGGTTTCAGTAACAGGTATCCGTAACATTCAGACAGTTCACAATGTGTTGTGATGATAGAAACGGTAGCTCTATCTCATACTGAACCAGTTAACTAACCGTCCACCTCTCCGGTACAAACATCGTAGCGCTTCCAGTCTGATCCAGTCTTTACGTAGCATTTGTACATAAAATCTAAGAAGGTTCCAGGAATTATTTACAGTACTCGTGTGGTTTAACAATTTTCCGAGAGTCGCGCATAACAGTATCTGTTAAAAATATCACGGTGGCGTCGTTGTGAGCCGGGCTGCCGGGACTAGGGGGTAGTGGGGGTAGTCCCAGAGGATGCCAAGTTCTCGCCCGCCGCCCACGCGGCGTCCCGGGAGGCCTGGCCCGGCAGCCGCGTGCCGCCTGCTCCCTCGGGACTTCGCCCCGCTACCCCGCCCCGCACCGCACCGCCCCGCGCGCCTCGCTCTCTAAGGAAAACACCAGCTGAGACGTTCGACTTTTAATTGATAGGTAACCCTTACCTACATTTACGGGACTGAAATGTTAAAAGGTGAACTGAAGAATCAATCCAAACGAAAAGTCAATTTACGGTCTTTTTTTTACGTTCAATTAAATAAGTTATGAGATTACAGTAAATCGTAAAATTGCGGTTACATAGTTTTTAAACTTGAGAATGTATATAACTGTAAAGCAAGACCTTTTTATGGGGAAGGCACTTTTAATCTTAGATACGCCTGAAAATACGGATTTTCAGGCGTATCTAAGATTAAAAGTGCCTGATTAAAAGTATAAACCCATTACGGAATGGGTCACCGTATATCAGTTGTAGGCCTGTATCCTTTGACGTGAACAATGAACTTCGATATTTCGATTACGGAAACAGACATGCATAATGTATGGGTAATGTAGGTACATTGTACATGTTGAGTGTACATTAGTTAACGATGTAGCGGGCGCGGGCAGGCCAGGTCCTGCCGGCTCCTGCCGACGACCGGCCACCTCAGGGAGCGCGGCTACTCAGCAATTCCCACTCGACATCATACCGACGCCTCCGACTCCGAACACATTAAAATTACAGTTTCCAAGGATATACAACTGAGCGAAACTACAATGACTTACGCCGAGATGGGATTGTTATTATTCCTTTGTGCTCCCCGAGTACTTAATCAAAATTATTAGGTACGTACCTACAACATTTAGTGCCGCCCGTTGAGTAGGTTAATGCCTGTTGTGGAACGTTTTACCAACACGCTGAAACATCAGGTTATCTGAGGCTTTATGTTCTGAAATGTGTACTATGTTATAAAAACGAACCGTATACTTTTTGTAAGCATTTCAGGCTTTTCTTTTTTGACCAAATCAGTAAATTATGAGAAAACATGTGGCATTTTCCAGTCAAAACTGTGCAAATTTTATTGTGATAATGATTTTATTTTCCTTTGAGTGAAAAGATACATCAAGCTATAGAAAACAATCTGAATTTCCCACTAAAATATTTTATTTTGTAAACGCAATTTCATAAAGTTTCTAACAATCAATAAGAAAAAATTGAAATCAAAATTCTTCATCCCATAGAATTTGATCTCGTATAATACGCAATATGGTTAGTAAGAAAATTGAATTGGCGCGAGTATCGGCGCGGGCGGCTCTTTGGTGCGGAATGGATCCCGCGCGGCACATTGCGCGCTCGAGTTATGATGGGCTATCGCGATGGTGCAAGATGGCTCCACGGACGTCATACATCGCTATTCTCTATGAAATTGGTGTGTGTTATAGGTAAAATAGAGCATGTTTTGTGAATTTTGTCTGTAGGTATATTCTGAAACTGGTTCGATTCATCCTGCTCTCGAAGTAAATAAAAACAATTTAAAAATATTATACAGTATGTTAACTAACAGAGGGCGTTCCCGTTAACCCACAATAGTATAGCGTCCATACATGCTAGAAAAATATTAAAATTGAAATAAAAAAAAACTTTTTTTATTTTTTTATCATAAATTATTCACAAAAAATATTAATTTCATACGTAAAACAAACACTCTGTATACGCACACTTGTCGCACTTGTCTTTCCACGTTGAAAGACAAGTGCGCGTGTACAGAGTGTTACATTTACGTATCAATTTAAAAAAAAATGAGAAAATTTTATTGAAAAAAAAATTAAAAAACTTTTTTGTATTTCGATTTTAATATTTTTTCTAGCATGTATGGACGCTGTACTATTGCGGGTTAACGGGAACGCCCTCTGTTAATTAACATACTGTATACCCCTTCTCTCCTACTTCTGCATGATTTCGGTTCAGTTAAATTCAGTAATTTTAAGAAGTCCCATATAATTGCATTTTGAAAAATCCCAGTTTGATAGCCGGTTCAAAGGCTGAGAATTAGAAACATTGATTACTGTGACTATAGAGATCACAGACTTAGATGGATACCATCGAATTCGAATGAAAAGCTTGAAGGCCCTCGTAAAATTGAAAGATGAGAGACTGTACCAAAATGGGAGCGACGACAACGCTGTGAGGACTCAACAATGAAGCAATTTCCCCCCTTTTGATTTAGGGCTCTTTATTGAAATACTAGCTTTTGTTCGCGGCTTTGCCCGCGTGGCGGTCAGAAATTATCCCATGGAAACGTACTACCGGGATAAAAAGTATCCTATGTATTAACCCAGGTTTACCTATGTGCCAAATTTAATCCAAATCCGTTTAGCCGTTTTAGCGTGAAAGCGGAACAAACAAACAAAGTCACTTTCGGATTGTGCATGCATGCATCGTGCATGATCTGGACATCTCCTAATTTTACTCGCGATCTTATTGATGGTGACATTACCTATCTGTCAAATTTTGCATGCCAAAACTCAGGCAGAATGTACCCGGCTCACTATATTTTTATAACAACTTTATTGTACTATACCTACATTCTATGCGAATAAATGATTTGAATTTGCATTTATAATACTTTTTAGTTACAACAGCAATACGGATACTATATCTATGTCTTGTAATTTTTATAGTGTACATAATAAAGAGTATTCTATCTATCTGGCTTCTCTGGTTAGGTTTACTTTTATGATAAAATTGCAATCTTGTCAAGCAAAAAGAGACATTGAGTTTATTATATGTTTTTATCAATTCAGTCATCAAAGTTCTCCCGTAGATACCATACAAGTACGCTCTGGTGTACAGTAACAAAATATTAGGTCGGTAACGTCTGCAGTAAGTACGAACGCTGCCTCAGGGACAGTGCGGGTTCCGTGGCATTGCTAGGATTTTGTCTCTGGCCTGCTTTTGATGAATCGATGGACATTCCCTCGGGCCACTAGGCTGGGCTGGGTCTCCCGGGACCTCGGTACTACGCTCCTCTAGCCTCAGCTCATCTAAGTATGAACTACCTACACGACTGATTTATTTATGTGAAGAGATGCGAAGGGATTATTAACATTATTCATGGTTTCGTAATGATGAGCTCGTGAAATTGTTTAATAGTAACTTTTAAAGCCGTTCCTGAAAATGTTGTGGCAGATGGAACCAGTTTAATCCAACATTATCAGGAAGTTACTCCGTGTTTAGCATACTTAGTTTACAGTGGCAACAATCCGGGAGTGTCAATTTTTCCGTAATGTCCACAGCTTTGTGTTTAATTGTATAATTCGAAGTGTGTGCGGGGCGAGGGCGCGGCCGCCAACGGGGCGCAATCACGCCACCGTCCCGCGCCCTGCCACCGCCGCCTGCTAATTATGTCACCAAACAAGTTCCTATTGTAGATTTGTGTAACCTTATTAAAATCCATGGACAAAACTTAATTTTATAAATTGGGCTGTGGTCGGAAACATAGAAATGTTATTGAATTGGCTACGTAGGTATAATGGACAATACGACTCCTATGGACTTTGTTATGTCGGCTTTCTAGTACTAAGTCTCTGAGCTAAGCCGCGGATAGACGGACAGACGGACATGGTGAAACTCAACAAGTGAAATTAAATTGTTTATTCTGTAAGTGGTGAGAGCAATGGTGGCCCAGTGGTAACGGCCCCGACTTACGAGTTGTAGGTCGTGCGTTTGAACCCAAGTAGGCGCTTTACTACTTTGTGTAAATAATTTCATCACCACTGCTCTCATAACGGTGAAGGAAAACATCTTGAGGAAACCGGCATCTCTCGTCTTAGAACCAAAAATTCGAAGACATGTCACACATCACAACACATCTACCAACCCGCACTGGGCCCGCGTGGTGGATTACGGCCCACTCCCTCTCATAGAGAGGAGGCCTGTGTCCCAGCAGTGGGAACATTAATAGGCTGATGATGATGATGATTCTGTAAGTAGGATATTGGAATCACTTTTCCCCGTCATATTAAGAAAAATATAAAAAAATTGCTAGATGAGTTCGGCGTTTCCTATCTGACTACTCTGAGAAGAAAGGCCGAAACAAACTCAGAGGTCACAGTCTCTTGTAAACTTCGATCAACAATACCATATTGTTGATCGAACCTTTTAAAGTAAAGACATAATCTTGGTCAGGCCATATGAGGACCATCTGAAATAGTCTTTTGAGGAAAGAACCACACAGATTTAAGTGGACCTGTCCAGTCAGTGCATTCATTTGTAAATAATCGTGAAGCTCAACTCGGAACTTAAGGAGCTCAACTCGACGAATAATACCAAAGAAAGGACATTTGGGTAACCCTTATGGTTCCTTGTTGACTACGGAACCCTACAAAGGGGCCATGGTTTGAAGTTCTAATATATTTTTTTGAGGTTCCTTTAGATATTTCCTTTTTTTTCTTTATCCTACCTAATATTGTTATTTTTTAAGCTTTCTATTAGTAACTAAGTTATTACAGTACGACACAAAACATAGATTTGAAAAATTTCATTCATTCATTTCAATTTCACGAATGTATTTGGCTATAAGACTTTACAAGTTATTGCATTTTCGAAAGATCATTTTCACCTAAAGCAGTAATAAAGATTGGTGATTTTGAAGGCGCACTCAGTTCGGATGGTGATTGGTTTAACGAATTTTGCCGATGCTACATCTAAGTTGTGTCGTACTGTACATAGGTACTGTTGCCGCACGTATGTTTTTAGCATAACATAATTACCAAATATTATGAACTTTATAGAAAATCAAAGTCAAATAACTGATTTCAATTAGTCACCTATAAGACCTATTAGTCACCTATTAGTGTCTGTGGATCAATTTTACGCGGCGGGCTTACAATGCCCTGCGTGTTCAGTACAATGACGCTCTGAGGGCAGTGTTGAAAAAACCCAGGTACTGCAGTGCTTCCGAAATGTTTGCGGGAGCTTCCATCGATGATTTCTTCTCTATCATCAGGAAAAGAACCGCATCGATGATGAGCAGGGTCCGTGGTATCACCAACACTGTCCTCAGAACGTTAGCGTGCAAAATAAACGGTCCTTTTACTGTTTACTGGGCGAGTGTTCACTTACTCAGTAATAGGAAATGAGGCGACAAGGGGGCAGCATGTCCTGAGGTGCTTATGAGGAGTGGAGCGGTATTCCACGGCTATCAGGACAATCCCGGAAGTACGGTCAAGTTCCCTACCAGCATCTTACTGGAATACTTCCTTCCTCCGAGCACGTTTGCTCTTGCGAATCTCCACTCAAGCCAGCCAATTAAGGCAAGAATGAGGTGGGAGATCTGTTCCTCGTCAGTGTTCACTCCAGCCGGCCAATAAAGGCAAGCCAGAGATGAAGAACAAGATTTCTCCCGGGAGATAGGGTCCGTGGGGTCGCTACTGCCCAACAGCTCGCCACATGCTGCCCTGCGGTTTTCTGTATCTCTCTTGGTCTGGCTCCTCATCCTGGACCTGTAAAGTAAACTCTACCGGCACAGACCCAGAGTTCGGAGCGCGCAAGCCCCACCACGACGTCAACGTAGAGATACGGCGGTGGGGTTATTATTATTATTATTATAAGGCTCTTTTGAACGCCAAAACTACAGACTACAAAATCGAAGTAGTTAGTAGCTTAGAAGAACAATTACGTATGTACACAGACACGAAAATAACATGTAAAGATATAGATGTAAGTTTCCCCGGATTCAGTCCAGGTAACATAGAAGCATCTTTCTATCTTACATTTACCTCGGTGCAACGTATCTGTGATAACATATATACCTTGTCTTTCGCTTTCTCGTTGTGGACGGTTGAAAAAGACCTGAAAGAAGTCAAAATAAGGACAAGGAAGGCCTACCACAAGTAAATGGGATACAGCACCGTCTAGGAGGAAGATATATTATTTATTTTTTTGTGCATTTTGAATGTTTTAGATACAGCACCCCAAAAACCCGCTTCTAAAATTTTATCAAGAGTGGGAACGGATAACAACAATTGACGATTTACTTAGTTATTTTACGTCTAAATTCACAATAATATTTCGGCGGGTCTTGTTTTAACATTATCATTACTATCACCCGAGTCGTTTACTGAAATTGGAGATACACTATAAGATTACCATAATTGTAGATAGAGCAACGTATAAGAGGATTCACGTCCCGGTGACCGCTCCACGGCTCGCTCTTATTGTGAACTACCGTCACTTTACAAGAAAATCCCTCGAAATTGTCAAAACAACTATTGCGTTTTGAATTGGGCACTTTAACGAAATGTGCGCTACACAATTTTGATAGCTCCTATTACAGTAAAAGGCATTAGATATGCAGGCCAGTGACGCAGTCAAAGATAAAAATTACCTCGTTAACTCAACTACTCTAACGATGCAAAGTAATCGATAAAACAGCGTGACAATTATTTTCTCTTGATCAGAAATGACTAGTCAGAGAACTTATTTATCTCGTTTCATTTATTGTTTTCTAATTTATACCATATTTTCAGCGGAAGAGGAAGAGTGGAATGACGATGCTGCTGCGGCCGAGAGAGGAAGAAAAAGGACATTTAGTGATCGGGAAGAAGATGATGAAGATAATGATGAGGGAGAACTTAACGATTTGCAGGATGAACCGGGGTGCAATGAGGAAAACAAAGGGGATGAAAATGATGAATGTAATGCTGATGAAACATTTGAAGGTAAGGGTTCTGTTCTGATGCAGGTAATCTCTATCATGAGGAATAACTCGATAGTAATGTCATCTAAAATGCCGCAATTTTATGTACCTACATGTGTTTTGGAATTGAATTCTTTGTAAGTGTTTACTTGAGATCATGGTGATTTTGTGGTCAAGTTATGAACAATACGAAAAATTCACACTTCTGCAAGTATGTTTTCAGTCATGAAAACCTCGATTTTTATTGTTTTCCTTGCTACGAACTATATACTTAAACAACTACCTACTTATTAATTAGAAAATCTAGCTAACGATAGATGCAATGCGTTTAAGCGATTACACGAGTATGTTCGCCGAAGTGGCAGGATATGGGGAGTGCGTGCAGTTTCGGCTGACACTGACGTAGAGGCGCCGATAACGGATGACGTACGAGCGGCGCATTGGGTGCACGACGTCCGTCTGCGAATGACACACGACACGACATTGTGAAGCTAACGTTCTGATTTACGAATTGTTAGGAAATAGGCTTGAATCGGAAATAGGGGGAGTCGCTGTTAGTAGCGGGAATGGTCCTTTTGGTTGGTAATTTTTCCACCGATTACCATACACTGCTTACCTACAAGTAATCTGAGAGCAGTAGTACTACTGCTCCTGCCTGATTTGTCTCTGTCCTGTGCAATTTGTCTCCAGTTTGGGCCAGTCGTCCTTTTAATCTCATCTTCCCAACGTGTCTTTGGAGGAGGCCTTCACCCTATCTGGGGTTCTTGAATGAATTAGATTTATAGATCTTAGATAGAAATCAATAAAACTAACAATTAATCTAAGTTAACCAAACAATTTACATACTATAAATAAGCAGATACTGTAAAATGGAAGGAATAAAAGGCTTTTTTAATTTAATTTGATGAATTTATTTTTAATAGATAGTCTAGTGGTATGATAGTTCTCGAGTTCGAAGCCAAGGCCTTTGACTTTTCGGTTTCTTGTGAAATAATTACTTATTAATTATGCTTCAAAAACGGTGATGGAAAGCATTGTGAGGAAACCGGAATGCCTGAGAGATATTTCTCGACGGCATGTGAAGTCAAGTCAGAGGATCATGGGCGGAATAAAGCTCTGACACCAGGTTAGTCACTAACCACATGACAAAAAAAGAAACCACACGACAAAAGTAATTTGAGATGTAATTTTTAGTCGTTCTGGCTGTATAAAGAGAGAGAGCGTCTACAGTTCCAAACTCTAGATTATAATAATCTAGGCAGTGCAAGACCAATTAGTTCTTGTTCCAATATTGACTGGAACAAGTACGAGTACAAGAACTTACCTACTCTAGTTTTAGGTCAGCTAGTGTGATTATGGAGAAAAGCCATCTAAGTATTTTTTTAATCTTATTTAGACGAGAGATGTTAAAACTATACTCACACAAATATCTTTAATGAATAAACTCTCGTAGTTCGCTGTTCGTTATAGCGCCTCTGGAGATATAATTTATTATAATAAACATATATTCCCCAGTTATAAATGTTATAATACACTAATGAAATATCTCCATATAGAAGTAATGGCTGAGTGAAATGTATTTAATACGCAGTTGGCACACATGCGAATAATGTATTGTTGTGGTAGTGTCCGCACCCAGCACTTAGTCACATGTCAGATGCATTTGATGCGTCGCACTATTCACTGGTCGCGTTTATCGACTCGCATCCATCGTCAGATTAGCCGGCCGCTCGCCGCGCGCCGTACCCGCAGATCAGTTAAAGTTCTAAACATGACGACTCGAATACATTATGTTGTGATATTCAAAAGACCCATTTGTTTGAAGCTTCCTTACGCTCCAAGACATCCGTCCTCGAGTGAATTGTGGGGAACGAAGAAAAACTCTCGAGTTCGATGCATTTACATTATCGTCTTTACTTTTGGCTTGTCATATGCGGCCCCAGGTGACGGATCCGTCGCTCGTCGCTCGACGCGAAGGGTTTTATGATTGTTGAGTACATGTATAATGAATGGTTTACTTTAGAATTTAGGAAGATCGATCGTTACCGCGATCTACTCACGCCATTTTATGCCTTTCTTTTTTCTTTGTATGTTACTGAAAGTTATTAAACGGATATTATTTAAGTAGCTTCATTCAAGGTGTTAGGGATTAGGGACCCAAGGTTCTTAGATTGTATAACATAACTTTTAGTTAAAGAGTGACCTTGTCAAATATAAGCTAAGGGAATTAGAAGTTTGCTAGCGTTTGTCGCCAAGTGTCTATGAACACACATGTAGGCCGCCCCCGCATCTGACACGCTACGTGAGCTTGTGTTGAACAATTGAGCCAAAAAACTTGTCGCCTTTTCCTTATACAGTAAGCCAAATATTGATATTACTTGATGTAGTAGAACTTGAACTACTTTTACGCAAACTGTAGAATGTTGGTCTTACTCTTAGGAGGCCATAAGTTTGCACGTAAGATTAACGTGCAGTGCTTATGGCCACCGATGAACATTCTTTGGTCAGGAACAACAGATCCAGTACGATTTTTCAACAAATATTTGTTCAAATTATAAAACAAATGATATGTAGGATACCTATGCCTGACTACTCTACCTGCTTTGGTGACCCCAAAAAAACTTATCTAATTAACTTCTTTTCATTTTGTCATGTTTAGATATCGATACCCATCACGCCTGCGGAGTTTCGCTAGCTAATTTAATTTGACCCGGTATAACGTACATATAAGGAGTATATGGTAAAACGTTTATAATATTTAACGTAAACTAGCTGCGGTTTAATGGTTTTACCCGCGTAAGTCTCGATCCCGTGAGAATATCGAGATAAAAAGTATTCTATGTCCTAAACCAGGTCATGGTCTACCCATGTGCCAAATTTTATCCAAATCTGTTCAGCCGTTTCAGCGCGAAAGCGAAACAAACAAACAAACTCACTTTCACATTTATAATAACAGTAAGGATTATACCAAACAAAATAAAATTATAACAGTTTTATTTGTTACAGACGTTGAAGATGCAGACCCTAATGAAACGAAGGAAGAACTCTATGAGAGGGAAGATGTGGCAGGTGAGAATTGTATAATAATAGTCTGTCATTACTCCAGCCTTATTTATAGAGCACAAGACACGATAAAGATGAATGTAGGTAAACGGTGAATAAATTATCCCAAACTTTTCAGAGTTAAGATAAGAGTACACTATTTAATATCGCAGAGACCTCTGAGCGAGGCTCATTATGTCTAAATCTCATTGAAATTCATAAGGAGGCTACTAAAATAACGAGCAACCCCAGGCATCGCCCACGCGGCCGATGCGTTTTTACTGCGGTTTAATGCTCTTTTTACAACTTCGTCAAAGGGTGTGCTGTGTTGCGGTGCGGCGGAGATGCCGCCATGCCCAGCGACTCCGGCGCGCTGCTTTACGACTCCTACCTCGCTTATCTCGCGCCATTCGCGATAAATCTCCACCCGGCTCCTTGGACCTCAAATATTTACATGCTAATTCGTAGCCAATTCTGCACCAGAGATTATAAATAAATTGGCCACCGCGCCCCATCATCGACCACCGCTACCTTCACTTTATCTTTCATGACTTAAGAAGTTTTTAAAACAGTGAGCCATACCGCGGCGTTGACGTTTTAATTTTATGCCACCCAGATAATTTAGCTTTTATGTTACCTAGTCGTAACAAAATCTTTGTAAGAGTTACTAGAGTTATAAACTTTGTATTTTCTGCTCCTACTTATCATCACGGAAAATATAAAATAAGCAGTCTTTTAAATTACTTTTTACAATGGGTGTTTTAAAAATGTTATTAGGAAATATACAAACACCATTTATTTAAAGACAACCAAACAAAAGGATGTTTTCGTTTAGGGACACTATGATGTACATTGTACCTATGCATATATTTTGCTGTATGTAAGACATGGTAAAACAATCGTATAATAAGAATGTTACATGTGACAAACAATGGGCAGTTCCTCTAAGGCACCCTAAGAATAAAAACTACTCATTGTTCAAATTTATTGCAAGTCCTTTACTGCATGTTGCGGAAGGACAATTGCGATGGCGCAGGAACAAACGGCTGTAGGACGCTTTGTTTCGCTACAAGTCTAGAACTATCTGCGGCAGTATCGGAAAATGAGTAATTTTTCCCAGTGAGTGGTTCCCGGTGTCGCAGTCGTTGTTAGGCCAACACTCGTGTTGCGCAAATGTATTCTCTGCGGGGGTGAGTGGTGGCGCGCGGGGTGCGGGGGGAGAGCGCGCGGGGGCGCCGCCGCTGAGCCCGAAGTTGGGCGCGCGGGCTCGCTCCCGTGGGACTCCGCCGCAGGGACCGCACTCCACACCAGCGTATTTTTGACTTTCCTATACTTACACTGGAATCTGAAAACCTTTGTCATGACTGGATTGATGAGACAGAGCAAAATACACCTCTCTTAACCTAACAAAATAATTCCAAGAGTTCCATGCCCTTTCAACAGGTCAATTTCAGAGTATCCAAGCGACAAACATCGTATTGTTCAAATATGTCAATTAAATCCTAAACATTGTGTAAGTTATTCTGTCAACTTAGACGGTCAACAATGCGCGCTATGCTGATCGGGTGTAGGACGGTGTCTCGACCGGCATGTGGCTAATTAAATGCCGATGTTCGACATCGGGGGTGCATTCGGAATTCCAGGCGGCGCCGAGGCGCGTGCCGGCGACACCGCGCTGCGTGCCACGCTGCCGTTGCGTCAACAATCCCGAATTGTTCACGAAGTTGGACCCGAATTCTAACCAAATTGTCATTAACTTGTTATGTAACAGTCCAATCGAGTTGAATTGTCTTAATTTGGTAAACAAAAGCAAAACTCATACCAGGCAATTATTATTTTCAAGTACGAGTATTTGACAACTGACAAGTCTGTAATGTTGGTACACGCAATAAATACCACTTGGAGTAATTTTGAACCTCTTGGAAAATCTTATAACAATAATAAAAAAAAGATATAACCGTTCATCAACAATCAACCTTTTTTCATTAAACTGTAAAAAATATAAAAGTATATCCATGATTGGAGTGCGGCTCTGCGTGATCCCAGGTGGCGCGGCCGCAGCGTTTGGAATTATCACATAGTGGAGGAGCGGGCGGGCGCGGGGGCGCGGGGGCGCGGGAGGGGGCCCGATACATTCGTCACAGGCCCAGCAGCCATTAGGCATTTAGATATTATCAACAGCCACGAGGGGATGACCCGCGACCTGAGCCCGTTGTTTCAATGCTTAATTACTAAAAGTGTTTGTTGTTTACACAGGGGACAAGATTTTAATCCACATCGTGGATATCGTTTCGTCATCGCCAAGTTTGCTACTTTGTTCTGTTTTGCATTGATACAAAGGCGTTCATCGTTTACGTCTGTTACTTGTCTGAGCTCCCCTCGCCCGGCGGGTCCCAGGTGACGTTCTCCGGCCACACTTCCTTCCGTCTCCTGGGAGTACTCCTCGACCCGGCCACGCACACACTCACGTTCTGCACATGTATGAAACGTTACACAACTTTGTAAATACTTATATATATTTTTACTGGTTTTGTCATCGTTATTTTAGCTACGACTGAACCTCCTTATTACTTTACCTACACAAGTGAAAATCCAAAAAAATCTCGATACGGAAACTTCGTACTACTTCTTGCTTCAGAGGGTCATGAAAAGTGGAAACTTTGATAGTTATCGTGGATGGAGCTGTAATTAAACATCCATATGAAGTAACTATAATTAAGCAAAAGTTGAGTTCTCTTGTACGTTTCTAATTAGCAATTAAACACAGTTTAGTGTGTGGTATATTGTGTAGTGTATTTTGCGTTGCGCGTGGCGCGGTTCGTGGCGCTATGGCGGCTCGGATCGTGATTAATGCAGCCTCCCGGGGCAGACGAACTGATTGCCGTTCTACCTCCCCCGGGCACCACTACACATACCTATATTTCAGTTTTATTATAAAAATATTTTGAGTAATCTTGCCATTTATGAAACAGACTCCATTAAGGGTTACTAGCCCGGTTACCACAGTTTTGAGAAACTACAAGATATTTTATTTAGTAGCTTCGTTTTTACCTGCTAAATATTATATCTTGTACTACGGCTACGACTTTTTTCGTTTGTATGTTTGTTTGTAGTGTCAAAATTAGAAACAAACAAAAAATATCGAAGATGTAATTTGGAAAACGTATTAATGTCCAATGCCCGTGAAGCTGAAAGTTTAAATGGTAATGCATTCTGCGCACAAAACCTGTTAGAAAAACTTTTAATGATATAATAACATGGCGAATAAAGTAGTTTTCGCATGTAAGTATTGCACGTGCCATTATTCCATCAATTTAAAAACCCAACTTTTATTACATCAACAACATTATTGTTTTATTACCATCTTTACAATTTACATAATAAACGATGTAGCTGGGCCTCTCACTTATTCTGCTTTAACGTAACATTTCAGAAATTACGTAAACATAAGAACCTAAGAACCCAACTTGAGCACTATAGTGTGCGCTTTGTTATTTTTATTCAGTGCTACGTGAAAAAGTTTTCTCTTGAGAGGCATATCGGCATCAGTCCGCGGCGTTACCGGAATAACACCTTCAGTCTGAATGGCTACGCGAAAGGTAGGGTGTCTCTGGGGGGCCCTATGCTCAAGGCGGCAGAAAATTAACGTGCCCCCGTGGGAAATCTAGCGCCAGCCTTAGAGCCCGGTCGCCTGCCGCGCCCACTCCACCGGGATGTATTTAATATCTTGTGCTCACGGTGACGGCTAACCACGGCCACAGACACCTGGCACCGACACTCTTACTACTAACTGCCACTGTTACTGGCGAGGCTACAATTGGGAGTTTTTTTTTGGAAAAAATTCAGCCAGTTTTAAATACATTTTACAAATAAATCGTCCTTAGTCCTTATAGTCCATAAATAAATGTTTTTGTAAGATTCATGAAAACAATACGGTTTGAACATGTCATAGGTTAATTAGGTTACCGGGCACGTTGCTAGGAGGCTCCTAACAATAAACCCAGTCACCCGGTAAGTAGGAGGCTTTTGAAGCCATTGACTGGATAAGTTTGAGACGATTGTCGATGCCATCCTCAAGATTGATTTTAACTTCTACTTTAAATTAAAGAACATAACATAATTTCACGCCTGTATTCCCCGATAGGTTAGGCAGAGGAGTAAAAAAAACTCGCTGGTTCATACATTTTATGTTACATTTTCACATCATCATAGTTACAATTCTTTAAATTAATATGATTCCTACCGAGCATCGCGTATACCCAATAAGTAAGTACAGTAAGCAGCACAATTAAACTCACTGGGATCGCAAACCCTTACCTCGCCTCGGTTTACACATCTTACCGTTACATGACTTTGATGTTATGCTGTAAAAAAAAAACGCGTTTCCTATGTCTATATTTGTAAACTAGCATCTGCCCGTGACTCCGTCCGCAGACCTTCGTCCAGAATTCCTCTATACAATGCAAAAAGATTTTTTGAATTCCGACTGGTAGTTCCGGAGATTACCCTCCACATACAAACTTACAAATAAACAAACAAACTTTACCTTTTATAATATTATTAGTATAGAATAATTATAAAGATAACTGCAAGTAAGCCCGTGGCTAGGACTTCAGGCCAGCAGATGATGCCTCCAATACACCGCGTAGGTACCGCCAGTAGCAAATGAATTTGTAAAACATAAATTAAACCATGCTCCAATCAACCTCAAGACATAATATACTCGTAATAAGCTAATCGATCAATTACTGGCAGCGTGGGGACACTTAGCGCAAGTTACACTCTCACGCAGATTAATTTAGCATCGGCAAGGAGACTGCGTCCCGCACGGCCTTACTAATTCACAAGATCCAATCGCGGCGGTGAGCGGCGCCTCTGCACATTAATGTTGCAAGCACCCCCGTGCTCCTCTATTATCTACTTACTTAGCTGACGTACTACTGTTAGTAATTATTATACTTATACATTCATTTCATTGATGCGTGTTAAACGTAATTTTTTTTATTGTGTTTGATTTGACCTATAATCTAGTGTGGCGTAGCGGCCTTCGTAGCAAAGTGCTACGAGATAATTTCGTAGACCCCCAATAATAGTTTCATCGTAGCTGTAATTAATTTTAATTTCATGTTTGTTACGAAATATTGTAGATACTTATGTTAATTAGTAGGAGCTAGACATTTGTTTGTATCTCATGACATGTTACGGAAGCGCTGACTTTGTCTACGTTCTACGAGCTTGCTACGCTTTTCGTAACCAATAGAACTTAATTAATTATTTTTATTGCTGGATTGTTGAAGATTATGGGATACTTTGCTTTTGGATTAAATACCATGTAGTCCGGTATAGTATCTATATTATCAAAGCATATTTTTATATCATTCAGTGGGTTCGATTTTACGCGTAGCTGGTCACGGGGATGGAGGATGTTATAATAATAATACCAGTCTATTACCGTCCTACTGCAGGACAAGACCTCTTCATGCAGAGAAGGCACGAGCATGGATCACCATGCTTGCGGCAATTTCAGACTTATTGACTATAAGTCCAGGTTTCCTCACGATGTTTTTCCATCGGCGATGTTAGTAATCTCCAAGATAAACTCCGAAAGTAAAAGACATAATATTTCCTTTAATTGTAGAATAAAAATAAGCTCGTGGCTAAGTAATAACAAGCCGCACGGGTCGGTCGATCAGGTTAAGCTACGCTTGCCAGGGTTGGTCAATGGATGGGTGACCATCTTTACAGACTCCTCCGTGCCTCGGAAAGCATGTTAAGCCGTTGGTCCCGGCTGTCATTTGTGGATCTTTGACAGTCGTTACTAGTCGTCAGAAGCCCGAAAGTCTGACACCAGTCTTACCAAAGGGTATCGTATTACCCTTACTTACTTACTTATCGTATTAGTCGCTCCATGTAAAATACTGGTATTCAGCTGCATCCGGTTAGACTGGAAGCCGACCCCAAGATAGTTGGGAAAAGGCTAGGAAGATTGATTGATTGTAGAATAAAAATAACTTGAAAGTTAATATGCTCGTAGAGAGTGGCTAGCTAGGCTGATAATTACTTTTATGCGATACAAGAAAATTTCTGCATATTTCGAGTGAGTATTTCGTTCATCGGTTCTTGGTCTCTGGCCCCGTGAGAACCTGGTCATCGTGTAAGCGGCTGCATATCTCGGCTGTGTAACGAAGTCCCCCGGGCCGGCAGACCCTCGGGGATGACCGGACTGTCTTCCTTTATGTTACATACATCATTTGTACAGTACTGTGTTTGTTTGTGTAGTGTGGCTGGGAAAGGAAGTTTCCATATAAACGTAATTTTATTTTAAGTAATTTTGTTAATTTCAGATTGTTTTTTTTCTTAAAATTGTATTTAAAACATCGCGAGAAATGTGCTATTTCAGTAAAAAGAACAATGGCAAATAAACCTAACGTGCTTGGACGACTTGCTTGCTGGACGACGTGCTTGAAAATAGTGGTCGTATATATTTGATTTACCTACTTATTTGTAACTTAGTACGGCATTCAATACTTATACACACATCAAAAGTGTCTAGGGATCAAGCATTTTTATGCGGATTTCTTGAGATTGAGATGTGGCTTTGTAATAAATTTATGATTTTATAAATTTATATGGATCCTTTTTGGTGCATTTCATAATTTGAATCAGGAACTGTGAATCAAATTCGAGTAAAAGATGAAAATCAGCTGTCAATATTTTCCCTATAAAAACATACAACGCATTGAAGACATTATTAGTGCTACTGTTTCCCTACTACTGATTAAAACCAACGTTATTATGGAGCAGCGACGTCATTTAAGCAGGGAAGAAATGCTCAGAGCCGTGGGAATGATAGAAGCTGGTTCCCGGCAACGTACTGTGGCTTTAGCTCTGAATACAAGTCAGAGTGTTATCAGTCGACTTTGGACACGTTACCGAAGCACTGGTACCGTGGCTGAGCGCCATGGAGGACGGTATCGCTGCACCACACGGAGACAAGACCGATACATTCAAATCTTAGCTCGAAGAGCTCCAACAATAACCGCCATGATGTTAGCCGTGAGGCTTCATCACTCTTCAGGGAACTTAATTAGCGACCAAACAGTCAGAAACCGCTTGCATGAAGTGAACCTTCATTCCCGAAGACCGCTACGGGTACCACCTATAGCAATGCACAATCGTAGGATTCGATATCAATGGGCTCTTGAACACAGAAATTGGGCAGAAGAACAATGGCGTTTCGTGTGCTTTTCTGATGAGTCTCGTTTTGGTATGAGACCGGATACAAGACGTATACGACACTGGAGAACCCCTGGACGCCAACAGCGATTAAAATCCTGCCAGGAAGTCCATCCTTATAGTGGTGGAACCATCATGGTATGGGCGGGTATTTGGATCGGCGGAAGAACTGAGTTGATTTGGATCAGAGGCAACCTCAACGCTCAAATTTATGCTGAGACGATTGTATCAGACGTCATCGTTCCTCTACAAGTGCAAATCGGTCCCTTATTTCAGTTAATGCATGATAATGCACGACCGCACACCGCAAGAGTTGTAAGACAGACTCTCGCCGCAGCTAACATCAATGTCCTGCCCTGGCCTGCTCAGTCGCCAGACTTGAACCCGATTGAGCATGCATGGGATATGCTACAGAGAAGAGCTCTGCCGAATATGGAGGGTATCCAGTCGCAAGAAGACCTTTTTTTGTTGTTGCAACGAACATGGGCGGCCATTCCACAGCGTGATTTGGATGAACTCATTTTGAGTATGCCAAACCGATGTTCTTGTGTTGTTAGTGTTCGCGGTAGAAACACGGATTATTAATTGTTTAAGTTACCCAATAAAATTTTAAAGAAAACTGTTATTTCAGTCTTTTTTTCGAACTTTAATGTTAGTGGTTCAAATGTCAAAAATCCCTTTATTAGGAAAATGGCAAATTTCTTTATTAATGCAAAGGTGACTTGGTTTATCGTTACTGTGACAAACGAAAACACTTTATTTGATGAATCCTTAAAGAAAATTTTAATTAATATCAATCAGGAGAAAAGTTATTGCAAAAATATATGTTGATCCCTAGACACTTTTGATGTGTGTATTTACTAAAGTACGCAGAATAAAGTTATTACGCATAACGTTTTTTGGGTCTATGTGGTATATTTTTTGGTAATCTGTGGTATTATAAATTAAGATATTTTTCACTTTAAATAATGTTGAGTACCTACAGATAAAAACAAAATAGTGCAAAATATTAAAAGAGTGCAAAATTACAAAAGAAAATTGACAATCTTTTGTTTACTTTTACTTGTCGAAAACAGGGAAGGCCATGTTATCGATATATTTACGTCAGCCCGTTTTTATTAAAAGTAAAATCATGTTTTTAATTAATAAATTGGCTTTATTAAAACTCTTTATTTATCAGCAACATCAAATTCTGCTAATGGCTTATATTTTTAAATGAATAACATGAGTTTAGGTATACAGTCGATGCCTACGATTTCATTCCGTTTTTTAAATAAAATCGACTAAGACTTCAGATACAGTATGGACATCTCTATGGACGTAAAAAATACGTATTTGAAGAGAAGAGACGTATGAATAAATTAATGATATCCAATGATTACATTAAAGACTTTTACTAAAATGAAGTACCATTTTGGTAAAAGTCTCATCACGGTAACAAATTCTTTTTTTTCCTAGTCCAAAATGGCCATTGTTCTTCAAGAAAGTAAACAAAGTGGACCATAGGCACAATATATTATTCAAGAAAACCCCAGCGACTAAGTACTTATATGCTAGAACTTCTAAGTTTCTTTAGATTTCGGAAGGTAAAGACGTATCGCAAAAGTAAAGCAAACAATGTGCATGTACTGTAACCAACACCAAATACACATATCTACAGCAAAATATTCGAAAAGGATTCCCAAACTACAAAATTAGACTGAAAGTTTAAACTGGATCACCCATCCGAATTTAAAACAGAGGTAAAGTGTCTCGGGTAGGGAACCGAGTCCGACTCGATACGGCGGCAAAGTGGATTAGAGCCTTCGACCGCGGCCCGTGGCCCGACCGCGCCTCCGGCACACACCAACTTCATGCGGTTACCGCTCCCTAACTGAAACCAAATCTTTTTTAAACTTTCATAACACCCACGGTTTACTTTTGAAAGTTTCTTTGGTGGTACGAAAGGTGTAAGGCATATTTATGATAGAAAAAGTATTTTTTTATCTTAGAAATGTTTACGTTCTCGTTAGGATTGATTTTTTTACTTTGTTTAACATAATTAGGTCCTTTGCAATTCAAATCAATTCAATATTGTTTCAGATGTGGCGGATATTAAATCGGAGAGCATGGACAGTTTCGAGTCAGGTAAGTTTAAAGTGCTTAACATAATTTAACTCCGCTATAATGTAAAAGTACGCAAACTCATAATAAACGTGTCGTAAGAATAAAATTAAACTTACAAGACAACTACGGAATGGCGCTCCCATATTAATATTTGAATAGAGAAGTGTAAAAAAGTGTTGAAGTCGGAGGTGATAGGGCCGGCCGCGGCGTTAACGGAGCCCTGGAGGGCCTTTGCCGAAGTCCCCGCTTCGCAATACAGCCGAAAAGATAAAATGAACATAAAGTTGAGGAGCAGATACTCTCGCTCAGAGGAATCGTAGTTTCCCTCCTGGCGACACTAAACCGGCTACGACCAGGACGTACTCGCGACACGCAGTTTGCGGAAGCGGCGCATTTATGTGCTCTCTGCAGCCAGGCTTGGAATCTTTCTCATTTATATGTCGCGGTAAGTGTTTAGCGTTGAGCAAGTTGTATAATTGTTTTATAGGAATATAGATAAGGTGAGAAGGTGTTTTTCAAGTAATAAGGAATTAAAATATTTTCTGCAAGACTGAAAGTAGGTGAATATTTTATACACCTACTCATAAATATGTATAAATATAATTCAATTCACGTCTGGCATGGCCATTTTGTATTCTGAATTCAACAAAAACTACCAAATTAAATAATCATAAAAATGTGGCATGAAAATGGCTTCAGCGACAAGAAAATCAAAACTCATGCTGTTATTCTGGCTATTTTAAAATAGGTCTAAAAGGGGAGTCGAACTAAGAGCAAATACAGTTCTAACGGAAAATGTGGAAGCTAAAATTGCATTGCGGACAGTGACCGTTCCGAACTTACAATTAAAACGGACGCCCGAAATTGTGTACACCGTTCGTCACTTAGTTCACGATGAATGGGGGACCACTCGCGACTGCGGCCACGAACAACTCTCATCATAGATGACGATTTATTTTCATAAGCTGTTCGTTTTTTGAAATGGTACGATTTTAAGCAGCAGCAAAAACCTACTATTTGAAAACAAAATTAGTCACAATGACATGACGTGTCGTTTTCGTAACTCTATGTGGTTCGCGACTTTGTGATTTTCTTACCTAATTATTGCTTTTGTTAATGTAGCTCTTTCTCTATGCCTACTATAAATTCAAGGTTCAAGAGAGACAGACATCATGAACACGATGAAATGATTAATATAATTAAACCTAAACACCTCCATGTTTATATTAACAATATTAGCGTGTTTTGCATTCTCGATACAGTTAGTATCAATAAATCATTATGCAAAACTTAACGTTTCAATTAACCAATCAACGTCTGTTTGACGTTTCGCAGGAGTTATAACTGGCCACTATAATAAAGCAATTTTCGGTTTAAATAAAGCGACAGCTCGACTTTTAGCCGTGGATAGTACACGACTCTGCAATCAGGTGCAGTTTAAAATGTGCATTTGCGATGTGGAGTGGTGCACCGGGCGCAGGGCGCGGACAGAAATGCATTTTCAATAATTGAGGGTCAGACGGGGAGGTGGGGGCGCATTAAAATGCTCGCAGCTAAACTTTCCGATCGTCACTGAGTCGCGACATCGAACAGCCTTGCCGGATTTATCGGCTAATGGACCACCAACAATGATAAAGTGGCAACGTCGGATCAAAACAGCATATTTCCACTTATTTCGTCAACTAAATTATACTTAATTTACTTTAAATATTACTATTAATCTTCTTCATTAATAAAATAATAATAAAATATATTTATTTTCTCTCACAATGATTTTGTAGCACTTAACAGTTTTGACGAATATGAATTCACATTGTGAGAGCTGGTGCCTGATGTAGGTTTAGGAAAACCTGTGTTACAGGTCACCAGGACCATTATTTGTTGTCTTTGACACTTTGTGAATAGGATTAACAATGCAATGGTTGAGCTAATTAAAGCAATTACACTTTAGCATAGCTAATCTTATTTGCCTCAAGTTTTTCCTTTCCTGAACTGCACGAGTTTCCACAACTTTCCTACGGACTTTTGCAGCTTCAGAATGTGTGACGTCAGACGCGTGACAGACACGAAACAGAAACAGGAAAATTTGTAATTAAGCGAACTGAGTCGCAATTTGTAGTTACGAATACGTACAGTGCCAGGGTTTTCATTGTGAGACATCTAATTAACAACCTCATTATGTTTACGTGGGACTGTGCCGGTTAGTGCCAAGCGATTTGAATCTGGATATGGCGACATTTAGTTTACATGTTCTATTGTAGAGAATTTTACGCTTAGTAGCCACAATAACACTACGCTTTCTCCCCAGATCATCTATTTCACTTTACAAAAAATAAAGGAGACAAACAAAAAGAAGTTTCCCTCGGTTATTTTGTCGGGGAGAGCACGTAGGCGCGCACCTCATCTGCGGCGCTCCCGGTGCGGCGATAAAATTTAAAATTCAAGGCCGCGTTAACGAACCGGCCTCGCGAAGAAATAGATATTCAAATGTGAGAAGATCCCATATTAACATTTATGGCAAGTTTGCGGGGACGAGACAAAGGCGAGGCGAGTGGTGGCCCCCGCGGAACTCGCCTCGCGCCGCAGCCCTCCGACTGCTATGCATATCTCTACAATATGCAGTGACCGTTGTACCAGCCTGCCGGTTTGGGATACCTTTTATCTCCAATTTCAGTAACATTTCTCTTAATAGTAATTCTTGCCCGAAGTTTGGGTTTTGGTTAAGAATTTTGTATGATATTTACTTTTATACTAAAGTAGTACTAAAGTTGAGGCTGTGCATGGAATATATTATCTAAAGGCAGAGGATTGTATGATGCACCGAGCTCATGCCACCTGAAAACATACGAATAAATAACATCAACTTGCAGTTTTTCTGGACTGTGGTCCTCAAAACTTTCTGGCACTACTTTATGTCCCACAATTGTGCAAAGAAGATCAAAATAAATAACCAGGTTTGGGTGCGTTCATAAAAGCGGCAATTAATAATGTCTTCGGTCCAACGTGTTAACCAATCACCCTCTCGCGAAAGTCATTAAATTTTCCACTTCGTTAACAACAACACTACGACGAAGCTTAATTTCTTAAGATCGAAGAACAACTGAAGGTGAACACTAAACCTTTGTGTTCCCTATTCGAGCTAAAGACAAATAAAAGTTAGGAAGAAAACAAATCAAAATCCCAATTTTGTTGGCTGCATTATTTATGTGATATTGCCTGGCACTGTCAACGTTCCCCTTTTCTTTGCTTTGAACTTGTGGTCGTTGTAATTCACACTTTCACAACTTTTGCTATCAATACAAAAATAACGCGAGGTGTTGTTTGGTTTATGAATTCCAAAGGATCCAGTGTTTGGAATTCTGAGAAGGTTATAAAATATTAATATAATAGATTTACGAAGGCTGTGCTTCTCTAAGAAAATAAAATCGGAGCGGCATTTTCATTCAGCGATGGCTGTTAGGCGGCTGCGGCACACACGTTTCTTATTAATATCAGGCGGTTGGAATGGCCGAAGACGTCCCCAGCGCCCGCTCTCTCCCAAATAAAATTGCCGCTATCTAAACAAAGAGCCCTAATTATTCGGCCGTGGCGGGCGGGGTCGCTCTCTTATGGGTGTTCTGGGGCCCATTTCGCTTCTCGTATAGGGCCCCGGGGAGCAGCGGGCGCCGCCTAGCCAATCGCCGGATGGAGGAGCGAGCGATCCGCAACCTTTTTATATGCGATATCGGCGTTGGCGCCGGACCCCCCGCCACCCCGCGCCCCGATCTCGGGGAATTAAAAGTTGGAAGGCTCACATCTGATTACCCAAACACACACATTACACCGGATCGCCAATCTCGATAAGCCCCCTCCACAATTTATTAGCGGCTCTGACGAGTTGTTTTCGACTCTTATCTCATTAACCGTATAAAACAGATGAAAACGGTATTGTGATACGGCTAATATTCAGAAAACAAATAATTGTCACATTCTTCTTGTGCAACCTTTGTGTTTACATTTCCAATTTCTTGTGAAAACGTACCACATCTGTTATGTCCTACTCTCTCTCTAAGCTCCCCCCAACTGCACCTCATGGCTGTTCATCATACGTGCATGCTTAAGTATAATCTATTATTTATACCGAAAACATAAAGGATGGTTATAAAAGCCTTGGCAATACCGGTCGTATGGCTCAATACATATTTTAATTTGCACCCGATTTTATTTTGAGACAATAAATTGGATATAAAGGGTTTCCGAGCGGTTTCTACCTCCGGGATCATTGTCTTCACCCTACGCCTTTGCAGCGATTCTTTTGTGTACGAATTATGAAATAAAAAGGCGATATCGTATGTCGGTGGTAAGAGGTGCGGCGGTGCCGTGCGGCGTGGTGCGGTGCGGTACGGCGTGGGCGACGCGCGGCCGACATACGACACCTCGCGCGGCTGCTCGTCATTGTGTGCCACCATTCACCCGCTGCCGGCGGCGAGTATTCGATTGCAATGTTTTAAGCATTCGATTGCCCTCGCCAGTAATAAAGGGTTCCCAAGAAGTACGTACAAAATAAATTATTTTTTTCGCGTTTTATAGTCTTTCAAGCGGGCGCGGCGAAGGGTACGCTTATTGTTTCTATGGTGAATTGCGCAGATGAATGGGTCCCGGGCATTTGTGCGTTCAGTTAGAGATCGGAGGAAGATAATATGGCGCAGGCGGGTTCGGGCGGACCAGGGACGTCTGAGGTGGTAATAACAAACCTCCTACTGTACATTCAAACATATTTAAATTAAGTTTAATTAAATAGGACACACGTTTACCTTTGAGCTCGATCAACTAAATTCTGTATTCGTTTTGTAATCGCACTATTCATAGTTTATGCGCAGTTGTTGATAAGATGTTGTTTATCCTATCAGTAATAAGTCTAGGTATTTCAACCTATTTTTAGCATAAACATAAATAAACAGAAGTCTATCAGCTTGTGTGATAGGTTATCAGTAATTCACCTAGAATTTATGCAGACATGGACGAGACGTTATCTCTGAATCTTTTTAGCTCGACACGTCTCTCGTGTCGATGACCACCTTTACGGTCAGTGTATTTATGAATGTGTAAAAAAAGGATAAAATTATCAAATATTTATCTTTCTCACTCAATACTTCAACAGAGTCTGAGGTCTCCCCACAATTTTAATCTCTTTGTTCTAATTGATCTTGACTTTTAACCGACTTCAAAAAGGAGGAGGTTCTCCATTCGACTGTATGTTTTTCAAATTTGTGTGGGATTTTTTTTAACTAAAAAGTTTAAAAGTTTATAATATTTTTTTGACTTTGTAGTGTCCTTTTTGGAAGTCGGTTGTATTTTTTTGAAGTGAAACCTTTTTTAGCGGCGTTGTACACTTTTTTTGGGATGGGTAAAAAATGTTAAACTCGCGTCAGATTGTGCCGTAAGATCCGTTGCCTAGCAACCGACTAAGTAAATATCAAAATAAATAGTCTTTGACATTACGTAAAGATTGCGAGGTAAGAAATTTTACCCATATTGATGGGTAAATAAAAAGCAGTCAAAACATACTTCATGAAAAGTGTTTAAATAAATTGTTTATTTTTGTTAGACTATATTTTGAAAATAAATAAATATACTACTTCTACTAATGAACATTGTATTTAACCACATAAATTAGAGTACTTTTATACTGATAAATAAAGCAATTCGTGCGAAGTTATTCCCTAACTATTCAAAAATGCACAACGTTAATGTTCAAGTTTTCACTTCTGCCGGCACTCCCGGAGTGCAACCCGTTGTTTTTTTTTGTAAAACGTTTTTATTTTCTGATATGATCTCATTTTGCATTGTAGGTACCTACCTAATACGAGTCAGTCGGCTCCTACAGCAGTTTACTGACAGTTCGATACACCTAGTACAAATGCGGAGATACTTGCCCAGCAGATGCTTCACAAATAACTTTTTATTGGAAATATTTAATACAAACTGAACTTAAAATATATTCTACGTTAACTGAATGCGGGAACCGTGAAAAGGGTTCTGCCGGGTCAGAAGCACGCATCAGTAGGCGTTGTCTCTGGTCAGGTGTCGCGGATACTCGTGAGATGGGTGTCATACAGGACACAAGTGTGTCAAAAATTGAATCTGCCTCAGATATGATGGAAAGGTTCTTTTTTTGCGATTTCTGGCTGTTGTATAGAACTCTAATCTCAGTTGGTCCAGAAGATTCTTTTAAATCCTTATTCGAAACTTCATCGATTGGCATCATAAATTAAACTGGAGAATATACGATTTTCTTGCTGACTGTACCATTTTCGCAAAATTTGTGAATGCAGGTAGCAATTAAGTACTCAAAATGTTAAGAACAGAACAGAAAGTTTTCATGTAACGATAACGGTTGAGAAGTAAGGGCAGGTAGCCCTTACTTCTCCGCCTCAGAAATACTCCCATTCATGTATGTATTACTTATACAATTTCGAATTTGAATATTATTGATATCACGTAAATGCATATCCTTGCAATGGTAACAGCAACTGCAGAATGAAATCTAGAAAGATATGGTGCTGTACAGACATATTACGTTACTGGCCGGATTGTGTACATATTTCCACATTGATGATGCTGCCACCCATTCTCTTGACGTTAGGTACCTTTTGTAGTATGTATGGCACCCATCATATATTTCTCGCAGAATAAGAATTAGGTATTATTTTCGTATTTTCTGATGAGATTCCGAATGAATACTCTCGAACTAAAATCAAACTTACGAAGGCTCTTCTTCTCTTTGCCACGGTGTATGCAGAGAATTTCAGAAGCCTATTTCTATCTTCGCAAAAAAATGCTTTAGAAAGCAACAAACATCTTTATTGGTTACTAAATACTCAAAGCAATTAACATCTATTTAGCTTTCATTCAGTCCAAATCATAAAAATATTGATCCATTAGACATGCACAGTGCATAGGTAATATGAGATTTCGTCAGATAACTTGAGTTCGGTCTCGTGAGTAGTGGTGTGCCGATCGAGTCCCGGCCCGGCCAGTGGCGTCTCGGTTCAATTAAACTTCACCTGCTGTTGTTCACAGCACTACACAAACGCCCGGCACCGCCCGCACCGGCCTCCGTGCCGACTGTGTGCCATTTGGTAATCTATCTCAAATTATTAGTGGCAAATATAGAAAGTTGCGATACTCCTTATAAACGGCTGTGTGCATTTATTCACTACTCTATCTCATCAATCATGTGGTCGACGATAGACCACGCTTGCCTGACTAGCGAATTCTCCAACACATAATTTTCATTAGCGTGTAGTTGATTAGACCGCCAGTATAACATAATTTTTTGATACAACGTTTTGGACTATACTATCTAGTTTCCAGCAATGACCTAAAATCAAGTAGAATGTAAGCAAAGTTTTCGCTTATAATATTTTACAGATTAAAATTTCATAAGTAACGGCACCGCTTCACCTAAAACTTGTCATGGTAGCGAAAGAAGTAATATCTCAAGACACGCGGCGGTCTCTAGGGAGGTGGTCCAGGCGCGACGCAACAGCCTCCTTATCTATGCATGAGCAGCTCTGCAGCGTGTGAGCATCACTGGCTCATGATTGTTTGTCCACTGCGCGCCGCCCGGCCAAGAAGTTAAATCGACAGTCTTCGGCCTCGAGGGAAACTCCGATATTGCGTCGACACTTGACACAGATGCACTTAACTATGCATGGACAGAGATGCCGGACTCCCGAAGTCCCGAATACGAAACCTTGCCAAAGTTTCACACTCAATTTAAAAGTTTATAAGATATTTATTAAATAGGGCAGAACAAATCATATTGTATGAATATTTGAATATGATATTCTGGACTCGTCACCGATAAACTACTTAATTATTTTAACTTTTTTACCTCAATGAGCTAGAAGTTTATCCGCTATTTAAAACAGATTTCTCTTACAACTTATGGCACCAAAGGCATGAAATCGCAGCAGACATCGATTTTCACCTTGACCGATCATTCGTTTGCGTGGGGCGATATTGTTTGATCAAGAGCGGAACACCACTGCCGCTGATTATTCTATGAAAATTTTGCTTGAGTGATCACAGCAGTATAATACGTAAAGGCAATAACTGTTGAGTAGCTAGAGTGAGTGACAATGGCGGCACGGCGGGGACGCAGCTCGCCGGGGAAAGCAGCGGCGTGGGAATCGCGAGGTCATGTCCGCGTTAGTCACATTACTATGAACTGCCAATTAAATTAAAAGAAGTAATCAAAATTAAATACTTGGATTTCTGCAGATGAAATTAAAGATGTGCGTAGTATTTTATCAGTTATTTGATGCAAGGCGCGTGGCGCGCGGCGGCGGCGACGTGTAGCAAAGCTCGGCGATGGTATCTGCGGGCCGTGGCTCCTTCATCTCGCCGCGGCCTACCGCCGCCGCCGCCGCACAACACTCGTGGATCTCGCCACTTCACTAACTGAATTTACTTGATGATAATCGCTTTATTTAAATCGTATTGCTTTATCTTTATTGTTACGTATAGCTACGTGGAATTACTAATCGCTATTTGCATATCTCTGTATTAGAATAAAAAGTTTATGGCCAGAAAGTTTTGTGAACACTTAACGCTAATAACATCATTCGCATTCAAAAGAATGTTATTTGTAGCGCGCTCTGTCGACGAGAGGGAGAAAAGTGAAAACTGAGGGGTGGTTCTGAACAGGGTGGAGCTCTCGGAAACTCCAACACTGAATACTGACATCTACCGGAAAAGTATGGAATCAACTTACTAACAAGTGACTTTCCTAGTGTTGAGGAAAAGTTTTGGGATTTGAACTTTTCGCCACTGGCTGGTGTCGCTAGTTAGAATGGCTATGTTGTTTTTAGTGTTGCTAGAAGTTATGGCTTGCGCCTGTAATTATTTAGTTTAGAGAACTGAGAGTTCAAATCACTTTTTTCTCTTGTTCACATCTTATAGAGCGTGTTCATGAACAATAAAGTTGTTATAGTTTTTCCAATATTTTGGGAAGATTACTTAGTTCAACGATGCGGTTGAAAATAAGAGTTGCCTATAGGTAAAGTGGCGTTGTCGGTTTGTTTTTCTCGTTTCCGATTCCAATACTAGTTAACGCATCAATGGCCACTAGTGCCACTGCAGCCATTTTGCGTAAATGTAGATTATGGTTATGGTCGCGTGGTTTACAATATTTTGGTTGTATTACGAAACAAGCACCGATTTACTTGAAGGTCTTATTTAATCATACCCTAAAAAATAATGGATAATAATTAACCCAAAATAGCATTGCTCCTAATCAAGGTTTTGACAACGGCTCTCATCGGGAAAATCCAGCGATTCTTTTACTTACATGCACTTTACGAAAATCTGTTTTCAGAAAAGTTTTCGATAATATATAAATAATTTGTCTTTCCTACATCCAGACATATTTTAGAGAATTAGGTATGTAGGTACTCATCAAAAACTAAACTCCCAAATAGTTGGAAGGAGCTTTTAATGTCCGTCAATTAAAAAATAAATTAAGACACTGCTTGAAGGGAAAGCCTAATACAGTATTCTAGAATTTCTTAATGACAACATCTAATACCGTGTAGTAATCAATATTATTAACACGTTCAGTGCCGGGAGCCCTCCTGGAGGGTTCACCTAGTCGCATATGGGACGCCGCGAGCCCTCGCGGAGGGCTCATTTTAAATGTAGGTTTTTCTTAGCGAATACAGTATTATAAACTGTGAAAATAAAATCAGATGTATATTTTAACTAGATTTATTAGCATATGCGTTGGTTTTCAAATCAAAGACTTAGATTTTTTTTGTTCACGGTTACAAATATTCACTAAAGATTTAAAAGGTTGGAAACTACGTATAGCGACAAGACTCCCAGAAAACACTATTTCACTTCGTTTTACAGTGTTTAATAACACGGTTTTAAACTTAATGCCGTTGACCATCCGCGATGGTTGCGCAAACGTAATGCCGGGAAACCCTCCTGGAGGGTCCACTTGCAATATGCATGGCGGCATGGCGTATGAGCTCGACGAAAATGGGTGGAGTCGAAAGTGTTAATACATCTTTGGGATAATCTACATACTTATTTTAAATCAACATATTATTGCTATGATGATAATTTTAATGGACATTTAATAATTGTTACGTAACTATTACCATATATTTAATTTATTTGTTTTTTGTTCATAAGTAAGTAATCTAATACTTTATCCAATAACTTTTATTACTGAAATTTAAATATTTGTACGCCACTAAGGCCAAACATGCCTGATCTAAACTATAATGTAATTTAATAACTTGCATGCTCTATACGTGTACCTACATGGTTTCCACAAATAAATAATTTTGAATCTTGAAACTCATACATTCTTGCTAATTTATATGGTCATTCACAGAAAAGATATAAGGTGTCCCACAAGGATCTATTCTAGGACCAGTGCGTAGACACATTACGTTGGAAAATACACAACAAAAGTATCAAGATTAGTATTAAATATATTTTAAATGTTATAAAAAATGTGTATGCTTATCAAATCTAGATTCTACCACTCACACATATTTTCATATTGCATAATTAGATGAAAATTACCTCGTCTAAATTAACAAACTATTTATGGCACCTACTTAGGTAAGAAGTCTACTTATTTGTCTGCACATAGTTTTAATTCTAAACGACTAACTTTGCACCTGCGTGATGTAGGTTCAAACAAAGTATTACATTCATCCTGCTGATTTTTCAGAGTTCTACAATCAAAAACTGTCTAAGCATCATCTAAATGATACATCGAAGTTTTAAAATCAATATTATGTTAAAACGCCAGGCATACATATTATATCATCATTCTTCTTCGTCGTTCCCTCAATGCTGAGGATCTATGTGGTAGCGATCCTCAGCATCGACGCATCTCCAAGCTATGCGGTCTTCTGCAGTGTGGACCGCTTGGTAAATGCTGCCTCCAACAGCCTTCTTGATCGCGTCTGATCACCTCAGAGATCATCTCGGTGCTCTGCCTTGAGCGCGTTTTCCTTCCTCCCGGCCTAGTAACATAAGCCTTTCTAGACCATGCTTAGGTTAACGTATAATATGTCCTGAAAACCTGAGGGCACGCTCTATATTGTAGATAGCCGCTTGGTGATGTTGAGTTCCTCCAGTATGGATTCATTCGTTCTCATTGCGATCGATGATATACGAAGTAGCCTACGCCAACACCGCATCTCGAAAGCATCGATAATACTACTTTCGCGGCTTTCAATGCACTACACACACACTTTTCAGTGCCATATAAAAACATGGAAAGACCTGAGCAGGGGTCAGTCGTATTTTGGTATTCCGACGGATGGACTGATATCCTCATTAGAAAACTGTAAAGCAGGACTAAGTAGAAAGAGGCGTGACATCTAGAAAACTACTTCTGATTATAGTAAGAAAGCAAAAACAAAGAACAAAAATACATACAAAACATATTGTAATTAATAAACACTCTATTTATCCGCAAGTTGAACTAATACTTTACCTTGAGCTGCATTCAATGTTAATAATATTAAAATAACTTTTGAAATATTTAAGCCGACTGGCACCACAAATCACTAAAGCATTTATTTAGCGCTAAACAAATTTAAAACATCGTTCTATTTCTGTCAATCGTTTGAAGATGACAGAGACATAATGAAGTTGTAAATATGTTGAGCATTAAATGGATTTAGTGATATGTGGTAGAAGCGGGCCTGAAAGCAAAGAACAAACATACACACTAAACATATTGTAATGATAATTTTATCACTCTATATTTCTGCAAGTATAGAACTCAATCTACAGAGCAATTTAACTTTTCTTACAATGTTGGACCATTTCAGGGCCAATTTCACCAATGAAGCTGAGCGCGATTAGCACACCTAAATCGCGGACAAGAGTTGTCAGTGTCTATATCCCACAACAACTATGACATGACACTGAAAGCTCTTGAGCGCGGCCTAGATTCCATGTGCTGATCGCGCTCTGTTTCGTTGGTGAAAATAACGTATGAAACGTTTAAACTTTTTGGTTGTAATAGTTGCAGTAGGGCGTGGCTCGATGGGCGTCGCGATGGGCGGACCTCGCCCCGCCCCCTGCACCCACGCGAGCACCCACCCAGCACCTATGCGCCCAACAAGCGTGCATCCGTGCATGCACCCACTTGTATTGATTATTATCACTACACTGGCTCACTACCACACCAAGCCTCTCGTGCCAGGCCACTTCACTTTTAACTTTTTCCCGCCATTTGTGGTGACTGACAGATGACATTAGTGACAGTTCTACTCCACTACTTGTGAGAATGAGACAGTTTACGTATCTATTAAATAGATACACTATACCACTCATTAAACTATTTTCATTCTGGTGAGGTCTTGTATTTAGCCTCCATACCATACTTTCCATAGAGCTTTTCTCTTTTCAATTGATCAACAAAGGATTATTCTTGTTGGCAATAACCTCTGCGACCACTGGACAGAATGGTCGCAGTTGTGTCACTGTCCACCACTTGAGACGAGCTTGAGACTTACTGCAATTAGTCACTGTCAGGCTTAGCATTGACAGACAATAAATAAATTGTCTGTCAATGCTGTAAGTTACATAATTATATTTATTTATTTATATATATCATCGTATTAATTACTTATGCTTAGGGATAAGAACAATAACCCTATGTTTAGATCTATGCTAGAAATAAAATAATTTCCTTTATTTAATTTTCAATACTTTCTTATTATTATTTACATTGTTAAATATTTTTATAAAAATCATTTAGAAACGGTGGTCAGGGCTCTAGAGAGAGAAAATCTTCACTATGCGTGCCGTGTCCAGGAGTACTGAATTCTGAATCAAGCTTTAGACCTAGCCGCGCAATGAGAGCCTCCTGAGGTGTTGGTCGAGGCTCTCCGATATTAGGCTATTGACCGAAACTATTATCTGTACAATGATTCAGCACAATCCAGGTCTTACATGTCGACAACCTCGTGTGCTAAGTCAAAGTATTTGTTTTTTTAAGCTATTGCATAGCTTCTATCGCGGGCCTTGAGCGTGGAGACCTAATCCAGAAATTCCGTAACGAAAATACCTAACGAGAGTGTTTTGTATTGAAAATTATGTTTAACTGTTTGACAACAAAGTTCACTTAGACGAATGATCCTTGACTATTAATAGTAAATTAAAACCTTTTTATTCGTTTGATGTTCCCATTACGTTGTGTCAAGTTTTAAAAACTATAAATGTGAATAACAGTTCCTGTCAATGTCACCATTGCTATTTCTTGTATTCGGGCATTGAGATCAATGTAAACTAGAGAAGACATCGCGAACAAAAAATGTGTCCCTCGGATGTCAAGTTGGACAACTGCGGTGCATGCGCGGTGCAAGGAGATTCTCATAGAGTATCCGTACCCGCAGATGAGACACAGTCTGCTTTTTCTGCCTACTTGATACTGGTGTGTACATTACATAAGGAATAAATAAAAAAATATTTAAATTGTGTAAATATTTTAATTTCCTTTAAATAATATAAGTTTTGTTAGTTTCTGCCGTTTGGTATAGTAATCCACAGTTTTGTCTGTTTTTGCTTCGTGATGCAGACTAATTTTTGTGTACTGATTTATTATGGCTCGAATTAAATGGATTCTGTGATTGAATGTTGATGGCTGATCCAGTGAATATTGATTCAAATTTGTAAAGACTTCTTTTCCGATGAAATGCTTCAGGGTGTTAACGGTTATATAATTAAAATCGTATTTCGAGGCAAGACTTCCACCGCTTTGTTTTATTAAATTACGTATGATCTTTTCCGTAGCCAAGCATATTATGTACACGTCTTCTGCAGAATAACATAGACCACCCATGTCTTTTATAGTTATAAGTGAGTGATGTGGAAGTTTATTTGGCGTAGTCAAACTGTCAATGCAATCTTCACATTTTAACTTTTTCGTTAATTGTCTTGATACATATCCAGATATATAACCTACTATAAATTTTGACTCGCATGTAAAGGATTCGTGGTCAAGCATTGTTGCAAAGATATCGCAATTGCATGTTGTCATGCTCGTCAAAATGTAGGGAACAGCTGATTTTTTTTTTCACGATTGCATGTTTGGTCCCATCGTGAAAGTTGTTCATAACATTACATTATGCGTCTATAGTGTCAACTCTGCGAATGCAAAATTCTTACTCTTTGACATTCACATAAAATTGACAAAATATAATTAATAATAAAATATTTAAAGGTAATACGTTGAACTTACTGGTGAAAAGTCACTCCTTGACTTTTGCTTATGTTTCTCGAGTTGTTGGAACAATATCTCATTACACACGAAGGCATATTTAAGCAAATAAAAGTTAGCACTCAAACGTGTCACGTAGCAACAAGCGTCAGTCATAGACTAAGTGAGTTGGAGTGCACGAGCTCTAACTCTTGTTACAAACAATCGAGTTGAGGCGTCTCCTCTAGTTTACATTGATCTCAATGTATTCGGGTTAATATTTTACAATGCCGAGAAATTTAAATATTCAAGAAAGAGCAGCTATTATTAATGAAGAAAGTCACGAAAAAATAGTGAAAGAAAATGAGTGAGTACTCTACATACATATATTTTATTATTATTATCACAAATGCAGTATTATAATTGCATAAGTTGATAAAAACAGCTATGCAATAGCTTTACCGCGGCAGTCTCCGAGTGCCACACACATCTTTTTAGGGTTCCGTACCCGAAGGGTGACAAACGGAACCCTATTCATAAGCCTCCGCTGTCCGTCTGTCTGTCAGCGAGCTCTATCTCATGAACCGTAATAGGTAGGCAGTTGAAAATTTCACAGATTGAGCATTTCTATTGCCGCAAGAGCAACAAATAATAAAATAAAAAAATAAAGGGGGGTCGCCATACAATAAAATTAAATTTTGAAAAAAAAAATATCTGACCCTGGCATGTGGGGTATCATTTTCTAGAGCTCATCGAGTAGAGAATAAATATAATTTTTATTTGTTTTTATCTTCAAAAATGATGAATTAGGGGGCCGTAGAAGTTGTCTGTTTTAGACCATTTTTGTACGAGCTCTATCTCAACAACTAAACAAATTAGGAATTTGAAACTTGTGTGTATCATGTAACATATACTGTTTATAATCAACAAATACTAAAAACGCCGATTCATAACGTATTTTATATAATATGGGCGATTTTCTGCAACTTAAAGTAATAATTTTGTATTTCATGCTAATATTATGCGATATAAATTCCACAGATAACTATTTAATAGTCGGAGTAATGACATGGAATTAGTAAGTACCTACTATCATGGCAGCATATACTATTTCGATCATCCAAAAAGGTCTATAAAATAAACTTTCTTCACAAGATTTTAAAACTGGCCAGTATTTTTTGAGTTTAAGAACTTTATCGACTTTTTTCAAAGTATCCCTAGACGGTGTTGATGTGTGTACCTCGTGTTAAAACTACACTCCAATAGACAATATATTCAGTAACATTGAAATGAATGCTGGCACATACAGTGTACTATTCAGTTACCTAGCTTAAACCGTTGTGGATACAATTTCATATTGAGAAAAATTATTGGTGTAAAAATATTCGGTCATGGCGGCCAATCTCAACGGAGACTGGCCTTCGGCGCGGGAGATATTATAGTGCACAAGTGTGTGCGCAGACACGAGTGCACTCTCTCTTCCCTCACTCTCATAGTCCGATGGGATGTGTAAAAATAATAAGTAAGAAATATTACATTTCTGTATGACTATCAAAAATAACGTAAATAAATACCTGTATTGACCCGTGCGTTTGCACTGGCGAAACATCACGACAAAACATGTTGAAATCTCTAGTTCCTGTCAAACATTGTATGAAAAATTGACAGAAAATAGAGATTCCAACATGTTTTGTTGTGAATGTTTCGCCAGTGCAAACGCACAGTTATAATTAAAATTTGGCGTACTACTTACATTCTATTTTGTACAATATAGTCTGATGTAGCAAGAGAAATCCTTTTATTTATAAGTAACTAGCTTTACCCGGCCTGGCTTCACACGGTTAGCACTAAGTACTTATCTACGGCGCATCTACCTTTCCTAATTACCTATTTCTACCTAATTACCTACCCTACCTACCTACCTACCCTACCCTTCTGTCGTCCCTCCTATAGTATGTATGTGAAATACTATATGCTCGCTTCACATAATGTACAGACGACATGAAGATACATAAATACACATTTATCATGAGAGTGGAAAGATGAGTCGACCAGATTTATTCCACTCCTATTATTACATATATGCGTATACTTATAAGGTGAGGTCAAGCCTCTCTCGTGTGGCTGTGCCACTCACATGCATTTGCTGGTTTTACCAAGTGCCTTGCCATACTCTTGTTACCTCTTCGTGGTTGCATTGCCACGTACTTTAAAGAGGGATCTCATGACTGTTATTAGACTGCAGTTTACTTATGGCTACACACCTCTATTACCTAGCTGGGCATCGGTCGACTTGCTCCGGTCTAGACAGGGTATATCCCTGGTGACTCTGATCATGTTTGCATATTAGTCACTTAGCCGGACAGGGGGCCTATGGCCCCCCGGAGGCCTCCACCTTCCCCATAGCCTCGCCACGGTTGCTCCAGCTCAGTCGACCGTGCCAGTGTGTTTCCGGACCACACTACCAATATATGGGAGCTCCAGGCTTCCCTGTCCAATGTCCTTGACTACCAAGTGTGCTGTGCACTGCAAGGGTGGACTACCACTAAAGGAAAGAATGTCATGCTACGACAGTCTACTCATCTTTCCACTTATCATGCACTTATAGGTCGACATAAGGATATTACATAGTAAACACTCACCTGGGGTCTTCTTGGACCTCCTAGAAGCTCGTAGCTCCTACCATGTCTTGCAACAACCTTTCTCCTCACTTGACAAACTTGCCTCAGTCGCAGTCATCATTTCCCGCCATGCCACTAGCACAGTACCAACATAAAGTTAGTCAAAACTAAGAGTGGTGTTACCACAATATAAAATATAGATTGACATTACTGGTGTTGATACATACCGATTGTTATATGGCGAATCGCGCAATGCTGCGCGACACCTTCTTACCAGGGTAGGTAGGTACCTAACTTACCCTACCTACCCTACATATCTACCTGCTTACCTACCATATATACCTACTAATACTATGTTAGTAGCAAATAAATAACTTTGACTTTAGTTAATGCATGTTACTGGATAAAGTTAACTTAATATTTTTCTCTTAAAATAAATGAAATATACTCCTACACCTATATTTTAACACAACAACATTTTCTCATTAAAATTAGACAATTTCTTTACAAATCTTTGTTTTTTTATAGCGCCTCTGTTGTTACGTTTACGAAAGTATTACAAAAATTCATAGTGTTATTTCTTGTACGACATGGTATGGAACCCTTCGTGTGCGAGTCCGACTCGCACTTGACAGATTTTATTTTGTGTTACTGCGATTTTCCATAAGGAATTTCTCAGTAGCTCCCCGGTGACTGGATTTGTGCCTGGTTGATGGGTAGGCTCGTCCCCTATTCTTCTTTTATTTAGTGACTAACCTGGTGTCAGAGTTTTAAAACCGCCCATGGGCCTCTGACTTGGCTTCACATGCCATCGAGAAATATCTCTCAGGCATGGTTTCCTCACGACGTTTGCCCTCTATTACATTGGACTTAAAAATAACTGGTGCCTTACTTATGTGAGGTTCTTTATGTTTTATTTTCTTATCTTTCTTTGCTTTCATGAGATTTTCGTCATGAGGAACAGCTATATCCACAATCAATGCACCGGCTCACGGATCTATCACCACAATATCAAAATTATTGGCTACAATAGTCATGTCAGTTGTGATAGATCGATCCCAGTACAATGTGGCACGACCATTCTCGATAACTGGGTCGGGCACATAAGCACATTATACTTACCTGTAGTATAGTACTTCGGAATCTACAAGGTTGTACTGCAAGGCAAGTTGCTGGTGTTTAATACTAGTCACGAGATTGTGTCTATGCAAGTTATCGACTTTTGCAAGATGAGAACCACCGGAAACAATATGTCGGATAGATTCACCGGGACGGTGGCATGCCCTCACAGAATAACCGTACCCTCCAGGACAATGTATTTCTGATAAATATTCGTCATGATAACTTCATCCATAATCGCAAAGACAAAATCTTCGGTTTCCCCGAAGAGGTCACTGAAACGCAGCCAGGATAAGGACGCCAAAAGATATACTTCAGGCCCACGCAGGGCCCGGAAAAAGCGTCCATGAAGCTCTTCGCTTTGCCATACTTCCCTACGATCGCAAGTATCAAGTACCTACTGCACGTTTGAGAAAAGATTGTCTTATTATTATTATAATTTTTGAAGGTGCCTTACACGTACACATTTTAAATTCCCTATAAGTACCTACCTATTATTTAGTTGCCCATCAACACTGCACAAAATGACTCAAAATAAACATTTTAAGTGAAATACGAAGTATTATTCAATTTTGAAGTAATTTACGACAGTGTTAGTAATCATTGATATTAACTGTGTTTATTCGGTTATGGTCGAAGCTCGTAGGTCGCTCTATAATGATGTCTAAAATGCGTGAAATGAACGGACGCTGGGCGACCACCCAAAAGTAGGATGCTCATCCGCTGGGAGTCTGGGATTGAACCACGTGACTCACGTGGTGAGAATCAAGGGTCAACAAAAGCATCCTTTTTAAATAAGTACGCTACAATTTTAATAAAGTCAATATAACTATTTATTGTGAACAGTTTTCTCATACACATACAACTCGCCTCATCATCTATTAAACATTGTCACAGTAAATGAATTTTCACGCCTCACCCGACCTAGGCCAAATATGTTTTGATATTCGCATAGCTTTTAACCGCCTCCATGTGGTTTAGTGGTTAAACCACCTGTCTCGGACCCAGAGGTCCCGGGTTCGATTCCCAGTGCCAGCAAAATTTTCTCCTCAGTTTGGTTGGTGGTAGGGCTTATTCTAAGTCCGCCTGGCTAGCTACCACCATCTTATCTAAGTCTATCGCCTTATCAACAATGTTAACAGCATTGTTGTGTTTCGACAGTTAGAGATAAGATAGCCAGATAGATCTTTAGGGGTATGAGGAACAGGGTGTAAAGTTCACTCATCCACCATAGAAAAGGGAGGATCCTCCAACCAGACGGGAGTTATATCTGGCGGGCAACTGCCCATATGTTGATTTCGGATAGTCTTATCTATGTTATTCGCTCGGTAAACTCTAACTGCGCGATGCAGGAATTATGTGACGTCATGTCTTTGCTGCGTATTTCGTATGTGGCGGTGGAACCGCTACAGATCTGTGGTTGAGGATTCCGGGTGAAGCTCGATTCCATCTTTGGCCTGATCATGACTTACCATCAGGTGTGATGCAGGCCAAGAGCTTACCCGCTGCGGGAAAAAAAAAATGCTCACGACCTAAAGAAGTGCCATAAAGAATATGAATACAAAATCTAAAAAAATATAAATATAAGTCCGATATTCTGGTTCTAGTTAGGCACACTATATGTGTATCATAGATATCGGAGGTGTATCAATACAGTCAGTCAATGTAGCACATGGAGGTCTCAAAATCGATAGGTACCTATGTTATTTTTTTATTCAACGAAAAAGGTTAATGGGGAAAATTAGCACGACGCAAAATGAACACACTGATATATTATATGGTACCAGTGTGTTTATTATGCGTCGTGCTAATTTTATACTGCCCCTTACCTTGCATTACATTGCCTTAATATGGGCAAGTAAGCACCTCATAATGTTGCGGTTTTAACGAGCAACGTACCTAAGGTGTTGCGACACACGATCATCAAGTAAGTAGCATGGAGGCATTTTGAAAACATTTTATGGGAACACATAATTACCTACAGAGTTTCGTGGTGCTGTGGCTAGCGCCAAACGCATCAGTCACGTTTCCATCGGCCACCGGCATAAAATCGCATTCACACCTTTATTAGGTACTCATCAAGTATCTTCATTGTGGTAAAGATTACGTTCTTAATAAAAGATCATCTTGTATTAAGTTATTTACTTTCGTAGACTTGCTTGAACACCAAACACAATTTAAACTGTAGTAAACGTTAATAATTCACGCTTGAAGCAGTTAGAGGCGAAATTCTCGGAATGAGAGACTGGTTTTTAAAATGATTATGTCTTTGATTACATGAGACCATAATGGGTGTGAGTCACAGTTTGTGAGAACCTTAGCCGCGACCATATTACGTGTCGGTACCGTACCGAGACTTCCAGTCGTGGCCTACGAAATCTTATCATTAATCAAACTGTTTTCTTGTGCTGAGATTAACATTGGAACTATATAAAAATAAATATAATTTTTACATAATATTTGGTTCGTAGACCTATTGGAGTCTTGCTTCGGAAAATTGATATCATCTAGGTAAACGACTTTTCAATAACTCTATTAGACGATATCCAAAATAATATGCAATCAAGTAGTATTTTGGCTCTGTAACCGCAGAGCCAGGTGGATGCGGTGCCAACAATCACGGTGCAGGTGATCGACTTAACGGCGCAGACGTCTTCATCGACGCGTGCGCAACTAATCTCCTTTCACCCCCAACTTATCGCCACTGTGAAACAATTTAAATGTAATCAGTTATCGGCTAGCTACCTATTATGTACTGCGTGGCAATCAAAGCCACTTCCGCAGTTTTTTCTCAGCTACACCGCCTCACAGTTAAATGGATGGTGTTAAATTGAGTATTTTGTGTCGGTGGGCTTTTTACAGCTGTAGGTAATACGAATTTATTGTTGAAGGTTCTAGTCATTAGAATAGCTGTAATCGATTAATTTAGTTTCGGATAATTACAAAGTGATCGTCAAACATAAACATGTAATTAACGCAGAAGATTTACATGATGACTGTATATAATAGAGTTAGCTCGTACGTAGAATGTTTGATGTTTCGAGTCCTTTGTTTGTTATGTTATGGCTATTGTGCGTGCTAGTTTGCGGAGCTCGCTTCATCTTCGGTTCTCCGGCATTTCCTGCCAACTTCCAGTGCGATGCTACGTCTATTGTTGTTATTGTTTAGGCGCATTCGCTCATTGCTTCTGCCGGTTTTGAGATAGTTTATAGTTCGACATTCTATACAACGAAGACGCACATCCGATTATTTGCAAACAACGGTATGGGTACCTAAATCTCGGTAAGTTGTTATTGAGAAAATATCAGGTTTCTTAGAAAGAGTTTGGTACATTATGTTTTAATTAAATGGAGGCGTAGACATAGAGAATAAAGTCACGATAACCACGCATTTTTTAATGTTCTTTTTTTATATAATTCAGGCACTTAGTAGGTATAATTACAGCTTTCATTTAAACAAGTTAAAACTGTTATGCTAAAACTGCAAGTTTCACCTCGTTATTTGTTAAATTAAGCTGTTAAACAATGGTGGTACAATATAATAAATCAGGGGTGATTTACTGTGTTCTTGCACACAGTTAATAAATGAATGAAACTGCCCCAAGTCTCGTAAGAACAGTTAAAAGGCGGAAGTCCATCTTGCGATCTCGAGTGGCGCGGCTGCGGGTACGGACCGGACAGCCGGACGATGGCCGGACGCACGGACCACTGCCGCCCAGTTACGAGGGCGAGGCTTCCTGTACAACTCGCATAGGGCGTAATTCAAGTCCCTTTTATGCAAATAACTTTGGTCTTCCAAATTCTAAGTTATTTTCCTATTGTTGCGATGGCCTTTCTTGCGTAGTCGATGACGTCTTTTATGACGTCACGTTTGTTTTATCATATTGGACATTTTTTCTTCTTCCATTTCGCGTATGACACCCATAATTGTCTAGTCTGAAAATGTGGTTAATCCACCTTGATTGCTTTGAGGAAAGGTTCCAATTCGCGGTGATAGGTGTGTTAGTAGCGATCGGTGTGCACGGAGCGTGCAGTGCAGGTGTCGTCGCAACCACAGCATCACCGCCACCTGCGCTGGCGCAGCTCTGGAACTACGTGCCGATTCGCCTGTCGCACGCCCCTGCTATAGTAGCTCCGTCATCTAATACACATAAATTACCTTTAAAAGAAGTTATTCTTTTGGTAAATCATTACCAGTGACCGTTTTAAAATAAGTTAAACTTAAACATATTAGGTGGCTGCTACATTGAAGTTTATAATTATGATGTCTTTAAAAAAATCATGTAATAAACTGCAGTAATCGTCAGCCGGAGCGTGGTAATACAGAGGGTCGTGCACTAACACGGCATAGCTCACCAAAGGTTGTAAAAACTCTTGCGACTCGGCGCGCCGTGACAATTGACGATCACGAGCGCACCACGCCCGGCCAGACAACTGTATTTGTCGCAGATTAGTTATTGTCACTGCTGTGACTAACTAGACAGACTATTCACAGACGGTCTACTTACTCCTATTACTATAAAGATGATTATTTATAAGAAACACCTTTTGTTGGACATAATAAAATGCCACAAGGAAATGTTTAGTTAAAGGCGTTAAAGATTGATTTTCCATTTGACTTTAGTTTTGTTTGTTGTGAGCTGCCTGAAGAAATTCTTTAAAAAGTTTCTGTATTATGCTTTTACATAATGGTATAGGAAAATACTGGTAATAAAGGAAAAAACACCACCAACCATTTGCAAAGAGATGAACCAACCAATTTTTTGTGCTCATTTTGATTTGAAATAATTATAATTGTAAAGCAGTTATATTTTCATCGAGCTAAGTTGGTCACAGTAGTTTAGGGCGGCGAGGTGACCTCGGCGTAGTAGGCGCAGAGGCCGCGTGGAACTGTCACCAAGCCGCGCATGCGTCTCGGTTCGTTCCACCGCGCTCACGCTCATGCCGCCCGACTAAACGTCTTGTTGCACTATTACTGCGGAACAGTTTCCCACGGAACACTACCTTATTTGTACCCATTTTGTACCCAACACAAAAACGTTGCGGTGAAAAAAATTACAGTTCCAGTCAAATCACAAAAAGCGTGGCATTTGGCAACATAATGATTCAAGTTTCTAATATTGCTTAGGCCACTTACAAAAGTAATAGAAGTACGAAGTAAAAGGGCAGTAACCCAAACCGGCACGTCATTGATTGCTGCCGGAATTGGAAGTGATTTGGGGTTCACGCCCAGACATGCTTACTAAATGCCTTCGGTTCAATGGAGAAATTAATGGACAAGAAGCGATTAAGTAAAGCGTTTAACCGCCCCAATAAAATGGTGTAAATATCAGCGACGGTCATGCGCATGATAGTTCGTACGTAGATATCACGCTCACGAGAAGCAGATACGAGATCGTGGCAGAGGCAGTTTACGATGGTAAAGGCGTGAAACGTAGCACTGAATGGTATCGGTACGGAGATCACGCGTTACGGTCACGTATGCGTCACTCCCACGTCTTAATTGACCCATTTCGTGTGAGATGTAGCGCTCACAGAAAGCCGCGTCAGGGATACCATCGCCGCAGGACGTGACTCCGCCTATCGACATACACAGTACTCAACTGTCATTTCTAGATCCTCATTGCTACGCATTTGACAGCATGCTTGTCTATTGTTGTTTGGTTGTGGTGATTTATTAAGTTATTGTCCTCGCTATAATATATCCCAATACAAATTACTCTTATTTTCTTGAAGGCAAGAGTCAACCTTGTCACCTTAGCTATTCTTACAGTGAAAATATTGGTTGTGTTGCAGGAAATTACGAAGATTTCTTACATCTTAGCTTGGTAAATCGCTACATCTCTTCTTTAGATGCATTTTATAATTATTTATTAATATTTAAAGTAAAGAAAAATGTGTGAATTCGTGCAAGTAAAATGTCGTAAGCGATGGTGGAGGATCACGAGGGCAACTTGATGATATCAAGGTGGTCACATTTAGTGGCCGCCAGTGTTTATTACTCATATTACACGCTCGTGTCGGAATCTCGACACTTTAGTTTTAACTTGTAGATTTCGTCACCCACAGATACGGATTCGAGATTTTTTCAAAATTGCCCCTGATTCTGTTGTCTGTTGCTAATCTGTCTTAAATTCTTGATAGATTTATTATTTTAGCATAACCTAACGCCAATTTTCAGATTGTACTTACGTACCTACCTATGTTGAAGCAGAGACAAATCAATTAATTACATAATAATTTCTGCCTGGAGCAACGTTGTATGAACTATGAACCCTTCGAACAAACACCCGAGCAAATCATGAACCCTTCCCAAATATATGTGTGGTTAGACTTCTAAAATATCATTGTTGCGTGTAAACAAACTAATTCTAAGCTAAACACAGAATAAAAAATACTCTTGTGTTGGGTGAAGTGGCATATCATGGGCGGACCACCCTGCCGTCGCTATCTCTCCGCAATCTTACCAAAAAACGTCACCCCCATCGATTTGTTTGTCCTGTGTGGCCTTCATTTTACGCTCCTCGATGACTGTGAAACGTTCCGAATTATCTCTCAAATAAACCATGACTTATACCCTTTGTATTAAAATTAAGGGTTCAAGAAAGGGGGTAGGAGGCCACTTTTTGGAGCTTTCTTTTATTAGAGTACATGATTATGGTCCCTAAAACTTTCACAGTTTTTTCTCGGCTGAGTAAAGATCTTTCATTAATTTAAATTACTATTTTTTTATTGGATCGTGTTCCAATAAAAAATATTTCCATTGACAATCGATGTTACCAATTTAAATACTCCAAGAAATATTATTATATAAAATGTAAACATGAATGAAATCATTCGATCATCATTACGAAAGCTTTAACAAACGCTATTATAGAATTAAGCTCATGATAGAGTTGTACGAAAGGCGTATGACGCAAAAAGTGACGCAAAGGGGAGAATAGGGACGTGCCTAATCCATCGGAATGACGGCTGTCCCGTTGATTTATTAGGACGTGAACAGACGTATGTCCCACTTCGTCGGGTCCCGGGAGACGCAGGTACGGACAAAAAATATTTGGGTGAATGTCTATATGGGTGTTTGTTGACAACGCACCGTCATGCTCGGAAATAAATATTGAAATAGAGACGTAAAAAATATTTTTTCAAACGTTTTGAGCGGTTATCGTGATGTCTACACAAATTGGCGGTTGTGGTTCTTTCATCATTTTAACTTTATTTGAGTTATAAAGAATCTTTACATAAATGATATTATATTATATAGATGGATAGAGATAGGATACCTAAGTTTAGAATGAAGTACCAATATTTTCCCATTTCAGTCGTTTCTTGCCTACCTAAGTACGAAATCTCAACAATTTTGTTGTCAGTTGTGTAAACACGGGATGAAAGTTTAATGATGCGATAGCGGATAGATTTCACGAGTCGTAACGTCCAAATACAAATCAAGGGTTGAACATTAGAGTAAGTTCGGAAGAAGCAGGGGGCTCAGTCAGTTCGCTATCAAATATTCAAGATGCTCGTGTTTGCCGCGTTCACTCCGTATCAGTTGGGAATTTGGTAAATTACAGCATTAGCGTTATTGTACATTTACTCCTTGTACTTTCTGTGAAAGGGTTTTAAAAAGGAATTATGTATAATAATCCCAGTTTTTTATTTATGTTCTTTTCGTTTAATTATTATGCACCTACCTACATAATTAAATACTCGCATTTTGATCCTAATATATAGCTTCTTCAAAACATATAGGTATTGTAACAATTCAATTGCAGCCTTCAGCCTAAAGGTTTTACCTTTTAGCGGGACCCAACTACCCATTAAAAGATTTCATTGAAGCATACTTCAATGAAATCTTTTAATGGGTAGTTGGGTTGGTCTTTATCTTCTACGAAGTAGGTAGGTAAAATAATCATGAACCATCAAAGTATTACGTAGGTACACAATACGTAACAAACCCCAGAAAACGTAAAGAATGAGCAATAACAGCTGAAATTCAGACCCTCATCAAAGTGGACCGCGTTGGCAACGTCGCATTGTAGATAAGAAGCACTTTTTCATAATACTTTATTCAGGCTCGGAGATTCAGCTCAGTGACAGAGTAATCGGCCGCGTCAGGAGTGAGGTGGGCTCGCTTAAGTATTAATGTTTAACCCTTTTGCAGCGGGCGATGCGCGACGGGCACCCGACAACTCGATGTCAATCCTGTCCCGCGAACGCCTCTTAAATATTTGATGCTCATTAATTTGTCAAGTTTCTGTAATTCACGTGAAATGTGTGAGTTTATTGAATAGATGTGGAGTGTGTTTATAATGTCGTGTATTACGGTGGGATTGTTACTACAGTATTTTATATAATATTATATTAACCTACAAGGTTAATAGTGAAGGAATATCAGAGAGAAGATAGACTAATATGGGAAGTAGAGGGCAAGTTTGATTTTAGTAGATATCCGATAGAAGAGACCTGCTTTAAAAGTGTTGTTAGTGGCAACCGATATAGATTCGGTGTCGAAGTTACATCTCTGTGGCTTCGTGTAAAGGTGGGTTTGAACCAAACGAACACAGTACCAGAACTAGACTAAGAGCATTCTTTTCTTGATATTGTTGAGATTTTAGTATGGATGGACCAACGAGAGAATGCTCTATTATCCCTGTTTACACAAAATGAATTTGGTAGTGTGGGAAAAGAAAGTGCATTCGCTCGTTTGGTCTAAACCGACCTTAAAATACTGTTATTAGAAGAAGCTAAATTGCTATGATATGATGTCGAATATCAAATGAAATGAAACGAAATGTGACGAAAAAGGGCTTTTTGAATCAAACAAGCAACCATCTTCTGTTAAAATATTGCATATTTAACACATTTTATTTTGGATTCAAAGAGTTGTAACTTTACTAGATACCTACATAATTGAGTAGGTACTTTTTGACTCTACTACGACCGTGCACAGATTTTTTTCAATTTATCTACTATGGAACATAAATTGAAAAAGTTCGTGGACGGAGAGATTCAAGTGAATTTTTTTTTCTTTAGAGGAAACCTAAAATGTGTTGACGTATTTTCAATCTTTCAGCATTATTTTTCTACGCAGTCTTTAAATCTTAAGCACTATTATTTCTCCGTGCTCATGGAGTCTTGATTTTTCTTACCGAGTTTTTCTTTAGCTTTGATAGGTACCTATATTAGTAGAATAAATCTACTAATATTTCATTGAATCTCTGAAAGCTGAAAAACCGAGTGTAGAGCAGTCACAATCCAAATATCATAAAATCATGCTCAAAAAGCTTAAAGTTATTTAGTTCGTTTTCCTTTGTCCCAAAATAAGTCCCACCGGCCCAAATCTGGTGTTCGTACTTCCACGAGGATTTTCTCGAGTTTATCCGTTAAATTACAGCAGCTGCGGTGTAGGCGTGTAATCCCTCTAATATATGCACAACTAAAAGGCAACGCCGCGACCGTCGCCCGGCGATATCGCCCCCAGAGGAGCGATCCGCGGACGCTCGGTGACCATCACTAGCTCTCGTTTTAAATCATACTTTAATCCACATTACAGTAACGTTATAGAACTCATCTCCTTTGAAACAATACCGATTGAATATACTCTTTTACTATTGATACCACTTACAAAGCTAAAAGGTTTACAAAGAGGCCTCTCTCGACAAAGGCACGTCCACAAAAAAAGGAAAAAATGTACATAGAATAAAGTATTTGGCGGAGTGCATTGTGTTTAGCGAAGTTTAGTGGAGCGGAGCGAAGTGGAGGGAGCGCGGGGCGCCGGCGCCCATTGGCCGCGCCCACACCGTGGGTGGAACGAGGAAAATCTAAAACCAGTTTTCCTTCGACGCTCTAGATTTGAAAAGCTTTTAGCGTCATCTTCTTGTCATTCGACTCATTACTCGAGCCACGCGCCGTATTCGCGACTGTCACGCTGATAACGATATGTCATGTGACGTCTGATTAGGTACGCTGGGGACTTCTTGATCTTTTACACGGAGATGTCTGTCTTATACTTCAATTTCCTTTTGGCAAGCACAAATAAGAAAAGACTTGAGGTTTTTTATGCTTTCCACACTTTGCAGCTTATCAAATAGAGAAATAGCATAAAGTTAAGATATCGGTGTTGAAGATCAAATGTGTGAGTTCTAAACTAAGAAGTTAGGGTCGTGGGGTGAACATAAACGTTGCGTGGAAGATATTAGAGTGTATTTTAATAATTCTAGAAGCAAAAGGGCAATTTTGCTTTGGAAATTAGAGGTACCTACCTATGAAGACGGAAGATAGTTCAAATAACATTGGTGTGTATAACCATAATGACCATTCTTCAAAGGCTAGAAAGAGGGAGTGGGTGCAAGTGGGGGGGAGGTCGTGTGGGCGGGGCGGCCAGGCGGGGCGCAGGGTGCAGCACCTCGGAGCTGGCGCGACTCGCCCACCGGAGCGCGGCTCGAGGCAGTCGCGCACCACACGCCGCTCTCGGCGCGCGTTCCGTTGCATCACTGCACCAAGGCACGAGCTCGACGACCACCGGGACACTACTCCCTCATTATATCATTTCACCGATACGGACGACACTGGCCTCGAAACTCAACCACCTGTAATCGGAAAATAAAGGTGCGTGCCAAGAATGATTGTCGCTAATTAAGCCGATCGGCAGCAGGCACCCAAATAATTGGCGTGGAGGAAGCGCACGAAGCGCAGCCCGCGACCCGCGCCCCTTCAATTAGTGGCACCTGTCCGACACGCGCCGCGCATTAATTCGCACTCGCATAAATGCACCCGCAAAAAATACCAAAATAAACTGGAATCGATGCACCTGCGGCAATCAGCGGCCGACACGGACCAGCCCGAGTGCGTGAGTTGGATGAACGAACACCTCCGAGCAGGATCGAGAGCCTCCAAGCTGCTGGAGATATGATCATGTTATTCAAAGGCAACAGCAGTCGGCTGGAGCACCTCATTGAGAAGATTCAGGCGAACAAAGAAAATCACGACGTCACATCAGAGGATATAAAAGGTTAGCACATATTTTTTATGGGAAATAACTTTTTTCAATATTGCTCACAATTCAATTTCTAACATCATATTCTTGTGTCTCATTGCCCTCATCCCATCAATGAAATCTAAAATACCTACACAGACTCTACCATGAACTTTTTCAGATTATGAGTAGCATGATGTAGAGCTTTTTGGGGACGGCATACTAAAAGCTGAGAACATTTTATTTGTTTGGTTTTGACTGAGGTTACAAAACCTAGATTGTATCGGATAAAAACATTGCGAAACGTGAATATATCGTAAACATTATGTCAACGTCAGTTCTTTTGTAGTCTGTTTTTGTAGGTATTCATTTTGATTCTAATTGAACTGTTATCTTCTCTAAATCTACAATAATCTGATAAGTTTTCCTAACTAGTTTCAAATTGGAGGATCCATTGGTCAGATTCTATCCAAACTAGCCTTGGAAAGTTAGCAGCATTTTTTAACTCTGAATCTCCGGCTACACAAGGGTAATAATTTTCTCAAAATGTGTCTGTTATTGTAACTCGTATATGTATTATTGCGGTATTCACAATGACAAAAAGCTAAGAACTTAAGAAATTGCCATCTGAATTCAGAACTGCTTTGTACATCTTGATTTGGGGTTATCTACCGACTTTTACATTACCAAAAACTGTAGTTTAAAGCCATTTGATTGCTTGAAACTAGTTTTAAGTAAAGTTTGAGTCTTGAGTGAAATTCTGTATTACGTGCCTATATCATCCTCTTATAAACTCTATAATATCTGGTATCTCTATAATATAAACATATCGTCCAGGTACACCAACGTTTTGACAGATTTCCGAGGCTGTGGAAATAAAGAAAACGATTTTTCCCAGTAAACCCATAAATTGCAACTTTCATCAGAGATTCAGATTATAAATTTATAAATGTATATTGTATATATACAAGAATTGCTCGTTTTCGTTTAAATGTCATGATAACGGTCACTTGAATCATTAGGAGTAATAGGACGTATTGAAACTTTGTCATGTGAATCAATTGTTTACTTACGGAATCGCGTGCGGAAATTGATGAATTATGTGTAGATAAGTGCCTATGGTAAGGTGGAAAAAATATATTTGAGTACTTAGGCTCGCCTCCTATTACATAGGTGTTAAATATAGCTGTACCCTAATAACGTAATACACGATCAATCACAATTTGAATCGTTTTGGAACAGATTGCTAATCCATTGCTTCATAACTTCGAAAAAAAAAATCTGCTCAACAACGTAAATAAGGAAAACTGTCGGAATGAAACAGATTAGTCGGAATCGTATACAAAAATGGGTTGCGTAATTAGATAAATAGTTGGTGAAATGTGGGTGAACTACAGGTGCACCCCTGCCAAACCCTTCGGGGAATACAGGCGTGATATTATGTTATTTGTATTATAGCCTTCCTGCCATGAGTCTACGTAAAAGTCCTAACAAGATCCAATCTTCCCAAAAAAAATCGATGATGAATGAATAGCAACACAGGGTGGCAGGGACATCGACGCGAAAATGGTTACCATGGATTCAGTACATGATTCTGAAACCCCCAGCGTTGAAAACTTCGTCGGTTAATTTTAAAAAATCTGTTGTTCCATACATTTTGACCGCGTAGGTATTGCACTTTTCTCAGCAGATATATTTTTTAATAACCGACGACATATTTCAAATCAAGGGGGTTCAGAATCATGGTAGTGAATCCATGGTAACAGTATTCGTGTCGATGTCCCTGCCACCCTGTATACAGCGTTATAGGACCTACCCGCTGCCCTATGGCGACTGACGTCGCAAAGTAATAGTGGAAGATTTTCAATTTAAATGTCCAGATTCTTAATGCAAATAAGATCTCAAGAATTACCTGGGGGAACGCAAAAGGAATTTGTCTCAGTTACCCTTCGCTTAGGGCCAGCCAGCAACCAGTTAACCAGCCTATAATGTTCCTACTGCTGGGACACAGGCCTTCTCTCCTGGAGAGGGAGTGGGCTGTAACCTACCACGCGGGCCCAGTGCGGGTTGATAGATGTCACATGTCTTCGAATTTGTGGTTCTAGGACATGCCGGTTTCCTAACGATCTTTTCCTTCACTGTTTTGAGAGCAGTTACCTATATACCTTTCTGATTTCAGTATAAGTGTTTATTTTTGTGTAGGTAATTCGCACTGATTGGTTTAAATCTAAAAAGCTATAATGAATATTTTTACAGTCCCCTCTCTGTCTCTGATTTGCATTTGTACCAAAAAGGACCGGACTGTAATGACGATCTTCATGAAAATTGAGGGCGAAAGTTGTTGCATTGATAGATCAAAAGTTAAACGCTAAGAGCTTGATGATAGATGTAGGCGCCCCTTATGACTTTAGTTGCTATATGGATGTAAGAAATCTGTTCTAATACAACTCAAAAAGTAAAGAACAACTGAATCTGTTGGAATCTAGACTTGACTTTGGTAATCAGCAAGATAGAACCCGAAATTAAAAAATACGGTGTCGAGTACTATTGTACTCAACTCCAAGAATATCTTGTCATTTGTTCAATGTGACATCGCCTTGACAGATTTTTTTTTTAAACAAATATATGATATGGATGTGATGGATTTGCGCCCCCTGGATGGCAATAGGGTCGCCAGCAGGCGTTATTATTATGTATTACTTATGTTCACCCATTATATGGGTTAGAACATAAATACCCAGACATACCTAAATGTAAACATTTTCTGAAAAATCTCTTAAAGTAGGTAGGACTAAGGTACCCAACGCACATCTATAAAACTTCTTAGTAAATGTTACGACCAACAAGCATTATTATTTCCTAGGCCATTATACTTCATACGAGCAGCCATAAAACATATGAAATCAATAATAATAAACTGTAAAGAGAAAAGGCATAATGCAGCTTTTCCTATTTTATTAATTACTAGCTTTTGCCTATGGTCCCGGTTGCATAGAAAACTAGTTTTTAATGGCTGAGATTTGGGTTCAAGACTTCGATGAATGTTGTACAAAACTGAATGGATTTCGAAAGCAAAAATATAAGTTGGTGCCCATGAATGGTTCTTGTCTTTATCAGTACCTACCATTTATAACTGTAAAGTTTTTGAGCTTGTTTTTGGTAATAGTCCTTTCATCATTAAACAAATAATCTCTCACATTTGTGATTTCATAATTATTTATTTGCTTTGCCTCAGTTCCCCCTCAGAATCCCCGTATCAATACAATGATCACTACCTACGTTCGACCGATGGAAATCGGACAAACTGATGAGGTGTTCCATAACCAAGCAGAATTAGACAAAAATAACATTATTCAAAAGCAGATTTCATGATTTTATCCTTTTACAACATCATTTTTGTACTTAAAAGATGATAATTATTGCTGTTTTGTGTTGCTTCAAATCATGAGGTCTTCACTCATACTGGATGGGTAGTGTTAATTATAATATACTAGAGCTTCTGCCCGCGACTCCGCTTCGTCCGCGTGGAATAGTTACTTTGGGCTAACGCAAAAAAAAACCCCCGATTTTGAAACATCCTTCATTGGTACTCCGCTCCTATTGGTCTTAGCGTGATGATATATAGCCTATAGCCTTACTCGATTAATGGGCTATCTAACACTGAAAGAATTCTTCATTCTGAAAGAAATCAGACCAGTAGTTTCGGAGCCTATTCGGTACAAACAAACAAAAAAATCTTTCCTCTTTATAATATTAGTATAGAATAGTAGCTTATGCTTATTTGCTAGGGATAGGAACCACCATTACCGTTGTCATACCTACTAAATTAATAACCCATAGGTATACTGCGTGCCGCCATATATTTGAAATTAGTACGTAAGTACGTGTTTATAATACATACGTCTGGTTGCATCTTAAAATGGTACTACAATTTATATTATTTTTAGTGTTCAAAACCTTCGCTTTACGGGAAACACATTTACAGCCCATAAAGCGAACAAAGCTTGATAATAGCTTGTTAAAACCGTTGGTTAACAATAAAATTGGTGTTCATCGATAACGGATAACTTGAAGTATAGGAAATCAATATGTTTAAAGTTGTATTTAAATAATGAGGAGAAAGGAACAATAGTATAATGTCCCATTTGCACATAGTATTATATTTATGTCTTTGAAAGTAATCATTATCATTATTCACCCAAGAGGCGTTCACTGTTGGAAATAGGCCTCCCTAAACAGGGTCATAACGACCAACCCTGCTCTTCCCGCATCCAGATTCTACTCAATTACATACATAGCGGTTGTAGCCGCGTAGACGCAGCATAGCAGACGCGTCCGAGCAGCGTAGGCGCATCGTAGACGCGTAGTTGCACACGATTTGTTGATAAATGATTTTTCAATACACTTGCTTGTAAAGTGGCTCTTATTGAAAACGTGTGCTTTTTACTTTATATTACCGCACTAGTGCCGTAATGTGCGGCACAGATAACTAATCTGGATTTGGTCGCGAATCGCCAAAAGTAATAACTTTTAACTTGCCTGGGAATTTAACGCGATATCTACGTGTCACTGATTAAATACGCATTGAATAGGATGCAAGTATTATCACACCCACTTATACTCATATATCCTATGCGTGTTTCTTAACTTTTAATTAAACTATTATATTTAACAACTAAAACGAAAACGACAGACCATAGATGACCGATAACCTTTTTTCAGCCTCATCATGTCAGCATCATGCCAGTGATTGATATTTGAATGGTATTCGTATGAACTATCCTATGCTATTAAATGAGCATTCTCTATTTTCAACCGAGTAGAGATTTGAGCTATTTTGATCTCATCAAAGAGACTTCATGCCTTTTTAACTGTGTAAATAAATAAAATATGATAAATTAACATAATATTTTAACAAATTGTATATTTTTCACTACATATTATATATTAACCTTAACTTACGTATTGAAAACATTATTTTATGTTTATTATATTTTTTATATAGGCTGTTTAGCGGTTTTGCCAGTGCCTTTATTTAAACCTGCGCTTGCATCGCTAGCAGGAAAAACAAGACCAGCGCGCCATTTTCAATAAATATTTGTTATCGTTTAGTTGTGTGCTTAATTAATATAAAAAATACAAAATCATAAATCGTATCAAAAATACGTATTGTCATCAACCGACAAAGAAAAGTTTTTAAAAGAAGCTCCGGATAGTCAGAACCTGGCAAAAGTTCAACTGACCTTCAGTTGAACTTTATAAATCTAAATGTATCATCTCTATAGTTAAATTACTTAAGCATAAGTTCTTACAGCATAAGTATAAGTTCTCAGAGCAGTGGTGGCCCAGTGGTAACGGCCCCGACTTACGAGTTGTAGGTTGTGGGTTCGAACCCAAGCAGGCGCTTTACTTTGTGTAAATAATTTCATCACCACTGCTCTCAAAACGGTGAAGGGAAACATCGTGAGGAAACCGGCATGTCCTAGAACCAAAAAATTCGAAGACATGTGACATCTACCAACCCGCACTGGGCCCGCGTGGTAGATTACAGCCCACTCCCTCTCACAGAGAGGAGGCCTGTGTCCCAGCAGTGGGAACATTAATAGGCTGGTGATGATGATGATGATGAAGTTCTTACAATAAGCCTTATTTTTCCTCGCAAGTGTGTTGAAAATGTTGTATGAAGAGCGTGTGCATTGATCATTACATTCATAACACACTCAGCTACCTTTTCTTATATATAATAGTAAGTACCTAAGCGTGAGTAAAGCTTTGTGCAGACCAGCGCGACTTGTCGCGCGACGTGACACCGGTTATTGTTATACCGTGAAGTTTTCTTAGAAATTGTACCTACCTATTGTTCGTGTCGCGTCGCTCGACAAGTCGCGCTGGTCTGCAAAAGCCTTAATAGCCTTGTGTGTAATGACCAACATAGCACACTTGTATCATAATGTACTATTATTTATGTGTGTAGGTTTAATACAAACACTTTAACATGTCAAAAATTAATTATGTGTTTAAAACTAGATGATTAACTAGATGATTTCGATGTTTCCTGTCTGACTACTCTGGGAAGAAAGACGGAAACAATTTCAGAGGTTACAGTCTCTTTCAAAGTCCAGACATAATCTTGGTTAGATAATAATAATGTGAGGACCTTAAAAATAATAATTGTCTGAAATGGCCCATTGAGGATAGAATCACACAGATTTGAGTGGATCTGTTGCTACACTTCAACTTTTGGTGTGTTCTCATTCTGATTTAGCAAACACAGGCACGTTAAGTTTGATTCAATAAATTAGTAACGAAGCCATAACAACAAATAAAAACAGTTTTTTTTTATATTTGTTACTCATAAAATTAAAATAATTGTTAATAAATGCACATACAAAGTTGAAAATAAAATTCCACCTCGCAAGGTGGCTGTCATACAAATTAAGTTATTGATTTATTTTTTAAACGAACGGATACCAGAAGAGTGTTTCTCAAAACAAATGTACGTAACGAAAAAGTTGTTACGAAATATTGTTACGAAATAGTCCTAGATGTAACTAAATAGTAAACATAAGGCTTGTTATACATACATTGGAGAATTATAATTTATTTAATATGTATATTCGTAATTTTTATGCATTGTTCTCTTAATTATTTATTGTAATAAGTACCTACTTGTATTTGATAGGACCATTTTATGGGATTTAAAATAAATCAAGGGAATATTCTTTTACATAATTATTATTAAAGAAAAAGTCAAAAATTATTAAAATAAAAAAAAACAAGAAAAATAATAATGAAAGTGTGCTTATGTGTGTGTATTTGGGTGTGTGTGTGTATTTGAGTGTGTATGTGTGTGTGTGTGTGTCTTTGGGTGTGTATGTGTGTGTGTTAATGATATTAAAAAAAGTAAACCAAATTTAAAAAACACAAATAACATAATAAAACAAAATTTTAACTTAATCACTATCCAGTAACGATTTATAAATTTCTTCATTATTTTTACACAAATTTAAATTATTTTTTGGCAAATAGGTTAAAAGAACTGTATACACTCAGCTTTACACTGTACTTTTTCGTAACGTAACGAAATTCATAAGAAACGTTACGAAAAAGTAATAAAAATTGTACAAAATTGGGTCTTAAGAAATCAATGGTTTGATAAAACCTGAAACTGCAAATAATATAATACGCTTAAATGTTCTTACGACACGTATTACAGTAATTTAAGTAAATCAAGACTTACCTTAATGTGAAAAAATGCTATAGTATTTCTTGTAACGAAAAAGTAATCTCACCTAAACAACACGTTCAAAACTGATTTTCACATTAAAAATTAAGGCGGAGACGTCAGACCAACAGCCAATCAGAATGAAGCTAGTGTTGCCCGTGTTAAAAGGTAACGGATGCGTTCAGAAATTACGTGGAAGTAGGAATAAAACGTAACTAAAGAGTAAGTTACTAAAAAGTAAATGACCAAGACTCATTTTGTTTTTCGCATTTTTTAAATCTTTTTATTATGAAACCCCATAGAAAATCACTATTATACAGAAACTCAATTTAATCAAGATCCGTAATACACAAAAATGCATAATATTAACGCGACCTAACGTATTTTATGAAGTGTTACAGGTATGAGGTCGTAGGGTGGCAATTTGATTTTTGTATGAAACGCAAAAAACATCGTTTTGAAAAAGCTTTCTAAAATTAGGTAGATATTATAATTATAATATTTATTCTTCACAACTTTAAAGTTTAATAGTTTTTATTCACAATTACGTTATTTTTTGTACGTATGGTTAAATAAAAACATCGTAATTTTGTTACTATTTCGAGGCACACTTTTTTTTCAACGGATGTACATTTATTTTGAGAAATACTCAGAAGTAACTTCTCAGTTGTTTCAGTCATTTATTTTGAAGGTCAATAAAACGCTTTTGCAATGCCTACGTAGAGTATTACAGCTGAAAGTGTATCTTTCCATTTTGGTAGAGTTATAACGTTTTTGGTTTGATCACAACTGAAAGTGTAGAAAAAGTTTCTCATCGACGATTTTTTATAGTTTAGAACTATAGAATACTAGCTTCTGCCCGCGACTTCGTCCGCGTGTCTATAACCTTCCTCAAGAATTGGGCTATCCAAAAAAAAACATTTTTTTCAAATCCGACTGGTAGTTCCGGAGATAAGCCACAACAGACAAACAAACAAATTTTGCCTCTTTATCTATACAAATAATATTATAAAGTTTAGATAACACAAGCAATAAAAGTACTTGTATAGCGTGTATTGTAAGTAAAAACCAAACGTGAAACTAAAAAAAATATTCAATTATGCAAAAGCTTGCGTAACTGGTTTTTCTGAAAATTAGCAACATTGTAGGTATTGATAAACGAAATAGTCACACTTAATGAACAATTTCTTAAGTTTTTAATTTGTTAATGACGAGCACGTTCATTAGTAAGTACGCCAAAAATTCCTTAAAAACTATTTACATCATGGCACTCTCAGAAACAGGTACAATACATCTATCCCACTACCTAAGTAACAAGAGCTCTTTCAGACGTTCAATCGAATTTCGTTTTTTGTGTTTTATTCTTAAAAATGTTAAGTAATTAGGAATTAATTATTAAGATCAAATTACAGTGGGTTGAGTAGGTTATATTGATCATAACATGAACAAAAACAGCTACCTACCTGTTGTTTGTCACCGTTTACGTAATGTTAATGTATGATGATGTCCAATAAATAGAAATAAACAAAAATTACGATACAAACAAAGAAAATCATTCTAAATTATAAAATAATTCTAAATTGTTGACTTAAATGTGTGTACCAAACAATAAAAAAAACATTTTTATCATTAAAACAAGAATAAAACTGCACACGCTAATCTTTCAATATCTAGTTAGAAGTAGACCGGTTGCAGGATGCCGCATGATACAGGATCGTAAAAAAATCATTCGGCTATCTTAATGTAAATGAATGGTCGTCGTTCCGCTCTCCACTTATGTAGCCGCTGCAATTAAACTTTAATCAACTCGTTAATCTCCTATCCGTGTCGTCGCAAGTAATCAGGCTTAAAATTGCGTGCAAACAAATCTGAATCAATCACGCCAGCGAAGCCAGGTGTTATTGAGGGTTACATCACCGTCTTCTACAGCTTTTTAGAGGTACTTCCTTAGATAGTTAATTGCATTCACAAGGTCTGTCGGATCATTGTCTGTTCTGCATCCTTCAATTAAGAAATGCGTTGAGCAAAAGCATTTGTTGAAGTTTTGGAGCGTCAAGTTATATATTCAGTTGCATTTTTGCCAATTTTTATTGGGGTAATGCAGAATATTCATTATCTATCACCTTTTGAAAAAATATAGGCCTTTTAACTTGTATTAGGAACCTACACAAAACAAGAGTTTTGATGATAATGATAACAAACTCAGACACATGTATTCATAGAAAAGTAACTAAGTACAAATGATTACGTTCACATATCCTGGCTACAGTGGGATGAGAATAAAATTATAAAAATATAAGCAGTAATCTCATTAGAACTTAACATCGCATTAGCGAAATCAAGGTCTACGAGCATTATAAAGTGGTTTGTCGGTTTTCCATGTCGGCTAGCGATTGGCGTTGATTACCGAGGCGCCGGTCGAGGTGTCTCGTAGACGGCGCAATTAGGAAGTGTGCTTCCGCCGCCCACCGGTCGCCGGCGGCGGCGCCACCGTCACCCGCCGAGGAATTGCCTGCAATCGCTGCTAATTACGGCTATCCTCAGTGACCGGCCACATCCACCGAGCGCTGCTAAAATTGCACGAGTCCCGTTATTTGTTGCGCGCGCCAAGTGTTATTTGTTGCCCAGACCTGCCTATTTATTGGCCTCGTTCCTCGACGTATCATTACTGTTTTTTCAGTTGTCTTCGGAATTATTGATACATTGATCAAATAATTAGGTAGGTGCTTAATATCGATATCTGAGAAGCTGACAGAGACTATCCAGGAAGCCTATGCCACCTTTTTTTTCACAAACGCAGGATATCTATTTGAATGAATCCATATTAGATTCTATAATGTCGTATATTCCCAGCTATCATTATTTTGACCATTAGTGGAAGTCGTTACCGCGTCCGGGGCGTGGAGTGCGACAGATTGATATAAATAGTTCCTCTTATTAAATGTGCTCGGAAGGGAAATAAGTCGTAAAAGAAATGTTATATTGCGAAAAAATGTAATGAATAGCTTATTCCCATGATAAATTACGGTTATTATGCTAAGCACCTAGTCGATGGATTTAAATGTGGGTATATTGCAAATTAATGTTGTTAATTATATTTCTATTTATCTTTCTGTGAATTAGAGACCCGAGAGCGGGCTTTACTCAGGTAACGATTTTAATTATAGTAAGTGTTTTTCTAGGTTAAATCATACAAACGGAACATACCTACCATCCATGATTTTATAATTTATTGTTAGAAAAAATAATCTAGGTTAGAGCCTTATTAGAACTTGTCGTGCAACTTGTATAATTGGATCTTTCATAGGAGCTTCGGAAAGCCCATCGAAATAAAATCAAGGAGGCAAGATGGACATACAAACGTGCGAGTGTGAATATGCTGCAAAAATTGCAGCCACACACAGCAGCACACATTAAAATTGACTTATTTAGGTAGGTAGGTAAGTAGCAGCACTACTCCATTCCATTTTAACCAATTCGTGCAATCAACTCCACATAAAAAGGTACAAAGTAGGTATCTATACCTAAAGAGCAAGGATCAAGGAACGAGGATCTTTGGCCAACATTGTGGCGTTGAGCAATTGTGAAATTGACACATTTTTATTGAAAAAAACCAAGATGGCTGCGTTAGTTCGATTTTGGCACGCGCCAAAAGAACCTTGCTGCGTTGTATCCCGTAAAATCTTCGTTAGGGTTGTACGCAGCTAGGCATAAGGCAGCCTTGCGCCTGGCTACCTCCCGACATTAGTCATCATTAGCGCCGACGCCGCTCGTCATCGCGGCCCATTCAATTTGTTTATATTTCACGCCACTCCGAGGCCCGAGGTGCCGCAGACATATTGCCTCTAGCCCTAACACCGAAATATGGACCCTTACCAATATTTATGGTAGCTTTATCCGAGATGTGACTGTCTCTCGTAATGTGCTTTACACACCTTGGAAAATCTTCAAATTGATATTATTATTCTTTACAATTTGACAGGTAACGACTTTTAGCGTTTATTGGTAAATGAATTGTCATAAATTGTGTTTCAGAGACTCCTTTGGGATGTAATATCGTTGGTTTTGTACTGCCTGGGTACCAACATAAGGTAGGTTGTTTAGGTGGGGGTAAAGAATCATGACATAAGGTATAACAGGTCTATTTTGAGGTAAAAGTAAACTTATCTACATTATAATGTTTTCATTTATTGTCTGCTTGTGGTTAGGGCATGCAATTATCCGCCCATTTTACTATTCGAATATTTCGGATACTGCCAGACAACTATTCGAATATATTCGGATAATATGGATATTTTGGATACCATTGTAAAAGAGGTAAATCAAACTTATATTAGTTTAAAATCTACATTTTTATTACAAAAACTAAAGTATATCAGTTCGCACTAAAAGCAAAATCTGTCCGATCTGTCATTGACAGATACGAGAAAAAAAAAAAAAAAACCACGAGTTACCTACCAATGGTATAATAGATCGTGAGCTGGTCAAATGCTATCTTTGTTAAGATGGCTAGAACAATTGAAAGCACATTAGATGAAGACTGGAAGTCTTACAAAATAGTGCTTGGTAATAAATGAGACAAAATCACATCACTGACATTGCTAGATGTCAAAGTATCTGATGTATAAGTTGGATCAGCACAAACTAATAGCCACGAATGACATGTACTTTCATCGATTCCCTGAATATGTACTATTTTCTGTGCGTTTCGGGTCATTCAGTTCTCGTTATCGCGATTGTGCAGTCCTATCTTCCGTTAGACATAATATATGTGAAACTTTGAAAAACCCAATCCGGAAAGTCCTCTTTAGGAATACCTCCTAAAGAGGACTTTCCAGATTGGGTTTTTACGGTCCAGGCAGGAAACGAATTAATGCAAATCATGAATGCCGAGAATCATGATGAGGCCTCTGCTCCACATTCCTACTTCAAAACAGCTTATTCAAGTGTAGCAAATCCTAACCTTTTCTTTATGTTTCATTTAGCAGGCACTCTATTTTGGTTTTGTGAGATCTCGTCAAGCAAGACACAATACCGAGATGAATCTAGAGAACAACACTAGTAATCAAAGCCATCATTCTTGCCAATGCCTTTAAAGTAAATGCCATGCTTGTCAAAGCATTCACTGTTGATGGTTAACCTGCAGAGTCCTTTCGATTTCTTTGCTTATTTTCTCTGTTAAAGTAAATGATATTTCAGTTTCTGCTGCTTGTAATCACTGAGTGCTACGTCATCACCATCGCTGTCGTCAACTGAAGTCGAACTCTGTGCAAAAGCACTTAAAAAAAAAAAATCTCTTCTAAATTTTCTCTATGATGAATCTACATAGTAATTGTGTCATTAGATGGATTTTTGAAGATATAGCATGAATTGTCACGATTGCGAATACCTATTTTATTAAAACACAACGTTAAGGGGGATGCGCTAAGATAGCCCGCGAAATTCAAATTTTAATTCGTCTTCTGCAATTTGGAGCTCAGTGTCAGGTTGTGTGTTGATTAAAATATGATTCGCGACCGTAACAAATATGGTTTTACAGAATTATAATCATTAGAATTAGCAATACAACTCCTTAAGTTAGCAAAAGTGTCAAATGTCATGATTTCATGAATTAGTCATTCAATACAGTTACATGAACTTAGAGAGTTGTATTGATGACTGTTATGATTATAAATCTATAAATAAACATTTGATACGGCCGCGAATCTTATTTAGAACAACATTCAACCTGATACTGACCTGCAAATTGCAAAAAACGTAAGAAAATTTGAATATCGCGGGATACCTGGCGCATCCCCCTTAAATTTTATATTCATCATCATCATCATCATATCAGCCGAAAGACGTCCACTGCTGGACATAAGCCTCCCCCAAGCACCGCCACTTCGACCGATTCTGTGCTTCCCGCATCCAGCGAATTCCTGCGGCCTTTACTAGGTCATCGGTCCATCTTGTGGGAGGCCTTCCAACGCTACGTCTTCCGGTACGTGGTCGCCACTCCAGAACCTTTCGGCCCCATCGGCCATCTGTTCTGCGAGCAATATGTCCTGCCCATTGCCACTTAAGTTTGGCAATTCTTCGGGCTATGTCGGTTACCTTGGTTCTCCTGCGGATCTCTTCATTTCTGATTCGATCACGTAGGGAAACTCCAAGCATAGCCCTCTCCATTGCTCTTTGGGTGACTTTTAGCCTTCTAATTAGGCCCATTGTGAGCGACCACGTTTCAGTGCCATAAGTCATCACTGGCAACACGCACTGGTCTCATACCACAGTGTCTCAAGACTTTCGTCTTGAGACACTGTGGTATGTGGGACGAGAAGATATTGCGTAGCTTCCCGAACGCTGCCCAACCGAGTCGGATTCGACGATTGACCTCTTTCTCGAAGAGTTTCCTTTCAAAAGAGTGGGTCTTAAAATGAACATGGACAAGACAAAGGTCATGTCAAATGCCCATGTAACACCCGCCCTCATAAAGATCGGAGACGCTACGCTCGAAGTTGTAGACGAGTATGTTTACCTAGGACAAACTGTTCAGCTAGGTAGGTCCAAATTTTATATTATCACAAGGAAATTGGAACAAAACTAACTATCCGTATTATCCGTTTTATCCGGATAGTAAAACAAATATTATTCGGATAATATTTTCGACGGATATCCGGATAATTCGGATATCCGGATATCCGAATAGTATGCCCTAACTTGTGGTACACAGAAAAATTAAGAAAATTGCGAGTAAATTACGCAATTTGCTAAGATCTCCGACCGATATTAATCACAGGGCCAATACCTATGTAATAAACAAAATATAATTTAAGTGTTATTTTCTTACAATAATCTTACTTTCGTTGTATTTGTGGTTTAAAAAAAAAGTTTTTAGCATTTCTCGTAGCTTTCTGAATCGAGTTGCTATTTAATAAATAAAATCTGTCAAGTGCGAGTCGGACTCGCACACGAAGGGTTCCATACCATGTCGTACAAGATTTAACACTATGAATTTTTGTAATACTTTCGTAAAGGCAACAACAGAGGCGCTATAAAAAAACAAAGATTTGTAAAGAAATTGTCTAATTTTAATGAGAAAATGTTGTTGTGTTAAAATATAGGTGTAGGAGTATATTTCATTTATTTTAAGAGAAAAATATTAAGTTAACTTTATGCAGTAACATGCATTAACTAAAGTCAAAGTTATTTATTTGCTACTAACATAGTATTAGTAGGTATAAATAGGTATATATGGTAGGTAAGCAGGTAGATATGTAGGGTAGGTTAGGTACCTACCTACCCTGGTAAGAAGGGTAGGGTAGGTAGGTAGGGTAGGTAATTAGGTAGAAATAGGTAATTAGGAAAGGTAGATGCGCCGTAGATAAGTACTTAGTGCTAACCGTGCGAAGCCAGGCCGGGTAAATCTAGTTACTTATAAATAAAAGGATTTCTCTTGCTACATCAGACTATATTGTACAAAATAGAATGTAAGTAGTACGCCAAATTTTAATTATAACTGTGCGTTTGCACTGGCGAAACATTCACAACAAAACATGTTGGAATCTCTATTTTCTGTCAAATTTTCATACAATGTTTGACAGGAACTAGAGATTTCAACATGTTTTGTCGTGATGTTTCGCCAGTGCAAACGCACGGGTCAATACAGGTATTTATTTACGTTATTTTTGATAGTCATACAGAAATCTATTATTTCTTACTTATTATTTTTACACATCCCATCGGACTATGAGTCACACACTCTCTTCCCTCACTGGGAAGAGAGTGCACTCGTGTCTGCGCACACACTTGTGCACTATAATATCTCCCGCGCCGAAGGCCAGTCTCCGTTGAGATTGGCCGCCATGACCGAATATTTTTACACCAATAATTTTTCTCAATATGAAATTGTATCCACAACAGTTTAAGCTAGGTAACTGAATAGTACACTGTATGTGCCAGCATTCATTTCAATGTTACTGAATATATTGTCTATTGGAGTGTAGTTTTAACACGAGGTACACACATCAACACCGTCTAGGGATACTTTGAAAAAAGTCGATAAAGTTCTTGAACTCAAAAAATACTGGCCGGTTTTAAAATCTTGTGAAGAAAGTTTATTTCGTAGACCTTTTTGGATGACCGTTTAAATGATCGAAATAGTATATGCTGCCATGATAGTAGGTACTTACTAATTCCATGTCATTACTCCGACTATTAAATAGTTATCTGTGGAATTTATATCGCATAATATTAGCATGAAATACAAAATTATTACTTTAAGTTGCAGAAAATCGCCCATATTATATTAAATACGTTATGAATCGGCGTTTTTAGTATTTGTTGATTATAAACAGTATTATGTTACATGATACACACAAGTTTCAAATTCCTAATTTGTTTAGTTGTTGAGATAGAGCTCGTACAAAAATGGTCTAAAACAGACAACTTCTACGGCCCCCTAATTCATCATTTTTGAAGATAAAAACAAATAAAAATTATATTTATTCTCTACTCGATGAGCTCTAGAAAATGATACCCCACATGCCAGGGTCAGATATATTTTTTTTCAAAATTTAATTTTATTGTATGGCGACCCCCCTTTATTTTTTAATTTTATTATTTGTTGCTCTTGCGGCAATAGAAATGCTCAATCTGTGAAATTTTCAACTGCCTACCTATTACGGTTCATGAGATAGAGCTCGCTGACAGACAGACGGACAGCGGAGGCTTATGAATAGGGTTCCGTTTGTCACCCTTCGGGTACGGAACCCTAAAAATATCGTTAAAACCCACACCAAACAGGATGCATTTATTTGAGACTTCCTTTTTTCACAAATTAATATTGACCTGTATTCAAAAGTACGTAATGAAGGAAAAGCCATTTTCTCAGACGAAGAAAACATTTAGAAGAAAACTCAATGGCATCTCGTTATTTTTTTGACCTCGTAAGGCCAGCTTTTATTGAAGTAATATAATACCAAAAAGGATTTAATTATTCTTTTTTGAAAATTATTGCTGAAGAAGCCAGTCAAAAAATGTTAAAGTTAACATTAATAGAAATAGGTATCATTACCTACTTTTACTTATGGAATGAATATGTACTTTTTGTTTTACCACTCCGCTCGACAAGATTTTGTATTATCATGTCTGTCTACTAAGAAAATTTTACAAGTCATCTATCCATCTCATCTATAGGTAGGTACAGGTACACGGGCTTGCAAAAACCGTCGATATTTTTTACCGGTAAAATAACCGGTAACAATATTTTTTTTACCGGTAAACCGGTAAATTGGTAATGGATGTATTTAAAAAAAAATCTTTGATAATAATAAAAAATTTGTAAATAAACTATTTCACCTAAAATGAGAAAATAAATAAATAAACTTGGATGTAAACGAAATTATTTATTTTAAATAAAGTACAGTACATTCATGCCATAAAAGACAAGCAAATAGTAATATGAAATATTTTTATAGTTAATGAAAATAATTAATACAATTATTTTTTTAAACTCTCAAGTTCAATCAACAATCAAATAATAAGTAATTAAGATAATGCTTCAGATTCAAAATATGTTATTATCAAATAATAATTAGTCTTTTTTTATATTTTTAATAATCTTCTTACATATTTATAGCTGCAACATTAAGATATTATTGAGATCAAATAGTAATTAGCAATCAACACTTTACTATGCCATAAAATGATCAGACATTTTTAAACAAGTAAGTATATTCAAATGAATAATCATGTGTAACACAATAAATCGATGAGTAGTATCAAAAAATTTTTGTGATAATAAGTTTTTTATTAAAATTAATAAATTAAACTTACCGTTGCTTCGTAGATTGTAACAAATAAAACATCCAATACCGTTGAACACAAGCAAAAAACAAAGACAAAATAAAGAAATCAACGTAAACGTCAAAACTGTGAACATACATGAAAATTTTGTCCATAAAATATTTATGGACAAAATTATACACCGGTAAATTACCGGTTTCATTTATTTTTACCGGTAAATTTATAACCGTCTAAATAGGCGGTTTACCGGTAAAACGGTAAACCGGTATTGCATGCCCTAGGTACACCTATCCGACAGATAGACTACTTAGATTCGCTGAAAATATGTTCATAAACCACCTTCTCTTTTGCTGAAAATATGCAAAAAGGAAAAATAAAGATATTATCATTCTAGTACCTGGGCAACCGAGCTCTGCTCTGGTGAAAATAGAGAATGCTCATTTTATAGTACTTATAACTTTCATCGAAATCGTTAGAGCCCTTTTGGAGAACGTGTTACAAATTATGTATATTATTATAAATTATTATTCACAAATATTGCTCGAGGATTAGCTTACTTTTATTCTTGTGCATAAAACACGATCAAATCTTGTCAAAAACAAAATGGCGTCTGACAGAAAGTGCTACCAATAGCGTCACGGGTCAAGTTATAATGAACGTACTTTATACCAAATTGTCTTGCGACGTGAGTTGACGTGACGCTTCTTGGTGTTGACCGTCCACCCAATTATCCTACTTCGATTTTAAAGTTGCATTCACCCTAATTGATACTCGCAATTAATAGAGCTTGGAAAAAAACATTAAGTACACTCCTTTTTGAGCAGTCGCGTAAAAAGAGTAGAAAATGAATAAAAACTCATTCGGTTCATAATTTCATTTTCATATTTTTTGACATGAGAAACTCTACCAAAAATGTATATTTTATAAGGCTTCCCGTAGTCGTAGCACATGTCCCAATAGGTATACTTATTTTAAACGACAGAGGTTGGATTGCAAATTGAAGATTGCGGCTATTTGACAGTATATTTTTTTTTTATGTGTGCTGGTAGATAATTTCAACCAACCCCGGTCTCCTCTACCCAATTTATAAAATTTTATCCAATTTATATAATTAATTTATCATCATGCCCAAACCAAATTTTTGCTAAACCTAACATACCAAAGTTTCAGAAAGTACAAAATAAAAAACCACAGCAACAAACCCATTAAATTAAAATAATTTTGAACTGCGAGCGCAATCGGAATTTAAGTTTTGAATATAGAAACAATTCGGCCCGAAATTCATTAATAAATGGCGTACCTGTATAGCCATAGTTCCTGTCTGTTGACGCGGTTTTAGTATAATCGCGTTTCATCTGCTGGATTACCAGACCTACTGCAGCCAAAGTGTGGCACTCTGTGCTATCCGCACTTGGTTATATCTCGACCAGTCGTCGACTCAGCGCTTCTCCTCCACGTTTATTTACTAAGCGTACTGCCAAAGTGTGGCACTCTCTGGCAGCGTCTGTGTTCCCTTACACGTATAGGTAATAGTACGAGAGCCCACGACCAAAATTTTTGTCTCATAGCAATACGGCCAAAACCGCATCAAATCGATAGATACGATTATCCTGAACTCGAAAATACCAATATCAGACATTTTCCGCGTAGCGTTTGATCTGACCGAATTTTCAAAATTGTCAAAGAATTTTACCGAACTGCATCATAGCAATATGTCTGATTTGCAGACTGTAGTTGAATGATAGTTCTGAGATACCGGAAACATATTTTTCAGACGTTAGTGGTGTAGCGCAAACCCGTAAAATCACTTAAAAAAATTAAAAATGAGACAAAAAAAATGTCTCATAGCAATACGTCTGAAAATCTTTTTTATTAGTAAATTTTGGTTATTTGATGCAAACAAAACAATTTTCAGACGGAAATGTGAACGCATTAAATTTTGAGACCGTTTTGTAAATGTTAACAAATTTTACCGATCGGTATCATAGCAATATGTCTGAAAATTGTTGGACATGATAAAATAAGTTGTCCACATGTGCAAAAAAATTATATCAGACAAATTAAGTGTAGCACCTTCTCTATCAGACAACTTTTCGATACTCAGATATTGATGTGATTTTTTCACTTTCTCAATCGTTGTTTCTTTACAAAACACACAACTCAGGTCCGACATTTTACACCACCACAACCGCACAACGTATGACAACTAAGTGAGCGTTGTTCCAACGTTTGGAGCAGCTGGCGAGTGAGCTGTATAATAGTAAGAAAGGGGCAGGAGCGTAACAAGCGCTGAGGTTGTTGAAATTAAATACTGATTGATTTGATAGTTTTGGTTTTATTTAAAGCACACTTGAGTAACTTTTACAAAAGAAATAAGTAATGACATCTGTCATCTGTCAAAGTACATATAATAGACAAGGGAGATTCTTGAATATCTATGAAGGCTGTAAATTTAAAAAAACATTTAACAGAGGCGTCGGCCAGGCGACTCCGAAACGTTATTTTCGTTTTTGGGAGTATATGCTACACTTAAAGTGTCTGAAAACAGGTTTTTGGTAATCATGGCAGCAATACGAAAAGTTGAAAAAAATAATTATCCGTATTGCTATGATACAGGTCGGCTAAATTTGTTGACATTTTCAAAAATGTGCTCAGGCTATATGCTACGTGCAAAATGTCTGAAAACAAACTTTTTCGTAATACAATTATAAAATCTATGTACATTTTCACTATCAGACCTATTGCTATAATACCGACTGTCTTTTTTTTTTTGACACAGCAGAAATGGCCTCCCACGCAGTTGCTACACTTTCGACCGTTACTACACACCTAGTCGGGTTCAGAATCATACAATCTAACGATTTTATAGGGTTTTTGCCGTATTGCTATGAGACATGGTTTTGGTCGTGGGCTCTCGTACTAAATATAAATAAACGAAAACTATGAAAATAACATTAGAAAAGTATAAATAATTTCATATTAAAAAGAATGTTCAGTGTATTTATGGTCTAAAATAATTTTTTATACATTTCCAAGTATCGATTTCGGATATTCTTCTTAGAAACGAAATTAAAAAGAAAATCGTTTAGCATAATCGCTTTCGCACATCATTACAATAAAAAACGAATAAGTGAAGAAGTGATGAAATAACGTTAAGATCTGGGCATTTCCTTGTTGTCTAAAATAATCTGAATAATGTTTGTCATAATTATTTATCGTGGAATACATGTGAGTTCCTAGTTTAGTCATTTCGACATTATGATTTCAAAAAACCTCCTAACCCCTACCACAGATAATATAATACTACGTACAGATACCCAATCCCATACAAAGAAATGAGACCTCCCTAGTCGGGCTATTGACTGGCTAAATGTACTACAGTTATGACAAATTGAGTAAAACGCCATCTATTACAAAGAGCCCTAAACAAAAAGGTTTTATCTTTTTTTGTTGAAAATACGAGATTTATGAGTTACAATAGATAAATCAGCATTAAACAAGGAAGTTTTGATTTTTACTAATCTTACTTCAGCCAAAATCTTCCGTTTATCGCTTTTTAGTGACTGTTAATTTCATAATTGTTACCTATGCTGCCATCTATAATCTTTTTTCAAGACTAATTATAATTTGTTCGAATTGGTACCTCATGTAACTTGAACAATATATGAATTCGTCAAATAATTAAGTAAATGATGTCCAGGATCCTAAATTGTAAGTATTTTTGCCTCGACCACCACTATCATCAAAATGGGCACTCGCATTTACACACTTGGATTTTATTAAGGTTGAGCGCGCTAAATATGAAAGATCCAATGGCATTGACATTATGGGGGTCCAATGAGACCCGCTTCCGAGCCAGCGGAGATTCGTTTGTTCGGTTCCAATCGGGGGCATTTCCGAACTATCAAATTACTTAATGTCATCTAGGTATCTACTTAACCAGGTCTTCAACATCCTCTGCGGTCAATCTATTGAAGATTCACGAAAAAACACTGACTGGAAGGATGCTAATAAGTTGAAAGTCATCCGGTACAGATTGTCAGCCTTGATTCTTAAGCCAGTAATCTGATGGTAATAATGCATATTCCTTCCGTACACAAAGAAACTACAGCTAGCAGATATGATAATTTTATTTTGGTTGTTTTACATCAGAGGCACTGGGCAGCGTGGGCAGCACGGCCGGCAGCTCTTGGCCATCCTCGACGCCGGAGCCGTCGCCGTCGCCGGCGTCCACGCCGACCTCGGCCGACGCCGCTGACGCCGAGGCCGAGCCGCCCTTCACGCTCGGCGCCACCGAGCACACCCCTTACCAGTGCCAGTTCTGCGATAAAGCCTTCCCCAGGCTCTCTTATCTCAAGAAACATGAACAGGTATTTATGTTTACGATGTTACTTTTGCTCGTTACCTACTTGAACGACGGTTAACCAACGCGTCTCATCCTACACTCGTAATCTTCATTAAACTCCGCAAGACATACTTAGAGAGATCTAGACCAACGCAGTAACATTTGAACTAGGTAACATATACTTATACGTTTACCAGCCGTCCTCTCATTTCCATAAAGTAACGAAGCTAACAGCTTCGTAGACAATACGACTGCTGCGGCAATCATATCTGTGAATCCACAGCCCAGTTTCGCCATGCAATGCCCTCGCTTCATTAGCAAGTAGATACCCAAAACAGCCCATTTACAGAGCCGGTGCGTAGATATGCATCGCTCTCGGCTTGCAGCGCTGGCGAGCTGAGGGCTGTGACGTGAGCGGCCATTATGCCGGCCGTACATCTCGGCTCCTTTGTGTCGCGCCGATCTCGCCGCGTTACGATTACGACACACGCCGAGACAGATCTAGCTGAGATAGGACAAATAGAAACGTCACTTTGCATGCCGCCGCGAGCTGCTCGCCTACATACGGATATGGATCAGCACGTACACTTCAAGTGGCAAAACCGTCACCTCGTTCAAAATTAAAATTAGGGGAGGTCTTGCTCATATACATTTTAGATAAGCGAGACGATTATCTAGAAAGGATTTCATTAGATTATCGGTATGCAATTGGCGTGTTGCGCTCGCGTCGATATCGATCAAGCGCATCGCGACGACCGTTGCTGGTGTCGGGTGTGCGCCGACAAATGTATCGCGCGATGATCGCGTCGCGGAGCCGCGACAGCAGCGCGGTGACGGCCGGAAATAGGCTTGCGATAACAACTCCCTAGCCTAGCTCGCCACACCTTTATCATCGCGCCGCTGCTTGGGAAAGGCGATCATTATAAGAATAAATCAATTACAGAGTCCACGCATACTTGCCATTCGTCTTGTTCTCGTTGCGCCTCCGGAGAAATCGTAAAGCAGTAAAACGTCTCGAGGAAAATATTACTTTAATGCTGAAATACCATCGATAGCTTGGAACAGTTCTTGGCCGTCCAGCTTAATTAACCCGTCGGTCGAATACGTATTGTGCTTGATAGAGGTAATCGAAATCGTAAAACTTTCGAAGTTCTGTGGATATACACAATGCTGCGTAAGATTGTACCACGAGATAGACTAGAGCGGGAGAATATAAAGAAAGTCGACCTCGGCGTGGAGAAATAGTAGCTTGACACAGGGCTTTACGATCGTCACAAAATTATGTAGTAGGTGGCGTGTGTTGCTGTACACTAGGAATTGATTTCCGAGATAGTCTCCTGTCTCATTAAATCTATCGGATTGGTAAACTTGCAATCCTCATTAGGAGCATTCAGGTGCTCACACGATCGTAAGGATCTTCTTCAAGTTAAAATACTTTTTTGGTGACTGTACGAGCTTCTAATATCACAAGTCACGGACGGACGATTTATATAGACATCTCCTTTGTGACTCCTCATCAGATGCATGTCACATGATCACATCTTACAAGTTGAAATCATCGAAATCGAATAAATTAAAACCGAATAGCATTGATATTTATGTGTAATTATACTATTTAAGATATTCTTAAAAATGTGTTACAACTACAGTAATTTATGATTTTGACATACTAACTCGAGGTACTTACAAATATGGATGAAAAAAAAAATTTGAGCACGCAGAGAGATTCACATCTTAATATCAGTAGGTACAAGCACCAACGAAGTAGAGCTACTGTTTCGGAGAACTTGTGATTCACGAGAATATTAAGATTTTTTATCATAAAGCCTAACATTTTTCTGCATGCGCACCGCGGCGCATAGTGAAGGGGTACATTAACTTTATTCTAGTCATGTAGTACTTAAGATTTTTTGTGTTTTGTAGACAAGGTGACTTATTTTGCAGTGAGCACCGGTTCAGATGCAAACAAAGTTATGTTAATAGCAACATTGAATGAGTATGAACATAACAAACAATATCAAACTGGAGTTTGCGTGAGGTCTGAGGTGTTATCGCCGCAGCGATGAGGGCCAGCGGGCTCACTTGACCCCGGGCTCTACCGCACCTGACCATGTGAACCGACCATGTGGCGCTGTTATTCATCTGAGAAAGTCGCTCAGTAGCCGCCCGCTGCCCATTCCCAAGCTTTTATTGGCTATCACGTTCACCTCAAACTAGTTTAAAATGTTCTTGGTGCGCTTTACTCGGAAGGCTCACCACCATTAGGAGCGTAATGTCGGTCGCTCTCACGGTATTTGTTAGCAGTTTAAATAACGAGCCGTGATACATACCAGTCGCGTGTCTTTTTACCATAAGCGCTGTGTAGTGTCGTGGTGGGAGCAGCACGCGGCGGCCAGCAGGGCTCCGCGGTGCACCCAGGGGCCGAGCCCCCGCGGCGACCCCTGATCGTTTCGCTTATTGAATTCTCGCACGAAGTATCATGATGACAAGGGCCAATATTTTGTAAGAGCAACAAAACATTTATATGAACGTCGCTTACCTGTTCGACAATCAATTGCAAACAGTAATATCGCAAACACAATAAAACAACGTCTGTTAAGAGAGCAGCTATCGATTAATCGATTGTCAATCTCGCGAGCGTCTAATTGGTCTACGCTGAGGGTAGCTTCCTCTTAAGTGAGTGCGTGGGCATGGGCGCTGGCCGGAGCGGGGCGCGATTTATCGTGCACGGACGATCAAATTTATTAATTCTGTCAGGGGCCGATTGCTCCAATTAAGTGAGTGGAGTAAACATGCCGCTGCTATGTTTATGTGTTGCCGTACCGGTGCCGAGGTAGTGCGCCGTGCGCGGGCGCTTCGCGGTAAAATTCGCACGTCACTCACCGCTAATCACAACATGTGATTTAAATATCACTTGCAAGTCGCGTCACTAGTTTATGTGAATGGAATTTAATTAGAAGTTGGTTCTTTTTGGTTTTTAATCAATACAATTAAGTGAATATATCTAGTTAAGTGCTTAGCCTACTATAGGGCCATAAATATCGTGAGATAAGTGATCTGCTACTGAACTGATAGATGCGTAATCTTTGGATTTATAAGACACTAGACAGTTTGCAATCTGCGTTTTGTATTTAAAAAAGTTGATGTTTACCAAGGGCGAATCCAGGCCGGGGGAACAAGGCCCCCCCCAAACGTTGTAGGTAAAATAAAATCGAAACGTCTGAATGGACTAGCTTGAATGCAAGTACATATATTATATATCAAGAAATTGCTTCAATGAGGAACGCTGAAGAAGTAGGCTACTATATCTTGATTGAAAAAGAATTAATCCCAAAACCATCAAATCATCAAACATAGTGCAATTAAGATATGGGAGACACTTCTTATCTGTCTGGTCCATGAGCCCCTCCCAGATATAAATCCTGGATCCACCCTTGCTGTCTACGGTAATAAGTAATAACTAATAACGTAACAGTGTTTAAGGATATTTGAATCTTCGTTGACATTCTGAAATCTGTACACGCGTACAGATGAATATAAAGAAAAAGCTTACGATAACGTAATCGTTTGAAAGAAACTTGCTCAGAATTTTAAAATATTTTTTTGGTTCTACGAACTTATTTTGCAAACAAAAGATGAACCTTTTAAAGTATAAAGTTATGTTCAAAAACACATTTTCTGATAAAACAGTTAGATACCAAAAGCAAAGGAAAGTTCTAGTTTTATAGTTGTCATAAAATAATAGTAAAACAGTAGATCTGAGAAGAAAGCTCCGAGGCGGCGGAAGCGGGTCCACTTAGCCCAATTAGACCGGCTCCGAGCTCATAATAATTGCTGCTGACTGTACCAGGATACGCGGCACTTATCAATCTGTGGATTACTCTCATGATAGTCCAGTAGGTGCTCTGTCTAGTAATAAAATAATCTTAGTGATAAGCTTCGCGGATGAGTTAACGCGTTAGTTAGGATGATGAGTTAGGATTGGACGCTTCAAAAAGAAAATACCTTGCATACAGATACTTTTGACGTGAAAACGTCTTTTCGCTCGGAGTAGTAAGGCGGTTGATGGCAATAGGCTCGCCCCCTATTACATGGGACTTAAAACATAACTGGCGAAATGTGGGTGTACCCGTGTATCTGCTACAGGTTCTCTCTGTCAAACCCTTAGGGGAAACAAGGCGTGATGTTATGTTATGAGACTTATGAGGTAGTAAGGTCAATATTTTTGACTGTCAAACTACAAGACTTTTAATGCTAGAGTAATGTTTGAGCTCGCAAAGGATAGGTCATATTTACCTATAACAATTTTGTGGCAGGGTATACGTCACATCGCGAGGGCAAGCACATGCGCGCGACCCTCTATTTTTACACGACTGCCCAAAAAGGAGTGTAACGTTTTCAGGGTTCATGTATGTACCTATGTGAATTTCTTTGTTCCACCATAACTTTTAAATGCCTGAACAGATTTGGATATGTGGGGTATCGTGCTATCGTTAGAATCCTTACCTACATCATCCCGAGTGACATACCATAAAAATAATTGATAAGTCAATATGGCGGCAGTATAGTTCCATATTCAAATGTTTAAATAAAACTTAATTTATAACAACAGGGTATCCAATTGAAGGCTTTGATGAACACATTCCAAAACTATATAATTTATTGGCATACATTTTACATAGGTAGGGTGTAGAACATTTCATTCCCATGCCATCCACGCGTCGTTCGCCTCGCCGTGACAGTATAAAACCACCTTTAGTGATTAAAAATTAACCACCAAAGCCACCTAGCATGACATGTTTTAAAATAAAACTTATGACAAAAATTTACAAAAGAAATACTTAATAAATAATAAAAAAAAAACAACTACCCTGCCAGAAAACGAACTAAAAAAAGTAAAAAACAAGTTGTATTAGGGCAGGGCAGTTGAGTATTTATTTTTCACTATATGTCCAAAATTCCAATTATTTTGTATAGTGCAAAAACGTGCTCAGCTAGAACGGTGATTCTGGTGTCGTTCCCAAGAGTTGACAAAGGACTACCAGGACCTAAAGAAATACAACAAATAGGTTTAAAGAATCTTTATTTCATAAAAACATGATACAGTTCACTTATATGAAATTTAACTTTTATATTTCGTAAAACAGGGGTAAAAATGCATATGAATTTGAGAATAGCAAAATAATTTCATTACACTCATATCGGCGATAAATCTGCTCAAAACTAAAAATATCACAATCGATGAACGCTTGTATCAGTTGGAATGTAATGAACATTAACTTTTATAATTTATTGTAAATATTGAATTTGAATGCAATGAACATATTTTTTTTGTAATTCATTATAATATTAAATAACATCGTAAAAAAGTTATTAATTATATTTCACCAGTCAAAGTCAAAAAAATTGAGTTAGGCGCAGTTCGAGCCGGCGCCACCACACATTTTCACGAAACTCTACGTTTCGTGAAAACGTGTGGTGGCGCCGGCTCGAACTGCGCCTAACTCAATTTTTTTAAATGTTAGGTCAGGCTCAAGCTTGGCAAGCCCAAATAATATGTGAATTAATCATTAGAAAGGTCTTAAATGAAAACTTGTAGTAAAGTATTTACCTAATACCTACCTACCTTTATAAGCTATTCAATGATATGACATGAATAGGTATATAAAGTTTTATGAGCTTTTTGTCAGATGTGTGGATTTTCTTGCCGGGAGGGACGGGACACAGCATAAACCGATTAATTCATCATAGCTTACAACATGTTGGTAAATTTATAATAGTGGATCGATAATTTATCACTTTTATCACAACAAAGTGCTCGCAACTTTGCATTAGTTAGCATAGCATGTAACATTATAATAACAAGAGGAGTTCAATGGGTATAATATACAGACATTCTCTTTAAAATGATAAATCCTGAGAGTCTAGACAAACTGACATACTATCAGCAATAACGTTGATGGAAAAGACAAAAAAGCATAAGTCAATGATGATACACCTGGTTGTAGAAATACGAAACGCTTTGAAAGCGGTTAACACTTGTCCTCTGGTTTTCGAAAAGTTTAAAAAAGCTTAGGGGTAATAAAGGCAACCATCATGCATTACTGGATCAGGATAAGTGCCGAATATTTGTTCATAGGGCAGCGCACGACTGTTGTAACGCTTGTAACGATCAAAACACAAAGCTAATCAAAATACAAATGCTGCAAATATAACATCATTTTGAGAAGTGCTGAATACATTAATTACTCAGATGATCAACAAATGATACGTGTTTGTTACTTGGCAAGAGGTGTGTCAGTAACAACTAACAAGGTTGCACTAACAAATTGAGATCTGGTGCTAATAGCCTCGCTGCCTCCCGCATGGTAATTGGAAACGCACGCGCCCTCAAAATCCTCACCCGACACCTTTTATCTTTTTGGATCCCCAGTTTTATTTACGTAAACCAAATTCAAAAATCCTACACGTACATTTTACTTCAAATTAAATGTTATTGTTATGTTTGTTTAGTGCCAAACGTTAAACGTGTTAGCTGAAATGGAATAGAAGTCAATCACTCGTAACATTTGTTTAACGTTGTTCTGAATGAATGTCGCGGAGGTGGTCAATTAGTAAAAGCGTGAACTGGCTGTCAGTTTGGGAGTCTATTGTGTGCTGGCCGGCTCCAGTTCACGGCGGTGCGAAGGCCGGCGACGTGGACGGCTGTCATTATCTCCCTGCCACATGCTATTCACAAGCGCCGCATTAGCATCCTCATTATGTCCTAACTCATGAATAATCTTTTGAGTGAGCCCAATAATACTTGCTTTTTACAACTAAACGTATTTCGTCACGTAGATACAAGATATCTTTGGAGTTCTCAAATGGCTGCGTAGCTGTTTTACGATAATGTGTTTTCACTGAATAAATCAATAAGCATAAAATTCGCGGCATAACTCCGCTCACACAAGTGTGTCTAGACGTACCATAAATACTAGCTATGTTGAAATTTTGATCCACGATTTACCTTAGATACGTAGCCTGTGCCTTAGAGTTTCTTCTTTATTAAGTTTTAGTAGCTAGAGTTGTAACTCGTCTGCCGTCATCAACGCTATTAATGCTTTAATATTTATTTTGTCTTCGATTCCACATTCACTTGATTTTACATCAGATTATTCGAGGACCTATAGTATGTTATAAGTAAAGAATTATCTCAAAGCTGTAGTTGCAACCACTTCCTTTTAAAATAAATTTGAAATGCCCTCGCCTAATATTTAAGCAGGTTTCCTAATAGCCTAGTTTAGATAATATCCTTTGACTGCTGCAACGCAACTTGCCTACCCAAACTCGCGAAATGCTCCTCGTAAACTAGATACAAATTCGTATTATATCAAGGTAGCACCTATGTGACGAGACTATTGTACTGCATATATGGTGAAATCTGCGAACTGCCTACATGACATGTCTTAACGGTTGCCATGTTTCATAACCTGTCGAGCCTGCGCATTACTTTTTGTTCCTATCTACCGTTACAAGAAGACGTAACTCAAAACGTGTTGCTCGCAGCAGAGGCGTTCCGGTGAACATTACCGATCAAATCCATCTCATTGTGATAAGCCCGCGCTGCTCCCGCGCTGGAATGTTATCGGTTATACGTATCGATTCGTTATACTGCAGCTTCGGATTTGTTGTGAAACTACCATTTCAGCAATAGGATTTGTTTGATTTTCTTTTACGGCAAAACCAATGTTACAAATTATAGTTTTAATCATGTTGACTTGGAATTATAAAAAGCCCATGATTTAGTTGATCATTTTAATTTCAACGCAGGCTACTAGCTTACCAACCTCATCTCGTTGCATAGCTGTACTTATAAGTACCTAGAAGATCAAAAGAATCGATACGCAGATAATTAATTGAACAATTATCAGTCGTAATCGATCGCGGCGATGAAGCAGCGGTTCCCAATGGTTGATATCTTATTCGGACGTCACGACGAGCTTACTGGGTCCTTCGTGTTTTTTCTCTCTATTGACACAAAATGCCGGTAGATTGTAACTCCGTAAGCTGGCCAGCTCACGCAGGCGCAGCGGTAGTCAGCCCATTGTTCACAGATCGTTCTCACGATAGTTTTTATGATGAGCGCACCCGAAGTTATTTCGATTCGATATTGTGTGACGTAAATGTGTACACATTTTAATCGCTCCTCATGTAATCGATTAAAATGTTACGAGATTTAATGGTAGGCAAGAAGGATTTGCCCCGCAACTTGATTGATAACGACTAAAGTAAACCTAGGTTACCACAATTACTTTTCTACAGGGTGGCAGGGACATCGACGCACAGGCACAACCTGTTACCGCATGGATTCAGTACATGATTCTGGAACCTCGAGCATTTAAATTTAACGTCGCTTATAATAAAAAATTAAAAAATAATTTTCCATACATTTTGACCGCGTAAGTATTGCACTTTTGTAGAAAAAGTAGATAAAAAAAAAAACTACGAAGAATTTGTACGCAGGGGGTCCAGAATCATGTAAGTACTGAATCCATGCGGTAACAGGTTGTGCGTCGATGTCCCTGCCAGCTTTTATGTCTACTTACATTAAAGTTGCCTCTTTTGCAACAACGGTCATCAGAATGGCTGTTGAGGGCAAGATCTTGGATTAAGAGGACCGGAAAACTTAAAGCTTTTATGAAACTTTTAAAGCTCTACTTATGTTCATCATCATCATCAGCCTATTAATGTTCCCACTGAGAGGGAGTGGGCTGTAATCCCCCACGCGGGCTCAGTGCGTGTTGGTAGATGTCACATGTCTTCGAATTTTTGGTTCTTAGACATGCCGGTTTCCTCACGATGTTTTCCTTCACCGTTTTGAGAGCAGTGGTGGTGAAATTATTTACACAAAGTAAAGCGCCTGCTTGGGTTCGAGCCCACGACCTACAACTCGTAAGTAGGGCGGTTACCACTGGGCCACCACTGCACTCAGTCGGGGTCGTTACCACTGGGCGACCACTTTTCTCTCTCTCTACTTATGTTGCGCCAGATCAATTGCCCGTTAGTTGATGATCCCTACTCTTCTTTTTTGCGGATCGACTGCAAAAAGTTCCAACACTATGGCCCTACTTATACGATAAGTTCCTCCGTGATGGGACCCAACTCCTACAGTTGTAGGGGGTGTCTTATTCTCATCTCATAGACGTGAGTTCTTGTATGTCATGTATTATGGCATTGTTTCAGACGCATTCGGATCAGATGCCGTTTAGGTGTGAGTTCTGCTCGCGCCTGTTCAAGCACAAGCGATCTCGCGACCGCCACGTCAAGCTGCACACCGGAGACCGCAAGTACCGCTGCGCACATTGTGAATCTGCTTTCTCCAGGAGGTAAGAATTGTTATGACTATCAGAAATCCCTAATACCCTGAAATGATTTTTATATCAATCCAATCCTTTTTGTAGCCATTAAAACTCAGAAGAAAAGTGGACACAAATCGAAAGTTCCACATTAGTTACGTACATAGCTTAGTTTATGATCCTTTATCCACCGCTAAATCCTGCCACCAAATATACGTATGTGTGCCATCATAAATGGTAGTGTATACAAAGAGAATGCTAATGCGTCTAATCCAAAGCCATTGAAGATTAATATATGGTTAAAAGAATGCTCAGGAGATGCGTGCATGACAAAGGCCTCAGAATAAGATTGATCACCATAAGACACGGGCACCGCGCTCTCGGTCGCAAGGCGACGTGTCACCTTTTTCGTCACCTTACCGCAACCACGTGACTAATTCCATGCAATTTGTCGGCCCAACGAACCGCCGACGAGTGAAAAGAGATGAAGCGCTGACAAATGACGTCGAGGGTCTCACAAAAATGAAATAATGGCCCGTACCTAAACGGGCACGGCGAGCGCGGCCATTAGCGGAGGTGTTTGGGCGAACGCCTCTATTCTGTAGTTTGCGTGAAAAGCCTCTTTGTTAGTTCTGTTTGGTCCGTGCTTTATGTGGGTACTTATGTCTCTTATGACAAATTGACGTCTCAGGTTGGTCACAAAAAGACGATTTATCTCAATTTTAAAATCCTTATACGGATGTTTAGCTGTTATAGGCACATTACTTGAGTACACGTTAACTTTACACGAAGGTTTTAAGATAAACTAAGGGAAAGCTTCAAATAACCTTACAAATCTTCACAACACCGTAAAAAACGTATCTTTCATATAGGTACTACATATAGTATAATGGAAGCGGGTTTTATTGCGAGTGTTGCATCCTCAGACCAAATAAAAATCCAAGACATAACGCTGCGAACAATACGGTGAAGCATGCCAAAACTACACGTCCACTCTGTGCATACACGGTCACACGGACACATTTACAATCAAACTACACCTCACTAAGTGCACACATGTTTTCGAAACCGGCCTCACGTCGCTGTTGACAGCGCAGCGGTCTGTCTTGGTTTTTATTTGGTCTGAGGTTGCATCGCGCCGGTTATTTGAATAATTTAATATAACTCTGTAATCCAAGACCGCATGCAGTGTTTTTGGAACCCGGATGTATATAGTTTTTACACCTTAATACTGAATAGGTACTTGAGCTTACCAAGAGACAAAGACGATAGGTGTAAATGTGTACCTACTTGTTTTCGATAAGTACTTGTGATTTCTCAAATCTTTATCGAAGAAGGCCCCGTTCCCACTATGTCGTGACGACAGATTATCGTGTCGTTTAAAGTGTCGTGGCTTGTGTATTTATTTTAAATGGAGGTGTTCACATATAGGAAGACACGATTAACTGTAAATTAACCGTAAATCCAACGATCCAATTAAACGCACCCATAATCTGTTGTAAAATCTTAGGTCAACTTTTATGATTGGTTTTTGTTATTTTTGGGAACTAATCACAGTAGACAAATACCTAATAATTTGATGACTTGACATTCCAGTGACCACTTGAAGATCCACATGAAGACGCACGACAATCAGAAGCCTTTCCAGTGTACCGTGTGCAACCGAGGGTACAACACTGCAGCCGCTTTGACTTCACACATGCAGGGACATAAGAGAGACCGCGAGGGTCGCGAGCCGGACAGGCGCAGGGCACTGCGCTGTCTGCGATGTGGAGATGCCTTCCGACGACCAGACCTGTTGCAGGTATATTCAGAACTTCCGGAAGGATAAGAAATGAGTTCTTAACTAATTTAAAACATTTAATATTTCGCAATTTTTCTACGAAAACCCATTTACCGCATATATAATGTTTTTACTTATTTGTTCAGGCCCACATGGTGAGCGCACACGGCGTCGACACAGCAGCTATGACTCCCCCGCGACGCGTCGCTTCTCAGCCGCCGCCCACACTACTCGCTTGCATCTACTGTACTCGCGACACCTTCACCAGCATGGAACAGTTACAACTCCACGTGCGAGCAGCACACTCAGCGCTGCTAAATGGCGAAGGGCCAGTTCAAGTTGATCAGCCTTTGCCCACCGATCTAAGCCGACGGGCACCTGACGAAGTGCCTCCAGTCAAACGTCCTCGCTCCGGATCTGGCACGCCACAAACAACCTTATCCCCGAGCACACTTCTCTGCAATCAATGTGATGCTGCGCTCCCAGATTTTGAAGCATTTCGGGCTCATTTGAAAGGGCATATTGAAGAAGGAGGGGAGCTACGATCAAGTCCTGCGCCTTGCGTTCACTGTGGAGCTACGTTTGCGGATGCTGCGGCGTCTGAGCGTCACCTGACGGCACATTACTTGGCAGTGTCCTGCGAGTACACCTGCCACAGTTGCGCTCGAAGCTTCGCTGCTCCTGATGACTTACAGAAACATCTTCTTGAACTACACGCGCATCACTTGTATAGATGCGCTCTTTGTAAGGAGATTTTTGATTCAAAAGTTGCAATTCAGGTAAAGCTCTGATACAAAAATAGTTGCCGTATCTTGTAAACTTAAACTTTACACCCTGTTAATAATACTGTTTGTTATATTTTCAGGTTCACTTCGCGGTAGCACATAGTGGTGAAAACAAAGTCTGGGTGTGTCGTTCTTGCGGAGCGGGTGCGGGCGCTCTGCGTTCGGAGGCTGAGGGCGCCGCTCACGTGCGTTCTCGACACGCGGCCGCAGCCCCACGATGTGCTTGCGGAGCCCTACTCGGCAGTGGGGTTGCTGCGAGGACCCCTCGACCACATCGCGCGTATCGGTGTCCCGTGCCTGCCTGCAATGATGCATTTGCTGTGCAGTACTTGCTCGAAAGACACATGCAGGCTCATCATGCAATGCAACAACAGGTCAGGGGCTATCGATCTGTGAATTCTGTGATGTTTTTTCGTGCTTATGTTTCAAAGCTTGATTACTAACAACAATGTCTTTTGCCAGGTTCTAAACGGAGAATTACCAAGAACAAAACGAATGGACTCCACCAACGGGGGCGAGGGCGGTGATGACGCACGATCTCCGTGTACCCCTGGCGCAGACAGTGCCGGCGTCACCACGGCCGTGGTCGCCGCGAGCGAGGAGCGCCGGCGGAAGAACGGGGCCGTCGCCTTGCAGTGTGCTTACTGTGGGGAGCGGACGCGGAGTCGGGCAGAGCTAGAGGCTCACACTCGAGCTCATTCAGGCGCCGCGGCTGCGAGACACAAGTGTCTCATCTGTGATGAGGTGCTGCCGTCTGCTGCAGTGTTGGCAGAGCATAAGCTCACACATTGCAAGGTAACTTTTTTAAATAAATGTTATCTTCTTGTTTATCAAATAAAGTTTTAGCAAAAAAATATTTTTTTTAAAAGGATTCACGAAGTGGCTCATGAATCCTTGTTAAAAAAATATTTTTTGCCAAATCACTATTAAAATCCTGCACAATTCAACTCAAGTTGTCAATAAGCAGGATTGGATTGAATTTGGCAGATTGTTAGGTAACAAACATTGTTTTGAAATGTAATTCTTTGGTTCTATTAGGATTAAAAAAAATCTTAAACTATTTTCAATATTACGTATGCTGCTGCTGCTAACTACGCGTAAGGCGTAACTAAACCTTAAACTGTCATTAACGAGACACAATAGAATTTTAATTGTTATAGCCTTCTAAAGGCCAATCGACAAATGATCGGCTAAGCGCATACCGTTTGGTAGGACCCTGGTGATCTGCTATACAGGTACTCCTAGTGCAGACACCAGTCTCTCAGACACTAATGTCACGTAATTTCAACCTGTTGTCAATTGATATGATGTCAATATTTGTGAAGAGTGCATAAATGATTTGAATTGGAATGTCCTCCCAGGTGGTGTCAGGCGACACGTGCTCCCGCTGCCGCGCGCGCCTGCTGTCGGAGGAGTCGTTCCTGGCGCACATGGCGCGCCACCAGCCCGCGCTGCCGGCGCCCTGCGTGGTGTGCCGCCAGACGCTGGCGTCCGAGGCCGAGGCGCGCCTGCACGCGCGCTTCCACCTGCGGCCCGGGGAGGACGAGCAGAGGTAGGAATGTCGCAACAGTATACAGAAATAACGGGTGTACAAATACCCTAATACTTGTTCTTGGCATTATTCATAATCAGCCTATTAATGTTCCCACTGCTGGGACACAGGCCTCCTTTCGGTGAGAGGGAGTGGGCCGTAATCCACCACGCGGGCCCAGTTCGGGTTCGTAGATGTCCCATGTCTTCGAATTATTGATTCTAAGACATGCCGGTTTCCTCACGATGTTTTCCTTCTCCGTTTTGAGAGCAGTGGTGATGAAACTATTTACACAAAATAAAGCGCCTGCTTGGGTTCGAAACTTCGAACCTACGACCTACAACTCGTAAGTCGGGGCCACTGGGGATACCACTGGGCCACCACTGCTCCACTGGCTCCCATTATTATGATTTTATTTTTGTACTGGACCATACCTGGGAACTTTTGGGTTAAGTTAAGTTTTTTACGAAAACAAGTTTTAAATATTATAAGACTCTGTACTGTTGCACTCACCCATTAGCACAATGTTTTGCGTGCGTTACGTGGTTCACTACTACGGTAGTTTCATCAAATTTCATCACAAATAAAAGGCGTTTATTGATGAGACTTTTAACATCCTGTAGAAGTCACTTCACCCTCGTACAAGGGGGTTACCATGCTGCACTCAATACTGTAGCAGGCCAATATTTAACAAAAATTCTAAAAAGTCCACTTTAATTTGACGTTTTATGCGTTTGTACCACTTACCACGTGCGGTGCCACTATACATTATCGCACCTGCACCGCAGAGCAGTAACGACCCGATATGCGACAGCGCTGCACCGCCTCGAAAAAATTCACCCGCTTGACGCCAACACGCCGACAGCAATACGACAGCTCGCTGCTGGCACTCCGCCGGGGAGGTGACAGCTTGCTGTTCACGCGCCGGTTATTAGTTGAAAGCTCACGGTCCACGCGCCAACGGCTAGTTTACCGTAGGCGCGGGCCTGCGGACGGTGAGCAATGGGTAGCTCGCCGTCCGATAAGGACCAGGCCTGGTTCGAAGGCGCGTAGTGTTCCACGCGCGCCTCAATAAGATGTCAGCAAAAACGAAGGGCTCCGCTAGGGCCGATGCCTGGATACGAGGGGTTGCGGGATGTCCTAAGGGGAAACCGTGGCCCCCGGCACAGGCAAGGGAAGGAACACGGTTGGGTTTTAGCAGTAAGAGTCTGACACGCCCTTCCGGGAGAAGTCATTTGATGATTTCCCACCCAAAAAAAAAAAAAACGGCTAGTTTTCAGGTTACTCACTTGAGAAGCTATTGCACTCGACGAAGACGACGTGTTTGATTTCTATTGTTGTTTTTTTGTGTTCGTAATTTTATTCTTTCTTTCTATAATATTCTTAGATGCGCCATATGTCTCCGAGCGCTACCAGAGGGTGAGGCCGGCTCGGGCGCACGCGCGTGTTCGGCGTGCTACGCGCGCCACGCGGCCCCGCGCGCGCCTCCACCCGCGGACCACGACTGCCGCCTGTGTCGCCGCGCGCTCGGCTCGCCCACGCGCCTGCAGGCGCACCTCATCGAGCACACGTTCGCGGGCATCGGCGCCTTCACGTGCTACCTGTGTTCCGCCGTGTTCACGAGCGCCGCCGGCCTGCAGCGCCACCTGCCGGAGCACGCGGCTGCGCCGCGACCTTACGACTGTGCGAGATGCGGACTCAAGTTCTTCTTCCGAGCTGAGCTTGATAACCACGCCTTCGTGCATCTTGAAGAGGCAGAGATTGCGCAACGAGCTTTCTATGAGGCGTACGCTCGCGGTGCTGCGTCGGCGTGGGCCGCTCTGGCACCTCCGGAGCCTCGAACGAGTCCACCGCAAGCCGAAGTCAAGCGTGAGCCGGAGATCAAAGAGGAGCGAGGAACTGACGAGTATATAGAAGTGTCGTCCCCTCCCCCGGTGCCCCCTCCGCCCGCTCCCCCCGCCCCGCCCTCGCCCGCTCCTGTCGTGAAACAAGAGAAGCCTGACGAGGAGTAACTGAAGCCTCCTGTCGCGCAGTATTGAATGTGTCGTCCCTGACGCGGGCTCGTGTCCCGCTGCAATACTAGATTACGTCCGTACGAGCTATTTTAAGTCGTTAGTTTCGTTAAAGGTTAGTCGTTAAAGTTTTGCGTTCAGAACGCTGTATTTCCTGTAAGTAGTCTGTACCTATCGTTTATGTTGGCTAGGAGTATGTTTTATAATGTTTACATGGCTATTTGTATAAACTGTTAACTTAATATATTACGTTAAGCTTCAATAACAAGTGTTTTTTTTGTACTCGTCTTTCTTTGTATTATCTCAACACAATGAAATCATCACAGACAGCTAGATGTGTATAATTGATTATAATGTTTTTACAAAAAAGTCGATGTTTAAGTTGTCACCAAAGACATGGCTTATAAACAACACATTCCTATCCTACGATAAGCTTCAAACCTTCAAGCGGTGGCAACCTGCGTCTGTATCCAGGGCAGGAAGCCGGCGATGTTGACATAGGCAGCGGGCACGTTAGCGTTGGCACAGCCGAGACCCCACGCCACCAGCCCCACCACCACCCACTGACCGTTCACTTGGCACACCAGCCCTGAACCACCGTCACCCTGGAAGGAGAGAGAAAGTGTAATCAACGCAAGAAAAACAAAATATAAGTAGGACGCTTAAAATAAATTTTAACCCACTGATAAGCTAAATATTCTAAAACGTCGTAGATTAAGAAAATAAAATTCGTAAAATGTAAATAATTATAAACATGAGCAAAAAGAAATGCCTCGAATATATTGTAAAGACTCGAAACTGTAGTGGATAATAATATATAAATAAATAACCCCATTGCCGTATCTCTACGTTGACATCGTGGTGGGTCTTGCGAGCTCCTGAACACTAGGCCTGTTCTGGTAAAGTTTACTTTGCCGAAACGTGTCGGGTGAGGAGCCAACAGAGATACATAAACCCGCAGGGCAGCATGTGGCGACCTGTTGATCAGTAGCGACCCTACGGAAGTCTTGTTCCTCACCTCTGCGACACGACACGTAACAGAGCTCCCACAGCCGGCCAATAAAAAGGTAGGCCACCTCTCCCTTGCTTTAATTGGGCGGCTTGAGTGGAGATTCGCAAGAGTAAACGTGCGCGGAGAACGGAAGTATTTTAATAACATCCTGGTAGGGATCTTGACCATCTTCCGGTCTCTGGGATTGTCCTGATAATCGTGGAATACCTCTCCACTCCTCAAGCACCTATGGACATGTTGCCCCCTTGTGGCTACGTCATTATGTGCTAGCGAGAGGGCGCGTAAGTCAACCCCTGCCGTTTTATCCGTTTATATTATAAAACATTGGTCTGGCAGGGCCGCAGGGGACATCGTTTTTCCATAGTTCAATGAAACCTATCCACTGTGGCCACCTAAACCCATATCCCAATATGTTTTGTTTCCATCTTCTGCAATAGTCCTGCACCAACCGGGGGTTGTTCTTGGGTGCACTTGCATAGTGCATACAGGGATAATCGTCGGTTGGTGCCTCCTCATCATTCTGCGAGTTGGCGTCGGCCCCTCGTACCGAGGATAGAGATATGTCAAAGACATTTTTAAATAAAAATAATAATAATAATATATGTTTAATAATATAATAATAAAAATAATAGTCTTCCAGAACGAATTTCGCAGCCTGAGGTGCGGGAAAAGCCGCCCATAAAATAGATACTTACTACGTAAAATGCACTAGTCACCAACCATCTGACCATCGAGTTGGAGCCGTTAATAAAAATAGCGCTACGACTACCATAGAATTGCCTACTGCCTGATGAGTAGAGTACCCCCGGAGAAAGTCAAAAGATGCGAACGTCAGCGGCAAAATGTAACGGGCTGAATGCTACATTGGAAATGTATAAAAATACTTTGAAACCAAGTCGGCCGGAGCAAATACAATCTCCACAAATGGAGTTTCATGAACGGCTCTAATCTCAAGTACGTATGCGGCATCTCCCCACAGATAATGACTCCTTCCATTCTGCGCCGCATCCCTGTCTCCTGTGCACTTGACGACCCTATGACTAATTCAGTGAATGGAGTTCGCGAAGCAAAATTTTGGGCCAAACGTGTTTACATTCTATGCCATCGATACGCTAAGAAGAAGAAGAAGTGCTACAGATATTATTAGTAAAGTAGAAAATAATTTAGCAGTTGACTATACAATGCTTTAATTTACATCATAGGTACTTAATATGGACTTACTGTACACGAATCCTTATTGGCTTCTCCTCCAGCGCAGATAAACGACGTGGTATCCAGCACGAAGGTGGCTCCAAGCCGGGCTGTTTGCATCTGAGTCTGACATGTCGCAGACGCCACTATAGGCACGTCCACTTTCTTCAGTATCTGCTGGTACTGACCCTGTAACCCGAACATGTCCTTACCCCAACCTGATACCCAGCATCTGAAAAAAGATTCATCATAATTATTTCAGCCGAAAGACGTCCACTCCTGGACATAGTTCAATGCCAAGCACCGCCACTTCGACCGGTCGAAAGTTTCTGGAGTGGCGACCGCGTACCGGAAAACGTAGTGTTGGAAGACCTCCTACAAGGTAGATTGATGAATTTGTGAACACCGCAGGATTCCGCTGGATGCGGGAAGCACAGAAAAAAGATTGCAAGGCCATTTATTTATAACATGTTGACTGAGATTTTCATATGGGGCCATGCCTGGATTATAATAGGTTCCCTTGGGGAAGATGAAAATTACTAACAATAAAAAGTACTTAAGTAGTCATCAAAACTAAATACTTACATCATTTTTACATCGTACATACACCATAGATAAAAAGCGTTGTGCAGACCAGCGCGACTTGTCGCGCGACGCGACATTATACCGTGAAATTTTCTTAGAAATTGTTTTGTTCAAGTCGCGCTGGTCTGTAAAAGCCTTAAATCGTTCTAGTTTTCCTTAAGTAGTTATAGCAACTCACCTTTGTCCTGTATAAGTAGAGGTCGCTGCTGGTGGCAGACAAGCCCTATTAATTGTGACTGCTGCTCCTGTACTCGGTGTAAATGGTACAGCCGCTGACAACCTCAGCACCATGATATCAAACTGCAAGGTATTCGCGTTGTACGACGGATGGCTGAACACTTTGGTCACTGTGTACTCTTGGTAAGGGACAGGTTCGTAGGTACCGGCTGCATCCCATTCGCCAAGACGAACTTTTACATTTGGAACCGTTCCTGAAACACTGTCATCGACATCAATTGAAGTCACTCTAGTTTATATATTACATGATTTTATTATAATAGTTAAAAAATTACTGGACTCTTAAGCAGGTTTTTCATTACTTACACATATGGTAATAATCTGTGAGTAACAGTCAAAACATTTAGTGAGTTTATCAGAACACCTCCAGCAATGTAATCGTTCTGCTTCGTCAATATGAGTGCCTGTAATGGACAAAAGAAGTCATTTTAGTAATCTAAAACAAAATATCAAAATGATCTCTTACATAGCTTAAGGCTGCCTGTCCACTGGAGCGGAGAGGAGAAAAGAGGAGCGGAGATGTGCCAATATTAACCAATAGAATCTTGACTCCGCCCCTGAGTTTAGATTCGATTGGTTGGTAGAATCTTGACTTAGGATCACTGATCTAAACTCAGGGGTTAATATTGGCACATCTCCGCTCCTCTTTTCTCCTCTCCGCTCCAGTGGACAGGCAGCCTAACATGCACACGTAGTATTATATTATCTGTGCATGCACACACCTGCCAAGGAAATTCTCCGAAATTAGCTTGTCCAGCGGCTGGAGTGATAGCTGTTGCAGGTACAGTTTGTAGAACACCACAAGCTATCGCCGTGGTGGTGGTAGTGGTGCCACAGCAATACTCTTGACCAGCTGCACATTGAGTTGCTACCTGGATAGTTCAGTCACAACTTTTGATATTTCAGATGATTAGGTAGATATTAAAATATTAATGCTGATAGTTTTACTTCCACTTACCGGAGTGACGATCCTGATGTCTATCATACCAGCACCCGAAGTACTACTTCGGACACAAGTCCCAGTAGGTACACAGGCACAATTACTTTGTCTTTTCACAATTTTGTGTTTTTCATCTGTTCCTACACTATTAAAAAAATATTTCATGCTGATAGCATATTTATCGTCCACGCTTCTACGTTGTCTTGGGAACTTCACAGCGGTGTCGTACGATGGTATTTGTGCACTATAGCCAGTAATAGGTGGCCTATTCAAAGCTGCTGAAGGAGCCGGAGTGGTGCCGAGCCGAGGATCAATCGGGAGCGGGCCTGCGATGGTTTCATCAGGATTAAATATACATACTACGTCAGGATCGATACAAATTATGAGAGATAAAATCATTCCACCTAAAGTCGGTGCTGCTGTTGGTGCGACGGTGGGAGCTGCCGAAGGTGCTGCGGTAGGAGCTACTGTTGGTGCTGCAGTAGGAGCTACAGTAGGGGCCACTGTGGGAGCGACTGTGGGGGCGACCGTTGGGGCTGCTGTTGGAGCTACCGTTGGGGCTGCTGTTGGGGCCACAGTAGGAGCTGCCGTTGGAGCCACCGTAGGAGCAACCGTAGGGGCCGCCGTTGGAGCTGCCGTTGGAGCAACTGTAGGAGCTGCCGTTGGAGCCACCGTAGGAGCAACCGTAGGGGCCACCGTTGGAGCCGCAGTTGGGGCCGCCGTTGGAGCTGCTGTGGGCACGATGATTGGTGCGGGCACTCCGGGCACCACCACGATAGGCGTCGGGTTGGTAGGGAGCAACCCCAAACATGCTGTCAAAATCCACAGACACATTCCGAATACAATAATATAGTGAGATAAATCCTATGTAACCGAACGCCGTCCACCGCGACCGATCACTGTTTGATATTGTTGAAGGTGATGATGACCTAAACATTAAATACATCCTTAAAATTACGATTGATGGTATTTCCCTAACAATTGCAGCCTTCATGGTGTAATGCGCATAATCATACAGCGACAAATTGTTGCAATCAACGAAATGTGGATTACTAATCTTTTGTTGGCAGGCACATGTCGTAATTTTTGCCATCAGTTGAAAGAGTAAATTATTGTAATCTCACCGCACTTGAACCATAATGGCTAGTATAGAGCTGCAACAATGGATTATAACAACACAGTAATACATTATTTTACGTGCTGTTTGCTCTGGTTCTACTCGCTCTTTTATTTTGTTGTCTTATATTATATTATTGTCTTATAATATAGTGACACGGAGGATAATGTTCAAAACGTGAAGACCAAAACTCAGCTACATACATACATACACTTACGCCTTCTAACCATGGATGGGGGTAGTCAGAAACTACAGAACGTCACCTGCTACTGGCTGCTACGATCCTTACATACTCCTTTTGCCTCGTTTACCTTACATACATTTGCTATCTAATTGCGTAACACATTTTCGTAAATGATTTAAGGCGAATGCGTCAGGGTAGCCCGCGAAGAATGTGGTTAATTAATATGTACCTATATGGAGCAGTTTGCATTTTAACGCTATGCGAAAAGTTGAACAGAAAAACCGAAATACGATGTGCTAGGCTAGGTACTTACGTAAAATAAAAAATCCTTTTGAAGAATTCTCACTAGGATTATTTTTATTTAGTTATTAGAAATACTGTGAAAAGTCAATTGCAACAGCATCTGCGAAAAAAAAAATTGTATAGTAGTGATGAAACTACTTGTGAAGAATTAGCTATAAGCCCACGACACCGTACCATACCATGACCATTCTAGCAACGTGTCAGGAAAAAAACTATTAATTGTGTTGAAAAGTATAAGATAAGATCATGTAAAACTATGCCCAGTCACAGATAATATAATACTCAGTAGACCGTTCCGTCTCCGACCAATACCGTCGCGTGTCATGCACGGAGCATCAACTATTATTGTCGGCGAGAATATTTTGCCGGTGCTGAGTGATACGCTCTGTGAAGGCACGCGACGTTGCGGAACCAGTACGCGCAGGTCCCGAAACGGCGAGCATACGGCCTATAACCGCGTATGATGACCGTTCTAAACGGACAATTTTCTAATAGCCATCATAGGTATAGAAAATAATTTTCTCAACAGTAATATTCACTCTTCAATATTCGAATATGACCCGTCCAATCCCATTTTAGCTTGGCAGCCTTTTTGCCTACGTCTAAGATCCCTGTTTTGGAGCGTAGCGTGGTGTTTCGTATTCTGTCACTTCGTCTTACACCCAAAATTCTGCGCTCCATTGTTCTTTAGCAAACCCCAAGGCGGAACTTTTGCGACTCGGTGAGCGACCAGGTCTGAACAACATAGGTTAGGACAGGCAGAATACACATATCGATGAGTTTTCGCTTCAGGGAGATCGGTAGATCACCCTTCATTAGCTTCTTCATAGACCAGTTGCTTTTCTAGGCATTTTCAATGCGGCGATCAATTTCCTTTTCTTGCCTGTTTTGGAAAGAAAGTAACTGGCCTAAGTAGATGTACTCATCGACATAATGTATTTCCTGCCCGTCTACCTCGACCTTACGCTTAGTTGGTAATGGCTTTTATTTTAGACCGATTCATCGCGTGTCTAATGTCGAGGCTTGCGTGCTCAGGTCTTGAAGTACTGTCTGTAGTTCCAGAGCTATGGGGGCAAAAGGGACTAGGTCGTCGGCAAATCGGAGGTTTGTCCACCTCCTGCAGTACTGCTGCCGACTTTGGTGCCCTTGATCATCCATGAGGCTGCCAGTGTTCTAAATATCTCCTCGAGAGTGCTTGTAAATCATTTCGGAGAATGCGGGTCACTCTTTTGTATCCTAAACGAAGATCCTGTAGTACTCAGTTTGCGGTGCTGTTGTGGTGGTATATATTTCTTAAGAGGTCTATGTACACATATATTGCTGTTCCAGTTCTTGGTTTTCTAATGATTTGAATATTTCGGAGTGTTTGATGCTGTCGAAGGCCTTCGTATAATCTACGAACGCTAAGTATAGTCATTTATTATATTCTGAATATTTTTCTAGTGGCTGATTCAAGGTCGGTTGTTGAGAAGCTAGGCCGAAATCTGGCTTGTTCTGGTGGCTGATGTTGATCCAGTTTCCCGTCTATGTGATTATGTTTTACCATAATAAAAGCTTTGTAACTGTGAGATGTTGAATTGATTGCCGATGTCATTTCTGTCGCCTTTTTATAATATACTTAACATAAATAATTCCAGTTTTTTATATTATCTTTAATTACATTAATTACAGTTCAATTGAACTATAGCTTCTATCTACCTGTGCATTTGGTCAATACAAAGGGAATTGACCAAATTAGTATCTGATTGTAAGGAATTAAATAACATTAATTCGAAAAAATCGCTAAGCTGAATGTAAGATGAGGGCAATCACATGTTAGGTAATATACTTTTATTTATTCTGTGTTCGGGGTTATAAATAAACATAAAAAATTATGCCATCCGAAAATAAATTACACAATAAATAAAAATTAAACTAAATGTTAGTAGTACCTAATTAAATTCTAAGCTATATGTTAGTCTGTTTGCATTTCTAAGTTTTAAGTATAGTATAATGTTGAATTGATTATTCAGCAAGAACCCCTCCACTGGTGAAGGCCTCCTCTAAAGAAATTCAGTCATTCCAGTCGTCTCTAGACTGGGCTGTTTCAAAACATTTTATTCCAGCTATATTTTTAATGTATTTTTAATGTTCGGGGTTAGATACATTTATTGCACATTTGTACCATAATAATTATACAGCCTTTACACCATGTCCTTGGCAGGTGGACAATGAAGTGTAATCCAACAAAGCCATTGAGCATGCATAGTTATGAGACCGTGGCAACGGCGTGGTCAAAATAAATAGTCAGCCATCATTCAGACAATGTATCGGTGTGATGCGTCACACAATGTGTTTATGTCATTATGTCTTTATACAATTTGCAGATTTTTGGACCTATTCACTTTTAGCTAACTGCTTAATGGCGGGATTTTACCAAATAATTTGTTTCTGAATCTAGTAGGTAGGTACCTAACCAACAGACGCCTGCACATCAAGTTACTAAAATTTGTCACTTTAATAGATTTTCAACATTATCGCTAAATTAAGAATAAGGTTCAATGTTGATTGGGATTTTTGACAGATTGGAGTAGGTTGATGTGCTGGCGTCTGTACGTACCTTTTTCTAAAATGCTGTAGTACCTAATCTAGTTCATCATAACGATTACTTTTTGCCGTCCAATCTCAACATGACGTATTTTCCTTATTTCACTGCCACAATGTACACGTAACGCTTTACCTTGTTCGGAGATGACCCTAACTGCAGCATCAGGTCATTTAAACTTTCGGTCGAGAAGTTGATTAAAATTAGCTCTCAATAATCATCATGAAAAAATGTTCACAAAAAAACAAAAAAAAAACTTTGTTTTATAGTCATTACATCCTAATCTGCATTTTTTTTGTGTCTTTCAAAATATTCAATATGATAGCGGTAGTTTAGTGTTCAACAAAATGCCATTTATATTTACCTAGCTCCTTTTCCGTATCAAAAGGGGAACAAACGGAACCCTATTACTAACACCCGTATTCAAGAACGATACATACATAAGCATGGCAGCAACACTATGCTAAGTCCCCCTATGCTCTAGTCCCTCCGTGCTCGACTCAAAAAATACCTACTAAAAAGTTTCGCTAAGCACGCAATCCTTCGATTATTCGGTAGGTACAGGTGGAAAGAAAAATTTTAGAATTCAAGGTACAAAAATTATAGAGCTATTCGTACATGCGGAAGCGTCTGTAAGTTAAAAGACATTGACCAAACCTGGTATCGCTATTTACTCTGCTGTGACTTAAGTTTATAATGTTGATAAATCTTGTTTTTAATTATAATAATTTTATCTGGTAATGCGAATCCTTAAATTCTCCAGATAAAAAAACACCATAAAAGTATTAGTTTTTATTTCGATTTCCTATTTTACCCATACATAGTTTTTTTTTCACGTAAGTAATGTCACATGTCATTGGCTTCAAAGAGTATGTAAACAATAAAACCTTCTTGACTTACGCTAATAATTTATTTACGCATCGAACTATTGAAATTATAGTTCAATAATTAGTAACAAAATATATTAATAACAACTAATTATTATTATGACATTGTAATAATAATCTGTAGGTGTTAAAAGTACCTTATGGTTATGACAAAGGCAGAATGTATTGAGAGACCTTTGCCTGTTTCATTCATCAATAGAAACTCTTTAAAAATAGAACAAACGCGCGCCATAAGATTCTATGCGCGCGCATCCTGAGCAAAACATGCTGGCGTCCGGCGAGTTTTCTCTTTCTAGCATGTATGCACGTCCCATTCGTTTAGTTTTAAGTACAGTCTCGAACGGTAGGTCTTTAATAATAGTTTATTATTATTGTATAATTAATTTAATGATTTCATTTTATGTTTTGAATGACATAGGCCATTATTATTTTGCAATTTGGATTTAATTTAATAACTTATGTTATGTTTCTATGTCGCATAGATTATTTTTTAAGTGAAGACTGAAATTGTCCCAACACTTACTTACGGCAAATATAAATGTAGGTACCTATATACCTATATATAAAAATCAAAAAAAGAAAGTTAAAGTGAATAAGAATATTCTGATTCACTTTAACTTTTTGCTTGTCTCGATAGACAAGTAAATATTGTAAACCCATCCGGGTTTAATTAACCACTTAAAGAAATAACTAACGTGAACACATTTTGCTTAAAGATAAGGTCTGGTCTGGATTATAGTATATTTACATAAGCCTAAACAAGTACCCATATCAATTCAAATGAAATGGGTGCGGGTGAATCTGCGGGCAGAAACCAATATGTGGTAGAAAAACATCCATTGCGCTTTTTATGCGACTGTACGTGCGCCAATTATTGGCGCCAATTTTTGAATGCGCAGGGATGGCCGTTTTGCGTGGATGTGACGCATATTTTTCCCCCAATTTGTTATTAATCGTGTTCTTTTTTTTATTCTTTCCTTGCGTCATGTTTACCGCAAATAAACGTATTTTCTTTCTTTTCTTTCTACTCTGTGACTTCTTGTATTCTTTCCACCGATTGTGCTTTTGTTTGTTATTGTGAATATTTGAATTTTTTGATTAATTTCATTTTCTTGAGCAATAAATAATCATTATAATTGCGTTACATTTAAAAGTTGCTCACTATGGGAGACTCAGTTCGTCGGTGTATTAACTGTTCGATTCTTCTGCGGTATTTACGTTGGCAGTCATTGAGAGAAGTTAGTGAAAATGTCTACAATACTCTGGCTTTTTGGATTTCTCCAACACCGGTAAGTCGACAATTCTCAAGTTTTTACTTACTTCTAAAGCCCCTAAATCAACCTTTATCTGTCGGAATTGAGGTCGGAATTGACGATCATTCAAAATACTAAAACGTCATTTTGTCAAATTCGTATTTTGAATTTACCAGCATACAATGACCAAAAGTCAGTAAGAGATTCGATACTAAACCTAGATTTTGAGACCTAATTACCGTGTAATGCCGAGATTTTATGATAAAATGGTAAATTACATTTGAAAGCCCTCAGATCATTCTCTAAATTAAACCATAAATCTTTGAGTCACAGCATGTTTCGTAGCGATACTAGGTTCCTTAGTCGCTTGGTCAATCTCTTTGATTTGTCTCGTTCTCCCAATTAAAAACGTCAAAATGACAGATAACGAATTTCAAAGTAATTCTAACTTAAGATACGTTTTTTAAATAGAGCTGTATGTTAATACTGGACCCACAAGATTTAACGAAGTCTGTAGACTATTATTACAAATCCTATCTTACTAATATAACATAAAAATGCGAAAGTTACGATGTTTGAATGTTTGTTACAACGGCTACACGGGTCGGGATGAAAGTTACACAGATAGTTCAAATCCTGAATTAATATATAGATGAAGTCACGGGCAGAAAACTAGTAAGTTACAAAAGTGCGTAAATAAAAAAAAGTCAGATCATCTGTATTCATAATATTTCAGTTTTATTAAATACACAAATAAAATAAAAATGGGTACTTTTATGTCCTGCCCTATTTCGGTTGAAGTTTGAATAATAGTATTTGAATAAAACCTTCACAACAATAATCAACCAACACAAGACATTATTTAAAAAAAGTTTATTTATTTTAAAAAAGCACAGTCACATCACATACATTAAACTTATGCTAGAAATAATCTTAATAACTAAAGGACTAATGTACATGACAATTACGGCGTACATAGAATTGAAACAATATATTGTCGCCTTGCAATCAAACTAAACTAAACCTAAAATTAAATTAAATTAAATGAACTAAACTAAAGTAAATAAGACGAGTAACAACAAAAACAAAAAAGTTAAGAAATAAAAATTGAAATTATAATTAAGAACAACTTGGCAAGGATAGCGTGATCTTCTTTCTGAATCCCGGTAGCTTGTCGCTGAATATATCTAAATCAGGCGTGTTTAATATAGTATTATTATATTCGTTGCTCATTCGTATAACTGGAGACTGCAAACCTAAATTCGTTTTTACAAAAGGTGTATCAAATACCTTTTTAAAGGCCCTTGGGTAAATTCTTGGAACTGCTAAAGAAACTCTTTGCAAAAGGTACACTGTATTTTCCCATTAATTAATTTATGGAGGAAGCATAAATCCAGTAGGGGTCTGCGATCGCGAAGAGATTTTTTGAGGGCATTTTAATTTTTTTTAAACGCTCCATCACTCCATGTATGGCTTTCTGTGAGAAAAGCCTCTTGTAGAGAAGGCAAGTGTCTCGTGAAAGCTCGCTGTATGCTTTCCACACGTTGCGAGTGCACTGCATAAAAAGGGATCCATACACTGCTTGCATACTCAAGATGACTGCGCACTAAGGCATTGTAGAGCAAAACCTTGGTCCTCTGCTGTTTAAAACCTCTGGAATTGCGCTTCAAAAATCCCAGCATTTGGGCGGCCTTTGTCATTGCTTTATCAATGCGGTCAGTTTACTGTCCACGATTACACCCAGATCTCGAATATCATTCACTTGTTTCAGTGTAACGCCACCAATATCATACCTTGTTTGAACGGATAGTTAAATTGTGTTTTCTGAACTTTCAGTGACTTATCTGTATCAGATTCATACATTTACTGATTTGTAATCGAGAACACTTTCTGAAAGATGGTAGTCGATGTCTTTTAATCTTCTAATAATCGCATATGTTTTTCGAAAGTTTTCTGTACCGATATATTATAATTTACTGTACTAACTTCTTCTTTCTTGCTCTCACAAATTTTTGATTGCTGTGTTTATTTTTTTGAACAATAATTTATAAATTTTGCACCGAATCATTTGAACAACTTACACCCGACATTGTCATAGAAGAACTAACCGCAACTAACCTAATTACCCTTATCAATAAGTTGCAGTTGCAAAATAATAATATTGTCTCTACCTATTTCCATAATAGCTAAAGAGAAGGACCATAGAATGATTCGCGGAGGGGCTCATTGTTATGGTTACCCTGAAAAGACCAGTTCGACACATGCTCCTCATAACAAAAATATACATTATTTATTTATTTATTATAACAACACCTTAAATCTATCTACAAGCGCAAAGCTTAACTTGATTTTATTTACATACTAGGTTTTCTTAATTTACTTTAGCAGTTTTCTTTATCACTGCCCGCGAATTTGATTTCGTGCTTAGCGAAACTTTTTAGTAGGTATTTTACGAGTCGAGCATAGCAGGACTAGAGCATAGGGCGACTAACCGCGCTTAAGGCATTTCTCACTACGTTCGTCATGACAGGCCAAAGTGGCGGCGCAAGACCAAACGTGGACATCGGTGACATCAGCTTTGCGAGCTTCTTTCATTTCCCAGTCGAAAGAAAAACGTTAAATTCAATGACCGTAATTACGACATAGATGGGAATGATTTAGTGCTTGTAAAATATACAACTAAGGATACATATCTTCTTCCAAAACTAAAAATAACTAACCTAACTAAAACTATTAACAACACTAAGGCTGCCTGTCCACTGGAGCGAAGAGGAGAAAAGAGGAGCGGAGATGTGCCAATATTAACCAATAGAATCTTGACTCAGGATCACTGATCTAAACTCAGGGGCGGAGTCAAGATTCTATTGGTTAATATTGACACATCTCCGCTCCTCTTTTCTCCTCTCCGCTCCAGTGGACAGGCAGCCTTACGTGTCGCTTTCTGACATTTGGTTTTGTCCGTGTGCCCGTATCTGATCCAAGTGTCTTTTTACTAACCGATCCATTTCTGGAACATAAACTTCGTACATTACGTTTCCGATCTGTTTCTATTATTCCTTCGATCCATACAACTTTTTTTTATTTTTTATCATAATCCGCTTGGTTTTCTTGGAATTGTTTACGTTATTTTCCTTTATAGTGTTTACGCTGTAAGCACGTCGTCGCCATCATCATCCACTTTACCTTCCTCCACGTGTTTCACTTTCGCGTAATCGCGTCACTTGAGCACATCCGTGTCAGATTGTTATGCACTTTTTGCACTTATAGTTTTTAAACCGGCACTGATTGGATTTGTGGTTAGCATAGCCGCACACACTGCACTTTTCCTTAACCGCAAATACGGAACCCTTATCGACGCGTTTTCCCATGGCCACCTTCCGCCTCCATCATCAGACCCTGAACACCACCAGCTGCAACGAAAGCTGCTGCTGGTTGAAGCTGTTCATATATGTTGCTTTAGGCCATATGGTTCAAAAAGTTTTTCCCTGCTTATACGAATACCTAGAGTCGCCCAAATCACTAAATAAAAAGTTTGTGTAATAGTTTTAGTCTTGAGTGAAAAAGAGTCAATAAATTGTTTGTTTAATTTAATAGTGAAAAGAACTCGGCGTAGAACTCATTAAGGTCACATACAGGGTGGACCAAAAGGAGACGTCATAAAAAATAATTGATTCCTCATGTCCAGGGATATACGACAATACCCCATGTATGTTCGGCGATTTTTTGTACCTAGTTTTCCAGTTATAATTGTTTTTGTGATTTTTTTAAGTTTTCTGCCGATGGAGCTTCAAAATTCATAATAATATCTTTTTATAGTACTTAATTGTTTTTCGGTTCTAATTTTTTTGGGACCGTGTCGTCTTAAATTGTACTGTCTTATGTAAAATCATGGTAAGAAAACAAGGTATGGCATTCCGAGACACAGTGGTCACGTGGGTGACACTAACCAACGTCATCACATCTGTGTTACCAGTATTGAGTAATAATAACTTCCCAATCACCTTTATTACCTGTGCGAATCCGATAAAACAATGAGGTTTTAATTAACAATTACGTTGGTATTGTTTAAATTGATTTGTTTCGTTTGATTAAACAAACGAAACGACAGTTTAAATGCATGGTATATATTATTTAACAGAATGGCGACATAAAATCTTTCCTTAATTGGTGTTTTGTTGCAATAAAGTGGCAACTGGATTGTGACGTAGGTAAATGTCACTCCCGGAATGCCATACCTTGTTTTCTTATACCATGTGTAAAATAATAAACTTCCTAACATTCCAAAGTTACTTAAAAAACTATCTATAGCAGGAATTTAAGTTTTTAGTAGTAGTAATGGCTCTGTGCAGTTGGTTGACTGACTTGTATAAGATCTCATGATATCATCTGTAAAATAAATATTTTTTATGAGTGCCTAGTTAGGTATAATGATTATTATAATTTTTAAATGAATACACAGGATTGCCAAAGATTACTTAGGTAGACTAGGTAGTTAAAGCCATCTGACTTACATAAAAGCATAGGCACCTAACTAAATTATTATGATACTTACTTGGAAACTCCTAGAAGAATAAAATCGTCTCTCGGCTCTAGAACCTCTCCTTTCGTAAGTTTAATCAGATCATCGTCGACAATGAATGAATGAATGAATGAAATGCACCGACCCCAGCGTGGTTTAACGAGTAGCCCCTGAAGACTCATGCTTCATGGGGCTACAGAGGCCATTGCATATCAAGGAGTAGACCGGGGGGGCGCGCTAATGGTAGGGAAGACGTGCCCTTATCCTTCCTTTCCTAGGAAGGATTTGCGAGCCGTACCGGATATGCATCCTAGAGTAGGTAATGGAATAGTGGATCAGAGACGGGTGATCTTTATTTATGGATGGGCATTTTTTTACGACGGCGGTGTTGGTTTAGGTTCAGCTTCACCGGTGCATCTGCTCTTTGCTGTTTTCAATGTCTTGGTTCGAGGTTCTCGTTGCTATCTGTTTCAGGTTTCTTGTAAATCTCGGTAGCAGTCTTCTTAAACTTATCTCGGTCTTCAGCCATGTACATCCAAAAAATGATTTCCTTGTCAAAGTAAGTCATGTCCTGGTTGAGGTTGCCATTTCCTTTAGTAAGTTTAATCAGATCATTGTCGACAAGTGGCAAAATGAGTAAAAGTACAATATTCTTTGCAAATCTTTACCGTCTTCTGAATTCATCTTCACTGTACTAAACGAAAGAATTTTGAAAATCCTGTATCTTCTTACTTTTTTTGTTGTTATTGATCTTCGTTCGTTTACTTTAAAACATCATTTACTTCATTATCAAACTCGTCTTCGCTGCGGTAGCGTCCATCGCATTTAAATGAAGGTAATTAATTAAACACATTTAACATTTGACGCAAAACATATTTTAATCTGCAAAAATTAGGAAATGGGGAGCCGTAAAAGTTGTCAGTTTTTGGCCCCTTTTGTACGAGCTCTATCGCAACAATTATACAAGTTAGGAAACTGAAACTTCTGATCATGTACCCTACACTGGATTTTATTAACAAATATAAAAAAACGCCGATGCTAAGGTATTTTTTAGAAATATGGGCAATTATTTCCAACTGAAAAAAATCACTTTGTAATTCTCAATATAAAGAAATGAAAGAAAAAGAAAGAAAGAAAAGAAATTTATTTGACCCAGGTTAAGGCACAAAATATTCACACAAGAATAAAAATTAAAACATAGAAAGCGAACAGTATTTGTGCCTCACGGCTGCGCCAAATAGGTCCATCAATAATACGATATACGATACGATATGGTACGGAACCCTTTGTGTGCGTGTCCGACCCGCACTTGGCCGATTTTTTACAAGCTTTTAGTGCGTATCTACGTTTGAAAAGAATGCCAGGAAAAGAAAAATGTTTGTGTGCGTCATAATATTTTAATAATGTAGTTGTCCAAATTAGTTATCTTTTCCCCGTATAGACACATTGTTTTATTACCCTGTACCTACCTACCTATGTTTGTCATAAAGCGACTCTAAGCTATCTGTAGGCAATAATACATGACGAACTTGTGAGAGGAGACTGCTGTTGGGCCAAACCCGAATAAAGGAAAGGCGGAAAAGTAAAACAAAAAATACCTAAGATGTTCGTACCTAATAGCAAAAACGTAGTCAAATACGTAGGGTCGTTGTAGGTATTATTATCTATGTTTGTTTTTTATTTTTATTTTAAAGAACTGTTTTAGTACGTCTTCAGTAGAATGTAAGACTGGGTTGGATTTTACTTTTCAGTTGGTTTTCCTTCTACTAATAAAAATTTCCCTAGCCTTTTCCCAACTATGTTGGGGTCGGCTTCCAGTCTAACCAGCAGCTGAATACCAGCCCCCCAATTACGCAATGCACGATCAATTTTAAATTGAAACCAATTGAAAAATATTGCCAGTCCATTGCTTCATAAGTTCGACAAAAATAATCTGCTTAATTTTTTTTGTCGAACTTATAAAGCAATGGACTGCCAATCTTATTCAATTAGTTTCAATTTAAAATTGATCGTGCATTACGTAATTAGGGTGCAGTACTTTTTATGGAGCGACTGCCTATCTGACCTCCACACAACCCAGTAACTGGGTCATACGATACCCCTTGGTAAGACTGGTTGTCAGACTGTCGGGCTTTTGACGACTCGTAACGATTGTCCACGAATGACAGCCGGGACCAAAGGCTTAATGTGCTTTCCGAGGCACGGAGGAATCTCAATCCACGGACCAACCCCGGCAAGCGTAGCTTAACATGATGGATCGACCCAATCAATCTACCTAGCCTTTTCCCAATTATGTTGGGGTCGGCTTCCAGTCTAACCGGATGCAGCTGAATACCAGTACTTATTTTACATTGAGCGACTGCCTATCTGACCTCCACAACCCAGTAACTGGATGATACGGCTGTTATTACTTAGCTCACGAGCTCCTCCCTTTTCCTTCTACTAATAACTTGTATGAAAATGAGGGAAATTGGAGGAGTAGGACTATGTCCATCCTCTACTTTACATAAATGGAATCTAATTGATTATGCCCATAACTACATAACAAACAAAATATAAGCATAGTATAGTAAGTTTTATTTTAATAGTAAGGTATCACTCTAGTGCATCTGCCGATGTATGACGTTCAGTGACGAATAATAATACCATCATCGCACATAATGTATGTGCGATGATGGTATTATTATTCGTCACTGAACGTAAACTGATCCGATGGAATGTTCCATCGGATCAGTTTACCTCCTGTATTGTATTTAAATTTAAACGTAGAAACACGGAAATCGAGACTGATTCAAAATAACAACGATAGCGGAGTTAGTACAGTTGTTGATTCTCATGTTAAATTGGCAGGTCATTAGCCACGGCTTGTATCACTGCCACCTTACGAAAATGTTCTGCAACGACTGATTCATTCCTACAAGAGTGCATATCGTTGTTAGTGCGGCGGTCCGCTATATCGCGCGAAGTGTACACTGGTACAGATGGCGCTGCTAAACTTCGCCTGATATCCACAGCCACTGAGGGCGCCACCAGCCGCTCGCTCTGCGCAGGCCGACCATACGTCAATACAAACAAGAGGTGTACTGTCGAGAACGTCACGTATATATGTATAGCTTAGGATGATAGCGCCTGCGCTAGCCAGTAGTGCTCCGCTCAGTTTGCGTACACTGCTTGTGTAATTCGAGGCCGATTGTGAATGCAATCCATACTATATATTTCAATATTGCCGTGAGTTTTAATTATGACAGATTCGAGTGATGTCCCTTTATGAAATAAGTTCTGTTTTAGTTCAGTGAGTTGACTTTACGAAAAGAATCAATTAACCGTGACTGTTAAATCTGCAGCAGATATAAAAAGGTCAAATTAGTGTATCACATTAATAATAAAAATGTGCGGATTGTTGCCTATGCTATGTTCTGAGTTTCATGAATTTCGGGATCAGAGACGCCTCAGTCTGATATTCAGATCATAAAATAAAAACATATTTTTTTAGTATACCCACAGCGCCGATGCGCCATTTATAAAACTTCAAATGAATTTTATTAACTGCCGATTTTTCAAAATGCCTTCATACAATCAAGAAATTAACGTGGATCTGAATTCTAATGAAAATGGTGCCTTGAAGACTGATGTCAAAGATGGCAAAATCGATGAGAATCGGTATATGTCGGCCGAACAAGTCCCGAATAATGCGCCGGTGGGGCTTAACGCTGATCAGAGGCTAGCTTTCGTTCTGAGGGATTTTTTGACTCCAACAAGCACAGCTCTCAGTGATGGGGAACCATCTCCCTCTGCCCTGTCGCAGACCCTGCCTTTCATAGATGAGCAAGTAGACGGAGAAGACGTTACGCACTCCGAAGAGGAGCAACCACAAAACCGTGATACGGAGGACGTTCTGAACAACGCCGCGTGCCGCCTCAGGCGTTGGCGTGCTGCGTCTAGGAAGCTGCGCCGGCCGCGGATCATAAACAATCTGTGCTCCAAAGACGATAAAGACGGCAATGTGAGCAAAATGTGTAACGGTGGGCACACGGACCTGGCGGACCGGCTGCGCAGCCTGGCGGCGGCCGGCAGCATGTCGGCGTCGGCGGGCGAGCTGCTGTCGCTGGCGCCGCCGCCACCGGCCGCCACCGCGCCGCCGTCTCCCGGCTGTCTACTCTCACCCTCGCTGGCAGACCAAAGCTCCGCGGACTATTTCGTAAGTCTTAAAATTTCCTTATCACATCATATTTACTGACGGCTGAAAAAAATACTACCTGTATACGTTCTTATCAAAAGTCATACATGTACGACGCGGAGGCTGATTATTTACATAACACCTAAGTACGTACACAAGCAAGTATTTGCGTACCAAAGACGCACGCACCTCGTCGAAAACAAAGCATTTTTCTACATACATCAAAATTTTACGTTCATGCCAAGAATAATTAAATAGTCGTTTATATTAAGTTAATTGTTTATGATGCAGCAGTTTTTTAAATAGGGCGTTAGATAATCATGTCCTCGAAGTTGAAACCGTCTGCGATCAAGATACAATCGTAATCGTAACACGGTTCCGTTTTCGCGGTTTTTCTAAACCACAGCAGCGCAGAGCCTGGTTGTAATGCAACACATTACACAGATACCTATTATTGGACATATTATTTACTTAACACCTATGGTTCATATTTCGTGGGCTCGTCTTATTACGAAATCTGGCGTAGGTAAACATTGATACCTAAGGAATTAAATGTTTATATTCATTTGCATAATTCCGTTGGCAAGCAGGTTTTACACCTTTTTAAGAAGATTAACACCCAGAAACATATTGGAACACGTGAATAAAACTACAACTTTTTTTAATCAGCTTGTTTTGAGTGCGAACTAGTTATATGTTGTACGACCTTCAGAAATAGATTAGTTGGCAGAAAAACGTTTAATTTAAGCCATAATTAAGAAATTGTTAGTTAATGAAAACGTATCTTGAAGTTTGGTAAAATGTTTGAGTTACTTCACATCAATTTTCAATTGTGAAACATATTGTAGGTACTACTCGTACAGTGTCTGACACTCAAATATCACAGCTCGTGTAACAATATAAAAAGAAAACAAAAGACGCTTCAGTTCGTTAAACAGCGATAAAAGTGTATCTTGAGTATTCTTGAGCACATCCTACAGCCTTTCACCCATAAATGAACGTCATTAAAAGTCGGAACATTATTGTATAAATCAAGTGACTGACGTCATCGGTACGTCGTCGGTTATGGCTTATTTATGTATCAACCTGATCGCACAGCTGTTCCGATATCCCGAACTTACGGCGCTTGCGGCACTTACGGTACCAAACCAACAACGGACAAGCTATTTTGGCACACGCAAAGAAAATAGGCCGAGATAATGTCGCGTTAGCCAAATAAACACTGATGATCCATCACACTGGTATTCAAGAAAGTTGACTAATTAGTGGCAATTTGGATGGTTCTTTGGACCTGCCAAATATCTTATCAGCAACAATAAATGACACAGGTACCCCTTGTTATCTTGAGTTGATAATAAATGCCATTTGTTGTTATTATGTACTTAATTTCCTTCTCGAATTCACAGTATTTGAATACACGTGGTGACGGATTGTCATTAAATATCGTATTTAACGTTAATTGATTAATTAAAAACAACAGGTATTCATAAAAGCAGTGTTGTTAAGTGGTAAATCGTAATTATAACAAACTAGCTTCCCCCAGCGGCTTCGCCCGCGTCTACAAATTATAGCATATGTTACACAGTGATAAAATAGCATCCTAATGGTGAAAGTCCAGTGGTTTTGAGTTTATTCATTACAAACAAAAATAAAATTCTTTACTCTTTATAATATTAGTGTAGAAGAGGAACACCAAACAGCGGAGTGAAAGCAACTACCCGGTTGCATCATGCAGGTAGAACGAAAAATTTCATTACCACCACACACACAGTCTATACTTCATATCTTTTTATACTGTGCTACTACGCTACCTCTACTTTTCAGTGAAAATCTTCCACTTATTTGATTTAACGTTGAAAATCATAAAACGACAATTTTCGACTTGCATCAACCCTGATTACTTGATTAGTCAAGCTTGGGGAGAATTGATGTAGGTATTTTAAGTAGGTTTTCTTGTGTTCGGTCTCAACATCTCTAAATATTTTATACAGTTTTAGCTGTTTCACAAAGTCATATATTTATTGTGTATTACATTATCAAATGAGCTAACAAAATAAAAGTATTAAGTGATATTTTCAAAATCCTACGACTCGACTACGGCATGTTATTATTATCTCTGCGCGCAACAAAAGCCTGAAAATACATGTGATTGAACGTGTTCAGCTGAAGATAACATTATGTGTATGTAGTGATAGCTGTAACAAACCTTACTATGTACGAAGGCAAATTTGGAAAAGCTATATTATAAATTCTGTGAGATTTAGAGTTGAAAACATTTGTCGTAGCAGGCGCATGAAGCGTGTTTTGTTTTTTTATAATACAATCGTTCTGTTTAATTATGGTACAGTCTCCTTCACCCCTGGCTGAGTGGGACGACAGTTATAATATAAGTGCTACAGGCTGGTTGGAGCACGCGGTCACGTCATGACCCGCACGCGGCGCGGCCACTAGCGTGCCATATCGATTGGTTCGACCAAACGATTCACTCTAATCTTGACCAGTCACTTTACGTCACCAAATCTATCCTACAACAGAAGACCCATCTCGACTGTTTTTTTTTCAACATTCGGTTAGGTATGTTTTTCTTATTCAAATGTGGGTATGAAAAAATGTGGCGTAGGCGTAGCCATTTTTATGCAGCTATACTTTAAACTCCAATGAGCATACATAACATGGTGTTATTATTACTTATAGGTTGTCCCATGTTGATGGGTAATCTTGCGAAATTATTCCCTAACCATTCCAAAATATTTAAAAAGGCACAACGTTAATATTCAAGTTTTCACTTCTGCCAGCACTCCCGGAGTGCAACCCATTTTTTTTTAAAGAAGTATTTAAGGTAACGATACTGGCACCAAAAAGAGGCCCTGTAAACCAGTCCTTCATTTTCATAGGTCTATCGTTTTTAAAAACATCCTCAAAAAAAAGTTGGTAACTACTTCTGCTTGCGAGTTCGTTCACGTGGAAATCGTAAGATACCACAATATACTTAATAACAGTCACATTTTTATAAAACTTCCCTGTATACTACGTTTGTAGTTTTGATCTCAGCGGCCAAAATATAAAAAGAGTCTGGACTGGGGACGCGGAGGCAAATGAGATACAATTGTCCATGTGAGAAGTAGCTCATTCTGAAGTCGAGACCCGCAACCTTCAGTAGCAATTTCTCACTTGCAAAGTTTTTCGTTTTTAGAGAATAATGGCTCAACACACACACACACGCGCACACTCCGGACCGACGAGAAGATCATCAAACTTGAGGAAGAATTGAGCAGGTTACGATGGGGTATAGTAGGGTTATCTGAAGTTTGAAGAGAGGGGAAGGAATTTTTCCGGGTGGGCGACCAGTAGTCCCAGGGTGTTGTCGGGTTTATCGTCCATAAGTCCCTCGTGAGCAATGTGGTGAAGATTAAGAGTGTGTCGACCAGGGTGGCGTACCTTATACTCAGAATATCCGCAAAATATTCGCTGAAGGTCGTACAGGTTTACGCCCCGACCTCGTCACACCCCGACGATGAGGAGGAGACCATGTATGAGGATATTTCTAGAGCCATGCATGGTTCTAAAACCGATGAAGACCGATGATGGCAGAATCGTATCCGCCAAACCTGATCTATTGAGAGAAATCGAGAGTTTCTATGGACCGTTATACACGTCCACCAGTAACACCGTTACGAATCTGGCGAACGATCCAAGAGCTAGATTGATCCGACACTATACCGAAGACATCCCAGACGTCAGCTTGTACGAGATTAGGAAGGCTCTGAAGCAGCTTAAAAACAACAACGCGCCGGGTGATGATGGAATTACGGCCGAACTCTTGAAGGCCGGTGGAAAACGCCATTATGTCTGTCCGACTCCAGAACCAGACCTCGAAGCCCATCCTTCTGCAGCGAGGTGTGAGACAGGGAGGCGTTATCTCTCCGAAACTGTTCACCGCTGCATTGGAGGATGTGTTCAAGGTTCTGGAGTGGAAAGGGCTAGGCATCAACGTTAATGGCGAGTACATCACTAACCTTCGGTTTACCGACGACATAGTTGTAATGGCTGAGACCATGGAGGACCTCAGTACAATGTTCGATGACCTTAGTAGAGCCTTCGAAAGAGTGGGTTTTAAAATGAACATGGACAAGATAGATAGGTAGATAGATAGATAGATAGATAGATAGATAGATAGATAGATAGAATATTCTTTATTATGTACACCATAAAAAGTACAGGTATAAATGTAGAAATTTTACATAGGGTGATACAATGGGCGGTCTTATCGCTAAAAGCGATCTTTTACAGACAACCTTTGGATGGATTAAAGTAAAAAGGAGAGACAATACTGCAGGTAGTCAGTGGTGTACCATTTATGTACATATACAATAAATACAAACACACATAAAGCATATACTTATCTATATATATATATATATACATACAATAATGAACAAGAAACAAGAGCAAGGAACTACCTTTAAGTAATGATGATTTAAGGAGACAGGAAGTGTTTTTTTACAAGAATTTTAAAAGTGGACAAAGTTTGAGCACGCCTTATCGACACGGGCAAGGCATTCCATAACCGTACTGCTTGAACTGTAAAAGACTTGTCATAAAAGCTGGTGGAATGCATCGGCATCTCTAGTCTCAAGTTTTCCGATGACCTCAGATATCTATTATGTGTGTCATGAAGGAACTTGAAACGTTCTTTAAGGTAAGAGGGGGTTGTAGGATTGAACAGAATACTGTAGAGCTGAAATAAGCTATGAGAATTCCGGCGAAGACGTATGGGAAGCCACTTGAGCTTTGTACGAAATTCAGAAATGTGATCATATTTACAAGACAAAGGTCATGTCAAATGCCCATGTAACACCCGCTCTCATGAAGATCGGAGACGCTACGGTCGAAGTTGTGAACGAGTATGTTTACCTAGGACAAACTGTCCAGCTAGGTAGGTCCAACTTTAAAAAAAGAGGTCAATCGTCGAATCCGACCCGGCTGGGCAGCGTTCGGGAAGTTACGCAATATCTTCTCGTCGCACATACCGCAGACGCAGTGTCTCAAGATGAAAGTCTTTGACCAGTGCGTGTTGCCAGTGATGACTTATGGCACTGAAACGTGGTCGCTCACAATGGGCCTTATCAGCTAAAAGTCACCCAAAGGGCAATGGAGAGGGCTATGCTTGGAGTTTCCCTACGTGATCGAATCAGAAATGAAGAGATCCGTAGGAGAACCAAGGTAACCGACTTAGCTCGAAGAATTGCCAAACTTAAGTGGCAATGGGCAGGGCACATTGCTCGTAGAACAGATATCCGATGGGGCCGAAAGGTTCTGGAGTGGCAACCGCGTACCGGAAGACGAAGCGTTGGAAGGCCTGAACAAGATGGACCGATGACCTTGTGAAGGCCGCAGGGATCCGCTGGATGCGGAAAGCACAAAATCGGTTGAAGTGGCGGTGCTTGGGGGAGGCCTATGTTCAGCAGTGGACGTCTTCGTCGACACACGCATTCTTACAGATTATTCTTGACGAACGGCTATAACTAAAATAAAGTAGATTGTAAACACACGGAACTCCTCATTAACAGCCACCTAACAATACAATATTTCTTTTTATTATAACCATAGATGACAGAAGAGTACCCTAACTTAAAGTTTTTCTGTGTACGTTCTACCAACTATCATATTGAAATTATCGTAATGAAATAGTACAACATTTTTTTTTAAAGCAGCACAGAATATTATCAACTGTTGGGAATCTATTTTAGGTTTTCAAACCAGTCGCCGAACCGCTAAACTATTGGCTAAGTTGAAAGTTGAGAAAAAAGTCTTCTTATATAATTATATATTCCATGATTGACTGCTTATCTCCATAATGATAATCATTTAAAAGGTTAAATCTGTAAATATCTGCAATATTTTAACATTTAGACTTGTCTTTTTACAAGTTACGGTAAACTAAAGAAGAATACGAACCTACAACAATATTGCTCATACCCGAACGTAAGAAATAGCGTGATAATTTATAGCCTATAGACTGAACAGACTTATAGGGAATATCTATACAAAATTTGAACAAAATCACGTACATATTTGCGTCATGGTGGGACATACATTCAGACAAACAGACAAAAATTCTAAAAACTTTTTATTTTAGATTGTATTATAATTAATACATATAATGTTTTCGAAAACGCCCTTTTAAACGTAAGAGAGGAAAACAAACACGCGGAATTACTGATTCACCTATACTTAGTTAATTTTAGCAATATAACCACAAATACTTATCTACCACAAAAAGTACTTACAAAAATACCTCATTTATTTACAAGGTTACTCGTTCATATTGATTTTTTACAAGCCATTGTTTCAACGACGTACGATACTATTATTTAAAGTAGGTACCTATTCAGTTCCTTTTGCAACCGGAAAATGGGTGGTGTTTGAAAACCTTTGCGCCTGCACACAAATAATAGATTAGACGGGTGTTCCATGTAATCAGTACATGATCCTTGGCGCTTCCTAGTAAATCAATGATCACTTAACCATTTACCGATGACAACCACAGCAGTTCATTAGAAACCCCATTTTGACTATTCACTGTAGGTACATATGATGATTCATTTTGTGTACGATGCACCGATTTTCCTGTCTTGCTTCAACTTCCTAAAGACGTCATGGAGGCGTGGATGCAATCAAAACACAATGATTTCAGTTCTAACTAGTAACGGTACGGTAACCATACCGGTATTAAATGAGTTCATGGACGTTCAAATATTGTCGTATTTCTTTTGGTGTGTCGTAACATATGACTAAGGGCGCTGACCAGTATGCATAATTATTATGTAATAACATCAACATGCGATGACAAATCAGCTTCCGGTTAAACAATGAAAGGCATTTGCGGGGACTACTACCTAAGTCTTTATGAAACGTTACCTCTACAACACATGAATAAGACTTATTGAAGATGTTCATGATAGAAATTGAAACAGCCCTGTAACGAATGAATATCGGAAATAAAAAGCTATCACTAAGTGTCGTCTACTTTTATTTACGAGCAAAACGGTGTTCAGTGCATTTCAGTGTCACCGCCAGAATCTGTTTTAAATAAGATTACACGAAACCTCGAATTTTATTAACCTTACACTTTTCAACCTTCATGTATGTAGAAGGTGACAGAATATATTTGAAGTTTTAAGGACTCTCCTACTAAATAACAACAAAGTTATATGTTAGGTAGTATCTTTACGTTGTCGAGCTCGCCTCCAACAAAACAAACATCCGGTGGATTAGCGCTATCCATCGAAATATTCTTATTTACAGGGTCAAATTAAATTAGCTAGCAAAACTCCGCAGAAGTAATGGCCGTGATGGGTATATAGATACTCAAACATGATAAAGCAAAAAATTAATTAATTTGATGTCTTTTTTTGGGTCATCAACTGCAATGTAGTCGAAATATCTGTTTAAAAATACGTTTTTTTTTTCTGTTATGTTCACAGACGTGATGGGATGACTAAACACGATAAAATAAACTGATTTCTCAACTCGTACTTCAAGTAACAAGTAACACCAGCAGTAGTTGACACCAAAAAAAACAACGGGTTGCACTCTGGGAGTGCCGGCAAAAGTGAAAACTTGAACATTACGTTGAGCATTTTTGAATAATTATTTGAGAATGGTTAGGGAATAATTTCGCACGAATTGCTTTATTTATCAGTATAAAAGTACTACAATTTATGTGGTTAAATACAATATTCATTAGTAATAGTAGTATATTTATTTATTTTCAAAATATAGTCTAACAAAAATAAACAATTTATTTAAACACTTTTCACGAAGTATGTTTTGACTGCTTTTCTTACCCATCAATATGGGTAAAATTTCTTACCTCGCAATCTTTACGTAATATCAAAGACTATTTATTGCACGACTCGTAATGCTTCGCATTAGAGTGTGCTCTACGATCGAAAAATATTTTTTGCCCCATTTCTGCAACTGTTTTTATTGTTTCACTCCTGCTAGTACACAGAACCTACTTAATTTATATACCATTGTATAGATGATTAAATGGAGATTAATATTGTATTTTTTAACAATTGATTTAATGCAGCAGAAATGGAAAAAGCATCAAAATAGTTGAAAAAAATTTCCTGTCCGTCAATTTATGATCCCTGAAAACATTGTAGCTTGCGATAAAATCAATTAATTGAGTCAATTTTTTTTTTATACATTCGTTTCAGCCGTAGGAGGAACCCTATTGAAAATGGCTCTTTTATTCATAGTAGTTTAATTATAATTAATAAAATACTAACTAAAATATAATATCAATATCTAAATATTTTCAACCTTGATCCGGTGCCGTTGCCTAGCAACTGCCAACGTAAATATCTTTGTCAGTCGTTGACATTACGACTTCATGAAAAGTGATAAATTGTTCATTTTTAAACTATGTTTTGAATTTCTTTTTCGTTTATGAATGAGTGATAAGTATGAGGCGTGCACTTTTGGATTTTCCAAACTATTTTGATATTTGCTTTGTCGGTTGCTAGGCAACGGATCTTACGGTCGCGTCCTGACGCGAGTTTAACATTTTTTACCCATCCCAAAAAAAGTGCACAACGCCGCTAAAGAAGCTTTCACTTCAAAAACAGATACTAACTAACTATGCAAGCATGTCCCAACTTTTTATACAACAACTCTGTTAAAACGCGGAGTAAGATAGTAAAATTAATTTTGTAACCTGACCTATAATAAGTACTACTACTTTACTTTTCACTAAATTATTATTTAATTAACATAGATTTGAGCTAAGTAAATATTTACCATCATCATCAAGAAACATAAAAAGGCGGGAAAGCTGCAATTCGGTCTTCAGTTGTTTTTTCGAATACTAGGTATTTGTATAAGATGCGTTCAGCAGATTCAGATATAGATACATTTCATTTAATTTTCTCATATTCGAAATGAAAAGCAGAGTGTTTACCTCGGGTTAAATACCCTTTCATCCCTTGTATATTATATATTTTTATTTTTTCGTGTTTAGATAAATCGATACCCATCATGTCTGCGGAGTTTCGCTAGTAAATTTTATTTGACCCTGTATATTAACTTGGACAATGTGTATTTGACCACGTTTACAGTACCTATTAGTATTAATTACGACCGTACCTATATGAGGTACCTACTTGGATGTAATTGGCATGAGGTGATTGGGTATAAGTAGTAGTAGAGCGAAGGTTACATTAGTTTAAAGATCACCATAATATTAATAACTCTTATGAGACCATATATGAGACTCGTGCGCTACTAAGAACGGCAGAGAACTAAGTATTATTTGTTAGTAGGTACATCTTCAAAATTTATTAGCTTACATATCATTAAAGTTGATTCTTGGGTTTGGAAAATCTGTAAAACATGATGTTCGTTTATGATATTTGTTCTCTGTGTACCTATGTATTGTGACTGCGCAGTGCACAGTGTGATGTACGTGATGGAGCGGCGCTGCTCAGTGTTCTCCATTCGGGTCGATCTCCTCAAACTGAGGAGCGCGGTGGCGCTGTCTCGGTATCCGCGCCCTCATGACCCCAATTTTCGCAATGACGTCACCGAATACCGACCACGATTTGGGTCGTGTCATTCGCCAGCACCAACCTACTCTGCACTCTGATATTGCACCAGATAAGATAGCAACAATCAAAGATATGATTTTAGGTCATGTTACCTTCTTCAGTACGACATTCATATTATCAGTTTGACTTATGGTTATGGCTCAACGTCTAATAAACAGAATTGATTTAAACAAGCATATTGACGTAGCGCCAGCGGCCTTGCTGCGAGTTGCTACGTTAAAAATATATGATAAAATAAACTTAAGACTATAAAAAATAAACAAGAAAAGTTCAATTAAAAATGCTAATTGACAATTGTTATAGTAAGACGGCTTGAAGATCGTCTCCCTTGATGTTGTAGATCCTTTTTATTTACATTTTCTTTTAATATTTTGCATATTTAAGACTTTTCTGAATTTCAGCTTTATAGTTACCTACCTCTATGTTAGTGTACTACATAGAAGTCGGTTCTTTACAATTCTTCAGCCACTTAATGTCCAGTAAACACCTTAGCCGAAGAGTTATATTGTCGTTTCTATGTTGCAATATGGAGACCACCCACATCGCACTTATTTTCTCGTATAGCTTTATTTTATGTGCTTTATTTGAAAGTGCTAGGAAAAGCATGGCCAGTGCAGGCCAGTGCGCATAGAAACGTGACCGTTTTATCGTCTTCATAATTTTACCGTATTTTTTACCTTTTATTATGAACCCACGTGTTTAATGACCACTAATTTGCAGCCGTTATTAATATGAGATTAAAGTAGGTGCTATAAAATTTAATCGGATTAGCAGAGCTTATACACAAAAACTGTTGTTTTGGGCTATACGCTCCGAATAGTAGGCTAAAACCGTAGCGTAAACATCTGCATCAACAGATACAGATTTATGGCATTATAGATTAATGGGTCTGCATGGAATTACGAGCGTTGAGAAGCTCGTGAGTCGTGTCTGAGTAGCAACCGTGCGGTCATTTGATCCCTGCGGCCAGCTTTTGGGAAGCGTGGCCATTTCTTTGAGGCACTGCAGAGTGGTCTGGAACACGCAATATAGGAATATTCGCTTTTCGGGGTCTGGACTATGGAGGATTATGCTCTCCGGGGCACAGAGAGGTCCGGACATCTCTTTGTCGAGAAGAGCATTATCCTACCACTCGAGTAGTTATTGAATATTTAAAGGTTTCGGTTCTCTTATTTGAATTACTATGCCCAGCTATAACCTCATAGTCTGCCAAACAGTCTAAACTTTTAATTTATTATTTATTTATTTAAACTTTTCACACTCAAAAAGGTACAAAGGCGGACTTAATGCCTTAGGCATTCTTTACCAGTCAACCAAGGGTGGTGAAGAGATTTGATGGCAGGTGCTCTGTTTGAGAGAGTTTTTAATGTCGATATTTTTCAGTACGAGGTTGTGTTGACTTCAAGCACTTGCAGTCATCCATACAAAAATGTTTAGTTATTCAACATTTATTTAAATAAAATCAATGCTCTAACTCTAACCGCAGAGCGACATTTATAAAAACAATCTGTATCATAGCAGAGCATTGTTATAAAAATACATACCGTTACCAACATAAATTAATTACCTACGTCAATGCGTATATAATAATTGTTTGTTGGACACCTGAGTGCTCTGACACGTTTGTCTTTATACCTACTTATCGTTATTATTGTACCTATACAAACGTTTGTGGTCTCGGAGTACAAAGTAGAATAGGTAGGTACCTAACCACTTCATTAGTTTGTATTTGAATTGCAAAATTTAATGAATCTCGAGCATTTGTGTTCAAATTATGCTCTGGAGTATCCTCAAAGATTTTTCCTTAATTCATGGTTTACATGAATTAAAATTAAAATCCCATTGAGATTTTGAATTTGAAACCGATAAAGTAATATTACAATCAAAAGTCATTTATGCAAACTAGGCTGAGAATCAACACATACATAAATAATACAGTCCCCATAACGCCCACTCTTCACCACCGCTAAACCACTAGGAAATGCCTAGTTGTTTAGCTTCAATTTCAATTTATATTATTTATTGCAATCCATAATGTACACATACAGGTGGTAAGAATAATTAGGTACATATAGACACAATTATGGACCCTGTCGGGCACAGCCAATGATATATAATATCATTTACAGGGCGCAGCAAATTTTAAATAATTAAGTAGTAGAGAGGAAGCGTATTACTAAATATTTTTAACAGAATTACGTATTTTATTTATGTTATCGATCATTTATTTATTCTCTGTAAATAATATGTGTAGGTCAATCTATTCATTTATTTTTTGTATTAAATTATACAGTATGTTAACTAACAGAGGGCGTTCCCGTTAACCCGCAATAGTATAGCGTCCATACATGCTAGAAAAAAAATGAAAAATGAAAAATATAAAAACTTTTTTTATTTTTTTATCATAAAATATTCACGAAAAATATTAATTTCATACGTAAAACAAACACTCTGTACACGCGTACTTGTCGCACTTGTCTTTCCAAGTTGAAAGACAAGTGAGCGTGTACAGAGTGTTACATTTACGTACCAATTAAAAAAAAAAAAAAAAAAAAAAAAATTAAAAAATCTTGTTTTTTTTTCACTTTCAATATTTTTTCTAGCATGTATGGACGCTATATTATAGCGGGTTAACGGGAACGCCCTCTGTTAGTTAACATACTGTATATTATTTTTCTATATTTAATTTACTTATATACATAAATTATATATTATTATTACATAATGAATTATTCACTTAAATATTTTGTATTGCTATTGGTATATTTATAGTTATATTGTAGCGGTTAGACCGCCACATACAAAAACTACGAAACAAAAAGACATGACGTCACACAATTCCTACATCTCGCAGTTAGAGTTTACTGAGCGAATAACATAGATAAGACTATCCGAAATCAACATATGGGCAGTTGCCCGCCAGACATAACAACCCGTCTGGTTGGAGGATCCTCCCTTTTCTATGGGGGATGAGTGAACTTTACACCCTGTTCCTCATACCCCTAAATTGGTGACCCCTAGAATGAACGTCAACGCAGCCTTCGTGCAACTACTTCAGCGTGACGTCATCATCATCATCACTCCCGCAAGCTTTCGTGAGGCGAGTCACACAGCCAGCCAGCACCCACGGCTTCAACGGGTATCCTGACCACCAGCATGCAGCGAACGCGCATTCCTGGTCATCACCCTCAGCCTCATCAGCAACCTTGGCACAGCACCTGCACTTCCGGCCGGTCTCACAAGCAGAGCCTATTCTACCCTCTCCTGGTCGACGCAAGCAGTCAGCCAAAAACCCGGCGCTGTACCCACATCCGACTCACTGGATGACGACGCAGCGCCACCCCGACTCACTGGGGAATCACCGCAGACAGTTCCGACTCACCGTGAACTATGCGGCACCCGGTTCCGACTCACTGGAACCACAGCTGGCACTGTGAAGCATCGCAAGATCAAAGACTCAGCCCACTATCGACCTCCGGTCTCCGGAGGGGAGTGATGTAGCGGTTAGACCGCCACATACAAAAACTACGAAACAAAAAGACATGACGTCACACAATTCCTACATCTCGCAGTTAGAGTTTACTGAGCGAATAACATAGATAAGACTATCCGAAATCAACATATGGGCAGTTGCCCGCCAGACATAACAACCCGTCTGGTTGGAGGATCCTCCCTTTTCTATGGGGGATGAGTGAACTTTACACCCTGTTCCTCATACCCCTAAAATATATTTAAAATTTAAATGAATTCATATATTTCAAAACATTTATTTTTATTGGTTTACTTATCTGGTAATCAGTCATATTTTGTTATTGAATTTATTCGTTAGATATTCGTCTATTGTGTAATAACTTTTATTAATAGGTATATAGCTGGAAAGAAGAAGTGGCGCAACAAATTCTCCAGCAGCACAGCCGTCTGGTCAGTTAGAAAAACTTGATTCTATACAATATTATGCAACAAAAATACATTTCGCAACGTAAAACATTTAATTAAACAATGTACCATATTATGTCAGCTAGCACACGCCAAAAACATCAAAATCTCAAGCAGCATTCAAAAATAAAAATATAAACAGAACTAACCAAATAAAACCCTCCAGGCATAAAGGGCGCCCCCGCTTACCTACAGCTGTAATTCAAAGTCGCAAATGATAAACGGACTATCGAAGAAAAATAAATAAACAGTTAATAACAATAACAAAACTATGGCAGCACGACCACCAATCACTACAAGCAGTACCCGTTCACGAGCATACCGCAAAACCATTACCCCCCTCGCCATATTTGAGGGAAGGAGTTAACCCGACCTTTTTTTTATTATACAAGAAATTTTTATTATGTTACTTGCTTCTACGGAACCCTTCATGGGCGAATCCGACTCGCACTTGGCCGCTTTTTTTTAAATTCATGAATTCTAATTTGGAACAATTGTGATACCTAAATGATGGCCAGTAAGTCAGCTTCAAAATTGCATAAAAACTTTTGTCTGACTTTTCATTATTTTGATATTTTAGGCCTATAAACATAAAAAGACTCGATTTAGGAGTCTGAGAGCATCATTTCAAACAAACATAATGAGTAAAACTCTGTTAAGTAAATATCATTTATAAATATACTTATTTAAATACCAAGGTCAGATCTGACGTCATTGTTGTTATATATATTTAAATATAATAATTTTATTAACATTATATATTTACTAGGTGCGGCAATCAGAAACTTTTCATCGGTTATAGAGTGCGTACATATTTAGCGCGAAGCGTATGTACTTATTGTTTGTTAAAATATGAGTACTAAAGTTAGTATCTAAACTTTGAAACTTATTACTTAAATAGACTTTTATTTTTGTTTTTTAATAATACTGCAGGAAAACCATGAATTAAGTCTTTGGTCTTAACAAAGTCTTATACGTATTATATTTTTTTTTATTATGAGTCTTTTACAAATATTGTTTAGTATTATTATTGATACCTACCTATATTAAAGTATACCAAAATAATATTTCTAAAAAAATTAAACAACTTCGTGTCCTTGTCCACCTCAAAACGACATCGTTAAAAGTTTAAACATAACGTTAAACGTTAAAATTTTATTATTATATTACAAGTTTAACATAACAATTTCAAGAGCAATCTTAATAGCAATGTTCCTGGTATCCTTGATTCATACAAGAGTCTACAAAGCTTTATTATCAACAACTTCGAATAGATAAATAGTTACTACTTTTTTTTTACTTTTACCTAATTTCAGTAAAGCGTTGCGTCGAGTACATACTAGATACCTATGTGATAGGTAGAGCACATAATTTATTATTGTAAAAGACCAAATTGTCCCCTTAGCGTTTTTAATTATTAACGTTTTCCTGACAATGCAAGTCTACCGTTTGACACCAAACTTAAAATAATTATAGTAATGATCGTCCCTTTCGTTTTTCATTTTGCCAAGCATTCAGAATAGTTTGCATTATTTTCTACTTCAACATTTTTGTGTTTTTATGAGCACCGTTTTTTTTTACTTCCTGTCGGAGTTTTTGAAATACTTGGGAGATTGATAATTCATCATATCATCATATCAGCCGAAAGACGTCCACTGCTGGACATAGGCCTCCCCCAAGCACCGCCACTTCGACCGATTCTGTGCTTCCCGCATCCAGCGAATTCCTGCGGCCTTTACTAGGTCATCGGTCCATCTTGTGGGAGGCCTTCCAACGCTACGTCTTCCGGTACGTGGTCGCCACTCCAGAACCTTTCGGCCCCATCGGCCATCTGTTCTGCGAGCAATATGTCCTGCCCATTGCCACTTAAGTTTGGCAATTCTTCGGGCTATGTCGGTTACCTTGGTTCTCCTGCGGATCTCTTCATTTCTGATTCGATCACGTAGGGAAACTCCAAGCATAGCCCTCTCCATTGCTCTTTGGGTGACTTTTAGCCTTCTAATTAGGCCCATTGTGAGCGACCACGTTTCAGTGCCATAAGTCATCACTGGCAACACGCACTGGTCAAAGACTTTCGTCTTGAGACACTGTGGTATGTGGGACGAGAAGATATTGCGTAGCTTCCCGAACGCTGCCCAACCGAGTCGGATTCGACGATTGACCTCTTTCTCGAAGTTGGACCTACCTAGCTGAACAGTTTGTCCTAGGTAAACATACTCGTCTACAACTTCGAGCGTAGCGTCTCCGATCTTTATGAGGGCGGGTGTTACATGGGCATTTGACATGACCTTTGTCTTGTCCATGTTCATTTTAAGACCCACTCTTTTGGAGGCTCTACTGAGGTCATCGAGCATTATACTGAGGTCCTCCATGGTCTCAGCCATGATAACTATATCGTCGGCAAACCGAAGGTCAGTGATATAATCGCCATTGATGTTGATGCCTAGCCCTTTCCAGTCCAGAATCTTGAAGACATCCTCCAGTGCAGCGGTGAACAGTTTCGGAGAGATAACGTCTCCTTGTCTCACACCTCGCTGCAGAAGGATAGGTTTCGAGGTCTGGTCGTGGAGTCGGACTGACATAGTGGCGTCTTTGTATAGGCACTTTAACACCTCGATGTACCGATAGTCGATCTGGCACCGTTGAAGAGACTGCAGTACAGCCCATGTCTCGATCGAATCGAAGGCTTTCTCGTAATCCACGAACGCTAAGCAGAGAGGCAGGTTATACTCTTCGGTCTTCTGTATAACCTGCCGCAGCGTATGTATGTGGTCCACGGTGCTAAAGCCTTTACGGAATCCGGCTTGTTCGGGAGGCTGGAAGTCGTCAAACCTGCGCGCGAGACGGTTCGTGATGACTCTTGAAAACAGCTTGTAGACATGGGTCAGAAGTGTGATGGGCCTATAGTTCTTAAGCAGGGCATTGTCGCCCTTTTTAAAAAAGAGTACCACCACACCTCTGCTCCATGCCTGTGGCGTTTTACCCTCGAGTATGACGGAATTGAACAGCTTCTGGAGGGCCTTTAGAACGGGTTTCCCACCGGCCTTTAAGAGTTCGGCCGTAATTCCGTCATCACCCGGCGCCTTGTTGTTTTTAAGTTGCTTTAGAGCTCTAAAGATTGATAATTACTGAGAACAAAATATCGGAAATTTTCTAACATGTAATAAGAGAAAATCGTAACCCTTACTTAGCTACTTTACTAACGATAAAAATGTTGTTCTGCAGGGTTCAAGTCCGGAGTGTTGTGCTGACAACGCAGGGATGGACTCAGCCAATAATGCTGGGACCCCGGCGCCGCCCCCAGGGCCCCGGTACAAGCTGGCCTCAGAGGGATCCCTCAGAGTGTGCTGCTTTCAGCACACTAGAACTGTAGTAGACAAGATACTCGCAGCGAAGTTCCTGAGGCGGTGGGAAACCCATGTGCTATGCCTAGATGAACAACACATTATTTCTAAAACGGTAAGTTTCAGTTTTCTATTTACAAACACCCAAATTTTCTTTGGAATGACCGCTTGCGCACTACTCGGGATTTGGGAAACAAATTCAAAATAATGATACATCACTAACAACTACGTCATTCTGATGCCAAACAATGTCCCTGAAATAATATGTTCTGTGCATATTTTGATATTTTATTATTATCTATTTTTAACATATTGTGCTGCCAGATTTCTGACCGATCATTTTTCAAGATTGTTCGAAAAGCTATATTTTCCGAAGTGCCCAGTTCATAAAATATTCAGATTAAAATTAATTTGTATCATCTCATATTTCAATGTTCATTAGTTGTCTCCATAAAAGTTTAACTCTTTATATAATATATGCGTTTCTATATGGAAACAGTGTAGTTCCAACAAGGTTAGCTGTGGAATCTATGATATCGTAGCGAGGTTTAATGACCAAAGTGTGTCTCAAATATTTACCTAATTGAGTACAATTTTTTATGAGCGTATCGCTCGACCATTACGTCTAATTGCTTTGACGTAAGGCTATTACTGATATTTGTACTGTCAACAGGTTTTGGCTTTTCTACGTAGAGTAAGTAGGCAGGCGTCATTTAGATAATGCATAGTTTATAACAATCGAATATCATGTTTAAATAGCTTGTAATCTTCTTAACATCTGTATAAACATATAATATACGTCAACGATTACTCATCAGACGTATTCATGCGTAATAATTAAGAAATTTTAATCGTTTCATATTCGTATCAGTGTCTGTGATATTAAAACGGTACATAAATATTTTCGTAGCAAATGTCAATGTTGTATCTGTTTATTCACAGAATTTGTAGAAAATTCAGTTTAAATTAAAATTTGGCAACAATAGAAACACCAAGTAGTAAAGTTCATTTCCGCGTCTGACAAATAAACAAGTTTGAAATTGAAACACGGTTCGTGATTTCGTGTTTTGATTGCTCACTAGCTTCTAAAATATCAAAACATATTGCTGCTATTGTTGTTGGGTATATGGACACACATCATCTTATTATTGTAGTACCGTATCAAGAATTTTCTAATCTCAAACAGTCAAACAACAATTTCTTCTTCACGGAAATTACATAGTGCAAAACCTGAACGAAATAAAATTGATTATTTTCCTTACGAGTGTTTTTATACGTTTAATAGCAACGCTGACTGAATTGGTTTGAAAATAAGATGTGAGTATTCGTGACTTATCGAAATATTTTCTTTCGTATTACTTAGATACCGAAAGCATTATTTTGTTACCTATATGCTGAATATGGATTAATAAGTACCTACTTAATCATAATAATAAGTACAGACATAAATAATCGAATAGGTATAAAACATTTCCCTATTCCTGGTTTTGCCCTGATTCCATAGGAAAATCCCTACTAATTATGGATTTTGCTCACAATATCCTATTAAAGCATATGAATGGCTTATGGGTAAATTCGTAGTAGTACCATTAGCTATTTTAAACAAATTATCATAATACTTCACATGCTATTTGGTTGCCTAGTTTAAGTTCAAGTACTAACCTATCGTTTCAGAAAATATCCATTCGCTTTCACTCCCTTCACCTTAAAATAAAAGTATGTAGGTACAACGTACAGTTCGTTACTCACCCACTAGATTACCTAAAAATCTTTCTTTCATTACCTCTACTTGTATAAATTTATATCATGATAAAAGTGTCATATCTATCAGATAATCCTCTGTAGAAACTAAAAACACAAATAAAACAGTTTTTCCTTTAAACATGCGACAAGCTGTTTTGATGTTGTGATGATAAGAATTCTTCAATCAACAAATTATACGAGTAGGTAATTGATTAGTCACTTCACTTCTAATGACGTCACTCCGTAAGTAATTAACATTAGAACTACGAAAAGTGATTGACAATAATTAAAATGAACAAGTTCGTAGTAAACTTTCTTTGCAGTGTTGGTTTCTTTCAACAATACGTAAATAGATAATTTTCCTTAATGGCGAGTACAAATGAACACACCTTTCTTATCTTTGTTTGATAGCCATCAGTGTTATCAGATAACTATCGCATATATCGCGACTCATCCACTTAGGCGGTAGGCCTGTAACTATGTATAACACGTATTTACACTATACCGGCCGTAAGTGTTCATTGTTCTCTATAATAACGTATATACTGCCACATCTGATAACATTGTTTGCAATCAATATTAGTGCTATTTACGAATACGTTTCGCAAAGTAAACATTTAACTCAGCAGAATCTTAAACAACAACAAACTCGTGATGTTTCAAGACTTTCAAGTCAAATCACTGAATCAGTCACTGTTATTTTTAACCGACTTCTTAAAAAAGGAGGAGGCTCTCTATTCGTCTGTATATATTTTTTATGTATGTTCATCGATATTGTCGTCAACTGAAAATTGCCCTATTATGAAAAATCTTTTTTCATTTGGTAGAGAAAACCTGCGCCGTGGTTCCATATAAATTTTGTTAACTTGACTCGGCTAGCTTTTGAGTTAGCTTCAATCAATTATTTAGTTTTTCCACTTAGTGTTAAACAACGTGTTGCTTTTGATGTCCCATAACTCTAAAGTTATATCTTCTTCTTCTTCGTTTCGCTCTTGACAGAGCGGTCGTGGTCACAATGAACTATGTCCAATCGCAGGTGGAGTCGTTGCCCGCATCACGATCTCCCTCCATCTGGTTCTGTTACGTGACAGTCTGGCGCATTCATTGACAGGGCCTCCAACCGCGGATTTTATTTGATCGGTCCACCTCATCGGTGACCTTCCGCGTGGCCTATTACCTTCCACTCTGCCCTGCACCACCAGACGCTCTATGGAGTCATTATTCCGCCTGGAGACATGACCAAAAAATTTCAGTATTCGAGACTGTACTAGTGCTGATAGACGCTGTTTGATGCCGAGTTCTTGGAGTATGGAGACGTTTGTGCGGAATTCTGTCCATGATACTCCAAGCATTCTTCTCCAGCACCACATTTCTAGAGCGTCTACTTTTTTCTTTTCCAGTTCTCGTAATGTCCACTTCTCAGCTGCGTACAGAAATATGGGGAATACAAGTGTACGGATAAGCCTGATCTTAGTGGCTTTAGTTATGTTGCGATTCCTCCATATTTTTTTCAGCTTGTCCATTGCACCTCGAGCCATTGCCATACGCCGTTTCACCTCATCTACGCAGCTGCCATTGTTCGCGACCATAGCTTCAAGATATACGTAGGTCTGTACTACGTCGCAGTTCGCAATCTGTGTCATGTTTGGCGAGTTGTTGTTGCTACGGTCTACAATCATCATCTTGGTCTTACTTATTTATTTATTTATTTGCTCTCATGCACATCACACATTTTACAATAATTAATTGTCGGTTTTTGTACATGAACCCTGTCAGGGCACTGCAAAGCACAATGTTGGTTTGCTGTTGAGATTATGAACAATACCTAATAATTAACACAATACATTTCAGAAATAAAGTAAAATACAAATACATGTCTAGAATTAGTTATGATGTCCAATTAACAATAATAAACAGTATACAATAACACACACAATAACACACATAAAGTCATATTTAGTCAGATTGCAGTAGTCGATAAGTAGTAAAAGAAGAATAAAATAATAATTATTATGGAATATGTAATAAAATAGGTAATGCTTTACAATCAAGTCATGTCAAGTTATAGGTTACATTATATAAATATTGCGATAGGTATGTCATTTTACAATAAAAATAAAAAGATTCGTTTATGTCACTGGAATAACTATATTATTTTATGTCTTTGATCCTAGGCCAGATCTAACAAAAAAAGAAAAAGTTATGAACTAAGTAGGTACCTACATCTATAAAGTTTTATCCGTCATGAATTCGTTTACAGTGTAATAACATTTCCCTATTAAAAGTAATCTTAGTTTGCTATAGAATGAGTTTGTATTCTCGTCATCTTTTATGTAATTCGGTAATTTATTATAAATTGTCGCGATTCTATAGTTAGGGCTATTTTTCATTATTTTTAATTTTGGTGACGGTGTAATCAACTTGTTTTTGTTTCTTCGGTTATAATTTTGGTTTGCTTCTATGTTTGATCGAAAGTAATCTCTGTGTTTTTGCACGAACGTAACTACTTGTAGTATGTAAAGGGATGGTAATGTTATTATTTTATTTTTTATGAAATGTGGTTTACAACTTTCCCATGGCTTAATATTCATAAGGATGCGTATACATTTCTTTTGCATGATGAAAATATCATAGAAGTCAGTACTTTCACCCCACAATATTATGCCATAGTTAAACCATGCATAAGCATAGGCATAGTATGTTGAGAGCGCCGTCTCATAGTTTGTGTTGTTTTTTAATTTGCCTAATGCGTATATAAACTTTGATAATTTAGTCTTCAGATTTTCTATATGTTTTTTCCATGTTAGATTATTGTCCAATGTCAAACCAAGAAGCGTTATATCGTCTCTTTCTGGGATATTTAATTTATTACTGAGGTTATTTATGTTTAGCGGCTTTCTTTGATATGTTCTAAATTGTAGTAGGTTACTTTTGTTAGCATTAATTTGTAGGTTGTGCTTCTCTAGCCACGATTTAACTATTTTATAAGTATTTTCTATGTTGGTCAAAGTTTCGGTGTTCTCAGTGCTTCTAAACACTAGCGATACGTCGTCCGCGAATAGAACGCACTTCGAGTCAATTATTTTAGGTAGGTCGTTTATATAAATAATAAATAATATACACCCCAAAACACTGCCTTGTGGAATGGAGTGGTTAATAATCTTTGTCCGTGATTTTACAATTTGTATTTCTTTTGCTTCTTTGTTGTAGTATTCTATTTCAACATATTGTTTCCTATTTTTCAGGTAAGATTTTAGCCATTTATAGCCCGTACCCCTAATTCCTATGCCATATAATTTTTGTAATAAAATGTCATGGGAAACTTTATCATACGCTTTAGTCATGTCTAGGAACAAACCTATGGCATATTGCTTGTCATTGATGTAGTTATATATTTCTTGTACATAATTATAAACCGCGAGTGTGGTCGATCTTTCTTGTCTAAACCCAAACTGATTTTTGTCCAAGAGATTGAATTTTTCCAAAAACTTCGTAATTCTATTAGACATTGATTTTTCGAAAATTTTTGATATAACTGGTAGAAGGGCTATTGGTCGGTAGGAGCAGGGATCTTGTGGCTTTCCGCCTTTTTTAAATATTGGTCGTAGTTTAGCTTCTTTTAATTTATCCGGAAAAATACCTTCGTCGAAGGATTTATTTATTAGTTTGGTTATAGGTGGCGTCAATTCATTAATACATTCTTTAATGAGGAAAGATGGTATGTCGTCGACTCCGGCACTGCGCTTGTTTTTCATTTTGCGTATTATATTGTAAATTTCTGCGATTAATCCTCAATCCAAACGCAAGGCTCACGCGCTCCATCCTAAGGAGTAGTTCTTCCATGTATTCAGCACTAGTCGCGAACAAGGTTGTATCATCAGCGTAGCGTAGGTTCGCAATTTTGTCAACCAACCACCAATCGCAACACCATCAGTCCAGTCATCGAGGGTAATTCGCATAATCAACTCCGTGTAGGTGTTGAATAGGAGTGGCTATACAATACATCCCTGGCGGACACCTGCACTGGGATGGAAACTATCCGAAATGTGGTCGTCAGTTCGTACTGATGCTGTTCCTCCTTCGTAGAGTTCTCTAAGAAGGTGCACAAGGTGTTTAGGTGTGCCCATTTCCAATAGCGTCTTCCACAAGGTTGGCCATTTCACGGAGTCAAATGCTTTGGAGAAATCAACAAAGCATATACATATAGGTCGGCTCGTTGAATTCTCGTGCCTTCTCAATAATCTGGCGAACAATGAGAATCTGTTCACGGGTTCCCTTTCCCTTCACAAAGCCAGCTTGTTCCTGAGCAATCTCTCGCGACAGATGTGCTTTCAGACGTTCGTTCAGGATGTGTAACAATATTTTACTTGCGTGGCTGATCAGAGCAATAAGTCGGTAGTTGTTACACTTTTTGGTTGACCCCTTTTTGTGAAGTGGGATGAAAACTGTGTGAGCCCACTCTGACGGCCATTTTCCTGACAGCCATATCTTATTGCAGATGCAGTGAAAGATATCAACGCCGCGTTCCCCCAATGCTCGAATAGTCTCAATTGGGATAGCATCAGATCCCCGTAGCCTTTCCATTCTTTAAGTGCTTGATGGCAGCTCTGATTTCTGATTCAAGGATGTCGGGTTCCAGTTCATCACTCTCTGGTTCTGTTGATGTAAAGGTTAGTGAGTGCGGATCTTCAAACAGTGAGTGACAGTAACACCTCCAAGCTTCTGATGTTTGCTCCAGTTCGCTGAGCACCTGACCATTACCGTCTTCAATGGCCCAGGTTTTGGACGGCAGCGTCTTGGTAATAAGTCGAATTTTGTGATGCAGGTCTCTGGATTCATATCTACCTGCATGGGCTTCGATCTCCTCACATATATGACGCAAGTAGGCATTGTGATCGTATCTGCATTTTTTCTGGATCTGGGCAGACTTTTCATTGAGAGCATTAACATTTGCACCGGCTGCTTTCATCCTGCGCCGTTCTTCAACAAGCGCAAACGTGCCATCCGTCATCCGTGATTCCGCTTGTGAATTACCGCTTGTGAAAGTTATATATAAAAGTAAAAATAATACAAAAGTACTAGAACAAGTGTTCCAAAAATACAAGCCGTGTGTATAGTCTAAGTTTAATTGTGTATTTTCAATTTTCATGCAAACCAATCATTCATTATTTACTAAGAAAGTGCGACGTTGTCATTATTTTGTTTTTTATGGACCAAATTAGTCTGAATTATTTTTATTTTTTTAATATTTCAAGTAATGGTGTTTTATTTAGATAAATAATTGTGACTTTGTCGAGTTATAAAAACAAAAAAAATACACTACATAGTGATAGTTTAATTTTAGAAGTCGGTGGCAAAAACCGAAAATACAAAACCAAAGACATGATTGGTTTTAAATTTTAATTTTTTTACCATATGTGTTTTTTCCACTCTGTAGTGTTTTTATGGAAATTGTTTTTTTTTTGTTTAAAAAGTATTGATTCAATGAATGATAATTATAATAAATAATCCTAAAATAAAGCAAATCCATGAAAATTCAGGATTCTATTTGAATACATTGATTTTCAGGAAAAAACATAATTATGCCTTTATCGCTTAGCTAAATCACGTTCTCGTCGTGCTGCTGGATAAAGTACAAACAAATATCCCATACCTCGTTAAGAGCATTAATAAAAATAATCATTATTATGACGTTTGCTGTTTAAATTAGATTGCAGCTTCGGGCCGAACCCTTCAACGAGGTCAATCGAAGATAAGAGAGCGTTCGTGCGTCACCACTTTTATATTAAACGTCCGGCTACCGATATGTGATTGTTCGCAGCATTATGTAATGCGCAGCGCTGCACCACAGCATCTACAGCCCCTCGGATGCCCCGCGCTACATACTCACCTCTCAAATAACGTTATAGAATAGCAGGGAGCCAAACTTGCCTGAGAGAAAGAAAACATAAATGTTTACATTTACCTACATAAATGGCTTTTGGTGTTCAAAACAGTTCACCTTTGACGTCATGTGTACGCAGAACACATTTGCGTTTGGTATCCAAATTCGATGTTAATCGTTAGCCTTTTGAGTAACCAAGAGTTGTTACATGCTCCATAAATGTAGCGACGCCGACACGTGTGCCAATCTGCACTTTGTCCAGCGGCTCTGGTACAAATCAAACATTCAATAATATATATTACTAGCTTCCGCCAGCGGCTTCGCCTGCGTGGTATCTTTACAAATTATAACCTATTATAGCTGCGCCCGCGGTTTCACCCGCATAAAGGCTTGTGAAGACCAGCGATAGATATAATTTCTAAAAAACTTCACGGATAACAATAGCCGGTATTGCGTCGCGCTTATCTGCACAAAGCTTAAAAGTCTCGATCCCGTGAGAATATCGGGATAAAAAGTATTCTATGTTCTAACAATCATACCTACAAGACAGAAAACAAGTAACGCAAATTAGTAGAATAAATATGAGCACGAAACGTGAAGAGATTTTCACGTCTTGCGAGCGTACCGTCCCTCATGGAGTTCCGCAAGGCAGTGTACTCGGACCACCATTGTTTACACTCTATATTAATGACTTCCCTAAATCCATTGAACATCCCATGACACTGTTTGCAGATGACAGTACGATAACTATTCCATGTCATAATAAGAATACATATGAAACGGACATAAAAAACACATTAATTGAAGCGGTAACATGGCTGAATAATAATAATTTAATAATTAATATAAATAAAACTTTGATTATGCACTTTAGCCAACGATCATCATTATTCTCTAGTCTTGACATCGAATTTAATAATAATAAAATACAGACAGCTAATTCTACAAAATTTTTAGGCCTTACAATCGACAGAAACTTGAATTGGAAAGCGCATATTGAGGCTCTAGCCAAAAGAATAAGTAGTGGTGCATATGCGTTATATAAGTTATCACGTACTCTAAATATAGAAGCGCTATTAACGGCCTATTATGGTTTAGTTGAATCCATCATTAGATATGGTGTTATATTCTGGGGCAACTCAACCGATAGGGATATCATCTTTAAAAGACAAAAGTACTGCGTAAGATCCATGTTTAATCTCAAAACTACCGATAGCTGTAAAAATTATTTCATTAAATATCATATATTAACATTACCTTCACTTTATATATTTGAAATAACAATGTTCGTAAAAACAAATCCGCACTTGTTTCCTCGTATGGCAGACAAATTTCCAAGAAATAGACGTGATGATAGCAAACTATGTTTACATACATCGAAAACTGCACTTGTGCGCAAGAGTGTTTTTTGCATGGCACCAATTATCTACAACAAATTACCCAAAAGTTGGAAAGAGCAAACTATACCTAAACTTAAACAAACAATGAAATTGTTTTTGGCACAAAAAGCATATTATAGTATAACAGAATTTTTAAATGACTCATGGTGATTATTATAAATAAATAAAAAATATTTGAATGCCTATTAAAAGTGATATAAATGGTGATTGTGATAATTGTAATTTGTAATGTTGGATATGGAAAATAAATAATAAATAACTAAGAATAATAGAATGAATATAAGATTTTTTAATTATTAATAACTGTGACTGATATTTAATGTATAAGTTTAAAATAATTGTTTTCTATAATAATAATTGTACGTAAAAAATTTGCACGCCATGAGAAATGGCAAACATGTCGTGAGCCACTCTTATTTAAGATCTTGCATGCATGTATTATTTTAATTCTGTATGTATACACATGTTACAGCAAATAAAATTTCTTTATCTTCTTTATCTTTATCTTTATCTTTAACCCAGGTCATGATCTACATGATCTCCATGTGCCAAATTTAATCCAAATCCATTCAGCCGTTTTAACTTAAAAGCTAGCAAACTCACTTTCGCATTTATAATATTAGTTAGGCTAGCTTCGCCCCGCGATTTCACCCACATAAAAGTCTCGATTCCATCGGAATATCGGGATAAAAACTATCTTTTGTCCTAACCCAGGTCATGATCTACCCACGTGCCCAATTTCATCCAAATCCGTTTGCCGTTTTAGCGTGAAAGTCAAACAAACAAACAAACTCACTTTCACATTTATAATATTAGAGATGTTACTCAGTGATAACTGTGATAAGGTAACATAGCTGATAAATAATATAGCATTTTACTAAATTTTGAGTTTAATTCATTACAATCAAAAATACAAATCTTTTCCCTTCATAATATTACTGAGTGTAGACTTACAAAGAAGTCTCAACCTTTATTGTTCTTTGTATTACCGTGATTGCTTTAGTTATTACTCTGAGGATGTAACATATTATTCAGACTCAAAAGAAATGTCGTCGTTGAGCCAAGTGACGTAAACGACATGGATCCAAGTAGATAACTAAACGGCATTGCATTCATTTAAATATAGTTATCTACTCCATGCCTTATTTGTATGTGTTGCGCTCGTGTCATATATTCCTACATATCATCATACAAACTTCATAGAATAAATAACACCCGACTACTGGAAAATCACGCTCTAAAAAGTATGAAACAAGAAAATATTTGGCAACTTTTTTCTTTTAAGCGCCGTACATACCGACGCGACGACGCGGCGACGCGGCAACGCGACGCGACTCTCACAAAACAATTTTTATGAAACCTTCACGGTAGTACAATTACCGGAGACGCGCCGCGCGACAAGTCGCGCTAGTCTGCACGAGCCTTTATTTGTGATAATCGAAGACATTGGCATGTTTTGGGATCCGGGATAAGTTCTTAATCAAAATAATCATTAATTAATTTTAACTAACGTTATAATATAACGTTAAAATTATAAAATTATGGTCCATGTGAATTAATTTTGATGAAAATTGTTAGAGAAAAAAGCAGTTTTTCAGAAGAATTGCAAGCAAAAGACAAACATCCGCATTCACCATTTCTCTGCAGTGAAGGCGGAACTGTCAGACGCGTGAGTTCTACGCTAATGTCAGGGGTCGGACGCAGTTCAGTCTAAACATTTTGCAACAACGTCACTGTTCCAGGCTCTATTCCATTATGGAAATTGATAGTCAATAATTATGTTAAACTTCATAAAGTGCATCAGTTAGTCTAAACATTTTGCTACAACGGTACTGTTCCAAGGCCCTATTCCATTAAGAAAATTATTGATAGTCAATAATTATGTTAAACTTCATAAAGTGCATTAAGAAATTATGAACGGTTTTGACGTCTCAATACTTCGTAGTTGATTCGATTATAGCCGCTCAAGAAACAATAGGCAATAACAGTTTTCTGACGTACACTGTTAAATCAAAACTATGCTACTTACGTCCTTGCAGTTACTATAACAATCATAACACTGATACTCGTATACACAAGAAATACAGCCGCGTCCTTTTATAAAATCTGTGACCCAGAAAGTACCAGTGTTACCATGTTACATTATTTTATTTTTTGCACTCTCGGTTTTACCTAGCATTGTCTATTTCAGACATTGTCTATTTCTGTGTTTAAAAATAGAAGGTTGTCATCCGTTAAAATAGACGCCTCGATTACAATAATCATATCGATGAAACGGTCGTTCAATGTTATTGTTTACCTCACATTATTAAACTACAAAGTAACTAGGTACCTACCACAAGTAAATACGTAGGTAGTTCTTTAACAATGTAAGGTCAATAGGGAACGTTGGCAACCGTTATTGGATACATGGGAATTCCATAGTGTAAAAAACTTTTCAACACAGTTGCTCGTAAAGTGGCTCTTATTTAACCGCTTTTAGGTTCATAATGCAGTGTATTATAGACACGTGCTTTTTTCTTTACATAATCGCACTAGTGCGGTAATGTGCGCCATAGATAACTATTTACTAGTCGGAGTAATGACATGGCAGTCTGGCAGTATGGAATTAGTAAGTACTATCAAGGCACGACATGTCTTTCTTATTGCGACTTAATATAGTGTGACAAAGTAAACAGGTTTTTGGAACGAAGTTCTTTAACGCGGCTTCATTCTTGCGTCTGTCTTTTTCTAATTCGATAGAAAGAGAAAGTGTGAATTTCGTCAAAATGGAAATCTAAGATGGCGGCTGCGAAAATTTTCTCATTTTTCGTCATGGGTATCGTTTTCGTGTTGTCGATGGTTCTAAAGCCGATAGTGAGGTCAAAATGGAAATCCAAGATGGCGGCTCCGAAATTTTTCTCATTTTTCGTCATGGGTGTCGTTTTCGTAGGTTTCGATGGTTCTAAAGCCGATAGTGAGGTCAAAATGGAAATCCAAGATGGCGGCTCCGAAAATTTTCTCATTTTTCGTCATGGGTATCGTTTTCGTAGCTTTCAATGGTTCTAAGGCTGATAGTGAGGTCAAAATGGAAATCCAAGATGGCGGCTGCAAAATTTTTCTCATTTTCGTCATGGGTGTCGTTTTCGTAGTTTTCGATGGTTGTAAAGCCGATAGTGATGTCAAAATGTAAATCAAAGATGGCGGCTGTGAAAATTTTCTCATATTTCGTCATGGGTGTCGTTTTCGTAGGTTTCGATGGTTCTAAAGCCGATAGTGATGTCAAAATGTTAATCCAAGATGGCGGCTGTAATTTTTTTTTTTCATTTCTCGTCATGGGTGTCGTTTTCGTAGTTTTCGATGGTTCTAAAGCCGATAGTGGGGTCAAATGTAAATCCAAGATGGCGACTGCAATTTTTTTTCTCATTTTTCGTCATGGGTGAGAAAAATGCGAAATGAGAAATTTTTACAGCCGCCATCTTGGATTTACATTTTGACCTCACTGTTGGCTTTAGAACTATTAAAAACTACGAAAACGAAACCCATGATGAAACATGACAAAAATTTCGCAGCCGCCATCTTAGATTTTGATTTTGACCTCACTATCAGCTTTAGAACCATCGAAAACTACGAAAACGAGACCAATGACGAAAATTTTCACAGCCGCCATCTTGGATTAACATTTTGACCTCACTATCGGTTATAGCATGATCGAAAATTACGAAAACGCCACCCATGACGAAAAATGAGAAAATTTTCACAATCGCAATACTGTATTTTCCATTTGACCAAATTCGCACTTTCTCTCTCACTCTCTCTCGATAGAGAATAATTAGTAATAATTAGCAGCGAAATCTAATTTGTTCAAGTTTCAAATTTTGTCTCCACCTCCGACCGAACGTGATGGTAGGCTGTTCAGCGGTTTTGTCAGTGCCTTGCGCGCGCATCGCTACCCAAAAAAAAATCCAGCGCGCCATTTTTCATAAATATTTGTTATCGTATATGTTGTGTGGTTACTGCAGGTTACATATTAAGAAAAATACGAACCGACGTAGAAACGTTTTTACAGGAAGTGGATAGTCAGTACCTGGCAACAAAGGTCAGTGGAACGAGTGGAACTTTATAAATCTAAATGTATCATTTCTCTAAAGTTACGTTATTGTAGCATAAGTTCTTTCAACAAGACGGTTTCTTTCCTCGCAAATGTGTTGAAAAACGTCGTATGAAACGCGTGCGCATTGTTCATTACCCACTCGGCTAAATTATCGCGCTCGCCTTTGGCTCGCACGAATAATACCGCCTCATGGGTAATGACCAATACAGCACACTCGTATCATAATGTACTATTATTATAATTTGTATCACTACGCAGTACGTAGGTTTATGCGTACGTGTGCAACTGATCGTACTCGTATGGCCGATGAAATGAACTTCAGTCTGTCGTGGTATTCTCGTATTATTTATACTTCGTATCACTTGAAACGAAAGGCTTCACGTGACCGTTTCTTATTATCACTAATACACAAGGCATAGAAAAACGTGGCAGCGGTTTACGCACGTCATACAGCTATCATAATGATTTATGTATCAGTAAGACACCCGACTGTGCCCGACGGTTATCGTACGTTTCGTAATTGTGACACGACATGACAAGACACAAATTCTTCGTCTTTAAAAATATGTCTCAAATGTACCTATTCAAATTGCTTACAACGACGTCGACATTTGTCTAAAATATATCTACGAATTTTACAGCATTTTCAATGTACATATATAATATTTACTTTGATAAATAAGCAAATACAAACGTTACAATAAAAATAACCTTTTCGTAAGGGGTCAAGCGACGTATTTTTGCAAGTCGCCCTGTCTCGTGAAGAAACTCTTTCTCAGAACCGTTATTTTCTGAGTTTATCCCCGTTTATCACGCATACTTTCTGATCCGCCTGCGTATTTCGTTGTCATAGGGGAAAACCTACGGTCAGTTGTAAAGTGGGCGTTTTCAGCCTCATATTTCCTAAATGCGTCGTGTTTATTTATTCCATTTTATAAATATTAATTTCCGTAGCGTGTTGTTGCACGTGATGTTCCGTAGCATATTTTTCATCAAGAAATATGACATTTATATAATATTAGTGGAGTAGTATCTAGAATCTAGACATTAAAATACATCATAACATACAAATATTTTGGCACGTTTATCATTCAGCGTAGCGTGTATGGGCTACGAATGTTGAGGTCAAAGCTGAAAGAAAATTCGGAAAAACTTGCAAAGTAGTAATTTTTTTTTTCGGTTCAGGCCACCGTGTTTCAACATAGTATGCTATGGATGGAATGATCAGATAATTTTATGGAAAAACTTATAAGAAAAAACAACAGACTTCCAAAAAAAAACACTACAAAGTGAAAAAAAACTTTAATTTCGGAAGTCGGTGTCTTTAGTTTTCTCTTTTCGTTTTTTGCCACCGACTTCCGAAATTAAGGTTACTTTTTACTATTTAGTGTTTTTTTTTTGGAAGTCGGTTGTTTTTTTTTTAAATACCACTACTGACCAGCAGCTTAATTACGTAAAGCACGATCAATAATAAATTGAAATGAATTGAAACAGATTGCTAGTCCATTGCTATCATATGTTCGAAAAAAAAATCTGCTCAATTTTTATTTCGAACTTATGAAGCAATGGACTAGCAATCTGTTTCAATTCATTTTTCAAGCAAAGTTAATAATATTTATATGGGACCACCTCGGGAGTATACCCTTTCAAACAAAAAAAAACAATTTTCAAAATCGGTCCATAATTGACGGACAAATCGACGAACAGACACAAAAAAACAATTGCATTCATAAAGTCGAGCATAGAACCTCCTCCTTTTTGGAAGTCGGTTAAAAATAGAATAATGTTGACACCCAAGGTACCTGTTAGTGAAGGGGTCCACGTATAGGTGCCACGAGTCCTAACTATTCGGGTATCACACTCGTGACTGTTATTTTTACACTCGTACGTTCTGATTGCTATCGTAAAGTTACTCCACAAATGTCATTAATATGCTCTGACGTCAATCTGTAAAACAGAATACCTACTTTTTTGTAGCCAGTTCTCTATCACAAGAGCATAGTTAATTTGTTTCACATTTAACAGTGAAAAACTCATTTCAATTATTTTTTCATAGCTTATTAATTATATTTACAAAATAAATAATAACTCTGACGTCAAAGCGTGGCCGTTTACATCATTATAATTAATTGTTAATTTTATTTCATTACGTTTTTTCATTATTATTATCGACGCAACGCTTTGATGCACCTATTATTACGGATGAATTAAAAATAGTTAACGTGGTTCTAAACAATGAAAGGTTATTTGTAGTTTTCCCTGTCACACTTAGTAGAACATTGCATACCTAACCTTCGTAATATTATTGTTGAGTACACTTATTGAAAGAAAAGCATTGTTATTCGAATCAGGTGGGCTCACATCATTACTTAAATTAGATTTGTATGGGATCATTACGTTAGCCGCGACTCGGTACGTGCTGATCGGTAGGCCTCTCATAGTGACACTACGTGGTCATTTTACCATAATAATTATATTGTGCAGGGTGCCAAATACTTGCACGAGCCATTTTTGTAGAAAATTATACCTAATAACGAATGAATTACTCGACAATCCAACCTTTGTTCAAAGGCATACTATTCTATCAACGACTAAAAACGATAAGAATAGCTGTTAGTCGCTGTGATTATCTCAGGACAATATTTATGTTCTTTTTCCAGAATTAGCTTACCTCTGACAGGTTATATGAGTTATATAATTGTTTATTTTATTTGACTGTACAAGTCAATTCATTTTCATATACATATTATTATTATTGACATAATCTACTCCTTACCACAGTAGATATATGGATCCTTACAATGTTTTTTTATGAGTTGTATTACAATATGTGGTTAGCTAGCGACCTCAACAATTGATCATACTCGTATTATTTTTTGCCTGAGCAAGCGGCAGCAAGTTCGTCATGCTTCCTTAAGGTGGGCATTCACGGTCATGCCATCTTGTCAAATGGCATGATATACGTCCAAATATTGATTGTGAATGTGAAGTCCTTTTGGCATGATGTAAAACTCTGGATTTCCATTCGCATCAAAATCCATCGCGCCGCGCCAAGCCATTTGGAGCCACGCCGAACGGCGCGACCGTGAATGCCAGGCTTTAGATGTCACTGCTTGCGGTAGTGTCTGTGTCAGTAGGGGCCGGGTACGCCCTTTAAGCCTGGAGGCTTTTTATTCGGGTACTTATTAAGTTCTGTTTATATTTTTAGTTTTTTTTTTCCCTTGAGTATAGATTTCGATATTTTTGTTAGTATATTGGCGTGTGCCAGCTGACATTATGGTAAATAATTTAATTTAATATTTTGTGTTGAGTTATGTAAATTATTTAGCATACTATTGTGTAGAATCATTGAGTTAAATGTACTACATTTAACTCAATGATTCTGATGAATGATGTGTAGAATCAAGTTTTTTCTAACTGAACAGACAGCAGTGCTGCTGGGGAGTTTGTTGCGCCACTTCTTGTTCCCAGCTAAAGCACTAGGTAGTGGTGAAAGGCGGGCGTTTTTTGGGGACTGTCTTATGTAATTACGACGTTCGAAAAGTGCTGATTCTCAGCCTAATTTGAATAAATGACTTTTGAACTTGAATATCTGGATTTGTTCCCCGTTGATGGCAATAGTCTTGCTCCTTAAGATAAAATCTAAAATCTGGCGAAAAGACATTGCCTAATTTTGTATGGAAGTTGGACCAAGTGCTGCCTAGAATACTCACATAGTGCATTTTGTTCCTCAGACCATCACTAACCTGTATTTCAAAGCGCATAAAAATCTATCCCAGGAGTCCAAAGAAAAACAGTCTCTTGTTTTGAATATTTTTATTGGAAAAAATTAACTTAGTAGCAACAAATGTACAAAATCAAGTATTAAACAGTTATTGTGCATTCAATTATAATTGTAGTAATTGTATTTTGATGTTGTAGTTGGAGTTGGACGTCGGAACCACCGGGGTAACCTACTGGCCAGTTTTATGGAGAAGGAAGGCCTCTTTATGATGAATTCCTTCTTCAAAAAACGTGAGCACAGAAAGTGGACCTGGCAGAGCCCTGATGGGGCAACAAAAAATGAGATTGACTTCATTATGTCAACGAAGAAGCAATTATTCAATGATGTCTCTGTGATCAACTTGGTGAAAACCGGAAGCGATCACCGTATGGTAAGAGGCACATTGAACTTAATTATCAAGCTGGAAAGATCTCGACTGATGAAGTCTACGCTCCGTCCAGCACCAATCCAAGTCCAAAACCCCGAGAGCTTTCAGCTCGAACTTCAGAATCGTTTCGAGTGCCTAGGGAGCTCCGTGGACGATTTTAACGATGGGTTCGTGGAAACTGTTCATACGGTCGGGTCCAAGATCTTTAAGACCCGTCGTACAAATGGAAACAAGAAGCTCTCTGATCCTACTATTCAGCTCATGAAGGAGAGGCGCGAGATGATCCTCCAATCTTTAGACGATGCGGTCAACTACCGGCAGCTCAATAGACGGATCTCTAAGTCCTTGAAAAGCGACCTTCACCGCTTTAGTGCAGACCGCATTAAGGATGCGATATTGGGCAGAGCCAGCTTGCAAAACTGAAGACCGATGATGGCAGGATCGTATCCGCCAAACTTGAACTATTGAGAGGTTCTATGGACAGTTATACACGTCAACCAGTAACCCCGTTACGAATGTGGCAAACGACCGAAGAGCTAGATTAACCCGACACTATACCGAAGATATTCCGGACGTCAGCTTGTACGAGATTAGAATGGCTCTAAAGCAGCTTAAAAACAACAAGGCGCGGCGGTGATGACGGAATTACGGCGGAACTCCTAAAGGCCGGTGGGAAACCCGTTCTTAAGGCTCTCGAGAAGCTGTTTGATTCCGTCATACTCGGGGTAAAACACCACACGCATGGAACAGAGGTGTGGTAGTACTCTTCTTTAAAAAGGTGTGTGAGTATGTCAGTCCGACTCTACGACCAGACCTCGAAACCTATCCTTCTGCAGCGAGGTGTGAGACAAGGAGACGTTATCTCTCCGAAATTATTCACCGCTGCACTGGAGGATGTCTTCAAGGTTCTGGACTGGAAAGGGCTAGGCATCAACATCAATGGCGAGTATATCACTAACCTTCGGTTTGCCGACGACATAGTTATCATGGCTGAGGCCATTTAGGACCTCAGTATAATGCTTGATGACCTCAGTAGAGCCTCCAAAAGTGTAGGTCTTAAAATGAACATGGAAAAGACAAAGGTCATGTCAAATGCCCATGTAACACCCACTTTCATAAAGATCGGAAACGCTACGCTCGAAGTTGTAGACGAGTATGTTTACCTAGGACAAACTGTCCAGCTAGGTAGGTCCAACTTCGAGAAAGAGGTCAATCGTCGAATCCGACTCGGCTGGGCAGCGTTCGGGAAGCTACGCAATATCTTCTCGTCCCACATACCACAGTGTCTCAAGACGAAAGTCTTTGACCAGTGCGTGTTGCCAGTGATGACTTATGGCACTGAAACGTGGTCGCTCACAATGGGCCTTATCATAAGGCTAAAAGTCACCCAAAGAGCAATGATGAAGGCTATGGATCACCAAAATGGATCACAAGTGACGTAAGACAGCAAAAAGTAGTCGGTTTTTTTTTTAATTCTGGCATCTCGCAGCTGACCACTAAGGTCCTGGCTGGTTAACCGAACTTTCCTGTGGCTGCCTTTAGCTACTACACTAAAAGTCTCCATCCAGGGGCATAAACTATTCTAAATTAAAATTAGGCGAACGCTCGCTAACGGCACGGGCGGGGGGGGGGGGGGGCGCGGATGCTGGGTCCATAAGGGAGTATAGGGGGGTATTTATAAATACATTTTTGAGAAAAAATATATCAAAAACGTTGTTTAATGCAAGATTAGTCATTATCACAAAAACTGGATTTATTTATTTTTCCTGGGACCAATTTTTTTTTTTTAATTTTTTTATAGTTCATGTGTATGCTACAGTACCACTAGACCAACTCACATTCCTAGGCAGCACTTGGTCCAAACCTAGGCAATCTCCTTTGGGTTTATACACAGTAGTAGTAGTAGTTACACATCTGCATTGGAGAAAACAGGCGAGAGCCGCGAGAGGCGTTCATATACTCGTAAACATAACATATCATCATATCTCGCCTCGACAAGGGACTCGAATCTATTCGAGTCCCTTGTAGATAGAGATATATTAAGTTTGTTGATAAATAGATAACAATTTCCAAGAAACTAGTCGAGCTGAAACAGCTGAAACCCCATTAGGTACAGTCACGAGCACCAATATGTATCCACTTAGCAAGATTCTAAAGCGATTTTCTCGTGAAATATTAACTGCAACTTTGAGATAACGCCTATTTCATATTAATATGGGTTCCAAAATACTGTCTTCGTATAACAACATAAAATAACAATCAACACAGCAGGAGCAAATCACTTTTAAAAGTTGCTAAGTGTATACATATTGGTGCTCGGGACTGTACAGCTACACACTGACAACCGAGTAAAAGTTCAAAAAATACTCTGACCTTGACTGACTAACAAGTTCGGCAAAAAAACTATTCAAGGTTGTGAATATTTAATAAATATCCGGTTAACACTAACCTACGTCAGAGTTTACACCCTGTAAAAAACATTTTCCGGGCGATAAACCCAAGTCGATTACGAGGTGACGTGAAACCAGCTGAGAGGAAACAATGTCGCCGTGTACGATGGCAGGCAAGGATGGGCCGCGAGTACTCGTGACGTCATAGCGGGCCCGTGCGGCTCGCGCAGGGGCATTGCTCCGCGGCGTCATACATCGCCGTACACTGCCCCGCACTCCCAAGCATTCTCCACACAAAGCGACGCGACGGCTGCGCCCTTCTCTATAGGTGACCTAATTCCCTCATCGAATCTACGCGAGACACGAAAATAGGCTAGCTATTTACGTAGTAAAATGTCTATCGAACTATAATGTTGAATATTTATGAACGTACAACAGGTGTGTTGTATTCATGCATGTCATGAAATGCAAATTTATTTTTGAGAAATAATCAGAATATATTTGGTATATTGCGGTCGGTCACGACTTCACGAGTGCAATATACCTAATATATTCTGATTATTTTGATGCTAGATGAGGTCGGCTTTGCCTATCTGACTACTCTGAGAAAAAAGGCTGAAACAAACGCAGAGATCGCAGTCTCTTTTAAGTCCAGACATAATCTTGGTCAAGCCATATGAGAACCATGTAGAGTAGTGTCTGAAATGGTCTTTTGAGGAAAGAACCACACAGATTTGAGTGGACCTGTCCAGTCAGTGCTTATAGCATTTGTCAGTAATCGTGGAGCTAAACTCAGAACTTAAGGAGCTCAACTAGGGAGACTCGGGACATATTACAAAGCATGTTACAGCAATTAAATAATGAAAGTCGAAAACCAGGTTTTTCCATTAATCCAGCGAAGACTAAAATAATGACGAATGCAATAAAGGAATATAGTTTGGAAAATCCAAAAGTGCACGCCTCATACATAACACTCATTCATAAACGAAAAAGAAATTCAAAATATAGTTTCTAACAAAAATGAACAATTTATCACTTTTCATGAAGTCGTAATGTCAAAGACTGACAAAGATATTTACTTGGCGGTTGCTAGGTAACTTACGGACATCAAGTCAAAGGTTGGAAATATTTAGTTAAAGATATTTTATTTTAGTTAGTATTTTATTAATTATAATTAAACTACTTTGAATAAAAGAGCCATTTTCAATAGGGTTCCTTCTACGGCTGAAACGAATGTATAAAAAAAAAATTGACTCAATTAATTGATTTTATCGCAAGCTACAATGTTTTCAGGGTTCATAAATTGACGGACAGGAATTTTTTTTCAACTAATTTGATGCTTTTTCCATTTCTGCTACATTAAATCAATTGTTAAAAAGTACAGTATTAATCTCCATTTAATCATCTATACAATGGTATATAAATTAAGTAGGTTCTGTGTACTAGCAGGAGTGTAACAATAAAAACAGTTACAGAAATGGGGCAAAAAAAATTTTTCGATCGTAGAGCACACTCTAATGCTTCGCATTATGAGTCGTGCAAAACAGAATATAGGACAGTATGTTATCGAATATGTTGATATCAATAAAATACCAATATACAAATTAAATTGATAGAAGAATTTTCAACACTTGGAAACGTTATTGGTCGCTAAAATAAATAGTTAAATACGAAACAATACCAATGTCAGTGAAAAGCAAACTGTATCACGTGCATTCTCCCATGTCTCACTTAGGGGTGTCAAACTAGGCCCGTTACGAGCAAAACAAACAAAAAATATAGTTTGCCAACGCAATATGAACTGAAGCAAACTAAACATAAGGGCTAGGTGACAGGTTTTCGACCTCAAAAAAGAAGGAATAGGATTTGAAGGAAAGCTACGTTCTACGTTAGCCTGAGCGATGTTCAAATAAAAAATTAAAAAATCAAATGGAACTTTAATGATTTGGCACAATATGTGAACGAACCGAGTAAAATGGACGAAACACGTAAGTAATTTAAAAACTAGAATGTTGGACCACAAAATGGATGAATGAAAGGCAATTCCTAAAACTGAAAACCTATAATCATAATCACATTAGGAACACATTTCCAAAATAAGGGCTCAGTTGTGTAAAGTGTACCTACTCCGAATTTTATTAAAACTTTAATTATACATAACACATGATTCTTAAAATATGGGCCCGAGTAATTTATCAACATAACAAGTCGTGCCTGTTTCTCAAATATACCTGTATTATATAGTATTATATATATTCGGTATTTTATCTTAACTTTGCAAAACAAAGCCTCTAGACTTCGCACGAACTTTCTGGAACTATAGACGCGTCAAACTTTATGGCGGCTCTGAAGTGCGCTACTCGTTGCGCAATACCCCATCTCTACGGGCCCTCTTTTTTTGGGTGGGAAATCAATCCCGCTCTGGAGCGTGTCAGACTCTTACTGGATAAAACCCACCCGTGTGCGTGTTCCTTCAGTTGCCTGTACGTTGCCAGGGGCGACGGTAACGACCTTTAGGACTTTCCCGCAACCCGCAAACCGCATACATTCGCCCTAGCGGACCCCGTCTGTTGTCATAAATTTGTTACTACGTAGCGACTCGCCTGATGTTCCGAGCTGCCATAAAGTTAGAAGCGGTCTTTCTTTATAGTATCGTGTCGTTCTTCGCTATGCACTCTCATTTTCATCCTATCCCATCATAAGTAAAACAGCTGCACGGGTCGATCCATCAGGTTAAGCTACGCTTGCCGGGGTTGGTCCGTGGATGGGTGACCATGTTTACATACCGAGACTCCTCCGTGGCTCGGAAAGCACGTTAAGAGGATTTATTCTGAAAGTTGGCAACGTCGCAAATATGAAATATTTCGCTGTTTTGATTAATTTGATAATATTTGTATGGAAATACTAGCGAACTAGAATATTGATTATGAAATGCAACAATTAATATCGTTAAGTACACCAAATAGTTAGTTTTAGATGTAAAAAAAGTGTTTGGAAATTACTTTTTTACACCTAAAACGGGTACAACATCAAATTCAGTGTTATAATTGCAATTCATTATTATTATTCTAGTTAGTTAGCCACATTTCTTATTTCCATACGGTATTATTTCCAAATTAATCAAAACAGGTGAATATTTGACAGCTATTTACGACGTTGCCAACTTTTAGGAGCCGTTGGTCCCGGCTGTTATTCGTGGAGCTTTGACAGTCGTTACGGGTCGTCAGAAGCCCGAAAGTCTGACAACCAGTTTAAGCAATGGGTATCGTCGTATTACCCAGTTACTGGGTTGTGGAGGTCAGATAGGCAGTCGCTCCATGTAAAATACTGGTATTCAACTGCATCCAGTTAGACTGGAAGCCGACCCCAACGTAGTTGGGAAAAGGCTATGCAGATTGATGAAGTAGGTACGTATTTTGTCACGAAGTCGCAGTTAGATTTTTATTAAATATGACTGCCAATTCCTGATAACCGAGATAATAGGTACTTGGTATTTTTCCTTGATATTTTGTGCTGAGGGTAGGTACAGACTACAGACCAATAAAACACAGCTCATACCTCTAAGTACGTTTGTACACGAACAAACAGATACCTATATATGAAATAAAAAGTAAGTCCGCGACACTTGGTAAGAGCGGATGTTGACTGGGAAAAAAAACCAATTTAATCCGTCAGTCAGTTTAATCCGTATTTATAAACGTTGCTTAAAGTTAAGTGACGTTCAATCAAACGTCAAAAATGTATGGTTAAACAGTCGCTGATCATTACTTAACTTTAAGCAACGTTTATAAATAAATCCCGTAATTTTTGCTTTATCATATTGATGAAAATTTATTTAGATAAAACGCATTGAAGTTGGGGAGTGGGAGCTCGCTACGTCACAAGTCGGTATAAAATCTACCGGGGAGTGACGTTATGCTACATTTTAACTCAATTTATTGCCGTAATATTTCAATTATGTATAAAATTAAAAAGTATTTGTCCAATATTTTTGAATAATCTATCAAACGGGCAACAAAATTTTTGAAGTCAACATTGTATCCCCATTTGATTCTCGGTAGTACTGTCATTAATTAATACTAGAGCTTCTGCCCGCGACTTCGTCCGTGTGGAATAGTTACTTTGGGCTAACGCTAAAAAAACCCCCCGATTTTGAAATATTCTTCATTGGTACTCTGCTCCTATTGGTCTTAGCGTGATGATATATACCCTATGGCCTATAGCCTTACTCGATAAATGGGCTATCTAACACTGACAGAATTCTTCAAATCGGACCAGTCGTTTCGGAGCCTATTCGGTACAAACAAACAAAAAAATCTTTCCTCTTTATAATATTAGTATAGATGAAACAAAACTTGACTCATATCATGAAACGTGTTCTTATGTTTACTTTTACTATAACCCATCGTCGCGTGCGTTATATGAAAATTTACTGAAACACGGTAGAAATTCCCCAAAACCCTTTCTCCTTGACTACTCATACGATGAACTGTCTTTCCTAACATTATGTATATTCGAATAAACATCAATGGACCTAAAGTGAATCGCAATATTGTTGGAATGTTCATGAATCAGCTGAATAGCCCCGTGCCATTCAACACAGAGGTAATAATGTACAATTGTACATCTATCTTCTTCTATACATATAATAAAATTGTAGAAAAGTGGTGTCTGTACAATGGAAATATATGAAAAAAAAATAGCAGGGGTTGTTATTATATCGATGCTGAACCCGAGATTGTAATTAAATTTTTTTTTGTCTGTTTGTCTGTTTGTCTGTTTGTCTGTGTGTTTGTGCACGCTAATATCAGAAACGGCTTATTCGATTTAGATGCGGTTTTCAATAATATATTGTAGTAAGCTTCACTTAACATTTAGTGTTTATTTCATGTCAATCGGTTCATAAATAAAAAAGTTATGTCAATTTAAAGAATCACATCGAACATTTGTTATAGGTTAGGCATTTCTTTCCTTGATTTTCGGTATACTTATCTTAATTTTTATTTAGGGTTTGTATATAAATATTATAAGTATTTGGTATAGGTTAGGCATTTCTTTTCTTGATTTTCTTTATTAAGTATAAGTTTATTAGCTCAGGTTAGTAATAAATTTTTCTAGCAATTCTTTTGTTTTATAAAGTTAGGACGTTTGGTTTACACGTCTTAACACTTATTACTTAAACTGTGACAATTTTAGACTGTATAATAATCTGTAAGTATTTATAATTTAATTGTTTACGATAGTACGTGTTTACTAAATAACTGTGTGTTAAGTAGTAAGTACTATTTTATTGTAAGAATGCCTCGAAGAAGATCCAACCTCTCCCAATGTAGCAGAAATGCTAAAAGGATGAGATAAGTTCGATCACAGGAATCTGAGGAAGGTCGTGAGGCAAGGGTCTCTGCAACTCGGGAACATCAGGCTAGGTTTCGTGCTGCAGAAACTTCGACTCAGCGGGAATCTCGACTAAGTTCAAATCGTTCTCGAATGGTCGAGGTCGCGAAAAAATTTTTTCATACTAATGGGGTCAAGTCACAGAACAGATAGGTCAAGTCATGAAAAAGGTTGAAAAACACTGCCCTACATTAATCCTACTAATATTATAAATGCGAAAGTTTGTGAGGATGGATGGATGGATGTTTGTTACTCTTTCACACAAAAACTACTGAACGGATTTTGATGAAACTTTACAATAATGTAGCTTATACATTAGAATAACACATAGGGTACAATTTATAAAGATTTTATGTGATTTGGCCATAATATAACGATAAGTATCAAGTAAGTCGGAAAAATTCCTGCCCTCTGAGATCTATCTTTGCGTGCGCTGCCTTTTTTTTTTTGGGCGGTTAATCATCCAATGACTTCTCCCGCTCTGGGCGGAGCGGAAGGGCGTGTCAGACTCTTACTGACTAAAACCCACACGTGTTCCTTCGATCCTTGATATCTCTTTGAGGCGCGCGTGGAACACGATGCGCCGTCGACCCGGGCCTGGTCCTTATCGGACGGCGAGCTGCCCGTTGCTCTCCGTCCGCAGGCCCGCGCCTACGGTGGCCGGAAATCGGCTATCAATTCCCGACGCCCGGGACGTCTCCTACGGCGGCGGCGGCTAGGGCTGGTAGGGCGCGGCCTTTGCGGCCACTCCCTCGCGCGCTTCACCTTCTCCTTCGCGAGCATTACTGCTTTGCAGAAGGAGGTGACGGCTTGCCATGCCCTCTCGCTCCGCACCATGGCCTGAACCAGGGCCGTACGCGAGAGGTCACCGCCGCCGATCGCCTCCACGAGGACACGGCGGTGGTCCACCCAAGCCGGGCAGACCTCCACCGTATGCTGCGTGCGCTGCCTAAACCGTTAGAGTTACATGAAGAAAATGTATTGTGGGATTGTTTGTCTTAAAGAGTTCTAAATAAAAGTCCGCGACAGCATATATCTACCTTTTATGTGGAAGCCTTTATAACCAAAATAGTGAGCAATAAATACAGTTAAATTGAATACTTTTTTTACATTGCATATTTTAGAGTATTTAGTTAATTCTTATCAAAATAAATACCTTCATCGCTTTTGGTATTTAATGTAGATAAAGTTTGTCTTTTACACTAAGTAGTTTGGACAAATAGTTTAAAAGTTAGAACGATAAGAATGACCTGCGATATTGAGTCGACGGCGCACAGAACGAGGCTGGAGGGGCGGGCCAGCCAGGGGATGACGCGCCAGAGCGCCAAGTAGAAGCTATTGCTTAATAATTATGTTCGAGAAATAACGTAAATAACGCAATTAATTGTTGAACTGTCAAAATGAAACCCATTGCTATTGTAAGTGCTACGCAATTACCCCGCTGATTTAGGACATGTTACACGTTCCTGTGGGATAATTTCCGACATCCACGCGGGCGAAGCCGCGGGCAGAAGCTAGTACTTTAATAAGGTCATAATTATAACAAAGCTTTATTTATTTACTGTCTACATAATTCTGTTTTTATAAGGATAACTTTGTGAAGGGTGTTTTTATGGGGGCTAGGAATTAACCAATAAATATTGACACCGAGAAGCAGACTAAGTGTAAACATGAGTAAAGATCTATAATCTTTACCCATGTAGTAAAATACACATAACATCACGCCTGTTTTCCTCAAAAGGGTACGCAGACCTGTAGTAAACCCACATTTCGCCAGTTATGTTTAAGTTCCATGTAGGTAATAGGGGGCGTGACTTTTACTATAAAATATAATTAAATACAGTGTTGTATTATTGTAGCTATAATATTTTTACATACATATTATAAATTAAAGTCACTTTACGTTTCTGTCGTGTCACCGCGTTGCAACTGATATTGATGCGGTTTTCAACATCATTTATAGATTTTATTCCGGACGGTTTATGAGTACAAGACATTATTATTAACTTTATTTGTAATAATGAAATCTCGATATTTTGTCAAGTTGTAAAAACCGTGTGAAGCAGGGGCGGCTCGCAAGTCTTCAATAAAAAAATATTGCTAAACAAGAGTATTTTTAAACCTTTATGAAATAATGAACTCATCAACGTAAACTTTGACTGCGAAATTCCTGTGCAAATGAGCAAAGGTAGAGTCCGAAAACGTACTCTTTGACTGCATTAAAATAAGTCTTATTATTGCAATGAGATTTAAAGATGATTTTCTAATTGAATTTGTTCAATTAGAAAATACGCAGACGTGTAATGACGTGAGACGTTATTAGGGAAAAATATTGCAAGTCATAAAAAAATTTATAATCATGTTTAGTGTGAAATGATTGTGAACAACTTTCAGGACTTCTTCTGTGACTCATAGTTTCTCTTGAGTGTAAATACAATAATGCCAACTAGAGTAGACCAAGTTACTTTCCACTATTAGCATGCGTAGAATGAGAATTTCCAAACCATATTTATTATTATTTACTCCTTTCATCTGATGGTTTTCTATAAGAAAACGTAGAGCTAGATATCGATTTTACCGATAAAAGGGTTTTCAGTTCCCTGAAACAGCATTTCCGTTTCTCTATTACCTATGAATGTAGGTAATTCAATTAAATTTTATCCAATTTCAGTTTAGCAATACCTCAAATTGCATGCCTTAGCATAATCCTCCGTTTTAACGAAAATACTAGTACGTTAACTTTGTAATAAATATATGGTAAACTTTTTTATCGACGATAACCATAAAAAAAATCGCTACTGTTTTTTTTTAACAGAGTGACCTCCAAACCGAACAATAAACCGCTAGTATTCAAAAATACTTCAAAGGAGATCAGGAAAACATAACAACTGAACTAAATATACTTAAAGCAGATACTATTTTTGTATTTTTTTTTTATTACAATAATTTTCACTGTAAAAATAAATTACTGAGACTATCGGTGCCTTGGAGCCTTCCTCCCTGCTGCCCAGCACCCCACTCAGTCTCGCTCTCATTCAGTCCGCGAGTAGTAAGTACCTACTCTGCGAGCGAGATAAAGATTGAATTTAAGCCGAGGTATTTAAGGATTAAAATAATCCCAACTAATATTATAAATTCCAAAGTGAGTTTGTTTATTTGTTACGCTTTCATGCTTAATCGGCTGAACGAATTTGGATGAAATTTGGCACATGGGTAGACTGTGACCTGGAGAAGGACATAGGCTACTTCGTCCTGGATCGCAGATAAAGTCACGGGCAACAGATGTTAGATTATTATTTAGGTAATTTTGCGAGGCACTTCTGAAAATAATATTGATAAATTATTGGCAGTGTATAGAGTGCCACCATTGGCACTCTATCCCTATCGGATAAAGTGCCACTACAGGCACCCTAGTAACACCGCCTCGGCCCGGCTAAAGTGCCGCAAGCATTGGATTGTCATTGTCACTGTCACTAAGTCAAGTCACTTGGTATTTTGTTTGATTGTCGAGGTTAGATCGCTGTAAAACACCACATTCCCAAAACATTACATTCTCTTGTGCCTAAACGGACCCTGGCACTTCGCCGGGCGCTACCTCGCCACCGCTCGCTACGCTCGCTCGGCTCGTGCGTTGTGTGGTCACAGTTCTAACCTAACCTAACCTAAATAACAAGTGACAGTGACAATGCAACGCTCACGGCACCCTAGCCGGGCCGAGGCAGTGACACTAGAGTGCCAAAAGAAACTCGCGGCACTCTATACACTTCGTAAATTATTTCTATAAGGTACTTTCATAATAAATATTAGTGAAAAAGAATGGTTTGATAATTGATTTGATTATAATTGTTTCAGCCTGCAGGCTTGCTAGAGAACCCGCTGTCGTACAGTTGTATGCAGGAGGTGTACTGCATCTCACGTTGGGACCCTGCCAGGAAGTACTGCCTCAGAATAGTCATGCCTCACGGATCTCTGCTCTTGCAGGTTTGTTATTCTTAGTAATTTGTAGGTACCTACTGGATCATTCCTGTAACCTGCATAGGAATAATACATGTTCCCGCTTGTCTAGTTTATTTACCTCTATAGATAATGCTAGCTAAACAACAACTAACAATGGCGTTCTATGTTCTAGGCAAACGATGCTTATACACGGGACCAATGGTATCATTCCATTATATGGAAGGTGAGTAGATATTTGATTATTTCCTTCCTGTTGCGGTTACGTCTAATTGTTTACATAGTACCTACATATTCTAACAAGTGCGTTTATTTTTCAGAGGAATATGATAAGGTACAGGAATTTCCTTACAAAGACTGTGAGAAGAGAAGTCGTTTTAAAAGAGTTGAAGGTAAATATGAAAAATATTTATTTATAGATAGTTTATTTATATAAATACAATCTACACAAATATTATAAAGAGAAAATATTTTTATTTTTGTTTGTAATGAGTAATTAGAATAATTAATAAAAAAGAATACTATTTATCAAGTGTAATATATTAATTAATGACATATTTTATTTCAGAATATGGTAGATTTCGTCATGACCACGCCTTTACAAGACGAAAGTGTGACGCGTGCGCCTCTTCAGATCCTCACAGATTTACTCTCTGAGGTAAAGTTATAATTCAATACACAAATATTTTAGTAGCTAAGCAAAAAGGACGTGAATAAACTTTAATCTTATGAACATCGTGCGAAATAAGTAACACACTTATGAAAATCTTCCATTTGAATGTAAACACAGATACGTATAATTGTGTGAATCCACTACATGAAATGTGATTCGTGATCTCCTCATGTAATCGATTGACGTAGGTACCCGGTATCTAACACCAGATACACCCACGTGTGCTATTCAATCGTAGCCGCCATAACTGTGCTATTTCCATAAATATTTAATATAATCTTAGTAAAGCTAAAGAATGAACAATTTCACCATTCATGACGGAAGCGAATTGTTTCTCGTTCTTATCACAAATCATGCAGAGCTGACATGGCCAAATATTGACGTTAGCATTACTTGTTCATTTGATACGCGTATGAGATGCATAAAAAACATTGGCTCAAAACATTCTTTGCATTTTTATTAACAAATAGTTACTAATAACGGATTCTGGGACCAGCGATACCCCATTAGCAGTAATGATCCAAAAATAACAATAACAGCTTCATTTGATATGAAAACTACAGCTAAATAATGTGTAGCTGGACCAAGAAATTAATCACACATTATATAGGTGAGCATAAAAAAATTGGAGCATGATTTATCTCGGACTGCATACTCCATAAAGCGATTAGCCAGAATAAATCATAAAATTTGAAACTATGTCAGCGTACAAACACTGCAATATAAAACTAGGTAACATTAGTTTCTAATTTTCATTTACCCGTCTATTAAATTCATTGTATGGTGTTCGTACGTCATAGCTCTAACTAACCCATTAAATTTTCAGCATGTATGTAATAAGTAGGTAGTACCTACCTACCTACTTGTAGACTATTTGGCAAGGTTATGAGTTAACGTCACTGTGGCGCTTATTTACTGCAGTTCTAAACAATTTATATTACAGAACGAAGCAATAAATCGCTTTCAAAAAAATTTTACTTGAGGTTGACTCATCAGTCTTTCAGTAGGTGTGTCCGTCTGCCAAGTGTTGGGACTTTACCTCAGAGTTGTTCTTTGTTTAATGGGGCATATGCATCTAAAGCTAATTAACTCAAAATAAAAGAACTAAGTACTTGAAACATATTATTACCCTAAGCCGGTATGAGTGTCCGTCCGTCAGGAGGTTGGACAAGGCAATAGAATCCCGATGTTTTCCTTGGTTTCTCACAACAGCACAGTACAAACTACGTAGTCATCATTTTGGGGTCAGTCTCGATCCGCTTTCTTAATGACGCACGCTGTAACGCAACACTCGGTACACAAAAAAGTGAAATCTGAAATTGACTCATAAGAGATAACTGTTACAATTGACACTTTTTTCAGAATAAGGAAAGTGACGACTGGGAGGAGTGGGCAGAGAATGTCACGAGTGCTGCAGCGCCGTTGTTGGCGGAGCGGTGTGTGGCGGGCGACCTGTGTGCGCTGCTGGCGCGGCTGTGTCGGCGGCGCCCGCGCGCGGCGCCCCTGCCCGCGCTGGCGCCACCCGTACGCCGGGTGCTCACACGCAACGTCGACTTCGCTAGAGCCCCAAATGCAAGGCGGCTTGTTAGAGATTATATCAGGTAAAGTCACTTTCTTTTTCGGTTTTCAGGGTGCGTGTTGCATGTTGCAGTTCAACTGAGATCAGTTGAACTTCAACAAAAAGGAGTTTTCAGGAATAGGTTCTATTAACCTATGAACTGCCTACCTACTCATCGAAACTGGAATAAACATAGACAGAAAAGCACAATTTTGGCAATAGCGCAAATTACGTCATTATTAACCTCTGTATGATCTAATGATTGCCATAGAAAGGAACCATTCTTCCACCGTATTGCTTTTGTGCAATGTCCATGAAGTCCCCTATAGACTTAAGTTCTTTACGGAAAAAAATACATTTTATTCCAGACATGTTAGTGACCTGCATAACATTGTACCAGCACTGTAACCTCATTTGGTTACAATACACATTATTAATTGCTTTCAGCAAAGCCAATCAATTCGAGTACTTAACTGACGTCAATGGATTTTACGATAATGTTTAGCTATAGATAGTCCTCGAGCTCACGGGGTATTTGATCAAATGAAACTGATGGATTGTTGGTTAAAAATACAGCCAATAACGAAGCGTAATATCTAGACTAACGTAGTATAATATCGGTTAGTAAAATGGATCAGTTTTGTAGCGCTACCGCTGGATAACAAAACAATTCGTTATTGATTTAAATATAGAAACTGGGCATAAGTTATTCATAATCGAGACGTATAAATACCGCAGCTGCCGACTAGACGGTCGAACACTCTATTTTAGGTTTGGGTAATTAATCGATTTGAATAAAGCGTATTTAGGCAAGCGTGACCATCTAACAATATGTCATCTCATGGTTACGGTTATGAAGTATGATTGGTACTACTTTTGATCAACTGATCAAAACAGCTATTGAAAAAACAACATATTTACTGAACAAATTGATTACGCTTTCAGAAACTGGCCACCAGCCAGTTCCGTCACTCGGTAAATTACAGAACTGACAGACAGCTGAAGTGAAGCTGTTAGGTACAGCAATAGTCACAGGTCGCACACTTTCCTTAACGAAGGTTGTACGGCCTTGCGAATTCTCTTTACATATTGGTAAATACATGAACCAGCTGTTTTATTTGGTTCTTTCTTTTGGCTACAGTGCTTTGAGCGCGCACAACTCGGGCAGTGCCCTGGTCCGTCGGTTCGTGGAGGTTACCCACGGGAGCCGCGCGACGTGCCCGTACCCTCGGGCGGCCCCCAATCTGGCCGCAGTCGCGCTGGCCGCTTTAGATGACTACTACCGCGACTCCGCGACACCTCATGTCTGCGATGATAAAGAGGATGAAGTTCTGTGTTTTGCAGACATCTTGGAGCACATGTAAGTTTGACTAATCGCATTGTGTCTGTGCAATTCATTATGTACTTTCGAGTTAATCTTGGACATTACTGATATCGGAGAAGGAAAAAAAATCGTATAAACCTAGTCTGAAATCGCCAATCCGTCTTGAGCAAGCGTGATCAATGCTCGTGCCTTCTCTGTATATGAAGAGGCCTTTGCCCTGCAGTAGAATAATAATAAGCTGGTATAATGTATCTGTTCTTTAACATAGATATCCGTCTTTCAAAATTATGATTGTGTAGCTACTACGTTCTTTTGCACAGAATCGTGTGTATATCTACTTAAAAAAACTTACTTTAAAGCTTTGCCAATAGTTGATCAGGACATTTCTAGAAATGGCGAAATGAACTTTTCCTTTCATTTTTAGGTGCGAATACGAGGACTGGCTCGTCGTAGTAGGCGCAGTCCTGCAGCCAGTTCCGGTATGTCCGGGTGCCATGAGCTGTCCGCGCGTGGCCGCGCGGCTGTGCAAGTTGCTGCGCGCGCTGGCGCACGATCCGCGCTGCGCGGCGCACGCGTGCGTGGTGCCCGCGCGCGCGGCGCGCCTGTGCCCGCCGTCGTGGCTGAGGGCGGCAGCGCCTTCCGACCCACTGCTTGCTCTGCCAAATGACGATTTGTGCCAGATTTGGGGAGATATGGTAAATTGCTTTCTTTTTAATCAGTCAATCTATGTATATTGTTTCTTTCATTTAGGTATCAATAATTAATAATGTCAATTATTATTTTCAGCTTGGAAGTCTATTAAATTGCTGCTGTAAACGGAAAAGTTTTCTTCAGAGTATGAGCAAGCAAATACCAGATTTTGTTCTAGTCGCTTTAACTGCTCACGTGAGTGCAGACCCTTCTTACTATCAATGATATGACCTTATTTATATCCTTGAGTTCCCAAACCTAATATTTTATTTTTATTTTTACAGCCTGCTGCTATAGAGGCTCTGTGTTTATTTTTGGAATGGGAAGTCACGACTGGAGAGCAAACTCAGTTGGAGATCATTGCTGCACTACAAGGCACCGAACTTGGTCAAAAATTTTACAAGGATTTGTGCGAAAGACAGCAAAACCTTCTACGACTGGTGAGTTCTAAACATAGCTGCTAAATAATAGACTAGTATTTGATTTGCTAAGATGTTAACTGTTATTATGATTACTATAATAATTGTCAGGCAGTGCAATTTTGTGCACAACAAATATTATAATCAAATAATTGCCCTTTAAAGGGTTTTTTGTTTAAGGAGTGTCAACTATGCATTGCATAGTATCGAATAGCCATAACGTCGCAAAAAAATGTCGTAAAAGACTTCTCATTAAAGTATGCCATTAAAACTGTGACGCACGAGCAACACCAATCTACAATCGGTATTCTTATATTCCAGCAATCAGAAGGCGGCCCCCGTCGCCTGGCGCTGCCGGTGCGCGCCACGGACGCCGACGTGGCCGAGCTGCTGGACGCCGGCGCTCTCGGCAACCTCGAGTGCCTGTCCCTCGCTTTCACCAGCGTCACCAGTGCCTGTGCACATCATCTCATTAAAGTATGCCATTAAAACTGTGACGCACGAGCAACACCTGTTTACTCAGCAAAACATGTTTACATAAAATACGCATAATCGATAAATTCAGAAAAAAAAAAATTGAATTTAAAGTAAGCAAAGTCCTTGACACTTAAATGACATATGTACCCTTTTTTAATTTTGACTCAATCTTGCTTAAATAAAACATTAAATAGATCTTTTTATAGAAATCACCGACACATAAGTTATAACCGGTTTAGAATGGATTTAAATTCTTACAAAACATTATTGCTACAGCTGCCATCTCTTCGTTACTTGAACCTGTGGGCTACAAAGTTTGGCGACAGCGGTGTGCAACTGATTGCTGAGCATCTTCCGAAGCTTCAGGTCCTTAACCTCTGCGAGACGCCCGTCTCCGACAAAGGCATAGAGGCATTATCAGGTAAGAATATTTTTTACTCATGCTGCATGTTTGAATGGCTACAAAAAAGCGGCCGTGCAATATAAACAACTAAGCCAACAATGGACATTTCAGAACATTAGCTGTTTATACTGCACGACCGCTTTTTTGTAGCCATTCAAACTTGGTCGGTTTATCCATGTATTGCGGTTGTTCTGGTATTTTTATTATATCTCTTTGATTATTCAGTGTTATGAGCTGAAATTTTACATTAATACACTAAATATTGGAATATGTTTTATTTTGCTTTTCCTTTATAAAGTCCTACAATCGGATGTCATACAGTAGAGTGTTCCAGTCGTAGTAAATTATGCTATTGCTCAATAATTGCTAAGAGCACATAAATAAAACTTGGCAGGACATTAGAGTTACAATATACAAATAAACATTGTAAGTTAGACTCTAGAGTTCCTATTTTAAGTACTTGGACCTAATTACGTTATTTTACTTTTACGTGTATCTATATCTTCTGAACGGTATGTTTTTTCAAATTCTGTTTTCGCAAACATTACACGCAAATTCAAAACAACGTTCGTAAAAAATTACAACTCTGCACTAAACCGTTTTAAATGATTTTCATCAAATAGCCAAATGTCATTACAGCGGAAACTTGAATATGTTAAGAAATATTTAGACACAATGGACATCATTCAAGTGTCGAACATTTTGTACCCAAAAATTAAGTGCCGGCCAGAAAAAAAAAACATGGTTTTCTTATGGAAAATAACACCCTCAACATTTTTTACAATTACAATGAAAGTATACAATTAACCCTTCCGCTGCTATTTAAGTTTGTAAAAGAAAATACTAAAAATCTTATTTTGAGCATGACAATAACGTTTAAAACGAGAAACAACCTAGCTACCTTGTCATCATCATCATTTAAACTGGAAGACTTCCATTGCTGGATTCCTCCCCCAAACATCGCCACTTCGACTGGTTCTGTGATTCTCGCATCCAGCGGATTCCTGCAGTATTCACTAAATCATCGGCTTGGTGAAGACCGCAAAAACCTCCACCTTGAACCTCCACGCTTCGTCTTCCTGTTCCTGTTCCTTTTCGGCGAGCAATGTGGGCTGCCCACTGCCATATAAGTTTAGCAATTCTTCGGGTTATGTCGGTTGCCTTGGTTCTCCTACCGATCTCTTCATTTCTAATTCGATCACGTCGTCAAGGAATCTCCAAGCATAGCCCTCTCCATTGCCCTTTGAGCGACTTTCAGCGTTCTAACGAAGCCCGTTGTAAGCGACCACGTTTCAGTTCTATAGGTCATCACTGGCAACATGTGAGAAGAGAAGATAGCGTAGCTTCCCGAAAACTGCCCAGCCAAGGATTCGGATTATACGATTGACCTCGAAATTAGACCTACGAGCTAACTGGACAGTTTGTCCTAGATAAACGTAGTCGTGCATAACTTCGATTATAAAGTCTCAGATCTTCATGAGGGTCTTAGTTTTATCTATGTTCGTTTTAAGACCTTCTCTTTCGGAAGCATTACTGAGGTCAGCGAGCATTGTACTGGTCCTCCGATATAGTAGTCATAGCTGAGACTCGGCAAACCGAAAGTAAGTGGCGTAGTTGCCATTGAAGTTGATTGCTACGCCTTTCCTGTCGAGAACCTTGAAAACCTCCAATGCAGCGGTGAACAGTTTAGGGGAGATAACGTCTCTCTGTCTCACCTCATCTCGCTGCAGAAGGATAAGTTTCGAGGTCTGGTCCTGGAGTCGGAACGACATAGTAGTAGTATTTTCATATGGACACTGCGGCACCTCGATTTACCGATAGTGCATTTGGCACCATTGAAGACACTATAGTACAGTCCAAGTCTCGATCGAATCGAAGGCTTTTTGTTGTCTACAAACGCTATGCAGAGAGGCAGGTCATACTCTTCAATCTTCTGTATTGCCTGCCGCAGAGTATGTATGTGGTCTAAAGTGCTAAAGCTTTTAGAGAATCCGGCTTATTCGGAAGGCTGGAAGTCGTCAAACCTGCGCGCGAGACGGTTCGTGATGACTCTTGAAAACAGCTTGTAGTCATGGTACAGAAGTGCGATGGGCCTATAATTCTTAAGCAGGGCATTGTCGCCCTTTTTAAAGAAGAGGATCACCACACCTCTGCCGCCTGTGTACGCCTGTGGCGTTTTACCCTAGTATACCTTACCCGAGTATGACGGAATCAAACAGCTTGTGAACGGATTTTCCACCGGCCTAGCTGCCTGCCTTAAAAACTTTTCCCTGTTTTTTTTTCTTTTTTTTTTTTAACACATCATACCTTACTATACCTAACGATCAATGCTCATGTCTATTTCTACAATGGGAAATAAATGCTTGCGTTTTTAAACGAATGTCCAAAATATTGTTGGCAAAAATATAATTTTTGGTACCTACTTTCAAATTCAAATAGCAGCCAGGGGGTTAATTGTGGTAGCTAAATTAGTAGTTAGTGCGAACCACGATTTTTTGGTTGGTTGGTTGGAAAATTTTTATACTCGTGGGAACAATATGGTGAAAAAGAACAAATATAAAAGCAGAAGTGTGGTGGAGAGCGATACGGGGTCGGACTCCGACGCTGTATCGGGCGCGGAGAGCTCTTTTCAGAGCTCGGAGCGCGAGGAGGCAGTGAAGACTGCCGATAGGAGGAAGGAATTCCGGAAGCGGTCGAATTCGGACGGCCAGGGGTCGTCCGCCGACGAGAGGCGGAAAATCCACTCCAGCCGGCGGGGCGGGGCCCGGAAAAAGGGCGCGGGTAGGGGGCTCACCAAGGAGGTCGGTGAGCCGAGCCAGCCCAGCTCGGGCGAACTGTCAAGGCTCGCCACAGTGGTACACCCTGAAGGGACCAGCGCGGTCCTCTCGGAGTCTCCCTGTGGCGAGCCGGACGCCGCAGCGGCTAAATTTAGGGAGGCCGTGGAGGCCGCTTTCAAGGGAGCGGCCTTAAAGAAACTTAAGGCCTCCAGGGAGGGAGCCATACCTGAGGCCACGGCCTCCATCTTGGCGGCAGCGAGGGCCTGTTTCCTCGGGCCTCCGCCGGACGAAATGTCCGGAATGCGGGCGGAGGTCGCCCGCTTGGTAGCCGCCATGGAGCTTCTCCGAAAGGAGAACGAGGAGCTCCGAGCAGACCTGGCCAGGCTCCGAGGAGCCGGCCCTCGCGAGGTGGTGCTGCAGGGGGGAGAGCAGAAGGGGCAGGAACGGCCCGTGCCTGCTGAGGACCGGGTCCTGTCCCTGGTGCGGCAGGAGATGAACGCCTTTCGGGCGCGGTTTTCCGCCCTAGAGGCCATCGTCCTGCGCCCCCCATTAGCGGCGAGCCAGCCGGCCTCGGGCCAGCGGAAGGTGGCATCATATGCCACCACCGCAGCTGCTCCGACCAAACCAGGGTCGTCGGGGCAGACCAAGGGCAGGGCGGCTACAGAGGCGGCGAGGGCACCAGCCCAGGCGGTGAGGGCACCTGCCCAAGCGGCGAGGGCACCGGCCCAGGCGGCGAGGGCCCCGGCCCAGGCGGTGAGGGCCCCGGCCCAGGCGGCAAGGGCCCCGGCCCAACAGCCGCCCCCGCCTCCCGCTTCTTCTCCGGCCGACGCCGAATGGCAAGTCGCCGGGGAGAGGCGGAATGCGGGTAAGGCCAAAAGGGCGGCCAAAAGGAAGGCGAGGCGGCAGCGGCGCAAGGAGCGAGGCGTTGCGGCTAGGCTCCGCGCCCCGAAGTCCGCAGCTGTAGTGATCACACTACAGCCGGAGGCGGAGAAGAAGGGCGCGTCCTACCAAACCGTGCTCGCCAAGGTGGGACAGGTTCTGGAGGGGAACCTGGAAGCGTTCGGGGCCAAAAACGGCCTCAAATTTAAGGTCACCGCGACCGGGGCGCGAATGCTGGAGGTCCCCGGCGCGGCCAGTGGCCCGGCCGCTGACGCTCTGGCCGATAAAATCCGGGAGTCAATAAGTCCGGACGAGGCCAGAGTGTCCAGGCCCACCATGTGTGCTGACATGCGCATTTCGGGCCTGGACGACTCGGTGACGGAGGGACAGGTGGTGGCCGCTGTCGCTAGGACGGGGGGGTGCTCTGCCGAGCAGGTTAAGGCGGGCACCATCCGTCCTGGCTCCAGGGGTATGCGAACCGTGACGGTGAGCTGCCCCGTGTCGGCGGCCAAAAAGGTTGCTGAGGAGGGCCAAAGGCTTTTGGTGGGCTGGGTATCCGCGCAGGTCAAACTGCTGGAACCCAGACCTCTGAGGTGCTTCCGCTGCCACGTGGGTCACCACGTGGGAGTGAAGTGCGACTCGGAGGTGGACCGCAGCGGTAACTGCTACCGCTGTGGTCAGTCCGGTCACGAGGCTGGCTCGTGCACTGCCGCGCCGCACTGCGTCGTATGTGCGGCTGCTGGCAAGCCGGCCGACCACCGGATTGGGGGCAAGGCCTGCGCCAAACCCGCCAAAGCCGGAGGCAGGGGCAAGCCCTCCGCCACCGCCGCCACCGCCGTCACCGCCGCAGCCACCGCCACTACTGGCGCCGCCGCTGCCGCTTCCACCGTCGTCGCCGCTGCCGTTGTCGCCGCGGCAGGGCCCTCACAGGGGGCTCGGGAGGGGGCTGAAATGGACTGCCAATAACGGCTCCATTACGCCTCCTCCAGGCGAACATCAACCACTGCGCTACAGCTCAGGACCTATTGCTCCAGAGCATGGCGCAGTGGTCGATTAACATCGCCGTGGTCGCTGAGCCGTACTTTGTCCCGCCCAGGGATGACTGGGTGGAGGACCTGAGCGGCTCAGTGACCCTAATATCGTCGGCCGCCGCCGGTACTCCGTCCCTCGAGGCTGTCAAGAGAGGACGGGGTTGCGTGGCAGCACGGTTCGGGGAGATTGTCGTGGTAGGGGTGTACTTCTCCCCGAACCGAACTCTCGCCGAGTTCCACAACTCCCTTGCGGAGTTGAGAGTCGTCGTTGTCGGGTTCGGTTCCCTCCCTGTGCTCGTTCTCGGGGACTTCAATGCCAAGAATGTGGCTTGGGGTTCCCGGTATACAGACACACGGGGCAGGATGGTGGAGGACTGGGCACTGGAGACAGGCCTGGTCGTCCTTAATCGGGGTTCTGTCCCCACGTGTGTGCGGATGCGGGGTGAATCAGTGGTGGACCTTTCGTTCGCCAGCCCCGCTCTGTCGCCGCGTGTCGCCGACTGGCGCGTCATGGAGGGGGTGGAGACGTACTCCGACCACCGGTACATCCGGATTGACGTCTCCGCCCAGTCCTCGAGCGCGCCGGTCCGACAGGCCCCGAGTGGTCCGCGATGGGCGCTGAAGCAGCTGGACCGGGAGCTAATCCTGGAAGCCTCGATCGTGCAGGCCTGGGTGTCATCACCGGACAGGCCTGCCGATATCAACGATGAGGCGGAGTGGTTCCGGGAGGCCATGTCCGATATATGTGACGTGGCAATGCCCCGGGTCCAGCCCGGCCGTGCTTCGCGCCAGGTGTACTGGTGGTCGCAAGAGCTGACGACTCTGCGCGCCGCGTGCGTTGCTGCGCGACACCTGTACGCCAGGCACCGCAGGCTTCGTATCCGCCCTCCGGATACGGAGGCCATTCAGGCGGAGTTGTACGAGGGGTACAGAGCGGCGAAGACCGCCCTCCAAGCGGAGATCCTGCGGGCCAGGGGACTGGCCCGCGAGGAGTCGCTGGCGACTCTGGACAGGGACCCGTGGGGACGCCCATACAAGTTGGTGCGGGAGAAAATCCGCCCATGGGCTCCCCCGCTGACTCAGAGTCTCCGGCCACAGCTTGTGGAGGACGTGGTGAGCGCTCTGTTCCCCTCGAGAGGGGAACACTCCGCCCCGCCCATGGCCCCGCCTGTTGCGGTGCCCGCTGCGGACCACACCGCCGACGACGACGACGACGATGCTCCGGAGGTGACCGAGGTAGAACTGAGAGTGGCGGTACGTAGGCTGAGTGCCAAAAATACCGCCCCAGGACCCGACGGCTTACCTGGAAAAGCCTGGGTCCTGGCCATGGAGGCTCTCGGGCCTCGACTAAGGGGGCTCCTTAGCGCGTGCATGGAGAGGGGCCAGTTCCCACTTCGCTGGAAGACGGGGAAACTGGTCCTCATCAGGAAGCCGGGGCGCCCTGCGGACTCTCCGTCCGCTTACCGGCCCATCGTGCTGCTCGACGAGGTGGGCAAGCTCTTTGAAAGAGTTATTGCAAACCGCCTCGTCGGGCGGCTGGTGCGAGTGGGGCCGGATTTGGCGGACAGCCAGTTCGGCTTCCGCCGAGGGCGCTCCACGGTGGACGCCATCATGCGCGTGCGAGCCCTCACGACGGGGGATGCTGTGGCCCGGGGTGGGGTCGTCTTGGCGGTGTCTCTAGACATCGCCAACGCCTTCAACACCCTACCCTGGAGTTGCATCAGGGAGGCACTCCGGTATCACCGGATGCCGACCTACCTCTGTCGGTTGGTCGAGGACTATTTGACGGACAGGGCCGTCATCTACCCCGGTCACCAGGGAGAATGGAACCGGCGAGAGATGTCGTGCGGTGTCCCACAGGGATCGGTCCTGGGGCCGCATCTGTGGGACATCGGATACGACTGGGTGCTGCGCGCCGACCTCCCTAGTGGTGTCAGCGTAGTGTGCTACGCTGACGACACGCTGGTCCTGGCGCAGGGGAGGTCGCACGAGGCGGCGGCCGAACTGGCGATACGCGGGGTTGCGACGATCGTCGACAGGATCCGGCAATTGGGACTCGAGGTGGCCCTGCACAAGTCCGAGGTCATGTGTTTTCATGGCCCTCGGAACGCGCCACCGTCGGGTTCCCAAATAACGGTAGGAGGGGCTCACATCGGCGTCGAGGTGACGATGAAGTACCTGGGACTCGTCCTCGACAGCCGGTGGAACTTCGTGGAGCATTTCCGACGTTTGGCTCCCAAACTGGAGAGGGCCGGGGCTGCCTTGAAGCGGCTTCTGCCCAATCTAGGGGGTCCAAACGCCTCCTGCCGGAGGCTCTACGCGGGGGTCGTGCGGTCCATGGCCCTTTACGGGGCACCGGTGTGGGCGCGAACCTTAAGGTTGCGGCCAGCCCGCCGGTTGCATGCAGCCCAAAGGGTCATGGCTATCCGGATGGTCCGGGGATACCGTACGGTCTCCGGCGAGGCGGCGAGCCTCCTTGCCGGAACGCCGCCATGGGATCTGGAGGCGAAGGTCCTCGCCCACATTTGGGAGTGGCGCGAGGAGATGAAGCGCCGGGGGGTAACTCCGCTGCCGCGAGAAATCACGGTACAGCGGACAGAGCTCCGGCGGGATCTCATGGCGGCTTGGAGTGTGCGATTGTCGCAACCCAGATTTGGGCACGCCACAATTACGGCGATAAGTCCCCTCTTTGAGGAGTGGCTTGAGAGGCGCCACGGCGTCCTCACCTTCCGCCTGACGCCCTCACCGGACACGGTTGTTTCGGGAGGTACCTGTTTCGCATAAGGCGGGAGGAAACGCCCGGGTGTCACCATTGTGTGGATCGTCCGGAGGACACGGTGGAGCATACGGTGGAGGTTTGCCCGGCTTGGGTGGACCACCGCCGTGTCCTCGTGGAGGCGATTGGCGGCAGTGACCTCTCGCGTCCGGCCCTGGTCCAGGCCATGGTGCGGAGCGAGAGGGCATGGCAAGCCGTCACCTCCTTCTGCGAAGCAGTAATGCTCGCGAAGGAGGAGGCGGAGCGCGCGAGGGAGTGGCAGAGGCCGCGCCCTACCAGCCCTAGCCGCCGCCGCCGTAGGAGACTTCCCGGGCGTCGGGAATTGATAGCCGATTTCCGGCCACCGTAGGCGCGGGCCTGCGGACGGAGAGCAGAGGGCAGCTCGCCGTCCGATAAGGACCAGGCCCGGGTCGACGGCGCGTCGTGTTCCACGCGCGCCTCAAAGAGATGTCAGCAAAACTGACGGGGTCCGTTAGGGCCGATGCCTGCCGGGGTTGCGGGTAGTCCCAAGGGGAAACCGTGGCCCCTGGCATGGCAAGGGAAGGAACACGGGTGGGTTTTAGTCAGTAAAAGTCTGACACGCCCTTCCGCTCCGCCCAGAGCGGGAGAAGTCATTGGATGATTTCCCACCCAAAAAAAAAAAAAAAAAAAAAAAAAAGGGGGTTAATTGTAGACTTTCGTTGTAATATAAAAAAATACTCAGGATGTTATTTTCCATAAGAAAAAAGCATTTTTTTTTCTGGCCAGCACTTAAATTTTTGGGTACGAAATGAATGATGTCCTTTCATTTAAACATACACATTTACTTCTCGTTACACACTTTATTGAATGTATTTTGCACGACTCTTAATGCGAAGCATTAGAGTGTGCTCTACGATCGAAAAAATTTTTTTGCCCCATTTCTGTAACTGTTTTTATTGTTACACTCCTGCTAGTACACAGAACCTACTTAATTTATATACCATTGTATAGATGATTAAATGGAGATTAATACTGTACTTTTTAACAATTGATTTAATGCAGCAGAAATGGAAAAAGCATCAAAATAGTTGAAAAAAAATTCCTGTCCGTCAATTTATGAACCCTGAAAACATTGTAGCTTGCGATAAAATCAATTAATTGAGTAATTTTTTTTTTTATACATTCGTTTCAGCCGTAGAAGGAACCCTATTGAAAATGGCTCTTTTATTCAAAGTAGTTTAATTATAATTAATAAAATACTAACTAAAATATAATATCTTTATCTAAATATTTTCAACCTTGGTCTTGATGTTGCCTAGCAACCGCCAAGTAAATATCTTTGTCAGTCTTTGACATTACGACTTCATGAAAAGTGATAAATTGTTCATTTTTGTTAAAAACTATGTTTTGAATTTCTTTTTCGTTTATGATGAGTGTATTGTATGAGGCGTGCACTTTTGGATTTTCCAAACTATTTTTTCGTTTACGTCCATCCATAGGAGGAAAAAAGTGCCGCTAGTATGACGTAGTTCCAGCGGAAACAATTTTTGTTGAATATCTCCCCAACGGTTGGATGCACACATTTTAACTTACCATACACAATTACACGACGTCATACACTAAATATCTGCTAAACTGAAATTAAGAAATTCCACACTTTTTCGCTGCGACTACGCACACTCTTTTGAACTCTAAATGAGCATTAGTATAGAAAGAAATCAGCTGTTCTCATATAGTTCGTGTCGTTACGATAGAAGAAAAAGAAAAGTGGCCTATTATAACCTGGAATTACGATCCAAAATTTAATTTGACTCTCTTTTCAGGTCTCTCAAACTTGCGACGTCTTAACCTGAACAGCACCAACCTATCGGCCGAGGCCTTCGCCGCGCTGCGCCAGCGCCTGCCGCAGCTGCAGGAGTACGACATCCGCTACACGGAGGCCTGGTGACATCGGGCTGCCGTTCGGACGCCATCCACTTCCACCATTTAGATTCACATACGATCTCAAAGCGCTTTATCCCAGTATTACAATGTTCCAAGGATACCAAAAATATCTAACATCTGAATATTGTTAAGTTCCATTATTTCCTTTATTGTCAATTGTATTCTTTTTTATCAATGTTTACATGCTAAGTTATTCGATAAGATTTAAAATACAAAGGTAGGCTCATGGAATCCTGACATTGATATTATCTTACTGTGTTATCCATTAGCATTGCATTTTAAAGCCAGGACCACGTGGCCACATAGACCTAATTTTGTACAGAAACACTACTGTTAATTGCCGACTACTCCGTTCTTTATTCAGCCTCTATTATAGGTAATCGACTTGAATGTGAGTTATTAAAAACTAATTAATCTTAGTGCGTACTTGTACAGAAGAAGTCGCGGTCCAATTTTGATTTTCCTTCTCATCTTTGCGTTACAAAATGAAATAAGCATTTTTATAATTAATTAAATTAAACTTAATTTAAGAACCTGATGTTATAAATATAAACAAACATTTAGGTCTGCCATGTAAACGCTTTAGGGTTACGACAGTCACTATGTGTCATATAAGATTATTTATTTATTATAAACACCAGCATTTTAGGTAATAAGTATAGTTAGATATAATGCTTTAAACTTTAGTATCGTAGAATTTGTAAGGAGTCTTTGGGCTGTGAGAAAGAGAACCAACCGGTAAATGCGTAATTGTCGCGAGTTGAAATGTTCTATTTATTGTTTTTTTTTTTACTTGCATTATCTGTTTCTAGCATAGTCCCTCTAAACTAAACCAATATTTCAAATTAATAATTGACTATTTATTCGTAAAATACTTAATCATAATTGATTGCACTAAGTATAATAATGTTACAGGAAGACAAATATTGAATACGTTCTTATTTATTTGTTTATTTAAAACTACCACTGAACTATCCGTTAGTACCTACGGTAGATATAATATAAGAAGTATCATGATTTCCGGCCTAACCTATTTAAAAAACTAATTCAGTATTTACTTAAATAAAAATAAAACACTGTTTTAGCTATAAATCTACACATTTTACTGACAATGACCCATGTACACTATATCGTTCCAGTATTTTGTAAATTTGATCTTTTAGACTTATAAAACTAAAATTGACGTCATTAGAAAATAAGTAAATGTTACTCAATTCTATAATAATAGATGTATTGGCAGTGTCGTGTCACCGGAACTTGTAGGCCGGAAACTGTTCGTTAGATAACACAAAATTATCCCATAAACACCAATTATGTCGACATATTAGATACAACCCACATTGCTAGATATAAAATTGTATTGCGCTAATTCACAATATTGTAATTTGGCTCTGATAATATCCCAACCAATTCGCAAGATCTTGCACACAAGTATAATATAGTTAAACGAGATGTGAACTGAATTACTGTAATTGAAATTATGTCATATAAAGAGATACAAGACTTATCCACCGTGCGAAGGCAGAAGTGTGAGTTTTTAATAAAATATTAAAATATTATTATGACTTATTTTTTGTAACCCCTACTTATTGTTTGTTAGACAGGACAGTACATACTCGGGAAGACGGTAACTTGTCGTGGTTCGGTCCCGAGGGAGATATATTATTTGTCCGTGCGTTCTATTGGACATCTCGGAGCCATCCAATATTAGTTTATGTCGTACTTTCATACCCAGAATTCCGACATAAAAACCCTCCGTTATTAGACTGTAGACAAGGGGTATCCATGGGCGTACCCAGGGGGGGGGCAGGGGAGGGCACCTGCCCCCCCCTGGATTTTGTATGCCTAAGTACTGTTGTCGATAAAAGTTATGTTGCATTCACATTAAGACTTACTTTACAATAACAATTTATGTATTATGCATTAATTTTACAAAAAACCGCTCTGCGAGGCCTTTTATATTGTGCCTATCATGCCCGACCATAACCGACTTTAAAAAAAGAGGAGGTTCTATATTCTGCTGTTTTTTTTTTGTTTACAATGTTCATCGATATTTTCGTCAATTGTGCGTGTGGCTGACACTGGCATGGCCACCATCAGGAATTTTAATTTTGATAACACAAAAAATTTGTCGATAATTTGTCGAAATTTGTCGCCAAATATCAGAATTTGTCGGTCACTGGTTCAAAAGTTATAAGGGTTTCTAGGTGGCCAAGCTGGAGAGAGTCTCCCCAGCATGGCCCCATGAAGTTAGGGCACCTAGCGAAGATCTGTTTTCTCCCAAATTTAGTCGATAATTTGTCGAAATTTGTCGCCAAATTTCAGAATCTGTCGGTCACGGGTTCAGAAATTATAAGCGTGTCAAGGTGGCCGAGCTGGGGAGAATCTCCCCAGCTTGGCCCCATTAAGTTAGGGCACCTAGCGAAGATCTGTTTTCTCCCAAATTTAGTCGATAATTTGTCGAAATTTGTCGCCAATTCACAGATTTTGTCGGTGTGTAATTAAAAAGATATTAAAGAAATCAATTTCTCCATACATTGGTACAAGCAAGTACAAAATACTTTATATCGTTTTTAGATAGTATGATCTATGATGTTATATGGTAGAATGTTTGTTTCGAAATATATAAATATAAAGTTATTCTATAATTTTAACCCACCAAAGGAAAGCTGTATTCATTACCTAAATAAATAACTGTATTTTTTTTCGAAAAAATGTGCATTTAGTCGCTGGCAGATAGATCGCTGTGCTCCGTTTCATTTGCGATAAGAGTAAGAAAGATATAGGTAGATGCGTGTGTACAGACGAGAGCAAGTTGCCAAATTAGAACGCTCATTCGCCGCTTCCTGGACGCTTTTTCACTCAGGCCACGCACTTACTCATAAAAAATTATCTTTGTAAAAAAGGTAGGTAATGTATATTTCGTCTTTTTCACACAATTCAATCACGAAACAGAACAAAAGAAAAGAAAAATAGTAGTACTTAGTTACGCAATGAGCTGATTGCACGCTACGCACATCCTCCCGCCTGTGTCGTGAGTTTACTGCCTGCTTGCATGTCTTCCCCTTCCTCGCTTTCGTCTTTTTGCCGGCTGCGCATTTTTTTTTTTTTTATATGCTGGCTGTACTAGGAAAACTATAAAATAAATAATATTTCATACATTACCTAAACGTTTTAAGTATTCTACATTGCCTAGGTATTGAGTAGACTACCGGTTTATACAGATTGCCGGTAACTTAAATTAACATCATGTTTAGAGACCGCGCCACCACTTTTGATGCGGCGTTAGTATCTATGTCATTGCATCATATTGCATTTTCACTATTTTCTGCCGGCCTCTTTTCTTGGCCCGCACTCTACCAATAGTGTCAAAGTATTGTGTCAATTAATAAAGTGTATGGTGTCAATCATAGATAATACACTTAAGGTGTCAATTTCTAAGGCTACAAATGTGAGGTTAGTAAAAAGCAGAAATTCATGTATTTTTGTTATAATTCCTATGCATTATAAATAAATATAAATATACATAAATCCAGAGCCTTAATGTGATAAAATGCGTGATCATTTTCCGCGCCGAGTGACGTAATACGTGTGTGTGTGTGTGTGTGTGTGTGTGTATGTGTGTGTGTAGTATGTGTGTGTGTGGGTATAAGTGTGAGTAATAGTAAGTATAATAAGTCTTATGTTGCTCAAACGTATTCAAACATTAACCGTAACATCAAAGTTCTCATCGCGGTAGCGATATGTTAGGTATTCAACCTACCATATCGCTACCGCGATGAGAACTAAGAGTTATAAAGTGTCCACGTGGACTACAAGGATGTCCATGATGTCAATGACATGCAATCGCGTGAAGTACCGCCCGAAGTTAACTTGTTAACTTTGGTATTTTCTAGTCTTACCTACTAGAACATTTCCCTGTAGAAAATGCTGTGTCCCGTGCGTAAGCCGTGCACCGTGCCGCAACTATTTTGCGCGAGCGCCGCAGTGTCTGTGTTGTAGGGAGTAACGATAATCCCGACTTTTTTAACTTTGTCTTATTTGTGTTTTTTCAAGACACAAAACGGTTCATCCTCCTTCAGGACGAACCATTAGAACCTCATTAGTATCTATTGAATTTTAAGATTATATCTGAAATTCAATAGATTTGTAATGATATTAACGTACTCAGTTAGTCCCTTATTTACTTCCAGAAAACATCTAAAATGCGCGGTCGCAGATTAAAAATTAATTTAAACAGCCAGAAAACCGAATACCTTCAACATAAAGATGTACTTTACCCAATACAGCCAAAAAGAAGTGATGCAATTTATGATCTCCTGTTTAATAAATTTAACAAACAAATGTCTAAGGAAGCAATATTTTTTAGCATAAAGAGAAATTACGCACTTTTTTTTGGTTCAAATGTTGAACAAGAGGAAGAAAGAGAAAAACAATCGATTGCAAAAGGTACGATCATTTTAACGTATTAAGTAGGTAAATCATTTATTGTTATTTTGGCAACAGAAATTTTAATATTCTAATAATTTCGTAAAACAGTTGCATGCGACTGTACATCTTGACACCAAACTTCATCTTGAGACCAAGAGCAAGGTTTAATGTTTTCAAAGAAGTTTAAGCCAATCTAACCTACTCATTTAAAACAGCAAAACATGTATTAAATTGAGAATTTATCTCTGTCTGACATTTCTAAGGACTTTAGACCGATAAAAGTAGAAATATGTTACACAAATTAATATAAATATTTTTTCTTGGCAATTTTTCGTAAACTCTTTAATCTAGCCCTTGGACTATACCTTAAAAATGGAATTCATTATATCTTCTAAACTAAGACCCGACAAAATCTGTGAATTGGCGACAAATTTCGACAAATTATCGACTAAATTTGGGAGAAAACAGATCTTCGCTAGGTGCCCTAACTTAATGGGGCCAAGCTGGGGAGATTCTCCCCAGCTCGGCCACCTTGACACGCTTATAATTTCTGAACCCGTGACCGACAGATTCTGAAATTTGGCGACAAATTTCGACAAATTATCGACTAAATTTGGGAGAAAACAGATCTTCGCTAGGTGCCCTAACTTCATGGGGCCATGCTGGGGAGACTCTCTCCAGCTTGGCCACCTAGAAACCCTTATAACTTTTGAACCAGTGACCGACAAATTCTGATATTTGGCGACAAATTTCGACAAATTATCGACAAATTTTTTGTGTTATCAAAATTAAAATTCCTGATGGTGGCCATGCCAGTGTCAGCCACACCAATTGTGCATCAATTTTGAAAATTCTTTTTCATATTGTAAAAAATAATTCAAAATCGGTCCACAATTGACAAAAATATAGATGAAAAACATATGAAAAAAAAGGCTTACCGACGAACATAGAGCCGATTTGAAGTCGGTTAAAAATACGCGAACGCAGCAGCAATATCAAGCGGGGATAGTTTCTGATTTGCCCCCCCTGGGCCAAAAGCTGGGTACGCCCATGGGGGTATCCTTGGAGATTTCCACTGGAAAACAACAAACTGCATAAAGTCTAAGTCAAAGTCATATAATTTATTTCAATTAGGCACATTAAAGGCAATTTTGAACGTCAAAGATTTACAAGAAAATAAAATTGATTCTAGTCGCCCCTTCCAAAAGGTAGTTTTCGTATGGAGAAGAATGGGCAAGAAACTCCAACGCTACTCTTTTAAAATGTTTTACAATATTTTGTATACATTATCATCATTCTCCTGCCCTTATCCCAATTTATTCGGAGTCGGCGCAACATGCCCCTTTTTTCCATACTTCTCTATTAGTCGTCATCTCGGTAGTCACCCGCTTTCTAGCCATATCATCTTTCACACAGTCTATCCATCGTTTCTTTGGTCTCCTCTTATGTATTCATTCCTTATTCTATCCATTCGTATAACACCACACATCCCTCTTAGCATTCTCATCTCAGCTGTCGCCAGATCTGAGTCCCCTGTGTGTTGTACTTTAAGGATGCTTAACGCCCTCCTGACCACCTATCCTGAATGTGATCTGTTTGCTGATGAATGGAGCAGAATTATGCGTGTATGTCTGATGTTTTGCGAGAGTATGTTCTATGTTACAGGGTTTGGTTTTCGCACTTAGTCCGTGAAGTGGACCATTGTGCGTTTGCGAGAGTATCTACCTAAGTATGCGAGGTTGTCCACAGTGGCGGATCCAGGATTGACAGCCATTCAAACTTGGTCGCTTTATCCATGTAATGCGGTTGTTTTGATATTTTTATTATATCTCTTTAAACATTCAGTGTAATGAGCTGAAATTTTACATAATTATATGTTTTATTTTCCTTAAAAAAACACTGGAACACTATATTGTATAACATCCAATTGTAGGATGTCATACACTATAATGTTCCAGTCGTAGTAAATTATGCCATGTAATTACTAAGAGCACATAAATGAAACTTGGCAGGACATTGTAGACCCTTACAAGATTCAAATAAACGTTATAAGTTAGGCTCTAGCTAGAGTTCCTATTTTAAGTACTTGGACCTAATTACCTTATTTTACTTCTAAGTGTATATCTTCTGAACGGTATGTTTTTTTCAAATTCTGTTTTCACACAAATTACACATAAATTCAAAGCAACGTGCGTAAAAAATTACAACTCTGCACTCAACCGTTTTATATGATTTTCATCAAATAGCCAAATGTCAGTGCAGCAGAAACTTGAATATGTTAACGAATATAAGACACCATTTAAACATACACATTTACCTCTCGTTACACACTAATTATCGAATGTATTTTTTTTCTTAAAAAAAGTGCCGCTGGGAGGACGTAGTCCCAGCTGAAACAGTTTTTGTTGAATAGCTCCCCAATGGTTGGATGCACAAATTCGTACTTACCATACACAAAACTGAAATTATGAGATTCGACACTTTTCCGCTACGACTACGCACAAACCCAAACTGGTTTGGAGTAATCTCACTCTCCTCTCTCAGTCTTTTTTCTATTACCTATACCTTCTATTTTCCCACACCTTCTTCATATTATGTGACATGAGCTTTATCCCTCGATAGTTGTTGCAGTCCTGTACATCAACTTTATTCTTAAAGATGGGCACTAGTGATCTATTGCACCATTCTTGTGGGATCCCCCCTTCATGCAACAACTTATTAAAGAATAAAGTCAGCCACATACATCCATCTTCTTTTAGACACTTCCATACTTCTATTGGTATATCATCTGGGCCCATAGCCTTACCATTATACATACTTTGAACTGCCTTCTCACTTCATCCATATTTACATGTACCTCTTTGAGCACACCATTCCGTTTATTCTCTTCGTTCATTAGTTTTTCAAAATTAATCTTCCATCGTTCTTTTATTTCGTCATCTTTGCTCAAAACCTTACCGGCGTCATCTTTTATACATTTCATGTGAATTATATCTCTCGTTCTCCTTTCTCTTGCTTTTGTAATACGGTAGAGCTCCTTCTGGTCTCTAGGGCTGTCCAGTGAGTCACACAACAACACTTTTCCCGCGCCTTAGACCTCGATACTGCTACCGCCTTTTTTGCCTTTGTCTTCCATTCTAGGTATATAAATCTTCTTCTTACCATCTTTCAAACTATTATTCCCGTTTTCTACACCCTGACATTCTTTAAATGCAATTTTCTTTTCTTTAAGCATCTTTTGCACGTCCTCATTCCACCACCATGTATCCTTTTCTATTATACCTTTCCCTTTCGATTCTCCAAACACATCTTTAGCTACTCTCCTTATACAATCCGCCATCTCTTTCCAACATTCATTCACAGACTTTCCTTCCATATCCTTCATTTCAGTCATTTTATCTACCACTTGACTCTTAAACATACTGGCGCATTCCTCTTTTTCTATCATACGCCATCTGGTTTTGGGTGGGGGCCGTCCCTTGTTCCTACTGGACGAGACACTGACTTTTACCTCCATTTTTAAGAGTCTATGTTGTGAGACTAAGTCTTCACCTGGGAGCACTTTACAGTTTTTGACACTTTTAAGGCTGTTCCGTCTTACTAGAACGTAGTCAATTTGTGTCTCGTGGTGGCCACTTTTGTAAGTTACAAGTTGCTCTTTTTGTTTTTCGAACCACGTATTTGTTATTGCCAGGTCGAAGGCCGAAGCAGCTTGCAGCAGTGTCACGCCATGCACTCTCTCATACCCATCCTTCGGTCTTCCTAAATACCCGTTAAAATCCCATACACTTCTTCACTATCTTGCACATCATCATCACCCGATCAAAATCCTTCCAAAACTTCTCTTTTAAACTATCCTCACACCCTGACTGGGGTGCATACACACTAATTATATTAATAACCAAACACTCCACAATTACTTTAACCGCTATCACTCACTCTTTTAACCTCCGCCAAACATTCTTTCAACTGACTATCCAAAACTATACCCACACCATTTCGCTTGCCATCGCTCCCACAATAATAAAACTTATATCCTTCTCCTATCTCTCTAGCCTTCGTGCCCTTCCACTTTGTCTCTTGCAGACACGCTATGTTCAGTCGTCGCCTTTTTACGAGTAAAACATCTGCTAGTTCCATATAAAACATGTGTAGACGATGCACCTAGAATAAAAATACTATACGACAATAGGTAAAAATAATGAAAAATTAAGCAATGACAGATAAACTAATTATGTGATAGATACTTGGTGCTCACATATTTACAAACATTGTAAGGATAGACGATTTTCTTAAAATTTTACAACTAATAAGTCAGTGTTTGAGGAAGTAATCACAGTATGCAAAAATCAATGTCAAAGAATAAAAAAAGTATTAATTATATAATTAAGTTAGCAACCAGTTTGATTTTGTATAACAAAATATTATCTTACTTTGTAATGCGGGTAGTACGTCAATAAGCGCGTGCTACGAATGCTACGACCTACGCGCTACGCAGCTACGCCGTAACGCCGCAGGCTTTTCATTTGCGTTCCAGCGATGAACGAGGCAACAACTCCCGAGGATGCATGTAGAAATGTGAAACACAGCACAAGTTTCGGTTTGGATGGAATGTTTATTTAACTTTTTGAAATTATAACCTGTAATATTTTTGGAGACTTTTTAAACGTAAAAATATACTCTCCGACCGGTGTGCGTGCGACGCGCTGGCGCATGTGTATGCCTCCTTGTATCAAAACACCTCCTTGTGTCTGCAAAAAGACAGCAAGCATTGCTGCATACTGTATCCCTAAAAATTATACCTACGATGCACCTAAACGGATGCAAATGAGTAGTGTGGTAGAGGTAGATGTAGGTACCTAAGTGTCGACGTTAATGTGTGGAAATTGTGGGACGTACTGACGTATTATATTGTAGCTTGTTGTAGGTAACTATTAGGCTGCCTGTCCACTGGAGCGGAGAGGAGAAAAGAGGAGCGGAGATGTGCCAATATTAACCAATAGAATCTTGACTCAGCGCCTGAGTTTAGATCAGTGATCCTAAGTCAAGATTCTATTGATTAATATTGGCACATCTCCGCTCCTCTTTTCTTCGCTCCGCTTCAGTGGACAGGCAGCCTTATTCCGGTATACTTTGTACAAATAGTGCACTGGAAGAAAGTGATTTATAAAACTGAAGACCTACCTTGGATATCTAGATATTATGACTAAATAAGAATAAAGACTTTTACTTTTACTTTCCGTAAGGAAAGTCTTTGATGAATAAAATCATAGACTCAGTTCAGTTTTCCATCATGTTGTTGTTTATTTTTAAATAATATTATAAGCCTTTTTCCGCATGACCAATAATTTGATACCATTTTAGGGGTATGAGGAACAGGGTGTAAAGTTCACTCATCCTCATTAGAAAGAGAGGATCCTCCGGCCAGACGGGTGTTGTGTCTGGCGGGCAACTGCCCGTAAGTTGATTTCGGATAGTCTTATCTATGTTTTTCGCTTGGTAAACTCTAACTGCGCGATGCAGGAATTGTGTGACGTCATGTCTTTGCTGCGTAGTTCGTATGTGGCGGCGTAACCGCTACACCATAGAATGATTTTTTTATTTTTCAACAACGCGGCAAATAAAAAAGCATTTGGCACATTCAGATTTTTCTAGTCTTTTAGTAGGTAGGTACCACCAAGGAACTAAAAAAATCAAATCCTATCTTTGTGGGAATTCATTTCACCTTTCACGTATTTCTTTCCCCTAGTGAGCTACAAATTGTAAAAAAATTAAGAACATTAATTTGAATTTAGGCTAGCCTACTCTAGCGCTTTCGTGAAAAAATTACACCTACCTACAATTTATGCTTTATCCATCTATTTTCAGTATGGTACTGGTAAAGCCTTTGAAATTGGGACTTTTAAGATAGGCACTGGGGTTGTAACGAAACCTATCCTCCGCCTCCGCAAGAAATCGTGCATCCGCAAGTTTTTAACGGAGGTCTAACAAAGAAAATCGACTCTAATTATGCGAAGACCTTTTAATGTGATGGAGATACAACTCGTCTTTTCAAGTTTTTGCTCCCATGTCACCGCCACTGCCAGAATAAAGTGATCAACATGTTTAGCGGGGAACCACAAAGAAATCGTCTAAAGACCACAAAGCCGCAAAACTGTTTTTCGGGAAAAATATATTTTGCACCCCTAAACTTTAATTACCGTCGTCGATTTTCTTCTTTAATAACACAAACATAAAATTAACGCCTTGTTTCACATTTCGCCAGTTATGTTTAAGTCCCATGTATTATGGGGCAAGTCTATTGCCATCAACCAGGCACAATTCCAGACTCCGGGCTGCTGCTGCTGTTTTCATTAATAAATGTTTAATTAGTCTTTCTTTTTTCCAACCCGGGTGGGGTTGGAAAAAAGAAAGACTAATTACCGTCAGGTGACCTATGTTACACCCCTAGTAGGCACCGGTGTGACCGGGTTTTCAAGACTAAATTTGGTTTTGCTAGTCATCAGAAACCTAACGAAATTACTGAAAATTTGCTGGGTCACTGTCGCCGGTTTTGATGAAGAGGACCATACTATACTATATTATAGTAGGTATACCTATGTCATGCTCGTTCATCATATAGCAAAGTGGATGTATTTTGCCTGCTGCAGTCGGGATTACCACATGTCTTTCCCTTGGTTATGATATTTTGTTAAACGCCTTCCTTCCTCGACGCAGAGCATAGTACATAGACTCGCACAAGATTTTTATTAACTTGATTCGTTCTGTGTTTTCAGGTACAAATTAGTAAACCATTTTTCAAGCATTTCCTGGCATCCGATTAAGCTGAAACTTGCTTATTTTTTTTTTAATTCTCGGTACTTACAGTAGCTGTATAAATTAAAGTCTAGGCTCAGCCGTTTACTTGTTTCTCCTACGGATCTCTTCATTTCTGATTCGATCACGTAGGGAAACTCCAAGCAAAGCGATCTCCATAGCCCTTTGGGTGACTTTTAGCCTTCTGATAAGGCCAATTGTGAGCGACCACGTTTCAGTGCCATAAGTCATCACTGGCAACATGCACTGGTCAAACACTTTCGTCTTGAGACACTACAGTATGTGGGACGAGAAGATATTGCGTAGCTCCACGAACGCTGCCCAGCCAAGTCGGATTCGACGATTGACCTCTTTCTCAAAGTTGGACCTACCTAGCTGGACAGTTTGTCCTAGGTAAACATACTTGTCCACAACTTCCAGCGCAACGTCTCCGATCTTCATGAGAGTGAGTGTTACATGGGCATTTGACATGACCTTTGTCTTATCCATGTTCTCATTTTAAGACCTACTCTTTTGGAGGGTCTACTAAGGTCATCGAGCATTGTAGGTCCTCCATGGTCTCAGCCATTACAACTATGTCATCGGCAAACCGAAGGTTAGTGATATACTCGCCATTAACATTGATGCCAAGCCCTTTCCAGTCCAGAACCTTGAACACATCTTCCAGTGCAGCGGTGAACAGTTTCGGAGAGATAACGTCTCCCTGTCAGCGAGATGTGTCGCTGCAGAAGGATAGGTTTCGAGGTCTGGTCCTGGAGTCGGACATAGTGGCGTTTTTGTACAGTAGGTACACTACTCTTCAGTATTCTGTATAACTTGCCGCAGCGTATGTATGTGGTCTACGGTGCTAAAGCCTTTACGGAATCTGGCTTGTTCGGGAGGCTGGAAGTCGTCAAACCTGCGCGCGAGACGGTTCGTGATGACTCTTGAAAACAGCTTGTAGACATGACTCAGAAGTATGATGGGCCTATAATTCTTAAAAAAAGCGAAATCCTTTTTAAAGAAGAGTACCACCACACCTCTGTTCTATCCCTGTGGCGTTTTACCCTCGAGTATGATGGAACCGAACAGCTTCTGAAGGGCCTTAAGAACGGGTTTTCCATCGGCCTTCAGGAGTTCGGCCGTAATTCCGTCATCACCCGGCGCCTTGTTGTTTTTAAGCTGCTTCAGAGCCATCCTTATCTCGTACAAGCTGACGTCCGGGATGTCTTCGGTATAGTGTCGGGTCAATCTAGCTCTTGGATCGTTTGCCAGATTCGTAACGGGGTTACTGGTTGATGTGTATGGCTGATTGGTACTTGAACACCTTCTTGTTTGGGATTGTACGACGGGTCTTGGAAGATCTTGGACCCAACCGTATGGATAGTTTCCACGAACCCATCGTTATAGTCGTCCATGGAGCTCCCTAGGCATACGAAACGATTCCGAAGTTCGATCTGAAAGCTCTCGGGGTTTTGGACTTGGATCGGTGCTGGGCGGAGCGTAGACTTCATCAGTCGAGATCTTTCCAGCTTGATTCTATATTTAAGATTTGATAGAAGATTTCAAGATTTGAAGAGTTGATAATTTAAGTTCAATGTGCCTCTTACCATGCGGTGATCACTTCCGGTTTTCACCGCGTTAATCACAGAGACATCATTGAATACTTGCTTCTTCGTCGACATAATGAAATCAATCTCATTTATTGTTGCACCATCAGGGCTCTGCCAGGTCCACTTTCTGTGCTCACGTTTTTTGAAGGAGTTCATCATACTGCCTGCTTCCATACAGCAGCTAGATAATGACAAGACAAATTGATATAATTTTTAGTTTTGAACGTAAACCGTCAAACAGACGAGTAATAACCATACTACGTTTGTATGGAAGAATGACCGACTAGCCGTAGCCTTGAAAGTTATTTTTCACTTTGTAGTGTTTTTTTCTCTGTCGTAATATAATAACCTAACTCAGTTTAGATTGATTTTTCAAACTTTATCGAATAATGATATAACAGGACATGGTAATTCTTCGTATGTATACGTACACAGCAGTATTTTTTACTTTATTTTTACCAATAATTTTAATAGCACCAATTTTGGTAATTGACTGGGGCAGTTAAAAGAAGTATAACTGAATAGGGCGTCCTTTTCATCAAATCTCAATTAAAAAACCTAATAATATTTACTAAGGAATATATTTGAGTAATTTTCTAAATACTATAATATGTGTATGATACATAGTTATTTACCTTAATTTTATACATGTCTCCATCACTTTTGAATTTATTATCAACTTTTTATAGTTGCGGCTTTATGGTAATATACAAACCAAAATAATACCGTATTTATATACAAACCCAAATCTAACAGTAACTTAAGCACTAAAGTTGATTATAAGGATCTTATGTAAACCATTTATCGTTTATGCATTAGAAATTAAACATAGGCACTATGGAGTGATCAGTAATTTATTTCTAGGTACTTATAAATCACATTTGAAATGACAACACATTATAATATTTTATAGATTTTGTTACATTTTTATATAAAAAAGTGCCGTGTTGTTTTCACAAAAATGGAATATACAGGCAATTTTGTTATTTTACTAACGCTTGTCACAGATGAGTGTAAATAACCTGTTTTTTTATTTTATGGCAAGCTAATTTAAAACAATATTCACTTGTATATTTATTAATTTATAACTAAACTTGAATTAAAATAATGATAAAACAAACATTAAAAGAAACTGGGATATAAATCTCGTGCGCTATTTAAAATTATATAAATTTACTTAGTATTTACGCAGTTGTTATTTTTTCGTATATTGAAACTAAAAACGTATTTTTTTTACCAGCGATATTAAGTGTATCCATTTCGGACAAACATACAATATTTCTCTCCACATATAAAAGTTACCCATCAAAATAGTTTTTAATCAAAAAGTATCCATAAAACTTACACTCTTGTCTCTCATGCTAAAAGTAAAAGGCATTCGCATTCTCACTGTGAAGTGTGAACATAGCGCAGTTCAACTATACAGGATGGTGATTTAGTCACCTGCATACATCAATAGGGTGATTCTACCCGTCAAACTAAACAACTTTCGCGTTGAATAATATCCGATTCGTGAAAAATAAAAACAAATTCTTATACATACAAGTAGTAATACAAGTACATAAAAGTAGACAGACTATTTCGATGCATGTAAAAGTTTATGTTTTTACGTATCGGATATGAGTTTCAAAGCGAAAGTTGTTTAGTGTGACGGGTAGAATCACCCCCTTGCCTTGACAGATGCAGGTCACCACTAAATCACCAGCTGTATAAACAGCTCACACACAATTTGAATAATTAAACGTGTATAACAAAACACTAAAAACAATCATAATAATATAACACCAATTAAGGATATAATTCACGACCTACAATAATTTACATACATAAAAAACGGTAATACAATTACTACTGAAAAGCAGATCAACATACAAAAACGCACTTTAAAAAATTTCAACAAATATCTCATTACAAAATAATACATAAGAATGTGTAAACTAGCACAGTTGGTGTCAACAACCAGTAAATACATTATAACATATATAATTGCCTTACACAGTGTCACAGACAAATATGCACAAACATGTAAGTAATAGGTATTTAAAAATGAAAACAGTTATTATATTTTATTGCAGCTGTATATCACAATGAGTGGGACTACTCTCCAGTTGCTCTCCATTGTGAAAACGCAGTAAACAAACTCCCCTACCGTCCCCAGCAACTGCCTTTCCGTCGTAAATGAAATTCTAGCTCCCGCGATGGATTTTTTTGTACCAGTACAAAGAAAGGCAAAAAAACCTTAAAGTTTTTTTATTTAGTAGTTAGACGGCAATGTCAAATGCCGCATGTTCTTTTATCGACCAGCTGTACAAGCTTATACACCAAATAAGTTAAGGCAAACTTTTGTGCTATGATAAATATAAAATAAATTTAGAAACTACACTTATATGAAAGTAAAACCACAATTATATGACAATGTTTTATATGACTATAAATGTTATGTAGAAGCATTTATTTGATATTCTTAAAAAAAAATACAATCTGTTAAATGTTCAAATGAGTTAATTTAATACTGGTTAAATAAAATGTTATAGTAAACAACAATGTGTAGGTAATGAATTTTTTGTACAAGTTCATAATTATCTGTAACACACGCGATACACCTTCAAACCATTATTATAAAATTTATATTGCCGTGTCATTAATTTATTTCTATGTTTGACATAATTTAAAGGTGATCATGTTTATTTATATTTGTTTTAGATTTTACAAAATGGGCTAAAAAGTATTATTTTAATCCAACACAAATTTACCATTTTCTAGTTGCCAACAGTGATGACGACACGCGTTACCGCTATTTAGTGAACGCAGCAAACACCGCCCACATAATTTCGCAGGCATCTGGTCGCATAGCTTCAGCCTCGAAATCTAGATCTAAAAGCGCGCGCACGCGTCTCGTTGCTAACTCATAATCTTCGTCGGAGAGGGGCGCAAACGCGTTTTCTAGTACATCAGCCGAATGGGCCAGCATCAAGAGCGCCAGAGATCGCTTGTCGGCGTGAGCGACATCTGTGATCGAGCGCCTCAGAGCCGCTTCTTGAACCTGCAATCATGATTAATGTTAATATCAATTACCAAAACACATTAAACCATCTCTATTTTCTTCAAAAATAAAATACCTATGTTTAATGTTTTTCTTTAAGTATTGCAGTAATGTTTGTAACACATGTTATGGATACCTTTAATTCCAACACTTTGCTTTCATATTGAAACACAAACTGTTTGGAAAAAATCACCTGTTTATGTTTTATGAAACTAATAGCACAAATTGTATAAAACAGGTATATTTTGTAAAGGAACAATGTAATCGTATTGTATATCCATATGATATACCTATGTAATATGAAATTATTTAATTCAGTATGTACTTGTTTGTTAGTATCAACATTTATTTATCTTATATCTACATTCAAAATCAATTATTTTAAAAGGATTGTTTATCATTCTGTTACAACCATTTTGTAGGAAGGACATAAATATTATCTTAAAGCGATAACAGTTCTCAATTGCACTGTGCAGAATGTGTGTTTATTATTACCTTTTTGACCAAGCGACATTTTACAACATTGTCAGTCAGTGGATGAGTAGTCATATCAAACAGCAAGAAGTTCTGCTTCTCTGTTGTCAAAACTCCCTTTTCTACAAGATTTTTGGCCAGTCTTTCACGGACATTTTTCAATTGATATTTTAGTTTCATCGGATTCCATGTTTCACCTGAAATTATTTGATCACAATCATATTATTTGACCCAATTATTATAAAATTAAAGTCAACCTGAAATACCTAGTAAAGAACAGGAAATCTTTCCATAATTGCCACAAGCAGTAACTTGTGAAATTAATTTGATAAAAGATATATTTTACTTGAATAACGACTACTGCTAACAGCAACAACACCAACATGTCTGATGATTATGAAAACATTGTTAAAAGATAATAGAGCATAATGAGACATTAAGACCTACTATATTGCGCTATTAATACAGACCACTTAGGTATTCTATCCAGCTTTGCACTGACTCTGGTGGTTCAGTTTCTTTCATGTGTTTCAAGGCCTCATCCAGCAAAACATCACCAGTTGGTGTATCTGAAATCAAGTTTACATTTAGGCTGGGAATATACGTCAGATTTTTTCATCAGATAGATGGGGGATGGGCTATCAGAAGTATGCAGACTATCCCACTATCAAATCAGACGTGTGTTGAATGTTCAAACAAAATAATGGCTTCAAAGCCTTCCGATAGCCGGATCGGACTATCTGATGAAAAACTGTGACGTGTATTCCCAGCCTTATACAAATAATTGAAAAATCATACAGGTCATAGGTATGATTGATTTTACCAACCTAATCAACTTGCCTGTGTTAATATAACTATAAACTATAACGAATAATAAACCTTTACAAATATTTATTTATGTGACAAAAAATGTATTTTTATTATATTTGTTGTATAATCAAAGTTAACTTTCTACACTATAGAAATACCTCAAAAATCGAAATTAATGCTTTATGCAGTAACAGGTATAGCCATATAATTTGAATTAACACACAACTCATACGCAATTATGGCAGATTATAGCATTACTAATTGAGAGGACTTTAATACTCGGAATCAGTAGGCATTAACATTAACAACTTTCTTTGCCTTTTTAACCACTATTGTCTAGAAAATAACATCCATTGACCTTTTCAAACTGTATCATACTTACAACCCATAGTTTAAATGAAATGACTTAAAATAAACACTAAAAGCATATAATACGTAATTTATGAGCTTTAAAAAGATTAATTAAACCATTCTCTTACCTGATTTGACTATTACTTTTCTAGATAACAATCCCTTTCTACGCATACCAGCTCTTTCTAATTCTACGCGGCCTCTCAAACCAAGTTCAATTAAAATACATCCTCTCAGGCCGCTGGATATGCAATCATTCCAAAATGATGTGTAACCCTGAAATAATCAGCAATATTTGAGATGGAATGATCACGACATCCTCATTATAATAACTGTTTACTGCCGAAGAGAGAGTTCTCTTACCTCTTTGTCCTTTAGTCCTAAAAGTAATACTTCTTCCATTAGCGTCAATCGTGTTTCCTTTGAATCCCCGTCATCATAACTTTTATCATTTTTCTTATCATCGACGTCGTGGTTTTCCTTTAGATCTGCACTGTCCTTAATTACGTTTACGTTTCTTCGTTGCACCAACCCCTCAGCTCGATTCATTTTAACATTTAATTAAATTGCGAAATAAAAACAAATTGATTTATTTTAACAATTTGGATAGTTTTCTGAAATTCGTAAACGAATAGTTGACGTTTGCTATGCGACGTGATGTTGTTGTGCAAAACATGGCCGACAAAGAAGACATCGTTCGTTCAGAAATCGCCGACATTGATTAAAAATGCAATTTTGCAATACCTACACAGTTTCAAAAGTTTTTTTTTGTAGGCTGTAGTTATTTCCTTTGAACAATTTTAATTAAAATTCTTAAATTAATTCTCAGTAAATATGGGCGCACAGTGCGGTGTTTTTGAACGTAAATACTGTTAATTTAGTTATGTGTTCTGTCAATGATTGAATGGGGTGAAAAACTGCCTTTTTATCCCACCAGGTGTCGCATGATCGACTTTGCCTAATTTTGTCTTGTCACCTGTCAAAATCCATACTAATTTACGTAAAAGTAGTAGTAGTAAAAGTAAACAAGTATCGAAAATGATTAAATACTCTAAAAATGACGCAGTGTTGTGCTCCAGACTGCAAAAATCAAGGGAGACGTATATTTCCAAAGGATCCAAAACGTAGAAAATCCTGGAAAAAAGCGTTGAGAACCAAAAACTTTAAAGCAAGCAAGCACTCTGTATTGAGCTCTGCTCATTTTGTAGCTGATGATTATTTTGGCCAGAGTAAATATACAGGTAAATGTGATTGATTCATAATAAATCGTGGTTAATAGTAGATAGATTTGCATGAAAAATAATGATATTTTTATTTATTTATTTTTATTTAACCATTTATGTACACACATTTAACAACAGACAAGAAGAAAAGAACAGAAAAATACGTACAAAGGTGATGCTTATTTCTAAAGAAATCTCTTCCAGCATACCTGCGATAGGACAGGGGGATAAAAAGAGATGTAGACACCGTGTGTAAGAGTAGAGAGAAAGTAAAATACATAAAATTAAAAAAAATCATTACTTAATAAAATAAAACACATAATATGAGATAATACTTACTTACATACTTACATACATAAATACATACATACATACTTACATACATAAATACATACATACATACTTACATACATACTACTAAAATAAATATCACTAAGATGATGTTAATTGAAATGTAACAAAAAAAAGAAAAATACAAAATAAATACCTACGCAACTATGACATAGTGGAAAGATAGTGTTCTTTTTTTTTTTTTTTTTTTTGACTAGGGCATCTCGCAAGTTACCATTGAGGTATTCGCTGCTTAACCGGACTTTCCTGTGGCTGCCTTAAGCTCCTAAAAGAAACTCAAAGCCTCCAGCCAGGGGCATATAAACTAAGCTAATTAAAACTAGGCGAACGCTCGCTAAGGGCACCCCCTGTGGGGTACGAACCTCGGCGTAGGGCGTTCGCTGACGGGAGGACAGCAAGAGGGACATGACAGGCTGGATCAAGGATGGATCATTATTATTATCAGGGGAATTTAAAGCTACAGGCTCAGCAAAAACGCGGGCTGGCGCATCGTTATCGAGCAAGGGTCGGGGGGGAGTATCATTTACTCGGGTGGGTCGCGGTCGCGGACCTCTACGGCGAGGTCTGAAGTTGTGTCGGTGTGTCTTTTTGTATACTGTACTTGTGGCCCTACTGCTCTCCTGGAGGAGAGTTATGGGGTCATCTGGATCTGAGAGGACATGCCTAGGGCGACGGGCCTTACTGACTTGATTATTAGACGGGACATAGCAAGCTGCTTTGACTATTAGGGGATTCCTATGTTTGACTGCGGAGTCAAAATACCGCTTGGACATTCGTTTGAGGAACTGACGGAAAGATAGTGTTCCTTCACTCTTCTTTTAAATACTGCGACAGTTTGGCAGTCCCTGATGTCGGGCGGAAGTGAATTCCACAACCGCACCGCGTGCACAGTGAAGGAGTAGGAGTAGAAGTCAGTGGAGTGGGGAGGGGACTTAAGGAGGTTTCTTAGATGCGACCTGCAAGGTACATCAGAAGGACGGGCGTAGGAAAAGCGCTCCCGCAGATAGGATGGAGTTTTAGGATTGTGAAGTAGGTTAAATAGCAGACACAAAATGCGAGAGTTGCGACCTGCGAAGTCGAATAGGGAGCCACTTGAGTATCTTGCGAAAGTTAGAAACGTGATCATACTTTTTAAGGTTAAAAACAAAACGAATACAGATATTTTGTAAACGCTCAAGTTTATTTAAAAGCTCCTCGGTAGCATCCAAATAACAGGCATCGGCGTAATCTATAATGGGCTGAATGAGAGTTTGAGCAAGGGAGATTTTGGTGTTCAAGGGCAAGAAGGTCTGGAGGCATTTCAACGAATGGAACGTGAAGTGCACTTTGCGACTGACTTGAGCAACATTATATTTATGTTATTTATTTCAGTGTATGAGCCTAAGGCTAAATTCTTAAAGAAAACTGCAGTGCCTTCATTATTTTCTTTTACTAAAACAAAATTAGAATCAACATCCGCTAAATAGCGTTTAGAACGCTGAGTAAAAAGGTCTCGGAGGAAATTAATGCTTGATGTACATACCTACAACCCTCACTACAACCCTTCAAGTTCAAGAGAGCAATTAAACATGTTTATCCAGTTTAGTGGTCAGACCCAATTACCAGGCTTAAAACAGTAATAAAGGATAGAAGTTAGAACTTTAGCAAGTAAAAGAGTCCCTATTGAATGTTTGATTGGTCTTACTAAAACCTATAAAATGCTCAAAAGTGAATTAGATCACAATTATATTCCTATAGCAAGGTTTTTTTTTTTTTTTTAGTACTGTTATGTGTTGTAATTTTAGAGAGAGTATAATGAAAAATTAAATACAAAGAATATTCTACTGTGGTTTTATTAACAGAACATTTACTAAGTAGACAACTTTTTTCATTTGGGCCTTGCATTGGCCCTGCATGTATGTGTTTACACCTTCAACGAAATACCGTGCAGTCAACAAACACCTAGCTTCATACATATCCTTTCCTTTGGGCAGAGCATTGAATCTGAAAGAAATAGAATTGCAATTTAGGTAATTTGGTAAGTCATGTAACATAGGATGAGGTCCCTACTTTAATATTAGTCCTAAGATCTAATTGTAAAGGTATCACTAATGAAATGTTACAAGAGATTTTATAAATGAACTCGCCTTTCGAAGAACGACTGTATTTCTTGCTTATTGAGAGCAGGAATCGGCGAATCGGCTTTGATGTTTTTGAAAGAAGAAGTTGGTGGGCATCGATATTCTGGGTCACTGAGAGATGTATTAGGCCCGGGGTTGCAATTAAATTTAAAGTTTCGGTCGTATGCTTCTAATCTGAAAGTTAAAAACACAGCTTATTAGATTCGAAATCAAATATTGATTATTTATCAATATAACCTTAAAATTATTTATTGCTTACCTCTCTATCATAACTGCTTTTTTCCCTGCTGTTGATGCATTTCTATTACGTCACTCCGCTTTTAATTGTGAAACAGTCCAAAAAGTATACATTTTACGGTCTGAGCATTTTACAGACAAAATTATTCAAAAACAGCAATAACAAATTCACATAAACATCAACACAAACTCTACAAGGCAGAGTCGATACTAGCGACATCTACGTAGACCTTTGAGTTTTTCTCCCCATTGAAACGATTAGGAAAGCGCGCCACATAAAATTACATCTCAGCAGATGCATCGTATGTAAATCTCCACAATACAATTTTGTATTAGAAAGGATAATATTAGTCGACCTCCAATATAAATAATCACTATCACTATCACTACCTACATAGTATAAAACAAAGTCGCTTCCCGCTGTCTATCCCTATGTCTGCTTAGATCTTTAAAAACTACGCAACGGATTTTGATGCGGTTTTTTAAGTGAAAACTTCTTTAGCGGCGTTATGCACTTTTTTTGGGATGGGTAAAAAAATTTAAACTCGCGTCAGGACGTTACCGTAAGATCCGTTGCCTAGCAACCGACAAAGTAAATATCAAAATAAATAGTCTTTGACATTACGTAAAGATTGCGAGGTTAGAAATTTTACCCATATTGATGGGTAAAAAAAAGCGGTCAAAACATCATGAAAACTGTTTAAATAAATTGTTTATTTTTGTTAGACTATATTTTGAAAATAAATAAATATACTACTACTACTAATGAATATTGTATTTAACCACATAAAACAATTCGTGCGAAATTATTTCCTAACCATTCCAAAATATTCAAAAATGCACAACGTTAATGTTCAAGTTTTCACTTCTGCCGGCACTCCCGGAGTGCAACCCGTTGTTTTTTTTTAATAGATAGAGTTATTCAAGAGGAAGGTTTATAATTATGTATAATAGGTACCTACAGGCATAAGGCTGCCGGTCCACTGGAGCAGAGAGGAGAGGAGCGGAGCGGAGATGTGCCAATATTAACTAATCAAATCTAAACTCAGGGGCGGAGTCAAGATTCTATTGGTAAATATTGACACATCTCCGCTCCTCTTTTCTCCTCTCCGCTCCAGTGGACAGGCAGCCTTATATAGGTAGGTAGTTGAAAACACTGATAATTTTAGAGGTTTCTAATGTGATGTCGTAAATAACATTTTTTGCACTTACATTGCAAATGCTGGCTGAACCCTACGAGATATATCAAAATAATGTACTACAGTATTGTAGGTACACCATATAAAGTTCAACAAAAAAGTCCGTAATAGCATAATTATGACCAGACCCACAGTAACCAGTGTTATCTTTCAGAATTTGATCATAATTTCATTGTTATTTCCGACGCTATTTTGTCCGGTATTATATTTATCCTTATCCAATAAAATATGTTATTTAAATTGGGCATTTAATTAAGATTAAAATATGCCTTGACATCATATCATTCAAATGAATAATTAAAAAGATATCGCAGATTCAAAATTATGCGTCTCAATATAATATGAAACATTGTATGGTCAGCCACAGAAGTAGATTTTTACATAGGTACGATCTAACTATAGTCCTAAGTAGTCCCAAAAATTTTCAATAGGTAGGTACCTACCTACAAACAAACACTACAAAGTGACAAATAATTTAATCGGAAGTCGGTGGCTCCCTGTATAGCCTATTTGTATTTTCGTTATAAGTTACGTTACGTTATGTTATGTTTGTTGTAGGTAAGTTTATATGTTTTATGCAAATAAATATTATTTTTAGTTCTATTTGTACAGAAACGCAGTAAACGCTTGTAGCCATTATACATACGCAAATAGAAAAAAAAAGTAGCATTACGAGTATTTACTCTTTTATTTGAAAAAAAAAATGTTTTTTTTTTGTATTTTTACTTTTTTATAAAAAAAAAAAAATTGAAATGCTAAGTATTATTTACTCTTTTATTTGACTAGTTCCTTTGTTTACATCAATCTGGGTGGATGGTTTCAAATAACTGACGAAATGCTTATCTGTCGTGTTGCGTGTCTGCCGAACTGCGAGTCTGTCGAGTTCCGTTTCTGACAAGTTGCGAGTCTATCCTGAGAAACTGACGAAATGCGTATTTGACCACTTGCGTTTCTGACGACATGCTAGAGATCCGACAATTTGTCAGCGTTTTGTGTTTCTGACTTATCGTATAAGAACTTAGAAGGTAGGTTGTACTACTTAGATAGGAATTGGTTGGTACCTATGTCAACTGTTCTAACTATAGAACCCAATGAGGTTATACAATAGAACCCATGAGAGAGTAACCAATCACGCTATAAAATTGCGAGTCGTACCACAAGGCTGGGACGTCCGGCGCAATAACTACTTAAAACAAGGAGGGACTCATGGCTAAAAGGGGGGCAGTCAATTCGATATCCGAGTTCTGCTGTGATCACGTTTTGGATGGATGAAACGCTTTTTAACTTAATCGAGATCTCTAATGCTTTTCTGCGGAGTAATTGCGTAACACACTTTCAACTGCAGTGTCTATTATTTCAACATCATTCATCGCGTCATGAAGGTTGTCGAGCAGACGAATATCAAACACATGAAGCAATGGTTTAGGAATATCCTTCAAAATCCTTCGGATTGTGATTGAAAGTATGTTACGCCATTAGATAGCAGTTTATCATAACAAACGTTGCAGGCAGTTAGATTCAGATCCAGCTCAACTTCACAGTTTCCACTGTCACACCTCTTCGTCCCATGTTTTCCAGATAAGTCATTATGTATGTCTGAATCATGTTAGTTGGCATTTCCAATTGTCATATCCTTTGACTACTGCCTGTCGATGCTACTGAACTGCCGATATAGGTTGAAAGTGGGTGGCTTTGAATTGAAGCTCCTTCAGCGGGTGTGATGCTGTCAATGCTGTGCCTAGATACACCTAGATACTGATGTTGCAACATAAAATATAACATCACTGCAAGTAGGCAAAGTTGATAAGTAGGTAGGTACACCAGTTATGGCTTAGCCCCTTCCCATTACTTCCCCTATGCGTTTATACTACAAAAATTTCCCATCTCTTCCCCCTGCTTAAAAAAAATAAGGTTCTGTTGTTTAAGCACAGTCATACTCATACCAAATAGTCGCCGGTGATTTTTTTATTTTTTTAGACGAAGTACGCGCCGAGGGTGCAGTTACTAGAGTCGCGCCGGAACGTCAACTTCAAGGCGTTCGTCGTGCGTGTACCGAACTTCGTCGTCATGAAAGAAGAGTTTTGGCCGCAGGACGTGGTGTTCCGTCGCTTCCGCGGACAAGTTCCACAAGACAGCACAAAGTCAAGCTAGTGCGAAGTGAAGTGAAGTGCACCTTGTTTTATATTAAAATATGTATGTTTAGGTTAAGGTATTTTTCTATGGGCCTGTGTCGCCTGAAATAAATGGTATTATTAATATTTATTATTATTATAGGGTCTTTGACATTTCTCGGGACCCTAGGGCCCCGGACCTTTATAAGGCGTACGAGGAGCCGAAGCCAACTCGCAGAGGCCCGTTAGACGTTTGTAATTAAATGAGGCACCAACCAACGATTCTCCCTGTATGCACTATGCAAGTGCACCCAAGGACAACCCCCGGCTGGTGTAGGACTATTGCAGGATATGGAAACAAAGAAATTGCATTATGGGTTTGGGTGGCTTAAGTTGACTGGTGACTTGGAACTATGGAAAGACTATGGCCCCTGCCTGGTCAATGTTTTATATATACACGGATAAAATGGCAGGGGGTGACTTGCACACTCAATAATGGGCCCCCGAAAGCAACCGCAAAAGTGTCGTAGCGACAAGGGGGCAACATGTCCTGAGGTGGTTATGAGGAGTGGAGCGGTATTCCACGGCTATCAGAACAATCCCGGAAGTACGGTCAAGATCCCTACCAGCATCTTACTGGAATACTTCCTTCCTCCGAGCACGTTTTCTCTTGCGAATCTCCACTCAAGCCGGCCAATTAAGGCAAGAATGAGGTGGGAGCTCTGTTCCTCGTCAGTGTTCACTCCATAGCCGGCCAATAAAGGCAAGCCAGAGATGAGGAACAAGATTTCTCCCGGGAGATAGGGTCCGTGGGGTCGCTACTGCCCAACAGCTCGCCACATGCTGCCCTGCGGTTTTCTGTATCTCTCTTGGTCTGGCTCCTCATTCTAAACTCTACCGGCACAGACCTAGAGTTTGGAGCGCGCAAGCCCCACCACGACGTCAACGTAGAGATACGGCGGTGGGGGTATCTCTCTTGGTCTGGCTCCTCATTCTAGACCTGTTCCGGCAAAGTAAACTCTACCGGCACAGACCTAGAGTTTGAATATTATTACATTGTTACACTAATTTTAAATAATACAGAGTAAGAAACAAAACTAAGTTGATTCCTGTGATATGTTAATTATTATAAATGTACGTAAAGTTCTCGTCATGTAAAAAGAGCCCTTACGTGAAATTGTGCAGTAAGCGTTCTTTTTACGCGACGCGCACTCTACATCTATATTCAGCCTATAATGTTCCCACTGCCAGCTCTCGTCGAGAGGGAGTGGGATGTAATCTACCACGCGGGCCCAGTGCGGGTTGGTAGATGTCTATGTCATCGAATTTTTTATTCTAGGACATGCCGGTTTCCTCACGATGTTTTCTTCACCGTTTTAAGAGCAACGGTGATGAAATTATTTACACAAAGTAAAGCGCCTGTCTGGGTTCGAACCTACAACTCGTATCGTATGTCGGGGCCGTTACCACTGGGCCACCACTGCGCGCTCTACATAGATTATATTTTTTTTAAACCTATTTCAATAATACTAAATATTCGCAGATCTGATTTATTATATGGTAACACTTAAAAAAATGCTTAACATAGTAAAAAACTAAGATGATTCCTGTGATGTAAGATATACGGTAGTACGGTATAGTAAATAAATGTTCGTTTTTTTTAATTTATTTTTTTACGCAAACGGATAGGTACCTGAATCCAAAAATGGTTTTCGCACAGTCACAATATTTTTGAACGACCTTTCCAACGACAGCTACCACGAGAGAGATGAAAAAGAAAAAAAACACCCCCCTTTACATGTAAGTAAGAGGGTATTTGGTATTTACATAAGCATAACAAAAAAAAATAAAAAAAATTGGTGCCATTTTGTCGCCGTGATTAAGTATACCCTACCCCATGCCAAATTACAGAATTACTTCAAGAAGATGTATATGAGGTTTTATAAAGAATTTTCTCTATGACCTTGATATAAACCACCAAAGAGGAATACGCACAGGAATACGAAAGAAGAAAAAATGTTCACTTGGAGTCCCGTATTTAAGTGTATTATCTATGACTTGGAGTAATATCTGTGATCATGACTGATCATGACAATTTGATGGCATCTACGAAAACCCCAACTGCGTGTAAAAATAACGTTAGTAGAAAATATCGTTTATCCAATCCATTGAGCAATCCTGTGCACTTGTATTATACAACGTGGGGGTCTTTATATAATATGATTACCAAGTAGGTAATCCAATAATTGTTTATCTCAAGATAGGTAGTGCAAATTCATATATCCACATTATCCACGTTAAGTCTGATCGCTTGATGACCTTAATTTGAACTTGGTGAATAGTTTATAGCTCTTAGGCACCAAAGCACAATATACATATGGACCAAAGTATTATTATGTATTGTGAGAATGTTTGTTTATCTAATAGCTAAATTCCTTATAGCTAGGAGGAGACTACAGGTAGGTACCTACTTCGGTACTTCGCCAAATGAATACTTGCAAAAAAATTGGAAAAATCTTTATAAAGCATTTCTAAGCACTTGTAACTCTTGTAAGTACCTACCTACTACCATAATTAGAAGCAAGCCAGCGATCCTAGTAGACTGATAGTTTTATATATTTCTTTACACATTATGTAGGACCTTCATATTTAGTAAGTAGGTAGGTACTACCATTAATTTCTACACTGCCCAAGCACAAAAAAATCCAAAATGTAATTATTGAAGTAATTCCATAAAACTGCTGAACAGGATATGATAGAGCGGAAATAGCCGTTCACGAAGAAAATTTCGCCGTACCTACTTCAGTATAAATTAATTAAAAAAAAGATTAGATAGAGTTTTACTTTTAATAGGAATAGGTACATTACTAATAATGTGGCAATCACCTCTGATTAGCCAAAGCTAGTGTTGTTTATCAGAGCCAGTTGAGAAATACAACCGCGTGTAAACGACGCGCACTCAGTCATCTGTGCGGACGCCGTCGAGCACGTGCGCCGTGATACTATAAAAGTGTGACCAGTGAACATCGCGCCATGGACGTGGACCTACTAAACCATGATGGAGCCGTACGTATTTTTTTTAAACGTTCGCACTATATTCCCTCTCTCCGTGAACGAATCAACTAACATTAGCATAAATACTTCTGGCATTATGTTTGAATGTTAGCGCGCGAAAACCGAAGATGTTGTAGTTGTTTGTACCATGTCTTCGCGAACAGTGAAGTGAACTTTATACTCGAGCTGTACGTGGTCGCGCAGTAGGGCAAGTCGCCAGTTGGCTGCGGCACTCGCGTCACCTCGGTCGCCACAATCCATGTATTTTCCGTCTACACGACGACCTACACAGGGTCAGCTGTCGATCGCGGTTATCTCTATATTTTTCCAGAGTTATTTGTCCAAAGTTTTCAAATTGAGAACGTGCCATGACATTTTAGTGAAGTAGAGCTATTTATAAAGTGCAGTGGAGGATTATTCAAATATTCTGATTTGATTTTATGATTCAGTCTTTGTTTAGGTAAGCTCTTAGTACACTATTTTTAAGTTAATGCCTACTGTATATAACGCACGCATTTCCTAATTATGATAAAAATATAAAGAAATATATTCAGCTGTTGATAGGCTATATTTGTCAAAGCCATTACTTTAGAATAAACTCATGCAGTTTACTCAGTAGTTAAATTCTCAATGCAACTTTATGTACGTCAAGAAACATTCTATTTCACGATATTTTCTGACAGAAGACGTCCAAAGTTGATACACACACTCAAAACTCCCGCGCCGAACAAATAACCCGTTACACCGTTACTCGGTCGTCTGCCCAAATTTACATAGCCATGAGATGTTTTGCATTTCTGATTTATCATAATACAAACGAAGAACTCTCTTCCAATCAAAAACGTTGCTGTTAGTTTTCTGCATGTTTCCTGAAATTCTTTCAAACTCTAATAAAATGCATTGTGCGTTTCGTATTTTAAAGAGTCGTCTACGTAATATATATTTAAACAGTAGTTAGGTATGTAATATCAAATCATGCGGTTATTTTCCTCGTTCTGTCTAATAAAAATAAGTGTGCAGTTGCTTGATACTTTTAGGTGTACCTAATCATAACGCGTTGTGTGAAATTTGAGTCAGCACAGAGCACACGTAACAAGTCAAACCGGAACTTAAGTGGTACAACGCCGTAAAATGACATTGCCAAAATATAGACTTCAATTCTTTACTAATACCGTAGGTAATTTCACGCACATAGTTCACAGTAGGATTAAAACTTTACATTTCACATGTACGCACGCAGCCAAGCCTATATCACGCCATTCGCTGATAAGTGATAACCGCTCTCATTATCAAGCTGTTATCAATTCAACATATCACCGAAGGGGTTATATTTATAAAAGTGGATTAACCAACATGTCTTAACTATGCAAACCCTGCTCAGCTTAAATAAATGCCAAAATTACCATTACACAAACATAAAAAAGAAGGAAGTCAATAATTCTTGAAAAAAAAACTAAAAATACATATTGTAATTTAACATTTTATAAGTAAAGGACATAATGTATAAAACAATTCAAGGAGACGTGACGGTAGATATTTATCTTGCCTAACTTCACATACCTACCTAATTTATTGTAACTTCCATGAATTTTAAGATTTTTATACTTAAACCTTTATTTTTCTTTCGATATTGCGTGCATTTCAAATACTTAAATATTGAGAAAAAGTAGTAGGTAAGTATACTTAATACGTACAGTAACAAAAATGGTTTGTTTCCTTAGCATTTAATTTTATATGAACTGTGATACTTACTTCTTATGTAATTTGTTTAGTGATACCTACTGATAAATAACGTAAGATAGTGTGGTGACCCCGCGTTCACGTCCGCCTATTATTGACTCAATATAAACTTTCTTTACACAATAAATAACACGCATTTACTTAATTTACATAAACTTAATTTATTGCGTTTTACAATCACAAAACATTACCTACACTTACTCGTAAACTTAAACAGGAGAAAATGTTTCGTGCATCATTATCATGGCGACAAACTTATGTACTTAGTAGAATACTCTTACATAATTATGTAGTTGTAGATACCTAGAGCTAGCCCGGTGGTAACGAGCCCGACTTACGAGTTGTAGGTCGTAGGTTCGAACCCAGGCAGACGGTTTACTTTGTGTAAATAATTTCATCACCACTGCTCTCAAAACGGTGGAGGAAAACATCGTGAGGAAACCGGCATGTCTTAGAACTTAAAATTCGAAGACATGTGACATCCAACCCGCATTGAGCCCGCGTGGTAGATTACAGCCCACTCCCTCGCGGCTTGTGTCCAAGCAGTGGGAACATTATAAACTGATTATGTTAGATACCTTCCAAATTCCAAATCTATTTTAAATAATATGTCTAGTCAGTAAATACTTACCTACTAATATTAATTTACCTAGTGATTAGATAAAGAGTTTTTTACAAACACGTTTTTTTTTAACAGTTACAGTTCCCTTTCACATCCCGTTACTTCTCGTTTACCGACGGGCACCTACTGTCATATTCAGAACGAAAAAGTCAAGGGCTAGACTGTTTATAATTAGATAGATAGATACAAAGAGAGAATTTTATTGCTTTTAAATTCCGTGTCGATGTTCTAAACAACCTCATACCTATTGTCACTTGCATACGCATGGCGATGTATTCTTAAAACCCTGGACACGTGTCAGTTAGCTATTATTTGTAAATGTCTGCATCAACGGAAACGAAATACTGAATGACATGGACGCAACAAAATCATTTCCGCTTTCATATAGGCACAAGGGGAATGACGATGTTGATATAAAAATGATAAAATAGTTTGGAAAATCCAAAAGTGCACGCCTCATACATAACACTCATTCATAAACGAAAAAGAATTTCAAAACATAGTTTCTAACAAAAATTAACAATTTATAACTTTTCATGAAGTCGTAATGTCAAAGACTGACAAAGATATTTACTTGGCGGTTGCTAGGCAACATCAAGACCAAGGTTGAAAATATTTAGATAAAGATATTATATTTTAGTTAGTATTTTATTAATTATAATTAAACTACTTTGAATAAAAGAGCCATTTTCAATAGGGTTCCTTCTACGGCTGAAACAAATGTATAAAAAAAAAAATGACTCAATTAATTGATTTTATCGCAAGCTACAATGTTTTCAGGGTTCATAAATTGACGGACAGGAATTTTTTTTCAACTATTTTGATGCTTTTTCCATTTCTGCTGCATTAAATCAATTGTTAAAAAGTACAGTATTAATCTCCATTTAATCATATAAACAATGGTATATAAATTAAGTAGGTTCTGTGTACTAGCAGGAGTGTAACAATAAAAACAGTTACAGAAATGGGGCAAAAAAAATTTTTCGATCGTAGAGCACACTCTAATGCTTCGCATTAAGAGTCGTGCAATAAAGGAACGACTGTTTGATAACAACCTTGAAAACGAAATTATTGTTGCATTAGGTGTCATCATCATCAGCCTATTAATGTTCCCACTGCTGGGACACAGGGCCTCCTCTCTGTGAGAGGGAGTGGGCTGTAATCCACCACGTGGGCCCAGTGCGGGTTGGATGTCACATGTCTTCGAATTTTTGGTTCTAAGACATGCCGGTTTCCTCACGATGTTTTCCTTCACCGTTTTGAGAGCAGTGGTGATGAAATTATGTACACAAAGTAAAGCGCCTGCTTGGGTTCGAACCCACGACCTACAACTCGTAAGTCGGGGCCATTACCCCTGGGCCACCACTGCATTAGGTGTATAATTTAATAATCTAATCTTCATTACGAATAAATTAAGTAGGTATGTTGTAAACTAGACACGTCTGGTGCCTTTTTTGCCATAGACATCACTTTTTTCCTACTTTTCTGATATAACAACTAATACTACCTATTATGTATAGGTATCTACATAAGTACCTGTTTGCAACATAGATAAGTACCTACCTAATGAAGTAACAATGTTGGTTGCAAAAACTTTTCTTGTGTGAGCTGCATCCTAATTGCGTAAGACACGATCAATCATAATATGAATAATTTTCGAGGATATTGCAAATCCATTGCTTCATGTTTAGCAAGCATAAATTAAAAATGTAATTAACCCCCGACACAAACCTTTCGTCATTTCTCTTTCCTACTCCATCACCAGACCCTCTTCACCATCTATCTATAACCTATTCATTGAGACCATTCCAATGAGCCCAAACTCGATAGGTACCTGTGCTGTAAGTTGGTAAGGGAGTTGGGTACCTACCTATCCTACAAATTCCAGGTGATGCTGCAGCACCAGTTCAAGGTTGCTATGTTCTTCTAATATCATTGAATTGAATACCGAATTTCAAATCGATCAAACCTGCGGGAGATGCTCACATCCATACATCAACTAGAAAACAGCTGATGACTTTGAAACGGCTGAACCTATTATAACGATATTTGATAAAAACATGACTGAGAACAATCGCTATAAAACCTGTACCCTAATTACGTAATACACGATCAATCAGAATTTGAATAGTTTTGAAACAGATAGCTAATCCATTTCTTCATAAGTTCGAAAAAAAAATCTGCTTAACAACGTAAATAACGCAATGAATATTGTTGAACTGTCAAAATGAAACAGATTAGTCCGAATCGTTTACGAAAATGTATTACGCTTGCGTAATTACGCATCCACATTCAAACCAGGTTCAACCGTTTAAGAGCTACGGTGCCACAGGCAGACACACACACATAGTGGTCAAACTCGAACTTATAACACCCCTCTTATTGCGACGCAGGGGTGAAATAAATTGTCTGCTCAACAACGTAAATAACGCAATGAATGTTGTTGCGCTGTTCAAAATGAAACAGATTGTCATTGATCGTGTGTTACGCTATAGAGTGCTGGACCCACTTGCGGCAAGTGTTATCCGAAATGGTGTCTTCTCATCTCATTGCGCTTGTCAAGAGCCTGTATGATTCTGGGCATGGTGACGTCAAAATAGTCGCAACGAGATCATTGAGGTTTCAGTTCGAGAAGAGTGTAAGGCAAGGATGCATTAACTCTCATATTCTGTTCAATATTTATGGCGAGTACATTATGTGCAAAACATTAGAGGGATATGATATATGATGGTATCACTATTGTAGGCCTAAAAATCTCTAAACTATTCTGCTCCAGCTGACCATTCATGAATCAGAAATGGTAAGTACAGCTGATGAGTCGTGTGGACAGCGTTAGTCGCGAAATGGGACTCTAATCAACCAGGCCAATACCACAACATACTCGTACTAAGAACGCTAGGACTCTGGTCGTCCCTATTTTTCTTTATGTCGTGGAATCCTGGATCTTAATAGAACTGCGAAAAGGCCAAAGACTTACAAGTATCTATCTTCAGAGAGAGCTGCAATACTTCGGCCATATCGCCCGGAAACCATCCGACAACCTGGAAAAACTATTATTATATGGTAACCGAAAATATGTAAAGAAAGAGACCAAAGGGTATATAGCCCTATACGTTGGTCATGACTAAGTGACGCAACACCTAGACACCAAGATTTCAGACGCATTACGACAAGCCAAAAATTATCACAAATAGAGAGAGATCGTTAAAAAGTTTATTCGGGCTTTATTAAAAGAGACTGCGTGTTTATTGAATTAAACATTCGAAGGCATGACAAAGAATTAAGTATTACGAAAAAATCAACTTTATGCTTATTTTAACATTTAATTTAACAAGTGCAGACGCCTTTTCGAAGAGAAATTGTTTGAACAATTTATTCGTGTGTCACTCATCGTGTATTGTAATATCTACGAATACCGCAAATATGGTGGGACATCTGAAGCAGGCGATTATTCTGAGAATTGTAAATATTATTCTTGTACTCTCTGCTAGTTAGTTTGTGGAAAACTTGTAAACAACTGCCCTGGAAAGTCTAAACCTTTACATTCCACAACATCGTCGATTTTGCATTCTTTTCTACCTTTACAAGATTGTAGCTATTTTAGGTATCTTATAAGTTGTTTCCATTTGTTTCTTATCTGTATTGATTAGATGTTTCCTGTCTTATATTGTACATGCTTTTTAACTAACATAATATAGGTAGGTAACTAGAAGTAAACACTTCAGCGCGAACTGGTCTAAAAATACTCTGAATCTACATGTTAGTCACACTAGCCTTACCATACATTGTACGAAAATTAAATCAGTCAAAACTTTGAAGGGACCATGGGAATACGGTTGTTATAGCCGATAGTCGTTATAACCAAACACTATGTTAAGTAACCAGAAATTCTGGGTCCTCAAACTTTCGTCATTATAACCCGTACATCGTTTAAAGCAAAGTCGTTATAAATAGTGTTGACTGTACGTTATTTATTACCTACTGACAAAGTGGCAATGTATTTGTCATGCATTTGGATGAAAAAACATTTACATAACTGGCGAAATGTTGGTGTACACACGGCTACATATCAAGCTATATTTCCAGTATAAACTGATCTCTCATTATATGGAAATTCTATCCAATGCGAGATCAGCTTATACTGGAAATATAGCTTGATATGTAGCCGTATGTACTCGTACTATATCTATAGGAACACCACTGCCTAACCCTTCGGGGAAAAACGTGTGATGTGTTATAAGTACCCAACTTTTTTTTTTTAAGCCTCATTAATATATACTTTGTCTTTGAACAGACGATAGCATTGTCAATGTGTCTTCCACAAATAAAAATCACAATCATCTCTGGCCACGAGTTTTCACGACAGTTTCAGACAAAGATGGCAAGAGTTACTTTTGGCACCTGTTTTATGCTGTCGTTTAAATTCAATACTTTGTTGTTTGTAATCGATTGTTGTAAATAGCTAGCTAAAGAGCGCTTAGCGTAAACAGTTGAAAATGATTCGACCTATCTATGATCTTAACAAGATTAAATGCAAAATGAAATTAACTGAAAAATTCTAGCTGTCTCGGTGTAGTTCATGATTTAAATAAATAAATGATTAAATAAAACTATACATTATATTCATCAATATTTAATATCCAGGCAACAAAAAATTGCTCATACTCTTTCACTACACAAAAATAGACTCAACCCCTACACTTTCCTCCATCCCCACACAATACTAACCATACTAACACTATATAGATAGGTAAAGAAATTACATCTTTAAATGTTAATTGATTCTCGACCGTGGTCGCAGTGACCACTGTCTGCTAAAGCATTGGAATGCTACATAACCTAAAGGGTGGAGACCTGGTGTCCTGAAATACTGGCCCCAAGGCATAGGCACTGTCTCCCAAAAATATTCTTACTGTATCTAATTGTTCCCTAGAAACCGTGTGCCGTATATTGTGTCGAGAAATAAAGCTTATTCTTATAGTTTGGTAATTTAAATGAAATTAAACGTCGTCAATAATGTCTCATTAGATTAATATTGATTCGTGATAGATGTGTCATTATTCGATGTCGTCAGAGTTAGGCTGGCGGGGTCAGTGTGCTAGGTGAAGTGTGAAATGTGCCTATAATGTATGGGTTTCGGAGTTTTCACCCACAGTGCGGCCGTTTCTTCAAACAGACGTGGCGCTAATGACTCACTAACCACGCGTGTTCGTTGCTTCATGCCGATCATTGCACGCCTGTGATTCACCTGCTACTGATTCGATTTGATAAACCCATTCTTTTAATTAGTTCACGATTTATAAATAGAATCTGATAAACTATTCATGTCTGTTTAATGTAAATTCAAACTAATTAGTGAAAATAAAAAAATGTCGCACTGTATTTTAACACTTACGTACGGACAAGTATAAGAAAAAAAATTATCTTTAAATTGAATGGCGGATTCAGGTACCGATTTAGAAAAAAAATACCTTTTATAAAAATTAAAAAATATTTCTTAGTGCAGAATACGACGCTCGGTACAATTAATTACGATCATAATACTTATTTCAGATACCTTTTTCTTTTAAATACTTACTTCCTATTAAAATGCACCTTCTCTAATAAAAAGACAACCTACCCACAAACATATATTGCTTTCGGGAGAATCTTGTAATAAAGAAATAATATGGTACCTACCATAGATCTATGTATGACACTACGAATAGTTATAGTAACTACGGATGACCTTCGCATTGAATTTGTATCAAAACTTATAATCAACGTGGCTACATTGTTGTAGTGGGATTACAACGCAGAAGCAGTGGGGCATCCGCGTAGACGCGGTTTTGTTACGGCGTAGCAACCGCGTTGAAGTAGCGTAACCACGGCAACCACGTAGCGGTCGTAGTCGCGTAGATGCATCGTAGCAGCGGCTTCGTTACGGCGGCGTAGCAACCGCGTAGAATCCGCGTAGCTGTAGCAGCCGCGTCGATGCGGCGTAGCAACCGCGTAGCAGCTGTAGCCGCGTAGACGCAGCGTAGCAGCAGCTTCGGAGCAGCGTAAGCACATCGTAGACGTGTAGATACCTACACACTGTTGCTAAAAATAAACTTATTGAGGGATGATTTTTCCAACTTCAGATATATTTTATCCGGGAAATAAAATTGACGTCCGTAAGATTTTGTTGAAAAAAAAAAACTGTCTTAAGAATAACCTCTGACATAGATATTTGACGTTGGAAAATCAGTCGTAAGAAAACAAAAAATGATATTTATAATATTTTAATGTGTGCTGTTTCAAGCTTAAAAATGTTGAATAAATTGGCATTTCTGCAATTATTAATCCAGTTTGCATGAATGTTTGTACTGATAGCTCTACAACATCGCAAGAACCATCATTCTAAGAATTTACTTGCATACAAATTATTATCACGTTATTATTATTATTAACTACTCGATAAAAACACACTTTGTTCCGACATTCCACTTTAGGAATTTATTTATTTAAGAGCGTTTATTCTGAAAGTTAAAATTCATTATAAATATCAATTCATTATTATTAATATTCTAGTTCGCTCGTTAGCCACATTTTGTTATTTCCATACAGTAAAATATTGCCAAACTAATCAAAACAGGTAAATTTTTTACAGCTATTTGCGACGTTGTCAACGTTTAGGATAAACGCGCTCTTAACTTCCAAAAGTATGAAAACAACAGTGATATGTTGGAAACTAGAGAAAATTGAATAAAACAATAAGAATATTTTGATACATTCTATTTGGCATTCTTAAGGTATCGGTGGTTATCTTTTTATCTACCTTCGGGATTAGTTTTACATCATCATTCATAATAAAAACATATCTGCATATTATTATTTATTATGTAAAACCACGAACTATTCTTATCACTGTGAAGCCAGGTGAGCTGAGTACAAATGATACCTAAAAGTAATAAATAAAACTTTCTCGATTAAATGGTTATGTTTTTGTGATTACTAAGCGGCTGAGGTGTACGATTTATCGCACGAATATTTATTAATTATTATTTATCGCACGGGCTAATCCAACTACCAATACAACCACATAAAAAGATTATGAAGGCATATTTAATAAAGAGTAAAATATACACCTGTTCCTCAAAACACTTGTCCATTTAAAATAAAACAGGGCAAGTGAGGGCAAGTGTATTTTTTTACTTTAGAAACTTCAGACTATTACAAAATTACAACAAGTTTCCTTCAATTTAGATCATGGTCGTATTAAAGATATTTTGAGGTAAGTTTAAATTAACAAGAGCTGATTTCACCAATGAAACTGAACGCGATCAGCATTTCTAAAACGCGTTCAAGAGCTGTCAGTGTCAAAATTGTTATGGAATATTGTACACTGACAGCTCTTGAACGCGTTTAGATGTGCTGAACGCGTTCAATTTCATTGTTGAAATCCGCACTTACCCCCTTACTAATAAACGTTGTATATCGCCTGTATAGTTACACAATGCTTTGTCTTCTTCTTTCGAATGTCAAATTACTGACGACTTAAAGAGAGAAATCGGTGTGTAACCATACAGGCGATATACAACGTTTATTAGTAAGGGGGTTAGTGTTTAGGTAAGGGGCCCAAATAACATTGACAAATAATTACTTTAATTTAATCAAGTTCAAATACTTCTAAATCTCGTTTTACTTAAGTAAGGAAACTTTCTTTACCTTGATTAATTAGAGTGAGTTTTTAGAATTCGTGTTATTTAATGCCGAGTCATGAAATTGTTAGTTACAACTTACCTAAGTTCTAAATTAATAACAACTTGCATACCTAAATTAAAATTATTCTAAAATTCGAATCGGTCACCTTTAAGGTTTTTTGCTTTTTACCCGACTAAGGCAAAGCTAAAAGGAAGGCTTATGATTTTTTATATAAGTATTTAGGACATGACCTACCTGTGTTTAGTGTTATTAACTTCATAGCCGTCAAATTTAGTAGTGCTAAAATGTTTAATTTTTTGGTATTATATTGTTTAATTTTGTGGTATAACATTATTAAGTTTGACTTTTATAAAACCTTACACACGCACCCATACACATGTCATAGGTACACAAAAGTTGGCTGCCAACACATACCAATAGCGACTCTGATCGCCTAATCAAAACGCAAAGAAGTTTTCGTATTTAGTTATTTACTTTTTGTTCAGGTTTTCTTTGGTCATCTAGTGTCTAATCTCGGTATCTACATTTTGTTAATAGGTACATTAACAGTCTTAGTTACTTTAAGAAACTAAAGTAATAAAATATTGTGGTTTCCACATTATGACTGAAAATTATTAATGAGAATAATAACAGACAGCGATAACTGTCAGTTTCCACGGTTATGGCGTTCAGTCTGGACTCTGAACTCGCTAAATGAGTATAATTTTGTTTACATACACCTTGAATAGTGCATTCCACGACCCTATAATTACACTCACCTTGTAATCGTATAACTATAGGTACGCGTGTCTTCGTAATTTATCTGGTAATAGTGTAATAAACCGATCAGATCTTTTACTATACCTACGCATACCAGACTGTTTTCTAAAGACTTATTGTCACATCAAATATTCATTAACAACAAAATATATTTTTAAATTACGTGTGTCTGAAAAAGGATGGCATTTCCGATAATGTGCAGAAAACTAAAATGAAAGAAGTACGTGGGTAATAAAAAGAACGGTATTTAATAAAGGCTCGGTATTCGGGTTATCAAACTTGGGGCAGACACATTAACCAAAGTGTAATGAACCCTGCACTTAGCCGCCCCCTGTCGTGATTTGGCGCTCCATATCCTTACGTTGACCTCCTAATTTATTAGAGCTATCGTGATCAGAGAGTTCATTCCCACAAGTTCTACTATATGACAGGTGCTATGATTGATAAAGGTAAATAGAAAACTAAAATTAGGCCTGAGACTAATTACTACTTATAACACGCATGAATATATAAATTTGATAAAAATCCCCTTGCGACTTTCTGAACTAAAGAACCTACTTTGGAAAGTCTCGTCTCTTCTTCTTTTTATGTGGAACATTGAAATAATTAACATTTATACCTATCTCTTTCTGTAACTATACATAACTTCTTTCTTTCTTTGTCGTGTGGTGAATGACTAACCTGGTGTCGTTTTTATTCCGCCCATGGGGCTCTGACTTGACTTCATATGATGAGAAAAAAAAAAACGTAACGTAACGTACTAAACGTGACTAACGTGTACTAAAGACGTAGAACATCCCTTCTGACGGAAACGAAACCATTCCGAAAAGGTGCCGTTTTTTAAAAGGAATAACGGAACCTTAAGAAGAGTTTTTCTAACTATTATTTTAATAAAAGTTTCGCTTTCCTATATTTTTCACCAAAATAAACAACATTTTTAGTTTCTCAACTCGTACTTACCTAACCTACCTATAACAATAATGAGACGACAAAACTTCGTTGTGTTTGTGCTATATACCTTATCAAGCGGCATTAGGTACCATTGCACAATAAGATCTCATGCATGACGTATGCAACAAATTGTAGCTCAAGCACACTGTAATCTCTCTCCCTTTTATTACCTAACATAGATAATTATTGTTACTGTAATCCGGAAAATTGTTAACAAGAGACAGACGAGGAAAATGTACCGAATGAAGGTTGAAACATAAACTATATAATTATCGTGATTAGTCTACCGACCAGAACTCGAAATCTACTATTTGTCTTATATTCCAAAATACTACCTTACTAATACGGCTATAGATACAGCCAAACTAGTTTTTCTAGGTCACGGAATACTTATTATTACCTATTAAGCTCAGTGTAGGTAGGTGTATATTTTTGACTGTTTTTCTACGCACTGTTTTTGATGTCTCTGCTACCTCTCTGTTTTATTTAGTAGGACTAATATATTATGTTACTATTTTCAGAATAACACGACAGTCATCGTGGAGAACGGCGAAGAAATTGTAAAAGTTAGTAAAATGCAAGTGCCCAATGGAATTAGTCAAGCGAAACATTTGAACGGTAAGTCAAAGATTTGTTTGCTATTTTTATTTTCAGCATGCTTTCCCTTTGATCAAGTATTATGAGTATTGTTTGTGAAATTTAGGTTTAGAAGCTTATTAAAAGCTTTATCATATATCATTAAATTGTTAGTCGGCCGGCACACCTCCAGGGTCCAGAAAACTTTTACTCAAACTACCCGAACTTAAGAGGGTTTACGTCGTACGGCAGTTCATACAAACTTTCAAACCCTTATTTTTCGAAATGACCGAACCGATTTTAATGAAACTTCATACGCATATGTAGGATACAAAGGTCTAAAAACTTAGTTAAGAACATTTTCGAAATGTCTCATTTAAAAGCAGCTAACTAGAAATCTCTGTTTCTATGGAAAATTTAAAATCGGTCTAATTTGGCTGTAACACTATTTTTCGAAAATGTTCTTAACTAAGTTTTTAGACCTCTGTATCCTGCATATGCGTATGAAGTTGCATTAAAATCGGTTCGGTCATTTCGAAAAATAAGGGCTTGAAAGTTTGTATGAAATGCCGAACGACGTAAACCCTCTTAACGAAAATCCGTACCTATAACCGCAAGTTATTTTCTGTTTCTTAAAATAGTATTTTTTTTTTTTGTCTAATATTTAATGTGCAGTAAGAGTCTGAGGTTTCAATTTAAAATATCGCACAATTTATACTGTGGAGTGTTATAAAATGTTATAATAATATTTGATAACCCCAGTACTTCGTGTCAGTAACTCTTTAATATATATGAATTAGTGGGGGACTAGATCCCTCCAATACCTAGTAGCTCTATACATGTAGGCGACTCTCCATTCTCCGTGGGAATAAAAGATTAAAAAGGATTTGTTTAATTCTACAAATTGGACGCAATAACTTCGTGTTGTATGTAGCATACATTTTTCTTTCCATTCTTGCACAAGTAGGTTACTAAGCTGCTTTTTTATGTAGGTACCAAATTGACGTCATTGTGAAGATAAATTAGCTCAGTTTTGATAATATATTTTGTCGCAATTTATAAAACATAGCAACAATTGCTCTACACAAGACAAGGTAAACTTTAAACTACGAGAATAATAGATTTTTAATTATCATTTTATACAGATGCAAACGATAACAATGGCGCGATCGCAACAATTACCTTTCAATGAACGATTTCGTAACAAGTTAAATGTATGTTTGATAACGTTTTCCATTGTAGGACAAAGCTACTTACATAGGTACTAGCGGAAAACATAACTAATAACAAACATTCTGAACTGTTACTGGGCACGTCACACATGTTCACCGAATACCTACTTGTCCTGTGATTGATGTCTACGTAATATTGTAATATCCAAATTTCAGGGCCGGACCAGGTCGTACCGTCAGACAGTTTCACTAATGCAGTACCCGGGGGTCATGTAAAGCTACACGTGCAGGCCCGAGGTCTCGCCGCGGAGCCCCCCATCTCAGTGCCCGGCCTTCTCACGCGGACGGTAGCAAGGTACCCCGACGCCACAGCGCTAGCTACAAAAAAAGATGATGGTAGATGGCACAAAATCACTTACAAGTAAGTTAACAAATTATCTGTATGTCGTCCTCTTCGGAAAATCCCTAAGATAAGTTCATAAGCCCACTAAGATACCAAAAACGTTTTTCAAATCGATAAATTTTCTGCCATGAATAAAATCGGCTGTCAAATAAGCCGTTAATACCTCGATAAGAAAATCGAATAGTAAAGATGCATAATAATATTTATATAAGTACGTAATAAATATATGACTTGGCCGATTTAAATTGATGACAACAGCAAATTTTATTAAAAAAGTAACTAAGCATTTTTTATATTTTGTCACGTGCGCTAAAGTGAAGGCAATAGACACGGTGCATCCCAAAATGGAGCATAGACAGCAAGAGAAAGTTACCAAATAATTATTCTTGTACTTACTTTTATTTAAAAACACTACCTGGGTATGTACTAAGTGTAACGTTACCAGTCCTAAGTTACATTTTACTTAGGTATACATTTCTTTCTTTTCCAAACAAATGTAAAATACGTATACCTAATAGTATACCTAAGTAGGTAGGTAGGTAGTACCTACACACATTCTAAGGTGCCAACCCTAGTGGGGCAGAATCCATCAAGATTTTAGACTAGTGGCATCTGCCCCACCAAATCGAACTAGTGGGGCATCTTCCACAGAAAAGTTTTATGAATGTTTCAAAATGGACCCTTATTTTCTTTGACTTGATGCCAACGTAGTGATGTCTAATTGACATAGTTACTATTTATTTAAGTAGATAATCTTAGATTAGTTAGATAGTTATCGATAAAATATTATCAACGTCATTAGAATTTATGACCTTATCATTGATTGTAAATTTGAAGTTTCCCTTAGGTACCTACTCTTGTATATGATAGAGTCAATATTCTAAAACTCCACATTTCTTGACGTACCTACTTTCGTGTATTTTTTCAGACAATACCAGGAGCGCGTGCGCACAGTAGCGAGAGCTTTCATAAAGCTTGGCCTGGAGCGGTACCACTCCGTCTGCATCCTCGGCTTCAACTCAGAACAATGGTTCGTCGCCGACCTAGCAGCGATACACGCCGGGTTAGTACAATAATTTATTCTACTATTAGTAACTTTAGTGGGAAAGGATAATTCCCCAATTATATACTATTTTTTTTGTCAATTAATATACTTTTGCATACAAATAGTACTTTCGTGAAGCAAATACTAAACTTAAAAACATCTGCCTCGCCTGAATTCAAACAATAGGTGATTATTTAGTTCTCATCAAAAATGTTGGCTACTTGAGTGATATTATCTTTTCGTTTTTTCCCAAAATACATTTCCGACAATGCTTAAATAATCATCTAAAAACGATGTGATGACGTTGTTTTGTAACATGACTACATGATTAGTTGCCTGTTTACCTACCTAAATAAAAATCTCTGAAACTACGTTCTGCATTCATCTGAATGTAGGTATCAGAAAGCTCTTATTACATAATAGTAGGTAGTTTAATTAACAAATTAATGCACCTATTGTTTCACAAGTGTTTTACATTCCGAATGCATAGGTACTTATGTACGAACCTATATACCCACACAAGCATTGTGCTGGGTCAAAAGATTACAACAGGTGCCATGCATAAATCAGCTATAGAATTTTTATAACCTTTACAACAAACTTAACATAAGAATTCACTAGGGCAGTTTATTTATTTATTATTTTATAATGTTGTATAACCTATTATTTATCAGTCGAAGGCCAAATTCGTCATAGTCTCGGTCTAAAATGATAGTATAATATCTATTATTAGGGATACGAAATAAAATTTCCCGGGATTAACCCGAGACATCAACATTATTCATTTTATGCTTTGTTGCTTTCATCAACATGCTAAAGAAAAATATATAAAAAATTATTTTCGTACCCAAAACCTAAAATTCGACTTGACCATTTATTAACAGGCCATATTATTATAACAACTTATGAACGAGAAATGTTTGCTATTCCGAGCTTCCACCACATGACGAGTTGATGACAAATGGAATGAGAAAATTCTACAACATTCAAATGTAATTCCCCAGTGGTTACGCGGCGGGTATCTACACTACAAACTCGGCGGATGCCTGCTACCACTGCCTGCTGTCATCTCGCGCCAACATCTGCGCCGTGCAAGACAAGAAGCAGCTGGATAAGATCCTGTCAGTCAGGCACAAGCTGCCACACCTAAAGGCCCTCATACAGTGGGAAGGCAACGTTGACACCTCGGTGCCCGGCGTCTATAGTGTAAGTAGTTTTCATTCATATGAAACAGCTAAACAAAATCCTATTAGACTGAAACTAACTACATGCTTACACAGCTTGATAGAGCAGGGCTCTTATTCTCACGTAACTAGGGTTAATTTTGCTCTTTATTATTAACACGTGTTACACGTGTCTCCGTTCTCCATTATAATTTGGACCAAACTTCTTTGTTTTCAGTGGGACCAGGTTATGGAAATGGGAGCCAAGGAACCCAGCACGCAGCTCGACAGTGTCCTTAAGACAATTGCTGTCAACGAATGCTGCACCTTAGTGTATACTGTAAGTTCTTAATTTTTACTTTGCTTTCATTTTGATCAGCTGATGTATCGATCAGCTCCATGCCACCCTATACTTTCAGTAAACAGAATGTAGGTATTAAACAGATGAGTCAACGGTTCAATAATATTAATATACTAAACCCCGGTTTCTCCATGTTATGTCATTATTAAGTACATTACACTTAAAGGCCTGTAGTTTAAAACCGCAAAAATGAACATGTCTCTTATTTGGTCATAATAACTGAAGGAAACTGGATCGTAGAGAAAAGTACCTACCTAATCGTAGTTTTATTTCCTTATGTGGCTTAAGTCGAACGTACCTATTCATTCCATTTATATGTGTTGGATTTTTGCTAATGATTCCTATTTCTCCTAAAGTCAGGGACGGTGGGTCCCCCCAAGGCTGTGATGTTGTCCCACGACAACCTGACGTGGGACGCCTTCTCCATCGGTGAGCGAGTGGCTGACCTGCAGCCGACACACGACCGCATCATCTCCTTCCTGCCACTCAGTCACGTTGCAGCACAGGTATGATAGAAAGTATAGAAAAGAAATAGGCCATCAAATGGCATACCATAAGCCGGTTATCTTCTTGCTTGCTAGTCGCCTTTCCGTCATAAAATTACCATAGCTGCAGCATAGCTGCTATCTCGCACATGATGCACTGCATGGAGGCTACAGTTCTTTTAGTCAGCTATTGCGCAAGGTCTAGAGTCAAACCCATTATTTTGTGACGGAGTCCTTTTGCGTCGATGGAGCTGTACTAGGTACCAACATCGGCATACTTATTATATCTTGCTTATCGAGAGGTAACAGCAAAACATTTTATGGTTGCATATCAATCATGTTAGTTCCATGCAAGCAAATTTGTAATTTGATAACCTTTAAGTCGACCTTATTGATCGTTTAAGGTTATCACAGTAAAAATTAGTTTACATAATGTTGTACAAATTACATACTGCAGTGCAGCAATCTATTGACCTACCATAAAATATTTCTGATAAACATGGTTTCAACAAGTGATTTGGGAACAAAATGCGTCAGGGTTATTCAGATCCCAGCTAACCGTTACGCAAAATGTCATAGATCGATATTGAAACAGATTTCGCGAAATAGCTAACTTGTGTTTCCGAGTTAATTGGCGAATCATTCGAGTTTATAATAAGGATGTTCTTATTTCTGTTTCTTGCCAGGTGGTAGACATCTACACAACTCTATCAAACGCGATTCCTGTGTTCTTCGCACAACCGGACGCGCTCAAAGGCAGTCTAGTGGAGACGCTCAAGGAGGTCCGACCTACGAGGTAACGTGCACCGAATATTTAACGTGTTCTCACTGTTTTTTCGATGAACTAAAACGGGTGTAAAAAGACGCTTAGCGAAGCCGAGAGGCACGTGTTCTTCTCATCATTGTGATATAGGTATTCTTTTGCACAAAACCATGCGTAGTAACCTTCTGGTTACAAAGTTCACCGATCCACGGACTAACCGAGGCAAGCGTAGCTTAACCTTCCCAGCTGTTATTACTTAGCCTCGAGCCCCTTTCACACCCTGTACGAGTATAAGTAGGAACCTACAAATCACAAACTATATAAAAATGACGCATTGAGAGAAAAAGTTGGGGTGTTTCTAAAGACGGATGTGTCATGTGAACGTCCGGGTATTGAGGTACCTACAGAGCACATATTTATGTGAAAAGATTAGGTTAATTGATTGGCTATCTATTTGAGCAAATCCTAAGTTTCTGCTATAAATGACACACCTGCTTCTCTAGGTAGTTAGGTAACTACCTATGCGTAAAACATCTGATTCACGCATGATGTAATTAGTGTAATAATCCATTTGAAATAAGATAAGATATTTAAATAAACCTTTTTTATAGTTCGTTCAACCGATTATGACTTCTATTGCGTTCGTGGCATGACAAATGGCAGCTGCAGTAAACAGTTGGTATTTTAACCAGTTTTTTGCTTTTAATGCCATCCTTATGCCTACGGTATAAAAGTTTGTTTAAAATATCTAATCTTATTTCAAATGGATCATAGGTCATCATTATCTGATCATGATCTGATATCATTATGTGCGTTATGATTAGGTAGTATATATTTGTAATGTTTGGCGTACGTTTTCCTTAATAGATTATAAATTCCTTAAAAAATTATAGAATCTGATAAATCACAGCTAAGTCTGACACAATATCTATGTTAGCTCTACCTGATATAAGTAGGTTTAGATAAATAGATTTAACTGTCTGCAATCAAAAAGGGTACCAATCATCATCCCTTATAATTTTCGACTCCGTATCAAAGTTGCGACAAACAAATGCGCGACAAATGCTATGAAGAACCTAAAACATAATATTTTTTTCATCCCACCATCTCGGAAAGAGTATTGTTAATCTTCAATATCTGAGTGGAAAAGCCGTTTTTATTCGCTAGAGGATAAAGTAAATTGAATTTAGAACATCGTGTGCACTAAGTTTGTGAATTAAAAAAAACATTAAACCTATTTACTGCTACCTCTATGGTGCCGAATATATCATACAACTTTTTTTTAATTTTTTTAAAAACTCACACTCGGAACCTTCTTGGTGTTCTTTTTTCAATTTGCTTTGTACGCGGTTCTTTACGCGGCATTTTTTCACGTCATTGTTAAACCTTTTATTAAAAACAAGAAACTTGAAAACAAGTGAAAAAACTAAAATGAGTGATTCTAGCGACGAGGAAGTTTGCTTGACGCCAACAGAATTGACTGAAACTGTTAATAATGCGCAAATGAGCTTTCTCCCTCAACAATCACGCGAGAAGTATTTAAAACAGTACGATATGTTCAACACGTGGCGACTAGCAAAAGGAGCCAAAACTTTCTCAGAAAACGTTTTGCTGGCATATTTTATAGAATTATCCGAGAACAAGAAAGCAAGCACTCTATGGAGTACGTATTCGATGCTAAAAGCAACAATAAAGATGAAAAAAGACAAACATATCGATACCTATCCTAAATTAGTGGCATTTTTAAAAAGAGCCTCATCTGGTCATCAACCAAAAAAATCGAAGGTTTTCACAGTATCTGATATTGAAAAGTTTCTTAACGAAGCACCCGATTCCGTATATTTGGCGGCAAAAGTAAGTCAGTTGCACATTCAGTATCTACTTAAGTATATTAATCTCAATTAAATAGTATACTTAGTAGATGTTGATAGGCATAATTATGCGTTCATATCAATTTTATTCATTTATCTACTACAATACTCTTTACGTTACAGGTTGTTCTTATTATTGGAATAAACGGAGCATGTCGAACTAATGAACTAACACAACTTAATGTCAAAAACATTGAGAAACATTCAGATGACTTACTATTAATTAATTTACCTAATACAAAGACAAAAAGAGACCGCAACTTCGTCATTCGCAAGGAATACGTAACGATTGTTGAGAAATATCAAGCCTTACGCCCGCCTAACACTCCAATCAATCGATTTTTTCTACAGTATCGCAATGGAAAGTGTGTTAGACAGCCTATGGGTACTAATAAAATTGGCAGTATCCCACGAGAAATAGCAACATTTCTTGAACTTCCAGAACCCCTGTTGTACACGGGTCATTGTTTCCGACGAACTTCAGCCACACTTTTGGCTGATTCCGGAGCTGATCTCCTGTCCCTTAAGCGCCACGGAGGCTGGAAGTCCAATGCAGTTGTAGAGGGATACATAGAGGATTCCATCCAAAATAAGTCTAAAATATGTGAAGGCATCGTAGGAGCCATTACACTGAAAGAGCCTCAATCGGATCCTTGGACTGGCCCTTCTACATCAAAAATAAGCCGTTATGAAACACCTAACCATCTCCCTCTCTCTCCAACATTCACGCCAAGGGAATCCGATGAATCGGTACAACTATTAAGTATGACAGATAGTTTACCGAAAAACAGTACACAAGTGACTAACACCAATATTACAGTACCAAACAAAAATATTACACTCAATTTAAATAACTGTAGCAACGTTACTTTAAAATTTTCTTAATTATACCTTAGTATTATTTTGTTATAATTTAAAGATTATTCTGTAATACTTACCTGTTATAATGTAGTAATTAATACCTAAACTGAAATAAAAGTGTACCTATCTTGTGATTGTAAACGTTTTTTTTTTTGCATTTAGTCATTTCCTCGCTGAGGTGGAATGAAAAGTTACGTGTTGCACTCGAGTGCAAAGATTTTTCACCTCGTGCTCTTTTGATTCCCTCGCTAACGCTCAGGCTTCTAATTTTGAATCACTCGCTGCGCTCGTGATTCAATTTTAGAATCCTTCGCTTGCTCGGTCATCAAAATTGAACACGCGGTTAAAAAGCAACTTTGCACTCTTGTATAACAAATAACTATTTCTTATCTGCTATTAGCAACAAAATATTATAGAAATGTTTGTCGTGCTTTAGTTTGTCGAGCGAAAATTGTGTCGCGCTATCGTTAGTCGATCAAAAGTTTCGTCGTGCCATCGTTTGTCGTGAAAACAATCTGTCGCACTAACGTTCGGCTAGCTGATGTGCTGTCGCACCGCTGATGGTCGACCTATCGTACTGTCGCCCTAGCATTTGTTTGTCGCAACTTTGATACGGAGTCATAATTTTCAGTGTTTTTTTATGAAGATTTACGAAATCTAAGAATTTCTCTTATTCCCATAGTTAACATAGTCATGTTGCTAAGCCTCACCATCATCATCCACACCCAGTTCTGAGCATAGGCCTCCCTTTTCTTGTGCTAAGCCTACTAAATATTTGTTCCAACAGGTTCTTGGGCGTCCCTCGTGTATGGGAGAAGATGTATGAGAAGATCATGGCGGTGGGCGCGTCCAGCGGCTACATCAAAAAACAGATCGCTATCTGTGCGAAGGACAAAGGTCTTAAGTTCCATCTTGCAAGGATCAATGGGTAAGACAACCATACGTACATAGGGTCATAGATTATACCTAGTAAAGAAGTGACTTCGAAAATCTTATATCTATGCCTGTAATACTGAATTGCAACAGTGCGTGCATTGGCATTGTGCGAACAATTTGTTGATGAGATGTTGCATATTTCGTAAACGCAAGCTAAACTGTCTTTGCACCCAAAAATATCACTACAAACAGCCAGAAGAAATTTCCATAGCATTTATGTATGCTTTAAGTATAGAATTTGTCCTCAAGACCTCAGATTTACAATACTGACCTTAGCGAAAAGACTTCCGCACGTAACGTAAGAGGTGACTAAGCAACTATCAGTTAACTAGGTGTAGTCACCTTGCACTGATAACAATAAGTATTACCTACTACGATGAGGTAGATATATTACGCCATGTTATACGAGTAGGTAATGAGGAAAAATACATGAAACAGTATCCGGACGTAACCTTTGGACTGTGGAAAAGTTTAGGTAAACGTTTTGACTAAAATGGTAATAATAAAAATTGGATAGAATACAGATTTTTTGTTTGGTATCCAGGGTTGCAGAAGAAGTCCCTTAAAAATTAGATGCTGGGCTTAATAGCCATATTAATACCAATGTTTTTCAATCAGTGCGCTATCGAGCAGCATGAACAGTCTGCCAATAGACTTCACCATTCCTGAACTGATCAAGTTTTGGTATGTAAGGTCAATGAACCCCGTAGCGTTTGGAGCATGTATCCCAATGTATTTAGCACCTAATTACTAGAATGAAATGAGCTTGAGTATTTTATTAGCATGTGTACACATTTCTTTTTCCTAGTCGTTTGTAAGTAGTTAGTGTTTCTCTATATGTAGGTATGACCATTTCGCAGATAGTTTTGTCATAAAAGTCCGTCCTTAAATAAAATTAATTACTTAACAGTATTTACCCTATAATAAACTTGCGGTTTCAGAAAAATAAATAAAATATACTCCGTCATTGTTATTAAATTGTGAGAAAACGCATGTGTACTGCACAATTCATTTAATTTAATTAAAAAACACAATAAGTCATTTCAGTTAATCATTGTTTACCAACAGACCGACCGTGAATAACACCCTTACCTATTACCTACGTAGGTAATGTACTTGGCATTGTTTGCGAACAAAACAGTAAATTTTCAATCAATGATAAACATATGGTTAGTATTACACCTACCTACCCACCTACTTATTAAAGTAAATATAGCCCACAATTCATTACACGCAAATAGCTTATTAGCTTATAAATATTAATTTTCTGCAGCAAAGGTGACTCGAGTTCCTAAGCCGTCATTTATCATTGGTACATACCTATGAAGTACTACGTACGTAACAATTCCTACGACCTCCACGCGAGCGCATAGCTATAATCTTCTAGTACCAGACCTTATTTTACAGCAATACATTTCACACTTACGTGTTTTTTGCATTCTGTACCATAATTCCCATCCATAGTAACATGATGAGATGTAGAAAACCGTTTGACTTATGCCCGTTTTCACCTTCACTACAACACTTAAATGAATCCCTAAATAAAAGTGCACTGTTGGATTTTCAACTCTCAGGGCTGAGCCTAGTGTTGAAAATCCAACATTGCAATTTTATTTAGAGATTAATTTAAGTGTCACTTAGTGAAGGTGAAAACGGGCATTAGTTTGTTAATTTCCACTTATTTTTGAAAAGCACTTCATACATATTAAGGCCCATTTTCACGAAACAATCCATGATACTTAGATGCATTAATTTGAAGCAAAATTCAAAGCTGCACCATTGCATCAGAACAATGTTGAGATGCTACAACTTTTATGATTGCTTCGACATATTGCATTCACATGCAATTACTTTACTTCGTGTAAATCTACCATTTTGAAATTAAACCTATCTCTATTTTTCTAATATCTGCAGGGTTGACGGCTCATCGTTTGGCTACAAGTGTGCGAAGTCGTTGGTGTTCGACAAGGTGCACGGTTCCCTGGGATTGGACCACTGCAAGACTTTCGTGACGTCAGCGGCGCCACTGTCTCCAGACGTCAAGAAGTTCTTCTTATCCCTCGACATGCCCATCGTTGACGCGTTCGGCATGAGCGAAGCTTCCGGAGCTCACACGCTCAGCATATACCCCAAGTGAGTAGTACAAATAACTTAGGAACCATGTTATGCTTAGTTCGTCATTCTTATTAATCCCATCTATACATTGATATATAAAAAATATATCAAGGCGTCTATACTAATAAAAAAGCTGAATAGTTTTTTTTTTTTTTTGAGTTTTTTGTACACACTAATCTCTTGAACTCCCAGTCGGATAAAATAATCTTTTTGCATTTGATACAAATAGCTTATAGCCTTCCTACTGATAGTTCAATTGATGAGGAACGCTATAGGCTATTTAACATCTCCCTAGGACCCTTAGGATCCCAACAAAAAGAAAAAGGTCAGAAAGAACGCTAAGCGAAAACGAAGTAATAGCGCGGGCAGGCAATGCGATACAACTGGGTGGGTCGAGGGAACAAGAAATTTTCACGAGGATGAAGTCGAGGGCAGAAGCTAGTAACGAATATAATAAAAAGATCCTTAACTCATCACTGACGAGTCACAGATCTGGTTTCCGTCATCATTAGACTTCGCCTTGATGATGTATTTTTGTACACCTTATTGTCATGCATTACGTACAACGCTAAAAGTATTTTTGCTTGTCACCATTGAGTCATTGTTTAGTGTCAATTTAAAAAGTGTTTATAAATGATTAAAAACATTGAGCCAAAACTAATTTGAACAGGAAAAAAATATTGTCGTCATTGGGATGATTAATTAAGTGATTGATTCAAAAGATATTTAATCAAGTATTTTTATGTATTTCGGTATCTTTTGATAACCATCATAGAGGCGTGTTATTTTTGTAATAACGATGAATAACTGTAACTGTGCCATACGATAAATATTTTCCCCAAAACAAATGAGTCATGTAATACGCCAAACGGTAAATTATATAACCATTTCAGTCAATCATAAAGATTAACCAAAATGATTAAGCGATTTCCCGTACCAAATGCACAAATAATATAACTTCCGAATAGTGTAACGTAAATAATGTGTATATAAATAATATGACTTCCGTTAGTAAGTAGGTAGTGTACCTCATATGTATAAACGCACGCATTCTTCTAATGGAGGTAGGTAGAAACTATAGAATGCCACCTGCTATGATAATATGTCGCCTTTTTTAATATACCAATTTATGCTTAAATAAATTAAAAACACAAAAAAGATGACATTTCTTCTTTCCCATCCACAGATTTTCCCTGGACTCAGCCGGTGCACTCCTAGATGGTACGGAAACTATGTTCGGAGGTTCAACCAGTCCTAACGGGCCAGGAGAGATTATGATGCGCGGGCGCCACGTGTTCATGGGCTATCTCAACGACGACGCCAAGTCAAAGGAAGCTATTGACGACGAGGGCTGGTTACACTCGGGAGACATCGGCAGAGTCGATAGCAACGGCCTACTGTATATTACTGGAAGAATAAAGGTACTGTTTATCGACCCCCTCGTTATGGAACGTTTAAATTTAGCATTTATTGAGGCCATAATAATAATTTTATAGGAAAACCTTTTGTTCAATGCCTACTGAATTAACTTTTTCCTCATAAAGAGTTGAAAAACCCTTATTCACGAAGGCGGCAATAGGGTAAATTAAAATTTATTTATCCTCTGTAGGTATGAACTTAATTTTAAATTATATCAACGTTCATTGCTGCTAATACCTACTATCGTATGGGTGCGTTCAGCTCAATTATCTCAAACACAACTTATTATAAAACTACTAGCTTTTACCCGCGGCTTCGCCCGCGTGGATGTCGCAAAATATCCCACGGGAACGTTCTACCGGGAATACATACCTAATAGCCAAGGAAAAGATCATTGACTAACTTTCAGCGGACGCAGTGGTAGGCTACAGCGCCCGCGTTGTCAACCATAATTATTTTGTTACGCGTAATTTTGAAACTGTGATATCTCTTAAACTATTCATTTAAATGATGTGATGTAAAGGCATATTTTAATCGAAATTGAATGCCCAATTTAAATAACCTATTTAATTGGATAAGGATTAATAAGATACCGGTCAAAATAGCTTCGGAAATAACATGGTTAACAATGGTTATTGTGGGTCACCCTTAGAAGATAGACATATGCCATCGCGGACTTTTTTGTTGCAATTTGTAAGATATATAATACTCTAGAACATAAATTTGATTTAACTCTCACGGCTTACGCAGCGCACGCCAGTAAAGCTCCCAGCCGGCATGATTTTTTCCGACATCTTCAACAATAATCGTCATATTTCAGCCAATTTACACAAAACCTTAATGAATTATACACTAAAACCTTCCGCATGAATCACTCCGTCCAATGGTGAAAACCGTTTGAAAATCCGTTCGGCAGTTTTTGAGTTTATCGCGTTCAGACAGACAGACAGACAGACGCGGCGGGCGACTTTGTTTTATAATATGTAAGGAAGTCTACCCCGCCGCGTCTATCTGTCTGAACGCGATTTACTCAAAAACTCACTGACAGATTTTCATACGGTTTTCACCAATAGACGGAGTGATTCATGAGGAAGGTTTAGGTGTAATTTGGTTGAAATATGACGATGATTGTTGAAGATGTCGAAAAAAACCTGCTGACTTCCCGAGTTCTTTACGTACGTACGCTCGTTACGGTAGTACGCTTCCGTGGGATAATTTCCGACCTCCATGCGGGCGAAGCACAGAATCGGCCGAAGTGGCGGTGTTTGGGGAGGCCTATATCCAGCAGTGGACGTCTTTTGGCTGAAATGATGATGATGATGCGGGCGCAGCCGCGGCCAGAAGCTAGTACTTACGCAATAAATTGATTGCATTCCACAATATGATCGTAGGTGGTAGATTTACAAAGACATGATCAATATGGACCCTGTCAGGCACAGCCAAGTAGGATGGAGGAAGAGGGCTTTAATTTGCCAAATTAGTAGTTATCTAGCGAGTTCGTTTCTATTACTTTCTCCTGTGATACAGTTTGACTGCCCTCATAGCTCATAAAGTACTGCAGATTGAGACTTTCAAGTGGTTTACTCACCTTTACAGCAATTTTTTTTCTTACTAATTTCTATTTTTTGAAAAAAAATTATATTCCTCAGGAACTGATAATCACTGCGGGCGGTGAGAACGTGGCTCCGGTGTTGATCGAGCAGGCGGTGCAGGCAGAGTTACTGCACATCGGCTATGCTGTGCTCATCGGCGACCGACGCAAATTCCTCGCTGTACTTCTTACACTTAAGGTGATTCAATTTTAACACTATTCCATAGAGAGCAACTTGGTCTGTCTTCTACGAAAGCAAAGATATTAGAAATTGCCGTAAACTCTCGATTTACTAAGACACTGTTGGTTTAAAACATCATAAAGAACAAATACAGACTAAAACTATGCCTGCATTAGACCTAAATTCTACCTGTTTTTTAGAATATCCTCTGTTTGGGGTTTGGGTTTAGTTTCATCTTACTCCGATCGAATAAATTCCCCTCATACATTTTTGTAGGTATCTAAGGCTAGTTTTCCCAATTTTTTTTCAGGCTAAAGTGAACCCTGAGACTAGTGAAGCGCTCGACGATCTGGACAACGAGACAAGGAAATGGGTGGCCAGCCTTGGAAGCTCGGCTACCAAGATCAGTGAAATTGTCAGCAGCAAGGAACCTGCAGTAAGTCAGACAACGGATTAATTCAGTTCCATAAGAGATCCTTTAAGAAAACCTCCGTATCTAAACAGAGGGCTTAATGCGAGTTTAATTTTCCCATCTCGATCAAACGCATCGAGCGCGTTTGGCGTTCCGATTGGCAGCCGGCCGGCCTTCACCGGTGAAAAGCCATTCGGAACGCCAAACGCGCTCGATGCGTTTGATCGAGATGGTAAAATGAAACTCACACTAGGCCCTCACAGAAGCAGTTTTAAACAAGTGACTGTTTTTTTCAGGTCTACAAAGCTATTGAAGCAGGTATAACCCGCGCCAACAAACACGCCATTTCCAACGCGCAGAAAATCCAGAAATTCGCGATCCTTCCTGCAGACTTCTCAGTACATTCTGGAGAATTAGGTGCGCAGATTTTCGTTATCTATATCAGGCTTTCACACGTGTTACAGCTAGAACCACAAACGTTCTGTGGCTTCTTTGCTGAAATCAACCCAAAGACAGCAAGAAAAATAAGACACTCACAAGCACCAGTTGTGCTGAAACAACTTTGGGCCACTGTTGCTTTTTCATAATTTTATTTGCTTACAGGACCAACGTTGAAAATCAAGAGGAACGTAGTCTACGAAAAGTACAAAGACATCATAGAAGACTTTTATAAAGAGTAAAACTTAAGCTTAGTGTTTAGGGCGAGGGACAACGTAATAATTATTGTTAACTTAATTTGTTATTGCTCAACTAGGGGCTAGTGCATCGAAATCAATGTGATTGATAGTACTTTATGCAAAGGTGTAAATAGGTTATATTTTTGTTACAAAAAATATATTTATAAAATCTAACGGTGGTTTTAATAAAACACAAAGTCTATAATTAAGTTTTATTTTATTCCTAAATTAAGTACATTATATTTCAATAAAATTGGAATGGACAATAAATTGTGTAAAGGAAATAACAAGTTAACAAGAACGATTAAATACAAATAATTCAGGTAAATATTCTGTAATACTTTGAAACGATAAAGTTACATTATAATACTATCAATAATTTTTCTTAAATTCAATACATTTATAATCTATAATAATTGTCGATTTGATAACATTTTCCTATATTTCTTTCTTAAGAAATTGACAAAAGCCCTTTGTTTGGACAGTTAAGTACTTACATAGGACCATAAAATATTTCAGAATGCATCACAGAATGTTAAGATTCATTTCATCATCTAATTGTTTTGATATGTGTCCTATAAATAAACAATTTTAATCACATTTTACGAGAATTTCTTGTACGGAATACAAGATTATTCAGGTTACTGAATAGTAATAATTATGTACAAAAAAGTCTATTTGCAAGATGTTTTGAGATAAAAGCAAGCTGCGAGTATTTAGCATTACAGCACATTAGCAGCGCGACGCAACGAAACAAGACGCGTATTATGGAGAACAATCTAATATGAAACTTATGTTGTAAAACATAAGTTTTAAGGTTGTTTGAATTTGAACTGAGACATTTAAGCACGAAGTTTCGTTCACAGTGCGAAAACTACATACATTTTGTGACGTAGCATCGAGCTGCCAATGTTACCCTTAGCTAAAACATAAATTCTTGTGCTCACTCAAAAAAGGAAACACACCGTAACGTTTAAGTACAAGTTCATTATCATAGAAATATTGTCACAATTACATTATAGTCATGATTTTTACCGTAATGGAATGCTGAACAAAATTAAAACCTTTTAACTGCAATATAAATTACAATGGGACGGGACTAGCATTACAAAAACATCAATGAACGAAAAAAAAAAGCCTGTATTTTTATTTTTCTGAATGGCATACATTCACTTTGGTGTATGAAAATCGGTAGGTCATGATTAGAGATCGGATATTCAGACGCATATATTATTTACCTAAACTTAATTTTTGGCTAAGAAATTATGGAAGTGGCTTCTTAATCATATAAATCCCGGAATTCCACAACTAATCGGATACATGATATAAAAAGGAATCATCAGCCCTCTTAACAGAGCTACTTTTGCAGTGTTAACATAAAAGTTTATATACCTATTGTTAACATTTTTTTACGAAACTCAGGGCACCGAGTTATTTGTCGCTATGTGCTATGCCATTTTGGCAACCTACTTTAAAACATTACCTTGCATTTCTATAGCATATTAGCATTTTTGGAATCGCGGGATTTTTGTGATCGATACAGAAGTGTATTCCATATCAGCCACCACCTGAACGTAAGTAAATATACATTCGATTCTATAAACAGAACTCTAAATTTGTCGATCCCGGAATCCCGTGATGTTTTCGATAAAAAAGTGCATTCCATAATAGCGAACACCTCAACTTTAGGTAAATATGCATCCGAATATCCGATCTCTAGTCATGATCACAGTCAAAAGGTTTCGAAGAAAGAAACGTGATTAATGATTATACTAATACATTAATAGATGACTCCATTTCATTTTTTTCTTAACTAATAAAATCGTTACTTTTTAAAACTTTGTTTATCATCAATATTTATTATATTCTTAAAATAAAAGAATACTCGTCACATAGATAAATTTTAGCACGTCAAGAGTAAAACTTAATAATATATCGCAGTAAAATATTACACTACCACTACTATTAATTTTATCGTTAGGGAGAGATGAAGACGGTTTGTTCTAAAGATAACTAGGTTTTATTTTTGTAATATTCAATAAATTCAAACTACGTCGATTACTTTAAAAAAAAATGCTGACTGCATGCGATATAAAAGTGAGAGCGAGACGTCGCATATAGCTCTCTTTTCCACTTATTGGCTTCGTGGCCAGAGAAAAACCGACAGTAATTTTAAATCAAGTATTTGAAGTAATCATTGATAATTGCCCGGCGCATGCTTCTATCATTTGTTTTATTTTATGATTATGATGCGTTGCAGCACCAAGTTGTCGGCCCGAGTATAATAACGTTTACTTATAAAATAGCTATAGGTTTACTGCCATTTGGCACTTAAATCTCTCCCTACCGAAGTCAGGATGAATTTAGGTTTTTATGAGCAATATCTTGGGGACAAAAAATAACAAATATGCGCATAAGTTCAACCTCATAAAGACCGGTAAGATCACACACACGTCATAGGCGCTGGGAGGAAACATGCAGCTTGATTGCTGCATCTATAATGCAGCCCTCAGTATACACTAGCAAATGAACAACTCTTTGCAATGCTTCAGGACCTACTTCAACGCTACAACGTCATTTTGGCCCGTGGCTACAATCGGAACTTGTTTTGTCGCCATCTTGTTTTGTCAATATAATTTCAGTAATTCTGCGGCCGCATCTGCGGCTATCGTGACGAAGCAATGCGTGCCGAACAATGACTATATATCCTCTTGACTGCTCATACGGGCGACTCAGGCTCACGACACATAAATGAAAATGCACTGATATTAGATGACAATATGACTGGCCATTTTAGTTTTGACCAGTTATTGGATCTCTGCACACGCGGTTATTTTGACACATTATTTTGACACATTAAAAAAAAGTCTGCATAATTATAAACAATTATGAGTTCCTGTTCTATTAAATGGTGTGGGAAATCGTCTAGAACATCCAGCTATAAAAAAGGTGGCATAACTTTTCATCGGTAAGTAAAATATATTTATTTTAAAATATTATTATGAATAATTGCAGGGCTCAAGCTGAACTGGTTCTTTACGTAAAAAGGCACAAAAATGTACGTCTTTTTGAAAAGTCCCTTTCTCTCACTAGGGTATTTCAATATATCTGTCCCTTTTTATCTTTACTAATGCTGTAGTGTTGTGACAACTTCAAAACAAAGTCTCTATATAATATTGTCGATAAAAGTTACGATGTTTCCTACTGGTAAAAAAGTAACATTACGTAATGTTTACATCTTAGATTTCCAAATATTCCGAAACTGAAAGAAAAGTGGATTAATGCAGTCCACAGGGAAAATTGGTTTCCAAAAAAAATTTGCGTTGTTTGTTCAAGGCATTTCACTGCAGATTGCTTTGAAACTTTAAAGAACCGACGCCGCTTATTTAGTACAGCAACACCGACCCTGTTTTTGCCTGTTTTGGTATGTTTTATTATATAGATCATTATTTCAGTTTAATGTTTATTGGGTTTACGACGTACGGCATTTCATTCAAATTTTCAAGCCCTTGTTTTTCGAAATGACTGAATCAATTTTAATGAAACTTCATACGCTTATGCAGGATACAAAGGTCTAAAAACTTAGTTAAGAACATTTTCGAAAAATAGTGTTACAGCCAAAATTGACCGATTTTAAATTTTCCATAGAAACAGAGATATCCAGGTATCTGTTTTTAAATAAGACATTTAAAAAATGCTCTTAACTAAGTTTTTAGACCTTTGTATCTTGCATATGCGTATGAAGTTTTATTAAAATCGGTTCAGTCATTTCGAAAAACAAGGGCTTGAAAGTTTGTATGAAATGCCGTACGATGTAAACCCTCTTAAGGGGAATTGTCCAACCTAACCGCGAAATTAAAATATTCATTGGATTTTTGCAAATTTCAGCTCTATTCGTCACCTTATTTTGTCAATAACGCTATTCACTACAATAACGGCGGGCGATGTTTTTACTTAACCGTTATTGTCACGCAAGCGACATACTATGTCAAGTAGAGATGAAATTTGTAAAACTATAATGAAAAATTGAATTTTGCGGCTAGGTCAAACAAAATTTAATAAGCCAATTTATTTAATATTTTATGCACTATTAAAAACTCAGAAAGGAGAAATTGAATGCCTTAGGCATTTTATGCTAGTTTATCTTAAAGGGGTGACAGACAGGCGAGCAGGTCTGTGGTCTTATGGCTCGGCGACCTTACTCGCTCGTGTGTCACCCAAAGTACGCGCACTTTAAAACCGCCGACTAAGCTCGCCGGCGATCCAACAGTTTGAAATTTTGCTCGTAGCCCGCCTTAATTCGTAGTTTCGTACGTCTGTCATTGCCGCGAGTCGCGAGTCAGCATTTTGTTTTGATATTTGTGTAATTTTTGTTTAGTTTGGTTCAGAAAAGTCGAAAACATCGCGATAGAGTGTGAGAAGTCTTCACGTGTGTCACCGACGGCGAGCCGCGCAAGTTGTCGAGCTTAAAAACCGCGGTCTTTAAGTACGCATGTCTATCACCCGTTTTAAGGTGATGCAGAGATAACAAACCAATTAATTTCTGTAGGTACTTTAATGAGTTTTACATTCCTTATGACTATCAGTTAGGAAATCTCGACTCCAGCTAGCTTGTCAAATAATGACCTGTAAAAGTGACTCCTAAATGCACAATAAATTAATTGAATTTGAATTTCACATTATGAGAATTCATTGTTCTATCCGACAGGGATTAATATTGCTATTATTTTTATAAGACATACTTTCAGACCATTAAATAAGCTTCATTCAATTTTAGCATTGATTTAATTGAATAAAGTTAAATTTGAAGTGTAACGTCAGTGTTTTATTTGCACCCAGTTAAGGGGGCGCATCCTAAAAGTTGGCAACGTCGTAAATAGCTGTCAAATAGTTACCTGTTTTGATTAATTTGGAAATAATACTGTATGGAAATAAGAAATGTGGCTAACTAACTTACTAGAATATTAATGATGAATTGCAATTGAACTGCAACTTTGAATTTGATAGGTGTAAAAAGGCATTTGGAAAATTTCCAAATACTTTTTTTAATAATAATTCGGTGTTACGATATTAATTGTTGCATTTCATAATCAATATTCTAGTTCGCTAGTTAGCCACATTTTTTATTTCCATACAGAAATATTATCAAATTAATCAAAACACCGAAATATTTGACATCTATTTGCGACGTTGCCAACTTTCAGAATAAACCCTCTTAAGGCTACCTGTCCACTGGAGCGGAGAGGAGAAAAGAGGAGCGGAGATGTGCCAATATTAACCATTAGAATATTGACTCCGCCCCTGAGTTTAGATTTGATTGGTTAATAATGGCACATCTCCGCTCCTCTCCTCTCCTCTCCGCTCCAGTGGACAGGCAGCCTTACACCCTATCAATTAAAGTTTAAAAAAATATAGAATTAATAGACGTCGATTTTATCGATATCGATATTATTGTGCAAAACTGACTTGCGGGTCACTATTTTTAAAACATACGTCCTGTCATTGTTGCACCGGCCAATCACAACCGCTGTATTTTCTTCGTCCCCCGGCCCGCAGTGGTGAGTCGTATGCCTAGACGAAATCGGTCTATCAGCTCTCAAGTGGTTTAATTCTCATTGGTGCCGAAGCTTCGTATATTTTGCTCGCTATAAAGTTATCGCGCTAATGCGATGGTCATATTAGCGCCTTCGCCACGTTTATTATGTACCGCCATCCAGATGATAAGGGCAACGCAGCCCGGACTATCGCGACGATAACCAATAATGGTTGGTCTAATCTGCGTGTATCGTATCACTGAGCGAAGCTTCGTCACGATAGACGCAGATGCGGCCGCAGCATGACACAATCGCACGAATGTGCACAAACAGCATCCCCTTGTCAACGTCATTCAAGCGCCAAAAGATCCTTGTAGCACTGTTTTTATACGTAAGTTACTTACCGCCTCTTTCAGGATGACTTCTGCGCTTCGTCGAAATGCGTGTGTATGTCTAGGGCTGGCTGGGAGGCGCGCTGTTCGGCAGTGGCGGCGGCGCGTCAGCGAGCGGCAGTGGCTTGGCCACACCGATGCGCACTACACCGCGAGGTGCGCCTTTTAGAGCTGCTACTGCTTGTTCTAGGCTCGCGTCTTCCAGGTTCTGTAGAATACAAGAGGGTTTTGTTATCAGAGTTTTAACTTTTAATCTAAGCCGATTGCAACTCGCAGAAAACTCCTGACTATGTCAAGGCTGACTATCTCTAAGCGCTGAATATAACTGGTATTAAAAATACGCTGAACGAAGCCGAGAGTCACTTGTTCTCACACTCGTCACTAGTGTTCTTTACCTGGGAACCTTCTGGTTACGGAGATGTTGAAGGTCAAAATTCCAAAGAATTTTTTAAACTTTTTTTCTTGAAAACTTGTTTTACATGTTATTACTGAACTTTAAACAACCTCAAAACTCCTGTACCGTTGCATGCACCTATAAGTACAAATTCATATATGCGTAACATTGCGCGCTGTCGTCGTGAACAGAGATTTATCACACCAAAAATAACAGTTATTTCCCAGCAATAATTGTATGCTCCATGTTACTTAGTTTGATGTACAGAATGCATAGAAAACGCCTATGTGATGGGTCTTACATAGTAATTCCACGGTATATGTCATTATAGAATTTTCTGACGGTAGTTCCGTCAAAAATAATTAATTAATTTCCGCACTAACCTGATCATTGACAAACAGCAGCCGGTCACCGGGTATGAGGCGGCCATCTTGCTGCGCCACGCCGCCCGGCACCAGCGAGCGGATCACCACCAGCGTGTGCGACGGGCGCAGCGGGTCTTGGTAGTCCAGGATCGAGAAGCCGAGACCTCGCTCGCCTTTTACTAATTCTGTAGTATACAAATCAAATGTTTAGTGCGTTGAATAGATAGGCATGTCAGAGCACTATTTTCCTCTATGACGTTGAAACGTGGACAATCCGAGCAAGAGAAAGACAAAATATTGACGCATTAAAAATGTGGTGCTGGAAGACGAATGCTCCGAATTTCACGGACAGCCAAACGTACAAATGTGTCCGTCATTTCCCAACTCGATATCAAGACTTGATTGTCTACCGTTTGCCTATAGCGGATTTTGTTTTATTTCGGCCACATAATGCGAAGGGGAGATAGCAGTCTTGAAAAGCTGGTCATTGTTGGCAATACCGAAGGAGAGGAGAGGCATGAGGCCGCTGGCCGGTCGCCAACACGATGGTCCGACTAAGTAAAAGAAGCTATGTCTTCAATAAATTATACCAGCAGGCGTAGCATGAGCACCGCTTTGTCGACGGAAGAGAAGACAAAAATGACGTTCCGTGTAGACAGTACGACGGCAGCAAATTAGAAAGAGGCAACTGCACTTTTTACGAAATTCACTCTTTAATATAATTCGACTCCGAATTCTTTGTTTTGTCATAGGATGTTTTTACTGTTTGATTGTCAATTTTTACTGATATTAAGTCACGTTAAACACAACTACGTACAGCTTATTTTTTTTCAGTGTGTCGATGTACCGTGTTTTGGAACAAATAACATTACAGTAATATTGGCCTTAACCATTTCCTTGGTAATATTAACTAAATGATGTAAAATAGGAGAAGATAGCTTTCTTCTTCTATTAGTTATCACAGTTTTGCATTTAAAACGCTCTTCTGTAAAATCATGATTTTGCAGATAACCCTGTATACTTTGTGACCGTCGAGTAGAATATTTAACTACCATAGACAACTGTCAGTCGTCAGAGTGATTTTGACAATTTGGTATAGAAAACTTTCTTCTGAAATAGTCTACATACAAAATGACCTAGACAAAGATAGTTAGAAACGAAAGACAAAGTGACAGATTGAAGAAAGATTTCTACGGTGCGATGTCAAAAATGAAGAAAGGAAATGTCACTTTGTATAGAAAGAGCTGTGTCTACTCTTCGTAGACATAGAAAGCGCATGCTACGCGTGCAGGTGGTGATAGCAACTTTGGACCGGAGTCGATGGAGGCAGATTGTCCGATCCTCAGTAATGAGAGACCGATTAAAAAAGAACAAGGCATGTTTTTGATGCAACTCGGTCTTTCGTTCTTTACGCCGTTGGCACACTGTTGTTTAAATACAGAGATTAGATCAAAAGTGTATCTAAAAGTAACGCGTTTCTTGGCGGTATCTTGGTGTGCAAACTGCAGCAAAAGAAGTAATCTGTAACAACAAACTAGCAATCATAACTCTGGAGATTTAACTTAGACGATTTTTCTTTGCTTCAAACAAACATTTTTCTGTTCACTAGATCATTTGATAAGCAGAATCTCCCGTGTTCTTTACATAATTATATAGTTTGTTCAAAGATATTTTGGCGCGTAGCCAACAACGGTTCTAATCGGCCGCCATCTTGTTATTCAATACTCACTCACAATACATTTTCACAAATGTTTATCAAGAACGCCTCCTGTTAATGTCATTCAAGCGCCAACAAATCCTTGTTGCACTATAGACTGTATTTAGGATTCATACAACTTACCAATAATCTGTGGTTCAGACGACCACATAGCGAGGCCTGTTAGCGGCTCTAGACTGCGCGAACGTACTTTGCCGCCCGCAGATAGAGACCCGCCCTCCTCTGCGCCTGCACCGGCCAGGCTTCCATCCGACTTCGCCTGCGTTACGTTTGTTTGTAAATTAAGTTATCACCAAAAGTAAATATACAAACTTAGTTTTTGTTTATACTAAACCTCTTAAGGGGTAATTGTACTCATCATTATGAACAACTTTCACTATGGGACCAACGCCGAAACCGCGAAAAAACAATCTGCTGTTCCGTGACATTTATGTACGCATATCTCGTCAAAATGTCCTGATCAGCTCGTTTCTTATTGTATTGTAGCGGTTAGACCGCCACATACAAAAAACTACGAAACAAAAAGACATGACGTCACACAATTCCTACATCTCGCAGTTAGAGTTTACTGAGCGAATAACATAGATAAGACTATCCGAAATCAACATATGGGCAGTTGCCCGCCAGACATAACAACCCGTCTGGTTGGAGGATCCTCCCTTTTCTATGGTGGATGAGTGAACTTTACACCCTGTTCCTCATACCCCTAAATTGGTGACCCCGAGTATGAACGTCAACGCAGCCTTCGTGCAACTACTTCAGCGTGACGTCATCATCATCACTCCCGCAAGCTTTCGTGAGGCGAGTCACACAGCCAGCCAGCACCCACGGCTTCAACGGGTATCCTGACCACCAGCATGCAGCGAACGCGCATTCCTGGTCATCACCCTCAGCCTCATCAGCAACCTTGGCACAGCACCTGCACTTCCGGCCGGTCTCACAAGCAGAGCCTATTCTACCCTCTCCTGGTCGACGCAAGCAGTCAGCCAAAAACCCGGCGCTGTACCACATCCGACTCACTGGATGACGACGCAGCGCCACCCCGACTCACTGGGGAATCACCGCAGACAGTTCCGACTCACCGTGAACTATGCGGCACCCGGTTCCGACTCACTGGAACCACAGCTGGCACTGTGAAGCATCGCAAGATCCAAGACTCAGCCCACTATCGACCTCCGGTCTCCGGAGGGGAGTGATGTAGCGGTTAGACCGCCACATACAAAAAACTACGAAACAAAAAGACATGACGTCACACAATTCCTACATCTCGCAGTTAGAGTTTACTGAGCGAATAACATAGATAAGACTATCCGAAATCAACATATGGGCAGTTGCCCGCCAGACATAACAACCCGTCTGGTTGGAGGATCCTCCCTTTTCTATGGTGGATGAGTGAACTTTACACCCTGTTCCTCATACCCCTAAAGTATAATATTTAAAAAAGTGTGGTTAAAGATGAAATTCATTTGACTCTTATGGCATTGTTTTAAGGTGTAAATTGGAATGATTGCCACGCTTTCGTGAAATGTAACATCCGATATTAGGAAATGGGAAATATTTAATTGACCCTCTTAAAACTTACTGCACTTTTAATGATGTGCGGTTTCTTAAATTAATGAACCTGTAAATACTTTTTATGGTATATTGTTAGGTTGGGCCTGTGACCAATCACGCACGAGCCGAGTTGGTCGCAGTAACGAATCTAGCGCACCACGACCAAACGGGTTAGGTTAGAACTGTGATCAATCACGCCAATACATCCAACTTGGTCGCAGGCCTATTTGTATTTTTCAGACACCAAAATAATAATTATTTGATGTTCACAAAAAAAGGCGCGTTCATTATATTAGAGTGTTCATTAATATTTTTAAGAAAGCAAAATGGTTATTATTTGAGGTTCGATTAAGATACATGCCTTCGGAAATTGTCATACTGTGTTGGAGAAGCCGGTCTGCAAAGTTGATAGCAGAGGTCACGGTCATGGACGCTGGAAGGGCATTTGTAATGACATTCGTAAAGGCTCGTTTTAGGCAAATGCTGTGATAACAATATGATTGATATGTGACCAATTCGTACGCATCATTAACTAAACAATTCACTGGATAAATAATTTTGTCCAGACACAACTTTGAAGCTTATAATTTATCAGGACATTAATCACGTGTTTCGCATGGTATCTTTCATTCAATGTCAATGTACTCGTTTTGCGGATTTAATTGTCATCAAACAGGTGATTTTCCACAATTGATCATGATTAGATATTGTTTACTTAACGTAAATATTATTATATAACGTAAAAGAATTTAGTAATTCGCATTGATGAATGATATTTTGTTATTATAATCGTAGCTCAGCCGTATCAAAGCCGTGCAGGCTTAACATCGTAGATCGATCGGCCCGGAAATTCGCACCTGCCTGTGCCTAATAGGTTTAGATTTTACTTTTGTTTTATCGTGATTTGATATTGATATCCGGCAAGTCTGTGAAGGTTCCCCAAATAATTAAAGACCCTGTATTGTTATGTTGGCACAATGATCCATTATTACTGTTACTAGCGGCTCGCCCCTGCATCACACAGGTTCTATATATCAATTAGTCTGAATTAAATAAATTTAATTTAATTTAATTTAATACTGCTGTGGTGTTTTCACCCTGTCAAAACATAGAAATATCGATGTTTTGACAGGGTGTTAAGTTAAATAAAAACGTATTATACACATAAACCCTACCCACTCCCCAGGGATTCGAACTATCTTTACTAGACGTCAATATGCTACACAATCCACCTACATCTTTATTAAGAGGGTTTACGTCGTACGGCATTTCATACAAACTTGTAAGCCCTTGTTTGTCGAAATGCCTGAACCGATTTTAATGAAACTTTATACGCATATGCAGGATACAAAGGTCTAAAAACTTAGTTAAGAACATTTTAGAAAAATAGTGTTACAGCCAAATTAGACCGATTTTAAATTTTCCATAGAAACAGAGATTTCCTGTTATCTGTTTTTAAATAAGACATTTCGAGAATGTTCTTAACTAAGTTTTTAGACCTTTGTATCCTGCATATACGTATGAAGTTTCATTAAAATCGGTTTAGTCATTTCGAAAAATAAGGGTTTGTAAGTTTGTATGAAATGCCGTACGGCGTAAACCCTCTTAAATGGAATCGTAAATTAGTTTTATATCCCATACGATTAAAAAAAAAAACAATAAATGAATGGTTGAGATATACATAATTATGAAGAATCAGAAAACATTCTGGCAAGAAAAAACAAAAAAATATATATACGGTACACCCACACTGTCATACAAACACACACGCATGCACACGCATACACACGCGCACACAAGCACACACACGCACACACACACGCCCACACGTACACACACGCACACACCCTTTCACGCATAGTGCAACTGCATCAAAATCCATTCTGAAGTTCTCTCATGAAGTCATCTAATCCGAAGGTGTCGCATAAACAGACACGAAAAGCGAGTTTGTTCTATACACGTTAGAGCTTAAAATACCTTGACGAGCGTGGCGGCGGGCGGCGCCAGGTCGCGCGGCGCGGGGCGGGGCCGCGCGCACACCATGCACACCTCGCTGGACAGCTCCTTGAGGATCGACACCACCTCCAGGTGGTTCATGCCCAGCAGGCGGTGGCCGTTCACCTCTATGGGGGATAAAGTATAGTTCGTTTTGGGATACTTTAATAGTATACAACTTGAATTACAAGTCGTATACTACTAACAAAGCTCAATTTTGGACTTCTATTGTCTAATATTATTCTTGGACATTTAATTTTATTTACTCTTTACTCCAGGGAGCAGTGGTGGCCCAGTGGTAACGGCCCCGACTTACGAGTTGTAGATAGTGGATTCGAACCCAAGCAGGCGCTTTACTTTGTATAAATAATTTCATCACCACTGCTCTCAAAAAGATGAAGGAAAACATCGTGAGGAAACCGGCATGTCTTAGAACCGAAAATTCTAAGACATGTGACATCTACCAACCCGCACTGGGCCCGCGTGTTAGATTACAGCCCACTCCCTCTCACAGAGAGGAAGTCTGTATCCCAGCAGTAAGAACAATAATAGGCTGATTATGTATGTTATGTACTCTTTACACTTCAACTCTTCGGTTTACTAGAACGACGGAAGTTTACATCGCAATAATTACACGTGTATCGAGCTGAACGATGCACATTTAGTCTGGCATTGAGTTGAACTATACTAGTCCCACATCTGTTGTCTTAGTGACTAGCGACTACACTTGACACATAGCTGCTCTTTGATTGCACTCCTGCACGTCACTAAGCCCCTGAGCACGTCTTTTACGTCCAGCTTTCTAGAATAATTCCGAGCTGGTCACAATAATTTTCCAGAGTGTGTTCTTACCCAGCAGTTCATCCCCCGGCCGGTGCACGGCGGCGCGGCCCACGGGCCCCTCGGGCAGCACGGAGCGCACGTAGTGGTGCGGGCGCACCTCGCGGCCGCCCTCCACGTCCACGGTGCCCTCCAGCGAGATGCCCAGGCCGCCGCCGCCGCGGACCACCACGCCTACTACGATCTCTACTTCGTCGCCTGCCGAGAGAAACAGTGACGTCAGATATACTACCACGGAACTCGGAGAGTATGAATGCTGCCTCTCACTAATTTGTTTGTAGTCAATACTTTAGATTTGGGATTATATAGAGAGATGGTACAATTATTTACAACTTCCAAAAAAACTACTTAAGAAAAAACGTTACCCCCGTCAGCAACGAAGTTCTTTCACACGGTATGATTTAAAACAAAATTTTCGCAGCTGCCATCTTGGGTTTATATTAATTTTAAGATCATTATCGACTTTAACACCCTCGAAAACCATGAAAACATGACCCATGATGAAAAATTTGAAAATTTTCGCAGCCGCCATATTGAATTTTCATTTAGATTTTACTATCGGCTTTAGCACCCTCGAAAACCATGAAAAACGACACCCATGACCTTCGCATTTTCACTTTTGAATTTTTATTTAGACCAAATTCACACTTTCTCTCTCTATCGAATTAGAAAAAGACACGCAAGTATGAACGTTTTTTTTGCGTGACAATTTCTGCCAGTTTACTCCTACCGCAAGCCGCGTTAAAAAACTTATGCTAGCCACACACGTAACGATTAAAGTAAATCGTTACATTTGTTGGAAGAAATTTGCGCAAATTTATTCGAACACACGTCACGTTAGACTTGCGTAAGCCCGCAAGCGCGGTGATCAGTGCACGTGCCTTCTCTGTATGGCTTTTGCTCTGCAGTGGGACAATAATAGTCTGGTATTATTATTCACTAATCTGCTGAAGAACAAAAGTGTATGTTCACCGAGTATAGCCTGCCATTTCCTCTTGATGGCGTCCTTCTGTTCGTTGGAGCGCGGCATCTCGAAGGCCGGCTGCGCGCGCGTCACGACGGGCGCGGGCGGAGGGGAGGCGCTCACTACCTCCTCTACAGGGGCTTCCACTGTTATGCTGTAGGAACAAACACACATACTTAAAGATAAATGCAAACTTTTAACACTTGAGCTGTCCCAGCAGGGAAAATGGCGAACTTCCGTATAAACTTTCATACTAAAGGGTTTAAATAGGCCCCTTTAGGGTGTGAATTTTCAAAATCGGTCCTTAGTGCTCCCTTTTGTACCCCTGACCCAGCAGTTAAGGCTGAGCGTTGTCAGTCAGTGAATTTAAGATTTTTAAAGTAGATTGGTTAATTAATCAAAACAGCAAAATATTTGACAGCTATTTGCGATGTTGCCAACATTCAGAATGCACCCTCTTAAAGTTCGGATCACGTCGAATACTCACGAGTTGTGCAGCTGCGCCATGGGTATGTCGTGGTCGGGCTCGGCGAGCGCGTCGGGCCGGTGCATGTGCAGGAAGGGGTTGTGCGGCGGCGCGGCGGCGGCGCTGGACTCGCCCGCCGCGATCGCCTGCTGCAGCTGCTCGAACTTGGGCCCGCGGAGGTATCTGGTAAAAAAAACCGAATGAGTGATGGAAAATAATCCTTTGAAATTGTGAGAACAGAGCCCAGTATGCACACTATCTTCCAAATCTCCTCCTTTTTTCTTTCTTTCTTTCTTTCTTTTCTTTCAAATTGTGGCCAGGAGTTAGTTAGGGCACGCCAAAGGTCGCGATTCGATAAGCGTTAATCGGCCTTCTTTCTTTCACTGGAACAATGAAGACTTAATTTCCTTAAATATGAGTCCATTAACTGTTTTATTCGGATAACTGTTAAATCTTACAATATCACGTGTACCTCTCTAATTTACGTTGGAAGGTTTTCGGTTCATGAAACGCCTCTGTTGCCCATTTTCGCAACACTTCATACGGATTATTCGGTCGGTTTACCCGAAAGACGAGATTTTCAACCACAATAATATTTACCTCTCCAACTCAAGTGTAACAATATTCCCGCTCTGCTTGAGCGCGTCCACGGCTCGTTGGTTGGACTTGCCGGCGAGCGACACGCCGTCGACGGCGACGATGCGGTCGTTGACGCGCACCTTACCGCTCACCGCCGCCGCACTGCCCGGCGTTACCGACTTCACAAATATACCGGATAGCTCCTCCTTTTCACATACGTAACCTGTATAAAATAAACGATATTGATCTAAACTTATTATATCCCTGCTAGCTGCCCGCGACTTCGCCCGCGTGGACACTTATTGTTTTTCTCCCTTCAAAATAGGTCCAGCCGTTTCGGAGATTAGCCGGAAAAAATAAACAGACAGAAGAAAATTTTAAATTTCGTTTTTATGTTATAAGTACCGTATATACTTTCATATGCATTCAGTAGAAAAGCTGGTTTTTTGACATTACAAACAGACACTTCAATTTTATTTATTTGTATAGATATAGATTAAAGTCGTTTTTCGTGTCTTTCTGTGTCACCGCGTTGCTCTTCTAAACTACGCAAGTTTACGCAACGGATTTTGTTACGGTTTTCACAGAATTTATTTCGGAAGGTTTATGTATATAATACATTCATATTAAATTTAAATATAATAAAGAAATGTCGATGTTTATTAAAATCGTAAAAATCATGCGAAGCACCTAATAATTCTCGCTCGTCACCTAATAATCTCAGTATGAGTGAAAATGTCGAGCCCTTTTGAAAGAAAGGGAAACCGAAAAAGTCAAGCTTTATAAGACAAAAGAGATTATAAGTTCAGCTTATTTTGGAGAGACCAAATAACCTGCTACTTTATTATATTCAGATTGTAAAATCTAAGTTATCGATAAATTACCTGCAATTGTGATTCCTAGACCATTTTCGTCCTTCTTGAGCTGCACTGTGAATCTATCCACCTCAGGTGACTCTGCATCTGTTGCATAAATATACAAATAAAATTACTAAGGTCACTTTTAATTTTGTATGTCTATCTTTTTATGCTACTTTTAAATGAATATTATTATTATATTTAAAAGTTACCTGCGTCCGGTGGTGGTGTGATAGATCGGTCGAATACAAATCTGGAGGCGTTGGAGTTGTGTGGCGCGGGTGTGGGCTGCGTGTGGAACACTTGTTCGAAGCCTGCGTCTAGTAGGTAGCGGTCTAGACCCTCCGGATCCGACAGGAGTCTAGGAATACAAAATATTTGTTCGATTTCTGGAGTATCATCTACTAACTAGTAGTAGTAGAACTCGCGAGCACTAACCTTTTTTGCAACAATTAAAATACCACTAAAAACGGGATCTTTACCATGTTTTTGGTTTTGAAAACATGGTAAATATCCCGTTTTATATAATTTTATTAGTGAAAATAACCATGTTAGTTTAAAATTCTATACCTAATATACTATATACAGGATGGATTATTGGAGATAGGGCAGTAAGGGCAGCTACCTTAACCTTTGTAGCTATAGGAAAACGGTCTTAGGGAGACTGTTATTAGCTGTTTGCAACATTTTGATCTGCATTCACAGATTATGAACATAATATACAGTCAGCAAGAAAATGGGCAGTTTTTACAATAACATTTTTTTATGCCATTCGATACTGTTTCTTATAAGGATCAAAAAACTCTATTGGACCAACTGAGGTTTGAGTACTAGAGAATTCAGAAATCACAAAAATCCACCAACCTGTATAAGTAACCAACTTTAAAAAAAACCCGACTGTAGATTTCTGAAAAGCATATGGTGGCAAGACAATAATTAAACAGAAAAAACACGAGACGCGCGCGCGCGTTTTCTCTGTTAAACACACTACTTTACTAGAGACTACTTTTGAAGCTAGTTTACACCTAACAAAACTCAGTCGCACAAAATGTTCGACGGGACAACGAGAGACAGCGCAATATAGCGGTGCACTGTAGAGATCTTATTGTAAAACGTTTTAAGAATTATTATGAAAATAATTTTCAGATTTACTAGTTTTGTGATGAGAAGGTGGTCCGGGTGCTCCATCAATCCCTACCTAGTAGTTAAAGGGCCGATTCCAGTAGTAGAAATCAAAACTGAGTAATTTACTGCATTCTGAGGAGCTATTCTGCTCATCACGCCGGAGATACACATCAGCTAATTTTCACCAAATTTTTATGAGACCAACTTAAAGTTACTTAATAATAAAATCATATCTGATGAGGCAGAGATAACTTGGAGCCCCCTTTTTGGAGGAAGTATCCCTTCAATCAAAAATCCCCGACGACAAAAAAATCTATGAACTCATAAAACCTGTATACCAAGTTTCATCCAGATTGGTTTTAGAGTACGTCCTGTAGAGGAGTACCACCAAACTGTCACACGAAAGCAAATTTTGCCAGAATTGAACATCAGACGCTTCGCTCGCTCGGTCAATAATAATATATCTCTACCACGATCCCACGCAGTAGTGTACCCTACGAATTCTGTAGCGACTGTTCATTCCTCTCGCCGCATCATAACCTTGACGCGACCACTCGCGTGGGAGCATCGACGTCAAAAGTGTTTGAGAGTTTCGTTGGTAAGCTGTTAATTGGTGTGAGTAAATAGGACCAAAATTGAACCGATATGTTGTTACACATTATTATTTATAGTGTATCCTAAAATCTATCATCTGTAACTGTTTGTTACTTATTCCTCACTTGTCCATTAAGGGTTATTAGTAAAACATCTGTCTAGCTGAAATGGACCTTTTTGACGCAGCCGTGATGCACACACCGTTGTTGTTAAAAGATTTTGCTTTTTTTTTATTTGTGTTTAGTTTTTCACGAATTGTTGCCTAATAAATATAATTCTTTTTACTAACAACTTGAGAGTCGCGCTCTTCCTCAGACATCTGAGTTCACATACCTTGCAGGCACGAGCGGCGCGGGATGCGCGGGATGCGCGTGGTGCGCGGCGGGCGCGGCGGGGTCGGCGGCGCGCGCCACCACGAGGCGCACGCGCGAGCCCGACGCGCGCAGCACGCCCGCCACCTGCTCCGAGCCCATCTCCATCAGGTGCGCCTGCGGGGGGACTCCGCTACTCAATAAAAATCTTAAATTCATTTACCGACAGACAACGCATAGCCTTAAGGTGAAACAATTTGATATTTTTTCCATACAAACTTCGGAGGGGTTTTACTCCACTGTTTGACATCGTACATTCAAAGTTTAACATGATATCGTTAGGGCTCATTATTAATTTTGTATGTACGGAAGCAGAATAGTAAAATAAAAAGCCATTAAAAAGTTATAAGCCAACAAAGATTCGTTTTTCTTGCTAATTTTAACGCAACTTTGGGCGTAAATAAATAATACAAGAAGTGTGAAATCTCGAAAACAAAACACAGAAAAATTATCGAAGATTTCAATAAATTTATTTTTTAATTGATTTATGCAGTGGTTTTTTCAGAAAAACCTTTTTTCCAAAGGCCTTTTCCTAATTTTTGACGCGCTCGTTTTACTAAAATTGGTCGGTACGGTGTTTCTGTGCGTGCGAACTATACGTTGTCCATGTAGACCAGCTTCTAACTGCTCATCACTGATACTATATCTGTCGGACACGATGCCAGGTGAGACAGCGTGGTTTTTGGCCATGCCCACCATTGAGTTCGAGCCCGCGACTAGTTCCACCTTAAGGGGGTTGCGCCAAGGTAGCCCGCGAAATTCAAATTTTCTTACGTTTTTTTGCAATTTGCAGGTCAGTATCAGGTTGTATGTTGATCTAAATATGATTCGCGGTCGTATCAAATGTTTATTTATATAATTATAATCATAAAAGTCATCAATACAACTCTCAAGTTCATGTAACTGTATTGAATGACTAATTCATGAAATCATGACATTTGACACCTTTGCTAACTAACTAACTTTGGAGTTGTATTGCTAATTCTATGATTATAATTCTGTAAAGCCATATTCGTTACGGTCGCGAATCATATTATAATCAACATACAACCTGACACTAAGCTGCAAATTGCAAAAAACGTAAGAAAATTTGAATTTCGCGGGCTATCTTGGCGCATCCCCCTTAACCGCAGGGTCTAGCAGCAGTTCCATAGATAACAAAAGTGAGTACTATGGAACAATATTTGAAAATGATATAAGAAGTTCTGAAAGGGTTCAATAGGGATGAAAGCTTGTACGGAAGTTCGTCATTTGTGCCGATGAGAACCCCATTGGGCACATGGCTTGTACTGAAATAAACTACCAACGCAGTGCTCAATAACTTGAGATCACACCAAAATAGAAAAAAGTACTTAGCCATTTTGGCAAAAGAAACGTAGTATGCTGTCTATTACTCGTACATAAAAAACCCATTGCAAAAATTACAATTATTTTACCTACATAAGCCAAAATACTAAGTAATCTGCGTTCGTAATTTATTTGCCAAACATGTAAACAAAGACGAGTTTTCCACTTAGGCAAACATCAACTTTATGACGGTGAAAATAAAGTTCATTTTAGACCGACTAGTACTGTTGAAAAAGTTATAAAAAATATGAAGTTGTAACGCAAACTGAACCATATATTTAGGCATTATATGTTGTTGTTTTTCCTAAAACTCGTGTTTGTTTACATATTTTGCAAATGAATTGCAAACGCAGATTAGCTGTGCCCACTTACATCTCCAATTTGCAAGATATGATCTCCAGACTTCAGACGACCGTCTCTGTCAGCGACACCCCCTGCCAGAATTGTCTTGACGATAACGCCACTTGTTCTTGCGCCGATTATACCTAAAAGTTCACACAGCTCAAGTTTATTCCATTATAGCTTATTTCCGCTTCCTCTTTAGCTCATTGTCGTATTGAAAGACCTTGACAATGTAATGTGTTTTATGAAGGTTTTTGAAGATCGCCAATAGAGAAAAGTGTAAAAAGCAGATTGAACTGTAACCTTATGATTTGAAACAAACTAAGTTAATCAAAAAAAGGTACAAAAATACACTTTCAAAATAACCATAAAGAGATTTACCAAATCCTAGTCCTGTGCCATCATTTACCAAATTGATGATTTCAACTTGCGCCCAGTCACTGCCTACTATACTATGGGATAAAGACCCAAGGGTTTCATCAGCCCTTGACAAGTCTAGTAAGCCACGATTCTGCAAAATCAGGAATTACCCATTAATATTAAATAAGGTATGACTATAATCAGTCAGTCTCTTTTGTATAGCCATACTTTGTTTTTTTTATAGAATCAGATAGGTACCAGTTAATCCAAAGTTTAATTGGGTTTTTTACACCATTGTCATGAAAGACCAGAGGGACAATTCCTGTAATTTTTAATAAGAACGTTCACATTCGCAATCTGCCAAAAATACAATGAATTTACCAACATTTTTGACAAATTTAACATAGGCTGTGACTTGAAAGTGAACGTTTTTTAAGTACGAGAATTGGCCTTAACTTTGGATTAAATAGCTTCAACTACTTGGGACATACCTGTTTTGGGGACATATTAGAGTCCACAGAACCACTGTCAAGCCCCAGAATGCGCTCATTGTCAGAGCCAGAGCCAAACTCCAGGCTATGTGGTGGTGATACCTGGGGCACACGCTGCTCTTCTTCCCCCTCATTAGTCCCATACAAGTTTCTTGCTTGAAGGGCAAGATCTCCTAAAATAAAAATAAAATATTATGCAACAAACATGGATTTTTAGGAACATTACTTTAAAAAACGAATTTACCATCAACAAACACACAAACGCATTCCTTTGGTGGAGTCAGAACTTAGGCATTCACATCTTATCATGGTCACATTCAACTTCTTAAGTTTGAATGTAATGTGAGAGGATGGCCAATAGTTTTTGGTGTGCAACAGGATCCTCAAATTCTCATGTTTTAAATATATATTTTAAAGTGTTACCTGCTGGGGTGATGTCAAAGTCCCCAGGAATGATAGAGGGATGATGTGCCACCTGAGTTGCAAGCATTCCCACTGAATCATGCAGTGTAGCTATACTTTTAAGTATAGGGCTCTCCAGCAAATTGATCAGCATATTCAAGTCATCATTAGTTGCTGCCTGTATTGTTATTAAAAGTTAACATTATAATATCATCAACTAGCTTCCGCCAGCAACTTCGCCTGCATGTAACGTTTATAGATTATAGCCTCTGCTACTCAGTGATATAATAGCATTCTACTGATGAAAGAATTTTTTAAATTGTTCCAGAAGTTTTTGAGTTTATTCATTACAAACATAAATACAAATCTTTTCTCTTTATAATATATATTGATAAATAAATATATTAAAATTTATAATAAAAAGACAACACGGCAATCAATGTCAATATTAGTGTAGATAACAAATAATAATAAAATGAGTCTATGAAACTATCTTGATATATTTAAGTAAAAGGGCTAATTTTACCATGTAATTTACCGCAGGATTATTGCCTTTTTTACAAATTTATGTTACCTATGAGCTAAGTAAGTTATAAAATAACAAGTTGATTGGACAACTTGCATGTGATCAAGGAAACAAATCTCGCAAGCAAGGACTTAACATTGATCTTTATCCATGATACCCTTGAACTTGGACACAAGTTACAACCATAGCTGTTCATCACACACATCATCTTACCTTTAACTTGGGGTCATCACTTTGATCTACAGCTGCTTTTACACTTTCCAATTGTTGCAAAGCATTTGATATATTAACTCCGAGGTGCATTCTGGAAAAATTAATGCAGTTGTAGTTCAAATCACCTGATTATGAAGACCACTGTAATGACTTATAAATAAACATTAACTTACTTTGCAAATTGTTGTTGATACAATATTCACAACTATAAAGCGTAAGTTTGATGATGCCTATCACAGCCTAAGAAACGAAAGTTTATACGACATGGATTGATACTTATAACAAAGAGGAGTTTTTAGCTACTGTAGCTTTACAATTCCAATAATATTTATATTATTTGGCCACCTTGGCTAAAAAAAAATAGAAACCCAGACGTCAAAAAAAAGTCTGTCTGTGAGTGTGAGTGACGTAGCTAGCTAGCTATTACAACCAGTGTTACCAGGTACACGGTAATTACCGTAGATACACGGTATTTTTACCCGACTGCCCCAGAAGGAGGGTAATGTTTTTCGAGAGTATGTATGTATGTATGTATGTATGTATGTATGTATGTGTATGTATGTCTATTTCTTTGGCACGCTCTGTAGCCTAAACGGCTTGATGGATTTTAACATATGAGGTGTTTGTATGGTGAATTAAGACGAATCTATCGAGATTCGTCTTAATTGTAGGAGTGTCATAGGCTATATAATATTTATATAATGCATCTGCAAATACAAAAAAAAGGGAGGGGAAGGTTTTTTTTTTTTTTAAATAAATTATTACAATATTGGTATCAAATAAAAGCTAGTAATGAGTCAATTCCAATTTTAGATATATTAATAAAACTAAAAAGTTTGAAATAAAGAAAATTATTAAAAAAACAAAAAACCCGACTGCAAAAACATACAACTGAAAAGAGAAAAACAAGCATTATAATCTATAGAATTTTGGTATCGCAGGCGGGGACAAACAAAACTTACACCATATATCCGGTTGTTAGTTTGTCCCCGCCTGCGATACCAAAATTCTATAGATTATAATGCTTGTTTTTCTCTTTTCAGTTGTATGTTTTTGCAGTCGGGTTTTTTGTTTTTTGAATAATTTTCTTTATTGACCAATACACGGTCTACGGTAATGATTCATTACCGTGTCATTTTCTACGGTAATTTTAAATAGATAGTTTGGAAAATCCAAAAGTGCACGCCTCATACATAAGACATAACACTCATTCATAAATGAAAAAGAAATTCAAAACATAGTTTTTAACAAAAATGAACAATTTATCACTTTTCATGAAGTTGTAATGTCAAAGACTGACAAAGATATTTACTTGGCGGTTGCTAGGCAACTTACGGACATCAAGTCAAAGGTTGGAAATATTTAGATAAAGATATTATATATTAGTTAGTATTTTATTAATTATAATTAAACTACTTTGAATAAAAGAGCCATTTTCAATAGGGTTCCTTCTACGGCTGAAACGAATGTATAAAAAAAAAATTGACTCAATTAATTGATTTTATCGCAAGTTACAATGTTTTCAGGGTTCATAAATTGACGGACAGGATTTTTTTTTCAACTATTTTGATGCTTTTTCCATTTCTGCTGCATTAAATCAATTGTTAAAAAGTACAGTATTAATCTCCATTTAATCATCTATACAATGGTATATAAATTAAGTAGGTTCTGTGTACTAGCAGGAGTGTAACAATAAAAACAGTTGCAGATATGGGGAAAAAAATATTTTTCGATCGTAGAGCACACTCTAATGCTTCGCATTAAGAGTCGTGCAATATAAACTACCGTGTAGTGTGCCTAACTGTAATTTAATAGATTTAATAAAATAATGAAAGCCAATGTAAAATGAAACGCATTTTTAGTTTTTGACGCTTGGCATATTACGCCCCCGGGGGAATTCCCAAAAATACGGGTTATGTTAATACGACTAAATGCAACAGTGTTTCTGTCTGTTAGTAGTTTGTCCGCTTATCTAACCATTTAGTGGTATGAGGAACAGGATGTAAAGTTCACTCATCCACCATAGAAAAGGGAGGATCCTCCAACCAGACGGGTGTTATGTCTGGCTGGCAACTGCCCTTATGTTGATTTCGGATAGTCTTATCTATGTTTTTCGCTCGGTAAACTCTAACTGCGCGATGCTGGAATTGTGTGACGTCATGTCTTTGTTGTGTAGTTCGTATGTGGCGGCGTAACCGCTACATCACTTCCCTCCGGAGACCGAAGGTTGATAGTGGACTGAGTCTTGGATCTTGCGATGCTTCACAGTGCCAGCAGTGGTTCCAGTGAGTCGGAACCGGGTGCCGCATAGTTCACGGTGAGTCGGAACTGTCTGCGGTGATTCCCCATTGAGTCGGGGTGGCGCTGCGTCGTCATTCAGTGAGTCGGATGTGGTACAGCGCCGGGTTGTGGCTGAGGGTGATGACCAGGAATGCGCGTTCGCTGCATGCAGGTGGTCAGGATACCCGTTGAAGCCGTGGGTGCTGGCTGGCTGTGTGACTCGCCTCACGAAAGCTTGCGGAAGTGACGATGATGATGACGTCACACTGAAGTAGTTGCACAAAGGCTGCGTTGACGTTCATACTCGGGGTCACCAATTTAGGGAATGAGGAACAGGGTGTAAAGTTCACTCATCCAGATCCACCATAGAAAAGGGAGGATCCTCCAACCAGACGGGTGCTGTGTCTGGCGGGCAACTGCCCCTATGTTGATTTCGGATAGTCTTATCTATGTTTTTCGCTTGGTAAACTCTAATCTTCGCTGCGTAGTTCGTATGTGGCGGTGTAACCACTACAACCATAATCAAAACTGGTTGTTGTTTAATACTGAATCCATAAATAGCAGAACCGTTCAACCGTTGCGCCTTTGGTTGCGCGGTTGCGCCAGTGAATTTCAGTCAGGTTCATTAAAATTTCACGGGCAGCAACTGCGGATTAAAGAAAGTGGTTAATAATAATTTTGACTACAAATATTGAAATTCATGGTCCTTTCCATGGGCGTACCCAGCTTTTGGCCCAGGGGGGGGCAAATCAGTAATCCCCTGCCCCCCCCTGGGTACGCCCATGGTCCTTTCTTTTACTTTTTACACGATAATTTACATGATATTTTTCAAATGTGTCTATTGAGGTATTTTGAGTCTGAAACACGGTATTTTTAATCCATTGACACGGTAGTTTTTTTTCGGCACTGGGAATCGAACCCGGGAAGTCTAGGCTTTCTCTAACCACCTATCTCAGACCCAGAGTCCAGTCATTATTATACTCATTATTTACTATGTTATCACTTTGACTTTACTATGATTCACTGATCATAGTGATCAGCCGTCTTATGACAAACCTAAAGTGGGTGATAAGTGGTTTTTAAATTCACCAACTTACTCGGTTTGTCGTCGGTCGGTGATGCCCGTGATTCGTGAAGCTTGCTCACACTGTATCGCGATGTAGGCGAATTTTCTGAACCAAACTAAACATACATTACACAAATCTCGCAACAAAATGGCGGCTCGCGACTCGCGGCGATGACAGACGTACGAAACTACGAACGAAGGCGGGCTACGAGCAAAATTTCAAACCTGTTGGATCCTCGACGTACTTACTCGGCAAGTACGCGAACTTACTATGACACACGGACGAGTAAGGTCGTCGAACCATAAGTCCGCGTACTTGCTCGCTCGTCTATCACCCCTTTGAAGGGGTGATAGACGTGCGAGATCTAAGTTCTGTGCATGCGAGCAAGTACGCGGTTCATAATCCTAATTAAATACTATGTTATCCATACACTTATAACATTGAGTATCATTTGTAAGCACCAAGCTTCACTTTTTTTTTTGAAAAATGCACTCTAAAATACGAATTATTTATTTCGACAGGACGTACAGTCTCCAAGGTTTTTAGGGCACACCTGTACAAAACTGGACACTTAACTCTTTGGAGACTGTACATTACAATGTCATGTCTTTGGATTTGGTACCGTAGTGCTGTGACCGTTTTCCTAACCGAATAAAATCGATACTTTTACATACATTACATTTAGAAAAGAGAGAAACGTGTTGACTGTGTTAATTAAATGTTAAAACATATAAAAACAAAATAGCACATATATTTTTAGCTTTATTTTGATATTTAATAGGTCAATTTATTAAGAAAGTTAAGTCAATAAAGCTTATCCACTCTGAAATGACGCGCCCCACTATCGCATTGCCGTGTGTCTAAATGCGGTACTTAGTGGGCGGTCATTTCAGAGTGCTAAGTCCAACAGTGAACTGATGTAGCCTGATGACGAGTAATGACGATAAACACAAAGAAATATTTTTACATATGAGAGATCACTGTGAGCGCGTTTGTTATGTCGCTACTTGCGGAACCCTAAATTCTTATAACTAATACCTACCGCATTGACAATGACCACCCGCATTGCGCTCTGCACCGTGAGATTCGCCTTCTCAGCAATCTGAAGGCGTGGGATCGAAGATTGTGCAATACGAGTGATTAATATTAATTTTAGTGTATTGGTGGATCACTCTTGTTTCTCATATCGAACAATTGTCGCGCATCTTACTTTTACCGATTTAATTGTAATTTATTATTTTAATTAAAACCTTTTAAGTAAATTATATCGGTTTTCTTTGCATCCTCGCCTGCAGCCGAACATAATTGGCGCAGCCGGTAGGATACTCACGGTCGGTTTCGCGTAAGGAAGATTTCCGTATTCGCAAAAGCCGCCCGTGCGGCTATCCAGTCGCTCCAGAGTATCCAGAATCTACACGTCGTGCTGTATCGAGGAATCCAGACATTGATTACGCAAAGGGGCTGATATAATGTTCATGTAAGTACATTAGATTATTTCTAGTGACCGCTTTCTCCTAGCCTGTACTAATATAACTTTCCAAAATTTTCTTTCCACGAAAATCCCGGAATACTAGGATAGTTAGAAGTAGTAGAGAATTAGTGATAGATTCTAGACGAGATATTAATTTAGATATACTATACGAGGACACAGAATCGTTTTCTGAGAAAATGTCTTTGGATTTAGATACCGTTTTTAAAGCATTACGTTTGGTACCCGAATTTGACGGGAACCCGAATGTGCTGACAAGGTTTATTCAATTGTGTGATCATTTAGTTAAAGAATATTATAATGTTCAAGGTGGTTCTGAATTAATTAACTCTGCACTTATTAATGGTATATTAAATAAAATTGTAGGGTCTGCTGCTCGCTTAATCAACTCGAACGGTATAGCAATAAATTGGGATGGCATCCGTAAGGCATTAATAAATAATTTTGCTGACCAAAGGGACGAAACCGCTCTTTATAGCGATTTATCTCTTTTAACACAGGGCTCTAATACTCCGCAAGAGTTCTATGAGCGTTGTCAGAATCTTTTTAGTACAATCATGACGTACGTTTCCTTACATGACGCATTAAAAACTACCATCGATGCTAAAAGGGATCTATACAAAAAATTTGATGCTCGATATACTCATGATACAGTATTAGCGGATTTGCCTATTCATATCTATACCAAAAAGAAAAGAAAAGGGGCACTGTGCCTAAATCACGCCTAAAACGGGTACCTAATAGTGCTCGTTTGTTACAGGACACTAAAAATACCACTAGTTCTGACCCTGGCCCGAGCAGACGAGATAACGCTAGACAGTCTTAACGATGGACCAGGTATTCTGCCCTTCAACCTAGGATCCACAAGGATCATCTCACATTTCCATTCCTTTCTCCAAATTATAAACCTTGATGATATGCGCAATAGTTTCGAGACAGTTAACGGTCAATTGCGAAATCTTACGCCACAATTGAGTAATATGTCGCGATCTCTCTATGAACCCCACGTTAAATATCTAAGTACTAAATTAGAAGAAATATCAGAACAGTTAGAAACACTTGAGGTAAAGCGTGTTAAAAGAGGTCTCATAGATGGTCTTGGTTCAGTAATAAAGAGCATTTCAGGTAATTTAGATTACACTGATGCATTAAAATACGATAATGCCATTGCAATCTTAAAACAGAATGAAAATAATTTAGTTGTTGAAATGAATCATCAAATAAGTTTAAGCAAGCAGTGGGTTACACGTAGCTCAAACGTTACAGATAAAATTGTAGAAAACCAAGATAAAATCGAGAAAATTATCAATTCTATTTTAGCTAGCACTGGTAGATATGAAACAGATACCATTAAATATGCTCATTTAGCACAATTACTAATGATATTAGGAGACAATATAGATAATTTGTCTAAAGAACTTGACAAATTGCAAAATTTATTGGCATTTATTAGGGCTAGAAGTATTCATAATTCTACATTGAATTATGCTATGTTTAAGGATATGATGAATAGGTTAGGTATGTTATATAATAAGGATCAATTTCTAGATATCAGTTTTAGAGAATATTTTGAAATAATTAGACTAGGATATTATTACAATGGGAATAAAATAGTGATAGTTATGAAATTTCCGATACTTTATCCTACTAACTTTATCCTATATAAATTATCCCTAGCTCCTAATAGCGACAATAAGGTCCTGATTCCAACTTATCCTTTCTTAGCGGTTCACGAAAAAGATCTATTGTACATGGAGACAGAATGTCCGAAGTATAGCCACGGTCACCTTTGCGAGGATAATTTAAGTCACCACCATGGCAAACAATCGGACTGTATCCAGCAGCTTATACTACACCAGAAAATTAATGAATCCTGTCAATTTACATCAGTCATCCTGTCTTCTGAAGCTATGGAACAGCTAGACGACCAACACTTCATTGTCAGCTTTCCTAAACCTACGAAAGTTCGTTTAACTTGTTCTGAAGATAACTATAGAATGCTGAAAGGAAGCTACTTATCTATCATACCTAAAGGCTGTATGCTAAGAACCACAGCATTTACTGCAAGCAATCGTCATGATCAAACTAAGGGAAAGATATTGAAAATTATGGACTTACCAATTATAAAGGAAAATTTGTATAATGTACCAATGAAAACTATAAAACTAGATACCATTGACCTTGGCAGTTTGCATTCAAGTAACTCTGAAATCGCTCTACAAGAACCTGTAATACTACAGTCGTCGAACACTGAAGCCATATACCACACTACTATACCGGTATATATTCTACTATCCGGTGCATGTGTACTCATTATCATCATTATACTTCGTGGTCGAAGACTGAACCAACTACAGAAAGCCACTGATGGAATCGATATTAAGGCTAAGGATAAGGAGGTCTGCAACACCGAGATTGACTCAGCTTCGCCATCGACACTATTTTCGACTAGAGTTTTCAAATAGTTGCCGATCTCGTGGAGGGAGATGTTATGTCGCTACTTGCGGAACCCTAAATTCTTATAACTAATACCTACCGCATTGACAATGACCACCCGCATTGCGCTCTGCACCGTGAGATTCGCCTTCTCAGCAATCTGAAGGCGTGGGATCGAAGATTGTGCAATACGAGTGATTAATATTAATTTTAGTGTATTGGTGGATCACTCTTGTTTCTCATATCGAACAATTGTCGCGCATCTTACTTTTACCGATTTAATTGTAATTTATTATTTTAATTAAAACCTTTTAAGTAAATTATATCGGTTTTCTTTGCATCCTCGCCTGCAGCCGAACATAATTCGTTCACAAACTTTCCGAATTTTATTGTTGACAGGCCTCAGCGGTCATAATCGTGATATATTATCTTATTCAGAACGGCAATTATTGATGTCAGCGCTGTGAGCGATTATGTTCTAATTCTGAAAGCGGCCTTAGTAAAAGGCATGGTCGGCGTTATCGCAAGATGGCGCATGTCATGACGTCATCTATGACGATTCACGGCACATCGTTATCGCGCTAATGGTAATTCGGTACGGGTGTTAGCACGCTCAAATCGATTACAGCGTAATTCGGTACGCACCCTTACTTTACGAGCTACAAGCTGTCATAAGGTGAAAGCGTCAGGGTAGCCCGCGAAATTCAAATTTTCTTACGTTTTTTGCAATTTGCAGGTCAGTATTAGGTTGTATGTTGATATAAATATGATTTGCGACCGTACCAAATGGTTATTTATAAAATTATAATCATAGAAATCATCAATACAACTCTATACGTTCATAATCCCGTTGAATGACTATTTCATGAAATCATGACATTTAGGGATTATGCTAACCTAAGGAGTTGTATTGCTGATTCTAATGATTATAATTCTGTAAAACCATATTGGTTACGCTCGCAAATCATATTTTAATAAAGATACAACCTGACACTGACCTGCAAATTGCAAAAAACCTAAGAAATGTTTGAATTTCGCGGGCTACCTTGGTGTATCCCCCACGTGTTCTCTTTATAGGCCGCTTTCCGAAATAATCGCTCACAGCGCTGACATCAATATTTAGCGTTCCGATTAAATATCACGATTATAACAGCTGAGGGCTGTCAATAATTCGGAACGCTCGTGAACGCGCTCGCAGTGATCTCTCAAATGTCAAAACTTTCATATCATATTTCTTTGTGTACCTTTATATCACAAATTTCTTCTTATTCTTGGGGGTGACGAACGATAGCCAGAAGCACAATTTCGAAAATGCCACGTTAGTAGATATGATGCGACTCAAAACAAAACCAGCACAACTATCAATTTTGACATAACTCACGGTGATATCGGTAAAAGGCATGGTCGGCGTTATCGCAAGGTGGCGCATGTCATGACGTCATCAATGACGATTCACGGAATATCGTTATCGCGCTCACGCTTATTCGGAACGGCTTTTAGCGCGCTCAAATCGATTACAGTCCAACTCGGAACGCACTGATAGTCTGTGCCTCTGTGCTGTCATCACCAACTGTCACCAAACCAACTGTCTGTCTTCGTTTTGTTTGTAACGGACGATAGAAAACTATTTTTGCTCTCAAAACATTACTGATTGATTGGTGAATCTGGGAAATTACCGAGATTAAAATGTCGGAATCAAATGATGTTATTGATTTGACCAATTCTTTTACATTAGCAGATCATTGTGGTATATCGAATATAGTCATTGACTTGTTGGACGATGATTCTTTCTGTAGTAAGTTCTTGCCTTTCATTTTATTTATTTATTTTTAGGTCTAAATAGACGGACTTCATTTGAACTGCGCGCACAGTAGGCAGTTTCGATGTAGTGACATCCACCAATCCGCAATCGGCCCGCATGATGGATTACGGCATTTCCCCTCTCACAGAGAGGAGCCCTGTGGACCTAGTGGGATCGTTATAAGCTGAATGCGCTATGCATATGCTATGGTGTTCAAATGTTGTCTGTTTTTTTTTTAATAATTAGACACCTATACGTAGATGTTCCCCTATCTATATGTTATGTGGGTACATGTATATTTATAATTAATAAATTAGTAGGGTACACCAGTATCTTAATATATGAGCTTGTTCATTTTCATCTCCAACCTCAGTTAAAACAGTTGGTGACGAAGATGGGATGGAGATGAAAAAAAATGCAATCGAACAACATTAAAACAAACTGAAATACCTATACTAAACTTAATAAAAACAGAAATCAGATTTTTATAGTTTTATTATAGTAATGATCTTCCAAAACAAAATAACGCTGCATAATAATGTATACCTTTATCATAATATATTTTGTGTTAATTTCTGCAGTTGAAATGGAATGCCTAAATGATTCAGTGCCCCATTCCAGGGCAGCTTCAATGACTAATGTGAAACCCACATCAAGACCAACAGCTGCTGATATGGCTAAGAAAAAAATAAAAAAACAGAAAACATCAAGACTTTGGGTACCGAGAAAGGTATTTTTTTTTTACATACTTTTCTCTTCTTGTATCAATCAAAAGATAACTGGCAATGTTGATACTGATTGCAAATTATCAGTGTTCAGCGTTAATCTTATTCCTTGTATATTTGAGAACATCAGGCAACACAGTTTCATTTGTAATGACTTCTCTATAAGCATAGTACACACAGATTTTTATGTCTTTGAAGTGAAAATAAATATTACTATTACTATAGTTAAGGCATAGACAGTTATAGAGCTATCTGTACTACAGATAGTGCACTATCAGAATGTTACACTCTTGTACTGTATGCGTTTAAGAAAAAGAGTGGGGCGTGGATGACACTATTTATTAAAACTTCATGTAAAAAAATACTGTACAAAGGTGGACTTAATGCCTGAGGCATTTTCTACCAATCAACCTTAGCGTGATGCAAAGGCAAAACATGGCAGGTGCAACATAATTGATAATAACTCCAAAAAAAAAGAATAAATACCATCTGTAGTTGGTTTTGTCAAGCACACCATGCCATAATTACAATATTCTGAATTTAAGTTATATAATTTGATAATTCTTTCACCTCCCTTTTTTATACATAGACATACTAACTTGTACTTCTTTTTTTAAGACTGTTAGCTTTTTAATTATGTAAATATTATCTTGGAAATACAACATAACTAGTTCCTCATTATGTTTCAGAGTGATGCAGCATCAACACCTGAGAAAAAAAACAAATTTGGTGGGTGTCCCATATGTTGGGATGAATTAGGTAAAAATCCTTTGGCATCTACTAAATGTGGACATGTATACTGCATTAAATGTATACAGGAGTATCTCAAAGTTGAGAAGAAATGTCCTACTTGTAGGCAGAGTTTAAAAGGATCTACACCATATCATCCTCTTTATTTAAGTAGAGAATAAGGTGTATGTATATGTGATATAGAATAGCTGGTAGAACCTTTACAAATTCTGTTCCAAAATTGTTTATCAACAAGAATCAGAAACAGTTCATACAATTTTTTTGCAATTCCTTTAAAAGTAATGTAATATATTTTTTTATATAAATGTGTATACTTATTAAAATTATTTGAATAAAGATCAGCAACAGTGAGAAGCTTAAGTTAAATTGTAAAAAACACAGAAATAAACAAGACTTTCTGTCCCTAATTCAGAGGTATATCATAAAGAAAAGTAAACTTTTGCGTTGAATACATAACTCAGTGTTGTTTACAAATTGGTGTAAGATGAGCAAAAACAAATTGCAACCTTATGAAATTGACCATTTTGGGAATTAGTTAATTCTGGAATTTTTAAATTTATATTCTTGTAACTCAATATTAGAATGTAGCAGTTGAAAAATTAAGGTAGCCGGGAAATTCAATATTCTTCAATTTGCAAATCAGTGTCAGGTTGTAATAACTTTTCCATAAGTTCTTATGGTGGCAGGGACATCGAAGCGAGGCCTGTTACCATGGATTCAGTACATGATTCTGAACCCCGCCGCGTTGAAATTTTTCGTAGGTTATTTAAAAAAAAATCAACTGTTCCATACATTTGACCGCGTAGGTATTGCACTTTTCTATAAAACAGCCGATTTTTTTTTTTTAATAACTAAAAATTTCAACGCAAAATTAAAAATAAAACTAAAAACTAAAAAAAACTAAACATTTTCAGGCTTTGCGTCGATGTCCCTGACACCCTGTAATTCTGTACTTAAATAAATATTAATGTTATGGTCGCGAATCATATTTTGATCAAGATACAATCTGACATTGATCTGCAAATTGCAAAAAATGCAAGAAAATTTGAATTACGCGGCCTATCACAGCATAACCACCTTAATTGTATTGACTTGATGGCAGGACCGCCATTGAATATTGAGTTTTAAAATTAATTGTAAGTTGTAAATTTCATGCATTTAATTTTATGGTTACCATCTATTTTAAATATTATTTATTAATGTATGTTGTTGCAATAATAATGTATGTGTGTGTGTACTGTAATGAATGATAGAAGGCTAAGAACTCGCAGAGCGATTTTCACCCGCGCCCGCCGCGATTGGCACCGCAAACACTCGTACGAACACGTGGAAATTTAGATATTAATTTTCACGACGCGGTTTCTGACCGCGGTTTGCGCCATTGTTTTGCACCCGCCGCCGCGGCGGGCGCGGCTGAAAACCGCTCCGTGAGCTCTTAGCTTAATGGTGGGTCCACACAGCCAAGCACCACAAGCAAGAGCCGCAGGCAGAAGCCGGCAAGTGCGGCTGTGAATAGATATTCTAAGTTATCTTGTGACTTTCGGTGAAGTGAGTTGTACGCAGATATTGGAGACAAAAATTGACGATAACATCGCAATTGCTGCTGCAATTTTGGTGTATTTTCTCTGTCTTAAAAAGAAAAAAAACATGTTCCCCAGATGCCGCGCGGTGCGGCCGGCCGCACCGCCCGGGCTTTGCTGCAATTGCCGCACGCAAACCCGGCGGCCAGGCCGCCGGCACATGCCGCCGGGCTATGTGGATCCACTATAAGGGCGAAAATACACAGCCCAACAAGTTTTAGGTAGGTAGGTATTAACTTCCTGACAATTTATTTTATTTATGAAGCTCATGTCAGACTTTATTTTCCAAATAGGCGAGCAATTATTTAATTATTCTTTGTTGTAAATATCTTTTTATTCCAGGAGACTACGTTTTAGAAGTTGAATGGTTAGCAAATGTTATTTTAATTATATTTATACAGGGTAGGTGCATTCCTTGAAATGGATGATACTTGAGCTGATTTGCAACATTGACAAACTGGGTTCTTGTGGAGTTATCAAAGTTTTTAAGATTTTTGGAAATTTTCTACCTCTTGACTATGAACTGCTAATAGTGAGAAATCGAAGTTTAAAATAACTTTCTCTTTGCATCCGCGCAGTCGGTAAAAAATATACAAACTTTACGACGCTTAACTTCTAAACTGTACTTTTACATTGTTCGAAACTTTTATTCATTCATGAGCTCAGTATCAGAAAAGTATCAGTTTTAACCGTTTCGGAGATTAGCTGGAACAAACAGACAGACAGACAAAAAAAAAGTGTTTTTGTTGTATGGATCGTATATACTCATGCATTTAGTAAAAAGCATTTTGACATTACAAACATACACTTTTTATTTATTTGTATAGATATAGATTATTAAATTAAATAATAGATATAGAAGTATAGATTATCTGCCAGACAAGTTAATTAGATCTTATCAGAAGTGGTGAAACAGACCATTTTTAATTTAATTTTTTAAATTAATTTATTTAAATAAAGACTGATTTTAGCGAACTAGGTTTTTATTATTTTTTGTTACAAAAGTTTTAAAATATAATAATGTTTTATCAATATTCAGTCGTAAAGAACTAATTTTCGGCTTATACAAGGTGGAGACGACAATACAACAATAAATTAAACGGCGTGTCTCTAATGACGTTCCCATTCTGTATACAGAAATCAATCGCATATATTCAATAGTTTAATCAATATAGCTAGAGATCGAGAAAATCCATAGTCGGCTCTGTTTATTCCGTTTATCCACCCTAAGGTGGATATTCGGAAACGTATGTCCAAGAATCCACCCTAGGCCTAGTTGGATAAACGGAATTTATTGGCTTAGGTTGGATCTGCAAACACTACTATTTATTTTGTTTTAAAAACTAATTTTTCTAATTTCGATGCTAGAATTTGTTAGTTTCAAAATACTCTTACGCATTAGTAGTGCCAGTATTTTCATTTATTGTTGTATTGTAGTCTCCACATTGTATACCTATGCATAAAGTAGGTAGAACAAATAGTCGACACTGATGAAAATGTATCCATTTGACAATCAAACTATAATTTAAAAAAACCCATGAATCTGCCCACTGGATTGGCCACGACTAGCATCGACTGTTTGTACCTTACAAAGTCTTCCTTCGTATCTTTGTAATTTTATAAAACTTTAATATTTAGGAACAGGTGGCTATGTTAAATTATTATGTGTTTTAGCTTGCTAATCTGGCTTCAATCATTTTATGTCGGCAAAAGAAAACCAAAGCATGCTATTCTTAACACCTAATAATACGTAATAATCCTTAGATGGCGAAAATATGTATGGATTAACATACATTTATAGCCTGCGCAGACGACGGATTTTTGTCCGCTAAAATATATCGCTTACAACTGTATCGAGTAACGCAAACGAGGGATTAAAAGTACCGCGTACAAAAGATACATTTATAAGCGATCTACATATTTTAGGATTTTTGACCGCACACAAAAATCCGTCGTCTGCGTAGGCTATTATAGTTATACTTAAAGAACATTCGGCAAAAATGTATTGGGCTTGGTCCAAATGTTCAGTTACATAGGTCTCGTTAGTGGACATTTGGGCCACTTTTGCCCAGTGTCTTTTTTGACGAATTTAGCAAAACTAATTATTTGCAGCAGTAGGTATTCTCTTAAACTGAACTATGCTTAAATTAAAGATTCCAAGTGGTGACAGTAATATTTTATAGACTGCATTAATTATTCCATAGGTATAGTCAACAAGAGATTGGTATGTAGACATAACATTTACATCTGCATTATGAATAGATAAAAACATGCCTATTCAGCACAAGCATAGCATCTGTTGTTTACATCTATACTTAATAAAAATCTTAAATTAATTAATTCACTGACAGACAACGCACAGCTTCTGGCTCTAGAAGCATGTTTTGGAAAAGACATTCTTACGGCCTATAACGAAACACGGCATATAACACTAAGGATTTTTGAAAAGTTTGTATGGAAGTGGCTGCCTGCATCCTGCATACCTATTTCTTTTGCTTACTGTACTTATATAGATACATCAATATTTTGACTAGTAAACAACAAATAAATGTCTATTAAAGGGATAGTTTTAAAGGCCTAAGTTAACAAAACAAACTGAACTGGTCACAATATCAAAGATTTATCAACATCTATCATTTAGTGTCATCTGTTGTAATTTCTATTTCTGTGATGGTAATGCGTACTTGTATGTACCGTATTTATTTGTATACTATGGAAAAACATCAGTCCTTCGTCTCTGGGCTGCTCTACTAAACGTGAGAATTTGCCACCAGCTACTCCTACAGTAGTAGATCACAGGGTAGGTTCACACGATACGTTAGTCCTGGCGCAGGGGAGGTTGCACCAGGCGGCGGCCGAACTAGCGACACGCGGGGTTGCGAAAATCGTCGACAGGATCCGGTAATTGGGACTCGAGGTGGCCCTGCACAAGTCTGAGGCCATGTGTTTTCATGGTCCTCGGAACGCGCCACCGTCGGGTTCCCAAATAACGGTAGGAGGGGTTCACATCGGCGTCGAGTCGACAATGAAGTTCTTGGGACTCGTCCTCGACAGCCGGTGGAACTTCGTGGAGCATTTCCGACGTTTGGCTCCCAGACTGGAGCGGGCTGGGGCTGCCTTAAAGCGGCTCCAGCCTAATCTAGGGGGTCCAAACGCCTTCTGCCGGAGCTTCTACGCGGCAGTCGTGCGGTCCATGGTCCTTTACGGGGCACCGTTGAGGGCGCGTTCCTTGAGGCGGCGGCCAGACTGCCGGTTGAACGCGTCGCAAAAGGCCATCCGGCTGGTTCGCGGATACCGCAAGGTGTTTTGAGACGGCCAGCTTCCTTGCCGGATTGCCGCCATGGGATTTGGAGGCAAAAGTCCTCGCGCACATTTGGGAGTGGTGCGAGGAGGTGTAACTCCGCCGCGAGAAATCACGGCACAGCAGACGACAGCTGACCGCTGCTCCGGCGGGACCTCATGGCGACATGGAGTGTGATTGTCGCAATCCAGAGCTGGGCCAGTAACAGCGCTGAACTCTATCTATAGCAATCGCATGATAATAACACATTAAAATTTGTCCTCATTTTATACTTGTTTGCCGCGAAAGCTGAATAGTCGCGGAAAGCTGAACGGATGCGTACGCGTCTCCATACAAAATCGTTGTTTTCTATGAGCATAAGCTGAATAAGCGTGAGTAGGTCCTTAGGCGGGAGGAAACGCCCGGATGTCACCATTGTGTGGATTGCCCAGAGGACACGGTGGAGCATACGGTGAAGGTCTGCCTAACTTGGGGCGGAGCACCGCCGTGTCCTCGTGGAGGCGATCGGCGGCGGACTCGAGAGATCCGGCCCTGGTCCAGGGCACGGTACGGTGAAAGGGCATGGGAAACCGTCACCTCCTTCTGCGAAGCAGTAATGCTCACGAAGGAGGAGGCGGAACGCGTGAGGGAGGCAAATTTCGCGCCGTCACGCCCCTAGTCCCCGGAGGAGACGCCCTGGGCGTCGGGAATCCCAGGCCAATCCCTGGCCACCGTAGGCGCGGGCTTCCACCAGGCCCGTGTCGACGGCGCGTTCTATTCCATGTGCTCCTCTAAGAGATGTCAGCACAACTGACGGGGTCCGCTAGGGCCGATGCCTGCCAGGTCGCAGGAAAGTGCGAAGGGTTACCGTTGCCCCTGGCAACATACAGTCAACTGAGGAACACTGGTGGGTTGTAGTCAGTAAGTCTCCCGCTCCGCCCAGAACGGGAGTTCAGAAGTTATTTCATAATTCCCCACCCAAAAAAAAAGGGCCGGGTATTTTTATTTTATTGCACTTCCATTACTTAAATATGTATTATTATCGCGATGGATGGAACCAGCCATTGATCCGCTGAAAAGTGACTTCTCAGTCCCTTGAGGTAAACTAAAGATCATTAGGTAGGTACTGGAAATAACTTCCTAACCAGCTTTTGCTTTATTCACTCTTTTGAGTTGTTTTTTAATAAGAATGCCATACCATGAACACGGAAATGTTTCGCCAAATCTTCTGGACCTTCAAAGTCTTCCCGACAAATTTTACATTGATTTTCACGAAGTGGCTCATTAGAAATAATATCATTACTTTGGTATTTAATGAGAGCATTTTCATTGTAACATTGCTTTTCTCTAATATATTCTTCAATATCAGTTACATTATGCTCCAACAACAAATGTTTTGAAAATGAGGGTTTAACAACAAAACTCTGTCCACACTCCATACATTGATATGCCATGCATGGATCTCTATGCGATATCATATGTCTTTCTAATAATATTTTTTGTTCATAGTTATCACCGCACATCTTGCAAACGTATAAACTGTCGGCAACTTTAGATTTACTCGCTTGTTTAGAAAGCGGAACTCTATCAACGTTAAGAGTGAGTGTTGATGGTTTATTTTGTTGGCGTCTTCTACTTTTTCTAGATGTTTTCTTATCAATCGTTCTTTTGGTGTGTGAAGTCTTGTGTTGAGATAAGTACTTCTTTACATCAATTCTAGTAAGGACTATTTTAGGATCCATACACTTATATGTTTTGTGCAGTGCAGCATAATGCTGTTTTATTTCATTCCAGTCTTGTGATATGTTTGTTTTACAAAGGTGACACGTAATATGGGTGTTGTTTTGCGTTCTATCAGGCATAACGTCCAATTCCGTAGAACACCCAAAAGTCGAAGAACATTTATATGGACATTCGTTAGGCAGACTATGAATATCGGTATATTGACATCTATATATAAAACTTCTGCGACATTGGTCACATCTTTTCACAACGCGATATACTCGTTTCGGCTTACTTGAATCTTTTGAATACATATCGTTTTCAGACAGTATACTAATCAATGCACTTTCTATTGTATTATTTGTATTGTGCTTTGCTAGGAAATGACTAAGTAGAACAGATATATCCTTGAAAATGGAACCGCAGGGCCAACATGGAAAAACGCAAGTGATCTTATGACTTTTTAAGTGCCATTCCATGCGACTTTGCAATACAAATTTCCCGGGACACATTTCACATTTATAAAAAACGAGTGGCTTGGTTTCTGTTCTATGACTCTTCAAATGGTCTTGCATACTTACTGCGTTGAAACAGGCAACGACGCAGAATGGACATTTATAAACTTTTTTCATATGCAACTCTTTCATGTGGTCTTTATAATCATTGGGATGGAAAAGGCGACAGTCGGGCGCAGCACATCTTAATCTGGCTGTTGCTCTCATCATCTTAAATCCTTCACAATCGTGGTTGTATGGATAATGCACATTTTTGTTGGCAAGGTGTAAACCACATTCTGGGCAATAATAAGGTGGACATCTCAAATGTAAACGCAAATGTGCTTTGAAAGCACATACACTCGGTAGTGCAAATAAACATATGGGACACGAATATATAATTTCGTTTGAAAACTGCATATAATGACTGGCTCTATCTTTGGAGCTAGTTAAATTTTCTTTACATTCGATACAATTTACTGAGGTATATGTAATTTTTTGTTGTGCTGTTGTAATTTCAGTTGCTGTTGGAATTTCACTTGCTACAGGAGATGTTATAAAATCGTTGCTTGGTGGGCTTAAAGGTTTAATTTTGTAGTTACTTAATGATAATGGTTCTAATTTTAAGTCTGTAACATTGATTGTAGCTGTTTTGAAACCATGAGATCTTATGTGAAAAAGTAAATTACATCTGTTGAAAAAAGTTCTCGATTGATTACAATTCCGGCACATGTAGGTAATGCTTACAGACTTGCGATTGATGTGATCATTAAAACTGGACTCAAAGATGAACCTGTAAAAGAAAGAAAAAACACGTAAATCGAATGGTAACGAACGACTAGCTGTTAGCTGTTACCCGCTAATTCGTCCGCGTGCTTTAAATTTCACAATTTGTTTTAATAGAAATATCCAGGATGAAAAGTAGCCGTGCTTCTCCAGGTCCCAGGCTACCTATCTGTTAAACATAACGATCGGTCTATTGGTTGAAGAATGAAAAGGTAAAACAGACAGACAGAGTTACTTTCGCATTTATATTATTAGTAGGCATTGTTATGTGAATGCGGTCAGTTACAAAACTCTAATAACCCTATGACTTTTATATGTTATGTAAATACGTCAAATCTCCATCTCAAGTAATATTTTGGCTGTGACTGTACAGATTAGTAAGAACTCTAAAAATAAAAAAAGTTATTAAAATATCTAAAATAAACCCGACTGCAAAAACAGTGAAAAAATAAAGACAATAAAAACAGGAATTATAAATCTATAGAATTTTGGCCTATTTTTTTTACCTACGATACTTACCAAAATTCTATAAATTATAATATAATGCTAGTTTTGTGTAGGTATTCCCGTTGTCCCCCCAATTTTGCCCCCTTCATGGGGACAACGGGACGTCATAAAATTTCCTTTCCGTTGACCCCCTTAGGTATTAGGAGGAGTTAGGATTTCACATATCGCTGTCCACTTTAAAATAGAATATTAAATAAATTAAAAAAAAAAAAACTAACACAAACACACACTACCTAACTACTATTATAATTTTTTTAAACGTTGGTTATTTAATGCAGCAAGCCTAAAACTAAAATTAAAAATATTTTGTAATTACTTAATTGCTTTAACAAAAAAAATTGAAAAAAATAAGAAATGCTTACACAAAACACATTTTTTTTGTCTATGTTTTTATTATAAATTAACTTCTCTCGCTCTGCGCGGAGCGGGAGGTATCAGTATCAGACTCTATCTACTGAAAATCCACCTGTGTTCCTTCAGTAGGCAGTACGTTGCCACGGCCCCACGTTGTACACAAAGGGCCACGGTATCCCTTTTGGACTTTCCCGCAACACAAGTACTTTAGATTTTTAAATCTAAATCAACAAAAGTTATGTATTTTTTATTTAGTTCACACAATCAATATAGTAACTACCCATAAACTAATTATATTAAAAAAAATTGTTTGTTGTTGGTCCTATGGTCAAATGATTCAAATTATTTTATAGCACACAACAGAACAAGAAATGAGAATAACTAAATACCTTATTTGGTTTGATTTAGTTTTAAATGAAAGGGTGGTATAAAACAAATAATTTAAATGTTATGTTTACAAAAAATATCACATTAATTTACCCATTTAACCGCGCCGGGCGCATCCTTTTTAAGGACACGTGTTATAAGTTTATTAGGTACTCAATTAGGAAACAAATACGCAATTTCATTATTCGCAAATAATAATGATATTTTTTTTTTTGAAGACTCGTTTTTGCCGCCCTTTTTGCCCTTTTAGATTTTTCATAATTTTAATATAACCAGTGACACTCGCGCACTAGAGACGAATCTAACTACATATCATTCATCACTATCGGTTCAGCCGTTTAGTAGTTACGAGGGAACATAGAGACGGACATACATACAGGTCAAACACATACAATACATAAACTCTTTTTTGTCTTCGTCGCCGCCGCCGTCGGATAAATAGTGCTGTTTCCAGAGGCGGTAGTGTTCAGTTTGACAATAAGTTCCTATTCAAACTATGATCTTAGTTACTCTAATAACTAATAAAAAGAGGTACAATTTGTAAGTTTGGTAGGGGGTAATCGAAAACTCTTTTCACTAATGGAAGTTCCAATATTGCCGAGTGTCTTATATTTGATGTTAAAATAAGAAATACGAAGTGTATAGAGTGCCGCGAGTTTCTTGTGGCACTCTAGTGTCACTGCCTCGGCCCGGCTAGGGTGCCGTGAGCGTTGCATTGTCACTGTCACTTGTTATTTAGGTTAGGTTAGGTTAGAACTGTGACCACACAACGCACGAGCCGAGCGAGCGTAGCGAGCGGTGCCGCGGTAGCGGCCGGCGAAGTGCCAGGGTCCGTTTAGGCACAAGAGAATGTAATGTTTTGGGAATGTGGTGTTTTACAGCGATCTAACCTCGACAATCAAACAAAATACCAAGTGACATGACTTAGTGACAGTGACAATGACAATCCAATGCTTGCGGCACTTTGGCCGGGCCGAGGCGGTGTTACTAGGGTGCCTGTAGTGGCACTTTATCCGATAGGGATAGAGTGCCACTGGTGGTTCTCTATACACTGCCTAAGAAATATCACGCGGACGAAGTCGCGGGCAGAAGCTAGTCTTGCATATGTCATTATAGTAAGTTTACAATTATTAGCCGCTTTCCGAATTAGAACGTAATCGCTCACAGCGCTGTAACCAATAATTGCCGTTCCGAGTATGATATCACGATTATGACAGCTGAGGGCTGTCAACAATTCGGAACGTTCGTGAACGCGCTCACAGCGATCTCTCAAATGTCAAAACATTCATATCATATTTCTTTGTGTATACCACAAATTTCTTCTTATTCTTGGGTTAGGTGACGAACGATAGCCAGAAGCACAATTTCGAAAATGCCACGTTAGTCTAAAGATATGATGCGACTCAAAACAAAAACAGCACAACTGTCAATTTTATTTTGATAGCGCTCACGGTGACATTAGTAAAAGGCATGGTCGGCGTTATCGCAAGATGGCGCATGTCATGACGTCATCGATGACGATTCACGGAACATCGTTATCGCGCTCACGATTATTTGGAACGGCTTTTAGCGCGCTCAAATCGATTACAGTGTAACTCGGTACGCACCCATTGTCAAACTGGCCGCCATCGCCTCTGTCTCCGCGCAACAACGCATAACGTATATAAGTCATCAAAATAAAACAGTGTAACACTTTCGTTGCTGTTGCTGTCTGTACATTTTAGAAATTTATGAAGTACTATGCGTGCCAACTAAGAATGGGATCGCGCTTGTTGCCAACTTCACACGATAGCAGTACTTTCCTGACCGTTCCTGACAGATAAAGAACTGCAAAACTGTCAAAATGGCGTCTTGACAGGCGCATTCTTAGTTGGCTCGCATAGTATAACAAGTTTGCATTCCACCAATCAGCAATTTTTATTGTTACTTAGCAAAAAGTAGCTCATCACAGCTATTATTACAGGTTTCATCGTCGTGATGAAACTAAAAACGAAAATCCAAATTCGTTCGAATTTGGATTTTCGTTTTTAGTTTGAGTATTGGAAATTTGGAATGTATATTTAAAAAAAAAATTTAGTTATTTAGGTTGTGATTGTGAAGATGATGTAAAAGAAAGTGGCAATACCCAAACGGTTACAACGGGAGGTCATGAGGTCGATATCACCTGTTGACATGAAAGAACAATCCTGGATCCGCCACTGCCTAGCACAAACTTATTTTGATTTGTTGGAGGGTTATTAAAAAAGAAATACTTAAGTATATATAATAATAACTAGTGTTGTACTAGTGTTGTTGTAAGTGTTTTTGTAAACTGAAATTAATTAATATTAATGAGTTGAGCATTGGATTTCACATGATCGAGAGAGTATCCAACCCTTGGATATTCTCCGTTGTCAACAAACAATAAATATAAATATGAATCATTGTTTTCATAGGAAATCCAATAAAGTGGACACTAGAGGTTTTGTAAGTGTTTTTTAAAAATAATTTTCCCATTCATATTTCAGTGCTACTTTGTACACGGGTAAAGATGAAGAATCCCTACTCAAATATCAAACCGTATTGCTTTTTGGACACTTGCCCAGTCTCCTTTACACATTGCTTTGAAAATTACAATGTCCTATTCCGAGGCTGGTGACAATTTTTTTTTTTTTAATATGCAGGTACTATATAAGAAGTAATAAGAACAGATTATGTGGTGGTAACATTAGCCAGTTAGCGTGGATGCTTACCAACATGCAAATTTACCAATATACTTATGATAATAATTTTCCAAAAGAATCTTTCTAAAAATGTAAAGTAATGTTACCAAGTGTTATATGAAATGACTTACTTGTCCCCGCAACCCGTACACGCATAAAGTTTATGACCATTCACTGGTACTGGTATCACATAGTTAGGGAAACTCTTATTAAACAAGAGATTTTTAATGCTGAGTTTGTCATTTAAATTCTCCATGGTTATATTTATCTGAAACAATGATAAAATAATCACAATTAATACAAATGGAAAAATAAAATAAAATGGTTTGTTTATGTTTTTGGATAATCAGATAAGTAGGGCTTTTAATTGTAACTAGAGCCGCCCCTAACTGTGCGTTTGCACTGGCGAAACATCACGACAAAACATGTTGAAATCTCTAGTTCCTGTCAAACATTGTATGGAAACTTGACAGAAAATAGAGATTCCAACATGTTTTGTCGTGAATGTTTCGCCAGTGCAAACGCACAGTAAGGCTATCCACCAACCGAGCATTCTGCTCACCCTTCTGAATGAATCATGGTACTGTGCAGTTATAATTAGATAGGTATACATGTGGGTACCTTAATTTTTTTTTTATTGTATACTGGACCTTTATGTACCTCGAATGTAATGTGATAAAACAATTAGGCATCAACAGCACAATCAAGCAATCATAAATATTTAGCATGCCTTTGCTAGCTGGGGCTGGCAAATAGCTTTAAAACTTCATTACTATGAAACTAAAATAAGATATTGGCAAGTCAGGTCAGTCAGGACATAGCCAGGTAGGTACATAAACCTGCGCACAACATGGCAATACTTCCTGTGGGGTGGTAATACATTGACCATTGTTTTGGATAATGTGGCTCATACAAACACAAATATGTCAAGGCACAGAGCGTCAAAATGATTACGCTATTACGTCAATAACTTAAAACTTACCTTTATTCCTAGATTCTTGTTTCTTAGATTACGAAAGACATCCTAGAATTTATAAAAACTTGACAGAAAGAAACATGAAACGCCCTCTGTCGAGCACAAACCCATGAAAGTATCGCCAGTATAGAAAAAGTTTTTGTGTTGCTAGTGCGTTGAAAATATTCGTATACGACCACGGCCCGGAATCTAGAGAAAGATGCTTTGATTATATAAAACAAACAAATAACATGAAGACTTCAATAGTATCTATTACATATTCATTCTTATTTTACAAAACATTGGAGCACTGGATCGAAGGCGGGCAGGCAAGCAATGATTTTAATTGTAACGTTTGTATCAGTCCGAAAGACTGATGCAGCTCGATAACAATTAATATTGTGTCTCATTAGTGACAGTCAAGCGGATTACATTATTAATTATTATATTCTTAGAGCGGTTACATGCTCTATAAAAATTATATTATGTAAGTACCTACTCTCACAGACACAGCTCACAGAGCATGTAACTATGTAACCTACTCTATTCTCTTTAGCGTCTGTGACGGTGTGACCACGTAGTAGGTAGTACAAACAATGTAATGGAACAGTGTTGCTATTTTCTCATTCCAAAATATTCCATGAGATAATAAAATACATGGACTTATTATAATAAAATACTATAACATTGCTTTGGGAACGGACACTAAGTACATAATAAAATTATAAAACACTTACACACACTGTAAATACTAGACTAGCGGAAGCTAGTCTAGGATCCTATCGTGCGCTGCATGATTTTGTGACGAGTTTATGATGATTCCAAATTCGAAAGGACACTACATAAACATAGCATTTCACGAATTACTTACATACATTTAGATTTTAGAGTGGCTGTTTGTTATGTGAAATACCCTGAAGCAAGGAGCTTACCACGACCACGAATGTGTCATTTTGTGCGATAACAATACCGACACAAAGATTCCTTTCATGGCCCACAACCCGCTTTTGGGTCACAATGCTTTTTGCAGAACACTGACTGGAGATGATGGGCATGCCCGCATGCAGGATCAGTTCCAGTTCACTTCCAGTAAACACAATGCGTAGGTAAATATAAAATACGTACCAATGTTTTGTCACCTAATAACTTGACTGCTGACACTTGACAGCTCATAAGTTCCTAACCGCATTACAATATACAACTAGGGAATAAAAAATCTGGATCTAGCGAGATCTGTGAGCCATTTTTCGAGATTTTGGTCGGTGGGTAGCCTTAGGATTTTATTAAATTAACGAGATTTCGAGATTGACGCGCCCGACTTAGCACACGCACGATGCTTCTTGAGAACCCATTTTCAAAATAATATGTATGGGATTACAGATTTATAGTGTGAGTGATGAGTGTGTGCTGATTGGTTACATCATGCTCTAAGAAAACATAAATACTACCAAGGTACCCCTATGCGTACGTACTTCTCAGAGTAATAACTAAAGCATAGCATAGAGGGAGGGTGAAATTTCTCAGTCTAGTCATACTCTTTATACATATGACACATTCCGTGTGAAAAAAAAGGACAGGTATATAATAATAAGGACCACCACTGTCCACTTTTTTGGTCTCGGTAGTGATGTGCAGAGAGGTGCAGAGGTATCGATATTAATTTATTTTTGACAGATAATTTATATAATGTATTGGATGTACATGTCGTATATTCCATGGATGATGTAACGTTGTAACGTGCCGTTTTGTAAGGTATATAGTGGAATGCATTAAATATTTGTTAGAGCTTTAATTCTAGGCTTCTTTTAAGCATTAGCAATTTAGTTTTATTAAACAAACGTTACTTTAATAATAAAAGCAAATTGCCAATGCTCCTACTCAACGCAATGCGTGACCTTGGGTCGCAAAAGAACCCATTTGGGTTAGCGATTATCTGTTCCCTCTCCCCCGTCACCGTCCTGGCAAGCCCGGCCGTCAATCTGTGCGCGCCGGCTCGACACACCGTCACATGCTGGCTAGGGAGGTTTACGCTCCCGTCGTCGCTCATTCTCAGCTCCACTACACTTGCCCGTAACTAGTGAGACCTCCCCTACAGCCGCGGTTGTCTCAGTTTGCAACGGTTTCCTTATTTTATAATTGACTACGTATATAGTCATGAATCCTACTCCTTAACTCAGTGTTAAATCCCCATATTGGGGTTCAAAGTTCCAGCTTACCAATATCTCCAAATTTGCGGCTAACCACCCAGGTTACTCACATCGAGAACCATCACTGGCATCCGTACTTTATGTTACGGCAAACTAACTTCCGGTGTATCCGATTGCCGATATAGTTACGATCCATTACAACAAAAACACTTTTTTTTTGTCTATCTGTCTGTCTGTTTGTTCCGGACAAACAGACAGACAGACAGATAGACAAAAAAAAAGTGTTTTTTTTTGTAATGGATCGTAACTATATACTTTAAGCATTTAGTAAAAAGCTGTTATTTTGACATTATAAACAGACACTTCAATTTTATTTATTTGTATGTATGTATAATAGTATATTATGCAACTAATGAATAAAGGACGGATTTAAAGCGAGGGCCATAAAGGAATCACGATCAAGTGAAGGATTCTAACGACTGAATCACGACCGTAGGGAGTGATTCATGATGATTGAATCACGAGCGCAGCGAGTGATTCAAGTGTTAGAATCCTGAGCGACGCCAGTGATTCATGGCCCTCGATATAAATCCATTTTATTCAAGAGTTGCATACTATACTTTATACCATGACTACGAGAAAAGCGAAAATAGACATTTAATAAAAGGTTAACACGTTCAGTGTAGGGAGCCCTCCTGTAGGATTCACCTACTTGGATATGGGATGCCGGGAGCCCTCGCGGAGGGCTCATTTTAAATGTAGACGTTCAGTGTCGGGACCCCTCCTGGAGGGTTCACCTACTAGGATATGAGATGCCGGGAGCCCTCGCGGAGGGCTCATTTTAAATGTAGACGTTCAGTGTCGGGACCCCTCCTGGAGGGTTCACCTACTAGGATATGGGATGCCGGGAGCCCTCGCGGAGGGCTCATTTTAAATGTAGACGTTTAGTGTCGGGAGTCCTCCTGGAGGGTTCACCTACTTGGATATGGGATGCCGGGAGCCCTCGCGGAGGGCTCATTTTAAATGTAGATGTTCTGTGGTGGGAGGGAGCCCTATTGGAGGGTTCACCTAGTCGCATATGGAATGCCGAGAGCCCTCGCCGAAGGCTCATTTTAAATGAAGGTTTTTCTTAGCGTATACAGATTATAAACCGTGAAAATAAAATCTGATGTATATTCTAACAAAACGTAATGCCGGCAACCCTCCCGGAGGTTTCAATTCCAACTACGAATAATAAAAGTCGTAGACTTCCAATATGTATGGCGGCATGGCGTACTCGTATGAGTTCTATGAAAATGGGTGGTGTCGAAAGTGTTATGGAGGTTGTATAGCATTGAGATGGCGGTCGAATATATTGACGTGTTCTAAATTCAAACACCAAAATAGTGATTAAAAGAGCTTTTTATTCACTGTTTTCAGTGAATAAAATAAGCTTTTTAGAAGGGGAATGGTATAAATGTATTTTTGTTGTATGGATCATATACTTTCATATGCATTTAGTAAAAAGCTGTTATTTAGACACTACAATTTTATTTATTTGTATTATACAGATTGTGGATAAAAAATAAAATAAATTGAAAATCGCACAACACTCCCTGCTATATAATTTATAATATCTCTGGCGTATTCTGAAAGAGCACATGGATCATAAATGTACTCATGTTCATTTGTTTCCAACAGCGATTCTTCATTCTTCATGAATGACATCGAAATTGGCATTTAATTTTCATCTAATTCCATAGCATCTGAAGAACCCTGAAAAAGTATATACTTTTGATTTTTTCTCCGATAGTGCAATACAAATAATATATTTTAGAACCTACTGTCTGATTTTCAGCTACAGTTTGAAGTTGACACAATGTTAAATGGACAGCTTGTAAAGATACCGTACTTGACTTTCAGCATGATTTGTTGTAGGAGAATTGTGATCAATTCGTATAATTTGCAATGGCTCGAAAAGAAAACGATATCTTCTCCAATTTATTAGCATGTAATTATCGTATCGATAAAAAGTATCTACATTACCTACATTACTAGCTTAACATAACCTCACAATTTAACGAATTTATTTTTTGAAAATAAATTCGCGATCACAACATAATTTGTAATAAAGATAGTTTAAAGGTATCATTATCAATCTAATAGGTATGTTATCAGTGATCACATCCAAATATTTTGGGTGATTTTATACGAAAAATGTAAAAAAACACTTACCGATGAAAGCTTACAAATTCATTGTTTTTTTTCCGTGACGAATGTGATTTCCACGTTATCACAAAACAAGCCATGTTAACAGACTATTGATAAGTCCTTTGCACCTTTCGTTTTTACAAAAATATTCAAAAATCTATTGGTTTTTAATAAAAAATGACCAGCACCTCAACCAGCACACGTACTGACATAGACATTCACGACGTAATATACGGCTAGATCAAATACTTGTACGGTTAACCGTTTACTAAGCAACTATTGTGCTTTTTAAATTGGTCGTGTAAAAAAGAACAACTGTGACCGTTTTGACAATTTCGGTGCGTCCATTTCTCTAATCTATTCTATAGACTCCCTCTATGCTTTAGTTATTAGTATTAATAATACTAATAATATCTATATGAGTCAACTTAACAATCGTGGATTTCTTTGTTTTGAGATTCAATGTAGGTATGTTGTTTATGTGTACCTACATATGTACCTAGTTTTTAATTAAGTTTGTATTTTTATAGATGCAGTATAAAAAAAAAATAGGCGATATCTCGATCCGCCAGATAAGGGCGCTGGGTGAAATCTCGAATGGCCAGATTGCCGGGCAAAATCTCGAATCGCCAATCTTGACCTTGAGTTCGCAAAAACAAAATCTCAAGTTGTTAATCTCGACTTGGATTGCAGTCCCTTGTACAATACAGTTCGCGTCAAATAACTTTGCGGCTCTGAAGTAGACTACCACAGTACCACTGAGTACATTCTAATATGTAGACTACAAATGACTGCGCAGTAGTCAATCTGCCATATAAAACAGAACAGTAGCGCGCATGCCAGTAGGTACGCATGCGCACAACCTAACTTCAGAGCGACAAAGTTCTTTGACGCGAACTGTACACGCAGCAACTTTTCTTCGCGCGCTCTCTGTTGCTCAGCGAGCACAGACAGACAGACTACATGGATATATTCAGTGTTGCCAACTCTACATGACAAAAAGTCGTTAGACGTACGCTTGAAAAGTCGCCAGATGTCGCTAGCTATGGACAAATATCAAAAGTCGCTAGAAGTCGCTAAATGATCCCAGTGTTCTGAGCGCTGGATAAAAGAAAATAATTTGATTTACTTACACAGAACAATATTTGTGATCGGTATAGAACAATTGAACATTATAAAAACATTTATTTAACAAACGAAAAGTCAAGAAATTAATATTAAAAATAAAATATAACATAAAATATTATTTAATTTTATTGGCACCAAATGAAAAAAATAATTATTTCACAAATTAAACAGTCAAAAACATAATACTAAAAATTATGAAAAAGTTTCTTCATTCATCATCAGAACTATCGCTATTTAAAATCTGAAAATCATTGGGGGAATCCCGGCTTAAGCATAAGAATTTATGGCAGAGCGTTCCGAATATATAGATTTCTGGGTTGAGATCTTGCCATATTTTAATTTTATGAAGATAGTTTAAAGTTTAAATTTTTTTTATTTAAACTCTAGAAGTCGTTAGAATAGTCGCTAGATTTTTTTTGTCGCTAGACACATAATTTAAGCCGCTGTAGAAAACGAAATGTCGTTAGATCTAGCGACAAAGTCGCTAAATTGGCAACACTGGATATATTACGTATTCAGCGAGACATCGAGCGGTGTGCGAGACGTCGAGCGATGTGCGAGAGAGAGCGCGCGAAGTTAAAACGCTTGCTACACGGTCTCCAACCGCGTCCCGACAGAGGTGACCTTGGTGGTTTACAACCGTGTAGATGATGTTTACGACCAAACGCTGATGAAACAATTTTGCCGGTCGCCAACCAAGGTCACCTCTGTCGTAGACGCGGTTGGCAACCGTGTAGCAGGCGTTCTAGTATGCGATAACGCGAAAATGTAGCCCCAGCAATAGAGAGGAAAGAAACGTGCTTCGCCGACTCTAAAAATTGGGCCGCTTTTATTAAATCAATGGGTGAGTATTTTTTTAACAGACTTTTAAAAAGGAAAATGTTTTATGTTTGTCTGATTGAATTTTCTTTTTTATATTGTGCTCAATATTATATAATCATTACGGTTCATCTAATAGTAGTACTTAGCGAGAATTTTAAGTAAATATGTAAGTAGGTATGGGTTTTCATCAACAGCACAGATAAATACCTACAGATGGTTCATTTCGCATTTTTGTATGAAGCTACAAGTACCTATGCGGCGGGCTGGACTTGTTTGGCAAATTCAGTAAGTGTAGGTACTGTGCAAAAGATCTAAGCTAAGAGTTACGTAATAGAAAGAGAGGCCACTTCTAGGTGAATAGAACTGTAAGTAATTAGCGCTGTCAGCGCTGTACGACCTGAATTGAACTTTATTGTGTCGCAGCAAAGTCGCTTTTTATGGAGGATGTTTTTGGAGAGTGAACCATCTGTATTAATCTGTGGCAACAGTAAGGTATAGTTCGATTCAAACGGCTCGGAACATGAGGAGAGTCGCTGCGCAGTAACGAATTTATGGGTCAGCGGGGGTGAGGGGTGGGGTACTGCACAGCGAGAAACTAACTTCCGAGCCGCCATTAAGTTTGAATCGAACTATAAGTACACAATGATTGGGTTGTTTTTACGCACCAGTGCTGCTCATTCAGATGAACTATAGTCCGCGCGCCGCGCGACTAATTGGCCGCTCATCTCATCACAAATCATCTCGCTATTGCAATTTCATGTGCATTTTGTCTAAACTAGCCGGAACTTTCACTTCGCGACGGCAACACGCGTTGAAAGTCCCGGCTAGTTTAGACAAAACGCGCATGAGATTGCAATAGTGAGATGATTTGTGATGAGATGAGCGGCCAACTATTTCCGCGCGCACTATAGGAATGAGTTAAGCTAAGCTACACTAGCGAATATTGGCTAAAGCTGTACCTAATGAACTTAATGAAAAGAATGTGCTTATGGTTTATTAACCAGGCAGAAAATGTTGGAAAAGGCTAGCAGGAAGATTTAAGCGTGCAAATAGTCTTGCACAAAATAAATGATCAATGATCCCCTTGCTAGGATAAACCAGTTACAGGGGGACATCCTGTTTTATAAAATTACATTTAGCCGACTTTCGCACGGACTTAATAAAACCTCGGTAATTTTTTTCGTGTATCCAACAGTTTTTTTTGACGCACTGAATGCGCTCTGTTGGATATTCAACTCTCGGCGCTATGCAGAGCGTCGACTATCCAATACGCAAAAAAAAAATCGCCGCTATTTTATTACGTCCGTGCGAACGTCTCGAAATTGAATTCAATATATGTAATATTATTATAGGCTGGTTAATTAAAAAGGATAATTGGGTGGACCGTTGTTTATAGGAATTTACACAAAAAAAAAAAAAATATTATTATAAAAATATAATCAAAAGATGTAATTATTAGGTATATAGGTATAAAATCTTTGGTTTTACATAGGTAGTTATCATTAGTTATGGCACTTTTGTATTGATTTTAGTTAGTGGTTTTTCCTTTTCCTTATTAGCTCATTAAAACTTTATTATATAGTTAATAGATCTAATATAGTTAATAAAAATAAAGTATCTAATTAGTTTATTAAAGTACAGTAAGTATAAAAAATATAAACATTTAAAAAATGCTGTAACAAAATTAAAATTAATAAAAAGTAGGAACATCATAATAAGATAGATCAGTTTTCAATCAACAGCACCAAATATAGGTAAAATTACTAGGCTACTTCAAAAAATTATAAGATTTAAGAATGGTGTTAAAATCAATGTCATGTTTATGTCCTTGGTGAAAAAAATGCAGAATATTCTTTTCATATGTATCACGTTTCAAGTAATAAACTACTTCAGATCTTGGAACAAAGTCTTTTCCATCTACATGTTTGTTATAAAATTTAACATTTGCCAACATGTCTTCATCCTCAGGCATCAGGACCAAATAACTTCCAACAGCTTCAGCAGCATCAACATATTTTTCCAGGTGATAATATGCTACTTGTATATAATTAAGCACGTCTGCAATGAACTCCACTCCAGAATCATAATGAAGGAATTTAAGTTTATCTTGGCATTGTTGTCGGCAATGCAATAGGGATGCTATGTTGTTTGACATTGTTATCACAAATTCTGAGGACCACTCCTGTCCAGGTAACCGTTCACATTCTACGCGACAGTTGTTTTCTGATGCAAAATAGTCTTTTATAACTTCTTCCATGCTTGTTACGGTTTCAGCCCAATTATTTTGTTTGTATGATTTTTTACCTAAATTATACATAATCACATAGTCATCACTTTCCATATCAACTATTTCATTTGGGTCGACTTCTGGTTGCACAATGTAATATTGCATATTGGCTTTCATTGTCTCATCATCTGGATTGGCGACCAGGTAAGTATAGGCAGCTGAAGCGGCTTTGTGAAACATATGCTGGTTAAAATAACACATATGCAGATACTCATATGGTTTCTTAGCCTGCATGTCATGTAGCAGAGAGTCTTCAAGACTTCTGTTCAGGTTCACATTGAGGAATTCTTTATCTTGACATTTATTAAGACAATCTCTTTTATTGAAGTACTTTTCATATATTTTAAGGTCGTCGATGTCTTCTTTGATTTGAGATTCGTAAATTTGCCTGTTACATTTTATTCTACAATTAATTAAAATGGATTTGTAAAGTTTATAAAGATGCAATGCTGATTCAAATTTTTCAATGCACAATGACCATCTCTCGTCTGAGTAAGCGACTACTCCTTTACGGAAAGTTTTTTCTAGTGAAACCGGCGTTAAGCAGTCGTTAAATTTCATTTCACATAAAGAAATGATTAAAATCACAAAATAAATCTTGTTCGCTACCATTTTGCTTGTTTTGACAAAGATTTAATTGGTATATTTTGATTAACTAAATAAACCCACTGAGTCTAAAATTAGTAGGTTTCAATACAAATACTTTACAACAGTAATTTTTCTTTTGTCGAAAATAATCTGGTCTGGTCAAACTTTATGAACTTCAGTGAACTTTGACATCATTCTAGATGACCATGGATACTATCAATCCAAACTTTTAACTTTTTATCACTGTAATTTATGTAACTGGAGTATGAGCATTTTAAGCCGGCGGGAGAGTAAACCACTATCTTTTAAGTATGTGTACCGAAAACCGAAAACGAAATCCGGTGAGACTCTATCGGGAATCCATTTTAGCAATGGAAGTTTACTTGTTGATAATTAAAACCGCCGAGTAAAGTTCGTCGGCGATCCAAGAGGTTTGAAATTTTACTCGTAGCCCGCCTCGTATCGTAGGTACTTTCGTACGTTTGTCATCGCCGCGAGTCGCTAGTTTGGTTTAGAAAATTCGACAACATCGCGATACAGTGAGAGCAAACTTCACGTGTGTCGCCGACGGCGAGCCGAGTAAGCTTGCGAAATTAAAATGTCGCACGTCTATCACCCACATATGAATGAACGTCTCTGATATTAGAGCCATCTAGCGGGTTAAAGTAAAAGCTGTAACTGTACAACCACACAATTACCTGACGCACTCCATACAACATTTTTAATCCCTACTGCTATTATAATAGCCTACTAGGCTATCTAAGAAAAGAGAACCTATTCAAGGCGGGGTGCTTAAATTTTGAGGCTCGCTTGTCTTGATTCTTGACCTTTTCTTCATAAGTCGACAAAGCAAGTAATTCTTAGTTCTTTTGAAATTTGAAATGATCAAAAGAAAACCTAACGTATCCGAGTGTGCAAAATTTTTGAGCTCGCTCTTGTATTCTACATTTTTATAGTTGCTTGGCCATTCCTGCATAAGGCTGCCTGTCCACTGGAGTGGAGAGGAGAGGAGAGGAGAGGAGTGGAGATGTCAATATTAACCAATAGAATCGCAACTCTGGAGCGGAGTTTAGATCCTATTGGTTAATATTGACACATCGCCGCTCCTCTCCTCTCCGCTCCAGTGGACAGGCAGCCTTAGTCGACAATGTAACTCCTATTTCTTTTTGAAAGTGTAAATGAAATCCTAAAAAAACAGAACCTTTACAAGGCGCAGTGCGGGCCAAAATATTGAGGCTCGCTTCGCTCGCTTGTCTTGATTCTTGACCTTTTCTTCATAGTCGACAAATTCTTAGTGCTATTGAAATGATCAAAAGAAAATGTAACATTTCCGAGTGCAAAATTTTTGAGCTTGCTTCGCTCGTTCTCCTATTCTACATTTTCATAGTTGTTTGGCCTTTCCTGAGAATCGAAAGTCGAAAATGTAACTCTAATTTCTGTTTGAAAATATATACCTAGTAGATTGTTATACAAGGGTCGAAATACGAGGTATTTAGACGCCCGAGCGCAGCGAGGGCGGCTATAGTCCGAGTAGGAATTGATGTCGTTCACCCGTGTTAAACACTCTACTTTTCATTTCGAATAAGGAAAGTAAAAATAGTGTTTAAAATATTTATTGATATTAAATAACATGAGCTACTACCTATTTAAAATGAACTAAGAAGTTAGAACAATTTGTGAATTTTTTTAAATATGGAACGCACCCGTCACCGTTGCGGGCCGTACCGGTACCGCATATTAAGTATTTTTTTTAATTCACACTGGCTGTTATAAATAAACAGCCAGTGTGAATTAAAAAAAATACCGCACAAGACCGGAGCCCAGTGTTTCCACTTTTAGGGAATGGCCAATAATAAGCATGGTTTAGGGATGTTTTATTTTGGCAGGCATTTAGGGAATTTTAGGGAAAAGTTAAACTTGAGTTGGTAGCCCTATTGTTTATACTAGGCAGCACCCGATGTACTACAGACTTTACTCTATGGCACCACCGATTGAATAAAGGTGATTCCCTGAAACTTGTAATGATACTATGGTACTATTTCCGTGGCTAAAGACGACATCGGCAATGAGTCGCATTATACCTAGAGTTGGTTTGTTTCGTCTATCTCGATTTATAATGAATGTTTTATTAATGCTATAAAAATGAAAAATTCCCTAAACCAAGGAATTTTTATATTTTTTGGGGAATTTTAGGGATAATTCATTAAGAAACTGGGGAAAACCAAAAACGTAAGTGGAAACACTGCCGCAGCTTTTTGTTTTTATTCTATTCGATATTTTTCATGTAAAAAGTTTCGTAGCTGACTACCTAACCAAAAGTTCTATTTTTAAAATTCATTTTCGCCCTAGGGCGGGAAGCAATTACTATGAGTCTTTCCCGCCCTAGAGAGGGAGGCAGCGTTTTCCACCCGCTACTCGGATCAAACAAAAACTACACTACTACCGAGCATGAGAAATGAAATAGTAGATTGTTATACAAGGGTCGAAAGAAATCAATTCCCATACGAGGTATTTATACGCCCGAGCGTAGCGAGGGCGGCTATAGTTCGAGTAGGAATTGATGTCTTTCACCCGTGTTAAACACTCTACTTTTCATTTCGATTATAAGGAAAGTAAAAATTAGTGTTTAAAATATTTATTGATATTAATAACATGATTAGTTAGTACCTATTTAAAATGAACTAAGAAGTTAGAACAATTTGTGTTTTTTTAAATATGGAATGCACCGCGTCACTGCTGCGGGCCATCCCGCGCATTAGGTATTTTTTTTTATTCACACTGGCTGTTATATATAGGGTGACTGGTAATTAGTGACCGATACTTAAACACGTGACTTTACTCATCATTATGAACAACTTTTACTATGGGACCAAACCTGAAATCGCGAAAAAAAAATCAGCAGTTTCATACACTTTGACGAATTTTGCGAACATAAATGTAGGGAACAGCTGATTTTTTTTTCGCGATTTCTGGTTTGGCCCCATAATAAAAGTTGTTCATAATGATGAGTAAAGTCACGTGTTTAAGTTTCGGTCACTAATTACCAGTCACCCAATATAAACAGCCAGTGTGAATTTAAAAAAAAACCTCACAAGACCGGAGCCCAGTGTTTCCACTTTTAGGGATTTCTCCCTTTTTTTTGGGAAAAATGGCCAATTAATTTTGGCAGGGATTTAGGGAATTTTAGGGAAAAATTGAACTTGAGTTGGTAGCCCTATTGTTTATACTAGGCAGCACCCGATGTACTACTTTACTCTGTAGTGGTTACACCGCCACATACGAACTACGCAACGAAGACATGACGTCACTCAATTCCTGCATCGCGCAGTTAGAGTTTACCGAGCGAAAAACATAGATAAGACTATCCGAAATCAACATATGGGCAGTTGCCCGCCAGACATAATACCCGTCTGGTCGGAGGATCCTCCCTTTTCTATGGTGGATGAGTGAACTTTACACCCTGTTCCTCAATGCCCCTAAATTGGTGACCTCGAGAATGAACGTCAACGCATTACTTCAGTGTGACGTCATCATCATCAATCCCGCAAGCTTTCGTGAGGCGAGTCACACATCCTGCCAGCACCCACCAGTGCCGGTTTTAACACTAACAGCGCCCTGGGCGAGATTAGTACGGCGCCCCCCAACTGCAATTCAAACCCATACGAAAAAGGGGAAAGATATAATGAAATAACCATTTATTAAAAGAAATAATTATTATTTTATTATAAAAAATAACCGTTTATAAGAAAAAACTAATAAAATTTTACTTTTCTGGCCTTTCTATCAGCGAATCCTTATAAGGTTATCAAAGTCGATGTTTTCAGCAATTTCGTTTTCAATTGACAAAGTTGCTAAGTTTGTCAATCTAGAGGAGTTTTTCAAAGCTGAAGCTGATAAAAATCAGCTTCAGCTTTGAAAAACTCCTCTCCCCACTAGCAACCGTTACAGGTATAGTTAATAATATGCGTAATGCTATCCATACATTTGGATACAGTTCTTGTAAGTTGCGAAAACAAGAATAGGGCGAGGCCCCATTAGTGCGTTGCGCTGCGTTGCGTCGCGTCGTCGCATGGGGCATGTCATAAAAATATATGGATAACGTCGCAGCGACGCGACGCAACGCAGCGCAACGCACTAATGGGGCCTCGCCCATAGGAGTATCCATTTCAGACTTAGGAGTTCATCATACAATATACAACCAATTATTGTAATTTTGTGTTATCAATAAACTATATTGTTATACAATGTGGAGACTACAATACAACAATAAATGAAAATACTGGCACTACTAATGCAAAAGAGTATTTTGGAACTGTCAAATAAATCCTAGCTTCGAAATAAAAAAATAAGTTTTTCAAAAGAATTAAATGTAGGTAATGTATGTCGGATCCACCCTAAGCCTATAAATTCCGTTTATCCAACTAGGCCTAGGGTGGATTCTCGGGCATACGTTTCCGAATATCCACCTTAGGGTGGATTTTTGGGGTGGATAAACGGAATAACCCGAGCTATAGAGCTCGGGTTATTCCGGCTCGGCAAAATCCATAGTCGTATGGATTTTGCCGAGCTATATTGACTAAACTATTGAATATATTCAATAGAATTTTTGTATGCAGAATGGGAATGTCATTAGGGACTCGGCATTTAATTTTTTGGTGTATTGTCGTCTCCACCTTGTATTGTTAGAGCTGGGTTATTGGAGAGCTCCTAAATTCAAACCTACACTCTACACATTCAAGTGCTGCCAACATAAAGATTTTTTCGCTTAATTTAGGGAATTTACGAGTCTGTAGACCTCGAACTATGAGCGATGGGCTACAAAGGAGCGCCTGCGGCGCCCTTTTTATCCGGCGCTCTGGGCGATCGCCCAACCGCGCCCTACCCTAACGCCGCTACTGGCACCCACGGCTTCAACGGGTATCCTGACCACCAGCATGCAGCGAACGGGCATTCCTGGTCATCACCCTCAGCCACATCACCCCGACTCACTGGGGAATCACCGCCATCACCGCAATCACCGCAATCACCTCAATCACCACAATCACCACAATCGCCGTTATCACCGCAAAACAGTTCCGACCCACCGTGAACTGTGCGGCACCCGGTTCCGACTCACTGGAACCACAATCACCATCGCCTCAACCACTGCAGACAGTTCCGACCCGCTGTGAACTGAGCGGCACCCGGTTCCGACTCACTGGAACCACAGCTGGCACTGTGAAGCATCGCAAGATCCAAGACTCAGCCCACTATCGACCTTCGGTCTCCGGAGGGGAGTAATATAGTGGTTACACCGCCACATACGAACTACGCAAAGAAGACATGACGTCACTCAATTCCTGCATCGCGCAGTTAGAGTTTACCGAGCGAAAAACATAGATAAGACTATCCAAAATCAACATATGGGCAGTTGTCCGCCAGACATAACAACCCGTCTGGTTGGAGGATCCTCCCTTTTCTATGGTGGATGAGTGAACTTTACACCCTGTTCCTCATACCCCTAAAACTCTATGGCACCACCGATTGAATAAAGGAACATGTAATAATTGTAATACGTCTAATTTTAGTTTGCCATGTTATTGTTAATATGTAGTACTATTTCCGTGGCTAAAGACGACATCGGAAATAAGTCGCATTATACCTAGAGTTGGTTTGTTTCGTCTCTCTCGATTTATAATGAATGTTTTCTAGGTATTTATGCTATAAAAATGAAAAATTCCCTAAACCAAGGAATTTTTATATTTTTTAGGGAATTTTAGGGATAATTCATTAAGAAACAGGTGAAAAACCAAAAACGTAAGTGGAAACACTGCCGCAGCTTTTTGTTTTTATTCTATTCGATATTTGTCATGTAAAAAGTTTCGTAGCAGACTACCTAAGCAAAAGTTCTATTTTTTAAATTCATTCCCGCCCTAGGGCGGGAAGCAATCACTATGAGTCTTTCCCGCCCTAGAGAGGGAAGCAGCGTTTTCCACCCGCTACTCGGATCAAAATTATCGAGTTAGCTACGCTCGCTCTTCTCACTCTACATAATCTACTGTCCTAAATTTCTAATACGTACTTATTATTAATTTATTTATCAAAAAGCTGACGACCAATTTGGCAGCTTGACATAAGTAATAACATACACACTAGCTACTGAACAGCGTAATGTCAATGTGCAGGTGTACCTCCCTAAAAATATGACATGTATTTACAATTTAATGGAACCCCAAATAATTAATATTTTGGGGTCCTTAAAATACTAAATAGCCAACTATTTGCGACCAAATTGGTTGTAAAAATGCGGTAGTGGGGCGCGTCATTTCACAGTAGACAAGCTATAGCGGCGGCCACTACCGCGGTACCGCTCGTTCGGCTCGCGTGCGGTTTATCACTGTTCCTGACCTAACCTGTTTGGTCGGGGTACCCTAGCATAGTTACTGCGACCAACTGTGCGATAAGATCAGAAAGTTAAAAAGAGGTTCAGTTATTTATAAATTGAGCATCATTAGAAGGTCAAAAAGATTTTACAGTATAATATTCCTCGGCACCCATGGTGACCCTCCCAAAATCTTAGGCTACGACCGCGCCTGCCAACAATTATAGACCAGTATCCAAATAGTGACGTCATTAAAAAAAAAACTGGAATATACTCACTACAAAAAAGACATGAATTTTTGAGGTTCCACCGGCAAGAAAACTATCACAAAAGAAATTATAACTCTAAAACTACAAAAAATCGCGGAACATACATGGGGTATTTTCGAATACCCCTGGACATGAGGAATCTATTTTTTTTTATGACGTGTATTTTTGGTCCACTCTGTATATTCATGATCTACCCCATCTATTAAAAAAACAACCACTTAAGGTGTTATTTGCTGACGAAAGGTACTTCTCAAATTTTTAAGAGTCATTACGTTTTTAACGCAAATTCATGATTTTTGACGTTGTAATTTTCGACACCAGTAAGATATTTTAATTATTTGTTATACGCTTCACTGTCATTAATGAGACACAATAAAATTTTAATTGTTATCGAACTTATTCAGTCTTTCGGACGGTTGAGCTCGAATAACGATAGTTCTATTCTCTTTTTTGTAAGTTGGAGTTGCACATTTTGATTTCTCGTTTCGTGTAATTTACTATAAATATTTTACGAACTCGGTTTACAAGAAAAACTGTCACTCAAATTCACATTGTTTCATTCGGTTCTAATAAAAGCTAAAATTACTAAAGATAAATTGAATGTTTTACTTTTTTTTTTTTTCCTGGTTTTTTTTATTTTTTTATTTATAATCTTTAATTCAATTTATTTACATGATTTAAAACCTAACAGACTTAAATAAATAATAATAATATGTACAAGTATAGGTATAAAAGAGGGAGGGCGGGAACAATCATAGGGCATCAAAAAATTCGTCCGCATTGCTCTCAACAGGAAAAGTGCCCAAAAGGCTGGCAGCATTGCCACGTTGTATGGCAATGCTTATTCTTTGGCCGAAGAATAGGCCAGCCCTCTGGTCACGTGAAGAGTCGACCAACCGCTTGGCGATGTCTTGAAAAACCAAGTGGGCACTCGGACCCCATGGACCCAGTGTTTCAACCCCAAACGGTTCAAACATATAATTCCCAATAAGATTGGAATATTTGCGCCGTTTGAGGTTTTCCGCACCTGCAGCAGCAGCCCCAGCACAGCTCGCCGTGCTAGGAAGATGGGATGGCGCAAGGGTGTCGACACACGTTGCATCCCACACCAAAGGCCTACCTACCTTCCAAGGCATTATGGTCATTCCGTCTGGTCTCTTCCCATCGTCGCGTGCCAAGCCGTTGGGTTCTAAAACAGCTGGCACCCCGGCGGTAACAAGAGCACGACGGATGATGTCATTGATGCTGGCGTGCCGTGCTATCCGGCCTGCGCTCTTACTGCAGGATAGGCCATGGTGTCCGAGACAGTCGACACCTTCACCGCATTGGCAGCGATGCGGAGCCACGCAAGGAGCGCCCAGACGCAGACAGGTAGCGAGCCGGAAGGTGGCGTCACCCAGCATAGTGCCTATGTTAGGTGACGGTAGCGCATGAAGCCAAAGGCCCGACTCCCACTCACCCACAGCCAGCAGGCGGGCACGCTCAGCAGTATTGGTGGACGTATTAATAAGATTGTTGGAGTTGTTTTACTTGTTTATTGGAGTTCTAGAATTTCTTTAAATTCCTTGACCTTTCACGAAAAAAATCGTAAAGAAAAGCAATAGATATCTTGATTCAGCGTCGTTTATATTCCAAATAAACACAATTTTATCAAATAAACTATTATGATATAAAACTTCTATCTACAATGAATACCTACGTTTCATTAGTTTTCGTTTCTCAATAAAATAAGATAAAATTACATTATATAAAATGTAAGTACTATATATTCCGCATCAATTCATCAAATTACTCCAAAAGACTATGTAATTCCAACTTACAAGAAAGAAAATGGCACTATCGTTATTATAAACAAATCTATACAATATTTTTGGTCTCGGACTGTACAAACTTAAAGGGGAGGTAGTTTGCTCTATTTTATCAATAAAATTATTCTACATGGGGGGTCGGAACCCAACCCCCCCTGAATGTGCGTGCGTGCTGAAGCGTGCATACTAAAAGTACTTTAACTTTGGAATTTTATGTCCAACTAGCTTTTTCCCGCGGCTTCGCTCGCGTGGATGTCGGAAAACCAAGGAAACGTTCTACCGGGATAAAAAGTATTCTTTGTCCAGGTTACAAACTATCTGTCGCCTAATACAATCCTATTAGTAGCATAACGTAATGATTGTACTTTTTGTTAGGTTACTGTTCAATAGTGCACGATGTCTAATGATAGAAATTGATGAATTGATAGAAATTAAGAGAAGAATTGTAGAGGAGTTTGAAACTAAGTAATAACAGCCGCACGGGTCGACCCATAAGTTTGCCGGCGGTTGCCGTGGATGGTCTGTGGATGGGTGACCATCTTGACATACCGAGACACCTCCATGCCTCGGAAAGCATTAAGCCGTTGGTCCCGGCTGCCATTCATGGAACTTTGACAGTTGTTACGGGTCGTCAATAGCCCGAAAGTCTGACCACCAGTCTTACCAAGGGGTATCGTATTACCCAGTAACTCGGTTGTGGAGGTCAGATAGGCAGTCGCTCCATGTAAAATAATGGTATTCAGCTGCATCCGGTTACACAGGAAGCCGACCCTAACATAATTGGGAAAAGGCTAGGCAGATTGATTGTTTAATTGAAATACTATATCGTGAATTCATGAAACCCTAGTACTTTTTGTTAGGTTAGTTTAGGTACTGCTCAGAAATTGTGCACGTGTCATGAACAGAATACCGTCTTGAACTTCGAATGCAGCGTCACCTATCGAGCCGAATTGTGAATAAAAAATTCCAAAAAATAGATGTCGTTGCGTGTATCTACGAGTAGATATAGGTCAGTGCGATGCAAATAAAATATTTTAACCCTTTTCACCCCGGTAGGGGTTGTTTCCGAAAAATATTTATACACGTTATTCTGTGTTTTCGGTTTTAATTAAGTATAAATACTGAGTTTTGAGTAAATCGGACATCGCATAAAAAATCTTTCATACAAACTTTGACACCCCCAATCCCCATTTATTACTAAGATAAGCATTCGTACGAAGTACTCTTTATCGGCTTTAGCACCCTCAAAAACTACGAAAGCGACACCCATGACGAAAAATGAGAAGTTTGTCGCAGCCGCCATCTTGGATTTACATTTAGACCTCTCTTTCGGCTTAAGCACATTAGAAAACTATGTAAACGACACCCATGTTGATTTTTTTTAAATATTCACATCCGCTATCTTGGATTTACTTTTTGACGTCACTATCGGCTTTAGCACCCTTGAAAACTACGAAAACGACACCAATGACGAAAAATAAAAAAGAATTCGCAGCCGCCATCTTGGATTTACATTTTGACCTCATTATCGGCTTTAGCACCATCGAAAACTACGAAAACGACTCCCATGACGAAAAATAAGAAAACTTTCGCAGCCACCATCTTGGATTTACATTTTGACCTCACTATCGGCTTTAGCACTATGCAAAACTACGAAAACGACACCCATGAAGAAAAATTTTAAAATATTCACAGCCGCCATCTTGGATTTACTTTTTGACGTCACTATCGGCTTTAGCACCCTTGAAAACTACGAAAACGACACCAATGACGAAAAATAAAAAATAATTCGCAGCCGCCATCTTGGATTTACATTTTGACCTCATTATCGGCTTTAGCACCATCGAAAACTACGAAAACGACTCCCATGACGAAAAATAAGAAAACTTTCGCAGCCGCCATCTTGGATTTACATTTTGACCTCACTATCGGCTTTAGCACTATCTAAAACTACGAAAACGACACCCATGACGAAAAATGAATAAATCGCAACCGTCATTAAAATATTTTAACCCTTTTCACCCCGTTAGAGGTTGTTTCCGAAAAACCTTGATACGCATTATTCTTTATTTTCGATTTTAAGTATAAATACTGAGTTTCCAGTTATTCGGACCTTGCGTAAAAATTTTTTCATACAAACTTTGACACCCCCCAATCCCCGTTTAGGGGGTAGCTTAGAAAAACTAAAAATGACAAACTTTATGATTTACTTAGATAAGTATTCGTGCCAAGTTTCAAGTCTATTAACTCAAGGAATAAGATTTTGCATACAATCGAAATCCCCCCTTTTCACCCCCTTAAAAGTCGAATTTTCAAAAACCCCTTCTTAGTGCTCCCCTACATTATTAAAGGAAGCTGTGTGGAAAATTTCACGTTCCTAGTCCCAGTAGTTTCGGCTGTGCGTTGATATGTCAGTCAGTGAATCAGTTTCTCCTTTTATATATATAGATTATCGTTAAAAAAAAACTTTTAATAAGTGAAAAGTGTTAGCAATGGGTTAAATAACTCAAATACTGACAATAAATGCTGCATCATATTGAAATAAATGCTAAAAGATCAATATCACGTTAAAATTAACATTGTTTTTTTAGTTTATCAAGGTTATTACAAAATTCACCCCCGAGAACTAACTTTTTTTATTTATTCGTCTAACAGATGTTTAGTTTACCTAAATAATGATACCAAAAACTCGATTCTATGACAATTGGTTTAAGAGATATTGGTGTTGGAATATGGGCTTGCGTAGGTACTGAGTTCATAACGATTTGGTTTTTCTGTAGACATTTACAATGATGATCAATGATAAACAAAGAAGAAGTACTATCTATCTGCCTAGCCTTTTCCCAACTATGTTGGGATTGGCTTCCAGTCTAACCGGGTGCAGCTGAATACCAGTATTTTACATTAAAATGATAAACAAAGAACAAGTACTATCTATCTGCCTAGCCTTTTCCCAACTATGTTGGGGTCGGCTTCCAGTCTAAACGGATGCAGCTGAATACCAGTATTTTACATTAACTATTATTTAATATTTACAATAGTAGAAAATTCCCCCCCCCCCCACCATTTTGAAGGCACGCAGTAGCTCGGATCACCCATAATTTCTGCTGCAGCAACGCGAATACGCCGAGCAGCTCTTCTCTGGTGTTGACTGGCTCAAAAAGCTTCATCCATCCCCAAAGAGCCACCGCATTCACCAGACTTAACGCCACTGAACTATCTTTAGGGTTGGATGAAGCAAAAAGTTCATTTTGAGCCAGGTCAACACCAGAGAAGAGCCGCTGGGCGTTTTCGCGTTGCTGCAGCAGAAATTATGGCTGATCCGAGCTACTGCGGGCCTTCAAAATGGTGGAGGGGGGGGCAGATTTTCTACTTTTGTAAATATTTAATAATAGTTAATACTTGTTCTTTGTTTATCATTGATCATCACTGTAAAATGTGTACAGAAAAACCAAATCGTTATGAACTCACTACCTACGCAAGCCTATGTTCCAACACCAATATCTCTTAAACCAATTGTCATAGAATCGAGTTTTTGGTATCATTATTTAGGTAAACTAAACATCTGTTAGACGAGTAGATAAAAAAAGTTAGCTCTCGGGGATTAATTTTGTAATAACCTTGATAAACTAAAAAAACAATGTTAATTTTAACGTGATATTGATCTTTTAGCATTTATTTCAATATGATGCAGCATTTATTGTCAGTATTTGAGTTATTTAACCCATTGCTAACACTTTTCACTTATTAAAAGTTTTTTTTTTACGATAATTGGACATTAAATTCCAAAGTTAAAGTACTTTTAGTATGCACAAAATGGCTGCGATTCATGGGGGGTTGGGTTCCGACCCCCCATGTAGAATAATTTTATTGATAAAATAGAGCAAACTACCTTCCCTTTTTTTTTTTTTTTTTTTCATAAGGTATATAATGTGTATTTTAAATTAACAACTAACATGAACTTCCAAAACTAAAAATAATTAACCTAACTTAGGTAACTAAAACTATTAGGAAACAAACAATAAGGCATCGAAAAATTCCTCCGCATCGCTGTCGACTGGTAATGTACCCAAGAGACTGGCGGCATTGCCACGTTGTATGGCAATGCTTAGCCTCTGGCCCAGGTAAAAACCAGCCCTTGGGTCACGGGAAGTGTCAACCAGTCGTTTGGAAATGTCATTGAACAGATCATGAGCACTCGGACCCCACGGCCCTAGGGTTTCAACCCCAAACGGCTCGAAAATATAGTTACCTATGAGGTTATTATACTTTCGCCGCTTGAGGTTTTCTGCAGCCGCAGCGGCAGCGCCAGCACAGCACGCTGAGCCAGGAAGATGGGATGGCGCAAGAGTATCGACACACGTTGCGTCCCACACTAAAGGCCTACCCATCTTCCATGGAAATAAAGACATACCGTCCGGTCTCTTGCCATCGTCGCGTGCCAAGCCATTGGGTTCTAATACAGCTGGAACGCCGACGGCGACAAGAGCTCGTCGGATGATGTCATTAATGTTCGCGTGCCGCGCTAAGCGGCCCGCACTTCGGCTGCAAGACAGGCCGTGGTGTCCGAGGCTGTTGACAACTTCGCCACAGTGACAGCGATGAGGAGAACAACAGGGAGCTCCTAGTCGCAAGGAAGCAGCGATGCGGAAAGTAGTGTCGTCGAGCAAAGTACCTAAGTTCGACGACGGTAGTGCATGAAGCCAGAGGCCCGACTCCCACTTCCCCACAGCCAGCAGGCGTGCACGCTCCGCAGGAGTAGCAGACGTGTCAAGTAAATTGTTCTGTACTACTCTGCAGAGCGGCTCATCCCACCGTCTCTGGGAAAAAAGTTTGTACAATCCGAGACCAAACACATTGTATATATAAAACAAAGTCGGGTTTGTTCGAACACTTTCGAAGATTCAAGAACGGCTGAACCGATTTTCATGGTTTTGGATTTGTTGGATTTGTCTCCGCCCCGAATAGCAGAATAACTATTAAAATATTGGAAAATATCACGAAAATAAAAGATATAAAGAAAAATCATGTTTTTATAAATTTTGCACTTATGATAACCTGGTACAAATGCCCTTTAACCTAACAAAAAGTACTAGGCTTGCATGAATTCACGTCAGTATTAAATTTTTTGGAAAATCCACTGGAAAAGTAGATGTTTATCAAGACCGTTCTGAGCAGTAACCTAACAAAAAGTACTAGGCTTGCATGAATTCACGACAGTTTATTTTTTTAGAAATTCCACTGGAAAAGTAGATTTATCACGACCGTTCTGAGCAGTAACCTAACAAAAAGTACTAGGTCTGCATGAATTCACGATATGTGGGTATGCAGGTAGGCTATGCAGGTAGGATAGGCAGGTAGGCTAAGCAGGTTGGGTAGGCAGGTAGGATAGGCAGGTAGGGTAAGCAGGTAGGGTAGGCGGGTAGGGTAGTCAGGTAGGGTAAGTAGGTTGGGTAGGTAGGTAGGATAGGCAGGTAGGGTAGGCAGGTAGGTACAGGGCCAGATTTAGGGGAGGGCAACCGGGGCGAAAGCCCCGGGGCCTCCACAAACGGGGGGCCCCCACAATAGAGACTTCGGAAAAAAAAATCTTTCAAATTCCAACTAGTTAACACTAGTAAGCATCTTTTCCTTTGATATTTGTTTTGTTTTGCTCTTTCACCTTTACCTACAGCCTACAGTACTTTATACATACATGATTATTTGATTATATTAATCTTAAATAACAGAAATCATTGATCTATATCCAGGATTAAAAAATCGAAATATTATTCCGTATCAGTCGATTCTACTCCCGACGAAGCTCACATCGATCAACTAACTATAGTTGTTCGATATATGGAAGGATCGACGCCAAAAGAAAGGTTTCTCACCTTTTTACCAAACTGCGGTCATACTGGCGAAGCCACAGCAAACGCTCTGCTCAAATTTCTAGGTGACCATCAAATAGACATCATGGATTGCCGCGGCCAATCATATGACAATGCTGCAAACATGAGTGGCAAATACAAAGGGATGCAGGCTCTTATTTTGGAGAAAAATCATTTATCGGCGTTTGTACCTTGTTTAGGTAGGGTAGGCAGGTAGGGTAGGCAGGTAGGGTAGTCAGGTAGGGTAAGCAGGTTGGGTAGACAGGTAGGATAGGCAGGTAGGGTAGGCAGGTAGGGTAGGCAGGTAGGGTAGGCAGGTAGGGTAGGCAGGTAGGGTAGGCAGGTAGGGTAGGCAGGTAGGGTAGGCAGGTAGGGTAGGCAGGTAGGGTAGGCAGGTAGGGTAGGCAGGTAGGGTAGGCAGGTAGGGTAGGCAGGTAGGGTAGGTAGGCAGGTAGGGTAGGGTAGGTAGGTAGGGTAGGCAGGTAGGGAGGTAGGGTAGGCAGGTAGGGTAGGCAGGTAGGGTAGGCAGGTAGGGTAGGCAGGTAGGTAGGGCAGGGTAGGTACTAGGTAGGTAGGGCAGGGTAGGGCAGGGTAGGGTAGGGTAGGTACTAGGTAGGTAGGGCAGGGTAGGTAGGTAGGGCAAGGTAGGTTAATAGGTAGGTAGGGCAGGGTAGGGTAGGTAGGTAGGGCAAGGTAGGTTAATAGGTAGGTGCGCCGTAGATAAGTATTTAGTGCTACCCGTGTGAAGCCGGGCGGGCAACTAGTAATAAAAATAAAATAGCTTACTGCCGCTGAATATTACAGCGTCGAAAATCATGAATTTCCGTAAAAAAAATTAATAGGACTCTTAAGATAAATAGACGTGCAACAAATAGTGACGACGCCGACGTAAATAACGCCCTAACGCAGGTCCAAAATTGGTTCAATGCTAATAATTTAGTATTAAAGGGGAAAAAAACGAAATACTTATAGTTATATTGAATAGGGAGAAACTAGAATTCGTCGATGAAACTGTTTTCTTGGGAATCACGCTCGACTCAAGGCTGCAATGGGGTCCTCATTTAACATCTCTTGCAGGACGGCTAAGTTCAGCAGCATATGCTGTAAGATTTTTCTTTAATTAACTGATGTACCTAGATACCGCGAGGCTAGTCTATTTCAGTTACTTTCATAGTAGGTATCATGTCTTACGGTATTCTACTATGGGGACGGGCTGCAGATATCGAGTCTAATATTTTTATTCTGCAGAAAAGAGCTATCAGAGCAAATGGCCTTCGCAGACGTGATTCTCTAAGGAAACTGTTGAAAGATATTAACATCATGACGGTACCTTGTAATATATCTATGAAAACATCATGTACGTAAGAAAAAATCTAAGTCTTTTCAGTAAAAGAGGTGATAGACATAATTATAGTACCTACTAGAAATAGGGACCAATTAGTTCAACCGGGTTTCAGACTGACTAAAGTAGACTCATACTTCATGGGGTACTGTTTAAAATGTTACAATAAAATACCTCCCCACATACTCGAACTAAGTAAAACGAAATTTAAATCTTGTATAAAACGTACACTATGCTGCCAAGTATATTATAAGTTGGGAGATTACCTACATCGCTGACAAAAATGCTTGGCTCAATGCTGGTCCAGCTCCACAAGGGCGCATAAATTGATTGATTACCATTCGAAGATATTGTTGGAGCTGCGTCAAGTTTGTGAACGGGCGCCGCGCCGGCCGCGCCGTCAGTGGGGGCTGGTCATCTCTCTCAGCTGCCACGGCTTGTTTTAATTTTAGAATTGTTTTCGTTTTTTATTTTTATTACGGACGGTTTTAACGTGCACGTCTTTCTACATTGTTCTCACATGTATAATTTGAACATGAATGATGTAACCAATATTTTGTAACAATATTCTGATTTAAAAGAGTGTCCGTGGAGTTTCTTGACCGTTCATCTGCATAGGAACCTACTACGCTTTGGAATGGGCAGTGTCGGTCAGTCAGAAAGATGAAGCTAGGTAGTTACCTAGCTTCATCTTTCTGACTGACCGACACCTTAACAATTCAAAAGTACCTGTAATTGGTTTATTTGAAATATTTTTTTTTAGTTTGAGTCTGAGTGTCGATACCTAGTAAAGTATCGGAACGAAAAAAGTATCGAGTACAAAAATACTAGTTATCGAAGACAAAGTATCGATACTACTCAGGTATCGATACTTTTTGCGGATCCCTAGTCTTACCAAGGGGTATCGTATAACCCAGTTACTGGGTTGTGGTGGTCAGATAGGCAGTCGCTCCATGTCAAATACTGGTATTCAGCTGCATCCGGTTAGACTGGAACGAGACCCTAACATAGTTGGGAAAAGGCTAGGCAGATTGATTGACATACACTTGTAGTTCTGACTGATTTGAGGGTCTAATAAGAAATTAAATGAAATGATGATGACCTTGTGAAGGCCGCAGGAATCCGCTGGCGCTGGATGCGGAAGTACAGAATCGGTCGAAGTGGCGGTGCTTAGGGGAGGCCTATGTTCACCAGTGGACGTCTTTTAGCTGAAATGATGATGATGCTGATGAGGTAAAATGGGTAAATTTAACCTTTTTGGTTAATAACATTTTCTTGTGCCACTGGCCACTGTCTGCGCTCTTTGTTGACATTTGTTGACACTCGACACAAAAAATATTTTGATGACATGATACCAAAAATATTTTCTAAGTACACTTTAGATCTACCTATTGAAAAAACTTAATTGGAAATAATCATTTTAAAACACAAGCTTTATTCTACAAACATAACAAGGTATAAGTCGTAAATAAATTGGGTTGAGGAATATTTGGCGTTATGACGTATAATAATTCTGTTCTTGTTGGAAATTGGTCCGAGGAGAGACTTAAAAATGAGGTAACCTTAATATTACTAGTCTGATCTCCATATGGTCAATCGTTGAGAGAGCTCAGAGAGCTGATAGGTATATATATGTTGTAACTACCAGGGTATGCAACTTATTCCTGTCTCCTGCTTTGTGAAGGTGACGGAATTCATCTGGTTACACATAGGAAGTTAGGAACATTCTTTCAGTATTAATTATGAAGTACTTACATGTTTGTTGCAGTATGAGTTCAAAGTATTTTTAAGGAAACGTGAAAGACGAGAACTGTTACTTCAGAAGTCCAGAACTTTATTCAGCAATTTACTGAGAGAGGTAAGGTATGCTTGCTTCCAGTTAAAACGAAATTGTGTAGAATATGTTTTATTCCAATGTCATCTGCAAACAAGCGGATCATGAATAATAATATATGATGAATAAAACGAATTTGGATGAAATATTGAACCAAAATTGATTATGATTAGGTATCCTGGAAATCTGTTTACACGGGCAGTTAGTGTGGAAATAGTGTTCCGCAATCGTCATCGGTCGTGTATGTACCTACATCTATCACGCGTGTTGATGTTCACAATAATATGGACGCGCATAGTGTAGTACAGACTGTCTGGCTGGAAATAAGTAACTATACCAAATGATATTCGTGACTTGAGCAGGTTGGTAGATACGCGTAGCCGACTTTCACGGCCGGCGCGCGGCGGCTATCGAGATGGCTTTGTGTAAATGATGCGATTTTCCGAATTGCAGTGTTAATATTTTCCGCAGGATAGTGACGCAGTAAATTTCCGTGAGATAATTTCCAATCGGGCGAAGCCGCGTGCAAAAGCTAGCAAAAGTAGCCTTTAAATAAACAAGCGGCGTTACCTACACCATTTCAAACCACATAATTAATAAAACATTTATGAGAACCTAACAGTTCAATTTCTTTTTTATGAAAGTTTAATTTTTTCCAGAGACCGCTGAAGTTAAGTGGAACTTACGTTCAATATGGATTTAATGCACAAGTAGTTGCATCTGATATGCCAGGTAGATACCTACCTACCTACTTAATATGATGTTCACATTCTGTCATTTGATTTTGAAATTACTTATAAATGCTGAAAATAAGAAACGTCTAAGCTGATATTGTTTCGTTGTTAGCAAAACCGAAGTTGGCGGGTGGCAAGCAGAAGTACGGCTTGGCTATGTCAATTCTTGTGCGGGAGCGGCAGGTGGACTACATGCAGAACATATGTGACGGCTGTCTTATGACACTGTCACCCATCCTTACGCCATGCTGCCGGAACACATTCCTTATCGTCAGGTTTGTCTGACAATCTTCTTTTTGCTTTTACGTCGTAAAGTATTTTTCTGTAGTTGAAAAACACTTTACGACGTAAAAGCAAAAAGAAGTTTGTCAGAAACTCTAACAGAAGTTAGCACTTTAAAGCTTAATATTTCGCAAACGGATCCCTGAATCCAAAAATGGTTATCACACACCCAAAACAGCCGCGGACAGACAGAGATAGAGAAACGGACATGGCGAAACTATACATAAAGGATGATTTCCACCAAACGGCTCGGATTGCATCGGATCGAAACGGATTTTACAATCTTTAAACTATATTAAATCGTGTACAAAGTATTTATAGTCTTTATTACCAAGCCGCGCACAGCTGCTTGACCACGGGCGCCTTCCGCGACACGCGATCGTAGCCGAAAGTATGCTGCGACGCGCGCTCCGCTCCGTTTGTCTAATGCATTATACAATACAGCAATACTACATCAACTACAACCATTTTCGAAAATTAGAACATGTTAACACGGTAGTAACGAAACTATTTGACTAGGCGCAGAAACGGATACGTTCGCAAGCTGCGCGTACAAAAAAATCAAAATGGCAAATTTTTGGCGCCAAAACGTACATTTAAATCCGGGCGTAACCTGAATGCGTATAAGGTGCTGTGTAATCGCTGCAGGTGTATGTGTAGAGATGCAAAGAGATGGTACTTCCATAACTCTCTCGATAACCGTAACTCCTCTGAAGGAAGTCTGGAAGTTTCTAAAATCTGTCGGCATTGGCAAGTCCCCAGTCGTTTCCAGTAAGGACACTGACGTGTGTGTTCTTAACAAACATTTCTCACACCACCCTGTTTCTTTGGATCCGCACGTCAAATCAGCTACTACTAATAAACTTTCCTATTTACCCGTGTCACAGTGTTCTTCTTTCGAATTAAGTCCAGTGAGCGAGCTTGAGGTCAAAATATCTATTTGTGCTATCTCCTCATCTGCAGTTGGTAATGATAATATTTGCTCAAGAATGATTTGTCCTAACCTCCCGACACTACTTCCCATCTTAACTCACATATTTAATTTCTCCTTGTTTTCTTGTACTGTTCCTGGGGCCTGGAAACAAGCCCATATCATCCCCTTACCCAAAATTCCTAAGCCGGTCTCACCGACCGATTTCCGTCCCATTTCTATCCTCCCATATCTCTCTAAAGTTCTTGAGCACATTGCCCATCAGCAACTTTTCGCCTTTTTATCTACGAATGACCTACTTAGTCCTCTTCGATCTGGTTTTCGACCTGGTCATAGCACATGTAACGGCTCTTTTGAAGGTTACTGATGACATCCGCTGGGCTATGGACCACAAATCTCTCACCCTTCTTGTACTTCTGGACTTTAGCAGTGCCTTTAACTCTGTTGATTTCAACATCCTTCTAGGGATCCTTAAATCTTAAAATTTTTCTCCGTCAACTATTTCATGGTTCGACTCCTATCTTAAAGGCCGCAGCGAGTTCGTCTCGACGAGTTTTCTTCTGATTGGTGCTTTCTTACCGCAGGTGTGCCTCAGGGTGGCGTACTGTCTCCTCTTCTCTTTTCTATTTTTATTAATTCTGTCACCAGATTTATCTCTTCTCACTTCCATCTCTATGCCGACGATCTGCAGCTTTACAATAATTTCGTAAGGGAAGATGCGGAAACCGCCGTGTCTGCCATGAATAGCGACCTGGATTTGATTGGCGAGTGGTCGCGGTCCTTTGGACTGCATATCAACCCCAGTAAATCCCAGGCCATTATTATCAACAAGCGTTATCTCTGTACCTGTATATGTAGATATCAAAATCAATTGCCGTGCATTAGTCTCGCAAAAACTCGAAAACGACAGGACCGATTTGGATAGTCATTTTTTGGTTTTATTTGCCTCAGAAAGGTTAAGTTAAGGAAAAAAAGAAAAACCCAAAGGAACAAGCCGAAAAAACTAAATAGAAATGACAGGACAACGTCTGACGGGTTAGCTAGTATTCTATTTATAGAATTTTGGTATTGCAGGCAACAAACCAACAACCTACAAACAGTACAAACCAATAACCTGAAACATGGTGTAACTTTTTTATTTTGTGGGCTGCGATATCACAAAATTCTATAGATGCTTGTTTTTCTTTTTGCAGTGTGCTTTTTTATGCTTTATAGCTTGGTGCAAACGTAGGGAAAACAGAACAGTAGGTAGGTACTTAAATCTTTTAGTAATCAATAGAAAGTGTTGGCTACTTGAGCGTGTATGTTTCATCATGGTTATGAGAACACTTTATTTACATATACTCGTATAGTACTTATTCTGTTTGCTTGCAGCGCTCTGAATGAAAGCATTTCTGGAAAGAAATTGAAATATGGTGACGAATTTTTACTAAAGGCTGAGAATTATGAAGATCCCAAGGTGAATATAATGTACATTGATATGCTAAATAGCAGCTGTGGTATTTTTAAGGGCCTATACCTACTCCTCAAATTGCTTAGCACAATCCTCCGTTACATCGAAAATACAGCAGCATTAATTTGGAAACAATTTGACGAAAACACGATTCCATAAAATTTTCTCTGTAGAAAAAAAACTATAGGCTTCACCGAACAATAAACCGCTGGTACAAAAAAAGTACTTCAAATTAGATACTGAAACTTTGCATAATATCTGAACTAACTACCTAAAAAGCAGATTTTTTTATTTACCGATATTTACGCAGTAAAAAGAAATTACCTAAACCAGGGGTCGGCAACCTTTTAGCAGGCAAGGGTCACATGGTGGCAAAATGAGGTAGAGGCGGGCTGCACTTGTTCATATTTTTTAAGCTATTGCATAGCTTCTATCGCGGGCCTTGAGCGTGGAGACCTAATCCAGAAATTTCGTGACGAAAATACTACCTAAGAAAGAGTGTTTTTTTGTATTGAAAATTATGTTCAACTGCTTGACAACAAAGTTCAAATTTACTTAAACGAATGATACGAGAGTGTTGAATTGAAAATTATGTTTAACTGTTTGAACAACAAAGTTCAAAACTTAGACGAATGATACGAGAGTGTTGTATTGAAAATTATGTTTAACTGTTTGACAATAAAATTCAAATTTACTTAGACGAATGATCAGTTAAATTAAAACCTTTTTATTAGTTTGATGTTCCCATTACGTTGTGTCAAGTTTTAAAAACTATAAATGTGAATAACAGTTCCTGTCAATGTCATCATTGCTATTTCTATATAATAGATTATGTATTTACATGATTTAAAACCTAACAGACTTAAATAAATAATAATAATAATATGTACAAGTATTGTTACCGCCGGGGTGCCAGCTGTTTTAGAACCCAATGGCTTGGCACGCGACGATGGGAAGAGACCAGACGGAATGACCATAATGCCTTGGAAGGTAGGTAGGCCTTTGGTGTGGTATGCAACGTGTGTCGACACCCTTGCGCCATCCCATCTTCCTAGCACGGCGAGCTGTGCTGGGGCTGCTGCTGCAGGTGCGCAAAACCTCAAACGGCGCAAATATTCCAATCTTATTGGGAATTATATGTTTGAGCCGTTTGGGGTTGAAACACTTGGTCCATGGGGTCCGAGTGCCCACTTGGTTTTTCAAGACATCGCCAAGCGGTTGGTCGACTCTTCACGTGACCAGAGGGCTGGCCTATTCTTCGGCCAAAGAATAAGCATTGCCATACAACGTGGCAATGCTGCCAGCCTTTTGGGCACCTTTCCTGTTGAGAGCGATGCGGAAGAATTTTTTGATGCCCTATGATTGTTCCCGCCCCCCCTCTTTTATACCTATACTTGCTATTTCTTGTATTCGGGTTAATATTTTACAATTGCGTAAGTTGATAAAAAATGCTATGCAATAGCTTCGCCGCGGCAGTCCCCGAGTGCCACACGTCTTTTTTTTTAAATCATCTAAGTATCTCTATAGTTGCTTTCTATTTGTTTGTAGTTGAAATTCTTAGAATGGTTCTCAAATGCTCGTCTGTGAGACGCGAAGCATATAATTTCTTTCTGTAACTGAGAATTGAAAAGTTTGTTCGCATAAGTAAGTAGGTACTGCCAATAATTGTAAATAACTGCTGAGCAAACCCTTTTAATTAATTAAAATCCAGATGGCAAGCTGCCATAAAACTTAACAAGATCATTGATTTCACAGATTACAAAGAGTTTTTGAGGTTGTCATTAGATTAGAGAGCAATCACGTTCGTTTGTAAATGACTCGGTACATCCTCAAAATCACATGAAAAAGGGTTTGCAAAATCTTCAGTTTGCTTCAAGTCACCAAATCTGTCGTTAACTGATTTTGTAGCTGTAATAAAACGTCTTTCATTTTATCAATGCTCGGTCGCTTAAACATTGCGCCCGCATAGTGTTATTATTTACAGGTAAAGATTTTCATTTACAAAACTGTCGCGGGCTGCAAGAAGGAGAGTCGCGGGCCGTGTGTTGCCGACCCCTGACCTAAACTATTGGCGGCTTGGAGCCGCGAACTCGGACTCATTCTGCGGGCACGAAATTAGGAACGGTATAAGTGAGAATGTTCGGGATCTTTCATGAAAACTTAGTATGACGTATTATGAATATCAGAGACAATGATGTTGCTGACTGGCTGTGACGGGTACACAATTGCACCATGTAACATGTAACTAGGTCTTAGAGTATATAAAGTATATTATCACTGGAAAAACCGTAAGCTAGCCACACACGTAACGATATACTTGCGCAAACTTAGGCTTGCGCAAATCTAACTGGACGTGTTTTCAAAGAAATTTGCGCAAATTTCTTTCCACACACGTAAAGCCTCATTTACATGTTGGGCCAACGTAAGCCAATTTACGCCACAGTATACTGAAACTATTATCAGAACATTGAACTACCGTCATTTGCGTATACTTATTGTTGTAATATAAAGATTCTGTGGTTTATATTTGCTCATGTTGGGCCAACATGTAAAGGGGGCATAAGATTTGCTTGCGCAAGCCTAAATTTAAATAAGATAAACTCTCTTCGTTCGACCAACCACTCCTTTAAACAAATAACTAAACATGCGCTCGTCGCGAGATCACAGTGGCTACTAAACGCGCACCAACGTGTTAATGCCTCCCAAGCGCTTGCCGCAAGTGCCCTTTGATCTGTGTCCAAAAACCTACTAGATCGGATCGGAGACAAGCGTCCACATGCTCACGCAAGCCAAGCCAAACGGCCTCTTTACACGCTTGTACTTGTGGACGCTTGCCGAGCCTTGGCAAGCATGGAAAGGCATCATTATGGTGCCTTTCCAGGCTTGCCAAGGCTCGGACACAGATCAAAGGGCGCTTGCGGCAAGCGCTTGGGACGCATTCATACGTTGGTGCGCGTTTGTTTTGTCGCTGTTGCATAAAATAGTTAAATAAAAATAAAAAAATTATAAGAAGAGAAAATAACTACAAATAAATAAAAGTAACTAAATTGTAATAATCTCAATAATAAAATAGAACAAGTAAAAAAAAAAAGCTAAACCATTTCAATGGACGTATATAATACACAAAACAATCAAAAAAATTTAAAACAAATAAGAAAAATAATTACTAAGTAATTCATAATAAGGAATTACGACAAAATGTCAATTTAGGTTTCAAACTCGACCTCAACCCTACGGTAGTCTCGCTATCATTTTTACTAAAGGACATAATCGCATGTCAAGCGCATGTAAATTTTGCTGATTTTGCGTATATTTTCATAATGTAAAAGAAAAGTATTTTGATTTTTATGAACATAAAAATTTTTTTTTACATAAGAAGAACAACCGACTGCCAAAAAAGACACTACAAAGTCAAAAATAACTTTAATTTCGGAAGTCGGTGTATTTGGTTTTGAACTTTCGTTTTTTGCCACCGACTTCCGAAATTAAAGTTATTTTTGACTAATGTCTTTTTTGGAAGTCGGTTGTTCTTTTTTTGTAAAAAGTTTTTATTTTCCACTTTTTAGTTGTGGTACCTACCCCACACAAATTCGAATACCACTAACCTGCTATGTAAATAACAGTGATTGGAAGTTATCATCATATCATCCATATAAACTAAGTGAGAAAAAAAACATACAGACGAATTGAGAGCCTCCTCCTTTTGGAAGTCGGTTAAAACCGGTCACCGGTCGGTCACAGAAGCAATGTGAGGAAAATACTCGATTATGAATCGAGTTTTATGTTGAATCATGGTTGGATCGAATGAAAAATTTATATGTATTATGAGGTTATGATTTTTAATTTCAATAAAAACATGAGTAAATATTATAAAAATATATTAACATATGGAAGGTTATTCGGTTCTTTACGTAAGTTTGACGTTTTTTAACGCCTTTTACAGAATTTAAAAGCACAGCTAGGCATTTACACGGAGCTCCGCGCGCCCTTATAACGATTAACGAAGTGCGTTAGAATCGATTTGAAAGTAGTTTTTATGAACGTACACGAACATTTTGTTGTTGTTCATATACAGAGAGGAAGTGGTCGTAAGGCTTCTCCAGTCATATATACTCAAAGAAGTAGGTACATAACTGCGGCCGTAATGAGTATTGGGTTCTCATTAACTGCCCTAAAGATTAAACTAAGTACCTACGTAGTTCAGATAGGTATAAATAGGCATATAGCAGTAGCAGTAGACATCTGGATTGTGCTTGATTTCAAATTATTAAAACTCCATTATTCACTGAAAAAGTCTTTGTAATTTTGGATTGGAGAAACTTACAAGACGTCACAATTAGTTCACAACTTGTTAGATTGTACGTAGAGATAGACTATTTATTTGCGCTATTATATTTTGGCCGGCTGTCTAAGATTCCGAGCGTTGCTGAACCTGGAAGATCGACTCGTGCGCTCTTATTACTTAGCCCCCATAGTTATTGGTAACGCTATCAGTAGATAATTATAATGGGTCTGAATGTACAGGCACCGTCTCTCTACGTCCGCTACGCCCCGGCTGGCGCGCCAGAGCCCGCAGACCGTATGCCTATGCAACTGAGTTCTGTCAAGGACACCAACTGTCGATTCACAACTATGCCACTGTTGCCATGCGATAGACTTGAGGGATTGGGCAGTCCTGTAAAGGTAAGTAGAACTTATCTCTTGCTTTTTCTTTAAAAAAATGAGCTCACGCCCGAATTTTCCCATAGTTTCGGTTTTGGGCCTTTAATACCATTAAAAAGTAATTCTGCAATAAGTGAAATTTCTACTATAATTTTCCGATATTATTTTATTGATTGTGTTTCCAAATTATTTCCAGACTGGTGCCAGGATAATCATAAAAAACCTTGTCGCAGACAAAAGTTTATGCGTCATGAATCAAAACTGGATGCAGACATTTTTTGGGCCTGTGAGTCATTTATTTATTTATTTAACCATTTATGCACACACATACCTAGTCAAGAAGAAAGAAACAGAAAAATATGTACAAAGGCAATGCTTATTTCTAAAGAAATCTCTTCAGTCCTGCATACCTGCGACAGAAAAGTGTAATATTAAATAGGTAAGTATATTAATTTTCTTCATGGAAATTATACCATTATTCGGAAAATAAGTCGTCGTGTATCCCCGTACACACAATCATGGTCTCGTCTCGTGTCTCGTTAAGCCCATAAATGGCAATTCTCAATTCTCAATTCTTTATTGCATTCCATAATGTTGATGAAACAGTTGGTAGGCTTAAAATTAAAGTAACAATTATGGACCCTCTCGGGCACAGCATAGTGGGAGAGAGGAGGAAGAGCGCTTAATTGAAGAGCGTTTATATTATTTAATTAAGTAGATATGTATTCTGAATCTGGTAATTGTATTTTCATTTTGATACCACTTTTTCTTCTTTTCCTAATATTTAAGTATTTTTTCGTTTAATAATTTTTGCTATACATATTGTTTACATTTTTAAATATTTTTACAAAAACAAAAAAGAAAAAAAACATTTAAAAATATAAAAAATAGTAGCCCACCGGTATCGGGAACAGTGTCCAAGCTACCGGTGGTCAGGGCTCCTGAGAGAGGAATCTCCTAACGATACGCGCCGTGTCCAGAAGTACCGCTTTCTGGATCAAGCCCTTGATCCAGCTACCTAACGAGAGCCTCCTCAGGTGTTGATCGAGGCTCTTGGCTATTATGCCATTGGCCGTCACGACTATCGGCACAATGAATGCTGTATCCACATCCCACATGTCGACAACCTCGTGAGCCAGATCAAGATACTTAATCTGTTTATCTTTTTCTGCTTTCACGAGGTTCTCGTCATGAGGGACCGCTATATCAATAATCATTGTGCGACGCTCTGATCGATCTATCACCACTATGTCTGGCTTATTGGCAACAATAGTCCTCTCAGTGATAATAGATCGATCCCAATACAACGTGATATTGCCACTTTCGAGGACTGGGTCGGGCACATACCTATAGTATGGTACTTCCGATTCCACAAGACTGTATTTCAGAGCAAGTTGCTGGTGGATAATCCTGGCTACAAGGTTGTGTCTGTGCAAGTAGTCTCCGTTAGCAAGACGAGAACAGCCAGAAATAATGTGTCGGATTGATTCCCCCGGACGGTGGCATGCCCGACAGATGTCAACTGTGCCGTCCTTCACAATATATTTCCGGTAGTTGTTCGTCATCATAACTTCGTCCATAATCGCAAAGACAAAACCTTCCGTTTCCCCAAAGAGATTACCGAATCGCAGCCAAGATACGGACGCTAACAGGTCTACATCGGGCCTATGTAAGGTCCGGTAAAAGCGTCCGTGAAGCTCTTTGCTCTGCCATACTTCCCTGCGGTCATTAGTATCTAATACTATAGGTTTGCGCCAGTTCTCTTTAGCCAAGGATAGCGGTGTAAGGCCCTTGTCCACTGAGACCACATCTCGGTGCATCCCCACGTCGGCCTCTAGGAAGTATTCCCTGAGACTGCATACCTCACGGTTGTGCAGGGTCTTAGCATTTAAGAAGCCTCGACCTCCACTAAGTATTTTAATTATTATCATTTAAGTATTTTTTATAGTTACAATTTTAGTACTTGCGACGATCACTAAACGATTGTGTCATCGGGAACTAGGGTCCAACCGCAAATGTATTTTTGTCGGCCGAAAACGAAAACGATCTTTGACCTATTTATAATACATATATATATATATATAATGATGATGATACCTATTACCTGCACTAATCCTTAACTGAACTATTTGCTCAATGGCGAGATTCAAATCAATTCATTTGCCTCAACTTTCGCAGGAGTGTGGAGTGACATGCGGCAACTACATAGACACTCACGGAAGATTTACAGCTGAGAATATTTTCACTCTGGTTAGCGACGTCGAGACTAAGTCCAAGGATTGACAGCCATTATGGACTGTGGTGGCTTAATACAATAATTTTTAATGTAATTTATGTTTTTGATATAAAGGTGTTGTTATTTGATAATCTTGTTTTTGTTAATTATCATCATCATTACAGCCGAACGACGTCCATTTCTGGACATAGCCCTACCCCAAGCACCGCCACTTCGACTGGTTCTGTGCTATCCGTATCCAGCGGATTCCTACGGCTATCACAAGGTATCGCGGTCCACCTTGTGGAAGGCCTTCCAACGCTATATTTTCCTGTATACGTGGTCGGCACTCCAGAACCTTTCGGCCCTATCGGCCGAAAGCTGTCTGTTCTGCGAGCAATGTGCCCTGCCCATTGCCACTTAAGTTTGGAAATTCTTCGGGCTGTGTCGGTTACCATGGTTCTACTGCGGATCTCTTAATTTTTTATTCGATCACGTAGGGAAACTCCAAGCATAGTCCTCTCGATTGCCCTTTTGGTGACTTTTAGCCTTCTAATAAGGCCCATTGTAATCGACCACGTTTCAGTGCCATAGGTCATCACTAGCAACACGCACTGGTCAAAGACTTTCATCTTGAGACACTTCGGTATGTGGGACGAGAAGATATTGCGTAGCTTCCCGAACGCTACCCAGCCGAGTCGGATTCGACAATTGACTACTTTCTCGAAGTTAGACCTACCACCTACCTAACTGGACAGTTTGTCCTAAGTAAACATATTCGTCCACAACTTCGAGTGTAGCGTCTCCGATCTTCATGAGACATTTGTCTTTTCCATGTTCATTTTGAGCCCCACTCCTTCGGAAGTTCTACTGATGACTTCGAGCATTGTACTGAGGTCCTCCATAGTCTTAGCCATGACAACTATGTCGTCGGCAAACCGAAAGTTAGTGATTTACTCGCCATTAATATTGATGCTTAGCCCTTTCCAGTCCAGAACCTTGAAGACATCTCCAGTGCAGTGGTGAACAGTTTCTGAGAGATAACGTCTTCCTGTCTCACACCTGGCTGTATAAGCATAGGTTTCGAGATCTGGTCCTTGAGTCGGACTGACATAGTGGCGTTTTTGTACAGACACTTCAGCACCTCGATGTACCGATAGTCGATCTGGCACCGTTGAAAGGACTGCAGTACAGCCCATGTCTCGATCAAATCGAAGGTTTTCTCGTAGTCCACAAACGCTAAGCAGAGAGGCAGTTTATTCTCTTCGGTCTTCTGTATAACCTGCCGCAGCGTGTGTAGTCTGCCGTGAGTACGGGCCAAGCCACACGACGGCGAAGCGGCGCCGGAGCGGTGTCGCTGCGGCGTCCTACATACAAAAATGTATGGTATGGCACACGGCGCCTTCCGGTGCCGTCCGGTGCGCCATACTGGCCCTATGACGGTGCCGTTACAGAATCCGGTTTGCTCGGGAGGCTGGAAGTACTCAAAACTGCGCGCGATACGGTTCGTGATGACTCTTGAAAACAGCTTGTAGACAAGGCTCAGAAGTGAGATGGGTCTATAATTCTAAAGGAAGGCATAGCCGCCCTACTTAAAAAAAAGTATCACCACACCTCTGTTCCATGCCTGTGGTATTTACTCTGGAGTATGACGGTCTCAAACAGCTTTTGGAGGGCCCTAAGGCTGCCTGTCCACCGGAGCGGAGAGGATAGGAGAAGAGCGGAGATGTGTCAATATTAACCAATAGAATCAAAACTCCGCCCCAGAGGTGCGATTCTATTGGTTAATATTGACACATCTCCGCTCCGCTCCTCTCCTCTCCGTTTCTGTGGACAGGCAGCCTAAGAACGGGTTTTCCTTTAGGAGTTGAGCTGTAATTCCGTCATCACTCGGCATTTTATAGTTTTTGAGCTGCTTCAGAGTTATCCTAATGTCGTACAAACTGACGTCCGGGATATCTTCGGTGAAGTGGTGGGTCAATCTAGCTCTTGGGTCGTTTACCAGATTTGTAACGGGGTTTCTTGTTGATATGTATAACTGTCCATACCCTCTAGATCTCACTCAACAGCTCAGGTTTGGTGGATACAATCCTGCCATCATCGGTCTTCAGTTTCGCCGCTCTGCCCAATAGACAGATCTGACCTTGGAGCCTTTATTCCGCTCTATCGCGTCCTTAATGCGGTATGCACTTAAGCGGCGAAGGTCGCTTTTCAAAGATTTAGAGATCCGTCTATTGAGCTGCCGCTGGGCACTAGTGGCCATTTCTTATTGTTGCTTGTAATTTTTCGGGCGATATGCCATAACGCTTAGCTATCGCAGCATGGTCTTAAAATGCATACAGAACGCTGCTGCCCATTCGCTAGTAGGCGACACGACACCCATCCATGGGAAGAAATAGGGTAGTGTTGACCGTTAGACACGGTGCTGTTCATTATACCTTTTATAATTTATATTTTCAGTTTTTATCATAATTTTTAATCTTATTTGTTTTTGCGATATTAAGGTGCTGTTATGTGATTGTTATCTGAGGTTGGGAATAATTTTATTCTCCTAAGCATTATTTGTTAATTAAGTACACCTAACTTATTATACAGGGTGTTAGGGTAAACACCGTTATCCTTCAAACCAGTGGTTTGGTTTCGTTTATAGAACATAAATTCAATGGAAAATAACAACTTTTTTTTTTAAAGATGTACATTTATAATCGTCACGCAATTCCTAAGGTATTTTTGCCTGTCTTAAGCCAGGAAAAGGTTGTATTGTATTTATTCATGTGTTGTGTAGGTAGGTAGGACGGGCGGCGATCGATTACGTCACTCGGGCGGGCGCATATCCATGAATTTGCGGACGGTGTCGGACAATAACTTTTTTAATATTTGTTAAAGAAAGTAAAAAAAAAAAGTAAAAAAGGTTTATTCAGTTTAGAAAAACACAGTACAATATAAAAAAAAAAAACGAGTATCAGATCACATAGGAGCCTTAGGTACTAGATTTTTACAAATTCCCTGGACCCCACACTAGGATTCCCTGTGTCGTGGGGTCCAGTCTCTTCCCAAGTAAGGCAAACAATTATTTATTTAGGTGAACTAATTAATTTGGAAAAAAAAAAATAAAAACAAAAGAAATAATAATGAAAAGAAAGAACAATTAAAATAGTTATAGAGTGTTAGTGTGTGTGAAGTGTGGGGTGTGTGTGATGTGTGGGATGTGTGTGGGGTGTGTGGAGGTATAAGTGATGAAAGAGGGTGGGTTGGTGCGCGCGTGTCATGTCTATATATATATATATTTATTTATATGCCAGATATTACGACTGTATGTGCAGAAGGTCTTCTGTTTGGTCATAACTTTTGGGACGCAGCCATTTAAATACAGCATTTTTACAGCTGGTGTACGTTAAGTTGAGTATAGTTCTATTGTGAGAGTAGAATTTCGAATAGAGATATGAACCAAAAAATGCAAAAGATCTACGCGCAAAGGAAGAATTTACTCTTGGCCGATCCCACTTTAACGTTCTGGATGAATGGCGGGCCAGTTCTTTAGCATGCTTATGAAATCGTAGCAGAGTCGAAGTAATAAACAACTGTCTCACACGGAGGACGCTACATTCTGAGTACAGGGTATCAGTAGAATATCGCCAAGGTTTTTTGTAGGCTATTTTTAGAATAGCTCGTTGAGCTCGTTCCAGCGCAAGCAGATTTGTTTTGTTTGCTGCTCCCCAGACTGATACACAGTAACTTAATATTGACTGGCACAAGGTATAATAAACAATACGAATGAGTTTTGGTTTTGCAATGGACTTTAATTTTTTGAATATGTGCGACAGTTTTCTAGTACGTTTCACGAGGGCATCAATTTGCGCTTTCCACGTTAGATGTTTATCGATAAGTATCCCTAAGTATTTTATACAAGAGACCTGTTCAATTTGCGAGCAGAGACAGCTCTCATTATTGACACTGCCACATACATGGATCTTTATTTTCAGTTCTTCATCAGGTGCAGACCGATCAGTAATACTAAAACACACTGACTTGGTTTTGCCAACGTTTAAGGTTAGCAAATTGTTTTGCAGCCACATAGCAACCTTTCCAAGTCCCTCCTGAGCTACACAAACGACATCACTCCAGGTTTTCGCATGAAAGATTATTGCGGTATCATCCGCGAAGGTAAATACGCTGGCATTACGGAGTTCAAGAGAGCATAGGTCGTTTATGTAGATCAGGAATAACGTGGGGCCTAGGACACTGCCCTGCGGGACGCCGTAGCCAACATCTGCAAAATCACTGGCGTGCTCACCAATACGAACGCGTTGTTTTCGTTCTCTAAGGTAGGACCTAAACCAGTCCAGAGCTAAGCCTCTGATCCCAAGAGCCTCTAGTTTTTTTAGTAGTATCGGCCGGGAGACTGTGTCAAAAGCTTTTGCTAAATCCAGGAAGATACCAACACATCTTTGTCCTTTATCAACTTTGCTAACGACAGAATCAACAAGATGTGTGACGGCATCCTCCGTGGACCTGCCAGCTCGAAATCCGAATTGATTCCCGGCCAATAAGCTGTTTTGTTCAAGAAACTTGAGTAACCTTATATTAATTACCTTTTCAATCACCTTAGAAAGTGCGCTTAGAAGCGAAATAGGCCTGTAGTTAGCTGGTTCGCATGAGTCGCCTGCTTTCAGTATTGGTATTACGTTGGCTATCTTTAGGTCACTAGGTACCATGCCCGAGGATATGCTCAAGTTACAAATGTATGTTATAGGACTTGCTACAACATGCTTGGTCTGTTTTAGCATATCATTGCTAATGTGGTCGTGTCCAACAGCTGTACTAGATTTCAGTGTACTAATTAATTTAATTATTTCAATTTCATCTGTTGGTAACAGGAACAGCGAATTTGGTGGGGGGTTTCCTGATTGGCTCGTGTTATTCGCCAGTTCAATTTCTGTCTGTCCTAATCTACTAAGTACCGCACTTGCCAACTGATCGCCAATGGAGCTAAAATAGTGGTTTACTACATTTAGTGACTCTGCAGAAGTAGGTTTAATTTTGAGTAAGTCTTCGTTTTTATTAGCAACCTTTTTAATGTTACAAATGGTTTTTATTGAGTCCCATGTTTTCTTGATGTTATTTTGGTTTTCAGTTATAAGTTTTTGTTCGTACTGTTCTTTTTGTTGCTGTAATATATTAATACAATAATTTCTGTATAATCTGTATTTTTCCTGCAAATTGAGGTCATTACGATTTTTTCTAGCTTTACTGTGCAACTCATCGCGGCGTCTGATGCACTTTAAGAGACCTGGTGTTATCCATTTCTTAACAATCACATCAGCACTTCTCACTTTACGTGTAAATTTATTCTGGTTAAGGACAAAGTTAAATTTTTCGATAAAAATTTTAGTGGCGTCATTAATATCAGTTGTATTATATAGGTTGGACCAATCAATTTTCTTGAGATCTTCAAGTAGATTTTTGTAGTCAATTTTGGTACATATTGTGTTAATTTTTTTATCCTTAGAAAAAGGTGATCCCATGATACACAATATTGTGCTATGGTCTGTTATATCGGAATGGCAAACAATTGTTGTAGAGGCGAGTCTCGATTTAATCATACAATGATCTAAGCTATTAATACCACGCGTTGGAAAACTGTGACCAGGAACATACCCACAGTGAGCTATAAGGTTTAGGTAGTCATCAACACGAGGATCAGTGGATGTTTCTTTAATATCAAGGTTAATGTCACCAACTAATGCACAGTGCTGGCTGGTGCAGTTACTCAGGACCTTTTCCAGGGAAGTTAAAAAGTTACTTATGTTATAAAATGATGGTGATCGATAGATTACTATAACAGAGTATGATTCGTCAACATCCACTTGTAGGCAGTTGGCATGATTGAAAGGGGGTTCAGTTATAAGAACGCAAAGTTCTGATTTGGAGAACACCACAATGCCGTCGCTTTTGTTGATGTAGTTTTTTGAGTAATTACAGTTATAGCCTTCTAGATTAATAGTATTAAAGGAATCATCAATCCAGCACTCAGTCAATATTATAAGATCGGGGTTGAATTTTAAACGTTGCAGAAATATGAGTAACGAATCGAAATTCTTATTTATACTGCGTATATTCTGAGACAGGATTGTAAGTTTGCTGTGGGCAACATTGAGATATTCCTTACAAAGATCGGGGGTATCGAGCTCAATACAATTTGAGAGATGCGTGCTGTCAATATCCTCAAGAAATGAGGTGTTATCCAACATTGCGCTTTGATAGGAATATTACTAGTAATATAAAGTACACTGAAACGTTATTATAAGATATTGACCAGCACGAATCCATCGATATCATTATTGAGGTTAAGTTTGGTTGCCCAATGACCCTTTTGTTGCTTATTCTACGATTTTTGTGAGGTTTTATCATAAGATTTTGGCATCCAATAGATAAACATATAATGTGACGAATTTGTACGTAGGAAAGTAGATTATTATGCACTTGATCATATTCCCCGTATGAGGACCAATTTGGGAATATTTTAGTTTTATTTTGCACGCAAGAGAAGTTGTTATAATATATTGTATTAGGAAGTATGAACCGTGTTATTATGTGTAAGTGTAAATTGTAAGAGTTAACATTGTTATTTATTTCCATTAAGTAACTATAGTGTAATACATAAACATAGAGGAAAGAAAAACATATTTTGAACATGCATACGATTATCATTTTAAGCAATTCTAGTCAATTTGACTGTCTTAGTTTATGTAATTGCATTTCATCGCCGATACGAACATATTCAGAACCGTCCTGCTTCTTGACATACACGTTACCGTTAGATGTCCAACAATATTTATATTTTTCTGCTCTTGCAAAGTCTCTTGCGAGGAAGTGAAGGCGCCTAGTTTTGGCGGTAAGAGATTCCGAAACAAAGAGTGGCGATGAGTTATTATCTATCCCCAAGTGACTGACTTTTAGCTCATTATTTTTGTTAAATCTTTTCGCAGATGCCAAAAAATTACTTTTGATTAAGGTATTGGCAAGTTCCACAATTACAGTTGACTTCGCTGGGTCTTTTCTATTAGGTACGCGATAGACATCGCGCACGTCGCCAGGATTCATAACAATGTTAAGGCAACCGGAAAGATGTGTAACATATTTGAAGAGACTTTCTTTATTTTCTTTATCCATCCGTGGAATATACTTTAATTCGATGCTTGTCTTTTTGAGGGATTTTTCCAAAAAATCACATTTTTGCTCGATGCTAGATATTTGTGAAGTGAAATTTTTCCGTTGTTCTTCCAGCCCATCGATTTTGGACTGCACGGACCGCAACTGGTCATTTACGCCCTCATAAAGAACATAACGTATTTTTTTTTTACTCGGTTTTTTATGTTTATATTTAAGTCAACTACCCATAGTTTGAGTGACAACGGTGTTTACCCTTCCATCCTGTATTGTTTATTTTTAGTACTACATAATGCTCCAAAATAAAATATGAATTTGTGAATACATTTTTCGTTTATCTGATATGTATTCTAGCGCTGTGCGTGATTTTATTCCTAAATCAGGTAGTGATTTTATTCCTAAGTCAGGCAATTCGTATAAACAGAATAAAAGTAGGTACTTACGCAAGAGCTGACGGTGAATCCCCAATACGGGCAACTAAAGCATATATGCAAGCAGATATGCTACTTTGCAAACACTTTTATAAGATTTTACCCAAAATAATAAGGCTGCCAGCAGACGAACTGCATCGCAGCAACCGCGCGCAGTCGATATATTCAACTGCATGCAGTTGTACGTTCGACTTCGTTCACTCATGACATCGACTTCACGCGGTCGGCTGCAGTCGTGTGAAGTCAATACTAACTGCATACAGTCGTGACTTCAACTTTACGCGGTCGGCTACAATCGTGTAGTGACGACTCACGCTGTCGCTGTCGCTAACCACATACAGTTAGTGTGCAGTTAGTCAAGGAGCATAAGTGCACACTAACTGTATGCAGTTAGCGATGGACAACGTGATTGACTTCACACGACTGCAGCGGACCGCGTGAAGTTGATATCATGACTGAACGAAGTCGAACGTAGGTACAACTGCATGCAGTTGAATAAGTATTTTGACTGCACACGGTTGCTGCGATGCAGTCCGTCTGATGGCAGTCTAAGGTGTTATTTTTTCGCATTTGATTCCCGGTTCAGTCAGGCAACTTTTCAAAAAAGTGTGAGTGTAGTTTTTGGTAGGTACTTATTTTTTTTTATTATACCACGTAGAAATGCCCGCCACGGCCACTGCGTCGGACTGAACAACCCATTATATGAACCAAAATCTCTGGCAAATTAAGGGATCCAAAAATAAACAATTAAAACACATACAAGCAAAAAATTTATGAAAACAAAAAATGGTTGGAAAACTTTCCTAAGACGTAGAGTTTATCGCAATCGTAGCACGGTGTCATACGCCAACTTGCGCAGGTGCGTAAGATCTTTGTGCGAGTTAATAACTATGTGCGAGTAGATGCGTAGCCCTTCGTTTTCCGTCGGGGGTTAAAAATACAAATATGCATGGTGAACCATCAACTAATAGGGATGTTCACTAAGAATTGTTTTTTGTCCGTTAAGTAGATCATTAAAAAATATTGTACACGTATTTTTTCTTTTTTTACTTAATTAAAAGATTACGGCAATAAATTGAGTTAAAATGTGGCATGACGTCACTCCCCGGTAGATTTTATATTGACATGTGGCGTAGCGAGCCCCCTGTCCCCAACTTTAATGCGTTTTATCTAAACTATTTTTTATTAATATGGTAAAGCAAAAAATACGTGTCTAATATTTTTTTATTATCTGACTGACGGACTAAATAGTTTTTTCCCCAGTCAACATACCTATTATGTAATTAAAAAATTACAGAGACACCTGCTTTGTTTTGTTTAGGACTTCCGAAAAAGGGCGTTGTTCTTCCAACGAGAGTCCAAAGTTTAAAAGATTGTTGGTTCGAGTCGGACCCGCAATGAAAGCATAACGCAGGTACCTACATGGTCAATCTGGATCGCCATCATTGATTTTTTATTACAAATCGTGATCCAGAGTATTACGATCCGATCTAACAATCCGTTTCGGACACTGGAATCAATAGGATGAATTGTATAAATGGAACGCATCATAGATGCTTACATACAGAACATAACACATATTGTAGTCTAACAAATGATTATGTGCCGGTATTAATTAATTTCGCCATTATTAGTGTAAATCTATTCGCTAATTAGATCTGGGGTGCGATGGTTTCACTGGTATTAGATTGAACAATGTACCTATAACCTGGTACATAATTTGCCACTAATTCATAGCATTCATAGCATATGATAGGTAGGTACCTATCATATGTATAGGTATAGGTAGGTACTTGTTATAAGTGTCATGAATATTTCTGCACATAACGTTTATTATGAACAAAAGTAGGTATAAAAATTAATTAATTTAGATTTTGCATAAAATTTACTAAGTGTGTTTCCAGCCGCGAAAGCTGGATAGTCCTATCAAAATGTAGCAGTGATAGGTACCCCGTACCGCTAAAAATCGAAAGATAGGTCGCGGGCTACCTTCCGGTTTTCAATCTTCAGTCAATTTCTTGTTCCCAACGTCCATTTTATTTTTCATTTATATTTTCTACGCAGCGCAGCGGTTCAATTCTGTTGCTCGTAAAAAGTTACGAAGCAATATCATTTGTGAGTAAAGGTTACAATTGCACCTAAATACGGCAATATTGGGTAGAACAATAACAGTACATAATTATAATAAATTAACAGGCTGTTAGTGCCATAACGCTCCGGTTCTGCGCGTTGTTGACATTCTGTCCTTTGAGTCCCAAATTCTTACGGCAACCTTGGCTTTTGGTAAAGTCAACTGTTGTGTTCTGATTACGGATCGTTAGTGGTAAGTATTTATATAATTTATGGGTTAAAAAAGTGACAAAGTATCACGATATAGAGCTATTATCTAATCGATTTTACAAATTCTTTAAGAACTTTTTTATCTACTGTGTATAGAACGATGACGAACTTACAATAATGTTTATTGAAAAATTTAATGGATAAAGTGCCACTACCGGCACTTTAGTAACAACGCCTCGGCCCGGTTGAAGTGCCGTAAGCATTGCATTGTCATTGTCACTGTCACTAAGTCACGTCACCTCAACAATCAAACAAAATAACAAGTGACAGTAACTCACTTTAGTTAGACATTGGCAGAATAGTCGACATCGGCTTTGCTTGCCATTTATTAAAAATAGAAATAGAACAAGTGACAGTGACAATGCAATGCTTATGGCACTTTAGCCGGGCCGAGACAACGCTACAAGAGTGTCGCAACAACTCTCGACTCTATACACTTCCTTTTGTAAAATGTTGTAGCCTAGTGGAAATCCGTCAACTGCTGAATGATGAAACCTTATTAATTACTTTTTGTCTATGTCATCATCATCATCATCATTGCTGGAGTCCGCGCCACCGCGCCACCACTCAAGTACGATAGCCGTGGCGTCAGCGTATCAAATTATTTTTTTCAAAATGTAGTTTCACAATTTCCCGCCTAACTTCAGTGGTGGCGCGGAGCTCCCCCAAGCACTTATGTGAGTTTATTTATTTTATCTGTATAATTCACAGTAATCTATGAATTTTGAAATAACGTCCGGCGCATGTCCGGCGTTTGACGTTGTGTTTTGCTGTTTTACTCGTGTTTTGAATCAATTATTTAAGTTACCAAAAATGCAGGCGAACAAGGAAGCAGCTGATAAAGGTATTGTGTATTGCAACAGAGTTCGTCTCGGGAATTGGTATGAAGCCACTACATTGGAGGAGGTGAATTTGCACTTACATAACCTCAACATATAACAGCTTAGCTTTTGCATTTAATTAGGTACATATAATAAAAGAGTAACGAAGAATTTTTGTCTGTTTGTCTGGATGTATGTTACGGATCGGAGCAAAAACGGCTGAACTGATTTGGATGCAATTTGGAACACAGATATAACGTGGATTAACACATAGGGTACTTTTAATCTCGGTAGTACGTTCCCGTGGGATACTTTCCGACATCCACGCGGGTGAAGCCGCGGGCAAAGGCTAGTCTATATTACTTTTATGTAGTTATTCTTCACACTAACTTATTCTTATTAAAATGCAGTATAAGCTCAACGTATTCCTCGAACAAATGAAGAAAGGTGATCTGATGCTGGCGCGGTTCCGCAAGATGACCGAGAATCTAAACACACCGACGATTCTCACCCAGTCATCGGGTTCCATCGCCTTTGGGTCCAAAATATCTTTATACGCGCCACATGTACCATGTAAACACTATTTAATAATATACCTAATTAGTTATCGTAAAACCATTTCATTTGTAAGCTTACAGTTCTTACATCTGGTTTTCCTTACTGAAGTCTCGTGCAGAAACCGCGACAGCGCGACGCGACTCTTACAAAACAATTTCTAAGAAAACTTCACGGTAGAACAATTATCGGTGTCGCCACACTGCACGAGGCTTTATGAGATTTAAGAGTTATGTGTTTCACCTAGATATGCGTTTAAAATAGTCACCTAAGTATTTGTCATATTTTTAATTTCCGTTATAGCCACCGATCCGCCCGTCGAAGGCAAGTTGGGCATCCTCTTGGGCGGCCGTATCTCGTCAGACGACATCCTGTATTCTCAAGACCTAGAAGATGGCTGTTCTGTCGTGGGAGTCCCGTACTCCGAACCGGCACATAGAAACGCATTCATACTCGCTAGCGCTGACTACTGCGATCGCACTGGCGAACTATTAAAATATAACCAAGAATTTCTTCTCAAGCTCGCATCGTCTGTTGGCAAACAGGTTGTATTCTAAGAGCGTGCGTTCTGAAAGTGGGCAACGTCGCAATTAGCTGCCACATATTTCGCTGTTTTGATTAATTAGGCAATATTACTGTATGGAAATAAGAAATGTGGCTAACTAGCGAACTAGAATATTAATAATGAATTGCAATTGTAAGTAGTTTCCAAATACTTGTTTTATACATCTAAAACGAAATATTCGGTGTTACGATATTAATTGTTGCATTTCATATTCAATATTATAATTCGCTAGTTAGCCACATTTCTTATTTCCATACAGTATTGTTTCCAAATGAATCAAAACTGGTAAATATTTGACGGCTATTTACGACGTTGCCAACTTTAAGGATGCACAGTTGCACACTCTTAAGTGCATCACAGAATATTTATCTTAAGTTCTTAACCAAACAAAATCAGATTAATTCATGACAAACGCATTTTGCCCAATCAAAATCAGCTTATCCAATAACACAGAGGACATAGGATAACAAAACACAAAGAAAACAAAATTGCTAGGATCCCGAAAAATTTAATCTTGAAAAGAGAATCATACATTTTGTAAGGGACGAAAATTCCATTCATGTCAATAAGCTCTGTCCCTTCTTATGTACCTGATACGCAGGTTTTTGTGAAAGGTGCGTTGTGTTTCAGCCCTTGTACATAAGGTATGATCCGGATCCTGTCCCAGGGTTGTGCGGCGCGTTCTCACTATACCTGAGCAAGCACTTTGTGTCCAATACCCGCTGGAGAGTGCTGCCCGTACAGAGCCCCAATATCACGAGGTTCGAACAGGAAGGGACTTTCCTTAATGTAAGGCCTACTTATAACGTTTTTAAAATAACAAATCATAACACTTTTGTAGAGTAAATAAATTACAATTTCCATTGAAATTAAATAGGCTCACGATCCTCGGGAGACGGAATTCAATTAACGTAACGTCTTTTATTTCCAGGTCAACCAAGATGTTATTATAAATCATTGTGCTACAAATCTTAATTTAGGCATTAAATTGGGTTGTTGGGCTATGGGCTTCTATGGAAAAGTTAGTACGAACGTTCAAAGGGTTTGTGTTTGACATGAAAAGGTTTATTCAAAAATAATTTTATGATTTTAATGACAGGTTTGCGCCCCCTTGCTGAGGACATGCCGCGACGTTTATGGACGGGAATTGCCGAATAATATTTGGCAGATCCACACACCGATACCCACTCAAAACTAAATTACCTACCTATGTTGGATTTTTCAATTGATTTCGATTTTTGTCATATTATTTATTTAATCTAGAACAAATAAATTGTTGCTTTGTACTTGTATCATGGTATTTTACTGGTTTCCTTATTGCTTGCTCGCAATACATTTGTTTAGGCCTCTCTGTGATAAGCCGTGGCGTCGCCAGGACACTCTGCGTTCGTTATTGTCTCGTTTAATATACAGCTCGCCATCTGAAGTCTTCGAACTTATTGCGTCTACCTTCCAGAGCATGAATAAGTCATACCCTTCGTTATAAGAATTGCTCTAAAACACCACCATCATGAATATCGTTCGGAACAGATTTTCAAGTAAATAAGGAGGATTCAGGATTATAATTCTTCGTTTTGTTATGTTTACTTGGCCATGTTGCTTATAATCCATTTTATTTGTTAAATTAATTTGGCTCTGATCGCCTAACGTTAAAGAAAACGCTAACGATTTGTTTAATGTGGTTTCACTAATACAATGAAATTTTCTCTTTTCATTCTAATAAATAAGGAAATCTCATCCCTTGTTATTTTAATAACTGGAGAACCGGTATTTTAATGTAATGGAATGTTTTGCATCAAATAGGCACTTAATTAGGTACTGAATAATTTGAAGTTTAGTTGTTCGGTCATGTTTTTGTGACTTCAATGAGTTTTCAAAGTGCACTCAGATAATGAGCGTATTTCATTGAATTCCTAGTTCAATTGAACTGCGGGACATGTAGAAGGTTTGATAAAAAAGAATTTCGCCCATTGAGCTTTCGCCGTATTCCTTTTCATTATCTAGTCTCTGGTTGCGAGCTTTTTCCATTTGAGAATTGAGTTTGTTATTGATCCCAAATCTTTACTTTACCGAAAATGTTTTTTCAGCATCTTTTTATTGTAGAACATTCTTCTTCCATCTGCCTAAATGATGAATTTGTACGTTGTAAATGCGTCTGCATTTGAGTGTCGTATAAGTAAATATAATGTACCTACCGTTCTGTGCAAATGGTATTACTTATGATTCTTAAGAAAATCAGTTTGCTATTTCTCACTCCTCATATTTTTTGTAAGGATAAACACGTCTTCGCTAAGGATATCAAAATTGGAAGGGTATCTATAAAATAGGCTTATCGGAGAGCGTCGAGCGATATTTCTGTACATTATCCCATCCACATGTCATTTGAATAAGTTACGAGTAGGTTTAGTCCGTCTTATTTATTTTGAAGTAGTTTTGTATCCTAAACATTTTCACAAGGATTTATTAAATTGTTCGGGTCCAATAGTAAGCTCTTGGGTTGGTCCAGTCACATATTATAAAGTTTCCACATTCCTTATTTTGTTTTCTTTATGAAATCCTCGAAAACATTTTGTGTTCTCTCATACTAAATTAAACTTTACTGCAATAGGGTTCTGTATGCGGTAAAGGTGTCATGCACAAGTTCATTTAGTTTACTCGAGCAGAATGTTTGAGGTATTATGAAAATTTAATTAGTCTACCTCGACCCCGCTGCTGTAAGTTTACGCATGTGGAATTCGTAATGAACAAAATTAAATAATACACGAAATGTAACGCTATACTTATTAATAACAAATGATTTTCGTACCTAATAGAATTGCACCTACCTGAAATCTTAACTAGCCACAAAGTTTCCTCGTTGCAGATACGTATCTAGCGCTGCCGCTGTGAAAAGGCAAAGGGGAACTAATCTCCTTTAAGAGCGGCGCTGCGTCGTACGAGCCCCGTTCGGACAGGTCAGTCAGGTGGGATGCAAGGATGCGAGGCACGTAGCTGCCTAGCCCGCGCGGCAGTTGCGTCGTTTGCTAGTACACATGCCCTTTGTAACGCGCCGCGCTCTCGGGTGCCCCCTCGGGACGTACAATCGAGTCGTTTGAGTGGCCTGCCTCCAATTTCGTATCAGTGATAATGGTATTAGTTCGCCACGGAGTGAGAGGCTATCAGAGACGATGTTTTTATCAACTTGATATCTTTTGAAAACACGCACGTTATTAGTAATAGGGTTTTCGGTGTGTTGTTATGTTTAGAGATTAACTAAATTCATAATTTTAAGTGTTTTTCACTTATGTGGATATTCAACCATTGTATTAATTTGTAGAAGTCTTGTTAGGAACATTTCAGATGAAGCTGTCAGTTTGTAGCGTCTCTAGATGTACATTAGACATAACTATGAACGCAATACCTACACCCGAATTTTATCAAAGATTATTTCATTTGTATCGTAGCAGCAGCGGTATCAGGCCCTCGAGTATATTTACCGCTGGAAGTTATCTACCCTCCAACTGAATTATGGTTCACTACAATAACCAACCCCAAATGTAGCTGACTTTTCACTTTGTTTAGGTACTGAGCGCTTTGTCTTATTTTATCGTGCGTTTTGTACACAATATTACAGCCTTTTAAAGGTGCGATCTTTTATTTTTATGAATTGTAACGCCGTCTCTATGTATTTATATTTATCAGGTTTTTATAATGTGCGTAGATAAAAGTATTAACAGTAAAACTGTTCACTATACATTATTAAAATAATCATTACGTACAAAGTCATTATATAAGATAGTATCTAAAATATCTTTGATTAGGTACAATTATAATATCTTATACGAGTAGTTAGTTTCCTTAGAAAAACAATCAAGTTTATGGAGTAGTAAGACTTCAGAGGAGCAGGTAAATAAGCAAGATCCGAACTTGTAACTGAAACACTCGCTGTGGTTACACAGACGTCTTTCTTCACTACCTTCAGTATTGTGCAAGAATGAACGCTTACGAAAGATAAAATATCGTCAATATTCACCTCCGCGGTAGTCCACTTATCTCCGCTCAATGTTCAGGCATTTTCAGCGAAATGACGTTCATTACCAACCCACAATAGACTCGATAACAATTCTAAAAACTCGTCACTGAGAACAAAGGTTTATCATTGCGACAGAGCACTTCATGCTCGGATCGGCAGTCAGCTTCAGGCGGATTACCTACATGCGTATTCGCCTACCTCGCGAGCTTTTATTAAATACTAGCTGCGTTCCGCGGTTTCACCCGCGTAAAGTAGTTTTTTCTTTTAATCCCTATGTTCCTGTGGGAATATCGGAATAAAGTAGCCTATTTTACGCCCAGTGGTCTCAGATATCTACTAGTGAAAGTCCCGTCCAAATCGGTTCGGCCGTTACGGAGATAAGCCACAACAAACAGACAGACAGCAAAAAAAAAAAAAGTTTTTGTTGTATGGATCGTACATACTTTCATATGCATTTAGTAAAAATCTGTTATTTTGACATTACAAACAGACACTTCAATTTTATTTATTTGATTGTATGTATGAGCAGTGGTGGCCCAGTGGTAACGGCCCCGACTTACGAGTTGTAGGTCGTGGGTTCGAACCCAAGCAGGCGCTTTACTTTGTGTAAATAATTTCATCACCACTGCTCTCAAAACGGTGAAGGAAAACATCGTGAGGAAACCGGCATGTCTTAGAACCAAAAAATTCGAAGACATGTGACATCTACCAACCCGCACTGGGCCCGCGTGGTAGATTACGGCCCACTCCCTCTCACAGAGAGGAGGCCTGTGTCCCAGCAGTGGGAACATTAATAGGCTGATGATGATGTATGTATGTAGTATGTATAGATAGGCAGGTACACGAAGACGCGTGTGGAGGATTTATGACGGAATAATAAAACTTTTGTCGTTAGTTATAAGGGTCATGTGAGAGGAGACTTTGGCAATTGAATAAATTAAAAATCTAGACTGCTGACTGTCAGTCAAGGTAGGTCCAATTTGCATATATTTCAACTTAACGTTGCGAATTCCCTGCTGAACAAACCCTCTGAAAAAGTAATGTAAAAACTAAGACCAATATTCTAGCCATTTTTACTACTGAAGGTTTTAAGATAGTCTATTTGCAACTTGGATGTGGTTATCTTAGAATGACTGATAATATCTCAGAGAAATAGCGTCTCGCTTCGAGTACAGACTCGTTAGCCAATCGTGGTGATTTTTCGTCTTTAATAGTCTGTAGAAGCGGTTGGAATTCCGAAGGATTTTATCTAATAAGCTTTCATTAAGATATATTGATATGAAGAAAAACTTCGCAGACATCTTATTGTTTTAGGTGCCAATGTTGACTCATTCGACGAAGATTTTTCCTTATTTCAGTTTGCTTTTTTGCCGCATATCTTGTTACTAAACTTACAAGTTTGTGACATATACATTGAGTCAAATAATAGCACATTCAATTTAAGTTTTAAAAGCGGTGGCCAAAATTTAACCGAACGCCGAACTGTCGATTTCGGTCGAAAATAAGCTGAGTTACTGTTCTCTATAACTTCAGTGTTTGATATAACATTCATCAGTTAACTAAATATAAAATAATTGTTTCAGCAGAAAACTGCAAAGTTTTTGTTAGGAATCGTTGGTTGTTACAGTTGTTCGTCGTTGGTAACCTTTCCCACGTGAATAATTCATAACATCCAGTTTCACAATAACATTTGTTTATAGTGGGGGCTCGCTGAAACCATTGGGAAAGTAGGTACCTATATTTTTAATCAACTGTTGGTCGAAGCTGAATGTTATTCAACTATAGATCGACGAATAATGTTTCTGTTTTTTTTACGTGGCAAATAAAACAAGTATGAATTGACATCAATTATTAAAATTTTATTCCGATTTGAAAACAGACCGAAACCATTTTGTTTGCAAAATAAAATGACAAACGAGCAGCTCTACGATTTTAGTCTTAATTATCGTAAGGGCGCTTGTACACGGTAAGAAAATACCGGGGCCTACGCAAGAATTCGTGTCGTAACTAGAAAATAACTGTGTACACTGCTCGCAGCGGTATACGTAGTATCTCTAAGTAGTCTGTGCAGCGGTGTACGAAAAAAAATCTTGTCTGCGCAAGACACGACGCGGCGAACGTTGTTGCGGAGCGGTGGGGGACGGAGAAGAGATTTTAGAGGGTTCAGCCAGTAAAATCTCTTGTTTTTTGTTTCCTTTTTCATTTTGTTATAATAATAATATGCAATTATCATTCTTTTTTGCTTTGCAGTTAACATTTTTATAAATAAACGAAAATGATTATCAGACTTGTTATTACTTGCGCGCCCTACGCCCGACTGACGACTGCACGAAAAAAATCGTGTCATGTACACGTTCCGATTGGTCTTGTCTGCGGAAGACACGAAAAGTTTTCGTGTGTAGAACAGACAAAATTCTTGTCGTGTACACGAAGAATTTGTCTTGTCTGCCGCAGACACGGTAAATTTTCTTACCGTGTACAAGCACCCTAACAGTAGTAGTACCTAAGCAAAATAATTTCAGACTAATGCTACCTTAATTTAAGAAGAAACGGAAGAACGCGACGAAACATTAAACCGGATTTTAAGTAGACACTCCTACCTAAAAAGAAGGAGCATTAAAAACACAAAATTAATTTATCTCCAAGCAAAGAGATATTTTAACTTTCTCTTTTCTCAACAGAAATTTGAGCACACCCCTCGAATGAGAATTTACGAAAAACCTTCGGAATAAAATTTCAAATTACGGTATAAAGGCGATCATAATTTGCATGCAGGTGATCATCTTTAGAATAATTTCAGCCATCATTAAAACTTATGAGGCGGAAGGATCTAGCCACGTGACACAAGGAGGCTCGGGCTTTTACAGTTACTTATTTGGCGAGAAAGTTACATTTTCCATCTTTTGATGGAGTATAATTCTCAAAGACAAAGAGAATAATAGAGTAGCGATATTCAACACGATTAAAGAGATTAAGGGAAAGTATTCATTGTGTATTGTTTTTAATTATTTAATGTTTTGTTTATAAAATCCTCCATCAAAGGACCAACTTTGTAAAAATGTAAATCAACATCACTTTGATTTTTAAGAACCCATTTTCCTGCTATAACTAAGATAAATGTATTCTTATTTTCTTCCCTGAAAAACGTCACAGGTAATCTCGTTGGTCTCATCATGGGCGTGTTCACTCCGCTCGGCAATATTTTTAGATGTTAATAAAAGCAGGGCATTACTCAGACAAGTAATTTTTGCTCTCAACGAAAGCTTAAATGCGGCACAATATTCTTGAAGGTACTTACGCAGTCTAAGTGAAATCGCGTCTTCAGAACTGAACCTGAAAAATGTTGCTATTAGAATACAATACACAACAACGGCTTTAAATAAAATGTAAATTGCGCTCTTAGGAAATGTTATTCATAGAACAAGGGAAACTTCATTTATATTCAGTAGAATTACTGGGAGTGTTACGCAAAACAAAGTGAGCCGGAGCGAAATTAGACAAGTCTGCGAACATTACCGTGTGTAGGTTCCTACACGGGATAGGTACACGAGCATGAGGAATGCCTTTCAACGTCGGTATCAAGCTTCACAAAGTTGGCTGTAGCTTTAACATAATTCTGCTACACGCTACACACCGACAGTTTAAGCGCTATTTGCTATCAAAAGGGGTTTAAATATAAAGCTGATTACTTTTCAATCGTTACATCTCGCATATCGATATTCATCACAATTCTGAACACGTTATAGAGGAAATTATTTCCACTGCGTAGTCGGAAAACTCTATTTGCAATTTGTTTACACGTAGTATCTGTTGGTATATTACCGGCATCTACCATTCAAACGATCTCATCCAATATTAATTTGGCGAAATTGTGAAGTGTAGCTGAAGCGTCGACATTTCAGCGCTAGGATTGAGCAAGATTGCCGACAGTTTTTCCGATCATTATTTCCCTTGAGTGCTGGCGTAAACAGCGGGCGATTCTTTTGTAATATTGAATGCATGGGTTTTGTCTAAGTCTCTTATTTGCGTAAATACAGCGAACTTTATTAAAACGAAATTGATGGGAACTATGTTTTTAGAGTCCAATGTTTTTGTAACATCCATTCAAAATACATTATTGCGCATAATTAACGTTAAAATTGCTAGTTCGCAATTAGTTTATTTTCGGGAATGTTATTCAATGGTATGGCTCAGTTTCAAAATATTTGCATTAGGCTCTGTATGCGGGAAGAGAGCAGAGCCTCTGACAAACAGCGGGCTGCTACAATCTTACGTGGTAGGGCTGTATCTTGCATACTAAACACTTGAATAATTCTCACTTCTTAAGTCCTAGAACAAGTATAATTATGTAGAAACACATCTACCGAGAATTATATTTAAGACTTGATATTCGACATTTTGACCGACCATGATTTTGCGATTAAAGTTAAAATAAAAAATTCCAAGGAAAAGTATGATATAATTATTTATGTTCCTATCTATGATATGGTCGTTACTCTATGTAGTGTGCAGATATTTATAGGTTACCTCTGTTGTGTAAAACTTTTGGTTTTATATCCTTGGAACTTGGTTTTATAGGTGAAGCTGCAGGTGTCAGCCCTACTTCTACTGCAAATATCGAACGTCTTGTCGGATGTTATTAGCTGTGTGCGTAGCTCAAAACATTGCCTCCAAGTTTCCCAATATCAACGATATTATTCGTTTCCGCGCCTTTTATGCAAATTGACTTTGAACTCGGGGTACAAGTCAGGTCTTCATTATAAACAAGTAAACTTTTCAGACAGGTACATAATTATATTTGCGAACATTTTCTTACATGTTATAAAATGCCATCGCAATATTAGTTCTAAGCATTTTGGGGTCACTTTTACAACTTTTCTATTGTTTATCTAGACTTCTCGGGGCCAATTAAGTGTGACACACCATACTCCTAGACAAACTTACTCGGCCTTCGGCTCTTGAATATACAAATAAGTGTCAAAGAAAATCTGGAACGTGCCTACTAAGTAAGAAAAACAGATGAAAATACTTTAGTTGAGGTAAACTGTAATAAATATTTTCCACTCGACAAACAAGCTCGGGGGTACGCTACATTAAATAATATCGACATATCCAAGCCAATTTCGTACTTTCCGCTAAGCTTATTTCAGACTTCCTCACGCAAACATTCCCCCATGCGAAAATAGATTCGATTTGCATTTTAGGGTTATAAGACGGGCAATAACACATTTCCAATTTTTGGATATTACCATACGTTATTTAGCAAATGGGTTTTGATGGCCTAATAGAATATTGTTGTTAAATGTTATATTCACCTCTTGAATTCAGCACATTGCTTTAATTTTTCATTAGATACGTTTCGTTCGCCATGGTCATAAATGTAAAGCTAAAGGGTAGGTACCTAAAATGCAAATCGTATATATCCGTTTTACAGCACAGCTTAACTTTCATGGAACATGCAGTAACAGCTGTAAAATTCGGAAAATTTAAATTGTGTACACGACCGTTTGGATCGATTGAATTTAAACAAATACGTGACGTCATTGCAACGATTTACGGCACGTTCGGGTGACGAGCGCGGCGTGATGAATGTCAGCCAGCAGCCAGGCTCCCTATACGTGTGTGACACTCGTAAATTATACATGTTGCTGCCAAACATTGCCGATACGTGTACATACAGAACAAAGGAAGGGGGTTAGTAATTTATTGTAGCCTTCGAAAAGGAATTGTATGAAACCTCGGCTGGCTGACAACCGCTTTTTGACGCCCATTTGTTTATGTGAATGCTGTGTGGCTCCATGTTGGGGCACCGCTGATTTACTGATCACGAAGATCACTTTCTTTGATTAGGTTGGTGACTTAAGTTTCGTATTTATGAGTTATAATTTTTGCCTTTTACGAAATCGATAAGCTAGCTCTCTTTAAAAAAAAAGAAAAGATTTGCAAAATATTTAACAACCTGCAAATAGAATAAATTGCACCGTGCTGAGTCTATCTATACCTACTTCTGTACGTAAGTAACTGTTCACTAAAACGCTGTGCAGAGGATCACTTCATTGCTCCATCTCCTCCCCACTCAGTGGGGTGTTGTGTAAAAAATAATTAATAAGATCGCTGACTGAGGGGAAATAAAGGAAGAAAGCGCGCCTAAATCTTATATAGAAACGCCAGTCTCAGTTTACAAACATCCTCAGGCATCGCTTGACATGGAAAATTATAATGATAAATAACAGTGTGTTTATTTACTTGGATTTGGTCACGTTGGACGCAGATATAAAATTCTTTATTTTAGTATTACATGCAATGGGGTAATTTTGATGGAGCTCTGCCCTACGCTTAGCGGCCATATATCATAATGGTTCTGTAATGTAGCATCATGCGCGTTTTGTAATAAAACCGAAGGCTCGCCGCGGGTGGCGACGTAATATTGTTATAATAAGTAGCGGTTTGTTTCGCAGACATGCTTCAAATTTATCATAATTTTTTACCCAAAAAAATGCAATGTGTTTAAGAGACCTAATATTTCAGGGTACTACTTACAGAAGGTACAAGTTAATAAAGCTTTTCAGAGTTTTTCAGAATTGTAGTTATGAAAAATATCAGAAAACAAAACATGTATTTTATTAAATATAATTTTACTGTTTTCCTTTTATGTTGTAAGGTGGTTTTTAACTTCATTATGGCCGAAGTGAAAACATGACTGATGTTATCAATTAAAACAGCCTGTATAATAGGCAATTATGTTTGGTAAACGTGATTAAAAAAAGGTTTTAATGGTTGTTCCTCGGGGAGGTGCAAGTAAAGCTAATATTTGGTTTCCTGTAATATACGAGTATTACTGTAATAGTTTGGCACATTACGGTGGTGGCAGCAGTTAAATTAATCAAGCAGCTTTGCAAAATGTCGCCATTTTGGAGACACTATTGTAAATTAACTTTCACGTGAATTATGAGCATGTGCGTGTTTCTTTTGTCATTGTAGTTCTATTTCAGTTTGATGGTCGACGTTCTGTGGTTTTATTCCAACTGATGGTTTTTATTCGTAAATAAATGAAATAAAAACAAGTGGATTGCACTGAAAAACTAAAAATATATCGTAATATGTCTTGCTATATTATATATTAGAGCTACGTCTGTGGTGGGCTTCCTAAGAACAGCTAGAAACAATGTAAAATGCTAATTAGTAGTTTAAAAATTAGAAGATTTTCCGAGAAAGTTCCCGAGCAGACAATTCCTACAGTCTATTAATTAAATGCTAATAATAGAATATCGCTCTACTAACAAGTACTTAGTAAACCCGAACTGCTTTTTATAGTCGGCTAAGTTGGGTATAATAGTTGGGATAATGGGTCGTTGTGGTGCTCAGACGAGTTGGTAATGTGTAGCGCGAGTACCGCTGACTTGCTTTGTTTCTGGCGTGTCGTGTTTAGCTAAGTATAAACCACCTCGTTCTATTTTGTCGTTACGTGATTTTATTCTGATCACACCTTTCTTCCTAATTAACTTATGATAGTACCTACTTAACGTTAACTTACGATATTTTAATAAAGATATGTTTGAATAATTTACCTACGTGTTTAATTTTATTTCAAAATATTTTACTCTAATCGCCACTTCTGTGCGCCAATGTACTTTTACTTATTGCTGGAGTTGTCGATTCGTCCACAAATAAAATGAATTCGTGTGAATCTCCTCAAGAAAAAGTCATATTTATTAAAATGGTCGAGTCGCCCGAATTCGGGCGAGTTAATTCGGGCGAGTCACCAATAAGCCACATACAGGTAGTGATAGGACGAATATTTAAAGGGAGGTCGTAACTAATTATTAGTAGGTATCAATTTCCTGATCAGTAAAAGACTTTAAAACACTTCAAAAGACTTTTCAAAAGACTTTATAATGATTATATTATTTATTAAATACATAAAGTATTCTACAAGAAATGTACGGATGTTGTGTAAGTACCTAATTGGGTAAGTTTAACGAAGAATCCTGCAAATGATTTCCGTAACAAGCCAATAAATATGTATATTGAATTCCTAAGCCCCCACATCTGGCTTTTCAGGGTTCAAGCTTAACGACCCTTATTAATCTCCGTTTAATGTATGCAAATACAGTCGGCACCAGAAGTAGATTAGCAATCACGGTTCTTATCGGAATAATTGTTACTTTTTTACTTAACTAATTAAAAAGAACGATAGAGAATTTATTGTAGATAGTGTTTTATGTAGGTACCTACATAAACAAATAATATTTTGACCTATGTAATTTTTTTTTCAATATTAGCGCTTCTTACTAAGTAAAGTAACTTATTTTTCTGATTCATTGTTTTATGCATGTGGTGTTTACCTTTATGTAAATGTATTAAGTATAAATAATCAATTATTACTGATACAAATAAAGTTAAAAACATATACTTCATCCTTCATAAAATTAAAGGATAAGTACAGTTTTCTTAATTACGATAAAAACTTTTCAACTTGAAAGAACTCTACCAAAATAAACTGCTAGTTATCAGTCAGTTTATTAAAGTCATTCCCGAAAATAACAATATTCATGGCCGTCATATATTTGCTTACTTATCGCTCCTGAAGGTTTTATAGGTCTCCACTTTGTGATAAAGTATTCGAATTGCCACGAAAACTCGACACGTCCATTTGAATGAAAGCTACGGTACGTGGCCTGAATGAGCCCCGCAGACGAAAGGGGAGTTGACTGATTTGAAGAAACTTTCGCAATATGTCTGCGTTAGCAACACACCTCATTATGGCTTTTTTAAGAATCTTTAATTTTCAGTATACAGGCTGGTCCAAATAATGACGTCATAAAGAAAACCGGTCAAGAGCGAGTTGGACTCGCGCACCGAGGGTTCCGTATGGAGCTTCATTCGTATAGGTACCTAAATAGTTCTGTGCCCAGAAACTAGTCCTCTAAATTGTATGAGCCCCCATACAAATTAGAGGACTATTATTTTAATTGGCGTCAACTATGTATGTATGGGATACCCTTTAATTATCTTCTTTTTTATTTTTTGGATTTTTTCCTTTATTTGTGCTGTAAGACCTTGCTTTTTACCAAACGTGATTCTAGGTCAACGGGAACTACCGTATAGGTTTTCGACCCAAAACTTATACTTCTGGTTGACCTAGAATTATCAATTTTGGTTATAAGCAAGGTCTTACAGCACAAGTAAAGGGAAAATTCCGAAAAATAAAAAAAGTTGAAAATTAATTTTGGTACTTACAAGTTTTCTCGTATCTTTTTATTATGTTGACTGAGGACCTTGATTTTTATACACCTAATAGGGACTATAGACCTCAGTATCTGGTATACATTTCAAATTGCTAGGTCCACCTGTTAAAAATCGGTGGTAACACACGGACAGACAGACAGACGGACAAGAGAGTGATCTTATAAGGGTTCTTTTTTACCTTTGAGGTACGGAACCCTAAAAATTGATTCCTCATGCTCCCCCAGGACATGAGACATCATTTTTTTTTCTGAAACCTAGGTGGAATGTATGGCTTGCACAATATCACTAAAAAGTTGACTAGATAATTTCGAATTACCGCGTTTTCAATCAAATTTTTTGAATCTTGAAGTAGGACATCACATAAAATAATCATGTTCCTATCATAAGATAGGAAGATGATTATTTTATGTCTGAAAGAACATTCCATAACAATGAATAGAATTATTTTTAAAGCGGTTCCCATAAAATTTTCAACCTCGGAAACTATCAAGAATCGCGGAACATACATCGGGTATTTTCGGGTACCCCTGGACATGAGGAATCATTTTTTTTTATTACGTTACTATTTGGATCCCCCTGTATAATACGTGACTTTTACAGCATCAGTAGCAAAGTTTGATTTATATCCATAATTCATAACTTTCACAGCCTACACTGATTCCTTCAATGAAGCATCAATAATATTGAAGTGCTCGGCACGGTATCACTGTCGCTACGTGCTGTACACCCGCGAGTTGTTCATATTATGAGGCTAACGTGTGAGACGGTGAAACGAAGGCGAGCAGACAGCACCGTCAATTTTAAACTCCATAGGTGCTCGTATTTCCTTTGAGACTCTTTCACGCCACACTATCCGTTTGAATTATTCATATTGTCGGTAAATATCTATGAAATCGAACATGGTAGTTGAAAACGATAGATGCACGCGCAAACATTAAAGACATTACATTTCGCAATGTTGTGCAACGGTGTTCCACTGACGTTTGAATAGGTACAGTCGCACTCAATTTCATTAAATGAGCAGCACGCCTCCACGCAGACAAGGATCTTAATGATAATTGTAAAACTCACAACAATAGTACAAACAAAGGGTGAGTGCGGGAAGAATAGGCACCATGAACAACCAGTTGACTGAGGGAAACCATCAATCTTGAAGAGGGACGACACAGGGGTCCACTCCGAAAACTCTTTCTACAAAAGTTTTGTAACAACCGCGTGATAAATAGCCCGAACGGTTCAAGGTGGGCGTGAGTAACTTTTATTGCGGGCTAATGAGTAAATAGTAATAGAACCTACATATTGGGTAGTTTAGTCGTGTTCCCTAAAGTTTAATGACTTTGGTTTAATTTATGTAGGTGTACCTTTAGTTTATTTATTTAATTACACTTCATAATAGCCTGCTCTCGACCTACTGCGGGATTCCGCTTAGTTAAAGATTCATAGGCAAAATTAGTTTGCTTATTTTTAAGTACCAGACAGCATTTTCATCGACATTTGATCATCAGCTTGCACCAGGTTCTCAGCGCTTGCCCTAGACGTGTGCTGTGCAAAGAGACGTTATTTCCGGCACCGTACCTTTTGAAAGTTTTTTAAAAGATGGCTGTGATTAATTTAACGATTTCTCTTGAGTCAAGGTTCAATGCGGTTTCACGTAGTTTTCCTACGTAACTCTTGACAGGAAATTAATTTCAAACGTAGGTGAACTTTATCGTTTTAAATTAATATTTAGTTAAAAAGGAATGAAAATGTCGTCACTCAATTTCGGCTACCACAGGAGCCATTACCACTTACCTACCTTGTAATCCTGTTTATTATTCAATAGATCGGCTCCAGTACATTTATGGCGAAATTGAGAGTAGTTACAAAGGATTATTATTCGAGGCTAGCCGTTAATAAATTCAACAGTTTAATTTCCTTTGCGGTTGATTGGATGCCGCAGGGGTTCGAGCTTAGTGCTCAATGCCCAAGAAAATTGTTTCTCCATGCTACACTTTGCTTTGACAACCATTCCTACCTAGTTTTACTACTTGGGTGACTGAATACCAGCTTGGTTAACGGGAATCATTTGTTATTGAGACAATGGGAAAATTATTCACCTGTAGATTTGTAGATTTAATTAACCAATATATTAATTTCTAGATGAATTTCTTATAATTAAAAGAAAGTGATTCTGGTTTTTCTACGATCCCTTGAATAATTAAAACGGTAATTTTCTTTTTTTTTACAAAGTGACAAAGTATTCACTGCTACAGTGTGGGCGTCATCTCTCCACATTACCATTTTAAAGCTATTTTCTTTTGCTTTTCAATAGCCTTCCTTCCTTCTGCTGGGTTACTTGGTGGTATTTCATCGTGTTTTTAAATTACTATTTATTATTGCGTATTGAAGAAAGCCTATGCCATTTTTGTACGTGAAAAACGAACCTATTCAAGAATTTCGGGTCTAACTTTGGAACGTACCACATGTTGTAAATAAGAAAGTAGGGGAATTTATTGCTGACAATGAAAGGAAATCGATCCTCAAGGGGCATGAGTGTGTGGCCCCAAATCGAAAACCTTCAGTCACATGCTGCAAAGTCAGAGGGTTTGTGCGAATTGACAGCTGTGTAGGTTTTAGGACGCGGTTCGTTTTATCACCAAGGTCGGGAATTCAATTACCAGGTATGCGTGCCTGGGCAGGTACTAAATTAGAATAGCAGTTTAAAAACGGAGTTTCCATAATTCAATTTTTCAATGTTTTCAACAATAGCTACCGATATAAGTAAAAACTCGCGTAGATAGGTAGGCACATCGCCATGCAAGTCTGCATCCTACATGTAGAAACCACATAACGACAAGGAACATGTAACAATTATTAGTATAATAAGTAGTTAGCGTCGCATCTGCCTCCAGCGGATTCGGAGCCGACAATCAGCGCGGAGCAACTCCAGCGCCGAGTTAGCGCCGCGTCGTCTGCCAAGCGTTTGTCTAAGCTTAGGTAATTTCTGCGTCAACCGCGTGACGAGAAATGGCGTCCTAGATGACGCTCCGTGACGCTTTGTGCAGACTGCAGACGTATCAAAGGACTAAAGTGAATATATAATCCGATTAGATACTAACTCTTATCACAGGCATGACGTTCCTTAGTTTGTTTCTGAATGTGAATGTGTAGAATACGAATGTATGTAAGTAGTTTTTGATTTGCTTATTAGTTCTGAATATAAGGTATATTCAACAACGACTCAGTAGGTATAAGCTTAGTTCCAAAATGTTACGGTATATTACAGACAATTTACGAAACTAGAATTTTAAAATAGGAGTCTTCGCTAAAACTATGTATTTAAGCATAAATTCCTTTAAATTGTTGCTATGATACTCCTACCGTCTATCTCGAAAACAATTTTGTTTCTGCGATTCCAGTAATAACTGTGTAACATTAATATCTACAGAGAAGTAATAATCAAACAATTTTAAACTCAAACGATCTAGATTCGGGACAGTATTGTAAATTGCGATATAAGATCCGAGTTTAAATTGCTTCGCTTTATAATTGGAAAACTAAGGAACCATCTCCACTTGGAATTTTGTTTTGTGTTTCCCGAAGCAGGATTACATACGGATAACCTCGAGAAGATAAAAAAAAAAAAATCTGTTAATTGTTCGGCTTCAGGTGGTGAGCACATTTTCCGCGATTGTGGTACTTTTAGATTTTGTACGACACTATTTATAGGTTGCAATAACAACATTGTTAAGCCGCGCTGTGTCAGTCCGCGGATTGGCCGACATCCGAACATCCGTAATTAGCGAGTGCGCTAATGGTCGCAACCCGTCAGCTTTTACAATGCCTCCCGTTGCAAAAGTTCAGCATGAAAATCCGCGCAGGTTTGCACAGAAGCAGGGCGAAACACTTCGTAAATAGTCAGCACTGTCGGTTTTGTTGGCGAGTTAAAATGTGGATATTGTCGATGTTAACGGAAAGTTGTTTATGGATGCTGCGCGCGGCTTAGCGGCGCGTTTCGGTGGAAAATAACAGAACTAGAAATAATTAAATGTTTCTAATTTCGAACAGAAAGCCTTTGTTGTATTTTTTTGAATAGCATATACAACGCACACCTACCTACAACATGATATTTTCGGTAATTGTTTTTATAAATAATCTCCAGAACATTCGCTATCTAAAACAATTTCAAAGCGTTTGTACTTACAAAGAAGCCTGCGGGGGACTTATCTTAGATGAGAACAAGTCTGGAAATTTATCAAATAAATATCTAAGCTCGGGAACATAAATAAGATATGTGGTGAGACTAGAATTATGAAGCGAGCGAGATCAAAGCGTAAGTAAAGCGAGCTAGAATTCCAAGGCCGACAGTCTTGGATAATCCTTTACTCGATATGGGTGTGTCATACATATATAGCTTTCATATCTTATACAATGGACAAATGCAAATATAGTTAACAAAGTAGTTTCAAAATGAATGTAGCGTCCATGTTGTGTTGCATCTCCCAAACGGGCGACGGGCGCCTGCAGGCGCGTCGGCCGTCGTCGGGGGCAAAACCATTGTACTGGGATTTATTAGGGGCTCTACACAACTATTACCATGTAGCAAACAGATCGGGCGACCATGTCCTATTTGCAACCTTGTATACATGGCTTTAATATGAAATTGTATTAGTAAACTTTGTCGGTATACGTTTGCTGTAAACATTGGGCTCGGAGTACAGCAAAACTCAATTAGGTTATGGACAGCTCTATGTGTATTCTGGGGTTTATGAGTAAATCTCTGCGGAAATGTTCGAAGTGCTTGGAAATATGGCGGGTTGTCATGACGTCATAGTCGTATTTCGGAGAGTACTGTGTGTCACGTAGAGCGCACGTGTGTCAGTGTGAAGGTACTTTATCGCGCGTGCCACGGAACACAATTTGCGTGATGCAGCGAGCGATGGTACGGCGGGACAATGCTCGTCCCGTGAGCGCTTCCTCTAATCAACGCATTTCACAAAACAATGTTTGCATTTGACAGTAACTATCAGAGCTGTAAGATAGTAAATTATGATCTGATTAATATTCAATTAGATACATAAAATGAAAAGCGGATAAAAATATGTTTTAGACCAAATATGTTTGCTCGTAGCACTTCGTAGCACTCACGTAGCACTCTCGTTGAACTAAGTGTTAACGTTATCATTGTCAAAAGTTCATATTTCATGGTATGGAAATAAGTAGGTAATGTATGTTATTTATCTAGCAAATATTCAACAGCAATAAACAACCATAACCAGTATCAGTGCTACGACGCAAAATGTCCTCAAGACCAATAACACGTAACACTATGTGAAACGCTCGGACCAGCAACTCGTAAATAACATGAAACCTCTTATAGGCAGGCGGTCACCGCAGACGGCTTTCAAATAACTTTCAATAAACGACGCGTTGTTAGACTCAGTCCGCTGCTAACTGCGACCTCGCTGCCCTCATATTATTGAATTTTCTTAGCTTTAGCTCGGATTTTCCAATAAGTGAAGTGCTTTGTTGCTTGAAAACAGGTTTCACCCATACTTGTGTATGATGTTGTACTTGTGTGCACGTTAATTAAACTTCACAAGGAACTCATTAGGAAACCTCGAACATTTTATAATTACTTTCTTATTTAGAATTATTGCTCGCTAACAAATATACGTATGCAAAGTAAGTAGGTAGGTAACAATTTAAATCCTATTGAATACATAATACAGAAACACCTGTAACAGCGCCGGTAAACAAAATAACCTTTCATGTGTCTTGACATCTCGCAAAACAATTCATGAATTTGGGAACAGATAAGGCAATCCTTTGTGCCCAAACGAAGGGCTTATAAATTGTCAGGGGGCGGCGGAAACAAACGGCAATGCCTCAAACACCGATTGTCACCTGATCCCCTCGCACGCACACAGCCACACCCACACCTCGACACCAGTACAACACAGAAGTTCAGACTGTACTTCCGGCTAGTAGTAATTATTTAATAAGAGAAAACATCTTACATAAGTACAGGCAACTAAATATTTACCTGTCTTAGCTACGCTGAAACATTTATGAGTACATCTCGACTGATATTATTGAAACATCAATCAAAGCTTTTAAGCTAACACTAAATTATTCAGTCAGATGAAACGTGATACATCGTTCGCGAGGACTTCTTGACTTGAATGTTAACAGACACCGTTATTACGTAATTTCCAGATAAATATTATTGATACACACACCGAAACAGAAACAGCTTTTACAATAAAATACTGGGAAGTATTGTTTATTTAATCGCCGTGTACATAATCAGCCTATTAATGTTTCCACTGCTGGGACACAAGCCTCCTCTCTGTGAGAGGGAGTGGGTCGTCGCGGCCCAGTGCGGGTTGGTAGATGTCACATGTCTTCGAATTTTGTGGTTCTAAGACATGCCGGTTTCCTCACGATGTTTTCCTTCGCCGTTTTGAGAGCAGTGGTGATCGCCTTGTACATCGCGGAGACAAAGTAGTAAACATTTTTTTTTTGTAGCTAAAATAATAAATTGGAACTCATCTTTTGCTATCTAAGTAAATGTCTCTTCACTATTTACAATTAGTTGTTAGGAAAATAATAAACTGAATGTTTGCGCTTCCCTTGGCACTCGTGATCTCGTACACTACAGACTACACAGGTCGCCGTCTGCCGACACCTGACGTCTTACAAACTTTATTGCGTGCCGTCTTCATTAAATTCAGTTTCTTTGAAGTTTGCATACTACGCTTTCACTACACACTTTGTCTAACTCCCGCTGTAATTCACTTTATTTAAATAACTTCTACGAGTATTCCACGTCTGTGAGCGTCTTACTAGGTAATTATAAATCTAGTTTACCCGCAAATAAGTTTACTGTAAGTTGAATTTGAGTGGGTCGCATTAGGCAAAAGACGGGCGACGTGATCAGAATTTTAAAGCTTCTAGATATTTATTCTGCTGCCGAAAAATAAATTGAAATGACGTCATTGAATACCTCCAGTGACTGGCTCTGTCGGTACTAATGTACTTTAACAGAAAACGAAACGAAATACGTACTATACCTACCGGTACTCGTAGGTTCGTATAGAACTGTAATGTTAGAGAACCTAAAGTGGTATCTGACGGCCCAGGGGAAATCATCCGAAAAATCTCTGTGATTCCCGAATTCATGTGCGATTCATACCTAAGCACTGGACCAGTGCGAGTGTTATTGAAACTGTTATACGACTCATTACGGCAGTCTAGACACTAGCTAAGCAGATTCTCATATCTGCGACACCATGTTAATATAAAACACCTAATTTTGCTTTAAAATGCACCGCACGATAGCTTGCTAACGATATTTTTGTTGTATTGATTTATTTAAGCCTCCATTAACTTTGCAAGACCATTCTGGCGTCTTATCCTACGCATAAACCTATTCTCTGATCCGCTTACCGAGTACCCGCGTCACGAGCTTAGCTAATGGACTAAAGTATACTTGTGAACATTATTATACATACCAATACGTATACTTCATTGTTTACTTTATTGTTGATAAATAGAATTTATCTGAAAACACAAAATACCGATGTGAGATGGATTTCAGACATTAATGGGAACCTGTGTACTGTACAATAGATAGGTGATGTACTCAGGTATCTATTGTTTACGATTTCAATAGCTGGAACGTGATTTATGGTAATCGGATAGCGATTGATTGTACATTGTTTAATGTAACTAGATGGCGTCCGAATTGGTGATAAAGTCATTATTAAAAAGTTCACGCCACGCTACCTCCATATTGACAAAACTGATTCAGTTCACAATCATTCCCTGTGAATAATGTTCGCTCGATAAAAGTGATGTACGGCACTGATACCAACAATTTTAATTAAGGTAAAATTTCAGTTTCGGTGTCTGTGACGCGCCCGCCATGAAACTTGTTGAAATATGCATCAAAGGAAGCTGGCAAATTGAACGCATCACGAACAAGCGTGACTGCCGATGGACCGTGAGTACATACACGTTATATTATAGCACAAGCGACAGCACTAGCCAATCAATCAATCAATCAGCCGATCACTAAAATAGGAAGCAAAAACGGTAGTACTTCAGAGACTGAAGTAATAAAAGTGTTGTTCGTGAGCACATTTTATGAGAGCATTTATTTATATAGCGTACGTAACGCTCGTGGGGTACAAAAAGGTTACCAAAAGGTTGTGTTTAACGCTCACGTTATCATAATAACGATACAACAAGTACGGTACGGTACGGTTTTCGATCGGAGTCGGAGATGGCGTACATCCGGTTCCGGGAGTGAAGCGACTATTTCTGCGCCACGATACAGAACGCCAAACGACCTCCCCTCATTTCATACTTTACCATCTCATTATTTTTACACTGAAAGATAACATTGAGTGACATGTACTTTATATGATTATTACTGTATGTTTTATTCTCGCTAGTTTTGCGTTCAAAATATTGTGTTAGATACTACATCCAGGAATGCTATGAAGTCTGCCTCGAGCAGTGTTTAATTAATTAAATATAAAGTCTTATTAAACTGCTGTTTAATTAAATTACATTACATTATATTATCCACAAAGGAAATTTATTGTAGATCAAGAAATATAAACACTTAACAATTATGGACAATGAAATAAACCGTCACAAACAGAAGAAGTTTCCCAGCACAGGTGCGCCCTAATTTAATATACACGAGCGAATAATAATATACAAATATTTCAAAACTTCCACACTTAGGAGCATTACAAATATGTTTTGAAAGGAAGTTTTCGTAACAAAGTTATTATTACAATCACTGGCAATGTGTGGGGTGTTCCGAGACGCGAGACATACGCAACCTCGCTCGAGGGTTCATTCCTGTTATAATAACAACGAAATTGAGTTCAATTATTATCAGATTAAGAACGAAACGACAAAGGCTTTGTACCTCTAGATCTATTATTGTGTACAGACTCTCCTATTATCCGTATTTTCGTATTACAAAGTTTATTATTCCGTCGGTACCCGGCAATAGGGTGCGCTATTAAAAGATTTTCAAAGGAGAGGAGCTCTTTGTCCCCGGCGGCAGATAGAATGCCCATAGTTTAGTAATAGGCGATTGTTATCTAGTCTAGTACATAGGTAATTTTTCTTAACAAGCTCTAAATGAAATGCGGGATCACGCTCCGCTCGTCCAGTCGCGATTCATCGGCAGGATATCGACGCTATTCTAGCAAATAGGCCGGAATGAGCACATTGAGCACGCATTCTCGTTTGTGAGCGCCTGCCTGGCGGCGAACTTCTCTCTATTACGTATTTCCCAAATAGGATAGCTCCGGTTATGATTGTGCCGACTATCGCCGGGATTTAGGAAAACTTGTTTCACTACTCTACTAGAACATCTAACAATATCAAATTTTATTTAAATCCAAAAGGATACCAAAAGAAAATTGGCTGTCCGCAGTATAACAGCTTCAAGCTTATAGTTTCCCACTCAATTTTATATCCAAATTTCAACTCTCGGCTCGGCTCACTGATATGAACGTCACGTTCTCCGCTTATAAGCTAAGAATTTTGCAATTCAAACAAGTTTCATGTAGCTAACTTTATAAGTTACCTACCCAAGTTTTAATTAGAATTTATTAGACGTCCAGTACTTTATTTATCAGCTAACGGGAAACTAATTTTAAACTTTCTTTCGTAAACAAAGAAACCTTAGACAAGGTGTTTGTGTGCATGTGGGTACAATCCTACTTGTACAGTGGAGTGCAAGTTTAAAAGCGGCGAGTGTATAAATTGAAGAGTGTCGGCAGATAGACAACGTTCCCGACTTGACACAAAGATGTGGGTTTAGGGCGATCTGTTAGAGGCTCGTAGAGATAGTGCGCCGAATTGAATGCTGCCCGTTTGCTGGCTTATCCCAGTGTAAAAGATACTTTGTTATTTTTTATTTGCGTTCTCCAGGCACTTGCTCGGTGATAACACTATTTTCCTTAATACAACTCCCACATAATCCATAATGCAAAACTTTATATATTACACTACTTTCCTTTTTGTTAACGTAAGCAATTGTGGAATGAAAACGTCCAATGGGAATTATTACTCGGGTAGGTAAGCTCATTCGAGTTATCTGATATATTAACTCTTACACAAACAGGTATAATAAACAGTTATGTCAAAAGACGGTTACGTCGCCATATTTTTATGGTCCTATTTAGCGGCATCCAATAGGCATAAAATAGATATCTGCGCGTCAGCTTTACAACATTATTTTACGTTCATCAATTATCGGCATTTCAGCGTCGATCCAACTGACAATAAGAACAAAAAAGGAATGTTTTATTTAATTTTGTCTTTGAAAGGAACGCTGTCTTTGATAGAGTAAGCGCTGGATATAGTTCGTGATTACATAGAGGACTACGAAGCGTAGCACGGTGAAATAACAACGTGAGCCTCTGTGGAACAGAACACCGCCCGATGGCACTCTCGTAGCCCGTAGCACTTGCAAAAACGCAAGGTAATGCGAGAATTTCCTCCAAGTGTTCACTGCTTTTGTATTTGTAGCAAGGATTACACATTTCGAGGACACAGTTGTAGGTGTTTCTAATAGTTACTTAATAGCTTTGTTTAAAGTACTATTGTCAACTGAGAATTCTCGTAGCAAGTTGCTACGAATTTCGTAGCAGCGTAATTACTTTGTAATGTGTTCGAATCATTACGAATAATAAAGGTCGGCTTTATTTTGGTTAATTAATATTTCTTTTATGTCCCGAAAACAGAGATAACTACCTAATTAAAAAGATTTTCGTCTTGTACACAAACGATTTTGGAACAATAACATAAAAATTAATGAAGGTTCTCTACGTGACCGGGACTTGCTATGTTCTGGTTATTGGACGGCCAGCCCAACAAAACGACAATATAAAGTCATGAGCAGGCTATATCAAGACTGCTGAGTAATACTCGTCATATAATAAGAAAGGGTCTTACATAAAATGAATTTACTATGATATCAAGTGTGAAGGTGGGTCATAAATTCTTATGAAAAGCCGCGTCTATTTATAAAGTAGACGGGTCTAGCTTTATTACTCGGCTTGTAACAGCTTAAACTGCTTTTAGCGAGCTCAGTACATGGTCGTGGAGTCTCGGGGGAGATGTGAAGGCTGTGCGGCGGGGCTGGCAGGTCTGCTGCTTATTTGTACAACAAACCGACAATGCCGCCGAGATCAAAGGTACAGGAATTAATTTGCGAACGCTATCTCTCGCCCCTCGCCATGCGAGTCCCCAGACCATGATAAACCCTAAAAAAATATTATCCTTTTTCGTATTCCTTTTCTCGTACTGAGCGCCGGTGTTCCGGTGCTCGCCGGTGGAAGGATTAACGAATATTTCGGCAGAGTGCGGCACGACTGACTGAAACGTCGATATCACAAAGATTTATCATTTATCTTAAACTCAGAATCAGAAAAGTAATTCTAAATACAAGGTGGTTCTAAAAAAAAGTTGATTTCCATAATGAAGTTGGGTAACCCCCCCCATAAGTCTCAATCCTGTGGAAATATCGGATTTGGATGAAATTTGGCACTCCTTGTGCCAAATTTCATCCAAATCCGTTCAGCTGTTTTAGCGTGAAAGCGTAAAAAATAAACAAAACTTACTTTCGCATTTATAATATTAGTGAACAAATATTATAAATAATAGTGAACAAACAAAAATATCGACTGATATTTACATATTTACCAAGTGAACGGATTTCATAAATAAATAATATACATTCAGTGCATTTTGATGGTAGGTAAACACAGCCAGAATACTGTGCATGCCTGTTTTAATTAAACGTTAAAAGTTATGCAAACAAATGTTGAAATAAAAACGATGGCAAATGCATTGGACCTAATTTATTATGTTCAGCTACGCAGGCGTAGGTACAGCATGTGTAAACAAGATGCATTTCATTACGTAAGTCAATATCAACATGTTTACCACCCCGCATCTAAATACCTATTTGAAGAGAACTTGCAAGTCTGTTTTCATGCATGTTATTATACACAGGCCATGGAGCTTATAAAATATGAGTATGTGTATTTTCTTTAAGAATAAAGTTTTGTATTAAAATTGCTACGTCATTTGCATATTTGGCATGAAATCAACTGATCTTCATATTCAAATACTAAAAGACCTTATAATTTGACTATAGGGATGTTGACATAGTTTTTTTTAAGTCCATTTTATAGATTATAAAAAATTTTGGACACGCGTATATAAAATTGAGTTGGCAGTACGTTAAAATGTGGTATGACGTCACTGGCCGGTAGATTTTATACCGACTTGTGACGTAGCGAGTTCCCACTCCGCAATTTTAATGCGTTTTATCTAAACCATTTTTTATTAATATAATAAAGCAAAAAATAAGTATCTAATATTTTTTTACTATCTGACTGACGGACTAAATAGTTTTTTTTGCTCATATTATAAGAAGTAATTTACTAATTCGTTATTATATATGTTACTTCTAAGCATCGCTCACTAGATCCAAAATACTCATTATAACGATAGCCTGCTGAACTGTCTATAATTAACGTGAAATACGCTACGCTGGATAATTACGTCAAAATAGATACCCGTTATCAATTTTAGTAGCGAAAAGGTGCTCCAATTAAGGTTGATATTGTTTCTGATAATTGATGTTGAAAAGTTAATTTTTGACCCTATAAAGTTGACAAAAAAAATAAAAGGCGTACTAAAAGTTTTTAAAGAATATTAAATATATTTCTATAAAACTTCACAAAAGATAAAAAGAAGTTTTATTACTTAAACTAAAAAGGTCGTATTTTTTTAAGGTTCTGTGTATAAAGCTAAGTAAAGTTAGCAGTGTATTTAAGGGCGATCCCTTGATTACTAATCTAGTGGAGTAGATAAATAAGATAGGTAACAAATTACCTCTTACTTGGACGGAGAAAGGAGCTTGTTACTTTAAGATGGTTTGCACACTACACTGATTAACTGGGAAATTAGATTTAAGGTAAATAGATCTTGAGGAAATGTAAGGAAACCACAAGTTTATTGTGGTTGAAGTTATTTACAACCTGTAATGAAGCTTGCAAAAAATACCTTGTTTTATTTGTCAGTTGTCAGTCAGAATGTTCATACTATCAAAGGTTGAATAGGTAATATCACAAGAAAAATGACGCAATTTTTTTAGAATTTTAAAAGTGTTCGTTCAAATTTTCACATTTTTATAAAACGCCCTCACTATTCACTATAATCTTGACTTAAACGTGTGTGCACATCCTAAGCTGCTGAGGTGGAGCAGAACGTCGCTCGATGGAGGCAATATGTTAAGGTAATGGACCGGCCCTCGGAGTGCACTTGATTAAGTCGATCCCTGATAGCGACGCGATGAGCCTATCAACTAGCCACTCAGCCGGACTCCTAACAAAAGTAACTATGTGCCCAAATACAGCACTACCTATCAGATATTAATTGGACATTTACATAATTATACGATCTTCAGTATGGCAGAATAGGACGATATCGATGGGAATTAATTAAGATTCCAAACTGGAGAGCAGGACTAATTAAGAGTTGTTCAGTTATATAATCCATTGAAGTTTGTTAAGTAATAAGATCTTGCTATGAGAGGTTATTACTGCTCTAATGAAGCACAAAAACAAGAAACAAGTAACCTACTTACTAATTATTACCAATATTATTATAGGCAAAAAAAGGTAAAACACGTACCTAATAATTAATTAAGCAAATAATAAACTATTAAAGCGTCGAAAAAAAATCTTGTTAGTTCAGTTCAGACATTTCAGACGTTGATTAGGATTTTTTTTTTTTTTAAACGACGTCTATTTTCGAATAAATGTCCAGCCTTGATAGAGTTTTTAATGAAAAATGGCGTCTTCCACTAGATCCCTTGGGTTAATCTGCGTAAATAGCCGACCATCCTGTTAAATAGCGGAGGCACATCGCGTGATGGCGCCGAGTGTTCTTCATTAAGTCGATATCCCGGGACCACTCCGCCGCGAAATGTGCTTTGGCTAACGTTTATTTTCAGTGTTTTTACTTCTATCCCACTTTAATTTATAACAATTGTTATGGCATTGTTATCTTTGGCTGTATATCTGATAGAACTTACTTTTTCGTATTCCATAGAATGGCACTAAGTAATTGCAATATGTTTGTATTGCATGCGTTACAAATCCCCGTGTTTGCAGGGCACGGCGATTCTAAACACGAATTAGGCCAGTTAGGGGACAGCTTCGCCAAGAGATGTGGCCGATAGGGGCCGGTCGAGATCCCTCGTGCTCAATACGATTGATTTAGCTTTATTGCTGGTAATAAATTTACCCCTCACTAGCTATTTTATTATTTTACTTAGTCACATATATTTAGTGGAAACATGAAAGCTACTTCATTTTTATTAGATTTCTTTGAACTCGTCTGTGATTAAATTTTCTTCTTACTTTTCTTCGTTCTTCGTAGCGTATTATACTCGGCTGGAGTAAAGTATTTGTAGTAAACTTTGATGGCAGACTCTGTTGTCTGGGGTTATACTGTCCCCGGCGACATTGTTGCATGAAGAGACTTTACGATATTCTGCTGCGCAGGCAAAATGTTCCTTTAGTACCGATATCATTCCGTAAAAGTAAATAACGTTTCAGCTCACCGATAATACGTCGGAGCAGTTTAACGAGTCAGTGTGAAAGATTTACCTGTTCCAGTGCATTGTAATGGTTGAAACGTTTAACATTCTTCTGGCTGTGTGCCAGCTGCCTATTATTGCAGCTATTATTTCGTGCTAGCTTCCGAGAGTAATGAATGTAAATTGTATTTATAGGGAGTAACCGTCCGCGGGCGTCTGTGAAGTTGTAGCCGAACAAAGGGCGTCGAAGACGGCGAGTAAACAAGTTGCAATAAGTTTCACGGCGAGCCTGACATTTACTCACTCCTATACCTTGCTACAGCTCGCCGCCTCTCTAAATGCCATTATTGCAGTCTACTCCAACTGTTGAACACAAGACTTTATTCCTTCACTGCTTGAATATACTTTGTGAAGAAGAAGTCACTTCGTTGTCTTCTTTAGAAAGCACTCTGTCTTAAGCTCTGTTCATAATGCTCTATTAAAAAAATATGATATTATAATCTTGTATACGATAGCTATAAACTATGAAGCTGCACCTACCGTTTAAAATTGCCTACAATTTGCCTACGATACCTTAATTAGGTATTTAATATTCCACCTTATTTTCACTTTGATTTAAATCGTGTCTATAACACAAACGATATCGCTTGAAGCGAGGAAACCTTTTTAGTATTCCACGATTCGGCACTTTATTTACTTCAACATTGACTGTACTCCACATGGACTGGACCTTTTGTGTTTGATACAAATAAAGCAGGAAACATTTAAGGTACGTGACGGAAAATTCCATAGGTGTAAGGGCCGGGGCAGGGGGCATGCGAGGGCGGGGGCGGCAAGTCGTCGCGCGGAGATTAGGCCGGCCGGCGGAGGCTACAATTCAATTTTCCGGTGAAGCCGCGGCCGCCGCGAAAGGGTTCTCACTCTCGTTACGCTACGATAAGGAGCTGCACCCATTGATTGTACCACACCCTTACTTTATCCTAGAACTGTAGTTTGACGAATGTAGGCATGTAGGCACCTATTGACACTATTCGGACTACATACACATCTCATTCATAGACTTATTCTGAAAGAGTTTTAACTTTATTCAGTTTTAAAACTTAAAGATTTTACGGTATTATTACAACAAAAAAAAAAATAAACAAAATTCAACAATTTTGTTTTCATAATGATGGAGGAAAAAGTTAGTCTATTTTTACTTTTACGTTCAATAAGGTTACCCGAAGGCAATAACGTTATCTTTCCTAAGCATTAAAATTTAATGAAAGCAGGCAGAAAGGCCATGTGAACACAGCTCTTAGTAAACACATACTTTTGCTTACAAGATTATGTAGATATTCGGAATTGTTTTGCTCAGCAACCTGCGAAATGGGATTAAGGTAAAACCGAAGGAATCTGTATGAAAACAATATCTCTTTAATTCCACAATAGTGTAATGTGGTGTCCTTAATCCGCGCAACGGCTCAAAACAGACGATTTAACTAGACCACAATATGGTTTTGCCTGCCTTATCGGGCATACCGTGCAGGATTGCAAATGCATGCGGCTCACTCGCCCTTCAAATAAGATTATTTATGGTATAGTTTATATACCCTAGATATGACTGTCTTTAGGTACAAGTTATGAGTTAAATAGTCACAAATATTGTATAGAGGTTATTCGGTGCAGATTCTTAGCAACGAAACAAAAAAGAAAATTATTCAAAAAACAAAAACCCGACTGCAAAAACACATAACTGCATGAAAAGAAAAAAACAAGCATCAATAGTATTTTGGTATCGCAGGCGGGGACAAACTTATAATAACCGGAAATATGGTGTCACTTTTGTTTGTCGCCGCCTAAGATTGTAATGCTTGCTTTTCTCTTTTCAGATATGTATGTGTTTTGGCAATCGGGGTTTTTTAATAATTTTCAATTTTTCAAGCTTTTTAGTTTAGTCGGAATTGACTCATTACTAGCTTTTATTTGATACCAATATTGTTGTAATTTATTTATAAAAACCTTCCCCTCCTTTTTTTGTATTTGCAGATGCAATATATAAATATTATATAGCCTATGTCACTCGCACGATTAAGACGAATCTAACGACACCTCATATCATATGTTAAAATCCATCAAGCTGTTTAGGCTACAGAGTGTGCCAAAGAAATAGACATACATACATAAATACATACAAACATACATGCATACATACATACAAACTCTCGAAAAACATTACCCTCCTTCTGGGGGTGGGGTAAAAAAGTGGGGTAAAAAACCGGCCAAGTGCGTGTCGGACCACGCACAATGAAGGGTTCCGAAGAACATACTTAACATTGTAATTCAAAAAATGTTCTACCATAACATCGATTTAAGTTCGTCACGGTCAATTTTCCAACCGCAAATGTAAGTTTTTAACCGCAAAAATATATTTTTATGTGATAAAACTACAAATTAACCATTTTCGGAATTTTTTCTTTACTTGTGTCTTTCATGATTCTAGGTCAACGGGAAGTACCCAATAGGTTTTCAGTTATTTGCAAGTATCAAAATATTTCACATTAATGACCGTATTTTTTATTGCGTTTGGAGCTCCAAGGGACCGTAGAACTGTTAGTAGTATTTGATATTAATTTCAACTGATACCTCCACGCGCTCCTGAGATGCGGACTCCGGACGGACAGACAATGAAGAGATCCTATAAGGGTTTTTCCTCTTGATAGAACCTTAAAAAAGTGCTATTTCTTTTCTTGTTTTAAATAAGTAACTAAAGAAATTAATGTCGTGATTTCTTTAATTTAATTTGAAAAAACTATGTATGATTTTAATATCGATTTATAATATCCACTGTGGCAACACTGTCAAAGCACAAATGATTAATATTGTAAGAAACTTTTAAATGTATTTCCATTATGGCAACTGAATGTATTATTTTACTTTGACAACACTTAGAAATAACGGTTATGATATTATCGTTATTTCTGGGTGGGGTCGAAAGTCGTTTTAAATGGTAAAATGTAATGGATAGTCAGTCTTCGTTTGATTGTGAAGTAGTACAGTTGTGTGCATTAAAAGTATTAGCAAGAAAAGAGCGTTTTTCTTAACAAGTCAGAAGTGACAAGAACCACGAGCTAGCTGTTGGTGAAATCGTAAGTAGTTTTATGAATTCTATATACATTATTCGTTATTTTTATCCCAGTTATGTTCAGTGAGCATTAAGTATGGTTATTATGTAGTCTCATGATTCGGTAGCAATCATTGTGGCGTATTTCCCAGATGGTTAATATTTAAATCATAGTTAAAAGTAATTGGGCCGATGCACGTGCTACCTTTGGTCGAGGCAACTCCTCGATAAGGTTATCGTTGCGTTGGACTAATTTAAAATAATATAATGAGTAAATGGTTGGGCCGATGCACGTGCTACCTTTGGTCGAGGCAACTCCTCGATAGGGTTATCGTTGCGTTGGACTAATTATAAACAATAAGTAAAATAGTTGGACCAGTGCACGTGGTACTCTTGGTCGAGGCAACTCCTCGATAGATCTATCATTGCATTGGACAGCTTGGAAAATAAATAAATTAAAAATTGTACGAGTGAATGTTGGGAATTTCGCCACAGGATTTCACTTTGAATAGTATTTTAACTCTGTCTGCTCCGTTCACTGAATTTTCTGAGCAGCTTTATAGTTTGTTGATGGTACGGTGGTATGGTAGTTTGGTTATGTTTTGTTTGCTGGTTTGTTTAAGCAGCAGCTTAGATTTTGTTGATTGCGGTTATGACTAATGACTGCATGAGATATTGTATTATAAAATGTAATATACTGTAGTCTCCTATGCGGCGTGCACTCGGGTTCAGCCATGTAGGTGAGCTGTTCAGAGATGTACGAGTATAGTGTAGATAGACTCCTATGCGGCGTGCACTCGGGTTCAGCCATGTAGGTGAGCTGTTCAGAGATGTACGAGTATAGTGTAGTCCCATGCGGCGTGCACTCGGGTTCAGCCATGTAGGTGAGCTGTTCAGAGATGTACGAGTATGGTGTAGATTCCTATGCGGCGTGCACTCGGGTTCAGCCATGTAGGTGAGCTGTTCAGAGATGTACGAGTATAGTAGACCCATGCGGCGTGCACTCGGGTTCAGCCATGTAGGTGAGCTGTTCAGAGATGTACGAGTATGGTGTAGATTCCTATGCGGCGTGCACTCGGGTTCAGCCATGTAGGTGAGCTGTTCAGAGATGTACGAGTATAGTAGACCCATGCGGCGTGCACTCGGGTTCAGCCATGTAGGTGAGCTGTTCAGAGATGTACGAGTATGGTGTAGATTCCTATGCGGCGTGCACTCGGGTTCAGCCATGTAGGTGAGCTGTTCAGAGATGTACGAGTATAGTAGACCCATGCGGCGTGCACTCGGGTTCAGCCATGTAGGTGAGCTGTTCAGAGATGTACGAGTATGGTGTAGACTCCTATGCGGCGTGCACTCGGGTTCAGACATGTAGGTGATCTGTTCAGAGATGTACGAGTATAGTGTAGACTGTTATGCGGCGTGCACTCGGGTTCAGCCATGTAGGTGAGCTGTTCAGAGATGTACGAGTATAGCGTAGACCCATGCGGCGTGCACTCGGGTTCAGCCATGTAGGTGAGCTGTTCAGAGATGTACGAGTATGGTGTAGACTCCTTGCGGGGTGCACTCGGGTTCAGCCATGTAGGTGAGCTGTTCAAAAATGTTCGAGTATAGTGTAGATCCCTATACGGCGTGCACTGTGGTTTAGCCATGTGGGCGACCTATGATGTACGAGTATAGTGTAGATAGACCCTGTAAAGTTTAAGAGTTCTTTACGGCTTACACTCTAGTTTAGCCATGTAGGTGAGCTTTATGGAGATGTATGCGTACAGATTATTACAGCCATGTAGGCGAGCTGTACTTCAGTTTAAAAATAAAGATGTACGAGTATAACTTCTAGTTCCTTACGGCTTACACTCTAGTTCAGCCATGTAGGTGAGCTTTAGAGATGTATGCGTATAGTTTATTACAGTCATGTAGGCGAGCTGTAGTTCAGAGTTTAAAAATAAGATGTACGAGTATAACTTATAGTTCTTTACGGCTTACACTCTAGTTTAGCCATGTAGGTGAGCTTTATGGAGATGTATGCGTACAGATTATTACAGCCATGTAGGCGAGCTGTACTTCAGTTTAAAAATAAAGATGAACGAGTATAACTTCTAGTTCCTTACGGCTTACACTCTAGTTCAGCCATATAGGTGAGCTTTAGAGATGTATGCGTATAGTTTATTACAGTCATGTAGGCGAGCTGTAGTTCAGAATTTAAAAATAAAGATGTACGAGTATAACTTATAGTTCTTTACGGCTTGCACTCATTATTACAGCCATGTAGGCGAGCTGTACTTCAGTTTAAAAATAAAGATGTACGAGTATAACTTCTAGTTCCTTACGGCTTACACTCTAGTTCAGCCATATAGGTGAGCTTTAGAGATGTATGCGTATAGTTTATTACAGTCATGTAGGCGAGCTGTAGTTCAGAGTTTAAAAATAAAGATGTACGAGTATAACTTATAGTTCTTTACGGCTTACACTCTAGTTTAGCCATGTAGGTGAGCTTTATGGAGATGTATGCGTACAGATTATTACAGCCATGTAGGCGAGCTGTACTTCAGTTTAAAAATAAAGATGTACGAGTATAACTTCTAGTTCCTTACGGCTTACACTCTAGTTCAGTCATATAGGTGAGCTTTAGAGATGTATGCGTATAGTTTATTAGTCATGTAGGCGAGCTGTAGTTCAGAGTTTAAAAATAAAGATGTACGAGTATAACTTATAGTTCTTTACGGCTTGCACTCTAGTTTAGCCATGTAGGTGAGCTTTATGGAGATGTACGCGTATAGTTTATTGCAGCCATGTAGGTGAGCTGAAGTGCAAAGCCTTGTTATCTTAAGCAGCCATGTAGGTGAGCTGTAGTTCAGAGTTTAACGTAGGCGCTTGTGTAATTTTGTGCAACCATATAGGTGAGCTATAGTTCAGAGTTCAACGTACCTACGTTAAACTCAGTTACAATAAGCACCTGCTTATTTAATCTTATGCAGCCATGTAGGTGAGCTGTAGTTCAAAGTTTAACGAAGGCACTTATGTTATTCTATGCAGCCATGTGTGCTGTTAGTAAGTCATGTAGGTGTGAAAATGATGGCCGAAAGGCAGTAGATTGTATAAATTATGGAATGCTAGAAAGCAAAAGAACTGTCTTGAAGAAAGAACAATGGCAGCTTGTAACACACATTGTATTATTTGAAATTAGATCACTGCGTCTTTAAATGAAAAATATCCTATTTAGCTCTGCGGCTGAACTAGTTTGTGCAATATTTTTATTAGAGAAAGCAGAGATTAATATTTAGTAACACAAGCATCTGGTCAAGAGTTGTAAACTGTCAATGGTTGACAATGTCCAACCAAGCTACATATTTTTTTAGGACTCTAATCCTATTTCAAAATTATTATTACATTTTTGACATTTTTCCTAGTTTTTGCAATATTCTTAGGTAAGGAAGAACACACAGAGACCTAGATAGTCAATTCTTTCGAATAAGTGTCACTTTTCAGATGTTTCAAATAAGATTTCGCCATTGTTTTGTATTAAGATCTGCCAAACATAAACGGTTCTGGAAGTTCTATTACCAAACCGAAATTTCAGAGTTGATATTGAAACTGAATCAGTGATTAATGGGACAGAATTTTATTGAACTACTGTTATGAAGGATAATGAATTTTCTATACCCTTCAAATAAAGTGACCGATATATATTTAATATCAATTGGAACTTTACGTCTATAATTATGTTGAGGTAGAGTCTACCATAGGAGCATTACTCGGGCAATATTATCTCGACTTGAAGTACACGAATTAATCCAAATCAAGAATATCGTTTACATCAAGGCTTTTATAAAATAATTAATACTCAATACTTTAATTGCATTCCACAATGTGTACTTAGGTGGTAAGTTAAAATTATATGTGATCATTATGGACCCTGTCGGGCACAGCAAAATAGTCTTAGTCTTATAATATCATCAATCTTCCGAACTAAATCTAATATTATTATATTAGGTTATTTTTTATTCCTTTTATTTTACACAAATCATAGAAATATAAAAGAAATATAAACTTATATATATGACAAACCTTTAAACGAATTCAAAATCAATATTGGTAGACCAACTCAAAAGTGTCGAAAATTTACAAGCACCGACTAGAATCATTTTAATTTCAGATCATGGCATAGTTTTCCCTTCGAAACAGCTTAAAGACTTTGTGCTAGGGAAGTTAAAAATTTACTAAACGCTTAATCGCTTACTTGTCCTGGAGGAAATTGCCAAGCCTATAGGTTCAACCAGACGATTCTGACGACCTTGTCTACTCAAAAGTTTGAGTTTGCGTTCGTTCGCATCTTGAACCAGCAACTGGTTAAAGTGCGATGGGTCATCATCATCAACGCCATTATCGCGACAATAAATAAATAATAAAGTGCATCAGAATTGTTTATTCGACATTAGGTTTAAAGGGTCGTCTGAAAACAATTTCCAGAATAATGAGCCTAATCTGTAGGTAGAAGATTTAGTCCCACCCATTCCTTCAAATATTGACGAAATATAAGAATTAAAGCCTGTAATTAAATCTTGTTTAATGCTAATTATATTTGAATCATTTTGCAATTCGGTTAAATATACAAAAACCAAAGACGTATAAAAGATTATTTATTTCAACAAAGATGGAATAAAGTAATATGCCAGACTTAAATTAAATAAATAGGTGTTTCATTCATTTCATTTCTTGACACCGTGGATCAACATCAAATCGTTAGGAATTCAAAAATCCTCTGGTTCATTATTGATTTGTCAGACTTTTAATAAATCGTTAATTTATTTATAATATAAAATGGTTGTTAAAATTAGTTTCAACCCCGTCGGTTTCGTGTCGCGAGTGCGATTGCTGAGCGTGGGGTCCTGGGTTCGATTCCCAGGTTGGGCAGGGTGTTCTTTGATTTTTCCACTAGGAATTACATAGTAGCAGCCTGGCGATTGGACGTTGGACACCCCGTGCCTCGCAAAGCACGTGAAGCTGGTGGTCCTGCGCCTGATCTCTACCCGGTCGTGTTGGGTTGCTGTCCCGTCGGACTGTAGGAGAGCAGGAGAGCAGAGTGCATCTGTTTACGCACACACACTTATGCACTATGCCTCCTGCTTGCTTGGCTGGTCACTGTTGAGATTGGCCGCCCCTTGGCTGGTCTCTGGTGAGATTGGCCGCCTCGTGGCCGGGAGGATTCGTTCAAGAGGATTTATACAAGTGAAGTGAAGTGATGTGATGTGATGTGAAGTGCATACTCGTTTCTCTTTTATCAGGTATAGATAGGTTAGGCATAGGTACTGCCTGTCACAAATGTCTATTGTATAGTATATTATATTGTATTTATTTATTTCTGAGTACATGGTACATTAAGGTCTTACATTAAAATACTGTTTCACATAAACTACCATTGCTGGTGTAGAATTGGAAGGAACAAAGAATAAATCATAATGTCAAAATAATGTCAAAATAAAAATTACAATGTCCAAGAATTCATAATGTCAAAGTACTAAAGTCATTATTAAGGTTTTAATTACATTATCAAAAGCTATGTTTTGAAAATTTATTGACGGAATATTAATTGGTAACATTCTCAGGGCAGGTATTCTGTACATAATTATCTTGATTCTATATTTTTTGTATAGTTACTTATATTTGTTATTTGATGTATTGCCTCAGTGTCGTGATTATTGCGTGCTTCGGAGTTAGCACGCCGTCGGATGGCCGAGTGTCGTGATTTCTTTAATTTAATTTGAAAAAACTATGTATGATTTTAATATCGATTTATAATATCCACTGTGGCAACACTGTCAAAGCACAAATGATTAATATTGTAAGAAACTTTTAAATGTATTTCCATTATGGCAACTGAATGTATTATTTTACTTTGACAACACTTAGAAATAACGGTTATGATATTATCGTTATTTCTGGGTGGGGTCGAAAGTCGTTTTAAATGGTAAAATGTAATGGATAGTCAGTCTTCGTTTGATTGTGAAGTAGTACAGTTGTGTGCATTAAAAGTATTAGCAAGAAAAGAGCGTTTTTCTTAACATTAATTACAATGATTAATTAGTAGATCGTTATTGTTTTTATACTTAGACGTGACCGGGAACGCTAATAAAATTAAAACATTTTACGTTGTTAGACCTTCCATAAACTGCCAATTTTATACATATCCCTATGATCTGCTATTGACATTTTGGCTTAGCTTTTACAACTAACATCGAAAATTAAATTAAAGTTGTGTTCAGTAAATAATGAAACAATGCTGGCTGCGAACAATGTTGTACAGTCGTTTCAATTTCCAATTTCATGTTTCATTAACGAAGGCCTTATGTAATTCGAAGCCTTTTCTCCCCATTTTGTGCGTTTATAAGGATTGCTGGATAATTTGAAAATGTTATACATTTTAATTGGGCTGAGACGAAATAAGGCAAACAAGTCAGTTTAGTCTAGACATGCAGACGAGAGGGCGCGTCACTCGCGTTCTCTTATATTTTATTAATACTGTCTCCTTATAGGTAAGTTGGTATGACATCTTGGAAGCCACGACGAGCTACTTACACACATTTTACGATTATTATGACTATAAAATTATTTTAATTTATGTTTTTCTTTCTCTAATGGCAATTATTCTGTTCAAACTGTCGGTGAGACCGGCGGGAAATCAATGAGGTCCATTCCGCAACCGCTGTTGACTTTCTCTAATTGAAATCAAACTGCAATGGACTAATGAATTGAAACTGAATTTAATTTACACATCCCTGTGAGTAATGTAAATTAAACGTATTGTGTTCGTATTACACACTCCCTAACAGATAATTACATTGTTTTCGACGTTGTGATAAACATCGTCGTTGTTACCGGCCGGTTCATAAGTTCTTTATTATCACTTTTATGGGCATATCTGAGCGCAAATTGCCGATAACTACTAAAGTTAATAGATATTGTAACATTACATTAATATACGATATCATCACCGTCACACTGGGGCTATAAATTCGCGCTACTATCAGACAAATTGACCAACTTTGAATATAAACTCTGTCGCTAAAACTTTATTCGCCTATTTAACTAATATACAGGGTGGCAGGGACATCGACGCGAAGCCGGTTACCATGGATTCAGTACATGATTCTGAACCCCCCAGCGTTGAAATATTTCGTCGGTTATTTAAAAAAAAAACAGCTGTTTCATAGAAAAGTGCAATACCTACCTACGCGGTCAAAATGTATGGAGCAGCTGATTTTTTTAAAATAACCGACGAAAAATTTCAACGCAGGGGGGTTCAGAATCATGTACTGAATCCATGGTAACCGGCTTCGCGTCGATGTCCCGGACACCCCGTATAAACGGCAATTCGAGATGAAAAAAGAACAAAGATAAATTGCAACTGAAATTTTATATTTTACGTATCATATAATTTTCAGTGAGGATAGGTATATTATATATACCTGCATAAAATTTACACATAAACCATCAAATAGGCACTTTATAAAATAGCACCCAAGAATTTGATGCGCTTTCATCCTTTTCGGAGGTATTAAACTTCCACGCGATATAAAAGGTACAGACGAACCGCAGCTGCGCAGTTCGGAGATTTGCGTTTATATCGCAGAGCTTTATTTAATAATCTGACTCAAGCTGCACGTTCCACGTTATATCGAGACAAGTATAATATGTGATAGACACTTATAAATGAAGTTAGAGGTATTCACTTCAGATTATGTAAATGTTCACATCAGTAGATATAATCGTCTTGTTAACGTCCACTACCGACAATGTGCTTCTCATTGATTGGTTCTTCGTTATTAGGTATAAGAGGAAAAAGAAAGCTGGTGAATCTTTTTGTAACGACCCATTTCTTTTTCTTTGCTGTGAATCATTCTGGTGAATCGATGAATAACTACGTTGGTATATATTGACCGCATACAACCCGATCAACGTGACGTTAATCGCCCTTTTTTAGGGTTAACAAGGAACCCAGAACCACAATGTCTGTCCGTCTGTCTGTCTGTCCGCACCTTAGTTCAGAGCTAGTTAGTACTAGAAAGCTATAATTTGGCATGGATATACATAATATATTACATATTAATCACACCGACAAAGTGGTACTTAAAGAAAAATAAAGTAAAGTTTTTCTAGATTGGCTCCCCTACATGTTAAGTGGGGATGTTTTAATTTTTGTCAAGTGCCTCCCAACAACATGTTTTTCAACTATTCATCCCAACTACGGAACCCTTCATTGTGTGTAGTCTGACACGTACTTGGCCGGTTTTTCATTAATGATTTTAAATACTACATATTAAGGACCCATTACTTTTCCTGTACAAAAAAACTGTTATGAAATTTCTAGGAAAATATGTTGAGAAAAATCGTAATTTCATTTTTATCAACCGAATTATTTTATAATTAAAAATTTGAGAAATGTTTGGTCAGAATACCGGAGAGTTATTTATTATTTCCAACATGTGGCGTTGGTAGTGGGTGTATTATGTTTTATATTGCAGACGTGGATTTATCGTAGCAGTGTGCTATGTAAAGTGAAAGCGGGTATGGCCACAATGCGCGGGGTGTACGGCTGTAGTGGGCACGGGGCTAAAGGACACAAAATATTTAGCTGCAGAAGATCTGCTCCAAACAGCGGGCGAAAATGCACACAAAGACTCGGGTCTACCGTACGACTATTGTAAGCATACTCGTGACTAATATTCGTTTGAGATCGCCGTACCCACGCTTCTACACATGTGTGCGTGCTCCTGTTTTAGCTTATTGCATAGAGCCTTCCTTCTGAACTCATCTACTTTTGGGCGGCGCGCACGGCAGACGGAGACGGGGCAATTACCACAATTTGCAATTAATTACAGCGCGGTAGTGACCGCCACCGGCCCCCGTCGCTCGCCTACCTTGTTTATCCCTTCACCGTACCTACATAACAGCTAAATGTTATTAAATTCTATGAAGTATTGCTCTTTGTCAGCATCAAAACTTTGAAGGTGTGCCGTGACGTTTTTCTACATGTAGCGGAAAGTGTATTGGCAGCTTTAGTCTTCAACTTGTTAGTATGGCGTTATGCACACTATTATGCTCAAGTAAACTACATAATAACAACCTCGTTATTCTACGTAACATAAGCAAACTGCTAGCTGTTAATTTGTAAGCTACTGTGTACTTACTCGATGAAGGTTCTTGGCAACTTGGCATAATATTATGTAGCTCAGCTTGCGTTTTGTACAACAAAGTAATTTATTTTATAAATTACCTCTATTTCGCCTAAAAGATTATTTTGTAATCCCGACAACCCTAGGCTCCTGAAATTCGTATTCTATTCAAAAACTTCCCTTTCGTTAGGTAAATCTGAAGTTGTTTGTCGTAATAAGAAAGCCTTATGTTACTTAGTTACCTTCGTAAAGTCTCAAAACAATATTTACGTGACCTTTATTTCATCTGGCAGTACGCCTAGGTTTATATACCTACGAGTCGATCTTGTTACTGCGGCTCAATCTCGAAGTATTTGCTTTAGGCTCAGACTCGTCGGTTTCTGCGAATGTACTATCGCAAATATCTCAAATATTATTCCCATTTCAATAAGTCAACCTTGTCTAAATGTAGCCTTTATAATTAAATATCCGAGCTTTTAAAACATATATTTTGAAGTCTGAAAGACTGTTGACAGCACCTGAAACAATGTTGCTCAGGAGTTATTGCTACGTTTAAACCCAATTAAGATGCTCAAGTGAACGTTTATAAAGGCTGTGATCTGGTGGAATGGTGCTCAGTTACAGTTTAAGTTGTCTGTGTCGATACACAGTAACACTGTCGATTGAATAGATGGCGGCTACAGCATATAGGGGTCAGGGGTCCTCGAGTTGGTGACACCAGAACTACTCGCGGCCATGTATCTAGTGTCTCCGAAACCAGTTAATGTAACTCGCCAAGTTATTCGACCGGGAAAGTCATTAGCAATTCAAATACCTAACCACCGCATGGCTACCCCGGCAGAGGAGGGGATCCTCTTTCACATGACCGCTTTTGTAAATTATTTATTACTGTTTGGCCAGTTCCAAAAACCGCTTTGTTTCATGGACTAATACGAACTTCGTAAATGGAAATAACTCTCTTAATATTTGGCGTAGTTCCGCAGTATACCGTTGTTCTATTTACGAGAGTTTATATTACAGAACTGCTTTTGCCTGGCGTTTGCCAGTCTGTTGAGGAGTTCTAGTTTAAATAAAGGAACCGATCTTTAACAAATGCATGGTGTGCTCCTTTGTTTTGGATATTATAACATATTGCTGTTTTTAATTTGAGTGGCACAAAAGTCATTTTGTAGATTCTTACCCTATTGGGCCAAAGGGTAAGAACCTTTTATCCACTAAACCCCTCAATTTTAAAATATAATTAATTAATTTAGCATTTTACCGTTTAACCGCTTGACTGTCACTAATGAGACACAATAAAAATTTTATTGTTACCGAGCTGCATCAGTCTTTCGGACAGTTGAGCATTAATCAGCATGACCTGCACAACACCATACGTTTTATAATATCTGTATAAAGTTGATCTTGCGACCACTCAAACTATTCTTATTTCACTTCCACAACCAACAACACTCGTTATCGGTCTTAATAATGTTAATCAAAGACTGCTTATTTTAATATAAATTACGTTATCTACATACAAAATATATAGTATTCCGTTTGCAAGAGAATATGCTAATTTAAATTTGCTAATTACAACACTTCCATTTCTTAGGGTCCGGGCGGTTAATGCAAATCTCTGGAGTTCCAGTTAAAAAGCTTTTTAAGTATGTTACTATGGCAAGTGGGGGTTGGTTCCGGGTTTTACTTTAATTTAGATTCATTTGTAAGTATATGTTGTAACTGCTATATCAGGTTTGAATTTCTTTGGGTACGTAGAAGTTCACGTCTTTTGTCAATCTACATGGGAGTCTTTCGAAATCCTTGATACGACTGAATATACCGCAAAGTCACCAAAATTTTATAATTTTACAGCACACATTATATACTTCTGTCCTCAAACAACGCGACTTACTCGTCTCCCAGTCATCTTACAGCTTTGTTTGAAAGAACGATCAGAATTCCAATCATAATGCCGGAGGTTCCTCGAGACAAATTGCAGACGACTTTGTTACATACGTACCGCGTGCAGAGCCACACCGGGCATGCTTAACTTAGATACAGTCTGGCAGCGACCTTAGGCTTTACGAAATCACTTCCTTTGTAATCTTTGCATAAAAAGTACCTATATTAACTTGTGATACTAACGATTGTTTATTCTGTGAAAGGTCTCTATTTACGTGTGCTTGTAAACTCATGTCGTGCAGTAAGTACCTTTAACTGAAATGTAAGCTCTTGTTAAATCTGACCCAATTTTAGGACTGACTGACTTCATGTTGATCGGGGATCGAAGTCGAACCTTCGATATTTACCTAATGGTACACCCTAATAACAGAACCGAGTTAATAAACAGAAAGGAAAAGTTTCAATATCTTTGAAAGCGCATAATATCGTAACGTTCGAAGTTCTCCGCCTTTTATTTTACCAGAAAGGAAAGGTATATATGAGACTAAACAACGGCAATACCGGGAGAATATTACCTATAGAATTTTTTAATATTTGCGGAACTCGATACGTAAGACTTTTTCTACTTACTGTTCTACAGACTCTGTCGACTGTCAATGAAATTTTATGATCCCTCTGCAGCACTGGAGACGGAGCCTAGATGTGCAAGCACCTTACAGTTAACTTCAGCATGTTTTCATTTCGAAGCATTAGAGTAATTCCACCTGTTATGAAACATATTTTCTCTACTGACGTAGAAATTCTGCTCTAAATGAAATTCAATATACATTTGATACTATTACAGAAATACATACTTCAAGTTGAGGTTGTTTATTACTGTAATTTACAACCTCTTAAAAACTTTACTCCGAATTTTGGAGAGGAACCTTCATTATAAGTTTTAAAGATATCGCTGCGTGCTTTTCCCTAAGGAAACAAATCAATTTAATGTATCCGTCGACGTTAACGGTACCGTCGCTCGTTACATAACGTATCGGATTACAATGGAATTTGATCACGGCGATGGCAACTACAGGTTTGATAACACTTTTGGGAACTATTCACACAACGTGAACGTCGAGCAGAATATATTAGCTACTTTAGCTAGTTATCACGGTAGACGAATGTCTATCCGTCACACCATGATTAATTTACCTGAGAATCTAATCCAATCCCAGCCTTAAACTAGACGCGCGGAGCACGGCTATGAATTAATTGTTATCACATATACACTCACGTGTAGGTATTAGACTCGAGATTCCCATATACATACCTGAGCAGTGAATATTTAGATTCGCTGTGATATTAATTTGTATCAATTAAGTTAGTATAATAGCAAATAGAAAGCCGTGTCTCTATTGACGCGAGGGTGCTCGCTGACGATATAATTGGAGATCCGTATAAAGGCATTAATAACAAAACAGATAACTATTAGAGGCGGGGGTTCCGGACCCCTGCCACTCGTTATGTTGGAAACAAGGAAATTGTAATAAAGTTACAGGATACGCCCATTGCCCGGTAATATTGTTAAGGAAAACCGTTACAGGTTGTGATTGAGACCCGTGGCGGAGCGTGTGACAAGTCGGCCATGTCACAAACCAATCTGATTATGTTGCTCCTACAAATAGTTGTTGTTAGGGACAGCGAATAACATTTTATAGTTATTGTAGGTCAGTGCTACCGAAAGGGACATATAAAATTGAAGATGTGGAGCTAATGAATGTGGGTCATTCCGTAAACGTCTATGGCTAAAATTAGGGTTTCTAATAGATGAATCCGTAGATCAAACGTTATCGAGCGTTACAGACCAGAAGAATGCTTCGGAATTTCTTGTTTGTTTCTTCGAAAATAATTAAAAAACAATATTTTTGCATTCTTGAATTATTGTCGCAATCCATAGACGGTTATTATTTTGTTGAGCGTTTATAACTGCGTAGTTGGCACGAACAAAGGGCAAGGTATTGTTTGTCGCAGAGCCCAGTTGGACACTCAGGACTTTTATTTTTTGGACATGTAATATCAAATATGGGAATTTTTCACACTTTTTTGTAGTGTCGACACTTTTTTGTGCCCAGTAGCTGATGTTCGGGCTACGGGTTAGTTAGCGTGCTTTTTGTGTAAAGATTTTTTTAGAATATTTGATCATAACTGTTTCTTCACAAACGAATCTGAATGCGCCAAAGGTTTCAATAACAATCTACTTTCATTACTGTTTTTTTAAGAACTATAAATATTTTTCTATGAAGTGTATTTTTTTCTGTAATAAAATAAAGGAAACTTGTTAAAAAACATTATGATATCATTTATTACGCGGCAATTGGGTTTAAAAAATAACGAATATATATTTTTCTAAACAACTATTTTAAATATACTGTAATAAGTACGTACTGTCAGTTACGAACGAATACACCGCTACAGTACAACACAACTTAGATGTAGCATAGATTTGAAAATTTTCATTCATTCATTTCAATTTTACGAATGTATTTGGCTATAAGACTTTACAAGTTATTGCATTTTCGAAAGATCATTTTCACCTAAAGCAGTAATAGCTATTGGTGATTTTGAAGGTGCACTCAGTTCGGATGGTGATCGGTTTTACGAATTTTGCCGATGCTACATCTAAGTTGTGTCGTACTGTACCTATCTACTACGATAAAACGAACAACATTAATCCAAGATTAATCCTTAACCGTTCGTATTGCAGTTACATGGCGACTAGTTTCGCGTTACGTTGCGTGTAGGTTGCCACAAAGCTAAATCAAACGTCATTGCCACTGAAGCCCTTAATCACCCAAGCCTTTGATAAACCGAGCTTGTTGCTGAAGTGAACGCGTAAACGACTCTACTATAGGAACGTATTAATATTATTCAATTCAATAAGAAGCTTCTACGAAATTTATATTAAGAACCTTACCTGTGTACTTAATAAGTTGGTACTAAGAATTATATCTGATAGACAGATACCGAGTGTAAGACTTGAATTGAAACTATGTTTTTAAGTTCGATACCTAAGAGTTAGTGGAACTGTAGACGTAGATATTATTTCGTAGCACTCTGCTACGAGGGTGCTACGAACCTCTTTTGCTGTAGCAGCTTGACCAGCACGAGTAGTTAAGCAGCTGACACACACTTTATGATTTCTTAGAACTTTCAGATCTTACTTCAAGACAACTGTATGAAGCTTGAATCATTTTATATCGTTATATTTTTAATTCTTCTAGTAATTAAACAACATAAACAAAATCATATTTATGAGCAAACTTTATACGAGTATCAAACGAATTCACTCAAAGGGCCCGCTGTGTAATGTTTAATTTGTTTTATTTACTTAGGTAACGAGTAATCGAGACTAATTTTTATAGAGTAAATAAACTGAAATATGTAATGGTCGTTACGTGGCTTTAGAAAAATACAATTTTACTTTCAGCTTCGGCTCGCAGCTCCACAAGAATTTAATTAACTCAACGCAGCGACCAGTTTCAGCGTTTGTGAAAAGAAAATATTAATTGAATTTAATTTTAGCGACGATCGGCCGATTGAATGATAAGAAATTCGTTTAGCAGAATTCGACGTTCGTTATTGTACAAATAAACGAACATATATATGAATCACGTTATAGACTTGTTAAATACAAATGAAGCCATAAAACTCTAAGTACAGCTCTAAGTATGAATATATGTTGCTCATTTAATTGTTCAAAAGCAGTTAAGTTTCGTAGATGCTCATAAATGTACACATAACGACTGTTTCGAAGTTGATCCTCGATTATAAAGTTTCAATTGTGTAGCTTATTTGTGTGTAGGTAGTACTCGACATAATTTGCTGGCGTCGTCTAGCAGCCTCCGATGCCGACGATTGGAACAAGAGCTGTTCTGTGCCAACTTTGTCTTCATCTCCTTTCATAAGTAGGTACCTACAGGGCTATTACGTTATATTAACACTTTGATGACCGGGTGTCTTCTTGTGTCTCACTTCTCTTATTTTAAAACACTACCAGTGTGCAGTGGTTTTTAAACATAAATAGCTCCGGCGTAAAAAAAAACTTATATTTGGTGTATATTTTTCAGTTATAAGTTTTCAGTAACCGACATAGCTCGAAGAATTGCCAAACTTAAGTGGCAATGGGTAGGGTACATTGCTGGTAGAACAGATGGCCGATGGGGCCGAAAGGTTCTGGAGTGGCGACCGCGTACCGGGAGACGAAGCGTTGGAAGGCCTCCCACAAGATGGACCGATGACCTTGTGAAGGCCGCAGGAATCCGCTGTATGCGGGAAGCACGGAATCGGTCGAGTGGCGGTGCTTGGGGGAGGCCTATGTTCAGCAGTCTTTTGGCCAAAATGATGATGATGAAGTTTTCAGTAGGCTATTTCAATGCTGACGGTACGTGAATACATGAACTTTTGTCTTTACCAAATGAAATGTTAACAAAAAATGTAGAAACAGAATGCGTGATTCAATTTTATTGAACTGGACAGAAAAGCTGTCTATAGTTTTGTGTTATGTACGAATATTGCGTTAAATATACGTTGGTAGCACATGAACTATATGATTGCACCAATATTTTATTCTGTTTATTTTAATTCCGGAAATTATTTAGTCAACCAAACCTACTTGAAGTTAAAAGGGATTAAATTATTGTTAAATTAATTTTGACGGTGAAATATATTTTCTTAGGGGAAGCAGAGCGTGCGCTAATTGGATTAAAATTTTAGCACTTCTTGCGGCTCGCGTTATTGATTTTTGATGATCTTCTTCGCAAATAAACTCAACGAGAATACTCAGGCTATGTATAGATAATATAATTATATAATATATATACAGGATTATATTATATTCCTGTATATATCTTATAACTCTAAACATAAACATTATAGGTACAAGAAATGACACGATATTTTGTCTGCCATTCACTAGAAATAAATTCAATCAAATAATTATACAAAAGATATTTTTGTTCGGGTAAATACAAGGGACATACTAGATACAACGAATAAAAATCAACACAAAATAGCATACAGTCAGCTGAACATTTTTCCAACCGAATTTATAAAATAAAAAAATCGTATTCTACAGGCAGGACCCATTGTTAAAACTTTACGTAACATACGTAACGTTTGTCACGAAGTCAACGGGTACAAAGTTGAGGACTGCGTTACGTTTCATTGGACATTTTCAATGGCTATTGTTAGCAGCCGTGATTGGACAAGTTCGTTCGCCATGTTTGACCGCAGTTTGTGTGTTTCACGGATTATTGCTTGTCATTGACTGTACTAAACAAACAATTTAACTTTTGAGTGTGTTTACTTGTTATATTCCTACTTCTTGTGATACAAAACAGCCGACCTATTCTGTAAAAATTTAACCGTGAAACCTAAGGAGAAGAGCTGTCAAAAGTGTCAATCCCATGCATCAGGTGGAATAACACATGGACGGATGCGGCAACCCCCTTGTCATAAGTTACGATGCCCATACCTGAAGAAGCGGAAGTTGCCTCCGGTCTATCCTGTAAAAATCTCACCGGGAAAATGGAAAATTTACCCGCGGGACAAGTGGTGATGGGCGCAGGCGTGGCGACGCGACGGTGTGGCGCGGGCGTTGCCGCTCCTTCATATTTCGCCTGCACCACGCCCGCGCCCGCCGCCTGAGTGTATATGTCCCGCGCCTCATCGCTCCTATACATTTTGTATCAAATATAAAACGAGCGGCGCAATGCCCGCGCCACACCATCGTCTCCTAGCCCGCGCCCTCGCCACTTGTGTATGTCCCGCACCTAAGTTTTCCGTTTTCCCGGTGAGATTTTTACAGAATAGACCAGCAGGCAACTTTCACTTCTTCAGATATGGGTATCGTAACTTATGAGAAGGGGGTTGCCTCATCCGTCCATGTGTTACGTGCACCGGGTTAGTAACCAAGTACTATAATACTACTACTAGGTATTCCAACGTTCTAAGAGAATTAAATTGGCATAGTCGTACTAGGTACTTAAATTCCTTGATAGAAATAGTTAGACTGCCCCTTCAAACAGTGTACTGTGGTGATAGTGACTTAATAGCCAAACATTGGGGAGGCTATGAATGAAATATCGTTTAATGAACCTATTATAAATCAACCAGATGTACCTAGTAGTAGTACATATACGATTGTGTAAGTACTTAGATTTATACAATAAAACTAAATTATGTTAGAAACATCAAAACAAGCAGCACAACGAAAATCAGAACCAGACAGGAGCCATCAGTTTGTTTAATTAAAATATATAAAACCCATATTTCGCTAACCAATAAATTAAATCAAATGTTAGTAGTAATTTCGTTCATCGGTGCAGCTGCCGTGAAAGCCACGTATAGCAATAATGTCCGGATGTGAGGATTGCTACAAAGCATTCGTAGGTACCGGGTCAGCGAGCATTCTGAATCGCACCAACTTCTATTATCTGCTACAAATTAATTGATATTGTCGTTATCATCTACAGCTGAGCAGTTAAATGCCTTTATTCAAAATTTTGTTCCTCATTGTCCCATCCACATTATGTACAATTGATTGCAATGAAACAATAACTTACAAAGTCGACAAAATACCTGAAAAGTATTTTCAGAAAGAAGTATCACAATGTTAGAAAGCATTCTGCGATACCCGAGCACTATTACAAAGTCGTAAATGCCACAACAAGAACGTGCCTGAAATATGGAAGTCGTCGTAACAGTTTATTGTCACATGAACGTTCTCCCAGATTGTATTATTATACCGACAAATCAAGTTGTCAGAACGTATACAACGTAGGGCCGGTGTTGGGAGGAATGCTCTCGTATCCGCTGTCTGCTCTATTTGCACACGTTTTGAATGTCATTGTCACGGTGCTAATTGCCGGCGACTGCACGAGCTCGCGGCCTCCCCACACCTCTCGCATCTACATACATTTACAATACCTCTCTATTTTCCCCTGAATATGCAATTTCGGCTTTTCATGCTACACCACCAGCTGTTCTCATTAAAACTTTAATGAGGTATAAGGTAATATTTATTCGTATCTCGGCGAGATTATTGCAGTAATATTACAACGCTTCCGAGGAGGTGCCCCTCAGGCGAGGGGATACGAGTATGATATTTTAAAGTCTGTTTATTTCGTTTATGAGGAGTGAAAATGATCGTGAAAAGCGAAGGCCGCACGCAGTCGGTTCGGGGAGAGGGCGCCCTCGTCGCCGCCGCAGCTTCGAATTAATTTTTCCAGGCAGTTGAGTTCGAATGCGCTTCCGGCTTGAGTTGCCTCAACTCGAAAGCAAACTTTTCGTGTTTACATTACTTTAAATTCTTTTACCTCTTAGCTTTGCTTGCAATACTTTACATAGTATCATTCATAGTATATTTATTTCATGTTCAACAGGGAAACTTCCTCGTTTTACTGCAGAGTAAAATACTGTAAAAGCAAGTGTTTTTCTTTCGTTCTTAAAAAGTTTTTAATATCAAGGCTTTACGCCAACGCAGACTCACTGACGTCTGCTAGAGCAATAATAAATTTTTATGTAACTACTTGACCTTTAGTCTAACAAATTACCGTTAAGTTTCAGAAGTTCTTACTTAAATAAATTGCGTTAATGTTTAGCATTCTTGGAGTTACTAAATCACATTACTCTTGTGTCTGACAACTTAAATTCACAGAGAATTTTTTAAATAACTACGTTTCATCCAGTTTTATACAAAAAAGTAACAAATTAATCGTTTAAGTTCAACGCACCGATCGAAATACGTGCAAAGTAAATTTCATTCACGTTTCGATATTGCCTGACTATATTGCCTTCAGCAGAGGAAACGCCATTGCAAATATGATTTAGCGACGAGCTGTATCAAAGGCTAATTGTTCAATGCTACAATGTGTCGCGTTTTAAACCATATGAATACGTATAGGTTGTACATGAACTATTATAAACGTGATTTAATTAGTTTCACTATTGTGTGTATTGTAATGGTACCTATTACTAATCCTTTCACGGTAGATATAATGAAAGCTATGGGTACACCTACCGCTTTATGTAATATAACGAGCTGCGCCCCGCGGTTTCATCCGCATAAATCTTGATCCCGTAAGAATATCAGGATAAAAAGTATTATATGTCCTAACCCAGTTCATGGTCTACCCATGTGCCAACTTTCATCCAAATCCGTTCAGCCGTTTTAGCGTGTAACCGTAACAAACAAACAAACTCACTTTTACGGACGAATTTTTTGATGCCCAATGAAGGGCTCATTGGGCATAAAAAAATTCGTCCCTTTATATTTTTTCCTTTACATATACATAACGTAACATAATCAACCGATTAATGTTCCCACTGCTGGGACACACGCCTCCTCTCTGTGAGAGGGAGTGGGCTGTAATCTACCATGCGGGGGCAGTGCGGGTTAGTAGATGTCACATGTCTTCATGTTTTTTTTTGGTTCTAGGACATGCTGGTTTCCTCACGATGTTTTCCTCACTCTTTTGAGAGCAGTGGTGATGAAATTATTTACACAAAGTAAAGCGCCTGCCTGGGTTCGAACCCATGACCTACAACTCGTTAGTCGGGGCCGTTACCACTGGTCCACCACTACTCTCCTTCCTTTACATACTTGTACATAATATATATAATAGTTTGTTGTATATACATAGTTTAAATAGTTAACAATTGTAAAAGTTATAATACGTGCAATAAAACCTACAAACTCAACAAAAAAAACTTTCGATTAGAATTGTAGCTGTATTTTAACAGTGATTCATTCTAGTAGTAGGTACCTATTCAATATCTTGCGTTATCATATATATAGTCACTATGTCTATGTACAATTAAATATTTACTGTTCTATAGGGAGGTTTTATATACATGCAGTTCCATATTTCGGCTTGTATCGGAGTAATCCTCGCCGGAGAACCGTCAATAAATCCATCAACGCTATTAAGTACATACCTTAAAAGCCTCTAGGCATTATGAGCTCGACAAACGGAATATTAAACTGAATATTAACTCGCATAAATACTGTTGTGAAAACTGCAGGTTGTAGTAATAACTACCCATATATGATGCTTTTCGTAGTAATAAAACAAATTTCTGTGTGAGTGCTTACTTCGAAATCCTGGCTAGAATGCTTTGAATGCGACTGGTAAACCCTCGCTCTGAACTTAATATATGGCGACAAGCACTCAGCGTGATTAGAGACGGTAGCACTACTATTACGTATTTATGTAAGCACATTATACGAAAACCATCACATCTCTATTTTCACCGTGATCTGGAATTGGAAGAAAAACATGGAAGCTCTTGGTTTTGTATTTTCGCTCAGGTATAAGGCTACAGCGGAGCCAGAAAGCTATTATTGTGTTTCTAAAAAGCCAGCCAAGTTCATATAGATTTTTATGTTACAGTTACATTACAATGATTAATCTCATTTTATTATTGAAATTTGAGGATGCCATTAACACATCATTATGATTTAAAATGTTGCCTTCTGTTTCAATTTAACTGCCGCCGTTGCGTTACCACTCCATAAAGATTTTTATCTATTTATTCAGCTCCATTCATATTCATTAATTTTATATAAAAAAGAAACATATAAATAATAAAAAAATAGTGTTATGATTTTTATGTAGATGAGGATTTTATAGTAATATACACCTGTACATTGAATTTTGAATTTGATCTTTCGTGGTAATAATGAATCCATTGTATTGGCAACGACAAGTACCAATATAAAGAAAAAAAATACAACTTCTATTTCTAAAACTTATGTGAATAAGTAGGTAGCTTTTCAGCAAAAAATTGTTTATAGGTAAAGCGATTAATGAAGACGTCTTCAACTTACTGACGCCACATTATCCACAAGTAGACACTTTGTATGAATAAGGTAACTTTATCTGGTCGCCCTCTGATTTTCCGTCTTCCAATTAACTAGTAATCATACACGCCCCGGGAACCCTTTCATTACTGGTAATGAGTTTTCACCCTTCGCCGAATAGTGGACATCGGAGCTTTGATAGACTGCGCCACCTTATTTTGTCTTTTGCTTTCATGCAGGCAAATTGGGCCCGAGTGACGCGTGCGCTCAATTAGCCGGATTTTAGATGCGGGGATCGCAGCCAATGTGTTGGACGATATTTAATTTTACTCGTCGACGGAACAGGAGCGACGTTGATAAAAGTTGGCGTAGTTTTGTTTTTGTGCTACGGGGAGCTGGAAAATAAAAAGCGACTTTTCACTGTAAAAGTGTTACGTTTTGGAATTTGAGTCCTGTAGATTGTTTAGGTACGGCATTGGCTAGGTTGAGTAAACAATGGCCAATTATGAAGCTTTCAATACTTACCTATATAACGGTTTACAAATATTCTACTTATTACGTCAGTATACAAAACGCCGCATGGAAATTAAAAATTAAGTAGCCCAATGACTCCATTATGTTCAGCGCCCAATTAAAAGTTTTAAAATCAAAATATTATCTATCTTTTTATATTGACTTGACCCAAAATACATTCACACACATAATATTTCCGTTAACGTTACAAAAATATGCAGGTTATTGTTTATCGAGTGGCTGACATATATTTTTATTTCCAAAATACTTCTCGGGTAGCGGTACCAAGTCATCCTCATTAGTGTTAATGGCGGTCGGACGCAGCCGATATCTGAGACAGAACGGCTTAATTAATGCCAGAGTCAGACTCTTTGTCAGATAATCGATAAATCATTTGTGATGCTGTATGGCGTTCATTAATAATAAGTAGATTAATAAACGGCCTTTATGACGTCACTTGATAGGTTATCGTTAGGAGGTTGCCTGAACAAGAAAACACTCCAATTGATATAGATCGTTTAATGTGAACAATCGAAACGATTTTGAAAAAATACATACAAACTGTCATAATCGGTTACAAAAATTGTGTGAGTAGCATTACAGTCGCAATCATATCAGTCTTGACATTACACAATTTGACCGACTCATCGCATCGCTTGGGAATATACTTAATTTACAAAGTTTCACATTGACTGCAGTTGTCGAATGAGTGTAGAATTAGCTGCAGATAACTACGACGTCATACCAAAATCTGAGCATATCGATGCGTAAATTGCAATGTATTTACATCTTAATAGTCTAATGTTATGTACAACGGAGATCTGCCTGCGTGGCGAAGCGCGTGGCAGTGGCAGAGGCTATTCAGCGAAACATTCAACTATTACGTTATTTGTGTTTAGTTTTGTTTCATTGAATGAATCTTTTTATAGAGCATGTAAAGTATGCTATGAGTTCCAGGGTCCTTCGAACCCTTACCCCACATTCCCGTACGCGCCCTGAAGTGGCACCTGATAGCAGTTGCGTAATGTCTGTTCTACATGCGACATTTTGCAAAAAGGGAAAAGAATCCTGATCTGGGCGGAAAATGTTCTAATGTCACGTACAACTATGCTGTAAAATCCACGTTTCAAACTATGCATTACCTCTGCCGATAAAATAGGTAATAAAGCAATACCTAAACAGTCAGTTTGAAGTCAATATCGAAATGGTTATTACAGTTTGAGCTATGAATTTATTTTTGTTGTTTGATGTTCTGGTATTAATAGACAGATACTTTACCAACTAGAGCTAAATTACTTTGAATTAATAACACTAAGCTACATAACAACTATACAAGATTTTGTGTAGGTACGTTGATTTACTTACATTAATGAGAATGGTAAAATACTTTAATTAATACCCGTCGTAAATGATTGAATTAATAAATATCCAATATATTAATTTGAAATGTTGGTAATTTATAAGTTTGGATTTAAAAAATGGTTTTTTTTCAAGGTTGAGGTATTATAGAAAGTTATAAACACATACGCTGTAATACATATTTTAAAGTAGGTCTCTATGTGAAATGGTAAACTAAGAAATTGTTTTCTTACACACAGAAAAATAACTTTTCGTAACTGATTTTTCTTCACAAAATCTTTGGCACGAGATTCTTTTGTTATTTAAATGTATGTTTCGTTTACATTGAAATATTATGAAGACACAAACTTTTGAAAGCTTTATTTACAAAAATATATTTACATTAAAATAAAATATGAAATAAAATATCTGAAAACAATAATAAATCCGTAATTCCTAATGAATACAGCTTTTATCTTTAATACTAACTGTCTACGTAATTCATAATCAGAAAAATATTTCACAAAAAAATGAGATTATTTGAATATACAGTGCGAATCTATGAGGCCAAAATATTGGTTAAATTATTACATTATTATAAAACGTTTTTATAAAAATACTGTAGAATTATAGCCTAAGTCATGGGTTTTTCAAAAACCTTACGATATTATTTACCTTTAGATTAACCTTTAGATACTATTTAACATCAACATAACTCAGTCAAATAATAAATTAATATTACTGTGAGTATTTATCAAACATAATAAGATGAAGATGAGTATAGCCGTTTTACAATTAAACTATAATGTTTGTGACGATTTTGAGTTTAGAGTTCAGTGCTCATCTCGGCGGCTCCAGCGGGCTTGCTACCGTTGCCAGATGTGGTACAAGCACCGCCCGCGAGACCAGATGTTGCTTCATTTGGCGTACTCAGTTGCTCTGCAGCCTGGATTCATATACAATCGACTTTTAAGTTTGTTTACAAATTAATGTTAACACTTGATTTAATCATACAACTTTATAAATGTAATGATTATTTTTGGGTTTCGTATCAACAAACAGCCTGTATATTTACCATAAAAACTGTTATCAAATTTTAATCACAACAAGGTGCAACACAAAAGTAACACAAATTAAAAACATAATTGGTTGGAATAAACACAAAACATTAGCAGTTAGACATGTGTTAGTTAAGGGTTAGTCTACTTAACACTAGCACACCACTATCCGTCACCAGCATGCAAAGACAAAACAAAACAATTAACAAACCAAGGGGTGCGTGCAGCTACTCATTCCGCTAGTGTTGCGACACAAACATGGTGGATCATCGGTGCGTGCCTTACTTACTGCGTGCTTTCTATGAGAGGTTTAAGGATAATGTCGAGGGTGTTGTCGTGGCGGTGGTGCGCCAGGCGCGCGTGCGTGCGCGCGATGTTCGCGTTGTGGTCGCGCGACTCGCGCGTCGGCCGCGCGTACCGCCGCGCCAGCGACCCGCTCGAGCCCACCATTATGTTGTTGTTGCTAGCATGTCTCTGCATCCCAATAATCATACACGCTAGACAAACTACCTGTGCACACCCTATAGCTTTATACATGGATTAAACAGTGGATATATAATATATATGCGTACTTATAAAAGAAGACTTTCGTCAAGTTCCCGAATGATAGGCGCGTACAAAGTGCTAAAGTAGTGTCATTTGATCATCATTAAAAGACTAAGCACAAAAGTTTCTGATTCGCCATAAATGACGAACAATAGCACTCTGTAAAATTATAAGCCCCTTAAGCAAATAGAAGTCTTGAGAATATCTTTGAAATATAAGAAAATATATAAGTAGAACTACATATCTTCAAAGTTCGTCAGTGAAATTAGTCTAACCTACGCATGTCTCTTCTATGCTACGCTTATGTTGAATACTTGGTACTAAAGATATATATATGTATTTATTCGTAATAAAATATAGATGTAACTCTGTACATAAAAATATTCTCGAATTACAGCAGCCTGTACACTGTTAGCTTTTTCAGCGACCCAGAAACAGGAGCTGCGGATTATTCCGACGGCCCTTGTGAGCTTATTTAACTCCGGTTATATTTTTTACTTTTAGCAGACTTCTTTATATTATTTTTTTGTAACGAACAGGCGGGGACGGAAAATAAAATGTGTGCATATTTATAAATAAAACTCGGTTGCAAATGCACCTTATGTAGGTAGGTGTTATGTCGTATAAAATTTGGAGTTTCTTTTTTATTTCTAAGGACTCGTAACAAGGGCCATCGGTGAGCGGAAGATATGTTAGAAAGCCAAGCGCCCACTCACGAAGAGAGAAAAGCCGTCGGCGGGGTGAGGGTAGCGCGGCGCGGGGTCGCGGGGGCGGCGCGCCGTGGCGGAGTCGCTGGCCACCGACAGCAGCGAGCGCTGCGAGCCCGACGCGCGCCCCGGGGCCGCCGGCGGCCGCCGCGTCAGCGCGCCCCCGCCGCCCGCGCCCGCGCCGCGCGCCCCCAGCGCCTCGCCCGCCGCCCACTGCCTACTCACAGGCGCCGTCCGCGACGAGCCCCCGGCGCCGCACTTGGCACTGTCGCTGGACCTGCACCCGACAGATTGCCTTACATCAGATTCCACTCGCCTGCTGCCGATAAAGTAATAAAGGGTCACTGGTGACTTTATTTCTGGTGCCTCTACTATTCCATATCTTCGACCACCTTCAACCGCTGATGATTCATTCCACCCAGATCTAAAGGTAAAAATTTGAGAAAAATTGCTACTGCATGACAGCTATTGACTGATTTTGCAGTAACACCAGTTAGCAAATTTATGCATTCATTAACGCTACGCCAGATGCTCTCCGTCTCCAAGATAAGAAGTGATCACAACGCAAACCAATCTACTACTTGACAACGGTCTCATCACTCATTTAAAGGGTAAAAAATAAAGACTACTGGGTACTTCCATATTGCTCTGCACTTATAATGAAAATAAAAGCTCACAGGAGTCGCAATATAATCACCTCTCCGAAGAGTACGCGTAGTCCTGGTCGGCGCCCAGTCCCGAGTCCGTGTGCTCGTGCGAGACGCGCGCGCTCCCGATCAGCTCGCCACTCGAACTGTTACTGTTGCTGTTGGTGACAGGACTGTAGGGGTTGTTATTATTTGAAACCGGCGTCACGTTGCCTTTGTACCCGTTATTTGTCAAGTAATCGTCGCCCGTCCGCCCGACCGGCTCATCGTAGCTCGGATAAACACGTCTGCAAAAACCCATAACGTAAATCATCGATATTTGGGCAATAAATCAAAGTTTATGGGTTGCGGCGCGTACCTTCCATGTTTCTCGTGACCGGTCCGGTTTGTGCTGAGTGTGCTAGAACTAGATCGAAGCGATCCTTGGTTGTGAATTTCGTGGGTACTCTTGCCATGAGATGAGGAACTTTTATCTCGTCTTGCTAAGGATCCATGTTCAGCCCTACAAGAAATCAATCATCGTAAATAAATTATAGACACAAAATATATTTTTATCGTAAATTATTAAAGTTATTCTTACTGTCTATGCTTTGAAGAAGTTCGAAGTTTAGTCTGCCGCGCATGGCTGGTCTGAACAACGGTGTATGGTATTTCCTTTAGCTGCTCCTCTGTCATACCAGTAGTATCCACTAATGAGAACTCCAGGTGCTGCTTTAACTCACTTGGCAACCATTTCTTGTCATTTGGGGATCCCGACCGAGACCTAATAAGCATGATAGAAGATATGATAATAATTTGTGCTGAAGAATGATAAGATAATTAAGAAAATAATAAGTTAAGGTAATTATTATACCGATGTTTCCGGTGCCTTCGGTGTCTGTGAGATGATCGATGTGTCCCAGTCTCGGGTTCCATTTGTGAACGACGAACGTTCGCTACCTACAAAACAATGTGGTTTTATATCATTCACGCTAATTACTCATAATATTGTTTGTTGTATTTAGATCACTTACTTGAACTCCGCTTCCAACTGTGGTTTGTCGTAATACTTCCTTCCATTGTGACTCGGAATCAACCAGTTCATATTCTCTGTAAATTTAATGTTACGGTTAACATCTAATTTTATATTTGTTGTGGGTACCAAAATTTTTAATTTTTTATTTCGTAGCCTTAACATAAAATTTTACATTACTTGTGGGATATTTTTTTAATTGATTATGTTGTTTTATTTTCAATTGTACCTTAAGCTTACAACTTGATCTCACTGTGTTGGTATTTTATTAAACTACTAGTTTTTGCCCACGACTTCGCCCGCAATAATGTCGAAAAATATCCGAACGTTCTACCTGAATTAAAAGTATACGGGTGTCCCTAAAAGTATGGATCAAATCGAATAGGGGCGTGGGCAAGGTCATTTCCAAACTTTTTAACCCTGAGAATGTCGGTGCAGTTTTTCCGGTTCTTAAGTTAAGACCAAGTTTTTTTCAATCGTGCTAAATGATAAAAATCATTTAAAAAAAGCTATCAGGGTTATCAATAAATTATTTTTTTCAGGACGTTGTAGAAGAGTGGGCATTTCCTGTGGTAATACGTTTACGCAGCTAGAAAACATGTGTTTTAATTAACCATTTTGTTATTGTTTACGACCCGTTCCAACTGGCTTTTTAGTTTCCCTCCCCCTGCACATTCCTAGCTAGGGCAAATAACATGAATCATGAGATAGCAGAGAAATTACCATGCCCACGTCCCTATTTGATTTGATCCATACTTCCAGAACATCCTGTATAATATTATTCTTAAATAATTTGTGATAACATGGACTGTAATACTGTCTGAAATAAAAGATTTATTTATATGGGGTCCTACACAAACCTTCCGACTTGACGGGCCGTCCCTTCGTAGACTGTCATTAATTTTATGCCTTTATGTCATTTTATTTGGATACTGCCATCGGGTGAAGGATCATGTGAAAGTCCTTTAAAATATCGTAAAGTATTACTAACTTGGCATCTGGTTGTGAGTCATCCCTCTCCGAGCCGGATTCTTGCTTGTGTCGGGACCGATGCCGACGATGACGCCGACCCGACCGTCCCGAACCCCGGGACAGTTCACTCTCGGCATCAGACTGCTGTCTTCGGGAGCGATGCTTGTGTCTACATTACACAAAAACATCTCTAAATTGTATATTTTCCTTTAAACTTCAATAATTATGCAAGCATTGTTCCTATTCCTACTAATCTCGAAAAGTCTCTTTTTCGTAGCATGTATCAAAAAACTTTGGACAGCGAACACTGACGTAAAAAAATGGACACTGAAAAAGTTCCCGTGCGATAATAATGGATTTTGAATTTTAGTTGGAAAGTTAAAGAGAGGCCACCATTATTCACCGCGTAAGAACTTTTGAAGCGGTAACAAAGTCGTAAGGAAGCAACGACTCCTACGTGCTTCGTGGAAGCTACTGTGGAGCAAACATTGGTCCAATAAACCTATAATTTAAGTGAAGATAGCTGTTGTGTTCCTAATGGTACATAAGGGAGTATGAGGCTATAGTATTTGCATCATAAACAGATGAGCATCACAGTCATATCTCGCGGAACTTACTTGCGATTGGAACGTGAGTCATTAGAGCTTTGGGAGTCAACTGATGCGGAGCGATGCCGCGGTGCCGGCGGTGGCCTGGTGGCCGTCGGCGACGCTGAGTACAGGCCTCGCCGTATTGGCGCTGACCGAGTCGACCGCGGTGAACCACCCACCGTGGGGACTTCGCAACCCATCACTTCGCCACTGATTCTAAGCCTAAACATTGACAAACAAATATAGAACATACGCTTTTCGTAAAAAGTTCCATTCTTCAAGGAAAAGGTCGCCAAAATCTTTTTCCGTAGAGCACTGTCGTGACACATCTATAATTAATTTAGTGAAGTTAGCTAATAAACTTACGAGTTTGGTCGATGTACTGAGGTAGGTTGTTTGATTTCTGGGGGACAGTCTTTTATTCTCAAGTCTTCTAGTTGCGGCACTGAAACAATTTTTTTGTGAAATCATCAAATCGTCAAGACATATTATAGAAACTGATGACGTCAAAAATTCTATAATTAGAAGGATTATAAATGTTGGGTTAAATAAACTTTTAATGGAGACAGTGTGTCGTGTAAATCAATTTGTGAAAGTACATAGATTTATGAGTTTGTCAGAAGAATTATCATATCAATACCGTCATTTAGCGATGCGTGCGAAGCGTGTGGCGGTCGCGCGATGCGTCGGGACGGCGTCCGAGTGAACGCGGGCGGAGGCCGGGGTCTTGATCCTCTACCACTGGACAAATATAATAAACACCACTGTATAGGCTAGTGCAGATTGGGCGGCCCACACAACGCATTGCAAACATCCTCCTTCATCACATTCGTTAATTGTTTAAGAAACATCATCATCTGCCTAGCCTAGCCCCAACTATGTTGGGGTCAGCTTCCAGTCTAACCGGATGCAGCTGAATACCAGGATTTTACAAGGAACGACTGCTTATCTGATCTCCATAACCCAGTAACTGGGTAATAGGATACCCCTTGGTAAGACTGGTTGTCAGACTTTTGTGCTTCTAACTACCCGTAACGACTGTTACAAATGACAACCGAGACCAACGGCTTAATGTGCTTTCCGAGGCACGGAAGGGTCTTGGTATGTATAGATGATCACCCATCCATGGACCAACCGCGGCAAGCGTAGCTGAACCTGATCGATCGACCCGTGCGGCTGTTATTACTTAGCCACTAGCCCTTCCTGAAATTGTTTAAGAAACAACGCACACTAAAGGCGGGCTTCAAAGCATTTTTTTTGTATGAAAATGTGTTGTGCTGCGGCCCGTTACGGCGGTAGTGTGCACTTGGCTTTAGAGCGCAGGAGGAGGTTTTGTTTATTAATTGTGCCATTCTGAATGGCAAGATGAACAACGCATGATGATGGCACAATGATTATCAGGATAATGACCGTGAATGGCCCATTCACGTTCGACATAATCTGCCTAGTCTTATTCAAACTATTTTGGTGTCGGCTTAAGTCCAACCAGAAGCAGGTGAATAAATAATTACCAGTACCTATTTTACATGGAGCGATCAAAGCCATTCGTTCGATATTCTCGAAATATTAAACCAATGGGCCCCAATTTTGAATGCTCTCACCCGATATGTCATCATAATGTTTAATACCTAAACCTTAATTTCTCTTTGTCAAAATCTTCTTTTTATCTACTTAGATATTTCTAGCACTGACCTTGTCCTCAACCTGGTTCCTAACGCGAAGATATCAGCAGAAGCAGGTGATGTCTGCTGCATCCTGAAGAAAGTGTGGTGGTCGGAGCAGCATCGCCACAAGTGACGACAGGCGGACCTCGTCGGGGACTCGAATCCGTAGGTTGACGTGTCATTCTACATCAGAAATAAAGTGTTTAAGTAAATAATCTAGCCAGGAATAAATTCAGTTTGCAATTTTGGTGACGAAGGCAGAATACAGAATACACTTTTCAACGTCTCTAGCTATCTACTGGATTACTGGACTCTCATATTTTCTTCAAAATATGTGCCTTAATTTAATTTAATAATATTCTTAGGATCAGCAGTTTTTGAACATTTTAGTAAAGGAAGGTCAAATTTTGAATTTTAATAACGTTAGATAGGCAATATTTTCCTTTCTGGCCGTACCCTTGTTCAAGATAAGCCAGAATTTGTCTAGATTTTATTTAACAAGCAGCAGTAAACTCCAAAGCTTATCACCTTCTTTCATGTTCAAGAATTCTTTTACGATTCTGAGAATCACGAAGTGCTCTATCTCGAAGGCTATGAAAAGAATGTTCTTAAAATACGTTATATCCAGCGAAATTGAATGTTTAAGTATTGATCGTGTAATACCTTTAACTAACCGTTCAAGCGAGGGTAATATAAACATCTGCAAACTTCGAGGGAGGTAGCTTTTATTATGAAACTTGTTTCATTTTGGCTGATGTCTGCAGGAATCGTCACGAAGTAAGCACTGTAGAGTTTCATACCGGTTATTATTAGTGTATGTACCCAGTTAAGGCTGAGAAAAGGGTATGTACAGCTGTGAACCTGTTTATATAGTTACAGCCTAATAAGGAGTTACACTAGGTATGGTCCGCCTAAGCTCGCAATGCGTGGGCATTACTGAGTAGAGCTTATAAACAAGTAAAATCTCGATTATTAAGGCCGTATCTTACAGCGACCCGGTTGTTCGGAGCTTTGTGTGTAAAGCACATTACAGAAATAGATATATATTTACGGGCTATTGTGTTCACCGGTTATCTGTACTATCTGTACAGTTTTGTTTGACACTTGTTCACACCACAATATCGAGGTTCGAGCCAAACCATTGACAATATAATAAGCAATTAGTTTCTCTAACGGCTTTTGATAAATGCCATATGTTTAGAAAAATCCTTATTACACACTTACACACAATCTTACAAGCATAAACCATCTTCTTAAGAACTTAGTCAAAGAAAAGTCGGCGTAGGCCAGCTTGCCGGCGGTATATCAGCGGCATGCGGCAGGCTGCGCGCCCGCGCCGCGTTATCGCCGCGCCCACAGCGCTGTAAATACTGCGCTCAGTTCTACGCGACTTATCTGTAATTGCCTGCCTACGAATGTCTTTCAAGGAAGCGACGCAAGGTGGACTCTATCTTGCACCACTATTCAAAGTATGCCCGTTATCACTCTCCGCGATCCGAAACGAGAAATGGGTCAAGTGGAGCGCCCGATTTTAATGTTTACTTATTCGTCTAACTCAAATTCTTTGTATTTTTTGTTACAAGGAATTCTTACATTTTTATCCGCTACACGGAGCATGAAGTAGCGTCCCTTGTAATAAAGTTTGGAGACGCGCGGCCAATAATAGTTCGCAACTGTGTGTTTTCCGCGTAACAGTAAAAGACCGCTTGGCGCCAGCCCGAGGAAGTACTCGACACTGTCTTCACCCTGTCATACAAAGAGGAACATTTTGTTAACTTTTATTAAAACAGTTATTCCATTATGTGTTTACAAAATATAAATATTTACCAAAACTGGATGCAGGTCAACACCATACATGTCGAGCCATTTCACTTTATCTAAGTAGCTCAATTCAGCTTGTGCCGGCGAAATTCCCCTGTGAAGGAGGGCTGTTATTAATATTTCTTTAAAAGAAAAGAGAGTTAAAAGTCAATTAAACTGTTATCCTTAATTAATAGGAGGCATTAAGGACAAAAGGCTACAAAAGGCTAAGCAACAATGAATAATCCGGGCGGCGGGTGGCGAGGCGAGCCGCTGTCGCCGCCCTAAGCCACGGCTCACTTGGTGTTAAGTAGGTAGGTACACATAATTTGCATGTAATTGCGGCTTTGTGACGTGCCAGCGGCCGCAGACTGCATCTTTGCGCAGTTAAAAATTCATTCAATTAGGCGAGAAAGGCGACGAAGTTTAATTTCCGGGCGGGCGGCGACGCGACGCTCTCGGCGTGAAACTGCGCCTCTGAAATCTTAATTTTTAGCAACTTGCCTTCTTCTTGGTTAATTAAGACAATAGTACGTATAACAGGAAGGATTCCACTTCCTCGCGTTGGGTGCATAAGTTCTTAATTAATATGATGTCTATTCTAGGAGTTGATGGAAATATAAATGGCTCTACGTAGACATTAATATTTTACAGGATATGGAGTTATAATAAGATTATTAAGTCTTGATCGAGTTTTAAACATAATCATTTTGAAGTGATTTATAATAAATAGTGTTTAATAGTGTAATAAAACTGTACTAATGAACAGTGCTGGTACTTACGTGAGTGTGCGATGTATTTCAGCGGCGCGCGCCTCAAGCTCGGGCGTCTGGTGCGCCAGCAAGCGGAACTCAGACACGTAGCCGAGCCCGTGTCGCCTCGGGTCGTAGTCGCCCAGCTCCGCTGCACAAACCCAACCAATAACTACTATACACACAATGTACATTACTCAGATAACTTTATTACAAGGCCTACGGCAACAAACACAGCTATAAAGTGCAGAAAATAACGTACGACAAACTTTGTCACGGTGAACTCATTTAGCTGACAGGATACTTCAAACAGTAGGTGGAAATAAACCGAGAGAGCGCCGCTATTCCATTTTTGGAACAAACATCTCGTTTAGGCGCGTGCAGTTGACCGAAAATATCTCGAACAAATTCTCTATGCGCCTTGTATCGCTATTATGATAGTCTCTCGCTCTTTTACAATCGCAATTAACTCTGTAAAGGCGGGGTTTGTGTCCTAACCAAATATACGACGCAAGGTAAACACAATAAATGTATCTCCACGCGTTGATTACAAAATTGAGGTTAGCTTGCGGATAACGTCGCATTGGGGAGGAAGTATAGGTACTTAAACCATTGTCATTACCCTCACTGACGGATATTTAAACTTTCTTTTCCGGAGAGGATCGAGACAATATTTCCAAGAGGACATAAAAGAAAATAGTTGTCCATTCCACGTAGTTTACTAGACACGTTATGCAGGGTGAGAAAGAAATATCCACATACGGAGCGGGCTTAGAAAAACTATGACTAGTGAACGAGGCTGACAGTCATTTCCCGTCGTATATCTTTTTTTTTGTCCTCGGAAATCGCAACATCTGGTACGCTAGCAGAGTACACACATAGATGTTCGGACCTTTCATACATTACGTTCACGCTTGTCTGATGAATACAACGTTGTCATTACTAATAAATATCACACGCTTAGTAATGTACGTTGGTTTTTATCATGCCGTGTATTATTGGAAAAATAACACTGAAGACTTATGAAAATTAAACGTAGATACTCTGTACGCTTATTACGGTCTATTATTAACAAATTAGCGTTGAGAGTGTTTTGTTCATGTAGCTACTATTTTTAATTATTATTACCTACATATCTACTGAAATATATATCAAGGGCCGAGTACCACAACCACCTCTGAATAAATAAGTAATATTGTGCTGACATTTCGCCCACCGAGAAGATGAATGTGGCAGCATCTCCCCAATTAAAGGGCCACACCCTGTACCTAATTGTGAACGTCTCCCGTCGGCCTTCAGTCAAGATGCTGATTATAACTTGATGACTGTTTATCTAAATATCTATGAAAGCTTATGTAAAATATGATCTAGCGAAATATCTAATGGTTTCCTATTAGCCTGAATTTCAGACATTACGAGAAGCTTCCATCTGTTGAGAGACAGCGCTCTTTTTCTTTTTATTTAAGTACATATTTATGCTTGTCGTTTAATTTCCGAGCAAGTAGCTAGGGGCGGCCATAAATCTGATTATTTTTAAACTCACTCGCTTCGGTTTATTTTATGGATGCTTTGAAAAGTCATGATACAAAGAGAATTACATAAATATCTCTTTTAAAATAAGTATGTAAAAGATGTGTTTGCTTTGTGATCTATTAGTCTATTATAGATATTAGTAGGTAGAACATTATTTAGACGGTAATATTTCTTTCTAAAATTAGCGATATTTATGAAATGGGTTTTCATAAGGCATTTGTACGCCACGAGGCATGCTCCCCGATGTGAATATGTTGTTACAACAAACAAGCATTCGCGTTTATCCACCACCTGTAGGTACGTCACGTTTTGATATTTGGACAAGTTCAAAGAATCGCATTGGCTATGGTTTCCATCAGATACCCGATCGGTATAAGTCAGAGTCGGAATCTGTTTTATGTTAGTAAGTGTGAGTGATGCGTAAGAGACCATCTATCATTTGGCAAAGAGGCGAGCCGCCCACACGTCGCGCACGATAAATGAATGATACTCGCAAAACTTGCCGCAGCCGCGTTTAGATACGCTAGTAAATGAACTATTGTACTGGCCAATTTAAATGAGCTGTCGTCGTTAAGTTACAAGACATAATGACATTGAGAAAAGGCACTGCTATAAAGTTTTTTGAAAACTTTTTATGTTCTCACGCAGTCATGTAATTAAAATTAAGAACAAAACAGATGTTTGCCATTTCACAAAATTAAGCTAGCAATCACTAATTGTATATTTTTACTAGGAACACATGTGCTAATAATAGTTGAATTACACTTAAACCGTATGAAAAAAAAAACGATCTGCTGGGAAAGTTGAAAATGGATTTAAAATATATACAGCTGAACTTTAAATTGACTACATAGGCACTCTATTCTATGATATTATTTACTAATCAAGAATTAAATGAAGTTGGAGTAGTTATTAGTGCTACGTAACTTCACTTGAGCAACATGCCACAGCTTCTAGAGCCTGAAATTAATTTGTAGTACACACTGAGCGTACGTTCTGGAATGATAATTCAGCATTATAATCCCGTGGTAGGTACTGTAGTGTGGTTACATCTCAGTAGAGGCGCGGGCGCCAGTACGATGGTCCATCCACTTGATTAATGTAAACGCGTTACACAAGTCCGTTAACTTGTTGCGAGGGACAGATTGTTTCGCTCCATTCGTCTCTCCCAAACCCAGACTACGGACTAGACACAATAAGAATACAATGTTGCTTGATTAATAGCATTTTAGTGTTCTAACTCTAAATGTTTTTGAAGATCGGTATCTCTCTCTCTTGCAAAGAAAACTTAGTTACAGTGAAATTACATTTATTTTTTTCAGACATGTCACATCTTAGTTTATTTTTTAATGGATAATGTTATTATAGCAAACAGAAAAGTTGATTAAACATGGAAGATTCACACCCAGTCACTAAACTGAAAGTTGTTATTTTGCGTACTGACTTGCAGTTCTCAGCTCAACGTGCGGAATATTTTAATCATGTTTAGTGCTCTTTAATAGACTTTCTGCGTTAACATCTGAACAAATATGACGTGATTTGGATACCACGTGCACCGTACTGTTTATAAAAATACTCCACAACATTGCCGCGATGACGGAAGCCTCCGTCTCATTGCGAATATGAAATTATTTGAAGAACGCTTTGAGAGCACGTAACAATACTTTATTATTTCCTATGTATGAAGAAACAAGTATGTTATATAAAAGGGATGATTTCACGTACAATTTATTACGAGGCATATAATAGGCATACCTTTAACATAACGATGGTAATGGGAGTGGATCATTTGGGTGTAAAGGGGCGGAAAAACGCAAATATTTTACATTCTTGTTTCATAAATATATGAACGAGCGTTTAGAACGCTACATACAAAAAGTTTGGTATCACAGGTAAGCAATTATTATGATGTAAACATATTTTGGTTTATTTTCAGAAATACTTATGTTTGTAGTGTACCTTTGTTCAGTGAAATACTGAACAGAGGCCTCATTGAAGTTGATAATGATAATAATTAAGAAAACATAATTGAATTTTTTGCAGTAGTCTTTAGGGGCCATTGAAAATAATTACCAGTACATAATGCCGCAACGGACGATTATAAAGTTCGGTAACACGCAAAAATGTTGTTCCAGCGGTTGAGAACGGTTATAACGCCGGTATGTGTCCCCTGAGGTCGCACGAGGGTCGCTGATGCTGGCAGATTAGATGCAAACGATGCTGCGCCGCTGATGGCTCATTTGCCTCTTGAATAACGCATCAATATTAGACCTTCGCCGCCCCTACTTACGGCGCTAGATTGTTCTACCAACATAAATGGTACTTTGATGGTTCTTTTTTGTTTGATCTAAGGGTATACGACCTCTTAAGTAGCATTTAAACAAAATGCGTATAATATATATAAGCGTACCGAGAAGTGATTTACATGTATTTGGAAAAGTAAATAATTTCTCGATACGCTATATGACTAACTATTTTCCTAATTAAAATTGTTCATAAATATTTTAGTAAAACAATTCGTCGGTATGGAATCTTCCACTTTGAAGTTCATCAATACAAAATATTTATATAGACGTCGGTATTCTAACGTATTCTAACACATCTCATGTTTTAATAAAATATTATTCAGGAATAACGAGATCATAAGAAAATAGCAATAAAATTAATTACGTTACAAAGTCAATTATAAATATTGAAGCGAATATCAAACTGGGAGAGTAATTAATTACGTGAATCTTCAAAGGTAAGGTCGAGACGAGATGTAATTATCTCCTAATGTTTATAAAAATGAATTTGATTGCGTAAATTAAGCCGTAATAACGTGGCTCTACACCTGCCGATTTTTCTAAGTAAGCTTCTGTATCATACGAATTACGATATGATACGCTTTTATGGAGTCGCATAGAAGTTTACATTAAAGCTTGTCGGTTAAAACATTTCTCTAATTCGTAAAGTTATCTGGCGGGTGCAGTCTATTAGCCTGAAGTAGCGAAGCGGAATGCCCGATTAATTTTACTGCGTTTGCGGTAAGATAGCTTCTCCTCCCGCCTGCAGAATCTCAGAAGAATGGCACTAGCTATTACTAAAGCGGAATTTAGTCCGACTCAATAGCATTCTATGTAGCGCTGAGGCGATGGCGATGGGGTGAAATATAAAGAAGATAGATTAAACAAACTCCTTGGACTTAGTCCCCATTTCTGGAAGTTATCTTTTGTCGCTAAACAATATGAAGTGTCTTTTACGTCATCACAGCTCATTACGAATTCTATTTAAATTCAGTGAGGTCAACTTACGAACCAGTGCAAAAATGACTATGCCATATTAGGCCCGGTGACGACGACTCGCTCAAAATCATTGTGCATTCTAGACCATGCGCTACATTTTCCATTTTTAAGTAAATATGTAAGTACGGATGGAATATTGATGAAATCTTAGTATAGCATCTTGACGTCAAAGTTGGATGTTCTTTGTGCTATCATGGCATGACTCATGAGAGATAATATTCACGTTTATACCTGTCTGTCTGAGAAGCTATACATACTGTTCGATCTGAAGTACAAAACTGACTTCTCAGTGTGAAAATTGAAAACTTAACACGTACTTAGACGGTGTCGCGGGCACGCCTTGTTTGTTGTGTGTTTTGTACGGAAAACACTCGGGATTTTGATTGTAATCATTCCTATTTTTCTGTTTCGTTGATATTTTTGTAGGCGTCCTTTTAGTAGGATATATTTTTTATTGCGCTATACATTTCGATTCATTCGCGGCAGTTTGTATGTAAGTGTTCATGCGTACAGTCGGCTATCATGTGCCCCTCTGGCGATGAGTCAACGTCCCCACATGATCGCACACGTTATTATTCCCTTGCGTGTACTAAACAATTTTTTGAACGGCGTACACTACTTAAATTAGATGTGGTGAGGTACCTACTTATTAAATCTTTTGGAAACTTTTTGTGCCCTGTCTTGGGTAATCTACTATACTGACTATCATTCTTTGAAATTATTATTAGTGTCTTTCTGTAGGTGTTTTAGAGGTAAGTATGAAGAACAGGGTGTAAGTTACAGTTACAGGGTGTTAGTTAGTTAGTTAGCTGTAGGGTGTAGGGTGGGAGTATCCTCCGACCAGACGGTTGTCGTGTCTAGCGGGCAACTGCCCAACGATTGATGTCGGAAAGTCTTAGTTATTATATGTCGTTCGCACGGTAAACTCTAATTGCGGGATGCAGGATTTGTGTGACGTCAGGTCTTTGATGCGTAGTTCGCATGTGGCGCTGTTGTGTCAACTTACAACAAAGTTATGAGTACAAAATGAAAGTAAGATACTAAGGCATTTCAAGCCTGTGCCTATTTCACAAAATCATATTTCTCAAAGTCAACCGTACATAAAAGAGTCGTTTTCCTGGAATCTCGGTTCGCAATCAAGGTAATACTTATAAAAATAAAATAGGTGTGTTATTGCATGAAATAGTAAACGTGTGTGACGTGGGTAAGCATAGCGCGGTGACCGCAAGTGGTCAATACATTATTATAAATGTGGGTACTATAAATATATGTATGTACAGACAAACAAGCTATTTGGTATGCAGGCAAAAAAATTAATCTTTCCAAAACTCTGTCAATATTCATTTTTATTGTGTTCGTAATAATTGTGTTTATAGAATGCCCCTATGAGGGTGACGTGGTCATATTGATCAAACCCTCTATAAACCAATAAAGATAAAAAAAAAAAAAAAAAAAATTGTGTTCGTTGAGACACACTTATAAGAGCGATATAAAAGAATTGAAGAAAAGTATTTGTAAGTTAGCGGCCTGTATAAATGCCTGTATACCAAATACCAATCTCTTTGTTCAACTGTACCTACTACATAGGTATACACAACTGGCCATAAATGTCCAATCCTGAACATGGACCTCTGAACGTTTGAAGGAGAATTATTGCTGTAATCAAGTAACCACGCTTGGGGAACAGTCTGGTGCTGACAGAGTGATAGTGAACCATTTGGTATTTTTCCATCATTTTGTCGCACAAGTGACTCCTTCTTTTCCGAAAATAGATAGATGATTTACTACTTTCAGCCAGGATTTGTTATTTCAGTTGAATTGATCCATATTCGAATTACTAAACATAAATCCACGTGTCAAATGTTATTCGCATGCAACTCAAATAATTTAAAGGACATCATTCAAGTGTCGAACATTTTGTACCCAAAAATTAAAGTGCCGGCCAGAAAAAAAAAACATGGTATTCTTATGGAAAATAACACCCTTAACATTTTTTACTACTACAATGAAAGTATACAATTAACCCTTCCGCTGCTATTTAAGTTTTAAAAAGAAAATATTAAAAATCTTATTTTGAGCATTACAATAATGTTTAAAACGAGAAACAACCTTCATAATCATCATTTCATCTTCATCATCATAATTTCAGCTGGAAGATTTCCACTGCTGGACATAGGCCTCCCCCAAATATCGCCACTTCGACTGGTTCTGTGATTCTCGCATTCAGCGGATTCCTGCGGTCTTCACTAAATCATTGGCTTGCTGAAGACCGTAAGAACCTCCACCTTGAACCTCCACGCTTCGTCTTCCGGTACGTGGTTGCCACTCCAGAACGTTTCGGCCCTATACCCATCGACTATCTTTTTTGCGAGCAATGTGGGCTGCCCACTGCCATATAAGTCTAACAATTCTTCGGGTTATGTCGGTTGCCTTGGTTCTCCTACCGATCTCTTCATTTCTAGTTCGATCACGTCGTCAATGAATCTACAAGCATAGCCCTCTCCATTGCCCTTTGGGTGACTTTCAGCGTTCTAACGAAGCCCGTTGTAAGCGACCACGTTTCAGTTCCATAGGTCATCACTGGCAACATGTGAGAAGAGAAGATAAAGAGTAGCTTCCCGAAAACCGCCCAGCCAAGGATTCGGATTCCACGATTGACCTCGAAATTGGACCTAGGTACCTAACTGGACAGTTTGTCCTAGGTTAACCTAGTCGTCTATAACTTCGATTGTAAAGTCTCCGATCTTCATGAGGGCCATTTGACATGAACTTAGTTTTATCTACGTTTTAAGACTTTCTCTTTCGGAAGCTCTACTGAGGTCATCGAGCATTGTACTGGTCCTCCGATATAGTAGTCATGGCTGAGACTATCTAGCCATCATGACTACTATATCGTCGGCAAACCGAAGGTAAGTGACGTAGTTGCCATTGAAGTTGATTGCTACGCCTTTCCTGTCCAGAACCTTGAAAACCTCCAATCCAGCGGTGAACAGTTTGGGAGAGATAACGTCTCTCTGTCTCAGCTCATCTCGCTGCAGAAGGATAATTTTCGAGGTGTGGTCCTGGAGTCGGAACGACTTAGTAGTAGTGTTTTCATATAGACACTGCAGCACCTTGGTTTACCGAAAGTGCACCTGGCACCGTTGAAGACACTATAGTACAGCCTAAGTCTCGATCGAATCGAAGGCTTTGTTGTAGTCCACAAACGCTATGCAGAGAGGCAGGTCATACTCTTCAACCTTCTGTATAGCCTGCCGCAGAGTATGTATGTGGTCTAAGGTGCTAAAGCCTTTACAGAATCCGGCTTATTCGGGAGGCTGGAAGTCGTCAAACCTGCGCGCGAGACAGTTCGTGATTACTCTAGCTTGTAGACATGGTTCAGAAGTGCGATGGGCCAATAATTCTTAAGCAGGGCATTGTTGCCCTTTTCAAAGAAGAGTACCACCACACCTCTGCTCGCCTGTGGCGTTTTACCCTCGAGTCTGCCTGCTATTGTAAAAGAAAAACATTTCCCTCAATTTTTTTCTCGTAATTTTTTTAATACTTATCATACCTTACTATACGTAACGCTCAATTCTCATGTCTATTTCTGCAATGGGCAATAAATGCTTGCGTCTTTAAACGAATGTCCAAAATATTGTTGGCAAAACATAATTTTTGGTACCTACTTTCAAACTCAAATAGCAGCCAGGGGGTTAATTGTAGACTTTCGTTGTAATATAAAAAAATGCTCAGGACGTTATTTTCCATAAGAAAAAAGCATTATTTTTTTCTGGCCGGCACTTTAATTTTTGGGTACGATTTGAATGATGTCCTTTGCACTTACATAACACATGTAACTGAAAAGGTTATAAAAGAATATCGGATTACGGCGCAATCAACCGAAAGGTTCAACATGATCATTATGACTGTTACATAAAATCGCCATTTAAGCTGAAATTGAGCCGAGTTTCGCAAATGGTTTCATCTGCAGTCGATAATAATATGACCGGGGATACAGATACAATCAGATCCCGGTCACAATGGAAATTGTGATTACTATAGGATTTGGTCACGAAAGTATTGATGAGAACTGTACCAGTGATCTGGAAAAGCAAAGCAATCTACCATCTGCGTTGTTTTGGGAGTTTATTTTGATAAGGCATATAATATTGCTTTTGCTCTGAGCAAACGCAATGCCATAAATGCAGGCTATGAATGCGGTGATTAGGTACACTGAACGATTACGGGCTAATTTATCTGAAAGGTGTACACTGGTGTAGACCTTAGTGATCATTCACACTAATCCGTCAAAGACGATTCGTGTTTTTTGACGAATCGTCTTTTTTCACGAATCGTTATTATGATTTGTATGGGCGGCTATACATTTAATTGCCCGTGTTCACACTATTACGGAATCGTGAAAAATTAGGGATACGTCTTAAATGACGTTTCGTCTTTTTTTTAAAACCTTCAGTTTTAAATCACGAATCGTTATGACGGATCGGTCGGGACGACTATGTCTTGCACTGAACTCTGAATCACGAATTCAGTGTGAACATCTATTCGGATATTTTGATGAATCGTGAAAAAACTCGATTCCGGATGCAATGTGAACGAATCGTCGTTGACGAACCCAGTGTGAATGGGCCCTTAGGAAAATCCTAGCTTGTTGTGTGACGTCAGCAACACGTCAGTCGCTACTATAGCTAAGCTAGCAAATCCTAGGCTAGTTACACAATAAGCCTGGCGGGTTAGTGGCCCCGCAGCCACTTTGTAACCGGAGCACGGGTCGCACTTGCGGATTTTACCGACACTACTCGTAGCGCACCGAGAAACTCTAATTTGTCGCCGATGTTTACACAAATATACTCCCTAAGTGCCATCAGATTAAGTCCACGCCGCATTTCGTTATTGGTTTCCAGAGTTTAGAATCGTTTTCTTTAAAGTGCCGACTTTTTATTTGCTACCCACAAGCCACAGTTTGAATAGATTTTACGGTGAGTTTTTAGTTAAGTTTATTTTGAATCCGTGGATTATATTTATTTTATTCGTTTTTGGCGCAGTTTTTACGAATTGTTTTTGTTTTTTGGTTTAATAAAGCAATTTGAAACATAGGAATACCTACTAATTAAATAAACTATTTTCTTAATTAGTTATCAGTTCACAGTACCTACTATTAATAATACAAGAAGGTAGGTATTTATCAGTAGAACTCTCGAGAAACCCTTACTACTTGTGTAGGTATTCCTACACTCAAGGGAAATAGTAACAAATATTAATGTTAGCCCAGTTAGTTAAACACTTAATTCAAATTTATTACACATCCGCACATATAGCTATTCATAAGCATAGGACGAAGATACAAATTTCGACATTTAATGAAATAATCTAAACTCTTATAATATAATATCATAAGTGTAACATAACATGACATTGAAACATATAAGATAAGTGATAAAGTGTGACTCACATTGCAGCACATATGCGGCGAGCTCGGCCGCGAGGTCGAAGTTGACGGGCAGGCGCCCGCGCAGCACGTCTTGCTTCAGTTGCAAGAACAACTGGTACCTGATACAAGCAAACACATATTAAATTACACTTTATTTATAGCCTACAATATATAATAACATTGCCGAATATCTGCAAGAATTATAGATTACAATAAAAATTATTTTAAATAAATATATTAGCGTAGGTATACGCCCATTCACAAACGATTGACATTGAAACAAACTTAACCTTCCAACACCCTAATTGAATTTTCCTGAAACATAAAATCTCTATTCACCCATTTCATTTTTCCTTAACTGGGAGAAACTCGTCAAACGCGTTGCGAAAAGATTGGCCTTAAAGGGAAATTAAATATTAAAAGACCATCAAGGCAAAGGTTTTCAAAGAATTTACGAGTATTAAACTGCGGCCCTTACCTAAAGGAAGACGTTTCCCTTTCCCCGTGTTGTACGTACTGCGTCGGTACCTACTGGCGTAGACGCGCGATCGCGCCGCCCGGGTGCACCGTCAACACCGTAATAACGAAATTTTAATAAAACATCCCCGTACCCGCCCAACATTCACAACGAAAAATAAAGAATAAAATGGAAACTCTTCAAAATTCCACTTAACTGACTTCAATTGTAGCCTTTGTTGCAAAGTTTAAAGGAAATACGAGAACACGAAAGTTTCTCCGCGGTTTTCAAAAGATATTTTAGGCAGGAATTAAATTGTAGCTCTATAGAAAAAAATTAGCGAACTCTTGTTCCAGTGAATAGCAAATATTACACCGAGGGGCCTATTTTTATAAAAGGTGTCCAATTAAAATTGTCCATGAAATTAAATTCCTGTTTCTGTTGCACCATTGACAGTGGAGCGCAGTACGGGGCGCCACTGCACGCCTGGCCCCATTCATTTCATCAGTGCGACGTCAGTTTACGAGCTCACCGCGTTTATTGCGAGAGCACTACACCTTCTTTTGTATCCTTACTAGACTCTACTCTCTTTTATGATTATGAAATTTTAATAGTTTGAAGTAAAAAAGAATAGCATTAAGAGTCTATTATATTTTTTACGAAAATTCATGATTTTTGACTTTGTAATTTTCAGCAGTAGTAAGAAATTTTAATTATTTGAATAATTTGAATTACGATAGTGCCATCTTGTAAGTTGGAGTTAAGCATTTTAATATTTTTTCGTGTAATTTACTATTAATATTTTACAAGTTTACAAGAAAGACCGTCGGCGATGGAACTTGTCGCTCAAATTCACATTGTTTCATTAAATTCTAATAAAACCTAAAATTACTAAAAGATAAGTTGAATGTTTTACTTGTTTATTGGAGTTCTAGAATTTCTTTAAATTCCTTGAGTTTTCACGGAATAAAGAAAATTATTCAAAAACAAAAAACCCGATTGCAAAAACGCATAACTAAAATTTCGGAAGTCGGTGGCAAAAATTTAAATACAAAACCAAAGACGCGGATATTCGTTATTTGTCACCATCTTCCGAAATTTTAGTTATGTTTCACTTTATAGTGGAAGTCGGTTGTTTTTTTTTGTGAAAAAGTTTTTATTTCTCGCTTTTTAGGTGGGACGGTTTGAAATTTATATGAGTTACAATAGCCTAATGTCAACTGCTCATCACCTTTTACAAATATTGCTTTTCCCGATGCAGGGACGTTCATTGTTGAGGGGTTGTCCTGGTACTTCGCCATCAGCTCCACTTCACCCTATGCATTGTGACGGGCATAAATTGCTTGGCAACCATATTAAAGTAATCGAATCGCAACCCGTTAAAAACGTATTATTGAGTTGTTTCGGTGGCCATCTGTGGTCTTTATGATCAGTTCCACTTCACTAAATGGTACTTTCCGAGAGCAAATTCAAGAGTTACTATAATAATACCTAAATCGCTATAGGTGTGCCTATAATATTTCAAGATTTCCCTCAACTTCTCCAGGATTCCATCATTCAATCCTGACTTGATGACAATGGAACCACCTGTGAAGTAAAGCCGTTCAAACAAAAAAAGAATTTTCGAAATCGGTCCAGCCGTCTTCGAGTAATCGGGGAACATACGTTAAAAAAATATTCTGACGAACTGAGAACCTCCTCCTTTTTTTGAAGCCGGTTAAAAAGAGAAAAACTAGCAGTATAATCTATAGAATGTTGGTATCGCAGGCCGGGACAAACTAATAACCGGAAATATGGTGTAACTTTTCTTTGTGACCTGCGATACCAAAATTCTATAGATTATAATGCTTGTTTTTCTCTTTTCAGTTATGTGTTTTTGCAGTCGGGTTTTTTGTTTTTTTAATAATTTTCTTTATTTCAAGCTTTCAGTTTTATTAATATATCAAAATTTCGAATTGACACATTACTAGCTTTTATTTGATACCAATATTTTTGCAATTTATTTTAAAAATAAACTTTCCCCTCCCTTTTTTTTATTTTCACATGCAATATATAAATATTATATAGCTTATGTCACTCCCACGATTAAAACGAATCTAATGACACCTCATTATGTTAAAATCCATCAAGCCGTTTAGGTTACAGAGCGTGTCAAAGAAATAGACATACATACATACTCTTGAAAAACATTACCCTCCTTCTCTGGGGCAGTCTGGTAAAAAATCGTTAAGAAAAGCAATAAATATGTCTTGATTCAGCGTCCATTATATTCCAAATAAACACAATTTTTCAAATAAACTAATATGATATATAATTTGTATCTACAATGAATACGTTTCATTAGTTTTCGTTTCTAAATATAATAAGCCAAAATTACAATAAATAAAATTATTCTGGTGTATTTGTACTAGGTATATAATAATATTCCGCGTCAATTCAGCAAATTACACGAAAATAATGTGTAACTCCACCTTACCTACAAGAAAGAGAATTACACTATTGTTTTTATAATGAAATAATTAAAATATCTTAGTGCTTCCGAAAATTACAGCGTCAAAAAACATGAATTACCGTAAAAAAATGTAATAGGACTCTTAGTAATTTGCTTCCAAGCGCTCATACATGAACACCGTATAGATTAAAGTTATTGTGTTTCAACGGTAACGTGTCCAGTTATGTCACTCTCACCACAATAGAGCTCCTACTTATAAAGTACATAACCGAGTCATGTTGTTATGATTACGGTTAATGTCATTATTTAGTTGCGTCCCATAAATGGCACAAATGTACTTACTACCTCCATAAAAGTCTGACTACTGTCCTTGCAACGTTACACTAATTATGTCCCTCTATCTCTCAGCCTTATCTTGTTATATGTGGGAATAATGGGCACTCTCGGAGTTCTATGTTCTTAATAATGTACAAACTTTTTATATGGGGTCATAGTTTAACGTGAGACAACACAATATAAAACATAGCTATAGATTGAAGCACAAAGTAACAAGGATAACATAATGTTATTTGTAAAGCTCAGTAAAGCATTTGTCTATAAATAGTTCCGTGTCGTCATTTACGTCTTGTGCTTCATTGAATATTAAAAAGTATATATCTGTGTCATTTTATAGCTTGTCTGTCGGTGACAGAAATGTGCCGGTGTGCCGCCATGCCGCAGTGGAGAACAGGAGAATCGCAGGCACGCACGGCCCACGCCACGTTAAGAACACAGATGTGTTTTATTATCACTTCCTATTTCATCCCTCGCGCTCCTGAATTAATGTGATATAATATGAATGATGTTGTGAAAGCGTTACTTACATTAGTGCGTACGTGCGGGACACGTGCGAGTTATACACACACTAAACTCAACGCTTTGATGGAAAACCACATTAATAAATATCGCTCTGTATAATTTGTTAATGTTCAACCATTAATTTGATTTTCGGATGCAGTTAGCGGTTTTGCTGGAACTCATTATAATAACAGATTTTGTTTGTATAGCCGACACATGTAAAGCTGTTTATATGTATATAGGTATGACAGTCCGTCTGATTTGGATGCAGGTCAACAGTATACATAAATGTTCTTATTAAAACTTGAACATACGAGTTCCATAAACAGCGGAAGACTGATAATAAAATCCACGTTATTGACGAAGTATTAACAAGCTTTATTAACTTTTAAATGAGGTAGCATTCGAGTTGTAATGATGTACATATTTCAAAACGCGTATAATTAAATAATTATATTTGTCAGTAAAAAACATGTTATACTGAAATTCTAACCAGATACTGTCAGTATTATTGAACAGCTCATTTATTCATTTTTAGCTACTCACGAGTCATTAACGTAAAAAAGAGCCTTCAATAGGTACCTACAGGAAACGTCCTACGTAATTATTATAAGGTTGATCTATATTTGTGAACATAGGTGATATTTGTTGACTTTATTCTAATAAACCTACTTGTATCTTTTATTTGTAATTAGAATGTGTTTTTTACCACACTTCATCAAAGCCGTTTAAGTTACCTACAAATTTACTAACAATGACCTGACTGCGATTGTTTTGCGCTAAAGCCAACAATGTTTGAACGCAGCACAGCTGTACAACAATAGATGACGCATACATTCCGTACTTACCGGGTAATCTCTTCCAAGAGCTTGCATGGGTCTGCCGCGTAGAATTTCACTCCAAAGTAGAAAGTGTGGGGGTCGGAGCCCCGAAGTTGACGACGCAGCCGTTTCCCCGCGTCCAGCCAATGCTGCACAAAAAAACGACGTATAAATATAAATGTGAACGATTCATAAAAGTATTGGATTTCCTCAATGAGCCGCCAGGGAAAGAAATATAGATACGGAATGTAGGTATTAATTTCTTATCTTTCGGGCAAGTCGTAATTCGATTGAAGGAAATGATTAACAATATTGATATTAATTTTGATAGTCTTTAATGTATTGAATTGGTAGTTAGATTAACAAATGTTGGCAATATTTTTAATGATGTGTTTGACCGTTTCTGAATATAAAAATTATTTCTTTTTTATCAGTAATAAAACTCATTTTGAGCCAGAAGAAAAGTCCCTAAAAGCATATCCTAAAAGAAACATAGGTACAATTTTCAAAGTTTCAACATGCCAAGATAACTTATTCGTAGTACTGAAGACATAGAGATCTTTTATCTCTTAGGGTGTGTTAGAGGTTCCATATTAGATGAAATTAAATGTTCATTCAATATAACACAATGAATTTAATGATAAAGTTACTACTTATAACTAAACACGGTTCATAAGCAAATTAAGATTAGATTAATATAAAATGACGCATAGTGCGTTTAACAATCACTGTTTGAAGCAGCAAGTATTAAATAATTACGTCTATACATACATAAATACATAACGATGAACCACCAACTAAAATTAATTACTTTTCGAATCATTAATTCAAATAGAAGCTGTTGATTTGAAACATGCTTTTAAACCTGTGAATTAATAATTTGCCATAATATGAATGTGTCAATTTGTACAATTTTGATATCATTTAAATTATTTTTAGCTTTCATCTCTTTGTATATACCTACAGCGAAAGTTGGATCCACAAATAACTTTATTTTTAAGCCTTATCCTCTATACTATATGTTTTTTTTAAACTGCTATTCATTCCTACAAATATTTTATCGCTTTAAAGTCCTTCCTCACATTTCAAATCCGGACGCAGACAAGTAAAAAGATCTCGCAGATGGGATATAATCTCCTAATCCAATTCTACAACGTCATCTTTACAAAATGGCTCTACTTTGAAGAACTGAAAGTTTTAAAAATAACTGTCTTTGTTTGCTGTTGTTTTTATTTTATATCGTAAAATACATTTTTTTTTCTTGAGAAATCAGAAAACTTAATAAGCAAATTTTTCTCCTAAATATAGTTTCCTTTATGGAAACTACAAACAATACTTACAAAGTTTCAATCAAGAAGCTATAGTTTCTATGGTTTTCTACACTAATAATATAAAGAGAAAAGTTTTGTATTTTTGTAATGAATAAACTTAAAAACTACTGAACTGAATTAGAATAGTACATTATGATACGAGTGTGCTGTATTGGTCATTACCCATGAGGCGGTATTATTCGCGCGAGCCAAAGGCGAGCGCGATAATTTAGCCGAGTGGGTAATGAACAATGCGCACGCGTTTCATACGACGTTTTTCAACACATTTGCGAGGAAAGAAACCGTCTTGTTGTAAGAACTTATGCTACAATAACGTAACTTTAGAGAAATGATACATTTAGATTTATAAAGTTCAACTGACCTTTGTTGCCAGGTACTGACTATCCACTTCCTGTAAAAACGTTTCTACGTCGGTTCGAATTTTTCTTAATATGTAACCTGCAGTAACCACACAACTACGCTAACAAATATTTATGAAAAATGGCGCGCTGGATTTTTTTTCGGGTAGCGATGCGCGCGCAAGGCACTGACAAAACCGCTGAACAGCCTACCATCACGTTCGGTCGGAGGTGGAGACAAAATTTGAAACTTGAAAAAATTAGATTTCGCTGCTAATTATTACTAATTATTCTCTATCGAGAGAGAGTGAGAGAGAAAGTGCGAATTTGGTCAAATGGAAAATACAGTATGGCGATTGTGAAAATTTTCTCATTTTTCGTCATGGGTGGCGTTTTCGTAATTTTCGATCATGCTAAAACCGATAGTGAGGTCAAAATGTTAATCCAAGATGGCGGCTGTGAAAATTTTCGTCATTGGTCTCGTTTTCGTAGTTTTCGATGGTTCTAAAGCTGATAGTGAGGTCAAAATCAAAATCTAAGATGGCGGCTGCGAAAGTTTTGTCATGTTTCATCATGGGTTTCGTTTTCGTAGTTTTTGATGGTTCTAAAGCCAACAGTGAGGTCAAAATGTAAATCCAAGATGGCGGCTGTAAAAATTTCTCATTTCGCATTTTTCTCACCCATGACGAAAAATGAGAAAAAAATTTGCAACCGCCATCTTGGATTTACATTTGACCCCACTATCGGCTTTAGAACCATCGAAAACTACGAAAACGACACACATGACGAGAAATGAAAAAAAAAAATTACAGCCGCCATCTTGGATTTACATTTTGACATCACTATCGGCTTTAGAACCATCGAAACCTACGAAAACGACACCCATGACGAAATATGAGAAAATTTTCACAGCCGCCATCTTTGATTTACATTTTGACATCACTATCGGCTTTAGAACCATCGAAAACTACGAAAACGACACCCATGACGAAAATGAGAAAAATTTTGCAGCCGCCATCTTGGATTTCCATTTTGACCTCACTATCAGCCTTAGAACCATTAAAAACTACGAAAACGATACCCATGACGAAAAATGAGAAAATTTTCGGAGCCGCCATCTTGGATTTCCATTTTGACCTCACTATCGGCTTTAGAACCATCGAAAACTACGAAAACGATACCCATGACGAAAAATGAGAAAATTTTCGCAGCCGCCATCTTAGATTTCCATTTTGACGAAATTCACACTTTCTCTTTCTCTCTCTATCGAATTAGAAAAAGACAGACGCAAGAATGAAGCCGCGTTAAAGAACTTCGTTCCAAAAACCTGTTTACTTTGTCACACTATATTCGCAATAAGAAAGACATGTCGTGCCTTGATAGTACTTACTAATTCCATACTGCCAGACTGCCATGTTATTACTCCGACTAGTAAATAGTTATCTATGGCGCACATTACCGCACTAGTGCGATTATGTAAAGAAAAAAGCACGTGTCTATAATACACTGCATTATGAACCTAAAAGCGGTTAAATAAGAGCCACTTTACGAGCAACTGTGTTGAAAAAAATCTTTCACCAGCAGAATTCTATATTATCACCGAGTAACATAGACTATAATTTATAAACATAGCACGCGGGCCAAGCCGCTGGCGGAAGCTAGTCTAATAGGATTAATAATAAAGGTAATAGTTTTTTATTTGTGAATACCCAGATAATAGCCTGGATATTGTTGAATTTGTACTCACCGTTTGGCTATCTTGGTCTACGTAGCGGAGTCCGAAATAAGCTGTTTCCAGGAGATCTAAATGACGGAACACCACGTCTAATAATGCTTGACCAGTATTGTTATCCTGAAACAAATGAACTTTATCAATTTTCTCAAACTGGGCGTTGTTTGCAGAGGATATGAAAGGGATGAGTGAGCTCGGCAAAATTTGCGAATCATTGAAATCGAGATAATATAATCGGTAGCTCATGCATAGCTAAACTTAGTCACTGAAGTTGTCTGAAATTATCTAAACTACGGGGTGTAATAAAATATAGGGGACATCGACGCATTTAATAACCGACCAAAAATGTATACGTTGGATAGTCTAAAATTAACGGTAATGGTTTGCGCGTCGATCTCCTCAATGCATCTCTTTTAAGATTGGTAAATGATATTGTAATAGTATGCTCAAAAACAAAGCACGGACCGCAGCGGAGCTAAACCTATTACAAAATCGTTTGAGCTCGATTACTACAAACCGCAAAGCGCAGGGTAACGTTAACCACAATGACAAAACTATCTCCTCTCCTTGTGTACTGTTTAGTCGAAGTTACCTATCAACTAAGCTACCGAAAGTTTTGAATAAAATAAAAATTCATAACATTTTAAATGTCAAAGAACCGAAATAAGTTGTCGTATTCCAATGATATATGACCACTTATTTATGCATTTACAAACATAAGTTTTTTTTTTTATTAGAAGTAAATTCGTGTCAGAGTTTAAATCAAGCTTTCCCATAAATGGCTATCGGACAAAATAAATCACAGTCGCGACGCGACTTATTCTTATTCGACAATATTCAATATTAATTTGTATTTGGGGTACGTTAACATCATTGACCTGTCTGGGTATCTGAGTACCAGCACAGTGCTAATCTAATTAGTTAGAAACATTTATTTAAGGTCAAGTCTATGTTTCCATGTTTAAGAACCATTTGAATTTGGCATAACGGCGTAGTTACCTGAATTTATCGTCCGGCCTAATTTAATTTGGTGAAAATAAGCTCTCATTATTCGTTTATCGACAGAGGAATGCGTTCTTAGAAATTCTTGTCTGCTTGCAATTTAATTTTGCTTAGCCTCGTCTGAATCTTATGGGGTACTTTGTTTTTATGTGAGGCTTAAATCAACACAATCTAGAAATGAGTTGAATATTTTCTTCGTCAATTTAGTAGTCCGTCCAATTTTAAACATAAACAATTAGATCGTAACCAATGATATTATAATTAAAAACAAACAAACATTGCAAGTTGAATAAAAGCTTTTAAAAAGACCTAGATAGGTTATACCCGCTCCGCAAGTGACTCGTCAAAAGGAGATGGCTAAGCCACTGCCTTTAGCATGTATAGAAATTTCTCACTACATCATAACATTCAAATATTCATTAATGAATTATTACGGTTTTATTATTTTCCTAGAACTTTCGTGAACTAATCAAATAATTAAAAGTATTTTTCCTGTTTTTTGTTTGACAAGAAGCACACAAAATTATGACGGCACTTAATAAATAGTGCTGTTTACTAAAAAGTGACAATCGATTCTTCTTTATTAGACTTGATTCGATTAGAACCAAATAAAAAAAAAATCAAAAGCTTCGGAAAACGTGTAAACTCTTTGGTAAACTCTTTGTTTAATCTATGCAAATGATTCAATAACCATCACAATAATAAGAAATTATTTTATGTCGAAGAATGTTGATTGAATAATAATCGACAAGAACAGTATTTCTATTTTCAATAATTTTATCGATTCTGCTACATTCCACGATGTTCCATACCATCTCTATTAAAAAATTAAACGTCAGTCAGGCCAGACGTGTGTCAGACGTCGTTTTTTCGTTTTGCCGTTTCTGGATATTTATATATTACTTTTGACCCTCGCTTATTTGTCGGCCTTATTGAGTGTGCTTATCTTCATACTGACCTTCCGCTACTCTACATGGACTTCCCTTGCATATTCATTCATTATGAGATGCATAAACTAGTCGTGTGTGGTGTAGACTGTGGAGGCATATCACCTCTTCTTTACATGGTCTTCTACTCACTATCTTAGCATGATGGTAAACAATCGATCGAGGTAAGTCATCTAGAGTTAGCTGAAATCATTCTACAACTACTCAATATGAGAAGCAACTAAGTGCAAAGCCGATTTGGAGGTTGTTAACCACAGTTCTTAAAATCTAATATAAACTCAATGGCAATGGATCAGAAAGACTCAGGTCTTCTTATAATTGTAACAACGACAAACTAGTTGCCTTAGATGTCATAAATTATTAATATGTTTATGTATTTGTTACATACTTGACTCATGTTAATAATTTTATTCTAGGTTTCAAAGGATGCCAACTTTTGCCATCCATGTTTTGAACGTCTGAGTTCGGAAATAGCTCCTGATGCACGTTTATTTGGGCATACCTACAATGTGCATCACTTGTGGCCGTTATGAAGTGCACAATACCATGCAGTGGAAAGGAACAATTCAATGTTTCAGAATGTACCGAGGCCACATCCAGCTTTCTATCAGGTAATTAAAATGATGTGTATTACAATGTGTTCTTTCATATTTAAATGCCCATCCAATGCATGAATGGATGGTCTTCCTTTTCGGATAATCAGTTCATCAGCCTGCAAATAGTCGGTCCTATCCCAGACCTCAATATTATGTGTATTTCGTATATTGATTCAATGCTGACTTCACTATATTAATACTTATAATAAATATTTTGGATATTTTACACAGCACCAAATATCTAGTCCTAAACTAAGTAGAGCTTATATTTAATACTTATACAACTTCATACTTTTTTTTGTAAACACCCAGTCCAACAAAAACACGTATGTTCACAGTTCATCACATAAATATTTGTGGCTAGTGATGACTCCTTAAATATCCTATATTGACTTTTTCTTTTAGGTTATGAACTATGCGTGTCATCCCTGTTGGATGAGACATCAACGGCAGTCTAATCAAGATCGAAATCGAGTAAATCTTCTTGGACCTGAATCAAGACCTGAACTTGAAGCAGCACCTAGACCTTTACCTACTAGAACTTGAAATAAATTATAAGCGGGCTGCAAACACCTCAACACACTGTACGAGTATGTTTAATGGTTGTGTCTTTGAATAACTGTTACATGTAATCCCAGGATTTATAAAAAAGATGTTTGTTGAAAAACATAATTTTTATATTCCCCGCAGTACTAGGGTTTGTGAGACACATATATGTGATAGATATGTGTCTCACAAACCCTAGTACTGCTTTGCTCCATATTAAATAATTAATGTACCTACATTTTGTTATTTTATTTCTGCAATAGCATTCTGTTTATGTACCGGCACAGATTAGTACAGATGATTCACTCAGCAAAATCATTTAAATAAAAAGCGACTCTTAACATACATAACATAACATAATCAGCCTATTAATGTTCCCACTGCTGGGACACAGGCCTTCTCTCTGTGAGAGGGAGAGGGCCGTTATCCACCACGCGGGCCCGGTGCGGGTTGGTGGATGTCACATGTCTTCGAATTTTTGGTTCTAGGACATGCATAGATGCACTTAGGACATGCCGGTTTCCTCACGATGTTTTCCTTCACCTTCTTCTTCTCTTGCTACGACACAATAAAGTGCAGTTCAGGTAGCACAGTGCTAATTACGTAAAGTTATATTCACATAGAAGTTGCGGTTCTTACAATCGCGTAACTCTTTTATCTTCTGACTACGTTACGCCACCTGAATTGACCCGACGAGTCGAGCCAGCCGCGTACTTGTAGCTTCATACCTAAAATACGGAGTGCGCCTGGCCTGTCAGTGCGTATAATTATATGCGTTGGGTGATTTTCCCAACATAATCTTTTTTTAACCTATTTGTTGAAGGTTGTTAACAAACGCCTAGCTACAGTTCATAGCAAAATCTTTTTCTTGTGCAAGTTTGTTTGCCTTTTGACGTAGGAGTTTCTACGATTTTATTTTCAGGATTGTAACGATATAAAAAGTTCCTGAAACTGTTTTCATACGCAATACTAATATTCAGCTATTCAGCATTACATATTAATAGGTACAATGTTTATACATTGCTAAGGGAGTCGCCCATACTTCCATTTAGCCATGTCATTTGGCTAATAAGCCACATTTTCTTCGTCTTGTCTCTTTTTCGCTCCCAATAATTACGACATGCCGTCCTACTTCCACCTGTCATCGAATGTTGAGTAGATGACCTATCTACATCTTTTTACTTATAATATCATTGATCGTAACAATTAAATTGTTCTTTAAATAGAAGATTTGCAATGTAAGTAAACCAATCGATGCTGCAGAAATGCATGGCTTCTGAGAAGAAACTAGATACCGATTGGGACCGGTAATATAAAGCAGTACTGTTAGAAATCAAATGCTATCGCAAGTAATAATGCAGTCGGGCTATCTCTGATTAGCATTTCTTGATGCTCAGGTTTCCACAATTAGGCTAATGCGCACGCGATGGGTCTGAACCAGTAACACCAGTAGTCGGCTCGGTAACATAATGAGCGGGTTGGAGAGCAACAAGCGCACTGCGCAGCTCTCACACGCATCTCAGTCTCACAGACCTTGCGTGTGCGTCTGTGACGTCGTAACTACACCCCAAGGTGCTAGTTTACATTTTTCCCAAACAACTCAAAAGGTTGTTTTGTTTAATTAATGTGCCTTTTGGTTAAGATTATATTATTGTATGAAAAAAATTTTTTTTTTGGTTTTTTATCAGTAAGATGAATGTGTTCAGATTGTGTATTGGTCGAAATAATAACAAGTATGATGCAATTATTGTACATGGAATAACTGAGGGGTAACTAATTTGTTTATTTATGTGTTGTTATCAACGTACAAATTAAATAAATAAGTACTATTCGTTGTTCTAACAAATCAGTTGACAAACATCTGATTTTATTTATTAACTATTTGATTTACCTACATAGATAGTGCATACATCCAACAAAGCAGATTTAAATTGTGATTGTTCAGTGGTTCGTTTATGATAGTTTAATGTCATTGAATTAATAATTGGCACGTGCACAGAGTTAATTAGTTTGTATTCAATGGTATAGCAAAATGTGATAAACTAACAAAAGAGCTTAAATCTGACAAGAGTGGTCAAACACAAACATTGTATGATTTTCATAATTCAGAGCAAATAAACTACAAAGACAAAAAATAATCCCACCTACCATTAAATAATGAGTCAAAATTCAACTGGCAAAATAAGTCGCAATTAAGAGAGCTACGTGCGTTTGAAACAACATATCACTATAAGTGTACCCGGCTATAGGATCCTCCGCCGGCTTGTGGGAAAATTGCGAAACAGTTCGTTGGGCTGAATAATAAATGATTTAATAACAGAGCGCGTTTGCTCCCAGCGTACGTGAAGCTCGAAAAATAACAAACGATTTGAAAATCTGGCAGCACGGTGTAGATGTAGCGGCGCCGAGCACGCGATCCCGCGGGCCGCCACCGCGCCTCGTCCTATGTCGTGTTATCGTGTGTCCACGGCCTACCGCCACATACATCAATTTACTTTTCACTTCGTTTTAATAAACAGTACCAGGGCGACCAAGCTTTACTCGGGTGAAAATAGAGATAACGAATTTCCCCAGATATGAGACCTAGGCAGACCGATTTTTCGCTCTGTAAGCCCCTATATTGCAACTTCTATCGAAATCGTTAGAGCCGTTTTCGAGAACGTGATTACAAATATATATATTATATACAAATATTGCTCATTTAATAGTAAGAATATCTGGGTACCGAGCATTGTCGGTTCTTTTTTCGTACATTTTCTAAAAATGAAACCTAGCTAGATCGATTTATCGCCCCCGAAACCCCCGGCATACTAAATTTCAGGAAAGTCGTTGGAGCCGTTTCTGAGATTCAGATTATATATATATATATATATACAGAATTGCTCGTTTAAAGGTATTAGATAGAGCAGTGTTTTTCAACGTGTGGGTCCCGACCCTCTGGGAGGTCACAAAGCCTCTATAAGGGGATCCCCAGGCCTCAGTAAAAGAAAAACAAAATTGTTTTGTTGCTTTAGATAATTCCAGCAGATTTTCTTTTAGTTTGGTTCCCAAACTTCCTTCACCTATAGCTGCATTTAAAAAGTAATTACTCGACTTGGACATCACTCGTAGTCATAAAACAATCAATTATACGACATAAAATTTACGTAAAATATACTTAGGATCTAATAAGAAGGCGAGTGGGATACACTGTCCCCACAAATCCATCGTATCGCTTTTCCGTAGAGGCGTTTGGCGATGTAATTTTAAAAAATAATAAAAAAGTACGTATTTGATATTTTTGTATTATAATAATATACAGATAAACAGTGGAGGATAGGGGGTCGCGAAATTATTTTTCGTACTAAGGGGGCCGCATCATGAAAAAGTTTGAAAAACACTGAGATAGAGCAACTATTTCTTTATAAAGCCGAGTTCAAAATACAATTTAAGTTATAAGATTTCCATTGCCACTGATGGCCTTGAAAGTATATTCCGCTTTGAGACATCAGGTCGGAAATTAGCGAAGTGTTAATAGGGTTACCTATGCTAATATTTATCGTTAAATAAAAGAAAGTCGTTTCTCTCCATCATGTTTATCTAGATTAATTAGTATTCACAACAGCTTTCAATAAAACGGTGATTTATATATTTCTATAAAAACAGGTAAAAATACTTTCTGCTTAGCGATGTAAACCTCACTGTGAGAGAAATTGGTTATTAACATTGAACATGCTATGATATGCGAATTGAATTTATTCTGACCGTCGCGCGTTGATCATTCATTTAAAGTTGAAAGCACAGCCAGCAGAATACGTTAATCAAGACGACAGCCACGAATGGATAGGTAATTGCTTGCTCTATTGTGCCGGCTGATTGTCAAGGGACAGGCAATGAAGACGTCATCAATAAAGCAGAACTAGGAACGAGGTGCATCAGCGCAGTAGACCGTGAAATGCCGTCGAGTCAATTTGCCGGCGCGACAATACACGTCGAAGCCCGCACCACTTGCCGCCGACACTAGGCCCGCTTCATAAATTGCTGTGCAATTCCTTGTCTTCCCTTTTACTATCTGAGCCAAATAAAACGGCGCGCCCGCGTCGCTCGACACTCAATTGTCTTGACAAAAGAAAAGCTTGTTGCTTTTAACAATTCAACACTCAATATTCTTTTACGTTACCTTTTCAAAGTTAGCTGTTGTGCAATCGCTTTTAATCATGTGGTTCCACTTGTTCTACACTTTCTACAGTAAAAATAAAATCTCTACTTTATTTAGTATTTTTTAAGGCATTCTATAAACATCTAACCAATGTGTATTGGTTAGATGTTTATAATATATTAAAGGGATTGCGGTGTTTTTCAGGTTTCCACAAGAGTAGTCTTGCGATGAGATCGAGGCGTCTACCTGTAATTTTCTATAATAAACTTAAGTATGAGTGTAACCAATTACGGGCTACGGTCAGACGCGGATGCTTCGACATTTTTCAAACTTTAATAGATCAGTCTATTAAATTCTCCACAATTGGTCGGTTCAGAATCTCTGGAATGGTTGAGTTTATGAGATCAATACAATTTAGTTGAATGAAATCTCATTGGTGACAGAAATCCGATTCTCAGCCATTGCGGCCATAAATCTGAATATTATTTTCATCTCTGGCAAGGAAAAGTCCTCGCTAGATCCGTTAAAGACAAATGTTCCTTTGTAGATAGGGAAAACTTACGAAAGGACGGTGATTTATCTAAAATATCCATACAATTTAGCGAGGAACGTCGAACTCGTGTCGGTTCCACTTTACCCAAATTGGATGATTTTAGCCCAATATATCTTGAGAATTTGTTTGACGAACAAGTTTTCATACAGACCGAACAAAAGCATTTCTGGCATAAATTCCTCGGTTGTTTACGGTTACGATGGAGACTTATATGAGTATTATCTCAGAATGAGAGGCTTTAGTGACAGCCACGATCTTATGTGCTTCCAAGTTTAAGAAATGCTTTTCAAGTTAACCATTAAAGGAGAGAGATATTGTGGTTAGATGAAAATTGTTATTGACGTAGATTGAGACTGATTCGTACGGTAATAGTGGTGAAGGTAAACATCAGGGACATGTTGATAGGGCGCACGCCCGAGGTAGGCGCGGTCCGCTCGTCGCTCGCGAGCCACTCTCACATTCACCACGCGGCGACAATGCGAGTCAAATAGAATTTAATATTCATAGAGCCGACGTACGATTCAGTGAATTCATCGCCCGCACCTTGGACCCGAGCTTCGCATATAAAAGACCTTCCTTGAGCCCCTGGGTGTACTTCAAATAATTCGTCTCGGAATAGCTGCATTTCACGAGTGCGGGTTGAGAAATGGAGAAAAATCCATGCGTTGTTTCATGTACAAGAGAAAATTGAAAATACTATCGGCGTCCGCCGGGAGTCCCGAGTGTCGGAGGTTCATCGGGTTTATGGTTGGGTTTATAAAAACTCCCTCGTCGACATCCGCTATATGAATCCTATTATCACCATCACTATTAAATCGAAACAAAAACTGTGTGGTTACCAACCACAGTGATAATGGGGTGGATAAAAACAGCGAGGGTTCTTCCTGTGTATATTTGAGTGAGAGAGTGTATACTCGTATTACAGTGGTGTATATAATGCACTGCAGTAAATTGTGTTGTAAGTACCTGTATTTCGTGCAACAGTTCCCGTTCGTCGAGCAGCACCACGCGACAGGCCAGTGTGCGCGGCGCGGGGCACAAGCAGTCCATCATCCCGCCGCCGCAGCCGCCGCACCCGGCTGCCCAGGCGCTACGCGGCTTCTGCAACAAATGACGTCACTTAAGAAACATACACGAAACATTACACTAGTGGGTGTTCATAATATAACAGTAAACAAACGTTACAATGACGCGTACTGCAAGACATAATTCATCTGAAAACAAGTTTGACACTGATTTCTATTTGAACGTGTGATGAACAAATCTGAGTGATGCTAGAGCAAAAATAAATTGATACGTCGAAGTGGCACAATCCTTTCGATACGGGTGACATTTAAAACATTGATTGATAATTCCTAAAATGTCAATAGGGTCATTAAAAACCTTTTAAATGATTACCCAATCCATACACGTAATTTCTTACATTATACAGTCATTGTATTTGATTATGGTCTCTAACGATATTCAGGTAGACCGTAAATTCGAAAACAAGAGGTAGAGCAACCTCGGTATTCTATCCACAAAGCCAGAAGTTGTTTGAAGTCAATTAAGGAGTTATTTGCAGTCAGACTCAATAGTAAAATCACCAAAGGGTTGGTCGAAACCAAATATATCCTCGTTAAAAGTTAGTCTGGTGTGGGGAGAGAACGCGCACCCGCTTCTGTTTTAACAATTTTATTTTAATTACCTAGTAGCAGCGCCCTCCCTAATAGGCGGATTTGATTCGGCTGGACTTTTTACGTACACAAAAAGTAAATTCAGATTTCGGTTATTCAGTGTATATAAGAGGATTTTACCTATGTTCATTAGCTGCCAACTATGAGGGAGCAAACTTGAAAGTTTCGACAGGTCTGTTGAGTGCCAGTATTTTTGTATTGTAACTTTATTGCATTCTCTTATTGTAACATCACAAAGCTTTAAGCTTTGTTAGACCAGCGCGACTCGTCGCGTGACGCGACAGCGGTTATTGTTATACTTACCGTGAAATTTTCTTAGAAATTAATTTGTTCGTGTCGCGTTGCGCGACCAGTCGCGCTGGTCTGCAAAATCCTTAATTCAAATGTAGAATAATGTGTATAAATATTCTAAATTATATTCTGTTCACACAAATGAAATAATGCATAACACACAAAACTGTTTCCACACTAATAAACAAGAGGTATTAATTTCTGCTACCAGTTGTGTTAAATAAAATTCAGTTTGCTGTAGGATAACTTCTCGGTTCCCGCGTTGCGCTCTTTCCAAGTCGGTCAAGTGTGCTTGGACCCGCTCGATGGCTTTTCATTTTCATTGTTTTTCAATGTCGTAGTAGGTTTCCCGGGACCACCGTAAATTAAGTGTCCTATCCTCTTTGTAGCAGTGATTGTAGACAATTCATTTAAATTGAATAGGCCAAAGAGTATTGGCGATCTTTTATTGACATTCTTATGTGTTATGTTGCAATATTAATTTTGTTAATGGGTTTTAATTAGTGTCTAAATATTGCTTGATATTATATTTTTGATTGAATTAAGATTATTTGGACGTAGTTCAGCAGAAAGAACTCAATCCACTCGTGACTTTATGGGGATTGAGTCCTTTCTGCTTAAAGCAGAAAGGTCTTGAATTCCCACAAAGTCCTTCTGCTTAACTACGTCCATTTGTAGGTACCTACAGTTGTAAAGGTTGCCAACCTGTCCTGTCTGTCTTTAATCAATTTGATCAATCCTATGGTAAAATTGTATGACAAAATCGCTACGTTACAGTAGATTTTCATTTTAATCAATAAATCTGTTTCAATGCACTCAAGATAATACGACACAATAAAAGAAAACATAGTGATTTATATTGCAAAAGTAAATTCACTCTAACGCCTGAAAGTTACGAAGAAACTTGTAACAACTAGACGGAAGAGGGACCAAGAATTGTGGAAACAAACAACAGACACGGCAATACGAGCCATTAATCCGAACGATCCCGACAGAGATTAGTGCTCCCGCTATTGACCCCACACCCCGCGCCTTGTCCCCACACGTAGAAAACATTTTCCCGCCATTGTCTGACTGAGCAGGAAGTAAAAAGAGGAGTCGCGATTGACAACGTGGCTGCGCGCGGCAACCCGGCGGCACCCGGCCCGACCCAGCGTGCAGTGTGCACCCCGCTCTGCCGCGGTTGCACTCGATATTTGCGATTTTTCTTTGTTTTCTTGGGAAGATACACACGAGATAGACCGATAGCATCGGCGACGAACACTAGATATCTAAATAACTTGAGTCTCCGGCAATTCTCGCGCGCCGTGGTAATGTCTCTTCACAATAATCACGTTCTCACGTATAATATTTCCCATGTGCATCGAGGTAACGATATTTAACAGTTCTCAACAAAAAATGTTCGAGTATAAGTTTTCTAACATTTACAGTAGAGTATGAAGTCTGTTTAGAAATGCGTTGTTGTTACGCATAACAAGCAATTTATAAGAAACAGAATTTATAAGGCAGAGACAAAGGATTTATGAGACAAAGGAAGAGAGAATTTATTTATTCTAAGAAATTCCTCCCGGCGCGGCAGCGTTATGTTTTAAATTTTTTAGAACGATTTTATTTCTGTTATTCCTGTGATTACTGAAATAAATATAATCTAAAGGACTTCAAAGGGCGCATTTTTTATAAGTATCATGTAGCTTTTCATTCCACGGAGAGGACAAACGACAGGCGAGGCAATTATGAAGTCGTTAGTGGCACTGTGGGATTATGTAATGCTAGTATTTAAATCCTTTTGAGCTGTAAAGGAAGTCTGTTATCGTATCCAAGGGTTCGACTATGTGCTTAACAGCTTAACTAGATGCAAGTAATCCCTGATTTGCAGTAAACGATTAATGTGAGATAGGACATAGTGAGTGTATGGTTTGAAAAATGCTGTTATCAAAATGTTTCTTAGTTATTGGTGATATAAACAGAGTGTGCGAGCGGACGGCGTCGCATGCCGACACGCACTCGCCGCACGCATACTGATGGCGACGCGTGAGGCTTGTGACGCCTGCTACCCACCGACACTATCTAAACTGCTTTATAATAGTAAATGCTGCTTATCAATTCCATACTTGAAAAGTTTGTCGAGCCGGGCCTCTAATGCGTACGCACAAGTCGATCTAATTGCTTTGTACACTTTAAAAGGGGACAAAAACGGTTAAGCAGAGCAGAGCCTTTTAGTTTTAATTGTAGGTAAGCTTTGCCCGGGCTTTTAATACGGGCTTACAAATAATTTTCCATAAATACTGTAAATTAAATACTTGGAAATACAAGAATTAGCACTGTCTTGGTTGAAATCATGGGTTCTCTTGTGTGTCGAAAAATATTATGGATAAAAATATAATTAAAAAGATTACAAAGAGTGGTAAACTAAGGGGTATCTCAAGGTAGTGAGTTGAGACCAAATCTTTTTCCAGTATGAATTTATGAACTACTTTAAACAACGCTTTCGCCGATGACATTCCAATATTTCCCGGCCACAAATGACATTTCTTAGTGAGGAAGCTCTTGTGACTGCTAATTGTGATTAAACGTGAAGATAAATATTTTTTTTAGGAGTCTCTAAAACAAACGCTACGAGAAGGCGTAAGAAAGGACTTTCAAGATTTAACGACATAATTACGTTTTGGATAAACGTGGATTTTTTTCTCAATAAATGATCCACCTTATTGTAAGGGAAACGTCATTATTTTCATTTTAATGGATATTATATTTAACTTACTTTGAGTGTTACTTTTGGCAAGTATTTAACCTAATCCAATCCAACACATAGATTTTTGTGATTTATATCTACAGTACCAGGGCGTCCGAGCTTTGCTAGGGTGAAAATAAAAAACGAATTTCCTAGATTTTTCGCCCCTGTTAACCCGTATCCAACTTTCATTTAAGTACGTGTTTACAAATAAGTATATGTATATAAATATTGCTCACATATGATAATACAGGTTGTATTCTCAGGTTGCAGTCTAAAACAAAAGACTTTGAATTACCCACAGACAAATAGATATGTAAAATGATCGAAACAGGAGGTGATATGTACACTCGTATCAATAAGTAGTAAACAGGCACCTACTCATATATAGTAGTTCGTTTGACTAACGGAACGTGAATATTTCGTCCGGATTCACTGCATGAATGAGTGGCTTTGTACCAACTGCTACTAAATGACGCCGAAACTACCTACGTTTTATGAATTTCAATGGAATGCGTGTAGAGTGCCTAGGTATTGAATGAGGACCTCTCAAAATACATTGCTGTTCATCGATAAGGTTTAATTTGATTTAAATGTTCAGTATTTTGGCTTTTTCAATGCAATACTGAATTTATTCCACCTTTTGTTATGTTTGTTTTATATTAGGATTAGGATAGATTACCTTGTACCGAACGCATTAAAACGAAGGCAAAGGTGGAAAACAAATTACTTCTACGTCATTATTTTCCCCGAATTACGATATTCGGTGAGCTCATACGTATTCCTATTAAGTCAAATGATCCAGCTCGAATTTTATTCGGCAATAACTCGCACGCATTATTCGCGAGTTACATGTACTTACCGTACGCGGCTGATGTTGGAGCGTAGGGAATAAATTGATCAGAGGCCGTATCTCGGCGGTCGGACGTCGTAAACTTTGCACAACACCGGCCGCACTTTTCGCGCTTCGATACGATAAACCTACAGCGCACGCAGAATTACACCGATAAGGCAAGATATCGCGGGTTTTCTTCATGGCACGCTTTATGTACGGTATATTTGCTCTCTCCATCCAGAGAGATTATGGAAGTGATTATTATCATAGATCTTGTTCGTGCTGCTTTTTTTACATTGTCCAAAATGTGTTTGGCGGTTAAAACTACAAAAGCCCATTATACGAGTACACTCACTCCTTCAATAGTCAGTTCTGAATTTAAATGTTATGTATTAAGCACTATATCCTTGAAATAAACTTAACAGATGACTTGGATCCGAGTAGCTAACTGGAAACAAGCCAAAAACAGGGTCGCGAAGAGCGTATAAGTAGGAACTTACACATAAGTATAAACCTAGGACATTCGTGAATACACTTTGCTTGTGTAAAGCTAAATAAAATGTTAATAACATTCTTGTAATACGAAATAATCATGTAGACCTCCAAACTGTCGGATTGCTGCTTAAAGTTATTCGAGCCTGACTCATAGTGTAATATGTTCCAAGTACTCCCAGCCTCTTCAGCGAAAGGTTTTTTCTTTCTCTCGAAAATTAGTAGGTACATTTATTATTATGAGTAATTTCTGGAGTCTCAAATTAAGGCAGGTAGCCCGCGGCAACGCGCGGTCTCTCTCGGCAACAATCAGTGAGCGGCGGCGGCGCGGCGGCGGCGGCGCTCGGTAACGCATCCCATACGAAGGCTCACCTCTCGGTTTGTCTGCTCCGCCCACAGTTTAACATTTTTCAACTCGCCTGGGAATTAATACTAGTTCGTTGCATTGTTTATTATAGAGCACTCTAATTATACTGTCATTATTATTTTCGACTTAAGCCCAAGCGCGATGTTGTGGTTTTATTTTGGCCGCCAGTGATTACTATGAAAGGGTCAACGTCTTTAAATTGTTTAGTACAAAATTATCTGGTCACTTCTATTCTATCACAGCTCGTCAATACAAAAACTAATAAAGCTAGCATGTGAGTGAAACGCTGTTATTGTTAGCGAAGCAGTTTGGAAAAGCTTCCAACTATATTCAATTTTGTTTGAAATATTGGACAGGCTATATTTTCGAAAGCCTACATAGGTTTTATGATGAAGCAGCAGCTTGAAATATTGTTTCATTCGTTAGTTTTGCGATTGAATTAAATATCCTTCGGTATCGTGTTCTCTACAATTTATGATTTTCCATAGGTAAATAAAATTTAAATAACCGGCTATAACGTAGCAGACAAATGACTCCATTCCAACCTCTGACAATAAAAAACAGAAAAAATGCATTGAAAACAAAACATTTTACCCGTTTACTTTATTATTCGCGTGTGACGTCGAGCGAGTACATTAGCATTAAACACATAAAATTCGCACGCTCATAACTGTGCGGCTCAATCCGCAAGCTCAGAAACCGTATGAACGAGGAAATTGTGAGATCGTTATTTTTTGTGGCGTCATAATAGAAGCGTTAATTAAAAAGCTGCAGTTATGACATAAGGATTCTTAGAGCATTGCACTCTCTGCCCCGAGCAGAGCCCTCACTTCACAAGTTTTAATAAATAAAAGATCTATAAATATTTTTTTTTTATTGGGATATGGGCCAGCTCTTGACCTTGTTCTCGCCTGATGGAAAGCGATGGATGAGGATGATGAAAGCGATGATGGAACGAGCAAGCCCAGAAGATGACTGTTCACTCTTGCTTTGAATGCTGACGGGTGATACGTGGAACACAGACGCTGGCAGAGAGTTCCACACTTTGGCCGTGCGAATAATAAATGACCTTGATTATGGTTAATTATTTTTATAAAAATGGTTAAGGTAAAGCCGTAGTCGCATGCCATTATTTTGTAGCCGACAGGCATGCGACTACGGCTTTACCTTAACCATTTTTGTACCTATGTCTAGATTTCTGTTCGAAATATTTTCTTGTTTCATACTTTTAAGACCGTGATTTTTGAGTAGTCGGGTTTTAGTTTTTAAACTTACTTTTTATTTAAATTATTTTGGGGTTATAATAACGTGATAAAGTATTTGCAGAGCCGCTTTAATTTTTTTTGTTCAGGTTTAATTGTATAATAGGTATTAATTTTACAGCCACGCCGTATGTTGCAGTTTCGTTGAATGGCAACACTGCCCGAGTGACATGTCAAAATTTTGTTCCGTATTTTAATATTAGTTTTAATTAATTTTTAAGTGTAATTAAGGTGTAATAATATAACTAAATATAAAGTAACTACATAAAAACTCAGGACTATTGTTTTCCTGCAAATTTACAAAGTAAAACACAGTTTTTGGTTACCCACCGGTACCGGTAACCTATCACGAACAGCTGATGTTCGGATTGCTACGGATCTAAACGGGGAGTATTGTTTACCTTTATTCTATTTAGCACACAATCGTCACTTCGAATCTGTTTCATATTTATTGTGTATTAGTTGCAAACATTTTTGGTTGATTTTGCACCCTGCACTGGGTCTAAGTCACTTTGTTTTCATAGATAACGTGAAATATCAAAATACTGTAATTCTATTACTGCTATATTTGTACATAACAACAATAACGTTGACTATCAGTATTTTAATTGTAGTCTTTAGGCAAATTTTAGTTTTATTTTATTTTTTTATCTAGGCATCCTACCCACATTAGCAAATGTTAAATCATAAAACAATAGAATCAATGTAACATTTTACTTGATCTAATTATAATAGTTGCATTTCAATTAGATTCAACAGCCTACCTCATTTCTTCATAAACTAACACTAAATTCTCCCATTTTTTTCTTTCATTTCTAGCTTTCCCTTTTTGTTTGTCTAACTAATTAGTTCTCACTGTTCCTTTTATTCTACTTTCAGTACTAATTCCTATAACCATGCCTGTGATGACCCGCAAGGCTGCTGCTCATGAATTGGAGCTTAAATTGAGAATGACCGTTCAAGATCTTAAGGCTTCAAACAGCAAATGTGAACAGCTGTTACAGGAAATAGATGATAGTGAGAAGGAAGTCGAGAAGGTCGTTTACAAAAATACAAGCTTAAAACAGGAGCTAGTGGACCTACATCAACAATACCTGGATGTTGTTGATGAACGGGACAAACTGCGGCTGGTCACGGATGGTTTTAATAATTGCAGTAACTTATATGAGGAGGCTTTGTGTAAGGTTAGGGACCTAGAAGAAGAACTAATTCATGCAAATCTACTAATTACTAAGTTACAGAAACAAAAAGATTGTACTCAGGTTAAGGAAAGTAATAACTTGTATGATGAATTATTTAATACTAATTGCAACCCTCATTCCTTAATAACAATAGACCTTACTGAGGATTCTATATTAAAACATAATTATAGTTGTTATAAAGTAAGTCAAAATAAAATAAAGAAATATGCAAAACTAAATAAAATCATAAATAAATGCAATAAATTCAGGAAACAACAAAAACACAGTTCCAATAATATTAAACTAAGAAAAGAACGTGTTTTTCTAATAAATAAACTAAAAAACTATCAAATTAAATTAGAAGACAGTAAAAACATTTATCAAATTGACACCCAACGATTACAGTCTGAAATTGAGGTACTTGAAGAGTCACTACATTCACTTTATAATAAGTATGTGAGCTCTCAAAAACAAATAAAGGAACACATCCTTGCTGCAAACAAGTTAGTAGAAATGTGTAACGATGAGGCAGACAGAGTGGTCCCGTTGTCTCTTAGCACCACTCAATGTTCTTGTCAAAGGGCATCCAACCTTGAGGCTTTTCAACCTGAGGCAACGGAGGGCCCGTCCCAGTCTGGAGAAGCTTGGGACTGTATCTCTGATCCAGATACACCATATGTGGTACAAGCTTCATCTCAAGTAGCACAGACAGATACTTGTTCTCTCCCTTGTTCTAGTAATGATTGTTATTGTTCTATTATGTTTTCAGATAGTTTAGGGAGAGGGTTAGGTAAATTATTGAGTACCAACCTGAGTCAATCTGCTGTTAATTATTGTATGCCAGGGAAACCCTACAAAGAGATAATGTCTTCAATAGCAGGGAATAAATATGATCCGCAAGCCATTATTTCTGTATTTGTGGGCAATAGTATTAATGTAAAAAAAGAGGACATCACTGACAGTGTCACTGAAATCTTGAAGATTAAGTGTAAGAAAATAATATTGTGTGCTTTTCCATACTTTCAGCACTTGTCAAGTAGGCAAAATCATAATATACATATGCTAAATAACCATATGCATTTATTAGTTAATCACTATAGTGACAAACTTATATTTTTTGACACCAACACTTTTGTTGAGAAATTAAAATCGACTAGGGATACTGCGTATCTGCCTATTAGTTTTAGACGTCAAATAGCATGGCTATTAGCTTTTAATATAAACTCAGACATAAGTAGTATGTCGAAGTCTTATGTAATTAGCACCACAGAAATTAGTAATCATACTAATAATAATTTAAACTAGTCAGTAAGACAACAGAAGGTACCAGTAACAATGTTCTTAATCTCACAATCAACAAGGTATCTTCTGGCACTCAATTAGTTAATTGTAAGAAAGGGGCTAAGCAGAATTCCTTGAAATTATTTCATCAAAATATTCAAGGTTTTTCTTCCAAACAATTAGAATTTGAATTGTTTTTAGAAAAAACAATGTTTGATATTATTTGTATAACTGAACACTGGTTGAAAGATTATGAAATGTTAATTAATTTTGAAAATTATAGTGTGGGCAGTTGTTTTAACCGAAAATCCATGCTACGTGGAGGTTCACTAATCCTAATTAAAAATTGTATAAAATCTAAGTCTCGTAATGACATAGTAGAACTATCGGTGGAACATAGCATTGAACTGTCCTGTGTTGAGCTAGATAAACATTTTATAGTGTGTGTATACAGACCTCCAAATTATCAAAACTACTCTATATTTGAGTCAGTAATGGAAGATGTTTTGGCAAAACTTGCAACTGGTCATAAATCAGTAATTATTTGTGGGGACTTTAATATTAATATCTTAGAAAATAATCCAAATAGCAGTAGATTATTAAGCCTCTTCAAATCATTCAATATGTCAAATGTGTTTTTAGAACCAACGCGAATAACTTCGACTACTGCTACATGTATTGATAATGTCTTTTGTTGCTGCGACTATTTAGATAAAGCCATTGTAAATTATCTCCCTTCTGATCACAGTGGTCAAACCGTTATTTTTGAGTCCAATACACCATTACAAAAAGTGCAGATTCAAATTAGACCAATTACATCCGGTAATTTAAATAAGTTTAATAGCACATTAATTAGCAAGTTAAGTGCTCAGGGCGTAAATATGTCCAATGGCAATATTTTGTATGAACAATTCTTTTCATTAGTGCAAACAGAGTTCAATAACTCTTTTAAGAAAAAAACTAAAACTATTAGCCCTAAGTTTTTATTCAGTGACTGGGCAACTAAAGGCATCAGGAAAAGTAGGGAAAGACTATTTGAACTGTATGGCCTTAAGCCGTATATTAACACGGAAACTTTTAATAAGTATGTTGCTACTTACTCTAAAATTTTTAAACAAATCTGCAAAGCAGCTAAAGCTTCTTTCATTAGCAACAAGGTTAAATCAGCTGACAATAAAATAAAGACAGTTTGGAAAATTATTAACAATGAAACGAACAAGAACAAAAGACATAACACGGATTACACACTGGACACTTCCCGCGGTCTCATTAGCGATAACATCGATGTTGCTCAGGAATTTGTAACTTTCTTTACCAATATTCCAATTAAAACTACAGAAACTTTAAACTCCTCCCCCTCACTTGCTATTGATTTATTAAGAGCGAATGTTTCTGCCTGTCCTGTGGAATTTAAATTTAAACATATAAACCCAGTGGTCGTTGTAAAGACTTTTAAGCAACTTAAGATCAAAATTACCGAAGATCTGTGGGGCATGTCTACTAAAGTTTGTCAATCAATTATTGAGACAATTGCACCCTATTTAGCTTTAATATTTAATTTGTGTGTAGATCAAGGGGTATTCCCGGATTTAATGAAGTACAGTAAAGTTATTCCACTTTTCAAATCTGGTGACAGCAAAGATACTAATAATTATAGACCCGTATCGGTTTTGCCGGTTTTCAGCAAGGTGTTTGAAAAAGTAATGTTAAATCAAATGCTCAATCATTTTAATCGTAACAACATCCTACACGATCAACAGTATGGTTTCACCAAAGAACGTTGCACAACCGACGCCGGTGTCACCTTATTAAAACACATCTTTAACGCATGGGAAGAAGCACAGGATGCAATAGGCATCTTTTGCGACCTTTCCAAGGCATTTGATTGCGTGAATCACGAAACACTGCTCTTAAAACTTGAGCATTACGGATTGGGTAAACTTGCGCTTAGCTTAATAAAATCATATTTGAATGATAGACTGCAGCAAGTTCAAATAAACGGTGTAAATTCATTGGGTTTAAAAGTCAAAATGGGTGTACCACAGGGCTCGATATTGGGTCCATTCCTCTTTTTAGTATATATAAATGATTTACCTCATTTACTGCAAAACCGACCACAAATGGTGTTATTTGCCGATGACACATCACTTATTTTTAAAGTTAACAGACATGCACAGGAGCTTGACGACGTAAATAACGCTATGCTTAAGGTCCATAACTGGTTTACTGAAAATAATTTGGTATTAAATGAGAAGAAAACTAAATGCATAAGATTCGCGTTACCGAATGTTAGAAGTAGTGAATGTCACGTTGTATTGAATAAGGAGACACTAGAATTCGTCGAAAAGACGGTTTTCCTAGGGATCACGCTTGACTCAAAACTACAGTGGGGTCCTCACTTAACATCACTTGCAGGGCGGCTAAGTTCAGCCGCTTACGCTGTTTGGAAAATCCGCCAACTAACAGACGTGGATACCGCGAGACTGGTCTATTTTAGTTACTTTCATAGCATCATGTCTTACGGTATTTTGCTGTGGGGACGGGCTGCAGATATTGAGTCTGTCTTTATTCTGCAAAAGAGGGCTGTCAGAGCCATCTATAACCTCCGCAGACGCGAATCTCTAAGGGAACTGTTTAAGAAAATTAACATCATGACGGTACCTTGTCAGTATATATATGAAAACATTATGTATGTTCGAAAAAATCTACATCTTTTTCGTAAGATAAGTGACAGGCATAATTTTAACACTAGAAATAGGAACAAATTAGATCAACCACGTTTTAGATTGTCTAAAGTACACACTTCTTTTATGGGGTACTGTGTAAAATGTTATAATAAAATACCACTCGATATTCTTCAACTTAATGAGAAGAAATTTAAAACATGCATTAAACGCACACTATGTAGACAAGCATATTATAAGTTAGATGATTATATCCTAGATAAAAATGCTTGGCTTAATGCTGGTCCTGCTCCACAGCCACTTGGGCTCACTAGTTGAAATTATTGTATTTGGAAGAGTTGCTACCCCTTTTCTTATTTTTTTATTTTTATTTATATTATTTTTCTGACATTACGAACATCATGTTTATTTTATTTTTATTTTTTATTAACCAATTTTGTATTGTTGAATATTCCAATATTTGATAATGATTATCTTTCTTTTTGATAGTATAATATATATATAGATATATTTCTTTTTGATAGTATAATACATTGCAAACTATAGTTTTGTATAATTTAGAAGCATTTTTTCAGTTTTTGTAAATGTGAGTACCATGGGGCTGTTTATTCTGTTATTATATTATGTTTTATGTTGACTTGAAAGAGCATGGCAGTTGAGACTTTGTCATGCTTACTTTAATGTCTCGCCGATGGTGGCGAGTGTGTTGGATCATTCGGTTCCCTACAAAATGGTTGAGCTGGATGGTGCTGATCCACGCGTCATGTTCGTGAACGGGCGCCGTCGGTTGAGACTGGTCATCTCTTTTCTGCCAAGGCTTATTTTAAATCTTATACTTTGAATTGTCTCTATTTCTTTTTTTCACATTGTTCTCACATATAGAAGCAACAAGAATAATGTACCCAGGATTTTGTAATGTCTTTATTTAAAAGAGTGTCCTGGGAGTTTCTTGCCCGTTCTTCTCCACAGAGATCTACTTTTTGGAATGGGCGACTAGCTTCAACTTTCTGACTAACTGACTGACTCTTTGACAATTCAAAAGTGCCTGTAAATGGTTTAATTGAAATAAATGCTTTGAGTTTGAGTTTGAGTTTGAGTTCACTTTTGCATGTTTTTAACAATTTAAACATATTGATTTACTTAGACAATATGATATATATACATATTTGTAATGTGCTCGTCAAGCCCTTTCATTTGATACCCTACATGATACAATGAAATTTTTTTTTTTTCGTTCGTCGCTTTATGTACTCTAGAGGGCGCCATATTGAATTTAATGTATTTTCACATAGCCTATAACCAGCGGATGGTCAAGACGCTTCCAACGATACCTCATTTGTCAAATTATGATCAGTAGTTTAGAAGTTATGAGGTTACAGATGAACATACATACATACATACATACATACATACATACATACATACTTACATACATACATACATACATACATACATACATACATACATACCGGTCAAAATCATAACCCTCCTTTTTGCTTCGCCGAAGTCGGGTAATGACCACGCATCTTACAACTTTATTTATTTTAACTTTGTAAATGTTTATATTTGCACAAACGAGAAGGTATATGCTGGTGGATGTGAAGTATTAAATTAAATGTAGGTTACGGTGTTTCCTGCTAATTGATAAAATCATAACTTATATACTTTCTCCCATAGCGGCCACAGCCCGTACCGCTACTTTTCCAACTGCACCGGTAAATATTTATAACATCAAAATTAACTCTGCTTTAGCGCCTTCGCCTTGAAGTAGATTTTGGCTGCAGAAAGAATCATAAATATATGGGAGATGACACCGCTAAGTAGAACATAAACGGCCTTCGTGGCCTCACCTGCCTCATAATGTTACGTCACGTATCTCCTCATCACTTTATCGTGCTATAAACATTAAGGTTCTCCGTGAGCTTGTTAAAGCTGTTCCTTATTGACGGAAATGTGTAAATGTTTACACGCACAGACATTTATTTGAATGCCCTTGCCTGTAGGTAGGTACTCTGAATCGATCTAAGTGGTTCAGGCAATCAAAAGTATAGTTTACTGAAAGATTAATAAAAGTCCGGGACCCCAGGGTCCCGAGATATTGGTATTATTTATTTATTTATTAAACGTTTGTATATAGACTTAACAGGTCAAACCCAAGGCGTCTACAAACAAGTTACATTTTCGTAATATACGCGTGCAGTTACAATTTGTGCTGATATGTCAAAGACTTGTACCTATATTTAATAATAAGTTTATTTCAATAATTGTTTACAATGGTACACATGTCTTATAGTATAGATTAGATAGGCTATATTTTCTTGTTACAAAATGAATTAGATCTCTATAGCCGAACTAGGCGAAAGCCTGTATTTCAGTTATCAGCGCCAAACCGCTCAAATAAGAAACACTCAAAAGTAGCCGTCACATAGAGATGTTAACATTTTGTGAAATTAAAATAATAAAGAAATAAGTAGTAGTAATAATAATAAATAATTAATTAATTAATAATTTATAGTGATGATAAATAACATCATAATTCGATACAATAAAATAATGGTGGCAATGCTGCCAGCCTTTTGGGAATTTTTCCTGTTGACAGCGATGCAGACGAATTTTTTGATGCCCTATATAATTGTTCCCCCCCTTTTTTATATACTTGTACATATTATTACTATTATATAAAATAATATAATCGTTAAGGCAATATTTCAAAAATTTGCCAGAAATAAATTAAAAGAAAAGATAAAACTTGAGAAATCAGATTAATTGCAAATCTATAGTCAGGTAAACCTTGAGCAAGACTTGAGGCTGCATGCTGTTGCGTACCAGGCAAAATTCGAACTCATAACACACATAGTCGGTACATAAGAAGGAAGTTGAAACATGCTCGCGATTAACATACTCAGTGCGTTTCGACGTTGCGCGGCGCTTCTCCACCTTGTATGAGTGAGCAACTAACGAAGACCCCTCTAAAACTTTGTTTTACGTTCGCACCGCACTCGCTTTGTGAATTAAAAGCGGTGCTCCTTTCGCACTAAAACGCCCCTTAATGAAACGCGATCGTCGCAAATTCGTCTAAATTTCCGCAACAATGAGTACGCCAGGCGTCGTTTCGCAGACTGCGCGTTACTCATCCGCCCGCATAACGAGAGGTTAAATTAAATAACAACGAAACTTTGAGAATCCCCGGAGTCGAGTGCTGTAACGATGGAGCTATATTATTAGTTCGATTCCTATTGGAAGTTCCTGACCGCAAACAGCTCGTGACGGGTTCCACAGTTCCACTGTACGAACCAACTTACCTACTGCGCACCAGTTTGTTAAACATTAAAACTACTAAGCACTTGTGAACTCTGGCGCGGACTTAACATTTAATTCTGGTTTTTATTTGTGTCAATGAACTGCATTTACCCGAGGAAAGAGCCAAGTGTGAGTGAAACTTCCGCAGTCAGTGTCCCATATCTTGTACCTGATCAATATCACGATTTTCTTCTACATGGCTTTGGCCGCTAACCGGAAAGAATATCTTAATTCAACGTGTGTTTGTTTGCTTTGTCAACTTTTTTATGTATCGAAAAACTATTACTCTCACTTTTATAAGTTTTTATTTGGTACTCAACAGAATGATTTTGCTTCCCCTAACCCAACAACAAAACTCAACTTTTTCACTTTACGTTTGTTTCGACCCGGAGTTGTTGTTGTCGTACCATAAGTATTCCCATTCACCAGTTTTAATACCGAACTAAAAGTTTCTCCTTTTTTTAATAAACACGGTATGTTTGCGGGCGAGAGTTTCTCCCCGTAAAATATGAACTGCAGTTCAATATACTGAAAAGTCTGTACAATGAAACATAAACCCAGCTTATCAATACAAAAATTGTGTTAATTCTGCCGCCGCTATTGGAACGGGGACGCTTTGACAGACACGATTCAATCTGGTAATCGGAAATGGGCATTGTTGCAACAAAGGTCCCATTGTCCTCCGGCAGAATCGTCCTCCCGCGCCCGCGCTGCCGCCATCATCGCCATGCCGTGCCGCTCACCGCATGCCCGCGAATATTCATGCCGTGCCCAATAATACAGCACCGCGCATACAGATTCCGACATGTCCGTCACAATAAATAGAACCTATTCGAGCCTGCTACACGCGTACTATACATATGTGAAGGAAATTGAGTTACAAATGAAAGAACAATAATAGACGATATATTATTATGTCCAACTGGACATATCGTCTATTATTGTTCTTTAATTTGCGTAACACAACGCTTTCAAAACACTTATGCTGTTAAAAATACAGAAACGGCCATTATAGATCCCTAGATCAACCTATTCATATTTGATTAAATCGATGTCAAAGCCGTCTTTGAGATAATATGGTTTTTTGCGTAGGCCGAAGGCTAACGTTATGAAAATCCCTACTAATATTGTAACGACTTTATAAGAGGAATAATTATTTCTTTTACTTCCGTGCTATCCATATCGTGTCCCAAGTGCTTGTAAAATGCGAAATAATAACTGGGCAGGTATGATCTTTATAAAATACTAGCTGCCCGTCCCGGCTTCGCACGGGTAGCACTAAGTACTTATCTACGGCTACCTACCCTACCCTACCTACCCTACCCTACCTACCTACCCTATAAACCTTCCCTGGACTACGACAAACATTTCAAGACCAAAATCAGCCAAATCGGGCCAGCCGTTCTCGAGTTATAAAATTACAACGAAAAGTGGCATTGATTTTTATATACACACATCAAAAGTGTCTAGGGATCAAGCATTTTTATGCGGATTTCTTGAGATTGAGATGTGGCTTTGTAATAAATTTATGATTTTATAAATTTATATGGATCCTTTTTGGTGCATTTCATAATTTGAATCAGGAACTGTGAATCAAATTCGAGTAAAAGATGAAAATCAGCTGTCAATATTTTCCCTATAAAAACATACAACGCATTGAAGACATTATTAGTGCTACTGTTTCCCTACTACTGATTAAAACCAACGTTATTATGGAGCAGCGACGTCATTTAAGCAGGGAAGAAATGCTCAGAGCCGTGGGAATGATAGAAGCTGGTTCCCGGCAACGTACTGTGGCTTTAGCTCTGAATACAAGTCAGAGTGTTATCAGTCGACTTTGGACACGTTACCGAAGCACTGGTACCGTGGCTGAGCGCCATGGAGGACGGTATCGCTGCACCACACGGAGACAAGACCGATACATTCAAATCTTAGCTCGAAGAGCTCCAACAATAACCGCCATGATGTTAGCCGTGAGGCTTCATCACTCTTCAGGGAACTTAATTAGCGACCAAACAGTCAGAAACCGCTTGCATGAAGTGAACCTTCATTCCCGAAGACCGCTACGGGTACCACCTATAGCAATGCACAATCGTAGGATTCGATATCAATGGGCTCTTGAACACAGAAATTGGGCAGAAGAACAATGGCGTTTCGTGTGCTTTTCTGATGAGTCTCGTTTTGGTATGAGACCGGATACAAGACGTATACGACACTGGAGAACCCCTGGACGCCAACAGCGATTAAAATCCTGCCAGGAAGTCCATCCTTATAGTGGTGGAACCATCATGGTATGGGCGGGTATTTGGATCGGCGGAAGAACTGAGTTGATTTGGATTAGAGGCAACCTCAACGCTCAAATTTATGCTCAGACGATTGTATCAGACGTCATCGTTCCTCTACAAGTGCAAATCGGTCCCTTATTTCAGTTAATGCATGATAATGCACGACCGCACACCGCAAGAGTTGTAAGACAGACTCTCGCCGCAGCTAACATCAATGTCCTGCCCTGGCCTGCTCAGTCGCCAGACTTGAACCCGATTGAGCATGCATGGGATATGCTACAGAGAAGAGCTCTGCCGAATATGGAGGGTATCCAGTCGCAAGAAGACCTTTTTTTGTTGTTGCAACGAACATGGGCGGCCATTCCACAGCGTGATTTGGATGAACTCATTTTGAGTATGCCAAACCGATGTTCTTGTGTTGTTAGTGTTCGCGGTAGAAACACGGATTATTAATTGTTTAAGTTACCCAATAAAATTTTAAAGAAAACTGTTATTTCAGTCTTTTTTTCGAACTTTAATGTTAGTGGTTCAAATGTCAAAAATCCCTTTATTAGGAAAATGGCAAATTTCTTTATTAATGCAAAGGTGACTTGGTTTATCGTTACTGTGACAAACGAAAACACTTTATTTGATGAATCCTTAAAGAAAATTTTTATTAATATCAATCAGGAGAAAAGTTATTGCAAAAATATATGTTGATCCCTAGACACTTTTGATGTGTGTACTTACTAGCTGCCCGCCCCAGCTTCGCATGGGTAGCCCTAATTTGCAATAAAATAATATTGCGACTATAATTTGAGATTTAAACTATCCTATCTCTCAAGTTGGATCGAACTGCACATGGTGTGCGAATTTTATTATAATCGGTTAAGTGGTTTAGGAGTCCATTGAGGACAAACATTGTGTGACACGAGATTTATATATATTAAGATTTAGATTTTGATCATTCATCATTATGGTGACAAGCCGTCCTCGAACCACAATTATCTTGAAGAGTACCTACCTCAATATATTTTGGATAGACAGTATGGTTTGATTCATCAATCAATCTTCCTAGCCTTTTTCCCAACTATCTTGTGGTCGGCTTGCTGGTCCGGCGGGATGCAGCTGAATACCAGTATTTTACATGGAGCGACTGCCTATCGGACCTCCACAACCCAGTAACTGGGTAATACGATACCCCTTGGTAAGACTGGTGTCCGACTTTCGGGCTACTGACGACTCGTAACGACTGTCAAAGATCCACGAATGACAGCCGGGACCAACGGCTTAACGTGCTTTCCGAGGCACGGAGGAGTCTCGGTATGTAAAGATAGTCACCCATCCACTGACCAACCCCGGCAATCGTAGCTTAACCTGATGGATCGACCCGTGCGGCTTGTTATTACTTAGCCACGAGCTCCTCGTTGAGTAAAAATAAATCTATATAATGTTTATTACATTTTGAACAAGTACATACAGGTACTATTTTCCTTTCTGAGTACGTCCGCGTGAAAAGTTTATAGAGGCATGAGGATCAGGGTGTAAAGTTCACTCATCCTCCATAGAAAAGGGAGGCACCTCCGAACAGACGGGTGTCGTGTCTAATAGCCACCTGCCCGACGATTAATTTCGGGAAGTAAAATATATGCTGATCGCGCGGTAAACTCTGCTTGCGCGATGCAGGATTTCGCGTGACGTCAGTGTGATGCGTCGTTCGCATGTGGCGATATAGGTGCCGCCACAAGTTCATAGTTTTCCAGTACAAAGTTGTCTAGTTATGTGCTAGTTCAGATAACCTAACCCAACTCTGTAAATAAATAACCAAATCTGTTGTGTGCTGTCCGCCGTAATAACAGACTGAAGCTATGCTGGTGGCGTGTCTGACTGCAGCTCTCACTGTTCAATAATACCTACCTACTCAATACTTGCCTTCATGCTACTTAAATCGAATGGTTCCCTTTATGTCGAGTCCCTTAAAGTCGAGCCGAAAACCTTGTCTCGCTTCTATTACCCCTACGTCGAGTCTACGATTTCTGCCCCGTTTCTATTCCCTTAACGTCGAGTTTCTTTACCCCCGCTTCTATTACCTTTACGTCGAGTTTAATAATATCATATTTTGAAATATTTTTCGATCGTAGAGCACACTCTAATGCTTCGCATTATGAGTCGTGCAATACAGTCAGGTTCACATTTTTTATGTGTTATTGTATTCGTATAGTTTTACAGTAAATAATTCTTCTAAAATAAGTAACTTTCTATAATTTATATAAAATTGGGCGAAAAGGGGGGATTTCGTTCGTATATAAAAATCTTATTCCTTGAGTTAATAAACTTAACTACAAGATAGTATTTCAATCATTAGCCGTTGTGCACAACTTCTAAATAACCGAACAAAAAGTACTAGGCTTGCATGAATTAAAGATAGTATTTCAATCATTAGACGTTGTGCACAATTTCTGAATAACCGATCAAAAAATACTAGGCTTGCATGAATTCAAGATAGTATTTCAATCATTAGACGTTATTCGCAATTTCTGAGCAGTATCCTAACAAAAAATACTAGGCATGCATGACTTCACGATAGTATTCAATCATTATATTATGCTAATGCATTATACTAATAGGATTTGGATGACAGCTTATCTGACAGATAGTTTATAACCTGGATTAACACACATAGGATACTTTTTATCCCGGTAGTACGTTTCCATGGGATAATTTCTGACTTCCTCGCGAGCTAAGCGACAAGAAAAAGCTAGTAAGATAATATAATGTTAAAAGATAATTGTTTCCTATTTGAATTACTTGATCATAGTGTATTTACAAAAATAATAAAAAATATTTTACTGAAACTGGCTTTTAATTTATATCCTGACTGTACTTATTAACCAAACTCGACGTAGCGATAATAGAAAGCGTAAAATAGCAATATTTTGCAAGAACAATAGACTCTAGACTCGACGTAAAGAGACTCGACATAGAGGGAACCATCCCTTAAATCATATCAGTTTGACGGCTGCTATTACTAAGTGTTCCCTAAGTTCTTAAACGGGTATTACACTACACTGAATCAGGGCCCTGAATTAAGGGAGCACAACCTATTTAGGGACCCTTACTCTTATTACACCTCTCTTATTACGGGTTTAGAGACCCTGATTCAGTAATACCCGCATTATAGTGCTCCCTAATACCAAGAAATAATAACAAGCTTTGAAGATGATCAAATATAATGTTACCTTGGAAACACTCGACTATAATGGATTTCTCTGTTGCTACACCTTCCTAGCTTCCATTCCAAGATATTTTTCTTAGAAAATAAAAATTTAAGAGCAACTCTATAGGATGCCGAGGATCGTAAATCAAAATATATTTTGTATACCGTTATTATGACATATCACGTTTATAAAGGAGTCACTTTTACGTTAATTGTCCTGACTTGAATCACGTTACGGGATAAGCAAGCGTAACAAGAACAATTTGTAGGTAGGTACTCTCTCGAAATATCTTAACAACCCGAGGACAAAAGAGTAGTATAGGTCAAGGGGTCGATTTTCGATGGTTTTGAAGTGGGTGGTCCGTTGAGTGGACCGCGATTTACAAATCTGCCGAGGACAAGAACCCTCTTGACCCTCTCGTGAGGTGCCCGAATTGCTCCCGAATCTACTACAGACTTTCTTTAATTTATACGAGGAAATATTGAGATAGCTACACATTATGTTTTATCGGTGTACATAATTATTATGTATGCAAATTCAGATTTTAATGTTTATCTGCTAATGACAGTGTTATTAAGTCGTCAATCTATTTTAATAGTTGTTAAGTAATAATTGGAAGAGGATGTCGTTAAATTTTAGTTCTAATAATGTTCATTAAGTCACCAATATTTCAAATTAGAAACTAACTGGTATAGTTACTCGCACATATTAGAAAAAACGGTTTGAACACAAAGACATGATTCCAAGCGAAAGCTATAAATGAGATCGACCTCGTTATCACTGACAGGCCAAGATAGAAAGAAAGATGGCAGTCTCCCTGGAGACCGCCTTCACCCGAAGATACCAATATGTTACATGTAGGGACACAGATGTAACATTATTGCGCCCAATAGTAACTTTACCAGGTTAGGGGTGTCTTACCAGAAAGTGTCAAGCACGAATATGAAATAGGCAAGCTTAATATTTAATATCACATCTTCATTGTAGAATTACCTTCTTAAAACTTTAAATGTACCTAACGAGATCACCAAGCACCGCGGAAATAGGACGTAAGAACTCCAGAAGTGGTGTCATCTCTGGTTTGTAATTTAAAAACGTTGTCGTGATAGGCTTCAAAAGTACATGAGGCTACTGTATAATCAGTTCCGCTACGAAACAAAATGAGATTATTGCCAAGGTGAGGTAAGTGCGGCCAGCGATGGATGCACGGCGCCGACGACCGCAGCCACGGCGGCGGCCATTCAACTCAACCGTGGCCTCGCGCTCTGCCGGCCTTCATGGAAAACACTGCCGCTGGACTATTGTCCAACACCACCCGAACCAACCATAACATAATTCACCCAATGAATAGATGTACTGACCTCAATGCTATGCCCGTTAAATTCGATAATTAACTCAAAACGAAAGAGAATGGTCACGCATCATAAAGTAATTAACCAAATGAAATTCGAAGACTCAGGTTGTCGTGTTAGTGTTACCATTGTGTTACCATTCATACAAGCCGTAACTATTTGCGTTGATATACCACCTGCATAGTTTTACTTATTTACTTGAATAAATAAACATCAAACAAAGTTGATAAAAAATATGCTTACCTACTTACAAGTAACTAAGTCCAAAGTTGTTCAGTAGACAGTTCAAGCTGAACAGTAACATGCAGTATTGGTGAACATCGTAAGTTAAAAAGCAAGATAATTTTTGCACTTAAATCGTACTTGACGACATGACTGACGGAGCCGGTATTTCTCCGAACACTTCACGACACTTTTATAAAGTTCACATTTTACAAAGTTGTAACATAAACTTGTCTTAAACTTATCAGTTAATGAAGTTTACACCAAACGGGGGTCACAAGTGTTATGTACAAAAGGGATGATATCGCGAGCGCAAGTTGGTGGTAGCGTGTGGCAGCGTGCCACCTGCCACTGTTAGCGAACACGAATCTACTGCCGCCGGCCGCTGCCTGCCGGTCCCGCGTTCACAACTCCAGCTCACCATGACACTACCGGTTTACACTTACGCACTATCATCTTCATTGAACCTTATACATTGCTTCTTATAGTAAAACTCTTCAAATAATAAAAGAAATCCAGCGAGCAATGGATAGCACATACCGAAATTGTCAATCCCAGATTTGTTCGCCGGCTTGAGCTTTGCGTGGGAGGGAAAAGCTCCCTCGGATCCGGATCGCTTCCTACGTTGTCGAGGATAAAAGCAACGCCCTCTGTGACAGCAACAGTAAATGACGGCGCCTTCACCAGCGCCATCTACTGGATATACATAATGTTATTAGGTTAGTGTGACTGCACGTTGTTGTTTGAAGTGGTCGACCCCGGTAACCAACTACGAGGCAAAATCAGTCTGCACCAAGTAGCGATTATTTTCTAAAGATGGCACTGTTAGACGTTATGTGGAATTAATAGAAGATAAGCTTAGTTAAATTGTGTAGGCAAGAATTCAGCTGAAATTGGTTACAATTTTATAGCCTTATAATGTAGAAAAAATCTTGCTACGAAAGGGCTACGAAGGTCTTTCACTTCAAATAACGTCATTTGACGTAGCAGTACAAATTTGCAAATTGGTTTTTAAAAATAATTTGACGGCAATATTTTCGCTAGTTCGTAAATAGACAAAAGACGGTTTGCTTAAGTTTGGAAATTACTGAAAAAAAGAAACGTGAATAAAATTATTTACATTCTTTATTCAAGATAGGTATTTACAAAATGGCTGTCTTTTTTGGAACAAAGTTCTTTAACGCGGTTTGCTTGGCGATTTGCTTACCGACACTCGACTACGATGAATTGATGACTGTAGAATGTAAAAGTGTTAAAAAAAATGGCCCTAGGGGCGCCCCTAGTGACCTGGCGCCTGTGTGCGCCGCACACTTCGCACATGGGCGGCGCGGCCCTTCTGTGCATAACAAATTTGCCACATTTTAACTAAATAATAGACACTAAATAAATGTAAAATATGGCGTCAAATCAGAATAGGGGCAAAAAACAGATGTATACATCCTAATTTCATCAATCGCGGTACACGGTGGGCCCGTGTACAAAATTGTACATTTGTAATACAGAAAAAGTTTGTATACCTATTCCTACAACTCAAAATGAGAATTACGTATCGTTTATAAATAAAAACTAGCTGACATTGTAAGAAAAAAATAGGAAAGCCACTTAGAAGAAAATAAAAAGCTTTTTTAAATTGAATTTCCTAATAGCAAATGGCGTTTATTTTTCTTTCCAGCTTGCATACTTAGTCAAATATGAACGGCATTGGTTTAGTTTTAAAATGAACTTTAATTACAATATTAACAGTAATTAGGAGGTGTACTCAGTTAGAGCGATACAGACGGAATCGCTTACGAACTCTGATACATATTTTATATATAAAAAAAGGTTAATCCTAAAAACAATACCTATTTCTAGAATTGACCACAGGAGGCCACTTCAGATGAAAAAAGGTGTCGCCTCAAAAGAGATGTATTTAAATAACTACAATCGGTGACATGGCTATTAACTAAAATAATTAATACAAGAGGTTAGAAACAACATTATGGTGTCGAGTGATTCGCTACTATGGGAACTAAATTCCTGGTATGCATAACTCCTCCATCCCTAAGTTCAAAATAATCATTTGCATTCTGAGAATGATGCTTTTGATTTATAATTATTACAAATAGAAAATATTTTAGAATTAAACCTAACAAGAAATACAATTAAAATTGTTACGTAAGTGATTAGAGTTCCGATATTATGAATGTTCATAAGTGCGTTTCGCTTTTATCACTGTACACTACACTTTCACTTTTCAGGGAATGCGCCAATAACTGTAAGTTTTCAAAGTCTATTTCATCTAAGTTGATCCGAGGTTTTCCTGGTCGGTAACTCAATGCTGGGTAGATGCACGTTCGGCGTGATATGTATAATGTACTGCTACCTGAGCTGCTGCGTTTTGTCAAAGTGATTTTTCAGATTTTCACTTCGCAAATATCGTCTTACCAAAATACAGGTGCCGAAAACATTGTGGTGATTTATGTCATTCTAGCAATACTCCATCAAAAATGTGTGAACACCGGAAGTCTCCAAGTGTCCGGCTGTATAAGTTTGATTTCCCTTAAAGGATTTCACTGGCAAGAGAAAACACGTTGAAATAATGATGGGCATTTTTCTATGAAGCCTGGCCTGTTGACCAATAGAGTTCTAATTCATGTCATCTTATTGCTTATAGCCGGCAATTACTATAACCAAATATTTTATCTCTAAAAGCAACGGGGTTTGTACAGTCGAGGACAAAAATCGTTACAATTTTTTATGACGATTTCTTTGTGAAAAATAAATCTATAGCATAATAGGTTTATGCTAGGTCTATGTGCTGCCTTTTTCGGCCAAAAATTATCATTTTGAGCGAATATCAAAATTGTGTTAACCACCTAAGGGTACATCCCTTAGGTGGTTGGTTAACACAATTTTGATATTCGCTGTTTTTTCTATAACTTCGTGAATGGACCACGGCGGAGGATTCCTAAATGGCTTAAAATACACATGCTTTGCGATTATAGTTTATATGTGCCCGAAGTAGCCATAGTGTGACAGCAGCATTTGGAAAGCAACGACTGGAATGAATGAATTAATAAAATTCAAACGTATCACGATTTTAACTGTGCTCAGTTAACAGACATTTATGTAATATTTTTAAAGAGGGCAAGCAACCAGTAAGCCACCAGGTTTGATTTTGATACGATGACACACGTGACGACGATGATTTATATTTTTGGGTGGGTCTTAATTATGAGCAGTTTAATATAATATTAAATCAGACAACTATAGCAGAAAGTAATCGTCCGAAGACGTCCTTGGTGTATATTTAGCAAAACTTCGTACTGGTGAAAGTAATGAACGCACAAATATGAGATTTTATTCAAACCTTTTATGATAGTATGTCCTGACGGTTATATACATATTAGACGTTATTGGCCCTTCATCCGATGCAAAAATCATGCAAAGGATTGTTCGCTATGCAAAATGAAACAATACTATAGATTACTTCGACAAACATATTTATTTTAATAGAGCTCTTCCCGATATATTTCACGATTTTAAAATTGGTGCAAGCTGTTAAGTACTTTTCATCCCGTTTTTAAAGATATCATGAGTAGATGGCTAGTTCTAGATATAATGAGTTTTATTAATGAAAACATGAATACTCCCAATCGTTTATATGATTACATCGAAATGAAAAACCTTAACAGACAACGTCGAAGTTTTACAAGAATGGAACCGATTTTCCTTGTCTGAGTGAAGACTAGAATATTGCACGCATAAGGCTGCCTGTCCACTGGAGCAGAGAATAAAGGAGAGGAGCTGATCTGTGCAGATATTAACCAATAGAATCTAAAATCAGCTTAATTCCGCAACGGAGTTTAGATTTTATTGGTTAATATTGGTACAACTCCGCTCCTCTCCTCTCTTCTTCGCTCCAGTGGACAGGCAGCCTTAGGAACATACCATAATTATGAAGCTAACAAAATCATTATGTCGCAGAATATTTTTGCGATAGCATTTATTTGATTGAAATGTTTAGGCATAATATCAACATTATTATGATTTAAAAGAATGCGAAGTTTTGCAAAATAATGTGTGGTTACTACGAGTGCAGATACAGTCGCGGCATGTGAGGGGCTCGCATATATTATTATTCCTGTATTTTAATTGACAGAGACCAAATCAGCAGAAATGCAATAATCCAGCACCATTGTAGGTACTTGTATGATTGGTAGAAGAACAGTCGGGAGCTGTGCCCATATCGTTTCCGTATTATAGTATTTAGGCTTAGGAAGGCATGAGCGATTTATTGCTACAGCTTAACATTAATTAAACAATAATGACCACTGAGTACACGCTATGGCGTCTTGTCACTGGTCAGAGGTGGTTTTCATTTATTCTTCATCAACAATGATATCTTCTAAGTAAAATGCAGGAGACAATAAATACGTCATGACGTCCAATGCCTAAATACCATATTATTGAAATAATATGAGTACAAGTGCCGATTGTGCGTTGCACGGTCAGACATGTACAACGGTGATGCACTAAAGCATCTATATTATGTTGTTCTCCAGAGCCTGGACACCACCTAGTGTAATATCACTTGTCAATACATAAGCAATAAGTCCAAACACGATAGTGCTATCTTGTTTGGTTGAGGAGTTCCTATGGCCACCTTGTGGCTCCAGCATCAGACCCTGGACACCATCTAGTGTAATAGCACTTGTCAATACATATGCACTAAGTCCAAACACGATGGTGCTATCTTGTTTGGTTAAGGAGTTCCTATGGCCACCTTGCAGGTCTATCATCAGGCCCTGGACACGATCTAGTGTAATAGCACTTGTCAATACATAACCAATGAGTACAAACACGATGGTGCTATCTCGTTTGATTGAGGAGTTCCTATGGACAAATTCCAGTTCCACAATCAGGTCCTGGACACTAGTCCTGTGTTTTATTTATTTATTTACCAGTATTATAATGTTATGAGTCTATAATTCATATTATTGAGAACTGCAGTGAACATTAGCGTCATAAACTAATACGTTTACATGGTACTTGCAGGTCCGATATCTCTTTAACCCGGTATTTCACAGCCTTCTGCCCATAATGAAAATTGATGCTTATGATATAAGCTTTCATTTGAGGTATAAGTGGTTTTAATTGGTTCGCCGGCCAAAATTACGCATCATTCTTTCAGTGGTAAACTTAATTAAGTCCGCGATGCATGTGTCTTCTTCAGCTGGGGACACGACTGTCTCGTAACAAAGAAGCTTTCCGTCGATTTCCCTGCATGGCTAGGAGAGCGCTAATATTTTCAACCCTTTCGCAAGAATATTGTATGGGAATGATTAGGAAAGGAAGGTTTGGTCAGAGGACATTGGAAATGGATAAGTAATGGATTATAATATCATTGTAATGGATAATTATTATAAACGATATCTTTTTGGATGATTGGAATTGATATAATAAATGTTATTCGTTTGCCTTTTATGTATGATTTTTTATTTGTACAATGTTTTATATCTACTACAATTACAAATTTCTAAATATTCTAGAATATTATAGTCTAATTTGTTACTTAATTCTAAATATAGAACTTTTACTATGTTCCAGTCATCTATCAGGAGGACGAGCCTGTGAATTTATGTCTTTATTTGGAACCTTACTTTGTATCTGATTGGTCTGTACCGCGACTGTATTACGGTCTTCCTTAGTGGTGCGAATCTTGTGTTTTACTTGATTAGAGAATGATAAACGAATCTTGTCAAGTAGGAAATATGAAATATCTTTAAATTCGAAACATAATTGTGATATACAGAATTTTTCTTCTTGATTTAGGTGATCTAGTCTTAAATTAGCTAAGTTTTGAGTCTGAAAATCATTCATTTCAAGCTCATTACTGCTAAGTATTTATGTCACACACTTCGATCAACAATTTGGTATCGTTGATCGAAGGTCACACAGTTCAGTTTTGAAGTTTGATACTTTGGTCGTGTCATTTTCTGTCAAGTTTTGTATTATAGTCGATGTAAATGCATTAGTAATATATTAATATAATATAATAATAATATAATATATTTATTCAATAATTACAAGGTATAAAAATTGTACAGGTTTGCTTAAATGTAAATTATATTCCTAAGACTTACGTGCCTGAACTAGGTAATCCTGTGTTTCAGGCGAGGAAAGCTAAAATAAACTTATAAAATAAATAAATAATTAACAGGTTGACAATAGATCACTAATTATTATTGAGTAGCTTTACTCTTAGTTTCAAATTTAATAAATACTTAACGTAGGTGAAAGTGCATACATTCATTTTGACACAGTTAGTAAATTCTCTGTATCTTCGTACGACATCCTTTGGAGAACATCCTTGAGAATTCTCTTACAATTTGCGTGGTTCATGGAATAAATATTTGCTGTCGCGTTTAGTCTATTATAGAGAAGAGGACCGAGATATAGGTAAAATTTTGATACAAAAGCATGTTTTGTTGTATTTTGTGGACAAACTATATCTTTACGTCTTTTATTAGTATATGCAGTGCTGTAGGGTAGAGCTGTGTGTTGTTTTAATACAATACCCATTATAAATAGCTGTCGAACTGTTAATACTTCACAAGCTTTGTATAGGAGGTTAGTGGGAAATAAGAAAGGGCGGAAAGTAGACACTTTGAGAATCGCCCTTTGAGCTCTCTCGATGGTTAGTAACATTGTTTTACCCGCTCCTCCCCATGTGGTAATACAGTAAGTTAATATTGATTGACATAGAGCAAAGTAAACCTGTCTAACTATAGTTTTGGGTCAGCAATATAGCGTAGCTTTTTAAAAACAAATATCAACTTGCGAATTCTATTATTTAAAGCTTGTATATGTTGTTTGAATGAAAGTGTTTCATCTATTATAACGCCAAGGTATTTTGTAGTATTTGTCATTTTAATGTTGGGACAAACACATTGGTTATCTGTATAGTGCATCGGGCATTCAAAAATGCCGGGAATAAATTCTGTAAAATTTAGAATAGCAACTCCATATTTTGGTAAATCTGTTGGAACGTTAATACGCATTTCAGATCTTGGGGGCAACATAATTTCATAACGTAGACTATAAGGCTGCCTGTCCACTGGAGCGGAGAGGAGAAAATAATAGTTAATAATGGCACATCTCCGCTCCGGAGATGTGCTTAACCAATCAAATCTAAACTCAGGGGCGGAGTCAAGTTTCTATTGGTTAATATTGGTACATCTCCGCTCCTCTTTTCTCCTCTCCGCTCCAGTGGACAGGCAGCCTTAGGATTGGGATTTTTGTAATTTTAGTCTTAAGTATTGGGTTTTTCATGTGAATATTAGCTTCAATTTTTTTAATAAGTCTGATCCAATAAGACCGTCGCACGTCGTATCTATTGCAAACATAAAAAAACTTATGATAAAGATCCGTTTGAAAGGTATATGTTAAAGGAATGTATGCAACCTCATCGTGTCTACTACGACCATACTGACTATTTCGATTGGTTCAAACGTTTAAAATATGAGAAATATTCTTCTGCTTTTTGTGAACTTATGAAAGATCGAGTGCTACCTGTATCAATCATAAAATAATTTATTTCAAGAATATGGGGTAAACTTACCAACTCAGACATGTAAGTATTTTTAATTTACACGTTTTTTTTCTGCCTAGTAAATCACAATTATTACTGACATCATCGCCAAACAGACTTTGAAAAAGATCGTTACGGTGTCAAAAAACTTGACCATGTGCGAATTAGCGCCCAGATGACGCAACGACCACTTTTAAATTGTTTAGTCTATTTGTTTGTTTAATAATCACTGTTTGTTTGTCGAGTTAAAGTTTTTTTTTTTAAATTGAAGTTAGCTAAGTATTAAAGTGATAATCAACTTTTTTTTTTTAAATATTTACTTAGTTCCACCAACTTATTTACAAAACTTTTGCTTTCAAAGAACGTATCTCCAGAATCGAATAAAACCTTTCTATACTTATACATATTAATTAAAAGGAAAGATTTTTTGTTTGTTTGTTTGTATCGAAGAGGCTCCGAAACTACGGGTCCGATTTGAAGAATTCTTTCAGTGTAAGATAGCCCATTTATCGAGTAAGGCTATAGGCTATTTATCATCACGCTAAGACCAATAGGAGAGGAGTACCAATGAAGGATGTTTCAAAAACGGGGGGTTTTTTTAGCGTTAGCCCAAAGTAACTATTCCACGCGGACGAAGTCGCGGGCAGAAGCTCTAGTTTATTATAAACCTTTTCACTGCAATTTTACAGCAGCTAGCCGCCACTTACATAGAATAAAAAATTATGGATATATAAGAAGAACCGACTTATTAATTGAATGTATAATTAAGTGTGTTATTAGTTCTACGTCCGTTATTTAATTAGCATATTACTATTTCGTACTAATTCATTAGTATTCCCAATGTGGTACTGAAAATCATAATATTCTTGAAAAATTGTTAAATACTTATATTTAAAACACTTTTATATTTGAGGTTTACAGGCATTGGTTACAGGTGTATAGGTAAAGTATCCTTATAAAATATTGCATCGTCAAAACAATGACAGTGCAAATTCTAATAAAACCAAACGGAAGACTTTTAAAAAGTAGAACATGAAAAATATCATGAGTACAATGCCAGCCATCAAGGTCCCTTTGCATAAATTAAAAAATAAAAGCAAAATAATAACAAGCGCACATCTTAAACCACAGCATTCGTTACCTCAGACCACAACAGCCAGTCATGCTCAATGGTCTCATATCATTTAATTTTATGTATACGAATGAGTCATTTCAACGATTCGATCATTTAATATTCTATCAACGGTGAACACTTCTGACTCACTCAGGTTGTTATTAGCGAACGTGACAGTATTCTAAGGGCCTATATATTGTCTAAATGCAAGCTGAGCCATACTTTGTCGCCTTCCCCTCCAGAACATGATTGTAGTCACTGGCATAGAATTCTAGAAATCGGGCAACGTCGCAAATAGCTGTAAAATTTTTCGCTGTTTTGATTATTTTGGCAATATTAGATACTGTATGGAAATAAGAATAGTGGCTAACTAGCTACTAGAATATTAATAATGAATTGCAATTGTAACACTGAATTTGATTTTGTACCCGTTTTAGGTGTAAAAAAGGCATTTGGAATGTTTTCATATACTATTTTTACGGTGTTATGATATTAATTATTGCATTTCTAGTTCGCTAGTTAGCCACATTTCTTATTTCTTTACAGTATTATTTCCAAATTAATCAAAACAGGTAAATATTTGACAGCTATTTACGAGTTTACGACGTTGCCCACTTTTAGGATGCACGCTCTTAAGTAAACAATAAGAAGTCAACTTCGATTTTCTTGTAACTACATCATTTTTGGAACTAAATATATATAATAACTTATCTAATGCTATATATCTTTAACACATAACCAGAAACATTACTTAAAAGTCTTCCCTTATGTCTACAGCTCGTTAAAACCGTGAACACTCGTACCGGCCGGGGTTCGCAGCGGTTTACTAAGGTAACATAAATGTTTCCCCCGATGCGCATTTCGTTCACACTTCAGTGTGTAACATTTACGCGATAGCTGCAGGGTTAAATTATTTGCTTCTTGACTCCCCCAAAGGGCAACGTTAACGGGAGTGCTACAAGCACTACAGTGTGCAGTTAGCCTTAAACCCTGTTACACTTTAATAATCATGCTCAACTTTGAAGATAGATAGCATTTCACTACCTGCCTGCCTTGCCTGCCTTTCCCTGTTTTTCCGAGCTGTATTTCTTGAATTACGAATAAACAGTTTGATGATGTAGGCATCAAGATCTTTCAGTTTTCTACACTTAATAAAAAATACTTTATGTGCGTAGTTCTAGGTCTTCAATAATTGAGTTCTAATAAAACTCTTCATGTTTTTAGACCCATTTGCAAGAAAATGAAAGGAATCCTGAAAAGTGTTGGTCTACAACTGCATGACATCTCTCCATGCATCTGGTCATCTGGTATGTAGTTTTCATGTTTAATTATAATGATCGATGTAATAGTAACATCGAAAGGATTGCTTTTACTTGTAGAAAGTAAAAAATATGAGGCGCAAATTATGTTATCATCGCCGCTATCGTATAACTACAATGATTTCAGGAATTAGTGAGTCAATTCTTAGCTATAAACATAACAATAATAAAGTGCATTAACACTTGTATATAAATTGTATAATACATACGCATAAAACTACGTTATTATAATAAATAATCGTTAAAAAAAACAATAGTCGATTCACGATTTCATTACTTTTGACGTAGAAACGTATCATGAATGGTGGCGATATCTTAAACATTTATCTTATTCATGTCACAACGAAACGTTTTGCGTAACGTTTAACAACATGCAACACGAGGGCGAAAGTGTGTATGAGAACAATGAATAGGCCATATCCTTTATGGTCCAGAAACTGCGTCCGGCCTAGATGTGCGTGGTCGTGGTACTTGGTCCACGCCGTAGTGAAAGTCCGCCATTGTTGTGGTGACATACACGTACTCGTACCTTGTAAGTGCAATACGATGTAAGTGCCGCGTTGCAATCCTAACCGACTGTTAAAGTGCTAATGTTTTGCTTAGGGGTTCGACCGTGAGCTGTATAACCAATCGAATCCTTAAACGACGTTAAGTCTCCTCGACAAAAGGACTCTGGTTTCAGTTTTCAGGGGTAATCTGTTATCATAAAAGGGAAAGTTTAGGTTATTTTTTTAGCACACCGGAACGGGTAAACGGGTTTATGTATTTAGAACTGAAATCGTATTTACGCCCACATGGTTATTCATCTCGGCAATGCGAAATTAATCATTTTGATTATGTGTATTAATCTGTGTCAAATGTCTTATTCAAAATGAGATATACCTTAGTATACCTATTTGTAGTTTCATACGATATTATTTAAGTATGTATAGCAAATCATTACCAAGGTTATTTAACAAGCGGACAAATACACGATGCACGAATGCCAGTAATGGTACATGTTTGGCACTTAGCGTGCCCACGACACCTTGGTATTAAGACGTGACGAAGTAGTGTGGTTCTATCGATTGTCCTTACCATGTTAGAATACATTTAGCGTTTCATGTGTGGACTTCCCCAACTTATTATTATTATCCAACCTTACAAAAATACTACTATTGTGCCTCTGGTACCACATGTCGTTTATTCCCCAATGTACGAGTCTCTAATTTTTAGCCCAACATTACTTAGGATGTTATCATTTTCACCTTTCACGATTCGTGTGTCAAGTAATTGCACATTTATCGACGTAAGTATCATTTCAACAAGTAACGGTAGTATTACAATTGTCGGCGGGTGATAGCGGGCTCGTTCGAGTGGAACAGCAGTCGGTTCCCATGATGAAACCGTATAGGGTTGTCGAGACGCGACTTGGTCTTCACATGAGAACTTAGGAGGTGCTTATTAAAATTTTGTTGACGAGGCACGTCATGATAAATACGCGAAAAATAATTTGGGGTTTCCAAAAAAAGTGTGTGATAGCCATATTAGCCATATAAATGGTTTTTAATTACTTAAAGGTAGAATAGCTCCGTTTTTTTTAAATATTAACACTTAAAGGCGCCCATCGTATTTAACTTTTGTGTGGCGTAGGCGTTCGTAGAACGTATGCGCTACGTCTACGCAGCCTCTACGCACCTCTACACCGCCTCTGCGCCTCCTCTACATCGCTTTTAATAACGTACGCCTGTTTTGTCTCTTGGTAGGCGAGCCCAGAGGCTTTTTGAGCAAGCATATGCAGGGCGAAAAGTTGATAGCTGAGTACCTACTCAGCTATCAACTTTTCAAAGATATTTTCGATGTTATAAGATAACATCGAAAATATCTTTGAAAAGTTTCAAATACAAACTCCGTGGTCAGGGAATGCACAGCCTAGAGGGTTTTTGAGCAACCATACCTATGCAGGACGATCCTGCATATGGTTGCTCAAAAACCCTACCATATTGTTGATAAAACACTGTTTTGTTGTAGATATCGTTTTGTAGCGATGGGCGCATCATCATTGTTTACGTAAGGCAATGAAATTACTGTAGATAGTCTTGACTAGGTTTGCGCACGTGCCTAATGCCTAAGCAAGACAAACGGCTAGGGCGAAGATAAGTACTCTCAGTGCAACACGGCTTTGTGGCCGTTTACATCTTCCTCAAACAGAAAAGATCGTTAGTTAGCCAATTGTAAATAATAAGATACAATTTTTTTGGGTCTTGGACGACGCACAAAAAGTTGTGTCCGTTTATTGATGACGTAGGTCCTATATGTAGAGCTGCAATATTTAAATGAGCTAAACGTGTTTGTGTTTCGATCTAAAATCATTTACCTATATGTAATATATTGTGATAATAATTAATCAATTTAATTTCCGTGCTGTTAAGAACCAGCCAGATGAGTTGATGAATTTTATCAGGTCATTTCCCGTGGCCACAATATCCACCAATGTACAAAAAACTGACATAATGTGTTTATTATTCTATTGAATAGCTCATCAGACTGCCAAACTGTATAAGACGAATGACCTCCCAGGGTCACTTGCTGTCGCAGGTTCACAATGAAAGACTGGTCTTTTGGAGATATTATGGTAACAGTAAATTTTTCAGACTGACCGGTATCCTCGATTTTTCAATGTGGAGAGTACTGTTGCATATGCATGCATATTTTGACATATTAAAATGAAGTACCTAAGTAGCATACCTAATATTATTAACTAGCTGTTCGTGCCCGGCGTCGCTTGAGTGTATTTCCGCCTTTTCCGGTGGATTTTCTAAAATTTTCTTTCATGCAAAAGACAATTACAAATACAACAAAAAAAAACTGTCAAATCGGTCGAGCCATTCTCTAGTGATGATCTTTCATACTTGCGGCAGTAATTTTTTATTTATTGATAGCATTTTTTTTAATGCAAGGTACTCCAAATTAACTAAACGTGTATTCATGCAAGCCTATTACTTTTTGCTAGATATAAACTATTTGTGAGCCAATTTCAATAAAATTCTATTAGTTGGATAATACTAATGATTATTATCTTGATTTATGTAAGCCTAGTACTGGTTACTCTCAGAAATTGTGCACAACGTGTAGTGAACTTACCGTCTTGAATGGCGATATCTTTTTTTTTTGCAATATCCAATTTTAATTAAACAAAGCCTATATTCTCTTCCAAATTCCGGAGATGTGCGCGAACAAACAAACAGACAGACACCGAATTCTACTGTTTTATTATATGTATAGATTTTGATGTTCTCTTGACGAAATATCTGCTGCAGTGACTATAAGTACCCATTACTTTTCCACAAATTTTACTTACTATGTGTAACAATTGCCAACAAAATCCGTTGAATGTCTGCGCATAACTACCGGAATATGTACCGTTTGTTTTAATAATTTTCTACATGTTTCTCACGGAAGTGCAGACTTCTCAGTAAATGAGTTGTTGGCTTCTTCACACGAATCATTCAGCGTAACGTTGAGCCATGCAGCGGTAATGGAAAACTCTAGTTTACAGCTCGCGGCACAAAGCGATGTCATTTTAAATGATGCGACCTACTAACTACTTAGTATACGCGGCACTTAGGTCCGTATTACAGAACCTCACTCAAAACTCAAGCATTACTTAAAACTCGTTTAAAGCCTTCTGATTGGTTGAAACTAGTTTTAAGTAATGCTTGAGTCTTGAGTAAGGTTCTGTAATACGGGCCTTAGACTGCGCAAAATGTATTCCAAAGTAAACACGAGCGTCCTTTTTGCACTTGAGAAGCTTTTGACATATCAATCTTAGATTTAGCTTGATATTTTAAATGGCAAAAACAACGACCCGGATCAAAGAGCAATGATATCATCCAGATCTAGTGTAGTGATTACATAGCTCACTTGTGGCCGTGGGACTCCGTCTTTCCCGCGCATAAATCGTTCTGATATTTCACATTGTTTCTTCAAAACTTCGAGTAATTAGCGTTATTTTTAATGTTCGCATTAATTAGGCTTGCCGAATATGCGTTGTATCCGGTGATATAATAAATGGTTATCGCTATACTTAGTTACTTTCGCTTACTTATCACAAATATTTACAACCAACACTTTTCATTACAAAATCGATTTCGTCGACATCTTGTTAATCCAAGCTACTCAGGCCTGGTTAAGAAACTCCTTTGTTTTGCACAGCGAGTTATCTATAATTTTGCTATCGGGTGTTACTTGCAGCTACTGCCCTATCCTTTGTTGCCTTATTAGAAAACTCAAGTCAGTCATTATGAAATAAATGATTTTCTCATGCAGTTATGTTTTGATCACTGATCGAATGGCCTATTGGCTATTATTATCTAATATTCTTCTTGTAAAGAAAACCCAATGAAAAATTAGTGAAAGTAGTGCCAATGCCGAAATTTGTATAGTAATTTTACTCTTTCTCTTCCACCTACGTGAAAGAAAATAAAAAACCCGTAGGCTGTGTGGAAGTGATCGATTAGCGTAACATGTCAAAACATCATAATTATGACAAATATGTAGTTATCGATGCCATCATCCGATTCGTTTGGTTTGTTCATTATTCTATTATGAATTCGGTGTTTGTTTGCTAGATTGCCTAGACTACTTGGATAGATCTATTATCCTGTCGAAAACCTTGATCAGTACAAAGTTCAAGTGACACAAATAGCATTATTGGACAATGTGCCTAACCTTCGCAACGCCGCGCCGCTCCTAGTCTGGACCGCACATTGTGCACTTACTAGGTACCTATACGTATTAACACTAGAAACATTTTGTCGTGATGATGAAGTACTATTATTTAAATACGTATTCTATTATTTCAAGAATATTTTGTTATAGCTAATCTGTAGATATTCTATGTGAGTGGTACCTACGTAGACAAATTCCGAGAACTTCTTGAACTGAGCGGTTTAGTGTTTGTTGATGCATCTTTCGTTGTTCAACTTACAACAGGAATGACGAGTGTGGGTGTCTGTCTGTGTGTATCAAAGAACGACCACCGAGCTTTTCCTGTCCGGTACAAAGAAACTTACATAAATCAATGCGGAAAGTATCTTTTGAAGTTTCTTGACATTTTTAGTTTGGCGTGGAGGGTTTTAAAGAATACAAAAGAAAAGTTGCTTGTCGTGGTTGATAAACGAAAAACGAATTAAAACTTAGTTCGATATCAATCTATAATCAGAAACTATTAACAGTACAAAATAGAGGCAGAACGACGTTGAATCAAAATCATAAGTCATAAGTAACCGAAGTAAATCTATTGAACAGTGTTTTCATGTTCAACACAATTGGAACTATAAAGGATAGTTATTCGCTTAATCAAGAATAACTATCCTTTATAGTTCTGTGTAGTATTACAACGTTCAATCCAATAATAATAAGCTTAGCAGTGTTAACATACGAATGTTTGAAGTTTAGAACGTATAATATGCTCCCCGACTGTAATCGTGATTACAACCGAACGGCTTCCGTGCAACGCACCCGCCCGGAACAATAACACGACCGGCAAGTCTGAATTAAAACAAAGCTGATTACTCACACATGCGACGTAGAAAATTATTTATCAACCGGTGTACTGTGTGTTTCTGCTGCAACTTCAAGTTCAGTAGATAAGTCTTGAAAATATCAATCAATCGAAAACGACGGGGAACGGGGGTCAATCGCCTCGAGGGAAGCCAGTGTTCGTCAAGCTGGTCTAAATTGACGATCAGTCAGATGTACCTACTCCGTCAGGGCGGTAAATTCGTGATAAATCTATACTCTCAAATATCCTTATCAATTCGCTACTTGCATCTTTCTTGGTGTTGACTTTTTTTACGATTAGTTTGTGTAGAGTTCTGTTGTTTGTTATCAGTAGCTTTATCAGACAGGTATCAGTAAGTTTTCCGAATTAATGCTTTATATTTTAATATAAACAAAAAATCATCGGCGCCATTTAGACGCCTTCTTTCAGTCACTGTTCAATGTGTTTAGAAGGGTCTAAACAAAATAAACCACCCGCCCACACCTACAGGCGGTTTCTTAACCACAACACCATACAGTGTGTTCCTATCTGTCGATCTCACATGTGGGTCTACGTAATACATACATACATGATCGATTTCTGTAAACTTTCCGTAATGGGCTTAGGGATCGATAATTGTCAAATTTCATTGGATGTGGATAGAAAATTGGCTTTTGTGTTCAACTTCAGTTCTTAAGAAGTAATGTATCGAACGTGTTGCTTGGCATAACAGGACCTTTTGTTTATATAAAGTTGTATGTTTGTGTTGTTGTATGGAACATGCTATATTTGTTAGGTAACATGGCTAGCAAACGTTAACGACACGCATTCTGGCAGTCGTGCGCGTGCCCCCTCCGCCAGCCGCGGCGCGCACGCAGGATACACGCGCCACCGCGACCGCTACGTTCCCCAGTCAACACACGCTCGTTAAGCCCCTTACCTTTATGGACTTGACAAATACCTTATAAAGGTCATTCAGGTCAAGGAGGCCTGCTAAATATTAAACGCTGTTAATTTTATGTTAAGCATTCAATAAATATTTATGGGTAGAATATAGCTATAAAGTTGTTACGACGGGTAATTGAAACGGTTTAAATGATTTGAGTTAACTTCTTTTTGAAAATTGAAAACGGATGTACGATTACTGATTACTTGATTAGAATTTAATGTGTTCACATTCTTTCTAAGTAAAATAAACATGAACACATCGATGATAACGTAGGTAAAAAATAACTCAAACATAGAGTGTGTGTACTATTTGATAACGAAGACCTATCTCATTCTTCGAAACGCGCTTTTGTTTGCACTTAGTAAAATAATAAGTTAGCCTTGCGGGCGCCGCCCGTTGAGAGGTTCGAGACGGTGGGCCGTGTGGGCTTTCCTCCTACGAACTTATTACAGACCTTGTCCTTATCTTTCACTCATCAATAATTAAAACAAATTATTCAAAGAACTGTACTTTGCAGTTTCCAGAGCCTATGACGGGATTTCTTTGCTAGAAATTACTGTATACCTAAATTGCGATGCAATTCGGGCAATCGATTTTAATAGACTAAACATACTTTTTTCAGAATTGGAGTTATAATAACCGGTTAGGATTTGTTTTAATCCGAGCCCTATATCTAATAACTTCCTAAAAAAACATGCATTTAATCGGCTTAATTCCAAATAAGGTAATAACAAAAACAATTCAACGAAACAAAAAAAAAGCAAATGCAGATTACACGGAGTAGGAAGAATTTAAAGCCGATATTTGTTAGCGGCTGTTTAAAATCATTCATTCCTCACGCTTCAATGGTTTCTATGGGTTGGAAGTGGGACCCCGGGGAGACGGTGCGTACTGCGCAGGTATACCCATCGCTACGCAATAAAAGGTTTTTTGTCATCAACTTGTCTTGACGCTCAAGTGCCACTTGCCAAAATGTTGACTGCACATAAATCCGTGACGCAAGAGTTCTATGGAAACATAATTTCCTGTATGGTGGTATTCATTCACCGATATCGCATGTTATCAATATAGGTGTGTTGTCGTCGAGATATTATTGTGAATGTAGAACACGATGTCAGATTCGTGTTTACTAACTTTAATAACTTGATTGACAATCTAGATTTCAACTATGCCGTTGTTTTAATTTAAAAAATATCTCATCAGAAAACACCTGCCATTTGGATTAAAATGAAGCGTAAAAGTATTGTTTTTATTTTAAATAGTAAAGGACGCCGCCGTTAACGAGAAACGATATCGTAGTATAGTCAGCTCCCCCATCATAATACACCTTTGTCGATGTTCTCTCTTTGTCTCTCATGGGTTTCGTCGTATTTCCTTCTTCTTCACAACTGAACCCCATTTATGGGTGTACAGCCAGCATAAACAATTTCTCGAGCGGCGCGCGTAAATTTGAGGTTATGTTAGTATTAATTCGACATTCGCTTTAGACGAACGTGCGACAGTGCAGCGCGCGTACCGGCTTGTGATCGTGTGCATTTTCGTTACGTCACGATCGATATCTTGGTACAATCGAGTGCATTATTGCAGTGTCTGTGCAGACAGTGTATGTAAATTAATTATCAAGTTTAGTAACCGCCATGGTATCGTTTTCAAAATTAACGTGCCCACCGGACGTACACAATTTGGATAAATTCAGCTACACTTTTTAAGGTAAGCGTTATTTATATTACTTTGTTTCAAATAGTTTGTTGTTTAACTTGTGTTTACATATGTACTTAATTGATAAAGCTTATTCCTTCATTTCAATTTCTTATAAGTCAAATTGAACCTGTGTTCCGAGCGATACCAATACAGCAATTTGATTTGTGGGTCATGTGGTATTTGATACTATAAATGGTTGCAATTATTTTTTCTTATTGTTAGATACATTTTCATTTTATTTTCTTTTGGCTCAATAAAATTATGTTATTGTGGATGATATATTACCTAGGTACCTACTAAATTATTCAAGTAACATTATGTCTACTGAAAACTACTTTATTAGAACGTATTTTATTTATTTTCATTAAAATGTAAACAAATTCAGTTTCTTTGTTATTTCTAATTCAATATTGAATATGTTCAGTCACCTGGAAAAAGATAAATAAATGCTTGAAAAATATTTGCACAAAAAATAACGTATCGTTCGTTGCTTTTCTACGCTCCCTCATAGTTTGAACCCTCGCCCGCCACACTCCAGCAGACAAACGTACCAAAAATTCTAAACAGTTTTCAAAGCCCTTATTGCGAGGAAATAAGATTTATTCTCTCTTGACTAGATGGTAATGTTAATTGTGCACCGTCAGCGCCGTGCATTCATCCCGCACCCTCTTTCATTACCTATACCGTATGCATGTTGCGGTTCTTATTGTGACTTGCATCAATCCATTAGAGCGATTAATCTCTAGGAGGTATTTAGATGATATTGTTGTGCAAATGATATAGGAGATTAGAGCCATTAGTTTGGCAGCCTGCATTCTACGACAGCTGGGCTCTATTGAGGATCATAATAGGTCTCATGATCACCCCTGACCATATCTAATCAAGTTTAGAATAATAAAGTGATGAGGTATTCCTTGCTTGGAATATCATGAAAATACTGAAATGTTCAATAATTGTATGAACGACGATCTAAAACAATTCATAGACGAAATCTATAATCGCTGAATAGTCGAATAACAATAATACAATACTTACGTATATCGCTATAAGCATTGAAAACCGTTACAACGATTAGCCAACGCGGATGTCTTTCAAAATTTATTTAAAAATTAAAACGTTGCATCTTTATAACGGCCGTTATTAAATCTGCATCACCTAAAATGGAAACCGGGTTTATTATCGTGGACACAAACAAGATTCACCAATTATAGCCAGCGAGTGTGGGCTAAAGGATTAGTAACAAATTCAAAAGGTGGCTACTTAATAAATTGCTCTTTTAAGTCTTCAATTCAATGAAATCCTCAAATACTGAAATACTGTAGAGAGCATCGTAAAGCAAAATCTCAACAAACGTGGGTGCAAAATCGGTATCAAGACAACAACGAAAAAGAAAGTGCTGTCTCTTAACTAACGTCAATTGAAATCGATTGTTATGCAGCTGAAGCTCTACTTTAATTGTTTTTATTATTTTTACATATCAGGAAGATCATTATGATAGCTACAAAATTACTTCTTATTCAGCCTATAATGTTCCTATTGCTGAAACGCAGACCTCCTCTCGGTGAGAGGGAGTGGCCGCACTGGGCCCGCGTGGTGGATACCACGCGGGCCCAGTGCGGGTTGGTAGATGTCACATGTCTTCGATTTTTTGGTTCTATTCTAGGTCATGCCGGTTTCCTCACGATGTTTTCTTTCACCGTTTTTGAGAGCACTGAAGATGAAATAATTTACACAAAGTAAAGCGCCTGTGTGGGTTCGAACTGATGAATTACAACTCGAAAGTCGCGGCCGATACCACTGTGCCACCACTGCTCTTCACACCCAAAATTACTTAACAACAGACAATAGAGATATTTTTGCATTAATTGGAATCCAAGCAATCAAGCCATTGGATCGTTACTTCCATATTTCGAAAGTCCTTGATCTATACCAATCGCCGAGAGTGCAGTGTGCAACATTTGACGGGCTTTATTATTCTGACATGAATTTTAACGTTTCTAACCTTTCGAAGCATTTGTAGTCACGCGCATCTGTAAGTACTTGTAGGTACTTGTTATGAGATGTTCATTCAATAAACTAGTGATCAGTCCCTAACCGCAATAGCATCATAACTATTATTGTTTATGTCAGCTTTATATACACAATGACTGAATAGGTTGGTTCCTCTGTGGTAATTGTCAGTCAAAATTCTTTTTATTAAACAAACAATAAGTTAACAACAAAAGAAAACTAACTGCGTTTTGTAGGCTAATCTCAAACGTCTATGGCCAGTTCCGGCACAAAATAACCTTCAGTAAGGACTCGGTACATTTTCCTGGACCACGTAATTGTATGCGTAGGAGTCTACGCATACAATTACGTGGTCCAGGAAAATGTAAACATAGCATCTAGGCATTTACGTACAAAACATGCTGGGATCTATAGGTACCTATATAATAAAGTTAAATACAAATATACGTTATTTTTCATTTATCGAAAAAAAAAATGTAAATTCAAGAAAGGCAAACATTCCTATTTATATTGGTATTGTGTTTAAAAATGCGAGAATAATTTTTCGTCATTATTAACAGGTAATGCATTCGTTCCATTTTGTCGAATCACATCGAATTTTCCTACTACAATACAATGCCATTAAAACCAGAATGAAAGAAGAAAATCATTGAAGTCAAAATTATAAACGCCTATTAGTGAAATGAAAATAAGAGTTCCAGCAGCTTTTTTTGGTGAATAAATTAAATTAAATTAAAGGGTATCGGCAATCCCTAAGGTATCCGTCTATGTTGCCAACTATTAAACATTAGATAAGTACTGACACTACGTGCAAAACGGCAATATTAATATTGTGCTTTCCTGTTTTCTAAGCAAAAACAAACTTTACAAAAACAATATGTCCACGGAATATCCTTTATGTGCATACTGCTTCATGCATTGTATAGTCATCCATCTAAGATAAAAGAGTTTTATACTCTTTTATCTTAGATGCTTTAAAACTATTGCTATTATATTATTGCTTTATATTTTAGCTGTTATTTTTTAAACAATTACTTACCTAAATACGTTATTTATTTATGTAATACCCCACTGTAATACAGTATCAAATAGTACGGCCTTGTATATTGTAATGTCAACACTATACTTATGGTAATAATTGTGCACAAATAAATAAATAAAATTAAATTAAAATGTAAAAATAGTTAGCATAAATATCACATTTCTGACTGTAAGTATAATATATCGGAATTGCAACCACAAATATTTATTACGAGAATTTCATGAACTGAGTATAAGGTACAAACATATATCAATTTTTGATGTATGAACGATTTGAGGTGTATGCAGCATAATAATTCCTGAAATCAATTTAAAGAGGTTCTTTATTAGACATACTTTTAAAAGTTAAAAGTTTAGTTGAGGATGAGAAACTAATCCATTCATTTCTTGAGCATTATTAACTTACAAGTCTTTTCAAGCCCGATGCGATTTCTCATCGGTAAAAACGACGAAGTTCCATAAAAACTTTAATCTCTCTTTTAACCCCTTTGATCCCTAAAAGTGGTGAAATGGGGTATTTTACCCCATTAAGAGATGAATTTTTAAAATCCTTCCTTAGTGCTAACCTTCATTATAATAAGGAACTCTTGTGCAAAATTTCATGGTTCTAGAGTTAGCGGTTTACGCCGTGCGTCAGTGATTGAATTTAGGATTTTTATTAAGTAGATTGCGTTTTCCCTATAAGTTACAACATAAAACTCACACGAGATGATTGGCGGTTGATAAGAGTGTAATGTACCTACAGTATGGTAGGTAGGTGCAGTCCAGTATGATAAACACATCGCCGTATATTCCGGGTCTCCCACGCCGATAATCTAGACAATGACGTCTTTGATTAACGAAGCTACATGTAAGTAGGGCTCTCATGGACCAATTACAGCTTGAAGAGATAACAATTGTAGATATGGAAATAGTAATTATATCTTCATTAAGACTTTACTGGCAACTGATGACGAAAGAACGTTATCTAGGTAAGTTTTGTTAAATATACAACGCCTAATAAATAAGTACATGACACTCTATCTATGTTAATGAATAATAAAATCCATTTGGAGATTAAAAATACTACCTTCATAGATTGTTTGTGGGAATGTCATGTAGCGAATGGTAACTATACACCATGACATTTTCTACTCATGTTACCTTGTCATTTTTTAAAGACTCGTCAAAGAAATGTCTAAACAAAGAAAATCTTATTAAAAGGTATCTCGAATGAACATTGCTCGTCGCAGCGTAACACAATTGATTAATTTTAATAACAAAAATAATCCACTAGCTTTCTAAAAATGCTCAAACTTACGACAATCTTATCAAGGTTTAGTTCTGGCTACTTATTAACTTAAAACAATTCGTGTTTCCATTTAATAAATATCCGCGATAAGACTACATTTAAATATAAAAAAATAACTACAGTTTACAAACTCGAAATCAAGCGTGCAACAAATAATGTTCTCATAAGAAAATATTTCTGTTTAAAACAGCAGTGTTTAAAAACATAACACATACGAGTTCACCTGTTTATATAAATTTACTTTTACTGTGCTTTTACTCTTGTGAAACCCTGTACGATGTCCTACATACGACATCGTTACTGGTGGCGAAAATTGCGGCCGTCAGTCATCCATCAATTGAAACTTGAAACGAACTGACACACTATATGAGCACAGCATAGTACCTATAAAAAATGCTTCACATGTCCAATAAAAATATATTGATCTTTGCTGCATTCATATTTATCTGGTAAAGCGGAAAGTATATTATATGTAGGTTTGCTGGAAATTAGAAATCAAAGTTCATTTTACGTACCAAAGTTAACTTTTGACACAGCATTGGAGTAGTTGATCTCAGGGCAACTTTTAGGAAAACTATGGTATTTCTGGAAAATCCTGTAGACATCATACATGTTTTTTTTATTTTTTTACGCAAAATGGGGAAGCTATTGGGCTGCATCTCACTTGATGGTAAGATGTTATTATTTTGTGTGTATAACATTAAATTACCAATACATAAATTATTTTGCACGACTCATAATGCAAAGCTTTAGAGTGTGCTCTACAATCGAAAATTTTTTTTTGCCCCATTTCTGCAACTGTTTTTGTTGTTACACTCCTGCTAGTACACAGAACCTACTTAATTTATATGCCATTGTATAGATGATTAAATGGAGATTAATACTGTAGTTTTTAACAATTGATTTAATGCAGCAGAAATGGAAAAAGCATCAAAATAGTTGAAAAAAAATTCCTGTCCGTCAATTTACGAACCCTGAAAACATTGTAGCTTGCGATAAAATCAATTAATTGAGTCAATTTTTTTTTTATACATTCGTTTCAGCCATAAAAGGAACCCTATTGAAAATGGCTCTTTTATTCAAAGTAATTTAATTATAATTAATAAAATATTAAGTAAAATATAATATCTGTAACTAAATATTTCCAACCTTGATTTGACGTCGTTGCCTAGCAACCCACAACGTAAATATCGAAATAAATTGTCTTTGACATTACGTAAAGATTGCGAGGTTAGCAATTTTACCCATATTGATGGGTAAAACAGCAGTCAAAACATACTTCATGAAAAGTGATAAATTGTTAATTTTTGTTAGAAACTATGTATTGAATTTTCGTTTATGAATGAGTGATATAATGAGGCGTGCACTTTTGGATTTTCCAAACTTATTGTTAATTCTATGACTAAAGACATCATCATGGGCCATCATCAAGGCCCATGCCATGGTTAGTATTCGACTCTCCATTTTAGATTTAGCTTATTTGTTATTTTAATGACGCGGTTTCCATTCAATGAGTGTGTCATATTAGGAAGTTCATACATTTCAGCTCATGTCCATTGTCATGTAGAATACTGGTGAATACATTAAATATGTGACAAACACACAAAAAGAAAGAAAGGTACACTTTTTCACTTATAGAAAATACTTTTTCTTTTCTATGAATGAAGAGAATTACCTATTTTTTACATGCCCTACACATACCTTCTTGTGTAAGTACAACAGTAAACTGAAATAAAAGGCTTATCGTCGTTTATATTGATACCTAATCAATCACCTTGGAAGTCAGAGTCAATGACCACACAAGATATAAAACATTATTTAACAATGTTCATTAATTCTAAGTAAAATTGTTGGAATGACTTCAAACCATTATGTACTGCATTAGCGCATACTAACTTGATGTCATCAGTCAAAAGGATTTTGAATATTTTCACACGCTCTTTTATTGTTCTTTCTACTTCATGCACTCCACAAATGACTTCAGAATAGGTATAAATGTATAAATACAAATCTTTATGAATACTTCGCATACCTGTTTGTGGAATCACAAACAATGAATATTCACGATATTATAATTTATAATTAAAACCGGTTACGGTAAGTGTTTAATTTGTGTACATTTGTTCCGATTCTATTGTGCGGAACATGATTTGAAGGCTTACTTGTACAACAATGAAATCAGAGCAACCGATTTCTCCTGAGAAAAAAATATAATAGTAAATAATGATGAACATCATAATAGAAAGAGCGAGAAGCAATTTCCCAGATTCATTCGATGAGCTGAGATGTAGAGCGCGGGTAGATTCTTAATTCCCCTGCAAACAATGTTACTGCGAACAACAGAGCCACCGTATTGCAATACCGTAGCGGCCTACTTGTTCATACAAATTACAAATAACGCTATAAACTGCTTGAAAAGGTTATTCTTCTCAAATAGCGCACTGATCACTAGCATCGTTTTGTCTTATTGTTTTTCTGTTGGTTGCGTTTATTATGACATCATTTTCATACCTACGTCTATTTTGAGAGCTTGTCTCGTTTATTTTGTGGTAAACCATATATTTCCAGTAAAAATAATATTTTCTAATAATCATTTTTGAGGAAAATACTGAGTATAATAATTTAATGTTTCTAGTGTTTCTACCAAACATGTGGTAGAAAAACGTGTTACAACTTGAAGGCTTTTATACCTATGAAGATTTTATTAACGCGTATCGGTAAAACGTGGAAAATTAAAGCAAAACACCTCAAAGACTTTATTTTTTTTCTAAATCTGATTCGAAATAATTACAAGTTTTTAACACTAAAAGTAGGTACTAAATATCATCAGTTAACTATCTCTTGAAAGCTTGGGACGCAGGCAATATAATTTTTAAAAAAATCGTCGATTCACACCTTTTAAGTATAGGTTTGATAAGTATTATTATTACATCATGGTCCTTCATACTATGAATTGATTATATGAAAGGGGCGACGCTGTTGTAGGTAACGAACAAAACGCGGGTCACATTCCTTAGGGCCTATTGTGCCACTATCGCTCTCGTAGTTACGCATAAATCTTAGTTTGGTTAATAAGTGTGGGCGCAACACAACAGTTACGTTATATTAGCCATAAATTCCAACAACAATATTGTACGGCCGAGTGACTTGTCTCTGCCAATAAGTTGATAATCTAGAACTAGAACAAATTACAGAACTATAACTCATAATAAAAGTATAGCGATATCAGGTATGCATTAAGTTCTTAACCTTGATGGTCAACAGCGATACTAATATATTACATTTTAAATAACCATAGCGTATCGAGAATATGATAACCACAATTATCAGGTATTCTGGGCAAATGAAAAATATTGAAACTTTAGTTTCATCGCAATTTTAACTTTTTAATTGATTAGAGACCTATCTAGCTTGAACCGATCTCCTGATATCGGATAGAGACTGTTATTTTGCCGGTTCACACATCGCATTGAGGCGGTCGAGAACACTTAAACTCCCGTGGAATGAACAACTAATGGATTCAGGCTTTAATGGCGGTCCACTTGAGTTCAAAGAAGGGCCGCAAGGGAACAATTGAGGCGCCCCGTCCCCAGTCTCACTCATCTGCTGATGCTACGAATTTTGGTTTTGATTTTGTCACGAACTCATTTGGGAACAAGGGCTCATTTTGATTATGTGTTTTATTGCAGAAGCTGAATGGTTTTAAAGTTGCAATGTTTCTGTACAACGTGTTATAAAGCTGCATGGAATTAGTATACAAATTCTGACTCCCTTGAGGCAAGGATTGTGCTGAGCAATCGTATTTAATTAAAATAATAGTTGTATAGTAAAGGATGACTAAATTAACCACGTTATTTGCTTTGCAACCTATTGTTACTATTAGAAGGTGACTAAGTTCTGTTTGTGTGTTAATTTTAGTAGGATTATAAAATTGCATCATCACGCCGTCAAACTAATAGCGCAGAAACCATACAGGAAAGCTTAGATTTAATAGATCTATTGTCGTCGAACGAGACCGTGGCTGGTTTTATAGTAAAAAGTATCCCAAACGTCTCACCTCAACAAAAGCGTGGGAGTAACCTGTTACGATTTCAAAGCGGTTCCATTGATATCTCTTTAACCATGTCAGACATATTGAGGCGCCAGCCATTATTATAGCTTCAAACACGCTGATTAACAAGAATATTTATTATTAATAAGGTGAAATTTAAATGCTGCCACTTCCGTAACTGGCAATGACAGTAGAGCCAGTCACCGGAAGATCAGTGACCAGCGACACGGCGCAAGCGCTGCCAAATTCGGCTCACAACGGTACTGCGCCGGCAAAATTAACGCCAATTTCCTCCACTGTACCTAACTAAATAAACTAGTCGGCTGAATGTTATTGTTTTGTACAACAAAACTGTACTTTACTGTACTGGTACAACGCTTTTAGTTCGGTATTGATAGTCACCATCAAAGTAGGTAGTTATGCATACCAGGCATTTAGTTCCATAGTGGAGAATCACTCGACACCGGATATCTATGCTCGACACCATATGTTGTTTCTAACCTCTTGTATTCATTATTTAGTTAATAGCCATGTCACCAATTGCAGTTATTTATTCTACATCTGTTTTGAGACGACACCTTTTTCTAACACTTAAGTCAACGTTCATCTAAAGTGGCCTGTGGTCCATTCCAGATATATTGTTTTTTTAGATTAACCTTTTTTTTATATAAAATATGTTTCAATAGTTCGTAAGCGATTCCGTCTGTATCGCTCTAACCGAGCACAGCACACCTACTAATTACTGTTACAATTGTCATTAAAGTTTATTTTAAAACTAAACCACAGCCATTTTTTTGAAGTGACAACTTCTTTATCGGCTTTGTGAACTTTTTTTGGAATGGTAAAAAATTTTAAACTCGCGTCAGATCCGTGACTGTAAGATCCGTTGCCTAGCAACCGACCAAGTAAATATCAAAATCCAATCAAAAATAACAAAGTCTTTGACATTACGTAAAGATTGCGAGGTAAGAAATTTTACCCACACAGCAGTCACAACATACTTACTTCATGAAAAGTGTTTAAATAAATAGTTTATTTTTGTTAGACTATATTTTGAAAATAAATAAATATACTACTACTACTAATGAATATTGTATTTAACCACATAAATTATAGTACTTTTATACTGATAAATAGAGCAATTCATGCGAAATTATTCCCTAACCATTCCAAAATATTCAAAAATGCACGACGTTAATGTTCAAGTTTTCACTTCTGCCGGCACTCCCGGAGTGCAACCCGTTGTTTTTTTTATATTTGACTGGCTTAGGTACCATTACTAGCAAATTATATCCGGATTTGTTTGTAAACATAACTTCACAGTTTCGTGTGACACTTATAACAAGTTGTATTTAAAACGAATTAGCCTTGTATTACGGAGAACATAATGAATCATTCTCTTAATTAAATAAATATTTAGGTACGTCAGTCTCGAATTTGAGATTAGCGCAGTTTAATTAATTCATTATTACTGTAAAGAGCTTGTATTAGTCATTGAAATATAATACAATAATATGTTTTGTTTAATATTGTAATTCGAGATATCTTAAACTCATGAATGGAATAACAGTTACGTACGCCATTGTTCATTTGATATTCTGAATTAGACTCCATTTCAAAGAGCTGGTCAAACTCAATATAAATACCGTCCCCTTGTTTTTTGTCCGACCGCAGAGCCCTTTATCGGTCGTAAAGTTCACCCTTGGGATCAGAATCCCGGAATTTAATTACTTACGGTGTCTACATGTCTACACATCCCCTGAGATTAATATTATCCTGCTCTCCACAAACGTTCCCTTAAGTATATCCTTATTTTACTATGTACTTTAACTTGAAAGTACCTAAGCTTTACCACAGTATAATCATAGTAACAGTATTATATCTCGCCTTTCTGAAATGAAATGATATGAAATTGCTTATTTACAGAATAAACAATTTCATTTCATTTCATTATATCTCGCCAAACCTTGAAATAATTACCTACAGCCGCTTGGTAGATAGTCGCGTCGCTGCGTAACTGCCGCGCACTCGATATGTTGCGTACTGGTACACTGAGGGTTCGAAGCGCGTCGTTTCGGCCTTTTTCTATGAAGATATAATACTGTTACTTATTTATACTGTGGCTCTACCATTCTTGTTTAGTACTCAGACTAGTCAGACTGAGAATAAAATGGCTTTCTCAAAAGTAAATATTCCTGTGACATGACTGTGGGACACAATCGGTCTAGTTGAGCTCGCATGTTCAGAAATAGAGAGTGTCTTTAGGGTTTATTGGCATTGTTAGTATTGTTACATTAGAGTAACTCCTTGTTCTGATATATCGACAATTCCTTTACTACGTTCCTTCAATACCACAGTCGGTGCAACAGGAATATTCGGTACACTAACTGTTTTACTGCACAGTGCACACTCTGGACACATATCATATAACTAGTCGTTAAACAACGTAGCGCACGCGAGCTCTGTTCAGCCAGGCATCAAATAAGCGGTTATAAATTATAATTACCTCATGGCCATAAAAAAAATTAAACGATATAAGGCATAAAGTGCATCAAGTGCGCCTCAACTATTTAGTATGAGTGGTGGGTGAGTCTGGCGGAGCGGATATCCGCAAGAGGTACCGCTCGGCAGCTCCTACTTGAGTCAGACGAAACGTTGTTTGGGTTTGATTCTAATTACAATAACATCTGTCTACGATAGTAAACGGCTTAATGTGAGTCTATAATTAAGATGTGGAAGGTATGAGTAATGCGTGTATTATTAGAACTAAAACTCACTTGTTTCACACGCCAATCCTTTAGGACAAAAACATAGTTAGCTTGATTATCAATTGTGTAAATTTTTCAACACCTAGATGAATGTACGAAATATATTATTCTGAAGGAGAGAAAATCGTGACATGGCCCTTGGTTTCGGCGCAGCGTAGTCGCGGTTAACGCATATTTTACTAACTATGTAGGTCACGACTAGACATAATTGTTGAAGTTATGCGACAGGGCTCCGGTGACCGGACGTCGTTGTTTGCCGACCTAAACCCACGCCGTGTGGGAGGCCCCGTGGTCAATGTGTATGCCTCTATAATCCTCAAACGCTACCAGTTTAAAAACATATTTTAACTTTTAATTCATACGGGCACATGCCTGTTGAACTGAAATCCCTCGTAAGATGTAAGTGGGCATAGAGTCACATCTAATTATATCAAGCTTCTAATAAGCACAAGTGGTTACTTACTATATTTAGCGGTGCGTGATGTCTCAAGTTTATTAAGTCCAACTACAGTAATCACGACTATGAGTACCCATCCACCTACTTTGTCCACGACTCCGCAATGGAATCTTATTGCGCTTCGCCTTTTACAATTTGTCCTAATAAAATACTTTACACTTACCGTTTAGTAATGAAACTTTAATGAGCATTGAGAAAGGAAATCGATGGAAATTAACTAAACATTTTATAGTCCGTAGACTTCACACCATTTTAATGTCAAAACATAAACATACCATTTAACGTTAATGAAAAGATGTGGCTGAAAAGCAAAAAATAAAACTATTTTAAAGTATGTATGTATGGTAGATATCTATTGTTGCAGATTTATTAAACAATTTCTTGCATAATTTTTTCAGGGGTTAGATGACAATGGGCGCCCCTGCGTGGGGCTCCCGCGGTGGCGGCGGCGACCGTCCCCGGCTGCTGCGCATGACGCCGCTGCGCCACAGCTTCGCTGCGCCCGCGTCGCCACCCGCGCCGCCCCCGCGCGCACACGACTACGCCTCCGACGCCGACACCAACAAGAAAGGTAACTTCCTTATGTGTCATAACACCATATACGAGTATGTCGTTAAAGTCATTTACATAAGCCCATTCGCTCGGTTTATTTAGAACATTAACTGGAAGATGTTAGATTTGACTTCCAACTACTTACATCCTGAAGAATAGAGCTTATATATTCTTTATTACTTTAATGTATCGTTATGGTGTCCAAAAACCTCTGTAACACACAACGCTCACACAGAATTAACAGTATTCAGTCCACATAACTAAATGAATTTTATATCGAATGTCTATTGACTTTTCAGAAGAAGGATGGAACGCTAACTTGTCACAAAGATGGCGAAAACTTCGTCGCCGGTGTTCACGATTACGGCCTGGCTCTGGGAACCGAGAGCCAAGTCCAGTGCGCTGCTCACCTTCTCCACCGAGGCCGCCACCGCATTGCTCCCCTGCACCGCCTTCCAAGTTATCATTCCGACATCGAGGAAAAGTTTACACTACAGCTTCACTTCGTGTTACAAGTGGTGCTCCAGATTTGCTTCGTGCTTTAGGAAAGCTTGGCGGTGGACTTCGGCGGCGAGCACTATCCGCACACGACGTCCTGGCACCACCACCACAACAGCCATCTACCTTCTACGTTCCTAGTCCTACAGCGACACGACATCCACCGTCACCGTCACCACCGCGCCAGTCGGCGCAGTCAGTACGCAGGCGATGTAGTTCACCAAACGTTTACAGAGCAGCTAAGGAAGCTGCAGCACAAAGAGACCGCACGCCTCTCATAAGTCAAGAAGACGAAACTCGAGATGTGGTTGACTATACTTATGTGCCTGAAAGAAGGAAGAATAGTTCAGAGGGTAGAAGTCGTCGGCCCTACAGTGAAAATGTAGAATTAGATGTCCCGTACAGAAATGGATACAATCGCCTTCCGTGTGAAGCTTCCCAGAGGTTATGGGAAGAGCCCTATAGATTACCACGGGTTCAATCACGGCAGGAGCAGATGCACCAGTTGAGGAATGGTGTGGCAGAGTTACGTGTGAGTGCAACTCCCAGATCTGCGCGGCCGCCTCCCGCGCCGCCTGTGTCTACACAGACGGGAAAGCGACCACCAGCTCCTGAACCTCGAGATACACACACTTTTGAGGTATGAACTACATTATAGATGACATTCATTATCGTGAACCAAATATCTTAATATCCTTGTAATTTGTAAGTGTCATGTTATCAAGGTGGCCTTTAATAATATTGCAGGTGCGGTTTACAAAGTCAGCCGGCGGGAAAGGTCTTGGGTTCAGCATCGTGGGAGGGCGGGACTCGCCGCGCGGAGACATGGGCATTTTTGTCAAAACCATTTTCAATAATGGCCAGGCAGCTGAATCTGCTCTCAGAGAAGGTACGTTTTATGTTTACAACTATATTAATATTTATTTGACACAGATTTCAACGCTTGCTATTGTTTACCTTTGGTTATCAGACGCCTCATGACCCGATTTGTGATTTATGGGCAGTCGATTGCAATCAATCAATGTAATGTAAAACAAAAAGGTGCGTTAGCCTGAGTTACGTTGATGGTTTGTCTCTGACAATTTTTTAATAATAAGTTTCTAAAGATGGAATCGTCACTAGTCACGTTCATTAGTAAACCCATCAAGTTCCCATTTAAAAACAAAAATTGGTTCGTCAAAACAAGTAGTGACCTTTTATTTATGCCAACCATCCATCATTATTATACTTCATAGAAAGGTGCAGAAAATTCCTCGGCGACTGTTGCACGACAGCTGCATGTTATATTACCTAACTGTTGCTTACACCTGCTGTGTGTACGCATAAATAAGAATTTAAGGTTATGTTCAGTTGAGCAAACGGCCCTGCTAATTAGCACTGGCACGTGGCAATTAGATCGCCCTTGTATAATGCAAAGGTACCTTCCTACCTTCAAAAACACAAATTACGATGCAAGTGTTAAACGTCCGATTTCCTAGTTATTATGAGCATTCTAAGAGGCTGTAAGTTTTCACATTTAATTTCCAAATAATTCGAAAAATATACTAAATAGTATGTGCTGGTAACTTAGGTAGGTACTAGCTAAAACAGTCATTCACATTAAGTACAATTTTAATACTCATGTCGTAAAGAAAGAGGACAAACGTGTTTTTAATGTGTCCCGAATGTTCATTTACACTTAAAAACATCAAAAACACGTTTGTCTTCAAACAGAAAATACAGATAACATGTTTATTTTATTTCCTGTTTCTTCAAAGGATATTTGGCTTTGGATGCTTTCATCTTTTCGTTTAAATATTAGCACTCACATAGGTTGAGCTGAAATTTACGATAGGGCACACAATTTTTAACATTCTGTTCATAAAATCAAAATCATTTATTTACTGGAAGGTTTTTCAAAACCAAAATCCAATGACGGAGAATTAGTAGTATATGAATATCTATAATCATTTTGGTTAAAACAAAAACGGACCTTTTATAACGCAATTCATCGTGGAACCCCATACTTTTTAAACGTTATTAAAAGTAATTGACCGAATATGAATTAATACGTTTTAATACCGACGAATGTCTGACATAATTATCTTGATTCATCATTTATGGAGTCCGCGCTCAGATAAGGACTGTGAAATTGGGGTAATGGCTTAGACATAATTAAAGCGTTTTCTGCACATAAAAAAGGTGTAGGAATGGCCATTATCATCCTTAACAGGAAAGTTATTGCAGACCGCGATTTATTAAGTAACGGATGTAATTTTTTAGATCACACCGTTGCTTCTGTATGACTGTGTGACTCTTTGGGAATTTAGCACTAAGGCAGAAGCGTTAAGAGTCGCCTTTCGGACTATCTAAAACATGCGTTGGTCTAGTGGTCACAAGCGCTACTGCTGAGCATGAGGTCCTGGATTCGATTACCAGGTCGGGCAAAGTGTTATTGGGTTTTTCCACCTGGAATTTCTCCGTAGCAGTCCGGTGTTTAGATTTGTGCCCGGTTGATGGCAATAGGCTTGCCCCGTATTAAGGCGACGACAAGCTACTTTTATTGATTTTATACCGGAAATTACGTCTAAACGAGTGGTGTTAATGATTTGGAAAAAATATATGTCAAATTAGAGCATTTTCTTAATAATTTAATCTACGAATATTTTAGATTATGTTTACATTACATAGTGAAATTAATTTGTAAAGTTGTGTCCAACACGGATAAAAAACTAATAATAACTCAAAAGCTGTCAAGCGCATTATTCTGAAACCTTCACCATTTTAAGGATAATTAAAATATTAATATTTTAATCTACGAGTTTTATTAAAATACCTTCTGTTTTTTGTATTATAAATTAATAATGCGTCAAATTGGTGACAGCGCTCCTTGATGCGCGAGTTCTATTACTGGCTGGATGTACGACGCGTTGCGTGAGCTCAGTACAGAACACGCCAGCTAACCACTCAAGGTTACTGGCATGTATATGTCTCTTAATGGGACTTTAACATAGCTGGCGAATGTGAGTGTGCTATTTATAGGTAGATACACAGCTGTAGGTTATTTTGGCTTGATTTAATTTTGACTGTGTTTAATCTCCAGGTGACGAGATCCTGTCAGTAAACGGTCGCTGGACGGCTGGGCTGACCCACGGGGAGGCCATCCGTCTGTTCAAGGACGTGCGCGCCGGGCCCGTGCTGTTGAGGGTGACGCGCCGCCCGCCGCGCTGACTGCGCTGCGCCTGCTGCGACCTCGTGCATGACCAGCAGGCGCTTGTTTACACACCTGACATCTACTCCACCATGTAGCTGCGACCACTAATCATAGGGTGGTTTAACCGTATGGATTGTAAAAAGGAATTCATAACGTATTCTGAAGGTCTCCTCTATAAGTACCTAGTTACTTGCACGATGTTTGTTTTACATTAACAATGCTGCTAATGCTGCTACCACTAATCGTATAGAGGTTGAACTGTTTGTAAGGAGTTGTTAATGCTCCGAAGGCCTCTTTGTGGATACGTGGTACACGCAGATAACAATAGGGTTTGGTAAACATGATTAAGGACACTGAACGCCTATAATAGCAAGACGAAATGATGTAAGTGTAAAGGCCTTAATACATTAACAATTGCCACCTTGTATCTGAAGGCACTGCTAAGGGCAAAAATCTACTCCACCATTTATAGCTGCCACCACTAATCGTATGGTGGTCTGGCCTCAAGGATTGTATTGTATGGAGTCTTGACTGTAAATTTGTAAGGAGTTTTAAATGTATTACGTGCTCTCATTCCCATATTAGTAACTAGATGATGAATATACCTACTAGAGTTCGGTTCAGGACCACTTACAATAATGCCAGCTCGTATTTAAAGGCGCTGCGAAGGGTACTCCTATTCATCTAGGTAGTTCACCATGTAGCTGTTAATCGTAAGGAAGTCTGTAAGAATTGTACGCATTTGCAGATGTTTAACGTCCTACGAAGTTCTCCTCTTTACGTAGCTACCTTGCAGAATCATGATGCGTCAATCATCTTGAAGAATCATGATGCATAGTGTATGGTTAATTTTAAGAAACCTCATACATTAACAAGATTAACCGCGCATTTGACTTAGCAGTTAGAAGCACATTTAAATTCAAATTCAAAAGTCATTTATTCAAACTAGGCAGCACTTTTCGAACGTCAAAATTACATAAGACAGTCCCCCAAAAACGCCCGCCCTTCATTTAAGCTAGACTGTCAAATATCTAATCCCTGAGGAAAGAACCACATACAGGGTATGAATCTAATATTCTATGTATCCGTGTAGCCAGGTGACTAACAAAGGAGACGCCAGGTGACTAACAAAGGAGACGCCAGAAATACTTATCGTGAGATGACGCGCAAATGTCTTGACGGTACACGATTTCCTTGCTGTAGGCAGCACTTCTCTCATTACGCATTACGTGGTTCGGACGGGGTATTCATTATATGCCTACTTTCTCCTGTACTACAATGAGAGCTCAGAATTTTAAAACGATGGTGATGTCGGTCAGACATGACTTTAGTGCGTGTCTCTCGGCAGAAACAATTGAAAATCAAGCAAACTAGCAATTAGCGAATTTAGGTAGCACGTAGAAAGAAAAAATATTGCCACATTCCAAAACAAAGCATATGCAACGAAATTACCTAGCTAGACCTATAAATAACCAATCTAAGTAAAAATATGAAAGTAAGAAATAAACTGCCATCATAAACATATCTGCCAATACTGATGGCTTCCTGAGAGTGCTGAAATTGTCATAAATTGTATTTTGAAGGTTGCAATAAAAAAACTACTCGCTATTCCGATTATGCCTGACGTGGCATATCTTCACCAATATATCGAAATATCGTTTTCATACAACGTAAATGGTATGTGCGTGATAAAAGTGGATGGAAAGATAAATAAAATTTAGACAAAAGTCATAAAATGTATTTTGTAAAATATTTTTGGAGTGTATATTGAAAATGTGTATTATGGCAACTTGTATTTAACGTTATGTCCAATCACGTATTTTTTTATTTGTATTACATTATTTAACTTTATCAAAAAGTATTGTGACATTGCATTTATGAATTACTGAAAATGTAAAACCGACTATAATTAGAATACCCTGCTAAATATATATATTTTTAAATGATAAGAAAGTAGGTAACTCTGTGAATGGCTTTGTTGAACAATTTATATGCAATTGGTGTAACCGGTGAAATATTTGGTTTAAATTTGCATATAGATTTGTAAGTATGTAGATTAAGACTAACTAACGAAGGCAAACGAAAAGTATTAGATACACACAGTTTGATACAATTTGATAAAAATTGTCTGTGATATTGATATTCAAAGCTGAGTGCAACATGTAGTGTTTTGTAATTATCGTAATTATAAGGCAACTAACTTATTTTTATATTCTAAAATGTATTTGACATCTACTTAGTATTGTAAAGATATAGTACATTAAATAATAAAACATTAATTTTTACAAGAACTAAAATATTTTATAAGTATAGAAGTAAGTCTACGTCATGGATTGTTCGACTTAAAATTATTGTATGAATGCAGGTGTATTTTAACAGACACCATTGCCCAACCATATCTTCGAAGAGAATTTGATGCATCAACGCACAAATATACGTCCTCAACTCTCGTGTAATATTCCTGTTCTGTCTTTGTTTGCTTAGTTTTACCTTCCACTTTAATAACTCTTTCCAGTGCAGTTAGATTTAACTACACCTAAAATAAATATTGACATAAATCACCTTTAGTTCATCTGTATTTCCACTGTGTATCTATCTTTGTTAATCTATATACATGTACTCTTCAATATAAATACATAGTATACAAAAAAAACGGTTTTTGTGTCTGTCTGTGTGACCACGTTGTCACCTGTTCTTAACTGTGCAAAGGATTTTGATTCGGCTTTCACCAAAATTTTGAGAATTTATTCCAGACTTTTTATGTGTATGAAACATTAATATTTAACATAAATATAGCACAGAAATTTCGTGTTTTCCATGTTGCCTCATCAGTACATTGCTCCCGTGCAAAGCAGGGGCAATTGGCTAGTTAACTATAAAGTATGATATTAAAATCAATACAACTAAGAATACAACAAGGAAAGTAAAATTAAAATATTTATAAAAACAAAAATTTATATATTCCGATCGCTATTTTTTACAAGACTGTAACACATTGTAGGACGAAATTTGAATACTTTTATAATATAATATAATACAAATATAATTATGTATATTTCATTAAATAATTATTGTAGCTATACACTAAGTTAGGTATATTCGACCAATGAATAAGAAAACACAACAATGATAGATATGGTGGCTAACTGAGAATTTTTGCATTTTAATATAGCATTTTATTTTAGATACTTACGCGACAATATAAATATTTAAAAAGGATACATTGTTTTATTTTTATTAGCTACTTAATGGATGGCTACGGCGTAGACCCTCGTAGACCTTTCGTAGACCGTCGTAGATCGGTTACCTGCTTTAAAAAAATATATGGATCTGCAATATTTAAGGTGTCGTAACATTAATTCTGGAACCCTTTACCTTCTAAAGTGAATCAAGTATGACTTGAGAAATATTGAAATCGCTTGAGACTGTAATAGAGTATTTGCAAATAAATAATTTTGAATTTGAATTTGAAATACATTTTTTACGGGTTTTTAGTAAGCACCTACGCTTTTCTTAGATATTAAATTAAACTAGCTTCTGCCCGAGACTTCATCCGCGTCAAATTTCGGCCTCCAAACCACCACGTCGCATCGCATCGCCGGCCCGCTCTTTTATTTACTTCGTTTTCGTATATGTAGATATTATCATCAGCCTTGATGTTTAATCTGCGAGCTTCACAATGTAGGGTCAACAGTACGACACATCTTAGATGTAGCATACATATGAAAATTTTCATTCATTCATTAAATTTTACGAATGTATTTGGTTATATGACTTTACTAGTTATTGCGTTTTCGTAAAGATCATTTTCACAAAAAGCAGTAATAAAGATTGTTGATTTTGAAGGCGCACTCAGTTCGGATGGTGATCGGTTTTACGAATTTTGCCGATGCTACATATAAGTTGTGTCGTACTGTACTTAAATATTTACCTTCATGACGATCAACAAGAAGGTTTGTAGCAAATATTTTTACAACAGAACATATATACTCAAACAGATAAGTAACCTGCCGACTGCTGCACTGGTGGTGGTAGGCCCTAAAAGCAGTATTATTTTAATCTTACTGCAGTGGGGTAAAGATATGGAGTTATTTATACGTCTTGTAGTGTTACTTGCTGCTTTAGAGGTGGTGGTAGGCCCCCTGATCGTTATGAAGAATATTGCCATAATTATTTATCATGCTTGCGCTGCTATTGTCACAGTTTGTTTTAACAAGACTAGAGGTCGCTATAAGTCTTTCTGTATAGGTACTTTCCACCCCGTTGTGACGATATTCGATTCGTTCAAGATTGGGTTCATAGATGTCGCCTATCTGTTATCTTGTTGTTCGGCCATCGACGTTTCAATAGGTTCCATTAAGGCTGCCTGTCCACTGGAGCGGAGAGGAGAAAAGAGGAGCAGAGATGTGCCAATATTAACCAATGGAATCTTGACTCCGCCCCTGAGTTTAGATTTGATTGGTTAATAATGGTACATCTCCGCTCCTCTCCTCTCCTCTCCTCTCCTCTCCTCTCCGCTCTAGAGGACAGGCAGCCTAAAAGTGAGAACCCATAAAAAGCGATCAAAATTATATTATTAAAAAAAAATTGTATAAAATAAAGATAGAAAGAAAATGTAAAAGTTTTTTTTATATATTTAAATCTTTTTACACAAATATTAAAAAACAATTGTAAAAGAAAAAAGAGGCAATAATAAATGAAAACTCTACCTTCGTACAACGAGCTCAACTAATGAATAGCAAGTGAATTTAATCAAAAATGTAATAGGACGGTGCTGAAACTAAATTATTTTGTAGAAAGCAGCAGGGTCCTATTACACAAATATTCTACTTACGTAGGTACATCTTAAAATGTTGCCAAATGCATCGTCGTCGGTCCAAATAAAGAGAATTCATTTGCATCGTAGACAGAGATATGAGGACGACATTCCGTAAAAGCGTGAATTCGTTGAACCAAGTGTATAAATAATAGGTCGGTAAGTATCTACATGCATTCGCGCTTCGGAATGAAGCACTCGGTAGGTACTAGCAAACCTCATTACCTCTTGAATGTCGTCAACGCCATGACATTAATCGCCTGTGAACGCGAACGACGTGATTACACGATGAAATTTATTTCGGCTTAATTAACAATTGCAATCTTGCATATAGAGGGTGCCAATGGTAGAACTAGTTATGCTCGTCGTGACTCAGGTCCTGTTTTACAGTTAATGGGTAGAGGATAATGAAGAAGGAATATGTAGGTATGATAAAGATTTTGGTGTCACTTAAAATGACGCAGCTGCAACGTTGTGATAGATAGGTGACCGAACTCTGTATCGAGAGTTCTTGTCTTGAATATTGTGCAGTCTCGAGTACCTTACTCAGTCCTTAGAAATTTTGGTCTGGGGTTAAAAATCATTTTGTCTATGAAACACTTTCAAGTGCTCCTGGTTTGGAGAACTTTTTACAAAGTGCGATAATCAAAAGTAGGTACTTATTTTTCACTGAATGAAGGTATGAAAAAAAAAACAGCAATATTTATTACGGTGATTATATAATATAATATAGTAACATAAAAGATTAATAGTAACTAAGATAACATAATTATATCACCTAATAAGTAAATAAAGAATATTGTGTATATTCATCAAAGGGTATATAATCAGATGTTAATGACGAGAATAGTTACGTGTCGAATCCGCTCGTAAGTCATAATACCTATTGTAGCTTTTGCCACCTCCTTGAGTTGTAGGATTCGTATTCTAGAAACGCAAGAATCTCGATTCAGAACTCTCCGATTTTCTGCTCATGTCTAGTAAAATCTTATTTCATTTCTTCAATCGAGATTCATGTTTGGTCACTTTCCTAGAATACAGTCCTTCTAAGAGTTTTCCTGAATGTTACTACTTGTACAAAAATAATATCCTATTTGTATCTAGATAATTAAATGACATGCTGGCTCTTATGTTTACAAATACAAAAGAGGCTTTTAAATACAGACTTTTGTAGGTACTTCATTGACCTCTATTGCAAGTACGATTAATTAGAGGTCAGTGAGATATGCTAATTTAAATAGGTACGTCGAATTTCATAAAATTATGTTCATGTTTTTTCAGTTTGTCTCAACATTAATGCAACATTCCAAAACTTATTTAAAAGTAGTACCTAAACGATGAGCTAATACAAGCGGCGACGGACTTAACACAACCCGCTTAGTAAAACAGTTATTAATAAATAACAAAATATGTACAAGTCCTTATCTAAGTAGTTCGATGCATTACAACTAAGCAATGGTATGATAGGTACCGCTATTGGCAATAAGTATCATGGCAAGTAAAGGTTTACATATGAATACATTAAACAATCAGCTTACAAAAATTTAAAAGTTTATGAGCTTGAACTTTTTGTTTAGGGCAATTGCTTGAGTAAAATTAAAAGTTTACATTATTACATTTAGAAATACATTTCTGATAATGATTAGACACCATATAATGAAGCAAAATAGTTGATAATAGTCGTACATTCAACATTATCTACTCTTAAGTTACCATCTGTAGGGGTTACTGCGTGTGAAAATATATGTGATAGATCTCCATCGAAAACGCACGCGTCCATATTATTATGTTTACGTACTTACTGTGAAAGCTCAGCTTTACTAGCCACGCTTCACAAGCTTAGATTATAATTACTATGTCAATTATGTACATCACCGTGTGCGCATAATGATTCATGAAACTAAAAATGGCACTAATGTCATCAATTTTGATCTTCGTTTTTTCGCATGTACTTTAAGTACAATGCCTAAAATTCAATGTTGTCCTCAACATTTCTACAGTCCAGACTAGTTAATTAAACCGAATTAATAAATAAAAGATTTTAACAAAAATGAGACACAGTCTTAATAAACCTATCTTTACGAGAATTCGTTACAGACAGATAACATAAATTACCTATTTACAATCTTATAGAAACAGTGACTAATGAATGAGGCAAATTGTAAATAAAAGAAGAAGGAATAACCAGTCCCGAAACCCTACACTTTCATCGCACTTTCCTAAATTGAATGGTGTCAGTTAGCACCGTTTTACTCTCTCCTTTAGACGCAAACTCGCAGATAAATGAATCTGTAAAGCGAATGCTAACCGGGCTCTGAGACACGTCACCAATCTCAATTATTCAAGGAGATCTTTATAACCAATTTGGTATCACTGTTGTAGGCGTAGACTTTACTGTATTCAAACTTATTTTATAATATTTTTATTCAAATATTCATATTGCCTTTAGGATTCCTAAGTACAAGGGTAACCGGGCCAGCAGGCAAAGCCTTGAGAGCCGCCCAGGCTTGTGTGCGTGTGAATCCTTCCATCGACTGCCCTCCAGCTGATAGAAGTTCCGCACCGACTAGAACACGACCGCTTTGTGCTGCTGCTCCTCCTGCAATTCAATTTTAAAACTTAAGAACTCACTTTAAGTACTAATTTCAGTAATTCAATCACGTTTTCCTAATCATGTACGTAGCTTAACTAAGACAGAATACAAGCTCACCTGCGAAAAGTTTCTTTATAGTGAGCGGACGATCGCCTCGCGGCGAGTCGCGGCCGCCGTCCAAGCCGAAGCCGAGCCCGGCTCCACCACCAGCCTTCTCCAGCAGCACCGACACAACAGCACCGGTAGCTTTACTCTCATCTCCCAAATCTTTATTCTCCACCTCATTTCGAACCTTCGACTCCGCTGCAGAACAAAAATACAAGTCAGTATATTATGTTTTTATAAAACATAAATCAATTTACAAGACAGATCATTTTTAAGCTCGTTACAAACCTTTGTCAGAGCCGCATCCTACACCGTTTGCATTTTGTCGATTTTCGATCTCTATTTCGATTATAACTTCTGAACGTTGCTCCTGAAAAACCAAATAAGTTTCATATTTAATTAAATACATATTTTCTGGGTCTGGGTCTCATTTTCTGCCCTTAATAGTGCAAAAATTGCGGTGCTTGACTTTGTAAAAAAACAAATTGTATTTTTTTGTGTTTACACGCTGGCTTGTAAACACTGAAGGAATATGTACGTAAATACCACCATGCAGCATGTTATACACTACACTAAGTATACAGAATATTACAATATTAAATCGATGCTTACCTTAAGGATAGTGACAGATTGTGCGTGTGTTAACCCTGCCATAGCGCAGCCGTTTATACTTCTGACTTTGGCTCCTCTGTTCAGTCCTGCTTTGGCCGCCACACTATCTGCTAAAACTCTATGAACCTGAAATGAAAATTATCACAATACTTAATAAAACATAGGTATAAAATATTCTCATCCTCATAATCTAACTGTCCACGAAGCAAACAAAATGGTTAAACAGTCGACGTGAATCATAATTATATGATCAATTGATCATGGGTCAGGTATATGGTAAAAATGATGGAAGTATGGTATATTAGTATTTCCTTAATGCTTGGTGAATTAATTGTTGTTTTTTTGGTTATGAGTCAAAAAGCTTTATATTAGATTCATCTGATAAAGTTTAGTAACAAGGAAACAAACATGGAACTGTTTTGGTAAATCAATCAATCAATTAAATATACGCACCGTAACCTCTTTCGCTTCACAGTCGGTCCCTCCGGCCAAAATAACGCCTACGCCTGTACCAGCTCCTCGTCTTAGTCGAATGGTTTGAGTCGGTACTTTAAGTTCCTCTGCAGAACTAATATCAGTTTTATCGCTCGTTGTGTCGATTTCGATTTTACTAACTTCTAATGATTTTTCTTTTGTTTTCACGTTGTTGCACTTTCCATCAATGCTATCAATAGCTTTGTGTTGTTCGATTATTTCAGGTTTGCTAGTCTTCTCTTGTTTGGTGGACAGGCCACTGTCAGGTTTTTTTACAACAAACTCATGTTTGTCTGTCAGACTTGGTGTTTTGTTATTGTTATAGTTATCAAGACCGGCTTTTTTAATTTCCTTGATTATCTTTTCAGATATAACTTTCAGGCCATCTTCAACTTTAGGACTTTCTAAATTAATATCACTTTGTTTATTTTTATTAGCTGAACTGGAGTTTCGTTTCAGCCGTGTATTTTTGAAATCATTCTTCCTCTGCCAGACGTTAGCGTCGCTGTCACTATCAGAGTCAGTTTCGGCAATAACTTTGTTGCGTCGTCTGTTTTCGCCTTTATTCGACATAACACTCACTGTAGGCGTGAGTGTAGAAAGACGCTCAGACGTTTTGTGAACTGGACTCGGGGACCTGTCGCATGACTCGTGTGAGAACTTAGCTTCCACAACAGGTGATTTAAGTTTAGCATCTCTGCCACTCCTGCATTTCGCTGATGCCAAAATGTTTCGTCTGTTGATCGTATCGATATTATACGATTTCGAAACTTTTCTCTTATCGGAGTCAGCGACAGAGCTTTCAAGTGAACTACAACTCGCTTGCGATCCAGACGTAGCTGCCGAACCCGCCGATGAACTGAGCGACACGTTAGTATCAGAAGACACGGAGCGACACACATTACGCTTCATGTAATCTTCTGAGTTCTTTTCCGTTGCGTTTGCTTTATTCGATAACTCAGTCTTGAATATTGAATAAGTTGCATAATGTGATACTCGTGGTGATAGACGTGAGCTGTCAGATTCCATATTTTCTATATTATGCATTGGAGAAGAAGCTGAAGACCGGTAACTAGACTGCGTAGAACTCATTGCAGAATCGTTGTCGCTATCTACTACATCGGTAGCAGTGCATATTTTTATATCCACGTTCTTATAGTCTCGAATGTAATTTAATATATTGTCTTTGTGGTCTCTTCTCGATGAATTTATATGATCAGATGATAAATTCTTGCTTGTTGTTAATGTTGCTGTGGGCATTCGACCTGTTAACCCATTTGTATCCATGGTAGACCTAAGAGACTTAGTTGTTTTGTATGTTTTGTTCATTGGGTCTAATCTCTCATTGTAATTAGGTTCTGGAGTAGATTCTTTAGAAAGATTTGAAGGCGTGTACACTTGTAGCGATTTACGTTTGAAAGCTGGAGAATATTTTGGTAGATTATTGGGCAGTAGGTCGGCTTTCCATTTTGTTTCATTTAACTTGACGGGTTTTGAATTATTTGGTTTGTTAACTTTCGTATTTGCGTTACTTTGATTGTTCTTCAATAGGAATGATTTAGAAAGCGCATCTTGAACTTTAATTTCGGGAAGATCCACAATTGGAGTTTGTACTTCAGGAATAACTAAACATCTTAATTTGGACATTGATTTCTTTCTTTGTTCGATTAAATAGTCTAAATTCGATTTGTGTTTCGATATATTTTTATTGCCGTTGTCATCACTAACACTGCGCACATGATACACCGTCTTAGCAAATGAAGGGTCTGTACTCGAAGGTAACGTTGTAGTACTTCCATAAAATAAGGGTTTAGCCTCTGCATATAGGGACGTGTTCTTTGCTGAAACGTATGTCGTAGCAGTTGAAGCACGTTCCACGCCTCCCAAAACTTCCGGTCTCTCTGTGTGCCTCTTGTACGAACGAGGTAGTTCATCAAGATTGTCTTGAGATTTCGTCAAACGTCTATCCAAGGATGATACGTCGGTATAGCTGCTAGCATATGGGACGGTACTTTTTCTTACAGTTGAAGGGTTTCTAGCTGGCAATGTGCCACATTTATCCAAGCGATCTGAAGATGTCGCCCGATCATTTGAAAACATGGCAATTTTGTCTTTAACACTAGCTTCACTGCGGGCATCTTGTGTCCTGGATGTATAAGAAAAGCGTGGCCGCGCGCCGGGCCAGCCCGCCGGCATGCGCAGAGGGAGGCGGGACGTCGGCTCCGGGGTCTTCTCCACAGCTTCGCAAGGAGTTTCTACTCCATCTGGAGGTTGTCGTGGGCATGATGGTAGAGGTGTCTCGTCATTAGACAAACTCTTGTCTTCAGCGTCGCTTTTGTTGACACGATCTGAAAAATTTACGATAATCATATCACATACCTATTTATTAATAACAAATCGTACGGACCAAACTACAGCTCTAAAATAACTTAAATCAGGTAAACCGTTTTAAATAACAGAGCTCCCTGTAGCCACTTCGTTTTCCCTGCGCTATTATCAGCACGCGAACTCGTTTGAACGGTGTCTATAAGAACAGCTGATCCGATAGTGACCAACCTTTTGAAATAAAATAAAGCTGATAAACGTTTTTAAAACATCATCAATTAATATTTATTCTCTAACGACATCGGTATGCGCGTGCAACACTTAAATGAAATATACCTAAGTGTGTAGTCAGCATCTTATACATAAGTGAATAAACGAAATATTTGTATCCAGGTCAACACTCGCCGCTGGTGTTATCGTAAATACCTCAACTTATAGCAACCGCATGGTTATAACACTAAAATTTAAATGCATTTATTTGATTTCACAAGCAAGGGAAATATTTCAAGTGATGTGATAAACTGTCAGCTATCGTTGAAGGAAGTTACTTAAATAAGTTAGCACTATGAATCACTGGCAGTGTCCTATTACAGTTGACCAACACTGTATTAGCTAAGATGATGCGTCACAGTACGTACTCCATCACAAGTGATACTCAGTCACTGATACTTGTGGTAATATGCAAATGATTTCAAGATATGGCAGAAACAAAGAAAATGTATTAATTGTACTGATTTGTATTTCCCCTTACAGACTTAACTGTACATTGATAAAATATGCACGACGCCATTGTCAAATCACAAAAAGGAGTTTACAGTAAAAGTACCTTCTTTCTCCTCTTCGATTTGGTGTAAACAACGAGAATGTCTGATTTTAACAACGCTATATGTTGTTGAGTCTAACACTATCACCTTTTGAGTATACATCGCATTAAGACTAGCAATTTGATACTGATTCTAATTCGCGCATTTATTTTTAGACCATTCTTGAATTTATCTAGTAGATCACCATGACATTTAAATGAATTTAATTAATTCTTAGTATTGAGACAGATAACTTTCAAAGTGGGTTAACTTAAAGAAATATTCGATACAACTGACATTTTTCACCTCGATATTCGTAGTAAAATTAATGTACACATATTTTGCAGACACGGCACGCTTCCACATATTTACACAACTGTTACTGAAATTCAGTCTTAGAATGGACAGCCTCAAGGGTACCTACTAACAATATTATTAATTTCATATCGTCACTAAATTGGAACAAAGGCATTTGAATTCATTTATTCAGTTGCGTAAACTTTTGAATTACGTCGATGGTGACGACTGAAAATAAAATATTGCTGAAATATTCTTTGTGTAAAAATTGTGCTCATGAATTGTCTGAAACGTATAATTTTAAATCAGTATGTGTACCTAAAAGTATGAATATAATTATGTCCTACCTGCATAGTTTTCATATTAAACAGAACAGCCTTATTTTCTGCAATATTTTTCAGTTTGTTCAGTTGGTTACGACTTACGATGTCTTTTTGTACGGATATATTTAAAAACACACATTCCAACATACCATCTTATCAACATTATTATCAAGACACACATAATTGCTAGGTATATCGGTACTAACATAGTACCTACTCGTTCATAACGATTAAATTATTATGAATTTAACTATTTTTCAGTATTATCGTTTTATATATAAGTTTACAAATTCTAATAACTAGTTGAAAGTTCCTGAGAAACTTTTCATAAATGTAGGAAATAAGTGCAACATAGACCTTCTTGAAGGAATTTATGTACATTGTAGGGTAGTCCGAGAAAAAGCTCTCGAGTTGCATTTTCGTTCATTTGGCCTACCTATGCAGAACAAATAAAATACGGTTATAAGGAAAAACAAAAAAAAAAACTAAGTTTTTATTTTAGCACTAATTAATGCATCCATCTCCTGCAGATAGAAACATGAGCTTTTGGTTTCTGAATTATTCTATGACTGATTTATTATTATTACTTCTCTAACTAAGAAACCATAAAACTCCACAATTGAGTCTCTTTAATATTGCCTCCCGATCGTTCAACATTAGCTAAAAATAATTACAGACAAATTATTTTAACTTTCTTAAGTATATAAAGTCCAGTTCATACATAAATACCTACCTGAACTAGTAATATAATGGAACCAGAAAACGTTGCCTCTTTGGATTAAAACACGTTGTCGAATATAAAGGCTATGTATGTGTCCTAGGAAGGTGACCGCCAGGTCAACTCTACATACATAATATACTCAAGCTGCAGCTTAGCTCGCCGCGCCAGATACAAAACATAACCTGATGCTGTATATGTGACGATAATTTATAAATGCTTTAATAAATTAATGTTAAATCCGTTAGGTGTATACAAGAAGTTTTGTGAACAAATAAATCCTTCATACAAACCATGAAGCGACACCGATCTCCTCGGCAGTTTCCTCGTGTCCAACATTGTGAAAAAAACAAAATATCACTTCCAAGGTGATCGTCATTTGAACCAATTCATAACACTACACTTTCATTCGTCAAACCAGTTTTTGAATCCTGTTCGTACTGAAAACTTACTTTCATTGTGCACTTCAGAAAATTAATCAGAAAAAAAATCTTCCGATACCGTAAACCCCTATCCACTTATTTGGCAACGCAATAATGTTACGGATCTCAAAAGTCCGAAGAAAGAGGATCGAGTTAAGAATGCGGAACGTGTCCATTAACGACCGAAATAACAGTTATTTTACATAGGGCGGTGCGTGCAGTGGCGTGCGCCCACGGCGGTGTGCGAGCGCGAGCGGCGAGCGCGGAGCCGCCGCGACATGGCGCGATGCACTGACTCGCGGTGGACTTGCAGAAATTTGCAGCGTCGCCGCCCTTGACGGGGGCGTTGCTCCGAGCCAGGGACGGACATCGAGCTGCGCACGCGACGCTCCCCCGCGGCCCACCGCACACCCGTCACCCGACAGGCCGGCACACGGGCCCATCACCACCGACCAAAACTACCATTTATTATCAGCCGCCCGACCTGCCGCCTGACTAACACTGTGACCTAAAGACACGCGATTATTAACATGATCACATCCCACAACTTTGGCTTACTGAAACCTCGGGAACTCACTGAAGGAACGCTAATTCTAGTGTTCTAACTTTGATCTCGATAAGCAATAAGCATCGATCGGTATCGTGTGCTATTTTTAGCCAGTAGGCGCTGGAGGGCGGCGACCGTGAGCTCTCGCGCAGAGCAGACGGCGCCCGCGCACCACAGATGTCAGGGTCGCGGCGCCCCAACTCTAACTTGATCTTTTATTTCCGTCCACATGGAAGTCTTTCTAATATCGCCCCTAACTCTAATTTATTTTCCAATTTATATAAATGTGTAGCCCTTTTAATGTTAAACTGGTCCATTATAGCCGCTTTCTTTTGCTTTCTTTTTCATATTTGCGGTGAAAGAACGAGTGCCATCGTGGAATGCGCCTTGTAGGTATATAGGAGTGACGTCGCCGTGGCCACGGGAGGCTGGAATGCTGCCTGTGCCCTCCGCCGCCGCCGCCCCTCGCAATCCGGACGCGGCCTTTAAACCGCTCCGACGTGTTTGCAGAGTTGTTTGCACATTTTTTTACATTCCCGTCCTTTTATTAAGCCCTCCTGTAATACCTACCTCAATATAGGAATAGATATCTGTACAGTCGTTGCTGGAGTTGGGATTTTTTTATGTCTTCCATTTATAAATATTTTATAAGAAATTCTTTCAAAGTATGCCAATTTTAACTTTAGAGAGGTACCGGAGCTTTATGTAAGAACTTTGCGGTAGGTATAAGGAACGATGACACAACGAACTTCGTTACCGAATGCGGTGTTGTTGTGCAGCTAATTTACAGGGAACTGGGTTTCTTGTTCTTTGAATATAATCGACGGATCCAACAGCGAAACTATGAAATGGATAAGTGAAAGAAAGTGCAATCGATTTCACTTTCAAAACTAAATTAACTTTCTCTAGTGACATGTCTTACGTAATCTGAACAAAACAAGTCGGTAATAACCGCAACATTTGTATCTGTAAAGGTCGTCAGGCATTTATTAACTGGACTTATCAAAGTTAGATTTATGTGTCGTGCTAAAGATTCCTTCTAACAACAATGGATTGTCACCTAACGTGTTCGTTAGTACCGCTTACATAGAATCTAACATAATGATAAATTCATGTAATAAATAAGGTTAGTTAAGTAATTAATATCTGAGCTGCAATCGTTTTTACAATGAAGAATAAGCTAAAACCAGTTTTCCGCCCGCAGATGAAACTTAAAAGCTGCCGATTAAGGTACGATAGTTTTTGCGCCGAAACTTTCTTACAGTGAATGGCCAGCGACTACATTCAGACATCGCTAAGAACGTACCTATAGCACAATGAATAAAATACTTTATGTCGGTATGTGGCTGGTTACCTTTCTGTATAGCAAGTCAAACAGGCCAAAGCATGCCCTGGGACCCGTCACCGGGTTGGTGTACATTTGACGGGTTCCGGGGCATGCTGCTGCTGTTTTGTTAAATACAGACCTTATGCCCCTCACAAATAGAAGTAAATCACTTTGATTTTAAATAATTTTTTGTTTGCTCTTCAGAGGAAATGCCGAGACTTCCAATTTAAATGGCAACCGGATAAATTAATGCGCCACAAAATATTCGACGCAAAATTACTGTAACGTTGATTTTTTTCCATCCCCAGAAAGTATTTGGTCGGACATCGTTTAAAGACCTATGTGTGTCCGTACAAAATGCGGATCCGTTCCGCTATCCTGTTAATAAAGGATGTTATCTGACCACAAATTGTCAACCACTTTCAATCATAAAATGATGTTGGTGAGATGATATGCAAAGCGGAGGCTAAACAATGAACGCCGACGAGCAGGTCGTGGTCGTCACTTAATGATCGTGCGCGGGATTCCAGCCCACCTTACTTTCCTCGCGGGAATTTATTTGAAAGTACTTTTATGTAGTATTCAGGCTTGAAAAAATACAATTGTTCTTTGCTTAATCGAAAGTCGTGGTCATGCAGTTAAAATGTTTTCGAACATATTTCATGTAGAGGTATGTGTTTCAAAGTTGTATGCACGCAACCGACACCTTAGGCTAAAGAAACTTCGTACAGACGTCGGGCATTCATAGCTGAGCCAATAATTATATCATGTAATCAATATTAAACGTATTGCAAAATCATGATTTGTACGCCTGTAAGAAGCTAAACTAGCGCAATTAAAGTTAGTATTTTACAAGTGAAAACGCTAAGTTGGTGAAGTCGTGAGGTTCGAGACCTATGTCAAGCAATCCGCAGTGGTCTTCTCATTTAGCAATTCTCAGTTGATTAATATAAATGACGCATACGCCCTTTTTTTCTCAATACATGATTGATTATTTGTTATCATAATTCTTAGGTGCGCCGAAGTGTGTTTTATAGCGAAGTCAACGGAACGAACGTGATATTAAGAACAATAACTATCTATTTGATCTATGACTCAAACCTTTCTTCTATTGTAATAGTTTTGTGTTGTATGGCAGAATTTAAGCAAAGCAATATCTCCATTGTGAAATGATGAACTCTGATATTCAAATAACTCGATCATGGTTGACCTTTCAAACAATTATGTTTGCACATTTTTCCCGCTAAAGTTTATGTAATATCGTGAAGAAGAATGCAAAAACTAGTATCGCATAACTGGAACACTTGAAAGGTTTGACTTTGTTAATATTCTGTCTTGTGGCGCGCCAGCAATGCAGCCCAAGCTTTGCACCGAAATTGCATTACGCCATGTGCTGCGCCGGAGCAGGTGCGACAGCGGCCGCGCCTGCGCAAGGTGCACTTTCACGCCCCGGACAAGGATTCTGATATAACTATACTCAATACTTTGATAATTTTTTAACCATTAAGGATGCGTTAAAAAACAAGTTTCTCTATGAGTTCAACAACACTAGTCTGAGAAATTAACATAGATATATTTTACGATTATATTTTTCTAATATTCTATAATAGAACGGGTTTCAACATTGTCGTGGGTAGTTACCTAGAAAATGATAATATGTGACCATGTTAACCTCTACATTATCTCTAAATATTATTATTAACAGTAATTGTAAGCTCTTTACAATAAAGTTAATAAATTCAACGAAGAAGTCCATTAGCTTAATTATTTAAACAAACAAAAAATTACGAAACTTACTACATATTTACTGGTATCACGACGATCAATCAACAACTTGAGAGGATTGCATGTATACAAACAAGTTCGTTGAAATCACTTCCATTACAACTTCATTACTTATTATTTTCCGATTAATCGAGCAGCAACTCTGCGCACGGGCAGCCTCCCTCAAACCGCGACTATTTGATATGCGCCCGAATGGCTCAAGCTAACGCGTGCTGCATTAACTTCTTTATCACACAACTCTATCGGAATTCCTAATGCTAGTTTATTCTTGTAACATTTTTGCTGTCGATTAATCTTATTATGTAACACGGATTCTGAGAAATATACGGTAGCTATTCAGGTCATTACTTTTCATGATTAAGAATCATAACTTGCATTTCTCATTTATATCATAGACGAGAATAAGCACTATTACACTAACATAACATAACGCCTTATTTCCATGTTCTTGTTATGGGGTTTGGTTTCCGCACTTTGTCCGTCAGGTGGACCATTGTGGTTATTCCAACCAGTTCACCTCCCTCGAGAAATTAATTAAATCTCCTGGTTTGCTCAGAACATCTATGAAAGATCTAGGTGTACCGAAGGTTTCTATTCTAATCTGGGTGACGCCTGTGCATTCAAAGAGCACGTGCGCGATGGTTTCATTAGCCTCCATGCACGCCCTGCACAGAGCGCTGTCCGCTATGTCTATTGTGTGGAAGTGTTTGTTTAGCGAGCAGTGTCCCGTGATAGTCCCCGTCACCAGGCGCAGGCCGTTCCTGTCCAGGCATAACAAACGCCTGGTAAGCCAGCTATCCAAAGATGGCATAGCTTCCTTGGACTGCCTGCAGCCCGGTTCTCCAAAGGTTAAGGCAGAAGGGTTAGGCAGAGGTGTACCCATAATAAGTTCATATACTTTGCGTACACCTAAGCACTATTAATTTAAGTGAATTGGCAACTGCTATTTTACTTAAGAATTTGGGTTGGTGGTGTAAACCTACTCGTGTAGAAGATGCTGTAAAGTATTTATAATGCTTTACTTCTTATCTTTGTCCGGTTTCCTTTATAAGAATTGCAATAAATCAAGAAAATGTAATGGAAAACCTGAATACGATCTGCCTCAACTCACACTATTTATTAAAGCAACAGAATGCAGTGAAACTGAACGTGACTTTTGTGACCCACTGGTCGAAAAGTTGCATAAGTTGTGAGAGGTTGCTGATAGCCCATCACCTAATTGACTCACACGAGTCTTGCAACAACAGACTGCTCTCGGTGTGTGTGCATGCATCCGGATTTAGTCACTGCCCAACATAAGTAAGTGGATACCAACCTAAAGGCGGAATAATCGCCCAACTTGAAAAACAGAATTTCCCAGGCTCGTGCAAGGTCACCATCGTGCATCAACGTCGAATGACGAGTCCTGCCTGCTCTATAGTCGAGGGTTTAGGCTGTTTTATTTTATGAAACTCGTGGAGCTTTACAGGAAGCTATAACACATAACATAACATCACGACTGTAATCCCCGAAGAGTTAAGCAGAGGTGTACCTACCTATAGTAGACCCACATTTCGCTAGTTATGGTTTTTTTAAGTCCCATGTAATAAGGGCGAGCCTATTGCCATCAACCGGGCACAGGAAGCTATAGGTTCGCGATAACCTTTACAGACAAGTTAAAATACAAAATTACTCACCTTCCCAAAAACTCCTCTCAAACGATGATTTTCGCTCTTTCTTTTTGGTGACTTCAACTGGTTTTCTGCAATAAAAAATAACATAATGAACATAGAAACTAGAATACGAATGCAACAATTATGTCGAGACGCTCTACCGCGGATTACATGATAAATGGTACTATTTCTCATAAAATATTAGATGATAGTGATAGTCAATCGCATTAAAATCAGGGTAAGTTACAGTCACGCTACGAAAAGTAGCCGGTATGCGTACAATAATGAATAATAAAATGTTTTGCAACGAAATACGTGCGAGTGCACAGTTTATTTACAAAGTGGGCAAGTAATCGAATGAACGTCGGTTGTGCACGCTTCGAGCCCACTGCCTACACAGCGGGTAGTGATTTATCGCGATTCAGTGTAAGTGACCAATTTCTGTAATAGTAACAATTAACGGCGGCGGGTGGCGCCCGCTCCCGCCTTCTGCCCGACACGCCGCCCCGCCATTACAGCCGCTCAACCGCTCAACCGACACCGTTTTAAACCATTTATTACTGGATAGTGGATACTTTACACCATATTTACTAGATAATTTTAATTTTCCAGCACATTACAACGACATAATAACAATGGAAAATCTAAATACCACAATTAATATATGCTGAAAATCTTCGTGACCTATGTAGCTTTGGAGCTTTTACCTACATAAAAGAAATAAAGGTTTGTACAGATTTTATAAGACACCTATCGCTCATTATTTATTACTTATAGTGATCGAGAAAGACACCAGAACAACAGAACTTTAAGGTTATAGTTCTGTTGCTTAAGAAAGTGCAATTGGAGGCTTGTAATAATTAGGAATTATTGTTAGGAGGCTAATTTCTGAATGTGCAAAATACTATCGTGGATTCATTAAAAGGAAATACCTAACTCACTACACAGGCCGCAATATTTTTCTCAAAGAAATACTGACACTAGATCGCTAGTTTGATGCTACGAGATCCTACGTTGCGAAACGATAAATAATGTTCGTAGCCTAAATTAACTTTAATTATTCTGAACTAAATCAATTTCAATCAAATGCAATCATATAATTTGCAGCTCAGAATATTTCAACATTATTGGAATTCATTCTACAACATTTGACAACGAATAACATCGAAAACAGGTCATCGGCTGCCTTTATCGAAATGTCAGGGTCCGCGGCGGTGACGAATGGAACAGAATGCCAACAGATTGGCGAAGTTGAATCATGAAGGCGACCGATATCATAGGACAGGAATTTCTTCAATGAAAATAAATCTTAAATAATTACAAGCCATTCAGAATTCTTAAATGTTTATTGTCACGTGAAGGCTTCGCAGTGCATAATATACATTTTCCAATTAGGTAAGTTGTTTATGACTATAAATACACGAGGTCATATTCAATAAATATTTATTATATTCCAGCGGTCGCATAGAAGTCAAAATAAATAAAATTTACTGAATGTTGAAGAAAATCTTTATCCAATACATAACCTACCTCGCTCAGCATTCCTCCATGGGCATTAAAAGTTCTTTTTACGATCAAACGATAACCTACACAGGAGAAATACAGAGCGATCGCGAAAGGCAAAATGGAATCAAGCCTAACCTAACGTAGGCTAGGCTAACCACGTCGTGACTCCCCCCGCGCTCACCCCGCGCCTCAGTCGCTCTGCGAGGCGGCGCAAGCGCAACTGGCGTTCTCGTTCACCGGAAAGCCTTCACGATATTATTCAGTTACAAACATCGAACTACTTGATCACCTAAACCTTCTTTAGTTAAACCGGTATCAGTTAATAACAACTTTTATCATACTCTCATATGTATAGCTTATATGGCTTTAAGTGGTAAGGTCATGTCAAGAATGCATCTAAGACGGCATTGACTTTTTCAAGATCAAATTAATTGCTTTTAATTGATTTGCACCGATTTTAAATGGTTCAACAAAACTGTATGAATATTTATTGCGGTTGTTATCTAAATCCTAGAATGAGTTTTGATTAATTTAGGCAGCACACTAATTGGTATGATCAATTAGGCATAACGAATTTTAAGATTAGAACCTACATTAGCTACGCTAAAACTACTTTGTTACAAGTAGATAGTTAGCATGTAAAAAAAATTACTTTCGATGTTGAATGAAAAAAAAAACTGAAAGCAAAATTTCTATTTCTAAAACATTTTTTATCATTTTTTAAACCGAATTCAACTAATATGACGAGATTCTAAATTCAACTTGTATTTTTATGTACAGTTTTGTTTTTCTTATCTCCAAGAAAGATTTGCATGCAATTTGATCATTTGAATTTTAAATGCAACTAACAATAAATGAACTTCGCAGCTTTTATTTCTTATGCCACGTTAAAGTCACCGGGACATTCAGAGCCTGTGTTAAAAGTAACACCTAAGGGAGTGTTCCGATTTGAGCTTTTTGTAAAATGTCGTCGCGTACCAATTTTCAAAGGTCTTGTAGAAATTGCAGAGACGAATAAGAAAGTACCTATTGGTATTTTGATACTAGAAACCGACATATTAAAATATGTCAATCGATATGTCGGTATGTACATACCAACATATGGATCTAGACTTAGAATTCTGACTTTCTGCGATCATCATCATCTACCTAGCCTTTTCCCGACTATGTTGGGTTCGGCTTCCAGTCTAACCGAATGCATCTGAATACCAGTATTTTACATGGAGTGACTGCCTATCTGACCTCCACAACCCAGTTACTGGATAATACGTAATACCCCTTGATAAGACTGGTCCTCAGACTCTCGGGCTTCTGACTTTCCGCAACGACTGTGGAAGATCTACAAATGACAGCTGGGACCAACGGTTTAACGTGCTTTCTGAGGCACGGAGGTATCTCGATACGTAATGGATGGTCACCCATCCACGGACCGACCTCGGCAAGCTTTGCTTAACCTGCGATCCACCCGTGCGAGTTTTATTATTTAGCCATGACGAGCCCCTCAAAGCTCAGACAACAAAAATCTATGTTACCTATACGAGTAGGTATTTGAAAATTTAAATGTGCTATAAGTACCGATATTATTTTCATGTTTGTCAATCATATCTGTCAATGATACCTGCGTCTATTTATTAAGAAGGTTAAGTTGCATTCAAATTATTGTAGATGACAACTTAGAACGACGAGTTGGCTTAGCTATGTTTGTAAACTGTCATACTGAATATCAATTATCGACGGTAAACACCATTAGTCTACGAAATTCCTGAACTATTAAAAGCTGGTAAACTGGTATTCCTGAACGACTTAAAGTTTTAAACCTCTACTCATCTATACATAATAAAAAACAAAGTCGGTTTTCGCGTTTGTTTGTATGTCCGCGTTGTTCTTCTAAACCACGAAACAGATTTCGATTAGGTTTTAACCATCGTTTAGAGAATTTATTCCGGAAGGTTTATGTATATAACACGTTAGTATTAAAATTACGTTTACCGAAGAAATCTCGATGTTTTGTCAACTCGTAAAAACCGTGCGAAGCAGAAGCGGGTCGCTAGTTCACTACTAAAACAAACAACCACTTCACAACGGATTTTAGAACTCTATGTTTGCTTAACATTTTTTTGTGTTCACTACGTGAGTAATGTTTTTACGTTCACTTATGATAAGTGAATAGGTAGGTAATCAAACTTATCCAAATGCTTGTAAAAACAATCCCATTGCATGAAACTATTAAGAAAATGCATCGCAGTTTATATAAAAGGTTTAATAAAATATAGCAGTTCGGTAAGCAGGGTGGGCCGAGATCAGCCGACGACGGCGGTGTCGACAGTGTCGACGGTGCGGGTACCGTTAGCAGGCGCCCGAGCTACACTTCGCAGAATCACTGCATCAGCCTCCACTTCATTATCCGTAGATACATTACTAAGGGTTACCGTATCTGTATTTGATGGATCAGCCATGCACGATGAATATTAAAGTCACCTACATCCTGGGCCAATATTTGCAATGAAAAGATAGATAGAAGCTTCGTTATCTAGCTGTCCTACCAGCTTCTAAACTGGTTATATTTGCTGCATAAACACCCGTAATACTCAATAAATCAAAAATCTAAGTGTTGTATTGAGTGACATTATCACAAAAAAGCGTTTATTGAACTTGGAATTCGGAACGCCCACCTGAATGCTATTTTGGTTTGACGAATTGAATCCCACCAAAATAAGAAGAAATGCGTGTTAAATCTCAAGGACGCATCGCATTTTATTTATAATGGCATCCGTATCTATTCGTAGATTTGCATGTAATGCTACCGCAAAAAACGTAGCTCAAAAAGGCTTGGTATTTTACTAACACTATTTTTAAACAGTGTACATGTATATAATCAAGTAGTAGTCGTATTCATTTTAACTCTGACTGGCGTGCTGAAAAATCTGATCTATCTACCTATTACTAATATTGCCTAAATTCAGAAATGCATCATTCATTACATAACCAACCTTGCCTTTTCTTCGAGTTTCTATCTAACAGGATGCTAAATTAATTTCATAGAACAAAATATTCAAATCCTCAAATAAACGCTAATTCACGTTCTATTTGTATTTACAAGGCACTGAAGGCACAAGTACAAGACAAAAGTTTGACTTGGATGGGGAAATTCTAAAAGGTTCGGTACTTCGCCCTCCTTTGTCTCCGAACACTTAGCAACTGTTAGCTGAAGATACAATTGTTTGTACATGTAAATGACTAAATAGCCCCCTTATAAACGGGGCAGCGAACAAGTCGATAAATGGAAAGTGGGAGAAGCGTGCGAACAGGGTCGAACGTGCTATTGTCACCGCAACGTCACTTTGCGATATTTCCTCTCATGAACATAGTATACATACAGTGGCACACACATTATAGGTGAGTGTACCTATATGAACAAGATCAAGGCGGCTCGTTCACCGCTTCCGCCTCCAGTTTGGAATTCCATACATTCGCCGCGTCGATACGGGTTAAATTAAATGACAAAGTTAGAATGCGGCGTTGTGCGCCAGGCCGCGTTATTGCAAATATTTCATTTATTAAAACCTACTTTGGAGAAAATAAGTTTTCTCTAATAAAATGATTTGGTTTATTACAGCTTCATACATTGTTAAATGTGTTGAGACTGCTTGAGATTGATGTCAGGCATAAAAACACTAATTGATAACTAATGACTTGCGGTTCTTTATAGATAGCTATATAAAATTCTGATTTATTACGATTATACAAATTACCAATCATGTTTTCGGTTTTGTAAAAGTTTGATTACAGTGTAACGGGTTACAGTCTTGAGACACAATTGTAAAAGCGCAGCGATCAGCAAACCTACTTTAGGTTTAGGTAAAGCTTTACAATTAAGATGTTGACAAATGAGTAGAGGTTCTAGACCCAGACCAATAAAATAATGAGACGGTTTATCATACTCAACTCAACTGAAAGATATCTATAATTTGCAAATCATAGTTAGCATTGTCTTAACGTACTCTTCCGTGGGCGTACAAATGCAAATCGGACAAAAACTGAGTGTCGATAGCATCGCCGTGATCGATGCCTATGATTACCATCACACATGAGAGAAAGTATGGACAGATACAAACATAAATTTAATAACAGTATTAGATGTATTGGATTGCAGAGACGGCGTCTGAGAGTTGCAGGGCCAATCAGTGCGGCGGCGACGGAGACGCGGTACCGTTAGCGCGCCGGCCGCATGGTACCCACATCAGACCATTCAGCCTACTTAATAACCGATAATGGACCAGTCATGTGAGATAATGTTCCAATGACAAGATTTATAAATGCAACTGAACACGAAGCGATACGAGCAAAAAGAAAATCGTGTAAGTAGAACGTATTTTGCGTTACGCTAAATCTCAATGAGCACTAACTGCGCTATTTGGAATTCAATGACAACAAAACCTAGTTGAAGTCGGCGACCAACATTTGCGACCAATAAGTGTTACACGTACAGACGCTTACAGAATACGATTGTAAAACTGAGAAGATGGTCCGTTAGAGAGTACATGACTGAATGACCTCGAACGTCGTCTCGTCGCGAGCCTAGCTGCGGTGACTTGCACATCGACGTAAAACAAAGTTGCTCTAATAATAGATTATATGCAGTGACCACGCCCAGTCGCATTCTGGGACAAGTCAATATTGTGTACCCACTGCGATCATTTACATTACACCTATCCATTAAGAAGAGCGCTCGAAAGCTCTGTAAGTTCTCATTATTATGGTATTCGTTATTGAGCATGTTTTCTCTTTCAAACTAGTATGTGGGTCATATCGTGATCGTTATTGCTTTGATTATCTATAAAAGAACATTGCCTTCACAAATATGTAGGACTGGGACCAATTCTGTCAGACATGTTTATTGCTTAATAGTTTAAAATTCGGTTCCAATTATTTATTGACATTCATAAAAGCTTACTAAATTACATTCACTTCAATGCGGATGTATTTTATTGGCGAAATCTTTGACGAATTCACGCAGTGCGATCGAAGGAATAATGTATGAATGAGTGATGGATGAAACATAATAAACTTTGCACAAATACCTACAGGAAAAACCAATTTAAATTTCTCCTTTCTCGTGCAGTGTCTTCCTTTTGGTATTAACTATTTACGACATCTTACACGGTTTGAAATGGTTCTCAAATGATATGTAAGTGCTGTACAATTTTCATTATATTTAATTATTCGTCGGTAACGCCAACTGTAAGTCTTGCAATTTATTTAATAAGATTTTAAATTTCTTCTATTCAAAATTACATATTATTTTACTTACTAACATTAAGAAAGTAAGTACCTGTTTTGCAGTTCTAAAAACTATTTTTGTACCTACAAGTAGTAAACCTAAATACCATAATCAAGTAACTTTAAATATACAGAGTGTTTGGAAACAGGGTGCAAAGCTTTAAGGTGGTGACAGTTGACATCATTTAGATCATTTTTAACCGAATTCCAAAAGGAGGAGGTTCTCAATTCGTCTGTATGTTTTTTTTTTTTTTTGTATGTTTGTTACGCGATATCTCCGACAATTGTGGACCAATTTTGAAAATAGTTTTTTTGTTTGAAAGGGTATGCTCCCGAGGTGGTCCCATATAAATTTTATTAACTTCACTTGGATAGTTTTTGAGATAGCTTCAATAATACGTATTTTTCCCACTTAGTTTATATGGATGACATAATGATACTTCCAATCACTGTTATTTACATAGCAGGTTAGTGGTATTCGAATTTGTATGGGATAGATACCCCAACTAAAAAGTGCAAAATAAAAACTTTTTACAAAAAAGGAACAACCGACTTCCAAAAAAGATACTACAAAGTCAAAAATAACTTTAATTTCGGAAGTCGGTGGCAAAAAACGAAAGTTCAAAACCAAATGCACCGACTTCCGAAATTAAAGTTATTTTTGACTTTGTAGTGTCTTTTTGGAAGTCGGTTGTTCCTTTTTTGTAAAAAGTTTTTGAGTCATACATATCTTAGACGAAATAGGTTTTTTTTTAAATAAAATTATGTAGTTAAAAATATATTTCGTCTAAGGCATGTTTGGCTCAAAATGCTCTTAATAGTGTCAACTATCAGGCCTTTAAGGCTTTGTATGCAGCTTTCAACCACGCTGTATTTTTTAGAGAAAGTACCATAATTAGCAACGGTTTATTATTCATTACGAATAATTAGACATAAGCTACAAATATCTAGATACCTACAATTCATTAGTTTTCAGAACTTTAGGATGTACTTTAACAACAGTTATTTGTACTAAGTTGAAGTTCCAATAACTATAAACTAGTAAAGTTCAGTTGTTATGAAGTAAGTTTGAGGGAGAAGTTACATCGTACGTAGCGTTTATATATACCGGGGTACATGGAGCTGGCACGTCTGTACGGCGCAGGGCAGGCGGCAGGCGCAATGCGGTAATTATTGCAGCCGTATTTCAAGCAATCTTTAGATCTTTAGCAATTAAACAATCCATCAAAGAAGACATTAACTTGACCTAGCTTTCAAAGAAAATACCGGAAAAAAATCTTTTCTTTGTTCGAAACCGGCACATACAGCCAGATCGCCATTCAATAACGGATTGATTGCTTGCTCACAAAAATAATAAGCAATTTTCACAAGTTAATGGGCCTTAGTAAATGACATATCGTTAGTGCATTCGCGAAAGCAATCAGCTCCGATTTGCATTTATTCTTTTAAATTTCGCCGCGACCTCAATTTGAGATCATAAGCCCAACCTGACCCATATAACTTGACCGACATTTTAAGCCAACAAAGTCCCGAAAAATTAAAAAAAAAATCCGACAAAGTCGAATGTAAATTTTGTAATGTCATGATATTCGCACAACAAAATAAAAATAAAATATTTGCAGGACAAATTCAAAAGTTAAATTAGTTATAGCTAAGAAGGAAAATAATTTTAATTTGGAAAACTGACAGCTAAATAACGAGTAAATAGGCATGTGTATATCTCATGTACGAACTCACTTTGAAGGGCCACTTTAAAATCTCATCCATTTCTGCCTATCCTGCGTCCAGTCTGGTACAGTCTAGGACGCTGCCTATCCGGGGATAGATAAAATCGTGAATAATGCATACAAATAGGGTGAGGTAGCGCAACCAATCAAATTCTATGAATATGTAGAGTGGCCGTTTATGGTATTTGAATTTATTTAGCGCTGGGCCGCTTCAGAGACCTAAGGACGTAAGTGTTACTGGCTAGTTCCGCATAGAAAGCGTGAAGGTACTATAATATATGTTTACTATCCAAGTATCCACTATTGAACAGTTTTATGGCTTGAGTAACAAAATGCTATTAAAATCCGTCGAGAGGTTTTTGGGTCGCGCTTGTAGTAGATGCATAGACAAACGAGACGATAGAATATGATCGATGGTTTAAATCCACGTCAGCGTTCACGTGTTGACTAATTTACATAAAAATGTTAATGCTTTCTTTGCTTTATCAATACGTAGGTACCTATGTACTTATTTAGGTACCTACTGAAGAAAAATAATGTTTACGAACAGAAGATACAACATACTCACTAAATAACTTACTTTTTATTAATACCAATACACAATTTAATTAGTACCAGCGTTTATACTAGGTACTTAATAAATAATCAAGTACTTATTCTTACGGTTTATTTATGGCCCTATAAATTACTAATCCTAACATTGCGTGGGAGGGCAACCAAATCTTTCTCATTCAAATTATAATAATAGGACGCCAATAAACATATCAATAATTAGCGTGGCCCGGAAATGGCTTCAATTTAAATAAATTTGCGTTTCTTTGTTAAAAATGTTAAGGATACGAGCATGACTTATCCTGCGTGACATCAGGTGATGTAGAGGTATCATATATTTTATGATGTCACATCTTAAGTCTGCACATAGGAAACGACCGTCACATTACAGTAAATGACATGAGTCATTACCATCAAGACTTTATTAATGTTTACGTTTGGACATTATTCTCGAAGAAAAAACGTAAATAATACTCTAGCACAAGCTGACGAACCCAAGTCCACTTATATATAAGTATGACTTCATTGATGATCAATATGTTAGAATCATCAGAAAACAAAGGAACCTTTGTACTCACGTGTAAAATCAACGTTTTGCGAAACGCATTTGGTCCTTGTTTACTTTGGAGAGCCTCTTGACAATAGATTACCTAATCTACATGTAGTTAAGAGTTTACACACACGTCTAGATATAATAAGAATGTTGCACACTGCATTCGTTGCACAAAACACTTCAAAATGTAGACTCGAAACGTGAAATTCCAGTTAGAGATTACGCAATGTTAGCTCACACGTATATTAAAACGCCGAATACACATTAAGATGTCTGTTTAAATGTAATGATACCTTTCTGAACATCAAAGACATCAAACGAACTTCACATTTCGTGCTACTTTTGTGTTAATTGTAAAACACTTTGTATAGAAACCTCGCGTATAACATAATAAAGGTTTTTTTGAGTATCAAAATTTATAGCCTTCTGATTTGTTGCAGTCAGCAATATTCATGCAGTATCACATATCCGAATCACGTTCTTATACTGTTTATACGAATTGGATTTCATAACAAGCTAGAAGCAAAATATGCAATGATTAGCTGCTATTAAAGTAGAAATTCGATGCAATCACGATAAAAGAAAGGTAGAGTAATAAATAAACCAAAATAAATATTCTGTGAATGTCCACTACGGTTTTTTGACCTCTTAACACTGCAACGACAATGAATCCAGTTTCCTTATCTCTATTCTTGGCATGTAGATTTCCGATCGGTCTTTGTTTTTATTACAGCACAATCTATATGGAACCCTTGACCAACATTAACGACACTTTCAGAAAAATGGAAGACCTAAAGCTATGAAAAATTATTACATACCAAAATACACCACCGAAGGATAGATTTTGTGTCACACACTTCTTAGTTTGTAATTTATCACTGAATTGATCTTAAACATTAATTTATTATGACTTGTATACAAACAGAACTGTCTCTTTTATTCGTAGTGCGTGACAGTTCTGCTAATGAGCCTCGCTGCGATACAGCAATAGAGCTAGATATCTCAAAGATTAATCAAACATAGATTCAAACTACGTATGTTGCTCTAGCTAGAGTACTACTACATAATATATACACGAGGTAAAGTCCTACCCTAGAGTCTCTCTACATGACATATCGTCTGTCGTCGACAAGGCTCTTAAAGGCTTTACAATCCGTATCAATACTTGTATGTTTTTGTGATGTTAAGAGATAATTCTCAGATGTATCAGATGAGTGGTCAAACAATGATAGAGATCTACTTTCTATTTCATATTCTGAAGCCATGACGCTTTGATTAATATTCTTCAACGATACGTCATTCAGTTACACAACACGTAAAATTGAATTTGAAATATTTCGCTTATCTTAAGCACTTTATTATATCATTTACATTATTGTAAGTGTCTGATCACGCATCAATTACAATTTGAGTACCTTTTGACGAGTACGGCTTAGTATTCCGTGTGTGAATAACAACAGAAGGAATTAAAATTGAGTAGATAGTACACGAGACGTTATTGCAAGTTGAAGTAATAATTTTTCGTTAATGTGAGCTTTGTAAACGTTGTGCGGAATCTAAGTGAAACTGCAACGTACTTTAAATAGCAGTTTCAATTGCTGTTTGTTAAGCGATTTGTACTAAACCTAAATCGAATTTGAATTTGTATGTGACATCTGGACTTGACACCAGAATAAAGCATTGCTATAATATAATTCAAATATATATGTTACAAATGTAATCATAGAAGAAATATACAGGTAAATACTTGAAATTCGTGTAACTATTTACTGTTGATATTAATATGAAAAATTCAATTACTCTTTCAACCATCCCTAATTTTCATAAATGATAATGATTTTAGGCAATAAATATAGGCATGGTTATACCTACTAAAGTTTAGAATAACCGTTATTATTTTAAGAATAAATATTTGTACAGAAACATGTAAAGAACAGTTTCAAATTGCAAGTAAGTTTCTAAGCAACGCTGTTAGTCTCTAGGTCAGAACTCTCCCAAGATGGTCTAAGTAAACTTATTTAACGATTAAACTGCAAAAATTCTGTAAACATCAAGAATTTGGCGAATAACTGTATACATTTTGTGTACACATAGTCTTAATTGAAAAGTGTACTTAGATATACATAGATTTATGTACCTAAGTACTCAAACATTGTTAAAAGTGGGTCACAAATATTTGACAGAGCTCTTCACTTCGCTAATTTTACCGTTGACTCTGCTCTCGTATAGACAGTTGAAGCGTACAGTACTCTGAAGCGATCATTTCGAACGCAAATCGTTGCGACGTCTAGTGGCCCAGGGTTGATGCAAGCAGGAGTATATGTGTCGTGTAATATCGGCGTGGCTGTGTCGGGCTGTGACTAGCTATATGCACAAGTAGCTGCTCGGTGCACTTGGAGCGCGGTGAGGGCGAGGGCGCAGCTGGTCGGTGGCGCCCCCTACCACCCTGCTATTGTTACCCGCTAGTTTGCATGAAAATAGAGAAAACTCTCCATGTGTGTCGCCGTTCCGAATAAAATATTCTTTTCTTTGTTTATAGCCGTTGTTCCTGTGCAACTAGTAAAAGTATTGTTTGCTGAGAAAACAATGAACTTAGGTATTTTATCATTTAGCGGAATCTTTATGAAACAATTTCGCTGGTTACGTAAAAAAAGTTCACAGGAGTTGTAGTCTTTCTTAAATTATACATTAAGTGCATAATGTCTTCCTGTTTCAACTCTCTTGCTTTCTTCACATTACGATAAAGTTAATGATGTTATTTAGGATATATTTTCAAATAAAGCAAGTGTGTGTACACACGGCTAGACATCAAGCTATACAGTTCCAGTATAAGCTGACCTCGCATTGCACGGAAGTCCTATACAATGCGAAATCAGCATAAACTAAAAATGAATAGCTTGATGTGTAGCCGTGTGTACACCACTAATAAATAAAAGCTAATTGACCGCTATCACGGTTTAAGAAAGTTAATTATTTCAACAATAAAATAGATATTCAGAATTCCATGAAAAATAGACAGTAATTAAAGTATATGTGAATCGCACATGCACATAGAGTTAACCGACCGGAATACATTAGAAGGAATCTAGTTCGCGTTTATCTATCCATGTACTTACTTACATGAATCATTGTGTGCAAGCCAGTTTTCAGATATTCAGAGCACAAATGCGGTTCAACTAGGTACCTGTTTATTGTTACCTAATGCAAATATGGCGAACCCACGTGCATGCCTATGAAATAGCCAAAGCATTAAATTAATTGTGAGCGTCAGTATTGTCCGAATAATGTCAATAACAGGCAGCTAAACAGACGTGGACTAATTTATGACATGAGTGCGCACAAGATATCGTGAGGTGTGTTCAAATGGATAACGCAAAATAAAGTAGGACTAAATACTGATCGATCTGTACAGTATAAGATGAATACAAATTAGAATAATCCTATCCATGCTTTTGATTATAATATCTCCAAAGCCTCCGAGCAATCATGACCGGCCGTCACAGCGCACAGCTGTGCCCGAGCGCGCCAGCCCGGCTGCTCGCCTGCCCGCCCGCCGCCCATCACAAGAAACTAGAGAAAACATAAAACTCGCTTCCAGTTCTGTTGGAAAACGTTAGCTTCATTACTAACCATTTGCTCGGCTCACTTGTAAATGGATATTTTCAATTGCAACCAGTGATTACTTCCCCTTAGGTGAAAATTTACTTTCTTTAATTGATGACCGAGTTTCTGTGGAAAGAGTTTTCCCTGCTCATGCGAAGTTCGTTGTACTTGTGTTCGCACGTGCATCAAATTATATGATTTTTTAATTCATGCAAAACAACTGTATTGTTTATTTTAAACATGTTTTTTTGTTATTTGCGACTTGGAAATTTGTTTTTTATACCTGCCTAATATCACTTTAAATACCGTTATGTGCAGGTGTTACAATATTAACTTCAGTATTTATGGCCAAACTTTCCACGAGAAAATAAAGTTTTAAAGAATAAAACATGGAGTTGAAGACATTAAAATAAAATGGATATGTAAACTCTAATTCGCATTTTATATGTCCCACACTAAAACTTATACACGTTGAGTGTATTTTACGAGATAGACCATCAACTGTCGACGACGAATAGCCAGGTTTACGTCTAAATGGCTCGTATTTATTTTAACAAGCAAGCGGAGCCAGTGACGGATACGCGGAACAAATCTTTTGATGGTGCATTTGTCGCGCCACGAAAGGTTATTGTTCACCGACAAAGGCATTTGCGGTACTTCATTTCTTCTAAGCAAATCTTAGATCTAATCCAGCGCATATTATTGAATAGTTTCACATTATCTACGCAAATTAAACCTGCAACCTGCGGTTTGTATATTTTAATATTCATAAATTGTTACTTAATCAACATTTTCACCTTGATCTTATTGTTGCAAAGCTAATTCTCCTAAAAACGACCTGAGTATATTTCTACACTGTTAATTTAATTAAAAAACATGCATATTCATACTCGTAATTGATAAATTAAGTTTTTCCGGTTGTTCGCATGAATGTTCGCGTGTCAAACTATGATTTGTTATGAAAATAACGCTTAACGCTTAATTTGACCTACACTACTGAGTCGCGAAATCTTTAAAAATGTTCGATTTTAAAATAATTTTGGACATTTTCATACTATTGTGTGGGATAATAAAAACTCACAGGAAATTCGTAAAAGGCACAACTGAAAAACTTGACTACTATTTATATGATTCTCGTATCAAAGCTTCCTAAAATGTTCACCAAATTTTTCTATCTTAAAAGTTTATGTACAATGTACGCCCTGATTTTTTTATGATGAGATATGTAGAAAACCTAGATGAACAAAATGACAAGTGAAAAATCTTAGCAAATGTACTTACACATTATCGGTGACGTCTGCTGATTCATCCAATTCGCCAATTGTGTCGAGGGATGCTCCGGAGCCATCTTCCCGCGTCTCGGTGGGCGGCGGCGGTGGCGCCGACGTCGGCCGCGTCAACGGTGACTCGCTACTGCTTTCTTTAAACTGATGCTTGGGCACGAAATCTATCAAGCGCGGTAAAGCCTCAGGCATAGGAGCTTCCTCCACTTTCTCAACAGTTTTGTTATTCATTTCAGCTTCTGAACGCTGCAACCATGTTTCTATGCAGTTCTTCTTGGTTGGAGTCAGTAAAGAGTCTGGGACCGGCGGTGGTGGTACTTCTGGCACGGGAATCGGTCTCGGCTTTTTTTCACTAACAGAACGCTCGATTTTCGTATTTCTCGGCATCGGCTTAGGTTTTTCGGCAACATTTTCTGATTTATTATCAACTTTCTTTGTTAGAGATTGCTGATTCACTTCAACGTTATTCATTACATTTGAAACTATCGTGTTGTTATTGTTTTTGTCGTTATGTAGTAGTTTTTGCGTTGTGTTTTCGTGACTGTTAAAACCGTTTGAAATGAAGTTTTTCTCTGTCAATTTTGATTCAGTATTAATTTCCAATCGTTTTTCTAAAAACCTTTTACTAGTCATGTCTTTTAAAATATTTGTGTCGATGTTTTCAATACAATTCAGAACTTTCTGTATGTCGATAGTTTTAGGTTGCATAGTTGGAGTTGACGGAATGCTGTTCTCTACAGAGCTTGTCATGGATCCCAGTCTATCTACAACTGTAGAAATGGAGCTGCTTGTGTCATCAGACTCAGCGTCAGCTAGTACAAGGCAGCGTTCCCATTCCGATGACAGTAGGTCTATGTACACTTCAGCTTCTGGCGGCATCGCTTTTCCGTCTGATAAACGTCGCACTAGACGTCTAACTTCTTCTGGAGACCCTTTTTTCAAGTAAGCAATACCGCCTTCTTTACTTTGTCGAAGAATGTGACTGTCAAATGAAGACTTTCTTGATAATTTTGTAATTGTAGAAATGCCGTTATGTTTCCCATTCATTTGACACTCGGATTGGCTCTCGTTATTAGAAAAGTTTTGCTCACCAACTGTTTGTAGAGTCTGTTTGTCTTTAAAGGAGTTTTTCTTTCCTAGTTTTCTAGGTGGCACAGGCGGTGGTAATGTCGTAGGTCGCACTATTTCAGAAGAGTGTTTTGAGTTTATAAGAGACTCTATCACGTCCATGCCGTTACGCTCTGTTTTGCTGTCTTGTTCAAAATGTCGCACAAGTAAAGTTAATGTTTCATCTGAGTCTTTTAGCCGCCGAACACAGTCTATTCTAGTTAAATTTGATACCGATTCACCATCTATTGCTAATATTTCATCTCCAGGTATGAGTTTTCCCCAAGGGGCACTAGCATTTGCTGCAGGACTGTCCTCTGCACATGATTGCACGAGGAGTCTCCGTACGTTTTCAGCGGCGGCAGACCCACCTTCGAATTTAAGTCCCAGACCGAGACGTTCCCCGCGTGGTCTGCGCACGATGACCTCCGCGGCGCCGGCTGCTGCGCCCACCGTCAGCACTGTGACGAAAGAAGGATCTCGAGCGGAAGGTCGGCCCTCGCCAACCGGAACGATGGTGACGAAGTCCTCCGCAGCCGCGGCCGTCGCCATTCCGCGAGAAACGCGCCCGCGCCGTTTCAATCACCACTTTCGGATTCAAACCTGTAGACAAAAAATATTAATGAGCTTACGTAATAAAAATGCAATAGTTAATGTTTGGAGTTGCGCGCGCGACGAACGGCACGCAAGAACTGCGCGCAGCCTCTCTCTTTCACCGTTGCGCTGCACTTGAACGCTCTGAGATGAGCCAAGATCGGAAATGTTGATCTCCGTTATGACTATTGATACAAACCACTCGACCAAATATGGAATAATGTACCAAAAAAAATAAAAGTTAAACTCCTCAATCACATATTGAATGTTTGAATCATCCATTATCGACAAATCATCATGTTCATCTCGTCATTAATAAGTTTAGCTACCGTTTACTAAACAAATTCCTTCTCACCGTAGCAGGTATCTACGATGATGTTGATCATTCTCGCTAGATAACTACGCACACCTACTTCCTACTCACGATCGTCCGAAACTTTCGTTGATCGATATGAAAGTATAACGAGCGTGTTCGTGGCGAGGGAACGTGTTGACCACAAACAGTCGCATCATTGGAATGGGCGAGATGTGGGTTAGTAGCACCAGAGGCAGTGCAGGCGTCGTCGGCGGCATTCGCGGAGAGCCGACACATTAGCATATCGCCCGGGGCTGCGGCTGCGAAGGCCCGTTACTCCCGGGTCCCGTTCCGAAGGGCCACTCTTTCTCACGGCTCTCGACAATTTTCGTACCAAATTGCTGTCTGCTTCCCAACCGGGCACGCAATGTTTACTACAGTTGGTTTGGTCCTTACCGGTTTAACTTCAAACGGATTTAGATAGCGCGATAAGCTGATGTTTATTTAACTCTTTTATTTCAACATACTAAAATTTATATATTATGTAGGAATGTAGGAAGTGTACCTTTTCGTAAATAGCAGATTAAATAAACCATGATAATAACAATAATTTTCACTTTACTCCACGTCATCAGGAAAAATAAATGAAAATGAAACTGAGTAATGTAAAGTGGTCTAACTAACAAATTCCTATTAACAACAACACGCTGTACATTAAGTAGTGGCGATAATAGCGAGGGAATTTACTGGTTGAATATTTCCGTTTTAGATTAGTTATTAAATTCCTCATTCCTAGGTATCAACATTTTGCAACTTAAAAGGTAGTGAATGAAGGAACCGGTTTTTAATTGAAAAATCTGATAAAAACATAAAATCGTCAGTCGGTGGAGCCTAGTACGTGACCTTGGCTAACGAGAGTCCAGGAGAATGGGAGCAAACACAAACACATCGGCAGAATCAACTTCGTTTCACTTTGTTACCGCGTAAACAAAGAAAGGTTGCTGCATCGTATGTGGTATTGTTTAGCGATATCTCATAATTGAATCTTTACACTGTAACCTACAATACAAAAGAAGATTTTATTTAGACATGTTCGACGACCAGTTATAAAAAATAATACACCTACGTATGGAAAGTAGGCAAATCTTGTTTAATAGTTTTACGAGTCGAGTTTGGAGAACGTATCCAAAACACCGTTAGTCAGTCATGAACTTGGGATATTATAACACATGCCTAATCCATTCATAATGCAGTAGTAATGGTGCTACCAATGAATATTCATTGTGTTCACGACTCGCCGGTAATCTGGCGTAAGCGTGTTGATGTAGACGGAATTTGGAAGATCGCTAATTATACAGCTTATGAACAAGTGGGTGAAACGTTACGTTCTGCCATTGTTTCATCGTTTGTATACATGCTAATGTCGATAAATGTACAACCGTGTACGATGTTAGCCAAGATTACACATTTGTTTTTATTTCATTGAACTTTGCAGTTTTTATGTTGAATGGTCATGCGTTTCTTGCTTCACGAAGCGAACAGAACTAAATTCATTGGTAGTGCAACAACGAGAAGTGGGTCGTCAGTAAGTACTCGGCTACACGCCTACTAGCAACAGAGAAACTCGTATTCCTAAGTTAACTTTTAAAACTCTGTCTCAAACCAACGTGCAATCTTAAATATTTTTCACCAACACCGTCCGTTCCTAATGTCTTCTCTCTTTATGTTTAGAACAATTTTCATTCTTTCATTCAATCACGCAGAAATATCAAAGAAACCAAAAGAAAATTTTGGTTTCTTTGATACCTGTGTGATTTCCAAATTGGTAGACACAAAATTCATATTTCTACAGATCTTAAAAATGATTAATCGCCGTAGCCGTCATTTTACAAACTGAGAACAAAGGAACTAAAAACAATTATCATCTCCACCTTACCAAAAGTACAATAGGACGCCCACGGAAACTCAAACACAATAACCGACAGAAAAATTTACATAGAATCAACAATATCACTAACGAACGGCGAGATCCGGCAGGTTGACCAACACTGATCTACTAATCTGCTAGACATAGCACAGTAGGGCTTGCAAGAGCGGCAGGTTAGCGATAACAGCACGTAAACAGACTGCAAGGCAGCACAGGAACCCCAGCCAAGTCGTCAGCGACAGTGACACAGTACAAACAAATACGGCAGTCACTGCACCCATGCGATTTGCAGGTAAATGTACCACTTATCAGTTATCAGACGCGCAAACATTGCTATCACTTTGCATAGTTGTGCTCTTTATCACACAATCAAGCCAGCAGAATCTAATTAACTGTAGAGGCCGCAGACAAACCATGACGTAAGCATCACTTTTTATACATTGGACACACTCATAACTCTCGATCGATGGATACAATAGTCAGCCTATAACTGCTGGTGTTAAATTTATAATAACCGAATTGTATGAGCTACATAATTCACAAATAACCTTAATTTTTGTGTATAAACTTATGTAACAATAACAAACGCCATCGCCACCTCTTCCTGTTGTTTCGTAACGATGTTTGAGTCAACATCAGGGCTTCGAATTCTTGTCATGAAATATTTTTCATTTCTTTATATCAGCTAGAAGCAGTTACTCATTCTTTAATTTATTCCAAATTGCATTGATACATCTACATGTAGAAGGTATTGTTTATATCATGTAATTTCAAGTCTTATCCGATCGATACATAATCAGCTATCGGCCGGTATCTACTAGCATACGACGAGTCTGCTTGTGACGAGTATGCAGTCCTTTAAACTAAATTGCTTACCTTTAAAAACCACATTACTCAATCGTTCCACTTAAGGATGCCATCGCCTCCTTTTATTGCATAAAATTGCACCAAGAACCACATCAGGATTTGCAATCCTTATCCGAATATGAAACGACCGACCTCTTTAGACTAATGCAACGAACCTACATCTACGTTTATGTTAGTTGCACGTAGGAATAATAAATAATCGCTAGTAGATAAGTATTTATTCTAATCGGCATTCATAATCAAAGTTATAGGTGCAGTTGTTGTGTCCTATGTCGCAACAACTTTCAAAAACAACTACGTCGTCTTAGCCGTGATCGATTAGTGCGCAACACGGTTAGCCATGCATATTAAGACATGAAAAATAAAAGGAAAAGTGTAACGCAACGCAATATTCGTGGTTGTAGCGCCCGGCGACGGCCAATCGCACCAACTCATCTAATTAGAGGATCCCCGGGTTGTGCAAGCGCAGTGTGGTGGCATGCAATACCAACGTACACGATACCGACACAATGCTAGCCTTATTTATTACTCCGCTCCGTGTTAAGTACGTTGCAACGCCATACATTCTGCTTATTTATATGTAAGTAGAAGATTCTTACGTGATACGTGACTAGAAAACAAATCGCTGGGGATTTCTCAAAACAAATCCTTAATACCGTTTTGGGAGCAAAAGGATTGTTTTGAAAGTGTAAATTATAAACTGTCTCTAAAGGAAGATTACTGTTGAGCCATTTCCAAAGTTAGCAAGTTGGTTCATCAATAAACTAGCAGGCTGCTGGGCAACCTTCCTACATAATTATTACCTACTGAAAGCCTAATTAATGTGAACAGCAAGGACAGTATCCATAATCGGACATTACGGAAACATTATAACGTGGAATATTAGTAGCAACCACATATCGTAGGTACACACCTTCTTGGTGCATAAACTAGAGAGTTCCAGAGGTCAAATTGACATCGCTATGAGTAAAATCAGACAGAAACACGAAATATAAATGATTATAGACACACATCACGTAGCTCCAAAACGTGGTCAAGTTCATTGTAATTTACTAGATACTAATTAACATGCCATTTTTTTAACCAATCATCGTATTCAAATATAATGGGTTAAAAATTACCCACTCATAAACGATCAATATTCCGTTATCGGAGTTACGCACCTACATCATCAGAAAGATTACTTTTACCTATATTCATGAACATTCTTCTCTCGTGTGTGTCAGGTATCTTTTTTTATAATAATCTGACCGGAACTTGATGAATAAGAAGTGATAATGACTAGCGTGATGTGTGATATCACGTACTGAACAGTGTGAACAGTTAGTAGGTAAGAGTTTCCCAGCTCAGAGTACTTTCTTTACAAGCACGGTATAGTTAGTAAGTTAAGGTTAGATGTTTGCCTATTGACGTGTTCCATTGATGCTACGATAGAATATAAGTGCTACACTTTTCATAACGTAGGTTACGATCGACATATTAATATTATGTATTTTCCCTTCCAAGTAACTCTCTAAAGCCTTTGTCAGTTTCCAATATCCGTTATTATGTAAAACAACATTTTCTTAACAATTTTGCAATAAATAATATTGGTTTCTGAACCTATGACTCCATCGGCACGCGACATTTACATAGCCAGCGGCGCGGCAAGCGGCGCGTCATAACAGTCAACAACATGCGAATAACATAGAACAAGTATGGAGGCCTAGAACAGAGTATCACGCAGCGCCCTCCTTCGCTTATCTCACACGAAATTGAAATAAGATTGATAAAATCTCCGCTTATAAAGAAGAAGCGGGCCGCAAAAGGCGAGTGGTTTGGACATTATCTAGATATGTGTCGCCAAAAACAGCGGCCAGACAGGCGTAACAAACGAACACCGCGGATCACGAACTGTGATAGCCAAAATGAAATTCAAAAACATGCATTCCACCAGCAGGCTTCAGCAAAAATAATAATTTATTTCAACTCAACCGCTTCTTTGGAAAAACATTTCAGCGAAGAATTAAGCGATTCCAGAGATACCGCAAATAATAAATTGAAATCCCGGTCTCTCGTATTGTAAATAACTTTCATGCGCTGCATCCAATAAAGCATAAAATTTTAATTTCTGCTGTGATATTTACAACTGAATTTTATGTCTATAAACATTTTTTGATTGTGTCAACTAACCATTTTAATAATCTGACATTCCCGATCCTTCTCATCATCTTAAGACCGACATAATTATCTTACATTGCAATGCATGTAAATGGCATTTATCACCAGCGATAATCAAATTAGCGTGACAAAAGCATAACAAATGTCATGTAATTGATAGGTATTACATCGTTATCAGCACAATAATGTGTGTATTATGAGTAAACAAACACATACAAAAAATACTATTTAATGGGGTAAATAAATCCTCTCTGCACAAATGCCATCAGCGTGCAAATGTCCAACAACTAAAAAGGTGAACGTTCCGTTTTGGTCGGGCACAAAACAAGAAACCTAATAAGTTGCTCCCCCGCTGAGCAATATCGCCCACTAGATTAAGTAGTAATTTACTTATTAAAAGCGATTTAGACTTGGTTTATGTAAAATTGTAGAAAAACGGTAACACAACGGACGTATATAAAATTACTTGAACGATATTTTGAGGGACCGTCAAGACTCCACAAATTCAATTAAACTGTAGCTGTAAATAATGAAGGCCGTCAGATTCAATATCAAATTAAGTATGTTCGTGATAAATGGGAGGATAATGTCCGTTTCATCATGTAATTTTAACCTCGTTCATCTTTGAAATTAGTATTTGACAAAATTTGAAAGTAGTGGGATATCTCCAGTCTAAAATTAGTATGTATATACTTATACTTAATTAATATTATGTAATATTTATTACTTTTTCTAGTAGAATTTATCTGCATTCCAGTTTAAAACAATAGTGATAATAGAACACTTCAAACAAAATGGTTTTATTGACATTCGACATGTTTTAACACTTTTTAAACAGACATAAACATCTAGTTTTTCTGATAAAATATTGAAAATTAATGCAAAATAGCATAAACTATTAAATGTTAGGAAATCGTAGGCGTTGTCACCGGCGAGCATGACATCAGACATTAGCGGTGTCGCAGCCGCCATCATGGACCAGCGGCTAGAGGTGAACATCCTATGAGCGTCCGAGCACATCCGATGGACCAATGAGCTCGCACACCCAAATAATATCGAAAAGCCTGTTCGACTTCGACATAAGGATTTTTATAACCGTTTATAACTAGTTGCAACTATCTAGTCTCAGACACAAACACCGCTAATCGATATGAATGAATCTGTTAAATCGATACGTTTTTTAATACGCTACATTAAATGTGTCTCGTTTTTTATAGCCGACGATTCCGGCGTTTTTTAATACGTTGGTGTTAATATGTGTAATTATTTATAACTTCCCCTGTAGATAAGTTAAGTGTTGGACTATGTCTACCTACCTATGCTAGCTATGTAATATAATATTATGTAGATATGCATACTTACATTTTCTACATAGTAATTATTCAAGAATAACTTAAATGTAAGCTGTACAGAATGTTGTATTTCTGTGAAATCGTGGAAATATGCAATTTGTGCGAGAGCCAAAGTTTACAAAACGTTTATATCATTTATGCCTCAGCCTCTTCAAATCTTAAATTTTCAATTTATTTAAAGTGGATGTCTATCCCAGTTGTAAACAATAGTAACGTAACTCCTACGATAGTAATTACTAATCTTTCTATCTGCAAGATCCAGCTCATATATGATGGTATGGTATATAAACTTATAAAGCTTGAAATTCTATGACTTACCTACACTCAGAATAAAGATAACCAATGTAGTATGACAGTATTCCATAATAGTGTATTAAAATGTTACTCGCTTGATGTTGTTTATCTCTGAGGTAAATATCAATAGCTGATAATATCGTACAGTAAAGTAACAAGAGAAAGCCCCTTCCGGAGCTGATCAAACGAGTATTATCACACTTTACGCTAAAGTTCAGTAACCACCGGCTACAGTTAGCTTGTCTCAGCTTCACTGTCGAGCCAACCAATAACTTACTTGATGTTATCGTAGTTAATTTCATTAACTTAACACTTTGATTATTTTAAAGTAACTACTTTCCTATTGTTTTCAGTTTTAATAAATATCAAAACCAAGAGCTTTTCCCAGCTGATCTCTTTCTAATTCTTAAGTCTCGAAAGTTGAGTCAAGTTACTGCAGTTAACTTAATAACAAAACAAGTTAGTTTACAAAAAGATTTGAAGTTCTTTTAATTCATGTAAAAATAAACAAGTCGTTTTGTAACAATTTATTTATCCAACAAATTAAAATAATAATTATGCACACCCACGACGACAAGTAACAATATAAATAAAATGCCATTCCGCTATTAAAACGTAAAAATCGCATTAAATAATTAAGGAATTGATAACTTAAGCTTAAATAAATGCCGTATCATTAGGGCGGGCGGGAAAATAGAATAAGGATTGCGGCGGGCGGCGCACGCGCTGTGTGCGGGGTGGCGCGAGGGCGCGGGGCGCGGGGAAGCGGGGGCGCCGTGCCGGGACGCGGGAGCGCGCGAGCCGCCCTCCCTAATCTCATTACCGCGCACACGGCCGCTCCGCTGACCTTAGCCCGCTACCCGACACGGGAACCCGCATAGTAAGTGTGCTCCACACACCATTGTTTATATTACCCACGTCAATCCATACAACACAAGCCCAAGAACTCCCCGTGAACAAACTAAATCTATTAAATAATACTCACCCTATCAATTTTCCCTCCAATAGGCACCAATTTATTAAATAAATTTTCAGACACTTAATTCAGCAAAGAAACATTCACTGTATTGAAACGTCCCACGGCACATAACAACGTTCAAAACATCGTAACTTCTGTTGTGCGTGGGTAGTTGTGTGTTGGTTCGCGATATTCGGTATAAAATCCTTCGGATTGCAGCGATGCGGGGTCGGTGGAGCGCACACGGGCGCAGCGCGAGCGAGCGTCGCGACGTTGGCGGCGCAGAGCGGCGTGTGCGCGCGCGCACAGGCGGGGCCGACCGGTCGCAACCGGGCCGCGCTCTCACCACGCCGCGGCCGCCCTGCCACAATGTTCGCTATAATCGCACTTGACACCGTGCCGCGTTCGATCTACAAGAAAGTTTCACATTTCTATGTCACTATGCGAGGAAAGTCGTAGGAAGATCAGTCCTACGCCCTTCTCCTAATCAAATCTGTCCCTTCGTGTCCATGGTTACGCGGTATCACCTCGACTGGAAAAGACATCGTCGAAGCCGACTGAGCACGGTTCTAATTGAATTAGGTAATTCCACGACATTCAGATATCGTGTGTAACAGTAGGTATATTGAATAGGCTTCACTTATTGACATAATGGGTGGGTCAATCTTACACAACAGACGTAGCAAAAAACTTTTTCTTTGGTTCGATCAACATCACTCAGTTAGACTTTGACGAACTGAAAGACAGTGAAAGTAATTGCCAATTCTCTCTGCGAGATAACACGAGAGATAAGTTTGCAGCCACTTTTCCTTCTTGTCATGCAGACAATCAACCGCTAATTCAATTATTCGGCGCTCTAAGTGCTAATTCCCGTGATGAAACAAAAACTACAATTTATCTCTGAATGGTGTGCTCATCAAAGTAAACCAAAAAATATGATGATTCCGTCAATTGTTATAGATAGATATGTACCAGTGAATCAAAAATTTATGAAGTTTAGCCACCGATTGAGCAGTTGATGAAACCAGTATCATCATTTGATGGTAAATATTAACCATAATTATTTTTACATTTTACCTAATGGTGAATGGTCTTTATCAATAAAGCTCTTCCTTACAACCAATTGCTGTCTTACAAGATTAAGAATTATGCCAATCAAGAGGCTTATAAATGAAACTAGGCACGAAGGCCTGTCCTCTGGCCTAAAAAGGTTTTACCCATCATCGTCAGAAATTATCACCGCTCGGAGAAAACGTTGTCACTCGCGCCGAGCTTGTGTTAAGGTTCTTATCAAACATTTACTGTTAACCAATTACCTTAACAAATAAGTACAACAAACTTTAATATAACTATTTAATATTTTACTGAATATTTCACTGTAATTAGAAGAAAACGTTCCTAACCTCGTAAAACGTTAAACATTTTGCAACTAAATAAAAATTTCCACTTCTCTCTCTTAGTTTGTATTTTTTCTTACCAGGTACTTAAATGCTTACAAACTAAATTAAACTGTTTCTCAGTTTTCACAAAATATTAATTAATTCTTAATTAAACACAAAGTTGTCTCATCTTTACCAAGAAGTTTAATGTTTAAATAACCCTAAAAGCTTCCGAGCGTCGAAAAAGGCACGAGCCTTGTTGAATAGTGTCATCATTCATACGCATATTGATTTGTAAGCAGATTTTTTTTATCAAACATAAAATGTTTCATGTCGTTTCTCTATGTTTTTTACTGCGTGCTAAATAAATAAATAAGTGTTTGATAATTCTTTAGCCTTTTCTGGTAAATTAAGTAAGTAAATATACTTATTTATGTGTAATTATTTAGTTAATAACTATTGGGCGATACAACAATTCATCCTATTATAATACATATCGCTGATTATAGATTAAATCCTAAACGACGCATTAGTCCCTGTTTTGAACTGTCGATATCAAGTTTAATTCATAAGGAAATAATTTCGACGAGTCTACTCCAGTCAGAAAATGAATGGTTTTTTCTGGAAAAAACAACAACAAAGGATTCTAAAGACGGTCATCAGTCACTTCCTTACATCACTGGCTAACGGACACCCCCTAATTAACGCCAACATGAAATGACAGATAACGACAGAATTAAATTAATAGGAAGAACTTGTCCAGAATCCAAGAGACTTATTTCCTTTTCCCTAAATTCGTGCCTTTTATGCACGTAGATGCAGACTACAGTTAGTAAACTAATCAGAGTCCAATGTTTATAGTCTTATCCGTTAGATACAGCTAATTTCATCTTGCTGCCTAACGGCTGTCCTAAATTATTGCGGCTGTCTAACATATAATCGCACATACGAGTAGGTACATCCACCGGAGTGTTAATTACCTAAACACTGTAGGCAAAATATAAATTATATGTATACCTGTATAGCCAATATTACGGTGGCCCGGCCAATTACGTGCGTCGAAAATTTAGATACCCACCTTTAAAAGATTTAATTAAAAAACCAGTCAAGCATGAACCAAACTTACGTGTTAAATGATCCGTATAATAATTTCACAGATTTGGATGCTCGGTTTTATCCCAAAAGTTAGGAAATTCAGATCAAATTGTTTCAGATGTTGCTATGAGGATTATATGTGAAACAGATGAAAACCTCGTGCTCGTGGTTTTTATAACAACAATTCATTTTTAATAGAGTAGTGATACCATTTGTTGTAATTATTGTCTTAATTATTTGATACGTATTTAATCTTTGATCAACAGAAGAATGAGAAAACGCATTCAAAGTACTCAACCCTCAAGTCAAAAGTTTCATCATGGGGAATATTCCGCAGTCGTTAAACAACACGTCTATCTGAGGAACAAACACGGCGACGGCATTTTTCTCATTTGAGGTTAATGAAAATCGCGCCGACTTCTCCCATAGCAGGCGTGAGACGCTCACCCAATTACACCCGGTAAGGCTCACACGGCGTACTCTCTACACGTGGTACCTACGTACTTTGAAAACCACTAACTTAATTGTAATAAACATATCTGACTTTGCTCTTAATTGAACCTTATCTGCAGTTCGCCTTACTGAATCATAAATTTTTACAAAATTGGACGAACCTATTTTGCAATTGCCGATATTAGCTCAACTTTAAATCAGATGCAGAAAAATGCTGCAACTTTTAGGGCACTGACTACATTTTAAGTACTACGACCCGAAAATTTTAAGAATGTAGTATGGGTTTTATCTTCGTTCGCCGAAGTTGTAAAAGCCAAACGAGGAAAGCTGGTTTCCTTGCACGTAGCGACAGGCCAACAATCATCATTACTTGCGACCCCATAACTAACATATTATCGGTGTACATGGCTCATAAGGTACCCAACAAGACGTGTAGTTAAACATACCTCATATTTGTTCCGCTTTGTCTGCTTACCCCTTTAGAGAAAAATCAATAAGTAAGTCACATACTCATACATACATACATAGACATAGGTACATACAGTTACAAATCATAGCTGCGAATGTTTTCCCGTCACATAATGGAAGGCTCTCAAAATGAAAGACTTCTTGCGCTATAAAACCATATGTCACCGTCAGACACATAACATTCCACAATTTGTCACGAGTTTCATATCCGGAACTCAGCGCTCCGAAGGCAAACATCCCAGTCACTTACCGTCGCTTCGATAAATCTGTCCTTAAGATATTCTCTTGGCACGTTTAAAATCTTATATTGTAGGAAATATTTAAAGACAATCTTTCAAAATATTACGTTCGTGATAGTTCTACGTGGTTCCGCGTAAAAGTGCACCGTGCACTTACAAAACTGTCGGTCGACCTAAAGACGTAGAAACGTCACGTAATAAATGTCTGCGGTAACACCCCTTCCTCCATGTGCGGCTGTTTCTATTCGCTGTATATTACATTTGCGAGACTCCTAACATAGCACATAGCTGGATACGGCCATAGTTTTGATATTAGAAAACTGTCACCAGCTACTTTCAGATCACGTCCAGTACAAGCTTTTAAGTCGATATGTAAAGGTGCCTTACTACATTTTCCCACTTTTATTGTTTTTCTTTGAAAATGACGTTTTTGCTGCGAGTTGCCAGAGAAAATTGGTATTCTTTTTCTGTTTGTTTACTGGCGATCAATGATACAATTTGTTCCGGACAATATTTATCGGCGTTCGGGGGTTGGCAGGCCGTGGTCATTAATAAGTAATCAGTGCGACCAACCCGTCGCCCTCGCTCGCCCAATACAAACACATAAATATAATTTGGTACATTTCATAGTCCGTGCAATATTAACGACACCCTTTCCGCAGCCATAAATCAAATGAAGCAATCATGAAAATGAAATACAATTTTTCATCGACATGTTTCACAACATGAAAGTATTTCCACGAACCACCGCCGCGCGCCGCTGTGATTATTTTAGAATCGTTCTTTACATCGCTTTAAATAATAATTAAAATGAACGCTTCGTTTGTTCACGTTTATAATAACTGCAATGCTCTAATGTTCTAATGCTCTATGTAAATAAATAAGATAAACCCGCATTGTAAATAAAATAGATACGTACCCTTTCAAATTATTCCATGGATCGACACTCCTTTAATTTAGTTTATTGATTCGCTGTAGGCAGGCACTAATCAATTTCAAACTTTTAAAAGCTTTTATTTTTAATTATACCTACCGAATCAGTTTACCTTTCAAAGTCACATTGTCTGACTGTGTCTGACTTCAAAAGTTGTAATGTCAACGACTCCACTAAAACTAACTTAATATATAGAGAAATGCAGGTATAATATCATAATACATAATTATATGACATATTCAAATTCAAATTCAAAAACTTTATTTCGAGCCAAGACTCATAAAGGGTAGTAAGTTAGTAACAATGTTCTTAAAACTACGTGTTAGTAAACAACACAATACGGTGACACATGTACCTAACTGACAACAGTGAACTATATAAGGACAGTCCACTCTGTCCGCTATCATTTTCAGAACCCTGTTGGATATTATGTTGGTATCATGTACAATAGCAGAAATAAAGGTAGGTTGATTGTATTTTGCTCTAAAATTCAAGTATCGGCAAATATTTAGTCATCTTAGTGACACTGAGAGTGTCTTTCAAAACTTATTCGCTAGTCTATAAAAAATATTACCGTTTAACATGGTCGGTTTCGCTATGAAGTAATCTGCGGGAATGCACTAATGGTCGGTTGCGGGCCGAACGCGGCGTGTAATGTGCAATTTGCAGGCCGTCATCGAGCGGTCACGCGACGGCGCCGCGCCGCAACACCGCCACGCCACACCAACGCTACACAAATTCAACTTACGATCCACACATAAAATAACGATAACAATTTTATATAGACTTAAAAAAACAGTAAACTTAGATAGTTTTCAAATACACTGTAACCAGTTTTTATGAGTAACGGTACCTATTAGCCACATAAATAGATACTTACGTTTCGATCAATATTTTAGCATCGAACGCGGATTCGTTCCGAATAAATGGCACGTGAAAATTACTAATAACTTGTCAGAATAAGAATAAAAAATTGCAAGAAATAAGTGACCTTATAAACTTTCAGACATTGATAAATTAATGCTTATGTACCCATTCTGAAATTAACAAAGAGACCCAATTCTATTGAGAAACAAGGTGAACGCATGAGTAGTTTAGATCATAGACGCATGAGAATACTAAACAATATTGTATCATCTCTAGAAGTCTCACACAGTAGCGGAGCCATGGGGGAGGGGGGGGGGGCTAAGGGGCTCGACCCCCCCCCCCCTCCCAAAACCATCTGGGTTCTTCCGTGAGAAATCTGATATTATCCTAAATTCCTAATTATCTTATCCGAGGAGGCTTGTTATGCGTTAAGCAAAATATAACGTTGTGTGTTTTTTTGTATTTACTTTGCTAAAACCTACCTACTGTCAAAGGAGTCAAGCCCCCCCCGAGCGACAATCCTGGATCCGCCACTGCAGGTCTCACACATTATACTCACTGAAGTTTAAGCGACTATTAGTAAGGAGCTATTAATTTCAGCTAAAAAGACAATTTTCCGGAAAATCTAGAGAAGAATCCAAAAAGAGCAATCACTTAATGAGCTTTTGTTTATATCACAAGGCTTAGAACCCATATAAGAATACCGCAAATAAAAGGGCTTTAGTGCCACCTGATTTGCAGTTTGTGGCACTAGAAATACACATACTAGACACACATCGAAACGATTCTAGTGTCAGTCCGTACCTACTCTTCACAAGAATGATTAGCACCTTGAGGGCTTGAAAGCCATAGTTATGTTACCCACCAAGCAAAATTAAAGGTTCCTTACCCATAGCCATAGATAGGTAATCTTAATAATCTACAACCTTGAGATAGTGCTGTAATGAACATGCAAATCGCACTCGCGAAGGCTTTTTTTAAAACGCTAAATCGTTCTTGATACTATAATGAAAATTTCGAGAACAGAGATGCGTCAGCTTTTTTGTGACAATTTTTCAGATAGGAATTAATTTCATAAGATCAAACATGCATATTCGTAAGGGCCCAAAACCCTGACTCTCCACTCTACAACAGTAAAAACAATCATGTATTTACATTGTCCAATAAGTATATGCACCGTAAAGAATTAAAGCTTTTAAAGTATCGAAGTCAGTATTCTGATGTTGGCACAAAGCTCACGAGGAAGCCTATGTGGGTGGCGATGAGTGCCTAATGCAGGCGAACCTCCAGCGCCATACACTTGCGTTGTGCACTCGTCACTTTTAACCTTTACTTTTGACATTTCATTCAGGGAGTCAGGTATACGACGTTCATTATTTCGCCTAGATTCTAGCAAATGAACGGCTTTTGTTCTTACTGCGCCATTCAACCGTACGTACCTACTCCTTGGTCGCTTTCTCCGAGTTTCGCAAACTTCCTAGTTCTCAACACATTTGCCATTTACAAAACATATCCAACGCCTAATAAAGACTTGGTACTGGATCGTGAACTCCAACTATAGCATTGTTCCCGTCCTTACTTTGTTGTTGATAATTAATTGCCTGCACTACGGTACTAATTATCTCAAGGTACTAATTAATTCAGGGAGTGAATTAATGAGCCAGTCAATTATTTTATCTTGTTTGGAAAGTTATAATCATAGGCGTTTACGTAATTTAAGAACCTTCGTTCACGATGTTTTCAGAATATGAGTTTGAGTTAACAAGTGAAGCGTGTGTAATATGAGTTTTTGAATACTTATCTGCAAAGTGTTAAGTGTCGCTGAACGGTGAGCGGTGAGCGCAGCCGCGTAGGAGCGTAAAGTGGTTGCGGTAATGAGCAAACACCCTTCATTATCAGGTTGTGCGACATTAGGCGCAGGCATGCTCGCAGTCGCGCTCTCGCCGACACGCGAGCCTCATTGTGTTCTATATCTACATACCATATACTTACTTTATCACAAACATTCATGTACTATGCACATATTATACTTAATTTTTCAGTCACTGGGATACTATCGAGAGTTGGATGACTATAATAAAAAAAAATTGTTGACCTGATTATTTCGGTATCTCCAACTGTGTTTTTATTTTACATATTATCAGACTCACTTCTACTCACGCTACTTATTTATAAGTTCGTTACTATAATAACTATGATTCAAGAGATCATTGCCGAGACTCTCAGGCGATGGTAGAATTAGCGAGCAAACGCTCCGAAAGTCACCCTATAAACCCTATAAACATTTTGATAAACAATAATCCTCTCAGGTCAGTGAAAATTATATTATCGCTTTGCAAACTGAAATAATAAAATGGGGTTTAATGGTCCTCCGTTATCAAGATTACCTTTTCAACATTACTTTATTCGACCCCGTGAAAAAAAAAGTGTGTCAGCTAATATTTTTAAATTAATGTTCGAATTGGAAGTGCCATAGTCACGGGATGAATTCAGCATGGTAAGGGGAACGTGTGGGGTGCGCGGGGGGTGCTGGGAGGCTGGAGCAGGGAAGAGAGCGGCCTCATTGATCGCACGCGGCCCGCGACCGAGCCGCGCCGCATCCCCGCACTGTCGCCGACTCACACAACACTCGCCTCATACAACACTCATATTCGGGAAATCATGCAAAGACAATGACCGAACATAGACATACATACAGCAATCACTAGATTCGTATCCCCTTCGAACAAAACTTAATAAGACAGCCTTTGTTTCCACTACGCTCGAGCCTCAGGTGCATATACTTACATGGTTCATAAACTAACTTACTCGCAATTACGAAAAATACTTCGAACATAACAAAGTAGGTATAAACATTAGGTATGCAGTTATGCACGTATTACTAGTACTCCTATAACTTTAAATACAAAGAAGAAATGGGAAAAGTTTTTCAAATCATACCTACATGTGGAGACAGTTTGGATAACCAAATAATTGTGAGTGGTAATAAGCATCAATGAGGGGTGTGTGATGTAGCGGTGCGGTGGAGCGGCTGTCCGGCGCGCGGTGTGCGTGGTGTGCGTGGTGCGCGTGGTGGCGCGGAGCGAGGACCTCGTGCAGGCCGCGCGACAAGGTCGGCAGCGCGCAGCGGCGCGGCGGCGGCTGGCGGTGAATGGGCGGCGGCGCGCGGCTGCGCGACCGGCGCTCCGTCAGTCCGCACACCGGCGGCTCCGCTGCCCCACGGTCGGCCGCACTCCGCTGAACAACAATGCTCAAAAACACGCCGTGACTGAACACACACATCCCCTCGGCGCAGCAGGCGATGTTTGAAGATCTGCCGGCACGCGTGGCCGTCGGCGAGCTGTCGTGAACAAGTTGCATACATATGAAAACCATAAAAAGATTTAATTTTAAGCCGATCGTGTTCGATAGATCCTAATAGAGAAGCGGGAGTGCGGCGTTTGGGAGGCGGGGGTCGGGTCGCGCGCTCGGGGAGGGATGGCGCGGCGCGGGGCGGCGGCGGCGACGGCGCGCGGCGCGGCGGCGTCGCAGCGCTGACATGGGCGGGCGGGCGCGCCGCTCGCTGTTGGCGGCGCCCGCGGGCCTGCTGCTGCTGCTGTGCCTGCTCTGGCCGAGGGGTAAGCCACCAGCCACCACTACATCCTCACCGTCACGAGCCATTTCGCTACACCGTCGGTTTGCCTCACAACAGATGTTTCTGTCATAATTCTGGCCAAATTTCGTTTACAACAACACAATAAATTACAAAACATGTGTCAATCACATCATTACCAAATGAAATAAATGTAGTAAATATTTTAGACATTCGAGGTTTATTCACCTTTATCGTGCGAATAAAGTGATTGGAAGAAAAATGGCAGCCATATCTGTATTAAATGTTACAAAATAGAAATCTTTTAACAGAGCACATGCAAGATTCATTATAATAAATAAACATTTAGTACACAAAAATGTTCGCTTCTCATCTGTTCTGAAAGATAAGTCATCTCTGATAAATTCAAGTGACAACATTGTCTTCAAAAGCAAAGAGATGAGATTTGATCGCTAGCTCTTGAATAATCTCAAGAGTATCAAGTGTAAGATAAAAAGCTCTCTTCAGACACTACTCTTCAAATTGGTTGATAATTTTATATTGAATATTATTTTTACCCTCTGAAAATACAAGAGGTACCTAGCCTACCTACAAAATAAGATAAGATCACTTCTCAACTTTTTATTAATCAATGCTTAGATAATAAACCATTTTACCATTAGAAATATAAAATTACATAATTATGTAGTGGATTCCTAGATTCTCCGGAACATAATAGACATAATTCCAACGCGTAACTGTGCTGAATAATCATCCGAAATCGAGCATCCAATATCCTGCGTAATGTACAATTACTTGTTAATAGGCTAAAATAACGTTCAGAGATATATCATAGCTGTACTAGAACAAATAACAGGCATTACACGTGGAACGAAAAACGTTATGGAGACAAATTGCCCAGTAAAATGGCAATACTTACTTACAACTACTTACGAAACTGATTTCCTCTGTGGCCGCCAAACAGTACGAAATAGCAGCATCGATAATGTTCTCAAAAGATGAGGCAAACTAATAACCAAGTAATTGCAATAAACAAGTAATTGCTTTTCATGATAAATTCAATCTATTATGTTACTTTACCTGGCCTCGTTATAGATAATCGACAATTTACAAATGGATACCTCCATAGTTCACTTAAAATAATTAAACAAACAGTAGAGGCATCTTTTAAGGATATTAGCGTAGTTTATTTCATAAATTGCTGCAGTTTTATTGGCCATTAATATTATGATGAAATACATCGTTTGGGTTTAATTTATTGATTTTAGTACCTACCTACGTGCATTCAACCGAGACGACTCTTGAAAGCAAAATATTATAAATGTGAAAGTTTGAATGTTTGTGTGTTTGTTACTCAATCACGCAAAAACTACTGAATGGATTTGGATGAAATTTGACACACAAATAGTTTATAACTTGATTTAACACATAGGATACTTTTTATCTCGGTAGTGCGTTTCCGTGGGATAATTTCCAACGTCCACGCGGGCGAAAGCTAGTCAACAATTAAATTCAATGGGCTATTTCATTATAATATTATTTCATGATTGTTTATATCAAGTTTTCTTTTAATTTGTAATTTTTTTCAATTTTACAGATGTTTGCTTAATATTCGGAAGGCACTCCTCTGTAGTCTGTACGGGCTGTTTATACAAAACCGCAATACGTGCTTCAATTTCAACAAAAACTTCTGTAAATTATTATGATTCAAAGTATTAAATTCCAATATACAAAAATCGACGAACTTACAGTCAGTAGTAAATTTATATTTTTACCGCGTGATTGCCACATGCCAATCATCATCATCAGCCTATTAATGTTCCACTGCTGGGACACAGGCCTCCTCTCTGTGAGAGGGAGTGGGCCATAATCTACCACGTGGGCCCAGTGCGGGTTGGTAGATGTCACATGTCTTCGAATTTTTGGTTCTAAGACATGCCGGTTTCCTCACGATGTTTTCCTTCACCGTTTTTGAGAGCAGTGGTGATGAAATTATTTACACAAAGTAAAGCGCCTGCTTGGGTTCGAACCCACGACCTACAACTCGTAAGTCGGGGCCGATACCACTGGGCCACCACTGCTGTACACTGCTCTTTATGCCAATATCCTATGGGAATTGTTATTAGAAGGTTTTCCTTTTAATTGTAGTAATAGTATCAATGTTTTTTGTTTATTAAGGTTCATTGAAATTGTGTGTAAGTATATTGGAAGTTTTTAACAAACTCAGCAGTGATAGCTTAGTGGTGTGACCGTGTGACTGCCAAGTCATAGGTCTCGAGTTCGAACCCAAGGCACGCACCTCTGACTATTCGGATTCATGTGCGTATTGTATACCTACAACCGGGGGTACTTTGAATCACGGGGTGACTTTGATCGAAACTTCCATTCATATAAAATCGCGAATTGCGTTAAACGAAACGCAATTTGGTAGTTTTTTTTTTCAATGTTAGCAACACTGAAGAACTGTTAAATCCTTTTGTGAGGACGCGCTGGGAATTCATCAACGATTTTTAATTGAAAAAGTTAAATGTATTTTTCTTCTAAATAACTGTGCTGCAAAATTTTTATTGGGGCTACTTTGTAATCACGTAATAAAACCGGGGGTATCAAAGTAACCCCCATTCTACGTATAACTTTATCAGCCAGTTTTTATTTTTTTTCTCAATTTCAAGACATATTTTTTCACTTATGATTACAGTAATCGATATCAATAAAAAAACCGATAATTAGACATTTTTTGTATTTTTTTACATCCACAAATTTAAAAATTATGGACTTTGAAAGTTCAATATTGATCAAAGTAACCCTGGTCGACGGTAATTATCACTTGTTTTAAAAAGGGTGAAGGTAAACATCGTGAGGAAACTGGCATGCTTGAGAGATATTTCTCGACGGCTTGTGAAGCCAACTCAGATGCCCTTGGGCGGAATACAAACTCTAAGACCACGTTAGCCACTAACTACACGAAAAAGAAGAAAGAACAAACTACATTATTTATAAATATTTGGGCTATTTCTTGCGGTGGCTCCATGGTAATAAAAAAACTCATTTTAATTCAATTCTCAAGCAAATCCCTTGCATTCTCGTAAAACAGACGTAATACAAAATGTAAATGAGTGGCAGTATGCCACATAAATCTTCCGTGTTTTTCTGTATTTTTCTTCACGTGGTAATATCCGCCAGAAGGAACTCGGAATTTCGGTAGTTTTAGGTAACTTCAATACATTTACTAATTGTTGTCCTCGGCATTGAGTGATATATTAAGGACAACATATAAGATGAGCTGCTAAAATGATTAGTTTATCGGTAATAAATTAATAAATCTGTTATGAGAAAGTTTATTTGTTATTTTACACAGAAAACAATGGGTAGCCTAAAGAAAAACACCTTGAAAGCCTTAGGCTCGAAAAAAGGCCCATAACCCCAGGATCCCTTTAAAAATAAAACTTAATAAGTTATAATCATTTGACTATGAAGCATCTTCAAAATTCGGATTTTCCCTTATTCTCAAATCACTGAGTAAAAAATCCCCTGTAATGTGGAATCACGGTCGATCCTTTAACTACGTGAGGGTTTTCAATAGTACGTACGTGAGGGACTGAAACATGCCGAAGACCTTTTTAAATCTTAAGATTGCACTATTTGCATACTGCTGCGGACGGATTTCGATAGATGTAGGTATTACTATCACAAATGTTTATATTTGGATCCGCATGAAGATCAATGTTATCATTTTATTTTTTTCTTTTGCGTGTTCTGCCTCTTGCGTATTGTTAGTAATTTAAGTATACAGGAGTGTAATGCGTCGGTGTTCTGTTCGCGCAGGGGCACGCTGCGGGTTGCACGAGAAGCGGCTGCTGCACCACCTACTGGACCACTACAACGTGCTCGAGAGGCCCGTCGTCAACGAGAGCGACCCGCTGCAGCTCTCCTTCGGCCTCACGCTCATGCAGATCATCGACGTGGTCAGTTCCCACCTTTATACACAAACGAACTACTACATACTTCCAGTATACAAGATTGATAGTGGTTCTCATGATTATCCAAATGTACCGTTCAATAAATAAACTACCACGATTCGAGCCGCTTCGAAAACGATTAAGCCAACTAACCAATCAAGTCTTCTAAATATGTCCTCACATTTTAAGTGCACACCAACACACAACTGCATTTGTGTGCGTCAACAGACTCAGACATTATTGATAGTTTTTGTCTAAACGACGTCCTGAAACCAGTTCGAATACACGTTTTTCTATAATCCTTGTTGACCGAGTCTCACAGTATAATAATGATTAATTTGAGTTCAAACTATGAAGAAACGCGACTCAGTAATAGTAATAAAATACAAATTAATGTTCACAGGACGAGAAGAACCAGCTTTTAATAACAAACATCTGGCTAAAACTAGTGAGTATAAGGTTTTATGTGTGCATGCGTGTAGACAAACAAGAAAGTAATTAATTGTTTTTGCATAGCAATGAGATCTAATAATTGTATCACTGTATATGCATTCAATTTCTGTTTATTACGTAAATGTACGGTCTTACATTTGTTAATTCAGGAGTGGAATGACATGAACTTGAGGTGGAACACTTCGGATTTCGGCGGGGTCAAAGATTTACGAGTACCACCACATAGACTATGGAAACCAGACGTCCTTATGTACAACAGGTACGTATACACCACACATAGGTATAGTTAACGCAATCGCCCACACTAATGAACCTTCCAAGAAACACTAGAACCAAAGACGAACGCGAAATTAAGAGCAATTTCAATCAAGAACAATTAAATCCGAAAATGGACTGTTGTGTTGCATAACTTTGAACGCTTGAACCGATACATAATAACAATCTCACTGAATATATCCACTGCAGCCAAGTCTATCACTGTGCACCTTTATTGATATTTTTTAAACTGACTCGTTAGGTAGCTATATGTTTTAATAGGATTCTCAAATGATTAGATATCTTCTACCACCGGCATCCGTTTCCTTGCTTTCAAACAAGCGTGCTAAGAATTCATTAATTTCGCATGAGAATTGAGTAAAATGAAACTTAAGTAATTGTTGTTTATGCCGATATAACCCAAAATATCTATTTGAGATTGGAAAGCACCAATAAATTTAATTATTTCCACCCACTGATGAAAAATAAAGATTTATATTATGTTTCTAATTCACTAGTTTTTTTAAGGAAAGATTAATATGTTTTTTATCGTTTTCAATTATTAAAATATAAAGGTACTGTTAATTAAATTGCATATCCATCAAAGTCGAATCGAAAGTGCAAATCATTTTCCAGAATAATTGCCGTTTTAGTCATTTATACCAATGACCCGGTTCTATGGCTAAGTGAAACTATTAATTTGTTGTATTTCACTCACATATAAAACAAAATACATAATAAGGTAAACAAATTCTTTGGTTCATAAGTCACTTCTAACTTTAGTTTACAAATAAACGCACAAAGGTCCATTAGGTTATTAGCCTCCCACATAGTCCGCCGCAACGAGCCGTCATGGGCAGGCATGGTCATAATTAGGGACCACGCTTCTCTGGCTAATTAATGGCCGAAGTTTGACGTTATTATTACATAGATGCCCCTTCTTTTGTTATAAATTATTAACCTAATTTCCTTGCAACCTAGAGATACAGAAAAAAAATCTATTACTATTTCTTTACTTACAGAAAAGAGTCCATTAAAGACTTATTACTCTATAGAATCGTAGCATCGAGACTCATTTCATTAGATTTATAAATAAAGCTTTATACAACACGTATTTTGTCTCAATCTCTGTCGTGATACTACAGACTTTTAAGGACCTAAAGTGCTGTCGTCGACTTAAGCCCGAGATGTAATTTTAGACTTGAACTTATACACTTTGTAGACAGCGCTTTCCGAAACTTGTGAAACATCGGCAATGGTTTTCTGTTTCTCCTCTCATTTTGTAGGGTCTCAAAATGGATCGCTACTTACGAAACGTAAATGCTTTACTAGTTCTTGAAGTCGGAAATTATTTAGGGATAGGCTTTTTGCCTACAAAACACCAAGTTCTACGATTCGATTGTTATTTAGTTTTTGTTGATTTAGCTTTTCTAAGATGGATCGTAGAACGCTGCGTGTTACGAATGCAGGGATTTAAGAACTCCATGTAATACGAATGCTACGATTGTAGAACGCCGCGTGCTACGAACGCTACGATCGTAGAACGCCACGTACGATACGCGCTACGCATGCTCAATATGCTACGCGCTACGGATGCTACGCACTACGAATGCTACAACCGTAGTACACTACGCGCTACGAATGTTTCGAGAATAGAACGCTGAGTGCTACGTATGCTGCAACGAAGCACGCAGTGTTCTACGTATCGTCCTATCACGCAAAATTATTTTTTTACATCTTCCTTACAAATGCATTGTCAAAATGTGTTTTCTTTTTGTGCAGCGCGGACGAAGGGTTCGACAGCACATATCCGACGAACGTAGTGGTGCGCAACAACGGCTCATGCCTGTACGTGCCGCCTGGCATCTTCAAGAGCACCTGCAAGATCGACATCACCTGGTTTCCCTTCGACGACCAACGTTGCGAGATGAAGTTTGGCAGCTGGACTTATGATGGTTATCAGGTCCGCAATTTTAAAACTACTTTCATTTATATTTATATTTTCTAAATACCTTTTCAGTTTGATGTACATTTTTCTCTTTACAGTTGGATCTACAACTACAAGATGAAGGAGGTGGAGATATAAGCAGTTTTGTCACGAATGGCGAATGGGAGCTAATAGGTTATATATTTTTTTATTTTTGCATTTACACTATCTTATCTCTTCCATCTATCTTATCTACGATAGCCTAAACGTATAAGAATACGTTATCTTTACGACTCTAACTTAATGGAACCAGACCTGTAATTCGACTCTAACAGATTGGTCATTATTTCTAAAACTTAGGTTAATGACTGACTGAGGTTAATGTGTTCGATAGCCTTATTTTAGCAACTTTACAAGTTGTATTTAGTTGTATAATATATATTCTATAGATTTGTAACCTACCGCGAACCTTTCGTGATTCCTTATTGAATTGAGGTCAAATATTTTACTTTCCCCGTGGTTTAGGAGTCCCCGGAAAGCGCAATGAGATCTACTACAACTGTTGTCCGGAGCCGTACATCGACATCACGTTCGCGGTGGTGATCCGGCGCAAAACGCTCTACTACTTTTTCAACCTGATCGTGCCCTGCGTGCTCATCGCCTCCATGGCGCTGTTGGGGTTCACCTTGCCTCCAGACTCCGGAGAGAAGTTGTCTTTAGGTAAAACCTATAAATAGACATGCCTATGTTTTTTATGAGGGATTTTTTCGTCAGTATCATCAGTCTAGTGCTAGTCGACTGATGATATTGGTGATGCTCTGTTCTGATTATATAGTACTAAAGTCGAACCTTATGTAAGTTGTTTTTTGCCTGTACGTAAAACGTGAAACCGGACTGACTGACATGACATCATTATGTTTTAAAAACTTTTGCAACCGAAATAAGACAGCTGGCCACTGGGCAGCATCGTTATTCTGGCCCAAACACCATTTTCCCGGCTAAGGCCCGGTATCCCCAAAGCGGAGAGGAGACGAGAGGAGATGTGCTGCGAAGCTGGCATGTTATTTCCACCAAAGCGGAGAGGAGAAGTGTAGCGGAGAAGAGATGTGAGCTTTGTGTAGCAGAGAGTGTGGGAGGCGTGGGGAGAAGGCAGCGGGGTGCAGGGTGCGCGAGCGCGCGGTCCGTCCGGTCGCCCGACTAGACACTTCTCCGCTCTGCCGCGCCGCTTGCTCGCTCGCCGCACAAAATTCTATAGAAAAATGAGACATCTCCTCTCCTCTCCGCTTGATCCATTTCCACCCAAGCTAAGCAGAGAAGCGATGTGGAAATAACGAAATCGGATTGGTTTATTCAAACACATCTCCTCTCGTCTCCTCCCCTTCTCGCTTTGGTGGATACCGGGTCTAATATATGGACCGGACTCTGTTTTTCTTGCGTAGCTTATATCTGGTATATGTATACGTAAATAGAGCTAATCAAACATTATATTTTACTACAATATCCAGGTGTAACGATATTACTGTCGTTGACGGTGTTCCTCAACATGGTGGCGGAGACGATGCCAGCGACGTCGGACGCCGTGCCACTGCTCGGCACCTACTTCAACTGCATCATGTTCATGGTGGCTTCCTCCGTCGTCTCCACCATCCTAATTCTTAACTACCACCATAGGCACGCAGACACACACGAAATGAGTGATTGGGTTCGTATGTTTATGTGATGTTACTTCCATAACTAAATCAAAGAAAAAAAAAAGCAGATATGTAACGTGGTGTATTGTCCAGATTCGTTGCGTGTTCCTGTACTGGCTGCCGTGGGTGCTGCGCATGTCGCGGCCGGGCTCGGCGACCACGCCCCCGCCCGCGCGCGCGCCGCCACCGCCCGACCTGGAGCTGCGCGAGCGCTCCTCTAAATCGCTCCTCGCCAACGTGCTCGACATCGACGACGACTTCCGACACCCGCAAGCGCAGCAGCCGCAATGCTGCCGATACTACAGGTCCCTCGACGATCTACACGAACACTACTCGCCGTAAATAGCACGGTTACGATAATTCACCCCAGCCTCGAACGTTCCACAGTACCCGACCCTTACAGCTAAATCATGAGTATTCAAACATTCAATATCAACATACTCTTTCACGGGCCATCACATAGTTTCACTTTCGATTGTACTTCTACTTCTGGGTCTGGTCTTTAACATCTAATCGGCATAACTCCTGTAGTGCCCTCCGTTCCTCGGCTCCACCTGTAGAGTAGGGTGCAGAGGTAGCTGCTGTCTACAGAGCGTACTCGTTGCAGGTCGGGTGAGGAGAACGGCGCGGGCCTGGCTGCACACAGTTGCTTCGGTGTCGACTACGAGCTCTCCCTCATACTGAAGGAGATCCGAGTCATCACAGATCAGGTAACATAAACATACAGTAGTATATTCCCTTCAATAGTTGATTGGTAGATATACATTGCAGGTAGTTTAACAGGATCAATATACTTTCCAGATGCGCAAGGACGACGAGGATGCGGACGTCTCGCGCGACTGGAAGTTCGCCGCCATGGTCGTGGACAGACTGTGCCTTATTATCTTTACCCTGTTCACAATCATCGCCACGCTAGCCGTGCTGCTGTCCGCGCCGCACATCATGGTGTCGTAGCGACCCGCCCGCTTGCGGATACGCATGCGAAAAGTTCTGTGATACCGCGAATATTTGTTAAGTTGTGATGAGCGAAGTGGCGCGGACGTTGACGCCGCGGCGCCGGAGTTGCCGCCGCCTGCCTCGCCGCCCGCGCCCCCCTGTAGATATAAGTTACCGCTGAACTGCCAACCCTGTACGTTACAAAAAACTGCCCATCCGACTAACGTCTTCTAATCCCTCGAGAACTTCAGCGATTGTGTACCTTTTCTTCCAAGAATACAAAGATAAACGGTCGTCACGCTCAGTGGAATTAATTCCGTACTCTACACCCGATCGTTCCCATATTAGCGTATGGCATGAGTTTCAATGAGCGGTTCCGTACCAGACGTTCCGTCCCAGGAACGGTCGCCCACAGCGATACAGTGGCAGTACGTGCTACACAGGCACAGCCGCCACGCGCCGCGGTGCGCACTCACGCGCAGTCACCGTAGCATGTGGCCACCCACTAGACAAGACTGCGGCAGAAAATATTTGCACAAAAACGTCTTCCTTCTTACCGTTGAACGACCTGATTCGCATTTAAAAATTAAACTTTGTTAGAACTTCTTCGATTCTTGAAATCTATTGTACAGTTTAGAGTTTGGGCGGTGAAACAATGGCCCTTTGTTTCCTTCTTGTTCGATTCCATGAATCGTGGTTATAATCCCTAGTTTTATTTTCGGATATATTTGTGTCAGTAGCTAGTATAGAACTTTACAAACAATGTTGATTCAATTGGTACAGGTTGTGATATGCCTCGTTGTGAACGGGTCGATATTGTTATAAATGGTAATAAAATACCCATGGCTATAGCTTAATAAATCGTTCGTTAAAAGTTGTAGTTAAACAAATATTATTTTAATAAAGTCATATCTGGGTCTTTCGGAACGACTTTTACAAATAATAATTAAATTACATATTAATATCACGTTTGTACTTCTTTCCATACAGTTACAGTAATTCGTATGCTGAAAATAATATTAGCTTATAAAATTTTCTTCTTTGAAAATTAATTCAAAAGATATGACCATCGTTTCAGACATGTACATGTAATATATAACTCATTTTATAAGATATACAACATTTTATAAGTACAAGAAGTTGTAACATGAACCGGTTTTTCGTTACATAGAGGGTTTAACACAAAGGTGCCTATTTATTGACAGATGCGCCGCACGATCAGTTGACAAGTACAGGTTCACTATATCCTGACATCTGACCAGTCCTGCCGCTCGTCTGCCACACTCCGAAACACTTCAACATGTTCAGTTTACTGCTCCGTCATGATCGATTGTTACGTTTGTTGTTCTTACTCATCGACGTTCATTTATTTCGGAAACATTGTAAACCTCTCAAAAGGAAAACGTAGTGTAAACAGCGAGAATGTGCGGGTACACCCGACAAGCGAATGTACCCTCGCAAAGCTCCTGTAATGTTTTCCCTTTCCGAGGTAGTGCTGTTAGTAATCTTAGACGGTCCGATGGAAGTTGCGGACCGGATGTGATTATAAGTCAATGTTTTTGGTCATCCATTTATTTACTGTTATATCTTCTTACCATTCGCTAGAGGTTGTGTGACGACCTGGACGGTGGAGGCCGCAGACCCGCACACGCGGGCATCATCTTTGTATTGGATGGAACTCTGTGCGGCATCCTTCCGTCGGCAATGGGACAGCCCGTTGTCCCCAAGATTTGTTCAATTGTTAGGGTTAACTCTGAATTGCACTTTGTTTATTAAATATAAACGAATGAAACAAACCCTTGTTTTATTTATTTAAGTATCTAAATTTATTTAAAGCTTACCATAGCTTTAAAGCTCTCACGCTCAACCATAAACTAAAACTGAAAAACTCAGATTGTTCATTTATCCTTCCTATAAGCACAGATTAAAGCTATTAGCTATCATCAATAAGCTCCGCTTAGCATCAGTTATGCTAGTCATACCTATATATTTTTTGTCAAAATTACAATATTCCTATTTGGGCTCGAATCTCGCTAGTAGCTGTGCTCGGATCGAATTCCCATGATTTATGTAAATCATCCCTGACCTACATAATATTCCCGCGAAGGCGTTTGGAACGGAGCGGAGTCACGGAGCAATCGATGATATCCCACGGGATAACTGCACATGCGCACATCACTAGCTAATTTCCACGAAAGCCACCAACACCATACCAACACACGTAAAATAGAGCTTTCCTAAAACGGATGAAACATTGAACGAAGATGGGTAAATATGAGAATTGGGAAAATAAACTATACATTAGCAAAATAGACACTAAGTATAGTATTAGTCTGGTCCGACAGAGAAGAGGATGCGAAAACGAGTCAGTCCAGTTTCTAACATTTTCACGGCTAAACTACTGAACCAAATTTGATGACATACAGCAGCGAGAACTTGGCACTTGATTCATAAAAAAAATTGTATTTTCCTAAAATTTATCCTTATGAAAAGTGACCCATGAAGAAACATCCAAAAAAATTAAAATTACTATAAAGTAACGATAACCTGTTATTACAAATAACTCAAATTTCATTACCACGTTATGTAACTAAAATTCAGCTAATGGAATAAGAGTAATATGCAGCATGCATTAGTGCATAGGGCGGTTTGGGCGGGCGGGCGGTACAGGAGGACTCGGGAAGACGGCGGCACGGTAGACGGTAGAATAACTAAGCCATATCTTAGAAATAAGTGCCTACAGCCGCGCGGTACGTAAACATGCGATAGGGCTGCCCGCCTCCAGTATTTTAATTACATTTGCCTACTTTGTGTTTCCATTTAGTTTTGTGATTGTAAATATACTTTTTTTATCTACACAAATAAATAAAATACTTTGTGAATTGAATAACAAAACAAAACACAAATGCCCGAGGTTTTAAAACAAGCGTACCTACCGTATTAATTCATGAACCTCCTATAACTACCTATTTCACTCGTGTTATCACTTTCCTTTACTCTATTCACTTTATTTATTAATCCATACATCTTTTTTTCGGGAGATAAAAGGAAATACTTATCCATTAAAAATACACACAATATGTACCTACCTACCAGTAAGTAAAATTATTTTATAGTAAGACTATGAAATAATTTTGTTGTTGTTGTTTGTTAATAATAATACCTTTCAAAGTTTCCAGGTAATCTAAAAAAAGTTATCTCTGGATGCGTTATTGTCAAATTCATGCAACCAAAAACAGCAACAATATATCCTACTCGTCATATTAAATATGTACTTGAATTTATTTTTAGTGTAAAAATCGCGCGGTTATTGTTAAAAAAACAACACACCGTTCGTTCGTCACTGCGGCACAGACGCGACTGTCTGCGTACCTCGCGCATACCTCGATCGAGGCGCGTAGGTATAGCTCGCGCTTCGTCCGTTTCTATGAAGTTGGCCTACCGTCTACCGTGACGGCGGGGTGTGGCGCAGCGCGGCGGGTTGCGCCCGGCCACGACCGCACGGCAGTACGCGCCGACATGTCGGGCGGGTCGCGCGCCTGTCTGCTCGTCGCCGCGATCCTCACACTCCTCTACTCAGGTACTACACACATCATAAACAAATCATTAACAAACCAAACCCAAACCATACGCTATAATTGACAAAAAATACTGTTACATTCATTATTTTTTATTTTGTATCCTCCTCATCTCATGAACACGGCGCTACCGGCTAGCTATGTAAATAGAAGTGCATATAAACAAAATATGTATTACATACACGTTATATACATTAATTTCAGGACACCATATGTATATAAGACACGCAGCTTATCTGATGTGATTATTCAATTAACTTTATTTCATTTTAACACAGCTTTTGGTTATTTTTATTAAATTAATCGAGTTTTATTTAATTATAAAATATTAATTACATTACAACAGTCACAATTTCAAGTAAATTCGTACTAAAACTTATTGCTTTATCTTCGAGAACTGCTCCTAAACAACATTATCTCCGGTTGGCTCTTTATTGATCTGTCGTCGCAGCATCATCTCCGCTATGGATGCTAACGTACATGTTACTAAACTAAATTACGGGAAAACCATTATTAAGGAAAATTCAAGTAAACTTTCAAAATTCGACGCCCATATACGTGGAGTAAATTGAAAGTCGTATTATAACAGATCAGCAGAATCCCTGCAGCTTATCATAGCCATTTATTTTATAGCGAGCTTATAAAAACTCGATTCATTTCTAAACCTGAAAAAATAACAATACTTTTCAGTAAACTGTATTGGACTAGAATAAGCTTATTTGCATGTGAGGTGAGGCACAGATAAGTGTGTACATTAGTAAATTAACGTTTGTCCGTAATGAATAAAAGCTTGTAATTTTATTGTCGCCCATGTTATGATTCCGTGGGAGTCGAATTACAGACAAAATATAATCCTTGCTTATTGTCTCGTCATGTCATAGAGAAGTTTTGTATACTTGTATCGGCGTCGAAACACAGCACGTAGGTAATACCTATGCGTTTACCAGAATGAACTGAATGCACTCCCTTTTTGACATTAATATTATCAAATTAAATTAATGATGTTAACGTATACAAAATTAAGTTCAGGAAGTAGGTAATGAGTATCTGAAGTAACTGATTGCTGACGCCTTTACTTACATCTGTTCCAGGATGGTGTTCCGAAGACGAGGAGCGGTTGGTCCGCGACCTGTTCCGTGGTTACAACAAACTCATCCGACCAGTACAAAACATGACACAGAAAGTGGACGTGCGGTTCGGACTTGCCTTCGTGCAGCTTATTAACGTTGTATGTACCTACTCGTGTGTATATCAAATTAGATTTAGTCTTCCAGCCTCTCACTGCAGGGTATCTAACTAAGGTGTCAGAGAAGGATCAAGCTTTGGTCACGACGTTTCCTGAACGCTGTGGACGATTTCAGACCAAAACTAATATTTAACGCTAATTAAAACTACACATAAAAACTTAGTGATCCATTTCCTACAAGAAAATAATAGAAAAATAACTTGTAAACATAACAACTCTTGCAGAACGAAAAGAATCAAATCATGAAATCCAATGTGTGGCTCCGGTTAGTATGGATGGACTATCAGCTGATGTGGGATGAGGCTGATTATGGAGGCATAGGCGTGTTGCGCCTGCCGCCCGACAAGGTCTGGAAACCTGACATCGTACTTTTCAACAAGTTAGTACCCTTCGTTAGGCATTTATGATTTTTTTTTTGTTTAATCTTGGAGGCTAATACTCTACTGTTGTTTCAGTGCTGACGGTAACTATGAAGTGCGATACAAATCGAACGTCTTGATATATCCCAACGGAGAAGTGCTCTGGGTACCTCCAGCTATTTACCAGGTAACTATTCATTCATAGAATGACTATGAATGAACTCATCATCATCTTCACTATAGATGTTAGTTGCACTATATATCAGGCTATCTTTGATAGAGTTAAGCGTCGTGCAGACCGGCGCGATGCGGCAGCGCGACGCGAATCTAACAAAAGAATTTCTAAGAAAGCGTCGCGACAAGTCGCGCTAGTCTGCACGAGCCTTTATCTTATATTATTATCGTTAATCTTTTGTTTTGTTTTTCAGAGCTCGTGCACGATTGATGTAACATATTTCCCGTTCGATCAACAAACATGCATCATGAAATTCGGATCGTGGACCTTCAATGGAGACCAAGTGTCCCTCGCCTTATACAACAATAAAAACTTTGTTGATCTGTCAGATTACTGGAAGTCGGGAACATGGGACATCATTGAAGTACCAGCATACCTGAACATTTATGAAGGGAACCATCCTACTGAAACTGACATTACATTCTACATAATAATTAGGAGAAAGACCTTGTTCTATACTGTCAACTTGATCCTGCCAACAGTATTGATTTCATTCCTTTGTGTATTGGTATTCTATTTGCCTGCCGAAGCTGGTGAAAAGGTAAGCCAAAAATACCTATACCTATTTTCTTTTACATTAATCTGTCTCCAAAAGTACCTACTGTTTCATTTAAAAATAATGAGTTATTTCTCGTAGGTAACATTGGGTATCAGCATTTTGCTGTCACTGGTTGTGTTTCTGCTACTGGTGTCAAAGATTCTACCGCCGACCTCCCTCGTGTTGCCGCTCATCGCTAAGTACCTGCTCTTCACATTCATCATGAACACCGTCAGTATTCTAGTCACGGTTATCATCATCAACTGGAATTTCAGAGGTCCAAGAACACACAGGTGTGGTAATCTCTTCTGCTCTAAGCGGGTCAATAGCAATCTAAATATTGCATGGTACATAAAGGATGGATTCGATTAAAATTTCACTCCTAAATTGCACTTCTTGTTCCACAGAATGCCTCTCTGGATCCGAAGTGTCTTCCTCCACTACCTGCCTACAGGCCTGCTCATGCGTCGTCCGCGCAAGACGAGGCTACGGTGGATGATGGAAATGCCCGGCATGGGCGCCCCGCCGCATGCAGCCGCCCCGCACGACCTGCCTAAACACATCAGGTACGTTTGCTCACATAGCACTCACGAGGTGCTAGTGAGCCTCTCTAACCTGTGAACCTTGGGAATATACTAACTTCTTAGTGCGATTGGTGTAAAACAAAGCAAAATGGAGGCGATGGAGATGTCGGACCTGCACCATCCGAACTGCAAAATCAACCGAGCAGCCGGCGGCGGTGAGGTCGGTGCCCTGGGAGGACTCGGCGCGCTTGGCGGCCTGGGCCTCGGAGGGGAACGGAGGGAGTCGGAGAGCTCCGACTCGCTGCTGCTGTCGCCAGAAGCAGCGAAGGCCACAGAAGCAGTAGAGTTCATTGCAGAGCATTTACGTAACGAAGATCTTTATATTCAGGTGTGTACATTACCTATTAATAGGTACCTACCAACCTAAGTACTTCAACCAATGTTTTACGCTATTGGCTTTAAGTATAACTTGAGTCAAAGTTCTTTGACACATAGTCTTTTATCTGACGACGTGACGGTCGGTTCCATACCATCGATATAGAAATAAAAATAAACATCTCATAACGATGGTTACAGTAGGTACAACTAAGAGTACAAAACCTACCAACGAAAAACTCGCTGACACTTTGATAATCAAACTAAGCAAACCCGCCATCCTCGGGGGGCGCAGAGGCACCAATGGAGGGCATGGCGGCTATAACAATCTATATACATAAAAATGAATCCCTATTTCCTTGGTCACGGCATCACGCGTGAACGGCTGGACCAATTTCGATAATTCTTTTTTGTTGTGTTTTTTATTGTAAGGAGAAGGTTCTTAGGATAGATAGGTGAAGGTAGGTACCTATGTACGTAGGATAGGTAGGTAGATAGATACCTAGGTAGGTAGGATATAAGTACGTACTTGGTGCTACCCGTGCGAAGCCGGAGCGGGCAGCTAGTAAACTATAGATTTATACATTTTTAAGTCTAGTTTTCAAATCCCAAACGTTTCATAATTTCGTAGGTAGGTACTGTAAAATGAACTTCAGCTTTTCTGCACAAGTTGACAAAGTTTTCCTACTTCTGTATGAATGGATTAAAGAAAACCCTGAAAACCGAACTTAACCAAGCAGGCTTGCTACAATTATCGAGCTCACTTTGCTCGCTATTCCATTCTACATTCTCTTGATTCTTCAACTTAAGCATAAGTCGACAAAGTAACTCTTTTTTCTTTATGAATGGTCAAAAGAAAAATGGAACGAATCCGAAATTGTACATATTTCGAGCTCGCTTTGCTCGCTCTTAAATTATGCATTCTCTTCAAGACATTTTCTGCAAAACTCGACAAAGTAGGTAACGTCTAGGTATTTCTGTTTGAATGATCAAAATTAAATCTAACCTATTCAAGGGGGTGCAAACATTTTCGAACTCCTTTTCGCTCGTTTTAAGTTCTTAATATGCTTTTCTGCTTATGTCGACAAAACAACTCAGGGGCGTAGTGATTTTAAAAGAAAGTTAGGGTGGCGCGTATGTTAAAAAGTTGGGAACCCCTAATCTAGCCCAATGTTAAGTTACCTACAGTAGATAAATTGATGCTGACCATAGTACATATTGTAGCATTAGAAATCAGCTTCTGCCACTTGTTAAAAAATGCTTGGTGAGAATCGAACCCACGCTTGCATAGGATAACTAAATACAAAGAAAAAATAACAGGAGATTTAAAATATGATTTGTATTATAATTTTAAAAGTAAAGAAAAAGAAACAGTTAGGTATAAAAGGTAATAAATAAATTTAAGTACTATTGCAAGCCGCCTAGTTGGAATTTTATTTTGTCTTAGAAGGAAGATTACGTGTTTGAGGGTTGAGAACTAAAATAGAACGCGACGGGTTAAACAAGTATTGGCCATTACCTAATTAATCCCGGAAATCAAAAGTTGGGCAAGGAGTTGATATCACGTAATGATCCTGATTACAGGTCAATCAGAAAACCGCCTAAAATAGAATTTGGTAGTTATTGATGTTATGGAAAAGTTCTAGGAGCTAAAGTATGAATGTGCCTAAGTCCTTTGCGCTGAACCGTAGCGACGTCCCGTCGTACAGCGTCTCGTTGGGGTTTGGTGCGTTGCGGCCTCTACCATGGGCGGCGTGTGCACAGCGGCGTCCGTGCGTGCCTGCGTTGGCCACAGGCCGCGATGTGAGAACTTGGGTCGGTAGCCGCACGATGGCCCGGGGTCCCAGGAGGCCTTACGACCTCTTCTGTCGAAGTCCGAAAACAGGGGGCTTTAGAAACGGCATAGGCTAAATTACGCATGGGGGCGGTGGCGCGAGACTGTACAGTTTGTTAAATGAGAAATTGGTTGAATACTCACATGTTTGTACAGTAAATACTTCACCAAAAAATAGTGGTTCTAGACTCTCGCTTGGCTGGCACGAACTATAGATCTAACTTGAGGGCTAGATACCACAATGTACTCGACGCAACAGCGACCAGCTAGCACGAAGATACTATCGTCACTATTTACATCCGTGTCTTAAACTGAAAACAGGACACTTGAAGCAGAGAAAAATTATTTTATACCATGACGTTTTGTCCAGAGCGACTCACAATAGAATCACGCAAGTCAAAAAAAATTGTTTTACTTTGAACGATATAGAATTCAAAATTTGAAAATGTAGGGGCATGTGCTTTACCTATGGACGGCTTTACCTATGGACACTAACAATATTTCAATGAATAAAAGACCTATATTCATAGCTTGAACGCATCCGTAAACTATTTTTAACGAATGGCAACACTGACTAACTGTCATTGTGCTATCTGGTCTAAGTTCGTTGTGGTGTGCTGTTGAAGATTTTTACTACAAAAAGTAAGTTTTTATGTTAATTTTCAAGGTATTATTCAGTTAGATAACTCAATCTAGAAGTGAGAATGTAGGTGTATTACAGAACGTAGTGGTTTTTTATTGCTTTAAGTACCTTTTCGCAATCCTATTGATATTCTTTGAAAAGTTTCAAATACTTAACGGTCATATCTTAATATTTGTACCTGTGGACGGGGTATCGGATGTACCTATGGACTATGTGTGTAGCGTGTAGAAAATATGAAGATAAGAAAAAGATGCTTACCTGTTCATTATGTGAAGGACGGTATCACCAAAAATGTGTACCAAAATCTCACAAGGATAATTTCGACTCTGATGATGAGTGTAACTTTGTTTGTCTGAGGTGTTACAAATTAGATGATGACTCTGATGATAGTACAGATTCTGCCAAAGATTTATATAGTGAATATTGCTATAATTCCAAAAATCTATATTAGACTGCTAGTTCCTATTTAGTTAAGAGTTCTTATATTTTTTTTAAAGTTTATTGATGTTAATTTTAAATATTCTTGTAATAATGTTTATTGATTGTCCAGAGGTACATTTCCGTCCACAAGTACATTTGTGCAGTCCATAGGTACATTTGTATGTTGTACCTATAGACAAAATAAGTTTATTTTTTAATCTTTAATTTTCACAGCGATTATGATAGACATCGCATTAGAAACTGTTTTTTTTTAAGAGTTAATTAGTAATTCAACCGTTAAATAAATAAGTTTTTCATACAAATAAAGGGTTTATTTAAAAAAAATACTTTTGTGTCACATTCTGGAAAACGTCCACAGGTAAAGCACATGCCCCTACTCAATTCGAAATTTTTAAAAGAAATAATAGTTTATGAAACTTTTACAACTACAAAAGAGGCTTGAACGGCAGCGCAATGCTGCAATATGTAGGTACCTAAAAACCTTCAAATTATTTTACAGGATAGATCTGTAGAAATTTATTTTTAAAACGATCATTGTTTCCGACCGTAGTTTTACTTTAAATGGTGTTCGTTTTTCCACAATTTATCAGCATTATCATTTGATTTTACAGACACGTGAAGATTGGAAATACGTAGCAATGGTGATCGACAGGCTGCAGCTGTACATATTCTTCATCGTGACAACAGCAGGTACGGTCGGCATCCTGATGGACGCGCCACACATCTTCGAGTACGTGGATCAGGACCGCATCATAGAAATATATCGAGGAAAATAAATCAACTTAGTAATAAGAACAGAATTGCTTCAAGACGGCTTCCATAATACTCATTAGTTACCTATTTGTATTTGTTTTAATTAAGATCATGTTTTATAATAAATGTTGCTCATAGGTAGACCGATAAAGCACATTTTACATGATAGGTTATAATAAAAGTTGACTTATCGTATAGGTGTCTGTCGCGGAATAGACATTATGTGTTGCGGCAAACATACCGATAATAATTTATAAGTAAATGATCTGGCTTAGTCTGTAAGTAATATTATTAAAATATATAAAATGGCTGTGTTCGAGGTTTATAAAAGCACAATAGATAATGGTTTGTATTTTGTAATTGTCCTAAGATATAATGGTACTTTAGTAATGTAGATAGTAGGTTTGTAATTAGTTATTTATTTATGTTCTTATCATATCGGTGGCTTTCTATAAAAAGTATCTAAATACTTGCTAATTTGTTAATCCTTTAAACATAAATAATTAAGTGAGATCTCGTAATAAACCCCAAATACATTTTCGATGCCCCAAGTGTATTGCTCAGACCAATAAAATTATTGGTCTGAGGTGTATTGTTACTTTTTTACTTCACTACTATTTGCGATTTTTAAGATTACTGTAGTATGTATGGGTATTGATAAAACTGGGTCAGTATGAATAAAATAAACAATCGATATATAAATAGTGTAATTTTATTTTTCCACCACAAAATGCTTAACAAAATGTTTTATAACATAATATCTCCAGGTAGGTAGTACTTAATTCTAAAATCAGTTAAGACTATTTTATACTAATTTCATGTCAATAAAATTCAAATCAAGCTTTCTATAGAAATGGCGATGTATCAGCGACAAACACTACAACAACACCACAAAACAAAAGGACAGTACCTACTTAATGTAAATGTTGAACAAGACTTTATCAAATTTGGTTAGGACAAAGTAAGATCTTTGTAATCTTGCTTGATATAAACTTATGTAACTATTATACATACTAATCTTAAAGTACATTTTTTTTGCTTTTTTGTATTTAATCTCCCAATTGAACAGGGGAGTTGAGAATATTTACAAATAGTAATATTATCTAAGAAGAAACAAAATAGAAATAAAAAAATAATGTTTATTAAAAGACTAATCGTCGCCGTCGTCATAGTTAGGTGAAGTAGGAGAATATGTTGGTGAAGTTGGAGAGTATGTGGTGGGTCCTGCCGACGACGGGGAGTATGCGGGGGACGACGGAGAATAGTTGGGCGACGTCGGGGTGTAGGTCGGAGACGTCGGCGAGTACTTTGTCGAAGATGGAGAATATCCCGGTGAGGAAGGAGAATAATTTGGAGAAGATGGCGAATAATTTGGTGATGATGGCGAGTAACGAGTGCTTCCCGGGTGTTGTGGGGACGAGGGTGAGTATGCCGGGCTCGTCGGCGAGTACTGCGGACTCGTAGGAGAGTATTGTGGACTCGTCGGTGAATAAGTAGGGCTCCTGCCTGCCACAGACGGCGATGTAGGGGAATAGTTAGGAGATGGAGAATATTTGGGCGAGGATGGTGAGTAACTGGGAGAAGTCGGTGAGTACGCCGGTGATGTCGGCGAATATGAGGGGCTTGTTGGAGAATAAGCGGGCGAAGTCGGCGTATAGTTCGGCGACGACGGCGAGTAACTCGGAGAAGCAGGACTGTAGACAGGACTAGTCGGAGAGTAGCTCGGTGAAGACGGCGAATAGCCGGGTGACGTTGGTGAATAAGCTGGGCTTGTCGGCGAGTATGACGGACTCGTCGGGGAATAAGAGGGACTCGTTGGCGAGTAACTAGGTGACGTCGGCGAATAGCTTGGTGATGTTGGTGAATAAGCTGGACTTGTCGGAGAATAACTCGGTGAAGTAGGAGAGTAGCTCGGTGATGTAGGTGAATAAGAGGGCGATGTGGGAGAATAGCCAGGGGATGTAGGAGAATAGCTCGGTGACGTTGGCGAATATATGGGTGAGGTCGGAGAATAGTTTGGTGAAGTGGGTGAATACGACGGGCTGGTGGGGGAGTAGTGTGGCGAGGTCGGCGTGAGGCTGGGGGAGGCGGGCGCGTATACCGGGCTGGTGGGCGAGTACGAGGGCGACGCGCCGGCCGGGGACGTGTAGGGGGACAGCGGCGGCCCGGGGGAGCCCGGCGAGCCCGGCTGCGGGGACCACGCGCTGTAGGCCGGGGACAGGCCCGACGCGTCCGACGCTCCCGACGGCGAGAACGATGGACCACCCGGCGTCATGCTGCTGCCCACTGTAACAAAATATTACATAGCGTCACAATTTATTTGAATTGAAATTATTAAAATGCTGTTCCATAACAGCGGGCTAATTAGATGTTCTTGTCATAATGCATGTGCGCGCCAATTTTCGAACGTGCAATAATCAGGCGGAATAGTTTGGTCGAATTGGCCGAATATTCGGTATTCGACGTGAGGCCGAATATTTTATCCGTTGCAACAGTAATTTACATATGAATTTATACTGGTTTTCTTTGTTTGTTTTTTTTCTTAGGGTTTATTTTAAAACATTGTTTAAAGTTAAGAGGCGTTTAAACATCAAATATTTATATGGTTAAGAATGCACGCTGCATTCTAAAAGTTGGTAACATTGTAAATAGCTGTCAAGTATTTACCTGTTTTTATTAGTTTGTTAATATTACTGTATGGAAATATTAAATATCCCTCTATAGTGAACTAAAATAGTAATAATGAATTGCAATTATAACATTGTATTTGATGGTGTTACCATTTTAGATGTAAAAAGAGCATTTAGAAAGATTCCAAATACTTTTTTACATCTAAAACTAAATATTCAGTGTTACGATGTTAATTATTGCATTTCATAATAAATATTTTAGTTCACTATAGAGCGATATTTCATATTTCCATACAGTAATATTGCCAAATTAATCATAACAGCGAAATATTTGACAGCAATTTGCGACGTTGCCCGTTTTCAGTATGCACTCTCTTAAAACGTTAGTCATAACTTAACTAACCCTTTAATGCAAACCCTAACTTTTTTTTGAATTAAGAATTTAATAAAAAGTTGAATTATAAGCAACAATTATAAATTTTAATAAACTCCATTGATAATCCTTGTTTATTGAAACGTCTGATTTTTATTCAAATTTTTTTAAACTTTAATTATATCTGTAATATTGTAAAAAAAAAACACTTATAAGTAATAAGTTTCGAAAGTAATCAGTTCTTACCTTGGCCTGGAGACCATGCACTGCTGCCGTATCCAGGTGTGTTCTGTGTGGACCACGGTGTCATCAGTGGCGTCATGGACGGAGTGCCGACGCCGAAGTACATGCCGCCGCCGACTCCTACGCCGAGACCACCCATTTCCATACCCAGCTTACATTTCTCAGCGTCAAGTAATAAGTCGAAACAGCCTAGTAAACAATTAAATTATTCGTCAGTAATGATGGACAAGGTGTCAGTATGGTCGATCAGAGTTTAACTTCTTATTTTGTTTTAAGAGAAATTTTTTTTTACAATTCAGGTTATAAGTGTAAATCTTACCAGTTCCCATTCGCGGCAATTGACCCATGATAATATTCTCAGACACGCCTCTCATAGGGTCCACTTCAGCGTGACTGGCGGCGTCCAGCAACACGTCGACTGTTTCTTCGAACGAGCATCTCATAAGTGCACCAGTGTCTTGCCTGTTGATACCGTGACGAGTGATGGCCATGAGATGACCCTTAGCAGTCATTACGTCACAAAGCAAGGCAAGGTGACGGTAGTTCACGTATAGACCGTAGAACTGCAACACGGCGTTCATTTCTTTCTCTACTGACTTACGCACAGCCTCAATACCGAGTACTTGGAATATCTCGCAAATATCGTTACTGAAAGTCCTTATGGGGTCTACATCTCTCTCAGAAAGTACTTTCATCAATGAAGTACCATCAGTTTCCAACAACCATTCAGCAATAGCCTTGAATTCTCCCTGTTCAGTGATTATAATACGTTTCTTAGCTTCAGTCTGTGGTAAATGCATGTACACCTTTGCTATAGCCTCTATGCCTTGTAGAGTCATGTCTGACAGCATATTAGCTTCAATACATCTCAAGAACATGTCGTCTTCCATTTTGTCAACAGTTTCTTCGTCATTATCTTGGAATTTACTTTCTTCATTATTCATAATCCTAATACGTAGTACAAGCTTTTCGGCGTTGTCATCGTTGAAGATACAATTCAAATCGTCTCCGAATCCAGCGTTTATCTTTTCAGCAATCTGTTCCATGGTTAGTTTCTTATCTGTCATCCTCTTGCGATCTAATTCAATACGTAGCAACCACGGAGAGATCTTTGTCGGGTCGAAATCAGGCATCTCATAGTAAACATTGACGAATTCTTGATCTTCAGCAATAACTGTGTTTTGTGGGTCGGGGTCGTAATAAATCGCAGTGTTCGCGGTCACCTTGCGCAATGTTGTGTGTTCTAGTCTGCAGAGTACATTCTTAGCCTTTTCTGCATCTCTGGCCGCACCGCCAGTCAAAAACACTGTTAGAGATGGAGCTTTAGGTTTCTTAGAAATATTGATAATTTCCTTAAGACGCGGCACTCCGAGAGTTACGTTTTTGGACGACACACCAGCGAAATGGAAAGTATTCAGTGTCATCTGCGTGGCGGGCTCGCCGAGAGACTGCGCGGCCAGGGCGCCCACCATCTCGCCAGGGTTCACCTGCGCTTGCTGGAAACGGGTTTCGATTTCTCCAATCAACCACTCAAAAGCTACTAATGAAAGTCTATATTCCTCAGACACAAACTTTGTGCATAAAGTCGAACGCACCAAACATTGGAAGAGTAGAGTAGCGTTTTCATTAGCCTGCTTCGATAGGCGGTCCTCGCCCGCTACAATAACGCATTTTTTGAGTAGTTCCTTGACACCCGATATTACTTTGATGGGACTGAGATCTGTCGGCCCTCTTTTATTGATATGGAAAGTCTTCTGTGCATTCCAAATCATCCTCTTGAAATTGCAAGGCAGTACAACTTTAGATTCACCACTTGGGAAAATTTGACGCAACACGTCTCTGTCTTTGTTGAGTTGTTCCCATTCGCTCTCAAGATCGCTAATAACATATCCAGACTCTGTCAACTCCTTGATAATGTCTTCACTAAAGATCCTCTTCAAGTATCTTTCGTTTGAAGGGTCAAATTTGAATTTCTTTTCAAATGCCTTGTTCGACAGTTTGACTGTTGGTAAATTCTGGAACTCTACAGTTTCTCCAGCCAGACCATCTTCACCATATCTCAACTGAATGAGTTGTCCGACTGAATTACGAACGGTACCGTCATAGTGAACCATTACAGACTCCATAGCCTTTATCAGACGACGTTGGATGTAACCAGTCTCAGCAGTCTTTACGGCAGTATCAATAAGACCCTCACGACCTCCCATAGCGTGGAAATAAAACTCAGATGGGGTCAAACCGGCAAGATATGAATTTTCAACGAAACCTCTCGACTCGGGACCGTAATCGTCTTTGATGAAATGCGGCAATGTTCTTTTACGGAATCCGAATGGAATACGTTTACCTTCAACATTCTGTTGACCTACACAAGCAATAACCTGAGAAATGTTAATGTTGGAACCTTTGGAACCAGCAACCACCATAGCCTTTAAGTTATTGTACTCAGTCAGAGATTTCTTAGCTGATCCACCAGTTTTGTCACGAGCGTCGTTCAGAATACGGTTCACTTGATTTTCGAATGTCTGTCTGAGGGTGTTACCAGGAGTAGGTTCCAACTCCATGTTGTGAGCTTTTTGAATGACTTCTATGACATCCTCTTTGGCTTTCACGATGGCACGCTGAATTTCTTGGTAGGTCTGAGGATCAGCAATAGTATCGCCGATACCGATAGAGTGACCTTCCAGCAGCAACCAGTTGTTGATCACAGTCTGAATGTTACCGTAGAAGCGACCGGCAGTTTCGTGACCTAACTCTAACATGCAAATATGTAGCAAGGAACCTGCTGAGGCACCAAGTGACTTTTTACACAGGATACCCATGAGCAGTTCACCATGTTCCACAACTACTTTCGTATCTCCGGGAGAGATCCACTTGTAAGGACCGTCGTCTTCTTCATCAGGATGTGTGGAATGAGTTCGAATCATATTTACAGGACCAGGAATAATGAGAGTAAATATTTGTTTGCCAGTCCACAGTGGTTGTGGTTTCAAAATGCAAGGCTGTGGGATTTTACCATCCCATGTAGGCAAAAACATGAGTAGATTCATTACTTGTTCTTTTGTAAGGAATACGTCACGCTTTGTCATTTTCCTTACAGCGGTAAGTGTATCCTGCACAATACCCATGACGGGCTTGTTTGCTTGGGGAGTTATAATTTGTCGCGGCGTTATGTGAATATTCTCCACTTCGGCTCTCGTTTCCATTGACTGTGGTACATGTAAGTTCATTTCGTCGCCGTCGAAATCAGCGTTATAGGGAGACGTGCAACTTAAATTCATACGGAATGTTGACCATGGAAGTACTTTTACCCTGTGCCCCATCATACTCATCTTGTGAAGAGTAGGTTGTCGGTTGAAAATGACGAGATCGTCGTCCCTTAGGTGACGCTCTACTTTGTACCCGTGTTGTAAATGCAAATCTGATGGTTTTGGGTGAAACCTTAAATCTATTCTTTCTCCATTGTCGCGAACAATATACTTGGCGCCGGGATATTGAGCATTACCCCTGCGAACAAGCTCCTGCATTCGGTCAATATTGAATGGTGTTACGAGCTCAGGGAATGTCAAGTTTTGTGCAATAGATCTGGGAACTCCTACTTGGTCGATACGCAAGTTAGGATCGGGTGTGATGACAGTACGCGCAGAGAAATCGACTCGCTTTCCCATGAGATTTCCTCTAATTCTTCCTTCCTTTCCTTTTAATCGAGCTTTGATAGCTTTGAGTGGTTTTCCTGATTTCTGCATGGCTCTGAAATAGAAAATTAGCACATAATGTTTGTTGTCAACATTAGATTATAACGCCATTAAGGGGGATGCACCAAGGTAGCCCGCAAAATTCAAATTTTCTTAGGTTTTTTGCAATTTGCAGGTCAGTGTCAGGTTGTATCTTGATTAAAATATGATTTGCGAGCGTAACCAATATGGGTTTACAGAATTATAATCATTAGAATCAGCAATACAACTCCTTAGGTTAGCATAATCCCCAAATGTCGTGATTTCATGAAATAGTCATTCAAAGGGATTACATGAACTTATAGAGTTGTATTGATGATTTCTATGATTATAATTTTATAAATAAACATTAGATACGGTCGCAAATCATATTTATATCAACATACAACCTGATACTGACGAGCAAATTGCAAAAAACGTAAGAAAATTAGAATTTCGCGGACTACCCTGACGCTTTCACCTTAATATCATAAGGAGAAAAAATGGTTTTCCGCTATTACAATAAAACTATAGATGCAATAATGATAATAACAAAAGATACTTACTTTGGCATGCCAGGCATGTCATTATCTACAAATGTGGCTACATGAAACTGTAGTAGTCTAATATTCTCGGCGAGCACATGCGCCGCTGCACCAGACTGTTCATTTCTCATCAGTTCATTGTTTGATTTGATGATGTCAGCAAGTTTGTGTGTCAAGTCATCCTGATTCTTGGCTGAGCCAAACATCACTACAGCGGGTCTCACGGACAATGGCGGGACTGGCAGCACTGTCACTATCATCCAGTCAGGTCTCGCGAATTTAGGGTCCATACCCAGTATGAAGGATTCTTCATCTACAAGGAATATACATATTTCAATTAAAATCATTGTGTTAATGTGTGTATGTCAATTATATGAACTCTGTGAATATGAACTTTCTAGAGGGGTAAGCAAAAGATCAGAGTTGTGACTGTGACCAAACAAGAGTATCTCAAACCGACATCATGTAAAACCATTTTCAAAGAGTTACTTTACATGTAACTTTCTGGCAATGCTGGAGGGTGTGAAGTGCCACTTCTTCCCAGCTAAAGAACTAGGAAATGGTGAAGGTCAGGCGTTTTGGGTTCCTGTCTTACATTATTTTGTCATTCAAAAAGTGCTGATTTGAAATAATTACTTTTGATTTTAAATGTATGTTCAAATCAAATCAAATATGTTTATTTGTGCACACAGGTTTTAAAGGCAGTTTGCACACAAAGAATTTTTTTTATACAATAGATTATAATCATGAGTAATACTATGTATTTGTGCAAAGATAACTAAATAAAAGTTATTATTAATATTATCAGGAATTATCAGGTGATAATACTTGATGATTTCTGATCAGTTTGGACAGGCAATAACTTGTCTTATTCTCAGCAGAGAACATTCTTAACAATGTATTGAAAATATATTAAATGTTTACATATTATATTTACAAATATATTTACAAATCAATCATTAAATACTAAAAAATGAGAAAGGTATAGGAATAACCATATCTACTGTCTAATTTATACCTGTGATATGTTTAAGTATTTCCCACACCCTCTCTGCTGTGATTATGATTTTCTTTTCCTGTGTATCTTCATTGGCATGTTTCCACTCAGCTGTCAGATCAAGACCTTGTCTTCTAATAGAGGGCTGGTAATGACCACAACCACCATGCCCCGAGCCTCTTTTCCCTTCTTCTCCTTCCTTTCCTATATCCATATCCTCTCCACCCTCACAAATGTTCTTGCCTTTACACAAGTCATACACATATGTCAGTCTCTTACGAGGTTGTCCTTTTGATTTCATCACAACTTCCTTTATCTTTGGGTTAGTCTAAAACACAAATGTTTGACAATAAGCCTAAACTATAATGTGAATATCATGAAAATAAAATTCTATAGAAACAACAAAACTTACTGGGCTGACAAGTAGCTTTGAACAGTAAAAACAGACACATCTTAGTATCTTTATTGTTTTTGTTATAAAACCAATGTGGAAAACTGGTTTTGCCAAATCAATGTGTCCAAAATGTCCAGGACACTCAGTCATATTTCCAGCACAAGTTTGACATCTGGAACTTCTGTCAATCACCCCTTGTCGCGGATCCATAAGTCCGCCGAGCTTGGGTCTGCCACCTTCCATTGTTTCGGGGAACCGAATCCCCCCTTCGGTGACTGACATCCGTCGCTAAAAGTTTAATTCATTATTATTGTCTAGATATTTCTTTAATTTTTTTAATAGAAACCTTTGCAATCTAGCTTCATAAAATACCTATAGTATAAGCATTACATGTACCAAACAACAACAATCTATCAACAGCCAATATCAATCCTTTAGGACCATATGCACATTCACTCAGCCTTGCACTAGGCTATCGCTGGTCATACAAGTTGCACTACCCTTGATGCTACCTAACATAATAGCAGTTTTGTTTATAAGAAACCCACATATTGATTAATTACATGGTATTTCAAGTTTACAGTTTTTGGTTTTCTAGATCTTGATTATCGGGTCCATGAAATTATAAGGTGCAGGTTGTGGAGTCTCAAAGTTATAGTTTATTTTGTTGTGCAACAATCACTGCAATAAAATTTGTCATCGATAGTTAGGTCAAAACAATTGTTAAGTACCTTTATTCACGATCATCGTAACCAGATAGGAATAAATGCATAAGCAAGCAGACATTTAGAAGTTCAGAATATGGAAACTTATGGCAAATATTTTGCAAAGCACAACCACAAACTGCGTGCCACTTTATCAACTGACATGGATCACGTTTTAACACACTCAAAATCATGGAATTTATGTAATATTTCAAACACTATCTAAATAAGAGCTTGAAAACATTACTTACGATTTCATCTGGAGATAATATACCAAATTGTACTCTTTTTACTTGGCGCACAGGCGCCTTCGAATCATTCGTGGTAGCCATTTTGTTGGCTACTAGAGGTGCACATTTCGAAAACACTAATATATAATCAAGAACCTGGGATTTCCCATCATTGTTGTCTATGACTGACTCAAGGGGCTAGAGTCGCCACATGTTTTATCGATATTTTTCATAATCCTTACGATTGTACAATAGGCGATTTTATAGTTAGGCACGCAGGAGAGGATATTTGATTTTTTACCAAACAATTTTTTTAGATGTAGCTATAAAAATAATAAACGAAAATTTGCTATAAAAAATAAAGCACCGAAAAGTCAATCTTGAAAGAGAGAGAAACCCGACTGCGTAAAAAGTGGACTTTTAAAAAGATGGTTTTATATTATAAGACCTTTGCATCTGACTTTGTTTATAGTAAAGTGGGATTGAAGTGGAGACAGAAATAGGTCATCTTGTTTCCATCTTTGTTAGGGTGATTACATAGTCACGCACGCTTACGCTGCGGTTTTAGTTTATTAGAATATATTCTGTGCGCCACGCACCAGCGCGAGTGGTAAGCGGTGCGGGACTCGAGACAGATGTTGTACCGTTTGGGACTAGTCATAACAAGCGCCCGAGGCGCGCGCCGCGCCTTGTGCGCTCTGTGTGCACATGAAAACTAGTTGCATATGACAAGCACCCAAAACGCAGCGTTCTGTGCGCGTGCCTCGTGCGCTTGTTATAACTAGTCCCTATTATAGTAAAACTTACCTGCGCTAACTTTAGACATGCTCTGTGACTTTAGTCTAAAAGTCACGAACCGATACACAACACCCGATAAGTACCGATACTTTTCTCTATGGTCATGACGCTTTTGCCGCTTGTGGCGTCAACTGACTGCTCTATAGTCATGACGCTTTTGCCGCTTCTGGCGTCAACTGACCTCGTAGAGTATATAATGTTCTGTGCGGAAAGATAGTTCTGTGCAACTGACTGTGAAACTAGTCGTGGGCTCGAAGTGCTCGAACCACAAAGTACATTATAGCTCGAACTCAATGGTGGGCATGGTGGGCATGGCCAAAAACCACGCTGCCTCCATTGTGTCCGACAGAGATAGTATCAGTGATGAGCAGTTAGAAGCTGGTCTACATCATGGACAACGTATAGTTCGCACGCACAGAAACACCGTACCGAACAATTTTAGTAAAAAGAGCGCGTAAAAAATTACGAAAAGTCCTTTGGAAAATGGAGTTTTATGAAAAAACCACTGCATGAATCAATTAGAAATAAAATTAATTGACTTCTTCGATAATTGTGCTGTGTCGGTACGGATTACGATTTGTTTTCGAGATTTCATACTTCTTGTATTAGTTATTTACGCCCAAAGTTGCGTTAAAATTAGCAAGAAAAACGAATCTTTGCTGGCTTATAACTTTTTAATGGCTTTTTATTTTACTATTCTGCTTCCATACAGACAAAATTACTAATGAGACCTAACGATATCATGTTAAACTTTGAATGTACGATATCAAACAGTGGAGTAAAACCGCCCAGAAATTTGTATGGAAAAAATATCAAATTGTTTCACCTTCAAAAGGGTCGCGTGGCTCCGCGAAGCTGAGCCTCGCGAGTTTTAAACGTAGGCACACTCTAGTCTGAATCCCCTGCGTTGAAATTTTTCATCGGTTATTTTATAAAAATCATAGATAAGTGCAATACCTACGCGTTCAAAATGTATGGAACAGCAGATTTTATTATTCGGTTCTCTAGGTAAGTCATTGAGGTATTATTGTACTGTACATAATACCTCAATGAGGTAAGTTTGACGTTTTTGAACGCTTTTTACAGAATTTAACAGCACAGCTAGGCATTTTACACGGAGCTCCGCGCACCCTATATAACGATTAACGAAGTGCGTTAGAATCGATTTGAAAGTAGTTTTTTGAACGTATGTAATAGTATGTACACGAACATTTTGTTGTTGTTCCAGAGGGGAAGTGTTCGTAAGGCTTCTCCAGTCATCCTACTCAATCAAAGCATAAAAAATATCAATACAACGAATACAACTCTGTAAGTTCGTGGAATCCTATTGAAGACTATTTCATGAAATCATGACATTTGAGGATTATACTAATTTAATTGTATTGCTGACACTGACCTGCAAATTGCAAAAAACGTAAGAATATTTGAATTTCGCGGGCTACCTTAGCGCATCCCCCAGGTTCACTGGGTAAAAGAAATAGTAGATTGTTATACAAGGAGCTAAAATGACCCATTATAACGAGGTAGTTTTACTCCCGAGCTTTAGCGAGGGAGTAAACAGAAACCGAGGTATAATGGGTTTTTAGCGCCGTGTGTTACACTCTACTTTTCACTACGATTGCGAGAAAATAAAATAGTAAATTGAATAAATTAATTATTTATTGATGTGCCTCCGGAAAACATACAGCATTGTTTATGAAGAAGCAGTGTATACTTAGCCTTATATGCGCGGTCAATAGTACTGATACTTTAGTTTAACTTTAGAATACTAGATGGCGTAACTATCGTCGACGTTGTATTTACTCTGTGCCAGCTAGGACGCGGGAACCGCTGTCACTTTCCGAATTCATAGCGTTGTGTACTTTCGCCGCGTGCGGTCGAAATCCAAAAATATTCGGTTAATCGTTTAACCTTTTCTAAAAATGATTTGTCATAGTATAATGCTGATGCTACGGCTACACTGGTACGATAAAGCGAAGATTCGCGTTGTCGCGACACGTCTGGACAAGATATTCGTCACGTCGCGAATCATTCACGCGTATTTACCCGGCTACACTGTCGCGATAAAGCAAAGATTCGCGTTGTCGCGACACGTCTGGACAAGCAATTCGTCACATCGCGAATTATTCACGCGAACTCGAAGCCTTCGCGCGGCTGTCGGTAAATTACTGAACACCAAAGGATTTTATCGCGACAGAGTTCGTGCTGCTGGCCACACTTCGCGCACTATTTGTTTACAGCGAGACGTCGAGAGTTTTGCATGTATTTGTCTTGCAACACGTAACTTCACGTCAAAGCGCGTATTTTGCGTACCTATAATATTTAAATTTTGTCGTAAGTACCTAATTACGAATTGGAGCAATTAAAAAATATTTGGAACTCATCGTTAATTATGAAGCAGAAACAGTGCTATGGAACCCGCAAGAGACGAATCATTAAAACAAAACAATTTTAATTACTATAGAACACATCTTAATAAATATATAACGTCGAGCGGCGTGCGAGAGAGAGCGCGCGAAGTTTAGTTCGCGATAACGCGACAAATGTAGCCCCAGCTTTCGAGTTCGCAGAATGATTCGCGATGTGAAGAACTGCTTGTCCTGATGTGTCGCGACAACACGAAATCAAAAACAATCTTCGTTTTATCGCGACAATGTAATGTAGCCAGTATAGTTCGTCGTAGAGCGAACACGAACTTTATAGTTTTTGTCGCGACAACGCGACACGAATCTTTGCGTGACAGTATAGCCGTAGCATAAGGCTACACTGGTACGTTATCGCGAACTTTACTTCGCGCGCTCTCCCTCGCACACCACTCGACGTCTCGCTGAGCAACAGAGTGCGGACGAAGTAAAGTTCGCGATAACGTACCAGTGTAGCCGTAGCATTAGACAATTTAGTAGCGCATTAATTATTGATTGTATTTTCAATATTAATAAGATTAAAATAACGGTTTTTTCGTAATGAATCCCGCGCCGAGTGACGAACCCGATGAGGCCACCGCCGAGGCCAACGGTTTTTTCATAATTAATTCCGCGCCGAGTGACGAACCCGATGAGGCCACCGCGCCGGGGCCAATCGGTCGATCGTTTCGAACTCGCCGATTTCCGAGAGGGATCAAGGAATAAGAAAAGGAGGACAGCTCGTGCGCTAGCAGTTCATCGGACAGCGAAGCCGAACGAGAGGTACCTCCACGCAAGAAACAAAAGCGGGATTCACAGGTAACGGTCGGATCGACGCGGTACTCAAGCAGGTTAGTTTTCTTACAAACTTTATAATGCACCAACAATACGAACCGAATACTAATGTGAACACAAGTAACGTCACACGTTCGATCAAACGTCTGAGCTGGCAGATCAAACTGATCAGATCTGGGCTGGCTTCAGTGCCGTACCTATTTTCCTCCGTAACATGCTGGGTCGCGGAGACCTTGCTTGCGTTGGGATGTTGTTCTAGTCTACCTAGACAACTTCCTTTTGGTCAACTAAGACCAATCCAAATTATATCTTCAGGCTGCGGAAGCCGTAAGCACTTGGCACACCTAAGTTGGTTGGGAAAATCAACCACCAAAAATCTATCTTGGTAATAACTGAAGGTTGTCATACCTTGACATACGTTGGCAAACAGCTGTAAATATAATGTCCCTACCATTAAAAATAAGACAAAGCATAATACACAATCATTAGACTAGTTGTTGTTGAAAAGTCCCGTAAACCTCCGGGAACTGCAAAGGCTCAGTTAAATTTGCCAACTTTCTTATTCCCTAAGGAAGACTATACCGTCGCAAAATGTAAATATACCTGTGACACTGCAATAAGACACGACCAACGGCAAAAACAGCTGCTGCCTTAAGTTGTGTATCAAGGCATAATGTGGTGGCGCAGAGCCACAAGTCACACGTTGCCTAAACACTAAAAGCCTGCTACCCTTTTCCATCCGATGACGGACGCTTCGGATTGGGTTCAGGGTGCCCACATAGACGGGGAATTTAATGTCATGTGCAAGGGAAACTCACCCAGATGATGGCATTGCCACAAAACATTTGCAATACGCAGTAATAGCATCAAAACGGATGCGAAAACGTTGCAGAAGTCACACGTACTGAATGTGCTGATCAGTCAGACAATCGTACCGTGATTATGCTTGAACCAGAGCGTTAGGGTTACTAGCTCTATCCTTTAAACTATTACACCTCACAGACAAAGTGAATATAACCCTATAAGCCCATTATCTGCCGGGGAGACACAATATAATAGGGACAGGCTATCACAAGGAAAACAACCCGCGGAATAGCATCTTCTATCTCGAACAACAGCTAGTCTTTCAGTATTGGGGACTTCAATTCAAAATCATTCATTTCAAAATCTTCCAGAAATGGATTTGTTTGCAACACAAGAAACCACGTTAGTAAAAAACTACGTATCTCTAGACTGCAGAGATCGATCGGGAATTTACTTGATAGTGGCTCCAGAGTGGCCTCAAGGTTTCTGTTGACATGGTGCTCCAACTCTCAAGTACATAAACCCAAAATATCCCCAACCTGCTGACATCGCAAAAATTTTCATGTTTTGCTTTCTAAACGGGAATTCGTCCTATAGTACTATCCTTTCCCATAAATCAACAGTCTTTACTTTTGCGGCCCTCGTGTGAAACAATAAATCTTTTCTAATTTCACTATAAAACACACCCAAAAGGTAATATGTAGTAGTAGCCAAACCAAAACCATTACGGCCATCGTTCAAGTGGGATCCATATATCGTACTAAATTGGCTAGAATCGAATGCTAAAGATACATTGTTATTTATAGTTTTGTTGCTGGCATCTGGCTGTAGGGATTTAACTTTGCTGAAACTCTCATATTACAGCTTCTTGGATAACGACGATAATATCTAATTAATCGGTTGAAGAACACTGAAGAGACGCGATCGAAGTTTTATTGTTATTACGCCTGTGGGTTTTGAGTGTCCATTAATGTGTTTAAAACTGCATTTGGATCTAAAACCAACAATAATCGACAATCCGTATGGAAACTGTCACAACATAATGATAAAAGCTTAATTATGTTCTGTCTTAAGTTAGACTAGTAATAACTATTACCAAGATTCCGTGGTTAATTTGAACAATCTTTTTATCACTGTATTTAGAACAAAAGCTGCCTCACGCATTATAATTGGGAACCGAGTAAGCACGGTTGTCAGAGATAGTGGCATTCATGCTTCTCCGATACTGTAGGTCAGCAGCAACTTCCTTAAATCGGTTAGATAATCAACCAATTGATGATATTCTATCGTGATATCTTTTCTATACCCCGTGGGGTATAGAAAAGACAGTCGTAATTCATTTTTCAATACATTTTCTTTAACGTAAAAATAAACAATCATCTGTAATACATTCCTAGAGAATTTCATCTATCATCGTAAAACATCTAAATCGTTATTATCGGTACCTTTATCTGTGCTGATATTTTATTTTTCCATGTGGAATTTAAAATACATTATTGTGATAACTAATAGAATATAAATAAAATAAAAACTTACTACAAAAATTTTACTACTCTAAGTACGTTAAGTCTCAGAATAAAAATTTGATCATCATAGCGTTGTGTTTGGCCTACTTATAATATTTCACCAGCAGATAACAAACACGTCTTCATAAACAATGCTGTATGTTTTCCGGAGGCACATCAATATAGCGGTTTTACATTAAAATAAAACCGATATTATGTGCCGAGAGGGAAAACATACAGCATTGTAGGAAGTTCTTCCTGGTGAAGACTATGAATTCGGAAAGTGACAGCGGTTCCCGCGTCCTAGCTGGCACAGAGTAAATACAACGTCGACGATAGTTACGCCATCTAGTATTCTAAAGTTAAACTAAAGTATCAGTACTATTGACCGCGCATATAAGGCTAAGTATACACTGCTTCTTCATATACAATGCTGTATGTTTTCCCTCTCGGCACATAATATCGGTGTAAAACCGCTATATTAAAAATTATTTCTTTTCCTTTCTCATCCAGATGCAAATTAGGGTCTCCATTCTCACTAGATGATGACATTTTCACTGTTGTAAATCATATTACGGTCACCAATGCAATTTATTGGAGAAAAATTAGAAATATATCGCACCAGTCTTTTTTTTATTTCCTCTGTAGCCGCAACGCAATGCACGCAGTCTTCCGAAAAAGATGCCGCTTTAAAAAAAAAAGTTCTTTTTTTTTTGTTAAACAGTAATAAGTCGAGTCCTTATTCATGATTATCTTACCTATCTTACGTATCTTACGTATCTTACGTATCTTACCTATCTTACCTATCTTACCTATCTTACCCATCTTACCTATCTTACATATCTTACCTATCTTACCTATCTTACCTATCTTACCTATCTTACCTATCTTACCTACCTATCTTACATATCTTACATATCTTACCTATCTTACCTATCTTACCTATCTTACCTATCTTACCTATCTTACCCATCTTACCCATCTTACCCATCTTACCTATCCTACCTATCTTACCTATCTTACCTATCTTACCTCTCCTACCTCTCCTACCTATCTTACCTCTCCTACCTATCCTAAGAACCTTCTCCTTACTATAAAAAACACAACAAAAAAAGAATTAGCGAAATTGGTCCAGCCGTTCACGCGTGATGCCGTGATCAAGGAAATAGGGATTCTTTTTTATTGTATATAAATAAGAACAAAGACTTTTTCGTTTTTGGGTGGTAGGCTCGTTGGAAACAGACAAAAATTTAAAAAAAATTACTTTAGCCCCTAGAGGATGAAATGCTATTTTATCTTCGCTCTAGTACGCTACAATGACGGATTTTTTGAGCAAGAGTAGTGAAAACATGTTTTCTTATACCATGGGGTTCAGCCTTAAGGGTACAGACAGTAATTTATCAAGTTAAACAGTCTCGATGTTACATAAGGTAAAGTTATTCTATGAAAAAAGTGTAGGTGGTTACGTGTGTTAAGTATGTGAGTGAATGCATATGTCGCAGTAAGATGGTTATATTATAGCCGTGATATAGTTATGTCCCTAGCGATATAACGTTATGTAGTTATATGAAAGCGGTTCATAACTATCTTACTAGGAATATAACTATGATACGAGCTAGACCTTGTAATATTACTGTTAGGTCACTCCGACCGAATAGGTTAGGTTAGAACTATGACCAACTACGCGCGAGCCGAGCCAAAAGTCGAAATTGGTCGCAGTAACAAAATTAGGGCACTCCGACGGCGACAGTTATTATCATTCACCTCCGTTTCCAAACACCATCAGTTAGGTACAGTCTTGGTGTCGATGTCGTCTTAAATATGTATGTAGAAACGACTGAATAAAATAGTAGATTACTAGCTGCCCGTCCCGGCTTCGCACGAGTAGCACTAAGTACTTATCTACGGCTACCCTACCTACCCTATAAACCTTCCCTGGACTACGACAAACATTTCAAGACCAAAATCAGCCAAATCGGCCCAGCCGTTCTCGAGTTATAAAATTACAACGAAAAGTGGCATAGATTTAAAAAAAAAAAGGGAATTTAATTCGAGGGATACAAGGACAGAGACAATTTTTTTTTTCACGAGTTGTGTACTCTACTTTTTACCATTGACTGCGAGAAAATAAATAGTAGTGTAGTATTTATGTTTAACTTCGTAGTTGTAGTATTTATAAGGCTACCTCGTTGCGCGTAGGTCTAGTGGTCGCATGCGCTAATGCTGTGCATGAGGTCCTGGGTTCGATTCCCAGGTCGGGCAAAGTATTCTAAGGTTTTTCCAACAGGAATTTCTCAGTAGCAGCCTGGAGTCTGGAATTGTGCACTGTTGATGGCAGTAGGCTCGCCCCCTATTACATGGGACTTAAAAACATAATTGGTGAAATGTGGGTGTTCTACAGGTACACCTCTGCCCAAATCTTCGGGGAAATAAGGCGTGATGATTGTTATGTTATTTATATTTATCACATTTTTGGCGGTAACAAATTATCTACTATAATTGCTGCTTTAGAACAAAATTATTCCTGAGTCAGTGTCTCATTTTCGTCACTGGAAGAACTAATTTTATTATAATTATGTTAAAAGATTTTCCAATGACATTAAAACAACCACATTAGCAGATAGAAAAGAATCTAACTAATATAGATAGACGGGATATTTTTTTTTAATTGTAATCGAATAGTTCTATGGAATAGCTCCATTTGGCCAGCCAATATAGGTACTTTCAATAAAGGCTTCATTTATTTTTTGTACATAATTCGTATAATACGTGCTGTTCCAAATTCAGAATGTTTTTATTCTCTTGTGAGTAAAAGAACGTCTTATTCACTGTTATCGATGAATAAAATGCCCTTTTTCGAGTGACAATGGTAAAAAATATTTTATACCATTCCCCCTCTAAAAAGCTTATTTTATTCACTGAAAACAGTGAATAAAAAGCTCTTTTAATCACTATTTTGGTGTTTGAATTTAGAACACGTCAATATATTCGACCGCCATCTCAATGCTATACAACCTCCTTAACACTTTCGACACCACCCATTTTCATAGAACTCATACGCCATGCCGCCATACATATTGGAAGTCTACGACTTTTATTATTCGTAGTTGGAAGTGAAACCTCCGGGAGGGTTACCGGCATTACGTTTTGTTAAAATATACATCAGATTTTATTTTCACGGTTTATAATCTGTATTCGCTAAGAAAAACTTTTATTTAAAATGAGCCTTCGGCGAGGGCTCCCGGCATTCCATATGCGACTAGGTGAACCCTCCAGGAGGGCTCCCACCACTGAATGTCTATATTTAAAATGAGCCCTCCGCGAGGGCTCCCGGCGTCCTATATCCAAGTAGGTGAACCCTCCTGGAGGGCTCCCGACACTGAATGTCTACATTTAAAATGAGCCCTCCGCGAGGGCTCCCGGCATCCCATATCCAAGTAGGTGAACCCTCCAGGAGGGTTCCCGACACTGAACGTCTACATTTAAAATGAGCCCTCCGCGAGGGCTCCCGGCATCCCATATCCAATTAGGTGAACTCTCCAGGAGGGCTCCCGACACTGAACGTCTACATTTAAAATGAGCCCTCCGCGAGGGCTCCCGGCATCCCATATCCAAGTAGGTGAATCCTCCAGGAGGAATCCCGACACTGAACGTGTTAACCTTTTATTAAATGTCTATTTTCGCTTTTCTCGTAGTCATGGTATAAAGTATAGTATGCAACTCTTGAATAAAACGGATTTATATCGAGGGCCATGAATCACTCGCGTCGCTCAGGATTCTAACACTTGAATCAATCACTCCCTACGGTCGTGATTCAGTCGTTAGAATCCTTCACTTGATCGTGATTCATCTATGGCCCTCACTTTAAATCCGTCCTTTATTCATTAGTTGCATAATATACTATCTATGACATAACTATAAACAAATGACAAACTAATGTGTCTTGAAAATAAATGCATTAACTTATTTAAAGATTTTTGTACAACCTAAAACTTGATCACAAAAAAAAAACGTCATTAGTCGCTACTCGCAACAATGTTTGCGAGTAGTGTAAGGATCCGCAGTGATATCCCGCGAAATTCAATATTTTTTAGGTTTTTTGGTGGTTTCTAGCGGTGACATGACTTTGTATGAACCATGTATGAACTTCTGTCTAATGTCAAAAATATGTACAAGAAATGTACGAAATTGTACGCTAAATAAAAAAAAGTGATAGTACACTTTTTTTTATTTAGCGTACAATTTCGTACATTTCTTGCAATTTGCAGGTCGACACGTTTTTTGCAATTTGCAGGTCAGTGTTAATTGTATTTATTTGATAGAGATTTTTAAGTGTGACCATCCACAGCCAAGGGCGTCGCTAACCTATGGCCCAGGGGGGGCAAGTTGATATATATGGAGGATGGCAAAAGTATGATTTGTAGGTACAGTCAAGAGTCAAGAGCACATGAAGATTTACACTTGTAGTGAGACTCCTACCTTTACGGTGCACAATGGGGCCAAAATTGATGCTGGTGAACATTTGATAAGAGCATAAGAATATTTTTTATAAGGCAGAAGGATACACAATCAAGAGAGTGGCGGCGTGCGCCGCGGCGCGGTACGTTACCTACTATTTTGGATCGTGATTTGCTATTTGTTTTGACGAAATTTTAAGTACCTACCTATACGTTTTCCCCACAGTCATTGAGTACTTGCGTGGACCCTGTCGGCTCAATTTTCCCAACATAGGCTCGCACTCCCTGTGACACCCGTGTTATTCCGTTTCGTTTTAGTTAAAGAAAACAACTAAGTTTATTATTACTATTTTTATTGCAAAGTCATGTTAATAAATATACTTTGGCAGAACAAAAAGATTCTAGCTTTCACAAATATTATACAAATGTGTCGACATACAGTACCTATTTATTTAAGACATAAATCTTGAAGATCGTGTTATTATTATACTTTACTGCTTGAGGCGCTAGTGGTATGGAATTCCAGAAAATCTTTGAGTAATGTAGTTCGTCTTTTTTCTGCAATATCCATTTGGTTTTCTAAGTCTCCTCTATCAGTCGTTTCTGCCCTCTCTACCTTCCATGATAAGTTTTCAATTTCAGCTTCTAACTGTGCCTGAAATAAAAATAGTAACATTAAAATAGTAGATAGTTTAATTTACAAAATCTTGTTCATGAACTTTCTTTATAAAGTATATTACATTATGTTTATACTAACTTGCTGATACTCAAAAAGCTCTTTTCGAGGACCATTATCCATGTAGTAAGCATAGGGATATGTATACTGCAAAGTGTATCGACACCTCTTCAATAGCTTTGCTGAATCCCAAAGATATTGCCAATCTATCCAAGTGCCTTCACCAGCCATAACCTAAAAATAGATAAAACTTATACCTGTGCTTAGGATAAAATAAAGTCGTTTTTATTAGACATCTGTGTGGGTTAGTTAGTTGTTCTACAGTACACTATGGGTTTTCATGGATTTCATTTGGAAAATTAATTCTGGAAGGATTTGTATAAGGGTGTTCCACAAGGATCAATATTGGGTCCTTTCCTCTTTTTAGTATATATTACTGATCTACCCCATTTGTTAAAAACTCAACCACAAATGGTGTTAATTGCTGATGATACTTCATAATTTTTTTAAATTAATAGACGTGCATCAAATCTTGACGACGTAAATAACGCCCTGCAGCAGGTCCAAAATTGGTTCACTGCTAATAATTTAGTAATAATTTAGTATTAAATGGGAAAAAAACTAAGTGCATAAGATTTTCTTTACCAAATGTCAAAAGTAGTAATTGTGAGATAGTATTAAATCAAGAGGAAACTAGAATTCGTCGATCAAACTGTTTTCCTGGGGATCACGCTCGACTCTAGGCTTCAATGGGGTCCTCATTTAACATCCCTTTCAGGACGACTGAGTTCGGCAGCATATGCTGAGAAAAATCCGTCAATTTACGGATGTAGATACCGCGAGGCTAGTCTATTTTAGTTACTTTCATAGTATTATGTCGTACGGTATTCTACTATGGGGACGGGCTGCAGACATCGAGTCTATTTTTATTCTGCAGAAAAGAGCGATCAGAGCCATATATGGCCTCCGCAGGCGCGACTCTCTAAGGGAACTGTTTAAAAATATTAACATCATGACGGTACCTTGTCAATATATCTATGAAAACATTATATAAGTAAGGAAAAATCTACATCTTTTTAGTAAAAAAGGTTCAAGACACAATTATATCACTAGGAATAGGGACCAATTAGTTCAACCGGGTTTCAGGCTGGCTAAAGTAGACTCATCATTCATGGGGTACTGTTTAAAATGCTACAATAAAATACCTCCACATATTTCAGCTGAATGAAACGAAATTTAAATCTTATATTAAACGCACACTATGCAGTCAAGCATATTATAAGTTGGGGGATTACATCGCTGATAAAAATGCTTGAATCAACGCTGGTCCTGCTCCACAAGGGCGCATAAACTAATTGTATAGCATCTGAAAATACTGTTGGAGCTGCGGAAGATTTTAAAAACTATCTTTGTATTGTATAAATTCAATCTCTTAGCATTGTATAATTGCAAAGCACATGTGTGAGTACTATGTACAGACTATAAAGCTACCATTTAGGTACTGGGTATGTCTTTCATTGACTTGAATGTGCCCTGGCGGCCATAGATAATACACTTGCTGAGAGTATGTCATGCTCACTCTAATGTCACGCTGACGGTGGCGTGTGTGTTGGATCATTTAGCTCCCTTCAAAATGGTTGAACTCATTGAACTGAATGGTGCTAATCCATGCGTCATGTTCGTGAACGGGCGCCGTCAGTTGTGACTGGTCATCTCATAGGTGCCATGGCTTATTTTAATTTGATTTAATTTTTGAATTGTTTTATTTTTGTTTTTTTAATCTTTTTATTACGGACGCTTTTAACGTTTTGCATCGTTCTCACATGTATAAGTTCAACATGAATGATGTAACCAAATTTTTATTTAAAAGAGTGTCCATGGAGTTTCTTGCCCGTTCTTCTCCATAGGAACCTACTACGCTTTGGAATGGGCATATAGCTTCATCTTTTCTGACTGACCGAACCCTTGACAATTCAAAATTGCCTGTAATTGGTTTATTTGAAATAAATAGTTTGAGTTTGAGACGTTTAACTGAGATATAGCACTCAAATCTCGATATTTTGATATTTCGCCACATTAGTAGATTGCACCTGTGTGAAGCAAGGTCACTAGTGCTTGTATAAGATAATTTATTCAGCCATTACTGGCACAGAACCCTGTTTAGCTAAAATATAAATAGTACAGGTCCTAATCCTAATGAACCCAAATGGAACCCAAATTTACTAAAGAATTCATAATTTTATGATGAATTTTGCTAAGACAATGCACTTGTTAAAATCAGTTAACTGCTAATGGGCTGTTATTCACATCAATCAGAAATGGAGGATCTCATTGTATCAAGTAACCTTTTAAGTGACATTAATTATCTCTCATTTAACTTTCTCTTGTTGGAGCATCATAATACCTTACCTTTTGATTAATTCGCCTTTTCAAACTAGCTAAAGTCTGTTCTTCCAATTTAAGAGATCGAGCATGATTTTCCCATCTTTCATAGTAATGTAAATACTTTTTTAAAGCTTCTCTTGCCTGAAAAAAGAAAAATTGAAATTAGTGTATTGTGCTAGCACCCAAAATAATAAATAATAAAGTAAAATAGTATAATAATTACATGAGTGCTTACTTGAGCATGTTGGCTATCAGAGGTCAAATTGGGATCCTCTTTATAGCGACTACATTCATAATATTCGGAGCCATGTGATTTCCAGTCTCCCAGGCAAACCCAACAAAAGTCATGTCTACATGCACCACACTGCATATGGTTGCAGCCACCATTTTTCTCTATGCAGATCTGGCACTTGGGGCAGTCCTGTAACCATAAATAACAGTTCACATTAATATATTTATTATTAAAATCTTTACCAAAATTCAACAGAAGATATTGATGATGAACCCATTTTTTCTTCTCAGTCTATCACTAGCCACTACAGTGTGACACATAAAAAACAATCAAAGCTGAATATTTAAACTAAATTCTTTACCATAACCTCACTTTATCATAACAATATAAATATACATTATTATTATCGTGATTAAGATAAATAAATACTGTATGACAAACATGATAACTTTTCCTTTACCTTGGTATGGGCACTAATGTAGTTGGCAGTTTCAGAATCATCAGCGCATTTTGTGAGCCAGCGGCGAATAGTGGGGCAGTCCGTTGGTGCATGGTGTGGAGCTCCACATGAAAAGCATGTCAAAAGTTCACACCCCTGGCATTCCACGCGACGGGCGCCTTCACGAACCCATGCCCGAAATATCCACTAAAATAATAATAATTTCCTGAATAAATTAAATACAGAAACAAAAACTATTGAAGCACATAAAATATTGAATAATTTTCACTGTTAACAGGAATATCCTAACCTGACAGTTGGGACCTGGGCAGAATCTAAGCTCTGGGTGTGATTTCACATGATCCTTGAACATAAACTGCTGGTATCTTTCCCGCAGTACAGGCTTGGTCACATGTGAAAGCACAAAGTCTTCAGGGGCTCTCAGTTCACAGTCTTGTGCCATACATAGAATGGTGTTTGATACTCCTGAAACACAATAGATAATTTAGAGTTTTTATCCATTTTGTCTCCATCAAAACAATGAACAAGAAGATCATGTGAGTGTTCAGTTTGCTGCCAAATACGGTATTATATTGTTTTCCATAATATTATTTGTCCTATTATTGTTTTCCATAATCGTCCCCACTCATAATATTTACTTGCACTATTATCATTTATACTAATAACGTTTGCCATATCAACTTATTTGACATAACTTTTATTTGCCATAATATTAGTTTCCATAATAACATGTGTCATAATCATTAGATTCTATAAGTAACACATTACATAATCGACACTTGACATAAGCAACATTTAACATTATTTAGAAACGTCACAGACAGATGTCCTCAGTATTGTATTATATGATATGTATTATTCCGAATGTTCATTTAAATACATACATACGTACATTTGCAAAATAGGATAGGTTAGGTTAGGTTTTCTTGTTCAGACAATAAACAGTTTGTCAAATTCGAAACGGGTAGGTTAGGTTAGGTTAGAACTGTGACCAAACAACGCGCGAAGGCGAGCGAGCGTAGCGAGCGTGCCGCGGCAGCGGCCGCCGAGTGCTAGATTTCCTCTTTTGCAAAGCAAGCATGCATGGCAGATTAGGGTAATTTTTAGGTTTTCTTGTTCAGACAATAAACAGTTTGTCAAATACGAAACGGGTAGGTTAGGTTAGGTTAGAACTGTGACCAAACAACGCGCGAAGGCGAGCGAGCGTAGCGAGCGTGCCGCGGCAGCGGCCGCCGAGTGCTAGATTTCCTCTTTTGCGAAGCAAGCATGCATGGCAGATTAGGGTAATTTTTAGGTTTTCTTGTTCAGACAATAAACAGTTTGTCAAATTCGAAACGGGTAGGTTAGGTTAGGTTAGAACTGTGACCAAACAACGCGCGAAGGCGAGCGAGCGTAGCGAGCGTGCCGCGGCAGTGGCCGCCGAGTGCTAGATTTCCTCTTTTGCAAAGCAAGCATGCATGGCAGATTAGGGTAATTTTTAGGTTTTCTTGTTCAGACAATAAACAGTTTGTCAAATTGAAACGGGTAGGTTAGGTTAGGTTAGAACTGTGACCAAACAACGCGCGAAGGCGAGCGAGCGTAGCGAGCGTGCCGCGGCAGCGGCCGCCGAGTGCTAGATTTCCTCTTTTGCAAAGCAAGCATGCATGGCAGATTAGGGTAATTTTTTGGTTTTCTTGTTCAGACAATAAACAGTTTGTCAAATTCGAAACGGGTAGGTTAGGTTAGGTTAGAACTGTGACCAAACAACGCGCGAAGGCGAGCGAGCGTAGCGAGCGTGCCGCGGCAGCGGCCGCCGAGTGCTAGATTTCCTCTTTTGCAGAGCAAGCATGGTACATACTGAACTAGCATTGTTGTGCTAGTATGGGCAAATGAACATTAATAAATGTTATGGAAAACGACATTATTGAAAATAAAAAATATAGCTAATGAATTTATGGATTAAAATTATTATGACACTTGATCGATTATGACCAATGAAATTAGTGAAAATGATTTTATGTCATTTCAAGATTATGGCAACTGAAGCGTTATTACTAATGAAATTATGGCAAATAAAATTATGGCATATAAAATTATGGCATTTTAAATTATGGCAAACATTAGTAAACCGCCAAATACGCTATGTTGTGACAGCATAACATAGCAAACATGGTCAAGTGACTCACAACAACAATTTTGATTGTAAGTCCTTAAATCTACAAAAAAAAAGATAATGATTACATAATACAAAAATATGTAACTGAGATCAACATCAAATACCCTGGGGGTCAAGTCTACTAATTTTACAAACGTCACAATGGTTGCTCGATGGTGAGTTTTTGACAGATTTTGTATGGCAAATCTGTCAAAAACTAACAATCGAGAGACCATTGTGACGTTTGTAAATTAGTAGACTTGGCCCCCGGATGTTTAGCAAACTATGACCATCCTTATGTTACTCTGTTTCCTAAACAGGGCATACATGTCTGCTGATTCTGACTCTCAAGCAAAAAAGAATAATTTATTGTGTATGTTTGATAGCTTGTAGCAACAACTGATTATGAATGTCCATTAATTTTCATTCAGTGACTAACCCAACCCATGATAAAATTGCTGATAGATAAGTTAATAGAATCTAGGATTTGAGATAATTATGTCCAAATTGAAATAGTATTATGGAAGTAATGGTTTTCAAGTTGCAGAGAATACAGGTTACTTTTAGTCACTAATGTTATGTCTGTTGTTTCATGAGTCCCCCAATACAGCGTACCAAACTGACAAACTACCATGCACTGTAAGGGGACATGTTCTATGAACCAGAATTGATAAAATCATTATATTTACCTTGCATAATTTGTACTTCAAAATGCATCGCCCAGCAGTCATTGCAGAAGTAATGTCCACAAGCAAGTGCACTGTATTTGTGTATGGGTGGAGTGTTGGCACACACGGCACAGCTGGACCTACTGGAGCCCCCCTGCGTCAAGGGCGCGCGCGACTTCACGCGACTGTATACCAACACCTCATTTGCATTCTCCTTATACTTATTTATAATCTCTTGAGCATTCCATTCATATGCATGGAGTGTTACCTACAAACACATCAATTTGTTACACTAATCTAGCCCTGCTGTCAACATTCATATTCAACAATATAGAAGACAAACCTTGGCCAGTGAAGGCGTTATCTGAAGGCTATTGCTGAGCAATTCTATCGATTCATTCAACAATTTTTCTACTTCTTCCACCTTTAGGCAGGTATATAAAAAATATTCAGGGTCCGATTTAGTTCGATCCACAGCTTCCATGTCACAGTCATCCTGCTCTCCATAGTAATCATAGTCGTCTCCATCGTTGTCAGAATATTCCATATCAGATTCCGCAGACATTTTGTTGGTTGTTGTATGGTTGCTGGATATCAAGATGAAACGAAGATGACGGAAAACACTGTAAAATTTGATTTCAATTTAAAACATGTCCCAAAATTTTTACACATTATAAATATCGTGGAAAAATATTCCCGTACTTGTTTAGTTATAAATCAAGGGATTCTGCACGGTAATAACAACAACAACTGAACTTATGAAATATATATTATATTAGACTATTTCGTTCCCTTGTCTTTTTTTTTCTTTTCTTTCTTTCTGTTCTTCACTTCACAGCACAGACTAAGTAGTACTCTCCACAGGCTCTGCAGTCTGTGGCACAGAGTATGTAACTTTAGGCTCTGTGGGAGATTAAAATAGAGTGCAAGCAAGTTCTATGACTATCTATCGACATAATTTATTTAGAATTTAGGCGATTTATCAAGGGTAGTTCTGTGAACTTCTGTGTCTCTGTCTGTGAGACATGTCACGGCTCCATACAACGTGCTGTCGGTTCACACATTTGCCAAACCTCTACTTACAAGCACCTTGCTTTCGATCTGCTGTATGCCGCTGCATGCCAATCCGATTGTGCACAAATGATAATTATTTATTTTGTAAATTGGTTAACCTATTCGACCGCGCTTTTGAGGGTATTGGGGATTTTTGACGCATCCACACCGCAGTGCGGTCGAACCGGAACCGAAATAACACTTTTACACACATTACGTACATTTTCTGATTTAGTTCGTTAAACGTTGGTGAAACGGTCAAACCGCTGAGTAAGTTCGTCGGCGATGTAACAGGTTTGAAATTTTGCTCGTAGCCCGCCTTAGTTCATAGTTTCGTACGTCTGTCATCGCAGCGAGTCGCGAGCCGCCATTTCGTTTCAACATTCGTGTAATGTTTGTTTAGTTTGGTTCTGAAAATGCGATAACATCGAGATACAGTGTGAGCAAGCTTCACGTGTGTCACTATTCAAGGCAATGGCACGTAAAATTTAATCGGAGAGGCAACCGGATGGCGATTGGTAATCTGGATCTTGAAATGATACCGAACCCCACCGTACCGTCCGAATGGACCCCAAATGGGCGGGGGCGGAGATATGGTGCGGGGAGAGCATAACATTTTTTTTTTGACATGGCATACGAAATTTAAGCTCTAATTCTAAGCAAGGAATTGTGTCTATCAATGCAATCCGGTTTTGACAAAATTGATCCTCTTTTTTAGTGAAAAATCATCGGTAAGGAGTTTCTATTGGGGGTGACTATTTTTTTTTAACTATTAGTCTTATTTATAAACGCCTCTTAAATTTTAATCAATTACTAAGCAATTGATTAGCAAAATTCTCATTCATAAACGCTATTTAGCGCTAAGAGGTCGCTAGGCAATTGATTAGTAGCTGTCAAAATTAAACACCACCGGTCCACTGCTAAGAGGATGCTAAGAGGCAAGATGACGGATTTTATTTGAATCAGCTGATCGATTCAATGGGATTATTGTGTGCTTCGAGGTTATTTTGTTCCTAATATCGAGTTGTGCCTTAGTAAATATGGATTTCGACAATCTTTTACGGGAATTCAGAATGATCTACTTATAAGAATTAAATAATTTTGAAATACCGGCGCGAAGTAGACGGAGGAAGACCTGAGTCTAATGATTACCTATTGGATAATATTCCTCTTTCGAAGTACACATGATACAAGGATTTATAGGGAAAGCTCAATCAGGAGGAGGCTCAGTAGGTGCTCAGGTGGTGGTTTGAGGAGAATGAGTTCGTGAGGCTCATCGGAGATAGTGATTGTGAACCAATGTGTTTTCCCATGTGCCCCTCATCTTATGGCGCTAGCTCTAAGGCCCATAACTAAAGAAAAGCCACGTTGTGGCAGTCGCACATAAATAAGAAGAGAATTTTATAGAAAACAATTTATTTTGATACATAATAAAGCTACATTTTTGTTATGAATTCATTATTTTTGATTTCCAATATTCTTTCTCAAAAGACATGGGTGCCTTTCTTTTCTCATGCCACTCGTAGTCCTCATCTTTTACATGTAGCATGGTCCTCCCTCATCTTTACGAGGTGAATAGTATTGTGCTAGGCGCTAGTGGGTTTCATAGCAGCAGTTAAACTTGAACCTGTAAATAAGTATAAGAACTGTTTTAAAAGATACTGAAACCCTGGTGCAAAAGCAATAGGAAGAAATATAAAGCAGACACAAGTATCTGCAAACATTTCTAAAACAGTGTAATCGTATTATCAAGCATATAGGACATGAAAATACATATCTCCTGCTTTAACATTTATTTGGTCAGACTACATTGGTTTTAAGTAAGTAGATATAAATTCAGAGATAAATACCTTTTCCTGTTTACTCCAATTTATTGGAGCTTATTATTTTCATTGCTAACATCGCAAACACAATCAAGTAAACTTAATTAAATGATTTTATTCTAATTCATATTTTCCAATGAAATTGCAGTTGACTTTTGTCTGCCAAAGTCACGACAGATACAAAAATCGTGGTAATGACAACTTTATTCTTAAAATTCTGTTTTTTAGTCGACTAATTTGATTATAACCTGTGCCGAAGGCATAATTTCACCTGATTTCACCTCTATTCCGTTTCGCAACTAATCACTTGCTAATTAGCGTTTATAAATAAACAGCCTTATTTATAAAAATCTCGCTAATCACTGATTAGCGACTGCTTAGCTAAGCAATTGGTTAGCTCTTAATGAATGCTTAAATTTTCTTTATTTATAAACGCTAATTAGCAAGTGATTAGTTGCGAAACGGAATAGAGGTAAAATTATGCCTTCGGCACAGGTTATAATCAAATTAGTCGACTAAAAAACAGAATCTATACATATAATAAAATTGTAGAAAAGTGGTGTCTGTACAATGGAAATATATGAAAAAAAAGTAGCAGGGGTTGTTATTATATCGATGCTGAACCCGAGATTGTAATTAATTTTTTTTTTGTCTGTTTGTCGGTTTGTCTGTTTGTCTGTGTGTTTGTGCACGCTAATATCAGAAACGGCTTATTCGATTTAGATGCGGTTTTCACTAATATATTGTAGTAAGCTTCACTTAACATTTAGTGTTTATTTCATGTCAATCGGTTCATAAATAAAAAAGTTATGTCAATTTAAAGAATCACATCGAACATTTGTTATAGGTTAGGCATTTCTTTCCTTGATTTTCGGTATACTTATCTTAATTTTTATTTAGGGTTTGTATCTAAATATTATAAGTATTTGGTATAGGTTAGGCATTTCTTTTCTTGATTTTCTTTATTAAGTATAAGTTTATTAGCTCAGGTTAGTAATTAATTTTTCTAGCAATTCTTTTGTTTTATAAAGTTAGTACGTTTGGTTTACACGTCTTAACATTTATTACTTAAACTGTGATAATTTTAGATACTCCATAATTGTATAATAATCTGTAAGTATTTATAATTTAATTGTTTACGATAGTACGTGTTTACTAAATAACTGTGTGTTAAGTAGTAAGTACTATTTTATTGTAAGAATGCCTCGAAGAAGATCCAACCTCTCCCAATGTAGCAGAAATGCTAAAAGGATGAGATTAGTTCGATCACAGGAATCTGAGGAAGGTCGTGAGGCAAGGCTCTCTGCTACTCGGGAACATCAGGCTAGGTTTCGTGCTGCAGAAACTTCGACTCAGCGGGAATCTCGACTGAGTTCAAATCGTTCTCGAATGGTCGAGGTCGCGAAAATTTTTTTTCATACTAATGGGGTCAAGTCATGAAAAAGGTTGAAAAACACTGCCCTACATTAATCCTATCCTACTAATTTTATAAATGCGAAAGTTTGTGAGGATGGATAAATGATGGATGAATGATGGATGGATGGTTGGATGTTTGTTACTCTTTCACACAAAAACTACTGAACGGATTTTGATGAAACTTTACAATAATGTAGCTTATACATTAGAATAACCCATAGGCTACAATTTATAAAGATTTTATGTGATTTAGCCATAATATAACGATAAGTATCAAGTAAGTCGGAAAAATTCCTGCCCTCTGAGATCTATCTTTGCGTGCGCTGCCTTTTTTTTTTTTTGGGTGTTTAATCATCCAATGACTTCTCCCGCTCTGGGCGGAGTGGAAGGGCGTGTCAGACTCTTACTGACTAAACCCCACACGTGTTCCTTCGATCCTTGATATTTCTTTGAGGCGCGCGTGGAACACGATGCGCCGTCGACCCGGGCCTGGTCCTTATCGGACGGCGAGCTGCCCGTTGCTCTCCGTCCGCAGGCCCGCGCCTACGGTGGCCGGAAATCGGCTATCAATTCCCGACGCCCGGGACGTCTCCTACGGCGGCGGCGGCTAGGGCTGGTAGGGCGCGGCCTTTGCCACTCCCTCGCGCGTTCCACCTTCTCTTTCGCGAGCATTACTGCTTTGCAGAAGGAGGTGACGGCTTGCCATGCCCTCTCGCTCCGCACCATGGCCTGAACCAGGGCCGTACGCGAGAGGCCACCGCCGCCGATCGCCTCCACGAGGACACGGCAGCGGTGGTCCACCCAAGCCGGGCAGACCTCCACCGTATGCTGCGTGCGCTGCCTAAACCGTTAGAGTTACATGAAGAAAATGTATTGTGGGATTGTTTGTCCTAAAGAGTTCTAAATAAAAGTCCGCGACAGCATCTATCTACCTTTTATGTGGAAGCCTTTATAACCAAAATAGTGAGCAATAAAAACAGTTAAATTGAATACTTTTTTTACATTGCATATTTTAGAGTATTTAGTTAATTCTTATCAAAATAAATACCTTCATGGCTTTTGGTATTTAATGTAGATAAAGTTTGTCTTTTACACTAAGTAATTTGGACAAATAGTTTAAAAGTTAGAACGATAAGAATGGCCTGCGATATTGAGTCGACGGCGCACAGAACGAGGGTGGAGGGGCGGGCCAGCCAGGAGATGACGCGCCAGAGCGCCAAGTGGAAGCTATTGCTTAATAATTATGTTCGAGAAATAACTTAAATAACGCAATTAATTGTTGAACTGTCAAAATGAAACCCATTGCTATTGTAAGTGCTACGCAATTACCCCGCTGATTTAGGACATGTTACACGTTCCTGTGGGATAATTTCCGACATCCACGCGGGCGAAGCCGCGGGCAGAAGCTAGTTTTAAGAATAAAGTTGTCAATACCACGATTTTGTATCTGTCGTGACTTTGACAGACAAAAGTCAACAATTTCATTGGAAAATATGAATTAGAATAAAATCATTTAATTAAGTTTATTTCATTGTGTTTGCGATGTTAGCAATGAAAATAATAAGCTCCAATAAATTGGAGTAAACAGGAAAAGGTATTTATCTCGGAATTTATATCTACTTACTTAAACCAATGTAGTCTGACCAAATAAATGTTAAAGCAGAAGATATGTATTTTCATGTCCTATATGCTTGATAATACGATTACACTGTTTTAGAAATGTTTGCAGATACTTGTGTCTGCTTTATATTTCTTCCTATTGCTTTTGCACCAGGGTTTCAGTATCTTTTAAAACAGTTCTTATACTTATTTACAGGTTCAAGTTTAACTGCTGCTATGAAACCCACTAGCGCCTAGCAAAATACTATTCAACCTCGTAAAGATGAGGGAGGACCATGCTACATGTAAAAGATGAGGACTACGAGTGGCATGAGAAAAGAAAGGCACCCACCCATGTCTTTTGAGAAAGAATATTGGAAATCAAAAATAATGAATTCATAACAAAAATGTAGCTTTATTATGTATCAAAATAAATTGTTTTCTATAAAATTCTCTTCTTATTTATGTGCGACTGCCACAACGTGGCCTTTCTTTAGTTATGGGCCTTAGAGCTAGCGCCATAAGATGAGGGGCACATGGGAAAACACATTGGTTCACAATCACTATCTCCGATGAGCCTCACGAACTCATTCTCCTCAAACCACCACCTGAGCACCTACTGAGCCTCCTCCTGATTGAGCTTTCCCTATAAATCCTTGTATCATGTGTACTTCCAAAGAGGAATATTATCCAATAGGTAATCATTAGACTCGTAGCGTTTGTAGGTCTTCCTCCGTCTACTTCGCGCCGCTATTTCAAAATTATTTAATTCTTGTAAGTAGATCATTCTGAATTCCCGTAAAAGATTGTCGAAATCCATATTTACTAAGGCACAACTCGAACAAAATAACCTCGAAGCACACAATAAACCCATTGAATCGATCAGCTGATTTAAATAAAATCCGTCATCTTGCCTCTTAGCATCCTCTTAGCAGTAAAGTTACATGCTCTGTGGCAGTGGACCGGTGGTGTTTAATTTTGACAGCTACTAATCGACTTAGCGACCTCTTACCGCTAAATAGCGTTTATGAATGAGAATTTTGCTGATCAATTGCTTAGTAATTGATTAAAATTTAAGAGGCGTTTATAAATAAGACTGAAAGAAAATTTAAGCATTCGTTAAGAGCTAACCAATTGCTTAGCTAAGCAGTCGCTAATCAGTGATTAGCGAGATTTTTATAAATAAGGCTGTTAATCTTTAAATAAACTTCAAAGCAATCGCATTTCCACCCCGTTGCCTCGTCCAAAAAAAAAAATTTTGCCCCTCCCCCCATATCTTCGTCCCCGCCCATTTGGGGTCCATTCGGACGGTACGTGGGGATTCAGTATCATTTCAATACCCAGATTACCAATCGCCATCCGGTTGCCTCTCCGAAGAAATTTTACGTGCCATTGCTTTAACTACACAGACGGGGCGCCGGGCGGCGGCGGCGAGCCGAGTAAATTTGACAACTTAAAAATCGCGGACTTTTCGCATGTCTATCACCCACTTTACAAAGCTTTAATCAAGCCTCAAGCATTACTCAATTAGTTTCAGTAAATCAAAAGGCAATTTTTACTTGCTGCATGCTTGAGTTTTGAGTGAGGTTCTGTAATTCGGGCCTTAGTTTGAATCTAAAAAGTGGGTCGTTCTCTATCTCATTCCATAGCCAATACACAATTTAATTTGACACTTGTCTAGTTGTCTGTCATGTCATTCACCAAAGGTCACCTTGGTGAAGTTCATGATTTTTAATTCTGTGATTTTATTAATATTTTTCGGTACGTAGTTATACATTTTACTACCGGTAAAAAACATTGTTTAATAAGTGCAGTGATAAGATATGAATAGTGATAAAATATATGTGTTGTATTATGTAATATCAGTATTTATGGCATTATTATTATTTGTAGGTGTTGGGATAAATTAAAAGTTTAAACGATGGATTCGACTCAAAGGTTTATTGGGCGCGGTTCCCACAAAGGGAAGGGCCTGGCAGTGTTCACCAGTGGTGGTGACTCCCAGGGTATGAATGCCGCCGTGCGATCAGTGGTGCGAATGGGTATTTACCTGGGCTGCAAGGTATACTTCATCCGTGAAGGATATCAAGGCATGGTCGACGGAGGTGATAATATTGAAGAGGCAAACTGGTCTTCCGTCAGCTCGATCATTCATAAAGGTGGCACTATTATTGGATCAGCTCGTTGCATGGAGTTTATGTAGGTTTTATCTATTTACTATTTATTATGTATAGATAAAAAATCGCTCCTACAAATAAACAAGCGTTCCATATGTAATTAAGCAAATGTTATGATAAATATTCAACAAAGTTTCATTCATCAATTTTCTAATATTGTAACTTAATTTTTATTTATTGTTATTAAACTATCTTTCATTGTTTGATACAGTAAGCGAGAAGGTCGTCTCAAAGCTGCCTACAACTTGGTAAATCGTGGTATCACCAATTTAGTAGTAATTGGTGGAGACGGTTCTCTAACTGGTGCCAATTTGTTCCGTGAAGAGTGGTCAAGCTTACTTGATGAATTACTTGCAAACAATAGGATTACTAAAGACCAGAGAGAAAAATATAAGTTCTTGCACATTGCTGGCATGGTAACTATTAATTTTAATTATTTTACTAAATTGATAATTGCTTCAACAAATCATGTTTTGCAAGTGGGGTATTAATTGATCAACACAGATATCTTTCAAAGTAAATACCAAAACAATCATAATATGCTTTTTTTGTAGGTGGGCTCCATTGACAATGACTTCTGTGGTACAGACATGACTATAGGTACAGACTCAGCCTTGCACCGCATCATTGAAGCTATTGATGCTATTGTAAGCACAGCATACTCCCATCAAAGAACATTTATTATGGAGGTCATGGGCAGGCACTGCGGGTAAGATATTCTTCTGATTATTCCATGTGTTACAACTGTTTTTTATTGTGCCATGTAACAAATAAACTTTCTATATTTACGTATCATTGGATCACAGGTACATGCTTATTGTCTCTACAGTTATACTAGTTATAATGGATGTGTGCCAATTCAGTATCACTTTGTAATATTCTTATGATTCTTTATTCATTTAGATACCTTGCTGTGGTCACTTCTTTGGCATCTGAAGCGGATTTTGTGTTTATCCCTGAAGCTCCACCAGCTACTGACTGGAGAGATAAACTTTGTGATAAATTAGAACAGGCAAGCTCTGGCTCCTTCTTTGTGTTCTTTCCGCACATCAAATTAGAAAGTCCTCGACAACATTACATTAACTTTTTCCTATAATTCAAATATCCCTTTAGCTTTCTTGCAGTTTACACGACACTCTGTTGCGACGCTACTTATAGTTTTATTTGCGAAGACCCAGCACCTCTCAATTGGGAACAAAAAATGTGTGCAAAAATAACTGAGGCAAGATTTAATTTTTATTTTCAATGGGAGCAGGAACACTTGAACTATAAGGTTTTATCATCCATCAATATGAATTGGCAGATCCATTGGCAACATAAATTGATTTTGAAATTCAAAAAGTTTTTCATTATATCCATCATTTGTTGAGTATAACTTGGGAGCATTTGCATGAACCATTTCGGGCACTGGTTGTTGCAGTTATCTGGCATTAGTGGCCGCTCTGGCGAGCGAGGCAGATCAAGTATTCATTCCTGAGGACCCTGTTCCCAATAATTGGATTGAAAAGCTTTGCAAAAGATTGGCTCAGGTATGCAGGCTTACTTGAGAGGCAGTGTATATTGATAACACAAAATGCTCATAATAAGCTTTTTTACTAAAATGATTTTTTGCAAAATACTTAAATGATGACATTCAATGTATTAGATGAAAATATTCTAAGAACGCGCTAGAATTCTATTCTAGGTACGCGTCGTTACTGTAAAGCTGAGAAATTGTGATGTAAAAATATTCACAATAGTGAATGTACAAGATCAGTCAGAGGTCAAATTAATTTAACTGAAACTCATCAATGTGTATTATGTTTTAGTAAATTAGGTTTAGCAAATTAGTAAGGTATATATATAAAGTACCTAATATTATGTTACCTAAACAAAAAAGAATGGGTTATTTTCATTTAATTCATTGGAACAGTATAAATTTATAAAGAATAATCTTCTCCAAGCTTTAATGTTATTATCTTACAATAAATTTAATTTGACTAATAGAAGTTAATTTCAGCCATTTGCGCGTACTGGCTGAAAAGTAATTTATGTCAATTAACTTTTATAATGGAAATGCTTCGGTTATGTGTTATTTATTTATGTACTTTAATCAGTTTATAAATTCTTTGATAATGGTACACTTAGAATTCCCTCACACTATACTATACAGATTTCATATTCATGTTCATAATATTCCTATGTACTAATCATAGTAATCATGCATGCTTACCTTTTTCTAATTGCTTTACTTTTATGCGTGTTCGTTCGTACTTAGTTTATGTATGTTTTTGTAAATAGTATTCGAACCATTTCTAATGGTTTTTTTTCATGATGTAGGAAAGGAAATCAGGCCAGCGTCTGAACATTATCATAGTAGCGGAAGGTGCTATTGATCGCGAAGGTAAGCCCATCACAGCCGAGCAGGTGAAGAATGTGGTGGTCGAGAACCTGCAGCAGGACACGCGTATCACCGTGCTGGGTCACGTGCAGCGAGGAGGATCGCCTTCGGCGTTCGACAGGATCCTGGTGAGAACCTGCAATGACTTGGTGCTACAGTACTACACTAGTCCTTATAACTCATATGTCAAAGTCGTTTAAAAAAAATCAGAGACGAATTTATCCACGACTATAAATTTAAAAACTTTACTAACAGAAAATAACGCTTATAATTTATACTTATTGCATTAGTAGTTCTCGCACAGTTCAACCTTCTACTTGATACAATAATGTAAGAACATTATATGCAACGATGCGTAGAAATACTCGTAGTAGTAGTCACTGTAATTTTATATGCAACGCCTCTATTACTTAAATGGCACTGTTATGTAGGGTTGCCGTATGGGTGCGGAGGCAGTTATGGCTCTGATGGAAGCTTCTCCCGACACGGAACCGTGTGTGGTGACGCTGGACGGCAACCAAGCCGTGCGTCTGCCTCTCATGGAGTGCGTGAGACGTACTAAGGCCGTTGCTCAGGTAATCAATTCTAATCATACCTACTCAACATTAGGTTAATTTATTTCGTTAATTTGTTTGGCTGTGAGACTGCGTTTACTAGAACATGTGATGGCCGGAACAGTGTGCATCTAGGCGTTGCGGTGTATGGAATCATTTGGCATATACTTAAATAAAGAGTTGTTTACACATGTCACTCACCCATATAGTAAAAGTACTCTGTGTATATTAGGTACACTGCGCAAATATATCATGCTGCGTAAACTTATTCAAGGTTTGGCGAAATAAAAATAAAATGAAAACGATTTTGGCATTCAGTCAAACTGTTAATTGAAACATTTTTGGCTATGGCATCTAGTCAATCTGATAATTTAAACATTATAGGCTATGGCCGACAAAAACTGGGAATTGGCCGTGCAACTACGCGGGCGTAGCTTTGCACGCAACTTGGAAACCTACAAGATGTTGACCCGTTTGAAGCCGCCCAAGGAGGCTTTTGATGCGGCTGGCAAACCTGCTGTAAGTATAAACCTTCCTAATATTACTATCAGAAAAGCTTATTACAGTTCTCTATATGTAGGCTCAGGATATTCCTCTATAAGTAGTCGGTAAAAAATTCCAATGTCCTGTTCCAACATTATCGTAAGTACCATTATTCTCCGATGAGGTTTAGACATACGTGTAAAGTACAGCAAAGTTACGCCAGTTGTTAAGGTCTCCCCATACAAGGCTAGCCTAATGCCACACATTGAAGCATAAGTGCTTCAATGTATGGCAATGGCAAGCGCCTGATCTTTTCCGAATAATTTGAAGATCTTAATCTGGGATCAAATTATTCGGAAAAGATCAGGCGCTTTGACATAGCTTGCAAGCTAAGTGTAGGAGTGGGCCGGCCAAGCCTGTCAAAGACCAGATGGCCGGATGAGCACACCGCTTCGAGTTGAGACCTCGAATCAGTAAGGGTAGCATACTGGATGCGGAAGGCCACATTGTTGTGGCGCAACTTAGGAGAGGCCTATAACCAACAGTGAACTGCGATAGGCTGATTTTATACCCATGATTGCTTGTAAGTGATTAACACCCGGTTCCTAAAACTAAAATGAACACAAAAATTTGCTGACAGATAGTTAAACTCATAATCCAGTGATTTGACTGGATGCTCTTAGTTCAGACAACCAATATAAGTTTTCTAAAACCGAAGGTAATTTTCTTGTGTACTGAAACAAAATAACTTTTTGTTTGTTTTATTTTTTTTAATCTGTAGGAAGGTTTAACCCTGGCAGTGATGCACGTAGGTGCGCCCGCATGCGGTATGAACGCGGCAGTGCGCTCGTTCGTACGTAACTGTATCTACCGCGGAGACACCGTGCTCGGCATTCACGACGGCATGGAGGGCTTCATCAGCGGGAATATCGTTAATATGGAATGGTTCGTGTTATCTTTAAACCTCCACTACAGTACTCGCGAAGTTGCTTCGAACAAGTACTCGTCGAAGTTGACCGAAGTCCGAAGGACGTAACTACACACTCGTGCGAAGAACTACAGGACGCTTCGAGTCCTTTGACTCGGGCGCAAAAACCGACAACGATTGGAAGTCGCCCCAGGCGAGCCGAGATTGCACGAAGCGAACCGAAGTGCCCTTCTACACTCTCGTATTCGCTTAACTTGGATTAGTATTTGGTGTTTATGGTACCTATACGCTAGCAAAAATGCAGTACCATTGCAAGTAATTGCAATGACTCCTCGAAAGCATAAACATCGAAACTTTATCGAAATATAAGCATAAATGGATTAATTTGATTTGAATGGATTAATGCATTAATTTGGTACCCTTTTTTCTGGGCCGTGAAGGGTACTCGATCAATCGCCAACATATTACATTTCATGCCAATTATTCATTCCTCGCTGTAGGGAATATTACCTACCTCCCTTGAAAGCACCAAAAAGCACTTTTTATAACCCTTGTGTACCTACTGTAAGTCTGTAACGTACCTACAGTATTGTACCTGAAATAAAGGTAAAATCATAATAACTCTTCAAAAATGAAAATAATTTATTTATGTAAATAAGGTAAGTATTAAGGTCTCTGCACACAGCGGGCGGGGCGACGTGACGCTGAGCAGTTGTAATGTACTAGATACTACGGACGACTCCACACAGACCCGTCCCGCCCGGCGCGACGGTAACCGTCACGCCACGCCGCCGCCCCGCCGGGCGTGTATACAAGTCAGAAGCGGCGGGGCGGGGCGTGACGGTTACATTCAGAATTGAGAGATTGTATTAAAGCTTAAAACTTTAATTTATAGTTTGTAACTAATAAATTATAAGTTACTTTAATTAACTTAGTTACTTTGAACTTATAACTCTTTACTTTATTTATATTCTTTCTCTCTCAATTCGCGACGGGACGGGACGTGATCGCACCCGCAGTGTGACCGCTCCTTTCACGCCAGCGCCCCGTCGCCGCCACGCCACGCCGCGCCCCGCCCCGCCCCGCCCGCTGTGTGCAGATACCATAAACAGTTTTGAAGATTATTACATAGATCTATTACATACATTATCTATTATTCTGCTTTTAATTTCAGCGTGCAAATTTGACATACTTAATAATTATTTTAAGAATCTATCGTAATTATATCGTTGTATAGGTCTGATGTAACCGGATGGGTGGGTCAAGGAGGAGCCTTCCTGGGCACTAAGCGTACTCTCCCCGGCGACAAGAAAGCAGAAATAGCGGCTCGCATCAAGCAGTTCAATATCCAAGGCCTGCTTATTATTGGTGGATTCGAGGTATTGTGTTCTATGCCGTAACAAGTCAAGAGCGAGCGTCAGTGCTCTTTATGAACATGAGCACATGATTTAAGTTACAATGAAGTTCAATGATCGACGCGCTTTCGTGAATTACAACAACTTACTATACCCTCACTCAGTGTTGCCAACCCTCCCAAAATAAAAATAAACAGTAGAAAACGGTAAATAGTAATTTCAGAACAGTAATTCTACCGAATGAATTCTCTAACGGGGGAGGTACACAAAACATAGTTAAATAGTACTGCTGAGTTCTTTAAATTCATACTGGAAACTGTGATAATAGTAGAAAATTAGGTAATTAATGTTTTAACCAACTTTAATGAACTGAAAATGATAATTATTGCGAATGTGATGGATGATAGCTTAATTGAAATTTCAATTTTAAAAAAATGGTTCAGTGTAATGTAAAATTTGTTATTGGAAATTATATAATCTAAAGTAGAACTGCTGGAATGCTGGATAGTGACCTTTCCCACCACTATTCAGCTGAGCACCAGTTGTACATGACTTGGTGCTCAGCTAGTGTAATCCACATCCCGTCTTCAGATGTTGGATCCATGGAATAAGGGCTGGCTAACACGAACTGGCGTCGGCCACCCTTATAACCCCTGAGGATGAATTTCACCAATGAATCTGAACGCGATCAACACATCTTAAACCGGGTTAACGAGCTGTCAGCGTCAAAATTTCGCAACAATCATGACACTGACACCTCCTGAACACAGTTTAGGTGATATGTGTTGTTGGCGTTAAGTTTCGTTGGAGACATTCGCCCTGAATGTAAAAAGGGATTTAGACTACCAGCCCGTATTATTTGAATTGATATCAAAACTTTTAACATTTCCTTAGGCTTATCAAGCCGGCCTAGAGATCTACGAGGGTCGCGCGCAGTTCCCGGAATTCTGCATCCCGTTGGTGGTGATTCCGTCCACCATCAGTAACAACGTGCCCGGTACTGACTTCTCGCTTGGATCTGATACCGCGCTCAATGAGATCACCGAGATCTGCGACCGTATCCGACAGTCGGCTCAGGTATGTTGATACATTATTTTATATGGTTTTTTGTTGAAATATTTTAGCCTACTTCACCACAAATCACTAAATATGTTTAGCGCTAAACATATTTGTATCATCATACTTTGCGGTATTTTATGGTTTTTTTTTTAAGTGCGTTTTGTTTGTGCATAATAAACAATGTTTCTTTCTTTTTTTTCTATCATTCTCTCTCTGTCATCTTCAAACGATTGACAAAAACAAACGTATGTTTAGTGATTTGTGGTGCAAGAGACCTTAGAGAATGTTAGCCTTGGCAGCCTATTCAGAAGAATCTATATAACCTTGCTGTAACTGGGTACATAACATGATATAAATACAATACCCTCGTGGCCCTGTGTGGAAATACATTGTAATGTTAAAAAATACTGAATTAAATATATTACCTACTTACATGTGAAATAAATACAAGTATTAATCTTTTTTCTTTGTCTTGTGTTCTCTTAGGGAACTAAACGCCGTGTGTTCGTTATTGAGACCATGGGAGGCTACTGCGGATACTTATCTACTTTAGCAGGTAAATACATAATGACGTCTGTACATAAAAGTATGTATCATTAAAGAATCGAAGTCAAAACAATCATATAAGTGCAGTAAAAACAAACATAAATCCCACCCAGTTCGTTATAGTTCTTATCATAATGTCTTTATTTCACCAGGATTGGCCGGCGGCGCCGACGCAGCCTATATCTACGAAGAGAAGTTCTCTATCAAGGACTTACAACAAGACGTATACCACATGGCGTCCAAGATGACGGGCGGCATCCAGCGCGGACTCATCCTACGTAACGAGAAGGCCAACGATAACTATAACACCGACTTCATCTACCGCTTGTACTCTGAAGAGGGGAAGGGACTGTTTACTGCTAGGATGAATGTGCTTGGTATACATTTTAATGTGGTTTTTTACGGTGATTTGATCATTACAAGACAACTGGTAGGAAGGTGGATACCTCACCAACTTACCATCACTGGTCTTGCGATCTACTTATTATTTTATCCGTACCAGAAATATTTGCGAATGGCGTCACGTTCGTATTGTATACCTTACATGCAGGGTTGGGCAGTATTTGAATTACTTGTAATTGAAATACGTTATTGAAATACAAATACGTAATTGGTATTTGTAATTCAATTACTTCTTATAAATGTAATTTGTAATTAGTATTTCAAATACCTGACGCTGAGGTATTTTGTAGTTAGTATTTCAAATACTTATGGCTCCAAAATACATTTGAACATAAATACATTTAGCGATCTTATGAATGGGTGCGATCTGCAGAAAATAGCGCTCGATAGCTTTCGTAAGCAAAATGGCGACCGCTAAATATGTAATATCTTTAAAGTTGGCAACACTGCACTTAAACTGTACTGTAGTCTGTACTGCAGGTACATACGTCAAATTGTCAATTACATAATTTGTCAATTGTAATTTTCCTTCGGCGATGGAGTGAATCCTGTGAATGCTGTGACATATTTAGCGGTCGCCATTTTGTAAAATATGATGGTAAGAATATATTCCCTTTGATTTAGGCTGGGCTGGATTAGTTCTATTCTATTTATATACCTAACCTAACACCAGACTGTATTTTGTAATTTGTATTTTGTATTTTAAATAAAAATAGTCAAAATACTGTATTTTGTATTTTATATTTCAAATACACGACTTAAAAATATTTTGTAATTTGTATTTTAAATAAGTGCGAGATAGTATTTTGTAATTTGTATTTTAATTAAAACAAAGCATGTATTTTGCCCAGCTCTGCTTACATGTATAAGTATTAATAATGTGGTTGCGCAAGTTCTGCCTTAAAACCGTGCTTTGAAATAATGTTGTATAATGTAGGTATTTATGTAGGTATTTGATTTTTATCGATCAATTGCCAAATGTAATTTTATGTAATTACTAACAAATTGGATTGCATATTCTGGGAAATAAATGATTATTATTATTATTTGCCAGGTCACATGCAACAAGGCGGTTCGCCCACCCCGTTCGACCGCAACATGGGCACCAAGATGGCCGCCAAGTGCCTGCACTGGCTGGTGGAGACCATTCAGAAGGGGCCCGCCAACTTGCCCGACTCTGCCTGTCTGCTCGGCATCGTCAAGAGACAGTACAAGTTCTCGCCTCTTGAAGACTTAAAAGCGCACCAGACTAACTTTGCGTAAGTAAAATTAAGAAACGATACGCCTTCTATATTCTGCAGCATTGCCAGACCTACGAGTTTGTCCGAAGATCTACGGGTTTTTCTAGAGTTAATCTACGGATTTCTACGGCCATTTCAGCGTCACCCTACGGACTTTCGATAGTTCTTCAATTCCTTTACTGTTATTCGTTGTAGCAATATTGACAATTATGGTCTAGTTGCAGTGTATTCAACTAAATACCGTTAATTGTTGTTCGATTACAAAACTTCTCAATAAATAAACAAACAAAATAACATTAGCATAACTTCTAACCGCATAAGGTGGACTGACGAACTAGAGAAGGTCGCGCAAATCCGCTTGATATGTGAGGCAAAAGACCGGTCGTCCGGTCGATGTCGCAATCTTTGGGGGAGCCTATATCCAGCAGCTGACGTCTTTTGACTGAATGATGATGGCGATAACATCTAATGGGACCATAATTCTAACTTTATTGTTTCAGGCAGAGAATACCGAAGCAGCAATGGTGGATGAAGCTGCGTCCATTGCTCCGTATCCTGGCCAAGCACGAGTCGACTTACGAGGAAGAAGGCATGTACATGACCGTGGAACAGGGAGAAATTGATTCTGAAAACGTTATATAAAATGCTTAAGTAGCATGCGTCTATCAAAAGTGGATAATAGTTTAATTACATACATTTAATAATATGAGAGTTAAATCTACTATCCATCGACCGTTGTATGAGGGGGAGTGCTTTATCCAGTTACGAGTCCGCGCCACCACTCAAGTCCGATAGACGCGGCGCTAGTGTCTATGTCATTGCACCAAATTTGCGTTAAACAATTTACTGTGGTGGCGCGGTCTCTAGACCCTCCATTTGGTCTGTGCTTTTGGATATAATCAAACGTTTATTTGTTAATCAAATGTTACAAAGGTGCATAATTTCATATAATTTTGATAGATGACGTTATCATTATTGTAATCTCTAATAATCAAATGTTTTATTTAGCGAATGGCACAGAATTGACGCTCGAAATTAATTTTAAATTATAATTATAGTTGATTTCAAAAAAGTATTAGGAACGATTATAGACTTTATGTAAAAGACGAAATCTTTAATAGTCTGCCATTTTAGTTTGTAGGGTAACAATTATTTATAATTGTCATGACACTCATTTGATTTAATCTAACATATAGGATTACTGTGTTAACTGTGGCTTATTTCCACCGTCGTTATGTGATTCACTGCTTTATGTATCAGTTACCACAGGCCAATGTAGATATAGATCAGACAACTATGTGCTATCACATAATTATATAACTAATATTCTTTTTTTTTTTTTTACATAAAAGTACAGCGTACAATATAACACTGAGTGGCTGTGGACTGACTGTAAATTTTGTGCAAATACCTAATGGTGTTAATTTATTTTATTAGGATCACTTTTATAATTTATTTAGAGCTATTATGTAAATGAGATTTTATGATAAGAATATTTCTTCTGAAAATTTTATATTTCATTTAGTTTGGCAATCAAGAATTCTATATTCGAGAATATGTTTTATATTAGAAAATAAGCGAAAATTGGTAGAAAACAATGTTCGACAATATTTCATGAGAAAACATTATATATTGTTCATGTAATCAAATATATCAAAATAAATTATGTAATAAGAATGTATGAGGATATTGTTGAATAAATAATTTTGAAATTAATTGTTTTAAATATTTTTTGACGTCCCACCACCTTTTTACATATCATTGGTCCCACAAAAAACAACCCTACAAAACAACAAACGTGACTCCCGAATATAAGTATATTATCTATGCGTATGGCCGAATGATTCATTTCGTCACAAACGTAAAGTTCGCGTCCATTATCTTTGCTAGGCTACAAATTAATGACTGACACTCAATCAAAAAGTTATTTGACGCGAACTGTAGTTTGTTGCTGCCGTACTTGGTGCTTTGCCTACTCACAAGGTGTACATACAGAGTAATCTGCGGAGAAGACTACGAGAACGCGAACCCAGCAGCAGGTTTTTTTGTATACATTAAAAAAACCTGGTCCCCTGGGTTCGCGTGATGGACTCGCCGACAAAAAGGAGTTTGGGTAGTAAATTATATTGTCTGATGATTTTAGTCCCCGGCACTGGCGTAGTGGATTAGATAAACAAGCAGTTCTAGTAACTATGGTTACATAAGTTGCAAGTATAACAATTTGTATGTATTAATGTATTTGAAATAGGCACTACGTATTGGGCGAATTCACCATGTTCCCAATACACCCATCACTAAGGATGTCGAGAAAAATTTTAAGAACACTATGGAAATAGTTTAGTTTATGGTTGACATTTTCCGGTTCAAGCTACGACGTTCTGTGATACTAATAAGAAAATCTCCAAAAACCGTCGGGCATTGTGATTATTTAAAATGTGTTTATAAAATTGAAGTATATTTGTTAATATTTCATAAGATATATAACTTAAAATAAAAAATAAAATCTTGATGGACCAGTTGTTGATACCTCCAAGTGCCAACACAACAACTGTCGTATTTCCGTAATCAACAAACGACGTTGACGTTTCACCGCGTAGCAAGTGAAAGTGTCACGTCGATTGGATTCCTGTCAGAAATATTATTATTCTGGTTTAATTCACTCCGCCTGCCTAGAGGTACGATATTTTTTAACGTTTTCTATTACTAATCAATCATGTTATCAATTTTTAATTTATGATTGACATGTTACATTCAAATTTGTTTTAACAAATAGTACATTTTCAGAAAGGTTATCGCCGGGAAAAATGGGTGTTAAGCCTGCAATTGGAAGAAAATCTAACAAAAACCCACCTATTTTTAGTCATGAATTTGTGATCCAGAATCATGCGGACATTGTTTCGTGTGTGGTGATGGTGTTTTTGGTCGGGCTGATGGTACAGGTGAGTGACAAGTCTGCCACGTAAGCTAGGTACCACCGTAAATATGTTTTCCATAGAATAGTCTTCGTGTAACTCTCATTTTGAAACAGCTGTTGTATTAATCTTGCAGTCGACGACTCCCATAGCGAGTTTATTCATCAGCCTACACCACAATGTCAGTGGAGTTGAGCCCACCAGAGAAGCGCCAAAAGGAGAACCATTCTTCTACGAAGCAGGATGGAAAGACGGCTGTGCAGTATTCTTTTACTCGTTGGTGTGCATTGTAATGCATGCCATCCTCCAGGAGTATTTCTTGGATGTAAGTATGATATGGTTCAAACATATGTTTAAGTCAGCAAACATCTTAAAAACCTGCTATTGTGACCTAGTTGACTGAAAATGGTTTAGTTTTAACTGTGAGTTTTATTTGTAGAAAATATCAAAGAAGTTTCATCTGTCCAAATCAAGACTGAGTGCCCTGAATGAGTCTGGTCAGCTGGTTGTGTTCCACCTCGTGACTCTTGTGTGGGGTGGGGATGCCATCATCCGTGAAGGATTTGTCTTCAATATTTCACAGTTGTGGGATGGTAATTATTTAATATTAAATACTACTGAATAATTTATTTTTAGACTTATTATAGTTATTGCTCATGAAACAATGTTGTGTTATAGATAATTTAAATAATAGTTTCATTATTTAGAGTAGTTCTAAAAATAATGAGAATATAGAATATTAAATACCTAAGTCAGTTTTGTTATTCGAATTTATAGTAAAGAAAATATGTACAAACTTTACTATAAAATAATTTTGAATAAATTAATTTAAATTAACCATTGGAATTTTTTCAAGCAACATTAATTATCTGATGATTTCTCTAATGAAATGAATATTTATGTAATGAGATAATTATGTTATCAATTACAGTAATGAACTACCTCATTATTTCAATGGATCTATACACACAGCTACATATCAAGCTATACATTTCCAATTTAAGCTGATCAATTTCGCATTGTATAATATTTCTGTACAAAGAGAGGTCAGCTTATACAGGATAGCTTGATATGTAGCCATTAGTACCTTTCTTATCATCATTGCAGTTTTATATTTTTTTATTAATTATTAAAAAATTAAATTATAAATTGATAAATGAAAATAAAATCAGAAAGTTGCTTTCTTAGGAATATGTATTCCTAAGCAACACCCCTGTATTACCTGTTTCATCCTCTAACAAACAGTGTATTTCAAAAAGTCATTCTGAATGTATTAATCGGGGGGGCATGGCAGTGCCCCTGCTAAGTCCAGCATCTTCTTTATTTATTATGCAATTGTCAAGGTAAAATTTATTAATTTTGCTTGCAATGTTGGAAAAAAAATATTTATTCTACCTGGAAATCAACTTAAGCAAGTCCAATAGACGATAGATAGTTAGTTAGAGTATAGTGTTGCTTTATATTTTGTTTTTAGATTTTTAAGTATTAGCTGTAAGTTGATTGTTCAACTTATTTGGAGTGTGTTTGCAAACCACTTTTGTATTGGGGTCATCCTGTAAGGATAGTGGGTGTAATAAATAAATAATTTTGGTAAAAATGTTGACACTAGAAATGTGGTATTGTTTATTTATCACACTTAGAGCCAAACTTTCTTCAACATCAATGAATCGGCATCAAAGTATTTAGGGCATTTATGACATTTTCGTTTTATTTCTTCATTGAATGTGTTTAACATTTTCTTCTCTTTGTGCAGGCTACCCCAATCATCCAATGAGTTTCCTGCTCAAGCTTTGGTGGATTGTGCAAGCAGCGTACTGGATCCACACCGTCCCTGAGTTGTACTTCCAACGCATCAAGAAAGACGAATGGATTGCCCGTATTAGACACGCCTCCGCTGCATTTGCTTTTGTTGCACTGGCTTATGGCTTTAAGTAAGTGTATTTTTTATTTATATTTTTATTGATATAATTTAAATAAGCACAAGTAAGCAAATAAGGCGAAAAACCAGGCCCCCTACAGAGTTAAATGTGTTGTTTGTTGATTATAAAAAAATGGTTCAGAAAATAAGATGAGAACCTCTATCTCAGTATAAGTATTATTATCAACTACCTACTTGTTTTATTGATACCAAAATTATGGATAAGACCAATCAGTTTTACAACTGAAATTATCATTATTTAACAAAGTAATCCTACTTATCTGGTAGGTAGATCTTATCTATTTTCAGTATATAAAACCATTCATAATCAGAATATATTTTTATTACGTAACTGAATCAAATGCTACTGGTCATACTGTGTAGGTTTCTTTTTAGGGTTCCGTAGCCAAATGGCAAAAAACGGAACCCTTATGGATTCGTCATGTCTGTCTGTCCGTATGTCCAAGCCACTTTTTTCCGAAACTATAAGAACTATACTGTTAAAACTTGGTAAGTAGATGTATTCTGTGAACCGCATTAAGATTTTCACACAAAAATAGAAAAAAAACAATAAATTTTGGGGGTTCCCCATACTTAGAACTGAAGCTCAAAAATTTTTTTTTCATTTTACCCATACGTGTGGGGTATCTATGGATAGGTCTTCAAAAATGATATTGAGGTTTCTAATATCATTTTTTTCTAAATTGAATAGTTTGCGCGAGAGACACTCCAAAGTGGTAAAATGTGTGTGTCCCCCTGTAACTTCTAAAATAAGAGAATGATAAAACTAAAAAAAATATATGATGTACATTACCATGTAAACTTCCACCGAAAATTGGTTTGAACGAGATCTAGTAAGTAGATTTTTTTTAATACGTCATAAATCGTAAACCGCAATTCACCTTTAACAAACAAGAATTTTTATATTATGTTACTTGCTGCTACGGAACCCTTCATGGGCGAGTCCGACTCGCACTTGGCCGCTTTTTTATTTTTGTCAGCAATTAATGCTGATGACTTTTATTATGGCTTAGATAAGCAGTTGTTTTAATTATACCTACCACCAAGTAAATGTTTTCAATAACATAGCTCTATAATTGAGCTGCATGTTTTTTTAAACACCTCTCTGTAGATATCTGAGGTAGAGGCAGAACTGTAGGTACTGACATTTTCTTTCATCGCGATCGTGAGGATTTATAGTTAGCCCTATGTAGGCTGCACCAGAATAGCAATTTTTAAAAGATGACTTTTATATTATTCCTTGAGGTAGAAAAATGGATCAACCTATCCACTTGACATTGCTTGTCGTTAAGTCCCACTGGTACCATCAGGTATTGTAATATGGAACACATTGTGATAAAAGTGCTTCTATTTTATCAGGTTCCAACGTGTGGGTGTCTGCTTGGTCGTGTTGCACTCTCTGGCCGAGTTCGTGGCTCACAGCTACCGACTGAACACCATCCTCAGGGGAGAACGTGAAGACTGGTTAGACAAATGTAAGTGCAAAAATATATATAATACTATACTTTCTATATGTATATGAACAATTGTTTATATTAATATACTATATTAATATTATAAATGCGGAAGTAACTCTTGTCTGTTATCTTTTCACGCCTTGACGGCTGAACGAATTTGGAGGAAATTTTGATAAATTTCAGTTCCGTTCAAACATCAAGGCGTGAAAAGATGAGGATGTACACCCGGATTAACAACCATCCACTTGTTATTCCGGTAGTACGTTCCCGTCGAATAATAAGGACGTTGACAAAAAAAAAAAAATGTCCTTCAGTTAGGTAGTTATTAGAAAACAGTGGACACATAATATGTTTTTTTTTTACGTAATCATAAGATTACGGCAATACATTGAGTTAAAATCATCACGTCACTCCCCGGTAGATTTTATACTGACTTGTGACTAGTTGTGACGTAGCGAGCCCCCACTCCCCAACTTTAATGCGTTTTATCTAAACCGAAGGACGGCACGGTTGACATTTGTCGGGCATGCCACCGTCCGGGAGAATCAATCCGACACATTATCTCCGGGTGTTCTCGTCTAGCTAACGAAGAGTACTTGCATAGACACAACCTTGTAGCCAGGATTATCCACCAGCAACTTGCTCTGAAATACAGCCTTGTGGAATCTGAAGTGCCGTACTACAGGTATGTGCCCGACCCAGTTCTCGAAAATGGCAATATCACATTGTACTGGGATCGCTCCATCATCACTGACAGGACTATTGTTGCCAATAAACCTGATATAGTGGTGGTGGACCGAGTAGAGCGGCGCACAATGATCATTGACATAACGGTCCCGCATGACGGGAACCTCGTGAAAGCCGAGAAAGATAAACAAATCAAGTATCTTGACTTGGCTCGCGAGGTTGTCGACATGTGGGATGTGGACTCAGCGATCATTGTGCCGATAGTCGTATCAGCCAATGGCTTAATTGCTAAGAGCCTCGACCAACACCTAAGAAGGCTCTCGTTAGGCAGCTGGGTCAAGGGCTTGATTCAGAAAGCGGTACTCCTGGACACGGCTCGCATTGTCAGGAGGTTCCTCTCTCTGGAGCCCTGACCGCCGGTAGCTTGGACCCTGTTCCCGATACCGGTGGGCTACTATTTTTTATATTTTTAAATGTTTTAATGTATTATTTTGTTTTTATAAAAATATTTAAAAATGTAAATTATATGTATATAAATGAAATAAAGGAATTTATCTAAACCATTATTATTATTAAGATAAATTAAAAAATACGTGTCTAATATTTTTTTAGTATTTGTCTGAGGCACTAAATAGTTTTTTTTTCCTTCCCCAGTCAACATCCCTATTTCCGCCCTCCACCGCCTTTTCAATTTTAGTACTTGTTTGGATACTTGTAGAACATACTGATTTATACTTGACAGCTTGTTCTTTTTGACAAGTTTTAACATGTATATTTACTTCAAGCGATTTCAAGCGTAAATTGCTTCACTTACCATGCGTGACAAACAAATTGATTATTGTTGTGCATACTAGATTATTCTACTTTGCATTCTGAAATAATTATGCAAACTGTGTGGAAATATTTATATTTAAGAACTTTTATTAATATATTTTATGCAAAATTAAGATATTCTATTCTACTATCAACTAGTAATTTTCAGTCGCCTTTCACTTATATTTGCGAGAATTCACATTGTAACAAAATATTGTAGAGTTGATGTGATATTTGCTCCTATCCTAACGTGTACTTTCTTGCAGTTCTGAGCCTGATTAACGGCTCCGTGTTCGTGGCAGTTCGGCTGTGCTCGCTGGTGCTCGGCGTGCTCACCTTCTACTTCGGTCTGACGGGCGCCGCACAGCTGGTGCTCCGCGTCGCTGCCTTGTCTTTGCTCGTCTCCTTCCAGGTAAGATAAACTTGTCTCTGACTTATATGAGCCTCACCCTTCCGCTAAATGCTTCGATCCCGCGTTTGTTTTAGTACCGTTCAAATGCTTATTTGCTGACTTCACGACTGACAGTCTGTTGCCTAATTAACTTGGTCAGAACAAATCTTATTCGCATGTGTGTCTATCATCCGATTTTACCAGTGGCGTAGCTACCAAAGGGCTAGACGGGGCAGTGCCCCGGGGCCCCCAAGCTCAGGGCACCCTCGGACCCTGACCAGCAACACTCGTATTGAACTATCCAAAAATTCTCTCATCTTCGGAATGTAAATAGTTATAGTGCACGCGGAACTAGTTGGCCGCTCATCTCATCACAAATCATCTCGCTATTGCAATCTCATGTGCGTTTTGTCTAAACTAGCCGGAATTTCACTTCGCGACGGCAACACGCGTTTTAAGTACCGGCTAGTTTACCGGCTAGTTAGCGCGCGCACTATAGCAGCAACTCATTTGAAAGAATACAGGGGAATTCGCAACAAGTTTCGACTTCTGTTCGAAACTTGTGGGAAATTCCCCTGTATTCTTTCTCTTTTTTGCGCAGTGTGTGTAGCCAACTTGAAAGATTCGCCGTCACATTTAGCGGTTAAGGCAATAAGGAAACGGTCATTAAAAATTAAAACTTTATTACAACGAAAATATTTTACAGAAAGCTTTACATTATTTTCAATTTTTCTTTTTTCTGTAAACTGTTACTTGAAAAAATAACTAATATTTAAATAACAAGAAAAATTATATTTTTACTTGAGGAAGGCTATTCTTTAGTACATTAAAGTATAGGTTTAGTACCGCCATCTATCGATCGTGTCGAACGACAATCGATATAAAATGTTTGCCGAGCCCAATTTACTAAGGCATGGACCAATAAAATTCATCAATCAAAACCAATTCTGTAAAGAAATAATGAGAAAATATGGAGTGCTAGAATGCTAACAGAAATATTTACAGCAATGCTACTGTTTCATACAATTTCTGTCAGCAGAAGCTGAGAGATCATTAGCAAATGAAAAAAAAAAAAGGAATACCTACTATGGGCCAAGTTCGACTCTGACATTTATCGCTAATATCTGGCAAACGAAAACAAAGCTGCATCACTACTAGAGCTAAAAAAACTAAGGCTAGGAAAAGATTATAAACTAAATTGTTTTTGTTGTCATATCAGTCAGTATAGTAGGTAGGTCCGACTTTCATATAATAAACTGGAAGAGATCCCTTAAAAGTCGGGCTGCCAACCGTCCTGTTTTCCCATGTCCTGCTTCTTGGGATTTCCTGGGGTGTCCTGGATAGTTTTTAAGTAACGTCCTGGGTTTTTTAAAGTATCCTAGTAAAGTCCTGTATTTTAAATTTCGCGCCGTCAACCTTACGTTTATCGGTCGACCCCGCGCCCCGCGTTTGAAAGTCATAGAAAACTGTTTTCTATGACCTTCAAAATAAAGATGTAACGTGCACTCTGCTTATTGTTTCTTTCTCACTATTATTTGCGCGCACTAGAGCTCGCTCTATCTAACGGTTAGAAAGAGAGAGCTCTAGTTCGCGAAAATTTAGTTTTATTGAACCTGTTTTCATTGCGTGTTGCTATTCACACACAATTGTCACTACTGCGCAGCGAGCATGGCGTACTGTGAGATTTTATCACAATTTGGGCGATAAAACAGTTTTGTCACAAATGCTAGCACGGCGGCGTGAGATAATCTCTTGACTTGTGACATAACTTATTTTCTACCATGGGCGCACCAATTTTCTGACAAATGCCACTTATTGACTGTCGTCCGTACGTCAAAAATGAATTAGTTCACAACAAAATTAAAACGTTGTAAAACTGTATGAACCTGCACTATAAAAACGTATTATTTTATTTGGTCGCATATTCACTGATCATAGACATTTTAATTTTTTTAATTTACTGTGTCACACTATGAAGTTAGCAACAAGAAAGGCATGTCGCGCCTCAGATTATATCACTAGCACTTAAGACAAATTGTAAGACATGATAAAATTTATCATGTCTTGTCACAAACGTCTTGGGTACGCCCCTGTGCTAGCCCCGCAGCTCTCTGCGTCCTGTTTTTAATCCTATTTACCTTCTAATCCTGGTTTTCAAAATTTGGGGATGGCAACCCTATCTTGAAAGGATAAGTTTGCCTTTGTACATGACCTATCTGCCTGTATTTAATATTTTATGTTTTACATACATACGTACATAAACCTTTTGATTTACTTCGTTTTATTGCTTAATATCAATGTTATTGATCCAATTATACTTTCATAAACTTGTAAAACCTAGCTAGGCGATCACTAAAGCCCACACAAGACACTGGTGCGCATAAGTACTTGTAGGTACCTAGTAAGTAGCTTTGCTGTGCCCTGCAGTGCACGGTAAAGAGCAAATAACTAACATGATTTGCACCTTTAAAGTATTTTTATATATATTAATATTTTGACTTGATAAAACCTAAACAGTATATAGGGCCCCAGTTTATTTTTTGCACCAGGGCCATTGGTTGCCTAACTACCTACGCCTCTGGATTTTACATGATGTTTTATTTATTGCTGACCTTGATGAATTGTGTGTTTTACACTTATTGAAGCTGTTTAACTTGTCATGTATAATTTTGACGTAGGTATCTGCAATTTACTAGTTGTTGTACTGGGAAGTAGTTACAATACAATAGTCTGATTTATTGTCAGTGTTTATGATGTGTAGGTACATAATACTTGTATATTTTTTTAAAGGTTTACCTGATGTTCAATTTCATCTCTGAAGCCATCAAGCAGAGGCAGGAGATCCGTCAACAGGCGCAAGCCAAGCCCAAGAAAGAGAAAAAAGAAAAGCCTAAGAAGGAGAAAGGTAAATAAACTTGTAATATCTCTTGCCGTTGCCGACATTATTTCTGCTAGAGTTGTGAATTTGATTGCATCTCCGAAAAGTACATGTTATTTTCAGGACGATGTTAATATTACGTTTGTTTTTTGTGAACAGTAAAGAAAGCCCCGGTTGAAGAGTCGGACCTGCCCGAGGTGGACCAGAACACGAACAAGACGCTGCGACAGCGACAGAGCGCCGTCAAGGCGAAGTGAACCGCGCTCACTCATACAATACTTTGACATTACTGTAATGTTAGGTTGTCGTCATCCCGTTGTAACTGAGTCTTTCCACTACTACACTTTAGTTACATTCTCTTCCCCTTTAGGTATCAATGTTCTAGCACAAAACCGTACTTTTGTATTGTGAGATTCGTAACGGACTCTGATACATGTAATCGATGTCGATGTTAATTGATGTTAATTAAATAAGTATCAAGCACGTATGTGACAAGACTTACTTTATCGTAGTTAATAATATTGTATTTTCTTTTTACGAAACATTAATTTAGACTGTGGAACATATTATCGTCATTAAAAGTATAGTGGATACAGGGTTGTAAAAATATCTCCTAAAGTGTAAAAAAATGAAGTCTAGGTTAAACTGTTGTTTATATGAATATATTGATAAGAATATTGAAGTACTGTGTGTTCATACACATTAAATGATGAAAATTCCATTTTTATTTTGCATTTCAATATTTAAAGAAATTATTTTTTGTTGTAATATGATTCCAATACGAGTTTACATTTTAAATTATATTTTTATATTTAACTATAATTAACCGTTTCTATATTTTTAACGAGATGGATCATGGATGTTTTTCTTCAGTTGCTGTAAGATTGTAATCAGGTGCTGTTCAGTTAATATTATTCTTTCTACATATTCATTACATTTGGTATGAACGTTTTACCTCGTTTGCGTTACACTTTGAGATTGAATCCGTGATTATTGTTATACTTTAATGTGAAGTAAAGAAATAATGAAATTATTCTTCCTAATGTGAAATTGTGCTCATAAATTATTATATAATTTTCATGAGGATTGTCAATTTTAAAAGCTTGATGTTATTTTTATTTCAAATAAATTTTTGTAAGAAATCATGTGAAATCTTTAATTTTGGTATCCTTACACGCGATTAAACGAAAAACTCACATATTTTTAGGCCTCCTGTTATAAGGCCTGCGAGAACGGGTCAGACGGAACAAAAACAGGAAACTTGTGACCAAGAAGTGAAAGCCGTAAAGATCCACTCCACCTTGCGGTGACCTTTTTAAGTTCATTCATACAATAGCGTAACAGACGTGCATTGCAAGTCTATTTTGTTTCTATAATTACCTAATTATCTTTTGATAGTGAGTTAGAACTGCTATATAGGTACCTACCCTATTCATCCATACCTGTCCCTGCCATCTAGACAACTAGATGGCCCGAAATACACACGTACGGCGTCGGCGTCGGTCAAATTCTGAGAGTCAATATCATGCAACGGGTTTATTAATATTACACAGGTGTTTCGTTAGCCCCTCGACCGCGTACCGTACGTGCGTATTACTAGATTACCTACTCAAGACTCGCGGTTTGTTTTGTACACTAACCGCTCTCAGAGACTCCAAGCGCTTTATATTTGTGTTAACTTTTAAATACAATACTTATATTGCATCACTAGGCCATCCATGGTTCCGGGAAATACTTAAATGGGTTTTAATTATAATGACAAAAGGTAAAACAAATAGCTAAAGTAAATTAACAATTTTGTTGTGAGTAAACTGCTCAATAAAAAATTACAATAAAATGTAATACTTAACTTTGATTTTATGGATTATTCCTAGACGACACATAACTACACAGTTTTATACTTGGTATATAAATTAATAGATCTGTAATAGGTACCTAACGTAATTTCAGTAAATAGTACGGTCAGCATCAGTAGGTAGCTAGGTATACCCTAGTACAATATTTATGTCGCAATAGGTAATGCATTCATGCAAGTGAGTCACTTTCTGGTCGTTTTTTTTTACAAGAGATTTGAACAGAAAACTAGAAGTGCCAAGATGAAAATTCCAGACTTTTAAATTAATTAAATGATTCTGGAATTACAGTGATTGATATTATTCCTGCCGTTTAGCGAAACTGTTCTCGCCGTTATCATAACTTGTAACAAAAATATTGTAAGTAGTTTATAAACATAACATTCTTTTGGAACTTTTTACCTTTCTGTGATGATGACTGTACCAGACAGAACTAATTGTTTCCTAGCATTTTAACAATAGGTAAGTTTAATGACGCTGTACCTCGGTACCTACCTACTAATATGTTTATTTTATCACAGTTATCTCGTCAAAACAATAAAAAAATATTTATTATTATTATATAGGTAGGTACTTACCTACTATTTGTGATCGACATGGAAATGTCATGTTGAAAAAAAACCATGTGATGGAAACGAGTAGGTATACCTATGTATACTAAAAACCAACCTTATAAATTTAAAGTAAGTAGGTGCACACAAATGTCTCCGGATATTCTGTTAGAATGCATAGAAACAAAATTCACAATCATGCATTCTAGCACCAATCACTATTAATTAACCACGCTTGACCTTATCAGTGATCTCTATATTGTATTGGATATATTGAATAGAATCTACTTGATAAAAAAATAATATTCATTAATTCACTGACAGACAACGCACAGCCTGAACCGCTGGTTAGCATGAAATTTTGCACAAGAGTTTCTTATACCTTTAGAGGTATGAGGAACAAGGTGTAAAGTTCACTCATCCTCATTTGAAAAGGGAGGATCCTCCAACCAGACGGGTGTTGTGTCTGGCGGGCAACTGCCCGTAAGTTGATTTCGGATAGTCTTATCTATGTTTTTAGCTCGGTAAACTCTAACTGCGCGATGCAGGAATTGTGTGACGTCATGTCTTTGTTGCGTAGTTCGTATGTGGCGCCGTAACCGCTACATCACTTCCCTCCGGAGACCGGAGGTCGATAGTGGGCTGAGTCTTGGATCTTGCGATGCTTCACAGTGAGGGTAGAATAGGCTCTGCTTGTGAGACCGGCCGGAAGTGCTGGTGCTGTGCCAAGGTAGCTGATGAGGCTGAGGGTGATGACCAGGAATGCGCGTTCGCTGCATGCTGGTGGTCAGGATACCCGTTGAAGCCGTGGATGCTGGCAGACTGTGTGACTCGCCTCACGAAAGCTTGCGGCAGTGATGATGATGATGACGTCACGCTGAAGTAGTTGCACGAAGGCTGCGTAGACGTTCATTCTCGGGGTCACCAATTTAGAGGCATGAGGAACAGGGTGTAAAGTTCACTCATCCACCATAGAAAAGGGAGGAACTTCCAGCCAGACGGGTGTTATGTCTGGCGGGCAACTGCCCGTAAGTTGATTTCAGATAGTCTTATCTATGTTTTTCGCTCGGTAAACTAACTGCGCGATGTAGGAATTGTGTGACGTCATGTCTTTGTTGCGTAGTTCGTATGTGGCGGCGTAACCGCTACATACCTAATCGAGTTTCTTATACCGAAACTGAGTACTAATGATTTTTTTTTTGAATAATCGTCCCGGGGGTTAAATAGGGGATAAAAGTTTGTGTGGAAGTTTGCTTGTTACCTCTGTCATTGCTAAGGCCACCTTTAGAGGCGTAATCACACTAGCGATTTCAGAGCGAGGCGATTGTTCAACGCAGAGGCGGATCCAGGATCGTTGTTTGTGAGGGAGCACCCCGGTGAGGGTTGGTTTTAGTAAAGTAAACACTAAAAAGCAAACAAAATTTTACAAGCCTCCTCGGATTACTTTTCATAAATTCCTCAATGACTTCGTTAGGTTATAAATAGACTACCAGACATATCTCGGTGAATATAGGTACATGGCGGCCAAACTGGGGCAGCGTGAGGGCAAAATTCGTCACGTAAACAAAACCATCTTATAGAAAAAACTTTAAAACGTAATAGGCAATTATTAAGTTAAGGATAATTGATGACAATTATACATTAAGTAGTGTTGGATAGTTGCTAAAAAGTTTTATTAGAATAATATCAAGTTAACTTCAAGATTTGTCACGGAAGAACTCTATACACTACAGTTTTAGGGGCGGCTTGAGCAGGGGCTCAAAACTGGTTCAACGTGCTCGCTGCATAAGCGTAGCATACCCCTGAGAGACACTTGTGGTCTCATTTCAAAAGTCCATTCAAATAAGTAATAAGTAGGTAAGTTGTTAATAATTTAGTAGTAGGTAACCTATGTAGCAAAAACTACTCAAGAAACCAAAGTGTAGTGCTTCATTACAAACAGAAAAACTCAATTTAGACAATGATGATCGAAAGTTTGTTGGAGCGCAGATCTAGATGCCTATCTACCTGTAAATTATAGAGATAGCCTGTTCCCAGCATTTGATTGAATTTAGTTACCTATTCAGTCTGGCAGTTATCCACTTTCAGGCTTTGATAATAAATCGAGGCAGGATATTTAAAATAAACTTTGTCGAGTTTGGGTTCACTCAAAAAAAGCTCGATAAAGCGTCGATTGCGTGAAGCCACAACAAAAAGTTAGATCTAATTCACTAAAATGTATCTAAAAAAATACAGGCTTATTCTAGGAAATCTAAATATTTTAAAAAGCTTTGTTGCTTTTCCAGGCCTTAGGTACATACTGATTTTATTTTTGTATCTAAAAACGGTGGAGGACTAACTCTACAGCTTCAGCAACTAAAAAAAAGTAAGAAGCTGCTGCTGGGATCCGTATACCTACCTACATTAATTTGAACTTACGACTTATATGAGCTGACTTATTTGGGGAGTCTCTTCGTTCTCTGATTGAAAGTCTCATCTCGTCAGAAAGTTGTCAAGTCTATCTTCCCACGCTACTTGAATATTTTTTTATTGATCTAATCAACTTCATGACACACATACATATGCAGGTATACCTACACAACATTGAAGAACCGCGGACGGAGCCATATCTTTTTCTATAATTTTATGCAAAATATCTAGGTTACACGGTTTAGGTTTTGGATGGCTGTAACAAAATAAGGACTTACATTACGCCGGCTTTAGAACACACTTGAGTGTTGAGTTCATATCGAGAATACGGAACGATCTAGTCACTTATAATCTCTGGAAATAATAATTACATGTTTAAAACATTTATTTTATGGGTTTAAGGTTCTAAACATGTGTGTAGTTGCTAGGGTACCCTAAAACTAATTGACTACTTACTTTCATTTCTGAGCTCAGGTTTTTATCAAAGCAAATTGGCATTTTTTGGTATCCATTCAATTTGATGATAGGTTTTTGCCAGCGACGACCGTTATTGCGGCCCGTGCATCTAGATGCGCGTGAGTTTCCGCCGAGACGCTGCCAATGTCGCGATATATAAGGCTTATAAAGTGTGTGAGCGAGTGCGGAGAAGCCAGTTGTTGTTCGACATCTGTGGAGTCTACACGTTGAAAATGCATAAAATTACTCTGTTCATCTTGGCGGCAGTGTTTGCCGTAGCCCTCGCAGGTTAGTGCCCCCCGGTTTTTACCGCCACAGCGTCCGAGCTGACTCGTAATTTACTTCTCTTAGTGTCATTTTATGTAATTTCCGATTGGATTCAGACAAAGATCAGTGATCTTGCATGTAATTGGGTTTACTTTGTTGATTCACTTTTTGGTTTGATGAATCAGGAGGGTCAATCATCCCTGGGATGATTACTTCAGAACTTAGAGACAACTTACTATATAGAGTGCAACATATTTTTGAATAACAGCTGGAATTGCGTCTAAAGGCCTGGGATCTAGACCTAGAGCCTAACCCTAGTGGTTACTTACCTACTTGTTAAACTTAACCAAGAAACTGGTTCGAGCCTTTTATATATAATATTGATATCGTCAGAGTTGATTTTATATCTCGAACTTAAACATATAATTAGTAGGTCGTAATCGATATTGGTGATGCAGGAACTCTAAACCAGCGTAGTTACCAGTAAGCTCATGTGTTTTAAATCGTAGTTTTGTTGTTATTAATTAAACTGTATCTTCTATACCTTGAGCTTACGTTCTTAAGTATTCCCAATGAGCTTTTCGTCTTTTTTTTTCTTTCCTGTGTTTGTAAATAATAAAAATATTTTAGTATTCGATTGTATATTGTATTTAAATAAATGAAACGTTCTTAAGTAGGAATAGGATTGTTTTGAATTTCCATAGCTCATACATTGTCAAAAGCTTTGCTAGAGCTGAAATATTACCTATTCTCGATGGTTTTCACTGTTATTTTGTATGGTTCCTTAGTTCATACAATATAGGTTGATATACAAACACTCATACATCTTACGTACAGTAGCTTAATTTAACAGTTAGGAATCAAAGCATTCGTAGCTGCAAAGCTTCTATCAAAAGCTCTTTGCCAAAGTTCTAGTATTCGTAATTTTATAGATATATAAGTACCATGTTACTCAGTAGGTTCCTTCGTGTTATAAGAACATCATAATATATTTTTTGTAATTTTTTCGTTTACGATGATGTATGGTTGAATCCTGTTGGTCACGATTTGCTGAGGTCATAGATAAAAACCAAACGCCTCGTGCGTTAAACTACACCGATTAGCGATGATCTCAGTTAATAATGGTGAATACCTTCCTGATTCATTGATACCTGCTTACATTCGTCCTTTAATTGTTACTTTAGGTTCAAGGTTTTCTAGTCTGGCTAGAATTTTAGACATGCCTAAAACGTCTGTTTTTGGATGGAATACTACTAATTTTAAAGGGATGGAGGAGTCCTTAGATATGATTAAGTACCTAGGTCTATAACTAAGGTTACATTTCGGTAAAAGCTTTTCCGGATATATATATTTTTTGTACCTTTAAAATTCTTATATAATTATTTACAACTAGCTAGAGACCGAACCTGATCCATCAAAGTTGAGTTATAGGTACCTCTGAGTTGATAAACCTACTTGGCTACTTTATATGTATAAAGGACTCACTAGTATGAGCACGAATGACATATATGTGCATTGTGCACATTCCAGAAGGACAGTACTATGTTCCCCGCGCCTACTACACTATAGACGCGGAGGGTCACGAGTCCGCGCGGGTGCCGCTGCGCCGCCTGCGCCGCTCCCTGCAGCCCTACCCCTACGGGTACGGCAGTGGCGGCGGCGGCGGCGGCGGTGACGCCAATGCCAGTGCCAACGCCAACGCTGAAGCACGTAAGTTATTTTCATTATAAACCGACTAATATTATCAATGCGAAAGTGTGTTTGTTGTTTTGTACTTCTTTCAGGCAGGAATCGAGGTGATTTTTTGTATAGACATAAGTAGCTCTTTATCCCAAAGCCGCCGACAAAAACTATTTCGGTTATAAAATAAAAAGATCTACAGGCGTAGCGATCATGCCGCGTCCGTCTCGCATAAGAAAGTCAGCATTATTGTGGGCGTATAATTGGACAATCGCGATTTTTGATTACCCACTCGCCTTATCTTTCGTGACTGATCGATTCGTTTCGTGTAAAACACTTCTATGTTTCATAAAACTGGCAAATCTTTCAGAGGTTTGTGCTACAGTGCCACTGATACTAAATGCAGTACATAAATACGTGTAACTTAATATAACGGTCTCAGCCACGATCTAAACGGCTCGCTTATTAGTTATGTCTTTATATGTAAGTAGAGTAATCTGCATTTTTAACTCTTCACTAGAAGCCGCAATACGTTAATGGCACTGAAACCCACGAGCAACAGTACCAAAGCCTTTTAATGGCCGTGCGCTTGTGAAAGAAAAACGCTCAGCTTTAAGCAACACAATAACCCATAACAGAATAACTTAGTGTTAAAACGTGCTAAATGTCGTGTTTCTGAGAGTCTGATACACTCGCGTTTGTATAATTCTCACTGCAATTTGAAAAATGTATATAAACTGTATACAGCCTGCATAGTGAAAATATAATAAGTAAGTAGAAGTATAGTTATTTAGCTAGGTGAATTACAACCGGCCCTGGAGAAAAGCTTTGTTTTGTATTGCCAGAGGCCTCTATAAATGTTTTTTTTACACTAAAAGGCTCTGAGAGTGAAAAATTTTTAAACGAAACAGGGTAGGCAAATTACAAAAAAAGTCTATAAAATAATACTAAGTGAAAACTAACCTCCAACACTGCATGTTTTTGAATATAGGCAGCGAACTCTGGTCGCGCACTTGGAAGAACAACCTAACAGCTAGATTTTTCAAAGGTGTTGGGATGAAACTATACGTATTAACCTTTGCAACTGCAAGTCGTACCTAAAAGTTATAGTGAATACTGCCTCGTTGGTCTAGTGGTCATAAACACTACTGCTGTGCATGACATCCTGGGTTCAATTCCCGGGTCGGGCAAAGTGTTATTGGGTTTTTCCATCTGGAATTTCTCAGTAGCAGCCCAAAGTCTGGATTTGTGCCCGGTTGATGGCAATAGGCTCGCCCCCTATTTTAAGAAATGTGGGTGTACTATAGGTGCACCTCTGCCTAACCCTTCGGGGAATACTGGCGTGATGTTATGTTATGTTAAATCATTATGAAGAAACCGGTCATGCGGTTTACCACAAAAAATTGTGATTCACCCTAACAACTTTCCTAGCTGGAAAAATATTAGAATGATGTGATGATGCAAAAAAATAAAGGTACCTACCTACATTGTTCTACACATCCGAGCAGGTAGGAACTTAACCTCTTCAGAATCAGAGGTATTTGTCAAAAGTAGTAAGTACTTACATAGCTCTTCACAACCAGAGAGAGCTTCGTAAATCCATTAGTTTATTTACAAAAAGAAATAGCATTATTAAAATAGCAATTGAAAATCAACTTTACAAGAGTGTAAAATATCTAGAGGCAAATAAAATAAAAAACAGTTACGCCGATAGATGTTTAGACTTCAGAGTAATACTATGCATCAAGGCTGTGTGTAGTCACACGAATAATTAGCAATATAGTTTTTGATGGATATGACAATTGGTAGTTTATGGTACTAAGAATGATTCTTTACTGATGTAGGCGCTGTTCCGTCATTACGTCATTCATGATTAATTACGCGCTTGTTCTTGAACAAGTGAAGATTATTAAGAAAAGTTATAGGTACCTACCTAATAATTTACTTGAAGTGAAGGTTTTCCACCAACAAATATTTTTAATGCCAAGGTTGCAATTATTTAGAGAAGTATCTACCTCTTATATTGCTTACTATGCAGTCTCAGTAAAAATAAGCGTATCTAAAATTAAGCTTTATTCAGAATTTAAACTTAAGTATCAATTCATTCCGGCCCTTGAATTTTGCATAGAATTTATTTCTTGGTCACGAATTTCTAAAGATTTGTTATTGAATATTATTAAATGTAATCGTGCGTAATCATTGTAAGCGTATCCTTTCTTGTAATCATTGTAAGGAATGCAAGCACACACAATTTTATTCATAGCAGCTGTACCTATAATTTTGAATCAAAGATTCTATAACAGCCTCTAACAAACCGAATGGAATGGCCGAGGCGGGTCAATCGCAAGTTCAAGCCGTTCAAGCCTATTGTTGTGCACTAACTGCATTTCCCGAGTTGGTATGCATAACCACAGTACATGGTGTAGATACGCGGTACATATAATTGTCGTAGAATGTAGAACGGGGACGTGTCGAGTAAGCTTAAAAGTGTTGCGGCTGCGACACCGTCCGTTCATCTAACGGTCTCGAAATTCTCCGGGCGACGACGACGCGCTGGTCAAGCGGTCTATACGCACAAAAAGTGATCGATAAACATCACTCTCAGTGGCCGAAGAATAAGTAGAGTAGTTACCGTTTGGTCATAAATTTCTTTTTAATGTCTATTATACTGTGGCCCACATAATTTTATTTGATTGATAGTAGGTCGGTTTATTAACAGGTTTATGCGTGTGCTCCTTTCTATGACCGCTGTTCTTGTAGCTCAATTTGAGATAGAATTGGATTTGTTATTTTAAAGTTACGAATTTCGTCTTTCAAACTTTCTCATATATATTGTGGATAGACCGGTAGACTACTTCTAGTGTTATCGGTAGTCGGAAACCAATACCGTTATTTGGAGCGTAGTCAAAGCTGGGTAATGGAGTCCAAATGCCCCATAAACCTTATCATGAGTCGACGTGGTTATCACCGTTACATTGGCTGTCCTAACATTCAACTGGAGAACTTCGAGCACCTACATACAATGTACGGTCTAAAGAGAATTGTAGCACAATCACCAGGCGTGTGTATTACATTGGTGACCGTGGGGTATATCTGCGTGGTATATATCGCAGGACTGAAGACATCATGCATTTTGCGAGATGCGGTATTATTTTTAAAGCACTCTCTCTAACTGGAGCGTCTGTAAAACTTAAGTTGATCTACCTAGGTTTTGTTGATAGAAGAAAATAATAGGCTGATTTGCCAATTCTTGAACGAGTCCGTTGCATTAAAGAAAGAACTTTTTGATTATAATCTTAATCCTTCTGTTTTCGAAAATCTAATGTTTTTTTATTCAGACTTCTAATGTTTATTGACCTTTGTTTTCAGGCGGTGGTGGTTCAGCAACCGCGAACGCGAACGCTCGCGCGTCCTCTGGCGGTTGGGGTGGCGGCCGCGGTGGTGGCAACGGAGGTGGCAATGGAGACGGTAACGGTGGCTGGGGACTCCCCGCCGGCGCATACGGCGCGTCCAACCCTGCGCTAAGGTAATAATTATTTAATGTTTATCTGGTTAAAACTTAGACGATAATTGAAAAGATTAGGATAAATACGCCAGTCAGAAAGGTTGATAGCCTGATTGTCGGACGTCTGTACCGGACGTAAATTTAAGTCTGGAGGTATTTTTAATGTACGCCTAAGAATGAAATACCCGTCCGGTTGACCTCGTAGTGGCCTTCAATTTTCTAAGAAGAATGAAAGATATTGGCTACATTTGACACTTATTTTTACCAAGCCAGATTTAGAAAAGATGCCAAGTCTATTCACACGGTCATTCTCGGTCATTCAGTCTTTATTTTTGTACATCAAATTAAGTTCACAACCATGAATGAGTTTTCATGCAAATTAAAGTGGCATATGAACATAGAAAAACGAATTCGTTCAACTTTAACTTCGTAAAACCATAACGACTCATTCATGTCCACAATCAATAATTTTATGTCTTACCCTATATGGAGCCAGGAGCAATGGTGGCCAAGTGGTATCGGCCCCGACTTCCGAGTTGTAGGTCGTGGGTTCGAACCCAAGCAGGCGCTTTACTTTGTGTAAATAATTTCATCACCACTGCTCTCAAAACGGTGAAGGAAAACATCGTGAGGAAACCGGCACGTCTTAGAACCAAAAATTCGAAGACATGTGACATCTACCAACCCGCACTGGGCCCGCGTGGTGGATTACGGCCCACTCCCTCTCACAGAGAGGAGGCCTGTGTCCCAGCAGTGGGAACATTAATAGGCTGATTATGTATGTATGTTATGTTACCCTATATTCTCTTTTAATTAAATTAATTATTTAATCTGGAATAACTAGCAACTAACTTGTATAATTTTGTGTGTTCCTAGGCACTAGTTCGGCGGCAGTGAATAACTAGACTAACTCCATGGTGTCGGCCCATCTATCCTGAACGCGTATTTTCCACCAGTTGCACGCCCGCTCGCTCTGCGCACGCGCATCGCTGTGCAACTGCCGGAAGATTATTTCCTATTTATTGTAATTAATTATTAATACATTAGCCTAATAAATGTTTTAATCAATGCCATTTGATTAATATTTTAATACAACTTACCTCATCCTAAGAGAAAATCTTACATTTCCGTTCAGACTGATTTGGTGAAAACATTTTCATTTCGTAACTGAAAGGTTTACTATTTAATAATATTGCCCAAGTTCCTACAAAGATACTATACGCGCCGGTCGAATTACTTATAAGTAACCAATCTCAATATTTGCTTTAATCAAACACCATGTCGTAGCTGTTTGCACAGTTGGATTCAAAAGACATCAACGCGTTTCATTTCTCTGCACCTTTGTGACCCGCAATGAAAATACGTGGATATATTTTAATTATCCCAAAAACAATATTCAGTATTGTCGGACTATCTGAATTTATTATTGGAAATGTTTATTATAATTTAATAAAACAGTTATTTTTAAGAGTTAATAGTTATTTTTTAAAGTTAAAGTAAATTTTATAAATATTTAGAAAATTGATAATATATTTGAAAAATACTTAATTAAATTATTACTAAATAAAATTATTATTATTATTTATTCTTTCGATTAATAACATACATACACGTATGTATGTATGTATATTATTAATTGAAATACAAATAAAATTATCATTATTATTTATTATTATGTATAGCCTAAAATTGGTAAAATTTGTGACATTTATCACCGATTTTTAGAAATTTTCAGCAATGCTATTATTTTAAATACGTAAGTATTATTTATATGAAATATTTATGTCAAGGCCGTTTGATATTTGAAATATATTCATTGTTCGTCGATATGAACGTATAATGTTAGACCTGGCTCCGGGCTCGATGATGTAATAGAAAGATCAAGTTTTAAGCGTAAGTATCACTCATTCATAACTTTCATCTACCGACTCTTCTTCAGTTAAATCGGTGACTGTAAGGTGCAAACAGATTGTGCGGTCGATCGATGGCATCGACCGGTAAGATCGATCAGTGTAGTGTATGCAGTCAGACAACGTTCGTTGATCTATCATAACGGGTCTCTGCTCTTGATATGAGAGTGGTTTTAGGTTGACACTATACTCACGACTATGAAATTACAAATAGTTGATAGTTGCCTCTAGTTTTGTTTTATTGCTGTTTTCATGTATCATCAATTAAATAAAACAAGTAATATGCATTATGTATGAATAGTTTTTTTTTTAAGTGATAACTTCTTTAGCGGTTTTGTGCACTTTTTTTGGGATAGGTAAAAAATGGTAAGCTCGCGTCAGGACGGGATCGTAAGATCCGTTGCCTAGCAACCGACAAAGTAAATATCAAAATAAATAGTGTTTGACATTACGTAAAGATTGCAAGGTAAGACATTTTAACAATATTGATGAGTAAAAAAAGCAGTCAAAACATACTTCATGAAAAGTGTTTAAATAAATTGTTTATTTTTGTTAGACTATATTTTGAAAATAAATAAATATACTACTGTACTGTACTGTACTTTTATACTGATAAATAAAGCAATTCCTGCGAAATTATTCCCTAACCATTCCAAAATATTCAAAAATGCACAACGTTAATGTTCAAGTTTTCACTTCTGCCGGCACTGTCTGTCAAACATCTACGAACGACAGCCGCGACCAACTGCTTAACGTGTCTTCTGAGGCACGAAGGGGTTTCGGTATGTAACGGATTGTCACCGATCCACGGGCCGACCTCGGCTAGCTTTGCTTAACCTTGAAGATTGACCCGTCTAACTTTTATTATTTAGCCCCGAGCCCTGCTGAGTCTGTGGATCATCATGGCTATATCATACAACGGTGTTGGGATCTAACTCTCCATGCGCTAGGTTCTGTAGGGTTTTGAATAGTTCCAGCGATCTAATCGATGTCCATTTTGATACTCTGACTAAGCAGAAATCTAAAATCTTGAGTTGTTTATCTGATGTGTTGTAAGGTATTAATTAGTTCGTAAATAATTTTAAATTTTTAGCAATCACATTAATTACGATACTAAGTCATTCTCTTTAGTTATACATGGGCTTCATATTTCTTTTTTGTCCTGTTTAAAGTTGGCTGTAAACTGTACATGTACCTACCTAATAATGCTTACAATTTGCATAATTTAATGTAGTTCATGCGGTGTTTACCTTTATGTAATTGTTACACTGTTCAAAATTATCAAAGACATGTATTTTTCTGTGTCAAGATGTTAGTGTAAACAATGTTGGTGAACCAAATAAATAAAAAACGAAATATAATATTTACTTAATTCCACAGTGCTGGAATGACTCGTCGGCAGTTCGGGCCCGTAGTGGGGCGCTCAGTGACTGCCAGCACTTCCGTAGGGTTGGATGACTCCGGAGCTGGATACTACGACCAATCCGCTTCTGTTAACCAATGATCATTGCTCTCCTCTAGTTCAACCGCTGCATAAGCTATAGGCATCGTAGATTTATAAGTATACCTTCAGTTCCTCGAAGCTGGACTGGAGTCTTCACTCAGTTAATGCACGTAAACTATCATGTTACTATTTAATTACTGATCAAAAGAAGCTTAGGCTTTTGAACCCCTGTTGGTCAGTGTGTGCACAGATGAACAGCATGTAGGTATCCCCGTTTTCACTGACACGAGACAACATCTGAATGAATGCCTAAATAAAAGAGCGCTGTGGGATTTTCAACTTTATGCGCTGTGTCGAGCGTTGAAACTCCACCAGTTCTCTTTCATTTAAATGTCGCCTAGTGTTAGTGAAAACAGGCATTAGACGTGTGCTAGAACTTAGGTAACAGCCTTCTGTCTAGATTCCTAGACTATTACCTACTACTTACTACGTGATAGAATGTAAAGAGGCATGTTCTATTTTGGAGCCCTCGATACAAAGACACGAGAAATGAGTGTTAAATGCCGTGTTATACATAACTTATAGCTTATGCAGTTGTTGCTGATACCCAAATGTATAATGATATAGCAATACAAACAATACAATAATAGTATTGTAAATTCGGACATTTATTTAATGTATTTGTGTAAGATATACATACTACCTTCATTAATTTACGGGAATTATAATATTTTTTTTTTTATATGTGCAATAAATAGGAATAACTAGGTGAACACGATTCAGGATGGTAAAAATAAAAATAAACTTTCAACTTAATTTATTTATTTTATTGCCTTTACAAACATTTAATTTTATGGTGTCATTTTACTAAGAGAGCGTGAAGTGTTTCATATATATATTACATTTTTTGATTATCAAACCCGTAGTCGATGTATTAAATAATCTCGTGTGTTTATGTTCTAATGTTAACGAAAAGAAATCTCAGCACCACTTTGATGGATTTTGAAAAGGACTGCAATAAAATAGCCAGTCGTAAAGGGACTACATACTACAGAGACAGACGCAGCATATAATTTATGGAGTACAACCTTCGTGTGACCGAAAGCATCTACTGCTCGTACGATGTAGCCCAGACTTAAGGTTCATTTCCTGTTTATGATGTGGATTAGAGATTAAAAGTACGTGGTGACAAAATATAAATTTTGAGACTATTTAAAAACTGAACTGAACCGATTATGGTGTAAATTTTCCTAACTTACAATATTTGGCAAGCACAAGCTATTCTTCACACGTCGTAGACAATGTCAATATTTGCCAAAAGAACACAGAAGTTTAAAAACAAAAAAGTGCAATAACTTAACTACTTACTTAGTTTTTACGGTCAGTCAGTTGCTAAAATGACGAAGAAGACTTATTTGTGGGGCAGTTCCAACCTGTACTGAGGCCTGTTGTACGTGTATCCTTGGTCCTGGGTGGGCTCAGGTGCGGGTACTGGCACCGGGGCTGGCGCAGGCACGGGGGATGGGAACGGTGCGGGCTGCACTGGAGGCACGAAAGGAGGAGTCACTATCACTGCGTCGTCAGTAATGCCCACGTCTCGACCCGATGGGACAAATCGCTGACCGAACTGTTGAGGGACCTGCTGTGGAAACTGATGACCAAATTGCTGGGGACCCTGCTGAGGCACCTGCTGGTAAAACTGCTGTTGACCCGGATAATACTGTGGCTGGAAGTTCCCAGGAGCTCCGTACTGCGGAGACACGTCGTACTGATTGGGCACTCCATATTGCGTAGGCAATTCCATACGACCAAACATGGATCCCAGGAACGGGAACTTGTTAGTCAATGTTGCCCATAGTCCAGTTCCGCCAACTTGGTTGCTGCCTTGGTTGCCCCAGAAGAGTCTTTGCGACGGCTCCTGGATAGAGTTCGGCACCTGGTTGACACCCACTGAATATGGGTCGTTTGGGCCGGAGTAGTAGGGTGCTTCTCTTTGTGGGTAGTATGCTACACTACTCCCTATAAACAGAAAACACACTGTTAGATTTCTGACAAATAAAAGAATATTATCAACTGTTAATAAATTTCACTGCACGTACCAACTAAAAAGCACAATACAAAACCGATGTACGCATACATTTTCGAACGAGTTGCTGAACTCCAACTGTGTCCTATTGTTGCTCGTCTTTCCATTTATACCTCCTCTATTTGCTCCTAAACGAGGACCTTGAAGAAAAATTCTCGTAACCCAGTATTGAAAGTGTGAGGTAATGGCGGCTCACCCAGCGGTGGACGCGGCGTGGACAATAGGTGGGACATCTAGGTGACTCGTGCGCCGCCGCCCGCCGGCCGCACGCACAGGTTGTATCTAAATCATTCCACATGTGTCCACGAAAAACAACAATGGGCATTTCACAATATGTAAATGAGCTTCACTTAAACTTTTATCAAATGCTGCAAGTTACGCAATCTTATAAGCACAGAAAGAAAAACTATTCGGATTAATTCGCGCTGCATCCACATATCCCAACTCCTAACTCGACATTTCAACTGGATCCATCTCGTAGGTTCTCTCAACTTACGCCTGCTTAAGTAAATTACATGCAATCCTTTCTAAATAGAGAAGTATAGGTAAGTACTTAGACATCACCTGAGCAAGTCAGAGTTAAGTTCAGTATCACGTTACAAAATTAAATATGCAGGCTTCCTTAATTCTCTCTTCTCGGATAATGTTTGTATGATAGTAGGTACCTACAGGATTATTCATACTTATAATATATTTTCTGAAAGCTGGGTTCAATCAGTCAATCTACTGTCAATTCTAATGTTTGCTTGGTACACACGTTACATATGATACTGCTACAACACAACCAACTGATCATAAGTATTTGTTCACACGAGAACTGAAAACAGATTAACTGTTCAGGTTTTCAGAAAGTAGTGGCAAGAAATTAATTTAAAACTCTTGAGCGATCACAAATAATATTTAAAAGATTATCCAAAATTAACACACACTGTATACGATAAAGATTCGTGAAAAATGCATTGAGTCGCGTGTGCGTGTGTTTACTCAACATAATCGGCATTATTCATAAGATAACAAGGTAGGTGTTTGTCTTCACTTGTCATGGTATTGTCGCCCGCAGAAGCGTTTTGCGAAACGTTGCTCAACACCTCACCCGAAGAAACAGACTTCATACGGAATAGATAAGGATGTTGACACGGTCGCACCTCACGATTGTCCACGTACGTGATGACTTATTCATAGTTTCCGGTGTTTTGTTGTCTAATCATACTCCAATTATTGTAAGTCTCTACTTCGTAGCAAGGACGTACGCTAGTCTTAAAAGTTCTCATTCGATGGCAATCTGTTTGCTCTCAGTCAGCGCCTGCCGTAAATGATTGCTTAAGATTATCCACTTCATACGATTGTAGAGGTACTCTGAATATTAAGCACTGCTAGGCGCTACGATTTACACATCTATCTAAATAGTACCTAATAAGTAGATTAAATATTTAAAAAACTTATCTTACTTACCTACCCTACAAATCTGAAAGCGATTGCGATTACCATGCAGCATTTAATTCTTGCACAAATCTTTTTCCCCACACGTCTTTATAAAATATTCTTCTGTTATAAAATAATAACATATTTGATTGATTCATCTTTATTAATCTTATCTTAGAATCTGCCCAGCTTAAAGTTCAAGCTTTGTGCAGGGAAAGCGGAGCGGTCATCTGTTGACCCGCGCCGAGTTTCGCGACACGGCGACCGCGTCGTGTGCGGTCAGTGGTCATGTTATTGTTGACAAAGATTAAGCTACTGGCTATTACGATGACTTCTTTTGTAATATTCAATATTAAAAGCCAAAACTAATATTTATCTACATGTTAGCTGTTTCGCCATATTATTTCTGTAGTTCAAACTTCAATGAGATGTCATTTCATTTCTTTCAATGATCTTTCGTCCGACCTATCGTTGGTCTACAACTTATTTGCCTTTTGATTTATTTCTCCACGTTGTTTTCGACATCTTTTAGTTGGTTGATCTGCTGCTACTGTACATTTAGTAGCACACCTCTTAAACAGAGTATATAGAAACCTAATAAGTATTATTAATTCACTTTGACTCCAGTAAAAAACTGTTGTAAAGTGCATTTCAAATACGGAGGAATATCACTCTCTAGTTTTGAGTTTATACTCCGGTTCGTCTCTATACCTACCTACTTATCTTTCTCTGTAAGAATATAAATGGAATACATACTAGTTATAATAATCGTGACGGCATTATACGACGCATGCTTGATAAATAAGTTACGAGTAGTTTTGAATGAGGAAGTCCAACTAGGTTTAGACTCCTCTGGAGATAGATTTGATCAACTAAACTAAGTTCCGTTTGTAGGTATGTAACGAAAACAGAAATAAACTAAAAAGATGCCTATAGAAAAATTCATCATGCTTATTGTATGTTACATTTGGTATTGTTTTTGTGGGTCGGTGCCTCCATATAACTATGCTATCAGGCCTTTTGTACACACACTTTTTTCTTGCCGTGAAAAACTATTATACACTTTGCAAGTTTGTTGACAGACATGTTTTTCTCGGCGTTGTGTATACGCGTAAAGAACACGTACCATGTACAAAGGGCCTTATAGTGACTGATTTAAAACTAATTATACCTTGTAGCTATGTAGGTTGATAAACATTGGTCTGCTTTTAATATTTATTATTATTCTGAATCACGGCTACCTAATGTCAATAATGGTAAAACTTGTCGTTTTTTGTGGCAGGCACTACGCAAGTTAATAATTGTCTGATGTTATCTTCATCGCTTGTTTTGGTATACAAACGTAAGATGTAGGTGTAGCGTTTAGGTGCAAGTTTCATCTGCGAATAAACGTGTTTAATCGAGCTTGATAGTTAATTACTTTGATAAGGTACCTAAACTGTGACACAATGACTAATTTGTTGGGGTTGTCAGACTTGCGAAATAAGATAGAGCTTCACCTAATTTTTTGTTGACTGCGGACAGCGGTAGTGTTTTAAAAAGTGTAAGTATCTCATATTTTAATTCTAAGCTACGCATATGTAGTTCTGAAATACAATAAATTCTTATAACTGGTAGGGAACGGAAGGTAAAACGGACGGAAGATCGGCTTATTGGTGACTCGCCCGAATAAACTGGTACGAATCCGGACGAATCGACCATTTTAATAAATATTTGTTTTTCTTGAGGCGATTCGTACGAATTTTGATCGTGTGGACGAATCGACAACTCCAGCAATAAGTAGTAGTAAAGTACACTGGTGCATAGAAGTGGTTGGGGTAAAATATAATAATATTGAAATAAACAAGATGAAGAATGAATGAATTATTATTCAGATTAAAGGTAGCATAATTAATTTGAAACTGTGAAAATAATACAGGGTGGCGATTTATTCACTTGCATCCGTCAAGGGGGTCATTCTACCTGTCATACTGAACAACTTTCGCTATGACATTCATAACCGACTGGTCAAAAAAAAAAATGCGTCGATGTCCTGTTGTCTAGAAATTTGTAATTATTTTCTCCGAGTCGGATATAAGTTTAATAGCGAAAGTTGTTTAGTATGACGTGTAGAATCACCCAGGGTTGAGATGATTTTAATCAGTCATCCATCAAGGGGGTGATTCCAGGGTTGATAAAAATCCTCAAGGCCTCAAGAAAAACAAATATTTATTAAAATGGTCGATTCGTCCGGATCCGTACGAGTTAATTCGGGCGAGTCACCAATAAGCCGGAAGGTCTACCTTACATCATTTTGAAAGGAATAATGCCATCTCTGATCTGAATGAGTTGTGTGATGAGCAAGCTCTTCATGCCTCCTCTCTTGGTCAGCGTATTCAACGCTGCTATCTACGTTTACACTGTTTTAGCAAGGAAAGTTTATTTTTCCATGTTTTGATGTAAAATGGACGATTTTCAATTGACTGTATGCAAAGTGACTTAAGAGTGAACTAATACTGAAATAATGTGGTATATGCCAAAAGGCACAACGGACTCAGCCAACACGGTGCGTAGAAATATGAAGAGATATAAAAAAAAAAAAATATGGTTTATTGTGTGTATGTGGCATCAGTGGACTAAAAACATAAGAATAGTGTAACAGAACTAAAAAAAACAGATTTTCGCTATATTAGATACAGCTAGCGCAAACAGCAATGTACCCACATTTCTGCTTGCGCTATCTGTATCAAAGATGATGGAGGCAGCGGGATTCTCTGAGTCCATTTTGCCTTTCTGTGTGGTCCATTGTGCTTCGCTTTTGAAGGTAAAACGGACCAATTTGAGCTTTTAGAAATCATCTAATATCTTAAGAAACTATGAATATATTTAAGTCTAATTAATAAGTAAAATGTAGGTTAGTTTAACTCTAGAAAATGTTAATAAAACGAATAGGTTTTTCCTACATGATTTCTACGTTAATTCTTGCTTAAGGCGACGACAAGCTACTTTTAATGATTTTATACCGGAAATTACGTCTAAACGAGTAGTGTTAATGATTTGGAAAATATATAGGTATGTTAAATTACAGCATTTTCTTAATAATTTAATATACGAATATTTTAGATTATGTTTACATTACATAGTGAAATTAATTTGTAAAGTTGTGTCTAACGCGGATAAAAAACTAAGAATTACGCAAAATCTGTCAAGCGTATTTTTCTGAAACCTTCACTATTTTAAGAATAATTAAAATATTAATCTTTTAGTATACGAGTTTTATTAAAATACCTTCTGTTTTATGTATAATAAATTAATAATGCGTCAAATTGGTGACAGCGCTCCTTGATGCGCGAGTTCTATTACTGGCTGGATGTACGACGCGTTGCGTGAGCTCAGTACAGTACACGCAAGCTAACCACTCAAGGTCACTGGCATGTATCTGTCTCTTAACACCCTCAGCGCCCCTTAAGTGGACTTTCATTCAATTTTTGAAAAATTTGTCGCAGTTCTGGGCTTTCATTTCTACATAATAAGATGTATAGAGTACGCGTGTGCCTAAAAAATACACAGCGCTTTTATTTACTAAACAGAAAGATGTGTATTCTTTTGGAAACAAAATGACACTGTGACAAAAAGATACACATTTATGCTGAAGGTGTTAAGGGGTCCGTTCTGCCTTCCCTTCCCCTAAAATATTTATAAGAAACTAAGTATTTAAGTCGTGCAAACGAGAAAAATTCGTATTTATAAAAATATATACCTACGGTACTGCGTGATATAAACAGTATTAAATAAAATAGCTAAGTAAATCCCATGGCCAACTTGAGATGAATAACAATTTAACCAATTGATAATATGTAGGCACTTACAAGTACCTTACCTTACTAAAACTTACCTACCAATAGGGACCTTGTGGTGGGAAACAGTAACCACCTGGGTAGACTGCCAACATTCGCTTTTCAAACAAAAAAAATGCAAGTCGACTTTGTAAATTTTGTAAACCATCGGCCATATCGGCATAATTTTGTAAATGAGCTTCTTAGAACTCGCCACTCGGGCTTTCCACCCTAGGCTTTCTTAGGCCTAAAGATTCCGGAAAAGGAAAACAACAATCACAATGACAGTCATTCTAACTTAGTCTTTCTTTTCAACCCCCAACACAAAAAGAGGGGTGTTATAACTTTGACCGCTATGTATGTGTCTGTCTGTGGCACCCGTAGCTCTTAAACGGGTGAACCGATTTGAATGCGGATTTTTTATTTGAAAGCAGGTTTTCTAGCGATGGTTCGTAGATAATTTTATCAAAATCGTTTGAATATTATCGCTCTTTTCTAGTTGATGAATGGATGTGAGCGTTTTCTACAGGTCTGACCGATTGGTATTGAAGTGATAACTTCTTATGAAAGGGTAAACCGATTCGTTACGTAACGCGTTACGGCGCCAATCTGTCAGTTTAAGTTATCACTTCTGTCGGGCGTTCCGAGACGCTCACGTTTTTTTTTCTGTAAATTCTGTTACTTCAATGATATTAGAAGAACATAGTAACATTGAACTGATGCTGCTGATGCTGCAGTATCCCCTGGAATTAGCAAGATACCCAACTCCCTTACCAACTTACAGTACAGGTATGTTTGGGCTCATTGGATTGGTCTCAATTAATAGGTTATAAATAGATGATGGTCTGGTGATGGAGTAGGGAAAAAAAGAGAAATGAGGAAATGTTTGTGTCGGGGTTTTTTAGATTTAAATATAATTTCCCTTGTAAACATAGGTAATACTTAGTTAGATAATATAACCTAATATTTTGTCCATAGTGGCATCCTTACAAAGTTACTACAAATAAAAGATTATGAACAAAAAACTAGCGGTCAACGTACGGTGACACAAGGTGACTGGCTGAGATGATGAGCCTGATATTAATATTTTTTTAGCAAAATACACCACCATAGAGCACTGTATGACGTGATTAACAGCAAAAAAAAGTCGTCGGTAGACCATGGTCTGAATAACGTTTGTTCTAGCAAAACTGTGATTCAAATTTCACGGTGTATAAAGAAGTTTATTGTATTTCTTGTTATTCATAAAATAAACCGTCAGTCACTTGATTAATAGGTATCTTCTTGGTAGCTAATCCATAGCTCTATGGGCTCCGTGGCTAACGTAATAGCACGGTAGACGGTAGAATAACTAAGCCATATCTTAGAAATAAATGCCTACATCCGCGCGGTACGTAAACATGCGATAGGGCTGCCCGCCTTCAGTATTTTAATTACATTTGCCTACTTTGTGTTTCCATTTAGTTTTGTGATTGTAAATATACTTTTTTTATCTACACAAATAAATAAAATACTTTGTGAATTGAATAACAAAACAAAACACAAATGCCCGAGGTTTTAAAACAAGCGTACCTACCGTATTAATTCATGAACCTCCTATAACTACCTATTTCACTCGTGTTATCACTTTCCTTTACTCTATTCACTTTATTTATTAATCCAGACATCTTTTTTTCGGGAGATAAAAGGAAATACTTATCCATTAAAAATACACACAATATGTAGGTACCTACCTACCAGTAAGTAAAATTATTTTATAGTAAGACTATAAAATAATTTTGTTGTTGTTGTTTGTTAATAATAATACATTTCAAAGTTTCCAGGTAATCTAAAAAAAGTTATCTCTGGATGCGTTATTGCCAAATTCATGCAACCAAAAACAGCAACAATATATCCTACTCGTCATATTAAATATGTACCTACTTGAATTTATTTTTAGTGTAAAAATCGCGCGGTTATTGTTAAAAAAACAACACACCGTTCGTTCGTCACTGCGGCACAGACGCGACTGTCTGCGTACCTCGCGCATACCTCGATCGAGGCGCGTAGGTATAGCTCGCGCTTCGTCCGTTTCTATGAAGTTGGCCTACCGTCTACCGTGGTAATAGGCTTCGATCAATAATGCGCGTAATAGGCTCCATTTGAAATAAGATTAGGCATTTAACTAAATCTTTTTTACAGTCCGTCCAACCGATTTTGATTTCTATTGCGTTGGTAGCATGATAAATGGTAGCTGCAGTAAACAGTTGGTATTGTAACCACTTTTTTGCTTTTAATGCCATCCTTATGTATGCCTACGGTATAGAAGTCAGAAGCGGTTGAACGGGCTGTAAAAAAGGTTTGTTTAAATGTCTAATCTTTTTTCAAATGGAGGTAAGTACATGTATTACCAATTTTATGTTTTGTGGTATGAAAGGCGAAAATAAGGTAATAAGACGCTTCTCACCATAAAATCCTAACCAGCAACTGCAGGTGACAGGTAGGTATATAAAAATGCAGCATGTTTATTAAAAAAACAACTGCTACCTACGTCATTTTAGTTAACATTGCAGTATGTAGGAATAATAGAAAATCGTTAACATTTTGTTCATCAATACCTACCTACATATTACTTACTAGCTTCTATCCGCCACTTCGTTTTCGTAGAAGTCGTATGACACCACAATATAGATACTAAAATAACAGCCAAATTATTATAAAACTTCCCTATACACTAAGTTTGTAGTTTTGGTCCCAGCACCCAAAATATAAAGAGAGTCAGGACTGGTGACCTCCCGGTCACGGGAACCCGGGAGCAAGCGACGTACTGTGAAGCAGCTCGTCCTAGATCGACACCCGCAGCCCGCAAGCAATGGGACAGCAATTTCCCATTGCTTGCGAAGTTTTTTGTTTTTAGTGAATTAATGAACGCCTGCGTTTGCATAATATACTACCTAATGGACACTGATACACTGACTGAGTATTGCATTCTTACAGATTATTCCTGACGAACAGCTATCAGTAGGTATTCAGTAGATTGTAAACACACGGAATTCCTCATTAACAATCCCTTAACCATAGATATCTATTGATTTTATTATAACCATTGATAACAGAACAGGTCTAGGTACTTAAACTTAATGTTTTCCCTATGTACGAACTATCAAATAATAGTATAACAAAATGTAAAAAAAGAAGCACTAAGTATAGGGATCAACTGTTGGCAATGGAAGCAGTTTTCGAACCACTAAGCTATTTGGTTTGTTGAAAGTTGAACAAAATCTATTCGGTAGTATTTGCGTGATGCTGGAACATAAATTCTGACAAACAGACAATAATTCTATTTTCGGCATTAGAATCGTTCCCAGACCTCATAGCAATTACTTTTTTCGAAAATGTTCAATGTAGGTACCTACAGTTTAGATTTCACTACGATTTTATTATATGTCTAGAAAATGTCGTGTAGGTAAATAACCTGTTCAGAGTTTATAATTATGTAAATGAACAATTAAATACATACATAAATGCTTAGCATGTTTGACTTGGCTAGCATCGCAAGTGAATTTAAAAAAATTGAGTAAAAAATTATTCATGTAATGAGTGCGTAATGTTTACTTACTGATACATACAGTACCTTTTACGGATGTAATGTTGTATGACAGGATACGGCCCTGACCAACCTTAGTCGATATCGAGTGGGTGTGGAGCGACGAACTATATGAACTCAACGTTGCAGTGAAGGTATTCGCTTAAATCGGTTTACTCTAGGAATGTTGCAGGTGGCCTATCGGCTAGTGTATAGTCCCTTTTATATAAACTATAAAGTTTATCAGTAGTTGTATAGTGTATATCAACCTAGTTTCCGACAATTCACTTTTTGATGACGACGTGCTGAAATACCGCAGTGAGTCACACATCTAATATCTACCTACATTAAAACATTTCTAGTTACTTTTCGAAGCCGGATATTTTGATCACGTTTTGTGGAACTCCGTTTTGCTGACGTAGCACTTATTAAATGGTGATCAATAATAAAGATACAAGAATATTGAACCATGGGATTTACGGGCCGTTGCGACTGTCGATAGTTTCGAAGAATTACAAAGCATCCAATTATATTGCACGATTACCATTAATTTAATAACGTCATCAAAACAAACTTGAATTTATATTTATGAAATAGAATAATAATTAAGAAGCTAGAATACCACCACATTCATTAGGTACTCGTAGATACCTACTGTAGAGTTGATTTCCCAAAAATGTTGTAATTTTTCAACCGACTTCCAAAAGGAGGAGGTTCTCAATTCGTCTGCATGTTTTTTTTTTTTTTTTTTTTGTTTTTTTTTTTTTTTTTTTGTATGTTTGTTACGCGATTTCTCCGTCAATTATGGCCCGATTTTGAAAATTGTTTTTTTGTTTGAAAGGGTATGCTCCCGAGGTGGTCCCATATCAATTTTATTAACTTTACTTGGATAGTTTTTGAGTTAGCTTCAATAATACGTATTTTTCCTACTTAGTTTATATGGATGATACAATGATAACTTCCAATCACTGTTATTTACATAGCAGGTTAGTGGTATTCGAATTTGTATGGGGTAGGTACCACCACTAAAAAGTGCAAAATAAAAACTTTTTACAAAAAAAGAACAACCGACTTCCAAAAAAGACACTACAAAGTCAAAAATAACTTTAATTTCGGAACTTTCGTTTTTTGCCACCGACTTCCGAAATTAAAGTTATTTTTGACTTTGTAGTGTCTTTTTTGGAAGTCGGTTGTTCTTTTTTTGTAAAAAGTGTTTTTCTTGTACACAGTACATTATTACATTATGGCTACAAGGTGTGTCCGATGAGATTCTCGTATATAATGACGAACTTCCATAGAAACAGAGGTTTGAAGATTCATCTCCTAAAGGGGTTAAATACATTTAACCATTTAGGTGATTGATCCCTTTAAAGTTTAGGTGATGAATTTTTAAAACGCCGTCCTTAATGCTCACCTTCGTTACGAAAGGAACTCGTGTGCAAAATTTCATGCTTCTAGAGCCAGCGGTTTAGGCTGTACGCTGTCTGTCAATGAATTATTTTATTATTATTTTTAAGAATACAACCCACACCCGATGGGATTTCCCATCGACATAAATGACGAATTAAAGTCAATTAATTAGATTTACCTTATAATTTTATTTTCGTATATCCTTTCCCTATCTGTTTCTCAGTCTCGAAGCAAAGTTCACATTTACCAAATAAATAACTTTATTTCTGCTCTCGACACCGACTCTACCATAATATCGTAGACTCAAATTCCGGTATGTGCTTATAGGCTTTAAAAACTGTATTTTACGACCATTGAAAGTCATTCGAGCTGGTAAAAATGTGTGAGAAGGAAATTGTAATAAGCCATACAAATTATGGTGTTGTGACGATTTTAAAAGGTTACCTTTGTACCATAATGCAGCCAGTAGGTAGCTGCCTGACTACTGACCTAAATCCCATAAATCCATTTACATAATGACATGGACGAATATGGAATAAGACGCCTCGTGTGTAGTGGTTGCAAGAGCTACTGCTGAGTATGAGGTTCAATTCCCAGGTCGGGCAAAGGGTTATTAGGTTTTCTATGAGGAATTTCTCAGTACCAGTCCGGAGTCTGGATTTGTGCCCGGTTGATGGCTTGATCGCAATAGACTCGCCCCCTATTATATGACATTTTAAACATAACTGGCGAAATGTAAGTGAAAATGTAGATACACCTCTGTCTAAACCCGTCTGGGATTGGCGTGATGCTATGTATGTATGGTATTGTACATTTGTTTGCAAAACTAGGTACGCCTGTTGTAGCCTGTACAGGTTTAGCTTTTAATTACACTTGGCTAAGATGATCATGACCATATCACGTGTTTGTTAAGGTAAATTAACCGTTTAAGAGTAATTTGCCAATTTTCCGAGAACCGGATTTGTCTAGACTCTAGACGTCTAAACGAACCATGGAATAAAAATTATTTCCGCGGTTTAGCGTGGGACGAAATCTAACACAGATACTGGAACAGAGCCCCGAAACTGGATTCCCCAGACTTTACCGACGACGGCTGGTTCCGTACCGGCGACACGGCTTCATTCGAGGACGGCAAGTTCAGGATCCTCGGACGAACCTCCGTCGACATCATCAAGACTGGAGGGTACAAAGTAAGTGCTTTACAAGTCGAATCCGCCATCTTAGATCACCCGAGCATAGCCGACGTTGCCATCTTGGGCATAGAAGATGACAGTTACATACGGAGAAATTGTTGCAGCTGTCGTAGTTCTTAAAGATGATGCCAAGCTTACGCTAAGGGAGCTAAAAGAATCAGCTGGGAAGAAATTAACCTAACGCTTACAGAAAAGGGATTTTGTCTAGGCCCTAAGTAGCTTTAGCACAGTCAGCAACTTGTACTGACGGAGCTGTGGAGCTTTAAAATCTACTCGGGTGGCGATTCCTATAATTTACGGACCGTTACTTTACCAATAATGAAGCAAACCTCTCATAGCTTTGCATAGTAGACCCTCCCATATGGAAGTAGCTTACGAATCTATTTATGAACCACATTTGGCAATAAAAAGGCTACCGTTATTAAAAATAACGATTTGTATTTGTTTATAGGAACCGGTCAGGGGCTGGGCTGTTCTACATCACCTCTACATTAATTTGAGCTTTTGTGACGAGGCGTATTAGAAGCAAGACCCAACGGGGATATTCATCGAGGTATTCTAGCATTATAATGTGCATTTGACTAGGACCTAGTACGGAGTGCCTACTCCTTAATTACCAATGGTCGTTCAAGCAGCCGAAATCTTGAGTGGTGACCGCGAGCCGGCAGCAAATGTAGCAAAGGATCCACCTCCCCCAACTACCTGAATGAACAGACTACCTGAAAAAAGTTCGCGGATGCAAAGATAATAGTCAGCTTTTAGAGGCGAGAGGAGGTTTATACCTATCAGAGCTTGAGGTTTTTAATTTTTTATGTCCTTGAACGCTTGAACATCTTCTAAGCCTGCTATCTAATTCCGTAAACATTTTCGGGACTAATCTGTTTCATTTTGACAGTACAACAACATTAATTGCGTTATTTACGTTGTTGAGTACATTTTTTTTTTCGAACTTATGAAACAATGGATTAGCAATCTGTATCAAAGTGATTTAAATTGTGATTGATCGTGTATTACGCAAAGGTGCTGATTAAGACACCGTTATTTAGTTTATTAAAATGATGTTATTACAGATCTACAAGAAATATGTGCTGACATGTTGGAATTGTTTTTGCTGATCAGGGTCAGCGCGTCACGCATGTCGCTCATGTTAGTAGGTGTGTTCTCAGTACATACAACAGTAAGTAAATAAGTAGTTGCAAAAAATAACGCTTTTTGTATATTAAAATGTGTTAATGTAGGTACCTAGATACATCTTATGGCAATATCAACTTGCGTTACGTTATGGTCAAATCTTTATGTGAATAAATAAAAATGAAATGCTGTTCGTTGGTAGCGTATCACTTGGGTGGGAACGGCTGGACCGATATGGCAATTTTTGGTAATAAAATGTTCGTAATTCTTAGTCCGAATTAGGTTTTCATGGAAAGAAAAATTAGAAAATCCCGGAAAATTTTCAAATTCGGAAAGACCTGCTAAGTACCTAATTAAAGAACATATTTTCGTAAACGATTCCGACTAATCAGTTTCATTTTGACAGTTCAACAATATTCTTTGCTTTATTTACGTTGTTGCGCAGATTTTTTTTTGAACTTATGAAGCAATGGATTAGCAATCTTTTTCAAAACGATTCAAATTCTGATTGATCGTGTATTACGTAATTAGGATGCAGAACTATTGAAATTTGGACAGGACAACGTCTGTTTAATCAGCTAGTGTTTAATATTTATTTGGAGGTTTATTATGTAAGAGGCTATCACCAAAATCTGTTAAATGCCAGATTTTGAATTTTAATATCTGCCTTTTACATCTTTTTGCAAGTCGTAGACAAAATCTAGGTACCTACCTACGAGCAGTATGGTACAGTCACGAGCATAATACCTAACTGTTACACAAAATACAAAAGCGTTTATCTCAGAAAATGAAAATTGGAACTTGGAGAAAATTGTTATTTTCTAATCGTATGGTTAATAATTTAACCATACGATTAACGATACGATGTTTTTTTTATTTTTTATTAAGTACTATGTTCGGTGACACCATAACATAATAAGTATATCAATACTTTGGAAGAAAATTGCTTTTGAATCTTGCGTAAGTAGGTGTTTATGCTGGTGACTGTACATCGTAGGTATAATCCGGACGAGGTGGTAGGAGTTTAGGGAACTTTAATTTATTGGTAAAGAAAAAGAGCCATAAGAACATGAGTTCTTATGGCTCTTTTTCTCTACCAATAAATTTGTTACTGATTTCAGTCACTTTGAAATCATATTTTGTTCTAGTAGGTCAGATACAGATAAGCACATATCTGTGTACCTACCTACCTATATTATGAACATTATGTTGCTACCTAAACCTTACTAGCTCGTTTAGTATGACTTATTATAAATTTACCTTGGTATAAGTAATTTTTAACCGACTTCCAAAAGGAGGAGGTTCTCAATTCGTCAGTATGTTTTTTTTTTTGTATGTTTGTTACGCGATATCTCCGACGATTGTGGACCGATTTTGAAAATTGTTTTTTTGTTTGAAAGGGTATACTCCCGAAGTGGTCCCTTATAAATTTTATTAACTTTACTTGGATAGTTTTTGAGTTAGCTTCAATAATACGTATTTTTCCCACTTAGTTTATATGGATGATATAATGATACTTCCAATCACTGTTATTTACATAGCAGGTTAGTGGTATTCGAATTTGTATGGGATAGGTACCACAACTAAAAAGTGCAAAATAAAAACTTTTTACAAAAAAAGAACAACCGACTTCCAAAAAAGACACTACGAAGTCAAAAATAACTTTAATTTCGGAAGTCGGTGGCAAAAAACGAAAGTTCAAAACCAAATGCACCGACTTCCGAAATTAAAGTTATTTTTGACTTTGTAGTGTCTTTTTTGGAAGTCGGTTGTTCTTTTTTTGTAAAAAGTTTTTTACCCGTACGTATTCATAGATGGTATGTATACCTGCTGATTGTGAGCTAATAGTTAATTATGTCTAACGGTATTAGTAGTAAGAAATAATACCAGATTCATTTTCTTTATTAAAGTAAGCAAGCGGTACCTAAGTGAAAATTATAAAAAGCAGTACCTAAGATTATGCCTTTATTACTAGAGTACCTATTTAAGGAAATAGTTTGTAAGTAATCAATAATAATATATATACTTACTTTAGTTAATTGACTCAGGCGTGACTTTGCGAAAATCCATTATAAAATACAACAGACGACGTATATTTAGTAACCTAATCAGCTTAACTGTTCTTAAGGAATCATAAAGAACCCTGTAACTGAAAGAAATCGACACCTGTTTCACCTGGGGGGAAGTGGGGTTGTCGGGCGGTGTAGCTCACTCTGAGTTCGCGTTCGGCGCTTGTCGTGGCAACACGTTGTGTCCGGATTCGCAACAAATCAATCGTCATCCTGATGATGCCTCATTGAGAGGTGAAACACGTGTTGATTTCTTACAGGGTTCTTTATCACTGTCGTCTATTGTATTTTATATATAGGTACAATACTTACTATATATACCTACGTCTAATGATAGCAAGTGTCTAATAAATTTGCCTAATGTCATTCCTAATTAATTCTTAACCATGAATGAATTCCAATAAGTATGACGACAAAGCTTATTAAGTAGGTAGGTATGTTGGTACCTATCAATCAGTAGGTAGTATTAGCACATCATACCTACTCGTAGTAGGTTCTATTCTGTGGTTCCAGTTGAAATGATAAGAATTATAGTTATGAATACAAAGTAGGTACCTATATTCTCAAATATACTATTATGTCATTCGTACCAAGATATTTTAATTTATGCCATTCTTATTTTGCAACACGATTTATTGAATAACGTAACTTTTGGATATCACTGTTATAAACTAACCTAAGTGCTATAACATTCCGTAGAGTAATATACTAGTAAATTAGATGATTAGTAAGACATACCTTGACCTTCATTATAATAAGACTGACATCGTTGTCAGTCTGGTGCTGAGGGCAGATGCACCTACGTCGAACGTTTATGAATAATTTATTTGCACAGCATCCGTGAACTAGTCGTGAACAATGGATAAGAGTAGTGGATGATGATTATATCAGCAAACATAATTGACACGGATCGAGTGATTTACGATTAGAACAAGATGATACCTCCGTTTACCTCATAATGATTGCAATCATTGTTATTTTCTGGTGATAAAGTACGTAATGATAGGATATAAAATAATTTAACATTTATTGTATTAATATCAATGTATCATTTCTAGGGTTCCGTAGCTCAAAAGGTAAAAAAGGAACCCTTATAAGATCACTCTCTTGTCCGTCTGTCTGTCCGTGTGTCACAGGAACAGGTGGACCTAGCAAGTTGAAATTTATACCAGATACTGAGGTCTACATAGTCCCTATTAGGTGTATAAAAATCAAGGTCCTGAGTCAATACGATAAAAAGATATGGGCAAATTTAGATTTTCGCGAAAACTTGTTATCAATTTTATAATTTTTTCGGAATTTTCACTTTACTTGTGCTGAAAGACCTTGCTTTTAACCAAAATTGACAATTCTAGGTTAACCGGAAGTACCCTATAGGTTTTGGGTCGAAAACCTATATGATAGTTGCCGTTGACCTAGAATCACGAAATTTGGGAAAAAGCAAGGTCTTACAGCACAAATAAAGGAAAAATTCCAAAAATTAAAAAATAAAGTTCAAAATTAAAGGGTGTCCCCATACATACATAGGTTGACGCCAATTAAGATAGTCCGCTGAGTTGTATGGGCGCTCATACAATTTAGAGGACCAGTTTCTGGGCACAGAACTATTTAGGTATATACGAATGAAGCTCCTTACGGAACCCTCGGTGCGCGAGTCCGACTCGCTCTTGACCGTTTATTTTATTACCTACAGCTAATATGTACCCAACTGGTTCTGATGTACCTAGATCTTTAGGTGTGTTTGTGTGTGTGTGAGTAGTTGGTGGTAGGGTGGTAGGTGTAATATTTTAAGAACTAGATGTAGTCAAGGTCAGCGTACAGTATGTTTTGATATGGATATCCTCATGGTCCTGCCAGCAGTCCCAGCCATCTAGGTAGTGAATAAAACCACACGGTGGCACCCAAAGCATATTTGGTGGGATATCCTGAATCTTGAATACTGGTGTTCAGCTGCATCCGGTTAGACTAGAAGACGACCCCATCATAGTTGAGAAAAGGCTAGGCAGATGATAAAGATGATCTCCTGGATCTTCTGTGCTACGCCGTAGCGCGTAAGCATTTCGTACGTCACAGGGCGGCAGGGGACACAAATTCGTTATTCCTTATTATTAACAGTAAGTATTATACCAGCACGTGACCACTACAGGCTGCCAAGGTCTGGGTGCCTACCGTAGCCAAGTCCTATCTCAATAAGTAGATATACATATACCCATAGGCAAACAATTTTAAAAGTAATCTTTAAGAGTAGTGCTACTCGCAAAAAGTAGGTGGTATACCTCGTTAGCGATTCATGTAGCGTGTAAAATGTTTAGGTGGTCATATAAAAAATAGGTACCTAAACATTGTCGTAGTCTTGTAAAAAACATTTATAAGATTTTCGTGGGAACAAACACAGAATGACGCAATTGTTCCCAAACATTGGATTGATTAGATCTTCAATACCGTTTGTTATTGAAATGTAAATAACAAAAGAAAAAAAACTGGTCAAGTGCGTGTCGGACCACGCACAATGAAGGGTTCCGTAGTTGGGATGAATTTATCCCAAGAACAAGAACAAACTTAGTTGTAGTTGAAAATATGTTCTCCCATACGGAATGTATGGGAGGTGGTTTTCATAATCGACCAACTTCCTACATTTGAGTTGGTAAATGTAACCTGATCGATTATTACTCGTTAACCTGTAAAGCTTATACGGGGTGGCAGGGACATCGACGCGAAGCCGTTTACCATGGATTCAGTACATGATTCTGAACCCCCCAGCATTGAAATTTTTCGTCGGATATTAAAAAAAAAAACAGCTGTTTCATAGAAAAGTGCAATACCTACGCGGTCAAAATGTATGGAACAGCAGATTTTTTTTTAAATAACCGACGAAAAATTTCAACGCAGGTGGGTTCAAAATCATGTACTGAATCCATGGGAAGCGGCTTCGCGTCGATGTCCCTGCCACCCTGTAGATAGTTTTCCTTTTAACTTCGTTATACATAGTAAATCTGTGATTATTTTCACATATATCCAAAAATAACCATTTAGCTGCCATGGGGCAGTAATATCTCGCAAACGGATTCCTGAATCGAAAAATAGTTGTCACACACCCACAGTATTTTTGAACGACGCCCACACCATAGGATAGATAAGAAAAAGAAAAAAACTTCCCAACTTTACGTTTAGGGGGAGGTAAAACATTTTATTTTATTTTTTTTTACCACTTTGTCGGCGTGATAAGTATGTATACCCATAGTTAATTGTCTCAGATACCCATTGATTGATGTATACCCATGCCAAATTACCACTTTCTAGACTAACAGAATAAAAAAATAAAAAATAAAACACAAAAAAATTAGTCTCTGATCGGACTAAGCTCTTCGCCATGTCCGTCCGTCTGTCTTTCCGCGGCTAAGCCGCGGACAGGCAGACGGACATGGCGAAACTATAAGGGTTCCTTATTTACTACGGAACCCTAAAAACTAAATCCGATTAGCCTTTTGTATGTTTAAAAAATGGGGAGTGGCTGAACACGATGCTTTAGTGTTATTTAAGCATATTTAAAATTATCTGCTAAATCTTCATTACATAAAAGTAAATTTTTATTTAGATGATTCAATAACTGGTGAGTGTACTCGTAACATACTTAACTTCCTGTCGTTGATCGAATTAATGTGACCTGCTTGACCCACTGGTTACATCACATTAATCGACCATAAAGATGTTTTTTTTTTCAGATATAATATAATGTAGTTGCAAGAATGTTTTAAAGTAGCTTAGCAAAAAAATCAATCGTGTAGGTTTTTACAAAAGTACCTACTACCTATACTTAACATTGTTTGATGAAGATGGTAATTTGTTTCATTTTTTTTATTCGTTAGATACATACCTATATACTTACATTTGGGTAAGTAGGTAGGTACTGGTTTATTAAAACAATGTTACATGGTTTATCGTGTATGATAAACCATGTAAAATTGAAATGATTATAACGTCATCTATGTGTGTATTTGAAAGTTGTTAAAACAACACATTAAAAGATTTCATTTAATTTAATCATTTTTTTATTTGCTTTATACATATCTTTATGCTTTAATAATAATCGTTTTTCTCTCAGCATGCGGGTTTTGTTCCTGCATGCTGGGATCACTATTTGTAATGTCTTCAGATACAAAGTTAGGTACCTACTTCATTACAATTGAGTTGTGAGTCATCGTAACCCAAGGACTTGAAGAAACCTCGAGTGGGACTATAAATAAATGTGAATCCTTTATTCTTTCATTTTAACGAATGTCCGTTAATTTTATCACATTGTTATCACAATATCTATCGACTATCGTACTTAAAAGGTAAAAGTTACATTAAATAAGTCTTCGTTTTCATAACAATACTACGTTTTTAATACATTTCGGCATTTTATCGTTTTCCGTAACCTGAAACAAATGAATGAAAATGTAAGAAAATAATATGGTGTGACATCCCGAGTCTAACCGCGGGAAGAGACTAGGTACCTACTCTTGTTAGATAGGTGTATTTTCTTTTTCATTATTTACGATAGGTTTTATGTTATCTACACATATAATAAGTTAGGTAGGTAGTGTAGGTTACTTAAACCTACCTACTTATACAAATTTAAAGTAGGTATATACCTCGTTGAAGGTATTTTCGAAGTAAGTAATCTAAGACAAAAGCACAGGACAAAAGAGTTATGATTTAAGAGTATTTGTTAGTAAATAAATCCTTTCGTTAGCAAGAATAGGTACTAATAGGTACCTACTGTTGCAATAGAAAGGATTTATTTACCTAAAAATAACCAATAAAATCTTTCCAAACATTTATTTAACTTTTGACAGCTAAAGGTGTGTTACTAACAAAAATGGTTCCCATGTTGTCCCGAATAAAACAAATTTTATTTATTTTAAAGTAATGATGTCCAAATTGCATTTCTGGCTCGATTTCGAAATTCATGATGAATTTAATCGAATTTAAATAATAATTAAAATTAAATAATTGAAATAATATTATCATCGAATTCATAATACTTACGATGAAAAAAACAAAGTGCGCAGAGCATTGCATTTTTTCACTTCGGTTTTTAATGTAATAATTACGGAACTTCATAAGCGTGTATAAGTCAAAAGTTAAATAAATGGTTGGAAATAGTAATAGGGCACTGAGAGCACAGTAAACTTAGTAAAGAAAAATAAAAGATTAAACATTCTTACTTCCTGGACTGTAGGCTCCGGCAGAAGCGTGTGCGCTTGCTGAGCTGCTGGCATAGCTGCCTCCGGCTCCAAACGCACTGGCGCCTGAGAGACTCTTCGCTGTAGCGCCCGATGTGCTTCCAGCTCCGTTTAGACCGTCTGAGAACACAAGCTTCGGAAAGCCGTGTCCACCACTAACTTGTAAGGTGGAACCGCCATTATAAGCGCCACCGCCGGACCCGCCACATCCTCCACCACAAGGACTGCCACCTTTAACATTTCCTGCATGATTGTAATTTGATCCATGCGGATGATGTCCATGTGCACCAGCAGAAGCGCCGGCCGCGGCTCCAGCATATGCGGTAGCACCCGCGTTACTGCCGGCTTGAGCACCTGTGGTTCCATGGGTTCCTGCAGGTCCTGTTGGGCTACCACTAGCACCGGGAATCGTGCCATGTTGCAAATGAATGTTAGCATCGTGAGATCCATGTGAACCGCCTATTTGTGGCCCATGAGCATGTCCTCCATTGGAAGGTAAAGCTCCAATTTTGCCATCATCATAGGGCGCGAGGAGGCCAGGTGGTCCTCCAAATCCACCAGAATATGCAACCGCATTAGCTTCAGCGGCCGCAGCTGCGGTAGCGTGAGCTCCGCTCGACGCACTATTTTGTGAATGTGAACCTGAGCCGTGGGGCGCTTGAGGATTGCAATTGCCAGAAGTGCAAGCGGCAGGTGTAGAAGCTCCTGGCTTATTATCAGGTGTGGGGTTTACAGCTGGAACAGTGTATTCATTAGGCTTTAACAAACCGGTAGCCCCTCCAAAACCACCGGTATAGATTGGCTTTTCGTTGGAAGGATGGTTCCCGGCACTAGGTTTAGTGATACCGTACGATCCAAGTTGAGCATTAGCTCCAGATATCGCATCAGCACTAGCTGTAGGTGAACCAACACAGTTTGGCGTTTTACAATTTGTTGGAGCACTGCCAGAAGGTGTAACATATGGCTTTTCGTTAGGTTTAAATGTTCCAGAAGGTCCACCGAATCCGCCCGTATATTGTGGATGAGTCGGAGCCGCGGGGTTTACATCTGTATTAGGTTTGGTAACATCGAATGATCCGGGTTGCGCATTGACACCAGCAGATGGCACGCTTGTGGGGTAATTGGCACAGTTTCCTGTTTTACAACCAGGTGAGTTATGTTCGTTAGGGTTGAAGGTACCAGAAGGTCCACCAAAGCCGCCTGTATATTGTGGATGAGTCGGACTCACAGGGTTTATCTCTGTATTGGGCTTGGTAACACCATATGATCCAGGTTGCGCATTGGCACCAGGTGATGACCCACTTGTGGGGTAATTGGCACAGTTTCCTGTTTTACAACCAGGTGAGTTATGTTCGTTAGAGTTGAAGGTACCAGAAGGTCCACCAAAGCCGCCCGTATATTGTGGATGAGTCGGACCTGCGGGGTTTACATCTGTGTTAGGCTTGGTAACAAAATATGATCCGGGTTGCGCATTGGCACCAGCTGATGGCAAACTTGAAGGATAATTGGCACAGTTTCCTGTTTTACAACCAGGTGAGTAACTGCCTGCAGATGATGGTGACTGTGTATGGTCAAAGTTCGGTGTTGATGAGGGACTGCCGATTTCATTAGGTCTGTGAAGTCCAGAAGGTCTATCATAACCACTTGGATTAGCAGGTAATGTTACGCTTGAGATATGGGGGCCTGAACTAGGTTTGGTGACAACAAATGGTTCGGCTGGTGCATTAGCTATAGCTGTACTACCAGAAGGATAGCAGTTTGCTGTTTTGCAGTCTCCAGAAGGAACACTAGATTCAGGGGAGTTGTATGTTCCTGAGGGGGTATAGCCAGGGCTACTAGGGCCGGTTGAGTGAATATGATGGTTATCAGGATTGATAACTCCTCCTGGTCCATCAAAACCACCAGTATACATTGGCTGTTTATCATTAGGTGAATTTATGCCATTGTTAGGTTTCGTAGTTCCGTAATATCCAGACGGCGCTGACGCCCCAGACGTAGCACCCGCAGTAGGTGAGTACCCACCGCAATTCCCTCCTGCTTGACAACCCGGCGTGCCAATGTTACCAACTGGTGATTGTGTATTGTATGATGGACTTCCGGGATGTGCATAGGTTGGTTTATTCGTAACTGTTGCATGAACATCAAATTCATTTGGCATCCCAGTGGGTCCTCCGAAACCACCTGTATACGGTGGCAATTTTTCACTAGGGTTGTCACCACCAGGTCGGTGATTGTATGTACCCGTCGACACAGGTCCGCCTGTAGGTCCAGAAGCAGAAGGATATCCAGAACAGCTAGGCGAATTACAACCTGTTGGAGCAGTTCCCAATGGTTTTCCATTTTGTGGTGTGCTTGCGTGACCGTAGCTTGGATTAGCAGTTGGTGAATGAATATCATATTCATTGGGATTCAATATTCCGGCGGGCCCGCCAAAACCTCCTGTATACGGTGGAAGTTTGTCATTTGGCAGTTTGTTATTCACATCACTCGGTTTGCCATGCCCAATGTGTCCAAGCGGTACGTTTGATCCAGCTGGCAAAGTGGGTATGTGAGATGGGGAGGTTCCAAAGTTAACGTTACCCGGTCTTGCAGTAAGCGAAGGTCCACCCGTAACCGTATTTGCTGGCGTACCAAAATTAACGCTACCCGGGCTTGCAGTAAAAGAGGGTCCGCCTGTTACTTGATTAGCTGGTATTCCAACACAGCTTGAACCTGCGCAATTTTTAGAACTTGGATAATCAAAAGATGTTGGTTCCTTTGTTACGGAGTTGTCTTGGTTGTTTGGTTGGTTTTCACATTTGACGCCATCACACGAAGGCTTCGGTTCACCTTTATCGTATGCTCCATGAATAGGTACATTGTAACTTGAGGGTGAAGTTTCATGTCCAGGCTCATGTGGTCCGGTGTCACAGTTTCCGGAGTTGCATTTTGAACCTAATTTTGGGGTTTCCAAATGCGTAGAAGGTTTCTGGTAATGGGAAGTTATCCCTGTGTCCGAGCTAGATGCTTGTTGATTATTCGAAGCACTGGATGCCTGATAAGAATTACCTGAATCATGACCATAGTAACCGGGTTTTAAGCTCGAAGGCGATGAAGAACCACATTTCCCATGAGAACAATCAGAACCGGCGCCATTAAATGTTGATGACGTTTTGTCAATACCCGAAGATCCTGAATCATGACCATAGTAATCGGGTTTTGAGCTTGAAGGCCCTGAAGGACCACATTTTCCATGGGAACAATCAGAACCGGCGCCATTAAATGCCGATGACGTTATGTCAATACCCGAAGATCCTGAATCATGACCATAGTAACCGGGTTTTGAAATTGAAGGCCCTGAAGGACCACATTTTCCATGAGAACAATCAGAACCGGCGCCATTAAATGCTGATGACGTTATGTCAATACCCGAAGATCCTGAGACATGACCATGGTAACCGGGTTTTAAGCCTGAAGGCCCTGAAGGACCGCATTTTCCATGAGAACAATCGGCGTCATTATATACTGATGACGTTTTGTCAATACTCGAAGATCCTGAATCATGACCATAGTAACCGGGTTTTGAGCTTGAAGGCCCTGAAGGACCACATTTTCCATGAGAACAATCAGAACCGGCGCCATTATAAGTTGATGAAGTTTTGTCAATACCCGAAGATTGATGATTTGCATTCTGAGCAGAGTCCGATGATTCAGTAACAGCATGAATGTCATTAGAACCATAGTCTGCTGGAGATGCGCCATTTTCTAAAGCAGATGCACACTGACCCGATGTGCACTTGTTAGAATCAGAATCAATTGACTGAGTTCCAGTTTGGAGATTTGGTTTGCACTGTCCAGATGTGCATTTTTCAGAATTACCTTCACAGCTTAATCCTTGACATCCCGATCCTGATATAGCTCCGGCTCCTGCTGCAGCCGCAGCATTAGCAGAAATATATCCTTGAGCAGAAGAGTCATGAGGCGCTGGTACTCCATTACCTCCAGCAGTCTGACAGTTTCCAGATGAGCACCCTCCATGGCCGGGTGCTCCACCGTTTAGTCCAAAACCACCAGCTCCGGAGCCGCTATAGCTAAATGAGTTAGAGCTAGAACTCGAGCTAGCACTCGAAGAAGCCGAACTGGATGAAGAAGATTTGGTAAAACTTCCTGAAAAGCCAGCTCCTAGTGGCACAGCAACTGGTACGCCACCAAAGGCCCCTGCGGAGGCACTAGATTCCGCTGGAATAAATGAAAAAGAAACCGTTAAAAAATCCATAGCAAATAAATAGGCATTAGGTACTTCTTAACAGAATCCTAAACGATCGTTCAACAGAATAGATATCACTTCAAAAGTAATAGGTACCTAAATAAGTACTATAGGTACACTCAAATCCACACATCTTCCAGTCCACTTATGAGTGGGTGGAGTTATGCTACTACTACGGAGAAATGTTCGCCATTGCCAAACCCACCACTCTCATAAAAATATTCTTTGGAAGACACCATATTCAAACTACATTGGTCGGTCCACATCAAAAGTAGGTATGATGAGAGCTTTGTACAAGGAAGAAGTTATATGAATAAAAACATGCTCATTTGTTATTTTTTCGTAACACATCAAATCAAGGTGTTCAATCACCAATTTACAATATTGATTAGCAACAATAATATAAAGTACCTATACGGGAAGATGTCCAGAAACAAAGCTAGGATCCATAGCGCGCTCCTAACAAACTATTTCGAATAATATCTAACTTATAAGTATTCAATCTTCTTATTAAACAGTTATTGATAGGTAATTGGCAACAATTATTTTATCACTTCATTTGCTATAATAGATTGCTTAGCTTAACCCATTGTAAGATCTTTAAACATGATTGAATGCAAATAAAGATATAAATATAATAATATATAATGCCAAATAAATTGAAATAACATTACGTTATGAAATAACAATTTAAATACCTTGGTTAATTAGTAACAATTATCTAATTGATCACTAATCTATAATGATTCAACCGTAATGGTTTAAACACTGTTATTATTATTTACCTACGCGTCTAGTAAACACCAAATAAATAAATGAACACCTACCTCTTGCGGATGCTCCACCCTTGACACCATATCCCCCGTATCCATGCGGGGTAGCGAGTACAAAGCTCGCTGATATCAATATGACGGCACAGGGGAGCTCCATCATTGTGAAGCTTCTCACTCACAATGTTTTTGTTCTACAGCCGCTTGCTTTTATAAAGCGAAACACAAATAGCCGCTAGTGTATTATAGCAAAAAACCTGTTGGTGTTACCGCGAATCGGAGGCTGTATTAGCGTAGGCAGTGAGTATTGTTTCCCGTGTTCTTAAAGCGCTGTACAGCGCATTGTAGATGTTTTGTGTTTTCATAGCATTCATATCAAGTTAGCTATCTAACAATAAGTATTACTCACTCAATCATATGTCATCCGAAAACGAAACATAGCCGGGAAAACACGCTGACATAACCATAATGTGTAGTTCTCCGGCTTGGTATTTTTATTGTTGTATGCAGCAGTAGGTATACCTGCGATGAGATGTGAGCGAGATACTAATTGGTAAACAAATAGCTTTTGTTGTGTGAGTAATAAGTGAGCTTCTGTCAGTGCTGGCCTATCTATGTTCAAAATATGTAGATTCTGACCAGTTTAAGTTCAAACACCTCATCTATTTATGTAAACTGCTTGCATAAATATTCCCTAAAACAAGTTGGTAAAAGCTGTAAAATTCTAAAAGCCAGTGCTTCTAGAGTTTTACGGTACAGTCAACTTAGAAATGAGTCTAAAAATTAATAGCTGTAGGTACTGACTCTACTTTTCTGGAAAATGGATATAGGTGCCTAAGCTGCTTTTATATCACGTATTCCAGGTAATGGGAGCTATGTATGTTCTACTCTAGATTTGTGAATCGTAGCAATAATTGCATAGGGCTATACTTGCTTACCTTTCCATACCTGCATAATATTTACAAACATATTACCTAGTTACGTTTTATGGAGTTGCATACTCGATAAGCAGGTACCTACTACAATTTCTATTCATGAATGACAACGATGCGGTACCCCATAGCGGTGCCCATTCGAGCTACGAGCGGCAAGTGCCCAGTGAGTGACTGCAGTTAGCTCTATCCAAGCTTTTGTAAAGGCTGCTGACCTCTACCTGGGATTGTTGAAATGCTGACAGTAAGTTATTTGTATAGGTCTCTATATATTAAGCGTTCGTTTGTTGCCAAAGCTTCTTTAGTTATTTTGTTTTCTAAAGAAGCTATACTCTCTCTACATTTATATCTGTATTTTTTAAGATGTATGAATAAAGAATAATATGTTTCAGATAATGTGGTAACTGATAGTATCCGAAACACGTTGACGTGCTACATTCGTTTGTACTTGACAACACAACAGCCCGAGTTGCAGATGTTTGTTATAGGTGGCATTCGCACATTCCGTATTGAGCGTCTGCAAGTTTTGTTTCATGTTCAACATAATAGGTATTAGCTCTTCCAGAATCCATATATGAGATTAGTGATTCAGCCTAAGTGGAGAAAAAAGAGGCTTTGATTTATCTGTTGATAGAATATCTAAAGTCGAAAATGTATTCACCAGGACCTACATAAATTATGTAAGTGACGTAAGCGAGGGCTGACAAGCAGCGGTGAAGGTAGCGAGTCGCGTCGCTTCTGTCGTGTGACCGCAAGCGTGCATCCCGCACACATCCGGGTGACGCGTCGCATGCATGGTCTCACCACAAATTCTCCATACTTACCTACTATATTGTACCAAGCATACATACATAACAGAGTAAGTCGTGCTCTCGACATTGACTTACACGGAATATAAAAATACCAATCACGTAATGGACTGTCCTCTAATGGTTTAATTTATTTATTTATCCCTAAGATGTAATGGAAATATGATACATTATCAATGTAGTTATGTGATCACTTGTAAAATTATTAGTATGTGAGAACGACGTTCCTGCCTAATGTACCATCCAAGGTAAACAGAGGTCAAGGTTTATAATAGCTTACCTTGTAGAGGACACAGTATTATTTATAGGACGATTTAACTTGGCAACATTTTAAAAGGTTTATTCATAATCATAATACACATCTCATGTAAAATTATAAATATTTTCCTGTTCGATCCTAATTTCGAAGAACCGCACTAAAAGGTCATTACAACAACGAATGGTTCTCAATGCTATTAGAAAGAACTCCACGATGTTGATTCCGTGTCCGCCACGTATGACATCACAATTCCATAATTCCATTCCAATACGTAATATTAAGTAGGCTCACATTTCAGTACTGCTTTTGCGTTGTTTATTAATAAGCAGTTAAGAACATTCCAATGTGGCTTCATAACATCATCGATTTATTGTGATTTGTATAATTCCCATAAATTCCTTCGGTATGATTAAATATTTGACTCAATACCTACCAAGATTTTGAAAGTAGTATCACAAATTTCAATTTTACTTTCGTCCATATTAAATTGTTTGAATCTACCTACTCGGACATCACTGTTCATCATTTTATAATCCTCGAAGACATGGCCAACGGCCAATGCAAGCAGATAAGAGATTTATTCAGCATTTTATTTTCTAATTTGCCAGTATTATGACCAAACATAAATTATTCTATCGAATTTTGGCCCTGAAAAACAACGGACTGAATCAAATAATGCACGGAAACTTATTTAAGATACTTATATAGTAAGAATTTCTATCTACTGCTTGATGCAAATAAAATATCAAACAAAGAAAATAATTTATGTATTCGTAAAATACACTTAACATGTGAAATATTTTTTCACAGAATTAACTTATATCTAAGACAAGTAACCGCACGATGCTTTTAGCTTTACTGATAAAACATAAAACTATTTACAGCGATTATTTAAAATGTGTAGTCAGTTTCAACAAGATGATAAAATCTAAGTGCTTTAGTGTGGCTGTATCCTTTTGGCTAGTCGCTGTTGCGAGGGTCCACGTTAAATGAACTCGTCGGGTTCGCGTGGGGCGTCCAAGTCGCGGTAGTGTATCACCGGACGGAATTCGGCGCCGCCGCCCCTTTAACAATTAACCACATTTTATTGCGTTAGAGGAAAATCACCCAGCACACAATAAAGAATTGCACTCTCAAACACTAATATTTTTTTCTAATTAAAACCACACTGCATGAATTACTAAAATTTTATATAAAATCTCAGCTTCCCGGGAGGTTCTCTTTGGTGATACAGATATGTAAAGGAATTAGAATAAAAAGATGGTATGTTAGAATTTCGGACAGTTTATTTGAAAATCGTACAATAAAATACTATGGTAGAAGACAATATTGCAAACATAACGAGTTAACCCTTTTGAAGAATATTGTTAAGATGCCTCCATAATTTAATTTTAGGATTTTTATGTCGGTAAATTAATTAAAATGGCAAACAAACGTTCAATATTAAAATATAAACAACATTTTAATATTGAACGTTTGTTTAGTATTTACAAAGCACATTGGGCAAAAATTGGCTTGGTTCAAATGTCCACCTCTAACGAGACCTGTCACTCAATTGAATAGTAAGTATATTAAATAATAATTTTCATTACATAGGTCTCCTTAGTGGTGCACAAAATTGAACCACTACTCATACCCATAGTCTTTTTAACGAATTTACAGTTAAAAAATTCGGAATTGCAAAAAATAGAAAATAATTATATCACGATTCTCGGATTAAGTAAAATGCCATAATTATTATGCAAAATTACTTATACTTGTTATTTGTGACCAGAAAATTTGTTGGGTTGAAAAATAAAATGGTTAAATAAAAAATTATAATACAAACTTGTATCTATACTGATAGAGAGACTTTTAAATTGAATACTTTACATGTATGATCATCTTATCTATATCTATACATAGTATAAACAAAGTCGATTTTCGGGCCTGTTTGTGCGACCGTTCTTTTAAACTATACAATGGATTTTCATGCGGTTTTCACCGTCATTTCGATATTTTATTCCGGAAGGTTTATATGTACTTATAATACATTAACATTTAACTTGGTTATAGTACAAAATCTCGATGTTTTAAAATGTCGTCACATCAGTACATTGCACCCGCGCGAAGCATGGGCAGGTCGCTAGTCAACTAATAAAATGAAACGGAATGCTTATTTTAACAATAAAAAACTATGAACATGATATATTTTGTCATTTGCACACACATGTTTAGAATATGTCACCACTGTCCGGGAAGTCAAGATCGTTGTACGCAATTATAGGCCGGGACCGGTCCACATTTTCCCTGGAAATTATTTCTCATAACTTATGAAAATGTTCGTCTCAAATTGTCAGAGACTATTTTAAAGGATGCACAACAATGAGTAGTAATGAGATGAAAAACCCAGATCAAACCATAGCCAAATTAATAATGAAGCAATAAATATAATGTACGTAGATAGACAACGTTATAAATCAAAATGTTAAGGTCATGCAAAAAATATGAATGAGTATTATAAATATTGATCTAGATATTAGACATTAAGTAATGTTTTTATTAGTTTTATACTCTTACATTTCCTAGTCTTCGCATTTTGAAGGTTTTTTATATAGTCAATGAGGATACATACGCTAATCAATTATTTTAGAAGTCGTTAAATATACCGGTTTTAGGTAAAAATGCATAATTTTACTTGTAAACCCAACCACAGACAACGTTTAAGGTGCTAACAGTCCTTTTTTTTTGTCGTTGGTGTGAGCACCGTTTCGAATGTATAAATTGGCATACTGTGAATAACACAACAATGTTTTTTATATCTGTGTAGTTCATGCAAGGATGGTGTGAAAAGCATGCCATATAATAATCAGTATTGATAGTTTAACTGAAGGAGATATATATTTTCTAGCTATTACAGCGCACGGCTCCACTGGCCCTTTTTTGTGTTTTTCAATAAGGTCCCTTTTCGTGATTATGTCACAGAAAACGTAAAGCACAGACAAAGGTGTTCTTTTTCCGCGAACTTTTTAATAGTAACTCAAAGTTAAAAAGAGAAAACATTGTCGAAGTATTTAGAGGATAGAAAATGACATTGATATTGCTAAATCGTGTCTTCAAATGATCCCATAGTTATCCTATTATCATTCAATGTTGCGATTCGTTACACAGAGTTACACTGCATCTATGCAGCGTGAATGTAAATCTGCATTTTTACTTTTTAACGACCGGCGTGCCCAGGACTTCAGAAAACTACAGGTAGGTACTCTTTTCATTCTCAATTTGTATGTTTTATTGTCTAGACTTAGAGACAAATAAGATATTATTAAAATCTCTCGTCATAAACATAAGAAAACAAAGTCTGTATAAAGATAACATCAACGAAAAATTATTTATAAACTTTATTTTTAATTAATTGATTAATAACTGGATTTTTCAATAAAAAATATAAATATTTGTAACAAAAGTATAATATTATGCTGTGATAAATCTTGCTCACAACGGAGAAATTAATAAGCAGCGCCCTAATGGCGTAACACACGATTAATCATAATCTGAACCATTTTGAATGATATTGCTGCATTGCTTCATATGTTCGAAAAATTTGTCTGCTCAACAAATAACGCAATGAATGTTGTTGAACTGTCAAAATGAAACAGATTGTGATTGATCGTGTGCCATTAGTGATGAAGATGATTCATGCTAAGGTAACATTTCGTTTCATGAACTCAATTTAAGGGGGATGCGCTGGTAGCCCGCAAAGTTATTATCTTACTTTTTTTTTTTGTAATTTGTAGCTCAGTATCAGGTTTATGGTAGTCTTAAAAAGTTATACGCGCCCGAAAAAAAAAAAAATTTACAGAATAGGCTGTGAACATCACTTGTCCTGAGGTGACATTTTGTTACGTTTGCGCGGCTTTTTTATGAAAGTAACATTTAGACATCGTTTTTGGGATTTATCCACTTAATCTTGCCGTGGCAACACGTCGTGTCCGAGTTCGCAACAAGTCAATCGTCATCCTGAGGAAGCCTCGTTGAGAGGTGAAACACTTGTCGATTTCTTACAGGGTTCTTTACGACTCTTTAAGAACAGTTAAGCGGATTAAAAAACTTTATTTATAAAAAGTTGCATTTTTGATTTGATATTGTTAATTTTCCACACTTTCTGAAAAATTGTCTGAATTATTTAATATAATCATTAGAATCATTAAAACTATATTCTCTAAGTTAGAATTGGCCTTAAAAACTGTGAATACATAAAATAATCATTAAATTGTGCAACTTGAAGTTAAAGAATTGTACTGATGATATAAATGCCGATACTTCGGTAAATAAATATTTGTGACAGGCGCGACATTATTACGTCACCTCCGGAGGGCACACGTATTAAGAGGGTGCATCCTGAAAGTTGGCAACGTCGTAAATAGCTGTCAAATATTCACCTGTTTTGATTAATTTGGAAATAATACTGTATGGAAATAAGAAATGTGGCTAACTAACTAACTAGAATATTAATAATGAATTGCAATCATAACATTGAATTTGATGTTGTACCCGTTTTAGGTGAAAAAAAGGCATTCGGAAAGTTTCCAAATACTTTTTTTACATCTAAAACTAACTGTTCGGTGTTACGATATTAATTATTGCATTTCATAATCAATATTCTAGTTCGCTAGTTAGCCACATTTTTTATTTCCGTACAGAAATATTATCAAATTAATCAAAACAGCGAAATATTTGACATTTATTTGCGACGTTGCCAACTTTCAGAATAAACCCTCTTAAATCTGAATCAAGTTTGACCGATTTAACTCGAAATAATTTTCGTTGTTCTAATGATGGAATCTTATTGATTTTTTGGTTAAAGTTTCCCGATCAGTAAGCATTTGTAGCATCTCTGGGCAACAATTTTTGGGTTTTCGGAACACGCTTCTATGAGAAAAGTTGCATTTCGCGGGTTGCCCTGGCACTATCGCCTTAATAATATTCAAGGGGTTTGGGTAATTCCTATTGATTGGCGAATTGCAAAGTGGAATATATGAACACAAATAGCACAAAACAGTAAAATAATAAATATACTATTTAGTGTTTTATTTGCATGGAATTCATGTTTATTTTGTAGCAAATTACACTAAATAGCATCTTGTTTTAGCTTATTCATAGCTTTTATTTGTTCAGATTTGAGGATAGAGTTTAATAATAAGTTCACGAAATGTAATGTAGTTGTAATAGGGCTTTAGCGAACATCTGATTGTCCAAAAAATAAAATACTTTCCCGTAAAGTGACTTTCGATGGCGTTTCTTTACTTAATTGAGTTGGTACTGTAGTTAGCGACTGCTTTTGTGAAACTAACTCAGAAGTGTTTGTTAAAGCCCTATGAATAATGTGGTGAAGCACAAGCTAGTATAGATGCAGTGCAGTTACCTGGGTCTCGAGAAGCGCGGATGTCTCGGTACGTATGCGGCGGGTGGGGCCCACGCGCCCCAGCCCCAGCCACGTGCGCCCCCGGGGCCCGAGCCCGGCCCCCCTGGGCCCCCCGGTCCACCACCGTACCTTCTGAGGGAGAGAATATCTAATACACCCAACCGTACATTTTTTATTTCCAACACCCTCACATTGTTTGCACTCTTTTCCTGACCAACAAGGTGCGAATGACTTCTATGCTCGGATAATTCAGTTGGAGTGTGGAAAAAGAGTCTAGAATACTATCAAAATTCCGGTGGCTATGTTCTATGTTAAAGGGTTTGGTTTCCGCACTTAGTCCTTCAAGTGGACCATTGTGCGTGGGCCATGGCGGCCGTTTGGGGGGTTATTCCAACAAACAGATACATACATTCCGGTGGCTTGTATCTTTCTAATGAAAACGTTACAGCCGACAAATTTAAAAGTGCTTCGGATGCCAATGACTGCAATAGCGGACGAAAGCCTATATAAAATTAGATAATTAACTACTATTAAAAATATATAGGAACTAGCTGCCCGTCCCAGCTTCGCATGGGTAGCCCTAATTAGCAATAAATTAAAATTGCGGCTATAAATTGAGATTTAAACTATCCTATCTCTCAAGTTGGATCGAACTGCACATGGTGTGCGAATTTTATTATAATCGGTTAAGTGGTTTAGGAGTCCATTGAGGACAAACATTGTGACACGAGATTTATATATATTAAGATTAATACTTATTTAAAGTTAATTTAAAGGTTTTACAAAAAAAATATTATTGCGTTGCGCTTTTAAAATGATTCACAACAATTTTTTCTACTGTGGCTTAATTTATTTCTTATCCTATTCCTATTCTGTGGCTCGGCACACAAAAGCAAAGAGGTGTAAAATGCTATTAATAATAGTAAAAATATGGTGTAGTACTGACGGTGCGGGCGGCGGCGCGTGCGCGGCCTGCGCCTGCGCGCGGCCGGCCGGCTCCGCCTGCTGCGGCCGGCGCACGTCGCGCACGTACGCGTTGAAGTACGACACCTCGCGACGCACCTCGTCAACCTTATGGGAAAACAATCAACTGTTCTGTATCTACTTAAAAAAATCTTAAATCCATTCCTTCACTGACAGTCAACGCACAGCCTAAACTGCTGGGTCTAGAAGCAATAAATTTCGCACAAGACTTTCTTATAAGAGATAGAGACGACAATAAATTAAATGTTAGTGAGCACTAAAAAAGGATTTCTATAAAACAATTTGTTACCTTTTCACCATGCTTGTTGAATATGTGTTTTCTGATGAAGTCGGGGCCTTTGAACTTCTTACCGCTGAGAGGACACAACCATTTGTCTTTCGCTAGCTCTTGTGTATTGGCCAGAATAAACTTTTCAACTTCTGCGTCCGTATCCTGGGAGAACAAAATGTTGAGTATATTACGTAATATTGATTTCTTTCTTATCGTGCGCAATGTGAAGTCAAACTCCTTACCTTTATTCCTAGTTTCTGCAACTCTTCGTCAGAAAGTGGTTTTACGTCTTGTAAGAAGGCAGACATTTTGCGTTCAAATGTTTTGACGTAGTCCTGTATTTCTTGCTGGGTTGGCTGCAACGAAACGAATAAAATTTATGATCTACAGCGTAGATCATAAAGATGTCAAATAGATGCGTAGATTCTACGCAACTTCTTGACAAAAATATGTATAGTTTGTAAGATTCATACCTTATTAGCAGGAGGCCCAGACCTCGCGTGCATGATGCCACAGCGGTTGGGCATTTCATCTTCATAAGGATACTCGCAATGGTTGTAATAATCTACTGAGTGTACAATACGCAGGTACAGTACGAGACGATCCAATACTATCGTAAGCTCTGGGTCCGGTTGCTCACTAACCACAGATTCTGTTGATGCTTCTAGACCTAGTAACTCATCCTCTTCAGTTGATGCTTCTTCTATTAAATGCTCCGTTATCTTATGGAGCACCGGGTTCTTCGAATTCAAGCTGAAGCTCTGTAGAAAAATAACAATACAATGTAACTTAACCAACCAGCAACTAAATATTGGTACAAAAGTTGTGAAGAGAGATCAGTACCTCAGTCCGGTTCGCCTGATCACCGTCTTTTTCTTTTTCCTCAGAGCTGTCGTGCCACAGTTTCGTGCGCGTATCTAGTAGATGTGCGAGTCGGGCGGCTAACCGAGCGTCAGCACGTAATACCGGCCGCTCTAGAGTGATGCCCGAAACTGGACGAATGCGACGTTGCAGGTCACGGTTCACTATAGCACCCAATTCACACTCGCGGAGCTAAAAAGAATCGTAAAATAAGCAAAACTCTCAAATATGGTTATGGTTAATAAGCAAAACTCTCAAATACATAATGGTTAACGAAATGTTATTGGTCGCAACGTTTTATTATGAAATATCGTACAGGACAGCTCCATGTGAGCGGCCGCTATAGCCACATGAAGAAATGAGGTCAAAGCACACGCCATACGCATAGCCTGAAAAATTATTTGGTAAAAAAAACACAAATAAAAGAAAGTCCCTTACCCTTATATTATTAAGGTTCCAACAGATATCTTTGATATTGACGTCGCGTCGGAAAGTGACCCATCCACGACGGAACCAGCGGCGCTCCGGCAGTGGGTCCGCCAGAGCTACGCGTAGGAAGCCGCCGTAGCGTTTGCACATCTAGAAATCAGTACACTTCATTACATGTTCTGATAAAATGTTCATCACCACTATTTCATTTCATAAGCACAACTTTTGAAGAGTGATGTTTCTGATACAAGTTTAGTGACTGTGGCAAGGCGTTTAGTCGTTTGCAAAACAAAAAAAATATTCTACATGTAGTGTGTCTTACTGTTTTTGTTTATACCTAAAACAAGTTCTATAGAAAACTTGTTGTTTTATACTTTGAAAAGTCTTTACAAGATTTGTTGATGACAATTATCACAACTTACGTGTATACTTGTTGAAAACAAGTTCACAACACATAAACCCTGGGTGAAAACTCAACAAGATGTTACTTCTGAAGTCTCTAATAAGCTTAATTGAAAAATCTTAAATTGATGTTACTTTATAGCCAAGTATCTATTGACTAGTACTCACAGCTTCAACTTCAGCTTTGGTGATGGTAGGTGCTAAATTCCTTAAAAATATGGAAGTAGTTTTGTGTAACGCGCGGGATTCTTTCTTCTCGATAACGACGTCACTGACTGATTCAGCTTTCTCATCGCCACTGTTTTCCTTTTCCTTGTCATTTACAGTGTTGTTCTCAACAACTTTCTCCACACTTGGAGACTTTGACTTGGACTTTTCCTTAAGTTTAGGGGACTTGTCGGGAGTTTTAGACTTGGATTTTGATTTCCGGCGGCTGGGAACTTCACCTTCATCTTCTGAACTGGATGACGAAGAACTTGACGATGACGAACTGGATGATGATCCTGGTGGTGCTGTTAATGTAAAAGAGAACTTTCTTTACTGACTTGGTTCTTGTTGTTATTCGTAGGTATGATAAAACGCAAACAATACATGGGACTTTAACAAAAGGATCATAGCATGGAACTGGACAGGATCCTCCCTTTTCTATGGTGGATGAGTGAACTTTACACCCTGTTCCTCATACCCCCTAAAGAACCAAGCTATGTGCAAATATTATTTTCTGTAGGAGCACCTTTCTGCAGTGGACATCACAGAGGCCAATAGTGCGTGACTCGGTAAGGTGAAATAGGCAGTGTTTACTGAGGGCTTAGTGAGAGTTTCATTTTACCATCTCGATCATACGCATCGACCGCGTTTGGCGCAACGACTGACAGCCGGCCGGCCTTGCCAGGTGAAGGGCCAATCGGAACGCCGAACGCGCTCGAAGCGTATGATCGAGATGGTTAAATGAAACTCACACTAGGCCCTCTGCAGACATCTAGCCACAAATTATCACACCACCTATTTGCAAAAACAATAATGTATCATTAAAACAACTGAAACTCACGGGGTTCCTTCTCCTTTTCTTTAGTCTCTTCCGTTTCTGGTTCAGTTCCTGTCGAGTTGAAGCGAGAGAACAATTTGGCCTGCTCCTGAAGATGACGCAAATGGGGATCAATCTCCATAGTAAGGGGCGCGGTCGGTTTCGGAGACTCTGGCTTTTTGTTCTCCTCTTTCTGTTTATCAGAATTTTAATAATTGAATAACCATATGTTTTTTTATAAGAAACTTTGCTCGTCCTTAACTGTTTGACTGCCTAAATAATTGAAGAAATATGTTCATGAATGAATTAGGGGATTGTACTTTCGAAGTAATAACAGCCGCACGGGTCGATCCATCAGTAACAGCTACGCTTGCCGGAGTTGGTCCGTGGATAGGTGACCATCTTTACATACTGAGACTCCTCCGTGCCTCGGAAAGCACGTTAAGCCGTTCGTCCCGGCTGTCATTCGTGTATCTTTAAGAGTCGATACGGGTCGGCAGAAGCCCGAAATTCTAACAGCCAGTCTTACCAAGGGGTATTGTATTACCCAATTACTGGGTTGTGGAGGTCAGATATGCAGTCTCTCCATGTAAAATACTGGTATTCAGCTACATCTGGTTAGACTGGAAATCGACCACAACATAGTTGGGAAAAGGCAAGGTAGGTTGGATATTGAGCACCTATAACATTTAATTTTCCAAAAACTATCATTATAAACAAACCTTTTTTTCATTATCTTCTTTCTCTTCCTTCACTTTTACATCATCAACGTCTATAACAACTGGCTTGTCAGCGTCAATTTTATCTGGAAAGACCATTCATAAAAGGAATTTAAAGAAGACTGTCATATTATGTATAATGACAAAAATACAAAGTTAAAGGAGTTTTGCAGTACCTGCATTATCATTTGAGTTAGTAACTTCCTGTGGTGGGGGTTCATCAAGCTCCTTTAAATCTTCTTCAGTGCCACCCTCGAGTTTAATTACCACAGTATCCAGAAGCCTGATCAACTTCTCAGACTTATCTACATCAACGGAGACCTTGTCCAGTTCCCCTTTCTCCAATAACTCGAGGAACACGTTGAGTCGATTCTGCAATATTATCGACGAATACAATTATTCGAAAATATTAAAAAAAAAACTAATAATCAGTAAAAAGTGTTTTTTTTTTACCTTCAAAGCACCTAGCTGCTCCTCTTTGCGTTTTACGGATTCTTCAGGGTGGTATTTGATCTTGAACCTAAGAAACAAAATATTTACATTAGTTTGTGTCTTATTTAAAGTCAACAAGTCCATAAAACACTAAAGAAACAAAGTGAATAGACCCGAGTATTATACAAAAAGGAATTAAAACCCAGTTTACAGCAAATAATAAATCTACAACATTTTTTATGCAGTAGGTAGTTTAGTTCTGTAAACTAAACAATTAGATATGTGAAAACATACCAAATATAACAAAAATAGATTTAAACAAAATCCAAAACATGTTTTAGCTCTTACATATACTTAATTAATAAGTTTAGATGCATACAATACAAATAGAAGATTGCATATAAAAATTCAATCCTCCAGTAACTACATACGCAAAGAAATAAACGACGTTTTGTGACAAATCCAGAATGGTTGAACATCATGACACAGAAAACTAAAATTTCTTAGTATACATTTCTTAGTATATATTTAAAAAATCTCATAATCTCACCTGTACCACACATGTGGAATATATTACCCTACCCCTAACAGAAACGAAACCTGTAGCATTGCGCGCTACGGGTCAACGCGGAATAAACTAGCTACACACAGCATTTAATCATTTGCAAAAGTTTGATTAAATTTTTCTTAATGATGTCCAGCAATCCACGCGAATACACTGTAGACTGTAGGAAAAAAGGTAACTGTTAACATTTGCATAGCATCTTTGAAAAATTCTAAGCATAACTGGGTCTTACTTACAGTATTCTAAAGATTTATTGATGACTTTTGACTATGTCAATTTTATTCTTTGTATGCTTAGAATTTCTCGATTACCAGCAAATTATATAAAGAGCAAGATAATGATTCTTTAAGTTGTACATGGTAGTGGCAATGCCCCATTTTAATTAATTCATGCAAAACTAAATTTTGGTTTCCCCACAATTTTTGAAGATTTTAGGTTGCATCTAGATGAGTATAATACAACGTTGAATTATACATACCATTCTTCATCTTTATGAGCAACGAAAAACTCATTAAGTTGTTGCCTCCTAAACTCGAGCTTGTATTCATTGTACTTCTGTATGGCATCATCTACAGAGATGGAGTCATCTTGGGCTGCAAGGAATGCCTTGAAGGACATCATAGTGGGGGGGCCATCTGTTGCTCCCAATGGTAATACTGTGTCCCTGCAAATTCAGTGGTTATAAAATAAGAATAATGAAAATTACATTTTGTAATCTAATATGCTAAAAAAGAATCTTATCTGACCTTGCAGGCACTGGTGCCATAGGCTGTCCATAGCCTTGATGTGCAGGATGTGGGCCGAAGTGATCGTGGGGCCAGCCATACCCATAGGAGTCATGTGGCATCCCCCCATATCTTCTCTCATCAATAGGCCAGTCAGGTCTTATGCGCTTGCTGGGTGGACCTTCCCCTCTGACTGGAGAGTATCCTCGGCTAGCACTGGCTCCACCACGGTAATCCCTGTAGTCAGGACCAGAACGCCCTCCACGAGATCTGTCAGTCAAAGAGTACTTACATGTATTTTATAAATTATGTTCAATAACTTCTGACTTGATCTTTTAATATTAAATCTGGCAAAATTATTCCTCGGTTTAGAAATCATTTACAGAATTTAACTCAAGGTATTTTTGTCTTGTCAAAGGGTCAAAAAGATGAAGCTATGTATTAATATCTCTATTATCTACAAAGGATGATATGCATTTTTTGGTCACAAATTGTTAAAAAGCCATTTGTTTCAGGGTTATAACTAAAATATGACCATGGCAGGCTGGACAGTTTGGCTGGTCATCTGTAGGTGAATGCGCCAGTCAATAGGAGGATCTGAGGAATAAAGTACCTTTTTCATTGATGGAACTATTTGTGATAAGTAAAGTTATTTCTACAAAAAATGAGGTCATCTAGAAAAATGTTTACCTACATTGAACATTTGTTTCAAGAAGGTACAACTTATTATTCTGTACTATGATACAATATTTTACATTAAGTATATGTATAAGGAGTCAACTCCTGGCTGGTAAAAACTACGTAAAAACAATGTTTATATGACCTATATCAATATAATAATACCTTATAATAACAGCTACGGAACGTTTTGTAGGTTTAACTCGGGTAGGAAGTTTTGGAATTTCAAAGGATTGAGGTTGGGATCTGCAAGGAATTCATAACACATACATTGTTGGTATCCAAACACAGGTCTCATGATGTTATCTCACTATAACAACATTAATTACCTCTCAGACCAGTCTTCGCGTCCACGACTCCTTTCCTCGCGTCGGTCACTACTACGGTAACTGCTGCCTTCGGCGGTTCCTCGTTCGCCCCGGAACTTATCGCGTCTTTTACGATCATACTCGTCGTCACTATCAGCCATTTTTAATAAGTTTACTGACCTTCTTTGTAACAAATTAAGGCTAGGCTATTTTTTTGAGATTTCGAACTAACTCTGAACTAAAAAAGAAAGCGAAAGACAGTGTCTCCAGGTTGTTTAAATGAAATTTCCCCAGATCAGGTTTAAATTTTCCCCAAAAAGATACCTTTTCCTAAAATTTTCTCCAAAATTATTTTGTATCTTATATTATGGACATAAATCTATTGTGAAAATTAATTTGTCCTTGTATTTTATTACTAACTAGCTGCGTCCCGCGGTTTCACCCGCGTTAGTAAGTTTTTCTTTTAAAACGCTTGATACACGGTTGCCAACCGCGTCTCCGACAGAGGTGACCTTGGTTGGCGACCGGCAAAGTTGTTCAATGTTTGGTCGTAAACCATCATCTACACGGCTGTACCAAGGTCACCTCTGTCGGGACGCGGTTGGCGAGTGTGTAGCAGCCTAGCAGGCGTTATATCTCCAATGTTCCCGTGGGAATATCGGAATAAAACGTAGCCTATTTTACGCCCAGGGGCCTCAGCTATTTACTAGTGTTCAAACACGTAGTGTTGTTGTAGTCTCGTCAAAACCGATCCAACGTCAGTCGATGCGATAAGATTAGAGGGAACATCCTAAAACTTTTTGAATAATACCCAAGGGATAGATTACAATGTACGGAAATCTCTAGGATATGTCCTATAACCAAATTAGAAACCACATATACCTCTGAATCATCGTTCAGTCACAGAATTAGAAATGTGTACACAGTTCTCCCCAAACTATCGCCAAAATAAAATACGTTCCCCAAAATTTTCCCCACAGTTTTCGTTTCCCCAAAACTTCCCCAAATTTTTTATTTTTCCCCAATATGGGGAAAAAAACCCCCAATCTGGAGACACTGGCGAAAGAAACTAAATTCATAGACTAGACAGATTGTAGACAGCTCGTCAGGTCAGGTATTCATAGACTAATAAGCAAGGAATAGAGATGTGATAGCAATTCTCGGGATTACAGACCTTGGGACCAAGCAAATGCCGGGATATTAGTCTATGGTCTAGGTTGGCAATGAGACGAAATAGTCGATTAAGCGAATGCGTTGTTCATTCAGATTTCAGTCATGTAATATGCGGCCTGGTGGCGGTAAGTTGTAATGTACAGCCACACACGGTGATAAACTGATAACACTTTGACCTTGTGCTGGCCTTTATAACTAGCAAGGGCGGATCCAGCCTTCGAGTCAAGGTGGGGTCACATAGTCGGGGTCCAGTCAGGACAGGCCCAATCAGTGGAAGACTAACTGTCGGGGTCTTCTCAGTTTATGTAGGTATTACTAGTAAAATTTTGCAAAAAAATTATAATGACAGCAAAAAAAAAGTATTAGGTGCCTAATTTATAATCCACCTACAACATGGACCTCGAAACCCACATGATTTTTTTTTTGAAGGAGTTGCCATTTCATCTCCTCAATAGGCTATTTACGAAAAGAAGAATGGGAGCGAGCAACGCGGCAAATCATTATAATTATAATAACAGCACAAGTCTTATTATGTGTGGCAAACATATTAAAGTATTTATTTGATAAAATGTATCAATTAGATTAGAAAAAATGTCAATGGTCAACCTAGACACAGCCCAGGGGGGACCCCGGATCCGCCCTTGGATACTAGTTGGTTTTTTTATCACTAATGTGCGGCCGCCTGTACTCTATCTATTTTATGGAGCTATATAAACACACGTGGTAGGTATACATAGCAACTGCCCGCCACCGCTACCGTCTCTGTCTGAATTAATGCGTATTGGTAAATAAAAAGTAATATCAGTGACAGACTGACGGCAATGGTAGCGGTATGTAGCGCAATGCCACATTCAAATTTCAATGAGCGTATTAATTTATGGTAGAAAGGTAAATAAAATATTATTTTTTAACTATAAAATGAAAATTTCACTATCTCGTAGCTTGTGTGCAGTACACCGTGAAACATGTTTTTTTGAACATGGTGTAGTTTCATTTACGAAAACAGCTTGATCATAGATAATAGTCATCATTAAAATAGTGATAGACGTGCAAGTAAGAACGCGTACATAAGGCTTCTTACTCGCGTTTGTGTCATAGTAAGTACGAGCACTTTAAACCCGCTGAGTAAGTTCGTCGGCGATCCAACAAGTTTGAAGTTTTGCTCGTAGCCCGCCTTGTTTCGTACTTCTGTCATCACCATGAACCATAAGTCACGAGTCGCCATTTTTCTTTGTCATTTGTGTAATGTTTGTTTAGTTTGGTTCAGAAAATTCGACAACATCGCGATTCAGTGTTAGCAAGCCGAGTAAGTTTGCGTACTTAAAAAAAGTGGACTTTAATTCGCATGTCTATCACCCACTTTACAATAATTTGTACCTGAATTTACACATAAATGTCGAGGAAAGTCAAACCGCGCAGCGTGAGTCGATTATATTTTGATGTATTTTCCTGACTTGTATCAAAAGACTGTTTTTTCGAGAAAAAAAAAAGAGAGTCTATGATGGATCACTGACTGACTCACTGACCTTCAATTTCGCGCGGTAAATTTTGACTGAATTGGTTGAGTACATCGCACGCATAATCAATACTGACATAACTCAAAAAAGACGTTTTTCGGAAAATCGCAAAAAACTGTTTAGCAAACCTGACTTACCTTACAAAATGGCTTATTACTCAAACAATAATGAAATAATGTCTGTAGGGATAGTTGATAAAGTGAGTATTAATGTTTGAATATACTTAATTTTAAAGAAATTTAGATTTTTTACATAAAAATTTATCGGTTAAAAAAATTGTTCCTCAAGATGCGTCAGCTACAAGATAAAGTTACATTGATTTAATACTCGTGAAAAATGACATTTTGAAATGAGTCCGTGTTTTATGAGCTCAAATTTCCGAAAGACTGATGCAGCTCGATAACAATTAAAATTTTATTGTGTCTCATTAGTGACAGTCAAGCGGATAAATAACTAAAGAATACTCATTATTAAGGTAAGGTTCCTTATACCACATAATTATGTGCTTAAACTATGAAGTAAAATTTTAATACTGGTGACATATTTTGAAATGAGTCCGTATTTTATTCAATGTATGTTCCTATTGATACGAGATGAGTCTATAAAGTGACGCATACTGATATGTCTATGTCTCGTAAAAACGTTTGCCGAAACGTTTGCGTGTAACTCCGCCTAGAAACAAGATATAAAAAAAAATCCGAGATCGGCTGAAAGAGGGCGTTAAAATAAACTTCTTGGTAGGTATACTTAATTCAATTTTGACCGAAACACTAATCGGTCAGTATATGATTAAGCGTGCGACATGCGTGGTGATTATTGCTCGTGTTGCCTTGCAGTGTGACCAGTGTGACATTATCAATGACTTATAAGTCATTGGACATTATTAACTGTTATTATAATATAGTAGCCGTGAAAACGTCTTTTTGCTTGGAGTAGGTACAGGTAGTAGGTATGTTCAATATTTCTGACCGTCAAAAACATGTAAAATTTCAATCGCTAATAACTACAAGACTTTTAATGCTAAAGTAATGGTGGCGCACGCAAAATATAGGTATATTATATTTATACCAATTTTGATGCAAGATTGGTATAAATTACCTATAATAATTTACCTATGACGTCACATTGCGAAAGCAGGCACATGCGCGCGATGTCGAAATTCCTCGTATAGTGCAAAAACGTGTTTAGCTACAACGGTGGTTTCCAAAAGTCAAAGGACTACCAGGACATAAAGTAAAGAGATAATAATATAACAACGGCAGTATCAGATCAGAAACCGTAAGAAACACTGTTGTAAATTTAAGCCGTCTCATAGCGACCGTAAATCTGCTAGGAAACGGAAAAATATCACAATAGATGAAAGCTTGCACCTTAGGAATGCAATAAACATCTTTTGTTATTCATTGTAAATATTAATTAAATATTAATTTCACCACACGTTTTCACGAAACTATATGTAGGTAACTGTGACGAAACTATGCGGCGCGGGTTATAACTGCGACAAACAATTTTTTTATCGAAGTGTAGGTATAGAGGGCCGTTAACGGCCCTTTATCCGCCGCGGACAAGGTGCCTTAATGTGGCATACTAGTAGCGCTGCCTCGGCCCGGCTAGAGTGCCGTAAGCATTGTATTGTCACAATGCTAACGGCACTCTAGCCTGTCATTTGTTATTTTGTTTGATTGTTGAGGTTATATTGAGGGTTATATAGTCCACGTTTGCTATAAACTTCAGTAACCATAATGGTCAAAAATTCGAAATTTTGTTACTTAATATTTAGTTGTTAATTTTGTACTTATTTATCTTTACTTCTAAAACTATTCTGTCGTAATATCAAATACTATAATAATTGAATCTCCTAATTCTGAATGAAATAAAGTCATATGTCCTAAGTATTGTTTTATAAGTAGGTACTGTAATTATAATGTGTATTAGTCCGAATGTTCATTTATAATTAAAAAATTGTTAGTCCTAAAACATTTGCAAAAAATTAGGTTTTAGTGACAGAAACGAATCGCAGTAAAGTGTAAATCAGACTCCACGCAGTCTTGTCTGCCCTACCCCTAGAGTGAGGTGGCCCGCGAGTTCTGGAGCAGGTGCTTGTAACGCTCGCCGCCGCTGCTGAGACTGGCCGACTTGCCGGCCAGCAAGACGAAGCTGCGGCGGTGAGCGTTAAACCATCTGCGACGATAAGCTCGCGTGGGGCCGCCGGAACCCCGCAGCGCCGGAGCCGTGACAGAAACCATGCCCGCTGCATGTTGCATGCTCGCTTGCATGCTGCATGCTTGCTTACATGCTATAATATGTTGCATGCTTGCTTGCAAGTTGCATGCATGGTGTGGTTTTAAACGTGTTTTGTGGTGGTTCCCTGTCGTACCGTACTATATTACCTTAGAATTCAAAAAAAGGAGGAAATTCTCAGTTTGTTAGAATCTTTCGTTTTATGTATGTTCAAGTCTTTTTCGGAAAACGTTTTACTAACATTATTTTAATTAACTAGCTTCTGCCCGCGACTTCGTCCGCGTGGAATAGTTACTTTGGGCTAACGCTAACTTTAACCCGCGACTGAATTACCCTAAAATACTATAAAATCAAATAATGTATCTATTTAGATAAGAAAATCAACAAAAATAACTAAATTAAAACAAAACTTATTATTACTAACTTATTCATCTAAAAAGTATTTATTTTATACGATGATATTTTGGAAAAACTAATTTAAAAAGTAGTTCGCTGAGCACAACCGTTTCGAAGGCTGGTTTTAGAGTCACGCTGACCGTCGGCGCTGACAGCCGAAACGTATGAACTTCAGATGTCAGCGCTGAGCGGTTGGCGTAATTTAATAGAATACTAAACTTTATATACATTCAATTGTCTTGTCAGCGCCGACGACGGTCAGCGTGAGACTAAAATCAGCCTATGAATACTAAACTTATATACATTGTCTTATCAGCACCGACGACGGTCAGCGTGAGAGGAAAACCAGCTTAAGGAGCCGACTCAGCCAACCACGCGTATGAGCTGTGCGGCATGGTATTTCGCAGAGCTAACTGGGGCCACCGCCCTTCCCCCTCATGACTGCCTTACATAACATACACAATCAGCCTATTACCTACTGTTCCCACTGCTGGGACACAGGGCTCCTCTCTATGAGAGGGAGTGGGCGTGATGTATTTTAGAACAAATTTGGTTAGCATAAAAACGGTTATAGTGAGCCAACCTTAAAAGATAGACATATGCTATCGCGGACTTTTTTTGAGAACTTTAAAGGGGAACAATTCTGTCATACATGATTTTTGCGAAACTTTCACCGTTTACGCAGCGCACGCAGCGGAAGCTCTCAAAATGAAAACAAAAACCCCGATTTTGAAACATTCTTTATTGGTGCTCCGCTCCTATTGGTCTTAGCGTGATGATATATAGCCTATAGCCTTCCTCGATAAATGGACTATCTAACACTGAAATCATTTTAACAGAGAAAATAAGCAAAGAGATCGAAAGGACTCTACAGGTTGACCATCAACAGTGAATGCTTTGACAAGCATGGCATTTTCTTTAAAGGCATTGGCAAGAATTATGGCTTTGATTAGTAGTGTTGTTCTCTAGATTCATCTCGGTATTGTGTCTTGCTTGACGAGATCTTACAGAACCAAAATAGAGTTCCTGTTAAATGCAACATAAAGAAAAGGTTAGGCTTTGCTACACTTGAATAAGCTGTTTTGGTAACCAAGCTAAAATCAGATTGATATGGGAAGTAGGAATTTGGAGCAGAGGCCTCATCATGATTCTCTGTATTCATGATTTGCTTTCCTGCCTGGACCATAAAAACCCAATCCGGAAAGTCCTCTTTAGGAATATCCAAAATTTCACATGTAAATGTCCAACGGAAGATAGGACTGCACAATCGCGATAACGAGAACTGGCCCGAAACGCACAGATGATAGTTCATATTCAGGGAATCGATGAAAGTACATGTCATTCGCGGCTACTAGTTTGTGCTGATCCAACTTATACATCAGATACTTTGACATCTAGCAATGTCAGTGGTGTGATTTTGACTCATTTATTACCAAGCACTACTTTGTAAGTCTTCCAGTCTTCATCTAATGTGCTTTCAATTGTTCTAGCCATCTTAACAAAGATAGCATTTGACCAGCCCACGATCTATTATACCATTGGTAGATAACCCGTGGATGATAGCTTTTCTCGTATCTGTCAATGACAGATCGGACAGATTTTGCTTTTAGTGCGAACTGAAGTACTTTAGTATACGATTGTTGGAGAGTTTTTGTAATAAAAATGTCGATTGTAAACTAATATAAGTTTGATTTACCTCTTTTACAGTGGTACCCAAAATATCCATATTATCCGTATATATTCGAATAGTTGTCTGGCATTATCCGAAATATCCGAATAGTAAAATGGGCGGATAATTGCATGCCCTACCCGCGACTGAATTAACCACGCGTCTGAGCCGCGCGGCATGGTACTTATTTCGCAGAGCTAACTGGGGCCATCGCCCTTCCTCTTCATGACTGCCTTACATAACATACATAATCAGCCTATTACCTACTGTTCCCACTGCTGGGACACAGGCCCTCTCTATGAGAGGGAGTGGGCGTAATCCACCACGCGGGCCCAGTGCGGGTTGGCAGATGTCGCATGTCTTCGAATTTTTGGTTCTAAGACATGCATGTTTCCTCACGATGTTTTCCTTCACCGTTTTGAGAGCAGTGGTGATGAAATTATTTACACAAAGTAAAGCGCCTGCTGGGGTTCGAACCCACGACAGGACCTACAACTCGTAAGTCGGGGCCGATACCACTGGGCCACCATGCGCGCGTAGTACTTGATTATTATTTTGCTGCGATGTTATTTTAAAACTGTGATATCTTCTAAGATATTCATTGAAATCGAATGATGTGAAGGCCAATTTTGTTTTAAATTAAATACTTGTGATGAATAACGTATTTATTTGGATAAGGATTAATGTCATGTTTATAAAAACACCTTCACAAATAATGCATTATTTTAGAACAAATTTTGTTAGCATAAAAAAGGTTATAGTGAGCCAACCTTAAAAGATAGACATATGCTGTCGCGGATTTTTTTGAGAACTTTTAAAGAGAAACAATTCTGTCATACATGATTTTTGCGAAACTTTAACCGTTTACGCAGCGCACGCAGCGGAAGCTCTCAAAAGGAAAAAGAAAACCCTATTTTCAAACATTCTTCATTGGTGCTCCGCTCCTATTGGTCTTAGCGTGATGATATATAGCCTATAGCCTTCCTCGATAAATGGACTATCTAACACTGAAATAATTTTTCAAATCGTACCAGTAGTTCCTGAGATTAGCGCGTTCAAGCAAACAAACAAACAAACAAACAAACAAACTCTTCAGCTTTATAATATTAGTATAGATTATCTAAGAATCATAAATCTTCAACTCTATAGATCGTGTAAAAAATGAGCTGTTCCATACATTTTGACCGCGAAGATATTGCACTTTTCTATGAAACAGCAGATTTTGTTCAGAATCATTTACCTACCAATGAATCCATGGTACAGTTGTCGGGTCGATGTCCCTGCCACCCTGTATAATTTCCGGTCAGTCTAGATCGTTGCTGCAAGGCGGCGAAAATTCCCAATACCCTAAATCTAGATCGCGGCCTTGAGGCCGCAGTCAGGCTCATGCGGATTACAGCGTTATTTTTATATTAAATACGGTCTGAAATGGTCTGTGGTTGGTTTTATTCTATGGATTTGGTAATATACTTGTCAAATAAATCGACCAAAACGTCAAAATATGCAGAAACAATTCTAGAAAAAAGTAAAAGTTGAACATTTTGGCACGGCAAAATGGCGTTCGCGCATGCGTTCAGCGCGCTGCACTCCGCGTTCTATTTATTTGTTTTCTATTGTTTTTTAAGTGTAAATCGACGGGAAATGGTGTTATTTCAATAATTAAGTAGTGTCGTCATCGTATATAGATAAAATTTGCACAAAATAACATCGTAATTACCTATTACGGACCCATCAAAAAATGTAAACAAACTCGGTAGTGAAAAAATGTGTTGATGTGAAATTTTGAGTTTTGTGTGTGTTTTGTGCATGTAATCGCTGGTAAGTCATTTATTTTATATTATTTAATAGTTAGTCCATAATAAAAATGCCATTTTTCAGAAAAAAATAAGAGTTCAATATTTTTTATCAACTAAGTAATGTTACGTAATGATACGGATACCTATTATTGAACTTTTTTAATTATTGGTGTTTTTATTTATTGTGTTTGTTCAAAAATAATGGTTTTGACCGATAGTATATGTATTCATAATGTATCCTGCGAAATTTCATGTGAATCGAACCAGTAGTTTTATTATAAATAATCAAAACGAATTTCTTATAAGAATCTGATAAGAATGTTTATTTATTCCAACTAGCGTTCGCTTACAAAGATTCTAAGTATTATAAAAAATCCTTTGTCTAATCAGGAACCCAAAACCATTAACGATAAGACTATTTACTTAACAAAAAGCTCTCAGTTTTTGTTTATATTAGCGAGCTCTTATCTCTGACGCGCCGCGATCGTGTCGCGCGGCTTGAGGGGTTGTTCCGAAATCGCGTCGCGCGGCTTAACCGGTTAAGTACTAGCTTGTGCCCGCGACTTCGTCCGCGTGGAATAGTTACTTTGAGTTAACGCTAAAAAACCTCCCGATTTTGAAACATTCTTCATTGGTGCTCCGCTCCTATCTTGCACATCATAAATGCGCGCGCTGTAGTTGATCATTATTTTGCTGCGATGTTATTTTAAAACTGCGATATCTCCTAAGATATTCATTGAAATCGAATGATGTAAAAGGCAATTTTGTTTTAAATTAAATACTTGTGATTAATAACGTATGTATTTAGATAAGGATTAATATCATGTTTATAAAAACACCTTCACAAATAATGCATTATTTTAGAACAAATTTTGTTAGCATAAAAAAGGTTATAGTGAGCCAAGCTTAAAAGATAGACATATTATGCTGTCGCGGATTTTTTTGAGAACTTTTAAAGAGAAACAATTCTGTCATACATGATTTTTGCGAAACTTTAACCGTTTACGCAGCGCACGCAGCGGAAGCTCTCAAAAGGAAAAAGAAAACCCTATTTTCAAACATTCTTCATTGGTGCTCCGCTCCTATTGGTCTTAGCGTGATGATATATAGCCTATAGCCTTCCTCGATAAATGGACTATCTAACACTGAAATAATTTTTTAAATCGTACCAGTAGTTCCTGAGATTAGCGCGTTCAAGCAAACAAACAAACTCTTCAGCTTTATAATATTAGTATAGATTATCTAAGAATCATAAATCTTCAACTCTATAGATCGTGTAAAAAATGAGCTGTTCCATACATTTTGACCGCGAAGATATTGCACTTTTCTATGAAACAGCAGATTTTGTTCAGAATCATTTACCTACCAATGAATCCATGGTACAGTTGTCGCGTCGATGTCCCTGCCACCCTGTATAATTTTATTAAGTACTAGCTTGTGCCCGCGACTTCGTCCGCGTGGAATAGTTACTTTGAGTTAACGCTAAAAAACCTCCCGATTTTGAAACATTCTTCATTGGTGCTCCGCTCCTATCTTGCACATCATAAATGCGCGCGCTGTAGTTGATCATTATTTTGCTGCGATGTTATTTTAAAACTGCGATATCTCCTAAGATATTCATTGAAATCGAATGATGTAAAAGGCAATTTTGTTTTAAATTAAATACTTGTGATTAATAACGTATGTATTTAGATAAGGATTAATATCATGTTTATAAAAACACCTTCACAAATTATGCATTATTTTAGAACAAATAAGGTTAGCATAAAAAAGGTTATAGTGGGCCAACCTTAAAAGATAGACATATGCTGTCGCGGACTTTTTTTAGAACTTTTAAAGGGAAAGAATTAAGTCATACATAATTTTTGCGAAACTTTAATTGTTTACGCAGCGCACGCAGCGGAAGCTCTCAAAAGGAAAAAATAGTTCCTGAGATTAGCGCGTTCAAGTAAACAAACAAACTCTTCAGCTTTATAATTAGAATAGTTATGTATAACTTGTATAAGGTCTTTTTTTGCATGCTGAAATAGGGTAAGCAAAATATGTGGAACTTCTTATACTTATTTAATTTATACCTTTTACGTATGTATGTACCATATTTTATGCAAAATAAAGAAATTCTAAATTCTAAACATTTCACCAAACTATCATCTTTTCTGAAAATACAGTCGGATGGATTCTACTTAGAAATACAGGTAAGGAAATCTTTAATATTTCGTGCAATAATACCTACTAAGTAGTAAAGTGAGGTACTAAAACAAATGACATTCTGTCAAATTTCTTAAATAGATTTTCAACTTTATCGCCAAAGAATAAGGTTCAATGTTGATTGGGAATATTTGATAGATTGGAGTAGGGTGATGTGCTGGCGTCTGTACCTAAAGAAAGAATTTGTACAAATAATAGAAAAATACCAAGGACTCCGACCTAGTCACTTGGAAACTGATAGTTTTTTTCTGAATTACCAAAAATGGAAATGTTTGAGGCAAGTAATTGGCAAAAACAAAATGTTTGGTATCCCGAAACATATAGCCACGTATACCTACTCGTACCTATACCACGTCATATACCAAATACAAACTTACCTATATTCTTGTCACTGCTTCCGCAGAACTTCAGCTACTTTGTTAGCTGAATGAGGCGCCGATTTGACTACCATTAAAAGACGGAGGATGGCTATCGAGTAAAGTAGCCGAAGGTTACATATAAGGATCAGTGGAAAATATGTAGTACTAAAATATCAAGTAAGTACCTAGTAACAAAAACGATAAATCTGTACCTAATACCTACATTATTCGGAATTCTCTCCGCATCCTGTGCCGCAACCTAGTAGGTACCTACCTACCTCCAAAGACTATCCGGAGCGAAATAAAACGTCATGCTCCCCAGCAACCCCATCACCTGTTTTTCCATTTATAAGTTCATAATATTTTTGTACCCAATATGTTCTCAATTTGTACTTACTTTAAAAAAAGAGTACCTTGAAAGGTTAAGAGTACAGAAACTTCGTTTTTATGTTGCTGTAGAGCATCTCTCCAGCAACCCCAAGTTAAACTATGAAGAAACTTATGTAGATGCTTATTGTATTAACAAAGAAGTGTCGGAAAATAATTGTACTGTTGTTTTTACCATTAAATATGCAAGGTGTGACTAGTTATGTCAAGTTTAAAATTCTCGGGTTATTGATATAAGCGCCTGAGCAAAACTACTTAGCAAAGTGTAAGTATAAGCTTTGCCACATTAAATTGTCAGGCGTTGTAAAGTAAATAATTGTAAAAAAAACTATGTAATAATAATTATGCATAACTTTTGGTACGCGTGGTATTCGCACTATTATCCATGGTGCGAATAAATGCATGCATCCGTATTGCATGCATGTATTGGTGTTTATAAAGTCATATAACAATTGTACGCAATGTGTACCGAATTAGTACATACTTAAACAAATAAGTACCTTAACAGATTAACAGGTACAGGCAACTGAATTATGACTTGCTGTAGAGCATCTCCCCAGCAACCCCAAGTAAAATTTTAATAATTTTACTTAGGCACTTACTTATTAAGCAAACAAGTGTTTGATAAAAATTGTACCCTAAATTTTACCACTGGATGTGCTAGCTATGGCTAATTGGCTACATGCGTTTATTTTAAAATTTCGATTATAAGCGCCTGAGAAAAATTAATTGCAAACTGTTTTTCAATCTCTTTCCTTATCATAAAATTGGTAGGTGTTGTGTAGTAAATAAATTATAGACACTATGTGATTAAGCAAATTATTGTAATAGACGATAAATGTTGTATGTAGCCATAGCTAGCACATCCAGTGGTAAAAATTAGGGTACAATTTTTATCAAACACTTGTTTGCTTAATAAGTAAGTGTCTAAGTAAAATTATTAATACTTGGGGTTGCTGGGGAGATGCTCTACAGCAAGCCATAATTCAGTTGCGTGTACCTGTTAATCTGTACTTATTTTTTGAAGTATGTACTAATTCTGTACACATTGCGTACAATTGTTATGACTTTATAAACACCAATACATGCATGCAATACGGATGCATGCATTTATTCGCACCATGGATAATAGTGCGAATACCACGCGTACCAATAGTTATGCATAATTATTATTACATAGTTTTTTTTACAATTATTTACTTTACAACGCCTGACAATTTAATGTGGCAAAGCTTATACTTACACTTCGTTATGTAGTTTTGCTCAGGCGCTTATATCAATAACCCGAGAATTTTAAACTTGACATAACTAGTCACACCTTGCATATTTAATGGTAAAAACAACAGTACAATTATTTTCCGACTCTTCTTTGTTAATACAATAAGCATCTACATAAGTTTCTTCATAGTTTAACTTGGGGTTGCTGGAGAGATGCTCTACAGCAACATAAAAACGAAGTTTCTGTACTCTTAACCTTTCAAGGTACTATTTTTTTAAAGTAAGTACAAATTGAGAACATATTGGGTACAAAAATATTATGAACTTATAAATGGAAAAACAGGTGATGGGGTTGCTGGGGAGCATGACGTGAAATAAAAATATTTCTATTCCAGCTGAAGAAAATGACAATAAATTGCTTTCTCCAACATTTACAGAAACATAAGAAACTCAAGTTTCGCAAAAAATATCCCATGTTAATAAACCGGGAGAGCCTTTCCCTTGTGTTTAATAATTTTATTGCTCTAATTTTAATATTAATTTTTAATAGATAATAACTTACCAATATTGTATTTATGTTTTAATAAAATATTGTTTGTTTAACTAATCAGATTTTTATTTACATTCCTCATATTCGAAATGAAAAAACTGAGTAAGTACTTATTTACCTAGGGTGAAAGACTATTTAGGCACTCGAACTATTGGCGCCCTCGCTACGCGCGTGCGCCAAACCATCTCGTGCCTAATTAGTCTAATTAATAATTAGGTCCCTTTCATCCCTTGTTGTTCATCCCTTTCCCACTACTAATTTTGTTTGAAAGAGTACCCTTCCTCTAATTTATATATTTTATAATTTTCCTTGGGTATTTTTTGGGTAAGCTTGAATAATACGTATTTTTTTAATCTATGTGGATGATGTTATAATAACCTCCTGTCCCTGTAATGTAAATAGCAGGTTTTTGTTTGGGCAATTTGTGTGGGGTAGGTACCACAACTAAAAAGTGAAATTTTTGCACGACTCTTAATGCGAAGCATTAGAGTGTGCTCTACGATCGAAAAATTTTTTTTGCCCCATTTCTGTAACTGTTTTTATTGTTACACTACTGCTAGTACACAGAACCTACTTAATTTATATACCATTGTATAGATGATTAAATGGAGATTAATACTGTACTTTTTAACAATTGATTTAATGCAGCAGAAATGGAAAAAGCATCAAAATAGTTGAAAAAAAATTCCTGTCCGTCAATTCATGAACCCTGAAAACATTGTAGCTTGCGATAAAATCAATTAATTGAGTCAATTTTTTTTTTATACATTTGTTTCAGCCATAGAAGGAACCCTATTGAAAATGGATCTTTTATTCAAAGTAGTTTAATTATAATTAATAAAATACTAACTAAAATATAATATCTTTATCTAAATATTTCCAACTTTCGACTTGATGTTGCCTAGCAACCGCCAAGTAAATATCTTTGTCAGTCTTTGACATTACGACTTCATGAAAAGTTATAAATTGATCATTTTTGTTAGAAACTATGTTTTGAAATGGTTTTGAAATTCTTTTTCGTTTATGAATGAGTGTTATGTATGAGGCGTGCACTTTTGGATTTTCCAAACTATTTTTTTTTTTTCCATTTGGTTTTTTTCCAACTTGGTACAGGACGCGCCAGCGAGCGCCACGGTAGGTACCTACTTGGTGTCTGTGAAATTTGCTGCACAAAACAATTAAACACTACCCGCGATTTTTTTGGAAAATGTCTTATTTGGTTGGATTCGGATTTCCCTAATACTGTCCCAGTAAAAAATAACACTTTGTATGTTCTGATGAGTTGTCAGCAGCAGTGTCCAGGGCGCGGTCGGCGGCTCCTCGTTATTTATGTCCAGTTCTAACGCGGTACAAGCAGTTACAAGTTGGATTCTGCGATTGCAAATATTATAGTTCTATATTATTATCTATAATATTATAGTGAGTTGTTTTGTTTGTTACACTTTCACGCCAAAACGGCTGAACGGATTTAGTTGAAATTTGGCACATGGGTGGATCTTGAATCTTGACCTATAGAAGGACATACTACTGTACTGAAGGCAATGCTACTTTTTATCCTGGATCGCAGATGAAGTCGCGGGGAACAGCTAGTAGTTCTATAGTTCAAAGTTATGCACACTATCAATCACTAAAGCTAACAGGGTCAAGACCAAGAACATATGAGAGAGTTATCTTTAGAGACTTGGATTAACCACGAAAGAAAGTGCATGAAATTTTAGGCGGAAAAAACCGTTGTCAGGAAATCACAGGTTGTGGTAACTCGCACATGTTCACAGGCGCCGCAAACCACACCTGTTATATGCAGCAATGCAGTACCTACAGGACAAAATCCAAGAAAGTCGGCCGACCTATTTACACATGGAATGACAACCTAAAAACAGGATATGACTTACTTTGACAAGGAAATCAACTTTTGGATGGACACAGCTAAAGACCGATATATGATTAAGAAGGCTGCTCTGCGAGATTTACAAGAAACCTGAAACGGATAGCAGCTAGACCTCTGACGAAGACATAAGAAACAGCAAAGTGTAACACAGCAGTGATGTAGAAAAGAGCCGAGAAAGCAGTAACCCCGTCAAAAGACTCATCGGTGAAGATCGACCAGCACCAACCTGGCGGCCATTTCGTAAAAAGATGGCCATCCATAGATAAATATCACTCGTCTCTACTATTCCATTGCCTACCTACTCTAGGATGCATATCCGGTACGGGTCGCAAATTATTTAGTGCAAATCTTCTGGTTCATTCGATTTATCGAGTCTGGTTAAACCACGCTGGAGGCATATTATATGTATAATTTCATCGGAAGTAGAAGAAATAAGAAACATTTCAGAGAAAACACCTGTATAAAAAAAATGCTTCTATTGTAGGTACAACCCATAAATTTTGAAAAAATCAGTTCTGCAGGTAACTTTACAGACGCAAAGATCCATGGCGTGTAGGTAATTTACTGGGGTTGCGATAATGTTAATAAAAATTAGAGACAGCAGTTCTTAGTGTGGACAAAAACTAAACCGAAAAGAATGATTAAAATCAGTTTGTTCAAAAATTCTTTATTGTTCTCATAAATTGTATTATAAATCGGTAATGTAGTTACAATCAACCCACATCAGTTGTAACATTTGGATATTGACAACGCCTTTATGTTTATGGATGTTTATTCAGTGTTTTTCGAAGTTTAAGTGTTACCACTGATGTGCCGACTGCTGTTGACTGTACTTACACTTTATAATGACTGGTCAACCTGAAATAGTGGATTAAACTATTTAGAACAATGCAACTCGTCAGTGAGGTCGCCACAGTTGTCATGACCATCGCATTGTACAGCGCGCGGCACGCAACGTTGATTCTTGCAACGCGTTTCATGCGCACCGCAGCTACCGCCACAGCCGTCGGGTTCGTCACTACTGTCTGCACAATCCGCCAGCCCGTCACAGAATCTTGAACTCAAAATGCACTGGCCGTTAGTGCACGTAAATTGGTCGGCAGGACATTCTATAATTAAAATATGTTCCGTGATCAAGATATCTAGAGGCATCTCTAGCTGTTACTATTAATCCCTACTTGGAAGCTTAACAGTCAGCGTGCTTCATTAGTTCATAGTCATAAAAACTACACACACGTTACAATAGAAGTTCACAAAATAATGCACCTAGCTATTATAAAACCACGTGACGTCTCATGTTCAAATTGATTCTTTTTTGCTGTAGTTTTTTATGAAGAGGAAGTGGATAGAGGAAACCCCGTTAGGTCTGAATGAGCACATTCATATAATAACCCACTTAAAAAGTTGCGATACATTTTTCAGTTCAGTTACTGGAACAGTCAAAAATGAAAATAGCAGAATTAAAACAGTTAAACGTCCTTACCAGTTGTGCAATTGACTTCATCGTATCCATCCCAGCAATCAATAACTCCGTCGCATAATTTTGTGTGTGAGAAACAAGATATAGAGTGCCCGCAGCGAAACTGCTTTGTTAAATCGCATTCTGTTGAGTTATAGTAAACGTTAATTTATTTTATAGGTATACAAAGTTCAAGAAGTCTAGGCGCAACATAGTTCTGTTTATTTATGTAGCTATGCCACCTTACCACAGTATGTTTCATCAGATCGGTCATAGCATTGTATAGAACCATCGCATCGGGCTTCCGCGGGGACACAGAGACCATTACGACATCGCCATTCATCTGCTGAGCACGTCACAAGCGTCAGCAAGCGGCACACGCGTACTCCTCGCGCCTTATCCACTAGTTGGCAAGCTTCAGTCTCTAGGGCGCACAATCCTCCACAACCTGAGGTACAAATATAAAATGTATAATAACCAAATATATCCTCGAAACACCTGATTGCAAATGGTAGATAAAACTCCATAATTATGTTCTGGGTGCAATGAATGGTATAAGATATATTGTTAAATCACCACCGTTGCAAGTGCAAGTCGAATTTGAAATAAAAGATGGTGATTAAAGTTATCGTACCTGTTGGGTCATCATTATCTGTTGGCTTTCTACACACGGATGTGCCACTGTTTTCATCTAACATACAGATTTCGTTTGTTTGGCACGAGCAAAATCTTTGAGACAAATCTCGGTTCTTGACATCTTTAGGTTTTCCACTTTCATCTGCCTGCTTACTTGAATGTTTAGGATATGTCCTTATATTCTTACGTATTTTTGTTATAACGTTTATTAATGTAGAGTTCTCAGTGCTAAAACTGCTGGCAGACTCTGTAGTAGTAAAATATTCTTCTGCAGAATTTGTCTCTGTCACTGACGGCAGGTCCAAATAAACATTAGTAATAGCTGCCGCTGTTTCATTGATATCTATATTTTTTGTTGGCACTACGGTTGTACTAATTTTGTTGGTCATACCTTTAAAATTAGGGTTAGTAAAATTGACCAAAATAAAACTTATTATCACGATAGCTACAATCATCACACTTATTGAGCAGGCTTGTATTTGAGTTCTCTTTTTTACAGGGCTATCAGCCGAAGCAAAATTAACTATACACCCAAAACCTCTCAAGCTTTTTCTCAGTCTCTGTCGCCTTGAATTATTTGAATCCATTTCGTAAGAAGTGTATTTTTGTCTAAAGCTGGAATCAATCTGTTGTGATATGGAAGGAATGCGTAGTTTATTTTCCACATTTGTGGGCTCTGAGTCTCTTCTTGAAAAGCTTTTGTTGTATGAACAAACTGCTTCGCTTATGTTTGTATCGATACGGCTTTCTTTTAGTTCATTTACATTTGTTTCATCTTTTTCTTTTGTAATGTCTTTGTTAGGAGTGGAATGATTATGTGGCGTGAAGTTTCTTGGTGGCTTCAGTTCATATTTTCTTATTTTACCTTTACATGTATAACAGTATGTTATAACATTTCTATCTTTAGGCGGTGCTGTAATAATTGCACTACGTAAATAACTATTCGTCCAAAGATGGGAACAGTACAGCGAGTTCAAATTAATCGATCTCTCGACGTTAACAGAACTTGTTATGGAGTCATCAAAACTCCCTGATAATATCATTATGTCCTATATAATGTGCTTGTTTATCATTACTTTTATAAATAAACATTATTTAAATCCTGAAACAAGAAATAGTGATCATGAATTCATTACTAACAACAACTTGTGTTACTATGTATAAAGTGGGTATCTATACCTACATTTATGTATATCGTAGGTTTTATTAGTAGCGTTACTGCAAACTTTCAACGTAATGAATGCAAGTATAGTAAACTATCTACCAAGACATTTTGTCCTGTCTGAAGCAATATAGGCTTCATACAGGATTCATAGATCATGCAAAGTGGCGTGCGGAAAGGCGTTAGTGCTATCGCTTACAAAAAACAAATACAGAACATCATTTTCTGTCTCGGCTGGCTGATGAGGTTGATGAAGTAGATAAATTACGTTAACATCATATGAATTACGAAAAGAAATTAAGAAAGTACCTATACCTCTAAACGTGGGCTAGCTAGCTTGAAACACGATGTGGACCTTCATCGTGTTTCAAGTTCTTTACGCAGTTCATAGTAAATTAATGTGATTCGCTCGTGACAGCGAGGAAGACCTAACTTTAACAGAGGGGTTACCTAAAAGAAGGGTTCGTTCAATTAGATTGAAGTAACATAATCCGCGGTAATGAAGTGTGTAAATGATATCGTTTACAGTCAACTGAAGTCTGCCTTAATTTATTATTATTTTATAGTAAGTCAGCAGCATATTAATACTTTAGCGCCATTCTCCTTTCCTATCTTTAAGCATTTCCATTCTATTGTAAACACCAATAGAGTTGGCGTAGGTATGTACAGGAGAAAACTAAATTCGGTCTAGCGCGTCTTATTAGGGCACACGCTAGGAAATATTAATTTCAAAGGGTCGCTGGTCGCTGTTAATGAAATCAACAAGGAGGATATATATAAATATGTATATATATATACACATAATAATTTAACAAGTCATGCATGATATTCATCACGTTTGTAACCTAAAAGGCTAGGCAGTTTCCCAATTTCGTTCAGGCAGATTTACTGTGTCTGGCGCAACCCCGTACCTAATTGAGATTCGCCAAAAAGTCACCCAAAAGAGAACCCAGGACGCCAAGATCCTTATAGTACGCACTTGTTACCGCTTGATCGATTCGATGGTTTACTATCTTAGGTAAGTGCGTTCTCGGTAGAAAAATTGCTAAGCAGCTGTTGTGGTTAAAGGCTGCAGTCACAATCACAACTACAGACTAGACTACAGATCACACAGTATAGACTGGAGTGGTGACTAAGACAATCTACTTTGATCAAAAGACTTCTGTGAGTGTCTAGCTGAGTAGATAAAATACTACCTACATCACAGTGGTGAAAGTCGTTTATAATGCGCTCCCTTTCGGTTTCCCTGATATGGGCAATTTCAATGTCTATGAATTTCTGCAGACGTTTATGTAACGACTTCCCTTATTCCCTAGACCTGAGAAAAGTTTCACCCTAGACCGCTGTGCACGTGAAACACCGACAGGTGTTACATAATTTGTGCTAACGTGGTGTATTACGCCCTCTTTCAAATTGGTACACAGTTCTTGTTAGAGAGCTTGGCAATATGTATTGTATATTTTTACTGTCTAGTAGGAAGTACGAACAGTTTAGTTTTGAGTCTGAAATGACTGATGCAATTATCAATAAAAATTTAAGTAAATTTTATAGATTTGGTTATACCTACGCCCACTGCATGTTTTTTTTAAACAAATAGTTTGAATTGAGTAGCGTCCAGCTCACAAAACCATTTCCACGGTTCACCTTCAATTGGTTGTTAAAGCCTACATTTTATAAATTTAAAAGGACATTTAAACCTACTTTGATTTAATCTAATTTAATTATGATATCTAACAAACATTTAGTGGGTAGGTTTATATGAAGTACAAGGTACACAAACAAGATAGGCAAATGTTTACAGCACAGTTCTAAACATAATCTTAAATAAATAGAAAAGATAAATGGTAGGTCAAGAACAATTTGTAGGTCAAACTAGCATTTCAACACCGAATCTAGATACTACTTCAATAGATTTTTTGTAAACACTAGTGTAAAACAATTAACTGTTAAGTAACACTTACATGGAGTGATGAAGCTCATGTTCCTTTAAAAACACTTCTCAATACTTAACTATGAATTTAAAATATTGTCAAGTGGAAGTTATTGAACACGTCAGGTCGCTATGCAGCCGCGTGCCGTGTATCGGACTACCGTTGCCGGTGACAACGTCTAACAACCTTACACCAACACCAGCACCCCGTACGTCGTACCAGTGTGCGAAAGGGATTAATAATACAGCTGCAAGGCTGGTAGAAAGGGATGAAATAATAGGGTTGGTGTACCAGCGGCCAAGGTCCGTGCTCGTTCAAGAGTGACACGTGCTACGTGCAACTGAACGAACATCTGTTCTCTCATGCTGTCAATAATTTAACGGTAGAGCCCGGTAGAGGCATTGTTAGGTAATTTTGCTCAAAGTTTACAGGATTTTCTTGACTTATTCTTGGTGAGGCGATGAAATTTTCATTTTACAAGAAACTACGTATTTTGTACCAATACCTAATTATCATAAACCTTTAAGGTGTTTTGCAAATTGCGTGTTATCAATTCTATTCCTACATAAATTAAGTATATATGCACGAAAATGCGAACGACAAACTTGAAATTAACTTACCTAACTGTAGGTCAGTTGCTAATGGTCCATAAGTGTTTTTTAAACTGCTGAGAAGTCTTTGCCACACTCGTTTTATATAATTTTAGGGTCAAATAATCCCGAAAGAATTTTGTAGAACAAAATGTTTTCCTTTGAGCTAAGTTTTCGCCTAAACTATAAGTTATCGCTGAACATACGGGGTATTTCGGAAAGCCGTCGGAAAGGGTGGCTCGCTTACAGTGAGGCTTCTTTAATATCGTTTTTTGGACCACTCACTGTATAATTAGTTTATTAATTAGGTATGAAAATGTGCATAAGCAGGTAGGTAACAAACCTCAAACTGAGCAAGGTAGGATGAGGAGAGGAGTGACTAGTGAATAGACATTTTGTAATGTTTAGTTCGTGTGTGTATAGTATTAAAATAGGTAAATACATACTGGTATATTTACTGTTGTTGTTGATATTATCAATTTAACATCACATAACATCACGCTTGCATTCCCCGAAGATTCGGGCAAAAGTGTACCTATTATAGTATACAATAATAATAGTATTTGTCATCAATTTATAATCACATGTTTATGCTTTATGAACTAATTATATAAAAAAATGATAACATTCACTCGTTGGAACCGAGCAATGACCGCGGGATGTTTACATCATGCACCCATCTACATAGGTAGGTAGTTTAAATTCAGAATGATTGATACGAAAGTTTTATGCGGATGTTGGTTGTTGGCCGGTTGCTAAAATGGTTGTTCCTTGTCCCGTGAGCCCGTGACTAATGTTGAGTGCCGCGACCGAGACGCGGTCCCAGATGTGCGGTGCTGGATGAGACGCGGGTGCATCTGCATATGCAGCATCTCGCGGATGCAGCCGCGGCCTTCGACGCTCTGTGTGGTGCCTGCGACACGCAACTGGGCTGGGGGAAGGCACAACTCTCACTGCGCGCGCCGCGTGCGGTTGTGGTCACTCGCCCACCTCCTCGTCCTCGCCTCGTTCGCTCGGACGTGCTGCGGCTCCGACACACACCTCAGTGCTCTGTCACACAGCTATCCGTATGCGCGTTATACCGTAAGTCGCGCAGTTTCTCTCGAAAATTAATTAGTATGTGAATGCGACGTTTTTATTTGTTCAACACGAAAACGAGTGAAATGTTGTTCGCTCACTGATCAGCACGCATTTGCTTCGCCTTTGGACAGACTTCATGTGAGGGACTGACCACTTCTTTTCAGTTACGGTAAGTTTGATACAAAACATTTTATCATTGCAAATTATTCACCAAGTTACTGCAAACTTTCACAATGCACAGGAAAAACTATTGCTACTAGCCGCCTCATAACTTCTTTTTTATTTAATTCGATACATAGGCTAGGCACTCAAAATTGCCCGGTAACTCGAGATCCAAGAATATCGTGTGTAGGTCAGAAAGTAAGATGTCCCACTTCTCACCGAAACGACATCGAGTTACCAAGAGGCAGACTGTTATTTTGTTCGCTTATTGGATACGATTTTCGCTACTGATCTGATTTACTTGAGCCACTTGAGATTGTTAATTCGCTTCTGACTCGTAGCCATTATAGATAGGTAGTAGGTAGGTACTCCCCTTTGTTTAGTTTACTCAGAAGCCTACTCATACTAAGCATAAACAATGACAACAAATAAGTACTTAGCCTTTTCCTTCTATAATCCTTGTTATATATAATAATAAAAGGGTTCTTTTTAAGTATCCCATAATACAGTGTAAATCGAAATAAGAAACTGAACGACTAAAAAATATGGTCATGGATTAGTTAGGTAGTACACAAGCTAAATCTTTTTCCTAATAACAATAACAACTGAATTCGAATTTTAGATTCAGACCAACCTTATTATAAAGAAGACATTCAAAAACATTGAGACGATATTAATAATATTAGGAATATTAAAAAAGTGATTGGATTGGATTTATTTATAGTTTTTAGATTAATTAATATAGCCCCGACTATGTTGTTGCTCACTGATATGTATATTTTACTTCTAGAATAATAAATTAAAATATATAAAAGACATTCGTAGTTAAACAAACCATGTGGTATTTTTAATTTATAAAGAAAAGTGATAAAAATGTATACCAATCACATCTTTGAACGGTTGAAATGCTCTAAAACCATATTATTCAGGATTAATCAGGATACACAGGACATGAAACAGCACTATAGAGTACTAAGCGAAAACAGTTTTTAAACTTGTTAAATTATCTTTGGAGAGAGCGTAACTAAGTAATAGATGCTAAAGCCTGCTGTTTTAGTCGTAACCGTTTATCTTTGTTTAGTATCGAAAAAAGTGAAATCCATTTGTTTACGGATTCCCAACATTTCTTATAGAGTCACGTTTGTACTCATTTATGCGTATTTGTTTGCAAATGATGATGCCGTGAGATGTGATGAATCCAGTTATTTTTCCGTAACTGAATGTAGGTAGCCCAGCTTGTGATGTGATCGGTTACAGCGTGACTTTCTCAAGTAAACAGTCTCTTTAAACCAGCCTTATGTAAGCGTAAAAGGCAATAAGATGAATACTAAAACATAACTTAGTCATACAGCATTTTTGTCTCTTCCAAAATATTTTTTTACTCTAAGAAAATATTCAGAAACTCTGAGTAGGTTCTGCTACCTTTAGCTCGGGCGCTAACTTAATTAAGTACCTAGTACCTATACAGGTATATGAATCAAGGAGATACAAGATACAAGGGGATACATAAGTAATTCGTTTATGAGCTTCCTTTTAAACTATTTATCATGTCATTTTGTTTAAAATACATAAATACCTGGCCCTTAAACGATAACTTAGGTACTTACATGTTACGCAATTATTTATAATATACTTTTTATTAATTTTGAAGCAACCTCTCTTAAAATTTTGGCGAATCATGTCATCGAAACCAAAGTGATTGCGATGCAACTACTTTCTTTCTGGCAAGCCAAAGGAGGTTAACGGCGATTCTCAATGTGTTCAGAATTAATAAGTATAATGGAACGTTTTGTATGAACCCCTATAGAATATAAAATAGCCGTAACAATTTCAACGATGGGCTATTTTTATTGTAATTCAGGTAACTACCTAAACACAACTTTAACGTGCTTTAAGATGTGTCCGGATTTGACTTACAATCAAAACAATCTATTCGAACATTGTTCTTCATGCCTTATTCATAATCAATAGCAGATTAATTTGCTTTTCAGTTTTTGCAAAATGCTTAATTAACTATCTTTTCAAGAATCTGATCCAAACTCTCTTAAGTATCTACTTCTCTACACCTAATTTTAATACCCACCTAGGTACGCCAAACAAAATAATCCTCAATCACAATGGTCAGTGACAAATGGGAATGGATTCGACAATTAAATAACAATTAGAAAAATATTCCTAAATAATAGTAAAGTTTACGGAATTCTTATTCTGTAATTCGCACAAATTATAGCAATAATTAAAAAAGATACTATTACTTGTATTATAATAAAAATAATGAATTACAAGACAGTCAATTAAAACAGGTTTCCCATCATTTTCTATATAGGAAAGGGTCTGCTTATATCTGCTATGATTAGCAAAACATGGTAACGACCCGGGTAGAGCAAATTGTGGTTTGACACATTATAGCGGTAGCGTCCTCCAGACTGCCGTTATATTAATAATAAGGAACAACATTATTGCATAATTGACAGGGAACTGTCAAGATTAGCTGAATAGTAAGTAATGGTAGAACATCGCATAATTATAATATATCAAAGACTGTAGAAGGCGGCTCATGCGGAAATATTTTACAAACAATCAAGTCTTGCGTAAACGATAAGTAGAAAGAAAGAAAGAAAATACATTTATTTACGGTAAACCGTTATGTTTACCGTAAATAAATGTATTTTCTTTATTTCAAAAAAGAAATAAAACACGAAAATAACAAATTGGGGGAAAATATGCGTCACATCCACGCAAAAAGTAATTAGGCCTCCTTATCATATTCTTCAAGAGAAAGACCAAGTTTTACAGGAATAAACAAACTTAGCTATGCCTAGGTGTATCGTCGTAATACTTATGGATCAAATACTGCAATGTGTGTCCGATTTCTTGAGATTAGATATTAGAAAAACCATAAGTTAGCTCATATTCGTAAGTACTTAGAAAGGTTTTTCAAACTTATAATCGCCAAGGACCGAAAACCATTGGAGCAGATTAGTCCATTAAAACAAAGGAAACTCGTAGATAAAGGGGCGATCCCGAGATAGAAAGGATGACAGATATGCGGCGAAAGGTAACTGCGGAGAAACTTGGGAAGGTCCTTTATCCAACAATGGTGATCGGTCACAATCGCCCGTGTCACCAAACTTAATCTTAAATATAAAAAACACGACTTCTGATAGTGGTTTGTAGGTAGGTATAAGGATGTTCTTGCGTCATAGTTGGAAAGCAAGGTCGCCTTGGGTCAAGCTATAATAAAAACACTTGTATGCATCGGATCAGAGTGTCGCGAAATAATGTGGAAATTCCAACGTTCGTTGTTGCCTGTCGCCGGCCAAACATGGGAACGCAAGCCTGTGTGCTTGACAAATCTTATCCTAGATAGCTGCTAGGATTTCTATTTATATAAAGCAACTTATTTTCTATTTAGTTAATTATTTAAAAAATCTCTTACTCAAGTTGCCACGTGGAAATATGGAGTTCCATGTTCAACAAAACAAAAATAATCTATCCCTTATGCCAGTGGTCGGCAAACTCATTAGTCAATAAGCCAAATCAATACTAAAACGACGAAGACTTCTTATGAGAACCAATCCTTTCCGTGTGTCCAAACTGTGTCAATACACTTTTCTTAATCCTCTTTCACTCTACAACGCTTATGCCTTCAAGTTCATAATCAGCATCATATCGGCTGATAATAATATGACGAAGGCATCTTACTTACTAACAAGTTAAGTTTGGAAAACTTTCAAAGTTACAGATGTCCTGTTAATTTTTGGTGAAAATTGTGTAATTTAAATTAGTTTGAATTTTGAATAAAACTTGATATCTCAACCCAGACCTCCACGCGTATCTCTCGCTCTCACTCATCACACATTTGTACACATTTGTACAGTGACATTTGTACAGAGCCGCACTCTATGGGCCAAAGAGCCGCATGCGGTTCGCGAGCCGCGGTTTGCCGAGCACTGCCATAGGCCATGGGTGCTCCCATGGCCTATGGCAGCGGTCGGCAGTCGCGCCCGTTTCCACAGCAGTGGGTAGCCCAGTGGAAACTGTGTCTCAGAAATGGGAACATTATAGGCTGATTATGCTATAGTTATGCTAAACTTTTTTACACCGCTGCAAAAGCACTTAAATTCCAAATCGTTCCAAATCAAATTTTGAGGCTATTTGTAACTAAGTACTTAGTTCGTATTAAAAATAATTAAATAAGTACGATGTGAGTCCCACACAGCGGCCTCGTTTCAAAACAAAGGAGTTGATCGAACAGTCCACGTCCACCAAAGTACGAGGCATTCATTGTTCATTTCAGTTCGTCTTTTACCATCATCTCAGTACCTTGTACCTACTGGTCTGTGTCTGACGGACGGAAGCTAGAGCTATCGATTGCGTGACTTAAACTACTTACTTCGGTCGTATCATGTTTTACAGGTTTGTAGGTTTTATTCCTTCGCTTACGCACGCAAATATTGTACTTGTTATATTCAAGTACGTCCGCAATTCCGCATGTACAAGTATATAATTGTGAAAGATGTATTAAGTTATCAACAGATGATAATCTTTTTGCCGAATTTTCCATATCTAAATGGAAAATTCGGCGAATTAGATTCAGAGGCTCAGAGCTGAGTTATTGACACACTTTGGTGTTGATGTTAGAGAATGGAAAGGTGCAATAATATTCTACGAGTAGCGTCCCCCTTGTCAGAAACAGCGACGCTATTGTCTAAACTTGTGCGGATTGGTGTTCGTAGAAGATAGTTACTCATTTAAAAGAACTGTATTATATTTATAAAATGGTGTAAGTATTAAATTATAAATAAGCCGGAAATTATGGAGCGACTTAGTCTTGTTGATCAAGCTACAATAGAAATAAATTTAAAAAAATCGTCATAAGGGAATCCGCCCCAGCTTCGCACAGTTTTTACGACTTGACAAAAGATTCTTGACATCGAGATTTGTTTATTTTATTAAAATAGAGAAATCCCGATTTTTTTTTAAATTGTATTTTACATATAAACCTTCCGCAATAAATTATCTAAATTATAATGAAAAGCACATCAAAATCTGTTGCGTAGTTTAGAAGAATAACACGGTCACGCAGACAGATACGAATAGCGACCTAATTTATAATTACGTATAGATATAGATTATAGATTAAGGTCATTAAAATAACATCAAGTTACTAATTTAGGTACATACTATCTGATCTACGATCATTGTGTAGGTAGGATAGAGAGGTACCTATGTACCGACTAATAACTTAATTAGATCACCACGCTTGGCATTTGGAGATCGTTATCTTATCTGGATTTACCGAAACCCTTAATCGCCTTTACTCAAAATTCGCAGAAAAGAACGGCCTAAGACTAAAAGTAACTGTTATACTAATTTATTATTATTAATGTTTGTCAGTCTTGTAGCGCAAATAATCGGCTTATTGGTGACTCGCCCGAATTAACAGAAATTACTTATTTAAATGGCAGGAATGACGCGGCCGCTGTTATTGTTACGATTTGTGATTTCTTATTATACATTATTCTATATTTTTTCCCTTTACGACAAAAGGGAAAACATAATATATTTATAAAATTACGCTTTTTATTACGCAGCCAATTTTCCTCATGTTACAGTAACTTGTAACAAATACATGTGTTACTAATAATAACTTAATAATTAGTATGTTATTTAGAGACTACTACTCAATATGTGTTCGAAAAATTATATTTATAAAGACGTTACTTATGAATTTTGTTCACCTACTGAACTAGAACTACTCTGTTACATGAATATAATATATTTGTTCTTATAAAATTAATAATAAACTAACATGATCTTTGCAGTCATAGTTCGAAACCAGCAGCCTAATTGCGCAACACATTTTATTTCTGATTGCAATTCTGAAACGAAAGCAAGTCCAATTTTAATCGCATGCCATAATTCGAATTACGATAACACATCGAGCTATGAATGACGGGTATGATTTTTGTCGTAAGATAGGTAGTGGTAGGTACTTGAACTAAACCTTAACATTGGAATACAATAGACTCACGCCTGTCTCCCCATAGCATAGGCAGAAACTACAGACCATGTCCCTCAAGATTCTTACATTTAGCGTCCTTATTGCCATTGATAGAGTCATCTATGAAAAGAAGATAGAGCCACAAAATAAAAAATGAAATCGTTTGCGACTGTGGGCTGTCTAGCAATTAATCTGCAGAAATCTGAATAGAAAATAATTGTACGCGTTAAAGTTTATTATTGTAACTTTCATTCAACTTTGTTTACTTATGTTATGACGTTATGAGTTGTGTTATGAATCACGTTTCTATCACTATTGCTATGCATCGTACTCTCCAGCACATGACTCGAGTGCATTGGCACAACTTATGACGCTGAGTATTGACTAGGGGTCACAAGTTCACGACTCTATGACATGCTAACTAAAAAAAATATTTTTGTTGCGGTCGTTCTTTGTTTCACCTATTTGCGTGTTACATTAGTCCGGATCACCAATTAGTTTCATTGGGCGTTCGTTATAAAAAAATATAATTATTATGACTATCGCGGTCCGTCATAAGTATAGTGTTATGACTCATAACACTATCTAGGATATTAATTAACTAACATTGATTTAACTATCGCAGTTTTAAATACTTACAGCTGGCCATAACACCTTGGTCACTGTTCTTATACATATTTTGAATAACGTAAATATACCAAATGTTTATCATTATAGATCTACCTACATAACATGGTTAGATGCATTTCTTACTTGTTCAATGCAGTGCTGATGAAACAAATCAATCCTTGATAAAAAATACGAAGTGTATAGAGTGCCGCGAGTTTCTTGTGGCACTCTAGTGTCACTGCCTCGGCCCGGCTAGGGTGCCGTGAGCGTTGCATTGTCACTGTCACTTGTTATTTAGGTTAGGTTAGGTTAGAACTGTGACCACACAACGCACGAGCCGAGCGAGCGTAGCGAGCGGTGCCGCGGCAGCGGCCGGCGAAGTGCCAGGGTCCGTTTAGGCACAAGAGAATGTAATATTTTGGGAATGTGGTGTTTTACAGCGATCTAACCTCGACAATCAAACAAAATACCAAGTGACGTGACTTAGTGACAGTGACAATGACAATCCAATGCTTGCGGCACTTTAGCCGGGCCGAGCCGGTGTTACTAGGGTGCCTGTAGTGGCACTTTATCCGATAGGGATAGAGTGCCAATGGTGGCACTCTATACACTGCCTAAAAAATATCATTAATTGTAGATTTGAACCTTAAGGCTGCGTTTCCACCAGAGATGAGCGAGGATATGTAACGAGGGATGTGTGTGAAACTAACCAATAACATCGGTTCACTGTCATAGCTTCAGCTAAGCTAGCGTTGTTATTGGTTAGTTCCACACACATTCCTCGCTACGCATCCTCGCTCATCTCTGGTAGAAACGCAGCCTAAGACCTACGTATTGTGTTTACAGAATGAAGATTCTAGATTAACTTTTGTTTTATATTCAATCACTACAAAGAAAACTGTGCTAATGACATAAATGGTGAAATGAGGGTGTAGGTAGATACTATAGGTACACCTCTGTCTAATCGTTCAGGGGTTTAGGCTGCCTGTCCACTGGAGCGGAGAGGAGAAAAGAGGAGCGGAGATGTGCCAATATTAACCAATAGAATCTTGACTCCGCCCCTGAATTTAGATTTGATTGGTTAATAATGACACATCTCCGCTCCTCTCCTCTCCTCTCCGCTCCAGTGGACAGGCAGCCTAAACGCGTGATGTGATGTTGTGTGTGCTGTCACAGGTCCTGGTGCTGTGCTAATTGTGCGCTTTTATAATTTCTAACCTGACGATATTATCGTGGACGTCCACGGCATCGGCATCACAATAACACGGAAGTAAAATGAAAAGAATTAAATGTATAAAGACGCTTTGCTTCGGCTATTTCATAAATCTATAATACAGGGTTATTGGTTGTACGTCGGCAATGCGGGGGATGTAGGAGAGGTCATTCGCAACCAAATTACTCCTGATGATCCCTATCCCAATGTCAACAATTTTCGAGTAATTTGACATTTTATATTTTAAAATTAATTTAAATAAAAATATAAAATGCACCCCCTCCCAACCGCAGCACCGAAACATTAATAGGCTGATTATGTTATGTATGTATAAAATGTCAAACGACTCGAAAATTGTTGACATTTGCATTAAAAGTCAAAATGGATTGCCGACATTTATCCAATATCCCTGTTTAAGAAGCTTTTCTTCTGCCCAAGATAACATTAAAACGTAGGTATACTTACGTATTTCGATAAATTAGAAATTATAAAAGCGCACAATGCAATGGCTGGAACGTATGATAATTTATAACGTTGGTATACTTGGTATGTCGTACAGTCGTACGCAAGACACGTGAGCCTCTTGCGACTGGTGTCGTATCAAGCGACATGTCACACTAGCCTGGTTAAGAGCGCCTACTCAGGTGCTCAACTCTGCTTTGTGTCTGTTGCTCGCCTGGGACACGTCCCACCTTCGTAAGTTTTCGCTTACCTCTGTTCACAACAATGCAAAAGCAACAAAACTTCAAAGATAAACAGCTGTTTAACTTAAACTTTCTCGAAATAGAACTGTCAGTCCGATAAATTATGACTATGACAATGACAAATGAGAAAAAAAAAATTTACGCCATCAAATATTAGATCAAAGAAGTTACGGTATATTATTTGACCTAGATATTATACGAACTACGTCCAACTGTACTTCTTTCAGTAGTCAAATTCCTATTTACCTTCACTACGAATGCATGTTATCAGTTTTTTTAAGAAGATATAAATAACGGTTCATAATTTACGAGCATGCATGTGTCTCGTTTTTAGGGTTCCATTCTTCCTTTAAAAAAAGAAGAAAAAAAGTTTATAAAAGAGATCACTAGGTATATTGTCCGTCTGTCAAGTGGGTGTTGAGAGTCTTGACAAGATCCTTTTCTCGGGAACAGGTGGAGCTATCAAATTGATATTAGTATCAAATACTAAGGCCTGCGGTCCCAGGGTGGTGCAAGGTATGAGGTGTTAAAAAAGTTCAAGTGACACACAAGTCAATGGTCTATTTAAGTCACAAATATTACTACTTACTCGCAAAACCTATAGGGTAGGTACTTCCCGTTAACATAATATGAATGAATGAAATGCACCGAACCCATGGTGGTTTAACCAGACTCGATAAATCGAATGAACTCCGAGATTTGCGCTAGCCCCTGGAGCCTCATGGTTCATGGGGCTACAGAGGCCATTACATCCAAGGAGTAAACCGGGAATACTAGTAACCGCGGTAATGATAGGGAAGACGTGCCTTTAGGATAAGGAAGGATTTGCGAGCCGTACCGGATATGCATCCTTGAGTAGGCAATGGCATAGAGGAGATACTGATGATATTTATCTATGGATGGACATCTTTTTGTGCGTGCAGTTTACTGTTTCAGTTTCTTCCCTTTACTTACCGCAAATAAATAACTATAAATACCTACTTAAAAATAATTTCACAAATTTGGCAAGATCGCAAGAAGCAAGATTTCACAGCACAAGTAAAGGGAAAAATTCGAAAGCTGTTACTTTATGTTTGTACCACGATGGTTTGTACTTTGCATTTGCAGATGGACCATCGACCGTGCTGTATACTGTTGTATGGGAGAATATTGTTCTCAACTGCAAAGTAAAGTTTGTTCTTCAATTGACTTTGGTTTTGCTTGTTATAGTTTGGTACGGAAAATCTGAAACGGAACCCCAAGGCTCGTCGTCCACAACGCGTCTTCCTTTACTACTAACGCATTAGTAACAAATTACTAGTTTGCGATTAGTTGCGTCCTGTACGTATCGCCATTGAAAAACTAGTGCTGTTCTGTGACATTCTGGCTATTCCATGGTGATTTGAGTTTGTAACGCGTTACTTTTGAGTAGCGTCGTTGTGGACGATGGGCCTAATTCTACGAGCCCGACTCGCTCTTGGCAGTTTCTTTTATAATGTATCAAAATACTCGTTTACTATTCAAACATTCATAATAGTAAGGTAAAATACATAGTTAAGAGGAATTACATAGGTACTTACACGTACAGATGTAGGTATAAATAAAATCAAATAGGTAGTTACGTACCTATTTAGGATGTCAATGAACTGTTGATAAGTGATCGTAAGAATAAAATAAGTTTCCTACTAACAAACACATTGTCGCTTGCGGAATGATTCATAAATAATCATAAAAAACGATATTTATGCCACTATAACATCGATGCACTATTACCTAAGTAGTTCTTTTATTAAGTTAATGAAACTTGTGAGGATTTAAGCTTTGTGCAAACCAGCGCGACACCGGTTATTGTTATAGCGTGAAGTTTTCTTAGAAATTGTATTGTTCGTGTGTCGCGCTGGTCTGCACAAAGCTTAAATCCTCACAAGCTGCAGAAAAGAGAAATCAGCTGTTTCATAGAAAAGAGCAATACCTATGCGGTCAAAATGTATGGAACAGCTGTTTTTTTTTTAAATAACCGACGAAAAATTTCATCGCAGGGGGGTTCAGAACCATGTACTGAATCCATGGTAACCGGCTTCGCGTCGATGTCCCTGCCACCCCGTATACTAGTTGTAGGTCGTAGGTTCGAACCCTGACAGGCGCTTTGCTTTGTGTAAATTATTTCATCACCACTCAAAACGGTGAAGGAAAACATCGTGAGGAAACCGGCATGTCCTAGATAGAACCAAAAATTCGAAGACATGACGTGACATCTACCAACCCGCACTTTTTTTTTTTTTTTTTTTTTTTTTGGGTGGGAAATCATCAAATGACTTCTCCCGCTCTGGGCGGAGCGGAAGGGCGTGTCAGACTTTTACTGACTAAAACCCACCCGTGTTCCTTCCCTCGCCTAGACCAGGGCCACGGTTTCCCCTAAGGACTTATCCGCAACCCCAGTGGTAGGCATCGGCCCAAACGGACCCCTTCAGCTTCGCTGACGACTCTTTGAGGCGCGCGTGGAACACTACGCGCCGTCGACCCGGGCTTGGTCCTGATCGGACGGAGAGCTACCCATCACTCTCCGTCCGCAAGCCCGCGCCTACGGTGGCCGGAAATCCGCGATGGATTCCCGACGCCCGGGGCGTCTACTACCGCGGCGGCTAGGGGCTCGAGGGAGCGACCTTAGTCTCTGCCTCTCGCGCCCCGCCTCCTCCTTCACGAGCATTACTGCTTCGCAGAAGGAGGTGACAGCCTGCCATGCCCTCTCGCTCCGCACCATGGCCTGGACCAGGGCCGGACGTGAGAGGTCACTGCCGCCGATCGCCTGCACGAGGACACGGCGGTGCTCCACCCAAGCCGGGCAGACCTCCACCGTATGCTCCACCGTGTCCTCCGGGCGATCCACGCAGTGGTGACACCCGGGCGTTTCCTCCTGCCTGATCTGAAACAGGAACCTCCCGAAACTACCGTGTCCGGTGAGGACCTGCGTCAGGCGGTAGGTGAGGGCGCCGTGGCGCCTCTCTAGCCACTCCTCAAAGAGGGCCACTCCACTGGGCCCGCGTGGTGGATTACGGCCCACTCCCTCTCACAGAGAGGAGGCCTGTGTCCCAGCAGTGGGAACATTATAGGCTGATTATGTATTGTAATTAGTGGGATCCCGTATCCGTCTTTGAACAGCAGGTACTTTTGGGCTCAAGTTGGACTGGAAGAAGTTTGTAGTTTATTTAGGTCATTCAACAAGAATGTCTCCTTATCATGAAAAAGTTGTCCCATTTATGAAGGTTAGTTGTTCGAAAACAATAAATGTTTGTTTTGGAACGGGCATAACATTATCTGTATTAGCGTAAGGCATGCAGCGTCTGCGTAATCGCACGGGTCGAAGCGACACAAGAGGTCAGTCTATTTATCGGAATCGTCATACAGCTCTGGCAGTGGGGTCAATTGTCGTCTGATTTTCACAAGTGCTTTATTAACGTAATCGTCTAATAACTGGAGATTCTATTCATTCATCATCATATTAGAGTGCTGTGCGTGCATGTTCGTGATACTGAAATATTAACCTACAACTTGCGTAAAACTAAAATAAGATAACGGTTTCAGGGATACAACTCAGTGTTATTTGTTTCTACAGCTGAAGCAGTTTTCCACTTCCCCGCAAACAAACAAATAGCTACTATTTGATAAAAAAATAACTTGAAGATTCGTAATTTTCCAAGCATTTCATGGTTATGGTGGACATAATCTATTGAGCGATATATCTACTGTGAGTTTTTTTATACATCTGTTACCCACACTGTCATAGAAAATACGGAAACTTAGTAGTTCTCATAGGTTAGGTTAGTTTGTTTCCGTTTGCTCTGTTTTGTGTTCATGTTTTTAGCTATCATTAACGTTTTTCCGGCTATACGACACTTTTATGAGCGTTACAGAGAAAAATTACACTTATTATTACTCACCCCAAAACCAAAATTGATTTGACACAAGACAGCAAAACGTTTTTTGATAGAACACACCAAGTCGTTAATATTAATCTAATTGTTTAGATATGCGTACACGTTTTCCGGCGTCCAGGCCGGCTACTCACACTATTTATACTTCACTATAGATAGCTTGGGCAGCGCGACACGGACACTGAATAGCAAATGAGAAAAATCTGAGCGATGACCACCTCGCGCCCTCAACCTCGACGAACAGACGCTCAACTCTACTTAATTTGCATTACATATGCTCCACATTATACCTTACCTATTGTCTCACGATAATGAATTTAAGAATGAAAGTAAAATAGCACCACCTCACTCAATCGCGAGAGTTGCGTGCCAAGAATTAAGAGAATTTTGCCAATGAAATCAGTTTCGGCCATTTGTTATAACTTTACCATTAAGTGTCTCGGGGTGTCCCGCTATTTACATTAACTTCTGAATAAATTCCAAGATACACACGTGAGGCATCGTAGATTTTTATAGATGTGTGAAGCGCTCAGATCTTTATGAAATGAAAGCTAATTTCCATTTCCAGCGAGAAGCACTAATATCTAATACATAACATACAATAGGTATTATATCTAATACGTGGGACGTGCTAACAAATATAATTGAAGTGCATTCCGATGAGAGCATGTGCTTACAATAGGTGAAAGTAAGTTCGATGAACCAAACGAAAGTTTTTACAAAGGGATTCTGGATGCCAGCCGGGACAGTGCGTGTGAACGCACTCTCCAGAAAGTAAAATGTGCAATTGTTCATACGACAACAATGTTAGATAGGTACTTGGTATTTTTTATAACCGATAGAGGTATTATTCTACAATCTCAATTCAGCATAATATTTGGTTAACTTGTAGGTACGTGGTATTATATTTATTATCTGTGACTTGGTTAAGAAAATCTGTAAATCTCTGAACATAAAATCGTATCGCATAATGATCGACGATATCATATTAATATATTGAATTGCCGAAATCTCATTACTCTACTTATTGTAAGCTCGACAGCTCAGGGAGGCTCATTAATCGATTCGCACGAATTTACTCGCCCGAAACGGGCGATTTATCACTTTTAATTAATATTACTTATTATTGAATTTTATACAGTAATAAAGTTAGTGTACTATAAAGTACACTGCATAAAATTCAAAATGTGCTAATTTCCTAATACGTATTTCTGGAGTTGTCGATTCGCCCACAAATAAATAATTTCGTGCGAATCGTCTATAGAAAAAAATATATTATTTAAAACTGACGATTCGCCCGAAAGAAAATATTCGTTCGCTGGGAAAGCCATTTATGATTACGTACTCTAACCACGAATTCAGACCATAAAATTCAATAACAAACTAATAGCACTTAGAATCCAATTACGCACTTAAATTGAAACATATTTAGTATTTAAGGTACGTACGTACCTTGCGTTGGAATAAAAACGTAAGTAAAATTAAAGGCCTATGCACATACTGCCACTTGAAGCGATAAAACTGTGTATTCAAATAACGCACGTGCATCGACAATTTTGACGATTCATAATACATAGCTGATAGCTTGATGGGTTTGATGCGTCGATGTTACCGGTGACAGTTTCGTGACACTGTCAACGTTGCGCGTTTGCATCATGTACGAATTGTACGATCCATCGTGAATTCGCGACCGTGTGTTGGGGGAAAGCGAAGCATTAACGTATGTTCTATTTGACGGCTAGATTGTAAGTGTACGGTGTCCACATAGCTAAACAAATTTCCTGTGTTGCGCTTGTGACAAATCGCTTCAAACCTCCGTTTCTTGAGTCTTAACTTGATGTGCAACTTTTTGACGCAACGATAAAAAACGGTGCTGTAGGTATATTGCAGACAATAAGTAAGTTCACAGTAAATAAAATGATGATTAATAAATAAATATCATTACAGTGCACGTAAACCACAAGATGTGAAGGAGCAATTTAGAGAAAGCTTATCGAGAAAGCTTGGCACTAGTCCAGAACACGTAAACCGAGCTATACAAGAAAAAGTAGTCGCTGTGTTGAATTACCTAATATCATAAAGCTTACCTACATTGTGTTTAATGGAATTTAATTTTATGATGCGGGTTAGAATGCAGTTGCATAATAATAAACCCGCATGTTATTATCGTAACGGATAACCATTTTATTCGGTATTTGGTCTATTAACCTGGAATTGATTTTTTTTATATCGTCAATGTGACATCAATGTGTACTAGAAAATAAAGGTTTTAGAGTTTTACGTAAGTAAATCAGATGATCAGAACAACACATGATCTAAAATCTTGGTAATGTCGTCGTTTACGTAATACATAGTTAGTTCAGTAACGCATCGATTCAGCAAGCATATTGACCGAGTCTGTTTGCGGCCTCAATCGAATGGCCTTCTTGATTAGGCAAAGATTGGTAATGCAGCATGCCCTCCAAAAACTAACGCACTTAGTTGAAATATGATAATGCATTTAGTACCAATAGTACCATAAACAGGCAGGGATCCGAAATAATAATAATCCATCTGTACTTTGTATTTTGTAGGTAGGTAGGTACACTCTGCTCTAATTTTTCAATGGGGTTTGTTACGAACAACTAAATGAAATGACTGATTGCTTCTAATGAATGAGACTTTATTCGCAAATATACGTACAACAGACTTTTTTAATGCTCATGCCTTCATATAGGTCCTGGCACAATTGCACAAAAAGGTCGCAGCAGTAACCGGCTCTTTTTATGCCATATGCTATCTGTTAACGCCTATATCTTTGTTAACAGCTACTCGAAACAGGTTCATAAGCAAATACATGTTTATTAGGTTCTGCGACCTTGGATCATTGCATAATAGGGGCAGGTTTTGTATTCTTGGTTGGGCACACTATGAGCTTAGTTAGTTACGCAAACGGGGCCCTTTTAGGTATTCTAAATATTTCTTCAAACTTTACTATGTGTATTCCATTCGAAACTATTCCTGCTCAATGCATCATGCATGCCTAGTTTTTTTTCTGGCAGTTGTCGTTCCTAGGTATACTACTAACATGCTGCGGTAATCGATATCTGTCTCTATCTTATTCTCTCTCTCAGCTTATTCTGGGAATCGTCTAAACGTCTTCTCAAAACAGATTGTACTTACAAATCCGAGGTGTCTATCTGATCCTCTCATTTGCAAATCAAAGCTGGATTGAAATAAATACTGCAAGGTACACAACACACTTAAAGCTGTTATACAATTAAGCCACCTATTTAGCAAACGAGGAAAGAGTACAATCGTAATAGATACTTACGGTATGCATATGACATGAGATTGTAATACAACCGTGGAGGGCTAATGAATGAGTGTTTCGTAACAAATAGGTATTAGGTATAATTAAAACCCTACGGAAGGCTATCGTTAAGCAAGTGCAATGGTCCGTTCGCGACAGTAGAGTGAGACGGTGACTGTCTGTGTCTACTCCCTACTACCGTGTGTCCACCACCCATGCCATCAGTAGAAAGATTACTAGTTCCACTCACATGCCTAAACAAGATATCTAGACCCGTTTTAGAATCTAGAATAAAATAGAAAATTACAGCACATTGCTAAACGTTTATAGAAATAGCATCTACAATGCTACATATTGTATGTTTAACAATCATTGTAGAAATCTACTTTACTGATAAAAGTTAAATAATAATTTAACTTTAACTTTCTCAGCACTATGAACGTTTTATTTTTATGAAATAGAATTTAAATTGAATAGGTTCTCTGACTCAAATACATTCACATGTAAATGTTATGATTATATCTATTCCTACATCAATATTTTCTCTGTACTCTGATGATATAATTTACGCATTGTAATATTTGTAATTGGTTTGTTATTACCGTCCAAGTTACATTCGGTGCCGGAAACTGAACAAGTCATTCAAAATATTGAACAAAAAATGACAAATGCTCGATGCTGTTGATTATGTAATCTCACGAATATCCAAATTACAGCCGTAAAGGGAGATCACGCAGTGTGGGCAGTGAAAGTGGACGCACATTTGTATCAAGCTGCTGGCAGTCGAAAGAAAGCGGCCTGGATGAATAATCCTTGAACATTAACTGCCATCTGCGGAGAGAAAACTTACGCAACAATTTTGTGAAATGCAGTTAATATGCGATTCGAAACTAATTCTTTTATTTTATGAAAAACAACGTTCTTAGTATTGTAGAGATTTGTGTAGAAATAAACATAGCTATTAGTGGGTATTAGTGTTAGGGTTTGTACACAAAACTGGGATGCGACGTCGCATCGCAAAAATCAGCGACGGGCTAAGATGGGACGGGATAAGATTTTCTTCCGAAGCTTCTGCGTTGCGAATTCGCACCGCGCCGATTCTCAGTTTTGTGTGCAAGCCCTTAATTTGTTCACCACTTGCCGCGATTCATCATTTTGCCCCAAATGGTTGCATAAAAACGCCCTCAAAGAAGGGGCTGTAGCTGCTCTACCTACTCTACGTCTGGCATACCTTGGAGTTAGTGGGCATGTCCAAGCTCTACTATCGCCTTGTTGGCTGACTAATATTTTTACCTCGGCACGACGAACAATTCATTATTATTATTAGAACCAGTAAAATAGAGAAAAATCAGACGAATCCTTAATTATTATCAGGCTTCAGTATGGCATGGCATATCTAGTAGTAGTACCTTAATCTTTCTATTACGCTAACGTTCCCTGTTTTTGTTGAAACTTTTCTGTATAACTTGCAAAAGAAGGTCACGTTTATCAAAATGTACCTCTACTTTAACGAGCCAATTACACGTTTAGTATGAATACAGGAAGTGATAGGGTACTTTTTTGTTCTGACATCTACGTTCAACTCAACCTCATTTGTAAACTAGGCGGACGAATTGCAAAACAATCTAAATTATTTTGCTAACCCATTGCTTCTTGTGTTCGAAAAATTTGTCTGCTCAACAACGTAAATAACGTAATGAATGTTGTTGAAATGTCAAAATGAAACCCCATTGCTACTGATAGTGTGTTACGCAAATACCCCGCTGATTTGAAGGAAGTTCGATAGTTATTATTGATAAGTAGGTACTACGTGGCTTATTTGTTTGTAGAAGATTTAAAAAAAGATTTTTTTAAGTTCTATCACTACCTAGCGACAATATCTATTATTGTAGCGCTCTGCAATGGGCATTTATCATCTTTCTGACTATTGATTGACATTTACCTACTTATTCTAAAAATGTCTTGCAATTTCTCGCACCTCGATACTAGCCAGCAATAAGCAATGCATTTCATTAATTTAATCGCTTCGTTTCAATTTTACTTTTTATTTTATAAATACTTATTTTAAATGACGTACATTATTTATCAACAAATTGATGTAACAAATTGGACACGTGGGTACCTACCTAAGTATTTATAAGCTGTTTGTATTCCGATTTTTTATGTATTTCTTTTATTGTTGCGGTACACGATACCCACTATACAGTGATCAGTCGAATGTCAACAGCTTATCATCATAATACCATTTGATTTTTATTATGTAAGTCCAATAACTAGCACCTTAATCTCACTAATTATAGTATTTTAAATTAGTAAGATTTTGTAAAAAAATCTAGGCTTTCCGGCGAATAAGGTAAGCATAGATACGGGTAAGGGTACCTATATACCTACGCTTAGGATAGGCTAAAACATATATCAAAACTAAGAAAATAATAAAAGCAGTATTAGGTACATATAAAGAGAGAGAGTATATTTTTTTTTTCGCGATTTCGGCGTTGGTCCCATAGTGAAACTTGTTCATAATGATGAGTACAATGACCCCTTAAGAGGTTTACTGTAAACAAAGACTAAGGTTGTATACAAAAAGAAGTACTTAAAAATACTAATGAGTAATGATCGACATATATATACTATCTTGAACAACTGCAAGCCTGGTTTGTAAGGTTACTGTTCAAAACTTGTGCACAACTGCACAACGTGTCGTGAACAGAATACCATCTTCACATGTTAATTTCACCCGTGTGAAGCCGGGGCGGGTCGCTAGTTTAATTAATAAACAACATTCTGCAGTATTACATTGCATGTTAACAAGTGCTTTTATACAAGTAGTTCGCATAGCGTGTGCAATCATGATAGTGATCATCATGATATCCTCCAGCTCACACAAATGACTGTTCCTATGTGTAATGTATTTCTTTGTAGCAACTTCATTGTAAACCGAATTAAAAATTAACTAGAATAGGAATTTAGAGGAGCGAGTCCTTGCAAGGCTTCCAAAAAAAAACAACCTTTCGTTACCTACTCAACTATAGGTGCACTAAAACCGCGTGCATCCTACGTTAAACTTATTTGCTAATAGCTTGACTTATGTATGACCCGCTTTTAATACATCAATGCTTAAGTTATTACAAAAATTATCTACCTTCTATATGAAGATTGAAGATACAGTGGCCCACCATTTGACACAAAAAGGAATAGGATTCATAGAATCGAACAATAATTAAGTAAACAGTCTAAGAACTGAGTATGTCCAGTTGTCCACCACATACCTAAGTGGACATACTCAGTTCTAAACTGTTTACAAAGCTCGGTGGTCTTGTGATCATAATACGTAACACTGTGTTAAGATGTATGAAGCTGATTACTATAACAATAAAGTATTGAGCAATTGCATTGTTGTCGAGGAGTTATGATAGGTGAGCAAACGCATCGTGCGATACGACCGACACTTTCCAACAAAGTCAATGAAGCGCGGAGAAAGTGCGACCTCCACGTCCGTATACTGCCGACTGCCGTCTGTAAAATCCGCTGACTCATAAAACATTCACACATCACGCGTGAATACGACAGGATTGGCAGAAGTAGTGTGTAGGTACCTATTCCATAATAAAATTACGATCATATTACACAGATTTTTTTCTATTCAAGTAGTGACTCTACATCATTGTAATAAACATCAGTTTCCCATTATACATTCATAATCATAACATTTACACGGATTTATGTAAATTAAATACCATAAATTATGTTAAATAATAATAAAGCTTAAATATAAGTTAGTGCTAGTGACCTACTAAAACAAAAACAAAAAAACATAATATATTTACCTATAAAATGCAAGACGAGTACGAATTAATTTAATGGCATAAAAACCGCCTTTGGTTACAGTTTTTATAGGAGAAATGTAAAAGTTTGCGACCGTTTTTGAGAAATTTAAAAAAAGTGAAACTTTTGTTTAAACTTGAAATGACGCAAACAAAGTTACTACATTATGTAAAGTATGATTCGTTCTACAGCTTCACTGAGCTGTCAGCTGTGATTCTTAATTATTTTTTGACAACAAGAAATTAACAGCTATGTAGACAATTCATGTAGACCCACGGTTTCAGACGAGGTTTGAGAAATAGAACCCAATAGAAGACACTTACATATTCCTATAAATAGTAGCTTGGGCGACAGTAATTGACCACCTTTCCTTATGATTTTTTCATATATTTTATGGCTAAGAAAGGTGTTGGTATTTTGATTCGAAAGTTTCGTATAAGAATTTTAATTTGTTTACAATTTATTTACTACATAATGGCTAGAATAACGGACCTTTATGAACAACTATACAGAGGATATCGTATACTAAGAAAGAGAGAGCGCTTTTATGACTTTCACGATTTAAGCGAGGAACGCTTTGTCATAATAATCTATGTCTAGCTTAGCTACGAGTACCTATTTACGTAGTAAATGTCGTTGGAGCTATGAGTTTGTCAATGTAGTTATTTTTAAAGGTACCTCCAGATTTGCTTGAACTTTGGCGATCAATACGTGTTTTCTTTAGTCCTACTCCGACATGATGGGCAGAAGTAGGTACTACTAAAGAAAACCGGTGTCGATCGACAAAAATAGAGCCAATCTGTAGTTTAGTTACCTGCTTATATGTAACTTAGCTGATCTCCAGGGGGTGTACTTACTGGATAGTCATCATCATATCATCATCATCATCATCATATCAGCCAAAAGACGTCCACTGCTGGACATAGGCCTACCCCAAGCACCACCACTTCGACCGATTCTGTGCTTCCCGCATCCAGCGGATTCCCGCGGCCTTTACAAGGTCATCGGTCCATCTTGTGGGAAGCCTTCCAACGCTTCGTCTTCCGGTACGCGGTCGCCACTCCAGAACCTTCCGGCTCCATCGGCTCTGTTGTGCGAGCAATGTGTCCTGGCCATTGCCACTTAAGTTGGGCAATTCTTCGGGCTATGTCGGTTACCTTGGATCTCCTGCGGATCTCTTCGTTTCTGATTCGATCACGTAGGGAAACTCCAAGCATAGCCCTCTCCATTGCTCTTTGGGTGACTTTTAGCCTTCTGATAAGGCCCATTGTGAGCGACCACGTTTCAGTGCCATAAGTCATCATCATCACTGGCAACACGCACTGGTCAACGACTTTCGTATTGAGACACTGTGGTATGTGGGACGAGAAGATATTGCGTAGCTTCCCGAACGCTGCCCAGCCGAGTCGGATTCGACGATTGACCTCTTTCTAGCTATAGTAGTAGCACAGAATACATAATAGTACAAGTACAAAAGATTCACCCACCAAATAATACATTTAAATAAATAGCGACTCTTGTTACAACACAATAAAGTGCAATTTAGGTCGCACAGTGCTAATTATCTATAGTTATATTCACTTAGAAGTTGCCTCTCTTTCTATCGCGTAACTCTTATTATCCTCTGACTACGTTACGCCAACTGAATTGGCCCGACAAGTCGAGCCCGCCGCGTACAGTTCGATTCAAAGTTGATGGCGGCTCGGAAGTTAGCTGTTCGCGGCGCAGTACCCCACGCCTCACCCCCGCTGACCCAAGAATTTGTTACTGCGCAGCGACTCGCCTCATGTTCCGAGCCGCCATTTGAATCGAGCGATACTTGTAGTTTCCTCATACCTATAAAATGCGGAGTGCGCCTAGCCTGCTGTATCTTCTTACCCAACTGCCCCAGAAGGAGGGTAATGTTTTTAATCCTTTTTTAAATAGTCAAGATATCAGCTGCAGGAAAGGTACACTAGATTTCTCGATAGCGAAAGACATGAATGAAGTGTCGTCATGCTTAAGACCAATTTATCAATGAAATTTTTATTAGCTAATTGGAAAAGGTGATGTTTTATTACACTAATTAAAGTAAAACATTGCAGCATTGTTGTTTCGGCAGTTAGAGACTTAGAGATAAGATAGCCAGGGGATATCCTCCAGGGGCCATTCCTCTGTGGTTGAGGATTTCGGGTGAAGCTCTGGAAGCGAGCTTAGGCCTGATCATCACTTACCATCAGGTGAGATGCAGGTCAAGAGCTTACCCGTTGTGGGTAAAAAATAAAAAAAACTATTTATAGTGCAACTCTACCGGTGTGTTGTTAATTTAACAGGCGCCAGATTACAGTTATACAATGTTTATTTATGTCAGTAAAGGTATCATAATAATACGTGCGAATGTGTATCATGGGTACTTAGTTACATAAATGGTTGACTGCGGCGTGTTCTAGTTCGTTGTTTATTACATCACTGCTATCATACATGATACAGCAATCGCAATGAGCATTGGGTGATCAACTTATAAGCATCCTTAAGGTGCAACTAGTCGCGGGCTCGAACTCAATGGTGGGCCTGGCCAAAAACCACACTGTCTCACCTGGCATCGTGTCCGACAGAGATAGTATCAGTGATGAGCAGTTAGAAGCTGATCTACATGGACAACGTATAGTTCGCACGCACGGAAACACCGTACCGACCAATTTTAGTAAAACGAGCGCGTCAAAAATTACGAAAAGGCCTTTGGAAAAAAGGTTTTTCTGAAATAACCACTGCATAAATCAATTACAAATAAAATTTATTGAAATCTTCGTTAATTTTTCTGTGTCGGTACGGATTTTGTTTTCGAGATTTCACACTTCTTGTATTACTTATTTACGTCCAAAGTTGCGTTAAAATTAGCAAGAAAAACGAATCTTTGTTGGCTCATAACTTTTTAATGGCTTTTTATTTTACTATTCTGCTTCCGTACAGACAATTTTAATAATGAGACCTTACGATATCATGTTTAACTTTGAATGTACGATGTCAAATAGTGGAGTAAAACCCCTCCGAAGTTTGTATGGAAAAAATATCAAATTGTTTCACCTTAAGCGCTGTAGCAGGTACTAGTACAATATTAATATAGTTATAGTACCTGCTAGAGCTAGGGTCTCCAGGCCCAAGAGTAGAAAAGCCGGACACAGATTCATATTTAGCCGGACATTTAGCCCTGAAAGCCTGACACACAGGTTCTTAAAGAAAAAAAAATCGGAAGTAAAAACTAAGTAACTTTTTGATTCTCGCGTTGACGTCTTTCGTTCGATACATATAGCTCATGGAAAGCGTTAGGTGACGATGACGCGAGTTCCTTGATGAAGTGTCAGTAGGTACTGAACAAATTTTCAGACAAATCTGTACTCGACCCGAAGCAATAAAAATCTTAGTTAGATCGATCACCTTGACCTAAACCTAGACCTAGTCTGGGTTAATTTGTTCAAATTACCCTGAACTCCAAAGAGCGACTTTTAATGTCAATCATTATTTTTCCCCATTATAATATTTTTACATTGTTCTGCGCAAGATATGCGATAGCGCAAATTGATAATGAACTCGTGCGTAAATTAGACCTAGCCATGACCTAACCCATTTGAAATGGTTGATAACTTTTTGTTTGTTTTGTTTCAGATACTTCCTTCTTCTACGACTCTTAGTTATGATTTTAAGGATACGATGGCTCGTGCAATGGATCGCCACTCTTTCTCTAAGTGTGATGTTGACTTCAGGTAAGAACTTGGGTAATTACCTAACGCTTGTTTAATTCTTAGGTCGGCAACATAGGTATATATATTTTTTTAGTATATCAATGCCCGGCAATCACTATAACAATGCAAGTTCAACCTTAACCAAGCGATTTCTTATCACCACAGGTAACCCTATATTTCTGCAACAATCAGGAAGGAGTAATCGACCGGTGATAAAATGGATGCCACCTAACGACGATTGGAACTGGAGACTGACCCCACGGAACGAGGAACCATTCTTCCTTCCTTCTAATTTTAATCATACCCTACCGCCATCTGCTAACGAGACTGAACTGATAGCGCACATGACAGCTTTAAAACGAAATTACTCTCGTCTCCTGTGGGATAGTGATAAAAGCAGTAACCTTCCAGTATTTGTGGAGAAGGCTCTCAAACTTCTCAATTTGAAACAAGTTTATTACGAAGTAGAGCACTCTGTTATGTCTAAGGTGTCGTGCACAGCCTGCAAAGCTGGCGCCGGGTTACTACAACATTACATAAGACTGGGCAAAAGCAAAGACGACATAAATAAGATGATTTATCAATTCTGTGTTTCGTTAAAAATTCAATCAGCTCGCGTTTGTGAGGGCATCACGAGATTGTTTGGGGTAAGAAACCGTGGTCGCATCGACACAAGAATATGACCTGGTTTTCTGCGATGTCGTTATTTACTTTACGTTTTTCAAATTTCAGAGTGAAGTAGTTTACGTATTGAAACGTATTACGATAGGTCCTGACGAGATCTGCAGTTTTGTAATAGGAGACGCGTGTGGCGACGTTTACAACCCTTACCACGAGTGGGAAGTGGCGTTCCCTCCCGTACCGAAGCCTACCCTGCGGGAACTTGACGCTCCGGTCGATAAAGCTCCAACGTTTAAAGTTCTGCAGATTTCTGATACACATTTCGATCCCTACTATGCTGAAGGTGAGCATTTCTACGTCCTAAGATACAAAACTGATCTATTTGCCGAAAACTTAACAAAGCACCATTTTTTCTTCAGCAGAGTAAAGTATATATTGTTGTGGTGTACTGACATGAGTATTCTCTTAGCCTAAAACCCTCTTTATAATTTTTTTGAGACAGCTCTTAGCTAACCGTCGGTACACAGTAAAGCTTGTTATCAAATTCCAGGTGCTAATGCTGAATGTAACGAGCCTCTCTGCTGTCGAGCGTCTAATGGCCCAGCGCTGACGCCTGGTGGAGGCGCCGGCCGCTGGGGAGACTACCGCAAGTGCGACACACCCAAACGAACCATAGACCACATGTTGAAACACATAGCAGATACTCACACTGTACGTATGACCACGTTACACGTATGACTTTCGGTTGATAGAGGTGATCACATTTAAAAGCCAGGACAAATATATAACCGTACACAGAGGGGACGGTATATCCACCGTAAATATCAATTGCTCGACGAGGCAATGCAATTCCCTGATTGGATAACAATCGCTTGATGGTCGAGACCCATCAGCTTATTAAATTATGTTTAAACGCAGTCCGAAAGTTAAGAGATATGAGCAATCCAGCATAAGATTCTATCTAAAGATCCCAACTTCATTACCATTATTATAACAATCTAAACATTGTACTGTTGTACTGTTCCAGGACATAGACTATATTTTATGGACGGGAGATCTACCACCGCATGATGTATGGAACCAAACCAAAGAGGAGAATTTGAAAGTGCTACAAGAGACGGTAGCTCAGATGTCGGATATGTTCCCCGGTGTGCCGATATTCCCGGCCCTTGGGAACCATGAGTCATCTCCAGTCAATAGGTACGAATGAACCATGTGTCGTATGTCGCAATTATCAACGTTCGTCGGGGTCTGTTTAATTACAGCCACAATCCCTTTCAAGATCGTTTATTCTCGGAATGTAGGTTCCGTGGCATTCGATTGAGTAGTGATTGCGGATGTATTACCACAGACCTTAATGATCTTACTACTCATGAATTGCTTATTGGACGGAAATACTTGTCGTTGTGCACAAACCGCAATTACCTTTATTTGTATAGGAAGCACATAATATGACTACTATATTAACTATTTCATTTATAATGAAATGGAGTGAGTGATGTCATCCACAGCTGTGCGGTGGAATTTTATTGGCTGCATAGTGAAGGTACTCCTTTAGTACACAATTTCGTAAAATATCAGGATATCCATAACAACTGAAAGCTGGCGAAAATTACGCTTCCCCAACCTTAAGGGAAGACACTCGTTTTCGGAACCTTTATAAGATTGATTACTGACTTGTTTTCCTATATACTTCCAGTTTCCCGCCGCCGTACATAGCGTCCTCGGAGCTCAACATCGCTTGGCTGTACGACGAGCTGGACGCACAATGGCGCCGCTGGCTGCCGGCCGGCGTGTCGCACACGGTGCGTCGCGGCGCCTTCTACTCCGTGCTCGTGAGGCCGGGCTTCCGCATCATATCGCTCAATATGAACTACTGCAATAATAAGAACTGGTGAGAAATGTTAATTTATTTTTTATAATTTAACTGTGTAGATAATTTTCCAACTAAATAATTAAGTTTCCGCTCTAAGGTCCTGTTTGAACTACCAAACAATTTGTGTCAGAAATGTGCATTTTATGTCTAAAAAGTAGGTAAAAAAAATAACTAGCTAAAAGACTACCTACTGAAAAATCACGCTCTAAAAAGTATGAAACAAGAAAATATTCTCATCTGAAATTGTTATGTACCTACAAACTATACAATATTTATAGTCTATTAAATAAACAACATACACGTAATATTTTTTCATCTCTCATGCTCGGAAAGTAGTGTTTGTTTGATCTGAGTAGCGGGTGGAAAACGCTGCTTCTGCTGCTCTAGGGCGGGAAAGACTCATAGTAATTGCTTCCCGCCCTAGGGCGGGAATGAATTAAAAAAATAGAACTTTTGGTTAGGCAGTCTGCTACGAAACTTTTTACATGAAAAATATCGAATAGAATAAAAACAAAAAAGCTGCGGCAGTGTTTCCACTTACGTTTATGGTTTTTCCCCAGTTTCTTAATGAATTATCCCTAAAATTCCCTAAAAAATATAAAAATTCCTTGGTTTAGGGATTTTTTTCATTTTTATACCTAGCTTATACTCGTATACCTAGAAAACATTAATTATAAATCGAGAGAGACGAAACACACCAACTCTAGGTATAATGAGACTTATTTCCGATGTCGTCTTTAGCCACAGTAATAGTACTATTTAACAATAAAATGGTAAACTAAAATTAGACGTATTACAATTATTACAAGTTTCAGGGAATCCCCTTTATTCAAGCGGTGGTGCCATAGAGTAAAGTAGTACATCGGGTGCTGCCTAGTATAAACAATAGGGCTACCAACTCAAGTTCAATTTTTCTTCAAAATTCCCTAAATCCCTGCCAAAATAAAATAACCCTAAACCATGCTTATTATTGGCCATTTTTCCCATAAAAAGGGAGAAATCCCTAAAAGTGGAATAACTGGGCTCCGGTCTTGCGAGGTATTTTTTTTAATTCACACTGGCTGTTTATATAAACAGCCAGTGTGAATTAAAAAAAATACGATGATGATGATACGACAACGATACCGCATTTGTCAAATTATGATAAGTACCTAGTTTAGAAACAGAAATACAGGTCAAAATCATAACCCTCCTTTTTGCATCGCCGTAGTCTGGTAATAAGTTATTCTCCTAACTTTTCAGGTGGCTGTTAATGAACAGCACAGATCCAGCAACGGAACTTCAGTGGTTGATTTATGAACTGCAATCCGCGGAGTTCAGTGGCGAAAAGGTCCACGTCATTGGCCATATTCCGCCGGGCCATTCCGACTGTTTGAAAGTATGGAGCCGAAATTACTACGCCATTGTTAACCGATATGAATCAACGATAACGGCACAATTTTTCGGACATACTCATTTCGATGAATTTGAAGTTTTTTATGATCCGAACGACCTTGGTAGGTGAACCTTGTCAACTTGAGTGAGCTACATAAAGCCGAATTAAAATTTCAGGCATGTTGGGTTTTAATAATTTACCGTCATTTGTTATATTTTTCGCAGGTAGAGCCACAAGTATTGCGTACGTTGGGCCCTCAGTTACACCATACTACGATTTGAATTTAGGTTATCGAATATATTATGTAGATGGTGACCATGAAGCCACTACTCGGGTAATTATTTATTGATTTACTACTTAATCAAGCAAACTAACTTGATATAGGCAGACCAATAGGTACATATTATAAAATAACTCACCTGAATAAATTTTTCAGCAAGTGGTCGACCATGAGACTTGGATCATGAACTTGAAAGAGGCCAATCTGTTTGGGTACCCGATCTGGTACAAGTTGTACTCAGCTCGGTCTTCATACATGATGCCGGCGCTCCGGCCGCAGGACTGGGACAAGTTCATCGACGATATGACTACCAAAGAAGACGTTTTTAACTTATATTACAAGTAATCATTTGATTTGTTTATACTCCTCCATTCCTGCTTTATAAGGCACCTATTTGCAATAATTGTAGCAACAACGTGGTCTTGCAGGATTTTTTGCACGAAAAGACAATATTTCAAACTCGTCCTTTAATCAATGTAGATGAACCTTACCGTCGTTTTCAGACACTACTGGAAGAACAGCCCACGTCGCGGCACGTGCGACGGGGAGTGCCGCAAGCGCCTGGTGTGCGACGCGCGCTCGGGCCGCTCGCACGACCGGCGCGCGCTGTGCGGCCACATCGAGGCGCGCATCGACGGCGCGCAGCCCACGCCGCAGACGTGGCGCGCTTGGCTCTACAATGGCCTGTCTGCATCGTGAGTTATATTATGCAACTTAACCACTGCTTTGTACTTACGCCTTGTATATAAAATATCAATGTTGATAGCGGTATACTTACTCGGGATAAAAACTAGCAATCACTATTTTCATCGATAAGGAAATTGCGCTTCACTACATCTTGCCATAAGCACTGGTCGATTTATCAGGTTAAGCTACGGTTGCGGGGTTGGTCCGTGGATGGGTGACCATCTGTACATAAGTACCGAGACTCCGCCAGGCCTCGGAAAGCCGCCGTTGGTCCCGGCTGTCATTCGTGGATCTTTGACAGCCGTTACGGGTCGTCAGAAGCCCGAAAGTCTGAGAACCAGTCTTACCAAGTTAGGTACTAGGTTGTGGAGGTCAGATAGGCAGTCGCTCCATGTAAAATACTGGTATTCAGCTGCATCAGGTTAGACTGGAAGCCGACCTCAACATAGTTGGGAAAACGCTAGGCAGATTGATTTTTACATCCTGCCATAAGCCCTATGCGGTATGTCTCATGGACGTAAAATGCACTTTTTTGTTTCCACATATTATTCTATCTTGTTCAGCAAATTTTTGGCCCGAGTATAGGAATTTAGTGTATCTACGAGAACTGTTGTACAGGCAATCAGACATACCTACTAATCTACCATACTAAAAATTCGTTCGCACATTTTATAAGTATACCAACCTGCTGGCTACAAGCATGATGCGGACTAGGCTTAAAATCATAATTATGAGATACTATTTTCTTCTAACTCCTACCTGACTATTCACATTATGGCCAAACAGCTCATACTGTCAAAATATGTAAATATTGGCAAATAGGCTTGAGAAACTACAACTTGACCCGGGTCATCGATGTCGGCCATTTGTTCACTACTTTCTTTAAGTAGAACATAGCGGTATAGGAGAACGATAAAGTTGCCGCATTCCAATACCTAGGTACTGTTAGTCAACAAACCATTTGTTTTTGCGCAGTACTTCATAAATAATGTACAAACTATCTTCTCTCGCTCTTGTTTTTTCGGACTTTTCTATGCGAATTGCGAAAAGTATAGCTAATTTAAGTCTTCTTGACGCCTCCAACTTACCTCTTAATATGCTTGATCAAGAAGTGGGTTAACGTCTAGTGTGCTACAGTTGGGGTTCGAACCCACGACCACACGGACGGCAGTCGGAGACCTTACCCGTTGAGCTACACACAGCTGATATAATATTGTTTACCATGTATCATCATTATACATGGTGAACAATATCAACTCAGCTGATATCAAATATCGAAGCTGAATATTTCTGAAATAAATTTTGAAGCCGAATATCTGTGAATGAATAATTATGTAAATATATTCTTATTCTTATACCTATGCAGAGACACTCCTCCTTCTGTACAGCAAGTATAACTGGTGGTGGAATTAGCCTTAAATTTCCTGCAGAACAATACTAAGGTCAGTATAATCTATACGTACTGTAAATATTGCTAGCATGATAGCATTTTACCTAAATAGTAGATGTACTTTTACGGAGGAATGCGCTGCAACGTAACGCAAAGCCCAACATGCGCAGCAACGTAACGCAAAGCTCAACATTGAGGTGTAAATAAAAGGGGCACGGGCTGCCCATTTATCTACGACAATGCGTTTATCATATTCGAGGCTGTAAAAGGTAGGTAATCTGGTGATGGTATATAATATAACCCTACTTACTCAATATTATTTTGTAAATCTATTTCTTATCTTATATTGGAGCAGTGTAAATAATTTTAATTGAACTTAATATTTTGGCAACAACCCATGCCTTTTATCCCATTTAAGAAACTTGACAAGATTTAGATATCATAATTCAAACTTTTTGTGTTCAATCCAAATACCTACCCAAAAAAATCCTTCAGTATCTTATTTTATGTTTACGATTATTCATTATTTTTATTACAGAATGTCCATGATAATGCAAATACCTCAAGTGGCGTATCAAATACCAAAGTTCGTGATGGGACTCGGCTGAAAAACTCTATAATAATTAATGTGCAAAAGTTAGCATACCACCGGGCTTAGTCATGACGACATAAACATTTTTAAAACGATCGTCGATCGCCACCCATTACCTTAGACAGCTATTTATTTCATTATTTCAATTAAACGAAGTGCCTTAATCAGTTTTAATCTCGAGTTTTAAACTTCTCTAAGGTTTTTTAATCTATAAAGAATACCTACTTTAAGCGATCAGCATAATTTCGGTGGTTTTTAACGACCACTAACTTACTTCTAGAACTAAATGTAATTGTAAATATTAATTTTAATTGTATAATAAAATAGTTTGGCTATAATTATGTTGTTTTATTTTGATTAAATAATGCAGTGATGTCACATTTACTTAGGTACTTAAATATAATTAAAAAGAAGTTGTTTTAAAAAAGGTTTTTTATTACCAATCAAATACATAAATTGAATTAAACTATTTACAAGATAAAAATGAACACTTATTATAATACATGTCATGAATTTTGAAATTAAAAATTAATTATTTGACAAATCAGTATCTATTGACATGCAGATCGTCATCATTTAAAAATTAAATATTGAGTATTACAAATTGTTGATAAAATTAAATTGTGCACACTTGGTCCCTTCATACCTTCAACCGTTCGGTATTTAGGTATAAATAGCTACACTAAACTTAAAACACTGGTTCCTTTCTCAAACAAACATTAATATTATATGAAATATCAACGTTATCTTTCAGCAAGTGTACTTTCTTGAACAGTACTCAACATACATATTTACAAAGCATATTAATAAGCTACACACTCTTCTTACATAACTTATTAAATTAAAAGTATGTCCATGTTATTTTAATTATTCAAATAACACCACTACAACACTAGTCGAAATAAGGCGCCACAGCAAAGAGACATTAAGGGCCACTTGCAACAGCCAGAAGTGGCGTAGTCTTTATTATTGATTTAGATTCGCTTGGTGACCTGTCCAGCCGTCGTCACACAATATGACCTGCGAATCCCTATACTGCTTACAAAACGTCTATTTACTGGAGAGCGTAGCTTGAGGCTGGTCACTTTTGGCCATTGTTAGTGGCCCGTGAGAAGGTAGCCTAATTATCAGTTGAGAAGTGAAGACAACAGCTATTAGACGTGGTAGGCGGGTCTCCCACTTCACAGGCTTAAGGCACTGGTAAGGCGGTAAGTGAATATTATAAATATGTATAGCCTATGAGTAGATTGGTAAGGTTAAAACATAACCATCGAAGTTTTACATTGATATGCGAATGACATTATCTTAATATTAAAAAGACTAGGGAATGTTCACAGAAACACGCCTTTTAAGGGGATAGGAATTCGGATGAAATTTGAGTTACAATCCATACTACCCAAACCCCAAATCACTGAACCCTTAAAGAATACTATCCCAAATAACTCCAGCCTAAAACCAAGAATTCAGGGCATCCCCAGACGGCTGCGTTAGATTGAAAGATACATTTTGGATCCAAAAAATATTTAATTTTAGATATAACAGGCGAAATGTGGGTGTACTATAGGTACACCCCTGCCTAACCTTTCGGGGAATACGGACGATGATGATGATGTTCTGTTATGTAAATTTTAGAGGTGGAAATTTCGATCACGGATTTAAAACAATTTGTAGCAATCACAAAATTATCCTATGATTCGGACTAACGTAGTTTCGAGTTAAGTTAACTTTTTAGGGATGTTGTTGGCTCGTGGCTAAGTAATAGCCGCACGGCACGATCGATCAAGGATTAGCTACACGGTCCATTTCATACCAAGTTTAAATACCTACTGGTATTCAGCTACATCCGGTTAGACTGGGAGCCGATCCCAACATAGTTGTGAAAAGGCTAGGCAGATGAGGATGATGTGCGTTAAGAACAAGAGTTGCAAATTAATTTATTTGCTCTTTAGCACCCTTCATAGAAGTGCCACATACAAATGTTCAGCACATCTCTAGGCTTATCTGAAGCCTCTGATTAGCTAGTATTCATTTGTGGGCCCATATTCTTTGAACCCTGCTTTTTCTTACCTTCCATGATCACATAGGTTTTGAGTGTTTTGGATAAGCGTTATTTCGGGCTGGAGTCATTCGGGAAAGAGAATAATGGCCTTAATTTTTGGGTATGGCATATAGTCAATATTAGATGTTTCTCGAGAATTTTTTCTTTTAAATCTACTCCTACATGGCTAAATTTTAGGCTGCGTTTTTATGTTCAGCCAGGATGTTTTCAGATTCTTTTTGTTGATTGAAACAGTTCTTAGTTATTTCAGTCTTGATGACTGAACTAATTAGACTTACAATGAGATTAAGAACCATGGGGTTCCTCTGGATATCAAAAGAGAGAGAAAGAAGCATTTACAGATAAACAAATACTAAAATATCTAATTAATAGTAGTGATGTATCAAAAAACAGTCTTACTTTGAGTAATTACTATTCGAATGTAAGTAGATTTTATTCATTGAATAAAAGGTAGAATCTGTAGAATACGTAATACAGGCAGTCTTAGTTGTTGTTTAATTATGGAATAGGCGTCAACTTTTGGGTCTAAACCATTTTATGGAAACTAAAACACATTGCAAGGAAATTAAATTATGTTAATTATACCAAATAATAATTATTATTAAATAATATATTAAAGTTTATCAGGAAGAGGAAAAACCTGACTATTCAAACATTTTACCCGTCGTGTGGTTTAATATCCTCGAGCGAGTGTGAGCTCAATTAAGTTTTTTGCATTATAAAGAGGCTTTCCTATTTGGAATGCAGAAACTACGGAACGCCACAGACTTACTACGATCCTTTCTTAGCATTGTGCTTCTTACACATTCATGAATAAATTATAAGTAGTCACAACTGCGTTTACAAGACCATAAAACGATGCGGCCTCTCTTTACGATGAAAGTAAGTAAAGTCAGGGAAATTAATTATTTATCAAATTGACTACCAACTTAATGAGCGTTTAGTGACCCTCAGATTGTTAAATTATTCGTATATTCAATTTAATCATAACCGTCATTCTTTGACAGATGTATGACATGGCTATGTCGCAGGCAATTTGTATGATTTCGCTTTTTATAAACTGCGTCGTCCGTTTCAAAACGCTCGCAGTTATGAAATGCCGAAGGCAAATGTAAATTGCTTTGTCACTATATAATAATGACACAACATTTGTTGGACAATTTAAATGCCGTTTGCAATACACCGCGGCAATTGAAGTATTTTGGCCTGCGCAGACTGGCGGACTGCCGGAAGAGGATTTTTGAGATTCTTCAAAGAGTACGCTGGAGGATATACCGCGGCGGGAGGCGGAGGTACGCGCCTGTATGCGCCGTTATGCACTGGATTTACCCAAAATCTTCTTGTAATCCTTCTATTATTATTGATACGTGTATATTCTTCTTCTTCCGCGTAAATTGATATTAACACTAAATTCCCACCATTATGAAATGAAACCCACAACACGCTCTTTCAAAAGCAACTTATCGGGTGCGTAGTCGCTAGTGGAATAATCAAATCCGGGCAAGCGGTGGCTACTTGGCGAATGCTACAGCATACCGGCGGATGCTTCGGTAAGCTGGCGTAGAGGACTTTTCTTGACAGTGTGCGCTGGTAGATGGAGGATTCCTCCTCGATGCTCTCACCTGCCGACCGTCAGTGCGCACAGGCCATTTAGTTCTATTTCTTAAGGACGCGCGGTTGGTCACAGTTCTAACCTAACCCATTTGATCGGGGTGCCCTGGCTTAGTTACTGCGACCAATTCGGCTCGCGCGTGGTTGGTCACTGTTCCAACCGAACCTACAATACGAACAATCAATGTCGAAATTATAACAATAGACCGAATTGGCATTTGGCATATTTTAGCTGCGACCGTTTGTATAATGCCGCCGCGCGCCGTAGGTATGTATAATGACGAATCATACAATCTACCTGCGACAGCTATAACACGATTAACACGGCAAATTGACGTAATGTGTCAATTTGATAAACAATTAATTTCCCTGACTGTTCATTACAAATTAAGTCAGTGTATAATAGGATATTGGCAGAAGCGGTCCAGCCGGTTGTCGCCGATTTGATGCAATATTACGTCGTCATGGCCTATTTGTCGCGATAAGATCCACTCTTAATAGAGAGCCGTATTATAAGTATTGCTAGCCTTCAAATTACACGAATTTACTTCTCATGATATGTAATAAGAAAATAATATTTTATGTGAGGAATAACAAGCTCATTAACGAAGCTGACGTACGGTTCATAACAGAAGATCTTTTAATTCTATTTAATTTGTTAATTATGGGGAATGAAAAACAGCACCGCGCATAGTCTGTCGTCTATTTTGAGCTTAATTTTAAAATATGAACTGCCTGTTCAACTTTATTTACATACCCAGCAATGAATAAGATCTTGTAACCACAAATCAATTGTGGTTTTAAAAATAAGAAAACCCGTAGAGATCCTTAATTTATAATTAATGGAACCTAATTTGAAACTGCCAAACAGACTTCCTACTGACTTTGTGGTCAACTATAAATTCATAAATTGATAAAAAATGGCACAAAATCAGACATGGGTCAAACAACAGACCCCTTAATCTCAAATATCATAAAACATGATATTATTTCAATGGATACACAATCAAATTTATAATTCTAATTTAGCTACTTCAGAAACAACTTTCTGATAGTGGAATGTAATTGACAAATAATAAAAAACACTGGTATAAAATTTAGTTATTGAAAACAGATCACAGAAGTCTACGCAAGTTCTTTCTGCTTTTCCTTGATCCAACAGCATAATCACATTTCTTTCTCTTAGAGGGACTTGGAGCATTCAGGTCATATTGATTACAACTCTTACCTGGGTGCCTACTGCAATTGCAAGATCTGCAAAATTGATATGAGCAAGTAGCGTTTGTGCACTCCACCCATTCCTCTCCAGTTGGTTCTTCTGTTACTTTAGCTGGCTGTGAGCACCTTGCACATGGCAGTTGCATCCGAGAATCCAGTGATGCAGTCTGAAATATTATTAAACAATAGATTTCATTTAGCAGACCAGTAGTTTGAAATATTTGAATAAAAAGCTGTGGTTATTAGAATATAGTGTTGTTGGGTTTTGTAGTGTTAGTCATTTTTTGCTATGCATTTTCTGGTGTTCAATAAAGTATAATATACATATAAATACATAAATAACCATGTATTTCTCTTGTTTTCCTATGTATTCTGTTGAATGTGTTTTCACTAACATTAGGCATTCATTAGAAAGCCTAATTAAAAGCAGTTGCATTTTCAACTTTAGGTGCTGAGCAGTAGAGCCGAGAGCATTAAAAAATGGGTATGAATGTAAGATTTTGTGAATGTTGTATATGTTAATAGCTCAACTGTTTTTGTTGAATTTTGTTAGAGAGGTAGGTAGCTTAGCTAAACAAAATGAATAAAGAAAATAAAAATATCAAAAACATACCTTTATGAACTTCCTGAATCGGTTTGTCCTCGGTGAATACTGAGGACTGATAGGAGTACTGCTCACAGGGTTGTCATTGATCTCATTGTGAATTTCGCTGAGGCATCCATCATATAACTTGGTAGTTCTGATCTTAGTTCTACTCTCTTTAGCATTCTCTTGGTTTTCTTTAGCTGACTTCAGATGTTTTCTTAGCCCCTCTTTCTTTTCACTGCTGTTATGTAAGTTCCAAATATCTTTCCAAGTACTGCTTACGGAAACAAAGTTGCAAATATCTTCATAACTTAAATACCGAAAAATATTTTCTAAAGGTGGTATGGCACAATTCTGGTTTAGCAATCCTACTATATCTATTTTTTGGTCAGGTCGGGCTAGAATAGGTGGCGTGAGTACTATGTTAGTTTGTGATACTGGTTGTAGCTCATGCTTTTCACATGATAGAGAATGTATGACAAAGTCTAGCTTTTTGCCAGCTTTCCGACAGGGACTTAATCTACAGTTTCTCTTTATAGGTGTTATTGGATATGAAAACTTCTGTTCACATATGTTTAATCTGTAAATGTATCTTGTATTCTTTCCTGTGCTGTGAGAATTCTCTGATGGCAAGGATATAGTGGAATTTTCTTTATCTTCATTGACTTCCAGGCTCTGTATTTTGCCTGCAATCCATGTTGTAGGAGTTGGGATAGTTGCTGTTTGTTTCGTCGACTCGACGCTCGAATAAGGACGCTTGACAGCCCGCCTAGGAGGTGGCGTGTCGTTACAATTGTCATTGCGTGGTTTTAACTGGCTATATCGATACGTAGCTTCTGGCGTAACATAGTCTACTTGAATTTGATCAATAAAAGCTGATGTTGCCACCACTGACTGATCCAGAAATTCACTCGATAGTTCGGAACGTTCTAACGAACCTGGAGTAAATGTGTGGTATCCACTGTCCTCGGCTTTGAAGTAATTTATATTGTCGAAAGATAGGATAGACTTAGCAGTTTCAACATAATCTGAATGCACATCCATTGTATTATCTGATATTTATCTTATGTCTTTCACTGTTGTTTCATGATAAATGCCGAGGGCTACTTCATCATTACGAGTAAACACTTTAGAACTATTTCCGTACATAATAAAACTTATAAGTATAAGTGCTAGTATCGTTTTTCCATTATGTTGCTTGTTAAATGCATATTCCGAATCCTAAACACTGGACAAATACGAAAAAACGTCCAGTTAGAGAGTTGTTTGCAACTTATTATTATAGTACCACAGAGCATTTATAATAAACTACAAGACAGTTAATCACAGACTAAATAGAGAACAAGTACTCTTTCTACTCTATGGACAGTACCAAAGACTCCTAAAGCCGCGTTTACACATTCGTGCGAGTGACGAGGCGAACGGCGCGCGGCGAGTCGAGACACGAACACTAATGTGTAAACGGTAGTTCGTCATTCGCCTCGTAATTCGCCTCACCGCTCGTGACGCTCGCGTCGGGAGCGGTCTTTTGGGCACGAGTCAAAGGCAAACGAGTGGCGAGGCTCTGACTAGTATATAGTTATCTGTGGGCGAGGCGAAATAGCGTTCATTTCGTAGCAAACAGCTTATCAAGCAACATCAAAATGGACTGGACTAATAATAAAGTTATGGTGTTTTTTTAGCTTTACCAAAGTCAGCCAATCATTAGGAATCCAAACTACCCCTCCCGGCCCTAAAAATGCTCTAAGATCTGAAGTAATGGGAGTACCAGTGAATGACTAACTGAATAAAAATTCTTTGATTGACCGGTACTACTCGTACAAATCAATGCAAGAAACTGGCATAAATAAAATCTGGTGCAGGAGAGGAACACCATCGCCTGCGGCGACGTTTTCTTTTAATTATTTGTTAATAAAAAAAAAAGCCATTTACAAAATAAATAAAGTTCATAATAATGTACATACTAATAAAGGATCCCTGGATGGGTATAGGCCTCCTCCAGTAATTTCTTTAATTATTTGATATAGCACCTCTAAATATAGCCTAAAGCCACACGAATGTCTTGTCGAACTATTCGTCGAATGGCGAGGCGAATCACGAGCAAGGATGTGTAAAATGCGGTAAAAGAGTTTACAAGAGCACAACGAATGTAAGACTTTGAAGTTTGAATTAAAAGACGTTGGCGTAAAGCTATGGTTACAGCAAGGAATTTGTAGGTAAACTGTTGCCTCGTTGGTCTAAGCCACAGAGCACCATGTTTAATGTCTGAACGGTCCCAAGCGGTCTGCCACCTACTAGCCGTTCACCTCGAGATGGACGTTACCTTCCTTACCGCTTCCCCACACTGCACAAACAAACACACGAGACAAACGACGATAACTATCTCGCTATAATAAAATTTATTATAGCGAGATAGTTATCGTCGTTTGTCAAACTAAACAAACATTACATTTAATGTAATGTTTGTTTAGTTTGGTTCAGAAAATTCGACAACATCGCGATATAGTGTGGGCAAGAGTGTGTGTTATCGACGGCGACCCGAGTAAGTTTGCGAACTTTAAGTTCGCATGTCTGTCACCCACTTTACAATAGCGGATTGGTCGTCTAAGGTACCCCTGAAGGAGAAGCTCTCTCTGTGGCTGTATAAGTTTTGCTGGCGTTCTCTATCGTTTATTTATTTAAAAAAAAACAAAAAATCCTATTGTCTATGGGGGGTTGCTGTGATGGCTAACAAAAAATAAATATTATTTTTGTTTTTATTATTTTAACTATGTGAATTTAAAACAAATGGTTATTGTCTAAATAGTTTTAACAATTATATTTACTAGTTATTTGCCAAAATGGCTATGAGCGTGAAAGACTTGTGTAGATTATGTGCAAAGAAAGACGAGTTTTCAAAAGATCTATTGGATGAAAGTAATAGAAATGTTCTAAAACTACTACAAGATTTTATACAAATTATCGTAAGTATTACTTATATATATGTTACTTTGTATAAGTCATAAACTCATGACAAAGCTAGTCAACCAAGCACATTATACAGACATTGACTCTAAAATATTCACATTGTTATTTTCAAACATATTTTTCGATAAGTCCTAAAGCGAGTTATAATCAATATTTTTTATTTAAGTCAGCTGATAGGTATCTTACCAATCTCATTAAGTTTCATGCATTTTAGTTATCTTTATCTTAACTTTTAACTCTTATCTTTTTATTTTAGATTTTTGAGAATGACACTTTGCCAACGAAGATTTGCTTGAATTGTGAAGAAAAAATGGTGTCATTCCAACTATTTGTACTAGAATGTTATAAAGCCCAAGATACACTGAAAAAGATGTATGATGATAATTATGATTCTCTTGAAATTAAACTTGAACATACGCAGGCAGCTGTAGATTTTGGTGTCCCAATCAAATCTGAGGTATGGTAATCTACTTAATAATAAAAATCTTATTATTCACTGACAGACAGTCTTATAAACAATTTTTATACAATATGATTACAAATCATATATGAAAAATATCATCCCCTAAAGAGGCATAGACCTCATTCATCTTTTTCCATCAGGCAATATCAAAGTCAAGAGCAGCAATAAACCGATAGAAAATAAAAGTGGTTTATTAGGGGATGTTTTGTATGGAAGTTGGTCATTTTTGAAGTTATCAATAGTGTCCAACCGAAACAGGATTTTCTACCAAAACCGAAACAGAAAACGAATCTTCGGTATCTGTCTCAGTTTGCTTAATTTTTACACAATTACATAAACAGACAGTTAACACGTGTTAAATGAAAAAGAAACAATTATTGAAGTACGTGAATATTTTTATTTTTTTGGGGATACACTAAAATGATCAAAACATGGTAACTATTTCTTGGAACAAAAATTTGTGAGTAACAAAAATCTGATGATGGCGGGTGACACACGATCCACGAACTCACCTTAAGTGCGTTCGTCTCATTTATTTATTTATCAGGTTGATTTGTTTTGTTGTTTTGCAATTTTAAGTATTAGAATATTATTAATTATTTTTACACTGGTCTTTCTTAAGTATTTAACTATAGATACATACACATATTTGCTGTATTAATCGAATTTGGTATTTGTAATTATTATTATTATCTTACACAATTTATTTTATCTAAGTATACATACACACACACTGTAGTATAAAACTGATTTGCATCCGTCACCTCACACGCCAGGTCCAGTTGAAAACCAGCGTCAGGCACTAAATGTCTGGCATTTTTGCTGAACTGGGCCTATTTGGCGCAGCCGTGAGGCACACATTCCTGTTTATCTTTTATTTTTTTTAATGTATTATAATTATGTTGTGCTGTGTGTCTTTAAGTCTGTGCTAAATAAATGTATTTTCTTTCTTTCTTTCTTTCTTTAAGTAAGACGAACGTGGCGCGATAATTCACGAACGCATAGTTTCGGTGCGTTTGAAGGTTCGGCAGGTTGTCTGCCGTTTTTTGTAAATTCATCCCTTAGGGCCTTAAGGGTTGAATTTACAAAAAAACAATACAAATATCAAATAAGTATTATATCTTCAATGTTTCATGCCAACACAATTAAATGAAGACATTACAATTGTGTAAAAGTACATGCAACATTTACATCACAGAAATGGTCACAAATTCACACCCATTATATTTAAGTAAAGGTTTTATTCTGTAGTAACTATGTGATCTGCGTGGGATAAGTGTGATTAATAATATTTAAATTAATTACAGGTTAAAGATGAAGTAACTGCAGATGATATAGTTTGTAAGTTGTATTAAAAATATTTTCTCTTTATTGGATAGATGAATTTGTTTTGTTCTGATTTTGCCTTGTCTGCTCTAAACAATAGTTTAACTTGAAATGAAGTGGTTGGGTACAGTGATTACAATAATTAGTAAAATCCTACAATATGATAATTATTTGACCTGGAACTAATTTGCTTATGGTCCAATGGCCAATTACAAATTGTATAAAAAAAACTAACAAAAAACGTAAGTAATAATAAATACCACAGAACAGGAGCTAATGTACACATTACATTTACAGGTGCATTGAATAATGAGGCAACTTTATCTGTGATTGACGTTTTTCCGGATAGTCATAGTGATCATGATGACGTTGATATTCATAATGGTGAAGAGGAGGATGATGACTATCTTGATGACATAGCTATAGCAGAACTGAAGCCTAAACGTAAACGCATTAGAAGAAAGGAAATAACAGAACAGGAGGCTGAAGCATTCAGTCAAATTCTCAAAAAGTCCAATTTGAAAGTGAAAGATTTTGTCAAGTAAGTAATATCATAATTAGATAAGGTCACAAAATAGAATGGATAAATTATGTTTAATTTGAGAGTTGAAAATAAATAGGGGATTACAACTGATGTAAAAATTTGTTTTATTATTTTAGATTGCAGTGTGATTTCTGTGGAGAGAAACTGAAGACATGGAGTAGCTTACGAGTACATTATGCTAAAGAGCACAAGAGTGAACCATTTGTTTACTGCCTCTGTGGCTTTGCCGTAAGATCTAAAAGTGTTCTTTATAAACATGTATCAGACCATAAAATAGAAAGTAGAAAATTAAGGAAGAACTCAGAGGAATCAGAGAATGAAGAAAAACCAAATTTTAAATATGAAAGTTTAAATGTGAAAGATTTTATAAGGTATATATTGTTTCAATTAATTCTATTGCGCTCTACTAGATAGTCTGTTGTAAAATTTGGTTGCATGAGCCTGTGATTAGTTACTAGTTACGTAAAAAGTTTTTAATATTTTATTTTTACAGGTTTCTGTGTCCCCACTGTGACAAGGAGTGTTCCAGTTGGTATAGACTGAAGGCGCATTCTGAGTACGCCCACAAAGTACAGCCAGTGGTGACTTGTATCTGTGGCATCACTCTTAAATCCAAGTCAGTCATGTACAAGCATGTGCAAGACCATAGGAATCCCAATGTTTTGACGTAAGTATCAGTTTATCAAAAGTTTTCTTTCTATAAATTTTAAATATTACAAAAGAACTTTGGGACCTTTTTTTTGTCTCCTGCTTCATATATATATTATAAATTGCAGATTCTATTTGTAATATTAACTTGATGTTTTTCTTTCTACAGATGTGACAAGTGTCCCCGAATAACGAAAACCCTAACTGCCTTAAATAAACACAAAATGCGACATATACCAAAATCAGAGCGAAAGTTCTGTTGTGCTTCATGCGATAAAATATTTACTTCTAAAGATGCATTAAAATCTCACGAAAGGTCGCATATACCGATAGAGGAGCGTAAAATATATCGCTGTGATATGTGCAACATGAAGTAAGTTCAACATTGGTATATTATAGCTATCGAAGTTTGACCATACGAAGGCAATAAATACAATGCTAATATAACATATACAAGGAAAAGTAGTTCGGTAAGCCAGGTACCCTACGTGAGATTGTCAGTGACACCAAAGCGTTGCTGGCCTTCTTTGAGCAGCTGGGCTGGATCGAATAGCCGATTTTCCCACCCGTACGCAAAATACGCGCTTTGACGTGGAGTTGCGGAAACCAGCCCGTATTACCTATTACCTGACATATAAAGTGTATTTGCGTAAAACGCGAAATTTAAGCATTCCCTTATTTTTCATCATGTTTTGAAAAAACATACAGCCTAGTCTAGTGGTCGCAAGCGGTTTTTAACCGACTTCCAAAAAGGAGGAGGTTATATGTTCAACTTTATGTATGTCTTTTTTAAATGTATGTTCACCGATTTCTCTGTTCGACCAAGGTCAGTTTTTGAGTTACGTTACCACCACTGTTAATTTGCATAGACACAAACTAACTGGAAATGGTTGCTTTCTAGATTCACGACTCGTTCGTCGGCGGCGTCGCACAAGCGCGTGGTGCACGACAAGATCAAGGGCTACGTGTGCGACCTGTGCGGGTACGCGTGCGGCACCAACGGCGAGCTGCGCCAGCACCGCGCCATCCACAGCGACGACAAGCCCTTCGTCTGCAGGCACTGCTCCAAACCGTTCGTTCAAACTTAAACTGTTCATACTTCAAACTACATGTTTGTACATGCAGGGATTTCACTGCTTGTATAGTTCGATTCAAACTTAATGGCGGCTCGGAAGTTAGTTGTTGGCTGCGCAGTACCCCACCCCTCACCCCTGTTGATCCATGAATTCGTTACCGCTCAGCGACTCGCCTCACGTTCCGAGCCACCACTAAGTTTGAATCGGGCTGTACAAACATGTAGTTTTAAATACATTAATGATACAATACATCAATACATTTTGGTTTGGCAGATTGAAACACTACGTAGAGCCATTTAATTTCATGTATGAAATGGCTATAAAATTACTGATAAAGAATGAATGTTTTGAATATCAAGTGACGAAACAAGCCGTTTCTCTGACTTATAAATCTTATATTATAACTAATATTATAAATGCGAAAGTGAGTTTGTTTGTTAATTAAGCTTTTACGCTAAAACAGCTGAACGGATTTAGATGAAATTTGACACATGCATAGACCATGACCTGGGTTGAAGTGGCGGGCAACAGCTAGTAATAGATAATACTATATTTTTACTTACGTCTCATGTTTCGGATTATCCAACTACAAAGTTTAAATCTCGACCTGAGCTTTTAGCGCCACGATGTCGCGAATCGAACTGTACTATTCTGGCATGAATACTGCATGCATTCTTAACGAATCCGCCACGTTTATGTAAAGCTGTTGACGCTGCTCCCACATCTCCGCCGCGAAACCGTGGCAGCGGAACCGCAAAAATTCCGCTATGACTTGTCCGTTGTACGAAAGGCGAAACGGAAGCGAAACTGCCTGCTCTATCGTACAGATTTGATTATGATTTTATCTCTTTCTCGCGTGATTTCGCCGATCTGCTGGGAAGCCGTTTACACCTCCGCGCGCAGTCCGCCGGTTTTTTGCGGTTCCGCGTTTGTTCCGCATAGATTCGCGACATAATGTGGACATGTTTCGCAGCGGAATTGGTTCAGCGGTTCCGCTGCCACGGTTTCGCGGCGGAGATGTGGGAGCAGCGTGAAAGGAATACTCTTTTTATTTGCGATAAAGTAGAACTATTTTTTTTCCTAAACGAATGACTAGGAACAATTTCATTATAAATTACTGGTTTTCTAAGGGTAACTTTAATAATAATAATATCATCCATTATTTTAATTTTATTTCAGTTTTAAGACTTATTCGAACCTGAAGACGCACATGGACACTCACGAGGACACGTCGTACGAATGCTACATCTGTAGACGGGTGCTGAACAGTCGACGTACGCTCCGCAAACATCTGCTGGTACACGAAGACAAATGCAGGCACGTTTGCTCTTACTGCAACAAGGCGTTCAAGAGGAGACAGACTTTGAAGGTAAGCGTTCGCACAAAGCATAATTTATAGCAATCGGTACCTAAAAAATTTTTGGAATTACATAAATGGAGAGAATATGAAATTCGGAAAAAATATTGTATGGGCCAAACTGAAACCATGGACAAATGGGGTATTCCCCATGGACAAAAGTTGTAGGACTTTTCTCTATTGAGAAAAGCCCTATAGCTTTTGTCCTATACCTTTTCTTCTTTATTTTCTACGTTACTATTGTCTATTACCAAAAAATGCTGTTTATATTTACTCCAGAACCGAATTTATGGTGTTCTTGAGCTTTAAAAAAACCGTTTTCAAAACTTTACTCTGTACACGAAATTAATAAACAATGAGTTCTACGTTCTATTATCTAAAAAGGTGTAATTACAAACATATTATGTAATTATCATTCAACTATACTTCTAAGTACGTCTTTTCAGACATATATTGTACTTTAGATGAAACATAAATATGTATGGTAAGAAAAACTTGTAAAGTACCCATTAAAGCATGTAATGAACTGTGTCATAACTCATCAGGTGCACATGTACACGCACACGGGCGACAAGCCGCTGACGTGCAAGTGGTGCGACGAGCGCTTCTCGTACGCGTCCACGCTGCGCTCGCACCGCCTGCGCTGCCACCCCGACAAGATGGCCGCGCAAGCGCACGACTCCTACCCCAACTACGACATGCAAGGGGTGAGATAATCATCATTGACTACAAATTGTGGAGACGCCAATAAATGGAAACACTGGCAATATTATTGCATATGAGTATTTTGTACCTGTCAAAAAAAGTACGAAATTTTAACAAAAAACAATTAAAGTGATAGGCCGACTTCTTAAGTGTCCACATCCGCGTGGTCGCGTCGCCTTCCGGTTTTCCGAACAAATAAGTGGCATATGAAGGCGACGCGACGATCGCGTATTCTCGTGAAGGATATTTTTGTCTTGGACGCGGGTATGGTTTTTGCCGATCAGCCGACTAGCATAGTGACTAAACTATTGTGTATAACGGAGGAGGGTATTTGTCTCTTTCGTTATTATCAGGCATATTTTAAAATTCTGTGGGCGTACTGTGGTACAGTGTTGGTTATTACGCAATAGACAAAGCGTTTGCAGTTCAGATTTACCATCAAATTAATCACACTAGCAGTTCACAGACTGTAGGTACACGACACAACTATTCGGAATGCACGACAGTTTCTAAATGTCTTAACTGCTTGACCGCCACCCATGAACTCTGCCTAGTGCCTAGCTCCAGCCGGTCCGAGCATTATGTCGTAGAATATGTCGAGCGACGGCGCTGGTGTCCCGATTAGTCAACTCAGTAACGTATTTAAGACATATGTTAACTGAATTTTTGTATGCGGACTGGAAACACGTCAATTAGATATACGAAATTTAATTCACTGTCGTCTTCTATCTTACGCTATACATACAGCTGTACTCGTACACTTTAATTATCTGATGATCTGCTACATTATAAAATGCCCAGAGATATTTAATTTAATAACGTTTTTCTTTAATTTTCAGAATTACCTCAAGAATGACGTGGCAGTTGTAAATGTTCCAGTAGCAAAGAACGAAATTGAGGCTATGTAATGTACTAACTTAAGATAAGTGTTAACTATTCTAATGACAACTGTTTTTAATTTGTGAACAATTTTCTAGAAGAGAACATTAGTTTTATTGAGAATAACGTGTAGCTATCTTTAGGCTTAGAAAAATACAATATTTGTATTACATTTTATAGTTTCAATATTTTTGTTGAACTATCTTATTATTGTTATTTTCGTAGATTTGTAAATATTTATGCATAGTTGTATCAAATAGTAGTTTGAAAGGTATATATTTCTTATTCTAAAACCATTATATTGTTAACCCAAATTAAAATTATTACCGAGTCTACGAATTTAAAGGAATATTACGTTTTTAAACACATACCTTAGTTTCGCTATTGAAAAGTTGTTCAAAATAAACTGAATTTGAGAACTGAGAATTTGGTAGCTATTCAAGAATATAACTGGCGCGAAGAAAATAGTGCCTCGAAAATTAATGATAATATTATTATTGTCATTATTTTAAGTGAAAAAGTATTGGAAATCCTGCAATATAAAACATGTAAGATAGCAGCTAATAAATGAATCTTAAGACAAATCCTAAGTATTTTTATTATATTCATACCTTTAAACCTTTGAAATCCAATTGTCTAATAGGACTTTAAAGATTTAGATAGCTTTGTAGAGTTCAGCGTAAAAAGTACAATTCAGGGACCGCAAACGCCAGCGGCGGTTGACATTAACCGCAGGCGACAGTACCGCTGCAATTTTTGATTCCGAACGCGACGTCAAATCTACGAAGTAGTACTACGTAAGTTTTCTAAAACTAATTTTTTTAAATACGTCTGGTCGCTTTGTTAGAGACATCACTACTGCTATACCGTCTGTAGTCGCCGTCGAATGTGCGTACTACTAGTATCTCTATGTAGTCTGTGTTTCGACCGTAGCAGCGGTAGCAGCCAGGCGGCATTGTTGCTATCTACTATAGCGTTTTCATAGAAATACAAACAGATCACTGACTGCCTCGTTGGTCTAGTGGTAGCAAGCGATACTGCTGAGCACGAGGTCCTGGGTTCGATCCCCGGGTCGGGCAAAGTGTTATTGGATTTATCTGGAATTTCTCAGTAGCAGCCCGGAGTCTGGATTTGTGCCCGGTTGATGGCAATAGGCTCGCCCCCTATTACATGGGACTTAAAACATAACTGGTGAAATGTGGGTGTACCTGCTACAGGTACCTACACCTCTGCCCAACCCTTAAGGGAAACAAGGCGTGATGTTATGTTACATACTGACAGGGTTGGGCAGTATTTGAATTACTTGTAATTGAAATACGTAATTGAAATACAACTATGTAATTGGTATTTGTATTTCAATTACTTCTTATAAATGTAATTTGTAATTAGTATTTCAAATACCTGACGCTGAGGTATTTTGTAGTTAGTATTTCAAATACTTATAGCTCCAAAATACATTTGAACATAAATACATTTAGCGATCTTATGAATGGGTGCGATCTGCAGAAAATAGCGCTCAATAGCTTTCGTAAGCAAAATGGCGACCGCTAAATATGTAATATCTTTAAAGTTGGCAACACTGCACTTAAACTGTACTGTAGTCTGTACTGCAGGTACTTATGTCAAATTGTCAATTACATAACTTGTCAATTGTAATTTTCATTCGGCGATGGAGTGAATCCCTGTGAATGCTGTGACATATTTAGCGGTCGCCATTTTGTAAAAAATGATGGTAAGAATATATTCCCTTTGCCCTAGGCTGGGCTGGATTAGTTCTATTCTATTTATACATATACCTAACGTAACACCAGACTGTATTTTGTAATTTGTATTTTGTATTTTAAATAAAAATAGTCAAAATACTGTATTTTGTATTTTATATTTCAAATACACGACTTAAAAATATTTTATAATTTGTATTTTAAATAAGTGCGAGATAGTATTTTGTAATTTGTATTTTAATTAACGCAAAGCATGTATTTTGCCCAGCTCTGCATACTGATCAGTAGTGTTGCTGCGGTCTGTTATTGCAGTTGGGCGGCATTGCTGCTGGGTTTCTAGGTCGCAAGTTGCTGCTCCCACTCAAACTAAAACTCAAGCATTTATTTCAATGAGGGTTTTCATAAAAATTCACTTCACCAGTTGGCGCCATTTCGACAATATAAAATAAATGATGACGTTCATTGTTCGTTTAATTACTTCCTTCATCTTTCAGGCACCTGAAGTCCTAGTGAACGTCATTTCAGAAAACCCTCATTGAACCATTTACATGCACTTTTGAATTATCAAGGAGTCTGTCAGAAACATGAAGCTATTTGCCCATTCCAAAGCGTAGTAGGTTCATATGGCATAAAAACGGCTAAGAAACTCCATGGATACTCTTTTAAATGCAAATAAATATTCAACCACTAGAACCTGTAAGTACCTACACCCCGACATGACGAAGCATCGACTGCTCGCCCCGCTTCTATACGTTCTGACGCCACCGATATACAGGCCCTAATTAAACTGGTTACTGAATCTCTGCGGACGTGATGGGTATCGATTACGGAATCGAATCCCGCATATCCGCGACATTTTTTAAGGGCGGAAGATAATAGATGATAGGTCGTTCGGCTACATGTAAATTATGCCCTGCTTGTTATAAAGACCTCTGCTCGCTCAACTAACTTTATCTTTTCTTCGGAAATACAATAAAACAAACAACATTATGATTAACTATAAATAAAAGGACCTACTTACTTAGAACAAAAAGTATGATTTTTTGCAATCCCGCGTATCCTGCGGGTCCGCGGGATTGGGATTTTGGTGCGGGATTAGATTCCCTAGTACCGATATTAAATGTGATTAAAAAAAAAGTTGATGATATTTTTATTTTGGGGTCAACGACCCTATTTGGTTTAGTTACTGAAATATCAGTTTTTTTTTGTAAACGTGCGAAGTTTCGCTTACCAATTTCATTTGAACCTGTAATGATACTAGGATTTTAACGTCGAAACTGCTACACATGTGAAGTGCGCTAAAAACACTACATACACCCCTAGTAAGTATTAGATAGCCCACAGAGTTTAATAAGCAACCTGAAGTAGCAATCGGTCAGCGTTATTAGCCAACCGGTGTGGGGTAGACGTGTTATTGAGTGGAGAACACGAATCGGCAAACGTAAGTAGGATGCCCTCAGGATAGGTGGAGCAACGATCTTTGCAGGGTGGCTGGACGGCCCGAGGATCGAGCCCAATGACGTTTGATGGGAAAGGCAATGTCTAAGCAACAACCGACTTCCAGAAAAGACACTACAAAGTCAAAAATAATTTATTTTCGGAAGTCAGTGTTCGTAGGTGCCTTCGGTTTTTTCGTATTTTACCACCGATTTCCGAAATTAAGTTATTTTTGACTTTGTAGTGTCTTTTTTGGAAGCCGGTTGTTTAATTTTGGAAACAGTTTTTCACTTTTTAGTTGGGGTACCTACTCCACACAATTTCAAATACCACTACCAGTTACGTAAATAACAGTGACAGGAACTTATCATCATATCATCCACATAGGCTAAGTGGGAAACATACGTATTATTGAAGCTACTTTAAGCTAACTCAAAAAATACTCAAGAAAAGTTACAAAAGTTAGTAAAATTAAATGGGACCATCTCTGAAGTACTACCAAACAAAAAAAAACAATGCTTAATTGGCAGTGTAATCGCGTAACAAACATAAAAAAATAAAAAACAACATACAGAATCGAATTGAGAACCTCCTCCTTTTTGAAGTCGATTAAAAAGGGTGATCATGAGAAGTATAGTGCACCTACTGATTTGTTTTATTCGGAAAATTACTTATATGTTGTTGTATGATTAGGTGAGTACACTACTTGGTATAGGCAACATTAGGAAAAATCGTATTACCTACCAATAATTTGTTCCGATCCAAAGCAGGAAGCGGAACATTCCACCATTGGTTCACAGCGCCAGTTGGCTCGTTGTTTCATTGTCACGTATCTATACAATCCTACCAAGAAAATCATATCGGTAAATACATTTCTCGATTCCAATCAGTACAGTGACCTCGATTTCGCTGGACATCTAGGACGCGTCTCCTTACTCACACGCTCAACGACACGCACACTAGTGTGGGTAGGTACCTTTTTCTTTATGATAAGCACCGGTCATCGTGATGACCCTTTTCTATTGAAGAACATTAGTCAGCTGTTACGTGGGGATTACGAGTCACAGGTCGTGGGATGTGTTTAGATATCATATTCCTATAGACTGAAATATAATATATGTTTGACAGGGTATTAGTGTCGTGGGTACAAAGCTTTCATTGCTTGTTATTAATGTTTTTACATTTCTGACAGAGTTTAATAAAGAAAAAGTGTTCAAAATCATAGGAAGGTAATGCTAGAATAGCAAGGTTCAGGTAGAATTCCAATACCTACTAACGTTTTTATTGAAAATCAACTTCTGTAAAAAGATTAGGTAGGCTAGATATACCCATACTTAATGGTTCAATGTAAAAGATAGGCAAGTATCAATCAACCTATCAAGGATGTCTAATCGTATGTCCTAGGGTTGGCTGGGCATCGGAACAAAAAGCAATCATCCTTACGATTGTCAAATGTTTAAGGTCTCCGTGTAGGTATCCTGGAGATATAGACAGGTACAACTTGGGTGTACCTACCTAGACTACGTAAAATAAATAATTTTAAGAAGGCTTGATTTTACCAAAATTTTGACCAAAACCCTAGTGTCTACTTACATCTATTTATAATATCTACAATAGTTACCTAGCTACGCAACCTTCCCTATTCATAGAATGGCGGAAGTTTCACTAATCACTTTCCTAGAGTCAGTGATTAATAGCAGTCGTACTCATTAATAGATGACTGTTACGTTAAATAGCGTCACGTTGCCGTTGTGCGCCGCCCGCTGAAAGTGAAGCGAGGCATGTCGGAGGTGGATCCGAGTGGAGATAAGGGTAGTCAGTCACACACGTCAGAGCGTTGGCGCCCCGCCAGCCGCCCGAGGCCGCCGCGGCACGGCTCTCGGGCCCCCGGGCCCCCGCGCTCTCGCTTCACTACATCTTACGTAACACTGCAAAAACTAAACACTTAGTGCTTACGTCGAGCTTTCAATAATTTTGGACAGCCACATAAATTACAATCGCACGGTTGTCAGAGCTAAAGTGGGCCAACTCATATTTCATTTTTATATAAGCTAGGTGCTACCTACAATAAGTGTAGGTAGGAACCTATACAAGTTTCAACTAGGTACATTAACTTATCGTCACTACTATAATAAAATAAGCATAATTTTAAACCCGGGAAAACGCGAAAGGTAAGAGTTTCCTTTCAGGAAAATTCAATGACGCAATGTTTCCGTCGCGGATGTCGACGGTAGAGCGAAGCGGAGGAGAAAAATGAAATCGAGCAACCCTATCACCACGTGATAATTAATAGTCGGGAGAAGAGAGAGAAATTAAGCCAAACCATGACCAACTGAAAAGTTGAGTCCTTTAAGGTTGAAACTGACTGAATAGAGGCAAATAAGATTTCAAATCCAAGTTCAACTTTCAAAAAAAGTTGCTTTCGCAGCTTTTATTCTAATTGAGTTATAGGTCGTAACAATAATGCGATAACGGCATAGACTGTAACAAAACCAATAGCTGTATAAGTAGTCCGTTGTTCTGCAACAATAACCCTTCGATCCCCCTCTATAATAATTAATTGAGTCTCGCCAACTCGCGCAGAATGATAAGCCTGAGCAACTATAGGGTCGTATAGACTGCTTGCACTCTTAATTACCCTTCAATATCAGGCCAGCAAGAATAGATTTAGATGTCAGCAATATAGCTATAGTTTGCTTGCCGCCACTTTGCAAGAGTTAAGTAGAAAAGTTGAATGGATAATGACTATTATAGTTAGTATTAGGTCTGATGGATTGTCTTTTCTGGTAGATATTAAAAATAGGATAAGACCATCATTGTGCTCTCAAATTTATTAGTTATAGTTTATAGTTTTACAAATGGTGTACTTACAGTAATAATAGTAACAGAAGGTACTAATATCTTTATTCTATTCTTTAATCTTTACCTACCTAATAACAGGCTATATTTACTTATTGTTATTACTTTGATATTATTATTATTCCGAAGCACTTAGGTAAGCCGAGTACCTATTTATTGCTAATAATAAAATGGTAATAATATAATATAAAACATTGATCAGGCAGGGGCCATAGTCCTTCCATAGTTCCAGGTCACCAGTCAACTTAAGCCACCCAAACCCATAGTCCATTACCTTTGTATCCATATCCTGCAATAGTCCTACACCAGCCGGGGGTTGACCTTGGGTGCACTTGCATAGTGCATACAGGGAGAATCGTTGGTTGGTGCCTCATTTCATTACAAACATCTAACCTCTGCGAGTTGGCTCCGGCCCCTCGTACGCCTTCCAAAGGTCCGGGACCCCAAGGTCCCGAGAAATATCAAAGACACTACCTAATACATATTGCAAAAACATTGGAAAATTCGAACACTATATCGGACAACCTGCGATTTTTTCCATTAAAAAGAACCTTGTTAAGCAAAACCCACTTATAAACATAAATTAGGTAAGATTTACCTTTATGGAGCAGGTAAATAATAAATTGTACGATTTTCCAGTTGACAGTTAATTAGTGAGCGGATTTAGACAAGATTTGGGTATAGGATAGGTAGGTACATGTAATCCGTTACGTCACGCCTAATTACCCATGCTTTACGTGAATACACAGAGGTACCTACCTCTAGGCAGGTAAGAAAGTACCCGACGTATTATTAGCACACTTCATAATAATACTAGAATTAGTAAAGCTGTCCCTACCTAAGCATTGATTACCTACCATCAGATTTATCACAAGTAATTACAACGTGATAACACCATTAGCAGCTAATAACGACTGAAGTAAATATTCACAACAATTTATTATTCATGATGACTAATTTATTTTTATCATCTCCGCACGGATTAAGTACATGAAGATAAAATACTAGATACTTGAACTTTAATCAAGTACGCTCAGCGAGATGTAATTGAAAGTATGTAGATGTTATTAAAGCTGGCACTACAGTTCGCTTCATTAGCCCGCGCCGGATATCAGAAATGGACGCAATTTCCTGTTTTGATTAGCATACCAATCTATTTAATGACTAATTAACTTCTACGATACGAACTGACTCTGGGATATAGACATTTACATTACTGAAAGGCAGGGCATGAAGGGCATCCCTATCGTTGTGATAGCACGCTTATGTAGATTGATGCTTTAAGTAATCGGTACCAACTGCGTAGTTATAAGAGAAAAAAAACGGAATAGGTACCGTCGGCGTTTCAAACTTCTTTTTCTTTAAAAAGTTATTGACCATTAAATCACCGCGGCAGTTTTATGAGTTCTCTTTCACCGTTTCCTTCTTCGTGTTCAACGTGACTTTAGGTAGGTGTTTTGAAATATTTTTTCAGAAATAAGGCTGCTGGAATTTTCTACTAACTTATTACTTTTACAGCTTCAGGCTTTGTTATGATGCTGGTCGAAAAGAAAATATTTTCAACGTGCTCTATGATATTGGATCGCGTTATTGAACATTCCAATGAAATGTAACGCAATAAATATTGAGAGCAGGTAGATAGCACGGGATCGTGGGCGGCTTCTGACTTGATGTTTACAGTGGGTCTGCGGTGCGCCCGCCTCGAAACCGCACCGCCGCCGCCGGTCTATCTGCCGCACTACGACGAGACGCCTCTGGCGCCGAACATTCCTAGAAAGAAGATGCTACCAAAACAAATACTATTTTGAACAATCATCACAAAATTTATTCGGACCCGTATCCCAAAAGTAAAATGCAAATTCGGAGAAAACAGAATGGTTCGCAACTTCGAGTCGTATAACGTTAAGGAAATCGTTGGCTATACAGGCGTGGAGTAAAATGAAGCAAAGATACAGGCGTGTGAGGGTGCGCGTGAGGGGTGCAGGGGTGCGGGCGCGGTGTTCGCGGTGGAGGGAGGGGGTGAGGGGGTGCCCGGCCGCCCTCACTCAGTGTCGCGGAGGCTGCGGCCGGTTGCGTCGCCCGCCCTGTGCTACGCTGCCGCCCTGCCAAAACATTGCTTCATTCTATATAAATTAAACAGAGATTGATTTGTTTTGATATTTGCTCAACTTAATATATGCGAATTTATCAGGTTTTGGATAAAACTCTATTGAATAGTTGTTACAGAATTAACCGGGACATAATTTAAAATATTATTTTAATTTAGTGGTAACGTTAGATGAGATTAAACTGTTTATATTTCTTGTGAATTAGTTGTGAAAGCATTTGTTTTCCCCCCTCATGATATTATTATCATTCCTGCGTTCTTACGTAAGTATAAATTGTTCATGACCACTGAAAGAATTTATTGAAGGTTATTTCTGAAAAGAAATATTTATGTTCATCGCTGGACTTCAGCTCATTTTTGATTTATATAATGGACGTGGTAATAATTAAGTTGATGCCGTAATAGTCGTTCTGGGAGGAAGAATTTTCTCTAACTCCCTTCTAATTGTTTACTTTGGATAAGCTGTAGACGTAGTTATTATTAACTTATGTTTATTTTCTAAGCAGACCTACGACACAACCTTGACGATACGTCCCTGTGGGGGTTTCACAGAATTATAACAGCCTTTGTGATTCTAAATGAAAATGAGCTTTCTTAAGTTCATCAGAGGGCTGCACTCGTTTCTGAAGAGGGTCGCCACTCCACGTGAGGGCTTACGGCTTGTCCAGTTATAGATGTTCGCATCAAGAGGTGTCAGACGATAAGACGTTTATTTTTAAACGTAGACAATGGAAAGGAATTTTGTTTTTTTATTTTGTCAACTATAGTAAAATTAATATAAATACCTATGACATGCAATAGTTACATTACAGTTAAACATGTACATAATATTAAAACTGCAATAGAGATTGAAATAACGCGCGTCATTTACTTCGTAAGTAGCTTAAGCGTAGCTTTGTAAGTTTGTATGAGCAATGAGCAAGAATAGTACCTACATACGGATAATAAGTGGGTACCTCTATGAAATGATTATGTACCAAAACTTTGAGATTGGTGATTTTTTGTATATGCCAATACTTACATTCTAGAATCGAACCTCTACTGGCCTACTTTACATAGTATTGACGTTTATTCATTTTTTTTGTTTTACCAGGTCTCCCGACTTTTCAGAAGCTACAAATACAGTGGTTGTGCCAAATACCTTTTTAATTAAAATAGAAAATAAGTACTAACTGTAAACAACAAATACTAACAAGAATGAAGCAGAGCACCATGGGCGGCCACAGAGCGCCACAGTCTTTGTTAATGGCCACCGCGCTAATCCTGTCATTAGCCGGCGCCTGTTACTGTGAGCTGACTTTATCTTCTAAAGACGAGATTAAAACAGTATCAAGTTCTCAAGCCCCACCGACTTTACCACTTAAAAAGCTTTACGCTAAACCATTAGAGACTACCGTGCCCTCAACGACTGCATCTTCAACTACAAAGAATAGCTTAAAAACAACAAAGGCGTACGCGGCGACGGAGAGCCCGACTATGGCGCGCCATTCAACTGCTAAAGTGTACATAAGCACAAAGGGGGTAGTGAAAAGTGCAAGAAGGCAAAAGTTAAACACTAGTTCTAGTGCCCTCGCGGCGCATTCGCCTGCGCGCCTGCACGAGCGGCTGGCGGCGATAGATTGCGACCTACCCGTGCTGCCGCGCGAGTCTCGCCTGTGGCGCGGCAACGAGACGCATGAACTCAATCTGCCGGTCACTGTAAGTATACTTCATGAATAATGTAATTCTGGTTGCAGTTTCACATCGCAATACTTTATTTTTCAGTTGATAAATACCTACATTCACAATGTTATAATAATTTCGTTCAATTAAACCAACTTATTAAAAACATCACATGCATAGCCTTGTTTCGTAGACAACAATACCTTGGATAATGTGCACAATATTCGTTAGTATTTATTAACAGACCGCTGTCATGGCAGATGTTGTTAGTTTCTTGATGTGTTACCCCTAGGGAACTGACGTCTTTGCGTACATTGATCAGCCTCAAGATGATCACTCTCCCCACATGGCTCTCCCCACAGACCGCTACGCTGGTTACTAAGTACGAATTCGTGGGAATTATTCCTCAGTTACGTATTTGATTCACTGGCTCTATTAGGTAACTTCAGCTACGTGACATAAATATAAGTAAAATTTTATAAAACTTTACTTGTGTATATGTTTTTCTGCATGGTCATTATAATGTTTGTGAACCGTTAGCGTTATCTAGGTTGTCTTCCCATGAACAGTTTCAGTGTGTACCAACACGTAAATATGGCATCCCCTGATTGTGTCGTGGGTTAATTAATCCGTCACACGAAGTCGCGGACTACACGCACGACCGACTAATTGCTAAAAACAATCAGCTTTTTTAAATTCATTTTTACAAAGTTTATTACATCCGTCTGTCACGCCTAAATTCAATTTATTAGGAGGTAATTCTGACATTGGAAACAAGGACTATTGTGCACAGGAGTATTGTGCACTTACAGCGCATTGAATTAAATTGTATTAAACCCAAAGTAATTCACAATGAGCCAAGGATAGACGAAGCACCAATTATGTCTGAGAATTTAAACCACTCTGCACACCTGGATCTCCTGAACATTTCAGTATGCAAATACTAATTTCTAAACCATTTCTCAACATCGATGACGATATTAGGACCTAATCCTTACGTTTAGGAACAGTTTCTATTAACGGTTTGCTCTTGAAAATATCGTACTAAGAAAATCCGATAATACTAAGCCGGATCTGTGAGGATATTTAGTTACAAGTAGTTTACCACTTCTTCGTAAGGGGACACCTATGACGGTCCATATTAATTGAGTGCCATTCTGGCTAATGCTCGGTACTTGAATTATCGGAAGCGGCTATACCTTACTAATCCACCTGAAAGTGAAGTATGTACCTAACGGGCCGTAATTTTCAGGGAAAATACGACCCGTAGTATTATTTTATAGGAAAAGGTGTTTTTATGTCTTTGTTTACGGGTTCGGAATACTAAACATTTTCGAGGATAGTAATATATCATGATTAGAACCAATACGGTAATAACTTCCTCTTAGAAAACTTCTAGTAAAGTTTGAGCTAATTAATTGATTGTGTTTTTTCAGCATCATGACATTCACTTCATTCCTCATTCAGTTGAATCCAGATGTAAGTCGGCGTTTGATGTTTTCATTTGATGTATTTCATAATCATCATTGCATACAACTTAGCAGATCATAAAAAAATCTTAAATTATGAGATAAAAATAATTTTACAAAAAAAAAACAACTGACTTCCAAAAAAATAAACACTAAAATAACTTTTTTACAAAATAAAACCACCGAATTCCAAAAAAAATTATTAAAAGTGAAAAATAACTTTACTTTCGGAAGTCGGTGGCAAAAACGAAAAAACAGAACCATATAGGTAGTATACAATGTGACATGGTTGAAGCGGTGATATAGTTATATCCCTAGGGATATAGTTATGAAACGCTTTCATATATACCCAGAGTGCATCTCCTGGCAATTCAAATAAGCCCTAACACGGCTAGGATACATTGTTTTATGACGGAGTTCCGGTGCCTTTCTTTAGGCTTCATCTTCAGATCAGTGCGGTGGTAGCATTTTCATCAGAATTATTTATTTAAATGTGCTTCCTATTCGCTTAACCACCACCCGTGAAATACTTATAATTGAGTAGTTCCAGTGGCCATCTGTGGTCTTCTTCTTCAGGTCCACTTCACTAAATTATATTTTCTGAATGCAAATGCTTAACTTGTTGCTGAAAATATCAAAATCGCTATGTGTTTGCCTATTATATTTGAGGAGTTCCCTCAATTCCTCATGGATTCCATCATCAAAACTGAATTTTGATAAAAATGAGACCAATCGGGAAGTAAGGATATACTTCCCGATTGGTCAAATAAAAAATAAAAAAGAATTTTCCAAATCGGTTCGTAAATGACGGAGTTATTATTATATATACATAAAATAAAAATAAAACAACTAAATTGATAACCTCCTCCTTTTTGGAAAGTCGGTTAAAAACTGGAAACAGTCGTTAAAAAATGCACAAATAGATGATAAAAAGTAAAGTGTTGATTTTTTTTCATATTTGTGTTAGTATAGTTTGTTTTTCGGAACGTTAACCTATAATTTTCCTTCTAAACTAGTGAACTGTATGTTGAACATTTTCCAGGAATTGGATTTCCATGTGAAAGATGAAAACATTCGTGCGCTTGGAAACTGATGTTACAACTAAAGATAATAGGTACATGTTTCAGGTGGCGGAAACAAAATTAATTGGTTCCGGTATGTCACTATACGTTATCTAAAGCTACGGCACTTTCAGCGTAGCTTCGTAGACAGAAATAATGTGTTATTTAAATGGTCAACGATTTTCTTATTATATTCAGTGTAGTAAGTTTTAAAATTGTATATATCGGATTACGACTTGGCGGGTTGAGCCTAGTACAGTCAAGTAGAGCATAATTAAAACATATTTTGCCATAGTTACGCTTATGGTTTATTTTTATTTCTCACAATTGTAACAGACTTAGGAAATAGATCTTTCTCTTATTTTACAGATATTTTGGTAGTATCGTCACTCGCCTTTATCCGGTATTTTGACTCGGAATTCGTAGACCTCATGGCCATGACTGTACATAATGTGATATTGCAATGAGCATAGCAAAAGTCTTTCATACTATGTTGCATATCGATCACCGGCAAGGTTAAACATTGGTCAGGGTCAAGTTGTCTTTTCTTTGCAATCGATTTTACATATCGTGAACTCTTTGTGAATGGTTGTGAACAATACAACAAATATTGTGGATTACCATCTATAGGGTATAATATTCTGATTTGGCAATTTATTGTATTAAAAATATTTGTCATATTTCCAAATCATGTCCAAATCAGGTTCTTACGGAAACAAAAATTGGAAGTTTCCCGGAAAATCTTCAAATTTGGGAAAAACTGGAACGTGCTTTTTTTTTTGTATGACTTATTGAAATCTGGACTTGACAATGTCTGTCAGGTCAGCTATAGTTTACTAATATATTTCTGTTTTGCAACCTTTCTCTGTTTATTCCAATGTTTTGTTTTTGTACTGAAACGCACATTATACGCTCGTAATGGTGTAATGAAGCTTGTAGCAGTATCAGCCATAAATAAGACGCAAGACACGAATGTACTAAACTTAATCTCCATAGGCAATTTAATACAATGTCTTTTCTTCCGCTCCCTTTTTTCAGAGCATAATATTCTTGTTCGCGCAACTTTGATCGTGACAGCAGCGAGCATGCCGAGGTCAAATACATAAACCATAAATCGTCTTACTAAAGGAGAAATAAGGAAAAAAGCTTTTTTGCTCCAGTGGTTGAACTCTATTCATTACTTCTGTTAAGGAAAACGTCTAATCCATTATTTATGTACGATTGGACTGTTGTGGTGTCTCCATGATGATGAAACGACACTTTGGACTTTAATGGAATTGTTTTTATTTAGGCAAGGCAATCATATAATATTTCTATTTCAATTGAGGATTAACATAAAAAGCTCAGAGATCAGATTATACTTCCTAGTGTCGTTGCACATATCCACACGTATAACAGTTTTATGTCAACGTTATTGACCTCTGCTCTTTACGGTCATATCGTCGGTCGTGGTAATATTTTGTAGCGGTACATGTCTGATGCCCACCTCTTAGTTTAAAATTCATTCGTTCTAAGCTGTTACTAAAAGCTTGCAGTCAACGACCGCTTTGATGCATATTGAATGATACAGTTAATATGACAGAGGCCATTTCAATTAGTATTCACAGAGGTTGACTTGATAATTAATTAATGTGTGTGTGACTTTGTGGTGCGGATGGCGGAGGAGTGCGGGGGCAGTGGCGGTGCGGCGCCGGGAGCGGCCGAGGAGGAGTGCCCCCCGGTCATCGTGTCTTGGGAGGGCTCCGCCGACATTCAGAGCGGAGATATCCTTATCGTGCGCATCGCGGACTCCTTGCTACTCGACACCTTTGGCCAGCTCGACGTCAAGAACGGCACTCCTGAGGCGAACGTTTCACACACCGATGGGGAAAGGTCAGCTATATTAATAGAGCTGTAAATCTGTGACCTATATCGCCGCCGCCAGCTTTAGGCAGTGACCTGTACCAGCTCGGCGAATCGTTATAGCGATTGATTTTTAAAGGGTACATCGCACGCTGCTGCAGCCGGCCGTGTACCAGGTGACACGCCAGGGTCACGAGCACTGCGACGTCTCCGACGGCATGCTGCTGGACATCACTCCGCTCGACGAGCGTGGCTCCAAGCTCTTCACGCTTTACGATAAGGATCTCACTGAAGGCGTCAATTTACTTATAGGTATCAAAACACAGAGCATCGCTTTACAATGTTAATGATACACTTTCATGGAAAAGTTACAATTTACTTGGTTCAGCCTAAATATTGCGTAAAAAGTAGGTGCTATTAAAAATTGAAGCGATGAAACGGTTCAGATGTGTATTTTATAGACCGGAAAACGATAGGAAGTTCGAGGCAAAAAACGTCAACGACGATGGACGGTTTTATTCTACGATCGCACAATAGATATTTGCGGAATTCTCACCGTATAATGCATTGCGTGCCAAAGTAAGCGGTGTGAAAACTCATGGACGCGTTCTATTTGATATCTTTTCGAGTTTTATTGCTAGAGAATGTTTTATGGAAATTGCGCTAAACATACAACGTGGTTTCTATCAGTTGTTTCTGTTTCAGTTGTTTCTGAAAACTGGAGGACTCAATGTGTGCGACTAAAAGTAACCGTGAAATCGGACAATTGCGGCGAGTCTCAAGAATGTTCAGGAAAGGGTGTGTGTTACACTAACGTTTCTATGGTACGTTTTAGATAGATGTAGCTTGTGATGAGGGTAATATGGGTGACAGGGTAATCGATGTAGTGTGTTCGTAGGAAGGGTACGAGTGCCAGTGCTGCCCAGGCTACGTGGGCCCGCACTGCGAGGAGCGCGACGAGTGCACTCCATCACCGTGCCTCAACAACGGCATATGTGTCGACCTCTCGCAACCTCTGAACGGCGCCAACTACCGCTGTCTCTGCCCTTATGGTACACATAAACATTAACTATGCTCTAAAATGTATATTTCATGTCAGACTCATCCTTATTTTTGTTGAAATTTATGGATACTTACCCTGAAAGTAGAGTATGTTTATTTCAATGCGAGACATTGATATTTACCAAGAATATTATGAGGTACCTAACAAAATGCAAACATAATCATTATCTTATACTACGACACTTGTCGATAGTATGATTGGTTCAATTATTGTGAGCGAAATTATGTAACAATAAATAATTTCTATGAAGAGTCATTTGGTGAATCGGTTATCCACCAGACAACAGTAAGCTTTCCCTTAGTCGATTTCATTCATTCATCCGCTTCGACTCTATTTCGATTTCGGACTTACATAATACGAAAATCGAATAAGGAGTAACCGACTATATCTAGATGACCCGTACCTAAATAGAGTTGTCCAATGTTAGCGTGTTTGTGTGGAGAGAGACGTAAGAAAGTAGAGGACTCGAGAGATTGTATTCTGATTGCAGAGTCGATGTCCACTAAGGACTCGATAGGATTTAACTTGTCGTATATGTTTAGAGAAACTTAGATATCTAAGAACTTCTGTCCATCAGACGGAATACAAACTCACGGTTTGACCTCAAAAATGTATCAGTGAAAGGAGAGACTTTAGACTGTTAGCGCTGGAGGGTAAATTTATGACATCTACCCACTCGGTACAAGCAGATAAAAAAACGATTTAACAAGATACAAAAATTAAATTAATGTTTTTGGTGAACTAACCGTCGATGTGACGTAATCTGGTGACCGCATGGCGCGCTGTGTTACGTTTACGTAACTATGCAACCGTTTTGCACGTCCATATATAATATTATATATGTATCAAGTATTGTAGGTACATCCGTATGCATACCCTTTACATATTCCTATACATAACATAGCGGTATGAATATAGGCGAAAGCCACGGTATGGCTCGCGAAAGTTTTCCCCTCATTATTTTCATTTTAGATTTAATTTGAATAAATCTGAATAAAACTGTTTTATTTTTCGTTGAACATTTTAACTCAAACAGGAGCTTTGCAAAACTTCTGTAAAGTAATTTGATATTAAGAATTTGGATTTGGGCTTTGATAAACAATTTTGGGATTTTACCTATTACATTTATTGAGATTCCTATTTATATTTCATTTTAGTGTTTTTTTATGATTAATGTGCTTATGTTTATCTGAAAAGTTTGTAAGTACTTATAATAAATTTCATCGATTTTCCATATAGGTTTTACGGGCAGAAAATGTGAGCGGGACCCGTGCTACTCATCGCCATGTTTGAACGGTGGCTCTTGCATGAGTATGGCAATGAATGGGTCGACTACTTTCCACTGCGCATGCGCGGACGGCTGGACAGGCGCGCACTGTGAGCTCTCTATAACGGGAGGCGCGTGCGCGTCCAATCCTTGCGTCAAGGGTATCTGTATCGAGCAGACTGACGACGCTGAAGGACAAGATTATCGCTGTTTCTGTCAACCGGGTGAGGATATTTAAATAATATATTATCTCTATTTGATAGTTTAATGACATTATACTAAATACTAACATACAGGTTAAAACATTCCACTCCTTATCTGACTGCTGCAGTCGGATAAAAATAGCTCTACTTAAAACGGTGCCTGTTAACGATTTTACTACTCAGGTACAAGAAGTTAAATATATTTCTCAAACATGCTTGGAAATTCGAGCATTATTTTGAAAACCTTCTTCGAGATAAATCTAAATTTCTGTACTGGCCGAATATATGCGAACGTCCAGCCGGCAATGTTTATATGAAAATCTATATCTGTAGTGTTCAGCGGCCAAATGAATTACTATGTAAACTCATATCTGTCGGGTTATTTCAAAATGGAACGAACTTTTTACTTCAACACATGGCAGCCAAGAGGTAACTTATCAAAGATTTTATCTAAAGGGGTTAGAAGATTTTTGTATGGAGGGTGGCCCTAACATGATGCCGCCATTTTGATTTTTTTTTAGAATCGCGGTCAAAATCGAAAGTTATATATTTAGATAGAGGACACTTATACAAACAAAAAATGTTACATGACATAATATTCTAAAGCGTCAGGTTTCGGAGTTATTCACCGAAATATAAGTCGAAAACTGAACCCTGAAACAAGGATTTTTTTGTTTTTTTTTCCCTTCAGGTAAGTATATTGAACTATGAAAACATAATTGCATCATGTTTAGGTAATATTTTAGTTAAGAGCGAAAGAGACAAAAATATATGTATACCCTCCGCCGAATGAGGACGTGTGTTATATGGTATATGTCTTATATGGTGCATGGCATGGGCGCGACACCCAAGAAAATCCTATTCAGCCTCCCGCTGCCTTCTTGGATGATATTATTTATACCGAAAATGATAAAAAAAATCTTATTTTTTATACACTAGGTGTACTCAATTAATTAATGTGTAAATAACTTAATCAAAATGAAGTAACTACAACATAAATAAATAAATTCATTATAATAATTGTTATTTTTATCTTTGAATATCTCAGAAACGTGACGCTTTATGATGTTATGTTATATGAACTTTTATGTTTGTATAAGTATCCCCTATCCAAATATATGACATTTATTGGACACCTCGATTTTGAAAAAAAATCAAAATGGTGTCTGATTTTAGGGCCAAAATCTTCAAACCCCTTTCGATTTGGTTTGCAAATACTGTTTAACGTACAGAAGAAACAAATGAACATAATGGTGCGTGAAAAATTATCGTAATTCGTCATTAATTCTGGAATTTATAATTAATTTGCTTAGTTTGAGATTATTTGAAAAAGTAATATACAAGCCTTGACCGCAACATTGATGGACTCACGTATGCCTCGGCTTCGCCTCGACCCGCATGTTCACGATCTTCCATCAATACCCTAGTTGCAGGCCGCGATAGTAATATACTTATAAATTATAATATTATAAACTACAATTAAAAATCTCATACCTACCAGATAGCAGCGATTAAGTATATCTACCACAATGCCTCCATTGTGCTTGGCAAGCTGCATGTTGAATTAGTGCACAGAAGGACTATAACAAGCCATAATGTCTATTATAGACCTTGTCAAACAGTACATAGTAGACTGAAATCATTGAAGCAATCACTGAAATATGTTCTTAAGAGTTTATTCTGAAAGTTGACAACGTCGCAAATAGTCAAATATGTGTGTGAATGTGTTTATGTCTGTCTGTTTTGTTTAATTTGGCAATAATACTGTATGGAAATATGAAATATCGCTAACTAGTGAACAGCACAATGGTCCACCTGAAGGACTCAGCTCTGAGGGCTTAGTGTGAGTTTCATTTTACCATCTCGATCAAACGCATCGACCGCGTTTGGCGTTCTGATTGGCAGCCGGGCAGCCTTCACCGGTGAAGGGCCAATCGGAACGCCAAACGCGCTCGATGCGTTTGATCGAGATGGTAAAATGAAACTCACACTAAGCCCTCTGGTGCACCATTGTCCATGGGCCATGGCGGCCATCGGTGGTTATAATAATAAATAATATCTAAATATCATTTCTGTAATATCCCTCATCGCAAAGTTTTTAAGTGAGATAAAGCGGCTACTTATAGTGTTCGCCACATATCCTGGGATAACGACACGTGAATATCCGGATCTAATGACAGACTATTTCCTCGAATCTGTCGCGCCATCGCCATTTATGCTGGAAAACACATAATGTATGTATAGCTATTTGGTGGTGTCATGTCATGGCTATACTCGTACTTATTAACCAGATTATGATCGTTCGGAATAGATGATACTAATTAAATTAGGTAGCAAAACTCCGCAGACGTTATTATTTAAATATATCGATATTTAAACACAAAAACAAAAGAAAAAAAAAACAGGTTGATGTTTTTGGTCATCAATTATTATTTAACTGATTTTTCAAACGAATTCTCAGTTGAAAATGGTGTATTCCCGTTGTCCCCGTTAAAGGTGACAAAGAGAATTTAATAAAATAATTAAAATTACTTGCCGTTGTTGCCGTTGTCCACGTATGCTGTCCCCGTTAATTTATTGTAATATCTGGACAAACCGGAAAATCGCAAGTAATTTTAATTATTTTATTAAAATCCCTTTGTCACCTTTAACGGAGACATTTTTACGGGGACAGCGGGAATACACCGCTCATAATCGAGAGGTGTTTGTAAAGATTATCGTTCTAAAGTCGTAATAAAGTGAAATAAGTGTTCGATACTACGTCGTCGTGAAAATTTAGGCGACCCCCACGTGACTCGGTAGCGCTGATGGTCTACCAAAATCTCTACGCTTGGCAGGACAGGTGGATTCGTGATTTCAGTATGTTGTTATTAGCAAATATGAATAAGTATAGTAATTATGCTGCATTGCCAGGAACTAGGTATTACGGTTAAGAAAGAAAGGTCTGTAGTAACATATTAATTCATTTTTGTGTGAAGGCTTAAGCTAAGTTGGAGGTCAAATAAAGCGTTGGAGCTAGGTCACTTTAATAATGGTTGAAACTTGTATGTGGGTACTGTAGAGCAAATTTGCGCAGTGATTTATTGAAGTTAAGTTGGAAGGCTGCCCACGGCCGCTATCCGTCGTGCGGTTTCATGCGGTTTCGTCCGCTCGTTGTTAACTCCGGAGGCTTCGCTTGAAACTGGGCTTAGGGGAAATTCACAACAATAGAAAACAATAGAGTTTATATGAACATTGTTATTGTCTATCTAAAGGGTCACTCTTTTAACAGTAAAATTTATGGAGAAATTCATGATTTACTAAAGGACCTGAATTTAATTATAGTCTTGCAGATGTAATCCCAAAGATAGTGTTCTTTATAGTATGTAATTACAAAGTGGGTCGTATTACACACACACACTCACCCCCACTCTCACCAGGATGCAATGGTAATTTGAATTCTTTTATTATTATTACTTTGTACTTCTTTTGTTCTTGTATATTTTTGTAAACCTACCTTTTAATGCATGCCTTAAGAGGGTGCATCCTAAAAGTTGGCAACGTCGTAAATATCTGTCAAATAGTTACCTGTTTTGATTAATTTGGAAATAATACTGTATGGAAATAAGAAATGTGGCTAACTAACTAACTAGAATATTAATAATGAATTGCAATTATAACATTGAATTTGATGTTGTACCCGTTTTAGGTGTAAAAAAGGCATTTGGAAAGTTTCCAAATACTTTTTTTACATCTTAAACTAACTATTCGGTGTTACGATATTAATTGTTGCATTTCTTAATCAATATTCTAGTTCGCTAGTTAGCCACATTTTTTATTACCATACAGAAATATTATCAAATTAATCAAAACAGCGAAATATTTGACATCTATTTGCGACGTTGCCAACTTTCAGAATAAACCCTCTTAACTATAATGTATCTCAGTTTTGTCTATTACATATTCCCTGTAAATCGAGAGGTCTGGCTCTTGTGATACAGGTACTCCTAGTACAAGAGCCAGGGCTACACAAATTTTATGTCTTTGAAGTGAAAATAAATATTACTATTACTACAATGATATTATAAGTAATTTTTACTTATTATATCATTGTATTACTATTACTATTATATTTGTTATATATTTTGTACTAATATAACAAACAAGATTTATTTATTGTTGGTTGTTGGGTACTTAATTGAATCCAATACGTTTGTCGTTTGTGTATGTTAAAACGGCTAAAGAGATTTGACTGAAATTTGCCACATGAGTAGACCATGACCTGGCTTAGGACAAAGGATACTTTTTATCCCGATATTCCAACGGAATCGAGACTTATCCGGGATTAACCTCGGGGCGCAGCTGGTAATCTTATAATGTTAAGTCTCTAGTTTTTAAAACTTCTCCTAATAAGAATTCCATGTTTAATTGAGTATAGAAACGATTTTCTGTTGGAAAATTTTGACAAGGTGATATATCGAGAGTAGAGCACTCTCACACGCTAAAGCGTTGTGAGGCGTGCAAAAAATATACAACTGAATTGAGAACCTCCTCCTTTTTTTTAAGTCGGTTAAAAATATAAGTACTTTATAAGATCTAAATCAAGAATGCCCTCAGCAAGAATAAACAGTACTAAGTCATTAGCTGCACAAAAATATGCGTTGTACAGCATATGTCATCATCAGCCTATTAATGTTCCCACTGCTGGGACACAGGCCTCCTCTCCGTGAGAGGGAGTGGGCTGTAATCTACCACGCGGGCCCAGTGCGGGTTGGTAGATGTCACATGTCTTCGAATTTTTGGTTCTAAGACATGCCGGTTTCCTCACGATGTTTTCCTTCACCGTTTTGAGAGCAGTGGTGATGAAATTATTTACACAAAGTAAAGCGCCTGCTGGGGTTCGAACCCACGATCTACAACTCGTAAGTCGGGTCCGTTACCACTGGGCCACCACTGCTCTCCGTTACCACTGGGCCACCACTGCTCTCCGTTACCACTGGGCCACCACTGCTCAGCACAGCATATGTAGTACCTACTTAATTTTAGCGCGTCCATGTTATTACTTTTTTTGTATCTACATTGTTTTAAGGTCGTTTTTTTCCAGCCAGCTAGTTCTAACAAGCCTTTTGATTAGACAATGTAAAAAATACATTTGATTATACTTATAAAATGTAATAAATAACTAAGTGACTGTGAAATTAGGTAGATAATAAGAATTAAGACGATAAACAGCAAATTAAGATGTCGGTAGTGTTGTTCATAGTCTATTTTGAAAACAGTACCTATTCGAATCGGTATGTCTATGATTACACTAGGTCATAAATGTAGCTTTTAAATATTAAAGTACCGTCGAAGGAGTGTAAAATATCGTGTTCCTGTAACAGGTTCATAAAACTCAAATAACTATCACGTTGTTCACGTCCACATCACCAAAAAACGTTAAGGTCATGTGTTGTAAGTCAAATGTATTGTAATAATTTATATATCAACCATTATGCACCTCAGGGCTAATAGGATGTTACTGTTATAATTAATTAAAGACTATACAAATGTGATGTCATTAGGAATTAATTTAAATAATGTAAAAACATTTACAATAAACAATCATTCGTATACATACATAAAACAATAAATCAAATCTTAATCAAGCCCAAAAAGGAATATAAAGATTGAAAATTTGTAATTCAAATATATTCTGTTTTGACTATTAATTTAATGCGAAAAATATGTATTAACTTCTGGAATACACAAATAAGCTTTTTACGACGCCAAATAAATCGGAGTGAATTAATCAAGAGTATTTTTCTACTCTAGGAACGTTTCTTTGCGGGTTGCAAGTAAACAGCCCTTGGGACAGATTGCTTCTTGTCATAAGGAAACTGTGACTTTATTTTTTCTCTGTATATTCTCTCTCTCCTCTGCGTATATTTTTTTCCTTAGAAGATTACCATTTGCTTGAGACACTTATTTTTGCTCGCATTTGGATTGAACTGGAAATTATCCTAAACTGTACAATCATGCTCCTAAGAATTCACTTATTTTTAAATGAAATTGTATAAAAGCGAATACCCACTGATGAGATGTTGCACACACTTTCGCACTAATATCTACTGATTCTGTGCTCTCTGGCAAAACCTAACTACCTATTTACGATTGTTCTAAAAGCCTGTAGTTGCAACCCTTACATAAAAACTCCTTGATCCAGGTTACACTGGCGAGCGCTGTGAGCTAGAGTACAACGAGTGCGAATCGTCGCCGTGCGCTAACGGGGGCACATGCACCGACCGCGTCGGCGGGTTCTCGTGCTCCTGCGGCCGCGGGTACACCGGCAACACGTGCCAGCTCAAGGTCAGCGAGCGCTCTTCACATATTAATGATATAATGATAACGAACATCGTCGTTGGTTGTCTTGATAGTGAAAAACAATGATAGTGCATATATTATTGCTATATAATTTTTCCAAATTACTGAGGAAGTAGGCTCTTCGATTAGTGAAGCTTGGTGCAGCTAATTAACCCTTGGGGAGTTGTTCGAATTAATGTTTCCTCTTGTTAACTCTTAGTTAGCACTTCAGGGGATCGAGTGGCTCTTGTCATACTAATTTAAGTATCCATAGGACACACACTTAAAATAAAGAACTATTGGCAAAAAGTACATTCAATGAACATCGTCGTTTTTTTTCTACAAGATTAAAATTCTTGTTGCATCGTTTTTGTCATTATTATTCTTAATTTCGTGTCTGGCGGTGACTGACCTACGGACGCTCAGTTCATATTAATAAGATATCACTGTGGTATTATCCGCGACTAGTAGTAGAGACGAAATCGGCGAAGCGTACTTTAAAGGATAAAGAAGCTTTGTGAATATTAATATTCTTTCAGCTTGCTCAAATAATTCAGACTATCTTATAAAGCAGTCAGTTTCAGCTTGATTTTGAATGTTTTTATTGAAAATTATGTCGATACAATGGTGCCACACCAACACCGCAATGTGACTTTTCATATTTTATTGGTGTCTATTATTTCTGCAGTATCATAACCGTTTTGGTGTGAAATACAACTTGAATTTTCTATTTTAAAACAGTTTCTTACATATTGATTGAACGAGAGAGTGAACAACAATATGCTTTCGTATTTATTGTATAAATATTATGGATCAAAACTTCTGGAATAAGTAACATATAATGGTCCAATTTTGAAACTAATAATAAATCTGACAGCTTGACGTGGTTCATGCTTGAGCATCGTTCTAGAATGCGGGTTCATGAATGTATTTTATGCCAGCAATGTTTTGAAATGTATTGAACGGAGTGCATTAGCTTTGTTCATTTTTATGCATAAATGTAATGTTGTCATGCATATACCATATAGACCTGACAATGCAAAGTTTTCTTCTCACAACTATGATGCAAAATAGACATCAGTGATTTAGGGCGAATTAAACCAATGAAACTGATCGCGATCAACACATCTAAACCGCGTTCAAGGTTTGTCAATAGTTTGTTTGTTAATATTCCGCAACAATGGTGACACAGGCAGCTCTTGAACGCGGTTTAAATGTGCTAATTGCGTTCAGTTTTATTAGCCCGTAGTATAGTTTCCTAGCTATAAAATGCACTGCACCTTGAGACGTTTAGTCCTACCGTGTAGTTATATAGTTTGTCATTATTTTAGAATAATTATACCTACTCTACTTGAACCCTTTTCCTGTTCCGTGATCACATAATTATGATTATGTAGACATAGATTATTTATTATGAAAATGCATACACTTGTCGTCAACAAACTCCAAAATATTCAAAGTATTGTCGAACAATTAAGAGCGTTTATCCTAAAAGTTGGCAACGTCGCAAATAGCTGTCAAATTGTTTGTCAGTTGTCAGTGTCAAACTTTCAAAACCTGTTTTGATTAATTTGGTAATATTACTGTATGGAAATATGAAATGTGGCTAACTAGCGAACTAAAATATTGATTATGAAATGTAATAATTAAAATTGTAACACCAAATATTTCGTTTCAGATGCAAAAAAAGTATTTGGAAACTTTCTAAATGCCTTTTTTACATCTAAAACGGTTACAACATCAAATCCAATTATTAATATTAAAATAATTGCAATTAAAATTACATTATTAAATATTCATTCTTAATATTCTAGTTTGCTAGTTAGCCACAATTCATATTTCCATACAGTAATATTGCCAAATTAATCAAAACAGCGAAATATTTGACATCTATTTGCGACGTTGCCCAGTTTCAGAATAAACACTCTGATTTAGACCAGATAATAATGTATTATGCTTATTTAGGTGGACCTATGTTCCCCAAGTCCGTGCCCTTCCCACCGGATCTGTCTGGACCGCGGCAACAGCTACGCGTGCGAGTGTCCTCTCGGCTTCGTGGGCGACGAGTGCCACATACCCACTAGATCTGTAAGTACTCACTGTGTTATAGTACGCTTCTAGGTATGAGGCTTGAACCTGCTGGCCCTAAACTGGAAATATATGAGAACTTATTAAGACGCTGATATATGCCAGACCTTGAGTTTAGCTTGCGTGTTCTGTACTGAGCTCACGCAACGCGTCGTGCGTCCAGCCAGTAATAGGACTGTCCCAAATTATACGCATTATTATACATAAAACAAAAGACATTTTAATAAAACATGTATACTAAAAGATCAATAATTAAATTATCTTTAAAATGGTGAAGGTTTCAGAAAAATACGCTAGATAGATTTTGCGTGATTCTCAGATTTTTATCCGCGTTAGACATAACTTTACAAATTAATTTCACTATGTAATATAAACATATAATTATAAAATATTTCTATATTATGTTATTAAAAATATGCTCTAATTTAACTTATATTTTTTCCAAATCATTAACAGTACTCGTTTAGACATGATCTTTAGTATAAAATAATTAAAAGTTGCTTAACGTCGCCTTACTTATGTTTACATAAAAGTACACTTTTTGCCAGTATTCAGTGCATTCTCATTGAGTTTACAAAAACGCAATCTGAACGGATCGTTTCCATACTCAAGTAAGAACATAAATCAGTGCTATACAAAAACATCATCACCTAAGTGAAAAATAATAAAAAAAACGAGCGAGATTTACAGCAGTCGCATATTTGGCATCTCACCTTGGTAATAAGAAACATTAAAGTAATAAGCAACATTAAAGGAGCGAGGCCTCATCAAGGTCGTTTCTGACGACCAATTCTAGCACCGCGCGCTCTCATTGGTCAAATTAAATAGCGCGCGCGTCTCCGGCTTCCTGTTACATACTTCCGTCTTTTTTCACGAAATCTCTCCCACAGATTGGAGGAAACTCAGATACAGGACACAATTGCGTAATGTTAACTTTAATTAGAGATAATCGTTTCAAGGTTCTTATAGTGTTTAACAAAAACAATACTCTATACTCAATTATAAAGCTAATCAGTTTGAAGGTCACTTTTTGCTATAATTTGTACATACTTGGTATGAAACACAGAATTATTTCTTAAGTATTTACTTCCGCTAAGTTAAAATGGCTTCAACCTAATAAAGTTGTACTTATAAGTATATGTTTTGATGGTTTTGTTTAACATTATTTTAAACTTTAAAAAATGATTAATTACCTTCCTTATTCAGAGCTAGATACGGTTTACGACTAATCTTAACTGTCCTGGTACAATTACAGGCTTGCGACAACAATCCCTGTGCGCACGGCGGCACCTGCTGGAGTGGCATCGAGTCTTTCTACTGCTCTTGCCGACCAGGGTACACCGGCAAACTTTGCGAAGGTACTATATTTCCCTACACAGAAACCAGAGGGCCTAGACCAGTGGCAATGAGTTTTAAGAGCGTGCACTCTGAAAGTGGGCATCGTCAGAAATAGCTGTCACATATTTCACTGTTTTCTTTAACATAACATAACATAATCAGCCTATTTATGTTCCCACCGCTGGGACACAGGCCTCCTCTCTGTGAGAGAGAGTGGGCCGTAATCTACCACGCGGGCCCAGTGCGGGTTGGTAGATGTCACATATCTTCGAATTTTTGCTTCTAAGACATGCCGGTTTCCTCACGATGTTTTCCTTCACCGTTTTGAGAGCAGTGGTGATGAAATTATTTACACAGAGTAAAGCGCCTGCTTGGGTTCGAACCCACGACCTACAACTCGTAAGTCGGGGCCGATACCACTGGGCCACCACTGCTCAACCTGTTTTGATTATTTTGGCAATATTACTGTATGGAAATAAGATATGTGGTTACTAGCGAACTAGAATATTAATAATAAATAGTATTCTAACATTAAATTTGACGTTGTACCCGTTTTAGGTGTAAACAAAAGCCGTTTGGAAAGTTTCCAAATACTTTTTATACATCTAAAACTAAATATTCGCGCTAATATTTTTTTTAGCTTTAGCCCAAAGTAACTATTCCACCCGGACGAAGTCGCGGGCAGAAGCTAGTAAACAATATTTTAGTTCGTTAGTTAGCCACATTTCTTATTTCCATACAAATTTCCGAATTAATCAAAACATTTGACAGCTATTTACGACGTTGCTAACTTTTAGGATGCTCTTAAAGTGTTTCATATTTCTACAACAGCTTTTAACAGGATTGACGTAAGCTTTTCGGTAGCTAACGTCAGTCCCGTAAAGCTTTGACTTTTCCATCATCGTTATCGCTGACAGAATGTTATTTCTTCTAGATCCTCTGGCCAAGCCTAGCTAAGCTACGATACTATTACGGTATTGTAATTAGTTTTCGTAAAAAAACAACAATTGCGTCACGTTACTCCTGTACCGAAATATTTCATTGAAAACTCCACGTAGATCATGGATTCTTGGGTTAGATGGATTTTCTGCAACTTACGATTCGCCACGCAAATAAATATATTCATATAATAATAGCCGCATTGTTTTTCTCCAATTAGTCGATATAGCATCTTTTAGATCTTATTAAGAATGGAAAGAGACCAAAACAATACTTTTTTGACATGGTTTAAACAGGAGCAAAATCTATTTTCATTAATTTCGTAGCATTTTCGTAGAAGTCACGTAGCCATTTTAAAACCTTTCAGAAAAGGGCATTGACAATTAAAAATGAGCCTTCTTCCAAACCGCTATTTTGTAGTGTCGAATGGTAGCAAAATTATCTGTACTTCCAGTACGCACCATGCAGTGTGCAGTTTTCAACTCAGTAGCAAGTGGCTCGTTTAAAACTGATTTACTTCTAACTACTAAATCATACTATCGTGTTTTTCCACAGAGGACTTCATACTAGAATCAGTAGTGGGCAGCGAGGATGGCATGGACGTGGAGCCTCGCAGGGGCCGGCTGGAGCACAGCGGCGGCGGCTCGGTGCGCGAGGTGCGCATGCCGCTCGGCCTGTACCACGACCGACTGCACAACGTTTACATCGCGGCCGGCACGCTCGGCGCGGCCATTGCCATCGTCGGAGTCGTGGTAACTACCCACCAACTTCAACAGACAATCAACGTCTATTTGTTTTAGAGGATTTTTTTATAATAATAATAGAGCCTTTTGTTCCGAATTTTCCAATCATGTCTTGACTGCATAGATTACTTTACTACAATATGTCTCTTTGTTCGGTGTGCCTTACGGCATAGGCCTCCTCCAACAACTTCCACTATTTTCTATCTGCTGCAACTCTTAGCCAAATTCATTTTCAGCTCGTCCTCCCATCTTCTCACTTTGCAGCCTCTGCTCCTAAGCTCATCTCTTGGGTGCAAGACAGCGAAGCATATGGCCTGTCCATCTCCATTTCAGTTGGTCTATGCAGTAAGATGTCTGTTAGTTTTGTTTTCCACCTGATATCTATATTTCTAACCTTATCTTTTAGCCTTGGGATTAGAGGATTTTTACTAGGTTTTAATTAACTATCATTGCAAAACATTACGCTTGATAAACGCAGAATCATCGAATGAGACTACTGCACATCCACCTGACGAACACGCCCACTTAATAATGAAATATGTAAATAAATAAGAGACACTCTAAACATTTGTTATCCTCAAAACACTTTTTAAGGGTGCTACGGGCTACGCTGCTACGAGCTCCCGGTTTCGTAGCATTTTGCTACAACTTGAATTTATCGATCTACGCATTACGTCAATTGCACAGGCGGATATAAAACTATTGTATGCTACATTAACACTCATAAAATGCAAATATATTGTTTTGGTAACATTAACATTTAAGGGTTGCTGCGGGTTACGCTGCTACGAGATCCCAATTTCGTAGCAGTTTGCTACGACTTATATGTATCGATTTACAATTTACGTAAATTGCACAAGCGCATGTAATTCTTTAATTGGTTACAATTGTACTCATAAGATCATATAAAAATAATATAATAATTTACGTTTCAATCCCGGTTGTGACTGTTAATATCGATTTCCGTAGCAATCTCGTAGCAGGTTTGTAGCACTAAAAAGGGGACTACAGAATTATACACTTTTAGGCTTCGGATTTTCATAATATTTTTTGTTGTTAGAAAAATAGTAACTGAAAATTAATATTCAGCAACATGTGGTTAATGGTTAACACTACTAAATGCAGAACTTATAAAGAACTCGATATTAACTGTGGCCAATGTTAGTCAAGATGTAATTTTTACTTTTTTCTTGTGGCATAGTTGAATTATCAGTATCAAATTGTTGCTCGCGATAACAATCTTAGCAATGTAACGTAATGTGCGTGCGTAACCGTTATGCCTGCCTGATATTATGAAATGATTACACAAGATTATTCATTGTAGCGTTAATAACAGAGGCGTGCACGATGCACATCTAGAAGCTGTTATGCACTTGAATGTGTAAAAGAAGTCATTATCCGGCAGTGGGTGATTTCGGGCTGACATGATGATGACGTATACTGATGATGGCGAATTTGACCAATGAATGGTGATGGGCCCTGAAAGTCTTATCTTCATTAATCGACTTCAAAAAGGAGGAGGTTCTCAATTCGTGTGTATAGTTTTTTTTATGCGTTTTGTGTGTGTGTGTGTGATGTATGCTATTATGATGACAAGTTTCTGCCACTGTTATTACCATAGCAGGTAGTGGTAGTCGAATTTGTGTGGGGTAGGTATCACAAGTAAAAAGTGAAAAATAAAAACTTTTAATTTCGGAAGTCGGTGTACAAAAACGAAAATCAAAACCAAAGACATCGACTTCTGAAATTAAAGTTATTTTTGAGTTTGTAGTGTGTTTCTTGGAAGTCGGTTGTTTTGGTTTTGTAAAAAGTTTTTATTTAGAATGTATCCAATGTGTGCGCAGGTGACGGCGTGCCACTGCCGCGTGAACAAGACGTACTCGCGCGTGCTGTCGCGCCTGTCGCGCGCGGCGGCGCCGGGCCCGCCGCAGCACTGGCTGCACGACAAGCGCGCGCCGCCCGCCGCGCCCGGCGCGCCGCCCGCGCTCGACACCACCGACATGTACTACACGCTCGACTTCAGCGACAGCCAGAGCTCGCCTCTCATTCAATAGCAATCATTCCAGAACTGCTCCGAGGGGGAACGGTTCAAGATACAGATCTAAGAAGAAGCGACCTCCGTCCCACCTTCGTGCGCTTCAGTAACAGTACTGCGTGTTACTTCCATATTTCAAAATCCATTCGGACAATTAAGTAAAATGCATTGCATTTAATGTGCCATTATAGAAAGTAAAATATTTATCTTGTTTTGGAATGTGAAAGTGTTTTTAGCAATTACCGATCAATTTCAATAAACAAAGTTTTACGCTAAAGTATAATAATCGCGTGGGAGATGGAATAACTATCAATAACGTGGAGCCATTAACTCGTGGCCTCGTGACGCAAAAATACGTACGAATAATTTATGATTATAGCCGTAGTAAGTTATGTAGTGTCCCGCTGCTCGTAGGAAATTACAATATAAATAATATGGTTGGTTTTTACTAACAGTATTGTGTACTTATTATTTATACAATTTAGGTTATCACTTAATTTTTATATATATATAATTCTTTAAACTTTTTGAGATTTATTGATTGATTGATTTACATTATTATATTGAAGGTAATTAGGTAATACAAAATGCAATCTAGGCTTTGCCGTATAAGGTTAAACGTATGGCTAATAACACTGTATCCATAATTCTATACTAAGTGGGCGTGATTTTATTAAAATTATTAAGAATTTATTGTACTAACGTTCTAGTCTATAGTAAGCAGGCTTCTGCAGTTTTCAAAATAATCGGATTTTGTTTACAATATTATTTTTAAGTAAGTTTGTTCGATCTTTTATTAATTAAATGTGTGGTATATTACAAGCAATAGTTTATGCAGCGATTTAAATAGATTACGACATTACGTTAAAGTTATTTATTAGTTGAGCATATCGCACACTTGTGTTTATTCGAATTCACACTAAGTGCCTGTTGGAACGTTGGGAGACGCTTTACATTTTTATGATTTTGTTTCAACCTCTCATTACTGAATTAGAAAAGTGCTCGAACTAAGTCGATCTCGAATGGTTTATAGTTTGTGGATGTCCAAGTTATGAATATTTGACTGATCTTCAGATTAGCTGTTTCCTAAAACTTTACTCTAGCTTGCTTTCCATGTCTGTGCAGTATCTTTTATACCTAGAGGCGTTTCTTGACTTCAAGCTATAAACCTTGGTAAGGGCAACAAACTTGCCCTCAGTTTTTTAAGAATAAAAATTCAGCTAAGTAAAAAACGCTATTTTAATAGTAACTTCTGCTATAATTATCTACTTGTAAGTCATTGTTCTTATCTAAACAGATAATTATAGGCGAGTCTCTAGTCTTACTTCAAGTCTTTGTCTCGACGCTTTCGTGAACTTTGAAGCTTCTAAATGTACAGTATATGAAAACTACCAATTGTTAACGTAAAATAATAAGATTCATTAAAAGTAACTATCAAAGTTGCAATGCTGTTTCATTTGCTACATACATTTTATTTCTAGAGTGTCAATAATATTGAAGTGATCGTTTGGAGTTAGTACTAGGTAAGTACATTTAATTGTAGTCTTCTTTGAACAAATGAACCGTCTGGAATACGGACAGTTCAGGGTACAATCTAGTACGGCCGACACCACTGCTACAACCTAGGGGTCTACAGATCCTTAATGCGGTTCTGATGCATGTTTTGGTTAAATAATATAACGCACAATCATAAGGTATGTATTTATAATTAACATTGAAACTATAGTGATGTTTTCAAGAAAAACATTTTTATTTAGATTATAAACTTTGATAAAAATAATTATATTAATAATATTTTTATGACAACTTACAAATATTCATATAAAAGAATAACGTAACATCTATTCAATTAAACCTTAAGTACAGTACAATTTAATAACGAAAATGTGCTACCACTTTCGGGTTGTGTTTTAACTAGTGTGACTAATATCTCCGCGAGCCGTGCGCCCGCGCCGCGTCGCCACCACAACGCTCTCCCTACATTTATATTATATATAATTATCAATCCAATTGACGTAATCATCCACCATTTTCATATAATTATACAACTTTTATAGTAAAACTCTGATTATACATTGCACAACCTTGCTGGGCGGAGTCTGCGCGTGGCGACCCGCCGCGGACGCTAACATTTTAACTACTACACTGTATTATTGCTACTGACGTTTGTGACTTATGACGAGATTCTGAATCACGAGCTAACATCATTGTAAGTAAACATTAAAGCTGCACAATTTATATTAATAAGTATATAAATAAATATAATTACTTGCATACGTATGAGTATAAAAACAATGCTGTTAGAATCCGGCCGACAAGCGCGGCAGCGGACATTGAGCAACGGATTCGTAACCAAAACATAACATTTAAAGGAAATTAAAACTCCAGTTGTGAAGATATAACAAGTGTACGAAAGCGAAAAAAATGGAAGATAAGATTAACGCGAAGGACGGAACAAGTCACAACGCAATCGCAGCTAGTGCTGAATGAAACAAAAACAACACATTACATATTATAAAATATAATATATGAACTATATCTTAATTAAAATTCGATGCCTATCTGTAAGTCACATGAGACACAGTAAAAAGAACTAACATTATGTTAAAGAATCTACGCCTAAGAACATTAAGTACTCTAAATTATGTCATAATATGGCAGTTATTCGAACCGTCCGCGCTACTCCGCGGCCCGCTCTGAGGCGCTCGCGACATGCGACATGCGACATGCGACACGCGACACGCGACACGCGACACGCGACACTCGCTGTCGGCGGCGACGCGCGACCACGCATACACTGATACAGAACCTTGTTCTGGATTTTGAATAATCGGTGGAAATAACTTAACAATATTTTTATGCTTTATTCTTGAGAAATTATTAATATTATGATTATGTGATTTTAGATATCGTCTTATTACTGTATTTTTTATGAATTCATTGAGAGCTTTTAAAAACAAATAAAACTTAAGTCGCTACAGAAAGATATGGTCCTATCCGGCACGAAATCTTATAATATAAATAAGTCTTGGACATAAAATACTACTAAATTGTTGTCATGGCCCGATAACCTACGTATCGAAATTCATTTATTATAACAAATGTATTATTAATAAAAATCTTAAAATTATACACAAACCACTCCCATCGATGATAATGTAAATGTTGTTCGGATGGACGATTTTGTGACTATGTTTATATGACTATTATACATCCAACATTATGCGGAACCTCGGCTCTATCTCATAAAATTGTAATTCACGTCATTGCTTCCGTTTCTAATGATTCATTGATTGATTCGTGGCAACGCTCGTAACTAATTAAGATAAAAACATCCGGTTAGTTCATTACAATTCAAATAGTTTTACATTTTCAATAAATAGTAATAATTAAACGGAACTAGTCACTTGGAGGAAGCAATGTACGCATGCTTGAACCTAAAACTAATATCAACTTTACTAATTGTAAGAATTGAGCGAGCTTATAAAGCAAACTTAGGCTTACAAAACTTAACAAAGTGGATGGCATTTAATTTGACTTAACTCACTTATATTATGCTAGTATAACATTAATTATTATGACGAAGGCACTTCATGCTTTTCTCAGTGTAGATATATTATTATACCTACATTTATGTTTGTGACAAGAATTTATTACTTTATCATCATGGCAAGAATAAAAGGTACCTGTTGAAATGTTAACTACATACCTATGATAACCGAGTGAATGGCACACGCGTTCATATTCAGCAACAGATCATCGTCATTTACAATAAAATTATATTAAATTAACGAAACATTACGTTTTTCTGATAACCAAACATCAAAATTTTTGTTCGCCATCACCGGGCAATCGAATCACGATGTAATTTCATAAGGCACTAAAATAGATATTTACACAACGATTTCGACTCGATCGCTTAGCTCACAACGATAACTGAAAGTTTCTGTAACATTCCGTTTCAGACATAGAGAGGGTGAATCGCTTATGAGTAAATTTCAACCTGAGATCGACACTTTTGATACAACCTTATCCCATAAAGATTTTTCACGTAACGAGTGTAAATCGGGAATGCTTATAGTTAAAACTGCCGTCCACCGGGCGCCGGACGTCTAGCCCGCGCGGGCGCGCGCTAGGCGTCCAGCGGCAGCTCCACGAACGTGATGTCGTACAGCCGCTCGTCCTCGCTGGCGCCCGCCGGCCGCACCTCCAGCAGGAACAAGTCCTCGTTGCAGTAATATGCCAGCATTTCATCGTCAATTTTGGCCGTAATCCTGAAATACAACACTCGTCAGTAAGTGCATTCGTGGTCTTCAGCTCGGGGTGGAGTACTGACTAATCGACAAAAAAAACACGTGCAAATGAATCGGATGATTCTTCAAAATAGTTACAGTATGACATAAAAAATAATATCTTAGTTGCAAATTATTAAAGTAATTATGTGCTCATTAACATTAATTAGGTGCAAGTGCTTGCCAGCAATGCAGCTTAGGTTTGGATCCAGATTAAGGTGTCGTTTCGAACCAGGGGAGGCGATTAAGTGACTGGCACCTATTATGAAGCTCATTAGATAGTTATAGGGGAGTGTTCGTTGTAAAGCTTTGCGTAGTTATCAGTTAGTGGCGCGCCCTCGGGACAAGCGATGCTGCATTAACGCGAGGCGGCCGGTGCGTTTACGCTGTCAGATTTGTCTAAGGCCAATGAAAACCACTTACCCTTTCTTGTTCTTTCGATAAAGATTATTAATTGCCGAACTTGAAATTTTGTACTTATTCTCAATCTGAAAATAAGCAAAAAACAAAAGAGTTACAAATGGGCCTTTCGCCATTTTGAACCGAGACGTCTCGTCTAACGGAACCGAAAGTTCAGTAACCGGTCTAGTGGTTTCTTACTCAGAGGGACAATACGCGCGAGGACCGCCGGAGGTCCGGTACGGCGCGCGGCGGCCGGCCGTGCGGATGTTAATTACAACATGCGGTTATGATGATCGTGTGTTTATTAGACGGGGTTATAAAGCGTCCAATCGGTTACAGCGGCGGGCGGCGGCCCGGCCGGCAAGCGGACCGGCGCCCGCGCGCCGACGAAGCGTCTCGATTTCTTGCGTTTACTTCACATACAAGTATACAATGAATTCATTGACGAACGACGAGAAACCGAGAAAGCGACGGAGTCCATCTCGCTCGCTCGTGTTCTATGGTTAGCTGACATCACCAAGGTTATTGAAGGTGCACCTGGAGACGTCACACACAAGCTCAGTGCGTGACATATCGCGGTGCACGGCAGCAAATAAATAACATAATAAGTGTGAGGTAAGGTGTGGTACTCACCGCGTGCAGCAAGCCTTGCGTGGTGGGCGGCACGACGTGCAGGGCCGTGTACACGTCCTCGGTGTCCTGGCGCACGTACAGCATGACGCGCTCGCTGAGCGGCGGCGTGCTCACGCGCGGCCGCTTGCCCAGCACGCCGTCCAGCTCCAGCGAGTCCTTGCGGTCGCTGTACGGCGAGAGGCCTCCCACCTCCCGGTAACTAAACAGATGTAACATTTTATATGAATATTCTTGATCTTTAATTTTTGTCGCAACCCTGGTGCTACGTAGAGGTGTACTATATTTTTAATATTTATCATAGCCAAGACAGCTACTCTACCAAGGAAAGTACTTTTGACCGCATATTATTTAAGGCCCTATGTGATAAGGATAACAGACAGACATGAACGTAATTACAGATTACAACCTTTTGCTACATACAAGAACTGCTGACGGAAATTATATAAAATTAGGTAAGCGTTAGTGACAGATTGAAGGTGGCGAGTAAATTGTTTTTACATATTAATTATACGTGTTATTTATGTGCCGTTAGACAGCTCTATAAAACAGCCAATAAATAATCAATAAAACATTTAATATAAAACGAATAAAAATCTATTTTACTGCTGGCAACTAAGTTGCCAATGCAGCTCGTAAAACAATTAAATAGCCAAATATTGATTCTAGGAGTTAAGCATGGATAATTTTAAAAGAGCTCGTAATCGTTAGACCTCTATCATAATGTATGACATTCATTAATGTTCATCTATATTCCTAATAACTATTCCACGACATATTCTGTCCATATATTATCATAACACAGACTACATGTGAACAAATAAGATAATAACAATAAATTGAATTTATTAGAATATTGTGACGTCATTTGTTCAAGAATAGCATAATTTTCTGAAAGTATTATTTGTAGATTGAATATATTATTTATCGAGTGACTTAATTTGATCAAAAAGTACAGTGCAAAATTTACCTACATATGAGTTAAATTATATTGTTATGTAAAACTGTCGAAGGTAGAATCAGAAGTAAAAGCAAAAGTAATATAAAACGTTAATAAAGTACATACCCTGGCGCGTCGGGTGGGAAGTGGTTGTGGAACTTGAGAGCGGGCGCTTGCGGCTTGGCGGCGTGCAGCAGGAAGGGTGACGCCCCCTTGAGGTGCGCCTCGGCCAGCGTCGAGTCGTCGTGTCCGTAGAAGCCTTGGATGTCCATGCCCGCCAGCTTGTCGATGTCCTCGGCCGGACTGAACAGCACGGGCGGCTTGCCCAGGTCCGCCATCGTGTAGAACTCGCTGCGCTCCGTCACCGGATGGTAGATCTCGTCCAACTTCTTCCTATTCGTCGCTGACATTTTCCGCTTCGCTGCTCTCCTCTCCTCGTCTCTTGTTTTCCTTTCCGCACCCTTCAATTTAAAAGTAATGCAATTACATTATTGTATGCTGATTATTTGGTTAATATTTTAATGATAATGGTAGAGTGTCAGTGGTTTTGCTTTGCATCTTACCTTATCACAGAACACTTTGATTTGACAGTAGCCTCTGTGATAAACTTGTTGGTCCCGGGGGTCTTCGAACGTGTCAATCTGTATGTGAAGCGGTAAACCCTGTAACGAAATAATAATATAAATTAAGTTTGATAGTTTAACGCAATCATACCTACAGACTTACTTTCGAAAATTTGATTTCTAATTGCAAAATGATGCTAATCCATTTGTGTAAACTTTAACCAAATGGGGTAGAAAGAAGGTTAGGACTAATTGACCAATTACTCGAAGACACATCTCTCACGCTATTTGGTATCCATATGATCTCATACATAGTCATATAAACAAATCGACTATAATATTTTGAGTCAAGCAATTTCACGCTTGAAGTCTACACTTATCTTAGAATGATAACAAAAAAAAACAGTTTTAATAAACGTTCATAAGGGATAATTGCGATAAATTTACGAATAAGGAAAAAATATGCACGTGTCTGAATCGAATCGCGTTAAACCGTCTTAATTGCGATCGTTCGAGGTCGGTGTTGCGGCGGCGTCACTGCGCATTGGATAGGTAATTGAGAGGCTGATAGCGGACTGGTTTCATATCAGGCGATGGACAAGCGCGGCTCGAGAGCGACGCTTACAGCGGGTCACATGCAAGGGGTGATCAGTCGCACACGACTAATTACTAGAGGGCAGTGCCACACGGTTGGTAGCTAAACACAAACTAGATGCTATCAGCCCTTTTTCATATTGAGAAGGAGAAGCGTTTCAGTGGCGCCGCCGCGGTGGGACTGTGGCTTGCGACCGCGCCGCGCGCCGCCGGCCGCGTCGCCCATGCCTGTGCGTCGCTTCCCTGGTTATCGAGGCGTCTCCGGCGACAACGCGGTTACCGACCTCATGCCTTGACGTCGACATATCGTAACTTTAATTTACATACTTTCAATGTGGTAAGCTTAATTAACATTTTGCAATACAAAATAAAGTAAATGACATTTGTAGAGGGGGGGTACCTAGGGCCTACTCGTCTTCAATTTCCCACGCCTATTAAAATGCTACCTAATGACTTATTTACCCCTTATGGATACAACATCAACGCATTCAATGAACACTCCGATGATATAAAATGTAAAATTATTTAGTATCGGCAATAAAGAAGTAAATTACCGTTTTCCTCAACAAGACTCAAGAGCAATATGTAAACAGCTTTATTTATTTTCATCGACGTGCATTTACATACATTAAAATAATCTACCATTGTAACAATAGTGATTTATCTATTAATTAAGCCTACAGATTTATATCTACAATCCGTTTAGAGTAGGTACTTTGATAGATGACTAACCTTTACTCCTTTTTGACTGCTAAAATCTGTACTAAGGCACTGAACTGCAATGTTGATCTGTAAAAAAAATAAAGAAACGATAAGTACTTTTTCAACGAATGTAGTTAATTTAGACTTTGTTATGTGTATAAATATTATGTTTGCATATATCTCAAGTACAAAGATGGGGCGCCACAGTAGTCGTGTCGCGAGTAATGCAAAACAAGAAAATAATATGCGTACAAAACTGTATGAATAAAAAGTGGACATTGCTAGAGGCGTTTCAATGAAACTCATTGAGTTGTGTTGTGTGCAGTTACAGCGTCCACTGTAGAGTATACAGTGTACAGTGTCACGTAGGGCGTGTTTAGCTTAACGAGTGGTCGCGGAGGGCGGTACGCGCTGCCCGCTCATTACAGCGGTCTATGCAAATGACTCTCTCGCGTTTTTACTCGCCGCGACACCGTCACGATGGCTGTCCGTACGCATATTAACTGTTGCAAACAACTCGCATTTACTTCCCAACAATAAATAATTACGGATATTGATAACCAGTAGCCGCAACTCTGTCCCAACTCATTAACAGCAATAACATATTATCTAAATCAATGAAAAAACAACTTTAATCCCATTCGAAACGCTTTTAAAGCAGCAAGGTTAATTTTTAGCAGCAGCTATCAACTTTATGATTAAAATCGAAAATTGTGATTCGATGTAGAAGTCGTTAAACGTTAATTGCTCCGTCGAGTAACATTAGCATACTGTCATAGAATTGAGGCTATTTCACGCGGACTTTTAATTGTTTGATGAATATTTAAAAGGCTATGTACATACATAACATTATCAATGAAGTATACGTTTTTGTACCGCTAGTAGTAGATACTGTATAATTTTATGTAAGCAATTAAAAACACAGAGTGTTGTTTATTATTCAACAATATAATGAGTGTTCACGGTGGAACGCTGAAGCCCTGCGCATGCGCTCCCGGCCGCTCGCTGCCGCCGCCGAGCGCCCCACGCGCTTTTTGTTTCATTTGGTAAAGCCACTCGACCAAATATGGTTGCAGGACTCTATTTAATTACACTTTAATAAGTTTAATATCATGATCTGCGTTTTAATTTTGTACGTTTATAATGATCACGATGCTTGGCAGCGATATATGTGCACTTTAAATATGCACATATTTTTGCATCAGTGAGCTGAGTCGTCATTCGGCGCAGTCACACTGCTGTACTGACAGGAAGACACATTAGCCCATTAGTGTTCGTACATGAACAGAGTTAGTTCCATTTTTTATGCGTTATGTTGAGAGGGAATAAGATGTGCGGCTCGTGTGGTAGTGTTGTGACAGTCCAGTACTCTGTGGGAAGGATGCTCGCGATGCTCGGACGTACCTTGGCGGCGCTCTCGAGCGGGTTCCAGTAGACGGCTATGGCGTTGTGCGCCACCTCCTCGATGCAGCCCGCCAGGCCGATGCTGTTCTTCGTGTCTGTAACAAAACAACAAATTGTCATTAATCTTGTCTTCGGGTTATAACTGTGCAGTAATGGCGGCGAAGATTTCGATTAAGATATCAACGCACAATACGTCATCGAGGACGGAAATTTATTTGCTGGGCGTGAATAATCACATGATAGGATCAATTTATTGACGACTGCAATGTTTCCATTTCTGCCCTTCCTAGATTGAGGTTTATGGGCAGTAATTAGCAGATTTGCATTCTGCACCACCTAATTGCACATGGACTAGATAAATTCCAGTTGATATTCCGGAATATCTTTTCTCTTACGCGTCAAGGTATCTTATTTTGCTATTTATTGAAATCCTGCTGTATTTATTTAGCTTTTATTTTATTATTTAATAAAAGGTATGACATCATTCATGTTCACGACGTTCTGTCATGTTACCCGAGGTAATCGGTTTATTAATAATATAAATAATATCTATGTCTGTTTTAATTGATAATTTCATATTCTCTATTGCAAGAATGTCATTGTAAATTCATTAGAAGTTTGTAAAATGATAGTCATTATGATAGTATTTAGTTCAATACGTTAGTTACTACTTAATTATATTACGGACATTGGCGATGTGGGATACCTATTTATGAGTATGAATTCTAGTAGTTCTAGTACAAGTATGAGTTCTTTCAGTGTTGCAGTAGGTACCTATTTGGAGCAGTGTGTTAGGTTTGCGCGGGTGTTAGTCGGTCGGCGCGTGAGTGTCTGTCTGCTGCGCGTGGGCGGAGGCTATCAGTCGGGCGCTGGCGCGGCGATCTGTGCGGGCGCAGGCGACGTCGCCGCTGACGTGTTTATGAGCCGCCGGGGGACGCCGCCCTCCGACAACCTTATTGTTTTAACAGCCTCTTACAAATTTACGAGTCCACGCAACATCCTGCTATGTGCTAATAAATCCGCCCACACAAAAACTTCCTATGTACACAGATTTGTTTATAAGTAGATATACATTTTTCCCGTAAAAACACAAGGTATAGGACGGCAGAACCTAACTTTTTACAAGATATTCAAATGTCATGTGTATTCGCTATGGATTCTACCGAGGTACAGTGATTTTAAAAACTAAATCAACGATTAAAAACTCAATAATCGACTTTTAATATTTAATTTATACTTTACGGTTCTCATAAATAGGCAGGAGAATAATCGAGGACGATATAAAATGTAAATAAGAAAATAAATTGTCTGTTATGATTATGACCATCGATGTATAAAATTACAAACGGATATTCCTTAATATCGTCAAAACAACGACTTACTGAAGAGTAATCTGTCGAATCAGTGAGGCGTGGTATAAGAAAACTGTCAAAAGAAATAAGTGTGGAGGTAAAGAAGCTGCACTGAACGTGGACACGCGATATACGAAGACATGTAAGTAATCGGAGAAGGCATTGTGCGGGCGCGCAGTGCGTTGCGATCCCCCCGCACCCCCCGCATGCACCTCTTGCCCCGCCGCGCTTTCACACGCCTGCGCACAGGTGTCCGGTGTCGCCCTTGACGCTGCTCCCAAGTTCGTCGCATACATTCATGATGCACTACCTCTCTGCCTACCCTCGCCACTTCTTATCTTAGTACTTCCGTCAAATAAATATATGAATATAGTAATCAGATGTTTCTGATAAAAATACCTACTATGTTAAATTATGGCCCGAGCGTCTAACAAATTAGCCCATGAAATCTGAGCCACAACGCTTACGGATATAATAAAACTAAAAACAAATACATTAACTCAGTCTTTTGAGATATAAAATACAAAATTCCTTTGTGTTTAGACATTAATTCATTCTATGTAATAACGTCAACAAATGAAAAAATAAAACTTAACTAACATCGAGATAAGCTAAAAAACCTTGACATTAAACTTGGCTCGACCGCGCGAATTAATGGCTTCCATGTTTTTATTTTCCTTGAGATTTAATTTATAGGCAGTGCTTGTGGCCGCGGCGTCACTCATTACAAATGCTACAGGCCTCACTTAAGTAATGTTAGAGAATGTGTAAAGTGTCATATATCAGCGCTGTTTACTTCGAGGCATTAAGCGTTTTGTTGATGACGTAACTCCCTAACTAATCGGTATCGGTTAACGCATATCTATTAAATAAGAGTCATGTATTATTTAACTCGCTTTGCAATGTTTAAAAAAAAAACACCATAATTGATTTCCATTACTAATTCTAAGCTACAGCACAGCATCGCTTCAACTCGCTGTAAACTTTATTGATATTGCAACGATAGGAAAATCGCGACTTTGTAAAATTATCAAAACAATAATTTTCTAAGGCAGAGCATTTGCGCTGGCGCAGGCCGAGGCCCATCGCGCAATTAACATGCTAATGAGCGCGCTCCCCGATATCATCGCTGTAATTATGTCCGCGCGCGACTATATTGTAAGATTGCTTATATGTCTTATCCTTTTTGTAGACATTCGACACGCGTAGTCTAAGGGAGCCGAGCTATGTCTCTGAAACCTCCACTTTATGCCTATCAAAACGAACAGTGACAAAACAGGCAGGTGTTTCTACTGCGCCGAAGAGATTTCTCACGAATTTTAACGATTTCCTGTTACTCGGTCTCATAGAGCTCATCGTGTCAGATATCTTTATTACATAGTTTCATTTGCCTGCGTCGGGGAAACTTCACATTTAGTTTTATATCTATAATCTGGTTAATGTCGGAATGTGTCATTACAGGTAGCGTAATATAAAGCTGCGAGCAGAGCGCTGTGCGTCCGGCGCAGGCGATGCGTCCAGCTAGGCGGTGCGGTGGTGCGGCGCCAGAGGTGTTTATTTTTAGTCGCAGCGATTGATAGGTTCACCGGTCGGTGTGGGCCGCGGCCGTCGTGCGCGTTATTTATGCAAATGTCCTAACGAGATATAATGGTGGCGCGGGGTGCGCGGGTGCGTCTCCGCGGTATCTGCCTGCAGCTCGGTAATTAGGTCCTGCGTGCCGAGCGCCCGCCACCGCCCGCCACCGCACGCAACCTCTGCGCCATGTTTCTGTGTCGCCTCGAGCACGACTCTGTTTTTGCACGGGTATCGTGTCTTAAACCCTTGTATGCGCTACTATACAGCGTATACTTAGCAAAAACTGAACAGTCATTGTTCTTCAAATTATCTTATTTGATAATTACATAAATACTCACTTATCATCACTCACGGAAGATTGAACGCGTTGATTAGTATTATTATAAATGTTGGGTTAGCAATAAAACAATACTCACCGGCATCTAGTATCCTCTGTTTGACCGAGTGTTGTCTGCCGTGCCAGAACTGCCACGCTTTGATTTCATCTTCAGGAGATTTTTCTTCTCTGAACATCAACATTACTACACTCTGAAACAATTCATAGATACAATGTTTAGTACAAATTAGTTTTCAAGCTATACCATAAATCTGTTTAAATAAGTAATATACTCTGTAAATAAGATGTGGTATATAAATTAACAGGCAGGGTGGCCATTAGAAACACCTGACATCGGGCAGCTATGCCTCTACTTTATTTATTGCCAACTTTTAATGGCGAAAGTACAGACGAAGCGCCGTGAGCATTTCGCGAATACGCAAAACGCGATTACCGGCGTGCGTTTCTCAGCTATTACGTTAAACGAGTGCGATTACGTCGTTACGGCGGGCATCTTAATTTCATACGCATTTAAATGCTCTTAAAAAAGTAACGTGAAACCTTTGGACCGTTTCCGTTCAGATGAAAAAGTGAAATATGCTGTTAAGACGATTTCTATCGACGCGTTAGAAAATGAAGTGAAAAAGAAGTGGCTTGTGCGAGGCGTGGTACCGACCGTGCCTTATAGGGCTAACGACGAGAAAGCACCTCCGATCGTCGCCTCGGATTGATGGATGGCCGCGACGAGGCATCATGCCCAGCCGCGCCTGCTCCTTCCTTCCTCCTTGTACCGTTGTCTCCAAATTGAACCGTTCATTAGCATTTGTATTTAAGGCATTTGATTACGGCAGTGATAAAATAAAGTTATTCAGTATTATTGAGCAAAATCTATGCACTTAATCTAAAATTAGTTTGTTCGATCCATAACCATATTAATATTTATTTCCACATTAACATATCAAACTGTTTCTACTTATACATCTTCATTCACGAATGTCAGTTATCATGGTGCATGTTGGCGAATACATTGAAATATTTAAATATTATGGATTAGTTACAAGAGTTTATTCAACTATCTTATCAGCGATTGAATATCGGGTTTTGGCATTCCTTTGCAGACCGAATTGGGTGCTTCATTCCATTTCTTCCTGAATTCATGGTAACAAAACGTCTAGTAAGTTCATAGATCAGAACATGCAAGAGCTATATTTATTTGCTCATGAGTTAATTTAGTTTAGTTCCAATCGTCCATGTCATTTGTAACGCATAGGTGGGTATATATTTGATAGCATGTGTGCTGTTTGCAGACGTATGTAGATACATTGACACACCCTTCCTCCCGGTTAACTGCAGCACTTAGAAAAGTGACTCTATAACCGTCCCTGGCTCCAATGCCTATTTACAACGTAACTGTGACTTAGACGTCATTATCGAATCATGAATATGCATAGGAAAAGATAAGCGAAATAAGATGAAGTATTCGGCGTCTGCACATGGCAATTACGCTCGCAATGCAATTAAATACAGCAAGGACCCGCGGTTACAGTGTTGGCTCGGGGCTATAAAAACACTATTTTACTGTAAATCGATGAATTTACGAGTAATTTGTGTCGGCGAATAGTTCAGCGACTCTATAAGCGGGACACGGGCTTTCTCCGGAGATCGGGCGCGACGCGTAAACCCAACGGAACCGTGCATACTAATAGATAGCCCATGTATAAAATTGTAACGGTTAACACCGCCTCTACCAACCGTCTCATCGCTTATAATAAATAAATACAAACATTTAATACTTTATCAGAATTCCGCGCGCCAGTAAGCATTTGACGAAATACATAATGCTAACTGTAAACTTAAATTAGCTAATATATATAGCGTCAATGGTATTCAAATTGGAGCTAAATTAAATATGGGGTTTCCAAAACTGTTCTGTTTTTATTGTTCTTTATGCTTACTGTTTATTTATGTGTTGTAGCTAATCGCAGACTTAACTGGCCACTTTTGTTTATTGTATTGGAACTAATGATTCATAAACACTTGCTAACTAATTTAGAGTCCAACTGGTAACGGTTTACGTAATTTAGTGGCTATTTTCTGGTTGCAATTGGTACTGAACAATGTTGGCTATTGTTGCATGACAAAGATACATTGTAATAACTGGCAATCATAATTGTTTGACTTACCGCACAATTTATCAGAGACAGGCTTTATTTTGATTTCATTAACGACTTTAATTTGACATTATGTAGGTACAAGTTTGTGGAGCTTATTGCGAAAACCATAAGACCGGCAACAATTGCATTAAGATTGAACTACATAATCGCTGCTTGTATGTTAATTCACTCCATTTGGAGTTCCGTGGGATTGGAATGTAATGTAGATGTATGTTATTCAATTAAAGATTAGATAGCGTTCATTTATTTGTTTCACATTTATATGTTTAAGAAAAAAAAGTATAGATAAAAGCTACGATATTGACGATTGATATTGGGTAAAAGTAAATAATGGTATTTCAGTGATTATACAGTTTTACTAGGTAACTGAATACAAATACTTAAATAATTATTGATAGACAATATGGCCCTCACTTCTGACCTAGAACTGAGAAACTGTCTAAACAAGAGAAACATGCAGTTTTAACACCGTCAATTATGTTTTGATTGCAATACCGACACACGGTTTTCACAATTAAATATAATTATAACCATACATGATAAATGTTTAGCTAATCAATAACTACCTAAGGATTTTAATCTATTTTTTTCCTCGAAACTTGATTTGTATATCTTTTCGTATATTTTACGACGCTACTAATGAATTTTAAAAGTTATTTATTATCGTGTAAAAAATGTTTTATCATTCGACGCAAAGTTGTGATTCGGATGTAAGTATTAGGACAGGTATCGGAGTGATCGGATGGCTCCGTCATGTTGGTGCCTATTGGCCGTGTGAGCGGCGCGCTGCGTGGGCGCCGCGCTTGTTCCGCACGTTAATTGGATTTTTAATCCGAAATGACAGAATTATGTGTTCTTGTAGGACAAAGTTATATCACGTTCAGCTCATAACTGTAACTAATGTTTAATTATAATACTAACTTCTGCCTGTGACTTTGTTCTCGTAGAAGTTGTATAAAACACCACAATACTCTAAAATAACAGTCACATTTTAATAAAACATCCCTGTATTAACTACGTTGTAATTTTGGTATCAGCGTCCAAAACATATAGAGACTAGTGACGTGGGAGCAAGCGAGTTTTCCGTGTGAGGAGTTTTTCGTTTTTGGTGAATTAATGAACGCCGTTCCACAACACTTATACGATTGATACGATTGTCTGATGCCTTCTTACTATTCAAGACGAACGGATATTACTAAAATAATATAACATTAGATTGAAACACATGGGATTTTTCATTAACAGTCACCTAACAATATACAGGGTGACAGGCACATCGACGCGAACACTGTTACCATGACTTCAGTACATGATTCTGAATGTTGAAATTTTCGTCGGTTATTTAAAAAAAAATCTGCTGTTCCATGCGTTTTGACCGCGTAGGTATTGCACTTTTCTATGAAACAGCAGATTTGGTTTTTAAATAACCGACGAAAAATTTCAACGCATGGGGGTTCAGAATCATACTGAATCCATGGTAACAGTTTTCGCGCCTATGTCCCTGACACCCTGTATATTTATAACCATGAATGACAGAACAGGCCCTAATCATGTTTTTCTGAGCACTTTCTACGAACTATCAGCACCCGCATCAGCTCACCCGGCGCCATTCGCCCGGCGTTTGTTTTGTCTGCCATAGTTCATAACATACTAAACTGCCAAGTTCGGTCGCGTTGGACAAACGATCGACGTCACCTGGACGTCACGTATATTTAATATTGAGTACATGGGCTTGAACTCCTGGATTTTCTTAATAAATTACATCAATTAGAAGCAATGTCAGTCCTGAATATCGCCTTAAAATAATGATGTAGTATTACCGTTTCGTTGGTATGAATGCAACACGCAAGTTTCACAAGACGTCTACGGTTTTGGCTTCGTGGACCAGTTACTTCCAACTTTTCGGACCGTCAATTAATTAATCGAGTGTATCGACATTCGACCCGATTTCAGGAGCTCGGTTGACAATCTGAGTTATCTGATTAAGCACGCTTTCTCTCGCCGTGTGTCACACACGCCGGGGACTGTTGTGCCCAAGTGCCGGCCGCGCCGATGCGATTACGCTCCGACAACCACTCTGCCTTAATTTCGTCACTCTATTTGAATAAATAACCGATTGCATATTTATATCACATACACGCAATCAGATGGACTGTTCATGTGACAGCTATCGAGCATATGAATGTTACCGAAAATAACCACTAAATAAAGAATTTTCTTAAAATTGTCTATTCAAACTGAATAATAATAAACAACGGAATTCTATTCGGGGATATCATTCATTTGAACTGTAATTTATTCTAGAAAATATAGTCAATATTTCTTCCTACGAAATCGCGTGGAAGTTGAAAAAGCCATTTCTTTAATTGCTTTTTATTAAAACTTTAACACGATTAGTCGCATTTGGGGTGACTAAAACTCACGGATACAGTGTATGATTGTAAGACGTGGTGAGATGTGACGTGTAAGGTGAAAATAGCTATTTTAGATATTCAGGTATCCATAGAGTTAGTTTAGTATTGAATTTCAGCACAGTTTTTGAAATGAAAACTTCTTTAGGTGCGTTGAGCACTTTTTGGATAAACAAAAATCATGGAACTCGCGTCATCGTTACCTAACGCTCGAACGAAAGACATCAACGCGAGAATCAAAAAGTTACTTAGTTTTCACTTCTATCGGCAGTCCCCCAAGACTGCCCGATTTTATTTTTGTCGTAGGAGTATAAAAGACAAAATTCTACAAAATGTATTCAATATTAAATTGTATAATAGCTGACCCGACTGACGTGGTCCTGTTAAAATTTCAATAGTTCATACTAAAATCCCATAGAAAAAAAGACGTTTAGTTTTCCCCGAATTTGAACGTTTTGCGGAACTTTTCATATTTTTCTTCTTTCCATAAAAACCTAGTTCGGAGTATTACGAACATTTTAAAATAAAAAATTGCCAAATCGAGACTTGAAAAAGAACTTGAGAACGGCTGGACGCCGTTCTCAAGTGATGCGCTTACCGATGAACAGCATTTCATTTTTATTTACTAGAAGACTAGACTAGAAGTTTCAGTAAACTCATATTATCTAGCGACAAGGTTCACTCGCGTGTTGGAGATAAATGATCTAATTAAGTATAGCGCCCGAACATGTATTCACTTTATTTCTATATCGATATCTATTTATCATTGATGCTGTTGTTATAGTCGGCAAGTCCACAAGGGCCTCTCTCCGAGTCACCTGTCTTATTGTTACCTATAAATCGTGAGTTAATAGCATCGTTAACGTAACAATTACTTTAGATTTAATCTTGAGTTACGTTCTGTACATAAACGCACAAGTAGTGCATAGCGATAACCAGCGGAACGTAGTTAGGCGCACTCGTCACTGCATCATCTGTTCAGTGATGTAAACGCGTCAGATACGTAGATCCGCGAGTGGGTGCGTGTTCACGCAGCAGGCACGGGTTGGCTGTTGTGGGTTCTGGCTCGTCACGAACGCTTCCTCGTTAGGCGGCGGCCGGGCGCGGCGCCCATCCATCAGCTCCTATCTATTTTATGACAATTATTTATGTTCACTGCGTGGCAAAACTATTTCGCTCACCGTTGAGCTTTATCGATAGCGCAGAAGTAATGTCCTGCCGTCTCGATAGGCTATATCTGATACGGATACGTCTGTTTGTTAAGTGCGCTAGTTGTCTGTGCTAGTTGTTTTAACGCCTAGGTTATTTGCTGTGAATGTTCTCCGCAGTGAATGTCGGTTTCGACATAAATTCTGAGCGAAACTGTGGGTGTAACTGCCGCGCAGTTGCCTACGTGTCGGTATTTATTTCACATCAGGTGAAATATATCAATGACCATTTTTGCCCCGTAAACAAAGCGATAACAGTATACGTATTTCCTTTCCTCGGACTTTTATTCAAACGGGCCTTCGTAGGCGCTAACTAGCATAATATTCATGTAGGACTTTATGCCTTGCTTTCTAATCTCAATCTGAGATGAGAAGATAAGCTTCACAATTACTTATAGATAGACATTGTAGAAAAGCTCAGGAATATTCAAATTAAGTATGGTACCATGTAGTGAAAACTCTTCAAGTATTGGAGGAGCATATATTAAAGAGCGCATTATGTTGTGCGTGCGTCTATTGGCAGGGCGCGGGGCGGCGTCTGCAACGCGCCGCGAGCTACGGGAGATTGCTAGAGATGTGCAGCTTCCGCCGCCGGACAAATTGCCCAGTGTTCTCGCACATCCGCCGCAGTTACAGCCACCTACTATAATTGAATATTAACCACGTAAGATTGTATTAGCTGCAATATGTCTTCGCAAACGTGATATTATCAGGATCGCGTGAGAACAGCTTATCCATAAACCAATACCCCTGTAATGACAGATTCATGCCTGTATACTTTTACAAATTAAACCGACCATTTGAATTTGCAGCGTAATAGAAGTAGCTGTTGCAAATAGATGGTTACAGAACGTATTGATAGCTGTACCGCTGGCGTTGCGCAGTGCGCGCTGACCGCTAAATCTCGATTAAATCGGAGCAATTCCCGCGACACGTCGAGCGTCGGATTAACATCCGAAGCCGCGTTGTAACACTAATCTGCTTAAATGTCGAAAGGAAATGTCAGATTGTAATGTGCAGGGCTCAAGGCGAGGCGTGATGCGGCTTAAAATGCGGTACCTACCGCTGAGGGCACAGCTTTCAATCACGGAGGTACATTTCTCGCACTAACGGTGGAACTAATCAAATCATTAAGTGATTCCGTGTGAGAAAATTTCAAATGCAATCCATGTCAATATTGCATTCTGCAGTTGAACTCTTGAAAAAAAGTTCTACTTACTGAAATATAACAAAGGTTTTCTCACATTTCAGTAGCAACTGAAGCTTTTCCTACATTTCAATGAGAACAGTTAACGCTAGGGAAATGAGAAAACTAGTTAAGTAGGTGTGCGGCCCCTAATCCATAAAACTGAATAAATATCGTTGACAACAGCTGGGTTAAGCTTTGAGTCACTCTGGTGTTGCATAATCGTATCTTATATCACCCTAATATCGCTGATTACAGGCAGTTGTCAGCCGCCGATGGTATCGAGGATTGACGCTAAATACGCCCGCGCCGTGACACCAACAATATCGAAACAATGACGGACCTCGGATTACGTAACGCTACTTACGACTAGCTCTACTGTCACACGACTATCAGCTTGTGAAAGTCGCACTGAATGAAAATGCCCTTAAATACCAGAGAGGCAATCTCCGTGCATTGATAACTCGATTCCTTCTCCAGAAATTTGAAATAAGATCTATATTTATTCTAAATTCCCAATGTGCGTTTAATTTTACAAAGAGTAACATTGTATCAGTTTGATTGATCAAAAAAAAGTGTAATTTACTTTTTATTCTATAAATCAATCGCATATTAATTCGCACTTCAAAGAAGCTCTATTATAAATGCAAAAAAAATGTTACAGGGCTAATTACGACTAGTTATGCAGTTTCAGCGGTTACGTATAAACATATTACCGAATAATACGTAATATTTCGAAAGTGTAATAGTTATCGAGTGGCGTTATGCGAACCTGAAACCGAACGTGGAAAATTCACGCTCGGTCGAGCGGCGCGCGCGCACTTGCCGCGCCGCGCCGGGCACTCACTACAAGCGTACGCGGCGGTTTTTTATTGTTTGCTCGGATACAAAATACGTGTCATTATATATCCACATGTGCACTTGATTATAATTAATGTAACACGTTAATACACAGCCATGTTTACCCACGTGTGTGCAGCGGACCGACTGGAGCTGCTCGGCGTTGAACACATTCAATAAAATAAAGACCTTTGATTACCAAAGTATATTAATTGCATTGTATTTATAATGCTCGCTTGCTTAATAAATGAATGAAAAAATTCAATGTTGGATGCAATGTACTCACATAGTGTAGATAGTAATTGAATTTCTGCCGTTAACGGGACTGTTCATTTGCAGACAACGTAATTATCCGTTTTTTTATCTTAAAATGAAATTACCGAAATTTTTATTAGTATGAGAAACAAAAAAGGCGAAAAAAGCAATTAGGTACATTAAAATCCCATAAATTATTCTTTAAAAAATAAGAACGGCAGAAAAAGTACATTAACTTGAGAGGAGACCGCGCCGCTGATAAATAACCTTATTGATATATCCCAGATAGTTGGGTACCTATAGTTTACTGCGTTACATTTTCGGCTTATGCAGGAATAATGTAGATTTATAATAATAAAAGGCGCTAATAATTAATACTTGCAAAATATAATATTCATGTAAATATGAGTAAACATTGGGATAAATAACCCATCACACATTATTTTTGAAGATAAAAAATTGGTTAAATTTAATTTGATAAAGAATGTCTATCGCATGTAATTTAAAGATTTAAAGAAATGCCGTTATCAAGAGGTTTCTGTTGTATAATTCTGCAATTTATAATCATTAACGTTTTTCTGATTCGACAGGGCTGAGAGCGGGCGCGGGGTGCGCTCGCCGCGCCGAACTTGAGACGACAGGGTGCAAGCTAAATTGAGACATCTCAACACGTGATTGATTGCCGCCGTGATTGGCAAGTTGCAACTCTCAATGGAGCGCATGCAAATTTTTGCATAAATTTTTTGTAGGTACAACATTGTGAAACCTTTCTCGCGAATTCGAGTACGAAAATTACATTACAGCCGAGTGCCTCCTGTGAGAAACATTCAGTCGGTCTCGTATGACAGCCCTTCACTCGTCTGTATCGATGTAGTCGGCCGAAAGGTGCGCGGCGGTAGGAACCGCGCGCTCAGAATGTGAACCGTTATAATCCCTCATCAAGCGTAATATGTTCAGTGTAAAAGGCATCATTAACGATTGCCTTAAAAAGGCAAACGGGAGCAATCATTAAAGTCGCAAAATATTATAAAAAGAAAATAAACAACAACGTGTCTCGTTACGCGAGTTTCCGTTGCTACGAAAGTGAACACAATGATGTCAGTGCGCCAATAAAAAGCCGAGTAAAAAATGCTCTGAATGAGTAGAAGCGCTTTGGACACGCAACACATGGCTTCATCGTAGTTCACAATAAACAGATCGAACGGAACTGTATTAGTAGCAATTAACGTGCAAAATGTCAGCATGTAAATTACACATTTATTGAACTTTAATTATAGTGTTGTTTTAACACTCCTATCTATCCCACATACCTACATGCTTATAAGAATTATTAACCTAGACTCATTCGTATTCATAAAAATAACAAAAAATCACTCGAGGTAAATTTTTAATTAGATTTATCTTATTACCATGCGACGGTTGAACTTAAAGACAAGTCATCTGTATTATTTTTACTCTAGTATGATGTGTGATTAATGACGACGGATATCATTAAAATACACCTTAACATATTTGCTCCGAGGATGTAGGGCGACGCAACCCTTGCAATGATGCAGAATAACAAACAACGTCTCCGTGTTACTAGCGGGATGATTAATTGTCACTATGCGCTGTGATTGATTAAGCTCTTTTCATAATGTTTTTTGTACGTAAACTATTTTTGCGGAACGACATTTCAATCTATTCAGCTCGGCTAACGTCTTAAGATAACATTTTAAAATGATATTTATCATTAAATATTTATGTAAATGTTACGGCCGTGGCGTGTGAACGCTTCCAATATTAAGAGGAGATTAAGTCAATCGTGTATTTTGTACGGTGTTTAATTAGGTGCAGAATCTGGAATTCGTGTTGTGTCGTGTGTTCGTCGGTGGAAAGCCACGGGGCGATGGTATCGCAGACGAAGGCAAAGCTCTGCCGAAACAGGGGCGTGCCGGCCGTAATTACAATCCCGCCACGCACAGCCGACCACTCGCAGGCCAAATCTCTCTGTTTACTAAAATTTCTTACAATCTCTTAACCGCTTTTTGGCACGCAAAACGTATTCAATTCGCATCGCGTGTGGATTAAACTTTTTAGTTACGGTTGATAACGCGGTAAAATTGTTTCGTAGATATAGTGTAGGCATGGTTATCGATTTCTGTTCGTTTGGATTTAAATGTAGCCATTAACAATTCTTTATTTGTATGAAATACGCCATGAAACCCAAAATTATAGAAAAATGCTGTAGGTTAAAAGGAAGATTTCACACGGGTTTCTCTCCAAATTGTTAAGCTAATTCATCTGCACATGCCATAGTTTCACCGGCAGGCAGGCAATGAAAAATCTCATGTTGTACATGAGATTCTTCAACCTTCATTTTCTTTTTGGAAACATAAAAGAATTCTCGTTAAGAAAACACGATGTTTGCCGCATTGAAATTGTTTATCATAATGCAGTATGGTTATTGTTTAAAGGGAGCGATATTATCCGAGCGGAGCCACGGACTCCCGGGGCGGTCATTGTATTCCTATATGGCGAATGTCAAAAGCGTCGTCTTAATTATCGGGCGCGGCTATACAATGCGGACTCGATTGCGGCGAGATAAGCTCGGTACACCTATCTGAGTCCGTATTGAATGCGATACGCCGGCCGGACTCGCGGCCCACTTACTGCCTTAATAATAACTTCAAACGTATGTCGCATTGTATCTCTGATTATTCCGATCTAAGCCCATTGAATAGAGATAAAACGTGTTTGAATATGTTAGGCGCTGTCAAAAAACGGAAAATTCAACATTGAATAAAAACGAAATTGATAAGTATACCTACGTCTTTGACGCCTCTTACTGTAGTATGAGTAACGTTCCGATTTATAACCAGTACAAACAATAACATTAAAATCAAAACAATACAAAAAACCTACTTCAATTATCTAAACCAGATTAACCAGATTACCAAATGTGGAATTTCTGGTTTATCGAGATTACATAGTTAAGGTGTATTATGGTGCAATTTTATTGTGTCAACCTTCTCTCGGTAAGTACTATTCATCATCATGTTTTTCAGGCAAGTGTCAGGAAACAATAATGATGGGATTTCCGATTTCCACTGACACGATACCACGTGGGTATATTATAATCGTTGCGGTTAATCTTTTGTCTCAACAAAGTTTCTCACGAGTTAAATGGTTAATTTAGTCACGTCATTGTATCATTACATATTGAATTGTCAGTATTTATGCTACAGCAATTATATCAAGGGGGCCACAAATTATATCTGTACTGCCAAAAGGAAGGCAATCGATGTGTTTAAAATAACTAAACAGTAAAGTTTTTGACATTCTGTTTTACTTCAGACCTTGTATCACTTCTGAAAATCAAAGAATAAAACCAGATTGTGATTATGGAAAACCAAGTCATCAGGGTTAAACACGGGTTTTTCAGTGCGTAAATGTGAAAACATGTTCTAAGAATAGTGTGAAGCACCGGAACGATTGTTATTCACCGCAAGTACTCAATATAAATAAATGCAAGATCTTTTTGCATGTTTGGTAATTCAAGTAGCTGGAGAAAGAAATATGATGAAAGTGAATACTTGAAGGTGAACTGGGTGCTAGGGAGCAGGGTTAACCTGAGCCGGACGCCTGCGGTCTCCCGGGCGAACCGCTCCCACTTATCTACTTACCACCACTACTTACAGAAGCCCTTGTTACAATTATCTCGCAACATATTACCGACTATTACGTAAATCTACTTGATAATTAAGTTACATAAAACACATTTTTCGTTTTCATTTTAATGTTATCATAAAGAACGGAATATTAAGAAGGCACATCGTAAGTTTATAAATGGATAAACGTATTTGTTTCTGGCTTTTTGAAATAGTCCGAGGAGTTGAGTCAGGGTTATGAAATCAATATCTGTTTTCCGTAGAAACATCGCTTTTATACATAGCTACCTGACGTTACAAACTAGGATGAGTATTAGCAATTATTTCTGTGTCTAATAAAATGAAGTATACCTATATGTTACCTGCATTCTGCTCGTAAATATTGTACAAAGTACATTGATTACGTTTCCGTACGGGAGCAATAATTTTGTTCATTTTATTTCAGCAGTAGCGCAGTGAAGTTATAAATTGAGATGTTCGGAGCGGCGATGGCCGTGCGACGCCGAGGCGTGGCGTGTTTTACGATTCCCTATGCGAGTACGTTTAGTGACCACTGCCGCAGCTTTCTAAGGTCCACTACAAGTAAACATCCGGCCACTTAACCGTTAACGTCGATAATTTCATTGACTTTTTAAACTAAGAATGTCTAGCATTCGTTCAATACTATTAAAAGACTCACCTTGACTGTTTGGTTCTTGAGTGGTTTATCAGGATCGTGGATGTACTCGAGCGTGATGCCGTAGAACTGGCCTTTGTTGATGTATGTGATCCGGTCATCCTCGCGCCTCTGCGAACTGCTGCTCGCGGTCTCCAGATGGTACTTGAAGCCGTACGGGGAAAACCTGCCACAAACAAGATTAAGTGTTTATATCGCCACCGAGAAACGACGAGTCGCTATGACATGTAAGACACCTGCGACTTCAAGATTTAAGATAAACACACAAAAACTTGCGTATTACGGAGTAGCGCAGTAGGCGACTTGTCGTTAATGTTTGTAGGAACATAAAATGCACAATAAGAGCTGGTTTCTGTAACATTTAGAAAAAGTGCGATTTCTTCTTTGAGATACTTATCTACGGATACACGTTCTCGACAATAAAGTTTCCATGAAGTAAAGCAATAAAAGTGTGCAAAAAGTGGAAATCTTAATTGCACCGGCGGTACAGCTTGTCAGCGGCGTCGTTACATAAAGGCGCGGAGATCCAGTTCGTAGTGCGCAATGAAAAACTGTGTTTTCTCGCGATTTCCTGAGTGCTGGACCGACGGAAGGAAAACCCCGCTAATTTAGCAGCGATCGCGTGCCGCGGCTCGTTAGCGACACCGCGCGACGTGCACGACTCCCGCGCACCCCGCGCCAGCGCCCCGCGCTGCTTGTCACTGCGCTGATCTCGACGCCCACGCTCGCCACTCTCGCGCTTACAAACTGCACCACCAAACTAACTAGTCATTATCGGAGCAGCCTATTGTGGCACAGACTTAACTTATGTAACATGATAAAAAGTAATAAATCGTTATGGAACGTTTAATCCTTTAAATCTGTCCGAGGAATGCGGATAAAGCAGTTTGCGTCGATTTAGTTCTACGGTTACACCATTACTTAAGCTTATTGAAAACAATTTGGTAAACAGCCCCGCTGATGTTTGCGATTTGAACCGAGCTTGTGAAGATAAAAGCCGTGTAATGCAAACGCAGGCCGACAGTGACGGATCGGTCGCGGCGGCGCGGGCGCTCGCCTATCTGATGCTCTCTAAGTGATTCCGAACACAATTTACATTTGCAATGTTGCTTTGTATTGTCATTTCAACTACCCTTATCCTTTGTTTACTTACACTTGATGGACTGTTCGTACTACAAGCAAGATTATAATTTTGTAATACTTCCCGATCAATAAATACAAAAGCAATGGGTAAAAAGACAAAGTGAACGATAGATATTTATGTAGGTATAACATACAGCCCCTGTGCGTACATGAATTCTTTGTATTCAGTAATAAATAACACATTGTTTTCGAATGAGCTTCATTACAAATTTCAGTGGCGAAGCAGCCAAAAAAAGGCACTTCCTGAGTGGAGACAAGAGCCTTGCCTTTCATGAATAAATCAATCGGCGAGGCGCGGAAATTGATGAGTGCGCAAAAAGTCTTGGAACGTAGCGACAACAAAGTGCTCGCAATAAAAACGCATGCCGCGATAAGAGACGGAGAGGCTCGCGTCCCGCAGAGCCTCCGGGCACTGCAGCCCAAATTAGATGCGCATAAATACGAACCCTCTATAACCATATACACTTGTGGCAAAAACAACACTTATTGGACCGTACAATAATTTTTTGCAGTTTTTCAGCGTCAGTCTAGGTAAAGCTCAACAACACTTTTAATTTATCATATCTCTATCTGGTTGACAAGCAATTTCAAAGAAAAGCCACGATCTCAGAAACAACATAATCTAAAGGACCAGGTAGCACAACTCGTAAGTAAAACAACAATGTATGAACAGAAAAACAAGTCTAGTTCTTAGAATTACTGGAAAAGCTTCGACTCTCTTGGATCAACTGTGAAATTCCTGACTACGTACGTCACCAACCAAGCGAATTCACAGCAGGGGGACACTATTGGTATTAAAAACCCGTAAAAATTACTCGTTAACGGCCATTAACATTTTTACTCTTTTTCCCTTGTCATCAGACCCAGGGATAAAATATGCAAGTCTATGTATATACTTATACGGACATTTGTTAATTATTGTCGACAGACTACTGGTTTTGTTTCCCATATAAATAATGATAAAAAACTGTGTTTATATCTGAAACGTCACACGGTCTTGAGCAAATTATAGAATGTAAATGTAGTTCATCCATAAGTATATACGAAACAGAGGCGCGCCGCATCGCTCAGTATCATTCTTTGATGGAAATTGAACACCATTGTGTGCTGAGACGAATACTACAGTTTGGGACACAAAGCTTTAAAAGTTTGCAAATCGCATTTCTCGCTGCAAAGGTACTTGCGAATATATTTCTGAAAAATTTTGATACTCCCACATGCTTTAAAAATACTTTAGCTGGTTTTGATAAAATCGACGGCAATCTTCAAGCTATAAACTATAGCAGGCCTATTTGTGAAAGAGGATGATGAAGGTTTGTTCGAAACATCATTGAAATTAAAAGATATTATCTTTTAATACTAGGGGCGGTGTGCGGTATAGGAGATAGCACGTTACACGCTACGCGGAGCGGTGGCATGGAGCTGGTGCACCATGCACGCGGCTGCTTAATGAGAACGCTTAGCCAGCGTAATGGCGCCGCGCTGATTGCCGGGTGCGGCTGACGACCGACACACGCAGCGACGCAACCCTATCATCATAGCCAAACTAGTATTATTTGCTGCTACTATTCCCGCAAACGATTCATGGAACCTTCCTACCAACCACGCTCGCAAAAATTGCAACAAACACGCGCTTGCAACTGTCCCAACACCAAACGTTTTAATCGCTACTCAATGTGAAAATTATAATGAAGGCAAATAAGGTTTGCCTGTAAAGTACTGTTCACGAGACAATAAAACAGATAAGTAGATTGCAACTCTCCAAGTGATCGAGCAAACGGAATGAAAACGTCGTTTCAATACAGAGGCAGAGGAATGCCGTTTAAAGTATACATTCATTTGGCTTAAAGCGGACAGATGTTAGGATCGCGTGTAATACCGCAATCCTGAAACATTGCTGCGATATTGCTCTCTACATTTATAAGCTCCGGTAATGAACTTGTAATATTAAGAAACATTAAAAATAACGGGGTTTTTCATTAAATATTAACTTTACAACATTATGCGCATTAACGTTATCAAATGTAAGCGGAAATACATATTTATAGAAATAAATTAAAGACAAAAAGTCGTTATATTATTTTTTATCAGTTTCTTCATTAATTCTGTGATACAGATAAGTATGTGTGCTGGTGCCTTTTGAAGTGATAATCAACACACACATTACTTGATTTAGTTACTATACCTTTAAAAGCTCATTCCTGTGTTGAAAATTCGAGAGGTAAATAAAGCGTCTGTTTGATACGTCGAAAGGTATTGGTGTACTTAACTAACCGGTAAGTAATAGACCAAACATTTGTGAGGGCGTTAGAGTTACTGACGCTGGCGAGGGCTGGTAATCGGACGGAGCGCGGCGTGCGGCGAGCGGCGAGCGGCGAGCGGCGAGCGAGCTCGTATCGACGACGAAGGTAATTTAAGACGGTAGAAGCGACCGCGCTATTTGGGCCAAATGCAAGCAAGTAATTATCGAGATAATAATGCTAATGCACTTATCATGTCGACGAGTGCTTCCGCCGGCGACGCGATGTTTTTTCCAACGATTTTATTTGAAGGGTATTTTGATGTTTGTCTTTTAAGTTAAATTGTACAATTTATTTACAAATCTATTGTAATTAAAGTTTAGAAAGCATAAGTAGTGACTTTAGAAAATACATTACAAATAATTTAGGAGTTGACTTGGATCCTTGTTTGCTAAAAAGGTTTGTTATTGTTATATATTGAGTCAACGACACAATGAACAAAAAGCAATGCTCGCTTTTTAATATAGTTATTAGATCACTTAGAAAAGGTATTTAAACATACTACTTATCATTGCTGAGTTTACTTACATCCATTCCTTTTCTTCAATCCAATTAGGTAGCGTGTAAATAAAAGCATTTTAGTATTCAATAGAAGATTAACAAGTACTCAAGTAGAAAATGTATATTGTGACGAACGACGCCGTAATAAGACCAGTTGACAAAGAACCATGCACATGAAAAATAACTACTAGGTACGAGTAGGTACTACGTGACACCTAGGAATTGTGAAAAACCGCTGACTCCTACGATAATTGTTTTACGTGGGAATTTTAACACATCTTGATCTAGAAATGGAAGAAAATCATTCAGTATCAGCAGTTTATCATCCCGCGCAAATTGTACCAACTGGGGAAACAAGTTGCTGGCTCGTAGGCGAGGAGCTCGCTACCAGTGCCCAGTGCACTGTTGCGCAATGTTACACCAAAATTTTACAGTAAAATACAGCTTTCAGTACTAATAAATAACATGCTGGACGTAATTCATGCACAGTGTCGATCATGGCCCGGTTACTGAAATAATGTAGACACCGCTGCTCTTGCAATTTTCTGTACCACTTTAAATGGACTGTGGTAGTAATATGATAGATTTTTTTATTTTTCTACGAAATCTTATATAAATTCATTTTTCATATTATTGTTTATCATATTTAAATTATGTTCGTGTTTACTTAGGATATCACAACAAGTTTAAAAAAATTAGAATATTTATTAACATAAACTGATGCTTAGGTATTTTTGGGTATGCTCGAGGTAATTTAATTTTAAGTATAAAATGAAATAATCTTAATTAAATGTATCGACTTTTAGTCATTGAGTCATTGTATAAATGACAATTTTATACGAGTACGTACTTGTGCGAATAACACTTACTGATAGGTACTTCCTTTGATAACTTTGTAGCACATCCACACTAATTAATGTAGGTACAAAAACATCTATTTTCATTTGGCAATTAAGAATTTGAATCCCTTTATAACATACATAATATGTATTATGTAAGGCTTGGGTTTTCTTGGAATACCGAGCATTCGCAACAAATCGACAAGATGGTTTTCATTTGTTTATGTTTTTTACCTAAGTAGTATTTAAATTCATTTTACTAAAACCTTTATGCATTCTTGTAACACTGGGACACAAACAACTTATTAAAAATTATAAAAAAATATTGTTTACTTCCAGTCCATTGAACCAGTAAACCCTCAAACAAATCACGTCCTAACATAGGCAGGCACGGTACGTTTTCGAGGAAAATAATTAAGACGTACCCTTCGAGTAAATTAACTTGTCAGTTAGGAAATTACTAATTCACACCTGCTTTTACTGGTTGTATTCAAAGATCACGAAATGTGAGTTAGCACCTCTTAAAAAACTATCCCGGTAACAACTTAACAACGGAACGGAAGAAAACAGTCGGTGCCGGCGCTCATTGTACACGTGATTCAATATGTCTGAGTACTTAATGTTCCAGTGCCAGTTTTCTAACTATACAATCAGCAGAATCGCTTGAAAAGTTTGTTTCGATGAATCATAGAATACTCTTTATTCTGTTACCCCATACAAATTGCGAGTGAAATTAAGAATGAATCTGGGATATAAATGTAGAAATTTTACATAGGGTTAGCGATCATCTTTGGTAATCATACAGTTTCAACATGAAAGTTCGTAGCAAAATTTAGTTTGGCGTAGCACTTGTATAGAATCGTCACATGAGTGAAATTCTTAAAAATAACTAGGGCATAGCATGAATGTAATAGTAATAGACACATAATAGGTTCCCACAGTAAAACACATGCTTGCCCCTTAGCTGTGTCGGTCCGCTACGCACCGCGTGCGGTCTGCGCACTTTTAAATAGAAATCAAGCAGCTTATTATATCAATACTTGTAAATTATTAACTAGCTAATAATATAAATCAAATGTATACAAGTTCTATTTTTATATTAATTAAATCTCATAAGATTTGAATAAAATAATGCAACTTAACAATGTGAAAATTAATACGTGTCACTGAATTTTAAAACACTTACGCACGTAAGAGCGAAGCTTAACCACAAATGTTAAAAACTTTTTTGTTACTAAATTATATCACATTTTGTTTAGTAATTTTCAACACTTAAATTATTAAAATCTAGACAAATATGTGTCGGTAGACTGAGAACCGCAAACCGCAAGTGTTTTATTTTATTAAGGTAGACAAGAAAAGCAAAACACAGTATATGTGAAAGAAAATACTCATAAAAAGTAAAAAGACAAAGCAACACAATGCACTGGTGTAGTTATTGCAACTTTATTTACAAACTAAATACTGATAATGAAAATAATTCCAGTAGTTGTTTGTGCTATAGTATTCTGGTTCCTAGTTCATATTATAACAACAACTTAGGTGTTAAGCAGAGGTTCTTGTTGATCTAGAACTTTATTTAACAAATTACACAAATCATTCACTTTTTCATTTATTTTCCCGCAACAACATTGTTGCGGGAAAATAAATGAAAAAGTGAATGATTAAAAATTATCTTTAATTAAGATTTCGTTGATGTCTTTTGTTCCAATGGATTTCATATTGATGGTTACCGCTTGTAAATAGTTCACAAAGGTTCCTTTTGTCAAAAAATTGTTTTGTTTTGTAATTTTAAAGTTTTAGGTATATTCCAAATAAATTCTGTGCTATGAGTTCAATTTTGTCAAAGCATATTCCGTCACCAGTATTTGCTAAGGTAATATCAATTTCACTTGAACCGGTAATAAATGCGAACAATGTAGGAGTTGAACATATTAAACCGTTTGTGTAGTTTTAGAAGCAGTTACATTGTCTCGCTCAATGTGTGTGTCCGCAGTGACCACAAAATGCCTACGTTTCCTAGAAAGGGCCACATTATAACCGTCATGCGGGGAGGTGCAAAGTGCTCGGTCAATATTGTCGTTCGGACCACTCACACCAGCAAATTACTTAAATATTACAAAAAAGGTTTGATCAAAACGAATTGACTGTTTACGTTAAGTGTTTATACCGGCCGCATGTTGTTTGGTTTTTGTCCTAAACTATACGGGAGCAATTTGTATTCCACTCACGGAAGAAAATACACACCAATGTTACATCAAAATAACATTGTGTCTTTGAAAACATGAATAGAAGTTTTGCAATTAAGCTAAAATTGTAGTCTTTGTTTTTTTCATTATTTAAGACCATTAACTTATTCTATTATATAATTTACATTATCTATACTAGATAAACTTTTTATTCCTTTTAAGAATATGATGTACCTACCTAATTAACTGTGATGAGAATTTTCATTAATAAATTGTTTCATGTTTGTCAATGTTACTGTAGTTGAGGACTTACTAAAGTAACTGTCTAAATTAAATACGAGTATCTCATATATATTATTATTGAATAATTTAACATAATAAGTAATTTACCCAGAATCTTTGAGACGTTTTAGGTAAAAATAATAAAATGCTAATTCGTCGAACTCGTATCGTATCAAACAGCAGCTTGTTTTCGATACTGTGCGTAAAAAATGACATTGCTGTGCTTGGGTATGAATGAATGCTGTATTACTTTATATGTGAATTGGTCTTACATTCCCGTGCCTTTAGGTCGCATTAGCACATTCTGAGATCAACACCATCGATGCTACTGCGGGATCCAGAGTGCCAAACTTGGAGGGTTAAGTTAGTACTTACAGTTTGGCGATTTGTATCTTGTCGGCATCGTTTTGCCTGCCGAAGTCGTGCCAGGGCCTGGTGCGCGGCGCCTGCGCAGGTGAGTGGTGCGCCGACGGCGTCCCTCGTCCGTCTTCGCCGACGCCCGGCTGCTGGCATATCACCGTGTAGTCGAACGACTGCGCGGACAATAACAAAAATTGTAATCAACGGCGCTAACAAAAACATCCAATAAAGGTAGTACGGTGCCATCTCTAGCGAACTTTTGCTGAGAAAAAGATTTCCATCGTAACATGAAACCCAACATTTTTTATGACATTTAACACATTCTTATTTGCATATCTTATTAGATTGACACTGTAGTACAAAATGTTAAGGAAATGTACTTATTATAATTCATTTTATTTTTGAACGAATTCAATATTGTTTTAAATTGTTAATTTTACCTTTGTATCATTTGCTTTTTAAATTTCGATAAGTAGGTACGATCTCAGAATTTTATTAAAAAAAAACGTGTAAAGAGATATTTAATGTCGCAATCTCCCATAAATTAAATCTAATTGGCAACTAATTTATGATAATGGTTACACATTAAAATATCATTGTAATTACGTCATCGTCACTACCTGTGCTCACAGCATTGAAACTAATTACAGTTATATCGTGAAAATGTTGGGCTCGGGATACTGATAACAAATAAGGAATTAAGTGTTTGACCAAGATAATAATGTATTCAGCTCTGTAGGAATGTAACATTCATGTTTGAAGTCGATGAACAAGTTCGGAACATTGTTCAGTAGCTATTGTCAAGTTTAATTTATTTATTGACAGTCCAGTCGTTCTTTTGCGCGGAGTTAACAAAAGGCAAAATAATAAATGTGCAATCTAGATCAGCCGGGTGGCAAGTAAGTAGTTTCAATGCTCGTGATCGCCACGCCCTAGGAACTGCTAAGTCCTTCAAAACCACTTAGCTCAACCAGATTACCGGTCATGTCAATTTGTTATTTTAATATGTAAACTCATAAATTTCAAGTCAAACACGAGGTGTTCGCAATTGTGTTGGTTGAAGGTCTCGACTCTATTGTCTGTACATCGACGCACAGCAATTAGCAGACTTAGCTATTATACCTATGTTATCTATTAGCCAATTACTCACTGCTGGTATTCTAATAAGGCTTGTTCATTATACTAATATTGGTTAAGGAGTCTAGTTAGAATGGTTATGTTTACCTACGTTTTCAAACTTAAATTCCCTATGAACCTAAGCAAACACCTATGATTTATATTTTTATAAGTAAATCTTGAATTTTTGTAGGTTTTTTTTTTCAGAGATAACTTTCTCACAATAACAAAGTACTTACACAATTTTCAGAAGGTCTCAGGAAGACTGTTCTTAAGAAGTTTTTTGCCGAAGCGATTACATTCACTACTGTTAGTTTGTTTATCCACTGAAAACGTCCGGTACATTGTGCAAGTACCTCTAATCACCTTTAAGTGAAGCTCAACATTGTCGCAATAGAATATCATCTTATAACAATGCAGTTTCATGTATGCAACTCGGCACAGCTTTCTGTTCTCACTACTGTGATGCATATGAGTCTTAGCACTAAACCTGATGATTGAGTCATGGAAGAAAGCTACCTTACTTATTATAAATTAGTGCTACATACAAAATGACAATAGTATAGAGCGCGGGTGGGCTTTGGCGATTGTGCAATCTACCACTTCAAAGAAATGGGTTAGATTGCAACTTTAACGTTACATCGGTTACAGTCTCGATATTTACATGCAAATGTATAAATGTACCTAGACATATTTTCAAAGTGAAAAACAGAGATGAAGTCTCCCTTATGGTATTAAAATAAAATAAATGGTCTATGTGAAGCCAGAAAGAGATATGAAGTGATTCCTCACAGCATGTATCTTATGGATGTGACTGAATGCATGAATGATTCCTACGATAGTATCGCAGCGATCTGTAAATACATCGATACATTAGTGTTCAGTGTTATTGTCGTGTGTGTGTGTGTGAAGCCCGCCCGCCCGCGCCCGTGACGTACACCGACCTGCTGAACGGCGGATGCGTGGTCTCGGGGAGTCACAGCGTCAGCTCCGATGCCGCTATCAGGTGACGGCAGGTCCACTGTGAGCCCAGCGGCCGCAATTACACTCTTGCTGTGATAGCGAGGGGTCGCGTATCGATCGCTAAAGGCAGAAGCTGATGCAGATTCCGCATCAGCATAAGGAGGTGCAGCCCTTTGCTGGTAACCCTCGCCGACGAAGTACTCTCTGTAGTAGGGCTCGCCGGCGAAGGTGGCCGGCTGGCGAGAGTACTGGTCACCGTAGGGGGTGGGGCTGGGGGTGCCTGGCGGCGCGAACATCTGGGCTGCGTACATGGCGGCGTCCGGCAGCAGCGAGCCGGCCGAGGAGGCGCGCGACGGCGCCGGCGACGGCGAGGCCGCTTCACCGGGCTCGCCCACCGCCACCTGCGGACACACGCGCCGGTTACACGCGCTCTCCCACGACAATTGTCCGCTCCGCAACGTCGACGCGTACATGCCGCGTCAAAGCACAGTTCACAGCTTCACGTACACTAATGTTGATCGATCGTATCACGTTCACGATTATCAATGTGTGTAATCCCGAAAAAGTGTAATGGTCCTTGGTAGTCGCCGAGGTCGGCGATGCACTGGGCGGGCAGCACTGCCGGCCGGACTGGGCGCGGGCGGGCGCGGCTAGTGCGTCGCGAGCGCGGTGCTCGGCGCATCGTACGACAAGCGCGATAAATAATACATGAGTGACCGGTACAGTAAGTGTGTGAGTGCGTGCGCGCGCGGCGGCGGCGTGCGGACGTGTGACGCACCTTGTGTCGCGGCGGCTTGAGCGCGTGCTCGGGCTCGTCGACCACCTTGCGGCTGAGGTCCTCGGGCTCGCGCTTCACGAGCCCCGCGTGCAGCAGCCCCGACAGCTCCGCCAGCTCCGCCCCATGCGCGCCATTGGCCGCCTTCAGCGCCGCGCCGGCCCTGCGGAGGGGAGACAGGCGTGATTGGCGACGTGCGCGCGCGCCGTTACGAGTCCGCCCGACCTCGCAATGCGCGCGCTAACTCGTCATACTATCATTCTCGCTCTAGGTGTTACACACTGTCAAATTGTCACATGGTATTTTCCTAGCAATCAAAATACAAATAAAATTATCATACTTGTTGCAGTTTGCAATATTATTTACATGATTGCAAGGTTTACTTTATATTACTTAGTAAATATCTAATCCTAGATAAAGTTATTTTACAGATATCTGGTCCGCACGCTCTACTCAATCCTAAAAAGGTATTTTAAGATAGAAGCCTACTTTCAAAACCGTATAATTTAAAATTGTTAACATTTCTTGACACTTTATCACTACAACTATTTATTTAAGCTTAATTTATTAGTCATCAAAATGTTACATTAAGATTGTTTTAACAAAAAGTTTAAGTGGATACCTAAGTAATTTTGAGACCTTTGTTTTTGTTCGTTTTTGTTATGTAGCAATCAATGTGGTGAGTTGATAATATTTTTGGTGCACGTAACAATTTTTAAATATATGTCTCGTTTAGTCTCACATTTCAGAATTTGTCAAAAGCAATCAAAAATTCAAATTTTTCAAAGTATTAATTTTATTACAACTTTTTTTTTAAGATTATTATTGATCATTACAATTTATTTCTTATTCTTTTCTAGTATTTAAACCGTATCTTATGTATCACTTTCTTAACCTGAAGTCATCACTGTGCTGCCATCTATGAGTAAGGATGTGAATTTTTTCATAAAAACGAACGCGAATTATTGCCACAACAATAATAAGTGAGGAAAAAAAACACTACATGCAGGTACGTACATAACAGCCGGTATAAAGAACGGAGCTTTTGGCTTTTTAGCTTTTTAGTTTGACTTAAAACGTTTTGTTTTTTTTTTTTCGAAATACATACATGCATGTTGCGTGCTTGCTTACCTACATGCTTTTTCGCCGTCAACTAAAAACTTAAATAATGATCAAAATTTTCTCTTTTAGCACACAAACATTTCACATATTGAGAAAACGCGCTATAGCCGCAGTCAAAATTCCGCAGCAATTGCAAATGGGCCGAGTGCTACGCCTAGCCATGTTAAGTCCTAAGTTATGTCATCAGTCACCATCTGCTTTATTAATCACAATTTATTCTTTAAATTAGGCGCTAATTGATAATTGTGTAAAAAACGATTAATTAAAGTGCCCTTATTACGTTCTACGAAGTGCTACGAAGTTCTACGAAATTCGTAGCAGTTCGTAGACCGTAATTACTAATTATTTCTGTGAAAGTCGATAACTACAACATGGCATCTTAGTTGGGGCATGGTCGTGGTTTTATCTTAGAGTATAATGTATGGTTCAGTTTATTTTTTTCTTTCTTTTTGTGGTATACAATTTTGATTGCCACAAGAATAAAACAACGAGCAACGGTAGCCGCTTAGATCCGATATCGTAACGAATATATCCATAGTCAGCACAATAATATGTTTACAAGGTGGAATGTCATTATTTAATCGACAAACAAGGTTGAATGTCATTATTTAATGGAACCATCTCAAGTCCAACTAAATTGCACAAATAAAAAGAGTAACGTAACGTTTAGGTGGTTTAATTAAATCGAATATTTTAGAGAGCAAGTTTCATACGAAGTGGTATTGTTATTGCATTGGATAAATGAAAGAAACGACAGACTCACAGTACTGTGAGTCTGTCGTTTCTTTAATTTGGGTCATCGAGATTATATCAAAATAAGCGAGTTGGGGTCTGCTCCAACTTTCTTGAGAAATGTGTACCAGGAAACGGAAGGTTTCTATTTGTGATGCGTACCTATGTACGAAGCTAACAAAGTCACCATAAATATGAAGCAATTTCAATATTTGCCATGAACGGCACAAGTAGGACGGTTTACATGTAATAGCGTTTGCAAGTTCATTTACATGGGAGCGTTTTGATTTGTTTGCATGTAAGCGCGCACCTCACGGGCAGCGCGGCGCGGGGCGCGGCTTTCGTCGGCCGTTGTCAGTGCGCGCCGATTTATGATAATTGAAGACATGTTTCACCGGCGCTCAGATGTTTATTTTAGATAAGAGACTCTCGCGGCACTATTTCATGCGTCCGAATTGGTCGGGACGCGCGACCTCCCGCGAGCCGAGCCGCGGACGCTCCTCGCCCGTGTCCGATTGCAATTCTCGCTTTGCTCATTCTTAACGATTTATGCACGCGATTTGTAAGAGAAACGCGACGAGTGTGAAATCGCTCATTCGATAAGATAAAGCTCAGCCGTATAAAATATTTCTGTATGTATGTATCGCCAAATTTCCGCAGTGCGAGTAACTAACAACGCCACATGCGAAAAAAGCAAGTTTAAAAACTAAAACCCGACTTCTGAAAAATCACGCTCTAAAAAGTATGAAACAAGAAAATATTTCGGACAGAAATCAAGACATAGGTACAAAAATGGCCAAAGTAAAGCCGTAGTCGCATGCCATTACAATTTTGTAGCCGACAGGCATGCGACTACGGCTTTACTTTGGCCATTTTTGTACCTATGTCTTGATTTCTGTCCGAAATATTTTCTTGTTTCATACTTTTTAGAGCGTGATTTTTCAGAAGTCGGGTTTTAGTTTTTAAACTTGCTTTTTATTTCATTTGTTTTGGGGTTATAATTTCGTATTATGTCTTTCATTGACTTGAATGTGCCCTGACAGCTGAGAGTATGTCATGCTCACTCAGATGTCTCGCTGATGGTGGCGTGTGTGTTGGATCATTTAGCTCCCTTCAAAATGGTTGAGCTGAATGGTGCTAATACATGCGTCATGTTCGTGAACGGGCGCCGTCAGTTGGGACTGGTCATCTCTTAGCCGTGACTTATTTTAATCTTTGAATTGTTTCTTTTTATTACGGACGCTTTTAACGTGCGCATCTTTTTACATTGTTCTCACATGTATAATATAAACATGAATGATGTAACCACTATTTTGTAACAATTATTTATTTAAAAGAGTGTCCGTGGAGTTTCTGGCCCGTTCTTCTCCATAGGTACCTACTACGCTTTGGAATGGGCAACTAGCTTCATATTTCTGACTGACCCACTCCTTGACAATTCAAAAGTGCCTGTATATGGTTTAATTGAAATAAATGCTTGGAGTTTGAGTTTTGAGTTTGAGTAATAAAGTATTTGCAGACCCGCTACATTATTTTTTTTGTATAGGTTTAATTGTATAATAGGTATTCATTTTACAGTTGCGCCGTACGTAGCACAGTCTCACTTTTGCATGTTTTTAACAATTTAAACATATTTATTTAATTTGAAAATATGATATATATACATATTTGTAATGTGCTCGTCAAGCCCTTTCATTTGATACCAAACATGGTATGATTATAAAAAAAAAATTTTTTCGTTCGTCACTTTATGTCCTCTAGAGGGCGCAATATTGAATTTAATGTAACGTGTTATAGCCTATAACCAGCGGACGATCAGAACGCTTCCAACGATACCTCATTTGTCAAATTATGATCAGTGGTTTAGAAGTTATGAGGTTACAGATGAACATACATACATACATACATACATACATACATACATACATACATACCTACATACATACATACATACATACATACATACATACATACATACATACATACATACCGGTCAAAATCATAACCCTCCTTTTTGCTTCGCCGAAGTCGGGTAAAAAGTGAAACGAATTTGTAATTTCACGAGAAACAAACTGAGTTGTATCTCTGTGATATTTATTTTGATGTTGTGAAGGTTTATCCCGCCAACTTTTTTGCGACGCATGCAAATTAAATTATTGGTATTAATCCGAGGTCGGTATGCCGGCGGCGTCGCGTAGATATCGTTATTCATATGCGTGGAGCACAATACGGTGTTTGCTTGTCGCTTATTGTTGACGCTTGTACAAACGGGACAAAGCGCGCCTCGTTGACAGCTGACGCTTCGAGCCCTATGGGTGCTGCCACTATGGAGTAGGTACCGGGCTGCTTACGAAAGTCTCTCTTATCTGATATTTACATTCAAAATGGATCATATAGCAAAACATAACACCGTTGAAGCTAATTAGATAAGTCACCGAGACAGTTTCTTTTGTTTTTTTTTTTGTTTTAAATTATTACAGAGTACCTACTGATCGATATCAACGATAAGGGACCTTTACTATCGCAGAGAAACTATATTTTCCTAAAAATATAAAAAAAACCTCTCTATAACTCTCCGTTTTAACATGATAAAAAACCGGCCAAGTGCGTGTCGTACCACGCACAATGAAGGGTTCCGTAGTTAGGATGAATATCCCAAGAACAAACTTAACATTGTAGTTGACAAACTTGTTCTCCCATACATTCCAACTGCAAATGTAAGTTTGTACGCACAATATTGAGAGATTTATCATGTTATTTAAAGACCAAAAACTTCTTATAGGTTTTCCTGTTGGTCCAAAATTTTAGGCTCAGTAGTTTCGGAGATAAGGGGGGCAATGGTTAATTTTTCATCTCTTTTTTAAATTATTTAAAGGTAAGTATTTATTTTAAAATTAAAATATTTGAGTTCGTCGCAACAAGCCCTTCGATTTGATACGTCACACGGGACAGTTTGCATTTTTTTTATTTTATTTGCCTATAATTGGCTCCCCAAAAGTGCACCCATATTCAAAATTCATTTATTTACGTTACACGTCCGTGTTTGAGTCACAGAAATACATAGGTGTACCAAATTTCAACTTAATCAGTGCATTCGATTCGGAGCAAATTAGCTGTGACAGACGGACAGACAAACACACGAGTGATCCTATAAGGGTTCCGTTTTTTCTTTTAAGGTACGGAACCCTAAAGTACAGCATTAGTTATGCTGATAAGTAAATCCATAGACGTCTTATCGAGTGATGTGCCCCAACACCTACACTTGTCAGCATCTAAAATAAATGCCAAACTTTTCTCAGGTATTTATGGCTAAACGAAAAAAGTTCAATGATACGATGCATCATGATTAATCTATGCAAATTATTGTTGCTATGAGTTTCTTTTCTACTTCACCATTTTTTCACATTTTCATGATATATTTTGCTTATCATATTTTACAAACGGAAGACAGTTTTTAAAAGATGGATTTTTTAAAATTAATGTTAGGGAGATGCATCTTCACAAATTCCCCTAACATTGCCGGTGTGTAAGTATTTCTCGAAGTCGATCAGGTAGCGGAATAAATTTCCCAAACTGTTAATCTGATATCAGTGTCATGTTGCTTGTGATTAACATAACAGTAACTGTAATAAAAGGTAAGAATGATCACCATCTCTAGCTGTGTGCTACATTTTACATGCAAATATAAATTTTCTTATCAAAGCGGGATCGGTTCGTCGCTCGGATGCAATTGCCATTATAATTATTTGCAATGTTTACTTAACACCCTTTCACACATGATGAGATCTCGACAATACGATGCTGAGGGTGCAGGGGTCGCGCCGCTCATACATGCGTTCAATGCGTTTATCGAAATACCTCTTACGGTATACAAAGGATACCATTCATAAAACTTTTTTATTTTTGATCTGTATGATTTTTTTTTAAATCTTGGTATAGATATCATCATATCGAAACTCAATCATAGGTAACTTATCTGTGGTTTTAGTTTTTAGTTTTCACACTTTAAAGTTAGATAGGTACCATTTCTTATTATTTATAATGTTTAAGATAGTGTCCATATTTACTACTCTACATTATTCTTGTTTCTTAGCTTATTCCAAACATGGTACAGTCGTTATCTCAGACATGAATGCTGAAAACTCTCATGTAATTCCACGGAACCTTTGATAATAACTTAATAAGCTAACATATGCGTAGCGGGTTCTATCTATAACAAAATCTGAAGCGGCGACAGTTTATCCATCGTTTGACGAATAGATTACAATCTACCGAACGATAAACGAGACGAAGGAGGCGCTTGCAGCGGATGCGACCAACGTAATTTCATTCTATTTGAATATATCATTCGACTAAATGTAGGTTTATTGCTACTTTTCTCACGGAACTAATACATTATCAAAAACTTTAATTGAAAACGATTTCGCCATTTGTCTAAGTCATTAAATTGGGCGTTTGATTGCACATAACTGTCTCTGGCCATTATTTTCCCGATAAGTTATTCCCTTAATCGTAATTAACTAAGTATCTATAACGACAAAGTTTGTAATAATAATCAAACGCTGGACTTTTGGCATACCACTCTTTAACGACTTCTTTGCGCAGCTGTTGTGAATATATTCGCATGATAAAGAATGGTCAAGAAAGAATGGTCAATCCCCATTTCCATTTTTCGCTACGTGATGACCGAGACTGTCAGGGACATAACGATGTTACCATCTTTTTATGCATTATCCTCATAAGAGGGTCCGTTATATCCAAGGGAGTTGAATGGTATTAACTACTGTGTCTTTAACAATAACGACGTATCTTCAAGAGGAAACCGGTTCTAGTTCTAAATGGGTCACACGGTTCCAACTCCCTGAGTTTTTGTTAAACCACCGCGACATTGACGACACATGCGCTCAGCCCGCTCGCTAAATTACGCAATTCACTTCTTAGTTTTAGTATATAGATAGGTTTATTATTTAGGTATTAGAATCTAATACAAATTGACGTTACATAATTATACCTAAAGTAGTATAATACGACGAGTAATTAAATTGTATGTACTAAATATACAAACCACATACAACTGCTTACTTACGTACATAGTAATTAAATGCGTAGATAATTTCTATCATTAGCTCGTAAACTAAGTTAGGTACATTAGTGTGGAGAAACCGACTTCCCGTTAGTACAGCAAGTGCGAACAGTGACAGGGTCAAGAGGGCGAGGCCCTCCCCAGAGGCATCCCGCCGCGCGTTTCTATGCTAATCTTAGCGTTAGCATTCGACAACCTCCGACAACTATTAATGGTTATAGCCGCCGTTTCCATTTAATACCCGTAACATCCGCGTAGTCCTGTGCTTAGAGCGCGGTTAGCTGCGCCCGCGCACTACGCAATGCGTTTACGAAACGCTTTCACGCCTACGTCAACGAATCTCGAAGGAATACAGACGGAACTAGTTCATTTCTACATCTATCGAGCATTCAATTCAAATAATACGAGCGATTTAGACAACAAATAGTGTGCTTCAAACCTGACGATGCACTGGCGCTGAACTATTAGCATACAAACGCATTCGGAGACACAGAACGCGCGTATGGGTGCGGGCGACTGAGAGCATTCGTTATAATTTTGAATGTATGAATGAGCAATAGCGGCGCGCGTTGAACCGAGCGCGTGGGACGCGTGCCGACAATGACTCGCGACAAGTCCTGGGCGTCCTTGTCAATGTGAGCCGCTTCCAGCCACATCCGTCTATTGTCATTATTTGTATTTATGCACTCCCGTAAACAGTGACGAGCATGACGGGCGAAATGGAGTCGACCAAGTGTCACATTCTGGAGCGCAGCCCGCGGCTCCGCAGCTCCGGCGGCAGGCGTGCGGCTCCGACGTGTGTGGTGACACGTGGGAGGCTTTTACCACTTCGACAGTTCTCTATTCTTATGTGAACAACTTACATAACACAACACCAACTTCCACACATACCAGTTATTCACATTATTCAATATATGTAGTTTTTGTTGACAGCAAAATTTAATTCAGAAATTAACATTTTCACGGATTTAAAACTAGTTTCCTTTATAACTAGTGTTTATGGAACATAATAAAACATTCATAAAAGTTTAAATGGCCTGTGTAGGGTCAAGTTAACATTATGCACTCCTTGTATTAAGAATGTGACACGGCGTTTGCTCATTTTTGCGTCGCTATTCAAAGGATGCTGTTAACAACCTCTTTCAAAGAGCGAGTATAATTTGATCGGGGTCGCGTTTCTATGGGAATTCTTTGAATGCACCGACTGTATTTATAATTATTTCGAAATTTAAAAAAAATATGTATCAGTTCCATTCTTTTGGGGATTTACATCTTATAAAGTATCTAATTTTTGTTTTTCTTAATTGTAATGAAATTACAAAAAAACACTTCATTTATTTATTTTTAAGTATTTTTAGTTATTAATAAATAATCAATAAATCGATATCGAAAACGATGTCACAAGTCATAATTTTTCAGCTAATCTCAAAATATTTATTTTAAAAACACATGTTTCTTTTGCTTTAAATAACAAAAATATGTAAATTTCGGAATGATATACACAGGCAGCTCAAGGGGCGCAGGGGAGCGGGGTGTGCGGGGATTCGCGGGTTGCGAACTGCCATTTCGTTAATCCCGCCATAGGTATTCAAATGAGCGCTCATGATTTATTGAGTGGAACATTAACATTTTTATTATTTGTTATTCTTACACCTTTCGATGGGGCCGGAAGCCACGCGGCGTCTTGTCTCAGTGTACTCGTCCGTGAGACTTGGCAACACACACAACCCCCGACCCCGCCTGCCTATCAACGTGCACAAAAACTCTACTACACAAAGATAGCATATTATCATAGTTTACATATAAATTTTACGCGAATTCATTCCGTATTCACCGCGCCACGAAATTCGGCGATTATAATGATAATTGCTCCGATACACGAACGTTCAATTTGATGTACGGCCGTGAGAATCGACGATTGATTTTCCGCGATCATTTTCTGATTCTACTTGATTGTTAGGTATCGATATTTGGGATTGGATTTGCATATTCGATTATCTTTCTATGTATTCTTGATATATATGTTAGTATTTATGAGTAATTAATTACGGCCGATGCTTATGTGTTTAGAAGAATACTTAATGTAAGTATCTAACACTGTATTTATAATAAATAATAATGTTTAAAAAAATCATATTTCAGATATAATGTGACACGCCTAACTGGTACAACGATAATATATTTCCAAGTGACAGTTATGTATATGATAATGTGTAAACACTCTAGAGCCAATTAGTAAAAGGATGACTAATGAGTTGTGCAGTCCATGCAAGATTCAGAATAAGGAAGACATAGTGTGTGGAACTCACGGCCAGACATCGACAAGTTTGGCATCTTTGTGCAGGTTGAGGTGCGTGTCCTGGCCGAGAGGCGGCAGCTTGTAGTACTCGATGGGCTGGCCCTGGCCGTCGTCCGCCACAGCGCCCAGCACCGACGTGGCCGCGCTCAGCGGGTGCTCTGCACTGGAGTAGTAGGCGCGCCACGACTCGCCGCTCACCTCCATCACCTCTTTGCGTCTTCTGCAACAATACAACATACTTTATATAAATGCCCAACAAAAACACTCATCAACTTATATAAAACATTAATCGTTAAACTGATCGCTCCACTATTTGTAATGCTTCATTCAGTCCGTAGTTTAGAGTAAATCGAGTAAACATAGCGTAAAATACTGGTATACAAAACCACTGTAGTTTTACGAATGAGTCGACTACAACTTACGAACCAGTTATTAGGCGTGACCATTTTGGTACGGATACTGACCTTAGATGGTACCCACCGCGGTCATCGCATAATGTGACGCTACGTTTGCTAATTGTTGCGCACACAGAACATGAGTCAGCACTGCTGGTGTCTGGTGCGAGAGTCCAACGACTAGTTATCGGAACGGGCTTCGACACACGCAGGGGCGTTGTCTAATTCGGGTGATTTTATGCAAGTTCGCCGTAGTACTCATACGTCACGCGGCCGCGGCCACCGGGTCGCCTGCTGGCGCAACCTGATGTAGAACAGGTCTGAACCACTCGCAGAACCGGAAGGATACGAGGCAAATCCCTGCTCCCTCGCTAACCAGTTTAGGTCGTCTGACGTCACGCCCAGCGGTATCCGACGATGCAGACAAATAAATAAAAAATGTTGGAAGCACGCGTCGGACGGGTTTGACCGGATCGTAGTTCTACCTGATTCCTGTTCCTGGTGTGTTAATACATCTTGGCATTTGTTGTGTGAAATGTGACATACTTATACGCTCCCACTTTCCTGCGAGAGTATGGTCGCTGTGGACAACTACGACATGAAAGATTTTCCTGGTTCTCCCCATAAACTAAACCAAGTTGACAGTTTTATCCGGGTCAAAAAATTAGCCATAGTAAGTAATAGGAAGATATCCAATAATCTAGATAATTTAGTACTATTAAGATTCCAGCAAAAGTTACGTAAACCTAGTGCTAATTTTGTAACTATGAAATGGGAATACAGGGTATTCCAATTATAGAGTCGCAAGAACTTTTAAACAAGTCATTATCGTGTTACCTCACGTCATTACCTAATCAATGAATTAACCCAGGCTACAGAATGTCGCGTTAGTGTCAAGTAAGAATAGAATGTGCGAATTGGATCAGAGAACTGGAAAAGCCAGCTTCTGGCATTTAACCAGCCGAAGCGTGAGTCATTTGACGAGTTAACTGGCAGGCGGAGGCGCAGGGGGCCGGGCGGGCGGCGCGGCTGCACCACGTGAATGAGATTCCGGTAGGTGCGCACGTAAAAATCGTGCAACGAATCTAACAGGTTTGCTGGGGTCCTTGCGAGGCCACCGGGACTGGTCTAACCTGCCCTGTGCAGCCGAACCTCGAATTTCCGATCGTTTCCTATCACGTTTGCCTCGAATCGATATATGTAAACACACGAGCTTGTTTACATTATAAGCTCATTCGATTGCCTACGTTCTGGAAGTATTCGGAGCATGGCGTTGTGCAACCATTTTGACAAAGCTTCGCTTGACTGGCACCTCTATAAATAATTAATTGATTACTCTTTTCTGGTTGTCAATTGTTCGAGCCATTTAATGTTTCGCAAGTTGCCTACTCCTTGCGTATTTGTTTGGTGTTGACTATTGAATGGAGCGATTAGAAAGTATCGCGCACAGCTGTCACGACGAGACGTGACGTATGCTAGAGCGGAACGGATGACTTTGGCAAAGGGTTGGAGATGGAGAAGCCTTGGTAACGCAAACAATGCATTAGACATGGACGTTACACGCACGATTTTTCTCAGACATCTTACAACATCTTTGCAGGTAAATAGATAGTCTTGCTGTGCTCTTTTGGGCACTTTTCCTGTTGACAGCGATGCGGACGAATTTTTTTGACGCCCTATGATTAATATTATTTTAAGGCTGTAAGTTTTTAAATTGTGTAAATATTATCTTAGTCTTGCTGTTTACAATTAGGATGAAAGCACTTCCTAGCATCTAAAACCCGGAATGTTTATTCACTCCAAAAAACATGACATATTTCCGAAGATACGCCTGAGTGAAAGCTCTGCTATGAAGTTGTCTCAATGAATATGAATTTCATGCTCGGTCGAGTCGGAGACATTGCGGGATGGATTTATCGGAGGTGTACAGCGTACCTACAGCGAAACGATCAGTCGGCGGCGGCGAGTTTCGAAAGGCGGCGCTCGTCCACGTCCACGTCCGGCGACGCGTCCAACTATCGATCATTCGGTTCGTTAATAAATAACACGTTGGCGTCGCCCGCCGCTTATCTGCTGCTCGGGCATGTGGAAAAATTTGGTGTAGGTGTCGTAACGGAGCGGCACGCATGTCTCGCAGGGTTGCGTGAGCCCGCGCGCCCGCCGCCCGCCTGCCGAGCTTATCCTCTCCGGTCGTTGGCACTGCAGTCGCAGCTCGCGGCTTTATTAATAATCTCTTCATTAAAATCCGAGAAACTATGATAAGAGAACTACTCGATAGTTCCCTAATAGAATATATGCGCAGTAAGATCTATTTGTAGTCTAAGTAGCTAAATTATATCTTTATCCAATCTACCAGTAAACACTAAAATGCCAATATAATCATGTAGTCCTTTCATGGTGTAACGATGCAGACTTTCACGTCGGTCTGTTTAACCTGTCTCATATGCAATAACCTCACGTAGATATGTATCCATAAACGTTGTTGTCTCACTGCAGATATATTGAATCATGCGTGGCGGCGGAACAGGCCGCGCGGCTTCACCTCGCTCACCCGGCAGGTGCAGTACCTACCTTCAAGGGAAAGTGCAGGGTGCGGCTCAAATCTACGCATGTTTTATCATCGATGATAAGAGAAACTAGTACCTATCGCGACTAACGACTCATTACCAGCGCTCAGCGAGACGTGATAGAAACTGATGATTTAAACGATTATTTTTCATTAGACCATAAATTACATCGTAAGTAGTATCTACGTACATATTATGGAACATACCTACCTACATTGAAGCCAGCTCTTCAATGCTCTTTTAATTAAAACTTGCTTCTTGAAAACTCTTAGGAAGCTCAACGAATTCAATCAATATTGAGTGGTGCAGTGATATGGTATTAATCTATATGTATAAACGTACTCATAAGCATTAGAATTTATGTTACGAATAGGTAGGTAGGAATAGTACTTATAAAAATAACGAGGAATTAGTACATTCATCATTGGGGTTTATTCATAACCGTGTGACGTTCAAACGTCATACATGTATGGTTAAACAGTCGCTAATCATTACTTAACTTTAAGCAACGTTTCTAAATAAACCCCATTATTATTAAGTGTTTCTCACGGTTATTAAGTAGAAAACCACATTTATATAAATTGACAGAAAACTAAAATTCCTATTAGTTGCAATAATATATATCATGCTAATTGCTCATTTAAATCGAATAACCTTAAAGAAAAGATTTTTCCTATTAGTGCAAAACTGAAAATGTATCATTAATAATCCATTTTATATTCCCACATTAAAGCTAACGATTCGAGGCGGAATGTAACTTCGCTGCATTTTGTCAATTAAAGAATTCGCTGGCTTGGATTGTCGCAGCGCTGAATGCACACTGTTATGGCAGTACAAAAAATGTACATTCTTCATACCAGTATAAATAAATAAGGGATGAGTACAGGGAGCAGCGAGCGCGAACGCAGCCACGCCGAGCTCAACTAAACGAGGAGCATTTTCGACAAACCTCTTTTTGCGTCCTGACGAGGAACGCATATGCGATGATTCATTTACGGAGTTCTTCACCGTACAAGTATGGCCAACATTATTACTTCTGTTTTCTTGGCAGCATTATGTACGGTCAACAAGAAATGTTTTCTCAGAAATATGCGCCCACGCAGATTAAAGATGGAAACGCAACATGGGCACTAAATAAATCATGTCTCCTGTCTGCGTAACTAGTAGCATTCAACTCTGAAAGTTTAACGTCGCTCTATAATTACGCGCTGAAGCTTACAATTACTGACACTAAACAAGCGACAATAGGCTTTACATCTACATACATTTAGAATTTCGGTATCTATGAATTATTATCAGGTGTGATCATATTCAATTTTCGATTTAAATTAACGAAAGACTATAAATAAAAGGGGTGATATTGACACATCGATACCGTTTTGTTGGGGTTCTCTCTTTATTAGCGAATGCCATAAATATAGGTGCATTGTATTGTCAAGTTTGTATAATTGTTTATATTCTATTCAAAGATTAAGACCGTTATTTCTCCAATCGTTACTAATAATAAGAATTCTAAATTATTTTTAAATATGGTTGACCGTATTCACGTCTCTTTATAGAGTCACTCATATCATTTTATTTTAAATCTGACCTTTGGCAGGAAATAAAAATTTATTCAGAGCGCATTAAATTGTTATTCACAATTCTTTTTAAAACCGTTGAGTGACCGTTGAGTGACAACGCTCAGTAGGTTGACGCGGCGGTTGAATGCGACGTTAACTCGCGTTTATAAGAAGTGTTCTTTGTATTGTGCGTGCTCGGTCGCGCGGCCGCCGGTCGCCGGTCACCGGTCGCGTGAAGCCGTCACTGACATCTCGATCAATACGCACTTCATGTACAAAGGAGAATAATTGTTGTAATTGAAAATTATACATCACTTTTCAAAGTTATAATTTTTATAGGTAGGTACATCACTTCTCAGTCTATATGGATCTGTATTGTCATACCTACCTTTATCTATTTTCTTAGAATAATTTTATATACTTTTTTGTAAAGCCAAATAACATTACTTTGAAGGCCTTCTTTTATTCAGCAACACTATGCTCACATTGACAGAGGCTACGCGCATAACCTAAATTACAAACCCTGAACTCACGCCATTAGGAATAAAAACAAAACAATGAACATTACATACGGCATGCATGTAAAAGACAATTTGTGCCATTTAGCAGTGAGGGGAAGTGCGGAAATAGAGACGGTATTGAAGGCCGCCTGCGCCGGTCTGGGACGAATAAGAATATGCTCGCAATTATTTCACCGCGCGAACACGACAAAAAACTGAACAAGCACTTATCATCGATCATTTTAAAACGAATTATCTTTAACTACCATTTAACAATAAATAAACATCCCGTTTTAAAAAGCGTACGAGATAAATATTATTATGTTATCTGGAAATTAAAAAGAAGTAAATTGAGAATGTTTCTAACCACGAACAGCTACATAAAAATATTACACTAATCGTCTTAACGGCCGAGACGCGAGACGTACAAATGTTTCGGTTTCACTACAAATCAAAATGATATATACAATCGAAGTTGCACGCATTAAGCTCTAGTTAAGCTCGCGTAAAGTGTCTTATTAGAAGAGTTACGAGCTTAGAAAGAAGGAACGCCCGCGGCGCCCGCTCCTCTCTAAACCCAAAATAAATGCATCATTTCCGTTTTGTCTGACTTTTCTAATTTGAATGCTGTGTGTGGTCCATGTTCATCGAGAAGGCGTTACTTAATAGCTTGTAGAGCCTTTATTATAAATCAGACCTACGAGCAGTATAAATCTGTAAACAATATAAATAGTGTAAACGAATAATAACTTAAATGGTTTCGTGAAGTAATAAGTTGGGATGGTTGTGTCGTTATCTCGAGAAACAAATGAAGAACAATATTCTCAAGGGAAGCTGAGTCCGCGGCGCAGTTCTGTCATAGTCATGTTTGGGCTGAGCGAGTGAGCGCCTGAGCGACTCGTATCGGCTGATTAAAGTCTGCACGTTTCAATGGAAATGTTAATGCTCTCGATTGTGTGCTAAACGTGATATTCACCGAACGACCAACTGAACAAAGAGACCATATCTATAAATTTCATGATGCGAACTATACGAATAAAAAACCTATAAATGACACTACAAATGAATTTTATTCTATAAAGCAGCAATAGTAAAAACTTTGATACGTATTCTTGGATAGATTCGGCTGCTGTCGTTAAATCACCATGAAGGTATAAATTAGGAGCTCCGCGGTCCGCGCAGACGCACAATACGGCGCGCGCATTGTGCCGTGCCAATTGAAACAGGTTGTGGTTGGCAGGTATCTATATAGCGTGATTTATGCCCGATTATGTTATACTCCTGGGACTATAATTAAACCGCAAAGCCATTATTCCCCAAAGATCTACAAGTTCTGCGACACTGCCCACGGAAATATGGCAATGCTGATTTAATGCATTCAGATTTGTTATCGCATTGTTTTACGTAGATGAACTGGTGAGGCTATTAAGGCACTGATGAATTGAGCAACTATTAGTCAGATGTAACAGATTAAACACGATTTAAATCGATGTCTTACTGTGCTAGGTACCTATCAGCCAGACACTTAAAGTTATTTACAAATTCCATTCTTAGCTCGGTTCGATCATCCGGACCGCTAAGTAAACACCGTCATTTAGCAGTTAATACGTAAAACCGTTCTAACCACTGCCTAAAAAATATTCTTCAAAACGATTAAGAAATACCTGTACCTACAGATAGACAAGTCAATAAGCTTTGTAAAACGAATGTAAATATTTGTCGTATTAAGATAATTTATCAGAAATTCTGTACGAAAAAAGTGCCACAAATAATAAAAAGTGGTGTAGTCGTAGTAAGTGGCGATGCGTGGACATCGACCGGTGGCAGCGCAGGCGCCTCGCGGCTACGCAGCTTTTAAAAAATCGCAAACAACTCGTCAGCAGCCTGACAATTGTGAGAACGCGATCAATTATCCTGTGCAAATAGTAATTGTCAACAATAAATAAAGTATGAATTAAACTGCGCAGGAACGTTTTCATTATCGGTACACTGTTAAAATAGCATGTCAATCATTTTACGAAGCAATCAGCGATGGCCGCGATGGCCGCGATGGCCGCGATGGCAGGGCTCGAGATAAGCTTTTAATTACCTCCAACGCCTATTTACATATTGTAGGAGATACTCGGGGATATATCGCAATTAGGGGCGTGTGCTTCTTCCTTTTACGCCTCAGAGTGGTTGGGTTCGTTGCAATGGATAACATCTGTTTGACGGTAAGATTAAATGCTCTCACGAAGAAAATTTGCAATAAGCTGCGCGCCACACATGCGAGCTGTCTGAATTGCGATTTCCATTTTGTAAAACATTTAGCTACGTCCACTGACACCATATTTTATACTCCTAGTTTCGATTAATACGTAGGTATAGGTACGTCTGTATGGATAACGATTTGCATTCTACAAAGTACTGCGCAAATCTGAAATAAGTTTGCGTATATTATGTTTAGCGTTTCAGCTGTCTTGCTTGCACAAGTTTTGTTAGATATTGTAATTGAAATCGGTTTTCACTAAAATAACAAATTAGTTTATTTTAGTTACAATAATTTGAATAAACCGATCATATATCATCCCATGATATAAGTTGACCAGGTTTTTTTAGATTGGGTGGAAGCTCCAAATTCCAATTCATAATTGTTATTTTTCATATTTCATAATGTTAGTATTATTGAGCCTAATTTATGGAATACTAGCTTTTGCCCGCGGCTTCGCCCGCGTGAAGAGAAATTATCCTATGGGAACATAACACTGCGATAAAAGTATCCTATATGTTAATCCAGGTTATAAACTATCTGTGTGCCATATTTAATCCAAAGCCGTTTTTGGATGATTGAGTAACAAACATCCAAACATACAAAGTTTCACATCTATAATATTATATATATATAGATATAGTAGGATTGTTGATAACTTGGGTTTGTACCTATATTATAAAATGCTTCAACATCCTGCTTATTTTGTTCATTTTCTAAAAGCCCTACCAAGAAATTACCATGTCTAAGCTATACTTAGATGCCATACTATGTAAAGGTATTTACGTAGCAATTCTAGTTTATGTAGATAAAGACAGATTATGTATATTAAGAAAACTATTAAGTGATAAAGTAGGTGACTGTTCAATATAGTCTATATTTGCTTGTTGGTGAAGGAAACGTATAATGCGCCAAATCGGCGCCTACTAATTGCGGAGGTAGATAATTTACGAGCAGTCTGAATAACCCAGCGCCGCCGCCGTCATCGTCAGCCTTCCGCCACCACTACGTAACGGCCCTCGAGGAATGTGCCAGCTAAATGTAATTACACTCCAGGATAACGGTCACAACCAAAAACCATGAATCTAAATGATATTCGGCTATCAAGCTACTCTAAATATATTAAAAAAGTCATGATTTGGTGTCGTATACATAGATGGAACTTTACTAATTAAGTCTACACACCAGATAAGACGTCATTTGGTTTAATCAACTTTTCTCAACTTTCTGAGGAAATTCTAACATCATTAACTGCGCTATTAAAGGTACGAAGCTTGATGATAGAGTATCGATGGAGAACGTTTAAATCTTATTAGTGGGATGAATAGCCGTTGTCGTTTTTTTGCAGAAATATAATTTTATAGTTAATTTACGTGCGATAGAGTAAAGCGGCGTGTTCGGTCGCCGCGCGCCGGCCCCGCCCGCCGCCCGCGCCGCAGCGCTATCTAAATGCAAATCGGATAGGTTCGGTGGATGTCCACGATAAATCAGCCTCACGGGCCGAGCTCCGTTATCCGTCCGAGTCGCCCTCGGGCGCGACCGTGCGACGCACCACTACACTATCATACCATTTCACAATGCAATTATGCCAACACAAATTACATGGAGTATAATTAGGTTCAGAAGAATTACATGTGCTCCAAAGACAGATAAATATAGGTCTTCAAATAACGAGACTACTGCAAAAAAGAAAATCCAAACTGTGTATTATCAATAACAAGAACCTGCGCAGAACTAAGGACCATTAGTGAAGTCTATTTACAAGTATGTTTGGTTGTATTTGTAACAGTTATTAGTTAAACTAATAGCGACAAGAGAATTATGTCTGTTCTCAAGAGCCTTGTAGTGAACCTAAATGCAAAAGGTGCTTAAGGAAACGCAATCCCCAGAATCATTAATCATTAGTGTAGTACAAGCGCAAACGGACATTGGTGCTAGTATCCAGTGACTGTATCCATTACCGTAGCTGCGTAAACATTTAACAAATACCTTGTTGCAATGCATCTTAACAATCTCGGACATCACACCAAATGAACGTGCAGCGAGGGTTTTATACTAATCTCTGTTGAGTTTAAAATAATTTTATTTCTTTTATATTTTGATACTCACATACATTACAATGTTAATCCTGAATAAATATGTATAGGTACTACAACTCATGTTGCTTTTATTAAGTGTACAAATCAACAATTGCCTTTAACTAGACGTAATAAGCGGTATTTCTATGTACTTGTTTTAGTATCGAATCATAAAAGCTGTGTTCACTTGCAATCAGATATCCACACATAATTGTCGCTCGGTAGCGGCGTCCATTCCAACTTCATAACCGTTTTTATCGACTAGTTCCACTAGTTGGAATCTAATTAGATTAGCTGTGTTCAGGTCTCAAGATTAAAAATTATCTCCGATCGAGCCGAACGGAAATGTCTCTGTAATAAAATTGTTTTCTGTTACACTTTTTTTCTATCTTCCGTTCTCGTTTACCGCATGTCGTGTCATGATGTCATTGAACACATAATCTATTACTAATAATGCTGCATAATTATGTGTTGCACTTTATATTAAGTCGTAAACTTTAGTTTTGCTCGAGACTTTTGATAACTTTTTCAAGTATTATACTTTAATGATTTTAAAATGTTTATCCTCACCAATCAAACAGTTACACTCGATGTGCCTTTACTCTAATTAATATCTCAATTCAAGGCATTATAAATTGATAAATTTTCATTCGCACCCTGCTTACATCAACAGCGCCATAATCTATAGGCGTGTGGAATGAAAACACAAAACATAACATAATATTTTAGCATAAAAGTTTAAACTCAGAACCCTTTAACTTTATACCAATGCTCTAGTTTATTATTGGTATTAATAACGATTTAAGGTTATTACCAACTTCCGACAGTCTAATTAGTTCGTCATTCACAGTTCAATGGAACCAATAAGAACAGCTATTAGTAAAGCCAGCGCCGCTCGCAGAAGACTTAGTTAAGAATCAAATGGAAGTACGTAATAATAAATTAGATTCCTATCTGTTATTTGATATTCACAGAAATACTTCTTAAAGTTAAAGTTTTATGATACATAATGAACAAAATATGTATAATGACTAATAATATTATCAAAATCATTCCGTCATTATAAAATGATCGTCGTCGAAATTTATTCAAAATAAATATTAATTAAGAGGCTTGAGGTTCAGAGGAAATATTTTGATCGAAGCGATTTTCATCATGGTTAAATATAGAGGAGTCATGAAAAAGACGCAATTTTATGTAGATACAGACACTTAGCGGGCACAATTATGCAAATATGCAACGTCGATTATTGGCTAGTAACCACCGACTAGTTGCGGGAATTTATCGCCAGAGCCGCTAGCCGCTACCCACAGCTACTGTTACTGATGTATGTCCACTAAGAGCTGCTAATTGCTTATGCAATGTTTCAAACATTAAATATCTCTGCGACTTTATATAATGGCAAAATTTTAAGTTTTGTTTATCGACACCTGTATCTGTAGCTGTCAGCATTCTAATTCTTCACATAATTAATTACAGTTGTTCGTCGAAGTCAGTTGTTGCTTGTAGTTATTAGAAAATTGTGCTTTGAACTAACTTGTAAATATTTTGCTACTATTGGTAGGCTACATCGACTCTCGGTCTTTTGAACTGACTTGAGTTCGAAAAGTTCCTATTTAAAAATAAGGGTTGGTAACGTATAAACACTTTAAATAGGTATTTAAATTCAAACAATGTATTTTCTGACTTCATCTCTTAATTGAATTTTTTGAATTTATTTTGACCAACAACATAATAGTATAGTACATAACATAACATTACGACTTGTTTTCCCGAAGGGTTCGGCACAGATGTACCTGTAGTAGGTACACCCACACTTCGCCATGTTATGTTTAAGTCCCATGTAGTAGGGGGCGAGCTTATTGCCATCAACCGGACACAAATCCAGACTCCGCGCTGCTACTGAGAAATTTCAGATAGCACTTTCCAATAACACTTTGCCCAACCCGGGAATCGGACCCAGGACCTCATGCTCATAATAGTAATATGTAGTAATTTAGGCTAAATGGTCGAAGGGTTATTAATTGGTTACATACCAATAGGTATATGCTTTTCTTATAAGGTTGCAGGAGAACCAAAGAGCTCCCTTACAATTAGACAAATAATTTCAGCCGCAAGACGTCCACTGCTGGAAATATGCCTCATGCATGACAAATACTAACCCTGAAAGACTATACTTATTTCCAAATAGTTTTATTTTAGATAATACACAATGTCTATATAGCTGATCTTTTGTAACCAAGTGGATCCAATTTAGATAATGCAAATCCTTATTTCTTACAAGAGATTTCTAATAAAATCAAAACATAATTTAAATATTATTATCCAGTAGTTAATTATAATCACAAATATTATTAATTTGTAATAATAACGCATGTTTTGAAGAGATTTCATTAAAGGTTCTAATCGATATTTCTCGTGACTACAAATCTAGTGAGTATACATACCGAGTGTCACATTGGTATTTAATGTGGCAAAACAGACGGCGCCCTTGGCTCATAATAGATATATATGTTTATTTATTAATGCAGTGTAAATAAATAAATTAATATTAGTACTTGTGCACGATTGGAATCTGTAAATCCGATACCTACATTATTTCAACACAAACGTACGAGTAGCTCGAGGTATGCCTCGCCTCAGCCTAATCCCATACAATATTAATTACATTGTAATACTCGTATGGTGCCTCTGTCTACCGTGCGTAGGAGAAACAAAGCGCTTCCTCTCCATCCCGTGGGAGAACCTCGTCGTAATACCATATACATGATAATTTTTCACCAAAACTCTTTGTAAAAGCAATTATAAGTGCATTTTGTCGGTGTCTGTCATTAACTTAAACGTACGATGTTATTTTAAGGGCCGTAATCGCCGTTCCAGCGAGCCTCTGCGCTTTTTTGCGTTCGCTCACGAAAAGCTATGCATTTAAACGCTTGAATTATGAAATTACAGTATTGAGTGTAAACAGGAATTGTTGAGAGGCGAAACTTTACGTACACACGCAATAAATTGCATCTATACATTTTACTGTAACCCTCATATCCGATAAATTACATACAATTTATTCACCGAAAACATTGAGTCGGACTGCCATCACATCGGCTTGTACCTATGTCGTTTTATACCTACAATCAGGGAATTACTGTAATAAATTCAAATATAACCCTATTAATGATAACGGATTCAGTCTTTCGTAACATATCCATAAACTGATTTGTTTATATTTCAACATTATCTAATTAAGCTGAAATGTTTTGTAGGTATTATGTGTCGTGAACTTTTATGGTAACTTAATATGTTTTTTTATTAAACTGCAGACTTAATTCATTAAATCTATATTTTATATTTTCTCTATACTGCTATAACAGTATAAATTCATTATTAAAATCTTTTATTTTTAGCTTATCTAATAAAACTAGCTTGACTACTTCTGATAGGTGCAAATACCTGCTCAACTCTGCATAGAGTCGTCGCGACGCGACGTCGAGCTTTTATAGCTGACCAGATTTTTTATCGTAAATATTGGCACAATATAAATGAGTGGCCATTGTCTCAACTAAAAGTATCCACTTACACATTACTGTTTGCTGACATATCCTAATACATTACGTAAGCTCGACACCCAGAAACAAAGGCTGTCTATTGATGAAATCACTGTATTGATTCACAATGCGTAAATTCATTCTGTTATGACAGGCGAGCATAAATTCACTGCGGGACCCTCGGATGCTGCGAAACAATGAGTGTCTCCCCATCGGGAGATTGTCAAAACTGTGAGATATTACCTCGGGCCGCCGTGACGCTCATGGACACAGGGCAAAGAAAGGGTTGAAGATACAACAATGGCGCGGTTCGCAATTTTCTTTTTAATGATAGGGGAGACAATGGTCAGTGCACCGCTCACCGTGTGAAATCACCGAACACTATTTATATGCGAGATGGCCTTATAAAGTAACGGAATAAATTAATACGCTTTTTTCTAAGAGATAAGCTTATGCGAGCTTTGTCGCGATCGCGTATAATAAACTTGATTAATAGTTGAAATTATACAATTCTGCTATGTTATTATTTAATTAAAGTACATAAGTTCATATATGACACTATATTTTGCCCCCGGCTTCGCCCCCGTGGAGGTTGGAAATTATTAAGATAAAAAAAAGTATAGGCACGATGTCGGATGTCCTAACCCAGGTCATGGTCTATCCGTGTGCCTCCGTTCTGCCGTTAAGGCGTGAAGTAATAATAATATATTAATTTGCGAACAATATTGAAAGGACACACAGAGTTACTTTTGCATTTATTAGTATGGATTCATTGTATATGGTCTAATATTTTATTACTTAAATCGACTACAAAATAAGCTGCACCTTTTTTGCACTTCACTTTGAAAAATAAAGGATTTCTAAATTTCAAGTTTGTAGGTTTAATAGTTGTGAGAGAGAGTGAGTGGTATTTCGTTTTTATATACATCGTGTTCCTTTTGATGTCCCATAACTCTAAGGTTATATGCTATCAGTAAAAATAATACAAAAAGTCCTAGAACACGTGGTCCAAAAATACATAGTTTCGAAGATAACATAGTACTAGACTCTCGATGTGTGTATCTAAGGGGTGTGTAATGTTTGGTATAACAACAGATAGTCTAATTTCATATGCCATAACTTTCATATGATATAGTTTTCATATGCTATAAAAATATTGAACCTAATTTCATATGATCGAATGTTATATTTGATATAATTTTCATTTTCTCTAATTTCATTTAGTATAACGTTCATTTCATATAATTTTCATATTGTATATTGCTCTTTTTATATAATGTTCATTTGACCTAACTTTCATATCAACGAAATTTCTAAAGTAACGCATCGTTCTTGAGAAAAGCAAATTATATTGTAACCTAACCTCAAAAAATTAAAGTTGCTTCTGCATCGTCTCCGGCGCTGCGGGAAGTGCAACCCCTTCGCCCTTACGTAACAAAGGATAGGCACCCATGCTCACCTCCGCAGCTTCGGCTTGCTGGTCGCCTCCGGCGACCAGCCTCAGCCGCTACGGCTCGCACGGGTGCCTATGCTTTGTTACAGCGGGCGGGGGTTGCTCTCCCTCCGCGCCTCCGGTTTTTATATACACTCTAGGGGTAGGAGCCAAAAGACTACGTAAAGTCGGGGTGCCCCGACTCGGTTTTGGAACAGATTCAACCTATTAACTACAAGCCGGTGTATAATTATGTTGTCGCCATATCATAGAATTTTTTAGCTTTTTTTTACCGTACTAACCATGGCCCTATAATGAACTGGCCAATTCTACGATATAGCCACAACATAATAAGGAGAAGAAGAAAACACAAAAAATTATACGTATGTATTTTTTTATTTGTATAACAATGTTACAAACTTATAACTAATTAAGTGATTGACTAACCTTATTTCAGGCTTAAGTTAGAGGCCAAAGCCCGAAGGAATTCAATTTCAGTGTATTCCTCTTTATTTTTTAACGGAGTCATCAAATCAATTCGTTCCTTTTGCTTTAAACACAATTGTCTCTTTTTTGGTGGTGACTGCCCATTAAGAAGACAATCTATTTGACCCAATATTACTTTGGTTTCTAAAAGCAACTCATGGGCTAGGCCATAAAACGAAAGTGGCAGGCGGTTAAAATGTAATCAGTTTTTGCAAAAATAAAAGTTGATATTTCCAAATTATATTAAACGTTACTTATGGATTTTGAATATTATAGCAACTGAATATTATATTAATTGAATATTATTTCAAATGTGCATTATATAAACTGTTCATTATACCATATGAAATTAGGTAAAAAGAAATTATATCAATAATTCATTATATCATTTGATCGTTATATTAAATAAAAATTATGTTAGATGAAATTAGGTCATATGATCATTAGAACTTTTGTTATTATATGAAACGTTACACACCCGTATCTAAGTTTCATTGATAACTACGAGTAAATCATTTTCATTCAAACCAATCATTCATATTTAAAGCTAAGAAAATGCAACGTTGTCATTTTTTTATGGACAAAAATAGTCGGAAGTAAATTTTTTTTATATTTCTCGTAAGGGTGTTTTACTTAAATAATCGTGACTTGGTCGAATTATTTTGAATGAAAAATGAAACAGAAAACAAAAATCATATGCCAGTTGATTCTTTGACATGGTCTCATTAATACCTGAAAGTTATAGGATATCAAAAGGAACACTTTGTTTAAAGAAGGAAAAAGATAATTTTGATAATTTGCATTATCTTTTTCCTTCTTTAAACAAATTGTTCCTTTAGGGTATTAAAGAAACTATGTCAAAGATGCCCCTGCCACCGTGTATAATTATTTTGTTTTTTCTTTTTCATTCTATATACAACGTGTTTCTTTTGATGTCCCATAACTCTAAGGTATTACTGATTACTGATTTCTGACTTAGCATATGCATTTCCTTCACCGATGTCAATGATGTCAAAGACAAAGTTAGAAAAAATATAGAGTATGAAATGAATAAAGTATTCGCGCGGTAGGTAATACATTACTTATGACATTCGGAAAGCCTAACCGACGTGTCCTGTGCAGTTTATTCGTTTCACTTAATCTCACGTCACAGCTATAATGTAATAAACACCTGCAAGTAACCGCAAATTACAGGCTCCTGATGTCAGCGTGGCGCAGCGCACAATAGCCCAGTGCGCAGCCAGTGGGCACACCACTGATTGCCAAATTACAGGGTAAAGTGTCATAAGTACCGGTTGTGGACCGACGGGACACTGTTTAATTCATTATTGTTGTTTACCGCATTTGAACTTTATCTAACGCCGGGAATTAATTACGCGCCAAAGTTAACGACCGCAAACAGCGATAATTAATCAGTGTTAGTGGATATAATCATCCAACATATTTGTTTGACTGAAAAAACTTGTTATCGTTATTAATAACCCAGTATTATGGCTGCCATTTTGCCATTTTTGTTTATGTAGGTTCATATCATTTATTATTGATATGTTTTGTACGTACCCACTTACCTGGGGTTTTAGAATGATCCAACAAAAATGTAGTGTTCATCCTCGACATGATTCAAATGTTGAGCTTGATTGAAACGGTGCGAGTAAATAATTAATTATTTTCGCTTTAATGACCACATTCGTCGGTTGCACAAAAACCCTAAAGCGGTGCGAGCCCTAATAAAGGGTCGCGTATAAGAAAGCGACAAAAAATTAAGAATCGCCCCGATGAGCCATTATCTTCGCATGTTAAAAATAATATGGTCATAGGGTAATGTACGTTCATGCGAGCCACGTCCAGGAGCGCATTTGAATATTCCTTTGTGGCGCGCACCCCCTGCCTGCGCCGGACTTCACACGCTCTCGGCAGGTACCGAGGCAACGCGCCGCAGCCCCGGGCCCGCCCTGAGACCACCGAGCGCTACTCTACCGCGACCTACATGTTTAGACACTTCACATACATTTTGGCAACCCTTTGTTTTTTTAAATATATGAAAATATCTCTAAAGAAATGTTAAAATTACTTCTCACTGAAGTAGTTTTAACATTTCTTTAAAATTTTCTATAAAAAAAACTTTTTTAGCTATATTTAATCATACATATATTATCTAATATATTATTGAATGCTGTTACTTATTTAGTAGATAGACAAGTTAAAAATAAATATTTTTTATATAACTAAGTCTTATCTTATAAATTTTCAAAAGTGCTTTTTAACTTATAACCTGGATCGTTATTGATTTCTTGTTTTTTTTTTTAATTAGTCAATCCTAAATAATATAGGAATATTTTCGCGGGCTCGCACGCGTTATTTAATATTGGTTTTTATAAAACTTTTCAAACAAATCAAAAAATAAACTAACACATTTGGTGTTTACTGTACAGTCATATGTCACTTTGAATAATATCAAGGGATATTCAAAACGCAAGTGTCAAGATTGGTTAGGTTCAGTATTTTGATGGACTCGCAATAAAGTTATTCATACACCGTGATTGCTAATAATACGATTATTATTAGTTGCATACTAATGTTATAGAGTTGAATACAAATTGGCGATGATTTGTTTAATTTAATCGTGGCTTGGACTTTCAGCAATTGTTGACAATATTACGTGATAGAATATTAATTGTTGTGAGGCAATAACATACGAGAGCAACTTGAATGCGTTTAAGAGTGTTTATCCCAAAAGTTGGCAACGTCGCAAACAACTGTCATAAATTTACCTATTTTAATTGGCAAGAACTAGAATACTTCTATGAATTGCAATTATAAACATTGAATTTGATGTTGTACTCGTTTTAGGTGTAAAAAAGGAGTTTGGAAAGTTTCCAAATACTTTTTTACACCTAAAACTTAATATTCGGTGTTACGATATTAATTATTTCATTTTATAATCAATATTCTAGTTCGCTAGTTAGCCACATTTCTTATTTCCATACAGTAATATTGTCAAATTAATCATATCAGATAAATATTTGACAGCTATTTGCGGCGTTGCCTACTTTCAGAATAAACGCTGTTAAATAAAACAGCGAAATATTTGACATCTATTTGCGACGTTGCCCATTTTCAGAATAAACGCCCTTAAGGCTACGTAATCGCTGCAGTCGTATGTGTAGAGAGTGAGACACAAAGAGACGAACCTTACATAATTCTCTCGACAACCGTAATTCTTCAGAAGTCTGGAAGTTTCTAAAAACTTTCGGCATTGGTAACTAAGTCTCCAGTCCTAAGTTTCCAAATACTTTCATTGCATTTTTTCTGTGCTTTCTTCTTGTCTGTTTATATGTATGTGCATAAATGGTTAAAATCCTAACTAATATTATAAATGCGAAAGTGAGTTTGTTTGTTTGTTATGTTTGTTTATAACCATGACCTGAATTAGGACATAAGGTACTTTTTTATCCCGATATTCCCTCGTGATCAAGACATATGCGGTTGAAACTGGGGGTCGCAGCTATTAAATAAATAACTACGTGTCACAAATAAGTCGCAGGCATAGACGTATCGCAAGCGTGTCATTTCAGACTTCACTAATGTAATAAATATTTCAATAATGACTTTTTAATTGAGTGGTTCTCTCTCAATCCCGAATACGAATCAATGATGTCAGTGATGAACATGCTAATAAAAACGTCTCACTGTAAAATCAATCACTGGTATAGAATCAGTACCCTAATTACGTAATACACGGTCAATCAGAATTAGAATCGATTTGATCCATTGCTACATAAGTTCGAAAAAAAAATTTGCTCAACAACGTAAATAGCGCAATGAATATTGTTGAACTGTCAAAATTAAACAAATTAGTCGGAATCGTTTACGAAAATGTGTTGGGTAATTAGATAGCTGGTCATCATTGGCTGTCAGTGACTTCTTTGCACTAAGTCATTTAATCAGTCAATAATTCGCACTTTTACTGTCATGACATGTCCTAATCCAATTAATATTATAAATACGAAAGTGAGTTTGTTTGTTTATTTGTTACGCTTTCACGCTTAAACGGAATACGGATAACGGATTTGGATGAAATTGGGCACATGGGTAGCCCGGAGAAGTACATAGGGTACTTTTTAACCTGGTAGCCGCAGACAAAATTCCCGGGAAAAGTTAGTTTTCGATAAATTATTTAAGCAGCCAACATTTATTTTGTAAAATCCTCTCAGGTAACGGCTAACAATGTTTATTTATTTATAATATTTAGGTGTCTCGCGCTTAAAGTCGACATGTCGAATCTTAAGAGATTGAAAGTCGTTAAGTAAAAGAAAGCAATAAATTCTAAGTTCCGTTATAAGAGCCGCATCATACCTACCTTTACAACATTAAAATTATCTATTACTTTAAAATTAATTGTTACAAATGACTTCTTGTGTGAATAACTACAGCTATCACCGTGGCAATGATAGCTATTCAAATGATTTTACCAGCACGACCTTTTTAAAGTTTCTTATTTAGCTTTAAAGTTAGTAATAAGAAATATTAAAATTCACTCGGACTGTAGTACGGACCCATGATAGCCGATTATTTTTAATTACGGTCGATAAATGAGTAATGTCCAACAATAACTGCCATCGAACGTTTTACTAAAAAGGAAGTTCGTAATAAATCCAAACGTACACCTGCCACTCAGGCTTATTCACATTTAGACGCCGATAATGTTGACGACCCGAAGTTGCAATAAAATACATTGGATGTAATATCGCGTGTCACTTGACATTCGTGAGTATTCAGCTTTAAAGTCGCGGGATGGCGCAGGGCTTTAGAAAGCGCGCACCAATAAATACTCGTCCGATTATGATCTACGGCGCGTAGCCCGTAGCCACGCCGCTGCGCCCGCGCCGCGCTCTACACGTATGTATCAGCGCACGAGGCGTTGCGCTTACCATCGGATCATTGTAATCGTGAAAATTGATCGATGTTTAAATATAAACAACAGTTATGTTTTTACAACTTTCTCATGCAATTTTCCTTTCTTTTAATGTAATTGTAACAGTGTTTTAAAAGCTACGGTCCTTTATTGCAATGTGTGTAAACATCAATCCACTTAGTATACGGTTTCTAAAGACCAATGAGCACATTTCGAGCCTTGCTTACCCTTGAATCCGACCGAGAGAGCGCAGTCTTGTGGGCCGCATTCCGCGCTGCACTCACGCATCATACCTAGAAAAAATTACACAGCGCGCGTGGGATTCTCGGGAACACGCTAAATAAACACAAAAACACTGCGCTATGTTAGGATACAATGAACACCCACGTAATTACATACCCTTACTTTATAAACCTTTAAAAATAACGTTTACACGACAATACTTGAACTAGAATTGAGGAAGTTATTACGTAGCAGCTACGACGCTAGACAAGATATTATTATGTTTTCATAAAATGGTTTCAACTAACGGAGACCTTCGATAATATTAAAGATATCTAATTACTTGCATGTACCATGTGAAGTAATTACTTAACTGTTCTTAAAAAAGCTCAATTAAGTGTTTATCTTCTTCAAAACCGAAAACATTATTAAACATTTTTTAAAGTTAGCTGGATCATATTCTCACAACGATTGGCCGTAGTTTGATACACCTACATATTTAGTGAAATTCCGTCAAGTGTAGTGAAGGCAGCTAACCAACTAATAAAATGGTAATTGCATAGCATGTGTACACTGTTACATACATAGTGAGTGCGACGCGCCCTGCCGCGCTCGCCCGAGGCACATATTAGCATACACTCGGTGACTCGGCTGGGGCTCCACGTTGCCATATTGAAATCACCGATACGCCAATATCGACATGTCGCTCATATGCGTAGGAGGCACTATCGCAAAATGTTTAAATGTGGGTCAGCCGAATATCAGCTCAACAAAGTAATTGGATGTGGAAGTAATTGTACACCTATGCGCCGTTTATGTTTTACTGCACCACAGTCTGTTATTATGATACCAGTTCATGATTTATTCTTTATTAGTCGCAATTTAGAAAGATAAATGCTTTCAATGTGTACACCGGGTACTATATACTGCCATCTCGAGTTTACGGCTACGACGCGTAGTTAGCTTCCATATATGCTAATAATGAGCTTTTGTTGATCAGAAAACCATCAGCAGAAAGCTCATTATCATCTGTCCGCCAAACTTCAGAGTTCACAGCATTTTGTGTAGCTGAATGTTCGTCCAGCCTATTTTTACCAGTGATTTTTTTTTAAATTCCATGTTTAGTTATTCATTTCATGTATAACTGTCCTTTAAGATAAAACATATCTACAGTAACTACTTGAATATTATGTACGCATTGGATTGAAATTTTATTGGTAGACTCATAACGTCATTAGTTAGATGTACGAAGTTTAATCATTATTGTCATACACAACAAATTGTATGGAACATCAATATATTCCTTATAAAAAAAAAAAAAAAAAAAAAAAAAAATAGCTTATTTAGCTTTAAGTCTCATTTACACTAGGAGAGTTCTCGGAAATATCCATATATATCTTTGTAAAAATATGAGTGCGAAATATCACCGGGTGGGTTTCACCAACGAGTCTCGCGTCGACATTCTCGCGTCGCGACGGTGGAGAAAATTTCCTCATGTAAACGTGGCTTTAAGCTCACCTCGGCGCAGCTTGGATATGACAAGGAAATGTCACAATAACAATAATACAATCTCCCCAACAAATAATTATACTATTTGCACTGGACCGCTATCCGTATTTGGAAGACATTACGACTTTGTGTACCTTATAAACTTATAAAATATGTAATTTATTTCTCAAATGCTAGAATTATAACACCTCCACAATATGTACAATATATTTATTCAATCACTGGATTAACATATTATAACAAATATGATATATCTCGCGATGCAATTGAGTTCCACCTACACGTACAAATGTGTCGTGTACCTATATTATTGACAGTATACACAGCACACGTCTGCGCAGGCGCGGGCGTCTCGTCCACGGTCCACACATGTGGTCCGCGTCTGCTACTTTCACGCGGGTCGGGCGCGCCCATATTAATTGCTCCCGTTCTTCGGCGAAGCTTTATTTATTGCCCTCACCGGTGATTGTGAAAAGCTTTGAGTAGAGTGTACATTAGTTTTAGTTTTATCTCGTGTATTTGATCTGACGTGTGACACACGAGCGCGCTCGGACCAGGCGAGTGCGCCCCGCACGCCGCGCGCCGCACGCAATACTCGCTGCGAGAGTTTTTCGCAAGAAAAGTATAACGGCCGCGGACAGTGATACTGCTTATCCGCGTTCCGTGAGAAAATGTGCCTAACGCTATTTGCCGTTGTCTTCGTGCGGCAACACTCAAGGAGTAAATAAAAAATCAATTATTATCTAAACAAAAACGTGAGCGGTCGCGCGCCGATGTTTTTAGAGAAATAAACATTAATTGTTTGCACAACGACCGCCGCCAAAACCAATATTAGATATTCGAAAATACTATTCTAATGTATGTCGTGGTACATGGCACCACTCGAGGCATCAGGCTCTTTAGCGGCTCTTTTGGTCTTTGTATTATCATTACGTGAAATTTTAACGTTAAAACATCAATCGCTTAGCAACACTAATGCTGTATACTGTTACGCGTACTATAGGTACTTTAAAATATAGACAGAAATATTCGTCGGAATTATCTTCCTATATAGGTAGATAATTACAACGAATGTATCTGCGAGGAATTTTAACAAAAACTCGTAATTAATTTTACTGCCAACATAAAAAATACACAGTCAAAACCACGGTCAAACTATGAGCCTAGATGCAGGCAATTACATTTATGATCAACCTTCATCCTTATTCACATCTGATATCGTAATTAGCTAAATTGAGGTCTCTTGTTATGAATAAACAAATATATTAACATTGTACATACATATTCATTAAGCACCCAATAGTTGACGATATTTATGTATTATATTCTAAGATTTGACATGAGTCCAACTTATAAAATTAACTTCGGTTGTTTTATAATCAAATTTTAATAAATAACGCATTAGGCAAAAAACGGCTACGCTTGAGGTCTCACGGTCAAACTCGCTATAAATCTGTTGACGAGCGCTGCGCGGCGCGACGCGGAAGTGGTGCCGCGATATTACCACCTAATTATCTGCTATAACCGAGAATCAGAATATATTTCAAATAAAGCGTCACTACTAAATGGATACGCGTGTTTTTGTTACTCCCAACACGCGGCAATCTTACTAATCACACGGAATCGTTGGAAGCTTATGTAAAAAATATTCTCCCACAATTTCATTGAATGCAAGTCATACAATGCAAACAACAAGTGCAAATAAACACATGACTTTACAAGATTGATATTTCAGAGATTATTGGTACCCCCGCGCCACAATTTCAGCTGAAAAAAATACTTTGCCTCAGCTGCTACTAATAAAATAATGAAACAAGTAGGAAAAAAAAACGTAATACTGACTTTAATTTAAAGACTGCACGTGGCCCTATCAACTCAGCAACCTAATTGCATAACACAAGATCAATCATAATCTGAATAATTTTGAAGGATATTGCTAATTCATTGCTTCATATGATCGAAATATTTGTCTGCTCGACAAGGTAAATAACGCAATGAATGTTGTTAGACTGTCAAAATGAAACAGATTGTGAGTAATTGTGTGTTTCGCAATTAGGGTGCAGAATCAATGTAGAAATTGTTCAGGAATTTGAATTTTTTGCTAATATTCCCCTTAAACTGAAGCTTTCCTCACCTGCGCTTTCTGTTGCCTTGCTTAGAAGTAATGTAAAGGCATTATGGAGTTTAAGTTTCAGCACACAAACCCCTAGGCGGTTATAAAAGCTTTTAAAGATCTTAAAATTTAACACCAGTGTAAACCAAGGAGTTTTTCCAGATCCTATGAAACACAGTAAAGTAGTTCCATTGCTCAAATCCGATGATAGTAAAGAACCTGACAGTTATAGGCCTGTGACAATTCTGCCAGTTCTCAGTAAGGTGTTAGAAAAATTGATACTCAATCAAATTGTACGTCACTTTAATAAAAAATCCATCTTTCGTGAACAACAGTACGGTTTTACCAAAGGGCGTTGTACCACTGACATCCTAATAAAGAACATTTTTAATGCCTAGCAGGCTGCACAAGATGTCATTGGAATCTTTTGCGACCCCTCTAAGGCGTTCGACTGCATAAACCATGAGACACTTCTGCAATAACTAGAGCACATGGGATAAGGAAGGCTCTCAATTTACTAAGACCATACCTGAAAGATATAAAGGTTAAAGTTCGTAACCGGCAAGTAAACGGCATAGACTCGTTAGGGTCTGAAATGATAATGGGCATTTCTCAAGGTTCGATATTGGGTCCATTTCTCTTTTTAGTTTACATTAATAATTTACCCAAATAACTTCAAAATCAACCGAAGATGGTGTTATTTGCAGATGACACATCATTGATAAAATAGATCGACGGTCACAAAATCTTGACGACGTGAATAGCTCTATTCCTCAAGCCCAAAATTAGTAAATGCATTAGATTTAAATGACCTAATGTTAGAATTAACGAATAACATCATATTGTACGGAGAAAACTTTGAATTTATTATTCAAACGGTTTTTCTAGAAAGCACGCCGACAAGAAATTACAATGGGGACCTCATATAACATCTCTTGCGGGGCCGCTCAGCTCGGCCGCTTATGCTGTTAGAAAGGGTTAGCAGATGTGGAAACTACGCGTTTGGTCTATTTTAGCTACTTCCACACTTCCATTATATCGTATGGCATTTTACCGTGGGGTCGAGCTGCTGACATTGAATCCATCTTGACTTTGTAAAAGAGAGCAGTTAGAGCCATTTATAATCTACGTCTCCGCGAATCTCTTAAGAACGTTTATCCTAAAAGTTGGCAACGTCGCAAAAATAGCTGTCAAATTATTACCTGTTTTGATTAATTTGGGTACTGTATGGAAATATGAAATGTGGCTAACTAGTGAACTAAAATATTGATTATAAAATGTAATAATTAATATCTTAATACCGAATACGTAGTTTTAGATGAAATAAAAGTAGGTATTTGGAAACTTTCCAAATGCCTTTTTTACACCTAACACGGTTACAACATCAAATTCAGTGTTATAATTGCAATTCATCATTAATATTCTAGTTCGCTAGTTAGCCATATTTCATATTTTTATTCAGTAATATTGCCAAATTAATCGAAACAGTGAAATATTTGACATCTATTTGCGCCGTTGTCCACTTTCAGAATAAACGCTCTAAAGGAACTATTTATCATCATCAGCCTATTAATGTTCCCACTGCTGGGACACACGCCTCCTCTCTGTGAGAGGGAGTGGGCTGTTATCTACCACGCGGGCCCAGTGCGGGTAGGAACTATCTATAAAGATTAATATTATGACAGTACCTAGCCAATTCATTTATGAAAAATTTTCTATGTTAGAAAAAATCCTCATCTTTTTAATTTAAATAACTAATAGACATAATTTTAATACTAGAAATAAAGATAAATATAGATCAACCATTTTCCAGATTATCTAAAGTACTACATACATCTTTTGTGAGGTAAGTATTGTGTTAATTGTTACAACAAAATTAATACGAGTACCTTGTGTATTTTAATTAAATGAAAGAAATTTAATTAGTATATAATTTAAAAGTTATATTAAAAGTACGCTCTGTAAACAAGTATATTACAAATAGAAGGATTATATCCAAGTCAAGAATGCTTGGAAACATGCTGGTCCTGCTCCTTAGATCTAGAGTCTAGACAAAATCAAACTGTACCCTAATTTAATTGTATAATTTATTATTTTTATGACATTGACTTTACCTACATTCTGTAATTACTTTAACTCACACACTGTTCTAGTACTTGTTAAAGTTTTAGGTAAATCGTCTTCTTTTACAATGTTTATAAATATGTGAGCACCATGTATATGTCACTTAATTAATTTATCTGTCATTGCTTAATTTTTCATGATTTTTACCTATTGTAAAATGTATTGTATGTAGTGTAATAATTTTATTTTAGGTGCATCGAATAATGATACAATTAATGTATACAACATATTGTAAAACATTTAAAAAGAGTAACGGTGGATTTTTTTCCCGTTTTTTCCATACGAAACTACCTTTTGGAAGTAGAGTTATTTTTTTTTTCTGGTTAGTTTTTGACGTTCAAAAGTGCCTATTTGAAAAAAAACGATTTGAATTTGATTTTACTGCAGTGTATTTATCTGAGTGATCAATTCCCTTTACGAGCATCAAATAAAAAGAGGTTCAGATTTCTGTGTGTGTAGTGTTCCTGTTCCAAAAGATCAAAATAGAAGTCAAAGTAAATAGAAGTTTTGTGAGACAGACTTATACAATGTAATATTTGGAGTAAAATAAAATGCTCAATGATCGATAATCAATATTGTGACAAACATGCTATCACACCAGTTATTAGTAAAATCTAATTTAATCTATTCAATTCATTCCTGTGTGAAATCAATACTAGGCATGTCAAAGAATACTCAAAAAGGACAAAATAGATACCTAAGTATGTCGTAAAAGTTATTTCAGATATCGCATCAGTATACTTTCTTCGGGAAAACGTTGGCAGTGGAATATAAAGCATAGGCTCCTGTCAAACCCTACTTTCAAAGGGAAGAAATGTTTTACGGATTACATACTATACTCATTACAATAAGTTTTGTTTAACTTTTGAAAAAGCCACCCACCATCAAAACAGAGTTTGAGTGATTGAATGATTAAACTTCACTGAATCAGAAAACTTACTGAAAAAACTTGTTTGACAGTACGTTAAAAAAACCACCCCCGTTATGTTTTCTCAGGCTAGGTTGCTACAATCACGTTGAAAATTCATTCCAAGTCAATCAAAATCGTTCAAAGTTCCGACATAAGTTACAAAGTGCAAATACTGATTGATAAAATTATTTTAATTAAATAATTAATTATTTCCTTTAAGGTTACATAATTAGGTATACATTACATTCAAGCTGGTTTTAACATAAATGTAGATTTATGATCGAGATTTAATCTAAAATAAAAGTGACATGATCTTATGAAAGAAATAATCGTATTGATCAGATTCAATGAAGTTGTAGTAGGTACATAAAATGTTCATTGTTTTTTATACAAAGACCCGTCTGCTTTATAGTATAACGTTACACTAGATAACAAGTAGTCAGTAGGTACACGTTACACATTCAGTGACAGGTTGCGGGTACAAAGTGTCAAAAAAGTAGCAATTATTTACGTCTGATATCGCACAGCGGTACGTTACGGCTCACGATGTTATCATAATGATTCAATACGTTGCTTGAGCAATGGTCAAGAAGAACAGGTCACGACAATAATCGAAAATACCTGTGGAACAAGTTGAGAACTGGTCGCCGAGGGGGCAGCTGGGCAACCCCGCATCAACGTCCGAGGGCGTTTTGCATGACGCGGTCAGGTACCGGTCAGTTGTCACGCTCGTCCAATAGGGGTCACTTGTGCACAATACAGTGTCCGGTCCACCCTGCCCCACGGCCAGCGTCGGTTGGGGTTCGATTTTGGAACAGGTTCGCGGCGGACAGTGATCGGATGGTTCAGTGCGCGGTCGGCGGTGGTGCGGTCCGGGTGCGGCGTCGCTCGCTACTGCTGCGTCGCCGGCCGCTCGCCCCACACGACCGCCGAACGCTCACTCGACCCGCTCGGAGAAGGGTGACATCGCAGCTCTTCCTCTTTGTTCGCTGATAAAGGGTTGCCGATTGTTTGAACAGGAGCTTTTGTATAGAACATTATTTGTAATGTCTTAGTCGACGAAACCGTTAAAGAAAAAATAGGAAGACCTTCCTTATACGCTTTATGCATTTATTTATAATATTATATTATGCATTTAAATCATTTATTAATATTTTTCTAATCTTCGAATTATCTGAATCAAAATCTCAAGCCCGAGTCAAAATCTCCATACATTAGAGTTCAACGAGCCACGCGATATGTATATCTACATTGATCGAGGTCGATCAGTTAAATGACAGTCGATAGTATAATCGTAACTCATTTAAGTGACACAAGAGCTTTCTTTTTTATAGAGGTGCTAGCTAGTACATGCACAGGAAGGAAGTCAACAAAAATACCATTCATTTCCATTGACTATATATAAATCATGTTTCGTAGCCAGCACCTATTACCTACACTGTAAAGGTGCATGCCAAGTTTGAATTAGTTTTTTTTTTTAATCTTTGAATTTTTTTAAGTTTGCTATAAACTTACTTACTTAGTTTACAGCGAAAGTACACTTAAATAGTTTTATCTCTTTGCTTGGTTTGCTTGCTACGAGTCTACGAGAGTGCGTAGTCGCAAATTTCGCATTTTTTTCGCTGCGTAGCTTAGTCGTAGCACGTGCATAATTGCCTAAAGGACAGCCACGAATTATAAACTTGATCACCTACAGGTTTATATGCTAAACTAGTATGATACAAGTATCGTACAATATGACAAAGAACATATAATTAATGTACAAAGTTTTAAAACAACAGTGAAAAATAAACTGTGGGGATTAACCTACCAAATCAAATTATAATATTTTGTAGATAGGTATAATTGAATGGAATAAGGAACCTTAACACTACAATTTAATTACGATAATACAGCGTGAGAAAAGCTCGGACGATGTAAGAATTAATTAAAGTTATGGCCTAAGGAAACATAAAATGTCGGCAGTGGTCGAGTAATTAGAAGTCAAATTTGAGTGAAGTCGAGAGGCGTGGAGGGTCCGCGACGCGGAAGTCACCGGCGTTACTTTAATTATGCTATAGCGCCACTGTACAACAAACCTCCGACATCTGGGAATGCCTACCTACCTAATTCACGTTTGCCGTCATACCATTCGTACTTAACATTATCATTACAAAACAATAAAAGATCTACATTTATCTTCCGCCGCTTACAAAACAACAAGTCCTTGGAATTTTGGAATGTCTCCTTCCGGCTTTACTCATACATATATTTTTCGCGATTTAATATAAAACCTCGGATTTTATGGATTATTAATATAACTGAGAGAATGTAGTTAAGTAAAATTAAATGTAATTATATTTCCATAATATATTACAAGATCATTGACAACTAGATTGTATTTTAATACTCCATATAAAATATGATTAATGAGTGATCGTATCTTATTAGATACTGTTTTAAATTCTTGCCTGATTAGCGACTAATTCTACCTGATTAGTGTGTAAAACAGTAAAACTGCAACTATATTATCACGATTAATAATTACGTCTAACGAGTCAAATATACATCGTCTAATTTTAATAAAATGATAAAAGTAGAACACTTACATCAATTGATTGGAACCGAAAATGCTTCAAACATTTGCCGTCTACGAATTTTATTATAACGGCCATTAATTTATATTGCGTTACAGATAGCAAACGATTTAGACTTGTTTTTTTTTACCGTTTTACATAATTACAAAATTATGCCTTATATTTATGAGTACGTGTGTGTACCGGCCAGCCGGAGCGCCCACTCGCAAGCGGCGGATAAGAGAATTAGAGGAGCACGCTTGATCGAGACGGATGGCCACAGATAATGTGTCATGTTCGTTTTTTAAGTAGCCAAATAACACTAACTAGTGAAGCAGATCGCTAATGGCCCGTCCGATATGATTCTTAATAGATTCTGTATCACGTACCCATACCATTGAAAGTATAATTGACTTTTATTTGGATAAGTAAACGAACTAAAATCTTTGCTTATCGAACAGAGTAGGTCTTGTAGTTGGTTTCATTTAATCGAATGATTTATGACTTTATTCTGGGAAAATTAAAATGTAATTACTGTTTTTAATTAGATTTACTTCTTACTCATTCAAACCTCTAAAATGTTACGTCATTGCTTATCTCAAGTAAACATACACCCCACATAATTGCTCATATTATTGTAGAGTGATCTATGGTGATAAATCACAATATTAGAATTATATAAAAATTACGGCATAATTAACTACTCATTTAATTTGAGATACGTTTAAGTTGCTATATAGGCACTAGATAATTACCTACCTCCCATAAGGTCATATTGGTATTGCTACCTGTAATATTGCAAGTCATATGAAAACGCTCCGTACATATCAAGTATGTGATTGGCGTAACGAGAACAAGTACCGATTTGGTCAATAATCGCCATAAGTATAGTGAGTACTTTCGCGTACCGAATGCAATAATAATTGGAGGGTCCGATTTATCACATTGCTGTTCTCCGAAACGCCTGAACAGTTCTTGTGCAAGCCCTTCACGTCGTGCGCACGAAAATATCTCGAGGAGTCCATGCCGAGTTCACGTAATTATAGGTGGAAAAATACATGCATGGGAAGTTCCGACGAGATTTTTTATCTCTCTTATTAATTCACTTAACCGTTTTAAGCCGTGCAAAAAATAAACAATCACAGTAGGTACCGAGTATTCTTTCTTTGAACTGACCCTTTGCTTTTGCACTATGGAACTTCATCTATAATGGGTGACACAAAGGAAGGGTCAAGCTTTCACAGAGAAATAAATGTGCTTCCCACACTGGTCATTCACGGGTACCGGTCATCGGTGGTCATCGAATGTTTTGTTAAGACATTGTCTCCTCAGTAAAAAACAACCCTTTTCATTTTGAATGGATTATATCTTTCGAAATACTGCTAGACAGACTTGGGAGTGCGACACCCCTTTAAACTGTGCAAACGGCCGCCATTCATCTTCTAATATGCAGGTAGACACTTGGTGTAGCATTACTAAATTATTTTTCAAATTGTACCCGATGGTACTGGCCGCGGCCGTAACAAAGTGCTTCGTAATAACTACATAACGTCTATTCAAATCCTTGTTTCCAATTGATATTATTTCCACTTAAACAAACATAAACTTTATGCAAGTGTAAATAAAGTTGATCTTAAGACTGACTAGTAAGTACTGTGAAAAAGTTATAAAAAATATGAAGATGTAGCACAAACTGAACCACATAGGGTTCAGTTTGTGCTACATCTTCATATTTTTTGTGCAGACATTTCAATTGTGTTTGTTTACATGTTTGGCAAATAAATTGCGAACGTAGATTAGGTAGGAACGGTTTCTTATTTAATTCGATTTTTTAAATAAAAATGACTGATACAGAATTATCTTTTTAGGTTTTTCACGTTTCATGTTTAAGTGTCAAGTAAATAAAGGAACCCTAAATTATTTTGTCGAGGTTGGTTTTGGAGGACTGGAAAAGCTAGCAGACGAAAATCTAAGTAAATATTATCCAACAAGAATCAAATCAATACTTTAGATTCTTGTTGCATCTTTTCTCATTGAATGTATCAACAAATACATGCCTACATACTTGAGGCACCAAGTGACAGTTTGATAGAGAAATCGTTGCAGCACCTTCCTCAAGAGCTAGACTTTTAGAATACGACCATCAATCTGCTATTAAAGGTTGGGATTAAAGGTACAAGTTCAAGCAACTGCCAGTTACATGGTGTGGTAGTTTAGGTACCCTGTGATCAATGTAGCTTTCTGAGAGCCGAGCCAGGGCGCGGGCGCTAGCGGCGCGGTGGCGGGGCGCAGGCGCAGGCGGGGCGCCGTGTGTGATGCTGCTATACACCGCGCGCTGTATCGACACTCGGAGAAAGTCGACGTGATCATGATAAGCCACCAGCCGACGATAAATTTATGCGCCCTTTGTTTCTTTTCAGCGATTTATCAAAAAAGACCCCCTTTGTGTACACATGACGATCTATGTTCTCTCGAGGAACACTACAAACGGGTCAAACGGTCACGGTTTGTGTATTGTTCAGCGGTATTTATAGTGAAATTGTACGAGAACACACCAACTGAGTAGGTGCCTATAGGATTAGCCCGACTAAGTCAGCAGATGAAGCGCTGCTTAGAATTCTAGCAGGCATACTAATATGAGCAGACACCGCTCAACGCGCACTGTTATTACCGCGAGGAACCCGCTGTAACAAGATAAGCAACAGAGTAGAATAATAATGAAAACCGTAATGTATCGAGTGCCGTAAATTGCTTGTTTTGTTCACATAGGCCGCGGGCGGATCAATTTGACCCTTATCGAGAAAATAACCGACGAAAGCGCAGTCCTATTAACTGCGTCGAGAAAAAATTAATTGTTCGTGATTATGGATTGTGGATAATTGATTGTCGGCGAGGACGGGATGTGTCGCGGCCATCCTCCCTCGGTGTTAAATTGCGGCGACTGTCTACTTATAACCACAAGTAAGCGCTTACTAATAAATGGACTATGTCAATGTAATATGTTAGTACTATTAATGTTGCCTGTTCGGCGCCATTCGAATTTGTAAAATACTAAATAAATTGCGTTTACCATAAAAGGAAACGCTGTAGTGACTCAGACATAGATGATAAACAGACTTAGCATAATTGTTGCAGCGTCATATGAATGCACATAGATGAGCTTCTACGAGCAAAATGTTTACGGATAAACGGTTCTGGAAGCTCGCGTAGGCAATAATTTCTTAACCATCAGGGCTCTGAATCTGATCACTGACAAATAAAAAGAAGTTGACATGTTTATGAGTCACTGCAAGTTAAAATATATCCTATGGACTGACCATGTACTCTGATCATGTTCATGTCAGGATTTATGTGCCAATAGTTTCTAGAACTTGTTTTACTTAATGAAAAACACAAATCCTTGAAAGAAAACCAAAATAATTTAAATAATGTAATATTAATAGATAAGTCGATCATCCTAAGTGGTTAGCTTACCTCTAAGAAAGTCACTGTAACACTAGACAGGCTTTAAAGACTCACTTTCAAATAATATGCACTTATTGTCACAACGTAGAACGAGATAGTGTCATTAACGTTAATTAACTAATTATTTATTTATTATATACGAGTATATATTATTTTATCATATTCATAGGTATTCAAGATACTAAAGGAATGGATACAACTTGGGTACAGAAAATGAAAATGAACATAAAAACTAGTGTCTAAAATTTGAAGAAAACTTGTCGTCGCATATTCATTTTACTAAACAGGTGCCTTAGTTGAAATTGTTTAAAAACAATAAGTAGATGTGGCTGAAAATATTATTATGGTGTTTTAAATACCTGGTGCTGGACTTATTCAAGCCGTAAGGGTTAAAACCATCCGCGATACAGTTAAATGTAGAGAGACGAGTTTTATTTATACATCGAAGCAAAGTTAAAGATGTAGATTATTGCATCATTCCGAGGTGAATTGACTTCCAGACTCTTAGCGTTTAAGTTTATTCTAGGAATTCGCTCTGTGTAGGTAAAACTCAGTTTACTTAGATTACTCAACTATATTGATATACACACGTGTACTAGGAGTGAACAACCCACATTATACGATTATTATCAACTAGCACACGGTCGATGTGCATACGAACAAGATCATTATTTGCCACAATAGTTTACAATACAGTCTATTGATACTATTTGGCACTCAAACATGGAAGGTTCAGATAAAATACGATTTCGTGACTAGGACCGTGAAGTATTCGTTCAGCATGTTCGTATTTCAAAACGTATAACAATATCAGCCAGCATTTACTTTAATATAGACACTTGTACAAGCTCTAAATCACACGTAATAATCATAATTAACGGGAGTTCAATGCATATACTATGCAGCAGGATTAATAAAGTGTAAAGCAAAATTATTTGTAGGCGAGTACTCAACTCTACATAAATGTTAAATTGATCCTATTTTATTGAACTCGCCCGTCGTTGCACGTAAGTACACTAGTTATGCAGGCTTTGCTATGCACAAAGAATGCAGAATACTATAATATCTTTCTCGTAAACTTTGTTGCTAACGTTTTCAATATTCACAGAAATCATAAAGTTAATTTCCACCCTAATAGTGTCATGAATTCTTAAACAGCTTCCTAACGGGCGACGTCGATAACACGCGCACGTTTATGACAGAGTAATCGAACTCAAATTGTTAATTGCGTACGTCGAATGAATTTAAAAATGCATGGCATTTAAATGCCAACCCGGTCGCCATTTTAGTTCGACGCGAGAGAGACTATCACCTTGAACACGACTTAAATCTGACAGCCTCGAATGTCACTCTCGCCCGAACCAATTAAAATAAAATTAAAGTATCGCTAGTTTTTGTCGCGTTGCTCGTTGTTTGTGATCGAAATATTTGTTTCACGTAGGTACACTATTGTTTTTTTTTAAATATCATGACATTCTAGCCCCGCATTGTTTAAGGTGCACAAAGACCCTCAAGTATGTAGTCAGTGGCTCGATATAATACTACTGTAAGGAAGTAAGTTTACCAATAATTATATCGCAGAACAGCTATTGCAAAAAAGCTAATAATATTCATAAAATCAATAACCAATGTCAACAAATTTTTTTGTCTGGTTATCAATTCAAGCTCTGTTTTGAACTCCCAGTGTGTACGTATCAGGCAAAAAAGAGGAAAATGACTAAATAACGTTACAATCATATCGAACAACGTGGCAATAATAATAAATGTATATATACAGCTATAAGTAGTCGCATGCGCGTCGCGCATTGCGTATGAGTCGTACTCGTATGTGTTACAAGTTGCGAAAGTTTTATGGAGCGAGAACAAGGCGGGCAGATCTGAAAAATAAGTTTATAACATACAGTTACGGCAAGTGATTGAGAGATAAGTTTCCAGAACACCTTAAGCAGTAAAAAAAGTGTGACGGTGCACTAACACTGCTTCATTCATCTGAAGATAGCCATCGTTTCTTTCTCAGTACCGCTAAATTACATTTCTAGTAGCCGTGTAGCGCGTTTACGAGGCACTTTGAAGATGCTACGGTGTTGCCGTAATGGCTATTGCAATATTATACGGTCAGATGCCCGACTGATATCAACGTATTCTCTACTGTATAATTTTTGTCCTCAGAAGATACCATACACAGGGTCAAAGAAAATTGTAGGGGGTACATCGTATGATGCCTAACATTTGTCGCTTATCAAACATCTCAGTTTTCTTAGAAAACGAGGACATTATATTATTACACTGACGAGACCTGCCGTTTTTACAACTTTTTAGTGTTTATCGTTAAACATAAAAATCCTATGATAGTGATAGGAGCCGTTAGCGTGCTGCTTAGATACAAACTTTTGTTATAATATCATTTTAAGAATATTTTGCACATTTACCAACAGCATTCTAAAAGTGATAGTGAATAAGCCTGATTGCCCGTTCCTGGGGCACTGGACCCGTGTGCACAGCTGCAGGTCTGGTGCAGCGGGAAGCGGAAATAATTATAGGTTTTTAAATTAGTTTTATTTTTGTTTCTGTTTTGTTTTATTTATTTTAATTAGAAATGTTACTAACATAGTTTTATAAGTATTACTAACAACAATATGAATCACATACGTTCGACTTAAATAAATAAATAAAATAAAAAATAAATTATAAATACATTTCGGTCATTCTCGGTCAACAAATGGAATTTCATCTAGCAGATACGACTGGAACTAAGCCAACAGAGATGACTGAGGCTGTGTTATCTCCTCCGCACATATTCTTCGGTAGCCGTCACTCATTCGACAGCAGCCACAGCGCACGATGAACCTTTATTCTTTGGACCAGATACTTATCTCTGAAGCTATGTTTGAACTCAATTATTTATGACTTACCTCCACGTATGACAGTTGCATTACGAAAGCCAGTATCATAAAGCAAGCTCAAACAATCTAAATGAATCAGACTAGTTACCTACTGAATGTAAATGATTCAAAAGTAGAACAAAGTTGAATTATAAGTCAATTTTCGTTTAACAAATGTAATGTAAATACGAGCCATTAATCTTACGTAATGAAAACTCGATTTGCCGTTTATGAGACACAATAGCAGAACAATAGCGCTTGGCCTTATTTGAAGTAACGAGTCAACACATAGCTCCCGCCCTCCTTTATATATGATACTGTTCACTAAACAGTTTCATACGAAATCACTGAATAACAATCTGATCAAACGACAGTTTTAATTTTACGATGTCAATATCCTCAGGCAGTAATTTTAAGATCATGCTCATAAACAGACAAATTACAGTCACTCTTAGATGTAGACGAAATAAAATGTTTTGCAATCAGAAGAATAAGTGCGGAAGCGATCAACTTTGGGATCACTGATTAATCAATCATAAATGCTATCGTAAAACTGTGATACCCAAATGAACGCCGGCGGCAACGCGAGCGCACGCAGCGGGCTGAGCCCGACGCTACAGTACACCTCTGTGTTGCTATAAAATTTATGAGGGCTCTATTTTGGAAGCTAATTAAAAAAATTGTGATAGCCGTTAGAAAAGTCCGATCGTGAGAGAGTGATAAAACTTCTGGCCAAGTAATTTGAGGTGTAGGTATATATACTGCACCATAATTAGCATCGATATTACTTTACCACACAAATGAGTCTATTTTATTTCAATTAGTCTTTGACGAGACGACATCCGTTTGGAAGTAGACGAATACCTATGTGAGTATGAAAGTTATAGGTGCCAAAGTATTAATGAGGCGCATGTCCAATTAATAGAGAATTTAAATGGGACTCAACACAGCAATATTTATAGTGACCCGGCGCCGCGCGGTCAGGCCGCTTATCATGGACACCACGACTCACGGAAACCTCCGCGGTAGTTAGTGCTTACTGTGCGTGCTTCGATCTATGATGGCTGTTGCATCTATTTTAAATAACAAATACAGTAAAAGTATTGTATATAGGTGTTACTAAACCTCCTAAGCATCCAATATGAAGTTCATATGAACCTCATATTGGAGGCTTAATAGTACGAGCCTAGTAGCTAAAGTATTTTCATCCTTACATAGGTATGAAATTAGTTTATTAGAGAAAAGGTAGCACAACTAATGAGCAACGTTTCAAATGTTGTCATAAAATTAGTTTTTATAATTGGATAATTTTACGAGTATGTGCTACTTAGATCAAATTTTCAGAAAATTAACATATCACATTAGCAAAATCGATTAGAGATCTAAGCAAATAAAAGACATAACTGTCAATAAGATGACGAACTAACTTTTATATTCAACAATAAATCCAATCAAAATTCAAACATGGCGGGGACTCCTAGCCAAACACGTTATTTTATTAATAAACATTTAGTTCTAGCTACACAGCGTAGCTTCATTATTCAAATTGTTCTGAAAAGTTGTCTGATAATAACTTACAGTGTCGTTTAATTCACTCATTGCGTACAATCTTTAGAAAACTTAAAGATATATTTTAACATTAGTTATCGATCCAAAACGAATTCGTTTCTAATATATTATCTCATTAATTATCGAGCCGCGTCGACATGAATGAATTGCGAGTCTGATACAGAGCCTACGTCTCGGGACTTAGTCACGCAATTATTCCGGGCGGACTGAAACGTGCGCCGATCATCGAAACTTAAGATTTCTATTACACATGAAATAATTTGCATAAAATTCACAGATAATAAGACAAGAACTGAACTAGTAGCGGTATCTACGTGAATGCTTACACCTTAACTTTATCATATTATGAGTATACATGCTATTGCAGCCCCAAACCGTATTAATCAAACATCGTCCAACGGCTAAGTTGCAATCGTATCGAATCACTATCGAATTGAATAAATTTATTTAATGAGCCGTCTAAGTGGTTCGTTTAGAGCTTTTTAATAACCGAATCACGTTCGTTTTTCAGTCCACGACCGTACAATGGTGACGAATGGCGACAGCATGCAGCACTCGATCTTCCGAGATTTATGCTCGGAGTAAATTAGCGCGAAGGGCGGAACGGGGCCCGAGCATAGCGCCATAGACGAGCGACAGTCGCGTGCTCGCGGTGACCTATCACTACAGCGATCTGCTTGATACGCGACATGCGCCCGCGCTTGCACTTTGCTCGACATTACAAATGGCACCTCCCACAATTTCATACAATTGGAGCCAAAGTCGTGTGTAGGACAGATAGTCATCGACTGACATGCCTACAAGTTAATGCCTCCTTCGAGTTGTTTTAAACACAAAGAACGTTTCAAATATAACAACCTTGTTAATAGTCTATACATAACTTACAGAGCAAAACAATGAGCTTGCATTAAAATATCCTAGCATAATGCAATAAGATAAGTAAGGGAAAGTAAAAAACGGAATGATTCAATAAATTATTATTTTTACATGATCGACGTATCCAATTCTAAAAAACTATTTTATTAAAGACTAGCTTCGCCTGCAACTTCGTCCGCGAGCTTAACCTTCCTCAAGAGTTGGGCTGCCCAATGCAAAAATAATTTTCCAAATCCGACTGGTAGTTCCGAAGATTTCCCTTTACATACAAACTTACAAACAAACTAACGAACAAACGAATTTTACCTCTTTATAATATTAAATATTGACTACTATAGAAGACGATGAGATAAAGTGGAGTAAACATCACACTATATACTTATTTCGTAGACTTTTCGTAGGCTTTTCGTAGCGTTTTCGTAGACCCCTTTAAAATCCTAAATTGATTTGAATTTGAAAGATACTGAAGACGAATGCGTAGTAGGACAATAGTTGGTGTTTGGAATGGATTATGACATAAGCTACCTACTTAATTAATGGATTAAAAAAAAAATAAGTTTATTGGAATGCAATTTGCTACAAAACCTTAATTACTTTATATTTCACAAATCTACTGGTCATACGATGGAAGGATCATTTATTGATACATTATACTCAATTACAATAGATTCATGTTACCATTTATTTATTGAATTATGTACCAAAATAATTATGTGAAAATACATAGTAGAGCACAGGGGAAGCTTAGAAAATGATAATATCAAAAAAGTCTTTCAACAGACCAGCGATAGGAAAGGTGCTTTTAGGATAGAAGAACAATATTAACAGATGTGTGTGTACTTTAATAACATGACAGCACGCCTTCCCTATTACACGGGACTACTATACTACTCTACTATAGGCTCACCCCTTGCCTATTGCAACCATTGGGCATGTAGTGTATCTATTTAATAGATATGTAAACACTATTTGGATACAGCGACCTCTCTGCTGATGTGCATGAGACATCAGCAGTGAGGTCGCTGTCACTTATGTCAACTGTCAATTCACCACGAATGGCGGGAAACAGTTGAAAGTGAGGCGGTGCCTGCACGGGAGGCTCGGTGTGGTGATGAGCCAGTGTAGTTACATATATAATCAGCTTAAATACGGAATCAACAGGATTCTACAGGGCACAAAATCCAGACTCCAGCTACTGAGAAATTCCATATGGAAAAGCCCAATAACATTTTGCCCGAGCTGGAAATCGAACCCAGGACCTCATGCTCAGCAGTAGCACTTCCGACCACAAAACCAACGAGGCAGACAAAGCAATTTGAGTACTTACTATTTTTAGCAATAAAAAATGATTTCCGACATCTCAACTTAAGTAATAAATAGGAAAAATTGACTACATCTCCCTTCTACCCTACATGAAACGTTGAGGTGGTATATTTGTAACAGACCGCAAGGCATAATCTTGAATTACTTTATACCGACTGTTACGTAGGTTCCGATTGTTCCGAAATTACAGTGCTATTGGTCACCGGTGCGTGGTTAGTTAGGAGCAGCCCTGTATTATTGGCCCTTGTGAGTTATTTTATGAGTGCTAATTAAGCTTCTTGTTTCTCGAGCTCACTCTCGATCCTGAAACTAATTATTAGTTCTCTGTGAACTTTTTATCTGCCGCCCACGAACAATGGAAACGTGACTGTACTGGCGATCTCGCCGATGTATTATTACTGCTGCGTCCTCTGCGTTGACCACTATATACCTGTGGGATTCAGATGGAGGTACACAGCAATCCATTTATTACATTGACTGTACAACGTGCGTACAGAATAAGACCCGTATGTAATGTACATTCTCTTCATTCGATAAGGAAATACCACAAGCGTATAAATATATAACTATTAAAAACAACTCTTGAAACATGATATTCTCCTTCGGAACTTAAAATATTGGCAATATTGCAAGAGGCACTAAAACAACCGTCACATTGACTCTTTACAGCGTTTACTTTAGAGTCGATCGACCAAATATCGAGAAATACTTCGTTATCTGCGAAAAGTATATCAACAAATCTTTTGCAATAAGATTCATTGTATTGAATCGTAACAGATTGGTAATTTTTTCTTATGTTTGTATTGATTTTACCTAAAGCCTGTTTTCACTTTTCTGTTTTTGACTCTTGCAGAATGGCCTTTTTTATAACTTACGTCAATAAGAATTGCAATATTAACCGTGCATAAATTAAGTTTGGGTGTTATGTAATTTAATTGGTTTCAAGTGCTTTCGTGAACATTTTTGTCGATCGCCGGACACATTTGGAGCGTACTGAATATGCATGCACTGAGGGGACTGCGCGGCTGCCACTGGCGTTAATAAAATACGAACAGCGAATCGCTATAAAACCGTCTTAGCCACGGGTTCAAATAACGACTGTCAATAAAACTTTTATGGTAGTATGTACTGAATGACCATAAATTGTAAAGATTAAGGTCAATAACGCGATGGATATGATAACTGCTAAGAAAACGCAAAGCACGGTTTAGTTCGATACGCACCTCTGTGCACTTTGCGCCTGGCTCAGGTGTCGGCGCGATATGCGCTATGAACTTACGATTACCATAAAGTATCGTAGGTACCTACTCGCTTATAAAGTTATAATAGACAGCAATTACAGAGTTTCCGGTGCAACTTAATAGTCTAATAATATCTCGAACTATTACATACGAATTAAGTATGCTATAGATATTGATTTTATAAATTATTCAAAGAGTGTGAATTCTTATTGTGTCCTTCTACGGCTACGGACTACGGCGGCGTTCCTAAACAATACCTGTCTACTAGGTACAACTTCGTGGGTAGGTAAGGTACCTACATTACATTCGACTATTGGTTTATTTTTGAATAATTAGGTATCTATAATAGGTATCTAGAATTCTAGAGGAAAAGGCTGGTTTTAACGAGATATAATTGTACCTGGCCTAATTGTTGCTGAAATAGTTAATTCTACTTGTCTTTTATTATGTGGCCTAGATACCTAATATAATAACCATATTTTTGAGTATATTTTAGATGTCAGAGAAAGACTTCAATCTCAGAAAACACCATCATTAAATTACATTTATGTAATTAATAGAAATACTGAATCAATAAAGATTGGGTCGATTTTTTAAACTTTCTGAAGAACAATAGTTGTGGTTTGACAGCTTTTGTTTAGAAAATGTCAAACCGCCCTATTAAAATTTCTAATAAAAGATTTCTGACGATTGAAAACTCGGCCCTTAAAAGTAAGCGTAGGTACACGAGCCACCGACCGCAACCACCGGTGCGGTGGCTGTAGCGGGTGGCCGCCACCAGACACACGTGTGCGACGAATCCATACAAAACGTACGAAAAAGCATGTGAACTGCTAGTCACTGGGCTTGGGCTACCTCGCTGTGGCCGGTGACTCGTTTGCGCCTAGCCTTATGATCTTAATTAATATCCAAGTTACTTCGTAAAGTTTAGACGAGTAGGTAAGTATCATTTATGTGAACAACAATGACTTTAATTAATAATACATAAATCAAACTATATCACGACACTCATCAAGTCATCAGTAATAAATTTTACTAACAAAAAACTATGTGGTAGCATGAATTATAAACAGCATACATACTATGTATGTTCCATAAAATTAAACCGAAGTTGTCTTGTTTTCTCAAATCGATGTTTAAAATGGTACACGTAGCGCCACCTGTTGTCGAATAAGAGAACTACAACGATGTTCATGCACGCGAGAGACATCTATGATGACTATGGTTAACTTTTCACTTGTTTATAGTACCACTCTATCGACATAGAGTGGCTATAGAAGCTTGTGGTTTTATGCACGACTTTTAAGGCAGAGGTTTACCAAAGTAGCCTGTTTGATTTTGGTTCCAATAGAATTAGACGCAAAAAAACATGCTATACGCTCGAAAGTATCTGGGGATGGGAAAGACAAAACAAAACTGTGACTTATATGTAAAGTGGCGGTGTCTCGTCGCGTACTCTTGACCTAAAACGGAATTAATTTCGGTAGATAGATATTACTATCCATAGAAGACCTTGAGTTCGAAGTTAGATTCCAATTATACCAATATAAAACTTAAATACGATACTAGACCGAAGACAGTGACATCCACAATTACTGTAAGTAGCTAACATGCCCGGGTATTCTCCTTAACATGCCCACAAAAAAGACACGGCCTAATGAGGAAAATGCCATTGCCATGCCATTTTTTAAGCTTTTACCTAATGACTGTATCAATCAACCAGCGGCTCAGTTTCACCGCTTATTGGGTAAATGCCTAGGTACTAAATTATGCTGGACCTCTTAGTATATAAAAATAAAACTAACAAGGATTGTTAAGCCAGCCATTGATTGGCGGAGTAAGACAAGTCTGTCGCGGTCGCCGCCGTAAATATGCTGACCACGTCCACTATTGTTTTAAATAAAATGCTATCTGTAGGTACAAAAACGAATGCACTGACGGACCGCACCATCTCGTTAAACCCCTTCGGTTGTACGCGTCCTCATTCAGCATTTTGAGTCGTCAATTTACTCGTATACTGCTCTTATCAGATACTTATTAGGTAAAATCTTTAGAAATAATCAAACCTTTCTCGAGTTAATATAACATAACATCACGCCTTGTTTCCCCGAAGGGTTCGGCAGAGGTGTACCTGTAGCAGGTACACCCATAATTCGCCAGTTATGTTTAAGTCCCATGTAATAAAGCCTATCCCATGAATCGGGCACAAATCTAGACTCGAGATAACTCCACATAAACATACTAAAAAAACACAGGTATTCAGAGTAAACACAAGAAATAATGTCGCAATTCAAGAATTCTACAGTGATAAGTGTGATTGATAACCAATAGGAATGGAAGAATATATCGTTATTTTACAATTATACCAGACACCACTCTACAAGCTATCTGCAAATGATCCTCGGTTTAAAGCACATCGGCAGCAGTTTTTTTCTGTTTACCGTATAACTAGTGTCCGTAATGGCGATGCTACGAGCCACTATGAATATTTCGAGGAATACACGTACCTATTTATTCTAAAGCCGCATAGTTCTATTTATGTTTCTGGAACTTAACGAAACGTATGAAATACTGATGGAGTTCTTCGTAATTGTGTCCCGATTAGTACTGGCCTCGATACAATATGCGAGCAAAAACAATGATCCGAAAAAGGCGACAAAATTAATTATCGCGAGAGCAGAGCCTTCGGAACCGGTGTCTTGATGATTCTTGATGGAGCTGCGCTTTTTTGCCAAACTGGCAATCAGTCAATAGCACATCTACCTACAGCATGCACAAATACTTTCACACATGCAGCATAATAGTTGGTAACATAAAACTCTAAGTAGTTCGTTATATGGTTTTAACTTATAGTTATGATAGTACCTACCTACCCTATTACCATCCAAGATTTTCCACAAGTTTAATCAAACTAAATAGCATGTTGGAACAAATTCATATTTAATCAACGGGTACTCTTATTAATAGTCGTAAAGTATTGTTGGTAGGTAGTTAACATCTTTAAATTATCTCTATACAGCGAAGAGAGTGATAATTATAGCACTGAAGTGTCGAATAAATTCTGCGTCAACGGAGCTTGTCTGGTATTGAGATGCATTACGTTATAATTATTTCCTTCAGAGGTAAATGCATCAATGAAAAAAGCTTTAGCTATGATGTTAAAACTCGCTCTGCTTTCGCGACTCATAGGTGAATTGGGGGTATAAGCCTAATGTTCCATTCAACTCAAAATCTCTTTCCTTGACAACAGGGGTGTCTTCTAGCTCTAACCGCTTAAGGCTGTTAGGTGTGAGCAGTTTACAAACTTGTCAATGCCGGTAAATTAGTATTGAAATGATAACAGTATTCGCGTAAATGTCCCTACCACCCTGTATGTGTCTCCAAATAAGCAAGAACACAATCCCGATGATCCCGCGGGATCCTGCTTAATTTATGTGCGGTTTAGTCTCGCAAAAGTTGTGCGGGATCCCGGTATTGCATTCCCTTACATCTATGTTTCTGAAAGTTTTTCTTTACGTGCACATATTCAAAGTTATTACAAACATGTATCTTCACCTCAAAGAAGAACGCAAATATCAAGTAAATAAATTATATATATATATATATAATCAGCCTATTAATGTTCCCACTGCTGGGACACAGGCCTCTCTGTGAGAGGGAGTGGACCGTAATCTACCACGCGGGCCCAGTGCGGGTTGGTAGATGTCACGTGTCTTCGAATTTTTGGTTCTAAGACATGCCGGTTTCCTCACGATGTTTTCCTTCACCGTTTTTATGCATTTGCATTTGTTTTCATTATTATATAAATAATAATGACAACAAATGCAAAGCCGTGGAGAGTAATTAAAGATTAAATTAGTCATACTAATTTGAAAGACAATTAGGGAACATCCAAATTGATAACAATAACCACTACACTAATATGACTAGTACGAAAACAAAAGGTAATTCCAATGAATTCCGAAAGCAACGTTCGAACAGAGATATTAGCATTAAATAACACAAATTCTGAAGGTTCTAATGAAATTAATATGAAAATTATAAAAGCATGTGCAAATTAAATAATTGTAATCTTGACATCATAGTTGTCACTAGGCACTTTTCCTGAAGTATTCAAACTATCCATAGCAAAGCCGCTTTTTAAAGGGAGAAACGCCTACGTCAACAATTATCGCCCAATAACGTTAATACCCATTCTGTCGAAGATATTTGAAAAGTACATGTATATGAGATTGATTGACTTCTGCAATAAATTCCGTATTATTAAGAACCAAGAGTACGGCTTCCAAAAACAAAAACAACTTTAGCTATCTTCTCGTTCTTTTATTTCTTAAATATCATTATTTTAACGAATGATAGCAAAAACTATCTTAATACAGGGTTATATTCTTTTACTTATCAAAAGCCCTTAGTTTCTACTTAGTCACTTACTACTACTTACGTACTTGGTTACTTAGTACTTAGTTCGTTTTCTTCGTTATTTAGTTTGACCTTAGTGTCTCGTGATTTATTATTACAGAAGAAAATTCGGGATTAAAAGACCTGCAATAGGGTTAGTAAACTCCCCTACTCAATTAAAGATCATAGTTTTTTTTTAAATGGTTTTCTTATACTTATGACATAAATCTCATATAAAAAAAATGATAAATTAATTGTAGAGGGAGTTGGAAGGGAGGAGACAGAAAGAGGGCAAGTCATCCCCCACCCACCAATTCACAGGAGATAAATTTTCCAACGTCAATGGCAAATGTCTCGAACGTGAAATTATGGAAAAATAATGTTAAATGGCATGTTTTGCACGACTCATAATGCGAAGCATTAGGGTCGGGCCACACCTGCCGAACGTTCCGCGGCGGAACGCTCCGTCGCGTCATATTTCTATGGACGTAACGTTCGGCTGATGTGTCATAGCCATAGGTAACTTGAAAAACATTAGGAGCGTATTCAATCGAACGTTCCGCCGCGGAACGTTCGGCAGGTGTGGCCCGACCCTTAGAGTGTGCTCTACGATCGAAAAATATTTTTTGTCCCATTTCTACAACTGTTTTTATTGTTACACTGCTGCTAGTACACAGAACCTACTTAATTTATATACCATTGTATAGATGATTAAATGGAGATTAATACTGTATTAATTGATTTACTAATTGATTTAATGCAGCAGAAATGGAAAAAGCATAAAAATAGTTGAAAATAAATTCCTGTCCGTCAATTTATGCAACTTGAAAACATTGTAGCTTGCGATAAAATCAATTAATTGAGTCAATATTTTTTTAATACATTCGTTTCAGCCATAGAAGGAACCCTATTGAAAATGGCTCTTTTATTCACAGTAGTTTATTTAATTATAATATCAAAATACTAACTAAAAATAATATAATAACTTTATCTAAATATTTCCAACCTTGACTTAACGTGTTGCCTAGCAACCCACAACGTAAATATCTAAATAATAGTTTGGAAAATCCAAAAGTGCACGCCTCATACTTATCACTCATTCATAAACGAAAAAGAAATTCTAAACATAGTTTAAAAATGAACAATTTATCACTTTTCATGACGTCGTAATGTCAACGACTGACAAAGATATTTACTTGGCGGTTGCTAGGCAACTTACGGACAAAGGCTGAAAATATTTAGATAAAGATATTATATTTTAGTTAGTATTTTATTAATTATAATAAAACTACTTTGAATAAAAGAGCCATTTTCAATAGGGTTCCTTCTACGGCTGAAACGAATGTATAAAAAAAAATTTACTCAATTAATTGATTTTATCGCAAGCTACAATGTTTTCAGGGTTCATAAATTGACGGACAGGAATTTATTTTCAACTATTTTTATGCTTTTTCCATTTCTGCTGCATTAAATCCATTGTTAAAAAGTACAGTATTAATCTCCATTTAATCATCTATACAATGGTATATCAATTAAGTAGGTTCTGTGTACTAGCAGGAGTGTAACAATAAAAACAGTTACAGAAATGGGGCAATAATTATTTTTCGATCGTAGAGCAGTAGAGCACACTCTAATGCTTCGCATTATGAGTCGTGCAATAAATAGTCTTTGACATTACGTAAGGATTGCGAGGTTAGAAAACCCTTATTGATGGGTAAAACAGCAGTCAAAACATACTTCATGAAAAGTGATAAATTGTTAATTTTTGTTAGAAACTATGTTTTGAATTTCTTTTTCGTTTATGAATGTGTGTTATGAGGCATGCACTTTTGGAATTTCCAAACTATTTTTTATTTTTAATAAGGCTTTTTTGACGGGGCCTCGGTTTGCGGGGCTCCTATTTCTGTCTGCAGGGTTGAAAGGAACGTAACGGAGAATCGAATCTAGTCTCTCTCTCAAAGGGTTCTCTATATTGTCTTTAAAAATTAGTATTACTAATTTCATCTTTAAGAGGGTGCATCCTAAAAGTTGGCAACGTCGTAAATAGCTGTCAAATATTCACCTGTTTTGATTAATTTGGAAATAATACTGTATGGAAATAAGAAATGTGGCTAACTAACTAACTAGAAACTACTAAACTATTAATAATGAATTGCAATTATAACATTGAATTTGATGTTGTACCCGATTTAGGTGTATAAAAGGCATTTGGAAAGTTTCCAAATACTTTTTTTACATCTAAAACTAACTATTCGGTGTGACGATGTTAATTGTTGCATTTCATAATCAATATTCTAGTTCGCTAGTTAGCCACATTTTTTGTTTCCATACAGAAATATTATCAAATTAATCAAAACAGCGAAATATTTGACATCTATTTGCGACGTTGCCAAATTTCAGAATAAACCCTCTTAATTACTCTCCACGTGACTTTGCATTTGTTGTCATTATTATTTATATACTTGATATTTGCGTTGTCTTTTGAGGTGAAGACACATTTTTGAAATAACTTTAAATATGTTCTTAATATGTAAAAGTAAAATAAAACTTTCAGCAACATAGATGTAACGGAATGCAATACCGGGATCCCGCACAACTTTTGCGAGACTAAAGGGATCCCGCGGGATCTGCGGGATTGTGTTTTGCTTATTTAGAGACACATATATAGCACTGATGACACTTCGGGGCGAACTTAAAAAGAGTTTGACAAGTTTGTATAATGCTCACACCCAACAGCCTTAAGCGCTTAGAGCTAGTACACACCCCTGTTGTCAATGAAAGAGATTTTGACTTGAGAATATTAGGCTTATACCCCAAATTTAGTTATGAGCCGCGGAAGCAGAGCGAGATTTTTTATCAGGAACCGTTTATCGCACATTTTTGTAACTTGATAAACCATATGAATACAGATAACTTGTATAATATACGTATTGTTTTTAATCTTACTGTATTGTTGAGAGATCTCAATAAAAAATCTTTGTTTCATAGGCTTATATTAGCCATAAGATAATTTATTCTCAACATCATGCGGGATCCCGCAAATACCTAGTTCCCGCGGAATTATAATAATGGAAAGACTTCTTATACTATCTAATATTAAAGATTTTCCGCACACAGTCAGGTGAGGAAAATGAGCGTATTTTAAAGTAACAAAACAACTAATTAAAATAAAGCAGGAATCAATACCATGTCTTTTAAATAATTTTATAAAGCGGTAAAGTTGTTTGTTTATTTACGTTTGTGATCTGATCAGGTACAAACACTTTTCACTGATATAAACCTACTGTATTACCTCCGAGTGTCATAGGATATATTTTATTAGAAAACAAGCACACAATAAAGTGAAAAAGAATATTATTGTAAACCTAACGCAAACTCAGTATTCAAATTCAAGCTGACCACGTAAACTGACTCTTGACAAACTGAAACTGACTATGTTGCTGTAAAATTCGAGTTATGTCGTAGGTACGAGTATGTAGTTTTAGGTATACCAAAAATAAACAGTGTACTCAAAAAGTACAATTGATTTAATATTTTTAAACCAAACCGCAACAATATTGATATTTAATACAAAGGCAACATTTAAGTTAATCGCATAATATTCACCTTAACTTATAATTAGCCAATGTTTCAAAACTTCTGTCTCAGGGGAGTTAAACATTCTGAATGCGCGTGCGTTGCAAAAGTCGCCTATTATACGTAATTATGCGGCCGCATAAACCGAGCACTTTGCTGCTCAAGCCCCAATTACACTTAGCGGCCTCTTAATATTGTTCATTATGCTAAGGAAATGACAAGATTTTGCTAGAATCCATTATCCTTATAAAGACGTTGCTTACATATACATACGCTTCTTGCGATCGATCAGATAAAAACGCATTCAATCAATATAGCTACTCCTATTATGGTAATTCGTAGATCAAATCGTAAGTTCTAAGCTTGGACCGAGACTATAATAAAAGACTTAAGAGCAACTATTTCCAACGGTTTGTATCAATTATAGAAAATAGCTTTTAATCTTTGTTACATCACACAGGCACAGATTAATACAGATGGGACACTCCGCAGTTTAGGTATGAAGCTACAAGTCCCCGGCGGGCTCGTCTCACTGTGCCTATTCAGTAGGGCTGCCGCGCGCCGTTTGTCGCAAGATATTAAAACTAAAAATACTAAAATGAAGGCAGCAGTTTATTGCACCCCATTTGGCTGCTTATATAATAATAAGGATCCGACCCTCACGTTTTTCTCACTTCCAAAGGACACGAAAAGGTCTGTCTGCACGTCTACCTTTAAGTAATTAGTAATGACCTATGAATAGCAATTAATGTGAACATTTGGTAGGTAGTATAGGTACCAAACGTTTACATTAATTGTTATTCTTATTTATATAAGTCACACGTATTTACGTATCTAGTTCTTAAATATTCATTATTATTATTATACTTAGTATAGTTAGGTACTTACAAGTTCTGTTTACAAGGTCAGGTTCAGGCTTCGATAAGTATAGGTAGGAAAGTAGATAGTTAAATAATATTTTTGTTTGGTGGTATCCGTGGTAGGTACACCACGGACTTAGTGCGTGAAAGCACGGAACCATATTTAAATAATATGTATTTATATTTTTTTTATTATGTAGACAACAAGGTATTCGTACATACATTTTTATTTGCCCAGTTACGTAGGTGCATATTAATAAATAATGGAGACTAAACAAATTAAAGTACCGACGTACTTTAATTTGTTTAGTCTCCATTTACCGCAGGCGGCAGCAGCAGGAGACGTGACGCCGCCCCCGCCGTGACACTCTGATTTCTATTGTATTTTTAAGAAATCGAATCGCATTTTTATGAGGTCGCCTGTGGTCGGTTACTTACGGCTTGGTGGTACATTTAAAAATATAATAGACCAAGAGCTGATACCTACTTAATTATCTAATTATTGTTTAAAAGATGACAACCCTGACGTGGTCAGAAGGTATAAGAGTTACGCGATAGAAAGAGAGGCAACTTGTAGGTGAATATAACTGTAGGTAATTAGCGTTGTGCGACCTGAATCGCACTTTATTGTGGCGTAGCAACAATCGCTTTTTATTTAAATGATTTTGCGGAGAGTACTATCTGTATTAATCTGTGACACAGGCAAGATTCTAGTCATTTTTAGGATTCCGTACCTCAAAAGGAAAAACGGAACCCTTATAGGATCACTTCACTGTCCGTCTGTCAGTCTGTCAAGACCCTTTTTCTCAGGAGCATGTAAAGGTATCAAGTTGAAATTAAATCAAATATGTAGGTCTACGGTCCCTTGGAGCTCTAAACGCAATAAAAAAATACGGTCATATATGCGATATATTTTGATACCTCGCAAATAAATCAAAACCTGTATGGTAGGTACTTCTCGTTGACCTAGAATCATGAAATTTAGCAAGAAGTAAGGTCTCACAGCACGAGTAAAGGAAAAGTCCCAAAAATCGTTAATTTGTTAAAATCGTTTTATCAAAATCACCAATCTTTATTACTGCATTAGGTGAAAATGATCTTTACGAAAACGCAATAACTTATAAAGTCATTTATCCAAATACATTCGAAAAATTTAAATGAATAAATGGAAATTTTCAAAGGAGAAAGCCGTTTTTGGGCCCAACCGTTACACGAATGAGATATGTACCAAAAAAATCTTCTATTTTTCTTAATTAACCCATTTTAATTTTAGCCTCATTAGCAATGGCCAAGTGTAGAAAATAAGTAGATTTCTATTTTATTGTTTTAAACAACTTTTGTAAACCGTTACAACACTTATTTCATACGTCATTAACTTCACAAACGCTGGCATTATATCAATAGAGCTTACCCTAAGAATATTATCGAGTTCGTAGAAATCGATACTGTTACAAATAATTAAATAATCGAAGTGTATAGAGTGCCGCGAGTTTCTTGTGGCACTCTAGTGTCACTGCCTCGGCCCGGCTAGGGTGCCGTAAGCGTTGCATTGTCACTGTCACTTGTTATTTACGTTAAGTTAGGTAAGAACTGTGACCACACAACGCACGAGCCGAGCGAGCGTAGCGAGCGGTGCCGCGGTAGCGGCCGGCGAAGTGCCAGGTTCCGTTTAGGCATAAGAGAATGTAATGTTTTGGGAATGTGGTGTTTTACAGCGATCTAACCTCGACAATCAAAAAAAATACCAAGTGACGTGACTTAGTGACAGTGACAATGACAATCCAATGCTTGCGGCACTTTAGCCGGGCCGAGGCGGTGTTACTAGGGTGCCTGTAGTGGCACTTTATCCGATAGGGATAGAGTGCCACTGGTGGCACTCTATACACTGCCTTAAATAATACTACATTGTTTTGATATAATTGTTTTTAGGTATTAAAATCAATGTAAAATAAAAAAATCTGGAATCTAATTGATTTTTAATGTAACCACCATTAAAAATACATTCAAAGAAGTAAATAATCGATAAAATCAATTGCACCACGGATTGCACTAGTAAACGGCAAATGTCAATGTCAACGTCTGTCAATTGTCATGATTGTACTCGTACTGTCATGTCATGTTATTATTGTTGTCATTCGCACAGAGCACTATAATATGTCATTCGCCACGCTAATGATTTTCCGTATTTCTCGGGATTTATTATTTCTGACTTCTACTCGAATACTGGCCTCCGAAATTGATTGCCATAGACTGCCCTCGCTTAAACATTGGGCACCGTATCCTGCCACTCCTGCTGACCTTTGCTGGAAAACTGGATCTGTATAATGCTCTTTTGACTGGATGACTGGATACAACGACATCAAGAGCCTGTGCATTAATTGCGGAATAGCAACGGACCGCGCTGCATTACAATGGGAAGGCGAAGACTGAAAGATGAAATGATTCTTTCAATTGTACAGGAATGGGTCGCGCATCAAACGGTTAGTATCCGATATATCTATATCGCAACATTTTCGTACTTACTATGAAATTATTTCATGTAATAAAACTAAAAAGTGTTATCGCTTATGTTCAATTGTCTGTTGATAGTTGTATTTTATAAAATGATACCAGCGCATGCAACAAATTCATATTCAATCTAGACATGTGACATCTCCAATCTGGACTGAACCTGCATTGTTAAATTACAGATTTTTCCCTCTCTCAGAGAGGAGGCCTGTGTCCCTGCAGTGGGAATGTAATAAAGCCGGTACCCAAATGTGCCAATCAGATGTTTATTGCTAAATGCTAGTGCTAGACCTAATGACACATGATTGTTTGCTTCAGGTACTTAAATGAAAATGACTATCTGCCAAGCTTGCTGAAATCATACCAATGCTGTATCTCTTGATGGAAATGGACTAGAACAGACTGAACAGACACCGATGAATAGAACTGTGTAGAGGTGAACGGTGGCTGCAAGGGCTGTCAACATCAGACTCAACCTGGATGTTGAGAGGAAGAAAAAAATCCAGCCTAATATATCCTATTACTAATAGGATATATTTCGTTTATATGTTAGTCGACACTTCGACAGCTCTCTAAGTGGGAGGGATGCTATAGTCCAATATAATTGCACCTGTATCGTTGGCAAAAGAACGGTTGGTTGCTGTGCCCACACCATGAGCATAATTATGGTATTTTAGTTGGGCTTAGTTGGCACGGCACCAGGGTAGGTACTCAATTGCCTCCTGCACAATTTCTGGATACTGTATTATATAATGATAGTCCTAATGAAGAAGGTGATTAATAAAACGATTCATCAAAAATAAGTGTGTTTTACTTTTATATATTATTGCAATCTCAGATTACTGTAATCCGTGATTGCATCAAATCCCCTAGTAGATACATACAATATTAGCAAATGCAAGCCAGTAGTGTTCTAAGTGGGCCTTGTCTAATAAACATAGTTTTCAGCTGAGGTTTTCAGTAAGATCATACAGATAAATCACCCGCTAAGCGCTTTTGATGTGGGTACCTACCAGGAGGTTTTAACCGCATCGTGATAGGCTGCAGGTGCTGCAGCACAGCGCATGTGGTTGCCCAATTAACGTAGGAAACAAACAAAGACTCAAAAATATCATTTTTTATTTGAATACCTCAAATAATAAAAATAACCTAAAATGTAAACATTGTCTGATTTTACCAATTTGGCCATTGCTGGGAGACGTGAAAATTGGCGTCGTGAAGCCTTCCTAAATGCTCTGATTTATGGCCAAATTCCAGCCCTGTAACGCTGGGCCCAAGTTTCTATGGAGTTTGGTTTTCTCCTTTATGCTACATCTAAGTTGTGTCGTACTGTACTAGGTCTTATTGAATATATAGCTAATTATAGGTTTTGTACATTACATTAGTTCCTGCTACGGAACCCTATACTGCGTGGCGTAGGTCGATACGCACTTGTTACGATTTTTTTTAAAGAAGTTTCGTATTTCCTTAAAGCGAAAATACTATTTAATGTAATCTTCTCTCTTGGTAAAACACTCAAAAACTTCCTGCTTATAGAGGAAAGTCAGACAAAAATATGTTCCTGGTAGATCCTCCAAGTAAACTACTGTATCATGTAGGTATATAACTATTATACTTTATACCATTCCCCCTCTAAAAAGCTTATTTTATTCACTGAAAACAGTGAATAAAAAGGTCTTTTAATCACTATTTTGGTGTTTGAATTTGGAACACGTCAATATATTCGACCGCTATTTCAATGCTATACAACCTCCTTAACACTTTCGACACCACCCATTTTCATAGAACTCATACGCCATGCCGCCATATTTATATTGGAAGTCTACGACTTTTATTATTCGTAGTTGGAAGTGAAACCTCCGGGAGGGTTGCATTACGTTTTTTTAAAATATAGGTACATCAGATTTTATTTTCACGGTTTATAATCTGTATTTGCTAAAAAAAACCTACATTTAAAATGAGCCCTCCGCGAGGGTTCCCGCCATCCCATACCCAAGTAGGTGAACCCTCCAGGAGGGCTCCCGACACTGAACGTCTACATTTAAAATGAGCCCTCCGCGAGGGCTCCCGGCATCCCATATCAAAGTAGGTGAACCCTCCAGGAGGGCTCCCGAAACTCAATGTCTACATTTAAAATGAGCCCTCCGCGAGGGCTCCCGACATCCCATATCCAAGTAGGTGAACCCTTTAGGAGGGCTCCCGACCCTGAATGTCTACATTTAAAATGAGCCCTCCACGAGGGCTCCCGACATCCCATATCCAAGTAGGTGAACCCTCCAGGAGGGCTCCTGACACTGAACGTGTTAACCTTTTATTAAATGTCTATTTTCGCTTAAATCTTTCTTTTTCTCGTAGTCATGGTATAAAGTATTGTATGCAACTCTTGAATAAAACGGATTTATATCGAGGGCCATGAATCACTCGCGTCGCTCAGGATTCTAACACTTGAATCACTCGCTGCGCTCGTGATTCAATCATCATGAATCACTCCCTACGGTCGTGATTCAGTCGTTAGAATCCTTCACTTGATCGTGATTCATCTATGGCCCTCGCTTTAAATCCGTCCTTTATTCATTAGTTGCATAATATACTATTTTTGAATTTTTTGCAGGAATTACAAATGCTTATTTGACCTTGTTGGTGTTGGCAGTACTTAAACTATCCTTATAGATTTTAATCATCTTACTGGCTACAGAAAACTCTATGCCAATGCAAGAAAGTTTAACAAAAGTAAAATATTAATAAGTAGGTACTTATCAATTATCATCCTGTTTACTTCGTTAAATTAATAGCTGCCTGCACCTATAACCATGCGATATGAGATAATTTTTCTGAATCACATCACGGTTCATCGACACTAACATACTAAACGTTCAAACTTTAATCATATAACTTCCTGCAGATTATTGCGCATGTTAAGTGATTTATAGCTCTTCCTAAATAGAAAACTTGGCTGTTAATTAAGACTGTGTTTTTTTGAACCGTTTAACTTGAAGAGAAACTTAGTACGACAGTCACAGCGGCGCACAGTCATGTAGTTTTCATGATCCACCGCACACATTAACGGTAAAGCTCTTTTTGTTCAAGCTATCAGTTTAATTTAATATACACTGATTACTCATTTATTTATAAGACAAAATTTATATAAAAATATTGTCGAGCCATCCAACCATTATTTGTTATCGCGTTGCCCTTTTCGCAACAGATATACCTACCTACATAATCATAAACCTTTCGATGACTAAAAAATACGACATTATTTTTTGTTTATTTATTTGCACAAAACATCACTAAAATAACAAGACATTTGATCAGGTACAAAAATTGATTATTTAGAATACAAGGACGAGGCAAGCTAACAAGATGACCTACGTTTTTTATTCTCAATATGAACCCATCAGATTATCAACACGACGTGATCGATCAAACACACGATAGATTTATATAGATTCTAGCTCTTCGCCGGCAACTCCGTCCGCGTGAATTTCGGAGTTTTTACCCTTAAAACTTCAACGCCCTCATATATTTTTCAAAACTACACTTTAAGAGGGGGTGGACCCCCTCTTAAAGTGTAGTTCATTTAATCTTTATTATTTACCTAGGTAAGTGTTTGTGCCAAATTGTTATTTAATCAATTATATTGAATAAGATTCATACAAACGAAATCCCCCCTTCTCACCCCCTTAGAGGTAGAATATAAAAAAAAATATTTCTTAGTGGTTCACAAAAGGGGTTATTCCCATTGATAGGATGTGTCAATAGGATTTCCAATGAGATACACCTTCAATGGGGATTAGTGAACTTTTCTTCCACAAATTGACGTCGCGTCGTATTGACGTCGCGTCGTATTGACGTCGCATAGAGCTCATAATGGGGGAACCGAATTTCTACCCTAAGCTGTTTGGGGCTGCTGGTTAGAAATGGGTCATATCTAAACGTATCTAAAATCCGATTTCAGTTACAAATCGTATCGTATCTATAATCCGAACTACACAAACCGATTTCACAAAACCACGGCAAGAGTAGATTTGTGTAAGCAAGTATTTGTTTATGTTTGGATAGTTTTGATCGATGCATTTACAACCGAAATAGAGACGATCGAAACTGCGAGCCCAGGCTCCGGAAATCGATTTCTAAAAACGGATTATGATAACGATTTTTCAAAACCTGAGATCGGATATATAATCGTTTGCGTAAAAATACAAAAACATGTCTACAGTCGATGTTGTCTCATTGCCTTTAATAGGTATAAAAACAGCATTGAAATGTAATAACTTAATAAGGTGATAATTTAGTAGCTATAATGAGACATCTTTTGTAGACCAATTTATTGAACTTCAAACAAGCTGCTTTCACTTGTATATATGATAGTTTTACTTAACGCATTTATAATCAAATGCATTACGAATCTAACATTGCAGATTGCATATAAATGTTGGATCAGGTATAAAAACAGAACCTGTTGGCTTTACATCTATGTATGCAGTTTAAAAATAAATTTTATCTGCTTACTTGGAGTGAGTTCAGCTTAAAAGGGTGTAGTTAAATGACGCAGGACGTCATTCGTGGCGACTACTGCGACTCTAATCTCCATCAGCTACTGCCATTGCGCTTCGCGAAGCTAAAATTCCCACAGAGCGTCGGAAATAACAAATAATTTTATTTGTTTATTGCAAAACACGTCAATAAACAGACACTTGGCATAGGTCATATTCGTAAAAAGTTCCACAACCTACAATTTAATGCATGGCTAATAAAAGGATGCTAACCAATAATTGGGATAGGATATTCAAATTCAATATTTTATTTTCTCTTCACAAACCATGGCATCTTTAGAACTATGTGACACTAGTTTGTGATATCTATGTAGGTAATGCCTATTAGATTTAAGTGCATTCCGATATTTACGAAAAATTAAGGTTAATTAATAGCCTTTGTGTCATGAGTTCATGACCCGTATAAAAAAACCCTTTATCAGTAGGTAATGTCACCCATATCTATTGATCAAAAAAAGTCTTAAGTTTTCAACAAAAACTGTTCAGACATAAATTATAGATTCATAAAATGATTAAATAATTAATGTTTACGTGTACGATTCACGGTCAAAATACGAAGCAAAAACTTCGTACACGAAACGTCATGTCTAATTTTTGAAAACAGAATCTGCTATCTGACTTGAAATCGTTTTTTTTTTTCACACGAAGGCCAGTGATGAGCGTTTTTAAATATAAACTACCTATAGCTTTAAACGCATCGTAAACATTTTCCGAATTCAATATATTATTGACATAAAACTTTAGCTAGTATCAATAATACTCAGGCAGTGGGAACATATAAAACACCTCCCGCAGCGCAAGCTTAATTAGCTATTTTGTGTTGTGCTAAATTATTGCGATGGGAATTAACTGCAAAACCTGACAAAACTACTAAATATGCTTCAGCTAACCATTATTCATAATTAATAGATAGTAGTAACAAGAGAAATACACCATACTTTCATTTTCACGTCGAGTGCATTATTGCAAAGCAAACGAATAGCAATTGGGTGTCACACACACCTATTATCTAATAAAATTATTTCTGGACAGCATTGTCTACTAATCCAAAACTCTATTAATCCGTGGATTTTATACGAAACGTTTTAATGTGACTGCAGATTCACAACAACTTTGTGCATGATTGAACTAAAGGGTGAAACATAAATTTTATATGAACGTAAAGTAATAAGTGGACATTCCACTTTAGTTGAAGACTTAACGGAACTAACCGGAATACTCGCATCTCGTGGGGTGCATCAGAAAAATTATCGACTTTATTATCGTATCGAAACCTGTTGCTTGTCACTGTGCGTTTACACTGGCGAAACATTTACAACAAAAAATGTTGTAATCTCTATTTTCTGTCAAAGTTCCATACAATGTTTGACAGGAACTAGAGATTTCAACATGTTTTGTTGTGTATTTTCGCCAGTACAAACGCACAGTAGAATACATCCAATCGAGTCAACTTACATTCATACATCAAACATCACGGATATTATTTTAATTATATCAAATTATACTTTTTTTTTAAACATAATAACTACACACATTTGTATTAACAGCCTCTCCGAAGTAAATTCATGATGCTGATGCCCTTGAACTCTTGATAATTTGCAGAAGTCATGGAGTTAATCATTTATCAAGAATAATAATGAACGGATTTGCATAAAATACGTTTATATGAATAACATCAGATAAGAGATGATATTCTTTTAAATCGGTGTCTGCGAATGTCCCGATGGAACAGCGCAATAAAAATGGATGGCATCGGTGCTCTTCTACGTGGTGCAGATACAAATTGATGTTCCAGTATTTAATGAGGAACATTAGCGTGTGCAAGCTGTGGACGTGCCTCGGACCGATACCATTTGTGGCACTCATTACAACTTTTGACCAAGTACGGCAGTAACGGTGAGCGCTTTTCTTTCATGATTTACAAAACTCATTTGCAAAAGTATTTCGACATGTTTTTATTTATGTTTTGCTCTGTTTTTGCTTTTACTTTATCTTTGTCTGTAAAATATAATCGAATACATTTTTGAAGTGAAAACTTCTTTAGGCGCGTTACGCACTTTTTGGGATGGGTAAAAAAAGTTAAACTCGCGTCAGGACACGTGACCTGATCGAAAATTCGTAAGACGGAGGGAGAGTAGAATTTGTTGACAGCGCACTATGTTTCATTTTTTGGAATTGTTTTAATGGAGGTAGCTCCATTAAAACAATTCCAAAAAAATAAAACATAGCTTTCGTTCTTGTACTGACAGCAAGCCACATAAATTCCTGACATTTTCGTTTGATGGCGTTACTTAGTTTTCACTTCCATCGGCAGTCTCCAAAGATTACCCCGCATGTATTTTTTTATCATATCCATAGCTACCCATACTTTCTCAGTTTCTTGCATTATAATGTAAAAAACTGAGAAACTTTAGATTTGGGCTTGAAGGTAGTAGTATTTATTTCTTACCTTTGCTGTTCAACTATTTTGTCTTTAACCGACTTCGAAAAAAGGAGGAGGTTCTCAGTTCGCCGGAATGTTTTTTTAATTTTTTTTTTTTTATTTATGTTCCCCGATTACTCGAAGACGGCTGGACCGGGAAGGGTATACTCCACAGGTGGTCCCATTGTCATCAAGTCAGGATTGGATTATGGAATCCTGGAGAAGACGAGGGAACTCTTGAAATATTATAGGCACACCTATGGCGATTTAGGTATTTTTTATAGTAACTCTTGAATTTGCTCTCGGAAAGCACCATTTAGTGAAGTGGAACTGATGATGAAGACCACAGATGGCCATCGGAACTACTCAATAATACGTATTCCACGGGTTGCGATTCGATTACTTTATAATATGGTTGCCAAGCAATTTATGCCCATCACAATGCATAGGGTGAAGTGGAGCTGATGGCGAAATACCAGAAGAACTCCTCAACAATGAACGTCCCTGCATCGGGAAAAGCAGTATTTTGTAAAAGGTGATGAGCAGTTGACATTCGGCTATTGGAACTTAGATAAATAGCAAAAACGAAAATACAAAACCAAAGACGTCGTTAGTTGCCACTGACTTCCGAAATTTTAGTAATTTTTCACTTTATAGTGGAAATCGGTTGTTTTTTTTTTTTGTGAAAAAGTTTTTGTTTCTTGCTTTTTAGTGAGTCGGTTTAGAATTTATCTAAGTTCCTATAGCCGAATGTCAACTGTTTTTTAGATACACTTTTTTACCTTGCTTTCCTGATACTCATATCTTTTCATATGAATGTTTACTTATAAAATTGCATATCTAGTAATTATGTAAAAATATAACAATAAATATCAGAAAATAATTTTGTCTGCTCGCCACTCGATTTTGCATTTGTAAAGTTCAAGGTTTGAATATAAGTCTATAACGCAAATATTCGATTTTATTGCTTTTGTTGTTGTTTAATTGTTTTATTATGTACGTTTTACCGCCTGAGGTATGTGAGCGGTGTGACGGGGGAGGACGCCATTGACAAAATTGGTAGACTGAGTTAGTGCCGATCCACCCGATGGTAGCGGTGGCGGCGCGGCGCCGAAACGGTGTCACTGCGGTCCTACTTAAAAATATCCATTGTATGCCACACGGTGCGTTCCGGCGTCGTACCGGACTTGCAACCCATGAGACGAGGCGGAGAGGGGTGTACGCGTTGCGACAGCGAAGCGGCACCGCTCAGACTCACCGTGTGACCGCCAATGCGGCGAAATCTTTACGGTGCGGTGCGGCGCCGCTGCGGCATACGTAACAAACGATACGGTGCCACAATGCCCATGTGACCACCAATACGGCAAAATCCTTGCAGTGCGGGGCCGCCGCCACTAAAACGCATTGTGTGAACAGGCTCTTAGCTTGGCCTTTGTCGACCTCCCCCGTCTCACCGCTTACATTCCTCAGGCGGTGACTAGCAGTCGCGCGCGGACTATAAGTTTAGAGCAGATAGGCATGAGACCGGTGTGACTTCCTCTTAAGAATGTCACATAGTGTAACAGGCAATACCCAGTTAGGTACATGAGTAGAAACGTAACTTCCTTCCACTTAATTCGTTTCGCACCGTAATAATAATTACTCATTGCAAAATTCTTAAGCAGGTGATTTAGCGAAAGATGACATCCACCGCTAACGACGCATTTCCGCAATCAATTAAGTAATTTGTAATCATTTCTTATCAAAAAATAAGCCGCTGTTTACTTATTGTTTTATTATTTTTTTATAGCTAAGTTATAGATCTGACGTGAGTTCTCAGATTTATTACTCATACTGTGATGAGTAATATTTTCTATTTTATTTACTTATGTACTACGGTACTTTCAGTTCCGTCTAACAGCAATAACATGTTAACTAATCGACTATGATTCACTGAGAACACAAGAAAAATCTTATTTAAATAAATCTTTATTTATTTAACAAACGTAACTATTTGAAACCTCTTCCCTTTGCCGTCTATTTTGTTATTTGTGGTGATTGTAATCTGATCTTTTGCCCGATGTCATCCAAATCCACACAAAAAGCTAATAAATGATACAACCAATGTAATTAATTGATTATTCTTCATAAAGCCCTCACGCTAACTGTGCCTACTCTTTAAAGGGTGCACCGGCTCACCGAGTGAGAGCCTTGACTGGAGAAAGTGCGCAAAGCCCTGTTATGGCGGCATTTCTCATTCCTCCGCCAGTGCCTTTTCTCCTATTATTCGCGTAAATATGTCACTTCGGTATTGCTAGTACAGCTATAATTTCTTATACTGCAAGTTAATATCAGTAGCACCATTCTTTAGATATTGATACTAAAGATATCAACCTAACAATGTACGTAAGGTAGGTAATCGACCCGGAACTGTTGTAAACTAAATTAATTGAAACCACTTAAATGCAAATAAGGTACGATCAATACGATGGTGTTCAGAGACCACAATAATAAACTTATCATATTATACATCTTTACTTATCCAGTCTTTATTTGTAAACAATGAAGCAGTGATAGACTCATTATAATTAATTAACTGTTACCTACATATATCGCGAATAAATAACTATGGAATGCTTCGTTCACTTTATTAAACGCATATTTCTAATTTAGTTCTAATACCAAAAATATCTTGTACTAAACATTGCTTGCGGTTGTTATAAGATGCGCTTGAAACTATGGAAAGCGTGGTGAGCATGAACACAAGAGTGTGACCTCTGCGAAGCGCGCGCGGCAAGGTCACGAACGCGCGTGCGCGTCAGTCGTGACCCGCTCGCGCGCCTTGCTTAATACAACACTCTGCAATTTTAGTATCAATGGGAATGACAATAGAGTACACAATAATTTGTACTTAAATCTCAATACAATGTCTCGGCTGTATCTAATGCGACACCGGCGGTATTCTGGCCCGCTCCTAGGGCATATCGCCTGTTAATTCTAGACAAGCCAGATGCTTTTCTAAGGGCAACTGCATGCGTCATATAATCAATTCAATTCATATTGAACGATTTACTACAAACTATACATTTTCTTTAATATTCATGACATTCCATAATCGCGAATCGTGACGAGGTATGAATCTTATAAACGACTGAATTTTGATCACGTAGGTAACCACCGTCTCGATTTTTTGCATTAGAACAATTACTAATTTTGTAGAAGTGGCAATTAAGTTATGATACCTTATTTGTATAATTTGATAGCTACGTACAGTTCTTCCTATCATTAACATAATAGGTTCTAGCGTGCTTATTCGCAATAGTAAAATAACGAATTCGTTTTCCGCAACCAAAAATGAGTCAGTGCGAACCTACACTAAATAGCGACTCGCTGAGATCATAGACGGTTTTATTTGCTAAGTTTCATAATAACCTATATTGCTGTTAGAATATTTATAAGATATAAACATTCTAGCCTATACACAAACAACATTTTAGATACATCATCATTACACAAATGTCTTTCCCCGCGACGTCATGATAACCATTGTGGTCTTTGAAAAGTACTTACTTAGATTTGAGTATTATAATTTAAAAAAGCGGCCAAATGCGTGTCGGACAGCACAATTAAGGGCTTTATAGTTGAGAATTGAGATGAATTTATCCCAAGAGCAAACTTAACATCGTAGTTAAAAAACATGTTCTCCCATACACCCCAACTGCAAATGTAAGTTTGAGCGCACAATATTGGTAGATTTACCATTACCATGTATAAGACCATATATAGATTTCTTATAGGTTTTCCTGTAATCTATAAGCATAAAATCATTTTAGGTTTTTTTATTCTTATTTTAGGCTCAGTAGTTCCAGAGTAATTATAATTTTTCATCAATTGTCTTTAAAACCATTTATTTTAAAATTATTAAAAACTAACTTGTGACTTTCATAATATAAGTGACATGGTACAATACCCAAAACTTTGATGTAGTTTTGAGTTACGTCAGATGTAGTTCGTATGTAGCAATATAGATGTCGCCACAAACCCAATGATACATAAGTACCCAGCATCTCAGTATTTTTATTATTCATTGAATCGTAAACCGGAACAAAGTTAAACTAAACTGAACAGTATACATTTGAATTCCTCCGAAGGCCATGAACTTGGGTCTGAAGACAACGTAACGCGAAATTATTGCACCTTTGTAATAATACACTTTGCACTTAGCTAATGAACTATCGAGGTGTTGACTTGCGATGTGACAAGTTGCGTTTTATGAAGGCATTATCTTAATATCATTTTATTTTATATTATTTTTTTAATCATAAAAATACATAAAAAAAAGATTGTAAAAATATAATAGCAAACATAAAACTAATTATAAAACCTACCCCTCATTTTTATAGGTAGAAAAACTTTATCCACAGCAGACGAAACATGATGTACAAAAACCAAAAGTGGTTATTGAAATGACGTCGACAATTTGCTTATTTCATTATAAGCTGACATAGAAGGAGAGCAGTTAGAAGTAACGGTTGATTGTCGTGTGCCTTATACGTTGGTGGTAGAAGAGAGATGGCCGGGAAAGGGATACATTATTCAAGGGGATCATTTACATCGCGACGCAGCGGACGTGGTGGATCGCAACTCCTTGTATGTGCGTCGGTGGCGCGTACGGAACCCACTGCACCACACAAAAAACCTTCCATATTGCTCCTTGTGGCTTTCTTTTTTTTAAATGTACTCCAAGTATTCGCTTAATGATCCAACATAACGTCCATCCATAGATTGCATTCAATTTAAAAGATAAACTTTATCTTTACCAAGTAGGTTGCCGACAAAAACTTTGAAAATTCTTTCGTATTGACCGTTCTATAAAAACCTTGTAATGTATTTAACAATTAACGGTAAATTAAAGATATACTTGGCGATTGATTTGTACAAAAAAGTAAATAACCCTCAAAACAAAATCTTTAATACAGTAGCAGGTACATATATAAAAGATTTTATTCAATAATACGCAATCTAAGTAATGGACAAACCAGCTAACGATGGCTATGGGGCTAGCACACAATCCCTAATTTATTGTTAGATAGACTACTAACATTACAATAAATGTACTGCGTACTTTATGCCGTAGTTAGTGGTTCTCCTAACAAAACACATTTAATTTATAATTTTCTAGGCAACTGAGAAATGATAACGTCTTTTCTTAGTCCGTTACTCATAAAGATTAAATCCGTAATGGACGACGTATGGGTTACTAAGTTTTAATGAGTAGGTACTTAATACTTTTATTAATGAGAAAATACATTTGATACTTACTATCTTTATAGAGGTACTCATTCGGAGAGATGTGCCATCACAAGAAATGTAAGTATTAATTATGTAATTATGTACTGATACTCCGTCTATGTTTAGCTGATATTTAACCAACCCGCATTTTCGTCATTAACCAAAAACTTAGCAGTTCTAGATACTGTGCTAAGTATGCCAACATAACGATGGTAGTTTTATTCAAAACGTCCAGTTGAGAGTGAGATGAAAGATAGAGATGAGAGTCCAGATGAGATGGTTAGAGAGAAGGGTATTTCAGTATTGCATCTCCCACCCTACCACTGCGAGCTCAAACTTTAAGAATGCCGATATCTGGTCCAATATAATAAAACATTCAAATTGGACGAGGTGAAACTATTACTCCCACAAGCTCTGGATAATATAACGCCAAAACGATGGCAGTCTTGCGTTGCTCATGCAATTAAAAAAGAGGAAAGGTTTTGCCAACTTGATGGCATGATGGAATAGATGCAACTGGATGATGCGGTAGAAAGATTTATTACTAACGTAGGTGAAACTTCTTCATCTTCATCGTCTGATGATAACGATTAAATTAGGTGATGAAGGCGAACAAGTTTCACGAACGTATTGTGTGTTGTAAGTTGCTATTTAAAATAAAAAGTTGTTAAAAAAATGCTTTTATTTCCTTTAATCTTAATTAAATTTAAATCACCATGTCATCGGTTGTTTCAATCACTCGTGTGAAGTGTGTGATGATGACTTCCCACTGATAATATAATATAAATATATATATATATATATATATATATATATATATATATCTAATATATAAAATTCTCGTGTCACGGTGTTTGTTGCCAAACTCCTCCGAAACGGCTTGACCGATTTTTATGTTTTTTTTTGTGTATATTAGGTAGGTATGAGAATAGGATGTAAACTATTTTTCGTACCCCTAAGTGATAAGGGTGGTCCACACCAAGTTTTTTTTTTCTTTTTTTGGACAATTTTTTTTATTGTAATTTTTTTATAATTTGGCATTAAAAAATACATACAACCCTAAATTTTCACCCTTCTACCACCAACCCGTATTTTTGAATAGCGATATTAGTACTTTAATAATTTTCTACTCTTGGCGGTCAATAATTGATCAGTTACCACTTGATCAGTTATTCCCGTCAGTCGAATCGTCAGTCGATGAGAACGAAGCCGGTCTCCTGTCGTTCTCACACAATAAGCTTTCTCTCTCTCACTACTAAAGTTTAGGACCTAAAATGAATCCCTATTTGAACACGCGTGAACGGCTGGACCGATTTCACTAATTCTTTTAGTAAAAAGGTAAAGGTAGCGTGTAAGGTAGGTAGGTAGGTATGTAGGTAGGGTAGGTACGGTAGATAGGTAGGTAGCTGGGTAGGGTAGATAGGTAGGTAGGGTAGATAGGTAGGTAGGGTAGATAGGGTAGGTAGATAGGTAGATAGGGTAGGTAGATAGGGTAGGTAGATAGGTAGGTAGGGTAGGTAGGTAGGTAGGTAGGTAGGGTAGGTAGATAGGTAGGTAGATAGGTAGGTAGGGTAGGTAGGTAGGTAGGGCAGGGTAGGGTTGGTAGGTAGGTCGGGCAGGGTAGGGTAGGTAGGTTAGGTAGGGTAGGTAGATAGGTGAAGGTAGGTAAGGTAGATAGGTAGGTAGGGTATGTAGGTAGGTAGGGCAGGGTAGGTAGATAGCAAAATAGGTGAAGGTAGGTAGGTAGGGTTGATAGGTAGGTAGGGTAGATAGGTAGGTAGCTAGGTAGGGTAGGTAGGTAGGTCGGGCAGGGTAGGGTAGGGAGGTAGGGAGGTAGGGCAGGGTAGGTAGGTAGGTCGGGCAGTGTAGGGTAGGTAGGTAGGGCAGGGTAGGTAGGTAGGTCGGGCAGGGAAGGTAGGTAGGTCGGGCAGTGTAGGGTAGGTAGGTTGGGCAGCGTAGGTAGATAGGTAGGTGCGCCGTAGATAAGTACTTATTGCTACCCGTGCGAAGCCGGGGTGGGCAGCTAGTAATATTATAAAAATGTGATAGTTTGAATGTTTGTTACTCAATCACGCTAAAAAGGCTAAACGGATTTGGATGAAATTTGGCACATAGATAGTTTATAACCTAGATTAACTTAGAGGATACTTTTTTATCCCGGTAATACGTTCCTGTGGGTAATGTGATAAATTCCGATATGCACGCGAGCGAAGCCGCTGGCAAAAGCTAGACTGCTGGCCGGCTAACTGTTATTATAAATAAAGCAAAATTGTTTTTACAATTCTGCTTCTACGAGCCTCTTTTTTCAATTATAAATAGAGAAGGTAATATCAATACTGTCAACGCTACTTTAAATGGCTTATCCTAATTCAGATCTTTAAAAATCAAGTGACTGGCTAGTGTCAGCCCTAGCGTGACAGATTGTGATTAACTATGTTTACTTACATGGAAATGGAACTCAACTTTTCAGAATAAAAAACATGCTTAAAACTCATTAATTATTGGCAACTCCAGCAATATCAATTACTTTAATAAATACATTGGCATCTGAAAGACATTCGTGTGACGTATGTAGGCGAGTGAGAGGCGCGCCCTTGCCTCGGTCCTTGCCACAATGTCGTCGTAAGTTCGGACCCCGGCCATACACCCTGCTCTCGAGGTCGAGCTATCTGAGAGAATGTATAACCTTAAGTCCAGCCTCACACCCGACGTTAAAACTATAAAATGATTCTGAGACTTTTATGTTCTATATTTGGTAGATTCCTCTCTATAAATGTTTTCATATTATATCGATTGAGTCAAGTATGAGTTGTCCTCGAGTACCGTGACCGTGTTCTTAAATATATTAATGTTTCTTTCATAGGTGCTTGCTAACTAGCTAAGTATAGATACTGATAGCGTCCAAGGGTTCCGTTCGCGTGAAAAGCGATCAACTTTCCGGACTAGAATAATCATCAGTTAGGACAGATCAAGATGAACGACAGCCTTAGGCCGCGTGCACTTTAGACACGAATTTTTATCGTACGTAAACGTACGATCGTGGTCGTACGAATTGAATACGCTTTTCCGACAAATACGTAGTATTGCTGTGATATCGCATTGAAAAATCCCAACAAGTTTGGATTGTTTTCGGACGTCGGCGGCGGAACTATACGTAGGTATCCTCGCACAACTAACTCGCACTCTTAATTTTTTTTTTATATATGGGGCATCTCGTAGCTGGCCTCTGAGGCCATGACTACTTAACCGGACTCTGCGCGTTCCCTTTGTACTTGGAAGGTCGGGATCGTTCGTGTGTGTTCGTACGTGTTCGCACGAGTGAAATGCGTACAAAAACGCGTCCAAAATGCGCACGGCCTTACAGACAATACTTATGCACTTATAAAATAATTAAAAGAAAGTACGGATCATCATACTTATCTCTGATATTTAGTGCTATCTATTCCTCCTAGCTTATTAACATCTGAGAGGTATTGTAGGCATTATCATCTACCATCACATCACACAATACAAATCTAAGCACCAAGCGTCCACTAGAAGGTATTATAAAAATATTCCTACTGTATACAATTAGCAGACATCGATCAACTATTAAATTGACCACGGCACGACCACGGTATCCATTAGTTCATATTTAGATATGATTACATATACAATCGCCTACGCTTACGTTAGATAAGGTTCATTGCTATACCTTGGAACGTTCAACAATCTCGACTAACAATCTAATACTTTTCGTTTCCCTTGCAAATCAAATATTCTTACATGCATGTTTTACAAGACAGGAGAAATTGATTACATTATTTCCAAAATTTATGTAACGTTAACTTATAAAATTCATAACGACCTCAGGGGCTTCCAAGAAAGCGATCATATCTCAAAAGATGCTTGACATACAAATTATTGTTATTTTTTATATATTTAAGACGCGGTTTATGACACTATTATAAAACCCGTATCCTGAATGTTTCGTTACCATTATTACCAACTATTTTTATTATTCCAGGTGGAATCTTAAATGTAAAAGCTCAGTTGAAGTATAAAGTCATTTATCCCTACATTTTACCTGCGCCAACAATTTACATATATTTTTGCCGCCTTTATCGAGTTCCAATTACACAGATAACGAATATTTTATGTTGACTGTCCACGGGAATTGTAAAATAAATACAAACGCAATAATTATGAATCGGTATCAGAAATGCATTACATTAACATCAATTTACAGCTTAAATTTAGCATAACACGTGCCACAGGAAATGGAAATACTTAGTTTAGTGTATCCCAGCACACAGCATATTATCATTTTGTTAATAATTTCAGGTGCGAACTGACATCAAACTTAGGTAATTTCTGTAAACAATCGGTAAACGTACTTAAACCATCATACATTTACTGAGTATTTATGTGATGGTTATACTTTATAAATCTTATCTTTGATGACTTCAATACTTTTTGCAGCGATTAAAAGAGAATAGAAGAGTAATCATGGCAAGACATTTTCAAATCAGAGACCTATCGGAACAAAACTTTTTCTCTTCGCCTACACCGGGCATTAAACAGAATAATAAACATTTAACAAGATATTCACAAGATTTGTCTAATCATATTTAAAATAACATTTAAAAACCAGTAACCTAACCTAACCATAAGGGTAAGGGCACGAGAAGATTTGAAGTCTCAAGAAGTTTAGAAGTTTTTCTGTTCTTTTTAAAGATTGTAAGTGTGTCTTAAACTTATAATATTTATTGAATTGTTTTGATAAGAGAAGGGTATGATATGGTTCTTAATATCGAATGCATGACATGATATTATTTACCTATACATATATACACTCGTTCATTAATCTCGCAATTTAGGTCCACGATATACAAAATTTATTTAACAACTTATATAGTTTTATAGCGCACTAAATTTTGTTCAACAGTCACTGACGACTTATCATTGATGCATACGTTTATATATTTTTCAAGTTTATACCGCACCAGTAAAGTTTCCAAATATTTCTCACCGATATTTACATGCAATGACAAGAGTGGCCCTTACTGTTTCTTTATTGTACATAAAGTATGAGAAAACTGTTAATACAATGGGTTTTACGATGCGGATGTACAAATTGGGAATATACATGTATAAATCGTTGAAAAGTTTTATACCACACTTTCCTAATTAACAGTTATTATGTACCTACTGCTATCGTCGTCAGATAAGCACAATTTACGCTTATAGGCGTTTTCATCCGACATAGACATTGCTGCTAGTTCGGGTGTTTTATGTTATTTTTATTACATTGGTATTGTGAAACGTTGTTTTCTAGTGACTTTATCGTTAAACTGAATTATGATAAGTAGGTACCTACATAAAGTGATGTGATGCGTTTTTCTACTACACTTGAAACTATAGTTATACCATGATTTTTCTAACGACGACGCTTCCATCATGTCTTTTTCTGGTGGTAAAATAAAACAAAAGAATCAACGTTAAATAACACGATAAACATAGTTTTAAAGATGCAGCGAAGGTATTTAAAAAAAATTATCTTCTATAACCTTCTTTATTAGTCATTTTTCTTAAACTAGGTAAACCAATATTTCAGAAATCTATATACATAAAAATCAATTACCGAGCGTCAATCTCGCAAAAACTTGAAAACGGCTCGACCGATATGTTTTTTTTTGTTTGTTTTGTTTGCCTTACTACTCGGGAGGTTTAGGAAAACAGAATTAGGAAAAACCCAAAAAAACAGCAGAAAACTCGAAAACATCTTAATTTTGTGTCACGTGGTAGGAAGTTCAGCGGGGCATCTAGTATCTCATAAAATTACATGTGTTTCCATACAAAAAGCTGTATTTTATTTGAATAAATAAAATAATGTAAGTAGTAGAAATATTAAAACGAAAAGACTGTATACCCTGTGCTTTAACAAATTACAGAACTTTACATATTTGCACGAGCCGATTAATAATTTTAATGAGCCAAAGTGGCCGTCTGATTCCTATTTAATCGAACCCAATTATACTAAGTTATTTATGGAAGCAATAAGTCATAGCAAGCTAATATTTTCTTAAAGTTACTTATATTAAAATTATTAAGTTCCAAAATGCAATTTAGAGTCGCCCGCTCGAAACACAATGTAGGAATTGTTTATAGAATGAAACAGTTTTTACAAAAGGTGATTTACATCAATATTAAATTAACAGCGCCGAAATGCTAATATAACTTAATTACTTTGTAAATGCACCAACCAATTGTGGAATGTTATGTGACTCATCTATATCATGTTATCCAAAACAAAGTTCCAAGGTGTTTAAAGTTACGAAATATAATAAATGTATAAGCAATACTTCAATGTCACATTAAAATAAATAAATACTAGCTATTCCTTTGACTTTCCTCGCATGAAATTTTTCTGGCACATTTAAAATACCTTGTAAATACTAATACTACAACGCCGATTTTCAGAATTTGAGTTCCTGAGACTTCGTGGTTAGTAAGTGAATGGTATTCAGCGTTTATAATTTGCCAAGTCCTAGGATCTACAAGTACATAGTGTTTCAGTACATAATATATAAGGTATCTAATACTGTTGCGTGATGTCATATAGGCCCATAAACGTCCACTATAGAACATTGGCCTCATAACAGACCGCGTCAGTAAAATGTCTTGAGAGTTTGAGAGATGGCGATATACCAAAATCAATATCATTCGTGAGAGCAGTCTAAACTTGTAGAATATAGAAGGATGCACAATAACAAAATCTTTTAGTCATTTATTATGACGTCCACAGAAAATAACGGTTATTATTAGCCACTTCACCTTGTAGCGTGTCTCAGATAATAAAGTGATTTCAAATATTTAGAATCATTTTTATGAAAACAAAGCAATGAGATTCCTTTCAAAGAAAAGTTCGGCTTTGTGTGAGTTCAGTAACTCGGTGAAGTGACGTCATGAAATCTTTCTCATAGGACCAACTTGTTAAGAAAACGTTGTGTTGGAGAACTGACAGTAGGTGTTATAGGTACATATGATTTTTATTGAAACCTCAAAGAATCTTATTCAATCTGTTCAATCTTATTGAATAAAAAATATGATTTTTCCTCATACCTTCCGTATGTTTTATTAAAAACGTCAACCAAGAAATACTATGCATTTATTTATATTTATTTTTATAAGACGGTAATCTTAAAATTGAACTGAATTGTGATTATATGTACCCATATATTATTATAATGGCAAGCCGTATAACGAATCAAGATAATAAAAACGTACATTCATATACTTATAAGGTAAAGCTAGCCTTGTTGACGTCCGTTTCTCTCTGTCACACAGATCAATAGCATGCTCTGTCCTTATCACACTAATAAGCTACAACACACGCGCAGCCTCCACGCACTCGTCCACAATGTTTCATTGTGTGTGTACATCGATGTCAATGTGATGAATAAACAGTTTCTCCAATTTTACGACTCAATGATTATAGATACCTATCTATGCAAAGTTGGTTAATGATTTTGAAATAGTTAAGTGGTCTTGGGAAAGAATAAAAAAATAAAACAGTCTATATATTGACGCAACAATTAGACAATTACATGACTATTGTCAGTGGCTATTATTGTTATCTCATAATTGTAACTCAACACTAAAGGTTCTATAGGTTAACTGTGAAGACAGTAACATTGGTTTAAACTTGAACAAAGCCTGCAGCTATTAACTATTACATCAACTCGCGTTGAAAGAATGATATCGGGTGATCTTCCATCACATTGTTGATTTACAAACGCAATCAAACAGAAAAAGTCGCGCGACAATTTACAGAAACATTCTAATTAACGGTCAACCGCTCCTCGTAATTTCTGAGAATGTAAATGTAAAATAAAATTGTAATACATTGATCGATCGATCTCAAAGCCGAATACGTATTTTGTTGGCGCTACAGGAGGCCCCTACAGCCTTAGCGTACCTAAATCATGACTGAGCAAAAATAATACTGACCATCACATTATGAATATGCCATACGCGGCGGCTGAAATAATAGAAGAGTTCCTTTAGAAAATTAATTCAAGCACGATTCATTATTGAACTCGTATGATTATGAAAGCTCCAACATAAAAGCCAAAACCGTCTTATAGTCACTTTTGATTCTTGTATTATCACAAGCTAAGACCACAGAAATGACCATAATCTCTTCAGATGTTTAACAGAGATTGTCACAAACAAACTGGTTTTAAATTAGTTACGATAAAAATAAACAACTGCGTTTAAATGGAATGTATTTAAATACGACTTTTGTGTAATTGGTCAGTCTTGAATAAGACTACGTTTAATTATCGGCACAATCACTATATACAAAGGGTAAACAACGGTACTGAATGTGGCCACGAGAGGCTAACCACAAAGGAATCCCCTAACTCACAAAAAAAGTTGCATATCTATATGAATATTTAACTTCCCTTCCCGGCCGAAGGTTTATTTTCAGTCGTAAGCTCTGCGACCATAGAAGCTGTTTTCATTTGCCGCTGTGACCCTACACTACGTTGATGTTCGATTCCAAACCTTGATGTAAGATAATAAAATCCTATAATGGATTTGCTGTTGTGTAGTCGTGGTTACAAAAAAAAAGAATGAAATATTTATCTACTTCTGGGTGTGGATGTGATACTTTCCATTTGAAAATCATTGACTTCATAAAAATATAGTGATTATAGGCTACCATTAAAAACTTTACTCGTAAATGTTATTTTTATCCGAGATTGTTTGTGCTCGAATTATTATTTATTTTATAAACAAGTCAACAAAAGGTCGAATTATAAATTGATCCAAACAAAATGCGTCATCAACAAAAAGTTGTGGAAATATACTCCAATTACTCCATATAGATTGAGACTTATTCCGAGCTACGTCATTATCCAATATTTAATAGAATCTCAATAAACAGAAATGTATTGAACACATTTAATTTAAAAATAATATATTTCTGATCAATCGATCCACAATGTTCTTTAGTTCTGAAGAAATTTTATCCCCCGTTGAGATTTCTGTCGGACGCTGGCTCGTCGATGCCTAAAGTTACATAGCAACGTGTGAATGTGTGTGTGTCTGTGTGTGCGTACCTTCAACCTCCATGTGATGGGAAGTGAACCCTTTACGCGGGGAAACCGTTTTTTATTTGCACTCGGACAGCGGCATCAGGTAGAAAGGATGATCGTTAATTTTTAAAGGACACACTGATCTTTGAGTTTAAAAACAGTGACTATTCAATATGAGGTAGGTAAACTGAGAGTTTTTTTTCTGTGTAACACACATACTAAAGCTAAATTAGATTCACTAGTAAACATTTTTTTTTTGAAAATATTATATATTCTAACAGAACCAAAATAAAAAACTCATATTTCGAAAACATAATTTTGAAATAACAACATTAAACCAACCACTAATACCAAAAACCACTAATACTAAATACGCAAAAATAAAAAAATCACAGTTTCAGTTCAGTTCAGCAAGTGCTACGAATCGCTCCCACCGCGCTACGGGAGTGTGCTGGAGCGCCCGTTGATGTCTTTTGCTAAGAGCTTTTAATATCTCGCGCTTTCACGAGTTTATTGACTTCTCGTCGTAGCCGACATAGTCCAACGTTCGAGTCTTTGTCAGATGAATATTGTTATACAGATTATGAATTACAAACACACGTATATTGTGTATTTATCACTTATCACACATAGTGCGTACCATACTGAACTACGAGTAGGTACTACGACTGATGTTATTCGGCTACGAAATATTGTCGTAAGTTTTAACGTGATAAAATTGAAATTATTTTATTTTATACAAGCGACCTGCCCCTGTTTCGCTCAACTGCAATGTACTGATGTGACAGACATCGAGATTTCTGTGCTTTTCTTCTTCTTTTGACGTCTTTACATTACCGCAAGTTGGTTATAAACCTAGGATATTTCTCCTTGTCCTTTGCAAGGTGGAACCGCTCAGCGGCACTCATACTATATATAAGTTAAATATTAAAGTAATAAACACTTAGACCTTCCGCAATAAATTCTCTGAGTGATGTTGAAACCGTATCAAACAAAATCCTTTGTGTTGTCTTAGTTTAGAAGATCTAAACGGTCATACAGATAGACCGACGAGCGACTTTGTTTTATACTCAGTATATATAAGAATGTTTGTCCTGTGGACTGGAGTGTATCATGATAGTTACCTTTATGTAAAGTACCTATAACTAAGTAATTTTTGCTCTGTTGACTCATATTTAATTTCTGTCTTTCCGTCTATCAATACTGAGCTGCTTACTTTTAGTAATTACCATGCCATGCCAAGGAACCATTTCTATTTATTGCAGGTGTGCAACATCGTCAGATATCATAAAGAGAAACGAATAACGACGCAATCTTTTAAGGATAAAATACTATACCTTCACATACTATTAAAAAACTTTAAAACAAATTACATTTACAATTTAAGCCGTTGTGATGCTCACGATATGGCAACTTGCGTGAAACCAACTAAAGCCGAAGCCGCCCGATAAAAAGGGTACGTAACTGTTATGATTCCCAAAAAAGCAGTTTACCGGCCAAATAATTACATTAAATAATGATTGGGGCGAGAACCCGAGCGATGGTAAGCTCATCTCGAGGGCTCGCCGCAACGAGCGCGAGCGAGGTAATAAAATAAGGCTGTGGCGGGACGCGGGCGCGGGCGCGGGGCGAGGCCTGTCGCCTTGCAGGGGTCCAAGCCATAAGATGACGCGTTCTGAAAAAGACTGAAGCTGGACGACATACCTCAATACCCAAACACTGTGTTTACACAAAGGAGTTAAAATATAAGTATCACGATTGATTAACGTTAGTGTTAAATATAATACTAATTGGTTGTTTTATTACAACAATGGTGTTCTGAATTACTTTAGACGTGGCTATTTTTGTTTGAAAAATAAATATGCTAGTCCTGGAGCAATCATGTTTTGTTTCGTAAACAATACTTGCACTAAATACGTGAGCCGATAAACTGCCGATGAGAACCCAGAGAAATGTTAATTTCTTAAAATGTATATATTATAATACCGCGCGCCGCCTTTGGCGCGTACCGTGATGCAACAAAAAGTCATCATTAAAGTCTTGGAGGCGCGGCGGGTGAGACTCGCAGCCTCTCGCTCCGTCCTAAACGATTCAGCCGAGTTTTTATCACTTACCAATCCATATCGAGCTTATTTATTCATTTTTACTAAGAGCTCTCCCGTTTTAATTTCCCTTATCAGCATTAATACTCTCGAAACTATACAATCATGATATATTATAAAGATTGACATCCTATATGTTATGCCCGAACAGCCCTACCTACCGGGTCTAATTATATTTTCAAACCATCCAGAGAACCACTCAAATATATACACAAAATTTTATCCAAATCGGTCCAGCCGTTTAGGATGAGTTAGGTGACAAACACACTTAGGGAAGAATTATATATAAAGATAATCCAAAGAATGCTCATCAAAATACACTTTTATTAAACATACGAATATCATATTATTTTATCTGCCACTAATTTTGACAATGACGTCACTAAGTTTGTTTTTTTATAAAACTGCTTCGAACGCTATCAAAGTTGATTCAACAACAAAAATAAAAATCATTTCTGGTCATTCCATTCGCCATTCTCACGCACGATATCTCATGGACATGAAATAGATTCCCTCCTATTTTTAAGCCCATTTTCTTAATATATTCCGAAAACTGGTTGTAGAAAGAGATAACATATCTATAATTTATAGATTAGCTAGTGGAAGACTTGATTATGGTAAGTGATTTTAGTTGGGAGACAGTTACGGGCAGCCGTTCGAATGCCTTACAGAGTGTTGAAATAGTGACGTAGCACGGCTTTAACGTTCCGTAAGCGCTCAGTATCAAGATTTACTTACGTAACCTTACTTTGTAAGCTGTTTTAAGAATGAATTCATATTACATATTAATCTAGAAGTTTTGGTGGTTTGAATTAAACACTAATATATGTTTGCGAGTAGGTATTATCATTATATTTCTTGTTAATGATATTAAGTCTTATTAGTTATACGCGCTCATAATTTTCCCGTTACCATATTACATGGTTGCGGCGTGACCCCGTATTATTTCTACATTAGAATAAACTAATACACAGGTGCCGGTTATGAAACTCGTCTGGGCAGCAAACAGACGTAACTAATTTTACTACAAGCGCCGCGAGATGTAGACGAACGTCATGCGATATGAATGACATGCAAGCACATGGCGATGGCGGAGGCTTTTTGCGACGGTTACGTTCAACTCGGTAACCGCCGTGTTTAATGACGCCTCCACGAGACGTTTCAGTAGCTCACTAGACAAGAAACAATTGAGTTAAAGTCGCGATATGTTTTACGAAGATCAAAGTCTGATTTAGCCCTTTTCTAAAGCCTAAACAGTACCTAATCAAAATGACTTTTCAAATCGACTGACTTAAGAATTCAGACCATTGTAAGTGTTATAATCTTAGGGCGGGTTCATAATTTCTGTTTTTGGGTAACAAGCATGAAGACGCGTCGAACTGGGCTGAAGATACTTTGAAAGACAAAGAATGTTCATTATCTCTTATTTGATCAATGGAATGCTGAGAGAAATAAAGTTCAGATTGGAAAAATAAAGCAGTGGAAATTTTAAAAAGGGAAGAAGTCCCTTAACCATAACAACACATCCAGATCCAGAAAAATCCACATTACAGACAACGCATTAGTTGAGAATTGGAAATTCGTTTAGTAGCGAGTGAGAAGTTACCTCGTCTGGCCTAATCTTCACAAAACTTCTAAACTTTTCACTTACATTTGTTTGCTTTGTATAGAACTGTGGAATTCCGAACCCTTTCTTTCATTTGCCCTATAGTCGCGGAAAATTATCAAATTTCTGAAGCAAAGTTGGCACACATAGGGTTGTCTTGTCTTGTAAGGCAAGATCGGTTGGGATTACCAATATAATGGCAAGCTAGTGTGATGGCGATACAAGATCGCAGCATAGCAGAGGCGCAGGCGCGGGCGCGGACGCGGCTCTCGCGGCAAGTTCAAGGTGAGCGCGTCGCTCCGCCCACACGCGCCGCTCCTAACGCGCACAACCGTTACACCCGAGACTGGACCTCCGACACAAACACCTCATTCTTCTAAGCTAACCAAACACCACTCACTTGCACACATAATCAATTGTTTCTAACCATCCAAATCTTCACGATCACGTGTTAACACGAATGTGAATTAATTAGACGAACTCGTTGTGACTTGTGACCCGTACGCTCTTAACACCCACCAAATTATTGGATGTAAATTAATTTATCTACGCTAATACTCAACATAATTTAGATATCCATTATGCATAAATAACCAAAAGTATTGTAAAAAAAATTGTTTAGACTATGTTTATTAGAACTATATTTTACTAACACAAAAAGACTATAAAGATTGTATTTAACTCGTTGAAGGAATTTCTGTATTCGACTATAGTGGAATTTCCCACTATTAAAGACACCTGGCAACAGTGGCAGCGCGATATTTCCATATCATCTTATACATTCGAAGCTATAAAATACGATATGATACATCGATGTTTATGGAAATATCCATTTAGACAAAATTCGATAAAATGTAGGTACATAATTATCTACAAGATGTGATAGATTAGTAGGTAAGAATCGAAATACTAAAAGGTGTGTGGAGTTGCACAATGACATCGGTGTGCTACGGATCGAAAGATTTGCATTACCTGGGAATGGTGATGACCTGTCCGAGCTCGTCGACGACGTGGTCGGCCAGCACCAGCACCGTGGGCTGGCCGGGAGCGCCCACCACCACGGACACGCCGCCGTCCACCAGCTGCCCGCCGCTGCTCACCAGATGGCCGTCGTCCAGCTGCCCGCTGATCATCTCGACGCGTTTCTGATCCGGGGTCGTTGTATATATGACGGTCTGCTTTTCATCTTCGTATATTAAATCTATTGGAGTCTTCTCGTCCATGGACTCCATGCCCTGATCGTAGACATCGGGATGCACGGACACTTTGCTATCAGGAGCGTATGCTGCCATTTCGTGCGGTGAATGGCGATAGGAGTGCGCCTCCGGGGGGTAGCCGTCATCGGAATCCATCTCGACCTTGTGCGGGTAGTACTCGTGAGCGGGCTGCACAGGGGTCATGGTGGCTAGCACGGCGTGCGCGGGCGCAGGCGAGCGCGGTGCGGACGAGGGCGATGCGCCGGCGCGGGGCGAGCGCGCGCGCTCCTCGCACGGCGACGCCGACGCGGACATACCGCCGTACCGAGACACGGTCGGCGACGTCTTCGTGAGGGCGGAGGCTCCGAACTGGAGCACCCCGCTCAACACTCGACTCCCCTGACTTCAATTTCTGAAAAATAGCCTCTTGTGAATACTGTGGCAGTTTGTAAGATCATAATAATATAGAATCGTAACAACCAGTGAAGGACGCTCGCTTGTCTCAAATATCAGTTTACACAAACCAAGGAACATTCATGTTACATCAGAATCAATACAAATAGACCAGTTGAACAGAAGACCACTATTGGTAAAAGAATCGAAATTCATTCTAAATAGGTTCTTAGCAAAGAGTGCGTGTCTAAGACGCCAAGGGCAAGCAGTAAGTAACAGCTGATTCAAATCCAGTTAGAAAAGAACGAGTATCAAGTGGCACCTGATCGCCGCGAAGCGCCCGAACTTGTTCAGCAGCCCCCTGCTCCGGTCGGCGCCGTACGAAACGAGACTCACCACCAAACGGTACAAACTGGTAACTATTGTAACCACGTGGTTGTCAAACTTGTCAGTAAACAATTATTTACAAACAAATCAGTTACGCTAAGGATAACGCTGACAGTGGCTTTTCTTTTACGCAAAACAGTCTTTGTTACAGTCATGCAAGGAATCCAAATGAAACAATTTAATTAATATTGTATTGATAAACGAAATAACGAAAATACCAAAACACAGACAGGCTTAAAAACATACCCACAACTCCTGGATACACTAAACCTAGCTTTCGTTCTCATTTTGTAAAAAGAGTAAAAGAATCGTATTGGTTCAGAAGCTGTACTGAGAGGGATACCGAGTTCTCGGTGCATTGCTGCGGAGGCTGCGACTCGAACACGCAAGCGAGACGGCGATACGGCCGACTCGTGAGCTTGAAAGTGACCATCGTCAGACTACTATAGGTATAAAACGTATGTGCGAGTGTGCATTAAGGAATTTTTCACGATATAAAACTTTGCTCTTTGTCTCTTTATGATAGGTGACTTTGTTTACAACAAAATGTTAATTACATTTACATATAATATAGATGAAATTTACAAACACTGTCTTTCGTCTGTTGCCACCCATCACCCATTTAAATCATCGTAAACATGGTTCTTTAATTTGGAAAATGGCTTTTAATGGCTATACTGGATATGTTCTAAAATATACCTATAGATACATGCCATTAGGAATATAAGCCTTTTTGTAGTGTAAATAAAAATTTGTCATCAAAAGTTTTGAACTACCCTCAAACAACAGTAATGTTTCCATATCAGTTACAATTTTCAATCATATTTTCTTTAATATACAAGTTTAAGTGAATGGATACAGTAAGTTACTATACTATGTACTATTTATTTATACAGATAGTTTAAAGCTTTACACATAAAATAAAGACACCATCTTTGCCCAATCGAAAAATTTGCTTGCGAGGAGCATTACATCGCTGAACTGAAGGAGGAAAAATAAAATTACAAAAAGGCTCTGCCGCTGAGCGCAGTCGTCAAAGTGTGCGCGCACACATAGACAGATGAAGCTCGCCGAACACGTCGTTACAAGACATAAGCGCACATAATTTACTCACACGTAGAAGTGAATTGGTCATGACTGTACGCTAGCGTATATTATACGAACAGCACACACGTTTACGTTATAGACACAAGTATCTACAAAACATTTTAATTAAGTATCTTCATAACTTGAGAGAGTGACTTTTAAATTTAACGAAATAAGCATTTGATAATCTCGAATTAAATCGCACATCCAAACCTTCAAAACAAACGGAAGGAAATTGAAAAGTGAGGACATCTCGACAAACCATTGATGCAAGACGTATTGAATACAGATGCACTATTATCACTAGCAACTCTAGCGGAGGAGACAAGCGGGCACGTCATTGCACTGGTGCTAAGGTCGGGGGCGGCAGCGGCGCGGGCGTCCTGGCGCAGGCCGTCACGCACGCGCCTCAAACTAGTCTCGTGACGTCACGGCCCGCCAGGCGAAATTACAAAACCGGCCGGGCGGCGCAACCGACTGCGCCAGCAAGCGGCGCAGCGCAGTGGCGGACGCGCTGCCGCCCGACCCCGACGCGCCACCGGCGTTTCACATACCGTGGGCGGCGTCACGACGCTGAGCACGGCGCGGGCCGGTGCGCGAGCGCGGGTACACGAGCACGCGGCGAGCGGCGCTACGGAGCGCGGGCGCAGGTGCTCTGAGCGCAGCAGCCTCCGCACGCCGGCGCCGCCGCCCCCGCGCCTCCCCGCACCGCCCGCGCCGCGCTCTCGCACGCACCAAAACGACGAATTTATCTTCCGTGCCTGCTGGCCCTCCTACTCGAGGACGTTGCCCAGGGTGGCTCCTTAACAGAAATTCATTTCGATATTTTACGTCGGTGCACGAGTGCATCAGTATAATTCAAATTTGATTGAGAAGACAAGTTTTAAGAATGCTTCGTTCTTTGTTTACATGGAATTATATGTTTTACCTGTTGTAACCGACTACGACATCGTAGCTGTGCAGCGGACGCAACGACGGGGTGGCGCGGCGGCGGCAGCAGCGCCCGGGGCAAGAAACGCCGCCGCGTCTCGATGGCTCGCGAGCCGACGCGGCCGCAGCGACGTCGGTTACAGCCGTTACAAAATCTGCGACCTGCAACGTCGTAATTGCCCAACTTTACGCAACTTCCCATATTGAACTTTCATGCAACGATATATCGGATAAATGTGGGCTTACTCACTGTTTTGTGTGATATCGAGAATTTTGTAACCATTGATAATTATGACTCCAGATTGTAGGACCTTCGATTTTTCAAAAGAACGGGTCTTTAACACACGAGTGACACAGGTCAACTTTACAATGCAGGTGCACTGTCCGAGATGGAAACTCTGCATATCGTTAGTATCGTTACTACCACTGATCAACGGCTTGTTAAATGATTATGATAAATTATATTTATTTTCTAAATTATTTAAAAATAACACTTTTACACGTATTTTTAAAAAATTTAACTAGGTAGATGAGGTGAGATCGTATGAGAACCAGGTAGGATAGATAGTAGCAATGTTGTTTTCTGTGACTCCCACCCAACGACATGGTCTCAAACAAAATAATCATAGTTTAAATATTTATCAATTTTCTATTTTATTCAAATACTAGCTTTTGCCCGCGCTTTTGCTTAGCCTGCGTGGATGTCGGAAAATATGCCACGGGAAGGTAATACCGGGATAAAAAGTATCCTGTGTAAATCCAGGTTATAAACTATCTGTGTGCCAAATTTGTGATTTAACGTGGATCACTCGTGTATCTGTCTGTCTGTCGACTGACCGATTAAGTTGTGGTACCCAAACCCGGATGTGTTACGTAAATACATGAATTTTAAATATGGGGTTCACTTTTTGGAGACAAATAGGAAATTTAAAAAAAATTGCACGCTGCACCGTACATATGAAAGGACTTACTGTGAGGGTCTCAAGTAATTTTGTTTTTTATCATTTTAAAATAAGAGCTTTCAGCCTAGACAGCCTCATCTCCGAAATTACTAAGCCTATACTTTTTTTTTAATAGAGAAAATCATCATCATCATCATCATCAGCCTATTAATGTTCCCACTGCTGGGACACCGGCCTCCTCTCTGTGAGAGGGAGTGGGCCATAATCCACGACGCGGGCGCAGTGCGGGTTGGTAGATGTCACATGTCTTCGAATTTTTGGTACTAAGACATGCCGGTTTCCTCACGATGTTTTCCTTCACCGTTTTGAGAGCAGTGGTGATGAAATTATTTACACAAAGTAAAGCGCCTGCTTGGGTTTGAACCCACGACCTACGTAAGTCGGGGCCGTTACCACTGGGCCACCACTGCTCATCAATAGAGAAAATACATAGTTCTATATAGATTACAGGAAAAACTATAAGAAGTTTGGTCTTAAAGTAACATGGTAAATCTCCCAATATTGTGCGTTGGTATACAAACTTACATTTGCAGTTGGAATGTATGGGAGAACATATTTTTCAACTACAATATTAGGTTTGTTCTTAGGATATATTCATCCCAACTACGGAACCCTTCATTGTGCGTGGTCACGCACTTGGCAGGTTTATTTGTCTAAATGATGATGAAATGGTGATGGAGCTCGTGGCTAAGTAATAACAGCCGCACGGGTCGATCCATCAGGTTAATCTACGCTTACCAGGGTTGGTCAGTGGATAGGTGACCATCTTTACATACCGGCAGGGCTATTACCTATCTTGCAGAAGCAATGCGATAGCGATCATTTGTTTCATTTTGACAATTCAACAACATTCAATGCGATAATTACGTTGCAGAGCAGAATTAAATTTCGAACTCATGAAGTAATGGATTAGTAATCTGTTTCAAAACGAATTGATTGTGTATTACGTAATTAGGGTACGGGACTCCTCCGTGCCTCGGAAAGCATGTCAAGCCGTTGGTCCCGGCTGTCATTCGTGGATCTTTGGCAGTCGTTCCGAATCGTCAGAAGCCCGAAAGTCTGACATTAGTATTATAAGGGGTATCGTTATATTACCCAGTTACTGGTGTGTGGAGGTCAGATAGGCAGTCGCTCCATGTAAAATACTGGTATTCAGCTATATCCGGTTAGACTGGAAGCCGACCCCAACGTAGTTGGGAAAAGGCTAGGCAGATTGATTGATTGATGGTGAAAACCCAACGCGGTCAAACAGACACGCACGAAAAGCGACTTTAATTTATAATACATATGTATAAATATATAAATGTTGTATATCAAAGCAGTTCTGTTGCAGGTAAGGTTGCTGGTAGGTATATCACATCTTATATAGATTTTAAAATATAGATAGGTACCATGCAGGAGGACCCTGCGGTTAAATGGCAATCACGCAGTTTGCACATTGAGGCCGACTACAATAATTATTGCACATTTAATGTTATGTGCTGGAATGGTGTTTTTTTTATTCCAATAACACTCTTTCAAACCTAAGTGACGTGGAGCATTCGGTTCGGATTTTCACACGAATATCTATTCGGTCGTCAGAAAACTGAAGTTGCTACCTATTTGGCTCAGCACTACTGAAGTAAGATCTTTTTCACGACGCGGACGGCAGCAACGTTGGTTGAAACTTAGATTATGTAGTTCTCACTATAATGACCTTAACCACTAGGTATTACTAATTGTATAATGTACTTCAAAAGCCTTATTCGGGGTAATAAGAGAAAGGGAGGATTAAAAAACACATAATCTAAATATCGTGTAGTGTACTAGGGCTGTACTTCATACAAATATTTCATTCTGTTCCTATAGCGGTAGGTCAGCGGTAACCACAAAGTAAATCTGTTTGTAGCAGACAACTGAGTGACTGATATGATGAATCGGTGTATTTTTAAATATCATTTGCATTTACTTACTACATCTATCTTTGATCTTTGCGATAAATTAAACCGTTGCTACCGATAACGTCATTATTAATTTGTATTTTGATCGACCCTCTCGCGTTCACTGAGCGTGATTCTGCTGCAGTCCCACAACATAAATGAAATAAAATCTGTCAAGTGCGAGTCGGACTCGCACACGAAGGGTTCCATACCATGTCGTACAAGATTTAACACTATGAATTTTTGTAATACTTTCGTAAAGGCAACAACAGAGGCGCTATAAAAAAACAAAGATTTGTAAAGAAATTGTCTAATTTTAATGAGAAAATGTTGTTGTGTTAAAATATAGGTGTAGGAGTATATTTCATTTATTTTAAGAAAAAAATATTAAGTTAACTGACGACCGAAAAAAACGGCGGGATATCCATTTAAATTACCGACCAGAGAGCTCAAGAACGTGGAAGTTCACACGAGGTTTCTGGTCAGGATAGTTGACATCAGTACAGGATGTTGACTCAGGGTGGCGGCGGATGAGTATCTCATATACCAACGGCGGCATCCACAAGCCAAATTAGTAGGCTTAGACCCGAGTTCACCAACAGATGGTTAAATTTTTAACATCTGTTTACACCATAAACGGCTGTTTAACAATATTTTACTGTTCACCAAGCACTAACAATTGGTTAAGTACTGTAATCGGACGGTTACCTTAAACGACGTAGCCAACCCAGTTTAACCATTGGTTTATGCTTCCAGATGTGAAGTTTTGCATTGTGCATCACTTTTAGTTACAAAATAAAAATGCAAGACGCTTTGAATTATCTTTGAAGAGGATAATGTGTTAGATGATTTAATAAAAAGAATTTGGCGCACTTCCCGTATATTCCGAACATGGCGCAATTATGAAAATCAAAAATTAGCACATAAATACTGCACGAAAACATAAAAATAATACAAACAGATTTTTGTAATAATAACTTCGTTTTATTTAATTTTCAATACAACATTAAAAAAAAAAATGTTATAAAAGCCTAGGGCGAAAGTTCTTTGTACAAAACACCAGATTGCGCCATACGCCATACATCCCGCAAAATGACTCGAGTGACGTCTATAAACTATTTAAAAATGTACTCTGTGGGTTTAAAAATGAAAATTGATTGACGTTGGCATTCTACATTCACAAAATATTGCGTATACCGCTTGACTGTCACTAATGAGACACAATAAAAATTTCATTGTTATCGAACTGCATCAGTCTGTTGGACGGTTGAGCCCCTCGATCATTCGGCCATTTTGGACTCACTTATTCAAAAACGCTTGGTTATTTAACCGTTGGTTACAAATAGATGGTGAACACGAAAAAAACGCGGTTTGTTTAAATGACCGTTTAATTCTAACAGAACGGTTACGTAATCAATGGTTACGTTGCAGTTGGTGAACTCGGGCCTTACTGTGCGCTCACCAACCCGCATTTGACAAGCGTGGTGAGCTTTTTTTTGTCAAAACCCCTTTTTTTTCCATGGACCACACAAAAAACGATCCCCAAGTGCCCGGCGGCTCCCGGGGAGAAGCTAATGACAGTAGGCCGGCATCCCCTGGAGTCAGGGGTGATAATCTCCGGGCGAGTGTCTTAGGCCCGAGTTCACCAACTGCAACGTAACCATTGATTACGTAACCGTTCTGTTAGAATTAAACGGTCGTTTAAACAAACCGCGTTTTTTTCGTGTTCACCATATATTTGTAACCAACGGTTAAATAACCAAGCGTTTTTGAATAAGTGAGTCCAAAATGGCCGAATGATCGAGGGGCTCAACCGTCCAACAGACTGATGCAGTTCGATAACAATGAAATTTTTATTGTGTCTCATTAGTGACAGTCAATATTTTGTGAATGTAGAATGCCAACGTCAATCAATTTTCATTTTTAAACCCACAGAGTACATTTTTAAATAGTTTATAGACGTCACTCGAGTCATTTTGCGGGATGTATGGCGTATGGCGCAATCTGGTGTTTTGTACAAAGAACTTTCGCCCTAGGCTTTTATAACATTATTTTTTTTAATGTTGTATTGAAAATTAAATAAAACGAAGTTATAATTACAAAAATCTGTTTGTATTATTTTTATGTTTTCGTGCAGTATTTATGTGCTAATTTTTGATTTTCATAATTGCGCCATGTTCGGAATATACGGGAAGTGCGCCAAATTCTTTTTATTAAATCATCTAACACATTATCCTCTTCAAAGATAATTCAAAGCGTCTTGCATTTTTATTTTGTAACTAAAAGTGATGCACAATGCAAAACTTCACATCTGGAAGCATAAACCAATGGTTAAACTGGGTTGGCTACGTCGTTTAAGGTAACCGTCCGATTACAGTACTTAACCAATTGTTAGTGCTTGGTGAACAGTAAAATATTGTTAAACAGCCGTTTATGGTGTAAACAGATGTTAAAAATTTAACCATCTGTTGGTGAACTCGGGTCTTAAACTGTCAGACGAATAAAGCTAGCCAAAAGGACTCCGATAAACTTAATATACTCACATATAGCGTACGAACATTAAGAACCGAAGAGCGTTTAATGGAACTAGAAAATGCTCTCAACTATATAAACTGGGACATCGTAGGTCTGTCTGAAGTAAGAAGAGAAGGCGAAGATACCTTAGAACGAAATAAAAACATTTTTTACTATAATGGCAGTAGTGGAGGTCGGTCGGGCGTTGGTTTCTTGGTAGCAAATCGATGGAAATCTAACATCATCGAGTTTGTGGCTTACTCTGATAGAATTGCTTTGTTAAAGTTTCAAATCACAAAAAAGAAAACTCTGACTATCATTCAAGTCTATGCTCCTACGTCAGCACACCCAGACGATGAAGTGGAGGAGTTTTATGACCTGCTAAACAAAGCATGTGATGAACATAGAGGAGCATGGACTATAGTACTTGGAGATTTTAATGCCAAACTTGGCAGGGGAGAAAACCACGATAGTAAACGCATCATAGGACCTCACGGCTTGGGAACCAGGAACAAACGCGGCGACCGCCTATTACAATTCGCTTTCGGACAGAGTTTGAGCATTAGCAACAGCTTCTTTGACAAAAAACCACAACGCCGCTGGACCTGGTTTTCTGCTGACGGAGTTACCCAGAATGAGATTGACTTCTGTTTATCCTCCAGTAAACAAATTATTACTAAATTCCAAATTTTAAACAGAGTTCGCTATTCTTCCGACCACCGACCACTACGCGTGGTAGCGAGTTTTAATCACAAAATTCACAGAACTCAAATAATTCGAAATAGCATAAAACGAGTAGACCAAACTTCATTAATCATTTGTAGAGATAAATTCAACTTGGAACTTAAAAACAGCTTTGATATTCTTAAAACACCAGAAGAAGATGACGTAGAGCAACAATATTTAAATCTGAAAAATAGTATAAAAAGGGCCAGTTTAAAAATTAAACCTGTAAAGAGAAAGAGAAAACTTCTTAAACTTAGTGAAGCAAGCCTTAAACTAATAGAAGAGAGACAAGATCTAGTTTATAATACAACCGAATTCAGAAAAATAGATAGACAGGTCAAAAGGTGCATCCGAAAAGACGTAAGACATTTTAATGACAAATTGGTGCAAGTAGCTCTGGAAAGCAACAGATCGTTAAAAATGGCTCGAAAAGGTGCCGATAAAGGTCGATCTACGATCACTAAAATCAAAGACCAGCAAGGTGCTTTACACACAGATAAGGACAACGTCCTGAATATATGCACAGATTTTTATAAATCTCTGTACACTGTCAAGGATAACAATTTTCCCAGCTCCCAGATACACAATAATGTTTCTCTATCACAAAGTGCAGCTCCAATTACAGGTTTTGAAGTCCATTGCGCTCTGCGCAGTATGAAATACAATAAAAGCCCTGGCGAAGACAACATCTCTACTGAAGCCCTGAAAATTGGAGAGCCCGTACTACTTCCTCACATCACCAACTTGTTTAATTCAATACTGAAAACGGGTTCGTTTCCCGCACAATTCTGTCACTCCACTATCATTTTGTTACACAAGAAAGGCGACAAATCTGAAATCAGCAATTACCGTCCCATCAGTCTGGTGTCGCATTTATACAAAGCGTTTATAAAGGTTATAGAGAACCGCATTTCAAGCCAACTTGACTCCCACCAGCCACCTGAACAAGCAGGGTTCCGAAGAGGTCTCTCCACCACTGACCACCTACAATAGAAATATATTTTATTGACATAAGAAAGAAATATATTTTATTGACATAAAAGTATGTTACATTTTATATGGAAACCCTGACTCCTGCGCTAGGTTGTAACCTGTGTTACAGGAATCAGTGTCTTCTCCCAGTAGTTTTACACAGATATTATGCAATAAAATTTAAACAATCTTAAATTAAACAATACCTGCTTGTGGTGTATGTATGAGATTGGGTGTGTATCCATGTTTGTGTATGTGTGAGCGTGAGTGAGTGTGTGTGAGTGAGTGTATGTATGAGTGTCTGTGTGTGTGTGAGAATGCGTGAAAGTACGTGTGTATGAATATCATGGTATATGTATAAATATGATAAATATTGAATGTTGCATGTGCATGTTTATAATGGGACCTGGCAATTGCTAGGTTTATGTTATTAATTTTTCAGTCTGTATGTAGTCCAATGTTTGTAGCCAGGTGTTTATTTTCTTTTTAATTTCATTTTTAGAGAATGGGTTAATTAGTAGTGCCTTGTTGATCTTATTATAAATATGCGTAGCAAGAAAAAGATGTTGCCGTCTAGCTGACGCAGTCTTACATTTGACGTATTTACAAACATTAGTGATTGTGCGTTTACTTTTGTAACTGTTGTTTATAGGTGTTATTAGGTGTTGCTTCAATGTGATATTGAGAAGATATAGCTGTCTCACTGTGAGCACTCTACAGTTTTGGTACAAAGTTATGGTCGGAAACTGATACGGTTTAAAGGTCAGGACTTTGAGCAATGATCTTTGAGCTCTTTCGAGATGAATCATTATTGTTTTACAGGCTCCTCCCCACACCGTGATACAATAACCAATTATTGACTGGGCCAGAGAAAGGTATATAGAGCGAAGAAGATTAAAATCCGCTACATGTCGAAGTCTCTTAAAGGCCCAAATAAGTTTCCTAACTCGAGAGGCAGTTAATTCGACTTGGGGCCGCCAACTTAGTTTTTCGTCCATTAATACACCTAAGTATTTTAAATTTGTTTTTGGAGATATTGATAAACATGAGCACTGGTGCCTATTTTCAGGGAAGTTGCAAGAGTGTACCTTAAGTGTTATTGCTATAGGTTTGGTTTTGGCGAACCTGAACTGTAGGTATGAAGTTTTGCCAATGTTAAGGGTAAGTAGGTTTTCTTCCAACCAGTTGCTGACTTTAAGAAGTCCCAGCTCAGCCGTATGCTGCGCCTCCTCCCAAGTCTCTCCATGGAATATGAGAGCGGTGTCGTCAGCGTAGCTAAATATTCTACCCTTAATAAGTAGTTGCTGACACAAATCATTCACATATATCAGGAAGAGACTCGGGGAGAGGGCACTACCTTGCGGCACACCACAGGTGACGTTGGCTTCGCTACTGACGATTCCACCTATCTTTACCCTTTGTGTCCGGTCACTCAGAAATTCCGTGAATATACTGAGAGCCTCTCCCCGAATTCCTATGTGGTCTAGTTTGGTCACAAGAGTGGAAATAGAGACGGTGTCAAAGGCCTTCGCGAGGTCGAGAAAAACCCCTATGCATTTCTGTTTAGCATCGACCTTCTCAGCAACGTGATCAACGAGTTGACCAACTGCCTCTTCTGTGCTTTTCCCAGACCTAAAACCGAATTGACCTTCAGATAGGATTTTGTTTTTGTCCAAAAAGCTAACGAGTCTAGTATTCAAGAGCTTTTCTAGTATTTTTGACAGTGTCGGTAAAACTGATATCGGTCTGTAGTTTCTAAAATCATCACGATTCCCACCCTTGTGAACTGGCGTGATAAGAGATTTCTTAAAGACTTTGGGGAAAACTCCCTGCTCAAAACAAATCCCAACGAGTTTTGTGATCGGGGGAATAAGAATTGCCTTGCCAGTTTTAAGTAGTTTTGCTGAGATAGTGTCCCATCCTGTGGCACAGTCTGCTTTTAGATTGTTAACTACAGATTCGACTTCAGTCTCATCAGGGGAAAGTAGAACACTAGAATTAAGTGCTGGCGGGGAATTAAAATTGTAAGATCCAGATTGGCGTCTTCGACTTTGATTGACAGTATCTGCAAGTTGTTTGCCTATATCAGCGAAATACTTATTTATGGTCTCAATTTCTTTCGATGCATCCTTTGTAGCAGGCAATAGCTCAATCGCATTAGATTTTTTTCCGACTTGGTTAGTAATGGATTTTACTATGCTCCATGTTTCTTTGCTGTTTTGTGAATATTTTAAGGCAGATTTTTCATGATTGATTCTTAACTTTCTAAGTAGTAGATTGCAGTCGTTGCGGTATCGTTTATAAGATATCTCCATAGTGGTATTTTTTGGGTTATTTAAAAACATTTTATGAAGATTATCCCTATGTCTAATGCACCGTAATAGGCCTGGAGTTACCCATGGCTTGATAATTAGCTTGCGGTTGGGCACAATAGTAACTTTTGAGTGTAGTGAAATTGCACTCGTCAAACAATCTACAAAGAGTGTAGCCGCCTCATTTGCATCGGAGTCATTTGTTATAAATGAGAAATCAGCATTTTTTAAGTGTTCAACAGCAGCATCAATATTTACCTTTGTAATAGATCTGTTCTTCTTGGTTTTACAAGGTTCATTATTCAAACATAATAATACAGAGGAGTGGTCAGTTACGGTGGAATCCATTACCACCACTGTCGAACCAGTTGCGGCATTTATCATGAAGTGATCGAGGCAGTTGTGCAGTCTTGTTGGGTATGTGTGACCTGGTAGGAGGCCCAGTTCTGCGGTAAGGTTGAGGTAGGATGCACTGTTTCTGTCTGAGTTGTTCGGTTTTATGTCTATATTTATGTCTCCTGTAAGAATAATGGTTTTTATTTTTAAACTACCAATTATATTTTCGAGGGAGTTAAGGAAAGTATCAATACGGCATATCGAGGGGGACCTATAAGTGGCTAGTATACATATATTTGTGCCTACTTTTAACAAAAGAAAATTTGCACCCTCTGTATCTGGCTCTTCAACCGTGCATTGAATGTGGTCCTTTGTGTATATTACAATACCGTCATTTTGGTTGAGAAATTTTTTAGAAGAGTGAGTGACGTAATTTTCTATGGCGGGAATTGGTTTGTCATCACTAAGCCAACATTCCGTTAGGATTATAATATCTATTTCGAATGCTAGCCTAGCTAGTTGGGCCTGAAAGCTTTCTAAGTTTTTATAGATGCTCCGAATGTTCTGTGTTATTATTTTAAGGGACGCATTAGGGTTTTTAATAACTGTGTTACAGGTGTCTGTATCACAGTGATGAGATGTTGCCATTGTGATGTCATCTATGTGTGTTAAGATATTACTATTTGTATTAGCCATTGATAGTCGTTTCTGTTTTATTGCTGCCAATAAATGTCTCTACTTTTAATTCATATTCCTTTAGATAGTCGGGTAATACGTCAGTCTTTAACAACAGTAAGCAAGTCCCCAAGAACGTATGTGGGCGATTGTAGATTGTCGTTTGTACGATCAAGTGTAATTGTAGTGTGTATTTGTGTTCTGAGTGGTTTTTTATATAATGTAATAACTGGCGTTTTATGTGTTTAATTGTGTTATGTGTATACATTTTAAGAACAAAGAGTAATTGCAGATATAAAAATAGTGAAATTAACAAAAAGTTGTAAGAATAATATTTAGCTTTGCCTAGTCATTGTGCTAGGTTTATCTTAAGGTCGGCTTCACTTTTTACAAGTATGTGTTTCTTCCCTTCAATTTGACGCAGAAAGACTTTCCCATAAGAAGTCCAGCAGAACTTAAAACCATTGTCGGTAGCAAATTTGCGAGCCAGGTAAAATAAACGCTGTGATTTCAGAGTCAGGCACTCAGATAGATATATTGGTTTTGCCTTACCTTTTATTTTGATATGGGCGGTATTCAACTTGTGTTGGTTATTGTTGCGAGTGTATTGGCGAACTTTATCGAGCATATTTCCTTTTGTGGTGACTGAGACGAAATCGACGACAATAGAGGGGGTTCCATCCTTTTTATATACGCGGAAAATATCTTTAATATCCTGGCGCTCGAGTGAAACTTGGAGAACACTTGCTGTCTCCGCAATAATCTGATGAAGATCTTCTTTATTTTCTCCTTCTTTCTTTGGTATGTTTCTCATTCAATCTCTTAACCAAATGATAGAGAAGTGCACAGAGTTCAAAATTCCTCTTTATTTAGCATTCGTCGACTACGCCAAAGCGTTTGACAGTATCTACCATCACTCATTATTCAAGGCACTCAAAAACCAAAATATAGAAACCACCTATATAAATATCCTGCAGAACATTTACCAGAATAGTACAGCCGCTATCAAAATCTCGACTGCTGGACCATCCTTCCCAATCGAAAGAGGAGTCAAGCAGGGAGATCCGCTGTCTCCTAAACTATTCACTGCAACCCTTGAAGAGGTTTTTAAAAACCTGTCCGACCTTTGGGCCTATAAAGGAGTACTCGTCGGCGGAAACAGGTTGACCAACCTGCGTTTCGCCGACGATATTGTTTTGTTTTCATCTTCGGCAGCTGAATTAGGCGAAATGCTTAATGAATTGAATAAGGCAAGCCTTGAAATTGGTCTTCGAATGAACATGTCAAAGACCAAACTTATGACTAATAGCGTCAAACAAAAGCAGTATGTGGAGGGTGTGGAGATTGCATATGTCCCAGAATATATCTACCTCGGCCAAATAGTCTCCTTCCAGGCGAGACAAGAAAAAGAAGTTGCTCGCCGCACCGAAAACGCCTGGAAGAGCTATTGGTCGATGAAAACCCTTATGAAAGGAGATCTTCCAATTTGCCATAAACGCAAGTTAATGGACATGTGCATTCTCCCTATCCTTACATACGGCGCTCAAACCTGGTCTTTGACAGTTCAACAGAGGACCGAGCTCGAGGTTTGCCAACGAGCGATGGAGCGCAGTATCCTTAGTGTTCGACTTACCGACCGGATACGGAACACGATACTACGCTCTAAGACACAAATCGCTGACGTCACCCAAAAAACAGCCAAGCTCAAGTGGGACTGGGCCGGACACGTTTGCCGCATGTCGGAAACAATGTGGGCTAAGACCACTACTACGTGGGTTCCTGAAAACGCCCAGCGGCATCGTGGAAGACCCAAGCGTAGATGGCGGGACGAACTTGACGCTTATAGGAGGGATTGGTCCATATTGGCTCAGGATCGAGTCGAGTGGAAAAAGGAAAGGGAGGCCTTTGCCCTGCAGTGGGACAATATGGGCTAATTATTATTATATTATTAACTTTATGCAGTTTAACTAAAGTCAAAGTTATTTATTTGCTACTAACATAGTATTAGTAGGTATAAATAGGTATATATGGTAGGTAAGCAGGTAGATATGTAGGGTAGATAGGGTAGGTTAGGTACCTACCTACCCTGGTAAGAAGGGTAGGGTAGGTAGGTAGGGTAGGTAATTAGGTAGAAATAGGTAATTAGGAAAGGTAGATGCGCCGTAGATAAGTACTTAGTGCTAACCGTGCGAAGCCAGGCCGGGTAAATCTAGTTACTTATAAATAAAAGGATTTCTCTTGCTACATCAGACTATATTGTACAAAATAGAATGTAAGTAGTACGCCAAATTTTAATTATAACTGTGCGTTTGCACTGGCGAAACATTCACAACAAAACATGTTGGAATCTCTATTTTCTGTCAATTTTTCATACAATGTTTGACAGGAACTAGAGATTTCAACATGTTTTGTCGTGATGTTTCGCCAGTGCAAACGCACGGGTCAATACAGGTATTTATTTACGTTATTTTTGATAGTCATACAGAAATCTATTATTTCTTACTTATTATTTTTACACATCCCATCGGACTATGAGAGTGAGGGAAGAGAGTGCACTCGTGTCTGCGCACACACTTGTGCACTATAATATCTCCCGCGCCGAAGGCCAGTCTCCGTTGAGATTGGCCGCCATGACCGAATATTTTTACACCAATAATTTTTCTCAATATGAAATTGTATCCACAACGGTTTAAGCTAGGTAACTGAATAGTACACTGTATGTGCCAGCATTCATTTCAATGTTACTGAATATATTGTCTATTGGAGTGTAGTTTTAATACGAGGTACACACATCAACACCGTCTAGGGATACTTTGAAAAAAGTCGATAAAGTTCTTGAACTCAAAAAATACTGGCCGGTTTTAAAATCTTGTGAAGAAAGTTTATTTTGTAGACCTTTTTGGATGACCGAAATTTAAATGATCGAAATAGTATATGCTGCCATGATAGTAGGTACTTACTAATTCCATGTCATTACTCCGACTATTAAATAGTTATCTGTGGAATTTATATCGCATAATATTAGCATGAAATACAAAATTATTACTTTAAGCTGCAGAAAATCGCCCATATTATATAAAATACGTTATGAATCGGCGTTTTTAGTATTTGTTGATTATAAACAGTATTATGTTACATGATACACACAAGTTTCAAATTCCTAATTTGTTTAGTTGTTGAGATAGAGCTCGTACAAAAATGGTCTAAAACAGACAACTTCTACGGCCCCCTAATTCATCATTTTTGAAGATAAAAACAAATAAAAATTATATTTATTCTCTACTCAATGAGCTCTAGAAAATGATACCCCACATGCCAGGGTCAGATCATTTTTTTTTCAAAATTTAATTTTATTGTATGGCGACCCCCCTTTATTTTTTAATTTTATTATTTGTTGCTCTTGCGGCAATAATTAATAATTATTGCCGCAATAATTAATAATTATAATAATATTAATAATTAATAGAACCAAAAAATTCGAAGACATGTGACATCTACCAACCCGCACTGGGCCCGCGTGGTAGATTACGGCCCAATCCCTCTCACAGAGAGGAGGCCTGTGTCCCAGCAGTGGGAACATAATAGGATGATGATTGCGGCAATAGAAATGCTCAATCTGTGAAATTTTCAACTGCCTACCTATTACGGTTCATGAGATAGAGCTCGCTGACAGACAGACGGACAGCGGAGGCTTATGAATAGGGTTCCGTTTGTCACCCTTCGGGTACGGAACCCTAAAAAGGGCAATTATTAAAGAAAGCTTTTGGATCCGATCTGAATGAGCGTACTACTGCGAATGGGCCTTATAGAAAGTGTACAGTTTTTATTTTATACGTTCGTTCGTCGCCCATGAAAATATTTTTTTATCACATCTATTCAAAAAGACGTAGTTTAATCCTCGTAAACAGGGACCAAAATAGCTTTTTAATCCCTAGGGACTACAAGTGATTTGAATTTGGAATGTGGATAGTGTTAGTAAAAGTTCTAGTCATCAAGAGAATCAAAGAGATCAATCACGAACATTTTATGATTAAGTAACAGGCTGGCAATGGAGAGAGAAAGTGTGAATTTGGTCAAAATTAAAATCTTAGATGGCGGATATGAAAATTTTCAATTTCTCGTCATGGGTATCGTTTTCATAGTTTTCGACGGTGGTAAAGCCAATAGTGAGGTCAAAATGTAAATCCAAGATGGCGGATGCGAAAATTTTCAAATTTTTCGTCATGGGTATCGTTTCTATAGTTTTCGAGGGTGGTAAAGCCGAAAGTGAGGTCAAAATGTAAATCCTAGATGGCGGCCCTTTTTTTTTGGTCATAAAATTTTTATTTTGTGTTTAAAATTAAACGTGAGTAGGAAATTCGTTCCTGATGGGGGTCGGACCGCATACGTTTATTTTCTCATAGAAGGTGATAAAAAGTAGAGTGTTCACCTTGGGAGTAACACTATTTTAAGCTCGAGTGATGATGTACTTTGAATCCCGCCCTGCGCTCAGGATTCTACCTTAGAATCCTGCGCTCCGCTTTGGATTCAAAGAAACACTCTCGCCTTCAAAATAGTTGTTTTGCTCCCTTGGCAAACAATCTACAATTTTTTACGTTTTTTCAATTTGCATGTCAATGTCAGGATCTTGATCAAATATGATTCGCGACCATAACAAATATGAATTAACAGAATTATAATCATTAGAATCTACTTAATACATCTCTCTAAGTTAGATTTTTTCCGTATATATAAGAACTTTACCGTAAGAGATTTGTTCTTATGAAACAAATCTAACATTTAATTTTGATCAAGATACAACCTGACACTGACCTGCAAATGGCAAAAAACGTAAGAAAATTTAAATTTTAGCGGGCTACAACTACGGATCCACCTTAATCGAACACAACAACAATGACTTTAAATCAAAACATAATATCACCATCATCATCAGCATATTAATGTTCCCACTGCTGGGACATAGGCCTCCTCTCTGTGAGAGGGAGTGGGCTGTAATCTTCCACGCGGGCCCAGTGCGGGTTGGTAGATGTCACATGTCTTCGAATTTTTCGGTTCTAAGACATGCCGGTTTCCTCACGATGTTTTCCTTCGCCGTTTTGGGAGCAGTGGTGATGAAATTATTTACACAAAGTAAAGCGCCTGCTTGGGCTCGAACCCACGACTTACAACTCGTAAGTCGGGGCCGTTACCACTGGGCCACCACTGCTCTTGCAAAACATAATAACCTCAGTCCAAATAAAATACCAACACAGAGCGCTGTCAACAGTGAAGTGAAGCCGGTTTCGTAAACATGTGTCCACTTTGTGGGGTGTAGTTTGATTGTAGTGTCATTGTGAATGCATCGTGTATGCACAGAGCGGCAGTGTAGTTTTGGCATGCTTCACTGTATTGTTCGCAGCGTCCTGCCTTTGTTTTTTATTTCGTCTGAGAAACTACGAGTAATATGTGTAATGCTAATGACATGTATTTCCCAAAGGGTAAGGCAGAGATATACCGGTGCTTGGGGGAGGCGCGTGTCCAGTAGTAGACGTCTTTCGGCTGATATGATGAAGGCAGAGATATTCCCACATTATGTTATGTTTAAGACCTCATGTAGGTACAGTCCAATTTTAAGGATATCGCGCACTAGACGGCCGCGACCAGATAACCTATAGAAACCGAATCGCGCACTTGGTCGATTAATTGGCCGTTGCGATTTCTATAATTTACCGGAAGGGCAATTCTCGTATTTAATAAAAACTTTTTTGCATAATAGTTTTTTATTTTTAGCTTTTAGCTACCATTTATTGTTTGCCTCAACCACTGACCGTCGATGACAGTAGGTAGGTGTAAAGTTATCATCAAGATGATTGAAATAAGCCCAAATACTATGTAGCTGCTGTAAACTGCTGAGGAGCTCTCGAGACTGTCTTTCGTCTCCATCATGAAATCAACTCCAGGTCTTTATTATGTGGTTGTGTCATCAGAACTACATATGTGTGCGAAATCACAACATAATCGGTTCACAGTTGAAAATTCAGCAGGTGAAAAATCAATCAACCCCAATTTTTTTACTCTTAGTGGTGGATTTCAGTTTTCAATTTTAAATGGGACCAACTTCGAGATATACCCAATCGAATAAAAAATCTCTTATCTCCGCTCTCCAATGAAAAATTCAATAAAAATTTGCGTTGGCTTCGATAAAAAATTCAATAAAATACAATTTTCATTAAAAAGAATTATTTTTCATTACGAAAAACAATTTCAAATAATACCTGATTTTTTCTTCTGCTGCTTGTTACCATGGTTTATGAAAACAAGGTATGGCATTCTGAGACACAGTGGTCACATGGGTGACACTTAACTACATCTGTGTTACCAGTATTGAGTAATAATAACTCCCCAACCACCTTTATTACCTGATCCGATAAAACAATGAGGTTTTAATTAACAATTACGTTGGTATAAATTTATTAAACAAACGAAACGACAGTTTAAATGCTTTATATATATTTTTTAACAAAATGGCGACTTAAAATCTTTCCTTAATTCGTGTTTTGTTGCAATAAAGTGGCAACTGGATAGTGACGTAAGCAAGTGTCACTCCCGGAATGCCATACCTTGTTTTCTTATATCATGCTTATTACCAAGGTAAGATATCAGATGTTATACATCATATTATGCGACTACTAAGGCTCACTCGTTTATTTTTAACGGCGCTGACGACGCAATATTATATTATGCTTAGGTGACAACATACTTTGACTGTGACTGTACCTAATAGGAGATGAACCTATTCTCATACACCGGGCAGAAAACCAGCCTCCGGGCTGGTACCACAAAAAAAACCAATAATCACTTTGTCCGACATGGAAATCCAACCCAGGAGAAAAGCACGCCTACTAAGCACGGGTATCCTCCTGGTTACTCGTGGTATCAGTCATGCTTGAGACCTAAACACCAACAAGGCAGTCACAAATTAATATATTGACATTTGTGCATATACGTTAAAGATTAGCATAACAATTCAATAATACAAACAATCCCTAAGCTATTGACAACGTAATTTCACTTAATCAACCCAGGCAATTAACCACCTAAATTCCGTAAATTTTTAACCGATGAAAAAAAAAGGAGGTTCTCAAGTCGACACGTATATTATGATTATTATTGAAGTGAAAACTTTTTAAGTTTTTTTTTTTAATGGAGCTACTAGCTAGCTTTCGTTCTTGTACTGACAGCAAGCCACATACATTCCTGATATTTTCGTTAGATGGCGTTACTTAGTTTTCACTTCTATCGGCAGTCCCCAAAGACTGCCCCGCATGTTTTTTTTTTATGTTTGACCACGTATAACTTTTTACTGAGTAGTCCGATTTGAACGCTTCTATTTTTTTATTACGGAGGGGTAGGTATATCTCGAAGTTGGTCCCATGTATAAATCCACCCCTAAGGGTAAACAAAATGGGGTCGATTGATTTTTCACCTGCTTGCCTTGAATTTTCAACAGAGAACCGGTTCTGTTGTAATTTCGCCCACATATGTAATTCTGATGACACAATCACAGAACAAACTCCTGAAGTCGATCTAATGATGGAGACGGAAGACAGTCGCGAGAGCATCTCAGCAGTTTAAAGCAGCTACATCGTGTTTGGGCTTATTTCAATCATCTTGATGAGAACTTTACACCTAGCTGGGGTATGACTGTCATCGACGGTCAATGGTTGAGGCAAGCAAAAAATTTAACCGACGAAAAAAAATCTGAAAAGCGAAAAATAAAAAATAATCTTTAGTGACAAATTGATGACCCTCAAATAACAAATTTTGAGGCGGCGCCAAACAAACAAGTACGAGTAGTAGAAAATTCACTATAAAAAGGTATATCATACATAGGGAAAAAAAATGATTTAAATAGGAAACTATCAAATTGTAGGAAGCTCAAAATTCATAGATAATAGCAGGAGATAGTGGAAGGCAGTAGAGTAACGTATACATATAATAACGTACTCAAACTTTGTGCGAAAGATAATGACACTGATCGTTAAATCAAACAAAGCTAACAATATTTTTACGTAATTCCTGATCGCTCTTCTCAACCGAACCCTATTACCCTACACGTGTTTATAAATGTCGGAAACATTTGAGTTGATTGTGAATAACACAAAACCTACTCGTACTTTGAAAAATCGCTTCGAAAAAATATTTGATAGTCTTTTAACAGGCGAAAACTGCGTTCGGCGCTGCTCGTCTTTATGAATAGCTTTGACATGCTTAGTTGAATGGATTCGGACTCAGAACTTGATGCACCTGGATGAGAGCGTAGGACCACACTAAAGAAAGCATATCGGATGCCTCACTCAATTTTAACGGCACCCCGGCACCCCGGTTTATAAAAATAGACCCCCAACCGGGAGGTGTGCTGCTGAGTGACATTCTTCTCTCTAAAGATCTGACACTCAGTAGCTTAGACCCCGTTCCCAAAGCTGTCAGACTATTTTTATTCCAGTAAATGCTATTTAAAAATAAAAATACAAAGTATGGAAAGTATTCTTCTTTTCGTGTCAATTGACTACCACTCATGTCCGACCTGTACTCTCATGTGCTGTATGGACAGCTCTGTCATTTATAATAATAATACCAACCTATTACTGTCCCACTGCAGGGCAAAGCCCTCTTCTCATACAGAGAAGGCACGAGCATTGATCACCACGCTTGCTCAAGACGGGTTGGTGATATCATACTTAGATTAACTATAAGTCCAGGATTCCTCACGATGTTTTCCTTCACCGTTGTTAATAATGTCCAAGATAAACTCAAAACTGACATTTACTTCGTTCACGTTCAGTGCCGGGAGCCCTCCTGGACGGTTCACCTAGTGGCATACGGGATGCCGGGAGCACTCGCATAGTGCTCTTTTTAAATGTAGGTTTTTCTTAGCGAATACTGCATTATAAACCGTGAAAATAAAATCTGATGTACATTTTAACAATTTTTTTTTTATTTTTTTATTGCAACTTACAAATTAAAATAAAATCTGATGTACATTTTAACAATTTTTTTTTTTTTTTTTTATTGCAACTTACTATTACATAGGTAAAATTACAAATTTTCACATAAAATTTAAAAGGTTGGAATCTACGTAAGACCCCCTGAAAACACAATTTTATTTCGTTTTACAGTGTTTTGTCACGGTTTTAAACCTAATGCCGTTGACCATCAAACGTTACGCCGGCAACCTCTCGGAGGGTTCACTTCCAATATGTATGGCGGCATGGCGTATGAGATCTATGAAAATGGGTGGAGTCGAAAGTGTTCAATCCTTGAAGGTGCAGGTGTCTGTCCATATCCTGTGAAGGGGCTCCACACTGGCACTGCTGTGTTTTGGGAGAGTCATTGATACCCCATTTGGCCAGATTATATCTACAGCGGCTTGGCTACTGCAGTTCGTGTCCAGGGGGATATGTGCTGTCGAAGTGATGACGTGTGAAGGGCTCGGATATTATTTAACACGTGCAGTGCCGGAAGCCCTCTTGGGGGTTCACCTAGTCGCATATGGGATGCCGGGAGCCCTCGCGGAGGGCTCATTTTAAATGTAAGTTTTTCTTAGCGAATTCGGCATTATACTTACAACTGAACACCGAAAACCAAACTGACAAAACAAAGTTGTGAAGATAAAATCAGTTATATATTTTAACAATTAGATTTCCAACCAAATGCCGGTGCGTAATGCCGATGGGCTCCTGAAGTCAATTTACAATATGAATGTATGGCGGGCATGGTGTATGAGCTCTATGAAAAATGGGTGCAGTTGAAAGTGTTAATGAATATTATGGGTAAAGTGTGCATAATATTTTTTTTCCGGTATAAAGCGACTACATATTTATGTAATAAGTATACAGTATAGGTACCTACTACTGTATTATGTAGGGTGTAAGTGACATCGACGCGCAAACTGTTATCATGAATTCACTACATGATTTTAGACCCAAGCGACGCAAAAATCGGTTATTTAAAAAAAACTAGTGTTTCGTATAATACAGCAATACACGGTCAAAATTTATGAATCAGCAGATTTTTTTTATACTTAATCGATAACAATTTACAATTAACATCGTGTATTAACCCAAAAACACATATTGTGTTCTTTGAGTCATGTTTACCGCAAATAAACTTATTTTCTTTCTTTCTTTAAAGAAAAATAAAGAAAAAGAAGAGAAATTCACTTAAAGAAGTGAATTTATAAAGGGTTAATAATAAGATTTTTCAATTAAACGCTAGGGCTTATTTTAAAACCTGTATTTTCGAGTTACCTCTACCGCTATCTAGTTATCGGTGATGGAGACTTATGAAAACTATGATACCTACCTGTAGTAGGTAGGTATCATAGTTTTCATAAGTCATAGGACATATCGTCGCCCTCCCCGCTAACTGTCGTATCTCACAAACTGACGTATCTGCACTGACATTACCTACGTGTTCATAATTTTGTTTCGAATAAGTTCTCTCTAATCGTCGTATCTGTGTCATCTACCGTTTAGAAGATAATCACGTATTTTGTTTTGCGTATGTGCAAAAGAAGGGAAGAAATATTCTCACTAACTGTCGTATATGCACACATACTACAGTTAGTGAGATTTTTATTCACATAGGGCACTTAGCTAGAATTATTGTCTATAATGTTTACACATTATTTTTTTCATTTATGTTATCCAAATCAAAAGCTTTTTGTACGAATATGAAACCCTTTTGGAAAATTGGCCCTTTTTCTCAAATCATCTCATTACTTATAGTTTAACATACCAAAATTGCCAAAAATATTAACACATTTTTTTTTTACTACTTGCACGTAACTTGTAGCTTTTTACGCTAACGAACGAACATTTTTATTACTTTTAATGAATTTATATAACATTAATAGAGTTTTATTTATATTTTTATACAAAATAATGAAGTCGTAACAGACACAAGTTTTAAAACAAATTTCTCACAGAGTGACGTATCTGTTTCAAATGAATATAACTAAATAAATATATACCTTAGGGCTTTAAAGAAACTACTAACTTAAAGAGTGAGCAAAGAGCAATATAAAAACGATATTAATTATTTAATAAAGCCACAACTAACGCCACTACAGTAACACGATTGTAGCGCCCGACCGAAAAACCGTTGCCCTGGAAAAATATCAATAGCTAGTTACGACAGTTAGCTGGGAGGGCGACGATATTTCATAAGTCTAGCTCTGAAATTAATTAGCAGAGTTTCTTCTCTTTTGTTTTTACTTATAGACAATCTTAATATGAATCTCGAAACAGTGTAGCACCAACACAAGACTGCGGATACTTATTTAACTTCCAAGAATTGTTTAAATGAGCGGTGAAAGCTACACAAAACAGGTGTGTAACACATTACGGACATCGGACAGGGTAGATGCAGTACCATTTCACGAAAGTTCGATATAATGACATGCCGTTATAAATAGCATTTAGCATTTTTAAGACAATAATTGAATAAATACCTAATAATGTCTGAATACTTCCACATCCTGAAAGATCTATAATATAGCTAAAAAAAATGAGGCGGTCTGGGACTGCCGATTGAAGTGAAAACTAAGTAACGCCATCTAACGAAAATGTCAGGAATTTATGTGGCTTGCTGTCAGTACAAGAATGAAAGCTGTAGCTCCATTAAAAAAAAAAACAAAAAAAAAAACAGAGTGCGCTGTCAACAAAAACTTGAAAGTCTTACGAATTTTCGATCAGGTCACGTGTCCTGACGCGAGTTTACCCATCCCAAAAAAAGTGCACAACGCCGCTAAAGAAGTTTTCACTTCAAAAAATGGCTGACTGACGGGCTGTTCATTTATTACGTAAGGTAGGGTGGGGGTACTTGGGGGGGGGGGGTATTTGGGGGTGGGAGGGGTCTACATTGTTCTTCCGTAAGCTAAGCAAAAATTATACTTAATTTCGGGGACTTAATTAGGATCGTACGGCAGTACATCAATGGCAACACACTCGCAGGATATTTTTGCTACTTTTTCTTTGCAATTGTGGTAAATACTGATCTTTCGTAAGATTGAAAGGAGGGGGAGGGGGTTCATCCAAGTCTTATTTTATCTCACGTGGGGTCCCGGTGGGGACAGAAAGTAGTTAAAATTATCTTATGTATTAATACTTAAATGAACATAAACCATTGCACACACAATGGAATAACTTCTTTGAATCCAATATTTGGAAGTAGATTCCTTTTTTTACGAAGGCATCTTGGACATTATGGCTTAGGACAATCGAGCCACTGAAGCGAAACATGGCCCCCTCTCTCCGAGAGGGAGTGGGCTGTAATCTACCTCGCGGATTCAGTGCGGGTTGGTAGATGTCAGATGACTTCCAACATTTGGTTCTAGGATACGCCGGTTTCCTCACTATATTTTCCTTCACCGTTTTGAGAGCAGTGGTGATGAAATAATTTACACGAAGTCAAAGCGCCTGCTTGAGTTCGAAGCCACGGCCTACAGTTCGTAGGTCGAGGCCGTTACCACTGGGCCACCATTGCTCTTAAAAAATATCTCCATGACTTTCATTTTATAACAATTAATATTAATAAATAAAAATTTACGAATTTAATAGGTAGAGCAAGGTAAGATGGTCTTTGCTGGTACAAAGGTTGAAAGGACTACACAATAACGCCATCTCTGAATGAGTGCTGTCATGAGGAAGACCTTCATGCTCTCTCTCTTCGGTCAGCGTATCAGCGTACTCAACGCTGCCGTCCACAGCACCGAATTGAGAACCTCCTCCTTTTGGGGAAGTCGGTTAAAAATAGTCTTTTTCAACGATTCGACGTGGCGGGAATAAAAGCGGGGAGTTTTCAGAGTAGACGTGGCGGCGACTCGACGTGGCGGGACTCGACATCAAGGGAATAAATCGTTTGCTTTGGCTCATGATAATTATGTTCTGGCGGTCTCTGTATTCAAAGTTACTTGTGATTGAACTCATATCAAACTATGTGGAAGATAGCAATATATATTAGGTGTTGGATATTGTTTTAGGGCAAAAAGGGACCGGAAGAATAGGAAGAGACTTAAAAAGAAAAACAAATATTGTTCATTATGTGACATCAGAGGACCAAAAATGTCTAAGAAGAAAGAAGAAAAACAAGAAAGAAGAGTGATAAGAGATTTAAAAAAAGAATATTAAAACCGGCCAAGTGCGAGTCGGACTCGCACACGAAGGGTTCCGTACCACCGTTCATTATTTAGCAAATAAATGAAAATACTATACGAAGAATTATCTAACATCAGAAATTAAATACCTTATGAATCGCCGTTTATAGTATTTGTTGATTATTTACAGTATATGGTACATGTTATACAGAATTTTCAAATTCCTAACTTGTTTAGTTGTTGAGATAGAGTTCGTACGAAAATCCTATAAAACTGACAATTTTTACGGCTCCTATTTCATCATTTTTGAAGATAGAAAACGAAAATTATAATCTGTTCTCTACTTGATGAGCTCTAACCCCACATGCTAAGACCAGATTTTTATCAAAATGGAATGTTTATTGTATGATCAAGATTGTTAATTTAATGGTGACATCATACGCTCCTGGCTTTTCTCTTCACGACATGATTTTCCTTTCCTATATCCTGAAACCTCCCAAACCTAAACCCAAGGTTCTGTACAGGCGCTGTTTTGCTCGGATGAATTGTTGAGTAGTAGAGATGATAAGCTCAAGGAAGATCGATGCATCTGTGGTCGATTGGGAGCCTATGACGGAAGCCACTTCCGTTGACGACAAGGTTGCCATCTTCAATGATGTAGTAATCAATCTACGAGTATATAACATACATGCTCCTGTCAAAAAAATAAAGTAAAACGCCCACCAGCACCATGGATGACCAGAATATACAGATGGCAATGAGACGCAAAGATCGCACGTTCTTGGCCGACCGCAGAACAGGACATTATTCAAGGCTGCAAGGAATAGGTGCAATCAGATGATACGGAATGCTTAACGCCGCCACATTCTCGATACTATTAGTTCTTCTTCTTCTGCCGATATTTGGGCCCTTAGAATTATTGGCGGATTTATAAAAACAACTCCTATACACGTTATGGAGTGTGAGAAGGCAATATATTGCCTATAAATATTGGGTTAAAGCTTGCTCTTTTTCGAATAATCCCACCATAATTTTGTTAGAAGAACTCCAAACCCTATGTGCTTATAGATACTGGCAAAAGAAAAAGAAACCATTATTACCTTTTGTATATGTCGTGGCCAGATTTTTAAAATTGATCATTTCATGAAATGAACATCGACCACTGATCACATCATGATGTGGCCTGGCCCAGATCATTGGATACTCAACGTTTAACGATATGAACAGTTAAACGCACGACTACTTCATGATGTGGCCAAACATTACTGATCACATCGTAAAATAGTTAGATTATCCACCGGTAGAGGCGTTGATGTCGCTTGGTTTTTGTCTCTGAGGTTTTTGTTGTCCATCATGGCGGCGGCATACAACAAATCCAACAAAGTAGGGTGACCACGCAAAAAAAATCGATGGACTTTTATTGCGTTTCCAAGTATGATATTATGGAAAGCGATCAACTTGGAAGTAGCGCTCGCCGGCCGCTGCCGCGGCGTGAAATGCAACATAGCAAATAAAATTAGTTTAAAAAAATTAAAATATACACCGCTTATGTGGCACCCCCACCAAATGGGTTAGGTTAGGTTAGAACTGTCACAAACCGCGCGCGAGCCGAACGAGCGTAGCGAGCGGTGCCGCGGTAGCAGCCGGCGAGCGCTACTTTCAAGTTGGTCGCAGTTACTTGGCTATTTTTCATACACCTTAGGCTTACACCATGGATACCCTACATAAATGATATGGCCAAACGTCGACTGACATATCATTCAACGTTGGCGTTTAAATGATGTGGCCAATGTCAGTTGGCCATTTCATGAAATGGTCAATTCTATGATTTGGCTACGACATAAACACAGAGATTAAACACGAGAAAGTATTTGCCTCTTCCCCTCTAATGATGTTTAATTTGATATATGGACTTCAAAAATAAAAATCGTTGAAGTAATTTTAACCAATTTGGATTGCGTTAAAGCGTCAAAGGATTCGTATAATTATAGTTTACTGTAAAATAATGTACTAATAGATGAATTAAACATTAAATATGCAGGATGGCAAAAAGTGTTTACGGATGGTTCGAAGACTAAGGATGGTGTTGGTGCTGCCTATGTTAGTAATAGTTTGGGAGTAAGTGAGGGATTTAAAATTTCTTCTGAAGTCAACATTATGTGCGCCGAGGTATTTGCGATCTCAGAGGCCATATCTTCTTTAAAAAATTGGTGTATACCATCTAAAAATTTTGTAATTTTTTCGGATAACAAAAGCGCTTTAGAACACATAGCTCGCTCCACCTCTGGTTGCAGAGGTACATACAGCGTTAGGGTTACTCCACTAATCCCCATTGAGAATCGCCATCAATGGGGATTAATGAACTTTTTGTCCACAATTCCCCATTGATGGTGATTGGTGGACAAAAAGTTCAAAATCCCCATTGGATTAAAAATAAAATACAAACAAGATAATATACAAGATATTAACAACACAAAATATTGTATAGGAATCACGAGGTCTTTATTTCTTACTTTGATCACAAACTTACCATTCAGTTGTTTGTTGATCTAGATTTTGTTTTGTAGTAAAGTTTAGACTGTATTATTTATGACATGCCAGAAATATAATTAGCCATTACTTTAATTTTTTTTTTATTATAAAAATAATCAATGAGTCCTTACCTCCGTAAGAAATAAAAACTTCGTGATTCTTACATATTATTTAAGTTGTTTGTATTTTATTTTTAAACCGATGGGGATTTGTGAACTCATGTCCTCAAATCCCCATCAATGGGGATTCTCAATGGGGATTAGTGGAATAACCCCAGCGTTAGCTTATGTTGTTCTTGATAAAGTTTATACCATGCCTAATGATGTAACTCTGAGATTGCAGTTGGCCCTTCACGTTGATAGAGATATTTTATTGCGCCCAATTTATTTGACGCTAAGTACCATTCATTATGTTTTGGAAGGCGTTGTGTTTTAAGAACTTGCCAAATGTTATAGGGTGCAGTATAGTTCCGCGCATCATCTGGTGAGAATGGCGAGATTACCTACTATTTTTTGGACATGAACAACAAAAGGCGCGCTGTCAGTCTTATTATAGGTTTTACGACTTATCTGAGTGGGAACAACTATGGACGGAGCAGGGACATCAGGGTTAGAAACAATTATTTCGGAGCAGTTAGGCAGCGATTCAGTAAGTAGTGTAGATTCCGTGCAACCACAACCCGAAGACTCGGAGCCCTGGTGTTTACGGGTACGACGGCGTTTATTACAATGTTTGCAGAGCTGCACACGACTTCGTTTTAAACGACGAGATGAAGACGACCTATCTCTGTCCATGCCCGATTCATTTGAGATGGTAACAAAATTGCCTGCCGGGGGAACAAAGTCCCCCGGGTCAGGCGGGTGATTTATTTTTCGCGGTAAAAAACACATGTAAAAAGACTTACCCTACCGAAGAAACTGTACAAAACTAAAATTAAATTATAGATACAAGAAAATATACTACTAAAACTACGACTACTGATCCTTTAATACACGGCGTTTCAATATTTCTCCAAAAAGATGCGTCCACCAAGTTCAAAGTTTCCCGCGCTTTTCTCGTGACCTTACATCACAGACTAATAGCTCCTTACATAAACGACAAGACGGCTGCGTTATTAGTTCCGAATTCTGCCACGCGCAGACATATCTTACGAGCACTATATTATTGAAACTTAGCTCACAAAACCTCACAAAACATAAAGCGATGGTGCCAACATGACTAAGGGACAAGATAGGGAACGGTCCGGTCTAAAACGGTCTAATATATGACCATTTCTAAAGATTTTTACATAGAGTGCTAAGTAAGACACTTTGGAGGCAAGTACCTTTTGGTACCTAAATGACTTGGCAGGGTGGTGTCGTAGGGTACACTGTGTTTATTGCATAGATATCTATCACAGGGTTCATTGTATCTTGTCCCGATTGGATTAGTAGCATGACTTGCTGACTGTCTGTTCTGTCAATCGACAAAAACAAAATGCAAAGCTAATTGCAGAGGTCGCCACCAGCAACTGTACTTATGTCAAATAATTTTCGCATTGTTTATATTAGTGGTTTTTGCAATTTTTTGTGTTGAAACCGATCCACCAAGGTTATTGCTAACATGTATTGTTCCTGGAAGCCTATAGAATTGAAAGACGACCTAAACAAACCAGGAGCAAGGATTACTGGAAAGAAATGAGATATTATTGCAAGGTAGACTTCTATCTAATAAAATATTTTTAATCAGTGCTAGGGTCCAGATTTGGATCATTTTTTTGTTGTAAGATGTTAATTATTACTTGGTTCATGGTAGGAAAATTTACGAAAGTTGAGAGAACCGTACTTTAATAATAAATGGTATTCTTTATTGTTTAGGTTAGGTTTATTTTTCATTAGTGCTAGACTCTAGATTTGGGTATTTTTTTAGTTGTAACGTGTTAATTCTTACTTGACTCATGGTAGGAAAATTTACGAAAAATGAGAGATCATTTACTTTAATAATAAATGGTATTCTTTATTTTTTAGGTTATCTATGACCGAAATTTTTATTTCAGCAATCAAAGCCCTCAAGCTTCTGAAAGCCAAGCAATTGATGTTCCTGCTGTAGAACTTTACCAAGACGTTAATAGCTCCACCAGAGCTCCACCATATTGCCGAAAATTACCAATCAACATACTCAAAGTTACTTTTAGTTTTACTCTTTTAGTTTCCCACTTTCTATTTGCGTAGTATCTTTGGGAAATAAATGAACACCGGAGTAAGTATTTTAGTACATCGTGGCACAGCACAATTATGCATATTTCGAGAAAACTTGAATTTACTGAATGATAGGTTATAAAATGTATGGAATTGACAGTTTTCAATGGCCATGTCGACGATGCGCCACCTATCGTGATAAAATGGCAGTAATCATCCCCAATAGACCGATTCTCTTTCTCTACCGATTTACAAGAGCAATGGTGCCAACATGACGCGACGGCAAGGGACAAGTTTAAAGTGGGTGATAGACAGGCGTACCGCGTTTTTAAGCTCGCCAACTTACTTGTTGGAGTACTACTTAGTCTATGCCGTGCTTGTTGGCTCGCCGTCGCCGTCGGTGACACACGTGAAGATTTCTCACACTATATTGCGATGTTTTCGACTTTTCTGAACCAAACTAAACAAAAATTACACGAATTACGAAACAAAATGCTGGCTCGCGACTCGAGGCAATGACAGAAATAAGAAAATACGAACCAAGGCGGGCTACGAGCAAAATTTCTAACCTGTTGTCGCCGGCGATCTTACTCGGTGATTTTAAAGTGCGCGTACTTAGGGTGACACACGGGCGAGTAAGGTCGCCAAGCCATAAGACCGCGTACTTGCTCGCACGTCTATCACCCGTGAACGGTCTGTAAAAATTTGGGTATTAAAAACCAGCCATACCACAAAAAACACACTAGGTATATGGCGGAGATATGTTATTATCCAAGATCCTTGTAAGCCCTATTACATTTCGACTGATTTCGACGGGTGATTTTTGCGTTAAATGGGCAACTTTGGCGTTCTTGTTCTGAGTAACTGAAAGACTTGGACAACTATGACTTTTTGAGTTGTGGAGAATAGGTTATTAGTATAGTACATAGCGGCCTCGCTTTTTGCAATTTTTTCTTAATTGTTTACATAAAGCCAAAATTCCGAAGCAAGTTTTTCAAAAAATGCGCGACGGCACTTTTTTGAGCTCGTGGGTAGAACTATTGTACATAGCAATTGAAATGAAAAATTTAAAATAACATATTTTAAAAAGTGTTGTAGTTCATAGCGGCCTCAGAATTTTGAAATATTTATGGGATATATAAAAAAATCCAATTAAAAATCATAAAAAACGATCAGAATTAACTGTAAGTTTCTCCTTTCTACATTCATATTTTTACGTAAAATGTATACCAGAATAAACGTTGGTTCATAGGAAATTAAAATGGCCTACTTAAAACACAAAAACTTATTTATATATACTCCTATTATGCATATTTACAACTGCCAAATTGCTACCTAAGCGATGCATCGGGCGCATCGGGCACTCGAACTGTCAAAACGCAATTTTGCTACAAGTGGGGAAAAATAATATTATACCACAGAGCACTTTAGAATAGTAGTTAATCATAAAGCTCGTTTTTAATTTTTAATCTGTGTCTGTGTTAAAATCATCAACAAAATCGACGAGTCAACGTGTGCGAAGTGTCGTCGTGGAACTTACTGCTCCAATATGATTGGTTGAAAAATAATCGAATTGTGTATTGCTTTCATTCATTTGTCCACAATCTGTCTCTTTCTTTCGCGCCCACCAAAAAACCGACGAGTACGGTTTTTATTCCTGTTGTAAACTTCGGATTCGAATTCAATAGTTTTCTGCTAAATTTAATTTAAAACTCATTTATTTCTTTAAGAACATATTAAGTAAGTTTTGTATCGGTAATTATCTAAATTATAACATGAATTTTGTTCAATTGGAGTATAACCTCTAAAGGTTGTCGAAATTTGAAAGTTTATCCTGCCCGCCTTCAATCTGCCAACTAGAGATTTATATAATCCAAAATATGTTTTAAACTTATCGTGTTTTGTGTATTTAAAACTAATTAATAATTTTGTTATTTTATGCTTGCTGACTGTTCAGTTTAAGAACTTTATCTTCACTAAGTTATCATAACCTTACCTACCAGATTATGTTAAAGAAAATTTGAATGAAAAATTATGCAAACTGATAAACCTGCGTACTACATATGTACATTACCTACTAGTACCTCTTTTGGAGGTACTAGGAGAATTATTATATATATATAGAAAAAAAATATGAACGATGTTTTATTCATTATTTTCAGAATGTCTGCCTTAGTCCATGAAAAGATTTGGTTGGACAAAAACATCTATGGTGATGCTGAACGAAATTATTACGAATCATTATCAAAGGTTTGTATTATTATCAGCTTGTAATACTTTACTCTCTTAGGAAATTACCTATTTTGAAATGACATTATTTACATTTTCAAAGTTGATAAAACATTATTATGTTAAAACTTTGTAGGTCCAAGCTACTCCACTTTCAGTAGCTCGCACTTCTTTGGCCAGTGAAGTTGCTAAGGCTAGACAACATATCAAAGATTCTTTAGAATGTGTGAGTACACAAATTTGATTAATATTCACACATTTTCTTGCTAGAGTTTGCTCACTTCATATTTATATAATTTCTTTTTTAATATTATTTTGGTTCTTAGATTTTTAAATAAGTAGTCAAGACAAAAAAATTTGCTTTCTATACAAAAAGAAGTTTACTATTTCAAAAACTAATTAATACTTCTAAATATTTCCAGATGGACAGTGTTGCTACCTTGGCAGGAGTTCCTAACACAGAACTCACTAACAAAGTCAACACGCTGGAGAAAGAAAATGGTGATCTGAAGAAAGCTATAAATGACTTGCGTAATTTGGTCATTAGCCTTCAAGCCAGAGTAGATACATTGGAATCAACAGGTGGTGGTGCCAAGACTGAACCTTCCAAAGTGAGTTGCTGTTATGCTGTTACATTTTTAACAAATTATAAAAACACATTTAAACACTATACTTAATAAATAATATATCTATTAGGCCCCAGCACCCAAAGCACCAGCTGCTAAACCTCAAGACGATGATGACGATGATGGTGTAGACCTTTTTGGCTCTGATGATGAAGAAGAGAGTGCAGAAGCTGCAAGAATAAGAGAGGAGCGCCTAGCAGCATACAATGCCAAGAAAGCCAAAAGTTTGTAGAGTAATTATGTATCTAAATAATGTCTAAACAAACAAGCAATTGATTATAATATTTGTTTTTAATTCTTTGTTTTAGAGCCAGTTCTCATTGCAAAATCTAACATTATTTTGGATGTTAAGCCATGGGATGATGAAACAGATATGGCAGCTTTGGAAAAGGCAGTAAGAGTAATTACTACTGATGGCCTTTTGTGGGGTGCAGCTAAACTTGTGCCACTAGCCTATGGAATTCACAAGCTACAGATATCTTGTGTCGTAGAAGATGACAAAGTTTCTATTGATTGGTTAACTGAAGAAATTGAAAAATTTGAAGACTTTGTAAGTTGATTTTCTAGCACACAAATATATTTTTTTCGCTTATTACTGTTAGTAAATAATATACAGGGTGGTAGGGACATCGATGCGAAGACTGTTACCATGGATTCAGTACGTGATTCTGAACCACCCTGCGTTGAAATTGTCCGTTATAAAAAAATATGAGCTGTTTCATAGAAAAGTGCAATACCTACACGGTAAAAATTTATGGAACAGCAGATTTTTTTTTTAAATTGTCGACGAAAAATTTCAACGCTGGGAGTTCAGAATCATGTACTGAATGCATGGTATCAGGCTTCGCGTCGATGTCCCTGACACCCTGTATGTATACAGTTACACTATTACTCTATCCCAAAACTCTGATAATGCAAACAACACACACATGAAAAACACAAAAAAATTAGAAATACATCCCTATTTGAGTGCAATTAGCTCAAAAAAATGGAACAAACTTTATAACAGATGGATGTTCATGAAACATTTTTGTTGAGTTCTTTGAAGGGAGGAAAATAAAAAGAAATTGAGAGGGTTTATTTTTCTCGATTATTAATGCAAATTAATTTTTGTTATAACATTTAACACAATATTCAACTTTCATGCCTCTGCTGAAAGGCATGAAAGTTGAATACATTATGTGAAGATGCTTTACTAGATGGTTTGACCCTGTAGGTACAGTCTCCAAAAGAGTTAAGTATCCAGTTTTGTACTGGTGTGCCCTAGTAAACTGGATACTTAACTCTTTTGGAGACTGTACATGGCTCATGTTGAGAACTTGAGAGGATGAATGGTAACAAAAGGTATTTACAAGGCAGATGTGAGTGGACGCGCTGGGTATGGACGCCCAAAAATTACATTATAGTGAACTCAGAGGCCGTCAAGCAGTCGCGGCCGCCCTAGGCCGTTTAGCAGTAGACGCCCGCCTGCCTCTTTTTGCTGATTTTGCAGTGTAAATAGAGCTGCACTTGTAATTTTTTTATTATCTATCTCTATACCTAGTTGCTTTCTATTTGTTTGTAGTTGAAATTCTTAGAATGGTTCTCAAATGTGAGACGCGAAACATATAATTTCTTTCTGTAACTGAAATTGAAAAGTTTGTTCGCATAAGTAAGTAGGTACTGCCAATAATTGTAAATAACTGCTGAGCAAACCCTTTTAATTCGTCAAAATCCAGATGGCAAGCTGCCATAAAACTTAACAAGATCATTGATTTCACAGAAAGAGTTATTGAGGTTGTCATTAGATTGGAGAGCAATCACGTTCGTTTGTAAATGACACGGTACATCCTCAATATCACATGAAAAAGGGTTTGCAAAATCTTCAGTTTGCATCAAGTCACCAAATCTGTCGTTAACTGATTTTGTAGCTGTGTTAAAACGTCTTTCATTTTATCAATGCTCGCTCGCTTAAACATTGCGCCCGCATAGTGTTATTATTTACTAAGGTACTTAAATACTTTCATTTACAAAACTGTCGCGGGCCGCGTGTTGCCGACCCCTGGTCTATAGTGTTAGTAACAAAATGGATTCTAACTTAACCTAAAACCGGGTCCGGTTTGCAAGCGCCCACACTAGCGGGCTGTCTGCCCGGGCGGCTATTGATTGCAGGATAGTGAAATGGGCCTACCACACGCACAAGCTTCACCACAGTTTTGCCTGAGGCTGCCTTTGGTTGAGCGTTCAGTGTTCACGCCACAGTTATTCGCCGTAGTTCTTCATTGGGAAACATTGTTAACACGCCGAAAATTTCGACAAGAATGTAGCTTGCGCATACTTAACTGTGCCGTGTGGTAATACGATACCGTCCGTGTACAATTTTTTCATGCGAGAAGCTTACGCAGGTAGAACTGTGGTGAAGCTTGTGCGTGTGGGCCTACCATTAGGATTGCCACACAGCCTGCAGAGTAAAAAACATATATAGGTACCTACTTTGTTTATATCGCAAATATTCGAAAATGTTGTGCAAATAGACGTATGAAATAGATGGTGAACTGGTGAGTGCTTGCGCACCATTTTAATATTACTTTAGTGTGGGAAAGAGTTGAAGCTCTACAGGACTTAAAGCTCCGTCTCTTTCCCTCACTGAAGTAAGATTAAAGTAATGAATTCAATGAATTTCAAGTTAGAGAGGAATAATAGAAAAAAAGAGTACAATATAAAATGTTACCATGTGCCATAACCTTCTAAATTCAGATGAAAGTGTTAAGTACTGATTCCCTAATGCTGGGGCTACATTATCGCGTTATCGCGAACTATACTTCGCGCGTTCTCTGTTGCTCACGAGACGACAAGCGGTGTGCGAGAGAAAGCGCACGAAGTTTAGTGTAGCGGCACACCTGCGGAACGTTCGGCGCCGACAGTTCAGCGACGGAATTATCGGCCGTAGTATTCGGTTGGCATGACACACCAAACGCGCCGAACGGTCGGCGGCGTTTACTTTGGCACGTTACGCGACGGAAAATTACGTTACGTCGTCGTCACAGTGTTTCCACGGGATTTCTCCCTTTTTTTAGGGAAAAAAATGCCAATAATAAGCATGGTTTAGGGATATTTTATTTTGAAAAATTTAACTTGAGTTGGTAGCCCTTTAAGTCTATGGCACTACCGATTGATTAAAGGGGATACCCTCAAACTCGTAATGAATGTAATTCGTCTAATTTTAGTATACCATGTTATTGTTAATTTTACTATTACCGTGGCTAAAAACGATATCGGAAATAGCAGTCTCTCTCGATTAATAATGAATATTTTGTAATCTCGTCAATTAATGGATGTTTTTTTAGGTATTTAATGCTATAAAATTGAAAAAATCCTTAAACCGAGTAATGTTTAATATTGTTTTAGGGAATTTTAGGGATAATTCATTAAAAAACTGGGGAAAAATTAAAAACGTAAGTGGAAACACTTGCCGAGCTCCACCGAACGTTCCACTACGCCCGCCGAACTTTCGGTCGCTTAACGCGTCGCCGAACTTTCGGTCGCGATCCGTCACGTCATGTGACACTTGCTCATGAACGCGACGTAACTTTCGGCTGATGTGTCATAGGTAACTTGAAAAACATTACGAGCGTATTCAACCAAACCTTCCGCGCCGTACGTTCGGCAGGTGTGTCGCGACCCTTACTTCGCGATAACGCGACAATAATAGCCCCAGCATTACTGCAGTGCAGTGGTCGGGAAACCGCCGTTCCCAGCCGCATGCGGCTCATTGGCCTATATAATGCGGCTCTGAACAAAGGTCGATGAGTGCGAGCGTATAAGATTTATTTCTGAAGTATTGAGACAGTTTGGACACAAGTACAAAGTATTGATAGTGCATTTTGCAGTTTGGACACAAAGGATAAGCTCGCATGAAAAATCTTAGTTGTTATAGTACAGACGCCAGCATATCAAGTTACTACAATCTGTCAAATTTCTTTAATAGATTTTCAACTTTATCACTAAAGAATAAGGTTCAATGTTGATTGGGAAAACTTGACAGATTGGAGTAGGTTAATGTGCTGGCGTCTGTGCCTATTGATAAATGGCTCTATTGACTAATGAGATTGTCAACCACTGCAGTGAGTGACCTGAAAAAAGATTTGTGTATCACGCGATTATAGTAAACTTAACTCCTATAAATATAAATTTTGAACCAATGACTATTACTATGCCTCGGTATGTATATGTTTTTGCTTGTTACAGGTTCAAAGTGTTGACATCGCTGCCTTTAATAAAGTATAACAAGACCTTGGTAGGTTCAGTTACTTACAAAATGAACTGATAATAAATGTGCCTTTTTTTTTCAATGTATGCTGTTTTAATTCAATGTACTTATCACAAAATAATGTTGCCTAGCTTGAATGTAAAGTTAACCATATAATCAGCGTTAACACTTAGGCTACGAAAATCGCCATTATTGCTATGATGTTAAAGCGCTGTCCACACCACTGATGTGTAGTTGACTGTACCTGAGAACAAGACTAACACATTCCTTCAATTTGGTAGAATTATAGTGATTTTGTCTTTTTGAAGTTCAAAAAGAACTTAACACCACCCCCAGCGCACATACTGATACCAGGACTGGTCATCCGCGTGTGAGTGGCAGGCTCATAGATAAAAAACTGTCTTTACGCAAAATTTCCTATTCGCAAAGCGTGGGTACGGTTGAAAAGAAAATTCCGCAAAACTTCTGGTTTATTAATTTAACCTTTTTTATTTATTCTTTAAATAATTAATATCTGTGTGGTTGATTACGGCCCACTAACTCTCACAGAGAGTAGGTCTGTGTCCTACCAGGCAGTGGGAACATTATAGGATGCTTACATGGTATAAGAAAACACTAAACCAGATGTGGTGGTATTATTGCCTTTTTAAAGTGAAACTTTTATTACATCGTCTTAAACTTTTTCGTCTGTGTGTTGCATGTCGCGTGACGGTCGGCCGCGGAGTAGGGATAAAGTGAAAGGCGCTCGTCAAAGTTTCACTTTTACCGTGGTTTCATAAAACCACACAATCCTTTTTTTATTTTACTGGCTTAGTGAATTGTCTCGGGGATTGCATAATCAGCCTTCTATGTCCCCACTGCCGGGATACGGGCCGTAATCTACCACGCGGGCCCAGTGCAGGTTGGTAGATGTCACATGTCTTTTATTTATTGGTTCTAGGACATGCCGGTTTCCTCACGATGTGAGGATTGTTGGCAATTGGCCCCGTCGGCCCCGTCTAAATGATCCATTACATTCTTTATTTCTTTTTTTATGGTATCAGAAATGGCAACACTCAATTCAAGTCAAGATTATCTTGGTACTGTACTTACTAATTCCATATTTCAAGTCCAATGATTATGAAATTTGACAGTCAGTCAGTCAGTGTCAATCGTTTATGACATCAATTGACATCATACATACTATCATATTCACATGTCATTGTCACAACGCCACTGCATAACCCAAACATAATGTATTAGCTAAAAAAGCAATAATTTCACTCACTCAATGGGAATTGGGATGTATTTCAATGCTTCCAATACAAGATTTTAAATATATAAACATGACCTGCAAAAAGTGTGAGTCTCCTAAAACAGTTGTATTGAGAAAAAAGGATTATTATTGTGATGATTGTTTTATGGTTAGCACTAATCACAAATTTCGGGCATGTATTGGCAAAAATAAGGTTTTGTCACCCCATGAAAATGTTTTAATTGGTCTCTCAGGAGGTGTGGGCTCTACAGTGTTATTAGACTTAGTGCACCATGGTATATCATTAGATAATACTAAGAAACTACGGATAGCTCCATTCTTTATACATTTATTTGGTAAGTATAATACTAAGGAGATAGCTTTTCAAATTACCTACTTCTTGTTAAACTCATACATGAAAACCTAAAACAATAATAATATAGATTAATAGGTAATATTGATAGTCTCCATTATTTTTGTCAAGGGTAAGACAGCATTGCATGGCTGTTTGTTTGCATTTGAGATAGTAAGCATTAGTTAGTCTTTCCTTGAAAAGATTTATGTTTCCTTGACTTATCAACTAACAAGGAGTTGATAAGTCCCAGTAATTTCCATGTCAATGTAGTGTTTTAGATAGGTGTAAAATAAAAACTTCTGCTACATAAAATTTTACTCACTGCTGCAGTTTGAAATTATAGTACATATTTTTTTTTTTTTTGTTAAATTGCAGATGACAACAGCAAAGATTTAGCAGAATCAGTAATTAAACAATGTCAAAAGTATAATTTCAATGTTTATATAGTCCACCTTGCAGTATATATGAACACAAATTATCAATTACCTGAAGCAAACTGTGTACCAGATGTTGAAGAAAATGAAACAATAGCATTTCATGATATGTTAAACACCATGCCTCCATCAGCAGCTACAGATTTTATGCTGAAAATTAAACGCAATTTGCTGGTTGAATATGCAAAGCAATTGAAATGTAATGCTGTTTTTACTGCAGAAACAACAAATACTTTGGCAATTAACTTGTTATCCAACCTTGCTGTTGGTAGGGGATCACAAGTTCAAAATGATATTGTAAGTACCTACCCATATACTACTTTTTGTAGATAACATGGAAGTTTTAATCACATGGTTAACCTTTTGTACGCCATAGTCACATATACGTGACAAGCACGCGCGTGCTCTTTACGCCAGCGATACAAATAGTGAGCATTTTGGTCACATATTGTTTGTGCTCTGCCGTTCAATAGGTTAATCATAAATATAAATCCATAAGTTAATAGCTATGTAGGTCAGGGGCTTATCTACCGCTGCTGTATCAATGATATATGCTTAACTGTCACTAATCAGACACAATAGAATTTTTATTGTTATCGGTTCCTAAAGGCTCAATCGACAGTTCAGCGGCTATGCACTTGACGGCCGCAGTGATGGCTGTCATGAAAACGATGATAGCTGCAAAGATTTAAATCGTGAGATTCGCCCTACTGCGTCAAAAGATAGTCGCGTCACATATTACGTCGCGTTTCTGTTTTGTTTTGACACCTCTGATACACAATAACGCAGGGATTACACTTGTTTGTCATAGAAACGCTCACTCTTCTCAGTATGGACACTTTTTCTTTTCTTGTGACTGAGTAGTGAGGGCAAATCTAGCGATTTAAATCTTTTGGGGGTTTGCTTTATGGTGTCAACAACGCTCTCTAGGAAACCACACCATGGCGATTTATTTTCGTACACTGGATTTTCAACGCGTGATTTTGTTTGAGTGATCCAACAGTGTATTTCCAACGCGCTGGGACGAGATTGCGTCCCAGCGCGTTGGATTCTCAACACTGGGCCCGACACCGAGAGTTGAAAATCCAGTGCGCGATAAAATCCCGCCTCGATATTTTTACGTCCGTGCGAATGTGGGCTCACTTTTATAATCAACGTTTCAGTGACGTCATATATTCGTATTATAATTCTTTTAAATACATACCTGATATAGTCGCGAATCATATTTTGATCAAGATACAACCTAACACTTACCCTGCAAATTGCAAAAAACGTAAGAAAATTTGATATTCGCGGGCTGCAACTGCGGATTCACCTTAATGACAATGTCTAGCTCGCCTCGCTCGCTCTTGGATTCTCTTAGGCTGGGGCTACATTGTCGCGTTATCGCGAACTTTACTTCGTACGCACACTGCGCACTCTGTTGCTCAGCGAGACATCGAGCGGTGTGCGAGGGAGAGCGCGCAAAGCAAAGTTCGCGATAACGCGACAGTGTAGCCCCAGGGTTAGGAAGGTCACAATGACACCTTAGCTGAAATAATACCCTCCTTTTGAGCTTTGAAACAGTCAGATAAAGATCCCCAACATCTACTATATTAGGGTAGACCAAAAATACACGTCATAAAAAAAAATATAGATTCCTCATGTCTAGGGGTATTCGAAAATACCCCATGTATGTTCCGCGATTTTTTGTAGTTTTCGAGTTATTATTTTTTGTAATTTCTTCGAGTTTTGGTGGAGCTTCAAAAATTGATATATTTTTTTGTAGTGAGTGTTTTCCATTTTTGTTTAAAAATACGCCTGCTTCCGAGTCATTTGTTTGTTTGTCATTACATTAATCATAAAACAATGGTTAATGTACTGACAATCAAACCTGTCCGCAAATACGCTCAGGATGGTGTCTAATAATTTACTGTAGTCGGCCTTCGAAGGTTAGGCTAAAAGTCCTTATAAGCTTTAAAATAGGTGGTCCAAATAGCGACGCCATAAAAAAAAAACTGGAAAATACTCACTACAAAAAATATATGAATTTTTGAGGCTCCAGGATTTTTTAAATTATAATTTTGAATATTAGCCTTATGTGACTCGATTCACAATTCTAGCGAATTCACAAAGTTGTTACGAGATTTTTATGGCATGTGGCACATCATTAGCAAGAGGATAAAATAGACAATTTTTGAGGGAGTTTGAAGATCCCGGTCGCTTTTGTTTTTTTTTTTTGTAGCCATGTAAACAGCTTTAACATGTACAGCTTTAATTTAAGTTTTACCTTTACGAGTAAATTAAAAAAAAACTAGATGATTAATATCACTAATTTTGTATTCTTCTTTGTATACTCTAAAACAATACACATCTAAATAAAATTAAAATTCGGAGCCTGCGCCTTATACTTAAAAAAAAAATTGTATTTGAATGTAAAATTTGTATTTTTTTTAATAAAAAGTCGATAAAAAAAATCCACAAGGCATGAGAGATGTTAAGGAGTGTGAAAGGATAGCAGATGACCCCTTCAGTCGACCATTTCAATTTGGCACACGTTCCACCAAACACCCTGTATAACAATGAAACCCTATTTCCTTGGTCACGGCATCACGCGTAAACGGCTGAACCAATTTCGCTAATTCTTTTTTTGTCGTGTTTGTTATAGTAAGAAGGTTCTTAGGATAGGTAGGTGAAGGTAGGGTAGGTAGGTATGTACGTAGAAAGTAGGTATGGTAGGTAGGTAGGTAGGGTAGGCAGGTATGTATGTAGGTAGGGTACGTTAGTAAGTACTTTGTGCTACCCGTGCGAAGCCGGGGCGGGCAGCTAGTATTTTAATAAAGGGCCCAATAATTTGTCCTTAAAGAATATAGAACACAGACATGTCAATAAACTTGCTAATTTTAAATTATTTCCAGGGATTCAGTGATGATCGTGATGAAAATGTGAAAATAATAAAACCAATAAAAGATATCAGTAATGAAGAATTGAACTACTATGTTGACATAAGACAATTGACTCCTGTATACCACAGCAATATAAAGAACAACAGCCTGCAGTCAGTAATCTCTTCATTTGTATCAGATCTTCAAGAGAACTTCCAGGCCACTATATCTACCGTTTGTAAAACAGCTGACAAAATTGGTGATCATAATAATGAATACAAAATACATGAGAGATGCATTATCTGTGAGGTAATATTTCCATTTCCTTAATTACAATTTATAATATTTTTCTTCATTTTTTGCACTCCATAATCCTAACTAATATTATAAATTTAATGCGAAAGTGAGTTTGATTGTTACGCTTTCACGCTACAACGGCTGATCGGATTTGGATGAAATTTGGCACATGGGTCGACCATGACCTGAGTTAGGACATAGGATACTTTAGTTTTATCCCACGGGATCGAAACATAATTATGCGGATTAAACCGCGGGGCGCAGTTAGTAATATACAAACTATATACTTAATTATTTTTTTAAGTTATCTGATCAGTGATCAGTTACGGTGGGTACACTGAAATAGTCCATTAAAATTCTTGAAAAATAATGGTGTAATAATAGTCTTGGCCACTAATAAGGCGAACAATAAAGGCTGCATAAAGTGCCAGGCGCCTTTTCAGACGCGCAACGGAACTATAAGAATCTAAAGAAAACTCTTCAAATGCATTATAAATTCACGGAGCCGTCGTCCATTTATCGGCCGTCCGAAGAGTGCTTTTTTGACACAGTTAAGTCAAACACCCAGCGTCATTGTACGGCCATTACTATGACGGCAACACTTTCACATTTATTTCATTTATATTCCTTTCATTCATTCCAACGGCACGTCAGTCGTAATTATAGATGCAAAAATAATTTTAAACCATTTGGGTTTAAAACGTTTAAAACCACACTTAGCGGTTTAATAATGGTTTATAACCAGTGTCCAAAACTTCTTTGAATAAAGAAACTCTTTTGAACAAATCTGTGTAGATTAGGTTTAATGTGTGTGCAATACATGCTACACATGTAATATGAGGATACTTCGCCATAATTATTCTCCAAGTAGCCCTCATATTGGCAGCGTTGTCTGTTCTGTTATAATTGTAACGAATTTTGTAGGTCCGACTTCTCTGAGAATTTTGATTATTTCGTTGCTAAGGAATTCACCAGTTTCCTTTTCTGTTTCGGGGTGCTTTTAAACTTAATTTTTAAAGTAATACGTAATCAATGGACGGTATTGTATGGCCCACGTGATCGTGGTTTTAAACCGTTTTAAATAAATTTAAAACGGGTTTTAAACCATTGATTTTGGTTTTAAATGGTTTATTTACAACTATAGTCGTAATACTTGAACTGGTATGCACTGTTTGTCTACCGCCATCGTCAACGGGACGACACCGAGAAACTAGATTATTCGAACCGAATGTGACGTCCCGTTGATGAAATGTACTCGTATTATCGCTACTTCAGCGCCGTCATCTCGTTCGCGTTGCCGTCCCGTTGACGTGGCGGTAGGCAACCAGCCGGGGCCTTAGCATAGTACGGAGTTTCAATAAATGGTAATTTATTTGCATTAATTTCTTTTCAGAGCGACCTGCACACAAAGAATATGAAACTATCCGCTCTTGAAGCAACTAACTTATCAAGAACAGTTTCATTTGGGAATACTCAGTTAAAACAAGATTTAGTAAATAATCCAGATCTTCTCAACAATCTTCAGGACGTCAATCCCTCCATGTTTCCACTAATTCATAAATATCTTTGTTATGGCTGCAGCAGGAATCATTTAGAAATGAGTCAATCTAAATTACCACTACATATACAAAAAGTTTTAAAGTCTTAAAAACTATGAGAAGGAGACTACCTTTAAGGTATGATTCCGAACAACACCGCACGCGGCATTGCTGCTGCGGCAATGCTGCGCGTCAATGCTGCCTACCGGGTGATTCTGAGCACCGTGGCCCTGGTGTTCGTAGTTTACTTCTCAACATTCACGTATCTCTGTGATGAACGCCCGCACTACTGATCTGCCGCGGCGGCAGGGCATGCAAGCAACAAGCGCGGCGACAAGCAATGCCGTTATAGCAATGACGCGCAACATTGCTGCTGTTCTCGGAATGTATTGTCATATAAACCTATAGAAAATGTATGCCACCAGTAATGGCGCGGCAGTAATCTAATGCCGCGTGCAGCGTTGCTCGGAATCATACCTTTAGCGACGCGCTGCTGCTTCGCACAGACACAAGTGTCTTCTTTTGGCGACATGTCAAAACAAACATCGAGATTTCTATACTAAGTAAATCTTTAACTAAGTGAAATATTATGTATTATTCATATAAACCTTCCGGAATAAATGCTCTAACTAAATGATGGTGAAAACCGCATCAAATTCCATTGTGTTATGTGTGTTTAGATGTTAGAAGAACTAAGCGGACAGACATACACGAAACGCGAGTTTTATACTAATTTAGAGCTGATACAACGGGAAGGAGTAATGTGTTTTTTTTTCTGGCAGCATACTTTTTACCCGACTGAGCGACAGCAAGATACATACATTACACATGATACACATACAAAAATACATTTTCATCCCACCATCTCGGAAAGAGTATTTTTAATCTTCAATATCTGAGTGGAAAAGCCGTTTTTATTCGCTAGAGGATAAAGTAAATTGAATTTAGAACATCGTGTGCACTAAGTTTGTGAATTAAAAAAAACATTAAACCTATTTACTGCTACCTCTATGGTGCCGAATATATCATACAACTTTTTTTTAATTTTTTTAAAAACTCAGACTCGGAACCTTCTTGGTGTTCTTTTTTCAATTTGCTTTGTACGCGGTTCTTTACGCGGCATTTTTTCACGTCATTGTTAAACCTTTTATTAAAAACAAGAAACTTGAAAACAAGTGAAAAAACTAAAATGAGTGATTCTAGCGACGAGGAAGTTTGCTTGACGCCAACAGAATTGACTGAAACTGTTAATAATGCGCAAATGAGCTTTCTCCCTCAACAATCACGCGAGAAGTATTTAAAACAGTACGATATGTTCAACACGTGGCGACTAGCAAAAGGAGCCAAAACTTTCTCAGAAAACGTTTTGCTGGCATATTTTATAGAATTATCCGAGAACAAGAAAGCAAGCACTCTATGGAGTACGTATTCGATGCTAAAAGCAACAATAAAGATGAAAAAAGACAAACATATCGATACCTATCCTAAATTAGTGGCATTTTTAAAAAGAGCCTCATCTGGTCATCAACCAAAAAAATCGAAGGTTTTCACAGTATCTGATATTGAAAAGTTTCTTAACGAAGCACCCGATTCCGTATATTTGGCGGCAAAAGTAAGTCAGTTGCACATTCAGTATCTACTTAAGTATATTAATCTCAATTAAATAGTATACTTAGTAGATGTTGATAGGCATAATTATGCGTTCATATCAATTTTATTCATTTATCTACTACAATACTCTTTACGTTACAGGTTGTTCTTATTATTGGAATAAACGGAGCATGTCGAACTAATGAACTAACACAACTTAATGTCAAAAACATTGAGAAACATTCAGATGACTTACTATTAATTAATTTACCTAATACAAAGACAAAAAGAGACCGCAACTTCGTCATTCGCAAGGAATACGTAACGATTCTTGAGAAATATCAAGCCTTACGCACGCCTAACACTCCAATCAATCGATTTTTTCTACAGTATCGCAATGGAAAGTGTGTTAGACAGCCTATGGGTACTAATAAAATTGGCAGTATCCCACGAGAAATAGCAACATTTCTTGAACTTCCAGAACCCCTGTTGTACACGGGTCATTGTTTCCGACGAACTTCAGCCACACTTTTGGCTGATTCCGGAGCTGATCTCCTGTCCCTTAAGCGCCACGGAGGCTGGAAGTCCAATGCAGTTGTAGAGGGATACATAGAGGATTCCATCCAAAATAAGTCTAAAATATGTGAAGGCATCGTAGGAGCCATTACACTGAAAGAGCCTCAATCGGATCCTTGGACTGGCCCTTCTACATCAAAAATAAGCCGTTATGAAACACCTAACCATCTCCCTCTCTCTCCAACATTCACGCCAAGGGAATCCGATGAATCGGTACAACTATTAAGTATGACAGATAGTTTACCGAAAAACAGTACACAAGTGACTAACACCAATATTACAGTACCAAACAAAAATATTACACTCAATTTAAATAACTGTAGCAACGTTACTTTAAAATTTTCTTAATTATACCTTAGTATTATTTTGTTATAATTTAAAGATTATTCTGTAATACTTACCTGTTATAATGTAGTAATTAATACCTAAACTGAAATAAAAGTGTACCTATCTTGTGATTGTAAACGTTTTTTTTTTTGCATTTAGTCATTTCCTCGCTGAGGTGGAATGAAAAGTTACGTGTTGCACTCGAGTGCAAAGATTTTTCACCTCGTGCTCTTTTGATTCCCTCGCTAACGCTCAGGCTTCTAATTTTGAATCACTCGCTGCGCTCGTGATTCAATTTTAGAATCCTTCGCTTGCTCGGTCATCAAAATTGAACACGCGGTTAAAAAGCAACTTTGCACTCTTGTATAACAAATAACTATAGATAGCCTACGCCTGAAAAACATAATCATGTATATTTTGTATGTGGGATTCTTTTAACCTAAAAGCGTGAGCTGTCTATCGACTCGTTAAGGTCGCGAGATGTTATAGGCTAGCTAGATAGGATAAGTTTTTAGGTTTCCGAACCGAAAGGGTGCGGAAAAAGAACTGGCCCAGTGCATGTCTAACGTGACCATTTATTTTTTTACTCAAAACGGGACTTAGGTTTATTTATCTCAATTATAATAGGGCAGATTCATAAAGGAAACTTATTTTTGAAAATACCAGCATACTCGTATGTTCTCATTTTCTCAATGAAAAAAAAACTTTTTTAATAAAAAAAATCTTATCAATATGATGTACTTAATTAAAAATTAAGCAGGATAAATTTTCGGTCATTTTTACATTTTTGTCTGCAGAACAACTTTCTTTTAATACAGCTGGTGATGATTTTAAATAAGAATAAAGTTCATGGCACGTTTTTTTAATATTCAACTTAGTAATCAACATCGCCAAGCCTGTAACTGGGTTTTTTCAGACGTCCACAATTTATTATTAAAGAAAGACTCTGAGAACGGGACAATTTTGCGTCCCCAGGTGTTTTTCGGGGACACTGGGACGTAGAACCGAAAAAAGGGACGGTCCCGTTAAAAACGGGACGTATGGTCACGTTATGCATGTCGGACCACGCACAATGAAGGGTTCCGTAGTTGGGATAAATTTATCACAAGAATAAAATTGTAGTTGAAAAACATGTTCTCCCTTATGTACATGTACATTCTAACCGCAAATGTAAGACTAAAGTACAGACGCCAGGACATCAGCCTAGTTATCGTTATCGTGTGCAAGTTTTCGTGTGCTCTGTGAGAACTGAGAACTAGCTCCAGCCCAAATAATTATCATATAATAAGTCCGATTCTCTTCACATTGTCGGCACCTCGTCACAATGTCTCGCATGCAGCGTACACCTCCGACTACGGTGGAATCTACTAAAAAATTCACGGTGACGAAATCGTTATCAGACCCAGATATTCCACAAGCGGTGCGTAGCGATGGCGAGGGTGACAACGTCAATACCACTTGTCGCTACACAAAGTCACACAATAGACTTCGTCTAGAGTTCTCGCCCAACAATGAGAGTGAGGACCATAATACGGAACTAAAAAACCTACTAATAACCTGGAAAAACGAACAGAATGAGTATGTTAACAGATTGTGTGAACAACAGTCTTTGACTTTGAATAAACTTGTTGCTGAGATTGCGGACCTTAAACTTCAAAACTCTTCGATACAAACTATAAACCTGGAGATTAGGGAATCTATGGAATTTATAAATAAAAACTTTGAAGACATGAGACAACAGATCAAAGAGTATAATAATAAGATTGATGTATTGAAGAAAGAAAACAACACACACAAAAATTGTATAAGCGATCTCGAAAAGAAAATCCTGGATTTACAACAGTCATCGCGCTCTTCATGCGTGGAATTCAGGAACGTCCCAGCGAAAGAGAATGAAACAGTTTCTGATTTGTCCACCATTGTTCAAAAAGTAAGTGCAGTGGTAAATATGCCCCTGTCTAACTCTCAAATTCGTGATGTTTATCGCCTTCCAGGCAGGACAGGCACAACTAGACCCATTGTAGCCGAATTCATGACTGTGCAAACCAAAAACCAGCTGATTACTGATGTCCGTAACTATAATAAAAATCAGAAAAGAGGAGAAACCTTGAGTACACACAACATTGGTCTAACTGGAGTCAGGTTGCCCGTCTACGTCGCTGAGCACCTGCCTGCAAGCGCGAGAAAACTTTTCTTCAAGGCGAGAGAATTCTCTAAAACTCACGGGTATATGTTCTGCTGGACCAAGGGAGGTAACATCTTCGTACGCAAAGAAATAGGAGCTCAACAAATCCTGGTTAGATCGGAGCGTAATCTGAAGGACTTACTGATAACCCAGGAAAATCAATGACTTATTGTTTCAGTCAACGGCTTTTTGTTTTTGTTCCCTTATTTGCCAGTATCCATACCTGGATCGCTATGCAATATCAATATACTAATTGTTTCCTATTATTTACCTCTATGTAAGTTAAGTTTGTATCATTGTTTACTCATAATTTTACTCATCACTAAAATACACAATTTGATCGTATTGTGCTGTCTCACCGCCAGTTCAACAGTAATTATTATCATTAGCAATATACATAATCACATAAACACATCACTATTTACATCAACTACACTCATATTTACACATAATCTCGACAACCGCACATTACGAGTATATAACGGTAGTACCTTCAAACTGCGTTATGTCACAGTGCAAGTGTTTCGTTCGGTTTCGGGTGGATGTTTAACTTTATCTTTTTCTAACGAGTACCTAATATGGAATAATCACTGGGTTATCCATTTGTTTATTGTTGTATGTATACCTGCAATGCTTCTTGTTTTGTGGGTATATTATTTTTGTATCCAACTTTTTTGTACTTCTACCCGTAAATAATGACTAATACTGTTGTGAATGTTCTTTCTGACTTGGATAGCCTTGTTGTTGCAAAAACCTATAAATGTCCACCGGATAAGTGCTCGGACTTTATTAATGTGTCTGTTACAGGCATAACTATCCTACATCTGAATATACGTAGCATTAATAAAATTTTTAATGAACTATTAGTATTATTATCTCTGATGAAAATTAAATGCGAAGTTATTATTTTGACTGAATGTTGGTTGAGTAAGGTTACGAATATTCCAACTCTAGACGGATACAACTCACATTTCACATCGAATACACAAAATCAAAACGACGGGATTGTGATTTTCACTAAACATAATTTGATCTGTTCTGTTCACGAACCAAACTTTTCATTCGCGAATTCCCTCGTCTGCGAAATTGATAATAGGATCGCATTAATCGCTGTGTACCGCTCGCCTTCTTTTAATAAAAAAGATCAATTTCAAGGCTTCTTGAATGATTTAGATGGTGTACTTAATCAACTAAAAACATTTAAAACTGTTGCTGTAGTGGGGGATGTTAACGTGGACATTAAACCATCTAATAATGATGACCGCTCAACCGACTACCTTATTCTAAGTGCATCGCATGGTCTTTTGCCGGCTCATCAAACCCCCACGAGAGCAGCAAACTGTCTCGATCATATCATTCTTAAATCTGAATTACCAGCAACAACATTAATTTTGGAATCATTCATCACGGATCATTTGCCTACTTTGCTATTTGTTGAGGATACAAAATTGCCCAATAAACCACGAAAAACTGTCTCACGAGTGGACTACGCTAAGCTGGTTCAGGAAGTTGAAGGTATGGACTTCTCACACCTCATGTATGTGGACGATGCGAATGCAGCCGCGAATGAACTGATCAGTGTTATCCAGGGTTTAATAAAGAAATTTACATTCGAGGTAAACATTCCCAGAAAAGATAGAAATATTAAGCCATGGATTACACCGGGTCTGCTGCGTTGCATTCGTCATCGTGATACACTTCATATGGACACTAAAAAGTCACCTGATAACGATATTCTAAGGATTACTTATAACCGTTACCGTAACCATTGTAACATTCTATTACGGAACCTAAAAACCCAGTTTGACAGGCATGAGCTGGAAATAGCTAAAAATAATATTAAGACACTATGGAATAAAATTAAAGACATCACAAATTACAAAAAAATCCCCACACCTTCTACGGACTTATTAAAAATTGATCCTGATCCACAAGTATCAGTTGATCTTGTATGTAAGTATTTTGCAGACGTTGGCAAAAACCTCGCATCTAAAATCACTTCGCCGCAGTTGATATCCTCCACTCCTTGCGCACAGCCTCTCAAAAATGTACCCCTTAACTCACTCGTTCTCCTTCACTTTGACGAATTGGAAGTAAACAACGCCATTAGAAACCTACGTACAAATTCTGCTACCGGTTGGGATGGCATCTCAACAAATTTACTGAAACTCTGCCGCCAAGTTCTTGTCACCCCAATCACGCATATTTTCAATAGGTCAATAGCCACTGGAGTTTTCCCGGAGGCATTTAAAAAGGCTGTCGTACATCCGATCTATAAGAGTGGAAACAGTGACTGTATGGACAATTATAGACCTATCTCAGTCCTCTCCTCTATCTCAAAATTTTTTGAAAAATTAGTAAACCATAGACTTACTCAGTTTCTTAATAAAAATAACATAATCGCACTAAATCAGTATGGTTTCAAAAAAGGAGTTTCGACTGAAGATGCAGTCCTTGACCTTAGTGAATTCGTTGCAAGAAAGCTTGATGGAAAACATAAATGTATGGGCCTATTCCTAGACTTAAAGAAGGCGTTTGACACAGTCTCTGTTCCCATCCTTCTTTCGAAACTGGAGGACGTTGGTATACGCGGACTAGCTCACGATTTTTTCGAAAGTTATCTGACAAATCGCAAATTGTGTGTTAGAGTTGGTTCCCACGTTAGCTGTGAGGAAACTACCACCTTTGGAGTCCCGCAAGGTAGTGTGCTGGGGCCGACCTTATTCCAGGTTTACATTAACGAGCTTTGCTCCATACCTCTCATGAACTCTAAAATATTCACCTATGCTGACGATACAGCAATTATAGTCTATGGGGCAGATTGGGAACACGTTAGAGCTGCTGCCGAATCCTCACTTGAAACCGTTATTAGTTGGTTGCGGCTAAATCTCCTTACTCTTAACCCGGATAAGACTTACTACATCCCTTTTAAGCTACATCCAAGTACGAAACCACCGATAGACTTTACCATTAAAGCTCACGCTTGTAATGGCCACATACATTGCTCTTGTTTGTCCCTTCGTGAGGTAAATAATGTCAAGTATCTGGGAGTTGTGATTGATAGCGGACTAAACTGGTACTTGCACCTTGATATGATAAGTACCAGAGTTAGAAGAATGATTTATATATTTAAGCTTCTTAGGTCCTCTGCTGACCTCAAAACGATTAGAATGGTGTATACTGCTATTTGCCAGTCCGTCATCTCCTATTGCATCACAGTATGGGGAGGTGCAGCTAAGACTAGGTTTCTCAAGTTGGAGCGAGCACAAAGAGCAGCGAGTCGATTCTGTACCAAAAATCTCACGGTGAAAACTTAAGCGAAGTGATGGTGGAGTGAGCTGTCAATGTCATCTCACTGGTGCTAGGGATGACCAAGCATTACATTTACAATCATAATCGAGATTTTAATTACATATTTTTATGCTAATTCAATTGATCATTTTATATTATTTCAAAGCTAGTATTTAAGTGTCTAAACATTACTATTTAGGGGGTTTTAAATAAAATACTAGCAAAACAGATATTCAGTCAGAAACTCAATTTTGTTTTATTCTATTTTGTTCCTAGACTAGTCCATAATATAAATACCTAGTCTGAGGCGCACGCAGGTGCCTACAATAAATAAAATAAAACATAGGTAGGTACCTACTATCTACACGTTGAAAATGCGCAACGACATAGTTCGTAATTATGAACCCATTGTTGACTGATTTATAACGCAATCGAGTGATAATAGTGTGTAATTAACCCCAAACAAACTATGTGGCAAGTTGGCAACGTACCTACCTACCTCAACGATGCAGGTACTTAGTCATTTAAATGAAAATACATGTAGATTATACTATTATGTCCCTAATATTTTACTGGAGATTCTACCTACGTTGCCAATAATAAAATAATATTCATCAAATCATTACAAAATTCTTCAGTTCAACAGCTGACACTCTTGCAACGGGCGCATCGAATCACTTCACCCCACGCTGAAAAGGTAAGAATCGCGCTTGCGCGCTAAGCGGACACTATCACATTGTGGTTTTTATAACTTACCTACCCACCGACTTATCTTGTAAGTTTGTAACGCGTCACTAAATACCGACGTCCATTAATTAAGGACCTACAATGTTTTATTGTAGTTGTGGTAGGTACCTAACTCCAAAACGTTGCCAATATTATCATCAACAATAATATTAAGTAAAACTGACATTTGTAACGCGCGCACTGCTCACTCGCGGTGCTCACTCAGTGTTTCCAATTACGTTTTTGGTTTTCCCCAGTTTCATGAATTTTCCCATAAAAAAAAATCCTTGACTTGGTGATCATGATGATAATAGTCCGACTTTGTACCTTTTTTTAATGCGTAAAGTTTAAATAAATAATAACAAATCATTCCACATATTTAATAGCATTAAATACCTACAAAACAATCGAGATTACAAAAAAAACATTATTAAAAACCAACTCTAGATATAATGCGACTTAGTTCCGATGTCGTCAATAGCCACGGTAATAGTACAATAAAATTAACATGGTAAACTAAAATTAGACCGATTACATTCATTACGAGTTTGAGGGAATCACCTAAATCGGTGATGCCATAGTGTAAAGCAATACATTGGGTGTTGCCTACCTACTATAAACAATATACATCAACTCAAGTTCAATTTTTCCCCAAAATTCCCTAAATCCCTGTCAAAATAAAATATCCCTTGATCATGCATAATATTGGTAATTTATTCCTAAAAAAGGGAAAAATCCCTAAGTGGAAACACTGCGCTCACTTCGCCTCGCCGAAGTGCTGTTGCCTAGGTAACCACTCGGGCGGTCACCATGGAAACCACATGAGTATTTTTTTTAATTTTCCCTCATTGACGGCCATGTCCATAAGCCTATTTGTATTCAAAGACAATAATTAGTACCTATTTATTTCAATGCTTTTATATATTATTTCAATGTCTAAACCATACCATTTTTGTACATTTAAAACGTCAGTCAGTTTATTGTCTACATTTTGTTGTTTTCAATGAAAACTGTTTTTTAAAATTAACTAGGTACCTACCTACTACTAAATTTAACCTCTAAGTAGATATGTAACGAGTTATCACATACTCAAAACATTAGGTAAGGGCACCTTCAAATTTGCCGCAAAGTGTCGCGCGGAGGCAGCGTTAATCCATATAATATAAAACACGCGACTGCAGTGCTACATCCGCGCATCATTTCATTGATTTTATTGAGGCAGTGTATAGATTGCCACTAGCGGCACTCTATCGCTAGACCTATAAATTGCTACTACCGGCACTTTATTAACAGCGCCTCGGCCCGGCTAAAGTGCCGTAAGCATTGCATTGTCGTTGTCACTAAGTCACGTCACTTGGTACTTACCTATTTTGTTTGATTGTTGAGGCTAGATCGCTGTAAAACACAACATTCCCAAAACACTACATTCTCTTGTGCCTAAACGGACCCTGGCACTCTAACCTAACCTACCTTTCAGCCATTTTCACTTGCTAAGCCAAGGGAATATAGCGTTTAGCCGGCTATAGATGAAAGAAATTAACCTCAACAATCAAACAAAATAACAAGTAATAGGTAGGTACTGACAATGCAATGCTTACGGCACTTTAGCCGGGCCGAGGCAGCGCCACTAGAGTGCCGCAAGAATTCTTGTGGAATTCTTCTTTATTTTATGCGGCAAATTTGAAGGCGCCCTAAGAAAATGCAATGTCCATTATGTAGGTACCTACAGCTACTACCTACAAAGCCTCTTCTCTTCGTAGTTTGCGCATAGGTAGGTACTTACATTGTTTGTTTTATGATTGTCAGCTGATGAATTGAATGCAAAAATAATTTAATGTAGGTACCTACTTATGCGCGTCTACTTATCTATACTTACTTACAATTTGTTTATTTATCAAATCATATTTAAAAATATGGGATGTGCGCTAAACGTTGCCAATCATCATCTTCCTGCCCTTGTCCCATGTTACTTGGGGTTGGCGCAACACGTTTTCCTTTTCCACTCTCCCCTGTCAACAGTCATGCAATAGTAATCACTCCCTTCTCTTTCACATCATTCCTCACACAATCCATCCATCTTTTCTTTGGCCTTCCTCTCCTGCTCCATCCATCAACATTTAGGTATATTCATCACTCTTTTAGTCACATGCATTTCCTCTCTCCTCATATCATGCCCTACCAGGCCAAACGATTTCCTTTCAACTTTTCTGTCACTGGCGCCACTTTTAAACTTCCCCTTATTATAATATAGGTATAGGTACTCATTTCTTCCTTTATCCATTTTCTTCACTCCACACATCCATCTCAACATTCTCATCTCCGCTAAGTACATGCAATCTGTTTTTTTCATTCTCATCCGTCTTCTTCACGGCCCAACATTCCGATCCATACATTCATCATCATAAACATCGATTCATCATCTTGTATTAATACTAAGTTCAACAGAACTGACAAATGCGCGCGGTACATATTGCACCTCGCCGTGACGTGAACTTTCTCACGCCACGCATGCGCGCTGAAGACATCAGAGCAAGTGAAGCGAATGAATCGGGTGATCTTTATCACTTCACGCGTAGGCTCCGCAGAGCAAGTGAAGTGAATGAATCGGGTGATCTTTATCACGCGTAGGCTCCGCGCTTGCGCCAGGCGCTGCATAGATGTCACACTAAGGTTTTTTTTTCCAACATCGGAGGCCATGTCCTTAATATTCACAGACAATAATTAGAATCAAAACAAATACGAACGAAACATAATTATGACATATTATTTTAGTATCTATTTATTTCAATGTCTAAATCCAACCGCTTTTTTAAGAAGTCAGTTTATTGAATGCATTTTGTTTTCAACAAAAAAATTTCAAGCTAAGGCTAAGGATTTTTTATTTGTACAGTACAAGTATATAAAAAAGTGGAGGAAACGATCGATCATACGGCATCAAAAAATTCGTCCGCATCGCTGTCAACAGGAAAAATGCCCAAAAGGCAACAGTCGACCAACCGCTTGGCGATGTCCCGAACTACTCGATAAGCATTCGGAGTATTCGGACCCCACGGCCCTAATGTTTCTACCCCAAACGGCTCAAAAATATAGCCACCAATAAGGTTGTTATATTTGCGCCGTGAGGCTTTCTGCACCTGCAGCAGCCGCCCCAGCACAGCCCGCCGTGCTGCAATGATGGGATGGCGCGAGGGTGTCGTCACAGGTTGCATACCACACCAACGGCCTGCCCATCTTCCAAGGCATTATGGTCATTCCGTTTGGCCTCTTCCCATCGTCGCGTGCCAAGCCTTTGGGTTCTAACACAGCTGGCACCACGGCGGTGACAAGAGCCCGACGGATGATGTCATTAATGCTTGCGTGCCGTGCCAAACGACCAGCGCTCTTGCTGCAGAAAACGCCATGGTGTCCAAGGCGCTCGACTGCTTCACCGCACTGACAGCGATGCGGAGCCCCGCAAGGTGCGCCCAAACACAGACTAGTAGCAAGCCGGAAAGTAGTGTCACCCAGCATAGTACCTATTTCATTAATTTATTGAGTTTACCTAAATACATAATAAGTAAAAAGAACATACACACATCAAAAAAAGTTTGCAATCATTTTGAAAATTAGAAATCTTTTTTGTTTCAGTAGACTACATTATGATTTCTTCTTTTTAGATTCTTTCAGGCAGTGAATTTATATAAAAAAAAAAAAAGTAAACACTTTGTCTTGATAAAGTGAAATTTTACAAATATATCAACTTTTGCTAGTGATCACAAATTTGATGTGTGTAGGTGGTAATATCCCATCATCTAGATTGGCAGAAAACCACAGAAAAAATTCAAAACCTTTTATTGCGAACCACTCCTGCAAACAAGAAAAATTAAAATGATTATAATGTATGTACATTTATTCTAAGCTGATACAATTATTTAGGTTGTTAGGTTGCCGTAGTCTAATTTAAAGTTTTCCTGTTTACTGTTTTACACGCTATGTAGCATAGATGTAAATCAATACTAAGAATGTCTGTCACCCAAACATCCAACTCTCCTGATGCAGGTCTACTGGAAAAAAATTGTAATGATAAATCTTTTTGTATTTTACTTTATTAAGTGTATAGTGTGTACATAAATAAATAGAATTTATTCATTTTTATCACATTAAACTATTTTGCTAATACATTTTTCTTGATGCCAGGGAACGGAGCTGAGTCGGATGTGTTTTAACTGGACGCCACCACCGCTGGAAATAATGGTAAGCATTTATTACTATTTGATTTATTTAATTCCTGCACTCGTCCGAGTATAATATTTTCTTGAAATAAAATTGTGATTGCCATCAGTATAGTAATTTAGTACTTTCAATAAGTATATATACTGGTGTGATTTATTTATAATAATTATTAAAATTAGTTGTATTGTTGTTGTTGTACAATGAGTTGCAGCATTTCTTAATTCCATGCTTCAATTTATTTGGTCCGTAATATGTATACTTATCAAAAAAAGTTTGTGAAGTTACCAGGATTGATGTCATCAAATCAACGATGTTCCTTGTCTTCAGTTCATAAGGCATTACTTAGCAACTGGGCTCATCGGTCAGTGGATTGTCTTAGGGGCATCTGCTAAGAGATAGAATATTTATCAGATTAATAATATTCAATGTATGCCTATGTTTACTTTTTTAGTACTACTGCTGGGCAAATGTCTCGCCCATACTTTTCCATAAGTTGTATTTTCGCTCTCCATTCGGTCAGGATTTCAGGAACGCGTCCAAATCGTAACGTCAGCGTTTCATAGGCCTGCCTCGGTGACGACGACGACTGACGACGCCCCGGTTGAGGCCCCTACACTTTTAACTATTACTTATTATCACACTTGCCATACTTACCTGACTGGCTACCTACCACTAGTTCTTGCAAAGCTAACCATCATTTCAGACGAAAGACGTCCTCGTCCACTGCCAGACATGGTGCCAAAATCCGCGCCAAAATTTCTAGAAAAACTTTTACCAACATGTCAACATTCTGTCGTATTACTACTTAGCACATTCACGATTACAAACTAGTAATTATTGTCACTGACAAACTAATTCAAAATAGGTACTAAATTCAAACTTTCATTTGTTTATTTTGTAGATAATTTTGGACTTTTGGATCAACAAAGTGCAAACACAATAAAAATTGCTAAAAACTCTAAAAAGTTGCGGACCGAACCATAGATTAGATAGACAATTAGACATTTCCACCACAGATGATAAAGATATAAGATTTGATAAAAAAAATAATCTTGATCATATAAAAATAAATAATTACTAAATAATTTTATTGTAACTAACAAACTAATTCAAAGTATTTATGCACTTAATTGAAAAATACATTTGTTTATTTTATTGCTGCTGTTATTTTTTAAACTTGGAACGTTGCGGGCGGTGCGAGCCACCAGCCAACAATAATAATTTATTGTATATTTCTTTGACAATAGATTAGTTTTGTTCATTACATAATAATACTCAAGTGGCGGATAGACATACGTACGTAGATCGCGGTTTTTAAACTCGCCAACTTACTCGGCTCGCCGTCGGTGACACACGTGAAGATTTCTCACACTGTATCGCGATGTTTTCGACTTTTCTGAACCAAACTAAACATACATTACACAAATGACGAAACAAAATGCTGGCTAGTCACGACTCGCGGCGATGACGGGGACGTACGAAACTACAAACCAAGGTGGGCAATTTCAAACCTGTTGGATCGCCGGTGACCAGTAGAGCTGTTGCAACTACATGGTCGCCAACATGCCATTCTGTCGTGAATCACGACAGAATGGCATGTTGGCGACGACTCGTGATACTCAAGCCAGTGTTGTCACTAACGTTTTTAATGAATTATCAATTATCCCTAAAATTCCCTAAAACAATATAAAAATTCCTTGGTTTAGGGATTTTTTTTCATTTTTATAGCATTAATTAAATACCTACGTTACATTAATTAATTAATTAATGTTTTCTAATATCCTCTTAGAAAACATTAATTACTTATCGAGAGTGACGACTATTTTCGATATCGTCTTTAGCCACGGTAATAGTAACATACAATTAACAATAAACTTAATAATAAACTAATATAAATGGTAAACTAAAATTAGACGAATTACATTCATTGGTGCCGATTCTCTTGTCACAAAGGCCTCTAAACTAGACTAAAAATCACCAAAATTTAGTTTAGTCCTGTCAAACGAGGATTTCCCATTCTGAAATAGACTAATGTGACACATAACTACCTATATTTTAGTTTCACAGCACTAAGATTGCACTGAGTTATTAGTTTAGTGAAAATGGCAATTTTGCTATTCTGAATTTGACGTTTTTATCCTAAAAATTTGGTGTATTCAACTAAATCTAACTATTTTTAAACGCGATTAAAAACGTGTGGAATACATTTAGTAGAGCAAACAAGTACCACGTGGAGTCGTCACGCGATTGTCAAATTCGATTTTAGATGTGTCAAATTTTTTTTTTTTAATTTAGAGAATATTTTGTCAGAATAGCTTTAAGATTGTCATAGCCAAAAGTATAGAATTTTAGTGATAGTTTAGTTCGGTGTACAAGAGAATCGGCACCATTATTGTGTTTGAGGGAATCTAATCAATCGGTGGTGCCATAGAGTAAAGTAGTACATTGGGTGCTACCTACTATAAACAATAGGGCTACCTTTTCCATAAAATTCCCTAAATCCCTGTCAAAATAAAATATCCGTAAACCATGCTTATTATTGGCAATTTTTCCCTATAAAAAGGGAGAAATCACTTCAATTAATCATAGGTAAACCTAAACTTGTAGAACTCGTTACGAGCGCACGCGACGATTGACAGCGAGCGACTGACGTACTCGGTGGTTGGTAACCGCCGACTACACAGTCGGCCGCCGACCCAACGTCTTCTATTCGCCCTTGGTCGCTAGCGTAGCTCTTCAAACCAAGGTCGTTGGAAGGTCAAACGAAATTTGGTCATAAACCACCATCTACACGGTTGTAAACCACGAAGGTAACCTCTGTCGGGACGCGGTTGGCAACCGTGTAGATGCTTGCTTATATTTCACTACTTCGTTGTTTTCATTGGTTTCAATATTTTAAATCAATTATTTGACATGGAAAGTGTCAGAATTTACCACTAAATATTTCCTTGTAATCACTTTCTTCAAAATGTTTCCGACATAACCTCGTACTCTGTGAAATTTAAAAAAAAAACTTCACGAATAGCGTTAAGGAACAATCTTTTAATTTTAGGGTATTTCGGGAAATGGTGAACTCCAATTTCGAAGTATTTGGGAACACAACAAAGCGAAAATTTAAAAAAAAAAAAACCACCTCACGCCTTGTACTATTAGCTTGTTTTGGAAACTAGCTACGTCAGCGCCATTTTGACAGTTGCATTCCCCATTGTCAAAGAAATATAAAATTATTGTTGACTGGTGACTCGCACCGCCCGAAACGTTCCAAGTTTTATAAATAACAGCAGCTTTAAATAAACAAATGTAATTTTTACATAACTACTTTGAAATAATTTGTTAGTCACAATTATTTAGTAATTATTTATTTGATCAAGATTACTAAACTTAATCAAATCTTAATCATCTGTGGTGAAAATGTTTATCTATGGTTCCGTCTGTTCTAATAGTCTGTGGTTCCGTCAGATTCCGACCGCAACTTTTTTTTTTGTGTTTGCACTTCCAAAAGTCCAAAATTATCTACAAAATAAACAAATGAAAGTTTGAATTTAGTACCTATTTTGAATTAGTTTGTCAGTGACAATAATTACTAGTTTGTAATCGTGAATGTGCTAAGTAGTAATACGACAGAATGTTGACATGTTGGTAAAAGTTTTTCTAGAAATTTTGGCGCGGATTTTGGCACCATGTCTGGCAGTGGACGAGGACGTCTTTCGTCTGAAATGATGGTTAGCTTTGCAAGAACTAGTGGTAGGTAGCCAGTCAGGTAAGTATGGCAAGTGTGATAATAAGTAATAGTTAAAAGTGTAGGGGCCTCAACCGGGGCGTCGTCAGTCGTCGTCGTCACCGAGGCAGGCCTATGAAACGCTGACGTTACGATTTGGACGCGTTCCTGAAATCCTGACCGAATGGAGAGCGAAAATACAACTTATGGAAAAGTATGGGCGAGACATTTGCCCAGCAGTAGTACTAAAAAAGTAAACATAGGCATACATTGAATATTATTAATCTGATAAATATTCTATCTCTTAGCAGATGCCCCTAAGACAATCCACTGACCGATGAGCCCAGTTGCTAAGTAATGCCTTATGAACTGAAGACAAGGAACATCGTTGATTTGATGACATCAATCCTGGTAACTTCACAAACTTTTTTTGATAAGTATACATATTACGGACCAAATAAATTGAAGCATGGAATTAAGAAATGCTGCAACTCATTGTACAACAACAACAATACAACTAATTTTAATAATTATTATAAATAAATCACACCAGTATATATACTTATTGAAAGTACTAAATTACTATACTGATGGCAATCACAATTTTATTTCAAGAAAATATTATACTCAGACGAGTGCAGGAATTAAATAAATCAAATAGTAATAAATGCTTACCATTATTTCCAGCGGTGGTGGCGTCCAGTTAAAACACATCCGACTCAGCTCCGTTCCCTGGCATCAAGAAAAATGTATTAGCAAAATAGTTTAATGTGATAAAAATGAATAAATTCTATTTATTTATGTACACACTATACACTTAATAAAGTAAAATACAAAAAGATTTATCATTACAATTTTTTTCCAGTAGACCTGCATCAGGAGAGTTGGATGTTTGGGTGACAGACATTCTTAGTATTGATTTACATCTATGCTACATAGCGTGTAAAACAGTAAACAGGAAAACTTTAAATTAGACTACGGCAACCTAACAACCTAAATAATTGTATCAGCTTAGAATAAATGTACATACATTATAATCATTTTAATTTTTCTTGTTTGCAGGAGTGGTTCGCAATAAAAGGTTTTGAATTTTTTCTGTGGTTTTCTGCCAATCTAGATGATGGGATATTACCACCTACACACATCAAATTTGTGATCACTAGCAAAAGTTGATATATTTGTAAAATTTCACTTTATCAAGACAAAGTGTTTACTTTTTTTTTTTTTATATAAATTCACTGCCTGAAAGAATCTAAAAAGAAGAAATCATAATGTAGTCTACTGAAACAAAAAAGATTTCTAATTTTCAAAATGATTGCAAACTTTTTTTGATGTGTGTATGTTCTTTTTACTTATTATGTATTTAGGTAAACTCAATAAATTAATGAAATAGGTACTATGCTGGGTGACACTACTTTCCGGCTTGCTACTAGTCTGTGTTTGGGCGCACCTTGCGGGGCTCCGCATCGCTGTCAGTGCGGTGAAGCAGTCGAGCGCCTTGGACACCATGGCGTTTTCTGCAGCAAGAGCGCTGGTCGTTTGGCACGGCACGCAAGCATTAATGACATCATCCGTCGGGCTCTTGTCACCGCCGTGGTGCCAGCTGTGTTAGAACCCAAAGGCTTGGCACGCGACGATGGGAAGAGGCCAAACGGAATGACCATAATGCCTTGGAAGATGGGCAGGCCGTTGGTGTGGTATGCAACCTGTGACGACACCCTCGCGCCATCCCATCATTGCAGCACGGCGGGCTGTGCTGGGGCGGCTGCTGCAGGTGCAGAAAGCCTCACGGCGCAAATATAACAACCTTATTGGTGGCTATATTTTTGAGCCGTTTGGGGTAGAAACATTAGGGCCGTGGGGTCCGAATACTCCGAATGCTTATCGAGTAGTTCGGGACATCGCCAAGCGGTTGGTCGACTGTTGCCTTTTGGGCATTTTTCCTGTTGACAGCGATGCGGACGAATTTTTTGATGCCGTATGATCGATCGTTTCCTCCACTTTTTTATATACTTGTACTGTACAAATAAAAAATCCTTAGCCTTAGCTTGAAATTTTTTTGTTGAAAACAAAATGCATTCAATAAACTGACTTCTTAAAAAAGCGGTTGGATTTAGACATTGAAATAAATAGATACTAAAATAATATGTCATAATTATGTTTCGTTCGTATTTGTTTTGATTCTAATTATTGTCTGTGAATATTAAGGACATGGCCTCCGATGTTGGAAAAAAAAACCTTAGTGTGACATCTATGCAGCGCCTGGCGCAAGCGCGGAGCCTACGCGTGATAAAGATCACCCGATTCATTCACTTCACTTGCTCTGCGGAGCCTACGCGTGAAGTGATAAAGATCACCCGATTCATTCGCTTCACTTGCTCTGATGTCTTCAGCGCGCATGCGTGGCGTGAGAAAGTTCACGTCACGGCGAGGTGCAATATGTACCGCGCGCATTTGTCAGTTCTGTTGAACTTAGTATTAATACAAGATGATGAATCGATGTTTATGATGATGAATGTATGGATCGGAATGTTGGGCCGTGAAGAAGACGGATGAGAATGAAAAAAACAGATTGCATGTACTTAGCGGAGATGAGAATGTTGAGATGGATGTGTGGAGTGAAGAAAATGGATAAAGGAAGAAATGAGTACCTATACCTATATTATAATAAGGGGAAGTTTAAAAGTGGCGCCAGTGACAGAAAAGTTGAAAGGAAATCGTTTGGCCTGGTAGGGCATGATATGAGGAGAGAGGAAATGCATGTGACTAAAAGAGTGATGAATATACCTAAATGTTGATGGATGGAGCAGGAGAGGAAGGCCAAAGAAAAGATGGATGGATTGTGTGAGGAATGATGTGAAAGAGAAGGGAGTGATTACTATTGCATGACTGTTGACAGGGGAGAGTGGAAAAGGAAAACGTGTTGCGCCAACCCCAAGTAACATGGGACAAGGGCAGGAAGATGATGATTGGCAACGTTTAGCGCACATCCCATATTTTTAAATATGATTTGATAAATAAACAAATTGTAAGTAAGTATAGATAAGTAGACGCGCATAAGTAGGTACCTACATTAAATTATTTTTGCATTCAATTCATCAGCTGACAATCATAAAACAAACAATGTAAGTACCTACCTATGCGCAAACTACGAAGAGAAGAGGCTTTGTAGGTAGTAGCTGTAGGTACCTACATAATGGACATTGCATTTTCTTAGGGCGCCTTCAAATTTGCCGCATAAAATAAAGAAGAATTCCACAAGAATTCTTGCGGCACTCTAGTGGCGCTGCCTCGGCCCGGCTAAAGTGCCGTAAGCATTGCATTGTCAGTACCTACCTATTACTTGTTATTTTGTTTGATTGTTGAGGTTAATTTCTTTCATCTATAGCCGGCTAAACGCTATATTCCCTTGGCTTAGCAAGTGAAAATGGCTGAAAGGTAGGTTAGGTTAGAGTGCCAGGGTCCGTTTAGGCACAAGAGAATGTAGTGTTTTGGGAATGTTGTGTTTTACAGCGATCTAGCCTCAACAATCAAACAAAATAGGTAAGTACCAAGTGACGTGACTTAGTGACAACGACAATGCAATGCTTACGGCACTTTAGCCGGGCCGAGGCGCTGTTAATAAAGTGCCGGTAGTAGCAATTTATAGGTCTAGCGATAGAGTGCCGCTAGTGGCAATCTATACACTGCCTCAATAAAATCAATGAAATGATGCGCGGATGTAGCACTGCAGTCGCGTGTTTTATATTATATGGATTAACGCTGCCTCCGCGCGACACTTTGCGGCAAATTTGAAGGTGCCCTTACCTAATGTTTTGAGTATGTGATAACTCGTTACATATCTACTTAGAGGTTAAATTTAGTAGTAGGTAGGTACCTAGTTAATTTTAAAAAACAGTTTTCATTGAAAACAACAAAATGTAGACAATAAACTGACTGACGTTTTAAATGTACAAAAATGGTATGGTTTAGACATTGAAATAATATATAAAAGCATTGAAATAAATAGGTACTAATTATTGTCTTTGAATACAAATAGGCTTATGGACATGGCCGTCAATGAGGGAAAATTAAAAAAAATACTCATGTGGTTTCCATGGTGACCGCCCGAGTGGTTACCTAGGCAACAGCACTTCGGCGAGGCGAAGTGAGCGCAGTGTTTCCACTTAGGGATTTTTCCCTTTTTTAGGAATAAATTACCAATATTATGCATGATCAAGGGATATTTTATTTTGACAGGGATTTAGGGAATTTTGGGGAAAAATTGAACTTGAGTTGATGTATATTGTTTATAGTAGGTAGGCAACACCCAATGTATTGCTTTACACTATGGCATCACCGATTTAGGTGATTCCCTCAAACTCGTAATGAATGTAATCGGTCTAATTTTAGTTTACCATGTTAATTTTATTGTACTATTACCGTGGCTATTGACGACATCGGAACTAAGTCGCATTATATCTAGAGTTGGTTTTTAATAATGTTTTTTTTGTAATCTCGATTGTTTTGTAGGTATTTAATGCTATTAAATATGTGGAATGATTTGTTATTATTTATTTAAACTTTACGCATTAAAAAAAGGTACAAAGTCGGACTATTATCATCATGATCACCAAGTCAAGGATTTTTTTTTATGGGAAAATTCATGAAACGGGAAAACCAAAAACGTAATTGGAAACACTGAGTGAGCACCGCGAGTGAGCAGTGCGCGCGTTACAAATGTCAGTTTTACTTAATATTATTGTTGATGATAATATTGGCAACGTTTTGGAGTTAGGTACCTACCACAACTACAATAAAACATTGTAGGTCCTTAATTAATGGACGTCGGTATTTAGTGACGCGTTACAAACTTACAAGATAAGTCGGTGGGTAGGTAAGTTATAAAAACCACAATGTGATAGTGTCCGCTTAGCGCGCAAGCGCGATTCTTACCTTTTCAGCGTGGGGTGAAGTGATTCGATGCGCCCGTTGCAAGAGTGTCAGCTGTTGAACTGAAGAATTTTGTAATGATTTGATGAATATTATTTTATTATTGGCAACGTAGGTAGAATCTCCAGTAAAATATTAGGGACATAATAGTATAATCTACATGTATTTTCATTTAAATGACTAAGTACCTGCATCGTTGAGGTAGGTAGGTACGTTGCCAACTTGCCACATAGTTTGTTTGGGGTTAATTACACACTATTATCACTCGATTGCGTTATAAATCAGTCAACAATGGGTTCATAATTACGAACTATGTCGTTGCGCATTTTCAACGTGTAGATAGTAGGTACCTACCTATGTTTTATTTTATTTATTGTAGGCACCTGCGTGCGCCTCAGACTAGGTATTTATATTATGGACTAGTCTAGGAACAAAATAGAATAAAACAAAATTGAGTTTCTGACTGAATATCTGTTTTGCTAGTATTTTATTTAAAACCCCCTAAATAGTAATGTTTAGACACTTAAATACTAGCTTTGAAATAATATAAAATGATCAATTGAATTAGCATAAAAATATGTAATTAAAATCTCGAATAAGATTGTAAATGTAATGCTTGGTCATCCCTAGCACCAGTGAGATGACATTGACAGCTCACTCCACCATCACTTCGCCTAAGTTTTCACCGTGAGATTTTTACAGAATAGCACTAGTCCTTAAGGTGATGTTAAAGAAGCACTTTAGGTATCCTACTTCACAATTATACAAAGATATAAGAGTACATACTGTAAGGCAGCTGTTTGTGCTTCGATCTGTACTCAAAAAGCACACCAAGGTCCCGCCACCTGACCCAACACGCCGTAGGAAAAAGCCTCTTTGCATCACGGAAACTCACAAGACCGCTTTTGCTAGACGTCAGCATTATATTCTTAGCTCACACTTATACACAAAAGTAAATAAAAAAATAAATATTATTGAATTGGATGGTTACAGGGTAAAAGCTATAATGGAAGAGTGGATAACTGATCAAGATTATGACGCTGTTGAAGATTTACTTACCTGGATCTGTTGATTCTCTTCCATTAGTTTCCCGTCTTCCCGACGGTTCCACCCTCCTCTCATCTCCACGCACACATGCACACTCAATACTTCCCTCATAATTATGCACATAACACGCCATGACACCCCACAATACACACACAACATACATAAACACATACATCACGAACCACCAAAATACACTAACATAACACATCTGTACTTACACTTACCTACACTACGTTTTCTTTTTCTTTTCACTAGTACATAACCTTATCTTTGACAATATCTCAATCACTTGTATCTGTATTCTCATATTTACCGCTCGATTTTAATGTACTGCGAAGACACTGCCGCCCAAGATACAGGATTTTCCTAGTTTGGGGGGCAGGGTACCTACTCTTATTGGACTTTTGACCTCATTATTTACCTTTGTTTAACACCATTCTGTATAACTACTTATTGTCAAAGTTTATGTTTTCTGTGAATAAAAAAAAAAAAAAAAAAAAAAAAAATTAAAAAAAAAAAATATATTATTATTTCCTTTTATTTCATTTTAATACATATAAATTACATTTTTAAATATTTCTTAAAAAAAAAGATATAAAAAACATTTAAAAATATAAAAAATTATTATTATTATTAGTTACTCCAATCTGTTAATTTTTCCCAATTAACATTGAACCTTATTCTTTAGCAATAAAGTTAAAAATCTATTAAAGAAATTTGACAGATAGTAGTAACTTGATGTGCTGGCGCCTGTACTTAGAGCTTAGAGTACTATTTTCTGTTTTTTTTTTTCAAAATTATTGTAATCTCTGTTTTTTCGGATTTATGGGGATTGGGGGCAAATAAGAAAATGCAAAGTGTACCGTGTGTCATAAACTAATTAACTAACAAATACTGTGAAAGTCTTTAATATTTTTTATTTTAACTTAAAATAAAATAGTTTTGTAGTTATTTACATAATGATGAAAATTTACCATAGGCCCCTTTTATTGGAAACGACTGATACAAAAATTAAAAACACAATACAAAAACATTACCCTCCTTCTGGGGCAGTCGGGTAAAAAGTAGTTCTATACTTGTGATTAATTAAGTACAGGAAAACCTATAAGAAGTTCAGGTTTTAAAATAACATGGCAAATCTCTCAATAACATAACATAACATCACGCCTTGTTTCCCCTAAGGGTTGGACAGAGGTGTACCTGTAGCAGGTACATCCACATTTCGCCAGTTATGATCAAATCTTTCAATATTGTACGTACAAATATACATTTGCAGTTGGAATTTATGGAAGACCATGTTTTTCAACTACGATGTTAAGTTTGTTCTTGGGATAAGTTCAGCCGAACTACGGAATTAGGGCATGCAATAATCCGCACATTTTACTATCCGGATATTTCGGATACTTCCTGACGACTATCCGGATAATATGGATATTTTGGATACCACTGTAAGGCTGCCTGTCCACTGGAGCGGAGAGGAGAGGAGAGGAGCGGAGATTTGTCAAAATTAGCCAATAGAATCGCACCTCTGGAGCGGAGTTTTGATTCTATTGGTTGACACATCTCCGCTCCTCTCGTCTCCTCTCCGCTTCAGTGGACAGGCAGCCTAAAAGAGATAAATCAAACTTTAACAGTGTGGCCAAGGCATTCTTAGGGCAATCCGGGGCCCCTGGGCAAACAAGAATTTGGGGACAAAAAACATTTTTCTGTTATGATTTTATATTTACTAGCTATGGGGAAGATATATAAGTAGGTACGTTATTAAATAAAATGCTGCAGGTATGAGTTGGATTTGAATTAACGATAATGGTTTCTCTCAAGATTTCTGTTCTGCAAAATCTTCTATTAGGTACTTATAAATATATAATCTATCTTCAGTAATTTTTTTAACGATATCACGTTCAATGGACATAATTGACAAATTAGTTAGTCGTTATTGTAAAAATGTCTCTCCACTAAGTAAAGGAATATTCCGCGCTTCCGGGGCCTTCGTGTGGTGCGGGGCCCTGGGCACGGGCCCCCTGTGCCCTTATGGTAAAGACGGTACTGAGTGGGGCAGGGACATCGACGCGAAGCCAGTTACCATGGGTTCAATACATGATTCTGAACCCCCCTGCGTAGAAATTTTACGTCGGTTATTAAAAATAAAAAACAGCTGTTGCATAGAAAAGTGCAATACCTACGCGGTCAAAATGTATGGAAAAGCTGTTTTTTTTAATAACCGTCGAAAAATTTCAACGCAGGGGGGTTCAGAATCATGTACCTACTGAATCCATGGTAACGGGCTTCGCGGCGATGTCCCTGACACCCGGTATTATGTGAAACTTTGGGTATTCCTAAAGAGGACTTTCCGGATTGAATTTCACGGAACAGACGAAAATGCCGAGAATCATGATGAAGCCTCTGCTCCTACTTCCAATATCAATCTGATTTTGGGTTGGTTACCAAAACAGCTTATTCAAGTGTAGCAAATCCTAACCTTTTATTTATGTTGCATGTAGCAGGAACTCTATTTTGGTTCTGTGAGATCTCGTCAAACAAGATAAAATACCGAGATGAATCTAGAGAACAAAACTACTAATCAAAGTCATCATTCTTGCCAATACCTTTCAAGCCACTATACATTATACCATGCTTGAGCATTCACTGTTGATGGTCAACCTGCAGTCCTTTTGATCTCTTTGCTTATTTTCTATGTAAATATGAATATGTAAATGATATTTCAGTTTCTGCTGGCCTGCTGGTAATCACTGAGTGCTACGTCATCACAATCGCTGTCATCAACTGAAGTCGAGCTCTTTGCAAAAGCACTTTTAAATTTTCTATAAGATGAACCTAGTACCTACATAGTAATTGTGTCATTAGATGAATTAACAGCTACCTTAACCGTTGTAGCTATAGGAAAACGGTCATATGAGACTGTAGGTACATTGTATAACTTTTTTTAAATTTGAACGGTATTCATATATTTCGAAAAAATGTACCTAGGTACAGTCAGCAAGAAAATGGGCAGTTTTCACAAAAAAAAAATTATGCTAATCGATCATGCACCCTAATTACGTAATGCATTTTAAATTGAAACCAATTGAAAAAGATTGCCAGTCCATTGCTTCATAAGGTCGACAAAAAAAATTGAAAAGATTATTTTTGTCGAACTTATGAAGCAATGGACTGGCAATCTTTTTCAATTGGTTTCAATTTAAAATTGATCGTGCATTGCGTAATTGGGGGGCTGTTATATAAGGATTAAAAACCTCTATTGGACCAACTGAGGTTTGACTACTAGAAAAGTCAGAAATCACAAAAATCTTTTCCCATACATTTTGTAGGCAATGAGACGCGTATAAAATTAACTATTCTATAATTTTTGAGTTTCACAAATGACAAAGTTAATATTAAAGTTTATTATGCTTTGTAAAATTTCGTTACAAAAAAACGCTTTCATTCCTTTCCCTGGCTATGTAAATTGTACTGTTGTTTTTTGTTTGCACGATGTTCTATCTCAATACAGTGGGATAATTGCATAACACACTAACAATTGCAATGCCTTTCATTTTGCAGACGAATTTTTCCAACATATGAAGTAGGAATTTCCTATAAAAACCTTCGTATTACGATAGAAAGTGCGTTATGCCATTGGACTGCAGATGCATTACGTCCGTCTGTTGAATGTTTTAAAGGACCAGTATCTGATTGTACCATATTATTTGCTTCCGTCCTCAGCAAGAAAACGGTGTACGCCATTATTATTACAATTCAGATCAGTGCGCTAGATTGAATAAATAAATGATAATTGATATAACACTATAATAGTAATAAACCGGTAAACCTCACCAGATATGATGCGTCACCTAGAGCGGGATCAATGGGTAGTGTCTCCCCCCCATTAGGGCGTGCCGTGTCGGGGAATAATCAATACTAATATTAATATAAATGCGAATGTAACTGTGTATGTTTGTTTGCTTACGCCTGTAATAGCCTCATAACGTAACTCACACTAAGGCTTTCAATACCGGTATTCCGGGATCCCGTAATACTGTGATCACGGATATTATTTTGGCCCCGGAAAACACTCACGCTAGTTCTAAGTAAAATACCGGCGGCATTGATGTCCCAATACCGTGATTACGCTATTACAAACATTAGGGTCGGGCCACACCTGCCGAACGTTCCGCAGCGGAACGCTCCGTCGCGTCATATTTCTATGGACGTAACGTTCGGCTGATGTGTCATAGGTAACTTGAAAAACATTAGGAGCGTATTCAACCGAACGTTCCGCCGCGGAACGTTCGGCAGGTGTGGCCCGACCCTTACATGTGAAGTTGTGATCTAGCGCGTATTTTTGCTAGTTTTTAATTAGATTACTGTCGCTGCTGCCTCTTCGTGTCTTACCCAAAAAGTTTTTGGCGAACAACATGTAAGCATATCTTTAATACTTTGTCTCAAACTCTCAAAGGATCACGCGATCGGATTATCTTCGAAACAGCTGATCACGACAAGTTGTAGCATCTGATATTACAGTCCTTTTCCACTTTTAAACCGGTAATTGTTTATGTTAAGGGAGATGCGCTAAGGTAGCCCGCGAAATTCAAATTTTCTTACGTTTTTTTGCAATTTGCAGGTCAGTGTCAGGTTATATCTTGATTGAAATATGATTTGCGACCGTAACAAATATGGCTTTACAGATTTATAATCATAAGAATCAGCAATACAACTCCCATAAGTTAGCATAATCCCCAAATGTCGTGATTTCATGAAATAGTCATTCAACGGGATTACATGAACTTGAGAGAATTGTATTGATGATTTTTATGATTATAATACTTTTAATTAACATTTGATACGGTCGCAAATCATATTTTAATCAAGATACAGCCTGACACTAACCGGCGAATTCCAAAAAACCTGAGAAAATTTGAATTTCGAGGGCTACCTTGGCACATCCCCCTTAACTAATTACGTCATCCGTTAGACCTAAAATACAAAGTATAATACAAATATTTAATTTTATGCAGTTTGGGTTGAGGGAGTGTAAATTTTAGATTTGGCTATGTTTTCTAAAGATTGATATTGATAGTTAATTTTGTCTAATTACCTACTTTCTTATACTCATTTTTGTACTAAAAAACAATAGTTATAAATTATATTTGTACGAAGAGTTTATGTTGATTTTATAAGAGACATGATGACATTTAGATAATAATAAGTTTTTTTTTTAATATTGTACTTTACAAAGTCTATGTGAAATGCCTTCCTGCAAAGACTAGATTAAGTTTAAGTTTTGATTACGTTCCTAATTCCTAGTCCTACCTAAATTATCAACCAATACCAAATTGTTATACATATAAGAGAGCTATGTATAAAACGTATTTATTTTATTATTTTTAATAAATACTGATTTGAAAATAAAAAAACGATGGTTTTGTTAATGTCCTTATTGAACTTGCGAATGATACCGTGATCACGGTATTGACTTTTCAACCTACTTTTTTACCGGTATTGATACCGGTATTTGAAAGCCCTACTCACAACCGGTACTCATTGATACTCAAAAAATGCCTTAAACTCTATGTCAACCATTTATTAAGGTCTACGCCCTTTTGCAAAAGTAATTTTACACCAACAGAACAAACAATCGATATTATAAGGATGCGAAGTTTTTGATCTTCGAACGTAAATAATCCAAAACATTTCCAGGCAAAGTTAGTATTGTTTATTCAGAAAATTTTATGCAACAACTTGAAGTTATCACACTAAAAATAAATTATACTCCATGAGGCTCACCTTCCAATTGAAGATACGATTTGATTTTCGCTATGTATAATATTTATGAGGACAGCTAACGTAACTTATTAAAAATATACTAATAGAAAACAATGTTTAAATCCGACAATATCTAATAATGTTAGAAGTAGCTGGTTTCTTTTATAAAATACGTAATAAAAGAAAACGATTAATTAATCATCTTAAAATTTTGTATTTATATCACACATATCTACATTTTACTTCTATTACATAAATACAAAATTTTAATAAGTAGAGTACCAACGAAAAGCTGCTAACCAGTATTTGCAAATGGTATGCAGGTGTTACCAATATATTATACAAGTAATTACAATATCAATACCATAGGTTAATAAATGCAAAAGATCAAGTGCAATGAAACTCGATGCATTTTCCTTTATCTCAATAATTAATTATTATCGAATTTCATATAAAAATGGATGTTTCAGAATTTACTTTGACAATTTGAACCCCTCCCCACCACAAGATATCTACTCAGCTTGAGTACACGAGCACTTTCACAAATGTATGTCAGCAGTTTATACCAGAGATAAAAACACTTTTAAAACAATGAATAAACCAGATTTACTAATATTAAACACTAAATTATATTGTCTTTCCAAATTATTCCATTTATATCAAGCATAGGAATTATATTATCAGTGTTTGTTAAACAGAATTGGAGTCCTTCACTGTCCCTGTGTATGTATTTACACCATCAGTGGCCTCTTTATGGTGTTATTTTTACAGTGTTTTTCTTCCGGAATCTTGTACAAGTATATCATATCAATACATTATAAAGAGCATTTAACACCTCTTTGTAACAATTATTCTGTAGTACTTATTGGTCCTTGCAATGCATTGGGAGTTGGAGAATTGGAAGAAACCATTCGCCCCTGCTCCTTCACAATCGGATCTGAAACAACAAAAATAAATACAATTTTACATTCGTGACAGTAGCTGTATGTTAGGTGGCTTGTCTTGACTGATTATTATTGCTAGTTTCAGTCACTTCCACTAGGATCAAATAAATCCGTCAACAAAATGTAACTTTTTCTATTAATCAACTTACAGCAGTATTATTTAGCAGGTAAGGGAAATATCGATTCGGAATTTCGAAGGCAGCAAATCCATACAAAATCAAGGATCTATCACACACATACAGTAGTACTCCGTTCGAAATCTTCTCAGATTCGAAATTATATGTGGCCGGCCTAAAGGTGGGTTCCGACGGCGACGGTGTGTGATTTTACGGATGCTCACGCCTATATTATAACGAATTTACAAATGATTGCTAGTATCATAAAAATTTAAATAGCAGGACGAATGACGTGTGGTGACGCCTTTGATTTGATTGTCATGTGGTTAGCAATAATGTGTTAGAAATTAAAATCACTTATAATATTTGGAGCAATGTGGCCATATTGAATACTTTACAACTTCAGGTAAGACAGAGATAGCACATGAAAGAAAAGGTTATATTAACTTAGCTATTCCCTTTGACAATGTGATTTTGATCTTCAGACCAGGGGCCCAAGTTCAGTAATTTACAAATGTCACATTGTGAGTTTTTGACAGATTTTGTATGGCAAATCTGTCAAAAACGAACAATAGAGCCCCCAGTGAGACTGATGGTATTTGTCACATCTTCCAAATAATTGTATTTAGGCCTTGTCTAGAGTGAACGAACGTGGCGGTGGCACGAGCGACTACGGTGCATCGCGAGTTGTTGTAGCAGGTAATAGACTCTTTAGTTAGAAGTGTTTTGTTTACAGTTGTTAGCAAGACGTGTCACTATGGCTGGAAAGAGCGGATAGATGTGTGAAACTATCGCACACTCGCTGCCCTGATGCTACTCACTTCACTGCGGATGCATGTGGCGATTTATAGTTTTTTATTTATGTTGATACAGTCGTGCTCGCCTTCGCACCTTAGCAAGTCCCTTACTCTGGACGTGTATAATAATAGATTCAATAAAATAATAGCTCCAGTGGAACGTCACTGTAACGTCGCCTACAATGATGAAGTATTCTCTTTCTTTTCTTATGTCTGTTTCTGCACACTATGCAATCAATATTCTTAAAAAATGACAATGCTTTCTTAGTAAAATTATGGATGTCTCCAATATAGGAACCTAAAGGATTTTTTTTCCTACAAGTGGTTTTATGATTAAGCATTTTGCATTAAAGTAAATATGTTTGAGAATTGAGCTTGAGTTAACAAAAAGCAAGAACAATTTAGCACATTTTTTTTCAATATCTACAATATTCATGCTAGGAAGTATAGCTTATTGTACTTGTTAAACTTAGTATGTCTATTAGTTTTCGAACTTTGTGTGATAAATTTAAACATAAATCATCCAAGTTTTACTTACAGAAGTACGGATGCTCCATTGCCTCACGAGCAGTATATCTCTCATAATGATCATAGCGTAGAAGACGATCTAAGAAATCTAATGCTTCAGGAGACACCAAGTGTTGATTTTCTGAGTGCACAAACCGCTCCCATCGCTTACGAGAATGCCTTAAAAAAAAAGATAATAAGACCAATAAGAACATGTATAAACTCAATTCTTTTTTGAATTCCTTCAATATAGTCACCAGACAACATACCTGCCAAGTATATCGTTAAAACGAGGATCCAATTCTATATGATATTTATCCAAATATTCAAATAGCTCTTCAGTGCCCAGCACTTTAGCAATACGCACAAGTTGATCATAATTGTCATGGCCATGGAAAAATGGCTCTTTGCGGAAGATCATTGATGCTAACATGCATCCTAATGACCACATGTCCAAAGAATAATCATACATTTGATAATCCACCAAGAGCTCTGGACCCTAAAACAAGTTAAAGTTTAAGTTAACTATAACATGAATTTATTTTAACAATTTTACAGATTAACAAGTAAATTTTAATTAATGAAATCAAGATCGTTATTAAGTAACATACCTTAAAATATCTAGAAGCAACACGAACATTGTAGTCTTGCCCAGGGTGGTAGAACTCAGCTAACCCCCAATCAATAAGACGCAACTTTCTGTGGTCATGATCAATCATCACATTATGGGGCTTCACATCTCTATGCATGATGCCCATACTGTGGCAATAATCTAATGCCTTCAGCAGTTCATACAAATAATATCTGTAATGAAGTAAACATTGATTGTACAATTATATAATTCAATAGCATTATTTAATTAATTATTTAAGATTCAGTTTGCTATCTGAGCAATTCCTTCAATGCCACATAATATTATTTATTAAGATAGTATTACCTTATATCATAATCTGACAGTGTTTGATACAGCTGTTTAAAATCAGTATTGTTCACATGTTCAAAAATGAGTGCTGGAGTACGAGAAACAGGATCTTTGACTACAGCTTGTAAAGTAATTATATTTGTGCCTCCTCTTAAGTTTTCTAATATTTTTATTTCTCTTTTTATCTTCTTCTTTTTAACAGGCTGGAATAAAATTCTGTAATTAGGGCATATAAAACAGTGACTTTTATGCTTAGTCAAAGCATAGTAGGACATAGTCTTTAGATTATGTATACAATGTAAACAATGAAGAGCTAAGACTTCTAGGCGTTTAAAATATGTAATAATGTGACTCACCTTCAATATTTTAACTACACACTTCTCATTATTTGTGATATTTATTGCCTCGAATACTTCACTGTACTTTCCACGCCCAAGCTTACGCACCAACTGGTAGTCTTCCTGGTTGCCCCAGTCAACCACATAGCTTTCATAGTCCCAGTATTCTCTCGGACGTTGTGAGTTGACATCGGCATACACCCGCGCTCTACTCGGCACTGCCATCGTGCTACGCCTCCGCCAATTTAAGCTTTTATCAGCGATAGTCTTTCCGGAAATCGCGTATGTCTTGAGTAACGATACTGCGAATAAATATTTTCTACGTCACTTTCATAAATTCATGTTGGTGAAGAACTCCACTTAATTGCAATATGTTCATGCATAATGATTCGACCAGACGAATCGAATCATAGGCGGTTATGATTACAAGTCACTATTCAATTAAAGTATTGTGATGTATAACCTAAAAACGACATCCAGCTACGATTACTGTCCAACTAACATAATTACTGAAGCATGTTTCTTAATAATGAAGACATTTACACAATTATAGATCACATGCGTTAGATGTTACTATTCATAGGATCTGACGACATGGAATAAAATATGAAAGTGTCTTCAAAGAGAAAAACGCACGCCATTACTCGTCAAACGATTAAATGTTTTAGCAGACGTTCATACCTAAAGCATAACTGTAGTTAATCCTATTTTAAACAATAAATAGTTTCGGCATACGTAAAACTTCTTGAAAACTAACGATTAATATGAACTCCAAGCTACAAAATACACTTTTATTAGAACTAAACCGGCTCAAACCCAGTAAAATTTCAAGATGGACGCCCACCTATCCACTACTTTACTAAATTACTACCTACCCTACCAGTACTACCAGCATCATTATTTCCATCAATGTTGCCATATATTTTTTTACATTATTTTTAAGCTTATTTACACTCTGCGATTTAATCATTGTCTGTGGCTTACCAGTGAGATGTAGAAACAACTTCTACATTTTTTTATGGCATGCCCATGGAATTAGTATGTACGTAGGTTTCTTGCAAGAAACCTACGTCGAGTAAATCGGTGATATCGGTGTAAATGAAGATATAAATAAAAGGATTGGAATCCTTGCAACAATCCTAGTGTTTTCGTAAAATATTCGATTTTTCCAAATACTATCGTCATCATTTCAAAAATATTTGAAATGTCTTTATTTTTACCCGACTTCGGCGAAGCAAAAAGGAGGGTTATGATTTTGACCGGTATGTATGTATGTATGTATGTATGTAAGTATGTATGTATGTATGTATGTATGTATGTATGTATGTATGTATGTATGTATGTATGTATGTTCATCTGTAACCTCATAACTTCTAAACCACTGATCATAATTTGACAAATGAGGTATCGTTGGAAGCGTTCTGATCGTCCGCTGGTTATAGGCTATAAGACGTTACATTAAATTCAATATGGCGCCCTCTAGAGGACATAAAGTGACGAACGAAAAAATTTTTTTTTTTTTAATATACCATGTTTGGTATCAAATGAAAGGGCTTGACGAGCACATTACAAATATGTTTATATAACATATTTTCAAAGTAAATAAATATGTTTAAATTGTTAAAAACATGCAAAAGTGAGACTGTGCTACGTACGGCGCAACTGTAAAAGTAATACCTATTATACAATTAAACCTATACAAAAAAATAAATAAAGCGGCTCTGCAAATACTTTATTACTCAAACTCAAAACTCAAACTCATAGCATTTATTTCAATTAAACCATATACAGGCACTTTTGAATTGTCAAGGAGTCGGTCAGTCAGAAATATGAAGCAAGTTGCCCATTCCAAAGCGTAGTAGGTACCTATGGAGAAGAACGGGCCAGAAACTCCACGGACACTCTTTTAAATAAATAATTGTTACAAAATAGTGGTTAAATCATTCATGTTTAAATTATACATGTAAGAACAATGTAAAAAGATGCGCACGTTAAAAGCGTCCGTAATAAAAAGATAAAAACAATTCAAAGATTAAAATAAATTAAAATAAGTCACGGCAGCTAAGAGATGACCAGGGGGCCTACCACCACCACTAAAAGCAGTATTATTTTAATCTTACTTCAGTGGGGGAAAGAGATGGTGCTTTACGTCTTGTAGAGCTTCATCTCTTTCCCACACTAAAGTAATATTAAAATAATACTGCTTTTAGTAGTTGTGGCACAGATTAATACAGATGGGACTCTCCGCAAAATCATTTAAATAAAAAGCGATTCTTGCTACGACACAATAAAGTGCGATTCAGGTCGCACAACGCTAATTACCTACAGTTATATTCACCTACAAGTTGCCTCTCTTTCTATCGCGTAACTCTTATACCTTCTGACGACGTCAGGGTTGTCATCTTTTAAAGAATAATTAGATAATTAAGTAGGTATCAGCTCTTGGTCTATTATATTTTTAAATGTACATACCACTAATCCGTAACCGACCGCAGGCGACTTCATAAAAATGCGATTCGATTTCTTAAAAATACAATAGAAACCAGAGTGTCGCGGCGGCATCACGTCACCTGCTGCTGCCGCCTGCGGTAAATGGAGACCAAACAAATTAAAGTACTCCGTACCTTAATTTGTTTAGTCTCCATTATTTATTAATATGTACCTACGTAACTGGGCCAATAAAAAAGTATGTACGAATACCCTGTTGTCTACATAATAAAAAAATTACTAAGTACATAATATTTATGGTTACACTAAGTCCGTGGTGTACCTACCACGGATACCACCAAACAAAAATATTATTTAATTATGTACTTTCCTACCTATACTTATCGAAGCATGAACCAGACCTTGTAAGTACCTAACTATACTAAGTATAATAATAATAATGAATATTTAAGAACTACGTAAATACGTGTGACTTAAAGAATAACTAATGTAAACGTTTGGTACCTATACTACCTACCAAACGTTTACATTTGCTATTCATAGGTTATAACTAATTACTCAAAGGTAGACGTGCATTTCTTTACCTTTTCGTGTCCTTTGGAAGTGAGAAAAACGTGAGGTTCGGATCCTTACTATTATATAAGCAGCCAAATGGGATGCAATAAACTGCTGCCTTCATTTTAGTATTTTTAGTTTTAATATCTTGCGACAAACGGCGCGTGGCAGCCCTACTGAATAGGCACAGTGAGACAAGCCCGCCGGGTACTTGTAGCTTCATACCTAAACTGCGGAGTGTCCCATCTGTATTAATCTGTGGTTGTGGTAGGCCCCCAGTCCCAACTGACGGCGCCCGTTCACGAACATGACGCATGTATTAGCACCATTCAGCTCAACCATTTTGAAGGGAGCTAAATGATCCAACACACACGCCACCATCAGCGAGACATCTGAGCAACATCTGAGTGAGCATGACATACTCTCAGCTGTCAGGGCACATTCAAGTCAATGAAAGACTTATTACATAATACCGTAACGAAATTATAACCCCAAAACAAATGAAATAAAAAGCAAGTTTAAAAACTAAAACCCGACTTCTGAAAAATCACGCTCTAAAAAGTATGAAACAAGAAAATATTTCGGACAGAAATCAAGACATAGGTACAAAAATGGTCAAGGTAAAGCCGTAGTCGTATGCCTGTCGGCTACAAAATTATAATGGCATGCGACTACGGCTTTACCTTGACCATTTTTGTACCTATGTCTTGATTTCTGTCCGAAATATTTTCTTGTTTCATACTTTTTAGAGCGTGATTTTTCAGAAGTCGGGTTTTAGTTTTTAAACTTGCTTTTTATTTATAATAGGTAACACATTAAAATGTAGTGTTGTTTTTTTAGAATTAATTGTTTTAGGTAGGATTACCTAATAAGTAGAATTTACATAATTTTATAAGATTAGCAGCGATAGGTGGCGTACACATCCCTCAGAGAATGCTAGAGAAAAGGGATGTGTGGTGTGGTGTTACGCGAATGGATAGATTAGAAAAAGTCTGAAAGTGGCTCTAAATAGTTATCGCGCTAATGCGTTGGTCGCATTAGCGGCTTCATAATTTTAACGATTATTGTGCAATAATCCAAGATGGCTCTCCATTATTTCGACGTAGCATTTACGCAGTCCGGAATCAATATTCAAAATGACCAACGCTGGTAGTCGGACCACGCCCCACGCTTAATAAGCTGGGTCTACGCTAGACGTGCCGAGCACGAGCGGAGCACGAATTCGTGAACATTTGTCATCAATTTACTTCACGAATTTGTGCTCGGCTCGTCTAGCGTAGACCGACCTTTATGTATCGCCAATTCGCCACCCAATATTAGTCTATGCCGCCACCTGGGCGATAAGTGCTACCTCTCAGAGTAATAACTATTATTACTCTGAGTGCTACGTATATAGCCCGAACTATCACGATTCGCGACGATAGATAACCAATAATGGTTGGTCACATCTGCGTATATCGTATTCCTGCGCGTAGCTTCGTCACGATAGACGCAGATGGGGCCCCAGCACAATTAATATATTCTAGTGTTCTGTGACTGAAACGGCGGAGCCGGTACGCACCACAGATATAAGTTAGATCTATATACACCCTCTTGTGGTGAAACTTTACGGCAAAACTGTGCCTACCACAGGGTAGGCACAGTTTTGCCGGGCGATAAGGTAGGTATAAGTTTTTGAAGTGAAAACTTCTTTTGGCGCACCGCACACAGATTTTTCCGTAGGTAGTAAGGCTGCCTGTCCACTGGAGCGGAGAGGAGAGGAGAGGAGCGGAGATGTGCCAAAATTAACCAATAGAATCGCACCTCTGGAGCGGAGTTTTGATTCTATTGGTTAATATTGATACATCTCCGCTCCTCTCCGCTCCGGTGGACAGGCAGCCTTACTAAGAGGCTGATCCGTCATGCTCTGAGGTGAAAGGCTCGATCGGGTGAACTCGGGACCGCCGAGTGTACCCGAGCGAGAAAGATACAATGAAGTTTTCACTTCTACCGTGCGTTCTTAAGCACACACTCTTTTTATAACTAAAAGTTTTACAACTTGCCTTCATTTTGACCCCTAGGCACATGACTGGTAGGTAGGATGGACCGCCTGCGCCACAGAGCATGGCCTGGCCTGCGCGTCTACGAAAACTTTCGTGCGGCCGACAGTCCGACACCTTCGGCCGAAAGTTTCATCGAATAGCAGCAGAGAGAGAGATTTGATCCTTAGCAAATTCGATAGACCCCACCGATTGGTGCCATAACATTAAGGCTGCCTGTCCACTGGAGCGGAGAGGAGAGGAGCGGAGCGGAGATGTGCCATTATTAACCAATCAAATCTAAACTCAGGGGCGGAGTCGAAGATTCTATTGGAGACAGGATGTATAAGATGTATTGTGTCTGTTTGATTACCAGCTGAGGCAAGCGACATTTCAAAAATGTTTTGAAGTCATGCTACCTACTTATATAAAATTTGGTAACTTCCAATATCCAGGGTGTAAGGGACATCGACGTGCAAACTGTTACCATGAATTCAGCACATGATAGTAGACGCCACAGCATTAGAAAAAAATCTCATGATAAAAAAAACGAGCGTGCCTTATAGAAGTCGCTGATGTGTAACATCTTGGTAATAATCAACATTAAAGGAACCGGGCTTAGTCAATGTCGTTTCTGACGGCAAACTCTAGCACCGCGAGCACTCATTGGTCAAATCAAATAGCGCGCGCTACCCCGACTTCCTGTTATACACTTCCGTCGCTTTTCACTAAATCCCTCCCACAGATTGCAGGAAAGTGAGAAGATGTTACACATAAAAAACCGGCCAAGTGCATGTCGGACCACGCACAATGAAGGGTTCCGTAGTATAGTAGGGATGAATTTATCCCAAGAACAAACTTACATTGTAGTTGAAAAACATGTTCTCCCATACTGAATGGGAGAACATGTTTTTGCAACTGCACATGTAAGTTGGTCGATTATTACTCGTTATGTTTTATAGCACTTAGCTGTGATAGTATTTTTTAAATTTCGTTATATATATATATTCTATTGCCGTGAATTTTCAAATATCCAAAACCAACCATTTAGCTGGCTGTGTCCCCCCCACCCCCCCCCCCCCCACACACATACACACTTGATTCTAACAAAAATTGCACTTTGAAGCCTAATAGGTATTTTGGCAAAACGATTCCTGAATTCAAAAATGGTTTTGACACACTCACAATATTTTTGAACGACCTTTCCAAATACAACTCGCACCAAGGGATAAACGAGGAAAAAAAAAATCCTCACGATAGATAGGTACCATAAAAAAAATTTTTTCATGTCGGCGTTATTGTGATGAATATATACAGCTTTCTAGACTTCTAGTACTAATAGTCTGAGCTAAGCCGTGGACAGACGGACAAGGCGAAACTATAAGGGTTCCTTGTATAATACGGAACCCTAAAAACCAGGTGTTTCATACAAAAGTGCAATGCAAATTTTTATTTAAATAACCGATGCAAAATTTTAAATCTGGTGGGCCTAGAATCATACCCTTAAACCGTGTAGGTACGTAGTTTGGCTATCTTCCCATTAGTTCCCATATGGGCCAACTATATATTACAGCGGCCACGCTTGTTTGAAGTAACGGCGTTATGTTTTTACAACTAGACTTGTGAATTTAATAATATTCACAATAGGTTTTATTTGTGAATAATATTCACAAATAAAAACTAAAAAAACATTATAGGTAACATCTATAAAAAATATTAAACGTAAAAGAAACACTGTACACGCAAGACAATTTAAGTGCGCGTGTACAGAGTGTTTCTTTTACTTAGCAATTTATTTTTTCTGAATATTATATTACTAACAAAAAAAAAACATAATTTTTTTATTTTTAGCATGTATCAACGATATACTATAGCGAGAACGCCTTTGGTTAATTAACTGTACATTTTATATTATCAGCAATGACACGAGTAAGTGTCGCAAATCGCTATAATTTTCTTATCATTATCACAACTCATATCAAAATCAAAATTTTAGCTTTTTATACCAAGAAGATAAGAAGAAACGTGTTTTTTGAAAAAATTTCGCTGTATTTCCAAGGCCGCTAAAGTAAACAAAACGGGGCAGTCTTTGGGGACTGCCGATAGAAGTTCGCTGTGCTCAGGATTCTACTTTAGAATCCTTCGCTCCGCTTTGGATTCAAAGAAACACTCTCGCCTTAAAAATTGTTGTTTGCTCCCTTGGCAAACAATCTACTATTAAATACTTGACGAATGCTCTAACGACACCAAAAACTATATCTTAATAAAAACATATTTTTCCTAAAAACTGAAAACATTTTGCGGTTTTTGACTGGCGATCTGTAAGCGCGTCACCGAACACTTCATAAATAAGCAAAAATTCAAATTCCTAGTCCTTACGCGACGTTGCATAGATCTCGAGATAACCCTCTGTCTGTCTCTGACAGTCGGACAAAAAATTTATGTAATAAAGGTTCCGTTTTATAATTTCTAAACCTTATAAATTAGGTATACTTTTATTTTAACTAATGACCAATAATAAAGCTAGAGGGCGTATAATAATCATCAATCAACGATCACCATACGAGAAAATGTCGAGTTGAGCTAAACGTGGTCAATATAAATTTATTATAATCCAAAGAAACTTACCACATAATAAAACAAGAAAATAATTCTTTTCACAGTAAAAATAATATTTTACCATGCTTATTTCAAAGATTTATATATATGAGTTACTGTACAGTCGTTGGAGAAAACTATAAAAGTGTGTTTAGTTATTAACATTTGCTACCAATAAAATATACTCCATTTCGCCTACACATTGCGTTATATACTTAAGTATAGCTAAAGGTTCATTTACATCTGTTCACCAAGTGGCGATTTTGTAGAAAGCAACAGTTGTCGTTTGTTGAATGAGTCTTGCAACAGAGCGTCGACCGTTCTACAAATTACGGCTTTGCACATCTGATGCGTTTATTCAACAATATTGTTTCTATAAATCATATTTTTTTGGTCGGTTTGTGTAAAAAAAATGGAAATTCAGTGGAATAATGAAAAAGGTTGATTTTTTGCAGAATTTTTCGTGGACGACGCTCTGTTGCATGACTCATTCAACAAACGGCAATAGTGTTGCTACTTGCTAACAACATGTTGCTTTCCGCAAAATCGCCAGCTGTTGAATAGATGTAAATGCACCTTTACACAGAAGAATTTTTTGTGGATGTGGTAAGAAAAATAAGTTTTAAATGGCATTTTTATAATTATTGCAATTTAAAAACATTAATATTGTACATACATAACTTAAAACATAAACGCGTAACACTTAGCAATCAAATTAAACCTACATGCCTATGATTACATAAGTAATACTACGAAGTAGATAATATATAGTTTACTTCGTGCCCTTCAACAATTTATTTCGAGGCGATGTTAACAAAAATAATATACAAATATATTAAAAACAGCTACAGGTATACCATCATCGTGGCAATGTTGTGTAGATAATTAATAGAGGCCTATGCTCTCTCCTCTCCCTCTCATGAGGAGGCAAAAATTGAGCTATGTGCATTTTACCATCTATAATGGTTTCTTAAAAGCCAAAATGCACATAAACTCAATTTTGCCCAAAATCTTAGTGTGATGACATGGCTTCCAAGCTATCTATTTATTGCCCATGCTAAAGGAGACTTTAGGCCTGTATTTGTATTGATACGGAACCATGTTTAGAAATTTAAGTCAGCGATCATGATCAACAAACTCGGAAGTTTGCACCAAAGCAAAGACCTGGTGATCAAAATAAAAATGTTTACATACCGCCTTAGCTTAGCTTAGTTGCTAACATAATATATGGTGCTATTGTTTCATAGCTTTGGGATCGAGTAACTTGTCAGCCAACTACAAAATGCCAGTCCAGTGGGTTGTAAATGTAATCTATATAATAATTATCTAAGAATGCTGTACGTTAGTAAGCGCATCACTTGAGAACGGCTGGACCAATTTGACTTGAAACCTTATTCGGAATAAGGTTATTAGGGAAAGAAAATTGGAAAAGCTTCCCGGAAAATTGTAAAAATCCGAAAGTCCTTCTTTTAGGGATTTTTATTATTAGGACGACGGGACGTCGCCGTCAGTTAGTTATATAATGAAATACACTTTACAACTTCATGTGCGTCACCGTCGTCCCACCACCTATGGCGGTTGAATGCGTAGTTGGCTAATAACATCTAAGTCTCGATGTAAATGTCTTTTGCAGTCTTCCTAAGTTATTCATAACCACGTTGTAGCTGTTGTTACAATTGCCACGTGCATGAACACCGCAATGCGTTTTGGTATTTATTTGGATGCATGAGCTTTTCGTTAATTATAGTCATAATAAAAAACCAGGTAAAAGTAAACTGACAAACGACATTGATTGGTCATAATATGTTGGCCAGTTTGGCGAAATCTTTGCTAAAGCAGTTCTCTGCAAAATTGTAGGTACCTGAAGAAATCAAGGAAGCACTAGCACCTATACTTGGACTTTTAATCGTATTTAGTAACTTGACAGTTGGCGGGATACCAGTTTCTGACAAAAAACGGTAGAAGTAAAATAAATAATGAGCGAAATTAAATGAACTAACTGTAATCTTCTTACATGCATAGTTTTAATTGAATTTAATACTTATTTTTTTCCGCTAATTATTTCACTACCTGCACTATAGTTTTAGTATCGTAGCATTATTTTGCTTCGCACTTTCAAGTTACTGAAAACGATTAAAATTTCAAGTATAATTTAATATTATAAATTTAATGTCTATGCGACTTGTTCCACTACCAATAAAGAAGTATTGTTGGAAACATTTGAAACATTGAGATTAACATCTTCCGCGGTAGTAGAGACTAAGAATGCCGAGCCAACCAGATAAGTGCCGGGTGCAGCACAAACGCCGCGCACTTGTACCCGCTTGGACTCAAACTTGTCTAGATTGACACTAACGCCCAGCTCTTTAGCTTCCACGTCGCATCCGTAACTAAGCGCACCGGCCCAACCAAGCTCTCCGGACAACTCTCTGAAACAACAACGAAATTTTATTACAAGTAATTGTTTATTGTGTTAGTACTTAATGCTACTGAAGAGACAAGAAGATTCTTTAAAATAATGAAGACAGCTATGTCTTCAATAATGCTCTCGGCTATTACGTATCCACCTCACTCATTTCTTTCAGTCTGCCTGTCTTGTTTCTTGAGCTCTAGTTACGACACCATTGAATATTAAAACAAACATAAAATGTCAATTACCTGTTTTTCTGCTTTGACATGTCTATAAACACTTTAACAGGAACTCCATAACAGTTGACAATATTTAAAGTAATTGGAATCAAGCATAGCTTCATTTCATTAAAATTATGGTTAATGTGATTGGAATGTTCCAATCTGAATATCACAACATTGTCTTTTTTACTTTTGTTGTTGGAGTCACGTAAATCTAATTTGCTTTCCAATTCGTCAAGTTGTATGGGAGCCACTTCTCCAGGCACATATTCCCTTTCTCGGGATATAGCTTTTGTGAAGCAATCTAGCCATAAGCAATGCTGACCGACTGCAGCCTTTCCTTTGGTTTTTTCATGCACTTTCCAACGAAGAACAAACATGGACTGTATAAGTCCTGTTCTTATACCAGATATTTCCTGAGCCATGGCTGCGTCGGGGGCATCAATGAAAGAATGTTGACCGTCCACCACGAATTTAGAATAGGGAGGCACGTTAATATCGGCCACAGCGTCGGGGTGGTTCTCGTTGATTTTGACGCGCGTATATTGAACTTGTCCGTCCTGTGGCTCTGCAAGTACACGTCGCGCCCGGAGCACGAAGTGTAGCTTCTCGCGCGCGCTCAGCGCGCCGGCCGCTCCACGCGCCGCCACCAGGCCCGTCAGGCTCCACTGGCGACTCAACAGAGATGCCTCCAACACCTCCACGTTCAACTCCTCACTCTTTTCAGCGAAAATATTTTTAACTTCAACCGCCAAACTCATGTTTTCGACGACTTCCCCATCGACACGCCGAAGACTTCGACGAGGGGTTACAGCCAACTCGACAGCCTCCTGGAAACGACGTTTCTAAATGTGATAAAATATAAAATGGGAACATAGGTTTTTCCTTGAGACTATGACTTCGTTAAAACTATTTGAAATGGAAGGTGTTGAATTGCTAGGGGTTCGGTTTATTATCGTTTACAGTTTCACTCACTTCGTAGTTGAAAATTTGTAACGGATTCGCGAGACGGTAGTAGTTTCAGACATCCAGTAGTATCTACAGAGGGCAGTCATACTCACGGCGACTCTGAAGCGGAACACGTGCCTCAGCAGGCGGTAGGGGCGCGCGCGCAGGCCGGTGCTGTAGTAGGCCAGCAGCAGCAGCTCGGCGCGCGGGCGCAGCAGCAGGCGCGCGCGCACGGCCGCGCCGCGCGCCAGGCCACAGGGCACCAGTAGTATCTACAGAGGGCAGTCATACTCACGGCGACTCTGAAGCGGAACACGTGCCTCAGCAGGCGGTAGGGGCGCGCGCGCAGGCCGGTGCTGTAGTAGGCCAGCAGCAGCAGCTCGGCGCGCGGGCGCAGCAGCAGGCGCGCGCGCACGGCCGCGCCGCGCGCCAGGCCACAGGGCACCAGTAGTATCTACAGAGGGCAGTCATACTCACGGCGACTCTGAAGCGGAACACGTGCCTCAGCAGGCGGTAGGGGCGCGCGCGCAGGCCGGTGCTGTAGTAGGCCAGCAGCAGCAGCTCGGCGCGCGGGCGCAGCAGCAGGCGCGCGCGCACGGCCGCGCCGCGCGCCAGGCCACAGGGCACCAGTAGTATCTACAGAGGGCAGTCATACTCACGGCGACTCTGAAGCGGAACACGTGCCTCAGCAGGCGGTAGGGGCGCGCGCGCAGGCCGGTGCTGTAGTAGGCCAGCAGCAGCAGCTCGGCGCGCGGGCGCAGCAGCAGGCGCGCGCGCACGGCCGCGCCGCGCGCCAGGCCACAGGGCACCAGTAGTATCTACAGAGGGCAGTCATACTCACGGCGACTCTGAAGCGGAACACGTGCCTCAGCAGGCGGTAGGGGCGCGCGCGCAGGCCGGTGCTGTAGTAGGCCAGCAGCAGCAGCTCGGCGCGCGGGCGCAGCAGCAGGCGCGCGCGCACGGCCGCGCCGCGCGCCAGGCCACAGGGCACCAGTAGTATCTACAGAGGGCAGTCATACTCACGGCGACTCTGAAGCGGAACACGTGCCTCAGCAGGCGGTAGGGGCGCGCGCGCAGGCCGGTGCTGTAGTAGGCCAGCAGCAGCAGCTCGGCGCGCGGGCGCAGCAGCAGGCGCGCGCGCACGGCCGCGCCGCGCGCCAGGCCCGCGCTGACGCCGCGCACGTGCCGCGCCGCCGCCGCGCGCCAGCCCGCCGCGCGCGCCGCCCGCTCGTCTGCCACACGCACGTGTCACATTATCTCTCATGTTGAGGATGATCTTTTAATATTGATACTATAAAGCTGACTTTCCACCGTGCGTGATATCATGAGTCATCGGAGAGCAGGCTCGCACAAAGCGGTGATCGCTCTTACGAATCGATTTGACGCGGCGCAACTTAAGATACCATGCGCCGCCGTAGGAAGCAGGCTTGATAATTATAAATTCTACACAGTAAAATATAAGTACTTAAAATAGATTTTACTGATGATTCTACAAACATGTTTAAGATTCAACACAATATTATTACCTGAGTAAGCGGGCGGTTTACGATACTTCTCGTCATATAAAACTTTAAAATCGTCCGCTTCGTCTCCAGTGATAAGATTGACGCAATCGGGATGGGAGACAGCAACAAAGAGGTTGTTCATATCGACAGGTCCTACGTTTGTAAACTCGACGTCGACAGTTCTCATTTCCCCGCTTATGATATCCGGACTGGTTTCCGAAAAGGTCATCTGTAATTATTGTAAAATTAATAGGTACAAGTTTATGAAGAAGTGAGTCTCTTTAACACTTTATCGCTATGTAAGGCACCCAGTGCTGATGTTATCTTTAGAGTTCATTAATTGAAACGATTTTTTTATGAGAATGACTTACTTGTAAACAAGGAGCTTCTGGAATGACAGTAATTTGTAGTCGTTTATCGGGGCTTCTGCCATTTGGGGTTAAGTTTAGTTTTCCTGATATTACCACATTGTTGACGTTTTCGGTACCACCTTCGCCGGTATTGATAAGCCTATAAAAATCAAATCTGTATTTTAAGAAAAAGGGAATGTGCATTTTGACCTGTCCTAAAAAGCTACACATACAGAGTTTACTCCAAGGAACCTTTGGCAACCGCCAGGCGGGTTTGTTAATCCAGATGTAGGTTATTCTGCTAACCAACTAGACGCAGACAGTTGAGTTGCTGTTACAAACCCACTTGCTGAAGGATTTGGTTTCAATTTGTGAATGGCGTTTTAGAGGTATGAGGAAAAGGGTGTAAAGTAAAGTCATCCTCATTAGAAAAGGGAGGATCCTCCGACCAGACGGGTGTCATGTCTGGCGGTCAACTGCCCAAAAGTTGATGTCGGATAGTCTTATACAGTGTGTACTGTATACCGACCCGTTAAGGCGAAGTGATAAGATCAGTTTTATCTACAAATTCACCATAAGGCATTTTGCCACGACTGTTTTTTTTTACTGATACAGTTGTTTCATTTATTTTACAATATCTACCGATTTAGAGGTCCTACAGGTATAATAGTGATTTCGTTCGATAGCTACAAAAGTAGGCAATAAGTTGACACTAAAAGGTGTATCAAAAACTCCCATTAAATACTTGAAACTTAAAAAGTGTGAAAAAATTTTGTTGTTTGTTTTACTTAACCATTTCAAAACAGTCCCCTACTGTTTTGAAATGGTTAAGTAAAACAAACAACCAAAACGAATAATTGTTGGATTTGTTGATAAAATTTATCATATTGCTTTGCCTTAACGGGTCGGACACGGGTGACCAGACACATTGTATATGTCGTTCGCGCGGTAAACTCTGCGCGATGCAGGATTTGTGTGACGTCATGTCTTTGATGCGTAGTTCGTATGTGGCGGTATAACCGCTACAGCGTGAAGCACATGGATGCCGGTTAATCCGTCGAAGACCCTGGTTATTGTTGTTGGCAGCTCAAGGTTGACCCCTAGATCAACTGGTCGCAGCTTCCTCAGGTACAATTCAACAGTACTGCTATTCTCGTAAGTGGGATTGAACTGACAAACCTCTTTCTCGGGGTCCTCAATTGCAAGATGTAGGTCGCAAAATATTTGCTTCTTACTTTATGGTACCTATTCTGTTCAATCCTACAACCCCCGCTTAAAATAAAGAACGTTTCAAGTTTCTTCAGACATCTAAGGCAGCCATCAGACGGACTGCATTTCGACAGGACTGCGCAGTCGTGCGCAGTCGGTTGGCAGTTTCGTTGCAGTTATGCATTGAAAATAATATGCGCACAAGCATTCAAACTGCAATTTTGCAGCTGGCATGCAGTTCAAATGCGACTGCATTTGTTCTGTTTAGACCCTAAGGTCAGTGAAAACTTAAGGTTAGAGATGACAATGCATTCCACCGGTTCCTGACAAATCTTTTACAGTTCAAGCAGTACTGCCTTGCTTAGTCGGTGTAAGCACGGTATGACGAACACAAACATTATCTTCTTTTTTTTTTAATATCTTATCCTGGCATGTGGGTATTGTCTAGAACTCGTAGAGTAGGTTGTATCTTGATTAAAATATGATTTGCGACCGTAACAATATGGCTTTACAGATTTATAATCATTAGAATCAGCAAAACAAGTCCTTAATGTATAATCCCCAAATGTCATGATTTCGTGAAATAGTCATTCAATGGGATTACATGAACTTATAAGAGTTGTATTGATGATTTCTATGATTATAATTCTATAAAAAGTTTGGAAAATCCAAAAGTGCACGCCTCATACGTAACACTCATTCAAAAACGAAAAAGAATTTCAAAACATAGTTTCTAACAAAAATGAACAATTTATAACTTTTCATGAAGTCGTAATGTCAAAGACTGACAAAGATATTTACTTGGCGGTTGCTAGGCAACATCAAGTCAAAGGTTGGAAATATTTAGATAAAGATATTATATTTTAGTTAGTATTTTATTAATTATAATTAAACTACTTTGAATAAAAGAGCCGTTTTCAATAGGGTTCCTTCTACGGCTGAAAAAAATGTGTAAAAAAAAAATTGACTCAATTAATTGATTTTATCGCAAGCTACAATGTTTTCAGGGTTCATAAATTGACAGACAGGAATTTTTTTTCAACTATTTTGATGCTTTTTCGATTTCTGCTGCATTAAATCAATTGTTAAAAAGTACAGTATTAATCTCCATTTAATCATCTATACAATGGTATCTAAATTAAGTAGGTTCTGTGTACTAGCAGGAGTGTAACAATAACAGTTACAGAAATGGGGCAAAAAATATTTTTCGATCGTAGAACACACTCTAATGCTTCGCATTAAGAGTCGTGCAATAAACATTTGATACGGTCAACCTGACACTGACCGGCAAATTGCAAAAAACGTAAGAAAAAGACATTGACCAGACCTGGTATCGCTATTTGTTCTGCTGTGACTTAAGTTTATAATGTTGATAAATCTTGTTTTTAAATATAATAATTTTATCTGGTAATGCGAATCCTTAAATTCCCCCTACAATTTTACCCCTACAAAGTTTTTTTTTCACGCAAGTAATGTCACATGTCATTGGCTTCAAAGAGTATGTAAACCATAAAACCTTCTTGACTTACGCAAAATAATTAATTTACGCATCCAAATAAGTTGAATAATTAGTAACAAACGATATTAAAATAACAACTAATTATTATTATTATTACATTGTAATAATAATCTGTAGGTGTTAAAAGTACTGTATGGTTATGTATGACAAAGGCAGAATGTATTGAGAGACCTTTGCCTGTTTCATTCATCAATAGAAACTCTTACGCGCGCCATGATTCTATGCGCGCGCATCCTGAGTACGTAGTATTATAATTAACTGTAGTGGTGGGTCGTTGTCGAATTTTTCGCGGACGAAACACAACCGTTTTCGAGACGACGAAAACGGTTGCAAGAAACGGTCGTCGTTGCAACTGGTTTGAAGACGAAGAATAATTGCGTTGCCGTCTTTTCGACGTTCTCGTCGTTGTCGTCTTTTCGACGTTCCCGACGTTCTTGTCGAGTGAAATAGTTGCAGTTTCTTAGTTTCATGTATGTAAAAAGTGAACTTTATATCAGTGATATAAAGTTCACTTTTTATTGTAAGGACTGTTTTGCAAACAAACGGAACGAGACGCATTGACAACTGGTAATATATTATCGACTCTATAACATTGGTATAAAGTTCACTTTTTATTGCAAGGACTGTTTTGTAAACGACGACGACGAACGACGAGTGACTCGTCTTCCGTCCGTCTACTACTTGTCGCGTTCCGTTCGGTCGTTCGAAGACGACGACTCGTCTACTCGTGTTGTTCCGTTCGTTGAATCATTTATCATTGCGTTCTCGACTGTATTTTCAAAGACGTAAAATAAAGAATCGCACTGAATAATTCGAAGACTGGTTTGTGCAACGAAGACTGTTTGAACCCAGGACGTAAAACGGTTCCATCGTCGCAGAACATAAAACGGTCTTTGGAAACGGTTCGTCGTCGCAACGCCCACTCCTAATTAACTGTGTCGAGCAAAATATGCTGGCGATAGAACGGCGAGTTTTCTCTTTCTAGCATATATGCACGTCCCATTCGTTTAGTTTTAAGTACAGTCTCGAATGGTAGGTATTTACTTTTAATAATAGTTTATTATTATTGAATACTTAATTGAATGAATTAATAAAAAATAAAAAATTCATGACTTAAGCCATTATTATTTTGCAATTTGGATATAACTTATGTCATGTTTCTATGTCGCATAGATAATTTTTTAATTGAAGACTGAAATTGTCCCAACACTTACCTAAGGCAAATATAAATGCACCTATATTCTGATTCACTTTGACTTTTTGCTTGTCTCGATAGACAAGTAAATATTGAAAAACTCATCGGGTTTAAATAACCACCTAAAGAAATAACTAACGTGAACACATTTTGCATTAAGATAAGGTCTGGTCTGGATTATAGTATATGTACATAACCGTAAACAAGTACAGTACGACACAACTTAGATGTAGCATAGATTTGAAAAATTTCATTCATTTATTTCAATTTTACGAATGTATTTGGCTATAAGAATTTACAAGTTATTGCGTTTTCGAAAGATCATTTTCACCTAAAGCAGTAATAGCGATTGATGATTTTGAAGGCGCACTCAGTTCGGATGGTGATCGGTTTTACGAATTTTGCCGATGCTACATCTAAGTTGTGTCGTACTGTACCCATATCAATTAAAATAAAATGGGTGCGGGTGAATCTGCGGGCAGAAACCAATGTGTGGTAGAAAAACATCCATTGCGTTTTTTTATGAGACTGTACTTGTGCCAATTTTTGGCGCCAATTTCTACGGTGACTTCTTGTATTCTTTCCACCGATGGTATTCTTTTGTTTTTTGTTTTGTGAATACTTATTTTAATTTTTTGATTAATTTCATTTTCTTGATATTATCATTTTAATTGCGTAACATTTGTAAGTTGTTCACTATGGAAGACTCAGTTCGTCGGTGTATTAGCTGTTCGATTCTTCTGCGGTATTTACGTTGGCAGTCATTGAGAGAAGTTAGTGAAAATGTCTACAATACTCTGGCTTTTTGGATTTCTCCAACACCGGTAAGTCGAGAATTCTCGAGTTTTTACTTACTTCTAAAGCCCCTACATCAACCTTTATCTGTCGGAATTGACGATCATTCAAAATACTCAAACGTCATTTTGACAAATTCGTATTTTCAATTTACCAGCATACAATGACCAAAAGTCAGTAAGAGATTCGATACTAAACCTAGATTTTGAGACCTAATTACCGTGTAATGCCGAGAGTTATGATAAAATGGTAAATTACATTTGAAAGCCCTCAGATCATTCTCTAAATTAAACCATAAATCTTTGAGTCACAGCATGTTTCGTAGCGATACTAGGTTCCTTAGTCGCTTGGTCAATCTCCTTTGAATTTCGCGGGCTACCTTGGCGCATCCCCCTTAAGAAATCACAGACAAGTGTCAAACATTTTGATTTTGAAGTTTGCGAGCTGTCTAGTGAGAAACGAATGGTGAAATGGGAGTGGTTGCTTAGAAAACTGCATACGTCAGGAATAACCTAACTACGTTTAGAGGCGTTGCATTGCTTAACATTAGTAAATTCTTAGAGAAAAACATACTGAAATATAGTAATAAACGTACACCAGACCCACTTACTTGTACGCCAATCCATGAATATTAAGTCGTCCAACCCTAAGGGGTGTCAAAGTAAAAATTAATACTTTTTTGCAATCGCCTTCCAGAAGCACGGATTTAATTTTCTGACTAAATATAATGTTGCTCTCCAATACTTGTCCCGCAGACACCGCCTGCTCATTGCTTAGTACTTCTTCGTTTCCCAGCGAATCATCGTCAGTGGATAGTACGAATCGCCACAATAGTTCCACATCTTTCAAAACTAATGAAATCTTCAGGGGATTCCATAAAGTGACCGAGATTTGAATTGGTTCTGAAATTTAATAAATAACATAACATTTAAATGATTTATTATTCAAATGAACATCAAACCAAATATTATAAAAGCTCTTCATAATTTAATAAAAATAACAAATCATTATTTAAGCCGCTGCAAATACCTCCTTGCGGCACAAGCGGTTCACAGTCGGTGGCGTCGGTGTAGAGGTCGACGGTGGGCTTGAATATCATGGGCACCGCGCCCTGCGCCACCTGCACGAGCATCTCCTCGAGCGTGCGCCAGGCGCCGGCCGCGCCGCCCTCGGCCGCGCCCGCCGCGCCCGCCGCGCCCGCCAGCGACAGCGACGACGCGGCGCGGCGGCGCGGCGAGCCCAGCGGCGCCGGGCCCACGCACAGCACGCTCGTGTCCCGCTCGACCACCAGCGGCAGCGGCAGCAGCTCCAGCTGCTCCCGAGGCTCCTCGCTACTTTCGACCCATTGCTGTTGATATAGTCGCCGCATTATTACACGTGATGGGTCCTTCTTGAAGATGAGCGACTAATCTATTACACTACACTTTCATAATTTTAAGAACCTGTTTCACTACCTCCAAATTCATTCTGTTAAATTACTTGGCAGACAATTTCATAGGAATTTTGTTCCTTTTTAGGATTCCGTACTAAAATAGTAAAAAAGGAACCCTTATGGTGCGACCTAAGCTAGTCTGTCTGTCCGTCTGTCTGTCACAGCTGGATATCTCGAAAACCACTAATGCTATCAACTTGAAATTTGGAATAGTTATGACGTTTGCCCAACTATTTCGCAAATAAGAAAGAAATAAAAAAAAATATATAAGTATTTATTTTTGCAACAGGGACTGAACGGGGTGTCTTATAAATTCGAAATGCGGCTACTAGCGCTATTTGCACATTCTCGAACATAATTTTTTTTTTTTAGGCCGTCTGGTTTTCGAGTTTTGACGAAAAATTTAAAACAAACCGTTCCACCCGTTATCTGCGATGTTTGCATAAATACGGGGCTGGAAGTGTAAGATCATAGTGTGCGGCAATGAGTATGACCTGGTGCGCGAGCATGTACTCTCGCAGGAAGGCTTCCTGCTGCTGCGGCGGCTGCGGGCCGGCGGGCGCGAGCGGCGCGCGCAGCCAGCGCAGCGCGTCGCGCGGCAGGCGCAGGGCGCCCGCCAGGCGGCCCAGCGCGAACTGCACGTGGTCTGTTGCTAGCCGCCAACCGCTGCTCTCGTACACCTACCATGTTTATATCGCAGATGGATTGTCGAATCCGCTGTTGCACATAACCGCTAGCTGTTTTACAAAACAGTTCCATTGTGTAAAACAGCTGAACGATGTTTAGCGATTTTCCATAATTACTGAACTTTAACACGCAGCATTGCATAAACGTTTTGAAGAACATAACGCCCCTTAAAATTTTTGTGTAGGGGCATGGAGTTTAAATTACGACGACCTCTACACTTATGCTAGCAATTTTAATTATCATCATTCATCAGGTTTGAATTGAGAATGGACAAAATGAAAATGTTTGCAGTCGATACTATTTAGAGCTCTACCTCATTAGTGCGTTGCGTCGTTGCTGCGTCAACGCTGCGTTGTTATCCATTATTTTAGCGCGAAGTTTCAACGGATCGGCGGACGAGAGAGGAAGCGGGGGGAGGGTGATGCGCTGCGCTATCGGAGCTCCGGTGCGACGACGGACAGCAACAATAGAACACGTAGAACACGTTTGGTCCGATCCATTGTGGAGACTGAATGAGGTGCGTGCGTCGTCCCCTTGCGCTGCGACGTCTTGCGTCGCCGCGTCGTCGCAACGCAGGTGTGGCATACAATGCGTTAATCCGTTGCGACGACGCAACGCAACGCACTAATGAGCCATCGCCCTTATTGTTTACTGTTGCTTTTACTTTGAAATTGTACCTATACCTACCTTACCTTTGTATTGTACCTGTATGTTTTGTAATTTTTTAATCTTAATACTTTTTAAGACCAACCTAATTGGGAATTATGTTTTTTTTTGTTACATTTTTGATGTGTTTGGTGGAAGATTATTATTTATTTTGCTCTAATACGTATACGTTCAAATAAAGAAAAACAGTCTCACCTGGTAAGCCTGTTTGTAACATCTGTATGCATGTTTCTTTTGGCCTGCTTTTGAGAATCTGTGGCCCGCCAGTACCATGTGGAATGCGTATTTTCTGCACATGCCTTTTGACGCAGGGCCAGATAAGAAACATAGCGCCGCTTGTTCCAGTAACATAGCACTACGCAAGTCGCTATCCTCTGACGTCATACGGATCAATTGTTTGGCTGCCTCACCATGCAGCCCTGAGCCACTTAAGCAAAGCACGGATAGTAAAGTGGCTCTGACAGCATACTGAACCATCCTGTAAAATAATGGTATCTTTACTTAATTTCTGTATCGCGTTTCATATTGTTAGAGGTGCACAGTCATGTGTGTGTGTATGGGGAGCTCTAGGTCCTGTTATAAGAAAATGATAACAAGCTCTTTAATCGTTTTTGTGCAGTTTGGATGTGCCTGTATGCCATGCATGATCTTGCTTAATACGATACAGGCCCTGTATCGTATTAAGCAAGATCAAACCCGACACTGCCCGCATCTGACTAGCACAGAATGACAAAACATTCAACAAATAGTTTGTTCCAAAAGTATCTGATACAAGTGTAAACAAACCCTGTTTGTTCTTGCGCAATTTCTCACTAAGGGGAATTAGTAACACCAGTAGAGAAATATTCAAGTAATGAAGAAGATTAATTTTCGACTCTGCTAGATGTACTTACTAAAGCACAAAATGCAAGCATGCATAGCCTGTTGCCATCAAAATCAAAGGAGAAATAATTTTTTAGTATCCTATTAAAATGTCATTATTAACCGATTTAAAAAAAAGAGGACTTTATGCATTCGGCAGGTATTTTTCATGTTTAAAATCACGGTTAGGACCAAAAATGGTGTTGATAACAAAAAAAAGTAAGTAATTGTTATAAGTGTAAAATAAGTGTTTTTTTTTTATTTATTTCCTCGTAAAAGTGTAGAAAAAAGTCGTTTGATTCTCGTGTACATTTGTTATTCCAGTCAACGCGGGATTTCAGTCCGAGCCGGAAGCGATAGCGCAATGGAGCCGAAAACTTTCCACACTTGCATAAAAATGTACTATCAATGTGATATTCCATGAACTTAACAAAATGTAGAAGAACACTACTAACCTACAGGTATTCAGATAAGTTACAATGCTCTCTTCCATGTAGCCGTGAGTTTTCCGATTAGAGTCTCCTGCCATGAAAGCACTTATAGCTGCCATTTCCAGCGCGCCTGCGTAGCAAAGCCAAGCACTGTCGGCGTAAAACTCTCTTTTGGCGGTATGATATGCATCGAACGCACGCTGCCATTGCCGACACATAAACCAGAGATCGCCTAATCGACGTAGTTGTAATTCAGGACAGTCCGTTGTATATCTGAAATAAATTGAATAGTTAATGTATATGTGAGTAAAATGCAGCTTGTGGTTTTCTTTTGATGAACACATACATAACAGCGCTGCTGCCTGTAGTATTGCCGGCCTTTCCAGTACCAAACCACCGTTTTGTGGCTGACAGTAAGGATCTACTCACACCTTTTCTGTTTGCAACCTGTAATTTTTATTTGAATATTGTTATGTTTGAAGTGTAAAATTTTCCATGTGATGTAGCATCTAGGCAAAAAAAGTTTAACAAAAAACTTATAGTACCCAGCTGAATTATTACTCTTTTCGAATAGGTATTATTTCTATATTAGGTCTTAGAATAAAGTTAATTAGTGCCAATCGTTGTAATTAATGCAATAGCGTTCATTATACAAAAATGTACAACTCACAACTTCGGATAACTGTGATATTTGTTTCTCCATGTAAGGTAACAATGCCTTAGAGGCATACTCTTGCAAAAATTTCTTGATGCCTTCAATATCACTTGCATTCAAAGCCGTGCCATGAACTTCTGTAGAACAATCTAGGCCTTTACTAGCTACGTTCATACTTTCGGAACTTCCCGAGAATGAATGAGTCTGAAAACAAATTATTTTATTTATTCACATGATTATGCAAATAGGCATTCATCTTTTAAAATAATGAGATTGTAATTGTATTACCTGCAAACTATTTGCATTATCATAAACATCTGTTTCAGTAGCCGTTAGTGGATGAGCAGTTTCTGAATTAATTGAAGAAATAACTGTGTTCTCATCTGTAATTAAATTAAAAGAATAATGCAAATGGATATATCCCAAGACTTAAAGCATTGATTTCAAATAAACCATTTACGGGCACTTTTGAATTGTCAAGGAGTCATTCAGTCAGAAAGTTGAAGCTAGTTGCCTATTCCAAAGGGTAGCAGGTTCCTATGGAGAAGAACGGGCAAGAAACGCCATGGACACTCTTTTAAATCAAATTATTTTGTTCCAAAATCTGGGTTACATTCATGTTAAAATTGTGAAAACAATATAGAAAGAAATGCATGTTAAAAGGGTCCAGATTAAAACGTATTTTTTTTTTTTTTTTATAAAATAAGCTATGGCAGTTAAGAGATGACCAGTTAAAACTGATGGCGACTATTCAGGAACATGGCGCATGACTTAGCACCATTTACCTCAACCAAATGATCCAACACAAGTGCTACCATCTGTGAGAAATTTGAGTGAGTGTGAAATTCTCAATGTGCCTGGGCACATTAAACTCCATGAAACACACACCCTAATGGTAGCTAAGGGAGTGATCACACTTTTGGACGCGGAGACGGGTTGAGCTGATCAGAACGAGCTTTATGTGCATATTAATCACACAAATGTGCTATTTATGATGATTAAGTTAGTTAGAACAAATTTTAATGCATGGATAATAACAACCTGACATATTATTTGCTGCAGCCGGTGGGAATACTGGTTGAGGTTCAGCTGGCGTGGTGGGTAGGTTAGTGAGTGAAGAAGACATTTCATTCTGGAAAATATAAAACAATTGTTACTAGCTCCTCCAAATAAAAAGGATAAACATGAGAATGAAAACAATTACATTTGCTTGTGATGATCTTTTAACATACTGAGCCCACAAATCAGTTGACACATTTTGATCTAAGGTACTTTTTGAGTTTATTGATAGCATAAAGCAGTTGTTTGCTCCAAAGGTCTGTTTCAGTGTTTCAAAAGTAGCATCTGCCCTGTAACAAAGTGTACAAATTAAAATTACTTTCATCAATTTCAAAAGTTGTATAAAGTAATAACAGTTGAGTAGACTTACTTTTCTTTAGAGACTGCAGAAACATCATGAAGAAGAAGATAAGACTTCAACACACTACTGTTGAACCACTTAGGTAATTTAGGAGGAGCAACATTTTGTAACAGAGCATACTGTTGATTTAAATTGTTGAAACTATCTATCACATTCTCATCCAATGTTGTGCCTACTATAATACAAGATATAAAATGTTTGGTAAATTCATGATCTGAGGGAAACTGGACTTCTAAATAAGTCTCCCTCCAGGCATCAAACCAGTATGTTGATTGAGGAACCTCAAATTTTCGGCCATCTGGAAACAATAAAGTCAATTAGGAGTTATATATGTACCATATTAAAATTAAATTGATTAAGTATAGTAGTATTACGTATAATTATGCTGCAGAGTAGTACAGAACAATTTACTTGACACGTCTGTTACTATTGCGGAGCGTGCGGGCCTGCTGGCTGAGGGTAAGTGGGAGTCTTTGGATTCATGCACTACCGTCGTCGGATATAGGCACTTTGTTCGACGATACTACTTTCCACCTAAAAACACGACGTGTTGCCACGACAAAAGCCGAACGTCGTGTCCGAGTTCGCAACAAGTCAATCGTCATCCTGAGGATGCCTCGTTGAGAAGTGAAACACGTGTCGATTTCTTACAGGGTTCTTTATGACTCTTTAAGCGGATTAAGAACGCGGCGACTGTTGAATTGGCCATACAAACGTAATACCTAAATCATTTGCAATAGGAGCATATTTCCACCACACAGTTTTTTGGAAAAAAAAAAGACCTAAAATGAAGTTTAAGCGAATTGAATTTCGCACATTTTTACAGCGTAAATGACGTTTTCATACTGTTTTTTCTGTATTATAAACAACAATATTTGGAATATTGTTTCTGCAGAAGCATAGCTTATATTATCAAGTTAAAAAATATTTAAAAAATTATGAAAGAATATTAAGTTATTATCATTCATCATTTTTGGTATTATGGAACACATCCAAAGGGGTTTGAAGATTTTGGCCCTAAAATCAGCCAACATTATGATTTTATTTCAAAATCGAGGTGCACAATAAATGTCATATATGTGGATAGGGGACACTTATACACACATAAAACTTCATATACCATACCATCATAAAGCGTCACGTTTCTGAGATATTCAAAGATAAAAATAACAATTGTTATAACGAATTTATTTATTTATGTTGTAGTTACTTCATGTTATTTTTTTTTTATTTACATATGAATTAATTGACTACACCTAGTGGATAAAACATAAGATTTTTTAATCATATTCAGTACAAATAATATCATCCAAGAAGGCAGCGGGAGGCTGAATAGGATTTTCTTGGTATCGCGCCCTTGCCATGCACCATATAATACATATACCATATAACACACGTCCTCATTCGGCGGAGGGTATAGTATACATAATATATTTTTGTCTCTTTCGCTCTTAACTAAAATATTACCAATATAGATGCAATTATGTTTTCATAGTTCAATAAACTGAAGACCAATAATTTTTTTCTTTTATTCACGGTTCAGTTTTTGTCTTATATTTCGGTGAATAACTCCGAAACCTGACGCTTTAGGATATTATGTCATATATCATTTTTTGTTTGTATAAGTGTCCTCTATCTAAATATATAACTTTCAATTTTCTACGCGATTCTGAAAAAAATCAAAATGGCGGCATCATGTTAGGGCCACCCTCCATACAAAATCTTCAAACCCCTTTATCATAAATTCCGATAGCTGGTAACAACGCTAACAACACACATAACACACAACAGACACAGACACAACAACACAACAGAACAATATTCCAAACGCATTTTCCTCCCATCTCGACTTGCAGTTGCGAGCCGGACCCTTAACACTTTCGACTCCACCCATTTTCGTCGAGTTCATACACCATGCCGCCTTATACATAATTATATTGCAAGTGGACCTCCCGGCATTACGTTTGCGCTAAAGTTCATCACCGCGGATGGTCAACGGCATTAGGTTTAAAACCGTGTTATAAAACAATATAAAACGAAGTGAAATTGTGTTTTCTCGGATTCTTGTTGCTACACGTAGCTTCCAAACTTTTTCAATTTTTTTGTGAATATTGACACCGGTAACCGTGACAAAAAATACAAAAAAAGTCTTTGATTTGAAAACCAACGCATATGCTAATAAATCTTGTTAAAATATACATCTGATTTTATTTTCACGGTTTATAATGCTGTATTAGCTAAGAAAAACCTACATGTAAATTGAGCCCTCCGCGAGGGCTCCCGGCACCTCAATGCGACTAGGTGAACCCTCCAGGAGGGCTCCCGGCACTTAACGTGTTAAGTTACTAAATATAAGTAGTCTATTGTATTTTATAATGGATTTCCGCAAAGACATGCCTGAGTCAATTAACTACTTTTCACCTCGCTGCCCTTTTTTATATTTAGTCATATATCCTCATCGATAGCCTACGGCTTGGGAGAACGGAGGGTTATGTCGGACTCCTACCGACTGAAACCCCACTGTTCCTACTACTACCACGTGTCGGGGGCCCGGGAGATACATGTACATTCGCCGTACTCCCGACAGGTATCAGCCCGCCATGCCTAACGGGTTCCATCACCCTGCACGTCCTCCCATAATTGCGCGTATGCAACACTGTGTGCCTCCTCTTTAGGCCTAACTGTTCGGGCGACGACACTTTACGTGTAAAGGAGGTACCCAAATTTTTATTTTAGTTTACTGATTTGTCGTCGTGATTAATATGCATGCATAAAAATGCCAAATTACAGCTTTCTAGTACTAAAAGTCTCTGAGATAAGCCGCGGGCAGATGGACTTTGCCAAACTATAAGGGCTCCTTGTTGACTATGGAACCCTAAAAAAGCTTCTGGCACAAAACCTACCTATTTCAAGAGATACAGTTTTGTCATGGTAATTGTGTAATACAGCATTGTTTAACTGTCTTCTAGCTTCTGTAGGTTGTAATGGTTTCCAATTTACATCTCTTACAATTAGCTTCCAATTCTTAATAGAACATGTGTTCCCACTAGAGTCCCGAAATTGACCTGAAATTTAATAAAAATTGGTGAATCTGTAAAAACACACCTCTCATTATATTTTTATTTTGATAACATTTTAGACAGACATCACCATTTAAATCATCCCTAATAGTTACTTGCCCCAGCTGCATCTACTCAAAGTCACTTATGAAATGCTGAAACCTTACTTTAATGCCAGAGTTCCTGTTTTTGATATATCTACCTTCCTATCTTTAGGCCACCTTTAGGCAAGTTATAATACTACTTCTCCTGTAAGTATGCCTGCTTTTTATCACCAAAGATGATCATTTTTTATCACAAAACACATCAATTAATTTGGCTGAAAAGCTTCATCTTAATCATCTTCATCTTGTATTGAAGCATTTCTTAAAGTATGTTTTTAAGTAGAGCCGTCTTATTTTTTTTAACTGGCTTGCAATTTACAAAATGGGTTGGGCTTGCAAATTATTAATTCAAATCATAATTTAATTTAACTACATTTACTTTTTTTTATTTTGTCAGTGGTTGATTTTCAGAAAGTTCAATACTAATTCACCCACAATAAAAACAGTAAATAGTTCCTAGTCAGACAGACCCCATCTTAGGGGCGGGTTCAATTCCTCAAGATGACATCAAAGAAAAGTTATGAAGCAAAACATTTTTATCAGCCTGTGAATAAAATGAACACTCAGCCTAGGAACAACACCCCCAGTAGAAACATTAGAACAAGAAACATTAGGTGAGGATACCTTCCCAGTCCATCGTTGTGAACGGTAGTAACATTTCAGTAAAGGATAAATTATTCTTAGACACGACATTTTCTACTTTTGGACTGCACAGAACTGCGATTATGGGTGAAAATGAGTCCTGAATAAATTCCTGCGCTGTTTTTCCTAATCTAGCCATATTTACTATGACTTCATTCACACTTAAACTCTTTTAACATCAAAAGAACACTAAATTATTACGGAATCAATAATCTTTAAAAATAAATCAAATAGCTGAGTCAAGTAAATCGTGTAATAAAAAAACTAATAATTGTTTTTCGTATCAATCTGTCTGTCTGTGAATGTCTCTGTGTGTGATTCGGTCATATTTGACATTGACTTGATTGACAAGACAGTTTACATGACAGTGACACAAAGTTATAGAATATTTTTTGGCATGGAATTAGAAAGTATAATTGTAGGCCAATTCCGTAATTGAAAACGTTAAAAATCTCGTCAAAAACTCTTTTCAGCGATGATGTCACCAAGTTAAATTAGTTGAAACTTCCCAAACGTAATGGGTTTCGATATCACCATAGATGGTTTATGCTCAAAACACACAGAAAGCGGGTGCGTGTCGGGACGGCAGTACGGCGGGCTTGTATATACTGTAATTCCTATTATTATAAAGACGTAAAAGAAAATTTTAGAAATTCCACCGGAAAAGTCGGAAATACACTCGGGCGACGCCGGGCACGAACGAGGCGGTATTATTTGCGGCACGATAACGCGGAAGAGCAAATAAAAACGAGTGCGTCTCGGGATGCTCGACGGAAGTGATAACGCGGTGAGGGACTGCTGCCGTATGCAGCAGTCCCTCGCCGCGTTATCACTTCCGAGACGCACTCGTTTCGTCGAGCGTGAGAGAAAGGGAAGCCAGACAGACTGGCGCCGTAACGCATTATGTTACGAAGCGGTCGGTTTACCCTCCCATATGAAGTTATCACTTCAAAAAGCGTGTGCGGATCGGGCGCGGAGCGGGACGGGAGCGGGAGCCGCGCAAGCTTTTAATGTGGTGACATTCATAAATATAATACAAGGAATTACATTATGTACAGACGCCAGCAGCACATCAACCTACTCCAATCTTTCAAATTTTCCCAATCAACATTCAACCTTATTCTTTAGCAATAAAGTTGAAAATCTATTAAACAAATTTGACAGATAAGGTAGTAACTCGATGTGCTGGCGTCTGTACCTAGACTACCTAGAGCCCGCCGTACTCAGTTCCGGCCCGCGCCCGACACGCACCCGCTTTGTGTGTGTATTGAGCTTTATTAAAACTAGCGTCTCAACACGATAAAACAAAAAAAAACTGATTTCGTCAACTCATTACTATCTACCGACTACTAAGCGTAGGTACTCAAATAAAAAAAAGTTATTTTGGTTGGTTACACAGGAATTAAGGATTATCCAGCGCGACACGAACAATTTCTAAGAAAACTTCACGGTATAACAATAACCGGTGTCGCGTCGCGCGACATGCTGGTCTGCACAAGCCTTTATGGTGTAACTTTTGTTTGTACATACCAAAATTCTGTTGAATAATATGCTTGTTTAGTTGTTTTCCTCTTTCCAGTTATGTGTTTTTGTAGTCGGGTTTTTTCATTTTCTCATTCCAAATTACAATAAACACATCATTTGTATATATTTTTGTAATCACCTTTTAAACCCTGTGAAACGGATTTAACGACATACCATTCATCAAAATCCGTTCAGCCGTTACGAAGGGTCATAGAGACGGACATACACACACATGCGTACAGGTCAAACACATAACACTCCTTTTTTGGCTTCGCCGCAGTCTGGTAAAAAAGAACATCGGTCTTTTTTTTTTTTGTTTTATCGTGTTTAGATATCGATAACTCAGAGTAATAGAGATCGATAACCATCACGTCTACAGAGTTTCGCTAGCTTATTCAATATAACCTTTTATATAGCATGTTTTGATAAATGCGTAGCGTCCCTAGATCGACAGGTCAACTCAAAGCTGCAACGGCTCTTCCTTCAAAAGGCCTTTCCAAATATTGCTCTGCAGATTCACATAATATCACATAATTTTTTTTTCTTTTCACAGACTCTCACATTAAATTTTTCTCTGATTTTGTATGTCTTTTTTTATATAGGGCATCTCGTAGCTGGCCTCTGAGGCCATGTCTACAATTGTACTTACTCGGTCAATTCTGTGGCTGCCTACCTCCTAAAAACTCAAAGCCTCCAGCCAGGGGCAAAACTATTCTAAAAAATTAAAACTAGGCGAGCGCTCGCTTAGGGCACCCCCTGCGTCGCGTACCGTCGTTCGCGTAACGCCAGGACGGACACGTATCTATTATTAAAACATTCAACCGATGATGCGTTAGTGCGTTGAGCATACTAACGAAGTTATGCCCGACGCATCTTGTATCAGATGTGCAACTACCCTTAGGCTGCCTGTCCATTGGAGCTGAGAGGAGAGGAGCGGAGATGTGATATTAACCAACAGAATCCAAACTCGGCTCCAGAGTTGCGATTCTATTGGTTAATATTGGCACATCTCCGCTCGTTTCCGCTCCAGTGGACAGGCAACCTTAAACCCCTGTCCGCGTTGATGCTCTCTCGGAGTAATAGAAGCTTTGCCAGTGAAAACCGTGCAGCGCCGCGCCTCGCTCAGGGTTGCCAGATGTGTTTTTATTTATCCCCACATTTTAAAGAATTTTTCTCCAAAATGATACGATTTTTCTAAGTTTTACCCGTAGACAGAGTATTCTACTGTCTACCGTTTTACCCAAAGACAAAAAGTTTGTATGTACTATCAAGAAATTGTTTTGTAATCATTACGGAAGTTTTTTATGACGATTTTTAAATAAAGTTCCCACGTTCTATTTGGCAAATGAACATAAAATATAACTTACCAGAAAACTGCTATCTTGATTTTGACATCTACATTAATATTATAAAGAGGAAAGATTTGTATTTTTAACCGACTTCCCCAAAAGGAGGAGGTTCTCAATTCGGTTATGTTTTTTTTTTTTTTTTTTTTTTTTTTTTTAATGTGTGTTACCTCATATCTCCGTCATTTATGAACCGATTTGGAAAATTCTTTTTTTATTTGAAAGGATATACTTCCCGATTGGTCCCATTTTTATCAAAATTTAGTTCTGATGATGGAATCCATGACAAATTGAGGGAACTCCTCAAATATTATAGGCATACACATAGCGATTTCGGTATTTTCAGCAACCAGTTAAGCATTTGCATTCAGAAAGTATCATTTGGTGAAGTGGAACTGATGAAGAAGTCCACAGATGGCCACCAGAATTTCTCAATGATAAGTATTTCACGGGTGGCGTCATTAATGAACCGATTTAGAAAATTATTTTCTTATCTGAAAGGTATACTTTCAGATTGGTCCTATTTTGATCAAAATTCAGTTCTGATGATGAAATTCATGACGACTTACGGGAAATCCTCAAAAAAAATTATAAGGAAACCAGGATCTGTTGATGGCATCCCAGACAAATCGAGGGGAACCTTCAAAACCGTAGTGGCGACTAGTGCGTTTGTAATTTTTTTTCATTAAGTATTTTAAAGCACTACTATTTAATGAAGGTCTGGAGTCGATCTGGTGATGGAGCCGAAAGACAGTTGAGGGAACTCCTCAACGATTTACAGCAATTACCTGGTGTTTGGGCTTGATTAATTTGTATTGATGAGAACTTTACACTTAGATGGGTTGTGACTGTCATTAGGGGTTTGATGATGAAGACGAAGGACAGTCAAGGGAACTCCTCAACGTTTTACAGTAGCTACCTGTGTTTGGACTTAATTCATTTTAAGAATGATAAGATGATAACTTCCGTCTGTCACTGTTAATTGTGTCGCTGGTAGTGTTATTCGAACTTGTGTGGGGTAGGTAGGTACCAAAACTAAAAAGTGAAAAATAAAAACTTTTAACAAAAAAAAAACAACCGACTTCCAAAAAAAACACTACAAAGTGAAAAATAATTTTAATTTCGGAAGTCGGTGGCAAAAAAACGAAAATTCAAAACCAAAGACACCGACTTCCGAAATTAAAATTATTTTTCACTTTGTAGTGTTTTTTTTGGAAGTCGGTTGTTTTTTTTTTGTTAAAAGTTTTTTGTATGTAACAAATAAACTTAAAAACTACTGGACCGATTTCAAAAATTCTTTTGTCGTTAGAAAACTATATTATGACTGAGTAACATAGGCTATATTTACCACTAGAAAAAAATAGAGATCCTTAATAAGAAAATTGCAATAATGTAACCCAAAGTAGCAAAATTTTGGCAATAAAAATCATTGTTTGGCGTGCGCTGAGAAAACTATTGATGATACATAAAAAATATGAACTACATGATTAGAGTACTCATTATTATCTACAAAAAAGTCCGCGAGACCATATGTCCAACTATTGTAGTTATGTCACTATAGCTACTTCTTTACATTTTAACAGTTGATAGAAATGCTGATCAAAATCAGACCATGTTATCCATACCTTTATTAACTCTTATCCAAATAAATTATTTCGTGTTCAAGACTGTTTTAATACCTGTTGATTTCTTTTTGAATTAATGAAATCGGACTTTCCGTTCAAAAGATATTACGAAATTAAAAATGTCAATATACACCAAGAATACACGCCGACGATGCACCGGTCACAATAGTGAGTGACTATTTAAACAAACCGTTATTTATTAGGGTCTATTTCCATTGGGTCTGTTCAAGGGCGATATTGTCACCAAGAAACGACTCAGTAAATGAGATCAACAATATGATCATGGAAAAAGTACCCGGTGATTTTAAATGTTACAAATCTGTTGACACCCTGTGCAACATCGAAGATACAGTGCACTACCCACAAGAATTTTTAAATTCCCTCAATCCTGCCGGCTTGCCACCCCACGAACTAAAATTAAAAGTAGGTACTCTCATTATGCTATTGAGAAATTTAAGCCCTCCCAGTATGTGTAATGGCACAAGACTTTTGATAAAGGAGTTAAGAGACAAGGTTATTGTAGCAACTATCATCACCGGCCCCGCAGCCGGTCAGCTCGCTCACATTCCGCGGATCCCGATGATACCGACGGACTTGCCTATTACCTTTTAAAAGCTTACAGTTTCCTGTAAAGATATCGTTTGCCCTTACAATAAATAAATCCCAGGGACAAACTTTCTCGATGGTTGGCATCGACCTAAGGAAAGAGTGCTTTTCTCATGGGCAATTGTATGTTGCTCTTTCTCGAGTCTCCTGAAAATCAATGTTTTGTTTCCACCTACAAATACCACTGCCAACACAGTGTACAGTGAAGCTTTAAGGTAAAAATATTTCAAAATAAAGCCTTGGAATAAAAATATAAATAAAGAAATTAAAAAAATACATGAAAATACATAAAACAACAAAAAAATTCAAAATATATAAAACAAAATGTCCACCCGTGCGAAGCCGGGACGGGCCGAAACTGTAAAACAACTCTGCGAAAGTGTAAAACAACAACAACTTAGAATAAATAGAATAATTTGGAAGTAGAATGAACCAAACCACAAACTAGAGATAGGAGCTAATAAACGAGCGTAGAGGTACCTACCTACCTACTGTTTTATAGGGTGCGTTCGAAAAATTTGATACATTCTACGGATGCGTTATGAAACTATAAAAATAAAAACCCCATAATTGCAAAAAAAGAATCAATCTGGTAACACTGGCCTCGCTTGATGTGTGCCGGCCCATACTCGGCGATTTTAACTATTTTTATACTCGAACATACCTCTCGTGTAAATGGGAATAAGGCTGCCTGTCCACTGGAGCGGAGAGGAGAAAAGAGGAGCGGAAATGCGTCAATATTAACCAATAGAATATTGACTTCACCCCTGAGTTTAGATTTGATTGGTTAATAATGGCACATCTCCGCTCCTCTCTTCTCCTCTCCGCTTCAGTGGACAGGCAGCCTTAAAGTGTAAGTTTGTTGCATTCATAATAAAAACCAAATTAATGTCCATATCGTTAATATTTAATGAAAAATTCATTTTACAAAAATTCAGGTATACCTATTCAACCAATTAAAAGTAATAAAAATTTATTTACGACGAAAATACGAGCTCGTAAATGCATTACTTACATAAAAATATAATCCAATAATATCTTAAATTAGGTATAATTTTAAATAATAAAAAAAAACTATTTATATTCGGGAAACAAACTATAAAGCAATAATTGCTCGTTTAAAAATTGTTTGAGCTGGCTATGGTTTTGTATCTATCCGCTTGTTTAAGGCGAAAGTGCTGCCCGCGAAATTGCAATACTTTTTGCAACTATTAGGCTGCCTGTCCACTGGAGCGGAGAGGAGAGGAGAGAAGCGGAGATGTGCCAAAATTAACCAATAGAATCGCACCTCTGGAGCGGAGTTTTGATTCTTTTGGTTAATACTGACACATCTCCGCTCCTCTCCGCTCCGGTGGACAGGCAGCCTTAAGCCCAGTTTCGCGAGCTTGATAATGTGTCACATTAATTTTGCGAATATTTTCGTTCGAGAAAATGTCTGATAGGCCGTTATTGCTTTATATATTTTTTTTAAATATTAAAATTATAAAATTGCCTTGCTAGGAGTGTGCATAATTTTAACCAAACAGAAACCAGTCTGCTGGTTATTTCTTAACGATTAAAATATCTGAAAACATTGTCTACGTCTCCTAGCCTGGCTGTAATATGTAAATAAAAAATGACACTTCTGCCCAATCATGAAACTATCAAAACCATTTCGACGTAATGCTGGGTCCTACCCCTTCCCCAACTGCGTCTATCGCTATAAAATAAAATCGTTTCTATTATTATGCCAATTTGTAGTGTACCAATTATTTTTTTTGTTTTTTAATTACGAAGCCACCGTGTTGGCACTATAACTTCCGAGCAAAACATGCAAAGCTTCGGCACGCATTAATTTGTGACGATAGACGCAGGTGTTGTCCATAAGGCTTCACAATGCGCATGTCTTTGGTTTCGTAGCGGAAACTGTATTGAATTTAAAAAAGATGATGGTAAAAATAAGGAATATACAATGAGTATTGCGTCACTATTATATAAAAATTTAAAAAAAAACTGTGTCGTCTGCCGTCAGTGCTCAACAACGAGCAGAAAACAAGTTTTCTTATAGTGACGTTATAGTGGAATGGTGAATAAAGTGCTTACAACCGAAAGCATTTGATTTGTTTTATCTAAAAAAATAATACTTATTTATATTCCTATATCCTAAATGAGTCTTAATCAAAACTTAAAAGACAACCTATAACATTAATACAAAACAATATTTTAATTAACTTAATTTAGCTAGTTGCACCATTTGAACGGAAATCGCGTAGACCTTTGAATATGGTAATAACGCGTAATTTCACGGAAACTAACAAGAACGATGTACCAGTAAAGCTAACTCTGTATAGTCAAATATTGATTAAAAATCTCCAATACATTCTGTGCAAATAAAGGTAGCTGCCAAATAATACTATTTACACAGTAAAAATTTAAGCATTCAACTGTAGCATATCTAAATGTAATATTCAATTAGAACAGACTATGCAGAATCATCTTCACTCAGCTACGGATTTAATATTTCGATTAGGGTCAGTAGAATAAAATTGAGACAAAGTACTCTCTTTATTTCGTTTACGTGTGTTTTCTTTTAAGGATGATTTGAAATAAAATTATGAATTCTTTTTGCTGTCATTGAATTTATTTTTACTAGAAAATTATTTACATATTTTAACTATCTTAATGAACATTTTTCATATAATTTAGGCACTGCTTATACTTAAGTTATACGTTACGTTTTTCGACAGAGCTGTTAATATAATTGTATCAAAAGTATGTTACATATTATTACTATTAAGAATAAGTAGTAGCTTTAGTCAACTATCCTGAACCTGACTCTACAATCGAAATATTAAAGTTTAATCCGAAGTTTCTGACAGTCGGTACTTTCGCTGAAGTGAGATATGCAGCAACTTATAACGCCATGATGTCGTTACCGTTATCAACATAATTGTTGAAACCGCATATTCTCAGTTCTTAAATTCACGAGTCAAATTAGGTACATACTTTATACAACTAACATTACTCAAAGTTCGAGTTGAACATGTTTATGTTTAGATCTTCAAAGGTGGCGGTCCCACTCTGGTCCAGTATCTGCAGCATGTCGGACAGCTCGTGCGGCGCGTGCGCACCCTCCGCGCCGCCCGCGCCCGCGCCCGCCGCGCCGCCCTGCCACGACCACATGCCTGCGACAGCGCCGGGGGGTGAGTATGGAATAGTACGGCCGTAAATTTTTCACAATCTTACAATAATCATAATACGGACTGGCTTTATATAATAGTAGATTATATAAAGCCAAGTGAAATATTCACCGAGGGGATAAAGCAGTGCGACATTCTTATGTCGCGGACGTTGCGACATAAAAATGTCGCACTGCTTGGAAGAGTTGGAAGATCCCGGTCGTTTTGGTATTTTTTTTTTGTAGCCATGTAAACAGCTGTAACATGTACAGCTTTAATTTAAGTTTTACCTTTACGAGTAAATTAAAAAAAAAACTAGATGACTAATGTCACTAATTTTGTATTTAAAAGTACAGACGCCAGCGGCAATGACCTCTCGCGTCCGGCCCTGGTTCATGCCATGGTGCGGAGCGAGAGGGCATGGCAGGCTGTCACCTCCTTCTGCGAAGCAGTAATGCTCGTGAAGGAGGAGGCGGGGCGCGAGAGGCAGAGACTAAGGTCGCTCCCTCGAGCCCCTAGCCGCCGCGGTAGTAGACGCCCCGGGCGTCGGGAATCCATCGCGGATTTCCGGCCACCGTAGGCGCGGGCTTGCGGACGGAGAGTGATGGGTAGCTCTCCGTCCGATCAGGACCAAGCCCGGGTCGACGGCGCGTAGTGTTCCACGCGCGCCTCAAAGAGTCGTCAGCGAAGCTGAAGGGGTCCGTTTGGGCCGATGCCTACCACTGGGGTTGCGGATAAGTCCTTAGGGGAAACCGTGGCCCTGGTCTAGGCAAGGGAAGGAACACGGGTGGGTTTTAGTCAGTAAAAGTCTGACACGCCCTTCCGCTCCGCCCAGAGCGGGAGAAGTCATTTGATGATTTCCCACCCAAAAAAAAAAAAAAAAAAAAAAAAAAAAGCACATCAACTTAGTCCAATCTTTCAAATTTTCCCAATCATAATTGAACCTTAATTTTTTAACGATAAAGTTGAAAATCTATTGATGAAATTTGACAGATTGTAGTAACTTGATGTGCTGGCGTCTGTTCTCTAAAACAATACACATCTAAATGAAATTAAAATTCAGAGTCTGCGCCTTATACTTTAAAAAAATATGGTATTTAAATGGAAAATTTGGGTCTTTTTTAATAAAACAATAAAAAGTCGATAAAAAATTCCACAGGGCATGAAAGATGTTAAGGGGTCTGAAAGGATAGCAGATGACCCCTTCAGTCAACCATTTCAATTTGGCACACGTTGCACCAAACACCCTGTATAATCTGACATTAACAAGCAGGTGGTGTGAAAATGGACAAACATAACGATGCCCTAGGAGACACAAGTGAATGTCCCGACAACCCAGTAGACACGTCTAGCAAAGAATGACGAGGACAGCCTCCAATTAGATGGGATAGCGGTCGCAGCCTCGCCGGCCGCCGCTGTAAGTGTTTGTCTCGTGCGTGCTAGTGGCGAGGTACTCACCGTGCAAGGGTTGCGGGTGGTGGTAGTGCGCGGCGGGCGGCAGGTAGGCGGGTGCGGGCAGCGAGCGCGCCGGCGACGCGTCCGCTGCGCCTCCTGCCGCCTCGCCGCGGTACGCCTGTGTCTCGTGCGTACTAGAGGAGTGGTACTCACCGTGCGAGGGGTGCGGGTGGTGGTTGTGGTGGTAGTGCGCGGCGGGCGACAGGTAAGAGGGCGGAAGCGGCGAGCGCGCCGGCGACGCGTCCGCCGCCTCGCCGCGGTACGCGTGTGTCTCGTGCGTACTAGTGGAGTGGTACTCACCATGCGAGTGGTGCGGGTGGTGGTTGAGCGCGTCGGGCGGCGAGCGCGCCGGCGACGCGTCTGCCGCGCCTCCTGCCGCCTCGCCGCGATACGCCTGTGTCTCGTGCGTGCTAGTGGCGTAGTACTCACCGTGCGAGGGGTGCGGGTGGTGGTTATGGTGGTAGTGCGCGGCGGGCGGCAGGTAGGCGGGCGCGGGCGGCGAGCGCGCCGGCGACGCGTCAGCCGCGCCCGTCGCGCCTCCTGCCGCCTCGCCACTGTACGCGTAGCTCTCGCCGCCGCCACCACCGCTCTGCCAAAACGAATACTTCGTAAAAAACATTATCATTGTAAATACATATTCATCGGATTTTATTAACACCTGCGAGCCGTTTATAGCTGAAAAAAAATACTTTTAAACGCTTGTATGTTTATTAAATGACTAACTACTGAAGTGTTAATGCATGGAATACTTACGGTGCGCAGGGTGGTCCAGGTGGTGTGCGGCGGGGTGTTGGTGGGGCGGTGCGGCGAGTACTCGGGCGCGTAGTGCGGCGCGTAGGGCGGCGCGGGCGCGGCCGGCGCCACGCCCGCCTCGCCCGGAGACCGCGCGGTCACTCCGCCGCCGCCGCTCACTGCCACAAACACATTTAACATAATGATCTGCCCTAACGAAGCTCGGTTGCGGTATCCAGCTATATATTTTGCGCCAATCCAAACGCAACATTTCCATACGCAATCAGATTGGTCGTCATTTCAGGATCAATATGACATTTAACAAACCAAAATCACGAGATACATAGATCAGCAGAGCAACATGAAAGATTTTTTTCTTTAATCGTGCTTAGATATCGATACCTATCACGACTTTGAAGCTAACAAAAACTAAACAAACATATTGTTTTTTAAGTAGACAAGTAATTATACTAATCTCGCGACAATCTAAGAACCCCGATTTGACACCTATCAAAATACTTTGTGTAGTGATGGGAAAAAAAATCGGTTACTTTAAAAACAGATTCTCGAGACCTATCTATGTATCACACTTGAAGAGTTTGTAATCGACAATTTATCAACATTGCTTGAAACGGATTCTCATCGTTTTGTTACACGTCATCAACATACAGAAGTCCACTGCTGGACATAGACCTCTCCAATTGTACTCTGAAATGACGCGCCCCACTATGGCATTTAGGCACACGGTAATGCGATAGTGGGGCGCGTCATTTCAGAGTGGACAAGCTTTATTGACTTAAACTTTCCTATATTGACCTATTAAATATCAAAATAAAGCTGAAACAATTATGTGCTCAGATTTTGTTTTTATATGTTTTTAACCGACTTCAAAAAAAGGAGGAGGTTCTCAATTCGTCGGAATGTTTTTTTTTTAAGTATGTTCCCCGGTTACTCGAAGACGGCTGGACCGATTTCGAAAATTCTTTTTTTATTTGAAAGGATATACTTTCTAGTTGGTCCCATTGTCATCAAGTCAGGATTGGATGATGGAATCCTGGAGAAGTCGAGGGAACTCTTGAAATATTATAGGCACACCTATAGCGATTTAGGTATTTTTTATAGTAACTCTTGAATTTGCTCTCGAAAAGCACCATTTAGTGAAGTGGAACTGATGATGAAGACCACAGATGGCCACCGGAACAACTCAATAACGTGTAGGTATTTCACGGGTTGCGAACTTGCGATTCGATTACTTTAATATGGTTGCCAAGCAATTTATGCCCGTCACAATGCGTAGGGTGAAGAGGAGCTGATGGCGAAGTACCAGAAGAACTCCTCAACAATGAACGTCCCTGCATCGGGAAGAGCAATATTTTGTAAAGGGTGATGAGCAGTTGACATTAGGCTATTGTCACTTAGATAAATTACAAACCGACCCACTAAAAAGCGAGAAAAAAAAACTTTTTTACAAAAAAAACAACCGACTTCCACTATAAAGTAAAAAATAACTAAAATTTCGGAAGTCGGTGGCATGTAACGAATATCCGTGTCTTTGGTTTTGAATTTTCGTTTTTGCCACCGACTTTTAGCGGAAGTCGGTTGTTTTTTTTGTAAAAAAGTTTTTTTAACATTTAAACACAGTCATTATACGTTTCTCTCTTTTCTAAATGTTATGTTTGTAAAAGTATAGATTTTTCAGAACATCGATTTTATTCAGCTAGGAAAAGGAGTAAAACGGTCACAGCACTACGGTAACGAACCCAAAGACATGAATTTGTAATGAGAATATTAATCAACGATTAAATCGTATTTTTGAGTGCATTTTTCCAATAAAAAGTGAAACTTGGTGCTTACGAATGATACTCATTGTTATAGTGTATGGATAACATAGTAATTAATTAGGATTATGAATTAGAATTTTAGATTTCTTACGTAGACGTTCATACAAAGTTATTGCGGCATGTATAATGAGAAACGTCAAATCGGGCTTCTTAGATTGTCGCGAGATTAGGCAGGAACATCGACGCGAAAACTTTTACCATGGATTCAGTACATGATTCTGAACCGGGGAGTTGAAATTTTAAGTCGTTTTTTTTTTTAAATCTGCTGTTTCATAGAAAAGTGCAGTTCCTCCACAGTTAAAATGTATGCAACAGCAGAATGCCACCCTGTATATATTTTTTGTTTAATCATGTTTATATATTATCGATAGGCTATCACGTCTGCGGCGTTTCGCTAACTACTTTAGTTTGACCCTGTATATAAACTGTTAAGCTATTTCGTAGTTTATATAATACTAGCTTCTGCCTACGACTTTGTCCGTGTGAAATTTCTTGTTCCTACGCATCGCCCGCCTGCGCTTTTATTTCGTTTTCGCTTAGCAATCTTTCTAACTTTTTGACTTTTGCTGGGCTCATAAGGGTCATAGCGTGATGATAATCAACCTTGATTATGAAACTATTTAGTTGGATCAGGATTAATATCATGATACGAATATCATCATCTTTCGGTTCTACCCGTGTTTTGATTGACTAATTTGAACACAAAACGGTTATTCGCTGATAATATAGCTTTCTAGAAATAGGTGAAAGAATTTTTTAAATCTATTAAGTATTGTTTGAGTTTATCCATTACAAACAAACAAACATACAAAAAATCAAATCTTTTCCCTTTATAATAAAACCTGTCCGATCCGCGAGGGTATTATTGGGTGTCGTGATAAGATTCTATTCATGTATTTATTTCAGAGAATAATAAACACTAAAAATAATACTTATCAATTAAATGAAATGGTAAAACTTTCATGACATTACTACGGTTTTCTAGAAGAGCGGTAGCCGCCACATAGCGTCTACAATTAACCGGCGAATGTCGTCACTGAGATTTTATTTATGAAACTAAGTTGATGTGTTTTCCTACATAGCGTAAAGAATTTATTGTATTATAAATGGAAGCCAAAACTATTTTTAAATTATTCTATTCAGATAGCTGATAAACAATATGTAAAAAAAACCTGTCCGATCCGGAAGGGGCATATAGGTACTGCAAAAAGTAATTCATTTTTTTTATTATTATTGAAAATAAAAAGTTATTGCTATTTAAAATTCACATTTTTAGTACGAAAATGACCCCAAAAGTTAAGACTTCGAGACAGCAACTAAATGAGAGACGCCCGCGTTCCTTTTTATTTTTCATTGTTTTTGAAAATTACCACATTAATAGACTCCCAGTACTATACAATAACAACACTCATGGATCGAACAGGTTCTTTTTACATGTTGTATGTGCGGGTATGGTTTATCATTCATCATCATCATCATCATCATCAGCCTATTAATGTTCCCACTGCTGGGACACAGGCCTCCTCTCTGTGAGAGGGAGTGGGCTGTAATCTACCACGCGGGCCCAGTGCAGGTTGGTAGATGTCACATGTCTTCGAATTTTTTGGTTCTAAGACATGCCGGTTTCCTCACGATGTTTTCCTTCACCGTTTTGAGAGCAGTGGTGATGAAATTATTTACACAAAGTAAAGCGCCTGCTTGGGTTCGAACCCACGACCTACAACTCGTAAGTCGGGGCCGTTACCACTGGGCCACCACTGCTCTGGTTTATCATTCAGAAGAACCGAATTCTCGGAGTGATTTCGGATTGACGATAATTACCTGGTGGAGCGTGGTGCTGTTGATGAAGGTTAGGCGCTTGCGCTTGATACACGTCACGGTGACGTAGATGGTAATCGTAATTTTCTTCTGGAGCCGGTTCACCGGTTGTGCTTCCTAACGACCGGCTAGTAACACAAAAATATTTTTTAAGTCAAGAAATCTTTATAAAAAAATAATAATATGTAAGTACTTACTAACTTAAACACATACTTAGCCAGTGTGTTAGTGCAAACGATGTATTCCACGTCATCATTGTAAGGGTTTAAAAACGCGAAGGCCGAAGTTCTTAACCAAACCCACTCTCTACTTTTAGTACGAAACCGGTACATCAGTGAGATTATTTGACCTTTCAATTTCAACACTGCAACAAGTTATTGGACATGGTTATTGCCTTTCATTATATAATATCATTTAAACAATAAAGGCTCCCGCAAACAGTCACAACGCGACTCTAATAAAACAATTTCTAAGAAAACATCACGGTAGAACAATTACCGATGTCGCGCCAGTTTGCACGAGCCTTAGTGCAAGTTAAAGTAAAATCAAGTAAGTACCTTGGTCAAAGTTATCTCTCATATGCTGTTGGTCCTCCGGATGATAGAACTCGTAACAAAGCTTCCCCAGTAGATCGGCAGGCGCATACCCGACCACTTGTGTTGCACGCTGGTCGGCAAACGTGAAACGACCGTCCACTGAATGACGCGAAACAAACTCTACTCCGCCGCTACATAAACTGTTTTCTGAAGAGTTAGGCGTCGATGTGACCTAGTAACATTAACAACGACTCATGTATTTGGACTATTACAATAATTATACTAATAATGCCAAGTCAGTAAAATATAGGTACCTGTAGTCTTCCAATCGCGACTAGGCAACAATGAGAGGTGTCAAGTTCTTCCTGAATGGGACGATCCATCTGCATACCTGGAAAAAGGTCTGATATGCCAACATACATAAAACTATGTTCTTTCATGTTTTTAGACAGAAATCATAGCAAATGTTATGTGTAACAAATAAATTTATGCATTTATTTTCGAATTTTAACATAGTAATTATATGTACACTTGGACAGTCAGTGGAATTCATTGTTAAGCAAATTCATGCCCTATGTCAGTTAGGCATGTTATGGCAATTTCATACAACTGTCAAAGAAAGACAGTATTGATTCAAAATACGGTCAATTTAAGTTGGTAGTGTTTGCTTAACAATTAATTTCCCTGACTCTACCTACATGTAATAAATCCTATACTACACTATATGTTCATCATATTTCTTCCGTACCTTAACCAAACTTATTTCACCGAAGTATAAGGTTTAGAACAGCGTGAGCATGACACATACTATACTATACCAAGAAGTATTCAAACTAACACGCGATATTTTTTTAAATCTGTGACTGCATTTTCATTGTGTATAAATTAATGTTTTGGTTAGAATACCTTGAAATATTAAAAAAAACACTTTCGCGGATGTACAATGTTACCTGTAGGAGGCCAATTTTTAATGTATCCAGTGCAATGCACCACGGCGTAATTATGACCATCGTGTGAGGGCCCTAGTGAGTTGCGAGCACGCAGTCTTCCCAGGTGAGCACCTTCCGCGGATCCACCGACGCGCATCCGACATATGAAACCACGACGAGAACCCATTACTTGACGCATGGACGCTGTAATTGATATTAAAATATTTTTGATTATGAAGATTATTGAATACCGAGTGGTATTTTTAGGTAAGTGCCTAATAAAAAAATAAGCTACTTACATTGGTGACCTTCTTTCTTCACTGTTCCAGTCTTAAGATCCAAAATACGACCCGTGTTTTGAGGTTCTTGAGTGCTTAGCTGTTCCCTGACTTTTTCTACATCATCTGGGTGTACTTGGTCAAATAAGCAAGAAGAGTACCACTCTCCCTAAAATAAAATAATTTATGTGAAGCACACAATACAGTGTTTGCAGTTTATTACAAAAATATAATACTATATTGTGGCAGGCTATGATGGATTCACTGATTCTCATGAGCTGGCAAACGCCAAAATGGCCACCATAGCGTGTCGCAATAATAGTCCAAATCTGAATAAACACAAGTGTCTTCTTTGGCGGCAACATTAGATTTTTGTCTCTGTTAGGTTCCGATAATTTATTTATTTATTTATTTATTTAATACTTCAAGCACACAAATGTACAGAGGCGGACTTAATGCCATAGGCAATGGCAATGTATCTGATAAAGAAAATTCATGTAAAAAAATGTATGGCAGTCTTTATTTTGTATTTTTTAGGGATCTGAACTTAAAATGGACTCTAATTACCCGACTACGGCGAAGCAAAAAGGACGGTTATGATTTCGACCGGTTTAAATGTATGTATGTACCGTACAACTATTTTCTTAATGTCCCTCGGCAAACTACGTGTTTCGTCAGTCGTCGGATTTCTATCAGTTGCCCTTTGCACTTGGTGCAGACCGGACGCTATCAATCGACTTGGAAGTATATTCCAAGTCTATTGAGACCGTCCGGTCTCATAGCCTCAAAAAAGGTCAAATTTAATATGGCGGGCGTCATATTCAATTTTACTTTTTTTAGAGTACAAAAAGACATGAAAAATAAATAGTTTAGTTCATGACTTTGTCCTCTAGAGGGCGCCATATCCAAGTGAATGTGATCACATCGCTTATAACCAGCGGACGATCAAGATGGTTCCAACAATACCTCATTTGTCAAATTATGATGAGTGGTTTAGAAGTTATAAGGGAACAGATTTACATACATATATATACCGGTCAAAATCATAACCCTCCTTTTTGCTTCGCCGTAGTCGGGTAAAAACACTAGCTAGTGATTTAAATGTAACATACCTGAGAGTAGTTCAGTACTGGAGCTATACTATCACTGACGTAAATAATACGTCCAGTGTCGCAACTTACAACGAACAAAAACCCATCAGCTGCTTCAAGAATTAAATGTTTTAGTTCTTGATCAGTTAAGAAGGATGGTTTGTAAGTACCGTCCGTTGAAGTGTTGCCAGTGCCTAAAAAGCGAAACAATTAATAAGAAACCTATGCATAATTTATTATACTTTATTCTGCTGTGTTTACGCTATTAATAAACTTGGTTGTATACCTCTTAAGGCTTTCATATGCGCTACTGCCATACGCAGTATAGTAAGTTTGTCCGGCTTCCGCGCGAGGGCGGAGCATGTTGGAACCATATCAGACAGTTCCGTAATGTATGCCGTCATCTTGTTTCTTCGGCGACGTTCAATTTCGCAATGGTTCTCGCGGCTGTAAAAAAAATATTATTATAAAAAAATAGATATAAGAATAACATAGGTAATATTATCTTTCGGGATATGTACGGATTAAGTACCTAACATCATTAATTAACTAAATAGTTCCCAGGAAATAACATTATGTAGGTAGTTACCTATCTATACTGGTATTATAAAGAGTTAATTTTGTGAGTTTGTATGTAAGTCTTCGGTACTACTGATATGATTCCGAAAATTCTTTCACTAATGGGAAGTAACAGTATTGCCGAGTGACATAGGATATATTTTAGATTATATACTAGAAATTTCATACGGACGAAGTCTTCGTCCGCGTGAAATTTCTCCCGCGTATGTGTACAGGGTGGCCGGAGAAGTGACATCTAAAGTTAAAATTTAGATGAGTAAAAAAACCGAGCAAAGCTCGGCACCCAGATATTGATTTTAAAAAGCTCAATCAGATATTTTTATTTTCTTTATTAAAAGGATCTCACATCTGAAGTGTGAGCAAAATTGGATCATTTAAAATATGAGTTTTGAGAGAAAAGCGCGCACTTTTTGCGTGATAACTTGATAAGACACGTTTTCAATCACCACACAGTAACCTAGTGAGAAGTGTCGTGGTTATGGGAAAATCACAGGCCATTTGTATTCAATTACCACATAACTGCTCAAGCAATAAGCTATTCATTGTTATGTATACTGTGCCTATAAGAAACAAATGCGTGTCGGACCACGCACAATGAAGGGTTCCGTAGTTGGGATAAATCCCAAAAACAAACTTAATTAACATTGTAGTTGAAAAACACACACAACATACGGAATGTATCCAGGGAGAACATGTTTTTGCAACTGCAAATGTAAGTTGGTCGATTATTACTCGTGAACTTGTAGAGCCTACTTAGCTGTGATAGTTTTCCTTTTAATTTCGTTATAAATACTACTGCTGTGATTTTTTTCACATATCCAAAACCAACCATTTAGTTGGCAGTGGGGACACTAGACTCTAAGGCTCTTATCACACTAGCGGTTTGCGAGCGGAGCGGGCGTGCAGCGAATGCGTCGCGACACACTGACACACTAACACCACACTCACACTGTCGCATAATCGCATTGCGCCGCGTGTCCGTTGCGCACCCGTTCCGCTCGCAATCCGCTAGTATGATAGGGCCCTAACAGAACATAGCAAGTTTAAAAGCTTAATATTTCGCAAACGGATCCCTGAATCCAAAAATTCACACACTCACAATATTTTTAACGACCTTTCCAATGACACCCCACACCATGGGATACGAGAACAAAAAAAACATCCCCCCACCTTACAAAATTGATTCTATTGTTTTATTTTTCCACTTTGTCTGCGTGATTAATATGTATAGGTACCCATGCCAAATTACAGCTTTCTAGTACTAAGTCTCTGACTTAAGCCCTGGACAGACAGACAGACTGGCGGCCAGATGGAAATTGCCAAATTATAAGGGTTCCTCGTTGACTACGGAATCGGAACCCTAAAAAGGACGTAATTGTCAACATTTCATACATTTTCAATATCGTAATAATTTATAATTATATTTAGAAATGTTATTCTATCTGATCTCTTATCTTGTCGAATACCTACATAAATATCTGACGGATTGATGGAGCCTTTGAGGTTAATTCATAAATTCAGAAGAGTACCCAAAAATCATCATCTGCCGCGTTGGACTGCTTGAAGAGTGATCTTTTTGTTTTGAATTATTAGCAGTTTTTTTTTTATAATATGGGCGTGGTCGTTCACCCGAATACGGATATCTTTGTACATTGGGCTAGCGAAAAAAGGTAAATGACTGATGTCCAATAGGACTTCTTCGAGCAAAATGGCAAATTCTAATAAAACCTGGATTTCTGAAAGTTGCTAGGTGTTACCAAGTAGCGTTTGGCGGTAAGCTGGGGTTCCACCGCCCACCCCCCCCCCCATCGCCGCCGCTTACCGCTAAATTATACGGTACATTCCTTACCTTGCAAATCTTTCCTTATCCTGAATGTTGTCCTCCTCCATCCTTGTATATTTCCCACCACTTGCGTCGTCTTCATCTGACCTATGATGAGAATATCATGTTTTAGGAAATTGCTCTACAATACACCATAATAATATGCAAATTATTTGTTTAATTCCTTACTAATTTATACAAGGTGTAATTGAAATAACTAAAAATCTCTATAGGGGGTCATTATACTCATAAATTTCAAAGCCAAAAGTATTTTAAATAAATAACTTTTACTTTGAGACACACAATAATTGCGAAAAAAAAATCTCCTGCTCTAGAAAAAAAGTTATATTGCTGGGAGTGGGAACAGACTTGTATTAAGCAGCGGTAGGTACTTAGGAATCACAGTTCCGTGCTCGCGAAAGCATCTAAGGATTGATAATATTGTATACTAGCTGCTGCCTGTGGGATCGCCTGCGTAAACCCCTTTTTGGGTCTAGGTTACTCCTTATAATATTAGCTATCTGGCAGTGAAAGTCCCGTCAAAATCGGTTCATCCGTTTCGGAGATTAGCCGGCTAAGTCTAAGCAGTAGGCTCTAGTCTCTAGCGTTGATCTTTTGTAGTCCCAATCTCAAAATTCTACAACACCTGTCTGAAAATTAAAACCTATAAAAAAAATTGGTCCGTATATCCTGAGTAATTTTTTTTTCTCGATTATTAGTACGAAAATAACTCTGTCTTTTACCTTTTTTCGCCTAAACCACTGAACCGATTGTTATGAAATTGATTGACATACAGGTAGTCTGACAGACAGTTATACACGTCAACCAGTAACCCCGTTACGAATCTAGCAAACGACCTAAGAGCTAGATTGACCCAACACTATACCGAAGACATCCCGGACGTCAGCTTGTACGGGATTAGGGTGGCTCTAAAGCAGCTTTAAAAACAACAAGGCGCCGCCGGGTGATGACGGAATTACGGCCGAACATCTGAAGGCAGGTGGAAAACACGTTCTCGAGGTCCTCCAGAAGCTGTTCGATTCCGTCATACTCGATGGTAAAACGACACAGGCATGGAACAGAGGTGTGATGGTACTCTTCTTGAAAAAGGGTGAGAATGCCCTGATTAACAATTATAGGCACATCTCACTTCTGAACCACGTCTACAAGAGTCATCACGAACCGTCTCGCGCGCAGGCTTGACGACTTCCAGCCTCCACAAGCCGGATTCCGTAAAGGCTTTAGCACCGTAGACCACATACATACGCTGCGGGAGGTTATACAGAAGACTGAAAAGTATAACCTGCCTCTCTGCTTAGCATTTACAGACTACGAGAAAGCCTTCGATTCGATCGAGACTTGGGCTGTACTGCAGTATGTCCAACGGTTGGCACCGTTGGACATACTGCAGTACAGCCCAAGTCTATAGGTACATGGAGGTGCTGAAGTGTTTGTATGAAAACGCTACTATGTCAGTCTGACTCCAGGACCAGACCTCAAAACCTATTCTTCTGCAGCGAGGGGTGAGACAGGGAGACGTTATCTCTCCGAAACTGTTCACCGCTGCACTGGGGGATGTCTTCAGTGTTCTAGACTGGAAAAAGCTAAACATCAAGATCAATGGCGAATACATCACACACCTTCGGTTTGCCGACGATATAGCTGAGACTATGGAGGGCTTCACAAGTACAACGCTCGATATCCTCAGTAGACCTTTCGAAAGAGTGGGTCTTAAAATGAACATGGACAAAAAGAAAGGTCATGTCGAATGCCCTTGTAATACCCACCCTTATGAAGATCGGAGACTCTACACTCGAAGAGTGGACGATTATGTTTACCTAGGACAAATTGTCCAGTTAGGTAGGTCCAACTTCGAGAAAGAGGTCAACCGTCGTATCCGACTCGGCTGGGCGGCGTTCGCGAAGCTGCGTGCTATCTTCTGGTCTCATATAAGTACACAGTGTCTCAAGACGAAAGTTCTTGACTTGTGTGTGTTGGCAGTGATGATCTATGGCACTGAAACGTGGTCGCTCACAATGGGCCTCATTAGAAGGCTGAGTCACCCAAAGGGCAATGGAGAAGGCTATGCTTGGAGTTTCCTTACGTGATCGAATCAGAAACAAGATAACCGACATAGCCCGAAGAATTGCCAAACTGAAGTGGCAGTGGGCAGGCTATATTGCTCGCAGAATAGATGGCCGATTGGGGGGGAAAGGTTCTGGAGTGGTGACCGCGTGCCGGAAGACGTAGCGCTGGAAGGCCTCCCATAAGGTGGACCAATGACCTGGTGAAGGCCGCAGGAATCCGCTGGATGCGAGAAGTACAGAACCGGTCGAAGTGGCGGTGCTTGGGGGAGGCATATGTCCAGCAGCGGAAGTCTTTCGGCTGAAATGACACTGATGATGTTAGGTAGTCTGGGACCTGGAGAAGGTTATAGGCTACTTTTCATTCAAGATATTTGTATTAAAAATATGAAATATGTAATATATATATAATATGAAATACAAAAATGTACGCAGACGAAGGGCCGGGCAACAGCTAGTTTCTTAATAAAACAGGACCATGTGGCCAAGTGATAACAGCTTCACGGGTTGATCGGTCAAAGTTAATCTACGCTTGCTGAGCTCGATCCGTAGATGGTGGCCGTCTATTACATACCCAGCGTGCCTCGGAAAACATGTTTTAACATTTGTTTTCCGAGGCTAAAAATTACAAATTACATACAAACATTATACTGTTACTGACCTGCAAATTGGAAAAAACGTAAGAAAATTTGAATTTCGCGGGCTACCTTGTTAAGTAACTAAGTAACTAATACTTACCACAGATTTAAAGAAGAAAAAAAAATAACAACCTATTTTATAACAATGGTTTGACATAATAAACAGTCGGCGTTAGATAATTTTGACATGTGGGCTTAGACGCAGTTGGGTAAAAACAGCCATTTACCCTTTTTACAAAGCACTTTTGATGTAAGAAGTTCGAATTATTAAAGTTCGAAGTGGTAAAAATTAATATTAAAAAAAAAAATGATTAAGGATTTGAGACCAGCTATCTAATTACGCAAGACATTTTCGTAAACGATTCCGACTAATCCGTTTCATTTTGACAGTTCAGCAATATTCATTGCGTTATTTACGTTGTAGAGCAGACTTTTTTTTCGACTAGCAATCTCTTTCAAAACGATTCAAATTCCGATTGATCGTGCATTACGTAATTAGGGTACAGGTAAGCACAAATGTACTTTTTTAAAATATAGGTATCCAGTTTCTTAATCCAAATTAGTGAGAATGACTAAGGAGAATACAAATATTTTGTAACAAATTAATTGCCAGTTATGCAAATTTACAGTTAGGTCAAATGTAGTATAACATTCATTGTTTTTCAAGAGACCATCAAAATAAAAGGCTTACTAGATGTTAGTGGTGCCTAAAACAAATTAGGTGTCCATGTTAGTTTTATTTAAGTTCCTCAAATAAACGCAGCCTCCTAACTACGGAACACTTCACTGTGCGTGGTCCTACTCGCACTTGGCCGGTTTTTAATGCACCCCCCAGTTTTAAGCGGAACATTTATTTTATTTTCTATGGAATTAAGGAAGACGGCGTGATAGTGTGTCAGGCTGGAGAATACTTCTTTTTAAATGTATTTTCAATTTGGCCCCTTTTGTACATTTATGTTCTTGGCGCATCAAGAACAAAAACCCGGTCAAGAGCGAGTCGGACTCGCGCACCGAGGGTTCCGTAAGGAGCTTCATTTGTATAGGTACCTAAATAGTATGAGCGTCGATACAACTCAGAGGACTATCTTAATTGGCGTCAACTAATGTATGGGGACACCACCTCTCGGTGTCGGTTGACATTTCGGAGCGACGAAAACGTTTTTATTTTTTTGAATTTTTGTTTTATTTGTGCTGTAAGACCTTGCTTAATATAATCAATATTCTAGATCTCTAGTTAGCCACATTTCTTATTTCCACACAGTAATATTGTCAAATTAATCAAAACAAGGATATATTTGACATCTATTTGCCTGCTTTCAGAATGAACGTTCTTAAAACTAACTTAACTAAAGAAATTTTGTATGGTGGTTAAGCTTAAAAATTATTCTGATTACACAGGGTGAGTTTTGATAGAGGATTTCAGGATATAATCCGAATCTGGTCAAAGGAACCATGACCAGGATATTACCCATGACCTAGTCTTTTTTTTTTTTTTTGTTAAGATCTTCTGACTTGGCCAGAAATAGAACCAGATCCCTTTTGTAAAAATGGCACCTTGTATTTTTGTACTGAGAATACTATCAGTATTCTTGATAAGGATTAAATGCAAAGGAACATTATATGTAAAATCCAAGGAAGTGACAGTTTATTTTTACTATTTAAATTACTTATAATCGAAAGAAATAGCCATGGCTTTTGATTTAAAACATTGTGTTTGTTTGCAGCATTCAATCTTTACCTGCTACATGAATGATGCTGATTTTTGAATGTGAATATATCAAGAACTAGCTTCCCCCAGCGGTTTCCCCCACATGACATCTTTATAAATTATAGCCTATGTTAGTGATAATATAGCATTCTACTGGTAAAAGACTTTTTCAAATTGGTCCAGTAGTGTTTGAGTTTATTCATTACACACAAACAAACAAAAAAACAAATCTTTTCTCTTTATAATATTAGTTTAGATAAATTGAAGAAAAAGAAATGATGTAAGTACCAAACCCTATGAATAATAAAAGTCACCAAACCCAAATAAATAGGGAAAAGGGAAAAAGAATGATGATAAATTAGGTGACCATTAATAGGCATGCAAAATTATACCATTGTAGTTTCAATTCATTTTTGGTTTTGAGGGTGGTTGAAAGTAGCTTGTGATGGTTCATGTAAGGTAAAGCACGGGTGTGGATCACCCTTGTCTTCACCAAAATGATGCAAATAAAAATGATAATTATATGAATAAATGGCTCAATAGGTACTGTCACTATCATTACCCAATGTATGTTGCACACTAAGCATTTGATTTTATAATTCAGGAGCCCTTCTAAATTAGAATTGTTTTTTATTATTCCATAGAAACTCACCCAACACTGCCAGCACGGCGTTTTTGTATATCCTTTGATGGGTCAGCCCCTATAAAAATACCATAAAATTTATTTTAAGATTTCTACCAAATTTTACACAACTTAATCAAAATGCATAATTTTTTTTAAGCGTAAGAAAAAATACTATATATTCAATAAACACAATGATATATTCTTATAAGTTCATAATTACTCAAAACCAGGTAGGTTAACATATCTAGGTTAATTAACATATAAAATGCATTTTATAAGTTTAATTAATGGCTCGCTGAAAAACTCGCAACAATGGTAATAAAGCTTGCTAGGAAGGTGTTGAACTGTTGCTGACAAGACCTAAATTCTAATCAGCTGACAAACAAAATAATAAAAGGTAACAATTATTAACAAATTTTACCCGTATGAATCAAATTCACAGCAAGAATAAATTTAATAAATAGAAGTTTGTATTTCACACAAAATATTGAATTCAGGGATCTGCTGTGTACACAATCTATAATATAAATAAATATGACCTTATAAGAAAACGAAATTTACTCAAGTTAGCTGTTTTCTGGCAATGAGCAAAATACATAAAAAAATATTATTCTGCTGTGGTTGAAATTTCTTGCCGTGAATATTTTGTGAATTATAATTAGAGGTGCTTTGTAAATATACCTATTATTTATTTCTTTGACCGCCCGGAATTGTTTGATTCTTAGATATAATCAAATTTCCATTTCTAACTTGCTGAGTTACTAACAACGCGTCACGCGGTGCAATGTCAAATTGAAAATAGGTCGATAACTTTTAGGACGTATGTACCCATGCGAAAATCTCAATAAATAATGAAAGTATCATAACTATAAATATGCAATATAAATAGTGATTTATATTTCATAAATTTCTTAGATTAGTATGCGTGGATTTCCTATAAAGCAACGAAATTTTCACCAACCGGGGATAGTGGGAGCCACGGCAGACATCGGTCAGTAAACTCATTAGTCCACGTTATAGTTATCACTACCAATATTAAAATATAAAGCTGTTCAATTCCACAATAGATACGTTCATTTACGAACAAGGTAATACGTATGTTTACAGCTCTTCAATACAACACAAACGCCATTTTCCATTTGCAACAATTCACACGAAAACGTCACATGTAAATGTTGCCATAATAATATTTTGTTTTCTACTATTTAAATCGAAACTAAAAACTTCGAAGATACGTGGAACGCTGTCGCAGCTGCCCAAGAAGCATGCCACGGCGCGCCGCTCACAGCGGCAGCGGGAGCGGTATTTGCCAAGCGTTTCGCGGCAGCGGCGAGCGGCGCGGTCGCGCCTGCGCGGCTTGAACAAATGTATGGGCGAGTGAATGAGATGCCACTACTCAGAGCGGTACGGACGACGGCATTGCAGGGGTGGACTGAGCGGCGCGGCTGTACGAATAAAATAGTTTGGAAAATCTACAATGAACAATTTCTCACTTTTCATGAAGTATGTTTTGACTGCTTTTTTACCCATCAAAATTTCTGTCCTCTCAATCCATAACTACGTAATGTTAAATTCCGAACCTAAACCGCGACCGAGTTAGGTTTTCCGGGTCGGGTTCGGAATAATCCAAGAGTGTTATAATGTTGCACCTCCAATAGCCATGTATATAGCCGCCATCGTTAGATAGCGGAATTGATGATGGTTCCACCATTTTGAAAAAAAATACAAACTGACCCTGGCATGTGGGGTATCATTGTCTAGAGCGCATCGAGTAGAGAACAAATATAATTTTTATATGTTTTTATCTTCAAAAATAATGAATTAGGGGGCCGTAGAAGTTGTCAGTTTTAGACCATTTCTGTACGAGCTCTATCTCAACAACTAAAGTTACATGATCTGTGATCAACACCGTCTAGGGATAAGCTGGGAACAAATTATCGGACGCGTGCACTCCTTCCCGCATATTCAAAATATCCTGTTTCAAATAAGAACTGCTTTCGAGGCAAAGAAGAGCCACTTTGGATAACGCCATGTTAATAAAAAAAAATCAAAAGTCTAAGTACGTCCACCGCGATTGCTGCCGCTAACGCTACTGTCAAGTACGTGGCATGGGCAACGCCCCGCTTGCCGCTCGCCGCCCCTCTCGCCGCCCCGCTTGCCGCCCCGCTCAAAGTCGTGGCCAGGCTCTTACGGCCTGGCCACGACCTTGCCGCTAGCAGCGGCAGCGGTGAGCGGGGCGGTGAGCGGTAAAAACAAATGTATAGAAATGTATGAAGCATGCCACGGCGCGCCGCTCACAGCGGCAGCGGGAGCGGTATTTGCCAAGCGTTTCGCGGCAGCGGCGAGCGGCGCGGTCGCGCCTGCGCGGCTTGAACAAATGTATGGGCGAGTGAATGAGATGCCACCACTCAGAGCGGTACGGACGACGGCAGTGCAGGGGTGGACTGAGCGGCGCGGCTGGACGAATAAAATAGTTTGGAAAATCTACAATGAACAATTTCTCACTTTTCATGAAGTATGTTTTGACTGCTTTTTTACCCATCAAAATTTCTGTCCTCTCAATCCATAACTACGTAATGTTAAATTCCGAACCTAAACCGCGACCGGGTTAGGTTTTCCGGGTCAGGTTCGGAATAATCCAAGAGTGTTATAATGTTGCACCTCCAATAGCCATGTATATAGCCGCCATCGTTAGATAGCGGAATTGATGATGGTTCCACCATTTTGAAAAAAAATACAAACTGACCCTGGCATGTGGGTATCATTGTTTATAGCGCATCGAGTAGAGAACAAATATAATTTTTATATGTTTTTATCTTCAAAAATAATGAATTAGGGGGCCGTAGAAGTTGTCAGTTTTAGACCATTTCTGTACGAGCTCTATCTCAACAACTAAAGTTACATGATCTGTGATCAACACCGTCTAGGGATAAGCTGGGAACAAATTATCGGACGCGTGCACTCCTTCCTGCATATTCAAAATATCCTGTTTCAAATAAGAACTGCGAGGCAAAGAAGAGCCACTTTGGATAACGCCATGTTAATAAAAAAAAAACAAAAGTCTAAGTACGTCCACCGCGGTTGCTGCCGCTAACGCTACTGTCAAGTACGTGGCATGGGCAACGCCCCGCTTGCCGCTCGCCGCCCCGCTCGCCGCCCCGCTTGCCGCCCCGCTCAAAGTCGTGGCCAGGCTCCAACACTGTGACTGTCACACTGAACATGTACAACCAAACTGTGCGGTGTAGATAAGACGTCCTTTCTTCAACTTGTGCAACTTCTGTGTCATCCCCTGTCATCCCATTCTACTTCCGAATATACAGGGTGAATTATTGAGACGGGGCAGTAAGGGTAGGCACACATACATAACTATTGTAGCTACAGGTTTATCTTAGGCGACTGTCCCTTACTTTTTAAGAAATTTTAATCTGCATCAACAGATTTTGAGAAAAATATACAGTCAGCAGGAAAATTGACAACTTTCGTAAAAACTTATTTTGATGCTAATCGATCCTGTTTATAAAGTGGGTGATAGACAGGCAGACCGCGGTTTTTAAGCTCGCCTACTCACTTGGCTTGCCGTCGGCGCCGATCGCCTCCACGAGGAGTTATGCCAGTCTTTGGGTGCAATTTTCAATTCGTTTAATAAGTTGATGTGCGAATAATGCTCTCTTTTCCTTAACCAGTCTCTACACCATGTGGTTCGGTTTATTTTACGTCTTTTTTTTTTGTAGCGATTATTAGGACAAGCAAAGAGCCGTGTGGTCAATACCGGTGTGAAGCAAAGCGCAAGCAAATCGTAACGTGTGTGGTCAATACCGACGTCAAGCAAATTTGCGCAAGCCTAAGTTTGCGCAAGCAAATCGTAACGTGTGTGGCTACAATTAGGTGACACACGTGAAGCTTTCTCACACTTTATCGAATGTTTTCGAATTTTCTGAATCAACCTAAACATACATTACACAAATTACGAAACAAAATGCTGGCTCGCGACTCGCGGCGATGACACACGTACGAAACTACGAACCAAGCCGGACTAAGAGCAAAATTTCAAACCTGTTGGATCGCCGACGAGCTTACTCGGCGGTTTTAATATGACACGCAGTGGCGTAACTATACCATCTGGGGCCCGTGGCAAATTCATTTAATGGGGCCCCAGTAAAAATCGTCATGTTGTAATTAAATTTTAATAAATCACTGAAGTAGGTCAACCAATCTTCCTAGCCTTTTGCCAACTATGTTGGGGTCGGCTCCCAGTCTAATCGGATGCAGCTGAATACCAGTATTTTAAATGGAGCGACTGCCTATCTGACCTCTAGAACCCAGTAACTGGGTAATACGATACCGCTTGCCCTTGGTAAGACTGGTGTCAGACTTTCGGGCTTCTGACGACTCGTAACGACTGTCAAAGATCCACGAATGACAGCCGGGACCAACGGCTTAACGTGCTTTCCGAGGCACGGAGGAGTCTCGGTACGTAAAGATGGTCACCCATCCACTGACCAACCCGGGCAAGCGTAACTTAACCTGATGGATCGACCCGAGCGGCTGTTATTACTTGAGCCACGAGCTCTTGACGAGCCCAGGACCCTCCCCCCTTTGCTGTGCAATAGCCTAAGATGGTGTTCAGAGGGTCTGATGATGGAGCAGGAAAAAAATAATTATTAAGCCCTTATTCAAAAGAGATGATAAATCAGATGTTAAAGACCCATAGCAAAAATTCCAATATTTTCAAAATTTTTCGAATATAGTATATTATGCAACTAATGAATAAAGGACGGATTTAAAGCGAGGGCCATAGATGAATCACGATCAAGTGAAGGATTCTAACGACTGAATCACGACCGTAGGGAGTGATTCATGATGATTGAATCACGAGCGCAGCGAGTGATTCAAGTGTTAGAATCCTGAGCGACGCGAGTGATTCATGGCCCTCGATATAAATCCGTTTTATTCAAGAGTTGCATACTGTACTTTATACCATGACTACGAGAAAAAGAAAGATTTAAGCGAAAATAGACATTTAATGAAAGGTTAACACGTTCAGTGTCGGGAGCCCTCCTGGAGGGTTCATCTACTTGGATATGGGATGTCGGGAGCCCTCGCGGAGGGCTCATTTTAAATGTAGACATTCAGTGTCGGGAGCCCTCCTGGAGGGTTCACCTACTTGGATATGGGATGTCGGGAGCCCTCGCGGAGGGCTCATTTTAAATGTAGGCATTCAGGGTCGGGAGCCCTCCTGGAGGGTTCACCTACTTGGATATGGGATGTCGAGAGCCCTCGCGGAGGGCTCATTTTAAATGTAACGTTCAGTGTCGGGAGCCCTCCTGGAGGGTTCACCTACTTGGATATGGAATGCCGGGAACCCTCGCGGAGGGCTCATTTTAAATGTAGACGTTCAGTGTCGGGAGCCGTCCTGGAGGGTTCACCTACTTGGGTATGGGATGCCGGGAGCCCTCGCGGAGGGCTCATTTTAAATGTAGACGTTCAGTGTCGGGAGCCCTCCTGGAGGGTTCACCTACTTGGGTATGGGATGCCGGGAGCCCTCGTGGACGTTGGAAGTGAAACCTCCCGGAGGTTTCACTTCCAACTACGAATAATAAAAGTCATAGACTTTTATGGCGGAATGATGAGTTATGAGTTCTATGAAAATGGGTGGAGTCGAAAGTGGTAAGTAGGTTGTATAGCATTGAGATAGAGGTCGAATACATTGGTGTGTTCTAAATTCAAACACCAAAATAGTGATTAAAAGAGCTTTTTATTCACTGTTTTCGGTGAATAAAATAAGCTTTTTAGAGGGGGAATGGTATAAAGTTATATACAATTCTATTTATAATATTTTGAAAAATATAAGTTATTTTGCAACGAACAAAAAGGATTTCGCAAAAATATTAATATCAATATGGCGCTGTTCGACCTCCTTTCTCATATTATGACGTCTGTCGATGAAAGAGCTCCGGTATGTGCTCTGTACACCGATATGACAAAAGCGTTTGACTACGTGAGTCATAAAATTTTGATAAAAAAACTGTATGGAATACGAGGAAATATTTTGAAACTTTTGGAGTCATACCTGGATAACAGAACCCAGTGCACAGAAATATCACAACTTTGTGCAAAAACCAATGTATTTACCATTTGCACATCTGAACCAAGAGTTGTAAAATACGGGGTACTTCAAGGTAGCGTGCTAGGGCCGCTACTTTTTTTAATATATATCAATGATCTCCCAAAAGTCATATCTCAGAATATGGTACTGTTTGCCGATGACAGTACAGCTGTTATAAAGTGTACTAATCCTGTCTGTTACGAGAGTGATATTAATGATTGTCTAAGTAAAATGATTAACTGGCTTAATAGCAATAACCTAGTCATTAATTTAAACAAAACAAAAGTAATGCATTTTCATCAAAGGGGCGAAAAACCTCCAGTTCATATTGCTTATGATAAGTACAAAATAGATGATACAAACGAGGCTAAATTTTTAGGTATAAACATTGATAGTAAACTAACATGGAAACCACATAGCGAAGAAATTTGTCTAAAATTAAATAAATCTGCATATGCACTATTTCAACTGTCAAAAAAAGTTAATACACAAACACTTCTAATAGCGTATCACGGATTGGTTGCATCCTGAGATTTGGTGTCATTTTTTGGGGGCAATCTACTGAAAGAGAGACTGTTTTTAAAGCGCAAAAACGATGTATTCGATCTTTGTGTGGCTTAAAAACTACTGAATCTTGTGCACCCCATTTTAAAACTTTTACTTACTTTGCCAGCTATGTACATCTACGAGACTGTTTTGTTTGTTAAAATGAATTTACACCTTTTTACAAAAATTTCCGATGTAAAAAAAACTCCAATGCGTTCTCAATACTGTTATCAATAGTAAATTATACGACATTTTAGTCAATAAGCTATGTTAAATTAATCCTGATTTTAATACTAAAAGTATTGTTTTGACTATTGTAGTACCGACTGAGTTCGTGGATGGCACGACTAACCAATCACGGCGCATTACTTGGAACGGAGGTATAATGGTGGGGGAAAACGCCATCTTGTTTGTCGTGCCAGTCCGGCGAGCTCAGTCGTGGATAAGACGTCGAGATACGAGTACTTAGGCTCGTGCTGTGTTTTAAAGATACCTAGTGTTGATTGTGAGGTATATCTGATTTTGTGTGTTGGATGGAGGAATACAATATGTAAGTACATGATCAAGTGCCTATTATTTCTGAAACCTTATTTTCAAAAGCCATGAACTAGAATGATAGTTAATTTTCATATTTAAACTATTACTAGACTCTGTAAGAATACGGAGTCTACATCTCAGAAGTGGGTAAAGATTCCTGTTTTGGCTAGTTAAATATTTTTCTACCCTTAATTATTTATATGTGGGTTTATTTTATTTTTCCTCCTAATTTGTTGTTATATTTCTTCTACGTTATCAATTTGTTTTGGTTCTTGACTGTTCAAATCACATTGATATTCTTATTTAAAGTAAAAACAAAAATTAACGTTTTGTTTTATTGTGTTGTAATGAAACACGACCTAGCTACTTTTTTTTAAAAAATTTGCTTAACACTTTGAGGGACACTAAACACCCCAGACCCCAGATGTAATAACAATAAAAATTCTATTGTCTCGTTCAGTGCCCTTCAACTGATTAATACTCGTATAGACCTACATACTTTGATTTCTTTTAATATAATTTTATTGTTTTATGTAATAAAACATCGTGGATCGAGCCGGGCGGACCGCCGAGCATCGAGCCGGGCGGACCTCCGAGCATCGAGGCTGGCGGACCGCCGAGCATCGAGCCGGGCGGACCGCCGAGCATCGAGCCGAGCGGACCTCCGAGCATCGAGGCTGGCGGACCGCCGAGCATCGAGCCGGCTGGACCGCCGAACATCGAGCCGGCTGGACCGCCAAACATCGAGCCGGCTGGACCGCCGTGCATCGAGCCGGCTGGACCGCCGTGCAACGAGCCGGCTGGACCGCCGAGCATCGAGCAGGCTGGACCACCGAGCATCGAGCAGGCTGGACCGCCGAGCATCGAGCCGGCTGGACCGCCGAGCATCGAGCCGGCTGGACCGCCGAGCATCGAGCCGGGAGGACCGCCGAGCATCGAGCCGGCTGGACCGCCGAGCATCGAGCCGGCTGGACCGCCGAGCATCGAGCCGGCTAGACCGCCGAGTATCGAGCTGGCTAGACCGCCGAGCATCGAGCCGGCTGGACCGCCGAGCATCGAGCAGGCTGGACCGCCGAGCACCGAGCAGGCTGGACCGCCGAGCATCAGGACAACTCTCTCCTGGCCGTGCAAGCTGCAACTCGCCAAGAAGCTGTAAGAGCTGCCGTTCGCGTAGCTCAATAAGGCAGCCGCAAGCTAGCGTGGTGAGAGACTTGCTAGCCGCAGACCACAGGTGAGTTGACTTCTCCATTTGGATTATCTATTTTTTCGGAAGTTGTCAATGTTTTAAAATCTATGGCTAATAATGGTGCCGACAAATTAGGTTCCCTGAACATCTCGATTCCGGAATATGACCCAAGTAAACGGGAACAGACAATGACTAAGTCGCTTCATAAAGTCAACAAGTGCGCAACCATTTATATGTGGTCGGAGAAGCAAGTAATTCATTTTACATTTACCAAAACTAAAGGGTATTGCCCAAAGATGGTACAAGGGGCCTTCCGTCAGTCCTGTTTACTTGGGCTGAATGGCAGGAGAAACTTTTGGCTACTTTTCCATCACATGAAAATTATGGCCAAATGCTGAGCGATAATTATGTTGGCCGAGCGGGCTAAGTTCACGGACTCCTTAGAAGAGTATTATTATGACAAACCGTCCCTAATCAATAGATATGGTGTAATTGGGAAAAGGGCAGTCGAATGCACTTTGCATGGCATCGACGACCGGTCGGTTAGATTAGGTGCTGAGGTAGCTCAATTTTTCCACCCTAAAATAAAACTCCTTTCGTATTTGCATAATGCTTGAAATACTAAATTCAACAACGAGCATAAACTATATAGCTACCGGTCAACCTTAAAAATACCAAAATAGCTCAAACCCTAGGCGGCCTACACGTTGTTCAAATTGCATAAAGGAGGGTCATGTCACATTTCAGTGCACTCGTCCCGTTAAGAAGTGTAGTCCATGCAATAGAATAGGTCATGAGGTAGAAGAGTAGGGATTGATTCTTCAAAAATAACTACCCGGTGTCGAAACCCGGCTTTTGCATAACGTTTATAGATTTTGGGAGTTAATGCTCAATATTTAGGTTGTCAGCATTTCGAAATGAAAGTTCGAGTTTTAGTGCCAATAACTTTCCGTTTGAGTTATATACTCGTAGTACTACACTAGCGAAGCTACAACTTTCATTAGAGCCAATCAATCTTCAATCTTCTTAGCCTTTTCCCAACTGTCTTGGGGTTGGCTTCCGGTCTGGCCGGATGCGACTGAGTGCCAGTGTTTTGTATGGAGAGACTGCCTATCTGACCTCCACAACCCAGTAACTGGGTACTTAATACGATACCCCTTGGTAAGACTGGTGATACCTCAAAATTAAAGTTATCTCTTTACTTTTCTTACATAAACGCCATATATCTTAAGATCAAGTAGTAGACCCAAAGAGCTATCGCTATACAAACTAAATTATCAATGTTTTGCAGAAATAGAACTATAATAGGTATTTTCGGTCGTAGTATTGTAGCTGAAAAACAGTCTATTACAAATATTTAAATTCAAAAAGTATGTAATAAGTTGCTACTACACAAATGCAAAAGAAAATAAAATTACAGTTAATTTATCTATCAACACGTTGACACAATAAAATATTTGCAAATCTACGAAATTCAACAACACCTCATTCAATCTCATTCTCGCCTACGCATTTTTCTCCCGGTAACAATTTGCTCGAGAAGGGCTCGCCCCGCGCCGTAGGGAGTGCGGAAACCCCGATTGATCTGACCCACCATGCCAGTGGCATAGTGGCACTGTTCTCCTCTGAATTCTTATTTAAAAAACCAAAAAAACTATTGCGATTTAGGATACTCTATAGGTGTGCATTTTTGGGATGTTTTCTTATCTTATGAGGGATTTAATTCCTGAAAGAAGAATTAAATAAACCCAAGTAGAGTTAGCTGGTAGGAATGGGGCTGCATCAGGGTCGTGATGTCGTTACTCAAGTAACAAAGTTTGGTACTATAAAGGTCCTGAGAACGTTTTAGAACGTGCTAATTAGTATTAATGATTAGTACTGTAATGGTTTTGTAAAAGTTTGCAGAACCCCAAAGCGGCCCTAGTTTGATCACTCATTTGTTCTATAAACATGACATCAAGGCCGTCGGTGATAAATCAGCTCTATAGTTGAAATGTAAAAGTGTCGAAAAACGCTTTTTGGTGCTAAGATGGTGCTGTCTGCGACGTTCGTGTCGCGAATTTACATTATAAAAGTAAACAAAACATGGTTGTGGTGCTATTATGCGACATAAACGATGCCAGTGATGTTTTTATCATATTTGTAAGTGTCATAGAAAACAAATTATATCGGGTAATTATTCTATATGACATTTGCCATTGTTCCTTAAACTAAAATAAAAGGGACATACTACAAAATATTCATGGACCGTAACTCTGTCATAACTTGCACTTAAATAATTGTATCGATAAAATCAATATGCTAATTTCAAATTTGACAATTCGCCCGTCTTAATTTTCGTGTTATAATTAAAAGTAAATTAATAAAATAAGGACTTGTCCCGACTATGGCTGCTATAGTACACATTGGCTCCAGCCATGGTGCTAATGTACTATTATGGCAGAAAACAGCAGCCATATTTTCACTAAAAATGAAACAGGGTTCATTGATTAAATATAAAATAGTGTACTCAAAATAAATTTATTTGTATAGTTGCATTAAATGCACCCTGGGGCATACTTTGGGATTAGGTCGTAATAAAATATAAAAAAAATACTACTGTTAAAATTGATACTGAAAATATAGTTTTAGTTTAGATCTAATTAGTCCATTACTTATAAATTTTAGTGCTTTTGTGTTACGCTTTGGTCTTAGCGATGACACAAACTCACTGAATAGAGCTGTTAACAATTTAATACTATGGCACTATTTAGTACTATGGAAGAGTTTTCATTACTTTTACAGAACTGGCCCCATAGCGATGTTGAGGGAGCTAAAAGGTTACGTAATGGTTGTGCAAGGTACTTTAGTAGTGCAGATTGATCCTGTAATTGCGTTTTCGATACCGCTACAATACTCGTGCTGTAGAAATTATTTTGACGCATTATTAATGCAAAATAAATGAGTACATTAATGTGTCAGTAAGGTCGTGTAGAAGTCTTAATGGTACCATAATCGCTTTTTGCATATCTATTACAGTGCAACACTTTAAAGATTCCTTTGTATGGATTTGTAAGCGTTTTAAAAGCTTAATTATGGAACTTAAAAGCTCTTTAATCTTTAATCTTTAAAACCAAAACGCTCTGTTAAAACCCTTTATAGTGCAAGCAGTCACAATAGGTACTATTATGGGCGTACTATATCACTGTCTGGTGATTAAACGCTTTGATTATAGAAGCATTTGTTACTTGGGTAGTGATTACGATTAGTTAACTCAGTTTACAGCTCAAGGCGCAGATAGTGAGATTCAAAGAATAGTTAGAATTCTACATATTAACATAGAAACGACATTAACATTTATTGTTATTTCTACATTTATATCTGTGATCCGTATGGTTTACAGGTAAATACTTTTCTATTCTAACCTAAGGGGTCCTCGGTTTGATGACGTACTCAAATTATATGTTGAAGAATAATGAAGTGTGTTGGCTGCTTGAAATTAAAATGCAATGATCTTCTAGCTGATGTTCAGTATGCATAGTAGCATAAATCGAACACCATAGAGGCTCTATTCGGCATTAGACTATCGGGTCCAAGTGACTAGAAGTGTTTCCGACCTGTCAGACGACTTATCTGGTCTTTTAAACCTACTTTTACTTATAAGCTGTTAGAAGCTTATCAGACAGGCTTATCACAAATTACAAATTTTACCCCATGTCAAATTGAGGATATTGCCCGAACATGAAAATCTAACTGGTCTTACTCGACAGTTTGTTTCAAGTGACAAAATTGAGGCGTGGTTCAATTTTAATACAACACATGACATTTCGTCTGGCAATGACCGCGAATAACCTAATTAGGTGTTCTTACAGCAAATGTCAATATTATTATTCAATTTGTGATTAAAAAACCTTTACCTGTTAGTTTTATTTACAGGTTTACCTTTAAAGTTTCTGGGCCATGAAATAATGCCCGTGTATACATATTTGTGATTAACGAACCTTTATCTGTTTCAGTTTTACTTACAAAATTACATTTCAAGTTTTTGGGACATGAAATAATGCCCGTATAATATATATATCGAGCCATGAAATAATGCTCGTGGGCCATGAAATAATGCCCGTATATGTACTCCGAGCCATGAAATAATGCTCGTTTCTAATTATAGTGGGCTTAAAATACAGCCCGTATATACATATTTGTGACTAGAGCTTCTGCTCGCGACTTCGTCCGCGTGGAATAGTTACTTTGGGCTAACGCTAAAAAAACCCCGATTTTGAAACATCCTTCATTGGTACTCCGCTCCTATTGGTTCTAGCGTGATGATATATAGCCTACAGCCTTACTCGATAAATGAGCTAACTACCACTGAAAAATTCTTCAAATCGGACCAGTAGTTTCGGAGCCTATTCGGTACAAACAAACAAACAAAAAAATCTTTCCTTTTTATAATAGAAGTATAGATTAACAAACTTTTATCTGTTTCAGTTTTACTTACAGGTTTACCCTTCATGTTTCTGGGCCATGAAATAATGCCCGTATATGTACATCGAGCCATGAAATAATGCTCGTGGGCCATGAAATAATGCCCGTATATCTACTTCGAGCCATGAAATAATGCTCGTGGGCCATGAAATAATGCCCGTATATCTACATCGAGCCATGAAATAATGCTCGTGGGCCATGAAATAATGCCCGTATATCTACATCGAGCCGTGAAATAATGCTTGTTTCTAATTATAGTGGGCCATGAAATACTGCCCAAAATTGTGATTTGTAATTTGTAAATAAAATAATAATCAAATGTTTATAAAATAACAGTTGTACCTATAATAATTCGATCAGTTGTTTTCTTGGCACTTAATATAACAGTTGATATGCTGTATAATGTGATACGTGTGCATAAAATAATTACCGTACTATTTGGATGTATTAATTTGGTCGATAATTAATTGTCGTCGATAATATTTTGGCTAGGTATATTGAAGTTGTTTGTGTTCACGAATTTTACACGAGGACTTGTAATGTACCTTGGATGGCCGACTGTTATCAATAGTAAATTATACGACATTTTAGTCAATAAGCTATGTTAAATTAATCCTGATTTTAATACTAAAAGTATTGTTTTGACTATTGTAGTACCGACTGAGTTCGTGGATGGCACGACTAACCAATCACGGCGCATTACTTGGAACGGAGGTATAATGGTGGGGGAAAACGCCATCTTGTTTGTCGTGCCAGTCCGGCGAGCTCAGTCGTGGATAAGACGTCGAGATACGAGTACTTAGGCTCGTGCTGTGTTTTAAAGATACCTAGTGTTGATTGTGAGGTATATCTGATTTTGTGTGTTGGATGGAGGAATACAATATGTAAGTACATGATCAAGTGCCTATTATTTCTGAAACCTTATTTTCAAAAGCCATGAACTAGAATGATAGTTAATTTTCATATTTAAACTATTACTAGACTCTGTAAGAATACGGAGTCTACAATACGTAAATCAGTTGTGCGACATAAAATGTAGAACCACTCTGATGAAAAAGAGCTTTTTTAGAATGGCTTCAAAAATGTATAATAAAATACCCGAGAGTATACAAAATATGCCCATAGCAAAATGAAAGTTCTCACCTCTTTGTTAGTAGAAAAATGTTAGTACAATGTTCAAGATTTTCTAAATTATAATATGTAATTTTTTTTTTTTTGTTTATTTTTGGTTTTGTTTTTATTGTTTGTTTTATTTAGTTTTTTAAGTATGTTAGTTGTGTGTATAAAATGTGTATGCCTTCGCGGCAAAACATAGCGCTCAAATATGTTAACCTAACACTAATATGTACCTATCTATGTTTAACAAATAAAGATTCTGATTCTGAGATTCTGATTCTGATTCTGAAAGTGGCCATCGAAAGGCTCAACAATCAAACAAGATAGCACAATTGTGTTTGAAATCATTCATTATTATTGCCAAGTGCTTTTACACTAGGTTGTGTCCGGGGTCTGGTGATGCAGCCGGAAGTTGGCCATAGGAAATCCTCAATCAAACAAGATAGCAACATCGTGGTTGGACTCATTGGATATGTACTGACACGTGCTATTACACTAGGTAGTGTCCAGGGTCTGATGATGGAGCCGCAAGGTGGTCACGGGCACTCCTCACCCAAACAAGATAGCCCAATTTTGTTTCGGCCATTTTGATTTGTTTTAACAAGTAGGTAGATACGTTATCCCAAAGCGTAGTCCAGCACCCTAATTACGTAACGCAAACTCAATTTTAAATTGAAACCAATTGAAAAAGATTGCCAGTTCATTGCTTCATAAGTTCGACAAAAAAAGTTGAGCATATTTTTCTGTCGAACTTACGAAGCAATGGACTGGCAATCTTTTTCAATTGGTTTCAATTTAAAATTGATCGTGCATTGCGTAATTGGGGGGCAGGATCAGACGATGGAAAACATACATACATACTCTCGAAAAACATTACTCTCCTTCTGGGGCAGTCGGGTAAAAAGATGTTTAGTTATATTTTATTCTGTAAATTTTGATGTTCAAAAGCATTGAGGTATTATTGATACCTCAATGGTTCAAAAGTGCTTTTTATGTGCCTATTTGACTTTGATTTCGAAAGCTTCTTTTTACCTGTAGTAGACGCTTTTCCTTCCCTCCTCGTCTTTTAATAATTGTGCTATAATACACTCCAGGTTGCATAATTCTATTTTTCGTTTGATTCGTGATCAACACAACAGTAAACACATAAACACCAACAGTGCTGCCAACTAAGACGAGCTTTCAGTTTGTAACCCCATTCCACTTCGTATATATATGTTAATGGTGATGTTAGTTATAAAACTTCCTACCAATATTGTTCACATAGCAAGTAGTGGTGTATGAATTTGTGGGGGGTAGGTACAACAACTAAAATGTAAAAAAACATCGGGCAGTCTTTGGGGACTGCCGATAGAAGTGAAAACTAAGTTACTTTTTAATTCTTGCGTTGATGTCTTTCGTTCGATACATATAGTACTATGACGCGAGTTCCATGGTTTTTGTTCACACAAAAAGTGCTCAACGTGCCTTTTTTTTTTGTTTGGGATATCATCAAATTAATTCTCCCGCTCTAGGCGGAGCGGAAGGTCGTGTCAGACTCTTACTGACTGAAAACCACCCGTGTTCCTTCACTTGCATGTACGTTGCCAGGGGCCATGGTCACCCCTTAGGACATCCCGCAACCCCGGCAGGCATCGGCCTTAACGGACCCCGTCAATTGTGCTGACATATTTGAGGCGCGCGTGGAACACAACACGCCGTCGACTCGGGCCTGCATGTACCATAATTACGTAATGCACAATCAATCAGAATCTGAATCGCTTTGAAACAGATTGCTAATCCATTGCTTCAAAAGTTTGAAAATAAATTCTGTTCAGCAACGTAAATAACGCAATGAATGTGGTTGAACTGTCAAAATGAAGCAAATTAATCGGAATCGTTTACGAAAATGTGTTGCGTAATTAGATAGCTGGTCCTTATCGGACGGCGAGCTACCTCATTGCTCTCCGTCCGCAACCCCGCGCCTACGGTGGCCGGAAATTGGGTATCAATTCCCGACGCCCAGGGCGTCTCCTGCGGGAGCTAGGGGCGTGAGGGCGCGACATTTGTGTCAGTCTCACGCGCTCCGCCTCCTCCTTCGCGAGCATTACTGCTTCGCAGAAGGAGATAACGGCTTGCCACGCCCTCTCGCTCCGTACTAGTGATGTAGCGAATGTGTTTTTTTAAACATTCGCGAATGCGAATGCGAATGCAAATGTCTGCTACTGACATTCGCGGATGCGAATGCGAATGTAGAAGTGTTCAAATTTGGCGCCAATTGTCTATGGATTGCTGACAGTAAAGTTACGAGGTGCGTTCCGTATTTTGTTCCGAGAATTGCCGAGTTGATACGAACTCATCCGACTGAAGTGTAATCTAATGTATACATTAGATTATATATACTTTTTGTCTTATAAGTTTTAATGAAAATTTAATTATTAAGCTTGAGTCCAAAGAGTGAGCCTCCGAAAGAGTGGGTCTTAAAATGAACATGGACAAGACAAAGGTCATGTCAAATGCCCATGTAACACCCGCTCTCATAAAGATCGGAGACGCTACGCTCGAAGTTGTAGACGAGTATGTTTACCTAGGACAAACTGTCCAGCTAGGTAGGTCCAACTTTGAGAAAGAGGTCAATCGTCGAATCCGACTCGGCTGGGCAGCGTTCGGGAAGCTACGCAATATCTTCTCGTCCCACATACCACAGTGTCTCAAGACAAAAGTCTTTGACCAGTGCGTGTTGCCAGTGATGACTTATGGCACTGAAACTTGGTCGCTCACAATGGGCCTTATCAAAAGGCTAAAAGTCACCCAAAGAGCAATGGAGAGGGCTATGCTTGGAGTTTCCTTACGTGATCGAATCAGAAAAGAAGAGATCCGCAGGAGAACCAAGGTAACCGACATAGCCCGAAGAATTGCCAAACTTAAGTGGCAATGGGCAGAATACATTGCTCGCAGAACAGATGGCCGATGGGGCCGAAAGGTTCTGGAGTGGCGACCACGTACCGGAAGACGTAGCGTTGGAAGACCTCCCACAAGATGGACCGATGACGTTGTAAAGGCCGCAGGAATCCGCTGGATGCGGGAAGCACAGAATCGGTCGAAGTGGCGGTGCTTGGGGGAGGCCTATGTCCAGCAGTGGTCGTCTTTCGGCTGATATGATGATGATGATTGCCCAAAGTAAAATAATGAATAAATAATACCAAATGATAAAGTGAAGACTGTTAATGTGCTTATGAGGTTAAGTTACTTTTTCTTGCATTAAAAACATAAGAAATGAATGGATTTTGATTTTATTAACCTACAAATATCTTCAAATTGTTTTTTTTTCTGATATTCATATTCGCAAAACATTCGCAGATATTTTGCAGATGCGAATACAAATACGAATATCCAAAAATATGCGAATATTCGCGAATGCGAATGCGAATATTCGTTACATCACTACTCCGTACCATGGCCTGGAGTCCTGGACCAGCTATTTAATTACGGAACACATTTTCGTAAGGGTTTCCGACTAATCTGTTTCATTTTGACAGATCAAAAATATTCATTGCGTTATTTACGTTGTCAAACAGATTTTTTTTCGAACTTATGAAGAAATGGATTAGCAATCTGTTTCAAACCGATTCAAATTCTGATTGATCGTATATTACGTAATTAGGGTGCAGGGCCGGACGCGAGAGGTCACCGCCGCCGATCGCCTCCACGAGGACACGGCCGCAGACCTCCACCGTATGCTCCACCGTGTCCTGTGCTCAACGTGCCTAAAAAAATGACTCCTCCTTTGAGTTTGACGACCTAACTACATAGACACCACGTTACTGGCCGCTTGTCCGTCTATTGTTTTATGATTTAGACCAGCATGGACTTACGTAATGAAATAAAATGATGTGCAAATATATTTGAAAGAATTAAAAATTATGCCTTTAATTTAATATTTTTATACATATTCTGGATCTGGAAGACCAAATTAAATTATGGACGGCGAGCATGAAGTGTTTTCTGATACAGCTACTAACTGTAACTTGGCATCTGCGTCTGAAACGTTGTCGGAAAATAATCAGGCGAAACTAGAGTCCTTAGAGAAGAAAGCTGTTCATTTAAGGTTTATTAGTCACTTGTGTAATAATAGTAAACATCTTGTTAAGTATATAACCGTACCTACCTACTTTGTGAAAGTATTAAGTATATAAAGTGCATACAAATAGATAGGATAGAAAATATGCTTTATTGTGCAGTGCACCAACACAAACAACAAAGCATTAAATTGTTCAAATAATTTTATTTTACTTGAACATTTTAGTTTCTTTAATAGGAGGAGCTTGTGGCTAAGTAATAGCAGTCGCACGGGTCGATCCATCAGGTTAAGCTACACTTGCCGGGGTTGGTCAGTGGACGGGTGACCATCTTCACATATCGAGACTCCTCGGTGCCTCAGAGAGCACGTTAAGCCGTTGGTCCCGGCTGTCATTCATTCATGGATCTTTGATCACTCATGATCATGAGTCGTTACGAGTCGTCAGAAGCCCCGAAAGTCTGACACCAGTCTTACCAAGGGGTATCGTATTATCCAGTTATTGGCTTGTGGAGATCAGATAGGCAGTCCCTCCATGTAAAATACTTTTATTCAGCTGCATGCGGTTAAACTGGAAGCCGACCCCAACATAGTTGGGAAAAGGCTACGCAGATTGATTTTAGTTTCTTTCTCTATAAAGAACACAACACCAATATTATGTTGAACGATGTCTTCGTAACCTACCTACTTACTCGTACTTCTTTAATTTACTTTATTTCAGATTAGCATTGGAGAAAGATTTTAAAGCAGCAGATATAAAATGGAGTCTATTTGTAGCAGCAGCTTTTAGTTTTAGATATGAAAGCTGTTTGAGACCTTTTCCACCATCTTTCTTGAAAAATGGAATCAAGGATATGGATGAATTGGTATGCTTACCTTTAAATAGATATTTGTATACAGTTCTTGTGCTCAAAAATATTTCGGACAGAAATCAAGACATAGGTACAAAAATGGTCAAAGTAAAGCCGTAGTCGAATGCCATTATAATTTTGTAGCCGACAGCCATGCGACTACGGCTTTACTTTGACCATTTTTGTACCTATGCAGCTATGTCTTCCTTTCTGTCCGAAATATTTTCTTGTTTCATACTTTTTAGAGCTTGATTTTTCAGTAGTCGGGTTTTAGTTTTTAAACTTACTTTTTATTTTATTTATTTTGGGGTTATAATTTCGTGATAAAGTACCTATTTGCAAAGCCGGTAATTTTTTTTTGTTTAGGTTTAATTGTATTATAGGTATAAATTTTAAAGCCACGCTGTACGTAGCAGTCTCACTTTTGCATGTTTTTAACAATTTAAACATATTTATTTACTTTGACGATTAAAAATATTTTTTTTTTCGTTCGTCACTTTATATGTTCTAGAGGGCGCCATATTGAATTTAATGTAACGTCACATAGCCTATTACCAGCGGACAATCAGGACGCTTCCAACGATACCCCATTTGTCAAATTATGATCAGTGGTTTAGAAGTTATGCGGTTACAGATGAACATACATACATGTCAAAATCATAACCCTCCTTTTTGCTTCGCCGAAGTCGGGTAAAAATAGTACTGTATCTTTTTTTCTTTTGCTTATATAGTAAGTATCTAGAAAATGGTGTGTCCTGTCCTATCGCAAAAATAATTAAAATTTCGACCCCCCCCCTTTTTAAAGTCCTTAAACCCCTATGTCTCAACATGTAGGTAATAATTTTTCGTATTTTCCAATAAAGTGAAAAATTCGATAGGTATATCTAAGTGCACACCTGCGGAACGTTCGGCGCGGAACGTTCCGTCGCGTCATGTAGCGCTTGCTCATGAACGCGACGTAACGTTCGGCTGATGTGTCATAGGTAACTTGAAAAACATTAGGAGCGCATTCAACCGAACCTTCCGCGCCGTACGTTCGGCAGGTGTGGCGCGACCCTAATGGGTATCTCAGTAAAAGGTGTGATAGACGTGCGAGCAAGTAGGCGTACTTATGGCTCGGCGACCTTAGGGTATCGACACTAGAGCAGTTAGACTTTTACATAATTTGCCTTTAATGAGGTACCAGGGAACTGGGAAGCCACATGTGCAGAAGGAATTATTGCCAAACTTCCTTGATAAGGACACGTTTGATGTGGGTTTTGATCTTCCCATCGCTAAGTTCTGTAACCGACTTTGGCAACTTGTTATACGCGGTTACTGTTTATAAGAAATGACTTGCTTGTTTTAGTTAATCTCAATTTAGGTATCACAATTTTATGTCTTATACATATATGTATTTATATTATGGAAAACGCTTCTTATTTTGAAAAGTCTTAAGGTTTAGCGAACATACAAAGTACTTTCTAAGATATAAAGAGAAGGCAGAGTCAGTATATCAATTTCTTTGAATTTGTTTCTAAGGGAAAGGGACTCGCGAAGACCCATTTTATAGATAGCGCGGATTGACCTCTAGACCCACTTGAGGTACATTTGCAGAACCACACATCCACGTAGATTATAGATTTAGTTTTGTTCACATTAAGAAAAAGATGCTGCGAACCATTTCGAAAGAACAGTCAGATTATCGTTGACATGTAAGACATCTGTATCGTTTCTAACTATTAAAAAAATAAGATAAGTGTCGTCAGCAAATAGAATTATATCCGATAAGTTAGTCATCATGTAAGGAAGGGCATTTATATTTATAAACTAGAAATAAGAAAGGGCCGAGTATTCAACCTTGAGGCACGCCCATTTTAACTAGAGACCCCGAGGACGTCGCCCCATTAGCGTTTTCTTTTTGCTGCCTGTTTGATAGATAGAAAAGAACAAGGTCAGCAGCTTGTCCACGAATTCCGTAGTGGTGCAATTCACAGATCAGTGTATTGTGGTCAACGCAGTCAAACGCTTTTTAGACGTCACAGAAAATGCCAATTGCATCTTGGGACTTCTCCCAGGATTCCAAAATGTGACTGATGCGTTTTACTCCTGCGTCAGTCGTCAACCTACTTTTCGTGAAACCAAACCGGTGGCTAACTACTAAGTACCGTATCTAACTAATTGAGCGTACTAAATAAGTAATAAAAAGAAATATCAAATGTAGATTTATTTTAGAAGGCCAGGCGCCTGTATATGGTTCCGTAGCCTAATGGCAAAAACGTCCAGAAGTCAAACAGCTATTTTATTCGGAGACTATTGGCATTCATCGATGAAAATTGCAGAGGTGTACCTATTCTGTGCACCGCTAAGATGTTCTAAGTAACAACAGCCAGAACCTCTACCTTACCTGATACCTATAATTTTTTTTATTTAGCACTAATAACTTGTTAAATTTCAGCTCTGCGTAATAACCGACGTGCCTGCTTTGGATTTGGTCTTACAGCAGCTGGATAACTTAGATAATTTGTCGAATATCAGCGATATTATTGATTTGCTGTTTTACGTGCTCGTAAGATTAAAGGAACCCTCTTTGAAAACAGTACCTGCGGAAGCGGTATGTTATTATTGAAATGCTTTCCTACCAAATCAAAATGTTTTATACCTAGAGAGTTATATAAATCCCTTTTCATAAGTTATATTACAACTTATAAGTGTTATAAGTTTAAAACGAAAGGATGATGTTGGTGAATGAAATAGGTACCTTTATTATGTTCAACTGACCCAGAAGGGTAAACATTGCCCATGTTTAACTTACTGGGGTCTTCGGAGGCATGTAGAGCGCGTTGGCGTCACTTAGGGTATACCGAAGGATTTTCAACTACATAGATGAAAGAAGGTTGCAAAAACTTTATTTTCTCGTCATCAAGACATCAATACCTACATCAAACCTATACGCGTATCTACTTCAAATGACTAAAATGGTGCAAAGGTTAAACGTGGTTTAGCTTTGAATATAGATTGTTTTATAAACTGAACATTTAATAAGATAAGATAGCCAGTTCCTCTGTGTTTGAGGATTCCGGGTGAAGCTCGCTTCCACCTTCGGCCTGATCATCACTTACCATCAGGTGAGATGCAGGCCAAGAGCTTCCCCGTTGAGGGTAAAAAAAAAAAATTATTTTGAGAAGCAATGTGGTCGGCGTTTAAGTCAATACAAACATCTACCTCAGTTTCTTCCCTGGATAATGCATGTCACTGTACAAAATATGTAAACCGTGTTCTTATGTTTTGTTTTTGTCCATAAAATAATAATTCTAAGAACTTAAAAATCTGCCTTGCCTTTTCCCACCTATGTTTGGGTCGGCTTCCAGTCTAACCGGATGCAGCTGAATACCAGTATTTTACATGGAGCGTCTGCTTATCGGACCTCCATAACCCAGTCACTGGGTAACACGATCGATACCCCTTGGTAAGACTCGTTTGTTAAGGGTCGATTACACCTTATGGGTCGATTACACCTAACGAGTACAGCGGCGGGTCAGTGTCCAGAATCTCAATTTGTTTACTAGGCCGAGTACCGGCCGAAGAGCTTATTTACTGACTCGCCGCTGTACTCGTTAGGTGTAATCGACCCATAACGAGTACAGCGGCGAGTCAGTAAATAAGCTCTTCGGCCGGTACTCGGCCTAGTAAACAAATTGTGATTCTGGACACTGACTCGCCGCTGTACTCGTTAGGTGTAATCGACCCATTAGAATTTAGGGCTTCTTATTTACCTGTAACTACCTACTGTCAAAGGTCTACGAATAACAGCCGGGACCAATGACTTAACGTGCTTTCTGAGGTACAGAGGGTCTCGATATGTAATGGATAGTCGCCCAGCAACGAACCGAAGGCGTAGCTAAACCCTTCGATCGACTCGTGCGGCTGCCCGGCTGTTATCACAAAGAATAATTGATGAATAATGATGGGCTCGTCCCATTATTATTCATCAATTATTCTAAGAACTAGAAACCTAAATTAATTAAAATTGTCCGGCCGTTATCAGACATCTGGGACGATTAAAAAAAAAGACGGCCAAAGTATTTTTAAATTGCAGTTTCGAGAAGAACGGGGGAATGGGTACAGATTATGATCCCGTTTATTTTGCATAGGAATAATCAGTCCAAGCTTCAGTTAAGTCTTTCGTGGTCAATAACGGGGAGGTTTGCGGGAGGTGACAGCAATAGAATAGCTAAAAACATTTTTTTAATGTTTCACTGCCCACTTTTCCTCTTCATCGTGCTGAAAAGGCCTCCCCCAAGCACCGCCACTTCGACCGGTTCCCGCATCCGCGGATTCCTGCGGCCTCCACAAGGTAATTTTTCCACCTTGTGTGAGTCCTTCCGACGCTACATCTTCTGGTACTCGGTCGCCACTCCAGAACCTTTCGGACCCATTGGCCATCTGTTCTGCAAGCAATGTGCCCTACCCACTGCCACTTACATAAGTTTGACTATTCTTCGGGCTATGTCAGTCACCTTGGTTCTCCTGCGGAATTCTTAATTTCTGATTCGATCACGTAGGGGAACTCCAAGCATAGCCCTCTCCCTTTGGGTGCCTTTTACCCCTTTAGGCCCGTTGTGAGCGACCACGTTTCAGTGCCATAGGTCATCATTGGCAACACATACCGCAATGTCTCAAGACATTGCGGTATTCACATAGGTCATCGAGCATTGTACTGAGGTCCTCGATAGACAGTTTTAGACTATTGTAACGTCGGCAAACCAAAGGTGAGTGATGTACCTACTCGTATCTGTTTCAGTCATTTGTTGAAGCTTAGCCCTTTCCAGTCCTGACCATTCATACACAAATAGGAGTTACTTTGTCGCTTTAAGCAGAACAGTTTAAGAATTAAGGCAACCTAGGGTGTAAGAGCGAGCGAAGTGAGCGCAAAAACTTTAGCACCCCGACTCGGATTGGTTAAATTTTCTTTTGAACATTCATAGTATGAATTCCATGCCTTATTGGATCACGGTGGTCATCCTTCTTAGCTTAAGGTGCAACTAGTCGCGGGCTCGAACTCAATGGTGGGCCTGGCCAAAAACCACACTGTCTCACCTGGCATCGTGTCCGACAGAGATAGTATCAGTGATGAGCAGTTAGAAGCTGATCTACATGGACAACGTATAGTTCGCATGCACAGAAACACCGTACCGACCAATTTTTGTAAAACGAGCGCGTCAAAAATTACGAAAAGGCCTTTGGAAAAAAGGTTTTTCTGAAATAACCACTGCATAAATCAATTACAAATAAAATTTATTGCAATCTTCGTAAATTTTTCTGTGTCGGTACGGATTTTCGGCTGTCGCTGAAAACCAGCGCTGGGGCTCTGTCTCGTATGGAGTCGCAGCTTTATGCTGAGTGATGGTTGTTTTGCGTAGATGTGACGCATATTTTCCCCCAAATTGTTTTTATTCGTAATTTTTTTCTTTTTTGCGTCATGTTTACCGCAAATAAACATATTTTCTTTCTTTCTTTTCTTCTATTTTGTTTTCGAGATTTCACACTTCTTGTATTACTTATTTACGCCCAAAGTTGCGTTAAAATTAGCAAGAAAAACGAATCTTTGTTGGCTCATAACTTTTTAATGGCTTTTTATTTTACTATTCTGCTTCCGTACAGACAATTTTAATAATGAGACCTAACGATATCATGTTTAACTTTGAATGTACGATGTCAAATAGTGGAGTAAAACCCCTCCGAAGTTTGTATGGAAAAAATATCAAATTGTTTCACCTTAACACTTTATTCTAAAACCGTTTCGCGGACTGAGACCATAGGCTTTGGCCTTATTGACTTAGTAGACCTCCCGGCTCGGATACTGTGAAGGGGCTCCAAAACACCGTGGTCACTGGTGCGCAGCACCGCTTTGCACCTTAGCTATATTAAGCCGCGTACAGATTTGCGAAACGTAGCATGAAAGGAGCATTTCATAAGTGTGGACACAGAGCGCGCACGAACCGAGCATGTACGTACTCACATCTGTTTCCGGCATGCGCGCGGCGAACATAGCTCAGTCGGCTCAGTCTGTCAAGAACACGCGAAGAGAATGGGTTCGCGCGCGTTCCGCAGTACAGACACACATATTATAACCCACACTGACGCTCCGTGCACACTGCGCGTCCCTTTGTGTTCGGCGAAAAGACCGACAAATGGCGGATCACGGCGCGCACGAGTTGAAATGCTCTGTTCGTGCACGTATTGAGCACGGTTCGTGCGCGCAAGCCGTCCACACTATGGGAATTCTGTTACATTGCATGATACATTGCGACAATGTGGACGGCAAATTCTTTCATTGCATGTTACATTTCATGATACGTTTCACCATTCTGTACGCGGCTTTAGCTACGCCACTGTCTGGTCCGGGAGTCAAACTGACATAGTAAGGTTTTCGTACAGATACTTCAGCACCTCGTTTCCTCGTAACTAAAAAAAATATTGACTTTCAGCATGATACCGTCCTAGCCAACGCAAATTCTATAATATCTGCAACCAAGCCACAATATATATTCCAAGTTGCAAGCACCTGTAAGTCCAATGCAGAAAGTAAATGGAAAGAGCTGGCTAAGAACCATCACGTGTTTTACGCCTATCATGGAAACCGTTTGGAAAATTTTTACACGATTCTCAATTTTGGCTTGCAACAACACTTGAATAAGGTACGTCAGTTTAAATAATTATTATTCAGTTTTATTTTCAGCTCGACCAGAGTCTCAAGGTACAATTCCGAAGTCGACCACAACCGCAAACCGCAGCGACACGACTGGCGGCTTTGCCATTGCAGTTTGCAATTACGGTCGTAGGAGTTAAAACAGTTGATTTTATTTAAGTAAAGTAAAGAGGCAAAATCAACTAACCTATGAATCTTTTTTAAATAAACTATGTATTTATCGAAGCCCTTATCATAAAATTCGCGAAAAGAGCTATAAAGATCAAGTCGAAGTTACTAAAAGAAGAAGTATTAGTCCTATGTCCAAGTGTCATATGGCTGCGCAGTAGTATGTATCCAAAGTTGTAAAAAAGTGTACCTATAAGAGACCGTACTCAAGACATCCTGCGAACGGTTTATTTCGAAATATACCAGTCCATCATACAACTGGACATATCAATTTATTGAGGAGTTGGAAAAACGACAATGATTAAGCTCGAAAGAGCCCAGGGAACTGCTATAAAAGTACTTTTAAAAAAGCAATTTTTCTACACCACTGACTCTCTGGAGAGAAGAAGATATAGGTACCGCCTAGTTTACCTATACTATAATAATTATGTGTATTTTTGTCCCATCCACTTTAAACTCCACTGATACGACAGAACCGGTGTGCACAACGCAATTCAACGCATCATATGAAAGTGTGCATGTGCATTCTGAAATGCACATGTACATTTTCATAATACATTTCAGAATGCACCCTAAAATGTTGACTATGAATTAAATTAAAGCCGCCCCTAATACCTACGACCCACTGATGGGTCAGTGGGTCGTCTTAGGGGTGGCTTTATTTAGTAATTAGTAAATTAAGTATCTAAACAGCGCTTAGAGTAAGAAATTCTCTGTCTACGTAATCATCATCTTCCTGCCCCTAGGCCCTATCCCATATTACTTGGGGTCGGCGCAACACGTTTTTTTTTTCCAATCTCCCCGTGGTGTCAGTCAACCGTCACGCTAATAGGTACGCTATAGAATCTGTTTACGTACGTAACTAACTATTAATATATTTGACAGCTATTTGCGACGGGAACACCCAAATACTCCGAAATATTTTATTCCGAATTTTGTTGTTCCGATTTTCAAAAGTCCGAATTTCATAATCCCTAAGAATTATAATGTCTATTATTAAAAATCACGAATTTCATTTTACCGAAAGTCGTAGAAAATACGATTTGTTTGGTTTCCGATTTTCATATGTTCGAAGAATCAAATGCTTGATGGGTTCTCGGTCCGAAAAACGACATTCCGATTTTCAATACTTCGAATAAACTACTAAAATTAGGATTCTGATTCTGATTCAATTAGTATAATACGAGTATTAAGTTACGCATCATAGTTTTTCATAAATTAAAAACTCATAGTTTTTAATTTAAAAACGTCTACTTTGGTCCCCTCTATTGTTGGTGAATCATTTGGGTTAGGTTAGGTTAGATCAGTGACCATTAACGCGCGAAGGCGAGCGACCGCATGGAGCGTGCCGCGGTAGCGGCCGCCGAGTGCCAGATTCCCTCTATTGTTGGTGAATCATTTGGGTTAGGTTAGATTAGTGACCATTAACGCGCGAAGGCAAGCGACCGTAGGGAGCGTGCCGTGGCAGCGTCCGCCGAGTGCCAGATCCCCTCTATTGTTGGTGAATAATTTGGGTTAGGTTAGGTTAGATTAGTGACCATTAACGCGCGAAGGCGAGCGAGTCGAGCGACCGTAGGCAGCGTGCCGCGGCAGCGGTCGCCGAGCGCCAGATCCCCTCTATTGTTGGTGAATCATTTCGGTTAGGTTAGGTTAAATCAGTGACCATTAACTTAACGCGTGAAGGCGAGCGACCGTAGGGAGCGTGCCGCGGCAGCGGTCGCCGTGCGCCAGATCCCCTTTATTGTTGGTGAATCATATGGGTTAGGTTGGAACTGTGACCAGTGTGTTTTGTTGTCTTGCTTTTCAGTTTTACAAGGCCTTTTTATTTCGGAATTCTAATTAATCCGTACTTTAATAATCGGAATTTGTATTTTTGATGTTTCGAATTATCATTAATTCAGACTTTTTGTTATTCGATGTATTGAAACTCGGAATTTTGAGAATAGTAATTATAATCGTTAGGAATACTGAAATTTTGGAATTATAAAAATAGGATTAATGATAAATCGGAGTTGTTATATTAGGGATTTTGAATCATTCGGAATTCTGATAATCGGTATTTTGAAATTCGTATTTGTGACTTTCGGAATAAAGTTTTTCGTATTTATGTAGTGTACCCTTTTGGGACGATAAGTCAAGTAAACTTTCAGAATGCACCCTCTTCACATTTATTTTTTACCGATTACCTTTCATCGCATTCTTTACCGTGTAGAATACACTGCTGGGTAATGGCGTATACTTGTCACCTGAATTGAACATAAGCTTGCCGTACAGTCATGGAGGATTCGGATGGGGCGCGAGCTGCATAGGTGGTCACTTGTCCTGCATAGCCATGTGCGAAGTCATTGACGCTCCGGAAGGAATAAATTATCAAAAGCCTGTTTCAAATGAAGGTGAGATGGTATTTAATCTATCGGGATCACGTTAAGGTACCGTACTTAACTACTAGGTGGGTGTTGTCTTTGCGCTGGGTTCCTTCTCTCCAAGTGCATTGTTGTCTAAACTTCTATGCAGTGGCGGAATAAACCTAGCGAAGGCTCAGGACGGTTAAACTAAATGGGGTCCAGGAATAAACCTCGAAATATGCAGCGCGCCGCCCGCCGCCATACCTCGAAGAGGAGATAGGATAGGTAAAGGGTAAAATAGTCGCGCTGCCTCGGGCCAGCTAAAGTGCCGTTAGCATTGCATGGTCACTGAGTCATTGTTAATGAATCACTGTCACTGAGTCACTGTCACCGAGTAACTGTCACCGAGTAACTGTCACTGAGTAACTGTTACTGAGTCACTGTCACTTGTTATTTTGTTTGATTGCTGAGGTTAGTTCGCTGTAAAACACCAAATTCCCATAACATTACATTCTTTTGTGCCTAAACGAACCCTGGCCCTGGTGTGGTCACAGTAACCTAACCTACCTTTCAGCCATTTTCATTTGATACTAATTTTTTTGTAAATTCAGCTATTATAGGGATGTTTGACATAATTATTTATTGCTTGTTTATTTAAAGAAAAATTAGACATAAATTACAAAGTATTTTAACAGGCAAAACTTCTTGGAGCCATGTTGGCACCTAATAGTGCCATTTTCCTCACAATTTTGTACCTACAGGACTCCAGTGGTATGCTCATCTGTAGCTGAACTAGGCAGAGCCTGTATTTCGGCTATCAGCGCCAAACCCCTCGAGTATTACTCATATACTTACTATAATAGCCATTAAGATTTCATAAGAATCTTATACTTACATAATAATATTAACAATTAAATAAAAAACTTTTTACTAAAAAGAACAACCGACTTCCAAAAAAGACACTACAAAGTCAAAAATAACTTTAATTTCAGAAGTCGGTGTACTTGGTTTTGAACTTAGGTATTTGGCCACCGACTTCCGAAATTAAAGTATAAAAGACTTTGTAGTGTCTTTTTTGGAAGTCGGTTGTTCTTTTTAGTAAAAAGTTTTTATTTTGCACTTTTTAGTAACTAAAAACTAATAAAAGAATTTGTGTGGGGTAGGTACCACAACTGTTGTGGTACCTACCCCACACAAATTCGAATACCACTAACCTGCTATGTAAATAGCAGTGATTGGAAGTTATCATCATATCATCCATATATAAACTAGGTGGGATAAATACGTATTATTGAAGCTAACTCAAAAACTATCCAAGTAAAGTTAATAAAATTTATATGGGACCACTTCGGGAGCATACCCTTTCAAACAAAAAAACAATTTTTAAAATCGGTCCACAATTGACGGAGAAATCGCGTAACAAACATACAAAAAAATAAAAACATACAGACGAATTGAGAACCTCCTCCTTTTGGAAGTCGTTTAAAAAAATAGGATCAATCAATACAAAGGGCAGCGAACTAACGTCAAAAATTAAACAAACTAACAAGTGACAGTGACAGTGAGTGACTCATTGACAATGTTATGTTATGCTTACGGTACTTTAGCCGGGCCTAGGCAGCGTCACTGTTATGCCGAAAATTATCTGATTATCTGAAATGGATAGAATGCCGCTAGAGGCACTCTATACACTTCCTTTTTATTTTGAACAATTATACAAAAATAGGAATTATTTCAAACAGAAATTAACCATTACAGAAAAGTTTGAAAATGTTGGATGCAACAACGATGAAAGCGAACTCGAAAGTTTTAGCACCCTATGTAAACTACATAGCATGCATAGGGGGCCCCCCAACTACAACAAACTACTTTTTATTTACTAAACATATTTTGGTCTTGTTTGGGATTTGATTAAAATGTATTATAATTTACTTAATATAGTATTTTTCGAGATTTGGGGGCCCCACAGGACCGGGCGGCACCTGCCGCCCCCCCCTTTTCCTTTGTTTGCCAGTGCTACAATGTTATTTTTATGAAATGGTTCCGAATCTCAGGTGACGGTTTATATGAAGATGAGAAAAGCAAGTTATTATCAGAGCAAGGCTGCGACGGACAAATGACACAATACATCGTTACTAACTGTGATCTAGTCAGAGTGCGTTATATGCTTGTATATGCCAAACAGCCCGCATCGATGAGGTTCCCTTCAGCGAGCGTCAATAGAAATGGTACGTGTGAACGATTTTAACATGCACTTACATAATGCAGGTACTAAATTTTTTTTTGTGGTTGGTACTGTCACACATCCAAAATATGTGCTGTGTGGCTTTATCGGAAGAGCGTGCACTTTTTTTACATCTGAAACTAAATATACGGCACACATACCTACCTACGCGGTTCAATAGTTAGCCACATTTCATATTTCCATACAGATACAGTATTATTGCCAAATTAATCAAAATAGGTAAATATTTGATAGCTATTTGCGACGTCGTTGCCAACTTTTAGCATAAGCCCTCTTAGGGGCTACTTTTGTGTACTTATTGCACGAAAGAATCTGTTTTGCCGACTCAGCATTATGCAGCGTGTATCAGACAGGGGCGGATCCAGGATTTCATTTTGGGGGGGGCCATTCTGACAAGGTTCGGAGCTAGGGTTAAAATCACAAAAACAAAAAAAGATGTTTTCTGCATTTTTTTTAATTCAACCCAAGAGTTTTATCTTCATTTACGAGGAGGGTTACTTGCTAGTGATCCTAAGTATGTGTAGCTACCATCTCAGATATACCACCACTTTGCAATCATGACCAAAATAGGGAAGGTCACTTTAGGAGAATATAATGTAGTAGGTACCTATGCAAGAGCGAGCGGAGTGAGCTCGAAATTTTTTGCATGCCGCTTCGAATACGTTAGGTTTTCTTTATCTTTGACCATTCATACAGAAATAGAAGTAAAGGACATGACCAGTGGGGCGATGGGCGCCTGCTTAGGTGTAAAAATCAATGTGCAGCAAAAATTGTTTTATTTTTGCAATTGTTGTATTCTACAGTTTACAGGTAAAAAACTTTCACGACTCCAAAAGATCAGGAAACTGAGAAAAATAAAGATAAGTTTTCACTAAATAGCTCTGCTTTTCGTTAAGAGATGGCGCTAGGCGTTGCGGTAATCGAGTTAAAAATCAATTTGCAGCAAAAATGGTTTTATTTTTGCAATTGTTGTATTCTACAGTTTACAGGAAAAAAACTTTCACGACTCCAAAAGATCAGGAAACTGAGAAAAATAAAGATAAGTTTTCACTAAATAGCTCTGCTTTTCGTTAAGAGATGGCGCTAGGCGTTGTGGTAATCGAGTTAAAGAATGATTTTCTACTATTCGACACGCCATCCATCGAGGCGCTAGGTTTTTTTTATACCATCAAGGGCGCAAACTAGCATGCTGATCACCTGATGTTAATAAGCAAAAACCGCCGCCTATAGAAGTCTACAACACCAGGGTTACTGCCGATGCGCTGCCACCCTTTTCCCACCCCAAACCCTGGGCTTCCGATTCTCTCACTCACTATTCGAAGCAGAGCAACATAATGTTGGTACTTTACGTTGGTATTCTGTAAGAGTGTGGTACCTCCCCGGCCGAGCCAACCCAATTAAGAGTCAGTCAGCTATTGACTACAACTAGGCTCTACGTGGCTCGGGAAATAAAAATAAGGCTATTGTTATTATTATTTGTGAAGGCATGAGGATTTAAATAAAACTATTATTTGAACGAATTAATTATTTTAATATTCTTTAATAAAATAAAATATGTAGGAAAGACGAACTGTGCCGGACGGGCGTGATCGCTGGACGCGTAGATTATGCAGGTTGTAAAGCTATCCCAGTCCAAGCAGCGGTGACGTCCTGCACCTAGGGATCTGGATACTTCAATACTAACCGAGCGGCTGTCCTAGATTCTTGAGGGAAAATGGGTTTTGACAAGAAAATAACAACACCATTTCCCTGATAAATCTTCATAAAATGCTTTTTAACCCGCCTTACAGATATGCCATAGTTTAGGCACCTCATCATAATATCCGTTTATCCGAATCGTAGAGTAAAACAGATGAATCCTTTATGAATAGCAATGGTAATCGGGTTTTGAAGATGTCAGTCCGTAAAGAATAGCAATGGTCGTGGTCAGTGGGTCGTCTTAGGGGCGTAGAAATAGAACACAATAATCGCACAGTACACAACGAACGCGTAAACACAACGTGGGTCGCGAACTGCAATGATAGATAGATAGAAGATTCTTTATTATGTACACCATAAAAAGTACAGATATAATAAATAATTATACCTGACGTGACGCCAAGATTGAATGTGCAAGTAGGGATGGTGAATGGCGATCTGAAATCGATAAAGTGTCAATTGCTTTTTTCTCGAACCCAACACATAAAATTCGAAAACATTTGACTGCCTCGTTGGTCTAGTGGTGGCAAGCGCTACAGCTGAGCATGAGGTCCTGGGTGCGATTCCCGGGTCGGGCAAAGTGTTATTGGGTTTTTCCATCTGGAATTTCTCAATAGCAGCCCGGAGTCCGGATTTGTATCCGGTTAATGGTAAAACGCTCGCCCCGCATTACACGGGACTGGCGAAATGAAGGTGTTATGTTATTATTCATCCAAATTAAATATAAGTAGTTCAAAACGGTCAAAGAAAATATCAATTCAAAATCCATTTTATGTGAATCGATTTTTCATGCTTTGACTCGAATCGATTGAATTATCAATTTTATGAAAAAAACTACTACCCCTTTGGTCCCTCCCTACACAGGTGTCTGCTAATGTCAGATGCATTGTCAACGAAGTAACACTCCTATATACGAAGTGATTATTAAAAAAAATATGGTGTTCGAACTTCACACGTGTCAATAAAACCTAACATAACCCGTAGGCGTATCAATAAATAAGTAATTATAAACAAAACATGTATATTCCATGTCATTAAAATTCACTTGATCGAAAATAGCTCGTTTTTAGTTTATTTTTTCCATATTATGAGTAGCTTATTTTGGTTACCGGGTGAATATAGATACAATGGAACGTCAAAATCAGGAAGTGCATAAAAGAGAGAAACGGAAGCAATTAATATACTGATTTTTCAGATAATTTAATCTGGGCTTTAGTCGGAATAATATAACCATGATAAATTAGATCTTTATTTTTAAATCTTAGTGTAAAAGTTGTAATGCTGCGCATGTTCCCGAATTCGAAGGCTAAAACTGGTCATGTCTTTTATCGACTTATCAGATTTATGTAGAAAATTGACATAATTAAGAGAATGTAGGATGCAGGAGCGAGCGAAGCGAGCTCGAAAATTTTAGCACCCCGCCTGGAATAGATTAGACTCTCTCAGACAATGCTGAAGTTGCTGGAAATCATTCAAAACAAAGTCATAGTCGATCGTACTTTTACTGCTTTTGTAGATTTTAAAGTACACTTATCTTTGACCATTCATACAGAAATATAAGTAACGAACGGTAATACACAAATTGATCGACTTATCAAATCCATGCAGAAAATAAGATAATTAAGAGAATTATGAATGTAAGAGCGAGCGAAGCGAGCTCGAAAATTTTAGCACCCCGCCTGGAATACGTTAGACGGTTAGACTCTCTCAGAGAATACTGAAGTCACTCAAAACAAAATCATAGTCGATAAAAATACCAATATTTAAGCATACTCTTACTGCTTTTGTAGATTATAATGTACGTCTTTGCGAAATAGATTACAATTATATGTATTAGAGTACGGAAGTACCCTAGGCGGGGTTGGTTGGCCCCCCTGCCTACGCCCCTGATACACCTGTTGTAAAGAATATAACATATTTCTGATTCCTGATATACCTACCTATGAGTACCTATGCTGTGTAAAAGTAAGTGCACCTGAATTAAATCGAAAGTATAGAATTCCTCGGTCGTTTGGGGGGGGCCATGGCCCCCATGCCCCCCCCCCCCCCTGTATCCGCCAATGGTATCAGAAATGTCTGGGGGCCTTCCACCACCTCTAAAGCTAATATAACTTTAGTGTGGGAAAGAGATGAAGCTATACGCTCCATCTCTTTCCCCCACTGAAGTAAGATTAAATAATACTGCTTTAAAGGTGGTGGTAGGCCCCCTGGTCATTTTAAAGGGTATGACAACACTGCAACATTAATATAATTGTTGGCCGCAACCACAAAAACATGCTGCTGAAAAAATGTTGAGTAATTAATTTTATTTTATTTTCTAATTTAGATTGTAAGCTTACCTTCGCTTTGTAATTTCAGTTGGAGGGATGCGTCAATGGCTTGCGAGGCACAAGCTTTTTTCCATTCTTCTTGGCTACGGGTTAATGTTGGCAACCATAGGCTTCGCAAACAATCAGCCGATCCACTATTACTACAAAATACTATTAAGAAAGCTCGATATTGCATACAGTTCTGTAAAAGTGTGATGTTTTTTAGAGTTTTTATCCCACCTCACGCACTCCGCGGTCACGACTAGGGCTATGCAACTATTTTTAATCACAAGTCAAAATACCGGTTTTATTCATATCAATCCCGGTATTAAAATACTAAAAAATAACTGGTATCCCGGTTTTTCGGTAATACCGATACCGGTATTCATGCTCTAGTCACGGTCACGATGGCCGTCGCAACCTTGGTCGCAGCAGAAATAAACCAAACTAATCCATGCAACCAAGACCAAGGCCGCCCAAGATGCGGACATCCTTACTAAAGTACCTACACAAAGTTTGGCCGCTAATAATCGGACGACCGGTCGTGCGACCAGTTGGTTGTTCTCCTCAGCACACACAATGTTTCACCTCGGGCTGCTCTTCACGCCGCGGCGGTATGTAGTCTTATTAATCTACGTCTCTGCCTCCTTTCCTTGCTACTTCGCACACCACTCGTCGGCGTCGATTGTAAATGACTGCTATGTGGCCGGCTACTCGCGCGCATCTTACCGGTTACCGGTCCTTTGAGTCACGCACAAAAACTGTCAAAAATTGGAGCGGTGGGATGACGTGCGGCATGAGGAGTGACCAAATTATGTCTCTGCCTCCTTCCCTCATTATTTCCCGTAGCAGCCGTCGAGTGTGTGGCTGGATGTAGCATAATTATTATAGCTTACCCGGCCATAGCGCGGTTGTGACCACTAGTGCGCGAGGTTCCTTACTGACAACATTTTTTTTAGATTAATGGATTAAAATTTTAAGTTCTTAACTGCGATACTATATATTTAGATTTTTTTTTGCATAAATAATCTAGAAAACGTATTTTTCATATTCTAACATTAAATTTTGTACCAACCTACATATTTATTTTATTACAAGCCATGTGCCGCATGCCGATAGGATTTCTCATCGGCAACTTCTCCTGGAGCCTTTGGGGATACAATGAGTTTCCAAAAAAGGAACCTGTGGGGATTCAATAAGTTTCCAAAAAACAATGATAAGTACCTATAACTACTTAACTTTTACTTGTAAACAGAAAAATAATTAGGTACCTACCAACTTCCACGCTTCTAACTTGAAAACAGACTGAACTTCCATACAACCTTTCATTCCCGTTACGGGATGAATTTTCAAAAATCCTTAATGTTACCTAGTAGAGGATTCCTAGAGGAACGATCTGCACCCATACGTTTAATGGATGAAAAGTATTTTATTTATATCAAATTTAGTAAGTATGTCAAAAACAAAATATAGCGAGTGGGATGGCAAAAAAAAATCTGGCCGGACTATAATTAATTAAACATTCAAAAATGACTTTCCTTCAAAAATTGCACCCATTCGTTTAACGAATAAATTTAATACAAATTAAGTACGTTAAAAAATATATCGCGAGTGGGTTGGCAAAAGAAATCCTTTTTTTAACCAACCCACTCACGATAAATTTTTAACGTACTGAATTTGATATAAAATACTTTTCATCCAATTAACGTATGGGTGCAGGTCGTTCATACATCGGATCTTTTGGATCTTTGGGTATTAGTGCTCACCCGCTCCGTCATTATCCTTGGCACCACATGGGTGTCGTTTTCATAGTTTTCTAGGCTGCTAAAGCCGATAGCGAGGTCAAAATGTAAATCCAAGATGGCGGCAGCAAAAAAAACAGTACATTGTTTGCCAAGGGAGCAAACAACTATTTTTAAGGCGAGAGTGTTTCTTTGAATCCAAAGTGGAGCGAAGGATTCTAGTGTAGAATCCCTGTTGCTGTTGCTCCCGAGGTGAACACTCTACTTTTTATCACCCTCTATGAGAAAACAAAGGTGTGCGGTCCGACCCCCATCAGGAACGAATTTCCTAGTCACGAATAATTTTAAACACAAAATAAAAAAAATATGAAACACTATCGGTTTTACCACCCTCGAAAACTATGAAAACGATACCCATGACAAAAATTTAAAAAATTTCGCATCCGCCATCTTGGATTTAAATTTTGACCTCACTGTCGGCTTAACCACCCTCGAAAACTATGAAAACGATAACCATGACGAAAATTTTAAAATTTTGACATCCGCCATCTTGGATTTACATTTTGACCTCACTATCGGCTCTACCACCCTCGAAACCTATGAAAACAATACATATGACGAAAAATTTTAATTTTTTCGCATCCGCCATCTTGGATTTACATTTTGACCTCACTATCGGCTTTACCACCCTCGAAAACTATGAAAACGATACCCATGACGAAAAATTTTAAAATTTTCGCATCCGCCATCTTGGATTTACATTTTGACCTCACTATCGGCTTTACCACCGTCAAAAACTATGAAAACGATACCTATGACGAAGAATTTGAAAATTTTCGCATCCGCCATCTTGGATTTACATTTTGACCTCACTATCGACTTTACCACCGTCGAAAATTAAGAAAACGATACCATTGACGAAAAATTTTAAAAATTTCGCATCCGCCATCTTGGATTTTAATTTTGATCAATTTCACACTTTCTCTCTCTCTCTTGCCAGCCTGTTACTTAATCATACAATGTTCGTGATCGATCTCTTTGGTGAATAGAACTTTTACTAACAATATCCACATTCCAAATTCAAATCACTTTTAGTCCCTAGGGATTAAACAGCTATTTTGGTCCCTATTTACGAGGATTAAACTAAGTCTTTTTGAATAGATGTGATAAAATAGAAGATTGTTTACTAAGGGAGCAAACAACTATTTTTAAGGCGAGAGTGTTTCTTTGAATCCAAGGCGGAGCGAAGGATTCTAGAGTAGAATCCTGAGCGCAGCGAGGGATTCAAAGTACATCACTCGAGCTTAAAATAGTGTTGCTCCCGAGGTGAACACTCTACTTTTTATCACCCTCTATGAGAAAACAAACGTGTGCGGTCCGACCCCCATCAGGAACGAATTTCCTACTCACTGATTTACACAAAATAAAAAAATTATGAAAAAAAAAAATGTAGTCGCCATGTTGGATTCACATTTTGATCTCACTATCGGGTTTACCACCCTCGAAAACTATGAAAACGATACCCATGCCGATTTTTTTTTAAATTTTCGCTTCCACCATCTTGGATTTAAATTTTGACCTCACTATCGGCTTTACCACCGTCAAAAACTACGAAAACGATACCCATGACGAAAAATTTGAAAATTTCGCATCCGCCAACTTGGATTTAAATTTTGACCTCACTATCGGCTTTACCACAGTCGAAAACGATGAAAAAAAAAAAAACGAATCCGCCATCTTGGATTTTAATTTTGATCAAATTCACACTTTCTCTCTCTTGCCAGCCTGTTACTTATTCATACAATGTTCGTGATCGATCTCTTTGGTGAATAGAACTTTTACTAACAATTTCCACATTCCAAATTCAAATCACTTTTAGTCCCTAGGGATTAAAACGCTATTTTGGTCCCTGTTTACGAGGATTAAACTACGTCTTTTTGAATAGATGTGATAAAAACATATTTTTCGTCATGGAACTGACTTAATTACATTTGCACCACCAGCATTGAAGGAATTACGGTGGCCTCTACATATCCACCGCAACTCAAGCATGCTGTGGCCCCTTCATGTCCACAACACGCCAGCGACAATACCATAGTTGCAAGCATAATTTATTTACCGACTTAATTACATTTACACCAGCATTGAAGGAATTACGGTGGCCTCTACACTACATATCCACTGCATCTCAAGCATGCTGTGGCCCCTTCATGTCCACAACACGCCAGCGAATATACAATGGTAGCAAGCATAATTTAAATATGAACGATAATTCTGGCATGTGGTGGACCCTTCATGTCCACGACACACCAAGTAAATAAATTGATATTTATAAGTTATTATAGCCTCTTCATAACCATAAAAACAACTAAATGCCTCACTGTGTAGCCCCTGCATGTAACAGGTTAAATTATTATTGTCTATTAATTCTTCTATGAAATTAATATTCTCTACTCTAAGTAATCTCATATTCTAATTAATGTACATACTTTAAAAAAGTGTATTACACTTATTGTATAATAATAATCACTTTTAAATTATCTTTAATAACGTCATTAATTTTTCATGACTCAATTAAAAGAGCAATTCACTATCCTCATCTTTTTTTTTTGAGACTGAATCAGTATCAAAATCGGTAAATCACTGTACATACATAAATAACGTTCTATTTAAAATTTTCGCATCTGATTCTCTAAGCATTGTAATTTTCACTACCAAAATCAACAAACGCTTCGAAGTCTATCCATTAACTATTGCAAGATTATATTGTTCTTTTCAAGTATTTAAGACAGTCTTAAATTATTATTTTCGGACTCACATTTAGTGGTACAGTCGGATATCAAGTGCCCAACTTGATGACAGTGTTCGCATCTTTTAATTGGCTCTTTACATTTAAAGAAGGAGTGACCTTGTACCCCACAATTACAAAATTTTTCTACATTATCCTTATTTTCTCCATCCGTATCATCTTTAAAAGATTTCGATCGTTTGCTTTCAGAAGGGCGGCTGCGAAGCCACGTTAGACTTAGGTATCATCACTTTTAGTGAGTTGTTCTAACATTACGAAGATAAACAGACTAATAACTTATCCGGTTCATACTGAACAGCTTCTGCACTAGTTTTAACCGATCTGTCATCAGTACCGAATAATAAACAATCAATGGTATTTTTACCAGAAATATTACATCTATTTTTATTAGAATCATCTTTTCGCAGTACCTAGGTAATACTATTCAAAATTATCCCCAAAACGTGCTCTACAGGCGAGCATCTCCGTCAGCTATAGACCAAAGTTGTCATGGCAAGGGAATGCTAAACGCAATTTTTGCCACTCTGTCCATGTAAATAAACTAGGTAAGCCTTGGTACCACTTTTGAGTTAGCCCAACCAATTTCGGTAACGCGTAGTGAATAATTTGTCGTTCTGACCAATTATAAATCTTCGCACATTCGTTAACTTTAGTAATCCAAATAGCAAATATTTAGGTATTGCTTAGTTGAGTTGAATTCAGTAGCCTAATTACGTAATACACGATCAATCAGAATATGAATCGGTTTGAAACAGATTGCTAATCCATTGCTTCATAAGTTCGAAAAAAAGTCTGCTCAACAACGTAAAATGACGAAATGAATATTATTGAACTGTCAAAATGAAACAGCACCCTAATTACGAAATGCACGATCAATTTTATCGTGCATTGCGTAATTGGGGGGCTGATAAGTCGGAATCGTTTACCAAAATGTGTTGCGTAATTAGATAGCGTACCTAATAATAACATTACTCGACACCTCGACAGTATAGATGTAGGTATAGTTTACCGCAGAATTATTAATAAAATAATTAGGTACTGCTAGACTATCGACTGTTTCACAGACTGCACAGTGTACTGTTGTTCGGAACCTAAATTTTGTGAGCCCGATTCGCTCTTGGCCGGCTTTTATTTTATTTTGTCACAAACGTAAATGTGAATTCCTGGTGAAATTAGAACAATAGTGACCAGCCATCGTTACAATTCTCTCGTCATGGACTGGAGCACAATCATTGTATGATCAAATTTTTTGTGTCGATAACAGAGACATATACTCTACATACCTACACTCTACATACTGAATACAAAGTGACACACCATCAGTGTGAAATGGTCACTACACGCAGCGCAACATTGTCTGTGATATTACCTAAGGTATTTATTAGTACGAAAACTAAAATAGCAGGCAATTAAGTTTCTGCAGTACAATACCCGTTTCGGATATTTAATCATGTTATCTAGTGGCACAGTGTGCAATTTACTATCGTTAGTGAGTATCTGGTGTACGTTACGTTTTAGTACCGTTTTAGCTCAAGACCCAGTGGCTAATTTACCACAAGGACGAATTGTAGGGGTAAGTGTTTGCTTAATAAATTAGTTTTATTTTATTAACCGACTTCAAAAAGGACAGTATGTTTTTTTATTGTATGTTTGATACGCGATTGATCCGCCAACGCGAATTGATGTTGATGATTCTTTTTTTGTTTGGTAGGTCATACTTCAGAGGTGGTCCCTTATAAATTATATTGACTTTGCTTGGGTAGTTTTAGAGTTAGCTTCAATAATACGTATTTTTCCCACTTAGCCTATGTGGATGATTGATGATATGTTCCTGTCACTGTTTTTAGGGTTCCGTACCCGAAGGGTGACAAACGGAACCCTATTCATAAGCCTCCGCTGTCCGTCTGTCTGTCAGCGAGCTCTATCTCATGAACCGTAATAGGTAGGCAGTTGAAAATTTCACAGATTGAGCATTTCTATTGCCGCAAGAGCAACAAATAATAAAATTAAAAATTAAAGGGGGGTCGCCATACAATAAAATTAAATTATGAAAAAAAAATTATCTGACCCTGGCATGTGGGGTATCATTTTCTAGAGCTCATCGAGTAGAGAATAAATATAATTTTTATTTGTTTTTATCTTCAAAAATGATGAATTAGGGGGCCGTAGAAGTTGTCTGTTTTAGACCATTTTTGTACGAGCTCTATCTCAACAACTAAACAAATTAGGAATTTGAAACTTGTGTGTATCATGTAACATATACTGTTTATAATCAACAAATACTAAAAACGCCGATTCATAACGTATTTTATATAATATGGGCGATTTTCTGCAACTTAAAGTAATAATTTTGTATTTCATGCTAATATTATGCGATATAAATTCCACAGATAACTATTTAATAGTCGGAGTAATGACATGGAATTAGTAAGTACCTACTATCATGGCAGCATATACTATTTCGATTATTTAAATTTCGATCATCCAAAAAGGTCTACAAAATAAACTTTTCTTCACAAGATTTTGAAACCGGCCAGTATTTTTTGAGTTTAAGAACTTTATCGACTTTTTTCAAAGTATCCCTAGACGGTGTTGATGTTTGATGTGCGTGTGAACTGAGGGACCAAACTGGGAATTCGCGAAATGAAAATCCTAGGATTTAGTAGTAGACTTAAAACAATTGTAGAACGAATCTGGGAATTTGTAAGCAAATATATAAAAAACTACGACCCATAAAGTGTGGTCCCTCAGTTCTCACAGACGATCAGCCAGATCTCGGAAAGTATCTTAAAAAATATGGTTTTGTGAATACAGACATTTAGTAAAGAATTTGTAAAGATATTTACTAAATAACAGACCACAAAGCATAAAAGATAAAAAAAATATAACGGCTGAACTGTGGTCCCTCAGTCCACATAACAAAAACAAATATTTTAGTGAATATTACTGAATAAAATTAATAAAACCGTTCTTTTTCTACGTAAAGTTTTAGTAGAAGTCTTAAAACATTTTGTAAAAAAGAAATGGAGCTAAAATATCAAAGCATTTTGAAGATAGCCATGATTAAAACTGGTCCCTCAATTCTCTCCTCCACTGACATATGTGCGTGTGCTAGCTGCTAGACGAGAGGAATATCAGAAAGTCTAGTGTGATATACAATTAAATGTAGCACACAAGTCAAAGGTAGCGCCGCAAGAGTGTCCCGGAGAGTCCCGTTCTATCCACGGAACCGAGTAGACGTGCGCTTTGAGTTGATGTGTTACTTACTGATAATTTGGTGGTTTTACTCTAAACTCAAAGCCTATATAACAAGTGATTCAACTGAACACCACATTGGCGACGAGTAAAAGCGCAGTAAGTAAAATTATTGCTCAAACAATGTACCTGCTTACGGAAATTGGTCAGCAACAAAATGTTAATTTTATCGCACAAAGTGTTTTGAAGGAAAAAATAAAATTAGTGACTGTGATCTAAGCGAAATCCACTAATCGTGTTTGTTATAATTTCAATTTAAGTACATTTATGTGTGTTTACCTTGCACAATCTGTGTCGGCGATCAGCTGAGACAGACGATGAAATGAGTATCACGTCACTAAATACATCCACTCGCAAAAAAAACCGTGCGTTGGGATATGAAAAGAAAAAAAAAAAAGACTCCTAATAAAATGTTTAGAATGTACTACCACACAATAATAAAATTTTGTTGACCAAATCCGTTTGCAAATAATAAGATTATACCTATCGAAAAAATATTATTCGATCGGTTAATGGAATGTTCCAACGAATATAATTCGTTAATTAACCTGTTTTAACACAAGTTCCCCTTCGATAACATCGAAGTAATATAGGTAATTATTATCTTACCTACTGTTAAAACTGAATGTTCCAACGAATATTATTCGTAAATTTACCCGTTTTAACACAAGTTCCCCTTCGATAACATCGAAGTAATGAAGGTAATTATTATCTTACCTACTGTTAAAACTGAATGTTCCAACGAATATAATTCGTTAATTTACCCGTTTTAGCACAAGTTCCCCTTCGATAACATCGAAGTAATGTAGGTAATTATTATCTTACCTACTGTTAAAACTGAATGTTCCAACGAATATAATTCGCTAATTTACCCGTTTTAACAAAGTTCCCCTTCGATAACATCGAAGGGGAATATAGGTAAATATTATCTTACCTACTGTTAAAACTGAACAAATGTCATAAAATCTGTAAAGGCTGTCATTATTTAAATGATCTAATTCTAATCAAAACGAATGCATTTTGCACTGGCTATCGACATCAACAAAAGAATTCATAAAAATCATAACCTCTCTATGGGCTCCATTGTGCCTCGATGTGTTTTAATTTCAAGTGACTAGTTCGCTTTGTGGCACGTTCTTAATAGAGGACCTTTGTGAAACTTGCTGGAGAGACTTTGTTTATTTAAAACTTATGCATTTAAACATAGAGCTCTTGTTACTAGCCGGGTACGATCAACTGATTAAAAATAAACTAAGTATAGAGTACGGGGTTTGATTAATTCAAAATCAAATCTTTATTGTACTATGTTAATTAATAAATAATAATTAATAAAAAAGAGAAAGTAATTTGAAGGTTATATTAATTCGTCGAGTCGAGCTGAAAATGAAATTTTGCAAAAGAGGACAAAAATCTTATCGACCAAATAACGGAAAAGTGTGGAACATAGAAAAAATCAAAGCAGATGCAAACTCTCTAGACACTGTAGAACGGCAGTTGAACAAGTTCCACGATAGCCAGAGCACAAAATGCTATAACTACCAGCCTAAAATTGACACTAAAACAACAAAACGCTGTACTAACAAAAGAGGTTGATTTCTGTTGCCGATGTGGCAATAAAATCACAAAGGTGAAAATAGTTCCTGCCCTGCTATTGCAAATTGTATAAAAGGTGGTATCAAAGATCATTTCCAGAAAACAATAGAGAACAAGGGCCAATAAAAGACAATCTTCTAACCTCTCGTCAAATGACAACAATGTACCTAAAAACCCCAAAGTAGAAAACATCAAAAATAAAGAGTCTACATATTATTATGTAGACTAGAAGGGGTTATAATGCTCATTAATTCCGGTTGTAAATCTGATATTATAAATGATAAAACTTGGGAGCACATGAAATAATCTAAAGTTATAGTTAGTCTTCAACCAGCAAACGTCTGCAGACAAAACATTCATGGCTTATGCCAAACATCCACTAACAGTAATAAGATCATTTGATGAATCAATAAAAGCTGGTTCTAAAATATCTGTACTAAAAAATGTTATGTCACAGAAAAAGGTTCAAGGAATCTTTTGGGTAAAATAAACTGTCATCTCCTTTAATGTGCTAAAACCAGGTTTTAATCTGAGTTCCATTAGGATAAACAATTTCCCAAGTTCAAAGATGTTCAGTTAGAGATCACTAGATTGATAAAACAGTACCTCCAGTTTGTCTATCTTATAGTCCCAAGTCCTTTGGAATCAAAAATAAATAACAAATTAGACGAACTGGTAAAAATGGACATCATTGAATCTGTAAACAAACCGCCTTCCTGAGTTTCTCGGATGGTACCGGTTCTAAAGCCTGATGATGATAATCGTATTTGTTTGGATATGCGTGCTGCCAACAAAGGCATTATTAGAGAAAATCCCTTGCCCACCATCTTGCCTTGCCCACCATGGAATAACTCATAAATTACTAAGAATAACTCATTTATTAATTTGAAAAGCAATATTTTTCTCAAAATTAGATGTTATAAAACGCTTTTCATCACGTTCATTGATGACATTGTCTTTGGATGTAATTTGTTGTCTTTGGATGTGAGTGCTCAAAGACAATAATGTTTTACTAAACAAAAATAAAATTAGACCACCGGAAACCATTGAAGAAATTCAAAGTTTCCTGGGATTAGGTTTAGGGGCCGTACTGAATCAGTACGACGCCAAGAATCATTTCCTTTGGAAACTAGAAAAACAGGCATTAACTTTGGTATGGACAATCGAATAATGTATGATAAAAAATTGAACCAGTCAGACCATAGCCAAGCCTCTGGAGATTATATTTGGCACGAAATCGAAACCTTGCGCACGAATTGAGCGTTAGGTCCTTCGATTACAATCATATAATTATAAAATCATTATAAACCTGGAAAATCAAATAGGTTTATCAGCAGATCCATTGACACGTCTGTGTACGGGTGCCACAAGCAATAAAAAAAATAAAGCCCTATTGAAAGCGAATATCATATTGACCCAGATTGTTCAATACGCGCGACCCATAGCATAATAATGTTAATGAATTAATCAAACACGCTTTAATAAATATTGCTTTGGATGCTACAATAAACAACTAGAAATTATTTGAACATGAACTTTGGTTACATGATGGCGTCTTATTGAGAGGAAACAAATTGGTGATACCCACTAATATAAGAAAACAAGTATTAGAAGCAGCTCATAAAAGACGCCCATTGAAAACCTGGGTGGATACTGCTGATGATTTTACAGTAGATACAAAGAGATCGAAATTATGAAATTTATATCTACACAGGACAATAAAAGTGTTAAAAAAGATCTCTTCGCGCACCGGGAATCTTGCAAGCATACCACCTGACAATGGTAGACAATTCTGTAGTCAAGAATTCAGAATCTTCTATACTGAACAAGGAATTACGGTTTTTAATATATCCCCTACTGGCCTCAGCAAAACGGTTAAGTCGAGGAGCAAAATTGGGATATCCTTAAACTGCTGAGAATCAGTTAATGTGGAAAAACTGACTGGAAAGATGACTTGTTAAAATATTTAATGAAGTAACAGAACAGTACACCTCATCCCTCTACAGGAAAATCCCTACCGAGTCATTTTACGGAAGGCTATTAAGAGATAAGTTACCTTTTTAACAGATCTCAAAAATAGCTACCACGATTCAGAAGTTAGCGACAGAGACAAAGAAAAAAAAAAAAGAGAAAAACAAATTAAACAGAAAAACAAATTAAACGAAAATTGGAAAAGAAGTGTTACAGATAGATAATTAGAAATTGGCTGAAAAAATTATATTTAAAGAACATGATAAAAGAAAACAAATTGACTCCAGAACTTAATCCCACACCGCATACAGGTATAAATGCTCAAAGAAGCGATATAAATAATATAAGGAATGCCAAAACTGTACCCTAATTACGTAATACACGATCAATCAGAATTTGAATCGTTTTGAAACAGATTACTAATCCATTGCTCCATAAGATCGAAAAAAAAATCTGCTCAACAACATAAATAACGCAATGAATATTGTTGAACTGTCAAAATGAAACAGATTAGTCGAAATTGTTTATGAAAATGTGTTGCGTTATTAGATAACAGGTCAACAGTACAGGAGGAACATCGTAAACCTAAAGAAGGTAGAAAAAGGCAAATGGAAAGTTATCGACCACGACGGGTCAGATAAAGGAGTTTAGTTTATATGTTAAATACTGTAATTGTAAGTTCAATGCTAAATACTGTAATTGTAAGCTCAATGCTAAATACTGTAATTGTAAGTTCAAACTGCATTGTACCTAAAGATTTTCTAAATGTTTAAAATGGTTATCGTACTTTAAAATAAATTAAATAACGCCTAAATAGGCAAATATTATTGTTGTACTTTAAACTTAATGAATGACTAAATGCTTACATTGTTATCGTCTAAATTAATTGACGTCTAAATGATAAATATTGTAATTGTACTTAAAACTTAATTAACATAAAAAGGAAGAGATGTGATATACAATTAAATGTAGCACACAAGTCAAAGGTAGCGCCGCAAGAGTGTCCCGGAGAGTCCCGTTCTATCCACGGAACCGAGTAGACGTGCGCTTTGAGTTGATGTGTTACTTACTGATAATTTGGTGGTTTTACTCTAAACTCAAAGCCTATATAACAAGTGATTCAACTGAACACCACATCTAGTGTACTTAACTTTTAGTAATAAGTTTCTACTAAATAATAGGTATCTAAAATTGTGTATTTCTTACCTCTTAGCTGAGATAATATAATTATTTTAATCCTATGAAAATGGATCGAGCAGTGTGACCACACAATTAAACAAAATTTAGAGAGTACTATACTTTATTTAATATATAATTATTTACACGAAACGAAAACAGGGTTGTACGGTTAATTTAATGCTATTTTACATGGCTTATGTGTATTTAGTAAAAAGTAGTTTACCATTTTTTTACATAGTTTTCGGGTTATTTTTGAATTTAACATCGAAATGACGAACGTTACACAGAAATTTAACTATTTTGTCAGTAATTTTTTTACTTGATAAGTTAATTTCCGCACGACATTGTGCACATTTCCCGGGCAAATTAATTTTATCATCCTCAATCTTGTTTTTCTTAAATACCCATGTGCAGGGTAGTTTTGAATGTATCTGTAGTGGTTACACCGCCACATACGAACTACGCAACGAAGACATGACGTCACTCAATTCCTGCATCGCGCAGTTAGAGTTTACCGAGCGAAAAACATAGATAAGACTATCCGAAATCAACATGGGCAGTTGTCCGCCAGACATAACACCCGTCTGGTTGGAGGATCCTCCCTTTTCTATGGTGGATGAGTGAACTTTACACCCTGTTCCTCATACCCCTAAATTGGTGACCCCGAGAATGAATGTCAACGCAGCCTTCGTGCAACTTCTTCAGCGTGACGTCATCATCATCACTCCCGCAAGCTTTCGTGAGGCGAGTCACACAGCCAGCCAGCACCCACGGCTTCAACGGGTATCCTGACCACCAGCATGCAGCGAAAGCGCATTCCTGGTCATCACCCTCAGCCACATCACCCCGACTCACTGGGGAATCACCGCAATCACCTCAATCACCGCAATCACCTCAATCACCACAACCACCACAATTGCCGCAATCACCGCAAAACAGTTCCGACCCACCGTGAACTGTGTGGCACCCGGTTCGGACTCACTGGAACCACAATCACTATCGCCGCAATCACTGCAGACAGTTCCGACCCACTGTGAACTGAGCGGCACCCGGTTCAGAGTTCCGACTCACTGGAACCACAGCTGGCACTGTGAAGCATCGCAAGATCCAAGATTCAGCCCACTATCGACCTTCGGTCTCCGGAGGGGAGTAATGTAGTGGTTACACCGCCACATACGAACTACGCAACGAAGACATGACGTCACTCAATTCCTGCATCGCGCAGTTAGAGTTTACCGAGCGAAAAACATAGATAAGACTATCCGAAATCAATATGGGCAGTTGCCCGCCAGACATAACACCCGTCTGGTTGGAGGATCCTCCCTTTTCTATGGTGGATGAGTGAACTTTACACCCTGTTCCTCATACCCCTAAATGTCCAAATTTTTTCTTTCAACATGTGGCTCCATTTGTACTTTGGCAACGTTTTATATTGTGTATCATTTGACTGAAGTACTGACCAACAAATATACTTACATTCATTAAGCTACATCCAAATGTCACTAACTTAAATAAAAGTAGATATTATACTATGTGATTATTTAATTTTGTAATCTACTTTTTACTAAATACACATAAGCCATGTAATATAGCATTAAATTAACCATACAACTTTGTGTTTGTTTCGTCTAAATAATGATATATTAAATTAAGTACTGTCTACATTTTCTTTAATTGTGTGGTTACACTGCTCTATCTATTTTCAAAGGATTAATAAAATTATATTATCTCAGCTAAGCTAAGAGGTAAGAAATACACAATTTTAGGTACCTATTATTTAGTAGAAACTTATTACTAAAAGTTAAGTACACTAGACTTTCTGATATTCCTCTCGTTTAGCAGCTAGCACACGCACATAATGTCAGTGGAGGAGAGAATTGAGGGACCAGTTTTAATCATGGCTATCTTCAAAATGCTTTGATATTTAAGCTCCATTTCTTTTTTACAAAATGTTTTAAGACTTTTACTAAAACTTTATGTAGAAAAAGAACGGTTTTATTAATTTTATTCAGTAATATTCACTAAAATATTTATTTTTGTTATGTGGACTGAGGGACCACAGTTCAGTCGTTATATTTTTTTTATCTTTAATGCTTTGTGGTCTTTTATTTAGTAAATATCTTTACAAATTCTTTACTAAATGTCTGTATTCACAAAACCATATTTTTTAAGATACTTTCCGAGATCTGGCTGATCGTCTGTGAGAACTGAGGGACCACACTTTATGGGTCGTACTTTTTAATATATTTGCTTACAAATTCCCAGATTCGTTCTACAATTGTTTTAAGTCTACTACTAAATCCTAGGATTATCATTTCGCGAATTCCCAGTTTGGTCCCTCAGTTCACACGCACATGATGTGTGTACCTCATGTTAAAACTACACTTCAATAGACAATATATTCAGTAACATTGAAATGAATGCTGGCATATACAGTGTACTATTCAGTTACCTTAAACCGTTGTGGATACAATTTCATATTGAGAAAAATTATTGGTGTAAAAATATTCGGTCACGGCGGCTAATCTCAACGAAGACTAGCCTTCGGCGCGGGAGATATTATAGTGCACAAGTGTGTGCGCAGACACGAGTGCACTCTCTCTTCCCTCATTCTCATAGTTCGATGGGATGTGTAAAAATAATAAGTAAGAAATAATAGATTTCTGTATGACTATCAAAAATAACGTAAATAAATACCTGTATTGACCCGTGCGTTTGCACTGGCGAAACATCACGACAAAACATGTTGAAATCTCTAGTTCCTGTCAAACATTGTATGAAAAATTGACAGAAAATAGAGATTCCAACATGTTTTGTTGTGAATGTTTCGCCAGTGCGAAACGCACAGTTATAATTAAAATTTGGCGTACTACTTACATTCTATTTTGTACAATATAGTCTGATGTAGCCAGAGAAAACCTTTTATTTATAAGTAACTAGCTTTAGCCGGCCTGGCTTCGCATGGTTAGCACTAAGTACTTATCTACGGCGCATCTACCTTTCCTAATTACCTATTTCTACCTAATTACCTACCCTACCTACCTACCCTACATATCTAGGTAGATATGTAGGGTAGGTAGGTAGGGTAGGTATACCTATTTATACCTACTAATACTATGTTAGTAGCAAATAAATAACTTTGACTTTAGTTAATGCATGTTACTGGATAAAGTTAACTTAATATTTTTCTCTTAAAATAAATGAAATATACTCCTACACCTATATTTTAACACAACAACATTTAACACAATAGACGATGTATATCTAGTAACTTAATCCGCTTAACCGTTCTTAAAGAGTTAGAGAACCCTGTAAGAAATCGACACGTGTTTCGCCTCTCAACGAGGCATCCTCAGGACGACGATTGACCTGTTGCGAACTCGGACACGAAGTGTTATCAACGCGAGCCGAACGCAAAGTGAGCTTCAACCGCCCGTCACCCCCACTTATATAGGATCGCTTATCGGCCCACCTCGGCCGGGATCGTTATCAGTGCGATAAGCGAACAATCGCAACAATGGTGACCTCGGAATATTCGTATTTAATTCGTTCAACAGTGTAACGTTTCCTGTATTATTTTTTGCAATTTCTAAACTCTCTAATACTGACATTTTGAAACCTTTATCACATGTGTGTAAAATTTTGAAAGTGTTATTGTTATTTAACGAATGACCAGAATCTATTAAGTGTTGAGCAAAATGGGATCTTTCTGGACAATTATTCCTGTACGCTGCAATATGTTCTTTATATCTAGTTTGAAAATTACGACCAGTTTGACCTATGTAAATACCATTACAATCATCGCAATGTAACTTGTAAACACCTGATTTTTTATGGTTTTCTAATTGATCTTTTCCATTGCAAATCTGCCTTAATGAATTATTTGTTTTAAAGGCTACCCTAACTCCATTTCGAAACAATGTTTTTGAAACCCTATCACTTATTGACCCTAAGTATGTCAAACTACCTATGTATTCATGTGGTCTTTCTGGAGGCAATGGGTATAAAAGAGAACGAACTATTTTACGACGTTTCGTTTGAATCAAATCATCGACCATTTTCTTTTTGTATCCGTTACTCTCAGCTATATGATAAATAATGTTAAGTTCTCTGTTATAATTATCTTGAGAAAGTGGTACTGACATTAATCTATGAGTGAAACTACGATAAGCTGCTAATTTATGTTGAATCGGATGACAAGATGACGCAGGAATCGTAACATCTGTATAGGTTGGTTTTTTTTGGTAGATGTTACGTCACCGGTCACCATTGTTGCGATTGTTCGCTTATCGCACTGATAACGATCCCGGCCGAGGTGGGCCGATAAGCGATCCTATATAAGTGGGGGTGACGGGCGGTTGAAGCTCACTTTGCGTTCGGCTCGCGTTGATAACACTTCGTGTCCGAGTTCGCAACAGGTCAATCGTCGTCCTGAGGATGCCTCGTTGAGAGGCGAAACACGTGTCGATTTCTTACAGGGTTCTCTAACTCTTTAAGAACGGTTAAGCGGATTAAGTTACTAGATATACATCGTCTATTGTGTTTTATGATGGATTTCCGCAAGGTCACGCCTGAGTCAATTAACTACAACAACATTTTCTCATTAAAATTAGATAATTTCTTTACAAATCTTTGTTTTTTTATAGCGCCTCTGTTGTTACCTTTACGAAAGTATTACAAAAATTCATAGTATTAAATCTTGTACGACATGGTATGGAACCCTTCGTGTGCGAGCAGATTTTATTTACATAGCAGGTAGTGGTATTCGAAATTGTGTGGGAACCATTTTTTTTTCGTATAAATCTAGTTTTTAAAGATATACTTGCCTGAATCTGCTCAGAAAGTACGGTAGGCCACAAGTCAGTAACAAAAGCAACAGCCTAAGGCCGTTGAAATAAATATGATAAGTATCTCATAATACTCGTATTTTGTTACAATTTCTTGTGAAAATCGCTCGCGGATTTTTGTGCGCCGCAGCGCGCACGCACTTTGAAGAAGTGACAGTGTGATATGACTCGAAGCCGGCTAACAGCATAGTATTTAAAACATAAAAACTGAATATTTTAAGAACTCCTATGTTATTGGTCGACAAAAAAAATAAAATGAAATAGAATGTTTATTGATCATATTATTATTTTATTTATTAATACATTTTACATATTCAAAAAAGGTACACATAAGGCATAAGTAGGTGAATAGGGTAATAAAAAAAATAATAAAAAAAATTAAAAACACGACTGCCCTGGCAAAAACGAACTAAAAAGTAAAAAACAAGCTGTATTAAGTAGTTAATCTGTACACAAAGCGAAAAGTCACTCATTTACTCGCTGACTAAACAGATAAATAAAATTGTTATTGCAGTCGGGGGACCTATTAGATTAAAAAGTATTCCACAGAACGATCCCCCGACTTCAGGACAGTCGTGTTTTATTTTTTTTTAATTATTTATATTATTTTATACATTTTAGTGACAAGTTTTATATTAAGTTTTTTTTTTTTTCTAATAATAACTCAATCATCTACGAAACCATTCAATCATTTAGATATTCGCAGTGCTACTGAAGTCTGATTAAATCGTTTGCAGCCAAAGATGAAATGTTTGTTTTGCATACAGTACTCCCTACCTATGTAAAATGTATGCCAATAAATTATATAATTTTGGAATGTGCTCATCAAGGCCTTCAATTGGATACCATTTTGTAAATAATAATTGAGGTTTTTTTTTTCACATTTTGCAATGGACCCATACTGCCGCTACAAGGATTTAATTTTTTAAATAAAATATAGCCTATGTCACTCGGGATGATTTAAGGATTCTAACGATACCTCATACATCAAAATCTGTTCATAAATTTAGAAGTTATGGTGGAACAAAGAAACTCACATACATACATGAACCCTGAACACATTACACTCCTTTTTGGGCAGTCGTGTAAAAAGACTTAAATTATGTATTTCCTAATCAACCTTTAATAATAAAACATAATTATACTTAACAATAAGATTTAATCACAAATAGAAAATTAAAATAACATATTTCTTCTAATTCTCCCACGTAATGATTGAAGGTACTATTCCTGTACACTGGTGGATCTTGAATCTCTTATTACTCCATTTATATCTTTATTTATTATATGCTCTCGAGGACCTGCGTCTTCGGGAGAAATTAACTCGTGATACCTGGTTAGGTACGATGATGGTGGTGGTGGAGATGGTGGTGGCTGTGGTGGTGGCGATGGTGGGATAGGTGATGGTGGCAGAAATAAAAAAACTGGTGGTTGTTATGAAGACGATATTCTAGATCTTGATCCTTGACTTTGACTACTGGTGCTCAGGATGCTGGTACTAAAAGTAACACTTTCGTCGTAACAAGCATCAGAATCACCACCGACGTCTGATGTGGCCTGGCCATCATTCCAGTAGTCCTCATCTAGTGACTCCAACTTCCGATGAGTGTATGTCTGTCTAAAATAATGAGGAAATTACAATGCAAAACTATTACATTACTATTTTCATAAATATCTACCCACCATCAAAAAACGGCAAAGAAAAAAAAGAAAAAATTCATAATAATAGGTAATAACTACCGAGCAAGAGCGTTTATGGTACATTTATTATTATAACATAACAAATACTTATATACTTGTTGTAAAACGATATGGTTCATAGGTATTACTCGAAAAGAAATACTCGAAAAAAAATCTCAAAGTTGGGTAGGCAATTTTTTGATTATGTTTTATCAACAGACCTGTGTGCATTCAATCGCAAAAAAATCATGTTTATTATATCATCCTCGATTAAATTTGCACATAACGTCAAAGTATATACTGTAAAGTAATAGTATCACTTACCTTTTTCAAGAAGACATGATTTTTTATTACCGTAAACCTTGTAAATACGTAACGTATACACGTGATGACAACAAATATTCTTGCGCGGATGCACGGTGGCCAGTTCACAGGCCATCTTGAAAAAAGGCGCGAATTTGTTATATCGCGCGACCAACTTGATCGCTGGCCAGTTGACGGGCCAGTGTGCTCTAGCGCGGGTGGTAAATGTTCATAAGATTCAATATACAAATAAAAATCTGTGAGATATCGACCTTAAAGTGACTGTCCAGTTTACTGGCCACTTTGTATGAGCCGTCCTATAAAGGGTTAAAAAATATATTTTACGACGGGCTTTTGAGAACCGGAGCCTCTTGGGGACGGTTCGGTGGACCTTACATCCACCGAAACTAGGCGGATAGGTAGTTGTTGCGGATCGTCCTGTTATTGTGGCTGCAAACTGAAGTGTGTCGTAATATTAACATGTTGTTTTAAATGTACCAAGTCCAAGATACGGATGCACCTATATGTAGATTTTAATTACAGATAAAAGCTTATACGGAAGGTTCCGCCACCCCGGTGGAAATTTACTACGGAGTACCATATGCGACGCCCCCAAAAGGCCGATACAGATTTTCGGTATGTCTTCATACTATTTTATGGGTTCCGTACCCAAAACGGTTATTATTATTTGATAATAATTTCAACTAGATACATACACAGTAACACACTGTAAAAAAAAAACTAATTCAACGCAAAAATAAAAGCTTGTAAAATACGGCCATTTATGCCGCATATTTTGACGCTCGTAAATAAATCAACATCTATTTCTATAGGATACTTCCCGTGGACCTAGAATTATAAAATTTGGCAAGAAGCAAGGTTCACACTTCACAATCACAGCACAGCACATGTTAAGGAAAAATTATTCAAAAAACAAAAAACCCGACAGCAAAAACACATAACTGAAAAGAGAAAAACAAGCATTATATATAATCTATAGAATTTCGGTATCGCAGGCGGGGACAAACAATACTTATATCTAAAGGGGTTTGAAGATTTTGGCCCTAAAATCAGCCACCATTTTGAGTTTTTTTCAAAATCGAGGTGCACAATAAATATCATATATTTGGATAGGACACGTAAACAAACATAAAACTTGAAATAACATACCATCATAAAACGGCACGTTTCTGAGATATTCAAAGATAAAAGTAGGAATTGTTATAACGAATTTATTTATTTATGTTGTAGTTACTTACTTCATGTTGATTATTAATTGACTACACCTGCGAGGGGCGGAGCAGCCTAACCTGTCCGAGTCAGGGTGCCCCGAGTCCCAAGCTCGCTTCGCTCGCTCTTGCATCCAAAGTTTTCCTAGTAACAGTGGTAACATTGCCTTTTGTCCATACACAAAATGTTTTATTGCGCTAACATTCAACCAAAACACCAAATGACAATGCAATGCTTTTTTTTGTTTGGGTGGGAATTATGGAATAACTTCTGCTCTGGACGGCGCGGGAGGGCGTGACAGACTCTTTCTGACTAAAACCCACCCGTGTTCCTTCAGTTGCCTGTGTGTTGCTAGGGGCCACGGTATATAATACATATACATCGATCTCTAATAAAGAACTAGATACACAATCCCAAACAAAAGTTCTCTTAAAAGTGTCACCAAATTGTGTATAAGTAATAATAGTTTAAATAAATATACATTAATGTAAATTCAACCTTAAACGCAATGCTTAAAGTTAATTTCACAAAGCTATGTTCAACAACACAAAAAAAATTTACGACCGATAGTATGTGGCATGTTTACCGCGTCGGAGCGTTTGAATGCTACTAAATCAAAAGCGCACCCAAATGTTGAAGTGGGTGCTCATTCGGTGAGGACATTTTTTGCCGCTGATTGTGTATCTAGTTCTTTATTAGTGATCGATGTACATATACCATATAACACACGTCCTCATTCGGCGGGGGGTAAACATATATTTTTGTCTCTTTCGCTCTTAACTAAAATATTACCTATCCATGATGCAATTATGTTTTCATAGTTCAATATACTTACCTGAAGGGAAAAAAACAAATATCCTTGTTTCAGGGTTCAATTTTCGACTTATATTTCGGTGAATAACTCCGAAACGTGACGCTTTAGGATATTATGTTGTTATATGACATTTTTTGTTTTGTATATTATGTGTTCTCTATCTAAATATAAAACTTTCTATTATCACCGCGATTCTAAAAAAAGTCAAAATGGCGGCCTCACATTAGGGCCACCCTCCAAACAAAAATCTTCAAACCCCTTTGTAATTGACTCATCACTAACTTTTATTTGATACAAATGTTGTTGTAATTTATTTTAAAAAAAACCTTCCTCTCCCTTTTTTTTATATTTGCAGATGCATTCAATGAATATTAAATAGCCTATGGCACTCCCAGGATTAAGACGAATCTAACGACACCTCACATGCTAAAATCCATCAAGCCGTATAGGCTACCGAGCGTGCCAAAGAAATAGACATACATACATACATACTCTCCAAAAACATTACTCTCCTTCTGGGGCAATCGGGTAAAAAGTCTGTAAAATCTGAATTTATAATATTAGTAATGGATTTTTGTTACAGGCACCAGAACGACACACGGGTTGGAGGCGGACATTTTTTGCCCATCGAATACCTCCACATTGTCCTCACGTCGGAGATGGTGGTAACGATAATTACAGTGAAGATTGTCTATATCTGAATATATGGACACCTCGGGTTAGGTTTTTTTTTTGTATTGGTACCTTTCCATCTAACAATTGCGTTAAGGTTAGATACACTTTCCTTTTACGCAACTAAGGTAGGTGCTAAAGGCTAACGATTTGTTTTCATGAACCACTATATAAGGACCCGATCACACGTACCACAACCCCACCACAACATGAACAACTCGTGTACGGACGCTAATTTGTATGAAAATAACATAAACATGACTGCTACTGAGAAAGTCCATAATTAGAAAAACCACAGCAGCACATAGCGACCACTACATCAACGAGCCTACGAAAATTAAATGTATAGTTTATTCACACGGACCACAATTGACCGGCAAAATCAACCGTGTGGGCGATACCGATCACATCAAGGCCACGTCGCAGCCACAACGAAACCATACATATACAAGGGGGGGCGGGGGGGGCCCATGGGGCCATGTTTTCATCACACTTGTTTGCTCCCTTGGCAAACTATCTACTATTACTATTCCATTGTCACAGAAACATGTGCATACAAAAAGACAAGATTGAAAACAAACATTTTCGTGGGACCTTTTTTTATTAATCGTAGATAAGTATACACATGTTAAAGCCTACCAATTTGTAACGTTGTTCTAGGTAGCGTTCCGATGGCAAAACTGTACCAGTGGTTGTTATATTATTCAGCGAATCTTGGATAAGGGGTGGTGTATCTTTGCCTTGCCAAGAATTAGCGGCTGAAGGTGTAGTGGTAGTCACAGTGATGTATCGCTTACACTTGCTTGCCTTTTTCACACTACGGTCTTTATCGGCTCGCGGTAATCTTGCACTGTTGGATCAGTACCTAGCACTCCTGTGGGTGCGTGACAATATTGCCGCATTTGGTGGGGACCCTACTGCAATAACGTTACTTGGTCATTCTGCTGGTGCTGACAGTGTACTGCATCATATTACATCGCCTCGATCTATCGGTAAGTTCCCATAGCGCCATATTATATGCCATAATTCAAATTCCACTGACGCTGTCACACACAAGTTACTTGATATACCTACATAAATATTATGATTAGCACCACAGAGCATGTAACTTTAATTATTGTAGGTAAGCTTTCATTTATTTAAGATTTTCATCGACAGGTTTATTTCAAAGGGCACTTATAATGTCCCCTTTTGATATCTGGAAAGTAATAGATGAACAAAAGGTTGTTGAAGCCACTGAAGTTGAACGAATATCTCGTGAAATTGCAATTTTGCTCGGCTGTAACAGTGACACAGATCATGAAATTCTACATTGTATGCGGGAACGCCCATTGTCGGAAATTACGTCATTATATTCGGTAATACTCAAGGTTATGTGGAATTTATAGATGAAACAATTAAAACTTGATAAGATTGGGCTGTAATGAAACCTACTTTTGCAGAACAACACCTGGAGCGGAGCCATGCAACCGATATCTGATGTTTTTTTACCAGATTCTGAACAGTTCTTACCAAATTCATTGCTGGCAGCTTTATCCACATCTATGAAACCGAATAATATGCAAATCGATGTAATTCTAGGAGCTAACGACCTTGAAGCTTTAAATGACAACGGTGGGTACCATATAGATATTATAATAAAAGTAGCTTTTACCCGCGGCTTCGCCCGCGTGGATGTCGTAAAATATCCCACGGGAACGTTCTACCGGGAATACATACCTAATAGCCGAGGAAAAGATCATTGACTAACTTTCAGCGGACGCAGTGGTATATACTGCGCCGCGTTGCCGTCAAACATAATTATTTTGTTACGCGTAATTTTGAAACTGTGATTATAGCCTAAACTATTCATTTAAATGATGTGATGTAAAGACATATTTCAATCAAAATTGAATGCCCAATTTAAATAACATATTTTATTGGAAGAGGATTAAAATGATACCGGTCAAAATAGCTTCGGAAGTAGCAATGAAAGTTTTATAAAATTTTAAAAGATTAAAATGGATACTGTGGGTCATCCTTAGAAGATATATGCCATCGGGAATTTTTTTGTTGAAGTTTTTAAGATAATACAATACTCTAGAACATTTTGATTTATCTCTCACGGCTTACGCGGCGCACGCCAGTAAAGCTCCCAGTCGGCATGATTTTTTCCGACATCTTCAACAATAATCGTTATATTTCAGGCAATTTACACAAAACCCTAATGAATTATATACTAAAACCTTCCGCATGAATCACTCCGTCTAATGGTGAAAACCGTTTGAAAATCCGTTCGGTAGTTTTTTAGTTTATCGCGTTCAGACATACGCGGCAGGGGACTTTGTTTTATAATATGTAAGGATTAACTTATATTATGCTTAGTCCTGCTGCAGGTAGGTACGGTCGGCAACTCAAGTCGATTAACTTAACGTTCTGATGCAATTAACAGATTTAGATTTAAAAACCGGACAAGTCCGATCGCCCGAAATTACGTCGCGTTCATGAGCAAGCGTCACATCGCGCGACGCATCGTGACCGAAAGTTCGGCAACGCGGAAAGTTCAGCGCGCTTAGTTGAACGTTCGGTGGATCTCGGCGGCGGCGGCGGCCGGCGCGGCAAGCGAAGAGCGGTCATTTTCCGTCGCGACTCGCGTAACGCGCTGAGTCGCTGACGACTGAAGTAAATGCCGCCGACTGTTCGGCGCGTTTGCACGTTTGGTGTGTCAGCACAGAGCACTATATAATGTGTGTCAGGCCTCTGCCTCGAATCTTGCGGGCAGCGGAGCGGCAGCGGCGGCGTCGCGAGAGCGGGGCGGGAAACGTAGACCCGTACTCGAAACCAGCGAGCGGGTAGATCGCGCGGCAATATAGCAGCGTAGTGTTGTGTTCGTGGTTGTATCGTCGAGATATTTGTTTTTATTCCCGAACGAAATGTCTGAACAACGGTGACAACATATTTTTGATTCAAATTTATTCCTAACGCTCGATTTATTGTGGCTAATAAATTGTACAACACTGCAAATCAGACGCGCGGGCGGTCACCGCTTGACTGGAGTGCACCGCTCGTTGCCCGCCCCCGCGCCGCTGCTACGCCGCTGTTTTCGAGGGCCGGTCTATTTGATTTTACACATTAGATCCTGCCGCTCCCGCGCCGCCACCGCTGCCGCCCCGCTGCCAGCAAGATTCGAGGCAGAGGCCTCATACATGCCAGCCGAATATTACGACCGATAATTCAGTCGCTGAAGTGTCGGCGCCGTACGTTCCGCAGATGTGCCGCGACTCAGTACCGCGGCACATCCGGCGGGTTCCATTTCAAACTTGTGCCATTTTAACATATTACGACCAAGACTAATAACATTCGTGAAAGAGACACACACACACACACCTAAGTCAAGTACAATAACAAAAGTATACAACTAAGTAGGTACTATCTATCGGTATCTCGCGTATCTTCTTCCATTCATACACACATCACAGTCAGGCCTAGGGTCCAAGATAGCGTTGAGCGCAGAGAGTGTCCGAGGCACAGCGAACAATCTGTGCCTCCTGTTACGGTTATAGTTTATAGCTGCAAAAATATGGGACAGTTCGTCGTGCAGTTCAGGAGCATCCTGTGTTTTCCGTGAAGGATCTTACACATTTAAATAATGGACATTCATGTGACACGGCCTATGAATTTTTAATTTTGGATTGAAGAACAAACTTAACCTTACAGTTGATAAAAATCTATTGATAGAGTGGAGAGTGGACCGACTTGAATTAAATAAAGACTAGAAGTTACTTCAAGCCTATGTATTAATCGATTCAGAATTTTATTGAACTTAATTTTGTAGTTGATAAAATATTCTTCCATACATCGATATTTACGTCACGGTCATTTCTCCGATTGACCAATATGTAAGTCTGTAATCGCCAATAAAAAAAATTATGTGATTCAACTACAAATTAACGATTTTAAAAAGGGCTTTTACCTTATATTTATTCGGTTTTGATTTATTTGCGATGTATTTTTGATGTGTAACATCTTTCCTCTCACATTCCTGCAATCAAAATCTAAATCTATCAATACACATCAATCATCTACAAATCATATCCGTGGGACTGATTTCGTGAAAAGCGACGGAAGTGTGTAACAGGAAGCCAGGGAAGCGCACGCTATTTGATTTGACCAATGAGTGCGCGCGGTGCTAGAGTTCGCCGTCAGATGGTACCACCCTATTTTCCGAGAGGTTGTAAACAGAATGATGATGATGATGATGATGATGACGATGACGACGACGATGACGACGACGGTGACGGTGACGGTGACGAAGATGGTGATGGTGTTGATGATGAATATTGTTTATATCATAAAATACGTTAGCCAAGATGTTACACATCATATGCGTCTATTGTAAGACTCGCTCGATGGCAGTGCATGAGATTGACAAAACACGTGAAGAGAGGCCATAGACAAATTAGAATAGGACAGAGTTAATCTTGATGTTATACACCGTGAAATTTGAATCACAGTTTTGCTAGAACAAACGTTGTTCAGACCATGGTCTACTACCATTCTATACCATTCAATAAAAAAAAAAACGTCAATGGTATTTGAAAAAACACAAAAAAGACTGATTTATTTATTTGGATTTCGGCCCGCATTGGCCGGACAACCTTGTAGTCCACGTGGAGTCTTCATAACTGTTTTGAATGCCATTTGCTACCGCGATGAGTCCTTAGATGTTACGATTAATGTTTGAACACGTTTGAGCAACATAAGACTTATTTGAGAACGCCTAGTTTAATTTGTTTTAATAACATATTGGACGGTATAGAATGCTAGTAGACCATGGTCTGAACAACGTTTGTTCTAGCAAAACTGTGATTCAAATTTCGCGGTGTATTATACTGTGCCCCCTGTTACACTGTCCCCCACTTGACCCTACTTATTTCATATCAATTCTGACAAGTTTCGGAGCTAGGGTTAAAATCACCAATAAATAAAAATAAAGTTGTTATTAGCGTGAATTAAAAAAAAAAATAAGTTGACACGCCATAAGCCACTTTTGGCAACCTAACTACAGGGCGTCACACGGATAAGCCACATGGAGGGAAACTACCTTGAATATTGTGGATAGAACATTTTACTGAAAGAAGACATTATTTGAATTCAAAAAAGACCTGTGGCACTCGGGGACGGCCGCGGTAAAGCTATTGCATAGTTTTTATATTGTAATTGACCGAACGAGCGTAGCGAGCGAAGCGTCTCTGCATCAACTGGCAAAATTTTCTTTCGTGTGTCAGTTTGTACGTATATATATATTAATATATATTAATACGACCTGTACACGAGTGTAAAGTATCACTGGTGTATACCTGTGTTCACAGAAATCAAACGAATTTAATGCTAGAGTTAAATATATTTCAATAAAACAAACAATCACTTCTGTGAAAATATGTCGATTGAGATTTATTATTAGCCTGCAATCTTAACTGAAAATAAGGAATAACTGAATAAGCAGTGTTGTAACTGATACACCGCTGACATCTATCCCCATATAGCCTAAATTTGTCCGGAACTAAAATTGGGCACTACAGGGTCTTCTGTATAGATACCTCGTAAGCCTCCCATGTTGGCTCGATTTGAAGCATTCTTCGTCGGTAAATATTGTCGTACTTCAATCGTCGTTCAAATGCATGCGTGCATATTCCAAGCGTGCTGGCTTATGAGCATCAGTCAATTTCGTTTGCGTGTTGTCTATAATGCAATCCCATTGAGTGTAAGGCGTTTCTTATTACTCTTGGACAAACTTCATATATTTCAGCATAATAATTGGTTGACACAAAATCGTTATCTTCATATTATCGTCTCATGTCAGCTCTTTGTGCAGCACTAAGGAAGGGGCGGCGACCAGAATTATGACGATGATCAATTAGTTCACGTTCTTTATTCACGAAACTATAGGTTTATGGTAACTGAAATAAGAAACATAAGTTTGAGACTTGATATCTTCTAAATATAACAGATCTATATTTTCATTCACTATTTTTTCGTGACTTTCTTCATTAATAATAGCTGCTCTTTCTTGAATATTTAAATTTCTCGGCATTGTAAAATATTAACCCGAATACAAGAGTGACAATGGTGACATTGACAGGAACTGTTATTCACATTTACAGTTTTTAAAACTTGACACAACGTAATGGCCGGGAACATCAAACTAATAAAAAGGTTTTAATTTAACTATTAATAGTCAAGGATCATTCGTCTAAGTAAATTTGAACTTTATTGTCAAACTGTAAAACATAATTGAAAGATAAAAGTGGTTACTGTGGGTCATCCTTAGAAGATAGACATATGCCATCGCGGACTTTTTGTTAAACTTTTTAAGATATACAATACTCTAGAACATAAATTTGATTTATCTCTAACGGCTTACGCGGCGCACGCCAGTAAAGCTAACAGTCGGCATGATTTTTTCCGACATCTTCAACAATAATCGTCATATTTCAGCCAATTTACACAAAACCTTAATGAATTATACACTAAAACCTTTCGCATGAATCAGTCCGTCCAGTGGTGAAAACCGTTTGAAAAACCGTTCGGTAGTTTTTGAGTTTATCGCGTTCAGACAGACAGACAGACAGACGCGGCGGGGGACTTTGTTTTATAATATGTAAGGATAATGTTGTTGTTATTGTTGTGTGTGTTGTATAATTGTATTGTTGTATTTTAATATATTTATTACTAACGGGGTCAATTTTATATTCCAGGTGTTAAATACGAAGAATTAATTAAACAAGGCAAACTGTACACGTCTGAGATCGCGAATCATAAGATCATACCCGAAAGCCTTCAGCTATTTTCTTTGGACCGATCGGAAACTTTACCCATGGTAAATTATAGTTTTATTTTGATATAATGAAGACAGTAATTATAGGTAGGTACTTATTAATGTTCCTAATAATGAAGACTGCTAATTGCAACATGATTCACAGTTGACGGAAGCAGTACGATGGGAATATTGGAAAGATAAAACAAGAAATGTAAAAGACGTTCTTGACAATATAGAGTCTCTTGGCCGAGTGAAATCGAGTGCAAAATGGAACGCGGGAATCGCGCTGATGGCAGCTCGCTTGGCAAGGAGGGTGGCCCGATTGTATGTCTATAGATACTCACAACCTGCAGGAATGGACTTAGAGGGACGGCAGTATAATTTTACAGGTTTATTATAATCCAGCAAGGAGAATCCTGTGTTACAGGAATTTCAGGAGACCTTCTGTACCTAACACAAGATTCTCCTCTAGCACGAGAGAAAATGTTATTTTTTTCGCACTTTAATTATTAGGTAAGTTAGTAGAACAGTTCGCACCACGCAGTGAATGTTGCACAACATGTACTCACCTAAATATTTGTAGGTCCATATCGAAACCAATACCTACCTACGTCATTTTATAATAATGTTGGGAAAACCGGAAGATTTTCCCAGGTAGGAGAGATGCTTGGCCACAGATATGAATCTAATTTATATCTGTGTGCTAGACAGCCTAAAGCATTTAAAAAATCGCGGCATCGCCCAGTGGTTCGCGAAGGTAATGACTGTCGTTATCAATATACTAAATATTATCATTATGCTTTTTTGTGATAGGTACTTTGTTATAATAAAATGAAAAAACCGAATTAATGTTAAAAAACAAATTTTATTAGAATAATATAATGCATTTATTATACTTGACGAAATACATACTAAAATAAAATAAAAGAATTGGAACATAATAACTAATAAACTGAAATATATACATTTTTATAATAAAAATAAAGTAAATACCTAACTACAAACACAGAAATGGACAAAAAATATATTATTTACATGTAAATAGTTACATAATAGGAGCTGTATCTAAAATAAGGTAAATCTAGTGTTTATTGCACGACTCGTAATGCGAAGCATTAGAGTGTGCTCTACGATCGAAAAATTATTTTTGCCCCATTTCTGTAACTGGTTTTATTGTTACACTCCTGCTGGTACACAGAACCTACTTAATTTATATACCATTGTATAGATGATTAAATGGAGATTAATACTGTACTTTGTAACAATTGATTTAATGCAGCAGAAATGGAAAAAGCATAAAAATAGTTGAAAAATATTTCCTGTCCGTCAATTTATGAACCCTGAAAACATTGTAGCTTGCGATAAAATCAATTAATGAGTAAATTTTTTTTTATACATTCGTTTCAGCCGTAGAAGGAACCCTATTGAAAATGGCTCTTTTATTCACAGTAGTTTAATTATAATTAATAAAAAACTAACTAAAATATAATATCTTTAACTAAATATTTCCAACCTTTGATGTAATGTCCGCAAGTTGCCTAGCAACCGCCAAGTAAATATCTTTGTCAGTCGTTGACATTACGACTTCATGAAAAGTGATAAATTGTTCATTTTAAAACTATGTTTTGAATTTCTTTTTCGTTTATGAATGAGTGATAAGTATGAGGCGTGCACTTTTGGATTTTCCAAACTATTATATAACTATATACATTTTATTCTATACCGACAACAAATTCAACACCTCTTTATAGTGGATCTACACAGCTTTACCACAAGGAAACGGCTTTACCACAAGGAAAGCCGCCGGCAAGAGCAAGTGCGGCTGTGAATCGATATTTTCAGTTATCTTCATTGAGGTAATATGTACTAACGTACTAGAGGAGACGCCACTCATCACTATGTTCCGTTCAATAAAAAAAATTGAACATTTGCTTCAACGCGCGCTAACGCAGACGGCGCATACTTTTAGTATGCAATCTGCACTCGTCGTATGCGGTATAATACTATGGCGCTAGTGATCGATGTATCGATGTTAATTCAAGAAATACAAAACAGACCATCAATTTATGATAGTTTCAGTAATCTCTCCGAAAGTATAGGATGTACCCAAAATTCTCAAAATTCTCAAGTATAAAATAATACATCGCAATCTGTGCATTTCCATAGCATCTACGTCCCTACAGTTCTGCCGACAGAATGATCGAAGATGTGCGTCGTGTGCGTTGAGCCTGCGTAAAACCCGCGACGGACTTTTTGCATGCCATGCAGACATTTTGTGCGCCACAGACTAGATCGCACAAAAAGTATGTCGTCTGCGCTGCACCTACAATGAACAACGAACTGTTTCCCCGATGCCGCGCGTTGAGGCCGGTGGCTTCGTCGGCACAATGGCTGCCGGCTTTGTTGCGATTGCCGCCGGCAATGCAGGCCGCTGGATTATGTGGATCTACCATTAGATAGAATAGACTTCCGTGGTAACCTTCTTACCAGAAATATAAGGATCCGAATTAAGAAGTCTATGTATCAAGTCGGTGTTTGTGACAACCCGGGACATTTTCCTCGTGTTGTCACGCCTAAACTGTTTAACTAACCTATTGCAAGATTCGGCGGCCTTTTCCGAAAGCTCACCTATTGACAATAATGCGTGGTCAATTACTTCATCAGTGTTGAAATTTAAAGAAGCGGCGTTAGATCGACTTGAATCATCCAACAAAGAATTTATCGCGGAACTGTCTACTTTACTTAACTCTGCAAGCCTGCGGCGTTTTGATCTCTTGCTACACTCCTCGAAGTCCTTCCTGTGCTGATGCTGTTGAGTGCTCGTCGAAGCCTTTGCTGCTGGCCGTTGAGTGTCGTGTCTCCCTGCTGCTGCACAAGTTGACAGAACGCAAACTTCAATTTCGTTCAGCCAGTCTCCGTACTTAGAGACCATGCGAGAATGATTGGGAGAGACTTGGTTCCAAATAGCTACAAAACTAGTACAAAGATTAGCAACTGTTTTTTCTAAGTCATCAGCAACTAAATTCTCAACATCAGGCAGCAACCGTAAGGGCTTGAAAAACTCGACACCACAGTTCCAGTTCGAAATTGTTGTCCTTAATAGACAGCCAAGTATCTAGTACAAGAATAAAAAAAAAAACACTCAATACTAGTACCTAAAACAAAACAAAAAACATTTAAATGCGGATCAAAAACAATACATATTTCGTAGCAAGTGCTACGCGCCCCGGCGCTCGGCGTAGACCCTGGCTGCACCTTACAGTTGCAGCATGCCACATTATAATTTTTTTAAAGTCTAGTAGTAGAGATTTTAATCAACATTTTTATACCTCATTCAATGGCACAAGTAGATACGAACATAAGTAAAAGCTTCAACATAAAAATAAATACAGAAATAAATACGTAAGAAATGCTGCGGCGTAGCACTCTATAAAAAAAAAAATGGTGGATTGAAAATGCAAAATAGTAAAGTAAATTAATAATACATACCTGTAACTTGAATGTCCATTGCAAAATAACAGGTCACAAACAAGTTCGAACTTGAAAACACGCGTCGCGTCTTAGGCTAAATAGCGTTTGGTGATAACACGGTTGATGACTAATTACATGTGTTTACTTCCGATGCCAAAAAAGGAATGTTGCGAACAATAGATTGCAAAATCTATCAGGTCAGGTAGTATGACAACTAGTGGGTAATGAACCAGATATCGTGGCTTAGCTCAATCATTGCCATTGGAGGCCTATGACCTACTACCTGACCACCGTGCATCGGGTTCGCTTGCGTAATTCAAATTCAAAAACTTTATTTCGAGCCAAGACTCATATAAAGGGTTAGTAACAATGTTCTTAAAACTACGTGTTAGTAAACAACACAATACGGTGACACATGTAACTGACAACAGTGAACTATATATAAGGACAGTCCACTCTGTCCGCTATCATCCCCCCGACCCTTGCTCGATAACGATGCGCCAGCCCGCGTTTTTGCTGAGCCTGTAGCTTTAAATTCCCCTGATAATAATAATGAACCATCCTTGATCCAGCCTGTCCCTCTTGCTGTCCTCCCCCCAGCGAACGCCCTAAGCCGAGGTTCGTACCCCACAGGGGGTGCCCTTAGCGAGCGTTCGCCTAGTTTTAATTAGCTTAGTTTGTATGCCCCTGGCTGGAGGCTTTGAGTTCTTTTAGGAGCTTAAGGCAGCCACAGGAAAGTCCGGTTAAGCAGCGAATACCTTAGTGGTAACCTGCGAGATGCCCTAGTCAAAAAAAAAAAAAAAAATGTCCGCTATCATAGTAATAATAGCATGCTCGGTCGCTCGTTATGTCTCGTCCTCGTGCGCGATGGCACACCACTACCTAGCTAGATCAATTGGTTGCCATTTTTGAGTGACCGGAAAAAACAAAGTTTTGGTGGTTACAGTAAAAAAAATGTTTCTTGTTTTTTATTACATTACTCCCACTGGGTAATAGGAAACGCTAAGTTTTTTTTTATACTAGGTATGTGATTTCATATTTCTATAACCACGCGATATAGTGCATGAGGGAAACATGACTACTAGTAGGTACATACAACTGATGAAAATTAAAAGTGATTTTGAATTAGTTGCATAAAAATGTGGAGTTGATTGTTGATATCTTTATCTAAGACACCTAAGTACTATGAGTAAGGTACATTTGTTTTTCATATTTTTATGTTTTCTAAAAAGGAAAAGGTTTTTTTTTTTCGTGTTATTAATTTTTTAAGTAGAGGTATTTGTTATCTACGATACCTACTTTCCTCTTTTCAACATAAAAGTATTGTCAAAGTTTTCTATACAAATAGTTAGGGTTAAATCTCTCTACTTCTATATAAATGGTCAACTCTGCCCAACCATGTGTTGGGGAGATTTCAACCACAAATAAGTTTTTTTTAACGTTAGTTGAAGTTAATGATTAATATATAGTAACTTTGCCACTAGAAAATGGTACCTATCCGAGCTTCGTAAACGTTCTTGAGCTGTTAAGTTTCAAGACTCAGAACAGTTACAATTTTATACACTCATTTTAAATTAAAACGTGATCTCACCACCTCTTTTTGGGCCGGCCTTGGAGGCGCCATCCATCTTCAGGCACCCTCGGGTTTGAGGTGGTGAGTGGCGGGAAAAGAGTTCCTGCAGGGACTGGGAGTGGGGGAGTACAGAAAAACAAAAGATGGTGGTTTGATTCTCCCGGACTACCTATTATTTTCATAGTACTTAAATTGTTTTATTTTGACAGGGGCTGTCCACGGGTCTGATTTAGTATCTCTGTTAGGAGATGCTTTGATGCTTCAAGTAGCTCGTCGACCCGCCACTCAAGACGAAAAACGAGTATCGTTGCTTTTAAGAAGGCATTTAATCAACTTCATTAAATTTGGGTTCGTTGCATTTTTTTAAAATCAAACTTAAGTTTAATAAATAATAAAATATACCGTTTACCTCATAGGTAGCTCTCTACTACTCGCATAGCGTCACAAAAATAAGAAGAGGAACTGCAGCATATTGAAATACCAGTTTTTTTTGCCTCTACATATGTTTTATACGTTATGGTATAACCCTCAGAATATGATGACTCTAAATGAATTCGTATACATGTACAACCTTCTGAATTGTTTGTTACTTATATGAAATACTAAAAAGTTTACCATTTATTTTTAACGCCTCTATATTTTCCCCGTTAAGTACTTATATGAATATTATAATACTACTAGCTTCCGCCAGCGGCTTCGCCCGCGTGATAAATTTATAATTTATAGCTAAATAAATTATGCATGTATTATAATATAAACCTTCCTCTTGAATAGATACACTCTATCTATTAAAAAAAACCGCATCAAAATCCGTTTCGTAGTTTTAAAGATCTAAGCATACAAGCATACAGGACAGACAGCGGGAAGCGACTTTTTTTATAATATGTAGTGATAGTGATTACAAGCCATTACTTACAATAGTAAAATTAAGAAATGAACTATTTTTTTAAGTTTTGTAAGTAAAGTTGCTACACGGTTGCCAACCGCGTCCCCGGCAGAGGTAGCGTTGGTTGGCGACCGGCAAAGCTGTTTCAACGTTTGGTCGTAAACCATCATCTACACGGTTGTAAAGCACCAAGGTCACCTCTGCGGGACGCGGCTGGCGACCGTGTAGGTAGTCGTTTAAACCGTTATTTAGTAACTATGGTCATAAGAGAAGACCTTTACAAGACACTAGCTTTAAACAAAAAATTGCAAAGGCGTGTTTTATGTTATTATAAAATAGGCCCAAATTTCTTCAACCAACCCGATTTATATAACATAACATAAAACATAACATCACGCCTTGTTTCCCCGAAGGGTTCGGCAGAGGTGTACCTGTAGCAGGTACACCCACATTTCTCCCATGTAATAGGGGGCGAGCCTATTGCTATCAACCGGGCACAAATCCATACTCCGGGCTGCTACTGAGAAATTCCAGATAGAAAAACCCAATAACTCTTTCAGTTTTCACGACGTCCGTCCCGGGAATTGAACCCAGGACCTTATGCTCAGCAGTAGCGCTTGCGACCAACCACCAACGACGCAGTCATATCTGATTTCTAAATGTATACAGTTTTGTTATAGAGCGACCAAAGAACGCACCATTTTTGATCAATGACTTTTGTCTCCTCAGATTCTTATTTGAATTTACAACATTATTACTTACTTAAGTACAGTTGACTGTCCGTCCATGGTAACATTTTGACCTTGAACTGGACTAGCGTAGAAGGTACCTACCTATACGAAGTTTCAATAGAGGACATAATACTGGTTTTGTTACCACTGACGTGCAGTCGACTATACTTGCAAAAGTAGTACTTTCTTACCTTTATGAGCCCAGTTTTATTATGATTGAAATAGAAGGTACAGCTATACAATGTTAATAATATATGGTTGCGTTAAAACAGATCACCCGGTGAAGAATGGCAACGATACAAGACGGGTGATGCCAACATATTTGATATCCGCGATGCAAGAAGTGCCAACGCTAACAACTACCACAGCGCTGACAGAGACGTCAAATTTTGGCTGCAATATTTGCCACAACTTTACAATCTTCTGAATTCTGCTGAGAAAACAGGAAAACTGACAGATTTGAAAGGTATGTTTGGTAAATTGCCGTAAAAGATAAGTGTAGTAGGTACACTATGTTAAAATTAAGGTGACCGCAAGGACTTCTAGGGTGGTGATGTTAGTTTACGAATAAGTGCGAGTAGGAGAAAAGAGGAAAGGAGGGAAGTGTGAGAAAAGAGCCATTGTAGATAAGTATTATTCGTTGTCTTGATACTGAATAGGTATATAAATCTCTGACGGATTGATGGAGCCTCTTGGAAAATCTGACGACGTATCATAATATTATCGACGTATCAGTATGGAATTAGTAAGTACTATCAAGGCACGACATGTCTTTCTTATTGCGACTTAATATAGTGTGACAAAGTAAACAGGTTTTTGGAACGAAGTTCTTTAACGCGGCTTCATTCTTGCGTCTGTCTTTTTCTAATTCGATAGAGAGAGAAAGAGAAAGTGTGAATTTCGTCAAAATGGAAATCTAAGATGGCGGCTGCGAAAATTTTCTCATTTTTCGTCATGGGTATCGTTTTCGTAGTTGTCGATGGTTCTAAAGCCGATAGTGAGGTCAAAATGGAAATCCAAGATGGCGGCTCCGAAATTTTTCTCATTTTTCGTCATGGGTGTCGTTTTCGTAGGTTTCGATGGTTCTAAAGCCGATAGTGAGGTCAAAATGTAAATCAAAGATGGCGGCTGTGAAAATTTTCTCATATTTCGTCATGGGTGTCGTTATCGTAGGTTTCGATGGTTCTAAAGCCGATAGTGATGTCAAAATGTAAATCCAAGATGGTGGCTGTAATTTTTTTTTTCATTTCTCGTCATGGGTGTCGTTTTCGTAGTTTTCGATGGTTCTAAAGCCGATAGTGGGGTCAAATGTAAATCCAAGATGGCGGCTGTAAAAAAATGAAACATGACAAAACTTTCGCAGCCGCCATCTTAGATTTTGATTTTGACCTCACTATCAGCTTTAGAACCATCGAAAACTACGAAAACGAGACCAATGACGAAAATTTTCACAGCCGCCATCTTGGATTAACATTTTGACCTCACTATCGGTTTTAGCATGATCGAAAATTACGAAAACGCCACCCATGACGAAAAATGAGAAAATTTTCACAATCGCCATACTGTATTTTCCATTTGACCAAATTCACACTTTTTCTCTCACTCTCTCTCGATAGAGAATAATTAGTAATAATTAGCAGCGAAATCTAATTTTTTCAAGTTTAAAATTTTGTCTCCACCTCCGACCGAACGTGATGGTAGGCTGTTCAGCGGTTTTGTCAGTGCCTTGCGCGCGCATCGCTACCCGAAAAAAAATCCAGCGCGCCATTTTTCATAAATATTTGTTATCGTATAAGTTGTGCAGGTTACATATTTAGAAAAATACGAACCGACGTAGAAACGTTTTTACAGGAACTGGATAGTCAGTACCTGGCAAACTGGCAACAAAGGTCAGTTGAACTTTATAAATCTAAATGTATCATTTCTCTAAAGTTACGTTATTGTAGCATAAGTTCTTACAACAAGACGGTTTCTTTCCTCGCAAATGTGTTGAAAAACGTCGTATGAAACGCGTGCGCATTGTTCATTAGTAATGAACAATGCGCACGCGTTTCATACGACGTTTTTCGCGAGCCAAAGGCGAGCGCGATAATTTAGCCGAGTGGGTAATGACCAATACAGCACACTCGTATCATAATGTACTATTTCGTTATCCTTGAATTATTTCCTACAAAATAAAAAAAAGATTTTGCCACGTTCGAGAATGTCGAGATGACGTTTTGTTTTACAACTTTGTAGCCCTCCCCTTTCTTTACGTCACTCTCAAATTGTCAGATTAGTGGAATATACACTTTTTAGCATGTAATTAACTCTGACGCGCTCGAGAATTTCTGATGATAATTTTTTTTTTACTAATCTGATCCTTTATCCTTGACGGGCGGCCTTATATATGGGGCTCATATTTGGTGGAGGTACTTAACCAGGGGGCCAAGTCTACTAATTTACAAACGTCATAATGGTGTCACGATGGTGAGTTTTTGACAGATTTGCCATACAAAATCTGTCAAAAACTCACCATCGTGACACCATTATGACGTTTGTAAATTAGTAGACTTGGCCTCCTGGTACAAGGTATCCTCCTGTATATTAATCTGCCGCGCTTTAGTAAATCCCGAAATCCCCGCTTGGGCTCCCCTACTATGTGGAAACTATACCGTTCTTACTCTAACTTACACAGAGTGTCGGGGAAAGATAAACATCTAAACGCGCTGGAATGTTTGATTCTTTGAGTCTGTGGGGGAATACGCTGTCAAAATGGCGGACGTCAACCATACCTAATTAGGGTACCTACCGGTTAATTTTGTCCTTTTTAGGGTTCTGTAAATCTGTACCTCAAAACGAAAAAAATCCGAATCCCTTATAGGACACTTTTCACTTCGTTGTCCGTCTGTCTGTCTGTCCGTCAGTCTGTCAAGACCCTTCTGCTCAGGAACGCGTGGTAGGTCAGGTAGGTTGAAGGTGTAGTAGGTGGATATTACCCCCTGATATGATGTGATTAAGTGGTATTTGACGTAGGTTATTGTATTAATAATTGCCGTACGTCTTGTTTTAGGCGAAACTCGACTTCGGGGAGGTGTGTTTGCGATGTGTGGAGTCACAATAGTACTCCTGTTACTCCTGCTTGTATGTGCTATAATATTGCACAGACAAAAGTCGCGGCGATTTACTGTTGATGATGAAAATCATCACTAGTACCTTATGTAAGATTAAAATAAACTTTAATACGAATACGGTGTTTTTTATTATTTATGTTAAATACATCTGTCTAAAAGCAATGCGCAGTGGTGGTCCAGTGGTATCGGCCGCCAGTTACGAGTTGTAGGTCGTAGGTTCGAACCCAGGCAGTGCTTTACTTTGTGTAAATGATTTCATCACCACAGCTCTCAAAACGGTGAAGGAAAACATCGTGAGGAAACGGTATGTCTTAGAACCAAAAAATTCGAAGATACTCGTATGTTACGTTTACCAACGTGTTAAATTTTAAAGCTATCACTTTTATTTTTTGAGTTTATTACCAAGCGAAATCGTCGCTTACCTGTTAGCACCTGCACTTCCGGCCGGTCTTACAAGCAGAGCCTATTCTACCCTCTCCTGGTCGACGCAAGCAGTCAGCCACAACCCGGCGCTGTACCACATTCGACTCGCTGGATGACGACGCAGCGCCACCCCGACACACTGGGGAATCACCGCAGACAGTTCCAACGCACCGCGAACTATGCGGAACCCGGTTCCGACTCACTGGAACCACAGCTGGTACTGGAAAGCATCGCAAGATACAAGACTCAGCCCACTATCGACCTCCGGTCTCCGGAAGGGAGTGATGTAACGTTTACACCGCCACATACAAACTACGCAGAAAAGACATGACGTCACACAAAGGATTTGTGTGACGTCATGTCTTTGCTGCGTAGTTTGAGTTTATCGCGCAAACGACATAGATAAGACTATCCCAAATCAACTTACGGGCAGTTGCCCGCCAGACATAACACCCGCCTGGTCAGAGGATCCTCCCTTTTCCACCATAGTGGATGAGTGAACTTTACACCCTGTTCCTCATACCTCTAAAAAGTGAATAATTGTATTCTTTTCGAACGAAATAAATTTTCTTAAATCGTAAACATAAAAACTTTTTACATAAAAAAAACAACCGACTTCCAAAAACCAAACACTATAAAGTGAAAAATAACTTTAATTTCGGAAGTCGGTGGCAAAACACGAAAATTCAAAACGAAAGACACCGACTTCCATAAACGAGCCCCGATGCAAAATAGTTCGTCTAGTGTGAAATTTTCTCTTTGAGATTTTTCTAACTTCATTATTTTTGTATATCTGTATAAAATATTAAGCTGTTCTACTATCACTTATGCCATTTTTTAATTATGAACCAATAAACTATTTTAGCGTTTTAAATTTATCCATATCCTGCAGCCTAATTAGGTACGTAATGCACGATCAATTTTAAATTGAAATTAATTGAAAAAGATTGCTAGTCCCTATCTTTATAAGTTCGAAAAAAAAATCAGCAAATTTTTTTTTGTCGAACTTGTGAAGCAATAGATTAGCAATTTGTTTCAATTTATTTCAATTTAAAATTGATCGTGCATTACTTAATTAGGGTACTGTTTTAAATTCGAAGAAGTTATAAGCAAAATAGTTCGTCTAGTTGTTAATCGATGCAAAAGAGTTCGATTATTCCTTCTTTGTACAATTATGTTGCATAATTTAAAGGAGATCCGCCAAAAAAGCCCCAGGCCCGACACAAAAGAAATGTATCTCAGATTTCAGAGTAATAATAGTAAAAATATTGTAAAGTATCGCTATTGCCAAATTCGATGGCTAACATTGTTTTATTGCCCTACTATTGCTTTACTTTCATAATCGCTAGATGTAAAAATTACACTTTTCAAAGGAAAAACTACATCTTTCTGTGTTCTATGCTTAACTAACTTTGACAACCTGAGTATAATTATATTTATATACAAGGTGGAGACGACAATACAACAAAAAATTAAACGGCGTGTCCATAATGACGTTCCCATTCTGTATACAAAAATTCAATTGAATATATTGAATAGCTTAGTCATTACAGCTCGGCAAAATCCATAGTCGGCTCGGACTATTCCGTTTATCCACCCCAAAAATCCACCCTAAGGTGGATATTCTGAAATCTATGCCCGAGAATTCACCCAAAGCCTAGTTGGATAAACGAAATTTATAGGCTCAGGGTGGATCCGGCGTTCATTACATTTAATTTGTTTGAAAAACTATTTTTTTAATTTCGAAGCTAGGATTTATTTGACAGTTCCAAAATGCTTTGACAGTTCCAAAGAATAGCATTAGTAATGCCAGTATTTTATTTTTTTGTTGTATGGTAGTCTCCACATTGTATGTGGCATACTTATGTGTATATACCATTATACGTACATTATTTATATAAAAATGCAATACTTGCTATACGGGGTGGCAGGGACATCGACGCGAAGCCGGTTACCATGTATTCATTAAGTACATGATTCTGAACGCCCCTGCGTTGAAATTTTTCGTCGGTTATTTTAAAAAAAATCTGCTGCTTCATACATTTTGACCGCGTAGGTATTGCACTTTTCTATGAAACAGCTGTTTTTTTTTTAAATAACCGACGAAAAATTTCAACGTAGGGGGGTTCAGAACCATGTACTGAATCCATGGTAACCGGCTTCGCGTCGATGTCCCTGCCACCCTGTATAATTTTTACCCGACTGCCCCAGAAGGAGGGTAATGTTTTTCGAGAGTATGTATGTATGTATGTATGTATGTATGTCTATTTCTTTGGCACGCTCTGTAGCCTAAACGGCTAGATGGATTTTTATGAGGTGTCGTTAGATTTGTCTTAATTGTAGAAGTGTCATAGGCTATATAATATTAATATATTGCATCTGCAAATACAAATAAGGGAGGGGAAGGTTTAAAAAAAAAAAAACAATATTGGTATCAAATACAAGCTAGTAACGAGTCAATGCCAAATCTATACTTCTATACTAATATTATAAAGCTGAAGAGTTTGTTTGTTTGTTTGTTTACTTGAACGCGCTAATCTCAGGGACTACTGGTCCGATTTGAAAAATTCTTTCAGTGTTAGTTAGTCCATTTATCGAGGAAGGCTATAGGCTATATAATATATCATCACGCTAAGACCAATAGGAGCGGAGCACCAATGAAGAATGTTTCAAAATCGGGGTTTTTGTTTTCATTTTGAGAGCTTCCGCTGCGTGCGCTGCGTAACGGTGAAAGTTTCGTAAAAATCATGTATGACAGAATTGTTCCCCTTTAAAAGTTCTCAAAAAAAAATCCGCGATAGCATATGTTTTAAGGTTGGCTCACTATAACCGTTTTTATACTAACCAAAAGACATTGCCTAATTTTGTATGGAAGTTGGACCAAGTGCTGCCTAGAATACTCACATAGTGCATTTTGTTCCTCAGACCATCACTAACCTGTATTTCAAAGCGCATAAAAATCTATCCCAGGAGTCCAAAGAAAAACAGTCTCTTGTTTTGAATATTTTTATTGGAAAAAATTATAGTAGCAACAAATGTACAAAATCAACTATTAAACAGTTATTGTGCATTCAATTATAATTGCAGTAATTGTATTTTGATGTTGTAGTTGGAGTTGGACGTCGGAACCACCGGGGTAACCTACTGGCCAGTTTTTATGGAGAAGGAAGGCCTCTTTATGATGAACTCCTTCTTCAAAAAATGTGAGCACAGAAAGTGGACCTGGCAGAGCCCTGATGGTGCAACAAAAAATGAGATTGACTTCATTATGTCAACGAAGAAGCAAGTATTCAATGATGTCTCTGTGATCAACGTGGTGAAAACCGGAAGCGATCACCGCATGGTAAGAGGCACATTGAACTTAATTATCAAGCTGGAAAGATCTCGACTGATGAAGTCTACGCTCCGTCCAGCACCAATCCAAGTCCAAAACCCCGAGAGCTTTCAGCTCGAACTTCAGAATCGTTTCGAGTGCCTAGGGAGCTCCGTGGACGATTTTAACGATGGGTTCGTGGAAACTGTCCATACGGTCGGGTCCAAGATCTTTAAGACCCGTCGTACAAATAGAAACAAGAAGCTCTCTAATCCTACTATTCAGCTCATGAAGGAGAGGCGCGAGATGATCCTCCAATCTTTAGACGATGCGGTCAAGTACCGGCAGCTCAATAGACGGATCTCTACGGTCCTTGAAAAGCGACCTTCACCGCTTTAGTGCAGACCGCATTAAGGATGCGATATCAAATTGGGCAGAGACGGCTTGCAAAACTGAAGACCGGTGATGGCAGGATCGTATCCGCCAAACTTGAACTATTGAGAGGTTCTATGGACAGTTATACACGTCAACCAGTAACCCCGCTACGAATGTGGCAAACGACCCAAGAGCTAGATTAACCCGACACTATACCGAAGATATCCCGGACGTCAGCTTGTACGAGATTAGGATGGCTCTAAAGCAGCTTAAAAACACAAGGCGCCGGGTGATGACGGAATTACGGCGGAACTCCTAAAGGCCGGTGGGAAACCCGTACTTAAGGCCCTCGAGAAGCTATTTGATTCCGTCATACTCGGGGTAAAACGCCACACGCATGGAACAGAGGTGTGGTAGTACTCTTCTTTAAAAAGGTGTGTGAGTATGTCAGTTCGACTCTACGACCAGACCTCGAAACCTATCCTTCTGCAGCGAGGTGTGAGACAAGGGCAAGCGCGGATCCACCGTTGTGGGCACGATGGGCATGCCCACAACCCTAATAGACTTGTGACGTCACCCAGGGCCGTATACAGGGGAGGTTTGGGGTTCAAACCCCCCCAAAATGAGAGAAACCAGAATCTCAATCCAGAGATCGACCCTCCTAGGGTACCTCCTTACTCTAATACATGTGATAATTGTAATGTATTTCGCAGAGGAGTACTTTATAATCTACAAAAATAACAGTATGTGTGTTTTTTTATTGAGTCTGACTTTGTATTGAGTGAATTCCTGCAACTTCAGCATTCTCTAAGAGAGTCTAACCTATCCAAGGTAGGGTGCAAAATTTTCGAGCTCGCTCTTTTGCATCCTTTATTCTCTTAATTCTCAAATTTTTCTGTTTAAGTCGATAAACCTATTTCTATTTCTGTACGAACGGTCAAAGACAAAGAAAACCAAACTTATTCGAGCGGGATGCAAAACATTTCGAGCTCGCTTCGCTTGCTCTTGCATCCTATATCCTCCGTAACAGCCCCACTGGCGGACTAAGGGGGAGCGGCAGGTGCGGTCCGTGGGGGCCTCCTATGTATTTTAAATATAGGGCGCAAAATTTTCGAGCTCACTCCGCTCGCTCTTATATTCTAATGTTATTCTAGTTCTTTAAGTTTTTAGCATACATGCGCCCCGGGTATGCCGAAAACTTAAAGAATCATTTAGATGCCGGAACTCCGATAATACTATTTTTACCCGACTGCCCCCCTGAAGGAGGGTAATGTTTTTCGAGAGTATGTATGTATGTATGTATGTATGTATGTATGTATGTCTATTTCTTTGGCACGCTCTGTAGCCTAAACGGCTTGATGGATTTTAACATAGGAGGTGTCGTTAGATTCGTCTTAATCGTAGAAGTGACATAGGCTATATAATATTTATGTATTGCATCTGCAAGTACGAAAAAAAGGGAGGGGAAGGTTTTTTTTAAAATAAATTTCAACAATATTGGTATCAAATAAAAGCTGGTAATGAGTCAATTCCAAATTAAGATATATTAATAAAACTAAAAAACTTGAAATAAAGAAAATTATTCAAAAAACAAAAAACCCGACTGCAAAGACACATAACTGAAAACAGAAAAACAAGCATTATAATCTATAGAATTTTGGTATCGCAGGCGGGGACAATAATAATATAACAATAATAACCGGAAATATGGTGTACCTAACTTTTGTTTGTCCCCGCCTGCGATACCAAAATTCTATAGATTACTAGCTGCCCACCCCGGCTTCGCACGGGTAGCAGTAAGTACTTATCTACGGCGCACCTACCTACTCTGCCCTACCTACCTACCCTACACTGCCCGACCTACCTACCCTACCTACTCTGCCCTACCTACCTACCCTACACTGCCCGACTTACCTACCCTACCTACCTAGATAGGTACCCTACCTACCTACCTTCCTATCTACCTACCCTGCCCTATCTACCTACCCTACCCGGTCCGACCTACCTACCTACCCTGCCCTACCTACCCTACACTGCCCAAACTACCTACCTACCCTACCTACTTACCTACCTACCCTGCCTTACCTACCCTACATTGCCCGACCTCCCTACCTACCTACCCTGCCCTACCTACCCTACACTGCCCGACCTAGCTACCTTCCCTACCTACCTATCTACTCTCCACACCCCGACCTACCTACCTACCCTACCTTCCCCTATCTACCTACCCTGCCCTACCGACCTACCTTACCTACCTACCCTACCTACCTACCTACCTACCTTACACCCTACCTTCACCTACCTGTCCTAAGATCCTTCTCCTTACAATAACGAAAAAAGAATTAGTGAAATCGGTCCAGCCGTTCACTCGTGTTCAAATAGGGATTCATTTTAGGCCCTAAACTTTAGTGAGTGAGAGAGAGAAAGCTTATTGTGAGAGAACGACAGGAGACCGGCTTCGTTCTCATCCTTACTCTGTGCTGTTTACGGGATGAGAAGTGACACTGGTAGACGCCTGAGGGGAATAACTGATCGAGTGGTAACTGATCAATTATCGACCGCCAAGAGTAGAAAATTATTAAAATACTAATATCGCTATTAAAAAATAGGGGTTGGTGGTAGAAGGGTGAAAATTTAGGGTTGTATGTATTTTTTAATGCCAAATCATAAAAAAATTACAATAAAAAAAATTGTCCAAAATTAGAAAAAAAAAAACTTGGGGTGGACTACCCTTATCACTTAGGGGTACGAAAAATAGTTTACGTCCTATTCTCATACTTACCTAATATACACAAAAAATTTCATAAAAATCGGTCAAGCCGTTTCGGAGGAGTTTGGCAACAAACACCGTGACACGAGAATTTTATATATTAGATAATGCTTGTTTTTTTCTCTTTTCAGTTATGTGTCTTTGCAGTCGGGTTTTTTGTTTTTTGAATAATTTTCTTTTTTATAAATCTACACTCTTTATTTACCCTCTCGAAATCAGAAATACTTTATTTCTTCTAAAAAAAATTGTCAACCCAAACCCCCCCCGAAATGAATTTCTGGCTACGGCCCTGACGTCACCCTGTCACGGTCTATTGAGGTCGATTGACTGATGATATTATATACAATGCCTATAAAATAATTTTGTTATTTTTAATTCCACACCGCTTGTGGCACCACGACAAAATAGGTTAGGTTTGACCAACCACTCGTGAGGCGAGTGAGCAGTGCCGCGGCAGACAGCAATCGTTGAGGTTTTAAGATAATAATAATATAATAGGTCAATGTCGTACTCCGACTCGCACTTTGCCAATTTTCGGGTGGCTGTGCCCACAACCTTTTTTGTGGGCTGGATCCGCGCCTGGACAAGGGGCCGTTATCTCTCCGAAATTATTCACCGCTGCAAGGGAGGATGTCTTCAAGGTTCTGGACTGGAAAGGGCTAGGCATCAACATCAATGGCGAGTATATCACTAACCTTCGGTTTGCCGACGACATAGTTATCATGGCTGAGGCCATGGAGGACCTCAGTATAATGCTTGATGACCTCAGTAGAGCCTCCAAAAGAGTAGGTCTTAAAATGAACATGGAAAAGACAAAGGTCATGTCAAATGCCCATGTAACACCCACTTTCATAAAGATCGGAAACGCTACGCTCGAAGTTGTAGACGAGTATGTTTACCTAGGAAAAACTGTCCAGCTAGGTAGGTCCAACTTCGAGAAAGAGGTCAATCGTCGAATCCGACTCGGCTAGGCAGCGTTCGGGAAGCTACGCAATATCTTCTCGTCCCACATACCACAGTGTCTCAAGACGAAAGTCTTTGACCAGTGCGTGTTGCCAGTGATGACTTACGGCACTGAAACGTGGTCGCTCACAATGGGCCTTATCAGAAGGCTAAAAGTCACCCAAACAGCAATGAAGAAGGCTATGGATCACAAGTGACGTAAGACAGCAAAATGTAGTCGGTTTTTTTTTTATTCTGGCATCTCGCAGCTGACCACTAAGGTCCTGGCTGGTTAACTGAACTTTCCTGTGGCTGCCTTTAGCTACTACCCTCTGAGGCTACTACACTAAAAGTCTCCATCCAGGGGCATAAACTATAGGGGGTATTTATAAATACATTTTTGAGAAAAAATATATCAAAAATGTTGTTTAATGCAAGATTAGTCATTATCACAAAAACTGGATTTATTTATTTTTCCTGGGACCAATTTTTTTTTTTTAATTTTTTTATAGTTCATGTGTATGCTACAGTACCACTAGACCAACTCAAATTCCTAGGCAGCACTTGGTCCAAACCTAGGCAATCTCCTTTGTTCTAAAATAATGCATTATTTGCGAAGGTGTTTTTATAAACATGACATTAATCCTTATCCAAATAAATACGTTATTCATGACAAGTATTTAATTTAAAACAAAATTGCTCTTTACATCATTCGATTTCAATGAATATCTTAGGAGATATCGCAGTTTTAAAATAACATCGCAGCAAAATAATGATCAAGTACTACGCGCGCATTTATGACGGCAACAGGAGCAGTGGTGGCTCAGTGGTAACATCGGCCCCGACTTACGAGTTGTAGGTCGTGGGTTCGAACCCCAGCAGGCGCTTTACTTTGTGTAAATAATTTCATCACCACTGCTCTCAAAACGGTGAAGGAAAACATCGTGAGGAAACCGGCATGTCTTAGAACCAAAAATTGGAAGACATGTGACCTCTACCAATCCGCACTGGGCCCGCGTGGTGGATTACAGCCCACTCCCTCTCATAGAGAGGAGCCCTGTGTCCCAGCAGTGGGAACAGTAATTAATAGGCTGATTATGTATGTTATGTAAGGCAGTCATGATGAGGGGGAAGGGCGGTGGCCCCAGTTAGCTCTGCGAAATACCATGCCGCGCTGCTCAGACGAGTGGTTGGCTGAGTCAGCTCCTTAGGCTGGTTTTCCTCTCACGCTGACCGTCGTCGGCGCTGATAAGACAATGTACATAAGTTTAGTATTCTATGAAATTACGCCAACCGCTCAGCGCTGTCATCTGAAGTTCATACGTTTCGGCTGTCAGCGCCGACGACGGTCAGCGTGCGGTCAGCGTGACTCTAAAACCAGCCTTAGGAAACGTTTTTTAATTACGCCAACCGCTCAGCGCTGACATCTGAAGTTCATACGTTTCGGCTGTCAGCGCCGACGGTCAGCGTGACTCTAAAACCAGCCTTCGAAACGGTTGTGCTCAGCGAACTACTTTTTAAATTTGTTTTTCCAAAATATCATCGTATAAATACTTTTTAGATGAATAAGTTAGTAATAATAAGTTTTGTTTTAATTTAGTTGTTTTTGTTAATTTCCTTATCTAAATGGATACATTATTTGATTTTGTAGTATTTTAGGGTAATTCAGTCGCGGGTTAAAGTTAGCGTTAGCCCAAAGTAACTATTCCACGCGGACGAAGTCGCGGGCAGAAGCTATACGGGGTGTCCGGGACATCGACACGAAGCCGGTTACCATGGATTCAGTACATGGTTCTGAACCTCCCTGCGTTGAAATTTTTCGTCGGTTATTTAAAAAAAAATCAGCTGTTCCATACATTTTGACCGCGTAGGTATTGCACTTTTCTATGAAACAGCAGATTTTTTTTTTAATAACCGACAAAAAATTTCATCGCTGGGGGGTTCAGAACCATGTACTGAATCCATGGTAACCGGCTTCGCGTCGATGTCCCTGCCACCCTGTATAATAATAGCTTATTATTTTCCGAGTGACTAATAACTTAAAAGTCGACTAAATGTTTGCAACAAATAAAATAACTTGCCAGCGATTAAATATTTTCGCGATTATTATGTAAGGTTCAAAATTAAAGGTTAGGTACTTAGTTGCCGCATTAAATACATGCCATAAATAAATATGTATGAATTAATCTACTCATTTTTATATAAATTAGCTACTAGCTAGAAAAAAGGGACATGTTGCGTCGACCGCGAATAAACTGGGATAAGGCTGCCTGTCCACTGGAGCGGAGAGGAGAAAAGAGGAGCGGAGATGTGCCAATATTAACCAATAGAATCTTAACTCCGCCCCTGAGTTTAGATCAGTGATCCTAAGTCAAGATTCTATTGGTTAATATTGGCACATTTCCGCTCCTCTTTTCTCCGCTCCGCTCCAGTGGACAGGCAGCCTAAGGGTAGGAGAATGATGATGAGATACCTACATTTTTACGTTAAAATTTTTACAAGTTAAAAACTTCTCTATTCTCTATAGTGTCGACGAATTGCATCAATTCTTTCAACAAAAGTTCATTTTAATCAGGTTAACAAAGATGTTTATAAAAAATAAGGTCTGTAAATAAATAATAATAGTATTGTAAAAGTAATGAAAAGGTTTGCTACCTCTGACATTAATTTATACTGATAATTAAGCCATTCTTATCAGTTGAAACTAAAATATATGAGACTAGTTTAAAAATGAAGTACAATTAATTTAATTAAAACAATTTACTTACAACTTACCTACCACTAGTTTTTCTAAGGTTTTAGCGTAAGAATGATCAATTTCTTTAAACAGTGCTGAAAACGCCGATCGGCGTTTCGTAAATATCCTAATGAGGTGCGGAGGACGCCCATCGGCGTTCTCGACGAAAACCGTCCCGCACTTGGCTAATAAACGTAATTTATATCGCCGCAGCCGTCGTCCGTAATAAAAAGATAAAAACAATTCAAAGATTAAAATAAATTAAAATAAGTCACGGCAGCTAAGAGATGACCAATTGACCAGTCCCAACTGACGGCGCCCGTTCACGAACATGACGCATGTATTAGCAGTTTAGCACCATTCAGCTCAACCATTTTGAAGGGCGGACCCATGGCACCCCTGGAAGATACCCCTGGGGGTGCCACGGGAACTTGGATTCGGACCCGTGGCACCCCCAGGTCAATTAGTGCAGTGCTTTTGAATGTTTATATACTTGGTATTAAAACTATATTTATCGTTTGATAATGTACCTGCCTAGTCAGATCTTGTTGAAGCTGTAAAATTATAAATGTTCAAAAATAACAGTCGATGTATTTCTATTGCTTAAAAAATCTCTATATAACAACGTACAACCAGTGTTATTTCACTGTTCAGCAATTGCAATTGAATGTGTACTATGTATCTAATCGTCATTGATGTCTGCTTGTTTCCGTTTTTTCTACAGAAAATACCAATATACAATAGATATATTATTTATTAATATTAGAATGCTTCAATACACTTCAACTTGATTGCTAATTACACATTTTTGTAAGCAATAGGGTTGTACGTTGTTTTATAGAGAATAATTTTATAGAATTTCATTTCAAATATTTTTTTTCTTACATTATCATTTCATAGAACAATCAATACGCAGAATACTTACTTTGAATAACATTTTTATTTCAAATAAAATAAAAAGTTTCGATATTCATATCATAGAATAACAAATCAAATATTCTCGTATTGTTTAGTTATTACAAAACTTATTCCCTAGAAAATCATTTAAAAAAACATTATGCATAGGTACCGTAGTATAGTTATATGAAAGCGGTACATCTGTTGGAGTGTCCTAATTTTGATACTGCGACCAATTTCGATGTAGCACTCGCCGGCCGCTGCCGCGGCACCGCTCGCTTCGTTCGCTCGGCTCGCGCGTAGTTGGTCACAGTTCAGTCGTAACCTAAAATGTTATTCGTCCAAAGACGCAAAAATCTCAGGTGAATGTACACTGAGCCAAAATCTTTCTATGTAATGGATGAATTTTTCCCGTAAGTTGATTTCGGATAGTTTTATCTATGTCTTTCGCGCGGTAAACTCTAACAGTGCGATGAAGGATTGATGTGACGTCATTTCTCGTATCGTCTCACATCGTATTCTCTAATTGCAAAAAAATGTTGCAAAAAATTGACGAAGACTGTTATTAAAATATTTTGCAATCGAATTATGATTGACTAAGTAGCGACTCTTCCACAGATAGTGATTTTGATTTCATAGGTTTCATTTTATGTATTTTCAATTCGGCATTTTGAGAAGAAGTTGTTTTTCATATACCTATATCATGGATTTAACTAAAATTAAAAAAGTTTATTGTTTGAAGAATATTGTAAGATTAATAATACAATATAAGAAGGCCTATGACTCGGTGCCACATACATGGCTCATGAGGGTGCTGGAGTTGTATAAAGTAGATGCAACTCTGCGCACCTTCCTGATGTCGTGTATGGGGCAATGGAGGACGGTCCTTCGCTATCCAGGATGTCGAAATATTCAAAGGAATAGCGAACCGATAAGGATCGAGCGAGGCATATTTCAGGGCGATAGTTTGAGTCCACTCTGGTTTTGCTTAGCCCTGAATCCTCTAAGCACACTGCTGGAGGATTCAGGTCTAGGCTATCGGCTGAGGAGAGGTGGTCAGGTTATATCTCACCTCCTCTACATGGATGACCTAAAGCTCTTTGCCCCCAACAATTTGCGACTGATGGAGCTACTGAAAATAACTGAAACTTTCAGTAGCGCCATCAGGATGGAATTTGGTGTGGACAAATGTGCGGTCATGCATGTAAAGCGAGGGGAGATTGTGGAATCCGTGGGAACCCAACTCTCGGATTCCATAAACCTAAGAGCCCTCTCCCCATCCGAAACCTATAAGTATTTGGGTATGTCGGAAGCGTTGGGCATTAATGTTACTGACATGAAGCAATCGTTGAAGGAGCGCTTCTTTGGCCGCCTGAAGAAAGTATTTAATAGCCTTCTATCGGGCGGCAACAAGGTGCGCGCCTTCAACGGCTGGGTCATGCCGGTTTTAATGTACTCTTTCGGCATACTCAAATGGACTCAGACCGAACTCGATGCCCTGGATAGGAGGGTCCGTACGCTGTTAACCGCATATCGAATGCATCACCCACGGTCATCGGTAATGAGACTGTATATCCCGCGAAAGTGTGGAGGTCGAGGCTTTTTAAACGCTAAGACCCTCCACAATCGCGAGATATGCAGTCTTAAGGAATATTTCCTAGAAGCCGACGTGGGGATGCATCGAGATGTGGTCGCGGTGGACAAGGGCCTTACCCCGCTCTCCTTGGCTAAAGAGAACTGGCGCCTGTAGTGCTTGACACTAACGATCGCAAGGAGGTATGGCAGAGTAAGGAGCTTCACGGACGCTACTTTCGGGCCCTACATGGGCCCGATGTAGACTTCCTAGCGTCCGTAGCCTGGCTGCGGTTTGGTGACCTATTTGGGGAAACCGAAGGTTTTGTCTGTGCAATTATGGACGAAGTTATGATGACGAACAATTACCGGAGATTCATTGTGAAGGACGGCACGGTTGACATTTGTCGGGTATGCCACCGTCCGGGAGAATCAATCCGACACATAATTTCCGGGTGTTCTCGTCTAGCTAACGAAGAATACTTGCATAGACACAACCTTGTAGCCAGGATTATCCACCAGCAACTTGCTCTAAAATACAGCCTTGTGGAATCTGAAGTGCCGTACTACAGGTATGTGCCCGACCCAGTTCTCGAAAATGGCAATATCACATTGTACTGGGATCGTTCCATCATCACTGACAGGACTGTTGTTGCAAATAAACCTGATATAGTGGTGGTGGACCGAGTAGAGCGGCGCACAATGATCATTGACATAACGATCCCGCATGACGGGAACCTCGTGAAAGCCGAGAAAGATAAACAAATCAAGTATCTTGACTTGGCTCGCGAGGTTGTCGACATGTGGAATGTGGACTCAGCGATCATTGTGCCGATAGTCGTATCAGCCAATGGCTTAATTGCCAAGAGCCTCGACCAACACCTAAGGAGGCTCTCGTTAGGCAGCTGGGTCAAGGGCTTGATTCAGAAAGCGGTACTCCTGGACACGGCTCGCATTGTCAGGAGGTTCCTCTCTCTGGAGCCCTGACCGCCGGTAGCTTGGACCCTGTTGCCGATACCGGTGGGCTACTATTTTTTATATTTTTAAATGTTTTTTTTAATGAATTTTGTAAAAATATTTAAAAATGTAAACAATATGTACAGTAAAAATGAATAAACGATTAAACATTGATTATGTATCCGACTTTTATTCTTGTTATCTTGTTATTAATTATAATAATAATTTATGTATCGGTATTAGATATTCCCAACACTGTTCCAACTTATACCTAAAGTACCCTATATATAATTGTAGTATGTGACCTAAAGTGACGTGGTGGCGGTTAGTTGAAAGTAGCAAATCTTGGCGGCGAAACAGATAAATATTAAAATGATTTTGTCACTGTTGTGCATCTGTCCCATCACTATTCGACTGGTGGATTCATGGGCACTAGTAAATAGGACCCGTGATACCACTGGTACACCGTGGACAAGGGGGTGCCACGGGTCCGAATTCAAGTTCCCGTGGCACCCCCAGGGGTATCTTCCAGGGGTGTGATGGGACCGGAACGAGGGTGCGTACCGAGTTACACTGTAAACGATTTGAGCGCGCTAAAACGCTTGCTACACGGTTGCCAACCGCGTCCCCGACAGAGGTGACCTCGGTTGGCAACCGGCAAAGTTGTTTCACCTTTTGGTCGTAAACAACATCTACACGGTTGTAAACCACCAAGGTCACCTCTATCGGGACGCGGTTGGCGACCGTGTAGAAGGCGTTTAAAAACCGTTCCGAATAGGCGTGAGCTCGATAACAATGATCCGTGAATCGTCATCGATGACGTCATGACATGCGCCATCTGGCGATAACGCCGACTGTGCTTTTTACCAATATCACCGTGAGCGCTGTCAAAATTGACAGTTGTGCTGTTTTTATTTGAGTCTCATCATAACTTTAGACTAACGTAGCATTTTCGAAATTGTGCTTCTGGCAATCGTTCGTCACCTATCCCAAGGTGATATATACACAAAGAAATATGCTATGAAAGTTTTGACATTTGAGAGATCACTGTGAGCGCGTTCACAAACGTTCCGAATTGTTGACAGCCCTCAGCTGTCATACCATAATCGTGATATCATATCCGAAACGGCTATTATTGATGTCAGCGCTGTGAGCGATTTCTTTCTAATTTGGAAAGCGGCCTTAAAAATATTAGTCTTTAAAGTTTTAAACGCTTGCTACACAGTTGCCAACCGTGTTCCCGACAGAGGTGACCTTGGTTGGCAACCGGCAAAGTTGTTCAACGTTTGGTTGTAAACTATCATCTACACGGTTGTAAACCACCTAGGTCACCTCTGTCGGGATGCGGTTGTCGACCATGTAGCAGGCGTTTCAGTGAGTCTATGGTTGTCAGTTTGTCACTGTCGAGTGTCGAGTGCAGTGTGACCATTTGTGGCAGATTTCTCCCATTTTGGCAGTTTTCGCTGCGAAATTTTGTCTGTTTGTTGTCGGCAGATCATGCTGAATTGCTGACGATTTACAAAAGTGGCAGATTTTGGCAGATTTAAAGGTTTCCAAGGAAATTCTCATTACTTTATTTGAATTTTCAATTAATTCATCTTTTTTAAAGTAATTACATTAGGTTTTATATAAAACGTTAGTTTTTATTTATACTAAACCTCTTGAGCGGTCATTGTACTCATCATTATGCACAACTTTTACCATGGAATCAAAGCTGAAATCGCGAAAATAAATCGGCTGTTCCATACATTTATGTTCTAATAAATCTCGTGAAAATGTAGGGAACAGCTGATTTTATTTTTGCGATTTCGGCATTAGTTCAATATTGAAAGTTGTTCATAATTATGAGTTTATTGTATTCCTTATGAGGTTTAGTATAAACAAAAATAAGGTTGTATAATTAAATTACAAATAATATTTTATCAAACTGGCAACTTCTGTGTCATGGGCTCATGGCCAGATTATACGGGGATTTCCGAAAAAAAAAACAAATAGGTTCCTAAACCAATATGACAAAATAGGGGATTAAGGTACACGGTGTCTCCTTTAATTAAACCAACTCAAAAAATTATCAAAAAGATGTCTTCTAAGCCTATGTACGCACGGCTACACATCAAGCTATAAATTTCCAGCTTATGGTGATCTCGCATTGTAAACGATTTCCGTCAAATGCGAGGTCAGTTTAAACTGGAAATGTATAGCTTGATGTGTAGCCGTGTGTACACGGAAAATGAAGTCGAAAAAATTTTTTAATAGGCCAGGCAAATATTTATACGTAGAGTAAGTAGTATAAATAATGCATAAGAAAATTGTTAAATATTTTTGTTGATTTAAATTTCTTTGAATTCGTGTGTATTTTTTTCTGTTTCCATGAAGGCATATTTTTGGCATTTTTGGCGCCAAGTGCGGCAGATTTTAGCAGATTCGCCATTTATGAGATGGTCACTGGTCACACTGGTGGTCGAGTGTGTCACTGTCACTCAGCGCTGCTAATCGCGGGGAAAATCTCCGATTTTCGGGGAATTGAGGGTTAGCGCGGGGAGAGCGCGGGGAATGACAAAAATCGGGGAATTTCGGGGAATCCAGACTAATTTTTTCGAAGGGCTGAAACTATTTTATGTCGGGTAATACTTACAACAAAAAAATCATTTTTGGAATTTTCAGATACAGCTCGACACTACTAACATAATTTTTAATGGCACACCACTAAAATGCCTGCTCAAATGTCATAGTATGGTTGACGATTTTTAAATTGGTGGGTACGGATGAAATTTTCAATAAAATTCTGGAAAAGTGGTTAAAAAGTGCAGCAATTTTGTATAAAACAGTGTTTTTATTCCAAAAATATCATTTCGGGGAATTTGTGGGGAATGATCAAAAACAAGCGGGGAATTTCGGGGAATTGATAACGCTGACGCGGGGAATCGAGAATTTTTTATTGGCAGCACTGTCACTGTCACTGCACTGGGTGTTGTGCGTCCGCTTTTAGCTTTTAGAAACCGCAGTTTCTTTTTCAGCACATTGTGATTCTACCTAATATTATTGTTAATCAAAGCAATAGAAAGATAAAATAATACTCGTTCGTACTATATTGTTTGTGGCTTCTACAAATTGAGCCGCTGTAAAATATGGCTTTAGCCCTCCAAAGAAGAGCCAATGTAAGTACCTGCTAAAATGTTAAATAATCTACTCGAACTGTATAACAATAACATGGAAATCATCGTGATTTAGATAGAAATAATGGAAAATAAGCTTTTACTATAATTTTGTTAAAGGAAAGTAAATACAGTAGGTAGGAAAGTAAGTTAAATATAGGTACCTTAATTTCTGTACAAAAGTTAATGTTCAAGCAATACTAGTGTATTGCTTGAACATTAACTTTTGTACAGAAATTAAGGTACCTATATTACATCGTACTCCTGGAGCAGTTCACAAAAATACTGTGTTAGTTAGTTACATACACATAAAAAACCATTAAAAAAAACCGCATCAAAATACGTTGCGCAGTTTTAAAGATCTAAGCATACTTATGGACAGACAGCGCAAAACGACTTTGTTTTATACTATGTAGTGATTCATATAACATCACGCCAGTACTCCCTGAAGGGTTAGTCAGAGGAGTTCAGTCTGTCAAAACCATGCTAAGTAAGCTTTTATGTTTTTTTAGATACAGATTATAACCATGGATAAAACTGCCCTGCAGAAAACATGCTCATAATAATAATATTAAAGCTTTTATTCAGACATGGTTACGTAAATAGGTCACAACTTATTAAACTATACTGAAAAGTCATACTGCATAATTTTATTGTTTACTGTTCTAGGTGCGATTACCACCTGAAGTAAACAGAATACTGTATGTGAGAAATTTACCATACAAAATATCTGCTGAAGAAATGTATGATATTTTTGGAAAATATGGTGCAATACGACAGATACGTGTGTAAGTACTCCAGCTATGTTATTTGATCCAATAAGTTACTAGTGTGGCTACAATATTTTAGGACCCGGTGATTCAGCCGATTGTGGTTGATGGTAGATATGTGAACTACATGTCTACCATTCACCACAATTGGCACACAACCATGAAGTTTTCTGAGTTAGTAAAACCATCCTTCAAGCAAGCCAAGCCACAGCTCAAATAGCATAACATGGCCGTTTATATCCGAAATTAGTTGATTTTAAGTTTATTATTTTATTCTTTTGAACACTTCACTTGCAATAAATTAACGACTTTTTTTTTTGCAGAGGCAATACTCCGGAAACAAGAGGCACTGCGTTTATAGTATATGAAGATATATTTGATGCCAAAAATGCATGTGATCACCTATCAGGCTTTAATGTTTGCAATAGGTACTTAGTAGTATTGTACTACAGGTCAAACAAAGCCTTCAAAGGTATGGATATTGAGAAGAAACAGGAAGAGATAGATGCATTGAAAAAGAAATATGGTATTTCAAGCGAAGATCTTCGAAAATAAATGTATCCTAAGTAAATATTATTGTTTGACTTTTTGGCTGCCGAATGTCTATATGTCTAACTGAGGTTTTAGCATTTCAGCAGTATTCGTTTCGGTAGGGGAAGTCACTTTCGTGCCTATGTTCAGTAAGCCATAACGACAATAAATTGTTATATTAAGTGCGCTAACTATCAATTGTTTTACTGTACTTGTAATGGCCCTTTCCCACGGCCGTCCAGTTCTTCGGCGTTCAGGGGTAAATATCCAAATCTCAAAATGTCCAATTCCCAAAATGTCCAATCTTTGAGAATGTGGTAAATTTGTTCAATAACTCATTAAAGCGCTCTTTTAATACTTATGACAAACAATAAAATGTAACAGAGAAGACCACAACATACCTTAAATCACTATTTACGTCATAATGTTTATAATTATAAATTGAAACAAACATTACTTACTTAATAATAATAAACATAGTTTCCCCACCGCCGTATCTCTACGTTGACGTCGTGGTGGGGCTTGCGCGCTCCGATCTCTAGGTCTGTGACGGTAGAGTTTACTTTGCCGGAACATGTTTAGGATGAGGAGCCAAGATACAGAAACCCGCAGGGCAGCATGTGGCGAGCTGTTGGGCAGTAGCGACCCCACGGACCCTATCTCCCGGGAGAAGTCTTGTTCCACACCTCTGGCTTGCCTTTATTGGCCGGCTGGAGTGAACATTGACGAGGACCAGAGCTCCCATCTCATTCTTGCCTCTATTGGCCGGCTTGAGTGGAGATTCGCAAGAGCAAACGTGCTCGGAGGAAGGAAGTATTCCAGTAAGTGCTCGTAGGGATCTTGACCATCTTCCGGGCTCTGGGATTGTTCTGAAAGCCGTGGAATACCACTCCTCCTCAAGCACCTCAGGATATGTTGCCCCTTGTCGCTACGTCACTTTGTGCTAGCGACAGTTTTCGGGGGCCCATTATTGAGTGTGCAAGTCACCCCCTGCCATTGTATCCGTGTATACCATAACATTGATCAGGCAGGGGCCATAGTCCTTCCATAGTTGTGGGTCACCAGTCAACTTTAGCCACCCAAACCCATAGTCCATTAAATTTGTTTCCATTGCTCCTAAGGGCAACACCCGGTTGGTGCAGGACTATTGCAAGTCCTGCACCAACCGGGTGTTGTCTTTAGGTGCACTTGCATAGTGCATACAGGGAGAATCGCCGGTTGGTGCCTCATTTCATTAAGCACGTCTAACGGGCCTCTGCGAGTTGGCTTCGGCCCCTCGTACGCCTTCCAAAGGTCCGGGACCCCAGGGTCCCGAGATATGTAGACATAATAAATAAACATAGTTTTATATAACCAAGTGTAAGACATGAAACACACATGAATAAAAATTATATTGTAGGTAAAACATAATGTATTACTTAGGGTAGTGGCACCAAAAGATGAACGACCCCCAATAGATGAACAACCGACCGAAAAATTAAAAAATATTAAAAACCCCGCTAGATACATGTTTGCAATATTTTTTTCAAGTTAGGGTAACATATTTTCTTCCCGTTATCATAACAACTTTGACAGTGACCTCTCAGACGCGCTCGCAATCTGCCATTGTGTGAGCGCTTCCCACTTCCCACCAAAAATCAGTTTTATATGGAAACCTACTTAAGGAAAGTGCCGTCCTAACTTAAGGATTTTGTCAGCTTAAAGAAAGAATTAATGATAGATTTCAATGGATATCGTTAGAATAAAATAATGTTATATCTGGCTTTGATTATATTGATAGTTTTAAACATTATATACCGTATTTTTAGAGAAATTTAGTGTTCAAGTAATGGATTCAATTTTGTTTGCTTGATCCAATAGATGAACGGCGTTCAGGTAATGGAGTAAAGGCATATTTTTACAGCTATCATTAGTTATAAACTCACGCTTATAGACCAAAACAAATCAACTCTAATGAATTTTAATAAATGTATGAACTTAGTTACCAAAAGTTGAACACATTATTTTAGTGTTTTTGATTGTTTTTAAGGCTTTATTTTAGTATGAAATCTTGTACTGTTCATCTTTAGGATTCATGCCCAAAATTTGAACTAAGGATTATGTTCATAATTTATTCGTTCAAATTTTGGGTTTCGTGCCATAAGCTGAACGCTGAAGTGATTTTATTCGTTCATTTTGTGGTTCTTTACCTAATCCAAAAAATTAACGAATTGAATTGTTGTTAATCGTCTTCAGATGATGCACTCAAATACTTTCAGCTAAATAGACGGACCTTATTCCTTAACACAGTCCGTATTGTGGCGAAGGTCACTTTTCAAGACCTGCAGCGAGTGGCAAAGATCTGTCTATTGGGCAGAGCCAGTTTGCGAAACAGAAGACCGAAGATGGCAGAATCGTATCCGTCAACCTGAACTACTGAGAGAGATCGAGAGGTTCTATACACGTCAACCAGTTACCCTGTCACGAATCTGGCAAACCACCCAAGAGCTAGATTTACTCGACAGTATACCGAAGACATCCCGGACGTCAGCTAGTACGAGATTAGGATGTCTCTGAAGCAGCTTAAGAACAACAAGGCGCCAGGTGATGATGGAATTACGGCCGAACTCCTGAAGGCCGATGGAAAACCCATTCTAAAGGCCTTCCAGAAGTTGTTGACTACAAGCTGCTTTCAAGAGTCATCACGAATCGTCGACTTCCAGCCTCCCGGATTCCGCAAAAGCTTTAGCACCGTAGACCGAAGAGTATAAACTGCCTCTCTGCTTAGCGTTTGTGAACTACGAGAGAGCCTTTGATTCGATCGAGACTTGGCCTGTACTGCAGTCTCTCCAACGGTGCCAGATTGACTATCGGTACATCGAGGTGCTAACCGTTTTTGAAACGTCAAAAACATCAGCACACTCGCTGCAGAAGAATAAGTTTCGAGGTCTGTTCCCAGGACCAGACCTCGAAAACTGTGTGACTGAGTGGTGAGGTTCCAGGTTCCAGGTTCTGAACTGGAAAAGGGTTGGCATCAATTACAATGGCGAATACATCATCACATTACGGTTATTATTTATACCGGTTTATCACGGTTTGCCTACGAGTCATAACTAAGACCATGAAGGACCTCAGTACAATTCTCGATGTCTTCAGGAATTCAGTAGAGCTTCCGAAAGAGAGTCTTAAAATGAACATGAACAAAAGGAAGGTCATATCGAAAGCCCATTGTAACACCCACCCTCATAAAAATCGGAGATTCTACACTCTCACAAGTTGTGGATGATTATGTTTACCTAGGGCAAACTGTTCAGCTAGGTAGGTTCAACTTCGAGAAAGAGGTCAATCGTCGAATCCGACTCGGCTGGGCGGCGTTCGGGAATCTGCTTCTCATATCATATACTACAATGTCTCAAGACGAAAGTTTTTGACCAGTGCGTGTTGCCAGTGATGACCTATTATGGCACTGAAACGTAGTCGCTCTCAATGGGTCTCATAAGCAGGCTGACTGAAAGTCACCCAAAGGGCAATGGAGAGGTCTATGTTTGGAGTTTCTTTACGTGATCGAATCAGAAATGAAAAGATCCGTAGGATAACCAAGGTAACCGACATAGCCCGAAGAATTGCCATACTTAAGCAGCAGTGGGCAAGGCACATTGCTCGCTGAATAGATGGCCAATGGGGCCGAAAGGTTCTGGATTTGCGACTGCGTACTGGAAGACATAGCGTTGGGAGCCCGCCCTCACAAAGTGGACCGATATCGGTAATATTAAAATGCTAGTTCAAGTAATGGGTCCAAAATGTTCATAATTAGGGCTCAGTGTTCAACTATTGGGGTAAATCCCCTTTTTTTTCACTAAAAGCAACTTATAAAAATAAATTGTAGATCTAGACGGTTCTTTTTTTAAACAGTCACATCCTGAGGATTATGGCCTAATGTAAAAAAATAAAAAATGCATGAATGTCATAAAATAACCGAGTTACAGCTATTTAAAGTTGTCAAAAAAGCTTAATCGTTCATTTATTGGTGCCACTACCCTACTTACCTACATAAATCATAAAAATAATTGTTGATTACAAACAAATTAAAAAAAAAATGCTTGTCGATTATAAATAAAAATTATGTTGATTATTACTTGCAAGCAAGGTAGGACAGTAATTTCTCATGTCTCTTACCTTACCTTGTGTCTTACCTTGGTTATATAAAACCTTACTTTACCTTTGTTATTAAGTATTATAATAAATATGATGCTGATTATTGAACTTTTTAAATAATTAACATGACCAAAATAGGGATTTCGGGTATGTTTTGGTCTTCTCTGGTCTTGTTACTTACCTACAGATAAATAAAACATATTTTGATTCTTTCAGCATTTTGTATTTATTGCTTGTCATAGGTAAGTATTAAAAAAACGCTTTGATAACGATAAGTTAGTGAACAAAACCACATTCTCTAAGATTGGACATTTTGGGACTTGGACATTGGGATTTGTACATTTTGTTTTGATACCGTTGGACATTTTGAAAATTGGACTTTTTTGCCCCTGAACGTTCTGCGGGAACGGTTTTTTACCGGATCCCGTAAAAATCATTGGTGGTAGTAGTAGTTTACATCCTGTTTTTAGCGGTAGAGCAACGAGCGGTTATTAGATTAGTCTTGAAAGAAAATTCAGACTTGATGGATGTGAACACGCAAGAAAGTGGGAACATTTCCAGTGATTTCCGTTAAACAATACCTACTAGGGTTGCCAACCGTCCTGTTTTCCCAGGACAAGTCCTGCTTTTTAGGATGTCTTGGATGGTTTTTAAGTAACGTCCTGTGTTTCTAAAGGTGTAAAGGGTACGTTATCCACTCTAAGGGGGACACTCTGAAACGTATGTCCGAGAAATCACCCTAAGCCTAGTTGGTGGGGGATGCGCCAAGGTAGCCCGCGAAATTCAAATTTTCTTAGGTTTTTTTGCAATTTGCAGGTCAGTGTCAGGTTGAGGTTGTATGTTGATTAAAATATGATTTGCGAGCCTAACCAATATGGGTTTACAGAATTTTAATCATTAGAATCAGCCATAGAAATATCTTTCTTATATATATGGAATCAGCAATACAACTCCTTAGGTTAGCATAATCCCCAAATGTCATGATTTCATGAAATAGTCACTCAAAGGGATTACTTACATAAACCTATAGAGTTGTATTGATTTCTGTGATTATAATTTTATAAATAAACATTTGATACGGTCGCAAATCATATTTATATCAACATACAACCCTGGCTACCCTGACGCTTTCACCTATTTATAGACTTACACTGTTTATCCACCGCATCTTAAAAGGACGTCAACGATAAATAAGATTACGCGGCCACAGGAAATGTACTGTCGCTACTTCGATGTCGTCATCTCGTTCTCGTTAACATCCCGTTCACGGTGCGGTGGACAAACGGCTTTACGCGGTTTGTCCACCGCACAGTGAATGGGACGTCAACGAGATTACGCGGCCATAGTAAATTACTTCGGCGCCGCGCGCCGTGATCTCGTTCTCGTTGACGTCCCGTTCACGGTACGGTGGACAAACGGCCTTAGGGTGGATAAACGGAATAACACACATGTAACAGTGAACCGCACATGGTGGTAAAGCCCTCCGCACATGCTTACACTCTCATGTCCTAACGAACCGCGTGAGAGTGACAGCGCTTTAGAGCATTTTGAAGCATCTAGAGGTGCAAGGTAACGCGACAGCGCGCGTTCACACCCATGCTCATGTAGCATTGGTGTTCGCCGGCCGACTATTATTCTATAATGGGTCGGGATAAGAAATAATAAACACAAACTGAGATTACATGTTTATTTTGCATGCTTAATGGCTCAAAGGTTGAATGTTGTTAAGCTGGAATCGATTATAATGTAATTAATACAGATAGGTAGGTACTACAGAATTCATACTATTGATTATATCCCAAGAAGTAGCAGTTGTTTGAAGTAATACTAAAACTACTTCATAGGTAGACATGATACAACAAAAATATTATGTTTATACATTTTTTAAAGAATAATAAGTAGGTAGGTATTTAAAACAACTTCACAGAGATAAAATAGATATCACACAAGAAATATCGTGGTACATTGGATGCCTACCTACTATTGAAATAATAATATCGACTGCCTACACGAATCGTGCATGAGTTACCTACATACAAACAAACAATGGCTTAACTGAATCCTCAAAGATAAGCTGTTTGGAAAATTTTCACTTATTATTAACACTACTTTTCTCTAACTACTATACTGCCACTGTAGTTAAAAGAATATCGCTGTCTTTTTGTTTTTTTTAAGAGTATTTTTATAAGCACTAATTACAATATGATGTCGATAAGATCATCTCTTGCTAACAAAATACTAGGTACATAACAAATGAGTATGTTCAAGGTATAACAAAATATTCTTAGTTTATCAACAATTTACATATGGAGAAACCCAAGCTTTTGCTTTAGTGGTTTGATATCTCGATGTGAATACCCTTAACTATTTATTTTCAATAACAAACTTCGGTATTTTTTTTTAAATGTACCATTATGTCATAACATATTAGGTCATAATTATTTACGAAAGAAATCGACATTTAGCATTTCCATTTGTTTCGTAAATAATTATGGAAACTTCTCAGTCACGAACGATCAAAACGTTATAATTATGATCACATAACTTGTTCAGTCGCTACAAATTCATAAAAATCAACATCAAAAGATCTTGTGTTGAGACGCAAGATCTTTTGATTGTGCCTCGTCCTAAAACATATCCCGGCCCTCGCACGGTGTACTGTGAATCATCCTGAAGATATATCGCGAGGATATATTTAAGATTATGACGCTGAGATAGGTACTATTCGGATTGCTACATTAGCGATAGTGGTGCCAGTATTACTTTTGTGACCAGCTACTTAGTTCGTTTCGTTCAAAGCTTTAATAATCATTTATTTGATTACAATACAGAATTCAAATCATGTTTTATGACACATTTATAATGATATTCGTCGGTACACCACTGCAAATTAAATGTGACTGAAAAGATCGTTTCCAAAGTTCCAACACTAAAACATTTGGGTACCTACCTCATAACTTTTATAGGTACCTACCATAGATAATACGTACCTACAAAATTAGAATAGAAGTCCTATAAAATTTTGTGGCGGATGTGTGATATGAAACAATGTTGCAAGAGAAGTTGGAACTATTTTATTAAAACACTGCAGCGTTATAATGAAAAGACTGCGCAACGCTAAATCATCCCACATTATTTTAAAGTTAAAATAATAGATACGGATATTCCTAGTGTAGAAAGAGCTTTTGACTTTCCAGTGAATTTTATGTGTGTATTTTGTTTTCGCAACTTTAGTTTTCGTTGAATAGTAAGAGCCTACATATTGATGAGTACAATGACCCCTTTTCAAGTCCAACACCATTTAAATAATACAAAGTGTTAATTAAATTAATGTTATAATTAATAAATTCACAGAAAAATCAAAAGCTCTTACTTACTAGACAACCTATTATTTTAAGTTTGAAATAATGTGGGATGACGTCCCGTTACGTAGCAAATAGTGTTTAAACTCGAAAGGTGGTGAGTGATCATTTGAGTTTTAAAGACCATTTATGTTCAAACGCCATAAAAGTGACACCACACAAGATGGGTTTACAAGTAGCCGATCAATGGTTTGGCTATCTAGGTCAGTCATCAGGTAAAATTAACAGGACTCGTTAAGACACATCTAATGAGCCCACCACCTGATGGATTTACTAGTAGTCACGTTTCACGTACGTTTCACGTTTTCACTAACATTGTTCTTTTTAGTTTTTTTTAAAAGGTCATTTTATAACTAAGTCGCTTAATAAATAGGGTTAAACCCGTTGCAGCCGATGTGCATTAGCTGATGCGAGTACCTACTGTTACTGTGCGAGTGTGCATGTTTCATCATTCACTTCTTGCTTGGTAAAAGTGCGAGTGATTACCTACAATTGGGCGCTGGCGCATGTTCTAAAGACTGCAAAGTACTTGCAGCATATACTGTACATCGTGTGAAACGGGCTTTATTTCATCTTATGATCTAGACATGAAAGCTCAAACTAAGGCGAATTCCTAGCTGGATTCTAAAGCAAATGTGTTTAGGTCAGTTACAAAATAATTCTAATACAGTCATTAAACTCGTATTTTTTTCCATAATAATGATAGTTACCACGAGTATTAACCCGAATTAGCTAATCTTATAAGATTCAATGTGTGATCTAGTAAGTATTCATAGTTGTGTAATAGTATTTCAGTGCCAGCTCTGGCCACGAAACTATTAACGTGAATGAGTAATATTCTATCGACAGTTTAATATTATTAAGTTTGGGTATTCACAACCAACCGCTAAGAGTGCATTGAGTCGAATTATGCGCTACTGTTTAAAAACATTGATCGTAGTATGAGAGAAATCCGTACATTAGTTTCTCCTTGTCTATGTACAAATAGACCACACGAAACAGCAGCACATCCCAATATTATTAGGTATACAACGTTATTTTTTGTTTATACTAAACCTCTTAAGGGGTCATTCATGAACAACTTTCACTATGGGACAAACGCCGAAATCGCGAAAAAAAAATTAGCTATTCCCTACATTTATGTTGCACATCTCGTTAAAATGTAGGGAACTGCTAATTTTTTTTTTGAGATTTCAGCGTTGGTCTTATAGTGAAAGTTATTCATAATGATGAGTACAATGAAACCTAAGAGGTTTATTATAAACAAAAAATAACGTTGTCATACGTTTCTTCGAAATAATCTGACTCTGAAATTATCCAACACAACTAACTTCCAGCGGGTTTTATGCTTTCTTTAAAATGACCAATAAGTTTGTAGTGAATTATAAAGCGGAAAAATTTGTCCCGATTGTCAAGTAATTATACCTAGTAAAGAGTAAACTTACAGTTATAACGCAATAATTATTTTAAATGACTCAATAATGGAATAGGTACAGTCAGAGAACGAAAAGGCTAAGCACATTTAGGTAAATTTTTACTTGAGCCGAGCAATTTGCCTTAGGCTCTCTTGCACCACAAATCGCTAAACAAGTTTACCGCTAAACGTATTTAAAACATCGCTATTTCTGTCAATCAATGCTGATTAAATATCTTTTGCGCTAAACGTATTCAGTGATTTGGGGTTCCAACGAGCCTTATTCTTCTGACAACATACTGCCAAAAGCTTGCTGGGAAATGACAGTTCGAAAGGTGACATGCCTCGCTCTACGCAAAAGGAATGTATTTGAAAATTGCCTAACCTTTTCGTTCTGCTACTGTACATATTAATAATCAATACATAGGTATAGATCGCCGTATTTAAAATTGCGCACACGTTCACTTTATTTTCTTTAGAAACAATTTAAATGTGTAGGTATGAAACAAGCGGTGAAGGGGTGCGCAATTTTAAAATGTGATATACTTATATTATATATTTCAGAAGGTACCTCTCGTATATGTTATGTAGGGACTGTCTTGTTGATTTCGTAACTCAGTCTGCAATCCTCTCTCATAATAACGAAATTAACAATGAATAGTATCTAAAAGAGTAGTCTGTTACACCTTGTATTTTAACAAACTTAACATTGTTGTATAAATTAATTTAACTTAAGAAGCAGATGAGAGACGAGCTCTACCTTCAGCAACCAATTGTTTGTTTAAATATATATCTTCATCCGTAGTTGTATCAATGAGGTCAAGCGTTAGTAAAGGCTCATTTGGATTTAATGGATCTTTCCCAACATCTTTACAAATGCCAACAAACTGCTGCTCTACACATAATTCTTGAAACCTAATGCAGTCTTCTACAGTCCAGTCCTGGTGCAAAGGCCAAACATCTGGAATAAATATAAAACAATAATTTAACAAATTAAATTGGTACATTATAATTATGTCACGAGATGGAATTAGACCAGAGACGTGAGATTTCCCGTATCGACGCCATCGTCGAAAAATACAAGGTGTTAGGGTAATAATAAGCTGTTGGGCAGTGATCCCACGGAGCCTATCTTTCGGGAGAAGTCTTGTTCCTCACCTCAGGGTTGTCTTTATTGACTTGAACAGAGGTCCCGTCTGTTTCTGCGTTAATTAGCCGGATTGAGTGGAGATTCGCGAGAGCAAACGTGCTCAAAGTAAGGTAGTATTCCAGTGGGATACTGGTAGGGATCTTGACCGTACTTTTCTTGATAGCCGTAGAATACTTCTCCTCTCCTCGAGCAACTCAGGATATGTCGCCCCGCTCGTCGTGTTAGCGGCCGTTTTTGCGAGCCCATTATAGAGCGTGCGAGTCACCATATTTTTATCCATGTATTATAATAACATTAGTCAGGCAGGGGACATAGTTCTATCTAGGTAACCAACCCAAACCCATAGTCCTATATGTTTCGATTCTATGTAGACCTGAACCAACTGGAGGTTGTCCTTTGGTGCACTTGCATAAAGCATACAGCGATAATGGTCGCTTGGTGCTAGTGAATAGTCCCGGAAAATCCCGGAAATATGCGTCGTTTTAAAAATGCGGGATTTTTAAAACCAAATCCCGGTTCTTTAGGTACTTTTGGTAAAAGATACTATTAGAATATTTCTAATTTATTGCCTAAAGCCCGATCACTTAAAGCGTGGAATACATGTGACATCTACCAACCCGCACTGGGCCCGCGTGGTAGATTACACCGTCACACAGAGAGGACGCCTGTGTCCCAGTAGTGGGAATATTAATAGGCTGATTATGATGCTACTCTCGAGCAAATGCTACTTAGTAGCATTTAACTAGCATGTGTATACGAAAAGAGCATGAGTATTTTACAGGCACAGAGAACATGCTCCTTGCTTCTTCAACATCGACAAATACCTACTGAAACTATAGAAATAATAACAAAAAAAAAAGCGAAATTAACTGATTATTACGAATCTGATGCAAATCCTTCCATGGAACTTATGATTTCTCGAATGTCAGGATGGATATCCTTTCCGAACATTCACATCGTTTAAAGAGAAGCGTTTTTTTTATTAAAAATATTTTTTAAGATATTTATTTATTTATTTGGGATGTCTAACAAAATATACACAATACAATAGAAAACAAAATAATATCATTTTGATCATTTCATATTTTTTTTGCCTGTTTTCTTAATCATGTGATCCTTCTTCACCATGATAACGCTTTCATTGAGTCCGGCAGGTTCACAGATAATGAGCCTCGACCAGGCGCCTTGATTTTTATTTATTCAATAATCAAAGTAATACTTCGTGCACTGACATTATAAACCCTGTACACGTAGTGACTGCATTCGAAAGGGCTGTGGTGAGAACCCCAGATCACGATTCCCACCAAGTAAGATCGGAAGATTCTGACTTTTCAATCGAGGATTGGAGTACCTACACCTTCTCTAAGCGACACATTATTGTTTTTCGAAATTTACGCGAAAAAAGTCGCAGGCACAGCTAGTACTAAAAATAAGACAGATTTTGTGTCTATAAAACAAAAAAAAACGTTGTAAGTATTTGGTTTGATTTCATTTAATGTTTTTATTTTCTCCTGTCATTTCGTCTTTTTCTTACTTTCTCCGTTTCAACACTTTCAACTCTACTATCTTTTAAAGGCTTACACAAAGTATCGAAAAATTCAAAATTCAAAAGTCATTTATTCAAACTAGGCTGAGAATCAGCACTTTTCGAACGTCAAAATTACATATGACAGTCCCCCAAAAACGCCCGCCCTTCACCACTTCCTAGTGCTTTTAGCTGGGAAGAAGAAGTGGCGCAACAAACTCCCCAGCAGGACAGCTGTCTGTTCAGTTAGAAAAAAAAAAAAAAATATATATAATAGTATGCAAAATAATGACTACGCAACACAAACATTATTTAAATTAATAGCTAAAGCTATAAGCCACACGCCAATATACCAACCAAAAACATCGAGAACTATACTCAGGCAGAAATAAAAATAAAATAAAAACTAAACGTAAACAATAACTAAATAAAAGCCTCCAGGCATTAAGGGAGTGCCCGCTGACATATAGCTGTAACTGGAAGTTCTAAATGATAAACTAGGACCATCGAAGTATAAAATAAATAAACAGTTAATTACTAATAACAATAACAAAACCATGATCAGCAAGACGACCAATCACCACAAGCAGCACCCGTTCACGAGTATAACGCAAAGATCAGCCATCACCCCCCTCGCCATATTAGAGGGAAGGAGGCGACCCGACTCCCGACGCTACCGCAAGCAGTGACATCTAAGGGAGCATGACGAACTTGCTGCTGGTTGCTCAGGCAAAGAATAATAAGATCAATTGTCGAGGTCGCTAGCTAACCACATATTGCAATACAACTCATACGAAAACATTGTAATAAGTAGATCATGTCAACAATAAATAAAAATAAATTGACTAATAAAATCAAATAAATAAAACATTCTATAAACTCATATAACCTGTCAGTAGGTAAGCTAATTCTGGAGAAAGAACATAAACATTGTCTTGAGTTAATCACAGCGACCAACTATTCTTATCATTTAAATAGTCGTTGACGGAATAGTATGCCTTTGAACAAAGGTTGGATTTTACTTTAGTTTTAAACGCATTAAAAGGCAAATCTAGCAAAGAAGAGGGTAGCTTGTTATAAAAGGTTATACCAAAAGTACCGGGAAAAGTACCGGGAAAAGTACCGGGAAAGTACCGGGAATCCCGGTTCTTTAGCCAGAAGGTCCCGAAAATCCCGGTCCTTTAAAACAGGACCGGTTCTGCATTCCCTAGTGGTGCCTTATTCCATTTAGAGGTTGTAAAGGCGAGTTTGCTTCGGACCTTCATGCACCTTCCAACTAGGTCCCATGGTCCCGAGATATGTGATCTCTACATTAACCACATGATGGCGGCAGACGTGCTGCACGCTGATCTTAGGGCTCTGCTGTGGTTGACTTCGAAGTCTCTCTTCCCTTGTGCCTCATCAACGGCATAACTATGTAAATGTCTATTAAGTGTTCCCAAATTACGATGTTTATTTTTATTTTACTTATACCTTTCATTATTTGACATTAATACAATTCTAATTTCAACTATTTATTTGTGGCTTATGGATAGCATTTTAATTTTGTTATAGTAGTAATGGCAATCATGTGGTTGGAATAGCAGTCATTTGATTTATATAGGATTTTATTTATCTTTATATAATATAAAAAAAGTCCCCCGCCGCGTCTGTCTGTCTGTCTGTCTGAACGCGATGCTTAATAACTACCGAACGGATTTTCAAACCGTTTTCATCAATGGACGCAGTGATTCATGCGGAAGGTATACAATTCATTAAAGTTTTGTGTAAATTGGCTGAAATATGACAATTATTGTTGAAAATGTCGGAAAAAAACATGCCGACAGGGGGAGTTTTACTGGCGTGCGCCGCGTAAACCGTAAAAGATACATCAAAATTATGTTTTACAGAATGGTTCTTCTTAAAAAGTTCAACAAAAAAGTCCGCGATGGCATACGTCCATCTTCTAAGGTACAGAGGTACTGACCCACAGTAAGCATTTTTATATTTCAGAATTTGATAAAACTTTCATTTAACAATGAAAGTTTTATCAAATTCTGAAGTTGTCCAGTAAATTCTTTCCGAAGCTATATGACCGGTATCATATTAATCATTATCCAATAAAATATGTTATTTAAATTGGGCATTTAGTTAAGATTAAAATATGCCTTGACATCATATAATTTAAATGAATAGTTTAAAAGATATCACAGATTCAAAATTAGCCGTAACAAAATAATTATCGTTGACGGCAACGCGGGCGCAGCGGTAGGAGTCAATGACCTTTTCCTCGGCTATTAGGTATGTTATCTCGGTAGTACATTCCCGTGGGATCGCACACATCCACGCGGGCGAAGCCGCGGGTAAAAGCTAGTCTTTTATAAGAATGAAGGATTTTTTACAGGTCAGAGTATAAACCTAATGTAAAAACACAATCTTTTTTAGTTATATTTACTTTTAAAAGTATATTGTAAATTAATTCAATTTCACCAAAACCAATTTAACCTTTTGGTATTATTTTAACCTTTTCACCGCCACGGACTTCAATAGAAGTTCTAGATTTTCGTGCCACCAGCGCCACAACTTCATTAGAAGCTCTTCATTTTAACTAAGTTATAAAAATAAATGTACTGTATTTAACAAGTTTTTATTTTATTATTTAACTAGCTTTTACCCGCGGCTTCGCCCGCGTGGATGTCGCAAAATATCCCTAATAGCCAAGGAAAAGATCATTGACTAACTTTCAGCGAACGCAGTGGTAGGCTACAGCGCCCGCGTTGTCAACCATAATTATTTTGTTACGCGTAATTTTGAAACTGTGATATCTCTTAAACTATTCATTTAAATGATGTGATGTAAAGGCATATTTTAATTGAAATTGAATGCCCAATTTAAATAACCTATTTAATTGGATAAGGATTAATAAGATACCGGTCAAAATAGCTTCGGAAATAACAATGAAAATTTTATACAATTTTGAAAGATAAAAATGGTTATTGTGGGTCACCCTTAGAAGATAGACATATGCCATCGCGGACTTTTTTGTTGCAATTTTTAAGATATACAATACTCTAGAACATAAATTTGATTTATCTCTCACGGCTTACGCAGCGCACGCCAGTAAAGCTCCCAGTCGGCATGATTTTTTCCGACATGTTCAACAATAATCGTCATATTTCAGCCAATTTACACAAAACCTTAATGAATTATACACTACCTACCGCATGAATTACTCCGTCCAATGGTGAAAACCGTTTGAAAATCCGTTCGGCAGTTTTTGAGTTTATCGCGTTCAGACAGACAGACAGACAGACAGACAGACAGACGCGGCGGGCGACTTTGTTTTATAATATGTAAGGATATAGTAGTCTAACAGCCGGTTTATTTTTTATTTTTCGACATAAAAGAAGCCGTTATTTGTCTTAAAAGTGGCAAAAACAAAAACTTTGACTGAAATTGTTAAGAAAAACATGGGAGTAGACAAAAATAGAAGAAAGACTATATCCCTAATCAGAATTGAATTTAACGTGCTCTGTGCGCCAAGGACTTGAATGAAGTCAAAGAATGACTTCATGAAACAAATAGAGATGTACCTCATTTCCTAAAGCTCTCATTGAGTTATGAATTTGTTTCTTTGATACTTATAATTTATACTGTTTTTTTACTAGGAATACTGTGAAACAAAACAAATATGGAAATATTTAATCAGTTTTTATTTATATCCGTAAAATTATATTAAAACTTAATGCGTATAAACCTCATTCACCGATATGACGATACCCTCCTCACTACGGTTTACTATATATATTTCGTTATACATCTATAACTTGGCGCGTTGCGAGGTATCGGGTTCTGTGTACGTGGGCGGTGAAAATGTTAACCTACATGGATGAAATTAAGTCAAAAAACATTGTTAAAGTCAAAAATTCATGCCCGACAGTTTGTTTTGTTTACCTGGTGTCTATGTGGCGGTACTGCTGTCGCTTCTCTATTGCAACAAGTCGTAGGAAAAATATCTACCAGAGGAAATAAGCACCGATAGATATTCAACCTACCAATAACTAATATGGACAAGCAAGTAAAATTCTTCCTTACCATATAATCGAGCTTTTATAGCTTGAGGTGGTAGCGAACGTGCTAAAGGAGCAGCCATAGGAATAGGCCGCAACGCTTTAGTGGCGAATAAGGCCAAATCTCCATAGTCGCAAAAATAAACAGAAACCATCTCTGATGAAACAGTCCCAGCAACTGTCACTCTACGAAAAAAAAAAAGAAATTTACTAATATTTTCAACAGTGCAAAATATAATACAGATCTTCCAGAAAAGGTATGCGCTTCGGCAATCATCGTCTATCTATAATTTAGTAGTCTAGGGAATATGAACGCGCGAAGATAACCATGGAAGTACTATAAACATGGTTCCAATATTAGAGACTAACAACTCTTATGTAGTTCCAAAAAACTTGTAAATTTTTTGACTATGACGAGGTGCAACCGGAGTAGGTAACCCAACAGAGAGAAAGCTTCATACAATCGCGCAATGATAGGTGCTGCAGTACAAAACTTAAACCTTTACCCATGGCGAGACGTTCGTACTAATTCGGGAACACGAAGATTACCGAACGGTATGCGTTTTCTGTTTTAACTGTACGCTATTACAACAAATTATTAATTAATTTGACTCATTGTTTGGTAAGTACGTACCTGTACCACGATGAATCTTTTTCGTAGTACACTGTGTATAGTTCTCCACTAGCTGGATTGGCGGGTGCATCCAACTCGGACAATTTCGGGCATTCTATTTGTAACGTCGCCATCATCGTTTGGAGAGTATGTCTCGTACTATTTGGTTGTACCTGTAAATAAAAACGTGACGGAATCAAGTCGTCTATTGGCCGTCTATTTCGTTGGTCATAGTCCATGGTCCTGGCAGGTGAAGAGAGACGCGGGTAAAAACAATTGACGTGCACCAGACCGCACAAGGTATTGCGTTGTCAAGGATGAGTCTGCATATTTCTCTATTAAATATTTCGTGATTTACTTCAGCTGAACCCAAGTATTACATCTATACAAAACGATATGTGACCACGACTCTGCCCTTGTATCGTACAGTATAATTAATATTGAGGAGAAATCATCATTTGCCTCGAATGCCCGCATCATTTATGAATAAGAGTTTATTCATTACAAGCAAAAATACAAATATTTTTTTCTCTTTATAATATTAGTGTAGACAAAAAGGAAAAAAAATATTATCCACAACTTATAAGTTCAATACACGTTTTGTATACGATACGATATTTACTTACGAGTTCATAATAGTAGATTGTTTGCCAAGGGAGCAAACAACAATTTTTAAGGCGAGAGTGTTTCTTTGAATCCAAAGCGTAGCGAAGGATTCAAAGTACATCACTCGAGCTTAGAATAGTGTTGCTGCCGAGGTGAACACTCTACTTTTTATCACCCTCTATGAGAAAACAAAGGTGTGCGGTCCGACCCCCATCAGGAACGAATTTGCTACTCACGAATAATTGTAAACACAAAATAAAAAAATTATAAAAAAAAATCGCAGCCGCCATGTTGGATGCACATTTTGACCTCACTATCGGCTTTACCACCCTCGAAAACTATGAAAACGATACCCATGACGAAAAATGTTAAAATTTTCGCATCCGCCATCTTGGATTTAAATTTTGACCTCACTATCGGTTTTACCACCCTCGAAAACTATGAAAATGATACCCATGACGAAAAATTTAAAAATTTTCGCATCCGCCATCTTGGATTTACATTTTGACCTCACTATCGGCTTTACCACTGTCGAAAACTATGAAAACGATACCCATAACGAAAAATTTGAAAATTTCCGCATCCGCCATCTTGGATTTACATTTTGACCTCACTATCGGCTTTACCACCGTCGAAAACTAAGAAAACGATACCCTTGACGAAACATTAAAAAAATTTCGCAACCGCCATCTTGGATTTTCATTTTGACCAAATTCACACTTTCTCTCTCTCTTGCCAGCCTATTGCTTATTCATACAATGTTCGTGATTAGTCTCTTTGGTGACTAGAACTTTTATTAACAATATCCACATTTCAAATTCAAATCACTTTTAGTCCCTAGGGATTAAAAAGCTGTTTTGGTCCCTGTTTACGAGGATTTAACTACGTCTTTTTGAATAGATGTGATAAAAACATATTTTCATCACATCTATTCAAAAAGACATAGTTTGCCAAATCCAAGATGGCGGACGCGAAAGTTTTCCAATTTTTCGTCATGGGTATCGTTTTCATAGTTTTCGAGGGTGATAAAGCCGCTAGTGAGGTCAAAATTTAAATCCAAGATGGCGGATGCGAAAATTTTCAAATTTTTCGTCATGGGTATCGTTTTCGTAGTTTTTGACGGTGGTAAAGCCGATAGTGAGGTCAAAATTTAAATCCAAGATGGTGGATTCGAAAATTTAAAAAAAAATCGTCATGGGTATCGTTTTCATAGTTTTCGAAGGTGGTAAACCCGATAGTGAGGTCAAAATGTGAATCCAACATGACGTCTGCGATTTTATTTTTTTTTCATAATTTTTTTATTTTGTGTAAATCAGTGAGTAGGAAATTCGTTCCTGATGGGGGTCGGACCGCACACGTTTGTTTTTTTATAGAGGGTGATAAAAAGTAGAGTGTTCACCTCGGGAGCAACACTATTTTAAGCTCGAGTGATGTACTTTGAATCCCTCGCTGCGCTCAGGATTCTACTTTAGAATCCCTCGCTACGCTCGGGATTCTACTCTAGAATCCTTCGCTCCGCTTTGGATTCAAAGAAACACTCGTGCCTTAAAAATAGTTGTTTGCTCCCTTAGTAAACAATCTACTATTTAAAGATACTATTTATGGATGGGTGTCGTTGGGCTGCCTTAAATTGAGCTGTTCCGTCATAATTTATTTATTTATCACCCTCGCAAGCCACGCACCACGAAGTTCCAGGGGTTGGCGGCCATGGCCACGTACACGTCGAAGCAGCGGCCCGGCGCCGGCAGCGGCGCGGGCGGCAGCGCGGCGCCGGGCGCGGGCCGCTCGCCCGGCGCGGGCCGCTCGCCCGGCGCGGGCCGCTCGCCCGGCGCGGGCCGCTCGTCGCCCGGCGCCGACTGACTGCGGAAAATGCGTTCCTTCTTCTTGTGCAGCGCCTCCACATGGTCCGTGGCGTCCTTTTCGTCTTCCTTTAATCTGCCACTAAAAAGAAAAGTAAAACCTAATCAAGTCCAAGATTTACACTGATACCAGGAATACGCATCAGCCCGACATCTAGGCCCGTACAGAGCACGGAATAGGAAATATGCAACGAATACAAAACTTTTTCATTGTTTAAGAGTCAAGAAACACATTGTTCTTTTTAAATGCATTACTTATTTTACAATTATTTATTTTATGTAGCGTTTTTTTAGTGGAACGGAACGCAAACTCGAAATGCCTCGTCTTCGACAATGCCGAAAATGCCATGTGTCTGTCATGTAAAGTCATGTGAATCTATTCTTAACAAACTGCTTAAAATCTCACTAAGGTAAGTAAGTGGGATTTCTGCTTTTATAAAGCACAAAAAATAATGTAATTTATATGAGGGGCTAAAAAAGAGATGTAATCAAAGCAGTATCGCGGATAATGACGTCAAATCATGGCTTGACTTTAATTTGTTTTTTGAGCAACAAGCCGTAGTTGAATTTCATCTTAAAAACTTTGCTATGGTTTAAATTACCGTGTTATATAGATAAGTGAAAAAAATACGTGCATTTTCCCTATTGTCGCGCCAGCAACGACTAGAAATTCCAGCCAGTCAATACTAATAATATTCGTGCCCGTACAGTTAACGTCGAACGCATCAGAGGCATTGTTATAATAAAATTGTCATGAGCTGTCAGTTTATATGAGTAAACGGTGACATCGACTGAAAAGGTTGGTTGGTATGGAAAATGTTGACAATACAGTCTCTAGCAGCGGCCGCCGCCGTGGCGAATCCGTGCGCACTCCAAATTAAAAGAAATACTTCACGAAATCATGAATTTTATTAGAACTTCTAAAAAACTTAATGATTTCCTGAAGTATAAATAAAGATTATATAATCTAAATATTGTTCGAGAGGTATGCAGAGTACGCTCGCGCTCGCAGGCGGGAAGCGTACGTCGGCAACGATCTCGATCGAACGAATCGTGAATACTCGTAGAGATCGGAACGATGCGACACGCACTGCTGCAGGTAATCGTACTCCATGAGGATGGCGTTGTTGACGGAGGCGAGGATGTTCTGCGGGCCGGTGCGCACGAACAGCTCCACGCTGGGCGCGCCGGCCGGCGCCGCGGGCGTGGGCAGCGCGCGGCACAGCACGCGCGCGCCCAGCAGCAGCTCGCGCAGGCGCGCCACCATGCCGCCCGCCGCGCGCTCGGCCGGGCCCAGCCGCACCGACAGCGCCTGGAGGAGGATACATCATAAGAATGCGGTTTACGCCGATGTGTGGCTGCAATATTTCAAACAATACTTTCGGAAACACTTTTTATATGTTGCCGGACTGCTGTTTAGGTCCTATGGTCTGTTTCAAAAGTATCTGATGAAATCTAAACAAATGGATCGGAAAAAGCGTACCAGTGGATGCCAATTTGTAGTGCTACCTACAAATTGAGTACTTTGATTTGATTATTTGAATAATTAATCCCATCAAAAACATAACATGTACAAACTGAATTTAAATTTTGAAAAATGTAAGTCTCGCAATGCAGTTCTTTTACCGGAAAAAGTTTTTAGACCTAATGTAAAATCCAACTTGGTTTTTACATTAGATCTAAAAACTTTTTCGTTTCGAATTTTCGTTTCGTTAATTTATTCAGTACCTACCTATAGGTGCATCTATCCAACAACTTTGCCATAAATTGTTACCTAATTAGTTAACTAACAACATTTATAGTGGCGGTATCAATATTAGTTATCTTTATCTATCTTCTATACATACAGGGTGTAAGGGTAAACACCGTTATCCTTGAAAGCAGTAGTTTGGTTTCATTTATAGAACGTAAATCCAATGGAAAATTACAACTATTTTATTTTAAGAAAATCTACTTTTTACGATAAGAGTATTTCACCCTATGCGCTAGGGTTGTTAACCTTGCGTCTCAACACGGGAGGCGGGCGCATGGAACCCGTTACGTGGCCCGACCGATCGCGAGCGCGTCCGCGCGACCCCTCACCCCAGTCAGTCAGCTGTCTCGCTAGCAAGCGCACGTACGCCGCGTCGTAGCGCCGCTTATTTCTCGCGCGTAAATTGATTTAGCCCACGTTCGCATGTACGTAATAAAATCGCGTGGCGCGCTTGGAATGGAACAAATAGAAAGCGGTACATCTCCATTTTTCCCCGCCGAGATTTTTTATCGCGCAGTGTTCGATTTTAACGCTCGGCGTTGAGCGTTGAATGAATGCGACATACGAAGTTCTGTACTTGTGTTCCCACGGACGCGAAAAAAACGCGCGCGTTGCTCACTTCGGCACGCGCGCCGGCTCGTAGAGTGCGGACGTACAGCATGCTCAAGGCCGTAATAAAACATTAGAATGTTCAAATTTTCCACAGATATTCCATAAAAGTCTGGTCAGTTTATATAATTATCACGCTATTTGCTGTGGGTGTGGGGGATGAGCAATATTACTTTATGTTCGCATTCTTCTATAGTTAATTGTAAAAAGACGAGCCAAAAGGTTAAATATTTATTTTATTTATTTATTATACCAGAAAAAGTAAATATGTAACACAATTTATCTTACCTACTTAAAATACTATTTTTTTGTAAATTTTGACGTTCAAAACTACCTTACAAGGGCCTGTTTGAAATAAATGATTTGACTTTGAAAAGAATTTTGCAAATAGTTACAGATTAAGAGCTAGTTTCACCATACTCTGTTAGTTAGTTTTAACGTCCCATTACGTAGATAACGACCCGTTAGGCGTAGTGAGTGTTTCACCACGTACTAACGAATGGTTAATTCTCTTAACATGGCGTTAAACTTAATCACTGCTCCAATGGTCTGCTAATGCTTGTAACGGGCCGTCAACTGGTTGTGAGTTGGTGATAATTTTATTTTTTAACACGAATTAGGCGATATAAAAAAAAAATAGAACTTGTACTATTATTCGAGGTCCTAAAACATACAAAGAGCGACGACGTCACTATTTTGAAGAATATGACGATGTAGATTTCAGGACAAGGTTTCATTTATCGATAGATTTTTGTAGCTATGGATGTTTTGCGATGAATGATTGAAGATAAACTTGAATATTCATCAAATCGGTGTGTACCAATGGTCTTACGATGTGAATTGTAATAAAAATATGCCTGTTTTGTTATTTAGTACAACTTCTTTCGTAAGGTGTTAGGTACTTAATATAAATATTTGGATGCTAATTAGTAACCTTGTTTGAAAAATACTGGTATTCAGCTGCAACCGGTAAGACTGGAAGCCAACCCCAAGATAATTGGGAAAAAGGCTAGGAAGAAGAATTAGTAACCTTGTTTGTAATGGGTTTTTCCATCTGGAATTTCTTAGTAGCAGCCTGGAGTCTGGATTTGTGCCCAGTCGATGGCAATAGGCTCGCCCTCTATTACATGGGCCTTAAAAAACATAACTGGAGAAACGTGGGTGTACTATAGGAACACCTCTGCCTAACCCATCGGGGAATACGGGCGTGATGTTATGTAGGTATATATGTGTAATTTGTAACCTAGTTTAAAAGCTCACACATTTGTTCCCACTAGTAATAGGACCACCCCATCATCTCTACCGTGAATTTTACACAAAGCGTCGACGAGATGTCGTATAGGATGGGCATGGATGAAGCAAACCTGAAATTTTATTTGCTTACAGAAACAAGTCGATTTCGCTAATAAACCAACTTCTATTTAGTTGGTATATCGGACATTGAAACTGCTCAGGGAGTTGAATTCGTCTGTGAGCATCTTTCAACCCTCTTTTTTCATGAGCAATCATCACTGCAATATTCTTATGTTTTGTAATGAGTTTTATTGAAATTTCTTTTTCACTGCGCAGAAATTGGGACCGCGATTTCTTTTCGACATATTACAACACACAAAATTTTAAAAATTACAAAGTTATAATCACTGACTCGTTGGTCTAGTGGTCGCAAGCGCTACTGCTGAGCATGAGGTCCTGGTTTCGATTCCCAGGTCATGCGTGTAATTGGGTTTTTCCACCAGGAATATCTCAGTAGCAGCCCGGAGTCAAGATTTGTGCCCGGTTGATGGCAATAGGCTCGCCCCCTATTAAATGGGACTTAAACATAACTGGCGAAATGTGGATGTACTAAATGTACATCTTTGCCCAACCCTTCGGGGAACCAAGGTGAAATGTTATTAAAAATCACCACAATTCAAATTCCACAAGCGCGACACCGAAAACATAAAACATACGGTATGACAGTATAATAAATAATATGCGTATGACGTTTAAACCGACAAATAAAGAATTACACAGATGCTCTTTCGATTTTAACACAAATTATGACATTTCAATTCAGTGGCATTACATTATTATACGGCTAGTTCCAATGAGGTATGTTTAGATAATTATTTGTTTAGACGCCATGACATTTTGTTTTGGTTGCTTATAAACATGGTACGAGAGCCCATGACCAAAATTTATGATTCATCGTTTTACGAACAAAAACGTATAAAATCGATAGATTTGGTTATTCTGAATTTAACAAATCCTGATTTTCTCAATTTTCCGCATCACGTCTGACCTGACCGCATTTTTAAAAATTATGTCAAAAAAAAAAAACTAAACTGTTTCATAGCAATCTGTCTGATTTTCAGAATGTAGGTAGTTGAACGATAGATCTAAAGTGGGTGATAGACATGCGTACTTGGCCCGACGTCGTTGGTAACACACGTGAAACACGCTTTCTCACACTGTATCGCGATGTTTTAGAATTTTCTGAACCAAACTAAACATACATTACACAAATGACGAAACAAAATGCTGGCTCGCGACTCGCGGCTATGACAGACGTACGAAACTAAGGCGGGCTACGAGCAAAATTTCAAACCTGTTGGATCGCCGGCGAACTTACTTGGCGGTTTACACATGGGCGAGTAAGGTCGCCGAGCCATAAGTTGGAGACCGTGTGCTTGCTCGCACGTCTATCACCCCTTTTAGATACCTACAGAAAACACAATATTCAGAAACATTTTATGCGCATGATGTCTAAAAACAAACTTTGTCGTAATAAAATTACGAAACCTTTGTACATTTTTAATATCAGACAGTGATCTGAACTGTCTGCCTATTTTTTTTGACATAGCAGAAATGGGTTCCCATAATTGTGTCGTTTCTGACCGGCACTGCCCACCGAGTCGGGTTCAGAATCATCTAAACTAACGATTTTATACGGTTTTGGCCGTAAAACGATGTGGTATGGATGTGGTCGTGGGCTCTCTTACTAACGAGAGTGAATGACAAGTCAGACCGCTCATATTTGTTCAATTGATGACAGATACCACAGAGTACTTTATAAGATACTGACAGATACTTCTACTTTATGTTTGATTTAGCAACGCCTTGTTATGATCCCTCCGTAGAACGTAAACCTTTTTGACGTCTTCGTCAATTTTAACAGAACATTTCATAATGGCTCATTAAGAATAGTTTGGTGAAATCAGGTCTTAACCTTTTAAATGATTATCAAAACGCTATACCTTTAGCTAAGGAGCTAAACAGTCAATCATGACATATACCGGATGGATTTTTGATGATAAAGACCCTTAAATAAGTTTTTGATTTGACAATCGAGGTTCTATAACCAAAATTGCTGTCGATGACCTTTCAATTACAATTATTATAATGTTATGTGCAAACAATAATAAATTGTTGAAAGAAATTGTGAGATAAGTATAAAAGTTAAACCCCCAAAATACAGATGAATGTGTTACTATAATCTTTCCAACCGTTTATTTAACTTTTGACAGCTAATGATGTCCTAATTGCATTTCTGACTCGATTTCGAAAAGCATGATGAATTTTATCGAATTTAAATAATAATCAAAATTAAATAATTGAAATAATATTATCATTGAATTCATAATTCGATGAAAAAAACAAAGTGCCCATTAAGCATTGCATTTTTCACATTGGCTTTTAATGAAGCGTGTATAAATGTCAAAAGTTAAATAAATGGTTGGAAATAGTATAATTTTATTCTTCTTATTGATAATTCTTTTTTAACCGAGTATGTTTACACTTTCATCAGATACTTTTGGAACAGAAATTAATTATTATAACTTCACTAGATAAGATATTTATAGAGATTATTTGTTGTTTCTATGTCTTCTACAATATTAATTTTGTTTTATAATTAGGAACGAAGGACTTAAACCTAACTGTGAAAATTGTGGGTGTACAATACAGTATAAAAAAAAAATAGCGCTTTTTGGTAGCCGTTACTAAACAACTCGACCCTATCGCGTCGACACTGAATTATTCTAGAAAAAATTTTTGGTCGGTGAGTCGACTTAGTTCCGTCTCTACGACAAAAAATGGGGAACAGTCGACACAGTAACATTTGGTTTTAAAGTAACGATGCCGTGTGGAAACATTGTTCTTAGTCTGCAACCACTTCTCAGAAATCATTCGTTCGTTCATTCGTTCGCTTTATGTTCTGCGACGTGAAGTTTTAAAATAAAAATAATAATATGAAGAAAACTTCAGCCATCACTGTTTTGCCGGAGGCTCTACATGGGGGTCGTGCGGTCCATGGCCCTTTACGGGGCACCGGTGTGGGCGCGTTCCTTGCGGTTGCGGCCAGCCCGCCAGCTGAACGCGTCCCAAAGGGTCATGGCCATCCGAAGGTCCAGGGATACCGTACGAACTCCGGTGCGGCGGCGAGCCTCCTTGCCGGAACACCGCCATGGGATCTGGAGGCAAAAGTCCTCGCCCACATCTGGGAGTGGCGCGAGGAGCTAAAACGCCGGGGTGTAACTCCGCTGCCGCGACAAGTCACGGCACAGCGGACAGAGCTCCGGCGGGATGTCATGGCGGCCTGGAGAGTGCGATTGTCGCAACCCAGATTTGGGCTCGCCACAATTGCGGCGATAAGTCCCCTCTTTGAGGAGTGGCTTGAGAGGCGCCACGGCGTCCTCACCTTCCGCCTGACGCAGGTCCTCACCGGACACGGTTGTTTCGGGAGGTTCCTGTTTCGCATAAGGCGGGAGGAAACGCCCGGGTGTCACCACTGTGTGGATCGCCCGGAGGACACGGTGGAGCATACGGTGGAGGTCTGACCGGCTTGGGCGGAGCACCGCCGTGTCCTCGTGGGGGCGATCGGCGGCAGTGACCTCTCGCGTCCGGCCCTGGTCCAGGCCATGGTGCGGAGCGAGAGGGCATGGCAAGCCGTCACCTCCTTCTGCGAAGCAGTAATGCTCGCGAAGGAGGAGGCGGAGCGCGAGAGGATATGTGCTATGCCAATTTGGCAAACTACTTTACAACATTAGCTAGCATTTCTATAATCAAAAAGTACAAAACAAACAATTCCGGAATCGCGAGATTTTTGCGATCGATACAAAAAAGCATTCTATATTAGCCAACACGTAAGTAAATATACATTCGATTCTATAATCAGAACTCAAAATTTGTCGATCCCGATATCCCGGGATATTTTTGGATACAAAAGTGCTTTCCATAATAGCCAACACCTCAACTTTAGGTAAATATGCATCCGAATATCCGATCACTGCTTATGATGACTTTTTTATACACATTTTAGCAATTTATTGTTCAGTAACAATGACGTAACATAACGACACCTCGTGTAAATATAAATTTTAAGTTATTATTCTAGTAAGATGGTGACCGCACCATGTTACTAACTACATGTAAAAACTGTATAGAAGCTACACAGTTTTTGCTCGATTGTACGCATGTTACAAAATGTACACTAAGTGTTTAAAAATAAGTCTACACAAATAATTACATGACGTGTGAACACAATCACTACATATTATAGTTACTGAAATGCTTTTCAGTAAAATTGTGTGCGAACTGTTACCACAAATAGAGACCAAACCCCACACAGTCCCCATGTTTCGTAGCAGTTACGAAACTGCGACAACTTGTTACTGCTTTGAAGATTCTGTGACCGAAAAGTGCTATATGGGTATAATAGTAATGGACATTGCTCAAAGGTGTATGCTATTTTGATCATTGATAAAAAGTAATTAAATATAGTTTCCTGTGCAACAAGCTGCTCAAAAACCCTCTGGGCTCCCTACCATACAAAGGACTTGGCTGTACTTGAAAATTTTGCAGCCACATATTGCAACAAAAGAATTGCTAGTTTAGAAGGCTAGGAGAAGATGGTCAAAAGCCAATTTGAACGTTGATTGATTTTTGATCCTCTCCGATAATTTCATCATTAGATTTGACCCAGTCCTATAAAATAATATAGACAACTCTACATATAAGAATATATCGAGAATTTTGTCGACTTCAAATGTTAACTCTGTTAGGTAGTGTTTATTCCGAATCGTAACAATCTTATCTAAATTTGGTACCTACGTAGTGTACAAACCTGATATGGGAATGCATTAAGAGCTGGTGAAAAAGTTTGTAGTGGCACGAGCGACGACAAAGGTGCTCTCAAAATGAGACCGCTGTCCACAAGCTGCGTCCTCACAGTACCTTCACCGTCGAGCCCGCTTATAATAGTGCAGCGAACCCTATGTGAGAAAATAAGCATGTTAAGAACGCGCTAGTTGGTTTTTTTGTCATCCTAACGTTGTTGGGTGATTACTTTAGTGTTTGACATCGTACGTCCAAAGTTTAATATGATATTGATAAAATCAGGTATGCAGGTAAGGTAGGTAAGTAGGACAGTGGTAGGTAGGGTAGGTAAGTAGGATAGTGGTAGGTAGGGTAGATAAGTAAGATAGTGGTAGGTAGGGTAGGTAAGTAGGATAGTGGTAGGTAGGGTAGGTGAGCCGTAGATAAATACTTAATGCTACCCGTTCGCAGCCGGGCCGGGCAGCTAGTAAAAAATAAAAAGCATGTCACGTACCAGTCTCCGGCGAGCGTGCGCACGATGTACAGCGTGCCGGCGTTGGGCGCGGGCGCTTGCGGCGCGGCGGGTAGCGGGCGGCGGTAGGCGCCGGCCGTGAGCAGCGCCAGCGCGTTGCGCACCAGCGCCGCGCCGCCCGCGCGCGACACCCACACGCGGCCCTCCTCCGTCACGCAACCCACCTCCACCTCGCAAGGTTTCTGCACAAATTCACGCACGTGGTTGAGCTACGAATGGTTTCCGATACTGCCGGTCGATCGATCCGCAAAAAACCTCACTGTGAAAACTTAGGTTAAGTGACCTTGAAGTGAACTTTCATTCGACCTGATAGGATTGACACAATTGACAGCTCACTTCAAGCTCACATCGTCAAGTTTTCACGGTGAAATTTTAACAGAATGGAACAGCAGTCTATTCAATCGATCTGAAAACGTAAATGAAAACTTAAAAAAATGTTTTTGTCAAGTTTCATTGAAAAAATTTCAATGAAACTTGATAAAAACATTTTTAGTTTTTACCCGAATACTGCGAAGCAAAAAGGAGGGTTATGATTTTGACCGGTATGTATGTATGTTCATCTGTTTCCTCATAACTTCTAAACTACTCATCATAATTTGAAAAATAAGGAGGTATCGTTGGAAGCGTCTTCATCGTCCGCCGGTTATAGGGTATGTGACGTCACCTCAATTGGCCCAATTGAGTTTTTGATTCTTGTAGGAAGCAGGATCGAATGAAATCAAAAAAAGTTTTTGTAAAGACTGCCTATTTTCTTGCTATCTGTACATTTTTTTCAAAATCTGAGAATGCAGATCAAAATGACTCAAAAAGTTAAGAACAGGCTCCAAAGACCGTTTTCCAACAACGGTACAGGTACCGTTGTAGCTACAGGAACGTTACCCTTACTGCCCAATCTCAAAAGTCACCCTCTATATAAAAAGGTTTACCTACAAAAAAAATGTGATCTTGATTTAAAACAAAACAAAATTTGGAACAATTCAAATAGAATAGTATAAAATAAAAAATTAAGTTTCTAAAACTGTAACCCAACTACGGGAAAATAAAAGTGATCTAAAAAGTACGAAACAAGAAAATATTTCAGACAGAAATCAAGACGTCTTAAGTACTAAAATGATCAAGATAAAACCGTGTTCTCATGCCTGTATACCATGTGGAAGCCAGGAACACCATCAAAATGGCATGCGACGACGGTTAAACTTGACCATTTCTGTCTGAAATATTTTCTTGTTTCGTACTTTTTAGATCACTTTTATTTTCCCGTAGTCGGTTTACAGTTTTAGAAAATTAATTTTTTATTTTATACTTTTCCGTTTTAACGTTTGAACGGTACGGCAACGTAAATAAGAGTGATCCAATGGGTCAGTAATTAACCTATTTTAAATTGGAATAGCAGTGCATAGTGCCTTTAACGAAACATAGCCCGATTTGTTTCGACGCCAACACCATTTATCGATCTACGAAGAAATCCAAAATATACATTTTTGTTGTACTTGTTTTTCTTCTGTGGCATTGCAAATCGTTACTATTTATTAACATTTAATTAACACCGCGTTGGTGTAAAAACGAGACTGCGCTACGCACGGCATGACATGTTTCTCGTGCCGTGCGTAGCGCAGTCTCACGTTTGCTAGTTTTTAACTATTTAAACATATTTATTTGCTTTGTAAATATGATATATATACATATTAATAATGTGCTCGTCAAGGCCTTTCTTTTGATACCAAACATGTCATGATTATCGCATTTTTTTTTTGTGGTTAGAAATGTATGTGTAAAATCCACATTATTACGAATCTATTGATACCTCATTCATCAAAATCGGTTCAGAAGTTTAGGCGCTACGGTGGAACACACGTAAAAGCAAACATATATACATACATAGACTGCTAAAATCATAACCCTTCCTTTTACTTTGCCGTAGTGGTGTAAAAACGACAAGCGATATCGAAAATTAAAATAAATAATCCTGGAAAAATTAAAGGGCTTTAAAATGATACCATTTTGGTTTCGATAGAAATATAAGTAAGGGTAGATGTTTACCCCTTTCAGATACACCTTTTTGGTGATTGGCCTTCGACCTTAAAAATTCATTCACTGTTACAAAATTCCCAGGTCAAAACCCCCAGGCGCTTCACTAAAGGGTATTGAATTCCCTACCTGTTTGTGACTTTAAATTTTACGCTTCAGTGGGATGTCACATATTTTTGCAATATGAGCGGCACTGATTACGATATAGAAGAAAACTTGAAAGTTGAAACAATACTTTTGATCGCATCGACGAATCACATTCTTCTTAACTGAGTAGGCAGACATTTATAACGCAAATAGTTTTTGAAGCCGATGCAGTTTCCTGTATTTTGGCGTCGCGTTTTGGTGTTTCTTTGATGTCACATATTTGTGCCGCTACTTGTACATATATGCCTCCCACAGATGTATACATATTATTTGCTGTGTTCTTGAAAATAGATATTTATGAATGAATTATGAAATCAGATATTATTTCCGAACTGTCCATAGTAATATATTTATGCTAGTGACTACACCTTGATGACGTGAAATCCTACAGCCATAAGAATATATTATTTGAAATGGTACCTGCGTAATGGTAAAGGCTCCAGCGATGCAGAAATCGTGCACGATCTCCTTGTTGAGGTTGAGGTCACGCTGCGTGGAGGTGTCGTACAGGACGACGGCCACGGAGGGGTCGGCGGGGTCGTGGCGCGGGCCGGGCGCCGCCACCAGCACCTCGCCGGGCAGGCGGCGCCGCACCAGCTCCGCGCCCAGCGCGCTGGCCGCCAGCTCCTCCGCGCCCTCCAGCCGGCACAGGATCGCCTGACAAAGCCACGCCGTTAGAGCTAGCACACGTAGTAGCGATCTGCTTCATTTCCATAGTAGTGCGCTTAAACGGGCAATTAAAATAGCGCCATCCTTGTTCATTTCTATACAATCGTGGAGTTACCGTAAAGCCAATGACCAAAAAAGTGTTTTTTTTTTCGGTGGCCATTAACGAAACTTTGAACATTTAGTAGAAAAAAAGAAAATTATTCAAAAAACAAAAAACCCGACTGCAAAAACACATAACTGAAAAGAGAAAAACAAGCGTTATAATCAATAGAATTTTGGTATCGCAGGCGGGGACAAACTGTGTATATGTCGTGGCCAGATCTTAGAATTGATCATTTCATGAAATGTTCGACCATTTCATGAAATGGTTGTGTTTCATGAAATAGCCAGCTAAAATTGGCCATATCGTTTAAACGTCAACGTTTAATGATATGTCAGTCGACGTTTGGCCATATCATTAATGTAGGGTATCCATGGTTTAAGGTGTAGTAAAAATTGCTAACTGCGACCAAATTGGAAGTAGCGCTCGCCAGCCGCTGCCACGGCACCGCTCGCGTCACTCACTCGGCCCGCGCGTGGTTAGTCACAGTTCTAACCTAACTTAACATATTTCGTTGGGGACTCGGGATGCCATAACTTGCGTGAATTTTTAATTTTAAGTGCTATGTTGCTCACCACACCAGTTGTGGTACCCCGACATAGGTTAGGTTAGTAATTTCCAAGTTGGTCACTTTCCATAATATCACATTCGGAAAACCAATACAAAAAGTCCATCGAGTTTTCTTGCTTGGTCACCCTACTTTGTTTGATTTGTTGTATGCCGCCGCCATGATGCCCAACAAAAACAAAACGACATCAACGCCTCTACCGGTGGATAATCTAACTAATTTACGATATGATCACTAATGTTTGGCCACATCATGAAGTAGTCGTGCGTAACGTGCGTTTAACTGTTCATATCATCAAACGTTGAGTATTCAATGATCTGGGCAGGCCACATCATGATGTGATCAGCGGTCGATGTTCTATTTCATGAAATGCAACCATTTCATGAAATGGCCGAACACTTCATGAAATGATCAATTTTAAGATCTGGCCACGACATAATATATACTAAACCTAAACCGGAAATATGGTGTAAGTTTTGTTTGTCCCCGCCTGCGATACCAAAATTCTATTGATTATAATGCTTGTTTTTCTCTTTTCAGTTATGTGTTTTTGAAGTCGGGTTTTTTGTTTTTTGAATAATTTTCTTTATTATAAGCTTTTTAGTTTTATTAATATATCTAAATTTGGAATTGACTCATTACTAGCTTTTATTTGATACCAATATTGTTATAATTTATTAAAAAAAAAAAAAAAATCCCCTCCCTTTGTTTGTATTTGCAGATGCAATATATAAATATTATACATATAGTCGACACTCCCACAATTACGACGAATCTAACGACACCTCATTATGTTAAAATCCATCAAGCCGTTTAGGGTACAGAGCGTGCCAAAGAAATAGACATACATACATACTCTCGAAAAACATTACCCTCCTTCTGGGGCAGTCGGGTAATAACATAACGAGCGAAAATTTGTATGGCGTCAAAATCAAAATTCAAATTATTCCGACCCGAGATAAATCAGTTTATACAGGGTGTTATCGATCGGCCTTCTGGGAATTCCGAAATGGTCCAAGGAACCATGACCTCGATTTTAGAGGAAAAATAAAGCTGCATTTTTCAGACACCCCGCCCGAGTCAGAAATCGAAACCGATTTTTTGAAGTGATAACTTCTTATGGGAGGGTAAACCGCTTCGTAACGTAACGCGCTACGGCGCCAGTCTGGCTTCCCTTTCTCTCACGCATACGGTAGCAGTAGGCAGGCTCAACTTGGATTAGTTTAAGTGATCACTTCTGTCGAGCGTCCCGAGACGCACACGTTTTTTAACAAATATCCATTCCAATTGTTTATCGATTAGTGCAATAATAAAAGTAATATTGCACTAATTGATAGTGTAGCTCAGGGGTCGGCAACCTTTTAGCAGGCAAGGGCCACATAGTGGGAAAATGAGGTAGAGGCGGGCCGAACTTGTTCGTAATTTTTATAATAGGTATACTATCTCTATCTATTTGCTTTCAGTTTGTAGTTGAAATTCCTGGAATGGTTCTGAAATGCTCATCGTTATGACGAGAAGCATTTTTTTTTGTAATTTAGAATTGAAAAAGTTTGTTCGCATAAGTAAGTACTTTATAATTCGTCTAAATCAGATTTCAAACTGCCATAAAACTTAACAAGATCATTGATTTCACAGAAATAGTTTTTGAGAGTGTCATTACATTGGAGGGGATGTACCGAGTCATTTGATTTGTTTTTTTACCGAGATTGACGTTCATTTATAAATGACTCGGTACATACTCAATATCACATGAAAAATGGTTTGCAAAATCTTCAGTTTGCTTCAAGTCACCAAATCTGTCGATGTCCGATTTTGTAGTTGTATTAAAATGTCTTTCATTTTATCAATGCTCGCTCGCTAAAACATTGCGCCCGCATAGTGTTTATTAGGCATTATTTACTTAGGTAAATACTTTCATTTACAAAACTGTCGCGGGCCGCGTGTCGCCGACCGCTGGTGTAGCTGACAAAGATTACATAAAAAGGAATATTGTGTGAAATCAAAGACGTTTTTTTTTAAATTTTGATTATATTATATGGCAAGAAAAAAATCTGGACAGCAGAAGTGGGTCACATCTAACCAAAAAGTCAATGTTTATTTATACAATAATCACTACCTACGCAATTTTATAAAAAAAAAATTAACTAAAAAACTCTGTAAGTTTAGTGTGCTAAGTCGCGTGCGCTCAGTCTCGAGACACAATATACATATGGACAGTAGGGAAACTAAGAAGAAACCGTTCGAAACGGCTCACTCACACAGACGCGCTCATTTACGCTATCCTTAGTGCTCGACGAAGTGCTGTCAGTAGCTGGTGCCGTGTTGAGACGAGTGGTCGCCACGATATTTTTAAAAATGCTATGTGTGTATTGCATGTCATACGGCTTTCGTTTTTTGAACTCCCTGCTAATCTTGAAAGGTAAGAATGATTTATTGGTCGTTCGAAAAGTGATGATGCTCAGCCTAGTTTGAACAAATTACTTTTCGAATGTGAACATGACACGAGTTGTGTAAGATGACACGAGGAGGTAACCGGCACAGTATAAATATTTTTCTGAAACATGCTTGGAAATTCGAACATTGTTTTGACAATCGAAATTGCTGGTATTTAAAAATGGAACTAACTTTTTACTTCAACCAAGGAGAAAAATTTTCTTTGTTCGTCATTGGTAATTTACAATTAATTTACTTGGTTTGAATTTCATTTTAGAAAAGTACTATACAAGCCTTGGCCGAAACCAGGCATTGATAGACTCACGTATTATAATCATTGGAATCATTAATACATCTCTCTTAAGTTAGATTTGTTCCATAAGAACAAATTTCTTATGGAAAAGTTTTTAAGGAACAAATCTAAGTTAGAGAGATGTATTAATGATTCCTATGATTATAATTCTGTAAACACATATCTGTTATAGTCGCGAATCATATTTTGATTAAGATATAACCTGACACTAACCTGCAAATTTCAAAAAACGTAGGAATATTTGAATTTCCCGGGCTACAACTGCGGATCCACATTAATATTAAACTGTTTTTCATGCTATTAACTACTTTTTTTGTTAGTGACGATATCTACCAGTCAACTAAAAACACTTTTCAATTTTATAAACATTAAGAGTGACAACCCTAACGCTCCAACGGAGCGTAGGTAATCATATCAACAAATAGGCCTAGTGTCCGTACTGTCCATATATCTACTGTGCTCGAGATCTCGACCAAAGCACAGATTAATACAGATGGGACATTCCGCAGTTTGGGTATGAAGCTACGAGTACCCGGCAGGCTCGTCTCACTGTGCCAATTCAGTAGGGCTGCCGCGCGCCGCCACCGGGTCGCACTTGTCATAAGATATTAAAACTAAAAATACTAAAATGAAGGTGGGAATAATAAGGATCCGACCTAACGTTTTTCTCACTTCCAAAGGACACTGAAAGGTACGAAATGCACGTCTACCTATATGTAATTAGTAATTTCTACCTACCAAAATTAATGTTTACATTAATTGTTATTCTTATATACATCACCCGTATTTACGTAGATCTTAGATATTAATTATTATTATTATATAGTTAGGTACTTACAAGTTCTGCTTACAAGGTCAGGTTCAGGCTTTGATAAGTATAGGTAGGAAAGTACATAATTAAATAGTATTTTTGTTTGGTGGAGTTCGTGGTAGGCACCATAACACCACGGACTTAGTATAACCATAACTAAATATTATGTACTTAGTTAAATTTTGATTATGTAGACAACAGGGTATTCGTACATACTTTTTTATATGCCCAGTTACGTAAGTAGATATTAATCAATAATTAAGACTAAACAAATTAAAGTACCTACCGACCGCAAGCGGCAGCAGCAGGCGACGTGACGCCGCCGCGACACTCTGCTTTCTATTGTATTTTTAAGAAATCGAATCGCAATTCTATGAAGTCGCCTACGGTTGGTTACGGAATGGTGGTACATTTAAAAATATAATAGACCAAGGAGTTGATATTTAATTATCTAATAATTCTTTAAAAGATGACAACCCTGACGTGGTCAGAACGTATAAGAGTTACGCGATAGAAAGAGAGGCAACTTGTAGGTGAATATAACTGTAGGTAATTAGCGTTGTGCGACCTGAATCGCAATTTATTGTGTCGTAGCAAGAGTCGCTTTTTATTTAAATGATTTTGCGGAGAGTCCCATCTGTATTAATCTGTGACCAGAGTACGACCGAGAGCGCGCGCAGATGGTGCCACCTAAACATAACTTAAACAGAGCAAGATGTCAAAGGGTAAAAACAGACAGCTTTTTTGGCTTAGTTTCATCCCTGATAATATAAATGTTACATAATACGAAAAGGTCAAAAGTATTTCAAACAGATTTGTTTTTGTGATATTGTACTGTGCATTGCTTACACGTGCACGTTGCTCTTTAATGCATTTACACATTAAAAGTGAGTCGGAAGCGCTATTGATACTACTCACCTGTGCAGGGAGCTTCCGGAACTGCGGCTCTAATATCTTTATTTTGTGAATATACACGACGTCATCATCGCCGTGATCACCGAGGAACACCGTCGCCGTATCTTCTTCTATCTCCAATATTTTAGCACGTTGCCAGCCTCCATCATCTAGATTTACAGCATACCTGTAAAAATAATAATAGAATTAATATAGACTGAGATAGCTGACATGTTTAGCAATAATTTTAATCTTATAGTAAGTTTTTCGTCTATGCCTCACATGTAACAATTTTTTATCCTAACCAAATAAAAATTAAACACAAAATTTGTGAATAGTTAAAGGTTTTGTCTTATTTCGAACGCAATGTATGTTGTTACTGAATAAATTGAATTAAATTGAATATGTATTTTGTTTTCTCTTCTACTCTTACACACATTGTCTACATATCTTGGGACTACTTTCCTATCGCAAGTATGCTGGAAGAAACTTTAGAAATAAGCATCCATCACCTTTGTACAGTCAGCTGCAGAGAAATCTCACATTCTAGCAATGTAAAAATACATTGCTAGAGGGTGAGATTTCTCTGCAGCTGACTGTACGTATGTTTCTGTTCCTTTTTTTCTTGTCTGTTTACATGTTTATACATAAACTGTTTAATAAATAATTACTTTGCCTACGCCTATAGGAAAAAAGGGTGAGTTTATGTTTGTATGTTGCCTATACGAGATTAATTTTTATCGAGTCCAAACATGATGAAAAGAGGTAATTCCTTCGGACCAACTCTAAAATCGTGAAAAGAAAAATCTGCTGCTCCTTATAAATCGACAACATACACATTTGTTTTGGTGACGCGATATTGAAGATTTTTCGTGTACATATTACGCTAGGTTTTGGCAAATATTCCTATGCTGTTTGTCTGCATTTCTATTCGAGATAACCAAGTGTATAAATTGGATTATCCAAAGAATTTTTTAGATGAGTTTTCTAATAACAATCAAGATGATCCAACCAGGTAGAGGTATGATTGATTAGGAGATAAATGCACTGTAGGGCCTAGGCCTAGTGAATAACCTGGTGTCAGAGTTTTAAAGCCGACAATGGGCGTCTGACTTGCCTTCACATGCCGTCGAGGAATATCTCGTAGGCATGCCGGTTTCCTCACGATGTTTTCCTTCACCGTTTTTGAAGCAAGTGATAATTATACAATACGCACGTGAATCCAAAAAGCCAGAGGTACGTGCCGTGGTTCAAACTTGTGGGTGACTAGTGAGTGTAACGTAGTCAGAAGATAAAACAGTTACGCGATAGAAAGAGAAAAAAAATTTAGGCGAGTATAACTAAAGGTAATAAGCGCTGTGCGACCTATATTGTACTTTATATTGTCGTAGCAATAGTCGCTTTTTATTTAAATGATTTTGCGGAGTGAAACATCTGTATTCATTTGTGGTTAAACCACAACCAAAGGTCGATTAGACTCCTGAATATCGACCATCCACTTTTTATTTGTCTAAAAGCCCCACATTTGCAAAAAGCTCGGCATCCCTGTCCTATACTATGTATTTGCGCTTAAAGATAGCAATAGCGGGCATTGCCTGTCCCTAATATTTATTAGTAAGAACTTAAAAAAAAACTGTATCGGCTTTCATTAGTAGAACATGTTTATGATCACGATAGATTTGCACGATTCAGAGTGTAAACGGGCTTTTTTCCGTTTTTGAATGAAGAATGTCATAAGCTTTGGTGGGTTACCCACCAAAATTTATGAAATTCTTGCCATGCTAAAACGCAAATGGTTTATCTAAAACTAACTAAGCGGTCTTACCAAGCGTTTTTAATAATCATAGATTTGTCCACAGGTGAACCAGAATGGTCATAATATTTAGACATGTCAGCTAAAAGGCTTTCGAAGGTATCCTGAAACATAAAAAAAAATACAATTTATACCATTCCCCCTCTAAAAAGCTTATTTTATTCACTGAAAACAGTGAATAAAAAGCTCTTTTAATCACTATTTTGGTGTTTGAATTTAGAACACACCAATGTATTCGACCTCTATCTCAATGCTATACAACCTCCTTAACACTTTCGACTCCACCCATTTTTATAGAACTCATAACTCATCATTCCGCCATAAAAGTCTATGACTTTTATTATTCGTAGTTGGAAGTGAAACCTCCGGGAGGTTTCACTTCCAACGTCCACGAGGGCTCCCGGCATCCCATACCCAAGTAGGTGAACCCTCCAGGAGGGCTCCCGACACTGAACGTCTACATTTAAAATGAGCCCTCCGCGAGGGTTCCCGGCATTCCATATCCAAGTAGGTGAACCCTCCAGGAGGGCTCCCGACACTGAACGTCTACATTTAAAATGAGCCCTCCGCGAGGGCTCCTGACATCCCATATCCAAGTAGGTGAACCCTCCAGGAGGGCTCCCGACACTGAACGTGTTAACCTTTTATTAAATGTCTATTTTCGCTTAAATCTTTCTTTTTCTCGTAGTCATGGTATAAAGTATAGTATGCAACTCTTGAATAAAACGGATTTATATCGAAGGCCATGAATCACTCGCGTCGCTCAGGATTCAAACACTTGAATCACTCGCTGCGCTCGTGATTCAATCATCATGAATCACTCCCTACGGTCGTGATTCAGTCGTTAGAATCCTTCACTTGATCGTGATTCATCTATGGCCCTCGCTTTAAATCCGTCCTTTATTCATTAGTTGCATAATATACTATTATAGATTGATTTTTGAAGTAAAAACTTCTTTAGGCGCGGCGAGCACTTTTTGGGTGAAAAAAAATCATGGAACTCGCGTCATCGTCACCGAAGGCGCGTTGAGCACATTTTTAGTGACAGCGCAGTCTTTTATTTTTTTGGATTTTTTTTAAGGGAGCTACAGCTTTAGTTCTTGTACTGATAGCAAGCCACATGAATTCCTGACATTTTCATTAGATGGCGTTACTTAGTTTTCACTTCTATCGGTAGTCCCCAAAGACTGTTTTTAGATGGATTTGCAATGGGTAATTTTTGCTCTAAAACTAGTTTCCCCCATGTTAGATTTTGCGAAGAAGAATGGTTTGAAGTACTCTTATTAAAGTAGGTTTTTAACAGGAATCTAAAATGGTTCAAAAGCTCAATCTCTCCACTCCGTATACAACTACGCCAGTTTATGCTTTAACAATCAGACTTACAGAGTCCGTCACTTGTAAGTGTTATCACCTTAACATTGCTGCAACAGTTAAATTATTAAAGGCAGCGCGACGAAATTTGGCAGAACGCAAGATTGCTTTTTGTTTACACATGTACAAAAAAGTATAATATACTTTTTACCTTTTGTGCTGGAGTTAAATGTTCATATTATGAACATTTAACTCCAGCACAAAAGGCAGTTTTAACTTCCAAGAACTGGGACACTAAGAACCTTGCACGCTGGCAGCAAACTCAAAGATTTGGCTTCCGCAGATAAAAAAAAAATTGATAGGTATCAACAATAAATTAACGTACAAAATAATCGTGTTTGGCTGCGAGATAAGTTTACCGACAATTTGGACGACCGAATGGCCGTTCGAAAGCAAGCACCAGGTTCTGTAATGTTTTGGGCCGCAGTCACGATTCATTTACATCAACCGGGGCATCAAGGTAAACCAGAAAATGTACCAACAACATGTGAAAAATAATGCGTTGATACCGCGAGCACGACACCAAATTAACACAAGCCACTGGACATTTCAACAGGATTCGGGACCATCTCACAAAGCTCACCTTTTTTTCTTTTTTTTTTTCGGTGGGAAATCATCAAATGACTTCTCCCGCTCTGGGCGGAGCGGAAGGGCGTGTCAGACTCTTACTGACTAAAACCCACCCGTGTTCCTTCCCTTGTCTTGCCAGGGGCCACGTTTTCCCCTTAGGACTACCCGCAACCCCGGTAGGCATCGGCCCTAGCGGACCCCGTCAGTTTTGCTGACATCTCTTTGAGGCGCGCGTGGAACACGACGCGCCGTCGACCCGGGCCTGGTCCTTATCGGACGGCGAGCTGCCCGTTGCTCTCCGTCCGCAAGCCCGCCCCCCTGACATAACATTTTTACAAAGTCACTTTTCGAGGTTCATTTCTGCAGAATTGTGCTGTCCATTCTTAACGGACCGAATCCATTGTACTTCTCAATAAGGACCATTTGGGAGGCCACGGTTTCCATGTAACAAATTTTTAGATAATTCCGCGGACGACCAATTATTCTGCATAATCGTAAATACACTGTACTGTGTTATGTACAAGTTTAGCCAATTCAGGAATTTTCTTTCGAAAAATGGTTTGATACAGTTTTAACCGATGTATATTTATTTTAGAGGCCAGTACTTTGCCTAAAGTTTTTTTTTTAAGTAGTTGATTTTGTTGGCTTGTTCCCTAGGCTTAGTAGAGTAGTGTACTTTCTACATTCAAGCTTAATAATACTACTTTCTACAACACTCACACTATATTGTACTCCAATTATTCGAAGCCAAATTTCAAGAGTCGAATTAGCGACGGTCACGAAGACATTCCAGAAGTCATCATCAGGAAATTGCAATGGTGGTAAGTCACTGTCCATGGAATCGTCTAATACAGTTGTTTCGATATGTGAAGTAAACACTTCCTGCTGGCAAAGTTTAAAAGTTAAAGATAATTGGATTAATTTATTCGTTTTGAGGTGAGAAAGTCCATGCAAGTCTCGTAGGAGATACTCGCCAAACGATTATTTTGCCCTTGCGTTTACATTCAAGCAAAACTCGTCAAGTAATTATTGTGAACGGTGATTGTTCACTTGACGCGACGCTTCGCAAACTGCGAGGTGATAATTACTTGATTTCTCGACTCGTGTAAATGTCGTCGGCAGATTGTATGATTCGTCGTAATACAACCGACGCCATCCGTTTGCAAACTACCAAAGGCATTGAAAAAATAATTGATGATGCATCTAATCGTATTCGTTTTGCCAAGAGTCAGTGATAGGGAAACCAAAAACAATAACATAGTTGTTTTATTCATGTAAATATTCGCTTCAATAAAAAACCAGCCTAGAGCGAGTCGGGAACACACAATTAAGATTCCGAACAAAACTACACTGAGTTGTCTGTGGGACGGTCACTGGCGTGCTCTAATGAATTTATTGCATGTAATTATCGTAATTTGGGATTCATAGACTATTACAAAATAACGAGGCATTTTCTAATTTGGCTTTGACATTTTACAGTTTGCCTTCCCCATTTCACAAACTACGTTTGCAAACGGACGATACCGTTTCTATAATGACGAATCATACTTTTTAAATGCCGACGATTTGACGACATAAACACGATCTCATTATGTATTTTTTTAAGTTTATGAAGAAATATGATACGTACCTCATTATTGGGAAGAAGCACTAAAAGTCCATTCACAACTCTATCTTTTATTATGTTCGGACAGTTTTCAACTAATTCTTGCCAGTTACTTGGTAAATTTTCCCTGTATTTTTCTCTAAAAATTAAAACAATTTAAGAATTAATTATAATAAATAGAAAACATTTATTCAGTAGTAGATAATACAAAGACAAGAGTAAAATAAAAGATAATTGCCCGCCTGCACTAAAGTAAGCTAATGTCTGGTTTCTGACTTGAGGTCCTCAATAACCTCATAATAGTCATTCATTAGTCAAAGTTATCAATTTAAGCAAAATTTCTTCCGTAACTGAGTGTCATCTGTCGGAGGGCTCTATCTTTGTGCACTAGTATGGCCCCGCTTTAACAACAAATAAAGTATTTAAATAAAGTTAAAAATACTTTATTTTATTGCATACACGAAACGTGTATCTCTCGTCTGTTTATTGCTCGATGTTTATTTATTTATTTATTTTATTTAACACTTTAAGCACACAAATGTACAGAGGCGGACTTAATGCCATAGGCATTTTCTACCAGTCAACTTCTACTTCTAAAGTCGCATCACTGATGCGTAGAACGCGGGTCAGTGACAATAGCATCCTGAAAACAGTGGTGGAGTGCCCTTACTCCCCTTTTCCGAGGCACTATGTGGAGAGAATGGTCAGGTAGCATATTCCTTGCTATAACATTCTCTGCACATCCTGCCGCAGTCATTTGCTATTTTTTTTACTTGTTTTGTGTACTACTAACACTAGTGATAAGGTATTTTACTAACAAATTGGACCATATTGTTGTCCGAACTAAAACAATAAATAAAATAAAGCCCCTACATCAACCTTTATCTGTCGGAACTGACGATCATTCAAAATACTCAAACGTCATTTTGACAAATTCGTATTTTGAATTTACCAACGTACAATGACCAAAAGTCAGTAAGAGATTCGATACTAAACCTAGATTTTGAGACCTAATTACCGTGTAATGCCGAGATTTATGATAAAATGGTAAATTACATTTGAAAGCCCTCAGATCATTCTCTAAATTAAACCATAAATCTTTGAGTCACAGCATGTTTCGTAGCGATACTAGGTTCCTTAGTCGCTTGGTCAATCTCTTTTTCATAAATATCCGTCATCTAGTTTTCGAGTTCTAAGGTGGCTCCTCAATCCATACGTGTGAATTAAGGAGCGACCTTAAAAGTCATGTAACTTTAAAGACTTACTACAAATTCCAGGATCAGGCCTACAAAATCGGCTAATTTACTACTAAATATTGGTAGCGTTTAAATATTGAGACTGGCTCCTCAATCCACACGGACAAGTTCAAAATGCCCCCACCATTTTGAAGGCACGCAGTAGCTCGGTACAGCCATAGTTTCTGCTGCAGTAACGCAAATACGCCCAAAGGTAAAGATCCAGTGGCGTTAAGTCTGGAGAACGCGGTGGCCTTTTATCTTTGGGGGTGGATGAAGCAAAAAATATTTTGTTTGTATATCTTTCTCATTTTTTTTCCTAGACTCTGGGGAAGTTAGATAAGGATAGATACAGGCTTTATAGGCTAATTTCCGTCAAAACTGGCGTGTGTGCGATCTGCCACAATGAGGCAGCGACACAGACAACTGTTTTGACAGTTTCCACATTGAGGCAGCGACACTGTCGAAGGGTCTTCACTTTTCACTATGGGACCAAATCTGTAGCGCCATTTCCTGCGCTGCTACACGTCTTTGTAACATACTGTTTTCAGTATGTTTTACTTAGAAGAATAACAGTAATCTAATTATAATAATAGCTTTTTATGCCAGTAAACATTACAGTCATCATCTTTTATTGTGAAACTAAGGCTCTAGGGTTATTCTCCACATACCTACAGTATGCGATAAAAGTTTTTTTTATCGTACTGATTGAAATAGGTATCACTCCACAGTGTTTTATTGGACCAAAAAAAATTCCCTCTGCTGTTTATGGTATTTACAGATCAAGGGATGCATTTACAATGCACGAGTAAAACACCCACGTGTCGATTTCAAATACTTTTTGTTTTTTTTCAATGATGAAGTTTACGTGATCTTTTCATTAAAAAAATTAAAATAAATTCTGAAAACGTAACTGTCCAAGATATTTATTTTATCTAAATATAATCTGATAGAGCATTTTTGGGCGTATATTTTCCAGTTTTTATTATTGGAAAATCACCTCCGGATACAGAGTAATATTGTTTTTTTAGATTTTCGTTTTTATTTTTTTTCTCCCTAAAAACGCAAAAGTGCGACTTGACACTAGTACAGCAATATTGCTCATAACAAAGGCTATCAATGATAAAAAAGTCACGTCGAAGTGTCGCGGTGTTTAGACGGAATTGAATTTCAAAATATAGTGTTAGGGTTGTCATTGTATTTGACCTTTTATTTTGTTTTGAACTATATTTTTCTCTATATTACAATAGCTTAATCTCATTTAGGCATAAAATCCAATGACATGCATGGAAGATATTTTATTTTTTATTTTTTATGTGTAACATTTTGACTATCTGGGAGTGATTTAGCAGGTTAGTTTTAGTTTTTCTAGTTCACAAGCGTTTAGTAACACTATTAACAGTCATTCAGGAACACAAACACTTGTGAGTACTCAACAGACCCAACAATAATTATAAAAAAGATCTGTCTTTGGATGGGTCACCAAAGTTAAGCAACTCATGCTAAGATCTGTCTGTGGATAAGTCTATTGTGTTGAAGAAAAAAAAATATTTTGACCTTATGCGACAACCCTATGTTGTTTTATTTGACCTTAGAACGAAATGGCGTATTATTCCCAAACACCGCGATAGTGCAACGTGCAACGTAAACTTCATCATTGAAAAAAACAAAAAGTATTTGAAATCGTCACGTGGGTGTTTTACTCGTGCATTGTAAATGCATCCCTTGATCGATAAATACCATAAACAGCAGAGGGAAATTTTTTTGGTCCAATGGAACACTGTGCACTCGTAGAGTCTGGCTAACGAAAGTTGGCCCCAGAATATTGGCGGCAAATTTAAAAAATACATGCATGACAACACTAAATACACCAGAGATACCGAACGACAACCTTGTCAAATTGACGTTCACGTTCATACAGAGTTGCTATATAAAAAGTTCGCAAATAATTCCAGGGCCAACTTTCGTTAGCCAGACTCTATGTATCACTAGTATTAACTGGTTTATGGTATATTTAGTGGTTTCTATTAGGTCTATTTACGGAAAAATAGGGTTATTTTATTTCACTGTTTTTGCATGAATAGAAACCACTAAATAGACCTAAAACCAGTTAGTACTAGTGATACCAATTTCAGTTAAAAAAACAACTTTATTTCGCATGCTTTGTAGCTATGTGGAGAATAACCCTAGAGCCTTAGTTTACAATAAAAGATCAATCTTCTTAGCCTTTTTCCCAACTATCTTGGGGTCGGCTTCCAGTCTAACCGGATGCAGCTGAATACCAGTATTTTACATGGAGCGACTGCCTATCTGACCTCCACAACCCAGTAACTGGGTAACACGATACCCCTTGGTAAGACTGGTGTCAGACTTTCGGGCTTCTGACGGCTCGTAACGACTGTCAAAGATCCACAAATGACAGCCGGGACCAACGGCTTAACGTGCTTTCCGAGGCACGGATGAGTCTCGGTATGTAAAGATGGTCACCCATCCACTGACCAACCCCGGCAAGCGTAGCTTAACCTGATGGATCGACCCGTGCGGCTTGTTATTACTTAGCCACGAGCTCCTCCTCATGATGACTGTAATGTTTACTGGCATGAAAAGATATTATCATAATTAGATTACGGTTATTCTTTTAACTATAACTAAAACATATATAGAAAACAGTATTTTACAAACTCATATAACAGCGCAGGGAATGGCCCTACAGATTTGGTCCCATAGTAAAAAATGAAGAAAATAACATGTTCTAACAGAATATAACTTTATTTTTGTTTGGCACTTTCATAATTAAGCCCAAAATTAATGATCTCCTCTATACTCTGAACTTTAAAGGAAACACTGACCAGTTCCTAGTTCCTAGGCAGTATGTGTCACGACCACGTCTCGACCTGTGGTCTCAACCGATCACTGTCGCTCCATTGGTCCGTATCGAACACCATACTCAATCCTACCGACCCCGTCACACCGCACAACACAACGGTAAACAAAGGCGCTTGTGTTTGATTTTAAGTGCATACGCATGAAAGTCCGACACATATAATTTATGGTGTACATAAAAAAGAGTATTCTATCTATCTATAAAAGTAAGAGCACTCACCTGTACAGATGTGGTACTGTACTAGCCCAAAGTCCTGCTTCATGTTCCGACACCAGTTCTGTGAGACATGCTATAGCATTGCTGCTTGAAGAAGTAGGCATCCCGCCAGCTTCTGAACTTTCTATGAACGTAAGTAACTTTACAGCACCTACTTCTTTCGCTAATTCTTCGGATGGTGATGAGTCAGGATACGAGCAAATACAATACGATGCTCCAACCTTTGGATTAAAAATAACTAGGTAAAAGCTTAAGCTGTATGGGAAGAGGGAATGGAATCTGAAGCTTTAAGTTCAAATTGGTCGAAAATATTACTATTTCATTAAAATGTAAATAAGACATGTTGCAATATCTTTTGAAATATTTCTATCCGCATACTTTGAGTAAAAAAGGCAACTTCGGTGACGGTGACGTCCAAAACAATAAAATGACTTGCTTTAAATTGATGTACTTCGTTGACGCCTGCCTCAACCGAGGGTTGAAAACGCAATTAAAAGGTTATGCGTGTACAACTATAATCGAGTCCTTTATTAAGATAGGTAGTTACTTTTTCACTGCGTGCCTACATATCTTCAACACCGGGCATGGCCGTCGCCAAGGGGGGGCAGGGGGGGGCCGTGGCCCCCCTCTAGAGATTCAAAAACATATATAAAGCCAATTCTCAAAGTCGCCTCATGTTCCGAGCTGCCATTAAAGTTTGAAACGGACTGTACGCCCAATCATAATACCTATTAGGTTTCACTTCTACTAAAGTTCTGAAGAGTTTTGGGAAAAAACGACCGATAGGTCCGTTTCGAATCCATACATTGAAAATGGAAATTATTATTTTTCATAGTTCCTATCGGGACTGCAGAGTTAAAAATCAAATGTCCACCAGCGTCGATTTTAGCCCCATTGTGCGCCGTAGAGGTAAGAGTCGCACTACAATGGTAAAGCTTCATGTGCTCTTGTCTCTTGACTGTACCTTCAAATCATACTTTTTCTATCCTCCATATATCAACTTGGCGATAGGCTGGCGTCGCCCTTGGCGATAGGCTGGCGACGCCCTTGACACCGGGTACAAATGAGCAGAACATGCAATGTCGAAAGTATGTTAAATGTTCTAATCCCACAGCTCGTACATATTATAAGAAATACTTACTTTCACTGTGCAGTCGTAGCTTACAGGTCCTCGTTTAGGCCGTATCTCATGTACCTTATACACAGGTTCGGGAAGTCCAAGTTTTTTACAAGTCCATTCCAATTTGTCAACGGATGATGTGGAATCAGGTGGAGGTTCTAAGTTATGAGCCGGCACAACATTTGTTACAGGACCACTGCTTTCCTGAAAGAAAAAAATTTTTCAAGGGAGGGTGGACTCTTTGCATACTGAGTCAGAGTTGTTTCCTTTTAAAACGAGGTTTTGTCTCTTTATGAGTAACACTAGATAATAATACAATACGATTTGGACATCTGCATCCGCATTAGGGCTCTGACACAAAACTGCGACGCGACGCCGCAGCGCAGGTTTTTAGAGGAGCTTTGTTTTTAGGAGCTCGCAGATTTTACGATGCGATGCAAATTCGCAGTTTTGTGTGGGAGCCCATAATCAATGCAAATTGTGACAATAAAGATTTTTGGGCGGGGCAGGCGAATGGCGCGTGCCGTGCGCACGTGACAATGACCAATTTTTTTTCAAATTTGCATCCGCATCCGCAGATGTGAAACAATCGGCATCCGCAACATCCCTGGTTCGAAGACTAGTAATTAATCATCAAGTACTGTAATACTGTTTCCATGGAGTTTCTTGTCCTTCTTCTCCATGAAGACCTAGTTTTGCGAACGGACAACTAGCTTTCTGATTTAATGCTGAAAAGTCTAATTGAATAAATGTCTAGTCTTATCTTTCTGTGCTTTACTTCATGAAAACCTTTCCCTAAAACTTATTTACAAGAACTTTCATAAGTAATAAATAATCAGTAGTCATTCTGACATTCAAAACTTTCTATTTGGGTGACATGACAGACAAACTAGTTTTGTCTGCCGTTAAAATCAATATGAATGCTCATAAATTCATCCCGACTACGGAGCCCTTCACTGAGCGTGTTTAGACATGCACTTGGCCGGTTTCTGAGTTTTTCTACTTACCATACATTCGTTACTAGCAGCTGGCAACTGCAAAGGAATAAGATCCACCGTACTCAGACGATCTCTTAAATTTGAAAGTCTTTGTGATGCTGAAACTTTTCCGCTGTGTTTAACATCCATTTCATGGTTCGTGCGTGCTGATTGCTTTAACTGAAAATAAAAACAGATTATGTCAACCAAGTGTAAAAAAAAAAACAATAAAAACACGACGAGCAGGTTAGCACCGGCACGCGTAGCATGCGCTTTCTATGTCTACGAAGAGTAGACACAGCTGTTTCTATACAAAGTGACATTTCCTTTCTTCATTTTTGACATTGCACCGTAGAAATCTTCCTTCAATCTGTCACTTTGTCTTTCGTTTCTAACTATCTTTGTCTAGGTCATTTTATATGTAGACTATTTCAGAAGAAAGTTTTCTATACCAAATTGTCAAAATCACTCTGACGACTGACAGTTGTCTATGGTAGTGAAATATTCTACTCGACGGTCACAAAGTATACAGGGTTATCTGCAAAATCATAATTTACAGAACAGCGTTTTAAATGCAAAACTGTGATAACTAATAGAAGAAGAAAGCTATCTTCTCCTATTTTACATCATTTAGTTCATATTACCAAGGAAATGGTTAAGGCCAATATTACTGTAATGTTATTTGTTCCAAAACACGGTACTTCGACACACTGAAAAACATAAGTTGTACGTAGTTGTGTTTAACGTGACTTAATATCAGTAAAAATTGACAATCAAACAGTAAAAACATCCTATGACAAAACAAAGAATTCTGAGTCGAATTATATTAAAGAGTGAATTTCGTAAAAAGTGCAGTTGCCTCTTTCTACTTTGCTGCCGTCGTACTGTCTACACGGAACGTCATTTTTGTCTTCTCTTCCGTCGACAAAGCGGAGCTCATGCTACGCCTACTGATGGAACTTCAGGGCGAAATCCGAAACAAGGATAAAATGGCGACTTATCATCACTTTATCATTGCATTGGATTTATGTCATGAGTTTGTTTTTGAAGACTAAAACTTTTTTTTATGGTTTTATAAGCTAATGACCCAAAAAGCAAATCTCTCAAAGATTCTCGAAAAGCCAATTGATTGATAAGATAATTTATTAAATCTTTATGCAAGAACATATATGCGTTTTGTGAAAATTGGCTGAAATATGACGATTATTGTTGAAGATGTCGTAAAATATCATGCCAATGGAAGCTTTACTGACGTGCGCCGCGTAAACCATGAGATAAATAAAATTTATGTTCTACAGGATTGTATATCTAGAAAGTCTGTGATGGCATATGTCTATCTTCTAAGGATGACCCACAATACCCATTTTTAGGGTTCCGTCGCCAAATGGCAAAAAACGGAACCCGTCATGTCTGTCTGTCTGTCCGTCCGTATGTCACAGCCACTTTTTTCCGAAACTATAAGAACTATACTGTTGAAACTAGGTAAGTAGATGTATTCTGTGAACCGCATTAAGAGGCCGACGTACTACGGCACGAAATGCAAACTCGAGACGTGAGCAAAATGCGTTTGGAATATTGCTATCTCTGTTCGACAAAAGAAGGCGGGGCCACAGATTACGGGCGCGCTTCGCAGTGTGTGTGAGCGGATAATACTAGATGTAGGTACTGTATGCCATTCATTCATAGCGAGTCGACAGCATAAATATTTATTATGAGTAATAATTAGGTATGTTCATTATTTGCTTTATTTTTGTTGACTAATTTGGGGAATCGCTAGTGAATGTACAGACTAGTAATGCGTTTTTTGGAAATTTCTTTACCATGCCGATGTCTCAATATTTTAGGATATCTCGACTATTCTCAAGATAGAAGGCCTTGTAGAGAAAACCTAGCTAGTAGATACGTCATACAAATAATGTAGGTACTAACAGTTCGCGTCAAATAACTTTGCCGCTCTGAAGTAGACTATAAATGACTGCGGAGTAGTCAATCTGTCTTATAAAACAGTAGCGCGCATGTCAGTAGGTACGCATGCGCAACCTAACTTCAGAGCGGCAAAGTTATTTGACGCGAAGTATATATATATAGTAATACTTACATCGTATATCGAGCATGGACTTGTGGGTAAATCGGCGGACCGACGGACGACGCTAGAGTAGTCATACGCACGTCGCGTAAATATAAATTATTGGGATATCTATTATTATTGTCATTATTTATTTTAAGTCTGTTTGTGTTTATTTATTTCCTTTAGAGTGGTCTCCACTTCATATTGGTGGTCTCGCACTGGATTTTAAACTCTCGGTGTTGAGCCGAGCGTTGAGAATCCAACGCGCTGGGACACTCTCGTCCTAGCGCGTCGAAAAACACGCGTTGAAAATCCAGTGTGCGAAAAAAAAATCCCGCGGAAAATAACAGCCCGTGCGGTGCGAACCTGGGCGAACTCGACATTATTTTGCGACGGCACAAGCAGCTCTGCATAATTTTTTACCGACATGTGCGTAAGTGCAAGCGACACGTGGTGGCGGTATATTTTCATCATCCGAACATACTGATGTCGCACCGCTGCTGCACCGACAAATAAAAATCTGCGTTCGCAGTTCATTTGCCAAACATCTAAACAAACACGAGTTTTTGGAAAAATAACTGTAATGGACTACACATAAGGTTCAGTTTGCGCTACAACTTCATATTTTTTTATGACTTTTTCAACATTACTAGTCAGTCTAAAATCAACTTTATTTACATTATCATAAAGTTCATATTTGTCTAAGTGGAAAACTCGTGTTTGTTTACATGTTTGGCAAATACATTGCGAACTCAATTAAGAGCGAGCAGTGTTCTCAATAGTGTCATTGAGACAATAATTACGCCCGCTCGGTCACATAAGTAAAGAAAAGGAACAGTGACATGACAAAACTTCGTACAACCGCGTTATGATAGGTAGGTACAATACTACAACTTGGTGGTGGCTATGGCTTCGTCGCGTACGGAGAGCAACTAGCTTATACCGTCTCGGCCAATACTCACCACGCTACGGCTCATATTACATTGGCGCAGAACGGAATGGAAGCGAGTTTTTGGCACGAAATTAGGTCAAAGCATAATGAACTTTATGTCAATTGTGTAACTTACAAACTACAAAATACTCGCTGAGGCCATAGCTGAGGCTCTTTAGACACATAAGTAGGTACCTATCGAATAATATTAGTAACTAGCTGCCCGCCCTGGCTTCGCACGGGTACATGCACTCATCTACGGTTCGCCTACCTACCCTAACTAGACCTACCTACATACATACATACCTACCTACCTACCTACCTATCCTACCTACCTTCCTACTTACCTACCTACCTACCTACTTACCTACATACATACATACCTACCTACCTTACCTACATACCCTGCCCTGCCGATAAACTGTCCTGCAGTTTGGCAGAATAATTGTGAAATACCCATTGTGTAACTTTTTTGAAATAAATAATTTAAAAAAAAACCCACTTTACCAAGATACATACCTACCTACTTGCATACCTACCTACCTACCTACCCTACCTTAACCAACCTATCCTAAGAACCATCTCCTTACTATAACAAACACAACAAAAAAAGAATTAGCGAAATTGGTCCAGCCGTTCACGCGTGATACTGAGACCAAAGAAATAGGGATTCATTTTTATATATATACATATATGTATAAGATAGACTAGCTGCCCGCCCCGGCTTCGCACGGGTAGCACTCTCTATGGCGCACCTACCTACCCTAACTACCTACCTACACCTACCTACATACCTACCTACTTACCTACCTACCTACCCTACCTACTTACCTACATACATACATACGTACTTACCCTACCTACATACCCACTTTACCAACATACATACATACCTACCTACCTACCCTACCTTTACCTACCTACTAAGAACCATCTCCTTACTATAGCAAACACAACAAAAAAAGAATTAGCGAAATTGGTCCAGCCGTTCACGCGTGATGCCGTGACCAAAGAAATAGGGATTCATTTTTATACAACGTGAAATTTGAATCACAGTTTTGCTAGAACAAACGTTGTTCAGACCATGGTCTACTACCATTCTATAACAATCAATTTAAAAAAAACGTCAATTGTATTTAAAAAAAAACACAAAAAGACTGATTTATTTATTAAAATTTCGGCCCGCATTGGCCGGACATCCTTGTAGTCCACGTGGACTCCTCATAACTCTTTTGAATGCCTTATTGCTACCGCGATGAGTCCTTAGATGTTACGGTTAATGTTTGAACACGTTTGAGCAACATAAGACTTACTTGAGAACGCCTAGTTTAGTTTGTTTTAATAACATATTGGATGCTATAGAATGATAGTAGACCATGGTCTGAACAACGTTTGTTCTAGCAAAACTGTGATTCAAATTTCACGTTGTATATACAGGGTGGCAGGGACATCGACGCGAAGCCGGTTACCATGGATTCAGTACATGATTCTGAACCCCGCAGCGTAGAAATTTTTCGTCGGTTATGTAAAAAAAAAAACAACTGTTTCATAGAAAAGTGCAATACCTACGCGGTCAAAATGTATGGAACAGCAGATTTTATTTTTCGTTCGACCTACCTATCCTAAGAACCTTCTCCTTACTATAACAAACACAACAAAACGAATTAGCGAAATTGGTCCAGCCGTTCACGCGTGATGCCGTGATCAAGGAAATAGGGATTCTTTTTTATATAATATATATAGATCAAACAAAGACTTTTTCGTTTTTGGGTGGTAGTGAAAAAACTTTTTCACTCTTCTTGCTCAAAAAATCCAGCCAGAGCGGAGATAAAATAGCATATCATCCTCTAGGGGAAAAAGTTTTTTTTTTTAATTTTTGTCTGTTTCCAACGAGCCTACCACCCAAAAACGAAAAAAGTCTTTATTCTTATTTATATTATACAATAAAAAAGAATCCCTATTTCCTTGATCACGGCATCACGCGTGAACTGATGGACCAATTTTGCTAATTCTTTTTTTGTTGTGTTTGTTATAGTAAGGAGAAGGTTCTTAGGATAGGTAGGAGAGGTAGGATAGGTAGGAGAGGTAGGAGCGGTAGGAGAGGTAGGATAGGTAGGAGAGGTAGGATAGGTTGGATAGGTAGGATAAGTAGGATAGGTAGGTAGGTAGGATAGGTAGGATAGGTAGGATAGGTAGGATAGATAGGATTGGTAGGATTGGTAGGATAGGTACGATAGATAGGATTGGTAGGATTGGTAGGATAGGTACGATAGGTAAGATAGGTAAGATAGGTAAGATAGGTAAGATAGGTAAGATAGGTAAGATAGGTAAGATAGGTAAGATAGGTAAGATAGGTAAGATAGGTAAGATAGGTAAGATAGGTAAGATAGGTAAGATAGGTAGGTAGGTAGGTATGTATGTATGTATGTAGGTAGGTGGTGTGATATATTTCTACTTTTTCTCCAATAAATTGGATTGGTGACCGTAATAAGATTTACAACAGTGAAAATGTCATCATCTAGTGAGAATGGAGACCCTAATTTGCAGATGGATGAGAAAGGAAAAGAAATATTTTTTAATAAATAATTATTATTCTGTTTACTATTTTATTTTCTCGCAATCGTAGTGAAAAGTAGAGTGTAACACACGGCGCTAAAAACCCATTATACCTCGGTTTCTGTTTACTCCCTCGCTAAAGCTCGGGAGTAAAACTACCTCGTTATAATGGGTCACTTTAGCTCCTTGTATAACAATCTACTATTATTTCTTCCTTTTTAGTGGGTCGGTTTGTAATTTATCTAGTTACAATAGCCTAAATGTCAACTGCTCATCACCTTTTACAAAATATTGCTTTTCCCGATGCAGGGACGTTCATTGTTGAGGAGTTCTCCTGGTACTTCACCATTAGCTCCACTTCACCCTATGTATTGTGACGGGCATAAATTGCTTGGCAACCATATTAAAGTAATCTTCTCTAATCGCAACCCGTGAAATACGTATTATTGATAAGTTCCGGTGGCCATCTGTGGTCTTCATCATCACTTCCACTTCACTAAATGGTGCTTTCCGAGATCAAATTCAAGAGTAACTATAAAAAATACCTAAATCGCTATAGGTGCGCCTGTAATATTTCAAGAGTTCCCTCGACTTCTCCAGGATTCCATCATCCAATCCTGACTTGATGACAATGGGACCACCTGTGAAGTATACCCTTTCTGACAAAAAAATAATTTTCTAAATCGGTCCAGCCGTCTTCGAGTATTTCGGGAACAAACATTTAAAAAAAAATCGGACGAACTGAGAACCTCCTCCTTTTTTTGAAGTCGGTTAAAAATAGGTCAAGTCAAGAGGAGTGTCAGAAATATTACATACAATACAATTTAGCAAACAAATAAGTACGCGCGTACAGGTACACCACACTGTAAAGTACCTAATCGTCTAAAGTTGACAAAAAATACTATGAACGAACTCCTACCAAGCACGTTGCGTTAGTGTGCCTTGTGCCTGTCGGAGCGATAAACACCTACAGGGAGCACACACACATTGACAATTATTGCTTGACGCGATAGCACTACTAGCTATCTGAAATTATGAGAAATTTGGATGTGTTCCGTAATACCAAAAATGATGAATGAAAACTTAATGTTTTTCCAATTTTTTTTCTATAATTTGTAACTTGATAATATAAGCTATGCTTGTGATGCAACAATATTACAAATATTGTTGTTTATAATAAAGAAAAAACAATATGAAAACAAGTCATTTACGCTGTAAAAATGTACGAAATGCAATTCGCTTAAACTTCATGTAGAGGTAGGTTTTTGAAAAAAAAAAGAATTGGAAGCCTAGTTATTTATTGTCTCAATCCGAATATCAAATTTATTTGGTGGAAATATGCTCGAATTGGAAATGATTTAGGTATTACGTTTGTATGGACAATACAATCGTCGCCGCGTTCTTAAGATTTTCACACAAAAATAGAAAAAAAAACAATAAAATTGGGGGTTCCCATACTTAGAACCGATAAATGATTTTATTTCTGTAAGTAGGTCTGTACACACTTTTACACGTCAATCATATTTTTTAAACTAGATGTGGTCAGCGTTTCCTATTTGACTACTCTGAGAAAAAACTCAAAAAAAAAATCACATACATACGTGTGGGGTATCTATGGATAGGTCTTCAAAAATGATATTGAGGTTTCTAATATCATTTTTTTCTAAACTGAATAGTTTGCGCGAGAGACACTTCCAAAGTGGTAAAATGTGTGTCCTCCCCCCTGTAACTTCTAAAATAAGAGAATGATAAAACTAAAAAAATATATGATGTACATTAACATCTAAACTTCCACCGAAAATTGGTTTGAACGAGATCTAGTAAGTAATTTTTTTTAATACGTCATAAATCGTAAACCGCAATTTACCTTTAACGAACTACAAGAACTTTTAAATTATGTTACTTGCTGCTACGGAACCCTTCATGGGCGAGTCCGACTCGCACTTGGCCGCTTTTTATCTTTCAGTATTTGATAAAAAATTCATTGTTATTTCCAAAGCTATTTTGACGGGTATTATATTAATCCTGTTAGGGTTAAAAGTTGGACACTAAAGGAAAGACCGTTCCAAGTATTTCGATGATACGTTTATTATCCTTTTCTTTATATTGGAAGGCGTGTATTTCTAGTATTACGTGTGATACCACACAAGGCTAAAAGTATAGTACAGTCACTATGACAAAGTTAGGATTTCGTCAAGTGGCTCTTAGGCGGGCTCAGATAGAAAAAATAATATTTATGAGTTAGAAACAGAAAAACGATAGTGTTGAAGTAGGATTGATTTGTTTTTGCTATACTCCTATACTCCTGCTCTATACTATATTTCGAATTCACCAACTGAACCGTTTTATTGTTGGTTCTTTTGTTTTCAATAGCTCTTTTTTAAGACAAGCCAATTAGCCAACGTTTTTTCAAATGTCCCTTTTGCCGTTATCACAAAAGCTTATACGAGGGCTGCACTAAAAGTATCGGGAATGGAATATTTCCACTGTTCCTGTCATATTAAAATCTTTTTAATTGAAAACTCCTTGGTTTTAAAAATCGAATACCATTTATTTATTTTAAAAAAGATTCTCGGTCTTGTCACAAGGTTTTGTCAAACTTGTTTAGTCGTTGAGAAAATGGAATTGACTCGAGAAAATTCAAGAGCGATGATTTATTATAACTTTCGAAGTGGTTTAACACAAAAACAGTGTGTTGACCGGATGATTTCTGCATTTGGTGATGAAGACCCATCCAAAACCACAATTTATCGCTGGTTTGCTGAATTTCAACGTGGGCGTGTCAAGCTCAGTGATGATCCCCGTCAAGGTCGTTCAAAAACTGCAGTCACCCAAGAAAACGTTGATGCTGTGCGTAAGCTGATTGAGGAAGATCGACATGTGACATACTGCGAAATTCAGGCAACTTTAGACATTGGCATGAGTCAAATACAAATAATCTTGCATGAACAATTATGTGTAAAAAAGTTGTTTTCCCGATGGATACCGCAATCGCTCTGTGAAGAGCGAAAAGCGGCTCGCGTTACTTGGTGCGTCAGAACTCTCGAAAGATTCCACGCAGGATCCTCAAATGCTGTACCTATACAACATCGTATCAGGTGACGAATCCTGGATATACGCGTACGAACCCGAAACAAAAAACCAGTCACGAGTTTGGGTGTTCGAAAATGAGTTAAAGCCAACAAAAATTGTTCGTTCACGGAGTGTTGCAAAAAAAATGGTGGCCACGTTTAGAGCAAGAAAACATAGAATTATTAGACCATCCGCCGTACAGCCCCGACCTAAGCCCTAATGATTTCTATACTTTCCCTAAAATAAAGAATAAATTGCATGGACAGAGATTTTCATCACCTGAAGAAGCTGTGGACGCCTACAAAACGGCCATTTTGGAGACCCCAACTTCCGAATGGAATGGTTGCTTCAATGATTGGTTCCATCGTATGGAAAAATGTGTCAAATTTCGCGGAGAATACTTCGAAAAGCAATAAATACATTTTTAAATAGTAATGTTGTGTCACTTCCTTGATTCCCGAAATTTTCAGTGCCGCCCTCGTATTATTGTCTTCAGTCAGAGTCAATGTGTCGATTGCGGTGATGATGCTGCTACAGCTGTTCGGTGCACATGCAGTCATAAGTTCGGTGACAAGGAGCTTTTTCTCGGTTATTAGGTATGTAATCCCGATAGTAAAGGAGGATGCTTAAAAAAAACCCAGCTCCGGGGGAAAAGCGATATATCTCAAATCATCAATAATAATAAGTACTAAAATAATAACCGGTTATGATCGTGATCCTTACTGGCAAACATATAAAAATTGCCAATTTTATTATGCAGATTATGCAGTCGTCAATATAAAAAATTGATAATTAGTTTTAATTACTTTATTCAAAAATATTATGTTAAAATGCGAGCTTGGCTCATATTATATTTTTTTACAATGCTTAAAGTCGTTGAAAGTACTATGGATATATTTATTGTAACAGAAACTTCGAGAGTTCGACAACAAAATAGTCAGGATTTAACAGCACCGTGACGTGAAAATACCATTGTTAACAGCGAAACTATGATATTGATTAGATAGTTTGGAGTCCTATATTATCGCCATCAGCGCCATCTATACTATCAATAATTATATAATCACATGAGGACAATTGAAGTTTTGCGAGAAGAGGTGAAATCAAACCAGAGTGTATTTATAACATTTTTATTTACTATTTTAGAGGTATGAGGGTACAGGGTGTAAAGTTCACTCAAAGAAAAGGGAGGATCCTCCGACCAGACGGATGTCGTGTATGACGGGCAACGGCCCAACGATATATGTCAGGATCTTGTATATACAGGGTGGACCAAAAATACACGTTTTATAAAAAATAAAATTACAAAAAAAAAATTACTCGAAAACTACAAAAAATCGCGGAACATACATGGGGTATTTTCGAATACCCCTAGACATGAGGAATCTATATTTTTGGTCCACCCTGTATATGTTGAACTTTTCTTGCGCGATGCAGCATTTTGATGCGTAGTTTGCATGTGGTTTCACAGTGCTAGTTGAGGTTCCAGTGAGTCGGAACCGGGTGCCGCATAGTACGTGGTGAGTTGGAACTGGGTGGCGCTGCGTTATGATCCAGTAAATCGAATGTGGTACAGCGCGGGTTGTACCTTGCTTCGAGGGTAGAAAGGGCTCTGTTGTGGACGGGCCAAAAGTACAGTGTGCTGTTTCAAAGTTGCTGCTGAGGCTGATGGTGATGACCAGGAATGCTTGTCCACTGGCACTGTGAAGCCAAATGCGAACTACGCATAAAAAACATGACGTCACAAAAATCCTACATTGCGCAAGCAAAGTTCAACATATATATAAGATCGCGACATCAATCGTTGAGTCACACAGCCAGCCGGCATCCACGGCTTCAACGGATATCCTGACCACCAGCATGCAGCGGACGAGCATTCCTTGTCATCACCTTCAGCCTCATCAGCAACTTTGAAACAGCACACTGCACGTTCGGCTCGTCCACAACAAAGCCCTTTCTACCCTCTCCTCATCGACACCAGCAGTCAGCCACAACCCGGCGCTGTACGACATTCAACTCACTGGATCATAATGCAGTGCCACCCAGTTTCGACTCACCACGAACTATGCAGCACCCGGTTCCGACTCACTGGAACCTCAACTGGCACTGTGAAGCCACATGCAAACTATGCATCAAAATCCTGAATCGCGCAAGCAAAGTTCTACATATATACAAGATCCTGACATCTATCGTTGGGCAGTTGCCCGTCATACACGACACCCATCTGGTCAGAGGATCCTCCTTTTTCTATAGAGGATGAGTGAACTTTACACCCTGTTCTGTTCCTCATACCTCTAAAACAGTAATTATAAAATGTTATAAATACACTCTGGTTTGATTTCACCACTACTCCCAAAACTTCAAGTGTGATGATGGCGCTGATGGCGATAATATAGGACTCCAAACTATCGAATCAATATAATAGTATCGCTGTTAACAATAGTATTTTCACGTGACGATGCTGTTAAATCCTGACCATTTTGATGTTGAACTCTCGAAGTTTGTGTTACTATATATATAACCATAGTACTTTCAACGACTTTAAGCATTGTAAAAAAATATAATATGAGCCAAGCTCGCATTTTAACATAATATTTTTGAATAAAGTAATTAAAACTAATTATCAATTTGTTATATAGACGACTTCATAATCTGCATAATAAAACTGGCAATTTTTATATGTTTGCCAGTAAGGATCACGATCATGACCGGTTATTATTTTAGTACTTATTATTATTGATGATTTGAGATATATCGCTTTTCCCCCGAAGCTGGGTTTTTTTTCAATGGAGCTTGAGCATTCTCCTTTCCGTGAGATATTTTCCGACATCCACGCAGGCGAAGCCGCGGGCAAAAGCTAGTTACGGTATATAATTAAAGTGAAACAGCAAACTACCGAGTTAGGAAGGACTCAAAATGACGTCACAGTAGCCATTGTAGGCCGGCCGTAAGTCTATCAATACTTTTGATATTATAAATGCGAAACTAACTCTGTCTGTCTGTTACATTTCACGCCTTAACGGCTGAACAGATTTCGATGAAATTTGGCACACAGGTAGACCATGGCCTGGGTTAGGACATGAACTTAACAAAAGAATAATAAAACGTATTTCCCTCTAACTGAGTGAAAAGCGGTAAGTTTTCGGGAAAGATGTTACTGCTTTGATTAACACGAAAATTTGTATAAATAATCTACAGGTCAAATAATGGAAACGTACTAAACGACCTTTGAATTATCAATCCACATAAGGCCGCCCATTGTATGTATTGTATAAATAATCCCCGTTGGTGTAAAAAGGGGAACACAGTTTGTATAAAAAACCTCATTCCTTGCGTCTTTATGCTTTACCGCAGTCAAATAATAACTCTTGGATTTGCTGACAAAATGTTTAGCACCAGGGTCGTGTCAGTTTGGCAGTGATATTTGATTGTTTACATAAATTATCCAAGATTAAGATTTTTGAAGTGATAACTTCCTATGGGAGACTGGAGAGTAATCCGCTTCGTAACATAACGCGTTACGGCGCCAGTCTGTCTGGCTTCCCTTTCTCTCACGCAGATAGCAGCAGTCCCCCGCCGCGATATCACTTCCGTCGAGCGTCCCGAGACGCACACATTTTTTTTTTTACCGACTTCCAAATGGAGGATGTTCTCAATTCGTCTGTATGGTTTTTTTTTTGTATGTTTGTTACGCGATTTCGCCGTCAATTGTGGACCGATTTTGAAAATTGTTTTTTTGTTTGAAAGGGTATGCTCTCGAGGTGGTCCCATATCAATTTTATTAACTTTACTTGGATAGTTTTTGAGTTAGCTTCAATAATACGTATTTTTCCCACTTAGTTTATATGGATGATTATTATAGATATTATGAATTTGTATGGGGTAGGTACCACCACTAAAACTTTTTACAAAAAAAGAACAACTGACTTCCAAAAAAGACACTACAAAGTCAAAAATAACTTTAATTTCGGAAGTCGGTTGTTCTTTTTTTGTTAAAAGTTTTTTTGTTATATTATGTTAAACATACCTCTTCCGTGTGTATATTATTAGCTTCTCTCAAGCTGTGTGATGACGAATTTGAACTTTTCGATACCTTCTCTACATGGTCGTTCAACGACTTTGTAGATTGTTTCACATTCGACACTAATTTCGTTTCGTTCGACTTTGAATTGTATTTATTAATCTGTAAAAAAAAACAATTTCGTAATTGAAGTTATCTACCAAAATTGCCCTGTTGCTATTGCACTATTGGATTTTTAACTTTCGGCTAAGCCCCGACAGTTGACAATCCAACATTGTAATAGCAACAGGGCAATTTTTTGTGTTTGTGAAAACGGCATAATTTTTTTAAACTACTCAATCACAGCGTTTTAAAAGGGAGAATAACCAAAAACCTGTCGCGAAGCAATTTAAATATTTATAATTACCTTATAATATTGTGTGTTATTATTATATGGGGCATTGCTCTTTGCCCTGTAATATTGATTAGAGTACTGGTTGTTATAGTTAGGTGTGTAGCCAGAAGCTGGTTTTCGCCAGGATCCTTGTTTTTTTGGGAATCGATTCTGTAAAAAGATATATTATTATGCTCACGTATAAGTAGCGAACTTGTTACAAAGAATACTCGGCAGCAGTGGTGGTGCAGTGGGAGCTATGGTAGCCCAGTGGTAACGACCCAGACTTAAGAGTTGTATTGTTGTACGGTCATGGGTTTGAACCCAGGCTGGCAACTTTGTGCAGTTTATTTCATCACGACTGATGTCTTGATTATTAATAATTATGTCTTTGAGAAAAGTTAGTAGGTAGTTTAAACAGTTAAATGTAATTATCAAATGATTGACAAATTACAATTATGTGTTAAGCTACAACCACACTACGGCGAATCCCGCGACTGCACGTGTTCATGGTTTAATGACTAAGAAGTGACGCGACTATTCGTACCAGTTTGAACACTTCCTTACAAGTTAGTTGACACAATCTGCGTGAGCAAATTTCGTACATCAACCCGCCTGGGATTCATATCAATGTGGCAAGAACACCATAAAAAAATTACCTATTTACTATAATTGGGGCTTTTAATTGAGTTCAGTAACATTTCAGTTTACCGCAAACTAATGTAACCATACTAAAACTAAAAGTGTTGGGGTAATAAAAGATTTATCAAAAAGATTGGTAAAAAAAATATGAATTTCAATAAAAGACAATGGGTAAACGTGGTTCACAAGTCCACCATTAATGAGACTTTATGTAACTGAATAGTCTATTAAATAAGATTTTTTCATCAGTCAGTCATTCTGTCAGTAAAGAGGTACTTATAATTATTTTAACAAAAGCAACTCAATTGGTTTAAAAAAATTAAGTATTTTTGGATTTGTCTTGACACCACGAGTGACGCTGCGCATCATGTACATTTGAAAAAAAAAAAAACTACTTCCGAGGTTTTTGCCACCATTAAGAGTAGTTATATGTTTTATGACTTGGTATCAAAATAAATGACTCTGAGACAAATTCAAAAATACTACTCACTAAAAGATTAGTAATCTAAAATTTAAAAAAGTTTAAAATTAAATAATTAGGATGATGGACCGTGGAGTTTTCTGCCGGCTCTCGGCCGAGAACTCAACTCCACTCAGTTGAGTCAGGTGGTTAAAATGCGTCGTATAGTCGTATTAATTATGAATAACAAAGTCGCACTGGAAAACTTCAAGTGAACGCGCCCTAACTGTCAAGTTACTGAATGCAAATAGTCCGACCATAAAGTTAAAATTATCGTAAACTTACTAGATAGCTCAATTTCGGCGTCGCCTTTTTGCTTGGTTTCTGTCGAGAGACCATAGTAGCAATATGTTGTGTTTCTTGACTAGCTATTGCATCAACATACCATTCACCATTTATTTGGGTCACTTTAAAACCGGGAACATCAATAAATAATTTATCCAACGAAGGATAGCCAAGTTTTTTGAATGGTATCCATTCTCCTTGTAGCTCTCGATAGTCTCCTGTAACAACATGCAATTTTAATAAAGATAACTTTGTTCTATCTCACTGTGTGATTGTTACTATATTTTCTTTGCTTCTCCAAACAAAACTTGTCCTGAAATCTACAAGATTTTATTATTATATTATAACAGCGAAACCTTTGTCTCGCATAATGATGATAAGGCTCCTGACTCTTTTTTATTTAAATGTTCGGAATATAATGTGTCGGTACTAAAAGCAGGCATTTTGCAAAACCGCCAGAGTTTGTAAACGGACGGCGCCGTTTGTAAAATGATGAATCATACAATCTGCCTGCGACATACATGAATAACTTTCCTTGCTTGTCAACAAACTTTAAAGTATCTATCTACCAGCAATCGCCAATATACGACTGATAAATCCGGAATACCGGTAGAGCCTACGCATACTGTGACGGAAGCACGGCTCAGAAATCATATACAGGGTGGAATTTTTGAACCTCACCTGGGGGGAAAGTAGTCTAAATACTGTAGATAGCATACTCAAAGGAAACATTCCTTAATTTTTTTAAAGAAACACATATACAGTCAAAGATTTTCAAAAATTCGCTTGCGACACTCGGGAATCGAACCGTCTAAAATCCGAAAAAATATAGACGCTATACTATTGCGGGTTATCCCGTTAACCGCCCTCTGTTAGTTAACTAAGGTAAATAAACAATTTCATTTCATTTCATTTCATTTCATTTCATTTCATAACATACTGTATATAAAACACCGATCAGGCAGGGGCCATAGTTCTTCCGTAGTTCCACAGGTCACCAGTCAACTTTAGCCACCCAAACCCATAGTCCAATATATCTTTCCATATCCTGCAATAGTCCTACACCAACCGGGGGTTATCCTTGGGTGCACTTGCATAGTGCATTCAGGGATAATCGTCGGTTGGTGCCTCATTTAATTAAAAACGTCTAACGGGCCTCTACGAGTTGGCTTCGGCCCCTCGTATAAAAATAATAATAGCTTTATTTTCAGACAACTAAGGCCCATAGAGAAAATACACAAATAGTCTTACAAAATAATAAACTAATACATAATAAAAAATAAACAATTACAAAATATTATTAACGTTGGGTCGGCGACGCCGACGTATTGCGCTGAGTCGTGATGTCATGTAGCCTTCCGCGATAACGCCGGTACACGACACACCGGTCGGCCAAAATTCATATAAGTCTCCAGGTGGTGAGTCAGAACACGCACCACAAAAGATTTGAAGTAAATCTTATGGCGCGACTCCAACTTTTCGACTCTCAAGGTGAACTTTGACTTCATCCTGATGTACTCCACGACCTCCTCTACCTTCGTGGAGTGATGTAAACGTGACACGTACAGCTGCGTCGATGGAATAGCGGGACGCAGCAACATGTCGGGACCAGTCAATGCGGTACCGCACTGATTGCGACAAACAGGCTGATTCCAACTGACTGATTCCAACTTCAACTGCATCTCGACCAGGCTTGACCTTAGGGTTGTGATGTCCCGTAGCAGCCTGGTGACGTCAACTTGGTCGAATGTGACGGGGGGCAGCTTGCGCAAGTCCTTCTCCATGAAAGTCGGCACGTCGTCCGGGTCGGTCTCGTTCAACACTTTTATAATGTCTTGGAGACTCCTCTCTCCCTTTTCATCCCTCCTGCGGGACGGCATTCGGTCGGCCATATGTAGCGACTCATACAGCAGTGTTTTCGCTCTGCATATCTCCTCTTCATTGAAGTTGGATTTGCAGATCTGGATCACACTGACCTCGTCCACGACATCCAGCTGGTACTGAAGGAATGCCAGGACCTCGTTCGCCACAAGTTCTTCAGAACGCATGGTAGCAGCGCGGCACTTGCCGCGCTCGACGCAAAATAATAATTTCCGCTTACTGTGCAAGCGCGTCCGATTGCAACGGCGGATCGCAATGCACTGACACACATAAGTAATCTAATGGACCTTTGAGTAAAAGTGTTTTATAATCTTGTCCCATTTTATAATGTACTAGCTTTTACCCGCGGCTTCGCCCGTGTGGATGTCGCAAAATATCCCACGGGAACGTTCTACCGGGAATACATACCTAATAGCCGAGCAAAAAGATCATTGACTAACTTTCAGCGGACGCAGTGGTAGGCTACTGCGCCGCGTTGCCGTCAAACATAATTATTTTGCTACGCGTAATTTTGAAACTGTGATATCTCTACTATTCATTTAAATTAAGTACGTGATAATAAAATTTTAAAAGATTAAAATGGTTACTGTGGGTCATCCTTCGAAGATAGATATATGCCATCGCGGACTTTTTTGTTGAACTTTTTAAGATATACCATACTCTAGAACATAAATTTGATTTATCTCTCACGGCTTACGCGGCGCACGTCAGTAAAGCTCCCAGTCGGCATGATTTTTTCCGACATCTTCAACAATAATCGTTATATTTTGAATTTTCTAAAATCTTTGAATGCAGATGCGTTTCTGTAAAAAAATAAAGGAATGTTTCCTTTGAGTAAAATTTTCTATCTCCAGTATTTAGAGTACTTTCCCTCGAGGTGATAGATAGTTTATAACCTGGAAAAACATTAAAGGATACTTTTTATCCCGGTAGTACGTTCCCGTGGGAGTTTCTGGACTCCAAGCGGGCAAAGCCGCGGGCTAAATAGTAAATAATAAATATAACTTACTGTTACATTGTTTTATTGTCAGTGCTCCTTTAACAGATATCAGAGTAGCTCTCAATGCTTGGATAACTTGTTCTTTGTCAGCCATAGCTAGATACCTGCAAAAAAAAGGACTGCTAAAGACACTTTTTAATACGCAGCAATAGCTCTGCTACATTGCCCGCAGAGTCAGCAATATTAGTATGGATCGGCACTCGATGCTAATGTACAGTTCGCGTCAAATAACTTTGCCGCTCTGAAGTTAGGTTGCGCATGCGTACTGGCATGCGCGCTACTGTTTTATAAGGCATATTGACTACTGCGCATTAATTTGTAGTCTACTTCAGAGCGGCAAAGTTATTTGACGCGAACTGTATACTGCATAATTTTAATGAGGCAGTTGGTGGTAATATATTGGCACGAAGATTTGCTCGGTCTCTTTGGTTTGATTTTTTTTAAATACTCAGGGGCGGGGGGGGGGGGCGGTGGCCGGGCCGCGGCATTCTTTGGGTCAACTACACGAAAAGGTCGCTGGATGTTGTATGTGTCCAATATAATAATGTTTTTAGGAGGTATCTAGACTGGTACCTTAGTTTCCTTTTCCCGTGTCTAGTTGTTGGGTGGTATTTTTTTATAACAACAATTTATGGATCTTTTAGTTAAACGAAATAAAAATAATTTTATTTATTTATAAAACATTTTGTTTTATATTGTATACTAGTCGAGTCATCAAGAGCAATTATTAGACTCTCACGAAAAGTGGACACAACTGAAGCTGTGGGCAAACGTTAGTCAACCTAATGCCCGTTTTCCCTAACACCTAGGCGACACTTACATAAAATAGCTTAATAATGATTGCACTGTATAATTTATAACTCTGAGACAAACGTGCAGCAATGCGCTTTTATTTAGGCTTTACATTTAGGTGTCTCCTAGTGTTAGTGAAAACTGGCATAAGTTCCTTTAAAAATAACAGTGATATTACTAAAAGAACCCAGGATGCAACAGCGAACAAAGCATGGTCAAGTCGTCGTACGTAAGTACCTTGGATAGGTTAGTTTTTACGGTTTCATAGGCAAATGACAAAAAGTAATAAAATAGTAGTTTAAAAAAAACTAAAATACACGCTTTTTATACGAACTAAAAATTATAAAATAATTCAATTGAATTGTACTAGTGACGATATAAGTACCAATTTAGCTTGTGACTTCTTTTATATCCAATTATTAAATCAAGAATCGTGGAGCGCTTTGTTTAAATTAATTATACTAGACACAGCTAAAAAGCGCTCCTATATAGCTATATCCTAACTAGTTTTATAATTTTTAGTTCGTATAAAAAGCGTGTTTTTTAGTTTTTTTTTAAACTACTTACTATTTACCCGACTGCCCCAGAAGGAGGGTAATGTTTTTCGAGAGTATGTATGTATGTATGTCTATTTCTTTGGCACGCTCTGTAGCCTAAACGGCTTGATGGATTTTAACATAGGAGGTGTCGTTAGATTCGTCTTAATCGTAGAAGTGACATAGGCTATATAATATTTATGTATTGCATCTGCAAGTACAAAAAAAAAGGGAGGGGAAGGTTTTTTTTTAATAATTTTCAACAATATTGGTATCAAATAAAAGCTGGTAATGAGTCAATTCCAAATTAAGATATATTAATAAAACTAAAAAACTTGAAATAAAGAAAATTATTCAAAAAACAAAAAACCCGACTGCAAAAACACATAACTGAAAAGAGAAAAACAAGCATTATAATCTATAGAATTTTGGTATCGCAGGCGGGGACAATAATAATATTTAATAACAATAATAACCGGAAATATGGTGTACCTAACTTTTGTTTGTCCCCCCGCCTGCGATACCAAAATTCTATAGATTATAATGCTTGTTTTTCTCTTTTCAGTTATGTGTTTTTGCAGTCGGGTTTTTTGTTTTTTGAATAATTTTCTTTATTTATTTTGTACTTTTTAGTCTAGTATATTCTTCATTTAATTAAAAAAAAAAAAACGAAGTTTTGACTTGCCCCGTTTACTAGTAGCCACTAAAGAAATCAACTATCCACCTCCTGGCTCCATCATCAGACCCTCGACACCAAATGCAATATATTGGACGCATCAACCCGAATTATATGACTTAAAACTCATAGACTTTACTAAAGAGTTTCACTATCCGCCTCTTGGCTCCATCATCGGGCCCTCGACACCAAGTACAATATATTGGACTCGTCAAACCGAATCATATGAGCCCAAATTCCAGGGGTTTACTAATACCACTAAGAGCTCCACTATACACCTCCTGGCTCCACCACCAGACCCTCGACACCAAGTGCAATATATTGGAGCCGTCAAACCGAATCATATGAGCTCAAACTCGAGGGGTTTACTAGTAGCCACTGAAGAGTTCCACTTTAGAGGTATGAGGAACAGGGTGTAAAGTTCACTCATCCACCATAGAAAAGGAAGGATCCTCCAACCAGACGGGTTGTTATGTCTGGCGGGCAACTGCCCATATGTTGATTTCGGATAGTCTTATCTATGTTTTTCGCTCGGTAAACTCCAACTGCGCGATGCAGGAATTGTGTGACGTCATGTCTTTACTGCGTAGTTCGTATGTCGCGGTGTAACCGCTACATCACTCCCCTCCGGAGACCGGAGGTCGATAGTGGGCTGAGTCTTGGATCTTGCGATGCTTCACAGTGCCAGCTGTGGTTCCAGTAAGTCGGAACCGGGTGCCGCATAGTTCACGGTGAGTCGGAACTGTCTGCCAGTGAGTCGGGGTGGCGGTGCGTCGTCATCCAGTGAGTCGGATGCGGTACAGCGCCGGGTTGTGGTTGAGGGTGATGACCAGGAATGCGCGTTCGCTGCATGCTGGTGGTCAGGATACCCGTTAAAGCCGTGGGTGCTGGCTGGCTGTGTGACTTGCCTCACGAAAGCTTGCGGGAGTGATGATGATGACGTCACGCTGAAGTTGTTGCACGAAGGCTGCGTTGACGTTCATTCTCGGGGTCACCAATTTAGAGGTATGAGGAACAGGGTGTAAAGTTCACTCATCCACCATAGAAAAGGGAGGATCCTCCAACCAGACGGGTTGTTATGTCTGGCGGGCAACTGCCCATAATGTTGATTTCGGATAGTCTTATCTATGTTTTTCGCTCGGTAAACTCTAACTGCGCGATGCAAGAATTGTGTGACGTCATGTCTTTACTGCGTAGTTCGTATGTCGCGGTGTAACCGCTACACCACTATCCACCTGCTGGCTCCATCATCAGAACCTCGAAACCAAGTGCAATATATTGGACTCGTCAAACCAAATCATATGAGCCCAAACTCGAGGGGTTTACTACAAGCCGCTGAAGAGTTCCACTATCCACCTTCTGGTTTCATCATCAGATCAGGTCCAAGATACTAAATTATTGTATTGTCATCGGTCCTCGATAAATCTACAAAGTTTGAATGAAATCTGACTGTTTAAAGTGGGTCAAAATCACGCCCAAAGGAGTCGGTTACAAACAAACATATACAGGTGAAGCTAATATAAAAAAACATTACCCTCCTGGGGCAGTCGGGTAAAAAGCGTGTAAAACCGGAATACTTATAATTTCGTCATGTTCGTCTGTCCATCCGTCTGCAAGTTACACAGCCATTTTGCTCGGAGACTAGACTATATCAATAGAAATTGAAAAGAAAATGAATTCTCTGCACTAAACTTGATGTAGTGAAATTACGAAAAAAATGTTTTTTAAGGACTGAGATAAGGGCAGGAGAATGATGATGATGGCCTGAAAAAAATAATTGATAATAGTTGGTGGGCTGTTTCCGGTTACAATCACAGTACTTAATAACTTTGATTTTTCATAGTTTTGTCGAGAAATACTATAAAATACAAACTTTTTTTTGCGATTGTCTGCGTAAATATTCATACCAACTATGGAACTCTTCACTGTGCGGGTCCGACACGCACTTAGCAGGTTTACCTTTTAACCATTCAATATCTGGGTACCGGTTTTATTTTTGGTAAGTTTTCTAAAAATGAAACCCCCTACATACAAAATTTCATGAAAATTGTTGGTGCCGTTTCCGTGATTCAGATTATATATATACACATATATATACATAAGGATAGGATGAGGAGGATGAAGTTTGGATAGGCTGATGATGATGATGATATATACATATATACAAGAACTAGCGGCCCGTCCCAGCTTCGCACGGGTAGCACTAAGTACTTATCTACGGCTACCTACCCTACCTACCTACCCTACCCACCCTACCTACCCTATAAACCTTCCCTGGACTACGACAAACATTTCAAGACCAAAATCAGCCAAATCGGCCCAGACGTTCTCGAATTATAAAATTACAACGAAAAGTGGCATTGATTTTTATATATTTAGATTGCTTGTTTAAAGGTATTTGATTATTATAGATACAGAAAAGGAGTTACTTTGTTGACATAATATGTAATAAAGCTCAAGAATCAAGAGAATCTAGGATGCAAGAGTTAGCGAAACAAGTTTATATATTGTAGCACCACAGATAACTTACATTTTCTTTTGACCATTCATAGGTACAGAAATTTTCGAGGATTTAGATAACCGGGTGCAAGAGCAAGCAAATCGAGCTTGATAATTTTAACAAAATTCTTTTATTTCTGCAGTCATCTTGGATGAAAAATAAATAATTACTGGTATTTAGGGCCCACATCAGGCCAGGGGCCTTAGGGCTTGTACACAAAACTGCGAATTCGCATCGCATCGCAAAAATCTGCGAGCTCCTACAAACAAAGCTCTTCTAAAAACCTGCGATGCGACGTCGCATCGCAGTTTTGTGTACAAGCCCTTAGGCTGGTACCCCCTTATGGTAGATGGAACTTTTGTACAATGTCATAGCATATAATATCTCTTTCTGGGTGTTACTTTTCATGTTATACAAAGGATATTGTAGTGCATTACACATAACAACATCACACCTGTATTCCCTGACTTTATTCTGCATCAGAATGTTGTCAAAATGGCATGGCCGCAATAATGGATGATATTAGTTGTTAAACTATTATGTCAGCTTTGTGCCCACATATATATGAGACATTGCAATCACTTAATACAGTAAAAATTAATAATAAGTAATAAAATATAAGTGTTCTTAAAGTTTTAACTTCCCCATTTCTTCTAGTATGTTAAGACTTCACACCAGCCTTTATTAAAATAACAATAGAAAATTTCTTGAGCTTGTTACAAGTCAGGTGATGAAAACTGTTTTTTTGTTTCTTTTGAGCAATGGGTGTAATTTTTTTTTCCATATTTATTATACTATCAGGGATCACCCAATCAATTTCACTTTGCTATTCTAAATAATGATAATATGTATATGATCAGACTAAATTCCCAGACTCATTAAACAGTGCAGTAGTTTTCTGACTATAAAAGTTAGAATTGAATATTGTATGGGTGCCAAAAGTTGTTAAAATCAAACAGGTAAAAGTATCTCTACAACATACCTCCAGGGTGTGTACTTATAAAAACAGTTCTATTGGAAAAATACTCTTCGTTTTATGTGGTCGCACTGTATGAATAATTATTATTACTGTTTCTAATTTAACTGAAGCTTAGAAAGAATCAATTTAAATATTCAAAATAAACACAGCTTTGGCGGTTGAAGTCTAGACAACCGTGTAAAATTTATGTGGTACGAAATATTTAAGTGAATCATTGAAAAATAGATATATCTAATATTTTTATTTATGTACCTGCCTCAATGTAAATGCCGGGTGATCGATGTAAGTACTCTAGTAGTGGCAGTATCGTCTGTTGGCAAACTGCAGTTTATGGCTAAGGAACTAAGAAGCGTACTGTAAAATTAAATGAGCATCTCTGTTGATTATCACAAAAATATACCCTGAAAATTTTGCCTGAAACAATTCGTGACGCGTAAGCAAGAGAAATCAGAACTTATTAGCAAATATTGTAAACAGTATACTTACCTACTTTCACTACGACAAAAAGGCGTTGAAATATTATAACAGAAAAATTATTTCCAATTCATCGTAAAAAATGTAATGATTCTTACCTCACTGCAACAAAATTTCAAAGAAGTAGGAAAACTTCATCAAATTTTTCAATACAACAATCTTGTAATAATTTTTTTCCGGGTATTGCCAAATTTGCCAACCAAACCAATCCACAGAACCACACAGAACACGTCTATTCCTTGAACTAGAGGTTTGCACCGGAGCAGTGAGTACCGGAGAATAACCGGTGATTTACCGGTAAAAGTACTCGATTGAAATAATCGGTAATTAACCGATTGATCTCCGGTGATCCCGTGATCGACGCATCTTATTTTTTTAATATAATAAACATTTCAAGCCTTTGGACGAAATAGCCTTTAAAAAATACCTAGCTGTGCCTGCTACTTCTGTAAGGTCAGAGAGAGTATTTTCGGCGACAAATACTAAATGATAGAAGAAACATGTTACGCTATGACGCTGTTGACATGTTGTGTTTCTTAAGACACATATATTACGCAAATTCATGATTTTTGACGCTCTAATTCTCAGCAGCTGTATGATATTTTAATAATTTAATAATGTATAACGATAGATAGTGCCATTTTCTTTGTTGTAAGTTGGAGTTACACATTTTAATTTTTCTTTTCGTGTTATTTACTATAAATATTTTACAAATTGAATGAAACAATGTGAATTTGAGCGTCAAAGTTTCATCGCCGACGGTTTTTCTTGTAAACCTCAGTTTACAAGAAAAACCGTCGGCGATGTAAACCTCAGTTTACAAGAAAAACCGTCGGCGATGTAAACCTCAGTTTACAAGAAAAACCGTCGGCGATGAAACTTTGACGCTCAAATTCACATTGTTTCATTCAATTCTAATAAAAGCAAAAATTACTAAAATATACGTTGACTGTTTTACTTGTTTATTGGAGTTCTAGAATTTCTTTAAATTCCTTGAGTTTTCACGGAAAAAATCGTAAAGAAAAGCAATAAATGTATTCAGCATCCATTATTTAACAAATAAACACAATTTTATGAAATAAATTAATATGATATAAAACTTCTGTCTACAATGAATACGTTTCATTCGTTTCTGTTTCTCAATATAATAAGACAAAATTACAATAAATAAAATAAAAGTACTTTATATTCCGCGTCAATTCAGCAAATTACACGAAAATAATGTGTAACTCCAACTTACAAGAAAGAGAATGGCATTATCGTTATTATTATAATCAAATAATTAAAATATCTTACTGCTGTTAAAAATTACAGCGTTAAAAATCATGAATTTCCGTAAAAAAATTTACTTAATAGGACTCTTAATCAAAATCAGCATTTTCTTGTCTATAAAAAACGTTTTTTTTTTAATAAATGATTATATAAAGTATATCAATTGACTATTCTTATTTCTTCATTTCTAATGTATAATTTAAAAAAAAGAAACAAAATTTCTTTATTCTCCGGAATCTCCGGTGACCTCCGGTTTTTCACCGGAGATTGCCCAATCACTGGTGAATGGGGATGCACGCGCAAAGCTCAGCGTAGACACGGTAGACGGTAGAATAACTAAGCCATATCTTAGAAATAAGTGCCTACAGCCGCGCGGTACGTAAACATGCGATAGGGCTGCCCGCCTCCAGTATTTTAATTACATTTGCCTACTTTGTGTTTCCATTTAGTTTTGTGATTGTAAATATACTTTTTTTATCTACACAAATAAATAAAATACTTTGTGAATTGAATAACAAAACAAAACACAAATGCCCGAGGTTTTAAAACGAGCGTACCTACCGTATTAATTCATGAACCTCCTATAACTACCTATTTCACTCGTGTTATCACTTTCCTTTACTCTATTCACTTTATTTATTAATCCAGACATCTTTTTTTCGGGAGATAAAAGGAAATACTTATCTATTAAAAATACACACAATATGTACCTACCTACCAGTAAGTAAAATTATTTTATAGTAAGACTATAAAATAATTTTGTTGTTGTTGTTTGTTAATAATAATACCTTTCAAAGTTTCCAGGTAATCTAAAAAAAGTTATCTCTGGATGCGTTATTGCCAAATTCATGCAACCAAAAACAGCAACAATATATCCTACTCGTCATATTAAATATGTACTTGAATTTATTTTTAGTGTAAAAATCGCGCGGTTATTGTTAAAAAAACAACACACCGTTCGTTCGTCACTGCGGCACAGACGCGACTGTCTGCGTACCTCGCGCATACCTCGATCGAGGCGCGTAGGTATAGCTCGCGCTTCGTCCGTTTCTATGAAGTTGGCCTACCGTCTACCGTGGCGTAGATGTCGCCAGCGGCGGAATGGCCGCTGTCAAATCATTTTCGCATTGTTTACATTAGTGGTTTTTGCTATTTTTAGGGTTCCGTACCCGAAGGGTGACAAACGGAACCCTATTCATAAGCCTCCGCTGTCCGTCTGTCTGTCAGCGAGCTCTATCTCATGAACCGTAATAGGTAGGCAGTTGAAAATTTCACAGATTGAGCATTTCTATTGCCGCAAGAGCAACAAATAATAAAATTAAAAAATAAAGGGGGGTCGCCATACAATAAAATTCAATTTTGAAAAAAAAAATATCTGACCCTGGCATGTGGGGTATCATTTTCTAGAGCTCATCGAGTAGAGAATAAATATAGTTTTTATTTGTTTTTATCTTCAAAAATGATGAATTAGGGGGCCGTAGAAGTTGTCTGTTTTAGACCATTTTTGTACGAGCTCTATCTCAACAACTAAACAAATTAGGAATTCGAAACTTGTGTGTATCATGTAACATATACTGTTTATAATCAACAAATACTAAAAACGCCGATTCATAACGTATTTTATATAATATGGGCGATTTTTTGCAACTTAAAGTAATAATTTTGTATTTCATGCTAATATTATGCGATATAAATTCCACAGATAACTATTTAATAGTCGGAGTAATGACATGGAATTAGTAAGTACCTACTATCATGGCAGCATATACTATTTCGATCATTTAAATTTCGATCATCCAAAAAGGTCTACAAAATAAACTTTCTTCACAAGATTTTAAAACCGGCCAGTATTTTTTGAGTTTAAGAACTTTATCGACTTTTTTCAAAGTATCCCTAGAAGGTGTTGATGTGTGTACCTCGTGTTAAAACTACACTCCAATAGACAATATATTCAGTAACATTGAAATGAATGCTGGCACATACAGTGCTGCGCTTAAACCGTTGTGGATACAATTTCATATTGAGAAAAATTATTGGTGTAAAAATATTCGGTCATGGCGGCCAATCTCAACGGAGACTGGCCTTCGGCGCGGGAGATATTATAGTGCACAAGTGTGTGCGCAGACACGAGTGCACTCTCTCTTCCCTCACTCTCATAGTCCGATGGGATGTGTAAAAATAATAAGTAAGAAATAATAGATTTCTATAAGACTATCAAAAATAACGTAAATAAATACCTGTATTGACCCGTGCGTTTGCACTGGCGAAACATCACGACAAAACATGTTGAAATCTCTAGTTCCTGTCAAACATTGTATGAAAAATTGACAGAAAATAGAGATTCCAACATGTTTTGTTGTGAATGTTTCGCCAGTGCAAACGCACAGTTATAATTAAAATTTGGCGAACTACTTACATTCAATTTTGTACAATATAGTCTGATGTAGCAAGAGAAATCCTTTTATTTATAAGTAACTAGCTTTACCCGGCCTGGCTTCGCACGGTTAGCACTATGTACTTATCTACGGCGCATCTACCTTTCCTAATTACCTATTTCTACCTAATTACCTACCCTACCTGCCTACCCTACCCTTCTTACCAGGGTAGGTAGGTACCTAACCTACCCTACCTACCCTACATATCTACCTGTTTATCTACCATATATACCTATTTATACCTACTAATACTATGTTAGTAGCAAATAAATAACTTTGACTTTAGTTAATGCATGTTACTGGATAAAGTTAACTTAATATTTTTCTCTTAAAATAAATGAAATATACTCCTACACCTATATTTTAACACAACAACATTTTCTCATTAAAATTAGAATTTTTTTTTACAAATCTTTGTTTTTTTATAGCGCCTCTGTTGTTACCTTTACGAAAGTATTACAAAAATTCATAGTGTTAAATCTTGTACGACATGGTATGGAACCCTTCCATATATAATCTGTGAACCCTTCGTGTGCGAGTCCGACTCGCACTTGACAGATTTTATTTGTGTTGAAACCGATCCACCATGGTTATTGCTAACATGTATTGTTCCTGGAAGCTTATAGAATTGAAAGACGACCTAAACAAACCAGGAGCAAGGATTACTGGAAAGAAATGAGATATTATTACGAGGTAGACTTTTAGCTAATAAAATATTTTTAATCAGTGCTAGGGTCTAGATTTGGATCATTTTTTTGTTGTAACATGTTAATGGGGATGCACGCGCAAAGCTCAGCGTAGATGTCGCCAGCGGCGGGATGGCCGCTGTCAAATAATTTTCGCATTGCTTACATTGGTGGTTTTTGCTATTTATTGTGTTGAAACCGATCCACCATGGTTATTCCTAACATGTATTGTTCCTGGAAGCTTATAGAATTGAAAGACGACCTAAACAAACCAGGAGCAAGGATTACTGGAAAGAAATGAGACATTATTGCGAGGTAGACTTCTATCTAATAAAATGTTTTTAATCAGTGCTAGGGTCTAGATTTGGATAATTTTTTTGTTGTAACATGTTAATTATTACTTGGTTCATGGTAGGAAAATTTACCAAAATTGAGAGAACCGTACTTTAATAATAAATGGTATTCTTTATTGTTTAGGTTAAGTTTATTTTTCATTAGTGCTAGGCTCTAGATTTGGGTATTTTTTTAGTTGTAACGTGTTAATTCTTACTTGACTCATGGTAGGAAAATTTACGAAAAATGAGAGATCATTTACTTTAATAATAAATGATATTCTTTATTTTTTAGGTTATCTATGACCGAAATTTTTAATTCAGCAATCAAAGCCCTCAAGCTTCCGAAAGCCAAGCAATTGACGTTCCTGCTGTAGAACTTTACATAAGACGTTAATAGCTCCACCAAAGCTCTACCATATTGCCGAAAATTACCAATCAACATACTCAAAGTTACTTTTAGTTTTACTCTTTTAGTTTCCCACTTTCTATTTGCGTAGTATCTTTGGGAAATAAATGAACACCGGAGTAAGTATTTTAGTACTTCGTGGTACAGCACACTTATGCATATTTGGAGAAAATTTGAATTTACTGAATGATAGGTTATAAAATGTATGGAATTGACAGTTTTCAATGGCCATTTCGACGATGCGCCACCTATCGTGATAAAATGGCAGTAAACATCCCCATTATTACTTGGTTCATGGTAGGAAAATTTACGAAAATTGAGAGAACCGTACTTTAATAATAAATGGTATTCTTTATTGTTTAGGTTAGGTTTATTTTTCATTAGTGCTAGGCTCTAGATTTGGGTATTTTTTTAGTTGTAACGTGTTAATTCTTACTTGACTCATGGTAGGAAAATTTACGAAAAATGAGAGATCATTTACTTTAATAATAAATGATATTCTTTATTTTTTAGGTTATCTATGACCGAAATTTTTAATTCAGCAATCAAAGCCCTCAAGCTTCCGAAAGCCAAGCAATTGACGTTCCTGCTGTAGAACTTTACTAAGACGTTAATATCTCCACCAGAGCTCCACCATATTGCCGAAAATTACCAATCAACATACTCAAAGTTACTTTTAGTTTTACTCTTTTAGTTTCCCACTTTCTATTTGCGTAGTATCTTTGGGTAATAAACTAATAAATGAACACCGGCGTAAGTATTTTAGTACATCGTGGTACAGCACACTTATGCATATTTCGATAAAAATTGAATTTACTGAATAATAGGTTATAAAATGTATGGAATTGACAGTTTTCAATGGCCATGTCGACGATGCGGCACCTATCGTGATAAAATGGCAGTAAACATCCCCATTCAATCGGTTGTTAAAATCTCGCTCCGGTGCAAACCTCTACCTTGAACCTTGAACCAATCACCACAGACTATACATTCACAGAGCACTATACAGGCCGAAACACACTTGTAACACCCGACGACACCCGACGCCTTCACACGCTTGCTTATTGGTCAAATGACGAAAAATAAAACAATGAGATGAAATGTGGCCAATGAGTAAGCGTGTGAAGGCGTTGGGTGTCGGCGGGTGTTACAAGTGTGTTTCAGCCTTAACACCTTTATAGAGAACATGACATGTTCCAATTGCACAGATTAGCAGGGAACTATAGAGGCTAGGAACAGTGCGGCGGCGGCGAACCGGTACGGCATGCCACATGTCTATTTTATATAAAATCGTATTTCCAGCTTTACACGCTTGCCTTGCCTTGGCAAACATCTTCACGCCCCAAGCGTCCACAAATCTCGCTTGGCATTTGGAAGTCGTTTTCATGCTTGTGAATGTGTCAGTATGCTACGCACTAAAGTTACATGCACAATATAACTGCATACACTATATAATACTATGCTACGTACACCCAAGCAATGCCAAGCATGGCGGACACCGAACTTGTGTCGTTGATTAACGTCTTTGTGGTTCCAGATAGACGATTCGCTCTGGTAAACGATAAACTCTCTTCGGCTGACCAGCCACTCATTTTAAACAAAGAATTAAACATGCGCTCGTTGCGAGATCACAATGGCTACTAAACGCGCACCAACGTGTGAATGCGTCGCAAGCACTTGCCGCAAGCGCCCTTTGATCAAGCGTCCACAAGCTCACGCAAGCCAAGCCAAACACCCTCTTTACACGCTTGTACATACTTGTGGACGAGGAGCTCGTGGCTAAGTGATAACAAGCCGCACGGGTCGATCCATCAGGTTAAGCTACGCTTGCCAGGGTTGGTCAGTGGATGGGTGACCATCTTCACATACCGAGACTCCTCCGTGCCTCGGAAAGCACGTTAAGCCGTTGGTCCCGGCTGTCATTTGTGGATCTTTGACAGTCGTTACGAGTCGTCAGAAGCCCGAAAGTCTGACACCAGTCTTACCAAGGGGTATCGTATTACCCAGTTACTGGGTTGTGGAGGTCAGATAGGCAGTCGCTCCATGTAAAATACTGGTATTCAGCTGCAACCGGTAAGACCGGAAGCCGACCCCAAGATAGTTGGGAAAAGGCTAGGAAGATTGATTGACATACTTGTGGACGTTTGCCGAGCCTTGGTAAGCATGGAAAGGTACCATATGATTCCAACGCACTGACTTGCGGCCAGCCGCTCCGGTTGGCTCGAGATTGAATTGAAGGGCGGTATTGAACCTTTAATATTAGGCTGCCTGTCCACTGGAGCGGAGAGGAGAAAAGAGGAGTGAAAATGTGTCAATATTAACCAACAGAATCTTGACTCCGCCCCTGAGTTAAGATTTGATTGGTTAATAATGGCACATCTCCGCTCCTCTCCTCTCCTCTCCGCTTCAGTGGACAGGCAGCCTTATTCTGTACCCTCAATTACGGCGTACCATGCGGCAGACCGGAAGTCATGCGGCCTGCCGCATCGGCTCGCCGCATTGCGGCTAGCCGCTAGTGTGTTCTTGGCCTTAACCTACACTGGCGGGTAGTTATGGTACGGACAGACGTGCTCAAAAATAAGCATGCTTATAACCTTGCTTAAAATGAGCTGACTGTTCACATTTGCCAGCAATAAGCATACTTATTTTAAGCATACTCATAAATAAGCATGCTCATGCAAACGTACGGACAGACGTGCTTTTGGGATGTACGTTTGCCCAGCACGGCCCCTCAAAATTTGAGTATAAGGTGTGCACCAATGCAATGTACTCGCCTCTAGGAGTATATGTACCGGTTTCTTTTTCAATGTACCTCTGTACTTTTGAAGAAATATGCAAAAAAAAATAGATTTAGATTTTTTAGAAATATGCAAAAAAAATCTAACATCTGTCTTGGTAAAAAAGAAACCGGTACATAATACTCCTAGAGGCGAGTACATTGCACTGGTGCACAGGGCCGTGCTGGGCAAACGTACGTCTTTTGGGCACCAGGCTCTCGGCCAAAATGGATGTACAAAGATATAGTGACAGTGCTATCCGTACAGAACTCAATAAAATAATCATATTGCTTTCAACGGAATTGTGTAAGAACATTTTGGTAGAAAAGAAAAAACAAAAAAAGGAGAACATCGATAATATGACACAAGGAGCAAAGTTTTTTCTTCTCCCCAATGCGACAGATTGAGGGTTTATTTCGTTTTTATTTTAAATTGACCCAGCAACTGTCGCGGATTGATATCGAATCGATAAAAGCATGCTCATAAGCAAAACTGTTCAGACGCGCTCGGAGCACGCCCCCTTCCACCCGCACCTCAGGTAGCATGCTCGAAAATCAAACGTCGGTTGATTTTTGAGCATGCTCAATTTAAGCAATGGTGCGTCACACGTGCTACTAATGAGCACTTGCTCAATAAAAGCATGTTTCCGTGCTTGTAATGTGCACGTACCATTACGGTACGGACAGACGTGCTCAAACATAAGCATGCTCATAAGCTTGCTTAAAATGAGCATGCTCTGCAACTGTTCACATTTGCTTGCAATAAGCATACTTATTTTGAGCATACTCATAAATAAGCATGCTCAAAGCAAACGTACGGACAGACGTGCTACTTGGCACCAGTGTTGCCAGATGCGGTGCACTCGACACAGACGCGCTCGGAGCACGCCCCCTTCCACCCGCACCTCAGGTAGCATGCTCGAAAATCAAACGTTGGTTGATTTTTGAGCATGCTCAATTTAAGCATGCTCATTACTAGCAAGGTGCGTCACACATGCTTATTTTGAGCATGCTCAAAAATCAACCGACGTTTGATTTTCGACCATGCTACCTGAGGATAAGAATGCTTTTGCGAGCATGCTCATTTTAAGCAAGCCTATGAGCATGCTTATTTTTGAGCACGTCTGTCCGTACTTTAATGCTACGGCTACACTGTCGCGATAAAGCGAAGATTTGTGTTGTCGCGACACGTAGGACAAGCAATTCGTCACGACGCGAATCATTCAGGCGAACTGGAAATACTGAACATCAAAGGGTTTTATCGCGACAGAGTTCGTGCTGCTGGCCACACTTCACGCACACTTTGTTTACAGCGAGACGATGAGCGTTTTGCACGTATTTGTCTTGCAACACGTAACTTCACGTCAAAGTGCGTATTTTGCGTACCTATAATATTAAAATTTTGTCGTAAGTACCTAATTATGAACTGGAGCAATTAAAAAATATTTGGAAGTCATCGTTAATTATGAAGCAGAAACAGTGCTATGGAACCCGCAAGAGACGAATCATTAAAAAAAACATATTAAATATTATAGAACACATCTTAAATAAATATAACGTCCAGTGGGGCTAACACAGGGCGTACCCAAGACGTTTGTAACAAGACTTGATAAATTTTATCATGTCTTATGCTACGGCTACACTGGTACGTTATCGCGAACTTTACTTCGTCCGCACTCTGTTGCTCAGCGAGACGTCGAGTGGTGTGCGAGGGAGAGCGCGCGAAGTAAAGTTCGCGATAACGCGACAGTGTAGCCCCAGGGTTACAATTTGTCTTAAATGCTAGCACGGGTCAAACATGTGATAAAAATATCTGAGGCGCGCGCGACATGACTTTCTTGTTGCTAACTACATAGTGTGACACAGAAAATTTAAAAAATTAAAATGTTTATGATCATCTGAACAGGCGACCAAATAAAATAATAACTTTTTTATAGTGCAGGTTCATACAGTTTTACAACTTTTTAATTTTCTTGTGAACTAATTCATTTTTGACGTAGGGACGACAGTCTTCGCAAATTGTGATAAAATGTGTGACTCAAACTATCTCACAGTAGGCCATGCTCGCTGCGCAGCGGAGTGCGAGAGAGCGCGCGAAGTTAAGTTCGCGATAACACGACCAATGTAGCCCAGCCCTAGCTTTCGAGTTCGCAGCATTCTCCGAACTCGAAACATCGCGTCACATCGCGAATCACTATTCGCGATGTGAAGAACTGCTTGTCCAGATGTGTCGCGACAGCACGAAATCACAAACAATCTTCGCTTTATCGCGACAATGTAATGTGGCCAGTATAGTTCGTCGTAGAGCGAACACGAACTTTATCGTTTTTGTCGCGACAACGTGCAACGCGACACGAATCTTTGCGTGACAATATAGCCGTAGCATTGGAACTCATCGTTAATTATGAAGCAGAACCAGTGCTATGGAACCCGCAAGAGACGAATCATTTTCGCGTGAATGATTCGCGATTTGACGAATTACTTGTCCAGACGTGTCGCAACTACACGAACGAGGAGCTCGTGGCTAAGTAATAACAAGCCCCACGGGTCAATCCATCAGGTTAAGCTACGCTTGCCAGGGTTGGTCAGACCATTTTCACATACCGAGACTCCTCCGTGCCTCGGAAAGCACGTTAAGCTGTTGGTCCCGGCTGTCATTCGTGAATCTTTGACAGTCGTTACGAGTCGTCAGAAGCCCGAAAGTTTGACACCAGTCTTACCAAGGGGCAGGGCCGTAACCAGGAATTCATTTCAGGGGGGGGGTTTGGTTTGATAGTTGGGAAAAGGCTAGGAAGATTGACGTGTCGCGACTACACGAATCTTCGTTTTATCGCGACAATGTAGCCGGGTACATTCGCGTGATTGATTCGCGACGTGACGAATATCTTGTCCAGACGTGTCGCCACAACACGAATCTTCGCTTTATCGCGACAGTGTAGCCGTAGCAAAAGAAATTGTATTGTTCGCGTCACGTCGCGCCATCGCGTCGCATCGCGCTGGTTTGCACGCGCCTTCACTCAAATCACTCAATCAATCTCCGTCAGTTTTAAATGTTGGCATAACTGCATTCAATAAAGGCATAGACAATACATGCTCCGTCTCTGTGGGCATAGAGGCTGGTTAGTGTGGCTAGACTAGCTAGACCAGCGTTGTCACATCTACCAACTTTGTGGTAGATCTACCTATTTCACCTCCCATCTACCTATCTACCAACTTCGGCCTCAAATCTACCTATTTTTCAAAACATTACGATTGAAAACATTTTTTAGGAACACACAATTTGAGCCATGCATGACGGATAGACGACACTGACACTGACAGTTAGCAGCATTCCGATAGGTTCTGTGCTCTGATTTTGGCGCGATATTTCTCTTTCCGTCGCGTCGCGCGTCGGTATTGATGTGAGCGGAAGCGGAGTGAGCGTGACAACGATACATTGTGGGTTGTTTGTGGACAAAATTATCGTGAACCGGAACGTTTGAAATTTTTTGATGAAAAATGAGTTCGCGCGTTTTGTTTAAATTTCGTTCGCGGCCATTTGAATTTTGTATGTAACTGCTGCTAGTGCTTTTTTACCTATTCTCGTCTCGTTATCATCACATCACCATCACCAATAAACGAATAAAACCTCTTTAGAACAGAAAACCTTTTTATTTAATCGAATTATTAATTCTGAAAATGTACTGAAATTAGGGAGGTAGATCTACCAATTTTTGATTTAAAATCTACCTATTTCTACCTATTTTTGACATGCCATCTACCGATTTTCTAAAATCAGGTGTGACAACACTGAGCTAGACATAGCCGGGTGTCGCCATCTTGAATTTCGTCAAACGTCACCCTTTCCTTTGGTGAGCAAGGTGTGTTCACGTGAGGTTGTGTGTTCCCTTCATTAATAGGTCACACAATCCTCAGAATTTCGTGAAATATTCTTGTAAAATAAAAAAAAAAAACAAAAAAATACATAAAACCCAAAAAAATAGTAAAATAACAAAAATTTAACGGGAATCACTTGATTTTAAGTTAGTGTACGTAAGCGTGCAACGTGGTCTGAGGAATGCGATAGTCATTATAAAGAGAAAGTGAAGTTGATCTTTGCCTACGTTTAAGTTAATGTCGACGTGAACCGCTGCAGTGAAATTTAAAAATGAATCCTGGTCCACCTAATTATCCGATGGCATCACTGTATGTCGGGGATTTACACTCCGATATTACTGAGGCCATGTTGTTTGAAAAATTTTCTACCGCTGGTCCGGTTCTTTCTATACGCGTATGTCGCGATATGATAACTCGTAGATCCCTTGGCTATGCTTATGTTAATTTCCAGCAGCCTGCAGATGGTGAGTAATTTTTTATTCATTTTATTTTTGTTCGTTACTTTTCATAATGACACTTCATTTGAATATGTAACCCTTAAGATGACCATTTGACCATTATTTCATCATAATTTTAACATGTAATTTTTTAAGTAAGATCTATTATTTGGTGTTTGTTAAAAAGAATCACAAAAAAAAAAAGAACATTTCTTTTTATCAACATTGATATATTTGTGGAAAAAGTAGCTTTGATTTTCTTTCAGTACTAATGATTTTCGCAATACTATCATGTCATTTTAATACACTGATATTGGCATTTAAAACATGAATAATGTCTTCAGTCTATGTAAAGTCCTGGGACATGATCGCAATTTTAGTCTTTTAAGCCCTGTCGCAACACTCATTATTAAAAATGTAAACTGGGGTTGGTATTTAACTTTTTTTGTCCCGTAAGGATTAGAACTTGCTAAGCCTTTCCCTTTTTCATGTTGAGCTGGCCTTTCAGTTTTTCTAAAAGCCTTCAAATTCCAAAACTACTGTATTTGAAGCCATGAATCGTGAAATATCATTATGGTTTATTTTTTAATATTGATTTTGTGCAGTCTTATTGTGACCTAAACATACACAACATGCTTATTTTTTTGTGTGGTTAAAACATTGCAGCTGGGGCATTAAAGTTAAAGGGATAACCATTCACATTTATTAATACCTTTGTATCTTATCTAATTTTAAACTCTTCAACTACAAGTCTTAAGGTTTTGAATCAGTTAGGGATGGGATAACTGTCTCAGGAAGATAAATAGTGAATGAATATTGAAAATATGTATACACCTAAAGTTGAACCTAATTTTATTTTATTAATTACTTATAAATTCACTTTTCAAAGCAAAATAAGGTAACTGTGTCCAAACTTCCAACTTTGAATTACAAGTAATGACATAATACGACATCACAGCTATTATTTTTGAATTTTTATAGAAAATCACAATGATTTGCCGAACATATTTATTTACAATGCCAACGCTTTACCTACACTTTGCAGGTTGCAAAAGATTAATGCTCCTAAATTAATGTACTGTCAAAACCCTGAGTTGATTAAAAAAACGGAACCACTGTAGTTTAACACCCCGCGCTTTGATCGGTGGGTCGCCTTAGGAGTTTTTATAGTAGCTATTTTTTTTTTGGGTAGAATAGACCCTTTTTAGTGTTTTTTTGAAAAACCCAAAGTGCGCTAAACCATCGGTAACGAGAAAAAGATCGCCTAAGTTTCTTTCGGTATTTGTGTGCTACTGGGAGTAATCGCGGGCTCCTCTTTCTGAATGATTAAAAAAAAAATGTCGCGGTCGTACCAAATCAATGAAACGGAATGTAACAAGCTAACAAGCATTTTACTAATTAAAGGACTACATCCAAGATAATCTAAGAATGCTTGGAAACATGCTGGTCCATTGAATAATTTAGTGTTTAGACAAAATCAAACTGGTTGCTTATTTAATTGTATAATTTAATATTTTTATAACATTAATTTAGCAATCTGTACCTACTTCTTAAAATTTTAGTAACATCATATTATGATGTTACTAAAATTTTATGTATTATATATAATTATACAATATTTGTAACTAAGTGAGCACTATCCATTTCTGTTGTTGTTATATTTTCATTGCTTCATTTTTAATTCCTTTTTTTTTCTATAATTTTTTTATTTATTTTATACCTATTGTGGTATAGTAAAGTTATTCCAGATGCATCATCTACACATATATAATTATATAAATAAGGTATACAAAAATTGTGAAATATTTTAAAAGAGTAACGGTGGAGTTTCTTGCCCATACTTCTCCATACGGAAGCTACCTTTTGGAATGGGCGGCTACTTTGGAGCAGTGGTGGCCCAGTGGTAACGGCCCCGACTTACGAGTTGTGAGTCGTGGGTTCGAACCCAAGCAGGCGCTTTACTTTGTGTAAATAATTTCATCACCACTGCTCTCAAAACGGTGAAGGAAAACATCGTGAGGAAACCGGCATGCAAAGAGATTTAAGACACATAATTTAATGTCTTTGCCGGCATGTCTTAGAACTAAAAATTCGAAGACATGTGACATCCACCAACCCGCACTGGGCCCGCGTGGTGGATTACGGCCCACTCCCTCTCACAGATAGGAGGCCTGTGTCCCAGCAGTGGGAACATTAATAGGCTGATGATGATGATGATGATGACTACTTTGAGTATATATCACTGGAGAAGCCTTACGAACACTTCCCCTCTATATATGAACAACAACAAATGTTCGTGTACGTTCATAAAAACTACTTTCAAATCGATTCTAACGCACTTCGTAAATCGTTATAAGGGTAAGCGACGCGAAGCTCCGTGTGTCGAAAAACGTTTAACTTACGTAAAGAACCGAATAACCTTCCATATGTTAATATTTTTTTATAATATTATTTACTCATGTTTTAATTGAAATTAAAAATCCTAACCTCATAATACATTTCGATTTTTCATTCGATCCAACCATGATTCAACACAAAACTCGATTCATAATCGAGTATTTTCCTCGCATTGCTTCTGTGACGTCACCGAGTCTTGGTACATCTCGTGTTTATGTTCTTAAAGATCAAAATACTTTTTTATCACATCTATTCAAAAAGACGTAGTTTAATCCTCGTAAACAGGGACCAAAATAGCTGTTTATCCCTAGGGACTTGATTTGAATTTAGAATGTGGATATTGGTACCGATTCTCTTGTACACCGGACTAAACTAACTAAACTATCACTAAAATTCCTTACTTTTCGCTATGAGAATCTTAAAGCTATTCTGACAAAAAAATCTCTAAATTAAAAAAATATTTTGACACATCTAAAATCGAATTTGACAATCGCGTGACGACTCCACGTGGTACTTGTTTGCTCTACCCCGTGAATTTTTTTAGAGCCGGAGGCGCGCAGGGTGGGCCGCCTCGACGTGTTTTATATGGAATTTTTCACTTTTTGTATGGAAAATATGATAAATTATTACGTAATAATAATATTATGTTGGGTGATAGGGGTTTAATTAAGGGTTCGGACCGCACATGTTTGTTTTCTCATAGAGGGTGATAAAAAGTAGAGTGTTCACCTCGGGAGCAACACTATTTTATGCTCGAGCGCAGCGAGGGATTCAAAGTATATCTACTTTGAATCCCTCGCTGCGCTCATGATTCTACTTTAGAATCCTTCACTCCACTTTGGATTCAAAGAAACTCTCGCCTTAAAAATAGTTGTTTGCTCCCTTGGAAAACAATCTACTATTCTTTTGCATTACGAAAATATACGCAAAATCAGCACATGCATGCGCTCGACATGCTATTCCTCTAAATTTCTTCCCACAGTACACGTAACGATTTGCTTACGCAAACCTAAATTTGAGCAAGCAAATCGTGACGTATGAGGCTAGCATTAGTCTTCTCTAGCTTCTAAGAAATAAAACAATAGCTGCTCGCCCGAGTGAGCACCTATTGTTTTTTTTTTTAGAAGCTACCTCGTCCCTCGCCAAAAGTGACAGACTCTAAGGGCGACTAGAATCAATTCTGTTTTGTAAATTTTGACGTTAAAAGTGCCTTTTATGTGCCTAATTGAAGTAAATTCTTTGACAAAATAATAGTAAGTACGTTATTTGCATTTACGTCCATGTGTCATTCGTTTTCGTACATTCCGTTTCTCCCCGAGTTGCGTGAATGTGTTTTCTGTACATCGTGGTGTTTTTGTTGTGGCTTAAGTTCAGGTTAGGTGCGTGCGAGCGAATAAAAACCTCGCTATCCCCATCGTGGTTTTTTTTTTTAACCATTCAGAAATAGAGCGGAGTTACTACGACGTTACTTCTACTGTCAATAGAAGAACTTAGGATGCTAGAGCGAGGTTCGGGACTTTTTTTTAACCATTCAGTAATAGGAGCGGAGTGGAGCTCTGTCGACTACGCGTCGCTATTATATAATAATATATTTATTCAATAAATTACAAGGTATACAAATTGTACAGTTTTGCTTAAATGTAAATTATATTCCTAAGTGTAGCGGCACACCTGCGGAACGTTCGGTGCCGACACTTAAGCGATGGAATTATCGGTCATAGTATTCGGTTGGCATGAGCGTGACACACCAAACGCGCCGAACGGTCGGCGGCGTTTACTTCGGCGCGTTACGCGACTGAAAATTTCGTTACGTTGTCGTCACAGTGTTTCCACTTTTTGGGATTTCTCCTTTTTTTAGGGAAATAATAAGCATGGTTTAGAGATATTTTATTTTGAAAAATTGAACTTGTGTTGGTAGCCCTTTGTTTATAGTAGGTAGCACCCAATGTACTACTTAAGTCTATGGCACCACCGATTGATTAAAGGGGATTCCCTCAAACTCGTAATGAATGTAATTCGTCTTAAGTATACCGTGTTATTGTTAATTTTACTATTACCGTGGCTAAAAACGACATCGGAAATAACTCGCTCTCTTGATTAATATTGAACATTTTGTAATCTCGTCAATTTAATGGATGTTTTTTTAGGTATTTAATGCTATAAAATTGAAAAAAGTCTTTAAACCGAGTAATGTTTATATTTTTTTAGGTATAATTCATTAAGAAACTGAGGAAAAATTAAAAACGTAAGTGGAAACACTGCCCGAGATCCACCGAACGTTCCACTACGCCCGCCGAACTTTCGGTCGCGATCCGTCGCGTCATGTGACGCTTGCTCATGAACACGACGTAACTTTCGACTGATGTGTCATAGCCTCATAGGTAACTTGAAAAACATTACGAGCGTATTCAACCGAACCTTCCGCGCCGTACGTTCGGCAGGTGTGTCGCGACCTTAAGACTTACTTGCCTGAACTAGGTAATCCTGTGTTTCAAGCGAGAGTTTATTTTGATTGGAAACAAATTTTGATCCGCCACGAGATTTTCTCCAACCATAACATGCAACTCGCAACGGCTTTTAAAGTGTTTTGAGGTTAGGTTATAATTATAATATTTTTCTCAAGACGTCAAGCGTTACCTTTTCATGGGAGTGGTGGCAGGGGGACCCTCTCCCCCGGGAAAGTTAAAAACCTTTTCTGCAGACACGCAAAACCGAACAACCTATAAAGTGATATTCATACATAATCTGTGGTAAAATGTCATTTATTCCGTAAAGGGTTGAATTATTAAACTGGTATTTTTAACCGACTCCCTAAAGGAGGTTGTATGTTCGCCGCGTATGTTTTTTTTTTTTCTTTTCCACTTTTTTCTCCGTCAGTATTGTGGACCGATTTTGAAAGATTTATTTTTTTGTTTGAAAGGGTATGCTCTCGAGACCTATTTAAAGGGTTTTGAAGGTTTTTGGGTCGGTGGGTAGCCTTAGGGTTGAACTATGAAAACATAATTGCATCATGGATAGGTAATATTTTAGTTAAGAGCGAAAGAGACAAAAATATACCGGGTGGCAGGGACATCGACGCGAAGCCGGTTACCATGGATTCAGAACCCCCCTGCGTTGAAATTTTTCGTCGGTTATTAAAAAAAAAATCTGCTGTTCCATACATTTTGACCGAGTAGGTATTGCACTTTTCTATGAGACAGCTGATTTTTTTTTTAATAACCGTCGAAAAATTTCAACGCAGGGGGGTTCAGAATCATGTACTGAATCCATGGTAACCGGCTTCGTGTCGATGTCCCTGCCACCCCGTATGTATACCCCCCGCCGAATGAGGACCGTGTATATTATATGGTATATGTATTATATAGTGCATGGCATGGGTGTGACACCAAGAAAATCCTATTCAGCCTCCCGCTGCCTTCTTGGATGATATTATTTATACCGAATATGATTAAAAAATCTTAAATATGTTTTATCCACTAGGTGTATTCAATTAATTCGTGTGTAAATAACTTAATCAAAATGAATTAACTATAACATAAATAAATAAATTCGTTATAACAATTGTTATTTTTATCTTTGAATATCTCGGAAACGTGACGATTTATGATGCTATGTTATATCAAGTTTTATGTTTGTATAAGTGTCCCCTCTGTCCAAATATATAACATTTACTGTGCACTTCGATTTTGAAAAAAAAATAAAAATGGTGGCTGATTTTAGGGCCAAAATCTTGAAACCCCTTTATTAAGAAGAAAGAAAGAAAGAAAGAAATTAAATTTATTTAGCACAGACACAGACAAAGGCACACAACAAAACTTATTGTACTACAAGTAAAAGATATTAAAATAAAAAAATAAAAACAAGTTAAAAGTGTAAAGTGCGTTGTAAGATTTGGCAGGAATGTGTGCCTCCCGGCTGCGCCACTATTAATTTTGCTTAGATATTTTTTGAGATAACACGTATTTTTCCCACTTAGTCTATGTGGATGATATGATATTTTCCTGTAACTGTTATCCTAACATCCGGTTTCTGAATAAAAAAATTGAAGTTTTCAAACTCTACCGAAGAACGCCCACGAAATTAAAAAATTAGCTGCAAAAACTAAATTTTAATTTCGCGGGCTACATTGAAAAATAATCAATTTTCTTAACTTCAAATTCTCATTTCAGAAACCTGGTCCAAAAAAAAAAGTACTTATGAACATGTAAATTTTTGCATTTCTTTCAAATTTTTTAAGAAAACCGAACGTTATGCGATCAGATTTTTTTTTTTCGGACTTTCTTTGCCACGTCACCATCACATGTCAGTGGCTGTCCCTGTCATTGATAATGTTACTTACAGTAGTCATTTTTTTTTTTTTTTTTTTGACTAGGGCATCTCGCAGGTTACCACTGAGGTATTCGTCTGCTTAACCGGACTTTGCTTACAGTAGTCAACCTATTAAGAGTGTTTATTCTGAAAGTTGGCAACGTCGCAAATAGATGTCAAATATTTCGCTGTTTTGATTAATTTGATAATATTTCTGTATGAAAATAAAAAATGTGGCTAACTAGCGAACTAGAATATTGATTATGAATTGCAATAATTAATATCGTAACACCGAATAGATAGTTTTAGATGTAAAAAAAGTATTTGGAAACTTTCCAAATGCCTTTTTTTCACCTAAAACGGGTACAACATCAAATTCAATGTTATAATTGCAATTCATTATTAATATTCTAGTCAATTGGTTAGCCACATTCCTTATTTCCATACAGTATTATTTCCAAATGAATGGAAACAGGTAAATATTTGACAGCTATTTACGACGTTGCCAACTTTTAGGATGCACCCTCTTAAAGCTTGTCTTGTTTTACAATATTTTACATCATCTACTATAAGACACATACAGCTATTTGAATTGCTTTGTATTCATTCAGTGGTATACAATGTCGCCCATGCGCATGTGACCGCCCGTAATTTTCTGAATATTCATGAAAAAATATCGAAAATAAACTTCAAAGGGGGGGTCTATCTATAACATTTTTCACTAGTTTTTTTAAAATTTAAACACAATTTTTTACCGAAAAAATGACTTCCGATTCCGTTTTTTTTTTCGTAGTCTATAATTTTTTGTAAAAAATTTAATTAACCTGTTAAAATAACTCATAAGCTTTTGGAAATAATAAACAGAATCCAAATCGACCCATAAACTTCGGAGATGTGTCAAAAAACAGAAAGCAAATCTTTAAAAAATTAAAAATTGAATAACATGAAAAATGTTATAGATAGACCCCCCTTTTGAAGTTTATTTTCGATATTTTTTCATGAATATTCAGAAAATTACGGGCGGTCACATGCGCATGGGCGACATTGTATAACTCCTTAACCAGATGTTGAAACATAAGTAACTTGAAATAGGCCTGTGCAATATAACGGAGATAGGCTAAGTTGGTTAGTTTCGTTCTTGACACCACAGCAATTTTTTTTTTTTTTGTTTCAGCTGAACGGGCTTTGGACACTATGAATTTTGATATGATCAAAGGAAGACCTATTAGAATCATGTGGTCCCAACGAGATCCATCTCTTCGCAAATCTGGCGTTGGGAATGTTTTTATTAAAAATCTTGACAAAACCATTGACAACAAAGCCATGTATGACACTTTTTCTGCGTTTGGAAACATTTTAAGTTGCAAAGTTGCTCAAGATGAAAACAGTGCCTCCAAAGGATATGGATTCGTTCATTTTGAAACTGAGGAGGCAGCTAATAAATCCATTGAAAAAGTAAATGGAATGCTGTTGAATGGAAAAAAAGTTTACGTGGGTAGATTTATCCCACGCAAAGAACGTGAAAAGGAACTTGGTGAGAAGGCAAAGTTGTTCACAAATGTGTATGTTAAGAACTTTGGAGAAGACTTTAGTGATGAAGGGCTAAAAGACATGTTTGAAAAGTATGGCCGCATTACTAGCCATAAAGTAATGTATAAAGATGACGGATCCTCCAGAGGCTTCGGATTTGTTGCATTTGAAGACCCAGATGCAGCAGAGAGAGCTTGCATGGAATTAAATGGAAAAGAACTGGTTGAAGGAAAGCCTCTTTATGTAGGACGGGCTCAAAAGAAAGCTGAACGTCAAAAGGAGTTGAAGCGCAAATTCGAGCAGTTGAAATCTGAGCGACTGACACGTTATCAAGGTGTTAACTTGTATGTCAAAAACTTAGATGACACAATTGATGATGAACGTCTTCGGAAAGAATTTGCTCCCTTTGGAACCATTACTTCCGCTAAGGTAAGTAGTCAGTGGATTGTAAAACCTAAAAGTTGGCAACGTCGTAAATAGCTGTCAAATATTTACCTGTTTCGATTAATTTGGAAATAATACTGTATGGAAATGTGGCTAACCAATTGACTAGATTAATAATAATGAATTGCAATTATAACATTGAATTTGATGTTGTACCCGTTTTAGGTGAAAAAAAGGCATTTGGAAAGTTTCCAAATACTTTTTTTACATCTAAAACTAACTATTCGGTGTTACGATATTAATTATTGCATTTCATAATCAATATTCTAGTTCGCTAGTTAGCCACATTTTTTATTTCCATACAGAAATATTATCAAATTAATCAAAACAGCGAAATATTTGACATATATATTTGCAACGTTGCCAACTTTCAGAATAAACCCTCTTAAGAATCGCACAATGATTTGTTTGTGATTTCATGCCCTTTTTTAATGATATAGATAAATGGTCATTAAGTCGAATTTAGAGTTCAATGCCATACTTTAATTATTATTAGTTTGAGATACTAGGTTATACTCAGTGGCGTATTTTAAGATTCAGCGCCCTGGGCCTGTAAGGTTTGCCGCCCCATAAATTAACGATAAATGCAAAAATTTTTAATATGCAAAATTTTAGTATAAAGTAATAATATGCAAAGTTTTAATATAAAGCCCCAATGAAATCATGACATTTGAGAACAAATATAACTGTAAGAGTTATAATGATTCTAACGATTCTGATTCTGTAAAAACATATTTGTTAGTTATTTTTCAAAGTTATTTTTGATAGTCATACAGAAATCTATTATTTCTTACTTATTATTTTTACACATCCCATCGGACTATGGGAGTGAGGGAAGAGAGAGTGCACTCGTGTCTGCGCACACACTTGTGCACTATAATATCTCCCGCGCCGAAGGCCAGTCTCCGTTGAGATTGGCCGCCGTGGCCGAATATTTTTACACCAATAATTTTTCTCAATATGAAATTGTATCCACAACGGTTTAAAGTAACTGAATAGTACACTGTATGTGCCAGCATTCATTTCAATGTTACTGAATATATTGTTTATTGGAATGTAGTTTTAACATGAGGTACACACATCAACACCGTCTAGGGATACTTTGAAAAAAGTCGATAAAGTTCTTAAACTCAAAAAATACTGGCCGGTTTTAAAATCTTGTGAAGAAAGTTTATTTTGTAGACCTTTTTGGATCATCGAAATTTAAATGATAGAAATAGTATATGTTGCCATGATAGTAGGTACTTACTAATTCCATGTCATTACTCCGACTATGAAATAGTTATCTGTGGAATTTATATCGCATAATATTAGCATGAAATACAAAATTATTTTTTTAAGTTGCAGAAAATCGCCCATATTATATAAAATACGTTATGAATCGGCGTTTTTAGTATTTGTTGATTATAAACAGTATATGTTACATGATACACACAAGTTTCAAATTCCTAATTTGTTTAGTTGTTGAGATAGAGCTCGTACAAAAATGGTCTAAAACAGACAACTTCTACGGCCCCCTAATTCATCATTTTTGAAGATAAAAACAAATAAAAATTATATTTATTCTCTACTCGATGATTTCAAAAAAATTATACTTACCCCACATGCCAGGGTCAGATTTTTTTTTTTCAAAATTTAATTTTTAATTTTTATTATTTGTTGCTCTTGCGGCAATAGAAATGCTCAATCTGTGAAATTTTCAACTGCCTACCTATTACGGTTCGTGAGATAGAGCTCGCTGACAGACAGACGGACAGCGGAGGCTTATGAATAGGGTTCCGTTTGTCACCCTTCGGGTACGGAACCCTAAAAACACACACACATTAAAATATTACTTCAATTAATAAAATTAACAAATAATATAGGAATTTCATTATAGATCATCAACAGCATAAAGACACCTATTCAACAGGAAGCTTTTAAGTTGATTTTTAAAGCTTGAGTAGATAGCGCTTTTTATATCTAGAGGCAACTTATATCAATCGGTTATAATATAACCGATTGATATCTGGGACTGTGCTTCACAATATTCAAGTTAGTGTTAATAATATGTCACAGTATTTTTGCACAATGTCATTGTTGGCCTTACTGAGTGTTTAGAAATGCAAGATATCGAACCCATAGCACTTTCTAATAGTTAAAGACTACATCGAAAACCAGGCATATGTACACTAGACGCTTGACCGATTTATATTGTTCATTGATACGGGTACTGAACAGAATATTTTTTGCCCATAATAAGTTTTTCGTAATCCATAGGCGGGTAACATATTGAGTATATCGACGCGTCACGCAAGCAAGAAGTGTCGGAGCGCGACGACCGTGCTTACACGATAATGTACGGGGTACGGGCCCTTCTATTAAAAATGACTGAGCGCGAGCGTATTTGTAGGAATTTATCGTAAAATCGTCGAGCGAGTGCCTCTATCAGTCTTTTACTTTTCTATACTTATAAATAAAAGAACATGTCCGGAGTCAACCCAAGTACACACGAACGATTTTTTATTGCACTGGATTTTCAACTCTCGGTGTTAAGCCGAGCAGTGAGAATCCAACGCAGTGCATGCCAGCACGCCAAAAAAATAAACTAATTCCCATTGACCTCAAATGGCATGATTTCACGAAATAATCATTCAGTAGTTTGATTTGAACTGTTGGTTGATGAATATAATAATTATATTTTTGTTAAAACATGTTACGGTAGCGGATCATATTTTGATCAACTCAACCTACACTAATCTGCAAATTTCAAAAACCTAAAGAAAATTTGAATTTCGCGGTTTACCCTACCGCTTTCGCCTGACAACCTGGGGTGCAAGAGCAAGCGTGAAAATGTTCCCAATTCAAGGAAGGGCCTTGGATTGGGTTTATCATCTTTTGACCATTCATTGTATGAATTAGAATGGCCCATGTCTTTTTGGTTTATGGTGCACTTTCTTCTTAGCTTTTTAGGGGTATGAGGAACAGGGTGTAAAGTTCACTCATCCACCATAGAAAAGGGAGGATCCTCCAACCAGACGGGTTGTTATGTCTGGCGGGCAACTGCCCATATGTTGATTTCGGATAGTCTTATCTATGTTATTCGCTCAGTAAACTCTAACTGTGAGATGTAGGAATTGTGTGACGTCATGTCTTTTTGTTTCGTAGTTTTTGTATGTGGCGGTCTAACCGCTACATCACTCCCCTCCGGAGACCGGAGGTCGATAGTGGGCTGAGTCTTGGATCTTGCGATGCTTCACAGTGCCAGCTGTGGTTCCAGTGAGTCGGAACCGGGTGCCGCTCAGTTCACAGTGGGTCGGAACTGTCTGCAGTGATTGCGGCGATGGTGATCGTGGTTCCAGTGAGTCGGAACCGGGTGCCGCACAGTTCACGGTGGGTCGGAACTGTTTGCGGTGATTGCGGCGATTGTGGTGATTGCGGTGATTGAGGTGATTGCGGTGATTCCCCAGTGAGTCGGGGTGATGTGGCTGAGGGTGATGACCAGGAATGCGCGTTCGCTGCATGCTGGTGGTCAGGATACCCGTTGAAGCCGTGGGTGCTGGCTGGCTGTGTGACTCGCCTCACGAAAGCTTGCGGGAGTGATGATGATGACGTCACGCTGAAGTAGTTGCACGAAGGCTGCGTTGACGTTCATACTCGGGGTCACCAATTTAGGGGTATGAGGAACAGGGTGTAAAGTTCACTCATCCACCATAGAAAAGGGAGGATCCTCCAACCAGACGGGTTGTTATGTCTGGCGGGCAACTGCCCATATGTTGATTTCGGATAGTCTTATCTATGTTATTCGCTCAGTAAACTCTAACTGCGAGATGTAGGAATTGTGTGACGTCATGTCTTTTTGTTTCGTAGTTTTTGTATGTGGCGGTCTAACCGCTACAGCTTAATATATAATTCCCTTTCGCCGACTATAAGGCCCTAGGCCGGTGCCTTGTTGACTTAGTCGACCTCACCTTAGTCGACACAGAGGAGGCCCCCAACCACCGCGGGCCCTGGTGCCCCACACTGTGTAATAAGACTCCTGTTTATTCATAATTAAACTTAATTTCAGGTGATGTTGGAGGATGGCCGCAGTAAAGGTTTTGGATTCGTGTGCTTCTCATCTCCAGAGGAAGCTACAAAAGCTGTTACAGAAATGAATGGCCGTATTGTTGGTACTAAACCTTTGTATGTAGCCTTGGCTCAGCGCAAAGAAGATCGTAAAGCCCATTTGACTTCTCAATATATGCAAAGAATGGCTAGCATGCGTATGCAGCAAATGGGTCAAATTTTCCAACCAGGCGGCGCAGGGGGATATTTTGTGCCAACCATCCCGCCCGCTCAAAGGTTCTATGGTCCCGCTCAGATGACACAAATTAGACCATCACCCCGTTGGACCGCACAGCCACCAGTTAGGCCCAGCACTCAAACTGCCGCATCAGGATACCCTAATATGCAGGCGCCATTCCGTCCAGCACCTAGGGCTCCTACTCAAGCTGCTCTTCGAACATCTCTTGGAGCTAGACCTATTACAGGTCAGCAAGGCGTTGCTACTGCAGCCTCTATCCGTGCACCACTTGTAACTCAGGGTGGGCGCCCGGCAGGTTATAAGTATACCGCTAACATGCGTAACCCACCAGCGCCTCAACCAGCGGTGCACATACAGGGTCAAGAACCGTTAACATCCACCATGTTGGCAGCTGCTCCACTTCAAGAACAAAAGCAAATGCTTGGAGAGCGTTTGTTCCCATTAATTCAAAGAATGCATCCAGATTTGGCTGGCAAAATTACTGGAATGCTTTTGGAAATTGATAATTCAGAACTTCTCCATATGCTGGAACATGGAGAGTCACTCAAAGCGAAAGTGGATGAAGCTGTTGCTGTATTGCAAGCCCACCAGGCCAAGCAGCAAGCTACTAAAAAGGAATAAGATATCCACAAGAATAGTGGCCAAAATAAATATATTTGACCAGATTTTACAAGAATCCATAAATGTTCTTGTTAATTTTAATGCTTTGAACATCTTACATTGTTAATCCCGCTCATAAAAAATACATAAATAAAAATTGAAAAAAAATACAAAAAGTGGATTGCACTCTTTCCAAATAATTATATAATAACATTATTATACATAATACTTGAGTGCAAATCTGCAAACAAAAATAAGAAACTGTCAACATTTCTATATTTGAGAGAGTATTCTAAACTCGTAGACTTTTTACAATAACAGAAGTTTGGTTTTAGTTTTTCATTAACTTTTTATTTCAATCGTACCTCAAGAAGAGGAGTTATTGGCTTATGTTCTTTCAATTTCATTCTTTTATTTTTATCTTTAAAATCGGTTTTACATTTGTATGATACCATGAATTTGTAAACTTGGTCTCTCGTGTAGCTGATTCAATATTCCTTTATGATTTGTTACATATATTCTGTGAAAGCACATTAACCAGTTGTTTTTTATTTCATACTCTACCTACCCTACTCCAAGGTTCGGCAAATTTTAATTGGGTCCGAATTTAAAAATGTTCCTGAATTCCGAAACGAAAATGATGAGATGCCAAAAGAGGAACAAAATGATTGTTTTGTGCCCTCAGTGGTCCTCCAATAATTGCTGAACTCGGCCCTACGTACAATTTGGTCTGTGACTCACGTTAGCATGGTTATAACTTATAACATGCAAAAAGGCCCATCACCAGGCCGATGGACGTGTCCCAATAATGTCTGCAGCGCCGGCCCTAGGGTAGAGCGAGCTAGGCGCCGAATGGTAAGGGGCGTCAAAGCCAAATGAGAAAAAAAATTAGCTCATTCCAGCTCAAAATAAAATTTTGATACCGCCGAGAGGCGCTGGAGCATGTTGAACCGATTTAAAAAAGGAGGAGATTCTCAATTCGACGTTATTTTTTAGGGTTCCGTACGTACCTCAAAAGGAAAAAAACATGCGGGGCAGTCTGGGACTGCCGATAGAAGTGAAAACTAAGTAACGAAAATATCAGGAATTTATGATGTGACTCAGGCTGGCTGGCTTCAAAATACACTTGCACCGGGGGCAAAGAAAGATGTGCGTGGGGATTGAGAGATCTTTTCGAAAAACTCTTCCAATCCCAACCAAATTATAAGAGGATTTAGGAAATACCTAATTGTGAAAACTTCATGGTAAGGTATAAAATTTGTGAAACCTAAACAAAGAAAGTTAGAACTCCACTGGATCTCTCAATCTGGACAACTGAAGAAAAACCCATAACGCGTATCCAAGAATATACTGCCTATGTGTTTATAATTTGCCTATGCATTTTAATAATTATTTTTTGTGAAAGCTGCTAAACAAAATTGAAATCTTAAAATGAAAATCTTGTTTTTGTCGATCGTCCCAAATGAGAGATCATCATTTTGAACTATATTTTTTAAACGTGGCTTTGAAACGAATCGAAATTTTGTTTAGCAGCTTTCACAAATCCTTCACAATTAATTAAAATGCAAATTATAAACACATAGGCAGTATATTCTTGGATACGCGTTATGGCTTTTTCTTCAGTTGTCCAGATTGAGAGAACCAGTTAATGAGTTCTAGTGGGGCGTGAAAGCCTTTCCCGCCATTCCGCCACCAGGACCTCGCGAAGCTGAGACCGACGCAGCTCCATGTGTCGCTGCATCGGTCGCTCGCCCCGCGCTGTGGCTTCCTCGCGCCACCGATGAAGTGACGCGAGCACCTTCGCCTCCAGGTCCCAGGGCGGGGATCCGGCCAGTGCACAAGCCGCCTCGTAGGAGATCGTGCGATACCCCCTGATGACTCTGACGGCCATCGCTCTCTGCGGCTTACGCAATACAGCGATGTTACCGGCCGTCAGGTCAGCCGCCCAGATCGGGGCCCCGTAAAGGGCCATCGACCGCACGATCTCCACGTAGAGCCGCCTACAAGCGGCGCTCGGGCCCCCCAGATTGGGAAGCAGCGTTGACAGAAGCAGTTCTAACCTAACTCAAGCCTAACTCATTTGGTCGGGGTGCGACGTGAAATTCAACATAATAGGTACTTAAAATTAGTTTTTTTTAAACCAAGCCGCTTGTGGCACCGACCAATAGGGTTAGGTTAGATCTCTGACCATTACGCGCAAGCTAAGCTAGGGCTACTTCCAAGTTGGTCGCAAATAACCTGGCAATTTTTACTACATCTTATCCTCAGACTAATAATAAAAACTTTTAACAAAAAAAAAAAAAAACAACCGACTTCCAAAAAACACACTACAAAGTGAAAAATAACTTTAATTTCGGAAGTCGGTGTCTTTGGTTTTGTATTTTCGTTTTTTTGCCACCGACTTCCGAAATTAAAGTTATTTTTCACTTTTTAGTTTTGGTACCTACCTACCCCACAAAAGTTCGAATAACACTACCAGCGACGCAATTAACAGTGACAGGAAGTTATCATCATATCATCCTTAAAATGAATGAAGTCCAAACACAAGATTGCTACTGTAAAAAGTTGAGGAGTTCCCTTGAATGTCCTTTGTCTTTATTATCATCATTCATAATGACAGTCACAACCCATCTAGGTGTAAAGTTCTCATCAATATAAATTAATCAAGCCCAAACACCAGGTAATTGCTGTAAATCGTTGAGGAGTTCCCTCAACTGTCTTTCGGCTCCATCACCAGATCGACTCCAGACCTTCATTAAATAGTAGTGTTTTAAAATGCTTAATGAAAAAAATTTATAAACGCACTACGATTTTGGAAGGTTCCCCTCGATTTGGCTGGGATGCCATCAGCAGATCCTGGTTTCCTTATAATTTTTTTTTGAGGAATTCCCTCAAGTCGTCATGTATTTCATCATCAGAACTGAATTTTGATCAAAATAAGACCAATCTGAAAGTATACCTTTCAGATAAGAAAAGAATTTTCTAAATCGGTTCATAAATGACGCCACCCGTGAAATACCTACTTATCATTGAGAAGTTCCGATGGCCATCTGTGGACTTCTTCATCAGTTCCACTTCACCAAATGATACTTTCTTAATGCAAATGCTTAACTGGTTGCTGAAAATAACGAAATCGCTATGTGTATGCCTATAATATTTGAGGAGTTCCCTCAATTTGTCATGGATTCCATCATCAGAACTTAATTTTGAAAAAAATGGGACCAATCGGGAAGTATATCCTTTCAAATAAAAAAAGAATTTTCCAAATCGGTTCATAAATGACGGAGTTCTGAGGTAACACACATTAAAAAAAAAAAAAAAAAAAAACATACAACCGAATTGAGAACCTCCTCCTTTTGGGGAAGTCGGTTAAAAAAGTATAGACGGAACATTGCGCTCAAAAAAGTGAGGCACGTAATATGAAGACGATCCGGCCATATGAAGATGGCCGCTCGGTACGGGTAGTCTGCCGCGGACGTGACGTGCTTTAGGTTAAATAATAATTGCGAATTATGGGGTCACCTTGTTTCGCAGACAGAAATTACATAGAATTTCGTTTCGCACCAAAATGTTTCATATTTATTTAGTTCTTATATTTTTATTTCGAATATTATTGTTTCAACAACTATTTACTTGGATGAAATATTATTTCACAGAAACACAATTCAATGAATTTTTAATCACATTTTTTTATTTAACAAACTTATCAAACAGTAGAATTATTTTTTAACGAATATTGTTTGTTCAGTTATTTCAACGAAAATGTAAGAATAGACGTTATGCTATAAACAACAATAGTGTGTGTGTGTAGTGTAGTGTCTAGTAATAACTATTAGGGCACTCCGACCATATAGGTTAGGTTAGGTTATAAGGTTAGAACTGTGACCAATTACGCGCGAGCCGAGCGAGCGAAGCGAGCGGTGCCGCGGCAGCGGCCGGCGAGCGCTACATCGGATTTGGTCGCAGTATCAAGATTAGGGCACTATAACTATACTACGGTATATAGTGTGTGTGTGAGTGTGTAGTGTATTGTCTTTTAATACAACTATTAGGGCACTCCGACCATATAGGTTAGGTTAGGTTAGAACTGTGACCAACTACGCGCGAGCCGAGCGAGCGAAGCGAGCGGTGCCGTGGCAGCGGCCGGCGAGCGAAGCGAGCGGTGGCAGCGGCCGGCGAGCGCCACATCGAAATTGGTTGCAGTATCAAAAATATAGGGCACTGGGGATTTTCTTGGTAATAAGCTTTATACTAACTAAACAGTATGAGAATAAAGAATATTTGATTTGTTATTCTATGATATGAATATCGAAACTTTTAATTTTATTTGTAACAAAAATCAATGATTAAAGTTTATTCAAAGTAAGTATTCTGCGTATTGATTATTCTGTGAAATGATAATATGTGAAACGAAATTCTATAAAATTATTTTCTATAAAACAACGTACAACCCGAATTATGTCATCCTGTGTTGCTGCAAAAACAACTCATGCTTTCAAAAAAAGTCTCCTGGGATTACTTTTCATATTTTATGCATATTTTAAACATAATCGCAAAATAATTAAGATAATTTGTCGGAACACGATATCTAGACGGCATTGTGTCAGTGTTGCAAGTTAAGAACATTATCATTAGGTACCCCAAAAGTAAGGGAAGTTGTGATTGTTGTACGCTCACGTTACAACTAAGTGCGTTTTTATTAATGTTATTATATTATTCATTTCGTAAATAATTATTAAATATATTCAAATAATAATTATGTTTGATATAAGTAATATTGTTTAGGTTCCCAGCTGATATAACGTGGAAAAAAGTAGATTAAAGCTGTACGGGACAACAGAAATGATGTCGACTGGCTTCCTTCAAAATTTAGCGTTGTTTGTTCTTTACATTTTGAAGAAATTGATATACATATACAACACTAAAAGGTGGTTGCAAAAAACGTAACAAAAAAAAAATACGTATTTCGCGGGCTACCCTGACGCTTTCACCTTAGTACTATGCGTGCCAACTAAGAATGGGATCGCGCTTGTTGCCAACTTCACACGATAGCAGTACTTTCCTGACCGTTCCTGACAGATAAAGTACTGCAAAACTGTCAAAATGGCAACAAAATGGCGTCTTGACCGTCCCATTCTTAGTTGGCTCGCATAGTACTTGAAATTTGGCACGAATACTTATTTATCGAAATAAATTATAAAAGACCGTAAACATTAATTTTCAAAAACTACCTTTCAAAGGGGCCTCCCTCATTGAAAGCAATTTTCGAAAATGTGTGTAATTTTTTTTAGAGGAAAGTACGATATTCACGCGGCTGAAGTCGCGGGCAAATTGCATGTAAGTTTTGTGTGTATTATGAAATTAGTCATTATTTTATTATCCTTTCTATGTGATAATAAATTACTCTTATTAAAATATAAATTACGTTTCATTTTATACAACCAAGACGAATAAAACACAATACTTACTACCTAAAGCCGGCGCCAGACTTAGCTTCACATGTTTGATTGCTAAGTGTGGCACGGGACTTTGGGTATGTGTTCAAAGTTTGAACAAAGATTTGCACTTTCCCATGCGGTGTCGGTCTTTTTCGACACATCAAAGCGTTCAAAGTTGAATGTGTTCAAATGTTTGCGTAGCTTGCCACACTTGTTCAGTGTTCAGTTGCTCGAGCGTTGTTGAGCGGATTGGTTGTGTGCTTGTGTGTGAACTTCTTCTCGGTTTCTCGTAATTATTGTTTTCTTGCACATGTAAAAAATAATTACATGCACACAAATAATACAGGCACACTGAGTCTACGAAATCGTCGTCCATCTTGTTTGTTGTCTACCAGCATACTGTGGAGAAAAATGTTTGCGAAGCAAGTCGGGCAGGTTACGTCAATATGTGTTCAAATGCTTTGCAAAGTCGTCAAAGATATGTGAAAATCTTTGAAGCTATGTCTGGCGCCTACATAATAACAAAACTTTTCACCAAAGTATCTCTCACATGGGGAGTCTCAGCACAATCACGCTTGCAACATTTTTCTCTAGCACACGACGATATCTTGTGAGGAGCTCTCGCGACTGTCTTCTGACTCCATCATCAGATCAACTCCAGGTCTTTATTGTGTAGTTGTGTCATCAGAACTACATATGTGTGCGAAATTACAACAGAATCGGTTCACAGTTGAAAATTCAGTACGTGAAACATCAATCAACCCCAATTTTTTACACTTAGGGGTGGGTTTCAATTTTTATTTTTTTATGGGACCAACTTCGAGGTATATACTTCCCAATAAAAAAAGAATCGTTCAAATCGGACCACTCAGTAAAAAGTTATGCGTGGTCATACATAAAAAAAAATAAAAAAATATACGTGTCGAATTGAGAACCTCCTCCTTTTTTTTTCGTCGGTTAAAAACTAGGATTATTTTAGCATTTCACAAATTAAAGTGCTTAGCGACAGACAGTGATTTAATTAGAAAAATAAATAACAATATTCTCCGTCGGTATAATTTGTGCATTAATGTGAATGGAGGACACAATTTATGTCATCGAGAATTTAAAAATTTAGTGTTTTTGCTGTGATCGTTGTAAGTACTTCAAAGCCGCCGCCCGCGCCCGCGCCACCGCCGCCGCCGCCGGCCGCCCGGCCGCCCGCTTTGAACATATGCCGCACTCCGGCGCGCGCGACGTTGCCGCTTTGTTACCTAGGTATCTAAGGTCAGTTAAATTTATTTACAAAGGGTGGTTGCGTTTTACTCTGATTTGTAAGCTATTTAGTTTGTTTGAAAAAAAGAAAAACTCATTTTTGGTGCTTTTTATTTTTATACCGTATCGAATTAATACTAAACACGTATAGTATATGTAGTGTAATTTAATGCCCCTCCCTCTGTCATATCAACCCTGTATCTATAGGTTTTCACTTTATTTAACAATTTGTTTTGCCTATAAAAATAACGGTCAAGGGGACACTTGATCATAGCGAATACGGGTAGACTTCATCATGGGATCAAGTGTCCCATACGTACTTATATTCATGTAAGTAAGTAGGTACATAATGTTTTATTTGTTTTAGATTTGTTCTAAAATGCCGAGAACTTACAAAAGGAAGGAAGGGGTAAAAAAGCGCCGACCTGTAGACAAAATAATGCTGAAACTGCACCAGATTTCAAATCAAACAGCAAACATGTGATCTCATTTTCATCCAAAAAATCTTTGAAAAAATTAAATATAAAAATTAAATAGGTATTAAGGATAAGGCTGTTTCCTAAGTCCCGCCACGACGAGTCGCCGCCACGTCTACTCTGAAAACTCCCCCTTTTATGCCCGCCACGTCGAATCGTTGATAAAGTCTATTTTGTTACCGCCACGTCTACTAACCATTTTTATTTGTACAGTCGTAAAAAAATACTCATAGTGAAACTTCCCATAAAAATTACTATCTTGCACGAGTTTAAAGTAAGTACCTATTGCAATCATTAGACGAGTATTTTTTTACGACTGTACAAATCAAAATAGTTAGTAGACGTGGCGGTAATAAAATAGTCTTTTTCAACGATTCGACGTAGCGGGAATAAATACGGGGGAGTTTTCAGAGTAGACGTGGCGGCGACTCGACGTGGCGGGACTCGACATCAACTGTGTCTTCGAGTCGTGCGAACTGTCATTGAGAGTTGCGATCATGTTCCTCGATGGCAGCTTTTTGAGACCTACACGATAATTGCGTAACATACGATCAATCACAATCTGGATCATTTTGAAGGAAATTGCTAATCCATTGCTTTGTGAAAATTTTATCTGCTCAACAACATAGCTATCTAACGCATTGGCCTACGCAATGAATGTTGTTGAACTGTCAAAATTATATTTATATTATTCCCTGAAATTCTCTCAAGGATGTTCTCCAAAGTATGTCCTACGAAGATACAGAAAATTTACTGTGTTAAAATGAATTTATGTACCTACTTTCACCTACGTTAGGTACTTATTTATTAAATTTAGAAACTAAGAGTTAAGATATTCAACATTTATTAGTGATTTATTGTCAACCAGCAGTCCAGCACCCTAATTACTTTTTATTGCTTCATAAGTTCGACAAAAAAAATCAATGGACTGGCAATCTTTTTCAATTGGTTTCAATAAATTGATCGTGCATTGCGTAATTGGGGGGCTGTTTTCTATTTATTTATTTTATTGGCAGTATACAGAGTGCCACCATTGGCTCTCTATCCCTATCGGATAAAGTGCCACTACAGGCACCCTAGTAACACCGCCTCGGCCCGGCTCAAGTGCCGCAAACATTGGATTGTCACTGTCACGTCACTTGGTATTTTGTTTGATTGTCGAGGTTAGATCGCTGTAAAACACCACATTCCCAAAACATTACATTCTCTTGTGCCTAAACGGACCCTGGCACTTCGCCGGCCGCTACCGCGGCACCGCTCGCTCGGCTCGTGCGTTGTGTGGTCACAGCAATGACTTTATGATTTATATGTCAATGGGTCACAGTTCTAACATAACCTAACCTAAATAACAAGTGACAGGTTTTTTTTCTTCGTGGGTAGTGGTGAAAGATACAAGTGCTTCTGTTTGTGTTACGAATTTTTTCGATTTAAGTTAATTTTACAAGTGTGAACTTCAATCGAAACTATTCTTTGTGTTTGTAGTTTGGTCTAAGGTTTGTTTTAACCTTAATTTTATTGTTTTTTAAAGATTTTATCCAATATCCATAATGGATAACAAAAAACCCCCTGACCCTCCCTGATCCCTTTGAACACTCCGATGTTAACGGTTTCTCTCCCTGATGACAATGTACTAGAAAATACAATGGATTCCGAATCGGCAAGTAGAAAAAGATTAGCTACCTCTCCTCTCCCTAATCCTCCTAAGTTATTAAAAAAAGAATTTGGAAGACAATCTTACACGTTAAGGGATAACCCACCGTATGTTGTTCATGTATCTTTGAAGGATGGCCAGACACCAGGTACTGTACTGCACCCGGTTAAATTTGGAATGTTTTTAACCAAAAATAATTACAGCAACATTCTCCTTGGTAGTGTAAAACGCCTTGGAAGGAACCGAGTGTCAGTAGAGTTTAAGTCGCACCAGGATGCAAATAGCTTCTTGATTAGTAAAACACTAGTACAAAACAACTTTGTGGCTACAATTCCTCAATGTAATATAACTCGTTTGGGTCTCGTTAGAGACATACCAAATGAATGGACGGAAGATGAAGTCATTGAGAATGTCAAGGTTCCTGCTGGATGCGGCCCCGTTATAAAGGCAAGGAGAATGAACCGAAAGGTGAGTTCTCTGGGTGTTACAGAGTGGAAACCCACTCAAACTGTAGTTCTCACTTTCGATGGTCAAATTTTACCAAAGCGGGTCTTTTGTTTTTATTCTGCACTTTCGGTCGAGTCATATATGTACCCGACTATTCAATGTTTTAACTGTTGTCGTTTCGGTCACACGCGGACAGTATGTCGATCGCAACCCCGCTGCTTCAAATGTAGTCAGGACCACCCAGGAGATGGATGCCAAGTTTCCGCTGACTGTGCCATTTGCGTATCTTGTTCTGGCAATCATTATGCCAATGATAAGACTTGCCCTGAACTGGGTCGGCAGAAGGGCATAAAAGCCCTCATGGCCGAGAAATCTGTTTCGTATGCGGAAGCAAGTCAGGTTTTTCCTCCAGTCTCACGATCATATGCCGAAGTGTCAAGAGTATCTTCAAAACCCAAACCAACAACCAGTTCGCCTCAATACCCCAGTCCAGCTCCCCAAACACCAAAATCATACCGTAAAACGGTCTTTCTCAAACCTAAATCCCATGCCCCTCTTTCACCTAGCTACGATAGGCAGGCTCATCAAGCCCTTACTCAGGAGTACTCCTTCTCTCCTTCCCAAAACGGTTGTGCCTTCCCTAGAGAAGGTGCTAGTACTCCTGATAAGCCCGAACATATACTAAACATTATAGCCAATATGCTAATAACTGTATTAGCTAACCCTGCACAATCTCTACCTGACCACGTTGCCAATAAACTGTCCTCAATAGTACATTATATAAATAATGTTCCATCCCCTGACATTCCTGCAATGGAACGTGAGGAGTATTACTCCCAGGAAACCTGACCTACTCTTTTTAATTAATAAATTTAAACCATCAGTCTGCGGCATCGCTGAGACGTGGCTTCGTTCTGAAAGCAATTTCAGGATCCCGTGTTTCAGTGGTGTTCGCCATGACAGAACAGATGGATATGGAGGATGTGCTTTGTTCATCAATAACAAAGTATCATTCTCCCAGATCCCTCTACCCTTTGTTGGCGACAACATAAATGTTGTTGCTGTTAAGGTTGAGGGTATAAATATTTTTTCTTTTTATATTGCACACCCTCGTTTTGAAGATATTGTTTTAATTAAAAATTTACTAAGTAATGTAAGCGGTCCATTACTTGTCATGGGAGATTTTAATTGTCATCACTACCGGTGGGGATCGGATTCTTGCGACAATACTGGTGTAGGCCTAGTGGATATGTTGGATGATCTGGACCTGTGTATTATTAATGATGGCAGTGCCACACGTAGGTCTGGATTAGGGCAAAATAACAGTTGTGTCGATCTGACATTTTGTTCATCCAGCATAGCCAGCCTTTTTATTTGGAAGCGTTTGAATATGACCTATGGGAGTGATCACTATCCCATCACAGTCGAAATTCCCTCTAAATCTGTTCCTGATAAAACCTCCCCTCCCCTACTAAAGTACCAACTTAACTCAGTGGATTGGGATCTTTATTCTAAAATTTTAGATCTACGTATCTCCTCCCTCCCATCCATCAATGCTGAGAATGCTCAAGAATGTTTTGCGTCTTTTTCCAACACCATATCCGCTACAGCTGATGATTGCTTCCCTCCTAAAAAATCACCTACAGGTAAAATCCCTTCTCCGCCTTGGTGGGATAGGGAATGCACGGCCATGGTCAGGGCCAGGAATGAGGCGGAAGAGACTTTTAACCTTGAAATGAACCTGGATAACCTTCTCGCCTTCAATAAAATATTGGCTAAGTCCAGTTTATTAAATAGAAAAAAGAAAAGAGCAGGCTGGGTATCGTTTTGTAGTTCCCTGAGTCCATCCACCCCAGCGTCTGTGGTGTGGCAGAGAGTGAAAAGTTTTAGAAACAGTTTAAAACCGTCTCCCACGAACATCTTATCTGAAGACTTGGGGTCCCAGTTTTTCACTAAAGTCGCCCCAGTCTATGTTCCTGGTGTAGACGAAATACAGTTTGTTGGCTCTGTAACTTCAAATGATCCTCTTGATAAGCCATTTTCCCTCGACGAACTTAAAACGGTTCTTAATTATGTTAAGGATTCTGCACCTGGCGTGGATGGATTCCCTTACTCTTTCATTGCAAAAGCTGGTGTAAAATGCCACCAATATTACCTGGACTTGGTCAATTTTTGTTTCATCTCTGGGTATATTCCTCCAGCCTGGAAGGTTCAAGTGGTTATTCCTCTATTAAAACCTGGCAAGGATCCTAGTGATCATTGCTCTTATCGACCAATTGCTTTATCGTCAATTCTTATTAAACTTCTTGAACATCTAATTAAAAACCGTCTTGAATGGTTAGTTGAACATAGAAAACTGCTACCAACGACTCAATTCGGCTTTAGGAAAAGTCTGGGTACAACTGATAGTGTGGGTATCCTCACATCAGAGATCCGACTGGCCCTTAGTAGAGATGAGTCTGTGGTAGCCGTTTTCCTAGATATATCAGCTGCTTATGATTCTGTCCTCCTCCCCGTTCTCAGGCAAAAGCTGCATGAGCTGAGAATACCGGTTAGGATTATTCAGATCATCTGCACCATTCTTTCAAGCCGCACTCTTCAGCTGAGGATTCCAAGGGAAAACTCTGAGCAGAGGGTGACCTGGCGAGGCTTACCTCAGGGATCCGTAATTAGTCCAATATTATATAATATTTACACTTCAGATCTCCCTTCATGCTTGAATTATAATTGTAAAATCCTTCAATATGCTGACGATATTGCATTATTGGTCTCTGGCAGTTCCATAGAGGATGCCGCTCTATCTTTGAATGTCTCTTTATCTTCATTAAACCAATGGCTACTCGATCACGGGTTGTCTTTGAGCGCTCCTAAGAGTACGGCAGTTATTTTTACTCGTAGACGTCTTGTCCCCCAGGTACATATTAACATAGATGGTCAAGATATCCCGATCAAAGAAAAGGCCAGGTTTCTGGGAGTTACCCTGGACTCCAAAATGTCGGGTGTGGATCACATCAACAATGTTGCTAAAAAATGTGAACGCTCAGTATCAGTCCTAAAGGCTTTATCTGGAGTCTGGTGGGGTGCTCACCCATACACTCTGAAATTAGTGTACAATGCTCTGGTCAGAAGTGTGATGGACTATTGCTGCTTCTTACTTGAGCCCTGTAATAAAGAGGCGCTTCGTAAACTGGACGCCATTCAAGCCAAATGCCTTAGGATTGTTGTAGGAGCAATGAAATCCTCACCTATAAATGCCCTCCAGGTAGAATGTGCAGAGCCTCCCCTTAACCTTCGAAGACAATACCTAGCAGATCGCTTCCTGTCAAAAGTTTTCGCCCTTTCATCCCATCCCTTACTTCCCATTTTAGAACAAATCCACCAATCTTTAGAAATATCACCTTATTGGAAACATAAGTCGTTTCCCCCGCTGATGAATAGGTATAGAGAACTTAAAAACCTCTCCCCACCTGTTTGTCAGTATCCCACCCTACCAGTATTTTCTTCCGCATACGAGGTAGTCCACTTTAGACCAAAAGTCGTTCTGGAGCTTGGTATTTCAAAGAGTTCCGAGGACGTAAAAGGTGACTTTGATCGGGCCATTGAGAGGTACTGGAAGGGTTGGAATTTATTCTACTCAGATGCGTCTAAATTAACCCCAACAGGATGCACAGGAATTGCAACATACTTCCAGAATTCCAGAATTGCCCTTCTCTTCCAGTGCCCTCCAGAGGTTTCAGTATTTACTGGGGAATGTATTGGCATTTTAGAAGCAATTAATTTCATTATAACTCATAACATTCAAAATTCAGTAATTTTTTCAGATTCTCGTAGCAGCATTCAGGCAATAAGTCAAAATCAATTAAAATCAAAACTTAAAATTATTATAGATATTCAAAATTTGCTCTTCATTTGCTCTAACAACGGTTTGAACATTGAAATAGCTTGGGTTCCCAGTCACTCGGGGATAGGTGGCAACGAGTGCGCCGACTCGCTGGCTAAATTTGCAACATCCAACCCTGTTGACCAAAAACATTATGTCGTCCATAGTTACGACTTACGGACTGACACCAAACTTAAAATGCATAACTCGTGGTCAGCAGGGTGGCAAGTAAGTTCAAAGCAGAAGGGGGCGTACTACGCCAGTATCCAACCCGACATCCAGCGGAAACCTTGGTTTTTTAAATGCACTAAATTATCTAAAAGAACTGTTTCATCCTTGTGTAGACTGAGACTCGGTCACTGCTGCAGTCCAGTATTTCTTCGTAAGATTCGTGTTCGTGACAGCTCCTTGTGCGAATGCGGACTTGATGAGGGTACTCTGGACCACATCTTTTTTTCATGTCCTTCAAATTCACAATCTTTTGACTTGTACCTTAAGCTCCCCAAAATTAAAATCACCCTTCCTACTAACTTCCATTCCCTCTTGACTAAGTTTTCCCCTAAATTGATCCAAGTCTTAGCAAAATTTTTAAATGACAATGATATTAAAATGTAGTCTGGTGTGTAATTTAGAATCATTTTAATTTGTAAATATCTGTGTCGTTTTTTAGTAGAGTAATAACTAACAAAAAAAAAAAAAAAAATTAACAACTAACAAAACTTGTCTCGTCCTTACAGCTAATAACACTAACTAAATATTAACAACTACCACGAAGTGCAAAGTTCGACGGCTCATCTTGCTGTGCTGCCGTCACTACATGACACTGGCAGAATAGTCGACATCGGCTCAGTTGCCAAAACGGGAAAAAAAAAAAAAAACAAGTGACAGTGACAATGCAACGCTCACGGCACCCTAGCCGGGCCGAGGGCCGAGGCAGTGACACTAGAGTGCCACAAGGAACTCGCGGCACTTTATACACTTCGTATTTTATTTTTTATGTTTATTTTAGCTCTTCTCGCCTGAAACACAGGATTACCTAGTTCAGGCACGTAAGTCTTAGTAGGAATATAATTTACATTTAAGCAAAACTGTAAAATTTTTATACCTGTTATTTATTGAATAGAGATATTATATTACATTAAAAAAAAAAACATCGGATTGTCATTGGATTGATCGTGAGTTTGAGGGTGCTGACCACTGGTGGTTAGGAACCTGTTCCCGATACCTATGGGTTATCCTACCTGAGGCGGGGAGTGGCCTCATCTAATGCAGCTGAAGATGCAACCCCATGGAAATAATCCTGCCAGCGCCCATGAACGTCTCCATTCCAATCTATAAAGGCCCTTAAATTTAGCCTAAACCATCAGAAAACACATGTAAATCATAGTCTGTAGTTACTTGGAAAAGGCTGTATATTTAGTTTTTTAACTCTGCTTACAATTTTGCAATATGTAAATATTTGAATTATTTCAATGTTTAAAAACAGTTACTAATAACAACCACTTTATTATGAACTAAAGCTATATTTCCAACCAATAAAACACTTTACACAAAGTGAAAAATACCAAAATAAACCAGTTAATGTTATCACTGAATACATGCTGTATTTAGTATTATTGCAGAACTAATCCAATTTTATTAGGTGTCATACTTGGACATCTCCAATTGTACAAATAGTATTGCAAATTCCCATCTCCAATTCCAAATTTCAAAGGCTCCAAAAATTCTTTATTTTCCATCAGATCCAATGCATTAAAAACATCAAAACCAGAATTTTTTGCAGTAATCAATCCATCAAGCATTAGGTCTGTCCAAGGAGTCTTAGTAGATACATTATAAAATGAATAAGCCGCTTTTAAAGTTTTGTGTACAGGGTGATACACAACTGTGGAAGGCAAAGTATAGTAACTAACAAAATCTGTTATACTGCCATCAGACGCTTCAACAACAAAACTGTCAATTATGCCAGACTGAGGCATAAACCAATGCTTGAAATCCTCTTCTGAAAATATCGGAGCTAAATCAAACTTTCCCAAATAATCATTCAGTAATTTTACCACCTTTTCACTATCCTGAACTTCCATTTTGCGAAATCCGGCAGTTTTGGGTAAATCTGGGAGCTTAAATAGTTTAAGTGTTCTTTGCATCGTCATGTTTCGGGACAAATGACTGAATTTAATATCAATCAGCTTCTTTGGATTGAGAGACCTGTGCCAGTAACGACAAGTCGCTATTGGTTTTGGCAATACAATACCAGCAGTATAAACTCCTTGGAATATACCTGTCAGATTTACTCTACGTGTTATTTCCCTAATTAAAACAGGCGCAACCCTCTTGGCACGAAGTTTTTTATGTACACATAAAAAGTTGATCTCAACAACTGTTTGCATATGGTCATATATTCTTAACTGTGCTGGAATTGCAGATATGAAGCCAACCAATCTGCCAGACTTCACTACACGAACTCCACAATGCCATTCCATTCTCCAGCCAGGTGGCTGAAGGGCCCACTTGAGAAAATCGGTTTGATAATCAAACCGAAACATAGAGTCATCATCCTCAACATAGTTTTCATTAAGCAGTGTATACAATTCCTTTAATACCAAAGGTTCATTCAAATTCAAGGTGTCCCATTGAAATCCATCTGGCAAAGTGTAAGGCTCTGACCTTATATCTTCAACAGATTTTGGAGGCTCTATAGGTTCATTGGACATAATTTTTTCATCCATTTTTGGAACAGGTTGGGTGGACCAAAATTGATATGACTTGTGCAGTGCTTCTTCGGTAGTTTTAGCTGGTTTTTGTTGGAGATTTAAAACTTCCATTGCCATTTTCAAATCTTTTAAAGATATGTTCTGATGAACATCACTAGAATTAGGCACACTGACTAGACCATCGGGCAAGGTTGGAACGCCGTGGTCGCCATCCCCGCCGCTACGCTTTTTCTTATTTTTACTTTTCTTCTTCTGATGCTTTTCGTCATTTTCTCTATGATAATCACTAGACTGAGTAGCTTTGGCGTCTTCCATAATTACACGCAACTTAATGAATTATAATTTACCTACCTAAAATTTCAGAGAATTTCAATTTCCTATGACTATGAATGAATGACCAATTTTTTTTAAATTCAACCTCTTTACTTTAACACTCTGTCTTTTAGCAAAGGAGGCTACAATGCGGCTTTGTTCATTAATAGAACGGACAGACGTGCTCAAAAAAAAACATGCTCATAAGCTTGCTTAAAATAAGCATGCTCTGCAACTGTTCACATTTGCCAGCAATAAGCATTTTGGCAGCAATACACATTCAGCAAGGTAGCACTTGCTCAATAAAAGCATGCTTTCGTGCTAGTAATGGTACGGACAGACGTGCTCAAAAATAAGCATGTTCATAAGCTTGCTTAAAATGAGCATGCTCTGCAACTGTTCACATATGCCAGCAATAAGCATACTTATTTTAAGCATACTCATAAATAAGTATGCTCAAAGCAAACGTACGGACAGACGTGCTTTTGGGCACCAGGCCCTCGGCCAAAATGGATGTACAAAGATATAGTGACAGTGCTATCCGTATAGAACTCAATATAATAATCATATTGCTTGCAACGGAATTGTGTTAGAACATTTTAGTGAAAAAAAAAAAACAAAAAAAGGAGAACATCGATAATATGACACAAGGAGCAAAGTTTTTTCTTCTCCCCAACGCGGCATATTGAGGGTTTATTTCGTTTTTATTTTAAATTGACCCAGCAACTGTCGCGGATCGCGATCGAATCGATAAAAGCATGCTCATAAGCAAAACTGTTCAGACGCGCTCGGAGCACGCCCCGTCCATGCGTGCATGCATGCATGCAAAAGCATGCTTCCGTGCTAGTAATGAGCACGTGTGTCCGTACTTTAATGAGCACGTCTGTCTGTACCTTAAGGTACGTGCTCATTACTAGCACGAAAGCATGCTTTTAATGAGCAAGTGCTCATTAGTAGCACGTGTCTCACAACATTGCTAGTAATGAGCATGCTTATTTTGAGCGTGCTAAAAAATCAACCGACGTTTGATTTTCGAGCATGCTACCCGAGGTGCGGGTAGAAGGGGGCGTGCTCCGAGCGCATCCGTGCTCATCGCCGCGAGTCGCGAGCCAGCATTTTGTTTCGTCATTTGCGTAATTTTGGTTTAGTTCGGTTCAGAAAAGTCGAAAACATCGCGATATAGTGTGAGAAATCTTCACGTGTGTCACCGACGGCGAGCCAAGTAAGTTGGCGAGCTTAAAAACGCGGTCTTTAAGTACGCCTATCTATCACCCACTTTAAACTACCTTATACGGGGTGTGGAGAGGGTATTAAAATTTTTAAGAATACAAAATCCACCCGGACGAAGGGCTAGTGAGGATACATTAAACACGCAGTCTCTTTATTCGCGGGTGACTCAGTGGCTATTTCAAAATGTCACGTCCTCACAGATTTTGACAGACGATTTGTCGCTAGCGGTTCTAATCGCCAACTAGTCACCGGCGATCATTATCATTGCCTGTGTATCCAGAATTATACCTATGTCATCCTGCGCCACAGCTTCGCAGAAAACTTAAATTTCATACCGCATTTACACATTCGTGCTCGTGATTCGCTTCGCAATTCGACGAATAGTTCGAAGAGACATTCGTGTGGCTTTATAATAGACGACTGACCGTTTACACATTCGCGTCTATTCATTTCTACTTCAGATTCACGAAATAGATGACGTCGTCATTCTAGCGACTTTTGCATTGCATTTGATTTGCAAAGTCAATATAATTATTTAGAGGTGCTACATCAAATAATTAAAGATATTACTGGAGGAGGCCTATACCCGTCGAGGGGTCATTTATTTGTTAATTATTAAGTACAGTTGGTCTAGGGGTCGTAACCGCTATTGATGACGAGGCACGAGGTCTTGGGTTCGATTCTCGGGTCGGGCAAAGTGTTATTGGGTATTTATATCTGGAATTTCTCAGTAGCAACCCGGAGTCTGGATTTGTGCCGGGTTGATGGCAATAGGCTCGCCCCCTATTACGTGGGACTTAAACATAACTGGCGAAATGTGGGTGTAGCTGCTACAGGTACACCTCTGCCCAACCCTTCGGGGAAACAAGGCGTGATGTTATGTTATTAAGTACATTATTATGAACTTTATTTATTTTGTAAATAATTAAGGCTTAATTAAGGCTTATTTTTATTTTGTTAAAAATGCTCTAACTCTCTAAGTTTGGATTCCTAATGATTGGCTGACTTTGGTAAAGCTAAAAAAAACATCATAACTTTATTATTAGTCTAGTCCATATTGATGTTGCTTGATAGGCCGTTTGCTACGAAATGAACTAGAGAGCGATCAGCGAATGTGTAAACACTAGTTCGCCTCGCCATTAGTTTCCCTTTGACTCGTGCCCAATAGACTGCTCCCGACGCGACCGTCACGAGCGTCGAGTGGCGAGGCGACTCTACACATTCGTGTTCGTGTCTCGAATCGCCGTTCACCTCGTCACTCGCGTGTAACGCGCGTAAACGCGGCTTCAAAAACAAAACATCATCATCATAAAGGTACGGACAGACGTGCTTTTATTGAGCAAGTGCTCATCAGTAGCACGTGTGTCGCATCATGGTACTGACAGACGTGCTCAAAAAAAAGCATGCTTATAAGCTTGCTTAAAATGAGCATGCTCTGCAACTGTTCACATTTTCCAGCAATAAGCATTCTTGTCCTCAGGTAGCATGGTTGAAAATCAAACGTCGGTTGATTTTTGAGCATGCTCAAAATAAGCATGCTCATTAAAGTACGGACAGACGTGAACATTACTAGCACGGAAGCATGCTTTTATTGAGCAAGTGCTCATTAGTAGAACGTGTGACGCAACGATGCTTGAAATGAGCATGCTCAAAAATCAACCGACGTTTGATTTTCGAGCATGCTACCTGAGGTGCGGGTGGAAGGGGGCGTGCTCCAAGCGCGTCTGAACAGTTTTGCTTATGAGCATGCTTTTATCGATTCGATCTCGATGCGCGACAGTTGCTGGGTCAATTTAAAATAAAAACGAAATAAACCCTCAATATGTCGCGTTGGGGAGAAGAAAAAACTTTGCTCCTTGTGTCATATTATCAATGTTCTCCTTTTTTTGTTTTGTTCTTTTTCACCAAAATGTTCTTACACAATTCCGTTGCAAGCAATATGATTATTTTATTGAGTTCTATACGGATAGCACCGTCACTATATCTTTGTACATCCATTTTGGCCGAGAGCTTGGTGCCCAAAAGCACGTCTGTCCGTACGTTTGCTTTGAGCATGCTTATTTATGAGTATGCTTAAAATAAGTATGCTTATTGCTGGCAAATGTGAACAGTTGCAGAGCATGCTCATTTTAAGCAAGCTTATGCTTATTATGAGCATGCTTATTTTTGAGCACGTCTGTCCGTACCATTATTAGCAATGAATCAATGACGCAACACACGTGCTACTAATGAGCACTTGCTCAATAAAATCATGCTTTCGTGCTAGTAATGAGCACGTCTGTCCGTACCATCATTGCTAGTAATGAGCATGCTTATTTTGAGCGCGCTCAAAAATCAGCCGACGTTTGATTTTCAAACATGCTCCCTGCAAACAAGAATGCTTATTGCTTGTAATGTGAACAGTTGCAGAGCATGCTCATTTTAAGCAAGCTTATGAGCATGCTTATTTTTGAGCACGTCTGTTCGTACCATGATTCATTCATGTACATATTGTAGCAACTGGCAAAACTGTACTGCTGTCGTCCAGTGTTACCAGGTACACGGTAATTACCGTAGAACCACGGTATTTTTGACCAATGGGTTGAAAAACTGCCTTTTTATCCCACCAGATGTCGCATGATCGACATTTTCTAATTTTGTCTTGTCTCCTGTCAAAATCCACACTAGAGTCTGGCTAACGAAAGTTGGCCCCAGAATATTGGCGGCAAATTTAAAAAATACATGCATGACAACACTAAATAAACCAGAGATACCGAACGACAACCTTGTCAAATTGACGTTCACGTTCATACAGAGTTGCTATATAAAAAGTTCGCAAATAATTCCAGGGCCAACTTTCGTTAGCCAGACTCTAATTTACGATAAAAAAGTAAACAAGTATCGAGAATAATTAATTACTCTAAATATGACGCAGTGTTGTGCTCCAGACTGCAAAAATCAAGGGAGACATATATTTCCAAAGGATCCAAAACGTAGAAAATCCTGGGAAAAAACTTTGTGAATCAAAAACTTTAAAACAAGCAAGCACTCTTTATTGTGCTCTGCTCATTAACCCCCGACGGAAAACGAAGGGGTGTTATAAGTTTAACGTGTGTATCTGTGTATCTGTGTGTCTGTGTATCTGTGTATCTGTCTGTGGCATCGTAGCTCCCAAACGGTTGAACCGATTTAGTTTATTTTTGTTTTGTTTGAAAGGTGACTTGATCGGGAGTGTTCTTAGGTATGATTCAAGAAAATCTATTCAGCCGTTTGAAGATTAGCAGGTCTTTTCTAATTGATGAATGGATTTGAGCATCTTTCACAGGTCTGATTGAGTCTAAATTTGGTAATCTGTTAAACGCCTTCTACACGGTTGCCAACCGCGTCCCGACAGAGGTCACCTTCGTGGTTTACAACCGTATAGTTCGTGGTTTATGACCAAATTTCGTTTGACCTTCCAACGACCTTGGTTTGAAGAGCTGCGCTAGTGACCAAGGGCGAATAGAGGAAGTTGGGCCGGCGGCCGACCGTGTATTCGGCGAAGTGATTTCTCCCTTTTTATAGGGAAAAATTGCCAATAATAAACATATATAAAAAATTATTTCCAACATGTTGGGATATAGGGGTTTAAGGGTTTCCTATAGGGGGTCGAAAATTTCATTATTTTTGCGATAGGACGCACCATTTTCGAGATATAAGCAACAGTAGAAAAATAAAATACAGTACTGGTTTTGCACTGGAGTCGAAGTGTTGGTGTGAATTTTAGTTCATGCCAACTAATTTTATTCCACACGTTTTTAATCGCTTTTAAAAATAGTCAGATTTAGTTGGATACACCAAATTTTTTGGTGAAAAAAAATCCCTAAACCAAGCAATTTTTATATTGTTTTAGGGAATTTTAGGGATAATTCATTAAGAATCTGGGGAAAAATTAAAAACGTAAGTGGAAACACTGGCTCGTGTATCACGACAGAATGGCATGTTGGCGACCATGTAGTTGCAACAGCTCTGCCCGGTCGCCAACCAAGGTGACCTCTGTCGGGACGCGGTTGGCAACCGTGTAGAAGGCCTTTTACTTCAATGGTATTAGAATAACATAGTAGCCTTGAACTGATGCTGCAGCATTACCTGGTACTTGCAGGATACCCAACTCCTCACCAACTTAGAGCAGTGGTATCGTGTTTGGGCTCATTGGAATGGTCTTAATAAATAGGTTATAGATATTATATATTTATCAGGGTGTGATATGGAGAAGAAAAAATAAATCAGGGTTAATTAGTAACTAACTTGACTGTAGGAAAAATACGCACAGTTGCGCAGATTTATGCGCGGCACGTGTCGATCGTAGCGTATGTACTAGTAATTAGTATACAAAAAAGTTTAAAAAGCAGGAAATAAAAGTTAAATTAAAAATTTAAAAAACCCCCGACACAAACAAAATCCTTTAAAAAGTTTCAAAATAAAATATTATACTGGCCGTTTATGTTTAATATAATTTGTAGTTAATATTTTGTCGTCGCATCGGGGGTCGGCATGCTATTGTAGAAAAGATATTTCATTCGTCAACCCCCGATGCGACGACAAAATATTAACTACAAATTATATTAAACATAAACGGCCAGTATAATATTTTATTTTGAAACTTTGCTTTTAATTGTGAAACAGTCCAAAAAGTGTACATTTTACAGACAATATTATTCAAAAACAGCAATAACAAATTCACATAAACATCAACACAAACTCTACTAGGCAGAGTCGATGCTAGCGACATCTATGTCGACCTTTGAGTTTTTCTTCCCATACACGGCACAGAGTACTTTTACTATATGGGCAATACACGGTCTACGGTCTACGGTAATGATTCATTTCCGTGTAATTTTCTACGGTAATTTTAATTATGAACTACCGTGTAACAGTAATTTAGTAAAATAATGAAATGTAATACTTAAAACGATTTCCCCGCGTGGGGGAATTTTCAAAAATACGGATTATCTTTACGACTAAATGCTAATGTGTTTCTGTTAGTAGTTTGTCCGCTTAACCATAATCAAAACTGGTTGTTTAATAGTGAATCCATAAATCGCAGAACCGTTGCGCCTTTGGTTGCGCTGGGTCCGGAACGGGTTGCGCGGTTGCGCCAGTGAATTTCAGTCAGTTCGTTCAATCTGTGTTACAGTGTTTGGTTATTTGAGTTACGACTGCAACTGATATTTATACAAAATGGACAGCGACTCCGATAGTTATGTTATGATACTGATAAAGAAGCGTCATCTTCCAAGAATAAATTTCTTGTGGAAAAGTTGTAAATCTACCTAACTTAGAGAGAAGTTATTAATGATTTCAATGATCATAATGCTATGAATACATAATATCTGTTATAGCCGCGAATCATATTTTGATCAAGATACAACCTGACACTGACCTGCAAATTGCAAAAGCGTAAAAAAAAAAAATTTCACGAGCAGCAACTAATACCCATATTCTAAGTCGTAGCCTCGAAACCTCCTCGACTCACAACTCAGTCGAGGAGACCTCAAGGCGTGCCTAGAAAGATCCTCAAAATCGGTATTCATAGTCATAAGACTAAGGAAATTATGAGGTTCCTTGAATGAGTGTGAGTCGAGGTGATACGTCACGAAAACGTCATCATTTGGAGGAATGTTCTGTTTATTATATTGGCTAAACTTATTTTTAAACAGTCTGTGAGCGCGGTTTTCAAATTGAAGTGTCACATTTGTCAAATGAAAGTAAACTGATAAAAATAAACAAACTGTAATATTTAACCACTTGACCCAAAAACTGTGTCCTGGATAAAAAATAAGGTGCAGGTCTCAAGCCACTTGAGAATGGAACGTAAAAACACTTCTTCATTAGCGTTTCCTAAAATATTTGTGTTGTGTTAGTCGTTGTATTGTGTGTTAGTTTTACTTGCTCGAAATGTCTGGAACTGGAAGACAGTTTTTTTGTGACTCTGAAAAGATTTGTCTTCAAGAGTTGATCGTGAAATATAAATTAAACTCGGTGGCAACGACTATGGCGAGTCCAGCAGTTAAAAAAGTTGCATGGGCGGTCAGTGGATACGAAACAGACTTAGAAAAAAATCACTAAAAACCATCGCCTTATCAAGCCTTCGGGATCCGGTGGGATGTGGGAGTAGTAGGGTGGAGGAACACCATGGGATACCTTAAGTCCATTGACCTTGACCTTGAACTCAAAGTCAAAATTTGATTTATTGATTTGATCCGGCGATTCCTAAGCTGGCTACTAGACAGCGCGTCACACATGACGTCGACTAATCGTGTAAACTAGTGATTCTTATAATGCAAAGTTATAATGTACTAGCTGCCCGTCCCGGCTTCGCACGAGTAGCACCAAAATCAGCCAAATCGGCCCAGCCGTTCTCGAGTTATAAAATTACAACGAAAAGTGGCATTGATTTTTATATATTTAGATAAGCCTAGTATTTTTGTTAGTTATAAGTTTGATATTGAAAAACAATTATACATGTTTGACATCTTTATTGTTAGAATGTTTTTGAAATTCTGCATCATGTTTCTGGACCTGTTGTAATACAATAATAATAGCAATATGTACCTATAATAATTTGGGTGACAAAATACCCTTTACATAAATACATCACGGACTAATTGGACTTGGGTTTATATTACACCACAAACACATAATTATTATCACACCACACTTGGGTTTGGTAATGCTCCCTGTAACATCTACATGCAACTCCCGCCTGGTGAAAATCGGGTGTATGGACGCCAGCCTTTTGCAACCCGGGAACGTCGAGGATAAAGGACTAGTACAGCTTCATTCACGTCAGCTACAGCAAAGCCCTTGCTTCGGCACTGATTAGACCATGGCTTCTTCTCTCTCAATGTCTGTAGGTACAACCGGGAAATATGCATGATATTAGAAGCCTTCCGCTTCTAAAACTAATTTTCATTTTCATCATAAAACTCAATTTGTTTTTCGGCATCTCGTAATTAGCGTCGTAATACGTAATTGTATGGATTATCGTACAAATATTCAAGAAACTATTCAAATGACATTACGAAAATCGGATAAAATACGCCTTTTTTTGGTAAAAAAGTTCCTCAAGGTAGATCGCGATGTACCTTATATTTGACAGATGGTTCCTCAACTCAAACTCACCTCGAGTGAGGAATCTGTTTATGATGAGGGGTAAAATTGCAACTATGAATATCAAACTACCTAAGTGAGGTTGAGTCGAGTCGAGGAAATCATGAGGTTTTGACTTAGAATATGGGTATAAGTGGTTAATTATAATTTTGACTACAAATCACAGACATATAAAGTATATGTCTGTGCTACAAATATTGAAATTCATGGTCCTTTCTTTTACTTTTTACACGATATTTTTCAAATGTGTCTACGGTAATTCGAGTCTGAAACACGGTATTTTTAATCTATTGACACGGTAGTTATTTTTTTTCATCTGGTAACACTGCTGTCTTCTGCCATCAATGTGTCACTGTCAAACTAAATTGATATTCTTTTACCACTACTTCTGCTTGACACCGGTCAGTGTTTTTATTAATCAAAGTATTTTACTGCAATCCTGCAATAAATCGCAAATCTTTTATTTATTCATAAAATTGTTATTCATATGCTAGATTTTTACTTATCTATTTCGTGTTTCCGTTTTTTAGTTGAAGTTGTGGTTATCCAAACATGGGGAAGGGTAATAATATGATCCCTAATGGGCATTTCCATAAAGATTGGCAACGCTTTGTGAAGACCTGGTTCAACCAACCAGCAAGACGTTTTCGCAGAAAACAAAACAGGATCAAGAAAGCTAAGGCCATTGCTCCACGTCCTGCTGCTGGCCCATTGAGACCTGTTGTCCGATGCCCAACTATTCGTTATCACACGAAGGTCCGTGCGGGTCGTGGATTTACTCTCCGTGAAATCAGAGTAAGTTTTTTTTTGATATTACGAGTTATTAGAACCCCTAACCAACATAGGAAATGCTGATAAATTTACAAACAGTAGCTGCAATTGCCCAGTAGAAAGTACCAATACGCTACTTTCTTCTGAGCCAACTGCTCAGCTGCCTTTGTCTTGTAGATGTTTGGAAACTTGTCCCATGAAACAAAATAAATCTCACATCTTGTTTTGTTGCATTGAACAGTATTTTTGTTTAGCAGAGTTCAAGATTTATTGTTGGCTGCATTCTCATTGTTCAGAAACTTATTCAATATATTATATGTTTTGTGTAGAGATTTGTCGTGTTTGATGTTCATACTGTTGTTTAGTTTGTGTCTTGCATTTTATCTATAGCTTTAGTGCAAAGTTGAGTGTTGTCCAAATAAGAAAAACTTTGAAATATGTATAAAAACGTGATGCTTCATTAAAACAGAAACTATTACTTATGAAATTGGGTTTTAAAATATGTCATGAGTAGTGATCGGATATTCGGATGCATATTTACCTAAAGTTACATTTTGGGTATGAAATTATGGAAGTGGCTTTAAATAAATATTTTTTCTATATATTAATCCCGGATTTTATTGAATTCCGGGATCAGATACATGATATGGAAACAACTTATCAGCCCTCTTATGAAGGTTACTTTTGCGGATTTAACATATAAATTTATATACCTACTGTAAACATTTTTTAATGAAACTCTCAAGGCTCCAAATTGTTTGTGGCTATGTGCTTTGCCAATTTGGCAAACTACTTTACAAAATTAGCTAGCATTTCTATAATCAAAAAGTACTAAACAAATCGATTCCGGAATCGCGAAATTTTTGCGATCGATACAAAGAGCATTCCATATTAGCCAACACCTGCACGTAAGTAAATATACATTCGATTCTCTAATCAGAACTCAAAATTTGTCGATCCCGGAGTCCTGGGATTTTTTTGGATACAAAAGTGCTTTCCATTATAGCCAACACCTCAACTTTAGGTAAATGTGCATCTGAATATCTGATCTCTGGTCATGAGATATAAATAGTCAAACAAATTTTAGCTTAACAAGTTGTGTGATTAAGCAAACGTGGATCGATACACAGACAGAATACAGATAATTTGACATGTTGAATGACTGTTATTTAATGAAGAAAGAACAAAATAAATTTTCTTAATAATTATTTTATAATGTTGTGAAACCTAGTCACATTTAAACTATTTATGTTGTAGCACCATGGTCTTAAATATGTACCTACTTGCAATTTTTTTTCAAATAATTTTGTGGTACTATGTTATTATGTAGCTGTGAATGGATTGATAGTTTCGTATCCCACTCATACCAGTGTTTGTATGCTTTATTAACCACGTACTGTCAAAGACATCACTTTTAAATTTAAACAGATGTCTTTGCCCAAAATCAACCAACCAAATTGTCTTTGGGCAATCATTGCATAGTCCTAATAAGTGGCTATGTGTTAGTTGGAAGTTTAATCCATTTTTTGATTATTACCACAGAACTAGACATACTGATTACATGGCACGTAACTTAATGATAAATAAGATGCTGTGTCTGACAAAATGGTTCATTCAATTCTAAAGTAAAACCATTCAGTAAATTCTAATCATTATAATAGGTTTAATCAATTCAATTTTTTTTCTTTGACGTTATGGTGCCTTTCCATGCTTGCCAAGGCTCAGCAAGCGTCCACAAGTACGCACGACTACACATCAAGCTATACTTTTGTAGTTTTTTTTTGATTGGTGATCTCCCATTGTAAACGATTTCCGTACAATGTGAGGTCAGCAGGTGGAACTAGTCGCGGGCTCGAACTCAATGATGGGCATGGCCAAAAACCACGCTGTCTCACCTGGCATCGTGTCCGACAGAAATAGTATCAGTGATGAGCAGTTAGAAGCTGGTCTACATGGACAACGTATAGTTCGCACGCACAGAAACACCGTACTGACCAATTTTAGTAAAACAAGCGCGTCAAAAATTACTAAAAGGCCTTTGGAAAAAAGGTTTTTCTGAAAAAACCACTGCTTATATCAATAATTGATATAAGCAGTGGTTTTTTCAGAAAAATAAGATAATTATCGAAGATTTCAATAAATTGTATTTGTAATGATTACAAATAAAATTTATTGAAATCTTCGATAATTTTTCTGTGTCGGTACGGATTTTGTTTTCGAGATTTGACACTTCTTGTATTACTTATTTACGCCTAAAGTTGCGTTAAAATTAGGGTTTAGTCCATGTTCAACCACCACAATCTTTACCCCCGACCATGTTGAACCCCTAAACGTTGTCCATTTTTTAATGTATGGACCCAACCCTCAATGGACAGTAAAACACAAAAGTTTTTCTCATCTTTAAAGTCACATTTTTAAAGTCTGCCTGCCTATCCTCTATTTGCCCTACTACTTTGAAATACAAGTGAGTATATTCTATCTCATTAGTAGTTGGTCGATTATTACAAGTGCATAACTTTTAGTTATATAAAAAAGATTTTATTGAAGTGACTTTGAAAAAAAAAAAAACATCCCAAGCTGTAATCCAACGAAATTCACAGTTGATTTCGAAGCAGCTGTTATATCAACAATCCAAAAGAAAAGACATTGACCAAACCTGGTATCGCTATTTACTCTGCTGTGACTTAAGTTTATAATGTTGATAAATCTTGTTTTTAATTATAATAATTTTATCTGGTAATGCGAATCCTTAAATTCTCCAGATAAAAAAACACCATAAAAGTATTAGTTTTTATTTCGATTTCCTATTTTACCCATACATAGTTTTTTTTTCACGTAAGTAAATATGTCACATGTCATTGGCTTCAAAGAGTATGTAAACAATAAAACCTTCTTGACTTACGCAAAATAATTTATTTACGCATCGAACTATTGAAATTATAGTTCAATAATTAGTAACAAAAGATATTAATAACAACTAATTATTATTATGACATTGTAATAATAATCTGTAGGTGTTAAAAGTACCTTATGGTTATGACAAAGGCAGAATGTATTGAGAGACCTTTGCCTGTTTCATTCATCAATAGAAACTCTTTCAAATAGAACAAACGCGCGCCATAAGATTCTATGCGCGCGCATCCTGAGCAAAACATGCTGGCGTCCGGCGAGTTTTCTCTCTCTAGCATGTATGCACGTCCCATTCGTTTAGTTTTAAGTACAGTCTCGAACGGTAGGTCTTTAATAATAGTTTATTATTATTGTATAATTAATTTAATGATTTCCTTTTATGTTTTGAATGACATAGGCCATTATTATTTTGCAATTTGGATTTAATTTAATAACTTATGTTATGTTTCTATGTCACATAGATTATTTTTTAATTGAAGACTGAAATTGTCCCAACACTTACTTACGGCAAATATAAATGTAGGTACCTATATATAAAAATCAAAAAAAGAAAGTTAAAGTGAATAAGAATATTCTGATTCACTTTAACTTTTTGCTTGTCTCGATAGACAAATAAATATTGTAAACCCATCCGGGTTTAATTAACCACTTAAAGAAATAACTAACGTGAACACATTTTGCATAAAGATAAGGTCTGGTCTGGATTATAGTATATTTACATAAGCGTAAACAAGTACCCATATCAATTAAAATAAAATGGGTGCGGGTGAATCTGCGGGCAGAAACCAATATGTGGTAGAAAAACATCCATTGCGCTTTTTATGCGACTGTACGTGCGCCAATTATTAGCGCCAATTTTTGAATGCGCAGGTTCTACTCTGTGACTTCTTGTATTCTTTCCACCGATTGTGCTTTTGTTTGTTTTTGTGAATATTTGAATTATTTGATTAATTTCATTTTCTCGAGCAATAAATAATCATTATAATTGCGTTACATTTGAAAGTTGCTCACTATGGGAGACTCAGTTCGTCGGTGTATTAACTGTTCGATTCTTCTGCGGTATTTACGTTGGCAGTCATTGAGAGAAGTTAGTGAAAATGTCTACAATACTCTGGCTTTTTGGATTTCTCCAACACCGGTAAGTCGATAATTCTCAAGTTTTTACTTACTTCTAAAGCCCCTAAATCAACCTTTATTTGTCGGAATTGAGGTCGGAATTGACGATCATTCAAAATACTAAAACGTCATTTTGTCAAATTCGTATTTTGAATTTACCAGCATAAAATGACCAAAAGTCAGTAAGAGATTCGATACTAAACCTAGATTTTGAGACCTAATTACCGTGAATTGCCGAGATTTTATGATAAAATGGTAAATTACATTTGAAAGCCCTCAGATCATTCTCTAAATTAAATCATAAATCTTTGAGTCACAGCATGTTTCGTAGCGATACTAGGTTCCTTAGTCGCTTGGTCAATCTCTTTTCCTGAAGCATCAATAAAAGGATGCTATTATCATTTTAATAGAGCGATTTGGAAGAAAGCAGAAGAACTTGATTTATGTAAAAACAAAATTACTCGCAAACACGTAGCTTTACTGACAGTTGGCTCATCTACCTCCGGAGGCTGTAAGCGACGGATTTCTCTATATTATGGAATATAGTCCTACTGACAAAGCTGTAACTTTAATAAAAATTAATAATTATTTTGTAAAACAGTGGTTGGAGAATAAGCTAGTGAAAGATAAATGGTGTTGTTTTGCTGAAAGGCATCGCACCACAAATAAGTTAGAAGGTTGGCACGCCATGTTAAATTGGGTGTTAGGTAAATCCTCTAATCTAGTTAAATTTTTTAAAACTTTAGAAGAGGATTCTATTTACCAAAAAAACGTAAGCCAAAAAAAGAATGACAGATCAGAACATGATGAAATTGACAGGAGGATAAATTATATTATAAACCGTTTAATAAGTGGTGAAATAACGGTAAATCTTTGTCTGGAGAAATTGAGTCCATTTATTTTTTAAACTTTTCACACGCATGATGATTTATGGTATGTAAGCCCGCCACACTATTCCCAACCACTGCAACTCCTGAAAGCCTAGGCCAATAGGCACAAAGGGACGTTTACAACTGGGAGAAGCTCAGACTGCCAAGAACCACGGATAAGATTGCGTTCATTCTGCCGAAGAATACACTCTCATAATACCTCTACTACTCTCCTAATACCCACTATCTGCACGTCATAATATATGACGTGCAGATTGTTCGTACTCTCAGTCAGATGTAGAACATTGACACAAAGGCCAAACAATCCAAAATGATAAACCTCAAGTAACTCATCATCATGATTACCAACAGCTACTCATACCTGTAAAAATGTGTAAAAGATTAATTTTAAAGAAAATAAAAACACTTCTGCTCTCAGTATTACTTTAATGTCATTATTAGTTACCTGACAACAATGGGTTGAATACGGACAAAGAAAAGATGACCTATGTATTGAAATCCATGTTCAACCCCCCAGAGGTTGAACATGGACTACGTTTAGGGGTTCAACATGGTCGGGGGTAAAGATTGTGGTGGTTGAACATGGACTAAACTAAAATTAGCAAGAAAAACGAATCTTTATTGGCTTATAACTTTTTAATGGCTTTTTATTTTATTATTCTGCTTCCGTACAGACAAAATTAATAATGAGACCTAACGATATCATGTTAAACTTTGAATGTACGATGTCAAACAGTGGAGTAAAACCCCTCCGAAGTATGGAAAAAATATCAAATTGTTTCACCTTAAACTGGAAATGTATAGCTTGATGTGTAGCCGTGTGTACAAGCGTGTAGACTAGAGAGGGTGTTTGGCTTGGCTTGCGTGAGCTTGTGGACGCTTATCTCTGATACGATCCTGGTGTCGGTTTTTGGACACAGATCAAAGGGCGCTTGCGGCAAGCGCTTACGACGCATTCACACGTTGGTGCGCGTTTAGCAGTGCTGCCAATCGCGGGGAAAATCCCTGATTTGCGAGGAATTGAGGATTAGCGCGGGGAGAGCGCGGGGAATGACAAAAATCGGGGAATTTTGGGGAATCCAGACTAATTTTTCGGTAGGCTAAAACTATTTTATGTCGGGTAATACTTACAACTAAAAAATCATTTTCGGAATTGACAGATACAGCTCGACACTACTAACATAATTTTTAATGGCACGCCACTCAAATAGTCAAGTATTTGTTTGGTTGACGATTTTTAAATTGGCGCGTACGGTTGAAATTTTAAATAAAATTATAGAAAAGTGCCTGAGAGAATGAAAGAACCTGTTAAAAAGTGCAGCAATTTTGTACAAAACAGTGCTTTTATTCCAAAAATATCATTTCGGGGAATTTGTGGGGAATGAATCAAGAAGAAGCGGGGAATTTCGGGGAATTGATAACGCTGACGCGGGGAATCGAGAAATTTTTATTGGCAGCACTGGCGTTTAGTAGTCATTGTGATCTCGCGACGAGCGCATGTTTAGTTCTTTGTTTAAAATGAGTGGCTGGTCAAACAAAGAGAGTCTATCGTTTCTGGAATATTAACAAAGCGAATCGTCTATCTGGAACTCCTAAGACGTTAATCAACGACACAAGTTCGGTGTCCGCCATGCTTGGGTGTACGTAGCACACTGACGCATTTCACAAGCATGAAAACGACTTCCAAATGCCAAGCGAGATTTGTGGACGCTTGGGGCTTGAAGATGTTTGCTAAGTCTTGGCAAGCATGTAAAGCCGGCTTTACATTTTTTCCTAAAGAAGATTCTATACTATTTTCATTTATGTTTCTGACACAGTGAAAGCATTCCAATTAGCAAATACAATAACATAGTTTGATGATTTCTTTGTTTATGTTTCAGGCATCTGGTCTTAACCCTGCTTTTGCCAGAACTATTGGTATTGCTGTGGATCCTCGCAGACGTAACAAATCTGTGGAGTCACTGCAAGTCAATGTTCAAAGGCTAAAGGAATACCGTGCACGACTGATCCTGTTCCCGAAGGGCAAGAAGGTATGTTATGAATAGTGACCGACCGAAGGTTCGGTTTCGATTTCGGCAAGAAAATCTAGTTTCGGCATCAGTTTCAGTTTCGGCAGAAATCGGCCGAACCTACGGCCACACCGAAACTCCGCGTACGTGAATTATCGCGCATCGTTCGACTGACTTCGGGTGAATTCGTGGATCGTGTGTGGTGGACACTAAAATAGTGTGTAACAAAAAGCTAATAATGGCGGGCGGGCCATCAACAGCTTTTTGTGACACACAATTTTTTGTTCCAAGAAGTAGTGAAAATTTTTAGTTTTTTTTTTCAATTATTGTTTTTTTATCATTTAACACGCGTTGAACGTCTGTGTATGTGTAAAAATGAGCCAAATTTCAGTTAACCATATATTTTTAACATGTCTAATAAAGTTTCGGTTTCGGCCGAAACTGAGATAGATACCGAAGATCCGTTTCTGGTTTCGGTAGAAAGTCCTGCCACCCATAATACATTGCAGTTGGCACTAGACTAGGTAACACTAATTGCGATTTTCCATTGCCAGTCCCAATCTTGCTCAAATGACGACAGAATCATTCAGTAAGACAGTGACTACTTTCACTGTCTGATAGCCGATCTAGCTAGGTGTTATATCTGGAAAAATTCGTTTTCTCTATTTACACCCGAGCAGAGCTTGGTCGCCAAGGTAATTTAATATAGTCTGTTAATTTCATACCGTTATATGTAATACACTTGATAGATATACTACTCTGTCAAAAAAGTACCGGGAAAAGATCAATAATACACAAAATGTTAGTTATTCATCCAAATTTAATTTATCACCTTCAAAGTATGCTCCTTCAGAAACGATACACTTACGCCAACGAATAATCCAACCATATAAAAAAAAATTTAACGCATTTTCCGGAATTGAGTTTAGTTCTCGTCGCGAAATCTGTTTTATTTCAGTTTCGATTCATTTTGAAGGCAAACCGAAGTTTGTTGACTAGTTTGCATGTCAAACCCGTAAACCTACGTCTCGTCACCAGTAACAATGCGTTTCATGAATGTTGAGTCGGAATTGACTCGTTCTAGCATGTCTTCAGTGACTCTTATGCAATTGAGTTTTTGGAGAAAATTCGGTCTTTTGGGACTAGCCGAGCGGCAACATGTTTCATACCCAAGTAATTATTTAAAATGATACGGATCGACACGTGAGACACAGGAAGTTCAGCAGCTATCTCTCTCAAACTTGAATGAGTTCAGTCACTATTTCTTTCACTTTTGCGATGCTGACTTCAATTGAAGTCGTTGATGGCCTACCAGGGCGAGGCAAATCTTCCAGCATATCTCAACCGCTTTTGAACGCTTTGTACCACGTATAAGCACGTGTTTTTGATAAAGTCGATTTGCCGTAAGCCTTCTGAAACATTTTCAGTGACTTCGAACATGAAATTCCATTGGCGATGCAAAATTTAAGACAAACTCTTTGTTCGCTGTTTTTGTCCATTATGAAATTCGCCATACACAGATATGATCTAACTAAAAACAGTACTGTATTTAATCTAAATGACAGAAGCAACTCAAACTCAGCGCCAAAATGGAAAACAGTTGTGCAAATCAAACAACAACAAAAAAAAACAACATTTTATTTGGAACCATAAACAAATCATCCATTCCCGATACTTTTTTGACAGAATGTATATCTTGACTGATTTGATTGACCAGGACCTGTTGCATTAAATCTAATTGCCAACATCACATATTGCACGCGTAGCATGAGGACCGCTTTGTCGACGGTAGACAAAAATGACGTTCCGTGTAGACAGTACGACGGCAGCAAAGTAGAAAGAGTCAACTGCAGTTTTTACGAAATTCACTCTTTGACATAATTCGACTGAGAATTCTTGGTTTTGTTATAGGATGCTTTTACTGTTTAATTATCAATTTTTACTGATATTAAGTCACGTTAAACACAACTGTGTTGAAGTACCGTGTTTTAGAAAAAATAACATGACAGTAATATTGGCCTTATTTCCTTGGTAATATGTTAATATTACCAAGGAAATAAGGCCAATATAGCAATATATATAAAATAGGAGAAGATAGCTTTGTTCTTCTATTAGTTATTTAAAAAAAAGTTATTTAAAATCATGATTTTGTAGACAACCATGTATACTTTGTGACCGTCGAGTAGAAGATTTCACTACCTTAGACAACTGTCAGTTGTCAGTCTGATTTTGACAATTTGGTATAGAAAACTTTCTTCCAAAATACTACATATAAAAGTTCCTAGACAAAGATAGTTAGAAACGAAAGACAAAATTACAGATTGAAGAAAGATTTCTATGGTGCGATGTCAAAAATGGAAAAAGGAAATGTCACTTTGTATAGAAAGAGCTGTGTCTATTCTTCGTAGACATAGAAAACGCCATGCTACGCGTGCTGTAGGCCTAACATGACACACGCGAAAAATTTTCTCTGTCGCGCGAGTAATTGTCGTCTATTTCAGCACTTTACTCGTTTTCTGACAGCGCTGCCATACAAAATAGTCGACTCGTTCTGTCTAACTTGATGTTTTGTCGACAAACCCTAACATGGCACCTTAGTTATCTCGATTTTTGACGATCCAACACGAGATAATCTGTGATTTTTCGGTCATTTTGTCTTATTAACTCGTCCTCGATTTTGACGACGAGAAGAGTAGACAAAAATATGATACAAAAAAACTCCAAAATAACATGGCAGTTTCTTAATAAAAAATAAAAAAATTAATTAATTTAAATCATAATGTTACTTTATACTTGAATAAATTTTATTATATTTATTTAGGTAGATAGATATAATACTCTTACATAGGGTGACCAATGGGCGGTCTTATCGCTAAAAACGATCTTTTACAGACAACCTTTGGATGGATTAAAGTAAGAAGGTCTTTTACATTTATTTATTTTATTATTGGACTTGTCATCTTAGTCATCATTAATTTATGTTACAATATAATTAAAATACTTTCGGAGGAGCTCGTGGCTAAGTAAGAACAAGCCGCACAGGTCGATCCATCAGGTTAAGCTACGCTTGCCGGGGTTGGTCAGTGGATGGGTGACCATCTTTACATACCGAGACTCCTCCGTGCCTCGGAAAGCACGTTAAGCCGTTGGTCCCGGCTGTCATTTGTGGATCTTTGACAGTCGTTACGAGTCGTCAGAAGCCTGAAAGTCTGACACCAGTCTTACCAAGGGGTATCGTATTACCCAGTTACTGGGTTGTGGAGGTCAGATAGGCAGTCGCTCCATGTAAAATACTGATATTCAGCTGCATCCGGTTAGACTGGAAGCCGACCCCAAGATAGTTGGGAAAAGGCTAGGAAGATTGATTGAAGATTGATTGATAATTAAAATACTTTGTTTTACAATTTTTACTGGAACGACGTTTTTATATGGAATTTTTCACTTTTTGTATGGAAAATAAGAAAAATTATTACCTACATGTTGAGTGTCAGGGGTTTTATAAAGGGGGTCGAAATTTTCATTATTTTTGCGAATGTCCGTTTCAACCGCTCGGCCAACTCATAAAATTTGATGAAACTTTGCCAGGAATTAGTGGTAATTTGTTACTATACACACCTCTTTTCCTGAATTTGTTGCAAAAAAAACTAAGACGCTATGACCAAAAATAGTTGGCCGCTAGAACCGCCACTTGCCGTAGTCATCGCCTGTGATTACACAGAAACTAAAGAATGCAGATAGGCGAACGATGCATCAAAAGAAAGGTCTTAATTTGTTGTATTTGTTGCAAAAATAAAAAACATCAAAACGTAAAATAACAAAAAGTTATGCTATATTTAGTTTCCAGGTTAAGGATAGATAGGTATCTCAGCATAAATATCAAATTAACAGGGGCTAATGTGTATATGTGTATGGACAATTAGTTGCTAATTTGTTGCAGCGAATAAACAAGTAAAATACTAGAAAATAAGTTCAATAATTTGTTAAGAGTCGATTTTAGTTGGCCGCTCGGACGGCAATACGCCTAAAATACAATGGCGTTTATTTCGTTATTAAAAATAGGTTCAAGCTTAGTTAAAGTACTAATCGACAGGTAACGTAACCTAGTTTGGATAAATGTGGCGAAAATAACGGTGAAATTCATATTTTAGGAGATATTCACTGAAATATAGTAGTATGAAACTGTATTAGAGTAGGGTGACCATGAATTTTCACAATGAAGTGTGTCTGAATCGTGATTATTGAAATGTTCGATAGTCATCTCATATCTTAATGTTTTAGGGCAAGTGCTTACACTTTAAGGCATCTTATAGCATACTTTATGAAAGTCAAAGTCACAAATCGATAAAAATTTCTTTGTCAACTAATCTAATCAACACAGAGGCAAAAAATCAAGTAATGCTTTTGAACGGAGCACATGATATAGAGCAAATTTACAACTGTAGATCAGAAATAGAAAAACTTTTTTCCCAAATAAAGTCTACAATTGCAATGTGGCGGCAAGGTGTATTTGAAAAAATATTTTTTTATTTTTGACTTTGACTTTCATAAAGTATGCTATAAGATGCCAGCACTTGCCCTAAAACATTAAGATATGAGATGACTATCGAACATTCCAATAATCACGATTCAGACACACAGTGAAAATTTTTAGTTTTTTTTTTTTCAATTATTGTTTAATAATTGAAAAAAAAAAAACTAAAAATTTTCACTACTTCTTGGAACAAAAAATTGTGCGCCACACACGATCCACGAATTCACCCGAAGTCAGCCGAACGACGCGCGATAATTCACGAACGCAGAGTTTCGGTTCGGCAGATTCTCTGCCGAAACCGAACATTCGGTCGGTCATTAAATAATATAACCTTTTTCAGGAATGTACCCAATTACCAATCATTCTGTATTATGTCATTTTCATTGTTGTATTCTGTAAAACTTAATTTTAATGTATTTGTTGTCCTCTAGGTATTGAAGGGAGAAGCAAATGAAGAAGAACGCAAGTTGGCCACTCAGCTCCGCGGTCCACTTATGCCGGTACAGCAGCCAGCACCTAAGTCTATTGCTCGTGCTATTACTGAAGAAGAAAAGGACTTCAAGGCATACCAGTACCTAAGAGGGGTATGTTTATTTTTTAATCTTGCATTTTGTTCAAATTTGAATGTAAATTGTTTCACATAATAACTAACTATTATTTTCACAGGCTCGGTCAATTGCCAAACTTGTCGGTATTCGTGCCAAGCGTCTGAAGGACGCAGCGGAAAATCCAGATGACGTCACTAAAGCTCCTACTGCAGTGAAAGAAACTAAAGCTAAGAAGTGATGATAAAAAAATAAATCTATAAGTATATAAATCTCTTTTTTACCTTTTCCACTACATAATTTTCTACCTTTTTTAAATCTTACCTTATTTTTTAAAGTTTTTTAGTCAACCTAAAATTTTTGGACACTGCCTGGGAATAGCTTCGACAGAATTTATTCATTACAAAGCCACACGATAAAAATACAGTGTGTGTCAGGATGACTGGACCAAGAGAGATTTAAGAAGTTTGAGCAATACCAAGTTTTAGTACCTATTTGGATGTGACTCAGGCTGGCTGGACAAATCTTCAAAATAGCTCGCATTTAACTAGGTCAACAGGGCACTTTATGTGACGGCTAAACACCCTTATTTCAGAATTTGTGACTCTACAGAATCTTAGATAATCGATCGAAAACGTGTCCAGCCAGCTTGAATAACCACTTTTCGCTGGTCTCTCAATTTCGGTAACGGAAGTGATTTTGACGACTTTTTGCATATTTACGGGCGTCACATAAATTTGTGACAGGCATCGAGCCTCGAGAGCATCGAGCTAAAAGTTTTGTGACACGTACAGTGGTTTAGTAGAAAAATGCAAAAATCTGTGTCCAGCTAGCTTGAATTTATGTATAAAACTTTTGGCTGGCACTTGCGAATCGCAATAACGGTAGCGTTTTCGAATATGACTCCTTTAGTAACATTTAGTGACGCAATTTGTGACACAATATATACAATGTCGCCCATGCGCATGTGATGATGTGACCGCCCGTAATTTTCTGAATATTCATAAAAAATATCGAAAATAAACTTCAAAAGGGGGGTCTATCTATAACATCACAAAATTTTGAACACATTTTGAAGGTCGTAGATCATCAGGCGGCGGAGCGTTCATTCCCAGTCGCCCCCGCGGGGATTGCCACCGGAGGCAAATGGGAATAAAAATTCCCAGTCGCCACCGGCGGTGACTGGGAAATCATTGCCCCCATTTCAGTTTCATTCAAAAAAAGACAAAGTGCATTAAAGCACTTGCGTCTTTTTTTAGAGATTAGAGGCAGGTTTAGGATAAGTTACTTCATCCTTTTATTCTCTGCGATGGAGAAAACAATGTACAGCGAAAATGAAGTGGGGGCAATGACTTCCCAGTCACCGCCGGTGGCGACTGGGAATGAACGTCGCAAAATACATGTGTCCAGCCAGCTTGAACTCAGGTTGACTGGACAAGTTTTTATTGATTTCTCGTAAACCCTTACCCTAGTCGGAGTAATGACATGGCAGTATGGAATTAGTAAGTACTATCAAGGATGTGCATCTGGAACGAGGGCCCATTTTTTTTTCTTGCGGAACAAGTTGAAACTAATAGGGAATTTAGTTAAAAATTAGTAAAACTTAAAGCAATGGTTCATAAATTTCTTAAACGTGAATTAAAACTTTTATGAACAAATGACTTGGGCTCTCAGTCCAGACGCTTGCGTAAAGTGGCATAGCCTAGATCTCAGAAAGTACTATCTCTGGGTCAATAATTTTTATTTCAGAATTTAGTTAAGAATTTCTTAAATCTTTTAAGAAATTTCCAGCTCGCTAGAATATGATGTTACAGATTTATGGCGGTTTAACTGGGTCCCTCAGACTGATTTATTCCCTTGATGTCGAGTCCCGCCACGTCGAGCCGCCGCCACGTCTACTCTGAAAACTCCCCGCTTTTATTCCCGCCACGTCGAATCGTTGAAAAAGACAATTTATTACCGCCACGTCTACTAACTATTTTGATTTGTACAGTCGTAAAAAAATACTCATAGTTGGTTACATTGGAATAAATAGATAGGATCCTACATTATGATGTTTTGTTCCTTATCCATAGACGAAAAAGTACTAGGCTTGCATGAATTCACGATAGTATTTCAATAATTATAAACGTTGTGCACAATTTCTGAACAGTAACCTAACAAAAAGTACTAGGCATGCATGAATTCACGATAGTCTTCAATCACTATGTTATGGTTATAAACTATCTGTCTGCCTCATCCAAATCCTATAATGATTAAATACTATCGGGAATTCATGCAAGCCTAGTACTTTTTCTTAGGTTAGGTACTGCTCAGAAATTGTACACGTCTAATGATTGCAATAGGTACTTACTATCTTAAACTCAAGCAAGCCTAGTAATTTTTATGGGAAGTTTCACTAAGAGTATTTTTCTTACGACTACAAATAAAAATGGTTAGTAGACGTGGCGGTAACAAAATAGACTTTTTCAACGATTCGACGTGGCGGGAATAAAAGCGAGGAGTTTTCAGAGTAGACGTGGCGGCGATTCGACGTGGCGGGACTCGACATCAAGGGAATAAATCCTCAGACTGTACTGAGGAATCTTCCAAATATGAGTTAAACTGTCGAAATACGTAAATATGCCTTTTACATGTTATAGTTGAACATCTCTGTGAATTTGTTAAAAAGAAATAATGGCTCAAAAGTTATTGGTTGAAAAGTAAATGAAAGTCAAATTTTCTCAAAACGTCTGAACTGAGAGCCCAATGTTTTCGGCTTTATTGACTAGGCTCAACCTCATAGATTTATTCAAATGAGACCAAGTATTTTTACTATATTTTTACTAAAATTTGACATATTGTCCGTTGTTCTAAATGCCATATTTAATGAGAAAATGCATTATTAATTTTTATATAGAAACATATTTGGTAGGGTGACCATAATGCTCTTCTTAAGTACAAATTAGAAGAATTCAAAATAAGTTTGTAAAGCGCAGTCAGAAAGTCATAAATAAGCTAAAACCATATATTTACTTCTTTTTTTTAACAAGGGATTTTGACTTTTATTTACACACACGTATTTACATGATTTAAAAACAAACAGACTTAAAATAATATTATTAATATGTAAAAGTATATAAAAGAAGGGGAGGGGAACAATCATAGGGCATCAAAAAATTCGTTTGCATCGCTGTCAACAGGAAAAGTGCCCAAAAGACTGGCAGCATTGCCACGTTGTATAGCAATACTGATTCTTTGGCCGAAGAATAGGCCAGCCTTCTAGTCACGTGAAGAGTCGACCAACCGTTTGGCGATGTCTTGAAAAACAAAGTGGGCACCCGGACCCCATGGTTCTAGTGTTTCAACCCCAATTACAACCCCCCTATATTTACTTATAACTTAAACTCACATTTTACATTTTATAGGTTTATACTATGAGATATTATCTTAACACTTTGAAGGACAGTGTACATACACCCATAGGCGTCATAACAATAAAATTCGTCACCCGCCGCGCCGCCAGACGCTCGTACGATTCGCTCGGCGAATTTCGCCGGTCACCCCGCCCGCGCTCGCCGCGCCGTTCGCCGCTACGCGTGGCATGAGTAGTACCTTTCAATACATTTATTTTAGTCGCAAGACGCTTCGCCGTTCGCACTGCGCGAATATTCGCTGTAGCGAATGTCCCGTGGCCAGGCGGTAAGATAACTCTTTAGTATATCTACCTGCGGTTTTCAGCCCCTCTTTTTCATAGCTTAAGGGGTTTGAAGATTTTGGCCCTAAAATCTGCCACCATCTTTATTAACTAAAATATGATCTATACATGATGCAATTATGTTTTCATAGTTCAATATACTTACCTGAAGTAAAAAAAAAAAACGTAATGGGAACATCAAACTAATAAAAAGGTTTTAATTTAACTATTAATAGTCAAGGATCATTCGTCTAAGTAAATTTGAACTTTGTTGTCAAACAGTTAAACATAATTTTCAATAGGTACAACACTCTCGTTAGATCATTCGTCTAAGTAATTTGAACTTTATTGTCAAACAGTTAAACATAATTTTCAATACAACACTCGTTAGGCGTTAGGTATGTTCGTTACGGAATTTCTGGATTCGGTCTCCACGGTCAAGGCCCGCGATAGAAGCTATGCAATAGCTTAACAAAAAAATCCTTGTTTCAGGGTTCAGTTTCGACTTAAATTTTGGTGAATAACTCCGAAACGTGACGCTTTAGGATATTATGTTATATAACATTTTTTGTGTGTATGAGTGTCCTCTATCTAAATATATAATTTTCGATTATCACCGCGAATCAGAAAATAAATCAAAATGGCGGCCTCACGTTAGGGCCACCCTCCATACAAAAATCTTCAAACCCCTTTCTATAAAAAACGAAAATTAAAATAATATGATACGATTATTATTTTGATGCCCTATGATTGTTCCCCTCCCCTTCTTTTATATACTTGTACATATTAATAATATTATTTTAAGTCTGTTAGTTTTTAAATCATGTAAATACTTACGTGTGTGTAAATAAAAGTCAAAATCTCTTGTTAAAAAAAAAAAGTAAATATATGGTTTTAGCTTATTTATGACTTTCTGACTGCGCTTTACAAACTTATTTTGAATTCTTTTATTTTGTACTAGCTTTTTCCCGCGGCTTTGCTCGCGTGGTATTCGGAAAACCAAGGAAACGTACTACCGGGATAAAAAGTATCCTTTGTCCAGGTTATAAACTATTTGTCGCCTTATAAAAATCCTAATAGTAGCATAACGTAATGATAGAATGCTATCGTGAATTCATGAAACTTTTTGTTATGTTACTGCTCAGAAATTGTGCACAACGTTTAATGATAGAAATTGAGAGAAGACTTGTAGAGCTTGAGACTAAGTAATAACAGCCGCACAGGTCCACCCATCAGATTAAGTTACGTTTGCCGGGGTTGGCCTGTGGATGAGTGACCATCTTGACATACCGAGACTCCTCCGTGCCTCGGAAAGCACGTTAAGCCGTTGGTCCCGGCTGCCATGGATGGACAGTTGTTACGGGTCGTCAGAAGCCCAAAAGTCTGACAACCAGTCTTACCAAGGGGTATCGTAATACCCAGTAACTCGGTTGTGGAGGTCAGGTAGGCAGTCGCTCCATGTAAAATAATGGTATTCAGCTGCATCCGGTTACACTGGGAGCCGACTCTAACATAATTGGGAACAGGCTAGGCAGATTGATTGTCTAATAATTGAAATACTAGGTCGTGATTTCATGCAAGCCTAGTAATTTCTGTTAGGCTAGGTTAGGTACTGCTCAGAAATTGTGCAGTGTACGTTACCCCAGCAAGAAAGTGTCTCCTAGAGTTATATGAGTAGAACGTATAATTTGTGCCTTATTTGCTGTAAATGTGCCCCCACATAAAAAATGTGTGCCCCCTGTCGTTTTGGAAAAAAACGGAAAAAACGATTCTTGCTGGGGTAACGTTTTTCTAGCAGGAAAATTCTAAACGAATGATCGGAGAGAGAAAAATTATGCAAGGCCATAGAGCTTATTTGTGTGCCAAAATGTGCCCCCAAAAATAAAATCTGTGCCCCTTCAGGTTTTCGAGATATTGCATTTCCTGCTGGAGTAACGTTTTGATGAATCGTATATCTCTAAAACCATTGCATGTGCCCCTGTAGAATAAACATACACGAGTAGCTCTTAATGTGTGCCCCTTAGTGCCCCAATTAGATTTAAGAAAATATTTATAGTTTTCAAGTTATCGCGGTTTTATGAAAACCCAAAAAAACATCGCAGCGCTTAAATGAGACAAGGTATAAGTTCGCTGAAAACTGTATTCGGTCCTTCTTGACGCTAATAATAACCATACAAAGTTTCAAAACTTCACATGCATGCGTTTTTGAATAATCTTGCTAAAAGTCAAAACGATGGTGTCATAACGTTGACGGCAAAATACAAGGAACCAGCTCAATCCCAGATGTGTAGGTGTAAACCAAAATCTTGTGCCTTTAGTCAAAAATATATGGTGAAAATATTCAGCTTGGAATGTTTCGCATTAAGTAAATATTAACAAAAAACCAAAATATGTAAGCAACGGCTGGCTATCCGACCAAATATGAATGACTACTAAAAAGCGACGGATTCATACATATCGATGACCTTCTTTACTTTACTCACTAACCGGTTCACACGTGTTGTGCCTGAGTACAATGAAGTAGAAAAGTAATAAGTAATAGAATAAAGTTGTTATTTGATTATATCCTACTAGCTGTTTCTATGACCTTACACATGATTAAGTACATTATAAATAGTAGCCTAAGTGCTATATTCCAAGGTAAGCTATCTTCTCCATTCTAAATTTCATTAAAATACATCCAGTAATTTATTTATGAACGAAAGAAATACATCCAGATATTTGCCATTTGCCAGGTCTTTGACCAAAAATTTGATTGGTCCCGATGTTTAAAAAAAAAATAGTTCATGAAATGTGTGATGAATGTGAAAATGATGAAAATAAAACTACAAAAAATAGGTAGCTCTTTTTTGTATATAAATAAAAAGCCCGTATTTGTCTTTATATATATATATATTTATTTATAAGCCGTAGGTTAGATAAATTAACAGTAAGTCGCGGCTGTAAGACGTAAGTAGTTACAGAATTATAATCATCAAAATCACCAATACAACCGTCCAAGTTCATAAAGGCGTAGGAACAAAAACAAAAAATAATTCTGACTTGGTGTCGCAAGGAGTCGCTTTGTCTAGCTTGGAGAAAGTGAGACAGCTAGCACGCGTACGGTGTTAGTGTGACAGAGACAGTTACGTGTAACGTCGCACTATTATGAATAATAGGTACGAAGTGTTTGTTGACTAGGAAGTGCGTTTGGATTATTACTTGGTATTGGGAAACAGTTGCAGTTATGTCATGACGCCAAGGACACTGTTACGTTGAGTCGCGCAGTTGCACTGATACTGTTTGTTTACTTTTTTTTTAAGTTGGTTGAAAGTGGCGTATTAAGCATTTTATAACAATTACTAGCTGCCCGCCCCAGCTTCGCACGGGTAGGCCTAATTTGCAATAAAATAATCTTTTAAGTTAGATCAAACTGCACACGGTGTGCAAATTTGATTGAAATCGGTTAAGTAGTTTAGGAGTCCATTGAGGACAAACATTGTGACACGAGATTTATATATATTAAGATGTGGTTGTAGGGGTGGTGCATTTTATGGCACGATCTGCGGTGGTAAGTATTTAATGGCATTGTTTTGACTTATTTAAAAATACTTGTACACTTATCAAGTACTTGAATTTTTTTCATTACCCAAAATATAGCCAAATACCATCAGATAATTTGTGTACATTCGATGTTTACAGTTATATCTTTATGTGGTTTACTATACTTATACTTAATACTGATCTGTGATTTTTTGTGATGCGAATTTACTAATTATATGTTAGACTTAGATGAAAAACTGATCTGTGATTTAAATAATAATGACTACACAATTAATTCTCATTGCTACACAACGTGCAAATAATTTCTAACATTTATAGGTAGGAAATTTGATCTGTGATTTTATGCAATAATTACTTTAAGAATTAAAATTAAGGGAATAAAAATAATAATTTCCACATCAGCTGTTTCATTTATTATAGTCACAAGGTGCATTTAATATATATTTTAATTAGCCCCAAAACTTTTGAACGCGACTGTACGGACAACAGCTTAGGTATAATACGTCCAATAAAGAAGGTCATCGATATGTATGAATCCGTCGCTTTTTAGTAGTCATTCATATTTGGTCGGATAGCCAGCCGTTGCTTACATATTTTGGTTTTTTGTTAATATTTACTTAATGCGAAACATTCCAAGCTGAATATTTTCACCATATATTTTTGACTAAAGGCACAAGATTTTGGTTTACACCTACACATCTGGGATTGAGCCGGTTCCTTGTATTTTGCCGTCAAAGTTATGACACTATCGTTTTGACTTTTAGCAAGATTATTCAAAAACGCATGCATGTGAAGTTTTGAAACTTTGTATGGTTATTATTAGCGTCAAGAAGGACCGAATACAGTTTTCAGCGAACTTATACCTTGTCTCATTTAAGCGCTGCGATGTTTTTTTGGGTTTTCATAAAACCGCGATAACTTGAAAACTATAAATATTTTCTTAAATCTAATTGGGGCACTAAGGGGCACACATTAAGAGCTACTCGTGTATGTTTATTCTACAGGGGCACATGCAATGGTTTTAGAGATATACGATTCATCAAAACGTTACTCCAGCAGGAAATGCAATATCTCGAAAACCTGAAGGGGCACAGATTTTATTTTTGGGGGCACATTTTGGCACACAAATAAGCTATATGGCCATGCATAATTTTTCTCTCTCCGATCATTCGTTTAGAATTTTCCTGCTAGAAAAACGTTACCCCAGCAAGAATCGTTTTTTCCGTTTTTTTCCAAAACGACAGGGGGCACACATTTTTTATGTTGGGGCACATTTACAGCAAATAAGGCACAAATTATACGTTCTACTCATATAACTCTAGGAGACACTTTCTTGCTGGGGTAACGTACACAATTGTGCACGTGTCATCAACAGAATACCGTCTTGAGCTTCATTTGCAGCGCCACCTATCGGGCCCAATTGTGAATAGCAAATTTAAAAAAAATTGATGTCGTTGCGATGCAAATACAATATGTCAACCATTCTCACCCGTTATTATTTATTTTCGGTTTTAAGTAAGTATTAATACTGTGTTTCAAGTTAATCGGACCTCGCATAAAAAATCTTTCATACAAACTTTGACACCCTCAATCCCCGTTTAGGGGGAAAGCTTAGAAAAACTAAAAATGACAGACTATATGATTTACTTAGATAAGTATTCGTTCCAAGTTTCAAGTCTATTAACTCAAGGAATAAGATTTTGCATACAATCAAAATCCCCCCTTTTCACCCCCTTAAAAGTCGAATTTCTAAAAACCCTTTCTTAGTGCTTCTACGTTATATAAGGAAGCTGTGTGCAAAATTTCACGTTCCTAGTCCCAGTAGTTTCGGCTGTGCGTTGATATGTCAGTCAGTGACTCAGTCAGTCATAGACTTAAGAAGAGCATTATGGTCACCCTACCAAATATGTTTCTATATAAAAATTAATAATGCATTTTCTCATTAAATATGGCATTTAGAACAACGGACAATATGTCAAATTTTAGTGAAAATATAGTAAAAATACTTGGTCTCATTTGAATAAATCTATGAGGTTGAGCCTAGTCAATAAAGCCGAAAACATAGGGCTCTCAGTTCAGACGTTTTGAGAAAATTTGACTTTCATTTACTTTTCAACCAATAACTTTTGAGCCATTATTTATTTTTAACTAATTCACAGAGATGTTCAACTATAAGATGTAAAAGGCATATTTACGTATTTCGACAGTTCAACTCATATTTTGAAGATTCCTCAGTACAGTCTGAGGGACCCAGTTAAACCGCCATAAATCTGTAACATCATATTCTAGCGAACTGGAAATTTCTTAAAAGATTTAAGAAATTCTTAACTAAATTCTGAAATAAAAATTATTGACCCAGAGATAGTACTTTCTGAGATCTAGGCTATGCCACTTTACGCAAGCGTCTGGACTGAGAGCCCAAGTCATTTGTTCATAAAAGTTTTAATTCACGTTTAAGAAATTTATGAACCATTGCTTTAAGTTTTACTAATTTTTAACTAAATTCCCTATAAGTTTCAACTTGTTCCGCAAGAAAAAAAAAAATGGGCCCTCAGTCCAGATGCACATCTATCAAGGCACGACATGTCCTTCTTATTGCTACATACAGTGTGACAAAGTAAACGGGTTTTTGGAACGAAGTTCTTTAACGCGGTTTCATACTTGCGTCTGTCTTCTTCCAATTCGATAGAGAGAGAAAGAGAAAGTCTAAAATCTAAGATGGCGGCTGCAAAATTTTTCTCAATTTTCGTCATGGGTGTTGTTTCCGTAGTTTTCGATAGTGAGATCACAGTCGACACCCATGATGGAAAATGAGAAAATTTTCATAGCCGCCATCTTGGATTACCATTTAGACCTCACTGTTGGCTTTAGCACTATCAAAAACTACGAAAATGACACCCATGACGAAAAATGAGAAAATTTTACAGCCGCCATTTTGGATTTACATTTTGACTTCACTATCGGCTTTATCACTCAAACTGTTAGAAAATAAAAAATGAGCTGAAAGGTTTAGCACATCTGTATTAAAAAAGTCACTTATGATCCATTTCCAAAAATACAGTTATTTTGCCACTTTTAATCACTTCACACAACGTTCCTGACCGTCCACGTTAGATTTCGAATGTAAACTAAAAACCTTCAGGCCTAAAACATATAAAAAATTGTCAAAATACTGTTTTCTTTTACGCATGGCTGAAAACACGGGAGGCGTGTCATCTATTCGTATGGCGCTTGGCACGGCAGCCGTGTCACGTTATTTTTCTTCAGCGCCACAGCTATGTTTGACAAATTGGACATCGCAACGAATCAGTTAATAAAGAGAATACATAAAGAAAAATCATCTTGGTACCAAGTATGTATTTAATTCATTTAGGTCAGCTGACCTAACATACAGGAGTGTTGCACTAAGGGCGCTTAATACATTGCAAATCATAAAGACAATAAAGTTACTAATTAATTCTTAAAATTACGTATTTTTTAGGCATTTGTATTAACTTCGATATTGCTTTTCTCACTAACGGTATCTGTAGCATCAACGGGATTTTCTCCATTTTCACCAGCTTTGGTTTTCTTGTCACTCTTCCTAAATTTATCGTACCTAAAAACAGAAACAAAAGTTACTGACCGGGCTTATTTAACTATGGAATATTTTCAAGTGGACCGGAATAGAGCGGCTTTTGCCGAAGTTTGTTATTCGGCCTAAATGCCCAATTTCAGTTTATTTAGCCTTGGATTCATGAGGGGATAAATGCTTGGATAAAAACATAGGATAAAAACTTGGGCTCCAATATGTAGAAGACGCAAGACGTCAATTGCATATTAAGTAACCCGCAGAAAAGCGGTGCAGCGACTTATGGCCTCCGCACATTGGCGTACGGCAGTGAAGAGCAATAGGTGCATTCCTCCATCTACCAGCGCTCATTGACCAGAAAAATCCTCTGCGATACCGCGAGCGTCCGCCAGCTTACCGAAGCATCCGCCGGTATTATCCGGTATGAGAAACCACCGCCCGCCGGGATTTGACTATTCCACTAGCGACTACGCAGTCGAAAAGTTGCTTTTGAAAGAAGAACTTCATTTCATAATGGTGGATTGGGATTTAGTGTCATCAGTTTGCAAGAACAGACATATCAATAATAATAGAAGGATTACTATAAGATTTCGGATAAATCCAGCGCATACCGCTGTAGCGGTTACACACCGCCACATAAGAACTACGCTTACGCATCAAAGACATGACGCCACACAAATCCTGCATCGCGCAATTTACCGCGAAAGAGTTTACCGCGCGAATGGCATAGTATAAGACTATCCGACATCAACCATCGGGCAGTCGCCCGCCAGAGACGACACCCGTCTGGTCGGAGTATCCTCCCTTTTCAATAGAGGATGAGTGAACTTAATACCATGTTCCTCATACCTCTAAACCGCTGCCTCCCGTCGACGTATCCTCCAGCGTGCTCTTCGATGCTCCAGAGAAAACAGCACTGCAGCAATGCTCCAAGGTTGATCACCGAGCAATGAAATATGTAGCTTATTACGATTAAATAAGTATTCAATTCAATTGATAAATTTAAAATCCTCTGCCGTCCTATCCGCCAGTCTGCGCAGGCCACTATGCAAAGCGCAGCAACTTGCGCCGCTGACTACGATCTTAATTTGTGTCTATGAAGATTATAAAATGTTTAGGTACCTTCCAAGGTCCTCTTCGTCGTCACTGCCTTCATTGCCTTGGGGGTCTACTTCTCGGAGCAACTCTCCAATGTCTTTGTCAACGTCTGCCCACAGTTTATCCTCACTCCCTGAAACATACATAATATACTATTATTTTTTGTGTTCTGTCGTGTTTTCAGATTACTTAATAAAATGTTACATTTTAACAATATGCTGCCCAGAGATGCGACGAATAGACATTTAAAAATCTTATCGTCAATAGTCTTTACTATGGTGACAAAAAATCTGTCCCAAAAAAAAAATATAGTTTGGAAATTCCAAAAGTGCACGCCTCATAACAAACAAAAGAGAAATTCAAAACATAGTTTCTAACAAAAATTAACAATTTATGACTTTTCATGAAGTATGTTTTGACTGCTGTTTTACCCATCAATATGGGTAAATTTGTAACCTCGCAATCCTTACGTAATGTCAAAGACTATTATTTTATTTAGATATTTACGTTGTGGGTTGCTAGGCAACACGTTAAGTCGAGGTTGGAAATATTTAGATAAAGATATTATATTTTAGTAAGTATTTTATTAATGATAATTAAACTACTTTGAATAAAAGAGCCATTTTCACTATTGAAAATAGCTCTTTTATTCAAAGTAGTTTAATTATAATTAATAAAATACTTCGGCCATAGAAGGAACCCTATGGTTCCTTCTATGGCCGAAACCAATGCATTAAAAAAAAATTGACTCAATTAATTGATTTTATCACAAGCTACAATGTTTTCAAGTTTCATAAATTGACGGACAGGAATTTTTTTTCAACTATTTTAATGTTTTTTTCATTTCTGCTGCATTAAATCAATTGGTAAAAAGTACAGTATTAATCTCCATTTGATCATCCATACAATGGTATATAAATTAAGTAGGTTCTGTGTACTAGCAGGAGTGTAACAATAATAACAGTTGCAGAAATGGGGCAAACAATATTTTTCGATCGTAGAGCACACTCTAATGCTTCGCATTATGAGTCGTGCAATAAGATCATTTTCACAAATCTGCGCTTATATGGCGCAGCCGTGAGGCGCACACTACTGTTTTAAAGTTTATTCTGGTTTTTGGTTTTGTGTGAATATTGTGTGCCTGAGTCAAATAAATGCATTTTCTTTCTTTCTGTCTATTCTGCCGTGCTAATTAGAATCGCAGTAAGCAAGGATTTTTGGAAAATAGAGTTAATTATACAGCCGCGCTTAGAAATGCAGTACAGAGGTTAATCTATAAGTAACTCAATTTTCCAAAAATTCTTCCTTAGTGCGGTTCTAATTAGCACGATAGTATTATCTACTGTAAATCTTGCGCGGAGTAACGGGAGATGGTATAGGCATATAGGGACGAAACGTTCAAGTTCATTCGCTCGAGGAAGCGCCTTCTGCTAAGCCATACTTTTCTTGGAACGTCACTTGCCTTCTTTACGGACACGTACTGTAAATAGGTAATAAACATACGGGACATAATATAAGTCAACCTTAGGCGTAAATTTCCTTCCCTTTCAGTGTCCTTCGGAAGTGAGAAAAATCCGGCTTCGGATCTTTGTTGGTATTTAAGCAACCTTTATTTTTAGGGTTCCTTAGTCAACTAGGAATCCTTATAGATTCGCCATGTCTGTCTGTCTGTCCTAGGGTTAGAGTAAGTCCCTAACGGCCTTATTACAAAACAAGGTTTATCTTTAGAACCAGGTTTAAACCAGTGAGCCATTTTTGAATTTCGAAATTTATTTTGACATCGTTAAAGTTCTAAATACAAAAACTGATTTTAAATCTGAGTCTAAGTTGTCAATTTTGAATTAAGAACTTTAAACCAGTCGGAATAAGGTTCGAAATAAAACAACTGACTGGAAGGATTAAGCTTGGACCAAATTTAGACCGTGTTTTGTAATAAGACGGTAAGAGTATTTGAGCTAAGTCTTAGCTCAAATACTCTTAGGGAATAATCTAATCAGACGGACTGCATTTGAACTACACGCCAGCTGCAAAATTGCAGTTTGAATGCTTATGAGCATATTATTTTCGATGCCTAACTGTAACGCGGTCGTGTCGAAATGCAGTCCGTCTGATGGCAGCCTTAGTACTAGAAAGCATGGGTTAATCACGCCGACAAAGTGGTAAAATAATATAAAAGTATTTCTTTAGAGTACCTCACCTACACTACACGTAAGCTGAGGATGTTTTTTCTCTCGTCTATCCTATAGTGTGGTGTGTCGTTCAAAAACATTGTGACTTTGTGAAAACCATTTTTGGATTCAGGGATCCTTTAGCAAACTATTAAACTTTAAAGTGCTAATTTTTATTAGAGGCAAGGGTCCCACCGTCCTCCCTCCCTGCGGGGCTAACACAGGCGTACACAAGACGTTTGTGACAAGACATGATAAATTTTATCATGTCTTACTATTTGTCTTAAATGCTAGCACGTTTCAACCATGTGATAAAATCTGAGGCGCGACATGCCTTTCTTGTTGCTAACTTCATAGTGTGACACAGTAAATTTAAAAAATTAAAATGTCTATGATCAGTGAATATGCGACCAAATAAAATAATTTGCAAGTGCAGGTTCATACAGTTTTACAACTTTTTAATTTTGTTGTGAAGTAATATTCACTTATGACGTACGGACGACAGTCATTATGTGGCATTTGTGACAAAATTGGTGCGCCCATAGTAGCAAATAAGACATAGAATCCCAAATAAACGTCAAGAAGTTATGTCACAAGTCAAGAGATTATCTCACGCCGCCGCCGCGCATTTGTGACAAAACTGTTTTATCGCCCAAATTGTGATAAAATGTGTGATTTAAGCTATCGCTAATTGGTTAGTTTGGATATGTGAAAAAATTCATGGCAGTAGTATATATCAGGGATGTTGCGAATATTCGCATCCGCAAATGCGGAGCTTCCGCATAGATTTGGACATCTGCATCCGCATCCGCAATAATCAATGCGTATGCGGATGTAATACAAGATGCGACAAGAAAGAAATTGGGCGGGGCCGGCCAATGGTGAGTGCCGTTCACACGTGACAATGGGAGCGAAAAAAATGGTGACACAAGATCAGACGCGTTTGTTGTGGTGCATCATTTGTTTCTTGTAAATAAATCATTACGTGTTGGTTTGCGCTGCTAATATGAAAACTAGGAAGTGAGTTTAAAAAAAAAATAGGAGCAGTAGACTTAATACTAACTTTCATTATTAAAAATGTTAATTATTACTTTATCATTGTTTTAATACTTCATTCATATACTATATTTATATAAGATCTTAAACATCCGCATCCGCAGATGTGAAAAAATCGGCATCCGCAACATCCCTGGTATATATAACGAAATAAAAAGGAAAACTATCACAGCTAAGTAGGCTCTACAAGTTAACGAGAAATAATCGACCAACTTACATTTGCAGTTGTTAACTACATACAATGTTAAGTTAGCTCTTGGGATAAATTCATCCCAACTACGGAACCCTTCATTGTGCGTGGTCCTCCACGCAATTGGCCGGTTTTTTATTTCACAATAACCTGGGCGAGCACGGGCCCGTGTGTACTGTGTCGCGCGCTCGGGCACAGCGGGCGGGGGCTAACCCACTGTACTTGTAGCTTTGTACCTGAAGTGTGGAGTGCTCCACGGTATTATTATGGAATTTTACTAACCGGATGCAGCGGAATTATCAGCACCATTGTCGAGTTTCTTTTTGTTTTCTTCAGTAACAACCTCAACATTTTCTGATTTAATTACGTCCTCAGCCTCAGCAGTAGCTTCTTTCTCTTCTTCTAAAAACAAAGATCAATTACAAGACTCTTACATAACTCGTCATGAAATAATAAAATTTTTGGAATAGTCTTTTAGAAAATACGTGTGTTTAGAGTTTTTACAGGCTGTCTATCAAGCAGTGCAGCGAGACAATAATTCTACCAATAGGATAACCTACTGCATTTTGAATTCGCCTCACGATCAATACGTCTAATGGCAAAACGTCCAACTACCCAAAATGCTATTTAGCAATATGTTTAATTAATAGAATGTGGCTATTTTACTAGGAGACGATTTGCACTATATCGATGAAAATTGGGTTTTTTTTTATACATTTACTTTTTATCTTGAACTCGATCGTCTTTTTGATGAAAATGGCGTTAGCAAAAAGAGCAACGTTAAGTATATTTTTTGACATCAGATTATTCGTGGAACCGATTCTGATGTGAAAAATATACTTGAAACAGATATCATTATTTCGATATTTTAGATAATTTAGTATATCTTTAAAACCGTTACCTTTCGCGGAACAAATATTTTGCTTTATTGGTGGGTCCTGAGCCCCCACAGTATGTCGCACTATTTACTGGACAGCCTGTATAATCATTACAGAATTCGGTTCTGATCCAACTACTATCAATTATTGAGTTTTTTCCAAAAGACCTTGTATATAAGAACGCAAAGTGTCATACATGTCGCCCTACCTTTTTGTTGATGTAACTGGCGATGAATTCTCTCCGCGTGCTTCCGCAGCGTGCGCGTGTCGCGGTGCTGCACGTAGCGGCCCAGGTGGATGCGCAGGCGGCAGTGGCGCCGCAGCGCCTCCGCCTCGTCCGCGCCGCCCGCCTCCACGCGCGGCAGGTACACGCGGCATAACTCACACCACCAAACCTAGATTACAAAATATTCAGAGTATGACAAAAAAAATCATCCTTCAGTAGCGAAATCAGAAAGTATGGAAGTTTAGGAAATGGTGATGACGATCTAAGCGAAAATAAAAACTACATTATAATTTTTAACTGTAACAAATCTTAGTCTCTTAAGGACGGTACGTGTGTGTACACGGTCCTTCGCGAATTAATTTTGCAATCATTCGTTGCGCGAGCTTTTATTACCATTCATTATAAGCTAGGTTTAAAACACAAGTTTAAAAAAATCTTACAAACACACATCCAGGTGTGACGTAATTCCGACGTTTGGCTCCCAAACTGGAGCGGGCCGGGGCTGCCTTGAAGCGGCTTCTGCCCAATCTAGGGGGTCCAAACGCCTCCTGCCGGAGGCTCTACGCGGGGGTCGTGCGGTCCATGGCCCTTTACGGGGCACCGGTGTGGGCGCGAACCTTAAGGTTGCGGCCAGCCCGCCGGTTGCATGCAGCCCAAAGGGTCATGGCTATCCGGATGGTCCGGGGATACCGTACGGTCTCCGGCGAGGCGGCGAGCCTCCTTGCCGGAACGCCGCCATGGGATCTGGAGGCGAAGGTCCTCGCCCACATTTGGGAGTGGCGCGAGGAGATGAAGCGCCGGGGTGTAACTCCGCTGCCGCGAGAAATCACGGTACAGCGGACAGAGCTCCGGCGGGATCTCATGGCGGCTTGGAGTGTGCGATTGTCGCAACCCAGATTTGGGCACGCCACAATTACGGCGATAAGTCCCCTCTTTGAGGAGTGGCTTGAGAGGCGCCACGGCGTCCTCACCTTCCGCCTGACGCAGGTCCTCACCGGACACGGTTGTTTCGGGAGGTACCTGTTTCGCATAAGGCGGGAGGAAACGCCCGGGTGTCACCATTGTGTGGATCGTCCGGAGGACACGGTGGAGCATACGGTGGAGGTTTGCCCGGCTTGGGTGGACCACCGCCGTGTCCTCGTGGAGGCGATCGGCGGCAGTGACCTCTCGCGTCCGGCCCTGGTCCAGGCCATGGTGCGGAGCGAGAGGGCATGGCAAGCCGTCACCTCCTTCTGCGAAGCAGTAATGCTCGCGAAGGAGGAGGCGGAGCGCGCGAGGGAGTGGCAGAGGCCGCGCCCTACCAGCCCTAGCCGCCGCCGCCGTAGGAGACTAGGCGTCGGGAATTGATAGCCGATTTCCGGCCACCGTAGGCGCGGGCCTGCGGACGGAGAGCAGAGGGCAGCTCGCCGTCCGATAAGGACCAGGCCCGGGTCGACGGCGCGTCGTGTTCCACGCGCGCCTCAAAGAGATGTCAGCAAAACTGACGGGGTCCGTTAGGGCCGATGCCTGCCGGGGTTGCGGGTAGTCCCAAGGGGAAACCGTGGCCCCTGGCATGGCAAGGGAAGGAACACGGGTGGGTTTTAGTCAGTAAAAGTCTGACACGCCCTTCCGCTCCGCCCAGAGCGGGAGAAGTCATTGGATGATTTCCCACCCAAAAAAAAAAAAAAGGTGTGACATAATTATAAGTGTAATAAATATTCTTAAATATATATGTTATACGATTGTAATGAAATAAATGTTAAACCGTTACTGTTAAGATCCCTAATATTCAAAGCAATGGCACGTAAATTTTTATCGGAGAGGCAACCGGATGACGATTGGTCCGTCCGAATGGGGGGGGGGGGCGGAGATATGTGGCAGGGGTAGTGATGGGCAATTCTCGAGAATATTCTCCTTGCGAGAACTTTGCTGTTAAGTTCTCGAGAACATTCTTTTGGTAGGGAATTTACGAGAATTTAAAAATTGGCTGACTTTATTGAATCGTTTTTTTTTTAGAGTAATAGTTTTTAGCGCATTTGAACGTTTTACGAAGTTTGAGTTTAAAATAAACTACACCACAACTTAAATTCTCAGTAAATTCTCCTGAGCGAGAACATTCCCGAGAATATTTCCGAGAAAATTCTCATAAATTTCGTATGGTAGTAATGTTAAAGTACGATTTCTGTATTAATACGAACTTTATGAGTTTAAAATAATCAGCATTAATAAAATGAATAAGAAAACAACATTATAAGAAAGGTTTATGGTGCAAATAATTAAAAACAAAATAACAATTAAAAATAATTTTGACGCAACTAAAATCGAATTTGACAATCGCGACTCCATGTGGTACTTGTTTGCCCTCCCTTGGGATTTTTTTTAGAGCCGGAGGCGCACAGGAGGGCAGCGTCGACGTGTTTTGATATGGAATTTTTCACTTTTTGTATGGAAAATAAAAAAAAATATTACCTACATGTTGAGTTTTGGGGGTTTATGGGTTTTATAAAGATAAAGATATAAAGTTAGGGTTTATAATTATAAAGATAGAATAAAAATTAGTTGGCATGCACTCACACCAACACTTTGACTTCAGTGCAAAAACAGTACTATATTTTTTTTCTTTTGCTTATATCTCGAAAATGGTGCGTCCTATCGCAAAAATAATGAAATTTTCGACACCCTTTAGGAAACCCACCCCTGCGAAGCAGTAATGCTCGTAAAGGAGGAGGCGGGGCGCGAGAGGCAGAGACTAAGGTCGCTCCCTCGAGCCCCTAGCCGCCGCGGTAGTAGACGCCCCGGGCGTCGGGAATCGATCGCCGATTTCCGGCCACCGTAGGCGCGGGCTTGCGGACGGAGAGTGATGGGTAGCTCTCCGTCCGATCAGGACCAAGCCCGGGTCGACGGCGCGTAGTGTTCCACGCGCGCCTCAAAGAGTTGTCAGCGAAGCTGAAGGGGTCCGTCAGGGCCGATGCCTACCACCGGGGTTGCGGATAAGTCCTAAGGGGAAACCGTGGCCCTGGTCTAGGTAAGGGAAGGAACACGGGTGGGTTTTAGTCAGTAAAAGTCTGACACGCCCTTCCGCTCCGCCCAGAGCGGGAGAAGTCATTGGATGATTTCCCACCCCAAAAAAAAAAAAAAAAAACCCCTATATCCCAACATGTTGGTAATAATTTTTCATATTTTTCATACAAAAAGTGAAAAATTCCATATAAAACTCGTCGAGGCTGCACCCCCTGCGAGCCTCCGGCTCTAAAAAATTCACAGGGTAGAGTAAACAAGTACCATGTGGAGTCGTCACGTGATTGTCAAATTCGATTTTAGATGTGTCAAAATATTTTTTTAATTAAGAGTTTTTTTTTTTTGTCAGAATAGCTTTAAGATTATAGCCAAAAGTAGGGAATTTTAGTGACAGTTTAGTTAGTTTAGTTCGGTGTACAAGAGAATCGGCACCATTGATGCCGATTAAAAATCACTAAAATTTAGTTTAGTCCTGTCAAACGAGGATTTCCCATTCTGAATTAGACTAAAGTGACACAACTTAACTATATTTTAGTTTGACAGCACTAAGATTGCACTGAGATAGCAGTTTAGTGAAAATGGCAATTTTGCTATTATGAATTTGACGTTTTTCACCATATAAATTTAGTGTATCTGTCTAAATGTGATTATTTTTAAACGCGATTAAAAACGAGTGGAATGAAATTAGTTGGCATGAACTAAAATTCACACCAACACTTCAACTTCAGTGCAAAAACAGTACAATTTTTTTTTTCTTTTGCATAAATCTCGAGAATGGTGCGTCCTATCGCAAAAATAATGAAATTTTCGACCCCCTTTAGGAAACCCTTAAACCCCTATTACCTGACATGTTGGTAATAATTTTTCATATATTCCATACAAAAAGTGAAAAATTCCATAAAAAACACGTCGAGGCTGCCCCCATGCGCGCGGGCGCGCCTACTGCTCTAAAAAAATTCACGAAGTAGAGCAAACAAGTACCACGTTGAGTCGTCACGCGATTGTCAAATTCAATTTTAGATGTGTCAAAATATTTTTTTAGTTAAGATTTTTTTTTGTCAGAATTGCTTTAAGATTCTCATAGCCAAAAGTAAGGAATTTTAGTGATAGTTTAGTTAGTTTAGTCCAGTGTACAAGAGAATCGGCACCATTTCCAGTCCGAAACATAATACAGTAACGTTTTTTCAAATCCTTACATATTATAAAACAAAGTCGCCCGCCGCGTCTGTCTGTCTGTCTGTCTGAACGCGATAAACTAAAAAACTGCCGAACGGATTTTCGAACGGTTTTCACCATTGGACGGAGTGATTCATGTGGAAGGTTTTAGTGTATAATTCATTAAGGTTTTGTGTAAATTGGCTGAAATATGACGATTATTGTTGAAGATGTCGGAAAAAATCATGCCGACTGGGAGCTTTACTGGCGTGCGCTGCGTAAGTCGTGAGAGATAAATCAAATTTATGTTCTAGAGTATTGTATATCTTAAAAATTGCAACAAAAAAGTCCGCGATGGCATATGTCTATCTTTTAAGGGTGACCCACAATAACCATTTTTATCTTTCAAAATTGTATAAAATTTTCATTGTTATTTCCGAAGCTATTTTGACCGGTATCTTATTAATCCTTATCCAATTAAATAGGTTATTTAAATTGGGCATTCAATTTCGATTAAAATATGCTTTTACATCACATCATTTAAATGAATAGTTTAAGAGATATCACAGTTTCAAAATTACGCGTAACAAAATAATTATGGTTGACCACGCGGGAGCTGTAGTAGCCTACCACTGCGTCCGCTGAAAGTTAGTCAATGATCTTTTTCTTGGCTATTAGGTATGTATTCCCGGTAGAACGTTCCCGTGGGATATTTTGCGACATCCACGCGGGCGAAGCCGCGGGTAAAAGCTAGTAAAGTATAAAATAACAACAAAAGATGTTTACTTGAGGCCTTGAAATCAAAATATATTGTAATAAAATTTAGCAATTTTACTTCCATTTTTAAATTCTCGTATATTCTCCGTCGAAAAGAATATTCCAGAATATTGCAGAACATTCTCGATCCGAGAATATTCTCCGGGTGAGAATATTCTCCCGACCCATCACTAGGCAGGGGTCATAACATTTTTTTTTTGACATGCCATTCGAAATTTAAGCTCTAATTCTAAGCAAGGAATTGTATGTATCAATGAAATCCGGTTTTGACAAAATTGACCCTCATTTTCAGTGAATAATCATCGGTAAGAAGTTTCAAGAATTAAATAATGTGTAAGACATTATTTCAATTATAACGATGTTGGGGGGTGGCAATTTTTTTTTTACTATATCAAAAGGATATAAACTTGCAAACTATCGGATTATTTTCCTGGCTCAAAAAACAAAAGGAGAGTTCTGCTAATTTAACATCATTTTTTGGACCACATTGCTCTATACAGGGTGGAACAAAAATACACGTCATAAAAAAAATATAGATTCCTCATGTCTAGGGGTATTCGAAAATACCCCATGCATGTTCCGCGATTTTTTGTAGTTATAGTTTTTTTTTTTTTTTGTAATTTTTTCGAGTTTTCTTGCCGCAGTTTTTCAAAAATTCATATATATAACGCGCATTTTCGGGTTGAACCATGTACGGTGCGCTGCCGCAGGGTTAAGCCAACATCAGCCGAGCGCCGCGCATGCGCGCTCCCCGCGCTTCTAGCGGCGCCCCTCCTGGCCCGCGAGAGAGTCGTACGACGCCCGCTCCGACGCGCGCACGTAATATATCGTTCTGTCCGCGGCTCTCGCTCGCTCCCGCCAAAACTTGTGAAAACTAAACTAAAGTAAAGATTGTGTTGCTAAGGACCTGTAAATCAAGCTGTGAAGTATTATTAAACTGTTGTTCGTGATTCAAGTATCGTGTTTCTGTTCACTGATTCACCCACGCCATCCCCGGTGCTTACAGTGACGCCCAACTCGCGGCCTTGTTTTAGATAACAGTGGCAAAACGAACCCAGTAAAGTGCAGTGAACACAGAAACATCTAACATCTTCAGTGACGACAGAGACATTATCATGCCACGAACGACACGGGCAGCCCGAGCAGCGATGGTCGGCAAGGCGGAGGAACAAGGAAGTGACGGTTACTCCGACGCGGACTGCGACTCGGTGGTGGAGGAGCCGCGCGCCGGTACTGATGCACGCGTCTCAACCGACGCGGCCGAGGAGATGCGCGCCCAGGCAGGCGCCGCCCTCGCGCACACGCTCGGCGGGGCCCACACCGGCGCGCCCGCCGCAGCACTCAACACCGAGCGGCTGCTGTCCACCATGATGGAGTCCTTCGCGAGGATGCAGGCGGAGACCAACCGCACTCTAGCGGAAACGTTACGATCTCTACATCATGGCAACCAGTGGAATCCAGTCGCGTCGACACCGGCGGCATCGCCCACGGCGAACGCGCCCGCGACCTCCGGCGGTAACTTTTCAAAGTGCACCGCGAGGTTCGACGGGCAGTCACGCGACACCGAGGTACTGGAGGCGTTCATCGATGCAGTGGAGGTTTACAAGGAGTGCGCCGACGTGACCGACGACCACGCGCTACGCAGCCTCTCCATGTTGCTGAGCGGCGACGCGGCGGTGTGGTGGCGCGGCGCCCGGGCCTGCGTCGGCTCGTGGCCAGACGCGCTCGCGCGCCTGCGCGCTGCCTACGGCTAACGAATGTCGTAAGGCCAATAAAGTCGATAGCAATAGTGACAATAAAACTAATAAAGTAGGTACTAGCGATGGTAAATGTATTAACCCGATACGTTGTTATGGATGCGGCCAGCCAGGGGTAGTCAAGTCGAAGTGTGAAACTTGTTCGATTAAACCCGCGCCCACCAAACCGTCCGATTTTAATGTCGTAAAAGGTGACTTCTATGCGACATCGACGCCACATCCTTTGATACCAATAAGCGTAGTAGGTAAGGAAGGGGTAGCGATAGTCGATACCGGGGCTACGCACAGTGTTGCTAGCCCATTATTGTATTCGTTGTTAGTGAATAACGGCGTTCAATTCCAAGAAACGGAGCGTTATATCGGGCTCGCCGATGGGTCGTGTCATAGGAAAATAGTGAAGACCGCTACCGTACCTGTCACTCTGAATAGTCGAAGAGTCGACACCGAGTTTATGGTACTTCCTGGTGATGACACCAGAACACTTTTAGGTCGTGATTTTATTGCTAACGCGGCTATTGTTTTAGACATAGCCCAGGAGTCATGGCATTTTGCAGATAGTCCAGGAGACCGGTTCCCGTTTTTGCAATCTTATGTATTGAACAGCGCGGCCGTGATGCGAGCAGAGATCTGCGACGTATCACTGCGCCAAGATGAAGGTACGAGCTTGTCACCGGAGCACAGGGCCGCACTCAACGAGTTCTTGCAAAGCAGAGTCGCTCAGTTCGCTTCGGCTGGACCTCCTATAGACTTCGCTGTCCATAAGATTAAGGTAAGCGAAACACAGGAACCTTTGGCTTCTCCTTTCCTGGTCGATCCAGGGAAGACCGCAGCTATCGTGGACATGCCGACGCCTCAGAACGTAAAACATCTGAAATGTTTCCTGCAGACCTCCAGCTGGTTCAGGCGCTTCATCCCTGACTACGCAGAGGTCGCCAGACCGTTGACAACGCTGCTGGAAAAGGTAAGTATTTGGAAATGGGGCCCGGACCAGCAGGCAGCTTTCGAGAAAATCAAGCAACTGCTAGTATCGGCGCCGATCCTGCGTCAGGCTGATGCGACGTTGCCTTTCGTCCTCAGAACCGATAGCAGTGGGTATGCTCTCGGGGCGGTTCTCCTCCAGGGGGAGGGGACCGACGAGCGCCCAATAGAATACGCCAGTCGACTATTAACCCCGGCTGAAAGAAACTACAGCACGACGGAGAGGGAGGCTCTAGCCGTTGTCTGGGCAGTTTCCAAGTTTAGGGGATATATAGATGGCGCTGAAGTCGTCATCAAGTCAGACCATCAGCGGCTTAGATGGCTGATGAGTATGAAGTCTCCGAGCGGCCGCCTAGCAAGGTGGGCCCTGAGCCTTCAGGAGTATAACCTGAAAATAGAGTACACACCAGGTAAGGCCAATGTTATAGCCGACACTCTGTCACGTCCGGCATGCGCCGATGTCGCCGAAGACGCCGATTGTGACCTGTGCTGCGCTGCGGTCGACGTGCCCTCTCGCAGTCTGAAGGACCTGCGCGAGAACCAAATAAAGGACCCGGAGGTAAGTAAGATCGTCGAGGCTCTGGAATCCGACGAACCCTCTAGGGGGAGGGTATGGGCAAACAAAGGGTATGTACTCGCCGAAGGTGTGTTGTATAGATATTGTCCTGAGAACGAGGAGCATGACGACGCTAGTCTGGTGGTCCCAGAACAAGAACGCGCCAAAGTATTGGCCGAATACCATGATGCACCCACTGCTGGTCACATGGGCGCGGAACGTACGCTGCAACGCTTAGTCGGTAAGTACTACTGGCCGGGAATGCGTTCCTACGTTACGCAGTACGTTAAAAATTATGCACCTTGCCAGCGTTATAAGGCAGACACTAGGAAACCGGCTGGGTTGTTGCAGACGCCCGCTTCTACACGCCGATTTGAGGTGTTAGCCGTGGACCTGTTCGGTCCTCTACCTGAAACAGCGAAAGGACACAAATGGATCCTGATAGTCGAGGACACCTGCACGCGCTGGGTGGAGCTGTTCGCCCTTTCTTCAGCTACCAGTGAGGAATGCGCGAAGGTACTTGTATCAGAAGTATTCTTACGGTTCGGAGTCCCCAGGCGCCTTGTTAGTGACAACGGTGTCCAATTTATAAGTGAGGTAATGCAGCAGACCTGCCACGCGATGGGAATTACACAATCACTTACCTCATTTTACCACCCCGAGGCGAACCCGGTGGAACGTAAAAACCGAGACCTCAAGCCGCAGCTGGCGATTTTGGTAGGTAAAGACCATGATACGTGGGATATCCACTTACCTGCAGTCCGCTTCGCCATGAACTCGGCAATCACATCCGGAACGGGCTACTCGCCTGCCTATTTGAACTTCGCGCGAGATATGCGCGCGCCAGCAGATGTCATGTCAGAGATGCGCACCATTATCGAGAACGATAACTATGTAGGTGACATTACTAATTTTCTTAAGAAGATTTCGTCGGTACTTGTAGACGCTCGTGACGTCTATGAGAGTGCCCAGGCGGCACATAAGAAGTACACCGATGAACATCGTCGACCGGCTCCGGATTATAAGGTTGGTGATCTAGTGCTATTGAAAACCCAGGGGGCTAATGACACCGCCAGAGGGCAGACGTCAAAGTTCATCCCTCGCCGTGACGGACCATACAAGATCCAGGCTTTGGTCAGTCCCACTACATACATCCTAGAGCGCCTCAGCGACGGTACGGTGTTAGGTAAGTACCATGCCTCTGTACTGACTCCCTTCGTTGGTCGTATCCAAGCTCCAGTACAGGAGAAACGTAAGAGGGGGAGGCCTCGTAAACGCTAACCCAAACACGAGGGCGTTCGTTCGGGTTAGAGGGGGAGACTATAACGCGCATTTTCGGGTTGAACCATGTACGGTGCGCTGCCGCAGGGTTAAGCCAACATCAGCCGAGCGCCGCGCATGCGCGCTCCCCGCGCTTCTAGCGGCGCCCCTCCTGGCCCGCGAGAGAGTCGTACGACGCCCGCTCCGACGCGCGCACGTAATAATATCGTTCTGTCCGCGGCTCTCGCTCGCTCCCGCCAAAACTTGTGAAAAGCTAAACTGTAAAGATTGTGTTGCTACAAGCTGTGACGTATTAATAAACTGTTGTTCGTGATTCAAGTATCGTATTTCTGTTCACTGATTCACCCACGCCATTCACCGTGCTTACATATATTTTTTTTGTAGTGAGTATTTTCCAGTTTTTTTTTGCGACAGTATCGTCTTTAATGTTACTTTCATACATAAAATAATTAACTTGCTAACATTCCTGCAAGTTACTCAAAAAAGTATCGATACCAGGAATTTAAGTTTTTAGTGGTAAGACTGAAATTTTCAACTTCAATTTAAAAATATAAAAATGAGGTTTTTAAAATCTATGCAGGTTCGTGAGCTACGCAAAAAAAAAAAAAATTGTACTTAAGAACGCGGCGACCTTTGAATTGTCCATACAAACGTAATACCTAAATCATTTCCAATTCGAGCATATTTCCACCAAATAAATTTGATATTCGGATTGAGACAATAATTATCTAGGCTTCCAATTCTTTTTTTTTTCAAAAACCTACCTCTACATGAAGTATTAGCGAATTGCATTTCGTACATTTTTACAGCATAAATGACTTGTTTTCATATTGTTTTTTCTTTATTATAAACAACAATATTTGTAATATTGTTTCATCACAAGCATAGCTTATATTATCAAGTTACAAATTATAGAAAAAAAATTGGAAAAACATTAAGTTTTCATTCATCATTTTTGGTATTACGGAACACATCCAAATTTCTCATAATTTCAGATAGCTAGTAGTGCTATCGCGTCAAGCAATAATTGTCAATGTGTGTGTGCTCCCTGTAGGTGTTTATCGCTCCGACAGGCACAAGGCACACTAACGCAACGTGCTTGGTTGGAGTTCGTTCATAGTATTTTTTGTCAACTTTAGACGATTAGGTACTTTACAGTGTGCTGTACCTGTACGCGCGTACTTATTTGTTTGCTAAATTGTATTGTATTTGTATGTAATATTTCTGACACTCCTCTTGACTTGACCTATTTTTAACCGACTTCAAAAAAAGGAGGAGGTTCTCAGTTCGTCCGATTTTTTTTTTAATGTCTGTTCCCGGAATACTCGAAGACGGCCGGACCGATTTAGAAAATTATTTTTTTGTCAGAAAGGGTATACTTCACAGGTGGTCCCATTGTCATCAAGTCAAGATTGGATGATGGAATCCTGGAGAAGTCGAGGGAACTCTTGAAATATTACAGGCGCACCTATAGCGATTTAGGTATTTTTTATAGTTACTCTTGAATTTGATCTCGGAAAGCACCATTTAGTGAAGTGGAAGTGATGATGAAGACCACAGATGGCCACCGGAACTTATCAATAATACGTATTTCACGGGTTGCGATTAGAGAAGATTACTTTAATATGGTTGCCAAGCAATTTATGCCCGTCACAATACATAGGGTGAAGTGGAGCTAATGGTGAAGTACCAGGAGAACTCCTCAACAATGAACGTCCCTGCATCGGGAAAAGCAATATTTTGTAAAAGGTGATAAGCAGTTGACATTAGGCTATTGTATCTTAGATAAATTACAAACCGACCCACTAAAAAGGAAGAAATAAAAATTTTTTCACTCTTCTTGCTCAAAAAATCCGTCATTGTAGTGTACCAAAGCGGAGATAAAATAGCATATCATCCTCTAGGGGAAAAAGTTTTTTTTAAATTTTTGTCTGTTTCCAACGAGCCTACCACCCATAAACGAAAAAGTCTTTGTTTGATCTATATAATTATATTATATAAAAAAGAATCCCTATTTCCTTGATCACGGCATCACGCGTGAACGGCTGGACCAATTTCACTAATTCTTTTTACCCGACTGCCCCAGAAGGAGGGTAATGTTTTTCGAGAGTATGTATGTATGTATGTATGTCTATTTCTTTGGCACGCGGCTTTAAACGGCTTGATGGATTTTGACATATGAGGTGTCGTTAGATTCGTCTTAATTGTAGAAGTGTCATAGGCTATATAATATTTATATATTGCATCTGCAAATACAAAAAAAAGGGACGGGAAGGTTTAAAAAAAAAAATTATAACAATATTGGTATCAAATAAAAGCTAGTAACGAGTCAATGCCAAATTTTGATTTTTATTAATAAAACTAAAAAGCTTGAAATAAAGAAAATTATTCAAAAAACAAAAAACCCGACTGCAAAAACACATAACTGAAAAGAGAAAAAAACAAGCATTATAATCTATAGAATTTTGGTATCGCAGGCGGGGCAAACAAAACTTACACCATACGTATATCCGGTTATTAGTTTGTCCCCGCCTGCGATACCAAAATTCTATAGATTATAATGCTTGTTTTTCTCTTTTCAGTTATGTGTTTTTGCAGTCGGGTTTTTTGTTTTTTGAATAATTTTCTTTATTTTGTTGTGTTTGTTATCTAGTAAGGAGATGGTTCTTAGGATAGGTTGGTGAAGGTAGGGTAGGTAGGTAGGTAGGTATGCAAGTAGGTAGGTATGTATCTTGGTAAAGTGGGTATGTAGGTAAGGTAGGTAGGTATGTATGTATGTATGTAGGTAAGTAGGTACCTACCTACTTACCTACATACATACATACCTACCTACCTTCCTACTTAGGAAGGTAAGTAAGTAGGTAGGTAGGTAGGTAGGTAAGTAGGTAGGTAGGTAGGTAGGTATGTATGTAGGTAGGTGTAATTAGGGTAGGTAGGCGAACCGTAGATGAGTGCATACCCGTGCGAAGCCAGGGCGGGCAGCTAGTTACTAATATTATTCGATAGGTACCTACATATGTGTCTAAAGAGCCTCAGCTATGGCCTCAGCGAATATTTTGTAGTTTGTAAGTTACACAATTGACATAAAGTTCATTATGTTTTGACCCAATTTCGTGCCAAAAACTCGCTTCCATTCCGTTCCTTCTGCGCCAATGTAATATGAGCCGTAGCGTGGTGAGTATTGGCCGAGACGGTATAAGCTAGTTGCTCTCCGTACGCGACGAAGCCATAGCCACCACCAAGTTGTAGTATTGTAAGTACCTACCTATCATAACGCGGTTGTACGAAGTTTTGTCATGTCATGTCACTGTTCCTTTTCTTTACTTATGTGACCGAGCGGGCGTAATTATTGTCTCAAGGACACTATTGAGAACACTGCTCGCTCTAAATTGAGTTCGCAATGTATTTGCCAAACATGTAAACAAACACGAGTTTTCCACTTAGGCAAATATGAACTTTATGTTAGTGTAAATAAAGTTGATTTTAGACTGACTAGTAATGTTGAAAAAGTCATAAAAAAAATATGAAGTTGTAGCGCAAACTGAACCTTATGTGTAGTCCATAACAGTTATTTTTCCAAAAACTCGTGTTTGTTTAGATGTTTGGCAAATGAACTGCGAACGCAGATTTTTATTTGTCGGTGCAGCAGCGGTGCGAGTGACATCAGTATGTCTATGTTAGGATGATGAAAATATACCGCCACGACGTGTCGCTTGCACTTACGCACATGTCGGTAAAAAATTATGCAGAGCTGCTTGTGCCGTCGCAAAATAATGTCGAGTTCGCCCAGGTTCGCACCGCACGGGCTGTTATTTTCCGCGGGATTTTTTTTTCGCACACTGGATTTTCAACGCGCTAGGACGAGAGTGTCCCAGCGCGTTGGATTCTCAACGCTCGGCTCAACACGGAGAGTTTAAAATCCAGTGCGAGACCACCAATAAGAAGTGGAGACCACTCTAAAGGAAATAAATAAACACAAACAGACTTAAAATAAATAATGACAATAATAATAGATACTTATCCCTATAATTTATATTTACGCGACGTGCGTATGACTACTCTAGCGTCGTCCGTCGGTCCGCCGATCTACCGTGCCACAAGTCCATGCTCGATAACGAAGTATAGGTACCTACACTTCGCGTCAAATAACTTTGCCGCTCTGAAGTTAGGTTGCGCATGCGTACCTACTGGCATGCGCGCAGTCATATAGAGTCTACTTCAGAGCGGCAAAGTTACCTCTTCTTTCTACCTACCTACCTACCTTATTTGTATGACGTATCTACTAGCTAGGTTTTCTCTACAAGGCCTTCTATCTTGAGATTAGTCGAGATATCCTAAAATATTGAGACATCGGCATGGTAAAGAAATTTCCAAAAAACGCATTACTAGTCTGTACATTCACTAGCGATTCCCCAAATTAGTCAACAAAAATAAAGCAAATAATGAACATACCTAATGAGTAATAACTCATAATAAAATAATATTTATGATGTCGACTTGCTATGAATGAATGGCATACAGTACCTACATCTAGTATTATCCGCTCACACACACTGCGAAGCGCGCCCGTAATCTGTGGCCCCGCCTTCTTTTGTCGAACAGAGATAGCAATATTCCAAACGCATTTTGCTCACGTCTCGAGTTTGCATTTCGTGCCGTAGTACGTCGGCCTCTTAACCCTCTAATAATTCACTGTAATCGGCCTTCGAAGGTTAGGCTAAAAATTCTTTTAAGCTTTAAAATAGGTGGTCCAAATAGTGACGCCATAAAAAAAAAAAAACTGGAAGATACTCACTACAAAAAAGACATGAATTTTTGAGGCGTCACCGGTAAGAAAACTCAAAAAAAATTACAAGAAATCTAATAACTCGAAAACTACAAAAAATCACGGAACATACATGGGGTATTTTCGAATAACCCTGGACATGAGGAGTCTATTTTTTTTTATGACGTGTATTTTTGGTCCACCTGTATTTATTATACATTCGGTTTTCCCCTTTATCGGTTTGTAGGTTCATTCGTACCTCCATCTTTTTAATATGTTCACTGCCAATGTTAATTTCAACTTTAGGTTTTTTTGGAGAAGACTCGTCCTTTTTTTCGCCCCCGGAGTCGTCATCTTCAACTTCTGTGAAAAATATTTAAATAAATGATAGGCACTGCCAAGCTATGACTAATGTCGTAACGAATGATCCTATTTTTTTTACTTACCATCTACATCGCCCACTGAGTCAAGTGTCATGAAATTGTCCAAATCCACATCCATACCTTCGTCGCCGCTAGCTTCTGCCTTGGGGCTTACACGGCGAGCTGATTGGCTAGCCTTTCTCTGAATCATAAACATGTTAATATAAGGATTATAAATTTAAAAAAATATGTATAACCTGGTTGAACATTAACTGTGCACCAGAAATTTATTCATAATGATCAAGTACAATGACCCCAATTCAGCTTTCAGTTATTTCAACTAATCTTCCACTTGTATAATCGAAGATCGGTGCTAACCTTAAGATGTTCCAGAGAACATATATGGTGTTCGTAAATCATGGGCGAACGGAAGGTAAGTCGACAGATCTGACAGAAAGGCATCAGGAAGCGCTTCATGGCCCGGTGCGTGTCGGTGAGGTTGTGCGCGTGGCGCGTGGTGCGGTGGTTGAGGCGGCACACGGGGCAGAACGTGGTGCGCGTGGCCAGCTGCGCGCCCGCCGCCGCCTCCAGCTCGCGCTGCGCGCCGCGCTGCGCCACGCGCATGCGCAGCAGCTGCGCCTTGTGGCGCCGCGCCACCGCGCTCATGGCGGCGCGGTGCTTGCTGGACACCAGGTGCTTCACGTACGCCTGGGGCATCACATTGGGACATATATGCGGGAGCTTTCTGATTTCATAGGCTATTAAAATAATTTCAACTTTAACGATTCCAGTTTGTATGAATAAAATTAGAATAATAAAAGAGTCAATTTTCCACTGAATACCCTTTAGATCAAGACTGTCCCGTCCTCAATTAGACAATATAAGCTTGGATTTACAAATCCAAAACAATATATTATTATTACATCTTTGATATGATAAAAAAAAAAAACTAGATATCCAGCCGCGGCTATAGGGGTTGAAATGGGATAAAAAATTTGGCCCACTTTCAAAATTGGTTGAACAGCCTTGCCTTTTAGATCTTTGACAGTCGTCAGGAGTAGTCAGAAGATCGAATGTCTGACAACTAGTCTCACCAAATGGTATTGAAATACCCATCAACTGGATTACGGAAGTCAAATAGGCAATCACTCTATCTAAGATACTGGTACTCAGCAGCTTCCAGTTAGACTACACGAGTTCATTTAAGAGCTTACCGCGAAAGTAGCACATTTTTCCTTGCAGTGCACGCAGGCTAGATGCACATAGGGGCGTGGGCGTGGCGGCGCAGTGTCCGAAGCGGCATCGGGTTCTTTGTCCGTATCTTCGCCGCCCTCTACTTGCTCGCCGTCTGACACTTCAGGTTCGACCTATGAATTAATAAACTAAGTGAACTTTGCAAAACAAAACAAATAACCAACACTTTCGAATTTGCACACAGTACTATGAAGCATTTTTGTAACTCATTCCATAAAAAACTACTGAAAATAAGTTAAAGTCGTTAATATTATAAACTAGCTGCTGCTCACGGTTACGTCCTCGTGGACCCTTATTCTTTCTCTAATAAAAGTTCGGAACAAACAGACGGACAATTTTTTTAAATTGTTTTTTCTTATAAGTACCGTATTATAGGGGAGACCTGTACAAAACCGTATACCTGGGTAAAACCGTATACCCAGGGGGGGGGGGATTTTGTATAACTAAGTTTTGTCCATACAAGTTGTGTTAGAGTTATGTTAGAGTCACGTTGGGACTTACTTTACAGTTACAATTTACTTATGCATTAATTTTGGAAAAAACCGCACTGCGCGGCTGGTCATATTGTATCATGCGAAATGTGTCTCGGTCATATTCGGTAGCAAAATAAAATAATAAACTGTGTGTTTGCTACAATTTTTAGCAAACACACAGTTTATTATTTTATTTTGCTACTGATAAACCAGGTACTAGCGGACTAAGGTGCAGTCCGTCTCGAGTCCTGGGAGGGCTCCAAAAACTCAGAAATTCTTTTTAATGAAATCCTAAATAAATAAAAAAGACCAAAATATAAATCTTATTTTCAGTAAGTGAAAGGCAGTTTGTAGTTGGGGAACCCCTACGCATGCTAAATATAAATGTAGGGTGCTAAAATTTTCGAGCTCGCTTCGCTCGCTCTTGCAACCTACATTCTCTTTTTTCCCAGACTTATCTTATCTTACCTATTTTTTTAATTTAAAAAATACTGTTTTGGTTTTCTATGGTATTCAAAAGGCTTGTCCATAATGCACAGAGCACTATTATAATACTGCCATAATGAATTAGGCCGCTATGGTTCTCATGGCCTCAATTCGTCTGATGCTCTAGCTTTTCTATATCAATAGTCAAAAGAAAACTTAACATTTTCAAAGCGCTCTGTCTTGGCCGGGGGGCCCCATTTGGTTTTGCGGCCCCGGGCCTAAGACACCACTGAAAACAGGAATATCCTGCGGTGTTTTGTTTCCCCTACACACTACATACTCATGTTTCGTGACGTGTGTACTTGTGTAGGGTAAAAAATGTGCTGGTGACGCGGCTTGAAATTTCTGAAATGACCCTCTGGGCCAAAAGCTGGGTACACCCATGCATACGCTACAGGTAAGTCACTAATCAACTATGTTGTAGGTGATGTATTTGCTCTTAAATACGATGTTTGTACCGGCAAGTTTGTATTGACTATGTGTGAGTGAATGATGTTGTCTCCGTCAGGATGGACGGTCACTATGCGTATTTAACGTCGAATTTATGCCCAAGAATTGCTTTTATTTGCTTCCTATTCTGAAACAATTGCTTCCATCGTACTCAAGAAGAAAAAACACATTTTAATGGTGACCGTTAATTCTGATATGAGGACGGCCGGTCACCGAGTCGTAGTCGTATCCCTGATAAATAGAATTATTGAAATTCAGGGTGGCCATTAATTACTTCCCATTTGCTTCTCTCAATGTTTTACAACGATAATACTGTAACTATCACGGCAATAAAGATATCGACAAAAGTGTTGTTTATCAATATTTTAGTGCCTGACAAAAAAAAAAATTTAAAACTCATAAGTAACATTGCAGTTATGCTCGAGTAGGCGTTAAATCTATCATCTAGTCATCACGTCCTCCCCTTAAAAAAATTAGTTGATTAACTCACAAAACAAAACACCTACACTGAATCTGAACCAGCCTCCTAAACCAAGAAAACTGACAAAAAAAGCACCAAAGAAAACATTTGCTTATAAGAGTATGGTGCAAGCCGCATGGACGAAGGTTGGGTGCAATGTATGGGCTGTCAAGGCTGGGCCCATGAAGGCTGCACCGGCTATAATACATAGGAGCTGGATGACTTCTTTTGCAGAAGATGCATTGCCTCACGGTAAATTTAGGGGCAATATCGTACATAGTATACGGTTTTACCCGTGGGTCGGGGCAAACCGACCCACTTGCTTTTTTATTGATATTGTTGTCTAATGATTTTTTTTTCTGAAATATGTCAATAATAATTGTAACTACCTAATGAGTCTATATATAATTTGATTTTATACATTTGTGTTTTGAAATGGATGAACTACATTCCTAGATCATTAGCTATAGCCTTGCCCCGGTTTCCCATACTTTCACATATTATGCATTTAGTAAAAAGCTGTATTTTGACATTACAGATTTCAATTTTTTTTTTTGTTTGAAAATTGTTCAGATTGAAGTAAAAAAGAACTTTCCAGGTCTGGCATAATTTTTTACACGGGTAAATTTTTAATTTATCTAACATGATATTATTCACTCGAACTTGGTACAAAATCTCATTTATTTTAAAATGATTACCTTTGGAGATTTGATTTTGGTCTCTTTTTTTTCTTCAGTAGCCTCTTCTTTCTCTTCAGCATCCCAATCCTCTTCTGTTGAAGAAGCATCCTCTTCCTTAGACTTGACAGAGCTGCTTGTTGATAATTCAAAATATATTAGTGTACATAGTTAATCGTAATTTAAACTCAAATTTAAGAAGATGTTATATAATTATCGCAATACATACACATTCTTCATTATAAAATTCAATATCCAATTATTTATTCTACTTTTATTACAACAGCCGCTGTACCATCATAGTAGCTCTCATTTCTACATTTCTTAGAGCATCTCCTTTTATATGGACGGGTGTTAATTTCAATATCGGTTCACCGTCAGTGATTTTACCATCTTAATATTTCAATCGTGGTGTCGATTTCGGCCTCACTCATTTCTGGTACTCTTGTTGTTTTGTGAAAAAATAAACTAAATGTAAGCAATGGGTACATACTCAGTGTATCGAATTACCTTCGGCCCTTGAGAGATCGGAACGCACGGGTGTAACCGAGCGATCTTTCGGTGTATCGCCTAGAGGTAAATGTACCGCGAGAGCGCGGTGCGCCTCGGAAGGAGGCCCGCGAGCGCATGGTGCGGCCGCGGAAGGATCGGCGCACAGCGCGCGGGCGCGTCGCGGGCCTGGTCACCTCTCGCGGCGGGCCCATTCCGCTCGGCTTGCGGTAGCTTTCTCGGTTTGGCGAGCGTCTCCGATCTTCGCCACCGAACGATCTCCTTTCGCTGCTGTAACTCTCTTGTCGAGCGCCATATGATCCGTAATGGCCGCCTCCATCATGGCTACGTCTATCGCTCGAGGAACCCTGTACATAACTCTCTTTGGTTCTTTCGACACGTTTTACATATGAAATAGAATAAAGTGTTTAATGAGGATGGAAATTGTATTATTCTTCTTTTCTAGCCCTCGCCAAAGTGTAAATACACTAGTCTCAGGCACCAATAAACTCCTTTTACAAGTTATTGCCAAAGTCCAATGCGATTGAATCTTTTTTTTCTCTAGATTCACCATCTCACTTTTACAATTTTTAAAATATTTCTTTCCTTTGTCATTGTTATCGCCTAGCAGTAAATAAAGCTCAGGCACATGAATAAAAAAAATAGTCTTACATCACACATGCTCACATTGATATTGTATTAGAGGAATAGGGTGGTCCATATCTAAATTAGATAAAGTCTGGAAGGTTAATAATTCTAACTATTCATTAGTCCTCGTGATATAGCATTATCATACTCATAGTTGTTTCAGCTTGAATAGTTCAAAATTATCAGTATCCTTGTCAAATTCTTGAAGTAATAGTTCACGCCTGTATGCATCTCTATATTATCTGCTTATGTAAATCATGGCTTACCCAAAGATCTGCATATCAAATCCAACAAGTGAATATACCACAATATTTCTCATTTTCTCTATATTCAAGATAACCCATACATAGCTATATAAATCACTAACTTCGCCAAATATTTCTTATTTTATAGCCTGTCAGCAATGTATCTTTAATTTTCCTCTAAATTTGATTTCCTTAAGGAAGATATTATATAGCTATATTTTATGTTTCAAAATTCTGTGATGATTCTATGAGCATGTTGTTTATTAACTGTATGTTTTAGCAAGTCTTACTGTATATACAGTTGTTGTGACGGCCATTACTTTCAGGTTTTCGTTGATTTTGTCGAAATATAGAGTAATAATATATAGTGTTGTAGAACTTATAAGTCAAAATAACCTGTAATCACAATATACTGACCTCCATCCTCATCCTCTTTCGGTCTGGAGACCCAGAGCGACCACCGTAATCACGGTTGGAATAACTAGCAGAACTTTCCTAAAAACAAAAAAATTCTATAACACTAACTAAGCGACACTCGAAATTTTCCGGGAAACAAGAAGTACTATTTTGTGGTCCTCACATATCTTTAGAAATGATTGAGAATTTGATGTTATTGGTATACTTACAGATCTATATGGTTTTTTATAGGAGTCCTCCATCCTGTCACGACTGGAATTGTACCGACTTGCACTGCCACTAGTGTATCGCGAGTCATTATTGTATGAGGAGTAACCTCCACCGCGCCCCCCTCGACTCTCATAAGAGCCTCGACTGCTACTTCCTCTGTATGACCCTCTATAGCCACTTCCTCTGCCACCGCTATAGCTGCCCCTACCTCCATAACCTCTTCCTCGAGATGACATCTAAAAAAAAAAAATTGTCTGAATAAACGATGTCATGCGGAATTGCGGGTGTTGCATAAATTGAAGGAAGTCTTTACATAAAATCACCGAATAATTAGAAAATGTATTTTTTTGTTATCTATTTGATTTCATGATTCGTCTCATTGTGTTGTCTAAAAGTTGGGCCAGAAATGGACCGAAAAACTCGTCTACAAAATGAGATCTTTTTTGACGCATTTTCATCGTTACATATTATAGAGCTAGCTTTTACCCGCGGCTTCGCGCAGAAAATCCCATGGGCGGACCTAATATACCTAATAGCCGAGGAAAAAGTCATTGACTCCTACCGCTGCGCCCGCGTTGCCGTCTACGATATTTATTTATTTATTTAAACTTTTCGCACTAAAGGTACAAAGGCGGACTTAATGCCTTAGGCATTCTCTACCAGTCAACCAAGGGTGGTGAAGAGATAAGATGGCAGGTGCTCTGTTTGAGAAGAACAAAGAAAAATTTAATTTATAAAAATATCATAAATCATAATGCATTACAACGATAATTATTTTACTACGCGTAATTTTTAATCTGTGATATCTTTTAAGCTATTCATTTAAATGATATTAGGTCAAGGCATATTTCAATCTAAAATAAATGCCCAATATAAATAACATGTTTTATTAAGGATTAATATAATACCGGTCATAATAGCTTCGGAAATAACGATGAAATTTTTATCAAATTCTGGAAGATGATAATGGAGTAACCATTATCATCTTCCAGAATTTGATAAAAATTGTGGGTCATCCTTAAGCCCGACTCCCACCGTGCGCCATATCGCGCACGCGCACCAGCCCGCACGAGGACGCACCGCCACGCACGCGTCTTGCGCTACCACGCACGTTAGGTTTCCCACGGTGCGTCGTGCGGGCTGGTGCGCGTGCGTCCGCGATATGGCGCACGGTGGGAGTCGGGCTTTACGTAGGTATGCCATCGCGGACTTTTCTGTTGAAATTTTTGGACTTATGTCTTGATTTCTGTTTGAAATATTTTCTTGTTTAGTAATTTTTACCCGACTGCCCCAGAAGGAGGGTAATGTTTTTCGAGAGTATGTATGTATCTATGTATGTCTATTTCTTTGGCACGCTCTGTAGCCTAAACGGCTTGATGGATTTTAACATATGAGGTGTCGTTAGATTCGTCTTAATCGTAGAAGTGACATAGGCTATATAATATTTATGTATTGCATCTGCAAATACAAAAAAAAGGCAGAAGGTTTTTTAAAAAATAAATTACAACAATATTGGTATCAAATAAAAGCTGCTAATGAGTCAATTCCAAATTAAGATATATTAATAAAACTGAAAAACTTGAAATAAACTAAATTATTCAAAAAACAAAAACCCGACTGCAAAAACACAACTGAAAAGAGAAAAACAAGCATTATAATCTATAGAATTTTGGTATCGCAGGCGGGGACAATAATAATTATAACAATATCAATCTTCAATCTTCCTAGCCTTTTTCCCAACTATCTTGGGGTCGGCTTCCAGTCTAACCGGATGCAGCTGAATACCAGTATTTTACATGGAGCGACTGCCTATCTGACCTCCACAACCCAGTAACTGGGTAATACGGTACCCCTTGGTAAGACTGGTGTCAGACTTTCGGGCTTCTGACGACTCGTAACGACTGTCAAAGATCCACAAATGACAGCCGGGACCAACGGCTTAACGTGCTTTCCGAGGCACGGAGGAGTCTCGGTATGTAAAGATGGTCACCCATCCACTGACCAACCCCGGCAAGCGTAGCTTAACCTGATGGATTGACCCGTGCGGCTTGTTATTACTTAGCCACGAGCTCCTCCGAATAATTATAACAATAATAACCGAAAATATGGTGTAACTTTTGTTTGTCCCCGCCTGCGATACCAAAATTCTATAGATTATAATGCTTGTTTTTCTCTTTTCAGTTACGTGTTTTAGCAGTCGGGTTTTTTGTTTTTTGAATAATTTTGTTTTTAGATCACTTTTTTTTCCCGTAGACGGATTATAGTTTTTTAAACTAACCTTTTTTTATTTTTTCGTTTTTGAGAAGGTTAAGATTGTTTGAAAAAGGTCTCAAAAGAAACTATAATTTTAATTTCTGAATCTTATTTAGTCCCCGATAGCACTTTTCTTAAAAAGGATTACCCAGTAGGGTAATCCTTTTTAAGAAAAGTCGCTTCAGTAGAAGCGATCGAAAAAGCATTTTCAATGCTAAGCAGTCAATATTGGTATCGTTACTGGTATTTTACAGGATGGATTTTTGAGAAGGGGTAGTTAGGGCAGGTACCTTAACCATTGTTGCTACAAGAAAATGGTCTGAGGAGACTGTGCTAAACTTTTCGAGATAATTATATTGATAAAATAGTCGTAACATTGCTATAGTGAAGTAACTTGATGTCGCACTATACCACTTACGCCAACGTGACGTAAGTTGAGTCCAGAGTGTTTTTAAACTATAAAATAGTAAGATAAGGCGTAAATAGCACAATTATTTTCAGTTTTGTTAATAAATTACTCATGACATTATTACAGTGAAAGTGTAACTTTATGTCACACTATGCCACACTTACGCCAATCTGATGCAACTTGAGTCCAATAGTTTGTATTATGAAATAAATAATATAGGACCATTAAAAGTAACTCATATTTTCAGTTTTCCTAAATTAATATGGGTTATAGATTAGGGCGCATATCTCGAGACGGATGTACTTTAGAGCTGACCTGCCCTAATAACTATTGATTGTATGGAAGTGCTCTACACATCTAACACTATCTAAATATATTATTGCACACTAACGCCACCTGCATTAGTGTGCAATAAAAAAAAGGCACCAAAATTGGGCATAGCCCTTTGGAACAATGGCAAATGTAAATGATAATAAGGGACTGGCTTCAAAACTACATTCATCATTTCGTAGTGCTACTTCAATTTAAAAAGATGAGTTTTTTTAAACAAAATATGCTTATTATATGGCTTGATTCAGTCTAACAAATCCGCCCCTAAGGCTACCCACCAACCAACCCAACAGTTAGTTTGAAACTCAAAACATTATTCCTGCTTTATAATTTTAAATTGAATTAATAATCTTTGACCTCTGACTAGCGAGCATGGCTTACTGTGACAAGGTTGGAGTCACACATTTTATATGGATAAACTATGATAAAATGTGTGACTCGAGCCATGTCACAAGGTCGTGCTCACTGTCTGTTGATAGTTTCCTTATAATTAAAAAAATACTAAGTGCATCATGCAGGATTAATATGAAAACTTGTAATGTTTGGCTAAATGGGTCAGGATTCATTTTCTAGATTAAACTTGTTAATTGGAATTTTAAATAAGTAAGGTATGGTGTTAAGCACATCCTACAATAACATGGACCACAGTGAACTATCCAAAAGATGCAACACACTTAAGCATAGAATTGCCACAAACTGACTGACAATGTACCAAAACCGGTAATGATTAAATGTCACGACATTAGGGCTGTAGTTAGCCGATAATAATTACGTAGATGAGAAACTCTAATGTGATTGATAGGTACATGGAAAATACTAATGAATTCGACCCTCTTGAGCGTTGGAAGTGGAACAGTACGCGCACGAAGATGCGGATGACCGCTAATTCAATACGTTCTGAATTATCATTTATGAGAGTCGGTGGGTCGCCTTAGGATGAGCCAGAAGGCTGTAGGCCCGTAAGATGTTTAACGTGCAAAGTAAACTGAACACATTAGGTACAGAAGGTACAGCCACGTACGTCGGCGTCGCGTCAGGTTGGGTCGGGCGGGCAGGTTATTTCGAAATTTCCAATACCACGTCATTAAAATAGCTATTTTCAAGAATCCGCATACTTGTGAAATCATTTTTCTGTTCGATTTCGATTTCATGTTAATATTAGCGACACCACGCAACACTATAATCACCGGCATCGGGCAGCCACTTCATTTGTTACGGAAAATGGCGTCGATCCGATCGGCAGGAATTGATTCTACCATAGCTTGGATTTTTTACAGATTTATCATAATACCACGTCATTTTTAAAAACTAATCGATTAACTCACCGTCTATTACCAAAAATAAGATAATATCTTTAACACTGTACAATATTTTTTGTGTAAAGAGACTCGCACAAGCACACTCACAGCAGCACAGGCCACAGCACAGCACACTATTTCTTTTTCATGCGACAGTGTGACCAGATTTAAATTGACGATTCTGTCTGCCATATGCTCGCCAAAATACTGCTAATTTATTTTTTTGTTAATGCCAAAATAATGCCAATGAATGAAGCCAAAAAACAAACGCAGATATAAAAACGCAATAACCAAGATGAAAAAATTGGATAGTTCTCTCACTCAGTTGATAGTTCTGGTCATATACGCTTTTATTAACTTGTTTTCTTTACGCAAAAAAGTAATCTACACAAAAATCGAAAGAAAATATACATTTACAGGGAATTCCAATAAAATGTGTTTTAGGGGCCAGTGCTAGTGGAGTAAAAAAAATCGAACATTATTCAAGAATGGTAGAATTCTTTAAATATTTCTAGCGCACCTACCTAAGTGAAGCGCAGGTAATTTGTCAATTTCTAATCCTGCTAATTTTCTGTGGAGGTTTTATAAGATTCTCAATCTGCTAAGTCCTAAATTGGGGATCTAATTCTGCTAAAATCGCAGAATCCTGCTAAATCTGGTCACACTGGTGCGGATGCCCCTAGAGTAATAAACGCCACAGACTATAGAAAGTAGCACAGAACACATATACTCCGAGTATATTCCTAACGGAAAGTAGACTATAGTCAGTCCACAGAGGTCCACAGAGGGATGCGCCGAGGTAGCCCGCGAAATTCAAATTTTCTTACGTTTTTTGCAATTTGCAGGTCAATATCAGGTTGTATGGTGATCTAAATATGATTCGCGGTGGTATCAAATGTTTATTTATAGAATTATAATCATAAAAGTCATCAATACAACTCTTTTTCTCGTTCATGTAACCGTATTGAATGACTAATTCATGAAATCATGACATTTTACACCTTTGAAGAGTTGTATTGCTAATTCTAATGATTATAATTCTGTAAAGCCTGGAAAAGCTATGATGATGATACGAGGGCTGCACTAAAAGTATCGGGAATATTTCCACTGTCAGGAACAGTGGAAATATTCCCGATACTTTTAGTGCATAGTCATATTAAAATCTTTTTAATTGAAAACTCCTTGGTTTTAAAAATCGAATACCATCGCAGCCCCTCAGGATCCTCAAATGCTGTATAAAACATCGTATCAGGTGACGAATCCTGGATATACGCGTACGAACCCGAAACAAAAAACCAGTCACGAGCATTGAGATCGATCTCAATGGTCACGAGTTTGGGTGTTCGAAAATGAGTTAAAGCCAACAAAAATTGTTCGTTCACGGAGTGTTGCAAAAAAAAATGGTGGCCATGTTTGTCTCCAAAACCGGCCATTTACGACTATTCCTCTTGAGGGACAAAGAACGGTTAATGCAGAATGGTATGCTAGCATTTGTTTGCCAAAGGTCGTTTCTGAACTCCGTAAAGAGAACTGCAACCGCCGCATCATCCTCCATCACGACAATGCGAGTTCTCACACCGCGCACAGAACAAAAGAGTTTTTAGAGCAAGAAAACATAGAATTATTAGACTATCCGCCGTACAGCCCCGACCTAAGCCCTAATGATTTCTATACTTTCCCTAAAATAAAGAATAAATTGCGTGGACAGAGATTTTCATCACCTGAAGAAGCTGTGGACGCCTACAAAACGGCCATTTTGGAGACCCCAACTTCCGAATGGAATGGTTGCTTCAATGATTGGTTCCATCGTATGGAAAAATGTGTCTTTCGCGGAGAATACTTCGAAAAGCAATAAATACATTTTTAAATAGTAACGTTGTGTCACTTCCTTGATTCCCGAAATTTTCAGTGCCGCACTCGTATTTGTTACGGTCGCGAATCATATTTTTATTAACATACAACTAGCTGCAAATGCAAATTGCAGAAAACGGAAGAAAATTTGAATTTCGCGGGCCACCTTATCGCATCCCCCTTAACAAAAGCTGAGATGGTGGACAACCACATATTTTAGCATGGGGTGGGGTGATAGACGTGTGAGAAAGTACGCGTACTTATGGCTGGGCGACAATACTCGCCCGTGTGTCATAGTTATTACTTTAAAACCGCTAGTTCGTCGGCGATCCAACAGGTTTTAGTGCTACATCGAAATTGGTCGCAGTATCAAAATTAGGACACTCCAACAGATGTACCGCTTTCATATAACTTTAATACGGTACCTATGCATAATGTTTTTTTAAATGATTTTCTAGGGAATAAGTTTTGTATTAACTAAACAGTATGAGAATATTTGATTTGTTATTCTATGATATGAATATGAAACTTTTTATTTTATTTGAAACAAAAATCTATGATTTAAGTTTTTTCAAAGTAAGTATTCTGCGTATTGATTGTTCTATGAAATGATAATGTAAGAAAAACAATATTTGAAATGAAATTCTATAAAACTATTCTCTATAAAACAACGTACATTACAACCCTATTGCTTAAAAAAATGTGTAATTAGCAATCAAGTTGAAGTGTATTGAACATTCTAATATTAATAAATAATATATCTATTGTATATTGGCATTTTCTGTAGAAAAAACGGAAACAAGCAGACATCATTAATGACGATTAGATACATAGTACACATTCAATTGCAATAGCTGAACAGTGAAATAACACTGGTTGTACGTTGTTTTATAGAGAATTTTTAAGCAATAGAAATACATCGACTGTTATTTTTGAACATTTATAATTTTACAGCTTCAACAAGATCTGACTAGGCAGGTACATTATCAAACGATAAATATAGTTTTAATACCATGTATATAAACATTCAAAAGCACTGCACTAATTGACCTGGGGGTGCCACGGGTCCGAATCCAAGTTCCCGTGGCACCCCCAGGGGTATCTTCCAGGGGTGCCATGGGTCCGGCATGGCCATGTCTATCACCCACTTATCACCCCTTTTTTAGAGAAGGTAGAACTATTAGGTATGTTATATTTGTTTTTGTTTATCATTTTTTGTTTTCTGTAAAATATTATTAGAAATTCCTACTAAACTGAGAAAACCGGGGGCCCGGGGACCCCGACAGTCTTACTAGTCTACGGGCATTTCAGCGTCAACGGAGCTTAAAAAATCGGATATGGAAACACTTTTGTGCTGTGTCACTGTCACTGTCACTGTCAAGCTGTCGAGTCTTTAAAATGAAATGTTTGTGTTAATGTGTTGGCTGTTGGTGTTGAGTTGTTGAGTTGATTGGTTTTGGCTTACGAGTTATAGTTATAGAAAAAGTACACGGGCGTTGTATCGCAAGGAATAAATATCCAATAACAATTTAACTAACATAGCTATGATAACATTGATAACTGCTAAGGAAACTCAACTTTAAAGCAATATTTTTAATAGCAAGTGTTAATTATGCAAGCAAAAAAACGTTTTGTTCTTCTCTGTTTTACCTGTGGTGTTTTGGTTTATTGTTATTTCGGTACATATCATTTGAAGTCAGAACTGACTCAAAATAGCCGACTGAGTCAACTACCCAGTTTTGCTTCTTTAGAAGAACTGTCCGAGTTGCCTTCTCAACCACATAGAAAGTTGACAACAGGAACGATTCCTTGTAGAATGGAGACTTGCTTCGACTTCTCCAAATGTGGTAAAGATCCAAAAATTTACGTTTACCCTAGTGACGGCCCAGTTAGTGCGTCATATCGTAAAGTACTTTCAGTTATCAGAGAGTCGCGGTATGCCACAAGAGATCCAAATGAAGCTTGCCTTTATGTACCTGCCATAGATACGTTAGATGCCGATCCACTGTCTCCTGAGCATGCCCCAGATGTGGCATCACGCCTATCTCGTTTACCTTATTGGAACAATGGCCGAAATCATCTCATATTTAATTTATATGCCGGGACATGGCCTGATTATGCTGAAAGTGCACTAGGATTTAGCCCAGGAGAGGCAATTTTAGCTAGAGCTAGTGCTTCCGAAGCATTCTTTAGGGATGAATTTGATATTTCATTACCATTATTTCACAAAGAACATCCAGAGCGTGGTGGAGTTCCACCTGCTGCTACTAGCAACCCATTCCCAGCACCACGGCGACATTTGTTGGCGTTTAAAGGCAAGAGATATGTTCATGGTATTGGTAGTGAAACAAGGAATTCATTATGGCATTTACATGATGGTAATCATTTAATTCTGGTTACCACATGCCGTCATGGAAAATCTTGGAAGGATTTACGTGATGAAAGGTGTGATGAAGACAACAGAGAATATGATAAGTATGTAACATATCTTTCCTAATTATAAGCTTAATGTTCATTCCAAATAACCTTGTAATGTTTTGTCACGAAAAGGGCAGCAGCCTGATATTCAAAATACAAAACACGTAAGCTTTTAGAAATAACTAGCTTCCACCAGCGGCTTCGCCTGCGTGATAAATTAACAAAGTATAGCTTACTATATTATGCATGTATTATACATATAAACCTTCCTCTTGAATCACTCTTAACTATTAAAAAAAACCACATCAACATCAGTGCAGTTTTAAAGATCTAAGCATAATAACATCGGAGATATCACAAATGCTACTCAAAAAATAAAAAAACCGCCGTGACCAACCGCGCGCGAGCCGAGCGAGCGGCGAGCGCTACTTTCAAGTTCGTCGCAGATTCTTGGTAATTTTTACTACACCTTAAACCATGCATACCCTACATTAATGATATGGCCAAACGTCGTCTGTTATATCATTAAATGTTCACATTTAAACAATATGGTCAATTTTAGCTGGCCATTTCATGAAGAGATTGAACACTTCATGAAAGGATCACAGGAGCGTAGCTGTCGCCGTTTCAGCCGTATTGATGATACGGGGCCCCCAAGCTACAAGGGCCCCCAGGTGTGTAAGCAAAAATTCGTACAATATTATTCGAAACCTCAAATTCGTATTGATGAGGAGTATGTAATAAATGAATACCTCATTAAAATATGAAAATTAACGTAATTTGTACATGGCTTACTACGGCTTCAAGCTAAAGGCACGGTCCAACTCTCAAGCTCTTACATTCATTTAGTAAAATCACACAGAAAATCGAATCTACTACTGGATGCTCCAATTTTCGAGCTCACGATGCTCGCTATTATATTCCAATGACAGCTTAACCTATCCGAGTCAGGATTCTCCAAATTTCTAGATTGCCTCGCTCGCTCTTGCAATGTCTAGTAAAATTCCAATGATAGCTTCAACAATCTCGGTTCTTTATGCTTCTATTTTCGAGCTTGCTTCACTCGCTCTTCAATGAAAACTTAAGGATCTGAGTCAGTTTTCTAGCTCGCCTCCCTCGCTCTTGGATTCTCTTAGTAAGGTCACAATGACAGCTTTAGCTAGCTCTCGACTAGGATGCTATTTTATTTTTGTAAAAGAAAAATACCCTCCGTTTGAGCTTTTCGCTATAGTCAGATAAAAAGGTCCCCCAACATATATTTTGATACAGGGCCCCTTTACGCTACTTCATGTATCCAATAAGTACAAACACTCATTAAAAAAAAAGATTTATTCTAAAAAAAAAAATGCTGTTAGAGGAATTACGAGTGACATGCCAAAAGAAAATGAGATTCTCAAAAAATTATAACATTTCTTTTTTATTACAAGTATTGATCTTTTCGAAGTATTCACCCTGAGCACGTATACACTTTTCCGAACGTCTGAACCAATTGGAAAATACCTGACCACTCTTCTTTAGACACCTCAGAAATCTTGAAATTATAGACAGCCAGCTCATCTTCTTTGCTTTCAAACATTTTCCCCTTTAGTTTTTCTTTGATTTTTGGAAACTGGTAAAAATCACAAGCCGCTAGGTCAGGGGAATCCGGCGGGTGAGGGAGGATAGACACGTTTTTTCAGTTAAAAAAGACGAGTGTTCTGGCAGACTTGTGGGGCGCCGCATTCTCGTGGTGCCAGAGAAGGTGCCGGATTCCTGATCGCGGCCGCTTGTCACACCAAGCTCATGTTACTGTTGGAGAGCACAAACTGTCACATACCATTCGGAATTCACTGTTCTTTGATCCTCTAGCTAGCACTACAGTAGCAATATGACCCGTTTTGCAGAAAAACGAGGCGACCATTTGTTTCTGTGTGCTTCGTGCACGGCGACATTTCGTTGGAGTTGGCTCATCTTCAAAGCACCATACAGTCGACTGCCGCTTTGTTTCAGGATCTTAGTTTTATAGCTATATTTCGTCAGCAGTCAGTATATTATAAACGTTTTTTTTCTTGCCGGCGACGAATTTATCTATCATGAATAGGCACCAATCTACCCGAGGATCTTTCTGCTCATCGGTAAGTTCGTGCGAATTGTGCGGCACCCATCTCGATCAACGTTTACGGAGAGAAAGGTGATCGTGAATTATTATAGTTTGCATTGCTGCTAATACAATTCCCAGTTCTCGCTCAAGCTCTACATTATGTAAATCGTCGGTTTTCGCGCATAAGTTTTTCGACTGCACGAACGTTTTCTTGTGTGACGACGGTTGGCGGCCAACTTGTCTTCGCTTCATCTTGGAGACATCCCCGTCCTCTTTTAAATTTAGCAAACCAATTAAAAACTGTTGCTCGTGAACAAGCAGACTCAACACAAGTAGTAGCCAAAGTTTCTAAACATTCTTGAGGCTTTAAACCTTTTTTATAGTCATAATTAATCATAGCGCGAAAATCACGTCGACTGAGCTCCATTGCTGCAAGCGAATTAGCGCCAGATTCTCGGTAAAATAATGCTTCCACGAAAAATAAAAGAAGAAATTATGTGTGTTGTGTTTTCAAATATATCAATAAACAACCACCCTGTATGATGGTGCATAATGGCTGCTACACACAGTGCCGGCGGCGTGGCCCGGTGGCCGCCGGCACTGCCCGCCGGCCTTGCCGCCGGCCATGCGACACAAAGCCGCAGAAAGAAACGCAAAGAAAATGAAGGAGCAAAAGCCGGAGGCACGTGCCGCGTGCGTGGCAAAAGTGGCTCACACGTTATGGCTCCTATACACACTGCGTGTAGGAGTCATAACGTGTCAGTGTCAAACATTTAAGTAAAGAATATCTAACTTCTTTTGGCATGCCCCTCGTTTAATAATATGTCGGGTATATTGAGTGGCCCTTTTTAAGTGCTTGTTTATGGAGACGCGGGGCGTTGGGCGCCGCGTGCGGCGTGGCGTTCGGCGGTGCGTCGAAGGTTTTTTCTGTTTACAGACAGGCGGCGCGTGCAGCGGCCCGCGTCATCACACGCGCAAACATAAACATAATTATATGGCAATGTACGATGTTGTTTATGCAAACGCGCGGCGCGTGGCGCGGCGCGTGGCGCGGCGCGTGGTTCGGTGCGTGAAAAGTAGCGGTGCACGCCGCTGCGCCCGCGGCGCGTCCTCTAGCATGTAACGTAGCCCGCGGCGGCGCACGCGGCGTGAATTGGGAGCGGAGGGCGGGAGCTGATATTCAAGCGCGCTCGACATATAATAAATATAAATGAAATACATAAGTATATGCATAACATCACGCCTATATTCCCAGAAAAGTTAGGCAGACGTGTCCCTATAGTACACCCACATTTCCCAGTTACGCCCGCCGCGTGCACAGCCGCGTACGCCGCCGCGTGCCCCGCCGCGGTTGTCGCTACGTTTTACCGTGAACGGAAAATTGGAAGAACAGCTAGCCGCTAACGCTGCGTGCCCCGCCGCGATAAACGTCGCGTTCGACGTGGCGTTGCCATCCGCGGGCTCCGCCTGCATTTCAAGCAAACGCCTGTAAAATCGCTTCTCTTTAAATGCTCTCATACAACGCCATATGTTTGAATTTTGTGCGGGCCGCCCCGCAGCTCGCGACGCCCAACGCCCCGCGTCTCCGTATAGTGGGGTTTACACGGGTGACTAAAGCCGCACGATTATTGCCGGGCGGCGTAAACCAACCGTCCAAATGGCAATTCGGCTAGGTCGCAAGTGACTAAAGCCGCAAGTCCCAAAGTTGGGTAGCATCCGACTTTGGCCGCACGGCGACCGGCCGCATGGGACTGGTGACTAAAATCGACCGTGTAAACGATCAGTTGCAGGCGATCGCCCGCCGCATGAAGGAGTGTTTCGAAACTGACAATGACATGTAATGAAATTGAAATGACCGAGCCGTTTGCGAATTGCCGAAGTGCCATTTAGACGGTCGATTTACGCCGCGCGGCAATAATCGTGCGGCTTTAGTCACCCGTGTTAACCCCACTTCACCATGCCGCATCGCTAGCCCATTTACACAGGTTACTAAAATCGCATTCGGCTCGGTCATTTCCGTCGATTCCTCACTCCTTCATGCGGCGGGCGATCGCCTGCAACTGATTGTTTACACAGTCGATTTTAGTCACCAGTCGCATGTGGCCGGTCGCCGCGCGGCCAAAGTCGGATGCTACCCAACTTTGGGGTTTGCGGCTTTAGTCACTTGCGACCTAGCCGAATTGCCATTTAGACGGTCGATTTACGCCGCGCGGCAATAATCGTGCGGCTTTAGTCACCCGTGTAAACCCCACTTATTACTAAAATCGCATGCGACTCGGTCATTTCATTTTGGATAATTATATGAAATGGGCTGCTTTTGAAAGACAACTAAAATGTCACTGCAGTTTAAATCACTAACATTACATATACTACACTACATAGTATATAAAAACTTTTAACAAAAAAAAACAACCGACTTCCAAAAAACACACTACAAAGTGAAAAATAACTTTAATTTCGGAAGTCGGTGTCTTTGGTTTTGTATTTTCGTTTTTTTGCCACCGACTTCCGAAATTAAAGTTATTTTTCACTTTGTAGTGTGTTTTTTGGAAGTCGGTTGTTTTTTTTTGTTAAAAGTTTTTTTTTTTCACTTTTTAGTTTTGGTACCTACCTACCCCACACAAGTTCGAATAACACTACCAGCGACGCAATTAACAGTAACAGGAAGTTATCATCATATCATCCTTAAAATGAATGAAGTCCAAACACAAGATTGCTACTGTAAAACGTTGAGGAGTTCCCTTGACTGTCCTTTGTCTTCATTATCATCATTCATAATAACAGTCACAACCCATCTAGGTGTAAAGTTCTCATCAGTATAAATTAATCAAGCCCAAACACCAGGTACTCGTAATTGCTGTAAATCGTTGAGGAGTTCTCTCAACTGTCTTTCGGCTCCATCACCAGATCGACTCCAGACCTTCATTAAATAGGTAGTAGTGCTTTAAAATGCTTAATGAAAAAAAATTATAAACGCACTACGATTTTGGAAGGTTCCCCTCGATTTGGCTGGGATGCCATCAGCAGATCCTGGTTTCCTTATAATTTTTTTTGAGGAATTCCCTCAAGTCGTCATGTATTTCATCATCAGAACTGAATTTTGATCAAAATAGGACCAATCTGAAAATATACCTTTCAGATAAGAAAAGAATTTTCTAAATCGGTTCATAAATGACGCCACCCGTGAAATACTTATCATTGAGAAGTTCCGGTGGCCATCTGTGGACTTCTTCATCAGTTCCACTTCACCAAATGATACTTTCTGAATGCAAATGCTTAACTGGTTGCTATAAATAACGAAATCGCTATGTGTATGCCTATAATATTTGAGGAGTTCCCTCTATTTGTCATGGATTCCATCAACAGAACTTAATTTCGAAAAAAATGGGACCATTCGGGAAGTATATCCTTTCAAATAAAAAAAGAATTTTCCAAATCGGTTCGTAAATGACGGAGTTCCGAGGTAACACACATTAAAAAAAAAATATATATATACAACCGAATTGAGAACCTCCTCTTTTAGGGGAAGTCGGTTAAAAACAAAAAGTAGTAATAAAAGCTTCGACAAAAAAAGAAGAATTGTCCTTACTCAAAATATTAAATCTACTGCCTAAAATACTAACTTTCCGACTACTTTTGTCCGAATAAAAATGACGAAACGACCGAATGAGATACTGAAATCTTCGAAAAGTAAACATGACTGTTTATTGCTATAATATGCTTTGTAATTTTTATCTTTACTTGCCTACTATTCATTCATAAATTACCTCTCATATTTCATAGACTGTGGTGCTATTTTAACTGTAACATTATACAGAAAATATTATTCTGAGTGATTTTATAGAAACTTATAAAAAATATAAAAATGTACTTGTAACAATAACTTTTAGCATGCAACATGTCATGTAGCATGCAAGCAAACATGCAGCAGGCATGGTTTCTGTCACGGCTCCGGCGCTGCGGGTCTCCGGCGGCCCCACGCGACCTTATCGTCGCAGATGGTTTAATGCTCATCACCGCAGCCTCAGCCGCGGCGGCGAGCGTTACTTACAACCACCTGCTCCTCAGCTTGCGGGCCGCCTCGCACCTCCGCGCCTACGCGATTCTTAATTACACTCTAGGGGTAGGGCAGACAAGACTGCGTGGAGTCGGATTTACAGCGATTCGTTTCTGTCACTATTTCACTAAAACCCAATTTTTTACAAATTGTTTAGGACTAACCATTTTATTACTTATAAATGAACATTCGGCATAATACATATTATGTAATACAATACTTAGGACATATGACTTTATACCATGCAAAATTAGGAGATTCAATTATTATAGTTCTCGATATTATGACAGAATAGTTTAAGAAGTAAAGATAATTATGTAAAACATAATTTCGAATTTTTGATCATTATGGTAACTGAAGTTTATAAAAGCAAACGTGTTATGGATAATGATTTTCGGACAAAAATTTTTAGGAGAAGCAAGGGAGTACCTGGCGCTTTACTTTGTGTAAATAATTTCATCACCACTGCTCTCAAAACGGTGGTGAAGGAAAATATCGTGAGCAAACCGGCATGTCTTAGAACCAAAAATTCGAAGACATGTGACATCTACCAACCCGCACTGGGCCCGCGTGGTAGATTATAGCCCTCTCATAGAGAGGAGACCTACTGTGTGTGAGCAGTGGGAACATTAATAGATTGATTATGAAACGATGATATAAACACGCAAGGATCGGTCGTTGCAAGCGCACTGCGCTCGGATCTTTCGAACTCGCACGCGAAAACAGCCGAACGCGACCCGAACCCGATCGCGCGGGCCGAACAGTTGAGGTATTTTATTTTCATCATTGTTGAGAGTTAAAAAATAAATTTGATAACCAACAATAGAAATTAAAACAGTTCATGCAAGTTGTAAAAATATGATTATTTTAACAAAACCTCTGCTGTCGGTAACTTAGTAATTTTGTCGGAGGTTCAGTATTCTATTCAGAAGTTTAGTTTTGTTATTCGAAGATCCATTTTTTTTAGGAGAAAATCTAATTTGACCATGCTCTTATTTGTTGTTAAATTGGTTATTTTTTTTCGTTTATGTTTTGGGTTTTTTGTCGGTAATTCATTATAACGCTGGTTAATTAGAATAATAGTCGGCCACAGATCGCTGGAGATTAATTTGTTTTTCGGAACCATTATTATTTCCCTAAAACAAAGTCGCTTGCCCCCCCCACCCCTGGGCTGTGTCTAGGGAGACCACTGACCTTTTTCTAATCTCATTGATATCAAATAAATACTTTGTATGATGTTGCCGCGTAGGATATGTTTGCCACACATTGCGCACGACACGCATAATAAGACTTGTGCTGTTATTATAATTAAGTATGATGATTTGCTGTGGAGTTTTCTGCTGGCTCTTCTCCATAGTAAATGACCAAATGAAACCGTGCTCCTAAGCCGCTGACGTTTCATAAGTACCCATGTAGGTTTATCTGAAGCTAGCAACTAGACATAGAAATTAAATAGGTACCCCAGAATAGTGTCAAGACAAACCGCCCCAGGCCGCATATTTAGGGTGTCGACAGGACCCCCCGGTCCTGGCGGCACCTAAATCTTAGAAGTACTTTTTAATGATATCCCAAACATGGTCAAAATAATATATATTCAGTAAGAAACAGTTGTAGAGTTAGAGGCTGACGATGAAAATTTTCGAGTTCGCTTCGCTCGGTATAATATACATTCTCGAACTTTCTGCATAATTCGACAAAAAAACTCCTATTTAAGTAGGTACTTATGACTTTTCAATAAAAAAAACCTTCCCTGCACAAGGCGGTGTGCTAAAATTTTCGAGCTCGCTTCGCTCGCTCTTGGATTCTAAATTCTTCTAACTCAAACTTTTCTGCATAAGTCGACAAAGCAACTCCTATTTCCGTAAGGATGTTTAATAGAAACCTAACTGAGAATTCAGAGACGAGGTGCAAAAAATTTCGAGGTCGCGTAATCGCGTTGCTCGCTCCCCTGCATTCTTCTTTTCGTAAATAGCCTATTGAGAGGAGATGAAAAGGCAACTCCCTCAAATAAAAATACTGTGGGTTTCGAGGTGTAGGTGGATTATAGATTAGGCACGTATACTTATTTTTTTTGCTGTCATAATAACTTTTTTTGTAAAATTTTACTAGTAATACCTACATAAACTGAGAAGACTCAGTTTATGTAGGTATTACTAGTAAAATTTATAATCCACCTACACCTTAGACCTCGAAACCCACGCAACCCACACACCCCGACAGACTTAGTCTTCCACTGATTGGGCCTGTCCTGACTGGACCCCGACTATGTGACCCTGACTCGAAAGTCAAAGTCAAAGCATTTATTTCAAATAGGCCTTTGAAGGCACTTTTGAACGTCAAAATTTACAAATTATAGTATTGATTCTACCGCCCCTTCCAAAATGTAGTTTTCGTATGGAGAAGAATGGGCAAGAAACTCCACCGTTACTCTTTTAAAATGTTTTACAATATTTTGTGTACATTATTTATATAATTATAATATGTGAAGACGATGCACCTAGAATAAAATTACTGTATACAGTAAAAAGAATTTAAATTGGAGCAAACGACAGATAAATTAATTATGTGGTAGATACATGGTGTTCACATATTCACAAACATTGTAAAAATAGACGAGTTACTAAAATTTTACAATTAATAAGTCAGTGTGTGAGGAAGTAATCACAGGATGTAAAATCAATGTCATATAATGAAAAATAAATACAATTAAGTAAGCAACCAGTTTGATTTTGTTTAGACTCTAAATTGTCCTATGGAGCAGGACCAGCATGTTTCCAAGCATTCTTATCTTGTATATAATCCTCTAATCTGTAATATGCTTTTTTACAAAGTGTACTTTTTACATGAGTTTTAAATTTTCTTTCATTTAATTGTAATATATCACAAGGTATTTTGTTGTAACATTTAACACAGTACCCCATAAAAGATGTATGTACTTTATATAATCTGAAAAATGGTTGATCTAGTTTATCTTTATTTCTAGTATTAAAATTATGTCTATCACTTATTTTATTAAAAAGATGTAGATTTTTCCTTACATACATAATATTTTCATAAATGAATTGGCAAGGAACGGTCATAATATTAATCCTTTTAAATAGTTCCCTGAGAGATTCGCGACGACGGAGATCATAAATGGCTCTGACAGCTCTCTTTTGCAAAATAAAGATAGATTCAATGTCAGCAGCCCGACCCCACAGTAAAATGCCATACGACATAATGCTGTGGAAGTAGCTAAAATAGACCAAACGCGCGGTTTCTACATCTGTTAACTGTCTGATCTTTCTAACAGCATAAGCGGCCGAGCTTAGCCGCCCCGCAAGAGATGTTATATGAGGTCCCCATTGTAATTTCTCGTCTAGCGTGATTTCCAGGAAAACCGTTTGATTAATAAATTCCAGTTTTTCTCCATTCAATATAATGTCACATTCGCTACTTCTAACATTAGGTAATTTAAATCTAATGCATTTGGTTTTATTTTTATTCAGTACCAAATTATTTACCGTAAACCAATCTTGGACCTGAAGAATAGAGCTATTCACGTCGTCAAGATTTTGCGACCGTCGGTTGATTTTAAAGATCAATGATGTGTCATCTGCAAATAACACCATCTTCGGTTGATTTTGAAGTAATTGGGGTAAATCATTAATATAAACTAAAAAGAGGAATGGACCCAATATCGAACCTTGAGGAACGCCCATTGCCATTTCAGACCCTAATGAGTTTATGCCGTTTACTTGAACTTTAACCTTTCTATCTTTCAGGTAAGATTTTTACCAAGAGCTGTATTCCTAATCCCATAATGCTGCAGTTTCAGCAGAAGTGTCTCATGGTCTACGCAATCGAACGCCTTCGAGAGGTCGCAAAAGATTCCAATGGCATCTTGTGCTTCTTCCCAGGCATTAAAAATGTTCTTTATTAGGGTGACACCGGCGTCAGTAGTACAACGCCCTTTGGTGAAACCGTACTGTTGTTCATGAAAGATGGAGTTTTTATTAAAGTGACGTAACATTTGATTGAGCATCAACTTTTCAAACACCTTACTGAGAACTGGTAGTATTGACACAGGCCTATAATTGTTGGGTTCTTTACTATCACCGGATTTGAACAATGGAACTACTTTACTGTTTCATGAGATCCGGAAAGACTCCTTGGTCCACACTGTTGTTAAATATGAAAGCTAAATAGGGCGCAATGGTTTCGATAATAGATCTACAGACTTTTACAGACATTCCCCAGAGATCTTCTGTTGATTTAATTTTAAGATGTTTAAAAGCTTTTATAACAGCCTGGGGGTTTGTATGCTGTAACCTAAAATCCAAAGGGCATGCCTTCACATTCTGCCTAAGTAAGGCAGCAGAAAGCGCGGGTGAGGAATTTAATGCTTCAGTAGTTTTAAGGGGAAAATTAGTAAAAAAGTTTTCAAATTCCTGAGCTATTTCTATATCTGAGTTGATAGGGCCAAGTGCAGTCTCAAAATTAAATTCAGTATTTCGCTGTTTTTTCCTACCTGTTTCATTATTTATTATTTGCCAGGTAGTTTTTATTTTATCCTCAGCTGATTTTATTTTATTACTAATGTAAAGAGCTTTGGCTATTTTGCACACACTTTTTCAACGTTTTTGAATATTCTGCAACATACTTATGAAAGCTTGTATTGTTCATATGTTGCTTTAGTCCATAAAGTTCAAATAGTTTTTCCCTACTTTTACGAATACCTGGAGTCGCCCAATCACTAAATAAGAACTTTGTGTAAATACTTTTAGTCTTTAGTGGAAAAGTGTCATTATATTGCGTGTTTAATATTGAAAAGAACTCGGCGTAGAACTCATTTGGGTCACCTATATTATTAAAATTCTGAACACATAATTGACTGGCTAACGAATTATTATATTTCTCTAAACTTTTACATGTAATGGGCCTAAACCTTATTTGAATTTTTTGTAAAGGTATGTAGGAGCAAAATGTTATTGTTTGTCCACTGTGATCTGATGGCAACTTGTTTACAATTTGTTTGTGTAAGTAATCACAATTACAAAAAATATTATCTATACAAGTGGCAGAAGAAGCTGTCACTCGGGTTGGTTCAAAGAAAACATTTGACAAATCAAATGACCTAAAAAGACTTAATAATCTAACAGTATTCGAGTTATTTTCTAATAAGTTAATATTAAAATCACCACATATGATTATTGACTTACTACTAGTACTGAGTTTCTTTAATACATCTTCCATTACAGAATCAAACATGGATAGATTCTGGTAGCTTGGAAGTCGGTATACGCAAACTATAACATGCTTATCAAGCTCAACACAGGACAATTCAATGTTGTGCTCAACAGACAGTCCGGTGATGTCTTTTCTTTCTTTCGATTTAATAGCATTTTTAATTAATATTAATGACCCGCCATGCATCATACGTTTTCGGCTGAAATGGCTAACTACACAATAATTTTCATAACTTGATGATCTTTTAACCAATGTTCTGTTAAACAAATGACATCAAACTTGGTATTTTCCAAAAACAATTCTATTTCTAATAATTTGGAAGAGCAACCTTGGATATTTTGATTAAATAATTTTAAAGTATGTTGCACTCCCTTTGGTTTAATATTATGAGTTAAGTTGCCAGAAGATACCTTTATATTATTATCTAATAATAATTGGTTAATTCATGTGGTAACTTCTGTTGTCTTACTGTCTAGTTTAAATGTGTGTGTTTAAAATGTAGTTTTAGTGTCGAAGGGTGGATCCGCTCTTGTCCCGCTGTCTGTTCCTATGTATGCTTTTTAAAACTACGCAACGGATTTTGATGCGGTTTTTTTTAATAGTTAAAGTGATTCAAGAGGAAGGTTTATTTATGTATAACTAGCTTTTACCCGCGGCTTCGCCCGCGTGGATGTCGCAAAATATCCCACGGGAACGTTCTACCGGGAATACATACCTAATAGCCAAGGAAAAGATCATTGACTAACTTTCAGCGGACGCAGTGGTAGGCTACTACAGCGCCCGCGTGGTCAACCATAATTATTTTGTTACGCGTAATTTTGAAACTGTGATATCTCTTAAACTATTCATTTAAATGATGTGATGTAAAGGCATATTTTAATCGAAATTGAATGCCCAATTTAAATAACCTATTTAATTGGATAAGGATTAATAAGATACCGGTCAAAATAGCTTCGGAAATAACAATGAAAATTTTATACAATTTTGAAAGATAAAAATGGTTATTGTGGGTCACCCTTAAAAGATAGACATATGCCATCGCGGACTTTTTTGTTGCAATTTTTAAGATATACAATACTCTAGAACATAAATTTGATTTATCTCTCACGACTTACGCAGCGCACGCCAGTAAAGCTCCCAGTCGGCATGATTTTTTCCGACATCTTCAACAATAATCGTCATATTTCAGCCAATTTACACAAAACCTTAATGAATTATACACTAAAACCTTCCACATGAATCACTCCGTCCAATGGTGAAAACCGTTTGAAAATCCGTTCGGCAGTTTTTGAGTTTATCGCGTTCAGACAGACAGACAGACAGACAGACAGACAGACAGACAGACGCGGCGGGCGACTTTGTTTTATAATATGTAAGGATATATATGTCGTGGCCAGATCTTAGAATTGATCATTTCATGAAGTGTTCGGCCATTTCATGAAATGTTTGCGTTTCATGAAATAGAACATCGACCGCTGGTCACATCATGATGTGGTCTGGCCAGATCATTGAATACTCAACGTTTGATGATATGAACAGTTAAACGCACGAATACTTCATGATGTGGCCAAAAATTATTGATCATATCGTAAAATAGTTAGATTAGCCACCGGTAGAGGCAGGCGTAGATGCCGCTTTTTTTTGTTGTGCGTCATGGCGGCGGCATACAACAAATCAAACAAAGTAGGGTGACCACACAAAAAAACTCGATGGACTTTTATTGGATTTCCAAATTAATGTGATATTATGGAAAGTGACCAACTTGGAAGTCACTAACCTAACCCATGTCGGGGTGCCACAATCGGTGTGCTGAGCAACATAGCACATGTTATGTTGCTCAGCACACAGATCCCGCGTCCCCGAGGAAATGTCTTAAGTTAGGTTAGAACTATGACCAAACGCGCGCGAGCCGAGCGAGTGAAGCGAGCAGTGCCGCGGCAGGTGTATTCCCGTTGTCTCCGTAAAAATGTCCCGTTTAATGTGATAAAGGGAATTTAATAAAATAATTAAAACTACTTGTCGTTAATCCCCTTGTCCATGTACACTGTCCACGTAAATTTATTGTAATATATATAAACAACATTTCTACGGGGACAATGGGAATACACCGCGGCAGCGGCTGGCGAGCGCCTTCCAATTTGGTCGCAGTTAGCATTTATTACTACACCTTAAACCATGGATACCCTACATTAATGATATGGCCAAACGTCGACTGACATATCATTAAACGTTGACTTTTAAACGATATGGCCAACCTTAGCTGGCCATTTCATGAAACACAACCATTTCATGAAATGGACGAGCACTTCATGAAATGATCAATTCGAAGATTTGGCCACGACATATACATATTATAGTATAGAAAAGAGTCCACGCGGGCGAAGCCGCTGTCAGCAGCTAGTATATATAAATTTATAAATGTGAAAGTTCGTATATTTCAATGTTTGTTACTCAATCACGAATAACCGGCTGAACGTATTTAACAATATTTGGCACACAAATAGTTTATAACCTGGATAACTCATAAATCCATAATACACTTTTTATCCCAGTAAAACTGTTATAACTTAATGTTGAAACTAGCTTCTGCCCGCGATTTTATTGAACAATGAATGATGAAATACAAAATACACTCAAACAACGGCTAGTTACATAATAATTATATTATTATATATGTACATTTGACTTTTCGCAGATTTGATTATGAGCAGTTATTAGCCAACTCAACATTTTGTCTTGTGGCACGAGGACGGCGTTTGGGTTCATATCGCTTTCTTGAGGCATTAGCAGCAGGATGCATACCCGTTTTATTAAGCAATGGTTGGCGGTTACCTTTTGACGAACGCATCGATTGGCGCCGTGCTGTTATTTGGGCAGATGAACGACTCCTTTTGCAGGTAAATGCAATGTGACGGCACGGTTGGTGCAGTGACGGAGCGGTTAGCTGTAAAATATTGGGAGGCCTATAGACTAATAACAATATTCGTAGCCTACAGGTTGTTGTTGCGGGTCTGGCTGTTTGTGTATGTGATATTATACAGGGTGGACCAAAAATACACGTCATAAAAAAAATAGATTCCTCATGTCTAGGGGTATTCGAAAATACCCCATGTATAATTCCGCGATTTTTTGTAGTTTACGAGTTATAATTTTTTTTGTAATTTTTTCGGTTTTCTTGCCGGTGGAGCTTCAAAAATTCATAAATTTTTTTGTAGCGAGTATTTTCCAGTTTTTTTTTTTGCGACAGTATCGTCTTGAATGTTACTTTCATACATAAAATAATAAACTTGCTAACATTCCTGCAAGTTATTCAAAAAAGTATCGATAGCAGGTATTTAAGTTTTTAGTGGTAAGACAAAAATTTTCAACTTCAATTTAAAAATACAAAAATGAGGTTCCATATATTCTAGCTGACTTTAAAAACTATGCAGGTTCCTAAGCTACGCAAAAAATAAAAAAAAGGTTAGTACTTAACCTTCTTCACTGTAATCGGCCTTTGAAGGTTAGGCTAAAAATCCTTTTAAGCTTTAAAATAGGTGATCCAAATAGCGACGCCATAAAAAAAAAACTGGAAAATACTCACTACAAAAAAGACATGAATTTTTGAGGCTCCACCAGCAAGAAAACTAAAAAAAAAAATACAAAAAAAATAATAACTCGAAAACTACAAAAAATCGCGAAACATACATGGGGTATTTTCGAATACCCCTGGACATGAGGAATCAATTTTTTTTTATGACGTGTATTTTTGGTCCACCCTGTATAATTCCGAAAGTGGGGCATGTTTTTTTTTGCGAATTATACAATACTAGCTGCCAGCCCCAGCTTCGCATGGGTAGCCCTAATTTGGAATAAAATAATATTGCGGCTATAAATTGAGAGGAAGGCTATACTATCTTTTAAGTTAGCTCAACCTGCACATCGGTGTGCAAATTTGATTGAAATCGGTTAATAGTTCATAGCGGACAAACAACGTGACGCGTAATTTATTAAGATGATTTATTAAGATTATTACGCGTGATTTATTAAGATATATTAAGATGGGTGCCCTAGATGTCTGAAGTAAGGCCGTTTTGTGACGGGGATGCGACGTCGTCTTTTTTTAGGTACGGTCAACTGTGGCAGCTTTACTTTCCATGAGTAACTTTACCCAAAGTCAAAGTCAAAGTCAAATCATTTATTTCAAATAGGCCCTTGAAGGCACTTTTGAACGTCAAAATTTTACAAAATAAAGTATTGATTCTACCGCCCCTTCCAAAAGGTAGTTTTCGTATGGAGAAGAATGGGCAAGAAACTCCACCGTTACTCTTTTAAAATGTTTTACAATATTTTGTATAGGTACATTATTTATATAATTATATGTGAATACGATGCACCTAGAATAAAATTACTGTATAAAGTAAAAATAATTTAAAGTGGAGCAAACGACAGATAAATTAATTATGTGGTAGATACATGGTGTTCACATATTCACAAACATTGTAAAAATAGACGAATCTACTAAAAAATTACAATTAATAAGTCAGTGTGTGAGGAAGTAATCACAGGATGTACTCGTAAAATCAATGTCATATAATAAAAAAAAAAAATACAATTAAGTAAGCAACCAGTTTGATTTTGTCTAGACTCTAAATTGTCCTATGGAGCAGGACCAGCATGTTTCCAAGCATTCTTATCTTGGATATAATCCTCTAATCTGTAATATGCTTGTTTACAAAGTGTACTTTTTACATGAGTTTTAAATTTTCTTTCATTTAATTGTAATATATCACAAGGTATTTTGTTGTAACATTTAACACAGTACCCCATAAAAGATGTATGTACTTTATATAATCTGAAAAATGGTTGATCTAGTTTATCTTTATTTCTAGTATTAAAATTATGTCTATCACTTATTTTATTAAAAAGATGTAGATTTTTCCTTACATACATAATATTTTCATAAATGAATTGGCAAGGAACGGTCATAATATTAATCCTTTTAAATAGTTCCCTGAGAGATTCGCGACGACGGAGATCATAAATGGCTCTGACAGCTCTCTTTTGCAAAATAAAGATAGATTCAATGTCAGCAGCCCGACCCCACAGTAAAATGCCATACGACATAATGCTGTGGAAGTAGCTAAAATAGACCAAACGCGCGGTTTCTACATCTGTTAACTGTCTGATCTTTCTAACAGCATAAGCGGCCGAGCTTAGCCGCCCCGCAAGAGATGTTATATGAGGTCCCCATTGTAATTTCTCGTCTAGCGTGATTCCCAGGAAAACCGTTTGATTAATAAATTCCAGTTTTTCTCCATTCAATATGATGTCACATTCGCTACTTCTAACATTAGGTAATTTAAATCTAATGCATTTGGTTTTATTTTTATTCAGTACCAAATTATTTACCGTGAACCAATCTTGGACCTGAAGAATAGAGCTATTCACGTCTTCAAGATTTTGCGACCGTCGGTTGATTTTAAAGATCAATGATGTGTCATCTGCAAATAACACCATCTTCGGTTGATTTTGAAGTAATTGGGGTAAATCATTAATATAAACTAAAAAGAGGAATGGACCCAATATCGAACCTTGAGGAACGCCCATTGCCATTTCAGACCCTAATGAGTTTATGCCGTTTACTTGAACTTTAACCTTTCTATCTTTCAGGTAAGATTTTAGTAAATCAAGAGCTGTGTTCCTAATCCCATAATGCTCCAGTTTCAGCAGAAGTGTTTCATGGTCTACGCAATCGAACGCCTTCGAGAGGTCGCAAAAGATTCCAATGGCATCTTGTGCTTCTTCCCAAGCGTTAAAAATGTTCTTTATTAGGGTGACACCGGCGTCAGTGGTGCAACGCCCTTTGGTGAAACCGTATTGGTGTTCGTGAAAGATGGAATTTTTATTAAAGTGACGTAACATTTGATTGAGCATCAACTTTTCAAACACCTTACTGAGAACAGGCAGGATTGACACAGGCCTATAATTGTTGGGTTCTTTACTATCACCGGATTTAAATAATGGGACTACTTTACTGTGTTTCATGAGATCCGGAAAGACTCCTTGGTCTACACTAGTATTAAATATGAAAGCTAAATAGGGCGCAATGGTCTCGATGATAGATCTACAGACTTTTACAGACATTCCCCATAATCTTCTGTTGGTTTAATTTTAAGATCTTTAAAAGCTTTTATAACAGCCTGGGGGTTTGTATGCTGAAACCTAAAATCCAAAGGGCATGCCTTCACATTCTGCCTAAGTAAGGCAGCAGAAAGCGCGGGTGAGGAATTTAATGTACTACCCATATGTACTGTACTTAAATATTTCTTGATTACTAAAAATCTGTTGGCAACATTTAGTCAAAGAGATACAAGAGTACAGTCACGACTCACGAGCACCAATATGTATACACTAAGCAACTTTTAAAAGTGATTTGCTCCTACTGTGTTGATTAATATTTTATGATGTTACGACTATAGTATTTAGGAACCCATATAAATATGAAATAGGCCTTCCACGGAAAAATCGCTTTTGAATTTTGCTAAGTGGATACATATTGGTGCTCGTGACTGTACAAAAATCGACTATTTCTAACAGATTTTTAGTAATCCAGAAATATTTATCTTAAATAGATAAATATTTCTCTGACTCAGTCATGGGTAAAGTTGTTCATGGAAAGTAAAGATGCCACAGTCGACGGTATTACTTGAGTAATCAGTTCTTTAGATTTTAATCTTCTGGTTTAGCAGCGAAACTGAAATGACAACTTTTCCTTATACCAGCCGACCTATATATCACAGGGTTTATGCAATTCAAACCGTGATTTCCCAACACATAATATTTCCGTCCGGGGAAGCCAATCAACGACTTGATCTGAAATTCTGAACGAGCTCCTTCACGCACAAAGAAATATACGACCTACCTAGTACTGAGAAAAATCAATCTCGGACATTGTGTTTTTGTAGCCCCTAAACCTTAAATTTTTATTATCTAGGTTCCTGAGCTGGTGCGGTCTGTTCCTCCTGAGCGTATTCTTGCTCTGCGACAACAAACTCAATTTCTTTGGGAGCAGTATTTTTCTTCAATCGAAAAAATTGTGTTCACTACAATAGAGGTAGGTAAATATATATGTACTTACTTAATTTAAGTGTATTTTTCTTTAGGGGGTTTATTTATAAATGTTGCTTAAAGTTAATTAATAAATAGCGAGTGTTTAACCATACATTTTTGACCCTTAAACGTCACTTAACTTTAAGCAACGTTTATAAATAAATCCCTATTTGTCCTAGATCACAGATGAGTTCAGATGAGACACTCCGCAGTTTAGGTATGAAGCTACAAGTACGCGGCGGGCCTGTTTGGCTGGGTCAATTCAGTGACGTGTAATGTAACGTAGACAAAAGATCAAGTCACGCGATAGAAAGAGGCAACTTCTAGGTGAGAATAACTATAAGTGATTAGCGCTGTGTGACCTTAATTGCACTTTATTGTGTCGTAGCAAGAGTCGCTTTTCATCGAAAAGATTTTGCGGAGTGTCCCATCTGTATTAATCTGTGGGTGTCTGTGGTCCTACTTGTTTGGTAAACACAAATTGGACGTATTCCACATTGGGCACCTACTTAAACGGCACCTGAGCAAATGCTACCTGAGGTATTCCACATACGGCATCTATCGATATTTTTCGCAGGTGCCATTAGTGGATTAATTTGTTATGTACAATTTTATTCCACAAATGGCACCTACGGATCAGTACGTACATTTGTCTGGCATTAATGCTGAAATGAACCTTTTTGGCGCAGCCATGAGGCACACACTTATTGTCCTAAGATTATTTTTACTTTTTTATTTTTTGTCTTTTGTGTTTCACGAACTGTGTCCAACTCCAAATACCTAAATGTTTTTCTTTCTTTCTATCTTTACGTACTAGTTTTGGGACGTTTTTTTCTTTTTTAGGACCTCAAAATCAAAAATTCGATTAAAATCAGTGGAGAGTTTAATTACATGATAAACACATAACTTCTTTGTTTTTAGTAATTTTAATTTAACAATCAGTTTGCTTAATCACATGTATTGCAAAATCAGCCTCGAGTACTTACCAATAGAGTTTAGAAACAAATACTTCTTAAGTTCTTAGGTTTATTTAGGATCATTTCTCTTCTTAGTAACTAAATTATCCTGAGCCATACTACTCATAAGTTACTTATAACTGTATCATAAGTTTGAAAAATATTTGACCGAATGTCATTTCACCTAAAACTTTTCAACTATTATCGTTTCGTTTTCTTTTACTTCATCAAAGTCACGTCTGTCACTGTATCAGTTGACCTATTATTATTTCGATTTTTTTCGTTGCTCCGACGTTTCATTTGGTCGAAAAACTTTTTACCGAAGTTAGCCGAAATAACATTTGTTCGAAGTAACATAAATTCAAAAACTTTATTACACTGGCGTTAAATAAACATTAAGGCAATAGGAACTAGTTTCAGATTAGTTTAATCTACTATTTTGTTTAATTAATTGTTTAAATCGCGTTAAAATTTTTCACTAGCACATATTTTTTTGACACTTAATAAAACAGTTGATTATGAACAAAAGTGGTTTTAAGTGGTCCCATTAAGAAGCATGCCAACAAAGATGCTTGCTTCAAGCTTGTAGCATGCAAGCAGGCATGTTAGCATGCAAGCAGGCATGCAGCGTGCAAGCATGCATGCAGCATGCAAGCAGGCATACAGCATGCAAACAAGCATGCAACATGCAAGCAGGCATGCAACGTGCAGCAAGCAATGTTTCTGTCACGGCTCCGGCGCTGCAGGGTTTGGGCGGCCCCACGCGAGCCTATCGTCGCAGATGGTTTTAAGTTTTTAACGCTCACCACCGCAGCTTCGGCTTGCTGACCGGCTTCGCCGGCCAGCCTCAGCCGCGGCGGCAGGCCTTCAAACCACCTGCTCCTCAGCTCGCGGGCCGCCCCGCCCCGCCGCGCCTACGCGGGCTTAAATTACACTCTAGGGGTAGGCAAGGGCGTCGCCAGCCGATGGCCTAGGGGGGGGCAAGTTGATAAGGCGGATGAAAAAAGTATGATTTGTAGGTAGGTACAGTCAAGAGTCAGAGAAGAGCACATGCAGCTTTACACTTGTAGTGCGAGTCTTACCTCTACAGCTCACAATTGGGCCAAAATTGATGCTGGTAGACATTTGATTTTTGATAAATCAGTTTCAACTCGGTAGTCCCGATAGTACCTAACTGAGAAAAATAATAGTTTCCATTTTCAATGTGTGGATTGGAAACGGACCTGCCTGGACCAAAACTATTCAGAACTGTAGAGCTGAAACCTAATAGGTATTATGACTCGGCCTACCACCAACACATAGATACGAATTACGTCCCCGGACTCCGGATTAGACCCCTTTTTGAACCAAATAAAATTCGTCCAAATATACAAAATTGGATTTATAATAGATTTGTAGTTTCTATACATTAAGCCTTGTATTTGACGGAAAATAATTTGATCTCTAGGGGGGCAGCGGCCCCCCCCCTGCCCCCCCTTGGCGACGCCCGCGCCAAGCGCGCGCGCGGGCGCTTGGGTAGGGCAGCAAATAAGACTGCGTGAAGTCGGTTTTGCATCGATTCGTTTTTGTGACTTTTTATGACACTATTTTAATTTTATATTGAAAATGCTACCAATATTATTGCTTAAAATTTGGTTTCGGTGTGGTAAAAGTATGGCAAATAAATCATTTGGCAAATGAATGGCCAATAGCAAAAAAAATCGGCGAAATATAGTTCGGTATAAAAGTTAAAGAGAGCAGTGGTGGCCCAGTGGTAACGGCCCCGACTTACGAGTTGTGGGTCGTGGGTTCGAACCCAAGCAGGCGCTTTACTTTGTGTAAATAATTTCATCACCACTGCTCTCAAAACGGTGAAGGAAAACATCGTGAGGAAACCGGCATGTCTAAGAACCAAACATTCGAAGACATGTGACATCTACCAACCCGCACTGGGTCTGCGTGGTGAATTACGGCCCACTCCCTCTCACAGAGAGGAGGCCTGTGTCCCAGCAGTGGGAACATTAATAGGCTGATGATGATGATAAAAGTTAAATTAAAAATTTAAAAAACCCCCGACACAAACAAAATCCTTTAAAAAGTTATAAAATAAAATATATTGGCCCTTTAAGTTTAATATAATTTGTAGTTAATATTTTGTAGTCGGGTCGGGGGACGGCATGCTATTGTAGAAAATATATTTTAAATTTTTCATTCGTAATATAAAATATATTTTCTACAATAGCATGCCGTCCCCCGACCCGACTACAAAATATTAACTACAAATTATATTAAACTTAAAGGGCCAATATATTTTATTTTATAACTTTTTAAAGGATTTTGTTTGTGTCGGGGGTTTTTTTAAATTTTTAATTTAACTTTTATTTCCTGCTTTTTAAACTTTATATACGTATTACTAGTACATACGCTACGATCGATACGTGATCTGCGCACCTGTACGTATTTTTCCCACAGTAAAGTTAGTTACTAATTTACCCTGTTTTTATTGCTTCTCCATCATCAGACCCTTATAAATATATTAAAAAATATACCTATTCATTGAGACCATTCCAATGAGCCCAAACACGATACCACTACTGTTAGTTGGTGAGGAGTTGGGTATCCTGCAAATACCAGGTAATGCTGCAGCATCAGTTCAAGGTTACTATGTTATTCTAATACCATTGAAGTAGCAGATTACCAAAAGACTCAATCAGACCTGTGGAAAATGCTCAAATCCATTCATCAATTAGATCACACATCAAAGACCTGATAATCTTCAAACGGCTGAATACATTTTCTTGAATAATAGCTAAGAACACTCCCGATCAAGCCAACTTTCAAACAAAACAAAAAAAATCTAAATCGGTTCAACCGTTTGGGAGCTACGATGCCACAGACAGATACACAGATACACAGACACACAGACACACATATACACACGTTAAACTTATAACACCCCTTCGTTTTCCGTCGGGGGTTAAAAATAATACCTATGTATGACACATGATACTTCGAAGATTTAAAAATATGTCGTATAGCAAAAAAGACGTCGGTCAATAGTTTTCGGTAAAATTAAATTATAACAAAAAAAAATCGGAAAAGTAATCGGTTCCCTATTTAAACGTACTTACCTATAGTTTTATCCAATGGTACTTTACGTGTCTTATCATCTTATGTCACAGATTAATACAGATGGGACTCTCCGCAAAATCATTTAAATAAAAAGCGAGTCTTGCTACGACTAGGGCATGCAATTATCCGCCCATTTTACTATTCGGATATTTCGGATACTGCCAGACAACTATTCGAATATATCCGGATAATATGGATATTTTGGATAACACTGTAAAAGAGGTAAATCAAACTTATATTCGTTTACAATCGACATTTTTATTACAAAAACTCTCCAACATCGTATACTAAAGTATTTCAGTTCGTACTAAAAGCAAAATCTGTCCGATCAGAGTTGACAGATACGAGAAAAGCTATCATAAAAGATAAAGATAAAGATCATTTATTTGTCAAACATGCACGTCACATGCACATCATCCACGGGTTGTCTACCAATATGGTATAATAGATCGTGAGCTGGTCAAATGCTATCTGTGTTAAGATGGCTAGAACAATTGAAAGCACATTAGATGAAGACTGGAAATGTTACAAAGTAGTGCTTGGTAATAAATGAGACAAAGTCACACCACTGAAATTGCTTCATGTCAAAGTATCTGATGTATAAGTTGGATCAGCACAAACTAGTAGCCGCGAATGACATTTAGTTTCATCGATTCCCTGAATATGAACTATCTTCTGTGCGTTTCGGGTCTTTCAGTTCTCGTTATCGCGATTGTGCAGTCCTATCTTCCGTTGGATAAATATGTGAAACTTTGGGTATTTTTAAAGAGGACTTTCCGGATTGGGTTTTTACGGTCCAGGCAAGAAACAAATTAATGCAAATCATGAATGACAAGAATCATGATGAGGTTCTGCTCCACATTCCTACTTCCCATATCAACTTGATTTTGGGTTGGTTACCAAAACAGCTTATTCAAGTGTAGCAAATCCTAACCTTTTCTTTATGTTGCATTTAGCAGGAACTCTATTTTGGTTCTGTGAGATCTCGTCAAGCAAGACACAATATCGAGATGAATCTAGAGAACAACACTACTATTTAAAGCCATCATTCCTGCCAATGCCTTTAAAGTAAATGTCATGCTTGTCAAAGCATTCACTGTTGATGGTCAACCAGAGTCCTTCCGATCTCATTGCTTATTTTTCTCTGTAAAAGTAAATGATATTTCAGTTTCTGCTGCTTGTAATCACTGGGTGCTACGTCATCACCATCGCTGTCGTCAACTGAAGTCGAGCTCTAAGCAAAAGCACTTTTTCCCTATGATGAATCTACATAGTAATTATGTCATTAGATGATTTTTTGAAGATATAGCATGAATTGTCACGATTGTGAATACCTATTTAATTAAAACACAACGTTAAATGTTATATTATCAAAAGGAAAATGGAACAAGAGTAACTATCCGTATTATCCGTTTTATCCGGATAGTAGAACAAATTATATTCGGATAATATTTTCGACGGATATCCGGATAATTCGGATATCCGGATATCCGAATAATATGCCCTAGCTACGACACAATAAAGTGCGATTCAGAACGCACAACGCTAATTACCTACAGTTATATTCACCTACAAGTTGCCTCTCTTTCTATCGCGTAACTCTTATACCTTCTGACGACGTCAGGGTTGTCATCTTTTAATGAATAATTAGATAATTAAGTAGGTATCAGCTTTTGGTCTATTATATTTTTAAATGTACCACCAATCCATAACCGATCGCAGGCGACTTCATAAAAATGCGATTCGATTTCTTAAAAATACAATAGAAACCAGAGTGTCGCGGTGGCGGGCGTCACGACTAAACAAATTAAAGTAGGTCGGTACTTTAATTTGTTTAGTCTCTATTATTTATTAATATGTAGGTACCTACGTAACTGGGCAAATAAAAAAGTATGTACGAATAGCCTGTCGTCTACATAATAAAAAATTTACTAAATACATACATAATATTTAGTTATGGTTACACTAAGTCCGTGGTGAACCTACCACGGATACCACCAAACAAAAATATTATTTAATTATGTATTTTCCTACCTATACTTATCGAAGCCTGAACCTGACCTTGTAAAAACAGAACTTGTAAGTATCTAACTATACTATGTATAGGTAATAATAATAATGAATATTTAAGAACTACGTAAATACGTATGACTTATATAAGAATAACAATTAATGTAAACGTTTGATACCTATACTACCTACCAAACGTTTACATTAATTGCTATTCATAGGTCATTACTAATTACTTAAAGGTAGACGTGCATTTCTTTACCTTTTCGTGTCCTTTGGAAGTGAGAAAAACGTGAGGTTCGGATCCTTATTAGCTTATATAAGCAACCAAATGGGATGCAATAAACTGCTGCCTTCATTCTAGTATTTTTAGTTTTAATATCTTGCGACAAACGGCGCGCGGCAGCCCTGCCGAATAGGCACAGTGAGACGAGCCCGCCGCCGCGCCGGGTACTTGTAGCTTCATACCTAAACTGCGGAGTGTCCCATCTGTATTAATCTGTGCTTATGTCTGGACAACCCTGTGTGTACCTTTGGACAACATAAAAGATAACAAATTTTTAAATTACCTAAATCAGTCTTGTTATAACAAGTTTAACAAATCATGACCTAATGATTTTTAGAACTGACTCTGCTAGCTAAACGTAACGTTTATTATATTTACAGATTTTATTGGAGCGTGTGTTAGAACACAGATTGTCGAATCAACGAGAAGCTTTAATTTGGAATGCATTTCCTGGCGCCCTGGGAACTTTAGCAACTTATGGTGATTCCCGAGTTCATTTCCCTATTGCGGCCCCCATTCTCCAAGCCCCGGTTTGTCCATCCGCCCCGCTGTCTCCGCTCCCTGCTCCGTCGGTGCCTCTGGCAGCGCCACCTCCTACACCAGGAAATATGTATACAGCCTTATTATACGTCCAAGCTACATCAGCAGCGTTACATAAGCTACTCGCCAACATTGCGAGCAGTGAATATTGTGAGAAGGTAATATGGAAATTAAGTAGCCTTATTATTAGTATAGTACTTACTAAATTATTAAAATTATGATATGAAATAACGTTTGTAAAATGTGGGTGTACACACGGCTACACATCAAGCTATACATTTCCAGTTTATGCTGATCTCACATCGTATAGGATTTTCGTACAATGCGAGCTCAGGTTATACTGGAAATGTATAGCTTTTTTTTTTGTTTTTGGGTGGGAAATCATCAAATGACTTCTCCCGCTCTGAAATGTATAGCTTGATGTGTAGCCGTGCGTACCTACCTACTTTATGTGCACCTCTGCCAGACTCTGCCTAACCCTTCGCGGAAGCAGGCGTGAAGTTATCAAACACAAATCAAAACATTTATATGCACTTTTGCATTGACATGGAATCGATCAGTCAGAAAAATGAAGTCATTTGCCCATTCCAAAGCGTAGTAGGTTCACAGGGAGAAGAGTAACACATTATGTTATATGTTAGATATGATAATGATGATTAAAGTCTTTGTGACAATTTTTTTTTACTGTTATTTCGTAGGTCGTTTTAGTGTGGGATAGCGAGCGTGCCGCGCCTTCGCTAAAGTCATTATCGCGCTTAGCTGGTGACACGCGCGACCCGTTACCCGTGCTCGTTGTTGACGCCACCACTCACTATCCCGGGTAATTGAATATCCTTCCGACTTGTAATTACTAACCACTTATCATAATTTCTTAGGTACTTAAACTAATTAGCATTTACTTTTAGGGAAGGAGTTTCGGCTAGGTGGCAACCACTGTGGGCAGTTCCAACGGCTGGTGTGTTTTCTCTAGACGGCGATGCTCCTCTTCTGGCCGAAGAGCTTGATTTCGCTTTTCGCGTGTGGCAACATTTTCCGGAGCGGATAGTCGGCTATCCGGCTCGAACTCACTTCTGGGACGAGGCAAAGGTTAGCATTTATTTATTATCTACTAGGATTTAAGTATTTTCATTAATAACTGTCAGGTACCTAATGGTTATTTGTCCGACACAGGGGGCATGGGGTTACAGCAGTAAGTGGGGAGACTCGTACTCCATGGTGCTGCCGGGCGCGGCGCTAGTGCACCGCGCGGTGCTGGCGCAGTACGCGGCCGCGGCGCCGGCGCTGCGTCAGGCCGTGCGCCGCACGCGCAATTGCGAGGATATTCTACTCAATTGTCTCGCTTCACATCTCACCCGACGCCCACCACTTAAACTAGCACAGCGACGACGCTATAAAGCAACGCATCATCGATATAAGTAAATCTTCATCAGTCTAAAATACGGCTGCCCCATGTCAAAAACCCAGTAAGGGACGTAAAAAAAAATGTTCCTTCTCATAATCATTATCACCGAATTCACCTGTGTATTTTTTTTGCATATAACGGAGATAGGTAACGCTTTACTTAGTAAGTTTTCAAAACTCACTCAAAACGATTAAAAAAGCTAGTAAGTACTTACTTAAATCACTTTGACCATTTCAAAACTTAGTTAGTTATTTTTCGGAACTTACTATGATTTAAAATTCTCTGGTCTTTATCGGACGGCGAGCTACCGAGCTATTCTGAACCCCCCTGCGTTGAAATTTTTCGTCGGTTTTTGCTGATTTTTTTTTAACAACCGTCAAAACATTTAAACGCTGGGGGTTCAGAATCATGGACAGAATCCATGGTAACGGGCTTCGCGTCGATGTCCCTGTTTTACATAACAGCTAGCTGTTTTACAAAACAGATGTAAAACGATTTTCGAGAGACGTTTAGCGATTTTCCATAATTACCTACTACATACATTTATCAATGCAGCGGGTCACCTGCGACATAATTAAGTATTGTTTAGTATTATCATTTTCATTAATTACTCACTTTCCAAAGGTTATCTACCACAATGTATGTTTTTGCGCCCTCCTGGGACTTTCAAATGGGGCAGCCGAATAATACCTAACATTTAAATGGATTTTAACTATAGTATAATACTATTTATATTACAGATCATCTTGGAGCGACCCTGAGCACTTTGTTCAAAGACAATCATGTCTCAACACATTCGCTACTGCTTGGGGCTACATGCCACTTATGCGATCCGTGTTAAGATTAGATCCAATATTATTTAAAGACCCTGTATCGACACTCAGAAAAAAATATAGAAAAATGGAGTTAGTAACTTCTTGAATCTTTGTAAATTAATTGAATAAGCAAATACGCTAATAAAGGAGACTTGATTAACTGATAATGCAATTTTATTAACAGTCCACGTGTGATTATAGTATTATTGTATTATTGTAGGCCTAAAGACAGGTAACTAAACCCTGTCTCTAACATGTCTCCACCAAATACCATCCTAATATTAGAGGTTGACCGATTTTTTTTGTCTTCTTTTGATCTGTATTTTCAGAAATCCGAAAACGAAAGAAATATTTCTTGTTTGTCCATAGATTTAGATTTAGCCGCCGGATATTTGGTAATTAAATATATTTTGTTCATTAGGTATTTATTTATTTAATACTTTAAGCACAAAAATGTACAAAGGCGGACTTAATGCCATAGGCATTTTCTACGAGTCAACCTTTGGGTGACATGGGAGGACCTTTGTGGGTCATTACTTTGTGTCTTCTAGAAGTCTAGAGTGCGCCATTTAATGTGACGTCACATATTTAACTATAACCAGCGGACGAACAAGACGCTTCCAACGATACCGCATTTGTCAAATTAGGATGAGGAGTTTAGATGATATGAAGTAGCAGATGAACATACATACATACAATACCGGTCAATATCATAACCCACCTTCGTCACCGTAATCGGGTAAAAATTGGAGGAATATTATGTACAGCTAGGTAAATACATATTTATTAAAGTTTGACAGAAAAAATAAATACTTAACTACAATATTACCGTTTTAAATTAATAAACAAAAATAATACAATAGATTTGCAATTTTCGTGTTCGCGACTGTACCAAAACAAAATGTATTTAGAAGTATACATGGAAGTTTAACATACTTCTACATAGTAAACCAGGTCGAAATTATCATGGTTGAGACGACTATTTCTTGACTATTTTTTGACACCAAATTCAAATTCAAAAACGTAAGCGTTCCGCGAAGGTGAGGATTGTGGCGAAAAAGGCTCAACACGTTATCTTCACCAAGATCTTTATCTTCAATATCTCTTCTATCTCTGGAATCCCTTAATTAATATTTTCGAAATTTGGCATAGCGTTACGACTTACGACTATTTCTTGATAATTTTGTGGCGTTTTCAATATAGATTTTCATGAAGTTTTCAAAGGTGAGGATTATGTGGTAAAGGACCGCTACCCAGGGATGTGCCGTAAGTTAGGGCACATTTCCCTTGGGAACTACTTTGGGCCCTAACAGGCCGACAGGCGAAGTGGGGGTTCTGGTTCTGATTTCTTATTCTTACCCTCACTCCGGTCTCTTCCCCGTAGTCTGCAAATATTTTTTAAGGTTCCCTCCAGAAAAAGGTCTGTAGATTAGATACTTAAAACCGTTGCCGTTAGATTAGTAATAGAAGGATTTCATTATGTCTCCGACAGATCATTATTATTCAGAATAACGAATACGAAACTATAATTAGGTAGGTAACTATTTAGTAAAAATTCTCTTGTAGCAAGGTAAACTGCCTGTGCAGCATACAATTTGCATCCGGGACCCGGGTAAGCAATTGGTTACCTACTGCTACTGGCATCACCCCAGTGCTGGGCAGAGGTCTCCCCCCATGACTTCTAGCTGTTTCAGTCCAGGGCCAGTGTGGACCACTGGCTATTAATTTTATCTAAAACTCGGAACTATTCCCGCCATCTTTTGGGTGGTCTGCCGCGACGCCTTTTCGTTCTGGTTGTGTCAGTGCTCCACTTTTAATTTTGGTTATTTTGGCCCACCGCACATTGAGTCATAGGCATGCGGCAGACGTGGCCAGCCCAGTCCCACTTCAATTTTGCGGCTCTCTGCGACGTCAATGATTTGTGTTTTGGAGCGCAGTGTGATATTGTGAATATCTATTAGGTAATTTGACGCCTAGTATACAAAATATAATATACAAGGCGTCCCACGGATATGCCACATGGAGGGAAAGTACCTTGAATATTGTAGATCGGACATTTTACTGAAAGAAGACATTATTTGGCACAGCCGCGAGGCACACATTCCTGCTTTCACGAACTTTACACTTGTTATTTTATTTATTTTTGATTTTTTCTACTTGTAGTACAATATTTTGTGTTGTGTGCCTTATCTGTGCTAAATAAATGTATTTTCTTTCTTTCTTTTCTTTCTTTCTATTTGAATTTAAAAAACAATTTATACTGCATTCATAGATATTTAAATAATTACATGGTTGAACCGGGAATCGAACCCGTTACATGAGAAAAATAATCAGCCTGTAGCTTTATCATACCGATTGAAAGGCTTCATCATAAGGATTATTTTTTGCTAAATAACATAGTGTCAAAAATAAAAGGAAGACCAGGAATTTTAAAGGGGTTTGAAGATTTTGGCCCTAAAATCAGCCACCATTTTGTTTTTTTTTCAAAATCGTGGTGCACAATAAATGTCATATATTTGGATAGGGGACACTTATACAAACATAAAACTTCATATACAATACCATCATAAAGCGTCACGTTTCTGAGATATTCAAAGATAAAAATAACAATTGTTATAACGAATTTATTTATTTATGTTGTAGTTACTTCATGTTGATTAAGTTATTTACACATGAATTAATTAAATACACCTCGTGGGTAAAACATAAGATTTTTTAATCATATTCGGTATAAATAATATCATCCAAGAAGGCAGCGGGAGGCTGAATAAGATTATCTTGGTGTCACGCCCATGCCATGCACCATTGCATATAATACATACAGGGTGACAGGGAAATTCGACCTATTCCTTGAAAGGGGTTATACTAGAGGTCATTAGCAACAAATTAAGTCCAATGAACTAGGGGTCAAACCTGGATGGTTCTCGAGCTGTGACGGTTCTTCGATATTGTAGAAATTTTCTGACTTGTTACCAAAAACAATTAATTATGAAAAAAATACTCCACTCTAAACATTTAATTGATACTTTTCTGAAAGCTGAGAAAGGCGTGATCATTGTAAAAAAAAAATCTCGCCCAAAACTTACATAATCTCAGAAATAGAAGGTCTTTAGTAGCTATAATTTTTAATGATTGTTTTATTCCCAAACATTGAAGTAAGCTATTGGAAAAAAATTGTATGACAGTTGGCGTACAAATGTGTAAAATGACTAACTGGTTTCATAAGCTTTCCAAAACGGTATAATTGTCATTAACTTTCCCAGCGGTTTTTCAAAAATCTGCAAAAGCGCGCTATAGACCAAATTTTTAATTTTGATTAGTTAAATTAATTCAGCTCGAAAAGTCAACGTGTAGAGTAGTGAATAAAAAATTAATGTAATTTGATACAGTTTAATACAAAAAAAAAAGCAGTTAACAAAAATTACACATCCTTTTCGAATTGCCTGCCATTGTTGCGTATGCAGCCTACGACATACTTCACTCACTGGCACTCGCGTTGAAAGTGAGGTTTTCATGTGTTCGGCAGCTGCCAAAATCCTCTCCCTCAACTCTTTAATGTATTTCACTGGTGTAGGGTACACTAAGTCCTTCATGTGACCCTAAAGATAAAAGTCGCATGGCGTTAAATCTGGACTTTCAAAGATTTCAAAGGGCCCACCAGAGAAGATTTTCGTTAAATGTTTGGATGGGGAACACCCAAATACTCCGAAATATTTTATTCCGAATTTCGATGTTCCGATGTTCAAAAGTCCGATTTTCATAATACCTAAAAATTATAATATCTATTATTAAAAATCACGAAATTTATTTTACCGAAAGTCATTAGTGCGATTTCTTTGTTTTCCGATTTTCATAAGTTCGAAGAATCAAATGCTCGATGGGTTCCAGGTCCGAAAAACGACATTCCGATTTTCAATACTCCGAATAAATTGCTAAAATGCTGCAGATCCCCTCTATTGTTGGTGAATTAGTTAGGTTAGGTTAGAACTCTGACCATTAAAGCGCGAAGGCGAGCGACCGCAGGGAGCGTGCCGCGGTAGCGGCCGCCGAGTGCCAGATCCCCTCTATTGTTGGTGAATCATTTAGGTTAGGTTAGGTTAGAACTGTGACCATTAAAGCGCGAAGGCGAGCGACCGCAGGGAGCGTGCCGCGGTAGCGGCCGCCGAGTGCCAGATCCCCTCTATTGTTGGTGAATCATTTAGGTTAGGTTAGGTTAGGTTAGAACTGTGACCATTAAAGCGCGAAGGCGAGCGACCGCAGGGAGCGTGCCGCGGTAGCGGCCGCCGAGTGCCAGATCCCCTCTATTGTTGGTGAATCATTTAGGTTAGGTTAGGTTAGAACTGTGACCATTAAAGCTCGGAATACTAATTAATCGGTATTTTAATAATCGGAATTCGTATTTTTGATGTTTCGAATTATCATTAAGTCGGACTTTTTGTTATTCGATCTATTCAAACTCGGTATTTTGAGAATAGTAATTATAAACGTTCGGAATTTTGAAATTTTGGAATTTTAAAAATAGGATCAATGATAAATCGGAGTTGTTATAATAGGGATTTTGAACCATTCGGAATTCTGATAATCGGTATTTTGAAATTCGTATTAATTTGTGACTTTCGGAATAAAGTTTTTCGTATTTATGTAGTGTACCCGTTTGGATGGGGATTGGCCATGATAAGTTCAGGCGATTCTTCTTGCCCTGAAATTTGAGTGGCATAACGTAACTACGAAAACTTTTTAAGACAAGAAATGAACACGGTTTTGGAAGATGTGCCTCTAGCTACGAGAAGAGATATGGTGTACCAGCACAATGGAAGCCCAGCTCACTTTTACCGAGGTGTGCGATAATGGCTGGATGACAATTATCCGCTGAGATGGATCGGTCGAGGTTGCCCAACGTCATGGCCGGCAAGAAGTCCATATTTAACGCTATGCGACGCATCAATGGCAGGCAATTCGAAAAGGATGTGTAATTTTTGTTAACTGCTTTTTTTTTTGTATTAAACTGTATCAAATTACATAAATTTTTTATTCACTACTCTACACGTTGACTTTTCGAGCTGAATTAATTTAACAAATCAAAATTAAAAATTTGGTCTATAGCGCGCTTTTGCAGATTTTTGAAAAACCGCTGGGAAAGTTAATGACAATTATACCTTTTTGGAAAGCTTATGAAACCAGTTAGTCATTTTACACATTTGTACGCCAACTGTCATACAATTTTTTTCCAATAGCTTACTTCAATGTTTGGGAATAAAACAATCATTAAAAATTATAGCTACTAAAGACCTTCTATTTCTGAGATTATGTAAGTTTTGGGCGAGATTTTTTTTTTACAATGATCACGCCTTTCTCAGCTTTCAGAAAAGTATCAATTAAATGTTTAGAGTGGAGTATTTTTTTCATAATTAATTGTTTTTGGTAACAAGTCAGAAAATTTCTACAATATCGAAGAACCGTCACAGCTCGAGAACCATCCAGGTTTGACCCCTAGTTCATTGGACTTAATTTGTTGCTAATGACCTCTAGTATAACCCCTTTCAAGGAATAGGTCGAATTTCCCTGTCATCCTGTATATACCATATAACACACGTCCTCATTCGACGGAGGGTATACATATATTTTTGTCTCTTTCGCTCTTAACTAAAATATTACCTATAGGTACATGATGCAATTATGTTTTCATAGTTCAATATACTTACCTGAAGGGAAAAAAAACAAAAATCCTTGTTTCGGGGTTCAGTTTTTGACTTATATTTCGGTAAATAACTCCGAAACCTGACGCTTTAGGATATTATGTCATATGACATTTTTTGTTTGTATAAGTGTCCTCTATCTAAATATATAACTTTCGATTTTCTCCGCGATTCTGAAAAAAAATCATAATGGCGGCATCATGTTAGGGCCACCCTCCATACAAAAATCTTCTAACCCCTTTTTAATACAAAATTAATCAATTTATCAAATGCTCAAAATGAGTCCCTTCCTGTTGAATACAAAGTCGCACTCTTTTGATTATTTCGCTCCCTGTCGATTTTTTGATCTTGCTGTGGTGGATATTTAGAATAATACATCTAAGTTCTGCTTGTAGCTCGTGGACACTTTCATATTGTTTCTTGTAAACAAATTTTTTTACATAACCCCTTTATTATTTTTCTGAACAATATTTCACATCAAAAGTTAAAATTCATGGTCTTCCTTTTATTTGTGACACTATGTTATTTAGCAAAAAATAATCCTTATGATGAAGCCTTTCAATCGGTATGATAAAGCCCTGTAGCTTTATCATACCAGGCTGATTATTTTTCTCATGTAACGGGTTCGATTCCCGGTTCAACCATGTAATTATTTAAATATCTATGAATGCAGTATAAATTGTTTTTAAATTTAAATACTGTCTTCTTTCAGTAAAATGTTCCATCTACAATATTCTAGGTACTTACCTTACCCTCCATGTGGCATATCCGTGGGACGCCCTGTATAGGTACCTACGTTGGCAAACCGTGTGTTTGGGACTTTACAATGTTTGTCAAAGACCAAGACTGGGAGGGTATAGGTAAGTCAAAATGAGAAGAGTGCACATGTGTATGATTATTTTACGCACAGGCTGACAGGGAGAATTCCTTTCATGAACTCTTGTATAAATCAGTAGATCTTCCAGGCATATTAAAAAAAATAAGGTGCATCAACCAGCTCATTTTTTTTTTTAAATCTATAACATAGTCATTTTTTCTTAAAAAGAAAAAAATAACACGACAGCTACTAAAAAGTTCAAAACAATGCCGTGTCCTGTCTTTGCTATCGCGCAGTCGGGGTAACAAATATGAGAATACCAAAACAATGAGTCCAACCTTAAATAGCAGCACACCTAATATTGCTGAAGAATCATCGGGCCATCGAACTGCATCGTAATGGTAGTAGGTAAGCATTGCATAAGTAGAACACAAGCTGACATAACGAATAACTACTTCGCAATCAGCGCCAGCGATGGCCTTGGCACCAATGGTGCTTGTGCTTGCGCGGGCTTCGCGCGCTTAGTGTGAATACCGTGCTATACAGTGCACTCGTCTACTTAGTCCGCGGAGCCGGGGTGCAATCGCTTCGATTAAAACCTTGTACATCATATTGGTAAAAAAATGTGTTAAATGCTTCAGTAATAATTATAGATTCTCAAAATGTTACAAAGTTTACAAGATTACAAAGTTATTGTTGTGAATGATTGTGTCACCTGCATAAGTGAATTTATGTGCCTGTTTGTGTGTGTGTTTATTTTATGTACTTAGTATGGATGGGTTTGAATAACTACCCATTCATTTGTAGATGGTTGTCCAGTCTTGATAACGAGAAGGTCGTGGTCCTTATTTTATTTATATTAAAGTAAATATGTTTGTTACTACTGAAGCACATGAATACGAAATAGTCTTTAGGAGTTACACTAGTCTCAGCCTGGCCGTGTGTGTTTACTTTGCATACTCCTAGACTGGTTGAAAAACGTAGTTAAGTACGGTCAGCAAACGACAGTTCATTAACCCTAGCTAATCATCTAAATTGGTACACAAAGTTAGATACCTACATAGCTTTACAGTGAACATGATGGTACCTATTTTGTAACAAATATTTGTGAAAAATGGCTCGTGGATGTTTATTTTTCGTTCGCCGTGCCATTACCTTTTGAAGGCTTTTGAATACGCGCATTTTATCATTTCACTCTCGACTCTATTACGCCCTCGCCTTTGGCTCGGGCTGCAATCCCTTCTCGTATGTAGATACCCACTGTCAAACTTTGCCCACTTGAATAAAAATTTACCTACCTACCTAGAAATACCTAATTCCGTTTACAAACAAAATAGACGTTTTATAATAATTTTAAAACTGACGGGAAACATCCCCTTAGACTTTCGTTGCTGGCTACTTATGTACACTGTACTCTGTGTCATCCGTCTGTACACAACTTGTGACCTTCGGTAACTTGAAATGTGGAAACGCCCAAATAAAAAATCACATTCATATTGTATCCTTGGTTACCTGAGTGCTGAGACTTCGATGACCTTGTACGCAACGCGATAGATACCTACGGTCTAATCTAACTATTTAATATTTGAGGTGTTGGTAGAGTCAAGATAAAATCAGCCCTAAATGATTGGTAAGGGGATGTGCTAAGGTATCCCACGAAATTCTTTTGCAGTTAGCAAGTGAGTGTCAGGTAAGTACATAAGTAGGTACCTAAGTTGATAAAAATATGATTCGTGACAGTAGGTACTTACGATCTAATGAATATCGCACCTTCGGTAAAACAAGGGCATAACTGACAAAAAAAATAAAAAATGACTTAAGTATGCCAAAGGGCTTTAAAAAGTCCCTTTCATCTGGAGTAACAAAGACCCATATCAATATCAGCTTAATGCTGTCAGAGGCCAACAGTGCCTTTGTCATATTGTTGCATTTTTTTGATTATCTTGGAGCGACAAAATATCATTGGTCAGTTGCGCCGCCGCCCCCTTACGATGTACCTATTTGTAAGCTGGAGCGCAAAAGTCATTAATGTAAATATGCCCTTTTTCATTTGAGTTTTCTGGACGGACAAAGTCACATTTATTACCTACTATTTTTAGCCCCCGACGCACAAAAGACGGGTGATAAGATAAATGAGCGCATATTTGGAGGAACAAAGCCGTTCAAACTGTTGTGGCTTTGTATGTCCAAAATGTTTAAAATTTTGGTGGAACAAGGGCATAAAATGCCGTTCTTTAAAAAATAAACAAATAATATTTTACTCCTATAAACAACATGCTTCTATTCATAAAAGTACCTATAAGGCTGATTTTATGCATAGAATAATTACTTCTAAGTAATATATATAACAGAACAATACGGTACTGAATGTAATAAAAAAATTCAAATGGTCTCCCTTGTTCTACCGATGCCGATGGTGCGGTGTATTTAAGAATTATAATCTTTAGAATCATCAATACAACTCACTCAAGTTAGATAGGAGTAGTGTCCGACCGAAACAGCTATTAAATTACGTAGATATCATATTTTCGTAAATGGTAGACTAATCTCTACTAATCTGTTTCGTTTTGACAGTTCACAACATTCATTGTGTTAGGTATTTACGTTGTAGAGCAGATTTTTTTTCGAACATATGAAGCACTGGATTAGCATCTGTTTCAAAACGATTTCGATTTTAATTGATCGTGTTGTGGCAATTAGGCTACTGGACTTTCTACCGAAACTGAAATCGAATCATCGTCGGTATCTGTTTCAGTTTCGGCCGAAACCAAAACTTTTTTAGTCATGTTAAAAATCTATTGTTTACTGAAATCTGACTTATTTTTTACACTTATACAGATAGTAATTGAAGCACGTGTTTTTTATATTCATCATCATCAGCCTGTTAACGTGCCCACTGCTGGGACACAGGCCTCCTCTCTGTGAGAGGGAGTGGGCCGTAATCCACCACACGGGGTCAGTGCGGGTTGGTGGATGATGTGACATCTCTCGTCGTCTTCGAATGTTTTGTTCTAAGAAGACATGCTGGTTTCCTCACGATGTTCTCTTTCACCGTTTTGAGAGCAGTGGTGATGAAATGATTTACACAAAGTAAAGCGCCTGCTTGGGTTCGAACCCACGACCTACAACTCGTAAGTCGGGGCCGTTACCACTGGGCCACCATTGCTCTCTTTCTTCTCTTGCTTCTCTTTATATTACTGCTATGAAACAAAGAAAAATCATAAAAATTAACAAACATGTTAACTCGTTCTTGGAACAAAAATTAATCAATAATATGAACACTTACCTACATTATAAAGAAAGGGCCTCATTAATTGCGTATTATAATTTTAATTACGTTTACAATCACAACATTCTTAAGACTAAATTAAGCATTTAATGAGATATTTTAATTGCAGTTAGTAATGTATGATTACCTAATAACTAGTCATTAATTATATCAGTGTCAACAAAAAAAGGCAAATAGAGTTTATTTTTCCGTAGATACTCACCCGAAGTCAGGCGAACGACGACAGGCGATAATTCACAAACGCAGAGTTTCGGTGCGGCCAAAGGTTCGGCAGGAATTCTGCCGAAACCGAAACTGATGCCGGAACTAGCTTTTTTGCCGAAACATATCGAAACCGAAATCGAACCTTCGGTCGGTGACTAGTTAGAATAATTTTCCGACCTCGCTTCTCTCTCTCTTGCATTCTACATTCTCTTAATTCTCAATTTCTTCTGCAAAAGTCATAAACTTACTTCTATTTCTGTATGAACGGTCAAAGAGAAAGAAAGCCTAATTTATTCGAAGCGGGATGCCAAAAATTTCGATCTCGCTTCGCTCGCTCTTGTATCGTATTTTCCATAGCGGCCCCATTATGCTAAATTGGCCTTAAAGTTTAAAAATGTCCCTGTTTTTACCCGACTTCGGCGAAGCAAAAAGGAGGAGGTCAAAATCATAACACTCCTTTTTGCTTCGCCGAAGTCGGGCAAAAAATCGAGCAGTCTTTGGGGCCTGCCGATAGAAGTGAAAACTAAGTAACTTTTTGAGTTTCGCGTTGATGTCTTTCGTTCGATACATATAGCCGTCGGTGATTCTCGCGTTGATGTCTTTCGTTTGATACATATTATAGCCTTCGGTGATTCTCGCGTTGATGTCTTTGGTTCGATACATATAGCGTTCGGGGACGAAGACGTGAGTTCCATGATTTTTGTTCACCCAAAAGGTGTTCAACGCGCGCGTTGATGTCTTTCGTTCGATACATATAGCGTTCGGTGACGTTGTGCGCGTTAATGTCTTTCGTTCGATACATATAGCGTTCGGTGAAGATGACACGACTTCCACGATTTTTTTTCACCCAAAAAGTGCTCAAAGCGCCTAAAGAAGTTTTCACTTAAAAAAAATTACATGATTTTCCGAAAAAAACTTTTTCATTTTAGAAATTTGTACTCTTTTATTTACGCTCTCTGCAATCAGAAATAGAAACTTTATTTTTCTAAAAAAAAATTGGTAACCCTAATCCCCCAGAAATAAATTCCTGGCTACGGCCCTGATATACTTTTTAAAGCTGCACGTACTCAGTAGGTACTGTGAGGGGGCGCAGTGGAACGTCGTGATTAGGGCTTGCAAAAACCGTCGATATTTTTCACCAGTAAAATAAACGGTAACAATTTTTTTTACCGGTAAACTGGTAAATCGGTAATGGATGTATTTTTTGTAAATTTTCTTTGATGAAAATTTAAATAATCTATTTCAGAAGCATAAAATGAGAAAATAAATAAATAAACTTGGATATAAACGTAATTATTTATTTAAAATAAAATACAGTAAATACAGTTGCAATTCATGCCATAGAAGACAAGCAAACAATTATTATAACATATTTTTATAATGAAAACAATTAGTACTAATTATCAATAGTTCTAAAATAACAAACCTGTTTTTTAACTCTCAAAACTTCGATCAACAATCAAATAATCAGTAATTAAGATATAGCTTCAGATTCAAAATATGTTATTATCAAATAATAATTAGTCTTTTTTATATTTTTAATAATCTTTTACATATTTATACCATAAGCAACATTAAGAGTTTAATATTATTGAGATCAAATAGTAATTAACAAATAACACTTAACCTATACCATAAAATTATCAGACATTTTTAAACAATCTTCTTTCTTATATGTACGAGTATATAAGTAAATTATATTCTTATGTTTCATTATTTGATCTTTACTACTTACTTTAATTTTCATCAAGCAAATACTAAGAAAACAAAACCAAATGACGCCGTTTTCGATTGGTACGATAGTGTCCAAAATAACGTCCCTGCTGTGACATTAATAGTAATACAAAATAATTTTAATACAAACGCATCAAATGAATAATCATGTCTAAGTTCAGAACCACACTGAACATAAATAGGAATATAATCTTGTACCTACACTATCAAGGCATCTTTTAGCCGGATTAGAACTCGCTACGTCGAAAACATTGTTCACGGGGTTGAAAAATCCAAATGAAAGTGTATTTATTGAAAATTATTAAATTAGTGTTTTCTGAATTGTTGAGAATATCCCAACTATAAAATTTTTAAGTGATAGGTGGCACCTCCGCTTTATCTTATTTGCCTTTGGACTACTACGTTTGACACACCCTGTATTGCGGATACGGATCTTACGGGGTTGCGATGAAATACCTGACCCCTAAAAGTTTGTTTTGATCCCGACTTTAATAGTATTCGATAAGTACGACATGCATGACACTGACACACTTCCCGACAGGTGTCACTCAGCGGCTAACATAGAATAGGAATTCTATGTAATAATACTAGCTAGTTAACTAGACCTACTTATGTACCTATGGTATTATAGTATATAATGTCCCATTAAAATAGATGGACAAACTTTTAGAAATCATTCAGACCACCAAAATAAGGACAATGGTAAAAAAATTATAAGAAAAACGCATTAGATACTTACAAGAAAAATAAATCAGCTAACGAAGGTACACCAAAAATGTTGGTTACCCAAGGCCATTTATTATTTTTGGTCAAAATAAAATCTTTTTTTTTTTGCTTGGATATCTTTGGTTAGACGTACCTAGGTACTGAACGCTGTGTTAAAATTTGTCCATCAATTTTAATGGGACCTTGTATAGTTGTAGTGTCATTTGCACATCACTGGTAACACTTGCATTACGTGCGATACGAAAATCGTCTTTACTGCTACCGCTTATAGTATGGTTATATAAAAATACGGTTGACTGTACTATAATTTGACTCAGCTGTCAAACTGTTACATCAAACATTCTTTAGAACTGGCCTAAGTGTATCATAGTTTAACTTCGGAATAGTACCAAAAGTGGATCTTGTAAGACAAGTTTTGATTTTCCGCATTTCTGTGTTACGAAAGAAATTGAATAGGTATATAAGTACCTAACTAATACCTGATTAGACGATATAACTACCCATACTTACACGAGAAATACCATACTAGAGAATCCCTGTCTACTATTTGTCTTAGGTCTGTATATACCTAGGTATCTATTTATTTATTTATTTATTTAAGGATTACCAACGAGATAAATTACAATCCTCTTTTACCATAACAAAAAATTAAACAATATAAATTAACCTGTAATGCACACTCAATTACAGGTAACCACAGCTTGCACTATACAATGTGTTTGGTTCCGGACTGTACAAACTAGTAGATAGTACTTGTTCTTTGTTTATCATTGATCATCATTGTAAAAGTCTACAGAAAAACCAAACCGTTATGACCTCACTACCTACGCAAGCCTATGTTCCAACACCAATATCTCTTAAACCAATTGTCATAGAATCGAGTTTTTGGTATCATTATTTAGGTAAACTAAACATCTATTAGACGAGTACATAAAAAAAGAAAGTTCCTGGGGGTGAATTTTGTAATAACCTTGATAAACTAAAAAAACAATGTTAATTTTAACGTGAAATTGATCTTCTAGCATTTATTTCAATATGATGCAGCATTTATTGTCAATATTTGAGTTATTTATCCCATTTTTAACACTTTTCACTTATTAAAAGTTTTTATTTTACGAAAATTGGACATTAAAATTCCAAAGTTAAAGTACTTTTAGTATGCACGCTTCATAAAATGCGATCAAAAAACAAAAATGGCTGCCATTCAGGGGGGGTTGGGTTCCGACCCCCCATGTAGAATAATTTTATTGATAAAATAGAGCAAACTACCTTCCCTTGAAGTTTGTACAGTCCGAGACCAAACACATTGTATAAGTAACAAGGCAGCATAACAAAAAAATTCACAAATTTTACGTCGGTTATAAAAAAAAAAATCTTTTCAGAATCCTGTACTGAATCCATGGTACCAGGCTTCGCGTCGATGTCCCTGACACGTGACACCCTGTATATTTATACAGGGTGTCACTATACAGGATTCTGAAAAGATTTTTTTTTTTATAACCGACGAAAAATTTTAAAGGCAGGGGGCGTTGAAATTATTCGCCGACTATAAAAAAAAAATCTGCTGTTTCATAGAAAAGTGGTACCAACGCGATGAAAATGTATGGAACAGCTGTTTTTTTTCAACAACCTACGAAAAATATCAACGCAGGGGTTTCAGAATTCATGGTAACAGGCTTCGCGTCGATGTCCCTGGACCCTGACATCCTGTATAAATGACGTTACGGTTAAATATTAATTAAGTATAACGACAGTAGGTACATATTCTAAATACTTACAACATTTTAGGTACTAGCTTTTGCCCGCGGCTTCGTCCGCGTAGATTTCGGCAAATATCCCACGGGAACCTACCTACTACCGGGATTAGATAAATAGTAGCCGAGGCAAACGTCATAGACGCCGCTGCGCCCGCGTTGTCGTAAAACATAATTATTTTGTTACGCGTAATTTTGAATCTGCGATATCTTTCAAAGTATTCATTTTAATGATATGATGTCAAGGCATGTATTAATCTAAATTAATTGCCCGATTTAAATAACATATTTTATTGGATAAGGATTACTATAATACCAGTCTTAATAGCTTCGGAAATAACAATGAAATTTTTATTAAATTATGAAAGATAAAAATGGTTACTGTAGGTCATCCTTAGAAGATAGACATATGCTACCGCGGACTTTTTTGTTAAACTTTTTAAGGTGTACAATACTGTAGTACATTATTTTGATTTATCTCGTAGGGTTCAGCCAGCGTTTGCAATGTAAGCGCAAAAAAAATGTGTTTATTTGCGACATTACATTAGAAACCTCTCAAATTATCAGTGTTTCTCTACTATATTATGCATGTATTATACATATAAACCTTCCTCTTGAATCACTCTAATTATTAAAAAAACCGCTTCAAAATCCGTTGCGTAGTTTTAAAGATTTAAGCATACATAGGGCCGGACAGACAGCGACAGCGACTTTGTTTTATACTATGTAAGTGATGATAGTCTGTCTGTTTATCCAAATAGCCAAATAGATGAAAATAATAGCAATTAAAAAAATATTCACAGTAAATAAAAAAAAACATTATTATTTCGAATATTGAACATCATGGCTAGGTATTGAAAAGATTGGGAGATAGCCGCAGATGGAGACGTTAACCTACTACCACTACTACCTACTTACGTAGTACGTACCTATACCACTATACTGCTACCTATAGCTACCAGGCTCAGACGGCCGTGGCGTTTGCGACAACAGGTACTTGCGACACCGTAATGACGGAGGTAATTTTCGCAAGCAATAAGTAAATGTCGCCTTATATGCGTAACTATACATTCTATCCATGATCGTGGAAGTGAATGGCTCTTATAAATAACAAAAACGTCATATATCCTATCACAGAAGGTAGTAGGTAGGTTTTTACTGAGATAATATACCTACCTATTAATATGGCGCCTTGAAACGACTGCGACGCGGGAACATTGCGTCGGCAAAGCGGGAGTGAGCGGGAAGCACGCCTCTTGTGGTCAGACGTGTGTACGGATCGTTACATTATTACGGACGTCTCATTATTTAAACTCCACCATGGCAGACGATAATAATATAAAGATGTTTATCGAAAAAATACAACCGACTTCCAAAAAGCTAGAGAGCTTTAGAGCTTCCCAGTTGAAGGTAAACTAAAAAAAAAAAATCCTTTGAAGAGAAAAATTATTTTATTTCGGAAGTCGGTGTCATTGGTTTTGATTTTTCGTTTTTTGCCACCGACTTCCGAAATAAAACTTATTTTTCTCATTTCTAGTGTTTATTTTTTTGGAAGTCAGTTGTATTTTTTGTAAAAAAGTTTTTATTTCTCGCTTTTAAGTGGCTCAGGTAGTAATTTATTTACGTAACAATAGCGTTATGTGAACTGCTCATCACCTTTATACAAAATATTGCTTTTCCCGATGTAGGGACGGTAATCGTTGAGGAATTCTCCTGGTACTTCACCATCAGCTCCACCTCACCTAGGCATTGCGACGAGCATAATTTGCTTGGCAACACGCAACCCGTGAGATACTTATCATTGAGTAGTTCCGGTGGCAATCTGTGGTTTTCATCATCAGTTCCACTTCACCAAATGTTGCTTTCCGAGAGCAACTGCACGAGTTATTATGAAAAATACCCAAATCGCTATAGGCGTGCCTATAATATTCGAAGAGTTCCCTCGATTTCTCCAGGATCCCATCATCAGATCCTGACCTTAAAACAATGGGACCACCTCGGAAGTAACCCTTTCAAATAAAAAAAGAATTTTTAAAATCGGTCCACAAGCGTGAATCGGTGAACATACGAGTACATAAAAAAAAAAAAACATACATAAAGTCGAACATAGAACCTTCTCCTTTTTGAAAGTCGATTAAAAAGTAAGAGAACATACTGTTCTATACGATCTGAAAAATACTGGGTATAAAAATCTACGTAAAAAGGATAAAATATGCACGCATACGCAAGAGCAAGCAATAAAAGGTCTTCTTCATCAGAGTCAGACTCTGATGTTAAATATGAGACTGACATAACACAACAATTTAGGTGTTACACTAAGGTATAGACGTGCGGCTCTGACTATTCTCTAAACAAAATGATGTTCGCTGTTCGCGTTGTAGTCGCGCAGCCCGCAGGTGTGCACGATAATTCCTGCGTTAGTTTCGCGTTGTTGGCGCTCCCGCGTCCCACGTTGTGGTCGCTCAAGTTTGGCCGAAGCTTAATGCCATATCTTTACGTTGAAGTCGTGGCTGGGTTTGCGTACTCCTTAATTCAGATCTGATAAGGTCTGTGCCGGTAGTGTTTACTTTGCTAAAACACTTAACATGGCGCACATTACCTACCGCACTAGTCTGATTATGTAAAGTAAAAAGCACGTGTGTTTAATACACTGCATTATGAACCTAAAAGCGGTTCAATAAGAGCCACTTTACGAGTAAGTGTGCTGAAAATAATATTATGATACAAGTGTGTAATGATCAATGCACACGCGTTACAAACGACGTTTTTCAACACACTCGCGAGGAAAATCAGACTTTTGTAAGAAGTAGTGCTACACTAACGTAATTATAGAAATGATACATTCAGATTTATAAAGTTCAACTGACTTTTGTTGCCAGGTACCTATTGATTATCCGGAGCTTCTATTGAAAAATTTTCTACGTTGGTTGTTCACAATACTTTAGATTTTTCGTATTTTTGATAAATTATTATTAACCACACAACGTCAACGTTAACAAATATTATGTAATGGAAAATGCCGCGCTAGCAATGCGCGCGCAGGTGTAAATAAAGTCATTGGCAAAACCATAAAACAGCCTAAGTAAAAAATATAAGAAAACACAAAATAATTATTTGAATATTTTGAATACGCAACCTAAGGTTAATATAGGTATGTAGTGAAAAATATATAATTTGATTAAATATTATGTTAATGTATCATAATATTTTATTTATTTACACAGTAGGCATGATAAGGCATGAAGTCTCTTTGATGAGATTAAAAAAAGCGCACATATCCGACTACTAAACCGTTATCAGTGGCGCAAATTACCGCACTAGTGCGGTAATATAAAGTAGAAAGCACGCGTCTTTAATACACTGCATTATAAACCTAAAAGCGGTTCAATAAGAGCCAGTATACGAGTGTGTTGAAAAAATCTTATCTAGCAGGCACTGGTTAAAGAGGCACAATCCTAAATTGAGAAAGATAGGTGTCTCTCTGAGGTAAGAGGATCCTAAGTTACAGATCACCCGGCTCTCTTAGATAGATAACATTGGCCCGTTTGAATGGAGATTCGCATGCTTAGAGGAAGGAACTATTCCAGTAAGATCCGGATCTTTATCGTACTTCCATTGTCTTGATAAGTTGATAGCCGTGGAGGAATACCTTTCCACTCCTCAAGCACCTCAGCAATTGTCGCCGCCTTGTCCGTCCGCACGTTACTGTACTATGTGCTAGAGACAGTTTTCGGGGGCCCATTATTGGGCGTGCAAGTCACCTCTTGCTATTTTATCCGTGCACATATTTATAAAATATTGATCAGGCAGTGGCCATAATCCTTCCATAGTTCTAGATAACCAGTTCAGTTTAGCCATCTAAACTCATAGCCCAATATGTTTTGTTTCCAAGTTCTACAATAGTTCTGCACCAACCGGGGATTATCCTTGGGTGCACTTGTGTAGTGTAGTGCATAACAGCGGCGACGCCGACGTATCGTATAGTGGCGATCGCGCGCCTGTGCTTCGCCATTGTATTATGGTACGGACAGACGTGCTCAAAAAAAAGTATGCTCATAAGCTTGCTTAAAATGAGCATGCTCTGCAACTGTTCACATTTGCCAGCAATAAGCATACTTATTTTAAGCATACTCATATAAGCATGCTCAAAGCAAACGTATGGACAGACGTGCTTTTGGGCACCAGGCTCTCGGCCAAAATTGATGTACAGACGCCAGCACATCAACCTACTCCAATCTGTCAAATTTTCCCAATCAACATTGAACCTTATTCTTTAGCGATAAAGTTAAAGATCTATAACAGATTGTAGTAACTTGATGTGCTGGCGTCTGTACAAAGATATAGTGACAGTGCTATACGTACAGAACTCAATAAAATAATCATATTGCTTGAAACGGAATTGTGTAAGAACATTTTGGTGAAAAAAAAAAAAACAAAAAAAGGAGAACTTCGATAATATGACACAAAGAGCTAAGTTTTTTCTTCTCCCCAACTCGACATAATATTGAGTGTTTATTTCGTTTTTATTTTAAATTGATGCAGCAACTGTTGCGGATCAAGATCAAATCGATAATAGTATGCTCATAAGCAAACCTGTTCAAACGCGCTCGTACTTAATATTTATGAATAAGTTTTTAGTCCAATGTTATGTTGTTGGCTTGCTGCACATTTTGGTGTAAAATGTAATTGCAGCAAGCAATTGTTACCTACATAAATAAATAAAATCCATGGGCACTTTTATGGATTTTTAAATCTTGCTTATCCCAAAATTCTTAGTTAAAAAAATGATACTTTATCCAGATAAGGCGTCAGCACCACGGTGAGGATCAGCAATGGCGATGACGGCAGGAGTTCAGCACTTCGTCCTAGTCACGATCTTATTCGTCGGTATTATATTACCCTGCTTCAGTGCGCAGCCAGTAAGTACCTACCCGTTTTATAAGTCAATTGTATTGTATTTAGAATTAGAAGGTATAGATATATACAGTTCGCGTCAAATAACTTTGCCGCTCTGAAGTTAGGTTGCGCATGCGCGCTGGCATGCGCACTACTGTTTTATAAAGCAGATTGACTACTGCGCAGTCATTTGCAGCCTACTTCAGAGCGGCAAAGTTATTTGACGCGAACTGTACATGCGACTCAGAAATCTATAACTTCACAATACTCCACGACAGAATTTTGCAAAGGCTATTTGGGGATATTTCGTAAAGATAGTTATTATTTTTATCTACCGACTGGTGGGTTTGGACTCCAGCCACAGTCAGCGAAGATTAGGTAGGTCTAGGTAGGAACACATACCTAATTCTGCACAATATCTAAATTGACGATGATACATCCTCTGGCGTTTAGTATATTATGATGTAGGTACGCACGGCTACACATCAAGCTATACATTTTCAGTTTATGTTGATCTCGCATTGTAAACGATTTCCGTACAATGCGAGGTCAGCTTAAACTGGAAATGTATAGCTTGATGTGTAGCCGTGTGTACTTACTTATTAAAAAAATTAAGAAAATTAAAGTTTTGGCCGTATTTCGTTGCTGACTTTAGTAGGTAGGTAAGTACCATTAGAATAAATTCCTACCAATGTAAAATCAATGGAGGTACTCACCTTACTAAACCTTATTATAGGTACCTATATCTTATCGAAATATTAATTACCTAAGTACATACCTACCTACCTGTTATTGTATCTACATAAAATGATACAAAGTACTTAGGTACCTATTAACTTAAGGGTCCGGCGAACACGGCTCGCAACTGCAAGTCGAGATGGGAGGAAAATGCGTTTGGAATATTGTTATCTCTGTTCTGTTTTGTTGTTGTTGTTGTCTGTGTCTGTTGTGTGTTATGTGTGTTGTGTGTTGTTAGCGTTGTTACTAGTTATCGGAATTTATGATAAATTTGGATAAAAAAAAATAAAAAAAAAAATAAAAGTTTTTATTGTTTCTCATACAATTGTTCTACAGCACAAAATTGAGGCAGCCCCAGTAAGTTATAAGGATACTTGTGATGGGGATACCTTGCAACTTCCCGTGGGTTACTAGCTACAATGTTGAGACATGATATTAAAAAATAAAAATAAAAATGAAATAAAATATAAAGTTTAGGTTCTCGGATGTTACAAAGTTGATGTAGCATGTTCAGGTATGTGCAGTGTTTGTGTGAGTGTTTGTTTGTGAAAAGGCGCGTGTGTGGGTGTGAGTAGGTGTGTGTGTGTGGAGCTGATTGATTAGCTGATGTATGTTATGCTTGGGTACAAGATTATCATTAGCATATTCTGGTTAATATATGTTCAATTTCATCGTATGATTGCGATTTTAACCATTCCGTTAGGGTATTTTTACATTCGTACCGCAGCATGGGGTAAATAATCAATATACGGTTCAATTTATTATAAATATAAGTTGATTGAGTATTATACTGCCACCTGGCGAAAACCGTACGGACCCGGGGGGAATGGGCCACAATATCTTTACGTCTTTTATCAAGATTTGATGGATCGAATGTGAGGGTCTTGTGCAGGTGTATGGTTATATTTAGTATGTATAGTTTTCTAACAGTGAGCAGATTACTAATTTTGTAAAGGTTGTCTGTAGAATATCGAAAAGGTTTAAAGTACATAACTTTAATGAGAGACCTTTGAGCCCTTTCTAGGTCTAGAAATTTGGTCTTGGTGGCCCCTCCCCAAATCGGTATACAGTATGTGATGATCGATTGTGCCAGAGCAGTATATATTTTATTAAGTAGAGGCGGTGGCATCACATGCCGCAACGCTTTGAAAATCCATATAAGTTTTCTGACCCTGGCCATGGTATTTTCGATATGGGTGTGCCAGGACAATCTTTGGTCAACTGTTATACCCAATAATAAATTTAGATGTGTTCCGTAATACCAAAAATGATGAATGAAAACTTAATATTCTTTCATAATTTTTTTCTATACTTTGTAACTTGATAATATAAGCTATGCTTCAGCAGAAATAATATTCCAAATATTGTTGTTTATAATACAGAAAAAACAGTATGAAAACATGTCATTTAGCTGTAAAAATGTGCGAAATTCAATTCGCTAAAACTTCATTTTAAGTAAGTTTTTTGGGGAAAAAAAGATGTACAAGCCTAGTTAAATACTGTCTAAATCCGAATATTAACATAATATGATGGAAATATGCTCAAATTGCAAATGATTTAGGTATTACTTTTGTATGGAGAATTCAACGGTCGCCGCGGTCTTAAATAGTAAGCATACAATTTGTTGTAAAAGACAATCACGCGTATGAAACGACGTTTTTCAACACACTTGCGAGGAAAAAATAAATGAAATTTCATAAACATAAATACCTAACCCTAATACAAATATTTTGTAACAAATAAGTATTTGTGAAAAATTGCTTCATGAGTATTTTTTTCGTTCACCTTGACTTCGCATTTTGGAGAAGCGCGGACCCGAAGCCGCCAATGATCCAATCAGCCTAGTATTATAAATATAAAACTGAAGATTTTTGTTATTAGAACACAAATGACAATTTGTTGTCAAAAATGCATAATTTGATTAAATATTGTATTGTGAACACGTTAGCGAATACAGCATAATAAACCGTGAAAATGAAATATGATGTATATTTTAACAAGAGGATAAATAAATATTTTTTTTTATTTTTTGTTCACGGTTACAAATATTCATAAAGAAAATATTAAAAGGCGGGAAACTACACGCGTACTGCCCAGCGACAAGACCCCCTGAAAACACAATTTTACATCGTTTAAGAGTGTTTTATAACACGGTTTTAAATCTAATGCCGTTGACCGTCCGCGATGGTTAACTTTAGCGCAAACGTAATGCCGGCAACCCTCTCGGAGGGTTCGGTTCCAATATGTATGGCGCCGCGGCATGGCGTATGAGTTCTTTATAAATGGGTGGAGTCGAAAGTGTTTACAATTTGATTATAGTACATTATGATACAAGTGTGTAATGAGACACTCGTGTTTCTTAAGAGACAGATACATGCTAGTGACCTTGAGTGGTTAGCTTGCGTGTTTTGTACTGAGCTCACGCAACGCGTCGTACATCCAGCCAGTAATAGAACTCGCGCATCAAGGAGCGCTGGCACCAATTTGACGCATTATTAATTTATTATACAAAAATCAGAAGGTATTTTAATAAAACTCTTAGATTAAAAGATTAATATTTTAATTATCCTTAAAATGGTGAAGGTTTCAGAATAATACGCTTTACAGCTTTTGAGTAATTATTAGTTTTTTATCCGCGTTAGACACAACTTTACAAATTAATTTCACTATATAATGTAAACATAATCTAAAATATTCGTAGATTAAATTATTAAGAAAATGCTCCAATTTAACATATATTTTTTCCAAATCATTAACACCACTCGTTTAGACGTAATTTCCGGTATAAAATCATTAAAAGTAGCTTGTCTTAATACGTTTTTCAACACTCTTAACGAATAAATAGTAGATTGTTATACAAGGAGCTAAAATGAATGACCCATTATAACGAGGTAGTTTTACTCCCGAGCTTTAGCGAGGGAGTAAACAGAAACCGAGGTATAATGGGTTTTTAGCGCCGTGTGTTACACTCTACTTTTCACTACGATTGCGAGAAAATAAAATAGTAAATAGAATAATAATTATTTATTAAAAATTATTTCTTTTCCTTTTTCTTCCATCTGCAAATTAGGGTCTCCATTCTCACTAGATGATGACATTTTCACTGTTGTAAATTATATTACGGTCACCAATACAATTTATTGGAGAAAAATTAGAAATATATCTTACCTATCTTACCTATCTTACCTATCTTATCTATCTTACCTCACTTACCTATCTTACCTATCTTACCTATCTTACCTATCTTACCTATCTTACCCATCTTACCCATCTTACCCATCTTACCCATCTTACCCATCTTACCTATCTTACCTATCTTACCTATCTTACCTATCTTACCTATCTTACCTACCTATCCTACCTATCCTACCTATCGTTCACGCGTGATGCCGTGATCAAGGAAATAGGGATTATTTTTTATATAATATAAAGATAAGAACAAAGACTTTTTCGTTTTTAGGTGGTAGGCTCGTTGGATACAGACAAAAATTAAAAAAAATTACTTTAGCCCCTAGAGGATAAAATGCTATTTTATCTTCGCTCTAGTACGCTACAATGACGGATTTTTTGAGCAAGAGGAGTGAAAAAAATATTGTGAAATAATGGCCCCCGGATTCCTTTTATTGCGGACTCGCGGTGTCTTCGCAACTTGAAGGAGAGGCAAAGGCCGTCGAACAGTCTAATGGGTATTAAAAGCATAAAAACTGAAAACTACATGATGGAGATATAAACTGGAGATAAAAACTGAACTACATGAAAGAGATATAAATAGTTTGATGAAATATAATTTATCATATTTTGTTTATTTAAACAGTAGGCATAAAAAGGCATGAAGTGTCTTAGATGAAATTAAAAAAAATGCACAGCTCCGACTAGTACATAATTATCTGTGGCGCATATTACCCTACTAACTAGTGCGGTAATATAAAGTAAAAAGCACGCATATTAAATACACTTCATTATAAACCTAAAAGCGGCTCAGTTTGGCTACCTACGCTGTCAAGAAAGTATGACAATACACGGACGTTAGCTATTTCCAAAGCGTTATGTATGTATGTCCTATAGTATTCTGCTGTGGGGCAAAGCGAGCTGTTCTAGCAATTTACCGGCTAGGTGCCAGAATTTCGCAAAAAGAGTTTTTTTTTAAATATTGGTATTCTCAGGGTGGCATCACAATTCATCTTTACCAACGTCTTGTATCATAACACCACGACTGTATTCCCCGAAGGGTTAGGCAGAGGTGTACCCTGCGTGTGTATAGTACACCCACATTTCATCAGTTATATTTGAGTCCCATGTAATAGGGGGCGAACCTATTGCTATCAACCGGACAAAAATCCAGACCGGGCTGCCACTGAGAAATTCCCGATGGAAAAACCCAATAACACTTTGCCCGACCCGGGAATCGAATCCAGGACCTCATGCTCAGCAGTAGCGTTTGCAACCACTAGACCAACGAGGCAGGGTTCATAAGGTTCATAAGTTCATAACTCATTTGTTGGGTTTGGTATAACCTATTATAACAAGCTACCTTCTCCTCTGCTAGATTTGCCAACCTTCGTTCAAAGGCATACTTCTATCAACGACTACTTGATAAGAATAGTTGATCGCTGTGATTAAATCATGTTCTTTCTCCAGAATTAGCTTACCTATTGACAGATTATATGAGTTATATAATTGTTTATTTTTTTTTACTGTACTGTATATAATTTTGGTTCTAGGACATGCCGGTTTCCTCACGATGTTTTCCTTCACCGTTTTGAGAGCAGTGGTGATGAAATTATTTACACAAAGTAAAGCGCCTGCTTGGGTTCGAACCGAATTCGAAGACATGTGACATCTACCAACCCGCACTGGGCCCGCGTGGTAGATTACGGCCCACTCCCTCTCACAGAGAGGGGGAGGCCTGTGTCCCAGCAGTGGGAACATTAATAGGCTGATGATGACTGTATATAATGTCAATTTATTTTTATTTTATTTATTATTCACATAAACTAAGTACTCATTACAATGTTTTTTTTATGAGTTGTATTGCAAAATGTGGTTAGCTAGCGACCTCGACAATTGATCATATAATTATTATTCTTGCCTAAATGTTTATTTATTTTTACTTCGATGGGCCTAATTTATCATAGTTATGTGACTTCGAGTTACAGCTTCCTTAGCTAAAATGTAAGAGGGCACGCCCTTTACGGCCGGAGGCTTGTACGCTGTCTTTATGGCAAATAAATTTACTTTGACAAATAGTTTTGCATACTGTATAGAATCAAGTTTTTTCTAGGGGAGTTTGTTGCGCCACTTCTTCTTCCCAGCTAAAGCACAAAGGAAGTGATGAAGGGCGGGCGTTTTTAGGGGACTGTCTTATGTAATTTTGACGTTCGAAAAGTGCTTATTCTCAGCCTAGTTTGAATAAGTCACTTTTACATTTTGAATAAAAGCCACTTTATGAGCAAGTGCAAGTGTGTTGAAAAGTATATTGTTAATTTATCTTATTTTATTAAGTTACACGGTTTCACAAAATTTTTAGGCATAAAAAGGCATGTCGAAGGTTCTTCGTAGATTTTTTTTTATAATCGCACATTTCTGCCTAGTAGGTGTAAGTATTATAGTTCGAAGTAGCATATAAATACGCAACACAATGTACCTAGACTTATATAATTATTATCTATCCTACATTGTGCTGCGTAGAGCTACTTTCCCGCACAAGTACGGGAATGCACATGTGTTAAATACACTGCATTGTGTGTGAACCGCAAAGCAGTGCAATAAGAGCCAATTTTCGAGCAGGTGTCCTGAAAATATTATTTAACATTATTTATCTAAATATTGTATTGATTTTTTCACCCCCGAAACCCTATATTGCAACTTTTATCGAAATCGTTAGAGCCGTTTTCGAGAATGTGATTACTTAAAGTGATTACAAATTAACCCTCATTATTAATTTAATATCAAGAACAATAGATACACCCGTTATGTGTTTTTTTTTCAGCCCACAGCAGATGATGTAATAGAAAAAGATCGAACTGCTAGGGCAGCGGCGATTAGAACTGGTAGACATATAGCTGCAGCTCCGAAATGGGGTTTTTTTGGAACTATATTTCACGTCATTTTAGAGGTATGTACCTATTGTATATAAATTATACCTACCTACTGTGATTAAATGTGTTATCTAAACTAATTTTATAAAGAGAAAATATTAGACAACAACTGGAACGATTTACAAAATTATTTTACCAGTAGAATGCTAAATTATCATTGAGTAACATAGCCACATAGGCTATATATAAAGATATCACGGGGGCGAAGCCGCTGGCGGAAGCTAGTTGTGGTGTGATATACCTAAAGACACGAGAGCTATTATTCCGTGCATCAGTGCACCTATTAGCTACGTGCCCTTGATCACTAATCAGTAAGTGGTTATTGTAACAGACTGTATAAAGTTCAAAGGTAAAGGCAACTATGAAGGTCATCGCATCACGATACTCCTTTAAAAAGACAGAATATTATGTTTATAGAAATTTATAAATATTTTGAATACGCTTAACTTAAAACATTTCTTAAATAATAAAGTTAGATAGGAATACTTATCGTAATTTAATTTTAAATTCGCGTCAGGACGTGACCGTAAGATCCGTTGCCTTGCAACCGACAAAGTAAATATCAAAATAAATAGTCTTTGGCATTACGTAAAGATTGCGAGGTAAGAAATTTTACCCATATTGATGGGTAAAAAAAAGCAGTCAAAACATACTTCATGAAAACTGTTTAAATAAATTGTTTATTTTTGTTAGACTATATTTTGAAAATAATATTAGGGACATCGACGCGAAGCCGGTTACCATAGATTCAGTACATGATTCTGAACCCCCCTGCGTTGAAATTTTTCGTCGGTTATTAAAAAAAAAATCTGCTGTTTCATAGAAAAGTGCAATACCTACGCGGTCAAAATGTATGGAAAAGCTGTTTTTTTTTTAAATAACCGGCATCGCGTCGATGTCCCTGCCACCCCCTACTACTAGTCTACTATTAATGAATATTGTATTTAACCACATAAATTATAGTACTTTTATACTGATAAATAAAGCAATTCGTGCGTGATTATTCCCTAACCATTCCAAAATATTCAAAAATGCACAACGTCAATGTTCAAGTTTTCACTTCTGCCGGCACTCCCGGAGTGCAACCCGTTGTTTTTTTTTTCTTGTCATATTTTAGCAAGTACTTAGGTAATTATTATATTAAGTAGGTATTTAAGTTGCTAAGAACCAACTTCATGCTTCTTTTTTGCAGCAAATCAACGACACAAAAAGCGCATACAGTCAAATATCTGAATTGGTAAACAATCAATTTGCCGATGACAACGTAAGTAATACTTTTGCTCTTTATATGGACAGCCTGATTAGCTACTTACCTAACATGAATGTTTGTGCTCGGAACTAATGACAAAGAAAAAAATAAGGAGAAAGTATAGGTACCACCTTGTGGGACCCCACTCACCAGACGGACAATTCCCGTATTTTTAATAACGTTCGCATTCCAATCTCAGTCTCAACCTGTCAAAAAAGCCATTATAAAAGTGAAAAATCATTTTCAGTTTGGAAGTCGGTGTCTTTGGTTTTTAATTTTAAAAGTGCCACTACAGGCACCCTAGTAACACCGCCTCGGCCCGGCCAAAGTGCCGCAAGCATTGGATTGTCATTGTCACTGTCACTAAGTCACGTCACTTGGTATTTTGTTTGATTGTCGAGGTTAAATCGCTGTAAAACACCACATTCCCAAAACATTACATTCTCTTGTGTCTAAACGGACCCTGGTTCTTCGCCGGCCGCTACCGCGGCACCGCTCGCTCGGCTCGTGCGTTGTGTGGTCACAGTTCTAACCTAACCTAACCTAAATAACAAGTGACAGTGACAAGACAATGCAACGCTCACGGCACCCTAGCCGGGCCGAGGCAGTGACACTAGAGTGCCACAAGAAACTCGCGGCACTCTATACACTTCGTTTTAATTTTTTGCCATCGACTTCCAAAATTAAAGTTATTTTAAACTATGTAGTGTTTTTTAAAATCGGTTGTTTTTTTTTTTGTAAAACGTTTTTATTTTTAACCGACTTCCAAAAGGAGGAGGTTCTCAATTCGTCTGTATGTTTTTTTTTTTTTTTTGTATTTTTGTTACGCGATTTCTCCGTCAATTGTGAACCGATTTTAAAAATTGTTTTTTTGTTTGAAAGAGTATGCTTCCAAGGTGGTCCCATATAAATTTTATTAACTTTACTTGGATAGTTTTTGAGTTAGCTTCAATAATACGTAATTTTCCCACTTAGTTTATATTGATGATATAATGATAACTTCCAATCACTGTTATTTACATAGCAGGTTAGTGGTATTCGAATTTGTATGGGGTAGGTACCACAACTAAAAAGTGCAAAATAAAAACTTTTTACAAAAAAAGAATAACCGACTTCCAAAAAAGACACTACAAAGTCAAAAATAACTTTAATTTCGGAAGTCGGTGGCAAAAAACGAAAGTTCAAAACCAAATACACCGACTTCCGAAATTAAAGTTATTTTTGACTTTGTAGTGTCTTTTTTGGAAGTCGATTGTTCTTTTTTTGTAAAAAGTTTTTTCCTTTTTTAGTTGTGGTACCTACCCAATACAAATTCGATTAATTAGATACTACCTGATAAGTAAATAACAGTGACAGGAAGTTAGATGGTATTGTAAAACACCATCCACATAGACTAAGTGGGAAAAATACGTATTAATGAAGCTTAACTCAAAAACTACCTAAGCAAAGTTAATAAAATTATTTTGTATTTTATGGGACCACCTCTGAAGATATCACCTACCAAACAAAAAAATTATCATCAAAATCAATTTATAATTGGCGGAGTAATCTGTACTAATAATATGAAGAGGAAAGATTTTTTTGTTTGTCTGTACCGAATAGGCTCCGTAACTACTGGTCCGATTTGAAGAATTCTTTCAGTGTTAGATAGCCCATTTATCGAGTAAGGCTATATATATGTATATCATCACGCTAAGACCAATAGGAGCGGAGTACCAATGAAGAATGTTTCAAAATCGGGGGTTTTTTTTAGCGTTAGCCCAAAGTAACTACCGCGGACGAAGTCGCGGGCAGAAGCTCTAGTCGCGTATAAACATTTAAAAAAACATACTGTTGAATTGAGAACCTCTTCCTTTTTGAAGTCGGTTAAAAATACTTACCTCTAATTTTCCTGCTTTTTTGACATTGATTGTCGCTGAGATGAGATTGCGACAACGTTTTTAATTTCGGGAATGGGACTTCTGTGACTGTATCTCCCACCACCCCATAAATCACTACTGTATATTATTTTAATATTAGGTACTTTAGTGTGAGAAAGAGATGGAGCTATAGAAGACATATAGCCTTATTTCTTTCCACTTTGAAGTAGGTATTAAAATAATATTACTGTATGAGATGGTGGTTGGCCCCCAGGTTGCATGTCAGAGAACTTCTGTGCAATACCTACGTACCTACCGCTCGCTTGCACAAATATAATGGACTGCAATTTATGACAGAATAGCTAGAAGAATAAATCAATGTTAGTATAGCATTCGACAAGTCCACCTATTTGCTAGGTACCTAGAGTTACTACTAAAAGCAATGGTAAATGTGACGATATTGTTTAATTCAGAGCACGAAAGTAAACTCTCATAACCCGCTTTGCTTATTTAGGGAAAGGAAAATAGTTAGGTACCTAGTAGGTACCTACGTATTTACTTCTAGTTCGCTTAGGCCCATTTGCGTGTTCATAGGTTAGCTAAATACCTCGGAGTTAACAGATAACTCAGGGTTAATCCAATAGATCTCTTTGGATTAACCCTGAGTTAGCTGTTCACTCCGAGTTGTTTAGCTAACCCATGAACGCGCAAGTGGGCCTTAGAGGAAAACTCATAAAAAAATATGTAGGTAAGTACCTAATCTATTGTGGTAAGTACCTAATAAACCCTAATCTTATGTGTTTTGAAATTACTATTATATGAAATACCTACATAGTAGACAGGTTAGTGCGCCATGGCAGGTTTTTTGAACATTCCATGCCTAATGACGGTAGGTAAAGTCAAAATAAGTACTTATTATCGTTAACTGCTTCCTAATTAGAAATTACTCAAATTACGATTTTATGAAATTAACTTTGTTAATAGGTCAGGTTCCTTCTTTATTTGATATAATTAAGTTTTGTTTCATCATTGACTCAAAAATACCTCTTACATCGTTAGAAATAGATTAAGTATTAAACTGAGTTAGTTAGACGCCGTGAGTCATCATTTCTCCAAGTACCGATTGGGTTAAGGACCTAGGCGGAAGGTGTAAGGTCTTGCTCTACACAGACGGAATGGATCACAAAAGCCGGTGTCCTCAGGTAAGAACTATTGTCAGGGTCCGGCTTCTGTCTGGGTGCTCGTCATGAACTTGTGTCAGACAAGGCCAAGAACTAGGAATAAAAGTTCTGCATGGTGACGGAAGACTAAGATACTCTGTTGGCGTGATGGACGACTTATATGTTTATAAGGAGGGGAATTATCAGAAGTGGCTGAAGTGGTAACACAGGGAAAAGTGGAAGGTAATAGGAGATTGTGGTAACGGTCCCGACTTACGAGTTGTAGGTCGTGGGTTCGAACCCAAGCAGGCGCTTTACCGTGTGCAAATAATTTCATCACCACTGCTCTCACAAACGGTGAAGAAAAACATCGTGAGGAAACCGGCATGTCTTTAGAACCAAAAATTCGAGGATATGTGACATCTACCAACCCACACTGGGCCCGCGTGGTAGATTACAGACCACTCCCTCTCACAGAGAGGAGGCCTGTGTCCGAGCAGTGGAAACCTTAATAGGCTGATGATGATGATGATGATGAATAGGAGATACCTTTGTCCAGCAGTCGGACAATACCGGCTGAACAATAAAAGGTATAGTCATATAGGCAGTGGCGGATCCAGGATTGTCGTTTAGGAGGGGCTTGACCTCGCTGTGGCTAGGTTTTAGTAAAGTAAACACTAAAAAGCACACATTTTGTTTTGCTTCATCATATCAGCCGAAAGACGTCCACTGCTGGACATAGGCCTCCCCCAAGCACCGCCACTTCGACCGATTCTGTGCTTCCCGCATCCAGCGAATTCCTGCGGCCTTTACTAGGTCATCAGTCCATCTTGTGGGAGGCCTTCCAACGCTACGTCTTCCGGTACGTGGTCGCCACTCCAGAACCTTTCGGCCCCATCGGCCATCTGTTCTGCGAGCAATATGTCCTGCCCATTGCCACTTAAGTTTGGCAATTCTTCGGGCTATGTCGGTTACCTTGGTTCTCCTGCGGATCTCTTCATTTCTGATTCGATCACGTAGGGAAACTCCAAGCATAGCCCTCTCCATTGCTCTTTGGGTGACTTTTAGCCTTCTAATTAGGCCCATTGTGAGCGACCACGTTTCAGTGCCATAAGTCATCACTGGCAACACGCACTGGTCAAAGACTTTCGTCTTGAGACACTGTGGTATGTGGGACGAGAAGATATTGCGTAGCTTCCCGAACGCTGCCCAACCGAGTCGGATTCGACGATTGACCTCTTTCTCGAAGTTGGACCTACCTAGCTGAACAGTTTGTCCTAGGTAAACATACTCGTCTACAACTTCGAGCGTAGCGTCTCCGATCTTTATGAGGGCGGGTGTTACATGGGCATTTGACATGACCTTTGTCTTGTCCATGTTCATTTTAAGACCCACTCTTTTGGAGGCTCTACTGAGGTCATCGAGCATTATACTGAGGTCCTCCATGGTCTCAGCCATGATAACTATATCGTCGGCAAACCGCAGGTCAGTGATATACTCGCCATTGATGTTGATGCCTAGCCCTTTCCAGTCCAGAATCTTGAAGACATCCTCCAGTGCAGCGGTGAACAGTTTCGGAGAGATAACGTCTCCTTGTCTCACACCTCGCTGCAGAAGGATAGGTTTCGAGGTCTGGTCGTGGAGTCGGACTGACATAGTGGCGTCTTTGTATAGGCACTTTAACACCTCGATGTACCGATAGTCGATCTGGCACCGTTGAAGAGACTGCAGTACAGCCCATGTCTCGATCGAATCGAAGGCTTTCTCGTAATCCACGAACGCTAAGCAGAGAGGCAGGTTATACTCTTCGGTCTTCTGTATAACCTGCCGCAGCGTATGTATGTGGTCCACGGTGCTAAAGCCTTTACGGAATCCGGCTTGTTCGGGAGGCTGGAAGTCGTCAAACCTGCGCGCGAGACGGTTCGTGATGACTCTTGAAAACAGCTTGTAGACATGGGTCAGAAGTGTGATGGGCCTATAGTTCTTAAGCAGGGCATTGTCGCCCTTTTTAAAAAAGAGTACCACCACACCTCTGCTCCATGCCTGTGGCGTTTTACCCTCGAGTATGACGGAATTGAACAGCTTCTGGAGGGCCTTTAGAACGGGTTTCCCACCGGCAACCTTAGCGCATAATAAAATCGTTTGTTTTGCTTAGCGCATAATAAAATCGATGGCAGTGAAGTAGAAACGGACATCCACGTTTTTTGTGAAAATGCTTTTTTTTTTGCAAAAATGAGCTTAAATAAACCCATCTACAATTTTGTATTAAAATTATTTAAAATTTTAAAATAATGAAGAAAATCTGGCACCTAAGTGAACACATCTACACTCGATTTAAAACAATCATCGCAGTAGAAACGGACATTTGAATTTGTCCGCCTTATGTGTACCAGATAATGTTGGGAATACTTGTTTGCATGTTGCTTAGATTTTCTTTAAATATCCATAAAAGTATTACTGGAGATTTAGTTTACTAGATATTTTAAATAAATGAAATGGGCACTTTTTATATCACAACGTCGTTTTATCAAACGGATATCAGACAGATGTCTTCTTCTACGTCAAAGATTTTTCAGAGTAAAAAAAGACATCTAGGTACATTATTTCAGTAAAACAACGACATAGCGATAAAACCTGTTACATAATTCATAAAGAAGGTTATTTTAATGCATCATAGGAAATTTTATATTAATCGGTCCATAACTCTCAAAATTACCACTATTTTTTATAACGGATATTAGGCAGATGTCTTCTTCTACGTCAAAGATGTTAAAGAGTAATAAAAGACATTTACATTATTTCAGCAAAACAACGACATAGTGATAAAATCTGTTACATAATTCATAAAGAAGGTTATTTTAATGCATCATAGGAAATTTTATATTAATCGGTCCATAACTCTCAAAATTACCACTATTTTTTTACTAAATCTGCTCTCCTGTAAAATTGCGATTTTGTAGATATCCGTTTCTACTTTGCTGCCATCGAAATGTTGTCCGCTTTGGATTCCTACTTTTCGCAAATTCCTCAATGACTTCGATAAGTTGTAGACTACCAGAGATCTCTCAAATATACGTATGCATGGCGGCCAAACCGGGCATCGTGACTTGCAGAATGAGTGGCGCTTGGATTCAAAGTTTGTCACGTAAACAAAACATTTTATAGAAAAAAACTTTGAAAACATAATACTTATCGTCTGCGAAAACCCAGTAAAGTTAGGTCAACTTATGACTCACGTCTCTCTTGTATCAACTCTACTGGGTTTTCGCAGACGAAAGAGCACGAAAAATAGAGTAGGATATTGTTAAGTCATTTTTCACAAAATGACGAGATAACTGGTTTTCGCTGTATAACGGCATCAATTATCCTTAACTTAATAGATTCTAAATATTAAGTTAAGGATAATTGATGACAATTCAATTGCTGTTTACGCACATATTACTCCCACACCCACATTTCGTCAGTTATGTTATCTCGAGGCAATTTTATAAACGTAACTGTGTTACTGACCGAAAGCTTCAGAATTGTATTCAGTAGCACTAGCACCTATTAATAGTGTGTCTGGTGTGTAATGCTTGATTAAAAGTTTAATAAAAATTATATCACGGTTCTCTTTAAGATTTGTCACAGAAGAACTCTGATGCTTTTGGGGCGGGGGGGGGGGGGGGGGGGTCTTGAGCTTTATTCTAATACATTGCTTCTTAACCACTACAACGCTCCAGTGAACTGTCCACTGGAGCGGAGAGGAGAGGAGAGGAGCGGAAATGTGCCAATATTTACCAATAGAATCGCAACTCTGGGGCGGAGTTTAGGTTCTATTGGTTAATATTGGCACATCTCCGCTCCTCTCCTCTCCTCTCCGCTCCAGTGGACAGGCAGCCTAAAGCCTGATTGGAAGACAGTATTGTGAAATCCTGTTTTATGAACATTTACATTTTCTCATAATGTTTATTTTTTTTTAAATTTTAATAGTTTTTGTTTAAATAAATAAATAGGTAATATTCATTTATTTCACTATCTAATTGTCCATATTTTGTTAGTACGTACCTACTTATTTCATTACCTTAGAAATTAGAATCATGTTAGTTATGAGGAGATCAATTCATATATTTGAGGCTTAACATAAAATTCGAAAAATAATTACTTAATTTATGAAATAAATAATAGAAAATAAATCAAAATAAAGTTGACATAAATAAAAATAAATTTAATAAATGGGAGAATCGATAACTTTCCGATTTAGTCAATCACTAGCGTATTATGTAATCTAAATGCCTTTTGCACAGCACAACGATAGCGATCGATGTTTTCGTGTGAATGAGTTGTACGGCAGTACGGTGCAGGGTAAATGCATGCTGTGTTTGATGTGCTAAGGTTTATTTGGTTGTGTAGTACGTTCTGATTTATAAATTGCAAGTGTGAGCGCGACCTCGTATCTATTAGGTTTATTGATCTGCATGTGTAGTTGTGGCGAGGTGGTGGGGACAAAGTGGAGACATTGGGTTTCGATACATTTTCAACCCGGGCATATCTCCTTCTTTCTTATATCTATGAGCTTGACGAATAGGTACTGGGTTCCCTCGAAGCGATTGATACTAGCGTCATAGCGTCCTTGCTTCCCACGGTTTTTACGGCTTGACAAAGTTGCGTATGTATTTATTATTTTTAATTACATTTTATATACCTAACTATTAATATTTTAGTGATATTTATTTAAGATTAAGAAGTAAGTAGATATGTATGTATGTAAGTACCTATATTATCATAAGTATTATAAATATGTTTTATTTAAATAAGTGATTATTGTATTTTTATCTACTTTACAGAAGATAATTCTTTAGAATATAAGTGTAACCTTTGTACGTATTTTTATATTCTATTCTTCTGTCTGTTTATATATAATTATGTGTACGTACACACGGCTACACATCAAGCTATACATTTCCAGTAAAAGCTGACCTCGCATTTTACGGAAATTCTATACAATACGAGATCAGCGTAAACTGGAAAGATATAGCTTGATGTGTAGCCGTGTGTACATAAATGGTGAAATAAGTACGGTCAGTTATAGCTGTTACCTGGCCCACCTTGCCGTTGCTGACCACCGTTGCCGTGGGTCAGGTAACAGCCACTGTACATAAAGCCACCGGAATAAATTATCTAAGCGCACTGTGCAGACGGCATACTTTTTGTAGGTTCTACTACGGAATAAATAATAGTAGGTACCTAGGTACTACTACTACTAACGTAGTTCTACAATCGGTCTGATTACTTATTTCGCCGAGTTTTATCACCAATTTAGTAACCGACTCAACGCATTCCTATCTCTTTATCCAAATCCAATATCCAGATGCAATAGTTAGTTTATTACTAACTATTGAATTACCTGTTACTGACATGTATCAGAGATGGCGTTCTATACGGATTAAATAAAAAGTAAATACAAAAACAAAAACCAAACTAGGTACCTACTAAAATCACGCTTTAAAAAGTATGAAACAAGAAAATATTTCAAACAGACATCAAGACATAGAGGTACAAAAATGGTAAGGTATAGCCGTGGTCGCATGCCTGTACACCTAGAAAATTTTAATGGTATGCGACGACGACTTTAAATTAGGTATGTCTGGACTCTGGACTTTAAAAGATGAACTCAAAGTTTGTTTCGGCCTTTATTCTCAGAGTAGTCAGATAGGAAACGCCGAACTCATCTAGCTAATTTTTAATATGACGTGTAAAAGAGTGATTCCAATATCCTATTTACAGAATAAACCATTTTATTTCATTTCCTTGACATTTATCAGTAGTCAGGTTTTACTTTTAACCGACTTCCAAAAAGGAGGAGGTAATTCGGTGGCAAAAAACGACTTCTGAAATTAAAGTTATTTTTCACTTTGTAGGTAGTGTTTTCTTTGGAAGAAAATTAGATATTAATTTTCACGACGCGGTTTATGACGCGGCTTGCGCCATTGAAAACCGCTCCGTGAGTTCTTAGCCTAAGAGGAGTCCCTTCACTCCGTACCATCATTTTTTTTTAATCGATATCGATATTCATTCGGTATTTTGCTTGAATCCATGAAATAAAACAGCTGTTGTATAAAATAGTTAAATTTTAATACCATGGGAGTGTCACAAACAACTAAATAAACTTTAGAGTGTAAGGTTTAGACTACTTAGCCGACTTTTTCGTTGGTAGTGCATGGACCATGGACCAGATCTAGATATATCTATGCATGCATGTTAAAATAATATGCCTACTTCACTTTGTTTCGCTGTTTTTTTAGACCATGGATCTACGTTTAGAGTCTAAACATAATTCTATGGTCCATGCAGTTGGTATGTACCTATGTTATGTACCTAGGTATTAGTGTACCTAAGTGGTCAACTTGTTATGGCAGGTACTAAATGATATATGTTAACGATTTTAAACATAATACAGGCCGTGACGACGACTCCAGATCCATCAAACAATGGTACCACCGAGACACCGAAAATTACAAGAGCTGAGTTCCTTAAAATACTCGACCGTAACCTTAAAGGATTGAGTCGACTCCGCAATTTAGAGTGGCGGGAAGCGAAGAAGGTAACAGTTTTTACTAGTTCATTAATTAATGATGGCCTGGAGACAAAATGATCCGCTTCAATCGCGAGGAAATAGTTATAACATGGACAATCCTTGGTGGGTAAACCTCGTCGTCATATATATTTCCCTCGTCTTACATATTTTTTAAGTACTACTTATATTGGGCATCTGCAAACGATGAAGGAAAACGTTCATCGTGAGAAAACCTAGACAGCAACACAAACTACCAATGCAGGTTTACCTACCTATCTAGAAACTTCTCGCTTTTTCTGTACTAGAAGAGGCCTATTAAACAATGGAGGGAAACATGTAACAGTTAATATTATCTAATTATTTTTATCACGTCGATCGCTAAATAATTCAATCAATTTGTACAAAATAATAAGCTCGTGCTCGATAATATTACCTACAAAGCGATGGTGAAACTAATTTATTGTATTTACTATCATTTTATTTTTAGGATTCAGCAGCAAACATGAGAATTTACAAGGACGAAATATTTCGAGGAAAGAAAGCCAGAAGCACAAGATAGCATAGCATATAAATGAATGACTTATGCATGGGAATATTGAGGAATAACTTTTTGTAAAGATGTCTCTGTTTATTAAGAGTTTATAATTTAATATTAGGTACTACGAGAACTTTAAATTATAGCGTCGCGCGTCGGTAGTCGGTTTGGTACTTCTATTTAAATGTTATGGCAAGTCAACATAATTACTACTACATAAATAATAAGTAATATTATGTGGATAGGTAACATATTATTATTATGTGGATTATAGTAGCTGATTTCTGCAAATAGAATTAAATATTTGGTTTGCTTAATATACACATCCGAGGCACTGAGGAACAATAGCAGTGATTACAAATAATACAATATAATTTGTATGAATTTGCTATTTGTAATATTCAACTACTCATTAGATAATTTTTTGTCATATTTTAAGCTCATGTTTAACAATATAATAAGATTTTGTCTACTCTGTTGTTAGTGACTACAATAGATAGGTACCAGAAAAATATTTTGTAAATAATAAACCGTAAGTAAATATCTAGGATGATTCACAAAAATGTTTGTTTAAGCTATTGATTTTATTTAACGAAACATTAAAACGCAACCATTAAAACTATTTTGGAAAACTAATTGTCTACAATAGTTTCCTCTACTTCAACTTGTTTAGCCTTCTTTTTCGGGTATATATGTAATATTGCACGACAATACGGATACAGTTCAAATTTCGTCTTATGTATATCACTTTTAAGTCTCTTTTTGACAGATTCCTCGTTTAACATAATTTGTAATGCCTTTTCGTGGCTAAGATTTAAGAGTTCGCTCGCCTTTATTTTAAGTTCACATCTGTCTGCCCCGTCAACCTGAAACAATCGAGTTTATTTACCATATCGTTGTATGTTAAAGATTGCTAGTCACTTATGCATGGAAGTTTGAGAATCCCTTAGTGCTTGTTTACGGAGACGCGGGGCGTTGAGCGTGGCGTGCGGCGTGGCGTTCGGCGGTGCGTCGGACGTTTTTTCTGTTTACAGACAGGCGGGGCGTGCAGCGGCCCCTGTCATCACACGCGCAAACACAAACATATCGCAATTTACGATGTTGTTTATGGAAACGCGGGGGGCATGGAGCGTGGCGTGAAAAGTAGCGGTGCCCGCGGCGTGCATCGGCTGATATTCAAGCGCGCCCGTCATATAATAAATATTGTGCGATTTCTGAACAAGACTGATAAAAGGTACTCTGTTCAAGACTGGCCGATGTTCGTATTGGAGCGTACGACGCCGCGGGCCCCGCCGCGTGCCCCGCCGCTTGCAACGCCGCGTGCAACGCCGCGGGCACCGCCTGCATTTCAAGCAAACGCGTGTAAAATCGCTTCTCCGTAAACGCTCTCATACAACGCCATATTTTTTAATTTTGTGCGGGGTGCCCCACCGCACGCTACGCCCAACGCCCCGCGTCTCCGTAAACAAGCACTTAGAGCGCCCACTCTGTACGTACGATTAATCATCACATCATACAGTTACATTCTGAGAAGCTTCATCAATTTTCCAATTCTTTATTGATTCAGGGTGCATAGTTTGTTTTGAATCTACGGCACGGAGCAGACTACTACATAGAAAACTACAACCTTAGTTTTTGTTTAAATCTAATCTCTTTTAAGGTCATTGTATGTACCTATTCGTCATTATAAACAACTTTTACGTTGGTACTAACCCAGAAATCGCACTCGAGTATTGTTGGATCCCGTCATTTAAAAGAATATGATGTTTCTCTTTGCTATTTATGTCAATAGTTTCTCAGATATTTTCGGTTAAACAGCAGAAGTAACTTTATTTTTCATCCCAACTGCGGAACCCTTCACTGTGCTTGGTCGGTATTTTTTTGTCATATTTCAGATTCCGTCATATTGTAAAAGTTGTTCATAATTAGTCATATTATGTAAAATTATTAATTATTCACTCTCTTAAATTAAGTCCCTCGTCAAAACTAACATAATAGAATAATTCCGAGTTGGTAAAGCACATCGTATCGTGCACTGAGCAAACAAATGTAGATCATAAGGTGACGAACGTTTTTTTACTGTGACTGTACATTGATGTCGGTGGGTATCTGTTAATTAATCTTGAATAAATACTTACTTTACATAAAAATGATAATTCATATTGTTCATCTACTTTCGGCCATGTCTGTTCGAGGACACTTTTCTCCCAATCGACCAAATGAGATGTGTCGCACATTCTATGTGGTGCAGACTGGATACCGGCCCAAAGCTCAGAACAAAAGTGCGGAGTCACTGGCGCCAGCATTATTATTAAAACTGCTAAGGCTTTCTCAAATTCTTTACTTTTGGCTATTACTTCTGGTGGTATCTTATTCTAAAATAAAAAGAGTAATTTTAAATAAATATCAATGTTAAAATAAAGTCAAACTCACTATAAATAATAATTATTATTATTAGGTATAGAATAAGCTTTTTCTTTGTAAATTGCCGCAATCATAATGTAAATAAAATTTTGATACAGAAATACTTTTTGCCTTTACTATTAAGAACTGAAATTTATTACCCTTAGCACACTGGTTAAACTCTGTAGTCTTGAAATGCCAACACTTAGTTTTTGAGTATATTTAAAATGGTAAGTTGTGGTAGCAATTAAATAGTTTCTCGAGTCCCATATTTTATATTCATACTTATTAAATTCTTCAGGAGTCAAAGTATTCTTGTCAGGAATATTATTTCGGTGTTGCAAAAATTCCCTCATGGTCATCCACAACCGGTGTTGCCAATTTAACACGCCAGGTAATGCTTTAACAAAAGAGGCAATATTTAAAGGCTAATTAATTTGTACAGTTTAGAAAATTGGGTATGTTACAGGTAAGTTACAATTTGGAATATGCAATAAAATATCTTCCTCGTACTTCGTTATAAACTAAATTTTCATACTTAATCATCTCATCTTAGCATGTTCCCAAATAGGTTGAAGTTAGCCTCGAGTCTACTCCCTAAGCGAAATCGTTACGAGCGCTTCGTTCTCCGTCTCACTTACGGACGTACCGTAAGTTAGACAGAGGGCGAAGTGACCGTAACGATATAAATATCCTATAGCTATACTATTTAATGAGCAATATTTGTATAAATATATATTTGTAATCACGTTCTCGAAAACGGCTCTAACGATTTCGGTGAAAGTTTACGGGGACGAAAAATGGATCTAGCTAGGTCTCAGTTCTGGAAAAATTCGTTTTCTCTATTTCAGTCGAGCAGAGCTCGGTCGCCCAGGTACTAATCTTAATGAGTGAAAAACCAACACCGCTGTCGATGTGAATTTATAGATTGAATTGACAGCGGCAAGCGTGGCTTAGATTGAATTGACAGCGGCAAGCGTGGCTTTGCCGCAGCAGATCATGTGGAGAGTTCAACACTTCAACAACCGTCAGAAAAACTCATTGAGTTTGATAACAAAACAATTTTTATTGTGTCTCATCATTATTTCATTAGTGAGGGAGGAATTTACGGGTGCATTTGTGCATATGGCTGTTATCTAAGCGAATTTACACAAAATTGTTAACATCGTAAAGATCTTAATAGCAGGACGAGAGTCGGGGTCACTGCGCGATATTAAACCACAGAACAGACACCATTTGACTTTTAACTTTATTTTAATTAACATATTTTTGGTTAGTAATAGGTACGGTGTACCTAACTTGTAAAATGTAAGTGCACGCCCGAAGTTGCGCATCATGGAATTTTTAGGTATCAAACTCGTATAAATCTTACTTGCATCGGACCAGCGTCTGGGTGTCGCCGGCGGGACATCGGCGAGGATCAGCAGCCGCGTAGTGTCACATCCATATGTTGCAAGCAACCTTTCAGGATTTTCACCGTTGTATTTAGACTTGCTCATTTTTTCCCATTGCGTCAACACAGTCTCTCCTGTGGCCGTGTCTTTATACTCCTTTCCGACTTTTTCTACTTGTTCTGATGGTATATACTTTCCAGAACCTTTTAATTTATATGATTGCCCCATAACCATTCCTTGTACTACCAGTTTCTTAAACGGTTCTTTAGTGGGTGTCCATCCAAGTGAATGTAAGAAATAACTCATAAATCTAGCATAATATAAATGCAATACGGCATGTTCCTTGCCCCCAACATATATGTCAACTGGCATGTGATCAAGAATATTTTCTTTTGAAAAAGGCCTTTCTTGATTGGTTGGATCCAAAAATCGATAGTAATACCATGAAGAATCAACAAATGTGTCCATAGTATCAGTCTCTCTTTTAGCATTAGATTGACATTTAGGACATTTACATATAATCCAGTCCTCTAATTTCTCCAATGTTTGTATACCTGACTTTAAAGAATGAATTTCAGGCAGCTCTACAGGAAGTTCTCCGTAAGGAACAGGAACTGCACCACAATTATTGCAATGGATTATTGGTATAGGTGTCCCCCAGTACCTCTGCCTGGATATGAGCCAGTCCTTGAGTTTAGAGCTAACAAAATGTCCTCCCACGTTTTTGCTAAGTGCCATATCAATTGCCTTACGATTATCGCTTTCAATATCGATTTCAAACTGATCACTGCGAATAGGTATATTTAATGACGATGCGATTTTTTTGTCATCCTTATTCATTTGAGAACATGCAATAAACACATCTCTACCCAAGGGGTAATTAATGTTATCAGTTATATAAACAGGTAATTCACGATTTGATATTGGATTATAAGCTGTCAGAACAACATTTTCATGGCCTTTCAATTCCTGAACCAATGGATGACTAGAATTCATAGTTAAAAAATTACCATGAATAAATTTATAGGGTTCGGAGGTCCAAACATCAAAAGTTTTAATTTCAGTTTTTACTTTAATTTTAAAAGTTACAACAACCCCATCACACTCGCCAATCCAATGTTTTTGTAAATTAATAATATCTTTCCAATTTTCCAAACCTCCATTGTCAAGTCCATCATACAAGTCTTTGGCAAACTTCGTAGTTTTTATAAACCACTGAGTAAGATATTTCTTTTCAACTTTAGCACCAGATCTCCATGAACACCCAAAATCATCAACTTGTTCATCAGCCAAAACAGTCTTATCTACTGGATCCCAGTTCACTTGTGCCTGGAAAGTAAAACAGAGGGAAGTTGACCAAAACACTCATTTTTACATAATCAATTATTATCAGCCTAGGGCAGGGGTCGACAAACTTTTGAGACGGAAGAGCCAAGTTACAATTTTCAAAATTTCCCAGTTTTTAATGAGCAAATAATATAGTATTTACAGTAGAGTTAGTAGTAGTTTTACAGCTTTACATTAAAAATACATACTTTTAGGCACTTAATTCCCCAATCACAAACTCAAACCTGTATGTAACAAGACATTTCATTTAATTTACACAACACAAAATTACAGAAGCTTAATAACATCAACACCGTTTACTTGTTGTATAATTTTTAGATAATTATTTGGCCGAAAACTGTCTCTTAGAATACAGGCTATCCTAGTCTAAGAGGCAGGGTTATACATTTTGTACAGATTTTGCAACGTGTAAAGAATTATTATGTACATTTAATATGTGTTTCTGATTTTTTTTTTTTTGTGAGTAAATCTTTTTATTATTTATTTTATTTATTTTTTTATTTACTTCATTTGATTTTTTATTTAAAATAAACGAATATACGAAATAATATTTAAATTATATTATAGTATTTTAGCTAACGGCTAGAATAATAAACAGGTAGTGTAGTGTGGTGTGTGTGTAGTAGTGTAGTGTTTAAGTACCATATACAATGTGGAGACTACCATACAACAAAAAATTTAAATACTGGCACTACTAATGCTTAAGAGTATTGTGGAACTGTCAAATAAATCCTAGCTTCGAAATAAAAAAAATGAGTTTTTCAAACAAATTAAATGTAATGTATGCCAGATCCACCCTAAGCCTATAAATTCCGTTTATCCAACTAGGCCTTGGGTGAATTCTCGGACAACATTTCAGAATATCCACCTTAGGGTGTATTTTTGGGGTGGATAAACGGAATAGCCCGAGCCGACTATGGATTTTGCCGAGCTTTTATGACTAAACTATTGAATATATTCAATTGAATTTTTGTATACAGAATGGGAACGTCATTATAGACACGCCGTTAAATTTTTTGTTGTATTGTCGCCTCCACCTTGTATAAATAAATAATAATGAATATAATTACAGCTATATCATAATAGATAGTTTTGTATAGTAATGTTTTTTTTAGCCAGTGCATCCATAGGTCGCTGGTTCAGATCCGGCTCGAAGGACCAAAAAGATGTATGCGCTGCTGAATGGGTCGCACACACCTCGGATTATAGCTTGAAATGATAAGTCACGGATAGCCAAAGATGATGGTTTATTGAATATATTTAACTACCACTGAACTAATGCTATATGAATGTTGTATGAATGAGTACAGCTGACTATGAACGCTGATCGTGTACATTACACTATAATTTGTGCAAGGTGACGGAAAAGTGCTGATGTATGCAATGCATGCGTGCCATGTACGATACATGACTCGTATACTTGCATTTTAGTTAGCTGCTTTTGTAGTCAATTATGCATGACATGATTTCTTACCTTACTTTGATAAGCTAAACCTTTTTCAAATAACTTTAGGAATATATATTGAGTCCATTTGTAGTAGTTAGGATCACATGTAGAGATTTCTCTATTCCAATCGAAATTGAAACCCAATTGTTGCAGCTGAATTTTCATTGAATTTATGTTTGATTTTGTCCAATGTTGAGGTGGAATATTACGTTCTATAGCTGCATTTTCTGCTGGTAGACCAAAGGCATCCCACCCTATTGGGTGAATAGAATTTCTTCCATTCAGCTGTTCAAATCTTGCTATAGTATCTGATATAGAGTATACACGTACATGTCCCATATGTAAGTTCCCTGATGGGTATGGGAACATTGGCAGCACATAATATGGCTTTCTGTCACAACTGTTTACTGATCTTTTCACAACATCATTTGACCAATGTTTTTCTATATTTAGTTTGATTTCTGTGCTTATATCTTCTTCCTGTGTACAATAATTGAGAATAACATTACATTACATTATATTACATTACAGTCAGACTGAACTCACACAATAGTAGGGTTATAATTTCAATATAAACATAAAATGAAAGCAATATGTTGATCTTGATCAAATATTCTACTGCTGGAGACCTGGAGATGCATAGCTATCCTACACCTGTCATTCACTTGCAGTGTTGCGATCACTTGACAGATACAATGGTAATCACATTATGTTTTTACTGGCAAACTGTAGGATGTTGCTCTTCTTTTAAGACTTCGAAAAGTGGAGGCTGCAGGTGGAGAGTGTATCCAATAACCACAATTTTTTAAATTATAATTACTGGCATTCACAATGCGAATGCAATGAAAGGTTGTTTTAAATTTGGTATAGTGTTCATTTTTAAGCATGATTAATTGATTAGACAGAAAGTTTAAAGGTATTATGATAGAATGTATGTAACAAATTAACTCTTACCCATAACCTTAAACTACTTTTTTTTCTGAAAACATAACATAGATAATTACGAAATAGACTTGTTCTCGGATAATTATAAGTTTGAAGTATTTTCAATTGAAGAACTGGCATAATTTTTATCGAAATACAATCGTCAATTTAACCTTCACGAGAACAAGCAGTTTCTTCTTTTTATAAATGAAAGTTGATTGTTATTTATATTGTTTTAAGCAGCCGATGAGATAAAATATTATTCCTCCTCAGTTTTCAACTTCGCTTCGTCCAGATAGTACAGAATTAAATAAATTCGGCGACCTACTATTCTTTCAAACAATACAAACAAACACTTCTTGACTGCACTTGACACTGACACTTGACAGCTTGAGTCGCTGTCAGTCAGCAAGCAAGGCTGCCAGCGGCTGCCAGCAACACCAGTTTAATCTACATAAGTCTGTGACAGCATTGGAGCCAAAATAGACTGCCAGGGTCCTCCAGCAAATCTAAAGAGATGATTTCAATGACTATAATTCTGTAAATACATATCTGTTATAGCCGCGAATCATATTTTGATCAAGATACAATCTGAAACTGACCTGCAAATTGCAAAAAACGTGAGAAAAATTGAATTTCGCTGGCAGCAACTGCGGATTCACCTTTTAAAGAAAGTGGTTAATTATAATTTTGAATACAAATATTGAAATTAATGGTCCTTTCTTTTACTTTTTACACGGTAATTTACACGGTATTTTTCAAATGTGTCTACGGTATTTTGAGTCTGAAACACCGAAACACGGTATTTTTAATCCATTGACACGGTAGTTATTTTTTTTCATCTGGTAACACTGCCGCCGTGTAATATCTTACACGGATGCGCGCGGGCTTTGGCGGTGGTTGATGTAATTTGCTGTTTTTAGTTTGGTAGGGTTGGCAACACTGTTCTGCTCACTGGCTCACTGTGTTCAGTGCACAGAGTACTTTATGGTTCAGTGTTGCATAGAATCAGTGTTACCAGATGAAAAAAAATAACTACCGTGTAAATGCAGCGCGGCACGCCTTCAGACTCAAAATACCGTAGACGCATTTGAAAAATATCGTGTCAAAAGTAAAAGAAAGGACCATGAATTTTAATATTTGTATTCAAAATTATAATTAGACACTTTTTTTTTAAGGTGAACTCGCAGTTGCTGCCCGCGAATTTCAAATTTTCTTATGTATTTTGCAATTTGCAGGTCTGTGTCAGATAGTATCTTGATCAAAATGTGATTCGCGGCTATAATAGATATGATTGTATTCGCAGAATTATAACAATTGAAATCATTAATAACATCTCTCTAAGTTAGTTTTGTTCCATCTTTCCACAAGAAAATTCTTTGAAGATGACGCTTCTCTATCAGTATCATAACCATCGGGGTCGCTGTCCATTTTCTACAAACACTGTAACACAGATTGAATGAACCGACTGAATTTCACTGGCGCAGCCGCGCAACCAAAGCCGCAACGGTTCTGCGATTTATGGATTCACTAGATTATGGCTAGACAAGCGGACAAACTAGTAACAGAAACACTTTTGCATTTAGTCGTTTTAACTGTGCGTTTGCACTGGCGAAACATTCATAACAAAACATGTTGGTATCTCTATTTTCTGTCAATTTTCCATACAATGTTTGAAAGGACCTAGAGATTTCAACATGTTTTGTCGTGATGTTTCGCCAGTGCAAACGCACATTAAAAGGCCTTCTACACGGTTGCCAACCGCGTCCCGACAGAGGTCACCTTGGTTGGCGACCGGGCAGAGCTGTTGCAACTACATGGTCGCCAACATGCCATTCTGTCGTGATACACGAGCCAGTGTTTCCACTTACGTTTTTAATTTTTCCCCAGATTCTTAATGAATTATCCCTAAAATTCCCTTAAACAATATAAAAATTGCTTGGTTTAGGGATTTTTTTTCACCAAAAAATTTGGTGTATCCAACTAAATATGACTATTTTTAAAAGCGATTAAAAACGTGTGGAATAAAATTAGTTGGCATGAACTAAAATTCACACCAACACTTCGACTCCAGTGCAAAACCAGTACTGTATTTTATTTTTCTACTGTTGCTTATATCTCGAAAATGGTGCGTCCTATCGCAAAAATAATGAAATTTTCGACCCCCTTTAGGAAATCCTTAAACCCCTATATCCCAACATGTTGGTAATAATTTTTTATATTTTCCGTATACCATGCTTATTATTGGCAATTTTTCCCTATAAAAAGGGAGAAATCACTTCGCCGAATACACGGTCGGCGCCGGCCCAACGTCCTCTATTCGCCCTTGGTCACTAGCGCAGCTCTTCAAACCAAGGTCGTTGGAAGGTCAAACGAAATTTGGTCCAAACCACCAACTATACGGTTGTAAACCACGAAGGTGACCTCTGTCGGGACGCGGTTGGCAACCGTGTAGAAGGCCTTTTAGATAACACCCCGCGTTTCGTTTTACGTATTGGATTTCATTATTTTATTAAATTACAGTTGGGTATGTACATTACACGGTAGTTAATATTTAAAATTACCGTAGAAAATTACACGGTAATGAATCATTACCGTAGACCGTGTATTGGTCAAAAATACCGCGCTTCTACGGTAATTACCATGTACCTGGTAGCACCGAATTAGAATAATAGTAAATAGAAATCTGTGTTTGTGTGCGAGTGACATGACATGCATGTGTGATCTGCATTCTTTTCTTTGTTCTGTGCTAATTATTAATCTGTGGTCTGTGCTGCCAATATACCACAGACTACAATGCAATATACAAAAAGTACTCTGTGGTGTGGTCTGTGCTGTGGTCATCACAGACTACAATTATATTATAATAGGGTCATATAATTGTAGTCTGTGGCTGCGATCAATTCTGTCTGTTCTCAGTTCTGTCGTAATCGTAATATCTGCAGTAATTTATTTTAAAGGAAAGTAGTAAATTGTCTGTTGTTGTGTAACAATGGCACGGCCAGGGAAAGAAGACGCTTCAGAAGATGCAAAGAAAATAGTAGATGATGCCAAGAATTTTATTGAAAAAGCGATAGCAGATATTGGAAAAACATCGGCAACAAAGCAGTTAATTTTAGGAACTACGTCAGGATGGTAAGTGCATTCGTCTCTTGATCTATTCCGTTTCATTTAATTGAACGTATACATAATTATGCATAGGTACCTTGAAGATTTCCTTTTGTCTGATTATAAAGTACTCTGTGCTGCTCACTTTACTGTTTGATAAAATGAAAACTCACTTTTGTTTGATCAAATGAAAACATCTCGGATAGGATTGATAATAAGCTATGATTCATAAGTATGATCTAATCCTCTACTTGTTTTTTTTTTCTATTTGATTGTTGACTTGATATATTTTATTTATAACATTTTCAGGATAACTGGTTTTATTTCTATGAAGATTGGAAAAGTTGCTGCAGTTGGGCTAGGTGGCAGTGTTATACTATTACATATTGCCAGCCAGAAAGGATATATTGATATTAATTGGGATAAAATCAACAAGAAAGTTGATAAAATCAGTGACAAAATTGAGAAGGAAGCAACTGGAAAATCACCCGATTGGTTTGAGAAAGTAAGTTGCCTTTCTTTATCTTCACCCTTTTTATGTTGGGTGCTTAAACAAAGCACTTATTCTAAAATTGTTTAAATCTTCTCACTAAGTAATTGCATACTAGCCATGCCAGAAGCAATGGTATATATTATCCTATTTTGGTGTGGTATTTTTAAAATTCTCATTATTTCATACCTACTTATTTGGGCACACCAGTATCCGAAAGGCTTGAGTAAATTTTTTGTATTGCCCCAGTAAACAAAACAAACATGTTATGAGAAGGTGAGAATCTCTTGGAGAGTTCCTGTGGGGTAATTGAATAACACATATAAAATGGCAATTGATCGCAATGCCTTTCATGTCGACATCCATTACTTCATAGTAAAAGTGAAAACACAATTAATGCGGCTGAACTGACAAAATAAAAGCCATGCGATCAATTATCCTGCTGTTCTGAATTGCTAGAAAGTTGGTAAATAAAATAGGCACATTTCTGACATAGATCATACAAGCAAACAATATGCACTGTTAACAAATAATCGTAAAAAGCGCATTTTTTTTTTGTTAACGCCAATGGCACACATCCGCCGCGAAACCGTAGCAGCGAAACCGCAGTAGTGTAACTCAACTGGCTCGCGTCATGTTCCGCTACTGGAATTTCGCATAGCAGAATATGACGCGAGCGGGTTTCGCGTCGGATGTGTGCTACCGGCGTAAGAGGGTGCCTTTTGAAATTTTGCAAAGTCGCAAGTAATTGTCAAATATTTCATTGTTTTGTTTAACAAGATTCAAGCCTAAATGGAATTATGACTTAATGGTTTGTAGTGCTCTACAATTTTGATTATGAATTGCAATATTGTAATTAATGTCATAGCACTGATTATTCAGTCTTAGGTGTAAATCTAAAACTGTGACAACACTTAATTGAGTATTATTATTTCAATAAACAATCAATATTTTCGTACACTAAGTACAGAGCGATATTTCTAACTTAATTTAATAATATTGACAAATTAATCAACACAGCGAAATATTTGACAGCTATTTGCGACATTGCCAACTTTCAGAATTCTTCACAATTTAACGACGTATGTACTGGCCCTTAGGAGTTTGAACAATCTCCTATTTCTTTATTATTGTTATATAATCTAGGTAGTGTTATTTCTTTCTTCATTTGCACATTGGGTTCAACTGTAATTTTCTAATAATACTTAGACAGAGCCCAAAAGTTAATTGAAGTGTATTTATTCACTTCAGCTGTATTGTCCCCCCATAATTATTTAAAATCCTTGTTTGAAATGATTAAACTATACCTACACTATAACATTTTTAATGATAAGGGAGTACCTGATATTTTTATTTTATTTCATAAACTGGTTTTTACTTGTCAAATACTTGAATTCTAGCCCCCAAAAGTCAGTTGAAGTTTATCAAAAAGATTAAAATAAGTACAGCCGATATTTTCAGGGTTGTAATACTAGTTTTAGTTAAATACCTAATTATCAATATTTTTCAAATTAGATTAAGATATTGCCTGGGCAACACAAAACAAATAAAAATATCAGCGTGCAGCAGTGATAGAAGTTAATCTTCTAAAAATAAAGAATATGAGAGATTTAGTGTGAGAGACGGAGACAGTTATATCTTTCGTCTTTTTCATGTAACGAAATATGCCTAAACATGACGCGTCCTTGAAATTTCAGTCTCAATTCTCGTCCAATTATAGAAGCGCCCGCCCCGCGCCGCCTAAGCAGTTTCACTTTAAAAAACTTGCACGTACCGTACATCTGAAACATCTTACAAAATAAATAAAGAATATGAGAGAACTTATTCTATCGCTTTGCTCCACTCCCGTGTCGTCGGAGTTATATCTTTCTTCTCTCTCATCTAACGAAATGTGCCTGAAGCGACGCGGCCAAATTTCAGCCTCAATTCGAATCGCCGACTAAGAAATTTCACTTCAAAACTTTCTTCCGAATACATTTAGCGGAAGATTTAGAGGTAAATATTGGCGGGAAGAGCGTGACTCAAGCGAGCCATTTACTCCGTATTCGTGATTATGTCCCTACTGGTGGGGGGCCTAAACAAAGCCTTTCCTTTTAAGTATTTTTCTGTTACTTCTTGTTTTAGTGCGGCAGCTAGATCGTTGGGGTGACTTTCCAGTCTCTCCTGCAACCCTAATTGCGGAACACACGATCAATCACAATCTGTTTAATTTTGGCAGTACCTACAACAATATTCATTGCGTTATTTATGTTGTAGAACTTGTAGAGTAGACAAATTTTTAGAACTAATGTAGCAAATTGATCAGCAATATCCTTCAAAATGATTCAGATTATGATTGATCGTGTTTTACGCAATTAGAGTGCTTTGAGAGAGAGTCTTTTGTGATATTTTTTATTTGACCATGGTGAAATCTATTTTAATTCTTCCTTGTGAATTTTTCGAAATATTCGTTCGTGACAAGCCAAGGAACGCCACTTCGAAAAATGTAATTCTGCATTCTCTGCATAACGTTTATGTTGGAGTCACAGGCACCCCACAGTGGAATTCCATAGAGTCACACACTAGTTTCAACATCACTTTATACAATTATTTAAAGATTGTTGTTGGACTTGTTGGTGCTCAGTTTACTGTTTCGTCCCATGCTCCAGTGTAAGTCCGTGTAAGGTATATTAAGTTCGTTGGTCTTAATATTTTCCACGTTGACGTCGGTCAAGATGTAACCCTAGCTATCTATCGCTGTTATGGTGAGATAGTGTGACATTCACGAGATGTTCGGGTAGACAGTCACCTTTTCGCAGCGCAAATGAGATGTGGATTTGCTTCTGCTCGCCTAATCCGCCACTTTTGTAGCCGTTATTTTGTCGAGCATGTGTAAGGCCATGGTAAGATCTGTGTGGTTTGCCAGTATTGCGGTGTCATCAGCAAATGTTGCTGTAGTAACTTCATCGACCTGTGGGAGGTCTGCAGTGTATACTGTGTACAAGACCGGTCCCAGTAACTACCCTTGCGGTACCTACTCCGGCAATTATATTACAGAATTTACAGAATCTAAAATAATCAGAAAATAAAATATTCTTTCCGCCGAATAGGATTTCATTAGGGAGTAGTACTTGTAGTACTGTTGAGGAAGGTTGATTTTCAGCTTATATGGCAGGGCCTTGTCTACGTCGTGTTTCAAGTTCTGTCTTTGCCCAGAATGCAGCGTGGACAGGCAGGATACTTAATGTCAATAAGTTTGCGCTTCAGGGCGATTGCCAGACTGTACCTACTTCATTTGCGTCTTCAGGGATGTTTCGATTGGACGATCGATTTCTCTAAAAACCAGTACCTATAAAAAAAATATCCTTATCTATCATATATAGTTGCTTTAGTCAGTAAAAACTGTACCAGCGTACAGTTCAAACATTTTAAACTGGGATTTGATATGATATTGTGAAATTACATCTGAAGTGAATAAACTTCAATCAACTTTTGGAGGGTACTTTAGGTACATAACAATACATTTTAGTATGGAGTCGTCAGCATTTATATATATTTCAAATGCAGTTTATTTGTTACAGGTATTGTTATTTGTCAAAAATAATACCTATTATTCGGCAGGGTTTACTGGAGGATTCTTTTTTGGTATTGCTTCATCATGATTTTATGTTAAATAGAATGTGAGTTTGTAAAAATATATTATAATTATACATGTATTCCTTCTTTGTGATTATTTTGATTAAGTCTAAGTAGTCTTTGTATTCATATTTAAATTCCAATATCGAGTTGACAGGTCATGGAGCGTTAAGCGTAGGATGCTGTTTTTTATACCTACATACTTACCAACCTCACATTGTGTAATAAACGGAGGTGCTAAATGAACCCAGTTTTATTAACCAACTTCAAAAAGGAGGTGGTTTCATTCGTCGGATCCAAAACAATTATTAGTACCCTCTCGCCAATAGTCGCAAGGGTCCAAAACATCCCCATATTATGTTCAGCAACTATATTATATAGTTTAGAAAAAAAAGTAAGCTCAAACGAGGGAAATATTTTGTTCGACAAAATTCTCAAATTAAATAAAGGAAGTGTGGCAAAGATTTCCCAGTACCTACCTAGGTAGTTTTAAGAGCGTTTACGTCGTCGTACGGCATTTCATACAAACTTTCAAGCCCTTGTTTTTCGAAATGAAAGAATCGATTTTAATGAAACTTCATACGCATAAGCAGGATACAAAGATCTAAAAAGTTAGTTAAGTTTCATAATCGATTCAGTCATTTCGAAAAAGAAGGGCTTGAAAGTTTGTATGAAATGCCGTACGACGTAAACGCTCTTAAGAACTCTTGGCTTGCCTTGTTTCAGTTTTTCATATCCTACAACTACAGGGCTTGTTTTTGAGAACCCCGAAACTATGGATATCAAAGTGGTGTTCTACCGTTTCGAATGTGCCGACCCGAATTTGTAGTAATTTTTTTTTTTGGGTGGGAAATTATGAAATATCTTCTCCCACTCTGGGCGGAGCAGGAGGGCGTGTCAGACTCTTACTGACTAAAACCCACCTGTGTTCCTTCAGTTGCGCCTGTACGTTGCCAGGGGCCACGGTAAACCTTTCGGACTTTCCCGCAACCCTGGATGTGTAGTGGGTACTACTTAGGCCTCTGCCTCGAATCTTGCGGGCAGCGGGGCGGCGGCGGTGGCGGCGCGGGAGCGGCAGGATCTAATGCGTAAAATCAAATGGACCGGCCGTGGAAAACAGCGGCGCGGCGGTGGTGGTGGCGGTTGGCGAGGTGGGCAACGAACGGTGCACTCCAGTCAAAGTCAAGCGGTGACCGCCCGTGCGTCTGCCGTCTGCAGTCGCAATCGTTTACGAAAATGTGTTGCGTAATTAGATAGCAGGTCGAGATCTATAATCGCTTTGGCTTAAGAAATTTTTGAATGGTTCCCTTTATGTCGAGTCCCTTTACGTCGAGCCGAGAACCTGGTCTCACTTCTATTACCCCTACGTCGAGTCTACGATTTCTGTCCCGTTTCTATTACCTTAACGTCGAGTTTCTTTACCCCGCTTCTATTACCTTTACGTCTAATATCATATTTTGAAGTACAGCCAGGTTCACATTTTTTATGTGTATTGTATTCCTACGAATACAATACACATAAAAAAAGTTTTACAGTAAATATAATTCTTCTAAAAAAAAGTAACTTTCTTAAATCTGTATAAATCACAGTCGAATCATCACTATTAGTGTAAATGTAAATCAGTAAGTAAGTATTATAGTTTTACAGTAAATAATAAATTCTTCTAAAATAAGTAACTTTCTATAATTTATATAAATTGGGGCGAAAAGGGGGAATTATGTTTGTATGAAAATTCTTATTCCTTGAGTTAATAAACTTGGCACAAAAAGTACTAGGCTTGCATGAATTCAAGATAGTATTTCATTCATTTGCCGTTGTGCACAATTTCTGAATAACCGAACAAAAAGTACTAAGCTTGCATGAATTCAAGATAGTATTTCAATCATTAGACGTTGTGGACAATTTCTGAATAACCGAACAAAAAGTAAATAGGCTTGCATGAATTCAAGATAGAATTCAGTTTGACTGAGCGCACGGAACGCCATTATTTTACGGATTAGGTATACTTAATGCTTGTTTTCTCTTTTCAGTTGTGTGTTATTGCAGTCGGGTTTTTTTGTTTTTTTAATAATTTGTATATTTTTGTAATCACTTTTAAAACCATTCATTTTGATATCCCACTCGATAGGTTTGGAAATTTTCAATTTTTTAAACGCCATTTTGATTTTTTAACACTCTTGCAATTCAGTCGAGTCTAACTACATATTTTCATCAAAATCGGTTCAGCCGCTTAGTAGTTACGAGGGAACAGAGACGGACATACACACACATACATACAGGTCAAACACATAACCTCCTTTTTGGCTTCGCCGCAGTCGGGTAAAAATCACGTTTAGTTTGTTGTAGTAGGAACAGTGTTGGGGTAATCAACATTTTTATTCAATTAATTGATAATTTAATCATGAAATATTTTAGTCATGAGTAACATACCTAATTATGATTGAAACATACAATCATAATCATGACCTATATCTCTCTATTACTATATACTAACCTACATATTATAAATTCAATCTTTCTCTTAATAATTCTTTTCGTGTCTGTCTGTGTTAGTGCGTTGTTCTTCTAAACTACGCTACGGATTTTGATGCGGTTTTCACCATCATTTAGAGAATTGATTCTGGAATGTTTATGTATACTTTCATATTATAACCAAGAAAATAAAAACCCTGAGAACCAAGGGCTAACTAGTGACCCGTTAATCAGAATTGTTAGTTTTGATTTCATAACTTGAATTTTTCGGTAGGTACCTAGTCAAGAATAGGGATGATAACTAAAAAATATTTTTTTGTCCGTCTTGTAGATATTATTAAAAAATTTTGGACACATATTTTTTATTTTTTTACGTAATCAAAAGATTACGGCGATACATTAAGTTAAAATGTGCCATGAACGTCACGAGTATGTAGATTTTATTTGTTGTGACGTAGCGACCCCCACTCCCCAACTTTAGTGCGTTTTATCCAAGTCATATTTTATTAATATGATGAAGCAAAAAATACGTGTCTAATATTTTTTTATTATCTCACTGACGGACTTAATAGAATTTATTTTTTTTGACCCAGGCATCATCCCTATTAAATTATGAAATGAGTCATGGAAAATGAAGTCATGTTAAACTTTTAAAACTAATCAATCATTGAATCATAATTCATGATCATGAATATCTGATTCAATCGCGATCGGGCAAATTTCACCAATGAAACTGAAGGCAAGCAGCACATAAACCATGTTTAAGGGCTGTCAGTGTCATTATTTTCTTTTCTGTAGTACCTATCAGATTAGATTAGACACTGACTGTTCTTGAACGCGGTTGAGATGTGCTGATCGCGTTCAGTTTCATTGTTGAAATTCGCACTTAGTCATCAATCAAACTTTTGTCTAACACTGGCTAGAAGTAATTTCTGCTTTCGAATTTTGTATGATCTATGATTTAGGTAAATTACAGAAAGTTCAATATTATTCAGAGATGTTGACCTATGAATTACGGCAGTGTAAAGAATGCCAGGTTCTACACTAATCTATCCTATCATGGAAAAGTATACCTACGACCGTACTTGTTTAACTTACCTAGTAGATAATGTCTGAATGTCGATATTTACCAAGTTCTTACTTTAATGTATAAATCAGTGAACCTTTATCTACATACGAAAATGTTTTGTTAAAGGTTGAGAGATTTGTGGACCGTAAACTGGATAAAGCTGAAGACCTATTGAAGAAAAAGGAAGTTAAAGCAAAACGCTGGGTTAACAACATTGCAGGAGGGGAACACTATCGTGCTACCGAATCTCACGTCTTTATGGCATCGTTTGTTGCCGGAATGGCTATTGGACTCCTTTGTGGAAAATAGATGTCAATAATTAATTTCTAATGTAGGTACCTACATCATCCAAATAACGTAGGTAACTACTTCCTACATGTTGGCAAAGTTTTGTTCAAATTCTAATTATAGTCTTGTATTTATGCAGTTGGATATCGAATACCTGCCTTACCTGCTTAATACGTAATATATAAAATGTATCGTAAACCTATGCGTTCGCAGATTGTATCTCATTCAAAATGTAGTAAGTATTAATATTTTAAAATCGAACATAATTATTATACTTGTTAGTAGGTAATAAAGATTGTAGTCAAAGAGATTTAAGAAATAATTTAATGTCTTTGATTGTAGTGGTCTTTTAGAATAGGAATCAACAATTGTAAGATATAACCTTTATTAATAAATAATAATAATTTATTTTATAAAGGCGTTTTACTTCGTTAATAAGAACATCTTTAAGAGTCATCTACTGATAGGTAAAATATTACCTTTTCCAGTACACTACCAATATTCATTTTTATTGTGAGCGTTTTAGTACAGTTTTTTGATTATATAAACGGTGCGATATAATTACCTGTGGAATACCATAAGTTGCAGCAACAATAAAAGTTGCGCCGCGAAAATTAAGCATAGGTAGTGCTGGCTACACACGCGACTTTCACTGGCGATTTCAAAATCTCACGCAAGCCTTCGACAAATAGTCTGTCCCGATTGGTAGATCATGACCTGGGTTAGGTTAGGAGTGCTAAACTAACCCAGGTCATGGTCTAACTGTGAGCTGTGTGCCAAACGAGCTGAAATGTGCAAAAAAGGTACGAGTAAGTGTTTAATAAACAAACAATCAATAAAACACACAAAGCACAAGTTTGAATGTAACAGTAGGTTTCTATGGCGACGACTCGAGTGACCATCGAAAAGGTAACTGACAGTACCTAACTTTCAATAATAATACTATTAATTTAGGTACCTACTTCTTGATCCTGATCACTACTACGAGGTACCTAGTAAGTATTTTATTTATCTGTGTCACTAATTCACAATCACAAATTCACAACCGAAATTACGCTTCCACATTGTTTCGACGGGTGGCACGTAGTTTTGACCTGTCTGCGTCGATGTAAATCGATGGTCTAAGTAGCTACCGTGGCGTAGCGTAGCGTAGCCGAGTGCCCGGCAGCAAAGATATTTAATTATACTTGCCGGCAGGAACGGCGGCAAGCTCAGGCATGATGAAAATAAACGTGGCAAAAAATACTTCAATTTTCCGTTAAAATAATGTTTTATTGTAATAATCGAACAATTCTCTTGGGGTCAAACTCTCTAAATATTCTTTATATTTGGTAATGTAATCTGTTTTCAATAAAGACACCGCACGGCTGTATTGGTTTTTTTCTGATGTTGGCAATGATGTCCAAGATACAGTTTCGGCTCCGCTCGCTGGATTGAGCATATAATATAAATCTTTGCTAGTCCTGAAATAATATTGTTATTTTGAATTTTTATTGACTCATCCTTTTTTTTTTCGACTCAAAAGATGGGTTAACCTTTACTAACATTGGTTTTATTGCGTACCTACGCTGCGCTGTGTGGCTTTGATGCCACACAGCGCAGCGTAGGTACGCAAAAAACGCTCTGAAGCTAATAAACCGATTGAATGCATTATTTTTTTCTTTTTAATGAAACTGCATTCCTTTTTTTTACCTAACAACGTCTTGTAACTCGACGTCCGCGTCGTCGTTCCAAAAGGTTACGGGCCATTTCCGATTGTTCATAACAAAATGTATTTACTTAAAATTTTACTATAGTCATAGGTTGCAGCAATATTGACATCTAACGTCTAGTGTAAAACTTTTCCCATTTATTACACGTCCCCAATATTCCCCGAAAGGTTGGCCAGAGAGAATACTGCTTCCGCAAACATTGAATCTTGTCGGTAATGATATTCGATATAAATTCTTCGGGTTAAACGGTGGGAACCCGTATCCAATCATATAGGTTTGGATACGGATACCCGAAACGCTACTACAACTATAGTAGTTGTGGTGCATAAAAAAAAATTGATTCCTAGGGATATCCGAAAATACTCGATGTAGGTATGTTCCACGATTTTTTTTCGTTTTGCGAGTTATTATGTTTTTTTTAATTTTTTAGAGTTTACTGCCGGTGGAGCTTCAATAACTCGGTGTTTTTTGTGGTGGGTATTTTATTTTTTTGTGACAATATGGTGTTGAATGTTACTTTCATAGTTTCATACCTACGTAAAATAATATACTTCCTAAAATTCCTGTAAGTTACTCAAAAAAGTATCGATAGTAGGGATTTAAGTTTTTAGTGGGAGTAGGGCATGCTATTCGAGTATTCGAGTATTCGTTTTATTCGAGTATTCGCCTTTTTTACTATTCGAATACTAGAAGACTAAGTATTCGAGTTTTACGAATTTTACGAATAATGTTGTTTGTTTGAATGGTAGTTTTTTTTATTCTTATGGCTTCATTTTTTTGCGATGACTTAAACCAACAAAACACGGATGATGTAATTTTGAGCGAAATAAACAGACAGCAGCAAAATGCAAATAACGAGAATTTGACAAAATCTATCAAAGAGCAATTCAAAGAAAAGGTTCAAGAATCTTTACAAAATAGAGCTTCCATCTACTAGCCGACTGGTTACGAACGAAGATCTAGAATAGTAGATTGTTTGCCAAGGGAGCAAACAAGTATTTTTAAGGCGAGTGTTTCTTTGAATCCAAAGCGGAGCGAAGGATTCTAGAGTAGAATCCTGAGCGCAGCGAGGGATTGAAAGTACATCACTCGAGCTTAAAATAGTGTTGCTCCCGAGGTGAACACTACTTTTTATCGTACCCTCTATGAGAAAATAAACGTTTGCGGTCCGACCCCTATCAGGAACGAATTTCCTACTCACGTATGATTTTAACACAAAACAAAAATTGTATGACAAAGAAACACGGCCGCCATCTTTGATTTACATTTTGATCTCACTATCGGCTTTACCACCGTCGAAAACTACGAAAACGATACCCATGCCGAAAACTTTAAAAATTTTCGCATGCCATCTTGGATTTTAATTTTAATTTTCACACTTTCTCTCTCTCTTGCCAGCCTGTTACTTATTCATACAATGTTCGTGATTGATCTCTTTGGTGACTAGAACCTTAACTAACAATATCTACATTCCAAATTCAAATCACTTTTAGTCCCTAGGGATTATAAAGCTATTTTGGTCCCCGTTTACGAGGATTAAACTACTTACGTCTTTTTGAATAGATGTACCTACGTTGTTCTTACGTTAGACGCGCTCAGTTTCCTTCGATCTTTCTACTTAAATAAAAAAAAAAATAAGGTATTATTTTCTTAATTTGTGTTTTTGAATTAAGTTTATAATTAAAATAAAAACGAATTAAAATACTTGTTGTTTTAATAATAAATGATCCGAAACACAAAATATTCGAAAAAATCGAAAAACTCGAATTATTCGAATAGTTTGTGAGTAAATATTCGAAAAACTCGAATACTAAAATCAGACGAATATTGCATGCCCTAAGTGGGAGTAGGATAGACTGAAATTTTCAACTTCAATTTAAAAATAAAAAAGCGGCCAAGTGCGAGTCGGACTCGCCCATTAAGGGTTCCGTAGCAGCAAGTAACAAAATATAAAAGTTCATGTAGTTCGTTAAGTAAATTGCGGTTTACGATTTATGACGTATTAAAAAAAAACTACTTAGTACTAGATCTCGTTCAAACCAATTTTCGGTGGATGTTTACATGGTAATGTACAGACGCCAGCACATCAAGTTACCACAATCTGTCAACTTTCTTTAATAGATCTTCAACTTTATCGCTAAAGAATAAGGTTCTATGTTGATTGGGTAAATTTGACAGATTGGAGTAGGTTGATGTGCTGGCGTCTGTACATCATTATATTTTTTTAGTTTTATTATTCTCTTATTTTAGAAGTTACAAGGAGGGGGGGGCACATTTTACCACTATTCCGTTTAGAACAAAATGATATGAGAAACCTCAATATTTATTTATTTAAACTGCTCGCACACAATGAGGTACAAAGGCGGACTTAATGCCTTAGGCATTCTGTACCAGTCAACCAAGGGTGGTGAAGAGATAAGATGGCAGGCTCTGAATGAGAGGAAAAGCCGTAAAAAAAATATATTTAAAAGATTATATCTAAATGCATCATAAATAAAATAGGCACACAAGTACATATATAGGTTATAAGCAATATCATTTTTGAAGATCTATCCCTACATACTTACTCATAGATAGGTAACACGTATGGGTTTGATGATTTTTTTTTTTTAGTTTAAGATCTAAGTATGGGGAACCCCTACAGTTTATCCCACTAAAAACTTTAATCCCTGCTATCGATACTTTTTTGAGTCCTAACTTACAGGAATTTTAGGAAGTTTATTATTTTACTTATGAAAATAACATTCAAGACGACAAAGTCACAAAAAAAAAAACAAAAATACCCACTACTAAAAAAGATATGAATTTTTAAAACTGGCAGAAAACGAAAAATATTACAAAAAATGTATTTTCGGATACCCCCTAGGCATGAGAAATCGATATTTTTTTAATGACGGGTCTATTTGGTCTACCCTGTATGATTAATTGAACTTAAAACTTCAAACCTTACTTTAACGTGGGAGGTAATGGCTCTACCAGAAATGTCTTGGGTATCTCTCCATTGGTATGTTGTATTGGGTCCCTTATAGTATTATCGTGTTCATGTTGGTCATGCTCAGACCCACTGCAAATAAAATCATAATATATAACTGCTGATTAAGAGCCTGCGTAAACAACCGGACGAGACGGCAGAGGATTTTAAATTTATCAATTGAATTTAATAAATATCCAATGGATTCCAAACTCGATCACCGAGCATTGAAATATATACCTTATTTCGATTGGTTATGTATTAAATTCAATTGATAAATTTAAAATCCTCTGCCGTTCCGTCCACCAGTTTGCGTAGGCCATAACTAGCATATTGGTTTTTGCTCCCCACTAATTCTTTGTAAAAGAGTTGGACCAAGTACAACTATGGGCAGACACAGCTTGCCTGGAGTATTAAGAATTAAGAGACAACACCATTTATGAAATTAATATTTACGTTCTGACAGAGCAATAATAATACATGCCTATTAATGTTCCCACTGCTGGGATGGGACACAGGCCTCCTCTCTGTGAGAGGAAGAGGGTCGTAATACACCACGCGGGCCCATGCCGGTTTCCTCATGATGTTTTCCTTCACCGTTTTGTGAGCAGTGGTGATGAAATTATTTTACACAAAGTAAAGCGCCTGCCTGGGTTCGAACCCACGACCTACAACTTGTAAGTCGAGGCCGTTAACACTGGGCCACCACTGCTCATCGCTGCGCATACTTACATATCAGTTACTAATTCTCCATCATAGCTTAAATTCATGTCTTCATCATTTACTATTTGATTGGCATGTTCTGTCTCTGTCTGTAGCCTTACTTCTTTAATATGCTCATCGGGCTCCTGAATTACTGAACAGCTACTGTTCAAGTCCACATTTTTCGATCTGCAATAATTAATAACATAACATCACGTGTCATCCTCTCCAGCACGACCATGGATGATTACCTTAATTTTAATGCGGTACATATTCATGAAAAAATGTGTCCTTTATTGTACTAATGACTTTAAAAAATGTACTCACATATTTTCGCTGCTATAACATATCGACCGTGGCCGTGCTAGGTAGAACCTTTCTGCCACGACCACTATAGATTTTAGGTATTTTTATCAACTTTAACATGAAAAGTTATTTAAATATATTGTACTGAAATGTACTTAAATTTAAGGCCACAGGAATCCGCTGGATGCGGGAAGCACAGAATCGGTCGAAGTGGCGGTGCTTGGGGGAGGCTTATGTCCAGCAGTGGACGTCTTTCGGCTGATATGATGATGATGATGATGAAATGTACTCCATTTTATACATACATAATTTTAAGCAGTTATAGGACTTTTGTTAGGGTGTGAATAGGTCCTATATAATATAAAATGAAATGCTCATTTAGAATAACACACTGAATTTAATATAGAAGTAACTATAACTAAACACGGTTTATATACAAGTATAACTTAGATTAGATTAATATAAATTGACGCGAGTGACGCGGTTAGCGGTAATGACCGGCTGTGTGTGGTAACGTTTTTGAACTGTCCCGAACTCACAGACTGCAACGTCTTAAGGTGAAACACTTTGATATTTTTTCCATACAAACTTCGGAGGGTTTTTACTCCACTGTTTGACATCGTACATTCAAAGTTTAACATGATATAGTTAGGTCTCATTATTAAAATTGTCTGTACGGAAGCAGAATAGTAAAATAAAAAGCCATTAAAAAGTTATGAGCCAACAAAGATTCGTTTTTCTTGCTAATTTTAACGCAACTTTGGGCGTAAATAAGTAATACAAGAAGTGTGAAATCTCGAAAACGAAATCCGTACCGACACAGCAAAATTATCGAAGATTTCAATAAATTTTATTTGTAATTGATTTATGCAGTGGTTTTTTCAGAAAAACCTTTTTACCAAAGGCCTTTTCGTAATTTTTGACGCGCTCGTTTTACTATAAACTATTGTGCGTTTCACTCAATAATGTTCCCCCGGCGCGGGTGGCGCGGTGCGGAGGGTGACGCTCGCGCACACATGCACGAAATGTCACACGCCTGAAGCTCTTTCGTTTGATTCAGGCACACACGTGCGTGTTGTAGTGTTTCCACTTTTACCTACTTTATCTGTTTGACTTCGCCCTGAGAAAATTATCGTAGGTATCGTTTGAAATTAGAATAAAATTGTTGGTTTGAGTGGACGCTGCTGTGTCAGTGAATTTGTGTTGGTTGATTGAAGAACAGTACCTACCTACCAATCAATCTTCCTAGCCTTTTCCCAACTATCTTGGGGTCGGCTTCCAGTCTAACCGGATGCAGCTGAATACCAGTATTTTACATGGAGCGACTGCCTATTTGACCTCGGTACCGATACCCCTTGGTAAGACTGATGTCAGACTTTCGGGCTTCTGACGACTCGTAACGACTGTCGTCAAAGATCCACAAATGACAGCCGGGAGCCCGGGACCAACGGCTTACGTGCTTTCCGAGGCACGGAGTCTCGGTATGTAAAGATGGTCACCCATCCACTGACTAACCCCGGCAAGCGTAGCTTAACCTGATGGATGGACCCGTGCGGCTTGTTATTACTTAGCCACGAGCTCCTCAGAAGATTGAAGAACAGTACCGTAATTACGTAATACACGATCAATCAAAATTTGAATCGTTTTGAAACATATTACTAATCCATTGCTTCCTATGTTCGGAAAAAGATCTGCTCAACAACGTAAATAACGCAATGAATATTATTGAACGGTCAAAATGAAACTGATTAGTCGGAATCGTTTACAAAAATGTGTTGTGTAACAGACGCCAGCACACCAACCTACTCCAATCTGTCAAATTTTCTCAATCAACATTGAACCTTATTCTTTAGCCATAAAGTTGAAAATCTATTAAAGAAATTTGACAGATTGTAGTAACTTGATGTGCTGGGGCGTCTGTACAATTTATTATACGTAATCTATTTTCGTAGGTACCTACCTACCTCCTCGAGCATATTTTCTGTTATAAATTATAATATAATTATATCTTCTTTTGGCCAATACCTACTTAGGTACCTACATTTTCTACCTTACTGCTCGGCCACGACTTGCTTGAGGCTAAAGTGCCTGCTACACGGTTGCCAACCACGTCCCTGACAGAGGTGACCTTGGTTAGCGACCCGCAAAGTTGTTTCAACGTTTGGTCGTATAAACATCATCTTCACGGTTGTAAGCCACCAAGGTCACCTCTGTCGGGTCGCGGTAGGCGACCGTGTAGCAGGCGTTTTAGCGACCGGCGCGGCGCGGCGTTGCCGCGTTGTGTAGGTACGTTGGTAGGTACCCTATGTAGGCAAGAGAAGACGTACGCTCTTTGCATTCACACTCTTTACCGACGCCGACGACGCGGGCGCGCTATGGCTTTTATTTTGTGGTCGTGGAAATGGGGGGGAGTGCTCGAGTAGTAGGTATTTAGTAGGTACCTATCTCTATCTGGATTTAAAAAAATATTTTTGCATTGGTTAGCTCCATTCTTGAGAAAGACTGTAGGCCACCACGCAACAACACGCTAACATCACGCTACAACCCTTAGGAGCCGAGCAAAAAGAAAAAAGTCAGAAAGAACGCTAAGCGAAAACGAAGTAAAAGCGCGGGCGGGGCGATAGGATGCGATGCGGTGGGTCGGGGGCCGAAATTTCACACGGACGAAGTCGCGGGCAGAAGCTACTGTATATGTATTATAAAGGTTTATGTAGGTACTTATAACATTTATCGTAAATCAATATTACAACGATGTGAAAAAAAAAATATATATAGGTAAGCTTCCTCTGGCAGTCGGGTAAAACTTTATTCTATTGATAACGTATTTAGGTATGTACTATATGTAGGTAGGTACATACTTATGTATAAGTATGTACCTACCTACATATAGTACCTATATATGGTATACCAACTGTTCCCCACGCTTTTACCCGCGTTCCCGTAGGAACCTATCCTACTGCTCGGCTCCCATGAGCAGCAGTGTGATGTTTTATAGCCTAAAACATAACCAAAGGCTACAAAAAAATGATTAAACTGGTAGGTACCTACCTAGTTTGTGAGATTAGCGCATTCAAACATCAAACTAATAAACTGTACAGCTTTATAATATTAGTATTTTTAGATAAACCTAGTATAGTACCTATCTATAGATTACTAAATCAACAAATTGGCAGCAGCTGATTATGAGTTAGGAAAATACCTACGCCGCGTCGCGTCGCATGATCTTCGCCTCGCGCTTTCGTTCGAGCTGCGTGATAGCGTCTTCGTAAGCCGACGCGACGTTCGCGATTGGATTTTCGACACTCTGCTTAGCGTCGAGAGTTGAATATCCAACAGTGTATTTTCTTGACGCACTGGGATACGCGCTGAATGCGCTCTGTTGGATATTCAACTCTCGGCGCTAAGCAGAGCGTCGAAAATCTGATACGCGCAAAAAAATTGCGAATAGGTTTGCTGTTTTAATCATTGTCCACATAGCTTCCGTGGTCGAGCGGTGTAATGTGGCACTTGCGAAATCAGAGGGTCTAAGTTCGCACCTGGTTAGTCTATAATCTATCCGTCGTTTTTTTTAATCTCTTTGGTTTTTTTTTTTAAATCTTATCAAAAACAAAACAGTTTCGTCACATTTGCATTCTGCTTAGTAGGTACCTAATGAAATAATTACCTCGACTGTTTGTGATAATTTTGCTTGTATGAAGGTTAGGTATACAAGCAAAAATATCACAAACAGTCGTGAACACTAAAATGTAGGTAAGTAGGTACCTACCTACCTTATGCGTACGTCCATGAATAGGTAACTAAGTAAGTAGGTACCTACTTACCTAGAAATAAGAAGATAGTAGTAATTTTGTAAACAATTTATAGACCGTAGTCAACTATAACAATTAGGTACACATAGGTACATATCTATAATTCTCGTCGGCGCGGCGGCGAGCGACACAGCGGCGGCGGCGGCGGTATCTTATAAAGTACTCTGTGGCGGCGCGCGGCGGGGCGGTGCACTATTGTGTGCTTCGTATAACATCGTTTCAGTTCGGAACGGTGTTTGTGTGCGCGCTAACTAGACGTGCGGCTAGACTAGCGTCTAACTGCTCATCACTGATACTATCTCTGTCGCACAGATGCCAGATGAGATAGCGTGCTTTTTGGCCGCGCCCACCAGTGAGTTCGAGCCCGCGACTTGTCGGTTCTTAAGTAGGTGAGTTCGCAGGGTGTGTGCATCCAGAGCGGGAGAAGTCATTTGATGATTTCCCACCCAAAAAAAAAAAAAAAAAAAGGGTGTGTGCATGTGTGGGTTACATGCCACTACACAGTCATTTACCCGTTTAAGAGATTTTTTTTCAGCGGTGCCGCTATTGCACTGTTACGCTATTACTATTTCTAAGTAGGCGAAACTGATAACTTAATTTAAAAAAATAAATAAAAAAATATTCAAAAAAATAATAAAATATAAAAGAAAATTCAATAATTCAATAAATGTGGTTTTATTGATGTATGCCATTATTTAATCATTATTATAAGATTGTAATACGTGCGTGTCGTATAATAAAACAATTATGTACATTTTTTTATTTTTTTTATTGCTGAATGGGCCTGCCCTTGACCTCGATCTCGCCTGATGGAAAACGATGGATGAGGTCTATGATGGAACGAGCGTGCCCAGAAGATGCCTGTTCACTCTTGCTTTGAAGGCAGACGGGTTATATGTGGAAGGGAACACTGACACCGCCGGCAGAGAGTTCCACACTTTCACGTATCCATACAAAATGTAATTTTATTGAATTTTGCCTACTTAGAAATAGTAATAGCATAACAGTGCTATAGCGGCACCGCAGAAAAAAAATCCCCTTAAAACTGGTAAATGACTGCTTAAAATCTTATAAAAAAGATATTTACCAATTTCTTTAAATTTTTTATTATTTTTTTTAGGGTTTAAAATTTTATTATTATAATTTAATTTTTTTTAGTATAAATTAATAGAAATATAATTCTGTATATAAAAATCATTTGCTGTTCGTTAGTCTGGCTAAAACTCGAGAACGGCTGGACCGATTTTGCTGATTTTGGTTTTGAAATGTTTGTCGTAGTCCAGGGAAGGTTTAAACGTTGAGTAGATAAGTACTTTGTGCCGTTGGGCCACCCGTGCGAAGCCGGGGCGGGCAGCTAGTTATACTTATATAAAATGGAGTACATTTCAGTACAATATATTTATATAACTTGTCATGTTAAAGTTGATAAAAATACCTAAAATCTATAGTGGTCGTGGCAGAAAGGTTCTACCTAGCACGGCCACGGTCGATATGTTATAGCAGCGAAAATATAATATATAATCTTTATTACATAAGAAATGGTTACAAATTGTGTGAAGTCCCTGACACTTGTGCTAGGTGGTTAACCTGTGTTACAAGAGCCAGTGCCCTCTCCCGGGAGGAAATACTATTAAAACTTATGCAATATGATCAATTAACCTTTAAGTCCGCGCGGCGCGATTTCGGAACAACCCCTCAAGCCGCGCGGCACGCCCGCGGCGCGTCAGAGATAAGAGCTCGCTAATATAAACAAAAACTGAGAGCGTTTTGTTACGTAAATAGTCTTATCGTTAATGGTTTTTGGTTCCTGATTAGACAAAGGATTTTTTATAATACTTAGAATCTTTGTAAGCGAACGCTAGTTGGAATAAACAAACATTCTTATCAGATTCTTATAAGAAATTCGTTTTGATTATTTATAATAAAACTACTGGTTCGATTCACATGAAATTTCGCAGGATACATTATGAATACATATACTATCGGTCAAAACCATTATTTTTGAACAAACACAATAAATAAAAACACCAATAATTAAAAAAGTTCAATAATAGGTATCCGTATCATTACGTAACATTACTTAGTTGATAAAAAATATTGAACTCTTATTTTTTTCTGAAAAATGGCATTTTTATTATGGACTAACTATTAAATAATATAAAATAAATGACTTACCAGCGATTACATGCACAAAACACACACAAAACTCAAAATTTCACATCAACACATTTTTTCACTACCGAGTTTGTTTACATTTTTTGATGGGTCCGTAATAGGTAATTACGATGTTATTTTGTGCAAATTTTATCTATATACGATGACGACACTACTTAATTATTGAAATAACACCATTTCCCGTCGATTTACACTTAAAAAACAATAGAAAACAAATAAATAGAACGCGGAGTGCAGCGCGCTGAACGCATGCGCGAACGCCATTTTGCCGTGCCAAAATGTTCAACTTTTACTTTTTTCTAGAATTGTTTCTGCATATTTTGACGTTTTGGTCGATTTATTTGACAAGTATATTACCAAATCCATAGAATAAAACCAACCACAGACCATTTCAGACCGTATTTAATATAAAAATAACGCTGTAATCCGCATGAGCCTGACTGCGGCCTCAAGGCCGCGATCTAGATTTAGGGTATTGGGAATTTTCGCCGCCTTGCAGCAACGATCTAGACTGACCGGTAGAAATAAAAAAGACTAAAATAATACAAAATAATAATAAAAAAATGGTTAGAAATAGCCTGTAATGATGATTGTGTGTTTGGGTGTAGTGTGCGTGTGTGTGAGGGTGTGTGTGTGAGTGTATGTGTAAATGAATTGAATGTTCAGGAAGATTGAATGGGATCTCGAGTAATGGTAAGTTGAGTGTCTCTTATAGCGTAGAATTTGGTTAAGAAAGAGTTTTTAGGATTTGCTCTGTTTCTTCGTAACTGAGGGACAGTAGCCATGGTTTAAGACTCAGCTTGACCTTATGCAAGGTAAGTTTATAAATTGATAAGTCCTTGTTGATTTTATTGTAAAGGGGTTTGAAGATTTTTGTATGGAGGGTGGCCCTAACATGACCTGCCGCCATTTTGTTTTTTTTTCAGAATCGCAGTGAAAATTGAAAGTTATATATTTAGTTAGAGGACACATAAACAAACAAAAAATGTTATATGACATAATATCCTAAAGCGTCAGGTTTCGGAGTTATTCACCGAAATATAAATCAAAAACTGAAACCTGAAACAAGGATATTTTTGTTTTTTTTCCCTTCTGGTATTGGTCTTCAGTATATTGAACTATAAAAACATAATTGCATCATGTATAGGTAATATTTTAGGTAAGAGCGAAAGAGACAAAAATATATGTATACCGAATACCAAAGAAAGAGACAAAAATATATGTATAAATAAATGTATTCCGCCGAATGAGGACGTGTGTTATATGGTATATGTATTATAGGGTGCATGGCAAGGGCGCGATACCAAGAAAATCCTATTCAGCCTCCCGCTGCCTTCTTGGATGATATTATTTATACTGAATATGATTAAAAAATCGTATGTTTTATCCACTAGGTGTAGTCAATTAATTCATGTGTAAATAACTTAATCAACATGAAGTAACTACAACATAAATAAATAAATTCGTTATAACAATTGTTATTTTTATCTTTGAATATCTCAGAAACGTGACGCTTTATGATGGTATTGTATATGAAGTTTTATGTTTGTATAAGTGTCCGCTATCCAAATATATGACATTTATTGTGCACCTCGATTTTGAAAAAAAATCTAAATGGTGGCTGATTTTAGGGCCAAAATCTTCAAACCCCTTTTGGAGCTTTGGGCACGATAGTGTCGTCGGGCAAGTGAAGTACGACACTGAACGGATTCACAGATAGGAAAGCCAATCCGCCGATTGGATAGATTTTTATCCAGCGGCATCGTGGAGTGTCGACGCAAGACAGTGAGGAGGACATAGAGTTTTCTCACCGTGAGTACTTGGGCTTCGGAGTACAGCTGGGCTGTGGGGTAGTCCCTTTTACGGAAATATGTGAGTACATTTTTTTAAGTCGTTAGTACAATAAAGTACACATTTTTTCATGAATATGTACCGCATTGAAATAAAGGTAATCATCCATGGTCGTGCTGGAGAGGATGACACTAACATCACGCCTTGTTTCCCCAAAGGGTTGGGCAGAGGTGTACCTGTAGCAGGTACACCCACATTTCGCCAGTTATGTTTAAGTCCCATGTAATAGGGGGCGAGCCTATTGCCATCAACCGGGCACAAATCTAGACACAGGGCTGCTACTGAGAAATTCCAGATAGAAAAACCCAATAACACTTTTCCCAACCCGGGAATCGAACCCAGGACCTCTTGCTCAGCAGTAGCGCTTGCGACCACTAGAGGCAGTCATGTCATGTTATTGTTTTATGTACCTAGGTATCTTAAAAATCGCCACCGTAATCCTAGATCACTGTAGAGGTCAGGGTACAAATGATTATAAAATTTGGGAGATGGTCAAATTGGTCAATCATCATTTCAGCCGGAAGACTAGTATTTTTTGATAGACTAGTATGGTTGTTATATTTTAAGAGTCTGCATTCCTTTTATTAACTGAGTTAAGTTTCAAGTGAACATTAGTCAAGCTAATTACTACGATTCTCGTTAAGTTATTTCTTATTCAAAATGGTATTTTTTGTGATATTATGTAGCAGTAAATAAAAAATAATAAGTATTAGGTAAAAGGTTAACTTTGGATTTTTCATTCATTCATTCATTTCAGCCAAACGACGTCCACTGCTGAACGGCCTCCACCAAGCTCCGCCACTTCGACCGATTCTATGCTTCCCGGATCCAGCGGATTTCTGCGGCCTTCACAAGGTCATCGGTCATCTTGTGGGAGGCCTTCCAACGCTACGTCTTCCGGTACACGGTCGCCACTCCAGAACCTTTCGGCCCCATCTGTTCTGCGAGCAATGCGCCCTACCCATTGCCACTTAAGTTTGGCAATTCTTCGGGCTTTGTCGGTAACCTTGGTTCTTCTACGGATCTCTTCATTTCTGATTCGACCACGTAGGGAAACTCCAAGCATAGCCCTCTCCAATGCCCTTTGGGTGACTTTTATCCTTCTGATAAGGCGAATATTGTATATTGGCTGATATTGTGAACGACCAGCTTTCAGTGCCATAAATCATCTCTGACTATTACGCAATGGTCAAAGACTTTCGTCTTGAGACATTGCGGTATGTGAGACGTGAAGATATTGCGTAGTTTCTAGAACGCTGCCCAGCCGAGTCGGATTCGACGATTGACCTCTTTCTCGAAGTTGGACCTAGGGACCGATAGGTAATTCGATTTTAGTCTTGTCTAAACTATTTTTAAATTTCGAGTTTTTTTTAGTCCACAAACGCAAAGCAGGTATAGGGCAGGCATACTCTTCGGTCTTCTGTATAACCTGCCGCAGCGTATGTATAAAAAGCAGCGGTGCTAAAGCCTTTACGGAATCCGGCTTTTTCAGGAGGCTGGAAGTCGTCAAACCTGCGCGCGAGACTGTTTGTGACTCTTGAAAACAGCTTGTAGACATGGCTCAGAAGTGTTACGGGCCTAGCAGGGTATTCGCCGTTTTTAAAGAAGAGTACCACCACACCTCTGTTCCATGCCTGTGGCGTTTGACCCGTATGACAGAATCGAACAGGTTCTAGAGGGCTTTAAGAACGGGTTTTCCACCGGCCTTCAGGAATTCGGCCGTAATACCGTCATTACCCGGCGACTTATTGTTTTTAAGCTGTTTCAGAGCCATCCTAATCTCGTACAAGCTGACGTCCCGGATGTCTTCGGTATAGTGTCGGGTCAATCTAGCTGTTGGGTCGTTTGCCAGATTCGTAACGGGGTCACTGGTCGACGTGTATAACTCTCCATAGAAACTCGATCTCTCTCAATACTTCAGATTTAGCCTATACGATTCAGCCATCACCAGTCTTCAGTTCGATACGAACCGTATTAAGGACGCGATCGATAGAGCGGAACAAGGGCTCCAAGGTTTTTACCTTGGAGCCCTTGTTCCGCTCTATCGATCGCGTCCTTAATACGGTTCGTATTATAGTGGTGAAGGTCGCTTTTCAAGGACTTAGAGATCTGTCTATTAAGCCGCCAGTATTTGAGCATATCGTCTGAACACTGCAGGATCATTTGACGCCTCTCCTCCATGAGCTGTAAAGTAGCATCAGAGAGCTTCTTGTTTTGATTTGTACGACGGGTCTTGAAGATTTCATCCTCGGAGTTCCCTAGGCACTCAAAACGATTCTGAAGTTCGAACTGAAAGCTCTCGGGGTTTTGGACTTGGATCGGTGCCGGGCGGAGCGTAGACTTCATCAGTCGAGATCTTTCCAGCTTGTTATTTCAGTGCAATGTGCCTCTTACCATGCGGTGATCACTTCCGGTTTTCACTGCCTTGATCACATACACATCATTGAATATTTGCTTCTTCGTTGACATTATGTTATGACATTATCAATCTTATTTTTCGTTGCAGCATCAGGGCTCTGCCCCGTACGCGAAATACGCGCTTTGACGTAGAGTTGCGGATACCAGCCCGTATTACCTTGGGCACGCCACAATTGCGGCGATAAGTCCCCTCTTTGAGGAGTGGCTAGAGAGGCGCCACAGCGTCCTCACCTTCCACCTGACGCAGGTCCTCACCGGACACGGTTGTTTCTGGAGGTTCCTGTTCCGCATAAGGCGGGAGGAAACGCCCGGGTGTCACCACTGTGTGGACCGCCCGGAGGACACGGTGGAGCATACGGTGGAGGTCTGCCCGGCTTGGGCGGAGCACCGCCGTGTCCTCGTGGACGCGATCGGCGGCAGTGACCTCTCGCGTCCGGCCCTGGTCCAGGCCATGGTGCGGAGCAAGAGGGCATGGCAAGCCGTCACCTCCTTCTGCGAAGCAGTAATGCTCGCGGAGGAGGAGGCGAGGCGTGCGAGGGAGAGGCAAATGCTGCGCCCTCGCAGCCTTAGCCGCCGCCGTAGGAGACGCCCCGGGCGTCGGGAATTGGTAGCCGATTTCCGGCCACCGTAGGCGCGACCTTGCGGTCGGAGAGCAATGGGTAGCTCGCCGTCCGATAAAGACCAGGCCCGGGTCAACGGCGTGTCGTGTTCGACGCGCGCCTCAAAGAGATGTCAGCAAAACTGCAGCGGTCCGCTAGGGCTGATGCCTGCTGGGGTTGCGGAAGTTCTAAGGGGAAACCGTGGCCCCTGGCACAGGCAAAGGGAAGGAACACGGGTGGGTTTTAGTCAATAAGAGTCTGACACGCCCTTTCGCTCCACCTAGAGCGGGAGAAGTCATTTGATGATTTCCCAACCAAAAAAAAAAAAGCTCGTATTACCTACCAGGGCTCTGCCAGGTCCATTTTCTGTGCTCACGTTTTCTGACGAAGGAGGCCTTCCTTCACCATAAAACTGGCCAGTAGGTAACCCCAGTGGTTCCGACGTGCAACTCGAAATTGCCCCACTCGCAGCTTATCATCGCTTCATTTGCCGTTTCGTGTTGAAGTCCCCCATGAAAACGACCGTTTTGACGACACCCATGGGAATAGGGTAGTGCTATTCTTTAAGTCTGTCACCGCACGGACACTTGTTGAATACCTTACAGTGGCGTATTTACCCTAGGGCCAAAAGGGCCATGGCCCGGGGCGGTAGGCTGCGAGGGGCGGAGCAGTCTAACCTGTCCGAGTCAGGGTGCCCCAAGCCCAAGTCCCAAGCTCGATTCGCTCGCTCTTGCATCAAAAGTGTTCCTAGTAACAGTAGTAACATCGCCTTTTGTCCATACACAAAATGTTTTATTGCGCTAACCTCAACACTCAACCAAAACACCAAATGACAATGCAATGCTTTTTTTTTGCGGTGGGGAATTATGGAATAACTTCTCCTGCTTTGGGCGGAGCGGGAGGGCGTGTCAGACTTTTACTGACTAAAAGCCACCCGTGTTCCCGGTGTGTCGCCAGGGGCCACGGTATCCCTTTCGGACTTTCCCGCGACCCTGGCATCGGCCCTAGCGGACCCCGTCAGTTGTGCTGCCATTTCTTAGAGACGCACGTGGAACAAAATGCGCCGTCGACCCCTGGTCCTTATCGGCAGCGAGCATTGCTCACTGTCCGCAAGCCTGCACCTACGGTTGTCGGAAATCGGCTATGGATTCCCGACGCCCAGGGGCGTCACCAGCGGCGACTAGAAGCATGAGGGCTTATTTGCCTTTCCCTCACGTGCTCCGCCTCCTCTTTCGCGAGCATTACTGCTTCGCAGAAGAAAGTGACGACTTCCAATGCCCTCTCGTTCCGCATCATGGCCTGGACCAGGGCCGGACACGAGAGGTCACTGCCGCCGATCACCTCCACAAGGACACGACACACAGGTTGCGACAATCGCACTCTCCATGTCGCCATGAGATCCCGCCGGAACTATGTCCTGCTGTACCGTGATTTCTCAAGGCAGCGGAGTTACGCCCCAGCGTTTTGCCTCCTCGCGCCACTCCAATATGTGCGCGAAGACTTTGACCCCATAGGGCAGAAACCGCTTCAAGGCAGCCCCAGCCCGCTCCAGTCTGGGAGCCAAACGTCGGAAATGCTCCACGAAGTTCCACCGGCTGTCGAAGACGAGCCCCAAGTACTTCATCGTCAACTCGACGTTGATGTGAACCCCTCCTATCGTTATTTGGAAACTCGACGGTGGCGTGTTCCGAGGACCATGAAAAAACATGGGCTTGGACTTGTGCAGGGCCACCTCGAGTCCCAATTGCCGGATCCTATCGACGATTGTCGCAACCCCGCGTGTCGCTAGTTTGGCCGCCACCTGATGTGGACCTCCCCTGCGCCAGGACCAACGTGGCGTCAGCATAGCAAACCACGCTGACGCCGCTAGCAGGTCGGCGCCAGTCGTATCCGATATCCCACAGATGCGGCCCCAGGACCGATCCCTGTGGGACATCGCAAGACATCTCTCACCGGTTCCATCTTCCCTCGTGACTGGGATAGATGACGGCCCTGTCCGTCAAATAGGTCTCGACCACACGACAGAGGTGGGTTGGCATTTGGTGATACCCGAGTGCCTCCCTGATGGAACTCCAGAGCAGGGTATTGAAGGCATTGGCGATGTCTAGAGACCCCTCCCGCACCAGCCGCCCAACGAGGCGGTCTGCAATGACTCTTTCAAAGAACTTGCCCACCTCGTACAATGAAAAGTTACGGCACTATAAACGGGTCTAGGTAGCGCCACTACTGTGGCACTTTATCTGATAGTGAGGAATGTTGCTAGAATGTAGCTAGCTATACGCTTCCTAACAAATATGTATGTACAAAATTAAAATCGTTAAAATCATTTTATCTCTCTATGTTATATTTGTTCTCAAAAGTCATGATTTCATGAAAAAGTCATTCAATGGACACACACTGGGGTTTTATACTAGAATACTAAAAAATTTTGTTTTTTTTTTTCGTAAACTTATGGGGCGGTAAACCTTACAGGCCCAGGGCGCCGAATCTTAAAATACGCCACTGATACCTTACATATAGCTAATGATTAATACATGTGTGTGACAAGTAATATATGTTGCAGATAAAGTATGAGCATTGTTTTCTATGTAAGACTATTGTCCAGATTCAGCTTTTAGTTAGTACAGTGAAAACCGTTTATAACGACTTTGCTTAAAATGACGTACCGGTTATTACAACAAAATTTTGAGGACCAAGCATTTCTGTTTACTTAACATAGTTTTTGGTTATAACGACTATCGGTTTTAAAAACCATAATCCGACAGTCGCTTCGAAGTTGTTATAAATGGTTTTCACTGTACAATAAAATTATTGAATTGATGCTCTAATTATTGCCAAAAGTATAGTTCTTTCATAATATTATAAGTGAATGTTTTCTTTACCCAGTTTGATCCTTAACTTTCATAAAAGGTTCTGCATTTTTCAACTGATCAAAACATTGTAGTTTAAATTTATATTCTTTTTCCTTGTATGATTCTTGAACTTCTTGTTTTTCTTCTTCAGTCAAAGACAGCCAAGATTTGGTTGCTTCGATGAGATTACTTTGATACTGGAATAATAAATTTTAAAATGTTTGAATCGGAATTAAGGCCAATGTTTTACCCTTAGAACTCACCGTTTGGAGGACTCCAGACAATAGTTTTACAGACTTTCAAGGCACTATACGTCTTTGCTTAGATCAGCATAAATAACAGCTATAGGTACAATTTTGATTGAGTTACGAGTTGGTCACAGAATTAAAATTAAATATTCGACATTTTGCACAGACCCATATCCCAGTGCTCTGGAAAATAAAGCTCCTCAACATAAAAACGGTACAATAATCTGCCCTTCCTGCAATATTGTACCCGGTTTGGCAGCAATAACGTTGCTGGTTGCCTTATCCTCACTATGAAGCATGATGTCCAGATGACTAATGTGACCAAGGAATATTCAGTAGTGGTTAAATGAAAGTATTGAAAACAAACTATTTTAACCTTGGTTTCAGATGAGCCTTTTTGTTTACAATATAGTTTGATATAAAAAGCAAGTGCAGTTTCAGGAAATTTATTAGTTTTTGGTTTATTCCGCTTCGATTCCATATCATCCCAATTAAATGAAACAAAAGGCAGTTAAAACTTCAACTAATGACTGAAAATCAGAAAATGCTGAAAATAATATTAAAAAATAAACACGACGATGATCAAAGACGGGATCTTGAAACTACAATTATTTATAGGGAGTGTACGGGTCTACGGGATCACAGGACGGGATCAATGATTATCAATGATCAAACATCACCATCACCATTTCAGTAAGTTTATAATCAGTTAGATCTAAAGTACTCTGTGATTATCATTCCACATTGACATTCATTCCACCAATGTTTTCCACCAATTTCCACTTTCTGAATGACATGACATTTGACAATCAGGTAGATGACATTCACTGTCATTCATTTGACAATCAGATGTAGGTGACATTCACTGTCATTCAGTTTTTTTTTTTTTTTGCCGAGGTGCAGATTGTATCATAAGAAACTCTGAGCGTTAAAAATCCAGTGCGTGAAATAAAATCGCCGCGGGAAAAATCGCCCGGTGATAATGTAGCTGTTCATCGAAGCCGTCTTATTGGTCATAGTTTTGTATATTACGGGGGATGCGCCAAGGTAGCCCGCGAAATTCAAATTTTCTTAGGTTTTTTACAATTAGCAGGTCAGTGTCAGGTTGTATGTTGATTAAAATATGATTTGCGAGCGTAACCAATATGGGTTTACAGAATTATAATCATTAGAATCAGCAATACAACTCCTTAGGTTAGCATAATCCCCAAATGTCATTCAAAGGGATTACACTTAAAGAGGGGGACTTATAGAGTTGTATTGATGATTTCTATGATTCTAATTTTATAAATAAACATTTGATACGGTCGCAAATCATATTTATATTAACATACAACCTGATACTGACGAGCAAATTCAAAAAACGTACGAAAATTTAAATTTCGCGGGCTACCCTGACGCTTTCACCTTAAAATTCTGCGCTGTGTATTCAGTGTATTATAAAGTACTCTGTGGTTCAGTGGAACCTGGATCTGTGGTTTCAGGTTTGGGTTTCAGTCTCACAGTGTTTTCTGTCTACGGTTTTGCTGTTGGCTGGTCGGTGGCTGTTGTTTGCTGTCATCGGTGTCATGTCATTGCAATACATGCTCTGTGGTCATTGAGTGAGTCTGAGAGTGAGTCTCATCAAAGCGCCTACACACGGCCCTAAAATCAGAGGCAATATCGGGAGAGTGGTGGTGGGGATGAAATCGGCTACTACTCCTACACAGTCTACACACGTCCCTGGCCAGTTAGTACGTAACCCACTGCGCAGCAAAGTGCTCGTCGATCCGAGATGCCACCCGTAGTACGCATGTTTTCAAGTTTTTTCTTAAAGTCGGCCATCGCAGTGTCTTTACCGACCTCTTCATTGTACACTTGTAATAGCATTTTAAGGCCTCCTGCCTCATATCACGGTTAAAATACTCTTTATGTTTTTTATCCCATAAATACGACAACTCCTTGAAAAGATCAATTATTTTCGTCCAGGACTCTCGCTCCTTCTCCTTCGCCATATCTCCGCATAATATAAAAAAAATATTTACAAAAACACGTCCTGTTGCCACTACAGTCGCACGCACAGTGCTTTGCACAGTGCGGTGAAATCGGTTCCGATTTCACTACACACGCACGGACAATGCTCCCTAGACGATAATCGGCCCTAAATCGTGAGCTCGCCCGAACCAATTTCTGACTTAGGGGTAATAATAATAATACTGATTACGATTTGCCTACTCACGAGGCGATCAATGGAGCGATCTAGGGCGCCCCCCACCACTTCCCTGATATTGCCTCTGATTTTAGGGCCGTGTGTAGGCGCTTTCAGAGTAATAACTATTACTCTGAGGAGTGAGTAACCTGCTAGCACAGCAGTCAGCATGATGTAACTTTCCTGCCGCAAATTGTGGGGAATCCCCCCAAAGGGGTTTGAAGATTTTGGCCCTAAAATCAGCCACCATTTTGATTTTTTTTCAAAATCGAGGTGTACAATTAATGTCATATATTTGGTTATGGGACACTTATACAAACATAAAACTTCATAATATACCTAACATAACATCATAAAACGTCACGTTTCTGAGATATTCAAAGATAAAAATAACAATTGTTATAACGAATTTATTTATTTGTAATGTAGTTACTTCATGTTGATTAAGTTATTTACACATGAACTACTTGACTACACCTAGTGGATAAAACATAAGATTTTTTAATTATATTCGGTATAAATAATATCATCCAAGAAGACAGCAGGAGGCTGAATAGGATTTTCTTGGTGTTCATGGCTCCATGCCATGCCATGCACCATATAATACATATTATACCATTAATTAACACACGTCGTCATTCGGCGGGGGTATACATACAGGGTGGCAGGGACATCGACGCGAAGCCGGTTACCATGGATTCAGTACATGGTTCTGAACCCCCCTGCGTTGAAATTTTTCGACGGTTATTAAAAAAAAAATTGCTGTTTCATAGAAAAGTGCAATACCTACGCGGTCAAAACGTATGGAACAGCTGTTTTTTTTTTTAATAACCGACGAAAAATTTCTACGTAGGGGGTTCAAATCCATGTACTGAATCCATGGTAACCGGCTTCGCGTCAATGTCCCGGACACCCCGTATACATATATTTTTGGTCTCTTTCGCTCTTAACTAAAATATTACCTATACATGATGCGATTATGTTTTCATAGTTCAATATACTTAGGTATGTACCTGAAGGAATAAAAAACAAAAAAAATATTATTTCAGGGTGCAGGTTTGACTTATATTTCGGTGAATAACTCCGAAACCTGACGCTTTAGGATATTATGATATATGACAATTTTTGTTCGTATAAGTGTTTCTATCTAAATATATAACTTTCGATTTTCACCGCGATTCTGAAAAAAAAACAAAAAGGCGGCCTCACGTTAGGGCCACCCTCCATACAAAAATCTTCAAACCCCTTTGGGGGTTTTTTATAGTTATGGGTGGATAATATTTTTGGGGGGATATTTGGGGAGAGAAAAATGGGTTTGGAGGGAATTAGGGGATTTTTATTATCATAACTGTAATCTTTATATACACCTCGTTTACTCCTTGTACCTTCAACCTTTCCCATATGCTTATGTGTGCTACTGTGTCGAATGCCTTTTGGTGGTCAATAAATGCGAGATAAAGGGGTCTCTGTTGCTCTTGGTACTTCTCTTGAACACACAAGAATAAGAACGATAACAAAAGCAACTAATGCCTTGAGCTATGCACAAAAACTCAAATGGAAATGGGCGGGTCACGTAGCGAGGCTTACAGATCACAGATGGACCGTAACAGTAACCCAACGGAAAGCCCACAAGGCAAAAGAGGCAGAGGGAGACCGCTGACACGTTGGGAAAATGAGATTAAAAGGACCGCTGGCCCAAACTGGAGACCAATAGCACAGGACAGAGACAAATGGGCATCTTTGGAGTAGGCCTTCACCCTATCTGGGGTTCTTCCATGAATTAGATTAGATTTATAGATATTTGATAGTAATCAATAAAACTCACATTAATCTAAGTTAACCAAATAATTGTAACGTTGTACCCTGTAACCCTTTTTTTTAAATTAATCATAAATCACATAGGTATTGAAACGTACGTTGTACCCTGTAACCCTTTTTTTTTAATTAATCATAAATCACATAGGTATTGAAACGTTATCTTCGAGGCATTTTTATATTTGTTTACCTATTTAACCAAATGGGGTGAAAAACTGCCTTTTTATCCCACCAGGTGTCGCATGATCGACTTTGCCTGATTTTGTCTTGTCACCTGTCAAAATCCATACTAATTTACGATACAAAAGTAAACAAGTATCGAAAATAATTAAATACTCTAAAAATGACGCAGTGTTGTGCTCCAGACTGCAAAAATCAAGGGAGACATATATTTCCAAAGGATCCAAAACGTAGAAAATCCTGGGAAAAAGCGTTGAGAACCAAAAACTTTAAAGCAAGCAAGCACTCTGTATTGTGCCCTGCTCATTTTGTAGCTGATGATTATTTTGGTCAGAGTAAATATACAGATAAATGTGATTGATTCATAATAAATCGTGGTTAATAGTAGATAGATTTGCATGGAAAATAATGATATTTATGTTATTTATTTCAGTGTATGAGCCTAAGGATAAATTCTTAAAGAAAACTGCAGTGCCTTCATTATTTTCTTTTACTAAAACAAAATTAGAATCAACATCCGCTAAACAGCGTTTAGAACGCTTAGTAAAAAGGTCTCGGAGGAAATTAAAGCTTGATGTATGTACCTACAACCCTCACTACAAACAAGCCTTCGAGAAAGCAATGAAACATGTTTATCCAGTTTAGTGGTCAGACCCAATTACCAGGCTTAACAGTTATAGAACTTTAGCAAGTAAAAGAGTCCATATTGAACGGTTGATAAGTCTTACTAAAACCTATAAAATGCGCAAAAGTGAATTAGATCACTATAGTAAGTAAATTTTTTTTTAGTTCTGATGTGTTGTAATTTTAGAGAGAGTATAATGTAAAATAAAAGACAAAGAATATTGTACTGTGGTTTTATTAACAGAACATTACTAAGTAGACAACTTTTTTCATTTGGGCCTTGCATTGGCCCTGCATGTATGTATTTGCACCTTCAACGAAATACTGTGCAGTCAACAAACACCTAGTTTCATACATATCCTTTCCTTTTGGCTGAGCATTGAATCAATTTGAATCTGAAAGAAATAGAATTGCAATTTAGGTAATTTGGTAAGTCATGTAACATAGGAGGAGGTCCCTACTTTAACATTAGTCCTAAGATCTAATTTTAAAGGTATCACTAATGAAACGTCACAAGGGATTTTATAAATGAACTCACCTTTCGAAGAACGACTGTATTTCTTGCCTATTGAGAGCAGGAATTGGCGAATCGGCATTGATGTTTTTGAAAGAAGAAGTTGGTGGGCATCGATATTCTGGGCCACTAAGGGTTGTATTAGGCCCTGGGTTGCAATTAAATTTATAGTTTCGGTCGTATGCTTCTAATCTGAAAGTTAAAAACATACAGCTTATTAGATTCGAAATCAAAAATCGATTTATTTATTTGGTTTGAAAGTTGGGGCCATTCCAGCTTTCGGGACAGAGTAGAGGTTAAAATTATTTATTGCTTACCTCTCAATCAAAACTGCTTTTTTCCCTGCTGTTGATGCATTTCTATTACGTAACTCCGCTTTTAATTGTGAAACAGTCCAAAGAGTATACATTTTACAGACAAAATTATTCAATAACAGCAATAACAAATTCACATAAATATTAACACAAACGGGTGCGCCAAAGTTCACCTAAATTTTCAACTCTGATTATTGGAAATCCGAAAATGTTCTTCCTAACATTTTTCATCCTAACAATCACAATTCCTAACTACTCTGTCTCTAATGTTCATTATTCCGAAGCATTCAACTTCATAATGTCAGTAGCAATAAACATCTATTATACTTTTATTTGTTTTCCTATATTTTCTCAACATAACCATCTTTTACACTATTATTCAAAGTCATATCTTTTTTGTTTAGATTAGGATTAGGTTAGAACTGTGAACAACTACGCGCGAGCCGAGCGAGCGAAGCGAGCGGTGCTGCGGCAACGGCCGGCGAGCGCTACCTCGAAATTGGTCGCGAATTTTTTCTAAGTATTTTATTCATAGTGCCCCCAAGACGACACATTGACCTGAATTTCATTCATTTAAGACAAAAATCAGAGAAACGACCTTTAATCATTCTAAAGTTTAGAATGATAGATAAGATAATTATAGTAATAAGTACATATGTAACAACAATAACCAAAAATAAAATGTCTAAATGTAAAAATGTGAACAGTTGTTTTGTAATCACAAGAAATAGTTTAAAAACAAACCTTTTCCTTCAAAGCATCTGGTTCATGATTATGTTCTCTCAGTAGTATAAAAGCGTTATGATAAAAAACAGTAGGAGTTTAAATATATTTACATTAATTATATTATTAATTACAATTTTCGGAAACATGAGTATTATGAACATCGCCGGTAGCACTACAAATAGTATGAATGAAAACTTTAGGATGAAAAATTTTAGGAAGAGTGATCATTCGGATTACAAATCATTAGGAAGAACAATTTCGGGTAAAGAACTTTAGGTGAGACAATATGGACCCAACACAAACTCTACGAGGCAGAGTCGATGCTAGCGACATCTACGTAGACCTTTGAGTTTTTCTCCCCATTGTCAAGTTCCTTCCAACATAACAATAAAATGGTAAGTCAAACCACAGATGTAATAATATTAGGGATGTCTTATGTTACTAAAGGTAATTAGTTAGCTGATAACGCAATAGTGATGTGTTCTCTTAATTAAGTAGCTATTATTAAAGACAAACTTCGAAACAAGTTCGAAACAGATTGGCCATTCACACTGCCGAATCCATTTTGTAAATATGATATACCTACATTGCTAGAAGGATGTGGATGTGTTCATTTCAAATCTGTTTAGCATCTTTGAACTGGGTTTAACCGGTCCGGCCTTATGATGGTGCATCCTAGGCACGTCGTAAATAGCAGCTGTCAAATAAGTTACCTTTGGAAATAATACTGTATGGAATTATGAAATGGGGCTAAATAACCAACTAGAATATTAATAATGAATTGCAATTATAACATTGAATTTGATGTTGTACCCGTTTTAGGTGTAAAAAAGGCATTTGAACTCTCCAAATTCCAAATTTATTCCAAATACTTTTTTACATGTAAGTGTAAAACTAACAATTCGGTGTTTATGATAGATTATTAATTGTTGCATTTCATAATCAATATTCTAGTTCGCTACTTGGCCACATTTTTTATTTCCATACAGAAATAATAACAAATTAGCGAAATATTTGACATCTATTTGCGACTTTTTTCGTGTTACCTGTAATTTTTGATTATTTTAGGTCCGATCTAACTGACGAGAATATTTTACCAGATTTTACCATTTGTGAGGTTTTTTCATTTCAAATTTTTGGGGGGATTTCGGGGAAGGATTGTGGAGAACGCGAGACGGTTATCTGATATAATTGTAGTCTGTGGTTATTTGGCAACACTGTTTCCTGCTAGTAGTATCATCATCATGTCAATCTGTCAATGTCATTTGTGATTTGATGTCACTCACATGCAGCGCTGCCAATCGCGGGGAAAATCCCCGATTTTCGGGGAATTGAGGGTTAGCGCGGGCAGAGCGCGGGGAATGACAAAAATCGGGGAATTTCGGGGAATCTAGACTAATTTTTTCGGAGGGCTGAAACTATTTTATGTCGGGTAATACGTACAACAAAAAAATCATGTTCGGGATTTTCAGATACAGCTCGACACTACTAACATAATTTTTAATGGCACACCACCAAAATGCCTGCTCAAATGTCATTTTATGTTTGACGATTTTTAAATTGGTGGGTACGGTTGAAATTTTCAATAACATTCTGGAAAAGTGGTTAAAAAATGCAGCAATTTTGTATAAAACAGTTTTTTTATTCCAAAAATATAATTTCGGGGAATTTGTGGGGAATGATCAAAAACAAGCGGAGAATTTCGGGGAATTGATAACGCTGACGCGGGGTATCGAGAAATTTTTATTGGCAGCACTGCTCACATGTCATGTGTTCAGTGTTGTGCTGTGCTTTGCTTTCCCTGTTGGCCGTGTTTTAAGCTTTTGAACTTTGTATTCCTTTTAAAGTAATTGATTGCTAACCCTTCCAAGGCGCACCCGATTTATTGACAATATCTACAGTGGTCCACTTTTGTTGAGTTTGGGCTAGCTTGAAGGACTGCGAAGATTAAACTTGGGACGACATGTCAAATAAAAAGTTTGTTTTTATCAGTATTTATCTATAAACTACTATAATTAATAAATATTACATGGCGAACCTATCATTGTTGTTTAGCTTGAAGGATTGTGAACATAATTTATACAACATATGATACAACTTGGAAAAATTTCGTAATAAAATTTTACACAAATAATTTTATTGTAAAACGTTAAATACATACTGTTTAGATAACTAAATTAGTTTCTTATTGGCGTAAGTTTATTGATGTGTATATAAGTAGTTTCTATTTCATAAACATACATGTGTTACAGATATGGTCTTATATTATCTGATGTGGGCAAACAAAAACCAACATTCCAAGCATCAAGGAATGTTTTCGGAAATGATTCTGATTCAGAAGACGAATCCAAGAAAAAACCAGCTTTGCTTCGACCTAGTGATAATACAACCAGACAGGTATGTCAAACACTAATACAAACATAATAAATATAAGATATTTGAAATCCCAAACAATGTGTGCCTTAAACTTATTTATCATACCATCTGTACTAGCATTAGGCTGGTCCTTAAGATTTCAGACTGCCTTCATGTACTGAGCTGTCTGACAGTGGCGGACTAAGGGGAAAGCATTGGGGTGTATCAGGTTGTATGTTGGTCAAAATATCATTGTTATTTATATATAGTAAACAATTGATGATTTAATTATTATAATTCTGTGAGTACATATTTGTTACATTTGTCTAAATTAGTCAAAAGAGAAAAGATTAGGTTTTTTTGTATGTTTGTTGGTAATGAATAATATATACCTATATATATATATTTTTTTTTATAAAATAAAAACGCAATAAAAACGAAAAACGAAACTACTACTACTACTAACTTTGAAATAACAGAATTAAGTTAGAAAATCAGAGAAGGCATACGAAAGGACAGGAAATTGGAGAGACTACGGACATTAGAAAAACACATCATCTCATCAAGTGGAACTAGGAAAGCCCTCAAAGAACTTAGCGAAACCACCTCCTGGATACCGAACTTGGAAAGCAACCGAAATAACATCACAAACCGCAAAACCATAATCAAAACAGCATCTGAATTCTACCAGAACCTCTATTCAAACAAACAAAGAAAATATAATAGTGTTGCAACATTCACACACCCCCCCAACCCAGAACCAGAAATATTACATGAAGAAGTCAGAAAAGCTATAGTAAGTCAAAAGTCAAATAAAGCGCCAGGCCCAGACAGGATCACAAATGAGCTACTGAAGGGCTCTTTAGAAGATCTTGCCCCCATTTTGACCAAAATCTTTAACGAAATTCTAGTATCAGGACATATTCCTGAACAATGGGAATTCTCACACATAATCCTTATATTATGCAAAAAAGGCCCAAAAGAAGACTTATCGAACTATAGACCTATAAGCCTGATGTCAAACGTATATAAGGTCTTCTCTAAGATAATACTAGATCCCATAGGCATCACACTGGATGAAAACCAACCAATTGAGCACACACCACACACAGTCATGGGGTCTGAATTCGAACAAATTATAATTAGTCTTGAAAAAAGATCATAGATGGCAGCATAGGCAACAATTATGAAATTAATAGTGTCCGACCGAAACAGGAATTTCTACCGAAACCGAAACCGAATCTTCGGTATCTGTCTCAGTTTCGGCCGAAACTGAAACCGAAACCGAACCTTTTTTAGACCTGTTAAAAATCTAGTGTTTACTGAAATTTGGCTTATTTCTTACACTTGTACAGAAAGTTAACACGAGATAAATGGAATAAAAAACAATAATTGAATTATGTGAAAAAAAAAAACACTTTTACCCGACTGCCCCAGAAGGAGGGTAATGTTTTTCGAGAGTATGTATGTATGTCTATTTCTTTGGCACGCTCTGTAGCCTAAACGGCTTAATGGATTTTAACATTTGAGGTGTCGTTAGATTCGTCTTAATTGTAGGAGTGTCATAGGCTATATAATATTTATATATTGCATCTGCAAATACCAAAAAAAAGGGTGAATATCAGGTTGGCGGGTGTAATTTTCAGAAATGGTCGAAATATATCAAAAGATTTAGTACCTAATTAGTACCTAATTGTACCACTAGTGAAATAATTTGTACCTCGTGGGATCGCAAGTTATTGCAATAGTTTTATACACCCGCCATTCTGATATCAGAATGGCGGGTGTATTTTTGTGTAGCCGAGATTACTGAGAAGTTAGATATAAAACATACATGGATATTTAGTACCTAATTGGTACCTCTCTAAACATACCTTACAACCAAAGAAATCTCCTCAGAATTCGGCAGAAATTGAAAAATAGTTTTTTTTTATACAGAGTGTTACAATATGTTGCTTGTTTGACACAAGCTTGTTTGACATAAGTTCTGAGTTGAGCTCCACGATTACTGACAAATGCTTGCACTGACTGGACAGGTCCACTCAAATCTGTGTGGTTCTTTCCTCAAAAGACCATTTCAGACACTAATCTACATGGTTCTCATATGGCTTGACCAAGATTATGTCTGGACTTTAAAAGAGACTGTGACCTCTGAGTTTGTTTCGGCCTTTCTTCTCAGAGTAGTCAGTTAGGAAACGCCGACCTCATCTAGCTTATTTTAAACATTTTTTTTAATATGACGTGTAAAAGTGATTCCGATATTCTATTTACAGAATAAACAATTTCATTTCATTTCATTACAAGAAACACAACAGAGGAAACCGGGGATACTTGACTATAAGGATACTTAGCATCAGGGGGAATGACAGCTCATTTCATGGTAATTTTTTTACAGAATAGACCGCAGCAGGTCTCGTTCGTTAAAATTTATTTGAAAAAGGTATGTAGGTATATTCGCAGATGAATTTTCTTAAAAAACAATCTGCCTCTAGATCACGTTACACACTAAATCATGAATGACAATCATAGGTCTTAGTAGGTAGGTATCTTAAATATTAGTTTACATTTATCATAAGCGAATTGCCCATAATTTTGATATCTGTTTGCAGATAGCCGACCTGAGTCTCAATATAATATGAAATAATGTTTATCTTCAAATTCACTTACTATTTCTAGCCATATTTATGGTAAATAGAAAATCGCCAGTATTTTTAATACACTGTTAGTAACAAAATAAAATTAATTATACACAAAATGCAACTTGGCCACTTAGTAGTTAGTACCTACGCAGCACATGCACATGGCCTAGACTAGAGAAATCATTTTCATTTACGGAAAACGCCGATCGGCGTCTAAGTGTTTCAATATGAGATGCGTCCGAGGCCTATCAGCATTATTCCTTTAGACCGCCCTCCCGTACATAACAAGGGCGATTTTTTGACCCGCCTTGAATGGGTTAGTACAGCCCGATTCAAACTTAAATGGCGGGTCGGAACATGAGCGAGTCGTTGCGCAGTAACTAATTCATGTATCAGCGGGGGTGAGGGGTGGGGTACTGCGCAGTGAGCAAGAGCAACTAACTTCCGAGCCGCCATTAATTTTGAATCGAACTATACCTGTTTACGAAGAATAAACTAGCTCTTTCTGAATAGATGAGATAAAAAACATTTTTTTGTATTTGTGTCCGTGCGTTCTTTTGTTTACAAATAATAATAAGACTCTTGAATTGTTTGATATATTCAGTCAAGTACACGATATGTAAAGCTATTATTAAATCAATATTAGAACCTTGAAAATTTGCAGCTTACAGCTTTACATAGAACCATTTCCTATGCAAACTGAACCCATAATCTGGTTGTTCTTTCACTTTTAGAACCATATTGTAGAACTGCAAGTGGCATAGAAATGCTAACAATCATTATTTTGTTCATGTAGGTGAAGTGAGCTGTCATTCCACCTGATGCTAAGTATCCCTATAGTCAAGAATCCCCGATTTCCTCAACTGGTACGAGAGCTTATGACCAAAATTTTCACCTCATCGCTTTACGACCAAAACCGTATAAAATCTTTTGCTTATTCTGAATCAAAAACCCCTTTTTGAGAATTTCTTCACGTCTCGCCTGACCTACGCGCTTTTTCAATGTGAAAAAACATCCGAACTGTATCATAGTAATTTGCCTGATTTTCGGAATATAGTTGAACGATAGGTTTTAGATACCAAAAACACAATTTTCAGACCAGTAGCATCACACGTACCCAGGAGGCCATTCGAGGAAATAAAAAATTACGCATAAAGCCATAGCCTGAAAATCTTGTTTTCAAGTGAACATTGGTCAGTTGATGCGAATAAATCATTTTTCAGAAATGTGAGTAACTTATGTGTTGAATCCATTTTTAACGTGTTGAATATTTTTTCCAGTGGGTAACATAGCATGTCTGTCTGTCTGAAAACTCTTGGGTATGAACAAAAAAGTTACCCAAATGTTTTCTACATTTGGGTAACTTTTTTGTTCATACCAGACAAAATTATATCAGACAAATTTTGTGTATCATACTACTAATCAGACAACTTTTTCATAATCAGAAATGATGAAAAAATCATATTGCGGAGTATTTACGTACGATTATCATAGAGCTAACCCGAAACCATCGAATTGATATTGAAGGAGTTTTTAAATAAATTGGACAAAAGGAAACTGAAATAATGTTTGAAAAATGCAGCTTATTGAATAAAAAAACATCGTTTTAATCATTGTCGGACTCATCATCGTTGTCGTAAGCTTCGATCAACAAATTGTTGATCAAAGGTCGTAAGAGATAGGAGCGTAACAAGCACCGCGCGTTAACCATGGGTGACTCCAAAACGTTCTTTTCCTTTTTGGAATTCTACGTGACATTTAAAATGTCTGAAAACAGGTTTTTGGTAACCATACAAAAGATTAATTTAAAATAAAATAGAATCAGGTTGCTAAGAGACAGGTTGAAATTTTTATTTTGACAGTTTTGAAAATGCGCTCTGGCAACATATGACCCGCAAAATGTTTGAATTTTTTTTTTTCATAATTAAATAACGAAACCAATTACATTTTTAGTTCTATCAGACATATTGTGATAAAACCGTCTGCCTATTTTTTTTGTCATAGCAAAAATGGACCTCCATCTAGTCGGGCCTAAACTAACGATTTTTTACGGTAGAGGTCGTAAAACGATGCGACATGGTTTTGGTCGTGGACTCTCGTACTCATTGTGTCAAACAAGCAACATATCTGTAAAAAAATAACACTCTGTATAAAAATATGAATTTTTCAATTTCTGCCGAATTCCGATGAGATTTCTTTGACTTAAGGTATGTTTAGAGAGGTACCAATTAGGTACTAAATATCCATGTATGTTTTATATCTAACTTCTCAGTAATCTCGGCTACACAAAAATACACCCGCCATTCTGGTATCAGAATGGCGGGTGTATAAAACTATTGCAATAACTTGCGATCCCACGAGGTACAAATTATTTCACTAGTGGTACAATTAGGTACTAAATCTTTTGATATATTTCGACCATTTCTGAAAATTACACCCGCCAACCTGATATTCACAAAAAAAGGAGGGGAAGGTTTTTTTTAAAATAAATTATAACGATATTGGTATCAAATAAATTATAACGATATTGGTGACAAACTGCTTTAATGGTGTATCACGCCTATGTTTGCTCCGTCATCCGGTATGGTATAATTGTCTGGGGAAACTCTTCTGATAATTCTAGAGTTATGTTAGCTCAAAAAAGATGCATACGAGCAATTTTCAATATGGACTGGACTGATTCCTGCAGGCCAGTGTATAAATCACACAACCTTCTCACAGTTCCTTGCATTTATATATATGAAATCGCTAAGTTTGTTAAAACAAATTATTCACTTTTTGAACTTAATAATAATACAAGTAAACGAAAAGCCACACAATATTTATTAAAAATGCCTGTTCCTAGGATCGAACTATTCCGATGCAGTTGTGTATATATGGCGCCACTTATTTACAACTCAATTCCAAATTTTATAACTGATCTTCCTTACAGAAAATTCTGCGTAGTACTAAAAAAATGGCTCATTTCACATAGCTATTATTCAATAGGTGAATTTCTAAAAAATACTTCTTGTCGGTCCTATCATTACAGGAATGCATTGTAGACTAGACTTAGAATAAATTAAAATCTGTGATTGTAGATACATATAATTTGGTTCCGTAAATGTTGTATCAGTTGTGTACTAGATTGATTTACTATAAATAATTCTATGTTTAGTAAATATTTTCAACCTTAGTTATAGATAATTGGTTGTTATAAATACCTTACTATTAACTAATATTTGCATGCCAAAATATGGCGAAATGTGTCATCGCACAAGAACTATAAAATAACACCTTTGTAACCGCATTTAGAGCAAATAAATGACTTTGACTTTGACTTTGAAAAAATAAAAGCTAGTAACGAGTCAATGCCAAAAGATATATTAATAAAACTAAAAAGCTTGAAATAAAGAAAATTATTCAAAAAAACAAAAAACCCGACTGCAAAAACACATAACTGAAAAGAGAAAAACAAGCATTTTAATCTATAGAATTTTGGTATCGCAGGCGGGGACAAACAAAACTTACACCATATATCCGGTTATTAGTTTGTCCCCGCCTGCGATATTTAAGCTACTTAAGCTTTCATTTGTGGAAGCTTGTAAATGGCAACCGTAAGCGCTATTGTATATACTAAATGGATATTAGACTGTAAGCTTTCCTAAGAATAAATAAATAAATAAACAAAAATTGACAATAATCAACAGTTACTTAAAGGAACATAACATCACGCCTTGTTTCCCGAAGGGTTGGGCAGATGTGTACCTGTAGCAGGTACACCCACATTTCGCACGTTATATTTAAGTTCCATGTAATAGGGGGCGAGCCTATATTGCCACCAACCGGGCAAAAATCCATGCAGACTCCGGGCTGCTACTGAGAAATGCCAAATAGATAAACCCAATAACTCTTTGCCCGACCCGGGAATCGAACCCAAGACCTCGTGCTCAGCAGTAGCGCTTGCGACCAGTAGACCAACGAGGCAGTTATAAAGGAAGGACCTCATTAATTGAGTATTTTAATTGCGTTTACACAATAATCTAATTACACGTGTTAAATTAAATAAAAAAACAGTATTTGATGTGGCAAAAATACGTTTTTTTTTTATGTTACTGCTGTAAAACAAACAAAATTATAATAAAAATGAACAAACATGTTACAGATTGTTAACTGTAACATGTTTGTTCATTTTTTGTTCATTTTTTTTTTTTTCTAGGAACAATTTATTGGTCAATAATGAACACTTCAATCTTCCTAGCCTTTTTCCCAACTATCTTGGGGTCGGCTTCCAGTCTAACCGGATGCAGCTGAATACCAGTATTTTTCAATAATTAACACTTATCTACATTATAAAGGAGTCCTCATAAATTGAGTCAGCCTAACGACGCGCAATAATTCACGTACCTAGAGTTTCGGTGCGGCCGAAGGTTCGGCACTTTTTCTGCCGAAACCGAAACTGATGCCGAAACTAGATTTTTTTGCCGAAACTTGCCGAAACCGAACCTTCGGTCAGACACTAGAAATTAACAGTCACTAAAAAGCGATAAACGGAAGATTTTGGCTGAAGTAAGATTAGTAAAAATAAAAACTTCCTTGTTTAATGCTGATTTATCTATTGTAACTCATAAATCTCGTATTTTCAACAAAAAAAGATAAAACCTTTTTGTTTAGGGCTCTTTGCAATAGATGACGTTTTACTTAATTTGTCATAACTGTAGCATATTTAGCCAGTCAATAGCCCGCAATAGCCCGACTAGGGTGGTGTCATTTCTTTGTATGGGATTGGGTATCTGTACGTAGTATTATATTATCTGTGACACAGTCAAACAAATCATAGAAAAGTACAGTGAATATAACAAACCTGTGTATATGGCTATCATTGATTATGCAAAAGCTGTGGAGCTCGTGGCTAAGTAATAACAAGCCGCACGGGTCGATCCATCAGGTTAAGCTACGCTTGCCGGGGTTGGTCAGTGGATGGGTGACCATCTTTACATACCGAGACTCCTCCGTGCCTCGGAAAGCACGTTAAGCCGTTGGTCCCGGCTGTCATTTGTGGATCTTTGACAGTCGTTACGAGTCGTCAGAAGCCCGAAAGTCTGACACCAGTCTTACCAAGGGGTATCGGTATATTACCCAGTTACTGGGTTGTGGAGGTCAGGCAGTCGCTCCATGTAAAATACTGGTGGTAAATTCAGCTGCATCTGGTTAGACTGGAAGCCGACCCCAAGATAGTTGGGAAAAGGCTAGGAAGATTGATAGATTATGCAAAAGCTTTTGATTGCATTAAACATGACGAAATCTGGGAAAGCTTAGAAAAACAGGGAATATCCAAGGTGTATTTAAACATAATTAAAAAAATATATGCTAACTGCAAAGCAAGAATACAAATGGAAACACTAGGAGAAACCTTCAAAATTAAAAGAGGTGTCAGGCAAGGGGACCCCCTGTCTCCCAAGCTGTTCTCTACAGTGCTCGAAAACATATTCCGAAAATTAAAATGGGACGATTTTGGACTAAACATAGATGGAATGAGACTGCACCATCTCCGTTTTGCAGACGACATTGTTTTGTTTGAAGAAATCCCTCACAAGTTGGAAGAAATGATACAAGAATTAAATAACGAAAGTGAGAAGGTCGGGCTGACAATGAATACCAGTAAAACAAAGCTATTATCAAATTCAATTCCACACGAAATTAAAATCAACAACCAACCCCTAGCGTATGTGACAGAGTACATTTATCTGGGACAAAAAAAAAAGAATAAATGAATAAATTAAAAATCAAAAGAAGAGTAACAAATGGATGGAAAAGATATTGGTCACTGAAAGAGATTATGAAAGCAACAGACCTCAGTAATAAAACTAAGTGCAAATGTATTCTCCCTTGCCTTATGTACGGATGCGAAACCTGGGCACTCTCCAAACACCACAGGAATGTTGGCACACTGCCAGAGAGCTATGGAGAGGAGCATGCTGGGTATTAAGAAACTGGACAGAGAAAGGAACGCATCGATAAGAGCCAGGACAAGAGTGACAGACATCCTCACTAAGATAGAAAAGAAGGGAGTTTCAGGATAGAAAGGGCTATAGTATTGTGTATTGTATATTGTAATGAATAAACTCGAAAACTAGTAGACCGATATTCAAAATTCTTTCACCATTAGTATGTTATATATATCCCTGAGTAACATAGGCTATAATTTATAAAGATATCACGCGGGCGAAGCCGCTGGTGGAAGCTAGTGAATCATATTTTGATCAACACCCAACCAAATACAGACCTGCAGATAATTACGCAAGAATATTTTGCCCTCATGCTTTCGCTTTAAAGGGAAATATTGTGTTTGATAAACTTTGTTCTAGATTTACAGTCCTCAAAACTCAAGGTACGAGGGGTGTTCAATAAATAGTGAGAATGAGTAAGACGCAATTATCTTTTATTATATGTTATTTAATTTTTCGACGTAGTCACCTTTCAGGTTTATACACTTTGTATATATTTTCTCTAATCCTAAAATTCCCTTTCTTAAAAAAATCTTCTTCCTGATCCCTTAAAAAATCATTTACGGCGGCGACTACTCCGTCATCATCTTCGAATTTCTGGCCCCTGAGATGTTCCTTGCGCGGAAATAGGTAGAAATCACTAGGAGCAAGGTCCGGTGAATATGGAGAATGTTCCATCAATTCGAAGCCAGCTTCTTGAATGGCAGCCATCGCAACTCTGGACTTGTGCGCAGGGGCGTTATCTTGGTGAAACAAAACAACTTTAGCGAGTTTGCCACGCCGTTTCTTGCGTATTTCCTCACGCAACTTTGTTACTTGTCCTGCGTACATCGTCCCCGTAATAGTGGCTCCATCAGTCCATTAAGATATTCGATCATTACCACCCCTTGGCTGTCCCAGAAAAGAGAGCCCATGATCTTTCCGGCGGATGGAATCGCCTTAAGTTGGAGATGACGGTCGCTTCCAAGTCATGGACTGTTGTTTCGTTTCCGGGTCATAATGGTGAAGCCATGTTTCGTCCATAGTTATGAATCGAGCCAAAAATCGGTCAGGATCTTGTTGTAACAAATCCAAACAGCTTTGTGAAATTCTCAGTCGAGTTTGTTTCTGCGCGTCAGAAAGCATTCTGGGCACCCAGCGCGCTGACACTTGTTTCATACCCAAATGGTCGTTTATAATATTATGGACACTTCCTATCGAAATCTTTACTTCTTCAGCTATAAAACGAACAGTAACACGACGATCCGCCAAGACAATATTTTCAACTTTTTTAATCATTTCTTCAGTCACTGCCGATATGGGGCGTCCCGTTCGTTGGTCGTCGTTAGTGGAAGTTCTTCCTCGCTTGAACTCAGCACACCAACGCGCAACCGTAGAATATGGAGGAGCATGAACCCCTAATGTTGCTCTCAAGTCTTGATTTACCTGCTCCGTAGTAAAATTTTTCAAGCAGAGATATTTTATTACCGCGCGAACTTCTATTTTATCCATTTTTAAGAACACGTTCCGAAACGACGCAAACAATAGACTTCTACTTTTAAAAAACAAAAGAGAATTAATTGCTTTTTTTATTATCATCTTTCTTTACTAATGTCTGGGCTATGCCTGCCAGTATTTATTTTTGTTCTTTCCAAAGAGAATGTATCGCATTCTCACTATTTATTGAACACCCCTCGTATTATGGCAAAGACTTCCCAGTACTCCTTAAAATGTTTCATTGATCCAAAATTTGCACCTTGCAGGCCAAAATAACACAGGAAAAAGCATTGACAGAAGATCCAACAGTTTATCAGTATGATGAAATTTATGAAGAAATGGCTAGCAAAAAGGAAAAGGTTAAGGTTAAGACTAAAGAAGAAAAAAAACCACAGTATATCGAAAATTTAATGAAGGCTGCCAACAAACGGAAAATTGAGAATGAGCGCCGTATTGAAAGACAAGTAAGTTACCTAATTATAATTATCGATAGTTATTATTATCCTTGATGCGGACGAGTACTTCGAAAACTAAGTGTCGTTTTGTTTTTGTATTTATTTCTATAGGTAAACCATACAGGTTGAATCAGAGCGTTCATCCTAAAAGTTGGCAACGTCGCAAATAGCTGTCAAATATTTACCTGATTTGATTGAATTTTCGTTTTTTGCCACAGACTTCTGAAATTAAAGTTATTTTAGTGTTTTTTTGAAAGTGTTGTAGTTTTTGTAAAAAGTTGGCGCCCCTTGCCATCGGCTGGCGCCTTTTTGGTAACGTGGTGGAAATCCTCATGGATGTCCTGTTACGGATCAGGAGAGTGGTCTCAATCTCCCTCTCCCTTTCCGCAGGTAGCAAGCAATTAACTTCAGTGGCGTGCACTCCATACATGCAAAAAAGCTCTGCATACCCTGTAGTCCCATAAACACAAGCCCCTCAAAATGATAAATCCATACTTAATATACTTAATCTATCTATATAAATAAAAATGAATTGTTGTTCGTTAGTCTGATTAAAACTCGAGAACGGCTGTGCCGATCGAGCTGATTTTGGTTTTAAAATGTTTGTCGTAGTCCAGGGTAGGTCTAAACGGTGAGAAAATATGGAAAAGCTGCGAAGTAGGTAGGGTAGGTTGTAGGTAGGGTAGATAAGTACTTAGTGCCACCCGTGCGAAGCCGGGCCGGGTAAAGCTAGTAATATTATAAATTCGAAAGTAACTCTGTCTGTCTGTCTGTATTACCTTTTCACATATACCTTTTCACGGCTAAACCACTGAACGGATTTTAATAACATTTGGCAGGGAGATAGATGGCATCTTGGGGAAGGACATAGGGTACTTTTTGTCAAAAATAACCCTTTAAGGGGTGATATAAGGGATGAAAGTTTGTATGGGAAACCCCGCATTTCTTAAGTTAGGGAAATGAAAATTCAAATTTATGCTTTTAGTAAGAACTAAAGAGATACGAGTATCAGCGTTTTTGTAAAATCATCCCCCAAAGGGGTAAAATATGGGTTGATTTTAAAATTCACATCTAAGGCGGTTCACACACGGCACCGCGCTCCGCCGCGGAGGGCGGTTTTGGCAAAGGGATTAGCACCGCTCGACCGCGCGGTCGGAGGCTGTGAGTGTGTTAGGCATCAACGGATTTATTAGAGGCCAATGCGACATGAGATCCGCTTCACCGCCTGCCGCGGCGGTGCGCGGTGGTGTGTAAACCGCCTAATACTGATTTTTTGTGCCTTATTTTTAAGAGATTATTGATGTTAGGATCTTCATTTTTTGTGTTTAGGCTGACGATTGAAAATTAATTTATTTGTGTCTCAGCGTTTTTGATAATTCCACCCCCTAAGGGTTAAAAAGGGGGATGAAGTTGAAAGTAAAAATCACAAAATTTACTATCTAGGCTTATGGTTGGAAGCTAACGCAACGGTGTCGAAGAGAATCGGCACCATTACCTATAATAAATAAATCTCGATGTTTGGTTAAAAGTCGTAAAAACCGTGCGAAGCAGGGAACTAGAGCTACTAGTAGAATAATATATAATTAATTTTATTATATCTCAGATAAGGATATTGGATAAAGTTTATTTTTTTATCTGAATGTTATGTATCATATTTACAGGTACAAAAGGAAAGAGAAAAGGAAGGTGATGAGTTCCAGGATAAAGAAGTATTTGTAACGTCTGCGTATAAAAAGAAATTGGAGGAAATGCGCTTAGAAGAAGAGAAAGAAAAACGTGAAGAGTATTTGGAAAATATCGGAGATGTTACGAAACAAAAGGATTTAGGTGACTGTTACATAATAATATTATTACAAATCGGTCCATGTTCTATGTTAAAGGGTTTGGTTTCCGCACTTAGTCCTTCGAGTGGACCATTATGGAATCTGCACACAGCGGGCGGGGCGGGGCGGGGCGCGGCGTGTCGTGGCGGCGACGGGGCGCTGGCGTGACGGGAGCGGTCACACTGCGGGCGGGATCACGTCCCGTCCCGCCGCGAATTGAGAGAGAAAGAATAAATAAAGTAGAGTTATAAGTTCAAAATAACTAAGTTAGTTAAAGTAACTTATAATTTATTAGTTACAAACTATTTAAAGTTAAAGTTTTAAGCTTTAATACAATCTCTCAATTCTGAATGTAACCGTCACGCCCCGCCCCGCCGCTTCTGACTTATATTCACGCCCGGCGGGGCGGCGGCGTGGCGTGACGGTTACCGTCGCGCCGGGCGGGACGGGTCTGTGTGGAGTCGTCCGTAGTATCTAGTACATTACAACTGCTCAGCGTCACGTCGTCGTCCCGTCCCGCCCCGCCCCGCCCGCTGTGTGCAGAGACCTTTATGCGTCGGCCATGGCGGCCCTTTAGGGGGTAATTCCAACCAGCCCACCTCCCTCCAGAAGTTAATTAAAACTCCCGGTCTGTTTAGAACATCTGTGAAAGATCTGGGTGAACCGAGGGTTTGTGTTCTAATCTGGGTGACGCCTGTGCATTCATAGAGCACGTGCGCTACGGTTTCCTCAGCCTCCATGCACGCCCTGCACAGAGGACTGTCCGTTATGCCCATTGTGTGGAAGTGTTTGTTTAGCGAGCATTGTCCCGTAATGGTCCCCGTCACTAGGCGCAGGCCGTTTCTGTCCAGGCGTAGTAAACGTCTGGTTAGTCCACTATCCAAGGATGGCATAGCTTCCTTGGACTGCCTGCAGCCCGGTGTTGAGGTCCACCAATACTCAGTTTGTGTGTGGGTGAACTCCTGTAGCCACCTGCCTATTTGGATGAAGGGGATGGGTACGAACGAAGGAGCTTTTTGGAGTCCGTACCTCAAAAGGAAAAATTTACACATTATGTATTTCTCTGACTCAAACACGGACAAGAAGCATAAATAAATGAAGTTTGACTATGGGGGTCACTTTTGGTAGGCAAATAAGAAAAATTAAAACAAAGTTTTGCAAACTGTACCGTGTGGCCTATCAAATGAAAAAGCTTGTTGCGAGGATCTTAATACTTTTTTTTAATATTTTTAAAATCAATACTTTTAAAGATATTCAAGAAAAATAAAAGTTTACCATTCCCCCCTCCCTCCCTTATCTCCGAAACTACAGACTATTTTTTTAAATTACGGGGTCTGTTTCTTTTTACTTATAGATTACAGGAAAAGAAGTTCTTAAAATAATATGGTATATCTCTATCTCTCAATATTGTGCGTACAAACTAAATTTGCAGTTGGAATGTATTGGACATGTTTTTCAATTACAATGTTAGTTTGTTCTTGGGATAACTCCGGAACCCTTCATTGTGCGTGCGACACGCAATTGGCCGCTTTTATTTAAATAGGTAAATTGTTTAAACTTGCTGGGTTCGTGTTTTGTATTTTATTGGTAGACCGGTACGTAATTACTTCTACGACGTAATCTATGCTTCTAATTTGCGTCTAAGATAAGAACAGAAAGGTCAATGACCTCCATTTGTCAACTGTCATTTGAAAATTACGTTTAGAATTTTACATGCTAAAACAGGGGTCTTCAACCTTTTTGAAATCAAGGGCCAAGAACACTTTGATTTTGGTTCTGTGGGCCACAACATAAGGGAAAGTAGTTATATTCCATTATAAACTTATAGGTACCTTGCAGTTATTGATTATAAAATTTTACAAGGCTTGAAATAGCAAATGATACTAACAAAATTCAATCAATGAGATGTTTTGACATTGTTTACTCTTAACTAATTTATCAATATCTGCCCTAATAGTGGTTGTTGCAATTCTCAAGCTGTTTTAAAGGTGAATATCGTTGATTCTAGTCCTTGCCCTGGACTTACGTTTTTCATTTGAGAAAATAACTGCTCGCATGGATATTGTGTAGCCAAAAAGTGATGTAATTTTCAGTGCATAATTTCTGATTTTAGGAAAAAATCTGTTATGGGGATGAATTTTGATGGATTTTTGCTGGCCTATTTTGTTTTGATTTCTAGACATGAATAGTAATCTTAAATAACTTAAATAAATTTTATTTAGCCAAGCTATTGCCAGGTCGCCAAGGAAGCCACAGCGGGCCGCAGGTGGCCCGCGGGCCGCGGGTTGAAGACCTTTGTGCTAAAACATTCAAAAGCATTTTATTTTATTTCATAAAGTGTACTACAAATATCTACTGACATCTTTATCGAAAGCGGCAGCCCTGGCAATTCACAATAACCACGCGGCGACGCGCAGCTACAAAGCAAAACTCACTATACGCTTGTAAGGTTAGGTAAATTTTCGTTCGCAGCGTCTAGCGACTTGAAGGTGTAGGCTATTATAGCAGTAGGTATTGAATTTTTTTTATGGAATGCACTATCTGGTAATCTGTGACTTTACTACACAAGACTTTTTATTAGTTTGAGTTACTACAAGAAATTTGCACAAAATTGCACACATTCACACGCCTAGTAGAAACTAGGCGTGTGAATGTGTGCGTGCTGCTCGCACTGATCTGTTCCAAAAGTGTCTGATGAAAGTGTAAATAAAATCTGTTTAGGTTAAATTCTTACGAAATCATTCATGAAAAGGAATGAATTAGTAACACATTCATCTGCATTAGAAGGTTTCAATTTCAACATTATATCTCGCAACATTTTATTGAAGTAAAAAAAATTAGGTACCGAAGATTTTTTTTTGAAAAAAGGTACTCGCTTTTATCGATAAGACCGCCCATTGTGTCACCATATGTAAAATTTCTACATTTATACCTGTACTTTTTATGGTGTACATAATAAAGAATAATCTATCTATCTATCTATCTACTCGCAGTATACATAATAACCTCTTGCTTTTTTGAAATCGGTAAAAAATATACCTAGTTATCTGTGGTGCATTTTGACGCACTGGTGCGAGAATACGAAGTTAAAAGTACATGTGTTAAATACACTGCATTCTGAATCCTTAAAGTGTGCAATAAAAGACACATGGGCGTACGCAGCTTTTGACCCAGGGGGGGGGGGCAAATCAGAATTCCCCCCCCCCCCCCCCACATGTTTTATATAGTTTGATATTGCTGCTGCGTTCGTGTATTTTTAACCAACTTCAAAAAAGAAGGACGTTTTTTTATATTATGGTTATCGATATTTTTGTGAATTGTGTAATTGAATTTTCAAAATTGCTTCACTTGATTGATGATAATATCGTTACTTAACCATAGTAAAAAAAAAAAAACAGTCAAACATAGCACGTCCTCCTTTTTAAAAGTCGGTTATGCATAATACAACATAAAAAGCCGCGCAGCGCGGGTTTTTTCTAAAATTAATTCAAAACAATATGTAATTGTAAAGGAAGTCTTATCGTCTTTCATCGGCAACAGTACCTACTCATACAAAATCCAGGGGGGGGCAGCTGCCCTCCCCTGCCCCCCCATGGGTACGCCCATGCAAAGACACTTAACGAGCAAGTGTGATAATTTTTTTAAAGATTTTTTCTTAATCCGCAGGTGGTTTTTACCGTCACCTGTATGAACAGAAGCTAGGAAAAGACGATGAGGTAATAAAACATGAATTGCCAGAAGACAATGAGACGGAAGATTCATCTAAAAAAAATACTTCTGATTCTATTGATTCACAAAAGAAGAGAAATTACAGGAAGAGGAAATCATCAGATAAGGCTCGTTTATCTGAAGGAGAAATAGAGGACTCTGATGAAGAAATTAATCGCGTAAATTTAGACGATATCAGAATGGCTAAAAAGCATAAGCAAGAAAATATTGATGCAGACTCTGATTTTTCAATAGATGATTCAAGTGACGAAGATAAGAATGGTAAAAATGAAGATATAAAACAATTGAAAAGTAACAGCAAAAATAGTGACATTGGTAGTCCATTAGAAAAGGACAGTAAGCTTAAACACGATAGAAAAGAATCTAATGAAAATAAAGAAGATCATATTGAAGAACCAAAAGAGAAAATTGATATTTGGAAGAAGAGAACTGTTGGAACAGTTTTTGAAGAAGCTTTAAAGAGATATTATGAAAGGAAAGCTGCAAGGGGATGTTAAGACGAATTCATAAAAAAAAAAATCGGATTTCATAACTAAGCGAAGTTTATTTCATAGATGATTACGGTCCAACATAATGCGCCTTGCAGTGAACTGTAAAAAGAAAACATTAGTTTACAAACAAATAAAAACAATAATCTTTTAAAATAGTAGGCATGCGTTTTAATAAGTGATTCTTACCTATGAATTCAGAAACTGGATCATTTTCTCCTTCCGCTCTCATTGTTCCAGTAATTTCCTCATTCTCAACCATTGGTAGCACTAACTGGACGAATTCTGGTGTATATGGTGGTGCTATCGCATCTAATACCTGTTATAAAAAAATACTAATAAGTGGGAGGTAATCTAGTTCGTATGGCACAGGGTATTTTGTGTGTTACTTCGTGGCACGATGGTATAAAATACATTGTTTAAATTTATAAATTTTGACAACTATTTCGCAACATCGTAGTTTGTACTCTTTACATTTTGAAGATACGATGGTCATAATTAGAACGAAAACTTCCTAAACGTTGCAAAATTACGTGGGTCATGTGACGCCTGGAGTATCTTTCTCATAACTCGTGATATTACGGTGATGGCGCTCAAAGGGTTCAGAAAGTTGCAACAAAATGGCTCATAATCCTACCAGTACAAAAGTCGGATACGGAACCCAAAAAATGTTTCTTTTATAATGTGGGAGTTGGGAGCAGTGGTGGCCTAGTGGTAACGGCCGCGACTTACGAGTTGTAGGTCGTACGTTCAAACCCAGACGGGCGCTTTTGTGTAAATTATTTCATCACCAATGCTCTCAAAACGGTGAAGGAAAACATCGTGAGGAAACCGGCATGTCTTAGAACCAAAAAATTCAAAGACATGTGACATCTACCAACCCGCACTGGGCCCGCGTGGTAGATTACGGCCCACTCCCTCTCACCGAGAGCAGCTTAGGCCTGTGTCCCACCAGAGAGAACAGTATAGGCTGATTATGTATTTGTGGTTTAATATGGATATTTTTTATTAATGAGATTACGAGAGTATGAAATTAGTTCTTACAGTAGGTATTACAGCATGCTTTGAAATAGTTCTTACTATTATGCAGGAAGGGAAACTAAAATCCAACACGACTACACGAGTTCATTTATGCATTATAAAATTTCTTAAAAGTTTCTAATGAAAATAAACTGGCTTTTTCTGGGGCCAATTTGTCAATAATAAATTACCTATACATCAATAGTTTTTGCAATGTCATAGGTACTCAAACGATAGTATAGCGAGATTGCTCAAACGTTCTTGATAAAAAGTTTTTTAGTTTTATGCATTCTAATTTGCTAAAAGATCTTTCACAGCTTGCAGATAGACGCGGTCACAGCCTCAGATTTCGGGGTGATCACCATGGGTACTGGCAGGAACAAGCGAAGCGAGCTCGAAAATTTTTGTTCCCCGCCTGATAGGTTGGGTGGATATTGTTTTCGTATGGAAATAGTAGTTACTTTGCCCACTTATGCGGGATGCATGTGTTTATGATGAAAAATTTTGCGCCCCATTTCAGATAGGTTAGATTTTCTTTGATCGTTCAAACAGAAATAACAGTTTATTGTCGAGTTACGCAGTAAAACTCAAGAATCATGAGAACGCATAATGCAAGACCGAGCGTAGCGAATTCGAAAATGCTATGTGCCATCTCGGGACTAGATTAGATTTTATTTTAACCATTCATATAGAAATAGGAGTTATTTGTCTACATTGGCAGTGTAATAAATAATAATATACTAAATAAAACAGCGAGCGAAGCGAGATCGCAAAATTTAACACCTATTTATAACAGTATTGCCGATTCTAATTTCTGTTAAGACATTTGTTAAGCGAATCATTTTTGAATCAATATACGTATACAACCTGACACTGACCTGCAAGTCACTCCATTCCTGTTTTATTAAACGTATAGAAGGTCATCTAACAATGTTGAATAAAATTGAACGACGACGCGTGAACACGACCAACTTACAATATCGTTGTCCGCATTTACGCGGGTTCGTCATCTGTCTTTGGATTTTACCGCGCCGTAATCTAATTAAACTAATAATAAAGCTGAAGAGCTTGTTTGTTTGATTGAACGCGTTAATCTCAGGAACTACTGGTCCGATTTGAAAATATCTTTCAGTGTTACATAGCTCATTTATCGAGGAAGGCTATAGGCTAAGACCAATAGAAAGGGAGCAGCAATTAATTATGTTTAAAAAACGGGGGTTTTTTTTAACGAAGTAGCGTTAGCCCAAAGTAACTATTCCACGCGAAGTCGCGGGTAGGAGCTAGTTTTGTTAATAAAAGTAAGACAGAATATAGTCAACTTTACTACAAATTCTTCTAGTCTTATTTTAATTAAAATCGTGTAAGTATAAAACACAATAGACGATGTATATCTAGTAACTTAATCCGCTTAACCGTTCTTAAAGAGTTAGAGAACCCTGTAAGAAATCGACACGTGTTTCGCCTCTCAACGAGGCATCCTCAGGACGACGATTGACCTGTTGCGAACTCGGACACGAAGTGTTATCAACGCGAGCCGAACGCAAAGTGAGCTTCAACCGCCCGTCACCCCCACTTATATAGGATCGCTTATCGGCCCACCTCGGCCGGGATCGTTATCAGTGCGATAAGCGAACAATCGCAACAATGGTGACCTCGGAATATTCGTATTTAATTCGTTCAACAGTGTAACGTTTCCTGTATTATTTTTTGCAATTTCTAAACTCTCTAATACTGACATTTTGAAACCTTTATCACATGTGACGGGCGGTTGAAGCGATCCTATATAAGTGGGGGTGACGGGCGGTTGAAGCTCACTTTGCGTTCGGCTCGCGTTGATAACACTTCGTGTCCGAGTTCGCAACAGGTCAATCGTCGTCCTGAGGATGCCTCGTTGAGAGGCGAAACACGTGTCGATTTCTTACAGGGTTCTCTAACTCTTTAAGAACGGTTAAGCGGATTAAGTTACTAGATATACATCGTCTATTGTGTTTTATGATGGATTTCCGCAAGGTCACGCCTGAGTCAATTAACTATCGTGTAAGTATTTTTTTTAACTCCGATATCAGATCCCACCATAAAAAAATTAATGTGAAAAAGGGGCCAAAGTTAAAGACGATTTTATCTATTAACTTACCTCTGTAATAAAGTATCTAATTAAAGAAATGTCGGTATCATCACGACGCCAGCACTCTTTTATATAACGCAGGACAGGCACAACACATCCTCGGCTTAGTAAGTTGACCATCCTATCAAGTAACATTTTCTTCAATTCCAACTGAAAATAAATAGTAGTAGGTATAGTATGCGTTTATTTATACCTTTCTTATAGGGTGGGGAAATCTGTCTGCTGCGGATAGGAAGGGAGGTTGTATCCTCCAGCCCCCTTTCCGCCGCCACCTTTACGACCATCACGTCCTCGCAAAAGCGACAGCGTCCCACGCGCTCTCGCTCCCGACCATGGACTGAACCACAACCAGAAGCGAGAGATTATCCGCGTGTTTATTCATACCGACACATAATGATATAACACACCAATTGCATAATATTCGGTTATACCTGAACTAAAATTTCTAATTCATCTTGTGGAGATTCAAATAGTTGCACAAGTAATCTCAGGAGTCGGTGATGCAATAATTGGTGACAGGATGCAACTTCATCCAGGAGAGCCAAATGTACGGGACAGTGTTCTGTGCACAACTTGAAGTATGAAGGCTCTGTCACAACACATTCTACCCAAACTAGCACGCCCATTCCGACGACAGGAAACCTGAAATTATAAACATGTTACAATCCATTCTTTCCATTTAATTCCACAAAAGCCATTTGCTTCCATACTACTGATAAGTTTATTTAATTCGGCAATTACCTTATACAATGATACAATGTAGGTAATTCTGCAATCAGTTCACTAGAACTAGCAGAACTGCAACATACGGCATGTACTTTTTCAATAGCTTGAACCGTAGCCTTTAATTCATCCTTGACAGGCCTGCCGGGAGTGAGCCCCTCGCACACACTTGCAGCATACGCCAATAAATACATGTACTTTGATTTATGTTCCGGATTTAGTTTGCTGCCTAATTTAAACAATGCATCGACCAGGAGCTCTGTGAAGTTGAAAATGTAGTAAGGTTAAACAGACAATCAGGTACAAGCTTTTTCTCTCTTAATATAGGTTAGTTTCAAACAGAACGGTTATTCATCCATGACAACCCGGTCGAGTGATTGTCGGACTATGCAGTCTCAAACACTGGACAATGAACAAATAAATCCAAGTAACATACCTAAAAACTGAGGAATTCTTAATAAATGTACTGGTGGTGGTTCTGGTTGTGTGTAAGCTCTAAATAATACTGAAATATCAGCAGGGTTGAGTGCACCGCGGGACAACATGGCTGCCAATGCCGTACGAGCATTGCGCCAGGATTCTCCTGATGTAAGAGCCAATGTGATGGGAGTCACATCATGTCCACTGCAACAACACACATAGTTACAACATAGAACGTGGAAGTGACTCTGCAAATCCAAATGGGTTTTTGTAGGATTTACTATTGTATTACCGCTTATAGTTTTTCACTCTTAGGTATGTTAGAGTATGTATGAGGTGAGCTCATGAGCTCACCTCATTTATTGAAGTCCGTATAGGGTATAAGGAATCTCACATAGCTACAAAAATACGTGAAACTTATTCCATGGAATAAGTGTGTACTTTATATTACAACTTTACAACGGCTTACAAACACCGAAAAGTTGGTCTTGAAATAAAGAGAAAGTTGGTCTGAACAGTACTTTGTCCTATAAGGTAACCATAATACATTTACTTGCCAAGTAGGACACGGTGGAAAAGTTACGAATATTACTTTTTATGTTTAAATCAGTAATATAAGTGCAAAACATATTTTAATTTTATAATATTTTTTTATTATTTACATTAACCAAGCAAGTAAATAGGAAAAGAGCAAGCAACAGAACATAATGATTCAAAAAGAACACGCCATGTTCCGCTACTCGAATTACGCGAGCCAGTTTAATTGAACTACTGCGGTTTCGCTACTACGGTTTCGCGGCGGAGGTGTGTTACCCGCGTCAGTACAGAAGTTATTTTGACCAACTAGCCACTCTAGCCAGCGAGTTCTTTGCGATTGCGATGTATTTATTATACTGTCGTCCGTTTTTCTTTATTATTCTGTCTCTGTATTTGATGGTTGTTATATTTCAAGAGTCTGCATTCATTTTATTAACTGAGTTAAGTTTCAAGTGAACACAGTGGCGTATTTACCCTAGGGCCAAAAGGGCCATGGCCCGGGGCGGTAGGCTGCGAGGGGCGGAGCAGTCTAACCTGTCCGAGTCAGGGTGCCCCAAGCCCAAGTCCCAAGCTCGATTCGCTCGCTCTTGCATCAAAAGTGTTCCTAGTAACAGTAGTAACATCGCCTTTTGTCCATACACAAAATGTTTTATTGCGCTAACCTCAACACTCAACCAAAACACCAAATGACAATGCAATGCTTTTTGACTTGCCACTGCACCTACGGTTGTCGGAAATCGGCTATGGATTCCCGACGCCCAGGGGCGTCACCAGCGGCGACTAGAAGCATGAGGGCTTATTTGCCTTTCCCTCACGTGCTCCGCCTCCTCTTTCGCGAGCATTACTGCTTCGCAGAAGAAAGTGACGACTTCCAATGCCCTCTCGTTCCGCATCATGGCCTGGACCAGGGCCGGACACGAGAGGTCACTGCCGCCGATCACCTCCACAAGGACACGACACACAGGTTGCGACAATCGCACTCTCCATGTCGCCATGAGATCCCGCCGGAACTATGTCCTGCTGTACCGTGATTTCTCAAGGCAGCGGAGTTACGCCCCAGCGTTTTGCCTCCTCGCGCCACTCCAATATGTGCGCGAAGACTTTGACCCCATAGGGCAGAAACCGCTTCAAGGCAGCCCCAGCCCGCTCCAGTCTGGGAGCCAAACGTCGGAAATGCTCCACGAAGTTCCACCGGCTGTCGAAGACGAGCCCCAAGTACTTCATCGTCAACTCGACGTTGATGTGAACCCCTCCTATCGTTATTTGGAAACTCGACGGTGGCGTGTTCCGAGGACCATGAAAAAACATGGGCTTGGACTTGTGCAGGGCCACCTCGAGTCCCAATTGCCGGATCCTATCGACGATTGTCGCAACCCCGCGTGTCGCTAGTTTGGCCGCCACCTGATGTGGACCTCCCCTGCGCCAGGACCAACGTGGCGTCAGCATAGCAAACCACGCTGACGCCGCTAGCAGGTCGGCGCCAGTCGTATCCGATATCCCACAGATGCGGCCCCAGGACCGATCCCTGTGGGACATCGCAAGACATCTCTCACCGGTTCCATCTTCCCTCGTGACTGGGATAGATGACGGCCCTGTCCGTCAAATAGGTCTCGACCACACGACAGAGGTGGGTTGGCATTTGGTGATACCCGAGTGCCTCCCTGATGGAACTCCAGAGCAGGGTATTGAAGGCATTGGCGATGTCTAGAGACCCCTCCCGCACCAGCCGCCCAACGAGGCGGTCTGCAATGACTCTTTCAAAGAACTTGCCCACCTCGTACAATGAAAAGTTACGGCACTATAAACGGGTCTAGGTAGCGCCACTACTGTGGCACTTTATCTGATAGTGAGGAATGTTGCTAGAATGTAGCTAGCTATACGCTTCCTAACAAATATGTATGTACAAAATTAAAATCGTTAAAATCATTTTATCTCTCTATGTTATATTTGTTCTCAAAAGTCATGATTTCATGAAAAAGTCATTCAATGGACACACACTGGGGTTTTATACTAGAATACTAAAAAAAATTGTTTTTTTTTTTCGTAAACTTATGGGGCGGTAAACCTTACAGGCCCAGGGCGCCGAATCTTAAAATACGCCACTGAGTGAACATTAGTCAAGCTAATTACTACGATTCTCATCTAGTTATTAGTATTACTTATTCAAAATAGTATTTATTGTGATATAATGTAGCATAAATAAAAAATTATATTAGGTAAAAGTTTTTAAACTTTGGATTGGAGAAAGTTTTTTTTTATCTTTTTAAACAATACAAACATTAAGTTTATATCTCAATGTCTAGCTAGAATCTCTTTTCCCCTGCATATATTGTATTTGTCACAAGTTTTAACATTGATTAAAGATAGGTTTAAACTGGTGCATATTACACAATTTATGTATTTACATTTATAGTTAAAACTTGTCTACGTATTTTACTTACGGTCGATTTTTTTCATCGTTAGATAACGTAGTTTTGGCTGCTGTATTATGCGACAGTGTTATTTTTCAATTTCGCGTATTATCTACTCTCTAATTCATTCATAGAGACAAAAAGCCATCTATAAAATTGGTGTTTCCTAACGATATGGTTAATAGTAACCATCTCGTTAGGAAACACGAACTTTATGGTTTAGTCTCCAAAATGCATTGTGCTAGTGGGGTAATTTGCATTGTTCCGTTCCATATGTGAAGAAGCCTTTGCCTTTTTAAGAGAGACAGTTGCAGGCTGATGTTACAGTAAACATTTTTTAAATGAATTACTTACCTTTGTTGCGCGCAACGAGTTATTTCTTGGCCAAGTCTTTTCATGATGGCACCTCCTCTAGGCTCTTGAGAAAGTATGTGCACAATGACTTGACTGTACACATATGTGTGGGCACCATGGCAGACCATTTTCTGTAATGTTATAAATCTTTTTACATAGTGAAGTGTACTTAATATTAAAGTTTTATTCTTGGTTTATCAAGTACATTTTATCAACATATTTGTTAGAGCATATTGAAGTTGATCAATGTACAAATTGATAAAAGTCAGTTCAACTCGGTTCTAGTTACAAAGGAAAATAAAAAAGTTTATACATACTGCACATTCATTAACACTATTTTGCCAATCATCAGAACTTTGTAAGAATCCAACAATAGCAGATTTGAGAACCCTTGAAAATACTTCAATTTGCTGTGCTGCAGTAGATATGCTAGTAATTTCTCCTTGAAACCCAGCATCTGATATCAACTGGAAATCATAGATATTTATTAAAATTATTGCCCATTCAACCAAGTCTGATCCTGCAAATAAAACACTTTTCACTCTAAGATCTAGAGCCTAGGGATTCTTAACCTGGGGTTAAGAACCCATTCCCCCTACTAGTGAAACAAGCTATGTCGTTGTTAGTGCCATTTGCTACTACATTTCTTTCTGAAACAGGATTCTTAACATTTGTTACAGTAAAACTAAAACTTGGAACCAACTAGACGTGAAACAATATGATATGCATTTTGCGTTGTCTAACACAATCTCACAATTTACCATACTTATCGAAAAGAAGTAGCAGCATTTCTGTGGCAATAAATAAAAGAGTATTTATAAAATGTCCTATTTTTTCCCTACATTTAAGTTTGTAAGGGGTCCATCAGATTGTTTAAATATTGCAAGTGATCCATGATAGTGAAAAGGTTAAGAAACCCTGATCTATAGTAATTCTAAAGAGTAAAAAGTGATCTTATTTGCAGGATAAGACTTACTCAAGTTCCTTAAAGAGTTTAAATTGAAGAAAAAATATTTTGTATTTAGTTGTGTTTAGATTTTCGAGCAGAACAGTAAGTGCAAAGAATGAATACGGAAAGATAGGGCAGACTTTCCTGGGAGTAGCGCCCTACATGCCAACAGAACCATCTCATCTGCTTCTAGTCTAACAAACTGATTGCATGATAAAACCGAAAAAAAAATGAAGTTGTGTTTAGATAGCTCACCTTAATAGTAAAGTTAAGCATAAGACAGTCAGGATACTCTTCAGCCAATCTATAAATTAAAGACCGCCATGTTGGATGCTCAATCATTTCTGTTAACCATGCTGGAGTCTAAAAAAAATTTTAATATTTTGTATCACTAACTTATTAAACAAAAAAAAAAACAAAATATTACAGTGTTGACACACTTACTTCACCCTCCTCAGTGAATATAGTGTCAGCTTTTTTAGGATCAAATGTTTTCAAAATCATATCTTTCAAATGGTTTTCAACCATTGCTTGTACTTCTGTCACTTTGACCCCTGGAAATTTAGATAATTTTCAATATATACTGTCTCTTTAGGAATTCAGATTTATTGTGATTACTCTATGTAAGAATAGACATCGGTCAGTGGGTCGTCTTTTAATAAAGAAGGTTTTTAGCTGTTAATTTTAATAAACAGTAAAAATCCTGTCATTGATAAACTAACCTCCGAGTATTAGCCATTCTGCTAGTAAATTAGCCATTTGGGCAACTGCATTGTAGTTTATAGATAATTGCTCTATCACTTGTTCTGGATTGCCTCCAGCTTGAAAGTATCGCTTCAGTTGACCAAATATTCCTGGTTCCATAATATAATCTGGTGTTTTAAATTTTTCGAGGCATTCATGTAAGACTTCTTCAGGATTTTCAATGACATCTTCATTACCTTCTTCCTAAATTATAGAAAAATGCATTAAGGAATATATCAGAAGATTTTGTCAGTATCACAGTATGCCTCTTTTATGTTCTTGGGGATGCCAAGCCTAAATAGGTAGTATTTTGAGATCTGCGTGATTACGTGATTTTCGCGTTATAATTAGGTAGTGGTAGTGACTTGGTTGCTTTAAATAGATATCACGGTTACTGTGAATTTGACAAATAAAATACTAGTCAAGTCATTTACAAAATAATCTCAATTTATTTTAACATACTTCATATTGATTGTGATTTGGGGCTTCCCACGTACGCTCTTCTTCATATTGGCTAGGCATAATTCGGCACTATATGTAAGATATAAATTAGCATAAAAGATGTTAAAATAATAGCGAAGGAACACTAATGAACTAAGAAATGTGAACAAGGACAATTTAGAAGAGACGCCACTCGCCAGCGGGCGGCTCCTAACAAAATTGACAATGACATTGACAATTGTTTGAATTTGACATTTGACTGACGTCGTTGCTGTCTTCTGTCATCATTCCATGGACTTGTTCTATCTACAGATTATATAGCTAGCTCTCTCTGGTAAAATCTAAAATGTTCCTTGACCCATAAAATAGTATGGAATTAGTACATACTCGGTACTCGGACACTAGCCATTCAAGTGAAAGACAAGGTCAAGGGGTTTATTTATAAAGGGCGGAGCACACCAGATGCGTGGCGTGACGCGACATGTGCACGCACCAGTTGTAATGTATGAAACTGTAAGAAAGATGCCAGACCAGATGCGTGACGTGTGCACGTGCGTCCACGCACGCAGAGCCGCATCTACTCACAAACCGAATCCGCGAGTAGTGGAACGGCAACGTCGTACACGCGCCAGCAGTGATGACGTTGTATTATATGGCACTCCCTGTTAGATGCCAGACCGGGCACGCACACACACGCATCGCTCATTGCTGCACGTGCGCACGCACGTCTGGTTAACAATGTTTTTTTTCACAATGGAGACAATTTTAAAGGAAAAACTCATAGAAATAGTTCGCAAATATGAGTGTCTACAACAGCAAACATAAAGAGTACATGGACCCAGTCTCTTTGTAGCAGCAGAAGATTCTTGGCATAACCGCTACAATAACGCTTCTTCATCAGAAGAACTGCTGGTGTCTAACATCTTTTCGCCAAATGCTCTCAAGTCTCAACTCATTATGACTGGATGGCATTATGCTGACAAGGTGGCTCGTACGTACGCGCGTGCAGCAGTTACCTGCGTATCGTGATGCGTGCGCGTGCGACGTGTGCTGCAGCGGTCTTGGTCGGTGTCACAAAGCTCGCACGCGCGTGCGCACGGGCATCCGGTGTGACCCGGCTTTAAACGTTGCTTAAACGGGTGATAGACGTGCGAGTAAGTACGCGATCTTAGGCGGTTCACACGCTGCACCGCGCTCCGCCGCGGAGGGCGGTTTTGGCAAAGGGATTAGCACCGCTCGACCGCGCGGTCCGTATGTTAGGCATCAACGGATTTATTAGAGGCCAATGCGACATGAGATCCGCTTCACCGCCTGCCGCGGCGGTGCACGGTGCCGTGTGTTCGGCGACCTTACTCGCCCCCGTTTGTCACCCTAAGTACGCGCACTAAAACCACCGAGTAAGATCGCCGGCGCGCGGCGATCCAACAGGTTTTACATTTTGTTCGTAGCCCGCATTGGTTCGTAGTTTCGTACGTCTGTCGTCATCGCGAGTCGCGAGCCAGCATTTTGTTTCGTCATTTATGTAATGTATGTTTAGTTTGATTCAGAAAAGTCAAAAACATCGCGATACAGTGTGAAAAAGCTTCACGTGTGTCACCGACGGCGGCGAGCCAAGTACGTTGGCGAACCTTAAAACCGTGGTCTTTAAGTACGCATGTCTATCACCCACTTTAAAATGACGTTCAAACGTCAAAAATGTATGGTTTAACTCTCAATGACGTTCAAACGTCAAAAATGTATGGTTTAACTCTCAGAGTAATAAGTTATTACTCTGAGGTCGAAAGGAATGACAGGGATGTCCGCCATTGCCCCCGCTAGGTGGCGCTAGTGAGTTTGGTCATAATTTGTTTTTATGGCGGTCAAATATTGTATATTGTAGCTGTTTGTTGTTCCTTTTGAATAAAATAAAAATAAAAATAAATAAGTAATTTTTTCGTGTGTTGAGTTTTTTTGCGGGAATTTCGAGGTTTACTGATAAAAAATGACAAATATGTGGTAATTTGGAGTGTAAAAGACTTGAAGAATGAACTATGTAATAGAAACGCAAAATCATTACGAAAAAAGGTAGATTTGATACAGAGGTAAATAACCACTGCAAGTTATGTTGCAAGTTATGTATCTAAACCTACATCTGATATGATAAGTATGTGAATAAATATCTATGATAAAGGTAACACGTAATATTTTATTTCAGATTGGCAGCGTATGATAGAAATATTTTGTATTTGTCTCTTTTGATGGCTATAATCCTCTTTTTTTTTTACTGTTCATCGCTTGGGAACCTGTGTCGTGGCTTTTTTGAGGAGCACTAAGGCACAACACAACACTGAGGCATTTTTATTTCATGAAAAGTAAATATATTTGGTGGAAACTTCGTCGCTCCATAGAAATAACCAATATTTGACAGTTCACATGACCCCCAAAACAGCTAGCGCCATCTGTTTTGAGCTTTTCAGGTTACCTGCCATTGATGTCTTTCACCCGTGTTAGACTGCCTGTCCACCGGAGCGGAGAGGAGACGAGAGGAGCGGAGATGTGTCAATATTAACCAATAGAATCGCACCTCTGGAGCGGAGTTTAGATTCTATTGGTTAATATTAGCACATCTCCTCTCCTTTCCGCTCCTCTTCGCTCCAGTGGACAGGCAGCCTTAACATTCTACTTTTCATTTCGAATATAAGGAAAGTAAAAAATAGTGTTTAAAATATTTGATAATATATAACATGAGTAGTACCTATTTAGTAGTAGTTTAGGGATATTTTATTTTGGCAGGGATTTAGGGAATTTTAGGGAAAAATTTAACTTGACTTGGTATTGTTTATAGTGGCAGCACCCAATGTACTACTTTACTCTATGGTACCACCGATTGATTAAAGGGGATTCCCTGAAACTTGTAATAATTGTAATTCGTCTAATTTTAGTTTACCATGGTATTGTTAAAGTACTATTTCCGTGGCAAAAAACTACATCGGAAATAAGTCGCATTATACCTAGAGTTGGTTTGTTTCGTCTCTCTCGATTAATAATTAATGTTTTCTAGGTGTTATGCTATAAAAATCATCACATCGGTCACACTGCGGGTGTGATCACGTCCCGTCGAGAGAGAAAGAATAAAAATAAAGTAATCAGGTATACCTACCTACTTAAGTTAAAAGTAACTAAGTTAGTTAAACTAACTTATAAGTTATTAGTTACAGTTTTAAGTAAAAGTTTTAAGCGTTTATACAATCTGAAAGTAACCGTCGCGCCCCGCCCCGCCGCTTCTGACTTGTATTCCCGCTCGACCTAGGAATCGGACCAAAGAGACTAGAACTTATAACAAGCGCCGCGTTGGTCGCTCGTCAAACGCGACAAGATTTCCACATTTTGTTGTAACTTTTAACCCTCAACATGAGTCAACATGCTCAGTATAACTGTGTTTCTTTTAACTTTATTACTGATGCAGAGAAAACGTTACATAAGAAAAAATAAGTATTAAAAAAGGAACTTGTGTCCAAGTGTTGACGGCGCGGTAAAGGAGCGCCCCGCGTTCAACGCGCGTATGATGACGGTACATATTATAATTCGTTAGATAGTCTATGTTGTATAGAAATTCTTACAATTTTATTTAGCGTAGGTACAAAAGGCAGCGCAGGTACAGGAAGCGCGCCTCAGGCGCTTGTTATGACGACGTACCTAAGACGTATTTTACACTTGCTTAGGTGATCATTCATCTAAATAATCGACATCGCCATAAACCGAGTAAGTACTTTTCTTCTAGCTAACTTGTATAATCCTGGAAGCGCTCATTTTCACAGAGCCTTTGTGAAAATGATCGCTCCCAGGATATAAATTATAGCTGTACGTACAAGGATATTTTGGCGTGTGGCCAAAATCGTAAAATTCAAATTTCCAGAATAAAAGTAGCCAGATCTACTTAACCAGGTCCCAGGCTACCAATCTATCAAATATATAATGATCGCTTCAGTGGCAGCCAGGCAGCGTGAGAAAGTGACAGACAGCCAGATTAGAGTTAGTTTCGCATTTATAATATTTGTAACAGTGCAGGCCCGTAACATAGGAGATTTTTTTTTAACGTTTGTTGAACTACCCGTAAGTTAAGTAAGTTAAGTAATTACTTTCAATTACAGCACAGGACCAGTAGAAGTGGCTGTGCTTGGGGGAGGCCTATGTCCAGCAGTGGACGTCTTTCGGCTGAAATGATGATGATGATGATTAGGTACTCACTTTCGACTCCACCCAGTTTTCATAGAAATCATACGCCATGCCGCCATACTATTTTGAACCCTCTGGGAGGGTTACCGGCGTTACGTTTGCGCTAAAGTTAACCATCGCGAACGGTCAACGGCATTTAAAAACTGGCGGCAGGTTTAGGGTCGCGCCACACCTGCCGAACGTACGGCGCGGAAGGTTCGGTTGAATACGCTCCTAATGTTTTTCAAGTTACCTATGACACATCCGCCGAACGTTACGTCGCGTTCATGAGCAAGCGTCACATGACGCGACGGAACGTTCCGCGCCGAACGTTCCGCAGGTGTGCCGCTACACTTAAAACCGTGTTATAAAACACTGTAAAACGAAGTAGAATAGTGTTTTCAAGGGGTCTTGTCGCTATACGTAGTTTCCAACCTTATAAATTTTTTGTGAATATTTGTAACCATAAACAAAAAAGTAATAATTAAAAATTGCTTGGATTTTAAAACCAACACTTATACTAATAAGTCTTGTTTAAATACATCAGATTTTATTTTCACGGTTTATAATGCTGTATTCGCTAAGAAAAACCTACATTTCAAATGAGCCCTCCGCGAGAGCTCCCGGCATCCCATATGCGACTAGCTGAGCCCTCCAGGAGGGCTCCGGCACGTAATAATTTATGGGTGTACCTACGCGGTACGTGCGTATCCTTGTTAGTTAAATTATGGATGAGGATAACTTTACAACATTTTTGTAGGTACCTACGAGGAAGCTAGGATTATTTGTCAAACTTCGTACAGTCGGTCGAGCTCTGGGAGAAAAGCGAGGGATTTTTTTGCGTAAGTACACGCCGTAGTGAGGGATGATAGTGATGTCCCTTTGCGAGGTAGCGAAGCAAAGCTAAGTATTCCTAAACGTCGCGTAGTAATTAATGCAAGAGTCTACAGGGTGTGCACCCTGTTTCAAGGTTGCACCATAATATCCTCGCGAATCTTAAAAAAGTAGGTACCTAAGTATCTACAGCTATACAGCTTAGCTTTGCTCCCTTGACCTCGCATAACACTAGTCAATAGTGGAGAATGAAGAGCCAGCCTGTATAAAGGAATAAAAATCAGAGAAAACTCAAATGTTGTGTGTGATGAATTTATTTGTGCTGGCTTGTTGCTACTTGAGTCGATTAAAACGATTCAATCGATTTCGACCATTGTATTAGACAAGCGAAGGGTTAGTAGTACGTGCTTTAAGTCTAGATATGTTCGGGATTTTAAGGTATGATTAGGCCATATCCCTGCAACAAGCTTTTCTGTTAAGTATTGACCTATGTAGATTACTGTGAAAGCCCAAACAAACATCTATTAGGTAGGTACCTACTGCATTTTTATGAACAAAGGTCCTTGGCAATAATTAGGATTCACCCAAAGGTAACTTCATTACCTACTTATTTTTAGAGTTAGTCGCTGCTGGGTCATTCGTAGTGAGTAATACCAAACCGAGCCTGACTAACATGTAATAAGGGTCTTTCAACAAGGACGGGTCGATGTTGAAATTAAATAAAACAAGCTGTATGTGAGATATTAAAGAAATTATTTTTTTTATTAAAAGGTCCATTTATCCCATTTTTTATGAAATATGACATTAACAAAACCATTCATTCAAAAATGCGCCTCGTCGCTAAAGATGATTTTTCAGCCAAAATCGGGGTCCTCTTCCAGCCCAACCTGAGTGCTGCAGATCAATGATTAACAATTTCTTTTGGCCTGAATTGAACGATATGGACGTGGACAACATGTGGTTCCAACAAGACGGCGCTACGTGCCACACAGCGAGCGACACAATGGACATTTTGCATGAACGGTTCGAGGGTCCCTATAACTCTCGCAGAGGTGACGTGAATTGGCCACCAAGATCGTGCGATTTGACTCCGCTGGACTTTTTTGCAGGTCTATGCCAATAAACCGCAATCAAACGATGCCCTGAAAGTCAACATAACGCAGGCCATCGCTCAGATTCAGCCGGATCTATGCAGTAGAGTAATTGAAAATTGGACCTCTCGGATTCGGCCCCCGTTCGAAGCCGCGGTGGACATTTAAACGATGTCAAATTTCATAAAAAATGGCCTTTCAAATAAAAAAATAATTTCTTTTATCTCACATACCTACAGCTTGTTTTATTTAATTTCAACATCGACCCGTCCTTGTTGAAAGACCCTATAGGTAGATAAAGTGATACAGATCTACAGGCTTTTTTTTCAAAGGTAGGTACTGTCTATGTCTGTAAAAACTGGAATGTGACATGCATTTTCGGACGGCTATCGTCTAGTCTAGACAGAAAGCAATTTGGTACCTAATTGTAATCTTTATCGTGCTTGCGCTCCAAATTGATTTTGGTTTAAAAGCGAATAGGAAATATCGAAACCTTAGAATCTGTTGATGCCTGAACGTTCACAGTAATATACAAATATACCTATAGGTACAGTATATTGCCAATATTAGTTATTATTTTGATTTATATACAGTGTAAATTGACTTAGGTAAGTAATTCATAAACATATCACAATTCATAGATCTAACAGTTAGGCAATAGTAGGTCCCATTGTATTTATTATTTTACTGAACTGATGAATTATCTTGCCTACAAATAAATGCGCTTTCGAATAGTAACTTACAATCGTATTCTGACGTCATTATTAAAATGCTGATAAAGCCGCATCTGATAAGAGAGGGGAAGCCTTCTTCGATGTTATTAGGCACATTATGAAATAATTATGGAGTAGGCAACTAGGTTTTATTTCTTTTTCTATATATAGGTAATATAGACTACGCCGATGATGATTTCTGCTGACGTTAATGTGCATACAGCATCAGTCACGACATTTTAAAGTCTGATACACAGTTCTAAACATGAATGTTTTTAAAATATATATATATATACCAATATTATACTCTTATTAATTATTTATATTGTTTTTCAGGCAATAGTTTACCCTGCTTTTATTAAGAAACATGTCCAAAATTTCAAAATTGGTTCAAGAATAGGACTTTAGTGATCAATAAAATAAATAGATAGATATGCTATGCACCGGTAGTCAATCTAGATATTGCCTACCTAACTTGCCTATTACTGAAGTCTGATCTGTAGTGGATACTATCATCTATGGTCTGCTTTGTTCGGCGTGATGGGAAAACTGAATGTCTATCACAGTTTCTTTGTCAATTATGTTATCTTTAAAGTTACCTATTCGTATAGAAACAATATAATTATATACCTAAGTAAAATACCTACAGTATTTGCAGACGTCATACCTAATCCTGGATGTTCCACTTATAAAATGTCTAGGTAGTAGGTATAAATTGTTAGTTTTAGGCATTTTCATAATATCTAGCCTATCTATCTTTCAGGATTGTTGATTTATCCGGTTTTCGTTCACTGCTAATAACATTTCCTAAATAACTTTACAATATAATAGATCTATAATAATTATTAAACAACTTATTACAAAAATATGTACACCTTAACAATTATGGTACATTTTTATATGTAAAGTAAAGATTTCTATTTATTTATTGGTAAATCTCATAATCTTTTAAAGCAATAAGTAATTAAACAATGTAAGCGTAATAATAATATTAGGTACGTACTACTCGCATCGAGTCCTTGGTCTTTATATATACCTAAACGAGTGGAAGTGGTCATCACAACATCAACTCGTTGTATATGTACTTTATTTATTGGAGTTGCACAAGACACCTTATCGACTACCTATCTACTCGTTTAACCTAAACTATGATTGCTCATTTTCTCATTACAAGCACCTATCAATAAGGAAATTAATGTGAATGGACAGCATTGTGTCACGTCAATATTGTGCGAACACGTAGGTATTTACAATCATAAGTCATAACGGTGGTAATTAGGTATTTTGATGGAAAGCCTATTTCCTTCGGCCGATCTGAAGACACTGAAAAGTATGTGTTAAACGTCAGGTCGTAGCAGATGTAGATCGACGGCGACGTCCCGGCGCGGGTTGCGCACCGCGCGCGGCTGTGAGGCGTGCGCGGCGCCGCCGAGCAGCGCGGCGTCCTCGGCCAGCGAGTCCCCGGAGCCGTAGCCGCGCTCCTCAGCCGCGTCGCCCTCGCACCATGACGCGGAGCCCGAGCTCATTGACCGAGGCTCTGTTTCCGCGCCCGCGGAACCGCTCCCGCAAACTTCTGCAATCATGACTGAATTTAAATATTTTCTGAAGTATATTTGCTTCAATTGTTGACATCTGGATTTCCAGCCTATTTAACTCGATTGATTGGGGTATTTTATTAGTGTCCTTGTTTAGTTGGATAATCTTATTTGTGAGATGGGTTGGTTGATGTGGCTCAAGCGCCCGGCGCCACTGTGCCACACATTTTTCTAGACAAGGGACAAACAAAACGTAAATCCTGAAATAAGCTACCTAAAGAATGTTTAAGAAATAAGTTGCGTTTGTTAGATTGATTGTAGGTACCTTCTTATTTGGTACCTAGTTATATTGTGTTGCAGTTACCATACTATACCAACATGGAGTATGGGACATCGACCTGTTTCATACAAAAGTGCAATACCTACACCGTCAAAATGTAGGGACTAGGGAACAGCCAATTTTTTTTAATAACCGAGTAAAGTTTCAATACTGATCAAGAATCCGATAGGTACTGGTTACAGTTTGCGCAATGCGTTTGCGCGTCGATGTCTTTTACATCCTGTAGAGATCCCTGTAAATGGTTCCACAATACCATATAAGTAATTATGTATTGTGGAGTACCTAGGTCTGTATACCTGTAGTAGGTAGTCCTTAAGGTGCGCTGTATCAAAATTTGTACGGAGCCCATTTTACCCGACAACGGCGAAACAAAAAGGGTATTGTTTATTACAAAATAAATAAATAAAATAGCATCCTGACTTGGAAGGTTAAACTACCACTATGATTTCATTAAAATAATGCAAGAGTGAGCGAAGCGATCTAGAAAATTGGAGCATTCTGACTCGGATACATGAAGTTTTCATTGAAGAGCAAAAAAATTGAAGCATTCTTGACTGGGATGGGTAAGTTGTCAATGTAATTTCTTTTAGAGAATGCAAGAGCGAGCGAAGCGAGTTAGAAAATTGTAACATTCTGACTCGTAGGTATAGGTTAGCTCTCTTTGTGATTTTACTTAGAGAACGTAAGAGCGAGCGTAGCGAGCTCGAAAATTTGAACATACATGTCACGTTGATAGGGTTAGATTGTTTGTGTGATTTTACTAAATGAATACAACAACTTGAAAATTACGTTAATTTTCATTTAGTATTCATTAATTACGGGCGTCTTTTCAATCTAAATGAAGCCTCAAATTCTTACGAATTTTAGCCGGGGCCCCTGTAGCTTTGGGCTAAGTATCTTTGACGCGGCTGATACAGCGGTAGCTACGCCCTTACTAGATACCTACCGTTAAAAATAAGGAAAAGGTAAATAATAAGCTGTTGGATTAATGAAATAACTTAAAATAATAATATTTACCACATTTATCATTCGATACACTTGTATAATTAGTACCTAAATGTAACACATGTCTAAATAGATACATAAGAAAACTACATTACAGACACATGCTGAAATTGATGGGAGGTGTTGCAAATAAAAAAATATAGAGGTATATTTGCTGTTTTCTTTTATATTATAAATATAGTAGGTACTTAGGCTGAAATCTAGCGTGCGTTATTATTCGATTGATATGATTTATTTCAAGCTTCGCAGATATTTTCAGTTGTTGTTTTTCCATTTGCTCAGACATTCTTTAAGCTGTACCTACCCAAGTTCAATGTACACCAACCAAGACAACAAAAAAATTAAGTTAATGGCTAATAATAGCAGGAACCTACTTAGAAGTTTTGTCTGTATTTTAATTTAAAGTCATCTCTATTCTGATTTGATTAATCTTTTCTGCGAAAACTTTGTTACGTCGCCGTGTCGCTTTACAGATTTCAGCCTAGTTATTGTTTTTTTTTGACATAAACACTCAAACATGCCACAAGTTTTACGAATTGGCTCATCATTTTTACCTGACTCCGACAAGAGTTATATTTCACGCGTATCTATGTACTATCTTTGTATGTGGGTTTCTTTATACTCTCGAAGCATCCAAACCGCTGTTGCCACACCGATAGATTTTAATACATGAGGTGTCTATCGACTTGTCTAGGTCGTGCTATGGCTAGGTTTCGATTTTATAATATCAAAATGGCGGATTTTAGTCGTCAATGAGTAACGTCTTGAATTTTTTTTTATTATCGTAGCCCTGTTGCTTAGGTATCAAACATGAAACGGTAGAAAACAAAAACTATACTGCAACTAAAAAGTTCAAAACAAGATCACTTCTTGAGCAGTCTACTGCAGTCGGTGGCATCAAATCTGAGATTGAACTAAACTGTTTATTAGTCGCAAATTCGCAATCGGGTTTTTTAATTTTTTCCGTTGCTGCCGTTGCCCGTGTCTTCGTTTGTGCGTGTACTTATTTTGTATTTCATAATTTTTTATACAAATATCTATGATGAAAAGTAGCCTATGCTCTACTCCAGATTAGGTATCCTATCATCTTCATAACGATCGCTTCAGTGATTTAGGCGTGAAAACCGAGAGTTGCGTATAATTTTATTAGAAAGGAATACTTAGTAAGGAATTATGGATACAATAATTACTATATAAACGACCAACTTTTTCGTTTAAGTATATATATTTTAGATATAGTAAGTATCTATTGTGAATTCTAAATTACCTATATCACTCACACGTCCCGCGGGGCGATTTTTTTTCCTTACTTCAGCATTGTGCATCAATCGGTAGGTATTGGTCAAAGCCACGTTCAGCGGGAACTTGTCGGATAAATAGATCATAACAGTGGTATCGTGTGTGGTGTGATCAATGTGATCATAAACAGCTGAGACAATCGTTGATTTCATTCGTCTATAGATAATTTTATATTTATGGGGTTTTCAGAGCTGATATAAAATTTGTTGCATGTTTTTTGTACAGTAACATTTGATACCTACTTGAAACCTTTGGTTAGTGAATCAATATTTTTTCCTTAATATAGAGAGACATATATGTTTAAAAAAGGTAAGTACACAACTTTTGATAAAGTAGCAAATGAATTGTATGTCCAGATAAAAAAGATCAGATAAAGATAAGTCTAAATCTACGACACCTTCATTAGTACATTCATGTGGTAGGAGTAAGTTGTAGGAGGGTCTAGGAGGACACAGAGAGACACTATTAAATGATAAACATTCCACACATCGATAGGGGTAGGGTGTAGGACTCACTGAGCCGGCGGCGGCCGTTTACTATGGGGCTCTCCCATGTCATCGGTCAGAGAGAAGTCGACGACGAATAATCTTCATAAGATGCTGCAATTTTGTAATATTCGCATATTTATACCTATGGCAACGACGTTTAATTGGTTAAGTTATATAGCATCACATTAACTACAGCATTCTATTCACACGAGTGTGACTCTACGTGGCGACTATAAATGTGTCAGTGGTTCCAAAGGGCGCAGTGCACAATGTAGACATTGGTTAGAGCATCTGAAACAGTTAATTCAAATCATAGTATTTATATAATACTTACAATACTTTAGAACATCAAAAACATTATTGGTAGGATGATAAGGAACCTACCAACTATGCGTCAAATACTCGAAACAATTTCTACTAATCTACTAATTTGTGACTGTTTCGGAATCGTAGGTATAGTAAGGTAGTAAATATAGGTTTGTGTGGGCAGTTAGATGAGCTAATGTTCCAGTTTATACATGTCTAGGTCCGTTGGACAGATACCGACCTGAGCTGTCGGTCACGAGCCGGGGAGGTGTGACCTCGCGGTCCGGCACTACGATTACTACTTCATCGTCTCTTGGGGAATCACCGTTGCGACTTGTACTTGCTGTCCTGTTAACATTTATTATTCAGCTATGCATCTACACTTTAGCAAAATTTACAAGATTACAAGAAGCACCTAACTATTCTTATCTAGGTACATTATTATCAAATTACTTAGGTAGGTAGGTATTTATTTCATGCTAGAGAAATAAAAACATGGGAATATACTGCAAAATTATAAAGAAATAAACATAACGCCAATTTCAGACATGGAAATGGACGGTGTAGAACCTTATTTTGGGTATAATAGTTTCGTACTTTACTATAACTTTTTTTTTCATGAATCTGGTTCCGAGGTCGGAGTAGCCCCGGTTCATGGGCCGCTTCAAGTACGGCATGAGCGGCGCGGCGACCGGCGGCGGGGGCGGCTCGAAGGTACGCGACACCGGCGAGTTGGGCTCCGAACACTGCTTGTCGGCCAGCGCCGGTCGGTGCCGCACCACCAACCCCCCCTCACCCGACGGGCCGCCCGAGCCCTCTCCTCCACCGGAACCACCTCCTAGTAGTCTTCGTGACGCCCCTCTGTCTTCCTTATACATTTCTAACAAATGATCCAACTTACTTTCTATATCATCTACCTGAAACAAATTATATTGACTTGATATAAGAATACTAATATGTAAATTGATGAGCTGATTCTATAATAATGTAACCAATCAATGACTTTCATTGTTCCTTCTCATTTCATTTAATGATGATTTCATATGCATTATTTGGATTAAATGCACTAATCCAAATAATGTTGATCCAACCGGAAAGTGATTACTCATGTTGTAAAAGTATTTCCAAAATAGGTAGGTACTTTACGAACATGATGTAATCTGTTTTTGCCTAACTCGTAATTTAGCCGATAGTTACCTATCAGGCGCGCGACGCGACTACTTAGAAAACTTTACGGTAGAACCATTACCGGTGTCGCGTCGCGCGGTCTGCACGGGGCTTTACTTTTTGTTAATTTTTGCCTTTCATTCCGGCTGCATCTTGCACTCGCCAACCAAATGATTAAAGTAAATGAAAGGACCAGATCAACTTTCATTCCTATTCAATGGCGCCTATGGGCATGTGACCACCACATGTGTATTTTTCTGAATATGCATGAAAAATTATCGAAAATTAACTTTAAAAGGGGAGTCTATCTTTAATATTTTTCAAGTTATTCAATTTAAGTTTTTTAAGTATCGTTTCTGACCTTGCTTTACTTTTTCTAAAAGCTTAACTCATAAGCTTTTAGAAATAATAAATAGAATCTGAATCGAGTCAATAACATCGAAGATATGGCAAAAAATGTCAAGCAAGATCACAATTGCTACTCAAAAAATTAAAATGGAATAATATGATATCAATTAATAACATTAAAGATAGACCCCCTTTTAAAGATAATTTTCGATAGTTTTTCATGAATATATTCAGAAAAATACGGGCGGTAACATCACATGCCCATGGGCGGCATTGTATAACATTATTGTCGGTGTTGTGTGAACGTGAAATGAAACAAAAAGTGAATGATTCACTCCAGTTAGGTTCACCTAACTTGAGTGAATCATTCACTCGAGTAAAGCGTCTGAGATCAGCTTTAGCCAAAGTAGACGAACGTATAAGACCAAAGTATGATAAAACGATAGAAGTTACAAAAGCACTTACTTGTCTTTCAATTTTAACTACTCTGGAAGCTAGGCTGATTTTTGATGCGTAGACATCTTTAGCTTTAGATCCTTGTTTTCCAAGTATTTGGTCTAACCTGTTGACGTATTTAAAAAACTATAAGTAAAGATTCATTTCATATTTTAAAAGAAACACCAAGTTAAACACAACCAACCAAAAAACGATCACTTTTTCAGTACTTAAAGAATTAAAGAAATTCAATTCTTCAAGTACGGAAAATGTGCTCGTTGTGTGTGCTGTGGTAGATCATAGAAGTAGGTACTACATACATCCATAGGTACTAAATTGCTTTTGTTAAACTTTTGACAGAATCCAATTTATCGGAGGACGTTTAGTACCTTTCATTAGTAGGCTAGACATAGTGTAGATTCTGTTCTTTATCGGAATGGCCAATAGGAAGAAAAGCACATGAAACTCATAAAAATAAAATTGACCTATATTTGCCTTGGATTTGAAAATAGAATATGTTCTGAAAAATCAACGCTGAAGGATTGCAGCAAGCGTAGCATGACCAGCTATCTAATTACGCAACACATTTGCTTAAACGATTCCGACTAATCTGTTTCATTTTGACAGTTCAACAACATTCATTGCGTTATTTACGTTGTTGAGCAGATTTTTTTTTCGAACGTAGGAAGCAATGGATTAGCAATCTGTTTCGAAACAATTCAGATTTTGGTTGATCGTGTAGGTATTACGCAATTAGGGTACAGCTCCCTAATTACGTAACACACTTTGAATCACAATCAGAGAGTTTTGAAGGATATTGGTAATTAATCCATTGCTTCATGGGTTAGAAAATTCCTCTGCTCAACAACGTAAATAACCCAATGGACGTGGGTGTACTGTCAAAATGAAACTCGTTGCGGTCAATTGTCATTTTATGTGTGTGACGCAATTACCCCGCTCTTTATCTGCTCTACGACGGAGAATAGTCATAATAAGGGACTAGATAAGCGCCCGATGCGCGCGCCTTGTGCGCTGCGTTTTGTGCGCTCAATCAAATTGTATGAATTAAATGAATTTCTATGTAACGGATCATAGCAAGCGTTGCTGTCAAAGGGCGTCGCGCGTCGTACGGGCGTCGAGCGCGCCCGTAGTGCGCCCTCGACGCAGGTTCCTCTTTTATTCTTTTTCCTTGTCATTTTCTCTGTATTCAGTAATAAACTTAAAAGAAACACAGTTATACTGAGCACGTTGAGGGCTCAAAGTTACAACAAAATGTGGAAAACTTGTAGCATTTGACAAGCATCCATCGTGCGCCCGAAACGCAGCGTTCTGTGCGTGCGCCTCGTGCGCTTGTTATAACTAGTCCCTAAGACTAAAAAAACAGAAAAGTGACATTATATAGAAATATTTATATTATTTCTATACAGTGTACCATTTCTTTTTATTTTTTTAATTTTTGACTTCACGCCGTTGAACAAATGAAAATGAAAGAATTGACAGATTGTAGAAAGACTAGCTGCGTCCCGCGGTTTCACCCGCGTAAAGTAGTTTGTTCTTTTAATCCGTATGTTCCCGTGGGAATATCGGAATAAAAAGTACGTTTACGAATAGTAAGTTTTACGCCCAGTGGCCTCAGCTATCTACTAGTGAAAGTCCCGTCCAAATATAGGTCCAGCCGTTTCGGAGATTCGCCGGAACAAACAGACACACTTTAAAAAGAGTAACGGTGGAGTTTCTTGCCCATTCTTCTCCATACGAAAACTACATTTTGGAAGGGGCGACTAGAAACAATTCTATTTGTTTTTTTGTAAATCTTTGACGTTCAAAAGTGCCTTTTATGTGTCTAATTGAAATAAATTATTTGACTTTGACAGACAGACAAAAAAATTTAAAATTGTGTTTTTGTTGTATATACTTTCATATGCATTTAGTAAAAAGCTGTTATTTTGACATTACAAACAGACACTTCAATTTTATTTATTTGTACCTATAGATGTATAGATTTCTATAGAATCTGTCAATTCTTTCACTTCTTCCGTTTCTCCGTGGTTTTGACGGTGGTCATGCTATGCGTGCTGGCAATTTTTATAGTACCTAAGTAGATAATTAAAACTCAGAATAAACAAAAAGGTAGATAAAATTATATTATAGATACAGTGGGATTGGCATTGGACCAAATTAACAAGACCGTTTAAAAAAATGAAACATAATTTAAATTGGATTCAAAATTACCTATCTTCAAACACATACGTAAACACACCGCGAGAGGAGTAAAATAATAACCCTATAGGTACCTATTTTAATAACATCATGCGGCTTCAACTAATTAAAAGAAGTTATTAATCATTATTTTACTCCCTCGCGGTATAAAGGTTTAGGTAGACAAAAACACACATATGTATATAATAGCTGTATCTAAAATGTGTGTGTAAATAAAATACAAATGAAATGATGGATAACAAAGCTATTTCTAGGGAAAATAAATTGCTTGCATCTGAACCCTGTCCAACTATTGATAAATCATTTCGAAAGCTGGTTGAAGTGGAATAGCAGGCATAAGAAGAAATGCTATATCTAAGTTTTTTATTATTGCTTGCGTTCAGACACATTTTAAGCAAGAGTAAGCACATAAAGCGCTATGTATGTTACTTACTCAAGGTTTCTGACTTGAGAATTTGAAGTTGACAACTTGTCAAATTCTACTTTAGCATTTCATATGCGGAATACGGGTGGGTTTTAGTCAGTAAAAGTCTGACACGCCCTGCCGCTCCGCCCAGAGCGGGAGAAGTCATTGGATGATTTCCCACCCAAATGTGACTAGCATTAGGGCTGTGCAAGTGTGCTTTTTGAAAGTTGTTTCATTAAAACAGCGATATATTTGACAAATATTTGAGACGTTGCCTACTTTCAGAATGCATACATTGAAGGAGTCACCATAAGAGGGTATGGTGACTCCTTCAATGAATGAGGCGAAATTCAAAAGCTCATTGTAAAAAGCGTAAGAAATTTAGAATTTCGTGAGCTACATTGAAGGATCACCTTAAGTAATGCTAAAGTATTTGAAAAGTTCTCAACTTCAAATTCTCAATTCAGAAACCATGTGTTAGAAAATTAATGTCACGTATCCTATACCCAAAAATAAGGTTTTACTATCGTTAACCAAGTGTTGCTCAACTTTATTTGCGAACGAAACTAACTGGTGTAGTATACTCTGCTCCGAAACATTTCAATGATGAAAATTTTAATAAATGGTAAAAGTACCTGTGGATGCCAATTTGCATGCCATTTACAAAACTGATTTGATTTGATTATTAGAATAGGTACATCATTTGAAATTATAATTTCATATTACCCTAAAGATACTCCTAAATTTTCGTCGATGGTTTTTCAATTACAATTTCATAATATTATTTAAACATTTGCTCTGTTGGGAATGATAGTGACTATGTTAACTCCCTTTTTAGGATTCCTTGGCCAAATGGCAATAACGGAATTACGGAACCCTTATAATTTCATCATAGCCGTCTGTCCGCACGTCCGGACGTCATTACACTGTTCAGTCTATTTGTACTAAATCGATTAAAATTGGATAGAACTGGTTAGACTGGCCCTCAATGTTAATACACATCTCTATGGGCCAGTCTATATTAGTATAATTATGTTGTTAACACGAACTTCCACAGTTTTTGTAGAAGGTGGAGAAGAACAATATATATTCAATAACAACAGCCTCCAACTAAGTAGTCTGTTATGCAAGCTCATTATCAAAATTTTCTTTGTTGACCCAATCCTTTTAAGGTTTAAGTTAAGAACAATCGGCCGTATTTATTCCTTTACATGGGGACACCCAATCTCATATAAGGACTGCAGACATGATGCAACTTAGATATATGTTCTGATGCAACGGCTGCAGAATACAACCTGAACTCCTTTCTGAAGTAAAACTCAGAACAACGGGGGACGTTAAGCGCATGCGACCCCACGGTCCGAACAGAGGGAGATTACCGCTTCTTTAGAACGAAATATTAAAGTGGTGAAAGAATTTTAAAAATGTGCAAACATGTACGTAATAATTAAGAATATTTATTTTAACAATGCATGCGTAAATGCCGTTGCCATATCTAATGATGAATCTTTTCATGCATAATATTCGAATGAGTGATCTTTATCGCCCGAGAAACATGTAGGTTCTGCGAAGGGCAATTTTATTAATTAAAGTATAATTTAGCATGCAAATGGTAGTTATATAGGTACACCCGGCTCTGTAGTCTTACAATAAACATAAAAATATTGTTTTTATTTCTTAATTTAGTTAGGTAGTTTTTTTTGTAACAAATAAAGTAGTGGTGAACGTTGTGATCGTCTACGCAATAGGCAACCGGACACTAATCAGAAATCTAAAATGCAGCCTTACGAAATAACAAAGATTTATATTTTAAAATACTTAAAAAAAAAAAAACACCTCAGCCGTTTTAGCGTGACAGCGCAACAAACAAACAAACTCACTTTCGCGTTTATAATATTAGTTAGCATTACAAGAAAAATATTCGACCACAAATTCTAATAAGTGCACATCTTGTCTCGTTAACCTATCGGTAAATAATAGGTACCTACTTCGTACTAATAAATATGAAGAAACTGCTTAAATCTATTTTCACTGTCTATATGTTCTTACATCGAAATGAACATTTTTCAAATAATTAATTTGTCGTAATAAGCTTATATCAGACGCTTCACTCGAGTGATTTTTTATTCCACGTTCACACGACACCTGCAAAATTAAAAACGAACGTCCATCTACATTTTTCGATAATTCGGTAAGCTAGTAAATGATGCCGAGTGCAGAAATTCGACAAAGTTGGATCGACTCACTTAATAAATTAAAATTTTACTTGTGTTTCATTTTGTGTAAACGTTTGAAACGTATGAAGGTAGAACGTATATGAACGTTTCTCTTCGAGTAAAACATTGATAAAACATAAAAAATAACAAAAGTGAAACGTCTGAAATCTGCTTTATTTACTTAGCTGATGTCATCTGACAGCTCATGTTCTGAGGTGACATTTTGTTTCGTTTGAGCGGCACTTTTTAGAAAATCATATTAAACATAGTTTTTCATATATAAAGCTTTATACAAAATAAACAAGTACAAAATAAAAATCCATTGTAGTTAATTTTAAACACTTTCTGAAAAATTGTCCGGTCCCCTAGGACTATCCCTATAATTATTATACAAACGTGTAAGTGCATTACGTACGTCACATGCCTCAAAATATCATTAGCTTTTTAAAATACTCGTATACCTACCCTATCTTTAAAATCTTATATCCATGACGGAGCCAGGTTTTCCTACAACTGAGTACTGTAACCCTCGGGGTGTATCTACGTCTAAGTGTAAACTTGTCAATCATCATCTACATATATACTAGGTAATTCATTAGGGACAAGACAATCGCTGAAGAGATTTCTTGCTACTTATTAAAAACGAAAATATAAGTTCCTACTTAGATACACCAAGGTCCATCGACCGCGTTACGAATTTAATTCACCAATGCATGATCAGCCAGAATGTCTCTATTATTTTACTGCACTAGTATTTTAATGGTGGTCCGTACACGACGCAACCAACTACAAACTAATAAATAACGCGTTGGTACCTGATAATGAAGTCGCGTAGTGTACGGGCCGCTATTGACATACTAGTGCTAAGACATTCTGGCTACTCATGGATGATTTAAGTTCTTTTGCGGGGCGTCGTAGACGATGTGCCTTACATTGAATTTATAGACATGACAAAAAATATAAACTAAACTGTATCTAAACATCAAACCACTGAAGGAATATAATCTTACTTTAAATTAAATTAATCTAAACGAATTTATAAAGTAACTACTCCTTCTTAGTAAAGTAACTACTTACAACACATAAACAAGGATGTGATTACACAATGCAGATACAGTAAAAATGATAATTATAATTAAAACCACATTTAAAAAATACATCATAGTGTTAAAGCTCGCACTTCCTTATAAGTGGTGGTATACCTACCTATATGGATGGGTGGTCGTGTTAGTTAGAGAGGAATGTCTTGGTTACTGGAGACCCGTACGGTCAGCATTCGAACAAGTTTGCTTAGCGAGTGGCTGTACAAGGAGGCGGTCGAGCTGATGATGATCAGTGAATGAAGCGGCGGCGGTAACCGACGACAGTGCGTGTGCGCCAGGCGCATGGCTCTCTCATCTCACCTGTACTGCAGGTTCTTGGTCCTGTTTAGCAGGTCCGCGTGCCCCGACGAATATTGCTCTATCACATCTTTGACGTCGTACGGTTTCAATGCTTCTCTAAATCTCTTGCGTGCGACAAAATACTTGAGCTACACCAAAATAAAACATCCTGATAGCTAAAGTTGCAAATGTTAGGTTTGCATACATTAAAATACGACAAGTTATGAGCGAAGAGCGAACTGACTTGGGTATAACACCTAATATGAAAACCGTGTGTTTTCCTACTACTTGTAATACTTGAAATGTAGAGAGTGATGCTTATCGTAGTAGGTGATCAGTATACGTATGTAGGTCACTGTTTCTTAGTAGGTACTATGCACGAAGTAAATATTATGTACTATGTATTAACAGGGTTTATTTTATCATACATACTTAGTCGCTGGGTGGTACCTACTAGTTATATAAAAATAATCGATTATTTTAAGATTATACATACGAGTATATCATGTATCAATTAAGACTCTACCTTAAATCAAATAGGCGGTCATGCAGTAGGCTTTGGTACCGAGCAACTATTTGTTTATACAGTCTAACTGTGGATTACAATAAACAGTTAAAATCTTTAGTATTAACTTTACTTCTGTCAGTTAAGGCACTGAAAAATTCCTTGATGTTGGGCCAGTATGGCTCATTGATTCGGTGTAAGACTTGACATAAACTATCAGGCATCTAGACTAAGAGGCAGGGAGCAGTTTTCATTTAAAATTTTCAGTGTAGAGACCGCTTCAAAATCGCTACAATTTAAGGCTGTTTTAGGCCGGCCACATACACACCGTTTCAAAATATCGATTCGGAATTTCGAAGGCAGCAAATCCATACAAAATCAAGGATCTATCACACACGTACGTAGTAGCTCTCCGTTCGAAATTTCCGATTTAAATTCCGCATGGTAGTCTGTCCATTCGAATCCTCACGAAAAAAAGCCGTTCCAAATGAAAGTCTTCCAAAGATTGTGTATGGGTCATTTCACACATTCGTAAATTCTGTACGGAACACGCTCAGTGTGCATCGCACAACCGAAGCGAATAGAGGTGTGTATTAAAAAAAATTTCCCGATTGCCTCGTAGTTCCGCTCTTTTTATATAAAATTGAATATCTTGCAATTTTTGGGTTTTTGGGGATGCACCGAGTAACGATGAGGGTTTTACTTTTAATTATACTGCGGCCGCATCTGAGTCTATAGTGACGAAGCTTCGCACAGTGATACCACACACAAATGTGACCAACTATTATCGGTTATCGTCGCGATAGTTCGTAGCACTTATCGTCCGGGTGGCGGTACATATTAAACGTGGCGAAGCCGCTAATTTGACCACCTCATTAGCGTCATAACTTTTTAGCGAGCAAAACATACGAAGCTTCGGCACGCATTGCTTTGTCACGATAGACGCAGATGCGGCCGCAGCATTAGCAAGATAGAGCAACAATATCCATAATCGCTGCCAGTTCGTCTGGACTCAGTGCCTAGCGTCTTTTAATTAAGACTTGTTGTATCGAAGGGAAATAAACGTATGTGTGTACAGACTCTAGAATGGATATTTCGAAACGGAATTCCGTCTGTATGTGGCCAGCCTTATACTATACCACTAACCATTTTCAATGGGAAAGTCGAACATGATTCTACATTACACTCAATTACATTTGCAAATTGAAAATTAATAACGAACGCAACCGACCTATACTTACTTAAAAATCTTATGTTGGAATTTATATTGTTTATTACTACCTCATCTGGAATAAATCAAAATAATACTGGCACCAAAGACTTTCATGAACTTAATAATTCTGTCAGAAAATGTAATTATCACTCAAACGAATAACATACACTGGAAATACGTGTGTTCTTTGAAGTGGTAAGAAAAAAGATTTTAGCGATTTCGATGCAGCCAGGTAATGTACTGTAGTTATGCATTATGTATAGCGTTGCACACACTAACTACGGAGGTAGTATAAAGGTATTAGGTACAATGCCAACTTTGACTACGAAGATTACAAGACACAGTCGGTACACAGTCCAGACGAAAAGTACAGTAGGTAGGTATGTAGAAAGTAAATGGTAGTGCATGGTGTGGATGGTTGGCTGGTGGCTGCAGTACCTAGTCTGGACGTTTTTCACCCGGCCCAGCAGGTCCACGTGTCCCGCGGAATACTGTTCGATTACGTCCTTGACGTCGTAAGGCTTTAGCGCTTCTTTAAACTTACGTCGGGCCACAAAATACTTCATCTGTTAGAATTTAACAAGTCAGTAAGTTACGAATTGATATTTATCACAAAACTCTCACTAACACAAAGTCCGGGCTTATTCTCAGATTGAAATTAAACTTTCACGCTATCTTGAGTGCTCAAATTAAATGTAAGATGGCGTCATTAAAAGCTCGTTATTCAGGTACCGAAACAAAAGTGACGCTGAAGAACTACAAGTTTTGAAATTCAATATTCTGTGGTAGCTACTTCCTCATGTGAATTTAGTTAGATTGCTGGTTGGCATAATGAGAAACTTCTTTCTCAATTCTTTATTTTAAGATTAAAAGTAATAATATTTTTTGAAAACTTAGTATGTATCTACAACCTTATTAGTTCTTTAACTGCAAAAGTAAATCTGTGATATACTTCCTATGATCACTTTGTAATCACATACATTTCAGTGTAATTAAGAGCATTATAAATATGTGATCATCTCACTCTATAATGTGCCCTGTGTCATTGAAAATGTTTACAAACTCTGTCAGGCTGGATTGGGAGTTTCAAATTGGCCATGAATTTATAATAGATGCCATTAGTCTCTTACAGACGAGACGTCAAAAGAGGAAAGCCTGGGAAAAAATATCGCTTTTTGTTTTTAACATAAGAATAATTTTAGATTGTTGAGAACATTGTGTTATTTCTGCAGCGCCAGAAATCATGGACCTTGAACTAAATTTTATTAAAAATAGTCGACATTTTGTTTGTCTCTATGTTAATTTGCGAACGAAGGTATTCGTGATCATAAAGTTTGTGTTATTACATGGCAACACGCTGCTAGTATTACCTAATAATTAATATTTTGTATGTACTATGTATTTACTAAGGCGTCGTCAGTCATTTAATATACTCTTTAGCTATTACATATATAGATATTGAAAATTTCAGCAGAACGTTACGTACCTTTCTTATAAATCGAATGGCAGCTTTGTGGCGCGGCGTCAACGTCACGCAGCGCGGCTCCTCGTCCTCGTCTGCACAAAAAACTCGGTTTTAGATAAATGTGTCGAGTGAAACTATCAGCTGTGACTGCCATTCGAAGCGAGTATGTGTTTACGGCGAAATTTTAATGTTAAAGCTTATTTAGACATGAGCTTTTCATTTGAATACACTTTTTGATATGGATGTGGCAGCTGTTTTGCTAAATAGAATGATTGGTTATGTATGGTTATAGATATTTTATTTCATTAACTCAAAATGGCAATTAACATGTTCTTGTTTTCATTATATGTAACATCAAAAGGCAATCCCTAATTACAATTTGTAGGGAAATGGGTACCCAATTAATTGAGTAGCAACGCTAATTTCTCACGACATCACAGAGTAGTAAATTGGTGAACCGCATAATTGACCACACGATGTATTCCAACACATATGTACTAGCGGCCCAGTGAATCGCAATGCGGTTTACAGTTTGTGTTGGGCTTTAGAGTTAACACTTGGATTGTAGCACAAAGTTATTATTTTAATTGACTACGCTCATGTTAAACGATGTGTTCGTTAATGAATTCATTTATTTGATTTAATAAAAATAACATATCAAATGTACTAACAGGTTACAAGTGAATGGCGGCTTCAGTCCGGTTCTCATAAAATGTCGACCCGAAGTCCGATGATTTCGATATAAATTGTAATAGAGCCAGAGTCGAACCGCCCCTCGGCGTCGTACAATCGGGCCTAAATATTGTTTAATGCTCTGGACCTTAATAGCAACCGGCGTTGCCCCATAACAATGGAGCTCTGGTCAAGCAATAACGGTCAATGATGTCATAAAACAACACAGACACATAAATTCTTTCGCAGAAAATAACATTCAGTACTTATAATTAATTTCTTTACTTATAGTTAATTACTTAGACTGTAAGTTGTTTTATTACACAGTAACACAACCCAAATTCTCGAGATTAAGACCAATTGGTAACAGATATTCAACTGCTCAGTTGGAATCAGGAATTGAGATAATAGAATATAAATTCTTAAAAATTTGGTGGAATTCTTTGGTATCATTGTGCGCAATCTATGAGTTCCCGTTCATAGTACGATATTTTACTGTATAATTTTGGGAATTTGAGTGGGTAATATAAAATACATAAGTTTGTCATTACTGTAGCCCGTAAGTATATGAATTAATGAAGGCAAATGGCAACGACTACACTAAATAGCAAGCTCATTTAGTTAGTTATCAGCTGTCATAAAAACGAAGCCGTTCGCAAGCCATTCCCTCCTATGATTACTAAAGAAATCAAGTGTTCAACGGGAGAACACGGCGTGCGTTAGTTGTGCGCTCTACCTCACTCTAAACTGGGACCGAAGTTGCGCAGCGCAGTATGTACTGTATCTAATGGATAAGTTACACTATTTGTGTACCCTAGATAATTCAATATCTATTTATTAGTTGTCAACTGGTCAGCAAAGCCACGTATTGACAGGTGGTTATTATTGAAAATTAACGGGGCTAGTAGAGCTTGGCCCAAAAAGTAGTAGTTATAATAATAAATAAAACACTATAATCAATCTTCACCCTGATATTATCTTGGCCAATTGTCAAGAGTCTATCGTATAGTGGTAAAAATATACCGATCCTATATCTGATGTGTTGTCTTGTGACATTTACATTGATCGAAGCATTTACAGGATAGGAAGGCTGGGATATATATATTAATTAGGGCCCCTCCATAAATACTAATAAAAATCAGGTCAACAACAATGTGATTAACATCAACCTCGAAATATTTCACAGTTTGGCGTCAAAAGGGTATCAAATTAAATAAATAAATATTATATCAAAAAATAATTTATGATTTATTAAAAAATCCGTGTTGATACAGTAATGTGCTCTGGTTCCTAAACTAGGACAAATTTTTCGTAAGAGTCAGGGGGAAACAAACTTTTTAAATGTAAACACATTAATGATTATCGTGTTGAAGAAAATAAATTGGATAAAGAAATGTTATGAAGTTATGACACATATGGATTAGAAAATACTCATTGCACGAAAATGTTACTCGCAGCGGTCGAAAGGATTTAGCTTTGAAGAAAAACGAGGAACTCCTCCCTTGTCTCGAGAACGAAAGCCCTTGAGCATAGCTTATCCCACGTCCAACTATGTATACAATATATGTAGGTACCTACGTATACCCAAATAATTCAGTCTTCGTGAGAGTTATGAGAAAAAATAGTTTAGAGACTACAACACGAGTTTATCCCAAAAAAATTACGCGATACATAGAACATACTTTATGACTGATTTCGTAATCAAATACAGTAAGAGATTGACGAAAATTAAAAGATACACATGTATTTAAACATACGTGTCGGAGTTATATCTATTTATTGTAAGTTTCTCTTTCATACTTTTTTGACAAACACAAAGAGCTCAGCAGCTCAATAATTTAAACAGAAAGAAAATAGTTTACCACTAATAGTAAATAAGATTAATTCTTATCGAATATACGTACACTCCTTATTTTAATTTTAGTAGGTACTTTTTATCGTATACATAATCAGCATTTTCGTCGGAAAATTATCATGGCGAGTACAATACACCCCCAACATGTGGAGTGTGTTTGTCAGCAAATTGCCTGTTCACGAACTTTGTTATGTACTTATATGTACCATATGTGCGCCATATGTAAATATTACGCAATTTCTACCCATTTATTTTTACCCTTTCATTTTTCCTTACACCAAAATTCGTTTTTATGAAACCTGCAGAGTGAAGTTTTACTTTAATTAAATAGTTGTTTAGGAAATTAAAAAATAGTTTTCTGACAAACTATACGATAACAATAACCTAAAAGATGATGATCATTTCGCTAGCGAGCAAAAGTGATAGTCCATTTACTAAATATTTTGAATTTGATAGTCGTAGTACTGCGCAGGTGTACACTTGCACAGGAATAGCAAATAGATTTAAGTAATAATTGTGTAACTTGTTTTATTATTTAGAAATTACTAACACCAGTATATTTTATTTTATTTAAATTTTTGTGTGTACTACTAACAACCCTACCGCCATAAAGCCTTCTTTCTTTGTAACAATTTTAGTAGAGGATCCGACCTAGGAACGACCTTCATCTATCTGTTTAATGGATGAAAAGTATTTACCGCGAGTGGGTTGGCTTAAACATTCCTGGCCAGACTGTGATTAATTAAAAATATAAAAATGACTTTTTGAAGTGAAAACTTCTTTAGCGGCGTTGTGCACTTTTTTGGGATGGGTAAAAAATGTTAAAGTCTCGTCAGGATGTGACCGTAAAATTCGTTGCCTAGCAACCGACAAAGTAAATACCAAGATAAATAGTCTTTGACATTACGTAAAGATTGCGAGGTAAGAAATTTTACCCATATTGATGGGTAAAAAAAAGCATTTAAAACATACTTCATGAAAAGTGTTTAAATAAATTGTTTATTTTTGTTAAACTATATTTTGAAAATAAATAAATATACTACTGTACTGTACTTTTATACTGATAAATAAAGCAGTTCTTGCGAAATTATTCCCTAACCATATTCCAAAATATTAAAAAATGCACAACGTTAATGTTCAAGTTTTCACTTCTGCCAGCACTCCCGGAGACCATCAGTTGTTTTTTTTTTTAAACATCGCAAGATATACACCAATTGTAAGAGCTTTTCAAGGAGAACCTTTGCTACTAAGACGACTTTTGCCAATTAGTCAATTCGGAGTTAATAACCTGAATAGGTGACTACTTGGCCACCTTAGCTTAGGAATGTTCTTGGTGTCCAATAGCCATGAGTGATAATATCAATGGATAGTGCTATTTGAGAGAAACATTTTTTACTAAAACGAATTAATCGTTAAACGAATAAGTGGAATAAAAAAAAAGGATTTTTTGTTTTTTTATTTACTCATAGTCTGGCCAGGATTTTTTTAGCCAACTCACTCGCGATATATTTTTAACATACTTAATTTGATATTAAAATACTTTTCATCCATAAAACAGATGGATGAAGGTCGGCTCTAGGTCGGATCTTAGACCATTTTTTAAAGAATGTGTGTCTGGATTAAAAATAAATTTAATTTAATTTCTCTTACAATAAAATAAATAGTGAAGATTTTCAAGAAAAACTGTCTTGTTTCATTCGTTGTCGCTCGTTGTTTAACAATAATAATAGTGTTGATAGGTTAGAAATTAACCTTGAAAATACGAACATCCCTATTTCTCAGACTTTCAAACTACAAAGAGCAGATATATGAAAGATTAAGTTTTTTTCTCATGCTACCGTCGATTCTTCGTGGTTTATGGTTTATATGCTGTGTAGGCACGAAGGCCGTAGAGAAGAATGTAATACGGATAAAAGGATATTTTATTTGTTTGGCTTTTCCAAGTAACGTACAACTATAACAGAAATGGGTTAATGTCATCAACGAAGGCTTGGCCGCGTGCACGAATTATTTATTGTTTATTACAAGAAGGAAACTAAAGATTTTCTTATAAGATTAGTACAGTTTGGTTATTACGGAAATTAATGGTTTATAATGTTCACGTTCACAGTCCACACATTGCATTTCCATATTGTAGCATGCGTTATTGTGCCTAGGAAGGTCATCGAACAATGCTATATATATAGATTTTAATATCTAATATTTAAAGTTAACATATTATTATACATATACGTTTTAACAACAGTCAAAATGATGTGACAACATTTTACAAGAATAAATAAAATAAATAAAGTGTTTGCCAATTAAATCATAATATTATATAATGTTGTTTTAATGCAATGAGCTACACAACTACTAATTTTGAACTTATAATCTGACCGGAACAGGTGCATCCGATAGAGGTGACATTACTTTGTATATAATACATAGTTTCCAATGGTGACGATTTCTAGATATATATTATGTAGGATATATAGCGCGTGTCAATAGCGATTTAGTTAGTTTATATTTTTGTACAGTATTTTTATCCCATGAAGCTACGCGCGTTTTACTTATGGTTACCAAGTGTACAAACACGCTGTGAATGTGTGTGTAAGCGCAGGAGCTCTCGGTACCGTCCGGTCCGAGACAATGGCGAAGTCGGAAATGTGTGTGTGTGTGTGCGCGCGTGTGTGTTATGTGCTGACGCTACTCGTCTTCACGCACACATTCAGAGCGTGTTTGTACATTTGGTTAACACAAGTAAACCGCGCGTCGCTTCGTGAGATAAACATACTGTACAGAATAACAGAGCTAAGTGGAAACTTTAGTGATACATTACTCAATAATCTAGGTGTCGGAAAGTAGTGAATATGTTTCTAATGTACACAATCTCATCATACCACATACACTACGTATGTACATAAACCTAGTGAAGAAATGTTAATCTACTCGAAAGCGACAGGAAGAGCATCTCAACAGACAAACAGTTTTGTCTAATACGAAATACAGCTATTTGTAGATATTTGTTGCTTTTCCACTTCTTACCATCTGAGTTTTTCTTGGAGAGCGGTGTCTCTGCAACCGAGTCCTCGCTGTGCGCCGCGGGCGCGGGTTGCGCGCGCGCAGGCCGGCCCGCCGTCGCGCCTGCTGACCCACACACACGCTCACTTCAACACTGCACCCACAGTCATCTACCTCGTCTAGCTGCCTGCGCGACCAACCCCAACGGGGCTGCGACCGTGCCGATGATCCCCGAACATATTCTTGTAATTACCATAACTCATGTAATATTTATGAGACACCAAGTGATTGATTGTAATTACTGAGTATCTACGCCCTCTACCATCGGTCTTTTCCCCTGTCATAAGCATCAAACTGCCTGCCTGTCAGCTGAGTGTTTTTGTAATGTATATTTGTCTGTTGGGACGATATTGAACGGATTTTTTCGTATGTATACCTATGACATTGTTTATAGTATAAACAATGTCATAGGTATACATAAGCTAAATTCGGAATAAACTTTATACATATGTATGTCTATTTGAACTTATTTACACGTTGGAAGTGTTTAGTACACTAAGGGCACGTGACTTTAGTTTACAACTGGTACAACACAACTATAATAATATGCTATCTATAATTTCCTTAATATTTGAATTCTATTTTTAGGTAGAGGATTCTTCATATGAAAAATTGGTAGCTGTGTAGATCGGGCGTGGTGAGAGAACGCCGAAAATTTATTTGTAAAGCTTCAGATAGGAGCCCTGCGCACAGGGGGCTGCTTAAAGATTTCAAAAAAGGACAAAAAATAACGTGTTGTTCGACGCCGTTGATTTTCATCTCATCGTACGGGGCCTGACACAAAACGACTTAAATAGGCAGATCTGATGGAGATGTATTTTCCTAGCTAGGAATCGAATTCATAACATTTTCGGCGTTCTCTCATTACCTTCTTACCTACATAGCTATCAAGTTTTTGAGCTGAATATGCTTGCTGAAAAACCCTCTGGGCTCCCCTACCATAAGTACTAAACCTTATGAATATTTATAGCAGATTTAGAAATTTTGTAGGTGGAAAACTGACGCTTTCTAGCTACAACATAAAAAATATTATTATTTAGGTTAATTATGATAATACATACATTTTGTTTTGCATTATCCTATTTCTTTTTGAAATGTCAACTAATGCAAAATGGTCTTAAATAATAATATCTAACATCTTTTAAATTTAATTTTCCGCACCGTATAGCTTATGCTAAGTAGGATTCGTCTTTCATCTTGTTTTATATTACAGGGTTGTGGGAGACGTCTCGGATGGGGAATCCTTTTATACCTTCTTTGAAGAGGAGGCTTGTCATTAGTACTGAGCATCAGTATAACGATACAGTGACTGACATTAGAGGTTTCATATTTAGGATTCAATTAATGGATGTAACAAATGTAGAAGTGCTTACATCAGTTTATTTCAGTAAGTTAAGGGATTGTTCTTTTTTAATAATTTGCATATTTGTTAAAGCTGCATCAAAGAAACACCTAAATAATGAGGTCAATGCAGCGGTTGCTATTTAATGTCTCGGGCAAACTATTGATCCATTCTTTGTCTCTTTCTGACTAATATGCAAACGCTCTATGAATGTAGCTCATTGTACCTTAATAATATACCTACAGCAATATTCCAAATTACACATTATCATTACTGTACGGAGCAACTGCACCTGGAGTTGTGATTGACGGTTATGAGCAGGTCACTTCCTATTAGCTGCTACCGTTTGCTACCTGTAGTAGCGAGTTGTACCAAATTTTATTATTTTATAGGTACCTACAACTTGCATAGTAGTATGAAGAACTGTTTATCTGTTCTGTGACACGGGCTTGAACATTGATAAATAAATAAGTGCTACAAACTCACTCTTCTATGTATAAGTTCAATAAACAAAACGTGCGGGAATGTGTAGGGGGAATGGAAATACAGAAACTGACTGTTTTTATGACAGCAGAAGTTGTTTATACTAAAGGCGCTTCATGTTTTTGTGATCACCGAATGGCCACTAGGGGTTGGTTATCTAAGTTTTATTACGAATTAACTTCACAAGTGACACAAACACGTCAGAATCTTTTAGTTGTTGACATAGCTCATGTCTTCTTAAGTGTCCTTCGAATGAGAACAGTGAATAAGTGTTTTTATTTAACCTACTTAAAACGACCGAAAATGGTATACTAAGTAATAGAAATATAAGACAAATATACACTAGTTTTTTTTAATTTAGTCAGGATTCACAAACGGTGCTACGATAAAAGTTTTGTAGACAGACAGCTTTAGATCCCGCAGTCAGAAGTAATTTTATCCACGTTTCATTAGTAACAGAATGCTATAGTAAATTCCCCCAAGATTAACTTGAATTGAATTCAGTAGAGAGTACAGTACTCTACCTATTGATAATATTGACATGCACGGTTGGCAATGAACTGAGTTCCCAAAAGACACAATTACAATTATTGTGTATAAAGTATGGTGGAAAGGCTAGTATGTAGGTAAGTAATAAAAAAAAATCTTATAATTTAGTTATCTGCGTGGATATATATCACTCTAGTTTGATCAATATTATTATTATCATCGTTAATTGTAACATTTGAAGTTTGTTTGTACTTAAGATTCAAATAAAACTAAATATTTTTCATACTTTTTACCCTAATATCTAAGTAAATCTAGGTCATATTTAGTGCCCAGAAGAATATAATAATCTATCTTAAAACTGAGTAAATAAACATGAAGAGATATTTGAAATCATGACAAGTGAAGGCGGATGTCGACACAAAGAAGTCTGCAACATGCCTACAGTTGTTACTCTGATAGGAAAAGATATCCCACATTTTGAATCCTATTAAGAAAGTGTCACCAATCATCACCCACGTAGGTACTTAAGATATTGTGATGATAAAATACCTATAAATATTTTACAGGATTCCTATGAACTATCTGGCATGCATAATAAAAAATGCAAAGCAGTGTAAATACTTAGTTATTATTTATTTAAGATACGTAACCGAACTTAAAATTACAAGCTCTTTAAGGAAGCCATTCCAGTAACATGAGGTCGCTTGTATAATCTGGAAATTCATTGTGTGAACCGCGATCTATGATGCTAAATGAACGCAAGTCTTGCAGTCGGTAGAAATTAACGAAATTAACATTTCATGTTTTCATCTCTCTAACTTTAGCAGTTAAAATACGCGGAAGCAATTGTTATTTAGAAGCCACTCCGTCAAATGTAGGTATATAAAGCTTCTGATTGCGATACAAGTACAAGTAAGTACTGTAAAGTTTTCGAAGCGATATTTTAATCTACGCGGGTGCATTCTGATTCCAAAAAAAGTGAAAAATAATAGAAAGAAGTAGAAGGTAAGTAGGATGTCAGCAATCGTGTCTGGAGCTAAGAGACGTAGCCATTATCGCCGGAAGGTTGACATATAGTCCGGGCTGAAAGCTACGTCAACATGTTCGCTTTTCGTGTATTCACATATTCTGGAAAGTATTTACTAATAAGAATCAACAAGAAACGCAGCGGAAGTTTATCGACTGTAATATTGTCATGCCATAGTGCCGTCTAAAATATTTATAACAGAACCTTTAAAGCAGCTTTTCCAACAATGTAGTAGACAACACGCACGGTCCCCTCCCGACGTATGATTATCTACGGAACAGGGCAATAAATGACATCACACTCCATTCCACGAAACTCTTCACATGTCACACACACTGCACATCACTGCGCTAATTAAAACGGCTCGTCAATCTACAGTGTTGATGAATATTTGTCCTTTTTGTTGTGTTAGCAATTGAAAAAAGTTGCGAATCGAGTGCACCACGTTAATGGCTTGTAGTATGTACATGATGGATGTGGCGGCGAACATTTTACTATGTATTCAATTGATTTTTTTATTCCCAACTTGTCTTATTTAGCGATCTCCTCGCTTTATTTATTAGCCGATGCGTTGTCTTTTGTTGTTCGAATTTCCTCTTCTTTTGTTTTCTTTCGTGTTGTTTATTGTCTCTTAGTTACAGCCAATTGGATTCTTGTTGGTAATATTATAATCTTGTTAATCTGAACATTGTCTGCATTAATAGTATCATTTATGTTAGTGATTAACTTATATTCTTATGATCATCATCCATGCTGTGTGTTGATTCTAATGAAAATGAGTGAGATCGTCCGGTGCCTAGTAAGGGTTTCCCGTGTTGTTCATAAATGAAGTGAATAAAAGGTCTGTTAATCGCAATTATATCATGTATGTTTAAATGTACCTAGATAGAATAGTAAAAGATAATTTTAAATTATTTTGTAAAATTTGGATATATCATCATTGCTTAAAATGTAGGTTTATAAGATGAAATCTAACTTTAGAAAAGAGAATGCGAATAATAAATATGCCACAAACAATCTTACCAAGATTTTCAGCGCTGGCATTGACATCGTATCTGTGCGCGGGCTTGGAGTGCGGCGCCGGGGAGTGCAGGGAGGTGCTCTTGTGGCGGCGGATCGTCGGCAGCCGCGACACAAAGGATGCATTGTTCTTGAACGACGCACTCATCACTCGGCTGTCAAATATACACACACTCGTCACTGCTCGCTGTTAAGTTTTCCTCCAGCACGTTTTATGGCAAGTGCGAGCGTGCACTTGAATATCTGAATTTATTTGATGTTTTCGTCGAGGAAATTTAGAACAACTCTTTGCTTGTCAACGTTAACGGACTTACACTTAAATATCGATGAAAACTTTTGATTGTGGAAATGTGGAGTTTATTATTGATAAGGAAAATGTCAAAGTAATTAACTTCGTGGAAACGCGTTTGAGTTGCTGCTTGGAAAAGCTATTAACGTTGACCACGGGCGATCAATTACCTAGCTTGTGGACTGGGAAGTGGCACTTGGTGTATTTTCCAAGTGGCTATACTCATGGAGTGCTCATCGGCGGCGTAACAGCGCCACAGCGCCTGGATGAGTGTGGCGGCCGGCTGCCGGCGACGGATCATGTGCTTCTGACGTTGCTGCTGCTGAACTTTGAGCGCAAAACCAGAGCCCAGTATTCCCTGTTCATAACATAATATGTCTATATCGATTACATCAAATGATTTCCTACACAGTTGCTGAATATGGTCACTACCATATTCAGCAACTGTGTAGGAAATCATTTCTTTCATCTATATCTTATGTACAAGATTTTGAATTAATACTGAGGAAAATTAGCTTTAGTATCATATAGCAATTATTATAATTGAATGAAAGGATTAGATAGTGTAAGTGGTTCTCACGGCGGGCAGCGCGAAGAAGGAGATCCCCAGCAGTGCGCAGAAGGACGCGATGAACTTCCCCTGCCAGGTCTGCGGCACCATGTCGCCGTACCCCACCGTGCACAGCGTGATCTACAGCGTGACAACATCTTGACGCATACGCTATAACATATACCTACTTGTCTATGATTGTATCGAAACGTATACGCTGTATTGCTGAATCATAATAATAAATTACTGAACTATTTTCTTTAAACAGACTCTATAAAAATAACATTAATAACATGAAAGAACACCAAAGGATATAATCTAATTTGAGAGAGTAAAAGGAAACACTTACTACACCCCACCACAAAGCTTCGGCGAAATTTTTGAACTTTGTGTCCGTGACGTCTTTCTCAGCTAAGTACACCAAAAACGAGGCGAATATCAGCCCAAGGAACCCAATGTATAATGTAGTTATTAATTCCTGGAACAAAAATATTCTATTACAAGTTTTAGCAATTACTTCTTCTGTAGCCCTTAACCGTAATCAATTACGAGTGGACAATCTTAAATCATTTCTAACAGGAGGAAATTAAACTTTAATTGAAGAAGCGTAGCGTGACGTAGCAGGGCGAGCCGTAGCGCAACGTAGCATCGTAGCTTCGTAGCAATGCCTGTCGGGGACGTTCCTCGCAAAGGTCATGGGTCAAAGATCCTATTCCGTTTGCAAACTTATCGATATCATTCTACTAATGATTTCAGCAACTCAGTAAGTCGAATTTATTTAAGCTTTCAAGTCTAATATTCGATGTTCATTTAGCCGGAAGCAACCATTCCCGATGAAGGGCTCTTGAACGGAGATAGGGTTCCAGCAGATTTATCATCATCTGATTTTTTATTGTGAAGCTTACACAAACCCAAGTTGAATTGTAGACTCAAGCAGGATATAAGTTTGGGCTAATCGCTTTTATTTGACAATCTGCTTTTCAAGTTTGTAAAACTCCAACAGGCCTAAGGGTCATCAATGTTTCAGGACTAAGCTTCTAAAGTCCGGCTGAAAGTGGCAATATATTGTACATTTTCGAGGATCCGAGGTTGTGAAAACATTTTCTTTAATATTACATGTAGTACAAAATCTTTGTTGAACTTTTCTGCCTCCATTCCGAACCATTACCTGCATAGTGTAGGAGTATTCTGATTAGATTTCTAGATCGTGCACACTCTTGTCTAGGAAGTGGCCGTTTTGGCAGAAGCCAACACATACAGAATATATATCACTTGTTCTTCGGCGAAGGCAACATTACGAGTTTGCACGTCTTAGAAGAAATTCTGGGGCACGTAAAATATGTACCGGAGAATGTGGCATTGTGCCGGCCGATGTCAGGAGGGATACGGAATATGAGGGATTCTAAATACCAAGCATATCGACCTTTCGTCTGTTATTTAATCGTTTCATATATATTTATTTCATATTTACTTTCACTACTCTGTCCCATTTATATATCTGCAAAATACTTTGTTTGTACCGTTTAGTTCTATAAACCCAGACGATTTATTTACAAAACCAGCACAAATTGCTGCTTGTGACAAGATATTAGTCACAATAGACCGAGTAAAAATGTTGACCAACTTAGTCAATCTTAAGTAACAAAAGCTTTTGTTCATTAAACTGACATGGCTGTTATAAATTTTCATCGCTGCTACGTACGCTGACCAAGCAATTTTGTGTTATAATCTTATTCTCGGTAGCTACATTTTCCGCAAAAGTAATAGATGTAGTCTGAACATTTTATAGAGATGTAGTAAGTCAATTTTATGATGAAAACAAAATTGGAAATAAAACCAAGTATTTATATCCATTTCCTGACCGCACACCTTTAGAGCTATAAAGTCAGAAAGGCGAAATTTTGTGGCTGAAATTGTTACTCACACTAAAATATAGTACGAGCAGCGTGGTAGCGGCGCGTCCCCCGGGGGCTAACTCCGCACAAGTATAAACTATGCATGACGTAAACAGGCGAATAAAAGTCGTCCGTATTAAAGCTGATATTAGATATTAAATTAGCACCCGCCTGCATTGAAACGAGATGCCAGTGTTTGTGTTTACTTTAGAACGAAGCGTTCCTAAAGTCAATATTGTAGGAGCAGCGACGAACGCGCCAGTTGCTCCGGTTTATTTGCTCTGCATTGTGATCATGCAACTTTAACCTGAAGTGATTGTGAGTAGATATTGAGCCGCCACCTGACTACCTACACACAACTTGGACGGAGGAAATTGCGACCCACGTCGGCGATGCTTACTCAGCAAGGCTGTATACACCACTTTAATTACCTACACTAGGTAGGTCTGGGCGGCCTAAGTTATGATAACATTCATTCGAGAGATGGGTTTTTTATATCAGACGTTTCTTACCCGACTGCGGGACAGCAAACTGCTGGTTATGTTTTTATAAAATATTCTAAATAAAAAACAACAATTGCCATCAATATTACTATTAGATGAACCAAACGTTAAAACTGGGTTGCTAAGTAAGAAAAACTGCATTAATAATATAATTTAATAATTACGTCATGTTCTACGGATCCTCTACGCCGCGCTTGCTACGACCGCTACGACTGCTACGAGCGGGTGCTACGGACGCGGACCGCTACGTTTGCTACGACTGCGACTACATAGTCGGCGTGGAGTATGTTCCTAACTTAATTTAATGGTGAGCACTGTATATGCGTGTGTTTCGTGTATTTTTTATGATACGAGTATTATTATGTTATATTTCACTCTATATAGCTATTACTATCCATAAAGTAGGTACTCAATATACGAATAATACGGGTATTCATTTATACATAAAGTTTTGAAACTATGAAATGAATAAAGTTATGTGACTTATTATTTCAGTTAAGCTAGTGTAGCTCGATGGAGAGGACGAGACAACTTGGACGTCTTTCTGAATAAGTTACTATCGGCAAAAATTTATGAAAAAGCAGATAGTTTTTCTAAAAGTATTTAATAGTATTTAGGTATAATTAATTATACTTAAGAATAACAATTTCTTCTGCGTTGAACAGAATAAAACATATAAAACAAGTTATTTTTGTGGGACCGTACTCATTACCGTTCGTAATATTTTTCTTTTGAGGTTGTTGACATATTAAAAACCATCCTAATATTACATGATTAAAAGAGGTTTCCGTGCAAAACATTTAGCTTTAGCGTCGTCGTTGAAATATTATTTCGCAAGGGGATAACTTAGTGACGAGAAAAATACTCGAAACACGGAAATAAAAAAAAAACTGTGGGGACTTAATTTACATCATTCTTCTTTTTAGCGTTATCCGGCTCAACGCTCAACTTTTGGACTTTCTTTTTCACTTTCATTTATTAACTCGAATGCATTCAATGTTGACCATTATTTTGGAGTGGACATTACCGACGAGGAGTGCTGAGCAACGAACTGTCCTCGTTCACGATGCACGTTCAGCAGACATAAATGTATGTAAAGCGCAGCATATCAACATATTTGACATTCAGTTATTGCATCGCTAGTCGAAGTCGAGAAGTTTAAAGAAAAACCGGCCAAGTCCGAGTGGGACTCGCGGACTAAGGGTCCCGTACAACCAAAACTATTATAGAATTATTATTCACATGATAGAGGACATGCTAATACGTATTCTATGAAAACTTGAACTGGATACCTATAGCGGTAAACTGATTGATACAACCCTGATAAAGACTGACGGTGTAGGTTTAGTAATAGGTTTTCATCAGCGACACCCATCAATATTAATGAAAACTTAACAACATAATCACTGTAAGTAAGCAATGAGGACGTAATATTGATGACCTTTCAAAGTGAGGTTAAAGGTGAGGTGCGCCATATTTGCAAGCCCCGTTCGTTTATGAAATATGCATGAATGTAGAAGAAGCTAAAATAGTATGATTCTCATGGGAAAAGCGCGCGATGCTATGTATGTATACATACTAATATTCATTATGTAGGTATGTTACCAGCGAAAAATAAATCGCATAATAACGGAATTATTATTAAAAACGGTTTTATGGTCTGGTTTTTTAAATATTCACTCATACGCCAGTTCTGTAATGGTGAAAGTATCGGTTAATGAATTTTTCATGGCCCCACGAGTTTTACGGCCGTACTGACGTCACAGCATATGCATCATACGTGTAGACGCGTCGTCGAATGACGCTTTTATGCCTGTGGCATTAAACTTTAATAATAGAAAAGTTATTCGTAGAATCAGACGCATCGGAAAGACATAGGTGGGGGAAAATATGCCTATTATTACAGACCGAGTTTCCGCCGCAAAATTACAAGGTGAGCTCTGTGACAAGTGACAAGATGGAACACTTTATTTCATTCTATAGTAGTTTTCTTACAATACGTTCGCTATTTCTAAAGATAGATGATTTTAAAATGAAATAAATGTTCCTTTTGTACTGCGAAATATGGAAATGATTTAGTAAATGGTATTAATTTATTTAATGGAACATTAAAGATAATCAAATAACTAAAACCTTAAGCTGAATACTGCATTATATCTTAACTGAGATGCACGAAGTGTATTACCCCGCTCTCGTAATGGAATCCCTGAGGATCATATATATGTAGCAAATTCATTTAGTGAAGTAACTTATTACGATCAAATATCAGCAATAAAATCACGTTGGCAGTTTTATGCCTTTCCTAACATTATGTTTATTTATATTTACGGTCTGGATCACTACAGCTCATTAGTATCTCGTTAAATATCCGTTACGTAAATTCATATAAAAGTGCTCTACTCGGCAATCTATTTACAATTACTCACGAATAGAAAAACAGTTTGTACATGAGTATAAGAATATCGGGCATGGTGTTGGTGAACTTATATTTTTTTACGTCTGATAATCAAAGTAATTATATTCGTAAAGTCGTATTTATCTGGTTTGAAGTGTAAAGTTTTGTATGATGTTTAACGTGAATATGTCTGCTTTTAATTAGTTAGTATCTACCTACTTCGATAAATTAAGCAAAGTTAATCTCTAATAATTAAGAGTTTTTGATAAACGATCGCCCCAACAGCTAAGCTATTAGGACTGGTAAATTCTGATTAATGATTATGTTTCTTTTTAGATTTGGATCCTAAATTAATTATAAGTAGAAGTATATAGTATTGCATTGATGAAATACCTAATTGAATAAGTAGATAAGATAGTCCTGTTAAACGTACGGAGCTGTGAGTAATAAAAATTAGAATGTATGATATCGGGCGCTTATCATAATGGAACATGTCGTAAATTTCGGCTGAGGGGAAAGGCTGACGCTGTAGGTAAGCGATAACTTTCAATGCCTGTCAGTCAATCGTGCAAAATTTTCAAGCATATCATCATGGCAATACGAACATTATTATTATTTTTTATCCTCAACAGAAAAGCTCTTGGCCTGCATCTCATCTGATGGTAAGTGATGATCAGGCTGAAGATAGAAGCGAGCTACACCCGGAATCCTCAACCACCGAGGAACTGGCTATCTTACCTCTAACTGCCGAAACACAATGGCGATAGACTTAAATAAGATGGTGGTAGCTAGCCAGGCGGGCTAAGAACAAGCAGTATCACCAATCAAACCGAGCAGAAAATTTTGCCCCCACTGGGTATCGAACCCGGGACCTCTGGGTCTGAGACCGGTGGTCTAACCACTAGACCACAGAGGCGGTTAAAGTTATACAAGTATCTATTGTGAAATGTAATTCGTTATCTTGACACTGCAGAAGGAATTCCATATAATCTATACCTCCGTAGTATAAACTCAAAAGTTAATTTGCACAACAACGATGAGAAACAACGAACTTATAACGCAAGATCAACTTTGAATGTTAAAGTTCAAGCTAAGCAAAGATGATTAAAAAATTCTGAATATTTTGCGTATAGCACTTAAAGTAGGTAGTGTTTGATGGATTATGTGCATAACCATCTAGTTTTATTTTAGTGTTGTCAGGGGTGGACGAGCGAGACCGAGCTCAGCCGGATCTACTCAGTTCAAAGCGGTCCTCGGTTTTAGTCAGCTAGCGAGGAAAATGAAGATTAATTAAAAAAGAGACCCATTCGTAATTATATACAAGTGTACCTACACAGTTTTTGGGCAGATTATATGACAGTGAATTCATAATCCCAAGAACATAGAAAATATGGTACATCGCACGTATTTAAAATTGAACATAAAATTAACGTAGATACCTATTTATTGTTTGTTTCAAAATCGAAACAAAGTTAGGTAAAACAAAAAGGGTTCCTGTTGGATACAGAAATACCTATATAATCCGTTGTATTTATGTTAGAACCCGAAACCTGCGCACAACACGTGCCGAGGTTGTGTATCGTAGCTGGCCCTACCTTCGTCACTGCGAAACTTATAAATGTAACCTATTGTACGCCGAGCAGACTAGATTACGGTTCCGTTCGTTTTTCCGCAGTCGGTCGTGGCCTAGCTATGCAAATTTCTTGAAAACGTTCCGCTTCCACAAAGAACCGCTGCCTACACACGTATAACTACAGTCACTTAATAGCTACACGTTTTGTGCTTTAGTGTACAGCTCTATATAGATCCCCTCTATTGACATTTTATTTTATGTTTTTGTTGTTGTTCGAAGCGACGGGGTTGATCACGACACTCGTTTTTTTACGTGTCTTCGGAATGAAAAATATCTTTATCTATAACCAGCTTGATCAATTTCCCAATATTGTCTGCCCTACGGAAAGGATACATATGGAACTAGTTTGCAGTGAGATACGTGTAGTCCAAATCCGTTTGAATCAGTTCTATTAGATTATGAGTATTGATGGGTGGACTGTGTGCCCAGCGGGGGATTTCATCGAACCTAGAGCTATGCCTGTAGCTTTGTATACCAGTACTTTGTGTAGAAATATGTTCACTGTGTTTTGTTTTTTGAATATTCGGGATTTTAATATTTTTAGCATCAGTACACTCAGGTATCTATGCAAACTTTTTCTTAGAGTAGCTCATTTCGTATTCCGTAGCTTCAGAATACAATGCCTTCGCACTACTAAATGTGGCATAAAACCGAGACAAACCGTCTAGTCAGATAATGTCATCGCTCGTTCTCAAATTATGACTTGACAAAAGAGGAATGATCTGCGTTCAGGGGAGAACAATTGATAGAGAAAGTGGCAAATCCAATTTTATTATACCCAGTGTTATTCAACAAAGCAATGTCATTTTTTCATTGTTACTCGTGACTCACTCCATTATCTCTTTGTGTGTTCTGTGGCCTGTCATTATGGTAAGGGAATGAATGTAAGCTATTTGTTATCATGATCGTATCGGTTAATGAATTACCTGTCGATGTGCGTACACGACAGAGCCGAGTAGTTTCCAAGTGCCGCCGCGACGGTCCATGCGCACCATTCGTAGGATTTGGAAGAAGCGCAGTCCGCGCAGCGCAGACGCAGCGAACACCTGCCCCGATGAGCCCATGCCCAGGACCACCACAGATGCCAGTATTGTGGTCACATCTATGTACAAAACCGGCTGTTATTATTTTTTACTGGAAAAGTGTATCACAATTTCAATTTCAACTGTAATTTAAACTGTAGAACCAAAGATAGGCCATCCACATACAATTTCTGCCCAAAAGTTAAGCATACTACAGTATAGTATGCTTTTTTACCTCACTAACCCTCTAGCTTTATTCTTTTGCATTAGAATATTTATATTCTTAATACTTTTGGAGGTCAATCTCAATAATTTTGCAAAAGCAACTTGAACATTTTATAGCTTGACCGTAAATAAATAAAGAAAAAATCAAACAAAGGAAAGTTACACAGACTGTTTTAATATTTATACAGGGAGCCGGGAGGTATCCACTTCGTATCTATATACTTGCATGCACGAAAAAGGAAGAAGGGGTAATTACCTACTTAGTAAGTAACAAATTGAATATGCTTAAAACAACAAAGCACTTTAACGCCTTTCCCCTTTCAAGTAATAAACCGGTGGAATCCAGAAAAGATCTTTCCCATCAAAGTTTATTTAATATTGGCAGTGATTACGTGTACCAAACGGTATCAAGTTTTTGAGTAAATTGGGTATGCCTTTTATAATATTAAGATTGACTATTAAGTCTCCATAAATGTATCAAAAGCCTATTCTTCGTTAATTGGCTTTGCAATAGAAATCAAGTTTTTAATTTTATATTTGGAGCGAGCGGCAATGGTTCACCACGCGAATGTTGGTGCTGCAACATTAATATATAATTGGGGGACGATGGCAGCGTCCACTTTATTGTCCTCGGCAGTGTATCGTGCGGCTATGTGTGGCGGTTACTACGGTCTCGAGCGGCCTACTCCCCAGAGAGCGTAAAGCGGTCGCACGAAACTGGTGTCAAGGGAGCGCAGGCCGAAAATGCGAAGGTCATAGCGGATTGCTCGCACCTGAAATAGGGTCACTTCGTCACGGTTTATAGACAAAACGTGACTTTCACTTGGAAATGTTGAAGATGAAAGTACATAGAACACAGAACTACAGCATTTTTTCCAACTCCCTTCTTTTATGATATTTGTTTGGCATTCTCAAGACATTTTCTTTGACGATTCTTAGAGGTCGTTGAAAATTATGTTTCTTCTGTTTTGTTCTTTGTGTGCCGTGTTTGTTTATTTCATACCGTCCTTAAGTTTTGTCAGGGGCATTGTTTGTGTTTTTCACACCACTGGAGCACTTTTGAATAGCGAAAACAAAACGAAAAATGTTTTCTTAACTCAACACTAATATTAGCTAAGTAAATATCACTCCAAATTAGTGAAACAGCACAACGCAAGCTGTAGGAATATGTATACATAATCAGCCTATTAATGTTCCCACTGCTGGTACACAGGCCTCCTCTCTGTGAGAGGGAGTGGGCTGTAATCCACCACGAGGGCCCAGTGCGGGTTGGTAGATGTCACATGTCTTCGAATTTTTGGTTCTAAGACATCCTCACGATGTTTTCTGATGGTTAAATTATTTACACAAAGTAAAGCGCTTGCTTGGGTTCGAACCCACGATCTATGGGGCCATTACCACTGGGCCAGCACTGCTGCTCAAGGAATATGTATAATTTGTTAAAAATTCCTCCAACTCGTTGAGTATTAGTAATCGAGAACTCCCGCAGGACACTTAGTTACAACCACAATCAATAGTTCGACCGTCCATACCATATTACTATTAACAGTATCGCGGAAATGATACCTAGTTGTGAAGCATCTACATATTTTATTGCGCTTTGTAATTTTTTTTATTATACAACTAACAACAATTACAGAGGGTACTAAATTAAATAACTGACTGCATACATATACATACAAAATCAAAATGCATACTTAGGCGTCCAAGTACGAGGAGTACCTACACATAGCTTTAAGGCTTTTGCAGACCAGCGCGAGTTGTCGCGCGACGCGACACGAACAATACAATTTTTATGAAAACTTCACGGTATAACAATAATCGATGTCGATGACAAGTCGCGCTAGTCTGCACAAAGCTTTACATTTTATTTGTTGGTAGGCTATTCTGATACTTTGCTTAATTTATCAATAGCATGGATTTAAAAGGCTTACTTATAATTTAATTTCACGTCCCTATGTTCAGATTTTACCTTCGTTAATATAAGTACATAATTATAATTGACTCACCTATAATACAAAACGGGCGCCTCAAAAATTTGAGGCGACCTATTGAGCCTTGATACCGGGACCTGCATCCTGACGACCATAACCTACGAAAACAGACAACATATCAGAAAGACATAATACAAGTTGCGGTAAATAAATACTTACTCGGTATAAAAATTCAATCATCAAAACATGAGTATGCCAATAAATTAACAATGGAAGGAAGCCAACGAGTGAAATATGGAAATAAGGAATTTAAATAATTAGCACCAGCTTATATTACTTAGAATTTTACATAATATTGAATCTAATAATGTATTTTAATTAAGTTGCTGGTCACACCTCTGGTCTAACATAATATTACTTTTCTTTTCGTAGCAAATAGCTGATCGAAAAGAAAAACACCCGTAATATGTATCGAGCTCATTGACGTGTCACTGTTATTCTGCAGCTGACCCGTGTTACACTTGCGCTTGATAGATAGATAAAATAAATAAAACAAAAGAAAATAATGGACTGGGAGCCCACTGTAGGCAGAGTAATCCGTCTACATTGAGTGACGAATTACCTACTTCACGCGCGCAAAGCTCTCGGAACTTATCTATGAGAGTGTTGTTTGCTGTGTGTATCTCCTCAAACAACACACAGCCGCTGTAAAACGATAGCGGAATTGAAACTAGAGATTGGCAGCTCTTTGTGCACCGTTTTAGTATTGAAAGAGAACTTGCCTACACCGCGATTTGACGTGTGTATAGTCATTCTCGTAGCCAACATTCGCAATATTTATCACATTCAGTTAATAGCAGTTTAAAGTTGACTTACCTTAAAAAGAATTCGATGGCGAACCAAATTACAACTACTGTCTCCATGTAGAAAAGGACAATTCCTGCTTTTGCTTCGTACTCTTCAATTGTTGAGAAAACTGACAGCGATAAACACATGAACACCATCAGAAACCTGAACAGAGAAAATATGACTTTAAAATGAATGTGTTGTGAACTATGACCTTAACACGTAGGCGATAGGTTGGTGTAGAACGCTGGATTGCTGGTGAAGCTATCAGAATCTGACGTAATCGAATGTCGACACTGAATATGTTAGTTGATTGTCGAATAGGATTACGAACGTTCCTATTTAACTCGTACGATTTAATTCGCAGCTGTAGTGTGTAACTGCATGAATGTGATTACATGGAAAGATGCCGAATCTATTATTAAGGCGGTGTTACTAGTACTCATAACTGTATTTCTGGAAATCTACGCGAATTAAAAATCTAGGTAGGTATACTAATTAAACGTGAGTTATTTTAAGCTAAACGTTCTGTAATATAATTTCAGCTTTGAAATGATTTTAGTACCATCTATATAAGCGCCATTTTCGTACCTAGCCGTAATTTTTGTTGTGATTTATTACTAAACGAATACGCACCTACACGATTATTCCTTTATTCAAGTTTGAGTGCTTATTAAGTACAAATTCTGTGTTTTATACTGTAATAGTTTAAAACTCAGAATTTGTTGAGGAGGATATGGCTGCCGCTAATTTTGTGTTAGTATCTATCTATATCTATTACCTATACATATTATTAATAAAAGTCATTTTCGTGTCTGTCTGTGTGTCCGCGTGGTACTTATAAACTACCGTCAACTGCCCACTTGCCTGGCGTCTTATGTTTGCCTATAATGAACAAGATATCTTTCATTTTACTTGTATGGGAATCGAAACTTAAAGCTCTCTAGTTAATTGACTCAGGCGTGACCTTGCGGAAATCCATCATAAAATACAATAGACGATGTATATCTAGTAACTTAATCCGCTTAACCGTTCTTAAAGAGTTAGAGAACCCTGCAAGAAATCGACACGTGTTTCGCCTCTCAACGAGGCATCCTCAGGACGACGATTGACCTGTTGCGAACTCGGACACGAAGTGTTATCAACGCGAGCCGAACGCAAAGTGAGCTTCAACCGCCCGTCACCCCCACTTATATAGGATCGCTTATCGGCCCACCTCGGCCGGGATCGTTATCAGTGCGATAAGCGAACAATCGCAACAGTGGTGACCTCGGAATACTCGAACGAACGAATGAACGATGAATGATGATGTTGAACGAATTAAATACGAGTATTCCGAGGTCACCACTGTTGCGATTGTTCGCTTATCGCACTGATAACGATCCCGGCCGAGGTGGGCCGATAAGCGATCCTATATAAGTGGGGGTGACGGGCGGTTGAAGCTCACTTTGCGTTCGGCTCGCGTTGATAACACTTCGTGTCCGAGTTCGCAACAGGTCAATCGTCGTCCTGAGGATGCCTCGTTGAGAGGCGAAACACGTGTCGATTTCTTGCAGGGTTCTCTAACTCTTTAAGAACGGTTAAGCGGATTAAGTTACTAGATATACATCGTCTATTGTATTTTAAAGCTCTCTATGAAAACTCAAAATTTCGATTGCCATACAAGTAAAATAAAAAAGATATTAAAGCTTTTTCATTATAGGTAACCGTAGGACGCCAGGCGAAGTTAGGGCAATTGACCGGTACGCAACGGATTTCGATACAGTAGTGTTCACCATGATTTAGAGAATTTATTCCCAAACGTTTATGTGTGCGATACATTCATAGTTAACTTGCAAATAATAAAGAAATCTTTGTTTTGTCAAGTCGTAAAAACTGTGCTTAGCAGGAACGGGTCGCTAGTAAATAGTATAAAACAAAGTCGTTGTCGTGTCTGGCTGTGGTAACTGCGTTGTTTTTCTAAACTACGCAACTGATTTTGATGCGGTTTTCATCATCATTTAAAGAATTCATTAAAAGAAAGGTTTATATGTATAAATTATTCTTAATAAACTATAATAAGTATAGGTACTAAGGAACTTTTGACGTGGTTAATAGAAATGTGGTTCGGCATCGCCTCAACTCGAGCTTTCAGGATTCTTTCTATCTGACTACATCCTGTACATCACACTCGTCTCCACAGAGTAGGCAACTCGTCGGTCAATGTATACGCTTTTAACACAAACTTCCCGTTGACATTCGAAACTTACCCATTATACGATTTAAAAGCTGTATTAAAACGAAACTTTGTAAAAAAGGGTAATTGTATACAATTTCAGATTATTTAGAAGATTGGGATTGAGCTGCTCGCTCGCTAAGCCTTGTGATAAAACCATAAAACTTAACATTATAATTATTCTGTAAAATCATCAAAATATACCAGTTTATACATTGACATTGTTGAATATTACATACAAAATGACATGATTACTTTAAAAGTGATTCCAATATCCTATTTACAGAATAAACAATTTCATTTCACCGTGCAGTGATTATACGTGTACGTCGACCTTTAGACAGTGTATTTCGTTTGTTTTCAGTATGATTGATGCCAATAAAACATTGATATTCGCTGCTGAATTTCCGGCTTTGTTCGAACCCAGGCTTTATTGTCTGTATCCGATCGGAACGTTATGATTTAGTTCTTTTTCCCAAAATACAGAAGAGTAAGTACTAAGGTACCCACTACTTAAAAGCGTGCCTCATTGCGTTGGTAATTTAAATCAAAATAATATGGCAGTATAGTGGCATTAAATAATTATGATATTTCTTTAGCATAACATTAATTTAAAAACAGATGAAGTATCTGGTCATGGCACATGTTAAATTCTAAACAGAACAGTTTAAAACATCTCACGTTTAAATTCGGGATTTGGGTCGCTTTAGGAAAGTTGCTTGACATGCGGATACGGTAGACTTACACGATCATATGATAGAGAACAGCCTTAACACCTCGAGGCCGTTCAAGAAAATTGTAGAACTTGGACTGAAGGCGGCGGTAACGCGCGTCGCGTCGCGTGGCGCGGTAGCTGAGCGGTTTGCCAAGCAGCGACATCCGCGGCGTCGCCAGCCGGTCGCCGCCACTCTTACACTCACTGCAACCAACCACACCGCAACTACGCTCAACCGAGCCACATCACACTTCATCTAAAATGTCAATTGTCGTTAAATCAATTGCTGCCGGTGTTGCACCACTGCAACGATACCGCAGCCACACTGTACCGAGCCTCAGCACACTTTCGCAATAACGGAATTTGTATCAATTGCAAGTATTTACTGGCAGTTGAATCAAATTCATATAGAGAGCACGAACAGATCGATGCAATTGCGATAGTTGCAATCCGTCTGCTATTCACCATTCACCAGGTCGCCATTCGCTGGCGATCTCAGACGGATTGCAACTATCGCAAGTTCTTTTTAGTTTCTGTATTCTATATTGAATATACTGTAACTTGTTAACTGCAAACGAGCAGACCGTCTAAATGCGCGCATTAGGTAAGGTCGGTCTGTCGGTGCCCTTTTCACTACTCAAAGACTTAGGTAGGTATAAATATTTGGAAGGGCAACTGTGGGCTAAAATCGCGGCAGTTAAAATAATTTTAACGTCGGTAATTTATTACAACCGTGTTCCCCCAGGATTATAAGCTATAGCGGTCTCTCGGAAAGGTCCTTATTCAGCAGTGGTGGATAATGGATATACTGAAACACATTGTTGTGTCATATATTCCTAAGTAGGTACTCATATTGTATTTTGAACTACTTAAGTTTTTTTTTTTTTGAAAAACTGTGCTTTCTACTTATTTAACGTTTTTCTTATACTACTTGTTTAGTACCGAAATGCAATCTTTTCTTATAAAAATTTAGCTCACCCTGTTCTAAGCCATTTAGTCAAACATGCTGGTCTAAATAGGTGGACACCTATGTAATAATGTACCATGCATTAGCGATCGCAATAATATGACTAAGGAGGAAAAGTTAGGTGCGCAGGAAGGGGGGTTTCAAAAATAGACAATTCTAGAATTGGGTAGGGTGCCGACAGCTGTTAGGCCCGTATTGAAGCACCTCGGGCAAAATGGCACAAGGTTACATATATACGAGTAGGTAGTTGCAATCGCAGAAGCCTGACCTTAAAGGAAGTGAACAATATGTAACCGATCAGTATAAAATCCAATATAAACGCTACACCACCTGTAGCGTAACGGATAGTGATAGATAAAATAGACAATTCTAGAATTGGGCTGCTCACGCAACTGAATACAAACCACTGAAAACCTGAATAGTCAGTGATGTTATGCAGCAGGACTACCTTCAGGGCGCAGGTTGTGGTATAGACATTCTAACGCAGCCTACTGAATATAGATATAGGATAAGGGTCAACAAAAAGGTTTTCTAAAAAATCCGGTCCAGTGTGATCTTGTAAAGAATCCGGGCGGTACAAACTAAGCTCTATGTGACCAGCAGGAATAGTACATTTTGATGCAAGTGTCCAATGACAAATGCTCACGCGATTAAATTGCGTTTTTCAACTCACTTTGCAAGGAAACAATAATTAATATTTCATAAACATAATATTTTGCGCATCTTTGACTACTTAGTACTAGTAGTGTTATCTTTATTATGAACCTAAAAGCGGTGCAATAAGAAACAGTTTTCCAGCAAATGGGTTGAAAAATTCATTCAAAAAAGTATTGAACACGTGTGCCTTTTGCTTTGCATTCCCGCTCTAAAGCTGGAAAATACGCCACAGATAACCAAAAACCGGCCAAGTGCGTGTCAATCCACGCACAATGAAAGGTTCAGTTGGGATGAATTTATCCCAAGATTAGTTGAAAAACATGTTCTGCCATAGATTTGATACATTCCAACTGCAAACGTAAGTTTGTATTGTACCTACGTACAATATCGAGAGATTTACCATGATATTTTAAGCTCAAAGATTTCTTATAGGGTTTTTTTTTTTTTTTACCCTCGACCGGGAAGCTCTTGGCCTGCATCTCACCTGATGGTAAGTGATGATCAGGCCGAAGGTGGAAGCGAACTTCACCCGGAATCCTAACTACAGAGGAACTGACTATCTTATCTCTAACTGCCGAAACACAACAATGCTGTTAACATTGTTGTTATGGCGACAGACTTATATAAGATGGTGGTAGCTAGCCAGGCGGACTTAGAACAAGCCCTACCACCAACCAAACGGAGCGAAAAAATTTTGCTTCCACTGGGAATCGAACCCGGTTCGGTTTTCCTGTAATCTATGAGTAAAAACCGTTCTGTTTTTTTTACAGCCAGCTAGACGCACGAGTGATCCTATAAGGGTTTCTTTTTTCCTTTTGAGGTAGGTACAGCACCTTAATAGACTAGTAAAAAATGCGTGTTGTTTTTTTAATCTCAGTAAATGGCATTCATGTTTTAAGTACGTACTATGCCTAAAACATAATATTTGCTTCTCCTTCAACTTTCAAAAGCACGGCGGCGCGTGAAAAAAGCATTCACAAGTATTATATTAATAAGACTATTTAAGAAAAATTACGACTTAAAAAATAAAACTCTTCTTCATTACTTGAGTAAAATAGTAATTTTGTTTCGACGCCGCCGGTTATACTTAATTAATGCGAGGCACAAAATACAAGCGATGGTCTTGCCATCAAATTAAAGGAAAAATACATAGCAACCTTCGAAAATTTCATCCAGTGGAAGAACAGCAAAAATGCCCAGTATTTTATTGAAAATTTATTTTTGGGTTTCTTCAAAAAAATACAATACTAGCACGCTATGGAGTATCTATTCCATGTTAATAAGCAAAATAAGTGATAGTTTCAATAAAAATATTTCATTAGCGAAATAAATTTAGCTCTTCCATTCCCATTTTATTTTTTTTCCTTTAAAATAGACCGTACTTGTACATAATATATATATTTTAATGTTAGTCTGTATTTTTAAAACAACATGTCTTTACATAGTATAAAATGAAGTCGCTTCCGCTGTCTGTTCGCTTAGATCTTTTAAACTATTCAACGGATTTTAATGCAGTTTTCAGCAATAGATAGAGTGATTCAAGAGGAAGGTTTATATGTATAATAAATACATATTATAGTACAGAATAGAGTCCACACGGGCGAAGCCGCTGGCAGTAGCTAGTATAAAATAAGTTTGTGTTCTATTTATTTTTTCTCGTGAGTGTGTTGAAAAACACGGTTTGACTGTACGTCCTATGCTCGTGTACGCACACTTGCATCAAAATGTACTAATATTTCATATATTTTAACTAAAACATTATAACCATCTATTATTATCATACGAGTAGAAATACAAGTAATACAATATGTATATTTTACAGAGTTATTTAATACCTACAGTTTTTTTTATAAGAGTTCAGACTAGGAATCTCTACTTACTTAATAGTTTCACATTACGACAACAAGTTAGCATTTTATTTTATTCATATTAAGCAATTAATCTTAGCAGTTTCCCTGTACTCCCTTGACAAAAATACAGACATTACTTTAAAGTTGTCTTTGCGGTGCAAACAGCTTTTTTGCAGAGTAAAATTCAATAAAATCGCGTGCCATGGAGACCGAGAGCTTTGTTTAAAATAATTCCGCTGCCTCGGCGTCCAATGTACGACTCGAATACAAAACACAAAACTAAGCAAACCACCCCTACAGTAATTTTATAGCTATAAAGATAATTACCACCACACCGACCCAAACTTAATGCTTTTGTAACATGTACTAAGAATACAACAATATTTACCACCACATTATGCATCGTTTAGAAGGAAAACTGACTGAAAGCGGTTGTTAATATATGTTATCTAAAGCTTTAGGTTTATGTTACACGTTAAAATATTAAATTCGATTTTGCTGGTCTAGCAAAAATTAATGTTGATTTGTTAATGCAGTGAGCCATACGATAGCAAGTTGCTTGCGTTATGCTTAGTAAACGCTCGTTGGTGCGACTACAGTTCAGTTTATCAACACGGCGGAAACGCGATGAAATCGCGACGATAAACTTGCCTTCTCGCCGGTGCACGGTGGAGACGGTCCTATCCACAAACATCGTATTACTTCTAGCTACCAACCGCTACGCGTCAGCTTTCATTTTATGAAATTGGATAGTTGCTACCCTTTACGAAGCGTACCGTAACATACTCGTACATGTATAAATACACAGCTGTACGAAATAAAATATTTTCTCGTCTGAATATTGCAGGATACTTTTTCAGCAAAAATGTTGTTCTATAGGTATTGGTTTCATCAAAGTTTTTCATAATTTAATTTGATCCACTTACGCTACGCTTCATACAGGAATTATATCTACACAGATATTAAGAATAAAAACTGGCACTAATATACAGCTTTACGATCACAATCAGGCCTACGAAGCAAGAACAAAGGAATCGGATACTCAACCCACATATTAATGAACTATTCGAGTGGGAGTTAGATACCGCACCCTATTAAAATTAAAATCTATTCTAATTACATTATATAGTACAAAATACGTAAATCATTACAATAAGATCTCTTGCAAAGTTGCAATTATCACTACCAACGTGTTATGTGACCTTTGTATCAGCTTTTCGTTCGATTTCGGATTCAATCTATTGAAATATAATGGATGTGCATTTTCTGTGTATATCCCAACCAGTGTTTAAATTAACAGCTTTTTTACATACCTCAAGTACAATAGGAGTTTTTTTGTTTCCTCCCCATGGGATAGCTTATTGTGTGAATATTTAGTAGTGAAAGTAGGTACTTATAACGTGACCTCAATGTCAAATTAAGCATACAAAATTAGGAACAATTTTGGGTTAAGTAAAAGCTGTTTTCGTGACATTATGGCAAGAATTTATTCAGTGGGTGCTTACGAAAATTTAGGTACGTGCTACTATGGCCCGTTTGTAGATATATGGGCTCCTTGGCGATTTAATTACATAGTTGCTATATTTATTGAACGGATATCTATCGAAACTTTCTGGTGACAGTTATAGGAGGTAAGCCGTCTTCGAGAATGGCATCCTAATACTTAAACAAGACGTTATAAGACGAAGACGGTATACTTACTTAAGCCGACATCAAAGTCCGTGTCAAAGTTTTGCCCTTAATTCAGCTCACGATGAATATAATATCGTGTATACCTAGCGAGTTAATTACGTTGGCGTGAAAATTAGCCATGCTGCTAAATGAGTTTCGGTGATGGCGTGCATATGTTGTAGTTTATTGCAGATGTCGATAATACGTGCGTGTGTGTTATTTATTGACATTTTTGTTATTGTTTATGAACGGGCATTAAGATTAGCGCAATCGTTTACATTACCAGCATTTCAAAGATTACCTCGATGGTCTTAATAGTAGAGTAAATATAGAATTCAGAATAAGTAAATACAATGTTGTATGAGAGAAGAGAATTAATGTAGTTTTAGTTAATTGATGTGAGATATGCATTCTCTAGGGCTTGTTCGTAACTGATGGTAAATACTGTAGAGTCATATTCGCTTCCAATTAGCTCATTTAATGGACTAGCAGTAACATTTTCGTATTTTTTAAACTACTTTTATTTACGTAGATTCTGGTCTTGTGGCAGCGAGCAGGGCTGCAGTTTCTGATCCTGAGTTTGATTCCAAGGACTGGCAAAAGTATAATTGCATTTTTCTGTAAGAAAAAATCTTATTTATAGCCGGTATATTGTAATGTTGGCTTATAAATGGCACCTAGGTTGGCTAGCTAATACTATTGTGGAGAACTATAGAATTATAGATGGACCTTAGCACACCTCTGCCAAAACTATGTTTGCTACATCAAGATTATAATTTCCACGCATCGTTGGCAAAATTATCCGTTTCAATGGAGCGTGCGTTTATTTCCGCTCGGTGTAACATTTATTTTGGAAAATACTTTATTGTATTACAAGAAATTGATTCTGTCTACGATTTCAATAAAATAAATCATTAGTCGAAACGAACTACATATAGTGAGAGGTGAAATAATAGATTATTTCCCGATATACTTGAGGGAACGGAGTTAAAGCGTAGGTAGTGATAAAACAGACACGACTCAATGGTTGTAATGACCTCGTGCCGGTGCGATCCCCGGGGATCACGTTTTGATCCAATCTTATTTTTACTATCCATAAATTATATTGGATAGCATCTTGTGCTTACCCGCAGTAATTGTTTGCAGATGGTCACGTTAATATTACGAGGTGATCTAGGTCACCTGACAACACCTATTAAGCAGACAGTAGGTATTGAGGAATATATCAATTCGTAAAATCGTTACCCATTATTATGTCTTGTACGAGTAGTCAAAAATCTATCTGAATGGACACTACAATCAATCCATGCTCATAAATGATAATAATTAGTTCACCGAATTGTATTTAAATAGTGGGTGATGTTTTCTCAGTCGAGGCAAATCAACCTAAACCATGTTATTTAGTAAGATACTTGCGCCTGTTCTCTTTTTTTTTTAACTATTAACGTGATTTTTATTATAAAAACTATGAATATAAATATGAAATTCTAAAAGAATTGTTGCAATGAGAACGTTTTATATTCTCAACAGTTCGTTGGATCTTAACTGACCCAAGCATCGATTGCTCGAGAAACGAGAAAGTTTTCACTGAAAGAGTCATTTTCCAATGGACGACTTGTCGAGTGCTGACGGGGCGCCATTCAACGGTTCCTACAATTCTAGAGCACCCCTTTTTATATGAGTAAAAGACCGTCAGAAACAAACTTCGCTAGCTCCCCCTTGTGATTGGCCAGTGAGGATATTATTTCCATGAACTCGTCATATTATTGCGCAAGGAAAATCAATTTGGGTTTACACTTCAGTACATGAAGAAACGGATTTATCGGCAAAACGATCTTTTCGGTGGAACGAACGTCAACAAATTATACCTGTGACAAATCGTTCGGTGCCAAATTGAATTTCGATAAAGCGTTCACTTTTGTTAATTATTTACAAATAAGATGGCGGTTTATTGTTAACATGTCTGAAATACTGTTTGTGTATTAAAGATGATTGTGTATGAGTATGTACAGTAGGGGTCATTAGTGCAGTTACAACTTTAAAAAATAGTAGATTGACACTTCGCTTTAACTTACGACCTTCTTATAATAAGTCATTTCTATACTGTAGACACACACTCTCATTAGTTTACAAATTATTGTATTCCATAAATTCAAACAGTTTGGTATATGGCATGATAGCTAAGCGGTTATCAAGTTTGGGTTAGCGCGTTCATGTGCAGCGAGTCGCGGGTTCGAATCTCACGCGCGGTGATAGTTTTTTTTTATGTTTTAAAAATCACTCGAATGATCACGCTATTGACTATAAGTAGTTCCTTGTTACTTTCGTTCGCCTTGTTCACTAAACTCATCAAACTTTATGATTATACCCACAGAAACCTAAATAAACAATGATATTAAGGTAGACAGATGTAGATAACTTACGATACGACTCATTCACCGCGACTAAATAGAACGTTGTTGGTTGGTTGTTATTGTGAGTTAGTGACGTATATTTAATATATTAGTGGTGTTATCATAGAAATATAAATAACATTCTTTCTTATATCTATGGGTGTTATAGTTCATTTCGAAATGAAAGGAAATATGTATAAATATAGAAATGAAAGCGAATATTATTGCGCTGCGTAAAAGCGGCCTATAAGTATATCACAAATATCTGATGAAACCGGACTGAGTGTAAGTATTATGATTTAATTATTTTATCAAACATCTAATTAAAGTATCCCTAACTGCTGATCCTCGTAGTTATTTTTTTAAACGTTTTAATCTACCATAAGGTCATTGAAGAAAAAATATATAATTTCAAAGTAAATTTATTTACCTTTTTTTATTATTTATCGATGAAAATAAAATTATAATATTTATGTGAAATAGTTTCACATAAATATTATAATTTTATTTTTTTTACTTTAAATAATTTTGTATTTAAATAGTAATACATAATAGTATTTTGCTTAGTAGCCTAACAGTACTCCTTTTTTGTTTTAGAGAAATACTGTGAGTGGTTGGGTGGAAAGATATGAGGAAGAGGGGCTTTGCCAGTCGAAAGCGAAGTGGAAGACCCCAGCTCATAAAAAACGCGCAGCGACAGCACATTGCATGGTCAGCCAATATGAAACAAGTGGTTTCAAACCGACAAGACATTTTGCCGAATTATTCGACACGTCTTCTATACGAACCGTTCGCCGTGCACTTCACGCAGAAGGTTTACATCATCGAAAACCAGCTCAAAAACCATACTTTTTTATAAACACCCGGATATAAAAGTTACACCTTGGCCAGCACAATCTCCTTACCTCAACCCCATATGGGGTTTGATGATACAGCGATGGGAAGCACGGAATGAGCGATTTGATGACCAGTTGAAGTTGCATTGCATGGAAATATGGGATTTAAGGGGAACAGATATGTGCTTCAATATTGTGGGATCCATGCGTCAACGATTACTTAATTGCATTGATAATAATGGGGGTTATACCAAGGATTATGTTATTATATTACAAATATTGATTTTAGTAATATTCAAATTATATTGTGTCTTAACCGTAATAAGAATTATTTAGAGGTTTAGTTTCAATCTTCTTTTCGTAATGAAAATGAATACTTAAGCTATAACCTCATTATGTCCTTTGTTAACTTTGAGGTTTGAGATAGAATGAACTCACTCGCAGTAGAATAAAATTAAAGTAGTAATACTGAGTAATTTAATTGTATTGTGACAACGAGTCCGCACTTGTTATATTTACGTCGGTAGATTTGCTAAACTTGTGGTATGTTACCCACACACGGAGTAATTAAAGCACAATATTGTTATATTACTAAGATACAATATTTTAAGCCTGATTGTCATAGTTCACTGATTAGCTACTTTACTTTTGTTCTTTATGAGAAAATAAACTCTTTTAACTAGAAGTTTATTTATCTATACTTCTTATAATAATTACATCGAATAAACATTTTTTTTATCACTTATTGAACATTTTTATTCTTAACCCCATAATTCAATAACAATATAGTAATTATTACATCGTTTATTCAATTATTTTTATTAAACGAAAATTATTATTTTCGTTTTAATAAACGAGAATAATAATATAATAATAATAATTATCTAATAATAAAAGAACAGATAAAGATTATTGTTGAAAAGAAAACTAAAAATCTCGTTTCGAGATTGGAACCCAGACCTATGTGTCTGACAGTCCGATACTATACGCTATCAGCTATTAGGACTTCATAAATAGTAGTGAATTTTAGCAATGGTATGAACCGACCAAGGTCACACGTAATTACTTACTCTTGGGTGTGAAAGCGACGGTACGTTTTGTTTCGTTCGACGCTAGTTTGTGAACACATCACTTAAACACACAGATGTAGAAACCGCACACAGACCGGCCTACGCGTGTTCGAAGCAAAATAGTTCTTAGCATGATAATGAAATTATGACCGCTTACTGTACAACTAGCAAAACAGTTAACTGTGATGATATATGGCAAACGTTTATAGTTTTCTAATTGCTACAAACACTACGTCACGTCATAATTATTTATTCTCAGTTTAGTTTCTATGCATATTACGAGTATTAATTATTTCATGTTCTATATTAACACAGAATACCAAAATAATTCCTCACTTCATAAATAGCCCAAATACCTCTTCTCAGAAATAACTTAAAGCAGTCGTAACCAATATTTATGAGGTACATGTCATGTACAGCGCCGTGGTGCCCAGTTCCGAATAAGCCTGTTCCCATGGGAGCTTTAAGAAATTACTCACACGTACAATGTTAGTAGGATTGGCAGCTGTGCTATCACTGGCAATTAGGAACAAATTGTATCTCACAGCGATCACAACTAAGTCAGTTATGCAGCAGGAATACGCGTTACGGCAATATCCTACACTGACGAAGAGCTTCCGACTGCTACGAGAGGGGAGACTCAGAAGATTATGAAAATACGTATAGAAGGGTTATACCCTTTTATATGTATTTTCATAATCTTCTGAACCGACTCTTTGTAACCGACTTTCATTAAATCCGAAGAGGAATTTCTATTCGAAGCGTAAGTTATTTTTGTATTGTTTAAATCTAGACTCTATATGTTAAGGCATATAAATAAATTTTGACCGCAGAATCTGATAGCTACATTTTTTTTATTGACGCTGTTCCATTTTGCTTAATTAAAGCGCTGAAAATTACAATCGCATCCGTTGCTAGATATAGGTCTCGGCCATAAAACGCTTCCATAACGATCTTGGGGGGATAGTGCCGTAATCACGGTGCTTGGCAGGCAGATTGGTAATCGCAAAAAGATATAATCAGTGGGGCTTTCGTTCGTCCATCTGATAAAGAAGTCGTTTTTGCAGCACCCATGGGCAGAAAATTCTTGGACTGTTCTTAACTGCCCGCGTAGCCGGAAGAATAGACAAAATGACAGATTCACAATCACAGCCTGTCATTTGTCTATGCTTCCGTCGACAAAACCCCCATGGTGGTCATGCTACGCGTGCAGGAAACCAGAGCACATGGAACACGACATTGTACCTTATAACAAAGAATTGTATCCATTTTTTGCAAAGAATTTAACTGTTTTTGGACCTACGCAAAGTAGTAGATGTATGTAGATGGTTAAAACAGAGTAAACCCGACGCAAAAAGAGTGACGACTTGTCACTCTGTTTGTCATCGTAGTAAGCATTGTAGCTTCGTAGCAGCCAAAACGGTTTTGATACGGTTTTTAAATCACTTGAATTATTTCATTTAAGATCTGGGGCCTGCCCCATCTTTCGCTTACGGTCCCTCATCTAGGGATCACATTTTTAATTTACTTTAATTCGTTTTACCGTAATGCTTTAAACAAAGCGGAGAGCCCAAATGGTTTGATTTGTTTAGATGGCAATAGTGAGATCGTGTGTTCGAAGCAACGACCATTGCAACAAGCAGATAGCTTTGTTCATTCTCTAATAACTACTTGTTATAGGCACTTTATTGACGCCAAAATTGTTTCCATAAGCTATCTTGATATTTCGCGAATGGTGAAACAGACCCTCATGGTAGATACCCATACATATTTATAAGGATAGTAGCCTCCCCGCCAATAAATTATGTACCTATTATAGTGCTGTGTATGTCTACTATGTATACTTCACAGCTACGAATTTATGTAGTATTTGCGTAAATGAATCGTTTGATAAATTAATTCGTTGGAACTTACCTACGTGTTGTTTCCAGGATTGGGAACGTGTGTGTGCTGTAGTTTACGTAGGTCCTGTACTATTAGGTAACATGTGCTATGGCTGAAGTGAGTTTGATTGATATTTTAAAGAACATTTATACAATAAAACCTTTGTTTAGTTTCGGGCTACGTAAGTTGTTTTTTGGGTGAAAGTTTATTGCAGAATTTTATTTTTTTTAAAGTATACCTATTTATAAACTAGGAAGTGAAAACACACTGTGAAGAAAAGTATTCGGTTAAGTGATTGATAGCTTTGGAATAGTTATAGTTTTTATGTACAACAGTGATTAGATAAATAGTATATTGACACAGAAACTTGATTAAACTAGATTTGCATAATAATAAATTATATTAGTAGGTACTTTTCACACTTTGTTGCAGATCATTTTTCATGGGTATTTTATAAAGTGTTTCTAATCAGTAGTTTTTATAACGAATTTTATAAGTACTAACTACTACAGCAAATAAAAGTAGGTAGATGTTAAGTAAGAAGAATTATTTTCAAGTTAAAATGTTTCAGCTAAGGGCAAAAATAACTCAGGTGTGGTAAATAAAATGGTAGGAGGTATTATCTTGGCTACGCAAGGACTACTATTAGAAAAAAATAAAATTAAGTTAATATATTACCTATGGCGTATAGCATCTTCATGTACCCGAACACGCCTTGTCGATTTCATTTTCACCTAAACATTTTATGCCAATAAATACGTTATTTTAAATAATAATGTAGTTTTTATTTTATTACTTGATTTTGCAATTGAAGTAACTTTTAATTTGGATGTGACATAAAAAAGTTCATGGGGTTGTAGTAGTGTGTGATTATGTAGGTATTTAAAGTCGCGTATGTATTGTTTGTACCTGTCACTAACTCGTAAACTTGGCTATGCACGTAAAGTATCAACGTGAACGTAGCGATGTGACAACTGACGGTGATACAACACTTGGAAGACTACATTTAATAACATTACTTTAAGAAATTCAAAAAAACATAAAAAGTTTAACTTTTATAATGGTGTGCATATAGCGTGAGAATTATGAATAAAGTTATGCAAAAGCTAGTAAACAATAAAAGATCAACTGTTGAGGCAAATAGATATTGATTGATATTCATTAAAGTTTACTTGGAAATGCTTTTCAATTGTTATGAATATCAATTTGGCATGTTCGCGGCGGCGCACTGTCGCTTGCCGCCGTCATATATTAATCGCGTAATGTAATGCGAAAAATCTGTTCGACTAATGCCACCAACGTTTAATGGTAAACTATCGATCCAAATATAGAAGGGTAGGTACTCCGAACGCCATTAATATCGAAGTCATCGTCAGCAATTATGTACAAAGGCACAAACCACAATGCGATATTGAACAGACATGCTATTTATTTAATTTTATAATCGACCCATATAGTTTATTCAATCGACGCAATCGTTGTCTAAATAATGTCGTGCAAAAATCGAAACACCAGACATTAGTTACGTACCTTTAAATTCACAGCCAATCTAAACAACTGAAAACTGACATCCATAAATATTTACATTCCGGTAGACGTGAGACGTGTAATAGCGTGCGTTATGTTGTCGGCGCTGCGGTCGCTGTAGACGGTGGTGGCGTGCACTATGTGCGGGCGCGCGGCACACGCGGCGGCGGCCGGCGGGCGGGCGGAACGGGGCTGCGGCGCCGGCATAGTACGCGGCGCTCATCTGACAGCGGCGCGCGCGGCCACCTGACGCGGGACGCGGACGCCGACTGCCGCACGCCACCCGCGCCACGCCACGGCACGCCGCCACCACTGCCACCGCCGCCCGCCCAAAGCACCCGCCCGCACTCCTCTAATTCTAATTGTTGGCCACCTCTGACGATCCAGGTCATCGTACCTGCATGTGAATTCTTTCTTAAACGAAAAACCCAGTTCGTAGCTGCATATTTAATATTGTGATTCAATTCAAGTCGAGATTACGTAGGCACCTTCAGTTTCATAAAAAGTTACTAGCGAATAAGTTAAGCCGGCAGATTTTTTATTTAGAGGAGACGGCCGGACTACCAAGAATTAAAAACCAATTGTACTTTTTATATCGATCTAAGTAGGTTCTAACTAAATTATAAAACTGTGCACAGAAGTAAACAATCGTATGTGTACCTACCGTACAAACTTTGTGAGCTCCAAAAACGTGTTAATGGAGCAAAGGGAAACCCCATGGGGCGACCTCCGTTCTGATGTGTGTGTTGCGAGTTCAAATATTTTACTCTACTTTTTCGTAACTGTAACCGATTTTTTTTGTGTTGCGCTTTAGTTAACAGTGTTATCTTAAGTGGATACATGAAGACTAACTTTATATGTAAGTTATAATTTTGGAAAACTATAAGTAGGTACCTACCTATATCTCTCTCTCGTCTCTATTAAAAACCTCAGTTAAAACTATCGATCTCTAACATGGTTGGGAAGGTTTGCTCAGAGTGTCTATTTAGTGGTTGTGGCATTATTGTATTATACCTCGGTTGAACCGCAAGTGGGAGCTTTTCAAACCCCTTATGATTTAATGAGGCGTTTTAAAATTATAATTGGACTTTACAAGTAAAAGGCCACACGAAGTCTATAGATACAGATAGAGGCCTTGTACATAATGTTGGTTTTCCACGGACGAGGTACTTATAAACTCATTTTTATTGATCTACTTATTAAACTTTCGCTGCATGCTATAATGTGTAGCATTAGACGTGACTGTCATGATGGCGTTACAGGTTGCATGAGCGCCGTTGTAATTATCTACGAGTAAGTTACCTACTGCGGTCATAATGGTATTCAAATTGGTACATTATATTGATTTCTTTGTTACAAATGACAGTGGATCACTGAAAATTAGCTTTGTTTTTTTGTAAAATATCTGCAAATGCTTCATGATAAATATGTTTTCACAGTTTTATTGTATTTACAGGCACATCGTACATTCCCACTTGATACATCACTTACGTACTCGGTAATCTTATACACTTTCAGCCGCCTCCTACAATATTATGGAAAAATAAGAAAAATCATGACTGAAATACAAAGTTTTACAGAAGTCCGTACACGTCAAGTGAATGCTTGGATCATTATCCAAAATTAAATTCTTTAGTTAATTTGATTAGATTAATAAAATTAATGAGTGAAGGCCGCAGGAATCCGCTGGATGCGGGAAGTCGAAGTGGCGGTGCTTGGGGCGGTCTATATTCAGCAGTGGACGTCTTTTGGCTGAAATGATGATGACGAATTAATGAGTCCGTTAGTGTCGACTGTCAAGTACCTGTTGTGACATTATGGAAATTGCCATCACCTGCCCGGTTACATGTAAGACAGACCGTTTGGAGATGGTATTTCATAAAGTATTAGATAGTCTTTCTATACATATAACAAAGGAGCTCGTGGCTAAGTAATAACACGTTTGCCGAGGTTGGTCTGTGGACGGGTGACCATCTTCTTAACATACCGAGACTCCTCCGTGCCTCGGAAAGCACGTTAAGGCGTTGGTCCCGGCTGTCATTCGTGGATCTTTGACAGTCGTTACGGGTTGTCAGAAGCCCAAAAGTCTGACAACCAGTCTTACCAAGGGGTATCGTATTACCCACTTACTGGGTTGTGGAGGTCGCTCCATGTAAAATACGGTATTTAGCTGCATCCGGTTAGACTGGAAGCTGACCCCAATATATTTGGAAAAAGGCGTGGCAGATTGATTGACATATAACAAAATGGATAGTTAGAATTTATGGCTGTTTGTCCGGATGTATGTTCCGCATTGGTGCAAAAACGGCTGAACGAATTTGGATGAAATTTGGTACACTTATAGTTTATAACCTGGATTAACACGTAGGGTACTTGTCATCCTGGTAGTATATTCCCGTGAGATATTTTCATACACGCGGGCGAAGCCTCGGGCAAAAGCTACTTAGTGGCTTAATCAGCTTGTATTTAGTGGTTCAGGCATACATCCAGTATATTGCCTGGCTAGTTGACCCATGGCATAAATATGGTGCGTTAAAGGTTCATAAAACGCACGATGTACAAGATTGCCATCCCATACACTATCTGCAACACAACGCGAACCCTTCCACCAAGTTTACGACTTGCGCCGAATGATAAGTTACCGACACATTCTATACTCTACTAGCTTCCAAGTAGGTAACGATGCTTCTATAAATATCTAAGTTATATTCACTTGTATATTTTACATTACTAGGATTTCACGTAGGTACTGTACTGTTTTCATCTTCATCCGAAGAATGTTTATAAATAGTGAATGTTGTGCAAGAATGAATAACATAAGCTGGCTATTAGCTATTTTTATCAAAACGCAGCAAGCGTGATAATTACTATAAATAAGTACTATTTAGTACCTACATGAATGAGTGTGGTGAGATTTTTAAAGTTTCCCAACGCAGTTATTTGTAAGAAGTTATGTACGTTAAGGCGACGATAACCGACTTTTAATAATTGTATACTGAAGATCACGTCTAAGCGAGTAGTGTTAAAATTACTCGATTTGGAAAAAATATATGTGAAATTAAAGCATTTTCTTGATAACTTAATATAGGAATATTTTAGATTATGTTTATATTACATAGTGAAATTAATTTGTAAAGTTATGTCTAACGCGGATAAAAGACTGAGAATCACGCAATCTATCAAGCGTATTTTTCTGAAACTTTCACCGTTAATTATTGATCTTTTAGTATACGTGTTTTATTAAAATACATTTTGTTTTATGTATTATAAATTAATAATGCGTCTAATTTGGGACTTCTTCTTCTTTTTCGTCGTTCCCTCAATGCTGAGGATCGCGACCACATACGATGCGTCTCCAAGGAATGCGGTCTTCTGCAGTGTGGACCGCTTGGTAAATGCTACCTCCAACAGCCCTCTTGACCGTGTCTAACCATGTTACCGGTGATCTGCCTTGAGCGTGTAGCGGTTAGACCGCCACATACAAAAATTACGAAACAAAAAGACATGACGTCACACAATTCCTACATCTCGCAGTTAGAGTTTACTGAGCGAATAACATAGATAAGACTATCCGAAATCAACATATGGGCAGTTGCCCGCCAGACATAACACCCGTCTGGTTGGAGGATCCTCCCTTTTCTATGGGGGATGAGTGAACTTTACACCCTGTTCCTCATACCCCTAAATTGGTGACCCCGAGTATGAACGTCAACGCAGCCTTCGTGCAACTACTTCAGCGTGACGTCATCATCATCACTCCCGCAAGCTTTCGTGAGGCGAGTCACACAGCCAGCCAGCACCCACGGCTTCAACGGGTATCCTGACCACCAGCATGCAGCGAACGCGCATTCCTGGTCATCACCCTCAGCCACGCCACCCCGACTCACTGGGGAATCACCGCAATCCCCTCAAGCACCGCAATCACCTCAATCACCTCAATCACCGCAATCACCACAATCGCCGCAATCACCGCAAACAGTTCCGACCCACCGTGAACTGTGCGGCACACGGTTCCGACTCACTGGAACCACAATCACCATCGCCGCAATCACTGCAGACAGTTCCGACCCACTGTGAACTGAGCGGCACCCGGTTCCGACTCACTGGAACCACAGCTGGCACTGTGAAGCATCGCAAGATCCAAGACTCAGCCCACTATCGACCTCCGGTCTCCGGAGGGGAGTGATGTAGCGGTTAGACCGCCACATACAAAAATTACGAAACAAAAAGACATGACGTCACACAATTCCTACATCTCGCAGTTAGAGTTTACTGAGCGAATAACATAGATAACTATGACTATCCGAAATCAACATATGGGCAGTTGCCCGCCAGACATAACAACCCGTCTGGTTGGACGATCCTCCCTTTTCTATGGTGGATGAGTGAACTTTACACCCTGTTCCTCATACCCCTAAAAGCGCGTTTTTCTTCCACCCGTCCTAGTAACATAAGCCTTTTCAGACCATATATAAGTGAACGCATAATATGTCCGAAAAAGCTGAGGGTACGCTCCTAGCATATTGTAGATAGCCGCTTGGTGATGTTGAGTTCCTCCAGTATGGATTCATTCGATCTCATGGCGGTCCATGGTACCTATACGAAGTAGACTTTTTTTTTTTTTTTCTCGGGTTGGAAATCCTCATGGATTTCCTCCACCCTGGGGTGGGCGAAGGGGTCTGTCAGACTCTTACTGACTAAAACCACCCCGGTGTTCCCTCGCACACTTACGTCGGGGGGCTGCGGGCACAATTGCGACATCCGCTGCCCCGGACTGGTGACGGCCCGCACTCTGCGGGCCCCGTCCCGTAGGGGGAGTGAGGTGTGCAAACTCCCCCCGTTACGTCTTAGAGTGGCGCGCGTGGAACACTACGCGCCGCCATCTCGGGTCCTGTGTGATGGGGGGCGACGGATTTCCCCGAATCCGTCGCCCCTGGACCCATTTAGAGGGGCTGGAAGAGGGCGTTATCCGCCCTCCGCCGACGCCCGGTGCGCCTGCTGCGAGCCGGGTGAGTGGACGAGATCTCCCTCTGCCTTTCCGCAGCCTCCTTCTGCGAGATGACTGTCTCACAGAAGGAAACCACCGCGTATACGAAGTAGCCTACGCCAACACCACATCTCGAAAGCATCGATTTTACTGCTTTCGCGGGTTTTTATGCGCCACGTTTCAGCGCCGTATAAAAAGATGGAAAAAACTAGAGCACGGGTCAGTCATATTTTGGTATTCCGACGGATGCCACGGTTCCTCCAAATTTTCCCTAGACAGGTTATTGCACTTTTGGCCATACCAGTACGACGGCGGATTTCCTCAAAGCAGCTACCCTCAATCGTGATCAAAGACCCAAGGTACGGGAACTCATTGACTTTCTCATAGTCGTCGAGTAGATTTGAGCTCGGAAGAAGATGAGCACGGTCTACCACCATTACTTTCGTCTTACCATGGTTGATTTTGAGTCCAAGTTTAGCGCTCTCTGCTTCTATACGCTTCAGAAGATCCGCCATCTCTTCCGCGTTCGACGCAACTGTAGTGGTATCGTCCGCATATCTCAGGTTCGTGAGCCTATCACCGTCTACAACAATTCTGCCGTACCAACCATCCAGCGGTCAAATTCAAATTCAAAAGTCATTTATTCAAACTAGGCTGAGAATCAGCACTTTTCGAACGTCAAAATTACATAAGACAGTCCCCCAAAAACGCCCACCCTTCACCACTTCCTAGTGCTTTAGTGCTTTAGTGCTTTAGGTCTCTTCATGATATGCTCTCCGTAGAGGATGAATAACTTTGGCCACAGAATACAGCCTTGACGCATGCCCCGTTCCGTATGGAAATACTTAGATTTTTTGTTTTCCAGTTTCACAAAGCTGGTGCCGTCAAGTTACAGATTCTGAATCAGAAAAGTGAGATTTGGGGGGACGCCCATTTCAATGAGAACATCAAACATTGTCTGCCACTGTACGCAGTCAAACGTCTTAGCGTAATCTATGAAGCACAAAACCAGAGGCTTGTTAAATTCAAGACATTTCTAGATGAAAATGCGGACATTCAAAATTTGCTCTTTCGAGTTCCCTTGCCGGCAAAACCGGCTTGTTCTCTCGGTATCTAGTGGTCTACATACGCTGATAATCTCGTATTAATTATGCGCAAAAGGATTTTACTGGCGTGGGACATGAGCGATATGGTTCTGTAGTTTTCACACTTATTGGTGGAACCTTTCTTGTGAAGAGGAATAACAGCGGTTTGTGACCAGTACTGGCCACTGGATTGTCAACCAAATCTTTGTGCATATCTGGTGCACAATCTTTGTCCCATCCAAACCAAGATGTTGTAACATTGCAGCAGAAACGCCATCAGGACCCACTGCTTTATGCTTTAGTTTTCGTATAGCACCTTGTACTTCAGATAGTAGGTTACTCTTCCAAGTGGTCATCCCATCTACGCTCGGTGCACAAACAATCCACATCCCGATATAGTTTGTAACAGTAGTCTATCTATCCAAAAACACTATCTAGTTCGGACAAAGTGTTACCTCTACTGTATTCCACTACCCAGCATTTCGGTTTGAAGGTACCTGTTAGCTGTTTAATTTTCATGAACAGATCCTTAGATTGCACTTTAACGGCATGTCCCTCAATTTCCTCGCAGACGCTGTTGATGTGCACATCCCTATCCATTATATATTATCTAATTTGGGACAGCTCTCCTTGATGGGCGAGTCCTATTACTGGCTGGACGTAAGATGCGTTGCGTGTGCTCAGTACAGAACACGCAAGCTAACCACGTTACTCAAGGTCACTGACTTATATCTGCGTTTTAAGTAATAATACTAAAATATATGATGGCGTTAGTTACAATTTGTATTGGAGTGGTACTAATTTACGACTTGTATTTGTAAACAATGAGGCGCACAGGACTGATTTGCTTACACTAACGCCTACGCGCGTGCCGTGTATTAGTTACCAGCCTATTAGTTAAAGTTACGTGTAGTCTGTGTTGCACTCTGATTATACTTACCGATAATCAACTAACGATTAATTACGGTTTCTCCTGCGAAGCAATTATATTAATGTAGGAGGGGTTAACGGTGCCTTTTTACACGCTATCATGCGATCAGTGTTCGAGGGGTGAAGTGTAGAAATATTAAATCGTAGTTAGTGATAGTAGGTACTTACATTTCGTGTCTCAAACAAAACTATGTTACTTCCTATAATGACTCCTGACATTAATTGTGAACTTTAACTTGGTCGCGCAGGTATCTACTATAGTTATCGTAAGTAGGAAGGTAGTCATTAGAGGGGTGGCCAAGGTTTTTTTTTTTGCAGTAAGTAAAGATCGCAATTTTTTTAACGAGATATCTATCTCTGATATGGAATAAGAGTTTACGTTCGTTGTCGTACATAAACAATATGAAAAAAAACCCTGTTCCATCTGAAAGGGGCACATAGGTACTGCCATAACATTACCAAAAAGAAAGTAATAAACAAACTTATTATTATTGAAAATAAAAAGTTATTGCTATTTAAAATTCACATTTTTGGTACCAAAATTACCCCAAATCCATAAAAAATACCAAATTTTCAACAGGGATCTTAAGATATGACTTGTAGACACCCATAACCGACCGCCGCCAGCGCCCTATGTACTAAGTATTAACCCAATAAAATTTCCTATAAAAAAAATATGTCGAATTGTATTTTTTTATTTTTTTTGTAAATTACCACATAAAAAAGACTCTCAGTTCGATACCTAACAACACCCTCACGGATCGACAGGGTTTTTTTTTACATGTGGTACCATGTCATAAGTAGGTAATACTTCTAGGTACAGTCAACATAAGTAGCGGGTAAGTACCTATCTACTTGACCCTGATGAACATTTTGGAATTCCTTGAAACTTTTATCACTGGAGTGGGGCTCATTAGTATAAGTAACTAATAGCTGTAGCTGTAGCTCTGTCCGCGGTTGAAATCCGATATCAACACTGAGGCGAAACTTATTGCTTTTCGAAATCCGTTACTAATAATTTGAGACTGGAAGTGGATTTTGAGATTGACAAACATACCATTTGTCGGCAAAAAACTTATTTGGTGTAGCAGAGACGTTTCGCTTGGTCAAGTAATTTTTGCCGCCACTTGATTCTATTACACGACCACTCTATTCTGGTACTACAGTACAGATTCTTCAGTTTTACGAGATAGGCCCTTGGGCGGGGGGGGGCTGGTGAGGAGAGACCGCTATGCAATATCAACAAAAACTATCCACTTGTGAAAGTTTCACTTTATTCCATTTGGTCATTCCGAAAATACGGTTTATTGTCTATCCCGTGGGAACCCTTTGCTTTTCCGGTATATAAAATAGTATTTTTCAACACACATCCTCTGAAACTGGGTCTTATTACACCGCTTTTACGTTCACAATGCAGTGTGTGCTTTTTACTTTGCATTCCCGAAACTAGTACTAAAAGTACACAGATTACTAGGCAGAGATGTATGCTTGGCTTTCTTTTAAATCTCAGCAAAGAAACCGACTGACGAGACTGAAAAAATTTTTTTTATAAAATTAGTAAAATAAATAAAATCATCAACTTTCAGAAAATTATTTATGTTTGTCAACAATCAAACATTAATTTGTGTTCTTTCTATCAAAATATTCATTTAGGTATACAATGTGGCGACTACAATATAACAATAAATGAAAATAAGTACTGTCACTACTAATGCATAAGAGCATTTTGGAACTATCAATTATATCGTAGCAACGAAATTAGAAAAATTAGTTTTTCTAACTAATTAAATAGTAGTGTATGCCGAACAACCCATAAGCCTATAAATTCCGTTTAATCAGTTGGATATCAGTTGGGAATCCACCCTAAAGTGAATATTCCAAAATTTTTGTCCGAGAATTCACCCTAGGCCTGAGGATATAACGCGAACTCTTTCACTTCGCTCTCACCACAAACCGCCCGTCCAAGGAGGATGGGCTAATATGTCAGATTATTCTAGAGTCGTATGACATCCGTCAGCTTAGCTACGCACGTAGGTACATTTTTTATGAAGATGTGTGTTTAATAATGTGTGTTTACTAATTATATTAATATCTACATATTAAACTAAAGGCCTAGGGTGAATTCTCGGACAAAAATTTTGGAATATTCACTTTAGGGTGGATTTTTTGGGGTGAATAAACGAAATAACCCGAGCCGACTATGGATTTTGCCGATCTACTACAGGCGCGGATCCAGCCCTCAAAAAAGGTTGTGGGCACAGCCACCCGAAAATTGGAAAAGTGCGAGTCGGAGTACGAACTCGCTAATAATCGATATAGTGCATTCCTACAAAGGAGATGTTTACAAAATAGACGCCTTGACCAAGATTTTTTACAGTGTATAGTTCCACCTGGTCAAAGCCGAACACAAGGGGCGAACACTAGTTTATTAAACCTGAAAAAGGTTAGTTTGTTCGCTCACAACAATTACAAAAGTAAATTCGTGTTTGTTTGCACATCACAGTGTCACATTTAGATTCTAAACTACTGAACCGTTTTTGATGAAATTATTCGATTTCATCAAAACGATTCAAGCTGGATACCTATGTTTACAAACAGTACAAATTGCGAACGTCAGCACCACACCACGCCACCAAAAAGGAAGGCGGCTCGGAAGTTTTAGCGGCAATGTTTAAGTCGTAGCCAGATCTAAGAATTGATCATTTCATGAAGTGTTCGACCATTTCATGAAATGGTTGTGTTTCATGAAATGGCCAGCTAGAATTGACATTACACAGACATTGACATATTACCATAAAACATCAACGTTTACGTGAGCAACTTGGAAGTAGTGCTCGCTGATGACTGCCGCGGCACTGCTCACTCACCTCGCGCGTGTTTGGTCATAGTTCTACCCTAACCTAACCTATTTGGTCAGGGTGCCACAAGCGGTGTGGAATTAAAAATAACACTTAAAATTATTTTATAGGCATTGGATATAATATCATCAGCCGATCGACCTCAATAGACCGTGACAGGGTAATGTCAGGGCCGTAACCAGGAATTCATTCCAGGGGGGGGGGGGGGGGGTTTGGGTTAACCACTTTTTTTAGAAGAAATAAAGTATTTCTGATTTCGAGAGGGTAAATAAAGAGTGTAGATTTATAAAAAATAGTATTATCGGAGGCCCGGCATTCTAAATGGGGGCCCGGGGCCCAGGTATGCCGAAAACTTAAAGAACTAGAAGAAAATTACAATATAAGAGCGAGCGGAGCGAGCTCGGAAATTTTGCACTCTACATTTACCTATTAGAATACATAGGAGGCCCCCGCGGACCGCACCTGCCACCCCCCCGCCGCCAGTGGGGCCGCTACGGAGGATATAGGATGCAAGAGCGAGCGAAGCGAGCTACGGAGGATATAGGATGCAAGATGGAGCGAAGCGAGCTACGGTGGATATAGAATGCAAGACCGAGCGAAGCGAGCTCGAAATTTTTATCATCCCGCTCGAATAAGCTAGGCTTTCTTTGTCTTTGACCGTTCGTACAGAAATAGAAGAATAAAGGATGCAAAAGAGCGAGCTCGAAAATTTTGCACCCTACCTTGGATAGGTTAGACTCTCTCAGAGAATGCTGAAGTTGCAGGAATTCATTCAATACAAAGCCAGACTCAATAAAAATACAGACATACTGTTCTTTTTATACATTATAAAGTGCTCCTCTGCGAAATAGACTACAATTATCACATGTACTAGAGTACGGAGGTACCCTAGGAGGGTCGATCTCTGGATTGAGATTCTGGTTTCTCACATTTCGGGGGGCCCTGGGTGACGTCACAAGTCTATTAGGGTTGTGGGCATGCCCATCGTGCCCACAACGGTGGATCCGCGCTTGATCTACTAGCTATAAGTATTGACTAAACTATTAAATATATTTGATTGAATTTTTGTATGCAGAATGGGAACGTCATTAGAGACACGCCGTTTAATTTATTGTTGCATTGTCGTCACCACCTTGTATACAACATGTAAAAAAAACCTTGTCCGCTTCGTGCGGGTGTTCTTAAGTACTCGTATCTTACTGAGAGTCTATAAATTATGTGGTAATTATCAGATAAAAGAAAAAAAAATTGCCACATTTTTTTTTCAATGGGGAATTTTTCCGGGTAATTACATGGGGTACGGACGACCGTCGTTTATCGGGTATCCACAAGTCGTAAGTTATGACCCCTGTTAAAAATTTGCTCATTTTTAGAGTTCCGTACCTCAAAAGGTAAAAAAAAGGAAACCTTATAAGATCACTCTCTTGTCCGGTCTGTCTGTCCGTGTGTTACCAGGTTACCACCTATTTTCTCAAGGTCATAATCAAGGTCCTGAGTCAACACAATAAAAAGATAGTTTGGAAAATCCAAAAGTGCACGCCTCATACTTATCACTCATTCATAAACGAAAAAGAAATTCAAAACATAGTTTAAAAATGAACAATTTATCTCTTTTCATGAAGTCGTAATGTCAACGACTGACAAAGATATTTACGTTGGCAGTTGCTAGGCAACGGCACCGGATCAAGGTTGAAAATATTTAGATATTGATATTATATTTTAGTTAGTATTTTATTAATTATAATTAAACTACTATGAATAAAAGAGCCATTTTCAATAGGGTTCCTTCTACGGCTGAAACGAATGTATAAAAAAAAATTGACTCAATTAATTGATTTTATCGCAAGCTACAATGTTTTCAGGGATCATAAATTGACGGACAGGAATTTTTTTTCAACTATTTTGATGCTTTTTCCATTTCTGCTGCATTAAATCAATTGTTAAAAAGTACAATATTAATCTCCATTTAATCATCTATACAATGGTATATAAATTAAGTAGGTTCTGTGTACTAGCAGGAGTGAAACAATAAAAACATTTGCAGAAATGGGGCAAAAAATATTTTTCGATCGTAGAGCACACTCTAATGCTTCGCATTACGAGTCGTGCAATATGGGCAATTTAGATTTTCGCGAAAACTCCTTAATTTTCAACTTTTTTAATTTTTCGGAATTTCCTTTTACTTGCTGTAAGACCTTACTTTTAACCAAAATTGACAATTCTAGGTCAACCGGAAATACCCTTTAGGTTTAAATAAAAAAAAAATTAAAATTAAATTGTGTCCCTATACTTACATACCTACATAGTTGACGCCGATTAAAAATGTCTCAAATTAATGTTATTACTAATATATGTATAATATATAAAAAAAATTGAATAAATACACCTTTAAATAAGAATGTTGTGCATTGTGCATACTAATTTTAAGTGATTTATGTACACAGTATTGAAAACTCGTGATTACCTTTTGTTATTATCTTTATAAATATGTCGTTGGTGTGCTTAGCTTGATAAAAAAATTAAAAAAGATATCCAGTAGCCCCTTTTTTTGCCCCTTTTTGGAGGAAATATCTCTCCAACCAAAAATTCCCGACGACAAAAAAAAAAACAACTATAAAGTCGTTAAACCTGTATATCAAGTTTCGTTTAGATCGGTTGTAAAATACGACCCGTAGAGGAGTACCAATAAACTGACACGAAAGCAAATTTTGCCAGACTTGAAGCACAGACGCTTCGCTCGCTCGCTCAACTATTTATAACTAGCAACAATTTAGGTACCTACATCCAAAGAGCATAGGTACATGTATCGGTGAAAGTAATCCCTGACCCCGGCTTAGGATATGCCACTCCTTTCCTCCCATAGGAATTATATAAAGTGACTATGGGGAAATCAGTCCGTATGGCTTACCTACCTACAACACCCCTATGATGAAATTATTACAGAACTATTGATATTGCCAGTGACTTTGTTCGCAAACAAACTAACAATCGACTTAAACCATTGTATTCTCGTTAGATAATACTACAAATGATTTTGTCAAATATAGCTACATAATTATTTATCTAGGTATTTTATTTTACAAAAATAGTGAGCTATGCCCAGCCTGAGTGGACCTATACAGGGTGAAATTAAATTCATGCGAAACCTCTTTAGGGGTCATTATACTCATCATTATGAACAACTTTCACTATGGGACAAAGGCCGAAACCGCGAAAAAAATAATCAGCTGTTCCCTACATTTTGATGAGCTATGCGAACATAAATGAGAAGGAACACCTTTTTCGCGATTTCTGTGTTGGTCAATCAGTATGACAATGACTCCTTAAGAGGTGTTTCATGAATTCAATTCCACCCTGTATAGATACCTACTTGTATAGTGTATACATACTTAGGTACTTATAGTTAGGACACCCATTTTTAGGTACTTACCTACTGCATAACTGCACATAAATATCTACAGAGGTTGGAAAAGAAAGACGGTAGGTGGACTTGATGTGGTGACGGTTTTTTTTTTTTTTTTTTGGGTGGGAAATCATCAAATGACTTCTCCCGCTCTGGGCGGAGCGGAAGGGCGTGTCAGACTTTTACTGACTAAAACCCACCCGTGTTCCTTCCCTTGCCTAGACCGGGGCCACGGTTTCCCCTTAGGACTTATCCGCAACCCCAGTGGTAGGCATCGGCCCTAACGGGCCCCTTCAGCTTCGCTGACAACTCTTTGAGGCGCGCGTGGAACACGACGCGCCGTCGACCCGGGCTTGGTCCTGATCGGACGGCGAGCTACCCATCACTCTCCGTCCGCAAGCCCGCGCCTACGGTGGCCGGAAATTGGTGATCGATTCCCGACGCCCGGGGCGTCCACTACGGCGGCGGCTAGGGGCTCGAGGGAGCGACCTTTGTCTCTGCCTCTCGCGCCCCACCTCCTCCTTCACGAGCATTACTGCTTCGCAGAAGGAGGTGACAGCCTGCCATGCCCTCTCGCTCCGCACCATGGCCTGGACCAGGGCCGGACGTGAGAGGTCACTGCCGCCGATCGCCTGCACGAGGACACGGCGGTGCTCCGCCCAAGCCGGGCAAACCTCCACCGTATGCTCCACCGCGTCCTCCGGGCGATCCACGCAGTGGTGACACCCGGGCGTTTCCTCCTGCCTTATCTGAAACAGGAACCTCCCGAAACTACCGTGTCCGGTGAGGACCTGCGTCAGGCGGTAGGTGAGGGCGCCGTGGCACCTCTCTAGCCACTCCTCAAAGAGGGGACTTATCGCCGCAATTGTGGCGTGCCCAATGTGGTGACGGTGGATTTAATAAATCAGTTTTTCGAAAAAAAGGCAAGGAGAGTGTAAAGGAGATGTTTCAAAATGTATGGAGCCTGGGCCAGGTACACTATACAAAAAAATAGGGAAATTCATTAAAAACAGTTCTTAATTGTCCAATTACTTTAAAATGGCTTGGTTTGCTGGTAAACACAAGAAATTACACTTGAAATTGCAACACAACAAAAACCCGTCATGGCGGTAAGCTGTCATTTTGATTGACGTTTGTCACGTTTGACATGTTTATTTCACACTGTTGTGACAGCTGACAGTCGGTAAGCTGTCATTTTGATTGACGTTTGTCACGTTTGACATGTATATTTCACACTGTTGTGACAGCTGACAGTTCTGTTTCTATGATCTATGGTTTACTGTCAATGTTTTTAAGCATAGAGTAACTAAATCCGTGAGACGCCATGTTGAAAGTCGATAAAAATTGATGATAAATATCAATTTACTACCACAACAGTAAACATTTAATTGAATTATCTGTATTTTTCCTGAATTCTACGGATTTTTCTCTTTTTTTTGAGATACTGTACATAGACCTGGCCCATTTTGAAACATCTCCTTTAATTTGAATTGGTTGTAAAAATTTTGGAAAAAGTGACAGATAATAAGATGAATAAATATTTCTTTTAATTTTAAGCAAACATTTTTCTTTTATTTTGTGAGAAGTCTTTACCCTTCATAAGGCTGCCTGTCCACTGGAGCGGAGAGGAGAGGAGAGGAGCGGAGATGTGCCATTATTAACCAATCAAATCTAAACTCAGGGGCGGTGTCAAGATTCTATTGGTTACACATCTCCGCTCCTCTTTTCTCCTCTCCGCTCCAGTGGACAGGCAGCCTAAGGGCCCCCAAACAAATTTTGATACGGGGCCCAGCCAAGGCACGCTACGCCACTGATATATACAGTAAAATAGTATACAGGTACTGCTGTAAGTACAAAGGTACTGCTTATTCTTCCAGCAGACCTGCGAAAGGAGAAATGAGAAAGAAATAATCAGAATAAGAAATATGGGAGAAGATCAAGGAAAGCAATAATCACACATTTTATGATCACGACTTTGCCTCGTCCAAGCGGTTTCTTCCCGGTTAAATAACCAATATAGTGGCTTCACAGGCCACGGGGAATTTCGAATCCAAATCCTAGGTTAATGCTTCGGCAAAAAGGGTTGCCGCCATAGAAGCCCGTATTGCCTATAATAGGCAATACGGGCTTCTTTGGCGCTGCACTCTAGGGTAGGCGTGCCTATTGCGTGTAGTCAGGGTTGGCTGATTCGGCTCTGTTCGTTTTAACCTAATCAGCTAGCTATCATATTCGGGGTTAGCTTAGTATAACCTTTGCAAACCTGAATGACCAAGTTTCAAGTTTATTATTTAGTGAGACGAATGGGAATTCAAAATAAAATGATAAAATTATTCCCGTTCGTCCCACTAACAAACTCAGTGGGACGCGTGAAAACCGTGTAACCTGGCCTACTTATATTATGGGATGTCTGTGACTAATTTCAAAACAAACCCATCTTTTCTTACACGGATAAGCAGTACACGGTAGTAGAAAGAATCTACCCAGGACCTATGTATAATAGAAACCTACTCGTATTATAATATTCAGAATACTGTGCTACGCCGTAGTAAATAATGCAATGTTTTTAGTTCATTTTTTGAATATTGCTAGAGTTTTAGTGCCATGGCCACTCTCGAATACCGTACAGACTTATTGAATGGTCTATAAAGAATCTATTGTTTTATGATTTAATTGAAACTTGATCCAGCCATCTGAGAAATTCAGGTGCTACGCAAAAGTATGAAATTCGTAGCAAATTGCTACGAATGTTTTACTTTTTACTTGTATTCGTTCATTTTTATCGTTAAATAATTATTGTGATTTCAGTTTTTACTAACGAAATTTTTATGTTTTTTTAGGATATGCATGAACACGCATGTTGGTAGGTACCTATTCAACATTTAGATCAAATATGGAGGCAAGATGTTGACTGCTAAGGAACTGGTCAAACATAATTTTTTTATGAAATAGGCATATTCTTTTTTTTTTTTTGTGTGGTTACTGATTAACCTAGTGTCAGAGTTTTAAGGCCGCACATGGGCTTCTGACTAGGCTTCACATGCCGTTGAGAAATGTCTCTTAGGCATGCCGGTTTCCTCAGGAGGTTTTCCTTCACCATTTTTGAAGCAAATGATTATTCTATAATACACACAATCAATCTTCCTAGCCTTTTTCCCAACTATCTTGGGGTCGGCTTCCAGTCTAACCGGATGCAGCTGAATACCAGTATTTTACATGGAGCGACTGCCTATCTGACCTCCACAACCCAGTAACTGGGTAATACGATACCCCTTGGTAAGACTGGTGTCAGACTTTCGGGCTTCTGACGACTCGTAACGACTGTCAAAGATCCACAAATGACAGCCGGGACCAACGGCTTAACGTGCTTTCCGAGGCACGGAGGAGTCTCGGTATGTAAAGATGGTCACCCATCCACTGACCAACCCCGGCAAGCGTAGCTTAACCTGATGGATCGACCTGTGCGGCGTGTTATTACTTAGCAACGAGTTCCTCCAATATTCTACAATACACACATGAATCCGAAAAGTCAGAGGAGCTTCCCTTGGGTTCGAACTCGAGACCTAAGAGTTGGCAGCCTGACTTGGTTACACCACTATCACTGCTACTAAGGACTCTTTATTTATAGTAGACAAATTATACATTAACTTTCGTGACTCACATAAAAGCAGAAAAATCTCGGTGTCGGCCCCATAAATGTTGCATCATTAAGCTAACGTTTTTGGATCGTCAAAAATGGTCAAAACGACTGACTCAAAACTACCGAATGTGTAACTTTGAAGCGATTATGCCAAACAGGGCAATTTAAAGAATTATTATGGAGAAAGATACAAACGTAGGTAGTCTATAGGAGATCCATATAGCATTGACTTGCTAGTCCATAGCTTCTGCGCTAACTGACTCCTCACTCTTCAGCAACTCCGGAACTAGAATTTTTCAAGGCGGGGCAAAACCTGCCACCTGCCGCTCCCCGATCTCCCAATCCTTTTTGTTTCTTAAAGAAACCGGTTTATTTTTAAGTACCTACATTAATTAGGCTAGGACTGGTTATAGGGTTTGAAATAAGTCGTGAGATTATAGCATATTAGAATGACCTACAATTTTACTCTTCGAGCCATACCTGCACCCTAATTACATAATAATAAAAAAATAAAAAATATATTTTCAAGTAGGACATGACTCATGACCTACTTGAAAATATTTTTTTTATTTTTTCAAGTAGGACATGAGTCATGTCCTACTTGAAAATATTTTTTTATTTTTTTACTAACAATATGAGTCATGTCACATGACTCATATTGTTAGTAACAATTTACTTACAAACTACTTATGTTAGTAATATTCATATACAACTACACAACAAAACAAATGATCTCAAACAATAAAATAAACCATTAGAAGCAGCCCCGGATCTAGGGGGGGGGGGGCAAACCGGGACACGTGCCCCGGGCGGCACCGTTAGGGGGCGCCAAATTCAAGCATGGCAGACAAGTGCACCACCCAGCGCACCGCAACTTTGCAACAAATGAGACGCGCAGCAATTATAATCTTTCTCTGCGTGGTGCACGAAATCGAAAATTTTGGCATTATATTAATCAAAATCGATTGAAAATGCGCCAATCCAACAGGGGCGCCAAAACTGTGGTAAAAGTTAAAGGAAGTCGTGTCGCCTTTGCACATACAGGCGTCGACGCAGGACGCCCGGCACCGTTGCGTAGTGGGCGCATGTAAAACTTAAAAAATAGACCACAGAAACGGAGTTCCTGGTAGAATACAAGTGCGCCCGCTCATAACCCGCTCAGACCGTTTGACGACCTAAACCTACGCTAATCAGTGATTTCCTCAGTGCACCACCAGCAGAGAAATATTATAAGTAGGTACTGCAATCATTTATTGCAAAGTTGCGGTGTGCTGGGTGGTGCACTTGTCTGCCACGCTTGAATTTGGCGGATCCAGGATTGTCGTTTGAGGGGCTTGACCCCTCTGTGAATATGTAATAGGTACATGGCGGCCAAAACGGGCAGCGTGAGTATTCGTTACAAGAAGTTCTCTCTCCATCTCGGAAGTAATATCAACTAAATGTCAGTAACTTATGTTGGTCAAGGGTTTGTTAACTCACTACCTACTCAGTTACCTCAATTTCTTGTCGAAAAAGCCGTTGTTTTCGAGTTGTAGAAGAAAATACTGTCGCTGAATGGAGTGGCTGTGAAGTGACTGTGAAGGTGACTGTTTAGAATTACTCAGCTGGTAGGGGAAAGAAAGGTAAGGAGAGATCTTTCTAATTTTGAGATAATAACTCCATCTCTGATTGAGTTGTGTTATAATCCCTCTCTTGGTCAGCATACTTGCTCAACGAGGCTGACCACGTGTGCACTGTTTTAGCAAGGATACTTAAATTTTCCAGGAAAATTAACAATTTTCAATTGACCTTTAATAATTGAGAGCGCACACTAGATACGTTTTTTCCCGTCAAATAGAACAAATCCCAACAAGTTTGGAAGGTCGAGATCGTTCGTGCGTGTTCGTACGTGTACGCACGAGTGAAATTCGTACGAAAACGCGTCCAAAGTGCGCGCGGCCTTATAGTTTCACCATGTCTGTTTTTTTTCCTATCGTTATTTTACAGTATGTTAACTAACAGAGGGCGTTCCTGTTAACCCGCAATAGTATAGCGTCCATACATGCTTGCTCGAAAAAATATTAAAATCGAAAAAAAACCTTTTTCATTTTTTTATCACAAAATATTCACAAAAAATATTAATTTCATACGTAAAACAAACTCTCTGTACACGCGCACTTGTCGCATTTGTCTTTCCACGTATGAAAGACAAGTGCCCGTGTACAGAGTGTAATTGTAACACTCTGTACCAATCATCAGGTAGGTAGATCAGGTATCAATTTAAAAAAAAATGAGAAAATTTTATAAAAAAAAAAAAAAAAAAAAATTTTCAATTTCAATATTTTTTCTGCCATGTTTTTTTTGTCGAACTTATGAAGCAATGGACTGGCAATCTTTTGATCGTGCATTGCGTAATTGGGGGGCTGGTTAGTTACTAACCACACGAAATGAAGGAAGGAGGATTTTAATTTTCTTTTATGTAGGCATAAGGCACCTGTCCCACTGTCGGCGATTAACGAGAAGCGAGAGTTGCCGAGCAACGAGAAGCGAGTGCGCGACGGCGATGACCGATTACTCGCTGGTACGCGTATGACCAAGCGCGAGTCTCTCAGCGAGTGTACCGCCCGCCAAATTAATTCTCTGATAGCTCTCGTCGCTGCGACAACGATCACTCGAAGCGCGGTATGAACAGACAGCGATTTTACTTACCAACAATCTTTAGTACGTTTCCTGAACGAGAAAATCGTTGATAGGTACTTAGTCGTTTCTTCATCAGCGGTGGGACTGTCTTTAACCCCACAAAACCGCAGTTTTGTATTTGGAACCATTGCATTATGTAGGTAGTTATGAAAAGGAGAGCCTATATTATTATTTTCAGAATCAGCATGAGAATCATCAGGCTCTATATGGCGCAACGCAAAGATAGTCGATCGATTAACACTTCAGTTTTTTTAAACACCATTATTGAGACAAAGTTTAAAAAAACTACTAAGTACTAAAATCACGCAGAAACGGCTAAACGGATAAAGATGAGATTTGGCACACATAGTTTATAACCTAGATTAACGCATAAGCTAGTATTGAATAATTTTTGTGTCAGAGTTTAGACGGAAAATGATTAATCTATTGTTGCTGACCCTACACAGTAGCAAAAAGAAGGGAAAATAAAAGTTGATAGATAGCTAGTATGATATTTATAACGCAAATTTATAAGCATAAACACAGTATCTTCACAATTTCAAATTTTTGTACAACTAACACCTCCACTTTTTGTACAATAAGTCACAAATTTTGATTTTATTTATATCTACGAATTACAGAAAGTTGTTTAGGATAAAATATGTCTAACTTATACTAAATTTGCAGAATGTATTATCCACCTTTCTTCCACTTTTCTCCTGGTGTATACTCTGTCATGGGTTTCCCTGATATTCCACATGTTCCGATGCCAACTCTTCCAGTCAAATTGTCAGGAGAAGCAAATATGCTCTTTGTTCTTACGCCAGGTTTTTTCGCTGCCTTTGTGTGAAAATTGAGCCATTTGTTCTTTTCACTTTCTCTTTCCTCTTCAATTTGTTTAAATCTCTGTTGTTTCTTTTGTTTTTTCTTTTTGAGGTATTCTCTGTTGTAACCCTTACCATGTCTGTAACAATAAAATATACTTACTTAGTTAAGTACATGAAATATTGATATAGCTATAATAGCTCAGTTTCATCATTTCATCAATTTCCTGCTGAAGGTAAGAACTCCTGTCTTTAAAACAATTGAGGTTAAACTAATGAGGCATGTGTTACTCACTTGCTTTCATCACCACTGTGAGGTCTCTTCAGTGCTGAGCCAGGTATGATCTTTACATCATTAATAGATACCACTTCTGCAGTTGCATAGCCATCAAACTTTACCTTCAGATTATCTTCAGTAACATCTTCAATGAGGCCTTCATAAAATCTGTAATAGAGGAATTTTGTTTTAGTTGATACAATAACAATTGCATAGTAATTATTCTACAATTATGCATAAAAATGCTAATTGTCCTTGGCAAGTAATGCATAGTTCCAAAAATATTTATTTTAACTGATACAATCCATTCAATCAATTACTTTTAAAAAGATAATGTGTACCTGTGTGTGTTTCATGATACATTTTGTTTCGGAATTTAAAAAAAAATAAAAATTGCAAAAAAGAAGAAAAAATTACACTAGCAGCACACAAAAATCTTGCAATTCTGTGGTGGGGCAGTCATAAATCACATGTGATGTGACACACTAGAACAGCACACATGAACCGATGCTACTTACTACATTATAATACATACATAATAATCACTTGTGAATATTCACTTCAAAGCAGAAGACTAGAAGGCTTCTGTTTCAGACTGACCACTCTGTTATTCCTTCAGCGGGCCATAGTGTGCAATCAGAAGAAGCAAGAAGTACTGGTACTACCCTACGGCTGCAACTTACCAAGTCTTGAAGCTTTTTGAATAGTGCAGGGAACATCATTTATAGTTGATTGTTTGTGTAGAACTATGTGGTGGATAAGAGTTTAAAAATATTCATTTACACTTTTAATTTTATGATTTTTGCACTATGTTTTCAGTAAATATTTTTGTAATGTAACAATTTGTGTATCATTTGATTCCAAAGAAACAGCTGGGACATTGATATCAACACAAAGGTAAAAATAACTCACTGTCCATCTGATCTCCATTTAGCCAGGCATCTCTCCCCAACTTGCCAATTTGAAAGGTATTTGCTTGCGTTTTCTTCTTCCTCGGCCGCCAACAGGGAAGCTGTAACATCATGATCATTACTAGAACCATGAATATTGGACACTTTGGTGTCACCATCTTGAGTTTTTATAAGATCTTGTGTCAACTCTATTACTTCCTCCAAGTCAGCCTTTAGCTTCAGCAACTCCTCATTTTCACCATCGGTGAGCAACGCTGCTTCTACCTAAGAAAAAAAACATACACCACATGAATAATAGCAGACTATCAGCTCATGGCAAAACAATAATCGATAAAACATATCAACTGACCTGTTGAAGTTGCAATTTATAATTCCTTAAATCATCGGCCATTGTAGAAATTATTACTACAACCACTTCAATTTGCTAAATCAAATTCATTCAGAGAGAATAAGTAATGCAATTTGACTCTTATAAATAATATCGTTTCGTTTTCTTTTCATCAATCTGTCAAATCAATGGACAAGGATTATTAATCTGTGACAAGGATGCCCAAAGGATGCCCACCAGCCATAGATAATACCACCACACCACAGGGATGCCATGCCATTGTTGTTTTATTCGTTAATTATCTGTGGTAGTTACGCTCAACAACCGCTATACTCCATTTATTATAGCATTAGAAAAAAGAGGCTCGTAGAAGCAGGACTGCAAAACATTTTATTTTAAAGTTAAGTTATAACTTTGTTACATAAATCGAAGACAGTACTAAATACGCAAAATAAACGAAATAAAAGGCATTTTATTTTAAATAATGCTTTATTTATAATAACATCTTCACAACACATTACAAACTTGCAACAAAACGAATGAATGAAACAACAAATCACATGATGATTTTTTAAGGAACATTTTACTAACAATACTTTATTTCAAATAACAACTTACAACATACAATACGTTGGTGAAACTTCTTCGTCTTCATCAGCTAATTTAGTCACTATCATCAGATGATGAAGATGATAAAGTTTCACCGATGTTAATAATAAATCTTTCTACCACATTATCCATTATGCTTTTGAACCACTCCTGTACCTATATCAGCATTTCGTGTGACTGTAGCCGGCCGCTTCTCCAGTTTCCTGGAGTGGTATGGCGCATTGTCCATAACAATTACAGCGCCACTCTCAATATTGGTCAAAATTAACTTGAACCACTTTTCAAAATTAAAAGCCATTTCAGAGTGGTAATCTCCGTCACCTTTCTTTGCGTGCAGCATCCTTTAAGAACCCTTCAGTTGATCCTGTGAAATAAAATAAATAAAAGTAAAAAATTTCCGTACCCTGTATATGTATAATTTCATTGCTGGAAATAGATCTTAATACTTTAACAGTATAGCAACAATATTTATTACTTTTAGTTCGCTTTACATTTCTTAATTTATAATACAATAATATTATTTATTAATAGTCAATGATAATGTTAATGGTGAGGACAGTGAACAAAATATTATATTAAAAATAAATCAAGTACATACCAATATAACCATTGATAAGCCGCCTTCCTTTTCCCATTGGGTTCTTTAAACCAGTGGAAAGACCTGACCGATGTGCTTCTTTTGAGGACTTAATAGTGCTGTCTTGCCATATTAAACTTTTCATGAGACCTGTATGTATGATAAAAGGTTATTAATTTAAATACAATATAAATTAATATTAATTTAAACAAATGAACGAAATGATGTTATACTTTTAATTAAATTCTAATAATTTAGCTGTAATTAAATCATAATGCTACTGAATACAGGAGATCATACACTGTTTGGTTCATAAAAAACTGTTAAGAAATATTAGAAGCACTGTACCTTCATTTAGCTAAGTCTCATCTAAATAATATATTTTTCTTCTTTGCCTTTTTATTTCATGAAGATATTTTAGTCTACATAGGACGATCTCCTGCCTGTCTATGAGTGCACTTTTTCTACTCCGTTTGATAATTAAGTGAACTTTAATGTTTCTTTAATTATTATATACAGACTGCTACCCTTAAAATCTGGCAGAGACTCATCACTGTTTACTGTTTCCAATATCTTATCCCAGGTGGGCAACTCATTATTAAAGAAGAAGGAATGAATTTTCCTAAGTATTCCGCTAAATGTCATATCATCAAAATCATCATGTTTTAGGTGCTTCCGTTGGTGGGAGGGTTGCAGGGGACCTTCTGTGTTGTACTCTTTGAGTATGTTGTACACAGTAGCCCGAGATACGCCTATAAATAACAAAATATATGTTTTATCACAATGCATGTTACTTTCAAATATTTTTATAGTAATAATTTTATGAATCATTCTTACCGGCAACTTCTGCGGTCTTGTTTATCATCTCAGTCTTATAACAAGGAGTACCTGCAGGCCAGGACTCCAACTGCTTAAAAATATTGATCACTGTTTGCTTTTCTACAGCACCAAGTGCAGTTTGCTTCATTCTCTTTTTCTTGGGGGGAGACATTACTATGTCGTCGTGGTCAACTTTATGGCCACGTTTATTTCGCCTTTGGTTTTAGTTAGAGTTTGAACTTAATAGATTGTAAGTCACCCGGACCCGCACCGGGATCATCCATAGCGCAACAAAACGTAGCGTTTTGTATAAAACAACCAAATAACAACACTAATAACGAAAACAAAACAAAAACCAAGGAAAAATAGGGAACAAATAACAACAAAATCACAAAACTTCGACAAACAATACCAACAAGTATTCACAATTTACAAGTGAAGTGAATGACATTTGTTTGACATGACAATCACAGAACATTTACGTCAATTTCATGGACGGCATAAACCGGTAAAATTAGAAATACCCCGCTGTCATCGCATACCTATTATATATTATATTCATATTATATTCTACCAAATCTAAAATGTCATCTAATCCCTTCAGGATTAGATGACATTTTAGATTTGGTAGAATTATAGTAAAACGAAAAACGTTCTCGGTATTGTTCACTCCTGCTTCTTTTAGGTTTTTAGGATTGACACTTTATTTTAAATTGGAATGAAATAATATATTTAAATGAAAGCCACATAATTTCATAATTTAAATGGTTAAACTGATTACAATGAAGTGTGACCGCCTGGTATAAAAATAGATTATAATAAATTTGGCGATAATCGTAACTGTAACAAGTACTTTTGTACTTTTGTTACAAAGTGTACATCAAAAAGAACCTTTTTTAACTTCTGTCTAATGCTATTGTAAATAGAGTTATACATGCAAGTACTCCGTTACTCGGCTCGCCACCATAGACGGTGTTAAAAAACTAACTTAAAAACTTTCAGAGGTGCTTTAGACCATCAATCTGAATAACCTACGGGAACAACATTGAAATCGCGAAAAAAAAATCTGCTGTTCCATAGTAAAGTTTAATACCTGCTGCTCTAAATGTATGGGACAGCTGTTTTTTTTTCGCGATTTCGATGTTGGTCCCATAGTAAAAGTTATTCAGTTTCATGATCTAAAGCACCTCTTAAAGTTTCTAAAGTTAGTTTTTTAACATCTTATATATACAGGATGGGCCCAAAAATTCACGTCATAAAAAAAAATGTGATTCCTCATGTCCAGGGATATCCGAAATAAATATAAAAAAAAATTATAACTCGAAAACTACAATAAATCGCGGAACATACATGGGGTATTTTCGGAAATTGCTGGACGTGAGGAATCAATTTTTTTTTTTTTATGACCTGTATGTTTGGTCCACCCTGTATATTGCTCGCCACGGCGCGGCGGCGCGGCGCAGTGGCGAGCAGAGTTAGGGTCGGGCAACACCTGCCGAACGTTCCGCGGCGGAACGCTCGGTTGAATACGCTCCTAATGTTTTTCAAGTTACCTATGACACATCAGCCGAACGTTACGTCCATAGAAATTTGACGCGACGGAGCGTTCCGCCACGGAACGTTCGGCAGGTGTGGCACTAGGCTTAGGGACTAGTTATAACCATACCATAGACTAATATATAATTATGTTATAACGAGCGTACGAGGCTACAGCGCACAGAACGCTGCGTTTCGGGCCCTTGTCATAATGCAACTAGTTTTCTTGTGCGCACAAAACGCAGCGCACAAGGCGCGCGGCTCGGGCGCTTGTGGCCGTGGTCTTTATTATAAGTTCGCATGTCTATCACCCACTTAATAACAGTCTAAAATTGTTGCCAACGATAATTTTAGAATTCCCCTAAGCATATTTTATTTGTATTAAATATTTTTTAGTATTTGTGTCCGTGCAATCTTTTGCTTGCAAATAATAGACTCTTGAATTCTTTGATATATTCAGTCAAGTACGCGATATGTTTTTATGGCCGATTCAACCATACTTTTAAAATTACGCGCTTTAAAAATGTAATGTGAACGCACGTATTGTCTTGTTTATTTCGTTGCAAACGAGGCACGCACGAACTAACTATGCTCGGGGCAATCCCGCGCTTTATTCAGTGTCTTGTTTCGCCCGCCCCACTTTTCGCTAGGTTGACTGACTGTTGTCGTGCGTCTAATCTCAACCTGTCTATAGTTTTAAACGGTTTTATTTAGTTTGTCCTGTTATTTGTTCTTTTTAAATTAATAAATAAAATAACCCGACTTGTGTTTTATTTATTTTACCTTCATTTTTGAATTCAATAAGCGTATCGGTATCGCCGATATTTTTATATGAGCATCGGTATCGGTATCTTATCGGCAAAAAGGCGTATTGAGGCATCTCTAATGTGGTTTACATTAGAGATGCCTCAATCTCTAATGTAAACCTATTATTCAATCAATAATAGAACCCTGAAAATAGTCAGCTTACAGCTTCGCATAGAACCATTACCTATGCAAATTGAACCTATAAACTGTTTGTTTTTTCACTTTTGGAACCATATTGTAGACTTGCAAGTGGCATAGAAATGCTAACAATCATTTTTTTATTTTATATAACATGCCAAATATCCCGGTTTCCTTAACTGGTACGGGAGCTCATGACCAAAATTTTTGCCTCATCGTTTTACGACTAAAACCCTATAAAATCTTTTACTTATTCTGAATCCTAATCCCCTTTTTCAGAAATCTTCCACGTATCATCGACATGACCGCATTTTCAAAAACGTGATAAAAAAAAAACGAACTTTATCATAGTACTTAATCTGGCTGATTTTCAGAATGTAGTTGAAGGATAGGTTTTAGATACCGAAAGAGGTCTTTGAAGAGTCGGTATGTCTTCACAAACTGACGATGCGTAAGGTCAAAAGCATTATTGCATACTCTAGTCGTTATATATAAATTTCTTCCTCTTACCCTTCCAAGGTTAACCTCATAGGCAAGTTCAACGAAATCCATATAGAACATCATTATTTTTAGGGAAGAAAACAAAAGCAATTTGAATTTTTTTCGATCGATCGTTAGCGTGATAGCGTCAAGTGTCAACTGACTGAAACGTAACCGCAGTTGGATCGTTGGTCAATAAAACGCCTGCTACACGGTCGCCAACCGCGTCCCGGCAGAGGTGACCTTGGTTGGCGACCGGCAAAGTTGTTCAACGTTTGGTTGTAAACTATCATCTACACGGTTGTAAACCACCACGGTCACCTCTGTCGGGACGCGGTTGGCGACCGTGTAGCAGGCGTTTAATAGAATGAGAAAACGCGGGGATGCGCTAAGTTAGCCCGCGAAATTCAAATTTTCTTTCGTTTTCTGCAATTTGCAGCTCAGTGTCAGGTTGTATGTTGATTAAAATATGATTCTACGACACTAATCAAACAACTTTTCCATAATCAGAAATGACAAAAAAAACCTTATTGCAGCGTATTTACGTACGATTATCATAGAGCTAACCGAAACCATCGAATTGATATTGAAGGAGTTTTTAAATAAATTGGACAAAAAGAAAGTGGGATAATGTTTAAAAAATGCTGTTTATTGAATAAAAAACATAGTTTTAATTATTGTCGGACACATAGTTGTCGTAAGCTTCGATCAACAAATTGTTGATCGAAGGTCGTAAGACAAGCGACAAGAGAGCGTGACAAGCACCGCGTGTTAGCCGCCGCGCCGGCGACTCTAAAACATTCTTTTCCTTTTTGGAATTATATGTGACATTTAAAATGCCTGTTTTTGGTAAAATACAAATGATTAATAAAAAAAAAATAGAATCAGGTTGCTAAGACATAGTAGGTCGGTATTTTTTTTTGACAGTTTTGAAAATGCGCTCAGGCAACATAGTGACGCACAAAATGTCTGAAAACTATTTTTTCATAATAAAATGACGAAACCAATTAAATTTTTAATATCAGACATATTTTGATAAAACAGCCTATTTCTTTTGTCATAGCAGAAATGGGCCTCATCTACTGATTCGGGCTCAGAGCCGTCTAAACTCTAAACTAACGATTTTTACGGTATAGGCCGTAAAACGATGCGATATGGTTTTGGTTGTGGGCTCTCGTACTCTTTGTGTCAAACAAGCAACATATTATCTAACTGTATAAAAAATATGAATTTTTGAATTTCTGCCGAATTCCGATGAGATTTCTTTGACTTATGGTATGAGAGGTACCAATTACGTTCTAAATATCCATGCATGTGTTATATCTAACTTCTCTGTCTATATACACCCGCCAAGCTGACGTCAGAATGGCGAGTGTATAAAACTATTGCAATAACTGGTACCTACAATTTGGTACTTACTAAATCTTTTGATAATATATATTTCGACCATTTCTGAAAAATACACCCGCGAACCTGACACATTGTAATGATTTATAATAAAATAAATTTACATTGACACATAGAGAAAAATAAAAAAAGCCTGTCAAGTGAATTTCCCAAAAAAATATTAAAAACCATCTAGTTCGTAAACTGAAAAAATAATCGCAGAACATAAAGTATGTTTAGCGATCATGAGGTTGTTTTCAGAAACCCTTGGAGGAGGTTGGAGAGGATTCTAAAATTTTGCTTTGAACCTCTTTTCAGGAGCCACCCTGTATATCCACTGTTGGACATTATCACATAAGGCCCTGGAACTCAGTCCCGTGCTGCTCGCAACTATTGGAATAGTTTATTATTGCTGAACAGTGAATTATTAACATATTTACTGAGTTACGGTTGTAATGGAATTAAAATACTAATAGAATATAAAAATATTTTATTATTTATAAAGTCCAATTAGTTTTTAATTTATCTTACAAAACAGGTATGACTGAAATATAAAATGTTATTATTTATTTTATCTCAAGTTGGCAACGTCGCAAATAGATGTCAAATATTTCGCTGTTTTGATTAATTTGGCAAAAATACTGTATGGAAATAAAAATGTGGCTAACTAGCAAACTAGAATATTAATAATTAATTGCAATTATAACATTGAATTTGATATTGTACCCGTTATAGGTGTAAAAAGTTTTTTACATCTAAAACTAAACATACGGTGTTACGTTAATTATTGCAATTCATAATCAATATTCTAGTTTGCTAGTTAGCCACATTTCTTATTTCCATACAGTAATATTGCCAAATTAATAAAAACAGCGAAATATTTGACATCTATTTGCGAAGTTGCCCACTTTCAGAATAAACGCTCTTAAATCTTAATACTTACATAATGTCTCTCAAAGACATAAACGTCACATATTTATGTACATTTAATTATATATCAGTCAAAATGCTACAAATTAGTTAATGATTCTCAAATAGTTAAGATTATTAATGTCGACTTCGAAATAATTATAACCTCTTTAGGACAGATTATTCAACAGTTATAATTTATAACTGTTGAATAATCTGTCTTAAAGAGGTTATAGAGCCGATGTCCTGTTCAAACAATAATTCATACAAAATCCAATAGAAAAAAGGAAATACAGAAAAATTTCCGGGATTAAATTTTACTTTCCATAAAAACCTAATTCAAACTTTTATGAAAATTTTAATACAAAAAATTGCCAAATCGGTCCAACCGCTCATAAGTGATAAGCGCATCACTTAAGAACGCGGCGACCTTTGAATTGTCCATACAAACGTAATACCTAAATCATTTCCAATTCGAGCATATTTCCACCAAATAAATTTGATATTCGGATTGAGACAATAATTATCTAGGCTTCCAATTCTTTTTTTTTTCAAAAACCTACCTCTACATGAAGTTTAAGCGAATTGCATTTCGTACATTTTTACAGCGTAAATGACTTGTTTTCATATTGTTTTTTCTTTATTATTAACAACAATATTTGTAATATTGTTTCATCACAAGCATAGCTTATATTATCAAGTTACAAATTATAGAAAAAAAATTGGAAAAACATTAAGTTTTCATTCATCATTTTTGGTATTACGGAACACATCCAAATTTCTCATAATTTCAGATAGCTAGTAGTGCTATCGCGTCAAGCAATAATTGTCAATGTGTGTGTGCTCTCTGTAGGTGTTTATCGCTCCGACAGGCACAAGGCACACTAACTCAACGTTCTTGGTTGGAGTTCGTTCATATAGTATTTTTTGTCAACTTTAGACGATTAGGTACTTTACAGTGTGCTGTACCTGTACGCGCGTACTTATTTGTTTGCTAAATTGTATTGTATGTAATATTTCTGACACTCCTCTTGACTTGACCTATTTTTAACCGACTTCAAAAAAAGGAGGAGGGTCTCAGTTCGTCCGATTTTTTTTTTAATGTTTGTTCCCGGAATACTCGAAGACGGCCGGACCGATTTAGAAAATTATTTTTTTGTCAGAAAGGGTATACTTCACAGGTGGTCCCATTGTCATCAAGTCAGGATTGGATGATGGAATCCTGGAGAAGTCGAGGGAACTCTTGAAATATTTACCTATAGCGATTTAGGTATTTTTTATAGTTACTCTTGAATTTGATCTCGGAAAGCACTATTTAGTGAAGTGGAAGTGATGATGAAGACCACAAATGGCCACCGGAACTTATCAATAATACGTATTTCACGGGTTGCGATTAGAGAAGATTACTTTAATATGGTTGCCAAGCAATTTATGCCTGTCACAATACATAGGGTGAAGTGGAGCTAATGGTGAAGTACCAGGAGAACTCCTCAACAATGAACGTCCCTGCATCGGGAAAAGCAATATTTTGTAAAAGGTGATGAGCAGTTGACATTAGGCTATTGTAACTTAGATAAATTACAAACCGACCCACTAAAAAGGAAGAAATAAAAACTTTTTCACTCTTCTTGCTCAAAAAATCCGTCATTGTAGCGTACCAAAGCGGAGATAAAATAGCATATCATCCTCTAGGGGAAAAAGTTCTTTTTTTTAATTTTTGTCTGTTTCCAACGAGCCTACCACCCATAAACGAAAAAGTCTGTTTGATCTATATATATTTTATAAAAAAGAATCCCTATTTCCTTGATCACGGCATCACGCGTGAACGGCTGGACCAATTTCGCTAATTCTTTTTACCCGACTGCCTCAGAAGGAGGGTATTACCCGACTGCCCCAGAAGGAGGGTAATGTTTTTCGAGAGTAGGTATGTATGTATGTATGTATGTCCATTTCTTTGGCACGCTCTGTAGCCTAAACGGCTTGATGGATTTTGACATAAGAGGTGTCGTTAGATTCGTCTTAATTGTAGAAGTGTCATAGGCTATATAATATTTATATATTGCATCTGCAAATACAAAAAAAAGGGACGGGAAGGTTTAAAAAAAAAAAATTATAACAATATTGGTATCAAATAAGAGCTAGTAACGAGTCAATGCCAAATTTTGATTTTTATTAATAAAACTAAAAAGCTTGAAATAAAGAAAATTATTCAAAAAACAAAAAACCCGACTGCAAAAACACATAACTGAAAAGAGAAAAACAAGCATTATAATCTATAGAATTTTGGTATCGCAGGCGGGGCAAACAAAACTTACACCATACGTAGGTATATCCGGTTATTAGTTTGTCCCCGCCTGCGATACCAAAATTCTATAGATTATAATGCTTATTTTTCTCTTTTCAGTTATGTGTTTTTGCAGTCGGGTTTTTTGTTTTTTGAAAAATTTTCTTTGTTTTGTTGTGTTTGTTATCTAGTAAGGACATGGTTCTTAGGATAGGTTGGTGAAGGTAGGGTAGGTAGGTAGGTAGGTATGTATGTATGTAGGTAAGTAGGTACCTACCTACTTACCTACATACATACATAAATACATACCTACCTACCTTCCTACTTACCTACCTAGGTAGGTAAGTAGGAAGGTAGGTAGGATAGGTTGGTAGGTAGGATAGGTAGGTAGGTATGTATGTAGGTAGGTGTAGTTAGGGTAGGTAGGCGAACCGTAGATGAGTGCATACCCGTGCGAAGCCAGGGCGGGCAGCTAGTTACTAATATTATTCGATAGGTACCTACTTATGTGTCTAAAGAGCCTCAGCTATGGCCTCAGCGAGTATTTTGTAGTTTGTAAGTTACACAATTGACATAAAGTTCAATATGCTTTGACCCAATTTCGTGCCAAAAACTCGCTTCCATTCCGTTCTGCGCCAATGTAATATTAGCCGTAGCGTGGTGAGTATTGGCCGAGACGGTATAAGCTAGTTGCTCTCCGTACGCGACGAAGCCATAGCCACCCACCACCAAGTTGTAGTATTGTAAGTACCTACCTACTTATCATAACGCGGTTGTACGAAGTTTTGTCATGTCACTGTTCCTTTTCTTTACTTATGTGACCGAGCGGGCGTAATTATTGTCTCAAGGACACTATTGAGAACACTGCTCGCTCTAAATTGAGTTCGCAATGTATTTGCCAAACATGTAAACAAACACGAGTTTTCCACTTAGACAAATATGAACTTTATGCTAGTGTAAATAAAGTTGATTTTAGACTGACTAGTAATGTTGAAAAAGTCATAAAAAAATATGAAGTTGTAGCGCAAACTGAACCTTATGTGTAGTCCATTACAGTTATTTTTCCTAAAACTCGTGTTTGTTTAGATGTTTGGCAAATGAACTGTGAACGCAGATTTTTATTTGTCGGTGCAGCAGCGGTGCGACATCAGTATGTTCGGATGATGAAAATATACCGCCACCACGTGTCGCTTGCACTTACGCACATGTCGGTAAAAAATTATGCAGAGCTGCTTGTGCCGTCGCAAAATAATGTCGAGTTCGCCCAGGTTCGCACCGCACGGGCTGTTATTTTCCGCGGGATTTTTTTTTCGCACACTGGATTTTCAACGCGTGTTTTTTCAACGCGCTAGGACGAGAGTGTCCCAGCGCGTTGGATTCTCAACGCTCGGCTCAACATGGAGAGTTTAAAATCCAGTGCGAGACCACCAATAAGAAGTGGAGACCACTCTAAAGGAAATAAATAAACACAAACAGACTTAAAATAAATAATGACAATAATAATAGATACTTATCCCAATAATTTATATTTACGCGACGTGCGTAATGACTACTCTAGCGTCGTCCGTCGGTCCGCCGATTTACCCACAAGTCCATGCTCGATAACGAAGTATAGGTACACTTCGCGTCAAATAACTTTGCCGCTCTGAAGTTAGGTTGCGCATGCGTACCTACTGGCATGCGCGCTACTGTTTTATAAGACAGATTGACTACTCCGCAGTCATATAGAGTCTACTTCAGAGCGGCAGAGTTATTTGACGCGAACTGTTGGTACCTACCACCTACCTACCTTATTTGTATGACGTATCTACTAGCTAGGTTTTCTCTACAAGGCCTTCTATCGTGAGATTAGTCGAGATATCCTAAAATATTGAGACATCGGCATGGTAAAGAAATTTCCAAAAAACGCATTACTAGTCTGTACATTCACTAGCGATTCCCCAAATTAGTCAACAAAAATAAAGCAAATGAACATACCTAATTATTACTCATAATAAATATTTATGCTGTCGACTCGCTATGAATGAATGGCAGTACCTACATCTAGTATTATCCGCTCACACACACTGCGAAGCGCACCCGTATTCTGTGGCCCCGCCTTCTTTTGTCGAACAGAGATAGCGATATTCCAAACGCATTTTGCTATCGTCTCGAGTTTGCATTTCGTGCCGTAGTACGTCGGCCTCTTAAGAGCGGTTGGACCGATTTGGCAATTTTTTGTATTAAAATTTTCATAAGAACAGTATTTTTATAAACAGTTAAATTAACTATTGTGGTTTTACGGCTTTTGAATAGCATAATATGTCTGTCATATATATTAGTCTGATAAAAGTTATCTGACCACTGAAAAATGGGCCCTTGAAAAGTATTATGTTGAGACCCTTACATTAAATGTGAAATTTTAATTTGTGATTTGGTTAGGTTAGTTACATTGGAGAGTATAATGTATAATCTTCGATAAAAGTATTATGTTACCTATTATAGTTATTTTGTGTCAGGAGCGTGTCTCAAAAGGTATCCAAGTGCAAAATTGTTTGGATTTTTCAGAACACTATCACGGTATTTAATTGTTTATCAGTTTGGGAGTTACGTTTGGGAGATACTTAAAGTTAACCGTTAAAGTTAATTCTATAATAAATTATAATACACGATGATTTAAAGTATCATCCCAAAAATTTAGAAATACAAATTCATAGTCGAAAAATAAATGCAAGAATAAAAAGATCACAGAATTAATCCTATTCTATGTTTCAAAGGTTCAATACAAAGATTATTGCTGGGTCTGATATGGTAGAGGTCCAGAATAAAGCACAATTTTTTTTAATATTAGGTTATTACGTATTGGTTAGATAGCATGGTGGTAATTTATGTGATATATTTTATTAATGTTAAGTGGTCTGTAGCCAAATTAGATTTCATTACTTAAGTTCATTTTGTCATTATAATAATCTTGTTTCGTAATTTCACCGAACATTATTAACTGTCGACGCTGACGAGATGGCTTTGCAGCGCGGTAGACTGGTGGTACCGCCGACGTGACGCGAAGTCTTCGTTGTCATCATTCAGTCTTTCTTGTTCCACAGATATGTCCCCATGCACCGGTGTCACAACCAACTGTTCATATTCTAATGGCCTTTTCCTGAGCAGAAAAGAGAGAAAATACTTTAAATTGTACACATACAAAAAAAAAATACAATTATATATCACTATAACCAGAATTGTTTAATCAATATCAGTAGATCGGAAGCCTTACCCTATTAACTGTAGGAAAGAAATCTTCAGCCAATGGAAGAAACGGAACTCCGAAGCGCGGCCGGGCTTGAGCGCGGGATTTGCCGCGCCAATGTAAAGCCAGAACAACCACAAGATACTGAGGCAGCCAAGAGCATACCCCCAGTGTACGAGAAACATGAGCAACAACTTTATTGCTACCTGAAACAAGACACAGACCATATCATAAGAGTTTCGTTCTCATTACGGTATCTCAAGCAGACCGCATTAATAATAAACACTCGTTGAGTTAAATATTGTTTAACTGTTTTAATGTATTATTTAGTACCCACCCCAACCAACGACAGCCATCTGTTACACAGATGCGAGTACCAGTTCTTGTTTTTAGAGTGAACGCTGATGCTAGGGCGCTGAACATCCCCGTTGGACGCCCGTCCGTTCATTATGGCAGAATCAGTAGGGGAAGGAGTGAAGTCCTGAAAATAAAAGTGTTTTATTTTACTTGTACCTATATTATTTGTTTTTTCCGTATGATCCGGTACGGATATCATAACGGGTGCCGGGTACGGATGCCGAGAGTCACTTGTTCTTCCCGTTGTTATGATATATTTTTTGTTCTGGCCATACATGGGAACCTTATGGTTACGTAGATATTGAAGGTAAAAGTTTCAACAATTTTCACGAAAAAAAGTTTCAAAATTACCCTGTACGGTTGTATGCACAAGCACAATGTTTTGAGTGCGTTACATTGCGCACTACCTTAAACAGCGAATTACAAACAAAAAATAAAACTTATTTCCCAGGAATTATGTACAGAATGCATATATGACGGCTTCGTAATGAGTCTTTTTAGATCCTGTATATGGGTTGACTAGAAGCAGATAATTATAATAATGTATGTTGTATGTGTTACACTTACCCCAACATTTTTATGTCTGATCCGTTCCGGGAATAGCAAATCAAGGTCGCTACCAGTAGCGCCATAAACTTGGGTATCACGTTGAGAATGACCTTGATATCTGTAGACAATCATTTATTTAAACAAAGATTATAGCAATATTTATGACGGCGAAACAACATCACGAGGTCCATGGGAGGACAAATATTTAATTCCTGGCAACACATACAGAATCAAGCACACAGTCATTTTACTTTTTAATTTTAATCTTAATTACTTAAGCTTTCTCATTTAATTTGTTTTTACTTTGATGCTGCTTTTCAACTAATTTTTTCTAAAAGTCATTACTTAATAATATATTATTTTGTATAATAACAGCTTACTATAGTGCGCGCGGAACTAGTTGGCCGCGCCTTAGGTAATAGATTATTATAGAAATAGATTGAGCGCCTTATCTTACTTAATCTATTCTGGCGCTGCCGCCGTACTTCGCGACGGCAACATGCGTTTGAAAGTTCCGGCTAGTTTCGACAAAACGCACATGAGATTGCAATAGCGAGATGAGTCGCCACCTAAGGCGCGGACAACTAGTTCCGCGCGCACTATAGTTCCTATTTTTTTCCATAAGGGTTTATAGTGTACAAGAACCAGTTCTTGTACACTATAAACACATAAGGAAAGAAGTAGGAGCTATAGTGCAGTGTCAGTGTTCTACTGCCACTTCTTGCCACCAAGAAGTTTTTTTAAATTATATTTATTAAAAAGAACCAGGTTCTTAATAATGAATTACAATCTAGCCTACAAGACTAATAAGCAATTTTAATCTAACTTAATTTTCTACGTGATAATTATTTTAAAAGTTAGAATAGTGCTGATTGTACTTTACACAAGTCCGTTCCACTTTCTTAGAGTCTGATATAATATAATAAACAGTTTGTTCATGTGTTTTATGTGTGTCATTGTCACTATTATTTCTACACTTTTTACACTACACTAACTCAAAAGGTTTTGTTTGTTTTAGTCTTCGCACTATATTTGTTTGGTCTAACAGCTGAATTGTCTCGATGTTCACATGTCGGTGGGGTCGGTGTTCATGGGCCTCAGCAAGTTTTTGGATTATGTTGGTGACGGGAACCATTTTTAGGTCACGATGGAGGTCGCAGGCCACCAAGAAGTGGCAGTAGAACAATGACTCCTAAGTCACAGGTATTCCTAGTTTAGGAGTCCGGGTTTCAACTTTTGTGCGCCTTTTAATAAAATTATTGTAAACTTTAGCTAGATATTAAGCATATTGTAAGGCCTTGGATCAATAAAGTTTATATTATTATTAACACCAGAGAATTAGTAAATATAAAACTACTTCCGCGTTAACAAATGCATTGTGTCGGATGTAAAAAGAATATTCTTTAAAACATGATTGAAGACTACATTACTAAATGAAAAATGAAAAAAAAATAAAGAAACATACCTTATTTCACGTCTATGTTGCAAATCAAAAGTTTGGGCGAGAGCAAAGTAGGAGTAATCTATGCAAGCATATGTGATGAGGAACGGCATAGTGACAATGGGTGCAAGTTGGTTGATGTCACCAATGATGATAAATGTGACGGTGACCACGGCTACTACAACCATCGAGTATATCGGTACCTTGTTGGGACCTCTCTGGAAATAATAACAGTATGTAATAAATAAGGGTATTACGGGCTAGATTGCTACTAAGCTAGCAAAAAATATAAAAATGGAAATTGTGATTACAGGTCAGACATAAAAATTATTTTGCGCGCACGCAAACTTATACAGGGTGTCTCAAACGTAGTGGTCCAAAACGAAAATGGGGTAAATCGGAGGTGGCCATCCATCATTAAACATTTTAAAAGTTGAGATATTCTCATTCAATTCTTGCCTTTGGACCACTACGTTTGAGACACCTTGTATATTGATATCATGATAGATATCTACAGTTATTTTTGAATATCATCAAACACTAACCCCATTTCCAAGAAACTCAAGTCCTGGTATAACTTTTTCATTCGCAATGCTTTGTAAAACCCTGGGTGTTCCATACATGGCGCCTAAACATGAGCTCATTGAACTGACGTATAGACCAGCAAGCAATAGGATTGTCACAGCAGAGATGTCAGCTGTAATGGAGAGGTTTTGCAGTAGGCCTTCCCTGGTCACTGTCGCTGCTAATGTTATTATGAACATCAGGTACAAAAATGTTCTGGAAATAAAGACTGAAGATGAATAAATTGTTGCTTATAATGGACTTTGTTGTCAAATTTTTCAAATAATCAGGATTACATTACCCAGTGCCAATAGCTGCTAATGAGCCATTAGGTATATTTACAGAGGGATTCTTCAAATCTCCACTCATGTTAATTCCTGCTAATATACCAGTGATGGTGGGGAAGAATATTCCAAAACATTTGAACCATGTGTAACCATCTTGGTAAGCAGGCCATGTGTTATTTGCTGCTACTCCACTAAGCCACCCTTTAAATTCCAGCTGAACTGAAAAAGAGCAAGAGGAAGAAATTATTTAGTATTCAGATAGGCAAGGAATTACCAAGTATTTGTTAAAAATAGATTTTGTATTTATACGTATTATAAGTTCACAGTAATAATAAATAATACTCACGTTTTTCGTCAGTTGGTATAGTAGTGAATGATCCTACAAAGAAGTCGAGTGCTGCCAACATGATAATCATTAGCAGTAGAAATTGTAACTTCACTACCCATTTCACCCCAGCTACATTGATAGTGCCAAGTAGTAATACTGCAGCTATAGCAAACCCTCTAGACGCCCACTTGTGGGTGTCACTAAGTGGGTCTTCAACTACAAACCCAGCCATTGACTCACCAAAACCAAACACATTTAAGGCACAGCCCACAGCCTGAAAAATATTTTAAGGTAAATGTTATACTGAATTTAAACATTATGTATAATTAATTTACTTCTAGTTCTAAATGACTCTATATTTTGATGCGATACTCATACATTGTTGCAAAAAAAAAGAATTTTAAGATTATGATTTGCTAAAATTCATTATTCATATTCGGCGTCACCAGTTTAAAGGTATGAGCAACAGGGTGTAAAGGTCGTCATCCTCCATAGAAAAGGGAGGATCCTCCGACCAGACAGTGTATTGTATCTGAAGGGCTGCCCAACGTCGACGATTGATGTCGGGACGTTGTATATATGCTAGTCGCGCGTCGAACTTTGCTTGCACGATGCAGTATTTTGTGTGACATCACTGTGATGCGTAGTTCGCATGTGGCGTTATACATGCTGCCACAATTTTAATCACAATAGGATGCAGGAAAGTTGAATAATAACTCATTTGTGGGAGGTCATTTGATTTTCAGTTCAGACATCCTCTGTTTTAAGAATGAAATATTATTTAGGTATGTTTATTTACCAGTATTATCCTCTTTATAATTGGTTTTATAATAGTACTTCTACATAAATCACACTAACCACAATGTGTATCATATTGGTCTGACATAAGAACTATAGTTCAATTAACCAATTATGTTATTTGAGTTATTTTCGATCATAACGTTGTGTGTAGTTTTTTCAAGTATGAATAATGAACTATAGCACACGTTATGTTTAGGGTTACAAGAAATTGTAATATTTCTCATTTGTCTTGCAGAGCCGCAAGACAAATGAGAAATATTACAATTTGTTGTTGCTAAGTTGCTTGCTCCCGCCGTAATTGTAAAAAAAATATACAAGTTGTGTTATCATTGCATTTTACCCTAAGAACCTTTGTTTTAAGTTTCTGTGTGTGCATAATATTTAGTCAAATATACTGTTTCTGTACCATGAACATAATGTTTTTTCACTGAGTCTTACCGACACCATTACAACTATTATTTACCTGACCAAAACAATATATCATGCCAAGAGCTCCTCCCATTCTGGATCCTAAAGTGTGTGCGAGCAAAAAGTACACTCCACCACTTTCTATTCTGCATCTTTCACATATTCCCACTGCAGACAACACGGAGATTAGAGCTACAAAAACTGAAAAAGAAATAAAGTAGTATCAAACACCCATTTGTACACATATAAAGTCGCTTGTCATGTTTGTCAGTGAGAATTAATTCCAGAAGGTTATGTGTTTAATTAATATTAAACTTACTAATACATAATAATGAAATCTGTTCTTTTTTATGATTTAAAAAAAATATTTAATATGTGTATAAATGAATAAACGGGATAAAATTTCAATGTTTTGTCAAGTCTTAAAAACTGTGCAAAGCACGTCACAAAATATCTCACTGTGTGTTTGATAATTTATTGATATCAATATCAACACATAAAATAAAATAACACAGGGAATTCACACTTAATTAATTCCACTGTAATAGCTAATAAATCTTTGGATTAGACTGCAAATGTTTAGATAACAAATACCACCAATTCATATTTTATGAAAATTATAATTGATACATAACTGATATTATGATAAGTTTAACCGGTATCGTCCTGCTGGCACTATATAGTGCCACTTTCCTTTACTGCAAGTATTAATATTGTAAGGAAATGTAAAGGAAAGTGGCACTATATAGTGCCAGCAGGACGATACCGGTACAATATTAATACTTGCACTACCTGACGGGTTAAGGACATTTTTGAAGAGACAATAATGTTTATAAGTAAATTGTGTCCTAACTATTTAAACTTACCTGTAAAAAGTACTATAAATATTGCATTAACTAATCCAGCTTGTCCAACAATCCATCCAGATCTTAGAAATACAATAACTCCAAAAATATTGATAAGGCATGATGTGAACACTCCATCCCAAGTACCAAACAGCACGGGTTGCGATATAAAAAAGTTTGATTTCCACCATGGTACATCACCCTGAAATTATATTTTGAAAATAAATGAGGTTTATAGACAACTATTTATCAGTCATTGTTAATCTTGAGATATTAGTTGATGATTAGATAACTATAGCATTACAGATATTATCTTGTATGAAAATGATTATCACAACTTGGGAATAGCATACCAAACCCAATCATATTATTTTACAAATGATTCATTCAAAGGAAGTGAATGAGGATCTGGATAGGTATTTACTAAATAATAATAAAAGCCTCAATAACTATTCCAAACAACTGGTTGACACTTCCCGTGACCCAAGGGCTGGCTTTTACCTGGGCCAGAGGCTAAGCATTGCCATACAACGTGGCAATGCCACCAGTGTCTTGGGTACATTACCAGTCGACAGCGATGCATAGGAATTTTTCGATGCCTTATTGTTTGTTTGTTAATAGTTTTAGTTAACTTAGGTTAGTTATTTTTAGTTTTGGTAGAAGATTATGTTAGTTGTTAATAATAAAATATATCAATTATAAAATTAATAAAATAAAATATTACTATACCTAATTAGTTCTTTTTTTAATTTCGAATTGGTAGGGATGGTGACAAAATAGAAACTGAATACAGTAGACTCAGCCTCAAATAAAATTGACACATGAGTTCAAATACATATTAATACAATGTTTTACTACTGTGAGAATAAACCATGTTTGTGGTAGTAGATCGAATCTAGGACGCCTTGAAAAATGTAGAGCAGCACAGCCACTATTGGTAGCTAAATATGAATATTACTTGAGAAAGTATGCCAATGTACTATAACTGGTAATGTTAGCTTTAAGAAAATGTTTACCTGTATGTCTGCAAATATTTCATTAGCCCCTGAAGCTTGGTGGCCACCTGATCCATATTGTGATTCATTGCCTAAATCCACGAAGCCACCTGATTGTCTTCGCATTCGAGCCCTGTCAAACCCTGGCTCTTCGCTCCGAAAACTGTCTATATCTAAATCATTTCTCCTTTGGCGATTACTTTGATCCATTTTTAATTGATTTATAATAATTACGTATAAATATTAATAGAAAACATCGGAACACATCGCAGAATGTTTACTTATCTCATGAAGCGCGTTCCCAAGTGTTGTGAAACGTCACTGAACTCACTGATGACTGGAAAACAATGATTAATCTGAAGTTTGGTTTTATCTACTTTTCTTTGTTTTACAAATGAATTGGGGACGAGCAAGAAATGAAAGTACTGTAAAAACATGCTAGAAATATTAAATTCGCTGTACCGGAATCTGCGGAATATTCTTCTGACGTTTACAACAACTGACTTTGACAGATGCCAAGTCAAGTGTCGTCAACTCTCAAGTCAACCGATTGTCAATCCAATGTCAACTGTATTTTTTTTAAATAAAAACAATATTTGATACAGAAGCTTTTAGCTTTGAGTGAAATTCAATTCAATTCAAAAACTTTATTTCGAGCCAAGACTCATAAAGGGTTAGTAAAAATGTTCTTAAAACTACGTGTTAGTAAACAACACAATTCGGTGACACATGTAACTGACAACAGTGAACTACACAGTGTGTCCGGACATGGACTAGCGATATTACTTCTTTAGCGGCGTTGTGCACTTTTTTTGGGATGGGTAAAACATGTTAAACTCGCGTCAGGACAGTGACCCGATCGAAAATTCGTAAGACGGAGGGAGAGTAGAAATGTTGTTGACAGCGCACTCAGTTTTATTTTTTTAGAATTCTTTGATGGAGCTACTGCTTTCGTTCTTCTACTGATAGCAAGCCATATACATTCCTGGCATTTTCGTTAGATGGCGTTACGTTGTATCAAAAACTTACTTAGTTTTCACCTTTGTCGGCAGTCTCCAAAGACTGCCCGATGTTTTTTTTTTATCAGCGGTATCCATCCATCAGCGGTGCGACAGCACATCAGCTCGACGAACGCTAGCGCGACAGATTGCTTTCACGACGAACGATGGCACGACGAAATTTTTGATCGACGAACGTTATTGCGACCGATTGTTTTCACGACCATCGATGGGACGACGAAACTTTTGATCGACGAACGATAGCGCGACACAATTTTTACTCGACAAACCAAAGCACGACAAACATTTCTATAATATTTTGTTGCTAATAGCTGATAAGAAAAAAAATTTTAAGTTTTAGGTTCTTTAATAAGTACATGGTTTTCGCTTACCTTGCTCGTAACTGCACTCGCGCACTGCAGTCATTTAACATTGACAATAAAGAATATTGCCAATAAAAACATTAAAAACGAAAGTACTTAGCACTTCACATTTTTTTGGGTTAATTTTCAGAAAATCTTAATAATAATAGGTAGGTATTTACAAATATAAAAAATAGTCGTCGTGTCTAGGAGTACTGCTTTCTGAATCAAGCCCTTGACCCAGCCGCGCAATGAGAGCCTCCTGAGGTGTTGGTCGAGGCTCTCCGCTATTAGGCCATTAACCGTAACGATTATCGGTACAATGATTGCAGAGTCCACGTCCCACATGTCGACAACCTCGTGTGCTAAGTCAAGATACTTGTTTTTTTTTTCTTTCTCAGCTTTCACGAGATTCTCGTCATGAGGGACAGCGATATCAACAATCATAGCACGGCGCTCTTGTCGATCTATCACCACAATATCAGGTTTATTGGCTACAATTTATATTTTTAAATGTTTTTTTATATCTGTTTTTTAAGAAATATTTAAAAATGTAAATAATATGTATTTAAATGGAATAAAAGATATAGTAATAGGTATTTACAATCATTACGTTTATCCTTACATATTATAAAGCAAAGTTCCCCGCCGCTGTGTCTGAACGCGATAAACTCAATAACTACCGAACGGATTTTCAAACGGTTTTCACCAATATGGACGGAGTGATTCATGCGGAAGGTTTTAGTATAGGTACATAATTCATTAAAGTTTTGTGTAAATTGACTGAAATATGACGATTATTCTTGAAGATGTCGGAAAATGCCGTCATCATGCCGACTGGGAGCTTTACTGGCGTGCGCCGCGTAAACCGTAAAAGATACATAAAAAATATGTTTTACAGAATGGTTCATCTTGAAAAGTTCAACAAAAAAGTCCGCGATGGCATGTATACGTCTATCTTCTAAGGATAACCCACAGTAACCATATCTGTAGCGGTTACACCGTGACATACGAACTACGTAGTAAAGACATGACGTCACTCAATTCCTGCATCGCGCAGTTAGAGTTTACCGAGCGAAAAACATAGATAAGACTATCCGAAATCAACTAATGGGCAGTTGCCCGCCAGACATAACAACCCGTCTGGTTGGAGGATCCTCCCTTTTCTATGGTGGATGAGTGAACTTTACACCCTGTTCCTCATACCACCAAATTGGTGACCCCGAGTATGAACGTCAACGCAGCCTTCGTGCAACTACTTCAGCGTGACGTCATCATCATCACTCCCGCAAGCTTTCGTGAGGCGAGTCACACAGCTAGCCAGCACCCACGGTTTCAACGGGTATCCTGACCACCAGCATGCAGCGAACGCGCATTCCTGGTCATCACCCTCAGCCTCATCAGCAACCTTGGCACAGCACCTGCACTTCCGGCCGGTCTCACAAGCAGAGCCTATTCTACCCTCTCCTGGTCGACGCAAGCAGTCAGCCACAACCCGGCGCTGTACCACATCCGACTCACTGGATGACGACGCAGCGCCACCCCGACTCACTGGGGAATCACCGCAGACAGTTCCGACTCACCGTGAACTATGCGGCACCCGGTTCCGACTCACTGGAACCACAGCTGGTACTGTGAAGCATCGCAAGATCCAAGACTCAGCCCACTATCGACCTCCGGTCTCCGGAGGGGAGTGATGTAGCGGTTACACCGTGATATACGAACTACGTAGTAAAGACATGACGTCACTCAATTCCTGCATCGCGCAGTTAGAGTTTACCGAGCGAAAAACATAGATAAGACTATCCGAAATCAACATATGGGCAGTTGTCCGCCAGACATAACACCCGTCTGGCCGGAGGATCCTCCCTTTTGAAATGAGGATGAGTGAACTTTACACCTTGTTCATCATGCCCCTAAATATCTATCCTTCAGAATTTGATAAAAATTTCATTGTTATTTCCGAAGCTATTATGACGGTATTATTCTAATTTAATCCTTATCCAATAAAATATGTCATTTAAATTGGGCATTATGCTGGGAGCCCTCGCGGAGGGTTCATTTTAAATGTAGGTTTTTCTTAGCGAATACAGCATTATAAACCGTGAAAACAAAATCTGATGTATATTTTAACAAGATTTATTAGTATATGCGTTGGTTTTAAAATACAAGAATTTCAATATTTTCAAATTTTTTGGTCTCGGTTACAAATATTCACAAAAAATTTAAAAGGTTGTAACTGCTTATAGCGACAAGACCCCCCAGAAAACACAATTTCACTTCGTTTTACAGTGTTTTATAATACGGTTTTAAACCTAATGCCGTTGACCGTCCGCGATGGTTACCTAACTTTAGCGCAAACGTAATGCCGGGAGGGTCCACTTACAATATGTATGGCGGCATGGCGTATGAGCTCGACGAAAATGGGTGGAGTCGAAAAATTACGCCTAACAAAATAATTATCGCTGACGTCAACGCGGGCACAGCAGTAGGAGTCGATGAGCTTTTCTTCGGTTATTAGGTATGTAATCCCGGTAGTACGTTTCCGTGGGATATTTTGCAACATCCACTCGGGCGAAGCTTCAGGCGAAAGATAGTATACATATTAATTTAAATGCTGATGTGATTTATAGCTACGTAAACAAACCCAAACGGACTGCACGCCGGCTGGAAAATTGCAGTTTGGATGCCGCTTTTGTGCAGTTAACATACCTTTGCATCGATACTGCCAACCGATTGCATAGGAAAAGTGGTACGCCGACTGCAAGCGGACTGCGCAGCCGGTTAGCAGTTTCGATACAGACAGACCGTCTGACTTTAAACACTAATGCATGTCATTGTGTTTTTATGGTTAAAGAAGGTATTCGGCACTCTATAGCAATAGAGCTGATCCAGCCCTCAAGTGAGGGGGACGTCATATATTCGGGGTCCAGTCAGGATAGGCTCAAATCAGTGGAGGCCTCATTTTGTTTTGCTGCCCCGGGCTCGCAACGGGTTTAGGCCCGGGGCGGCAAAACAAAACGAGGTCCCTGAAAACCTGGTCTTCTCAGTTTATGTAGGTAGGTACCTACTTATAGTAAATATAGTACCTACACTAAGGACTTCGCAACCGGCAGGATTGTTCTTTTCAGGGAGGTGCATTTTCATCTCCTCAATAGGCTATTTATTTACGAAAAGCTAAAATTTAGGATGCGGGACCGAGCAAGGCGAATTCGTTTTTGCACCTCGTCTCGGAATTACCGGATAAGTTTCTATTAAACATCCTTACGGAAATAGAAGTTGCTTTATCGACTTATGCAGAAAAGTTTGAGAGTTAGAAGAATTTCATAGCGAGCGGAGCGAGCTCGAAAATTTTTGCACACCCCCTTGTGTAGGTAAGGTTTTTTTTTTAAAGTCATATATTAATAGGAGTTCTTTTGTCGACTTATGCAGAGAGTTTGAGAATGTATTGTAGTGCAAAATTTTCATCTTCAGCCTCCAACTCTAAACTGCTTCTTACTGAATATATTTTGACCGTGTTTGGGATATAATTAAAATGTTCTTCTTAAGATTTGGGGGGCCGCCAGGACCGGGGGCCCGGGGTGATTTGTTTTGACACTATTCTGGGGTATTTTATTTGTAAGTCTGGTTGCTAGCTTCAGATAAACCTACATGGCCACTTATGAAACGTCGAAAGCTAGAAGCGCGGTTCCATTTGGTCGTTCTCTATGGAGAAGAGTCGGCAAGAAATTCCACGGTCCATCATCATTATAGTTATAATAACAGCACATAGTTTTATTATGCGTATCGTTGGTGCATGTGTGCCAAACACATACGTGGCAACTTCGTACAAAGTATTTATTTGATTAAAGGATTATCGGCAAAAATGTATGGAAGCTGGTCCAAGAACCAATAACAACCACACATAGTCATTAGATAGGTATTTTAATATAATACAATAACTACTATGGCGGCTTATTTCAAATCGCTGTGTGAAAAAAGTTGTGGCGATATTTCGCAGGCCTGACCCGAACGATAGTTAACGGAACACTTGAATATTAATCACTTCTAGTGGTCTAGTGTAAATATTTTCAAATGTATGCCTGGCGAGGATAATACAATAATATGGTACTATCGAGCTGATCTCATGATGGACATGGACGCTAGATAATGGAACTCTTGAACTAATAAATCCATCGCGTGTGGGCTCATTAGATTTGTCTCAACGAGTCCTGATCATCATAGCAGCGAAACCGCAGTAGTTCAATTCAATAGACTCGCGTCATGTTCCGCTACTCGTATCCGATTCGACTAGCGAAACATGACGCGAGTCTATTGAATATTACATAACACACATAACATCTCGCCTGTATTCCCCGAAGGGTTAATCACATTTCTCCAGTTATGTTTAGGTCCCATATAATAGGGGGCGAGCCTATTGCTATCAACCAGGCACAAATCCAGACTCCGGGCTGCTACTGGGTAATTCCAGATGGGAAAACCCAATAACACTATGCCCGACTCGGGAATCGAACCCAGGACCTCCTGCTCTATTAAATATTCTGTCTATTAAATTGAACTACTACGATTTCGCTGCTATGGTTTCGCAGTGGAGGTGTGCTACCGGGCGTTATGGTACAAAAACATTAACGAATAAAATTGGGATTTACTTTGTGTTGGTAACTTGTAATTGTAAAATTTTGTATAAGGCCCAGATTATTTACTTACGATAAAATTAAATGTTACTTATAAGAAACTGCGTCCGTCAGAATGAAAAAAAAGTTAATTTTACTAATTATAATGGACAACACGCACTCGTCCAAAAAATTAAATTTGCTAAAGAAAAAATCGTGAAAAATGAGCTAATGCTTTCTATGACAGTTTCCTTGAATCTTTTGTGGATCCGGATTACCCCAAACGGACCAAGTAAATAAAAACACTGTTTATGAAACTCTTGTGAAAAATGTCATGCTTCTAGACCCAGAGATTTAGGCTGTGCGTTGTGTAACAGTAACTAAATGATTTTAAGATTTTTTTTACAAGCCTTGTGCCCGATGTATTTGCCCTCGGTTACTTCTCAGGAGACTTAGGGGATAAAATTTCAAAAAAGATGAAACAACTAACTTATACCTACATACTATAAACAGAAGTCTAAGTACTAACTTACGTGAAAGCCTAATAAACAAACAAACAAAACTCACTTTCGCATTTATAATATAATAATTATAATTACATAAAGTTAAAATAGTTAGGAAGTTAGGATAACGCATTTATGCACAAACATAAGACCAAAACCGAATCACCCTTTCGAGCACGTCGGTATTACGGGTAACTTCAGAAAAACAGTAGAACGAATAGAATTAAATGTCTTAAAATTAGACCCCTTTATTTATAAACGTTGCTTTAAAGAAAAGACGTTTAAATGTCAAAAATGTATGGTTACACAGTCACAGTAACTATAAAATGACAATAAGACTTTGTAAAGTATTTATTACTATAATTATTGTGAATATGAGGACTCTATGGATATTTTTTTCTTTTCTTTCTTAGTTAGTTTTAATGATTGAATTAGATTTTTTTAGAATTTCTTTATTTTGCATAAAATATGGTACATATAAGGTCTTAACAGTAACATAAGAAGTTCCACATATTTTGCTTACTTAGCAATTTCAGCATGCATTGTTCGTTGATTCGTTGAGCTCCTTAAGTTCTGAGTTGAAACTTGACACGATTACTAACAAATGCTTGTACTGACTGGACAGGTTCACTGAAATCTGTGTGGTTCTTTCCTCAAAAGACCATTTCAGACACTTATTTACATGGTCCTCATAAATTGAGCTTAAGACTGTCAATATATGACATGTTCATATATTGACAGTCAAAACCCTCATTGTGCTTCTCACTTACTCAGTAAATCATGTTCAACGGAACTTTCCATTGAATGTGTTATGTCGAAATCTATTGCTTAAGTTAAGTTTGGTTTTTTAAGCAAATTACTTATCCTAATCTATCAATTTTTTTTTAAACATTTTTGAACTTGAGCTTATGTAAAATTATTAGAAAATAAATTATCTTCCTCGTTGGTCTAGTGGTCGCAAGCGCTATTGCTGAGCATGAGGTCCTGGGATCTATTCCCAGATCGGGCAAACTGTTATTGGGTTCTTTCACCAGGAATTTCTCAGTAGCAGTCCGGAGTCTGGATTTGTGCGTGATCGATGGCAATAGCCTCTGCCCCTATTAAATGGGACTTAAACATGACAGGTGAAGTGTGGCTGTCTGTATAGGTACACCTCTGCCTAACCTCTCGGAAATTAATTTATGTAAATAACTGGTAGGTACGATAATGAGTTAGTCATAAGTAGTCAATTAATCATAACTATAGTCAGTAGCATAGCATCTAAAAATCTGAAAATTAAATGTGAGTATATTTGTCACAGTTTTCCCTGGGAAATCATTTAAGTGCTACAGTGCCTATGTAAGTAATTGTACAGCGTTCTTGTCGCCGTCCTCTAAAATATTCATTAGAATTATTCCAACCATTGCTTAAGCTTTTCGTAGGTATGACTGGAGGCCACAAGGCTACTGTGTAAACGTACTGAGGGATACTAGTGGTAAAGTATTTTTATCTGTAGCCACTACTTCAAAGAACACTTGTTATATAACAGTAACTAATAACACCAGTCCCATTTTAAAGTAATCTTAAAATGAGACAAGAGAAAATATTGCGATGATAATTTCACAATATTAAATTCTTTCAAGCTCTTTCTTAAATATATAGTCCTATGGTTCTTTTTGTTGTTCATGGATAGCCATTTTTCATGTTTCTCCGTTTGCTAGCAAATTGAAAATTCGAGAGAATCTGAATTACTTAGTTTTAGCAAGTTCAATTTTAACAATATTTGTAAAGATTTTCATGTAGTGAGTTCTCGTTTTAGCTTTACTCTGTCAGGGGAAGTCATTTATTGATGATATATGGGCCTTGGTGCAGTCTATCAGATAACTTATAATCGCTCTATACCATTGTGACTAAACATAATGCTCAATTATATGAATATTTACTTTTGTAAATGTGAAGACGATGTGGGTCATTCCTTTCATTTATAATTTTTGTTTTTTTTTTCTCAGTTAGCTTTTATCATGGCCTGGCAGCTTGAGTAATTTATGCGGCCTATCCAAATGTCCTTTCTTTGGTATTGTTCGTCGAATCGTTGAGCTCCTTAAACTCTTGAGTTGAGCTGCACGATTACTGACAAATGCGTGCACTGACTGGACAGGTTCACTCAATCTGTGTGGTTCTTTCCTTAAAAGACCATTTCAGACTCCAATCTACATGGTCTTCACATGATCTAACCAAGATTATGTCTGGACTTTAAAAGAGACTGTGACCTCTGAGTTTGTTTCGGCCTTTCTTCTCAGAGTAGTCAGATAGGAACCGCCGACCTCATCTAGTTTAAAAAATATGATTGACGTGTAAAAGTGTTTGTACAGACCTACAGAAATAAAATCATTTATCATTTGACTACTAACTTAACAAAAGAGACAAATTAAAAAATAAAGATTCCATTACATGCAATGCAGCTCATCATCCTACGAATTACGATAAGTGAATAGTGAATCAATCAATCCATAACATACTATACAGGTGAACAATGCAATTAAAAAAATAATTAAGAGTTATCACAATGATGCAATTTAAATCCATTAATTACATATAAAATAGAGAGAATATACTTCAGCCACATTTTACAAGTTAAGCTGACTCTTACAGCAGTATCTTAAAATTTATTCAGGAATATTACAATTTACCCGAAAAGTACATAACATTGCAGAAAGGTAAATTGGCAGGTAAAACAGCCGGGAGTAGGGTCGGTACTTCGACATGGTTTCGGGCGCTATCTTAATCGTCCAGCGTTTAAGCATATTTATGTAGCAATAAGTTATCAGAAGCCTAATTACGGCCGCGAAACCACCTGTCCGCTATCATCTGTACATAGGCCTTCGCATATACTTCCGTGCGTCTTACGCGCGGTCCCACCCCCGCGGCGTCATTGGTTGGCGAGGTGGTTGCGCGCGCAGCGGCCCTCCTCGCGGCCGGGTGTGAGACGCCGCGACTCCGAAGGAACCGGTCGCGACCGCGATGTGCCGCCGCGGACAGTTCTGCCGCGACCACGTCGCCACGCTGCCGTCGCACGCTCCGCAAACTCCGCCGCCGCCGCTGCCGATACGGCCGTGCGGCACTTATTTTTCACGAATCTCTTCTCATATTTCGAACTTTCCCTTTGAATGCAATAGTTAAAAGTTACTTTTGAAGGCCCAAACTAAAGTTAAAATAGTTTTTAAAACTTTGAAAAACTTTAAAGCGTATTTTATTAGTGATAGTAAGGATTTAAAAAGAGATTTATTTGGTGATGTGATATGGCTAGGCGGCGCCAGCATACTAGTTGCGCACGGCTGGTCGTAGCCGGCTGCGCGTGGGCATGCGCGCTGCTCGCTGCGGTCGCAGTGGAAGCACATGCCGATGTTGATACGTCTACTGGACTTGGTGATAATACACTCACTAATTCAGGTAACTGCATCAGTTTTACTGTGAAATAAATTACGTAATTTTTTTTAACCATATATTCAAATCAAACTGGTTAATCAACAAACGTTTTCTCTAAGTAAAATAAGCTCATGTACTAGTATGGTTAACATTAAAAATGCGCGTTCTTAAAAAAAACACAAGTTGAAATACTTTAAAACTAGGTACTCAGAGTATCTACTCTATATCTACAAGTCAAAACATCTCATATTCTTAATTGTTCAAAAAACCTGATAACACTTTCATGAATACTTGGTTACAATAAAAACAACCTAAGTAGGTATATTAAAACGAGAGTTATCAGTTAAAACACATGTATGTCATGTTTGTTGAGTTATTTATATTCCAGTTATCAGGGCATATATTGTTATATTACTTAGGTAAGGAAGTAGGTACAGATACGACTCTGTTTTTAATAAAGTTTGTTGATCAATTAATGTAGCGGAATATTTCGTTCATTTTACTTATTTGTACATTTTAATATTAAAACAAAGTTTGTTATACCTATGTACTAAACAATCTACCCTTTTCAGGTTTCGTAACTAAAATGAAAGTATTTGATTAACCGTTATTTAAATAGGAAAAGTTGTAACATTAAATAAGGCGAACGGAACAAACATCAAATATTTAAATGTTTCTCAAGACTAGAGTGTTGCAGAATTAGATTGATTAAATATATATACCTACTTCGATGCTTTATATATTAAATATGAAGTAAAGTGAATAGGTACATGGCCTATAAACAGTTTAATAAACCAAAATGGAGTACCTAATTAAAAAAAAATGTACTTATATACCACTGGTTTCCTTTAAACTTTCTTAAATTTTATTATGATGCTAAAGAGTAATGATGGTGTGGTGTCATTGTTTATTAACAGGTGCGGTCGGTTCTTTAATTAAATTTTCAAACTACTTGATATCAAATTTAAATTAAACCAAAAATATTTCGCATTAAAATTTAGGATTTAAGAGACAACTCAGACCCCCAAGATACAGGCGCTGCCTAGCTTGGGGACCACTGTTCAAACAACCATGTTCATTAATCTAAATAAAATATAACTTAAAATAATTAAATTAAATATAATGTAGCTATCATTCTTTTTAAGATATATTTTGTAACAATGGTAAAATAAATTATTATTTTTCTTTAAACATTGCATTATAGGCTTTTAAGACATTTAACATTTTGGAAACTCATAATATCATTTACATAAAACAGTTGACTAGAGTTAGCAGTGGTAATAGGATTGTCCCCTATTTCATGGGATTTAAACATACCTGGTGAAATGTGGCTGTAGGTACTCTGCTTAACCCTTCGGAAAAAACAGTCGTGATCGTGATGTCATAAAACAATCAACGAATTAATGATGCCTAACAAGAAACAATAAATCATGGTGGTCGGTACCTATGGTTATAAAAATACCATATTCTCTTTAAGAGTGATATTTCTACACAAACGTAGGGAAATAATTTTATTCATTTAATTAAATATAAAGATTTCTTTTTTCTATATAGGTACTTACATTAAAGTCACCTTTATACAAACGTTTTATTAATTTTGTCTGTATTTCAAAATAAATATCCGATAGGTATAATATAATATTTATTTTAGATACCTACATAAAAATGAAAATGCATGACATTTAATGTTTTCTTTATAATATATAGTTGCGCTAAACAAAAAAAAAAAATGACACATAAATTGTCACGAGTTATCAGATAGGTCAAACATTCTTTATTATAAAAACAACTGAAATGTCCATGATTTTAACGAAAACGTGACTTTTTATAAATAATATAATTTTATAAATTATTTTTTCTGTTTTGCTGTTTCGTGTCTATGCTACTGGCTTAAGCCCCGGCATCGCCCGCGTGGAGGTCGGAAGCGGAAAGCCACGGGAAAGTAATACCGGGATAAAAAGTAACCTATGTCCTAGCCCTGGGGGCCAAGTCTACTAATTTACAAACGTCACAATGGTCTCTCGATGGTGAGTTTTTGACAGATTTTGTATGGCTAATCTGTCAAAAACTCACCATCGAGAGACCATTGTGACGTTTGTAAATTAGTAGACTTGGCCCCCTGGTCATGACCTACCAATTTACATTTCTGTGTGACCAATTTCATCGAAATTTGTTCAGCCGTTAAGGTAACAGACAAACATACAGAAAGAGCAACCGCATTTTAATATACGTATCCGCTTGACTGTCACTAATGAGACACAATAAAATTTTAATTGTTATCCAACTGCAGCCGTCTGTTGGACGGGTGAGCTCATAGGAAGTATTTATTGGGATATTATGTTATGTTGTGTTCCATTTATATGTGACACTGCTTGTAAGCAAAGATGTGTACATAAAGCCTTGTGTTTTAGTTATGATAGCAGTAGTTAGAAAAGTTTATTTGACACAGTTCTTGTTTCAGAATTGGTATTTCTATTTACTGACATCTGACTAAATACGAATGAATTACATTAAACATAAGTAAAATAAAATGTTGAGCGTTTCAGAAAATTGTAAAGGTGATGTGGATTATTATAAAACTAGCGACCTTGCTTTGCACGGTTTTCACGACCAGACAAACAAGAGAGTTTTTTTAATTCTTGGTAAATTTTATCTCAATTCACATAAATCTTCCGGAATACATTCTCTAATAGAATAACAACGCGGCCTTTCAGACAGACACAAAAAGAGACTTTAAATAAGCGAATATAAAACAATATGCTAAAATATAAAAATTCAGGCAGTGGAGTTCACTTAGGATAGGTATTATATGAGTTAAATTGTGTAATTTCACCTTCACTATGCGACACTTAAATGAATCCTTAAATAAAAGAGCATGACTGTTGGATTTTCAACGCTAGGCTCAGCGCTGAGAGTTGAACATCCAACAGTGCACTTTTATTTAAGGATTCATTTAAGTGTCACTTAGTGAGGCCGAAACGGGCACTAGACCCAAAAAAAATGAAGAAAATTTACATCCACCAACCCACATCAGGCCGACGTGGTGGATTACGGCCCCCTTTCACAGAGAGGTCTGAGTCCCAGCAGTGGGAATATTATAATAGGCTGATTATGCATGCACGTATTAAATACCGTTAAAATGAAATGAAAACGAAGTTACCAATCGTACCAAATAGACAATTTTGTTACCAAAAAATAAATTAAATTTAAAATTCAATCATTTCTACAGTAATAATCAACGGATTTGCAATATAAGTGTTCTACATAGATAAAATAAACAGAAAGTTGATTAAAGGTACAGATTTAGGGGGTATTCACAGTTGCTTTCGAATCTTCAATTACATCATTCCAATGTTGTAAGACTGACGGTGGGCGGTGTCTAAATAGAACAACACCTATTATGTACTTCTCACTTATATACGTTTTTATCATCAAATAAATGTTGCTTGGAAGAAAATTCATATTATGATTTTGTTTTTTTTTCACTTAAATATTGTTTGATTATGGATACTACTTTGCAACGATTCTTTCTTTTAAGTTAGATAACAATATAATGCAGTTTACTTTACAGAAAACTATATGTATTGAGTATTATATAAATGCTTTATTTGAAAACCAGTAAAACGATTCGTTTGCTTTTAAATTAAACATATTCCAACATAAAAATAGTAAACAAATAACGTTTAATGACTGATAAAACCGCGAGTGTTAGAAATTCATAAGTTTACTACACTGATGTTGTAACAAATATTGAATGAAGATATTGATTTTAAATTATTTATGTAAATTCGTGTCTCATCTGTAAGTCGTGTCTGTGAGTCATAGATTAGCATTATTATAATTAGGCCACGAAGTAAAAGTAGCATTTTGTTACCTATTTTAGATATCAAACAATACTTAGTTTTATCTCGGGTTTAAAGGTGAGTCGAAAGTCTATATAATATACGTGACACTTCTCAATAAATAATTGACACTTTTGGACCGATGACGCTTGGACATATACCTAACATGCTATTTGGACTAAACTTGCTACTGACCGTATGCAAATGTAAATCAGCCATAATAGACGGTTTAAGATGCGCTACTAAGGAAAAAATTGTGTCCGACGGAAACACGTTTTCCGATAACCGTAACATTTTTTGGCTGAAACTGAAACCTAATTTTCGGTCGGACACTATAAATATTTATGAAGTACAGCCCATTCAACTTGTTTATACCACATCTTAGACCATATCAGACCTTCGTAAGGTCTGATATGACCTGCTCCTACAGGTTCTATATGGGTAAAGCACCTTACCCATATAGAACCTGTAGGAGCAGGTCGCAGCTTGCTCAACGAAGCACCACTGCACGATGTTACAAAAAGATCGGTACCGGCTGTAGCCTTGGGACCATTTCTTGACTTCGTAGCTCAGTGCTACGAGCCGCTACGAGACTACGAGTGCTACGAGACGCTAGTGTTTTTGATCGGTGTGCTGTTCTTTTGTTCTGGATTACTGTTGTATTATGTCCACTAAGCATAAATTGTGATGTATTGTATGGCACTCTCCTCTGTGTTGTGTGGGAGCCAAAGATTATAAGGGACCTAAGAGATACCTCATTATTTCATCAAATGAAAACTTTATCTGCACGCGTAGTATCACACTATAGAAACGTTTTGTCGACGGAAGTATAGACAAAATGACTGATTGTGATTGTGAATCTGTCATTTGGTCTACTTTTCATAATTCCTTATAGATTTTATTATAATAACAGTATTCATAGTAGACTACAAACAGAAATCCCGCCACCGCCGCTTACATTTACTGATATCAAGTAACTTTACATTCGTATAATTAAAATTCACGTTTCAGCAACACATTTACAATGACATTACATAAAATCGCGTTAATAGTTGGGCCCCTGCGTCAGATAGTCGAGCATAGTGATGCCAGTAATTTGGCCAGTCATAAATTACTCGTTTAACTGAATTACGCGAGTTGAAAGCATTCCGCCGCTGTCGAATGCGGACCGTTTCCATTCCCATGCTACTCGCGCGGCCACTGATATGCAGGCATCCGACGCACTTCACAAATGAGCTTTGAATCAACGAAATTTCATTTGCGAGTCATTTGCCATCGATAACGTGTCAATCTTAATAACAACCCCGTCAGTTTGTTGGCACGCAATTCAGTTACTAATGATTTGGTGGGTACAAGGACTGGCGGTGTACCTATGTGTAGCGCAACTTGTGCGCGTTAACAAGAGCATATCGTCGCATTACCGCTAAAACAATCGAATGTGCGACATTACCAAGATAAATGTCGAAACGTGTGTTTAGACCAACGACGATGACGTTGACAATGTGTTTGAGTTTAGCACAACTGAAACTAAGTTTATAACTGACACAGATAATATAATACTACGTATTGACTGACTTCTTCGATTGATTTCTTTGCATCTGTATTCGGCGATGATAACATTGTTATTCAGGAAACGGTGCGCACGTATGGTATGATTAATTAATTTAATTATCAAACTGATTAAATCGGTAATTACGAATTCACTTTGGGAAAGAACAGATTTTTAAACACATCGCTCATTACAAAAACTTTGTAATTAACTCGTTATTGGGGCGTGCTTTAAATACTGATTATTTATTCGACTTTAAAAACGAATAGCTTAGTTTCTGTACGTATTTCTTTGTGATACGAATATTTGATTTTATATGGGATACATAACATACATACGAGTACATAATCAGCCTATTAATGTACCCACTGCTGGGACACAGGCCTCCTCTCTGTGAAAGGGAGTGGGCTGTAATCTACCACGCGGGCCCAGTGCGGGTTGGTAGAAGTCACGTCATGTATATGGGATACCTACTGTTAATCAAAGATTGGTTTAATAGGTTTAAATAAGCTGCCTTCTCGTCGGAGACACTTGCTTGAGAAAATGCTTGTTGTTTGAATAAGTGTACGGTGTACCGGCTAATAAACTTACCTCGGTGTCAATCTTTTGGTAACACATATCTTGTAACACTTCATGATAATCAATCGGTCATGAAAATCATTTGCTTAACATGTGCATGTTCAGCTCAGTTTTATGTTCATGTTCTACTATGAACATTGCCAGGTTTGGAAAACAGTTGTTTGTTGTAATGCCGCACAGGCGAGCGTTTCAGTCCATTTTTTCGTTCCGACGGCCGCGTTTTGCATTACTCACAAAATTCACGATACACGTAGAGCTGGCCTATCAATTGGCTGTTCCACGAGGTGTATACTATCCATACATATAATAAAGATATTATAAAGAGGTAAAATTTGTTTGTTTGTTTGTAACTTTGTATGTAGCGGTAATCTCCAAAACTCCTAGTCGGATTTGAAAAAATCTTTTTGCATTGGATAACCCAATTCTTGATGAAGTTTATAGGCTCGCGGATGAAGTCGCGGGCAGAAGCTAGTCATTGATATATGTATATACTTACCTATGTTGATAAATTTAATTCGTAAGAAGAATTGTCAAGTTCCAAGAAGTGCACTGTGTTCTTAATATCTACATTGAAGTGGAATGATAGTCATTCGTTGGACATGTAGGAATATTGTTCAGTTGACCATTTAAATCTGCAAATTATTTTTCAAGTTAATTTTCATAAGTTCACAATGTGTAAGTCCACATCGGTTAGGTCTGGCTGATTGAGCAAGTGAGATTTTTGTTTGTAATCGTGACATATGTAAGTGGGGATAGGTATTAGGATACACAAAGTCAGTCTATTATACTGTGACCCTTTAAGTATTTCAGTATCATTTGTATGCCTATTTAATATCACGGTAATTTACTCATATTCTGTACTCGGTGCTGTTACTATACACTCCTGCTCCCGACCACCATTGGATGGGCGTGGCTTTTAATCTCCTATAGTGTCCTCTTGTCACTCCTGTTTGTCTAGTGCTTGTGATAACCAATTTTCATGATTGATAAAATGCAGAACTGGAGGATGATCGACCTTATGCTAAACGGTAAAATCTTTCGTCTAGAACGGTATTATTTCTAACTCCCCGAAGGCATCATTGCATTGTGCCCGTCACATTTATTTGCAGACTCTCACATGCATGTAATTCAACCGGCATCCGTACCCTTCAAACCGGAACACTGCAATCTTGCTTGGCGAAATGGTAATTGTGATAGATACACATTCTTTGGACCATCCCTTTTGTAATAAGTTTTACCACTAATATCGTACCTATTCTTATGTGAAGAATAGAATTTCAGCAAGTTTTGAGTACTGTGACAGAGGTTTCAAGTGCTATGCAGAAATAAGCCTTTGTAGGAAACTGGTTTCCATGTCAGAAGTTGCAGAACATACTTAAATGTAGGTTTCTTTGAATTCATAATGGCAACTGTTCTAGTAGTTAGTGCTGGAAAGTTTTCCGAATAAAAACTTGAAGCGTGCACTAAATATCTCGACGTCATGCAGTAACGACGTTTCAAACTAACCAGATGCAATTATTCCACAGTTCAGAGCGCCCATTCACTGAAGTTCCTCGGCCTGAACTACCGATAACGGAGAATAGTGTAACGAATTAATCAAAATTTCACCTCGGGGCCTAATATGAGTCATGATTTCTGGTGAACAATAGAGGTGGAGGCGCACTCGATCCGAAGTTGAATCACTACGTACATTCGGAGAGTTCCTTTGTTACGGAACCGAGTAATGAAAGCGCTAGCTGATAATAATTTACGAACAGCAGAAGTGTCGCTGTTTAATGGCGAAAATAGGGGTCCGAGGAGCATTCCAGCGCGGGGCGAGCGCCGGCGCCGACTGACAACCGCGCCGACAGCAAACTAAAATAATTATCATCATTGTCCCTGGCCACGGCGAGCGCTTTAATTGTTCATTTACATTTGCAACGATGATACCAGTTCCGAACTATTTCGCTCGGCGTTTATTTTACTCTCGCCCGTTCCGCTGCCGTGTTATTGTTCAGAGTTAATGGTCTGAAAAATAGAAATGATTCGCAATTTGTATGATGTTATTGTTGTACGTAACTTATAGCTTTATCTGGATTTCCCTGTATGAGTTGATTTATGATTATTTCTGTTATGAGCAAATGAGCTTGCTAGAATTAAGTTGCTCCTACTTCAGTTATTTTGTTCAAACATACCAACAGGCATCCTCTACCTCTAGTGACTAGTCGATAGCGAACCTACATAAATAAGCTGACAGTTATTTTAAATCCAAGTTTTCTTTTGCCGTACAGATTGTAGGTTCTGATATAGTAGGGCTGCCTGTGGGCATCCTAACTGTAATGTAGCTGCTGGTTCGCATAAGGTCCAGCTCGCCTGTTGTGTTAGAGTTTATTACAAAATGTAATATTCGTAAACTCACAGACAAATCTGATCGTTGTTTCTATTGAAACAATATAATCAAGTCACGATCTTGAGGCAACTCTTAAACTAGATAAAGCTACAACATCAACTATTAAGCACGTTGAACATCTCACATACTGAATGTTTTCATTGTGTCTAAGGGGCACATTTCTAATACAAAATGAAATTACAAGAGATACTCGCGGAGTCCTCCCACGGCATTAATTTGTATCAAGAATTTGTAGAGATTTAGCTTGAGCCGGGACGGAGTGTTCATCGCAGCCGGCGAGCGTTAACACTTATTAAGGGGGTGCATCCCTGCGACAGATGTAGGGGAGGGCCCGCCATTTGCGTAATGTCAGGAATGGTTACACTCGATTTAATAAAACTCCGACAGCATTTCATTCTGAAGAATTTAAGAGTCAATTCGTTTTAAACGCCACAGTAGCATAGCGAGAAAAAACCGTGAGCCGAAACGTGCCTCGAATACATTGCCAAGGCTTGGATTTCTTATCGGTAGCAATTGAGATGAGTACTTATGGCTTTTCGAGTGGCTCGGCTTCGTTTAATTTGTTGTTTCAGCGTGGAATTTTTATTAACGTCTCCCCTCACTTTACATTTTTAGGGACGTGTTCCTTATTGGCAAGTCAAGGTGAAGACAAAGTTTGGCTTCGTATTTTTTGTTTTCCTTTGAGCACCTCTGCGCGAAGGTTGTGAATAGTAAATAGATCGATGACCACAAGGTTGTAGCATGCAGTTTGCGGTTAACCTGTTGACTCGTTGTGGTTACATTGTGTATCATATACGAACGTGTGCAGGTAGCGACCGATTAGTTATACCAGCTGTGGATAACTAGGCCCATTCATTAATCAAGTGAGTTAGTTTCTGGTGTGTAGTGTGTCTCGAGTTGCGTACTTCTGCTTAACATATAAACCGTAACGTTCCATTAGGCACAGCTCACACATTACGTCGTGGTTTTATATCTCAGCTATCTTGATCAGACGCGTTCATCAACTTTCACACAGGGATTTTTCCTCAGGCATGATAATACGACTGCATAAAATTATAGTGGTATACTCATTTTACTTGCTAATATAATCACATTATGTCCAAGCTTTGTGACTGGGTTCAGAAATTAATAGCAACACAGAGCGTGTGTCGATCGGAAAACACAAGGGGACCACTCAGCAGATGCTTATCTACACGCGTTCTGCTCGGAGGCCAAATACTGTTTCTACGTACCTATGTAAATATAATGTACTTATTGCTTCACTTACTGTGCTCTGTTTATACCACACAATAATATTAGTTATTTCTATTGAGAAACGTTATATCTGATCTTGAGGACATTTCTGTCGTCTAGGAGCCCATTTATTTTTATTTTGCTACGTAAGATGCATTATTCTAAGCATATAGTTAGTAGCTACCTAGATGCTACACAATATCACAAGTAGTGAAGAGTGTAAAGTTATCCGAAATAGGTATTACTGATAACTTTACACAGTATTCTACTTGTGATAGTGTAATTTGTAAGCTTCGAGCAAGTGCAAATAAACTGTAACAAAAAATGCAATTATTGCTAAATATGTATTGGTAGGGTCTCTACAAGGACATTACACGAAAGCTTACAGTAACATGTGGCGCGTAAATGTGACTAAACGTAATTAATGATCGATTGTACGTCCGACCATGGAGAATGGCCCGCACCCTCCGCAAATCTTTACCGCTTCAAAATGGGTGTCCCTGGAGACTACAGCGCCTTTTAATTTGCCGGTATTAGGGGTGTACCCTGCCTTACTACCGACCTTGTATTAAAAAAAATTACACATTGAGTGACAGATCGCCTGTTTACTATTTTTTGTGCGAATCAGAAAGGTGAATACATAATTTGTTTTGTTGTTTTTGCAATTTTACTATCAGCTTTTTTGCCCGACTGCCAAGTAAGGGTGATGTTTTTTAATTAATGACTTTGGGTCGAAGATTACATGATCTGTGAAGTTTACGTGTTGTAAAAATATAATTATCCAAGGTAGCATAACACCTCTTTCCTATTTTTCCTAAAATATTTGAAACCGTATTATGATATAGTGTGTAATGATGACACGCGTTTCAAACGACGTTTTTCAACATACTTGCGAGGAAAATCTGGCCAACTGCGTGTCGGACCACGCACAAGGAAGGGGTAGTAGGGATGAATTTATCCCAAAAACAAACTTAACATTGTAGTTGAAAAACAGTTCTCCCATACATTGATATACATTACGGTCAAACTCAAACTCAAACTCAAAGCATTAATTTCAATTAAACCATATACAGGCACTTTTGAATTGTCAAGGAGTCAGTCAGTCAGAAATATGAAGCTAGTTGCCCATTCCAAAGCGTAGTATGTACCTATGGAGAAGAACGGGCAAGAAACTCCACGGACACTCTTTTAAATAAATAATTGTTACAAAATAGTGGTTACATAATTCTTGTTTAAATTATACATGTGAGAACAATGTAAAAAAGATGCGCACGTTAAAGCGTCCGTAATAAAATGATAAAAAATAAAACAATTCAAGGATTAAAATAAATTAAAATAAGCCACGGCAGCTAAGAGATGACCAGTCCCAACTGACGGCGCCCGTTCACGAACATGACGCATGTATTAGCACCATTCAGCTCAACCATTTTGAAGGGAGCTAAATGATCCAACACACACGCCACCATCAGCGAGACATCTGAGTGAGCATGACGTACTCTCAGCCGCCAGGGCACATTCAAGTCAATGAAAGACATATTACCCGGTAATGGTAGCTCTGTAGTACATAGTACTCACACATGTGCTATGCAATTATACAATATAAAGGAGATTGAGGTTATACAATGCAAAGATGGTTTTACAATCTTCAGCAGCACCAACAGTATTTTCAAATGTTAAGTTGTGGTTGCAAGCAGGACCAGCATTGAGCCGAGCATTTTTATCAGCGATGTAATCAGCCAACTTATAATATGCCTGCCTGCATAGTGTGCGTTTTATACAAGATTTGAATTTCGTCTCATTCAGTTGAAGTAGTCAATTCTCTAACTGTAAATGTCAGTTTGTAATCGCAAGTAAAAAAAAAAAAATGTGATAAGAGTACAAAATTTTCGGACTTTTTCCTAAATTAAGGCTGTGAGCCTTCTTGCCCAATTTCATGATTTTAAAAGAGCGGGAAGTACCCAATAGGTTTTGAGTTTCAAAATATGTCACATAAATGGCCGTATTTCTGCGTTGACTTAGAAGCTTGTTTAGAGCTCCAAGGGCCCGCAGATATATTTTATTTGATATTAATTTTAACTTATACTACCACACATTCCTGAGAAAAAGGGTCTTGACAGACGGGCACACGGCAGACGGACAACGAAGTGATCCAACAGGCTTCTGTTTTGTTTAGTTCCTAAAAACAGACTTGTTGTAAGAACTTATGATACAATAACGTAATTATAGAGATGATACATTTAGATTTATACAGTTCAACTGATCTTTGTTGCCAGGTACTGACTATTCGGAAAAACTTCTTTTAAAAACGGGGACAATACTTTACATTTCGTATTTTTGATAATAATTAACCGCACAGTCCGCACAACGACAACGTTAACAAATATGTATGATGCGCGCGCAGGTGTACCGTGTAAAACCACTGAACAGCCTATATAAAAAATATAATAAACACAAGATAATGTTTTGAATACGCAAATTAAGGTTCATTTATGTAGTGAAAATATATAATTTAATGAAATATTATGTTAATTTTCCATTTATTTACACAGTAGGCATAAAAATGCATGAAGCGTCTTTGTGAGATTTAAAAAAGTGCACATTTCCGACTAGCAAATACATACCTTTAGCACACATTACCGCATTAGTGCGGTAATATAAAGTAAAAAGCACACGTGTTTAATAATCGGCATTATGAACCTAAAAGCGGTTAAATAAGTGCCACTTTAACGAGCAAGTGTGTTGAAAATTATAAATATAAGTTATTAAAATCTATTAATTTTATTATTTGATGAAATGCTTTTACGTTCATATTCCATAATGTAGTTGAGTGGACTTATTTCATCGGGTCTCATGTTTACCGACACCCTTGTATCTTTTAGTTCGTGCGTACGTGTAATAGATGGCACTGTGTGTCGCTTAATTTAATAGATGATTAAATGTTTTCTCAAAGAACTTTGACATTTATTATTTACTAAGCAGTTTAGTTTTTTTAATCAAAATTGAGTATCGGTGCACACAACACGCATACCGAGAATATCAGTGAAAATGTCAAAATTTTTTCAAACAATTGATTTATGAACAATAATGAACATGAACATAAACAAGAATATAAGACCTATTGTATCACCAAAAATCACACTAATAAATACTTTGACTTTGAACAAAACTTTTATTGGTTCATTGGTAGCGGCCCCGACTTACATATCGTAGGTCGTGGGGTCGAACCCAGGCAGGCACTTCAATTTGTGTAATTTATTTAATAACCACTGCTCTCAAAATGGTAACCGATGAGGAAACCGGAACGTCTTAAAACCAAAAATTTTAAGACTTTTTACGAAATCCACGAACCCACACTGAGCTCGCGTGGTGGATTATGGCCTACTCCCTCCCACAGAGAAGGGGCATATGTCCCAGCAGTGCAAACGAGGCTTATCCTGATAATAATTATGCTGTAAGCTAGCAAAAAAACCGGCCAAGTGCGTGTCGGACCACGCACAGTAAAAGGTTCCGTAGTTGGAATAAATATATTTACACATGCTCAGCATTGTTTTATCTACCGCAAATATTTGTTTCTATTTCATAGTATTTTTCGGAAAAAACTAGGTTAAACTAGGTTTAATTTGTGTGGTTTAGATCGTACTTTACCGTTATAAAACTACAATGGAATAGAAGAGAAAAAAATTCAAGCCCGCTTTACCTGTAACCTAAAAACTTTTATCAAGTTTTTATTTTACAACTTTGTATGCATAATTACTATGTAGGTACTTATAGCGATGCCAAATTACAACTTTTTAGTACCAAGAGACCCTTGATTGATTCAGTTAAACCGTAGTCAGACAGACAGACATTGGGACTTGGCGAAACTATAAGGGTCCCTTGTTTACCACGGAACTCTAAATATCGAATAAAAAAAATTACTTTGTTGTAGGTAATGTACCTTATACGTATTTAGTACATACGATGTCACAAAACAAACTACAAAACTCGGCTACATTCAGTTTTAAATATACCCCATTCACGCACACGCTGCGCGCGGATGCGTGGTTTATGACATCACGGGGGTTGAACCGGGCCCGTGGTGCGGCGAAATTTACAAAAATACCCACGACCGCTACACACCACATGGGTTTTTGTTTTATGCAGGTGAAATGCAAGGTTCTGGGGCTGGTTTTAGTCTATGGGGTCTACACACACTGTTCGAGTCGGCATGCTACGTCACAGCCAGGCGGTATAATTGAATATTATGTAGATATATGATCAGGAAAAAGCCGCTTACCTTAACTCGAATTATGCCGAGCCAACCAGAACTGGATTCAGCGAGGATAGGTGCCGAACGGAGTTTGCCGATCGACACGAGTCGAATGAAAGCCGATTATGTGTAGTAATTGCTACGGGTCGGCTTTTTTGTTCAATAAATAGGTACCTACTGCCAATACGAATGACAAGATGTGTAACTCGTCTAACTTCTTGTTCATGTGGGTTTAATTTTCGTAGAGTGTCGATGTGCTGCTTTTACAAATTGTTTCTTTACTTACTTTGTTTTCCAATGGGCACATTTTTAGTTCCGTTGTGATGGAAAGACAAAACCTGAATACATATTTAGGTTCTCTTACGTTATGTACGCCGAAAGAAAACACGGAATCCTTGTAGGATCACTCGTTTGTCTGTCTGTCTGTCCGTCTATCACACTCAATTTGCTGCGAATCTACTGGACCTATTAAGTTGAAATTTTGTACACTTTATGAATTTCTGTGACCCCAACACGGACGTGTAACGTAAATATACGTACATTACTGTCGAGGCCAGCAAATAGGGCATTGATGGAAGATCGTGAAAATGTGAAAAATACATACGTGAGTCCATCAATGCCTGGTTGCGGCCAGGGCTTGTATAGTACTTTTCTCAAACAATGCGCGGAAATTCAAACTAAGTAAATAAATTATAAATTCCAGAATCAATGACGAACAAAGAATTCACTCGCCCGTATGTGCATTTGTTTCTTCTTTACTATAGACAGCTACATTTGCTAAGCCAGTTCGAAATTCAAATAAAATCATTGATAAGTTAGCCATGTGTTGAAGTAAAAAGTTAGTTTCATTTTTAAATAGGCAGTGTATAGAGTGCCGTTAACGGCACTCTGTCTCCGCAGTTTATTAAGTGCCGTTAACGTCACTCTATCTCAGCAGTGTATTAAGTGCCGTCATTTTGCGACATACTAGTGACGTGAACTGAATGTTTTTTTAAATAAGGTACATTATTTTTAATAAAAGTTTTTACAAAAAAAAATTAAACCGACTTCCAAAAAAAACCACTACAAACAAAGTGAAAAATAACTTTAATTTCGGAAGTCGGTGTCTTTGTTTTTTAATTTTCGTTTTTTGCCACCGACTTCCGAAATTAAAGTTATTTTTCACTTTGTAGTGGTTTTTTTTGGAAGTCGGTAAGAATTTTTTTTGTAAAAAGTTTATATTTTTCACTTTTTAGTTGTGGTACCTCCCCACACAATATCCAATAGCACTAACTGCAATAAATAACAGTGACAGGAAGTTATCATCATATCGTCCATATAAACTAAGTGGGAAAAATATGTATTATTGAAGCTAACTCAAAAACTATCTTAGAAAAGTTAATAAAATTTATATGGGACCACCTCGGGAGTTTACCCTTTCAAACAAAAAAATAATTTTCAAAATCGATCCACAATTGGCGGAGATATCGGTGAACATACATAAAAAAAAAGCATACCTACATAAAGTCGAACATAGAACCTCCTCCTTTTTGGAAGTCGGTTAAAAACGCAACGGGTAATATTGTAGTACGCTGGACTACGACTACGACTGGGAACCACCACAAAACACATGTTAAAATGCACATGCAACATGTAGCATGTAAGCAAAGCATGCAACATATTATAATATGCAAAACATGCAAGCGAGCATGCAACATGCAGCAGGCATGGTTTCTGTCACGGCTCCGGCGCTGCGAGGTTCCGGCGGTCCCACGCGAGCTTATCGTCGCTGATGGTTTAACGCTCAAAGCCGCAGCTTCGTCAAAGCCGGCCAGCTCAGCCGCGGCGGCGAGCGTTACAACCACCTGCTCCTCAACTCGCGAGCCACCTCGCCCCTCCGCGCCTACGCGATTCTAAATTTCACTCTAGGGGTAGGGCAGACAAGACTGCGTGGAGTCGGACTTACAGAGATTCGTTAAAAAAAAATTTCAGGCGCCAATATGGTCATTTGTTTCTTCACAGCTCTATTCGCTAAGCCAGTTCAAAATTTTAATAAAATCTTTGATAAGTTACCTCCTTGGTTGCTATGTGGAAGTAAAAAGTTAGTTCCATTTTTAAATAACAGGACTGATATGAGTTTTCATAGTAATTTATTTTGGCCGCTAAACACGATAGATATAGATTTTCATACTAAGATTGCGGCGCCTGATGCTCACTTGTTTTCTCAGAGCTTGTTTTTGACCAGTACAGCAATTTCAATTTATCTCCAAGAAGGTTGTCAAAATAATGTTCGGATTTCCAAGTATGTCTGAGAAATATGAATTTTAAATATGGAAGTCACTTTTGGAGGCAAATTAGAAAATTAAAAACAAAAGTTTTGCAAACAGTTGTTTGTGACATTTCAAATGAAAGGGTAAGATTGTGGCGGTCTAATTTTTTTGTAATTTTCAAATATACAATGTCGCCCATGCGCATGTGACCGCCCGTAATCTTCTGAATATTCATGAAAAAATATCGAAAATAAACTTCAAAAGGGGGGGGTCTATCTATAACATTTTTCATGTTATTCAATTTTTTATTTTTTTAAGATTTGCTTTCTGTTTTTTGACACATCTCCGAAGTTTATGGGTCGATTTGGATTCTGTTTATTATTTCCAAAAGCTTATGAGTTATTTTAACAGGTTAATTAAAATTTTTACAAAAAATTATCGACTACGAAAAAAAAACGGAATCGAAGTCATTTTTTCGGTAAAAAATTGTGTATTTATTTTAAAAAAACTAGTGAAAAATGTTATAGATAGACCCCCCCTTTTGAAGTTTATTTTCGATATTTTTTCATGAATATTCAGAAAATTACGGGCGGTCACATGCGCATGGGCGACATTGTATAGATCCAGAAAATTCATCATTCTACCCCCGTATTTAGAAAAAAAACCAAAAAATTGTTCTTTACTTATAGATTACAGGAAAACCTTTAAGAAGTCTATGGTCTGAAAATAACATGGTAAATCTCTCAGCATTGTGCGTACAAACTAAAATTGTAGTTGGAATATAGGGGAGAACATGTACACCTTCAACACACACTACATGAACAACTATATACAAAACATTGTATGTAGTTGAAAAACATGAACAAGAACAAACTTAACAAAGTTTGTTCTTGAAATAAACATGTCAGATAACACATTGATCGTACGATACCCCCTCCACGCGAATTCAATTCGCATTTGTCCAGTTATTTTCCTTCAAAATCCCAATTAAACTCACTTTGATTCAAAGCTTTCTTATCCATTAAAAAATATAAAAAGACAAATGAAATCTGAGCATATCTTACAAAGCAGGCACTGCTTCTTAAATCTTACCCTCGGCCTCTGGGCTCAAAACGCTTTTGCTTCGATAACATCGTGCACGGCCCCCCGTCGAATTTTTAATCGGGCCCCGGTGATGTCGTTTGTCTATCGCGGCAGCCCTGAGGCTCCCGATGTCGACTCCGCACTGCACCACACCGTCCAAACCCCTACGTCCATTTACCCCCTAACGTCAATTTAAAATTCATATCATTCTGCAACCGTAAATTAGTTTTCTCTTCACTATCACTAAGGTTTAAAAAAAATTGTTTTCCACACTATCCCGTGTTCGTCATAACTACGGTATTCCGGTTTAGGTTTTTGAGCTTTTATTGTCTTTTCTAACACATTTGGAGTGGAATTAATGAAAACTACACAAACACATAAATAAACTCACGCAGAACGCCACCAAATGAAAACTAGTTATAGTTAAAGCAATGGCCCGTAAAATTTTATCGGAGAGGCAACCGGAAGGCCATTGGTAATTTGGGTCTTGAAGTGATACCGAACCCCCCCGTACCGTATGGAAATGTGGTTCCTTTGAAGTTTATATTCTTGTGATATAGTAAAAAAATAATTGCCACCCCCCAACATCGTTATAATTGAAATAATGTCTTACGCCTTATTTAATTCTTGAAACTCCTTACCGATGATTATTCACTGAAAATGAGAGTCAATTTTGTCAAAACCGGATGGCATTGATACACAATTCCTTGCTTAGAATTAGAGCTTAAATTTCGAATAACATGTAAAAAAAAAGTTATGCCCCCCACCCGCGCGTACGGGGGAGTTTCAGTATACCACTTCGAGACCCAGATTACCAATCACCATCCGGTTGCCTTTCCGTTAAAATTTTACGTGCCATTGCCTTGAATATTAGTTTATTATCAAAACAGTGTACAGTAGACCGCCTGTAGGTACTATATTTAAAATTTATTAATATTTTACTGTACGTCAAAATATTTTGTTTGGGGTTAACGACCGCAGATTGTGTACTGTTACTGTTACTTGAAATAGCTTTCTTTTTTTTTTGTAAACTTCGCAGACGTGTTGCGTATCAAAATTTAAACACGATAACGCAAAAAAAAAACTGCTTTTCTCACTCCAATACCCATCAAACCTGTGGAGTTTTGCTAGGTAATTTAATGTGGCCTTGTGTAGTCTAGTGTAACATGAGTAACTATGTAATGATTGGTAGATGAATGCAATCATAAATCTATTTGTTGCCGAAAAAGAAAGATATCGTTATTGGTAAAGCGGCACGCGGCACTCTGGGAATATGAGAAGGCAGGTCCACCGTAATGTATGTTTGATACAAGTAATCGCCACATGATGTATGGACGCGCGGGCGCGGTCGCCGCGCCGCGCGCCGCTCACTCACCGACGACGTAAGGTTTATGATGATTATTCGATCTAAATGATGATTTATTACAGGATTAGGCAGGCACACGGTCCATTTTGTGGGGAGATTGGCTTTATTTATATTATAATACCATCCCCACATTAAATCGGGAAGAAATCGGCTTTGTTGAATATTAATCACCGAGTTATTTGTAAAATGTTTGTAGGGATATTTTACTCACGGAAAATTGAATGGTAGAATGGTACATATCTACCTACCTATAAATGTAGTCATTTGTAGGACAGTGTCCGCGTAGGTATCAAGTATGTGACATAAAATACTATTATTGACCATTAGCAAGTACCGAGAAGAGATTTTCATTCATTACCTATACTCGTAAATATGTGCTTCTTAAATCCTCCAATAGTAACAGTTCCAAAGTTCCATTCTAACCAATAAAATAGAGGGATGAAAAATTAAACGATCTCCAGTGGTTTCAGGTGCACTCTGAACTCGCTTAATTTATTTTTGTTAAAACAAAACTTTGTTATCTTGATATCGTTACTCCAAAAAGCAATTTAATATACCATCTTCTCAAGATTTAAGAATTTAATATTGGCAGCAGCTTGTTTAAATGGACGGATGCTTTTTTCGTTACCATAATTTTTAGGCCCGAGATAATCAAATTATGATTTCATAAAATGTGTTCTAAGGTAGTCTGTACAATATTGTCTCTGGCGGCCACTGCAGTAAATAACAATTATTGCAAAAGACTTCCTCCCTCTTGTATCCAGCACAAAGCTAATCAAATTATAATTTCAAATTAACCTTGGTTGCAGGCGACTTTATGGCACAAGACACAACAATATAATTTAAAGTATTACTTTTAATTTGTCGACAAAAACGTTTCTTTAGAACTTATTTTCTTTTGTGAAACTCTGTGGTTAACTGTTTATCTGATGAGTGCTGACATGCATTTTTACGTAACCTACTTAATGACCAAAGGCACTTTAAAAAATGCGTTTTTGTGTTACATATAGGTTCCTAATAACACCTACACTTGTGATGTAGTTTTATAGATTTAAGGTACCACAATAAACATGTTTTCCATTTGTTTTGCGCAATAATACAAAATGCATAACTTCTAACTTTGGACAAAGAATAACAAAGACGCCTTTTAAATTACTTTAATATAAGTTTGTTTCTTTGAATCGCAATGTTGAGGGGAAATTTTCGGAATTCGTCTTAAAACATTTCTTGCAAAGAAGAAGCTTCCGACGTTGGCAGGAGTTAGACGGGCCTCAACATGTAGAAAGTAAAATATGAGGCTACAAATAAACTTGCAACAACCTCACTAAATGTTGTAACTGTACACTGTTCGTTGAATGTTCTAGAAATACTTAAATAGAAATAACTTTTAAAGGAGCACTGAACACGTGGGCTATGTAGGTAAGTTGTAATTGATGTGTAAATACATGAGAATTGGGAACTCACAACGTTTTGCAGCATTATAAGCTGAAGATTCTTAAAAATAAAACTAGCTATAAATTATGAAATAGAAAATACTCAAAAATCACGAAGTAAATGAACTACCTAGCACATGTTTATAATAAAATAAAACAACTAACCGTAACCTTAAAAGGTATACTTATCCGAATCATAAAACGATTACTATAAAAGTACCAGACGTATTCATAAGGATCAAAAGTGCAATCGTCGATAATATAGGTAACATGGCCCGGAGCGACCGTTGATTCAAAAGAAAGACAAGTAGAAAGTTTCCCGCCGAAGACATGAAATCATAGAACGATTTCTTTTACGACTTCGGTTTCAACTTCATAGCGATGAATTATGCAGAAAGGAGAGAGATTTCCTGCGATAAAAGTCGTAACACCCAAGAGTGTTCTAAAAAGAACTCTTAGAATATGATAAGGGAACCAACATAAAATATTTAAATTCGGATTTTTTGTTAGAATTTCAGACTACCCTAAATATTGACATGAATTTATGAAAACTAAATAAGCGGAACCTAGGTCTATTTGACTTTACTTTACTCTTTAATAATAGTAGATTGTTATACAAGGAGCTAAAATGACCCATTATAACGAGGTAGTTTTACTCCCGAGCTTTAGCGAGGGAGTAAACAGAAACCGAGGTATAATGGGTTTTTAGCGCCGTGTGTTACACTCTACTTTTCACTACGATTGCGAGAAAATAAAATAGTAAATTAATAAAATTATTTTTATCACATCTATTCAAAAAGACGTAGTTTAATCCTCGTAAACAGGGACCAAAATAGCGTTTTAATCCCTAGGGACTAAAAGTGATTTGAATTTGGAATGTGGAAATTGTTAGTAAAAGTTCTATTCACCAAAGAGATCGATCACGAACATTGTATGAATAAGTAACAGGCTGGCAAGAGAGAAAGTGTGAATTTGATCAAAATTAAAATCCAAGATGGCAGATTCGTTTTTTTTTTTTTCATAGTTTTTGACTGTGGTAAAGCCGGTAGTGAGGTCAAAATTTAAATCCAAGATGGCGGATGCGAAAATTTTCAAATTTTTCGTCATGGGTATCGTTTTCGTAGTTTTTGACGGTGGTAAAGCCGATAGTGAGGTCAATATGTAAATCCAAGATGGCGGACGCGAAAGTTTTCAAATTTTTCGTCATGGGTATCGTTTTCATAGTTTTCGAGGGTAATAAAGCCGCTAGTGAAGTCAAAATTTAAATCCAAGATGGCGTATGCGAACATTTTCAAATTTTTCGTCATGGGTATCGTTTTCGTAGTTTTTGACGGTGGTAAAGCCGATAGTGAGGTCAAAATTTAAATCCAAGATGGTGGATGCGAAAATTTAAAAAAAAATCGTCATGGGTATCGTTTTCATAGTTTTCAAGGGTGGTAAACCCGATAGTGAGGTCAAAATGTGAATCCAACATGGCGACTGCGATTTTTTTATTTTCATAATTTTTTTATTTTGTGTAAATCAGTGAGTAGGAAATTTGTTCCTGATGGGGGTCGGACCGCACACGTTTGTTTTCTCATAGAGGGTGATAAAAAGTAGAGTGTTCACCTCGGGAGCAACACTATTTTAAGCTCAAGTGATGTACTTTGAATCCCTCGCTGCGCTCAGGATTCTACTTTAGAATCCCTCGCTACGCTCGGGATTCTACTCTAGAATCCTTCGCTCCGCTTTGGATTCAAAGAAACACTCTCGCCTTAAAAATAGTTGTTTGCTCCCTTAGTAAACAATCTACTATTCTTTTCCTTTCTCATCCATCTCCAAATTAGGGTCTCCATTCTCACTAGATGATGACATTTTCACTGTTGTAAATCATATTACGGTTACCAATGCAATTTATTGGAGAATAATTTAGAAATAGTATATCGCACCAGTCTTTTTTTTTATTTCCTCTGTAGCCGCAACGCAATGCACGCATTCTACCGAAGAGAATGCCGCTTTAAAAAAAAAAAGTTCTTTTGTTCTTATTCATATAGGTAGGATAGGTCTGATAGGTAGGATAGGTAAGATAGGTAGGATAGGTAAGATAGGTAAGATAGGTAAGATAGGTAAGATAGGTAAGATAGGTAAGATAGGTAAGATAGGTAAGATAGGTAAGATAGGTAAGATAGGTAAGATAGGTAAGATAGGTAAGATAGGTAAGATAGGTAAGATAGGTAAGATAGGTAAGATAGGTAAGATAGGTAAGATAGGTAAGATAGGTAAGATAGGTAAGATAGGTAAGATAGGTAAGATAGGTAAGATAGGTAAGATAGGTAAGATAGGTAAGATAGGTAAGATAGGTAAGATAGGTAAGATAGGTAAGATAGGTAAGATAGGTAAGATAGGTAAGATAGGTAAGATAGGTAAGATAGGTAAGATAGGTAAGATAGGTAAGATAGGTAAGATAGGTAAGATAGGTAAGATAGGTAAGATAGGTAAGATAGGTAAGATAGGTAAGATAGGTAAGATAGGTAAGATAGGTAAGATAGGTAAGATAGGTAAGATAGGTAAGATAGGTAAGATAGGTAAGATAGGTAAGATAGGTAAGATAGGTAAGATAGGTAAGATAGGTAAGATAGGTAAGATAGGTAAGATAGGTAAGATAGGTAAGATAGGTAAGATAGGTAAGATAGGTAAGATAGGTAAGATAGGTAAGATAGGGAGATAGAGGATGAAATGCTATTTTATCTTCGCTCTGGTACGCTACAATGACGCATTTTTTGAGCAAGAGTAGTGAAAATTACTTTTCAAAGCAGCATTATTTTTATGTTAATAACTTAATTAGTCCTAATTTGGTTTCATCTAAAAATACGTATACACATTGTGTGAGCAATCTAAAGAAATTCTTCGACAGAACCAGCAGACGTTCGCAACATTAGCTAACATGGCTCGGTATTTTTTTAATTGGCATTGCAGCGTGGAATAGAAGCGAAAGCGAGTCGAAGCTAGACGCAGGCGGTAGGAGCGAGCGGGGTGCGCCGCGCGCGTCCTGAATACCTAATTGACTAATATTAGTTGCTCCGAGGGGGAACTTCCTTAGAGGTGAGTACAAAACTTGAGACAAAGAACACGTACGAGTCTTGTAAGGGCTAGTTTTTAACTTTTAATATGCGAACTTGATGCATTACTAACGCGTCAATATTAAAAAGCTGCAAGGATTAAAAAAAAATATCGGGTCTTTTTTGTATCAACACCGTATATGACATTAAAGTGTGTGGCCACAGTACAACTTACTTATTTAATTAAGAGATCCGTAAAAACATGTATAATGATTGCACATTGAAATTAATGAGGCATAAAAATTCCGAAAATAGAGTTAGTTAACCACTAACAACGAATAAAATCCACATACCTAAAGATAAGTTTCTCTATTTATAAATCTTTCATTCAGTATTGGTTAAACTAACTTAGCTGTACTAAACATTAAGAACATTTATAAAGAAGTTTTACGTTCACGGCAACTAGTACGACTTAAACTAAGTTTACAAAAGGTATATTGTATCCATTTGAAGTTGCAATAAAGCACCTAGAGCGCATAGTACGGAGCTTCAGCGGCAACGTGGGTTTGAAATGAAATAAATTCCATTAGCGTAATTGGTAGCGAAAGCGAGTTATAGGCCTGCGTCCCGCGCCGTGCAGCGTGCTCGCCCTCGGCTTTTTTAGTCGGCGGATGCAGCTTTTTAATACAACAGTGACAATAGAATCATAAAAATATGAATCTTTATCTTAATTCTACACAATATTGTCGTAACTTTAGAAATAAATACAGCACCAGATTCGAGAGTTGCAAAAGGCGACGCATTCTATGAGCAGTCTCAGGTTACTTTGTTATGCTAATCTTCATAATTCTTTAGGCGGAGGAAGTTTTGGGCAAGTTACTTTTTTGAAAATAACTTGTAATTCAGTCGTAATTTGTTACGCCGTTGAATGTTTACTTACTCGGATAAAGTTAAAACCCACAGGTTTACCAGTATCTTTTTTATTCGTAGTATTTTATTTCTACATTTTATTTAGACACGTGTGGCAAAAAGGAGTTTATTTAAAGAGTACACAGTTTGGTTAAATCCGAGTACATATTGTTATCATGGTAATTATAAACTCGACAATCAGGGCACCTTGTTCCTGAAACTATCCTGACAGTTTTGTAAAGCTCCTCCTTGTTCAAATTAACGAAGAAAACTTCTCGATCAAGTCCGTCTACCTGAAAACACAAAGTAAACTCCGTGCCTTCGCAACTTATCCATTAACTTAAGTAGAATCTGTAGACAGCATGGAGAGAACAGTGGCTCCGCCCGCCGCCGCCGTCGTGTTACAGATAGTTTGAGCGTTAAACGAAATTTATGATATTAGATTGATTGGTTGGCAGGTATCTGTTTACTTACAAGCTCTTTGTTCTCCTTTGTAAATGTTCAGCTATTTAATATAATAATTTTGCCTTCTTGTAATTTATCATGCGAAAAATTCGATGAGAAAAGAATCGCTATACGACAGCGCAGAATCACGAGTCACCCTTTATATTATGGTGCTGTCACGTGGTGCCCGATCATGCGTGAATGTTTCAAATTGTTAATGTATTCCTCGTTACATTTTATATGCTAATTTTACAATAGGTTTCTTATAAAATCATTGAAGAGTTTTCTTTACGCGCGGTTAACCCGGCTTCGAAAGTCCCACCATGTTCTCTATGAAATCTTCATTAATTTACGAAACTTCCGACAATTTCCTTTTGACTCGGGACCCGAAAATGAAAAATTATTTCTTGAATTTTTACTTCACTTAAAATCTGCACAACGTTGTAGTCGACGACCGCTTTATTATTTATGACAAGGAACACGAAACTCATCTCGAGTTATAAACTTCTTGGAATTTCTCCTGAAGTAATACAGAGCTATTATTATGATGTCCCCACAAAAAATATTCGCTGTAGCGGGGCCAGGGTCGGGCACGGGGGTGACTCCGGCCGGGCGTCGGGCGAGCGTCGCGGTGTAGTCCCGCACAGGAGACCAAGGGGCACAGTCGTCTCCGACACGTTTTATGTCGACCGTCATCTCCATGAAATGTTATCGGAATCCTTGTTGTTATCTAATTAGGTAAATTGCTATCAGAAATATTTACAATTCAATTTCCAGGTATTTCAAAAAGGAAATTCGGATTGTTATTATTTATGTTCAAACACTAAAAATAAACGTTTTGTCTTTTGGTTTATTTTAGATTAGTGTTAAAATACGTATGTTCACAATAAAAATAAATTGATGGAGAAGAAAAGAACAACTCAATGAAAAAAAACAAAGCAACATCGATTTGCTTAGATCACTCGTGACTTCTCGAGAGTCGGGTGGTAACCGAGGATTTGGAAAAGCGCTCTCTATGCGGTGATCTTTTTACGACTATTCGACAACCGTAAACTTTTATCGCATTCCATATCCGGGAAACACTGCATTCTAAGTTACAACACTTCTTCGGGCTCCCCTAATTTTTAATATCTTTTTGTAAGTTTGAGTAAAAATATTTGATTTGTAATTTTAGTTTGTGGCAATATGTATAATATTAATGTGGTATAATGTAGTTAAAATAATTTTTCAAAATGTTTGTGCGTAAACTGGCTCTTATTGCACTGCTTTTAGGTTTACAATGCCGTGTACTTAACAGACGTGCTTTTTATTTTGTTTACCCACACTAGTGCGGCAAAGTGTGCCACAGATCTGTCAGACACCCTATTTGTCAGTTATAGATGTGCGCTTTTTTTGCTCTCAGCAAAGAGCCTGAAGATGCATTTTCATGCCTTAAATTTTTGTGAATAAATAAACTTAGCAAGTACTTAAATAAATACGATAAAGAAACATTATTTGTCATCAAATTATTTATTTTTGTCAACAAATTAACATTATTTTGTATTCTCTGTATAACATATTTCAATGTTCAATTTTTATATTTTTAACAATAGGCTGTTTGGTGGCTTCGAGTGCCTCTGCCTCACACAGTAACTCTATTTCAAAATGGAAAGGCAATAAATAAGAAAAATTCCGCGAACCATTTTTCACAAACATTTGTTACAAAATAATATGTTTATGATTTTGTTTTTCCTTGCAAGTGTGTTAAAAAAGCCGTTTGATACGCGTGAGCATTTTTCATTTTACTTTCAGGTTCATTACGCCGCGATCAATCCGCAATTCCACCTCGAGTGCAATGCCAAACTTTGCACACTTGTATCAAAATGTATTATTGTAGATAAAAGATTTGGTCTAACAGACATTTCCTTACTTAGATAAAATCGTATGTTGCACTTCTGCCTCAAGTAGTAAAATTATCTTTTCGGCAATACCCCCACCATAACCATTTAAACCACCCAATTTGTCCATTCAGTCATGTACAGTCGGATTACGATTAGGAGGATACTCCCTTAACCTGATAACACTGGGCGAAGGAGGGTCGGGTGTTTGTCGCTTCGTGGGGAACGAAAGTCATGATGAGTTAAGGAGCAGGTCCGTGTTAATGAGGGCACGACCTAACCCTTTAACAAAACGGAACTTAGGGAATAAGCAAGCAACAACTAGGCCGGAATAAAGAAGAAACACGTTAACATTTATTAGAGCAAATGTTATTATCCTCAAAATACTAAACTTACTTCAACTGATAAAAACATATTTTTATGTGTCTCAACTCTGTATAGAACAGTTACCTATACAAAAGGAATACATACGGCTTAAATGGCTTACGACAATAAAAAAAGTTTTTGTGATGTTTTTCTTCCAAACCACTTAACAAGCTTGGCGCACGTAGACATGTTTGTGTCTTGCTTGCATTATGACACCGTGGTGCTATAAGATTTAGAGGGGGCAAAAGTGAGGAGACGCGCCGGCGCCAGACACGTTGCCTACTTTGTCATAACTACCGTACACAGTTAACTGTAAGTGTTCTAATGTCTAATGGAAGTCAATCGGATTTGTTTAGGGATAAAAAATATGCTGCGACAAACAGTTTTTTTTTCGATTGTATCAAAAAATATGTTAAGCAGATCAAATAGCAGAATAGCACTTACTATATGACATTTGAGGACATACCTGTAGGATATTCATTGGTCTCGTGGTCAGTGTTAACTGTGCTATATTTTGTTAGTAACATTTTAGATTTTCTGCCAGAAACCCACTTGCAACCCGAAATTCTGGGTCCATTACCAAAAAATAATGGACTAATACTGTTATCACCAGGACGTTGGTGTTAAACACTCCCCATTCTTCTTACTCCTTCGGGAAATACTCGCGTGTCGTGTATCTCCGTCATGTTTCGCGACTCTATATGTTTGGCTTTAGGTTGTGTGGCGTCCTTACGTGACCCAGTGTATTCCTATATTAAAAATGTGTACTGCAAAATATTTTTAACTTTGGATTTCGTCGTTGAGTTTCTCACTATATTAAGTTTCCACATTTATCTGAGAACTAGCTTTTGCCCGCGGTTTCGCCCGCGTGTGTGCCGGAAAATATTCCACGGGAGCGTATTACCGGGATTAAAAGGAAGCGAATGATCGCATAGCAGAGGAGAAGGTTGATCCTGTTCCCTTAACCATAATTTGATGTATCTCTTACGGTTTACGCGGCGCACGCCGATAAAGCTCCCAGTCAGCATGATTTTTTCCGACATCTTCAACAATAATCGTGATAGTTCAGCAAATTTACACAACACCTTAATGAATTATAAACCTAAACCTTCCCCATGAATCACTCCGTCCATTGGTGAAAACCGTTTGTTTTTGAGTTTATCGCGTTTAGACAGACAGACAGACAGACGCGGTGATGTGAGGTACTTGTAAGCTCACGGAAACTGAGATATAATAAAACAAAAAAAAACTGTTGCGTCACAAAATGTAGTACAGTTTGGACTACCTATTAATTACAGAGATCTTATTGTTGTAATGAAACCTTATATCAATTGAATATAGTTTGAATAATAAAGTATCGGTAGAGACGTCAACTCGGGGAAGTTGGTGCCGAACTTCGGCTATTCACTCATTACGGCGGGACTCTTGTTGCAGGTTGTTGTCATAAAGTTGACTTACGTACTTCCTCTATTTGAAAAATAAACTTTTAATAAGCTCCGACGACATAACATGCTTTGTTTAAGCTCTCCACAGAAACTGTAAGTACGTACTTATATTTTAAGTTAGTAGGTAGTTAGTTGGCGTAATTATCATAAGAGCTTTAAAGTTTGTGATATTACAGAAGTTGTTTGTGTTACTGTTACAGCTCTGGCTAATTTTTGTGTAACGATGAAAAACGCACAAGTTAACATAGTGAAACTGAGTTAAGAAGCACGCAGCAGGCGATGTCTCAGGCGGCGTAATATACGCTAACGGTCCGGGACAAGACAAATGTGTTTTCTCTCGCTTGCTATTAGAAGCTTTCCGTTGGCTCCGCTCTCATGCGCCCCCTGGATCTTGATTGAAAACGGTAGCTTATTATTGGATTTTTAGACGATGTGACAACAACGTTTATGTCGAATTATTTGCTTCTGTAGTGTAATGTGTCGTTCGTTGTACTGTTACCTAAGAATGTACAAAGAGGTAGGTATTTTAATACTACCCGCATTAACATATCTCTTTGTACCTTTTTTATCTCTTTGTATCTTTTGTCTTAAGTAAGAGATTAACATAGGATGTACTTGCGTACGTTTTATGTACAACCTGTCTAGTCCCGCAAAAAATGCGCGGAAAAATTCCTAGAGTACCGCTACGCGCGGCTTATCGCGATATAATTTGACCCACGCTAAAAAAGGAAGCGCGCGGAAACTGGCAGTACCTACAGGACTTGACCGGTTGTTTGATTCTGTATATTTTCTGTAATGAAAAATATTGAGTACATGTTTATATGTACTTAGTAAAAACGCCAGAGTTTGTAAAAACTGAGTCAGTATCGATGAAGTTTATTTTTCTTCGTCGATATCGTGAAGTTCATTTGAAATCGTAACTTAATATAAAGTAGTTGTGATCAGCGAGCGTGGTGAACAGGTACGCTAGCTAGTATTGCAGGAACCGGTAACTAAAATGGTTAGACAGATATAATATAAAGACAAGGGTGGCAGCATTCACGTCGCAGCTAGTTAGCAGCGCAAACTGGCTCGTCGTCGGCGTTCGCGCAAATTCAATTTGTCTCGAATGCTCTGTGAGTGTGGAGCCGAAGCGCGCCGTGCGACCGGCGACCGGCGACCAACTCAGTGTATACGCTCCCTTCCATTACTGTCACACTATTTGTCTATAGACGTAAGTTGGTAAATTACGGCCATCTGACAAGATAAAACCTTAGGAAAATGTGAAAAAGTTTTCGCGTTCGAGATTGTGCTGCGCTGTTGGCGGCGGACGACGTTTACGTAAATATTAAAATTCTTTATTCTTCTTCTTGTTTTTTTTTGTAATTAGCGAAGGTTAATTAAATGTTTGGTTTTTCTCAATACGAATGTGGTTAATGGAGGGTAGTGGGTTAACATTGTTGGTTTGGTTGAAATATTTTATGTATATTTTCTTCTAGAATGTCCTCTAAATACTGATATAGAAAACATTCTAGGACATTAGCACTGGCTTAGTACCCAAAAAGTTTTCATTTCGTATTCATTAATTACTTTAATACATTTAAGCAGCCGCAGTGGCTGTACAATTTACAATAACATTACATAACAAAATGCTCGCTCGGGAGGGGTGTGACTATAACATTGTAGCATGACTTGTGCGTTTTATCGAGTGTTGGCGAGATTAATGGCGGCTCGTCGCACGCTCGCGGCAATTACACGCGCAATGTGGCAGCCCGGCTCGCATCATGGTTTTGTTGCGTTCATCAGCCGAATGAACGTCGCGTCGCCGAAATGACGCAGCCGACACGACCGCGCCACATTTGCTTTACGATACTCAATATCGCGACAAATTCTCTGCGGACGATGAGCAGATTGTCTCTCACCAAATTCAGAGTTATTTCGCGTTCGTCGTGTCTGGTTTTTGCCCTTTATTTATTCAACGAAATGACTTCCTATTTGATATTTGGCTGCGACTCAAATATTTTGAATGTTAATACAAACACAATTTTATCTTGAACACCCATTCTTTGTGTTACCAGCTTGTTCTAATATTTCGACAAAAACTGAACATGTCGGTATGACTTGATAAATGTATTCATTAGGAATGCAAATTTATATAATTTCCTTCTAGTAGCCACGCTCTCATACATATGAAATACTCATTCATAAAATATTCAAAATGGTTTCACACTCCTTAATTATCTGTGTTTGTACGTCGGCGAAAAGTTTCATATGTTTTATATTACATATGTTAGGCCATGTTGCATGTCTCTTTACATAGATTCACGCTGTTTTGAACGAGCCATCTTGTTTTTATTAAAGTTATTAAAAATACAAACGCATGTCACATTATTAAAAGTATGTTAAGTAAACAAACGCTAAAAGCAGTGAACTGTTAAATTAAGCACAGCAACGTAAAGTAAATAATTGTTACACGTACGTTTTTAGTACAAAATGAAATGTTAACACAATTAACACGTACTAAAATACCAAGAGACAACAGAGTACTATAACTTTTTGTACTGTTTGCTCAGCGCAACAGCAATTTTCCGTGGACACAAGTACATAACGAATGTTTGCATAAGTTCCAACGGTAATGCAGCGGCGGCGTGTTCCAGGACAACGCTCTGTGCACAGCGTGGCCACACAATGATCGTAGCCTTTACAACCCACTGCTAATACCCCGCGATTTCCAGGTACAATTAAAACCAGGTCACATAGCGTGCAGCTTTATAATAGCTAAAGTGAATATTAACGTTTTGTGATGGTGGACACCATGTTTTTTTTATTTATTTTTACTACTATTTGTAGGTACGTATAGTAGTAAAAAACAACGGGTTGCACTCCGGGAGTGCCGACAGAAGTGAAAACTTGAACATTAAGGTTGTGCATTTTTGAATATTTTGGAATGGTTAGGGAATAATTTCGCAAGAATTGCTTCATTTATCAGTACAAAAGTACTATCATTTATGTGGTTATATACAGTATTCATTAGTAGTAGTAGTATATTTATTTATTTTCAAATATAGTCGAACAAAAATAAACAATTTATTTAAACACTTTTCATGAAGTATGTTTTGACTGCTTTTTTACCCGACTTCGGCGAAGCAAAAAGCAGGGTTATGATTTTGACCGGTATGTATGTATGTATGTATGTATGTATGTTCTGTAACCTCATAACTTCTAAACCACTGACCATAATTTGACAAATGAGGTATCGTAGGAAGCGTCCTGATTGTCCGCTGGTTATAGGCTATGTGACGTTACATTAAATTCAATATGGCGCCCTCTAGATGACATAAATGACGAATGAAAAAAAAAATGTTTTTAATCATACCATGTTTGGTATTAAATGAAAGGGCTTGACGAGCACAGTACAAATATGTATATATATCATATTGTCAAAGTAAATAAATATGTTTAAATTGTTAAAAACATGCAAAAGTGAGTACGGCGCGTCTGTAAAATTAAGTAAGTACCTATTATACAATTAAACCTATCCAAAAACCTAAAAAATTATTAAGCGGCTCTGCAAATACTTTATTACGAAATTATCACCCCAAAATAAATAAAATAAAAAGTAAGTTTAAAAACTAAAACCCGACTACTGAAAAATCACGTTCTAAAAAGTATGAAACAAGAAAATATTCCGGACAGAAATCAAGACATAGGTACAAAAATGGTCAAAGTAAAGCCGTAGTCGCATGCCTGTCGGCTGCGAAATTATAATGGCATGCGACTACGGCTTTACTTTGACCATTTTTGTACCTATGTCTTGATTTCTGTCCGGAATATTTTCTTGTTTCATACTTTTTAGAACGTGATTTTTCAGTAATCGGGTTTTAGTTTTTTTACCCATCAATATGGGTAAAATTTTTTACCTCGCAATCTTTACGTAATGTTAGAGACTATTTATTTTGATAGGTACTTTGTTGGTTGCTAGGCAACGGATCTTACAGTCACGTCTTTACGCGAGTTTAACATTTTTTACCGATTCCAAAAGAAGTGCACGAATACTAGGTAGTATTCGTATAATTTATTTTACTTGAAACAAATTATTATAATTTGTTTCATATTACTTTTTAATAATGTCGTGTTTAATCTGGCTTAAAGCTACGAGCTACGAGCTACGTAGTCACGTGACAGTATCGGTGGCGTAGCGGTCTGTAGCTCGTAGCCTCGTAGCCCGTAGCACGTGTCGGTCGCGTCAGTTGTGTTGCAATTACGCGCTAAATGACGTACAACTAGTAATCTTGTATACTTGTATATTTTGTTACACTGTAATCTGTCTCGCATTGCTGGCTCTTGGGACCAGTTATTTTATTGTATAATGGCGTTTACCAATGCGTCAATGAATATAATTTTATAGACCATTAACGAAACCACCGTAAATCGAATAAGAGACATGTAATATGCATGAAACACAGGTTATGTATGTTATTTCCCCAATACCTTTTGTTGCTTTTAATAATCTACAGGTTTTAGGTACTGTTAACACAGTACGAAAACAATATTTGTACTATTAATTATTAAAATTATATACGCATACTTTCCTAACTTTCTTCTTACTATTTAATATATAATAAATAGACGTGTCAAATACAGCTTACAATAAAATAAGTAGGTACCTAATATTGAGTCGAGGATTGCACAACATATTTTCAATCCCATTCAATAAACAATTCGGCGAAATCTAAACATACGTTTACCAAATCTGCTAAGAGGCCCATCTCGCCGCTACGTGACTGAATCGAAACGAATTTGTCCCACTAAAGCCGCAGCCTTTTTCTCACATTCGATGGACAGATAGAGATAGTAGTCCCTTCCAACGAATGGCCACACTAAATCCTTAACACTCAACTTCACAGTGACTTGCAGCACTTTTCGTATCTTTCAATGTTTACAAAAGCGATCTGATAAACTAAAACCTTAAAATGTTTCGCTTTTCTGTTGATTTAGAAATAGTTTTCGCAACGAACTTATAACTGCGACTTATTGGAAACGTGAAATTGTATTTTCAAAGAGAAAATAATATAAAGGTCCAAAATAAATTGTAACATAAAGATGAAATAAGAGAAATCTCACTAATAAAATAACAAGACTAGTATATTCCTTGCAGTTTTATGAAATCAGAGAAAGAATAATGGAAAAGATTCGTCAGTCAGCGAGCGAAGCAAACGCGCCTCGCGAGGCTTCCACCAGGTGCAAAGATGTTTCATGATTTAATTTGGGACCAAGGGATCTGCTCTATTGAATCTATTGAACCGAACAATCTTTTTATCTCAGTCACATCCCGCAAGCGTTCACTTTACGTCTCCACTTTTGTCGGGACTATTATTAAGTAAGCTTTGTATTGAATCATCAAACAACGTTTGATTATTTGCTGCAGCAAAAAGTCAATTTCAATATAACTCCGCGCAGTAATTGCACTCAGGTATATCGTCGTGCGACTAGATTCAATCGATTTAGGTAGGTACTAGAAATTGCTAATCAAATATGAGACAGTTTTATTTCAGGTCTAATGGTTTTGGAAATATTCAAATAACCGCAAGCTCACAGACACTGAACAAACGCACAAAAACAAAATCACGCATGGTTGGGCGCGCCGCGCGCCGCGAGCCTGCGGAAAAATGAATGGGCATTTTGCTATAATGGCGACCTCAGACAATGCATGTTTACTTTATGCGCATTTTATTGAAATTTTAAATAAACATTTGTTTCCAACATTTTTGAAGCAATTGAATCAAAAGTGGCATTTGGCTGTTGTGATAATATAATATAGTAATTTGTTTCAGACTTCGTTCATAAAGGAGATTAAAGACACAAAGTCAATTGTAGCATTCTGAACTACACACATCAAAAGTGTCTAGGGATCAAGCATTTTTATGCGGATTTCTTGAGATTGAGATGTGGCTTTGTAATAAATTTATGATTTTATAAATTTATATGGATCCTTTTTGGTGCATTTCATAATTTGAATCAGGAACTGTGAATCAAATTCGAGTAAAAGATGAAAATCAGCTGTCAATATTTTCCCTATAAAAACATACAACGCATTGAAGACATTATTAGTGCTACTGTTTCCCTACTACTTATTAAAACCAACGTTATTATGGAGCAGCGACGTCATTTAAGCAGGGAAGAAATGCTCAGAGCCGTGGGAATGATAGAAGCTGGTTCCCGGCAACGTACTGTGGCTTTAGCTCTGAATACAAGTCAGAGTGTTATCAGTCGACTTTGGACACGTTACCGAAGCACTGGTACCGTGGCTGAGCGCCATGGAGGACGGTATCGCTGCACCACACGGAGACAAGACCGATACATTCAAATCTTAGCTCGAAGAGCTCCAACAATAACCGCCATGATGTTAGCCGTGAGGCTTCATCACTCTTCAGGGAACTTAATTAGCGACCAAACAGTCAGAAACCGCTTGCATGAAGTGAACCTTCATTCCCGAAGACCGCTACGGGTACCACCTATAGCAATGCACAATCGTAGGATTCGATATCAATGGGCTCTTGAACACAGAAATTGGGCAGAAGAACAATGGCGTTTCGTGTGCTTTTCTGATGAGTCTCGTTTTGGTATGAGACCGGATACAAGACGTATACGACACTGGAGAACCCCTGGACGCCAACAGCGATTAAAATCCTGCCAGGAAGTCCATCCTTATAGTGGTGGAACCATCATGGTATGGGCGGGTATTTGGATCGGCGGAAGAACTGAGTTGATTTGGATTAGAGGCAACCTCAACGCTCAAATTTATGCTGAGACGATTGTATCAGACGTCATCGTTCCTCTACAACTGCAAATCGGTCCCTTATTTCAGTTAATGCATGATAATGCACGACCGCACACCGCAAGAGTTGTAAGACAGACTCTCGCCGCAGCTAACATCAATGTCCTGCCCTGGCCTGCTCAGTCGCCAGACTTGAACCCGATTGAGCATGCATGGGATATGCTACAGAGAAGAGCTCTGCCGAATATGGAGGGTATCCAGTCGCAAGAAGACCTTTTTTTGTTGTTGCAACGAACATGGGCGGCCATTCCACAGCGTGATTTGGATGAACTCATTTTGAGTATGCCAAACCGATGTTCTTGTGTTGTTAGTGTTCGCGGTAGAAACACGGATTATTAATTGTTTAAGTTACCCAATAAAATTTTAAAGAAAACTGTTATTTCAGTCTTTTTTTCGAACTTTAATGTTAGTGGTTCAAATGTCAAAAATCCCTTTATTAGGAAAATGGCAAATTTCTTTATTAATGCAAAGGTGACTTGGTTTATCGTTACTGTGACAAACGAAAACACTTTATTTGATGAATCCTTAAAGAAAATTTTAATTAATATCAATCAGGAGAAAAGTTATTGCAAAAATATATGTTGATCCCTAGACACTTTTGATGTGTGTACATTAACTACTATTAGTTTTTAGAGGATATATATTTCCCTTTATTAAATTAATTTAACTTCCTCACATATCTTTTTTCTCCAACTGAATTCAGACATGCTGTCTTAGGATTAGTTAAACTACTTCCTGAGGGCATAAAAGAAAGACATTGTTCATAATGCTACAATAGCAATTTTTTTTGGGTACGGGGCCTATACAACTTTGCCCATTGTCCTTTGTTAGTAACAATGTTCTTAACCTAGTGTTAGTAAAAGTACAATTTTAGTATTAGTCAGGCGCTTGCCCTCACGTGAAGGCCTATCCAGTGCGCCATCAGTATCAAGTCCTAACGGCAGGCGCCTATATCAGCGTGAGCTTTGAATTATCGAAACTATTTCTTTATGACGATATCAAACTTCTATTTCTCAATTGGGCACTTCTTTAACTATGTAGTATATACCTGAACACAGTTTCATTGACGAAATATGTAGCCTTTAATTACATATTTTTGTGTGAGATGATCGCAGAATGTTATTGCAACGTGTATTATAGCTAACCCCGCGCCGAGCGGCGAGCGGGTGCGGCAGGAATACCAAGCAGTGGCCGGCGTGGCCGCTCTTCCCGGCAGGCCTCAGCTAATATTGTGCTGACTCACATACCTTCTACTAATGTACACCCTTTATCGTTTTATTTCCTTTTTACGTCAACGTTTTCGTGATGCGTCTTAATTACCTACAAAAGATGGTATCTACCTGTTCATCTTAATACATTTAATCTAAATCTAAACTAATATAGAGAAAATATTAGATTTGGTGTATGTTTGTTTGCAATGGATAAAATAAAAAAAATGCTTAACTGATTTAAAAAAATCTTTCACCTATAGAAAGCTACATTATCAGCGCGTAACATGGTGTATTTTATCAAAAAACACGGATAGAATCGAAAGATGACGACATTCGTATCATGATATTAATCCTTATCCAACTAAAGTATAATAAGTTTGTAAGGATTTACTACTTTTCGTCCTGGTAGTACGATATTACGAATATTTTCCGACATCCACGCGGGCAAAGCCGCGGGCTACAGCTAGTAATTAATATAACTTTATATAACTCTCTCTCTCAGTGTCTATTGTGATTTCATCACAGCGGTAAAACCGTGAATCAAATGGACAATAAAATACTTTGAACGTTGAAACCAATATAATTAATACCATAACCATAATCAGCCTATTAATGCTGGGAATGGGCTGTAATCTACTTACCACGCTTGCCCAGTGCGGGTTGGTAGATGTCACATGTCTTCGAATTTTTAGTTCTAAGACATGCCGGTTTGAATACCCCTGTATTAGAATAAGTCATGTCACCAACCAGAATTTACTTTTGAAGTTCTCAAGTTTTGGTTTCAGCAAGAGGGTGTTGCGACTTGCGAATTTATAGTAAAACATAAAGAAGAACGGCAGGACTCCGTGTAATCTGGGTGTCGCACTTAGACTTCGCGTACATTCGTAAAAATACTCTTAATAGATAGATCTCGGTCAAATAAAGATAAAAGGTAATCACAGCATATTTTTCTATTATTGGGTTTCAGAAAAACGTTGTTTAAAAAGCAAGTGGCTCCGTATAAACAGACCCCATGACAGCTAATCAAAGAGTTTATGATGCAGTAACCAACGAGGTGGAAATGAATAGTTCCAATAATGGCTACTGAAGGGAAAAGTGGCAGTAGTAGCTGACTTCGTAAATTAAATCACACACACACACATGGGACTACTTGAAGAGCGTCCTGTTGTACTCCATGCTCTTGTATGCAAAGCAAGTAGACATAATTGCGTTATGATTGACAAAATGTCTTTTGTTATTACTACTAATGTGTACATTATCCTAACTCACAATAGACAACTCTACAATAGACCAGGTACACAGAATAACTAACATTATTGAAAAAACACTCGAAAATAAGCAAGTCTGCGCCACCGTATTCCTAGATGTCGCGCAAGCTTTTGATAAAGTTTGGCATGAGGGTCTGGTATGTAAACTCAGACGCATGCTACCTCCAGAATTTGCAGACATTCTAGAATCATATATAAGTAACAGAATGTTTAGAATAAGGCAAGAGGATGCATATTCCGAGCTAAAAACTATAAAAGCTGGGGTACCACAAGGAAGTGTGCTAGGCCCAATCTTGTATTTGCTATACACATGCGATATCCCAGAGCTGGAAAACAACACCATTGCGACCTTTGCAGATGACACTGCTATTATGGCTACCGGATCAAGCCACAAAGAAGCAGTCGAAAAAGTTCAACTAGCTGTGGACAAAGTTTATGACTGGACACAAAAGTGGAAGATCAAACTGAATGAATCAAAATCAATTCATATTGACTTCACTAATAAACACTGCGATTACCACCCAATCTATATAAATGGCATGCAAGTGCCTTATGCTAATACAGCCAAATACCTTGGCATAACTCTTGACGCCAAACTGCGTTGGAAATCTCACGTCAATAAAGAAAATTATTCAAAAAACAAAAAACCCGACTGCAAAAACACATAACTGAAAAGAGAAAAACAAGCATTATAATCTATAGAATTTTGGTATCGCAGGCGGGGACAAACAAAAGTTAGGTACCTACACCATATTTCCGGTTATTATTGTTATATTATTATTGTCCCCGCCTGCGATACCAAAATTCTATAGATTATAATGCTTGTTTTTCTCTTTTCAGTTATGTGTTTTTGCAGTCGGGTTTTTTGTTTTTTGAATAATTTTCTTTATTTCAAGTTTTTTAGTTTTATTAATATATCTTAATTTGGAATTGACTCATTACCAGCTTTTATTTGATACCAATATTGTTGAAATTTTTTTTTTTTTAAATCTTCCTCTCCCTTTTTTTTGTACTTGTGGATGCAATACATAAATATTATATAGCCTATGTCACTTCTACGATTAAGACAAATCTAACGACACCTCCTGTGTTAAAATCCATCAAGCCGTTTAGGCTACAGAGCGTGCCAAAGAAATAGACATACATACATACATACATACATACTCTCGAAAAACATTACCCTCCTTCTGGGGCAGTCGGGTAAAAAGAAAAGACAGGAACTCGACATACGTTATAAAAGTATGTATTGGTTACTCGGAAGGAAATCCTGCCTATCAATACATAATAAAATTATATTATACAAGCATATTCTTATGCCAATTTGGACGTATGGCATCCAACTTTGGGGCTGTACTAAACAAAGCAACGTCAAAATAATTCAACAATTCCAAAACAAAGTACTCAGGGATGCTGTTAATGCACCATGGTACATTAGAAATGACGACCTCCACCGTGACCTTAAAATGGACCTCGTCACCACCATCATCCAAAAATTTGCTGAAGCCCACGAACACAGACTCCACCGACATGTGAATGTCGAGGCAATTCAGCTGCTAGACAACACGGACATAGTGCGTAGGCTAAAGAGAACTAAACCATTTGAGTTAGTGTAGTGTGTAAATAGTGAATTAATAATAAATAGTAACAATGCTGTGCTATACATGTAACACATGAACAAAGTGTTTTGACAATTATCAGACCCTAAGAAAGTGCTACGAAATTGACCTTGTGTAAAAGTGCAAATTGACACTATTCTTAGTTATAACATAATCTATCACGTAACATATTAAGTTAGATTTAAATTACTTATTAGTCTATTAGGCTAGATTGTAATCAATTACTAAGAACGTCAGTTCTTATTAGCACAAAAAAAAAAAAAAAAAATATCCTAACTAATATTATAAATGCGAAAGTGAGTTTGTTTGTTTGTTACGTTTTCACGGTAAAACAGCTGAACAGATTTGGATGGCAAGGATAAAAGTTACTTTATATCTTGGATCGCAGACGAAGTTGCGGGTTACAGCTAGTATAATATAAAGGCAAATCAATTAAAACAACGCTTTTGGATGAAGAAAACCAAAAATGTGACCTAGGGATACGTTAAAAAATACCATGCACGATGGTTTGTTGTCCTGCTGCAAACCAACGCGCTATCGCTTTGCGTCGTGCATCGTACACAGACTCCGACGCATAGAGCTTCCTACGACACGTGTCCTTAGATATGTCTGGCAACATCGAAAATGATCGTGAGGCAAGATATTTAGAGACGTTGGTCGACATCGCGTTTCAAGCTGGTTTTCAACTGGTGCCGCAGGATATTTAATTTTGTCCAGTATTCACTGGACAAATGTCGTTTGCACTGAAAATATTTGTCAGGGGGCATAGTGGGACAACTGTCAGTCGTGATGTCATTTAAAAATATTATCAATTGTTAGGTTTCATTTTATTAATTATACATAATTGATATTATGTCGAGAATATGAGATGATGATTTGATGTTGGCAAAGAAATATAAATGAATGACCTAAATATCTTGGTGTTTCATATTATTTTCCTTATCCCTGAAATATTGTAAAAATGTAGTTTTATTAGACAGTTTTAGTTTATGATATTGGGTAAGCGACTTTAAGATTTATTTGGGGATAAGTACCTATCTATTTTGAGGTATTAGTTGTTTTAGAGCTAGGGTAGTTTTATTATACAATACTCGTATTAGGGACTAAGTGTTTAAAAATGGTTTTTGCCTGTACCTAATATCTTTTATATTTATGCAAAGTTCAAAGGCGAATGTAGAATTTAAGAATGAGCATAAATAAAACATTTATTTTGTGCTTGAAGAAAGTATTTTTATTATATTATTAGCTGTTACCCGTGACTTAAGAGCAGTGGTGGCCCAGTGGCAACGGCCCCGACTTACGAGTTGCAGATCGAGGGTTCGAACCCAAGCAGGCGCTTTACGTTGTGTAAATATTTTCATCACCACTGCTCTCAAAACGGTAAAGAAAAACATCGTGAGGAAACCGGCATGTCTTAGAACCAAAAAAAACTTCGAATACATATGACATCTACCAACACGCACTTGACCCGTGTGGTAGATTACAGCCCACTCAGTCCCTCTCACAGAAAGGAAGCCCTGTGTCCCAGCAGTGGGAACATTAATAGGCTGATTATGATACCCGCGACTTCGTCCGCGTGGAATACTATAAATTAACTTTATTTATTTGTATATCTGCCAGTGAAACTCCGGTCAAAATCAGTCTAGCCGTTTCGGAGATTAGCCGGAACAAACAGAAACAAAACAGAACAGAAAATAAGATTAAAATTATGTTTCGTTGTATGGATCGACATCACAAACAGACTTCAATTTTATTTATTTGTATAGATGTATAGATTACATATAACATTCATTCATGAACACTTCTGAAATAAAGCGCCAACTAAACTGCCATTCTTCTTTTCCAAGCCAGATTCATTTGATTTAAAAGTACTCACTAAATGAAAACTGTTTTAGAGTTGTACAAACCACATTTTCACTAATCAACAGGAAATAGTTGTGCCTGGTTCAATAACTTCGAATACATGTTCGATCAAGTTTGCTATTAGAATTGAAATGGTATTCAAATAGGACGTGATTACGTATAAACAGTAGGTATGTGATGACATCCAAATTATGTGATTATAACTGAATGCATGACGCGTGCAGCAGTAATAACATTGTCTGTAGGTACTTAGAGGGATGTGTGGCGTGACTTCGTTGTTATTGCATCCCTGCTGCCACGGTGACATACGTAGCATGAATGAAAACAATGTCATATTAGTCACTATGTTTATGTATATATGCATATTAAATGCATATTTTTGTATGAGTTTGAAGGAGAAATAGTTATTTCATGACGGAAGAAAAGATTGTGTTTGAGTTGGTACTTACACATATTAATATGTATTTTTAGGTTTTGTTTTATAGAGTTTTCTCCTAGTACTCGTATACCTAAGCACAATGTATTGGCAAGCAGGTGCATTGTTAAGTTAAGAGTGCTGAGATAACTTAACAGACATAAATGTAGTTACGTACTTATTATTATTTGAAGAAATCTTCTTCTGGTCGATATTATCGTGTTGAATCAATATCGCCTTAAAGTAAGTATATAAAAGAAACGCGCCTAACCGTGCGTTAATCCCGGGGAGAATATAGCCAGTGTGTAACTTCTCGCCCCTTTATCGTACCGTTGAAATCGTACTTCTTTGTGAGTAATCCCTCCACGTCCCAGCCATGTCGCCGACGAAGATAGAGCACGATCTTCACAAATAATGTCACATGCGATTCGTTTCAGACGACGTGACTCGCATCACCGTGGCTACCCGCCGTGCCGTGCATAATGGGATAAATATGCTGCGGTTATGTGCCCACACATGGCCCTCAAATTAAGTGAGCGCTATTTACTGCATGCGGCGGAACTTCCTTCCCCGCTTGATTAACTAGATGGTGTTTACCTTTACATCTACCTTATTAAATGCAAGATGTTTGCCCGCGACGCGACCTGCGCTTAGCACGCGCGGCGCCGAGCAAAGCCTCGCGCGTGTAGTCGCGCGTCGTCTGCATGCATTACTAACAATGTCAAACTTCACGTTTTATGAGGAGGACCGAATTTAAGCCGCATTTAAGCAGAATATGTTGTGATAGTCACCTGGCGACATAAAACACCTTCGTACAATAAAACAAAAATAAAACGGTATGACAGGTTGTTTTATTTATTTTATTATAAGTTGTTACTTTCTTCATGGCAATAACATAAAAGTATGATACTTACGCTTTCTGTCTTCTACGTCAGGTCACGTACAATCACGTTTACCGATTGTCAAATTATTTGGAGCCCGAGACAGTAGCAAAGTTACTAATTTTCTTTTAAATTCGTACTAATACTTCGAAAAAAGTATGCAATTCCAGGAACGTCTCAAGTAAAATATGTAATTTGAGATAAAGCGGCATCCCATTCTAGATAAGACGCAGCACGACCCACGTCGAGAGCCATCCGACTCGTTACGAGCCGCCCGAAGCGAGGTGTGATACAAAATCATCAATCTTTCCCGAGATTGTACTATTAAATGCCTCTTCGCTCTTTTCCCTCGAACTCGAGACCAGAAACAAATGTAAAAAGTTGTGTGATAAGTTCAATTTGAATTTGTAAAGCCCCTTTCAGCGTTTCTCGCCTGTTTATCTCGGCGAGGAAAGAACGGAAAATACAAAAGTAAGAGATAGGAAATGAAGAGGCGGAAAAAAGTGTCGGGCGAGGAACAAACGCGGAAAAGTTGGCGTTATCCGGGAGACAAGTTAAATCGCAATTTATTAGGGCGTACCAGTGGGCTTAGCACGGCCGGCGTGTAGCGGTTCCTGGCCGGAGCCGTCTTGCCCGGTCATATCACGCGTGGTACGAGTCGCGGCCTATAGATACGAATTAACGGGAACATTAGTAGCGCAAACTCTATATTTATACCTACAATATCAATAATTTATCTCTGACCTTAGATAAAATATGTACCTCCAACTTATAAAACTCGCACATGAGGCTAATCATACAAACACCGCTGCACTTGCACCGGGCCCGCGCGTGCTCATGTCGCGGTCGTACTATCGCGCGTCTCCAGCCTCATTCACAAATCTTTATTCATGCCCCATATTTACTTGCAGCGTGCGAGAGTGCGCCGCGGAATATTTTAACATACTTTCAATCTGAATTATTGAGGCCGTAACAACATGTTGCTCTATAAAACAACGAGCTTAGAGATTTTCTTAGACCCGAGAATTATCTATGAAATATCAATATTTCATAAAATAATCTCAAATCAAACGCAAAACTCTTTCAAGCATTATTTATCTACGAATTTTATTTTTGGTGGAGTATTGATGATAGAGTTAGTAAAAACCATTTTTTATAATGACTAACTTTGAGTTCCAATTACTCCCAATATATTCGAACTACTTAAAAAAAATCAAGGGTAACAAAATAACATGCGTTAGTTGAAGTAAAGCATTACACACTCATAGTGGAATTATCTTGTCTGATAAATAAATTAATTTAAATGAAAGAATGATAGATGCCAGACCAAATGCGTGACGTGTGCACGTGCGTGACATACGCACGCAGAGTCGCATCTACTCACAAACCGAATCCGCGTGCGTGAGTAGCGGAATGGCAAAGTCGCACACGCGCCTGCAGTGATGACGTTGTATTATATGGCGCTCCCTGTAAAAGCCAACTCCCACGGTGCGCCATATCGCGCACGCACACCAGCCCGCACGAGGACGCACCGCCACGCACGCGTTCAACGCGCGTCTGCGCTACCACGCACGCTAGGTTTCCCACGGTGCGTCGTGCGGGCTGGTGCGCGTGCGTCCGCGATATGGCGCACGGTGGGAGTTGAGCTTTAGATGCCAGACCGGGCACGCATGCACACGCATCGGTCATTGCTGCACGTGCGCACGCACGGCAGGTTGTATTTATTTACAAACAGACTACAGAGTATTTTTTTTCGCAATGGAGACAATCTTAAAGGAAAATCTCATAGAAATAGTTCGCAAGCTCCCGGCATAGTTTATGATATTCACTGCATTCCTCTCTTCTATTATTAACATCATGGACCCAAAGTCTCTTTGTAGCAGCAGAAGAGTCTTGGCATAGTAGCTGCAATAACGCTTCTTCATCAGAAGAACTGCTGTTGTCTAACATCGCCAAATGCTCTCAACTCAATATGGCTGCTGACAAGGTGGCGCGTGCAGCAGTTACGTGCGTGTCGTGATACGTGCGCGAGCGAGGTGTGCTGCACCCGTCTTGGCCGGTGTGACGGGGCTCGCACGCGCGTGCGCACGTCACGTTGCACGTCACGTCACGCTACGCATCTGGTGTGACCCGGCCTTTAACATTGAATTAAGGTCATCGCCCATTATAACAGCACCGCTCCAGCACGGTAACCGGCACCGCCTCGAAAAAATCTAGCCAACGCGCCGTCAGCAAACCGCTCGCTGCCGGCACGCCACCGGTGAGGTAGTTTATTGTTTATTCACAAGCAAGGCGTGACCGTGCGGCCGGCGAGGTGTCACCGCGCGGACGGCGAGGCGTCACCGCGCGGACGGCGAAGCGCCGGCGAGCGGACTCCTCGCTTGAAGCGCGCTGTTGGTCCGACATGTGACGGCTCGTGGGCCGCTCACTGCCTGCGAGCCGTCCACTATTCTGTATAGCCATACTAAAATAGACTTTAATGGATTTGACTTAAAATCCTAACTTGAATGACAAGGTATTTGCCGTGTCGCAGCCATGCTACTATAATGAGCGATCACCTTTAGCATCCAACTAGGTGGGGCTTTTTTTTGTGGGTTCCCAATCATCAAATAACTTCTCCCGCTCTGGGCAAAGCGGAATGCTTATTCTTCCACATTTACATCAAAATAAACAGGTGGGTATTTAGATACTCAGACAGTCATTGAATGGGGAGGATATTAAAAATTTACAAGCGCACAAAAAATACAATGTTGTTTAACTGTATTGAATTTAATTATGGTCACATGATTTATTTCCCAACATCTAAGTTTCTTTACATCATTCCTACTAATTGTGGTAGCGACTAATCGGATCCGCTCCCATGTGCAGATTCCATTATCTGTAGGATCGTGTCCACCGGCCCATACATATTCATAGCGGCCGACGAGTCTCGCGCTTGCACGACTAAATCACCGTCGTTATGATCTAATTTTTATAATCGCATTCCATTTTTATGTTCTCAACGTCTGGATTGCTATTCTCGTATCGGTCTCTGAATCTATTTCTCCGCTGAATCAACGCCTGCTCACTTCGACGCTACTTCCGTTCGGAAGTTGTAGAAACAAACTTTTTAATTAGTCTGCGAGGACAAACAAGCTGTGTCTCTTAGTTTCTTCGATACACTGCGACGACGTACCTACTTGTCTTTACAAATAGGATAGCTGCCTCCTCTCGGTTATTTTAAGTGATTTATCGAACAATCGACCACGTGAATATTTGAAACAGCTTATTTATAACATTAATTAACGAAGTTCAGGTATATTTCGCAGCGAAGTTGTAAATTAATTAACCACATAATTATGTGCCTGTATCTGAATCGCTCCAACTATGCAGGAAATCTAATAACATAACAGGATTGTTTGTCTTACGGCGAGATGCTTTAATGAATAGTCAACACACCGACAACGTCGCATTGTGAGCAGGTCGTCATTGTTTTATTAGCGCTATCGCAGCATCATGTTACACCATGTCGAAGCGTATTGTAATAATAACTCCAGGAGCGACGTACAGCGGTGTACAGCGCTGTGGGGCCTTGAGTATGATGTGTTCGGGACACAATTTTTAATAAAGCTGAGCTAAGTGATAATTAATTGGTGTTGAAAGCATTGTAATTATAGTGTTAATTTGTGCGTGTCGGCGCGGGCGAGGAGGCGGCTCGAGTGGCGCAGTCGCGCGACGTCACGCGGCGGTGTGGCGGTGTGGGCGCATGCCGCGACTGCCAGGCGCCACAATTACACAAGCCTCCGTAAATCATAAACATCAACCCTCCATTTAATCCAAATAGTCCGTCGTTAGTCGAGCAGGCTGCGTCTAATTTGTCTCCTGTAACTGTAGATTAATTTATTAACATTAATTATATGACAATACGTATTACCTTGTTTGTAATGAATTTGCAAGTAAGATTACGGCTGAATAGGTACGTCATTTGGATTTCAGTTATACATTATTTTTCAAATAGACCTTTATTGAGATGCAATGATGCCTGGGAACCAATAGCAATAACATTAAACTGGCCGGGGTATACATTTAACGTGATATTTGCGCGTCGCTGATTAAACATGCGCCTAATAGCATACACATATTATCACAACCACTTTTCATCCTGTGGATCACCACAAAACTATTACTAAATTAATACATACCTACCGTCTTAAATACATAGCGGCCAGTCTCCATCATAAAAAATAAAGGTACCATTCCGAAGCCCACCGCAGGCGGCAACTGCAGGCAACGTGTCGCCGCGAGACGACTGATTTCTATCTATTTCTATGAAATACCTTCCGTAGGTAGAGACAGGTCGGTCGGTTTCATAGAAACCAGTCGTGTCGCCGCGACACGTCACCTGCAGTTGCCGCCTGCGGTCGGCTACGGAATGGTACCTTAAGTTGGAGTATTATTTCTTACGAAATGTATGGGAAAAGTTTATTGTGATTTCTGACTTTTCTAGTACTCAAAGAAACAGGATCGATCAACATCAAATTAAGTTTTTGTGAAAATTACCTTTTTTAGGGTTCCGAACCTCAAAAGGAGGAAAAACGGATCCCTTACAGGATCACTTCGTTGTCCGTCCGTCAGTCTGTCAAGACCCTTTTTCTCAGGAATGTGTGAAGGTATCAAGTAGAAATTAATATCAAATACGTAGGTCCTTTGGAGCTCTAAAATAAATCAAGCTTCTAAGTCAACGCAATAAAAAAATGCCGCCATTTATGCGACATATTTTGATACTCGCAAATATATCAAAACCTACCGGTGACTTCCCGTTGACCTAGAAACATGAAATTTGGCAGGAACCAAGGTCTCACTGCACATATATGTCCGAAAATCATTCATTTGTAATTTTATAATACATTTTTTTGTGATTGACCTTACATTTACAGTTGGAGAATTGACTGTGCCGATATATCCATGTATGGGAGAACATGTTTTTCAACTACAATGTTGAGTTTGTTTTTGGGATACATTCATCCAAACTACGGAACCCTTAATTGTGTGTGGTCCAACACGCACTTGGCAGGTTTTTTTTCAAAATCTGTGAATGCAGATAAAAATTCCTCAAAAAGTTAAGGACAGTTTTGGACCATTTTCCTATAGCAACGGATAACCTGCCTTTACTACCCCATGTCAATAATCCACTTATGTAATTCAATAATACCGAAAATCGGGGATGATTTATTAATTCATATAAAACGTCAAACTACTGACATCCTTTTTGAAATGTATTTTTACCTAGATCTTAAACTTACGCCTCAAAAATTTCGCGAAAGGAGTATGTAGGATCGTATCAAGTGGCGTTCTGTAGTTTCTGCCTACCCCCATGAGAGGAACGCGTGAGTTTATTTCTAAATGTATTGTTTTCATTGAAATATGATAATTTATACTAATTCCATGGAAATATGTGATGTCCGCAACCAGATAGACTACGCCCTGCTTCGATCGCGATGGAGATCATCTGTAACAAATGCCCATACACTACCTGGAGTTGATTGCGGATCAGACCACCAACTTCTGGTCTCAAAATACAAGCTCAAATTGACAGCAGCCAGAACCCTCGAAAAACAAAGAAGGCTAGACGTGAATGATGTTCCGAAATTCATGTCGCTTGTGGAATACAACTGGACAAAATGTAAATACGCAGTTTTGGACCACGAACCACCTGAAATACTTTGAAACAGGGCAAAGCTCGCGGTGACAGGATCCAAAGCACCAGCGGCAATTCACAAGCGGATACACTGGATGAGAGAAGGCACGTTTGCGCTTGTTGAGGAACGGCGCAGGATGAAAGCAGCTGGTGTAAATGTTAAAACTCTCAATGTAAAAACTGCCCAGATTCAGAAAAAATTTAGATACGATCACAATGCCTAATTGCGTCATATCTGTGAGGAGATCAAAGCTCATTCAGGTTGATATGCATCCAGAGACCTGCATCACAAAATTCGGCTTATTACCAAAACGCTGCCGTCCAAAACTTGGTCCATTGAAGACGGCAGTTCGCTGACCACTTGACCATTAGGTCAAGTGGTCAGCGAACTGGAGCAAATATCAGAAGCTAGGAGGTGTTACTGACACTGACTGTTTGAAGATCCACAGTTGCTAAACTTTACATCAACAGAACCAGACATCTTTGAGCCAGAAATCAGAACTGCCATCAAGCACTTAAAGAATGGAAAGGCTACGGGCTCTGATGCTATCCTAATAGAGACTATTCGAGTGTTGGGAGAACGGGGCATTCATAATTATATGTTTCACACCATCTGCAATAAAATATGGCTGGCAGGAAAATGGCCCTCGGAATGGGCTCACACAGTTTTCATTCCGCTTCACAAAAAGGGGTCAATAAAAAAGTGTAGCAACTACCGCCTTATTGCTCTGATCAGCCACGCAAGCAAAATATTGCTACACATCCTCAACGAACGTCTGAAAACACATCTGTCGATTTCCCAAGAACAAGCTGGGTTTGTAAAGGGAAAAGGAACCCGTGAACAGATTATCATTATTCGTCAGATTTTTGAGAAGGCACGAGAATTCAACAAGCCGACCTACATATGCTTTGTTGATTTCTCAAAACCATTCGACTCTGTGAAATGGCCAACCTTGTGGAAGACGCTATTGGAAATAGGCACACCTAAACACCTTGTGCACCTTCTTAGAGAACTCTACGAAGGAGGAACAACATCAGTAGGAACAGACGACCACATTTCAGATAGTTTCCAACCCAGTGCAGGTGTCCGTCAGAGATATGTAACGCCACTCCTATTCAACACCTACACGGAGTTCATTATGGTTGTAATTGGTGGCTGCAAAATTGCGAACCTACGCTACGCTGATGACATAACCTTGTTTACACTGCTGAACACATGGAGGAACTACTCCTTAAGATGGAGCGCGTGAGTCTTACGTTTGGATTAAGGATTAATCGTAGTAAGACCAAGATGATGATGGTAGACCGTAGCAACAAGAACCGACAAACATGACACTGATTGCGAACTGCGACGTACTACATAACAGTCCTACATATATCTTGGTTCTATGGTCGCGAACAATGGCAGCTGCGTGGATGAGGTGAAACGGCGTATGGCTATAGCTAGAGGGGCAATGGACAAGCTAAAAAAAATATAGAGGAATCGCAACATAACTAACCGCCTGGCCACGGGGACGGGCGTCGCGAATGGCGGTGCGTCTTGCGGGGCGGCAAATTTTGCAGGCCACGGGCAGTAGCGTTCGCCGCCGCGACCAGTAGTCCATTTAAAGACATTTCGCTCTCATTTTGGAGAGGAGTAGTAGTTTTGGCTCATTGCATAATATTTAGAATACAGACACTTATATCCAGTTTTTTTTTTCGATTATACCCGAATGAGTGGCGAAACTATTGTTATATTGTAATGAATATTCAACCACAAGAGAGAAAGGTCACTGCAGATAACTTAGAAATTTCGGCAAAAAAAAAAACTGTATTCATTATTTCGCGGCGAATACAACTAAGTTTGGTTTCTGCACTATTCGCCGCGTCTGCCGCTCACACATTTGTTTCCGTCGCCCTGATGCGCCGCCAGACGCTCGTGCGATTCGCTCGGCGAATTTCGCCGGTCGCCCCGCCGCGCGCCGTTCGCCGCTACGCGTGGCATGACTAGTACATTAAAATACATTTGTTTCATTCCGCGCGAATATTCGCTGTAGCGCATGTCCCGTGGCCAGGTGGTAGGGCCACTAAGATCAGGCTTATCCGTACACTTGTATTCCACATATTTCATTACGAGAACTGGAAAAGAAAAAGTTGCTCTAGAAATGTGGTGCTGGAGAAGAATGCTTGGCGTATCATGGACAGAATTCTGTACACAGGTCTCCATACTTCAAGAACTACTGATGAACCAAGGGCATCAAACAGCGTCGAATACTGAAGTTTTTAGTTATGTCTCCAGGCGAAATATTGACTCCATAGAGCGTCTAAGTGGTGCAGGGCAGAGTGGAAGGTAAAGGTAAATAGGCCACGCGGGAGGTCACTGATGAGGTGGACCGAGCAAATAAAATCTGCGGTTGGAGGCCCTGTCAATGAATCCGCCAGACTGTCATGTAACTGAACCAGATGGAGGGAGATCGTGAGGCGGGCAACGACTACACCTGCGATTGGACATAGTTCATTGTGTCCACGACCGCTCTGTCAAGAGCAAAACGAAGAAGAAGAAGAATCTGATGTCAGATATGGCATAATAACTAATTATCTTATTTACAAAGATAATATTTATAATATACATCTACTTAATTAATAATAATTATATAATGTCCTAAGTGATCCTACTGGATGATGATTTTATCTTCCGTCTCACTACCATCGATACGTTCTGCCAGTTTCAATTTAATGTCAATTTATGACACTCTGTTAGGCTCTATTTTATTTATAAATTCTGCGTTGTTATTACAAAAGCCCGCTATCCAATTTCCCCGTTTTATTAATTTTCTTTTGCAATATGTTGCATCAGTTTCCTAAACTATAACTGGCTTGCTGGATGAAACTAAATTGAGCATAACTTTTTATGGGGCTTTTTGTTACGAACTCTTCTAATATATTTAGCTACTCAACTTTATCCAGTGAGACAACGAGTAATGTCAGACTACTTCGAGCATATTGTACAACAATATTTAAAACGTGTGGTCTTATTGTGTACGCTATTGTTAGGGGTTCCACACATTTGATCTAATCGGAAGGATTCGGCATAACTGAGCGGCAAAATCGAACACATGTAGATTTATAATAATTCCGGGAAAAAGCTGCTCGGCTTAGTTCGAATTATCCCCGAACATGTGTGTAGATGCCGAATGGACTTTGCTGATCGGCATGAGCCAAATGAAATCCGAATATGTGTACCTAGTTGCTTCGAGTCAACTTTGTTGTTCAACAAGCAGTATTTTTTTAACGAGAAATCTGTACTTAACAATGAATCGAATGTGCCCCGAACAATTGTGTAGCATCTCTAATTACCAGTGTGATATGAACAACAGTAAAATAATTATTGCATTGGACAAATTCTGCAGATGAAAATGCAATTGGATTTACGGATAGTGGATGATAGAGCTAATACCTAAATACATTCATATTTGTATACGTTCGTATGTATATGAAACAAATAATGCAGCGCAAATATGAGGCATTCCACTTTGAAACGAAAAATATTTTCATAGTGCCATCAATACATTTCATTCAATTTGCATGAATTTTTGTCCACTGTAGAGTGCTTTAGCTTTTAGCACTTTTGTTGCTGGCTTTTAAACCTGCTGGCTTTATGACACTTTTTCGGTATCTACGAGTGGATCTATCTATATTTGATGGAAGTTTATAAAAACAAGAAAGTTTGTAATATTTCTGGTGATAATTATATATTTACTAGCGGATCTGGCAGACGTTGTTCTGCCCGAACAGCGCCACCTACCGGGTCCAATTGTATTTTCAAACCATCCAGGGACCCACTCATATACACATTTCATCCAAATCGGTCCAGCCGTTTAGGAAGAGTTAGGTGATAAACACACGTACGGGAGAACTATATATATAAAGATAACACACATAACATAACTCATCTAGTTTGAAATTTAAATAAAAACCGGCCAAGAGCGTGTCGCACCACGCACAATGAAAGGTTCCGTATAAGTTTATAAGGTTAGTTATGTAAAGTTAAGTTTGTTAAAGGATACTCAACAAGAACAAACTCATCTTTGTAGTTGAAAAAATGATCTCCCGTACTTCGATATACGTCACGGTCAATTCTCGCACGTAAGTGTGTTATCGGAAAAAAAAGTGCGATTAAACTACAAATTAACGATTTTCTAACTTTCTCCTTTAGGGATGTGTGCTACCTTGCTTCTTGCCCATGCTTCTAGGTCAAGGAAGTACCCAATAGGTTTGATATATTTGCGAGTCTATATGCGAGTATATGTCGCATAAATGGCCGTACTTTTTTATTACGTTGACTTTGAAGCTTGAGAAGTAGAGTATTCTCCTCGTGGCTAAAGGTGCCATCGTCTTGAGCGAGCTTGAATCACTGCACTCAGGATTCTAGTCTTAACTCACATCTAGCATCCTTCATTGCGTTCTGGATTCAAAATATCGTCCGCAACATTAAGACACTGCTTTATCCCCTTAGAGAATATAATATAATATACTTAATCAACTATTAATGCCAAGTATTACGAATTAATTCGATTGACAAAACGAGATTTTCTTTTAAAGCAAAATATTAATTTAAGCTGTATTATTCATCACGTTGCCGCGGGACAGTCAGCGTGTTTTGTACATACAAAATCTGTGATGTGTCCGTTTTGAAGGTTTGCATTTTGTCTGGTTTTAAATAAAGGGCGAGGGCAAAGCGGTGCTGATGGTTGTTTGGGAAATTGCGGAAAATTGCCCGCGGAAAAATTACTCAGAGAAGCGGACGCCGGCCACATGGCGCGCGACGATACGCCCTACATAACTGATGACTTTTCAATGGCCATTCATTCGCGGACACGCCGACAGCGGCCACCGGCTCGCCCTTAGCACCACATTGTACATTTATACCACTCGTGTGTTCATGGGTGAAACAATTACCTCTATTGCCGACTATTGACACTCCTTTGTTATACATTTTTGCATCTAAAACTGTGTGTACACCTATTCAGTTTTGAATGCATAACCATTACTTTTGAAGAAAACAATGTGTCAAACAATACATAAATACTCAACAGAAAAGAGGTAAAATGCTTGTTTAATCTATTGATGTAAAGCAGTTTAGTTAATTTAGTTTTAGTTCATTGTATTGTGTGACATAACAATTGACAATATGTTCAAATAGTATAAACATATTTGTGGAGAAATAAAATAATGCCGTTGGTGTATAAAAGATGACTATAATTAGCGTTTGGAAAAATAGGGTATAATAGAAGGGCGGAGAAGATGACGTTGGCGTAGAAATTTTGCAAAGTTCTTTTTATATATTTTTTTTCAAGTTTTATTGTATGTGTGTGTTAGTGTTTATCTATCAATAAAACTACTAATTTGGAGTCAATTTTTCATAATAAAAACGAACGGAAATTGTCAAAATACAAATCATTTAATCTACTCTATGCGCGGAAATAATATAATTTAAAATGTAACATCGATTACCCCTGAACTTAAAATTCATACAACCACATCACTAAACCAAATAAAATAAAAATACAACCAAATTTCGAGCGGCCATTGTTGTATACATCTTTGGCAAATTTAGAAATACCAGGGTTTACATATTCTACTTCGTACTAATCTACAATTTGTATTCTACCAATGAATAATGATAGGCCGGCCCCTATCACAAGGGACTCAATACCGATATTGACAAAATGTCTGTGTAGGACAATAAGTACCTACCCATCATTCCTGTCAAAGGGTTTCAAGAGCTCCTGTTTTATTTTCAAAAAACTTTTAAATAATTGAAAACATAAATGTGAATAGGCCAATTCAATCAAAGTAATGGTAGTCGTAGCAAATATATAATTTATAGGCTAGTGTAAGTGTCGTTAAACTAGTTAAAAAGTTCAGACTTGATTCTTGAACAAGAAGCATCGATCGCACAAGTCCGAAATAAGAATTCAGCCAAAGTAGAGAAGATAGTTATGTATTTTATTTATTAATCGACGTTTTACACTATTTACATGTTTATTGAGAATAAGGGCAACGCAAATTTAAAAAAAACAACGAGTTACACTCCGGGAGTGCCGGCTGTGAAAACTTAAACATTAACGTTGTGCATTTTTGAATATTTTGGAATGGTTATGGAATAACTTCGCACGAATTACTTTATTTATCAGTATAAATCTACTATAATTTATATGGTTAAATACAATATTCATTAGTAGTAGTAGTATATTTATTTATTTTCAAAATATAGTCTAACAAAAATAAACAATTAATTTAAACACTTTTCATGAAGTATGTTTTGACGGCTTTTTTTTACCCATCAATATGGGTAAAATTTCTTACCTCGCAATCTTTACGTAATGTCAAAGACTATTTATTTTGATATTTACTTTGTCGGTTGCTAGGCAACGGATCTTACGGTCACGTTCTGACGCGAGTTTAAATTTTTTTACCTATCCCAAAAAAGTGCACAACGCCGCTAAAGAAGTTTTCACTTAAAAAAATACGCTTTGGCATTTCCAGCTTAACTTTCATTCAATTTCACAATACATAATAATAAGACTGTAAATCTACCTTCGAATTTATTCATATCGCACATTTTTTTAAACCAGATTATACATAATTCATATTCAAATTACCAATACCTTGTTCTGCATTTAAATTAAAATGTCATATCCGTATTGATACAAATGTATTCATAGCTTTGCGGTCAATCTAGGTGGATGGTATCGACATAACAAAGCATACAGGACAACCGGACCGAGCAATTATTTCGGCTAATCGGATTATGTCTGTTTTAATTGACGTTAAAGTTTCCAAAAGTATCATAACATTTACAAAGCCGTCTGAGCATTAGGTTCTTATTGTTTTTAAAAATTTGTATGTATCAAATTACTTATTCTGCATGATTATACTGTATTTAAGTCAAACCTGTGTGAGGATAAAAATCATAGGCATAAGCTTGCTTGGTCACAACTTAAAACAGAGCATAAAAGACACAATTAAAACTATGCAATCGTTCATTGATGGATAGAAGAGCATACTGAAACATAAAGCTTGCAGTTTCCGATTTACGTCGGGTTATTGTCGCAGCGCAACAATTGAAGACAGGAATAAAGCTTGAATAATTTATTTTAGGTACAGTTGTCACGTGTTTGAACAGGGTGAAACATGGGCGATTCACTCAGCCAAACAGCGGCGTACAAAGCAAGAGCACCGACCGTTCAACCGCTCCGGTGCACCGTTTTTCCGCCTCTCAACCTTTAAATTGAAACAAAATCGTACACACCGTTCCAATTGCCTTTATACACGTGCCTAACTGATGCAAACGTGAAACACGCGGATATTATAAATGCTGCACACATGCACAATTGCACACCCATGAATGATTCTTTGAAATATATCGTTTTAGTATTTCCACATAAGAAATGAATAACATTTCTTATGTGGAAATACTAAAACTGAGGAGGAGGTTGTTTGTAGCACTGCATGATAACGTGACATTTCGATAGCATAATACATAGCCTATACCTTTTTAACATTGAAAATGTTTTTTCGATCGCTTCTGTATAGCTCCCCAATTTTGCTCAAAGTGCGACTTCGCTCTGGTTTTGTGCAAAATTGCCAAACTGTAAAAAAAATAAGCATTTTTTTGGGGTCTTTTCTCATTAAATTGACTATATTTCAAAAACAAAAAGCGATATCAAAAAAATAAAAAAATAGGTCCTGGAGATTAGTATTAGACCAATTTATCTCTTACGGTCTACGCGTAAGGCTGCCCTTTGTGCAGTGTAAACTTGGAAAGCGCGCGCGAAGCGGCATTCGGCGCATTGTCGATATAAGTACGTGCATAGCCTTGGTTTGCGGTGATGAAACTAATTTTAGTAGGTTAGTCAGCCAGTCCAGTTAGTATTTTAATTTCTTAAATTATTTTATTTTCTTGCATTAAATATATAATTGATAGTTTCATTTAGTTTCTTGATTTTTTCACGTGACTATTCAAAATCTTGAGTTGGTACTTCTCGGCTTGTGCTTTCGAAATTGACTTTGACGCTGAACGTTTTGACTTACACTGTATTTTTTACGTGTAGTGCGTGTAGTAATGGTATTTGTTACTTTAGACATAATGTCAAGCTTATCTCTTTTTCTGTCTAAATTTTTGTTTAGAGTTTCTAAGCTGATCGCATATTTGAGAAATAATAAAATAGTACATTACTGTTGCGGCATGCAACAAGAGCATTGATGATTGTGAAAATGTACTTTTCTCAAAGAATAAGCGGAAATTCAAACTGAGTAAATTAATTATAAATTCCAGAATCAATGACGAAAAATATATTTTTTTACGCGCCAATATGTTTCTTCTTTATTTTAAACAGCTCTATTTGCAAGCCAAATTGAAATTTAAAAATCTTTGATAAGTTACCTCCTAGGTTGCTATGTGTTAAAGTAAAAAGTTCGTTCCATTTTTAAATAATACGATAGATACGAGTTTTCATAGTATCTAATTTATTTGGCTGCTAAACACCACAAACATGAATTTTCATACAAACATTGCCGGCCGTGCGGTCGCATGTATTCGGCAAGTACCGCAACTTCGATTTATCTCGAAAAAGGTTGTCAAAATAATGTCGAATTTCCAAGCTTTCCAGCAAGTTTGAGAAAAATATATAAATGTAATGCGTTTTTTATTTTGTTGAGTTCATTCATTTAAATGTATCTCGAAGGTCGTTTAATGCACGAGATCTGTGAATTTTTTACTTGCAACTGGGATGTTCAGTGTACCGAGGAGAGCCCGGTGAAGATCTTGTTTCTAGATGAATCTATAAGTAAGGAGATGTTTTTTCTTTGACATATTAAGAGTAGACTTTAAGCAAGTTTGTTTGACTTTCTAGGTTTTGTTAAATTTTCTTGGTTTAGGAACAGGTCGATAGAGAAGAGATTATTCGCAATATCAAGAGACTTGGCGATGTGATGGCTCGGACCAACAAGGGCAAAGGTATATATGCAGTGTCTTAAAGCTGCCAAATACACACATCAAAAGTGTCTAGGGATCAAGCATTTTTATGCGGATTTCTTGAGATTGAGATGTGGCTTTGTAATAAATTTATGATTTTATAAATTTATATGGATCCTTTTTGGTGCATTTCATAATTTGAATCAGGAACTGTGAATCAAATTCGAGTAAAAGATGAAAATCAGCTGTCAATATTTTCCCTATAAAAACATACAACGCATTGAAGACATTATTAGTGCTACTGTTTCCCTACTACTGATTAAAACCAACGTTATTATGGAGCAGCGACGTCATTTAAGCAGGGAAGAAATGCTCAGAGCCGTGGGAATGATAGAAGCTGGTTCCCGGCAACGTACTGTGGCTTTAGCTCTGAATACAAGTCAGAGTGTTATCAGTCGACTTTGGACACGTTACCGAAGCACTGGTACCGTGGCTGAGCGCCATGGAGGACGGTATCGCTGCACCACACGGAGACAAGACCGATACATTCAAATCTTAGCTCGAAGAGCTCCAACAATAACCGCCATGATGTTAGCCGTGAGGCTTCATCACTCTTCAGGGAACTTAATTAGCGACCAAACAGTCAGAAACCGCTTGCATGAAGTGAACCTTCATTCCCGAAGACCGCTACGGGTACCACCTATAGCAATGCACAATCGTAGGATTCGATATCAATGGGCTCTTGAACACAGAAATTGGGCAGAAGAACAATGGCGTTTCGTGTGCTTTTCTGATGAGTCTCGTTTTGGTATGAGACCGGATACAAGACGTATACGACACTGGAGAACCCCTGGACGCCAACAGCGATTAAAATCCTGCCAGGAAGTCCATCCTTATAGTGGTGGAACCATCATGGTATGGGCGGGTATTTGGATCGGCGGAAGAACTGAGTTGATTTGGATTAGAGGCAACCTCAACGCTCAAATTTATGCTGAGACGATTGTATCAGACGTCATCGTTCCTCTACAAGTGCAAATCGGTCCCTTATTTCAGTTAATGCATGATAATGCACGACCGCACACCGCAAGAGTTGTAAGACAGACTCTCGCCGCAGCTAACATCAATGTCCTGCCCTGGCCTGCTCAGTCGCCAGACTTGAACCCGATTGAGCATGCATGGGATATGCTACAGAGAAGAGCTCTGCCGAATATGGAGGGTATCCAGTCGCAAGAAGACCTTTTTTTGTTGTTGCAACGAACATGGGCGGCCATTCCACAGCGTGATTTGGATGAACTCATTTTAAGTATGCCAAACCGATGTTCTTGTGTTGTTAGTGTTCGCGGTAGAAACACGGATTATTAATTGTTTAAGTTACCCAATAAAATTTTAAAGAAAACTGTTATTTCAGTCTTTTTTTCGAACTTTAATGTTAGTGGTTCAAATGTCAAAAATCCCTTTATTAGGAAAATGGCAAATTTCTTTATTAATGCAAAGGTGACTTGGTTTATCGTTACTGTGACAAACGAAAACACTTTATTTGATGAATCCTTAAAGAAAATTTTAATTAATATCAATCAGGAGAAAAGTTATTGCAAAAATATATGTTGATCCCTAGACACTTTTGATGTGTGTATTAAAAACATTATAAGTATTTTAATTATAGAACACTCTTAATGTAAATTTTTCTTAGAGTATGTAGCACTGGAGAAGCCTTATGCGCAATATTCCGAACCAAAAAGTCTGCCACTTTTAGCGGGTGACGCGGTAGCTTCTACGAAAAAAACAAAAGCTGCTCGCCCGAGCAGCTATTGTTTTTTTTCCTAGAAGATAAAGAATACTAAGATGAGTTCATACCATTTTTTTTTATCGATATCGATATTCATTAGGAATTTTCCTTGAATCCATGAAATAAAACAGCTGTTGCATAAAATAGTTAAATAAAAAGAAGAGAAAATAACTACAATTAAATAAAAGTAACTAAATTGTAATAAATCTCAATAAAAAAATAGGACTAGTAAAAAAAAAAGACGTGTGGCACTCGGGGACTGCCCCGGCGAAGCTATTGCATAGCATTTTTTATCAACTTACGCAATTGTAAAATATTAACCCGAATACAAGAAATAGCAATGATGACATTGACAGGAACTGTTATTCACATTTTATAGTTTTTAAAACTTGACACAACGTAATGGGAACATCAAACTAATAAAAAGGTTTTAATTTAACTATTAATAGTCAAGGATCATTCATCTAAGTAAATTTGAACTTTATTGTCAAACAGTTAAACATAATTTTCAATACAACACTCTCGTATCATTCGTCTAAGTAAATTTGAACTTTGTTGTCAAACAGTTAAACATAATTTTCAATACAACACTCTCGTATCATTCGTTTAAGTAAATTTGAACTTTGTTGTCAAGCAGTTAAACATAATTTTCAATACAACACTCTCGTATCATTCGTTTAAGTAAATTTGAACTTTGTTGTCAAGCAGTTAAACATAATTTTCAATACAAAACACTCTTTTCTTAGGTAGTATTTTCGTTACAAAATTTCTAGATTAGGTCTCCACGCTCAAGGCCCGCGATAGAAGCTATGCAATAGCTTAAAAATAACCAAAAATAATTACTTACAAGTAATTCATAATAAGAAATTATCGACCCTACGGTACCTCAACCCTACGGTAGTCTCGCTATCATCTTCACTAAAGGACATAATCGCATGTCAAGTGCATGTAAATTTTAAAGATTGTGCGTATAATTTCGTAATGCAAAAGAAAAGTATTTTGATATTTATGAACATAAAAACGAGATAATTATAGCGAGACTCGGTAACGTCACAGAAGCAATGTGAGGAAAATATTCGAATCGTGCCATATTTTATGTTGAATCATGGTTAGATCGAATGAAAAATTGAAATGTATTATGAGGTTAGGATTTTTAATTTCAATAAAAACATGACTAAATGTTATAAAAAAAATATTAACATATGGAAGGTTATTCAGTTTTTTACGTAATTTAGACGTATTTGAACGCTTTTACAGAATTTGACAGCACTGCTAGGCAAAATACACGGAGCTCCGCGCGCCCTTAGATATAACGACTGACGAAGTGCGTTAGAATCGATTTGAAAGTAGTTTTTATGAACGTACTAGAAAATTTGTTGTTGTTCTTTTACAGAGAGGAAGTGTTCGTAAGGCATCTCCAGTGTTATATAGGGTGACTGGTAATTAGTGACCGAAACTTAAACACGTGACTTTACTCATCATTATGAACAACTTTTACTATGGGACCAAACTTGAAATCGCGAAAAAAAATCAGCTGTTCCATACACTTGGACGAATTTTGCGAACATAAATGTAGGGAACAGCTGATTTTTTTTCGCGATTTCAGGTTTGGCCCCATAATAAAAGTTGTTCATAATGATGAGTAAAGTCACGTGTTTAAGTTTCGGTCACTAATTACCAGTCACCCAATATACTGCAAGAAATATTTAGACAAAAATAAATCATTAATATCATGAAATATTATGTTTATTTATCATATTTTATTTATTTTTTCAGTTTTAATATTCACATTAGACGTGAAAAGACAAGAAGGGTCTTCGCTGAGATTTAAAAAAAGCGCAAATCTTTGACTAGCATTGTCTCTGAGGCGCACTTTAAATGAATGCAAGCACGTGTTTTAAACACACTGCATTGTGAAACCAAAAGCAGTGCAATATGAGCCACTTTAAGAGCAAGATTGTTGAAAAATAATTGGGGGTAAGACTCCCAATACATGCAATTAAGGGATGAAAAAAATACTGCACCTAAGCGTGTCTAATAGTGACTTTTTTTGTTAAATTCTGATTCTTCTTCCAAAACTAAAAATATAATATTCTAATCTTATTAAGTTATTAACTTATTACTTATGATGCCATATACTAATAAAATCTTAGGTGAAAGTAGTCAAAGAGGTCGAATAAAATACTGCACTGAACTGGTGGCTGTTCAATGCTCTTGCGGTTTAAAAATACTCCACTGAAGTCGCTCTTCTGACATCGTCTTTTTGAGGTAGTGCTTGCTTTTTATATAAATCTTCATTAGTTAGGTGTTCGGGAATATATCTTGCCTTCTTTACATTTATATTTCTATATATCAACTGGCTTAATTTTGCTTTTTTTAAATAATTTTCTGAGCACATTTTCTACAGAGGACTGTTGCACTAAAACTCGTCATAAATGACAAGTGAGTAAATCGTTGTTCAAAGGTGTTAAGTAGTGGGGAGGGTAGCATAGTCGTCGTCGCGGTGTCTCCTGAGACTCAGCCACCCGCACCACCCGAGCAACCCGGACTACCCGGGCTACCCGGCAGTCGGGAGCAGTCGGGACTCTTTTGATACATATTTTATGTTCTTCACTACTCTAAAACACGTATCTCACGATCTCTTTTTGCTTAGATTAAAATAGTTTATTTTTCTTTCTTTTATATGTATGATTCTCATTGATATTCACTTTGCTCTTTCTTTGTACATCATCGCCAATATTTTGAACTTATTGGTAGCTGAAATAAATCGACGTCTATTGAAAAAACTCTGCGGTCGTAGGTATAGATGCCCATTATACGTGCTAAGTTCAATGTCTGTGCTAATCCGGGTTTTACAGTCTTGTAATTTTTGCGAACTTGTTTTGAAAGGGCAGGAAGATTACAAAAAGGAGAGGGTCCCGGTTGAAAGAAGTCCGGATAAAAAACCTGCGGTCGGAATTTGTGGCGGAGAGGGTGGCTAGTGGTACTTCCATGCTCAAAATTACACGTTATCGACATTTTGGCATAAAGACTGCTAAAATAAGTATTGAAAAATTCAATAGGCGGAAGAGATTACATTTTGCATTAGAGTTGGTGGTATTTTTATAAACTTGTGATTAGATTTGCAAAATATACCTACATCGCTGTATGCGGATAAGCTTCCCTTGTGATGTTTCCACAGGAAACTTGTTTTCGATGTGGCTCCGCTAACAGTTAAATAAATTAGATAAGACGGGATACACGCCGATGGAGGCACTTAGCAACTTTCTGTTTTGTCAACACTTTTATGTGTGTATCTACATATAGTTGAGCATTAGGCTGATTCAGAAAGTGTGCATATTCACACAAAATAAACTAATTAATTTACGATAAAAACTTATAGAGTGATGTTTACTTTGAAACAAATGAAAACCAAAAAGACCACTCAATTAATTGCAGTACTTTCATTATGATATTGGTCCGTAAATATACGTGGCTGCAACTCATCCCTCTCCGGGAGATTCAGCAGTCCGCTACAGCGACCAATCCTGGAGGGATATTGCCATAATCAACACGCTTGACAGGCAGATTGGTGATCGCACTACGCTGTTATTTGTACACGGATCGATGCCACTGTCTATCATTCGTAGTGTTTTGTAGATTTACCAATGGTTATGAACTTATGGACATGCATTTACTGTATACTGCATACAAAGCACTGCCTTATAATACTTGTACAATTTATTCATGTCTGTACACACGGCACCACGTAGCCAACATTGGCACTGTTTTACATAAATCAGGAAATCAAAGTAGCATTTTTTCTTTTTATCGTTTCCTCTTGAAAAGTCCCACAAAGCTAAGCCACCGCAGTGCACTGGGAACAGACACGGAATATTGTCTGCCTGCCCGCCTCGCATTTCTAAGCTCGGACGCTTCATTTAATCAAAACCTCGTCCTTTGAGTGTTTATTTGACAAAAGTATCTTCAAACCGCTTGGTATTTTTCTACTTGGTCTACGGATGCTAGCTAATCCATTAACATAAAATAAAGTAAACCCTCTTAGAGTCATCTGGTTCCGCAATACAGGTTCTACAGAATTGAAGTAGAGTTAAATAGTAGAGCATAAAAGTAGTCGTGCAATAACAAGCCACAAACTGGTTCATGTAATTTCGGTAATATAATCGAAAGAACGAGTCACTTGTAAGGAAAGTTTTAATATCTATTCCGATTAGATTCAGTGTCAGGAAGGAACGCAGATAGCGTCGGCGGAGTTGGAAGGAAATATTAGATGGATCGGGCTTCGAATACAAATATGGGGAGATAGGGAAATCGGATTTGCCAGTAGTCCCAGACGTGTCGTATTATCGGACTCTTTTTGTGAAACATATCACATTTTAATAAGACAAGCTTCCAATACGACGTCTTTCATAACCGCTGTATCGTGTCCACTAAAAAGGGTTTCTAGGGATAAGTTATTACTAGACACTGTATAGGAAAATGAGTTACAGTGCCATTTTGTACTTAGCAATAGTGAACTTAGTTACTGTAAGCTTATGTACTTTATCTGTCCCACGTCTATACTAATAATTACTAAACTAGGTAGATGCGAGTAATTAAATAAAATAAGATTTTATAAAAATCCTACAGCAAAGAGTCCGCTTCAATGTTGACACCGGTTTTATAAATACGGGTCTAGGAATCGTATTGGATCTTTATTTGAAAATCGAGACTTGGCAGAGCTATCCCTCAAGGGTTGACCTTTACACTGTCACCCTCTTCCAGACCGCTTTGCCGTTGAGATTCAACAGATTAAGGACTTCATTTTTATCTTTTTCAACAGTTTACGGATAGAAAACCTAGAGATAAGTATATATCATGATTGTTCTTGCCATAGTTAAAAAGGCTTTTATTTTTAAAAGATCCAAGTTCTTCTTGACTGAAAGCTTTTCATTTTTATGAAATATTACATTATGAAACACCATAGTCTTGAAATTGCATTAAATTAGGAAGTGAATATATTTAGGAGTTTATAAAACCCAAATGAGTCTTTTGCCGTAGCTATACGCGGACTCGCGGTTCAGCACATTTCCGCACGGGTCGTTACGGTTCCACACGGCTCCGTACGGATCCACACAGCTCCGCATGGCTCCACATGGCTCCGCACGGCCCCGCACCGAACCGCACCGTGTGACTCGGTGTGACTCTGTGTGACTCGACTACGGCGTCCAAAAGTACAAGAGTCGGGTCGCGCCGCTCTCGCCCGCGCGGATTGTTCGCTCACTAATTAAATCTCGCCGACGACGACGCGGTTTCAAACCGACAGCCTCTTAATTATTGTTTCGGCTCTTAACATCTGTCTTAATGTCACTTTCTGTTTAATTCCGAAATTCTTTGACTTTAGATATGTTATAAATGTTAATTTCTTCGTGTAAAATCTTAATTATTATTAAAGTGAACCGCTTCAGTTTAGAGTTAAATTTTAATTAAATAAATTCAACTACATTTACCGAAAAAAGGATTTGGTACAATGTAAATAAATCTCTACAGAAACCTCATTAAAATGACAGCCGCCGACATCTGAAGGTCGGGCACGTACGTCCGCGTCCAATTGCTAATACTCTTTTCAAGTTGGTTAAAAAGCTCTTATTGCGTTAAGAAGGTAACTGCGAAAACATCCAAAGTTTTTAATTTTCTTACTGGTATACAAATTGGTTTCTGAAGCTACAAAAGGAGCACACGCCGCTCCCCCGCACGCCGCGTCCGACGGCCGAATACAAATTAAGAGGCAGACTTCGTTCGCGCAAAACTAGTTAATGTGTGCAACGTCTGGATTTGAGATAGTTCTAAAAGCAAAGCGACTATCTACGAAAGCTAATCATTCACTTTATAACTTACTTGTGTTTTCTCACAAGAGTTTTTTCACACGAGAATTTACATTGACTTTCCTTAGATAGATACATCTTACAGTTTTGGTTGGAAAATGCTTCGTGTTCTTGTGGAGCGCCCTGTATTTATTTTTAATGAAATCAAAAAGTATTCCCCCCTTCGACAAAACATCAATCCATAATATAAACAAATTTACCATTGCCATAGGCACTGGAGGATCTTATACATATTTGAATTTAAGAAATGAATAAAAAGTTCTAATTAGTACTCAGCAGGGAGGAGCCGGGGCGGGCTGCGTCGAACGCTTTCTTAATTATTTATGCGCTGCAGGCTGAATAGGGAACACATTTGCTTCACTGCGCCAAATTAAGACAGATATTAAAAAAAGCTTCTTATTTATTCAGTTTTGAAATATCTTTTTGGTAAACACAAAAGTTTTCAGTTTGAAACAACTGCATTTTAATCTGTAAACATTATAAAAAGGAAAGTGGTCCGCAGGAAATATCGCGTTTGCATTTATATTTATTTATATACCTACATTTGGAAAGTCAAATTAGTTCAGTACATTTTTAAGAAGTAGAGGAGATCGGTCGGCGGCGAGTCGGACTCGCAGCGCTCTCCAGTACAAAGGGCCGGAGCACAGCGGGCGGAAAGTTTTAATATCCCTCCGACTGGATTCAGCCGCAGCCGGGGACGAAGGTACGGCCGTATTGAAAGGAAATTCGCATTCAACACTAATACGTATATCGAATGATAAGGAAATCGACCAAGACGGTTTGGTTACCGAGATTTTTTGTACGTTGTTAAAATTAACTTCTTTACGAGTTGGATATTTTGTGGTTAGATATTACAATTTCATGTAAGATAGAATACGTACCTACCTACATTTGCAAAATGTTATAGTTATTCCAGGTAATACTTTTGATGTCCTTGGTGAAACCAGTAGGTATTTCTTTTAAGTTGGCAAACTTGATAATTACGATTACCTACCGAATATTTCGAATTACCAGAAACGAAATGTCAATAACATTCACAGTCAAACATTAATTGTCGCGGTTGTGTAAGACGTCGAAAGATTATTTTTCGGGTGTCCGACTGCGTCGGCAGGGCAGGAGGGTGCGTCGCTGAGCGGACGAAATGGGGACGACTCTAAATCCATATTCGATCAGTAGGATCTGCACTGAGCCGATCTGACAAGCTGCCGATCTGTTTTGCATTTATATAAACAGCTTTTTACCTCTAATATTGGCACTCCTCCTCCGAGTTGTTCCGAAAACTTTGGACGGTAATATAGGGCTACTATACGTATACTTACCTATATTTTGGGTACTGTCACACAATTTAGAAATGCCATAATATGCGAAAAATTTTGGCTATCTTCCAGAGTTTAAGTAACTGACTATGACATTCGGGGAAATTTTTAAACTTTCTTCGTGACGGTAAAGCTTTCAGTTTAAAGGTTCCTTTTTTTTTGTAGTTCCGTTTACTGTAGATGAAATTTTATTACATACCCATACCCATACCTATATTTTTATTTTAATACTAGCTTCTGCCCACGACTTCGTTCTCGTGGAGTCGTATGATACCACAATATACTAAAATATCAGCCACATTTTTATAAAACTTCCCTGTATACTACGTTTTTTAGTTTCGGTCTCAGCAGCCAAAATATATATAGAGTCAAGATTGGTGACGCGGGAGCAAGCGACGTGACGTACAGTTGTCCGTGTGAGAAGCAGCTCGTCCTGAGGTCGACACCCGCAGCTTTCAGTACCAATTTTCCATTGCTTGCAAAGTTTTTCGTTTTTAGTGAATTATTTAATGCCTGCGTTCCTGTATATACTACCTAATGACACAACACTGATACACTGACTGATGCATCCTTGCACATTACTGCTGACGAACAGCCTTTACTAAAAATAATATAACAGTAGATTGTAAGCACACGAGACTCCGCATTTATAGCTACCTAACCAAAGATTAAATCTGTAACTATCTGCAATATTCTAACCTTCTAGCTCGTCTTTTTACAATTTGCGGTAAACTATAGAAGAATACGAATTAATATTGCTTGTGCTTGTGATAATTTGTAGCCTATAGACTGACCAGACATATTTAGGTATGCATAATTTGAACAAGATCTATCCTACTATTTGCGTGATGGAACTAACTGGAACTTACATTCAGACAAACAGATTAACTGACAAATATACAAAAATTCTTAAAACTATATTTTCGGCCTTATAAACGTTCCCAGACTTCGTAGCAATAACTTTTTTTTTTCAAATATATTCAATGTATAGTTTTGACTTCGGTACAATTTATATATTTATAGTTTTTATCAGGAGGTTTCATCACGTTACGTACAATCTTCCCAAGACCACGTAGGTATGTTCCAGTTTGCGTATACGTTCGGCTGACAGGAAGTGGTGCGAAGAGGGGCGCGCGGGTGGTACGGGGGGGAGCGGCTGGACCTTCATCAAGCGGTTGACTGGTATTAGGGTGTGCAATTGTTCCAGTGCGCCGCATTCCACACTCTATACAACACATATTTCACTCTGTGATTTCACAAATTAGCACCCATGTCTGGCAAGGGCCCGAATCGTCCAAAAAAACTAATCATTCATCCGGACACAGAGTTCTTTACGTGAATATTTTAAACACTCAGCCGCTGGTACAATTAAAATGTTGGAAATCCCATATTCTGTTTTCGTTGCGTATCATGGAACAAAAACTGTTTGTTTAAAAGGTGTAATTACAAAATCCCTCGTGTACTGAATTTTCCGGTGTTTTCGCGCGGTGTACGAGTACGTGCCGTAAAAATAATTCGACGCTCCTCGGGGATCGTTTGTAAAACGTCACGCGTAAAACATATTATAAAGCCAATAAAACGTGTTTACAAGGGTGAGTAGAGCTCGCCGTCCTCGGGGCGTTTCGTTTCCGCGCGATATCCGTAAACATTTTAGCGCTGCAATAAATTTAACATTATCCAAGTCGCGAGACATTCTGTTTTCTTCCGTCCCGGGATCAGTTGGTTAACGGTTGTAATCTCGGCTGTCTCGGATTTTCTGCTCTCTGGTAACAGGAATTATACAATTATGTGGCTTTCGCATGTTTCTTCCGCTCAGCTTATTTATGAGGAGTTTTTATATCTTCCGTTTTTGTCGTCATCGCTTTACATGGATTATAAATAGGCGGCGTTTTATTCGTCCGATTAATCGATTTCTATGTCTGACCAGTGTACACAATATAACTTTTTGAGTAGGCAAGTTAAAACTGCTTCTGCTTACTTTACCTAAAGCTCCTACTACCCAAGTGATAAAAAAAGAAGTTTATTTCCTAAACTTTTCTACATGCTCAGTAGAAGAAAGAAAGAAAACTGTTTATTCTGCACAAAAAGAGGCACATTACAAAAACAAACAAAAATAAAATACACACTAATACAAAGTAGCCAAAAACACTATTAGCAATAGGTATTTTGTATCAAGACAGATTGACGATTTTAGATTATAGGGACACAATTTAAAAAAAAACATTCAACTGCGTAGGTAATACTCGTACAATCTAAACGTGATTATTTCCTCGCTTATTAAGATTCACTTGCATATAAACGGCAGATTGGCCCGGGAAATCCGGTGGGGCCCGGTTCTCGAAAAGCAACCTCAAATTAGTCGGAGAAAATAAAAACCGCCCTGTTTTTCTCAGAGCGTCTGTTAGGGGTGCCTCGAGTGGCCACGGGGTACACTGTTTTGGTCAATGGACGCCCATCTGCTCTCATTATGTCGTGAAAACACTCGCTCTGAATTTTATGAGACTTATAAATGTTTAACAACGCATTTGAACGGTGAATACCACAATTTTATGGATCAGTGGTCATATGCCTTTAGAGCACGTGCTCAATATAAAAACACTGATATGAATTTATGGCCTCAACGCAATGTGCGTTATCGATAAAGCTGCATCGAAAGTACAAAAGAAACGATACTAATAATAGCTTCCACCGCTGACCAATCCTATTGAAGTAATATTCTTCCACTTAATTAATTAAGAGAGTGAAGTCAGCTAATACTTTCACAATAGATTAATCAGAGCATGTCTGCTGTCTGCATTGCAATGCCCTTTTGCAACGCTGATCCACTTTTCTACGGATGCGAGATTAAAGGGGAGAGTAACAAAATGAGAAATGGAACGATTTCAGGACGCATTGTTAGACGGCCGCCCGTTGTCGGATTTATGACAAAGAACAGCGGATGATTCAATCAAGCCGGTTCTTTAGTTTGTTATATTCATGTTACAGGAGCCCATCTACGAGCCTTATTGTTATCACAACGTTGCCTTTTTGCTCCATTTGCGCGTTTTCTCTCTTAAAATCATTTTTCTAGGAATTCCTAAGTGGATACTGGATAGTCCGCAACTATACCTACTAGGTACTTACCCACGCGCCCATTTTTATTCGTACATTATTTGAAAGAAACCTACTTTACTTTTTAGACGCATTTGATTTGTTCCTTTCATTTAGATTTATAGAACTTTTACCCAAATATTACTCCTGTTGAGTCCAATTATAAGTATATACTGAATTGAACAGACCTTAATAAAGTAAGTATCGTTCAAAAACACTGTATCTTGAAGACTACAATCGTATCTAAAACGACACTGTATTCAAATTACACACATCAAAAGTGTCTAGGGATCAACATATATTTTTGCAATAACTTTTCTCCTGATTGATATTAATTAAAATTTTCTTTAAGGATTCATCAAATAAAGTGTTTTCGTTTGTCACAGTAACGATAAACCAAGTCACCTTTGCATTAATAAAGAAATTTGCCATTTTCCTAATAAAGGGATTTTTGACATTTGAACCACTAACATTAAAGTTCGAAAAAAAGACTGAAATAACAGTTTTCTTTAAAATTTTATTGGGTAACTTAAACAATTAATAATCCGTGTTTCTACCGCGAACACTAACAACACAAGAACATCGGTTTGGCATACTCAAAATGAGTTCATCCAAATCACGCTGTGGAATGGCCGCCCATGTTCGTTGCAACAACAAAAAAAGGTCTTCTTGCGACTGGATACCCTCCATATTCGGCAGAGCTCTTCTCTGTAGCATATCCCATGCATGCTCAATCGGGTTCAAGTCTGGCGACTGAGCAGGCCAGGGCAGGACATTGATGTTAGCTGCGGCGAGAGTCTGTCTTACAACTCTTGCGGTGTGCGGTCGTGCATTATCATGCATTAACTGAAATAAGGGACCGATTTGCACTTGTAGAGGAACGATGACGTCTGATACAATCGTCTCAGCATAAATTTGAGCGTTGAGGTTGCCTCTGATCCAAATCAACTCAGTTCTTCCGCCGATCCAAATACCCGCCCATACCATGATGGTTCCACCACTATAAGGATGGACTTCCTGGCAGGATTTTAATCGCTGTTGGCGTCCAGGGGTTCTCCAGTGTCGTATACGTCTTGTATCCGGTTTCATACCAAAACGAGACTCATCAGAAAAGCACACGAAACGCCATTGTTCTTCTGCCCAATTTCTGTGTTCAAGAGCCCATTGATATCGAATCCTACGATTGTGCATTGCTATAGGTGGTACCCGTAGCGGTCTTCGGGAATGAAGGTTCACTTCATGCAAGCGGTTTCTGACTGTTTGGTCGCTAATTAAGTTCCCTGAAGAGTGATGAAGCCTCACGGCTAACATCATGGCGGTTATTGTTGGAGCTCTTCGAGCTAAGATTTGAATGTATCGGTCTTGTCTCCGTGTGGTGCAGCGATACCGTCCTCCATGGCGCTCAGCCACGGTACCAGTGCTTCGGTAACGTGTCCAAAGTCGACTGATAACACTCTGACTTGTATTCAGAGCTAAAGCCACAGTACGTTGCCGGGAACCAGCTTCTATCATTCCCACGGCTCTGAGCATTTCTTCCCTGCTTAAATGACGTCGCTGCTCCATAATAACGTTGGTTTTAATCAGTAGTAGGGAAACAGTAGCACTAATAATGTCTTCAATGCGTTGTATGTTTTTATAGGGAAAATATTGACAGCTGATTTTCATCTTTTACTCGAATTTGATTCACAGTTCCTGATTCAAATTATGAAATGCACCAAAAAGGATCCATATAAATTTATAAAATCATAAATTTATTACAAAGCCACATCTCAATCTCAAGAAATCCGCATAAAAATGCTTGATCCCTAGACACTTTTGATGTGTGTATTTTCAAATTGCACAGAGGAATTTCGAAAATGGTGTGATTGTAATATGGGATACTCCAGCGGTGGAATGTCATGCGTTCCACACTATACTAACGTGCATACGTAGAGTAGGTAGTATTTCTCGTATTTCTCCCCATACGGGAAGTCGCATAATCATGTAGATCCTTAAATTCCTGTTTTGTTTACTTTACAAACAACTCGTGCGTTATGATATTGTTATTTGAATAAAATGTATGTTAACTGCGCTCACAAGTTTGAGCGGCGATTGTATAAAAGGGCAAACTTTTGGTAAATAGGTATTCAGTGCAGGGGAGCAATTTACAATTTAAATATTCTTAATGTCTCCAAGTTGTCGCAGCGGGAGGGGGCTGGGGGCTCTCTCCGGGAGTGGGGGGTGGGCACAGGCACGGCAATAGCAGCGACTTCCACTACATCAATCACTCGCGGACGCTGCGTCTGAACATTTCTAATTATTCGCCGCGCTTTGAATAGCCCAAATTCTTATTACATGTCCACACCTACATCAGTGTTCATATCGGTCAGGTACATGTGCCTGGTATCCGGTAGCAGCTAGATAAACCCGTTTTTGGAAACTGACGCTACGACTAACTACCGACTCACTCCACGGCAAACTTTATATAATAAAATCGTGACAACAACCCTGGAATTAACTCGTGTAATATTGTCGCGGAACTTTAGAATTTTCCTAATTAAAGTAGAGAAAAACAGCAAACTATGTGCAGCAGATAGCAGGCGGTGTTTCCTGACTTTATTTTGAGTAACATTACAGACAGGAAGGTGAAACTTAATTTGAGGGCGCGTTCTGCATATTTTGTGAGAGGCGTGTTTGCTCACAAACGTCGCGTGGGTCGTTCGTCTCGAGAGGCCCTCCAGTTCGAGGGCTCGAGGTGACAGCGCCGTCTAATCTCCGAGCTTCGAGTTTATCTCATTGATACACTTGAACCACTTCCAGTGATAATTCACTGATCAATTACTGCCAGGCTTGTACATTTGTTATGTTGATTCATATTTTATGGGGTAAAGTTCGTGGCTTTTCTAGGTAAGGTGTTACTTTATATTAAGATTAAATTCTAGTTCAAGGAAGGTCTTTAACCATTTCTTTTTTCCGTCTTAATTCTAGGCAGGGAAAATATCTTGCAGTAAGTAATTATACTTCATAGAAAGTCTTGTCCACCTACGCGTAAAATGTATTGCCTTTACTGTGTATCCCGAGTCCATTGCTAAAGAATCCAAACGAAGGAAGTTTTTTTTTCGCCGAATTCTAAAACGATTTTCGGCCTTATTTACATTTTCTTCCGAAAACCGAAACAGCAAAAATGTTTTATTTGTTTGTCGATAGGTTTTTGCTTGGTAAAAGTAGTTAATTGACTCAGGCGTGAATTTGCGGAAATATAAATAAAATACAATAGACGACGCATATTTAGTAACCAATCCACTTAACTGTTCTTAAAGATTCTGTAAGAAACCGACACGTGTTTCACCTCCCAACGAGGTATCCTCAGGATGACGATTGACTTGTTGCGAACCCGGACACGACGTGTTGCCACGGTAAGCGCTGAACGCAGAAAAAAGTGTCAGTTAAACGTGTAATACAGGGTCAATATAATTGAGTTTATCCGTTTTAAATTAAGTTCACATGAAAATTTACGGTATACAGGTTATGTTTTTCTGAGAGGTATATTTATACTAAATACCGTATTAGTTAAACGGAGCCCGATTCACTTCAGTCATGTGCAAACTTTTATAAACACACTTGTCATAGAACCTCTTTCAGTTTCAGGTCATTTTCAGGTTTTTCGGTAACATAACATAACGCCTGTATTCCCCGAAATTTAAGGCAGAGGTGTACCCTTACAGTACGGTACACCTATAAGTTTTTGATATTTTTAATTCCACAAGTACTTACTACTTTTCGTGTGGTTAGTGACTAACCTGTACCCTAATTACGTAATGCACGATCAATTTTAAATTGAAATAAATTGAAACAAATTGCAAATCCATTGCTTCATAAGTTCGAAAAAAAAATCTGCTCAATTTTTTTTGTCGAACTTATGAAGCAATAGACTAGCAATCTTTTTCAATTCATTTCAATTTAAAATTGATCGTGCACTACGTAATTAGGCTGCTGGTGTCAGAGTTTTAAAGCCGCCCATGGGCCTCTGAATTGGCTTCGAATGCCGTCGAGAAATTTCTCTCAGGCATTTCCTCACGATGTTGTCCTTCAGCGTCAAGCAAGTGATAATTATACATATTCAATATGCACATGAATCCGAAAAGTCAGAGGTGCCTTGGGTTCGAACTCTTCGACTTGGCAGTCTAACGGTCACACCACTAATCTATCACTGCTCTGATATTTATAATTAAGACCGCGGCGACTCTTGAATTGTCCATACAAACGTAATACCTAAATCATTTGCAATTTGAGCATATTTCCATCATACTATGTTAATATTCGGATTTAGACAGTATTTATCTAGGCTTGTAAATCTTTTTTTTTCCAAAAAACTTACCTTAAATAAAGTTTAAGCGAATTGAATTTCGCACAATTTTTACAGGTAAATGACATGTTTTCATTCTGTTTTTTCTGTATTATAAACAACAATATTTGGAATATTGTTTCGGCAGAAGCATAGCTTATATTATCAAGTTACAAAGTATAGAAAAAATTATGAAAGAATATAATGTTTTCATTCATCATTTTTGGTATTACGGAACACATCCAAATTTATCATAAATTGCGATAGCTAGCAACAACGCTAACAACACACAACACACATAACACACAACAGATACAGACAACAACAACAACACAAAAACACAACAGAACAGAGATAACAATATTCCAAACGCATTTTCCTCCCATCTCGACTTGCTATTGTGAGCCGTGTTCGCCGGACCCTTAACGACAGTGGACTTCATTTGATTTCTCTTTGTCCTCTTTCGTCACTGAATCATAAACTTTTGTCAATGATTTGTATACCAATCATATAAAAGACAGTAAAAGTGCGAATAAATACTAGCAATAAATTATTACATTCCTACAGTTGACTGCTTATTTCCGCAATTTTATCTCACTCATTTAAATTAACTGCACCGGTTAATTAATACTCTCCTCATTACCTTAACCAACGAATAGCGCGTAATTAATAATGTTATAATTATTATCATTAATAACGCGAAATCATAGCTAAATGTTGACACTGCGAAAATATTAAATTTTCCGTTAAAATACACAATTTAAATATTTAATTAAATACATACACTGGTCCCGGAACAATAATTGTGCTTATCCATGCAGTCGGGACGAATTCTTACCATCCCGGCAACGAATAATTATTACTTTACAAATCTAAGACAACACTGAAAGGCAGGCGGACATTCGTTTTCACTGCAAAGCTAAAGCAAATAAAATTCTTATGGAAAAAACAAAATATTTATTTACTCATTAGAAATTATACAATAATAGTTCGGAAATTCCAAAAGTGCACGCCTCATAACACACATTCATAAACGAAAAAGAAATTCAAAACATAGTTTCTAACAAAAATTAACAATTTATCACTTTTCATGAAGTATGTTTTGACTGCTGTTTTACCCATCAATATGGGTAAATTTCTAACCTCGCAATCCTTACGTAATGTCAAAGACTATTTATTTAGATATTTACGTTGTGGGTTGCTAGGCAACACGATAAGTCAAGGTTGGAAATATTTAGATAAAGATATTATATTTTAGTTAGTATTTTATTAATTATAATTAAACTACTTTGAATAAAAGAGCCATTTTTAATAGGGTTCCTTTTATGGCCGAAACCAATGTATTAAAAAAAAATTTACTCAATTAATTGATTTTATCGCAAGCTACAATGTTTTCAAGCTTCATAAATTGACGGACAGGATTTTTTTTCAACTATTTTGATGTTTTTTTCATTTCTCTTGCATTAAATCAATTGGTAAAAAGTACAATATTAATCTCCATTTAATCATCTATACAATGGTATATAAATTAAGTAGGTTCTGTGTACTAGCAGGAGTGTAACAATAATAACAGTTGCAGAAATGGGGCAAAAAAAATGTTTCGATCGTAGAGCACACTCTAATGCTTCGCATTACGAGTCGTGCAATAATACTATCAAGCGGACAGTACAGATATGGAATTACTTGTCCATCGCTGACCTTCACATATACATTAAAATTTCGTAGCGATTTGTAGACTACGCTTTTATAATTTATTTTATAGCAGTACTTTTGTGGGCTGAAACGAACATATTAAGTTCACGCAGAGACGCGAAAAAAGAAGAAAAAAATTATCTTCAAGCATTAATAAAGCATAATTAAACATTGGGATTGTCGTTTTCTCACCCATTGAATGGCTAAGCAGGCATAAGAAAATGTAACACAAATAATTATTCGCTACATTTTCCGTCGTGAAGGGTGTGAGAGCAGCATGTCGGCAGTCGGCGACACAATAGATGTGTTTACAGGAAATCAGCGTGAACTGTGAACGCCTTCTCGACCGGGGCCCGCACACGCAATCATCGAGCACAATAAACACTACCGCTACTACTGATCCTACTTTATCTACAGACTAGCAATATTGATTTCTTCACTCTTTATTCTATCTAGTAGTTGAATAACTCCTTCTTTGTTAATTAATATTCGCCACTTACATTCTAATAGTGATTTTAACGAGACCAACAAGTAGCGATCCATTCACTCGAGATGTACTTAATTGAAGACGTTTGGCGCATCACCAATGGCGCACCGTCGAGAATGAAATGATTGCGAGCTCAAAGTGTTCCGATAACTAGGGGTTTCTTTGAATACGTCGTGCATTCATTTAAAGTGAAATATAAATATGTTAATGTTTATTTTATTGCGGTTCCTGGAATAATTATTCACCGCCGTTAAATGGTCGGCAAAGAGCAGTTCTCGATAAACATAGATGCGGTGCAACATTCAATTGCTACCCTTTGATTATTTATATGTCTAGATAGACTGTCGCGCTGCAAAACAACTAAAACAAACAAGCTAACTTTGCTATGCTGGTGTGCGTGACAGCTACGTCTTACACTCGCGCCACGTCATTGTGCTGTCATTGTGCTTTTCTAGTGTACGTGCATTATCGGCCAACAGTTGGACATTATTTTTTTCGAAGAATTCACAGGTTTGACTGTCTATCTAGATATATTTATATAAGTGTTGCTACCAATGAACGCTGAACATAGTGCTTAGAATAGCATTAGTTCAATTACGTTTTGACGATTATGAGAGGAATCTTTTGAGTATTCAGTTTGGCAAGGCTTTGTGTCCACTTTTGGCTCTATTTATTCATTTGATATAAAAATTTTACCCTGTGAACGCTCACCTAGTATAATAATAATCTCCATGAGCATGTTACAAATCCTCTCAATTACCAGATTTGAGCAGTAAATCCACTCGAATTCTCTGTTCTGTCTATGGAGACAGGAGAGAGATGGCGTATTTGTATTCATTCACAGTTTGAGAAGGCGTTATGAATAAGTATGGCATGTTGGTGGCATTATCTGCGTGTTCGGTAATGTATTCAAATATGTATCAAGCCCCATCCGCACCATGTTGCCGTTGTTATTTTATTTCGCACGCGTGACGCCGTACATACCAGCTTTATTTTTTTCGCGATACGGGAATATCATATTGTCCCTGCGTCGGCAGATATTTTTGTATAGACAGAAATGAGTCTGGACATTGTCGAAATAATTTTCGTTATTATGATTTGCTAAACTGAAAATTATAATTGCTATTTACTAATTTCGTTTTCGTTTATCAATACCCTATTACTAACTATTATTTAGTTACTTAGATAAATATAGCTTCATTCAAATGCTGTATAAATATTGTCTACCGTGTTCAAGTTGTGTGTGTACAATAGACGGACTGGTTAGATATTGAAAGAAAAATTGTTGAACATAGGACAGTTCTGTCTGTGCTCTCGCCGTTCAACGGATATTGATTACTTGTCTGTAAGGAATACAAATGTATCAAGGAGACTGTTCTAGCGCTGCTGAGCGCCATCCTTTGTACTGACATCTAACATTAAACTTCATAGCCGACCCTGCGTTTTGTGTTACAGTTACTACACTTTGTGTTCAAGCTCAGCACGTACAATATTTTTATTTAGCTTTTGTCGTATCATGCTAGAATATAAAGTGGTGGCTGTTATATTTTTTTCTAAAACGTTTAACATTAAGATACAATTTATATCTTTATGATCCGAGGAAGCGGGCAGCTAACATTGCAGGCGCAATGAGAGCCTCAGGCAGCTAACTAGCAGGTGCACGATAGCAAAGAAAAATGAAATAACGCAAAAAGGAGAAGTCGAGTCGAGCGAAGGGGGACGCTGAAACCGTTGGGGTGGTTCTTTCGTGGAAAGCCAGTTTCCTTTAGTGGAAACAGATAACGATCCGCTGCCGACGACAGAATACGTAACTGCACTCACTAAGCATACATCTACATACTAACGGAACGCTTGCCTATCAAAGGTATCTCACACAACAGATTCCCTTTATTGAGCAGGGAGAAAGTGCTCAGTCAGTGTTGTCGTCGCGATCATATTCCGCTCCATTCAATGCGTATCACACGAGCGTACAACGTTCTACGCCAATTACCCTCCTTGCAGATAAGAACGTGTGGCTCAGCGCGATGTTATAATGGCCAGCATTGGCAGTGATTTGTGTTGACCGAAACAGTAAGTTCATACGGCGCCTGTGAGCGAGCTCTGTGGACGAAATCAGGAGAATAGGTACACAAACATATGCGAGCGGGAAGGATCATTGATTCCTAAGAGACGCTGCGTCATACTTCCGTGCGCTGCATTGCAATGCAAAATTCACAATGTCCGCAGGATGTTAGAGGAAAATATTATGGGAAAAATTCTGTAGACATTTCTATGGTCGAGGTCGCGACTTCTAAATTATTTGGACTATATAAATAACCCTCAGTGCAGTTGAGTAGGTTAAATGACATTTTTAAATTCTGACTTTTGCGGGTTGAGATCGATTACAGCAACCACTATTTATACGAGTAGGTACCAGTCTGCTATCACATGCTCTGCACATAAAGTGAAGTTTATCTTCACGCTCTTATTTTTCTCAGGGGAAACCCTCACGTCAAGTAGGCAAGTAGACAGGACTCCAAGCAGTACTCGCCGTAAGTGTGTCAATATTATTACTCAAGCGTGCGTCAACATAATATAAATCCTGAAGATGTGTAAACAGATGAGGGTATAATCGTTATTTAATAATAGAAAATGACTTTAATAAAACAAACAGTTTTCTGAAAAAAATTAAGTTTAATAACTAAAACCCGACTACTGAAAAATCACGTTCTAAAAAGAATGAAACAAGAAAATATTTCGTACAGAAATCAAGACATAGGTACAAAAATGCCATCATGCCATTATAATTTTGTAGCCGACAGGCATGCGACTATGGCTTTACTTTGATCATTTTTGTACCTATGTCTTGATTTCTGTCCGAAATATTTTCTTGTTTCATACTTTTTAGAACGTGATTTTTCAGTAGTCGGGTTTTAGTTTTTAAACTTACTTTTTATTTTATTTATTTTGGGGTTATAATTTCGTAATATAGTATTTGCAGAGCCGCTTAATTTTTTTTTGTATAGGTTTAATTGTATATTAAGTACTTAATTAATTTTACAGTCGCGCCGTACGTAGCACAGTCTCACTATTGCATGTTTTTAACAATTTAAACATATTTATTTACTTTAACAATATGATATATATACATATTTGTAATGTGCTCGTCAAGCCCTTTCATTTGATACCAAACATGATATGATTCAAAAAAAATTTTTTTTTTCGTTCTGCATTTTATTTCCTCTAGAGCCCTCTAGAGGAAATGGCCATATTGAATTTAATGCAACGTCACATAGCCTATAACCAGCGGACAATTAGGACGCTTGCAATGATACCTCATTTATCAAATTATGATCTGTGGTTTAGAAGTTATGAGGTTACAGATGAACATACATACATACCGGTCAAAATCATAACCCTTCTTTTTGCTTCGCCGAAGTCGAGTAAAAATATTGAAAGCGAGCGACTCGTACATTCGTTCGTCAAACGTTCTACTACACTTAAACGTAGTCACTAGACCGCAGACGTACAAAATGAAGTGATGCTCTAAAATCCGATACACACTAATTGGCTAATATGAATTTACTGGCAAGGTGCAATAGAAATGTTTCATGTTACGTGTGCGTACATACAGTGTTGCGTGGGCGCGCGCGCCGGCACGCGGCCCGCGGGCGCCGCTCGTGACCTGCATCCATTGCGTTACGATACGGCGACGTGCCCTCCATTCTGTTATATTGTATTGCCAATTTGTAAACATACGGCTTACTACTATCGAAACATACCAGACTCAGCTTAAAATACGGAACAAAATATACACGAATATTTCAAAACAGGAGTTGGTTTGGAGTTGGTTTTCGTTTCAATGTTTTACACGAATGAAATTGAGATGGATTGTGTATAAATAGTCAAGTCGTGAGGTTTACTGTAAACAGACTGTAGATCACTATCATGGTCGTATGTAGTAATTGGCTACATGGCTTTATGTATTCTGACTCTAAGGTCTGAATAAAACTGTGTAGCCGCTAATAAGGTGACACAAGAATCTGACGATCTTTTTTCAGATTCCATTAATCAGAGACCTTACAGTAAGATGACCGGATATCCTTTACCAATGATCAAATATTGGAATTCTGAAATGAAGTAATAAGTCGCAGATACTGGGCGGGCGCACCGCACAGTGCGCTTAATGGGCGGCATTACCATTCCAAGTCGGTAGGTGAGCGGCGAACGGTAACCCGGCGCCGACCGCCTTGTGAATATGCAAAGTGAAACACGTTAAATATTGAACTACCGTATTGTACCAAATTGTGCCTAAATGTGCGCTTTAATTCAAAACTCTTCTCACTATCTACAACTTTTAATTTGTATTTTATTAAAGCCAAACTGCGCAATTTAGTATTACACTGGCAACTTGCCAACTTTAAAACTTCCGAATTAGAACAAATTAGAGGTTTATTATAAAGTAAATGAACGAGTATGCGAATTCGGAGCTGGAATACGATTAAAAAGAACACCGTGTTTTGGGAAATCCGCTTTAAACTTTATTTTTGTTAAGTTTCGTTTCCAGAATTTTCATAGAAGGTAAAAATTTATTTCATAACATCAGATAAGCAACAGTTGAGTCTAACTTATAATTCTATTTTATAATAACTCGGTTGCTTCTCTACAGTTCGCGACAAACTGTTTCTCGGAACTTGGCCTTAATGAAGACCTCTCGCTGCTGTAATGAAATAGTTAATTATAGTTTCTGCGACAGAAATAAGCAACAATATTTAGTACCTTATTTTACTTTTAACCGACTTTTAATGAATGGAGGTTCTCAGAAATTCACCTGCTTTACGTAAAGTGTGGAACACAGATCCCACATACCGTAACATAAAAACCTATTATCTCGTATATCTCGTATTATCACGTATTTGAATCATCAAGTGTGTATTAACCATGGTATGTCTGTGTTGAGAATTCTACATATTTGGGATGTGTAATAAGAAACGTGGAGTACATACAGACGACTGGGTTGATAATACGTAAAGGACGTGTAATCTCACAACTACAATAATTTATGTGTACGCATGTTTATGTAACCACAGCGCACACCACACGCCGTAGATATGACACGTCATTCAAGTACGGAATACGAATCTAACGTGAGGAGAATATAATAACAGTGTATCCGCATAAAATATTTCTCGATAAACTGATAAAAAGCATACGCTGGCATGTCAGAGCAAAAATTGCCAAGCGTCGCGTCCCTCGCCGCGCGGCATTGTGCCCGAAATGACACGCGAAAGGCGTCAAGAGCGGCGCGCTCCCGCCTTCACAAAAGGCTTACAGATGCGCGCACCAGAAGATTTTAATGAGGCAACGACTCTGTGTGATTTTATCGCGTGTGCCGTAATGAGAAATAACCAAGCGCATCCTCTTTGACTGCGCTCGTACGGCGCTGCCAGCAAAAATGCTACAAGTGACATCTATGCCTTCTAATTTATTATGAGAGCAATAACTCTCGCACAAAGAGTATCAGATAACTGACGACTTGTTAAGCTTGAAATGCGCAGTTTTTCAACTTTATTTCCACCTTGTTGTGTATCGTAGATACGTGTTTGTTTACGGTTGATTGCCTTCGTGTACATTACCAGATGTAAACAAATCGCGTCGGCGATAAAATCGTCTCCGTTTTACAAACGTAATAAAACAAATTAGGCGACGAAGTAAGTTACGAGGGCCCGGTACACTGGCCAATTTTCATCAATGCAAATCACGTTGTCGACTCGTCAACCCAATTACCAAGAAGTGAATTTAAATAAAGATAAGTATCGCCCTCGAGGAGACAATGCTAATAGGAGGCGGAGGCGTGATAATAGGCTCCGACTGGGGTTGAGCGGCGCACCGCGGTAGGTGCTTTAATTAGATCTCGCGACTTACGCCGTCAGCCCGAAACACTTGTTCAATTAGTGATTAGCTTAAAGAAACTTTATTACACAAACGTTTAGTGCTCTTCGGTTTCAAACCGTGACATTATGATGAAGCTATTTGTATGTAAACATCATCAAATATATACAACACGGATGTTCTAATAACCAGACTATTTCATTTGTTTCGATTGCGTAGGTGTTCCTAATAAAACAATACACTGTTAAAGTCAATCAATTCGTTAAATGCTATCAATCAGTATAAACGGGCCGAGTTTAATTAAAATGTAGAGAGTTATAATGAAAATACCTACCTATTTTCATTATAAAGCATTTCATGGATTCACTGGTCTTGCGGTGGAACGGTTTGTTTTCCTTCCGTAGATTTTTCAGTATCACTATCGAATTTAAAATTGTGCACTATAATACATATAATCGGAGATAGGGTCGTTTTCTAGGGCATAGAACTTTATACCAGCGCATACTTAATGTTACCTAAGACCTACCTTACCTTACCTTACCTACCTTACCTTTTACCTTACCTTTTTAAGAACATAGACGTAAAAGATTAGTAGGTACCTACCTACTATTTACACGTCAGTACATATTTATACGTATTTTAATTCATAGATACCTACCATTTTATGTTCATAATATATAGGTACTTATGATGATATTCGAAATTTTCAGTATATACTTATGATTGGGCGACAAGATTCCATGTTCCGAGCATCAGTAGTAAGCGCCGGTGACAGGTACGGGGCCGATAAGGGGAGCGGGGCGGGGAGGGGCTCACTTCCCGCGACCTGTCAACATCTGCTTCCGTACTACCGCTTAACTGACCGCAACATGACCCGGCCGCGACGACCCAACAAATATGTATGTTTCATCAATAAACGTGTGTCTAATGCTAACTCCACACGCAGCAACTTTAGTCGCCGTCGAATCGCTCGCGATTTCAAAATCTCACGTCGATATACAAATTTTGACAGCCCATATTGCTAGCTATGTCAAAAGTGGCTACGTGTTTACCTAACAGTAACAAGTACCTCACAAAAGTAACTCTTCTGACAGCAGTTTACACATAGGAAATAATATTTCAGTATAAATATCTATACTTTTTTTTTTTTAATCTTTATTTTAATCGGGGTTTTTATCCATACAGATACGCCAACCCCATCGTACCTTATCAACTATTTAATTTTAATTATAAAATAAAAAATAATTAAAAAGAGGTTTGTTTGTTTGTAAGTTTGTATGTAGGGGGTAGGTAATCTCCGAAACTACTAGTCGGATTTGAAAAATATTTTTGCATTGGATAGCCCAGTTGTTGAGGAAGGTTACTAGAGAGGTTAGGCTCACGAACGAAGTCGCGGGCAGAAATGAGTAAATAATAAATACACAGAAAGTGTGAGTTAACGGTCTGTGAGTAGACGAAAGTTTACGTGCTGAGTGATTATGTTGGAATAGATAAGCATATAATCAATGCTCAAAAAGGATTATCACAGAATTAAAAACAATCGAAAGGAATTGCAGCTCATTGCCTGATTAATAAAGACACACTTACACCAAACGTTGTTTCAGCAGGTGATTATGTTTCGACAGTCTTTGCAAACTGCTCTCTTACCAAACTCTGTGAGTGTTACACACTTTATTTTATACACACAATATGTGACACTGGAACGTTTATTTAATGCTGCTGATAGCATCTATTTTATGTCTCCCGCTGGGCGCAACCCTTAGCTTTTTTCTCCCCAAAATGCTCCATCTCAGACTGCTCTGAGCCATTACATATGTGAAAGCTGAAAGAAGTATTGGCTTCTTCTGCGAGATTTGCAAAAAGTATTGCACACACTGCAATCTCTATCATGTACCAAGCTTATACGTTCATAAACATATTCTCTTTTGTAAAACGTATGCTTACGATACTTTGATGAACAGCTACAGAATAACGTCAGACAGATTAATGAAAATATTTTAAATAACAAAACATTGTGTTTTTTAACAAAACAAATCGCTTGTAAAACTTGTAATAAAAGAAAACGAGCTGAATAACAACAAAAGCAAATACTTCCAATTGTACCGACATCATTTTTTCCACAATCCGTCTACTAAAACTAATATTATGTATGTTACTTTATTTCTATTTTCTGTATTCACTCAGGGTTTATGTATCTCGAATAGTCACGTCCGTGTCCCGGCGAAGGGTAAAGCATACAAATAAGTGAAAGTCCGAAACCGCCCAAACACCCGCCGCCACGTTCTTTATCTGTGGATCTCTTAAAAGAATTTCATCGTATATGAGAATATTACGAGCCACATCTGTGACAAGGGACGTATAAACTTAAATATTTGGCTATAGAACCGCACTTACCATAACAAAACTTTATATTGATTTCGCTCAAACTAATAAGTAAGTATTAAGTGTTAATTATGCGATTTCTAAATACATACGTTAAATAGTTAATTGACTCAGGCGTGACCTTGCGGAAATCCATCATAAAACACAATAGACGATGTATATCTAGTAACTTAATCCGCTTAACCGTTCTTAAAGAGTTAGAGAACCCTGTAAGAAATCGACACGTGTTTCGCCTCTCAACGAGGCATCCTCAGGACGACGATTGACCTGTTGCGAACTCGGACACGAAGTGTTATCAACGCGAGCCGAACGCAAAGTGAGCTTCAACCGCCCGTCACCCCCACTTATATAGGATCGCTTATCGGCCCACCTCGGCCGGGATCGTTATCAGTGCGATAAGCGAACAATCGCAACAATGGTGACCTCGGAATATTCGTATTTAATTCGTTCAACAGTGTAACGTTTCCTGTATTATTTTTTGCAATTTCTAAACTCTCTAAAACTGACATTTTGAAACCTTTATCACATGTGTGTAAAATTTTGAAAGTGTTATTGTTATTTAACGAATGACCAGAATCTATTAAGTGTTGAGTTAATTGTCCAGAAAGATCCCATTTTGCTCAACACTTAATAGATTCTGGTCATTCGTTAAATAACAATAACACTTTCAAAATTTTACACACATGTGATAAAGGTTTCAAAATGTCAGTTTTAGAGAGTTTAGAAATTGCAAAAAATAATACAGGAAACGTTACACTGTTGAACGAATTAAATACGAATATTCCGAGGTCACCATTGTTGCGATTGTTCGCTTATCGCACTGATAACGATCCCGGCCGAGGTGGGCCGATAAGCGATCCTATATAAGTGGGGGTGACGGGCGGTTGAAGCTCACTTTGCGTTCGGCTCGCGTTGATAACACTTCGTGTCCGAGTTCGCAACAGGTCAATCGTCGTCCTGAGGATGCCTCGTTGAGAGGCGAAACACGTGTCGATTTCTTACAGGGTTCTCTAACTCTTTAAGAACGGTTAAGCGGATTAAGTTACTAGATATACATCGTCTATTGTGTTTTATACGTTAAATATTTATGCCCGGAGAATACCTCAAATGTTTTATAACAACTACAGAGTACCAACCAGACTTTCGGTTTTGGATTTTAAATAAACTCGCCTAGACATAATTAAAGTTAGAAAACGATCGAAAGGGCTTCTATTAATATTCACTAATTGTGTAATGAAAGGTTACGAATGCAAGACCAATTTAATTTATGATATTAGCTTAGCCAATAAGTATTGTTAAAGTTATATAATCATCTACTAAAATAATAACATTAATTATTATTGTAATTAGGGTAGAGTAGAAAAAAAATATTTGTGCTCTACTCGATGAGTTCTAGAAAAAAAATTGATTTGAAAAAATAACTTCTTGTGACACATGCCAAGGTAAAAAAATATTTTTTCAAATCATTTCCTTTTTTGTATGGGGCCTTTAATTTTTAACCTTATTTAACTTTTAGTATTTGTTGTTAAAGCGGCAATAGAAATACATAATCTTTGAAAATTTCAGCTGTTTACGGCTCATGAGATAGGTACAGCCCGCTGACAGACAGACGGACAAACGGACGGACAGACCGCGGAGGCTTAGTAATATGGTTCAGTTTGGCGCCCTACGGGTACGGAACCCCGAAAAAATTTGTTTCTAAAACTTCCCTGAACTTGCACGTACGGTAGCTACATGCATACGAGGCCTCACTCTCAATTTCTCTTGCTGTTTTGAAAACACTTTCCCTTTCATGATGGCCGTCAAATCTTTTTGATCTAAAAACAATAATTGGAGAAGTCTTTCAAAATAGATAAACCATAGAACGATAGACTATTTGTCATGATGGCGTGTCACGGGTATTATAACGAGGTGTCTGTGTAGCCGCAATCAATTTGGCGGTGTGGGCCCTGTCAATTTGCGGCGGGCCGGAGCCACGCCGTGCCTGTGCCGTCGCCATCCCGCCGCCGGCCCGTCCGCGCCTGATGACTTCCGACTGACCGCTTCTCATTTGCATAAGGGCCAGCTTTAATATGAGATTATTCTCGAGTTAGGAGCGACTGCGGTCCCATTCATTATTAGTTTTGGAATATTTAGTCGACCCAATCCCGGACGTAATTATTTGAATTGCCACTCGTATTTGACATGCTTGTTGGTAAATTGCAATTCGATTGAGTAGTTTTAATAATAACGTCCAGGTCAATATTTCTTTACGTAGTTTTTTCAATCCATTTGTTTAATTTCCATTGTTTTCAATAGTTCCTGCCTAGATAAATGCAGTTTTACATGAAACGAATTGAATTTATTGAAAAACAATATATTGATGTAATTCTCTTATAACAACTACGATTCGTTTTAAACTCAATGAAGTTATTATATTTACATTCACTTTGTTTCTTGCGTACCAACACGTAACTAAATATAGCTAAGGTTTAACATCATGTAGGAATTTAATCGACAAGGTGTACACGTCGCTACATTGTAATCACAACAATAGTACTAACGTGTAGCCGTAACGGAGGCAGCGTCTTGCCATCGGTGACAAAGGGATTACCCCCTCCCCCCGCGCCGCTGTCTGCGGTTTCTTAATTAACCCCTAAATACCCTTGCACGCGCCACACTGCCTCATGCGGTATGTAAGATTATTGCCAACGTTACCCTTGTTAATTTTAATGTACGGTATTATTGAAACAAATAGAAGTCCTCGTCTCTACGGGCGCCTTATTAACTTAAACGTACGTACGTATGCTCTTACTGTGACTCATTATTAGCATATTACATATATAAAGGCGGTGTATCTCGCGTTGTTATATGGATGTTATTGTTTGTACTGTCTCGTGGCCCATAATCTTGGTTTGGGTCGTTGACGCGACCGCCATTGATACACTGAACTAATGTCATAGTCTTCTACGAGTATAACATGTGAGTGTTGTTTGTCTTGAATAATCTCTGTTATTCATCTAGTAGACACATCGATTTACGTAATTGCTCTGAAGGCGTTCTGTTACTATTATGTTTAGGCGATTGATTTATTGTACGCGTGAACTGAAAATCAAGTGGCACGACAATAATATTTAATTAGGATTGATTCCTCAATTATTGTGGCACTCTATTCGTGATTGACGAACGTAACGATCTCAAAATTAACGACGTGTTTGGAATGTCGACTGTAGAACTTTACAAATTACCATCGTGTAGGTGTTACGTCATGAAAACGCGTCATTGTTACGGGAAGGTACCTCCGACCAGCAATGTTGTATCCAGTGTTAGAAATGAACGTAAAGAAACGCATACACAGCTAATAGGGTGCGTTATAGATGTTAATGCGCGATTTACATCGGTTGAGTCAGGAGCACCCGGGCAGAAAATGGAGCATCGTGCTTAGAGCTAATACGATCAGGTGAGCAAACACGCAACAACCGGAGCTTTCATCTTCAGTCGGGTATCTCTTAGCCATGTTCACACAAACATACGTAAATCTAAATGTTAGCTCTGTGGCGAATTGCTGCGTATGCCGAAACGAATATAGACTCTATTGAGCGAGTATAATATTGACAATATTACAAAGTAAACCATATATAATAATACCGCTTCCTTTGTTTCAATAAAAAGGTATTCTATCTTTGTTAGTATAGTATGGTAGGTAACTTTGTATAAACAAAGTATATTTTAGAAGAGCTGAAAGTTTTGAGTTATAATGTAAGGAAATATGAATCATTTGTTACAAATAAACAATAGATAGTATTTTGTTAATTTAATCGATCATCTTGACCTTGCTTGTCAAGTCGTTAATCAAGTGTATTTGTCACGGTCAACAAAATGTTCAAGGGTTGCGCTTGAGTAGCGACGATGAGTACCTACGTGAGGGGGAAATGGCAGTGAAAAGTAACATCAACGTTATTCCTAAACAACGTAATTATTCCTTTCTTACTTATAAACATACGAGTGCAAGGAACCTTTGTTATAAATATCTAAAAATTCATTTTCTGTTAAGAGATGTTGATCACATAAAAAGGTTTATTTTGTATAAGAACGTTATTTAAAAATCTTCTTGGAACTACTTTTTTCTTCGATTTGTCCAAACCGGAATAAAATAAATCTATTGCCAGTCTGAATCCGGCGGTGATATGTAAACAACTTCCAACCAGACTAACTATCGCCACTGAGCAAGTTTATTCTCCAAACACAAACGTAGGTACCGCCACGTCGAGGTGAAGGCATGTTCAATCGGACCGGCTCGTCGATTTGTGTTTATGCTCAAACAACACGGTTAGTCTTTGCGTCACAGCTAAATAAAGCCCATTGAATCTCGTCTCAAAATTTTTGTATTCGCCACATTAAACATTGGAACCATTAATCAAACACAGCACGTTGACTGCGAGCGTTTGACTGTTCCCTGACTCAATACTGTTGTCGTAGACGACATCGCTCCTTTCTTTACATAGACTCCCGCCTCGCTCACGGGATGACAAATGTTTACTTGCTTATTCAACCCCTGTATAACCCCTTCTCCTTGCACAGTTCAACACTTCCCGCTTTTTCCAAACAGTATTAACATTTTCACCGCAGCGATCAAATACTTAACCATTCCGCACCTCGTGTAGCGACATAAAAGTAAGAACTTAAGAAGAAAACAAAGAACGCCAATTTGGCAAGTCGAAGACAAACGCATTTAAAATGGGCAGAGCAGAGCAAGGGCCATCTATCTTGGAGCTTGATAAACGACGACATTATTCCTTATCGCCCACTCAATTTGTTTAAAAGCGTTCTGCTTTGATAATTTGAGAATTACAAATCGTATCTCTTGACACAAAAATGTCCTCATAACTGCAAAATCTTGCCAGCTTGATAAGGCTAAGGGGAGATCGGTCCAATTTATCTAAATTTATATCTTTGGAATATGCCGCGAGACTACGAAAGGCAAAAATCGGTGGATAGTATATTTTTTTGTACAAGATGTATTTATGTTTAAGTAACGAATGTATTAAGTTCAGTAAAAAAAAATATTTTTGTTTCAGTGGTGGAGGAGCCGGAGTTCACGGACGTCATTCAGAACGTCACGGTGCCGGCCGGCCGCAGCGTGCGCCTCGCCTGCTCCGTCAAGAACCTCGGCTCTTATAAGGTAACCTTACTTATCTCACCCAACCTTACAACAGCCATAGCACAACAGGTTGACTTCTTCATGTATAACATATATGTCCGTGACTGCTTTCTTTCAAACCTTGTTTATATCCGAGACAAACACAAAATCACATCTCTGAATGGGCTTCACTAGATAGGTCGGAGGCGACGGCAGCGCAGTGAATAGACGACAATATGCGTGGAGCGGCGAAAGGAAACATAAAATAAGAAGCATTTTATCATTTGATTTAGAACGCGCCGTCGTAATAAAGTGTCCATATAAATGGAGGAAGATATGATTTACAACCCCTACGCCGAGTTTGCACCTCCAATCGCTCTTGTGGCTGAGACGGTTTAAAAACTAAAATATTTTCAGAAAGTATGTAAAGCTTGTGGTTTTAGTTTATTTAAAGAAATAATTTACGTGTACCTAATAATAGCAAAGATTTAATTAAACTAATCGGGAAAATCAATGTTACCATTTAAATTAACGCCAACACCATTTAAAGATAATTTATCTTTATCAGGATGCGTCAGTGCTACGTCAGCTACGGCGTAGCAGCTACGCCGTAGCAACTACGCAGCCGTTCATTTTATTCATTTGTGAATTTAACAGTTTGGTATTAGTACTAATACTCTGCACATTAGATGAAAGATTAAACTTAACGACATCAATTTGGTGTCGCAATATATCTGTAACGAGTAATACAACTACCGGAGTAGTGAGTACTACCGACGGACGAGCCCCGACAGCCGGCGCCCGGTGACCGGACGGCCGATAAGCCGCAAGGTGACGCCGCGCCGGCTAACTGCCGACACCGCACGCTCCCTCTCCCAGGGGGTGCCCGGTTCATTCGGTTCCCACTGAAACTCCCTGCACCCACTGTTAACCAGAAACGTAGATTAGTTAGTAATAGCCAATTCGTAGGTAAATGCTCCGATGTCTACTACTAAATACGTTCTTGTAATTATTTTACATTGAGACTTTCATATCCCTATTCTAGAACAATATACAACGTTTGAGACGGTAAACGTACAACCAGCTGAACATCAATAGTATTTCTATCGATTTCCGTTTGGCCGACTTTTTTATTTTTATTTTATTGCATTTACTTACTTGTGAAGCTGTCTACGGTGCGGGCGCAATAAAAGCCGAGATAGTGTTCTCGTACTTCTGAAATAAAGGCTTAACTGGGGGAGCCATCACGGTTGCCCTGTATTGACAACAAGAAGCGGATTTCCCCGAAAGCCTCGCCTGTGCCATTAGTTTCCCGCGTCGGTTAAAAAGATTTGCCTTTTCGTCCGTATTTTTTTTGAATTATTGACTCATGCGAAATATTGTAATGAAACGACGGATTTTACTTGTTAGACTACGTAAATGGAAGAAATATAGGCTAATAATAATTTGAACACAGTTTACAAACATTAGCTTGAACCTAAATTGCGTTTGCTTTTGTGTTTAGGGCAGCGCGTTTGATTCACGCGTCACAACAAATATTTGTATCGCCTACGGGTATTTGTTCGGAGTTGGTGTTATTATTTGTAGAATAATAACATTGAGGAGTAAAAATATGTACAAAATGTTATCATGTTTCATCATAAAAATAAGTGGGGCTGATTTAACTATAGAGTTTTTTTAAAGTATTATATCAATACCTTGGTTAGTTTGCCCGTTTGTAGTGCCTATAAGCATATTTTCAATACTGATTACGATAACAGAACGATAACCTATAATGAAAATTCACATAGGTATTTTAATAACGCAGACTAATATGTATAAGATTGTTAAACATTCTAACAAATGTTTCTTATGTTAAATTTTATTCACGAGGCAATTCGACGAAAAGATTTCCTATTTTATGCAAATGTCTGTAAGTATGCGCACGTAGCCGGTTCATCGGCATGAAATGTCAGATAGGTAGTCGGCAGTAGCACGTATGTGGGTTTGCAATAACATGCCACAACGAGTCGCAGCAATGTTACACTCGCGCCGCATGCGAGCGCCGCCTGTTCAAATTCTGGCATATTTCTCGTGCCTTAATACTGGGGCTGGCTGTGCAAACTGAGCCCAAGATGAGGGGAGCCTAGAGCACTTGTTTCGACGACCGCTCAGCTGCGTTACAGCCGCTCTAATGTCTGTAACGATCGTGTTCACCATTACACAATCCTGAGGAATACCGATTCATGTTTTAATTAAAAATATGCACCCTTTTTGTACACAAATATGAAGTGAAATAAAAAGCTATCTGGTAAAACATTTTAACTATAACGATAGAGCTTTTGCTAGTAAAATGTTTTCAATCAGCACTACTTACATCAACCCCAAAATAACTTATTGGCCGAAGATTCCGTGAAAACTTGGAGAGCCCTCGGCACAAATCCGCAGCTGAAGAGATCTCTAAGTGGGCTTTTAGCAGAACTAAGCTAAGCCGTCTCGTGCAAGATGTTCGCTCATTTCTGTCTGCGCCATTGCATTAGTGTGTCAACCGTACTAACGTTTTGTGACGTGGAGAGTATTCCACGAACAACACATTGATAGAAACTGTGCGTTGTTGTTTTATTGAAGTGATAACTTCTTTAGCGGTGTTGTGCACTTTTTTTGCGATGGGTAAAAAAAATTAAACTCGCGTCAGATCGTGCCGTAAGATCCGTTGCCTGGCAACCGACACAGTAAATATCAAAATAAATAGTCTTTGACATTGCGTAAAGATTGCGAGGTAAGAAATTTTAACCATATTGATGGGTAAAAAAAAAGTAGTCAAAACATACTTCATGAAAAGTGTTTAAATAAATTTTTGTTAGACTATATTTTGAAAATAAATAAATATACTACTACTACTACTACTAATGAATATTGTATTAAACCACATAAATTATAGTACTTTTATACTGATAAATAAAGCAATTATTCCCTAACCATTCCAAAATATTCAAAAATGCACAACGTTAACGTTCAAGTTTTCACTTCTGCCGGCACTCCCGGAGGCAACCCGTTGTTTTTTTAATCTTTAGTAGTTTTTGACGTTTTATACATATGTATAAAACGCGTTAAACTACTACGTAATACATATACTCACTTTTATACTCCGTGCGAAAATATGTTTCATCTTTGTGTCTGTCTACTACTATCGTATGTAAAATTTTCTTTTATGAATACGTAACACACAGTTAGATATTTATCATATTTATGAAGGTTGTATCAAAAGCGACTGCTGGGCAAATCTCTCCAAAGACCAGCAAAAAGTATCATAAGTAGTTTTGAGAGCTTTTATTTCTCTTCGCTTTTATAACATTTTCACAAAATAATATCTCATTTATTGGATCATCCGTTGGTATTATCTTGTATGTCTTCTATATTTTGATGCATCGCTATACATAATCTATAACATGATATTTGGTTTTATATCATAAAGCTAAAATAAATAATTGAAGCGCCTTGAAACGTGCAACATGTTCGCGTAGTACCTAGACGTCGTAGAGTGAGCGCTACGCAAGTACTTAGGTGGGTGCTACGCGGTGCAATCATAAGCTTTCGTTTTTAGGGTTCCGTACCACAAAAGGTTAAAAAAGGAACCCTTATAAGATCACTCTCTTTTCCATCTGTCGCACTGTGTGTCACCACCAATTTTCACAGGAACGGGGGACGTAGCTAGTTAAAATTTATACTAAATACTGAGGTCTATAGTCCCTTACTAGATACTGAGGTCTATAGTCCCTATTAGATGTATAAAAATCAAGGTTCTGAGTGAACATGATAAAAAGATATGGGCAAATTTAGATTCTCGCGGAAACTTGTAAGTACTTACCATAATTTTCATATTTTTTATTTTTCGGAATTTTCCCTTTACTTGTGCTGTAAGACCTTGCAATTCTAGGTCAACCGGAAGTACCCTATAGGTTTTGGGTCGAAAACCTGTCTGGTAGTTCCCGTTGTACTCGTTGTACCTGGAATCACGAAATTTGGCAAAAAGCAAGGTCTTACAGCACGAATCAGGAAAAATTCCAAAAAATTATACAAGTTGAAAATTAAAGGGTGTCCCCATACATACATCATCATATCAGCCAAAAGACGTCCACTGCTGGACATAGGCCTCCCCCAAGCACCGCCACTTCGACCAATTCTGTGCGTACATACATAGTTGGCGCCAATTAAGATAGTCCTCTGAGTTATATGGGTGCTCATACAATTAAGAGGACTAGTTTCTGGGCACAGAAATATTTAGGTACCTATACGAATGAAGCTCCTCATGGAACCCTCGGTGCGCGAGTCCGACTCGCTCTTGAGCGGTTTTTACGAACATGTCACATACCTAGTCATACATTGGTACATCTGCTTTTTTTCACATTTTAAAGCAACAAGAATTTGGAGTATTTTACAAATGTATAAAATAAGGTTCATTTTACATTATTTTAAGTATTTTATTGATTTGGCAAGTAGTAAAGACAAATAGATATTTTGAGATACAAATCGCTACAGGTTTTCAGGAGATATTTAATAGAGGTTCAAAGAAGAGATAAAATCATGCATTTGTGCCGTTGCTACTTTCCATGCCTAAAATTCATACCTCAAATTATGAAATTAATAAATCGTGCTTCATTTGTCACAGTTAATAGCACTAACTGAGAGAATATAAAGTTAAAAAATATGAACCATTCCACAACTTGAAACAAACAAAGTTAGAGTAATAGCGTAAGATGAAGCTCTTTAAACGTTCCATAATTAAATCTGTCGTAATATTATTAAACACGTCTACGAATCATCTCCTGCGGCGATAGGATCCGTCGTTAAAGAGGTTCGGTGCGGTGCGCGGTGGAATGGGCAAAGTTTGCAACGAGTCCATTATAAATCAAACGATGCCTTCCAGGCATGTCCTGAGGGACGAGAACGTCTCCCGCCGTGCCACCGAACTTCAACTTTGCCTCCTTAATGCCTCAACAATTAAGATAAAAAGAAAGAAGGGCCTAAATTAAAGGTGGTTAAAAGATAACGAGTTAATAGGCTGCTCTAACTTTACAAGTAAAGCGTAGGCGGGATTTTCGGTGATATCATAGTAAAGTGTTCGATACGATAATTTTGACAGTAATAAGTAGCGTAAGTTAAAGTTTTAGGTAGATATCGTGCTCAATCTACCGGAACTCATCATTCTTGGCTGCTGTATCGTATTTCTTTAAATCAAATCCATTTTAAATAAACATAAACAGCTTTACCCAACACTAAACTCAAAAAATGTAACAGCAACCTGTCCATAAAATTTGCGGTTACGTAATTTTGCATATTTGAAGTAATGGGCCGAGTGCCGGCAGCGGTGCGGTGCGGGGGTGAGGCGGCGAGGGGGGGGGGGCAGGGGGGGCAGCGGCAGGCAACAACTCGCGTAACGACGTCGTGACCTAACTCGTTTAGGATCCGCAGACGAATGAAATTAGTTAGCCGCTACCGTCATTACGAATATCATATTTTCATCTGCCACTTCCGCCAGCTTCATTAGTCACTTACGTAGCGGGAAACCATTTTACTTCAAAGAAAAATCTTACTCCGTAATACCACCGTTTACCATTAGGTTGGTTATTTCCTGAAAATAAATCAATAATTTATTTTCGGGAATTTAGAATGCTGTTAAATAAATCCCGGACCACTTGTGCTCTTACAAAATGTTTCTAGCCACCCCGAGTACGCGGTACGATTGGAGAACTTCGTTAAGTTCAACACTCAACGCTTATCTTCCAACCGCTTATAAAATTTTGATTCCTATTTAATTTTATCTTAATTGTTAGAACAGTAAAAGAGAACTTTGGGCAATATCTCTTTGTGTTATAACGGATTTAAGATAACTGGTTTAATCTTTGGTTTGGAATGAATATACGTAGCTGAACGTCTTATAATTTGGCATTGTATTATTTAATAATTTGCTCATAATAATATCGATGTAGCTATATTAGTTGGAAGACCATCCAGCCGGCGTCGTGGTGGCGGCGGCTGCGGCTCGTAATTCAATCAGTGCGGTGCAGAGGGACACACCGTCGTGATTAGATTAGACGCCGGCCACAATTACGCAGATCAGATTTACATCTACCGTCGCCAACCGCGCCACACCGTCGTCGCGCCACGCCGCCGTGTCACTCACGCCGCGTGTCCCCGCGCTCCACCTCACGCTACTTACTCTCAACCAACTTCCGAGCACTTCTATGAGATTACTTATACAAACTTCGAAGATTAGAAAATAAGTAGATCTTACTTAAAGAATTTTACATGAAATTATTTTCATGTAAATCGTTTGAAATATTACTAAGCCTGTTTAATATCCCTGAGCCCCAGGTTACACCAACGAGTCAGGTCGCCGTCATTAGAGGGGTTACCGTCCCATTGCATAATAAAATGGGCGAAGTTTCCTCAAGTCCATTATAAATTAGACAGCGGCTGAGAGCCGCATCACTTAAGATAGGTAAGATGTGACCCGGCACGAGTTTTAGCTTCCAAACTTCCGCTATATTGCCTCCGCAATCTTGATAAAAAGAACTACCCATGATTCAAACTTGAAGAAGGATTAAGAGATAAAGGATGCACGTCGAACTTTTAAAGCTCAGAAACCACCTAACTCTAGTTAATTTTTCTTGCGATTACCCGACTTTAATTAATTTTATAGGTGTAGTTTCTTTTAAAGTAAAAAAAAATGCCAAACCCTCGTTTAATCATGGAGAACTTGTAAAGTGTTCCAAAGTTTAAGCGCGCTGTCTCTCAATAAACATTTTGAGTTGTAGATTGCCTTTTACTGAAATTGTTTATTTCAAAATGGATGATAAGCGTTGAGAATTTTTCAAAACAATGTTATGTTTTGTGTTTCTAGTGCGGATCTAGTGCACATCTACCGGAATAATTGAAAAATGAAGCTAGTCTAACGTAATTTTATGGAGGTAGGTAGGTACGGGCGAATTAAATCTTTTTTCTCCGAGGGGAGATTAAAAGTGGCGAGATTGTTCGTAGTGAGTATAACAATCTCGGTAAAATGCATTTTAAGCGCTTAATGCCGTGGAAATTGGTGTGAAGCGGGGACGCGATGGCAGCTCCGTGCAATTACACAGATGTCGCAGAGACGACTCGCGTACTAGACGCCGCGAGTGTACGGGCCGACTCGCCACACTACACATTTGTGAACACCGATTTCACTACACTAATAAATCATAAAAGATACTGCGATTTTGTCTCTCGGTTGGATGCTGTCCAACCTTCCTTTATTTTGAAATAGTACACAGTTAATTTTTCCTATCCAGTAGTTATCCTATTATTTTTAGCACCCTTGTGAAGTTGTCTATTTTTTTTTTATGTATGTTCTCCGATTACTCGAAGACCGGTTGGAACCTACGTCCTAAGTGGTCCCATAAATTTTATTAATTTTGGGTAGTTCTGAGTTAGCTTCAATAATACGTATTTTTCCCACTTACTCTATGTGTATAACTTCCTGGCACCGTAATTTACTTACTTACCAGGTAGTGGTATTCGAATTTGTGTGGGGTAGGTACTACACAACTAACAATTGAAAAAAAAACTTTATAAAGTAAACTTTTTTTTGGTGGCAAGAAACGAAAATACAAAAAAACAAAGGAGTTATTTTACACTTTGTAGTTTTTTTTTTTTGTAAAAAAAATTTTTCAGTCAAAAATGTCCAAAGATTCCATGTAAGCTTAAGCCCGCTAGAAGCCCTTGAACTCCTTTTACTTCGTAACGAGGTGAACGGACACTTCAAGCCGTGCTTCAAGCGCTCGGCACCGGCTAATTAGCTGATGTTTTGTAATTGAAACATCTCGCAGTCAAAGTGTAGGTACTTTTGCATTCTTCGTCAGAATTTCTTCTGTTTCTCATAACTATATTATTGTTTTTAGTCTAGCTTTATTGTTGTAGTTATTTTCAGTAGCAGTAGCGATGCTCCTGCACGTTTTTAACGACTTGACAGAAAATTGAGTTTAATTATTTGTTTAATGATACACAATAACACACATTAACCTTCCAGAATACGTTCTGTAAATGATGGCGAAAACTGCATCAAAATTCGTTTAGAAAAACAGCGCGCTCACACAGACAGACACGAAAAACTACTTTAATTTATAATATGTATACATAGTAACAACATCGCAACATATAAAATCAACCTGAAATACGCACACCGTGACAGCTGAATTATATTCGAGATATACACCTACATTTTATTTATAAAAAATATGTCCTCGGAGAAGTCTTTAATTTCCGTTACGTCACTCGTCCAATTGGGAGAGCGATTGGAAATCATTGAGGCATACTCCACACCCTAGTTTTCTCGTTTTACATTTTCTGAAGGTATTATTTAGGGGAGTATTTCTCGTTATATTTCAGAGCTTTTTCAAGAAACGTTTTACAATAGGACTAGAAATTATTAAAAACTTGGATATATTTGGAACAATTCTTTGAAATGAGTGAATAGGTATGGGAAAAAATTATACAGCTTTTCAATGTGGTTACTCGGTATTATTGAAACGGAAGCATTTTGCAAATCGCATTCACTTTGGAGTACCTCATTTGTACCTTCTGTGCTTTGTTCCTACCAGGTGGCGTGGATGCACTTCGAGCAGTCCGCGATCCTCACGGTGCACAACCACGTGATCACGCGCAACCCTCGCGTCAGCGTCACGCACGACAAGCACCGCACATGGTTCCTGCACATAAGTGACGTCAGAGAGGAGGACCGCGGACGCTACATGTGCCAGATCAACACCGTTACCGCCAAGACACAGTTTGGATACCTACATGTTGTTGGTAAGATCTGTATTTAACCACGAACGTGTGCCCGAAATGAGATCTTTCCATCGACGAACTTCCATACCAAACTTTCATTTATTTAATTAACACCTTCAGGGTATGATTTAAAAAAAATCGTTTCTTGGTGCTGCAAAATTTCATAATTCTCTAGGCCTAGGTTTAGGCTGTGCGTTATCTTTCAGTGAATCGTTTCATCTTATTTTACGAACGCTTAGGTTGATGGGTCATCAACAAAAACCTGTCTGGAGCGTTATTACAATATCATAACAGTCGAAAGACTAAATTATTTACAGATTATGACACATAAATAGGTCAACAAAATTTACACGTACCGAGAGCTCATGGCATCACCCTCGGTCAGTTTTTTCAGTACAGCTTCATATAAATAAAGAAAAAACGTCAATTAAAACATAAAAACCGCACGTCTAGTAAAGTGGTATTAATGTTTGTTTATAGTGCCGCCGACCATCGACGACTCGTTGAGCTCGAGCGACGTGATCGTGCGCGAGGGCGCCAACGTCACGCTGACGTGCCGCGCTAATGGCTCTCCTAAGCCCACCATCAAGTGGAAACGGGACGACAACTCAAAAATCTCCATCAGCAAGGGACATTCCGGTGACATATCGAATTTGTTCATGACCGAAATAGGTTTTTGCTTCGCTTTTTGCACCGACTTTATCTATCGTTAATTTCCAGTTTCCGAATGGGAAGGTGAAGTATTGGAGATGGCACGGATTTCAAGATTGGACATGGGTGCCTACCTGTGCATTGCTAGCAACGGTGTGCCGCCGACCGTATCGAAACGTGTCAAAGTCAGCGTTGATTGTAAGTGACCCAAATCATTTACGATTTCAATTAGAAAAAGTGCATCTTTCGATGATAAACATTGGTATTCTTTTCCAGTTCCTCCGATGCTATGGATCCCTCATCAACTCGTTGGTGCTCCGCTCTACTACAATGTCACTCTAGAATGCTTCACTGAAGCACACCCGACTTCTCTAAACTATTGGACGAGGGACGATGGCCATATGATTCATGAAAGTCTAAAGTATCATATGGAAAACACTATAGGGGTACCAGCTTACAAGACGCACATGAGGCTACTGATTAGGAACATAAACAATGAAGACTATGGGACTTACAAGTGCATTGCTAAGAATCCGAGGGGAGAGTCCGATGGCACCATTCGCTTATACAGTAAGTATGCTGCTATGCTTAAAAATATATCATTTTTTCGCCAAGAAGACGGCCATATTGCTGGACATATTTTATGCCAAGCAATGAAAAATTCAGAATGACATAATTCTGTGTTAAAAACTTAAATGAAGGAAAAAATTCTGAATAGTAGTTTATTGAATATTAAAACACTGGCGTGAGTTTATCACACGAGTTTTAATACGATTTAAGCATACTACCTCGGATAGGTTCAGTTTTCTTTTGACCATTCATACAGAAATACGAAAAATTATTTTGTCGGCGCATGCATTATAAATATACAGTACATTTTTGGAGTTGCCGCGCGCCCCTATGATTACTACGCTCACAACTGTAACGCATCCCACTGGTTGGGAACTCATGTTCTAGATCAACTAATCTATGTTTTAGTAGACGTGCGATTGGACACCTTGAAAGTAAAGACACTTGTGGTTTGGAAAGTAATAAACTACTTTGGTAAGCACACAAGAAGATATGTAACACCAACGTTAGTGAACGAGCTACTACCCCTAAAATTTGTATCGCATGTGATGTCAAATCTATAATGACCAACTTAGTGCGGATTTCACCAATGAAATTGAACGCGTTCAGCAAATCTAAACTCGTTCAAGACCTGTCAGTGTACAATATTCCATAACAATTTTGAGACTGACAGCTCTTGAACGCGTTTTAGAAATGCTGATCGCGGTCAGGTTCATTAGTGAAATCAGCCCCTAACAGTTCTAAAAAAAGTGTATGTGTGTCTGCTAAGACGCACAACTGGAGGTTACTCCTTAATACGATTGTCTTTGAATATGCACTAGGTAAAGAGGGTAAACGAACGCAGCTCTTAAAAAATAAAAAGCAATGTATTTTCACTCCTCATAAAATTTCCATACCGGGTGCCTTATATGAAAATCGATTCTTACGAAGTAAACTCCAAAAAAATATTCTTTCATCGTGCCCATAACTATTTTTGTACCAGCTTCTTTGTAAGTTTTTTTTAAGTGAAAACTTCTTTAGCGGAGTTGTGCACCGTTTTTGGAATGGGTAAAAAATGTTAAACTCGCGTCAGGACGTGACCATAAGATCCGTTGCCTAGCAACCGACAAAGTAAATATCAAAATAAATTGTCTTTGATGTAAAGATTGCGAAGTAAGAAATTTTACCCATATTGATGGGTAAAAAAAAGCAGTGAAAACATACTTCATGAAAAGTGTTTAAATAAATTGTTTATTTTTGTTAGACTATGTTTTGAAAATAAATAAATATACTACTACTACTAATGAATATTGTATTTAACCACGTAAATTATAGTACTTTTATACTAATAAATAAAGCAATTCGTGCGAAATGATTCCCTAACCATTCCAAAATATTCAAAAATGCACAACGTTAATGTTCAAGTTTTCACTTCTGCTGGCACTCCCGTAGTGCAACCCGTTGTTTTTTATCTCGTCTGTATAATATATTTATTATAATTACATGTCATCATCATCATCATCAGCCTATTAATGTTCCCACTGCTGGGACACGGGCCTTCTCTCTGTGAGAGGAAGTGGGCTGTTATCTATCACGCGGGCCCAGTGCGGGTTGGTAGATGTCACATGTCTTCGAATTTTTGGTTCTAACACATGCCGGTTTCCTCACGATGTTTTCCTTCACCGTTTTGAGAGTAGTGGTGATGAAATTATTTACACAAAGCCACGCCCTACAACTCGTAAGTCGGGGCCGTTACCACTGGGCCACCACTGCTCTCATTATAATTACATAGCACAATTAAATTATACTTACTAGCACATCTACATATTAGTATTGCCAACATCGTTAAATGACAACAGCTGCCGAAAAACTGTCGTGCATTTTGGTAGGTTTTGGGCCTATTTCATGATGTCCGAATAGCCACTACTTACCGATACCGAATAAATTCAAAAATGGAACAGAATTTGTATGAATTTATCTGCCGAGTAAGTTAATAGGAACTTAATCGTAGGTGGTGAAACAGGCCCTTGTACTCGTAAGTAATGTAAGTTATTGTTTTAACAGATTTCGAATAAAAAAATAAAAAAATATTGAGTTGATCAGCCTTTCAGACTACAACGACTGGTAAATCGCGATGCTACTTTATTTAGTATTTTTGTAACATTCAATTAAACACATACTTTTAATACAGCATCTTCACCCCCGACCACAACTCCAGACCCTCGCGCGCTGACCGTGCCTCCACCCTCCAGGCCTCCGCGCCGTGACACTCCGCTCACAGACAAGGGTAAGTGAGAAAGCTATGGCCTTCTACGTCAGGTCGTCTGGTTAAGGATTGTGAATCAAAAACAATATGTTAGTTGAGGATATGATAAGCCAAAATTCTATTAAATATGTGTAATATCCAAATGTTCAATAATACGAAAGATGGGAAGATGCAGTGCGATAGTGCCTTTTTTTTCAATATTTATACATGACGTACCTTATACACTTATACCTGTATTACCCAAAACATTTATAACCTGAAAATTCAATTTCTGTCTGATTACGTAGTTTAAATTAAATTACAAAAAGTACCTAAAGAAGCGTAAAATGCAATAAAATAATTTATAGATTCGACCGCCGATGAATGTATAGCGCAGTGTATATATATATAACGGCAATTTATTATGTTCGTGTGTGGGAATAGTAATTAATTACAGTATAGCAAACGTCGCGGTTGAATGGGTTTATCAATATCTGATATCGATGCCAATAAAACGCATTGAAACAACATTTTTATGTCGGCGCTTTCGTTTATTAAGAGATAACATTACCTTTACGAGTTGTATCCCCCATGAGATCGTTCAGTTTGTTTTCATTGTTTGTTGCTGTTTCAGTTATTATAAGTGGCCGTTATATTTGTTTATAGATCGTAAACTGTTACGACGAACTGCTTGTCGCCAGCCGGTAGTTTGTTAACTGGCTCCGAATGTTATGAGCCCTCGTAAACTATGACCAAATCGTTTACAAACAAAACATTTTATGAAGTGCTGTTATTATAATCTCTACATCAAATTATTATAAAATTGGTTTATGCAAAGTTAATAGCCGTAAAGTGTATCGCCCTTTAAATATCGCGATCTTTGATCGACGTAACCTTACCCGAAACATTAGTTTGGAAGTTATAAGCCGGCCTGAACTAGGTGACACTCTTGAAATGCTAATTCAATGATTACATATTTAAGATAATCGGCACTTTAATAAATAAAATTTAAGTAAAAATCTTTTTAAAAACAAGCTACTGAACTAAAAAGTACAATGTATGACAATTGGAGTAACTATAAACACATATGGCCACCTTCCGGCTCCTTCATCAGACCCTGACCACCACCTAGTGTCAAAGCACTTGTTAATACATAGCGAATGAGTCCAAACACTATGGTGCTAAGTTGTTTGATTGAGGAGTTCCTATGGCCAACTTCCGGCTCCATCATCAGACCAGCTCCATGGTATAATTTTTTCAAAATGTCTCGGTAGTTATATAAGTACCTATGCCAAGTTTCAGCACAATCGGATGCTAGAAAGTGCTTGAAAAATGGATGACAATTGGAGTAACCGGAAACACATACGAACAGAGCAAGCTAATATAAAGCTTGTAAAAATATTGAACAACTCAAGTTTATACTGATTTTATGCTTTGTAGAGGTATAATTAGAAATAATAATAGAAAATAAGAAGTCGTGTAACTGACTGGAAACCTTGAAAACACAAACGTCCGGGGAATCTTGGGATATGGGGATTTTTTTTTAAATAAATTCTTACTGTCGAAAAAGGTATGGTATATAGGTACCTGTTTTCGGCTTGTCTTTTACCTAGGTAACAAATTATTACAAGTCCATAATAGATTTCATTTATTTGTTTCAATAGACCATGCCATCCCTATGACGTAATATGAACTAGTAATGTCAGAATCATTGATGTAAGAGGCTGCGTGTATTGTAATATCGTGGTGTCATAAGTTGTTGGGTTCGCCGTCATTACTCGCGCGTTATTGGGAACTTGGGCATTTCCCGGCCGCGCTGCCGGACAACATCTTGCGCCAACCTATTACGGACAAGTGTTCCCGTCCTCCTTGTTGCAAACTCTTAATAAGCTTTGTTAACACGATAAATTGAAAATATAGTAGCCTGCATGCAGACAGTACTAGGTATACTTATTGCAAAAAATACGTGCAGCGGATCGTGAATAATCAATATAGACATCTATCAATAAATGTACATACTTATAATATCTACCCAAGAGCCGAAGGATATCATTTTAACATGTTCGCGCGAACTTGAAAAACCCATTTAGGGGTAGCGCCGGCACGAGTGTAAGTTTTGCGGCTGGTTGTTTTTGCGGCGTGGTGTGGCGCGGCGGAGCGGCGGCGCGCCGTCCGCGTCGGACCCGCTGCTGTTTTATTTTTTGCAACCATTACGAATTTACGGCTGGCCCCGGATACTCGACAATATTGCGCAACTTTTCAATAACTGTTAGCCGACCGCCTGCCGACGGCCCGTCCCTTGCCATATTGAATCCTTTGCCCAATCAGTTCACGTTGTCATTTTTCCTCCACAAACTTTTTAGGGTTCTCAAATCATTTTCATCTTTTAACAATTTTTGAACTCATCTATTTATCTGTTACGCAGGTACTAAATATCAATCGAACCTCAACGAAATCGATAAGGGCAAACAGAAAACAGATGAAGGTGGTGGGAAGACGCACATGAACTGGGTAGGAGGTGCATCGCAGGTTACAGGTACGTTAAGTCTCATATTTCTTTTTACCCTTTCATAGAACATAATATATTTTCCGAGAAAAATGGATTAAATTTTCTCTACCCGCATTTTTAAGGGAAAACAAAAATTTAAAGTCGTAAACTTAGAACTTTCAAGTTAGTTTAATACCACCAGTATGAGATCGGTTTCAGTAACCATTTCTTATCTAATAAAAACTGTAAAATAAAAATATCCTTAACAAAAACCAAATAGTATTGCGGTACCTACCCACAAATAACTAACATGAAAATATTTTGTTTGCAGGCGATGCTGACTGGAGGAGAAGCTCCATATGGGTTTTAGTTTCGCTAATCACTGTGCCATATTATTTAATGATGTAACTCTATTATCATTTATCCGAATCCGCTGTCCATTTGCATACACGTAGGTACATTTAGCCGAGCTTGGCTCGTCCGAGATAGTGCAAATTAAAAGGAAATTGTTTTTATCATTCATTACCCACGCACGTCATGGATATATTCTGCCTAGTATCAGTTAATATTCGCCTGAATGTAGGCGACTCACAACCCAATTTTATAGTTCTGTATTAAATGCCGAAGAAGATTTTAAATGTAACAAATAACGAGCTTGTAGCCGTAACTTGCTTTTAAACAATAGAGATTGGATTATATGCAACATAATATTTAAACGAAATAAAAAATCTACTTTATACCCCAAAAACAAAAGAAAACATGAAAATCCTTTGAGAAGAGGTCAGTACCGACTTCTTTTTTTTGTTTATTTTTAGCCCAAAAAGTATTGAACTACAAAATAATATATGTTTTATTATTGACTGATTTCTTCTTTTATAACTGATAGACATATTACATGACCCGTTAGTACGGAGATGCAGGGTGGGAATAGTATTACCATCAGAATCAATTATTACGATACAGAGAGCAATTCACATCCACTTAACTCCTTGTTGGGGCTGTTCATTTAAGCTTATATTGTATTTTAACGGTTTATTCTGTAACTTACATCAGTTTATATCCTTTTTGTGAATGAATCTAAAATAAAAAATAAGGAATCTGCAGATAATCCGGTCTCTACAATGTGCATTATGTTGATAACCCTTAAAACATGACATTATAAAAGGACACATGATATCATGATAAAATTGATTACAAGATAAACAATTCGTATTTCAAAAAGCAGCTGATAACGAATTTTGTAAACGAAAGAACAAAATAACGTAACTGAGCTTAGAGCTTTGACCAATGAATGAACAGCTACCCGTTACATTAAAATAAATCATATTTAAGTAACACTTATGAATTTATTGTCCTCGAAAACAGGTAACTTAGAATAAAAAACGAATATTAAAACGTAGTCACATCGCTGTCGTTATGTACCTACAATAGACTAAGAGGTTTAGGTTTCATAACCGAAATGATATTCGTAATTACTATAAGCGTTGTTGTTAATTATATAAACTAAAGGTATTGTATGTACAACAGTTCCTCGAACTTACTCACGGTTCAGCAGAATTTCATATAGATGTCTTAAAACATTTATTTTCACCGTTGACATAGTTCTAAAATCTGCTCGGCCGTGAACATATGTAATAGACAAATTCACTGCACACATATTATTATTAATATATAATACAAAGTGCACTATTATCATAGTTATTGATTTTAGTATAAGGATATAAGAATTAGATAGAGTAAGACTGAATGAATTATAAAACTGTGTCTTTAGAGGATATTTAAATTTTATTATTTTATTGTGCTTATGTAAACCTCATGTTCGCTGTGATAAAATATTAACTGAATTGACGAAATTTCCAAATTGAGCATATTGTATTGTTTCCTGTATGCCGTGCCGTAGTGTGTAGAACCAGTCCGTATTCCTAATGTGACTCCTGCCTGCCTTCTTACTATATTTTCGAGGTAATGGAAACTTGTGATGCGTGAGTTATATTTCATATGAATGTATTTTGTGCTACTCCTGTATTTTACATTTTAATATCCCTGTATTTTAATGTTTATAGTACACATTTGGATTTGTAGCTTTATTAAAAGATTAATATTGATTTCTTTTTCAGTTTTTTGTATTGATCCTTTACAAATCCAAATTTTCTTCTGTCAATTACACCTAGTTTATATATTGTAGTAACATACCTATATGTAAATGTTACCGTTATCATGTTGCCAAATTGCTAAATATAAGATAACGCCACATAGATAGAAATGTTGTAAATATATTCATTAAGCAAAGCCACTGAGTGTGTTTTTAATAACAGAGTGTAATGTTGATAGCGGTCACTGCGGCGACGATTGTAACCTTACTACGTAATACACGTAACGACTAAGAGTGAGTAGGTAACAAACTAAATAAAGCTTGTTTTAAACATCAATCTTTTAATATTCCTTACTGTCCTACACTTACCCTTGCATTGAAACAAACCTAGTAATGAAAGCGTAATCAATCTTAAATAATGTCATCAGGATTACATTTTTTATTTTATTATTTAAGTAAAACTTCTATTTAATATTAAGCTCCCATATTTAAATCCATGCAATTAGATTTTTCGCTACTCCGGGTGTCAAAATAATGTAGGTAAAGTTTTCCCCGTCATATTTTGATGGACCGAAATGCTTGCAAACAATCTGCGGCGAATCTTTGAAGATTAGGGCCGGCTTTGAGGCGCCGAAAAGGCTCCAACTACGTATGGCCGAACGCCAACTTGTGTAAGCCAATCTAACTTCTTTTAAATGTGTTTTTGATATAAAGAACACATTACCGTACGCATCGCTTTCGACTTCCAAATCCTGGAGCAAATTAGCTTTTGATTTATAAGGCTTTAAGTTTGTTGAGTTCGTAAATTGTGTACGCTCCGATATCTTCGTACACTTTAGGAATACTGATACATCGTAAATATAAACACAATGCTGTGTTTCTCAAACAAGCGAGATGCCTCAGTATAAAATTGACTGTCTTGAAACTGCAAGTCTCCTGCCATCACTTATATCTTGAAAAGAGTGGCAGGACAAAGCAACGAACGGTCAACTCGTCCTACAATAACAACCCAGTGGATATCAAATTATAATAAAACATCACAGAGGATTTATTACTACAGTTTGAAATTGGTGTTATAATCCTTCAGTATAATATAATATAAGGAAAGTATACAAGAAACGTAGCAGAATACTCTAACTAACACATAGCTACACGTTTCCACAGTTTATTTTACTTCACATACTACGCAGCGTTTTTAATAGAATGACCTAAACAACGATTTAAAAAACGCAATGTAAAGGAAAATGAAATTAGAAATAACTTCGCTACGAGTTTTCGTAGCCACTTCCTGTTTAGGTTGCCACGCACTTATTCTAAATAACTCTTATTAAAAGTTTTGAAAGTAAAGCAGAATATGCTTTTATATAAAATAGAATTTATTAAGAGCCATAAAGGTACAGTAAAACTAGTAATTAATTAAATGTGCCTGCAAAAATAACTTATTACTTCTTCTTGAGACGAAGTGATCACAAAATGAATCTTGTCGATTTTCAATGATAAAATAGTCAGCTGATACTTGGACAGAACAGTCATCGAAATAATAGATATAGAACTTTACTTCGTTCACTTAAAGCTCAGAATGCAGTGTGCATCGTGTGATAATTTATAGCCTTTCATCTGGAGTGCAGTGTTTGTAACAGTAGCCTCATTACTTAGCGGCGGCGCAGTAGGCGTGTGCTTCCGTCGAAACCGGATATCGCAGGGCGTACAAATAAAATTAACGCTTATTGCCATTCACTAAAAGCACCCCAAATTAAGAGGTTCGCTTTTCATTGGGTTCTACTTGGAGGTTTTACGAATGGAGTAGTTGTGTTGTTTACTTTGTTAATTGTGTTGCCGAACTCTGAGAGTTTTGTTTCTTGTTGATACGAAGTATAAAACTGCTAATTGTATTCTTATTAGATTTGTTTCTGTTTGTTCCTGAGCTTCGTTTTTTTTTGCTATTTTTATAGTCATCAATCAAAGTTGCAAAGGCTGCAGATCGAAGTAACAGAATTATAAAAAGATCTGTTTTGATAAAAACTTGTTAAACTTTTAACTTCCGAGTTAAGTAGAAGATTTAAAAAAATTACATTTAAAAACCACTGTCACTGAACTTTTATAGAGCTCTCAGTACGGACATAAATCCACTACTAACGTATCATAGAAATTATGCTATAATGTGCAAGAATTTTGAAAGACCAGAATCTCTTAATAACCTGCACAAACAACGATACGCCGAACCATTCAAAGTGGCACACTGCGCACACCCTGATTGAAGACAAATTCAGCAGGCGTACAAGTGAAAACAAAGCAATATTCTCCGGGTCGGTGATCGTTTCGGTCCACATAGAGCCTCCATAATTTTCAGGAGGCAAATTAATCCGAGCACGGCTGGGCTGATCGGCGGTCAGTGCGTCCTCGCATACTAATGCTATTGTTTATCGAAGGGGCTAATCTGTGCGTACCAGCCGTCACTGTCCACCCTCCAAATTATAACGGATCACTTTCGGTCGCGTCTAATCCTGCGCCCCTCGCCCGTCTCGATCGCCAACGTGGCTGGACTAGCAGACAGATACAAGTATCTACGTACCAAATATAAAATGTAACCCACTTTTAAATATACATATTTTGCGTTTTTGAAGAATATACGAGTATAAATATAATAACAAAAAGGACAGCGTAAACGCACAAAGCACTGCGTTCTTACTGAACAAGTTAGTGAGCATCAAGATGACGGGACCAAGCCCCCAATTTAAAATGCATCACATTCAAGAGTTAGTACTACATATGTACTAATTGTACCCTAAACAAGACATTTGTACCTCTAAAGGTAAAGGAATTATGTCAAGATTTCCCTGGTCCCGCCACTTTGATATCAAAGTGGCGGGACCTTTTGGATGCGCTATTCAGAGGCAGGTAATACACACCCGAAGACTTAGTACTACATTTGTACTGGTATATACTCAGTTTTCAATACAATTGTAAGTGCCAAATTAAAGTTATGTGATTAAAACATTGGTCCCGCCATTTTGATGATTCATGTTATCGCTGAATTCATATGAAAAACGTTAAAACTCGTGCAAAATCAAATGTGGAAACTTAGTACGTCATACGTACTTCATCGTGTGTAATTTTCATATTCGTAACCTAAGTACATCAAAAATTATCTATCATTCGTAGTTTTCTTTGAAATGGTCACATCTATGCAGAAATGAAACAACCCAAAATTGTTTTGAAAAATGTATATTATTATATATTGATCCAATTTAACTACTTATACAGGGTGGATTTTTGAGACGGGGCAGCAACAGTGTTGGGCAATGGGACAATTCAATTAATTTTTTAATTGTAGAAGCAAACAATTAAAATTTTTATTGCAATTGATTTAATTCAATTGTATTTTAATTGTGAGATGCAATTGAAATCAATTGCAATTAAATCCATTAATTGTGGTTCACAATTAATTTAATTGCAATTAAAAATTTAATTGTTATTTACAATTAACTTAATCGTCAATTGTTTATTATAACAATTAATACTATTTGATGAATGTAAAAACTCACGCACGGGAATGTACTCCCGGGATTAAAAGTATTCTATGTGTTAATCCAGGTTACAAACACATAGAATGCAACATAAACTGATAATATTAGTAGGAAGTAGGATAGGATTAACTGTAATTGTAAACATGCAAACAATTAACAATTAATTAATTGTAATTGCAAAGTTTTACAAGCACAATTAATTAACTGTTAATTGTCTATCTTGCAATTACAATTAATTATTTTAATTGTTAATTGTAATTAAATCTGGCAATTTAATTGTTAACTGTTAATTGTTTTCACAATTAACGTTTTCCCAACACTGGGCAGCAAGAACCCGGTTAGGTTCTTCATCGTATTATGTTAAAAACCTTAACAAGGGCCACACCTTATCCGTTGTAGCTACAGGAAAACGGTCTTAGGAGACGGTCCTTAACTTTTTGAGACATTTTGATCTGCATTCACAGATATTGAAAAAAAAATGTAGTCAGCAAGAAAATAGGCAGTTGTAAATTTAAAATTTACAATTGCCTGAAAATCATATTATTATAATAAAATTTATTGTGTTTAAATTCTTAAATAATTAGGGTTGATAGAGTGTGACTAAATATTACAGCAAAAATAAAACGATGACTGTGAAATTATAATTATTATAATAGATAATAATTTTGAACACATAAAGGAGAATGGGCGTTATTATATGAGTTGCGTCCCAACCCTTCTAACAAGTTGCGACTAGTATAAACATGTTCATTTAGGCTTTTTTATGATTAATAATTCATGTTTTTATTAAAATTGCGTGCAGGTCAAAAGCTATTGAGATTCAAGTGAAAAAGGTGTTTTGTATTTTTTTGAGGTAACAGGGTATAAAGTTTACTCATCCTCTATACAAAAGGGAGGATCCTCTGCACAGACGTGTCGTGTCTGCCCATTTCGGGGAAGTTATATACGGCAAACCGAGGTCTTGCTTCTATTATCGTTCTTGAGACTTCATGTCGCACTCGCTGTCGAATCAAAGACCGAGCACAGGTCGCACACAATGTTCCATAGTACTACGTAACAAATAAATATCAAGTCCACAAAACAAGCAAGAGGTCCTTAAGGGTCGGGGCACACTTGCCGAACGTTCCGCGGCGCAACGTTCGGTTGATACGCTCCTAATGTTTTTCAAGTTACCTATGACACATCAGCCGAACGTTACGTCGGTTCATGAGCAAGCGTCACAAGACGCGACGGAACGCGACCGAAAGTTCGGCGACGGAAAGTTCCGCGGGCGTAGTGGAACGTTCGGTCGGTGGATCTCGGCCAGTGTTTCCACTATAAAGGAATTTTGACCCATTTTTAGAAAAAAATTGCAAACTATAAATATGGTTTAGGGATATTTTATTTTGACAGGGATTTTGGGAATTTTGGGGAAAAATTGAACTTGAGTTGATAGCCCTTTGTTTATAGTAGCAACCAATATACCTACTACTTAACTCTATGGCTTCACCGATTGATTAAAGGGGATTCCCTCAAACTCGTAATGAATGTAATTCGTCTAATTTTAGTTTACCATGTCATCGTTAGTTGTACTTTTACCGTGGCTAAAAACGACATCGGAAATTAATGAATATTTTGTAATCTCGTCAATTAATGGAAGTTTTGTAGGTGTTTAAGTGCTATAAAATTGAAAAAAATCCTTAAACAATTTTTTTTTGGGAATTTGAGGGATCATTCATTAAGAAACTGGGGAAAAATTAAAAACTTAAGTGGAGACACTGATCTCGGCGGCGGCGCGGCGCAGCGTGGCAAGAGAAGAGCGGCAACATCGCGTTCCTGCCTACCTGCCTGCCCGGCGCCGCCGGCCCAACGCCCTGGCGTGGCCCTGCGCGCTAACGCAATTAAAAAGGAGTGGAATAAAGTTGGCATGAACTAAAATTCACACACTTCAGCTGCAAAAACAGTACTTTTTTTATTTTGCTTATATCTCGAAAACGGCCTCTACACATAAGTAATATTTTTTTATATTTTCCGTACAAAAAGTTAAAAATTCCATACAATTGCTTATATCTCGAAAACGGTGCGTCCTAGCGCAAAAATAATGGAAATTTCGACCCCCTTTGCAACACGTAAACCCATGTACCTCTACACATAGGTAATATTTTTTTATATTTTCCGTACAAAAAGTTAAAAATTCCATACAAAACACGTCAAGGCTGCCCCCCAGCGCGCCTCTGGCTCTATAAAAATTCACGGAGTAGAGCAAACAAGTACCATGTGGTGTCGCGACGCGATTGTCAAATTCGATTTTAGATGTGTCAATTTTTATTTTTTATTTAGAGATATTTTTCCGCAGAATAGCTTTTAGATTCTCATAGACAAAAGTAAGGAATTTTAGTGATAGTTTAGTTAGTTTAGTTCGGTGTACAAGAGAATCGGCACCACTGACCTGCAAATTGAATTTCGCGGGCTACCTTGGCGCATCCCCGTTGTGTCACTTTAGTCTATTTCAGAATGGGAAATCCTCGTTTGACAGGACTAAACAAAATTTTGGTTATTTTTAGTCTAGTTTAGCGGCATTTTTGACAAGAGAATCGGCACCAAATGTAAACTAAAATTAGACGAATTACATTCATTACGACTTTACGAGTTTTAGGGAATCCCTTTTAATCAATCGGTGGTGCCATACGCTTGAGTAGTACATTGGGTGCTACCTACTATAAACAAAGGGCTACCAACTCAAGTTCAATTTTTTTTAAATAAAATATCCCTAAACCATGCTTATTATTGGCATTTTTCCCTAAAAAAGGGAGAAATCCCAAAAAGTGGAAACACTGTGACGACGACGGAACGTAATTTTCCGTCGCGTAACGCGCCGAACTAAACGCCGCCGACCGTTCGGCGCGTTTAGTGTATCATGCCAACCGAATCTACGACCGATAGTTCCGTCGCCGAACCTTCCGCGACGGAACGTTCGGCAGGTGTGGCGCCACCCTTAGGAATGCGTAAGTTGTCAATAAATAAACAGCGGAGTAACAATTTAAAACACGATCAGCAAACTAATCAGACGGATAAGTTCTGTCAGTCAACACTTTATCATCATTCTCCCTTATCCCAATTTGGCGCAACATGTTCCTTTTTTCCATACTTCTCTATTAGTCGTCATCTTGGTAGTCACCCCCTTTCTAGCCATATCATCTTTCACAAAGTCCATCCATCGTTTCTTTGGTCTTCCCCTACTCTTATAGCTATCAACATTCATACTCAAAACTTTCCTCACGACATTTTCCTCATTCCTCCGCATCACATGCCCATACAATGACAACCGGTAACTTTTCGGTCACCGATACCACTTTCAGACTTCCTCTTATGTACTCATTTCTTATTCTATCCATTCGTTTAACACCACACATCCTTCTTATCTCCATTCTCATCTCAGCTGCATGCAAATTGCCTTTCATTCATCCCTTTTGTGGCCCAACATTCTGATCCATACAAGATAGCAGGTATAACCATTGTTTTATAAATCTTCTCCTTAAGTTTAAGGGGAATGCGAGAGTCGCAGATTGTTCCCGTGACCTGCTACCATTTCATCCATTCAGTGTTCATTCTGTGCTTAACCGCCCGATCTACTTCGCCATCGTTTAGCACGAGTGAACCGAGATACCGAAAGTCGGAGCAGATTGGGAAGCGTGCCATCAAGCGCTATGGGTCCAAAACTGGAGAGACCGCCGAAATCGCAGAACATTATTATGTTCAGTTTTAGTTCTGCTGATTTTCAAGCCAACACTCTCTAGCTTCTGCTGTCATTTCTCCAGTCTGCTCTGGATCTCAGGTTAATCTCACCGACAAGAACAATGTTATCAGCAAATAGCATGCACCAGGGTGCCTCTTCCTGTATGTCCGACGTCAGAGCGTCCATAATCAATAAGAAGAGGTAAGGACTTAAAGCCGACCCTACAGCCACACTGAACTTTACGGTATTGCCAGCAGCCGACCGGCCGTACGTACAAGATTGACTGTACAGTCGAGTTCATTAATATATTGGCCCTTTCAGGCTTCAAAAATATATGAACGTCAAAAAACTTCATAATACTGTAACACCTATAAGCATCATTAAATTGTGGTCAAGATTTAGATTAATTAATATGTGACTGCTTTTTTCAGTAACACATGTTACTGAAAAAAGCCTTCATGTAATAATGTGCCTTTGGCTGTAAACATATACAGCCAAAGGCACATTATTACATGAATCACTTTATGATCATATTATCTGAACAATGTAGGAATCACAATTATGTTTGCACACATGAATACAATAATATCTGAGCAAGGGAATATTGTACACTGACAGCTCTTGAACGCGAGTTGTAATTCAAATTCAACGTTATTACTACGTCATAAAGAAGATTTGACTAGCAATCTAACTTGCTTATTGTATTCATGTGTGCATACATAATTGTGAATCCTACATTGTTCAGGTAGTTATGATCATAAAGTGGTTCGTAAAATAATGTGCCTTTGGCTGTATACATGTTACTGAAATAAAGCAGTCACATATTAATGAATCTAAATCTTGACCACAATTATTAATTATGCTTATAGTTGTTACAATATTATGAAGTTTTTTGACGTTCATATATTTTTGAAACCTGAAAGGGCCAATATATTAATGAACGCGACTGTACATAGCACGAATTAACTCTACATACTTCCCAGGCAAACCTTTCTCTTTCAAGGCCCATCACAACACATCCCGAGGTATTATCATACGCTTTCTCCAGATCAATGAACACATGTGCCAGTTTTTGTGTGCACGTCTGTACTTCTCGCACAATTGGCGCAGTGCAAAGGTGGCGTCCATTGTTCCTCGACCTGGCATAAACCCAAACTGTTTTGGGGTTATCTCACTCTCCTCTCTCAGTCTTTTCTCTATTTCTTTCTCCCATAACTTCATTCTATGTGACATGAGCTTTATCCCTCGATAGTTGTTGCTGTCCCGTACATCACTTTTATTCTTGAAGATGGATCAGTCAACACTTTATGTCTTATTTAACAGATGAATACAATCATCTGCTAATTAAGACATTGTCTTTGCCAATTAATTAACTTGTATTTTACTAAATAAATGAACCCAGCACATACAGCACTTTCCCTGCATGAGATACAGTCATACAGAGTTATGACCATACAAAAAAAAATACACTCATTGAAATCTTTCATACGATATAGGTAGAAAAGTGTTACAACACTTGGGACGGAGCCGCCCATTCTTCTTTGTAGTCATTATTTAATAGTAATGATTAATTTGTAGAATTTGTATTTGTGTTTGTTGTTTTTTGTTTGTTTGTATACGGTAATTGTTTTGTTTTTGTTTGTTTGTGTGTTGTGTATTTGTAGATGGATTTGTGTTGTTTGTTTTGTTGTTTGTGTTTATATTTGTGTTTGTTGTGTGTTTGTGTGTGTTTTGTTTGTTTGTTTGTTTGTTTGTTTGTTTGGGTATTAGTATTAATTCGCACTTTCCCTCGAGGTGAGGTTCAAAAATTCCTCCCTGTACATCAGAATCATAAAGCTCGTTTGGTTCATTTATGCATACATCTTTCCAATTCTATAAAAATAAAATTTTCGATAGGAAAATATGATACTTGATGAACTTTTATCATTAAAACACTAAAGGCAACATTTATATTGGATCAATATACATATAAATCATTATCAAAACCATTTTTTCATTTCTGCATAGATGTGACCATTTCAAAGAAAACTACGAATGATAGATAATTTTTGATGTACTTAGGTTACGAATATGAAAATTACACACGATGAAGTACGTATGACGTACTAAGTTCCCACATTTGATTTTGCACGAGTTTTAACGTTTTTCATATGAATTCAGCGATAACATGAATCATCAAAATGGCGGGACCAATGTTTTAATCACATAACTTTAATTTGGCACTTACAATTGTATTGAAAACTGAGTATATACCAGTACAAATGTAGTACTAAGTCTTCGGGTGTGTATTATCTGCCTCTGAATAGCGCATCCAAAAGGTCCCGCCACTTTGATATCAAAGTGGCGGGACCAGGGAAATCTTGACATAATTCCTTTACCTTTAGAGGTACAAATGTCTTGTTTAGGGTACAATTAGTACATATGTAGTACTAACTCTTGAATGTGATGCATTTTAAATTGGGGGCTTGGTCCCGTCATCTTGATGCTCACAACAAGTTATCATTCACCAATACTCAATATCAGCACAAAAATTGCCTTTTATCGACAATTTCATCCTCAGGCGATAAATACGTACGTAAGATATAACGACTAGCTTCAACTTTCTGACTAACTGACTGACTCTTTGACAATTCAAAAGTGCCTGTAAATGGTTTAATTGAAATAAATGCTTTGAGTTTTGAGTTTTGAGTTTTGAACGAATTTCCAAACAGTAAAGCCAATTAGGTACACAATACATGTCGGGAATCGAACCAATGGTTTGCTGCATTTAAGTCATAACCGATAAGTAGAATTTATACAGAAAAACGTAAAAGAGGATCAAGAACGTTGCGAGGGGTTGGCGAAAGATGATGATACACTATAACCAAGAGATACCCTATTTTGAATTTTTATAGTTGATAAAAACCCCGTGACTCACTCATGCACAATCAAATAAAACACTCTTCAATAATACACTCGAAGTAGCACATGTACTCACTTTCCCTACTTTAATATTTCTGTCACAACACACACGTACAGTTTATAAAACAGCCTTAAAAGCATAGCACAAAAGTGTGACATAAGAGTCAGCCCATTTCAGCGTTACTAACATGTGTAAAGTTGTAAAAGAGTCGTCCCACACTGAGTGATAATAAAGGTAACCCTCTGCGGCACCTTTATCGTTATCGAATAAAAATAATCCCGGGATTTTTCGGGATGATCGTAAATTATAACGGGATTCACAGGGGTGGTTAGAGTAGACGGTCGCGTCGCCTCGCCTTCGCCTTCGCTAACAGCTTTCACCTAGAGAATGTTGACTTTCTTTTCATAAACCACATTTTAATAAATCTTAAAATATATATGTGGGGTAAATACAGTTATGACAATGGTAGCTAACCAGCACTTATGAGTGAGGAAGCTATATGAGAGGTTGTTTCGTAGGTAGATACTAATAGAATCTGACTTAAACACAAACACGTAGGTACCTAAATTAATAGCTATCGATACACCGCAGCTGAAATCTGTACTCCAAAGTATCAAAACATGATTTTACGTGTAACGTGTAAAATTTATTGTTCCGTAAATAATTCATAAAACATCTCTCCGCGACACGACACATTTAAAATGAACGAGACGGTAAAGAGGAGAGTCTAACAATAACCAGACCCTCAACGCATATTTTTGACGGTGTGAAGCGCTGAAAATCCACCGATACCAACAAAAGTGGCAACTGAAACTAATGAATTATTCATACCGGCGGCGCGGTGCATGTTCTATCACTGTTTTATCTATTGCGGGGCTTACGGCGACCGCGACCCGCGCCCCTCGGTGCTCGCCGCCGCCGCCTCGCCGGCCCGCGCAAGGGTTAACTACCTTGCAACCAACAATTTTAGTGCCGTTTGAGAAGACTAGATAAGCTTCATGTTGGATATAAACATTAGCGTAATGCGACCGCTAACGCAGTAAGTGTTAAACAAGGGCCGCTTGCTTATTTAGTTAGGCACTTGGTATTATGGGGCTTATGCTTTATTTTTGCAATAATTACTGAAAAGAAAGAAAGAAAAAGTTTATTTGGACACAGTTCGTTAAACACAAAATAAAAAAGTGTAAATGTGGATTGCCTTCATGGATTTTATTGCGTATTTGTTAATTAACTTTGACAAAGTACCTACACAAATGTTATACAATAACGATAAAGTTAACCCTAGACAGATTAAAGTAAAAATTTGCACTAAGAAAGGAATGTATAAAGCCCTAAAAGCATTTCACAAAGCAATTCGCCGTTCCGCAATTCTTTCATTCTATGAAGCAGCCATACAGATAGTGTCGAATAAACAAGGATAACAAAGTGGCAAGTTTTCAACGTGCACAACATGTCGGCGCGATATTGGTTGCGGGCGACGCGACGACACGGCTGGCGGCGACCGCTCCCGTAAACAAGATAAACCCGGCCACGGGATGCCAGGAGGAGCCCTCCTGTAACCGCTAACCGGTAACGCACCACCACACATAAATCTGCACAGATTTCATTGCCTTGAACCTCGGGCCCGCTGGTAATCTCGACTAGGATTACTTTCGTGGTTTTCTTAGAAGTGTCATTTGTTTGCCTCTTTTCTCTTTGATAAGGATTTCGATAATTTTATAAAGAAGTTATTTCCTGGAGTTTCTATGGCTTTAACAATTTAAAAAGTTTACATTGTTGGTACATACATATATACATTCATTTTAATTCTATAACTAAAATAAAAAAAATTGTTGTTACTTAATTTAGTTTATACAGTGTATATTTTTTTATCCTTTTTAACAAATAAGTACCAGAAAAATAAAAAATATAAACCTTATAAAATTCGACTCGTTTTAATATACTCAAATCTGCAAATAGTCATACTTCATCAAAGCCTAGGCGATTGAAAAGCATAAAAATATTTATTCCAATCACTAAAGCCTCCCTGAAATTAAATTCATTCATACATTCATCTATGAATGCATGTTGTATGGGAAAAATAAAAGTGAACACGAATAAACGGCAGAGGACAAAATAACCCAGAACGTGTTTGATGTTTAGTTGCGGAATACCTCGTTCAAATAAAATATGGTACACATGTTGAGCCGTGTTTCATTTTTGTAAACCACAGAGAAAGTGCAGCCTCAGGCTAAACTACTAATAAAAGCATTGTCGGGACTTATTCTTACTGAAAGGAGTCGAAAGATTGAGTTTAGTGCTGAAAGTAACAGCATATTCCCTACACAAGTACACCATAATGCCACTAAAGAAATAACATCATAAACCATTTAGGTGATTCAACTCTTTAGTTATGAGGAAAAGTTCAAACTTGAACAAGTGTGACGAAATAGGTAACTCAAAACTCCACATACAGCTTTAAAATAAAGACCCTTGGAAAGACAGTTGTATCGAAGCAGACGTATTTTACAAACTCCGTTCGTGGAATCTATTTCAATTTAATCAATCATTTTCAAATCAGCATTACACTCTGTTTTCACAAACATTTAAATGGAGCAAGTTTGTAAACTTCCTACACGTAGGAATCGATAGTTATTGAATCGAAATTGAATAAGCAAGTTAAGGAACTGTTAGTAATTGTCTGTCGGAGCACAGAGCGCGCGCGCTCTCGGAGACCATCGCAGGAGTCGCCTAGCCGTCTGCACACTATAAACAACTTTTGCAATTAAACTTTTATTCGGTAGATCGATATTACTCAACTCCCGTTTATATTTTGCTTATCAACCAAGTACAACTTGGATAAACTTGTAGAAGGACGAGCTAACTCCTTCCACTAGGAAACGTGGTTCAAAAATACATGCTCTGATTCCAACTTGCATAAACTATGGGTTTGTTTGTAACATAATGCTGGTTCCGTTTTTAACAAGTTGTTATTCTTTTAAAACTTCCAAAAGCCATCGAGTCTCGATAACTGTCGTGAACCTTTTAATTATTGGCCAGTATTTTTTGTACATCGAACGCACTAACGACTTCAAAAGTCTGTAGTTTTCAATAATAGTCTATAGTTTTCAATAATAGCTGAGGCTATTGATAAAGTTCGCTTATTATGATTTTATGTGAATATGTTTGGAAACCCACAAACTTGTTTACATAGAATTCAAATTGAGTTTTTAGTTTGAATTATACAGTCGTAGTGGCTGCCAACTGAACACTGCAATAATACAATGTTTAGTGCCCATTTGTTAGAATTCTTAGGTTTCGGTTCTACAAATTAGTTTGTAACTGTTTCAGTTGAATCGAATTACAAGCAGCAGATGACAGTCAAATAAAGTCACGATAACGCCTATAAGCGAGTAAATCAACATCAAAGAAAGTTGATATATTGAAACCAGCCATTACAACAAACACAGATCAAACAAACGTAAGCCTCCACACGGTCTAAACTCTCCTTAAAATGTTCACAGCCGCTTATTAATACGGAATAAGGAAATTCGAATTTCCATGTATTAAACGTATACGTCGGGTAGAGGCGTCGTGTCGTGATCGTGGCCGCGGGACGGTGCGGCGGCGGCGCGACACTGCCGAGCCGGCACGCGCTCGATGCCCGCACATAAATCTCGTCGGCAATATGAGACGCCGCAATATCACAATAACCCCTTCCTTCCAGCGCACGACGTCCTTACTACACGCCACCAGTCACGAGACCCGCTCAAATTGAAATTATTATAATATAACATACCCAGTCGCACTTTTATGAATACACGTATTATAATTTCGGAAATATGTGGTGTACCTCAATTCTATTTTAGGGATTATTTTATGGAAAACCTTAATGTTGTTATGTCAAGAATTTGATACAAAAAAAATCAAAATAATTAATCCGCTGTCTTCGTCATTTTGCAACTGTCCGCTCTGAATAGGTACAGTACGACACAACTTAGATGTAGCATAGATTTGAAAATTTTCATTCATTCATTTCAATTTTACGAATGTATTTGGCTATAAGACTACAATTTATTGCGTTTTCGAAAGATCATTGTCAGCTGAAGCAGTAATAAAAATTGGTGATGGCGAAGGCGCACTCAGTTCGGATGGTGATCGGTTTTACGAATTTTGCCGATGCTACATCTAAGTTGTGTCGTACTGTAAATGAAACGAAAACTCTATGAGTTCAGTTATTTCTGTATTTCAATTATTCTTATTTTTGTAACCCATAAAAAATATTAAGAGAAGATTCCTATGATGTTAATGTAGGTACTTATCGATACTCAGAATTATCCTTTCTGCGATTCAAGATTATTTATTTGTGGAAACATGAGTACACATACAGAGCATGCAAGTTATTAAATTACATTTTAGTTTAGATCAGTCATGTTTGGCCTTAGTGGCGTACAAATAAATAAATTTCAATAATAAAAGTTATTGGATAAAGTATTAGACTACTTAAGAACAAAATAGTAAATGTCAATTTTGAAAACAAATAAATTAAATATGGTCAAAGTACCGTAACAATTATTAAATGTCAATTAAAATTATCATTGCAATAATATGTTGATATAAGTAGATGAAGACCATATAGTCGTAAACTAGTTTGGCTTGACAGGATCGAAAGTGCTGTGTTACATAGATATTGTTTCCGGGAACTAAGACCATCTGTATCTCCTGTGTACCTTTATAGCTTGAAGTGAGTGTCTACCACAGGTACGCCAAACAATCTTCAGTTAATTTTGCTTGGTATTCTATTCAGGATTTTCTGTGGTCAGAACAATACTGTGTGACTATATCGCATCCTTATAGTCTTTGTCCATGGTGATCGGTGAATACCATATATTTAGAGGTGACTCAATTTACTTGTGTTTAAAGATATTTTGCAAGTACATCAATTATTTTGTAACATGAAAAGATTGCAGTTCTTTCTAAGTCATCTCTATCAAAATGAGATGGGTTTCCGGTCATTGTTGCAAGTTAATCAGTGATTCTGATGTAACGATAATAACAATAACAGATAGGTACAAAGTTGTTTCTGCTGTCCTTGCTGTTTTTCAACAAACTAATGCGCAGGCGAACATACTCTCAGATCAACAAGCATTGTTGACCATTATCCCCTGTTTCGTGATTATCAAAAACAAAATGTTTATTTTTATTTTCTTATAATTTTGTAGGTTCTGCTTATACTTAATTTCAATTTCAGACTCTTATTATATAATATCTTGATTCTAACCTTTCTGTAAATTAACATGTCCTATCCTCTGACACCTTTCTTTTTTAAGATTGTGCATTTCATTGCCTGTAATATGATGTTGAAATAAATAAAGATTATGATTGATTTGATAGACTACTTTAATTACACTTTTCTGATGGTATCAGATGACAGTATCCAATCTCACCAATCCGTCTATACTTACAAATCGATACTAATGCCATTATCCGATATTATATCAAGTGATAATACGTTTCACAATTGAATAACTTTGATAGCTATACAAAGGCTGAGCGGAGAAACCGAGGGAACACGTTCTCATTATTCAAATGCATCGAAGCAAATTATGGTAATCTGGGAAACCTGTTCTGTTTCACTAATATTAATAGGTAGACAAACATCGGCGCCCGCTGTGCGTTCCGGTTCGTATTGCTTTGCTTATTCAGAATTTCACGTCGCCTGTCCAGTGTAGTGCGATGACTCTGCAAATACAAACACAGTACACATTTAGGAATGGAACTTAGTATAAGCAAAAGGGCCTACAGGCTCTACAGCTGGTCTTTTAATCAAAGAAGGTATCAAATAAGGCCCTTTTCAGTAAAATTATATAAAAAATGTGTCAATGTAATGGTCAAACTGTACAAATAATTAATGAAAGCCGTAGCCGAAAGGCGTAGCGAGCTCGTAGCAGGCTACGGCAAGCTACGGCGTAGCACACGAGCTAACGGGCTTATTATTTCTTGGGCTGGTACAGAGCAAAGATATTTATTAATATTTGAAACCTAGAAGTCCAGTACCCTAAGCCCAGTACACCATTATTGGATTTCTTCTACCAATAACAGCAATATATGTAAAAGGTGAACAAACAGAGGCTGATGGCCGGACGGATGGATGGAATTAAATAAAGCAATACTATTTCCACATGTCACGTTACATATGTGACGTGTTCATCGACAGGCGAGTGCGAGGCGCGAGGCGTGACGTCACGCCGCTGACGCCACGTCACAACTGTGACACCGCTGTCACGCAGCGTCCGCGTCGCCCGCTGTGACGGCCGCGTCCGATCCACAACACTCACTTTTCACTGTCTGGATAATGATACTCATTAATATATTACATTCTGTCTTTTTCTTTCTGTTTCTTGTGGCTAGTGACTAACCTGGTACCAGAGTTTTAAAGCCACCCATGGGCTTCTTAACTTGACTTCACATGCCGTCGAGAAATATCTCTCAGGCGATTTCCTCACGATGTTTTTATTCACCGTTTTTTAAGCAAGTGATAATTATACAATACGCACATAAATCCTAAAAGTCAGAGGTGCATGTCTTGGGTTCGAACTCGAGACCTATGACTTGGCAGTCACACGGTCACACCACGAGTCCGCACTTTTTCAGCAGATTTAATTAAGATTTTGACCGAAAAGCTCATTTGAGTGATTCATTCTAAACACGTACGGCAATGACAAAATTAATTTCGTCGTAAAAGTCAATGTGGTGTTAATAACGATCTTAAAGTGAAACTTTTCTGTCTTATCTTTAGCTCTAAGTGCTCATATGCTTCACTGACTGGCAAGTTCACTTATTTGGCAAAGATGGCATGGTATTGATAAAATCTATTATACTAAATCCAGATTATGTTAGCTTTTTGAAAAAAATAATTTATCACAACAATCCATCACCTTTACAATGTTTTGAAGGTTTTATCCAGACTTTGCTATCTTATATTTTTAATGGTTTTATTTTATGCTATCGGAAATTTCATGCGGCTAAAGTAATTTTCCGCGAGCATAGAGCGGAAATTACCACATAGTGTAGTGACGTGTTCGACAAACGTCACGTAGCCGGATCCGAGCGCGCAGATCCTTATATCCAATTTCCGGCCGTTTTTGTTGGAAATGAGAATTAGCTGACGTGACGTGACGGAAAGTTAAATATCAATGTCGATCGTATCAATGCCGAAGCGGACACGGCGATGGCCGCTGCTGCCGATAAACTTGTTACGTAACATCGAGGGGACGGTGAGATAAAACCGCCATCCTGTCTAACAGCTATCATAAATGTTGTACCACAAACATCTATATCTTTTATGATCAACCATCTCCACTGTTTCTTTTAACTCATAAAGGTAGACAAACACAAGAAACTCAAATCCCGTAGATAATAAATACAGTCGTTTTGTTTTTATACAGCATTTAAACAAGAGTATATCTGAGCCTCCGTTTTTAGTACACGAAAAGTTGGTAATCCAAACAAATAAGTATCAAGGTACAATAATTTTCTCGAAGGTGGAGCGGTGACATTGCAATTTTGTGTCCCCTCAAACTCGTTGAGAAGTTGAAAAGGTATGTTTTTTACTTAATACATTTTTTAGAATGATATTCGGTCGGTGGAGAGGCTTGGGTGTCACTCGCGGAGTCAGTGGGGCGTGCGTAACGAACTCGTCATTGCGGTTCGCTCCGCCCGCCTTGCCTCGCCTCGACCGCGCCAAGGGTCGCTCTCACCTCGCAAATAAGTCGCGTATAATTTACCTCCATCTGTCATCTAGGTGCATTGAGTGCACGAGTAGTTGGAATCTGCGGTGATCCTATTATTCTATTGGAAGAATAATTGGATACTGCGCTTTGATTAATTAAATATATTCGGTTGTCTGATATTTGTTACATCGTTGCATGGATTTTGTGATTGGCCTCTCCATTTATTTGATTATTAACATTTAGTTAATTTGATAAGCTAGGTATGACATATTTTCCGTAAAATTTTATATTTTTCCATCGTCATGAGTATGAACATCGTATTCTTTTCAATAATCACGTTTTGTTTTCCGAATAGCTTTTACGTAGGCGTCGCTGTCGATGTGCGGTGAAGGGTAATTACTCGTATTATGGTTCTCATTCGTTTCGCTTTCATTTTCAGCGAAATGATTTCAATCCTTTGTGAGATTAATGGTATGGTGTGCTGTCATTATTTATTTCGTTATAAGGGCTGATGATCACAGTTATTAGCAATATTTTAATTTTGAATCTCGATACATGGCGTGATAAGGATTATATGAATAGGCAAAAACTAATCAACAGTAGAACTTACATACGCAAAATAGATTTGAGCAATATTTGATATTATACATAACATAACTTGACATCACGCCTGCAATCCCCGAAGGTTTAAGCAGAGGTGTACATAGTACCCCCACATTTTGCCAGTTATGGTTAATCCTATGTAATAGGAGGCGAGCCTATTGCCATCAACCGGGCACAAATCCTGAGATGAAAATGAGAGCAGTGGTGGCCCAGTGGTAACAGCCCCGACTTACGAGTTGTAGGTCGTGGTTTCGAACCCAAGGAGGCGCTTTACTTTGTGTAAATAATTTCATCACCACTGCTCTCAAAAACGGTGAAGGAAAACATCGTGAGGAAACCGGCATGTCTTAGATTCAAAAATTCGAAGACATGTGACATCTACCAACCCGCACTGGGCCAGCGTGGTAGATTACGGCCCACTCCCTCTCACAGAGAGGAGGCCTGTGTCCCAGCAGTGGGAACATTAATAGGCTGATGATGGGCACAAATCCAGACTCCGGACTAATATTGAGAAATTCGTGAAGGAAAAACCCAATATAACTTTGCCTGACCTGGGAATCGAACCCAGGACCTCACGCTCAGCAGTAACGCTTGCTACCACTACACCAACGAGGCAGGCGATATTTGATATTATAAAAGCTAATACACGTAATCCATTAATATTATTGCAAGTACGCACAGAATCCTTACCTGCGTCGCACTCAGTTGGCGTGTTATTGAAAACCAGACTCGATCCTTATGAAAAATTACTTTTTCGTCTCGTGCCGTACGTTCTCGGGCTCCCTTTCGTTTCGTACGGTCGGATGCAAATACGAGATTCCTTTACTCGAACACAATAGACGTAATGTTGAGCTCCGCCACTGGAAAATGTTGAGATAAGTTATTTGTCTGTTAGCATTTTGTGCGAGTACATTATCATTTCGCTACGTAAATATAGAATGTAATCATTTGTCAACATGTTTCTTTTTTTATATTCGAGTTCCTTATAAGGACGAGGAATATCCGTCTTACAATTTGAGTTTATTGTCCGTCACCGGGCACATTAGTCTACTGAACATTCAGGAATCTGAGTTGCCTGTCGTTATTTTGTTTTAATTTGTGATAAGGAGAGCTAAACATTAGCGGGGCAGCGCCAACACCGTCCTGGTGATGATCGCCAACAGACTGAATTGCCCTTAAATCCTGCAATGCTGCAGCAGACATATTGTTAACTTGTGAGTGTTTGTTTTTGTCTGTGCTTGTTATCCTATCTTTATCTTTTTTATGAATCTGTTTGAATACGAATTTGGATTTTATTTATTATAAAATAAGACTAAAATGTTAAATAACAGTATCTTAGCTAAATACGAATCATCATTGATGACAAAGCCATAAGTTGTCCAGTATTCCTATAACCAGGTATAAAACTGTGCCATCAAAACGAAAGTCTAAAGAAGGTACCGTCTACCGGTCAACCTCTAATAGGTATCGTCGTTATATGCAACTCATTAAAACTCATCACTATTTCATGTCTCCATTTAAGACCATAATTATACCTACGAATAAAAGCAATAACGAATTAACATCAGGTTGTAGTAGTACAAGGCCAGTTAAAGCCGAGCCTCGGCGCTTGGTTAATGTGCTAAGGGGTAGGAAAACTTTCAGGTAAGCGTCTTCTTTCGTGGAACGTGATCCGCCTACAGTATGCACAGGGCCTTACTTGTAGGTACACGCTTGTCCCGTTTACGCGACAGATAAAAAATACTGTCACCATGAGTTACAAACTTTAAGGGTGATGAGAGGGCATGACGGACGACTTCCAAAACAAAATACACTTTTTCAGCACGTTCACAGAATCCAATAGAAACAGTTCCGCGAAACTTGGACAAGTGAAGGAATAAGTGAGAGTGGGTGGGAGAGTAATATTATGTGAAGTTCACTTTAACGGGTTGACTTGCAACCTATTTTATTTCATATATGTCAATATGCGGTTGGCGACCGTGTAGCAGGCGTTTTGGGTTGTATAATGCCACAGAACAATGCTTTTTCCTGACAGTGCTATACACTCTTCCTTCTTTCTCTTCTTCCATTACTAAAGTAATACAGGCGTCATAATTAAATAAAAATTCTATAAAATAATTTTAATAATGTATGGCATTGCTAACATGTACTCTGATGTAAATTGATCTCATTACAGAGAAATGAAAGAGTTATAGAGAGTAAAGTAGGTACCTACTTTTTTTGTTATAAAGTTTCTAAAAAAAACGTCTAAAATGTTACAAAACTTACCGACGATAAATTCCCACACAAATCAGATAAGTATAAAAAATGTGTCAAAATTTAAAGTAGTAGGTTTTTATATTAGGTACGCGCCGCAGCTCCCTGTCATGGGACCGACTGGAGATGAAAATATAATAATAGAGGCGCATCAAACGTGATGTTATTAAGGGCTTCCGTGACCGGGGTTGCGATGGGAGGGGCGCGGCGCGCACGCACCACGCGTGCACCGAATACCGACCCATTCACATGCAAAATCTACTCCTTACCTAAAACGCGACATAGGTAACTAAAGTAAAGTGTACCATAAATCCGCCCATTCTTGCAACTTTATGCCGAGATGCCGACTATAGGATTTCTTTCTTGCGGACTTGAATTATATCGACGACTACCTACTTACTAAGAAATAGCGCCTATTCAGAGATCTCTGAAAACTAATATCTTAGAACGTAGAACTGATTCACACCCATTCAATTATCACTGAAAATCGAACTTTTATCTTCGCATCCTTTTGTCTTACAGTCGATTCTTCAATTGGCGTGCAGGGGAAAATTCTTTTATTTGTTGTAGAAGAGAAGTAACGCCCGTCGGCGCCTAATCAAGGAGTTGGCCGGGACTTGCGCCGCTAACGAACAGGTGTACCTATAAATACTTTCCGGGGCGATTGCTCCAGGCTTTAATCAGCGCCGCAGCACCACTTTACCGCTTTTCATTGACTCTCGACTGACCCGCCAGCGCCGATTGGAAACCTACACTCCCGGGAAATACGGCTGAAAGAAAATTTACGCGCTGTTTGGCCTCCTTCGGATTTTATGTAAGTTAAAGAATAAACTTAAATACCCTAGCCATATTAAACAAGAACTGAACTACTCTACTCTTACTTGAACTGTTATATGACATTGTAATATCGTGATGTAAAATGTGATTTGTGTTTTCATCAACTCCGCTTTTCATATCTTGAAAATATGCTTTAAATTCCATGGTTCCTTTTACGAAATAATCCAACTTTATTATGAGTTTTATAACAAAAATTAATATAAAACAGAGATAACAATTCGCTCATTAAGTATCTAAATATAAATAAAAGATTGACGCGACTATTCACCGCACGTCGCGGGCGCACGCTTTGTGCCAAACTTCGGCTGTATCGAATTAAAAATGAATGCATGTGCGGTAGACGCAGCTAGGGCTGCGCGCAAGCCGAGACGGCTAAGTGCTTTCACAATGTTTTTTTCTTAAGGGTGGTCGTCATTTAGTAATTCTTTTTATTATTTAGGAGACGAGATATCTTCATAGAAACTAAAAATATGACAGCAAATAAGTAAAAAAAGATTTAAAAAATTCCATACATATTTGATAGCAATATTGATTTGGTTACAAAATTGATTGCTTTTAAAATTATGGTTATTAAAATATTCTGTTTTCATTTCACTATACTTGCCTAAGAGTTGACACAGTAAATATGTTTAAATTCTTCTGCAGTAGTTTGAAATAAATACTTCTTGTGTAGCTGGCAAGTACCTAAAGTAACGTGGGCCAGCCCTAAGCAAGGGAGTCATCAGAGTATTCCGCTAACGTTACGTGCTTCGTATGACCTTTCAATGGGAAGTAGACTCAGTTGCTTTTAATTGGATCCGCACCACTTCTCACCATCTGTCCACCCACCTCAAAAATGAACAAATTTTTACAAACTGTTGCAACTAATTAAAATGTTCAATTACTGCTTTTATTAGCGATTGTGAATTTAACACTTGAAGAGGTTTTATAACCGCCCCTAGCACTTGAAATCAATGAACGTGTGAACTAAAATGAATTTGTAGAAAACACGAACAAAGTTAGACTTTATTTCACTGCACCTCTCGCTTAGCTTTCAGGGCTGAGAAAAGTCTTGCGAAACACGATCCCATTATTTTAGGACACCTTCAAAAGTTTTAACTGAAATGAACGCAGGGGACGTTAATAATTAAAATAACACATTTTAAAGACGTATTGGATGAGACTGCCATTGTGGATAAAAGCCTCATACAAAACTTAAGAATAAAAAAAAGGGACGTATTGAAAATTTAAGGTTTACTTTCTTATTGGCATTTTAAAACTCTTCCATTACTGCTTGCTACATCCACACAACACATTATATTCATCGATCAAACAACACTCCAAATAAATACCACTACAACCGAAACCTCTATCGGGTTTGTTTCCAATCTCGTAACCAGAAAACAGAAACATTTTTCTATCTGTATGATAAATAAGTCCCTTTGCAACTGACCGCAATCTTTATAATAACCGAGGGCATGCCTATCTCCGGTAATGAATACAAATAAATCAGAGAGAACATCGCAAACTCTTCGAGTAAATTAATATAAAGTTGTGCAATCCTACGTGCATTAGTATTCAGAGTCTACGTTCATATAATACGGAAACGAAAGATTTTAATGAAAGCCTGCCATTGCATGCATTCTATAGAGATGATAATACACCGTTAAAGTAATAAACTTATCTGCTTCAAAATAATTGTAGCAAATTATTAGTAAGTCATACAAAATGTTTTGGCAGGTGTTAATAAATCCATGCGGCATGGCCGCCGGCTTTTGCCGCGCGGCACGTGCCTCCGGCTTTTGCGCCTTCATTTTCTTTGCCTTACTTTCTGCGGCTTTGTGCGGCATAGGGCTTTCAATTACAGTATATTTTTTGACATTTTTCAATACCGGTATTGAAATGACCAATACCGGTATTACCGGTATTGGTGATTTTATTTTATTATCAGTAGATACCTCAGTGAAACAATTTCTCTTTACTACAAATTACATTTCCAAACAATTTTTTATCTGGGTAAGTTATAAAAACTGCGTATTTTAATTATCTCGTGGTTTATTTAGACAATTAGTTACATTTTCATTAGTCCCAATGTAGAATTTAGCATCTAAAAACAACTGGAGGCAGAAATAGAAGTTAAAACTCAAAGGGAAGTGAAGAGTAAGACCCAAGCTTCTTTCAGCACTGATATAGTCTATTGTAAGAGTGAAAAATGGAAATAGGCATTTATTATAGTACTGGAGTAGTGTTTTCAATACCGGTATTCCGGGATCCCGTAATACCATGGATATTATTTTGGCCTTTTTCAATACCGGTATTGACGTGATCACGGTATTACAAACATTAGATGTGAATGATGTGTGATCTTATTCTGACACTAGTTTTCACCAACGCAAGCGTTCCGCTGTTAACTTTAGCTCATTCTCCCGCGCCCCGCCTGAGACAATGCCCGAAATCGAGCTGTACTTAATACGATATATTGACGATAATTTGTTCATAATGTAAATGTGTGTAATCAATCATTTATTTCTCTTAAAATATGGGTAAATTTGTACATAGGTGTTGTCATTTAAGTTAGTTCTCCATGTTCTGCCGTCACTTGGGAAATAATGGGAATGCAAATCATAATCAATTAACATAATTTATAAAAAACGTTAGAAATATCATTATAATCCCATTTTATAAATTTTACAGATTATTGTCAAATCATTAGAAACACAATAAACATAAAATATAATAATATTATCATCACATCAAATGTTAATATTGTAGCCTGTAGTAATGGGCTACAATACTAACTATGTCAAGGGATGCAATACGAGCATGTCGATTTAAATAAGAAAAGAACACAAATAATGATACCGATGTTGATTTTTACGTGAGACATGATGACATTTAGATAAGTTTATTATTTTGATATTGTACTTTATAAAAGTCTATGTGAAATGCCTTCCTGCAAAAAGACTATAATATTAAGTTTTGATTACGTTCCTAATTCCTAGACCTACCAAAATAATCAACCAATACTAAATTGTTATACAACGTGTTTTTTTTTATATCCCATAACTCTAGGGTATTAATGAGACCATGTCAAAGAATCATCTAGCGTATTTTTTTTTTTAATCATAATTTACCACTAGACTCTCGATTTTTGTGTATTTAAGTTTCATTGATAAGTACGCGTAAATCATTTTCATTCAAACCAATTATTTATATTTAAAGCTCAGAAAATGGGACGTTGACATATTTTCTTTTTATGAACAAAAATAATCTGAATTAAGTAATATTTCATATAAATAATAACGGTTTTTTACATAAATAATCGTGAATTGTCGAATTAATTATTAAATTTTTTTTTTTTTTTTTTTTCTAAAACAAAAAAATACGTCATTTGATTCTTTGATATGGTCTCATTCATATCCTAGAGTTATGGGATATAAAAAAAAACACGTTGTATAAGAGAGCTATGTATAAAAAGTTTTTTTTTTCAATAATAAGAACAATTAAGACGGATTTGAAAATAAAAACATGTATTTTAATGGTTTTATTAATGTCCTAATTTAACTTACGTTCAATAGCAGCCATTAGGTTTGTTCAGTACAGACTGTCTGTAATTTTTTTTTCATCACACCTATTCGAAAAATGACAATTGCCTATAGAGGATAGCGGGAGCAAAATTCAACTTTGCTCCCTAGGGAGTTTGGGGTTTCTCTCTTCTGATTGGTCCACTCCGTGCTTTTGATAGCGTACTGATTTGTGTAATTAGGTTGAAGGCGCTCGCGTGAAGGTTTAATGTAAAAAAAAAATCGAGTACTGGTAAACCGGGGTTACTTTGAATCACGGGGTGACTTTGATCGAATTTTCTATTCATATAAAATCGCGAATTGCGTTAAACGAAACGCAATTTGGTAGTTTTTTTTTCAATGTTAGCAACACTGAAGAACTGTCAAATCCTTTTTTGAGGACGCGCTGGGAATTCATCAACGATTTTTAATTGAAAAAGGTAAATGTATTGTTCTTCTAAATAACTGTGCTGCAAAACTGTTATTGGGGCTACTTTGTAATCACGTAATAAAACCGGGAGTATCAAAGTAACCCCCATTCTACGTATAACTTTATCAGCCAGTTTTTATTTTTTTTCTCAATTTCAAGCCATATTTTTCACATAAGATTACAGTAATCGATATCAATAAAAAAACCGATAATTAGAAATTTTTTGTATTTTTTTACACCCACAAATTTAAAAGATATGGACATTCGTAGTTCAATATTAATCAAAGTAACCTCGGTTTACGGTACTTAGCTTTTTATTTATCTCATAGGTAGTAATGAAAAATAGTGTGTATCACTCGGGGACAAAATATTTTGTTCTCGGGCGGCGTATATTGAATTCCTCTCTAACCTCAGGATTCTACTTTAGAATCCCTCGCTACGCTCGGGATTCTACTATAGAATCCTTCGCTTCGCTCTGAATTCAAAATAACGCCCTAGAAGAACAAAATATTACTTTGTCCCCATGTAACACAAATAACTATTTCTGCTTAGTTCCGTGTTATGGGGTGTCGTGTGGGCTTGTGAAAACTTTTTTCGATTCAGGGATACATTTGCGAAATTAAAAGGAAAACTATCACAGCTAAGTATGCTTTACAAGTTACATAGGAATAATCGACTAACTTACATTTGCGGTTGGAATGTATGGGAGAACATGTTTTTCAACTACAATGTTAAAGTTTGTTCTTGGGATAATTATTCATTCCAACTACGGACCCCTTATTTGTGCGTGGTCCACGCACTAGGTCAGTTTTTAAATTTGAATTAGCTGATGTTTTTTTTTTTTATTGGAAAAAAGTGTGGCATCTCGGTTAATTCATAGAAAAGCGTTGGTAGCAAAAATTTTTTCGAACGCTAAAACTACAAGCTTTCGTTCATGGTTTGTTCCTGCAGGTCTAATCCCTAAATACGAAGATTCGGCCGAAGTTACGTGTGATTCCTATCTTCTTATCAGCTACAGAGATAAGATTAGTTTGGGGCCCGATCTATGAATGAATAGTAGTGGTTCAGGGTCTGATGATGGAGCCGAAAGGTGGCCATAGGAACTCCTCAACAAAACAAGGTAGAACCATCGCCATCATTTTTGGACTTACTTGACAAGTGTTCTTACACTAGGTGCTGTCCAGTCCTCCTCAACTAAACAAGATAACCCTGTTGTTTTTGCGGTCGTCGGTTTTGTCTTGCCAAGTAGCCCAAGGTGTGGTCCAGGGCCTCATGATGGATCTGGAAAATCACTATACTGAACTCCTTAACTAGACAAGGTAGCCCCGTTGTGTTTAGGCCATTTCGATTTGTTTTGCCAAGAGGTACGTTAGCCCAAGGTGTCGTCTAGGGTCTGATGAAAGTGGCAGGTGGCCACAGGAATACTTCAACTTCACAAGGTAGCTCACATAAGGTGATAAGGTGATAGAATACATATTTTATCAAATTCTAATGTTAGAATAAAATAAAGTGAAATACTTTTTTTAAACAAGCTTTTATTGTATTACTAAAAAGTACTAAATAAAACTAACATAAACACATAAGCAAACATAGAACTTTAATATTTTCTTAAAAGCTTGAGGCGTGAATGTCGTTCTTTCACTTTAAGATAAGCCTCAAGCAAAGCGGTTAGTTGTTGCCAAAAAGTTTGTGCTCGCGAGGTCCACTGTTCGCAGAACTACTAGTATAAAAACATTAAGTACATAAATATCTTGCCTTATATACATACATTCTAACGATAGGTACAATGTATTGAAAAAAAATCCGTTCCATAGCTAATTTATTTTTCGTATAAATCCAAATTAATTTGTTGTCCCACTTCACTTAAGTATTCTAATACCAAAACAGTTTCATTGCGGTGGTATTACCCTCTCCATGTAAGTGCGTGTCGATGTTCGGTGGGATCGCGCAGTGTCGGCGCCGCGCCACAGCTGTTTCTTTAAGTACTTCTCTTCTTCGACCACATAGTACTGCTCCGTCTTCACGCTCTCCTTCATTATCTAATCTGCATCTGTTTCTTTCTATATCTCCTGTGACGTCTTGACGCGATGCTCAAACAGGAGGTTCAATTGTCAGTAAGCCTATCATAAAATTTGTTAGAAATAAGATTTTGCCCGCGGCTTCGCTCGCGAGGACGTCAGAAATTACACCACGGGAACACACTAACGGGATAAAAAGTATCCTATGTGTTAATCCAGGTTGTATACTATCTGTGTGCCAAATTTCATTCCAATTAGTTCAGCCGTTCTTGTTTGATTGAGTAACAAACATCCAAACTTACAAACTTTCACATTTATAATATGAGTTGCATTCTATTAGATTTTTGCTTATTACTTCAATAAATAAACAGCATCAGAAGTACCTTTGTGCTCTTCAATGTTCATGTCACACATAACATAAGATCACGGCTTATTTCCCCAAAAGGCAGAGGTGTACCTAATTTGGATAACACTTCATATACTTTCAAAAGTTTAAACAAATCCGCTCAACTGTCGGCATTTACTGAGACTACTGAAAAAATTATCTTATGACAATTCCATACATTGCAAAATGAAATATTTTGGAAAATCCAAAAGTGCACGCCTCATCAGACTCATTCATAAACGAAAAACAAATTCAAAACATAGTTTCTAACAAAAATGAACAATTTATCACTTTTCATGAAGTATGTTTTGACTGCAAAACTCAACTGTCAAAAAAAGTTAATACACAAACACTTCTAATAGCGTATCACGGATTGGTTGCATCAGTTCTGAGATTTGGTGTCATTTTTTGGGGGCAATCTACTGAAAGAGAGACTGTTTTTAAAGCGCAAAAACGATGTATTCGATCCTTGTGTGGCTTAAAAACTACCGAATCTTGTGCACCCCATTTTAAAAACTTAAAATTACTTACTTTGCCAGCTATGTACATCTACGAGACTGTTTTGTTTGTTAAAATGAATATACACCTTTTTACAAAAATTTCCGATGTAAAAAAAACTCCAATGCGTTCTCAATACGTAAATCAGTTGTGCGACATAAAATGTAGAACCACTCTGATGAAAAAGAGCTTTTTTGGAATGGCTTCAAAAATGTATAATAAAATACCCGAGAGTATACAAAATATGCCCAGGAAAATTTAAGAAAGTTCTCACCTCTTTGTTAGTAGAAAAATGTTATTACAATGTTCAAGATTTTCTAAATGATAATTTGTAAAATTTTTTTGTTTTTTTTTTTTTTCTTTTTTTGGTTTATTTTTGGTTTTGTTTTTATTGTTTGTTTTATTTAGTTTTTTAAGTATGTTAGTTGTGTGTATAAAATTTGTATGCCTTCGCGGCGAAACATAGCGCTCAAATATGTTAACCTAACACCAATATGTACCTACCTATGTTTAACAAATAAAGATTCTGATTCTGATTCTGATTCTGATTCTGATTCTGACTGCTTCTTTACCCATCAATATGGGTAAAATTTCTAACCTCGCAACCCTTACGTAATGACAAAGACTATTTATTTAGTTATTTACTTTGTGGGTTGCTAGGCAACGGATCGTCAAGCCAAGGTTGGAAATATTTAGATATAGCTATTATATTTTAGTTAGTATTTTATTAATTATAAGTTTAATTATAATTTATATATAATAACTTTGAATAAAAGAGCCATTTTCAATAGGGTTCCTTCTATGGTTGAAACGAATGTATTAAAAAAAATAGACTCAATTAATTGATTTTATCGCAAGCTACAATGTTTTCAGGTTTCATAAATTGACGGACAGGATTTTTTTTTAACTATTTTGATACTTTTTTTCATTTCTGCTGCATTAAATCAATTGTTAAAAAGTACAGTATTAATCTCCATTTAATCATTTATACAATGGTATATAAATTAAATAGGTTATGTGTACTAGCAGGAGTGTAACAATAAAAACAGTTGCAGAAATGGGGCAAAACAAATTTTTTGATAGTAGAGCACACTCTAATGCTTCGCATTATGAGTCGTGCAATACACGTCCAAACTTGATGCTCGACCATGCTCGAGCTTGCAAGATGCGTGTTCGAGTAAGCGTTCTACATGCGCCCAGAACAGTTTCAACGGACCTTGCTCACGGGGCTGCGAGCATGCCGCCTGCATGGTCGAGCAGTAAAAATTTTGCTCGACCATACGCGAGCATTTTACAGTTCGGGGTGCGCGACCCTTAGTGACAGTTGAGCTCATAAAATGTATAAATTGTTTGTATTTATTAACTGAGAAAACAATGTTTAAAAGTCAACAACTTTACTTGATAGGAAAAGTTAATTAAATAAGCTTTTATTGCAAAACAAAGAAAAGTGGAACCGTCGTTGGCCCAGTTTAAGAACCGGACAGAAACGCGATATTGTAAGGTGACACAAGGGCAGCTTCGAAATGACTTGGGACTGACTTACATTTAATTATGTCTTATTTTTTTTCTACACCTGGGTCTTATTTCACCGCTATTCGATTCACAATGCAGTGTATTGAACGTGACATCAATATAAAATTATTTTGAGTTCGGTGTTTCCTAACTGACTACTCTGAGAAGAAAAAACGAAACCAACCAGTCTCTTTAAAAGTCCAGACATAATCTTGGTCCGGCCACATGAGGACCATGCTGGTCTTTTTAGAACCATATAGATTTGAATGGACTTTTGCAAGACCTGTTCATTTGAAATTCTCCAAGGGAAAGCAAGTTCAATCAAATAAGTACCTACGTGAATACCTTCCAGCCAACCTTCGTTACACCACCTATGAAACCACCCGTAAATATGGCACATTGAATTTTAGTTAACGTTTGGCTTTCCAGAGCGTTGTCTCTGTCACTAATACCAGCATGACAGTGCCTTCCTAAAGATACTGTTTCCTAGGAGAGCGGTAGCCGCCACGTTACGACCACAGTGCCGCCTGTCATGAAAATTATGGGAGCTAGTTTTGACTTTACGGTGACAAAAACGCTCTAGGAATACTACATATACACATCAACTTACTTTCATAAATAAAGTTTCAGTGCCGACATTAAACTGCAGACGCTATATTGCGGCCACCGCTCACCTAGAAAACCGTAGCTTCAAGCTCGATGTGTCATATTTACGCCCGGGTACTGTTTGTAAGTTTAAGCTAAGGAACCCGTCATGTGCGTGCCAAACGCGCTCGACGTGGGTTTTAGCAATAGCTCGAGGATCCCTACACACACAACACGTAGATTACGTTAGACATTGAAACTGTTATCACCGTTATTATAGCACTTTTATCTCATTTGTTCTAGAATGTACTGTTAACCGTACATGTGTACTGGGTTCGTTTCTAAAGGTCTTCTTGATTCTCTTAGATTTTTTACAAGAACTATATAGTAGATTGTTATACAAGGAGCTAAAATGACCCATTATAACGAGGTAGTTTTACTCCCGAGCTTTAGCGAGGGAGTAAACAGAAACCGAGGTATAATGGGTTTTTAGCGCCGTGTGTTACACTCTACTTTTCACTACGATTGCGAGAAAATAAAATAGTAAATTAATAAAATTATTTCTTTTCCTTTCTCATCCATCTGCAAATTAGGGTCTCCATTCTCACTAGATGATGACATTTTCACTGTTGTAAATCATATTACGGTCACCAATGCAATTTATTGGAGAATAATTTTAGAAATGGGATATCGCACCAGTCTTTTTTTTTTTTTTTCCTCTGTAGCCGCAACGCAATGCACGCATTCTACCGAAGAGAATGCCGCTTTAAAAAAAAAAATCTTACCTATCTATCTTACCTATCTTACCTATCTTACCTATCTTACCTATCTTACCTATCTTACCTATCTTACCTATCTTACCTATCTTACCTATCTTACCTATCTTACCTATCTTACCTATCTTACCTATCTTACCTATCTTACCTATCTTACCTATCTTACCTATCTTACCTATCTTACCTATCTTACCTATCTTACCTATCTTACCTATCTTACCTATCTTACCTATCTTACCTATCTTACCTATCTTACCTATCTTACCTATCTTACCTATCTTACCTATCTTACCTATCTTACCTATCTTACCTATCTTACCTATCTTACCTATCTTACCTATCTTACCTATCTTACCTATCTTACCTATCTTACCTATCTTACCTATCTTACCTATCTTACCTATCTTACCTATCTTACCTATCTTACCTATCTTACCTATCTTACCTATCTTACCTATCATACCTATCTTACCTATCTTACCCATCTTACCTATCTTACCTATCTTACCTATCTTACGTATCTTACGTATCTTACCTATCTTACCTATCTTACCTATCTTACGTATCTTACCTATCTTACCTATCTTACCTATCTTACCTATCTTACCTATCATACTATCCTACCTATCCTACCTATCCTACCTATCCTACCTATCCTACCTATCCTACCTTTCTTACCTATCCTACCTATCCTACCTATCCTACCTATCTTACCTATATGAATAAGAACTAAGATTTTTTCGTTTTTGGGTGGTAGGCTCGTTGGCAACACAAAAATTAAAAAAAAATTACTTTAGCCCCTAGAGGATGAAATGCTATTTTATCTTCGCTCTGGTACGCTACAATGACGGATTTTTTGAGCAAGAGAAGTGAAAAAAATATTACTGAGACGGTTCCTGCGGTAGCTCCGCGGTGCGGAAGGGGTGTGGTGACGTTTTGTGAGAGCTCAGTCATTGGCCCGCTGACGGTGTATCATAACTTTAATTTTCATAATTTAATCATTATATTTCATTACATTCAACCATACAATATTTTTTTCATCCCACCATCTCGGAAAGAGTATTTTTAATCTTCAATATCTGAGTGGAAAAGCCGTTTTTATTCGCTAGAGGATAAAGTAAATTGAATTTAGAACATCGTGTGCACTAAGTTTGTGAATTAAAAAAAACATTAAACCTATTTACTGCTACCTCTATGGTGCCGAATATATCATACAACTTTTTTTTATTTTTTTTAAAAACTCAGACTCGGAACCTTCTTGGTGTTCTTTTTTCAATTTGCTTTGTACGCGGTTCTTTACGCGGCATTTTTTCACGTCATTGTTAAACCTTTTATTAAAAACAAGAAACTTGAAAACAAGTGAAAAAACTAAAATGAGTGATTCTAGCGACGAGGAAGTTTGCTTGACGCCAACAGAATTGACTGAAACTGTTAATAATGCGCAAATGAGCTTTCTCCCTCAACAATCACGCGAGAAGTATTTAAAACAGTACGATATGTTCAACACGTGGCGACTAGCAAAAGGAGCCAAAACTTTCTCAGAAAACGTTTTGCTGGCATATTTTATAGAATTATCCGAGAACAAGAAAGCAAGCACTCTATGGAGTACGTATTCGATGCTAAAAGCAACAATAAAGATGAAAAAAGACAAACATATCGATACCTATCCTAAATTAGTGGCATTTTTAAAAAGAGCCTCATCTGGTCATCAACCAAAAAAATCGAAGGTTTTCACAGTATCTGATATTGAAAAGTTTCTTAACGAAGCACCCGATTCCGTATATTTGGCGGCAAAAGTAAGTCAGTTGCACATTCAGTATCTACTTAAGTATATTAATCTCAATTAAATAGTATACTTAGTAGATGTTGATAGGCATAATTATGCGTTCATATCAATTTTATTCATTTATCTACTACAATACTCTTTACGTTACAGGTTGTTCTTATTATTGGAATAAACGGAGCATGTCGAACTAATGAACTAACACAACTTAATGTCAAAAACATTGAGAAACATTCAGATGACTTACTATTAATTAATTTACCTAATACAAAGACAAAAAGAGACCGCAACTTCGTCATTCGCAAGGAATACGTAACGATTGTTGAGAAATATCAAGCCTTACGCCCGCCTAACACTCCAATCAATCGATTTTTTCTACAGTATCGCAATGGAAAGTGTGTTAGACAGCCTATGGGTACTAATAAAATTGGCAGTATCCCACGAGAAATAGCAACATTTCTTGAACTTCCAGAACCCCTGTTGTACACGGGTCATTGTTTCCGACGAACTTCAGCCACACTTTTGGCTGATTCCGGAGCTGATCTCCTGTCCCTTAAGCGCCACGGAGGCTGGAAGTCCAATGCAGTTGTAGAGGGATACATAGAGGATTCCATCCAAAATAAGTCTAAAATATGTGAAGGCATCGTAGGAGCCATTACACTGAAAGAGCCTCAATCGGATCCTTGGACTGGCCCTTCTACATCAAAAATAAGCCGTTATGAAACACCTAACCATCTCCCTCTCTCTCCAACATTCACGCCAAGGGAATCCGATGAATCGGTACAACTATTAAGTATGACAGATAGTTTACCGAAAAACAGTACACAAGTGACTAACACCAATATTACAGTACCAAACAAAAATATTACACTCAATTTAAATAACTGTAGCAACGTTACTTTAAAATTTTCTTAATTATACCTTAGTATTATTTTGTTATAATTTAAAGATTATTCTGTAATACTTACCTGTTATAATGTAGTAATTAATACCTAAACTGAAATAAAAGTGTACCTATCTTGTGATTGTAAACGTTTTTTTTTTTGCATTTAGTCATTTCCTCGCTGAGGTGGAATGAAAAGTTACGTGTTGCACTCGAGTGCAAAGATTTTTCACCTCGTGCTCTTTTGATTCCCTCGCTAACGCTCAGGCTTCTAATTTTGAATCACTCGCTGCGCTCGTGATTCAATTTTAGAATCCTTCGCTTGCTCGGTCATCAAAATTGAACACGCGGTTAAAAAGCAACTTTGCACTCTTGTATAACAAATAACTATTATACCATTCCCCCTCTAAAAAGCTTATTTTATTCACTGAAAACAGTGAATAAAAAGCTCTTTTAATCACTATTTTGGTGTTTGAATTTAGAACACACCAATGTATTCGACCTCGTATCTCAATGCTATACAACCTCCTTAACACTTTCGACTCCACCCATTTTCATAGAACTCATAACTCATCATTCCGCCATAAAAGTCGTCTATAACTTTTATTATTCGTAGTTGGAAGTGAAACCTCCGGGAGGTTTCACTTCCAACGTCCACGAGGGCTCCCGGCATCCCATACCCAAGTAGGTGAACCCTCCAGGAGGGCTCCCGAGACTGAACGTCTACATTTAAAATGAGCCCTCCGCGAGGGTTCCCGTTATTCCATATCCAAGTAGGTGAACCCTCCAGGAGGGCTCCCGACACTGAACGTCTACATTTAAAATGAGCCCTCCGCGAGGGCTCTCGACATCCCATATCCAAGTAGGTGAACCCTCCAGGAGGACACCCGACACTGAATGTCTACATTTAAAATAAGCACTCCGCGAGGGCTCCCGACGTCCCATATCCAAGTAGGTGAACCCTCTAGGAGGGCTCCCGACCCTGAATGTCTACATTTAAAATGAGCCCTCCGCGAGGGCTCCCGACATCCCATATCCAAGTAGGTGAACCCTCCAGGAGGGCTCCCGACACTGAACGTGTTAACCTTTTATTAAATGTCTATTTTCGCTTAAATCTTTCTTTTTCTCGTAGTCATGGTATAAAGTATAGTATGCAACTCTTGAATAAAACGGATTTATATCGAGGGCCATGAATCACTCGCGTCGCTCAGGATTCTAACACTTGAATCACTCGCTGCGCTCGTGATTCATCTATGGCCCTCGCTTTAAATCCGTCCTTTATTCATTAGTTGCATAATATACTATTTCCGTTTTATTTACTGTAGTATTCCACAGCGTGGATACCTACTTACTTCACTTTAGTTTTTTTTATTATAATAATTTGGAAATTGTTATTTATCTTTTGGTGAAGGTTGAAAACCAAACAGTACCTTGTTTGGTTTGACGAGAAAGTTAACTTAAATTCGCAGCTTTATTGTTGTTTTAATTTTTCTTTGCAACGCAACAAAAACGTGACGTCGCACAATTCCTGCATCGCGCAGTTAGAGTTTGCCGAGCGAAAAACATAGATAAGACTATCCGAACCAGAGTAAAGAAGCATTACAGTAGCTATTTCCACGAACCTCACAGAAATCGACATTTGAAATGAAAAGAAGCTTGACAACTCATCAACTACAGCGAAGATCAGCAATATAACTTAATGATTGAAGTAAGGTTTTCTGAGAAATAAGAACGAAATATGTCATAGCTTTTCATACGCTACTTGTAGGTACAAAAACCAGCATGAACTACAAAATTATCAATACCACCAAGAATAGGATAGCGACAAAAAACGCCAACACTGAGGTTTTGTTCGCGAAAGTACGATACAATAACAAGTGGTAGGGTAGTTGGTGTGCCTTGCCACCCCCCCCCCTCCCCCTCCCGCGGTACTCTGGCCTCATTAAACCCCGCTATTTGTTTAGGACCACAGCTCAAACACGCCGTCACTCCGCCAGGACTAACAGATTTTACGATTTAAAATATTTAGGTAGCTATTTTACCTTGGTGCGTTTATGACAACAAACATCCCGCCGTTTGTATTTGAAATTGAAGATAGGCGTAAATGAAAACCTAGCAGCTGTTGTACGTTATTGTGAACTGTTTGTGCCATCAGCGCCGTATACATATATAGCTGTTATTATACTGGTTCTGGCCAGAAAAGTAATCTTTGTTATGAAAAAAATATGACACTGCATACCCATTAAAATTCTCCAAACAATATACATATATACCTAGGTCTCTGTCAATCAGTAGTCCAATATGGAATCTCCGTCTGGGGCGGAGCCGGGAAAAGGAACATTTTGTACCCAAAAACTAAAGTGCCGGCCAGAAAAAAAAAACATGGTATTCGTATGGAAAATAACACCCTTAAGAGCCCTATCACAAAATTGCGTTCTCACAGATTAGGTATATTGAAGCACGGCGACGACTCGCTCGGTGTCACGTGTTCACTACACTGTATTGTAGCTACGAATAAACGACTTTGATACTTTTTTATTATTAAGTTATTTGTTATTATTTTTCTTATTGTTTATTACTTACTATATATATTACTTAAAATACTTTGAGTATATAATGACTGGAGAAGCCTTACGAACACTTCCCCTTTGTATATGAACAACAACAAAATGTTCGTGTACGTTCATAAAAACTACTTTCAAATCGATTCTAACGCATTTTGTTAATCGTTATAAGGGCGCGCGGAGCTCCGTGTAAATGCCTAGCTGTGCTATTAAATTCTGTAAAAAACGTTCAAAAACGTTATACTTACGTAAAGAACCGAATAACCTTCCTTAAGTCAATATTTTTTTATAATATTTACTCATGTTTTTATTGAAATTAAAAATCCTAACCTCATAATACATTTAGATTCTTCGTTCGATCCAACTATGATTGAACATAAAAATCGATTCTTAATCGAGTATTTTCCTCACATTGCTTCTGTGACGTCAACAAGTCCTGGTACATCTCGATTTTATGTTCATAAAGATCAAAATACTTTCATTTTGCATTACGAAAATATACGCAAAATCAACAAAATTTACTTACGATTGACATGCGATTATGTCCTTTAGTAAAAATGATAGCGAGACTACCGTAGAGTTGAGGTCATGTCTGAAACCTAAATTGACATGTCGATAATTCCTTATGCCAGCCACACACGTAACGATTTGCTTGCGCAAACTTAGGCTTGCGCAAATCTAACTTGACGTGTTTTCAAAGAAATTTGCGTGAATTTCTTGGAACACACGTAACGATTTGCTTGCGCAAACTTAGGCTTGCGCAAATCTAACTTAACGTATTTTCAAAGAAATCTGCGCAAATTTCTTCCCACTTGCGCAAGCCTAAATTTGCGCAAGCAAATCATTACGTGTGTGGCTCATTCATTATAATGAATTACTTAGTAAATATTTTTGATAATTGTTTTTTTAATTTTTCCTGATTGTTTTGTGTTTAATGTATGTCCATTGAAATGGTTTAGCATTTTTTTTTACTTGTCCTATTTTATTATTGAGATTATTACAATTTAGTTACTTTTATTTAATAGTAGTTATTTTCTCTTCTTGTTAAAATTTTTCTATTTTATGCAGCTGTTTTATTTCATGGATTCAAGCAGAATACCAAATGAATATCGATATCGATAAAAAAAATGGTATGAACGCCTTTTAGTCTTCTCTAGCTTCTAGGAAATAGAACAATAGCTGATCGCCCAGGCGAGCACCTATTGTTTTTTTTTCGTAGAAGTTACCTCGTCCCCCGCCAAAAGTGACAAACATTTTTGTTCGGAATATTGCGCTTCTCCAGTGATAATCTAATTTAAAATACTGTTAATAATAACAGTATTTTATTAATGAAAATTAATGAAAAGTAATTGAATAATCAGATGAGGGACTAAAACTGGTAGGTATCACAAAAATCAATAGATTCGTACCCGTTTTCGCCGACCTTTTCGACCCATGCTAGAAATAAACATAACAGTCAGTAAGTAACAATTCCTTATGCTAGCCACACACGTAACGATTTGCTTGCGCAAATTTAGGCTTGCGCAAGCTAATCGTTACGTGTGTGGGAAGTTTGCGCAAAGTTCGCAAAAGTGGCGCAAATTTCTTTGAAAACCCGTCAATTTAGGTTTGCGCAAGCCTAATTTTGCGTAAGCAAATCGTTACCTTTTTGGCTGGCATTATGCCAGCCACATACGTAACGATTTAATAAAATAAAAATTATTTATTTCAGACGTTACAGTCCATAGATTGTTAGTAATTAGTTAGTAACAATTTGTGCTTACCTGCTATGTTAGTAATGTTAGTGAGTTTCTTTAATTAACTTGTTAAACCTAAAGCCACCTCCACCAGGTGCCTCTGAATGAGACAGTCTGGTTTCGCAACAATCATTTTCAGGATGCCATTCCGACTGTTACGTAAACGTTGTAGTAAGAATGCTGCTTTCTTACGCATAATGGCATGAAAGCCATCCGTATGTGCTTCCGCGATTTACTTGCGCAAATTTAGTTTTGCGCAAGCAAATCGTTACGTGTGTGGGAAGAAATTTGCGCAAATTTCTTTGAAAACCCGTCAATTTAGATTATCGTTACGTGTGTGGTTGGCATTATGCACAGTATTCCGAACAAAAAAGTCTATCTATTTTGGCGGGGGACGAGGTAACAAAAAAACGATAGGTTCTCGCCCGGGCGATCAGCTATTGTTCTATTTCCTAGAAGCTAGAGAAGACTAATGCCAGCCACACACGTAACGATTTGCTTGCGCAAACTTAGGCTTGCGCAAATTTGCTTGACACCGCTATTGACCACACACGGCTCAAATTTGCTTGTAACGATATCATTTCTGTTTAGTCGATAGTATTTCTAGTAGTCCAGGTGTGTTGTGTTACGCGGTAATGGCATCCATTGATGACGCTTTGGCAATAGTTGGCCTAATAAACGCTACAAAAAAAAGAAAATACGTAAAATAAATGTTTGCTAATTTCGCGAATTGCCTTCTGAATCTAGCGAATCGGCGAATCGGCCGTCGCCTTCATAGAAATCCATAGAAACCAGCCAGTCAGTGCAGTTGCCGCATGTAGTCAGCTACGGAATTGTTCTTGGCATACGCCGATAAAGCTCCCAGTCGGCAAGATTTTTTCCGACATCTTCAATTGTCTTCCTTCATCGTCATATTTCAGCCAATTTATACAAAACCTTAATGAATTATACACATAAACATTCCTCATGAATCACTTCGTCCATTGGTGAAAATCGTATGAAAATCTGTTCGATAGTTTTTGAGTTTACCGCATTTAGGCAGATAGACATTCGCAGCGGGAGGACAAAGTTTACTTCAAATTAGTACTATTATTGTTGATTAAAAAAAAACTACTGAAATTTGATCACATGCCCCACACACGCTCAAGCGCGCAAACTCAAATTTGCACAAGCGTAGAATCGAAAATTGTAACTGCAGCCACACACGTAACGATTTGCTTGCGCAAACTTAGGGTTGCATAAATCTCCAGCCACACACGCAACGATTTGCTTGCGCAAACTTAGGCTTACGCAAATCTTACTGTGTTTTCAAAACAGATTGCGCAAATTTCGTCCCACACTCGTAACGATTTGCTTGCGCAAGCAAATCGTTACGTGTGTGGCTGGCATTAATCACACAAGGTAGTCTCGCTATAACATAAAACGAGATGTACCAAGACTGTAACGTCACAGAAGCAATGTGAGGAAAATACTCGATTATGAATTGAGTTTTATGTTGAATCATGGTTGGATCGAATGAAAAATCGATATGTAAGTATTATGAGGTTAGGATTTTTAATTTCAATAAAAACATGAGTAAATATTATAAAAAATATATTAACATGTGGAAGGTTATTGGGTTCTGTAGGTACGTAAGTTTGACGTTTTTGAACGCTTTTTACAGAATTTAATAGCACAGCTAGACATTTGCACGGAGCTCCGCGCGCCCTTATAACGATTAACGAAGTGCGTTAGAATCGTTTTGAAAGTAGTTTTTATGAACGTACATGGACATTTTGTTGTTGTTCATACCCAGAGGGGAAGTGTTCGTAAGGCTTCTTCGGCCATATAATATTATAGTGAAAGAACAATTAGTATTTTAAATAAAATTACCTATAACGAGTCAACAATAAACTTTTCCATCTATCTAATATCCTATATACATGTATATCTATATATATAAAAATGAACCCCTATTTCCTTGGTCACGGCATCACGCGTGAGCGGCTGGACCAATTTCGCTCATTCTTTTTTTGTTATGTTTGTTATAGTAAGGAGAAGGTTCTTAGGATAGGTAGGTGAAGGTAGGGTAGGTAGGTATGCAAGGAGGTAGGTATGTATGTAGGTAGGTAGGTTTGCAAGGAGGTAGGTATGTATGTAGGTAGGGTAGGTAGGTAGGTAGGTAGGCAGGAAGGGTAGTTAGGGTAGGTAGGTATGTATTTAGGTAGGTTTAGGTAAGTAGGTAGGTATGTAGGTAGGTAGGTAGGTGCGCCATAGATAAGTACTTAGTGCTACCCGTGCGAAGCTGGGGCGGGCAGCTAGTATACATATAAAAATGAATCCCTATTTACTTGGTCACGGCATCACGCGTGAACGGCTGGACCATTTTCGCTAATTCTTTTTTTGTTGTGTTTGTTATTGTAAGAAGAAGGTTCTTAGGATAGGAAGGTGAAGGTAGGGTAGGTAGGTATGTAGGTAGGATAGGTAGGTATGTAGGTAGGATAGGTAGGTAGGTAGGTATGTAGGTAGGACAGGTAGGTAGATAGGTAGGTAGGGTACTTTGTTATTGTAAGGAGAAGGTTCTTAGGATAGGTAGGTGAAGTTAGGGTAGGTATGCAAGTAGGTAGGTAGATATGTAGGTAGGATAGGTAGGTAGATAGGTAGGTATGTAAGAAGGTAGGTAGGTAGGTAGGCACGGTAGGTTGGTAGGTACGTAGGTAGGTATGTAGGTAGGTAGGTATGTATGTATGTAGGTAGGTAGGCAGGTAGGTAGGTAAGTAGGTAGGGTAGGTAGGTAGGTATGTATGTATGTAGGTAGGTGTTGGTAGGTGTAGGTAGGTGTAGGTAGGTGTAGGTAGGTGTAGGTAGGTGTAGGTAGGTGTAGGTAGGTGTAGGTAGGTGTAGGTAGGTGTAGGTAGGTAGGTATGTATGTAGGTATGTAGGTAGGTAGGTAGATAGGTAGGTGCGCCGTAGAGAAGTACTTAGTGCTACCCGTGCAAAGCCGGGGCGGGCAGCTAGTAAGTATAAAATAATTGTTCAATATAACAAGAGTTACAAAGAATACTTTCATGATCAAAATAGTTAGTCGCACTATACGCTTTTTGCTGGATCATTGGGCGCGAAAAATTTCGGCACAGGTCCAACCTCAACGAGCGCTCGCGCAGTACTGAATGCCAGAAGTCCACGCATCGTATTATAAAGCGATTTGGCAGGTTGTAATTACGTTTATTTTGAATTATATATATTTTTAATTTTTTTTTAATTATGATATTTTAATTTCTTATGAACTAACGTATATTCTGGTATAAATTTTACGTAGTAATCTTAATGTAGTAAGGAGAAATTCACTGTTAATTCTGAGCGTTTTTAGTAGATTTATGTTTTTGAATTTGATTTTTTTTACAGTTATTCCATACATATTTCAAAATTCCGAGGCCGCTATGAACTAGACCACTATTTAAGAGATATTATTATATTTTTTTAATTTCATTTGCTTATATGCAATAGTTCAATCCACGAGCTCGAAAAAGTGCCGTCGCGCATTTTATGAAAAACTTGTTTCGGAATTTTGGCTTTATTTAAGTAGATAAGAAAAAAAATCAAAAAGCGAGGCCGCTATGTACTATAATAATAACTATTCTCCACCACTCAATAACTCATGCTTGTCGAAGTCTTTCAGTTTCTAAGAATGAGAGCGCCAAAGTTGTCCATTTACGCAAAAATTAGGGTCAAAATGTAATAGCCCTCTCATTTTTTACTACTACAATGAAAGTATACAATTAACCCTTCCGCTGCTATTTAAGTTTGAAAAAGAAAATATTAAAAATTATTTTGAGCATTACAATAATGTTTAAAACGAGAAACAACCTTCATCATCATAATTTCAGCTGGAAGATTTCCACTGCTGGACATAGGCCTCCCCCAAACATCGCCACTTCGACTGGTTCTGTGATTCTCGCATCCAGCGGATTCCTGCGGTCTTCAGTAAATCATTGGCTTGCTGAAGACCGTAAGAACCTCCACCTTGAACCTCCACGCTTCGTCTTCCGGTACGTGGTTGCCACTCCAGAACGTTTCGGCCCTATACCCATCGGCTATCTTTTCTGCGAGCAATGTGGGCTGCCCACTGCCATATAAGTCTAGCAATTCTTCGGGTTATGTCGGTTGCCTTGGTTCTCCTACCGATCTCTTCATTTCTAAATCGATCACGTCGTCAATGAATCTCCAAGCATAGCCCTCTCCATTGCCCTTTGGGTGACTTTCAGCGTTCTAACTAAGCCCGTTGTAAGCGACCACGTTTCAGTTCCATAGGTCATCACTGGCAACATGTGAGAAGAGAAGATAAAGAGTACCTTCCCGAAAACCGCCCAGCCAAGGATTCGGATTCCACGATTGACCTCGAAATTGGACCTAGGTACCTAACTGGACAGTTTGTCCTAGGTTAACGTAGTCGTCCATAACTTCGATTGTAAAGTCTCCGATCTTCATGAGGGCCATTTGACATGAACTTAGTTTTATCTATGTTCGTTTTAAGACTTTCTCTTTCGGAAGCTCTACTGAGGTCATCGAGCATTGTACTGGTCCTCCGATATAGTAGTCATGGCTGAGACTATCTAGCCATCATGACTACTATATCGTCGGCAAACCGAAGGTAAGTGACGTAGTTGCCATTGAAGTTGATTGCTACGCCTTTCCTGTCCAGAACCTTGAAAACCTCCAATCCAGCAGTGAACAGTTTGGGAGAGATAACGTCTCTCTGTCTCAGCTCATCTCGCTGCAGAAGGATAATTTTCGAGGTCTGGTCCTGGAGTCGGAACGACATAGTAGTAGTGTTTTCATATGGACACTGCAGCACCTTGGTTTACCGAAAGTGCACCTGGCACCGTTGAAGACACTATAGTACAGCCTAAGTCTCGATCGAATCGAAGGCTTTCTTGTAGTCCACAAACGCTATGCAGAGAGGCAGGTCATACTCTTCAACCTTCTGTATAGCCTGCCGCAGAGTATGTATGTGGTCTAAGGTGCTAAAGCCTTTACAGAATCCGGCTTATACGAGGCTGGAAGTCGTCAAACCTGCGCGCGAGACGGTTCGTGATGACTCTTGAAAATAGCTTGTAGACATGGTTCAGAAGTGCGATGGGCCAATAATTCTTAAGCAGGGAATTTTGCCCTTTTTATAGAAGAGTACCACCACACCTCTGCCCGCCTGTGGCGTTTTACCCTCGAGTCTGCCTGCTATTGTAAAAGAAAAACATTTCCCTCAATTTTTTTCTCGTAATTTTTTTAATACATATCAGACCTTACTATACGTAACGCTCAATTCTCATGTCTATTTCTGCAATGGGCAATAAATGCTTGCGTCTTTAAACGAATGTCCAAAATATTGTTGGCAAAACATAATTTTTGGTACCTACTTTCAAACTCAAATAGCAGCCAGGGGGTTAATTGTAGACTTTCGTTGTAATATAAAAAAATGCTCAGGACGTTATTTTCCATAAGAAAAAAGCATTATTTTTTTCTGGCCGGCACTTTAATTTTTGGGTACGATTTGAATGATGTCCTTTATTAAAATAAAGAAAGAGCTCAAAGAGCCATAATCAAAGTGATGCTTCGAAAACCCTATAGGTTCCCGACAGACCCAGTTCTGGAGTAGACCTAGTTTAAAACGAATTTCCGGTTCTTCGAGTACGTCAACTAATATATACTTAGTGCGGCACTGCATGCACACAAATCTATTAAAAACAGACATGACTACCAAAGCCTGCTCTCAAAACATATCTTACACGTTCCTCTTCCTAATACAAACAGTCTTCTGGCCAGAAGGTGCCTCTTACTCATACACGTTCACATAACTATGCTAAATATTCTAGTTACAGCACCTATATAAGCATACATTATAATTGTTATAAAATTTATTTTGATACAATGTACCAATACAATTATTCTTATTCTGATCAAATGAATGCAGTGTGATGATTGTTTTTTTGATAATTTACTAGGCGGACAGGCAGTTTTCATTTTAAATACTGAAAAGTGTAGACTGAAAGAAAATATCTCTTATTTTCCTTTTTTTGTCAGTTACATATCTGAGAATTGTCCTAAACAAAGCCTATGCCTCTTCTTCACCATCCGTGAATTCATGAAAGGCAACTGAGGAATAACATCAAGAGGATGGGGACCAGCGTTCTTCTGTTTCCTATTGGTATTCGTAGGGGCCATTACCTTTATAGATGTTTTTATTATACTATAATAAGCAAGATTTTGCCTCAAAATAATGACAGCAGGTATCATCATCTGCCTAGTCTTTTCCCAACTATGTTGAGTCGGCTTCCAGTCTAACCGGATGCAGCTGAATACCAGTATTAGCACACCAGGTGTAAGATAAAATATTAGGTTCACTACTTCTTTTTACAAAGTCAAACCTGAATATATCCACAATTTATAACATAATCACAACAGTAACTCGACATATCCGCTACATAACCCCGACATACCATACATATGTTCGTCGGAACGTACCGTTTCAAGCCAGATGTCACTTCACAATACCAATGCACGTTGACACAGTACATTTTCATTGCAAATTCTGTCATCGTGCGACATACACGGAGGCTCCACAAACAGTTGACTTACAGTCAAACTTAAACGAACCGAAATGGACCCCGAGTCTCACGTTAAGTCGCGTTTCGCGAAAATATTCCAAGTTATGTACCTAGTCGTACAATGGTAGCATAGATCTACATAAATATGAAATTGAATTAGAATAATCATTGAATTTATTTCTGGACTAAACTTAGCTTAGTTGCCCCAATTTCGGTTCATACAGTGTCCAACACGATCGGTTGATTTTCTGAGCTACAAGTTGCCACATCTTCGAAACTTCGAACACTATGATCTGTTGATGAAAACTCTTCTGAGTCTGATTACATAATTTCTAAGTGTGAACTCCAGTACAGGGAAAACCCGAACATTTTCAGGAACAGAACAATATGAAATATTTTTAGAAATAAAACCGGTTGCTTTTTGTGAATCAGGGCCTAGAACGCACTGAATGTGTATTCCAGTTGCGATTCGTGACGAGTAACGAACCACGCACGTCTCCGCAGCGCTCGATCGTTCAGTCATGCACAACAGAAAAAAATGTATGGCAATAGAGGCGAGTTTCACTACTGAATCTCGATTGCAAAGCTGTAGTGCCATCAGATGTAGAGTATAAAAAAAGAAATAAGAAAAAATCTGTGCGATTACTGTAAATACTTTGCATTATACATATAAGGGCACTTTTCTCAGTCTTTTTTTTACTGGTACTCCCTTTAACTAAAAGTATAGAATAAGAGTTTGCTAAAAGTTTGATAGGTCTATGTACCTATCAAACTTTTAGCAAACTCTTATTCTATAGTTTTTTACAGGTAGAAAAAATATTGAAAGCAAGAATTAAGTGTCTAAACAGCCTGAAAAATATTAAACATGACTTATCATTACGCCTGTATTCTCTAAAAGTGTATCGGGGCTAGGCGCATCAAAATACTAAATCTTGTACTACCACATTTCGCCAGTTATGGCGAGTTATCCAATTGTCCAATTGCATGGGACATAGTTATATAAGCTATGTCCCATGAAATTGGTCGCTTGGATCAAATCGTAGCAAAGTCAAACAAAGTTCAACATGAATGATGTAACCAATATTTTGTAACGAAATTTTTATTTAAAAGAGTGTCCGTAGAGTTTCTTGCCCGTTCTTCTCCTTATGTACCTACTACGCTTTGGAATGGGCATCTAGCTTCATATTTTCTGACTGACCGACCTCTTGACACTTCAAAATTGCCTGTAAGTAATTGGTTTATTTGAAATAAATGCTTTGAGTTTGAGTTTGAAAAACCGTAGTTGAATATTTTTTTAAAAGATATTGTTACGAGGTCTGGAAATACTAATGACGAAGAAATAGTTTTTAAAATTTTTGTGTGTTTGTCTGAATGTATATTCCAGCATCACGCAAATACTACAGGATAGATTCTGTCCAAAGGACTGTGTGCAAAATACACCCAGCTCCGCCACAGTTAAAACCACTGTAGTTTTGAAGACATTACTTCTCATCAAAATTTGTCAATCAGTCCGATAATGTTAAGTTAGGTTAGGTGAAATCTAAATACAGGAAGGCCCTGTTTTTTAATTCAATAAATCCGAAAAACTTCGCAAGCAATGGAAATTTCTACTGAAGGATGCGGGTGTCGATCTCAGGACGAGCTGCTTCTCACACGGACAACTACATTGCTTAATCTCGCGTCACCGTCCTTACTCTCTGAATATATTGACTACTGAGACCAAAACTACAAACATAGTTATAAAGCGAAGTTTTATCACTATTAGTGTGAAGAGGTAGGTAGCTACTTTGTCTTAAATGGAATACGATAAGTTACACAACAAACTACACCTGACGCAAAACTTTTTTAGATTTAATTATAATTTAATAACAAATTTTATTTAGGTGACTGAAATAATGATAGCGGTTAATTAAAAGTTAGGTACACACATAGTAACGAGCTACACATCAGGAGGGCACCGGCACTGACGTATTATATTATATTCCGATCATGTATTCAATTACTGCCATATAATATAATTTTTCATTTGGTTGAGCCGCCTCGCGTGATATGTATTAACAATTTTCACTAGTTTATTGACAGATACGTGTATGTCATTCAGTAGGGTAGGTAGTTATTTAGATAATTACAAAGATAATAACTCATTTCGGTACAGAACTAAGTAAATACGAAATGCACAGGTAAAGTTTTAGATATTATTGCCTAAAATTATGGAATTATGGATACTTGAACTACACTTTTTAAGAAAGAAGAAGCTATAATTAACTAGCTGCCCGCCCCAGCTTCGCATGGGTAGCCCTAATTTGCAATAAATTAAAATTGCGGCTATAAATTGAGATTTAAACTATCCTATCTCTCAAGTTGGATCGAACTGCACATGGTGTGCGAATTTTATTATAATCGGTTAAGTGGTTTAGGAGTCCATTGAGGACAAACATCGTGACACGAGATTTATATATATTAAGATATAAAAATAGGTTCACACTTAGGCCCGCTTGTACCACAACACAACGCATTAAATATGTTTAACGCTAAACATATATTTAAAACCTCATTCTGTCTCTGACATCTTCAAACGATTGACTGAATCAGAACGATGTTTAAAAACTTATGTTCTTGCTGGAAATATTGTATATTCATGCTGATTGGTACTTTTACTACGAGTTTAATCTTCTAATTCCAGTAAATAGCTTAGAAAAAAAAACACTGTAATTTAAAAATATTAGTACCTGAAACGTAGTTAGGGGTAGTTAGAAGCACTACCGACCCGGGCTCTCTCCTACAGCCTTAGGTAACCACTGTTCTGAAGCCCAAAAGTCTGCCCTTCAGTCTTACCAAGAGATAGGTAGATATAGGTACCGTGTTAACCAGTAGTTAATTGCTTTGCTTTATATTTTGCTGAATATTTTACGAGCGAGTAAAATATTTAGACCTGAGGGGGAAAATCGTTATGAATTATCTATTGTTGAAAATTAATAATGAAATCAATTTTTTGCGCTAGTACCTCACCTCCGCCGCGAAACCGCAATAGTTTAATTTAACTGGCTCGCGTCATGTTCCTCCCTCGAGTTCCGCTACTCTAATTTCGTGTAGCGGAACATGACGCAAGCCAGTTGAATTGAACTACTGTGGTTCCGCTGCTATGGTTTCGCGGTGGAGCTGCGGAGGTGTACTACCGAGGCTAATTTTCATAATCAAGATTATTCAGCTTTATTAATTTACTTGTATGCTTCTCTTTGCTTGGGAAACTATTTGACGTTTTTATGAAACGTCCTTTCAGATTATTCCGATAGAATTTTGGTCAATACGACCAAGCATCAGGAATAGTCGAAGATAGATATGGCGTATTGATCGAGTCATTGATGCGACAACAATTTGCCGGTCCGCTCGGCTCGAGTGCCGCTATGCAAATGCCCGCGCTCCATTTTACGCTCGGCCCGGTGGCGGCTGCGGCGATAGCGGGCGCCGTCGGGCGGCCGGGGGCGAGGGGCGCGCTGCATGCCGGATGTTCCGCTGTCGTCGCAGGAAATTGAGAGCGTTGCATAAATCCTGATCCTACAAACCAAATTTGATTCGACCTAATCCGGATATTGATACGAAACAAACACTGCTGACATTTTCAAATTTTTTCACCCGATATTAATTTAAATTTTTATTTTCACCACATTTGATATCTTTAAGTCTAGCTAAGTGAGTAAGTAGTAATTGAGATTACTTAGTTATATATGTTTTGAGGCATTCTTGTGGCGACCTCGCAAAGTAACGAACAACGCCAGCAGAGTGAAATATTGTCGAGAAAATGGAATACGTGCAAGCATTCACTGAGTATTCGATGCCTGCCGATGTCGGGTGGTGTACGGTGATCTTTATATTATATCGACGAGTATGACCACCGAAGGTAAGTAAAATCATTCAGAATAGGAGAACATTGAAGGAAATTAAACAGTATTTCAGACTGAATGTTTTTCTTCTTAGCGAGTTGATGGCAATTTATATAGAGTATTATTTATATAGAGTCAGCCCAGAATTTGGCTTCGAGTCTGGCACCTTCTGTTGTGTCCATCAGCCCCTGCACCGTGCAGGAAACAGTACACGCTGAACACGATGTTAAGTGCCCCATTGATGTATTTTTAATTGAAGCTGCAGAACATTCATATCTGAATGACAATCATTCAACTTAACACCGTCAGATTCAGAAAATAATATTATAGATATAAAAAACTAAAATGCATTAAAAAGTATAAAATATTATGTCTATCTGAACCTGAAACATTTACCTACATGTTTAAAATTAGCTTGCCAATGTTGGATTTTGACTTCCACGCGAATGGACCCGCAGGCACAGCTAGTGAAAATTTTAAAAAATTAAGAACCTTCCTCCAATTTTTTTATAAGTCCGATGAGAATTTAAAAAAACACAAATTCAATTTGTATCAAGAATTATTTGTGACATATAAATTGCTAATTCTATAAACCAGCAGGATAAACGAAGATTAATCTCGAATCCGTTTGAAAAAGTTCACAAACGAATCTTCCGCGAAATTGCCCGAACGAAACAAATATTTTTTGTACTATTTGCGAGGAAAAAACTGGATTTGATAAGAAATTCCAATATTTAAAATTGCTCGTCGGCTCTTCCCACCTGTTCTCTGTGATTAAAGTGCGTCTCTGTTCCGAACACTCAAACTGAAGGCGACGCCAAATGCAAATGTTAGCTTAAAGAAACCTTTTGCGGTGAACCGAAGGAAAAAAATTACACGCCGACTCGTCTAGTTCGTGTGTCATTTTATCATTTACGTGTATTTTGTAAACACAAGACATCAAAAGGAACTCTTTGGAATAAAGCAAACAGACTTTTCTTTCATTCGTTCGAGCAACACTAATTCAAGGCACTTAGTTGGCAGACACACACCCATACATGTACGGCAGTACAGCAGTACGGCATCAACACACACTGTAATGTCTAACAGGTCCAAGTGATTTTATCGACACTGAATAGAGCTAGGTACGGGGAGGGTACATTAAATTCAATAACACGAGTTAGGGAGTTCGACGCTCGCTCCGACCGTCCTCAAAATAAGTAAAGAAGGAAAGTTTCGAAAAACTCCGCTCAACTTGTACCATGTTGTATGTGTACATTTTTTGTGGGAAAACTAAAATAATATGTTTTTATCAGTCAGATGTTCTGCGCGTTTGTTGTGATATTGTCATTTTTCTATTGTAGGTTTGGTGTCTTCAGTAATGCAATTTTTTTAATTTACTACAGAATACAGAGTTTAAAAAAGTTTAAACTCATTACATACCCAATTGTTAAATTGAATTTTTAAGCTATTGCATAGCTTCTATCGCGGGCCTTGAGCGTGGAGACCTAATCCAGAAATTTCGTAACGAAAATACTACCTAAGAAAAGAGTGTTTTGTATTGAAAATTATGTTTAACTGCTTGACAACAAAGTTCAAATTTACTTAAACGAATGATACGAGAGTGTTGTATTGAAAATTATGTTTAACTGCTTGACAACAAAGTTCAAATTTACTTAAACGAATGATACGAGAGTGTTGTATTGAAAATTATGTTTAACTGTTTGACAACAAAGTTCAAATTTACTTAGACGAATGATACGAGAGTGTTGTATTGAAAATTATGTTTAACTGTTTGACAATAAAGTTCAAATTTACTTAGACGAATGATCCTTGACTATTAATAGTTAAATTAAAACCTTTTTATTAGTTTGATGTTCCCGGCCATTACGTTGTGTCAAGTTTTAAAAACTGTAAATGTGAATAACAGTTCCTGTCAATGTCATCATTGCTATTTCTTGTATTCGGGTTAATATTTTACAATTGCGTAAGTTGATAAAAAATGCTATGCAATAGCTTCGCCGGGGCAGTCCCCGAGTGCCACACGTCTTTTTTTTTTCTTACACAATAGAAAACAAATTCACTAAAATAGTAACAGTACGTCGTCTGAAATTGCATAATTTGTACATCTCGTTTAGAAGTGAGTACATGTTGTCGGAGAAGTTTTTTGTTCAAATTCCAATTACTTATCTATACATCTATACAAATAAATAAAATTGAAGTGTCTGTTTGTAATTTCAAAATAACATCTTTTTACTAAATGCATATGAAAGTATATGCGATTCATACAACAAAAATACATTTTTTATTTTTTTTGTCTGTCTGTCTGTCTGTCTGTTTGTTCCGGCTAATCTCCGAAACGGCTGGACCGATTTGGACGGGACTTTCACTAATAGATAGCTGAGGCCACTGGGCGTAAAATAGGCTCGACTTTTTATCCCGATATTCCCACGGGAACATTTAAGGGAAATCTCCGAAACGGCTGGACCGATTTTGATGAGACTTTCACTGGAAGACAGCTTATTTCATAAGGATTAAAATAGGCTACTTTTGTTTCAGAAAAAGACTTAGGGTTTTGCGCAAAAAAATTAAAACCCATGAAATCTGTATCGACACAATATCTTTTTCATCATCATCATCATCATATCAGCCGAAAGACGTCCACTGCTGGACATAGGCCTCCCCCAAGCACCGCCACTTCGACCGATTCTGTGCTTCCCGCATCCAGCGGAGCAGGTATCCGCTGGATATCTTTTTACATCTTCTTAAATAAAATTGAATCGGTTTGTAATGTCAAAATAACAGCTTTTTGTTGAATGCATAATTATGAAAGTATATACAATCCATACAACAAAACACAATCTAATTTTTTTTTGTCTGTCTGTTTGTTCCAGCTGATCTCCGTAACGGCTGGACTGATTTTGACGGGAGTTTCACTGGCAGCTTTAGAAATAAATAAAGTTGATGTATGGAATTCCACGCAGGCGCAGTCGTGGGTAATCTTATCTTAAATAAAATTGAAGTCTGTTTGTAATGTCAAAAAATAACAGCTTTTTACTAAATGCATGAAAGTATATAGGATCCATACAACAAAACACAAAAAAACCTGTCTGTTTGTTCCGGCTAATCTCCGAAACGGCTTTTTGACTGGAGTCTCACTGGCAGCTATGCAAATAAAGTTGATGTATAGACATCATCGCGGACGAAGTCGCGGGTAACAGCTAGCTTTGTATATAAACCTACATGGGTACTTATGAAACGTCAGAAGCTAGGCGCACGGTTTCAATTGATTGGTCGTTTCCTATGGAGAGGAGGCAAGAAATTCCACGATAAGAGCGCTAACATACTGGGACTCCATGGCGACGTCGCCGGCTACGTATCTAAACAATTCGTATTGGAAAGTATGACAATTAACGCACTTGGTTACGGTCTGGCGATGTCGCCAATTTAGAAACGTAGCCACGACCGACCGGCCTCTACGTGGAGACAGGATACACTGGCGACCTGGCGACGCGTAGCCGAGTTGCTCGTATTTTGAATACAAGTAAGATACGCCTCGCTCACTCAGTGGGATCACCAACCGATAGCCAGGACGGACGTCCGCGTGTAACTGACTATTTATTTGGCAACCTCATTTGGTTACGGTAGGTAGCCAGGGGCAGCGGTTATAGTCATGGTCGTAGCCAGCAACGTCGCCATGACGTCCCAAAGACATAATCAAAGTCAAGTAATTTATTTCAATTAGATTCCCAGTGTGTTAGCGCTCTTACTCTTTTAAAAATAATTAGGTTTAACAATATTTTCATATTACAGTGTTAGTATGACAGGACAGTGTAGGCCCGTCAACAAGTATCAGGTACATAAGAAAATAAATTAAATAGTTCATACAATACATTGTTATTCTCTCCAGACTTGGGATAGTTCACTTGTTAGGACGTTCCTATCTCCAGCCAGTCGTTGTGTGTCTATCACTGAACTAGTAAGTGTCCCGCAGTTTGCTCTCTAATTTCCACTCACAAACATGTTAACATGTAGTTTACTACAAGTACCTACAACTTCAGAATATGCTCTCGTGTCGCTCCCTAAGCAAACAGCCCCTCGTATAAAAGCTATTAATATGATTAAGTTGAAAATTGCTGCTAGCAGTTAGGAGCTACTTGTACGTGCGAGTTGTTTTGATAATAGTCTAGGTACAGAAGCTCATTTCTTTGCTGAAAAACTTCCTTGCAGTGTTTTTCTTATAAATAATTTTCACTATTTCTGAATTATTATTTCAGTGAACTACAAATAATACGTGTTGTACAGTATTTATGTAGGTTTATACAATACAAGCAGTGTGCCCGATAGGATTTCCCATCGCCAACTTCTCAAGAAATCAGTTAAAAAAAATCGATGATCATATTATAACTTTTACTTCTATACTTATATAGAAGTCACGTCCACGTGTCTAACTTCATAAAGGACGAACTTCGTTACAAACTCTAAAACTTTAAGCCTAGAAAATGAATTTAAAAAAATACTTCCTTAGTGCACACCTTCGTTATAAATGGAACTCTTGTACATTTCATGTCTAGACCCAGCGTTTGTGCGTTGTCTGATAGGGAACCCGAATTAAGCATTTTTAAGTATTACTACATTTTCAAAAAATCATTTGTTACTACAAATCTCATATGAAACTGCTGAAATAGTTATTGAACCCTACTATGAAAACATCGCAGGTATATTTTCGAATCTATCCTGACGTAGAAAATCGACGTGACCTTTTCAGACACCCAAAAAGTTTTAGAACGAGTTCTTTTCAGCGATCACGTAAAAATCTACAAGGCTATGTACAGGAAAGGGCTTGGAGCCGGGAGTGGGAGGCCGGGAGTGCAGCGCACTGACGCGGCTCTCATCAAGCCATCATTATGGACGCGCCATGTTTTTAAAATGGGTTTGGATTGCGCATAGCCGTGGTCCAAATTAATCCCCTACTACAATGTTGCTACGTTAAATTGGGATAATCTGTTTTGAGGGAAATATGCTTCGTTATTATGAAAAAAACTTTACAAAGCTTCAATATTAATTATTCGCCGCTGAACCTTTCCGTCAAGCCGTGACTTTCGTCGTGATTTTGCATATAATTTTCTACTCAATGAACGTAACCCACTGTGTGCTAAGCCACAGCAGGAATTATGAAAAAATGTTAAGTGCTATCTGTGGTAACTAGATAAGGTAAAGAGGTTCTACTCTGAGATATGATTGAGGACTTATTTATCTGTATTGTCATCCTGATGTTTTATTTAATAACATTTTTATGAGACTGCCGTCTAGAAACGCATGCGAAATAGAACATTCTTTCCATCCGTTTTCCTTATCATCCGCATAGAATATGAGAGACCGTCGACAAGACATGCAATATTTTATACAAACAAAATACCTCGAGCAGAAATTTAGACTAAGATATTAAATAAAATAGTATAATTGAACTGTTATCGAGATACAGTTTCGGGTTGTTCGAGGTTCCGTCGGGTTGTCTGCGAGGTTCGTCGCGGGCAGCAAAAACCGGCACAATGCGGCACAACTAACGACGAGGGGAGCACCTCCCCCCACCCTCACCCCGCCGGGAGGTAATAAAACCACGCATTCCACTTGCAAGTCACGGACTAGATTACCGAGAGCCGCGACATCCTTCGATGTGCCGATCGCCGAACTGGTTGGCACACATCCGATATAGCGATGATATTGAGCAGACACGGGAAATAATCAGATGGAAATGAATGGAGTTGTAATTGAATGGATGTTCTATTTTATTATGAATGAAAATTTATTTCAGAGGTTATTTTAAAATTAACTGGTTGCATTCTACCTATCCTAGACTCTAGGGTAGAAACCAGTTCTAGAACAAAAATACTAAGACACATCCGTTGTATACTTACTGAACTTCATAGATTAAAAACCGGTTAAAAAAAAGCCTGGCTAATTAAAACTACAGTTAGGTTGAAACTATTAAACTGTAAGCTTGGTTTAAAAGAAAAAATAGGCCTCGTCCTTTATGACGTGCAAGTGACATTAGGGTGGTGAAGGAATTACGAGATCGACTATACTTAAGTTTGCCAAAAAAAAAGAGTTATCAAACTACATAGCACTCCGTTCAAATACAATACGAAACGAACACATACATGGCAAGACAAAAAACCGGCAAAAAATCCGAGATCAAAGCAAAATCACAATCGGTTAATATTTGACCATTGTTGCGAGCACGAAACCAGAGCAAATTAACAGCGAACAAAGAAAAGAATGTCCTATCAATAAGTGGCGGTGGAACTGGCAAATTGAATTGAATAAAACACACAAGTCCTCTAACGAGCCGGTGTTTACCCAAGTGGACACTAATTGGCTTAGCCAGCGGTCGCCGACGCGCCTGCACAACGGAATAAAGAAACTTGAACACACTTTGGGCAGGAGGAGGCATTTGGTTACTTTGTAACATGATCCCCTGGATAGTTTTTGTGATGCTCTATAATTCAGTTAGGAATTTTCGCCCTGAAATTCGGAACTTACCAGCTACGGAGCGCAGTAAATTGGATCTGAAACTCATTGATAAGATCGGGAACAAAGTAATTTACTGCTAGACACACGGGTTTTGTCGTTGCAGCCACTTTAGACAGAAGGTGAAAATGCAATGACTCTTTTTACCTTAACTTTGTGGCCAGGTACCAATTCTGGAGGTATTAGTAGGAGATAAGATATAAATGTGTCGTTAAAAGGATATTACTGGCAAGTTCAAGTAAGCTTCTAGAAACCCTTAAATCCAAACTAATCTTAAGACTTGCGAATCGTTTTTATACCATATCTGATTACATTTACTGATTCGTTAATTTCGTTTAGCATTATTCGAGCAGGGTAGTTTCGGAATGAAGATGCAATCACTGTAACTGGAGGAAAGGCCTGTCAACACTTACTTGACCTTCATTGTTAACTACGAACGTTTAAGAAAAACAAAAGCTAACACAAAAGAAAAATAAACTATCTTTGCAAAGAATGTTTAAAGAAAGCAATATACCTGCGAGTAGGTTTTTAATTTGGTTCATACAACAGGCTCGCCCGCAAGGCAAATATAATTTACTGTTTCTTTTTATTATATTTTGCTTTAGTCGTTGAAGAAAACAAATGGAGAATCCGTTTATAACAAACACCGCAGAAATGTAATTTGCGTGTAATATTCTCATTTTCAACAGTTCAAAACATAAGTATTGCGTACCTAGGAAGCGATTAAAGTCTCAGGCAATAAAAGAAAAATAAAGGTAAAATATCCGGCTAAAATTGCCATTGAATAGCATATTAGGATCAGGAAGCACCTTCTCTATTTATCACGATTTAAAATGTGACTAAATACAGCATCACGATGAAAATGAAACCACTGGGATACGAAAATAATAAAGTCTTTCCCCGACCGCGCAACAATATATTATATATTTTAATATCATGTGTATTACCAATACATGAATGTTCTGTGTGCAAAAGTAATTTTAAAGGCTATCACAGAAGGCGACGGGCGTGGGGCGACTGTGGCGGCACCCACTGACATCAGTGGCTTGTATCTTGTGCTGAATTTGCATATAAATTGTATCTTCTGGTCATAGCGAGCAAGATGACACGCGTCTATGATGTGACCGCAACGGTAAACACAACTGCATATTTATGTCCACACTAATCAACGCCCAAACATGTTGGCAGAACGATAACGAAGTCTGTAATTTCGTAGATAATAAATTATTAGAGATTATCATTCGTATATTTTATACAGATTTTTCTAATTATTGTAATCTGTCAAAATTACGCCATAAAATTAATGAACATAAACGAAGAATAAACGAAGCCATCACAATCCACAATTTTAATGACCCCAAATAAATCTACGTGATCGTTACTAAGCAAAATTAAAGGTTATATTAGTCTTCATCAGCGCGCTTCCGAACGATGCAGGGCAATAAAACGATGAAAAGAAGCTAATTTTTCAGCAAATCATCTCCGGCCACCATGAAGTCATCAATATTCATTTTGCGGCGCGCCTCCGAAACAAACACCTTTGCGAAGGAGCACAACGCGCTTCCTTTGAGCGAACTATGCCGGGGGCGCGACCGGCTAACTCAATTTATTTGGATAATTGGCTTGTTTCACTAACGTTCTCGACTCACATCAATTAATTCAGTGTATAGCGATAGTTTTTTGATAACAACGTGTAATAATTTGTTTTCATACCTTGTAGTATTTTGGGTTCTGATTTAAGGGAGCAAGAGATAAATATATAGTAGTTGTTTACTATGTACTGTAACCTAAAACCCCAGATACCTAAGAAAATACTCACTATGCTAATAATAATAAGTTGTTTTAATCACACGAACACACACGGATATCAAACTTTCCATATATCTTTTGACTGGCCCTAAAATCCAAACGGATATGTCCAATGAAATATCAAATAACACATTGAAACGGTCATCTATGGGGAATAAACCAAACATAATGTATTCGAATCTATTGTTTGTTTGGACGTCTCCACTGTTTGTGATTATCAAATCACTATGCCATTATGGTCGGGGCTATTAATATTCTGAATAGAGAGCGGAATAATTTGGGGGTAAGTCCAGCGTTCGGCTCCGCTCGTATTAGCAGGAGTCTATCGGCTACGGCTACCTCTATCCGTGCACTGCGCTGCGCACCGTCTACGTGTGCATTCGTCCGGCGTAGTACACTCGTAGCGAGCTCGTAGCACTTCGTAGCACATCAGTAACTTCTTACTAACTCGTTCAATTAATGTTTGTATTTTGATTCAATTTGAAAACTAGTTAGTAAAGTTTTCATTAGGTTAACTAATAAATTGAAACATTCTACAAACAATATTTTATTTTCGGAATTCACTGCCTTGAAAAATGATGTGAACTCTAGTTTAATTATTCGTATGTTTGATTATATTAACACGTTCATGAATTAGCATTTTATAAAGTACCAGGCTTGTACCAAAAAAACAATGTAAAAAGGTTTTTATTTTCAGATAGATTATGTTGACTGTCTTATAATTGGCCCCAAGTTTATTAATATTCATGTCAAGCCTGAAATTAAATAGTGCACGCACTAACAGAACGTTTGTGAGCAACACATTTTATTAGCCATTTGCTGAATGATTTCTTTAAATAAGTTGAACAGAATTTCAGTAGATTGTAGCTATTTGGTGTAGCCAGTGCACGTACGCGACCGCAACGTCCAGCTAGGCCGTCATTACTGCGGCTCAGCGCCAAATTGCGATATCCGCTGCCTTCGCCGACTGACCGCCTGCACCCACCTTGCAGGTAGTTGGCGCAATCAATTTTCTCATTTCAAATTAGTACTGTTTTGTTTCACACAATTGTAAGAGGAGTTCGAAACTCATAAGCTTGTAAACTCTTTAAAGTGCTCGTCGTTCACACAGCACCTGCAGTAGTTGTAAAGTAAGGTTGAAGGTGAAGAGTTCGTCTTTGTACGGCGTTAAGTTGGCGTGGCGCGCTCCCCACGCTGTCCACAGTAACAAGCCACTCCTGTTTATTTTACCGCAATGAATTTCCTTGCAATATTTTCTTCATTTTTTAATTTTGAATACATTTGAGCACAATTCTCCGTGGCGGTTGTGCGCCCCCGGCAATCTCCAAATTGCCTCTTTATGTGCAGATGTTCCGACCCTCGGTTTTTCCGTCTTTTGAATGTCGTTTTGCTGTTAAATAACCTGCTCCTCTATTGTAATTGGGGTTTGCAAGTTTACTTTCTACTTCCGATTCCATTGTCACCATAATAGTACTAAGTGGAATTGAAAACATTGCGAAGAATTGTAATTTATTATATTCATTTTGTGATTTGAACAATTCCAAGATTGTATTATCCTATTAATCCATAATTACGCTCTAAGGAAAGGTTGTATATACCATGCTATTATTATAAATACAAAACTAACTGTCTGGTCATCACCTTTTCACGCCTAAACCGATCGTTATGAGTGCCTGGGACCTAGACAAAAGACATACTACTTCCATTTTGGATATTTATATTAAATTCAAAATGCACGCAGACAAAGTCGCGGGCAGCAGCTAGTAGGTAATAAAATCACAATACTCAAGTACTAACGGGATAATTTCATAAAAGTGAAAAGCCACAATAACCAAATGAAATTCTTAACCTTTACATTTATTTGTATTTTAACTTTATTACGTCTGCCTTTGTATTCACAAAAACGCAATATTAATAACAAAAAGTTAAGTGGGGCATGCGGCAGCGAGAACTGCTTTTTACGCGAGTTCTTCTAAATTTAATCTTGGGAGGGTAACTAAAGATCACAATTACACGTTTTACAAGATTCCAACTCATTTATTTTTCTGCGAACAAATTATTTCTCGTGAAGCAAATTAATTCCTTAGCATTATACTTCTTTCAAGATCTGAATAAATTTGAACGAGATTTCATAAAAAAATAGACGGGCTGAGGGCCCGCGGCTAGCGGCAAATTACGTCTTTATTTACAAGTGCGTTCCTAAATATTTTCTTCCCATTGGAGAGTAGATATAAGTATAATTTATTGCTGTAAAGACAAAAAATACTTCAAACAAACATACACTTTAATGCCTACATTAACGTGACCAACTTTTTTTTTGTGTGGTAAATCATCAAATGACTTCTCCCGCTCTGGGCGGAGCGGAAGGACGTGTCAGACTCTTACTGACTAAAACCCACCCGTGTTCCTTCCCTTACCTTGCCAGGGGCCACGGTTTCCCCTTGGGATTACCCGCAACCCCGGCAGGCATCGGCCCTAGCAGACCCCGACCAACGTGACCACCTGCAGGGATAGCCCTGCGGGGTCTGCTACTCAGGCCATCGACTCGAAAATAAGAAGGATACCTGAATGACCATACTTGATTAATTTTTTCAAAGTCAGTCTTATGTGTGTTTATAAAACTGGAGTATTTTCATACGTCTGGACGGAGGAAGGATAAAAAACACACAAAACTGTCGGTCGTCTCAATATGTCAACTTACTAACAGACTTCTTTCGCCCTCACATTGAATGTGAAATTGAGATGTAGGCATGTACCTAATTACTATCATTTATTACACAGGACCAATGCTTGGATAAGTTAAATCATATACCAGTATCACGTCTAAAACAAGAAGTAAAACATCATAATAAATTGTAGAAACAGAAAAATAAGAAATAAATAAAGCGACATGACAATAAAGTTAGTTTATTTTATTAGTAGAAACACAATCATCCCTTCTCGCCAGTTGCTCGCTCACGCCTCAGAATAAGAAGTATAACTGAAAATGAATTCACGTTATAACACCTTATTATTGTGAAAACTAATTCACCTTCATAAACTATAGCTGCGGTAGACATGTGAGTTTTATTACACATAAATTTAACTATTCGTGATGTTAAATAATACACGAAGAATATTTTATGAAGATCTTTCTTACAACTCACTTTAGAACATAGAATCATACAATAAAATTTAATACAACCTCGCGTTCTAGAAAAAATATAATTAGTCTAGATCACAGAAATCTAGATCTTTGTCTTTCGTTGTTTTCTTTATTTAATACAACCTTGTCTGATGTCTGGAAAATACGTAACTAATTCAAAATACATAGGTAGATAGTTATTATACTTACGTAAGTAAATAGTAGTTATACTTACTTCTGGATCTTTTCCATAAGAGCATTTGTGTACATCAAATGCTCTCTGGCATTTATCTTTGTCCGGGGTATCTAAAACACAATTACTTTACTTTAGTTCAATTACAGTGAAACCTGGATAACTAGGACATTAAAGGACCTGCAAATTTGTCTCTCTTAAAGAGGTATTCCAGTTACCTTGTGTCTCAGATATCCAGGTATAAATAAATATTTGTCTCGTTTCAGACGGTTCTATTAATAGAGGTTATTTCAGTTATAGAGGTGCGATTATTAAATAAACTAACGTATTTTGTAAACATGAGTTGTTCAGGATATTCTAATAAACGTACAGGTTTTAGTTTTTCTCAGAACATTGAGACTTAATTTTATCTTTCTTCTGAAATATTCTACAAAGAATAGTTTTTGGCACATTTAATTCGACACAGACTTAATCGCGTGTCTTTCCACTTTCATAAACGGATATCAACTTTAGTTTTTCACGCACTGATAAAGACTAAAGCCTTCGTTTCGGCATATTTCAAATAAACATCATCATTAGATAGCAAAACCAAACTAAAACTGGAGGTCATTTAGGCACAATTAGGCAAGGGCGGAGTTTTCGGGTAGACGGTCCCAGTTAAAAAGGTAATAAATTCACGTTATCTCATTTACAGACGTCAATACCTACAAAATTTAATGAAAGCAAATTAGAAAAAGTATTTTTTTAAATATAGCCTCAGTAAAAGAGATAAAATACACTCGCTGTCTCAATTATAGAGGTAATTATGACGATAAAATCGAATTAACGAATTACAAACCCAGATATAGAGGTTTGTTTTGACCCGTTAACAGAGATAATTCTGTTCTAAAGTGTCGGGACCTCAGCTTGATTCCCAGCTATGGAGGTTTCTCACTTATCCATGTCCCACTTAATCAAGTTTTACTGCATAACATAATAATCACTACATAGTATTAAAAAAAAACAAAGTCGCTTCCCGATGTCTGTCCCTATGTATGCTTAGATCTTTATAACTGCGCAACGGATTTTGGTTCGGTTTTTTTTAATAGATAGAGTGATTCAAAAGGAGGTTTATATGTATAATACATGCATAATATAGTAGAGACACACTGAGAATTTAAGAGGCTTAGTGATGTCGTAAATAAACACATTTTTTGCGCTTACATTGCAAACGCTGGCTGAACCCTACGAGATAGATCAAAATAATATATTACAGTATTGTAAACCTTAAAAAGTTACAAAAGTTACAAAAAAGTCCGCAGCTATTTTGACCGGTATTATATTTATCGTTATCCAATAAAATATGCTATTTAAATTGGGCATTTAATTTAGATTAAAATATGCCTTGACATCATATCATTCAAATGAATACTTTAATGAAAAGATAATGCAGATTCAAAATTACGCGTCAAAAAATAATTATGGTTGACGACAACGCGGGCGCAGCGGTAGGAGTCAATGACCTTTTCCTGGGTTTTTAGATATCTCATCTCTGTAGTACGTACCCGTGGGATATTTTCCGACATCCATGCGGGCGAAGCCGCGGGCAAAAGCTAGTATAAAATATAACGAACTTCAGCCAAAATTAATTGGGCGCTTAATTGTATTGTGATTGATTGACATTCTTACATTTTTAATGTCTTACACTAGCCTCTCACAGTGAAACTGATATTGTAGTAAACCATGAGCAATCTATAATAATACTAATACTATTATATTATATTACATTTTAAATAAATGTATATAAATAGATGAGTCAGAGTGGCCGGGACATCGACGCGAAAACTGTTACCATGGATTCAGTACATGATTCTGAACCTCCGCGTAGAAATTATTCGTCGGTTATTTAAAAAAAAGTTTGTTTGTTTGTTTGTACATTTGTACGTAGGGGATAATATCCAGAACTAATAACCCAATTTAAAAAAAAGCACTGTTAGAAAGCTTCATTATTCAATATTATGATTTAGGCCTTCCTAATGAAATGTTACTTTAATGACTCGGACGTAAGATAAGTTCAAGAAATACTAGAACAAAGGTCTAGTTTGTATGATAATAATTCCGTTAAGCTACTAATTAATAATAATTATATAAAAATCTTGGAAAAATTGGAAAGTAACTCACATTACTTTAAAAGTCATTTATACCTAAAAAACATTTACCACTCACCGAGATGTTTACACCCAAATATCATTTTGCTTGTTCTGTCGTAGTACTCGTCTGGTATCAGACTGACCAGCATGTCGTAGTCCACAGTGTCATCGTCGTCTACCTGCACATGACAAATAATATTTCAATCAACACAATTACAGTAAGTAATCTGTATAAAATCTATTAACAGACATTCCTAGTTGTTACGCAAGTCAAAAGTCAAGGTAGCATTGCGTATACGTTAAAATACAAAGCAAACAAATTGAATTAAAAATAAATTAAACGTCTGTTTGTATCTAATTTCGTACACGACAGGGTGAAGAGAGAAACAAACAAAAGACAGATAACTCACGAGGCTCGCTTCCTCCATCAGGCAAAACATATAGCACTTCAATTTCGGGTCCTCCTTAAATATGCCGTTTTCGCAATTCGTTATATCCTCTGGGGGCAAGTAAGAATAAAGACTCTTTAATGTACGCAAACATGAGACATTGTATTTGAAAACAATGCTAGTGGGGAGATCAACTCGAGATATTAAGAGCAGAAAAAAGTAAAAGTTTCTGCAAAACTTTATATGATCATTATTAAAATAGTTAAAGTATTCAAATATTATTTTGTTTATTCGATAAATAGTGTTGTCTTCTGTGAGCGCTTGCTAAGGCTGTAGCTTAGCCGCGCCGATTGCTCGGCGTCATTCGCATGCTAACATAGAACAAAGGAGGAAGAAAATTTTCTTTTGAACGCTCACCCTCTGCCACCCCTGTTTTACCAACACACTCGTCGTGAACTGTTTGTATTATTTCTTTGATTTCGTCACTGAAAATCTGAAATGAAAATAATGGAAATATAGTTAACTTAGATGTTTTCAATATACTATGGACGCTGAATTTGACACTTTTATAAAACAAAGTGGCGAATTTCAATTCATGCAATATACTCATTTGTTCTCAATTCAATTGTTTTTTGTAATAGCAAATGCAAAGTTACTGTCTGCAACAAAAGTGCAAATCCGACCATCTCGCATCCCCAAGCGATGCCTCAAACTACTAAAATAGGTACCTCCACAACTTGCCACACATTAGAACTACAAAGTTCCCGAGATTTCCTTATTAAATCATTTTCTGTGTAGTGGGCGAACCACTGAGACACCCCGGTCTCTTGATCTACACGACTACCTTTGTGAACAAGGGGGGAAATAAGTCGTTTCAATATTAAAAATGAGATAACATTCTCAAAGAAAATATTAAGTCGCGGTTCCCCCGGGAGCAACCCAATGCGCATCAACTTGTATCATAATGTTAAATATTAATTTAAATGGTGAGGGACTGTCTCCATTGTGACCTTTTGTGTTCTCTTATTTTAAATAGAGCATATTTTGGAGGTGATAAGTTTGTGTTACTATATTATATGCCGATGTCGGTATATAGTAAAACACATGTGTGTGAAAGAAGATATTTGGTCCTGAGATACTGTCATCATATTTTTAAATAGTCATGAAACCACCTAGTTTTCGCTGAAGAATGCGTAAATAATATGGAAGTACTACAACCGGGTGGTTAGAGCCTCCTGAAAACGTCACGGTTCATTAGAAATGCGTTATTCGACAGTCTGGCAATATTCATGTTAGTGCACAATCATTTATTATTGGAGACGTTTTCATTTCTCTTTTGAACCTGTTTTCAGGAGTGTGAAAGTATCGTGTATCATTGGAGATGCTCTCCGAGCGGCTAGCGGCGCGGCGGCGGCGCACACGATGCATTACGTATTCGCGCGGCGACGTTGAGCAATATCTACCGTGGCAATAGTGTCGCGCGCCGAGCCTTCACCCATCCATCACACCGACACACCGCACCTCCGCAAACACTTCATAAACTTATATTCACAAGTGACAAATGCCCTACTTTTTAATATGATAACTTTCATCGATGCGATTCTTAGTGCGTTTTGTAGACTATTTTAAAGGCAAGCATTTGGCTTATGAAATGAAATTGTTTATTCTGTAAATAGAATAACGGAATCATTTTACACGTCATATTAAAGAATTTTAAAAATAAGCTAGATGAAGGCGGCGTTTCATATCCTCTGAGAAGAAAGGCCGAAAGAAACTCAGAAGTCTCTTTTACAGAGAGTCTCTTTTAAAGTCCAGACATAATCTTGGTCAGACCATATGTATACCATATCTTCCGGGTTACCAGTTCAGTTAGGTGTACCTCAAGGCTCAATACTGGGTCCATTCTTGTTCTTAGTGTATATCAATGACTTACCATTCTTTTTAAAAGGTATCTGTGAAGTTGTACTGTTTGCAGATGATACCTCTCTTATTTTTTAAGTAGACAGGAATAGACATGATTTTGACGATGTAAACAGTAGCACTCTCAATGGTTACGGATTGGTTTACAACAAATAACTTAGTTCTCAATTCCAAGAAAACGAAATGTATAAAATTCGCTTTACCGAATGTTAGAAATCTAGGACCCAACATCGTCTTAGATAAAGAGGTGCTTGAAACTGTGGGCTCGGCAGTTTTTCTGGGCATAACAGTAGATGCTAAACTTCAGTGGGGCCCACATATTTCAAGTCTAGCGGGAAGGCTTAGCTCGGCCGCCTACGCTGTCAGGAAAGTAAGACAATACACTGACGTTGATACTGCTAGATTAGTCTATTTTAGTTATTTCCATAGCGTTATGTCCTATGGCATTCTGCTGTGGAGCAAAGCCGCTGACATTCAAAATATATTTGTTCTTCAAAAACGAGCTGTTCGAGCAATTTACCAGCTTGGTGCCAGAGTTTCTCTAAGAGATATTTTCAAGGATATTGGTATTCTCACAGTGGCATCACAATTCATCTTCGCCAATATCTTATATATTAGGCAAAATATACACTTATACACTAAAAACAGTGATATTCACAATATTAACACCAGAAATAAGGACAAATTACGAGCTCCTTTTCACCGGCTTCATAAGGTTCATAACTCATTTGTTGGGCTTGGTATAACCTTTTATAACAAGCTACCCACTTCTCTGCTAGATTTGCCTTTTAATGCGTTTAAAGCTAAAGTAAAATCCAACCTTTGTTCAAAGGCATACTATTCTATCAACGACTACTTAAACGATAAAAATAGTTGGTCGCCGTGATTAACTCAAGACAATGTTTATGTTCTTTCTCCAGAATTAGCTTACCTACTGACAGGTTATATAAGTTATATAATTGTTTATTTTATTTGACTGTTTAAGTCAATTTATTTTTTACATTTATTATTGACATAATCGACTCATTACAATGTTTTTGTTGTATTGCATTATGTGGTTAGCTAGCGACCTCGACAATAGATCATATATTATTCTTGCCTAACTGTTGATTTATTTTTACTTCGATGGTCCTAGTTTATCATAATTAAGTATGTGACTTCGAGTTACAGCTTTATTAGCTATAATGTAAGCGGGCACGCCCTTTATGCCTGGAGGCTTTATAATTCGGGTATTAAGTTCTATTTACGTTTTTAGTTTTTATTTTCGCTTGAGTTTAGATTTCGATATTTTGTTTGTTGGTACATTGGCGTGTGCTAGCTGTCATTGTGGCAAATATATTTTATTTAATGTTTTGTGTTGAGTAATGTAAAATATTTGCATACTATTGTATAGAATCAAGTTTTTTTTCTAACTGAACAGACAGCTGTTCTGCTGGGGAGTTTGTTGCGCCACTTCTTCTTTGCAGCAAAAACACTAGGAAGTGGTGAAGGGCGGGCGTTTTTGGGGGACTGTCTTATGTAATTTTGACGTTCGAAAAGTGCTGATTCTCAGCCTAGTTTGAATAAATGACTTTTGAATTTGAATTTGAGGAGCATGTAGATTAGTGTCTGAAAGGGAGTTTTGAGGAAAGAACCATACAGATTTGAGTGGACTTGTCCAGTCAGTGCAAGCATTTGTCAATAATCGTGGAGCTTAACTCGGATCGGAACTTAAGGAGCTCAACGACTCTTGGTACCTACTTAGGCCATTAACATCACATGTTCAAGTTTATTTTTTATTTAGGAATAACAAGAAAACCTACTTATTTCATTTCAATGTGACAAATAAGTCCAATCAAGTTATACACTGCTACGTTTTGTCTCGAATTGAACAGATATTATAATATAATCATTACAAACTTACCGGTTTCTCTTTACCACCATAAGCAACAGCAACCAAACACATTACCACGGGCAGCGTTCCTGTGAACATGGCGCCGCTGCCTGTGCGCCAGTGGACGCCTCGCTCGCCAACTTCTCTTATATTAGGTACCGCCAACTCCACCCCAACTAAATCACACAGTTAAGGCACATAGTTAACGCGCAGTTATCCAAAGCCAGCAATTAACGAGTTAAAGGTGTTACGCTACTTGCAGCACAAGCGGTAATCATGAGGCGGAAACTTTTTGAACCATGAATGAGTAAGCAACTAGCTAAATACACGGTGCAACTCAGCCTTAAGATAACTTATTAAGTATTCTGTCTGACACGGTGGGAAATATCAGAAAGGTGAACGTGTAGTGGTTTTCTGAAAGATTTGTTCAGATTATTTGTGGAAAAGTTATTCACAACTTCCTGGAAAGAGAAGTATACAACAGAAGTAGGTAGGTACTTGTACCATACAACACTGCTACGAACATTGGCTGAAGCCTTTACATAAAAAGATGCAGTCTGAAAACCTATGATCCAAACACAATATTTATTATTATTCATTACTATAAGTACCTCGTGATCTTCGTACCACGTGAGACAAAATTTTGATTTTTCGATTTTTCGGCTGTTCCTTTGGGTTTTTCCTAATTATCTTTTATCCACAACCACCCCAGTATTGAGGCGCACAAAACAAAGAAAAGAATTCAATTCGGTCGAGACATTTTCGAGTTTTTGCGAGATTAATGCACGGCAATTGATTTATACAATGTCGCCCATGCGCATATGACCGCCCGTAATTTTCTGAATATTCATGAAAAAATATCGAAAATAAACTTCAAAAGGGGGGGTCTATCTATAACATTTTTCACTAGTTTTCTTAAAATAAATACACAATTTTTTACCGAAAAATGTCTTCGATTCCGTTTTTTTTTTCGTAGTCGATAATTTTTTGTAAAAATTTTAATTAACCTGTTAAAATAACTCATAAGCTTTTGGAAATAATAAACAGAATCCAAATCGACCCATAAACTTCGAGAATGGGTCAAAAAACAGAAAGCAAATCTTTAAAAAATTAAAAATTGAATAACATGAAAAATGTTATAGATAGACCCCCCCTTTTGAAGTTTATTTTCGATATTTTTTCATGAATATTCAGAAAATTACGGGCGGTCACATGCGCATGGGCGACATTGTATATTATATATATATAGATAAGATAGATTAAGTCACTAAGTCCACCTTTGTACCTTATTGTGTGTGAGACGTTTAAATAAGTAAATTAGTAGCAAGTCCTTGACTTAGCAATAAATAAAATTTTAGTAAAAACCTTATTTAAATCTAAAATTTTATATTATACTTTTTAGCATTACAATTTGTTTAAATATCTGTTCTATCACCTTCACTTGAAAGGTACAGTCACGAGCAATAACATAGAAACGCCATGAAACTTCAAATTCATGTAGCAACAACAAAATCGCAAAAATAAGTATGCTTACTGTGTCCAATAATTATGTAAACGTTAAATTGTGTCAAAATTAACTACACATTTTTATCAAATATTCGTTAACAATAGATTACCAAAAAATAATATTAACTTTTAGTAACATAATTATGTACCCAAGGAAATATCAAAAACATGTTTACAGTACAGTTTCGAAATTATGTAAACAGTTACAAAGCAGCAGTTTCAAGCAGTTTGAGCTTGGAAATAAGTCGAGGATCGACTTCGGCGAAGCAAAAAGGAGGGTTATGATTTTGACCGGTATGTATGTATGTATGTATGTATGTTTGTATGTATGTTCATCTGTAACCTCATAACTTCTAAACCACTGATCATATTTTGGCAAATGAGGTATCGTTGAAAGCGTCTTGATTGTCCGCTGGTTATAGGGTATGTGACATGTACAATAAATTCAATGTGGCGCCCTCTAGAGGACATATTATAGTGACGAACGAAAAAAAACAATTATTAAATCATATCGTGTCGGTATCAAATGAAAGGGCTTGACGAGCACATTACAAATATGTGTATACCTATATATCATATTGTCAAACTAAATAAATATGTTTAAATTGTTAAAAACATGCAAAAGTGAGACTGCTACGTACGGCGCGGCTGTAAAATTAATACATAGAATACAATTAAACCTAAACAAAAAAAAAATATACCGGCTCCGCAAATAGGTACTTAATACGAAATTATAACCCCAAAATAAATAAAATAAAACGTAAGTTTGAAAACTAAAACCCGACTACTGAACAATATAAAAAATTCAATCAATCTTCCTAGCCTTTTTCCCAACTATCTTGGGGTCGGCTTCCAGTCTAACCGGATGCAGCTGAATACCAGTATTTTACATGGAGCGACTGCCTATCTGACCTCCACAACCCAGTAACTGGGTAATACGATACCCCTTGGTAAGACTGGTGTCAGACTTTCGGGCTTCTGACGACTCGTAACGACTGTCATAGATCCACAAATGACAGCCGGGACCAACGGCTTAACGTGCTTTCCGAGGCACGAAGGAGTCCTCCAGTCATCCACTGACCAACCCCGACAAGCGTAGCTTAACCTGATGGATCGACCCGTGCGGCTTGTTATTACTTAGCTATGAGCGAACAATATAAAAAATTACGCTCTAAAAAGTATGAAACAAGAAAATATTTCGGACAGAAATCAAGACATAGGTACAAAAATGGTCAAAGTAAAGCCGTAGTCGCATGCCTGTCGGCTACAAAATTATAATGGCATGCGACTACGGCTTTACTTTGACAATTTTTGTACCTATGTCTTGATTTCTGTCCGAAATATTTTCTTGTTTCATACTTTTCAGAGCGTGATTTTTTATATATAGATAGGCTTTATTAATAATGATTACTTTTGGTAACGAATTACAACACTGATTCTGTAAGCTCTTGTTTTATTGTAGTAACCAACCACTATTTATGTATAAAACTGTAATGTATTCACCGCATTGAATTAGTCGCTCAGCGAGCAATTTTCAGGGTTTCTCTTAGGGATAGGGTCCGAAATAAAATAATACAGCAAAGAACAAAAGTATCGGACATAGCTAAGCAATGGACTGATACAGGCTGATGCTGATTGTATTAATCATCCATCACTGAATTCGTCCAATTTTAAAACCATTGTATTATACAATGGTATATGAATAAACTTAATAAAAACAGGAAAAAGTAGGTATACACTTTCAATGTAATTTTAATGTATTCATGACAATTTCAATAACACGTATACAATTTCTATTACATGTATACACTTGTGTACATGTTATAGAAATTGTCATGGATACTTAAAAATTACATTGAAAGTGTAAACTTTTTACTGATTTTTGTTGCGTTTATATTACTGTGAAACCAATGTATACCCAGTTTTGATAGTTTCGATGGTTAGGAAATTTAGAAAAAATTGTCGTACAGTTATTTTTTGAATGGTAGAAGTTAAGATATTTTAGAAAATGTGACAATGTATATATATTATTGCTCGTGACTGTACTTGGTAAAGACAAATCCAGAGAACCAACACGCGCATTTACACAAGTCAATTAAGCCAACCAAGTTGAACTATCCAAGTCATGCTATACTTAAGAACGGGCTACCATAATTGAATGCGTATACAAAATTTCGTGCCTGTGCTGTTATCCGCTGAGGACATCTCTCGTATGGAGCCAATTCTAGGTCAGCAGACAGGTAATGGTGTATGAATGCGTACATATAACATTAACTGTCTGTGCTGTTGACCGTTTAGGAGTTCCCTCGTCTGGAACAATCCCTGAGTGCAGCACCGAGGTCATGGTATACTTTAGAAAGTGCCATCATAATTGAATGCGTATAATTTTTTATCTGGAGTTCAATCGTCTGGACTCAATCCCTGAGTGACGCACCTAGATTATAGTGAACTTTAGAACAGGCTATCTTAACTGAATACGTATATAAAATTTTGTATCTGTGCTGTTAATCGCTGAAAAGTTTCCTCTTTTGAAACCAATCCTGAGTGCAGCAGTAAGGTCATGGTGGTCTTTAGAACGGACTTTCATAATTAAATGCGCATATTAAATTTCGTGTCTGTATCATTGACTGTTGTTGAGTTCCTTCCTCTGGATCCAATCCTAGGTCTAGAATCAGGTCATACATCATAAAAAATGCATTGTCTTCAAAACTAAATCAGCATGTAATATTTCAACTCCATAGGATTAGAGGAAGTGGTTTTAATTCAGCTTGCAAGATTTGACCAATAATACTAACTAACAAGGGATGTTAAATAAAAGCTTGTAAAAACAGACGGGATTCTTTACTCTTGAATGACTTCCAAATACCTAGTTCGTAACGATTATTTTTACTCATCTTCGACCGTCTAATAACTGAAAACTATGGGGACAGAATTTTTTAATGACAGTTTCAGGATTTTATATAACCTTCCTAGTTTACTTATCAGAATTAATCATTAAATCAAGTAACAAAAACAATTTAGTATCAATAATTTAGTTACAAGAAGCGCACGAGGGACAGTATTTCCTGAGTCATTTTCCCACTTTGGAACAATCATTGTTTCCATCGTGAACAATGAAAGGGATCTTACGTGTTTTTGTGCGCCCTCCTCTATTGTGTGCCCTACACAATAATAATTATAAAATTAATGTCATAATTTGCTGTGTTCGCTGACGTAGCGGCCACAATGCGCCCCGGCGATATCACACTTAATGATTATTAATGGTCCGAAGACAGCTTGGAAAATCACGCTTAACTTGTACCTAGTTATAGGTGAGCGAGTTTATTGAACATTGAACTTAAAACGAAACCTTTTTATCATGTTTATTTTATAAACATTAAAATGCTTATATACAATATTAACACAACTAACTATTTACACTAATGACAGGTTATTTACTATGTCGGAGCGGTTCTGTTATAATGATGACCTTTAAACCCCTACACCCAGTCTAATTTCTTTATAAAGGCGGTTCATGATGGTTTCAACACTTCAGTAGGACCAACGGAAATAACATACCCTCGTGGACCGAGAAAACATCCAATTAATTGACTAACTATACAAATAATAATAAATGTAGGTACCTAAATGCATTATCCAGTATTTTACCTGCTAGATAAGCGTCGTCGACTTGAAAACTAACCAAATGCATTAGAATTTCAAACGTAAAATCAACAACAGATACATCGAATATTAATTAAACATAATCTGTTTGAAACTTTAAAGTATTTCTTGTTCTGAGAATTAAAGGCCTTTTGTTCTTGTTAGCCACAAGGCTAACCACTAGAAGTCGGTTAAAAATGTATCAGAGTAGGTACCGGTTTCTATTGTTTAGCGAAAGAGGTAACAATGTCCCTCCAGCTCTCCGCTAGGGGAACAGTAAATATGTAATTTGTGTATTTCACAAAAAGATAATGCAATAGTTTTAAGATCCCGGAAGAATTTTTGTAATCTATGATTTAAGTTAGATTAGTTTTAGTGAAAAAACCTAAGATTTGTTAATTGCAAGTTTAGTTAAAAATAGTCTTTACACATCTTAAATAAAGCTTATTTTCAACTTACTGAAGATTTTACCCGAAACCCGGGAAAAAAAATATTGTGGTAAGGAAGTCTCCACTTTCTGTCTCTGTTTTCCGAAGTTTAGGCAAATATATTCAGCCTATTCCGATCACTGATAATAACTTTTACTATTTGGCACAAAAAAAAAAGATTCCTACTAGACATTTAAACTACAACTTAAATAAAATCTTTTAGCCAAATGTTATAACAGAATTTTTAAACGACTGAATAACAACTCGACATATTTTTAAATACTCCTTAATGGTACGCTAGTCGGGCATTCTTCCATACAAACGTAGTATGGTGATTACTCCTCTGTTTGACGGTGTACGTTCAAAACTAAAAATTATATCAATTTGTTTTGTCATTATCTAGCCCTGTATGGAAGTAGAATTGGAAAAAAAAATTGGTTTGGAAGTTATGAGTGTCGAAACTTCTATATTTCAACACTAATTTTAACTCTTGTTTGGGCGTAAATAAATAACTTATGTAGTAAGAAAATGGCAAAATAGAAACCGTACAGTGATAGGTAATTTATTCAATAGTTCAAATAATTTTATTTTGAGGAAATACATTCAATAATTTCTACAAAATATCTATACCTACGCCCAAAGGTCTGTTCATGAAACTTTACGCGCTCGTTTTCGTGATAAATCATTGTCTATTTCACTAAATAAATTAATAAAAATATAAATAAATCAATAAAAAACAGAAAAATAAATACTTAATAAATAAACTAAATAGATAAATAATTAGACTAATTAGCATACATATTAGGAACGCGCACCAATGAGTTCGAGCCGTCGACTAGCGTACCCTTAAGTTAAAGCCAAAATTTGTACGCCATACCTAAATGGCAAAACATGTAGCTACTTTATCATTTAGGTATACCTATTATATAAGACCTGTAATGTTCACTCATGTTTTACAACATAAATATATCTTTACCAATTAATCATTCCTACTCGTATAACGGGAAACTGATCCGTACTTCGTAGAGCAACATAGTGTTTTTTTTTCAATATTCGATTATCTTCCACGCATTTATACCTATGCCGTGTTCAATCGACATGAAAAATCCATTAGACTTGTTTGCGTCGGCGACTGGGCCGATAGGCGTCGCCAGTGACCGTGCATAAGAGGATTTGTTGCTTGTCGGTTGCATCATGCAGCTGTGCATTCGTTAGCTGCATGCGCAGTCCGATACAACGGGTATTCGATGCTGAAATGCGAATTGTGTTATTACAATGAAGCGCTATTGTTTGTCTTTACGGCTGCAATACTGTCATCGGTATATTGGATAATAATTTGAATATGATAGCCACTGCAGCGCGTTGTAGAGCTTCCGTCTACCTTTCGTCCATACTGGGTAATATTAGCGTTAACCTGATTAGATTGGCTTCGCCTAGAGACTTAACTTAGTGGTGACAGAATTGTTCAAATGTTACTAAGTTAATACCACTACGTCAGTTCAATAACATCAGAAAAATTAAACTCTTCTGTGAAAAATTTCAAAGTTCACGAAGTAAACACGACATCTAAAACGTTCGCTAGTGAAATTCATATATACGACATCCTTGCAAAACTGTTGACTAGTTTTGGTAGGAAAGTTTTTACAATATTTCTATTGTATGTAAACTCGTCCGACTATTGCCGCGCGGGGTAACAAGTAAACTTTCGCATTCGTAGCTGTAGACGCGCATTCACATACACCAACTTTGAACGCCCGGCTGACATAAGGGGATGTCTTATGGACGTGTCAACAACGTCTCTAATCATGCTGAAAAACTAACTATGTTTATAAGTAATTCTATATTTAATCTTTTTTTTTCCACTAACTAAATCGTTTTTAAAGTATGTTTTTACTACCTACTTAATAAAAACGTGGCCTGTATCGTGACTAGATGATTTATTTAACATACGCAGTTTCAAGCCTCAGATAATTTAATCTACCAAATAACGCAAAATACTTTCTAAGTAACAACTGGATGTATAAGTCCAACTGCCACAGTTCAGATAGTTAAAGGTGTTAACAACCGGAAGTTTAACAGTGAATCATAAACACAATGGGCCCTACAAAACCAATAAATTCGTATTGTTTGACCACTATAGACAGGACAGGCCAACCGAGAAAGAGCAATTGGATTGTCTTCCGACCCCTGCACTCGCTGACAATAAATGTTGGCACTGGCAACTCTGTCAGGGACTAATAGTTGAATAAGTGTGCTTGGTATAGTACCAGCAAGGAGACTGTGGGGAACTACAGGGTGAAATTGAAATAGTGAAAGTTGTTCATAATGATGAGTACCCCCTTAAGAGGTGTCGCATGAATTTTTACCCTGTATATTTGGTGCTAAATAAAAAATGGTTAAATATGGGACAGGTTAAATATTAAATGAGTGTGTACAATGACAGTACGTATTTAGGTAGGTTCCTACCATAGCCATAGAGGATTTTACTGAACGTTAGCTTAACAAAAGTGACCACTCACTCTCTAGAAAGAGACAAAGCGACTGTGCGGCCAATATCTGTAGCAGGTACCACCAAAGAGACAACTACTGGCCGCGAATTCGCTTTGACTCTCTCGTACTTTTCGATCTATATACACTGCACGACTGAATACGGAACGCTTAGTACATTCGTTATGTCTATGGTTCCTACCAAAGTAGTAGGTACCCATGATTATGTATTCTATCAAATAGCCTTAACGTTATTAAGGTACTTTCACACAATATTCATTTTAACTTATAGGATGTCGTTGCCTACCTACTTACTTTATAAGTTAAAAAGGTTTGTCGTAATATTTACAAGTTAAGTACTCAGAAAATACCAGTATAAATAATGTCAATGGACAACTAGTACATAGTTCCCCGTATAGTTAATTCCAGGAACGACTAATGAAAACGCTTTCAGCAACAGAAAACACCTTTGAAAGCTTTACTTTTGATTTAAAAAATTACATAACTAAAACATGGACATCATTAATTTGTAAAGCAATAATCATTTGAAGATAGTGAGGAGAGACAAGTGGCGAGGAAGTCGGAGAGACGTCATTACCGCAATCAAAGCCGAAAGCCGCCAGCCCCCGCACCCGCTAACGACGAGTGCTCTCGATAAAAATTAAAAACACGTGCAAGCCCAGCCTGAGGAAAGTTTTAATGAGAGTACACCGACTACACGGCTCTTTCGCGTACAGGTAGATATATATCTAGGTCCGACTCGGTTACACACATGCTTCATAGGTAACTGCGTATTTATCTAATTACGACGGCCCCTAAACATGGAAAACAGAACGGGCTCAAGTACTTAGATAAGGTAAGTAGATAGATAAGGTAAGCATCAACTTTCACGGAGAAAATGCCACGTAAACGTAGATGTACAGTTGCATAGCTTACATTTTTCCCTTTTTCCGACTATAGATATCATGAACATTCTGGCTGAAAGTAAACTATATAGGTCAGAATAAGAATAAGTAGGAATAATTTATTGGTCCATTGTTACAAAATAAGTTTCAGTAAATAATGATATTGTATGCTTACTGTAACTAAAATATTTAACATAGCATTAAAACAGTGGTCCCCAAACTAGGCAGCGCCTGTATCTTGGGGGCCTGAGTTGCGGTATCATAAATTTTAATTCGTAATATGTTTGTGTTAACTTAAGTTTAATTTCAGGATGTTTGAAAATAGACAGAATAGTTCATTAAATATGGGTAGCGAAATATCAAATAATAATAAATTGAACAAAATCAAATAATTAGGTACCATAAGCAGTCATTTCTAAATTATAAAATGAATGGACGAAACTTTTCTTTCCAATCCACCGTTTAAAAATACATCATTGAATGTTGACGTATCTACACTACCTACTTACAGAATTTTAAAAGTGTATCGATAGCTAAGGATTAAGAATTTAGGTTATGGAAGGATATCCTTAGCACACCCTGAGGGTAATTAATTATAGAGATGTGAGTTTTCGAAGTGAGCCGATACTTTATTATTATATGCCTTTGCCTCGTGTATATTTAATCGTTTCGTACATAGTTACGCACTAATAATACGTCAAAATGCACAATAACCTTCTTATGCCGTGATAATATAGAGTCTTCGCCGTGAATGTGCCGATTAGGTGCGAAGTGAAGACACCTGATATTACGGGTCGAGTGTAATTAAAAACCAGGGCATTCATTATGCGAGCATCAACAATTTTCAATTATACTGAGTCACTTACACAGACATAAAATGTCCAGTTAGGGCTATCACAGCCATGAAATATTGCCTCAAAATAGCTTCAAAAGTAATAAACTTTATATTATACCTACCGACACAAAAATATAAAAGTCCAAAACAGGAACCAGACTAGTTTTTACCATCAGACCAATTTATCTAAAAGTTCAATAGATGTGTTAAAATCTTCTATCTAAAACGGTCAGTTCGATAAAAATAAAACTGATTTATAGCGCGCGGGTAAAATCTTTTTGGCAAGGTGCATTTTCCATTTTATGCATATCGGTACGTTTTCAGGCAACATAAAAAATCCATTAGATTTGTGCATTGGCTTAACGAGCGACGACGTGGGGTGGACGCGGAGAGGCCGGCCGGGCGGCGACAACCCTCAGTTGACCGTGCGTAAGCGGCTTTATTGCGTTCCTATCAGCATCACCGAGCTGTAATAGACAGGTGAACAGTCTGATTGCCGTTTCGTGTACCCGTTCCGATCCAAATGCATGACAACAAGGTAGCAAGACACTTGCGCGAACCCACTTGCGCGATATGATATTTCCGCGAATAGACTTTAGCGCCAAAGACCACTTGCGCGAAAAAACATTTACGCGAATGGGCTTTCGCGCGAATAGACTTTTGCGCCAAAGGACACTTGCGCGAATAGACTTGTGCGCCAAATGACACTTGCGCGATCCAGGCGTAGGGGTGTATACTGTGATAGTACAGCCACAATTCGCCAGTTAGAGGTATGAGGAACAGGGTGTAAATTCACTCATACTCTATAGAAAAGGGAGGCTTCTCCGACCAGACGGGTGTTATGTCTGGCGGGCAACTGCCCGAAAGATGATTTTGGATAGTCTATCTATGTCGTTCGCACGGTATAGGTACTCTAACTGCGCGAGGCAGGATTTTTGTGACGTCATGTCTTTGAAGCATAGTTCGTATGTGGCGGTGTAACCGCTACATGTTCAAGTTACAGACTAGTAGGAAATAACTAGTCTAATTAGTCGTCAAAGTTCATATTATATAAATAATCATAATCAGCCTATTAATGTTCCCACTGCTGGGACACAGGCCTTCGCCTGATCTTTCTCCGGTCGTGTCGGATTGCCATCGGGGGTGAGGGTGAGGTAAGAGAGAGTGCTCCTGTATCAGCACACACTTGTGCACTATAATATCTCCCTCGTCGACGGCTATTCTCCGCTGAGATTGGCCGCCATGGCCAAAATTCGATCTGAAGGCCGATTCTCGTACTTAAAAAACGTTCACTTTCTAGTCGCAATCTGTCAAACTTGTCAAAAATGTTGATAAATTAATTGTATTTTTGACAGATTACGTTCTTAAAAATTACGCGAATTGCCTCTCTGTTGGACTATTATTATTACTTACATTTTAGTAAATAAAAATTGTTTCCTGCGTGAATTTTGTTGAAATTGCGCCCTTTTTTTACTTTGTCGTGGGTTATCACGTTATCACTTCCCATTATGTAATTCTTAATAGTGCCACTAACGGATCAAGTACATAAATAGGTATGGGCAGTGTAATTTTTCAAAATAAACGAGTTTGAGTCCTAGCTCGCACCTAGATTTTTCCAAAACCTCTTGATGCAGTATAAATATAGGGTAAGTCATTAAAATCATTTCCGATACTTCTATAGAGGTACGTATATTTCGCTATTACATACTTTTAGTTTCGAATTTGGATTTTGGCCATGCTCACTTGAAATACGCCCTGTAAAAATGCGAATACAAGTAGGTACCCTTAACCTTCTTCTTTTTCAAGTTGGTTAAATACATTTTCATCCCACCATCTCGGAAAGAGTATTTTTAATCTTCAATATCTGAGTGGAAAAGCCGTTTTTATTCGCTAGAGGATAAAGTAAATTGAATTTAGAACATCGTGTGCACTAAGTTTGTGAATTAAAAAAAACATTAAACCTATTTACTGCTACCTCTATGGTGCCGAATATATCATACAACTTTTTTTTAATTTTTTTAAAAACTCAGACTCGGAACCTTCTTGGTGTTCTTTTTTCAATTTGCTTTGTACGCGGTTCTTTACGCGGCATTTTTTCACGTCATTGTTAAACCTTTTATTAAAAACAAGAAACTTGAAAACAAGTGAAAAAACTAAAATGAGTGATTCTAGCGACGAGGAAGTTTGCTTGACGCCAACAGAATTGACTGAAACTGTTAATAATGCGCAAATGAGCTTTCTCCCTCAACAATCACGCGAGAAGTATTTAAAACAGTACGATATGTTCAACACGTGGCGACTAGCAAAAGGAGCCAAAACTTTCTCAGAAAACGTTTTGCTGGCATATTTTATAGAATTATCCGAGAACAAGAAAGCAAGCACTCTATGGAGTACGTATTCGATGCTAAAAGCAACAATAAAGATGAAAAAAGACAAACATATCGATACCTATCCTAAATTAGTGGCATTTTTAAAAAGAGCCTCATCTGGTCATCAACCAAAAAAATCGAAGGTTTTCACAGTATCTGATATTGAAAAGTTTCTTAACGAAGCACCCGATTCCGTATATTTGGCGGCAAAAGTAAGTCAGTTGCACATTCAGTATCTACTTAAGTATATTAATCTCAATTAAATAGTATACTTAGTAGATGTTGATAGGCATAATTATGCGTTCATATCAATTTTATTCATTTATCTACTACAATACTCTTTACGTTACAGGTTGTTCTTATTATTGGAATAAACGGAGCATGTCGAACTAACGAACTAACACAACTTAATGTCAAAAACATTGAGAAACATTCAGATGACTTACTATTAATTAATTTACCTAATACAAAGACAAAAAGAGACCGCAACTTCGTCATTCGCAAGGAATACGTAACGATTGTTGAGAAATATCAAGCCTTACGCCCGCCTAACACTCCAATCAATCGATTTTTTCTACAGTATCGCAATGGAAAGTGTGTTAGACAGCCTATGGGTACTAATAAAATTGGCAGTATCCCACGAGAAATAGCAACATTTCTTGAACTTCCAGAACCCCTGTTGTACACGGGTCATTGTTTCCGACGAACTTCAGCCACACTTTTGGCTGATTCCGGAGCTGATCTCCTGTCCCTTAAGCGCCACGGAGGCTGGAAGTCCAATGCAGTTGTAGAGGGATACATAGAGGATTCCATCCAAAATAAGTCTAAAATATGTGAAGGCATCGTAGGAGCCATTACACTGAAAGAGCCTCAATCGGATCCTTGGACTGGCCCTTCTACATCAAAAATAAGCCGTTATGAAACACCTAACCATCTCCCTCTCTCTCCAACATTCACGCCAAGGGAATCCGATGAATCGGTACAACTATTAAGTATGACAGATAGTTTACCGAAAAACAGTACACAAGTGACTAACACCAATATTACAGTACCAAACAAAAATATTACACTCAATTTAAATAACTGTAGCAACGTTACTTTAAAATTTTCTTAATTATACCTTAGTATTATTTTGTTATAATTTAAAGATTATTCTGTAATACTTACCTGTTATAATGTAGTAATTAATACCTAAACTGAAATAAAAGTGTACCTATCTTGTGATTGTAAACGTTTTTTTTTTTGCATTTAGTCATTTCCTCGCTGAGGTGGAATGAAAAGTTACGTGTTGCACTCGAGTGCAAAGATTTTTCACCTCGTGCTCTTTTGATTCCCTCGCTAACGCTCAGGCTTCTAATTTTGAATCACTCGCTGCGCTCGTGATTCAATTTTAGAATCCTTCGCTTGCTCGGTCATCAAAATTGAACACGCGGTTAAAAAGCAACTTTGCACTCTTGTATAACAAATAACTATTCTATCTCATGATGTTTCAATTAAACTTGGTAACTCGCAGCTGGTACCTAATGGCCTAAGCAGAAGTGTCGAAGCTAATTTAACTAAAACAAGCCATCATTATGAATTTAGTGCGATATCAGCAACGAAATTGAGCGCAGAGGTTCTTAATTAAGACGTAAAAGTGTTATTGCTAATTTTAGATGTGTTATTTTCTGTCTCTGCCAATTTAACAAAAAAAAATACGGGCATTTCTGTTTTTTTTTTTAATAATGATAGTTCGATGGATGTTACATAACTAAACAATTTGTTTCCTTCTTGTCATCAATTCTGTTTAGTTCTGAGTATCCCAACGATGTTCTTATTATGCTACTTAACTTTTAATCATTAGCTATTTTCAAGTGTTTGCTGTTTTCAAACTTCTGAATACCGCCAACCTTTCGCAAACGGGTCAACTTCCAATTCAAACAATAAGCAAAGCTTTAAGGTTCGTTGATTGATTTAGAGATATCTAAATGTAAAATGATTGCTACGTTTGAGTAATTTTCTGAATTGATGAAACCTAGGCAGTCAGATTTCAGAAAAAATGCCATCAATCCGTCAAATATTTATATATATTCACTATCAAGACAACGAACACTATCAGGGAGAATAAATATTATTCTTGCTAAATATCTATACATAACATAACATCACGCCTGTATTCCTCGAAGGGTTAGGCAGAGGTGCACCTGTAGTATATATAATAAAATTACACCAATATAACTTAAGTATATCTATACTATTACATTATATATAATATAAAAACTTTTCAAAAAAGAAAAAACCGTCTTATAAACAAAACACTACAAAGTGAAAAGTATAAACTTTAATTTAGGAAGCCTGTGGCAAAAAAAAAATTCGAAAACTTCTTTCCTGTATTTTTATTTTTTTAAGTCCTTTGTTTTTTTTTTTTTTTGTAAAAATACGTATTTTAATGAAGCTAACTCAAAAACTACCCAAGCGAAGATAATAAAATTTAAAAACATCAATATCAATTAATAATTAACAAACACAAAAAAAAACTGTCGAATTGAGAACCTCCTCCTTTTTGAATTCGGTAAAATATTGTAACGAAGTCAAAATATTGAATATTTTATGTCTGGATTTATGTTACGGATTGGCTCAAAAACGGCTGATACGGATTTGGATGAAATTTAGCACACAGATTGTTTAGAACCTGGATTATCACACAGGGTAAGTACCTATTTTTAATCCAGTACCTTTACCGTGGGATATTTTCCGACCTACACGGGTGAAGCGGCGTGCAAAAGCTAATCCTCCTTTAATAGAATGCCCAAATTTAATTTTCGAAGTCGTCGAGATTTCGGCCCGAAAAGATAAAGTGCGTTTGTTAGTAAAGTCACAGTTAAGTTTCATAATAGCAAGGTATCTAACTACCTACTGTACCTAGGTATTAAACTATGACAAACGTGCCAGCCAATTAATTACCAAAAGAGTACAAGAGCTTTAATTTGAGTAGAACAATAAAACAAGCTGTGTTTTATTAATCTCAATAACACTCCTTCACTCTGCGCAGTCGGGTAAAAACAGGAATAAATTGCGAGAATCTTTGCAAAACAATAGTTGGAAATGGTGTACGCGAGAAAAAGCCGGATGCAAATGCCATTCATATTAATTAGCAAAGCGAGACGGGGCTTTTACGAAATTAGACCGTGATTTCACTGAAGATTTATTGTTGTGTTTGAAATGGTTTTTGGAGCAAAAGGTAGCCATTTAGACGCAAGCAAATTGGTGTTGTCAGAGCGGGTTTTAAATTGAATTGACTGAAGTCCCTTGTTTGCCTTCAACGGTGACTCACGGAAAAAGGTGGAAAGCTGCTAATTTATTGGCTTCGTACACGATATGGAAAAGTGGGAGCTTGATGCGAATGATTGATGACCGCAGCCTAGCTCACTGGGCTCGGCGGCCGCGAGGAGCACGCCGCATGGCGATTAAGTAACACAGATAGTTACCTACCTACAGGCAGCGAGTCAGCGACAAGGGTCACTTCAGTTTTTTTTTTCTTAATTATTGAGCTAAATATTAAATTAAAATCAAAACGGAAGTAAAGAATATTAACTCTCAGTACCTATATGAAATGCTGAAATACTTACAATATACTGGCCAGGACACAGGCTTTCCCAGGTAAGCCGTCGGGTCCTGGGAAGGTATTATTGGCATTCAGCCTACGTACCGACACTCTCATTTCTGCATCATGTAGATATCGAATAATCTTGTGTCAATTTAGATGATGTGTAAAAAGTAAGTAGGTTTGCCGCTGACCGTACCTCTTACGTCACGTGATGCCTGCCTACTTCAATAGACATAGCCCAACTTTCAGTTCAGAGTAGATTTGAGGTAGATAGTTAAACGGTTGTAGGGACGGGCTCGTGGCTTCATAAAACAACCGCGAGGATCGATCGAAGGTTAAGCCGCTCTTATCGCGGTCGGTTCGTGGTTGGGTGAACATCCTAACATACTGAGACCCCTCCGTGCCTCGAAAAGCACGTTAAAACGTACAAATTCAAATTCAAAAATTCAAATTCAAATTCAAATTCATTTTTTTTTTTATTTTTTGTTCACGGTTATTAAATATTCACAAAAAAATTTAAAGGTTGGTAACTACGTATAGCAGCAAGACACAATAAAAACACGTTTTACAGTCTTTTAGGCTGCCTGTCCACCGGAGCGGAGAGGAGAGGAAAGGAGCGGAGATGTGTCAATATTAACCAATAGAATCAAAACTCCGCTCCAGAGGTGCGATTCTATTGGTTAATTTTGGCACATCTCCGCTCCTCTCCTCTCCTCTCCGCTCCAGTGGACAGGCAGCCTTATAACACGGTTTTAAACCTAACGTGGTGACGTCCGCCGTTTGTCCCGGCTGTCATTCGTAGATCTTGACAGTCGTTATGGGTAGTCAGAAGCCCAAAAGTCTGATAACCAGTCTTCCAGTCCAAGGAGTATCGTGTTAGCCAGTACAGTTCACGATACCCCTTGGTAAGACTGCCTATCTAATCTCCACAGCACAGTGGTTGTGAAGGTCAGATAGGTAGTCGCTCCATGTAAAATACAGCTACATCCGGTTAGACTGGATGCCGACCCCAATACAGTTGGGTTTTGGCAACTGCCAGGCAGATTGAAGTCAGTACCTACCTACCTACTTACCAAGTTTTTAATTTTCGCAAAACCAATAAAATCCTTCTAATGCCAAGTTGCTATAGCTTGTTGAAAAATTTTTCAAACAGTTTTAGGACATTGTTTTACATACTTAGCAAAATAACAAAAGGAAAAAAAAAAAAAACTTGTATGTTTATTCTCACGGCAAGCGTTTGTAAGGTACCTAGGTAAGTTAAGTAGGTAGGTAATAGGTATGTAATAAAAAAAATGCCAATAATTGTAGAAAAAAAATATATTTTGTTATGTGAATTGTTTAGTGTAGGTAATAAATCAATGTGTAGCGTTTTATGAGGTATTTAAAATATGAAATATTGCACGACTCATAATGCGAAGCATTAGAGTGTGCTCTACGATCGAAAAATATTTTTTCCCCCCATTTCTCCAACTGTTTTTATTGTTACACTCCTGTTAGTACACAGAACCTACTTAATTTATATACCATTGTATAGATGATTAAATGGAGATTAATACTGTACTTTTTACCAATTGATTTAATGCAGCAGAAATGAAAAAAACATCAAAATTTTTGAAAAAAAATTCCTGTCCATCAATTTATGAAACTTGAAAACATTGTAGCTTGCGATAAAATCAAATTGAGTCAACTTTTTTTTAATACATTCTTTTCGGCCATAGAAGGAACCCTATTGAAAATGGCTCTTTTATTCAAAGTAGTTTAATTATAATTAATAAAATACTAACTAAAATATAATATCTATAGCTAAATATTTCCAACCTTGACTTTACGTGTTGCCTAGCAACCCACAACATAAATATCTAAATAAATAGTCTTTGACATTACGTAAGGATTGCGAGGTTAGAAATTTACCCATATTGATGGGTAAAACAGCAGTCAAAACATACTTCATGAAAAGTGATAAATTGTTAATTTTTGTTTTTGAATTTCTTTTTCGTTTATGAATGTGTGTTATGAGGCGTGCACTTTTGGAATTTCCAAACTATTTTAATTTCTGTAAATATTGAATATTTATAGTGCCTTTGCAAGATAGTAGGTAGGTAGCATACAACATTGGGATCTGCCCCCTAATTTCGCAATGCACGATCAATTTTAAATTGAAACCAATTGAAAAAGATGGACTGGCAATCTTTTTAATTCTTCTTCTAATTACGTAATACACGGTCAATCGGAATTTGAATCGTTTTGAAACAGATTGCTAAAGCTGGGAACAAATTATCGGACGCGTCCGTAAGTCGCGACCGCGGACGCGTCCGATAATTTGTTCTCAGCTTAATCTATTGCTTCTTAAGAGGCCGACGTACTACGGCACGAAATGCAAACTCGAGACGTGAGCAAAATGCGTTTGGAATATCGCTATCTCTGTTCGACAAAAGAAGGCGGGGCCACAGATTACGGGCGCGCTTTCCAGTGTGTGTGAGCGGATAATACTAGATGTAGGTACAGCCATTCATTCATAGCGAGTCGACAGCATAAATATTTATTATGAGTAATAATTAGGTATGTTCATTATTTGCTTTATTTTTGTTGACTAATTTGGGGAATCGCTAGTGAATGTACAGACTAGTAATGCGTTTTTTGGAAATTTCTTTACCATGCCGATGTCTCAATATTTTAGGATATCTCGACTAATCTCAAGATAGAAGGCCTTGTAGAGAAAACCTATCTAGTAGATACGTCATACAAATAAGGTAGGTAGGTACCAACAGTTCGCGTCAAATAACTTTGCCGCTCTGAAGTAGACTCTATATGACTGCGCGCATGCCAGTAGGTACGCATGCGCAACCTAACTTCAGAGCGGCAAAGTTATTTGACGCGAAGTGTAGGTACCTATACTTCGTTATCGAGCATGGACTTGTGGGTAAATCGGTGGACCGACTGACGACGCTAGCTAGAGTAGTCATACGCGCGTACGTCGCGTAAATATAAATTATTGGGATAAGTATCTATTATTATTGTCATTATTTATTTTAAGTCTGTTTGTGTTTATTTATTTCCTTTAGAGTGGTCTCCACTTCTTATTTTGGTGGTCTCGCACTGGATTTTAAACTCTCCGTGTTGAGCCGAGCGTTGAGAATCCAACGCGCTGGGACACTCTCGTCCTAGCGCGTTGAAAAAACACGCGTTGAAAATCCAGTGTGTGAAAAAAAAATCCCGCGGAAAATAACAGCCCGTGCGGTGCGAACCTGGGCGAACTCGACATTATTTTGCGACGGCACAAGCAGCTCTGCATAATTTTTTACCGACATTTGTGCGTAAGTGCAAGCGACACGTGGTGGCGGTATATTTTCATCATCCGAACATACTGATGTCGCACCGCTGAGCTGCACCGACAAATAAAAATCTGCGTTCGCAGCACATTTGCCAAACATCTAAACAAACACGAGTTTTTGGAAAAATAACTGTAATGGACTACACATAAGGTTCAGTTTGCGCTACAACTTCATATTTTTTTATGACTTTTTCAACATTACTAGTCACTCTAAAATCAACTTTATTTACACTTGCATAAAGTTCATATTTGTCTAAGTGGAAAACTCGTGTTTGTTTACATGTTTGGCAAATACATTGCGAACTCAATTTAGAGCGAGCAGTGTTCTCAATAGTGTGCTTGAGACAATAATTACGCCCGCTCGGTCACATAAGTAAAGAAAAGGAACAGTGACATGACAAAACTTCGTACAACCGCGTTATGATAGGTAGGTACTTACAATACTACAACTTGGTGGTGGCTATGGCTTCGTCGCGTACGGAGAGCAACTAGCTTATACCGTCTCGGCCAATACTCACCACGCTACGGCTCATATTACATTGGCGCAGAACGGAATGGAAGCGAGTTTTTGGCACGAAATTAGGTCAAAGCATAATGAACTTTATGTCAATTGTGTAACTTACAAACTACAAAATACTCGCTGAGGCCATAGCTGAGGCTCTTTAGACACATAAGTAGGTACCTATCGAATAATATTAGTAACTAGCTGCCCGCCCTGGCTTCGCACGGGTATGCACTCATCTACGGTTCGCCTACCTACCCTAACTACACCTACCTACATACATACATACCTACCTACCTACCTACCTACCTATCCTACCTACCTTCCTACTTACCTACCTACCTACCTACTTACCTACATACATACATACCTACCTACCTTACCTACATACCCACTTTACCAAGATACATACCTACCTACTTGCATACCTACCTACCTACCTACCTACCCTACCTTCACCAACCTATCCTAAGAACCATCTCCTTACTATAACAAACACAACAAAAAAAGAATTAGCGAAATTGGTCCAGCCGTTCACGCGTGATACCGAGACCAAAGAAATAGGGATTCATTTTTATATATATACATATATGTATAAGATAGACTAGCTGTCCGCCCCGGCTTCGCACGGGTAGCACTCTCTATGGCGCACCTACCTACCCTAACTACCTACCTACACCTACCTACATACCTACCTACTTACCTACCTACCCTATCTACTTACCTACATACATACATACCTACTTACCCTACCTACATACCCACTTTACTAACATACATACATACCTACCTACCTACCCTACCTTTACCTACCTACTAAGAACCATCTCCTTACTATAGCAAACACAACAAAAAAAGAATTAGCGAAATTGGTCCAGCCGTTCACGCGTGATGCCGTGACCAAAGAAATAGGGATTCATTTTTATATATACAGGGTGGCAGGGACATCGACGCGAAGCCGGTTACCATGGATTCAGTACATGATTCTGAACCCCGCAGCGTAGAAATTTTTCGTCGGTATGTAAAAAAAAAAACAACTGTTTCATAAAAAAGTGCAATACCTACGCGGTCAAAATGTATGGAACAGCAGATTTTTTTTTTCGTTCGACCTACCTATCCTGAGCAGTGGTGGCCCAGTGGTAACGGCCCCGACTTACGAGTTGTAGGTCGTGGGTTCGAACCCAAGCAGGCGCTTTACTTTGTGTAAATAATTTCATCACCACTGCTCTCAAAACGGTGAAAGAAAACATCGTGAGGAAACCGGCATGTCTTAGAACCAAAAATTCGAAGACATTGTGACATCTACCAACCCGCACTGGGCCCGCGTGGTGGATTACGGCCCACTCCCTCTCACAGAGAGGAGACCTGTGTCCCAGCAGTGGGAACATTAATAGGCTGATGATGATGATGATGACCTATCCTAAGAACCTTCTCCTTACTATAACAAACACAACAAAACGAATTAGCGAAATTGGTCCAGCCGTTCACGCGTGATGCCGTGATCAAGGAAATAGGGATTCTTTTTTATATAATATATATAGATCAAACAAAGACTTTTTCGTTTTTGGGTGGTAGGCTCGTTGGAAACAGACAAAAATTAAAAAAAAAAAAAAATCCCCTAGAGGATGATATGCTATTTTATCTCCGCTCTGGTACCCTACAATGACGGATTTTTTGAGCAAGAAGAGTGAAAAAGTTATTATTTCTTCCTTTTTAGTGGGTCGGTTTGTAATTTATCTAAGATACAATAGCCTAATGTCAACTGCTCATCACCTTTTACAAAATATTGCTTTTCCCGATGCAGGGACGTTCATTGTTGAGGAGTTCTCCTGATACTTCACCATTAGCTCCACTTCACCCTATGTATTGTGACGGGCATAAATTGCTTGGCAACCATATTAAAGTAATCTTCTCTAATCGCAACCCGTGAAATACGTATTATTGATAAGTTCCGGTGGCCATCTGTAGTCTTCATCATCACTTCCACTTCACTAAATGGTGCTTTCCGAGATCAAATTCAAGAGTAACTATAAAAAATACCTAAATCGCTATAGGTGCGCCTGTAATATTTCAAGAGTTCCCTCGACTTCTCCAGGATTCCATCATTCAATCCTGACTTGATGTCAATGGGACCACCTGTGAAGTATACCCTTTCTGACAAAAAAATAATTTTCTAAATCGGTCCAGCCGTCTTCGAGTATTCCGGGAACAAACATTAAAAAAAAAATCGGACGAACTGAGAACCTCCTCCTTTTTTTGAAGTCGGTTAAAAATAGGTCAAGTCAAGAGGAGTGTCAGAAATATTACATACAATACAATTTAGCAAACAAATAAGTACGCGCGTACAGGTACAGCCGTACAGCACACTGTAAAGTACCTAATCGTCTAAAGTTGACAAAAAATACTATGAACGAACTCCAACCAAGCACGTTGCGTTAGTGTGCCTTGTGCCTGTCGGAGCGATAAACACCTACAGGGAGCACACACACATTGACAATTATTGCTTGACGCGATAGCACTACTAGCTATCTGAAATTATGAGAAATTTGGATGTGTTCCGTAATACCAAAAATGATGAATGAAAACTTAATGTTTTTCCAATTTTTTTTCTATAATTTGTAACTTGATAATATAAGCTATGCTTGTGATGCAACAATATTACAAATATTGTTGTTTATAATAAAGAAAAAACAATATGAAAACAAGTCATTTACGCTGTAAAAATGTACGAAATGCAATTCGCTTAAACTTCATGTAGAGGTAGGTTTTTGAAAAAAAAAAGAATTGGAAGCCTAGATAATTATTGTCTCAATCCGAATATCTAATTTATTTGGTGGAAATATGCTCGAATTGGAAATGATTTAGGTATTACGTTTGTATGGACAATTCAATCGTCGCCGCGTTCTTAAGTTCGTAAATAAAATCTGCTAAACAACGTAAATAACGCAATGAATATTGTTGAACTGTCAAACAAAATGAAACAGATTAGTCGGAATCGTTTACGAAAATGTGTTGCATAGCTGTTTCACGCAATAAAACCAATTTCAAAATTTTCTGGATTCGTATATTTTGTTAGAACTTAGTCTAATAGGTAGATAACTAGTTATATTTTGAAGATGTTAGGTACAGAAAATCTCATTCAATCAATTTCAATTCAATCATTGAAGTACCTACCTATTACTGTCAGCATCAAAGGGTCTTTGCTTATTTTTGATGACATGGGGGACACTGCTTATTTTTGATGATATGGGAATTGGGAACCCTACTTGTCTATGCTCGAATCCGACAAGCATGTTCAGGGATTCCCCAAAATATTTGATATTGCTTACAGCTCTCACGCGGTATTTTATGGATAACCACATATTAATACCTACAGATGGGACACTCCTCAAAATAATTTAAATAAAAAGCGACTCTTGCTACAACACAATAAAGGGCAATTCAGCTATCTAATTACGCAACACATTTTCGTAAACGATTCCGACTACTTAATCTGTTTCATTTTGACAGTTCAATACCTAATATTCATTGCGTTAATTACGTTGTTGAGCAGATTTTTTTTCTAACATATGAAGAAATGGATTAGCAATCTATTTATTTATTTATTAAGCACGGCACACCAACGACATATTTACAAAGATGAAGATGAAGAAGTCTTCAGTACTGTGTAAATAAGTACATCACTTATAGGCATGCACAACATTCTCTGAAACAGTTAAATTCGACAAATTTTGAAATAATTAAAATATTTGATACATTAGTTACGAAATAAGATTAGATTAGATTATAAAAGAAATAAAAAATTATAGACTTCGTTACATTGCATGTGAACAAACAACCATTACGAAAAAATAATATTACTTAATCACAATAAAATATTCGCATTTGAGGTACCTAACAAAATTAATTAAGGAATAAAATAAAATAAATAGGCTAAGTATTCAAAGATGAAGTGACAATATTTAAAAGTAGATTACATTATTATATTAAATTACAATATTATATTAAAATTACATTATTATTTAAAATTACATCCTTATCCTTATCCTTACATATTATAAAACAAAGTCGCCCGCCGCGTCTGTCTGTCTGTCTGTCTGTCTGAACGCGATAAACTCAAAAACTGCCGAACGGATTTTCAAACGGTTTTCACCATTGGACGGAGTGATTCATGTGGAAGGTTTTAGTGTATAATTCATTACGGTTTTGTGTAAATTGGCTGAAATATGACGATTATTGTTGAAGATGTCGGAAAAAATCATGCCGACTGGGAGCTTTACTGGCGTGCGCTGCGTAAGTCGTGAGAGATAAATCAAATTTATGTTCTAGAGTATTGTATATCTTAAAAATTTCAACAAAAAAGTCCGCGATGGCATATGTCTATCTTTTAAGGGTGACCCACAATAACCATTTTTATCTTTCAAAATTGTATAAAATTTTCATTGTTATTTCCGAAGCTATTTTGACCGGTATCTTATATCTTGACCACGCGGGAGCTGTAGTAGCCTACCACTGCGTCCGCTGAAAGTTAGTCAATGATCATTTGGCTATTAGGTATGTATTCCCGGTAGAACGTTCCCGTGGGATATTTTGCGACATCCACGCGGGCGAAGCCGCGGGTAAAAGCTAGTTATTATACTAAAATTACATTATTATACTTTACATTATTATTAACTAGCTTTTACCCGCGGCATCGCCCGCGTGGATGTCGCAAAATATCCCACGGGAACGTTCTAGGTACCGGGAATACATACCTAATAGCCAAGGAAAAGATCATTGACTAACTTTCAGCGGACGCAGTGGTAGGCTACAGCGCCCGCGTTGTCAACCATAATTATTTTGTTACGCGTAATTTTGAAACTGTGATCTCTTAAACTATTCATTTAAATGATGTGATGTAAAGGCATATTTTAATCGAAATTGAATGCCCAATTTAAATAACCTATTTAATTGGATAAGGATTAATAAGATACCGGTCAAAATAGCTTCGGAAATAACAATGAAAATTTTATACAATTTTGAAAGATAAAAATGGTTATTGTGGGTCACCCTTAGAAGATAGACATATGCCATTGCGGACTTTTTTGTTGCAATTTTTAAGATATACAATACTCTAGAACATAAATTTGATTTATCTCTCACGGCTTACGCAGCGCACGCCAGTAAAGCACCCAGTCGGCATGATTTTTTCCGACATCTTCAACAATAATCGTCATATTTCAGCCAATTTACACAAAACCTTAATGAATTATACACTAAAACCTTCCGCATGAATCACTCCGTCTAATGGTGGAAACCGTTTGAAAATCCGTTCGGCAGTTTTTGAGTTTATCGCGTTCAGACAGACAGACAGACAGACGCTGCGGGCGACTTTGTTTTATAATTATGTAAGGAAGAATAAGTATAAGTAGGCAGCCGATTACAGGTCAATTTTAATAATTTTGGTTTTAAATATGGGCAGACTATCGAAGAATAGTTATTTGTTATACAAGAGTGCAAAGTTGCTTTTTAACCGCGTGTTCAATTTTGATGACCGAGCAAGCGAAGGATTCTAAAATTGAATCACGAGCGCAGCGAGTGATTCAAAATTAGAAGCCTGAGCGTTAGCGAGGGAATCAAAAGAGCACGAGGTGAAAAATCTTTGCACTCGAGTGCAACACGTAACTTTTCATTCCACCTCAGCGAGGAAATGACTAAATGCAAAAAAAAAAACGTTTACAATCACAAGATAGGTACACTTTTATTTCAGTTTAGGTATTAATTACTACATTATAACAGGTAAGTATTACAGAATAATCTTTAAATTATAACAAAATAATACTAAGGTATAATTAAGAAAATTTTAAAGTAACGTTGCTACAGTTATTTAAATTGAGTGTAATATTTTTGTTTGGTACTGTAATATTGGTGTTAGTCACTTGTGTACTGTTTTTCGGTAAACTATCTGTCATACTTAATAGTTGTACCGATTCATCGGATTCCCTTGGCGTGAATGTTGGAGAGAGAGGGAGATGGTTAGGTGTTTCATAACGGCTTATTTTTGATGTAGAAGGGCCAGTCCAAGGATCCGATTGAGGCTCTTTCAGTGTAATGGCTCCTACGATGCCTTCACATATTTTAGACTTATTTTGGATGGAATCCTCTATGTATCCCTCTACAACTGCATTGGACTTCCAGCCTCCGTGGCGCTTAAGGGACAGGAGATCAGCTCCGGAATCAGCCAAAAGTGTGGCTGAAGTTCGTCGGAAACAATGACCCGTGTACAACAGGGGTTCTGGAAGTTCAAGAAATGTTGCTATTTCTCGTGGGATACTGCCAATTTTATTAGTACCCATAGGCTGTCTAACACACTTTCCATTGCGATACTGTAGAAAAAATCGATTGATTGGAGTGTTAGGCGGGCGTAAGGCTTGATATTTCTCAACAATCGTTACGTATTCCTTGCGAATGACGAAGTTGCGGTCTCTTTTTGTCTTTGTATTAGGTAAATTAATTAATAGTAAGTCATCTGAATGTTTCTCAATGTTTTTGACATTAAGTTGTGTTAGTTCATTAGTTCGACATGCTCCGTTTATTCCAATAATAAGAACAACCTGTAACGTAAAGAGTATTGTAGTAGATAAATGAATAAAATTGATATGAACGCATAATTATGCCTATCAACATCTACTAAGTATACTATTTAATTGAGATTAATATACTTAAGTAGATACTGAATGTGCAACTGACTTACTTTTGCCGCCAAATATACGGAATCGGGTGCTTCGTTAAGAAACTTTTCAATATCAGATACTGTGAAAACCTTCGATTTTTTTGGTTGATGACCAGATGAGGCTCTTTTTAAAAATGCCACTAATTTAGGATAGGTATCGATATGTTTGTCTTTTTTCATCTTTATTGTTGCTTTTAGCATCGAATACGTACTCCATAGAGTGCTTGCTTTCTTGTTCTCGGATAATTCTATAAAATATGCCAGCAAAACGTTTTCTGAGAAAGTTTTGGCTCCTTTTGCTAGTCGCCACGTGTTGAACATATCGTACTGTTTTAAATACTTCTCGCGTGATTGTTGAGGGAGAAAGCTCATTTGCGCATTATTAACAGTTTCAGTCAATTCTGTTGGCGTCAAGCAAACTTCCTCGTCGCTAGAATCACTCATTTTAGTTTTTTCACTTGTTTTCAAGTTTCTTGTTTTTAATAAAAGGTTTAACAATGACGTGAAAAAATGCCGCGTAAAGAACCGCGTACAAAGCAAATTGAAAAAAGAACACCAAGAAGGTTCCGAGTCTGAGTTTTTAAAAAAATTAAAAAAAAGTTGTATGATATATTCGGCACCATAGAGGTAGCAGTAAATAGGTTTAATGTTTTTTTTAATTCACAAACTTAGTGCACACGATGTTCTAAATTCAATTTACTTTATCCTCTAGCGAATAAAAACGGCTTTTCCACTCAGATATTGAAGATTAAAAATACTCTTTCCGAGATGGTGGGATGAAAAATATCTTTAGGTACTGTTGTCAACTGAACAGGCTCTATTGTAAAAAGTCAACATTCTGTTTAGGGGAGCATGCTGGTCGCACGAGGCGGCGGCCGAACTGGCGACACGCGGGGTTGCGACAATCGTCAACAGGATCCGGCAATTGGGACTCGAGGTGGTCCTGCACAAGTCCGAGGTCATGTGCTTTCATGGCCGGTGGACCTTGGCGGAGCATTTCCGACGTTTGGCTCCCAAACTGGAGCGGGCCGGGGCTGCCTTTAAGCGGCTCCTGCCCTATCTAGGGGATCCAAACGCCTCCTGCCGGAGGCTCTACACGGGGGTCGTGCGGTCCATGGCCCTTTACGGGGCACCGGTGTGGGCGCGTTCCTTGCGGTTGCGGCCAGCCCGCCAGTTGAATGCGTCCCAAAGGGTCATGGCCATCCGGATGGTCCGGGGATACCGTACGATCTCCGGTGAGGCGGCGAGCCTCCTTGCCGGAACGCCGCCATGGGATCTGGAGGCGAAAGTCCTCGCCCACATCTGGGAGTGGCGCGAGGAGCTAAAACGCCGGGGTCTGACACGCCCTTCCGCTCCGCCCAGAGCGGGAGAAGTCATTTGATGATTTCCCACCCAAAAAAAAAAAAAAAAAAAAAAAAATGTGGGAGCATGCTGGCCCAGGTTTGTGCGACATGGTTTAGTAGCAAAAGTCCTAGGAGTACGCTTGGACCGGAGGTGAGAATGACGAGGTACCTACGTCTAGGTTGATTTTGTTAAGGAGATCCGGAGTTGATGTTATACCGTTTACAATTTTGTGAAGTGTTGACAGATCACTTAGAACCCTCCGTCGCTTCAATTTGAAGTAGCCTAGCCGTTCTGCGTAATTGGCTCTAAATGGACATTTGTGGTCTTTAAACCGCAAGCATCTCGTCATTTTTTTTTTTGGACGCGCTTAATTCGTTCTATATGAATGTTATAAGTGGGACTCTAGACAGGAGATGCAATCTGTTTCAAAATCATTCAAATTCTGATTGATCGTGTATTACGTAATTAGGGTACAGGTCACACAGTGCTAATTACCTACAGTTATATTCTCCTAGAAGTTGCCTCTTTCTATCGTTAACTCTTACATTTTCTGACTATTTACTCGTATTTATTTATGGAACTACGTTACACTTTCTGAATTGGCCCAACAAGTCGAGCCTACCGCGTGCTTGTAGATTCCTACCTAAACTGCGGAGTGTTCCATCTGTATTCATCAGTGGCTTATGTTAAAAAGAACCACAGTAGGGAAATTACTGGCATGGGCATTAAATTCCTTATTTCAAGACTCATGAAGTCATGAATAACAATAAAGAAACTTGAACAGATTTAAAAAATATAATAAGTATACCGGGTGGCAGGGACATCGAAGCGAAAACTGATACCTACCATAGATGTAGTAGGTACATGATTCTCATCAACCCCCCTGCGTTGAAATCATTCGTCGGTTATTTTTACGCGGTCAAAATGTATGGAACAGCAGATTTGTTTTAAATATCCGACGAAAAATTTCAACGCAGGGGCGTTCAGAATCATGTACTGAATCCATGGTAACAGTATTCGCGTCGATGCCTGCCACGCTGTGTAGCAATGTTTAGGCACCAAAGCTTAAGGAGGTAAGAGCTTTGCTTACTTTTGCTGAAATGCCGAGGAGGGGAAATTTGTCATACCTACTTTTATGAATACGAGGCTTTTGGATATTTTGTAAAGGTTTTTTTTTTTTTGTGTAACGTGCGTTTAGTTTGTGCAGAATAAACCATACGGTCTACTTATTTCTTTCTTTTCTTTTTTTTTTTTAGGGGGGTTAAAAATTACAAAATTTCTGCTTACGTAGTACTTGAATGGCCCCCATGGGCGTCGCCAAGGGGAGGCAGGGGGGCATCTGGGCAGCTGGGCAGATGTTTTTGAATCTCTAGGGAGGGGCCCCTAGAGATTCAAAAACATATTTATAAAGCAATTTTGTTTATTTGGACGACGTTTATTTGGTTTTTTAAAGTTCCATATCTCCTAAACGGGGCCTAATCCGGAGTCCGTAGACGGAATATTCGTATCTACGAGTATGTGTTGGTGGTATGCTCATTCATAATACCTACCTATTAGGTTTCACTTCTAAAGTTCTGAATAGTTTTGGAAAAAAACTACCGAAAGGTCCATTTCCAATCCATACCTACATTGGAAATGGAAATTACTTATTACTTTTCTCAGTTCCTATCGGGACTACCGAGTTAAAGATCAAATGTCCACCAGCGTCGATTTTGGACCCATTGTGCGCCGTAGAGGTAAGAATCGCACTACAAGGGTAACGCTTCATGTGCTCTTGACTCTTGACTGTACCTTCAAATCATACTTTTTCCATCCTCCATATATCAACTTGTCCCCCCCCCCTCCCCGGGCCATAGGCTGGCGACGCCCTTGATGGCCCCTACATACAAGTTATTCTTCTATCCTTGTGGCGTTCTATGGAGTTATACCTCTGTCGACAGTAGGTAGGACATTTCGTCAGTTCGTCTATCTATGACAATGAGGTTATACAATACTAGAGGAGCAGTGTACGGCACATAAGCGTGACCACCTCTTAGATGTCCGCAGGCATATCTGAATTCAGTTGTCAGCTTGACGTCAAGTGAGCAATTGCTTAGCGATAAAAAATAAAAAATGGCGAAATTTGCGGTTAACATTAGTATGTCACGGTTTGAAAGGATTAATAAAGCAAGTGGTGTTACATTGCACAAGCAAGTTTGCTAAATTTTCTTCAGTTTATCCAAAAAAACATTACGAGACGAAATAAATTTAGCAAACATTGTTGATTTTGCCAGACTGTTGGGAGTTTAGTGAATGACGACATGTATATGTAATTAATTATAAGCAAAAAAATATTTCTTAGTCTTTTAACTTTTATCTTTTATTTAGTAGGAATAGATGTAGTAGTGTGTATAAAACTGCACATAACAAGGTATTAAAACGCTCGTGTTTTAATACCCCTGCAACAGTTTCATAAACTACTACTAACTATTTTTTAATTGATGTTATTGTTCTAAGAAATTTGAACTGGAGGAGGAGCTCGTGGCTAAGTAATAACAGCCGCACGGGTCGATTCATCAGGTTAAGCTACGCTTGCCGGGATTGGTCCGTGGATGGGTGACCATCTTTAAATACCGAGACTCCTCCGTGCTTCGAAAAGCACGTTAAGCTGTTGGTCCCAGCTGTCATTCGTGGATCTTGTGACAGTCGTTACGGGTTGTCAGAAACTCGAAAGTCTGACAACCAGTCTTACGGGTAAGTATAGGTCTGATAAGCAGTTGCTCCATGTAAAATACTGGTAATCAGCTGCATCCGGTTAGACTGGAAGCCGATCCCAACATAGTTGGGAAAAGGCTAGATAGATTGATTTAGATAATTTAAAAAATAGTGAATTTCGCTGGTTAGTGCGTTACATCACTTTAATTAATTTAATCGATTGTCATGAACATAGAAATTATATATTTATTTGCCACAAATATTAATACTTTAGAAAAATATATTTAGGTTTTTTTTTTTGCCTATGTGTAAAGTGGAAAAAGTAAAGGGAGGCCTTTGCCCTGCAGTGGGACAATATGGGCTAATTATTATTATTATTATTTGTTTATATGTTAACATAATCTCGGGACCATGGGGTCCCGGTCCTTTGGAAGGCGTACGAGGGGCCGAAGCCAACTCGCAGAGGCCCCTTAGACAATTTTAAATGGAATGAGGCACCAACCAACGAATATCCCTGTATGCACTATCCAAGTGCACCCAAGGAAAATCCCCGGTTGGTGCAGGACTATTGCAAAAAATTAAAACAAAAAATATTGGGCTTAAACATAGATTATTTTGACAGATTAACATTTTATGTATCCGTTTCAAAGCTACGTCTTTAAACTCGTAAGTGGTAACGTTTGTCAGAAATTGTTTGTAGGACGCTGCTCCTCTAGTATTGTATAACCTCATTGATCTATGATATCAGATTCGTCATCCATTAGGTACCTAAGGTACAAAACCGATTAAATATAAGAAATAATGTACCTACGAAAATAAATACACGAAATTGAAAATGTGCACTTTAATTTTCAACATTATTTTCACATGACAACATCACACTGGTCTTGGTATTACTTAGGTACGGCTATAATATAATAATATCAAGCTATACACATCCGATATAAGCTGACCTGACCTCTCATTTTACGGAAATCCTATACAATGCGAGATCAGCGTCTGGAAATGTATAGCTTGATGTGTAGGCGTGTAGCCGTGTGTACAGACGCCAGCACATCAAGTTACTACAAACTGTCAAATTTATTTAATAGATTTTCAACTTTATCGCTAAAGAATAAGGTTCATGTTGATTGGAAAATTTTGACAGATTGGAGTAGGTTGATGTGCTGGCGTCTGTACCTACCTACTTTCGCATTCACAAAAAAGTAACATTATTATAAGATTGACGGCAATAGAGGCAAAAAACCTACAACACGTACATGTGCATACAACCTACTTTTATTTCCTTTGCCTGCATTTTACAATAAGAATGTTTTACGATAAGTCCTATATGCGACCCCGCACTATTTCTTAGTAAATATAATAAACATAATAATATTAAGTATAACATAACGCGTGGATGAAATTACCTGCAATAGTCTGACAAACTACACAAATACATTTACTACGTATATAATTGACTAAGTTCCGACCAAATTATTATAATACTGATTTGTAAGAATTTTTTTTTTCTATGTTTGTTGCGAACCGTTAAGTACTAGCCGTTTGTCAGACTATTAATTTCATGGATCTTGAAACAGTTTCTGACTCCTGCTAACAAGGACAGTTATAATATGACCGATTTTTTTAAATGCAAAGTTAAATACAATAATCCACATAAGTGCGCTAAACTCTACAAACTACCTCAGCGCTGTACCTTTCAGAAAGTTATCGACTACAGTAAACAACAAAATTTGGCACATATCGATACTTTCAGTAACTTTATGACATAAGTAAATTATATTAAAGATGTTCGCTGAGATGTTTCGTTTTGGACGAGTTAAGCCACTTTTGTAGCCCACCGTACTTATTGAGCCTTAGCAGCAGTTTCACTCAAATGATCAATAAATATTCGAAAGAATGGTTGGTGGCAAACGGACAGTTTAGGTAATTCTACAATACCTACCATTACTATTTACTACTACTATAAACATTATTATCAAAACGTTACACGATTCCCTGATACGACGGGTAATGGTTTTATGATTTTACTTTTAAATATAATTATTATTTATTAGTTTAGGTAAGGTTTCTTTTAGATTGATAAGGGCTCGTTTTACATTACAATATGGATTCGGCTTTGATAACTTATTGTTATTTGCAAACGCTTCCATAACAATTTTATTACATTTACGAAGATTTTTCTACTTTAAAACAGTACAACATAAATACATATTTATTACCAACACCCTCATAAAATACATACTTCCATTATAATTCCAATTTTATAATTCATAAAAATAATGTTCGTCATAAGCTGCTGTAGGTAATAGTAGTTTGTTTTAGACTTTAGCCCAAGGGAAGTAAACATTAGCCTCACGATTGACTTTGAGTAGCACATTCAATACTGGTGAAAACACAACTTTAGTGCTACTCGTTTTAATACTTTCGTCAAGTCTCTTGAACAATTTAATAATTTATTTAACAAACTTCTTTCTATTCTTTCTTTTCACATAATTTAAGTCGTTTAGGGCCTATTTCACGATGTCCGAATAGCCACTACTTACTGAATAAATTCAAAAATGGAACAGAAATGTATGAAATTATCTGCCAAGTAAGTTAATAGGAACCAATAGGAACTTATTCGTAGGTGGTGAAACAGGCCCTTAGACTTTTAGTTCCAAGTGTTCCAACACAGTGCTCTGTTTGTTTGGAAGACAACTTTCTAATACCGTGATAATAGTATTTTTGACTATTGAATAAATACTAGACAATTTTTAATGTATCTGCATTTTTGTTTCTGGTATTTGTGAGTACCTCAAATACATAATAACGTAAAATCCTTCAGTACATAGGTATTTACAACTAGATAAGTTGTGCGCTAGCTCAGTAATTAGTGTAGGTAAATATAAATGACTCATGCTATGAAACATGATTAGGTATATTATACAATGTAACAGGCACACAATTTAATTAACAGGCTTGCGATTAAGTGAAATCTTTTAAGAATTAATAAGTTTCTCATCACATTTACACTTAAGCAATTAGTAGGCAATTAAAATAGTAAGTATAAGTGTTATTGTATGAAAACCAAGTTTTTGCAAGAAAATAATTATATGTATAAGTTAAAGCAGTGTGGAAAATCTTATTATATTCAGACTTTAATCCTAATGTATCTTTATATTATTAAATGTTACGTTTACTAAATAATTATTAACCTATTGACCGCTTGGTTTTAATTGGCGGCTCCTGTGCCCCCAGCGCCCTGCTCATAAATCGACAAATAAATACCTACGACGAATAGGGTTGTGCAATGACATAAAAAACAAAAATGAACATAGGTGCTCAGTCGTATAAATACGACAGAGGCGATACAGGCACGAAAACATTTGTCGTATTAATCCAACTGGGGTGGTCAATAGGTTAATATGGTTACTGGAATTCATTTTATTACTGGTACAAGTCATTCGTCAAGATTACATCATTCTACAAATTGACTGATAAAGTTTCAATAGAAAAAATATAGGTAAATAAAGTGGTACAAAAATACAACAGTTTATAAAGTAAAAGAGTTATCACTAAATGCAATAACAACCAGAAAGATGCACATTTAAACAAATGTTAGAAACAATAGTTTGTTCATTGACTCACTAGGTTTAGGAAACACAACCCATTAAAACTTACAAAGTAATTATTAAAAAATAACAAACAAAATTAAACATATATCACCTAGGTTTTTTTTTCATTAAATTTAATACTTGATAGTCTTTTTAGTTTTCGAAAAACAGTCCAAAATAATTGTTTTTATACAACAAAGTGAGTACATGTTATTATACATATTTCTTCTAGTTTATTGAGAAATAGCGTTAAAACAGCATATTTAAGTTTTTCAGTAAACATTTCACAGAAAGAAATGTACAATAAATAAAATACAATGTAGACTGTATAATTAATTGAGAATTTGTTACTTGAAAATTGCATGGAAGTAATATTATGAGCAATTTGAATTTGAGCTTCAAATGACAGAACATTGGAATTAATTATTTTATTCAAAATGCTGAAGTATATTGTGCATATTTGGCTGATAAAATTTGTTATGTCACAAACAAGGGGGCGGTAGAGGCATGTCAATCAATTTGCATACTTCTAATAGGAAATTTTTCAATATGGCTGCTTGGTTATCTTTTGAACCATTGATTGTTATTGTCGGAATGAATGTTGGTTCCAATATGTGAGTATCATCGCCATGTTTCTTCAGGAGGGCTGATCCAAGGTCCTGATGAGCACAATTACTGATTGGATCTGGATCAATTTTCATTTCCTTTGCACACTGAAATGAAATATTAGGATTTATTCGTTTTTTACTAATACTTCTAGACTATATTTTACATATTTAGGGAATATTATAAAAAATTCAAGAATTAACTAAAATAACTTTTATATTTACCCTGGTGAGAGCACCATCAGCATCCATGTTATCTGAGATCATGCATTCTGTTATCTTGACAGCAGTAGTCATGTTGGCCACAGCCTCTATTGCACAACCATGGACCTTATTTGCATAGCACTCTTCTTCACCATGCTGACATTGAAAAATATACTTCCCTTTCTCTTCTTTGGTCTTTAAAAATATAAAACATTTTATTATAATGTATCAATAAGCAGAAGAATGTTATGTAGATCATCCAAAAACACTTAAGTCATCATATTTTTTTCTTACTATGACAAAATTACCATTTTCAAATGTGTTTCACAACTAAAATATTTATAAGTATGCTACAGCAAATTAAAATGAGAACTACATACTTTGTTTTATGCATATTCAATCAAACTTTGTTTATTTAGTTTGAAACCCAAAAGGTTCAAAAGCTGAGTCATGCTTATGAAACTCAATATTATTTTTTCTTTTGTTATATTTGGTGGAAGTTAAAACACTTGGTTACATTTAGGACATATACTTACTGTTGCCTTTCCATAGGGTACTAAAGTTACATCTAGGAACTCTGAAAGCTTCTCTGTCACGGGTGCCAAATGCCTCACAAAGAAATGTTTGGAGTCAGGACAAAGGGCCTCATAGTACACCCTCACTTTCACTTTGTCTTGTTTATGCTTATTGTACTTGTCATCTTCTAACTCCACTATGCCAGACTATAAAACAGAAAAATTACTTTAATTAAATTTTAATTTATGAAATGAGTTCAGGGGACTAAATACTTTCACAAAATACTGCTAAAGGATGGGCTAGACGCTAGACCTAATAACCTTGATTTCACTTTACAAAAGTTAAAATTGTAAAATAAGTAACATAAAGTTGTACAAATTACATTCAATGATGTAGAAAAAAAACAATGTATGAGCATTGAGGAAGCAACAGGAATATGTTATGTAAGGATTGTAGCATGTGGAATTTTCTAGTTTCTGCCTAACCCCATTAAAAGGCATGATTATATGTATGAACATAAGACATTTATGCTGAATAAAATAAACACCTGCCTCATCTGATTCACCTGACTGCTTTGTTGGCTTAGTGGTTGCAAGCATGACTGCTGAGCGTGAGGTACTGGGTTCAATCCCCGGGTCAGAAGAAGCGTTATCAGAATTTTCCATTTGAAAACTCTCAGTAGCAGCCTGGGGTCCGGATGTGTGTCCAGGAACTGGCAATAGGCTCTCCTTGCCCTAATACATGAGACTTATAACATAACTGGCAACATGTGGGTGTAAAATACACTTCTGCTTACCCTTTCGTGGGAATACAGGCATTATATTGTGTAAACTAACCATTATTATCTACAAAAACATTGAATATGACTATTCACACAAATAATGAATATCAATATATGCATACCAACTGCATATAATTAACCTGAAACTGCCTATATTCCCATTTACACTACAGATAAAAGATTAAATTTATGGTTAGTAAGGATTAAGATAAAATATTGATATTCTAGCAAAAGATAGATTACATACCTCTGATAGTAATGTTGCGTTTTTGTCAGGCAATAGCCGGAAGAACTGCCACATGATTAACATTAGCAGAAGCAAAACTATTAATCTATATCTGTTACAAGTATAGAATGCCATTGTTTTTTATGTAAATGTTTTATTTCGATCCAGGTAGCGCTTCTTACTACCACCCGATTCACTGTAGGCAGCTGTTGAGATTGACACCAACGCCTTTATACCATGTCTGATTCCACAGAATTTTAATAACTATACTATATTTAGAATGGTTATTAACTAATTATCTTAAAAGCAATGCATTTTTCTTTTGATAATTTCAGTTTTTTATTAACGCAAGATGTAGTAAACACTCATTTGGAAATTTTTGAATGAATGATTGGCTATTTATTTGACTTGTCATTTTTGACACTTTATTTGACAGAAATAACTTGTCAAGAATCTTCTTAACCACTGGCTAGATAATGGGCTATTGCGCCCACATATTTTTCATTGCGTGTAGTCTACACGCAATGAAAAATATGTGGGCGCAATCGTAATCTACACGGTGTAGATGAGAAAAACCGAACCCTTCCTCTGAGAACCCTTCGGTGACCATAGACCATAACGGTGCGTTTCCACTGAAGTGGAATGGGCGAGACCAGCAGGAATCGACCAATCACAATGGTTGACAACCTCATCGCCTCTCTGGGACGATTCCTTCCTGCACATCTCCGCTTTAGTGGAAACGCACTCTAATGGTCTCAGAGGAGGGTCTCGGATTTGGTGACCTTTTACCTTGCATCTCACTCATTCTTTGGTAGCAAGTTGCTAGAGTTAAGCCCTATTTACACGGTGCAAGTTTATTTCCTGTGGTTTACAATAAAATTGAAGTAGCAATTAACTGGCACCGTACCACAGCACGTACAATAGCAGCACGATACGGGCAATATTTGAATCAAATGTTACAAGGACGTGCAAATCTGTGTATGTAATAATCGATAATATTATATGCCATTTTATGGGAATTGTACGTGTAAACACTTGCATGCAATTCTTGAGACGTAAGAATTTAAGAGCCCTATTATATTTCGACTGAGTTCGACGGTGATATTTGCGTTAAATGGGCAACTTTGGCGTTCTTATTCTGAGTAACTGAAAGACTTCGACAACTATGACTTATTGAGTGGTGGAGAATAGTAGCGGCCTCGCTTTTTGCAATTTTTTCTTAATTATTTATTTATAAGGACAAATCAAGGACTGATAGAGAGGAACCAGCGAGACAGACATTTTTTGTGAAGCCCACCCAGAATCACCCAGAGTTTGACACCCAGAATCTGCCTGAAGTTCTTCTTGAGTTCAAAAACCATAAACCCCAAGTAAAAAAAAGACGTGTGGCACTCGGAGACTGCCGTGGTAAAGCTATTGCATAGCTGTTTTTATCAACTTATGCAATTATGATACAACCAATGCCACCTAGAGGCGAGTTGCTGAACTAAAGAGACAGGGGTGTTAGGTTATTTTCGTTACGGAATTTCTGGATTCCGTCTCCACGCTCAAGGCCCGCGATAGAAGCTATGCAATAGCTTAAAAAAAACAGCTAAGTGTGATTTAGACCAAGCACATTATAGGGTTCCGTAGTCGGGATAAATATGATTTGTTAAAAATCTTTAAAAAAAACAACCAACTTCCAAATAGACACGGCGCTCGGCAGCGCCGTATCTACGGCGTAACTAATGTGTGTAAGACTGGTTGTAAGACTTTCGGGCTTCTGACGACCCGTAACGACTGTCACAGATCCACGAATGACAGCCGGGACCAACGGCTTAACGTACTTTCCGAGACACGGAGGAGTCTCGGTATGTAAAGATGGTCACCCATTCACGGACCAACCCCGGCAAGTGTAGCTTAACCTGATGGATTGACCCGTGCGACTGTTGTTACTTAGCCACAAGCTCCTCCTTAGCCATAAGCTCCTTAGATCATTAATATCATTATAGAACAAAATCTGACAACAAAAGTAGGCCATAGAATCATCATCATTCTCTTGCCTATATTCCAATTTATTTGGAGGCGCAATATGTCTTTTTCTTGCATACTTCTCTATTAGTCATTTTCTCGGTAGTCAAAGAAATGGAAGAATACAAATATCATGATGATGAATAAAAGAGATATTTACGTAAATAAAGCTCTATTCAGTCAACAGTAGAGAAGCAAATCTTTCTACATCGTAGAAACCTGCTTTAACTTGTCTGCCTCCAAAAAATCTGCCATTTAAATCCACAACTGCTTTGATAGCACTTTCAATACGCTTAAATTCAACAAAAATTCTGACGGCTTCATCTGATGGCGCATTGGGCATTTCAAAGATTAATACTTTTATAACATCTCCGTATTTAGTGTTACATTCGTCTTTCACTTCAGGTTCTAATTCCTCGTCTACATCGCCTGGTCCAACCATATTCTGGAAAAAGTATTTTAATGTGAGTAACAGAATTGTGTGAATAAACATTCTAGTGACCAAAATGCATGCAGTCGGTAAAGATTGGTCAAATCAAATAGCGCGCGCCTTTCCGGCTTCCTGTTACACACTTCCGTCCCTTTTCACGAAATCACTCCCACAGATTGCAGTAGAAAAGGAAGCGAGAGGAAAGATTAGCAGGAAAGCAAGAGGAAACATTTTACATATCAAAATTTTTATAATGATGGTTATGACTACACAGTTACTACTACAGTTATATCTTGAAGTTACAAAACTTCGAGATATCTACAACGTGTTTTTTTTTTTATCCCATAACTCTAGGGTATTAATGAGACCATGTCAAAGAATCAACTAGCATATTATTATTTTTTTAATGTTAATTTACCACTAGAATCTCCAATGTGTGTATCTAAGTTTCATTGATAACTACGAGTAAATCATTTTCATTCAAACCAATTATTGCGACGTTGACATAATTTTCTTTTTATAAACAAAAATAGTCTGAATTAAGTAATATTTCACCTAAGGTTTTTTACATAAATAATCGTGAATTGTCGAATTAATTATTCAAAATTCAATTCAAGACAATTAAAAAAAATAAAAATTAAAGAAATAATTAAAATAAGCCAGTTGATTCTTTGATATGGTCTCATTCATATCCTAGAGTTATGGGATATAAAAAAAAACACCTTGTATAACCATCACTTTCATAATAATATCACACATTGATTTATATTTTTGCTTCATAATAAGGGTCCTTACTCTCAATAACACCACTTTGCTGGGTGACTTCATTATCTCTGTAATAGACGGCTCCCGATTGAATGAATGTGGGGAATTAGATGCTTGCGGCGAATCTGGAAATTGGACAGATTAAGGTCCATTGAGATAATACGGTTTTTATTTTAGGTCCTTATTCCTACTAGTTAAATACCAGCTGTACTAATAAGATAACAAGCCCATTAGTAATTTTATAATCATGTTTTAGCTTAGCATGGTTGATTTCATAAAGAAGCACATCAGCTGATCTCTATATTAAATCAATAATTAGATACTGAATTCTGAGAGATAAATAATTTTATAAATTATGTCAATAAAATAATAGTAATAAATAGATGGAGGCAGCTAGCAACTACAACTAGAAAAGTTGATTCAATATTCAATAGTTCTGAGAATAATCATCCCATTCAGAAGTTTATAATAATTTTAATTTCCAACGCAAATACCTGGTCCTGGCAGGGAAGGCATAGCAAATCCAGGAGGAGGCATTACAGTGGGAACTTCTTTCTCATGAATAATGCGACCACCACGTTTGGAAGTCTTTTCCACTTGCAGAGCCACTGACATTCCTTGTTCTTTTTTACCCAAACCTTGACCTTCCTAAAGAAATAATAATAACAAAAGAAAACTTATAGCTCTTATTGTAGGTCTTGAATAAAAAACATAATGAGTGTGGTACTAGCACAATAATGAAATGTATTTTCTTAAACTACAATAAAGCCACATTTTAACCATACACATTATTAGTTTTTGTTGCCTTTTAAAGTTTATTACCTTGAAACCATATTTGGCCATGATTTTAGCAGCTATAGAGCTTGCGCCATATCCGCCAATAGAGAACCCAGATGGAGGAGGGGTTTGTGTGGATGGGGGCCGAGGCGGCGGGGAAGGCGTCTCTGCTGTCAGAGATGGTGGCGGAGCTATGGCTGCACCTGCTGATCGCTTTGATATCTCCTCCGCTTCTTCTTCTTCAGGTTGCTTTATTACAAACAAAAAATATGGTTTTAAAAAATAATGTTTTTTTAATGTGTAACATCTTTCCTCTCGCTTTCCTATAATCTTCTGGAGTGATTTGGTAAAAAGGGACAGAAGTGTGTAACAGGAAACCGGGGAAACGCGCGCTATTTGATTTGACCAATGAGCGCGCGCGGTGCGTACCTACCCTACCAACCCATTTTTCCGCGAGGTTGGTACTGTCAGCCAAGATGTCAAATGTTACACATCATAAGGCTGCCTGTCCACTGGAGCGGAGAGAAGAGGAGAGGAGCGGAGAGGAGAGGAGAGGAGCGGAGATGTGCCATTAATAACCAATCAAATCTAAACTCAGGAGCGGAGTCAAGATTCTATTGGTTAATATTGGCACATCTCCGCTCCTCTTTTCTCCTCTCCGCTCCAGTGGACAGGCAGCCTTAGGGTCGCGACACACCTGCCGAACGTACGGCGCTGAAGGTTCGGTGGAATACGCTCGTAGTGTTTTTCAAGTTCCTTACGACACATCAGCCGAAAGTTACGTCGCGTAACGCGCTGCCGCCGCACGCCGCCGCCGACCGTTCGGCGCGTTTGGTGTGTCATGCCAACCGAATACTACGACCGATAATTCCGTCGCTGAAGTGTCGGCGCCGAACTTTACGCAGGTGTGCCGTTACACTAAGCGACTACTGTAAGAGCAAGGTTACACGCTCAGTTTGGCGTCAGTTTAGTCTATCAGTCAGTATGGATTGACTTGACTGAAGCCAGAATGATGGATGATTTCCACGGTTACACGGTCAATCTAGACTGACAGCAGACTGATGAAAAGTACGCCAGTGGCCGTTAGACTTCGGAGCTGACCGTCGGTTGTCAATTTATCAGTGCTTAGTTATGGATAATTTAAGGAAAAAGAAAGCGTGTGCTATGATAATGATATGATATGATAATAAAAAGAGAGCGATGGATGAGAAGCTGGCTACAAAGAGATCATGACTGACGCGAGAATGATACGAGCGGGTTACACGATCATTCTCCTTTAGGGGTATGAGGAACAGGGTGTAAAGTTCACTCATCCACCATAGAAAAGGGAGGATCCTCCAACCAGACGGGTTGTTATGTCTGGCGGGCAACTGCCCATATGTTGATTTCGGATAGTCTTATCTATGTTTTTCGCTCGGTAAACTCTAACTGCGCGATGCAGGAATTGAGTGACGTCATGTCTTCGTTGCGTAGTTCGTATGTGGCGGTGTAACCACTACACTCCCATCAGTCTTTCATCATTCCTAACGGACTGACAAAATTATTTAAAATATTTAATTTTCATCAGTGTGGACCATCAGTCTGTCAATCCGTGGGTCAGTCAGTCTGGTCAGAATGATAGGAGAATGATCTTACAAGATCATTCTCCGATCATTCTGACCAGACTGACGCCAAACTGAGCGTGTAACCTTGCTCTAGGGCTCGCTGGTTTTTATTTTCTTTTAAGCAACACACTGATTTTACGGGTCCATATTGGCTCACCTAAAGTTCTTTACCCGAAATTGTTCTTCCTAATGATTTGTAATCCGATCACTCTTCCTAAAATTTTTCATCCTAAAGTTTTCATTCATACTATTTGTAGTGCTACCGGCGATGTTCATAATACTCATGTTTCCGAAAATTGTAATTAATAATATAATTAATGTTTTTTATCATAACGCTTTTATACTACTGAGAGAATATAATCATGAACCAGATGCTTTGAAGGAAAAGGTTTGTTTTTAAACTATTTCTTGTGATTACAAAACAACTGTTCACATTTTTACATTTAGCCATTTTATTTTTGGTTATTGTTGTTACATACTTATTACTATAACTATACCTGAGATAATTATGTCTAAAAAACCAACTGTTTAGAATGATTAAAGGTCGTTTCACTGATTTTTGTCTTAAATGAATGAAATTCAGGTCAAACTGTCGTCTTGGGGGCACTATGAAAAAAATACTTAGAAAAATTTCGCAACCAATTTCGAGGTAGCGCTCGCGCTCGCCGGCCGCTGCCGCGGCACCGCTCGCTTCGCTCGCTCCGCTCGCGCGTAGTTGGTCACAGTTCTAACCTAACCTAACCTAATCCTAATCTAAACAAAAAAAATATGACTTTGAATAATAGTGTACAAGATGGCCTAACCATCTTGTACACTATTATTCAAAGTCATATTTTTTGTATGTTGAGAAAATATAGGAAAACAAATAAAAGTATAATAGATGTTTATTGCTACTGACATTATGAAGTTGAATGCTTCGGAATTATGAACATTAGAGACAGAGTAGTTAGGAATTGTGATTGTTAGGATGAAAAATGTTAGGAAGAACATTTTCGGATTTCCAATTATCGGAGTTGAAAATTTAGGTGAACTTTGGCGCACCCTGATTTTACATTTGTGTTAATGAGTTTATGTTTGTTCCACAATGTTCTTATTTATCTATTAATTTAATTAAATGAAATATTACACTGATTACACCTGGTTACTGGTTTGTAGGTCATTTGAATAAAGGAAGTTTTGATAGCCCAATTTGTTAGTTATCACTTATCTTTACATTTACAATACACCCAGTATGTGTACAGGTACACTGTCAAAAATATTGATATAATTACCATAGCCACAAGAGTTTTTTCTGGGATTATTTCCTCATCATCCCCAAACCTGCTTTTACGTTTTCTTTCTGATCGGTCACCTCTATCCCCATCAAGCTGCAATCTCTTTGCTTGTATCTCTGAAAAATAACACCCATGGGATAAATAATTAGGAAAAGAGAATAAGACAAGTGAGAAATATTGAAAACGTATCTAGATAATGTAGCTTTATCAAGAATATAGTAATATTCATCCGGAGCATGCAGGACTCAAAAAAAAAAAAAGATTTAAATAAAGAACAATAACAGTAAGGTAAGGGTTTCATAGCGAAATAATAACAACGTGTCGATCTTCAAGCTTAAGTAACGCTTGCCGAAGTCGGTCCGGGAAGGGTGACCATCCATTACATACCGAGACCCCTCCGTGCCTAGGAAAGCCTGTTAGGCTGTTGGTCCCGGCTGTCATTTGTATGTATACGTTTTTTATTTTTGACAGTAGTTACGGGTAGTCAGAACCCTGAAAGTCTGACAACCTGTCTTATCAAGGGGTATTGTGTTACCCAGTAACTGGGTTGTAGAGGTCCGATAGGCAGTTGCTCCATGTAAAATACTGGTATTTAGCTGCATCCAGTTAGACTGGAAGCCAACCCCAACATAGTTGGGAAAAGGCTAAGCAGATGATGAACAGCAAGTAAGGTATCTCAGTATTAGAAATATAAATTTTTGCTCTAATTCTAGCCGAAGTCAAACATGGGATGTATGTAGATGTAGACTTTTGGATTATGTTAGCACTATATTGTGTAACACATTTTTAAATGCAATTTAAATGCAGTAGTGAAATACATGTTTGTAGATCGTTGACAGTTGTTACGAGTCGTAAGAAGCCTAAAAGTCTGACACCAGTCTTAACAAGGGGTATTGTATTATCCAGTTACTGGGCTGTGGAGGTCAGATAGGCAGTCGCTCCATGTAAAATACTGGTATTCAGCTGCATCCGGTTAGACTGGAAGGAGACCCCAAGATAGTTGGGAAAAGGCTAGGAAGATTGACTGAGCTGCTCCCAATTAGACAGAAAGCCTATCCCAACATTATTTGAAAAAAGCTAGGCAGATGATGATGTAAATGCACTAAATAGCATGGTTTTTATCCCACATATAAATATTGTCATAGTTTTCAAAAAAAAACAAACATTCTAAATCAATCTTTTTTGCTTTCTTTCAAAATGTGGATTTGGCTTACCTTTAGCAACTTTTTCATAATCATTGGGCCACATTGGGTCGTATTCATTAGCAACATTCCAATCAAAATCTCGAATATTCAGTGATGCTGCCAGTGTTTTTCCTTGACCATTGGGACTGTTTGAATTAGATTCGTCATCATCTTTTTGTTTACTCTTTAAGTCTATTACTGGAGTCAGAACCTGTAACTCATTATCATAATATTATAATCAAAAGCCTTTTAGAAAAAACAATTTATTTAAGCAATTGAAATTACCTGAGTAGAACGTCTCAACGCCTCACGCTTAGGCTGGGTAACCGCTGCTTTTTTTAATTGCAGCTGAGACTGTAACAACTTAATACCCGAAGACCATCCTGCTACCTTTTCGGTGGTGCGAGCTTTGATTGTATCAAGATCGTCATATAACGACATTTTTGTATATGTTTATGCATACAAGTTTTGCTAATGTAATATCTATATTACCCAGCCCACTAACCTGTAATCTACGATATAATTCACTGTGCTAACTTATTTCTGCGAATTAACTGTACACAAGTTTACACAAGCAACCAGTGCAGTACTACCAAGCAGAACTGCAGGTCATAGATAATACCGATAACACACTATTTATCACAGAGTACTTTTATAACATACTGAAAGTCTGAAACTATTTATTTAGACAACTGCAGCTGCTGCCATTCACAGTTATATTTAGGTACACCTCTGGTTTTGCACCACACTCACAGTGATCTCTTTATTCCTTAAAATAAGGGGTCGGTGGGTAGCCTTAGGGGAGGTTGTAATCAAAGGTAATTCTACTATTCAGACATTATTTTTTAATGCGTTTATAAAATGCTACAAAGTACTCTGATACTCTCAACTCTGTGATTGCGGTGTTCGTCAAAAAAGTCAACTGTCAAACGTCTCTGACAGCAAGTCAGCGCACTAGCACCACAGATTACTAAAGCTAACTAGCACACTATAGTCAATTTTTTTTCTGTTTTGGCAACTGAGCCGATGTCGACTATAGCTCGTCAGCGTGGAATTAGTAAGTACTGTAGAGGAACCACCCTACTACGTATGTACCTAATGAAATGGGTAACTACATGCTCTGTGGATAAAAAGTACAGCTTCATCTTTCTGACTGAGCGACTCCTTCCTTTGTCGGCCTGGCCACGACCTTGCCGCTCCCAGCGGTAGCGGTGAGCGGGGCGGCGAGCGGTAAAAACAAATGCATAGAAATGTATGAAGCATGCCACGGCGCGCCGCTCACAGCGGCAGCGGGAGCGGTATTTGCCAAGCGTTTCGCGGCAGCGGCGAGCGGCGCGGTCGCGCCTGCGCGGCTTGAACAAATGTATGGGCGAGTGAATGAGATGCCACTACTCAGAGCGGTACGGACGACGGCAGTGCAGGGGCGGACTGAGCGGCGCGGCTGGTCGAATAAAATAGTTTGGAAAATCCAAAAGTGCACGCCTCATAACACTCATTCATAAACGAAGAAGAAATTCAAAACATAGTTTCTAACAAAAATGAACAATTTATCACTTTTCATGAAGTATGTTTTGACTGCTTTTTTACCCATCAAAATTTATATCCTCGCAATCCTTACCTACGTAATGTTAAATTCCGAACCTAACCCGCGACCGTCAGGTTCGGAATAATCCGAGTGTTATAATGTTGCACCTCCAATAGCCATGTATAATACATCGTTAGATAGCTCTTTTTAAACTGAATAAAAGTTACGATGGCGCCTAACACCAAATTCTTGTCCGTTCAGAGTTATACTGTACCAAACATGTCAGTTTTAGCAATACCCAAATAAGGTTCTTTTTTAGATACTTCATAATTCACTTCCCCTTTGAGCATCTATAGAATCATCCATAGGGAGGCGTCGACATCACATGTGAGTCATGCGACCCAGTAACCGATCATGGGTTCACTTCTCCCCCTCCCTTCCTTCTAACGGTTAATCTTGGGTTTCTATCGGTACGCGCTGTCGTCAAATAAACCTTACCGCATTTCAGCTTGGCACCGAATCGGCATCACCATGAAACTTTATTACTTATAAAAGAAAAGAAAGAAAAATAGGTTTATTCATCACAGAAACACGTGCATACAAAAAGACATGAGTAAAAAAAAAATAGAGAACAGAAATAGTGCACGTCATGACTGTGATAAGAAGGCTTCCACTCAGCATAATGCTGTACTATGGGGGACCCACAGCACAGCGCTGATTTTCAGTGGTCACCCGAAAAAGACGTACGGAAATCAAGTCAGGTTCTTATAAGAGTTATAAACTTATAAGTAAGTACTGCCTGGTCTGGTTTCCGGTATATCGATGAGGTGAGGTGGCGCGGATCTGATGCTGGGCTTAAAATAATGTGTGTGAAGACTTTACCGGCCGCAAAATAACGGATGTCCTGTAAAATCTTAATTTACACCAATGTTAAGTTACAAATCAGTCGATCTTTTGTATCGTGTGTGACTGCATTCCGTTTCGACTGACTGGAAGATAAAAAAATATATATAGATATATATAGAAAATATCATCAAAAGTTTCTAGACTCATTCTTCTGTAGTTTAACGTACTTTAACGTATTTCATTTTTCTGTACATAAAAGGAGATTGCCTAGGTTTGGACCAAGTGCTGCCTAGGAATGTGAGTTGGTCTAGTGGTACTGTAGCATACACATGAACTATAAAAAAAATTAAAAAAAAAAATTGGTCCCAGGAAAAATAAATAAATCCAGTTTTTGTGATAATGACTAATCTTGCATTAAACAACGTTTTTGATATATTTTTTCTCAAAAATGTATTTATAAATACCCCCCTATACTCCCTTATGGACCCAGCAACCGCGCCCCCCCCCCTCCCGTGCCTTTAGCGAGCGTTCGCCTAATTTTAATTTAGAATAGTTTATGCCCCTGGATGGAGACTTTTAGTGTAACTTAGCTAAAGGCAGCCACAGGAAAGTTCGGTTAACCACCTTAGTGGTTAGCTGCGAGATGCCACAATTAAAAAAAAAACCGACTACTTTTTGCTGTCTTACGTCACTTGTGATCCATTTTGGTGATCCATAGCCTTCTTCATTGCTCTTTGGGTGACTTTTAGCCTTCTGATAAGGCCCATTGTGAGCGAGCACGTTTCAGTGCCATAAGTCATCACTGGCAACACGCACTGGTCAAAGACTTTCGTCTTGAGACACTGTGGTATGTGGGACGAGAAGATATTGCGTAGCTTCCCGAACGCTGCCCAGCCGAGTCGGATTCGACGATTGACCTCTTTCTCGAAGTTGGACCTACCTAGCTGGACAGTTTGTCCTAGGTAAACATACTCGTCTACAACTTCGAGCGTAGCGTTTCCGATCTTTATGAAAGTGGGTGTTACATGGGCATTTGACATGACCTTTGTCTTTTCCATGTTCATTTTAAGACCTACTCTTTTGGAGGCTCTACTGAGGTCATCAAGCATTATACTGAGGTCCTCCATGGCCTCAGCCATGATAACTATGTCGTCGGCAAACCGAAGGTTAGTGATATACTCGCCATTGATGTTGATGCCTAGCCCTTTCCAGTCCAGAACCTTGAAGACGTCCTCCAGTGCAGCGGTGAATAATTTCGGAGAGATAACGTCTCCTTGTCTCACACCTCGCTGCAGAAGGATAGGTTTCGAGGTCTGGTCGTAGAGTCGGACTGACATACTCACACACCTTTTTAAAGAAGAGTACTACCACACCTCTGTTCCATGCGTGTGGTGTTTTACCCCGAGTATGACGGAATCAAACAGATTCTCGAGAGCCTTAAGAACGGGTTTCCCACCGGCCTTTAGGAGTTCCGCCGTAATTCCGTCATCACCCGGCGCCTTGTTGTTTTTAAGCTGCTTTAGAGCCATCCTAATCTCGTACAAGCTGACGTCCGGGATATCTTCGGTATAGTGTCGGGTTAATCTAGCTCTTGGGTCGTTTGCCACATTCGTAACGGGGTTACTGGTTGACGTGTATAACTGTCCATAGAACCTCTCAATAGTTCAAGTTTGGCGGATACGATCCTGCCATCATCGGTCTTCAGTTTTGCAAGCTGGCTCTGCCCAATATCGCATCCTTAATGCGGTCTGCACTAAAGCGGTGAAGGTCGCTTTTCAAGGACTTAGAGATCCGTCTATTGAGCTGCCGGTACTTGACCGCATCGTCTTAAGATTGGAGGATAATCTGGAGCCTCTCCTTCATGAGCTGAATAATAGGATCAGAGAGCTTCTTGTTTCCATTTGTACGACGGGTCTTAAAGATCTTGGACCCGACCGTATGGACAGTTTCCACGAACCCATCGTTAAAATCGTCCACGGAGCTCTTTAGGCACTCGAAACGATTCTGAAGTTCGAACTGAAAGCTTTCGGGGTTTTGGACTTGGATTGGTGCTGGACGGAGTGTAGACTTCATCATTCGAGATCTTTCCAGCTTGATAATTAAGTTCAATGTGCCTCTTACCATGCGGTGATCGCTTCCGGTTTTCACCACGTTGATCACAGAGACATCATTGAATACTTGCTTCTTCGTCGACATAATGAAGTCAATCTCATTTTTTGTTGCCCCATCAGGGCTCTGCCAGGTCCACTTTCTGTGCTCACGTTTTTTGAAGAAGGAATTCATCATAAAGAGGCCTTTCTTCTCCATAAAACTGGCCAGTAGGTTACCCCGGTGGTTCCGACGTCCAACTCCAACTACAACATCAAAATACAATTACTACAATTATAATTGAATGCACAATAACTGTTTAATAGTTGATTTTGTACATTTGTTGCTACTAAGTTAATTTTTTCCAATAAAAATATTCAAAACAAGAGACTGTTTTTCTTTGGACTCCTGGGATAGATTTATATGCGCTTTGAAATACAGGTTAGTGATGGTCTGAGGAACAAAATGCACTATGTGAGTATTCTAGGCAGCACTTGGTCCAACTTCCATACAAAATTAGGCAATGTCTTTTTCTCGGATATTTTCTGTATTCTTTGTATAAGTAGATTACGGAATTCACCATATTTATACCGGTCTTTATTAACTGCGTGCACTCCTTCCCGCATATTCAAAATATCTTGTTTAAAATAATAACTGCTTTCGAGGCAAAGAAGAGCCACTTTGGATAACGCCATGTCAATAAAAAAAAAACTAAAAGTCTGAAGTACGTCCACCGCGGTTGCTGCCGCTAACGCTTTACGCTACTGTCAAGTACGTGTACGTGGCATCGGCATGGACAACGCCCCGCTTGCCGCTCGCCGCGCCGCTCGCCGCCCCGCTTGCCGCCCCGCTCAAAGTCGTGGCCAGGCTCTGAGAGTTTGAACTCATCTCTTTGCACGCTCATTGCACGGTTTGTACCAACATTATTTTAGTTTAGATGATTTCGTTGAAAGAAAAAAAAAAATCGTGTGCGTGTCGGACCACACACAATGCAGGGTCCTGTAGTTGGGAGGAATTTAAACCAAGAACAAACTTAAATATCTCTTCAACTATTAATTTAATGATATGATGTCAAGGCATATTTTAATGAATCTTAAAAAATTGAATGCCTGATTTAAATAACACATTTTATTGGATAAGGATTCTTAAGATACCGGTCAAAATAGCTTCGGAAATAACAATGACATTTTTATAAAATTTTTAAAGATAAAAATGGTTACTGTGAGTCATCCTTAGAAGATAGACATATGCCATCGCGTACTTTTTTTGTTGAACTTTTTAAGATATACAATACTGTAGAACATAAATTTGATTTATCTCTACGGCTTACGCGGCGCACGCCAGTAAAGCTCCCAGTCGGCATGATTTTTTCCGACATCTTCAGCAATAATCGTCATATTTCAGCCAATTTACACAAAACTTTGATGACTTTATATATTACTAAAACCTTCCGCATGAATCACTCCGTCCAATGGTGAATACGGTTTGAAAATTCGTTCGGTAGTTTTTGAGTTTATCGCGTTCAGACAGACAGACAGACGCGGCGGGGGACTTTGTTTTATAATATGTAAGGATAAGGATGTTTGATCGTTTAAAATGTGATTTTTTAATTTAGTTTAAAAAATATTAAACGTGTTCACATTCTTTACCTCTTTATGCAGCTTATTATATTGTTGTTGTAAACTACTAACAATAGTACAATACTACAATACTCACAATACGAGAGTTTACCATGTTATTTTAAGACCATAGACTTCATAAAGGTTTTCCTGTAATCTATGAGTAGGTACAGAACACAGAACCTCATACAGAACGATTCTCTGTATTTTTTTAACAACACAGCTCGGCGGCATGCGCTGGCGCAGCCTGTCCGCCGGCTTTCCGTGCGGCAATCGCAATAAAGCGGCGGCCAGTTAGCTGCCGAGGCCGCTGCCGCCGCGCGCCGCACCGTGCGGTAGGACAACTGAGAATTTGTCACAGCGGCGGCGTTTGCCGGTGGCTTTTATGGCGGTTTTGCTTGTAGTCAAGCCGCCGGCCGTGCCGCCCGCCGGGCTGTGTGGATCCACAATTAGGCTCAGTGATTTTGGAGATAAGGGGGGAATGGTAAATTTTCATCTATTTTCTTAAATATCTTACAAGTATTTATTTTAAAATTATAAAAATATTATTTCTTAGATTCACACCATCCATTTCATTTGGTCTGCCACACTCACACGGTACAGTTTACAAAACTTTTTTTTTATAAACGTATGTACTCCAACTCCTTTTACCTACGAACAAAAGGAGATTGTTTCTCATTTTTCGGCCCTGAATGAAAATCAGTACTTTTGAAAAAATCACTTGGAAAATCGGAAAAATATTGTCACTGTCATCATTAGAATGAAATAATAAGACAAAGTTTGGAGAATAAATTGTTATTTTTCATATGCAGTAGAAATTTTAAAATGGGAACTCTTATTAGTAGAGATACCAGACGTATCAGTTTCGAAAACAATTTTGCTTTATGCCCTCCCATTGCACTACAGAAATCTATAGAGGTAGAGAATGCGATAGCTTTTGATAATCTCCCACCGGTAAGTCTTATTCGTTAGTCACCAGCAAGTTTTGAGTACTTTATCCGCCTAAATATCTACTGCCTCTGTAAAGAGCGCTACACACCGAATCCTCGACCCACGGTTTTTCAAGTTTAGCAAGGTAGCTGATAATGCGCTGTGGGCCGCGTCCTAACTGAAAGCGAATGTTGCTTTCGGTTAAGACGCAGGTTTAGACACGCGTTAAAGAACGCGCGTCCACGGCGTGTTAAAACGCCATGTGCTTAGAGGGCTAAACTGTTACCATAAACATGCAGTTGACTATATCTCTGATAACGAGCAATCGGTTGCAGATAGGGTTATCTGTTTGAAAATCATGAAGAATGTAGTATAAATTTACAAACTTTAAAATCGACGATGTTGGTTATTATTATATATTGATTACAATTATCATTATTTTAGGAGTCGGCAGGAGAAATCATATATAAGGAAAAGGGCTCAGATTATCAAGAAGATGGTGAAATGGATTACTGGTCGCACAGAATAGATTATCTGAAGAAAGAACATCAGGTTATCAACAAAATTATTGAATCTGAATATGACAAAAGTATTGAAAATACAAATAAATCATTTGAAACACCTAAAATAACGCACGAAAAAATTCAAAAAATAAAACCTTGTATCGACTGGCGAACAAAGGTATCGTTGAACAAGCTTTCACACATAGTTTTTTTTATTTTTTATAATTATTATTACAGTCCGTCCACAGTTAGTTATATCTCTGATTTTGCATCACAATGATCTTTATTCTCGTGGAAATAATGTTGCTGGTATCTCAGCTCAATTAATTGTGAAAGGGCTGTAATAGCCATCACCCTAATTCATGGGCGTACCCAGCTTTTGGTCAAGGGGGGGGGCAAATCAGAAATGCTGCTGCGTTCGTGTATTTTTAACCGACTTCAAAAACAAAGGACGTATTAACCTTTTTTTTATATGTAGGTATGTTAACTGATTCGTTGCGATGTCCAATTTGTCAAACTTATAGCTGTGGCTGTCAATTGTGGACCGAATATAATTTTGTTTTCACTTCTCTTGCTCAAAAAATCCGTCATTGTAGCGTACCAGAGCAAAGATAAAATAGCATTTCATCCTCTAGGGGCTAAAGTAATTTTTTTTTAATTTTTGTCTGTTTCCAACGAGCCTACCACCCAAAGACGAAAAAGTCTTTGTTCTTAGGTAGGATTGGTAGGATAGGTAGGATATGTAGGATAGGTAGGATAGGTAGGATAGGTGAGATAGGTGAGATAGGTGAGATAGGTGAGATAGGTGAGATAGGTGAGATAGGTCAGATAGGTGAGATAGGTGAGATGGTGAGATAGGTGAGATAGGTGAGATAGGTGAGATAGGTAAGATAGGTAAGATAGGTGAGATAGGTGAAATAGGTAAGATAGGTAAGATAGGTAAGATAGGTAAGATAGGTAAGATAGGTAAGATAGGTAAGATAGGTAAGATAGGTAAGATAGGTAAGATAGGTAAGATAGGTAAGATAGGTAAGATAGGTAAGATAGGTAAGATAGGTAAGATAGGTAAGATAGGTAAGATAGGTAAGATAGGTAAGATAGGTAAGATAGGTAAGATAGGTAAGATAGGTAAGATAGGTAAGATAGGTAAGATAGGTAAGATAGGTAAGATAGGTAAGATAGGTAAGATAGGTAAGATAGGTAAGATAGGTAAGATAGGTAAGATAGGTAAGATAGGTAAGATAGGTAAGATAGGTAAGATAGATATATTTATGATTTTTCTCCAATTATTATAAATTGCATTGGTGACCTTAATATAATTTACAACAGTGAAAATGTCATCATCTAGTGAGAATGGAGACCCTAATTTGCAGATGGAAGAGAAAGGAAAATAAATAATTTTTAATAAATAATTATTATTTTATTTACTATTTTATTTTCTCGCAATCGTAGTGAAAAGTAGAGTGTAACACACGGCGCTAAAAACCCATTATACCTCGGTTTCTGTTTACTCCCTCGCTAAAGCTCGGGAGTAAAACTACCTCGTTATAATGGGTCATTTTAGCTCCTTGTATAACAATCTACTATTTTTTTAAGTGATACACGAATTTTCAAAATTGACGAAAATTTCGTTAACCATAGTTTAAAAAAAACAGTCGAACATAGATCGTCCTCCTTTTTTAAAGTCGGTTATGCATAAACATAATAGATACAACATGAAAAGCCGAGGTTTTTTTTATAAATTAATTAAAATAAAAAAGTCTTATTGTGACTGTAACTTATCTTTTATCGACAACAGCACCTACGCATATACAAAATCCAGAGGGGGGCAGCTGCCCTCCCCTGCCCCCCCCCCCTGGGTATGCCCATGCCCTAATTGCTTAGTACACTTTCAATCACAAACTGAATGATTTCGAAGGTTATTGCTAATCCATTTTCTTAAAAAAATTAAGTAGGTATGTTCTAAGTCTGCTCACCAACGTATATAATGCAATGAATGTCAAACTGAAAGCCATTGCTACTAAGTGTTACGAATATCTAATTACACATTTTTGTAAACGATCCGACTAATCTGTTTCATTTTGACAGTTCAACAATATTCATTGCGTGTTTTACGTTGTTGAGCAGCTTTTTTTTCGAACTTATGAAGGAATGGATTAGCAATCCGTTTCAAAACGATTCAAATTCTGATTGATCGTGTTTTACGTAACTTGGGTACGGATTTACCCCGTAGCTGCGTCGCGGCTGTAAAAAATATTTTACCAGCAGTTTGTTATTTATATGTATATTACTAGCTTTTTCCCACGGCTTCGCTCGCGTGGAAGTTGGAAATTATCCCACGAAAACGTACTACCGGGATAAAAAGTATCCTATTTGTGTTAATTCAGGTTATAAACTTTCTGTCTGCCTCATCCAAATCCTATGAGTAGCATAACATAATGACTGAATACTATCGTGAATTCATGCAATTATAGTAGTTTTTGTTAGTTTTTGTTAGTTTACTGCTCAGAAATTGTGCACTACATCTGATCTAATGATTGAAATACTATATCGTGAATTCATGCAAGCCTACTTTTGGTTAGGTTTTGCCAGGACTCAAGTTTATTAACTCAAGAAATAAGATTTTTCATACAAACGAATTCCCCCGTTTCACCCCCATAAAGGTCGAATTTCCAAAAACCCTTTCTTGGTGCTCCCCTACATTATAAAAGGAAGCTGTGTGCAAAATTTCACGTTCCTAGTTCCAGTAGTTTCGGCTCTGCGTTGATATGTCAGTCAGTGAGTCAGTTTCTCCTTTTATATATATATATGTATTTATATACAAAAGGTGACTGGTAATTAGTCACCGATACTTAAACACGTGACTTTACTCATCATTATAAACAACTTTTACATGGGACCAAACCTGAAATTGCGAAAAAAGAATCAGCTGATCCATACATTTTGGCGAATCTTGCGAACATAAATGGATGAGGGATATTGATAGTTTATAACCTGGATTAATACATAGGATACTATTTGTCCCGGTAGTACGTTTCCATGGGATAATTTCCGATTTCAACGCGAGCGAAGCTGCGGGAAAAGCTAGTGGTAGCATAAAAAGGTTATAATTTGTATGTATTATTTGGGATTGACTCATTACTAGCTTTTATTTGATACCAATATTGCTGTAATTTATTTAAATAAAAACCGTCCCTTCCCTTTTTTTGTATTTGCAGATGCAATAATATTACCTTTAAAGCATATGTCACTCTCACGGTTAAGACGAATCTAACGACACCTCATAAATGTTCAAACCGTTTAGGGTACAGAGCGTGCCAAAGAAATAGACATACATACACACATACCTAAATAAATAAATATTTATTTATTTTTAGTTATACTTTATTGTACACCTACCCTAATTACGTAATACACGATCAATCGGAATCTGAATCGCTTTGAAACAGATTTCTAATTCATTGCTTCAAAAGGTCGAAAATAAATTCTGCTCAGCAACGTAAATAATGCAATGAATGTTGCTGAACTGTCAAAATGAAACAATTAATCGGAATCGTTTACGAAAATGTGTTGCTTATAATACATTACAAAAAAAAAAAAAAGTAATACACTACAAAATATACAATGGGCGGCCTTATCGCTTACTGCGATCTCTTCCGCAACCTTGAAATGGACATACATACATACATACATAGTCTCGAAAAACATTACCATCCTTCTGGGGCAGTCGGGTAAAAAGGTCCTTTTTATATTATACTTTAGACTTCACAGTTTTTTTTACATTAGATTGTACATACACTAGAGACCTGCCCCTACTACGCACGGTTTTTGAGTGAACTAGGTACACGAGCATTATTTTGCTTTGCTAAATATTGTAATACCTAGTTGCACAGACAGTTACCGCTATTGGCGGTGTTGGTAAACATTTGTGAAATGGTGCTTAGTTCTAATTTAGGCCACGCGCCAAATATCCTTTTTTTTTTTTGGGTGGGAAATTATCAAATGACTTCTCCCGCTGGCGGAGCAGGAAGGCGTGTCAGACTTTTACTGACTAAAACCCACCCGTGTTCCTTCAGTTACCAGAACCTACATTGCCAGGGGCCACGGTATCCCTTTCGGACTATGGGCATGAGGACGTGAAATTTACCTCTCCCTCGTGCGCTCCGCCTCCTCCCCTCCTCCTCCCCCTCCTCCCCCTCCTCCTTCGTGAGCATTACTGTTTCGCAGAAAGAGGTGACGGCTTCCTATGCCCTCTCGCTCCGTACGATGGCCACCACCACCACCGCCGCGGATCGCCTCCACGAGGACACGGCGGTGCCGCCAAAAGATCCTTGTATAACAGCTATACTTATATTTTTTTAGTTGTTCTGTCTGATCATTTTAAGTCTGTTCATCCCTATATTTTACGCTGACTGTACAATATGTTCACAGATTGTGAAATGTTACGAAGAAAATAGTCATCAACCATTGGTGTGTGCAAAGTTAGTGCAAGCTTTTACCAAATGTGTCACAGATTGCAGATTAGAAGATTAACTAATAGGAGTTTTTTGTCATTTTTGATATATTTTTGGTCCAAATACCATGCAAAATAAATAAATATTACGTACGTATTTAGTTTTTTTTTTTTTGTAAAAAGTGTACCCACAGACTAATTAGCTTAGACTAACTATTTGAGTTTGGGTTTGGTTGCGGTAGCGATATCCAGTTCCAGACCGATCAATGAACAATTTGTGCCAGGACCAAACGCGGCCTCAGCTGTTTTGGTTTCGAGTTCAGAACTTTAATTAATCTGTTTAGGCCCACTTGCACATTTTGTCGGGTAAAATAATTAAATGAGGTACCGCAACCCGTGTGACATATTTTTTTAAACGGTGTGCTAATGTACTGGCTGCACCTTTAGCTAAATCGATCAATCAAATAGGCAATCGCAACAAAGCCGGCGAGGCCGCATCACCGCGCGGTAGTGGGGGAACGTTCAGATAACGTCCATTTTTGTCTCCAGTATCTGCGTACTCACTTCACAGAAAGTCACAAGATACCAGAATATAGATTCACAGCCCGCACTTGCGCGGCTTTTGTGGTCTTGTGGTCAAACCACCGGCAGTGCATGGCTGTGTGCAGGACCATAGGCAGGGGGGGGGGGTGCCCCCCGAAATGTTAAAAACTAGAATCTCAACCTAGAAATCGACCCTCCTAGGGTACCTCCGTAGTCTAATCTAATACATCTGATTATTGTGATCTATTTCGCAGAGGAGCACTTTATAATTTACAAAAAGAGCAGTAGGTACGTCTGTATTTTTATCGAATCTAGCTTTGTATCGAAAGAATTCCTGCAACTTCAGCGTTCTCTGAGAGAGTTCCTATCGAAGGTTAAACTCGAAAAAAAAAAAAATCGAGCGCTCTTCGCTCGCTCTTGCATTGCATCCTATATTCTCATAATTCACAAACTTTTCTGCTTATGTCGACAAACTTACTTCCATCTCTGTACGAACTGTCAAAGACAAAAAAACCTAAAATTATTCGAGCGGGATGATAATATATGCTATAAAGGAGATCCGCCAAAAATGCCCCAGGCCCGACACAAAAGAAATGTATCTCAGATTTCAGAGCAATAATAGTAGAAATATTGTAAAGTATCGCTTTTGCCAAAGATGGCTAACATAGTTTTATTACCCGTTGAACTACCATAATCGCTAGATGTAAAAATGACACTTTTCAAAGGAAAAACTGCATCTTTCTGTGTTCTATGCTTAACTAACATTGACAACCTGAGTATATATTTTTCTATGTGGCATACTTATGTGTATATACGATTATACGTACATTATTTATATAAAAATGCAACACTTGCTGTATAATTTTTGCATATGTATGTATATTTAGAATAGCTAGAGGTGTGCGCGGACAACTGGGTTTTTTTCGTTTGAAACCTTTTATTCGGGTATTAAGTTCTGTTTTCGTTTAGTTTTTATTTTCGCTTGAGTATAGATTTCGTTCTTTTTGTTGGTACATAATTATATTGGCGTGTGCTTGCTGACATTATGGCAAATAATTTTATTTAATGTTTTGAGTTGAGTAATGTAAATTATTTTGCATACTATTGTATAGAATATTTTTTTTTCTAACTGAACAGACATCTGTGCGACTGGGGAGTTTGTTGCACCACTTCTTCTTCCCAGCCATATACATAATTGTAGTCTGTGTTCCCAGCTAAAGCACTAGGAAGTGGTGAAGGGTGGGCGTTTTGGGGGATTGTCTTATGTAATTTTGACGTTCGAAAAGTGCTGATTCTCAGCCTAATTTGAATGACTTTTGACTTTTGAATATTTGTTAGTTAAGTCCAAGTTATTACTCTGAGGTCCAAAATGATGAAGTGTCATTTTTACATCTAGCGCTTAAGAAACTGCACCAGCCAAAAAAACTATGTTAGCCATCGAATTTGGGAATAGCGATACTTTACAATATTTCTACTATTATTATTCTGAAATCTGAGATACATTTCTTTTGTGTCGGGACTCGGGCCTGGGGTTTTTTTGTACGGGATTTGGCGGATCTCCTTTGAATCCTATATTCTTCATAGAGTCCCCACTGGTGGACTTTTGGCGGCAGGTGCGTATTCTAAATATAAAAATATGTGGTGAAAATTTTTCGATTCGAAATCGGAAAAAGTTGTCAACCCAACCGTTATCAACACCCCTCCGAGATTTCAACATCTTTTATTGTGAATGTTTCGTGCAAACGCTCAGTTGGGATTGAATGACATTGACGACAAGGCATAGTTGTTGGCAGGAAACGTTTGTGTGTTTGAATTGTTTTGTTATGGAATTAGTAAATACTCACTGTGCGTTTGCACTGGCGAAACATCACGACAAAACATGTTGAAATCTGTAGTTACTGTCAAACATTTTAGGCAGTGTATAGAGTGCCACCATTGGCACTCTATCCCTATCGGATAAAGTGCCACTACAGGCACCCTAGTAACACCGCCTCGGCCCGGCTCAAGTGCCGCAAGCATTGGATTGTCATTGTCACTGTCACTAAGTCACGTCACTTGGTATTTTGTTTGATTGTCGAGGTTAGATCGCTGTAAAACACCACATTCCCAAAACATTACATTCTCTTGTGCCTAAACGGACCCTGGCACTTCGCCGGCCGCTACCGCGGCACCGCTCGCTACGCTCGCTCGGCTCGTGCGTTGTGTGGTCACAGTTCTAACCTAACCTAACCTAAATAACAAGTGACAGTGACAATGCAACGCTCACGGCACCCTAGCCGGGCCGAGGCAGTGACACTAGAGTGCCACAAGAAACTCGCGGCACTCTATACACTTCGAACATTTTATGGCAAATTGACAGAATTGTCATCAGCATTGCTTGCTTGCAGTGCGTTCCAAGTTAGACTGTAATCGATTTGAGCGCGCTATAGGCCTGTCCGAATTAGCACGATGTTGCGTGAATCGTCATCGATGACGTCATGACAGGCGCCATCTTGCGATAACGCCGACCATGCCTTTTACTGATATCACCGTGAGCGCTGTCAAAATTGACAGTTGTGCTGTTTTTGTTTTGAGTCGCATCATATCTTTAGACTAACGTGGCATTTTCGAAATTGTGCTTGTGGCTATCGTTCGTCACCTAACCCAAGAATAAGAAGAAATTAAGAAGAAACATAAAGAAATATGGTAAGAAAGTTTTGACATTTGCGAGATCACTGTGAGCGTGTTCACGAACGTTCCGAATTGTTGACAGCCCTCAGCTGTCATAGTCGTGATCACAGACTACATAGAGATACTACGTCGTGATATCTTATTCGGAAGTCGGAACGGCAAATAATGATGTCAGCGATGTGAGTGAGCGATTACGTTCTAATTCGGAAAGCGGCCTTGCTTTGCATGGCTTTAGTTTGCTGTCAATTCAATCAAATTTCAAGTCGAAGTTTTCGTTAGATTCGAATTTATTTTTGGTCAAGTGAATTATGTTATTTTGTATCAGAATTGAATTCAGTGTGTTGTTCTCTTTTCCCTACAATGGCTACAAATGATTCTAAAGTTGATGATGTAGCTGCATGCCACACTATTTTAGATAAAATTAATTCAATAAACGACACTGTTGTCACTAAGGTACTTTGAATGATTGTACACGTATATCATTTTGTAAACATTATAATTAAATTGATGTGTACTTTTTCTTTTCTAGGCACCAGATATTAATGACTTCTCAATCATAAAACCCATAAGCCGAGGCGCTTTCGGAAAAGTCTTCCTCGCACATAAAAAAAGTAATAAGGATCAGTTGTATGCAATCAAAGTTATGAAAAAGTCGGACATGATCAACAAAAATATGGTCACACAAGTTGTAACTGAGAGGAACGCTTTGGCGCTGTCAAGAAGTCCTTTTTGTGTTCATTTATTTTACTCATTGCAATCGACTTCATCTATATATTTGGTGAGATAACAATGCTAATTTAGGAACAAAGTACTATTAAATTTAGAAATGTAAAACCCACTAGCTTCAGTAGCTGGGAAGTTTTGGTATTGTTGAATTGATTGACTGATTGTTGTATTTGGGATCCTTTTAGGTCATGGAGTACATGGTTGGTGGTGATTTAAAATCACTGCTTGGTGTTTATGGGTTTTTAGAAGAATCTATGGCAGTATTTTATATAGCTGAAGTCACTCTTGCATTGGACTACCTGCATAGACACAACATTGTACATAGAGACCTGAAACCAGATAACATGCTTATATCTAGATCTGGGCATGTGAAGCTTACTGACTTCGGTTTATCTAAAATTGAAGTTAATAGAGGTAATCCTGTCATAATTTAATACCTTAAATCTCTTTTAGTTTTCTTTCAGTAATAATGCAAGCAAACAGTCTTATTCCCAGCAAGGGGCAAAGCCTGGCTGTGAATGATGATGAATAACACTTTAAATAACAACCAATGACCCATTATTGTTGCACAGAAAATTAAATTTCAAATGATTTATCAAGATCATTATATCAAGATTATTATTTATTTGATCAAGTAATATACAGTAGCAGATTGAACAGTGATCCACAAACTAGACATTTGCCTGTATCAGAAAAGTGTTGTAATTGAATAAACATGTTCCCCTTTCAGATTTGGAGATATCAGATTTCGCGAATTGCACACCCAGCCTGAACATGAGGACCCCAGGACAACTGCTCTCACTCACATCTCATTTGTCCTTCGGTTCGGGTGGTGGAGACAGCACACACACTTCTGTGATGTCTACAGATGCTTGTGAGAATCTTCTTGATGAGCTTAAAGAAACCAGTACGCTTTTAATATTTCAATAGAACATCTTATCTATTATAAATCCATGGTATAAATATGGAATTTTTGCAGGTAAATTAAAAAATCTGTTTGATGGAGTCAGCGGTTTTGAAAGTTCACCATTATTGAATCAGTCAAACATGTCAGGGATACACCCGTTTATGAGTGCTGAAAGTATTAATTTTGAAAATGTAAGTACTTGCTTCGTTATAGCATGGACATTATAATTTCTTCTAACACAACACAGCTAGTGGATATTATTTATAGAGATTTATTCTGTAAATCAAGTTTTTGGAAACTTGATTTACAGAATAAATCTCTTCATTGGTGAAGGTTATGAAATGATTTATTTTATAAATAAACTATGCCTGTTATTTTTATGGTACTTCTTATTTTGTAGTCTCAAGACTCGGGCTCATACCACACCTGTGAGAGTTCAAAGGACAGTTCGAACTCCAGAAGTAACAAATCAACAGATCCGAGTAGCACCAGTTCTGTAGGGGAGTCTACCGTGCTGTCAGATTCCCAGCATGATCAGTCCACCTCTCCACTGTGCAGGGGACACTCCTTGAAGAGAATACCTAGGTAGTTACAATTTGCTACTTCATAAAATACTGCCTAGTCTAGATAATATTTTTAGTTTCTTGAATCTATTTCACTATTGATTTATGATCTATAGATATGTTTTAGTTTCTAATATTGCCTCAAAATGAGTGTCCTCACTGGAACCATGCTTGTTTCCCAACCATTCGGTGCACGAGCGTTTGATCCGCGATAAACATCCATTCGTGAAACGAACATTCATTCGTGAAACGAACATTCGGTCGCGAGCATAGCTATTAAGCTCTGGCCAAACATAAGCGAATTCCGCGCGGGGTGCACGTGCAGGATGAATTTCGCTCATGCCGATTGTGTCAACTACTAACTTGTATGAAGGGGTTGAAACTGGCGCGATTAGTCGCGTGTTTAACGCTACACGCGCGGCAGTGCTGACGCGTCTACTGGTCCCCATAAATTTTCTATAGGTTTATATGAGATTACATACATTCCGAGCACGGCAGCAATACACTGCACTGTCGCGTGTTCGGAATCATACCCCTAATCATTAAAATAGGTAGACGACACACGAAGTGATGTCCTGCGTTCAACGCGGGACTCGCCTCAGTGTGGCCAAAGTTTTAAAAATTGCCTTTATTGTTTGAATTCATGTACTCACCATAACTGTTTTTGTCACGAATTAATATTCTTTCACAACAAAAGCTCGCGCAACGAATGTAAACAAAACAAATCCGCGAAGCGAATAATCGCGGTTAGTAGACCCTCCTGAAAACTACTCATAACTAAAGGATCTACGGCCGCGAGCCTTAGCCTGGTCGAGTATATTTCTCGATTGTGACCAATGTCCTTTTTCTCTCCCAATTTCTAACCACAACAAATCTTAATTCTTGGTCTACGCCAGGGGTCGGCAACCTTTTAGCAGGCAAGGGCCACATAGTGGCAAAATAAGGTAGAGGCGGGCAGCGCTTGTTCATATTAAAAAATAAATAAAAATAAATTTATTATCTATCTCTTTATTTGCTTTCTATTTGTTTGTAGTTGAAATTCTTAGAATGGTTCTCAAATGCTCATCTGTGAGACGCGAAGCATATAATTTCTTTCTGTAACTGAGAATTAAAAAGTTTGTTCGCATAACATAAGTAAGTATGTACTGCCAATAATTATAAATAACTGCTGAGCAAACCCTTTTAATTCGTCAAAATCAGATGGCAAGCTGCCTTAAAACTTAACAAGATCATTGATTTCACAGAAAGAGTTTTTGAGTTTGTCATTAGATTGGAGAGCAATCACGTTCGTTTGTAAATGACTCTGTACATCCTCAATATCACATGAAAAAGGGTTTGCAAAATCTGCAGTTTGCTTCAAGTCACCAAACCTGTCGTTAACTGATTTGGTAGCTGTATTAAAACGTCTTTCATTTTATCAATGCTCGCTCGCCTAAACATTGCGCCCGCATAGTATTGTTATTTACTAAGGTAAATACTTTCATTTACAAAACTGTCGCGGGCCACAAGGTGGAGAGTCGCGGGCCGCACGGGGCCCGCGGGCCGCGCGTTGCCGACCCCTGGTCTACGCCATCCAACCATCTGTCTGAGCTTGGGCCGGCTTTGGCTGCTCCTTCTATCTGGTTTCCTATCAAATTAACGTTTGGGTGCTCTAGGCTCGTCTATTCTTACGACTTGTCCTGCACATCGAAAACGTCCTATTTTTATGACCTTAATTAATAATATTAGGCTCATCGCATATCTCGTTGAGCTTATGGTTCTACCGCGTTCGCCATTGCTCGTTTTTCAGCACTGCACCGAATTCGAATACTAACGGAGAGATCTTGTTTTTAAAGTTTATGCTGATTATTTAAAACGTTATTATTTAAATAACTTTGAAAAAAAAAAACAAACATGTTCTTGCAGCTTCAGAGCCAAAAAAAGAAAAAGGATTTTGGATTGTGATGGAGACACACCTACGGGTGTGACTAGTCTACTAGAGTCTAAACAGAATCACAGTGGTCTGACACAAGAGATCATGGCCTTGGAATTGAGTCAGAATACGCCTAAACGCATGTCCATACACCCTACCCCTGATAAACGTAATAATCCTATAAAGGGTGTGTTGAAAAAACGGTAAGTTAAAAAAACTTTCTAAAATATTCAAAGTTTTAGTCTAGCGGCGTAGTCGGCGGCAGTCGTCAACTGCACGCTCGTGCCGCTCGTGTACATGAGTACGTGCTCAAATATACGAGCGGTACGTTGCCAACAGCAAAGGTGTCGACGGCTTCAGTTGCGTCTGCCGTTAGCAACGTGCCGCTCTTGTATATGACCACTAAGGCTGCCATCAGACGGACTGCATTTCGACAGGACTGCGCAGTCGGTTGGCAGTTTCGTTGCAGTTATACATCGAAAATAATATGCTCACAAGCATTCAAACTGCAATTTTGCAGCTGGCGTGCAGTTCAAATGCAATCCGTCTGTTTAGACCCTTAGTGGTTAGTGGTTAAAAAAATGTTAAAAATTAATTTTGCGATTATAACCAAGCATTTGATTTTATTAAATTAACTGAATTGCACTCTAAATGAAAATAATTATCATTTTTTCGCAGTTGGGTGTCGCAAAATGACAGCCATCATTTCAATGTTGGAGTAATATTCTCCACGCCAGTATCGAATAAGTCTCCGGAAACAAAGAAGAAGGAGACTCGCTTCAATCTTCCTAAAGAAGACCAACCGCCATCTGGGACTAAGGAAAAAACCTTTATGTTTGGCAAACATGTCTCCACTAGTTTAGAAATATTCCCTACTAGAAGATTAAGTAAGGTAATATAAAACAAGCATTTCCTACACTTCCAGCCTAAACCTTAGGGGCCGATCAAGTATTACGTAAGCAGATTTACTACAATTATTTACCCCCCCCTTCCCCCTTTCCCCTTGTCAGCAAGAGTAATCAAAGCTCTTACCATCAGAGTCATCAAAAAAAAGCAAAGCATAGACCCCCCGTCCCCCTGGGTGTGTAATGTTTGGTGTAATAACATATAGTCTAATTTCATTTGACATAACTTACATTACTTAATATAATTTTCATATGCTATAAAAACATTTAACCTAATTTCATATGATCTAATGTTATATTTGATATAATTTTCATTTTCTCTAATTTTATTTAGTATAACGTTCATTTCATATAATTTTCTAATTGTATAATGTTTTTTTTTATATAATGTTCATTTGACCTAACTTTCATATTAACTAACTTTCTAAGGTAACAGGTAAAGGCATCGTTCTTGAGAAAAGCAAATTATAATGTAACCTAACCTCAAAACATTAAAGTTGCTTCTGCATCGTCTCCGGCGCTGCGGGAAGTGCAACCCCTCCGCCCTTACTTAACAAAAGATAGGCACCCATACTCACCTCCGCAGCTTCGTCTTGCAGCTACGGCTCGCACAGGTGCCTATGCTTTGTTACAGCGGGCGGGGGTTGCTCTCCCTCCGCACCTCCGGTTTTTATATACACTCTAGGGCAGGAGCCAAAAGACTACGTAAAGTCAGGGTGACCGATTCGGTTTTGGAACAGATTCAACCTATTAACTACAAGGCGGTGTAGACATTTCCAAATTATATTAAACGTTATTAAGCTATTGCGTAGCTTCTATCGCGGGCCTTGAGCGTGGAGACCTAATCCAGAAATTTCGTAACGAAAATACTACCTAAGAAAAGAGTGTTTTGTATTGAAAATTATGTTTAACTGCTTGACAACAAAGTTCAAATTTTCTTAAACGAATGATACGAGAGTGTTGTATTGAAAATTATGTTTAACTGTTTGACAATAAAGTTCAAATTTACTTAGACGAATGATCCTTGACTATTAATAGTTAAATTAAAACCTTTTTATTAGTTTGATGTTCCCGGCCATTACGTTGTGTCAAGTTTTAAAAACTATAAATGTGAATAACAGTTCCTGTCAATGTCATCATTACTATTTCTTGTATTCGGGTTAATATTTTACAATTGCGTAAGTTGATAAAAAATGCTATGCAATAGCTTCGCCGGGGCAGTCCCCGAGTGCCACACGTCTTTTTATAGATTATGAATATTATAGCAACTGAATATTATATTAATTAAATATTATTTCAAATGTGCATTATGTAAACTATTTATTATACCATATGAAATTAGGTAAAATTAGATAGAGTAGATAGTTCTATTTAAAAAAAAACAACGGGTTGCTCTCCGGGACTGCCGGCAGAAGTGAAAACTTGAACATTAACGTTGTGATTTTTGAATATTTTGGAATGGTTAGGGAATAATTTCGCACGAATTGCTTTATTTGTCAGTATAAAAGTACTATAATTTATGTAGTTAAATACAATATTCATTTGTAGTAGTATATTTATTTATTTTCAAAATATAGTCTAACAAAAATAAACAATTTATACACTTTTCATGAAGTATGTTTTGACTGAATTTTTTTACCCATAAATATGGGTACTCACCTCGCAATCTTTACGTTTACGTAATGTCAAAGACTATTTATTTTGATATTTACTTTGTCGGTTGCTAGGCAACGGATCTTACGGTTACGTCCTGACGCGAGTTTAACATTTTTTACCCATCCCAAAACGCCGCTAAAGAAGTTTTCACTTCAAAAATGATATTAAAAGAAATTAGGTCTTAGGGCGCTTTCAATTTGACGTTTCGTGTCGGACCGCTGCCGCACGTTTACCGTGCCGCTGATTATAACCCGCTGCCGGGCCGCTGCAGTACGGTAGCAGTCTGATATCAAACGCCTAAATTGAAAGCGAGCGATATATTTGACAACCGTTAGCCATGGACTCTGACGACTGACGCACTATTCAACAGCGAAATGAATGAACACGAGTTTGCGACGTTACCGTCCTGTTGTCGAGCGTTCCCGGTACCGACGCCGTACTGTTGCTGCACCGCGCGCTTTGTATGAAAACAAACAACCGTCCGTGCGCAATACGACAAACGCACCGCTTCGTCACCGCAGCGGTCCGACACGAAACGTCTAAATTGAAAGCGCCCTTATGATTATTAGAACTTATGTTATTATATCAAACGTTACACAACCGCGCCCTCCTATAGTGCTTACGTAATACTTGAACGGCCCCTTATTAAGTTAACATTGTTGTTTTCAGGATCTTGATATTTATATTAGGCGGAGAATCAGTAATTTTTAAACTACAAATCCTACAAAAGACTGCACCCAAATAACCTTCACCACTTTCTAGTGTTTGAGGTTGATAAATTAAAGGTGCGCAAGAATTTCCCAAACCAGCCAACCAGCGTCTGTCTGTCATTTTATAGGAAGTCCCAATGCTTCTGGTTGCATATTTGTGATTAGAATAAATAACGTCACGTAACAACGACGACGACGTAACGTCTGTCTTGATGTTCAGAAAGAAGACTAAGATTTTCATAAATTAAACTTTTAACCTAAATAAACATAATATCACGCATTGTTTCCCCAAAGGGTACCCATAGAGCATACCCATAGTACCCATGTCTACCCATACCACCAGTATATGTACCCATGTACATGTGGGTGTACCCATAGTAGGTACACCCACATTTCGTCAGATATGGTTAAGTCCCAAGTAATTGCATCAACCGGGTAAAAATCCAGACTCCTCCATGGAAAAACCCAATATCACTTTGCCCAACCTGGGAATCGAACCCAGGACCTCATGCTCAGCAGTAGCGCTTGCGACCACTAGATCATTGAGGCGGTCTAACCAAGTCTGACCATTGAGGTAGTTTATCCAAAATAAAATATATAGTATCTATATTATAGATAGATTTATATTTTATTTTGGATATAGATTCTATACAATTGAACATTCACTTACTGAAAATGTATGCAAGCAACCTCTGGTTAGCACGTGGAAAACATGCGCAATACTGACAAGCTTATCTGAAGAAGCTTTGGCCACAATAAATTAAAGTTATCAACATGTTACAGGGCGAAGGAAATCGGTCACCTACGGATTTGTGTAGGACTCCATTAGCTACTGCGCACACGCCTTACAGGACACCAAAAAGCGTGAGGCGAGGCAACTTAGTCTCAGACCAAAGGATTTTAGGAACACCTGACTATCTGGCACCTGAGTTACTTTTGAGGTAAGATGAGTATTATTTATTTTCTAATTTAACTTTATACTGCTAATAATAGAGGTATAAATTGCCAATACTGTTGAAAAGAGAAAGTACAGTCAAGCGTAGACGACATTTGAGCTCAGTCAGAACTGAGCTCAAATGTGGTTAGACGGTAGTTTTGACTACTTAGAGTTACATCAGGTACGTAAGCTACCTAATCTGCGTTCGCAATTTTTTTGCCAAACATTTATACAAACACGAGTCTTAAGAAAAACAACTGTAATGCTTACACATAAGGTTCAGTTTGCGCTACAATTTCATATTTTTTATAACTTTTTCAACAGTACTACCTAGTCAATCTAAAATCAACCTTATTTACACTAGCATAAAGTTGATGTTGTTTAAGTGGAAAGGAAACAAGTATATGGACCTTACACCACAGATTAAGACAGATACTTCACTTCTATAGATAGCTAACGCTACTACGCAACTACTATATTTATCTACAAAAAAATTACAGGCGTTTCGTGTGCGCTAAAATGTACCTTACGCGGACGCTCGAGAGTTTGTTGCCTCGGGGAAACGCGAGCTGTAGGTACCTTAGTGCGCGACCTCGAACGAGTGAGAGAGGCCTGCTCACACGATTTCCACCCAGTAACATACAACATTTCTCCAATCCATGCTATGATATTGACGGAATGAATCATGATGGTTCTGTTATAACTTTTCAGACAAGGCCACGGTCCTGCTGTAGACTGGTGGGCGTTAGGAGTATGCTTGTACGAGTTCATGACAGGCGTTCCACCTTTCAACGACGAAACTCCGCAAGCAGTCTTCAAGAATATATTGTCTAGAAGTGAGTATTTTTTAAACTAGTAGTTAGTCGAATAACTATTTATTTTTATTCAGCATCAGCAATTGTCGGCGCAGATAGATGGTTATCAACCTTTATCGACGCTGTAAGACATCTACTTGCTTGCGGTAATTTTGCTTTTTCCTTTTTACGAACTAAAATTACGAAAATAACTATAGTATATTTATCACTGTCGGTAGCCGCTACATGCATTTCTTGGCTAAGCCCGTCGTAAAAGGATTATCCAGTCCGTATCGTGGTAGCGGGGCTCTGAACCCTGTGTATCATCACTAGATAATGTTATGATAATCTTTCAGACATCGAATGGCCGGAAGACGACGAGGCCCTATCTCCGGAGGCAGTGAGCGCCATCGAGGCGCTGCTGACGATGGAGCCGGCGGCGCGGCCCGCGGCGCGCGCCGTGCGGGCCATGCCGATATTCAGGAACATTGACTGGGACAACCAACTTGATGTGGAACCACCCTTCGTACCCACCCTTGATGACGTGCACGATACTGGCTACTTCCAAGGTACGATTTATATTGACTGGATCCAAATAAGTGATCCTTTGAAAATATTCTATTGAAATTTTTTTCATCATTTTTTTTTAACCAATGCAAGATCGCTCTTCATAAAAACGTCTGGGTTTAATTTAACTTTTAGCTTTCATTAATTTTGTGTCGGCACAAGCCCTTTTTCTATTGCTTTATTATAGCGCGATTAATAGATTGGTCAGTGAGTAAGTTGATAGCTGTGCTGTATGACTAATAAACGATAATATCTGGTCAACCGAGCTCGGCTCGGGTGAAATATAAACATATTGTCCAGGTACACCAACGTTTTATCAGATTTCCGAGGCTGTGGAAATAAAGAAAACGATTTTTCCCAGATATGAGACCTGCTAGATCGATTTTTCACCCCCGTTAACCCCTAAATTGCAACTTTCATCGAAATTGTTGGACCCGTTTCCGAGACTCATATTATATATAACAATAAACATATGCACAAGAATTGCTCGTTTAAAGGTATTAGATTAATAACTCATTTCATTTGGGTAGGGAATAACTGAAGCAGCTTTTTGACTTTTAATTATTAATTCGAAATGGGATCAGGTAAGTATATGTACGAATATTTGTCAGTAGTTAGAGATATGCGTATTCCTAGAAACAGACTGTAGAAAGTTTCGATGACATAAGACAATCGGCGTAACAATATTTTATGTTTCTTTTTTGTTTCAGCTCGTAATATACTACAACATTTACATGTTTCTAACTTCGACATGTAACATAGAGGTCTGTATATCATTCAATATGAAATTAAATAACCCTTAAATAAATGGTCTAAGGGCAGGTGAATGATGAGTCAATATAACGTGATAATGTAATGCGTATACACGATTTTTAATATTGTGATTATTATTTCTTCCTTTTACTTACAATTATGTACTAACCTAATACATAATATAGACTGATTTGAAAACTGTATGCCATTTCACTAAGTACCTTTAAGAATATTATTGTTTAAAATTAATTTAATTGTGATAATAATCAGTGTTCATTCAGATAGTTAAGATTTTTTAAAATAAATAACAGTACTTTCAAAATATGGTAATTTTTATTTAATTTAGAACCTTAAACTAAATTGGCACAATTTCCATAAAGTTAATATTGTTGCAACTAATTGAGAAAAGCAAGGTCGTTAGGTTGATTTTCTCAAAATAATTGTCCGTAAAAATTATTCATGGAATAATAATTGTAAAAGATAACATTAAATTTTGCTGTTGGAATTGTACTCGGTATGAGTACCACAAAATCTACTGTGCGTTTTTCTGGATCCAAGGCAGGAAGTAGGTGACACGTGTGTACACTCCGGGGTACTGGCCTTTGCCGCAGCCGATGCCCCACGACACGATGCCCACTTGCGTCCAGCGACCATTCTCGTTCACCATCAGGGGGCCACCGCTGTCACCCTGTTCAAATATCAATAAAAAAATATGCGTCATACATAAAAAAAAAATATACGTATACGGGTTGACTTGAAAAACACCTCTTTATTTTCGTCGCTCAAAAATAAATATTTACGTTTTTCATTCTTTTTACCAATTTTGGTATAGTAATTTTATACTAGGTGCATCATCTTCACTTATAATTAATGTATACAAAATATTGTAAAACCATTTTAAAAGAGTAACGGTGGAGTTTCTTGCCCATTCTTCTCCATACGAAAACTACCTTTTGGAAGGGGCGACTAGAATCAATTCTATTTATTTTTTTGTAAATCTTTGACGTTCAATAGTGCCTTTTATGTGCCTAATTGAAATAAATTATTTGATTTTGACTTAGAATAAAGGCCAATCTGTAAAAAAAATTGACCTTGTCTTTTGTTCAAGAACTTACACTGCAGGAATCCATGCTAGCTTTGCCAGCACATAGCATGTGCTCCACGATCCCGCCCGGCGCAGCTCCGCCGTATTTCAACTTACACTCCTGGTTTGACCAAACTGGAATCGATACCTCTTGAAGGACGGAAGGCTGCGGTCCACCTTTACGAAACAAAGTGCAATGAATCATAAATGCATTAGAGCCGAAAACAATATAAACAAAAACGACCTAAATTATTTAGCAAACAATTTCAGAGGTATTGTTAAAATAAATATGCTAATATCTTTTGTAGTAATACAATTCGCCTTTGTTCTGTATGATTCACATTATACGGTCCAGTAGTTTGTGAGTGTTGACACTTACTTTCACGCAAACTTCCCCAACCGATGACCGTCGCAACTTTGCCCTGATATGTGGATCTACCACCAACCGGCATGCAGATAGGACGAATGTTCTTTGTAAAGGACACAGGCTGATCGATCGTTAGAACGGCGACATCGTTGTACTAAAAATGAATGAAAAAAATATACAGTTTTAGCTAGTAAATGATCCAGCAACTTTCTATATAAAGTAGTAGAAGAAAGCCAGGTTTACAAAATGTTCTTACCAAAGTACGCATATCAAAGCCTCGATGTCTGACTACTCTCTTGATTTTCCGTTCTATGTGTTGAGTCTCTGTGTTTGTTCGGATGTTATAGTCTCCAAGTCTTGCTGTCAGCCGAGCGACATCCCATGAGGTCATACTGGAAATGGGCACGTGTTTTAAATATTGTTATGATCATAACTAGTAGTAAATAGTACTAAGTAGATGCTTGAATCTTTTACTCTATCCCTATCTTACCTGTATGGTTTACATGAAAGTCATCAAAGCTTTCAACATTTCCCTTATACATTACCGTGTTAGGAGTCTTTTCAAAAGCTTTTGGTTAAAATTGATTTCTTATTCTAGTATGACTTACTGCGCCACGCAATGTGCTGCAGAAAGTACATGTCGGTCGTCCATGAGCGAGCCTCCGCAGAACTGACGTCCAGCGTTGAACAATGCCACGATCCACGGCCATTCGTTGAGCTCAGCATTATGGCCTCCTACGATGCGTTCCTCGTCTTGGTACGTGCTTTCGTAAGTCTGTAATTTAATTAGGAGAGAAAGTACCTAGTATCTATCAACGTTCATTATTTGTAGTGTAGTCACAATTCATTGGGATATTTGTCTGAAAATTACTTTTATTTTTAGGATTAGGCTACTTGCATTGAATTCCAAATCTATTTTTTTTTGTCTTCATTAAGATTTAATGTTTGGTTAAATATTCTGTGGTAATCCTAACTATACATATAATATTATAAAAATGCGAAAGTGAGTTTCTTTGTCACGCTTTCACGCTAAAACGGTTGAACAGATTTAGGACATTGATAGACAGGATCTGGGTTAGGACATAGGATATTTTTTATTCCGATATTCCCACGGGATCGAGACTTATGCGGGTGAAACTGCGGGGTGTAGCTAGTTAGATATAACTTTTGAAAACAAGAGACCATGTATTTATTGTATCGTACCTGAGGTCCATTCTTGGCTCCGCAAGACCCATCCACAGCAGGCTGAGAAGGTTGAACTGGTTTTGCAGGCACACTCGGCTTTGTAGGGTACGCTGGCGCCCATGTCTAATTCATCAATTATATGATCAGTATTTTATGCATAGTCGGACGTTATAGTGAAAAGGAATGTACGTACTAATGATACTTTTTAAGTTTTTACCTGTTTGGTTGTGCTAGGAGGTCTAGTAGCCCAAGTTGTTGATGAAGCAGGGAAGTTACTTGGTGGCTTCGTTACGCCTGCAACTATTCACAATTATTTTTTTTGTAATTTTGGTTGATATCAAAATCCTGGTTTTCGAATTTTCGGTAGCGTTTTATAAAATAAAACTTCTACTGTTTTCTTACCCAAAGATGGCGGATGCGTGGGCGCAGCGTGATTAGGAGGGTGGGTCGGTAGTGGGGGGATAGTTGGTGGCCACTGCGCAGGGATATGCCGGAAACCGTCGTTGTTACCGTAAGACCATCTCGTCAATGCAGATAGAACACCGCCTGAAATTCTGTTGAGAGTAATACTCGTTATTAAAGTTTATTTTTATATTAATTCGGTGCAATTTATAAGCTTCCAGTAGTACATAACACTAAGTTAAAGTCTTCAAACATGGAAGGATGTTATGGTCCTTGTTTAAAATTCGTTATTGGATAACCGCCGTTCTCTAATCTTTTATGGATTGGGAATAGAAGGACATGTTTTGTTAATTTTTTATTTTTGAAGCATACAAACTCACGCTAAAGCTGGTAACTGCACTGGGACAGCAGGTTGCAGATAACCGAATCTTTGGACATCAGGTTCCTGTTGCGGTGGTGTGCCTACTGGCTCCGTGCAGCAAACTCCAAATACCTAAGTTCCAATAAATATTCATTGGAATTTGGACACTGAACAATGGGACGGATGTCAGGTTTTTATTGTTTTGGTCAACGAAAAGAGCATGACTCTTTTCATTCACCAAAGCAATAAAAACCTCTGATGTTTTATGAAAACTGGTGGTATTAGATAGACCAATAAATAAATTCCGATTTCTATTCAAGTGGTTATTTTGAAGAGCAGTTCGATTCTTTATTATCCGTTACTTGATTTGCTATACAATAGGGGCTAAGATGAAGTGAAAAATAAGCGATGCAACTTTCCACTTTCCCCTAAATTCTATAGTCATTTTCTTATTTGACTCGAAGATTTATGAGACGTGACTCTTTCATTGATAGTGTTCTATACCTCCATGTTGTCTCCGTTAACGTAGCTGCAAGTGTCGTAGTGTCCCATGACCCACCCATCCCAGCCTGAAAAGTCTGCTACTTTGAACAACGGGTAGCAGTCGCGGAAACTCTTGCACGATCCTTTCTTGCCAAGAGTCGTTTCGCATTCCATTCCAAACGCTCCATCTATCTGCTAAAATGAGGAATACGAGTTAAAAAGGAACAGTCCAGTTCACACAGTTCAGTAAGTTGTGTGTAGTATGATTTCTAAACTATTTTGAACCTGTCTAGGTCGCAGCAGCAATAACTGTTTTCCTTCGCGAGTAGAGTTCGATGCGTCGCGCTTCTCACGTCCCACGTAAGCTTGAAAAATAATAAAAATCGTTAATTCAGTTTTAATTAATTATTGTTATTAAAAAAAAACAATTATACACACGCCATAATTTAATTAAAATAAAACAATTGCCAAAAAAACGATGGTGCCCAAATATAAAAGCACAGGAACACTCAACTTTTTTTAGACATAACTAAATGTACAGTCAGCATCAAAATATTTTTTGTTGGGTCCCGCAAAAATAACAAGACCAAAAATAATTCAACAATTTTATTCCCTTACTTTAAAAAAGTACTGAATTAATTAAAGGGTTGTTGTTCAGTCAGTTATTTAAATGAAAACTCGTTCATGTGCAAAACAAAATCATAAATTCGTTACTCAGCAATCTTTTAAAACGATCACTCATTAAAAAATAAAATATACGATCCCTTTTTATGACGGCTAATCAACATTATCTTTTGTAAATTATTGCAACTGGCCATATAATAAAAATAAGAACACGATGTGTTAGGTACATTGAACCTGCCTGTCACATAATGACAGCTCAAGTTAGTTGTTTATGATTAGCCCCCAACATCACAACGCAAATGAATAACGGTGTCTTTAATAAACTCCAATGAGCATGTACCGTATTAAGGTCTAAAAAGTATAACTGCGACATATTAATAATTATCGTTTCTAAAACCTGTTTTACGTCGAGTATTCACTTATATTGATCATAAACAGTTGCTGATTACCTCTTTGATTTTTAATTGATGAACTAAACTTTCCATGTCAAAGTTATGTATGTAGACGAGACAAAGCAAGAAATACAAATAACCAAATGGACGTTTGTTTTTGCCAAATTTTTGGTTCCAATAATATCGACAGTAGAGTAAACGAACTTTGCCAGCGATAATCGTAAACATCGGGGGAATTATTATTCTAAAGGCGATCTCAAAGCATAGCTGGAGTACAACAACGTACGAAACGTGTCGTAAACATGCATGTTATTTATTTCGGATCGCTGCATAACGGTTTCCGTTATATTCAAACCTCAGAATGCCATGTGCAGCATGCCAATAATATAAATGACCTAAATAATATGCTACATAGTTGCAGAATTATGTCATTAGACTTTTCTTTATCTTTTTTATACAAAGTCCAGACACTAAAATTTATTGAAATAAGATACTCGAATAGCCAGAGATAGATGTACAAATAGCCATTTAAAGGTGAACTGGTTCGGGATAGTAGGTGCATTTTTAAGAAGGCGTACAAGTTAAATTGTACGCGTAAATAACCGACCTTGAAGATGTTGGGAGTTGACGTTGAATCGCTCTCGAATTACGACCGAGGAGGGTTCTAAATAATTAAACCTGGTTTTCTGAGATGCCTTTAATGAAAATATACAACCTTTAAAGGTTCCTAGATTTAAAATGAAAAAATCGTTTCGCGTTCATGTTATTAAACAAAATTAAGCTTTATAATCTTCTTTTAAGAGAATATTTTACTCTGCTGGGTAGACTGCATCGCGTAATAACATGCAGTGGTATGCCAACTGCCGCGAAACCTTGAACTTGTTACCAATATCAGGTAATTTAAAATGCCTGTTGGGTAGGGGCCTAAAAAGGAATAAACAACAGTGATCGTATCTTTTATACAGTGATGGTAACAAAATATTGTAAAAAGTTTTTTTCTAACGAAGAGTACCTAACTGAACCTTTTGTCCTTTCTTTTCTATACGGAACTATCTTTTGGAACTGGCAACTAGAGTCAATTCTTCTATTTTCTTGTAAATTTTGACATTCAAAGTGCCTCAAAATTGTCTGAATTGAAATAAATAATTTGACTTTGACTTAAGGTACCATTTGCTACGAGTATATTAAAACTTAGCATTTAAAACAAAAAATTACAAATATATTTCGATTCAATTTTGTAACGACCAGAAACAAATCTGTTCGGTGACGCGCATAAATCTAATAACATTTGCCTCTGGATTCCGGGTTCAGCAATCTATGCGGAGGAAATGTCAGCAGCGTCATCCCGCTTCAATCGCCAGTCTCCGATCTAATTAATGTCCTCGAAGCGAGCCACAAAAAGTTTAACAACTTGAGCCGTGCTATGGACAATGATGTGATTGATGTGGATCGCCTTTAGATGTGTGGGCGTATGACAATTTGCATTGAATTGATCCCATAGGTATTTCCGAATAATAGCCCACGTGCTTTAGAAGTTCTGAGTACCAACTCAATTACGGGTTGATGACCAACAAGTCATCAAGTTGAGTACAGACTGATGAAGACGTTTTAGTATAGAAATGTTGATATTTACATTTTTTTCGTTAAATAAAACGCTGTTACCTATTTTTTTAAATTGTTTTTGCCAGTTTGTAAATCAACTTTATATTTATTACCGATCGCAGTTTTTACGATGGACATACATCTTGCAAATTTTAACTTTCTCTAGCCTCAAAACCCCATACCCACATGTGCCGTCCATTGTTTTGAGTCCTCGCAATACAAATACTGGACGTTATACTCATTCTATGAGTAAGCCGTACGTGAGTGAGTAAACCTTTATGTTACGGTTAAAGTACACACCTCAGTACAGATATGGTCAGTCTTGAGAGAAAAAAAAATTATAAGTAATTTTATAAGTAGGATCGATAAATCGTCAGTTTCATATCACAACTGCTTTGCGTATTAATATTTCCAAAATGTTTGTGATGTGTAAACTTGATCGCAATGTTCTCCAATTAATTTTCTCTTGTTGAGTTGTGTTAAATGTTAAGAAATTTTTGACGCTGACTGTACGTTGATGAATGTGGAGGACAATAAAAAAATAATCGTTCCAACAAGTCGCAGCAGTTAGCGACTGTACGCTTAATATAGATGTTATAGATTTTATCATTTCTTTTTATGTAAAAAAATATTGGAAATCCGCTTACCATTTAAAATAACCGCATCGTCGGTGTAAAACGCACCATCAGCCGGTGAGAATCCATTTGTATCGACGTCGGAGTCACTCCCGTAGCCCAACGCTAAAAGTCCCACCCAAACAATAGTTAATTTAGTCCCTATAAACATTTTCTTGTTTCGATAATTACGACATTCACTTTAGATGTATGATGTACAAAAAGGATAGTTTAATTTTAGTTGGTGCGCGTCGCGGGTGTGTGCAGCCCGCAAGGAGTCGCTTCGCAAAATGCTTCGGGCTCTTGACTCCGCGCCTTTATAATATTTTTGCACGACGACATTAGGTTAAAAAGATAACAGAGCTTTTTCTCCTTTTGTAATGACTTTTGCCGGCCAATAACAGAGAGCTATATAAAATATGACAACCGTTTCGTTCGGCATGCCCGAAAAGGAATATTCGATTGATGGTGTTTATTTTTGCTGCTTTCTCAAAGTACCATGGACTAACATAAAAAATATTTATGAGATCAATGAACCTTATAAAAAAATTGTCACTTTGAACCACACAATAACAGTCAAGTTTATCTGAATTTGGAACAAACACAGAATGTTATGGTTTATGTAAACAAGAGTTTCTCATTAAAAAACCATTTATTTTCATTTAATGGCTTTCTTGGCGCCGCCATGATCCGAACACCATACAAGTGGTCCATTATCGTACATTACAAAACTAATAGAGATAAATTTGTGAAAAAAAAAAAGAAAGTTGGAATGGTGGGAGTGTTAAAGCGTGTTTATATGTAAAATTCAATTGAAAGCTTTGCCTCAAAAATTGCTGCCCCACGCTTTAATTTACTAATTTATTTATTCTTTCAAATGAACCTTTATCTCTCTTACAAATAAAACCAACCAACTTAGTAGACATTAATCCTTTGACAAGGATCGAAAACACATAATGGGACTCACCCACCCTTAGCCTTTGGGATGGTTTTTCCTGTTTATAGCGTCACGATTTTGATGCATGCGATCCGATAATCCCACCTATCTAAAAATGTATGTACCTAAGTGCTTAAAACCACAACAGGCATTCAGTTTAATGTCAGTGACCTTTTCGAAATAAAGGAACTCCATCGTCAGTCAACAACTTGCTTACTTACTACCTTTGGGCAAGTTATTTTTACACGCAGTACATTTTGACAATCAGTCCTCCTCAGACAGGTGATTTGCACTAGAAACACAGTAAAAATAAACGAATTGAAAATAATAGGTTATTAAATTTTTGGAATTTCCTCTCATATGCGTTTTGGGTATTGTATTGATTACTCACAGTAGATACTCATACAGCTTTTCGTCGTTCGTAGCATTCGTCACCAGAACTTATTTATACTAATACAAATATACTGATACTAATAATATAAAGAGATAATTGTTTGTATGTTGGTTTGTTTGTTTGCAAGTTTGTATCTAGGGAGTAATCCTCCGAAACTACCAGTCGGATTAGAAAAAATATTTTTGCGTTGAGGAACGTTATAGGTTCGCGGACGAAATCGCGGGTATCAGAAGCTAGTTAAGTTAAGTTCATCACGCCGCTGATCTTGAGGGAGTACCTATCCAGGAGGTGTTCAAGTGTCACCTGTAAATAAATCTATCAAGTCTTGTGTTATAATAGCTTGAATTAGTAAATAAACAAAACGAATAAACTTAGTCTTTAGTAGTGTAGAGGTTCTAGAAGGTGAAATAAATGCTCCACTTGGAAATTGGTTTCTAGTACAGACCGCGTTTAAAAACCAAAAGACGGTTTCATTAATTTCTTATGTGAAACGTTATTGATTTGCATAGATCACACAAGAACAAGATCAGAATATCGATATGAACTGACGCGTTGTGTCCCGAACAAGCAGTGCGATTAGATTGAAACGCGTACGAAATAGCGTCATTAATCTTTAAATGTCCCGTTATGTCAATGTCGTAGATCAGTATCTGTCGGTACTATGCAAAAATGTAATACGGTCTTACACTACTTCATAGATAACCTCCTACTTACATTCACATTTTGTTCATTGCGTGGGCACTAACATTGGCGCTTCGTGAGGTCCGAAAACAACGAATCGTACGGAATTATTATGTTTACTCACGTGGACTCAGGTACAGAGTCCCCGATGACATGGGACGGCCAAGAGGTAAATGAGTGAACTCTTTGTCTATGAGAATTACTGAATGATCTTTGGGGATGACCCAGGGGTCTCATCTTGTTAAGATTTTGTTGGTATTTGAATAATAATTTGGAATTGATACCTACTATGTATCAGCCTAGTCTGCGTTTGCGCAGGTGCGTTAGATAGATCGTATAGATCGTGAGCCTGCAAGGTTTACAGACTCTCTTCGAAAATAACCCTATCTTTATTTTGGATTACCGGACCATTTTGTTGCCTTAACAATGTCTTTAAGTAATACTTCTTCCAAGTCAACAACTTTCAAAAGCTTGTCAAACATTTTTCACGTATAGGCATACGTCATCATTGTGTTGATTTCAAAGTTCGCAAGTTTAGGAAGCATCACTTACAACAAATCTTCCTACGCCAAAAAAACCAAAATCAAAATATTTAATTTCACATAAACCTACGTATATGAGCACTTATGAAACGTCGGAAGCTTGGTGCACATGCACGGTATCAATTGATCGTTTCCTATGGAGAAGAGCCAGCAAGTAACTCCACGGTTACTCTTTTTAAAATATTTGGTTTTACAATAAGTATTTCCAAATAACAGTGTTAATAGTTATGGGAGGACAGTCTAGGCCTTTCAACAAGTAAGTATATTTCAGCAATTCTGGCGGTACCTGGACCGCCGAAAACGACAAACCATAGCCGCAGTTAGTTGAAAAAAGTGCGCAGTGAAGGGTAACGTAGTCGGGATTACTCATCCCGACTACGGAACGCATTTACGCATGCACACTGCACAGGGTTGATTAAACCGGAAAATAATTTTGGATTTCTGCTGTTCGGGTCCGATTCTTAAAATAATATGACTGACGCGGTCCGTTTGGTAGACGATTACGAGCAACCAAGATTAAAAATATCAAAGAAGAAATAAAACGAAAACAAACCTGAATATTTTTTTTCGAAGTATATTTATAAATACTTTACACACTACTACTGTACACCACAAAAATACATAACTAAAAAGATAAATTAATTAAATATTATGTACAGACCCCAGCACATCAACCTACTCCAATCTGTCAAAGGAGATTGCCACGGAGCAGGTCCCTTTTGTGGTATCGTGTGCCTGATTTTAATAATAACCTAAAAATAGTAATATTTTTTTTGTGTACAGAGTATTTTTTATACGATTTCTTTCACCCTGGGAATAAAGTTAAGTTCATTAATAGTTGTTAAACATTACGTCGACATCCGTTTAATTCAATATAATCTGTGGTTTGATTGGTAAAAAAAAGTTGCCAGGTATCAAATAATTAAATAATTAATGCCATCTTTTAATCAATTGAGTAATCGATATCAAAATAAAACGATTAAATAATAAAAAATACTATTATTTTTATTTATAAGTATATATAATAATCTATAGGCAGTTGTGCGAGGCCAAAAGGCTCTTATCTCAGCACGATGCTGCGACATTTAATAAATATCGCAGCGCTGGTATTCTGATAGGGCCCGCAGTGATGTCACGGATAGATAGATATACATATATATAATAAATAGGTACTAAATAATAATAAATAAATTGTATGTATTAAATATCAAATACATAAAAAAATAAAAATAAATGAACGTAGTCCGCGTGTCTGCACCCGACGTAACACCGATTACTTGTCTATGCCTTTAGTGTCTGTGGTGTGGTACTCTATGGCATCGTTGTGTCAAGTAAAGGTACGCAGGCGCCGACACCGGCAAAAAATGGTTATACATTACCATCAGATTACTCATCATCACTGCTCATAGTCCATGCGAGTAAAAAAGGTAAGGTAGTAGAAGTAGGTAATTAATCTAAATAGAATAAGGAGGAAATGTCAATGTCAATTTCTAATTATAACCTAGATTTTTACAAAAGAAAAACAATGATATCTCTTGAACCAGGGTGAATAAATGAAAAATGGTTTCTGATTATGAAAGTACTATGTTTTTACTATTATTTAAAATAAAAATCTTCAGGGCACAACAATTTTCCACTGGGACCCAACTTTCCTTACAAATCGGGCAATCTCCTTTTCTCAATGAACATTTAACCTTATTCTTTAGCGATAAAATTTAAAATCTATAAAAAAAAAAATTACAAATTGTAGTAACTTGATGTGCTGGCGTCTGTACTTAATGAATAATAACAAAGATTTTTTTTTTATTCGGACTGTCTATCTGAAGACAAAGCGCGGGCCAATTAAATTACCAAAATAGTTTTATTCTAATATTTTAAGAGGAAATTTTAGTTAAAAAAAATACTGTTTACTTAAAAGTCCGCAAAAAATAGGTCGGCGGTCCGGATCCAGACCCCAGTCCGCCATTTGGTGACTCCTGCACTACACCATTGTTTATCGGTTAACAGAACACACCTTCTTTTTAATTTTCATCGATATAGTGTTAATACTTTAATAGTACGAGTAAAAAGTCTGGTCTTTGGCGGCTACAGAACCCTAAAATCTTTGTTTTTATATAGCTCCCTACAGTCCCTACAATACAATGATAAGAAAATTATACTTATCATTTAGAGAAGTTTCAATGTTTGACCGAATTATAATAAATTATTATAATGCACGTGATGTCGTGACACACGCACTGGGCCCGCGTGGTAGATTACAGCCCACTCCCTCTCACAGAGAGGAGGCCTGTGTCCCAGCAGTGGGAACATTAATAGGTGGATTATGTGTTATGTAATTATTATAATGTCCTGAAATCTGTTCAGATGCATGAGAAGATTGAGAAGTTAAATACTTTATAGTTTATAGCTTGGTAATTCCATTATGAACTGGTTCCGTTTATAAATAAAAATTAAATGCTGTTCATTACTAACTGCATTACTTGAGAACGACATCGATAGAACCGATTTGGAATAAAAAAAAGTTCGTTAGTCCGAATAAGGTTTTTAACTTTTTAGGGAAAGAAAATTGGAAAAGTGCCCGGATAATTGGAAAATTCGGGATACACTGAATGTTCTGTTTAGGCTTCCGTACGTCCGAATGAAATAACAGAACCCTTATAGAACCTCCTTATGGGGCCTCCCAGGACCTGGGGCGGGAGGCCCGTCCCCGAACCTGGGAGGCCCCCAAACACGATAAATACTTTTTAATCAAATTCCAAACAATACCAAAATGTGGTAAGTAAAAGGCAGTTTGTAGCTGGAGCCCCCCTACACATGCTTAAATATAATCAAAGGGTGTTAACATTTTCAAGGTCGCTGCGCTCGTTTTTGCGATCTACATTCACTTTTTTAACGTATCGTAACGTAACGTATTCTCTGCGTAAGTCGACAAAGTAACTCCTATTTATGTACGAATAGTCAAAAGATACCCTTACCTATCCGGGGTGGGGTGCTACAATTTACAAGCTCACTTCGTAAGCTCTTGCATCCTACATTTTCAAAATGTTCTATATTATGTTGACAAAGTAATTCCTATTTCTATGTAAATGTTCAAAAGAAATATTAAACTATAAGGGGTGCAAAAAATTTCGAGTTTGCTGCACTCGCTCTACCATCCTCTATTCGTCTGGTACTCTAGGTTTTTTCTTGTCGACAAAGTATCTCGATATTTCTGTATCAATAGTAAAAAAATAACCTAACCTTTTCGAGGCATTATGCTTAATATTTCGACGTTCATTCCTGGGGGCCTACCACCTCCTTTAAAGCAGTATTATTTTAATCTTGCTTCAGTGGGGGAAAGAGATAGAGCTATACGTCCTGTAGAGCTTAATGTGTTTCCCACACTTAAGGTAATATTAAAATAATACTAGGCCCCCTGGGCGAGGGGCAAAACTAAATGGGGTGCCCATTTCGTTTTGCCGCCCCGGGCCCCCGACACTGTTAGTCCGCCACTGATGTCGGGTCAACTAGTAGCAAATAAAACATCCTCAGCTTGAAAACAACATCTTGTTGTTTATTGTACCATGATATTGAAATCGGAAACAAGACTGACTATTTAATTAAGTTAGCTCTCATTTAAGACAGACGACAGCTGTCCACGTTTCACGGGACACAATTTTAATAATATTTACTACCAATCTTCTGATGCGACGCGATGCAATAAATACATTTAGAGATCGTCAACCTGAGTAATAAGGATAAACTAATCGACAACTATCAATCTAACGAACAATTAGGTATAACAGCATTGTATGTAGTGCGCATTTTGTATCAGTCACATCTGATGATGTTACATTAATTTCTGTGTCATGACATTAACCGTTATTTTAAATCACTAACATTTGGACTAATGTGTCCCATATATAGACAAACTTAGATTTATTATTAAACATACCTTTATTTTTTAACATTGACAAAGTACCTATATTGCTCAAAAGAAGACTCATTTATAATCGACTCAATTCTTAGCTGATTTGGAGGATTTATTAACGTAGTTTTCGTTTTTTATTTCAGATAGTAGCAAAATCTACCCACTTAATTGATTGTGATTAATTCGGTACAGCTTCTGTGCGTTGGATTATATTGCTAGTTATTCTAAATAGTTCTGAGAACCAGTTTAAAGCGATCTAAGATGTCATCTTAATTGCTAAACTAAGAACATGTAAAAAAGACAACCTACATAAATACTGAAAACTGGAATGTCAAATCCAGCAATAGGACTACTATTAGCCAGGCAGATAAAAAAAAATTGAGAAACAGCAAACGCCTATAAAATAATGTACTTACGTAAGTATATTCAAATGATTGCAGAATCGTGATTTTGCTTTCTGCTTTTCAGAAGGCGCCGCATCAACCAATTTTTATGTTCTTCCGTTTGTCATAAGTGAACTTCATTACCTACTGTAAATAATTTTATTTACACAACTTACCTACTAAGTGCTAAAGTGCATCGCCATATAATCCAGTTTTACTGCAGTCTTTTTTCGGATTTTGGCAGACTAGCTGCCAAAATATCTACCGATGCTTAATTAGATTAATTACATTAAAAGATAAAACGATTGATAGTCTGTCTGTTCTACAAACTATCAATCGTTTTATTTAATCGTTATACATATTACGTATTGGTAGGAATAAGTGTCTATGTGCATGGACTAGAAAACAATGGGAAAAAATGGTCCTAAACATTCCATACATTGTTATACATACAAACATCATCAATTGAACAACCGGCCCCGCTGAGCTCACCTATCAGTCCATTGACATATTATAGGTTGAAGAGTTGTGGTGAAGTTAGGCGTCCCTGTCTCACTCCACACTCCAACCTATACTGTGACGAACATGAGCCCGCCCACTTAACATTATTGGTTTTGGTTGCCGTACCAATACCTTAATATATTTATCATATCCCTGGGTGTGCTGGTTTCCCCCTTGAGCTTGTCCCACAACACGATATAAGCGAACAGGTCATGCCTTCGACAGGTCCAAAAAACAACCGTATATAGGCGTTTTCCTTGTAACATAGTACTGGACAGTATGCTTGAGTCACAGTACCGCAGTTTCAGTTGATTGCCCAGTTCTGAAACCAAACTGGGCCTCATGCAGATCTACGAGTATATGCTTGGCGATCACCGTAGCTAATGAGATGGGTCTGTAATTGTTCCCATCGGAGGCATCACCCGTCTTATTTTTAAGCATCGGTATGACAGTGGTCTTCATAAGCTCCTTAGGTAAATATGAATGGCCTATACGCAAATTGAAAAACATGACCAACACCCTATGTAAATGACCACCTGCGAACTGCACCAATAACGATACCTATATAAGGAGTAATTTTTATTAAAACACCCATAAAAAATTTATAAACATAAACAGACGAAATGTAGTTGTACTACAGATAGGTACACCTCTGTATTCCCCTTCGGGTATTACAGGCGTTATGTTATGTTATGTAAAAATTAAATTGAAAACAATAGTAGATTGTTTACTAAGGGAGCAAACAACTATTTTTAAGGCGAGAGTGTTTCTTTGAATCCAAAGCGGAGCGAAGGATTCTAGAGTAGAATCCCGAGCGTAGCGAGGGATTCTAAGGATTCAAAGTACATCACTCGAGCTTAAAATAGTGTTGCTCCCGAGGTGAACACTCTACTTTTTATCACCCTCTATGAGAAAACAAACGTATGCGGTCCGACCCCCATCAGGAACGAATTTCCTACTCACTGATTTACACAAAATAAAAAAAATATGAAAATAAAAAAAAATCGCTGTCGCCATGTTGGATTCACATTTTGACCTCACTATCGGGTTTACCACCCTCGAAAACTATGAAAACGATACCCATGACGATATTTTTTTTAATTTTCGCATCCACCATCTTGGATTTAAATTTTGACCTCACTATCGGCTTTACCACCGTCAAAAACTACGAAAACGATACCCATGACGAAAAACTTGAAAATTTTCGCATCCGCCATCTTGGATTTAAATTTTGACCTCACTAGCGGCTTTATCACCCTCGAAAATCATGAAAACGATACCCATGACGAAAAATTTGAAAACTTTCGCGTCCGCCATCTTGGATTTACATATTGACCTCATTATCGGCTTTACCACCGTCAAAAACTACGAAAACGATACCCATGACGAAAAATTTGAAAATTTTCGCATCCGCCATCTTGGATTTAAATTTTGACCTCACTATCGACTTTATCACAGTCGAACACGATGAAAAAAAAAAACGAATCCGCCATCTTGGATTTTAATTTTGATCAAATTCACACTATCTCTCTCTCTTGCCAGCCTGTTACTTATTCATACAATGTTCGTGATCAATCTCTTTGGTGAATAGAACTTTTACTAACAATTTCCACATTCCAAATTCAAATCACTTTTAGTCCCTAGGGATTAAAACGCTATTTTGGTCCCTGTTTACGAGGATTAAAAGTCTACGTCTTTTTGAATAGATGTGATAAAAAATCTTTTTTTTCCTTAAGTGTGTTGAAAAAACGTATCAATCCTGCCTATTGCATTGTTCTATTCTTTCTGAACTGATTTAAGTTAATGATTTCGGAAAGTGTTAGTAATAATATATTATTATATAATAATATAATTAATGTATAATTCTTTTTTCATCTGACTGTACTTACCTGTAAGAATATGCCATAAAGTTATGGTAATCACAGATGAAATTTGAATATGATGAATTGCTGCCTATTTTATTTACTGTAGGAACAGTTATATATTTTAAATATCAAATAATAACCTTTATACCATTCCCCCTCTAAAAAGCTTATTTTATTCACTGAAAACAGTGAATAAAAAGCTCTTTTAATCACTATTTTGGTGTTTGAATTTAGAACACACCAATGTATTCGACCTCGTATCTCAATGCTATCCAACCTCCTTAACACTTTCGACTCCACCCATTTTCATAGAACTCATAACTCATCATTCCGCCATAAAAGTCTATGACTTTGGGAGGTTTCACTTCCAACGTCCACGAGGGCTCCCGGCATCCCATACCCAAGTAGGTGAACCCTCCAGGAGGGCTCCCGACACTGAACGTCTACATTTAAAATGAGCCCTCCGCGAGGGCTCCCGACATCCCATATCCAAGTAGGTGAACCCTCCAGGAGGGCTCCCGACACTGAACGTCTACATTTAAAATGAGCCCTCCGCGAGGGCTCTCGACATCCCATATCCAAGTAGGTGAACCCTCTAGGAGGGTTCCCGACACTGAATGTCTACATTTAAAATGAGCCCTCCGCGAGGGCTCCCGACATCCCATATCCAAGTAGGTGAACCCTCCAGGAGGGCTCCCGACACTGAACGTGTTAACCTTTTATTAAATGTCTATTTTCGCTTAAATCTTTCTTTTTCTCGTAGTCATGGTATAAAGTATAGTATGCAACTCTTGAATAAAACGGATTTATATCGAGGGCCATGAATCACTCGCGTCGCTCAGGATTCTAACACTTGAATCACTCGCTGCGCTCGTGATTCAATCGTCATGAATCACTCCCTACGGTCGTGATTCAGTCGTTAGAATCCTTCACTTGATCGTGATTCATCTATGGCCCTCGCTTTAAATCCGTCCTTTATTCATTAGTTGCATAATATACTATTGTATGTGTTGGAAATAATGAAAAGTCAAGATTTTAGTTAAGTACGGATTTACATAATACAGACATTACTTAGGGTACTACACGAAACCTGCATTTTACAGCATTAAAAATTAATATCTTAGTAGTAAAATCTATCCTAGATATACAGGGTGGATTTTTGAGATGGGTTAGTAGTAAGGGCAGATCTTAACCTTTATAGCTACAGGAAAACGGCCTTAGGAGACAGTCCTTACCTTTTTGAGGAATTTTGATCTGCATTCGAAGATTTTCAATAAAATTGTCAGAAAAAAATCCGAAAATTCTTTCACTAATGGGAAGCTACAGTTTTGCCGAGTGTTATACGATATATTTTATGTTAATACTTTTTTACAAAAAAAAACAGTAGGAGTACTTACCCCACACCAATTCGTAGGTAGGTATACCACTACTTGCTATGTAAACAACAGTGACCGGAAGTATTATAACATCATACTGGATTAAATACGTACTATGGATGCTAACTAAAAACTACCCAACCAAAGTTAATTAAAGGAGAATGTTCATCAAGTATGAAAAAAAAAACCAGAACGAACAGATACAGAAAGTAGCTTAGAATTTTAGTGATATTTAGTGAAATTATTCTGTAAATATTTCACTATAAAATTCGATGGCAAAACGTGTGATATTGCTATTTGTTTTTCATCTCGGGTGATTATTTTGGGTGTTTTCTCGTGGACCTACTTTTTTGTCCTACCAGTAGGTCCACGAGGGTATGTTATTTCCGTTGGTCCTACTGAACTGTTGAAACCAACATGAACCTCCTGTATAAAGAATTTTAGGTGTCACTAGGTGTGACTAGGTGGCTTGCAGGCGTTTCTTTGCCGGAGAACGGTCTGCTCAAGACAAATGACAAGTTATTTGCTGTGTCGAAGCAGTGCTGTTATGAGTGATGACCTTCAGTCATCATACTGCTTTCATATTGCGTGGACCTCCCTTTTAGTACATACCTCCTCAAAAGAATATCGATGATGCTGATATAACATTTACAGCCATTTACTTCTTTTTGACTAATAAAATAATAACTTAAGTTTTATCTACATATGACAAAATATTAATAAGTTCAAATATTAATGAAATGTTAAGTTTGTTCTTTTATATAATAATAAAGCAATATTGTAATTTTTTTTTGTATTATTTTCTATGAAAGCAGTAGGACAACTGAAACCACACCTAGTCTAATTTCTATACACAGGAGGTTCATGTTGGTTTCAACAGTTCAGTAGGACCAACAGAAATAACATACCCTCGTGGACCTACTGGTAGGACAAAAAAGTAGGTCCACGAGAAAACACCCATTATTTTTTCTTTAAGATATCTTCGATTTGGGTATACCCGACGATATAAATCATACATACATATGCTCACGCCGATAATCCCATTGGAGTAGGCAGAGACTGTAGATTTTCAAAATCAACTATCCACAACCCATTTTTTCGTCGCTTTTCTGTTGTATATATTATTATGTTTAAAAGCAATGGGTACTGATAATCATGCGAAAGGTGGAAGCAAACTTCACCTGAAATCCTCAAACACAGAGGAACTGGCTATCTTACATCTAACTGCCGAAACACAACAATGCTGATAACAGGCCTATGCAGGCAGCTATATAGGCAGGATAACAATGCGGATGCCAGGTGAACTTGCCAGGTGCCGCCACTGAGAATCGAACCCAGGACCTCTGGGTCTGAGACAGGTGGTCTAACCACTAGACCACAGAGGCGGTTAAAGTCAAGTTAAGTATTTCTGTCTGTTTTTTACATGCATTGAGTACGTTGTTTTTTAGTATTGTTGTTGTTATTGTTGTTTTAGGTAATGTTTACCTAATGGCCATGGAAGTGTAATAACACTATTGAATAATGTATTTATATCGTGTATTTATGTATTTTTGTGCCGTATGATATCGGTTACGACTAGTACCAACGCCATGTCGTAAAAGTCAACTAAGAGATTTAGATGAGACTTAACATTCAAAAAGCGGCGAGTGATTTCGCCACTCATCACGCTGAGTCTCGCAGAAAACCGGTGAAAATTGGGCTTAGTAACTACTACTGTAAGCTTTATTAACATTTATTTATTTGTTTCTTATGAACACTATTGACTTTTACATATAATAGATAAGTACAAAAAAAATATTTCTACAGAGCACCAGCGACAAGTGGGCTGTAGATAGTTGATTTTGACAATCTGCCGTCTCTGCCTACTCCTATGGGATTATGGGCGTGAGTATATGTATGTATGTATTTATATCGTTGGGTATCTTAAAGAAAAATAAATCACCACTGATGAAAAATAAACATCAATATCACACATTTAGCCATCGAATCTTATAGTGAAGTATTTACAGAATGATATCACAAAATATCAGTTAAATTCTGAGCTACACCTGTATCTGTTCGCTCTAGGATTTATTTTTTTAGCATTCTCCTTTATATGAGGCCACCGCGCAAGTTGTGGCGCAAGCTTCCTCTTACCTATATTGGGTGACTGGTAATTAGTGACCGATACTTAAACACGTGACTTTACTCATCATTATGAACCATTTTTATTATGGGGACAAACCTGAAATCACGAAAAAAAAATCTGCTGTTCCCTACATTTATGTTCGCAAAATTCGTCAAAATGTATGGAACAGCTGATTTATTTTTCGCGATTTCAGGTTTGGTCCCATAGTAAAAGTTGTTCATAATGATGAGTAAAGTCACGTGTTTCAGTATCGGTCACTAATTACCAGTCACCCTATATAAATATGTCGCAGGTAGATTGTATGATTCGTCATTATACAAACGGTGTCGTCCGTTTGTTTACAAACGCTCGCAGTTATGCAAAATGCTGAAGGCAAATTGGCTACTCGTTCAATTGTTATAATTTCGAAATTAATTGTTATCGTAGGGTGACCATCATAAAACACAGGTCGGACAAATCAGACTTTATTCCTATCAGGTACCTATGAAGACTTAAAATAAGAGTAAATTATAATACGAAAGTCCTTTGCTCCGGTAGAATTTGCACTGTAGTCAATATTTTTCTTGGACAAAAAACCAACTCGACGCCATTTTTCTTGTTTTGATAAGCAGCAACCCGCGTGATAAGAAATATAACTAAATACCACAATTCGTCGTGGCATTTTGTAATTGGCTTTTGAATTGTCCATCAAATGTTGTGGCATATTATATAGTGACTAGGCAATTTACATTTTTCCTTCGGCATTTAGCATAACTGCGAGCGTTTGTAAACGACCGGCACCGTTTGTATAATGCCGAATCGTACAATCTGCCTGCAACATATATATGTATAAACCTACTATCAATTAGAGCTACTCAACTGGTTTTCAAAATTATTTATTGGAAATTACGAACTCCTTGAAGATGATTGAAAAAATGCGCTAAATTCTATTCTAAATATTTATGTAGTTTTGTGTGTATTGGCTGCACCAAGGTTACGCAAAGCTAGCGTGGATTAGGTGCGTTGTGGCTTTATGCTAGTCATCTCATTAACTTTGCATTCAACAAGTAGGTCATCTTTACACTTAAGCCTCCTTGCGAGATACGCAAGGATATAATCATATCAGTAAACAGAAGTGTGTTGGAATGTTGTGAGGTTTAAAGCTCGCCGCCTTCGCCTACCTCCGTTGCGCAGAAGATTTGCGACAGATGGCGCTGGCGCTGTAGAGGTAGACATTTCCACAATAAAAGTATTCAACGGTGAAATTGTCTATACTTTATTTGAAATAAGATTAGACATTTGAATAAACCTTTTTTTTAGTCCGGTCAACCGAATTTGACTTCTACACCGTAGCTAGGCATAAGGATGGCATTAAAAGTAAAAAAGTGGTTACAATACCAAGTGTTTATTACAGCTGCCATTTGCCATGCCACTTTAGTGGTATGAAGAACAGGGTGTAAAATTCACTCATCTACCATAGAAAAGGGAGGATCCTCCGACCAGACGGGTGTTGTGTCTGGCAGGAACTGCCTTGATGTCGGATAGTCTTTTAATGTCGCGTTAACTCCAATTGCGCGATGCAGGATTTGTGTGACGTCATGTCTTTGACGCGTAGTTCGTATGTGGCGGTGTAACCGCTACACCACCAACGCAATTGAAGTCAAAATCGGTTGAACGGACTGTAAAAAACCGGTCAAGAGCGAGTCGGACTCACGCACCGAGGGTTCCGTACCTTGTGAACCGTGAAATGTTTTAAAATTTTCATCGGTGAGGCTTGTATTCGTCTGAGAATTTTAACACTGCGGTGTAGAATATTGCAGTTTTAGGTCACCGCTATCTCTTGACCGATAGTTAGGGTTGCCATAACTTCTAGGAACCAATACGGGACGTTTTCTCTTCCGATGCCCAAAACTAATAACACATTCAACGACGACACGGTGTACCCAGTAATTTAATTGGGGGGGGGGGGGTAGGATTGACAACTTTTTAAAAAAAAAAATCAAGTATTTCTGATTTCGAGAGGGTAAATAAAGAGTAGGTACTTATAGATGTATAAACAATATTATTATCGGGGGCCCGGGGCCCAGGTATGCAGAAAACTTGGAGTAGTAGAATATAAGAGCGAGCGGAGTGAGGTCGAAAATTTTGCACCCTACATTAATATTTACAATACATAGAATACATAGTAGGCCCCCGCAGACCGCACCTGATTGTGGTTTCTCACATTTAATTTAGATACCCAAGTTTTTTTTTGTTATTACCTTTATGATGTTGTTGCTAACACTCCAACCCTTTCTGCGGGGGGCCACGCGCAACTGACCAATTAGGACGTTCTCGCACTAGCGTTTACAAAAACCAGCCAAAACCACATTGACATTTAGGCCCTCTGTGGGTCATTTTGAGAGTTACATTTATGATATTGCTGCACCTGATGTAGACGCATATTTGACATCATTTGTGATCAAAAATTCATTTTACCAATTTTATTTAGTTATGACGTTATTGCACCCGGTGTGCGATATGTAGCCCGCGCGTGCACTCTAGTGTTAATAAGTTATTGAAGATTTAACAATAACATTTAACACCTTGTATTAAATGCCATCCTAACTTAATGTTTTATAAAGTATCTTGTTAAATATTTATCGGTTCAATTAAATGCATAAATACTCTTCGAATATTGATAGGATAATTGCGTTATTACATAACTTTATTATATATTCACCAAACCAGTAGTGACATTGAAGGCTTTTATGCAATCGCCGCTCGATGTACGGCGGGCGGAGCGGCGGCGCGGCGCAGGCGCACCGCTGGACCGAAACTTACAAACGATGCCACAACTTTGGTCGTAATACTCGTATCTTACGTCTTGTTTTTATGTGTCAATAAATAAATAAAAATAAATACTAGAAATTATCTCAAAATGTTTGGTTCAAAAACTGTTCTTTATTTATTGACGGTGTTCAGTGCTTGTTACGGTGTAGTTGATATTAGTAAGTGATACATATTTTAATAATACTAACTGATTAACGAATTATTTTTATATGTTAGGTATGTAAAGTTGTAATTCTATTCAAATTCTTTGATAATCTGAATAGACATAGTTAATTAATAATTTTATCTGAAGAATTTACAATTTATTGTTCATATTTTCTATACAATAGCTGCCAACCCGCAATATTTAGCCACAGATAAATATTTCTGACAGAAAACATCTGCCCTTAACCTACTAATATGTTTTTTTTTTTCGTATGGCTTTCCCGTTTTTTGATAATAAAAAATTATATAGTACGAGTAATGTTTACACGTCATAATACCTAACGGTTTAATGCACACTTTAATTGTCCACCAACACAGTACTGTATAATTTTAGTCCCTTCTCCATAATTAGCGTCCTCAAGCCGCAAGTGACATACAAGTATTTCTATGTATCTACTTAAGCAAAACGTGCAATTAATGTAAAAACCAACTAAAGTAGCATTTAGAACTGATGGATGCCCAAAGACCATGAACTCTAGAAATGTTAAAGAAACCGCCAAATCATTTAAATTGTTTTGTTTTGCTTGACATGAGTATTACGAAAGAAAATAATAGCATGCTTGCACTAATTCACTGGAACCTCATCAAGATTTAATGAAAACGATTTTTTTATATTTTAGAAAAATATTTCAAAATATGCGACAGAAATGCAATAGATGTGAACGACTGCATGGCGGACGCAGTGCAAAAAGGCATTGCAGTGATGATCAATGGCATCGACGAGCTGGGAGTGCCACCCGTTGACCCTTACCTGCAGAAGGAGTTCCGAGTGGAGTACAAGAATAATCAGGTACCAATTAATTTTCTATCGCTAACTCTTGCGCTAAAAGATAGCATTGTATTCGACTTCTATATTTCTACTGCGCTGGTCTCAAAGTCAAAACTGTGTAATAACTTTAGCTAAGAATCATCTAATTACCATACTGTCAGTAGTCATGTGATACCCACCCTTCGTGAATCAAAACCGATTGACTAAATAGCTTCAGATATGCACTTAAAATATAAATTCGCGCACGTTTCGCAGGCAAATTCCGATGGACTGATTCTCTCAACGTATTATTACTTTGATTATATCAGTTATCGTGCGCGCCAAGTGAAATGTTCATAAATGAGGCCATATTAAATAGTGTGGTAAACTTACGACTATTTACTATCAATAGCATATTTCCCTCAATGCGAGCGAAACCGAAGTCAAAATGAAAGAGATCCGATTTGACCTTTTAAGCACGGAAACCCTAAAAATAAATATCAATGCGAGCAACGTATGAAATACGCAATCAGCGTAAGGCCATGCACACATGAACTGCTGACTATAATTTTTCAGATCAAGGTTCCTTTTTTACACACATGTTACCAATGTTTAATATTTCCACGCACATAACAACATCATCGTTCAAACTGAAACTTATAAAATAACATCCTTACACTGAACTTACACAAGTATCAATAGTTAGTTAGTAAATATATTGCAGCTAACATTATCCACAAATAATAAGTTTTTATGATAGGACAAAGATCAAGACTGGCTTGGTTTAGCCAGGACTAGAACCCTAACATGAAAAAATTTAACATACTGTGTTATTCCAAGGGAGATAGATGATATTGTTTATAAAATGTCTCATGAATGAGAGAAAACGTCGTATGAAAAATCAAAAGTAAGAACGAGAATTATCAAAAAATCATTCTTAAAAAGTTATCGCATTTCTTGCTTAACCTTAAGCCTTTCTGTTATTCTAGTTACCCTCTATCTATCCGATATTATTTTGTTTTTAACCGACTTCCAAAAAGGAGGTTATATGTTCGACTTTATGTATGTTTTTAATACTATTAATAAAGGTACGATGCAATTATATGAAGGTATTGTAAAAAGTAAGTAAACATCGAGATAACGACTATCGAATAGGTCGTAACGAAACCTAAACCGCGCCTAAACTGATTAAAATATCCGTACGAATCATTGACCATAAAGTAGTAAACCTATCCTGAACTGATCAATAAAAATAAAAGTTATACAAACTACGACAATAAAGTCAAATAAAAAGGTATAAACAAGACAACAATCCGGAGTCACACGATGTTAGGGCATAAATCGCACAGATTACGTGTGACTACGGAATTTTGAGAGCAGTGGTGGCCCAGTGGGAACGGCCCCGACTTACGAGTTGTAGGTCGAGGGTTCAAACCTAAGCAGGCGCTTTACTTTGTGTAAATAATTTCATCACCACTGCTCTCAAAACGGTGACGGAAAACATCGTGAGGAAACCGGCATGTCTTAGAACCAAAAATTCGAAGACATGTGACATCTACCAACCCGCACTGGGCCCGCGTGGTAGATTACGGCCCACTCCCTCTCACAGAGAGGAGGCCTGTGTCCCAGCAGTGGAAACATTAACAGGCTCATGATGATGACGGAATTTTAATTTGTCTGACTGTGATGTCTTGTTTAATCCTTTTTAGTTGACTTTTTCATTGTCAAATTATGATGAGTAGTTTAGAAGTTATGAGGGAACAGATGAACATGCATACCGTTCAAAATCTCCCTCCTTTTTGCTTCGCCGTAGTCGGGTAAAAACGAAGACTTTTAGGCTGGTCATAGACAAAGAGTAAAATGAGATAAAGGCAGAAGGGTGATGTTTGTCTCGAAATGCAACGATATTTTTTTATTGCTGGATATTTAAAGACACTCGCGAAACCATTAAAATAACCAAATCATTTACTTACTTACCTATAAAATCTTTAAAAAAAAAAGTCTTAAAGTGGTAAGTAGTTGTTGCAGATTTTATATTTCCTTCAACTGAATGTCATCACAGCCATTAAGTATATCTTTATGTGTCTGACCTGACCTCATAAAACTCTATTGTTGTAAACGTTTAGCCAAATGTCTAAGAATAACAATTTGAATTTTGAGACGTGTTTTTATCCTAGGATTAAAAAAAACCTTTACCTTGAATATAAATCTTTTGAAACAAATGGCTTATGTACAGTCACAACAATAATGTCGTTAACATGTGTGTGTGTGTAATATCGTTAACATTTATGTTTTTTTTTTATTATGTCTGCGGTTGTAGCCGAAAATATCGCATAGCCCAAAAGCTATTGACTTCAATAAAAAAGTCACTTAAAAATATAATATGGGATCCGACGATATTAAATAATAATAAATGGGGCAATTTGATACTTCTTCATTCTTGTTTGTAGCATCCATTTCGTGATGTGGACAAAATTAAATTAATACATATAAACAACAGGCACACGCTTATGTGCATTGAATAACTTTTTCATCCTTCGGTTACATGTAGGCATTGGGAGTGTCACCCCCAATTATTTGGTACGTAAGTACATTATTTCACTACACCGTTGTTTAGCGGACCCTGATTCCTATTTTCATCGATATAGTGCCAATTTCCATATTGATGTACCAAGCAACAAATTTCGATCTAAAGAAAAGCGGCCACAATCCTCTAGATCGTATTTAACTACTTTATAAAAGGTATTAGAAAACTTCACTTACCGAGGGTCCTTATTAGCCTTTATTCATAATTCCTTCTCAGTCACGAGATAATATTTATTTAAAGGAGTGACGCCGTTGTACGCCCTCTTAAGAGACCTTCGTTGCTGACCTTACCTATATCGTAACTTTAAGTTAGATAAGAAGAAAACGTGCTAACTCAAGTAACATGGGACAAGGAAAGGAAAAAGATGAGCTATTTACATAACGTTTGGGTCAACATGATTCTTTTCGTTTTTCTAATTATGCATCTACTTGAGAACTAGAATTACTTTCGGCTTTCTGTCTTCAGCTTTAATTTGGACAATAAAAAAAGATTGAGTTATTCTAAAATTAAGGTTTTTCTGACACTTTTGAACCCCTGCACACCATTAAAACTATGTATCAAATGAATGTTTAAGTAGATTAATTATTGGATGGATTACAGTTTAATTTTCCCTGTATGTGATATATTATACACATCAGGCTGTTAAAAACAAAAAACTACATCTGTCACACTTAAAAGCCCCTTATCCTTGTAACATCTTCAATTTAATATACATCACGAAAAGAGAAAATTAAGCATTATAATCAATCGAATTTTGGTACCGCAGGAGCAGGACTAACCAATAACGTGAAATATGGTGTTTTTCTCTTTTCAGTCCTATGTGTTTTTGCAGTCGGGTTTTTTTGTTGTTTTTTTAATAACTTACTAGCTGCCCGCCCCAGCTTCGCATGGGTAGCCCTAATTTGTAATAAAATAATATTGCGGCTATAAATTGAGATGAAGGCTATCCTATCTTTTAAGTTAGATCAAACTGCACACGGTGTGCAAATTTGATTGAAATCGGTTCAGTAGTTTAGGAGTCCATAGCGGACAAACAACGTGACGCGTAATTTATTAGATTTTATTTTCAGCATTTTAGTTTTTTTATCATTTCTGATTCCAAATTACATTTAAACATATAATTTGTATATATTTGTAATCAACACCTTTTAAAACGCTTAATTTTGATCATTCGATAGGTTTGAAAGTACTTTTAATTTCAACATAGGTACTTACATTTTGGCGCCAAAAAACTGCCATTTGGTTTTTTTATTTATTTTAAGTTTAATATAACTAGTGACACTCGCGCAATTAAGACGAATCTAACGACATATCATTCATCAAAATCAGTCCAGCCGTTTAACAGTTACGAGGGAACATAGAGACGGACATACACACATACATACAAGTCAAACATCCTTTTTTGGTTCACCGCAGTCGGGTAATAAAATAGTAATCCTTATCCTTACATATTATAAAACAAAGTCGCCCGCCGCGTCTGTCTGTCTGTCTGTCTGTCTGTCTGTCTGAACGCGATAAACTCAAAAACTGCCGAACGGATTTTCAAACGGTTTTCACCATTGGACGGAGTGATTCATGCGGAAGGTTTTAGTGTATAATTCATTAAGGTTTTGTGATAATTGGCTGAAATATGACGATTATTGTTGAAGATGTCGGAAAAAATCATGCCGACTGGGAGCTTTACTGGCGTGCGCTGCGTAAGTCGTGAGAGATAAATCAAATTTATGTTCTAGAGTATTGTATATCTTAAAAATTGCAACAAAAAAGTCCGCGATGGCATATGTCTATCTTTTAAGGGTGACCCATAATAACCATTTTTATCTTTCAAAATTGTATAAAATTTTCATTGTTATTTCCGAAGCTATTTTGACCGGTATCTTATTAATCCTTATCCAATTAAATAGGTTATTTAAATTGGGCATTCAATTTCGATTAAAATATGCCTTTACATCACATCATTTAAATGAATAAGTAGTTTAAGAGATATCACAGTTTCAAAATTACGCGTAACAAAATAATTATGGTTGACCACGCGGGCGCTGTAGTAGCCTACCACTGCGTCCGCTGAAAGTTAGTCAATGATCTTTTCCTTGGCTATTAGGTATGTATTCCCGGTAGAACGTTCCCGTGGGATATTTTGCGACATCCACGCGGGCGAAGCCGCGGGTAAAAGCTAGAATTTTATAAAAACCTACCTATTTTATTGTACGTCTAATAAAAATGTCATCGGAGAATTGATAGTTTTACAAGTAGGTACCTACTAATTAAAATCACTATTATCGGTACAAAAAATAATGTCAAGTTTTGCTATATTCTTGTAGAACTGGTTTTATTGTCTCTAATTAATTCTTGCTTTAATTAAATCTATAAATAATATAAAAATCAATTGCCGTGCTTAGTCTCGCAAAAACTCCAAAATGGCTCAACCGATCTGAATATTTTTTCTAACCGGATGCAGCTGAATACGAGTATTTTACATTGCCATTTACTGGGTGACACTATACCCCTTGGTAAGACTGGTTGTCACATTTGGGCTTCTGACGACCCGATCAAAGCTCCAAGAATGACAACCGGGAGCAACGACTTAGCGTGCTTGTGAGGCACTGCGGGGTCTCTGGTCACCTATCCACGGACTGACCGCGGCAAGCGTAGCTTAACCTGATCGATCCACCCGGGCGGCTGTTATTACTTAAGCCTCGAGCCCCAATGATTAAAAACATAGTAGGTACAGTCAGCCTTAAAAAGGCCCCTCACGACCCTTGCTCCCCCGACTCGTGCTCGACAACTCGACAATGCGACAGCCCGCGTGGAAGCTGAGCCTGTAGCTTTAAATTCCAATTCTTATGAGAATAAATTTATCTCAAACCTCATGTTAATAATTATTACCCAGATTTCATCCAGCCTGTCCCATCTTGCTGTCCTCCCCCTAGCGACACCCTTTTTTTTTCGGTTGGGACATCATTAAATAACTTCTCAGGGCGTGTCAAACCCTAACTGACTAAAACCTTCAGTTGCCTGTCTGTTGCCAGGGGCCACGGTATCCCTTTTGGACTTTGCCGCAACCCCGGCAGGCATCGGCCTTAGCGGACCCCGTCAGTTGTGCTGACATCTCTTAGAGGCACGCGTGGCACACAACGCGCCGTCGATTCGGGCCTCGGACGGCAAGCTGCCCATTGCTCTCCGTCCGCAAGCTCGGAAATCGGCTACGGATTCCCGACGCCGACGCCCACTCAGGGCGTCTCCTGCGGTGGCTAGGGTCGTGAGGGCGCGATATTTGCCTCTCCCTCACGCGCTCCACCTCCTCCTTCGCGATCATTACTGTTTCGCAGAAGGAGGTAACGGCTTCCCTCTCGATCCGTACCATGGCCTGGACCAGGACCGGACGTGAGAGGTTACCGCCGCCGATCGCCTCTACAAGGACACAGCGGTGCTCCGCCCAAACCGGGCAGACCTCCACCGTATGCTCCACCGTGTCCTCCGGGCGATCCACACAATGGTGACACCCGAGCGTTTCCTCCCGCCTTATGCAAAACAGGAACCTCCCGAAACAACCGTGTCCGGTGAGGACCTGTGTCAGGCGGAAGGTGAGGCCTAGCGACGCCGTAAGCCGAGGTTCGTCCCCCACAGCCCTTAGCGAGCCGTTGCCTAGTATATAAGTTATTTTACGGCTCTGGCTGGAGGCTTTAAGTTAGTAGCGGCAGCCACAGGATTTGACAGGATAGCCCGGTAAGTAGTCATGACCTCAGATGTCAGCAACGAAATGCCCTATAGTTACATCTTTTGCTGACTGTACGTCCTCGTCAACAACGTCGACATTTGCTTGCCGAACTCTAGTCAGCTATTTGTTTATAGTCTGCAGTTGATAAAAATAAACTTAATTGAAGTTTAAGGTTAGTCAGTGAAGGAAATTCAATAACCGGTTGAATTCTTTTCAATTAAATCTTAAATGTTAACGACATTTCGTCTCATTTCTACTCTACTCTCACATCGAAGGTGAGGTATAAAAACATTGGTGTAGTAAGGTATCACCCATGTCTAATGTGCGCGTTCTGTCTTTAAAAAAAACCAGAACGCGCAACTAAGGTTCACTAAAATCAGTCCATCGGTTTGAGAGAAACTCAAGAAGGACAAACCTAGGCACTTCTCCAAAATAAGGTCCAACGGCTTCAACCGCACTAAAAGGCCCAGTGGATCACCGCGACTAAATACTACCTAACACTTTTCCAAAAGTAAAAAACCCTACCTACCTACCTAACACTTTTCGGGCTCTTCACTCACGCCTTCTTCCCATAGGCGTAGACAGAAATTACAGAACAACACATACTAAGATCATTACATTCTCATTTTGCTTCGTTGTACTTACTACGCACCTGACGTTTCTGAAGAACATCAACAACAAGGTCACTATAATTATGTCCTTCTTGGCGTCCCCTCCCATCGTTTCCACTCAGATCTGCCATCATCATCATTGTAAAACAAAACCAGTCAACTTATTTATTTTGTATATTGTATGTCTATGTACATAGAATCCCATGTCATAAAGTCCCATGAAACTCATGATTAAATAATAAAACGATTTCGAATCTATTTACAGATATCCGTTATTGTACCTATGTTGATGATTTCCTTCTGTTATGACTACGAATGAGAATTTGGTGAACCAGCATAACAATTTGAAATCGGCAGCGCTAGGTCCTTCAAAATACTTAACTATGTAATTAGGTAGTGATCAATGCTAAATAAAAATCTATCAAGTGCGAGTCGGACTCGCACACGAAGGGTTCCATACCATGTCGTACAAGATTTAACACTATGAATTTTTGTAATACTTTCGTAAAGGTAACAACAGAGGCGCTATAAAAAAACAAAGATTTGTAAAGAAATTGTCTAATTTTAATGAGAAAATGTTGTTGTGTTAAAATATAGGTGTAGGAGTATAGTTAACTTTATCCAGTAACATGCATTAACAAAAGTCAAAGTTATTTATTTGCTACTAACATAGTATTGGTAGGTATAAATAGGTATACCAGCCCTATCTACAAAGGATGCATACCTACCTTTAGGTAGGTGCATCCTTTGTAGATAGTATATGGTAGGTAAGCAGGTAGATATGTAGGGTAGGTAGGGTAGGTTAGGTACCTACCTACCCTGGTAAGAAGGGTAGGGTAGGTAATTAGGTAGAAATAGGTCATTAGGAAAGGTAGATGCGCCGTAGATAAGTTCTTAGTGCTAACCGTGCGAAGCCAGGCCGGGTAAAGCTAGTTACTTATAAATAAAAGGATTTCTCTTGCTACATCAGACTATATTGTACAAAATAGAATGTAAGTAGTACGCCAAATTTTAATTATAACTGTGCGTTTGCACTGGCGAAACATTCACAACAAAACATGTTGGAATCTCTATTTTCTGTCAATTTTTCATACAATGTTTGACAGGAACTAGAGATTTCAACATGTTTTGTAGTGATGTTTCGCCAGTGCAAACGCACGGGTCAATACAGGTATTTATTTACGTTATTTTTGATAGTCATACAGAAATCTATTATTTCTTACTTATTATTTTTACACATCCCATCGGACTATGAGAGTGAGGGAAGAGAGAGTGCACTCGTGTCTGCGCACACACTTGTGCACTATAATATCTCCCGCGCCGAAGGCCAGTCTCCGTTGAGATTGGCCGCCATGACCGAATATTTTTACACCAATAATTTTTCTCAATATGAAATTGTATCCACAACGGTTTAAGCTAGGTAACTGAATAGTACACTGTATGTGCCAGTATTCATTTCAATGTTACTGAATATATTGTCTATTGGAGTGTAGTTTTGACACGAGGTACACACATCAACACCGTCTAGGGATACTTTGAAAAAAGTCGATAAAGTTCTTAAACTCAAAAAATACTGGCCGGTTTTAAAATCTTGTGAAGAAAGTTTATTTTGTAGACCTTTTTGGATGATCGAAATTTAAATGATCGAAATAGTATATGCTGCCATGATAGTAGGTACTTACTAATTCCATGTCATTACTCCGACTATTAAATAGTTATCTGTGGAATTTATATCGCATAATATTAGCATGAAATACAAAATTATTACTTTAAGTTGCAGAAAATCGCCCATATTATATAAAATACGTTATGAATCGGCGTTTTTAGTATTTGTTGATTATAAACAGTATATGTTACATGATACACACAAGTTTCAAATTCCTAATTTGTTTAGTTGTTGAGATAGAGCTCGTACAAAAATGGTCTAAAACAGACAACTTCTACGGCCCCCTAATTCATCATTTTTGAAGATAAAAACAAAAAAAAATATATTTATTCTCTACTCGATGAGCTCTAGAAAATGATACCCCACATGCCAGGGTCAGAATTTTTTTTTTTTCTAAATTTAATTTTATTGTATGGCGACCCCCCTTTATTTTTTAATTTTATTATTTGTTGCTCTTACGGCAATAGAAATGCTCAATCTGTGAAATTTTCAACTGCCTACCTATTACGGTTCATGAGATAGAGCTCGCTGACAGACAGACGGACAGCGGAGGCTTATGAATAGGGTTCCGTTTGTCACCCTTCGGGTACGGAACCCTAAAAAGGAAAGATAAATCTATCGCTAACCCGCTATTACCTAAAGCCGCGCCTATTTAAAAGCGATCGTCTCGCGAATACCTACGCGATCGTCGCGTACATAATGTCACTTTTTGTTCGGTGAACTTGATCGAGTGGTCGCGACGACATCGATAGAGGGCGCTTTTCGGTTTTTCGAACAAAAAGTAACAGAAAAATTTCGGAAGTCGGTGTCTTTGGTATTGATTTTCGTTTTTTGTCACCGGCTTCCGAAATTAAAATTATTTTTGACTTTGTAGTGCCTTTTTGGAAGCTGGTAGTTTATTTTTTAATTTTCTCTTTTTAGTTGTGGAACCGACCACATACAAATTTTCAGATTAAAAATTACAGACATTGCTCACTGTAATTCTCGGTTCTCCTCCCTCACTGATGTACCTAATGCTCGAATTGTATCATTAGGTAGGTACAGGTTGCGCACTGTAATGATCGGTTCTCCTCCCTCACTGATGTAATGGTCTACTCTGAACGTTACATTACAGGCGAATGCTCTCGGTGAAGGAGCACCTTTAGACAAATGCCGCCGCGGCATTTTTTTTTTTTTTTTAAATTATTTATTTCAATTAAAGTTACACAATGGGTATTTCACAATTATTCTGCCAAACTGCAGGACAGTTTATCGGCAGGGTTCTCGTGGATACATTACACTCTTAGTTTACTTAATATTGCATTATTACAAGGGAACACACAGTTTTGTTATGTTAAGAAATAGGCACATCGCCTTGTATTTTAGTGCGCCGTATGCTCACACAAACGTACGCACCACACCACGCCCAACTGCACACATACCCGAGCTGCCCATTTTTTATTTCAATAGATACTTAAAGTACATAATTGTGCTGATCTACAGCTCAAGTATCCGTACACTGGCGTCTATTCCACGGCTCATATCGACTGGTCCGCCATGCCAGCACTCGCAGCAAAAGCACATGCTCCTAACGTCCCGACCACCGCCGCAGCCCGATGGGTGACAAGCTACCCAGCGCGTGCGAGACACCACAGCGGCCGCCCGACCGCCAGCAACACGTCGCGCGAGCATGCTAGCATGGCCGGCCATGCGTTAGGTACATAATAATATATGTAGACTTCACTCGACGTATCCGCACAAACACTCGCGCAACCCAGCCGCTGACAAATTAACTTTATTTTGATAGCACTAAGCTATACTTTCCATCAAGCAAGTAACGCGAGCCTCCGAACAAACACGCTAAGCGAAGCGACACCTTAACAGTTTAGGTTCCAGCGCTAGGGACATAAACCCAAGTAATGCTTGCGCAGGATATTCAGCAGCATGTCGAGCTAGAGTCGCTACGGTCTGCTCATTACCTACGATTGGGTTGCCGCTTGCGGGACGTCGCCTTCACAAGAGCACCTTTAATTAGTGTTACGTGTACCTACCTACCTAGAGTAAACTGTGATGGTGAGCCCAAGAAGTTTCACAGCTAGCTACCTTTTGCCATGCCTAAGGTATTCTGGTTACTAAGCATTGGTGTTACCTTTCATAGCAACGATTTGGCGTTTCATCCTGATTGATTATATCTACAAAAAAATTATCCGGCCAAATACTTCTAAATTAATTTATTACCTGCAATAACTTTTATATTTGTAGTCCAAGCCTGTTTATTAAGTAAGTACTTAAGTACCTATATTTTTTATAAATTCTGGTTTGGTTTAAAAAAAGAAGGTCGTTTGCTCTATTGATATTCTGAGTTCGTAAGTAAGTACACGTAACTCATAATAACTAGGTAGGTACTACGCTCAGCTGAGGTGACAATTTCCATTAAATAAAGCATCACAAACCCGATTTGACTCACTAGTCGACAGGCGTATACGATGCGTGCCTTTAATTCTGATGGATGGGTCCATGTCGCTTCTCCAAAATTAATTGATTTAAATAACTACCTACCTTTTTTACCTAAAGATGCAGGATGACTAATGACTTAGGTAAGCTGGCACGAGAGGGAGCCATCCCCAAAACTGGACAAATACCTTGCGCCGAGTTGCGCCAGAGCAATATTAGTAGCTCTAATAAGAATTAATAGGGTAATTAGTGCAGCCTTTGAAATTATTTTGAAGTGTAATTATGTACTACTTAATCTACAATAGGTACTTGTACTACCTACTACTAATCTAATCAAATCTCATTAAAACCGTAGCAAATTATGTAACTAACTGGTCTAACTATTCTGTAATTATATTAAACCCCGATGCCTTCAATTATACAGTGGCTTGTAAAAGTAAATACGTTGAAACACACCTTACATGAATAGTGGAACAAAACAAGGTCATAACCATAACTTGAGAGATAGATACATAGACCTCTATGACCATAATTATTAATTACCGTCAAACGGGTTCGTTAGTCGACCCCAACATTGGTCCTACGATACTCTTTTGACGCTTTCGTTTGGGGGTTTTGTTTTTCAAAAAACATCATGCACTACAGCTACACCTAGCAAACCAATTTCAAAAATGTAGAAATGCAGTTTTGTGTTTCTCCAAAATCAAGCTAATTAATTCTTTGACCACTTGCTGTACCTACCTACTTCACATAGCTTCGGATTTTACCCTGAAGTGAGAGTGTACGTTACCCCAGCAAGAAAGTGTCTCCTAGAGTTATATGAGTAGAACGTATAATTTGTGCCTTATTTGCTGTAAATGTGCCCCCACATAAAAAATGTGTGCCCCCTGTCGTTTTGGAAAAAAACGGAAAAAACGATTCTTGCTGGGGTAACGTTTTTCTAGCAGGAAAATTCTAAACGAATGATCGGAGAGAGAAAAATTATGCATGGCCATAGAGCTTATTTGTGTGCCAAAATGTGCCCCCAAAAATAAAATCTGTGCCCCTTCAGGTTTTCGAGATATTGCATTTCCTGCTGGAGTAACGTTTTGATGAATCGTTTAACTCTAAAACCATTGCATGTGCCCCTGTAGAATAAACATACACGAGTAGCTCTTAATGTGTGCCCCTTAGTGCCCCAATTAGATTTAAGAAAATATTTATAGTTTTCAAGTTATCGCGGTTTTATGAAAACCCAAAAAAACATCGCAGCGCTTAAATGAGACAAGGTACGAGTTCGCTGAAAACTGTATTCGGTCCTTCTTGGCGCTAATAATAACCATACAAAGTTTCAAAACTTCACATGCATGCGTTTTTGAATAATCTTGCTAAAAGTCAAAACGATGGTGTCATAACTTTGACGGCAAAATACAAGGAACCGGCTCAATCCCAGATGTGTAGGTGTAAACCAAAATCTTGTGCCTTTAGTCAAAAATATATGGTGAAAATATTCAGCTTGGAATGTTTCGCATTAAGTAAATATTAACAAAAAACCAAAATATGTAAGCAACGGCTGGCTATCCGACCAAATATGAATGACTACTAAAAAGCGACGGATTCATACATATCGATGACCTTCTTTACTTTACTCACTAACCGGTTCACACGTGTTGTGCCTGAGTACAATGAAGTAGAAAAGTAATAAGTAATAAAATAAAGTTGTTATTGGATTATATCCTACTAGCTGTTTCTATGACCTTACACATGATTAAGTACATTATAAATAGTAGCCTAAGTGCTATATTCCAAGGTAAGCTATCTTCTCCATTCTAAATTTCATTAAAATACATCCAGTAATTTATTTATGAACGAAAGAAATACATCCAGATATTTGCCATTTGCCAGGTCTTTGACCAAAAATTTGATTGGCCCCGATGTTTAAAAAAAATATAGTTCATGAAATGTGTGATGAATGTGAAAATGATGAAAATAAAACTACTAAAAATAGGTAGCTCTTTTTTGTATATAAATAAAAAGCCCGTATTTGTCTTTATATATATCGTCGGGTTATTGCAAGAAATACCATCAGATAATTTGTGTACATTCGATGTTTACAGTTATATCTTTATGTGGTTTACTATACTTATACTTAATACTGATCTGTGATTTTTTGTGATGCGAATTTACTAATTATATGTTAGACTTAGATGAAAAACTGATCTGTGATTTAAATAATAATGACTACACAACGTGCAAATAATTTCTAGCATTTATAGGTAGGAAATTTGATCTGTGATTTGAAGCAATAATTACTTTAAGAATTAAAATTGAGGGAATATAAATAATAATTTCCATATTAATTAACAAGCTGTTTCATTTATTATAGTCACAAGGTGCATTTAATATATATTTTAATTAGCCCCAAAACTTTTGAACGCGACTGTACGGACAACAGCTTAGGTATAATACCTACGTCCAATAAAGAAGGTCATCGATATGTATGAATCCGTCGCTTTTTAGTAGTCATTCATATTTGGTCGGATAGCCAGCCGTTGCTTACATATTTTGGTTTTTTGTTAATATTTACTTAATGCGAAACATTCCAAGCTGAATATTTTCACCATATATTTTTGACTAAAGGCACAAGATTTTGGTTTACACCTACACATCTGGGATTGAGCCGGTTCCTTGTATTTTGCCGTCAAAGCTATGACACCATCGTTTTGACTTTTAGCAAGATTATTCAAAAACGCATGCATGTGAAGTTTTGAAACTTTGTATGGTTATTATTAGCGTCAAGAAGGACCGAATACAGTTTTCAGCGAACTTATACCTTGTCTCATTTAAGCGCTGCGATGTTTTTTTGGGTTTTCATAATACCGCGATAACTTGAAAACTATAAATATTTTCTTAAATCTAATTGGGGCACTAAGGGGCACACGTTAAGAGCTACTCGTGTATGTTTATTCTACAGGGGCACATGCAATGGTTTTAGAGATATACGATTCATCAAAACGTTACTCCAGCAGGAAATGCAATATCTCGAAAACCTGAAGGGGCACAGATTTTATTTTTGGGGGCACATTTTAGCACACAAATAAGCTCTATGGCCATGCATAATTTTTCTCTCTCCGATCATTCGTTTAGAATTTTCCTGCTAGAAAAACGTTACCCCAGCAAGAATCGTTTTTTCCGTTTTTTTCCAAAACGACAGGGGGCACACATTTTTTATGTGGGGGCACATTTACAGCAAATAAGGCACAAATTATACGTTCTACTCATATAACTCTAGGAGACACTTTCTTGCTGGGGTAACGTACACGAAGTGAGATGCTCATTTCAAGAACTCAGCTGTAATTAAACCTCCATCCCTTTTTATTTTAAATTCTTATAACTAACTTATGCCCCTTCTTAACTTCTCAATATTTTTTTAAATTACTATAACCGATTATCATCGGCTAAAATTGAATAGGATGTGAATCAAAGGAAACTATTTTACTACTAAATTATTGCTGTGTTTAGGTACTATGTATGTTGAAAACTTAAATAATTAGGTTAGTTAGTACTGTGTCTGTTTTATTGCAAAGCTTACAAACAATGGAAGAAATATCATGAGAAAACCTACAGACATCGCGTCTGGGGGTTGCGTAATTGTGGAACAAGAACTAGATGTTTGAGAACAATAACCGAGGTTCCCAGCCATTTGATGTCCATAACGTTGACGTCGACATATGATTGCCCTATGAACTGCTATTTCGTTTTATTAGGCTTTTAGGGTTCCGTATCCGAAGGGTAGCAAACGGAACCCTATTAAAATGCCTCCTAAGTCCGTCCGTCCGTCTATCTGTCAGCGGGCTGTCTCTTATGAACCGAAATAGGTAGATAGTTGAAATTTTTACAGATTATGTATTTCTACTGCCGCTATAAAAAAAAAAAAAAGTTAAAAATTAAAGGTGTTAACAGTGGTGGCACGCAATGATACTCATAAATTCATTGTCGTCATTAAATTAGCTCATTAGTTTATGTAGAATACATTCTAATAGAAATTATCATCTTATTAATGTATTTTACTGACGCAGTTTTCCCGACTGCGACGAAACCAAAAAAGAGGGTTATGTGTTTGACCTGTATGTCTGTCCGTCTCTATGTTCCCTCGTAACTACTAAACGGCGGAACCGATTTTGATGAAAGCAACTTTTCAGGAGAGAAAAAAGCCGTTTCATTTCTGAACAAAACCGATACAATTTAAATTTGACTTCCGCGGTGTTAGAACTTAAGCAACGATATGTCGTTAGATTCGTGTTTATTGCGCGAGTGTCACTGGGTATATTAAAATTTTGGTACCGCAGGCGGGGACAACCAAAAGTTAGTATTTCGGGATATTCGTTTCTCCCGCCTGCGATACCCAAATTAAATTGATTAAAATGCTCGTTTTTCTCTTTTCAGTTAGGTACGTGTTTTTGCAGCCGGTTTTTTTTTTGTTTTTTAATAACTTTTTTATTATAACTTCCTTACTTATCTTCTGTGGGGGATAGCGACCGTTTCTGATGAAGATGGAAATGAAACTCGAAGCTTGGATCTTGTACTGGAGCAAACGGTGGGGAGGAATTATGCTGGAGCTCGGGCAGAGTTTCTTCTCATTAGATGTGTTCTCGTTGCGTGCTGGGATCGAAGTGACGGTCCGCCAAATCGGCCCGTCTTTTATACACAAACGCGTAAGCGCGCGCCACCCCTCTGCCCGCACTCCCCTTCTTCACCCCCGCTAGCTTTATTTATTGTTTTCTTATTAAAATATTTACATTACAGTGTCTTATTTACTATGTCCTTACAGCTATTCTTATTTCCTAACTACTGACATAAAATGCTAGTCTCTGCGACGTCCCATTTAGCTGTGGCGTGAGGGTTTATTACTATTTCCCTGCCCCCCGCCTCAGCACTATAAAAGCGCTCTGTCGAGCGCGCGCGCTCGCTATTCTTATTGGGAACGTCGCAGAGGTAAGGGGAATGAGACACACCAATTTTAATCATTTATTTACCTTATGTTAATAACTATTTACTATATTACATTAGTTAAAACATTAAACATTTTACATATTAGCTTATGAATTTACTTAACAATTTTACAAGTTAGATTCTTATTATAACATCTTATTTTCTTATAAGAACAATAGTTTTACTTTATTATTTTATTATTAGACTAATAAAAACATTAACACAGTATAAGATATGATACAAAACATAAAACTTAACTATAAACATTCCGCATTTTCCGTAGCGGTCGACGCGCTAGTTGCGCCCACGAACGAGGTGACCTTAGGGCATCGTGCACATTCTCCCGCCGTCGCCACGCTAGCGCTGCGACTCCGTTGGTAACACGATGATCTTCTTCGTAGGACGTCTCAGGACATGGCCGCCGCTGATGGTGACGTCGACGACTCGAACCTCCCCGTCGGCACCTGGGTGCAGCTGGCTAATGAGACCTCGTGGCCAGGTGTTTCGTGGTAGGTTCCCGTCGCAGATGATGACGAGGTCACCGACCTTCGGCTGGACACCTGTGCTGATGGGCTCCCGCCGGTGTTGCAGTAGGGGCAGGTACTCCTTGACCCATCTTCTCCAGAAGATGTCCGCCAGGACTTGAGCTCGTTTCCATTGCTGGCGGGCTGTCACGTCGCTTTCTTCGAAGTGACCTGGAGCTGGCACGTGGGAGTTGGGCCCGATGAGTATGTGGTTCGGTGTCAGCGCTTCGGGCTCGTGCGGGTCGACTGAGACATGGGTGAGAGGTCGTGAGTTTACGGTGTTCTCAACCTCTATTAGCAGCGTCATCAGTGTCTCGTCGCTGGGGTATCTCTTGTTCAATGTAATTTTCAGTGATTCTTTCACCGACCGCACCATACGTTCCCACGTCCCTCCCATGAATGGGGACGCAGGAGGAATGTATTTCCAGGTGATGCGTCGACAGGTGGCTTCGTGTTCCAGGGCTTCGAGTGCCGCCGCGCCGAGCTCCTTATCAGCTGCTTTGAAGCACGTAGCGTTGTCGCTCCACAGCTCCTTCGGGCAGCCTCTTCTGGCCATGAATCTTCGTAGCGCCGACACAGCTGAGTCAGCACTTAGTGAGTGTGCGATCTCTATGTGAATCGCTCGCGATGTCATGCAGGTGAAGAGGGCTCCGTACCGCTTTTCATGGTGGCGTCCGACTGTCACTTCCATGGGACCAAAGTAGTCGAGTCCCGTGAAAGTAAATGGACGAGCGTGATGTGCGAGGCGCGCCGGAGGTAAGTCACCTGTGAGCGGGCTCGCTGGCTTCATTTTTCTGATGCGGCAGGGTAAGCAACTCTTGATAATGTTTCTTACTGCGGGGCGTATTCTTGAAATCCACAGTCGCTGTCGTAACTCGTTCACAACTGTTTCTACGCCGCCGTGATGTAAGCTCTCATGTACATGAGCTATGTACAGACGTGTGTAGGTATGCTTGCCGTCTAATATCGGAGGGTTCGACGCGTCTTCTTGTATTCCCTGTGCGGCCGTCACTCTTCCTCGCAGGCGCACGATGTCTGCAGCGTCGATGTAGGTACTGAGATGACTTAGGCGATCGCTAGTGTTAGGCGTCCCCTTACTCTTGATACGTTCTATCTCAGTTTTGAAGCTCTCCTGTTGACTGGCGCGTACCCACAGCTGTTCAGCTTTTGTTAGGTATTCTGTAGGTATTTCTATGTATTTGCGGATTTCGTTATGTACTACCCGTTTTATTGGTTTAGGTAGTGTTTTCTTTGAGTTGCGCCAACTGGAATCTTTTTCCTCGATTTTCTTCGTTCGTTTTCTAGTGGCTGCGACGGTGTCCTTATGTACTTTACACAAGTCTATGTATTGTAAGACTCGTGCTGTCGCTCTTATTAATCGGAGCCACTTTGAAAATCTCTCGATCTGTGGTAGGTGATCGAGATTGTGACCGTCTTCTTGTTGACACGAATGACATTTTTCTCTTTCTTCTCCCGTGTCGTATTTTATCACGTTCTCTTCTTGTGGCCACTGTGACTCTGGTAGCTTCAGGAATGAGGGTCCCTGGAACCACCTGTGTGTGGCGTCGAAGTCGTCGGGCGTGTCTCTCGTCGCGTCGTCGGCCACGTTGTGTCTGGAGGGGAGCCACCTCCACTCATTTTTCTTCGTGGTTTCTTCGATCTCCGCCAGACGATGAGCTACGAAGGACTTGTAGACGCGGGGCTCTGACCTGATCCACACTAGTGCTGTGCGTGAATCACTCCAGTAGGTCTTGCTCTCGGGTCGGTAGTCGTGCTCTTCCAGCACCGTCTGTGCGAGTCGCGCGCCCAGTAGGGCTGCTTGTAGCTCCAACCTGGGCATGGATACCGGCTTGAGGGGGGTGACTCGACTCTTCGCAGCTGCTAATGACACGTGCACACTGCCGTCGTGACGTACCGTTCGCCAGTATACTGCTGCGGCGTAGGCTTCTTCACTCGCGTCGACGAAGGTGTGCAGCTGGATGGAGACGCTCTGCTCGTAGTCGTAGCATCGTGGTAGTCTCAGCTGTTCGATGGTGACGAGTGACGTGATCCACTTTTGCCATTTTTCTTGCAGCTCAGCTGGCAGCGGGTCATCCCAGTCGGTCTTGTATCGCCAGGTGTCTTGAAATATTCTCTTCGCCGGCGTGGTGACAGGTGAGATCAGTCCCAGCGGGTCGAAGAGTGCCACGATGATGCTCAAGGCCTCTCTTTTTGATGGAGAGCGCCTGTTTTCTTTAACTTCTTTAGGTATTTTCATAGAGTTTGTGTTGAACCCTATGCAATCTTCGTTCACGTGCCATAGTAAGCCCAGCGTTTTTTCTGTGTCCTTGCCACCTAGGCTTACTGTCGCGGAGCTATCTTCTGTAGGTAGACCAAACTCTTCTATTGTTCGTGCGTCGTTCGATGTCCACCCGTTCAGAACGAAGCCCGCCTTCTTGTGAATGAAGTCGACTGCTTTCGTTATTTCACGTGCTTCTTGTATTGTAGAGAAGCTCTGAACGTAGTCGTCCATGTAGTGATTCTTCAGTATCGCTGCTGCCGCTTCGGGGTAGTCGCTCGCGAACTCACTTGCATTTTTATTTTTGATGAATAGCGCCGTACATGGTGATGAAGTTGCGCCGAAAATTACAGAAGTCATTCTGTATTCCTCCGGTCTGCCCTCCCGCCGTTTGCCTCTCCATAGAAATCGTAACGCGTCTCTGTCTTCTTCTCTTATTTTCACTTGCATGAACATTTCTTTGATGTCTCCGCTGACGGCGAATGCGTGTTGACGGAACCTCATGACGACCCCCGGTAGTGATTGTAGGAGGTCGGGTCCCGAGTACAGCATGTCGTTGAGACACATGCCGGCTGTCTTGGCTGACGCGTCATGAACAAGTCTTGGTGGCTTGTGAGGCTTCGCTGGATTGATGACCGGGAAGTGAGGCAGGTACCATGTTTTTCCTGCTGGAGCCGGTGTGGGCGCTGGCTCTGCATACCCCGACTGGAATAGATTTTCCATCCTCTCTTCATATTTTTCTTTGAGGTCCTCTTCTTTATCTAATCTCTTCTCTAGGGAGTGCAGGCGCCGCTCAGCTTCTTTATAGTTGCTCGGTATCTGGCAGTCTTTTTCTTTCCACAGCAGGCCGGTTTCGAATCTTCCTTCTGGTAGTCGTCTGCTGGTTTCTTCTAGGATCTGGATAGCTTTTTGTTCGGGATCTTCTCTCGGTCTTCTTGGCTCGATACATAGTGACTCGAGTCTGAAGTGATTCTTGATCAACTCTTCCAGTTCATCTTCTCTTTGTTGAAGTCTGCCACAGAACGCTACCTTAGCTGTTAGCGAGCTGTGACAGCCATGAAGAACCCAGCCGAGCTGTGTGAGGGAAGCTACGGGCTGGTTACGACGGCCGGTGCGAAGCTTTCTTGATACGATGAGATGCCAGTTATCTTGACCAATCAACAGCTTAGGTGAGGCGTGTTGATAGCTTATCTGATCTTTGATTTCGATCAGATGTTCACAATCTTCAATGTGTTCGGCGAATACTGTCTCCGGTGTGAAGCTGAGTCTGTCGACAGTACGTGCAGCTTCTATTTGGTATTCTTCCTCTGCATATTTTCCTCTGATGCTGAGACTGACGATCTTGCTATTGTCGTGCTTCATCTCGTTGCCGATTCCTTGAATCCACATAGTATTTTCAGGCCCGTCCGCCCCGATGACCTCGGCGATTGATGCGTCGAGTAGAGTGACGGTGCTCCCTTCATCTAATAGAGCATATGTTTCAATGCTGGAGTACGGCCCCTTTATGATTACGGGCGCGATCTTCAAATATGCACGACGGTTGCTGCCTGGCTTCGCTGCTGACGTGATTTCAACTGAAGATGCTGCGATTTCTTTCTTCTCTGGTTCACTCGCGCTGCTCTGTTCTTTGTCGTGATGCAGCAGCTTGTGATGCCTCATGACGCACCCATGTTTTCCACACGGCGGAACTTTACATTGAAGTCGTCGATGCTTGCTTCGAAGACAGCGGTAGCAGATGTTGTTCTTCTTTGCGATCTCCCATCTTGTGTTGACGTCGAGGGAGGTATACTGCTTGCAGTCAGGTAGCTTGTGATCTTGTTTGCAGAGAGGACACTGATCTTCTGATGAAGATTTCTTCTCTGCGGCGAAGGTGCGCTCTGGTTTTCTATTTCTTCGTTCTCTGCCCCCGACTTCATCGATGGTAGCCTCTGGTAAAGCGTAGGCTCCACACTTGTCTGCTTCTTCGTTCAAGAAGGTAGATATCTTCTTTAATTCAGGAGTATCTTCTCTCTTCGTTGATGCGTAGTCGTACCACTTGTTCTTCAATATAGGAGTAAGCTTCTCAGTAATATTTCGCGCCATTTCAGGGCTGTGTAAATATTGCGGTTTCTTCAGTGCTTCAATGGTGCCCACTATGTTTGCGATTCGCCCAGCGAAGATGCATAAATCGCGAGGATTATCGCTGACCCGGTTGAGTGACTTGATCTTCTCTATTTCGACGTGAATCAGTGCTTCTGGTCTTCCGAATCTTCTTTCGAGAGTTTCTATGACGACTCTCGGATCGGGTTGGCTCACTAGGAGGCAGCCAACAGCTTCTTTTGCAGTTCCACGCAGGCTCCGACGTATACGTGCCATGTTTTCATTTAATGTGAAATACATGAGGGTTTCTTCGTACGCAGTCTTGAAGCCGAGCCAGTCGGCGCTGCTTCCGTTGAAAGGCGGCAGCTCTTGAATATACTTCGGTGGCTCCCTCGTGCTTCGTACCGCTTGAGAGAGAGCGGCGGCTAGGGTAGCCACGTCGATCAATGGCTGGCTTGTTTTCGTACTATCTTCTTGTTTTTTCTTCGCTTCTACGTGATCTTCTTGCGTCTTCTTGCCCTCTTCTTGAAGAATTTCTTTATTCCCTGACTGCTGCGGGTCCGGCCCGGTGCCTTGAAACCAGGTGCTGATGCGGACTGAAGCCAGGTCATCTTCTATTTCTTCTTCTTCATCTGAGGTATCTGCTTCTGCTTGAAGACGTTGAACACGTAGTTGTTGCTTCTCTGTTTCAGCTTCTATCTGTGCCTGCCTTAATTTCAGCTCGGTTAGCCGCTCTTTCGCCTCCAACTCCGCGAGGAGTCTCTTGCGGGAGGTTCCGGAGCGACGTGACCGTGCGTCTGCGGGCTTCAATGTTCGCTGAGACGACTTCTTCTGAGACATGTCACTGGTTTCTTCTGTTCCAGTTGAGGTGCTTGCTTCTGTAGCGGTCGACGTGCTGGTTCCGCTGCTGGTTCCTGATGACTCGGCAGCGGCGTTCGACGCGCCCTGCGCAGGCAGATCTCCCGACGTAGTCTCTTGTCTGGTCCCGGACACGCCGAGCTCTTCCTGACGACGTTTCGCTTGTTCTCCATCCTTGCTTCTAGTAAGGACCATCTTCTTTTCTTCCAGGCGCAGGTTTTCTTATCCGACGACGAAGGACCAATAATGTGGGGGATAGCGACCGTTTCTGATGAAGATGGAAATGAAACTCGAAGCTTGGATCTTGTACTGGAGCAAACGGTGGGGAGGAATTATGCTGGAGCTCGGGCAGAGTTTCTTCTCATTAGATGTGTTCTCGTTGCGTGCTGGGATCGAAGTGACGGTCCGCCAAATCGGCCCGTCTTTTATACACAAACGCGTAAGCGCGCGCCACCCCTCTGCCCGCACTCCCCTTCTTCACCCCCGCTAGCTTTATTTATTGTTTTCTTATTAAAATATTTACATTACAGTGTCTTATTTACTATGTCCTTACAGCTATTCTTATTTCCTAACTACTGACATAAAATGCTAGTCTCTGCGACGTCCCATTTAGCTGTGGCGTGAGGGTTTATTACTATTTCCCTGCCCCCCGCCTCAGCACTATAAAAGCGCTCTGTCGAGCGCGCGCGCTCGCTATTCTTATTGGGAACGTCGCAGAGGTAAGGGGAATGAGACACACCAATTTTAATCATTTATTTACCTTATGTTAATAACTATTTACTATATTACATTAGTTAAAACATTAAACATTTTACATATTAGCTTATGAATTTACTTAACAATTTTACAAGTTAGATTCTTATTATAACATCTTATTTTCTTATAAGAACAATAGTTTTACTTTATTATTTTATTATTAGACTAATAAAAACATTAACACAGTATAAGATATGATACAAAACATAAAACTTAACTATAAACATTCCGCATTTTCCGTAGCGGTCGACGCGCTAGTTGCGCCCACGAACGAGGTGACCTTAGGGCATCGTGCACATCTTCCTGTTCTGTTTGTTTGTATAATTATTCGGTATTTAACTCGGTCCATCTGTAGTGGCACGCAATGACACTCGTAGATTCATTGTTGTCATATAATTACCCCGTTAATTAATGTAGAATACATTCTATTATAAATTAACATAATATTAATGTGTTTAACTGTCGCAGTTTTTATCAATTATTTTCCTGACCTATTATACCTGTTTGTGTGTTTAATTATTTACTATTTATCTCGCTCCATCTGTGGTGGCACGCAATGATAGGTACTCGTTGATTCATTAATGTCGTCATTAAATTACCCCATTCATTACTGTAAAATACATTCTATTATAAATTACATAAACATATAATATCCCGGAAGGATTTGTCGACATTTTGGATAGATTTGTATTTAATTGTCGCAGTTTTTATCAATTATTTTCCTGACGTTGTTTTCTTTTTACATTCCAGATCTCAGCTAAGTTGACGCTAAAAAATATATACGTAGAAGGTTTGAAGATAGCCAAAGTTCACGATGCCAGGTGAGATTGTGCAGATTATTGGTTTATGTTTTTTTTATTCTCATATATTTTTGTTACTTGCCACAATAATATCTAGAACGGAGTGAGTAAGTAATATGCCAGACTCCAACCGTCTAAAACCCTGCCGAACACAGTAGAATCCAATAGACCAATCTGAAGGAACACCTTCAATCACCATGATTGAAGGTGTCCCTTCAAGTGTGCGCGATTCGCTTCACGCTCAGCATTACGGAGAGAAGTTCCCTTTTTCTGGCTGCTGGTCGTAAATGACAGGCAGGCCTTACAGAAGACCAATGTGGCAGTGTGACATGATAACCTAATCATTTAAATTAATTTCAGATTGCGAGCGGATGACGACAAGTTCCATTTAGAAGTGGACATGACTTGCCCACAGGTGTCGGTCAGATCTCAAATCCATGGAGAGGGTCAGTTCAATTCCCTGAAGGTTGCAGCTCATGGCGAAGTTAATACCACGATGAGTAAGTATCACCACGTTATACAGGGTGTTAGGGTAAACACCGTTATCCTTCAAACCAGTGGTTTGGTTTCGTTTATAGAACATAAATTCAATGGAAAATCCCAACTTTTTTTTTTAAAGATGTACATTTAGAATCGTCACGCCATTCCTAAGGTAGGTATTTTTGCCTGTCTTAAGCCAGGAAAAGGTTCATGTGTTGTGTAGGTAGGTAGGACGGGCGGCGATCGATTACGTCACTCGGGCGGGCGCATATCCATGAATTTGCGGACGGTGGCGGACAATAACCTTTTTAATATTTGTTAAAGAAAATAAGGTAATTTTTTTTTTACTCGGTTTTTATGTTTATATTTAAGCCAACTACCCATATTTTGAGTGACAACGGTGTTTAACCTTCCATCCTGTATACTTAACTTGATCATTACCAGCATGAAACAAGGCTTTACAACCTTTGTCTCTGTTTTTCTAACGTTGTCAAAATTGGTTGCAGCTTTCCTGGTTTTCTCTCCACATCGCTCTATTTTCATAAAATTATCGAAGTATTCGTATCTATGAGAACTATCTTGTTACAGCTTTATACAACGTTATTTTTTGTTTATACTAAACCTCTTAAAGGGGCCATTGTACTCATCATTATGAACAACTTTCACTATGGGGCCGTCAGTTATTTTAATTTATTTTAATCTTTGAATTGTTTTCTTTTTATTACGGACGCTTTTAACGTGCGCATCTTTTTACATTGTTCTCACATGTATAATTTAAACATGAATGATGTAACCACTATTTTGTAACAATTATTTATTTAAAAGAGTGTCCGTGGAGTTTCTGGCCCGTTCTTCTCCATAGGTACCACTACGCTTTGGAATGGGCAAGTAGCTTCATATTTCTGACTGACCGACTCCTTGACAATTCAAAAGTGCCTGTATATGGTTTAATTGAAATAAATGCTTTGAGTTAGAGTTTTGAGTTTGAGTAATAAAGTATTTGCAGAGCCGCTTTATTAATTTTTTTGTATAGGTTTAATTGTATAATAGGTATTAATTTTACAGATACGCCGTACGTAGCACAGTCTCACTTTTGCATGTTTTTAACAATTTAAACATATTTATTTACTTTGAAAATATGATATATATACATATTTGTAATGTGCTCGTCAAGCCCTTTCATTTGATACCAAACATGGTATGATAATTTAAAAAAAAAATTTTCGTTCGTCACTTTATGTCCTCTAGAGGGCGCCATATTGAATTTAATGTAACGTCTTATAGCCTATAACCAGCGGACGATCAGAACGCTTCCAACGATATCTCATTTGTCAAATTATGATGAGTGGTTTAGAAGTTATGAGGTTACAGATGAACATACATACATACATAAATACCGGTCAAAATCATTACCCTCCTTTTTGCTTCGCCGAAGTCGGGTAAAAAAACGTTGTACCTATACAGGGTGGAATTTTTTAACCTCATCTGGAGGGAAAGTGCTGTATTTACAGCACTTTTTTGCTATCTCTAGTATTTACTAGAGATAGCAAATTTAACTCAAAGGAAACATTCTTTTATTTTTTTAAAGAAACAAATCTGCATTCAGAGATTTTCGAAATAACACCCTGTACTTTTAAGGCATAAATCGATAGGGTCAATCATACGAATCAAATCCCTATCGATTGATGCCATAAAAGTACATGGTGTTATTGTTTCGGATTTTACTCGGTTGGATTACAGAGAATGGCAAGCGATTTTTCGAAAATATTTGGATGCTGGTTTATTTCTTTTTTTTAATAAAGGAATATTTCCTTTGAGTAAAATATGCTATCTCCGGTATCTAGAGTAGATACTTTCCCTCCAGATGAGGTTAAAAACTTCCAACCTGTATGTATATAAAGTTGTAACAAGATAGTTCTCATAGATACGAAGTCTTCAAAAATTTAATGAAAATAGGGCGAAGTGTAGAGAAAACCAGGAAAGCTGATCAACCAATTTGGACCAACGCAACGTTAGAAAAAGAGAGACAAAGGCTGTAAAATAAAATAAACTATATCCTTGTGTCTTTTGGCCTTAGTATTTTATTTAGAGTACTTTCACTCCACGTGAGGTTAAAAAAATCCTATACTGGGATATAGACGTGAGTTAGCCACTTCCTCTACTCAAGCCATCAAGTCACACACATTTAAAAACAACGTCTTATTTATTGCTTATATTTTTACAGCTGACTTGGTTTATACCTGGAAAATCGATGGAGTTCCAGAGAAGAACGGCAGTGACACATACATCAGAATTAAAGAGTTCTACATGAGGCCCGATCTTGGGAACCTTGTGACTTCCTTCAGAAACGACAACCTGGAATCAAGAGAATTCAGTGAGTTGAATACCTACTAATTGAGAGATGTATTGTAACAAAATATTCAATAATAACTTGAGAAACATAACCATTTAGGTCGCAAAAGCAACTACTACTTATGAGCAATGGGGACTTTAAATAAAAATATTCCATTCAAAGTGGCTAACGAAGACAGATTCAATTTTTTTGTGAATGTTCTATTAACCAAAGTTTTTTTTATTTTTCAGCTGATTTGGGCACGAGATTCGCGAACGAAAACTGGAGAACCTTATACAAAGAGTTTCTTCCTTATGCACAAGCTAACTGGAATAGAATTGGAGTCAAAGTTGCCAATAAAATATTTTTGAAAGTTCCTTATGATCAACTGTTTCCTTCGTCTTCATGATTTGCAAATTAATTAAAACTAAATATTAATAAGTTAACTAACTCATCATCATTTAAAATGTACATCGGTGTTCTGTGATACCTAAAGTTATGTTATTATTAGGCTACAATATGTGTTTTCTTCCATATAATCTTCCATAACTAGGCCGGGGAAATTAGGTTTGAACCCTGCACTAAATCTAAACAGCGATGTTTTTCTTGAATCGTGTTTTTGAACTTAAAAAAACGTACACTCTCTGGGGTTAACTTTTCGCGGTATACATTTTAACATACTTCCTTGTCCATACCCTACACGATAAATGAAAAAAAATCGCTGTTTTTAATTTGGTCAAAGTTGGCCTAAAATTCGGCGTAAATTCCCCGGACTAAACTACAACCTACCTATCTCACATAAACTGATGTTTGAGGTGCAAACCATTTACTAACCGATTAAAAAAAAAGAAGTTCTCAATTCGACTTATTAGGTATGTTTTTTTATTTTTTATCTTCTAAGCCCAATTTAAATTATTGCGTGTAGGTACAACCTGAGCGCATTAACTTGACACCTGGCTCGGACTAGACACTCCCCTCTGCTACCCGCGCGGCGCCCCACCGTCGCCGTGCCGGGTAGCGAGGGGAGTTATAAACGTCATTCGAGCCAGGTGTCAAGTTAATGCGCCCGGGTTGTATGTAGGTATTCCCGCGGACATAAAATAACTTGCAAGGGAAGTCGCTACAAAGACTTTATATTGACCAACAAAAAAAAGTAGATGTAAGTACTAATGTTGAAACTTGAAACTACATTATGTTGCGATACAGTGATTTAAAAAAATCTGCTGCTAATTCAGAATAAAATACCTGATTGAATATTAATATATTTTGTTTTACTTAAGTCACGCATCCAGTCAGACCGTTCCGTACAGGTGTTTGTGCTGTTCAGTTCAGCGTTCAGTTGGATCTCGTGTAAGATAGATAACTAATGAAAACAAACCTTTATACTAAAGAAACATTCAGCGATAAGGTACAGACGCCAGCACATCAACCTACTCCAATCTGTCAAATTTTCCCAATCAACATTGAACCTTATTCTTTAGCGATAAAGTTGAACTCAACTGGCTCGCGTCATGTTCCGTTCCGCTACTCGAATTCGGAACATGACGTTTTATAGTTGAATTGAACTACAGCTGCAGTTTCGCTGCTATGGTTTCGCGGCGGAGGTGTGCTACCGGCAAAAAAGCTTTTGTTTGTTTTTCTTAAAAGTTTTCATTCGATTTTCTCAGTCGAGGTTCCATATGTTCAAGACTGTATCTATCTAGGCCAAATAGTCTCCGTCCAGCGTCCAGGCGCGACAAGTCAAAGAAGTTGCTTGATGCACCGAAAGCGCCTGGAGGAGCTATTGGTCAATGCAAGATCTTCTAAAAGGAGATCTACCACTATGTCTCAAACGGAGAATTATGGAAATGTGTATTCTCGTCATTCTCACATATGGTGCTCGCACCTGGTCTTTGACACTTCAGCAGGGGTCCAAGCTCGAGGTTTGCCAGCGAGCCATGGAGCGCCGTATCCTAGGGGTTCGAATTTCGGACCGCATAAGGATCACAACACTGCGCTTCAAAACCAAGATCACGGACGTTACCAAGAAAGCCGCTAAGCTCAAATGGGAGTGGGCTGCATATATCTGTCGCATGTCAGATGACAAATGGGCTAAGAGAACCACTGATTGGGTCCCACTAAAAGACGACATCGCGGCAAGCCGAGACGAAGATCGCGGGAAGAGCTTAACTCCTAGACTCCCACCTAAAGGACTGGCCCACACTAAAAAGGGAGAGGGAGGCCTTTACCCTTCAGTGGGACAATACAGGCTAGTTAGATAGGTTAGCTAGAGGTTCCAAATTCAAATCACATTGATGAACAGCCAAGTATTCTTGTACATAGAGTACTGCCCTGCACCCTAATTACGTAATGCATTTTCAATTTTAAATTGAAACCAATTGAAAAAGATTGCCAGTCCATTGCTGCATCTTAAGTTCGACAACAAAAATTGAGTAGATTTTTTTTGTCGAACGTATGAAGCAATGGACTGGCAATCTTTTTCAATTAGTTTCAATTTAAAATTGATCGTGCATTGCGTAATTGGGGGGCTGGTAGGGACGTGGTAGTCCAGGAAAATTAGCATTGAATTTGAATTTATAAACCTTTATTAGGCACCCTAAAACTTGTTTCAAAACCTACGTATCGTAGGGTGTCCGCGACTACAGATATTCCAAGGTCAAGGGTCAAAATAACGTTTTTTATCACATCTATTCAAAAAGACGTAGTTTAATTCTCGTAAAGGGACCAAAATATATTTTTAATCCCTAGGGACTAAAAGTGATTTGAATTTAGAATGTGGATATAATTGTTAGTAATAGTTCTGTTCACCAAAGAGATCGATCACGAACATTGTATGAATAAGTAAAGTGGCAAGAGAGAGAGAAAGTGTGAATTTGATTAAAATCCAAGATGGCAGATGCGATTTTTTTTTTAAATTTTCGTCGTGGGTATCGTTTTCATAGTTTTCGAGGGTGGTAAAGCCGACAGTGAGGTCAAAATGTAAATCCAAGATGGCGGATGCGATTTTTTTTTTATTTTTCGTCATGGGTATCGTTTTCATAGTTTTCGAGGCTGGTAAAGCCAATAGTGAGGTCAAAATTTAAATCCATGTGTGGAGGTGGCTGGGATTTTTTATTTTTCATAAAGGACATTGACCGGTTGTGGACCAAATGCTGCCCAGACATAGGAAGCATTTCACTTCCAAATGGTTCCTTGCATCAAATAATACAAAAAAAAAATACTAAAAAAAATTTAGGTCCCCGGGTTAAAAAGATTTTATAATTTTTTGCTGGTAGTTTTATTTATTCATTTTATTTTATTATTCGAAATCTATAAGATAACGTTCTTGAGTTTGAACTCGTTGGTTTTGTCTCGACAAATAGTAGGTATATAGTCCAAAACAAGGAGCTGGAAGGTGGTCACGGGCACTCCTCAAGTAAACCAGATAGCCCCGTCGTATGTGGTTTCATTGGATACGTATTGGCAAGTGCTATTACACTAAGTGGTGTCCAGGGTCTGATGATGGAACCGGAAGGTGGCCATAGGAACTCCTCAACCAAACAAGATAGGACGATCGTGTTTGGACTCGTTGGCTTTGTCTTGTCAAGTAGTATAACCAAACGTTGTATTTAGGGTTTGATGATGGAACTGAAAAGTGATCACAGGTACTCCTCAACTAAACAAGACAGCCCAATGCAGTGAAAATATATTGCAGGTGTTGTCTTGGACCTTTGTTCCCGATACCGGTGGGCTACATTTATATTTTTTTCATCAATCAAAAATACTCAACAAAAGATAGTTTTTCTCAAAACTTCGTGGATAGATTTTGAAGAGCTTTGGTTTAGAGATTAATAAAAATCCAAGGAACAAAATGTACTATGTGTCCATTCTGGGCAGCACGTAGTCCAGCTTCCATATGAATGGTAAATCGTTCGATACCCCAGTGCAGTGAAAAAATGATCCCCGATGTTGTCTGGGATCCTTGTTCCCGATACCCCGGTGGGCTACATTTATATTTTTTAATGTTTTTTTCATCAATCAAAAATACTCAACAAAAGATAGTTTTTCTCAAAACTCCGTGGATAGGTTTTGAAGAGATTTGGTTTAGAGATTAGTAAAAATCCAAGGAACAAAATGCACTATGTGTCCATTCTGGGCAGCACCTAGTCCAACTCCCATATATGAATGGTAAATCGTTCGATACCCCAGTGCAGTGAAATTATCATCCCAGGTGTTGTCTGGGATCTTTGTTTCCGATACCGGTGGGCTACATTTATATTTTTTAAGGTTTTAAATTTTTTTTTAAATAAAAATATATAAAAAAAAAATGTGTTGTTTATCATAATTAGGTACTGTCATTAGTTTAAAAAATGCGCCATTGGTTGTCGTTATTCATCAATCAAAAATACTCAACAAAAAGTAGTTTTTCTCAAAACTCCTCGGATAGATTTTGAAGAGCTTTGGTTTAGAGACTAGTATAAACCCAAGGAACATACTGCACTATGTGTCCATTCTGGGCAGCTTGGTCTAACTCCCATAAATATGGATGGTCAATGTCCTTTTTATTTTGTGTAGTTATTGCAAATATCTCGTTTCTGGGTTTTATGCTAGGTATTTGTATTTACTATACGTATTGTAGAGGACTGGGGCCGTACTGTCACATAAGCTAATTAGTCTGTGGTCACATGTTATAGCCATTATTGTTCCACTGTGAAAATGGGATAGTGCTATTTATGCTGTATAGTTCCGTCTCTCTCTCACACCGGAACAATGATGTAATGTAACACGTCATAGTACAGCCCCTGTAAAACTTTTGTTCAATTTTTTTTATCTTGAACCATTTTCGAGATAGAGGGCAGAACGCGCGCAGCGTTCAACTATTTAGATTACCATGGGTGAATTTTGATCCTTTTTCTTCAGGCCGAAATCTAGCGCTTTAGAATTGCTCTTTTAACGCGGAATGGGTATTTTGATCTGGCAGCACAGCCTGCTGTCATTGTCAATAATGCCAATTGTGTTGTCAACATGTCCAACTTACGAATGTCACTTTAAATATTTTATCTCTGAAAGATAAAATATTAGCAGATTTATTCATTGTATTTATATATGTATTACAAAAATGGGTGTAATTTTAAAATATGTTGTAGCCGGTTTAGTGCGGTATTGGCTAATACATATAGATTATTGGCAAACAATAGCTAATCGAGTAGAAATAGCGACTCCTCTAAACTCATGGAAGAGGTTAATGGAAGGCGTTTATTTATATGATCACAACATAAACCCATACGAGGGAGACTCATTTCATGAATCTCCTATAATGCTATTGGCTTTCTACTACATTATGAAGAAAGTGCCATTTATATTGCCAGTTCTATTTACTGTATTGGATCTCCTGACAGCTCATCTTCTGTATAAAACTTCAAAGGCTTTTATACGAATTTTCAAAGAATCCCAAGAGAAGAACTTGCTTGATGTTGCGGAGGAGTCTAAAACTATGCTCCTGGATGATACACAGTTGAATGAATCTGCTGAATATGTGTTATCGGTTTACTTGTTCAACCCATACTCTGTTTTGAATTGTGCTGGTATGACTACGACTGTTATACAGAACTTGTTGGTGGCTACAGCTCTGTGGGGTGCTTCAAGTGGCCGGAGAATAGTAGCATGTGTATTCATAGCACTCGCCACACACCAGGCACTCTATCCACTGCTGCTGATTGTACCGATTGCTATCCTATTGGCTGACGTCAATAAAGGATGTACCAAATGCTCTTACATCAGAACATTACTCGTGTTTGTGCTGAGCTGGGGATTCCTTATTTATTTGTCAGCCTACATAATGGATGGATCTTACAATTATGTCTACAACACTTATGGATTTATGTAAGTTGCAATAGAGTTTTTACACACATAACACAATACAGTATTACTTCTAAAATGTATCTGTTTATGAAGAATAAAATATACATATAACAAATAAATTAAATTTGAGACAGACATGGGAGATATTTGTTACTTCATCATCCAGTAACAACCAAAGTTTCAATCATTGGAACAATGGGCGAATATGAGAAAGCAAACACCATTTTGAAGATATTTTCAATGCGTTAATCCATAATATAAAATGTTTCAGATTGACCGTGCCTGACTTGAAACCAAACATTGGCTTGTTCTGGTATTTCTTCACAGAAATGTTTGAACACTTCAGAGTGCTGTTTGTGTGTGCGTTCCAAATCAACGCACTAGCCTTGTACATAGTACCTCTCACTCTGCGGTTCAAGAGAGAGCCTGTGCTACTGGCAACAGTACTTATTGCTCTTTCCACCATATTCAGATCCTACCCATGTGTGGGTGATGTTGGATTCTACCTAGCACTACTACCAATGTGGAAACATTTATTCACATGTAAGTATATTTTATGTGAATTTATTGTTATAAGTAAAACACGGGTCTCCCTTGTTTCATCTAAAAGAAATTGACAAATTATCACTTCCCAAACAATTTTCCTGCATAATTTCATTTGCCAAATTATTACTTAGCAAATAAACTCTTCACAAATAATTGTAACGCAAACCTAATGTTTGGCAAGTGAACGTTTAAACAATAACTTGCTTACCAACTAGGACTTTTACCAATTTTAATTTAGTCAAATATTTCAGTTGGTATAACATATTTTACGCAAAATAAAATAAGCCAAATACATAATTTCGCTAGTTTTCAATTTACGAAAAAAATTCGATACGAAGTGGGTGTAGTAGGCCCCAACACCATGGGACACCTTAAGGGCATTGTCCTTGACCTTGATGTTATTGACCTAGGTGTCAAGGTCAAAATTCTGAAAGTCAAGATCCGCGATTCTCAGGAGCAGTAACAGGTCAATATCATGATTTGCTTGCTTCAAGCATGCAGCGTGCAAGCAGGCATGCAGCATGCAAGCAGGCATGCAGCGTGCAAGCAGGCGTGCAGCATGCAAGCAGGCATGCAGCATGCAAGCAGGCAAGCAGCATGCAAATAAACATGCAAGCAGGCATGCAACATGCAGCAAGCATTGTTTCTGTCACGGCTCCGGCGCTGCGGGGTTTGGGCGGCTCCACGCGAGCTTATCGTCGCAAATGGTTTTAACGCTCACCACCGCAGCTTCGGCTTGCTGACCGGCTTCGCCGGCCAGCCTCAGCCGCGGCGGCGGGCCTTCAAACCTCCTGCTCCTCAGCTCGCGGGCCGCCTCGCCCCTCCGCGCCTACGCGGGTTTAAATTACACTCTAGGGGTGGGGCAGACAAGACTACGTGGAGTCGGTTTTGCAGCGATTCGTTTCTGTGTATTTGTTTGACAAACAGATGGTCGGAGACAAAAATTACCAAGACGCTTTTAGCCTTACATAAACTTACAAAGAAGTACGCAAATAACATCGCATATAAATGATTATATTAAAATAAATGCGCATTTTTTAATTATATAATTACCAAAAAATCTTAATTTTGTCTTTATATTTTTTGTCATAACAAATCAATTGACTAAATGTTTAATGTCTAAAGATAGTTTGCTGTAATAAATCATTTGATTAAAGACCAAATGCCTTAATGAAATTATCCTTGGTAATAGTCTGCCAAGTAAAAATTTGACCAAATGAAAATGTGCGTACTAAAATCATTCCAAATATTGCATTGGTATAAAAAAAGGTTGCTAAAATTTGTTTGGGTAATGAAAATTTGTCAAAATCCTTTAGGCAAAACGGGGGGATCCCGTAAAACACAGCTATGCTAATCATGCATTTCTACAGTAAGATTTGCATGAAAATGCAGACAGTACCTCAGGATCTGATAATTTATGCTTATTTGTAATTTTCAAAGTGATGTTGACTGCACAATTATCAGTAATCTGAATATTTAAAGAAAGGTTTTGAAATGATTGGTAATGATAAATCAAAGTAAGTCCTGCAAAGGTTGTATGAGCAAAGTGAGGTAAAAAGTTTATTGAAACTAAAGCTCTTAACTAAAATACCATTTTAAATTTTACCTTATAATTTTAAAAGCGAAGTTTGTAATGTGGTGTGTATTTTTTCATTACAGTCATGCAACAAAAATTCATAGTTGGCTGCACATTTATCATCACATCAGCTCTTGGGCCAACAGTTTGGCACCTGTGGATATATTCAGGATCAGCTAATGCCAACTTCTTCTTCGGAGTCACGCTCTCTTTCGCAACCGCACAAATATTCCTCATAACAGACTTATTATTTGCCTACATAAAGAGAGAATTCACCTTAAAACACGGATCATCACGAAAAGTGGACGGAAAACCAGCCAAATTAGTTCTTCGATAATATTTTTTAATGTTTTATACACCTTTCAGTCAGTAATTTAACAGTGCTGTGAATAACTAACATTTCCCTGTAACTAAATTTTGCTAAACATATACATGTGTAGAAGGGTACTTGTGCATTAAAAGCCTCTTTGTTTTTAATCCATCCAAACTAATATTATGTTATAGTTACATGGGGAGTCTTATAAGTACATATTAAAAATTCACAACTTATTATACTTAAAAATACTATTCTGTGTACATTAATCCAGTAATAACTGGTTCAGAACAAATGTTTTTGATGTGTAACATCTTTCCTATCGCTTTCCTGAAATCAAAATCTAAATCGAAATCTAAAAAATCTAATCTATGGGAGTGATTTCGTGAAAAGGGATGGACCGGAGAAGCGCACGCTATTTGATTTGACCAATGAGCGCGTGTGGTGCTAGAGTTGGCCGTCAGAAACGCCCTCGACGAGGCCCCGCCCCTTTAATGTTGCTTAGGTGTTACACATCATATGCGACTACTCTAAGGCTCGCTCGTTTTTTTATTCTAGGGTTAGTCTAAAGTTATTTTAGAGATTATATGACTGCATAGTATGATACTAACAAAGCTACAAGCCATAGAGGGCATTACGGCTATACAGGCTGTTATTTAAGTTGAAGTAAGCTTATGAGTGTGAGAAAGAGCCCTCTGATGATAAAGCTTGACCAGAGTTTACCTTGACTACTAGGTTCTTATTTCTCAAGCTTCAAACAAAGTAATCAAGAAAATTTTGTTATCACTTTATAAGTTCAAATGAAATAGTTTCTTGCTTCCACCACAAATCATTAAACATGTTTAGCGCTAAACAACAGAGGCAGAGCAGTGGTGGCCCAGTGGTAACGGCCCCGATTTACGAGTTGTAGGTCGTGGGTTTGAACCCAAGCAGGCGCTTTACTTTGTGTAAATAATTTCATCACCACTGCTCTGAAAACGGTGAAGGAAAACATCGTGAGGAAACCGGCATGTCTTAGAACCAAAAAATTCGAAGTCATGTGTACCAACCCGTACTGGGCCTGCGTGGTAGATTACAGCCCACTCCCTCTCACAGAGAGGAGGCCTGTGTCCCATAAATTTAAAGCATTGTTCTTTTTTTGCCTATCCCTTGGAGATGGCAAAGTCAGCATGATAATTTAAATATGTTAAGCTAAACGAATTTAGTGATTTGTGGTGCAAATGGCCTTTGTTGTACTTTTTATGAATCAGAATAAAACAAATTCTTCAGTGAATATTATTGTGTATGCATGATAATGGGTTTCTTTTTTATCTATACCTCATTTAAGTTTGCTTCTCTTTAAACAAACCCCTTTTTACCTTTACCTTTTTATGATAATAATGGTTTTGTTTGAGATGATTGAGGGATCAATTTTATTTTGTTTACATGTAGGTACTTGTTGTATGTTAAAATTTGGTTGTGTTTACCAGTGAACTTTACTTAATAAATAACAAATGTATTTCACGTCACAATTGCATTTAAAATTATCGTAGAAAGTATTTATGTTTTACACAATCTGTCTATTTATTTAATTTGTTTAATACCAAATAATGTAAAGAAAGACTTTAGTTTTTTTGAAACTAGGATAATATTGTACAGATGGATCCTGAATAAAAGGTAAATTATTTTTATAATTATTTTATTAATCCAATCCCTTTATTTTGTTAATCTGTTGGAACAAAAAGGTGTCGTTGCAACCTGGTTTCGTAATGATTCATTATCACTATCTTATCATTTCGCTGTGATCTAAATAGTAGCACTCCTACGCGTGCTTCACCACGCATTGTGTTGTGTTGTTTTATTATTTTTACTAAAAAGAATGTGAGTGAATAAAATATGAGGAAAGTAATATTGTACTTAATATTGTTAATTAGCTGTAAGTATAATTCTGAAGTGGCATTGTAAACACTGTAGCCACGCCTTGTAAAGTGATTAAAAGATTATCGTTGATTTATTATTACATTTGTAATTTAGATAGTGACGTGAACTTAAAAATGTGTGTATTTTGTTGGTGTAGTTGCAAAATGTGCGCTAGTGCCGAGTATACCGGCCCACCTGCGGGACTGCTACCGCGCGGCGGTGCCCGGGCTGCAGGCTCCGAGACGCCTCGACGTCTACCTGTCTCTGTTGAGGAAGGTGGAGCAGTATTCTCAACTGGATATGAGGCTACTTAGCTCTGCTTTACTTAGAAGGTATTTTTTTCTGAAATGTTCTTTTCTAAGGCTGCCTGTCCACTGGAGCGGAGAGGAGAAAAAAATAGAATCTTGACTCCGCCCCTGAGTTTAGATTTGATTGGTTAATAATGGCACATCTCCGCTCCTCTCCTCTCCTCTCCGCTCCGGTGGACAGGCAGCCTTAGGAACTTTAGCTTTCATCTATAAACATAAGCTGATGAAAGCGAAAGTAACCAACTTTGCGAAATCTGTGAAAAATAAATTTAGCGAAATGCATTATAAAATTATCTATAATCGGGGAATAATTTTTTACGTTACAAAATCCGAATTTTGCTAAAAGCATCGTGACATCCAGTCCAGGCAAACCCCATAATCGTAATAAATTCATAGTAGGATAATCCATATGAAGAGCAATTACAAACAGCGCCATCTATTATGTTATAACAATATTTATACCGGTCCGGCGTTACCTCAAACCAAATATTTAACAAAAAGATCATTTTAAATAAATCATTTAGTCTGCTTATCACATGGACCAAGTGTTTACTTTGAGATATCTTTAATAGCGCCCTCTATATAGTTGCATTGTTTTCAACTCGCGAAATACTTACTTCTAAAGATTAAATAAGTAGGTACTTATAAACGTCTTATTATTTCCACAGCCTGCGGCTAGATGGCATTGAGCAATCTTCAGCAAACGCCGTGGAAACCGAATTCATACTACCGTACAGGGCATCCAGCTTCCAATTCCACAAGTACAAGATCCTCATGGATATATTCCTGCCGAGTCAAGATCTCATACAAGTCGACGAAATTCTGCCGGTGGCCGAGAAATGTCTCCTGCATAGAATGCTCAGTTCGGCAGTGCGACAATGGGAGCGAGGCGATGAAAATTTAGTATGTCCCTTATCGGCACAGCTGTCTCAGGGTAACAATAATATGGAAGCACAAAGTAGCAGTAGGTGAGTATGTAAACAAACATGAAATGATAAGTACTAGCCAAAACAACCGGTCATTCATCTGTGACGTAACATATATATTCGCCAAACTTTACTTTGTTCTTGTTTTCTTGAATGTAGGTAACTACAGCTCATAAAAATACTTTTACTATCGTAAGGTCAAAAGCCACTTCGTTGCCTAAACAAAGTTTTGCTGGTATAAAAGTAGTATTCTGTAGTGGGTTTTAAAGATATTAATTTATTGACGTCACAAGTTAATTGCTGAAACTTTGTCATTTGCGTCAGCAAAGGTCGGCTTTAGTTTAGGCCGGTTGGTCTTTTTTTACTGTAAAATAACAATAAGTATACAAATACCTAGTGATATTGTATTAAGTTAGTAAGTTGTGTAGGTAAATTCAAGTTTTCTTTACTTTATTTGGGTATTGAAATAACAGGGTCGTAGATGTCTGCGACCCTGTTATTTACATAGCATAGCACCCTAGCTATGTAGCTATTAAGATAGAGTAGCCATCAGCTATGTCTCTGTCGAAGGCAAGGACAAAAGGTCTTTGGATCGAATGAATAGGTGTCATGCGCATAAAAACTAGAATGGTTACTATAGGTATTTATCGGCAGACCGGATGGGTTATTAATCATCATCATCATCATTTCAGCCGAAAGACTTCCACTGCTGAACATAGGCCTCCCCAAGCACCGCCACTTCGACCGTTATTAATAATATTCCATAATTTACAAACTCCTGCGCGTTAACAGCTAACTCAGGGTTAATCCAATCATTCTCTAGATTAACCCTGAGTTAGCTGTTAACTCCGACTTATTTAGCTAACCCATGAACGCGCAAGTGGGCGTAAGAAACAGTAACTTGCAGATAAACTTGTACCCAAGTTGGACACATAGAAAAACATGTTCATCATCCTACAGTTAACCGAGGCTAAAATTCTTCAACCAAATTTTTCAGAGTAATCAGCAGATGTCCGATAGAGGACGGAGTAATTCAAACGAATTGGGGAACCATATCTCCCGGAACATTAGTAGCCGCCATTGCCGCATCTCTGGAATCTCAACGAGTAGCTGTCACAGAAATACTTAACGCGAACATTTTCAAAGAAGATATTGCCGAACCCCTCATGGTGTCCGCTAAACAAGAGTGGTTTGAAGACATAGAGACATTAGACCCTCGACGCGGCACCCAAAGACAATCGGATGTCGCAGATATTGGCAACATTTGGGTCGCCACACTCGCTGGTAGGAAACTTTTATTAATTAAATGTTGATATGCCTTATCACTACCACTTCCTTCCTTGGAATGGTTGTGCAAACTATGTCGTAATGTTACTAATTATTTAGGTACAGAGGAATATCAAATACCTAATGTTAATTGAATGTTGATTTTCCCGATATGGTTGATAGGAAATGATCTGAATGACTTGATGTTAATTTCATACCAGCCTAACCCAAAACGACGGTCGTTTTGTAGGTCTTCTAAACACCTTTAATAAAAATACCATGCGTAGTGTGGTGATTATGGTTCATAATCACCAGTCATAGCAGAAAAGTGATTAAAACATGTTTTTATTTTCATACACTTTTGGCTACTTATCCTTGAAGTAAACGTGAGCTTATCAGAATCTCTATACAACCACAGTGAGTAAAAATTATTTGCTTACGGAGACTTCAACATTCGCTCATGTGTTGTCTCTAAGGCCCACTTGCACGTTAACGCTAACTCGGAGTTAACAGCTAACTCAGGGTTAATCCAATAATTCTCTTTGAATCAACCCTGAGTTAGCTGTTAACTCCGAGTTATTTAGCTAACCCATGAACGCGCAAGTGGGCCTAAGACAGATTATTGAGTATGTACCATTTGAAGAGATGGAGAGAATAACGAATGCTGCGGTCACTGCCTTCTGGACAATAATGTAGGAACCAAAACATTTTTCCAGGTGATATAGCAGAACTAGTCGTAAACCAAGGTCCTCGAGTGGGCGCCGTGTCGCAGAACATGGTGATCGGCAGCAACAACCGGTGGAACGACACGTTGCTGCCCCGAGACCATTACATCTTCCCGCTAAACTTGACGGTCGCCGACTGGCAGCTCACAGATGCTGAGATTTTAGCTGGCATTGATGGTAAATGGAGTATATAGCTATTTTTGTAATTATCGTCGATATTTTGCATACTAAATTACTGTTATTTAGTTACTAATCTGACTCCGAAAACATAAATTAATGTTAGCGTGGCGATTATCTGCATCAAGGGTACACCTTTCCCAAATGTTAGGCAGTTATACATTTGTATATAACTGAGGATGGTGTGTGTCTCTTTCATTATTATCAGCCATATTTTAACTACTGTGGGCGTACAGAGGGTAGTGTTAATTATTGCGCAATGGAAAAACCGTTTGCAGTTCAGATCAAATTATAATTTAGGTACGATCACATTAAACACACTAGCAATTCACACACTGTGGTAGGTACACGCGGTACACGCCACAACTATTCGAAACGTACGACAGTTTCTAAACGTGTTCACTGATTGACCGCCACCGATGAAGTCTGCTTAGCTTCAGTCCGGTCGATCCGAGCGGTATATTGTAGACTCTGTCGAGCGCCGCTAGGCGGCGCTGGCGTCCTGATTAGTCAACTCAGTAACGTATTTCCGAGATATATAATTATGTGGATATTTATGACCAAGAAAACACTGTATATCACCAGCACTCTCACTTATACATAAATTAACAATTTCAGGTCTCATATTAGCGCATCACGTACCAAAATGGATAGAACAGAGACGCTCTCTAAGGCTATCTCAAGTTCTGGACATGTACTACTCCAACGAAGGAGTATCATTCGACCCGACAGTAAAAGCCTGCAACCGTCAGAATCTCTTCACAACCATAGTGAATAAAAATGATTTACTCACGGAAACTTCTAGATTCGCTCATGTGTTGTCTCTAAGACAGATTACTGTGTATGTACCAGTTGAAGAGATGGAGAGGATAACAAATGCTGCGGTCACTGCCTTCATGGATTATGCTCGTAAGTGTTAAGGAGCAATACTTGTTAACAATGGATATAATTCATAATGAAAATTAAATTATAATGTTTAAAAAAGAAAGAAGAGACGATTGGTTCACAGTTGGATCCAAATCAAATAAAATCTTCTTCTTTTCGTGTGGTTACTGACTAACCTGGTGTCAGAGTTTTTAAACTGCCCATGGGCCTCTGACTTGGCTTCACATGCCGTCGAGAAATATATCAAATCAAATTATTTTGTTTCACATAAACCTACATCCTGGGGGCCAAGTCTACTAATTTACAAACGTCATAATGGTGTCACGATGGTGAGTTTTTGACAGATTTGCCTGCATACAAAATCTGTCAAAAACTCACCATCGTGACACCATTATGACGTTTGTAAATTAGTAGACTTGGCCCCCTGATCCTTTGCGTTCCATAGTGTGTATAGACATTCCAACTTCAGCTTAGGAATAAATGTGGTTTAAGTAAGTAAGGTAAGGCCTTACAGTTACATTTCTTGTTCACCGTCTGCCTGCTAACTGCATTTTTCAGCATGCTTATACTTCTGGAATGCTGTCCGACTGAACACACCAAGTCCTTTATTTTTGTCCTGTTTCGTGGCGACAAATCTTTTATGCATACCTAAGTTTTTGTTGTATTTTTTAATATAATAATAATAATTCAGCCTATTGGACCCTGTTCTTGATGCCGACTACAATTTTTATATAATATATAATTCTTCCGTAAGTAAATGTGTTTGTCACCTAACTCCTCATAAACGGCTCCTGGAATGATTTGGATGAAATGTTGTGTGTATATTTGCGTGTGTACCTGGATGGTTTGAAAATACAATTGGACCCGGTAGGTGGCGCTTTTCGGGTATGACGACGTCTGCCAGGTCCGCTAGTTTTTTATTCATATTTTTTTATATATTTAAAAATGTAAAGAATATGTAAGTATTGAAAATAAGTAAACAAAATAATACAGCCTATTTTTGACCCACTGCAGGGCGAAGACTTTAAACACAGCGAAGGCGAAGGCAGCGAAGGATTCATTTTTTAAATGATTGGAATAAATTATACTTTTCATTTTAATTTCAGCAACCATAATGCGGAGAAATCATCGAGATTGTCAAGTGCTCGGCAATGCACCGATCATAGACCTAATCGTCGCCACGGACGGGTCATGGAAAAGCTACGACGTGGAACAATTCATGTCGTGAGTACAACACTGAGGCCCACTTGCACCACAAATCACTAAACACAATTAACGCTAAACGATCTTAAAACGTGGTTGTGTTTCTGGCAATCGTTTAAAGATAACAGAGACAGAGTACATCATGTTTAAATAAGTTTAGCGTTAAATGTATTCAGTGATTGGTGCAACCGGACCTAACTGCCGTTCACACAAGGCCTTGCGTTACGTAATTTATGCATAATTTAATTATAGTTAAAAGAGCATTGCAAAAAACAACCCGAGCAGGAAATTAGATAAAGCTGGAGTGACCTCGCGACTCGTGCAAATCGCTTGTATGTTAATTATTAAAACGGCTACAAAAAAATGTCTTGAAGTTGTTTCTGACGATAGCAAAAAATACTTTATGTAAATATTTTTTTCGGTTAGAAAATGGCTTTTTTGAGAAGAGCAACTTTAAATACATCCTGTTTGCTAATAATTGCAAAAACATGCTAATAAAAAAAAATGTTTTTCAAAAGAGATTGTAAAGAAAATGTCGATTGAGACATGGTGCCTATGAATTTACTACAGGGTCCTTTCAATTTTTTTTCACCATGATACATAAGTAGATTTACATAGTAGATTTAATTGGGTTTTCCACAGCTACTGCAACAATACCACCTCTCTCGAACCTGGCGTTTTTCTTGAGTCCAATCACATGCAACTATCGTTAAAATATTAATTGTTCTACTTTTACTTGTCATCAGATGGCTCGGCGGATCATTCGAGATTAATATGCAACGCGGTTCAATATCCCTGCTCCACGGGAACACGGGCGCTTGGATCGCACCCCCTTCGTATAACCTCACCACAATGTATTCCTACATTAGGAACTTTACTGAAGAATGTAAGTATCTAACATTTCCGAATTACCTTCTCACTCAAATTGAGTGGTAACGCATCTTTTAGTTACATCGTCAATATATTAAGTGGTTCAATATTGACGATGTACCTAAAAGATAAGATAACAGTACAGTTCCGGAACTATAGTCTCTAGGGTGGATTTATTGACCCTATTTCAAGTTAGATAAAAAAAATCCATTCGTTATAAAAATGTTTTGCTTGTGTGTTATTCTTGGTACCTATACGATATGTGCTCTTAAATAGCTATGCATTCTTTTTAGTCGTAACAAACATTCGCGGAAAGACTAATTAGGTCTGGCCTTGAAGGTTTTCAAGTTGGTTTTACGCACAGAGCATGTAACTTTGTTTTACGTTAGGTACGGAAAAATAATTACCGAAGCTAAGAGCAGTCTGACATCCGGTTTCTCGAACTTAACTTAACTTAGAAACTCTACTTTTTAAGTAGCCCGCGAAATTCAAAATTTCAAACGATTCCAAGAACATACGATATTTGCAAAGATTTTTTGTGATTCGCTTATTGAAGGAACAAATTCTCTATTCAGTAACTGGAGGCTATGCTATTGATATATTTGTCGCAACATTGTACCATGATAATTTTCACACCTTAGAATCGTGTATCGAACCCTGTCCTAGTTTTGGCTCATATATTTATTTAAATTTAAATGTTTTCACTCATAAAAATCCGTATAGTATTGTGTAGGGATTTGACAAAAGAAACCTATGGAGGCAACTTTTCTGTTTACTTTTAGGGCCAAATCGCCTGAACCTTCCAACGGTGCTGTCCTCCGTCCTGCAGCATTCGCTCAACAGCTCACTGATGGAAATAGCAAACAACGCGAGCGCCGGCCCCAGCACTGTGGTGCTCATAGTGAGTCCCAGCGACCGGCCGTCCGCGACCGAGATGGACCGCGCCAGGGAACTGATGACGTCACTCAGAACCACATACTTTGACGTCTACTTTACGTACGTCGCTGAAGATCTGTCAGATTTCCAGAACATTAACAATGAGTATTTGGATTACTCAGAGCTATTTTTACAAGTTAGTTTTATCTGTCTTATTATTATCATCATCTCAGAATCACGCATTGCTGAGTGTAGGGCATCCTTTATTCTCTGTTAGTCTTCATGGCTTTCTCCTGGACCTAGTTTTTATCATTCGTAATATACTTCTATTCTAATAGTATACATTCGAAAGTAACTTCACTGTCTGTCTGTCGGTATGTTACGTTTTTACCACGACTTGGGTAAGGACAACGGATACGTTTTTGATCCCGGTAGTACCTACGTTCCCGTAGGATAACTTCCGACTTCCCAAAAGCTAGTGTGTCATTGCACTTGTTCAAGCGAAAATAAATTTTGCAGTAATAAAAGTAAGTATAGGTTCTTGTCCTAACTACCCGACCCGCCTACGTACTAGCAATATGTAATTAAAGGTAGTTAATTGCTACAACTGGCTACTCGCCGTCGGCAGTTCGTAGGAACGTTGATCCTGTAAGTTACTTAACGACATTCCAAGATTCATGTGATGCTGCTTGTTTACTTTTTTAATAACAGCCTGATATTTTTGCTAGCTTATTATATAGTTTCGTAGGTAAATATTTCAAGGAAGTTTAAATACAGATATTTAGACTTCCTTGAAATATTTATACGAAACTTGAAATAGGAAAATTAAAGGTCATCTTGAGGCTAATTTATAAGTAACAAATTTTTTGTAAAGAGTAATTTATCAGTTATTAGATTAATGTACTCGAGGGAAAGCGTGACGTAATCAACCACTCACTAATGACTGGCCATTATTTTAAGATCTAACAATTGATTAGGCAGGAATGTGTACACTATACAATCAACAGAAAAAGTCAACGTCTGCCCTATTTCTTATTACATACTTTCTACTCTTCTACATAAGTACGATTACGATTTTCTATCTCTATCTATTTAGCTCATAATATCCCACTGCTGGGCAAAGGCCTCCCTTCCCCTTTTCCTCACACGTCTGCCCACTGCCATATCGGGCAGTCGTTTCGATAGGAGTCAAATTCGTCCCTACATCTTCGTCTTGGTCTTGCCGCGATCTCATCTACCATTTAATGGGACCCAATCAGTGATTCCTTTAGCCCACAGCTCATCTGACATGCGGCAAACATGTCCGGCCCACTTATAGATTGTACGCACGTCTACACATCAAGCCAAACATTTCCAATTTATGGTGATCTCGCATTGTAAACGATTTCCGTACAATGCGAGGTCAGCTTAAACTGGAAATGTATAGCTTGATGTGTAGCCGTGTATACATAATTTTTTATATTTCAGACGACTTCAACGAGCGTGCAAGATGTGATAGACGCGGTTGATACGTATCTGGTCAAGAGCAACATTCCGCAGCGGCTGATAGGCGCCCAGTGTCCCTTTAACAACACGGCGTTCAACCAGGTTGAGTACGAGGACTCTGTGCTGCCCAACCGACCCATGTTCTATCGCATGCACCCCTATTATTTGAGGCTACAGACTTTAATACGCGTTCAGGTAAATATTTATTTACAAGCCGTGTACAAGGAATTTTTCATCGGCAAAAATGACCAACTTCCATCCCCTATTTAGGGAATGAATTCTCAAAAATCCTTCCTTAGTGCTCCCTTTATGCTTCTAGTGTCAGTGAATGAATGAATTTAAGATTTTACTAAGTAGACGTAAGTAATTACCACCGGTTTCTGAGAGCCTGATAAAGAATGATCAGTTAATTATAAAGCTGCCAAATCTCTTGTGAATAATATCGTCGAATAAATGGAAAAAGGACAGTTCCCAAAATTTTCTGAAATATATACCTTGTTTTTTAATAAATTAATTCAAATAATCAGACCGTCTTAATCCTCATTTAAATACCTTTAAAACAATATACAACACTTATATTTTAAAATGAAAGTAAAAAAAAAAAAAACTTTTAATGGGGGGTTTTCCAAACTTTGCCTGTTTTAGAATCAATTTAAAATGGTCAAATTAGTGTATTAGGTCCTGAAAAAAATATATGTGATGGACACATCTTTGTTTGAGGGAAATTATTGGTTCAAAACACGATAAATTGTAATTCGCTCGATGAAAAAAAAATCCGAAACAGGGTCGATTTCAAAACCATTTTCGATCTCATTTCCTAATTACAGCACAAAATAATATGAAAATTGCATGTACGATGAGGTAATCGTATTTTGGAGGGAATTTATTGGTTGAATTTTTGAGTTTAATAAAAAAAAATTAAGTAAACTCAATATTTGTAAATCGGGCTAAATCGGCTCGCGCTCAGTGTCCTGCGGGACGTTGTCGAGATTGGACCTGTGTCAATTTATTTTAAAAAATTAGTTCCCCACCGTCTTTAAAAAAATTGGCAAATAAAAAGAACAAAAGGAAGAAAAACACATATACTAAATTGCGGAAGATCAGACAAAACATCGCGTAATTATATTATTGTTTTAATTCATTATTATTGTTTTCGAAAATGAAAATATTTCTATGCGTTGTGATGACTTTTTTTGACATCTGACATTAGTGTTTTCATTTCAAATTTTTATCGATAAAATTATAGTCAAGTGTGAGTCATATAAAGCTTTGCGAGTAGTAAGTAGGTTGTTACATAAAGACGTTTTATTAAGCACATTTTTAATTCGTCTATTATTATTTATACCTTAAAAGTAAAAGAAACCCTATCCGATCCGAAAGGGGCTCATAGGTACTGCAATAAAATTACCTAAAAGTAATAAAAAATCTTACTAATATTGAAAATTAAAAAGTTATTGCTATTTAAAAATCACATTTTTGGTAACAAAAATACCCCAAATCCAATAAAAAAATAGCAAGTTTTCAACAGGCATCATTATAGTTATGACTTGTAGACACCCGCTATACGACGCGACGGCCGCCCGCGCTCCATGTCATAACCCGGTAAAAATCCCTATTTAAAAAAAATTGGACAATTTTTTTTTTATTTATAATTGCCACATAAATAGGCTCTCAGTACGATACCTAACAACACCCTCATGGATCAGACAGGGTTTTGTTTTACATGTTGTATACATGATAACAATTCATCCAAATCCATTATACAAGCTTAGTTTTTATTTACCCTAAACCTCTTAAGGGGTCATTGTATTCATCATTATGAACAACTTTCACTATGGGACCAAAAACTGGAATCGCGAAAAAAAATCAGCTGTTCCCTACATTTATGTTCGCATAATCTCGTCAAAATGTAGGGAACAGCAGATTTTTTTTGGGTTGTGTATTCACTCTCTGTCAAGCTGTCGTCGTCGCTGCTATAATCTCCTACATTAATTAGGTATACGGGATGGCAGGCACATTGACTCGCAAACTGTTACCATGAATTCAGTGCATGATGATAGGACCGCCCAGAGTAAAAATGTATAGTCGGTTATTTAAAAAAAATTGCTGTTTCATTCAAAATTGCAATAGTTACTCGGTCAAAATGTATGGAACGGCAGTTTTTTTTTGAGGATAATTAGAGAAAACGAAACTTTGTAAAAATCCTAGGATATCAGTATATGAGCTGTTTGTTTTGTCTTAGAACAAAGATTCGATAAATTATAGCCGTAGCAGTAGGTACGACACTATTGAAAATAAAGTACGGCAATTTTTTCTTCATACTAGCTACGAATATTTACGGATCTTCATGAGCGGGGGCAAACGTCAAAAAACAAAAGAATATGGTTACAGTATAAGCATAACAGTCCGACCACTTAGCTCATCTATCTAATCTATATATCTATCCTTACATATTATAAAACAACTAGCTTTTACCCGCGGCTTCGCCCGCGTGGATGTCGCAAAATATCCCACGGGAACGTTTTACCGGGAATACATACCTAATAGCCAAGGAAAAGATCATTGACTAACTTTCAGCGCACGCAGTGGTAGGCTACAGCGCCCGCGTTGTCAACCATAATTATTTTGTTACGCGTAATTTTGAAACTGCGATATCTCTTAAACTATTCATTTAAATGATGTGAAGTAAAGGCATATTTTAATCGAAATTAAATGCCCAATTTAAATAACCTATTTAATTGGATAAGGATTAATAAGATACCGGTCAAAATAACTTCGGAAATAACAATGAAAATTTAATACAATTTTGAAAGATAAAAATGGTTATTGTGGGTCACCCTTAGAAGATAGACATATGCCATCGCGGACTTTTTTGTTGCAATTTTTAAGATACACAATACTCTGGAACATAAATTTGATTTATCTCTCACGGCTTACGCAGCGCACGCCAGTAAAGCTCCCAGTCGGCATGATTTTTTCCGACATCTTCAACAATAATCGTCATATTTCAGCCAATTTACACAAAACCTTAATTAATTATACACTAAAACCTTCCGCATGAATCACTCCGTCCAATGGTGGAAACCGTTTGAAAATCTGTTCGGCAGTTTTTGAGTTTATCGCGTTCAGACAGACAGACAGACAGACAGACAGACGCGGCGGGCGACTTTGTTTTATAATATGTAAGGAAGTCGCCCGCCGCATCTGTCTGTCTGTCTGTCTGTCTGTCTGAACGCGATAAACTCAAAAACTACCGAACGGATTTTCAAACGGTTTTCACCATTGGACGGAGTGATTCATGCGGAAGGTTTTAGTGTATAATTCATTAAGGTTTTGTGTAAATTGGCTGAAATATGACGATTATTCTTGAACATGTCGGAAAAATCGATCGTAGAGCACCCTCTAATGCTTCGCATTATGAGTCGTGCAATATAACAGTAGATTGTACACACGGGATTACAAACGAAACAATTTAACATTGAGTTGTTATTGTCAGCTATATCGTCGCAGACAGCGGGCGTTACCGATATCGGCACGATTTCTACCGGGGAAGACACAATATGGGGTGAGAGTAGGGGGCATTCTTTCAATTGAAAACACTTTTTAGCACTGCCGACTTCGACACGTTGATTCTTAGTAGGTACCTACTGCGGAAGTTTGATGCGTCACGATGGTCATCGATATTCACCAATATCATCGGGCCGATAATAATTATATCGGTATGGAATTGATGTCGGTATAACTGCCAGCATATCGGTATCGGGTTGGTGTCGTTATCTGATAATGTGAAAACGCCCATTAGGTACACAGGACATTTTAAAAATTATTTTAGTTCACTACACTGTAGGTACCATATAATGGAAACCTAACGAAAAAAAAAAAACTAAAAAACTAGTTCAGTTGGTCAACTGCAAATATTTTATGCTGTGGCATGGATTTTCTGCGAAATGTTTGACAACTTATCGTAAATATATACGTCGCTCTGCAATTGGGGGAGGCGGAGGTAGTGTTTCAAAGGCGTATAGGCCCGGAAAACCTAGCCTTAATGCATGTATTTATTGTAAAATTTGTTCTTTTTGAATTACGCCACTTTTCTACATAACCGACGATATGTAGGTATACGAATCAAAATAATATTATGAGTTTTGAGAACTGACTAAAATACTAGATTTTTTTTGTCTTGAGTGTACCTATGTACTTTTAAGAATATTTAAGGCCTATAATAAGTTTTCCAATTAAGTTAGTCTATCTTTTCTCCAAGAATAAAATCTCGTTTTCCGTAGTACAAGACTGTCTTGTTATGTCGCTTTAGATACTATACGTACCCTACGACAAAAAGTCGGCGACTGATTGTCGGTCTGCGATCTATTTTGGTCTGCGTGGAATAGTATTTTTATCTAGCCTGTTTGAAAAACTGGTCACAAAAGTGGATGTTTTGCATTCCATGGTTAGAAGTAGACTATGTTGCGAGATTATAACTATGTTTGTAGCTCGTATAGTGTCTTTTTGGTTTTGCATTCTTTCGTAAAATGTTGTTCCCTTGTTGTTCCAATTAGTTTAATACCTTACCTTACTTATTGCAACAAAAAGTAAGTACTTTTTAAACTTTTAATATTGTTCCGAAGGGCAAATAATACAAAATAATAATAATTAAGTACTTAAGAGGGTTTATTCTGAAAGTTGGCAACGTCGCAAATAGATGTCAAATATTTCACTGTTTTGATTAATTTGATAATATTTCTGTATGGAAATAAAAAATGTGGCTAACTAGCGAACTAGAATATTGATTATGAAATGCAACAATTAATATCGTAACACCGAATTTTAGATGTAAAAAAAGTATTTGGAAACTTTTCAAATGCCTTTTTTACACCTAGAACGGGTACAACATCAAATTCAATGTTATAATTGGAATTCATGATTAATATTCTAATTAGTTAGTTAGTCACATTTCTTATTTCCATACAGTATTATTTCAAAATTAATCCAAACAGGTAACTATTGCTATTTGACAGCTATTTACGACGTTGCCAACTTTTAGGATGCACCCTCTTAATTAAGTTCATGAATCAATAATTTGCTTGCAAACAAAGACTGGGTCATCAAGAGAAGTGGAAAGAGAGTAGCGAGACAATTGCCCCAAAAACACGAAATCAGATACATATCTTATCATATTATAGCAAAATGACGATATAGGGAAATTTCAGTACGTCACAACTCAAGTGTCTACTTTAATAATAATCAAAGTAATTCCCCCAGTTTCGCAATGATGGTCAAGGCCAACTGCTGGTCTGCTCCTGGCGCGGAGCGGAGTCCTCTCACAGCTGCCAGGTCATCCTAGAGCGAGAGCTGCACGTCTTCAATTTGACGGAGCCCTGCCCTTCGCCGGACTTCTGTCCACCAGCCTACTTTACCGTCACTGCAACGTCCACTGCCAATCTGTGTGCAAGTAAGAATTTTGATTGTAACTTGAAAACTGAAAAGAACAAAAAAACACCTTCAAGTAAAATATAGTTTACAATAAAATAGGCCGTTATGCATTAAAGTTGCATGTTAGAGTTGTTGCTAATACCTAAGTAAAGATAACAAAATATTTTGTATTTGTAGGTATCAGCGCCCACCGTCATTATCATTATAGGCCAAGTTTTTATTCCACTGCAACACTGCACACTGTGTAACATTACTCCTCTTGGCGTTAATATACCACATTACCACACAAAGCCCGTATCATAAATAGTCAACATGGTTAAAATCGGCTAGCTATACAAAAAGCATTTAAAATTCGGAATATATTTTAGAAGAACGCCTTGAGCCTAACTTACATTCACTCTAGGCCTCTACTCTAGCACACATTGCGATTACGACACATGCAATATCATATCAATCATACTTAATGAGCTGGGAATATTCCGTACCATAGATAAAAAATATCAATAGCCAATACATTACTCGTATATACCTAATATTTCTATTACATTATTACATCATAACTAAATAAAATAATAAGTGTGTACATTATTGTCATAATAAATTGTGATTATTAAAGATGATAAGAATAAATAATCATCTTTAACATTGACTTATAATGGGTGCCTATTTTGAGTTTTTAGCAATAAAGAGATAAAAGTAATAAAAATTCTTATTTACAATTTTTGTTTTTAACAATAAAAGACAAAAAGAATTAACCATCTGTAGGCCCCGGGGGGATTCGAACCCCCGATCTCCTGTTTACTAGACAGGCGCTTTAACCAACTAAGCCACGGCGCCGTTGTGAGTGTCGGCAAAATAATGGCTCGTTTATCAAACTACATAATGTGCACGAACACAGTCAACAGGAACATTATTGTTGATTATAAAATAAAAAAATTGTTATAAAATATAAAATAATAATAATATAAATCAATTGCCGTGCGTTAGTGTCGCAAAAAAATAATTTGGCTCGATCGATTGCGATGAAACTTTGGTAAGTTGTAGAGTGCGCGCCGGAGAAGGTTCCAAACAAAAAACAGGCTCAATATTTGTATGTACATCGTGAATAATTGTGGTATAGCTATTGCTTATAAATAATGGAGCTAAACAATATTTGAAGGTACTATCAACTAAATTATAATTTGCTTAAATATGATATAATCAGAAGAGATTTTAAGGCATATTATTTATCTACAGATAATGACTGCCGGCTCCCTCATCAAGTGGGGTACTACATATCGCATGGAGGGCTTCGGTGCTTACCACTGCGAGGCGAGGCGATCAATACGAAACCTTTTGTTAAATTACTCTTTGTTACCATTGCATTATTATTTTTACAAATAAAAACCCTAAAATAAAATTGAAGAAAAGTTTATTTTATACAGAAGACCAAAAGGAGTTTGTACCCCTGGTGGGACTCGAACCCACAATCCCCGGCTTAGGAGGCCGATGCCTTATCCATTAGGCCACAGGGGCTTGACGTTATGGAATGAATTTAATCGTTACTTGTGATTAATTTGAAAAAATACTATATTTTTATTATTTTGGTATAGCAGATTAAAAATATTCCCAAACACAAACAGAAGTTTAAGTGTAAGGCTGCCTGTCCACTGGAGCGGAGAGGAGAGGAGAGGAGCGGAGATGTGTCAATATTAACCAATAGAAGCGCACCTCTGGAGCGGAATTTACATTCTATTGGTTAATATTGGCATAACTCCGCTCCGCTCCTCTCCTCTCCGCTCCAGTGGACAGTCAGCCTAAATGACTAAATATTTCCACCAGCTTTCAAGCGACTGTTGTTTTGTTACGAATCTCATTGTGTCCCAAAGCCCAGTTCATTTGGAAAAAAAAAAAAATTAATATAATAATTACTTAACGTTTTTTTTTATTTCTAACTTTTTCGTTTACTCGTATTCGTTTTTTGTCGATGACAAACTATTCTTGATGTGCTGGCGTGTGTACCTAGTACCTACTTGAGACAGACTCCTACGAATGTATAAGCTACAAAGGTTTTCTATTGACAAAGTTATGTGGCTGACGCCTGAGAATGATTATTCGACGTTTCAATTTGATTTAAATGCATATTACATAATAGATATAACCGGGGGGGGGACAGAGGACAGAACATTCCGTTACCTATAATCATTTTCACATAACAGCGCCATCTACCTTAACACTAGATTTTGTTTTAACTTTCACATTCGTGTTTGTCTACATTTTTATAATGTAGAGGTCGCTTTATTAGAATTTGTGATAAATAGTTGTGTATTGTATTACTTACGTTTGTTATTTTTCAAAGGGGTTTTAATTATTTCAATTTAAGGTTAAATAAAGTGTTAATATAAAAAAATAACCATTTACCCAACAGAAGTTCCTAACCCCAAGTAAAAAAATTACATACTATTGTTTTCGTTTTAAAAATATTATGAAAATGAGTAAAAAGCAAAATTAAATAGTATAAACAATTTTTGTTGGAGAGCTACTTATTGCTTTATTTCGCTCTCGTTCACAACGACTCCGTGGCGCAACGGTAGCGCGTCTGACTCCAGATCAGAAGGTTGCGTGTTCAAATCACGTCGGGGTCAAAGTGTTACTTTTTAGATTTTATTTTTAAAACATTTTGTTTAAAAAAAAACTGTGTTATATGGTTATAAAATTATTTTCCTGTACTTGCAACTTGACTTTGCCGTATCATTCTACACCGGTCCTTGAAGTAAATAAAAAAAGTATTTATGTGCACCGACGTCGAGCCTGCTTAGTTATAAATAAAATATTGAATAAGTAATTGACTAAAATAAAACGCAAACTTATAATATAGAAACCACTTCTGTGCAGGTTAGTCCGCTTCCAGTCGGAGGTTCACAATACTTCGTGGTCAATTGGTTTGTTCAAACAATTAGCAAACACATGACAAAACATTTTTTTGTAGTAAGTAACCATATACCTACTTGCAAAATCAATATGTGCATATTGTTATACCTTATGTGCATGTCCTTTAGTACCAAATTAAGTACCCATCTACATGCTTGTGTGAGTGTATGTATTTGACTGTATGACATTGGAGCAAGTCATGCATGGTAATGTACCATAAGCAGTTCAAATTTTTCTGTTTATTTTATAGATAATTAGGTGGTGAGAGACTTTTTTGCTAGCATTACCTTCTAAGGTAAAAGATGTTTAATTGAAAAGACGTCACTGTATTGTTATATACCTACTTAACAAAAAACATTAGGTACCCTCCTTCTGGGGCAGTTGGGTAATAAAAATAAATGAAATAATGACGAAATACGTAGGTACGATAAATATTAAATAAACAGCAATATCGTTATAATAATCATACAACAGCAGGTGTTAATGTGTTGCAAGTTGCAATACCTACCTACCTACCGGATGAAATTGTTTTGCTAGTGTAGTACAACAATGGTGAGAAATACTCATTAACATTATGAAACATTTTCTTTTTCACGCCTAATTAATAAGGTAGGCATTATCATCTTGAAATGAAAAACTTGCCATTATCTCTATAGATAATGACAGACATATCGCTCGTCGAGTGCATACCTAACGTCATTCGTTCTTCAGTCACTTTCAAAAGCGGGAGTGGCTTCTACGTCACAGCAATACCGGTTTGCAGCGAGCTCAAGGTTCAACACTGAAATACACATTTAAAATTCTAATAAATCCCAAAATGATGCTAACGTTGTACATCTCAAAGTCCAGTATTCTACAAATCAGTATATTGTACGGCGTTTAAGACCTAGACTGGAAAATCTTGATTCCTAACCGTTTTTTGTGCTTCACAATCTCCATGAGCCATGTCGTTACATTTTGAGTCTTGGCTCTCTGTAATAAAAGCCTTATTTTCATGTTTAGAGAAGTCGTTACGGACTTTTCGAAGTCAGGTTTGTGATCGAGACGGTCAGGTGACTGGCTTACGTGTCGGTTGGCGCCTTTTCAAACGAATCGCATTCTTGCTCATGGACTAGGGTTGCTGAACCATATTTCTAAATGGCTTCTGAAAAACTCAGTTGTCCGAATTTGATTTATGCAGAAAATAGCAAAGTATTTCTTTCGATAAATACCCGATATGAATGTATTGTTTGAAGGATTACTTGTAGAAAGAACTTGTTATGAAGTTCTAACCTAGATCAGATGCTAAATTAGATTGAAATTGTTGAATTACATGCGCTCAATATAACATAAAAGCCTCAAGTAGGTAGCATCGATTTTGGGCGTCTATAAATAAAACTCTTGAAAACGCTGATAACCCTATCGCACAACCACCAACAAATATCCTAGTGAGTGTTTCCCGCATAACTATTCCGAGTAACGTGCATGTACACGAACACGCCTTCATTTGTCGATGTGTGTGTGCCTGAAGGCTTGTCTGTATTCAGTTTCGAGGCCATAAAGTGATTGGCTCATTCGAAGTAAAACCATTTTTATCAACCGGCATCGGCATACACGTTTATTTAGTTAAACATTTATTAGCTGGGGTTTCGGCTGGTTTTCCTAATTGTTGGTCACGTTTTATTTTAGGTGATGTAGTCATTTCTGGAAACTGCCAGGCATTCAGAATGACCACCTAGCGTCAGCCACACATACCTTATATGAGTAGGTATATACCTACCAAAACGTGAATGACGACCTCGTTCTTTATGTGTTTTGGTCGTTAAGTGTCCTCAGCGTGACTGACATTTTCAGTTTGTTTTTTAACCTTCCATTATGCCCCCGATGGCCCGATGCACAAGGCTTTCAAAGAATTGGTGACGTCAACCATCAACAAAGTTGACGCAGATCGTCCAACGTTCTCCAATATATCTTCGTTATTGTCTATTAAGTTTTCGTGAACCTCTCGATCCAATTGACCCTCGTTCCAGTGGTTGTGCGTGAGCACCGTCACAGCTGTCATACACATTAATTTATTGACTATTTCATGCAGAATCAGAATGTTTTTCAAATGTTATCGGCGTAACTATCATACAATTTGCAACATAATTTTGAGATTTACAAATAAATGTGTTATAAAATGTGTTGATGTAGAATTATAGAGTCATCATTTCATCAATGTAAACCGTTGCATTACCAATATGGATCAAATTCAAAGACAGGTCCTGGAGGTGTCTACTAACTATTAGGTAATTTTGTTGCCACTACATGCAGAATAGAAACTTTAATAAGTAAGTAGAACCAAAAAATTGCTAGGTAATAATTTAATGATTAAGTACTGAAATATTTATGAGAAGTGTTCAATGTCAATGTTTCACAGAAGTACACGGAGATCCAAGGATTTAAATAAAAACTCAATTAATTTCAAGTTTTTAATAAACATAACTTTTGTTAAATAAACACTCAAATGAAATCTAGGCATACGCAGACGTATATAGTGTTGGTTTTAAAATAAAGTTGTTTAATGAGGACATGAAGCCAATATTAACACAAGAAGCAATCTTCGAGCTGCAGCAGCATCACGTGATATCTGTTGCACGATAGCCTATCAGGATGGAAAGAAGCTTACCTATCTCGAACAAAACGTGTAAAAGTCCAAATCCGGTTTGCAAAATGTGAATTAGTTTCAACCTAATTTTCTATACAACATCGGAATAGGGGCAAAGTACGTTTAGACAATTAGACATGTTGGGATTTGGACATTTTCTCTTGACACCGTTGGACATTTTGACCCTGAACGGATTAATTTATGTCTGTTTCCTTAAATACACCCCCCTCCCTGCCTAACTCTTTGGGGAATACAGGCGTGATGTTAAGTTATGGCATTATATGTGTGTTGTTTCCTTAAATCGGCTAAGGCCTAAGTCATAAATCTTACCTATCAGCCTACCGTGAATAGATTTGTCCTTTACCATAATTGGCACTACTGGGTAGGTAATTAAAAATATATAAACGCTTTTACACTTGTATCTTCTTTCTATTTTCTGCATCATATGAATCAAAACGGTCATTTGCCGTCCCGTTTTGGACATAGGCCCAACTGGCGTCATGACACTCTTACTCCTTTCTCAACTGCCTACCTCATTAAACTTTGATTCTTTTAATGCGAGGTTGAGGTTTTGAGGCCTCTGATTTATCATTATTAAATATTTCTGCTAAAAAGACCCTACTACCTAGGTTTATAGTATTCCTACCTATCATCATCATCATCATTTCAACCAAATGACGTCCACTGCTGAATATAGGCCTCCCCCAAGCACCACCACTTCGACCGATTCTGTGCAGATTATATAGTAGGTATACATACTATACTACACTATACTATACTATAGTTTATATACTAATAATAAACTGTTACTTTCAAGTGCCTATAGAAAGTTACAATATCGACAGCATTAAAGTCTTCAAGGACAGGTCGAGCCACACCCACGTATTTAGCATCATGTTTCTGAGATGACGCTCACTCGAGTAATTAAAGTCATGTGAACCATGCCCATGACTCACTGGCCCGGCCGTTTGGCTAATGATCCTTGTACTGTTATGTAAAGAAGCTAGTCTTTGTTAAACTACGTTCACAGGAGTTTCGAGAAGATTGCCACATGATTTAAATTTTTTTGAATTTTTTGTAGATGTTATGATCTACTCGTACGTAGTCATGCTGTCATGATCTTTAACAGTTGTTACAATAAAGTTTCGAGAAATCAAATTAAAAAAAACCGTGAAATACGCTATTGTGCAATTGGCTTCTTCAATTTTAATGACGATGGCACGTGTAATGTAAGGCAAACGCTTCAAGACTTGTAAAGAAATATGTATGGTTTTCGTGCATCAATAGTTCCACGTCAAGTTTTATAATACCTACTTATACCTACCTACCTCTTGTATTTTCACAATGAGTGTAGTGAAGCGATATGGATCCATGGTCACGAGCAATGCCTGCGTGACAGATACCGTGTGACGTCGGGGGGCTTGGTTGTGCTAGCCAATCAGCAACTGCCACCCGCAGCGATCGTATGCGTCAGAGACGTAAAAATAATGTGTTTCTTTCCTTGTAATATTCTGGCAAATAAATTAAAATGTGGCAATCAACTCATTGTGGGTGTGTCGTACCGTGTAGGCATGTTCCTATCAATATGACTTTTTGTTTCATAATTAACAAGATAAGAGAAACTAGCTGATTGAACATAGCTTGCTGTTTTTTAGTACCTAATTAACAGACTGAAAAAAATATGATAAATAAGCGGATATTTAATGCTCCTGAAAGCCTGATAACTTTATATGGAATCATTATGAGATGTTATCATTAACAAACAAAAATGGCTCATAGTACTGCTGATGCAACATGATATTGGATTGAGGCAGGCTATTCGCATACCGGGGAGGCTTGCGCGTATCGACCTATGAACGAGCAACTAGGTAGGTACCTACGGATTGCACATGGTTGCGTGTTGCGATGCGCGTGCGCGCCACACCTCCACGCAATACGTACCGACAAGAATACATGCTTGTTCCAACGTATACCACTTTCTAAGAATAGACGTCGTTGACCTCTGTTTAACTTGCGGTTTTCAGTGATTTGTGCAATTTTTAGGGATCCGTATCTCAAAAGGAAAAATGAACCCTTATAGGATTACTTTCAGACCCTTTTCTCAGAAACTGGTATAGGTATCAAGTTGAAATTAATATTAAATACTATAAAGTCTGCGGTCCCCTGGACGGGTGAAAAATTCAAGTTTTTTAGTCAAGGCAGTAAAAAGATACGGTTGATTATGTCACATATTTTGATGAGTTCTTTCCAAAATCAACAGGGCACTTCCTGTTGACCTAGCTGCATAAAATTTGGCAAGAAGCAAGGTCTCACAGTACAATTAAAGGGGAAAAAAACGAAGACTATTTAAAAAAGAAAACACTTTTGGTGCCAAACCATGTCCACCGCTCTTCAAATGTGGGCGCATTGAAAGAGATTAATTGGTAATTATAACAGAAGAATGGCATCTTGCATTGCGCTAATTTCGTCATAACTAAACTACGCAACAACACTGGTGTAAATAAACCTTTGAAAGTCGGAAAGTCCGCTATCATAATGGTTACAGGCAAGGAGGCAGTAGTATGAGCAGAGAGGTAGCGTGATGCTGTTAATAAATGTCCGGCAGCTATCTACCAATGTTCAAGTTAAAGGAATAGAGATGGACACTGTTGAGTAAACAGTTTTTCTAATCACTATTGACGGTAAATTACAATGGGGTCCACACAGGTGATAGACATCAATTCCTATTTTACAGTCCAGTGGTAGGTATTCTGTTCTGCGGTGTTATAATTGGACAATAAATTAAAATCAGTTAATTCATCATCATAATAACGCTTTAACTTGTCATGAAGTGACGCAATTATTGTAACAAGACACCTCACCGTCACATTCTACATGTCTGGAATTTATTGCACTGTGGTCGGTGTTTCCAAATGGTGTTTTCCTTCACCGTATTTAGTTTGTGATACATTGTTTACTCCATAAATTAGCACGTAGCCTCAGGAAGGTTGTACCTAACTAAATCTGGCATCCTTCTACCTACAGTGCCTTTAGTACTAATCGAATTCCTTTTCTGCAAATTTAAACATTCTCGTCTTATCAACAGGAGGAAGGTTTTGTGGTTTTTGTGGTTAGTAACTTTCTAATCATATTTTTTCCCCAAATTATTCTAAAGAACTTCGCGGCTGTGTATTTATTTATATTCCTTTCTTTTGTGTCACTGGCACGACAGTTTTTCAATGTTGGCCCAAAACTTCTCAAGTAAACTTCTTCCATTATTTATATTTAATGCTATAACACTTATGAACTGAAGAGCTAAAAATAAATTTGATGATGATAATTTTGCATTTTATTTAGGTAGACATAAAAAAGACTATTCATTTAAGTAATAGTGTTTCATGCTGTGTGTGTTGCTAGTGCCTGCAAAACCTTGGTGAGAACAGCCAACAGGCGTGTCGCGGTGCAAAGTCCAAGGTCCAACAGCTTAAAAGTTCGCAGACTATTGGCTCTCTTGAATAGTCGAAGAGTGATGAAATCTAACCAATATTTTAAATTGTTTGTCAGTTCTTAGAGTATGGATATTTAGGGCTCAATAAAAACTGATTAGGAATTTAGGATAAACATTATCTAAGTAGGTACCTATCGGCTATGAAAGCTTAAATGTTATATGTAGAAAAGCTTTCACATCTTTCACACCGTTTTCGAACCAGAAGGTAACCATTTAAATGTTTTTCGTTTTTGTAACCTCGTATTTTCTTAAGTACCTATGGATTTAAATGTTAAACTATAATATAGTACCTATAATGCTACTTCTACTTTTTCAGTCGTCCATAAACATAGCATTCCAGTTTTTTAAAACACGATACTTTGCTATTTCCTTTAGTAAAATAGTATAGGTAGGTAGGTAAATTTTCTCTATTTTGTCTGCTTTTATATGCTTATTTATACATACATTTTTTTAATTAGTTGTGTAATTGAAGCTTGATTTACTTTAAATAATTTCATGTTTAGTAATTATTTTCAACTGTAGGCTGTGTACCAAAATATGGCGAAATGTGTCATCGCACAAGAATATGTATTTAACCACCTTTGTACTACCTGCATTTAAGGGCCTACGTCTCGTTTAGTACCGTAAAACGGTCACTTTAAAAAGCTATCTTCTCCTTAACGGCTTAGTAGGCATGCAAAAATATGGAAATAGGACCAGTTTGTGGTCCTCTAATGTAATAATCACGTTTTTAAGATTGTAGAGACGCAGTAATGACTACAAAACAAAACTATTTTTTTTTGTGAACTATCCTCATATAATATAAACATTTTGAGTTGTTGCCAATACAAGGTAAGTACATAATTATTATAAAAGTAGGTATAATTTTCTGAATTAAATTGCCCTTATTTACAACAATCGTTAATTTAATAAAGCTCTACATTACTTAGCTATTGTTTGCCAATTTACCTATTATATAAGGAATGTTTATTTTATACCTTCTTGAATTTTAGTTCACTACATACTACATACTTAGGTACATAGGTAAATGGCATTAATATTTGATAAGCATGGGTATTGGGGCGGTAGGTATTGGAAACACCAGAATTATTTCTTGTACCTTCCTGTATGTTGGCTCGTAGCTACAACAAAAATAATAAATTATTTTTTGCACATTGAAACCGAATTTAAATTCAGCACGTGCTGAATATTACTCGTTTATTCAAGTTGCTTTTTTTTTATTAAGTTTCCTAAATAGAAATGAGTTTGGCCAAGGTTTCGAGTTTCTGAGCACGTTTTCCACCTATTCTATTACAAACTAACCTTTTAATTAATGTTTACATTACATTTAAATATCTAGTTTTAAGTCACTTGGTTTTGTACCCAAATTGACAATGTGTTGATCCATTGATCCACTATTCCAAATGCTATTTTAAAATGTAGGTACACTTGCGAGTAGTCTTTCATGTGTGACTGCCAGCGAATCATGAAATCGGACATCGTGCAGACAATCAGACAACTGACTTTATTGATATAATTGTTGTCGATCACGGCTGGAATTTTCCGTTTGACTTTAAAATGGTATAAATAGTCTATTACTGGCATGAAATACTCTATCAAGGATAAATTGATTACTTCGGTAGAAGACTGTTCACTGTGCCTATTCATCAGATTTGGTCTATTGACGCACATTCAAACTAAGTACTTTGGCACGTATATGCGTGTATTTATGCACATACCTGATGTCAAAGAAAAGCAACTTTGGCTCATGTGACGCACGAACTTCAAATGGGTCGTGTGGTTCACGGTTACGAAAAAAAACGGTTCTCTCTTCATCATTGGTTGCCGACTTGCCGTTAGAGGGAATAATTATGTTTATACGAGGGACGATGGACGATATGTTTTGTCTATACGATCGATGATATCATGAAAGCACTACCCATTTTATAAAATATGGTGTAGCGCGCCCCTTATTGCGGTGGTTACTGGGATACCTGCAGTTTCTTCATTTAACATTTACCTAATAAAATTACATACAATATAATTTTAAAGCTAGGTAGGTACTTAGATTTATATTAATTTAAGCTGAGTCCACGAAGGATTATTAGTATTACGTTACATCGTAATTTTGTATTTCTATTTTTATTAAAGATAATTATAGTACCTACTTAATTATAAAAAGGAAGTTTTATATTGTTAGGAATTTACTTATTTAGGTACCGTCTAGACAGAATTATTAAGTTAGAAATGAAGGCTCTGTCTAGCGAATAGTTAGTATTTTAGTAATTATCATAGGCATACCTATCTAATTAACGGATTTCCACTAGACACGTCATTTCAGGCACGAAATTTAGATTTAATTGGCAATTAGACGCCTGTTTTGTTCTGTGTTATTAATTACTTAACAATGTGTTGTACAGATTAGGTACACAAATGTATTTCAGGTTAACAATTTTTCTTTATCTTTTAATTCGTTCTTTAGGAGTGGATCGATGACTGACTGAGTAGATAGGTTTGCACCCTGCGCATTCGGGCACGCTACCAACCCTGCTGATTACCTACCAAACTTGAACTCAACAGCACGATACACAAAGTCCTCATCACTTTTCATAATTTCACAAAACCCCTGATATTTTACAAGCCACGTGTGGGATGATTGTTATAATATTCATTTCGGTATTTGGCCTCGTTTTCAAAGTCAGCAATATGAATTATGATGCAGCTGCAGTAACAGTTGATCAACATCCCGAGAGAAGGTACCGACATAGGCAGAGACTGATCCTGTCTTGTGAGAGCCATCGCGCTTCGGGCACATATTACTTCAGTTGTCTACTTTTACAATTAAGGTTTGTTAGTGAAAGCTCCGTAAAAGCATTTACGAGAACAGTAATGCATACTGACTGAGCCGATTACGTCAATATGTCTATTGTATTAGTCACCTGCGTAAACTTTGTGATCGCAGCATGTAGCCATTTATTTTTCATCAACTCCGTCAAACTCCGTGTTTGGAACGTAACAATGAATAAAATACTCAGCTCAAATGACATTCTAGAAGTCACACCAAACTCGAACGATTCTTCTCGAGCGAGCCTCGTATGGCACGGAATGGCCGTCAATAGGTATGTACACACCGATGTCTTTGGCATTTTGTTTCATAAACATCGACTCATTATTCATTGGCCGCAGCCAGACGCAGCGAATGGAAAGTTACTGCCAATAGCGGTTACAGACTTACAGTGCCCATATTGTTGATATATTAAGATATAACAGACAGTAGACATCTTAGTGAATCTCCGGAAATTAAAAACCTACCTAATATTGAAAGCCTACATACCATTTGAGATCTGTGCCAGCCGCATTTGTCTTGAGTAGGTAATGCTAATGTACCTACAGGCAGGCAGATGTTGTCCTAATTATAATTAGGCTATCGTTACTAGGTTAGGTCAGCGAAGCAAAGGTTGAGGATGGTTTTAGGTGTCTGTAAACTGATATTACGGACAAGGCCTCAATAAACAGACGCCTCGTCGACGCGATAGGTACCTACTGTTTTTATTATATTCAGTGACTTCCTTACAGCTTTCTTGCCTATTGTATTTATTTTCGGTCTGTAACTCAGGCAGTTTGACTGAGTTAGAACTATTCTGGATGGACATCACCACAAATAAAAACGACGGGTTGCACTCCGGGAGTGCCTGCAGAAGTAAAAACTTGAACATTAACGTTGTGCATTTTTAAATATTTTGGAATGGTTAGGGAATAATTTCGCACGAATTGCTTTATTTATCAGTATAAAAGTACTATAATTTATGTGGTTAAATACAATATTCATTAGTAGTAGTAGTTTAATTATTTATTTTCAAAATATAGTCTAACAAAAATAAACAATTTATTTAAACACTTTTCATGAAGTATGTTTTGACTGCTTTTTTTACCCATCAATATGGGTAAAAAAAAAACTTCTCAAGTAAACTTCTTCCATTATTTATATTTAATGCTATAACACTTATGAACTGAAGAGCTAAAAATAAATTTGATGATGATAATTTTGCATTTTATTTAGGTAGACATAAAAAAGACTATTCATTTAAGTAGTAGTGTGTCATGCTGTGTGTGTTGCTAGTGCCTGCAAAACCTTGGTGAGAACAGCCAGCAGGCGTGTCGCGGTGCAAAGTCCAAGGTCCAACAGCTTAAAAGTTCGCAGACTATTGGCTCTCTTGAATAGTCGAAGAGTGATGAAATCTTACCAATATTTTAAATTGTTTGTCAGTTCTTAGAGTATGGATATTCAGGGTTCAATAAAAACTGATTAGGAATTTAGGATAAACATTATCTAAGTAGGTACCTATCGGCTATGAAAGTTTAAATGTTAGAAAAGCTTTCACATCTTTCACACCGTTTTCGAACCAGAAGGTAACCATAATTAAATGTTTTTCGTTTTTGTAACCTCGTATTTTCATATTAAGTATGGATTTATATTTTTAACTAGAAGATAGCACCTATGCTACTTCTACTTTTCAGTCGTCCATAAATATAGCATTCCAGTTTTTTTAAACTCGACACTTTGCTATTTCGTTTAGTAAAATACTCGTACGTAGTCTACGTAGTATAGGTAGGTAGGTAAATTTTCTCTATTTTGTCTGCTTTTATATGCTTATTTATACATACATTTTTTTAATTAGTTGTGTAATTGAAGCTTGATTTACTTTAAATAATTTCATGTTTAGTAATTATTTTCAACTGTAGGCTGTGTACCAAAATATGGCGAAATGTGTCATCGCACAAGAATATTTATTTAACCACCTTTGTACTACCTGCATTTAACATGCAAAAATATGGAAATAGGACCAGTTTGTGGTCCTCTAATGTAATAATCACGTTTTTAAGATTGTAGAGACGCAGTAATGACTACAAAACAAAACTATTTTTTTTTTGTGAACTATCCTCATATAATATAAACATTTTGAGTTGTTGCCAATACAAGGTAAGTATATAATTATTATAAAAGTAGGTATAATTTTCTGAATTAAATTGCCCTTATTTACAACAATCGTTAATTTAATAAAGCTCTACATTACTTAGCTATTGTTTGCCAATTTACCTAATAAATAAGGAATGTTTATTTTATACCTTCTTGAATTTTAGTTCACTACATACTACATACTTAGGTACATAGGTAAATGGCATTAATATTTGATAAGCATGGGTATTGGAAACACCAGAATTATTTCCTGTACCTTCCTGTATGTTGGCACGTAGCTACAACAAAAATAATAAATTATTTTTTGCACATTGAAACCGAATTTAAATTCAGCACGTGCTGAATATTACTCGTTTATTCAAGTTGCTTTTTTTTTATTAAGTTTCCTAAATAGAAATGAGTTTGGCCAAGGTTTCGAGTTTCTGAGCACGTTTTCCACCTATTCTATTACAAACTAACCTTTTAATTAATGTTTACATTACATTTAAATATCTAGTTTTAAGTCACTTGGTTTTGTACCCAAATTGACAATGTGTTGATCCATTGATCCACTATTCCAAATGCTATTTTAAAATGTAGGTACACTTGCGAGTAGTCTTTCATGTGTGACTGCCAGCGAATCATGAAATCGGACATCGTGCAGACAATCAGACAACTGACTTTATTGATATAATTGTTGTCGATCACGGCTGGAATTTTCCGTTTGACTTTAAAATGGTATAAATAGTCTATTACTGGCATGAAATACTCTATCAAGGATAAATTGATTACTTCGGTAGAAGACTGTTCACTGTGCCTATTCATCAGATTTGGTCTATTGACGCACATTCAAACTAAGTACTTTGGCACGTATATGCGTGTATTTATGCACATACCTGATGTCAAAGAAAAGCAACTTTGGCTCATGTGACGCACGAACTTCAAATGGGTCGTGTGGTTCACGGTTACAAAAAAAAACGGTTCTCTCTTCATCATTGGCTGCCGACTTGCCGTTAGAGGGAATAATTATGTTTATACGAGGGACGATGGACGATATGTTTTGTCTATACGACGATGATATCATGAAAGCACTACCCATTTTATAAAATATGGTGTAGCGCGCCCCTTATTGCGGTGGTTACTGGGATACCTGCAGTTTCTTCATTTAACATTTACCTAATAAAATTACATACAATATAATTTTAAAGCTAGGTAGGTACTTAGATTTATATTAATTTAAGCCGAGTCCACGAAGGATTATTAGTATTACGTTACATCGTAATTTTGTATTTCTATTTTTATTAAAGATAATTATAGTACCTACTTAATTATAAAAAGGAAGTTTTATATTGTTAGGAATTTACTTATTTAGGTACCGTCTAGACAGAATTATTAAGTTACAAATGAAGGCTCTGTCTAGCGAATAGTTAGTATTTTAGTAATTATCATAGGCATACCTATCTAATTAACGGATTTCCACTAGACACGTCATTTCAGGCACGAAATTTAGATTTAATTGGCAATTAGACGCCTGTTTTGTTCTGTGTTATTAATTACTTAACAATGTGTTGTACAGATTAGGTACACAAATGTATTTCAGGTTAACAATTTTTCTTTATCTTTTAATTCGTTCTTTAGGAGTGGATCGATGACTGACTGAGTAGTTAGGTTTGCACCCTGCGCATTCGGGCACGCTACCAACCCTGCTGATTACCTACCAAACTTGAACTCAACAGCACGATACACAAAGTCCTCATCACTTTTCATAATTTCACAAAACCCCTGATATTTTACAAGCCACGTGTGGGATGATTGTTATAATATTCATTTCGGTATTTGGCCTCGTTTTCAAAGTCAGCAATATGAATTATGATTAGGGCATGCTATTCGGATATCCGGATATCCGAATTATCCGGATATCCGTCGAAAATATTATCCGAATAATATTTGTTTTACTATCCGGATAAAACGGATAATACGGATAGTTAGTTTTGTTCCATTTTCCTTTTGATAATATAACATTTAAGGGGGATGCGCCAAGGTAGCCCGCGATATTCAAATTTTCTTACGTTTTTTTGCAATTTGCAGCTCAGTATCAGGTTGTATGTTGTTCTAAATATGATTCGCGGCCGTATCAAATGTTTATTTATAGATTTATAATCATAAAAGTCATCAATACAAATCTCTAAGTTCATGTAACTGTATTGAATGACTAATTCATGAAATCATGACATTTGACACTTTTGCTAACTTAAGGAGTTGTATTGCTAACTCTAATGATTATAATTCTGTAAAACCATATTTGTTACGGTCGCGAATCATACTTTAATCAACATACAACCTGACACTGAGCTGCAAATTGCAGAAGACGAAATAAATTTGAATTTCGCGGGCTACCTTAGCGCATCCCCCTTAACGTTGTGTTTTAATAAAATAGGTATTCGCAATCGTGACAATTCATGCTATATCTTCAAAAATCCATCTAATGACACAATTACTATGTAGATTCATCATAGAGAAAATATAGAAGAGAACATTTTTAAAGTGCTTTTGCACAGAGCTCGACTTCAGTTGACGTAGCACTCAGTGATTACAAGCAGCAGAAACTGAAATATCATTTACTTTAACAGAGAAAATAAGCAAAGAGATCGAAAGGACTCTGCAGGTTAACCATCAACAGTGAATGCTTTGACAAGCATGGCATTTACTTTAAAGGCATTGGCAAGAATGATGGCTTTGATTAGTAGTGTTGTTCTCTAGATTCATCTCGGTATTGTGTCTTGCTTGACGAGATCTCACAGAACCAAAATAGAGTGCCTGCTAAATGAAACATAAAGAAAAGGTTAGGATTTGCTACACTTGAATAAGCTGTTTTGGTAACCAACCCAAAATCAGATTGATATGGGAAGTAGGAATGTGGAGCAGAGGCCTCATCATGATTCTCGGCATTCATGATTTGCATTAATTCGTTTCCTGCCTGGACCGTAAAAACCCAATCCGGAAAGTCCTCTTTAGGAGGTATTCCTAAAGAGGACTGTCCGGATTGGGTTTTTCAAAGTTGCACATATAATATGTCTAACGGAAGATAGGACTGCACAATCGCGATAACGAGAACTGAATGACCCGAAACGCACAGAAAATAGTTCATATTCAGGGAATCGATGAAAGTACATGTCATTCGTGGCTATTAGTTTGTGCTGATCCAACTTATACATCAGATACTTTGACGTCTAGCAATGTCAGTGATGTGATTTTGTCTCATTTATTACCAAGCACTTTTTTGTAAGACTTCCAGTCTTAATCTAATGTGCTTTCAATTGTTCTAGCCATCTTAACAAAAATAGCATTTGACCAGCTCACGATCTATTATACCATTGTGCATTGGTAGATAACCCGTGGATTTCTTTTTTTTCTTTTCTCGTATCTGTCAATGACAGATCGGACAGATTTTGCTTTTAGTGCGAACTGATATACTTTAGTATGCGATTGTTGGAGAGTTTTTGTAATAAAAATGTCGATTGTAAACTAATATAAGTTTGATTTACCTCTTTTACAATGGTATCCGAAATATCCATATTATCCGAATATATTCGAATAGTTGTCTGGCAGTATCCGAAATATTCGAATAGTAAAATGGGCGGATAATTGCATGCCCTAATTATGATGCAGCTGCAGTAACAGTTGATCAACATTCCGAGAGAAGGTACCGACATAGGCAGAGACTGATCCTGTCTTGTGAGAGCCATCGCGCTTCAGGCACATATTACTTCAGTTGTCTACTTTTACAATTAAGGTTTGTTAGTGAAAGCTCCGTAAAAGCATTTACGAGAACAGTAATGCATACTGACTGAGCCGATTACGTCAATATGTCTATTGTATTAGTCACCTGCGTAAACTTTGTGATCGCAGCATGTAGCCATTTATTTTTCATCAACTCCGTCAAACTCCGTGTTTGGAACGTAACAATGAATAAAATACTCAGCTCAAATGACATTCTAGAAGTCACACCAAACTCGAACGATTCTTCTCGAGCGAGCCTCGTATGGCACGGAATGGCCGTCAATAGGTATGTACACACCGATGTCTTTGGCATTTTGTTTCATAAACATCGACTCATTATTCATTGGCCGCAGCCAGACGCAGCGAATGGAAAGTTACTGCCAATAGCGGTTACAGACTTACAGTGCCCATATTGTTGATATATTAAAATATAACAGACAGTAGACATCTTAGTGAATCTCCAGAAATTAAAAACCTACCTAATATTGAAAGCCTACATACTATTTGAGATCTGTGCCAGCCGCATTTGTCTTGAGTAGGTAATGCTAATGTACCTACAGGCAGGCAGATGTTGTCCTAATTATAATTAGGCTATCGTTACTAGGTTAGGTCAGCGAAGCAAAGGTTGAGGATGGTTTTAGGTGTCTGTAAACTGATATTACGGACAAAGCCTCAATAAACAGACGCCTCGTCGACGCGATAGGTACCTACTGTTTTTATTATATTCAGTGACCTCCTTACAGCTTTCTTGCCTATTGTATTTATTTTCGGTCTGTAACTCAGGCAGTTTGACTGAGTTAGAACTATTCTGGATGGACATCACCACAAATAAAAACGACGGGTTGCACTCCGGGAGTGCCTGCAGAAATAAAAACTTGAACATTAACGTTGTGCATTTTTAAATATTTTGGAATGGTTAGGGAATAATTTCGCACGAATTGCTTTATTTATCAGTATAAAAGTACTATAATTTATGTGGTTAAATACAATATTCATTAGTAGTAGTAATAGTTTAATTATTTATTTTCAAAATATAGTCTAACAAAAATAAACAATTTATTTAAACACTTTTCATGAAGTAGGTATGTTTTGACTGCTTTTTTTACCCATCAATATGGGTAAAATTTCTTACCTCGCAATCTTTACGTAATGCCAAAGACTATTTATTTTGATATTTACTTTGTCGGTTGCTAGGCAACGGATCTTACGGTCACATCCTGACGAGAGTTTAAATTTTTTTACCCATACCAAAAAAAGTGCACAACTCCGCTAAAGAAGTTTTCACTTCAAAAATCTTGTCTAGATATACCTAAGTACCTGGAAATATGATTTTTCATGCACACCTTAAATACATTGTATACCTACTTAGCGATGCTACACTACAACAGATGCCTTTAACACTTTTAGACACATTTCATGTAATACAAATATTTTCAGGCCTATGTTATATGACCATTAAATGGTCATAGAACAAACGTTTGTTTAAAATGACGACACCACAAAGCTTTATTAGGTAGCCTAATAATACTGAAACAATTAGCGAGCGTTGAAGTAGAATGTTCCATTTAGAACTTATTAGACAGAACAAACAAGGCAAGTATTCTTCAAAGTTGTATATTTCTGGGTATTACATCAGCCAAAAATATGATTATCAAAGCAGGTAAAAAATGTTTTTGCCTCCATGATAGCGCACTTTTCAGGAAACTGATCATGAACATTGAACAGATTACTCATTACCGTCGTTACCTGACGCAATCTCTGTTTATTTATTGCTGTACAAGGCTGTCTATAGTCCGACTCCGATGCATCGAAAGTACTGATTATACTTGCGGTGGCGGCGCGTGATTGGCTCGCAGTGGAGGCCTGGCCGGGTGTGTCGAACGAAACGTGTCGTGCTGACTCGTGCTCGCTCCGAGCTCTGCTCAAAATAGTAGGTACCTATTGAAGGTATAGGTAATGTTTGAGAAAAAACTACAAGGAACTAAATACCTAACTAAATTATTATTTATCAATTTAATGCACAACTTTCAGACAAGCAGGCGCAACAAGGCTTGTTAATCAAGCACGTGATGTTTGTATATTTTTTGCAGACTAACTTAACATTTTGCTGAATCAACCGAAAGAGACAAACGCGAAACAATTTTGATTACTGCATCGAGGCCGTTTCATGTTAGATAATTATTGTACCTAAACTAGGAAGTTATGTGATACTTATTTCGTTTATTTATTTGAATTGAACTTCTCGCACAATAACGTACAAAGGCGGACTTAATGCCTTTAGGCATTCTCTACCAGTCAACCAAGCAAGGGTGGTGAAGAGATAGGATGGCAGGTGCTCTGATTGACTACGTATTGAGTAGATAATAATAATATAAAGTAATTAATAAAAACATAACATAATTTTATTGTAAATGAGATAGGTACAGAAGTATATAAATAGATTACTAACTTATAATACACATACATATTCACTATAATAAATACCTACATTATATAATATATATACCTACATACAGATTCAAGGAAAAGAGGTAACTGAGATGACTCTACGCTATAGATATATTAGATTATTCATTAGAATTTATACTGTTAAAGTAAGCCATACTGCAAAAATGGTTAAATTGTTCAAATAAAATGCTGTTTTAAGATGTCCCTAACATAAGAACGAAAAATATGATAAAAACTGTTTACAAGTCAACTTTTTTGGAAGTCGGTTGTTTTTTTTTTTGTAAAAAGATTTTATGTTTCACTTTTTTTTTGTGGTAGGTACCTACCCCACACAAATTCGAGTACCACTACCTGCTATGCAATTAACAGTTACAGGAAGTTATCATCATCATAAATCATCCATATAAACTAAGTGCGAAAAAATTTGTATTATTGAAGCTAACTCAAAAACTATCCAAGCTAAGTTAATAAAATTATTGGACCACCTCGCGCCTCGGGAGCATACCCTTGCAAATAAAAAACAATTTTCAAAATCGGTTCACAATTGACGGAAAAATAAAAAACATACATAAAGTCGAACATCCTCCTTTTTAGAAGTCGGTGAAAAATACAGTTAAATTAACCACAAACTATTACTTGTTGCCGTGGTACCTATAGCTATATTGGACGTCAGTTAATTATAATTGCACAGAACCACCATCGACTAAGTTTCCTGTAATTACATTACAACAACAAACAAACGACGGTAATATTTTATATAGGTACTTACCTATTTCTATTTCACGAGAACTTTCCACACGGTCTACGTACAGGGACGTACGCAGGGAACATCGAAGCGAAAACTTTTACCATGGATTCAGTACCTACATGATTTAAACCCCCCTGAGTTGAAATTCCATACATTTTGACTGCGTAGGTATTGCACTTATCTATGACACAGAAGATCTTTTTTTAAATAACCGGCGAAACAGTTCAACGCCCCCTGCGTTGAAATTTTTCAGATTCAGAATCGTACTGAACTATGTATAGTCTGTACTGTCATAGGTATATTTACCCTATGTACCTACTGTGTAAGAGGAATGTCGTTGATGAACCTGCTTTTTCAACTCAAACAAGATAAGGACTTATTTTATCCCGTAGAAGTAGCACCACAAGTCTGCGACACGAAAGAATCTTGGTATCGATACCGGTTTTAGTACGGATACCAAGCCCGGCTAGCAAGCGCTAGGCTGTCACGTAGACGAAAGTGCGATTTAAGATTTATCGGACGGCAACGTGCTTTCTGTACACTTTATGGCTTGCCAATCATAAATGAGTGAAAGGTGTGCATAAGCAGTTCTTGAGATCCGTATGGATGTACCTACTTCGAGGTAAACTCTTTAAAAAAATTGCTATAATTTGGATTGTAAGTGGGGAGAGTTTCTTGGAAGCGGATTAATAAAAAAAAGACGTGTGGCACTCGGGGACTGCCCCGGCGAATCTATTGCATAGCATTTTTTATCAACTTACGCAATTGTAAAATATTAACCCGAATACAAGAAATAGTAATGATGACATTGACAGGAACTGTTATTCAAATTTATAGTTTTTAAAACTTGACACAACGTAATGGGAACATCAAACTAATAAAAAGGTTTTAATTTAACTATTAATAGTCAAGGATCATTCGTCTAAGTAAATTTGAACTTTATTGTCAAACAGTTAAACATAATTTTCAATACAACACTCTCGTATCATTCGTCTAAGTAAATTTGAACTTTGTTGTCAAACAGTTAAACATAATTTTCAATACAACACTCTCGTATCATTCGTTTAAGTAAATTTGAACTTTGTTGGCAAGCAGTTAAACATAATTTTCAATACAAAAAAACACTCTTTCTTAGGTAGTATTTTCGTTACGAAATTTCTGGATTAGGTCTCCACGCTCAAGGCCCGCGATAGAAGCTATGCAATAGCTTAAAAATATGATTAATATATGTATAGGTACTTACCTACCTACATATTTTAATATAGGTACCTATGATTTATCATAAGTTCATAACATAACATTACACAACATAACATCATGTTTTTTTTGTTACCCCGAAGGAAGGGTTGGGCAGAGGTGTATGCACCATGGTGCAGCTCGCTTCAGTTTTTATTTTTACTTACTCAGACGGAATTCTTGAAACAAAAATAACCCAATAAGCCGTAATCGTAATTCTGACGATAAAAATATTCCCAAAATTGTTTGTCACAAGATTACCTAATTGTTTACAAGATATCATCATAATTCGGCGACTCAGCGTTATCTAAGCAAACAAATTGATAACATTCCGTTTCTTATCAGTGACACACCTACAATTCACACTGCAGCATACGTGGTTAAGTCATTGATAAGAATTCGCAAGAAGTACCTACTAGAAGATTTATTTTCTGTAATATGATGGCAACGTGCCATACTATAAGAACTATTTTTATGCAATGGCCAACGACCTACACTATAACAATAATAAATGTAATAATAGTCATAAATTACATAATACCTGTAATACAGCCACGCATTTTGCGGCACAGATTTCAGCTTCTTAGAATGACGTTTAACGTTGTGGCGGCATCTACATTGCCACATGCGAACTACGCATCACACTGACGTCACGCGAAATCCTGTATCGCGCAAGCAGGGTTTACCGCGCGATCTGCATATATCATCAATCATTGGGCAGTTGCCCACCAGACATGACACCCGTCTGGTCGGAGGATCCTCCCTTTTATATCGAGGATGAGTGAACTTTACACCCTGTTCCTAACGTTAAATTTATTCAAACGGTTTGTTTTGACAGATTATACCAACTTCTTCAATGGATATCCAAAATCCATAATTGAGGATTCCTGGGTTTGCACAGAATGATATACTCGTAGCTTCGAGTATGCTTCTTCGCTTGAGTTATATTAGATACGTGTAGAGGAACAGTGGCTTTGGAGGCCACGCACATGATTTATTTCTGGAAAAATTGACATATTGCACGGCTAGAGGTAATTCAAATTAGTTCTTGAGACCACATGAGCATTTAGAACATACTGCACAGAATAGCAGACAAAAATATTAAAAGATGTTGAATTATTCATCGGCATTTAAAAAGAAAAACAATAGCAGAGTCGCGGGTTAACATGGGACGGAAAGATCAGGTCACCGCCGATGGATGTGCGTCGCCTACAAAATAATTCAATGTTTCAAGTGATTGTTATTGATTTGACATTGGCGCTGTCGATCAGAGATGAATTGCTACGCAGTAGGTGGTACTTGATGGTTGATAGGCATACTTGTATCAGTGTGAAACACTACACCGATGACGTCATGGTATCCCACGCTTCCTGTATAGTGCTAATTGATACTCGTCAGCTAGAAACCTAATGAATAACACTCAGCAACTTTTGAATTAATGAATCTCTGAATTCATGAAGATATGGGTTCCTTTTCCCTATTACATTTACATCTAAGCAAGCTTTCAGATTATATGTAGCATTTTCTTTTTAGAAAACTCGTGTTTTCTGTCTTTGAATTTAAAAGAATTTTAATTCGCGGTAAGTTGACATTACCACCATGCACACAGCGCAGCTCATCACGCAGTGTGCGTGAGGATAAGAATTGGTTTGCACTGCTTAAGGACGGAAAACTCCACCATTTTGCGTTTTTACCAATGACTAAAGAAATTAAGACGCAATTATGAGCCAACAGCTATAGTTTCAAATAGATCCTATTTATAGAGTTTCGGTCTTCAAATTATCTTAACGCCGTGTAAACGATTTATATAAGACAGATTTCTTGGAAGACATAACAATCTTATATCATTTTAACAAGCAGTGCTGATCGTATTATGCATGACGCACGTTGCTTGATTCGCAAAGGCCGTCATTAGCTTCCAAATGTAAATATGCGTCAGCGTCTCCTTACTAATTCACACGTCTTTTAATTAAGGGTTTCAATATTGGTTAAGAATTAGTCGTCCTTACTCATTGTTGAAGTTTTTGGAGGTTCATATTTGAAAGAAGCAATGCATTCCTCTTTTAAATTAGAGCCTTGAACATACGTACGTTTCTGATGCATCTGTTACTGTTTAGCATCTTTAGTCGTGAACTCGTGACGAAATCATCTCCAATCTTGCAGGTTCTTTTTCCATTTCTTAATTTTTTGTAATATGAAAACTTTTTCGTTCATGATATCTACCGAGCGAGCGCTGATGGTAGGTACCCTGCAGTACGTCAGGTAGTTCAAAAGACCATTTCAGACACTAATCTACATGGTTCTCATATGGCTTGACCAAGATTATGTCTGGACTTTAAAAGAGACCGTGACCTCTGAGTTTGTTTCGGCCTTTCTTCTCAGAGTAGTCAGTTAGGAAACGCCGACCTCATCTAGCTTATTTTAAACATTTTTTTAAATATGACGTGTAAAAGTGATACCGATATCCTATTTACAGAATAAACAATTTCATTTCATTTCATTTCAGTGCAAGTGAAATGGGATCAGGTCGTGGAGCTATTGCACATACGGCTAAAGTCCTACCATCTGTAGAAGACTTTGATCTTCTACTTAAATTATGCAGAACGTTGCGGGCATCAATGCAAGCAAGAGGTACGTTTTGTCGATGTGCTAGGCTATGAAGCCTAGCCACCAGCGCCTCATCGCCTATAAGCTTGCATTCTACCGAGTCACGCGCAACTGGTATTTTGCAGAACCATCCCATAAGTGGCAGCAATAATCCATACAGGAACGGACCATAGATACGGTACTTTATAGAAATTAAGAGGCTGACCTGCTATCTATTTACGTAACATATTTTCGTAAAAGATTACGACATAACTGTTTCATTTTCTGACAGTTCAACATCATACTGATTATTTTGCTCCTACAAATCAAGAACCAAGAATTTTATAAAGTATCGGTTTTGGATCCTAAGTTTTTAGTCAACAAAAGAATCACCAGCAGTTCCGCACCTAACTACAACCATTTAGTTCTAAACAAAGACAAACACTTTTCCAGAGTTTTCACGCATTTAAATAAAACTATATGGTAATAAAGGGGAAGTGATAATACACAACTGGCGTCTTTGTTTAGCTTCCGTGATTTATTGCAGTAATTAGCAATCGAGTCGAGACAGAGTTCATGTTTAACAACGGTCTCTATAGTCTGTACTGACGACCAATCATCATTAACAGACGCATCATGGAATCATGCCGAATGAAATTCACTTATAAGTACCTACATATGAATTATGATAGTTATGAACTTATGACACAACGTGGAAAATAACCATACAGTGATCAGAACGGGCATGTTATGAAATAAAACTGAATGAAACAGATCTTGTTCTTTGTTTATATAAGTACAACATTTACTTATTTGATTTCTTCGTAATTTAGGAATTGGCGAGATTATAGTGAATGTGAATTGCTTGGCCTTTTATAAGTAAGTAAATGCTTTAATCAGATTGTGAATGAAATTCCAAAAAGGTATAAAAGTTATATCAACAAAAACTACCTACTACCAGTCCATTCTTGTTGACATTTCGAGGTTTTTTTTCCTAACATTTCATTATGGTCACGAGCATTATGAATTTTTTATATAATGTCAGCCTCAGCATTAATAAATGAATTCAAATCAACCTTGCTGGTAGTATATTGAAGCTAGAACAGGAACTCAGATAGATAATAGAGAAGGTGAACAGGTGGCCCACCTGGTAGCTCGCGGCTAGAGTGGGCTAAGCCCATGACACATTAAAAAAAGTTGCTCATTCGCATTTTTTTGTCCGAAATCAATATGTGAATGTGGCTGTGCAGACCTTGTAGTGAAGGATAGTGTCGAAGGATTGCCTCGTTAAGAAATCACAAACTTAGATTATTCTTCTTTCTGTTTTCTATTATAATTTTTACTATATGTGGAAACTTGTAATTGGCCATATTTTGTTTAACTATTACTTACTGTAACCTGTTTAGCTGTAAGTTTTCCTAAGAAGAAAATTAATAAATAAATAAATAAAATTACAATACAAATACAATAGGATAAGTATTTTATCTTAAAAACGCATATCGTCACCACGACCACGTCATCTAAACTTATTACAATGGCAAATTATTATACCACGTGTTGACATTAATATTCTCGTCTAGGTTTAATCGCTGACACTGACGGACTAAGGGGGGGGGGGGGTCAGCAGGTGAGGACCGCAACCACAGAACAGATAAAAGAGGTCCGCTTTTATCTGTTCTGTGACCGCAACTACCCGGTCTTCGGGGAGCCCCAAATCTCGAGTAAAGGTTCAAATAAATAAGCCCAAAATGTTCAGTAAGTAAAAGGCAGTTTGTAGTTGGGGGCCCCATCTACGTATAATACTTAATATAAACGTAGGATGCAAAAATTTTCGAGCTAGCTGCGCTCACTCTTCCATCCTTCATTCTCTTTTTCTCAGACTTTTGTGCGTAAGTCGACGGCGTTTTCGAGCCCGTATAGCTCGTTACGGCATGGCATTCCATTATTCTCAAACTAAGTGATTCATATTCCTATTTCTTGTTTCTGTCAGGCTAAATCCGCCACTGCACTGTGTTGGTACCTACTGTAATAAATGTCATCACTCTCACCGCGTAAAAGGAAAACCATTAAAACATTATTATTCTTTTTCAAACACTATGATTAATAGTTGAAAACCACACCATAAAATGAAACTGTAAAATGCTATTAATTAAAGCCATAATTGACCATTTTGAAAAATTCTAACTAAGGAGTTATACCTATCTAATGAATACCATATTACCTTATGTAATTGTTAAATGTTATCCTCCACTATCAATGACTTTAGCTGTCTTTGAAAGTCTGTTTAATATCAGGGCAAATCTGCCCTGATATTAGAAAAATAATGAATGGTCATTGCACACTTTGCTACTCAATAGGATCGTTGCTCAGCAATTTTCGATCACAGTATTTCTAGTCTACCTGGATGACGTTCGCTTCCCACTCAACACCTAACTTTACTAACACCATCGTAGAATAAATAAAGCAGCATTGAGATTATTAGCTTGCTTTATTGTAGAACAATTCATCTAAGATGTTTTACACTTGAAGTAGGCATATTCACAGGTTATTTGCCCATGCGCTGTATGGACCACTCCTGCTGGCAGAGGGGGCACCGGTTGTTCTGCTTGACCCACAGGGACATGCAGCAGAAGTGGAAGCTGTGGTTACACTCTCCCCACACCACCACGCAGTCTTGTTTGCCGTACGAATCCTTCTTGCTCTCGCCCTGGCACCGCAGACAGGCGTCTGTGGAAAAGAACACAGATAAGCTTAGCACACATACTGTATTATTATAGCTTAAAATAGTACGTATTACATATGGCACGAAGAGAAATGAAGACGGATTAGGCTAGACATTCTTATCTACGTCCCCGCAGACAGACGCGACGACGCGACCCGATTCTGTTAGAACAATTTCCATGAAGTTTTCATAGAAATTGTTCCACTAGTAACCCCCCGCCTCGACTGTCTGCGGGAGCGTTTCGTCAAATATTTATGCAAGTCAATCTACATCATTATAAGCATAGGTACAACCGTGTTTAGTAAAAACTGTTAAGATCGTTACACCCTGTTTAATTAATCATGTAGGTACGGTCGTGACATGGTAATTGCTTTTTGTTGATAAAGGTATCAGACACTTCACTTGTTATTCATTTTTAGGTTTACGTACCTCAAACTAAAAAAAATGGAGCTCTTATTGGAGCATTTTATTGTGCTTCTGTGATTCTGTCAAGACCTTTTCCGCATATTGCGGGACATTATACAATGGGTATCTGGAACTGAGATTCAGCTTTATTTTGTTACCCACCCTCTAAGTATCTACGCAATTATTGGAGCTTCGCGTGGAAGTCGTAAGACACCACAATAGACCTAATAAAATAACAGCCACTTTTTTATAAAACTTTCCTGTATGCTACGTTTGTAGTTTTGGTCTCAAAAGCCAAATATGAAAAGAGTCAGGACTGGTGACGCGGGAGCAAGCGATTTACAGTAAAGTTATCTTTGCGAAAAGCAGGTCGTCCCCGCAGCCTTCCGTAGCAATTTCCCATTGCTTGCGAGTAGTTGCGAGGTTTTTAGTAAATTTATGAAGCCTGTGTTCCTGTATAATTATAAATTCCTGTCCGTCAATGTATGAAACCTGAAAACATTGTAGCTTGCGATAAAATCAATTAATTGAGTCAATTTTTTTTAATACATTCGTGTCAGCCATAGATAGAACCCTATTGAAAATGACTCTTTTATTCAAACTAGTTTAATTATAATTAATAAAATACTAACTAAAATATAATATCTTTATTTAAATATATCCAACTTCGACCCTCGCCTCGACCGTTGCCTAGCAACCGACAAATATCTGATCTAAATAAATAGTCTTTGACATTACGTAAGGATTGCGAGGATAGAAATTTTACCCATATTGATGGGTAATAAAGCAGTCAAAACATACTTCATGAAAAGTGTAAAATGGTTTTTTTTTTATTTATTGTAAATTTTTAATTTAAAGAAATTCAAAACATAGTTTCTAACAAACTATGTTTTGAATTTCTTTTTCGTTTATGAATGAGTGTTATACTTATGAGGCGTGCACTTTTGGACTTTCCAAACTATTTATTTTTATTATACCCAAAGATGACAGAAGATGCCTAAACTTTATATTTTTCTATGTACGTACAAAATGTAAAAAAGAAGCACAACATATAACTATAAATTGTTGGGAATCGAACTTTCGTTTGCAAAGCAGTCGTTGAACCTTTAAGTAATATTTTTGGTCCTTTAGTTTTTTCCGACTTCTTCAACTCAAGTTCCATTATAAAAAGATTAGACGAACTTATCTGTAGGGCACATAAAAGTTACAACACTAACTACACTGGTACCTATAGTCTACCCTACCAGCCAGCTCAAAGCTCAATTGCAGTCCGTTATACATATACTTAATGGACTGCGACTCGTACGTCGTTAATTGAGGAACATAAATGCTGGTATTATTACAATACCGAGGCCATACCGCTTCACGTCACAATTTTTTTAGCCCTTGGCATATATGTGGAATAAATATAGGTACCTACGTAGGTAATTGGAATATGGAATTTAAAAGATAGGTATCAGTACTAGCGTTTGTTTTCATGCAAATGATTCACAGAAAAACAACATTTGCGATTAATTCCATTTTGCTCGGTTTCTATTCTACTGACGCTGACGCAATTTAAAGCGCCCTGCACTGCTCTAAAGATTTCAATAGCTATACAGTCAAATAAAAATAACTACTTGAACTTGACTATTAACATCTTCCTATACGTTACGTATCTATTCATTGAATAATCTGATCTCACATGTAGCTAAAAATAAATAAACAGGAAAACAGCATTAATTAGCTACATTTGTTTTATGAATTTATTTTTTCCGTTTAAAGGCACAGACACAAGAACTTTCCACTTTCTAAGAACGACAGTATATAAGAGATCATAGTAACCTTATAACAGATACATAAGATTAATTTAATAAAACTAAGAATATTTTATTTTGACAGCGTCGGAAACTAGTTTTCAATCATGTGTCACTTTTACGCATACGTTACATGTTAATTTAAATAACGAATTAAGAATTCCATTGGAATGACGTTGCTTGAACACTTAACTTCCTGATGAGCTAAGAACAAAAGTGATGCTTGAACATCGTTCTAGAATACGAGTGTGGAAGTGCCCTGCCGCTCACTATAGAGTTTACAAGTTTTAAGACAGAACTATGCATTACAGACTCTAATACATTATTGTTTGTATGCAAATTTATTGCACGACTCATAATGCGAAGCATTAGAGTGTGCACTACGATCGAAAAATGTTTTTTGCCCCATTTCTGCACCTGTTTTTATTGTTACACTCCTGCTAGTACACAGAACCTACTTAATTTATATACCATTGTATAGATGATTAAATGGAGATTAATACTTGATTTTAATTAATTAAAGATATATATAGAATATAGAATAATTAAATAATAAAAGATTAATACTTTTTAACAATTGATTTAATGCAGCTGAAATGGAAAAAGCATCAAAATAGTTGGAAAAAAAATCCTGTCCGTCAATTTATGAACTCTGAAAACATTGTAGCTTGCGATAAAATCAATGAATTGAGTCATTTTTTAAGCTATTGCATAGCTTCTATCGCGGGCCTTGAGTGTGGAGACCTAATCCAGAAATTCCGTAACGAAAATACGAGTACCTAAGGAGAGTGTTTTGTATTGAAAATTATGTTTAACTGCTTGACAACAAAGTTCAAATTTATTTAGACGAATGATACGAGAGTGTTGTATTGAAAACTATGTTTAACTGTTTGACAACAAAGTTCAAATTTACTTAGACGAATGATCCTTGACTATTAATAGTTAAATTAAAACCTTTTTATTAGTTTGATGTTCCCATTAAGTTGTGTCAAGTTTTAAAAACTATAAATGTGAATAACAGTTCCTGTCAATGTCATCATTGCTATTTCTTGTATTCGGGTTAATATTTTACAATTGCATAAGTTGATAAAAAATGCTATGCAATAGCTTTGCCGCGGCAGTCCCCGAGTGCCACACGTCTTTTTTTTTTTTTATACATTCGTTACTGCCATAGAACGAACCCTATTGAAAATGGCTCTTTTATTCAAAGTAGTTTAATAGTAATTAATAAAATACTAACTAATAAAATATAATATCTATAACTAAATATTTCCAACCATGACTTGACGACCGTAAGTTGCCTAGCAACCGCCAAGTAAATATCTAAATAAATAGTCTTTGACATTACGTAAGGATTGCGAGGTTAGAAACTTCACCCATATTGATGGGATAAAAACGCAGTCAAAACATACTTCATGAAAAGTGATAAATCATGGTCATTTTTGTTAGAAACTATGTTTTGAATTTCTTTTTCGTTTATGAATGAGTGTTATGAGGCGTGCACTTTTGGATTTTCCAAACTATTTCCAAATATTTATGTGTACAGGGGCACCATACCAGCGGGTACGTAAGTAGTATGCATGTAAATAAGAATTATAAACGAAATGAATGTTCTTAAAATAATATTCAGTAAATATTTCAGGATTTCAGTCAAGAATTTGAAAGTCAGTTGATTTTCTTTTCTCGCAATCATATTTCACACTGTTTCAGTACCATCAATATCAATTAACGTCGCAAATGTTATTAATTACAGGTGATACAGTAATCACATTACAAATATGTGTGTTATGACGGCAACCTGAAGAATAAACAACGCGAGCACGTTGCGTTACAGCAGCGAGCAGCGACATGATCCTGACGTGATATGTCACTGTTCTGGTTTACATGTCGCACGCTGAAATTCCACGCTGTAAAAGAGCACGTGTTTCAAACAATAAATCGTAAGATTCGCACAACACAACTCTGATCTTTGGCAAAGAACTTGAAATTCATGAATTATAAGTTCTTTGCCAAAATTGCCGAATTGTATAAGTAACGTTGGCTGTAACCTACCAACTTCTATTCTTTTATTTATTTATTATTATTTATTTCTATTTGTACTAAAATTATTATCGTGTCTTGTGCTGAGAGACTGCACGAGACACCTACTTAACAAAAATAGTTTTAATTCAAATAAAGTCAAATCTATAAAGTTCAAGGTCATCTTGTTGTTTCTGTTTGATTACATTGATTACCTACAAAAAAATATTTTTATTGATATTTTGCGATATAATTTTGATAAAACACTAGGAATTCCTAGTAGGTAATCGAAAAATCTAAGTTCTGGACATTAAAATCCAATTATAAACTGACTATCTTTTGCATAATATGTTAGCGCTTTTATATGTCCGTGTTAAACCCCACGAGAAGGATACTTTTATCAAAATATCATCAAATATCTGTCGACTATATTCGTATTTTAGTGATACTAAAAATTCTGAAGATAAACAGCCTTTTCCTTCTTCCTATACACATCATAATATTTAAAGATGATGCGAACGGGAAATGCGTCAAACAACTTCCTGAAAATGAATTCGAATATGTTTAATAGAAATAAGCTCGCTATTTTCGAAAAAAATCTACTCGGTTACGTCTACTCTTCCTAAGCAGTACCTATCTAGTACCCTAATTGCGTCACACACGATCAATCACAATCTGAATCATTTTGAAGGATAATATCATATTTCTAATCCATTGCTTCGTTATGTTTGAAAAATTTGTCTGCTCAACAACGTAAATAACGCAATAAATGTTTTTTAACTGTCAAAATGAAACAGATTATGATAGATCGTGTGTTACGCGCAGGTTATAATAAAAAAAAAACAACGGGTTGCACTCCAGGAGTGCCGGCAGAAGTGAAAACTTGAACATTAGTTGTGCATTTTTGAATATTTTGGAATGGTTAGAGAATAATTTCGCACGAATTGCTTTATTTATCAGTATAAAAGTACTATCATTTATGTGGTTAAATACAATATTTATTAGTAGTAGTAGTATCTTTATTTATTTTCAAAATATAGTCTCACTAAAATAAACAATTTATTTTAAACACTTTTCATGAAGTTTTTCGTGTTTTGACTGCTTTTTTTTACCCATCAATTTTGGTAAAATTTATTACCTCGCAATCTTTACGTAATGTCAAAGACTATTATTTTGATGTTTACTTTGTCGGTTGCTAGGCAACGGAAAAGGGTCGAAGTCCCTCTGTCTTACGAATTTTCGATCAGGTCACGTGTCCTGACGCGAGTTTAACATTTTTTACCCATTCCAAAGACGTGCACAACGCCGCTGAAGAAGTTTTCACTTTACAAACCTTTCTGGAGGTTTAATTAATTAATTTATTTATTCATATTTAATTCAGGTATAATAAGTTAACCCATAATTTGTTAGTATTACTTAAACTATGTTAGTTAATAAAGAAAAACATAAACAATTAAACACAATAACAATAAAACAACACAACAAAACTATATCTATTAAGCCATCTTCCGGGGACACTTGGCAACAATACATGCACTGCGCACAGGTGGCCTTCAGTCTTGCTAGCAACAACTCTTAGGAGACTGCTGTCGCTGTCTCGCATCCGACGCAATAGCGACGCGGTTCTTTTACGCATGATCGCAAAGAAGTCATCTGTACGCGCTGCTGCGAACATCCCTGACGCGCTACAGTAACGTGGCAGCGACAGCAGTATCCTAAAAGCGTTGTTGTATTGCACACGCAGGGCATTAAACGTTTTTCGCGTGTATCTGATCCACAGACTGCAGGTATAAAAAGCCTGGCAATATGCCCTAATCAATGTTATCTTGACAATATTGTCACACTTTGCAAATCTACGGGCCAGCATGTTGCATCGTACGGCCAATGCCCTGCACTCTCTCTCCATATCACAGTGATCAGTGCCATCCTCTGTAACCCAGTGACCAAGGTATTTAAACTGCTTTACTCTGTTTACAGTTGCACCACATAGCGAGACTGGTGGTACCACCTCATAGGTCTTGTTTCGTGCCATAAAAACTAACAGCTCGCTTTTCTTGGCATTATACCTTAGTCCATGGGCTCCAGCATAGCACTCACATATATGCAATAGCTTCCTAAGAGCACTGACCGACAGATTCAGCAGCACCATATCGTCAGCATAACTGACGTTGTTAAAAGACACACCATCTATTGAGCATCCGATGCCCGTGCTGCTGAGTTCCTCGATCAGCTTATTCATATATATGTTAAATAACTTGGGCGGGGTCAGACCCCCTTGCCTCACCCCGCACTCTAACCTGAATATGCGCCTACCCACCTCACAGTGTTATATTGATTACCGTATCAGAACTTAAACATATTAATTATTTCTGGTGGCAGGTTAGCGTCATTCAACAACTTTTCCCATAGGACGGCATATGAGACAAGGTCAAAGCCCTGGATAGATCCAAGAAGCATGTATACACAGGTGTCCTTCTCTCAGTGTAATATTGCACTGTGCTCTTTAAAGCCATAACCGCAGTTTCGTTTGATAACCCATTCCTAAAACCAAACTGTCTGTCATGATAACAGGAGGAATACTGATGTGATTATTAAGATAATATGAGTACTGCTAATACATAATCAATCAGTATCTAAATAGTCTCTGATCAAGAGATAAAACAGCATATAGTCGTCTATCCAGTTATTACACAGAACAGATACTTTTATCTGTTCTGTGAGTTATTAGAATCATATAAGTCACTGCCTACTTCTTTATTATTCATCAGATTGAGATTATCTCTATTATTCCAATAATTCCGTTTTACCACGACGTTTGACTATATTGGTCTGAGAATCGATGTTCCCTGGTAGTGGTACTAGAATAAGATATTACTAAGATGGTTTTATTAATATTAAATTTATATTCCGCACTCAAACGTATTGACATTTATTGCCTGCCTGTATTGGCCATAAATATGCAACGTGTGTAATAATAATATGTGTGTACCTATTCTAACCGCTCTACTGCTATTCAGTCAGTTAATAAATCGGAAACTTTCCATAAGCCATCAAGATTCATGGATTAAGTCAAATATATTCATTGGATCAGGATTGAAGACGACTATTTCGAAAAATTCGGTACTCGCCTGTAAGAGAGCCCACGGCACCCTATGGGCTTGTGACCGCCCGTATTTTCCTGAATATTCATGAAAAATTCTCGAAAATTAACTTTAAAAAGAGGAGACCCCTTTATATATAAAAAAATCTGTCAAGTGCGAGTCGGACTCGCACACGAAGGGTTCCATACCATGTCGTACAAGATTTAACACTATGAATTTTTGTAATACTTTCGTAAAGGTAACAACAGAGGCGCTATAAAAAAACAAAGATTTGTAAAGAAATTGTCTAATTTTAATGAGAAAATGTTGTTGTGTTAAAATATAGGAGTATATTTCATTTATTTTAAGAGAAAAATATTAAGTTAACTTTATCCAGTAACATGCATTAACTAAAGTCAAAGTTATTTATTTGCTACTAACATAGTATTGGTAGGTATAAATAGGTATATATGGTAGGTAAGCAGGTAGATATGTAGGGTAGGTAGGGTAGGTTAGGTACCTACCTACCCTGGTAAGAAGGGTAGGGTAGGTAGGTAGGGTAGGTAATTAGGTAGAAATAGGTAATTAGGAAAGGTAGATGCGCCGTAGATAAGTACTTAGTGCTAACCGTGCGAAGCCAGGCCGGGTAAAGCTAGTTACTTATAAATAAAAGGATTTCTCTTGCTACATCAGACTATATTGTACAAAATAGAATGTAAGTAGTACGCCAAATTTTAATTATAACTGTGCGTTTGCACTGGCGAAACATTCACAACAAAACATGTTGGAATCTCTATTTTGTGTCAATTTTTCATACAATGTTTGACAGGAACTAGAGATTTCAACATGTTTTGTCGTGATGTTTCGCCAGTGCAAACGCACGCATTTACGTTATTTTTGATAGTCATACAGAAATCTATTATTTCTTACTTATTATTTTTACACATCCCATCGGACTATGAGAGTGAGGGAAGAGAGAGTGCACTCGTGTCTGCGCACACACTTGTGCACTATAATATCTCCCGCGCCGAAGGCCAGTCTCCGTTGAGATTGGCCGCCATGACCGAATATTTTTACACCAATAATTTTTCTCAATATGAAATTGTATCCACAACGGTTTAAGCTAGGTAACTGAATAGTACACTGTATGTGCCAGCATTCATTTCAATGTTACTGAATATTATTGTCTATTGGAGTGTAGTTTTAACACGAGGTACACACATCAACACCGTCTAGGGATACTTTGAAAAAAGTCGATAAAGTTCTTAAACTCAAAAAATACTGGCCGGTTTTAAAATCTTGTGAAGAAAGTTTATTTTGTAGACCTTTTTGGATTATCGAAATTTAAATGATCGAAATAGTATATGCTGCCATGATAGTAGGTACTTACTAATTCCATGTCATTACTCCGACTATTAAATAGTTATCTGTGGAATTTATATTGCATAATATTAGCATGAAATACAAAATTATTACTTTAAGTTGCAGAAAATCGCCCATATTATATAAAATACGTTATGAATCGGCGTTTTTAGTATTTGTTGATTATAAACAGTATATGTTACATGATACACACAAGTTTCAAATTCCTAATTTGTTTAGTTGTTGCGATAGAGCTCGTATAAAAATGGTCTAAAACAGACAACTTCTACGGCCCCCTAATTCATCATTTTTGAAGATAAAAACAAATAAAAATTATATTTATTCTCTACTCGATGAGCTCTAGAAAATGATACCCCACATGCCAGGGTCAGATAATTTTTTTTTCAAAATTTAATTTTATTGTATGGCGACCCCCCTTTATTTTTTAATTTTATTATTTGTTGCTCTTACGGCAATAGAAATGCTCAATCTGTGAAATTTTCAACTGCCTACCTATTACGGTTCATGAGATAGAGCTCGCTGACAGACAGACGGACAGCGGAGGCTTATGAATAGGGTTCCGTTTGTCACCCTTCGGGTACGGAACCCTAAAAATGAATCCCTATTTCCTTGGTCACGGCATCACGCGTGAACGGCTGGACCGATTTCGCTAATTCTTTTTTTGTTGTGTTTGTTATAGTAAGGAGATGGTTCTTAGGATAGGTAGGTGAAGGTATGGTAGGTAGGTAGGTATGTTGGTAAAGTGGGTATGTAGGTAGGTAGGTATGTATGTAAGTATGTAGGTAAGTAGTTAGGGTAGGTAGGTAAGTAGGTAGGTAGGTAGGTAGGTAAGTAAGTAGGGTAGGGTAGGTAGGTACGTAGGTAGGTAGGTATGTATGTAGGTAGGTGTAGGTAAATAGGTAGGAGGTATGTATGTAGGTAGATAGTTAGGGTAGGTAGGTGCGCCGTAGATAAGTGCTTACCCGTGCGAAGCCGGGGCGGGCAGCTAGTCTTTCATATTTTTCATGTCTTTCAATATATATATATTTTTTTTTACCGTAGGTTGATTTTACGTCCTTACATTTGTGTTTTAAAAATAAATTACTGATTCTTCTTAGAAAAAAATGTCTTCACCTTCGTTTTTTTTTCATAGTCGACAAATAATTTAAAAAAATGCAAGTTAATCCAATAAATTAACTCATTAAGTTTTTAGAAATAATAAACAGAATCCAAAATCGAGCCAATAACATCAGAGATATCACAAACGCTACTCAAAAAAAAAAAAATGGAAAATATTAAAGATTTTAAAGTAATAATAATACGGGCGGTCACATGCCCATGGGCGGCATTGTATATTATATTTATGTATGTAGGTAGAGACTATCTACGATTTGGTTAACGAAAAGAAACATGTTGTTATCATAGGAACGCTAAATGGTAGAATATTTCAGAAAATTTTACATTTAGTACAATCCATACTAATATACTAATATTATAAATTCGAAAGTAACTCTGTCTGTCTGTCTGTATGTTACCTTTTCACGGCTAAACCACTGAACGGATTTCGATAAAATTTGGCAAGGAGATAGATGGCATCCTGGAGAAAGACATAGGGTACTTTTTGTCTCAAAAATAACCCCTAAGGGGGTGATATAAGGGATGAAAATTGTTATGGGAAACCGAGCATTTCTTAAGTTGGGGATATGAAAATTCAAATTTATGCTTTTGGTAAGAAATAAAAAATTACGCGTTTTAGCGTTTTTGTAAAATCATCCCCCAAAGGGGTAAAATAGGGGTTGATTTTAAAATTCACATGTAATATTGATTATTTTTGTTGCGTCTTATTTTTAAAACATTTAAGGGATTGGATACATAGTCATAGACCGTATCTTGAATTAACATATACTGGTATGAGGATCAGGGTGTGAAGTTCACTCATCCACCATAGAAAAAAGCCGATCAGACGGGTGTTATGTCTAGCGGGCACCTGCCCGTAAGTTGATTTCGGATAGTCGTATCTATGTCGTTCGCGCGGTAAACTCTAACTGCGATGCAGGATTTGTGTGACGTCATGTCTTTGGTGCGTAGTTCGTATGTGGCGGTCTAACCGCTACATCACCCCCCTCCGGAGGCCGGAGGTCGATAGTGTCAGCCCACTATCGACCTCCGGCCTCCGGAGGGGGGTGAAGTAGCGGTCTTGGATCTTGCGATGCTTCACAGTGCCAGCTGTGGTTCCAGTGAGTCGGAACCGGGTGCCGCACAGATCACGGTGAGTCGGAACTGTCTGCGGTGATTGTGGTGATTGTGGTTCCAGTGAGTCGGAACCAGGAGCCGCACAGTTCACGGTGAGTTAGAACTGTCTGCGGTTATTGCGGCGATTGTGGTGATTGTGGCGAGTGTGGTGATTGCGGTGATAGTGGTGATTGTGGTGATTGTGGTGATTGCGGTGATTGAGGTGATGACCAGGAATGCGCGTTCGCTGCATGCTGGTGGTCAGGATACCCGTTGAGCCGTGGGTGCTGGTTGGTTGTGTGACTCGCCTCACGAAAGCTTGCGGGAGTGATGATGATGAAGTTACGCTGAAGTAGTTGCACGAAGGCTGCGTTGACGGTGACGTTAATTCTCGGGGTCACCAATTTAGTGGTATGAGGAACAGGGTGTAAAGTTCACTCATCCACAATAGAAAAGGGAGGATCGTCCGACCAGACGGGTGTTATGACTGGCGGGCACCTGCCCGTAAGTTGATTTCGGATAGTCTTATCTATGTCGTTCGCGCAGTAAACTCTAACTACGCGATGCAGGATTTGTGTGACGTCATGTCTTTGATGCGTAGGTCGTATGTGGCGGTGTAACCGCTACAAACATTTAGTTTTTATTTAATTGAAACCGCTCTGTCAAAAGATGGTATTACAATTTATAGGGTCTTGACAGACAATTTTTCATTTTGAGGTACGCAACCTGCCTGTTACCTTTTCATACCGTAACAGCTGATCGGATTTAGTTGAAAGGCGTATGGTCTTTCAACTAAATCCGTATAGGCAATGACCGGGGTTAGGACATAGGCTACTCTGAATCCCGGTAGTACGGTCATGTGGGATATTTTTCGACCTTTACGCGGGCGAAGCCGCGGACAACAGCTAGTTAATTATATAATTGTACGATAAACACGTCAACAAGGAGGGATTTGGTGTGTGGTTTACTCACTCAGTAAAGCCTGCTGCCCACGGTGCGTGATTTTGCACATGGACGCGGACCAGCCCGCACCGACGCACCATCGGAATCGGAAGAGTATCGTCCTTGGTAGCGTATACGTTCGTCGCGTTGGGTCGTTTCCGTGACGAGGCGGTAACTTCAAAGGTGCGGTGTGAGCTTCTATTTCACTTTGCATTTCGGAATGACAAAATGTATCCAATCTCAACTGGCTGGTCTACGTCAGTTCGCAATATCTCGGACCGTAGGAAGACCCTTGGGTCATGGGGTCATAGCTATCCGGATGGTCCGGGGATACCGTACGGTCTCCGGCGAGGCGGCGAGCCTCCTTGCCGGAACGCCGCCATGGGATCTGGAGGCGAAGGTCCTCGCCCACATTTGGGAGTGGCGCGAGGAGATGAAGCGCCGGGGTGTAACTCCGCTGCCGCGAGAAATCACGGTACAGCGGACAGAGCTCCGGCGGGATCTCATGGCGGCTTGGAGTGTGCGATTGTCGCAACCCAGATTTGGACACGCCACAATTACGGCGATAAGTCCCCTCTTTGAGGAGTGGCTTGAGAGGCGCCACGGCGTCCTCACCTTCCGCCTGACGCAGGTCCTCACCGGACACGGTTGTTTCGGGAGGTACCTGTTTCGCATAAGGCGGGAGGAAACGCCCGGGTGTCACCATTGTGTGGATCGTCCGGAGGACACGGTGGAGCATACGGTGGAGGTTTGCCCGGCTTGGGTGGACCACCGCCGTGTCCTCGTGGAGGCGATCGGCGGCAGTGACCTCTCGCGTCCGGCCCTGGTCCAGGCCATGGTGCGGAGCGAGAGGGCATGGCAAGCCGTCACCTCCTTCTGCGAAGCAGTAATGCTCGCGAAGGAGGAGGCGGAGCGCGCGAGGGAGTGGCAGAGGCCGCGCCCTACCAGCCCTAGCCGCCGCCGCCGTAGGAGACTTCCCGGGCGTCGGGAATTGATAGCCGATTTCCGGCCACCGTAGGCGCGGGCCTACGGACGGAGAGCAGAGGGCAGCTCGCCGTCCGATAAGGACCAGGCCCGGGTCGACGGCGCGTCGTGTTCCACGCGCGCCTCAAAGAGATGTCAGCAAAACTGACGGGGTCCGTTAGGGCCGATGCCTGCCGGGGTTGCGGGTAGTCCCAAGGGGAAACCGTGGCCCCTGGCATGGCAAGGGAAGGAACACGGGTGGGTTTTAGTCAGTAAAAGTCTGACACGCCCTTCCGCTCCGCCCAGAGCGGGAGAAGTCATTGGATGATTTCCCACCCAAAAAAAAAAAAAAAAGGAAGACCCTTAGTGTGCGGTGAGTGGCTGTCCGTGGTCGTCGGCCGTGCGGGCTAATCCGCGTCCGTCCGCAATATCACGTACCGTGGGAAACCGCTTTAATACAGCGGCTAATAAATTACAATTTAAGCGACACCTACAACCAAACAACTTCAATCACGGCAATGCAGACGCTGCGCGGACGCATTTTTCGGGTAAAAATGCGATTTTTTAAGTCCAATTAGAATTTGTGTCCTAAAAGACACATTGTCCAAATCTTTTAGTTTACTGTAAGTTCATACAGCAATGTAAATGTTTGTTCACAATGTTCACACAATTTTAAAAGCTTGTTTTTCTGAAAAAAGGTAAGATACGCAAAGGCTCGTCGATGACATCATTCAAGATGGATGTTGACGAAATAATTTGTAACGATATTAGCATTTGTTTAGTACTTGCCAAATATGTATAGAGTATTCAAAAGTATGACATCAAAATACTAGGAACTAAAAAAGAGTATGTCCAAAAAAAACATGGGACAAAGTACTATTAGGCGATTGAAGTGATAATTAAAAAAACCGACATGTCATGTACTCGTATCTAATATACAAGGTCCCATTAAAATAGATGGACAAATTTTAACACAGCGTTCAGTACCTAGGTACGTCTAACCAAAGATATCCAAGCAAAAAAAAGTGATTACATTTTGACCAAAAATAATAAATGGCATTTTTTTTTTTTTTTTTTCTTTATTTATTTAAAGAGGGTTTTAACCTAGACAGATTATGCCACCCTCATAGTTACAAATCGAATAATAAATGGCATTGGGTAACCAACATTTTTGGTGTATTTTCGTTAGCTGATTTATTTTTCTTGTCAGTATCTAATGCGTTTTTCTTAATTTTTTTTTACCATTGTCCTTATTTTGGTGGTCTGAATGATTACTAAAAGTTTGTCCATCTATTTTAATGGGACCTTATATAGAGGATCAGGGTTTGCCAAATCATGCTAATAATGACGACTATGATAGATAGATTTTATTACTGAAGTAGGTTTTCGTACCGAGATAAATGCATGACATTTCTATCAACATCTTAGATCATTTAAAAAAAATCTTCATGTTATAGATAACTATTGCAAAAATGTAAATGTATCTAAATCATAATAAATTTTCAATTTCCGTTCACCCTACAAAGTGTATGATATCAATGAAAAAAAACCAGAAATAAAAACCTATGTTTTTTTTCCAATAATTTTTAGTACCTAAAGCTTATATTATTATGTATAAATTGTATACAGCTTATAGTTCTTATTTGCAACTGCTATCACGTGGCAAGTTTCAGTACAAGTACAATTTTTTTGTGTACCTGGATAATTAAGTTTTGAATGTTGTTAAGTCACAAATGACGTTAGCGATTTTTTTTTCGTTAAAAATAGCTATGACTGTGTGTTTACAAGACGGTTTGATGAAATAGTACCTTAATTTTGATACAAGGCGTAATGGAGCCGAGAGTGTTATGACAAGTGCTCACGCGAATCAAACCACGTTTTTCGCGTTTTTAGGCTGCCTATCCACTGGAGCGGAGAGGAGAAAAGAGGAGCGGAGATGTGCCAATATTAACCAATAGAATCTTGACTCCGCCCCTGAGTTTAGATCAGTGATCCTGAGTCAAGATTCTATTGGTTAATATTGGCACATCTCCGCTCCTCTTTTCTCCTCTCCGCTCCAGTGGACAGGCAGCCTATGGGTAGGTACCTCAAATTCAAAAAACGGAACTCATATAGGATCACTTCGTTGTCCGTCTGTCTGCCTGTCAAGACCGTTTTTCTCAGGAACACGTAGAGGTATAACATAAACTTTTCCATGTCTACGGTCCCATGAAGCTCAAAAAAATCAAGCTTTTATGTCAACGCAATAAATAATAACTGACACTGTCCATCCAAGGTTGCCTGGAAGAGATCGCAGAAAGCGATAAAGCCGCCCATTGTATGTTTTGTAGTGTTATATTTATTTTTATAGCTATGTATTTTCTGGTGTACAATAAAGTATATATAAATAAATAAATAACGGCCATTTACTTATGCCACATATTTTGATACTCGCTAATAAATCAAACCTATGGATGATACTTCCTGTTGATCTAGAATCATGAAATTGCTCGAGAAGCATGGTCTCACAGCACAAGTAAAGGAAGAGGTCCGAAAATCATTACCTAATCACTTTTTTTATGATTTCGATTTCGAACTTACATTTACCGTTGCAAAATTGACCGTGACGTATATCAAAGGTATGGGAGAACATTTTGTTCAACTACAAAGCTAAGTTTTGTCTTGGCATAAATCCATCCCAACTAGGTAGGTAGGTTCGTTCGAGCAAGTATGTTGAAAAATAATTACTGAAGGTAAAGTTTTTTAAACACAAAAAAAACTAGAATTCAGTTGAAACTCTCCCACGGCTTTTGTCGAATAGCAAGAACTACTAAACAAAGAAACGGTTTCATAACGAAGATCTAAATATAGTAACTAAACTGCGTTGGCTAAAAACGGAATGTCGTAACATTCAACAAAGAAAACTTTGCTATGTCAGCACACTCAGCACGTGTCGCGACCGCGACATTTTCATGCTATGCCAGGCAAGTAACAGATCATCCGATGCCTAGCCTTTTCCCAACCATATTTGATGTTGGGGTAGGTTTCCAGTCCAACCGGATGCAGGGCAAAACCAGTATTTTAGATGGAGCGACTGCCTATCTGTCCTTCATAAGCCAGTTACTGGTTAACACGATACCCCTTAGAAAGACTGGTTGTGACTTTCGGGCTTCTGACTACAAATGACAGCCGGGTTTAGAGCCACGGAGGGATCTCAATATGTAATGGATGGTCATCTATTCACGGACCTAGTCACGAGCCCCTAAAGTATCAGTATTATGCAGGTAACAGGTATCAGAAACATTTTTAGTCGGCGCATTGTATTTTGATACAAATGTGGCTAAGTGCGGACGTAGCTTAATACTGCACAATGTCGTCATGATGACACGTTAAACTGCAAGTGTTGCTTACCTACTTAGCACGCTGTTTACGGTTGCAGACTTGCCGCCTGCCGTCAGCACGTGGAGCAGCTTTTACAATCTCATTGTCTAGGAACAATGATACAGTTTAAGTAAACATAGCAGTGTTTACATAATAATATATTGTTATTTTTAAAGGAATGTTTATACTTAAGGTGTATGATACAACTTTACACAATATTACAGCGAACAATAAAGGGCTTCAAGCATCTGTAAAATAGTCGGACAAACATGATATGGATCGTTATCAATGCATCTGCCAAGCGTGGTCATTTTGGTAACATTTCACTGAGGTAGAAGATCTAAATATGACAGTGAATTTTGGAATACTTAGGTACAGTACTAATGAAGCTAACAATTGCCGAGACAACATGATTAGCTACTGACCGAACCAAAGGTTCGCTTTCGGCAAGTTTCGGTAAAAAAATCTAGTTTCGGCATTAGTTTCGGTTTCGGCAGAAAATCTGCCGAACCTTCGGCAACACAGAAACTACGCGTTCGTGAATTATCGCGCGTTGTTCGGCTAATTTGAGTGAGTTCGTGGCTCGTGTGTCACCCGCTATCATCAGCTTTTTGTTACTTACAATTTTTTGTTCCAAGAAGTAATTAATAAATTGTATATAATTTTTGTATTAGTTAATTGACTCAGGCGTGACTTTGCGGAAATCCATTATAAAATACAATAGTCGATGTATATTTAGTTTAGTAACTTAATCCGCTTAACTGTTCTTAAAGAGTCTTAGAGAACCCTGTAAGAAATCGACACGTGTTTCGCCTCTCAACGAGGCATCCTCAGGATGACGATTGACTTGTTGCGAACTGGGATACGTATAAGTGGGGTTGTCGGGCGGTTGAAGCTCACTTTGCGTTCGGATCGTGTCGTGGCAACACTTCGTATCCGAGTTGGCAACAAGTCAATCGTCATCCTGAGGATGCCTCGTTGAGAGGCGAAACACGTGTCGATTTCTTACAGGGTTCTCTAAGACTCTTTAAGAACAGTTAAGCGGATTAAGTTACTAAATATACATCGACTATTGTATTTTTTAATTTTTGTATTACCAAAAAAAAAAAACGTTTTTCAATTATTTTGTTTTTATTTTATTTAACACGTGATATCTGTCTGTATAAATGTAAAAAATAAGCCAAATTTCAGTAAACAATAGATTTTTAACATGTCTAAAAAAGTTTCGGTTTCGGCCAAAACTGCGACAGATACCGAAGATTCGGTTTCGGTAGAAAGTCTTGTTTCGGTCGGACACTAATGATTACATAAATGTTTTGTGGAAGATCACACGATATTAAAATATTGTATGGTCGTCAGGGGCTCGGCTTTCCGCGAAAAATAAAGGCTGATTTCCAGCTACTGTATTATTGACTTTGACATCGAAATATTTGGAATACTTATAGGTGGCTGATGAACTTCTAAAGGCCATGTTAAAAGTTCTAACGGCAGGCAACGTGGTTCATGTCGCGTAATTTTCTCTAGAATATTCTTCGGCCTATTCGCGTGTGCCAGATGTCATGCCATTCGCGCGCAAAAGGTGATTGCTCCGTTGAATCCCGTGCTCTCTTACACGTAGCCTGACGTAGAAATGACGTATGGGTACATTTAAAAATAACACCGACTAAATGCGTAGGCGCACTCACCCATAACTCTACATATTAATTGAACAAAGACATTAAATAGACTTGTTGTCACTCATTAATGTCTACTGGAAAGTTTTACTAACCCATATTTCCGTAGCCTAAGTACCCACTTGAGAATGAATTGGAGCATATAAAATCATCTATCGAAATTGCAAAGGTTGCCCTCGCTTATTTAGGTATTAACTCTCATAAATGAAAATGTATCACGTGCCCAATACATACAATGTAAAACAAGAGCAGGAAACCAGTGTATTTTCAGGCCTTAGGTATTTACAGACTGCAGTTTAGTTATCTTATCAAGGTAACGGGCAGAACTAGGTTACGACTACTATCGGTAATTTCGCGAGTGGCGTCATTTGGTGCGTCGTAGCAGCAGTAGCAGGAAATGATAAATGCTTTCCAAACAGCAGGATAATTCATATCTTTATCGCAGTTTATATTAGCGGCAAGGCCCCTCCCCTAAACAAGGTGGAAATTCGATTAATGAAAATATTGCGTGAAAAACCTACTACCTACTTAACTTATGCAAAAATTTACATTCGTCTTTGATTGAACCGTTTTGTTTTGTCTCAAGACTCACGAACACGACACAATTTAATTACATCGACAACAATTTGTTTTCAGCAACACGTAAGACGTATTAGTATTCCTAATATTTATCCTGGTTTAACCGAGGGAATAACTGCAACAAACAAATGTAACGATTATAGGCAAAAAACAATACCTATTGTAAATATTCCTGAATAAAATTAAGTTATTATAATTACGGCTACTTGACACCGAACTCTTCGAACTAAAACATCGAAAAAAGTAGCATTAAATTTTATGATTTAATTTTACATAATTCTATTACAATCCTATCTGTTATTTTGATTTTTAGAGTTCCGTACCGGTCCCATAGAATTCTAAAAATTTGGCAAGAAGTAAGGTCTCACAGCACAAGTAAAAGAAAAAGTCCGAAAATCGTTAATTTGTAGTTTTAACACATTTTTTATTTTATTTTTCTTTGTTTATCTTGCAATCGGTTGTAAATCTATCATCGAGACCATTTCGCCCTATTTAGCTTTCATATTTAATATTAGTGTAGGACCAAGGAGTCTTTCCGGATCTCATGTAGCACAGTAAAGTAGTCCCATTATTCAAATCCGGTGATAGTAAAGAACCCAACAATTATAGGCCTGTGTCAATCCTGTTCTCAGTAAGGTGTTTGAAAAGTTGATGCTCAATCAAATGTTACGTCACTTTAATAAAAATTCCATCTTTCACGAACAACAGTACGGTTTCACCAAAGGGCGTTGCACCACTAACGCCGGTGTCACCCTAATAAAGAAAATTTTTAACGCCTGGAAAGAAGCACAAGATGCCATTGGAAACTTTTGCGACCTCTCGAAGGCGTTCGATTGCGTAGACCATGAGACACTTCTGCTGAAACTGGAGCATTATGGGATTAGGAATACAGCTCTTGATTTACTAAAATCTTACCTGAAAGATAGAAAGGTTAAAGTTCAAGTAAACGGCATAAACTCATTAGGTTCTGAAATGGCAATGGGCGTTCCTCAAGGTTCGATATTGGGTCCATTCCTCTTTTTAGTTTATTAATGATTTACCCCAATTACTTCAAAATCAACCGAAGATGGTGTTATTTGCAGATGACACATCATTGATCTTTAAAATCAACCGACGGTCGCAAAATTTTGACGACGTGAACGCTCTATTCTTCAGGTCCAAGATTGGTTTACGGTAAATAATTTGGTACTGAATATAAATAAAATCAAATGCATTAGATTTAAATTACCTAATGTTAGAAGTAGCGAATGTGACATCATATTGAATGGAGAAAAACTGGAATTTATTAATCAAACAGTTTTCCTGGGAATCACGCTAGACGAGAAATTACAATGGGGACGTCATATAACATCTGCTTCTGCATCTTATGCTGTTAGAAAGATCAGACAGTTAACAGATGTAGAAACCGCGCGTTTGGTCTATTTTAGCTACTTCCACAGCATTATGTCGTATGGCATTTTACTGTGGGGTCGGGCTGCTGACATTGAATCTATCTTTATTTTGCAAAAGAGAGCTGTCACAGCCATTTATGATATCCGTCGTCGCGAATCTCTCAGGGAACTATTTAAAAGGATTAATATTATGACCGTTCCTTGCCAATTCATTTATGAAAATATTATGTATGTAAGGAAAAATCTACATCTTTTTAATAAAATAAGTGATAGACATAATTTTAATACTAGAAATAAAGATAAACTAGATCAACCATTTTTCAGATTATCTAAAGTACATACATCTTTTATGGGGTACTGTGTTAATTGTTACAACAAAATAGCTTGTGATATATTACAATTAAATGAAAGAAAATTTAAAACTCACGAAAAAGTACACTTTGTAAACAAGTATATTACAGATTAGAGGATTATATCCAAGATAAGAATGATTGGAAACATGCTGGTCCTGCTCCATAGGAAAATTTTGAGTCTAGACAAAATCAAACTGGTTGCTTACTTAATTGTATTTATTTTTTATTATATGACATTGATTTTACATCCTGTGATTACTTCCTCACACACTGACTTATTAATTGTAATTTTTTAGTAGATTCGTCTATTTTTACAATGTTTGTGAATATGTGAACACCATGTATCTACCACATAATTAATTTATCTGTCGTTTGCTCCACTTTAAATTATTTTTTACTTTATACAGTAATTTTATTTTAGGTGCATCGTCTTCACATATAATTATATAAATAATGTAACTATATAAAATATTGTAAAACATTTTAAAAGAGTAACGGTGGAGTTTCTTGCCCATTCTTCTCCATACGAAAACTACCTTTTGGAAGGGGCGGTAGAATCAATACTATATTTTGTAAATTTTGACGTTCAAAAGTGCCTTCAAGGGCCTATTTGAAATAAATGATTCGACTTTGACTTTAAACCTTTAGCAGTGTTGTTTTGTGCGGAATATCCGCACAAAAAAAAACTGCTGAGGTCCATTCTTCCAGTGAAGAATCTGCCTCTCAAAATTGTTTTGGCTTTATTCAGTAAAGTCCCATATATATGGTGTCGTTTGAGCTTTTTCATGGTTATTGGCCCTAAGTGATTAGGGCTCTATCTATGGCTAAGGTGTTGATATGTGATGTGACGTTATTCGATGTTTGTAAGAATGTATCCTGTGTTCTATTTCCTCTTTTACAATTCTGATTTGTAGATGCTCATGTAATTCTGAGGTCTTCATGAACCAAGGAGCATTCGATATTATTCTGAAAGTTTAAACACATAAAAAAAAAAGCGATTATAAACTTATATTTGCAGTTTGTTGGAGAATTGACCGTGGTAAACATATCGATCTAGGGAGAACATGTTTTTCAATTACAATGTTAAGTTAGTTTTTCAGATAAACTCATCCCAACTACCTTCATTGTGCGTGGTCCGACACGCATTTTGCCGGTTTTTAATTTTCTACCTATTAGAAGAATAGTGCACATTTCGCGTGCTGCCGCACTGAGTAACTAACACATGCGCATGCTCAAACTTGTAGGTGTAGAGAAGGCGCCTCGATTTACACTTCCACACACCACAGACTCCTATGTGTACTATACGTGCGTGTGTGAGTGACGAGTGCATATTACAAAACGTTCTTGAAAGCGTGTGGGTGTACCACGCTTGTGTTAGTCTGCCGATTCAGGTTCAGCAGCGGTAAAGAACCTTTCTGAAAACAGCCTCGTTTATAAAATTACATGAAAGTGAAACAATACGAACATGTAGGCAAAAACAATAAAAATATTATTTTATTTTATTGGTTGGTGATAATAAGAAATAATGAAGTTGTTATTTGTTCTCGTTATTTTTTTATCATACCGAATTGAGGTGCAGCCATAAAACACGTAAGGTCTATACGAATTAAGAAAATGTTTACGGCCCCGTTTCGCTCTTTTCTCCAGTACTTTTCCATCAGTAGGTACCTTGGCGCATACGCTGAGGTCGCGACACACGATGCGTTTTATTACGGGTGGGTACGATTTACGAGCAGAGGATTTGACAGAGTGTTGTAAGTATGTTATAGATAGATGACAAAGATAAATTAGAATTAGATACGGAGAAAAAATAAACATTTTTTCAGCACCATTTTTACATCATATTGTTCTATTCTAACCTCCTTTCACTGACCAAGCTAGACTATTTTGCAATAATTACACATCGTATAGTTATCGTTCCGTTCCCGTTAGATTTGCGACAACCTTTGTTTGGAACCGACGAATATACATAGAGCTGCCCCACTCACACACATAGTAATGACTGTAACTCACTGAATACGATTGACTTACGACTTTTGGGCCGTATGATGATTGTCAAGACAGTATTGAACATACTTTTGTGAAGATATTTGCATAGGTCTGTGAGCAGTATTAAATATTCACATGGTAAAATAATGGGTTCCTTCATAATTCATCAATGCAACTCGGAATAACTGAGTAAGTGTGTTCCGGGAACATCTTTTACCAGTTATCATCTCAGCGAGATGTTATTTATGTCCGAACTTTATCTTGATCGGATAATTTCATCCGATTGTATTAATACTTCGATATTTTATTTGAACTTTGTGATTAATATTCTTGGCCGATTCAGACATAGGTAGTACGTCTTTCTTCATGAACGCATTTATGATTATGGCACGATGAAGTTTTTATGTAGGTTGTGTCGGATTATGGGAGTTCTTCATGAGAAAGTTAAACGTTACACTGAAGTAAGATACCGTTACTGAAGGGACCATTCAGGCGCCATCCAAAAGGATTAATAAAATGCTTTTATGGTAATAAGCATTCCGGTCGACGGCGCCACCTACGAGTCTACGACCGAGTTCGTGCGTGATCGATGCGGCTCATTACAGCACTTGGATTTTCTGTTTATAGTACCTACTTACTTTTACCTTCATGTCTGCATAATTCTGGGAAAGGAATGCGAATAAATAAAATGTAATTAAACGTTGTTAAAAACTCATTCAGTGTGCGTCGCCTGTCGCCATCATTATGCCTCTCACAATGCTGCGCATGGAAAGATTCCACGCTAATTGCTATTTCTGCGGGTATTGTATTTTCGGAGCAAAAAAGTCATGGTACGAAGTAGTTTCGGCAGATTTAGCCCATGACTGATGATCGTAAGCCTCGTAATGACCGCTGCGCTGCTATTAAAGTATCACGCTGATCATCCCATAGTTTAGGATCGCCGTGAACAGAATGTTTAGAAGGATTATCCCTTAACCCTTTACGGCATGAATTATGAAGGAGGTACAATTTTTTTTTTTGCGTAAATTTGTTTTATTGAGCTACAATAAGAAATATAAATTTAAAAAAAGATACAACGGTTATTGCTGAAATTACAGCACAAAGCCATTTATGACTTGGTATGCACTCTCGTAAATGATCGTTCATGCATATGTGGCTTCGCATGCGTTTAGCAATTATACTGTATGGAAATCTTTGAAACAGTTTCGTTTGTCATTATAGCACTGATGTTATCAAGGCGTACAGAATTCAGCGGCACGTTTTGATGTCTTTCAGGAGCTTTTCAAGACTTTTTTTTGGGTACCGGCGAATCAGGCAAGCTGTATGGAGTGCCGCCTCGGCTTGTCGGAGTTCCAACTCGGCTTGTTGGAGTTCGACCTCGGCTTGTTGGAGTACCAACTCGGCTTGATGTCGGGGTTCCAAAAATGTGAGTTTTTTTTTGCCGCACGACTAGAGATGGGTTCGTTCAAATCAAATCAAAACGTTTATTGCAAACCATAATGTACAATTACAGGTGGTAAATAAAAATATGATAGAAACAATTATGGACCCTGTCGGGCACAGCAAATTTTTAAATAGGTAGAAGAAGAAGCATAAGGTAGAAGAAGAAGCACCATAAAAGCGTGGAACATCCATTCCTGAAAAGAAATGAAAGCCTAAGCAGAAAGCTAGCAATGCATACGAATCCAAATATGACAAACAGTATGTAGGATAGAATGCATACGAATCCATATATGGATTTTGATAGAAATGGTTCAAAATTCGTAAAAAAAAAGTCAACGCAAAACGCATTCGCTGCATAGCATGATTCAAAGATTTCAAATTGTTTTTATTCAAAAATTTTACTCACCGTTTTATTTTTTTTCCCATCGTAATTCCATAATAAGCTTCGCTTCACTGACCAGACACGCTGCACATACCCTCTAATACTTTTGACAGATTGCACTTACCATACACGAGAAAAATACGTTCCGTTTTACGAATAAATGCTTATTATTATACAATTTAGTTTTTCAATTGATCATTTGTTAAACTGTAATAAAATTAGAAGACTGGAAAAAAGCGGAAAGGGGTTAATATTATGGGTTACGGTTACGTCATCACGAAGCCAGCAGCCAGCTATCTACGACTGCTGGCTTAGCGGGTGTATCTTCTACGGGAACAATGCAGTGAGATTACTTATAATAAAGTCATTATTTACACGGTTTTTTACTATGTAATTTTATGTTTTGCGACGTTGGGAATGAATGTATGAAACATAATTTTGGGGTACTTGGGGATATCGGGCATCACCATTTATACTTTAAGTTCTTATACTTATTTCATTTCGAATAAAAGTTTTAAAAATAATATTGAAATTAATAAAGCACATCGCTTACTGTACTTTAGCCTACATAAACAAATTTGGATCCGGCTTCAGTGAGACGCATTCGACTAAGTATTTAATCTCAATTAATTACAGCAAATATTGGATTTTGAATTTCTCTCTTGTTCAATTTTTATTTTCCTTTGGCGGCAGCGTTCTGAATCATTGACTACGAATATGATATTAATGAATACTTTTCCTGTAAAAATAAACTTATAAGTTCCTACTACATCTACGTGCGTCACATTCAATGTACATGTAATATTTTGATTCAAGAGAATTGTATATTTACGCAAATACCCAAAGTTTCCAGTAAACATCCCCTGTGCAATATTTCACGGTACAGAACAAGATAAATTGGCGATGAAGACCAGCTAGTGTTAAGCCGATTAGTGAAAGGTCTTGTAAATTATTATAAACCACAAAAATAAGTTCAGTTTAGTACCGAGAGGCGACAGGATAGGGTTACCATTTCGGAAGTCTTGATAAAAATCCGGATATTTGTAAAAAAGTCCGAAAATTAAATCTTTCTTTTATCCGTATTAATTTTACCTTTTTATGTTTTTCGTCTTCCATTAAGTCTAAAAGTCTGAACCAGCCCGGACGGATTAACATTACTACAGGAGGACTTTAATACAGTTTTGATATTGTTTGAAACAAAAAAGAATTCTTTTGCAGATATTTCCACTCATAGTACATTACTGTCGAGGCCAGCAATTACGGCATTGATGGACGATCGTGAAAATGTGTGCCTCGGCATGTCGAACAAAGCAAATTTTTCACGCGCCCGTCTGTTCATTTGTTTCTTCTTTTAAACAGCTCCATTTGCTAAGCTAGTTCGAAATTTAAATAAAATCTTTGATAAATTACCTCCTTGGTTGCCATGTGTTGGAGTAAAAAGTTAGTTCCATTTTTAAATTAAAATTCATAGTAATTTATTTTCAGGACAGGACATTTCATAGGCCAAATAAATTCATAATAATTTATTTGGCCGCTAAACACGACAGTTAAGGATTTTCATACTAAGATTGCCGGCCGCGCGCTCGCAAATCCCTCCTTATCCTACGGCACGTATCTACTCCTTACCATTACCGCGCCACCCGGTCTACTCTTTGATATGCAATGGCTTTTGAAGTCCCATGAAACATGAGACTTCATGGGCTAGTGCAAAATTGCTGGGATAATGGGATCGGTGCATTTCATTCATTCGTTCATAAGATTGCCGGCCGCGCGCTCGCTTGTTTTTGACCAGTACAGCAATTGCCAGTGCAAGATATAGAATAGAGGATGACAAATTAAAACGAGTAAGTTATCAATAGAGCTATGAATATGACGAAGTTGTTATGTTAGGGTCTGGAGTTTTCCAAGGTTTACTTAGTTTACAACTTGTTTGCGTGATACCAACTGTGTTAGACCTGACAATGTTAATAATTGGCTTTCCACCAGCATATTTGAACAGTTTTATCATAATAAGCAATTAAAAATAACTGTGCTAGTGAAAATTACAAACTTGATTAATATTTCCAAAAAAAAAATAACAAGAAAAAAAAGCAACTGAACTCCAAAAAAAAAACAAAATAGTGAAAAATAATATACCCACGAAGAAGCATGCGGCTCCAGGGGCTACTGCAAATCTTCTGTGGTGTGGATTTGTGACCGTGAGGCCAGTTTGGTTTCGGCAATTTTGATTTTTAAAGCTTTTATTCAACTTGCAATGTTTGTATGTATGTTTGTTTGTTTGTTTAGTGCAAATCTTACAAGCTGAATTAAGATCACTTCCTCTTAGCCCAGGGAGTTGACATATTACATGTTGGTTTAGTTCCGATGACAACGAATTTTTATGACAAGCATGACCTGATTGGCTGACCCAGGATTGGCTTCAGGCGAGGGAACTCTTCAACGGTCAACAGTAAAAACTGGAAATTTTATATACGGTTTAATTATACTAGTCCATTCTAAATTCAACCATAATCTGGCTGCTGCCCCCAGGATTGGCTTCAGACGAGGAAACTCCTGATCGGTCAACTGTGCAGACACGAAATTTAATACAGGCTTTAATTATGATGTTCCGTTCTAAATTCCATCATAATCTGGCTGCTGCAACCAGGATTGGCTTCAGACAAGGGAACTCTTCAACGGCCAACAGTACAAACTCGAAATTTTATATACGGTTTAATTATACTAGTCCATTCTAAATTCAACCATAATCTGGCTGCTGCCCCCAGGATTGGCTTCAGACGAGGAAACTCCTGATCGGTCAACTGTGCAGACACGAAATTTAATACAGGCTTTAATTATGATGTTCCGTTCTAAATTCCATCATAATCTGGCTGCTGCAACCAGGATTGGCTTCAGACAAGGGAACTCTTCAACGGCCAACAGTACAAACTCGAAATTTTATATACGGTTTAATTATACTAGTCCATTCTAAATTCAACCATAATCTAGCTGCTGCCCCCAGGATTGGCTTCAGACGAGGAAACTCCTGATCGGTCAACTGTGCAGACACGAAATTTAATACACGCTTTAATTATGATGTTCCGTTCTAAAGTCCAGCATGATCTGGGTGCTACACACATGATTGGTTTTAGACGAGGGAACTCCTCAACGGTCAACAGTACAAACACGACATTTTATTTATGGATATGTATTGATTGAGAAGTGCTATTATACTAGATGGTGTTTAGGGTCTGATTATAGTGCCGGAGGGTGGCAACAGGAACACCTCCAGCCCTGTTGTGTTGGACTTGTTGGATTTGTCCCTTTCAAGTAAAGGTGATAGAACAGATATTTTATCAAATTCTAATGTTAAAAAACACAATATAATATATATATATATATTTTTTTTTAAACAAGCTTTTATTGAACTAAAAAGTACAAAATAAAACTTACGGAAACAGAGAACTTTATTATTTTCTTAAAAGCTTGACGCTTACCTTAATGTTTTAAGAAGGACGTACCTACACGCCTCAAGCTTTTAAGAAAATACACACATCAAAAGTGTCTAGGGATCAAGCATTTTTATGCGGATTTCTTGAGATTGAGATGTGGCTTTGTAATAAATTTATGATTTTATAAATTTATATGGATCCTTTTTGGTGCATTTCATAATTTGAATCAGGAACTGTGAATCAAATTCGAGTAAAAGATGAAAATCAGCTGTCAATATTTTCCCTATAAAAACATACAACGCATTGAAGACATTATTAGTGCTACTGTTTCCCTACTACTGATTAAAACCAACGTTATTATGGAGCAGCGACGTCATTTAAGCAGGGAAGAAATGCTCAGAGCCGTGGGAATGATAGAAGCTGGTTCCCGGCAACGTACTGTGGCTTTAGCTCTGAATACAAGTCAGAGTGTTATCAGTCGACTTTGGACACGTTACCGAAGCACTGGTACCGTGGCTGAGCGCCATGGAGGACGGTATCGCTGCACCACACGGAGACAAGACCGATACATTCAAATCTTAGCTCGAAGAGCTCCAACAATAACCGCCATGATGTTAGCCGTGAGGCTTCATCACTCTTCAGGGAACTTAATTAGCGACCAAACAGTCAGAAACCGCTTGCATGAAGTGAACCTTCATTCCCGAAGACCGCTACGGGTACCACCTATAGCAATGCACAATCGTAGGATTCGATATCAATGGGCTCTTGAACACAGAAATTGGGCAGAAGAACAATGGCGTTTCGTGTGCTTTTCTGATGAGTCTCGTTTTGGTATGAGACCGGATACAAGACGTATACGACACTGGAGAACCCCTGGACGCCAACAGCGATTAAAATCCTGCCAGGAAGTCCATCCTTATAGTGGTGGAACCATCATGGTATGGGCGGGTATTTGGATCGGCGGAAGAACTGAGTTGATTTGGATTAGAGGCAACCTCAACGCTCAAATTTATGCTGAGACGATTGTATCAGACGTCATCGTTCCTCTACAAGTGCAAATCGGTCCCTTATTTCAGTTAATGCATGATAATGCACGACCGCACACCGCAAGAGTTGTAAGACAGACTCTCGCCGCAGCTAACATCAATGTCCTGCCCTGGCCTGCTCAGTCGCCAGACTTGAACCCGATTGAGTATGCATGGGATATGCTACAGAGAAGAGCTCTGCCGAATATGGAGGGTATCCAGTCGCAAGAAGACCTTTTTTTGTTGTTGCAACGAACATGGGCGGCCATTCCACAGCGTGATTTGGATGAACTCATTTTGAGTATGCCAAACCGATGTTCTTGTGTTGTTAGTGTTCGCGGTAGAAACACGGATTATTAATTGTTTAAGTTACCCAATAAAATTTTAAAGAAAACTGTTATTTCAGTCTTTTTTTCGAACTTTAATGTTAGTGGTTCAAATGTCAAAAATCCCTTTATTAGGAAAATGGCAAATTTCTTTATTAATGCAAAGGTGACTTGGTTTATCGTTACTGTGACAAACGAAAACACTTTATTTGATGAATCCTTAAAGAAAATTTTAATTAATATCAATCAGGAGAAAAGTTATTGCAAAAATATATGTTGATCCCTAGACACTTTTGATGTGTGTATTAAAGTTCTCGGTTTACGTAAGTTTTATTTTGCACTTTTTAGTTCAATAAAAGCTTGTTTTTAAAAAGATTGTTACTTATTTTTTATTCATACATGCAGTTCAATTTGACCAAAGTTTAGAGATGTTTTCCCTTTCACATCACACCCGTAGCTCGTATCAATAAGTCAGATCGTCACACTTACACTTATTCGTAGTCCATATTTTGACAACTACTTAACCGATTTTGATGAAATTTCCACTGTTCCCTAAGTTGAAGTAAATGGAAGCCAATAAAAAAAAAAGTTTCGGAGAAATGCCTGGACAAACATACATTTACATACATACAAATAATACAATACATAACCTATAAAAAATTGTATGTTTATTGGAAGCCCTAATTGATTATCATAATTATGTGAATACATTGCAGTTCCAATAATATTACATAGGTACATACGTGTCGAATTGATAACCTAATTTTTTTTAAGGCGGTTTTAAGGTACTGCGGTGATGATTATGTACTTGAAATTTCAAGCAGATCGAACATAGTACAGCAAAGTGCATGTTTTCGCAAACAGCGTTTTAGTATTTCCCTTATAGCACTGTGGTGAGTATACGACATCCAGGAATTCGAAAGCAAGTCTAGAAACGTGTAGGATTCCTAACTAGGTACACCGTCGAACGGCTAGCGCTATAAATAGGGTACGTAAACCAACTCGTATGGGAATTAATTCTTAGTACACAGCGACACTAGTGTACTATTATTACTTAATCTATGCACATAATAATTCGATCCGACATACGTACACCCATCGGTGTACGACTACGTATGTCGCAACGCCTCATAAGAATATTTTATGGTTCGGTATCGAAACGTACTATTATGTACTACGTTTCATGCATTGTTTGTGAGAGTGGGTATGGGTTCTACCTATCTAATATACAGGATCAAATTAAATTAGCCTGCTAAACTCCGCAGACGTGATGGATATCCATATCTAAACACGACAAAAATAAAATAGTTTGGAAAATCCAAAAGTGCACGCCTCTTAAATAACACTCATTCATTCAATAAACGAAAAAGAAATTCAAAACATAGTTTCTAACAAAAATGAATAATTTATAATGTCAAAGACTATTTACAAAGATACTTGGCGGTTGCTAGGCAACTTACGGACGTCAAATCAAAGGTTGGAAATATTTAGTTAAGATATTATATTTTAGTTAGTATTTTATTAATTATAATTAAACTACTTTGAAAAAAGAGCCATTTTCAATAGGGTTCCTTCTATGACTGGAACGAATGTATATAAAAAAAATTGGCTCAATTAATTGATTTTATCGCAAGCTACAATGTTTTCAGGGTTCATAAATTGACGGACAGGAATTTTTTTTCGACTTTTTCCAATTCTGCTGCATTAAATCAATTGTTAAAGTAGTACCACGGATATCTATGAGTAGTACAGTATTAATCTCCATTTAATCATCTATACAATGGTATATAAATTAAGTAGGTTCTGTGTACAAGCAGGAGTGTAACAATAAAAACAGTTACAGAAATGGGGCAAAAAAAATTTTTCGATCGTAGAGCACACTCTAATGCTTCGCATTATGAGTCGTGCAAAACCGGCCAAGTGCGTGTCGGACCATCGATTAAGGGTTCCGTAGTTGGGATGAATTTATCCCAAGAACAAACTTAACATTGTAAGTAGTTGAAAAACTTGTTCACCCATACGGAATGTATGGGAGAACATGTGTTTTTTGCAAACTGCAAATGTAAGTTGGTCGATTATTACTCGTTAACTTGTAGAGCCTGCTTAGCTGTGATAGTTTGCCTTTTAATTTCGTTATATATATACTAATGCCGTGAAATTTTTCATATATTCAAAACCATTCATTAAGCTGACAGGGGGCGGGAGACACACTTGACCATAGCAAAAATTTGCACTTTAAAGCTAAATATTTCACAAACAATAAAAATATTTTTGAACGACCTTTCCAACGACACCCCACACCATGAGATAGACGAGAAAAAAAAATACATCTCCACTTTACTTTTGTAGGGGACCTTAAAAAACAGACAGCCATGGCGAAACTATAAGGATTCTTTGTTGATTACATTTAACCCTAAAAAGATGTGACTTATTTTTGGGGTTAACGATCGCTAGTAGTGTTCTTACTTGAAGTACGAGTTAATCTTTTACATGCATCTAGTCAGGTACATAATTTGGTATTATTGTTATTGCATGAAAGGTGCCGCTAAAATCTTATCAATTTATGTCTGAGCGCATAATGATAAGCCGTTTTGGTTATAACTGACCGGACTAATCTTTAAAGAATAGATCCACAAGTAAGTAGTGAAATAAGTGGCTGCTCAACTTAATCTTAGGTACAACATAAGAAGAGTTCTTTGATTGAGGCTGGTCAGTATATCAACGTAAGATTGTGTAACATAGAAAGATAACGGATCAACAAGTTGCTCGAGGTGTCAATTATCTTATTTAAATAATAATAAAAAGATTTTATTAATCTTTAGAGTAAATTAACAAGCTTTTATACACGTTCTGTATCGCAATCGCAACAGTCTATTTTATTAGTAACCGGGCAGTAATTGTTGGTCTAGGTGTCATTATTATAAATTAACGCAACGGAGGGAATAATAAAGTGATTTATAATCCTTATGAAACTACTTAGCCAACCAGTATTCTATACCTACATTGTCTCGCGTAAAGTTTATTTGCATTAACACAAGATTGGTGACCCCTGCACCGGAGGGTGTGTTCAGTTTGCCCTCTGTAACCCTCTGAGCTTCGTCAAGGTCGGCGGGACAACCGCTCAAACTTGCTCTCTAGTGGGCAAGATCAGGATCAGACGAACCGACTCATTCATACGGAATCATCATCAACAGTAAATTAATAATACATTCATAATAATACTTTGCTATATCTGGCCCTTTCATTTAATATTATCTACTCTATCTCTATTAGTGGTTTAAGTGTTCTGCATTGTGAATCGTAGTATAGAATAAAGCTGTTTTCAGACCAGCGCGATTTGTCGCGCGATGCGACACCGGTTATTGTTATACCGTGAAGTTTTGTATTGTTCGTATCGCGTCGCGCGACAAATCGCACTTGGCTGGAAAAGACTGGGTCGAATGCCACGATGACCAAAATATAAAAATGATTTGTTTTTAAATAACAGATTCATTTGTAAATATTTTTTTAAACTTCATGACGAGACTGTGAGATCCTGTGATTCATATAAATATTATCTACTCATGTTACACTATGTTCATTGGATAATATATATGGATATATATATATTCACTATGTTCATTGGAAGTTATAGCGATCGGTCTTAATTAAAAGTCCATCAGGCATACATGCAATTTATAGTAGATTTTCAATAATTCAATAGCTAGGTCAAGTGAAGGACTATCGATCGCCCTAGATATTGTGTTATCGACCAGTGTGGTTACTAACCTGCTAAAACTAAACACTGAACCGCAGTAACTATTGATTTTCTAGAAACGTGGGCATTACACAATACTGGAATAGTACACGAAGTCACAAATACGAAACAGTGTAATCAAGTTTCATTGGCGGAAAACTTTAAAGTCATCAATGAAAGACAATAAATTGTGTGCGTAGAAGTAGAGGGGACACTGTCTAGAAGATTTACTCCATTTTATTTCTTTTGTATCATGCATTCATGACTTGTTTATAATCACTAGTTCGAAAAGAGTCTTAGCAAAATATTACAGTTACTATGCGAATGTCGTAACTTTACACCAGCTCTCGATGGAAATTTTTAATCGGAAGTATATCTGATTTGTTGTTGATAAGATAACACTCCCACTTGCATGGAAAGCGTGATGTATTTGTGCATAATGATGAAAACATGAATTATTGTTATCTTTTATCGCATCGCCTAGGAAAGGTACAATAATTTTCACAATGTCTTCTTACCAATAATAGTATCGTAACATAAGTCAGGTCTGTTGCAAAGGAGCGCTAATTAAACATCGGTTGTTTTTGTGGGTGTTGGATTGCAATTCATGTGGCAATTATTCGCCGGCCGCCATAACTGCACTTGTCTGTACGGAAAGATCCATGGGCCGCGGAACGTTCGAGAATCGAGAACTCCGCCGCGTCTACCCCGGGACCTGCCTGTTCTTCACGGAATATTCCACCGACATTTTTGAAGTGAATTACTTCTTTAGCGGCGGTGTGCACTTTTTTTGGATGGGTAAAAAAATTTAAACTCGCGTTAGGACGTGACCGTAAGATCCGTTGCCTAGCAACCGACAAAGTACTTAAATATCAAAATAAATAGTCTTTGACATTACGTAAAGATTGCGAGGTAAGAAATTTTACCTATATTGATGGGTAAAAAAAAGCAGTCGAAACATACTTCATGAAAAGTGTTTAAATAAATTGTTTATTTTTGTTAGACTATATTTTGAAAATAAATAAATATAAGTACTACTACTACTACTAATGAATATTGTATTTAACCACATTAATTATAGTACTGTTATACTGATAAATAGGGAATGCAATCTCGCGATATTGGGGCTCAGGCGAGATCTCGCGAGTTTATGAATAGCAATACCGCGAGATCTCGCCAATTTCGAGATTTCGCGAGATTGTCAGCTTTGTGTGTTTATTCTTGCAAATAATCACAATATTTGAATAAATTAGGAAAAAAATTATAAGAATTATAGGTATTTACGAAAAAACATTTATTTTTACGAATATTTTCAATAAACTTTTATGTATTTAACATTGTTTGTCGTATCTATCTAACCTTTTTTTTTTAATAAACTTTTAAGTAGTCTAATCAAATAAGAAATGAAATAAACAACCAGTCTTCTCTTCTAATATCAAACAAAAGTCTTTTAATAATAAAACAGTTATTTTATAACGAACGAGAAGTCAAAAACTAAAATGAAACTCATTAACTTAGTTGAGTTGACTATTAAACTGAGATATTATTATCAACTAAAGAAAACTACACCTACTCAGAGATCTATTAGAAATTAGAGATTAACTAACAAAATATACCAATCAATCATCGCGTTGCCGCGCTTCGAATAAGACGTTTTTATGGTCGAGTGTAATCTCGTTAAACTCGCGAGATCTCGCCCATTTTTCGGCCGAGATTAATCTCGCTAAAAAGGCCGAGATCTCGCGAAAACGAGATCTCGCGTGAACGAGATTGCAGTCCCTACTGATAAATAAAGCAATTCGTGCGAAATTATTCCCTAACCACTCCAAAATATTCAAAAATGCACAACGTTAATGTTCCAGTTTTCACTTCTGCTGGCACTCCCGGAGTAGTACAACCCGTTGTTTTTTGTTTGACTGAGTGACGTGTGTATGCCCCTTTCGATACTGAAGGTAGGTTTACACAAGTGCGTTTGAGTGGCACCCGTGTCCCAAATTACGTGACGTCGCGCGTCGTCGACGTGGTGTGACGACACGCAATGTAGCTGGTTAGACAGAAACGCTATTTCTACCTGACTCTACCTCAGCTTTTACTTGTGTAGTCATAATTGAATGTAAACAAATGATAGATAGGTTCTCATTTACAAATTTTCCAGAGTTATATAGGTATGTATATAGCTAATTTACCTAGCTCTGGCGCTAGGTATGGTTATTAGCTAACCGCAGTAAGGTAAAAACAACCGCGATGTTTAGCGTTATGTCAATAATATTTTACGCAACATTAAGACAGAAACATTGCTGCGGTCACGTTCACATTATAATTTAGGTGATTCACGTACAGTTCGCGTCAAATAACTTTGCCGCTCTGAAGTAGGCTGCAAATGACTGCGCAGTAGTCAATCTGCTTTATAAAACAGTAGTGCGCATGCCAGCGCGCATGCGCAACCTAACTTCAGAGCGGCAAAGTTATTTGACGCGAACTGTATGAATGACGTTTTGTTGCTGTGTGAGTTGTGTGACGCAAAAGCTCCCGGTTGTGTGTGTGCCCGGGGGCGGGGCAGAGCTTTCGGGAACGCCGGCTGTGCCGCCGAGTGCCAGACAGTTTAGTAAGCGCACGTGATGCCGAGCACGCGCCTGCACACGTTAACAATTACACACAATTATTACAACTATGATAAAACATGTTAGGCACAACTGTCAGATTTCACGAGAAACTCCCGATGACTGCAATACCTACAACTGAATAGACACAAACTCAAAATGCCTATATCGATTGCCTGTGATATCCTATAGCGATATCATGTTATTGATAGATACTGGTATAATGGCGTTTTTAGATATTCATCTAATCAAGTTACATATTGCGCAATATTTTGCCAGATATTCATTAGATAGGTACTTACCTAAATATTAGAATATCGAAGACACACCTTCTTATACAATTAAATTCAGTATCTGATCTGATAAAATGCAAACTTACTTTAGTAAAAATAAACACGTGACTGCAAAGTGAGGAATGGTCCACAAAATCAAAGACACTGTTAGGTATCTGTCTTAAAATTAATAATGTTGAGCTGGGTTTAACAGTCCCAGCACTCCTAACCAAAATTGGACGTAGTTAAGCAGAAAGGACTCAATCCACACCAAGAGTCACGTGTGGATTGAGTCCTTAACTACGTCCAATTATGCACTGGAGGAATGTTTGTCATAAAGCAAAAATATTGTTTTGAGCACTGAAAATATACCCATACCAAACAAAATGTTATAGGACAATCCAAAACAAGATAAAGTTGAATGATGCAATCTCAGCTATTTTTTCTGTTAATGAAGGCTAAGGAAGATCACAGGGAAGTCCTAGATGAGACTCGCACAGACCAGGGAAGCATGGTAAAAAGGGAGGAGGCCTCAGAATACGCAGTACTTCACACACACGTCACACAGTCAAAAATGTCAGTGGAATATTCCGTGAAGAACAGCCTGCCACGGAATATTCCACTGACATTTTCCCGGGGTAGACGCGGTGGAGTTCTCGACTCTCGTGGAACAAGACTGCCAATGATGATGATGACCAAGGCTAAGGACCTCAAAAACCTAGGTAAGTGGCTAAGTGTAAGATTCAAAAATCCTGAAAAGGCTTCCTAGTCATACAGTAAAGAAAGATTCTAGATTTCACAATCTGTAAAAATATGTTAATGTTATTTGAGGAAAGCGTGATTCATTGAAGTCACGCCTTCTTTTTATATCTCTTATATCTGCGAGCTAAAGTTATAAAAAACGTGAGATTAAGAAAATGTAATCTTAGAAATAATATGACAAGTCATACTTTTATTACATTATTTTGTTATTACGTCGCTGACAAGACTTTATCGTAGTGGCCCCTGGACCATTAGATTCAATCAAGCAAGTCACAATGCGTCGGGCAAAACAGTTGTAGAATGACGTAGGTACGCGACCCGCCTACAATTGTTCGACATAATACAATACCTACACACCGCAAAACCACACGTCGAACTGGCGACCATCTCTTGTTCCAATCATTGTATTCTTAAATATTATTAAACAAATAAAACAGGTGAAGTATGCGAAATCATCCGGAACCGGACTATTACAGAGTCATTGGCTGCCCTCATGAAAAGCCAAAACGAACAAATTTTCAGTGGTACATTATGAAATGCAGCGATTAAACGACATTTACCTACATAATCTAGCTCATTAAACCTCCATTACGTATTAGGTGCACATGGCTACATGTCAAGCTATAAGTTACCAATTTAAGGCTTTTGCAGACCAGCGCGACACGAATACAATTTCTAAGAAAACTTCTCGGTATAACAATAACCAATAAACAATTCGCGCTGGTCTGCACTTGTGTCTGCACAAAGCTTTATGCTGATCTCGCATTGTAGGTATATGATTTCGGTACAAAGAGAGGTCAGCTTATACTGAAAAAATATAGCTTCATATGTAACCGTGTGTATAATTAATGTATGTCAATTGGTTTAAATAAATGCAACAGATTTATCTCAAAAATATGTTTTAAGGGCAAGATTACGAGTACATATACTTTACTTTGCTGATGGTGATCATCACGTTTCATTCGTATGAAAAGCTACTTTACTTGAAATAATTCCTAAAATATCATTAGATTATTTTTTTTTGAGGTATGAATAGTTCGGACATTTAGGTATAATAGATTGTCTATTTTAAATTGAAAATAAGCTTTTTATAGCAAATTTTTTTTTTTCTCCCGAATAAGTAGATATTGGAAATAAAAAGCAATAAGTACATATTTTTTATCTATACAAATAAATAAAATTGGTGTCTGTTTGTAATGTCAAAATAACAGCTTTTTACTAAATGGTTCTCTATTGTGTTACCTAACTTTTTTATCCATAATCTAAAGTATTACCTATAATTTTTTAATAATCATCATTTGTCCGAATGATAACTTGCCCGAACTTAATGTCACATAATATAACATGACATAAAATTGAAATCCCTAAATACATATTGCCCTGTTTGTCATAAATATTACAATCAATAATATACAAAAGGCTTAAAACTGTTTTCAATAGTTAAAAGTCCTAAATTCAAATTATTTCTTGTTTATTTATATTAATTGATTGTGAACATGTGGTTTTTTATTTCCCTGTAAGAAGTATGCAAATAAGCATACACCATACATGCAAGCATGCAGCATGCAAGCAAGCATGCAAGCAAACATGCATCATGCAAGCCAGCATACAGCATGCAAGTGAGCATGTAACATGTCATGCAGCATGCAACATGTCATGTAGCATGCAAGCAAACATGCAGCAGGCATGGTTTCTGTCACGGTTCCGGCGCTGCGGGTCTCCGGCGGCCCCACGCGAGCTTATCGTCGCAGATGGTTTAACGTTCACCACCGCAGCTTCGTCTTCCTTACAATCAATTACACTCTAGGGGTAGGGCAGACAAGACTGCGTGGAGTCGGATTTACAGCGATTCGTTTCGGTCACTATTTCACTTTAACTCAATTTTTTGCAAATGTTTTAGGACTAACCATTTTATTACTTATAAATGAACATTCGGTATAATACACATTATACGAATATAATATGTACAATACTTAGGACATATGACTTTATACCATGCAAAATTAGGAGATTCAATTATTATAGTACGCGATTTTATGACAGATTAGTTTTAGAAGTAAGATAAATTATGTAAAAAAAAATCGAATTTTTGAACATTATGGTTACTGAAGTTTATAGCAAACGTGTTATGGCTAATGATTTTCGGACAAAAAAATTTAGGAGAAGCAAGGGAGTACCATCTCTGAGATCCTTAGACTGTTGAGTCATAATTAGGTAAAGGTATTCAATCCTACCCTCATTTTAACTTTACTTTTTGGCGGCTAAAGCGCTACAGTTTCAATCTCAGTGTGGCCTACACTGAGATTGAAATGAAACGAAGTTAAGTTCATTTAGCTTCGCTCATGTAACTTACCGTCTTTTCTTATTTCGGTTCATAGTTCGCAGAGTGAACCGAACTATGAAAAGACGCAGTAGCTAGCGGACGCGCACTGCCACTGCCGCGGAGCTTAAACAGGCAAACGCGGTGCAGTGCGCGCTGTGTGTCACGTAGAGCGGAGCCTCTGGACACACCCCCAGACGAGACGTAGCGGACTAAAGTAGAGTCAAGCAAGGTCGTTGATTACGGGACCCGGCGGCCGGTAGCGGCGACTGCCCAGACCTGTTACAGCTTGGCAACACTCGCACTTAAATGTCGCCTAATACCAACAAGGATGTCAGAAAATAACCGACTCTTTAGATAGTACGCTATTTTTGATAGAACTTGTGCGGAATCTGAAGGTCAGGCTTTGCTTTTTACCGTAGAATGTACTAATAATTTAGTTGAGGCACTGAGGTTCTTTGTGCATACCTTTTTAGACCCAAACGGCTAAGTGAAAAGTAAATTCGATTTTTTCATAAATATTTTCTAGTAAACATGCATTGGAACTCTCAGTTTAGCGACTTCTATAGTTCATATTAGTAGCGCATGGCAGCTATTATAAGCGATTAGTTGCTTGATATAAATATAACAAATATAATGAAAACGTATAATGTTAAAACTGAAACAACCTTGGCAATTTCAGGATCCTAGTTTTGCACAAAACTTCCTTGTAAAATCGTAACCAGTAACTTGACACTTGTCATAAAGCGTTTTGACATGTCATTTTCATTTTGCTATGGTAAAATGATTGTTTTTAGCTTAGTTCAATAAGTATTGTGTACCTGCGTAACCTGGCTATTCAAATCCTAACAAAATATACAAAATATTCAAATTCAGTTGCAAACAGTCGACGGCTCAGTCGCTAGTGCTTGTATCGCGCACAGTGTGCACACTATCAACTCCACGCACACATGCTCGCCCAGGGAGTGGGGGGCCGGGGGGAGAGGGCAGACGGCGGCGCCGCGGCCAACCTTCTATATAAAACACTGCGCTGCCATCTGCAAGTTTCAATAGATAACTCGATTGCTGAAGAATTCGGTACGCGTTGTCAACATTTTATGTTGTCCAGAATTGCGAAAACTGCATGTTCTGCATCTTGACTAATAATAGCGCGGGAATTATAATTTTTTGAATGAACTCAGTGAACTGTAAACAAAATAAATTTAAATAACACGTCGGCGGTAAAATTGTGTCAATTCGCAGCTGTGTGCCATAGCGTTCGTGTGTTACTTACTGCAGGCCTGGCAGAAGGCGACATCCTCTAGTTATTACGGAGTGATGTGTACTATTTGCCGCGAACAACAAGAACCTGGATTTTAAAGAACAATTTCAATACACTGTCCTACAAAGTGCTATATTTCATAAACATTATCATTTTGACGTTCCTTGACAAGTTTTCAAGAGAAGAGAAGAGAAGCCAGCAGGATGAGCTTCAATAAAAATAACCCCAATGCGGTGGGGAAGATCATGGGCTACCTCAAGCAGCTTTCCACCGAAATGGTAAATTGATATTCAATGTATTTTATAGTTTTTTAAATTTAATTTAACCTACCCGTTAACCAAATATTAATTAAGTACATTGTTTTACCTTTATTTATACGTATTTAATTAACCCAAAATATTATAATGAAATCTCACTCAAGTTTTCTGTCATTTAAAGCTAAGCAATTTAATTTCTATAAACATCCTTATAGCCCCGATTATTATATAGCTAAATGTTACATCATTGAGGTACATACATTTATTTTTAATACGAACAGCATTACAAAATCGCACTAAGCGAGAGTTCTATATGAAAGCTTTGAAAAAGGCACACGGTGCAGCACAGTCGCCGGTTGCCGGACGTTCGATGCCGGCCCGCGTTGCCTGGCAACCTGGTGCAGACATTAATTTCCAAACGATTATTCACCGGAAAAATCTCCAATTACACAGTACAGCCACTGCCACTTAATAGTACAGTTACTGAAGAAAACAAATCTGCACGCGAACTGCAAGCGTGTCAAAAAGGCACGCAGGTTCGCTGCCTGCATTCACGGCCGCATTGAAACATGGCGGCCTTGCAAGGCCAGCTGCAACGGTAGATGGCGCCGATGGTTTAGCGATTTCTTTTTTCAAAACATGAGTGTATTCAAAAAGATCTTAGGAATAAATAATAACGTAATAGCTTTATTTCAAAATCTCATCATTAGCTGCTACTGGTACATCATTCAAATTTAATTGGAAAATCAAGTTTTTGATTTTATACTTAAAACTTTTCGAACATAATACATTTTCATACTAAAAATGTCTGTCTACAAGTCTCTTCATTCGTTATCGGACATCTGTTTTACCTTTATTAAAACTTTCAATGTGACACTAGCGCCATCAAGTAGCGTTCAATTGTAAACTTTCTTCTTGTCACACCAGTGTCTAAAAACTTTTCATAGATCCCAATAGATGGCGCTTTTGAATGTTATTCGCTTATATAATTACCATATTATCATCATATGGCGCCAAGTACAAATAATGGCTATGAAGTAATCAAGTTTAATGTTTATTTAAAACATCTAAATTCCAATCAGATACATTAAAAATTTATAGAAAAATAAAACCGGTCAAGAGCGAGTCGGCGCGCACCGAGGGTTCCGTAAGGAACTTCATTCGTATAGGTATTTAAATAGTTGTGTGCCCAGAAACTAGTCCTCTAAATTGTATGGGCGCCCATCATATTAGTGATCGATGGCGCCCATACAACTCGGGGTTATCTTAATTGTATGGGCAACTATGTATGTATTTTAGTTTTCAACTTTTTTATTTTTTGGAATTTTACTTTATTTGTGCTGTAAGACGTTGCTTTTTGCCAAATTTCATGATTCTAGGTCAACGGGAACTACCATATAGGTTTGCGACCCAAAACCTATAGGATACTTGAGCCGGTTGACCTAGAATTGTCAATTTTGGTTAAAAGCAAGGTCTTACAGCACAAGTAGAGGGAAAGTTCCGAAAAATAAAAAAGTTGACCGTTGATTTTTATACACCTAATAGGGACTATAGACCTCAGTATCTGGAATAAATTTCAACTTGCTAGGTACACCCGTTCCTGAGATCCTGAGAAAATCTCTGGTGACACATGGACAGACAGACGGACAAGAGAGTGATCTTATAAGGGTTCCGTTTTTTCCTTTTGAGGTTCGGAACCCTAAAAATGAAGTAAAAGCGTCACTTCTTGAAGGTCACAAGAGTTATGGAAAATAAACAATCGAGGTGAAGGTTCGAGGAATGGGGCAGGCCCATGTCCCTCCCTAATCGCCACATACCCCACATTCGTCATTGAAGCAATGTCGAGGTCAAACTATGAGTTTGTTTTTATTATATAAAAATGAAAACAAAAACAAATGCCTGCCTTGACATAATTGATCAAAATTAAATGTAAACTGTAAAAAAAAACTGGTCTATTTATAAACTATTTATACATATCAAATTATCAAACATTATAATATGGATCGACCTCCTGAAGTCAACTGTGATGATTAGATCTCAATACAAACACGTGAGCGTCTTAATGAACCGTGACTTTAATGTCAATCACGTCAATGTCTAGCGTTTGTAATTTAACCGATTGCCTGATATCCATGTGATTGATTTTACAATGTGTAAAAAAACCCTGTGTTTTTCACGGTACTTAACAAACCCCTCACGGATCGGCCGTGGGCCGGAGGGGTTTGTTAAGTACCGTGAAAAAGACTCTATTCAAGTAGTATTCAGAAAAAAAATAGTGAATTTTATATTGCTCTGGGGCGCGGGCGGTCGAAGGGTAGAGGGGGTCTACTTACAAGGCTCTGTTGAAAATTTGGTCATTTTGAATGAAATTTTGAATGAAATAATGTAATTATTTTGGTACCAAAAACGTGCAATTTAACAATCTACACACACCACTACAACAGTTTTTTTCAATGATATATTATTTTGGTACCTAATGTTATTGCAGTGCCTATGAGTCCTTTTCGGATCGGACAGTTTTTTTATACATTTTAAAAGTAGATTATCTATGTCAAAAATTATAAAAAATCCAACAAACTTATTGGGAAAAATACATTCGAGTCGAACAATGTATCAAGATTTAATAGTCGGTGTGTGCGAAGTTTGGGTACTTTCATTAAACCTTCGACATAAACTGATAAATAAACAAAAGAAAAAAACCCTAGTAATCAAAGCGATGTCATGCCATATCTCAATATTTTTATTGTTTGTTGTTAGCATTGATTTACCAGTGAATTTATAAAAATAAACAAATTTGGAGTACAATGAATAAAAAAAAACACAAGATAATTACAAGGAAAAAAAGTTACGATACATTTAGTAGCAAATCAGAGGTAATCGGAATAAAGACATATAAGTTATTAAATCAGCAGTTGCAACTAGTTTGAGAATCAAAATAATGAAGCCACGTCTACTACAACATTATATAAAACATCATACTGCCGTCAATGAACCATTGGTTACAGGTATGACATGCAAAGAAACTGTTTATACATTGTTTTATAAACATCATTATAACTAATGGACAATCGCACGATAACGTCGACAATATTTAATGTGAACTGTAGTGCTGGCTGTACTCGTTATAGGCAGGTCGACAGACTTGTCTTTTGTCAATTTATTCGCGAGTATTCTTTAAAGCGGACAAATTATGATAGAAGCGCGGATGTCCAGTGTAAAGTGGTGTCCGGAACAGGATTCTGAGTATGGATCGGGTCATGGCACTAACTACGCATATCAATAGGTTATCGAAACATGCAGTGGCCATATGCTAGCCTGTGGTCAATAAGCAATGTGTGTTTTCTTGATCTGACCTCCGACTCCTTGGGCTTACAATTCTTATCATCGGGACTTGACTTACGCACATTAGATAGCGGATATAATAAATGGGGTATGTTTGCGGATGATTACTCCAGTAATGTCTAGAGAACTTGAGTGACCGGTCTATTTAATTTAACAATTGGTGTGTTATAAACTTAAAACTAGCAGAAATGGTGTGATCAGAAATTGAACTGTATCTACAATAAATATTCTTTATAATTGCAGGGTGGAAGCGAGCAAGCTCGCCGAGGACAAGGCGACGAGGAGAGGTTGTACCGGACACGCGGACCTAAGTACTCTCGAGTACCTTCGAAGCCGACGCTTTCTGCTTCTACGACCTGCACCTCTCTGGCAACGTCTTGTGGATCCCAGGGGACGTTGGTGCCTAACTACCCAACAATCCCGGAGAACGTTACCACTGAAAGCAGCAGTGAAGACGAACAAGACTCGTTCGAGAACACCAGACGCCATTTCCAGCAACTTCGGCAGATTAGTCTAGGAAACGAGTTCAAGTACAAGATGGAGATGGAAATTAAAAGTGCCAAGGAGGAGAATTTGCGAAATTCGATTCCTTTTGTCAAACAATTGAGTACGGAGAGCAACAAAGTAAAAACTGACTACGCAATCAATGGGGATGTTCCGCCATATGTTCCGACAACTCAACGACTCTACCTGTGGACACAAGTAAGTTACATACTACATGTATTTATTATAATTTAGACGATGATGGGTAATTTGTCCTCCGTGTAAACATAGTACAATTTTTTACGCTTCCAATGCGTGGAAAAATGAAAAATTTAATTTACTAGACACACTTTCCTACTATAGTATAATAGACGATTTCGATAACACCTGAATTGCACTGAATGGAAAAAACAGTACTTATGTAATCTTAAATTTGTTTCCATACGAGAGAAACTTTTCAGTCAATAGCTATTCTCGCAACTATCAACACATTTGGACAACAGAAAACTCAAATATAATACAGTGATGTTTTTCATTGATATGATAAATAACTTTATTCTATTTATAGCCACATATAAGAGAAATGTAAGTTTATTAGAAGTATAACATACGTTTGCGAAATAAAACTGTTTGTACATTCCAGGTTATGTGCAATAGGTACACAGATCTGGTAAAGTTAGGACCCTACGTATACTGAATGTAAATAACTTTATAACATACATACATGGGTGCAGGGGCGGCAAAGGGTACATAATAAAAGGCAACCTCCCACGGAACTTCATAGCTTTCTGGATAAAGTTCGCGAGTATACGTATACCAAAAAAATACCGGGTTTTGTTGTGGATTGATAAATTACTGTGCATTTCATTGTTACTCTATAATATTGTGCAAATAACCATGTCACATGTAGGACCACAGGTGCCAGTTTAAATACGCCACGTGTATCTTTTGTGCTAATCGGTATAAGGATTTTGTCAGGTTTTAACATTTGGTTTCTGCTTTGTTTCAGCTCTTGGCCGCATTCGCTGTGTCTATGGGTTCGTTGATTGTCGGGTTCTCTTCAGGCTACACTTCGCCTGCATTGATAAGCATGAACGCCACCTTGCATATGACTAAAGAAGAGGTAAGGTTCCTTTTAAATTGAAAACATAACATAAAACGGTTAGATTAGCATCATCAACAGTTTATCAACGTCTATTCGTTGGATAAAAAGTTTTCGATCGCAGTATAATGTCAGCTAATTAGGAAGATTAAAATTGCGGCCTCTCGTCATTCTATAATCACTTGCGTGAATAAACTTGCGTGATTAGATGGATTTCATATTGATATTATTTACCCTTGTTAAAGAACTGGAGTTTGAAACAAATCATTTAAATACCCGCGTTTCGATTACTATCTAATGTTTTTACTCAAATAATAATAATGTTATTTTCTTTCTATTACAGGCAACTTGGGTCGGCGGTCTGATGCCTCTGGCAGCTTTGGTGGGTGGCATCGCAGGAGGGCCTCTCATAGAAGTTATTGGAAGACGATGGACCATCATGGGAATGGCTTTACCATTCTTCCTGGGTTGGATTCTGATAGCAACTGCGTCAAATGTGTTAATGGTATTTGCTGGACGAGTTTTCTGTGGAGTATGCGTTGGAATAGTCTCCCTCGCTTTCCCAGTTTACCTCGGAGAAACATTGCAGCCGGAAGTACGGGGTGCAATGGGATTGCTTCCCACGGCCTTTGGTAACACTGGAATTCTACTATCATTCTTTGTGGGCAGCTATTTGGACTGGTCACAACTAGCATACTTCGGAGCCGCACTACCCGTACCATTCTTCTTGCTTATGCTGCTAACACCAGAAACTCCACGCTGGTTTGTTTCCAAAGGACGCACCGATGATGCTCGAAAAGCCCTGCAGTGGCTGAGAGGAAAAAATATAAACGTTGATAAGGAAATGAAGGATCTCACTCGGACACAGGCAGATTCGGACAGAACAGGTGGCAATGCCTTCAGACAACTGTTTACTCTTAAATACATGCCAGCTGTCCTTATATCTTTGGGATTGATGTTGTTTCAACAGTTAAGTGGCATAAATGCAGTAATTTTCTATGCCGCGTCAATTTTTAAAATGTCTGGAAGCACTGTTGATGAAAATGTATCAAGTATCATAATAGGCGTAGTCAATTTTGTATCGACATTTATAGCGACCGGTATGATAGACCGCTTGGGTCGTAAGATGTTATTGTACATTTCTTCAGTTTCTATGATTATTACACTGGTAGCTCTGGGAGCTTACTTCTATGTTAAGGAAGCAGGAGTTGACGTCACCGCTTTTGGATGGCTGCCCCTCGCCTGTCTTGTTATATATGTACTTGGTTTCTCAATTGGCTTCGGACCTATTCCGTGGCTCATGTTGGGCGAAATCCTGCCATCTAAGATCCGCGGTACTGCCGCATCCCTAGCTACTGGATTCAATTGGACGTGTACTTTCATAGTCACTAAAACATTCCACAATATTATTGACGCCATTCATATGTATGGCACAGTGTGGTTGTTTGCTGTCATTTGTTTAATCGGATTGTTTTTCGTCATATTCTTTGTGCCTGAAACTCGGGGGAAGAGTTTGGAGGAAATTGAAAGAAAATTAACTGGGGGTTCGCGTAAAGTACGGAATATTAGCAGCAGTAAGCTACCACCAAGTGGGTGCTAATTTCGGATTTCGCCTAATGTGTAGGAATAATGTACATTCCAGAATCATGATATGAACTGTGTTAGGAAGCAAATGTTAGAATATGTAATAAGGCAAAGCACTGAATCAGTGCGGGCTGAAGACTGAATGGGAATGTAGCCATAAGTTTTATTTAATAGTTGTTGTAAATAATAAGAAATTAGAATAGTCCTCAAAATGTCTTGAAACAGTTCCTTTAGTTGTATAATTTTAGTAGCATTCCGCTCTGCGACGGTGCTCGCTATTATTTTAGTTCCTTGATAACAATGTATTGGATCTGTTTTGGAAGACTCACTCATATTTATAAATATCGTGTAATAATTTGTACATAGAAGAACAATAACATATCCTATAGAGCTATATATTTTACTGTAAAATCTATTTAGAATGTGTAAGTAGTTTCAAACCACTCATTATGGAGCTTGCTTGGCATACATTTTATCAAATAGATCTGTAACCTATATTTAATAATGGTCATGACAAATCTGATTTAAGTACTGTAGTAACCAAATAATTATTTTAAGTTACTAGTAAAATACTATTTGATCTTCCGCTCATTATATATTAAGATTCCGTATATTATGGAGTCGGTATTTATTGTTGTTATTTTTAATACAAAATAATTTATAATTTACGCTTTTGTAGTTTTATTTGTCTGTTTCTTCAACACTTTCGGGTCGTTCGGATTGACTTTTTGGCCCTAGTTAAAACAGTTTTATTGAACACCCAAAACGCAACGTACAAGACGCGCGCCTCGGCCGCATGTTGTATACTACTGAGCGCTCTGTTTAATTATGTTCCTGCAAGGACGTTACAATGAACTAGGAACCTACCTACTGTTCTGTAGACAGACTCATTATAAATACTGATAACAGTATGTTGTTGTACTGGATGATAACATTCACGAACGTAATAAAGCGCCCTCATCTTCGAAGTCAATATTATGAGTATTTTTTATGAACTTGTGAGATGCTGATTATACTTTATGACAACGAATGACAGTGCTATTCAGCTTTTAGCACTTCAGTAGGACCTACTGGAATAACATACCCTCGAAAACCTTCTGATAGGACAAAAAAGTAGGTCCACGAGAAGACATTACAGTCGAATTCCCAAACGAAACTCAATTTTAAGTCACTGTTAACTCTCATACTGTTTCTGTCAAGTCAAAACTAAAGGCAGGTTTATACGAGCCCAGTAATGAGACAGTACAGTCCAGCGCTGACTTGCAACTAGGCTCGTGTAGACACTACTTTCACTTTCAACCCAGTCCAGTGACGACGTCGCGCCCTCAACTCACTCCAGTTGACTTACTGCCGATCTCGTCTTCATGAACCCATTGATTGGTTCTGAAATTCCGAGTCACTGGGTCCAGTCACTGCCTTCGTATAAACCAGGCATTAGTCAAAAGCCTACGCTTTTCCTACTAAAAATATCTTAGAAATAAAGAAATGATAAGTTACAAAGGACAAGCCCAAAATCCATTAACTGATTTACTTTGTTCTTATTCATGCATACATCATCGCTATTCAGCCAAGATCGGTATGTACTGGTAACTAGTTATCTATCTACAGGTCTTCATATGTCTATTTTAAAATTATTTAAATAAGATATAAATTATTTAAACCTTGTAACAAAGGGCCTTAGAATCTGGAATTTGAACAAAGACATAAATGATCAGCTGTGAAAAAGAATGAAAAGCCATATATTTAATTATAGATGAGGCTTGCAGTTATAATTTTATTTTGTTATCTTCATTTACACTTTATTATTATACATAACCTTGGTTATTGTTAAAGGTATTTTCTATTCATAGCATCTCGTGCCCTTGGATTAGTTTCACGAATTCGTAATGGCAGATTTTTCTCTCATACAAGAGGTTATTGCCATAAATAGGTGAAAAAAAACTTCACTACTGTTGTGCTTAGAAGCATAATCAGATGTGGCGTCAGCAGTGATAGTTGGGATGGGACTAAACGACAAATAATTATCTGAAGAAATCTGTAATACAGTTTTATGTGAAGGACTGCTCACAAAATTGTGCAGTCATCGATTACGCAATGTAGCAGCTTAATGATATATTGCCAACCTTTGATAGCTAGGCGTTTAGCACTCGAAAAACAAACAATACAGTAATTTTATTTTTTGCAAAAACCTTTTTAAAAACAAGCTTTAATTGAACTAAAAATCAACAAATAAAACTTACGTAAACATAGAACTTTAATATTTTTTAAAGCTTGAGGCTTATTTTGAAGTGTAAGAAGGACGTTCACGCCTCAAGATTTAAGAAAATATTAAAGTTCTATGTTTACGCAAGTTTTATTTGTTACTTTTTAGTTCAATTAAAGCTTGTTTTTAAAAAGGTTTCTACTAAAATTTTATTTTATGTTTTTTAACATTACAATTTGTTTAAATATATATTCTATCACCATATCTATTTACTTGAGAGGTACTAACGTAAAGACAAATCCAACTAACCCAAACACGCATTCACACAAGTCATGGCGTGAAGCCAACCAAGTTGCTCTATCCAAGTCATGCTATACTTTAGAACGGGCTACCATAATTGAATACGTATACAAAATGTTGTACCTGTGCTGTTGACCGCCGCTGAGGAGATCTCTCGTATGGAGCCAATCGTGGGTCAGCAGACAGGTCAAGGTGTTTTGCGTATATAAAATTTACTGTTTGTGCTGTTGACCGTTTAGGAGTTCCCTCGTCTGGAGCAATCCCTGGGTGCAGCACCGAGGTCATGGTGAACTAGAGAACGGGCTATCATAATTGAATGCGAATATAAAATTTTGTCTCTATGCCGTTGACCGTTTAGGAGTTCCCTCGTGTGGACCCAATTCTGGGTGTAGCACCTAGATCATGGTGAACTTTAGAACGGGCTATCATAATTAAATGCGTATATTAAATATTCTTGTCTGTACTGTTGACTCTTGAGAAGTTTCCTCTTCTGGAGCCAACCCTTGGTGCCGCAACCAGATTAAGGTGAACTTTAGAAGGGGCTATCATAATGGAATGCGTATACAAAATTTTGGCTCTATGCTGTTGACCGTTTAGGAGTTCCTTTGTCTGCAGTCAGGACCCAATCCTGGGTGCAGCACCTAGATCATGGTGAACTTTAGAACGGACTATCATAATTAAAGGCATATATAACATATTGCGTCTGTAATAGTGACCGCTAAGAAGAGCCTTCTTCTGGAACCAATCCTGGGTGCAGCAGCCAGGTCATGGTGGACTGAAGAAAGGGCTATCATAATTAAATGGGTATATTAAATTTCTTGTATGTACTGTTAACTATTGAGAAGTTCCCGTTTTCTGGAGCCAACCCTGGGTGTAGCAGCCAGGTCATGGTGGACTTTGGAACGGACTATCATAATTAAATGCGTATATTAAATTCCTTGTCTGTACTGTTGACTGTTGACGAGTTTCGTCGTATATACATTGTGTCGCCTACGCCATAACTACGCGTTGCCTACGGCTTTGCCGCGCGTTATCTCTGACTGTGCTACGTGTCGCCTACGCTTTTGCTACGCGCTGCTACGCGTTTGCTACGCGTTTGCTACGGTTCGCCTACGCCAATACTACGCGTTGCCTACGCCATTGCTACGTTTCGCCTACGCTTTTGCTACGCGTCGCCTACGCTTTTACTACACGTCGGCTACGCTTTTGCTACGAGTCCCCTACGCCTTCTGCTACGCATCGCTTCAACCTTTGTTACGCGGCTTCGTGTGAAATACGGAGACGCTAGTTTTATTTTGCGGTCACAAACGAATTATAGTGATTAAAGTTTTATCTGTACCTACTTTTTTCTCAATACGCCACCGATTTCTGAATTTAACTTTGTTGTGTACATTATGTAAGTCGTATATTACGCAAAGTGATATTGTGGTGGAAACTAGGGATGGGCCGACTATGACTTTGGCCAAGCCGATCATGCTTTCGGGTAAGTTCGGATGACATCGGCAATGTTCGTGACTACGCTTTTGGCGCGTAAGAACTGGTGCGCGGCGCCCGGCGACCAGGCGGACTTGTCGGTAACTCGGTACATCATAGTCTCATAGCACTCATTCATAAACGAAAAAGAAATTCAAAACATATTTTTTAACAATTTTCATTTCTATCACCGTCTTTTAAATTAAGCATATTAATACGAGTAAAAAATGGGCCGACTAGTCGGCGGTTTTAGCCGAATAGTCGCCGACTATATGGTCGACCAGTCGGCTTTCCCGACTAGTCGACAGGTCACTAGTGGAAACTAAGTAATACGAATGGATATTGATAAACCCTATTAGCACATAAGGAACGTTCAATTAAACATAGTTCTATAGAATCGAAATGAAAATGTTATTTATTCAATCAGTGGAAAAGAATGTGAAAAACATCAATAATTTTCTTGTTGACAGTATCTATCTGTATGCCCTTTTATAGCTTTCCATCCAGACGTCGATATGTCAACATGTGGAACACATGCTGAGCGATTAGGTAGATCAATAAAAACTGTTTATCACACCTTTCGATCTCATACGTCTGTAAACAAATTACAATCAAAGCAATTAATTAAAAAAATTATGTATTTTTCTCAAAATTTTGTTCTTGATCATTTGAAAGTTTACTCATCTTGAGGTTTATTTATAAACGTTGCTTAAAGTTAAGTAATGATTAACGACTGTTTAACCATCAATTTTTGACGTTTGAACGTCACTTAACTTTAAGCAACTTTTGTAAATAAACCCTATATTGTGGTGAGAAAAAAATCTTTATCTTAATTCATATTAAACTTTGTAAATTGGTTTAATAGTAATTTCAGCCGTAATTTTTTTTTATATGACTTTGGTTATGAATTACTTTTACTGATGAAAGCTTTTTGTAAACGATCAGAACAGAAAAAAATATGCGCAGTATTAAGTTCCACGAAATTCGCACACTTTACTGCGCATATTATTTCATAATGCTTGTCTATTAAAGAAAAGACAATTCAATTGCTCAATTCTTGGTATATCCGAACAATTGGTGATACATTGCGTATTATGCAAAGCATGTGACAGGCGTTTTTTTTTTTAACTTTTATCGCTTCTGCACGTTTTTTCGGGACTTAATAATATCATTGTTAAAGCCAACATTTATTAATTTCAGTGTGCGCTGCGCATGTTCATGGAAAAAATATTTTACAATGCAAGCAAAGATTATGAATGCATTGAAAATTAATGTTAATTACTTATTAACATACAGAAAAAGCCGTGAAGAATTAGTAGGCGAGTACGGACTTTAAAATAATTGGAATTTGCAGCATGACATGGCAAATTGGACCGCAATAGAAAGGTCTAGAAACACGTTATAATTTATATAATGATATTTATCAAATTCGATAAGGAAGACTCTCACTTAGTTTTAATGATGGTCTGGCAGTTTGTGTAGTTTTTGCGGCCTACCCAAATGACCTTTCTTTGGTATTATTCGTCAAGTTGAGTTCTGAGTTGAGCTCCACGATTACTGACAAAATAATGCTTGCACTGACTGGACAGGTTCACTCAAATCTGTGTGGTTCTTTCCTCAAAAGACCATTTCAGACACCAATCTACATGGTCCTCATAATTATGGCCTGACCAAGATTATGTCTGGACTTTAAAAGAAACTGTGACCTCTGAGTTTGTTTCGGCCTCTCTTCTCAGAGTAGTCGGATGGGAAACGCCGTACTCATCTAGCAATTTTTTTATATTTCTTTTTAATTTGACGTGTAAAAGTGATTCCAATATCCTATATACAGAATAAACAATTTCATTTCATATATTTGCTATCTTTGGTTTAGTGATAGCAAATGCGGTTCAAGGGGCCTGGTTTCGATTCTTATGTGACAATTTATTGTGAGTGTGGATATAGCAAGCAGTATCTCGGAATGGTGAGAGGTCATCTATTTCTTGTATTGTATTGTATTGTATTTATTTATTTGCCTAAAACATGGTATACAAAGGTGGTACATGAGTTAAGGATGAGATCATACATGTTTTGCTTAAGACTAAAGCATGCAAAATTATTAACACAACTTATGTTCAAGGTATTCCTTAATGCTATAAAAATTATTATCATTTAGCCATTTAAACAAATGAATTTTAAACAGTCTGCTATTTAGTAATTTAAGTTTACATGGTAATTTGTTATATATACGTACAGCCATAGCTAAACAGCTCTTACTATATTTTGTTAATCGAGGGATTCCATCTAAAACAAGTCTAAATTTGTCACGCCGATTCCTAGAGCTTACCTCTGCAAGAGTTCACTGTCATATAGTACATTCTCTGCAATAAAATCCACTTATACGAGACTAAGGTAAACTGATACATATACAATATGCAATAGCGTCGTATGAAGAAGGTAATAGGGGCTCCCGATAACGAATTACCTGTTATATATTCATATTTATATTGGTGTTAATTGCAGATCTGGTACAGCTACAGGAAAATACTGGGTTCTATTTAATAAAACTTACAAATTGTAATATGTAAATTGTAGATGACAGGCTACAATTCTACAAGTTTCTGTTTAATAAAAATTACAAGTTACAAATTTGTCATGGTGGAAAATATACAAATTTGTAAAATTGTACCCACAATTTTACATATTTCTGTTTAATAGACATTTTCACTTTGTAGCACGCGTAGCATGAGTACCGTTTTGTCGACGGAAGAGTAGACAAAAATGACATTCCATTTAGACAGTACGACGGCAGCAAAGTAGAAAGAGTCAACTGCACTTTTTACGAAATTCACTCTTTTACATAAATGACTCAGAATTCTTAGTTTTGTCATAGAGATTAGATTCTCAATTTTGACTGATATAAAGACAACTACAACAATTTTTCTCAAAGTGTCGAATAACCGTATTTTGGAACAAAAAAATATTACATTAATATTGGCCTTAACCATTTCCTTGGTAATGACCTAATTAACTAAATGATGTAAAATATGAGATGATAAAGATAGCTTTGTTCTTCTATTAATTCTGTAAAATCATGAGTTTGTAGATAACCGTATATACTTTGTGGCCGTCGAGTAGAAAGTTTTCTACTGTCTTTAGCATGCCGATTACAAAATGAATTGTCTTCGCTATCTTAGACGACTGCCAGTTGTCAGTGTGATTTTGACAGTTTGGGATAGAAAACTTTCTTCTAAAATAGTCTACTTATAAAAGGACCTAGACAAAGATCGTTAGAAAGAAAGACAAAATGACAGATTGTAGAAGGATTTCTACGGTGCGATGTCAAAAATGGAGAAACGAAATGTCACTTTGCATAGAAAGAGCTGTGTCTACTCTTCGTAGAAATAGAAAGCGTCATGCTAAGCCTGCTGGTGTATGTTTACATAATTGTAGGGAAAACTACTTTATTGAAAACATAATTGTAATTACAAGTTTACATATTTTGTAAATAGTAACAGGTGGTCTCACGATGTGTCAAAACAATTTTGTGTCTCAACCTAATGACTAAAGAAATTTAAATATTATAAGCAAAAAAATGGTTCTAACAACGAGTAGTGAAACTAGTGATGTTTATGTGATTGAACGGAAACGGCGAGTTTTTCGTAAAAGGATAGCTCCGTGAGACCACTAAAATTCTAAACTCAAGAAATCTATCCTCGTTTATTAAAAATCTGCACCAAAAACTCACATTTTATGTATACCTAAATAAAATTGTAACTTACAACTAGGTACATATTTTTAAATAGAATATTGTCATCGAAATCTAAAGGCGTTTTCTACATAATGTGTAAATGTTTATCAAACAGTATATACATATACAATTGTGATAATTGTAAGTTATTTACTTGTAAGTTTTTTTACATATTTGTAAGGTTTATTAAAAAGCACATGTAACACTTAACAAATATGTCACTTATGTTTATTAAACAGGGCCCTGGTACAAATGAAATAAGACAAACATTAATAAAAATAATTCAGAGATCTATCTGTTTTGCAGTGACAGCAGTTATTTTGATTAATGATCAATATTAAAGTTACTTCATCTAGCTAGGGGAATGCACTTCAATTTAAACCGACATGTAAGTTAGTGACTATACTCCATTTAAAATAAGATTAGACATTTTAACAGTCCGTTCAACCACTTTTGACTTTATTGTTATACCGTAGGCATACGGATGGCATTAAAAGCAAAAAAGAAGCCCGATTTGACGTTTCTCATTATACATACATGCCGCGATAACTTTATATGAACGTCTATGAAAGAAATATAAAAAACAAATTCATAATTCTAATTAATTACTATGTTAACCATACACTATAACAATGGGTATCATTCGTAAGCACCAAGTTTCACTTTATATTGGAAAAATCCACTCGAAAACACGAATTAATCGTTGATTAATATTCCGACAAGACGTCATTACAATGTCATATCTTTGGGGTCGTTACCGGAGTCTTGTAACCGTTTTCAAACCGAATGAAATCGATGTTTTGAGAAATCGATTCCTTATACAAACATTAGGTACATTTAGAAAAGCGAGAAACGTATAATTACTGTATTATTAAATGTTAAAACATATCTGATCACAAATATGGTCCCATTAAAATAGATAGACAAACTTCTAGAAATCATTCAGACCACCAAAATAAGGACAATGGTAAAAAAAACGCATTAAGTATTCATATACTTACAAGAAAAATAATTCAGCTAACGAAAATACACTTAAAGTGTTGGTAACCCAATGCCACTTATTATTTAAGGTGAAAAAAAAAACACTTTATTCAGTGTATTTTTTTGCTTGGATCTTTGATTAGACGTATTGAACGCTGAGTTAAAATTTGGGATTTTTTATTTTAATGGGACCTAGTATATAGGTTTAGCTTTATTTTGACATAACATTACCGTGTGCATAAATGCGGTAGTGGGGCGCGTCATTTTTGAGTGGACAAGCTTTAGCAGCTAGATCAGAGTTGCCGGGAATCGATCTGAACGGCGTGCAATTGGAGAGGTCTATGTCCAGCAGTGGACTGCTGTAGGCTGATGATGATGACGTGTAATAAAACGATATGCCTCGAGAATGCTGTGCTGCTGGGGAGTTTGTTGCGATACTTCTTCTTCCCAACTAAAGCACTAGGAAGTGGTGAAGGGTGGGCGTTTTTGGGGGACTGTCTTATGTAATTTTGACGTTCGAAAAGTGATGATTCTCAGCCTAGTTTGAATAAATGACTTTTGTATTTTGAATCCGTTTCAAGCAATGTCAATAAATTGTCGATTACAAACTATAACTTTGATAAATCGATAGGTTTTTAAAGGAACCGATTTTTTTTCCCATCACTACATAAAGTATTTTGATAGGTGTCAAATCGGCTTGTTAGTTTGTCGCGAGATTTAATATCTAATCTTATTTCAAATGGAGTATAGTGACTACTGAAAAATACATCGTACCATAAAACCTAATAAGAAACTACAACGTAGGTTAGTTCGTAGGTGGCTATTATAATATAGCACAACAAATTAGTACCTCGATTTTTATGGAAGTAGACAAAATAACTAAAAGCTATTGTCATCTATACGATACTTTTAGGATTGCTAATTTGGATCATACAAAACAAATCTTGTATATTGATGTAGAATTTTATAGTGTAGCATGTTTCGAGGAGTCCGGAAAAGTTTTGCAACATAACAAGACTTTTTGACAGACTTAAAAAAAAAGGACTAGGTTATGCAATCGACGAGTATTTTTTTTATATGTATGTCGCAGATAGATTGTTGAATCCGCTGTTTTACATAACCGCTGGCTGTTTTGCTAAACAGCTCCGTTATGTAAAATAGCTGAACGTTGTTGCACCTGAAGTCCACGTTTAACAAAACTGCAATCCACCTTTGGACGTAATGCTGAATGGCATACTGCAGTCACAATAAGCGTTTGGGGTGGCTTCTAATGCCAAATCGGTTGCAGTAACTAATCTAGGGCACCCTGACTAAGTGGTTTAGGTTAGAACTGTGTAAAACCGCGCGCGAGTCAATCGAGCGCTACTTCCAAGTTGGTCGCAGTATTGGCTAATCAGAATTTTTAACCGACTTCAAAAAGAAGGAGGTTGTAAAATTGTGATGTTAGACTGTATGTATTTTTTAAAATGTATTTTCATCAATTTCTGGACCGATTTTAAAAATTCTGAGTTAGCTTGGATGATACGTATGTAATCCATTTTGCGTATCTTGATGAGGTTATAATTATTCCTGTTACTGTTGCTTACATAGTGGCATGGGCGTACCCAGCTTTTGCCCCAGGGGGGGGGGGGGGGGGCAATAGAAATTTCCCCCCGCACTTGTTTTACATAGCTAATATTGCTGCTGCGTTTGCGTATTTTTAACCGACTTCAAAAAGGAGGTTCTATGTTCGTCTGTAAGCTTTATTTCTATATGAATTTTAATCTAAATTTTTTCAAAATTGGTGCACAATTGACGAAAATATAAATAAAAATTCATATAAAAAAAGCTTACAGGCGAACATTGAATCTCCTCCTTTTTTAAAGTCGGTTAAGCATGATAGGCACAATATGAAAGGCCGCACAGCACGGTTTTTTCTAAAATTAATGCATAATACACATTGGAATTGTAAAGTAAGTCTTAACGTGAATGCAACATTACTTTTATCGACAACAGTATTTAGGCCTACAAAATCCAGGGGGGGCAGCTGCCCTCCCCTGCCCCCCTGGGTACGCCCATGCATAGTGGTATTTGAATAGGTGTAGCGTAATTAATATAACTAAAAAGCGAAAAATAGAAACTTGATAACAAACAAAAGCTGTTTTTTAGGTTTGACTTTGGTGTACCTAAAGTAGCTAGCGGTTATGTAAAACAGCGAATACAACAATCCATGTGCGACATGTACATCGTTTTCTCAGTGATTAGATACTGGGTCGATTTACGTGAGTCTTTTTTCATTTGGCAGAAAACGCGGTGGTCCCATAGCATTTTTATTAACTTGGCAAGCAGGTTTTGGATTAGCTTCTACAGGTTTTTAAATAATCCAGTTCGTCTATGATGAAGACACGAAGGTACAGAGACAGTTCGTGGTTAATTTTTTTAAACTGTTGTATTCTTTACATTGTATGTAGTGGTACGTACCGCAAAAAATTGAAAAGTAAAAAAAAAAATACCAAAAAATGATTAAAAGCCGTCAAAGTCAACGACTACAAAATGTAAAATAATTTTAGTTTCGGAAGTCGGTGGCAATATGGCATTATAAAAAAAAAACCGCCCAGCGACTTTCCTAACTAAAATTATTTTTAACTTTGTAGTCGTTTTGTTAAGTTTTTTTTAAGTTGATTGTTTTTGTTGTTAAAAGAACTCTTTTAAAGATCGAAATTTCAAAAATGAATGTTCAAAACGTACACATACTTCAAAAAGTTTCAGTTGTATTCCATTTAAACAACGAACTAACTAAACAATTATAACTTTTGAAATGATTAATTGAAATTTATCTACATCCTATTTTGAAGTCACCCAAAGAGCAATGGAGAGGGCTATGCTTGGAGTTTCCCTACGTGATCGAATCAGAAATGAAGAGATCCGCAGGAGAACCAAAGTAACCGACATAGCCCGAAGAATTGCCAAACTTAAGTGGCAATGGGCAGGACATATTGCTCGCAGAACAGATGGCCGATGAGGCCGAAAGGTTCTGGAGTGGCGACCACGTACCGGGAGACGTAGCGTTGGAAGGCCTCCCACAAGATGGACCGATGACCTAGTAAAGGCCGCAGGAATTCGCTGGATGCGGGAAGCACAGAATCGGTCGAAGTGGCGGTGCTTGGGGGAGGCCTATGTCCAGCAGTGGACGTCTTTCGGCTGATAAGATGATTTTGTGTTCTTTCTATGCGTCATGTTTGCCGCAAATAAACGTATTTTCTTTCTTTTTCTTTTCTTTCTATGATGACCTATTTTGAAATAATAACAGAATGGTTTGTTAAAAAATACTGGCCAAGTGTGTGTCGGACCGCGCACAATGAAGGGTTCCGTAGTTGGGTTGAATTTCTTCCAAGAACAAACTTAATATTGTAGTTGAAAAACATAATATAGGTATTCTCATATTTTCTCATACATTCTAACTGCAAATGTAAGTTTGTACGCGTAATATTGAGATATTTACCATGTTATGACTTCTTTAAAGGTTTTCCTGTAATATATAAATCCCTATAGAAATATTTTCTGTATTTTTAGTAGTTAGTAGTAAAGTGTAAACTTTCAAAGATTTTCATAAATAGCTTTAAAACTATTTATTTTAAAATAATTAGTAAACTATATTTGAAACCCACCTCGTAAGCATTTGATATTTCACGCGGTAGGTACAACTTGCTAAACTTAAAAAAATAAAATCTTTTTTGCCTCCTCAAAGTGAAACATTTTCAAAATTCATTTATTTGCGTCCGTGTTTGGGTCACAGGAATTCAATTTCAACTTAATCGGTCCATTAGATCCATTAGGTCTAAATGGCTGTGACAGACGGACAGACAAACACACGAGTGATCCTATAAGGGCTCCGGTTGTTCATTCAGACGTACGGAACCCTAAAAAAATCCTAACCCTTCGAGAAAATAAGCGTGATCTAATTTATTATGTTGTGTGTAAAGTAAAAAAATAAGTAAAAAATAATAAAGATAAAAATAAAAATAATAAGTGTAAGTAAAAATTTTTTGATCGTCGCACTATACAAAAACTATTTAAGTTGAAGTTTTATAGGACACCTATTTATTCCTGGGTTATTTACTATTTGGATACATTTCAGAACGTAAAGCTTTAGTACTATGTACGTGCTTTCGTGACTGTTACAACATTAAAAGTATGAAACAAACATGTCATGTAAAAACCATAATATCTATTTTAAGGCTTATGTTTTTTCCTCTGTACTGATGGTTCGAATAATGTTTTGAATCGTGCAGCCTCGAGCCAATCAATTTGTGCCCATATAAATCGCAGCGAGTGTGGCGAGACAAACTCATTTCTTCAGTAACTTATGTCGAGAACACATTCAGTGCTGTGGTGATTATTATTACTATAAGTGTAAAGTGATTTTTGTATGACCAGTTTAAAAATACTAATTCATCATGAAGATTTTAATGAGAGCAGATACTCATTACAGCATACAATACAGCAGTGAATATGAAAAACCGAATTATACCTTTTCACAGGTAGGATTTTTTTTTCTGAAAAATACAGTTCAATTTTTTTAATTTTTAATATGCGAAGCGCGTGTTATGATCGAAATTATATGATGCTTCGAAAAAAATAATCACAATTACTCTTAATTTAGAGCGACGTTAATATTTTGGTGTGCATAGACAATAGACACGTGATATGCTTTTATTCCGTTTGAAAGATATTTGATGCAAAGCCCACTAGTTTTGAAAATAGTCAACTGCTGACCAAATGTATTCATTCCTTTTTATGATTGCTGTTAATTCCGTGTACTAAAATGCGAGGCGACCAATTGTGCCTACTTAATTAATCTGTTGCTACTTGGTTAGCAAGCATTCAACTCAGTTTTAGTCCCTAGTAATTCACAGAATTGTGTAAGTAGGTGTTGCAAAATTATCAGTGAATTCCTACAATTCAATTAAAATTTGAAATGTCCAACACAAGTAGGTATTCACCTCAAGTAAGATTTCTTCGCATTTTTTCTGTTCAAGTCATGCGTTATGAATTGTTACGGCACATTACGTTATCGATTCGGTATAATTTTACTATAATAACAAATGTAATCAACAAAGTCGCCCTACCCATGACTAAAAACTTGAGAACAAAATACTTTTTAAATCATGCGATTTTAAAAACCTTTATACAGATTAGGTAAATAAAACGCAGTCATAGTCGGTCTAGTTTAAGAATTTTTAGAATTAAACATTGAAAGACTGGCGAAAGTTTTAGCAGATTAAGGGTCGGGTAAATGCCGGTGACCTTAGCCATACTAATGCGCATTGCCCTGACGACGCGCGACGCGCGGCAGTTCGGTTTCATGGGGAATATTTATTTTTAGTAACAAAAATATGAATATTTGAAAAAATCACAGAAATACTACGAATAATAGCAGAAATAGATAATAAAATAGTCTGTTAATACAAAAAAATTAAGAAAATTAAAAAAAAAACTTATGTAGTTTGCAAGTAATATCGTTTTATATGCTTTGAGAAGACATTACTTCCGGAATTTATTGCATAAAGTATTTTACTACAATACTTAAATATGGACATGCTATAATTGAATTGATGTATGCGTAGCGTACTAGTTTAACATACCTAAATTTTTTGCATAACTTACTTGCATTATTTGAAAGCGTAATAACAATTGTTGAATGTATATGCTGTTGGTGTTCTTTTAATAAATAACAGATTTAAACGTCACTAAAATCATATATCTGCGCCGTAACAACCATCATTGCAGACGGCAGTGCTAGGCGGAAAATTATAATTAGGCATGAAGTTCATAGCTTATCATAGCCTTACAGTCAAGCCTGACTGGTCAGCAAATAATCGCTGGCAATTTTGTTTCTACCTACACTTTTGACCACAGCAGTGACATAACATTTTTTCGACGTAAAAATAATAGCGTATGGATTTTACGTAGGTACCTAACGTGACATAACTTGATGAACAATAAATAAAAAACTGTTTGATACATTATTACGGCTTATTGGTGACTCGCCCGAATTAACTCGTACGAATCCGGACGAATCGACCATTTTAATAAATATTAGTTTTTCTTAACATAGTCAAATATTGATTTTGAAATCAGTATTGTTCTAATGTAAAACTGACATAATAAAGACTGACATTCTTTGATAAGGGGGTGTTCGTGCAAGTGTGTAATAATATAGTAGTAAACCCAGAAACATTTCCCAATCTTGATGCGTAAAATAAAAGCAAGTAGGATATCAGAATTGTCCATTTATTTACAGTGACGACGTGTAAGTGGACCCAATCAGAGTCAATGATTGCTTAAATTAATAGAAGGCGGTTTGCGTCGCACCGCACACGCCTCCCTGCAATAACGTCATGCTAATAATGAACCGAAAACATTGCGAAGCCGTTACTATTTGCATGATACGAGTAAAGTACTACTGACTACATCACTGGCCACATAATAGGATATGATAGGTAGAGATGTAGGAAGACTCTGTAATGTCGTACAAAAATATTTGTTGATTTAATTATTAGATGCAAACCTTATACATATTGCTCAGGAGCTAACGAATTATCAAGCCAAAATTTATGTAGTTTTGCATTATTATCCCTAAAGTTATATTTATGCTATATCCTCAATTCCAGGTTCTTGCTGCTGTGGCAGTTTCTATGGGCTCTATGATCATCGGCTTCTCTTCTGCGTACACATCTCCGGCCCTCGTGACCATGATGAACAGTACCGTCATCTCTGTCACAGAAGAGGAGGTAATTGACTTGTCGCCATGTATTAAATTAACTAGTAACATTTTAGTTTGAATGTTCAGCTCTGAGATGATTAGAAAATTAAATTAAATCATCTCAGGTTTAGATGATTTTCTTAATTAAAACCTTAACTTTTTTGTTGACAGGCTAGTTGGATTGGGAGCTTAATGCCCTTAGCAGCCCTCGCGGGTGGCGTAGTCGGAGGACCACTAGTGGATTATATTGGCAGACGCAGAACCATTCTTTTCATAGCGCCCCCTTTCTTTCTCGGTTGGATACTAATAGCAACTGCAAGGATAATACACTTAGTGCTTGCAGGACGCGTTGTTTGCGGTCTGTGCGTCGGTGTCGGGTCACTCGCGTTCCCCGTGTATCTCGGTGAAACTATTCAACCCGAAGTCCGCGGTACGCTAGGCTTGTTTCCGACCGCTATTGGCAATATCGGAATATTAATTTGCTATGCGGCTGGAAAATACCTGAATTGGTATGAATTGGCATACCTAGGGGCAGCCTTGCCTATTCCTTTCTTCATCTTAATGCTAATGATCCCAGAAACGCCCCGTTGGTACATATCTCGTGGGCGTACTGAAGAAGCCCGTAAAGCACTACAATGGCTTCGAGGCAAGAACGCCAAAATAGACAATGAAATCCGTGATATAGCTCTATCAGATGCAGAAATGGGAAAAGAGGGCATAAAACTTAAAGAACTTTTCAGTATCAAATATATGCGGTCGATATTTATTTGCTTGGGACTGATGACATTTCAGCAATTGTCGGGAATTAATGCTGTAATATTTTATACTGTTAATATATTTAAAATGTCAGGCAGTTCCGTGGACGGAAATTTGGCGACTATTATTGTTGGTGTAGTTAATTTTGTATCAACTTTTATTGCTACTGCGCTTATTGATCGAGCGGGACGCAAGGTGCTGCTTTATATTTCTTCTGTGACCATGACCATTACGTTAGTAGTGCTTGGAACATTCTTCTATGTACAAACCGACTTAAAAATAGACGTCTCAACTTTAGGATGGATACCATTGACGTGTATTATGGTTTACTTGTTAGGCTTCTCTCTGGCGTTTGGCCCGATTCCGTGGTTGATGATGGGTGAAATTTTACCAGCCAAAATAAGGGGTGGCGCTGCGTCAGTATGTACTGCATTTAACTGGTTATGTACGTTCACGGTAACTAAAACGTTTCACAATATCATTGTCGGTATAGGCCCGGCTGGCACATTTTGGTTATTTGGATGTATTTGTTTCATAGGACTATTCTTTGTAGTAGTTTTTGTTCCTGAAACGCGAGGAAAGAGTCTCGAACAGATAGAAAATAAGCTAACTGGTAGGGCGAGCACGAGAACTCGTAGGATGAGTTCTATTGCTAACATTAAACCATTGCCAAGTGGATGTTAATTATTAGAAAGACTTAACTTTGGTTGTGAAATGTTGAGCTTTTCAAGGCCAATTAGTTTTTCAAAATTTGAATTAGATGATGTCTCTCAATCCATCAGTCTATATTGCATAAGTAATATTCCTTTTTTACAAGTGCAAGCACAGATCTTGATTTTACCTACTAATCTCTATTGTTTCCTACCTCAAACCTCGAATTTTCTCAAAATTGTTACTTAATTACGAATAATAGAAACAAGTACATAAAATATTACTTTTATCTCTAATTATCTTAGTTATATAATTATTTAGCTAATAATTTCTTTTCTAGATAAGTAACCTTTTAGATTGTTTACTGGATAATGTAAATATTTTTTTGTTTCTAATTTATTTCTATATTAAAGTATAAGTATTAGTGTTTTACCAAAAATTGATACTTTAAGCATTAGATAGTTTTTTATTTTATTTAAACCAAATACATTTTTTTCTAGCACATGTTTTTTATTTGGCACCTTTTTGACTTCCAATATCCACCTTTCTATCTAAATGAAGTTAGATAGAAAGATGGATATTGGAACTGAATGATCAAAAAGTATCTACCTCATTCTTATCAAGAGATTTACTTCAAGTAATTACTTGTTCTTAGATTAAAAATACTAGTGGTGTTCACCATCACGGATGAATGGATCTGAATGCTGGGTTGTGGACTTGTAGAGCACAGGAAGTCCTGGTAGTCTTTGTCTATTTACAAAAACACCTTCGACACTCCAACTAAATTCAGTTTTTTAAATGCGAATTAATCTGTTGTGAAACACCTGAAACTAGAAAAGGAGTGTAATGTTTTCAGGGTTCATGTATGTCTGTCAGTTTCGTTATTCCACGGCCACCACAACTTTGAAAAGCCTGAACCGATTTGGATTTATGAGGTTTCTTTAGAATCACCCCGAGTGACAGCGGCTATTTGGATTTTTTATCCATTTGGCGGCAGTATGGCTCCATTATAAAAGGTGAAAAATAAGAAAAGGTTTTATTATTACAATACTAGGTTTCACCCGCGGCTTCTCAGGTGTGGAGGTCAGAAATTATCCCACGGGAACGTGCTAAAAATATACTATATGTTAATCTGGGTTATAAACTTTTTGTGACAATTTTTTTGTGAAAACAGGATTAATTAATTATTTATAATATATTTTTATAAATGTATATTACGAGCATATACAAAAAGAAAATTGGTAATTGAAGGCCTTGATGAGTACATTCCAAGTTTCCAACTATACATGTATAATTTATTGGCATTATTTTTACATAGGTAGGGTGTACATGGAAAACAATCATTTCATCTTTGGCTGCAAACAATTTAATCGGACTTTAGTAAGACTGCAAATGTCTAAATGAGTGAATAGTTTCGTAGATGATTGAGTTATTATTCAAAATCTTTCATCATCACACAAGTCTTGTACCTTTAGTGCTTAAAAATTAAAACAACCTAGAATGATATGTTTTAAAATAAAACTTGTCACGAAAATGTACAAAATAAATAAGTAATTTAAAAACATGATCACCCTGCCAAAAACTAACTAAAGGATAAATAAATCGGTCAAGTGCGAGTCGGACTCGCACACGAAGGGTTCCATACCATATCGTACAAGATTTAACACTATGCAATTTTGTAATACTTTCGTAAAGCGCCTCTGTTGTTAACAGAGGCGCTATAAAAAAACATAAAAATTTGTAAAGAAATTGTCTAATTTTAATGAAAAAATGTTGTTGTGTTAAATTATAGGTGTAGAAGTTTATTTAATTTATTTAAGTAACATGCATTAACTAAAGTCAAAGTTATTATTTGCTACTAACATAGTATTAGTAGGTATAAATAGGTATATGTGGTAGGTAAGCAGGTAGATATGTAGGGTAGGTAGGTTAGGTTAGGTAGCAGTTAGAGTAGGTAGGTAGGGTAGGTAATTAGGTAGAAATAGGTAATTAGGAAAGGTAGGTGCGCCGTAGAGTAAGTAAGTACTTAGTGCTAACCGTGCGAAGCCGGGCCGGGTAAAGCTAGTTACTTATAAATAAAAGGATTTCTCTTGCTACATCAGACTATATTGTACAAAATAGAATGTAAGTAGTACGCCAAATTTTAATTACAACATTCCGTCAATACAGGTATTTATTTACGTTATTTTTGATAGTCATAATTCAAATTCAAAAGTCTATTATTCAAACTAGGCTGAGAATCAGCAGTTTTCGAACAAAATTACATAAGACAGTCCCCCAAAAACGCCCGCCCTTCACCACTTCCTAGTGCTTTTGCTGCAAAGAAGAAGTGGCGCAACAAACTCCCCAGCAGCGCAGCTGTCTGTTCAGTTACGAAAAAAAACTTGATTCTATACAATAGTATGCAAATATTTTACATTACTCAACACAAAACATTAAATAAAATATATTTATTTTGCCATAATGACAGCTAGCACACGCCAATGTACCAACAAAAAAAAATCGAAATCTAAACTCAAGCGAAAATAAAAACTAAAAACGTAAACAGAACTTAATACCCGAATTATAAAGCCTCCTGGCATAAAGGGCGTGCCCGATTACATTATATACATACAGCATACAGAAATCTATTATTTCTTACTTATTATTTTTACACATCCCATCGGACTATGAGAGAGGGGGAAGAGAGAGTGCACTCGTGTCTGCGCATACACTTGTGCACTATAATATCTCCCACGCCGAAGGCTAGTCTCCATTGAGATTGGCCGCCGTGGCTGAATATTTTTACACAAATAGGTTTTCTCAATATGAAATTGTATCCACAACGGTTTAAGGTAACTGAATAGTACCCTGTATGTACCACCATTCATTTCAATGTTACTGAATATTATTGTCTATTGGAGTGTAGTGCTTTAGTTATTACTCTGAGTAGTTTTAACATGAGGTACACACATCAACACCGTCTAGGGATACTTTGAAAAAATTCGATAAAGTTCTTAAACTCAAAAAATACTGGCCGGTTTTAAAATCTTTTGAAGAGAGCTTATTTTGTAGACCTTTTTGGATGATCGAAATTTAAATGATCGAAATAGTATATGCTGCCATAATAGTAGGTACTTACTAATTCCATGTCATTACTCCGACTAGTAAATAGTTATCTGTGGAATTTATATCGCATAATATTATCATGAAATACAAAATATAATTTTTAAGTTGCAGTAAATCGCCCATATTATATAAAATACGTTATTAATCAGCGTTTTTAGTATTTGTTGATTATAAACAGTATATGGTACATGATACACACAAGTTTCAAATTCCTAATTTGTTCAGTTGCTGAGATAGAGCTCGTACAAAAATGGTCTAAAACAGACAACTTCTACGGCCCCCTAATTCATCATTTTTGAAGATAAAAACAAATAAAAATTATATTTATTTTCTACTTGATGAGCTCTAGACAATAAAACCCCACATGCCAGGGTCAGATTATTTTTTTTTCAAAATTTTATTTTATTGTATGGCGACCCCCCTTTAATTTTTAATTTTATTATTTGTTGCTCTTGCGGCAATAGAAATGCTCAATCTGTGAAATTTTCAACTGCCTACCTATTACGGTTCATGAGATAGAGCTCGCTGACAGACAGACGGACAGCGGAGGCTTATGAATAGGGTTCCGTTTGTCACCCTTCGGGTACGGAACCCTAAAAACGACCTGTATTAATTAATCAGTAAAATCACTGTGTACTGAGGACAAGGCGAAGGATCACTCATTTATTAGACGACTAAACAAATAAATAAAATTTGCATTGCTGTCGAGGGATCTCTTCTATTAAAAAGTGTTCCATAGAAGGTTGTTTTTTAGTTTGTACTGTTACTATAACAAAATAAAGAACTCTGTCTAAGGCTTTATTATGCTGTTGCAGAGTTGAGGGGGAGTATCTCAAGTTCCCAAATCTGGGGCTGCTGAACATAATGCAAATAGTATTGTTTTTTTTACTACTTTGCAACCTAATTGTATTAAAAATTTGATTTTCTTTTGGTGCTAATATATTTTTAACAATGATATCAAAACTGTTAATGCAAGAATGCTATAATAAGGAGAGATAAATAAGTAAACAATATTCTTAAAAACTTCCCTTTTTTTCTTCTTGATATGAAACAAAATATTTTTGTATCATAAAAATCACCCGATTGAATAAAACAATGTATAGGTACCAGATCCTAGGTAAGCCTATCATTCACACAGATACATCATCTTACTGCAATCAGTACGCTAATTATCAAAACTGACTTAATGAATATGCCTGCTCTTTTTGCCCTAAAACCAAATCACTGTACGAAGAAGCTCATGTATGTATTTACAAACAAAAATATGATTCCACTTTCCACATCCACAACAAAGCAGGAGCCCAACATAAATCTAGCTATAGGTGAACTCGATTTGTAGAATATGTGGTAGTCGGTAATACCAAAACATTTCTAACAACATCGTCACATTGACAACAATAATTCACCTAACATTATGCATTTGTAGTCTGAGATTTGTACGTTCTTACTAATTAGAAAGGGTTCCCTAAGGCTACCCACCGACCGTTAATAGACTTAGTGGCATAGTTCACCAAATAGTTATTGCACGTTATTGCATAATTATTAAAAAACTTACCCATAACTTGAACGCGGCAAATAGCACAGGTATCACACTCGACGTCCCAACTCCACATGGCTACAGCATTCCACTTTTTCAAAGTAAACATTTTGTCTGGCTTCTGTCCATCATTGTCTCCGCGGTCCAGGGCATCACAGTCTTCTCCAGACATTATAAGAAAGAGTTTTTAACCGAAAATATTACAATTCACTTTGTTTTTATTTACTTCGACTTGTGAAGTTTACGATTTGCGTTTCGCGACGATAGCTTTAGATTCTGTTTGATGATTAGTCACATTTGTAATTTGTTCATGAACACAAAATCATACAAAAGAATCTTCAAAAACTAGGTTATCGATATTGTCCAAAAAATTAATTAGTCTTATGCAAGTACTCAAATATATTTTTTTATTATTATTTCTCTATCATTTCATATTTTTCTTTTTCTGTTTTTGTAAACGCAACTCAATCGCTGTCAAAAAGCTTTCTTTTCTTTTGTTCGTAGAGCGATTTGTATAGCTGCGTCCTTGTCAGTTGATAAAATTGCTGACAGCTGGTTACCGCCTCACACGTTCCGTTTTTACCTCAGAGTAATAGGTATTACTCTGAGGTTTTTACCCGACTGCCCCAGAAGAGGGACTGTTTATAATGTCCACTAGAGCGGAGAGGAGAAAAGAGGAGCGGAGATGTGCCAATAGGATCAATATTAACCAATAGAACTCAGAGAAATAGAATCTTGACTCTGGATCACTGATCTAAACTCAGGGGCGGAGTCAAGATTCTATTGGTTAATATTGACTCATCTCCGCTCCTCTTTTCTCCTCTCCGCTCCAGTGGACAGGCAGCCTTGCTCTGTTCGTGTTTCCAGTTACTCCAATTGTCATTCTTTTTTCAAGCACGTCCTGGCATACGATTGAGCTGAAACTTGGCATACTTATACAACTACCGAGACATTTTGAAAAAAATATACAATGGAGCTGGTCTGATGATTTTTTTTTTTTTTTTTGGGTGGGAAATCATCAAATGACTTCTCCCGCTCTGGGCGGAGCGGAAGGGCGTGTGTGTCAGACTTTTACTGACTAAAACCCACCCGTGTTCCTTCCCTTGCCTAGACCGGGGCCACGGTTTCCCCTTAGGACTTATCCGCAACCCCAGTGGTAGGCATCGGCCCTAACGGACCCCTTCAAGCTGGTCTGATGATGGAGCCTGAAAGTAGTCACGAGCATTCCTCAACAAAACAAGATAGCGTCATCGTGTTTGGACTCATTGGTTATGTATTAACAAGTGCTTTGACACTAGAGGGTGTTCACTTGTTCAGGGTCTTATGATGGAACCGGAAGGTGGCCCGAGAAAACCTCAATCAAACAAGACAGCACCATCGTGTTTGGACTCATTGGTTATGTATTAACAAGTGCTTTAACACTAGATGGTGCTCAGAGTCTGATGATGGAGCAGGATGTGGCCATAGGAACTCCTCAATCAAACAAGACAGCACCATCGTGTTTGGACTCATTGGTTATGTATTAACCATGAACAGCTTGCGGATTGGGGGTTAAGGCTATTGTAGCAAGTATGAAATGTGAGTCTAAGGTGTTGGGGGGGTCTGGATGCCTTAGATTTAAAGAATGTTATTAACTTTGCTTTTTTAACGTTTAAGGTCAGCAGTTTTTTATTTAGAGTCTTAGCCACTATCCGCAGTCCATCCTCCGCACAGCTGTAGACCTGGTCCCAAGACTCACCATGAAATATGATCACCGTGTCATCAGCATTATGCTATTAATTCAGCATTGGTGAGAGAAAGGTTTAAGATACTTATCGTTTAGGTAGAGTAAGAAAAGTGTTGGACCGAGTGAACTGCCCTGCGGGATTCCAAAGCCGATGGAGAGGCTGTTAGAAAGATCACCAAGCTTGACAAAAATTTTGGTGGGATATCATCAAATAACGACTTCTCCCGCTCTGGGTGGAGCGGAAGGGCGTGTCAGACTCTTACTGACTAAAACCCACCCGAGTTCCTTCCCTTACCTGTGCCAGGGGCCACGGTTTCCCCTTAGGACTTCCGGTAAAGAACATTTTGTACAAACTTCCATAAGTTTTGTCACCTGCGAAGCTAGTGGAAGCCGAGGTAAGTTTAATAAAACCAATTTGTTTGGTCGTATCATCTCTTTTTTATTTGTAAAAAAAACCGGATACACAATACACAGACTGAATATAATGCATCCATATACTTATCATAGAATGGTTTAAAAAATAATTAACTTTCGTAATCTACATTTAATATATTAAATTCTCTCGTTATAGGTTACATCGATTAACGTTTTTAGATTTTAATGATAATTATAACACATTGTTACCCTGTTACTGTAATTATTCACGCACCATTCGTCCATGGATACATAAATTGTATTAAATATTGCCTATAGATATAGATATTATTATTTAGGTGGCAGAATGTTACCTATTCTATTCTTACACAATTTAATTAATCCTATAAAATAAATGTTCACTTTTAAAAGATAATTCCAGAATTGAACTGATATTTAGGTAATAATAACCTACTTGTTGTCATTTTCCTCATTTGTTACAATATGCTAACTACGAAGGTATTAAAAATAATCGGTAGGTTTATTCTAATGGTAAAAAATTATTACGAAGAACCGTAAAGGGTGATGTATAAAGCGGAGAGCAGGATGAGGAAGCTGGCTGTCACACTGCTGGCCCCACTGTAACATCCCATTTCTTCGACTTGCACTTGGTACCTGATATTGTACGGGAACCTGCAGTTTGCATCTGAGGAATAAAATAATATTAGTATGGAAGTGAACACTTTTTGGCCGTCAAGACTTCATCATCATTATCATTTTAGTTGAAAGACGTCCACTGCTGGACATAGGCCTCCCCCGAGCACCGCCACTTCGACGGGTTCTGTGCTTCCCGCATACACCGGATTGACCTTCTAATGCTACGTCTTCCGGCACGCGGTCGCCACTCCAGAACTTTTCGGCCCCATCGGCCATCTGTTCTGCGAGCAATGCCCTGCCCACTGCCACTGTTTGTCAATTCTTCGGGCTATGTCGGTTACCTTGGTTCTCCTGCGGATCTGTTCATCTCGACATAAGTACCTGATAATCAATATTTAACCGTAGGTACCTGTGCACCCGGCGCTAGCGAAGGTGCCTGCTGTGAGGCCGGTATCTGATCGGACGGACACGAACAGTGGCGGACATTCGTTTATGCGCCCGTAACCGTCGCAGGCGTTCTGCAAGCTGATCTCAACGTTTCCGGAAGTCAAGGTCTGGCATGTTATCGCACTGCTGTCCGTAGTGACTGTTGAGTTGCTCCTGAAAAATGTAATGAATAATTAGCATAATTAGCTGACATTTTCGTTCTTCCCTCGGCATTAGTTATTCCTCTGAGATCTGTGTGTTAATTAAACAGATCTCAGAGGAATAACTAATGCCGAGTTAAAAATATTTGTTAGTCATCCATATGGTAGTATGCGATTATGCACGGCTCATCACGGCTGACTGCCTATTTCGAGTGCCCTTGACCCACCGTAACCTAGTGAAGGTGGTGGAGAATTGACCCCCAACATACCCTAGTATATATTGCTAAATATGTGGCTAATGTGGTGTTGTCGTTTCAAACCTTATTCTTATTTTATTTAAAAGACTATTTCGTGTAAAGTAGCTAGACACAAAGCAGTAATCAATATGGATGCTTGTTTTGTTCGAGTTAGTACCGGAACCGGAAACCCGGAAGCCTTATCAGAAAAGCCCAATGATGAGTCACTGTTTTCCTCTTTGTAATTTTTATTTGTTTCTAAATAGCGTATTTAGTCATCAAAATGAAAACAATTCATGGAATTGGATAGCTACACACGGATATCGTAAATGTTGGTTAACTTATCACAGTTATCACGAACAACTTTATCATTAGATACCACTATCAATAGAGGTCGTACCTGGGTTGTGAGACGGACCGAGAGTGACAGACTACGAGACTTCCAACTCCAGTACCGCTGCGGGCCACCCTGACCTTCCTGTTATCATTGTTGTCGAAGAAGTAGTTAGCAGAGATCCTATAGAAGTTGATGTAACCAGGTTCAACGTAGTCATCAAACTGCCTTGTGCCTGAAGATCCTCCGTTAAATAAGAAACCACATGTAGGGTTCACGACTCTTCTGCCAACTGCAAGGGTAAAACAAATTTTTAATATTCTAATAAATGTCCTAAATCTCAACAGGCTTAAGCATAGGTACTACGGCCGAAATTAAATCTTAAGCGCATCAGTCTGGGTTTAAAGCATGTTGTTAAAATAAATGCTAAATCACTTACTGTTTTGAATTCGTTGTAGTACAGGATCCATGATAGTGTCCACATTTGTTCCCGCAGAATTGAGAGCAATGGTGAAAATGTCGCTGTACATATCTCGTACGTACGTCCATAGAGTGTCGACATGATTGGTGGCAGTCGCGTATAGAACTCTTAGGTCTGGAAAAAGAGGATAAGTATTGTTATTCAGATTGAAATTCATCACCTTTTATGTCCCGTAACTGGTTGTGGAGGTCAAATAGGCAATCACTCCATGTAAAATACTGATATTCAACGGCATCCGGTTAGACTCTATTTTATTTTTTTGGGTGGGAAATCATCAAATGACTTCTCCCGCTGTGGGCGGAGCGGAAGGGCGTGTCAGACTCTTACTGACTAAAACCCACCCGAGTTCCTTCCCTTGCCTAGACGGGGGCCACGGTTTCCCCTTAGGACTATCCGCAACCCCGGTGGTAGGCATCGGCCCTAACGGACCCCTTCAGCTTCGCTGACAACTCTTTGAGGCGCACGTGGAACACGACGCGCCGTCGACCCGGGCTTGGTCCTGATCGGACGGCGCGCTACCCATCATCCGGTTAGACTGGACTGGAAGCCGACCCCGACATAGTTGGGAAAAGGCTAGGTAGATGATGATTCATCAGTCATCACCTTTTCTGTCTGTGTATGTCTCTATTAAAAATTGTCCTATTTTTATTTTTTTTAACTTACCGGGTACGGTATTGTTAATCTCGTTAGCAAGTTGCCATGCAAGATCCGTAGTCTGCAAGTTGCCATTATTGATCAGATACAACAAAACTGAGGAGTTTCCGCCGACGTAGTTCCTCATGCTCTCGTTCAAAAGCGTATCTTGCATCATCAACTTGATGCGATTCAAACTGCTTTCAAGATTCACTCCTGTCGGTACTGTGGACAAAAATATAGTAATGAAAGATTTGAATTGAGTATCTACATATAAAATTCTTGTCAACACATTTTGTACTGAGTAAGACTTGCAAAGTTTTTAATTCACTTACTTGTTGCATGTCTAGTAGCGTTATATTCGGCGTAGAAATCGGCCGGAGAGAAGGTAGTATTGACAATGATGCTTCCATCAAAGGCGCTCAGTAAAGTAATACTAGATCCGAACTTGCCGACCTCAATAGAGTCCACCAAGTAAGAGATGGCTGGGTATATTGTCTGGTAAGACCACGAGGAGTCAAGCGCGATGTACAGGTTGGTTCTCAGGCGGAAGTCATTGCTCTGGGTTAAGGTTGTGACGCAGTTCATGTCGTTTAAATTGCTGGCTGGAAGAAGTTGAAAACGATTTAGTGAAAAAAAACTGCTTGGTGACTGAAACTAAGATATAATAGTAAGTATAATATGGTGCATATAACAGTGAACAAAATTCTTATATTCAAATCCATGATCAGAAAGAAAACTCATTAGGTCTCTGTATCGCGATACTTACTGGTGTAAGTTCGTAGATTGGTCACAGCACTTGTGACGAGCTGTTCAAGGCCACCAATGATGGTTCCACGAAGGGGCATGTTGGTATCCAAGGCGGCGGCGAAAGCATGTGTTTCACTGACCAAGTTCTCATCGGTTACATATAGATCCATCAATGCGCGGCGGTTGCAGGCTCGCAGATTGGAATCAAAGGCACCATTCTGTAATAAATTATTAAAATAAAAAATATTCAATATTGTGGAAACGCCGGAAATCGTCGGCCTAGGAGGATATATAGTGACCTAATTGGTGATGTTCTTCAGAAAGGACAGGTGCGTAATATAGGTATTCGCCACCGGCGTGGGTGTGTGATCAGATCTAGACCATATATGAACGTAAACGAGGCAAAAGGAGTATGCATAGATATCTGTTATTTATATTTCTATGGGATTATGTAAGCAACGTAGCTGTAGTTTCTGTCTACCCCCATGGGAAGAAGGCGAGTTATGTGTGTATAGAATTGCAACATTAACCGTAGACACCTACTTGGCGCTTACTTGGGTTAGATAAAAGCAATTAAAAGTTTCATTGTAGTATGAAAACAAGATGAAATAAAACAAACCCTGGGAGAATAGTACATATCCAAGAGTTGCGATAGTTTCATAGAGCTGAAAGCTCCCAACGTCGAAGTTATTGTGCTTCCAAGGACGAAGCCATCAATATCTCCGCGGATCTCAGGGTCAGTCATCTCGACGTTGACGCGGCTGTGCAGCATGAAGTGTTTGGTTGCCTGCGTGCTGTTCCAGTTGCCAGCGGTACCGATTGATATGGATGTGCTGCCTCGCTCCGTGCCCTGGATGAGGACGGCTTCAGCCAAGTCGCCTATAAGATAGGAAATGTCACTTAGAAAGTTACTTACTCGATAAATGAAAAGTATGGAGTTTTTTTTTATTATATGTATATTATAATGCAGCATTCTCCTGGCTAAAGTAACTCCACATATTGAACTAATTTTGAAGATGGTCTTAGCAAATATGTGGAACTATTTATGTTTAAGACCTTAGCATACTTATACCATATTTTATGCAAAATAAAATAATTAAAAGAAATATATATATATAATAATAAAGCCTACTCACCAGCTAACGTGGCCGGATAAATAGAAGACACAGTTTGTTGGACATTTCTGTAGTTAAGGTTCGCATCCCTGACCAAGTCCAGGATATTTACACGCTGCGGCTGCGCCCCTGCGGCAATACCAGCAATAATGTTACCAGCTGACACGGCACCCCACGCTGTGTTCACCACGCCGTCCAACAGTGGGCAAGTGCTTTCAGCCACCTGACGTTCAGACATGGAGCCTCCGCTGGCAAAGTTACTGAATTCCACATCGTTATTCGGATCGTAACGCCTCATTTTCCCGTTTTTGTTGGCGGATTTCCTGAAAGAAGAGAAAATATAAATAAAAACACATTTTTAATGACTTTCAATGAAGAAAAAGATATTTTTTTTGAGTTTCCGGGATAACAAAATTAAAAAAACGTGTGCGGTCGGACGACCCCCGTCAGGAACGAAGTTCCATAAGCAATACTTGCAGATACACTCGTATAGAAAAAGACAGAGAAAGAGAAAACTCATATCAATCACATAGGTAACGATTTTTCTTACGTGACGATTTCTACCAGTCAACTCCTACCGCAACTTTGTTTCAAAAATACGTAACTAAAAATACTCACAAGACTGCTGGTTTTATAATTTCAACATCCTCGCTTATGGAGCGACCGGACCTCGCTGTTCTAAGAGCGCGGTATTGCGACAATTGGTTGCAGCTGCTTTCATCTCCTCGGACTCTTGCGTCCACAGTTGTTGACAGCATATGATGAAGAGTACACTAAAATATAAGAATGAAATAGTTTAAAAACAGAGTAACATTTTACCTTGTAATCCATTATTTTATAAGGCTAATTAAAAAAGGTTTTGAAGTACTTGCTATAGTTTCTTAGGTGGCAAATAAAAAGAGGCAGTGTATAGAGTGCCACCAGTGGCACTCTATCCATTGCGGATAAAGTTCCACTACAGGCACCCTAGTAACACCGCCTCGGTTCGGCCAAAGTGCCGCAAGCATTGGATTGTCATTGTCACTGTCACTAAGTCACGTCACTTGGTATTTTGTTTGATTGTCGAGGTTAGATTGCTGTAAAACACCACATTCCCAAAACATTACATTCTCTTGTGCCTAAACGGACCCTGGCACTTCGCCGGCCGCTACCGCGGCACCGCTCGCTACGCTCGCTCGGCTCGTGCGTTGTGTGGTCACAGTTCTAACCTAACCTAACCTAAATAACAAGTGACAGTGACAATGCAAAACACTCACGGCACCCTAGCCGGGCCGAGGCAGTGACACTAGAGTGCCACAAGAAACTCGCGGCACTCTATACACTTCGATAAAAATATTGTAGAAAACTAACCTTCAGGACAGAAGAGACAGTGTCGTTGCCCAAAACTTGCAAGTTGTTGGGGATGAGCCTCGTTAAAAGAAGCCGATGACGATGGAACGAGGGGAACGTAGGAGCAAACGGCAGCACATTAGAAGAAGATATCGAGTTCTCTGGCTGATGGAACTCAATGCCATCCTGACGGTATCTGGAAGCAATCGAATAAAAGTTGGTTCAGCTGTAAAAATCAATTGCAGTCGTGCCTACATTGGTCATCGAACCTTTTTATAAGAGTGTGTCCACCACCCAGCAGTTCTTTACTCGTTATCCATAAGATCATTTATGTGTGTAAGTTATGAAGTAGAACGTGAACGTACGTGTGAAGAAGCACCGTTGAAAGCTGTCTCAAATCCATGTTGACGTTAGCGTTATCCTCAATTTTTCTTATGATGTCGATGAGGACCTGTATCGTGACGGGCGGCAAGTTGTTCCTGTTCGCAAGGTCAGGGTTGCTATAGCATTCGCTGAGCGTGTCTGCCACTCGTGTTTGTGCTGTCTGCTGAGCCTGCGCGCTGCCTAGCGCGGCTACCAAGAGGATTGGTAACCAATACATGTTCATCTGGAAGAAAATTAAAGGGATAAGTAGATACTCCCCGAATACAATCTTATAGACAAAATGGTCTTATGATATGGCTTTCCAATGGTTGGTTTATAATTTAATTATGTATACCTACCAAAGTTTAACAGAGTAGTAAATTCTCACATAAATATATGACACTTGTTTAATACATTATGAAACAAAAGGGTCCGGATCAGGCCAGAGCCAAGTCTTATTAAACTTTTGTTTAAATCACTAAACTTGATCTTTGATGGTGTTCATTTGATAAATGTCACATGACGACTAATTTCATTAATATAGGTGTTATGTTTTTGTTCAAGATACTGTGAGTAACAAGATTACGATAAAATATCGATGACGATCCCGTATGGTATTTCACAACGAGTTTTATCAGCACTTTCAGGGAGCGGTCGAGGAAATTAAAATCCTTGCCCAATGTTGATTTTTCCACTTCAATTTGATAAATGAATCTGAATATCTTCAAGAATGCTGCTTATTGGAACACAATAAGCCGTTAAGTTACATTTGTCTCTCTATGTGCTTTGGAGTTAAAATTCAGATATCTTTTTGAGTTTTGCTTAGCCTAGAATATGGTGCTGAAAATAAAGCTTCGTGTAGAATAGCGCGACGCGACTCCGGCTATTGTTATACCGTGAAGTTTTCGCGCTGGTCTGCATGAGCCTTAACATGTGCTACTAACAATACCTACAACTTTACTTAGATTAATTAGTTGTCGTTGTGACAGTTTCTTGTTAACATAACAAATCATCTTATGCTTCATCTCACTGTCACGTTCTATGTTATCATAATATTATAATGCTTTTACTTTCAACAAGAAAAAGAGTTTAGAAGAAGAAGCACCGTGGCAGAGTAGTAACTCTTAACTTGTCACTGGCACTGCTCCAGCTATTAGGTTCAGGCCAGTCCTATGGCACGAATCGAGTCCGGACCTTTATAATTTTCCGCTTAGACATTGTTAGGGAAATTATCCTATATACCTACCGCCATCACCAGCGTACTTCAATAAATTAATATCTTCTAAATCAAAATCCCGAATAAACTAGGCAGATACACAAGGTAATAATGTTATTGTTATGTAATGAACAAAGGAAACGGAGTATTTTAGGATCGTACGTAATCATATCGTATCGCATTCGTAGCACGAGGCGAACATGAGAAAAGAGGATAGGGCGTAAGCCTATGAAAAGATATTAGAGGGTGCAGGGTTTAGGTACTGTAATGTTCAATGTAAATATTACAATTATACTCATTACCATCATCTGCGTCATCATCATCAGCCTATAAATGTTCCCACTGCTGGGACACAGGTCACACAGGCCTCCTCTCTGTGAGAGGGAGTGGGCTGTAATCTACCATGCGGGCCCAGTGCGGGTTGGTAGATGTCACATGTCTTCGAATTTTTTGGTTCTAAGACATGCCGGTTTCCTCACGATGTTTTCCTTCACCGTTTTGAGAGCAGTGGTGATGAAATTATTTACACAAAGTAAAGCGCCTGCTTGGGTTCGAACCCACGACCTACAACTCGTAAGTTGGGGCCGCCGTTACCACTGGGCCATCATCTGTGTACTCTTTCCCAACTACGTTGAGGAGGCCCGAGGCCGGCTTCCAGTCTAACCGGATGCAGCTGAACACCCGTATTTTACAAAGGAGCGTCCCAGTTACTGGGTAGGAAGCTACGTACACCTTGGCAAGACTGGTTGTTAGAGTTTTAGGCTTCTGTCTGACCGTCACGTCTGTCAAAGATCTACGAATGATAACTGGTGCCAAAGGCTTGCCAAGGAACGGAGGGGTCTTAATTACTATAAATTGTAAAATTGGTAATAAGTAATGTCGTTATAAGGTTATTCTTATCGTAAAATGCAATCAAAATTAGAAGGTTGCCCAATTGTAGGTACGTATTTGTTTGCTCGCTCTACTTTTGATAACGACAGCTATTTTATGTAGCCACTGATAGGACGTATTTTCATGAATCACATATGAATTATATATCTGAAGCACTTTGGCACTGTTCACGATAAACTATGTATACTTAGTATCAACTATTAAATGTACGCAGAACTGATTGTTAAGTACCTAAGTCGGTAGGTAGATCCTGTTATAGTCATCCTACATTCCTACACACCTACGTGATGGCTGTTAGAAATACCATCAGCAAGGAAGCATCTTTTTTTTAAGTTTGACAGGCTCCGTCTTGAGGTTGCTCGGGCATTGCATATGGAGCTCCTTACTACATTCATTATTCATATAGAACACAATTAAAGTCAGGCAAAAATTTACAAATGTGTGAACACGGTAGGACTGCCACTCCATTGAGCAGACAGTTTTAAAAACAAAGCCATTTTACCTTTTTATCGCAATGTTATGAGCTTCATATGTCTTAGATTTCAAAATATTTAAAAGAAAAAGGAAAACTACTTATTTGTGGAAACTACTTACATGATAGAAAGAAATTACACAAACACATACAATAACAAATTGGAAGAAAATAGCGTCACATCACATCCACGCAAAACAGCCATCGCTCCCCTATGCAAGACAGACATACAGCGCTGGTTTCAGCGACAGTCGAAAACCAGCACCACCATAACCATGTTTCGATCGACTGCAGTCTAGTGGCACTCTAATACGAATAACCCGTCAACTTTCGAAGTAAGAGTGAATATACTGAATAGACGTTCCATCATGCGAGGTTGAGGGAAAGCTCAAGAGCCAAACCAAAAATTGCATTGCAACCAATGCAGCAGATAGCTCAGCAAAAATTGTTTATAAGTACCGAGAAGTTGGCCACGCGGTCATAGATAAAGATTTTGAAGTAACCGTGTTCCAAAGCATAGAAGACTATATCGCCTGAAACATTGTAAAAAGATAATTTCATGATAGAACGACTACAGGTTGGCAGTGTCGTTCTTCTGTCCCGTATGGGTAAAGAGAAAGAGGATGTCCAACACCACTCCGGAACCTACCTACGATAATAAATAAAATAACGTACCATTCAGCAGTAGGTTACGGTATGAAACATTAACACTTTGAGGAACACTAAACGCCCTTAGGCATAATAACAATAAAACTTCTTTGTGTCTCGTTCAATGTCCTTCAACCGATTAATTGAAGTTGTCACCTATATTCTCCACACATTCAAAGCTATCTTTAGTCTCTAGCTGATTACATAGCCATAGGTGAAAATCGTGGAAGACTACCAACTGGAAGCTTCACTAAACACTAACAGGTAAGATCAAACCTTCACAAACAATAAATTCTCAGAACTTACTGGACATAGATAAGAACTTACATTCGAGATATAGCACCGTATCAAAGTTTTAGTCCGTTTGTAAAACACTTTATAGGAAACGAAACAATTTGTGAACAAATCACATGTCCAAAAAAAACTGTCGCACACTAATAATTGTCTAATTGATTTCACTAAAACACAGAGAAGTTATGAAAACCTTGCCTAGTTAAGGCGCGCCCAATACTAGCCAACTTGTAAAATAAAGGGTGCCACATGATAAGATAATGAAAACAGGTCTAGATAAATTCGTAACAAATGATAGCCATGCGATGCTGATATCTGTTTTTGCTAGCGATTACAGAGATAACACCTGATTACAGTCGGACTTGCACCTGATCCAATTATATTCCAGTAAATATGAGCTCACACAAATGAGCCATGCTGAAAATATTGTATTGTCAAACTCTGTACTAAAATAATTTATAACGCTTTTTTCTACTACGCAGTTAAATTAACTGCAAAAAGAAGCAAAAACGATCCGACGAGGATGGGATTCGAACCCACGCGTGCAGAGCACATTGGATTAGCAGTCCAACGCCTTAACCACTCGGCCACCTCGTCACATGATTATGAGGGCAAATTTGGTGATTACTTTGAATAGGTACATAGAGTTTATTCAAATTATTATTTGATTATTACGAACATGTTAAATCTTTCAGTTATCTTAAAAAGTTTTAAATAAAACGTTAGATACGCCAAATTCGTCGGAAAAATAGGAATTATACCTCTGACGACTACTATTTTGATGACAGCGACATCTACAGTTTTAACTCAGAATTATTTGGGGAATTGTTGGGCGATCTAAAAACAATGAGTTCATCTTGATAGGTAAATGTGAAATCAATTCAAATTAATATAAATGCGTTAAATTGTGTAAAAACAATATTCTGTAAAATAAATAATCAAATAATATTGGCAACCTGAAAACATAAGACGAATAGTGACATCTTTAGTTTTTTATTAAAACTAGTTTGTTTTGTTGGCAGTATGGTGTACTTAAGTGTTGATAGATGGCGCTAGTTGGCTGATGCTAAAATTATACTCTCACTCTCAGGATCAGTGATTCAGTGATTATTATGTTTAACTACAATAAAATTAGTTCAACACAATAAATTTAGGACTATCTGTTTTCATTTCAACATTTATCTTCTGATACATAAACAAACTAAGTGTACCTATACTATACTGTAGTATTATTAGGGCCAAACTAACTTCATGTATCTAATTGGCTTAGTAATATCGAACTATCTGTATAGAAGCCATATTAGCTAAACTAAGAAAACTATACTTAAGTGTCCTTCTTATAATGTTGAGTTTATCGGACATAAATATTTGGTAAAAAGTTAGCACAGGGGAATTAATATATATGGAGGGATAGGGATAGTACACGCGACCTCAGGGTCAACCGGAGACTCGGAGAGGGATGCGTTTGGCACTGTGGGGCATCCAATATTCGCTCAATTTACTGTTCGAGTTTTTCCAATAGTGTTGCTCAACTATTCGAATAACGTATTACCTACATACAGTTTTTTTTAAAGTATTTATTAGTAATTTAACCTACTCATTAGTAAACCAACCTCCTGGTTCGAGTAATACTTACATAATTATAGTACCTACCTACACTCATCAATAATTTACACGTACCTAAGTAGGTACCTGGGGGCCAGTTGAAATTAAGTAAAAAAAAGTAAAAGTAAAAAGTCTTTATTACTGAAAGAATGGGTACAGTAAATCTCCTTTAGAATTTGGTCTTATAATAGGTACAATGTGCAACATTGCAATTAGAGCAATTAGATGTCAAAGGAGTGCTTTGGCACTCAATTTAAAAATAATTGTTTAAATAAATGTAATGTGTTATATCATTGAATGAAACTAAAAATAAACCTTCGAATTTCAACTTTAAAAAAATATAATGAATAGTAAATTAAGGCGAATACTACTCTATTCTCTGTCAACGCGAGTACCTACTCGAAAAAGGTAGGGTTGCCAACCGTCCTGTTTTCCCAGGACATGTCCTGATTTTTGGGATGTCCTGGGGTGTCCTGAATAGTTTATAAGTAACGTCCTGGGTTTTTAAAGCATCCTGGTAAAGTCCTGTTTTTTAAATTTCGCGCCTTCAACCTTACGTTTATCGTGCGCTCTGCGTGTTGTCTCTTTCTCACTACTATTTTTGACTAGAGCTCTCTCTATCTAACGGTTAGATAGAGACCTGTAGTGCGCGAACCTTCGTTGAACCTGTTTTCATTGCGTGTTGTATTAACTACTACTGCTCATAAACTGCGTCCTGTTTTTAGGCTGCCTGTCCACTGGAGCGGAGCGGAGAGGAGAGGAGCGCAGATGTGCCATTATTAACCAATCAAATCTAAACTTAGGGGCGGAGTCAAGATTCTATTGGTTAATATTGGCACATCTCCGCTCCGCTCTTCTCCTCTCCGCTTCAGTGGACAAGCAGCCTTAATCCGAAATGTCCTGGTATTTTCACCTTCTAATCCTGGTTATCAAGATTTGGGGATGGCAACCCTAGAATAAGGTAAATGCATGCCTTTGTTGCCAAGCAACCGATCAGACGTATCGGCCGCCCCATTCATAAATGGCGAATGTCTAAGCCTCAAAATAACCACATAAACAATAATAGCGACTTTAATTTAAAGTAGCTAGATATTATTGTTTATATGGTTATCTTATAATGTTCTTCGAAATTACCCTTATTTTTTTACCCTTGCTCGCTGTTAATTAGGGCTAGTTAAGTTTTCTAGTATTTACTTACCTAACTACATAATATTTAATTTTTAATCAATTACGCAACTCGCCTTTAATAATTTGTCAAAACGTAGAGATTTTTGAAGTGAAACCTTCTTTAGCGGCGTTGTGTACTCGTTTTTGGATGGGTAAAAAATGTTAGACTCGCATCAGGACACGTGACCTGATCGAAAATTCGTAAGACGGCTTGTACCAGCAAGCCACATAAATTCCTGACATTTTCGTTAGATGGCGTTACTTACTCTCACTTCTATCGGCAGTACCCAAAGACTGCCCCGCATATTTTTTATTAAGTACTTATATGTAAGTTTAATGTTAATGTATTAAACACATAAACGTCCCGGAATAAATTCTATAAATGATGGTGAAAATGAAAACCAGGATCAAAATGCGTTGCGTTGTTTAGAAGAACAACGCGGTCACACAGATAATAATTATATGTATATATTCTTGTCTCGTCGCTTTACATATGCTTTACACTGAGATAATTTGGTTCAATTAAAATAATATCATTGATAAGTATCATTGAGGGTGGTACCTACCTGCCTCCCTAAATGAATATGGTTCCATTCTAGCACGAGACTTGATAGGTACTAAGATAGTATAGTACCTATCTATTATAATCATGGGCGTACCCAGCTTTTGGCCCAGGGGGGGGCAAATCAGATATTCCCCCCCCCCCACATGTTTTAGTTAGTTTGATATTGCTGCTGCGTTCGTGTATTTTTAACCGATTTGAAAAAAGAAGGACGTATTAACTTATAAAGCTTTTCTTTTATATGTATGTTTATCGATATTTTTTTAATTGTGAACCGAATATCATTTTCTTTTTATAAGTGATAAGCATACACGAATTTTCAAAATTGCTTCATAATGACGAAAATATCGTTAACCATAGTAAAAAAAAACAGTGTAACATAGAACGTCCTCCTTCTTTAAATTCGGTTATGCATAATAGATACAACATGCAAAGCCGCGCAACGCGGTTTTTTTCTAAAATTAATTCAAAATAATATATTGTAATTATAAAGGAAGTCTTATCGTGACTGTAACTTAACTTTCATCGACAATAGTACCTACTCATACAAAATCCAGGGGGGGGGCAGCTGCCCCCCCCTGCCCCCCCCCCCCCCCCTAGGTACGCCCATGATTATAATCTAATGCTTCATACCCAGAACCTAACTATTTGAAGCATTATTAGCGATACCTTACCTATCTATTTCGAAACCTAAGTACCTACCTACCTATGCTCCTTTTATAAATTCCTAAAACAAAAAAAAATAGGTTTAAGACGCAGATATATACCAATGACCTTGAGTGGTTAGCTTGCGGGTTCTGTACTGAACTCACGCAATGCATCGTACGTCCAGCCAGTAATAGACTCGCCCATCAAGGAGCGCTGTCCGTAATTTGACGCATTATTAATATTATTATATATAAAACAAAAGGTATTTTAATAAAAACACGTACCTATACTAAAAGATCAATAATTAAATGGTTTCAGAAAAATACGCTCGATGGATTTTGCGTGATTCTCAGTCTTTTTATCCGCGTTAGACATAACTTTACAAATTAATTTCACTATGTAATATAAACATAATCTATAATATACATAATTATATAAAATTATTAAGACAATGCTCTAATATAACATATATTTATTTCAAATCGTTTACATAACTCGTTTAGACGACCGTGATCTTCAGTATAAAATCATTAAAAGTCAGTTATTCGTCGCCTTAACATGGACTGATAGACCCCACTTACCTTCAGGTCCATAATATACGTTGATATCTACTGTATATTTATTTGTATATATATATATATAGCCATAAATCTCATTCAAGTTCATATTCTATCCAAAAGAAGGTCAAAACAGGTGCTATGAACTATGAACTCGAGGACAAGGGTCATAACCTCTTTTTTAAACAAGTTAAAAAAAATGTTGTAAAAGATCAGACAAAACTTAAAAAGCGTGATCAATTGAAGCCTAGGCCTTATTGATCATAATCATTAATTATTTCTGTGCAAACTAGTTTAATGAAAAAATAAAACTTTTGTAAAGTGCCGACAATTTAATTGGCATTCGAGTGAAGAGCGTTGCGGGACACATAGCTGCATCGTAGTCGAACTGTCGACGCCGTTGTCGAACTCATCGGTCCGATCCGTTTGATTTTATTAATTAAGCTGCGAATCTGCGATGTAAGGCCCGCAGTCTAGACGGGCTTCTGAGCTTCTCATTTGGATAGCTTTGCAACACATTACATTGATTTGTGCGACCGACCGTCTCGAGCGAACACTCCATTCCTCTCGACGGGACTCACATACCTACAGAGTATAGGGTGTTACGTGAATATATCATTGTTGTATCGATTACATTTCCAATATCGTCTCTTCAATTCCCTTGACTGCAACCAATGTGGCATTGTGCACGGGAATCGGATCCGTATAATAAAAGCTCTTGAAAATACGTCATGATGTTACGGGCTAGACGGCTGTTATTATTTTGATATTATTAATATTTGTTATTTCTCTACACAGATTAACTTTAGTATTGCTGCAGCGTTTTCCTATGAGTAGCTATCTAACTATCTTAAGATAGTTCGAATTATATCCGCGCCGGATTCGCAAAGGTGCAATGACCACCATGTCAAAACAATGAGATTGAGATCTGTACTTTATCTTAGTTTATAATGTATTATATACATACATAAACCTTCCGAAATAAATTCTCTAAATCATGGTGAAAACCGCATCCGAATCTATTTGAAGTTTTACGTCTTAAAACCCTAAGAACAAAATAATAGATTTCTCATAAAGTTTATATGACAGACCGATGAGGCGATGAGACAGAATTTCAATTCAGTGACAAAACGCATCAGAACTAAAGACAAGATATATTCCAAGCGCATACAAAGCACCAACCTATGTCTTTTAGATGGATACCGAAAGCCACCGATTCCCAATAGTGTGTACTTGTATTCGTCAACAGACTGAACTCTTTGGCGCAAACTCGGCAGTGTGCTTCTATCACATACGTTTACGTAATGTTGATGCTCACCGTTGCATTTCATTGTGGGCCAAGTAGGTACATACTTTAGAAGCACTAAAGAGGATTGGAGACGTGCTCCGCTTCCACGACATCGTCTCGGCAGCCGGCAGCCGCGCCAAGCAGCGCCAGTCACGCTCGGCTTAAACTTTACCTAGGAAAATAAATACTTGCTCTGTACGGTGTACCCACGGTCAGATACATTGTGAGTTAAACGAGCGATGTATGTTGCTGGTCGCTTTTTGAACGAGCTTGCAGCCATAATCCACGGTTTATGCAAAAGATCTACAACAGGATAATGCTTTTAAGTGTTTCTAGACTTGCTAGTTTACGTCAGCAAGTTTATTGGTGAAAAAAACGGCCACGAGCGAGTTAGGCTTACACAATTTGGGTTCCGAACCTAACTACACTACTCTACACTTCTTTCTTTCTTTCTTGCACTGCGTAGCTTGTGGAACGTTCTCTGGCCTGCCGTAGACTAAGCTCCTAAATGAAGAAGGGCCAGTTACACGAACGAAAATTATCGCAAAATTAATGTGACAACTTATCAGACGCATAAACTGTTGATTCTTGATATTATCAACAGCGAATCGCAGTTTACGTGTCTTCGAGAAACTGCCCGATATCGATAGTGCGAAGGGAAAAAAAATATCAGCACAGTACAGGATTCAGCTAATTAAAGATTTTTATTTGGTAAAGATTAATACTACTATAGATCAAAAGACCTTCGTACAATGTCTCAAATTAAAATTCTGACAGACCGACCAAGAAGAGAAGTGATCTTAGACGTTGGAACCCTAATAAGCTCGTAGAAATCGTGGTAGGTAGTAGGGTAAAAACAAAGCAATAACATGTAATACGAGTATTTACTACTTATTACGTATTACTAAATATTACATGTTATTGCTTTGCTTTTATATATCATGATTTTAGGTACAATGTTGGTCGTCTTTGTTACGATCGGTACCTGTACGGAGTGTACGGTGCATCTCACACAGGTCTTTTACAATAGTGGCGATTATACATGTATTTACAGACTACTCAATGATTTTGTTAGTCACTGTCTTGTCGACTAAAAATGGAAAGTTTTTACACATCATAATTATATTTGATAATGCTATGAAATTCAGTAGACTGAAACTGCACTAGCTAGTAGTTTAAGTAGGTACTTATTTAATATATGGCACTTTCATGATGGTGGAGTAAAATAATGCTGTTTTCTGTAACAATCACACAAAGTAGCCACGTAGTCGTGGCTATAATAAGGCTACACAAACTTAGCAGAGCTTTTCTTTTGTTTTTATACAAACTAATATTATAAATGCGAAAGTGTTTTTGTATGTTTGTTACGCTTTCACGCTAAAACGACTGAAAGGATGTGAATGAAATTTGGCACATGGCCGTACAGTAGTATTTGACCTGGTGAAGGCCGCAGGAATCCGCTGGATGTGAGATACAGAACCGGTCAATGTGGCGGTGCTTGGGGGAGGTCTATGTACCTACAACAGTGGACGTCTTTCGGCTGAAATTATGATGATGAGTAGGATTAACAATAACGCTAAAAAAACATAAAAAACAAACGCAGACAGATTTCCCAACTATTCACAAAAGAAAAACAAGCGAAATCCTATTTGCTTCCACCTAAGTATATTATATCTCCTATATTTCAATGAAGTCATAAAAATGCCGAGACTTAACTTGCCAATGGCCGGGTTTACAGCGAAGACATCGAAAGGTCTTTAGACTCGCTGAATTTCATAGGATTAAGGTTGCGGGCTCTTATTTCAATCGATCTAATACCTCGACTGAGCCGCATTTCTCCTGCGACTGTGGGGAAAAAATTGCACCAACTCTGACTGATGATAACTATGTATTATATTCGTTTGTGTCAGTGCGATATCCATTTGAGCCTGAATAGTTTCAGCTAATGTCGGAAACATGCAGATTTTACTAAACAGGGTGTCAGTTGTTCTTGTTTATTTTGTAAACAAAATGTTTTAATGAAATAATAAAACAAATTCGAATCATTTTGTGGCATACATTAGCAAAGAAAGCTTTTACTCGTCCATAAAGTCATCGCGAAATTAAATCCTTTAAAAAGTTTTGATGGATTTGTTTTTCAATAAATTAATGGTTGTAGGTAAATGGTTCCATCATTTGATTATTCAGCTACATGAGTAATAATTAATACGTTATCTATGGGTCTAAAAAACCCCGGCAAAGTGCGAGTCGGATTCGTAAACGAAGAGTTCCGTACAATATTCAGCAAAAAAACGACGAAAAAAACACGTTTCTTGAATGGGAGTCCCCATACAAGAAGCACCCTTAGGGTAGGTACGAAACCCCAAAAAACGATTCATAGAGACAAACAATATTAGGGTACTTTTTGATGCTCACGCGTATCAAACGACGCTTTTCAACACACCTGCGTGGAACATAGAAATAAAATATCATAAACATAATATTTTGTGACAAAAATGTTTGTAAAAATTGGCCCTCGGAAATTTTATATTATTTATTAGCTTTTGCCCGCGGCTTCGCCCACGTGGATATCGCAAGATAACTATCTGTGTGCCAAATTTTGTCGGAATTCGTTCAGCCGTTTTTGCGCCAATTCGGAACATACTAGACAAACAGAAAAATGGACAAAAAATAAAAAAAAACTATTGTTTCGGTATCAGACTCATTCCCAAACCTCGTAGCAATTACTTTTTTTCAAAAATATTCAATGTAGGGTTTTGACTCAAGAATAAAATAAACGCATCTATTCCAAATATATTTTTTTTCCTATATTTTTGGGGTTCCGTACCACGGATCACGTTGTGGGCCATCTGTCCGTCTATCAGGACCCTTTATCTCAGGAACGGGCCGAACGGCAGGCTGATTACCTAAAAATAGCAATCAGCAATTATTGCGCAGACATCGCGGGTTCACTGCGCGATCAATCGCTAAACGTCATAAAAGTCGGTATTACCTATTAGATCGTTTGCAAATCGCTCGCTGTTGCTAACTAGCGCCAAAAACAATTAAGTAGTAGTCTTCGGAACTAATCTTATAAAGTCAATTTAGTGTCAATGTTATTTGTCTATGTTATTCTATTTTTGGCAAGCAAAGCCGTTGTCGACTATTCTGCCAGCCAATGTCTAAAATGCACTTAGCATTGAAAAAACAAGTTTGCATGATTTAAAAAAAAACTCAGACAGAATATTTATTGATAATTTTATATTATTGTGGCGGATGAAAGTAATCAGCGCTACAAGCAGTTCATGAGCAGAATGTGTTATCGTGTGATCGCACACTAACGCCACCTTGTTAGATGTGTAGAGGCACTTCCACACAAAGAATAGTTGGCAGCTCAGCTCTAAAGTACAACCGTCTTGAGATATGCGCCCTAATCTATAACACGTATTTAATGAGGAAAACTGAATATATGAGCTACTTTTAATGGTCCTATACTATTTATTTCATAGTACACACCGAGTCCAATATACTCAAGTTGTATCATATTGGCCTAAGTGGCATAGTGTGACAACAAGTTACACTTCACGGTAAAAATGTCGTGAGGATTTTATTATGCTTCTTACGCCCTTATCTTGTCTATTTAATAGTTTAAACTCTAATCTGGACTCAAGTTACGTCACGTTGGCGTACGAGTAAGAGCCATAGTGCGATATCAAGTATTCTAAAAATGAAGTCCAGACGCAAACTCCATTTGGCTTGCCTTCTGTTCGGAGTGGTTAGATATCAGAAATCGGACTACTTATACAACAAATTGAGTTGGGTTACGAGTAGACGGGAATGCGGGAGAAGGCAATGCTCGCAACAATGCTCGACTCAGTCTCAGGGTACAGCCGCTTTCAGAGGTAGTTTACGTTATGCGGCCTCCAAAATATGGAACAACCTGCCACCACCGATAAGAGTTATTAACACTATAGGTGCTTTTAGACGACGCTTGCCACAGTACCTCATAGCTGCGCAACGGAAGCTGGATATGGTCACACTTAATGTCTCAATTATATTATGATATTATGTACCTACCTACTTTAAGTATGTTTCAGTTTGTCGGCAATGTGTTTGTTTTTATTTTGTTTTTTTGCAATTTATCTGATATCACACAATATTGTATTGAAATATTATTAATTATTGTTACACTGTTATATTTTAAGTATTTCAGTATAGATACAGACACATTTTGCAGTATTAATCAAATTACTTGATATTATTATTCCGTTTATTCATTCGTATACATATAGTTAATATTTTTAAATATTTACTTATTATTATTATCTTACACTCATTTATTTTATTGTTTACATACACGCACACTGCAGTATAAAACTGATTTACATCCGTCACCTCACACGCCAGGTCCAGTTGAAAACCAGCGTCAGGCATTAGTTGTCTGGCATTTTTGCTGAACTGGGCCTATTTGGCGCAGCCGCGAGGCACACATTCCTGTTAAATTATTATTTTATACTTTTTATTTGTTTTCCTTTTAATTATCTCTTTTTTTACTTGTGTTATAATTATGTTGTGCTGTGTGCCTTTTTGTCTGTGCTATATAAAATGTATTTTCATTCATTCTTTTTTCTAAGTCATATTTCATTATAGCAATGTCGTAACATTGCTGAGCCTTCCACAAGTTAAGCTTTAATCTTGTCTTTAATCTTCCATGTAACTATTTTATCAATAAAAAAGAAAATAACATGAGTTTCTTTAGATACAGAATGGAATGATGTTCCATGCAAAAAGTGCAACAGATAATTTCTTAATTGGCTTCACTCGAGACGGATTTAACGGTACCTATTGTTACTATCGGCAACTATTGTTTGTATGGAAGTACTCTATACTTCTAACAACATGGCGTTAGTGTGCGATCAAAAAAACAAGATAAACCCGCCCTTTATTCTACTGGTGTTGTCCCACTGTTCCTGCCATGAAGATTAAAGCTTAACTTGTGGAAGGCTCAGCAAGTCATACCCCTGATGACTATTGTGGGTGAGATCAGCTATTGCTGATGAGCAAGCATCTTTGGCAAGAGCATCAGCGCATTCAGTGTCCTTAATGCCACAATGACTATCTATCCAAACGAATGGAACCTCTTTATAACTGCTAGCACAAGTTAATAAAGACTTTTTAATTTTTAAAACAACGGAATCATTATCTATGAAGGGAATGCATTTGTCAATCACATGTCATCAAAGACATTAAATTACTCCTAATAATATGAGAATAATATAGTATCCATAGATGTTACACTTATATCTTAAATATCTTTACACGAAGGGATATCTTGTTTGGTTGAGGAGTTCCTAGGGCTTCCGGCTGCATCATCAGACCCTGAACACGACTTAGTGTAAAAGCACTTGTCAATACATATTCAATGAGTCCAAACACAATGATACTATCATGTTTGGTTGAATAGTTCCTATGATCAGCTTCCGGCTTTGTCATCAGACCCTGAACACCATCTAGAGCACTCATCAATACATATGCAATAAATCAAACACGAGGGGGCTATTTAGTGTAAGTAGGTACTTGAAACTTTCGTGCCTGTTCTGTTGACCACTGAGGACATCTCTCGTATGGAACCAATCCTGGGCGCAGCAGACAGGTGTATGAATGCGAATATAATAGTTATAATATCATCATTTTGCATAATAATTGTAAATACGGCCACTAATAAAATTATTAAGTAAATGTTTATTTTATACTATGTACCGATTTTTTATTGTAAAGAACCATAATTTTAGAACCCCAATAAAGAATTCACCTTACATACTAATCCCAATATTAACATTAAGTATTTCTCTAGCCTAGTGTTTTTAAGGTTCCGTACCTCCGAATGAAAAAAAAACGGAACCCTTATAGGAACACTTGTATGTCTGTCCGTCTGTCACAGCCAATTTGCTCCGAATCTACTGGACCAATTTAGTTGAAATTTCGTACACATGAATTTTCGTGACCCAAATACGGACGTGTAACGTAAATAAATGAATTTTGAATAAGGGGGTCACTTTTTGTATCAAATTAAAGGGCTTATTGTGAGTATTTCAAATATTTGTATTCAATCGTTTTAAAATGAATACCTAGTTTTAAAGAAAATTTATGAAATTTTACCATCCCCCCCCCCCCCCCCGTATCTCCGAAACTACTGAGCCTAAAATATTGAAAAAAATACAGAAAATGATTCTTTACTCATAGATTACAGGAAAACCTATAAGAAGTCTATGGTCTTAAAAATGGCAAGCATAATCGATGTCGACCATACTGCCAGCCAATGACTAAAATGCTCTTATCATGGAAAAAAAAAGTTTGCATGATTCAAAAATAAACCCCACACAGACAGAATAATTTATTTATAACTAGCTGCCCGCCCTGGCTTCACACGGGTAGCACTAATTACTAATCTACGGCGCACCTACCTATCTACCTAGCCTACCCTATTTACCTACATACCTACACCTACATACCTGCCTACCTACACCTACCTACATACATACCTACCTACCTGCCTACATATTTACATACATACCTACCTACCTACTCGCATACCTACCTACTTGCATAAATACCTAATCTGCGTTCGCAAATCTTTTGCCAAACATGTAATCAAACACGAGTTTTAGGAAAAACAACTGTAATGCCTACCCATAAGGTTCAGTTTGCGCTACAACTTCATATTTTTTATGACTTTTTCAACAATAATAGTCGGTCTAAAATCAACTTTATTTACACTATTGCATAAAGTTGATGTTTGTTTAAGTGGAAAACTGACGCGCTGGTCGGCACGAAGCTTAACGAACACAACAAAAAAATAATTATCCAACTTGAGAACGGCTGAAAAATAGAGATTCATTTTTATATAGGTATGTACATAGATTTTATGTAATTGTGGCGGATAAAAGTCATCAGCGCTACGAGCAGTTCAGGAGAAGTATGTGTTAGTAGTTAAAGTTAAACGGAAGAGGGATTTAAAATTTAGGGAGATGGATATAGAGGTGGGGCGTTGTTTGAGCATTCATAGAAGATGAGTGATACAGATTGCCCTCTGCCAACCCGCACTCACAGACACAGAGAGAGGAGTTACAAAAACACGGGAGTACAACAAAAACCTAGAGGCGAATACGATAAATGACAGATATAAAAAAAAAATTATAGCCGTAGAACTAGCGTAGAACCAGAACGAACCAAGGTTTTGACTTTATGGTTGGTTGCCTACTACATAATAAAACCTGCCCTTTTTTTTCTCGTGGTGTTATGTTTTACTGTTCCTGCCATGAAGATTGGAGCTTAACTTGTCAAGGCTCAGCAAGTCTTATCCCTGATGACTATTGTGGGTGAGATCAGCTACTGCTGATGAGTAAGCATCTTTGGCCAGAGCATCAGCGCATTCATTGTCCATAATGTCACAATATTACTATCTATCGAAACTAACTGAACCTCTTTATAACTGTTAGCACAAGTTAATAAAGACTTTTTATATTTTTTTACTATGGAATCATTATCTATGAAGGGAATGCATTTGTCACTCACATATGTCATCAAAGACATTTATTTAGTTAGTATCTTAAATTTCTTTAGCCAAAGGGCTTTTTTGTTTGGTTGAGGAGTTCCTGTGGCCACCTTCCAGCTCCATCATCAGACCCTGAACACGACTTAGTGTAAAAGCACTTGTCAATACATATCCAATGAGTCCAAACACAACATACTATCATGTTTGGTTGAGGAGTTCCTATGATCAGCTTTCGGCTTTATCATCAGACCCTGTATATTAGGTAGTTTGGGCTAAGACAAAGCTAATGAGTGCAAATCCAAACTCAATGTTGCTATCTCATTTTTTTGAGAAGTTCATAAGGCCATCTTCCGGCTTCATCATCAAACCCTGAACAACATCTAGAGCACTCATCAATACATATGCAAGAAATCAAACACGACGGGGATTTATAGCGTAAATAGGTACTTGAAAATTTCGTGCCTGTGCTGTTGATCCCTGAGGACATCTCTCGTCTAACTCAAACTCAACTCAAAGCATTTATTTAAAATAAACCAATTACAGGTACTTTTGTATTGTCAAGGGGTCAGTCAGTCAGAAAGATGAAGCTAGTTGCCCATTCCAAAGCGTAGTAGGTTCCTATGGAGAAGAACAGGCAAGAAACTCGTATGGAACCAATCCTGTGCGCAATATAATATAATATCAAAGAATTGTAAATACAGCCAATAATAAAATTAAATAATTGCTATTTCTATACTATGTGTACTGATTTTTTATTGTTAAGAACCATAATTTTAGAACCCCAATAAAGAAATTACCTTATTACATACTAATCCCAATATTAACACTAGCCTAGTGCTTTTAAGGTTCCGTACCTCCGAATGAAAAAACGGAACCCTTATAGGAACACTTGTGTGGCTGTCCGTCTGTCACAGCCAATTTGCTCCGAATCTACTGGACCAATTTGTACACATGAATTTCCGTGACCCAAACACGGACGTGTAATGTAAATAAATGAATTTTGAATAAGACGGTTACTTTTCGTATCAAATAAAAGGGCTTATTGTGAGTATTTCAAATATTATTATTGTATCATTTTAAAATAAATACCTACTTTCAGAGAAAATTTATGAAAATTTTCCATTAAGTAATTACCTACCCCTATCTCCGAAACTACTGAGCCTAAAATATTGAAAAAAATACAGAAAATGATTCTTTACTCATAGATTACAGGACAATCTATAAGAAGTCTACGGTCTTAAAAACATGGTAAATCTCTCAATATTGTGCGTACAAACTTTATTGCGGTTGGAATATAAAAGAGAATAATAATTATGTTTTTCAACTACAATGTTAAGTTTGTTCTTGGGATAAATTCATCCCGAATATGGAAACCTTCGTTGTGCGTGGTCCTACATGCACTTGGCTGGTTTTGTTTAATTAAAGGGAATATCAGAATATAGATCAACTTAAACAGTGGTAAATAAAGTATAGTATGGTCTCGATATAAGTAGACCGTACTAATAGCTTATTACACAATTTATGTAAATAAAATACTATTATGATGGTAATATAGCATGTATTAAATGTCATATTAGCCTCCAGAATTACCATAATCTTTGGACAATGCGATCTCGTTGTTGTCGGCCTCTAACTAGGAGGTGTAGTTCAATACCAGCACCCACATCCTGCTGTGGTTGTGGTGTGACTTCGTTGCTAAGATCACCTTCAGTACTGGCAACCGATGTTTGTTGCAGATGTTATGCAATACAGCACAGGCATTTATGATCATAGCCACTACATCCTACACTAACTTTTGTTCTTCTTCTCGTTCGTGTGCACAAATTCATAAATAGCTCTTTGGAAAGTCTGTAATGAGCTTTGAACTCGGCGTCAGATACTTATGTTCAAAGCTTTGACTTGATCTTGCAGGTTACGTCGCAACCGTGCTGTGTTATGGCTTTCAATCCTTCTGGCCTCGACCTCATGTGCTTCAAGCAAGAGAACAGCACGAGCAATCCTTACCGAATACCTCAATAGAGACGCAAACAATTTTTTTTTGTATATAGTTCGATCTTTTACGGTACACTCAGTTCATTCTAACTAGCACACGCACGAAACACGACGAATTCAAATGTACACAATTTTAAGTAAAATTCTTCGAATTATAAGACTAATTTGTAATTAGCAAGCAAAAGTGACAAGGGAAAAGGTCGGAAAAGGTTATCGCAATTTGACAGCCAAATGTGCTCGCCGATTACTGTTGCTCTGCTGTCAAAAACGATACGTAATACGAAATAATCGCGATTACCATGCGATCAGTAGAGAAAAATGCACATTTTAGTTAAGTGATTGTTCCATAGAGGCAGCACTACCGCTTTTTTGCTACGGTGTCGCTATCGCTGATACATAATACCAATTTGCGCAATATTTGCGATTATTGTGCAATTATCGCTATCGCAGCGCTTCTGCAAGATAGGTAATAGCCCTGCGGGTAGATGTACCTACCAAGTTGAAATTAATATCAAATACCTACCAAGGTCTGCGGGACCTTGGCCTTGGAATTCCTGATTGATGGATTTACTATTACTAATTAAAATAAAATTTAAAATTTTAATTTGATAATGTTCGTAGGTAGTTGGGTTAGTTATTTGCCTTAGCAATCTCGTTCATTTGGGCACAAAGCATGCATTATATAAATCACTGCATACTGAGACCTGTTTCATTTTAATATCAGTGTTCAATAACTAAAAAGGTTATCCTTTTCAGGGATATGGAAAATGGAAACCCTCGGAGACTTTTGTTGAACAGTGATATATCGCCGTTTCCTCTATGGCTGCTTTATCGATCTTATTATGTGGGAACTATTCTTTGATCGTAAAAGGTTTCCTTTATCATATATTTCAAGAATACAACACACCACTATGACGCGGGCTGAAGGATTATCCACTTTCCCGAGATGGATTTTCTTCCCACCTTCACGTGAAGGTATGAAATCTGTCTGTGTTTCCTTAACCAGCAATTTTTGAGCTTGTTTTATTATAAGTAACCTCGTTTTCAGTATGAGTTCTGCCTACCTAGGAAAAGTAATAGATTCTATAACCTATAATTTTTTATTTTCAACTCACTTGGTCGAAAAGTTTATCTTATTGCGCCGTTTTTAGGTTCACAATGCAGTTTATTTAACACGTGTCATTTTAACGTTTACTATAAAGTCAAAATGCATGTTTAAATTGGATATTATCTACATGGCTAGTGTTCTTCTGTCAAAAACACGTCAAAACTGTGTTTCAATTTTGTATTTCTGTCTCATATTTTGTGATATAAAATGTTATAGGAAACTGGTTTCGTATTAGGTATCGCAATATCTTTCATCATTTAAGAATTAAACGCTTAATAAAAAAAAACTCTATAAAGAATGCTAAACTTCAACATAAAAGTTTAGATAACGTTCTATTACGGCGCGAATTCCGAGTTTATTCTGTGTGTACTGAAAAGGCTTTAGACGGGCTGCCGGTCGTCGGAAGCTATTCAATCTAGGCGCAGGCAAATTGTGTGGATAGGTCGGAAATGTGCGGCGCAGCGGGTAATGGACGGAGAGCACCGCGCGCGGACCGCAGCTAGCAGACCGCAGCTCGCAGACCGCAGCGTCGCCAGCCAGCAGCTGTCATCTCCGGTCCTACCTAGCGAGTAACTTTGTTGCATAAAAAAGGCAATACCAAACCGCAGCACTCGTATTTGACAAGATGATAAATAGACTTTCAAATATTGTAGGTTTTTATAGTTTGGTGCATGGCTGAATGCAGGGCCACAGATATTGATGCTCTCACTGACGGTCAGTCGCCATTCAAGTTATCGATTCGATATCTTATATCATATAAAGAGCCCTTATGTTGCTAGTTTTAATATGCTGGATGCAATTTCGACAATAAATCATAATGACAAAAGTGAGGTTACCACCCTGATTAAATGATTAATATCGTGGTAAAATCGGTTCGTTCCCAATGAAGCCTTTAACCTAATTACAGTTATATTACTACGTGCTGATGTGAATATCATGCCGATCATGATTCATTGCTACAGGCCAGTACCATATTTAATCATAATAAGTAAATGCACTCAATAGTATTTTCACACATTCATCAGCACACCATATTTCAATAGAATATAGACATTAAATTTTCACCGCAAATAATTATCAACAACGAATGGAAGAATAAGTTTAAAAAGCTTAATTTGAAAGCGTATTCTAAGACGAGTTGGTTAATTACATAAGTAAGGTAAGCTTCCTTATCTGGTCTTATTCAATAGGTTAATTAATTGCAGTTCTGTCTGAACTTATCTAATTACGGCTCACGGCCAGCTGCAAGTTTATTTCCGCATGAACTTCCCAGCATCCACTACTCTCTCGCCAATTACCCACCTACTTACTTTGTGTCTGCCCTTCTTTCTTGCTTATTTCACTTCGCCTTTGCTTGAGATAAAAGCAATGAGATTCTCTGTGAAGTTAGTGCAGACAGCTGACAATAGACGCTACCTGGAAGCGGTTTTTTAATATCGCCTTTGAGAGAATATCGCTAGGAAGTATACTTTTTATAATTAATGGGTTAAGTAGCTACAAAAGATTCCGGCCGTCATTAGCAGAGTTAGTATAGTCTGCTTAGTAGGAAAACCTTCTTGAAGAGGCAAACAGGGTAACTCACAGATGTGAAAGTTGGTAAAAAATATTTGCTTAATAAGTAACAACATTCGCTCCAGTCACTAAACCTTTAGCCCCCTAAAAGCTTGTAAAAACTTTAATACTTATTATCTCCAGTATATCATAGAGGAGCTCGTGGATTGAGGAGCTCATGCCTAAGTAATAACAGCCCAGGGTCGATCCATCAGGTAAGCAGCTACGCTTGCCGGGGTTGGTCCGTGAATCCATCTTTACATACCGAGACTCCTCCGTGCCTCGGAAAGCACGTTAAGCCGTTGTTCCCAGCTGTCATTCCTAGATCTTTGACAGTCGTTAGGGTTCGTCAGAACCCAGAAAATCTGACAACCAGTCTTACCAAGGGGTATCGTATTACCCCTGACCGTCCGACCGTGGGGAGTGACTACCTATCTGACCTCCACAATCCAGTAATCTGGATTGTGGAGGTCAGATAGGCAGAGACTCCATGTAAAATACTGGTATTCAGCTGCATCTGGTTAGACTGGAAGCCGACCCTAACATTGTTGGGAAAAGGCTGCAGGCCTGCAGGTAGATTGATTGATATCCAGTATCTTCTTCTTCTTCAGGCTGTCTTTAAAAGATCGCTTTTAGCGATAAGACCGCCTCAAAAATTATATATCTGTTATTCATGTGGTGTACTTCATAAAGAATATTCTATCTTTCTATCTTCATTTTCCTCACTGAAAAATGCAAACAAGCAAGCGAAGCAATAAAAATAATAAGTCGGAAGATGGAATGATAGAACACATCGCATCTGCCAGTCGGCATTTCCTTTCTGAGAATGAGATCGGCTTAGCAATTTTTTGCAAACACTGGAATCGAATAAAATGTGCTTCAAAACATGATTTCAGTTTTAAGATTAAAACATTCGTATTTCAGTCTTATTTTCATTTATATCTACATTATCTACTAATGGATACCTACTATTAATAAGATCCTTTCAAATAGGTATCTATACATACTGATAGATATTAATTTAAATATCAATATCTACACACACGGTTTAAAGGTTCCCCATGAAAATGCAGATGAAACTAGTTAAATATTCGTTCAATAATAGTTACCGACAGCGATTACCTCATAGGCTAAACTTAGGTAGGTACATACGAAAGCGTTCATATTATTACCAAGTTGAACATTTTCCAATTTCCGCCGCATGAAATATTATGAATACTCTTCGATGCTAGCACTGAAGGCGTACCTACTTGAAACAGGAAATAAATAAGTCGTCGTCGACACGACGTTTCGTACGTAGGTACAAATAATAGTTTGGAAAATCCAAAAGTGCACGCCTCATACATAACACTCATTCATAAACGAAAAAGAATTTCAAAACAGTTTCTAACAAAAATTAACAATTTATAACTTTTCATGAAGTCGTAATGTCAAAGACTGACAAAGATATTTACTTGGCGGTTGCTAGGCAACATCAAGACCAAGGTTGAAAATATTTAGATAAAGATATTATATTTTAGTTAGTATTTTATTAATTATAATTAAACTACTTTGAATAAAAGAGCCATTTTCAATAGGGTTCCTTCTACGGCTGAAACAAATGTATAAAAAAAAAATTGACTCAATTAATTGATTTTATCGCAAGCTACAATGTTTTCAGGGTTCATAAATTGACGGACAGGAATTTTTTTCCAACTATTTTGATGCTTTTTCCATTTCTGCTGCATTAAATCAATTGTTAAAAAGTACAGTATTAATCTCCATTTAATCATCTATACAATGGTATATAATATAAATTAAGTAGGTTCTGTGTACTAGCAGGAGTGTAACAATAAAAACAGTTACAGAAATGGGGCAAAAAAAAATTTTCGATCGTAGAGCACACTCTAATGCTTCGCATTAAGAGTCGTGCAATAAAATGTTGTCGTAAGATACTGTTTTACATGATTTATGAATAGATTTCAGAAATAGAAATTAGGATAATATTATTTTTACATAATGTGATTTAATTTTCCATAAGGAAAATTCTTCATATAAAGTAGTCATACTTAATTCAGATTCGAAAATGAGAAGGTGCCCAGCCTCGCCAGCTTATTGAATATGGTTTCTCAGCCAGCCGCTTCTTACATGATTAATTAGTGGAGGTCTCATTAATAAATTATCAGGTGAGGAGCCGGGGAATCGTATTTTCCAGTAAATAAATTAATTGTTACGAGAGGTGGCTGGCTACGGATTACCGCTCTCGGCGCTTCGGCTCGCCATGTGAACGTTTTTCTTATTATTTCTCCCGGGACACTCGGAACTATTAATCTTGTTTAATGTGAAAATGCTGTGCTTCTACGTAATTTGCACATTCCCCTAATGCAACTTCAGAACGAATTGAAAAACTAGTCTAGTATTTGACTAATGCTAGGTAAGGGAACTTTTGTATGCAGTATTTGTGGTATTAACACCTACGTATTTATACAGCAATTGCTACATTGGAGAACAGTTCTACCTAATCTATTAGGTACTAATTGACTATATAGCAACTTATGGACTGATAGGATAGGGGTAGTGGTGGCCCAGTGGTAACAACGGCTGCGACTTACGAGTTGTAGGTCGTAAGTTCGAACCTAGACAGGCGCTTTAGTATGTGTAAATTATTTCATCACCATTGCTCTCAAAACGGTGAAGGAAAAAATCGTGAGGAAACCGGCATGACCTAGAACCAAAAATTCGAAGACATGTGACACACACTACCAACCCGCACTGGGCCCGCGTGGTGAGTTTCCGAGAGGAGGCCTGAATGCAGTAGTAATACATTAGGCTGCCTGTCCACTGGAGCGGAGAGGAGAGGAGCGGAGCGGAGCTGTGCCAATATTAACCAATGCATGGAGTTGCATAAAATCTCCGCTCCGCTTCAGTGGACAAGGATTTGCGAACCAGTTTAAAAATTCATACAAAACCGCGAAACGGAGCGGAGAAACGGAGCGGGGAAGCGGAGTGGAGAAGCGGACCTGGGAAGCGGAGTGGGGAAGCGGAGCGGGGAAGCTGTCGTCGTTACTCGTCGAGTGAACTCGGCCTAGCTCTGCATAGTCCGCAACTCCGCCCCGCTACCTCGCTCCTCACAGTCCGTAAGGCTGCCTGTCCACTGGAACGGAGAGGAGAGAAGAGGAGCGGAGATGTGCCAATATTAACCAATAGAATCTTGACTCCGCCCCTGAGTTTAGATTTGATTGTTTAATAATGGCACATCTCCGCTCCTCTCCTCTCCTCTCCGCTCCAGTGGACAGGCAGCCTTACTCTGCTCCGCTAACTCGCTCCGCATCAATGGACAGACACTGTCCACAACTCCGCTCCACTCCGCTACCTCGCCCCGCTCCGCAGCCTCGCTCCGCTTCAATGGACAGGCCTGATTATTATGAAATCTAGTAATAACTATAATATTTTAACTTTTTAGTTTAAACGAATCGTAGATAATGTTGCGGTTAATGGTAAATTATCTACGATTCGTTTAAACTGTGATAAAGTAATAACTATTACAAAGGAAAACCAAATAGCTCTCAATGTTCACGTATTTTCCTCGTATAACGCTTTAAAACCTTTTTGTTGTATTAATAGGATCGCGTGTATCACGCGTCGGGTACACGTACACACAACGACATAATTATTAAAACTAGTTAATAATTAACCGGGCCTCACCTCCAAGAATCGTTTGTTGCCAACTACTTAGCTTACATCTGTTATAATAAGACCCCTTTAAATGCTTTAAATAATTGAGCACAGTGAGTACTAAATAAGTAGGCCAATGATAAACCGAATGCCAATTGTATGGCCCTCAAGGATGGCAATCAACCCCATCACTTTTCGTGTTGGGAAAATGTAAAATTATTAAAGTCCAACTTAAGCGCAACTGATTCGCAGAAAAAAAAATGCACGAAAGTACAAATCAAACCAACAACAGAACACTGTAAATATCATGAATTAACTGAACTGAACTGAACTTTAAATGTTTCAAGAGTAGAAAAACAAATGCAATATTCTAACTTCAGTAGTAAAAGTTTACGAGCCATGTCAGGGTTTCAGATGTGGTGATGTTGTGTGATGATGTGGTGGTGATGGCGAGTCCATAACGTTTTTTAACATCATCAAATTTAACCGTTGCCAAATACCAATACGGTTTTGTACTACAAGATTTCTAAAATTATGTAGTTTCAGTCTACGGCAGTCTAGTAACTGTACTACGAATTCGAAGATCTGCCTAATTATCCAGAAACTATCAAATAATAGACCGACAAAACGCTGAAGAAGTTTTTTTTACATAAAACAATAGGCAACGAACACAATGCACAATGTAACAGTAAACAATATGCACAAAGTCCGTAATATCAAGTCAACTTTCTTATATTAATAATAAAAACTTAATTCAAGTCAGGACGCAACTTCGTAATAAACCCGTTACATTTTCTTTTCTTTGTTTTAAAGCAAAGTAGTTCCACGTCTGGCGAGCACGTTGCATTAATAAGTAAGAAGCGACCTCATCATCAGAGCCTCAGTTTTAATATAGCACGAGTTTCAGCACGTCTTTCAGACTGCACGCAGATGAAAGAGGTAACTTCACGTTAAATATCTTTTTGGCGCAGAATGTACCTACGCAGTTACGTCACAAATAAGCTTTATTAAGTGAAATAAAAGCCTCACCGCGGTCAAGGCTACTGTAAATGTGAACATCGCTGCGTGAATACCACGAACCTATGTCACAGATAATGGAAAAGCCTACACTTCGCTGATTTCGTCAATCAATTCTGAAAATCTTTTTTGATTGATGTATCAAATTACAGGGTTTCTTTCGACTCATATCGTAATGGAAATCAGGGTAACAGCCTTTTTGTAAGGATTTCTTTCTCATAGCATTGGTTTCGATAAATCTAGCAGTAGTACAAGAAAAAATTAATTTGTCTGTCAACTTTTCAACAAGCAGATAACTTCTCACAATTAATTCTTCAAATATTTATTTCAGGCACACATAGCTTTGAGATCAGTATCTAACATTAAAATCAGAGCAACAACCTTTTGGTCAATAAATAATTATACTCGTAGCATGTACCCAGCAGAGTCGTTTGCGAGACAAAATAAATCGTACGGATTACGCCTCTGAGAAAACTGCTCAGGTCAAATATGGGTCAATAGAAAGTTCAATCTCCTCGCTGAGAACGTGTTCAATCAGGCTAGATTTATCTAAAAATTGCCCAGAATTTATGAGTTCAGCTTTAAAAATACTTTGCGTTTTTTTTGGTGTTTATCATGTCTGAGCGATAAATAAACAGATTCAAGCACTGGCGCGATATAGTTAATGTAGTTATGCAAAGGTAATCGACCCTTACGAATTGAACAACCTTGCGACATTGGCGCTGAGTCGCTCAGCCAGAGTGTGTCGACCTGGCGGCGTCCGCTTCGCTCGTCCTCCCAACATGGATAATACTGTCACCAGCTATTTAGGTTTCCATAGGACTAAAGTAAAACCTTTTTAAACGTTGGGTTGTAGGTTAGTTTTCTTAGGACTAAGGAGGCATTACTCGCCGGCATTTCATTTGAAGACTAATAAAAATAAATAAAAAATCTTTATAAAGAACACAACAAAAGTTTATCAAAAACGATTCTATTATTTCTGTTTTTATCCGACTACAGAAAATATAAAAGGAACAAGTTAGCCGTGCTCTCCTGTTTCATAATTTTTCAGTTGGTTTTATCCGTAGCCATGTTTTCTGTTTTTGTAACCTTCTAGTTTTATTTTTGGTATGAAAATTTATATTTGTTTGCTTAAATAAAGTAATCTTTATAGATTTGTTTTGATCAAATGAAAACAAAGAAGTGCGTAAACGTGCGCTAGCAATCTTTGAACCATGTGTGTAGGTTGTATTTATAAATATAGATATAATTACTTTTTAGTTTTTCCTGTCCCCTTTTTAAACGATATCACAACTTTATAAATAGGTACCTACCTAACTATATAATACAATGAAGCATAATTATTAGACTATAAGTTTTAATAGCAAAATGTCCTAACATTTTAGCGACATTGTGTGGTGCCGGTGCCGCCCGCCCGTCGATGCAGGGAGCAGGGCGGCAAGGGCGCGCGGTCCACCAACCGCTGCAGCATCAAATCATTCACTATTCTCCCTGAATATCATTATTAAAAATTGCGTTTTATTCACGACATTTTGCCTTGGTTTAACTGCGTTGTTAAAGTAAATCATGTCTCTGTAAGTCTGTTACAGTAGGAACGAAGAAATTAGAGTTCGTGAACTTTACGGTTTCAGTATATTTTATCTGTAAACAAGTTGTAGTTTTAAAACAGTACTAAAAGTTGTACACAACTATTTATGTAGGTTATTTTCTCAGTTATAGTTTTTGAGCAGTGTGGCTGAAAAAGAAAAGAATTATATAATCTCAGCACAACATCTGAGAGCACACAAATATTATTTATTATCAAATGATCTAAACATAGTAACAATTTCAATTTCATAAGCTCCAAAATTAGGTAGGTAATTCCTCCTAAATTAGGTAAAAAATCGTAGAATGTTATTGAAATTCACCCTGTAGTGTCCGCCAGCTCAAACCACAACATTTTTATTTATTTTATTAGATTCACCAACAATTTATTACACTGATACAATACACATATTAGGTACATTTTTTTTAAGTAAAATAACAGTGCATCAGTTAGGTACTTACCTATAGGTAAACACCACATGCATAAAACACTGAGTCAGAGAAATAAGCTAACCTACTTAGTAATAAGCGCTAATATTGAAAAAAAGAAACTGTAAAAAGTTACATTTAAATTAAATTAAAATGTATATTTTACTTTCGATAAACATACTTACGACTTTTCCCCAGTAATGTCGATACAGTAAGTAGGATTTTCATTCATCAGTTCAATACAGAGTAACATTATAAATAATGCCTGCTAATCTTCTCAAACACAAATGTAACGTACCTTAGGGGAAGGGAAACAACCATAATGCAGAGGAAAACCCATGTTATTTATCAAACGGCAATTTAAATACTTTCTGAGCTCATGAGTAAGTGATGTGAACAAATTACATAAATGTATGTTTAGTATTACGGCAGGGAAATTGAATCCTAGGGGAGGCTGCTACCGGTGTCGCAGGCTTTTTTTAAAGCCAATTTTTATGGGTATATACATATAACCATAAAGATAGGTAAGTTGCTCGAGTATGTAGCTAATAATTTATGTAGGAAAATGAAATGAATGATCGTTTGCGGTTATAATAGTCTTTGTGGATGCAGTGAGTGGGTATTAATTAGTTTTTTTATGTAGTTTTCGAACGTATCCATCCATTACATTACAATGGTTAATTGAACACTCAACCAGTATCATACTGCACATCATACCTAATGTATTCAACCGAATTAGGTACTGTTATACACAATCTTTTTATACTACATACATAAATATATTAAATGAATCTTCTTCTAAAATTCAGGATGTTCTTGCCCGTTCTTCTCCATAGGCCTACCTACTACGTTTTGGAATGGGCATCTAGCTTCATCTTTCTGACTGACCGACCCCTTGACAATTCAAAAGTGCGTAATTGGTTTATTTGCTAATAAATGCTTTGAGTTTGAGTTTGAAATCTTCTTCATTGTATAATTCTTTCCTCAAAAGACCATCTCAGATATAAATCTGCATGATCCTTACATGGCATGACCACGATTAAGTCGGTAAGAGAGCGTGACCTCTGAAATTGTTTCGGTCTTTCTTTTCAGAGTAGTCGAATAGAAAACACCGAAGTTCACCGAACTCATCTAAAACCTTAAACAATTTATAGATATTTAATATCATTTATAATCATTTTATAACACAGCACTATCGATCACATGCATGAACTAAAATGCTTGTTCACAGTAGAGTTCCTGAAAACTGTTTGGTTCATCGACCTCTTTCATTTGTACGCGTAAACATTTCCTTGTGTTAGTTACGCACACCCTTCCTTATGGGGGTGAAAATAGTCATAAGTAAAACAGAGACAATTTTTTTTTGCTCTTTGCTTGGCGAGACGACAGACTGCCGAGGTGTACTATATAGCCCCGGGCCTTTGATATCTCATGAAAAATTCAAGTGCTCCCGACAATATCTACAGATACCTACGTATAACTTTTACAGGGGTAAACTTCCTAGCTGAAAAATCTTCCTAGTCTGTTGAAAATTTTAAATGAATGAATATTTAATTAGGGTTTTTCGGCAAGGCAACCTTCGATTTGAATAACTCACATAATTTCAAAATTGTTGTCTGGGTGTAAAGGGCGTACTAAATACGCGTAGTAATAAAATAGGATTTTACCTAATTAATTGCTCACCGCTTCGGTTTATGTTTATATTGTGTTTTAATTTAAGAAAATTATTTGAAGTTTTTATCTTTATTTACAATCGCTATTTCTGATCCTATCTAAACAAAAACTTACCCTTATTTCAAATTTACAGACCGTTCACTATAACTTGTCCCTTTCCGTCATGTTGGCACCACTGCTTGCCAAGCTTAGTTTCAATAGTAATGGAGTTCCAGATGGCGACTGACAGAACAGTGCTACCACGCGTCATGGGATAATTTATAATGAACGCACTGCTGTACCTACTCATCATTCCCTTCTATATTTTCCAAGGAGTTTATTTATTTTCTAGCGAGTCTTTTGTTTTAGAACTATTTGGCCTTTTGTACACACACATGTTTATCTTGCCGTGAAAAATTACGATTTATTCGCGGTGTGTAGGCACGGTCGTCAGTGTTGTATGGATCACCATGGAAGCTTGTTGATGGACACGTTTTTTCTACGGCGCGGTTTATACCCCGTACCGTAAAGAAATCGTGGCATGTACAAAGGACCTGCAAAACCAAGAGCAAGCTGGCCTTACCTGTCAATTAGTAATCTACAGAAAGGTGTAATTCATACCAATACCAACTATGCATGGTATGAATGTATCTTCTTTTCCGCATGCGCGTACCGGAAGATACAGTTCTCTCAAAGTGTAAACATAGATTCCAACGTAGATCATGTTTTTTAAGAATCACTAACGGAGGCTAAGTGACCTAACAAATATCAATTTCACCATTTACGCAAATCGTATGTATGTTCACAAATTCTTAGATACGATAGGGGAGTCGGTAGGTACCTATATATATTCCAATAAAAGTCGTGCAATCTCAGCGCCCCACACTGATAGCATATATTGCCTTCATATCTGCCACGAGCAGTAAATTGCCGAAAAAATGTTGTTGCTCCCTCGTACATAATAAACTAATACATATTTCATCAACGTCAACATAGATTCAGCTCGCTAGCGCTGTATTTATTACATATTCTGGAAGTATAAGTGCGAACGAGGAAGCATCGTGAACCACAGATGCTGAAGAAAGAAATAAAGTAAAATAGGCTTATTTGTATGCACGTATATACGTGCATACAAAAAAGATAAGTTGACTCGAATAACATTAAAAAAAACCGTGTGCGGTCGGGGGACCCCCGTCAGGTACGAAGTTCCTTATGCGATACTCCCACGCACACACACACTTGTTTATAATAAAAAGAGACAGAGAGAAAGAAAGTCGCATCAGTAGCGGATCCAGCGGATCTAAGGGACTCAAGCAAAAAGCATCTGAGTCCTTCCGTGAGAAATCTTAAAGTGAACAGTTATTTTATTTCCAAACACAAGTTACAGTTATTTCCAAATTAATCAAAACAGGTAACTATTTCACAGTTATTTACGACGTTGCCAACTTTTAGGATGCACCCTCTTAACTTGAAGTTTTACATTTCTTTATGATGTTTTGTTTACGACGAATTTTGAATCCGCGCGCCACTCATTCTACCACTCAAGCTGCCCGGTTTGGCCCCCATGTATATCACCGAGATATATCTCTGGTAATCTACAACCTAACGAAGTCATTGAGGAATTTGCGAAAAGTATTTATTACCTATGTGTTAAGCAAATTAAAATATTGTGTGTTTTTCTTAGTTTTTACTCTGCTAAAACCTACCCTCAGCGGGGTCAAGCTCCCCCAAACGACAATCCTGGATCCGCCACTGAGTCGCATGGAGGCATAACTGACGATATCTACCAGACAAAACTCCAAAAACAAATCTATACCTAATCACGAACACAGACCAGAAATAGTCGACAGCTGCGCTATGGGGGACGCACAGCACAGCGCTGATTTTCAATGGGCACCCGAAAACGGCATACGGAAACCAAGTCAGGTTTACAGATTAAACAAGTAGGTGCTGAATACACCTACCTATATTTATATTCTTAGGAGTAACCCAATGTACCTACAGTTGTAGGTACATTGGGTCTAATCTACATAGACGAACAAATACCTATGTCTCGCGGTTCCACCACCGGCATTCCCAAATGTAATCAGTCAGGTCTGAGTACAGACTCTAAGGGAATTTCTATGTAAATTGTTTTACCAGACCGCGGATATGATTGGCGTCAAATTGACATTTCTGCGGAATACAGATCGAATAAAGTTGTACCGTTGTATTATACGAGTCTTAAAACCTAGTTTTTATTTATATTATTATCTCAGGGGCTCGTGGCTGAGAGCGAGTAATAACAGTCGCACGGATTGATCGCTTGCCGAGGTTGGTGCGGGGACTCTTTGCATACCGGGACTCCTCCATGCCTCGGAAAGCACGTTAAACCGATGGTCCTGTCATTCGTAGATCTTTGACAGTCGTTACGGGTAGTCAGAAGCCCGAACGTCTGACAACTATAATAGTCTTACCAAGAGGTATCAAATTACCCAATAACTGGGTAGTGAAGGTAAGAAAGGCAGTAGCTCCATGTAAAATACCAGTATTTAGCTGCATCCTGTTGAATTGGAACCCGACCCAACATAGTTGGGAAAAGGCTACGCAGATGATCTTAGCAGTCTGTAGATGCGCTGAATTTGCACATTTTACTTATTGTTGTTTTGTACAATCTCCCACACATCGAGTTAACTCTGATAGCCCTTGAATAAGAATGTTACTGTAATCCAGAAATCCCTACTTGGCACGTCATGAATGGCTCCGATAAAGCGTTCTCCTCATACGTGATCGGCATTCACACCACAATAGGTACCGTTTAGGGCATTGTTGGTTTAGGGGCATAAAATTATATGGAATACACAGTCAATAGCAGATTTTAGAAATAATTTCTCTCCGTAATTTCTGTGTCAATCGTTGACTGGGTTCAAGATTCTATAAATAGTTGGTTTAAAGTGTCAGACATAAATTGAAATGTATCGCACCTGGGTACCAGGGAAGTAGAAGTACACTGCTGTATACTCGTATATTCATCACGTCGAATTTCTGTTTCATTATCCGGGTGCACAGTGGGCTGTGGGTGTAAATAAGACTGGATGTAAATCATGTCGTTAGAGGCGGCTGCGATCGGCGCTCGGGCCGCTTCTAATTGAAAATAAATCTCATTAGTTGAGAGGTTGGCAGAAGCGCATTTTATATTTACTCGTTCTCGTTTAATATCCCGGAGATTTGGTCTGATTTGATATTTCAGAAATTGTAGTACCTACCTGAAATATTTTTTGTTAATAAATGGGTTACGATTCTCATTACTGTCAGTTGTTATTGTTACTATGATCCTACAGAAAAATATAAGTATGGACCAGTAGCAATATTTCTTTTTTCGTGCATAACTTTATACTACATTTCTCTAAAAAATTTAACACAGATCGCTAATTTATAACCCAGTAAACTATTTGCAAATAATTCTAGGTACCTAATGTAAAGACTCGGAACATGCATTTTAAAAGATTAGAATCTTCTTTTTATCACTAAAATGCATGATAAACATCCATTGAAAAACATCTGATCAATAAAATGCGTAAGTAGGTACCTACTGGACACGATTCAGTAGTGTTCTACGAAATGGTATAAATAACACGGAGATACGTAGCACTATGCCAATAGAGAGAGAAATAAAAAGATTGTGTAGTTGAGCTACCTATTCCTGTAGCGAAAGATAAGGGTCATAATTGAGTCCGATAGTAGCCGTTGAAACAAAGGCCGGGAGAGCACTGTTTGCGCTGACTCAGATACCCCGCTGCCGGAGAACGGAATGAAATGGGGCCGAGCGAAAACTATGCTAGCACATTTTAAAAACCGCGCTTTATTATAATAACCCATTAACATAATTATTTCTAATCAATAGAATGAAATATAACAGTAATGTTTTCAACAAAGTAATGCGGCATTAAATTGTATAATATATAATCGATTTATAACGCTTCAACAGAAGGTTACAGCATTTTATGCCGCTTTATGGTTAGTACCCGTTAATTATTAACCTTGTGCTCGTTAGCGTTACCAAACAATTGTTACCAATTTATACTTTTTACGGATATTGGAACCCCTCCATTAAACTTTTAGACCGTAAAGACATGACATTTGGATCTTTGGATCATGTTACAAAATTCACAGGAAGGTGTGGAAAACATAAAATATACGTAGCCAACTTTTCACACTATAAATAGGTAGGTACATATGTAAAGTAATGTGTAAAAAATAGTCTACCTTTCGACACTGAAGCAAAAATATACAGGAGGCATATTGCGTGTAGGAGCGTCAATAACTCGAAGGTAGCCGGCCGATCCATATTAATATTTAACGTGGATAGGGAACCCCTCCCGACGAGACATTAATGTCAGGATAGCGTGGGAACCATCACCTGCTGGAAAACTGGGTAAAGCGTAAAAATACCCTGCGTTATAATTATATCACTTACAACTTAAATTGCTTACGGAATTGTTATTACAGTAGAGCCATTATCTGCAATACTTTTTGTAGAACTATACATATTTAGTGACTGTACGGAAAAGGCTAGATGTGCAAATAACGAGCAATTACGATATTGTTCCTGTTCCAAACTGCGTTCAGCAGGAAAACGATAATAACTTGGCCTCTCAGAAATACAGCTATGTACGAAGTGAGTCGAGTTTCAGCGCAACAACATTCACTTCAATTTTTCATTTCAGTGCAGTTATATAAGCGGCAGCAAGCGCCGACCACCTGCTCGCCTATTATTACAGTCGTCAGTACAGACGTGCAGACTGTTACATAAAAGGCCTTAATGATTTATTTAGAAAAAGGAGAAGTTAAACAAACTCTACGAATTCGAATTCCACCATTCCTAATTCTAGTTCAACAGAAAATTCTTAGGATTTGATATTGAGGTGGAAAGAAATATAAAGTTTTTGATCGGCGGCTTCGGACGGACTGAGTTTTTATTAAGTTGAACTTGTTGAATCGCCAGCGCCTGGGATTTAGAAGCTCACTGAAATCTACCGCGTTTCTAAGTAAAATATTCGATTGGAAAACTTGGCAACCCCTTCGCATAGACCATCGGCCGGATTATTATGAAATATGCGATTTATAAATCGCAGGCCGTTACATGACGATCACGGATGGCAGACCTATGAAGTAATCGAAATAATTAAGTAGTTAAACTATTTAATTATTTCGATTGAAAACTGCACTCTTATAAGTACCTAGGTACAGTCTACAGTCCGATTCAAACTTGGAATATGAGGCGAGACGCTGCGCAGTAACAAATTCGTGGGTCAGCGGGGGTGAGGGGTGGGGTACTGCGCAGCGAGCAGCTAACTTCCGAGCCGCCATTAACTATGAATCGAACAGTACCTACCAGAATTTTCAGTTTACTGATCTTCCTGGAAATCTTTTTCAATTTTGCTTTCAACGTCTGCTTGACAAAAAAATGTAAGTAATGCGTTTTTATGGGGACTACCGTCTTGTATGCATGCAACTTACGTACTACTGGGATAAAAAGTACCCTTTGTATTAAATCCGGGGGGTTATAAATTATCTGTGAAATATACTATGGTGAATTCATACAAGCCTCGTAGGTACTTTTTGTTAGGTTACTGCCCAAAAATTGTGCACAACGTGTCGTGACCAGAATACCGTCTTGTATGCATGCAGCGTATTATGTAAAAAGTATCCGCCGAGATACATAAAAAGTACCCTGTGTTAACACAAGTCATGGTCTACTCTACCCATGTGCCAAATTCAAATCCATTCAGTCGTTTTAACGTGTAAGCGTACTAAACAAACAAACAAAATCATTTGCGCATGTATAATATTATTATTTAGGATAAATGAAAAAACGAAACCCTAAGGCCGCCTGTCCACCGAAGCGGAGAGGAGAGGAGAGGAGCGGAGATGTGCCAATATTAACCAATAGAATCTAAACTCCGCTCCAGAGTTGCGATTCTATTGGTTAATATTGGCACATCTCCGCTCCTCTAATCTCCTCTCCGTACCAGTGGACAGGCAGCCTTATGAGATCACTTCGTTGTCCGTTCTTCAGTCTGTCAAACTCATTTTCTCAGGAACGCGTGGAGGTACCTATCAAGTTGAAATTAATATTTCATTTCATTTCATTTATTTATTTTGTGAAACATAGGTGATTACAGGTGTTTTCGAATATAAATGTCTATTATACAAACTATGTCCCGCCGATAGGCATGCAAAATTAGAAATATGAAACAATGTCAAAGTTACACAAGGATGTCAAATTATACAATTGTCTTTACTATAGGGAAAATGTAAGAAAAATAACGTCAAAAGATTGAAAAACAAACACAAAATTACAGTTAAAAATATAAAATTTAAAAATTGATCAAAATATCAAATACGTAGATCTACATATTATGTTCCCTTGAAGATCTAAAAAATCAAGCTTCTAATTCAACGCAATAAAAAAATACTGCCATTTAAGTGACATAGGTATATTGATACTCGCAAACAATGAGGTTATTTGTATAACCTCATTGCTCGCAAATAAATCAAAACCTACGGGTACTTCCCGTTGACCTAGATTCCTAGAATCATGAATTTTTATAGGAAGCAAGATCTCACAGCACTAGTAAAGGAAAATGTCCGAAAATTCATTATTTATAGTTTTATCACATATTTTTTTTTCCGATTACAATCTTATATTTGCAGTTAGAGAATTGAACGTGACGTATATCGCTGTATGGGAGAACATGTTTCTCAACTACTAAGTTAGTTTGTGCTTGGGATAAATTCATCCAACGGAACCCTCCATTGTGCGTGGTCCGACACGGGCTTGGCAGGTTTTTTTTACCATTGAACAACCAGACTCAAATTATTAGTGGGACCAATGGGACCTAAAAATAAAATTGTGAAAGTTAATTATTTCCGTTCGTCCCACTAAACAAATCCGTGGAACAACGCGAAAAAATGTAATAATATTTATTTTTAAAAATCCTGTTCGCCATATTAGTGCGGTTGGTGTGAGGGTTGGTGCGGTGGTGCGGTAATGTGCGCCACAGATAACTATTTACTAATCAGAGTAATGACGTAGCAGTATGGAATTAGTAAGTACTATCATGGCAGCATGGAATTAGTATGTACCATACAATTGGTATGAGCTATCGTATAATATGAGCGTTTATTCTAAAAGTTGACAAAGTCCCAAGCAGCTGACAAATATTTACCTGTTTTGATTAATTAAGCAATATTATTTTAAGGAAATAAGAAATATTGCTAACAAGTGAACTAGAATATTAATAATGAATTGCAATTATAACACTGAATTTGATTTTTTACCTAACCGTTTTAGCTGTAAAAGGCAATTGGAAAGTTTCCAAATACATTTTTTACATCCAAAACTAATTATTCGGTGTTACGATATTAATTATTGCATTTCATAATATATAGTTTATTTCAATAGTTAGCCATATTTCATTTTTCAATCTATAGAATTTTGGTATCGCAGGCCGGGACAAACTAATAATCGGAAATATGGTGTAACTTTTGTTAGTCCCCCGCCTGCGATACCAAAATTCTATAGATTATAATGCTTGTTTTTCTCTTTTCAGTTGTGTTTTTGCAGTTGGGTTTTTTGTTTTTTAAATTATTTTCTTTATTTGATTTTTTTTTTACATACAAGGCATAAAAAGGCATGAAGTCTCTTTGATGATATTAAAAAAAGGCACATCGCTCCTAGGGTGAAAATAGAGAATGCTCTTACATGAGCGTGCATTTTGAAAGTGGGCAACGCTGTTTGCGGCGTTGCCCACTTTCAAAATGCACGCTCATGTAAGAGCATTCTCTTCTTGTCTTCTTGTCTTCTCTTCTTGTATGTAAAAAAAAATAATTAACATGATATTTAATCAAATTATATATTTTTCATCCCACCATCTCGGAAAGAGTATTTTTAATCTTCAATATCTGAGTGGAAAAGCCGTTTTTATTCGCTAGAGGATAAAGTAAATTGAATTTAGAACATCGTGTGCACTAAGTTTGTGAATTAAAAAAAACATTAAACCTATTTACTGCTACCTCTATGGTGCCGAATATATCATACAACTTTTTTTTAATTTTTTTAAAAACTCAGACTCGGAACCTTCTTGGTGTTCTTTTTTCAATTTGCTTTGTACGCGGTTCTTTACGCGGCATTTTTTCACGTCATTGGTAAACCTTTTATTAAAAACAAGAAACTTGAAAACAAGTGAAAAAACTAAAATGAGTGATTCTAGCGACGAGGAAGTTTGCTTGACGCCAACAGAATTGACTGAAACTGTTAATAATGCGCAAATGAGCTTTTTTTTTTGCATTTAGTCATTTCCTCGCTGAGGTGGAATGAAAAGTTACGTGTTGCACTCGAGTGCAAAGATTTTTCACCTCGTGCTCTTTTGATTCCCTCGCTAACGCTCAGGCTTCTAATTTTGAATCACTCGCTGCGCTCGTGATTCAATTTTAGAATCCTTCGCTTGCTCGGTCATCAAAATTGAACACGCGGTTAAAAAGCAACTTTGCACTCTTGTATAACAAATAACTATTACTTGGCGGTTGCTAGGCAACTTTCGGACATCAATTCAAAGGTTGGAAATATTTAGTTAAAGATATTATATTTTAGTTAGTATTTTATTAAATACAATTAAACTACTTTGAATAAAAGAGCCATTTTCAATAGGGTTCCTTCTACGGCTGAAACGAATGTATAAAAAAAAAATTGACTCAATTAATTGATTTTATCGCAAGCTACAATGTTTTCAAGGTTCATAAATTGACGGACAGGAATTTTTTTTCAACTATAATTATGCTTTTTCCATTTCTGCTGCATTAAATCAATTGTTAAAAAGTACAGTATTAATCTCCATTTAATCATCTATACAATGGTATATAAATTAAGTAGGTTCTGTGTACTAGCAGGAGTGTAACAATAAAAACAGTTACAGAAATGGGGCAAAACAATTTTTTCGATCGTAGAGCACACTCTAATGTTTCGCATTATGAGTCGTGCAAAACACGAAATCTAAAGTATTGTTGTCACCAACCGACGACATAGAAATGTTCTTAAAAGAAGCTCTGGATATACTTAGTCAGTACCTGGCAAGAAAGGTAAACTTTATAAATCTAAATGTATCATCTCTATAGAACTTACGTTATTGTAGCTTAAGTTCTTACAACAAGTCTGTTCTTTTCCTCGCAAGTGTGTTGAAATACGTCGTATGAAACGCGTGTGCATTGATCATTACACAGCACAGTAGGTATCGTATTGTACTATTCTAACAGATCTGCATAGGAAAGAGGAACCAGTGCAATCTTGTAAACAACTTCAATAACATATAATTTGTTATTATTTATTCGGTGCAAGCAATGCTCTAACTACATAATAAAGTTGATCCACGGATATTACTTTTTTCAATTATGCCATTGAAAAATGTAGTATCCGTGGCTCAACTTTAATCAACGTCTGGCGTAATTTCATTTTACTGCAGTAAAACGCGCTAAGATAAAGAAAAGAGATGATCCGTCTGGGAGAACATTAGTTCCGCTGATGCAAATCTTAACAAACTATCAGACGGAAACATTAACACTATTATAGTGTGACGAAATCAAAGCAAAAAAAAAACGAACTGCAGACTCCTTTGATAATTCAAAAGTGTCTGTAAATGGTTTATTTAATTGAAATAAATGCGTTGAGTTCCGAGTTTGAAGCATTAGATCTACCTAACCCTTCCTAAAGATAAATAGCGAACATACTGGAGCAGCCTAAATCTTTCCATTCATCAAGAGCATCCCGATGTCTTTGTGTGTGCAGACGTATTCATCTGTTCGCGAAACTATGTAACAATTCAATTTTCTCTAAAGTACGTAGCAAAAAGTATTATGTGAGGTAACAAAGACCCGACAGCTAGCCGCGAGCCCGCGAAGCTATTGTGGCAGACTGCAGACTGCACTCCCGCACTCCGTCTGCCCTTCAGACGCTCATATGGCGATGAAACTTCTTATACCTTCACATTTATCTAGACACACTACGTAAGCTCTTTCTTTTTTGGCAACTAAAAAGTCCGTTGGGTTTGAATGTTTATTACCAAACTTACTAATAATAATGCAGTCGTTACGAATCGATACACGCAAACCGTTGCGGTGCAGAAATACCGAGCCCATACACGATCAAATAAAAAAAAAAAAGATTTTTCATGCTTTCCATCAGCGTCAGGTGTTCTGTTTTAGGAAGTGGGATGAAAATGTCGGCTCTGGGCAACGAGATGAAAATGTGTCTGTTGTGCAAACGAACAGCGGAGGGCATCGTTCGTTCATCAAATAAAATGCGAACGAGAGCAGTTGTCGGTGACCCCGGAGTGCAAACACTCGGCTAATTGCAACAGAACCACCCGTCTGATAACTACGTGAAAATTTAATCCTTCCGCTTACATTTTTTTTTCATTAATCCTTCGTTAAGTCTGGGAAAATTGAATGTTCTATTGAATAACGTAGGTAGGTAATTTTATGGTGTCGAACAAAATTTTTGTAGCACATTTTCTGCATTACGAGTATAGCTACTCGTAATGCAGACAATGTGCTACAAAAATTTACTTAAGGGGCAGGGCCGTCTTTACCCGGGGGTGCAAGGGGTGCGTGGCACCCAGGCGCAGGGTCTTAGGAGGCGCAAGTCGATCACATACCTACCATGCGTAATCACAATTAAAAAATACTTAGTGCCCCCGCCAAGACGAGCCAAGCGAAGCGCAAGGGCTTCCTACCTTTTCTCGAAGCGCTTCGTCAAATATTCATTATAGGTACCTATATAAATACGCCTCATGCAGATTTCGGCACATTAGCCTTGCGTCTTGCGTTGTTCAAGTCAATTCAGATCTTAAATCTTAAATTATAAGAATTAAATTTTTATTCCAACAAACACACGCGGAAAATTAAAATAGAAGCAATGCTTGTGGCTACAAGTGAGTGCCCGCGCGCCCTTTGACACGCGCCCCCCGCTTTTTGAAATTTCGCCGCCCGTTTGAAGCAAGTATCTAATAACTACTTAGTCACCAACACAAATTGTGTCAAAAAATGGTTATAATAAGGATCTAAACGATATTGTAGAGTAAGTATTTAATTAAATAAAAAGCCGGCCAAGTGCAAGTTGGACTCGCATACGAGAGGATTCCGTACCACGGTATCTTAAACAGGGTGGACCAAAAATACACGTCATAAAAAAAACATAGATTCCTCACATGTCAAGGGGTATTCGAAAATACCCCATGTAGGTTCCGCGATTTTTGTAGTTTTATAAATTTTTTTTGAATTTTTTTTGAGTATTCTTGCCGGTGGTGCTTCAAAAATTCATATGTTTTTTTGTAGTGAGTATTTTCCAGTTTATTTTTTTGTAACAGTATCGTCTTGAATGTTACTTTCATACATAAAATAATAAACTTGCTAACATTCTTGCAGGTTACTCAAAAAAGTATCGATAGCACAGAAGCAGCAGCAGGAATTTCATTTTTTAGTGGTAACACTGAAATTTTCAACTTCAATTTAAAAATACAGAAATGAGGTTCCATATATTCTAGCCGACTTTAAAAACTATGCAGGTCCTAAGCTACGCAAAAAATAACAAAAAGTTAGTACTTAACCTTCTAATTCACTGTAATTGACCTTCGAAGGTTAGGCTAAAAATCCTTTTAAGCTTTAAAATAGGTGGTCCAAATAGCGACGCCATAAAAAAAAACTGGAAAATACTCACTACAAAAAAGATATGAATTTTTGAGGCTCCACCGGCAAGAAAACTACAAAAAATCGCGGAACATACATGGGGTATTTTCGAATACCCCTGGACATGAGGAATCTATTTTTTTTTTTAATGAAATGTATTTTTGGTCCAGCCTGTATTTAGCAAATAAATGAAAATACTAAACGAATAATATTATTATTTTACATCATAAATTTTAAAAATCGCCAATTATGTGTATTTTTTTGCAGTTGCAGAAAATCACCCGTATTAAATAAAATACCTAATGAATTGGCGTATTTGTATAGTAGTAGTTAGTATTTGTTGACTTTATGGTACCTATACGGTATATGGTACATGCTATACAGAAGCTTTTTTATTCAAAATCTAAAGTTTATTGTATGGGGACCCGGGTCCCTTTAATTTTTAACTTTTTTAGTTTTTATTATTTGTCGTTAAAGCAGCGAAAATTTCAACTGTCTAAATATTACGGTTCATGAGATACAGCCCGCTGCCAGACAGACAGACGGACGGATAGCGGAGGCTTAGTAATAGGGTTCCGTTTGCCATCCTTCGGGTACGGAGTCCTAAAAACGGAACACAACGATTTTTCGTTGGCAAGTGGGGGGGGGGGGGCGCAGGCAGATTTTCGCACCCCGGCGCCCGATAGGTTTAAGACGGCCCTGTTAAGGGGGATGCGCTAAGGTAGCCCGCGAAATTCAAATTTTCTTACGTTTTTTGCTATTTGCAGGTCAGTGTCAGGTTGTATGTTGATTAAAATTTAATTTACGACCGTAACAAACATGGCGTTACAGAATTATAATCATTAGAATCAGTGATACAACTCCTTAAGTTAGCATAATCCTAAAATGTCATGATTTCATGAAATAGTCATTCAATAGGGTTACATGAACTAAGAGAGTTGTATTGGTGATTTTAATGATTATAATTTTATAAATAAACAGTTGATATTATGGTTGCGAATCACATTTATATAAACATACAACCTGATACTGAGCTGCAAATTGCAAAAAACGTTAGAAAAGAATTTCGCGGGCTACGCTGACGCTTTCGCCTTAAGTAGTAATATTTTATCAGCTTGTCGGTGTGGAATGTTATTCTAGTAAGTACCTAGTAAAATTCCTATTGTAAAAACAAAACATTCAATATTCCAAGAATTTCTAAAGGTGCCTTCCTCAACTAAATATACACACATGTAGTTATAATACAGCAAAAATTATAAAGGATTTTTCAAACAGCCCTTTTTTTCAGTACTTAGGTACTTACGATTCTTGAAATGAAAATTCTTTTTTTTTGTGGCACAAACATGGCTTTTATGAACCAAAACACAGTCACGGCCAGATACCGAGACGATAAGGTGACTGCAGTATTTTGCGCGAAGTTCATGCTGAATGGCACATAATATATACGGATACATTTCTATTGAAATACTAGTTGTGAACTTAATTGGTATAGGTATTGCACGGTTACAAAAAAAATAAAATGTAGTAACGTTTTTGATATTATCGAGACAACAATTTGATGGTTTTGCTTGCCTATAGTGCATCAATAGTGCAAGGAGATACAAAACGGTCTTATGAAGAATAAGGAAGGTTGTTACCACTATTGTAGTGACTCACTACCTACCTACCAATATCAATAAAAGTACTTATCATAAATTGTTTAATGCTACGTTTAACGGTCACAAAGAAACAAAATTGAGCAATAACTGTCAAAACAAATATTGCCAACTCATCGTTTATAGATTTTTTTTATCCTGTGTTTTTATCTAAAATTAAAATTAAAGAAAAAACTGTGTTTTTTTTATTTTACTTACATAATCACAATTATGTGTGAATGAGTTCTCAATTAGACTGTAAAGAAACGTAACATAAATGGCTACCGTTCGTCGCGTTATCGTTAGTGTACGCCGCGTCGGGTCGGCTCCTGGGGACTAGTTTGTACAGCTTTCATTCAATCGTGATACCGCTACATGAATAACAATGTTTTTATATAAAACTCTTATATTATCTTTGCTTAGTTTAACATTCATTACAGTAAAAACTCAGGATGATGGTAAGTAAATCTGCAACATTTAAATAGGTACATAGTTATAAAACATAGTGCACTTCATTTATTTTACTTTTAATTTGTTTGCAGACATATTTTCAAACTTACTAGATGGCGGGGTCAATCCGATGCAGAAATTTAAAGCAGATTTTTACTTTATGGAAAATAAGGTTTATAATTCTTTATTTATACTTCTTTTTAAACGAAATTCACCTGAAAATCCTTAAACGAATCCTAATTGTTTTAGATGCAAGCACTGGAACCAGAAAAAGTTGACATAAAACTATATTATGAGTGCCTGTGTGGTGATTGCAGGAATTTTGACACAATGCATTTAAGTCCAACAGTGGAGAAGCTAGCCTCGTACCTGGATCTGCACGTTTATCCTTACGGAAATGCGAAGGTATGAAAATTATAAATAAGTATACCGAATGAAACAAAGATGTTAATTGTCATGACGATTAAGTAGGTGCTATCAAACATAAATAAATATTGATAATATGGACCTCGTGTTTACACAGTCGTCAGGTTGATAGTACAATGAAGAAACTTATATAATGTGTGGTTAAGTAAAGATAAATGTTCATTAGGAATTGACTTTATCAATTCAAAATGAACATTTTTTCAAAGAGAATATCTTTATCTAAGTGTAAGCACCACTGTGTGAAAACCCAGCGCGTCAGCCAAGACAGAGTTAAGTTTTTCATAATTATGTATTTTGTATGTGTGATTCTTTATAACCTCGAAGCGTCCCAACGGCTGGTTGAATTTTGATTCATGAGGTATCTATCGACTTGTCTAGGCGGCGCGGTTATAGGCTAGGTTTTGCAACAAACATACAATGAAACCAGGTATAATTAAAAAAATATAACATACAAAAAGGTTGGAAAAAAAACCCTGAGAAAATAACTGCCACCCTGCATCAGACCGCCTGAACAGTGTGTTTTGAACTTTTTATTTGCACTTACTTAAATTTTTATAAGTTCTTCTAATATTTGTGTGTTTTTTTTGTCATTTTACGACAATTTAATTCCTTACCTAATTTTGCACAAAATCGTTCAATACGATAGTCGCGTAGGACCAATTATTTGGTTCTCGAGATTGGGACGTTCACTGATTTCACTATAGGTTTAACCTCTCATTAGCCAGTTTATGGGTGCCAATGAGCCAAAGTTAGTTGCGGACGACAATTAACTCGGCTTATCGCAGTTCACTGCTGGACATACGCTTCTCCCAGGCTGCGCCACAGTACTGTGCATCCAGTCTGTCCCAGCCACCTTTCCATCTAGCTGGGGGGTGTTTAGGATGTCGATAATTCTAAATTGTTTTTCTTACGGTTCGATCTGTAGTAAGTACGACGAGGAATCGATATAATTATTTAGTTCGGCAAGTAAGTGTGGAACATTAACTAGGTTAAATTCATCATTTCTAGGGCCCGCTTGCACCTAAATACTTTTAAGGCTAACCGTCCGTTTCTTCCAATCGTTTGAAGATGACAGAGACAGAATGATGTTTCAAATATGTTTAGCGTTAAACGCGTTTAGTGACAAGTCTAGATATGGTTGAAGCCGTTGTTGGTAATAAGCATCTCATGGATAGTTGCTGCACCTAAATCGTAGGTTTCGTAACCTACCCCCAACCCCCCACTACCCCCCCCCCCCCTACCCCTACCTATTCTCGTGTAGGACTAGGCGCCTATGTCGGTTACCAATGATCGCGACGATAGGTCTTGTTGGAATTAAATTAAAGAGGGGTGGACTGTATAACATGAATTTATATAGGTACAAAAGGGAATTACAACGATGTCGGTTAGCAAGCAAACATGAAAATATGTACGTTAATAAAACGCTCAAGCGCAGCCGTGCTTAGAGGCGTGCAGCAGCTGACTCCGGTTTGTACCGCAGGCGCCTAGTCCTACACGAGAATATAATTATAAAGTAGCTTTACAGCTAAGGTGGGCAAAACCAAATATTTTGAAGCTAAGAAACCAAAAATGTCATCATAATTAGGGAATGCAAACTCGATCCTGAATCTCGCGAGGGCTCGAGCCTTTTTTCGAGATTCAATCTTGTGAGAAGTCACAAAGGAACAGATTTCGAGACTAAGCGCGCACGACTTAGCGTACTATGCTTCTTGAGAAGCCAGTTTCAATCAAATAATTATAGGATTCATAGTGTGCTTGATGTGTGTGCTGATTTGTTGTTGTATGTATGCGTATTGCAGATCATTATTATGAATATTAATGACGATTATATTTTGATGTGTCGCCTAGTACAAATACGAGGATATGGTTCACTTGCGCGAAAGACAATTGCCAGCAGTTATGTTCAAGTTACAGATAAACTGGATAAAAGAGTCCAATTAGGCATCAATCATTACGGTATATTTCTTTTTGTACCTATTTTTTAGTTTCTTTATTTATTTTGATCGAGGTCGCAACAAAACTGGGGTCAAAATAAAAATTCAAACCAGAATAATTGCAAATTTTTCATCATGGGTATAATTTTCGTAGTTTTCAAGGGCGCTGGCTCTGATAATGTGATCGAAATTAAAATTCCAGATTATTTTGATTTCGACCCTATTATTGTTGCTGGCGCCATCTTGAACATTATTGATTGAACATTATGAACATAATTTGCTTAAGAATAATGTTCATATTCATATGAAACGATAACTTTACTTAGCGAAGTAAATTCAAAGTGCTATCTGTGGGTCTTGCCCTCATTATCAGTAACCTAATTCATATGTTCCGATCATTATTGAAAAAGAGGAAATTTTAATGCTATGCATACCTTCGCTTAGTTTACAAGCATACGTATTGAAACCGATTGGAATAACGGAACAAAAAGAAAAAATCTGATAAGTACATCAAAATCCAAATTCGATAAAACACAATGCCCTTTAAATTCTTTCCATTTTTTCTTAGTATACATTTAGGTTAATTTGTACCCGTTCTATTTTGCATTTCATTTTGTTTTCCTTCGCTTCGTTTTTGATTTACATATTATTTTAATTATTTTTGGTACTACATACTTGTCAAGCTTATTTATTATACCTACCTAGATTATAAGTAAACGATGTGGTCTCCTATAAATTGAAGGTACACATTGTACACTAGCAGGTAATTGTGTACTAGCGATTTTCGTATACTAGCACAATATGTAATTGACAGCCTCTGTTGGAGATATAATAAATAAATAAATTTTAACAAAAAAAAAACAACCGACTTCCAAAAAAAACACTACAAAGTGAAAAATAATTTTAATTTCGGAAGTCGGTGTCTTTGGTTTTGAATTTTCGTTTTTTTGCCACCGACTTCCGAAATTAAAATTATTTTTCACTTTGTAGTGTTTTTTTTTGGAAGTCGGTTGTTTTTTTTTGTTAAAAGTTTTTATTTTTCACTTTTTAGTTTTGGTACCTACCTACCCTACACAAGTTCGAATAACACTACCAGCAACACAATTAACAGTGACAGGAAGTTATCATCCTTAAAATGAATTAAGTCCGAACACAAGGTAGCTACTGTAAAATGTTGAGGAGTTCCCTTGACTGTCCTTCGTCTTCATCATCAAACCCCTAATGACAGTCACAACCCATCTAGGTGTAAAGTTCTCATCAATATAAATTAATCAAGCCCAAACACCAGGTAATTGCTGTAAATCGTTGAGGAGTTCCCTCAACTGTCTTTCGGCTCCATCACCAGATCGACTCCAGACCTTCATTAAATAGTAGTGCTTTAAAATGCTTAATGAAAAAAAATTACAAACGCACTAGTCGCCACTACGATTTTGGAAGGTTCCCCTCGATTTGTCTGGGATGCCATCAACAGATCCTGGTTTCCTTATAATTTTTTTTGAGGATTTCCCGCAAGTCGTCATGAATTTCATCATCAGAACTGAATTTTGATCAAAATAGGACCAATCTGAAATTATACCTTTCAGATAAGAAAATAATTTTCTAAATCGGTTCATAAATGACGCCACCCGTGAAATACTTATCATTGAGAAGTTCCGGTGGCCATCTGTGGACTTCTTCATCAGTTCCACTTCACCAAATGATACTTTCTGAATGCAAATGCTGTTGCGGTTGCTGAAAATACCGAAATCGCTATGTGTATGCCTATATAATATTTGAGGAGTTCCATCAATTTGTCATGGATTCCATCATCAGAACTAAATTTTGATAAAAATGGGACCAATCGGGAAGTATATCCTTTCAAATAAAAAAAGGGTTTTCCAAATCGGTTCATAAATGACGGAGCTATGAGGTAACACACATTAAAAAAAAAATACAACCGAATTGAGAACCTCCTCCTTTTGGGGAAGTTAATAAAAAAAGGTCAAGATGACAAATATGGCAATAATGCTCACGCTTATAAAACGACATTTTTCAACGCACTAGCAAAGACAAAAAAATGTTTTCTTACAAAATTTTTGGGAATAAAAAATTAAGTTTGAAAAACTGTAACCCGGCTACGGGAAAATAAAAGAGATCTAAAAAGTACGAAACAAGAAAATATTTCAGACAGAAATCAAGACATAGGTACAAAAATAGTCAGGGTAAAGCCGTGGTCGCATGCCGGTAACCAAGTGGGAACACCTACAAAATTATAATGGCATGCGACGACGACCTGACCATTTTTGTACCTATGTCATTTTATTTTATACTTAACGCTTGATAAACGTTACGACGACGTAAATAAGAGTGATACAATTAGTCAGTAATAATAGTTATTTGTGTTACAAGGGGACAAAGTAATATTTTTTTCTTCCAGGGCGTTATTTGGAATTCAGAGCTAAACGAAGGATTCTATAGTAGAATCACGAGCGAGTAGCGAGGGATTCTAACGTAGAATCCTGAGCTTGGCGAGGAATTCAATATACACCGCCCGAGAACAAAATATTTGGTCCCCAAGTAATACACACTATTTTTCATCACTACCTATGAGAAAAATAAAAAGCTACTTACTCGATTTTTTTAATACATTAAACCTTCACGCGAGCGCCTCCAAACTAACTACGCAAATCAGTACGCTATCGAAAGCACGGAGTGGACCAATCAGAAGAGAGAAACCTCCAACTCCCTAGGGAGCAAAGTTGAATTTTGCTCCCGCTATCCTCTATAGGCAATTGTCGTTTTTCGAATAGGTGTGATGAAAAACTATTTTAAATTCAAATATCGAGTTGTGATGAATATTGAAAATCGTATTGTAAACCTCAGTTCTGAAAACTACAAAAAATCGCGGAACATACATGGGGTATTTTCGAATACCCCTAGACATGAGGAATCTAAATTTTTTTTTATGACGTGTATTTTTGTTCCACCCTGTATATTAAATGTATAATATTAACTGGTACAATATTAATTTGTTGACAACAATAAATAATTTGATGACATATGTATAACGAATATTATAAACGCGAAAGTGATTTTGTTAGCTACGCTTTCACGCTAAAACGGCTGAGCAGATTTGGATGAAACATTGGCACATGGATAGACCATGACCTGGGTTAGGACATAGAATATTTTTTATCCCGGTAGTACGTTCTCGTGAGATAATTTCAGACCTCAAGGCGAGTGAAGCCGTGGGCAAAAGCTAGTTTATCATATTTTATTTATTTACACAGTTAATGAATTCACAAAAATGGGCAAAAAAAAAAGAAATGCTTTTCATTGGTAAGCGAATCACTTGAGAGCGGCTCGAATGATTTGGCAATTTTTTGTTCTAAAGCGTTCATAACAGTCCGAATAAGGTTAAATGGGGAAAGAAAAGTTGGAAAACATTCCCAAAATATTAGAAAAAGTGGGAAAAGTGAATAAAAATTCAATTGGATTTTTGAATGAACTATTGTTTAGACAGGACAGCGGCTGTCGAGTACCTATGCTGGTTTAAAAAAAAAACGCACATCTCTGAATACACTATTATCTATAATAGTGGCGCACTTTCACGCACTAGAAAAACGCAAAGTAAAAATCACGCGTGTTAAATACACTGTGACTGTTAACCTAAAACCGTTGAGAGCCGTTGAGAACCGTTGAGAACCGTTAAGAGTTAAGAGCCATTTTTCAACCAAGTGTTTTGTATAAAAACAATAATATATCATTTGATTTGATGTTTAGTGTGTTACTATGACTTATCCAATAGTATTTGATAAAAATGTAAACAAATGGATCGGAAAACGTAACGGAGGTTGCCAATTTATACTCGTATAGTGTCACTTGTAAATTAAGTGCTTTGACTTGATTACTTGAATACATTTCTTTTGCACGACTCGTAATGCGAAGCATAAGAGTGTGCTCTACGATCGAAAAATTTTTTTTGCCCCATTTTTGTAACTTTTTTTATTGTTACACTCCTGCTAGTACACAGAACCTACTTAATTTATATACCATTGTATAGATGATTAAATGGAGATTAATACTGTACTTTTTAACAATTGATTTAATGCAGCAGAAATGGAAAAAGCATAAAAATAGTTGAAAAAAAATTCCTGTCCGTCAATTTATGAACCCTGGAAACATTGTAGCTTGCGATAAAATCAATTAATTGAGTCAATTTTTTTTTTTACATTTGTTTCAGCCGTAGAACGAACCCTATTGAAAATGGCTCTTTTATTCAAAGTAGTTTAATTATAATTAATTAAATACTAACTAAAATATGAATGAATGAGTTTATTTATTTCTGAGAACAAACTCCATAATAGGTTACATAGGTACTTAATTATAATGTTACAGCTAGAATCATAAATTAGTGTGAAAAAAAAAAATATTATATCATATCTTTAACTAAATATTTCCAACCTTTGACTTGAAGTTGCCTAGCAACCGCCAAGTAAATATCTTTGTCAGTCGTTGACATTACGACTTCATGAAAAGTGATAAATGTTTTGAATTTCTTTTTCGTTTATGAATGAGTGATAAGTATGAGGCGTGCACTTTTGGATTTTCCAAACAATTTCTTTTTTCATTTGACGATTGAGATAAATTTTATAACCATTCCACTCATCGATGATTTTTCTATTTAATTATTCAATGATAAATGTTGGAAAAAGTGGTGACATATGAAGGTGAAACCTTCTAAATTACAAAATAAGTTTTATGCCCAGGCTGGAGGCCTTAATTTATTAAGGTATTCACAAGATAGCCCGGGTAAACAGCCGACCACCTCCTAGGTTGGTTGACCTGCAAAATGCAATTCACAAAAAAAAAACATATAGTTAGAGATTGCGTGAGAATATTACCTGAACTGAGTATGTTTACACATTCATCATATTTTTGGAACAGACTATACGACCTACGAGGCTACGACTGTGACTTCCAAAATATAACAAAGTTTATTGCAGGTTGTTAAAGAAAGTTTATCACAAAAGTTCTTAGTAACATTTTTACTGAAAACTCTTGTCAAGAAGTTACTGTTAACAAGCATTGCAATAATAATTGTTTCAACGCACTTGCTCGTAAACTGGCTCTTATTGCACCGCTTTTAGGTTCACAATTCAATGTATTAAACGCTCGTGCTTTTTACTTTGCATTCTCGCATTGGTACAGGAAAGTGCGACACAAATATACTATTCGGAGATGCAGTCGTTATCCTGTCTAAAATAGTTTATAAAAAAATCCCATAGATTTTTAGTTTTTCCCTTTTTTCCAAATGTTTTGGGAAACTTTTACTTTTCTAATGGCAAAAACAGTTTATTCACCCTTTTCTACAATAATCTCTGTCAGGTTGGACTATTTAATTTATTTTCAGAGGGAAATCCCTAGGGTGATTGATGTCAGCTATGTTTTTATTTTTGTTCCACAGACAATAGACAAGGGTAACGGCGTGTACGAGTTCAAGTGCCAGCATGGTCCGGAAGAGTGCTACGGCAACAAGCTGCATGCTTGTGCCATCGACCACCTGGGCAATATCACTAAAGCGGTGTTTTTCAACTCCTGTATGATGGAATCCTCAAGAACCAATAGAGGATCTGACGACAAAGCTGCTGATGAGGTAAGGTTGGATAAAAATTGGTTGGACACTCCTTGCTCGATTATCAAGTAATCGAACAAGGAGTGTCCAACCAATATTTTTGAGAAAATCAAGCAGAACGTGTTTTCAATTCATACCATAATTTAATCAATTACATAAGAAGATGACGATAGGTACCTACTAATTATGTATTTCATTATATTATTGTTGGTTTGTTTGATTAGTCCGAATGGTATCTACCGTTATCACATGTCATCATACATTAATTTCTTTTCAGTGTGGAAAGACCATGAACGTAGATCCAGAGTGGATAAAGCAATGCGCAAAAGGGGATAGAGGAAATGCACTCCTGAAATATTATGGAGACGAAAGCAAAAACGTTGGCTACAGATACGTTCCCTACGTCTTGATCAATGGGGTGCAAAATGACGGAGACAACTTCATTAGAGACGTGTGCGCAGCTTTTAAGACACCACCACCAGAATGTGCCCAAGTAGTTTAAGTACTTAGTTCTAAGAAAAATAATATAAAATTGTACCTTTATTTACACTGTGTGTTTTGAGTTTAACTAATCAGACTCGTCGTGACGAGTCTGATTAGTTATAAGTAATGGCCGTGGCCATTTGGGCGTACCTACATACTAATAATATGGAGAGGTGGAGACGACATATGGCAGTAAATGAAAGCACTGGCAATACTAAGGCATAGGAGTAGTTTATAAATTTCAAATAAATCCTATCATAAAAAATATATATATACTCGTAAAACAAACTAAATAGTAGTGATGGGCCAACTATGGCTGTTGCCAATCTTTGGCTAGCTCTTGTGACTTATAATACACTATTGAAATATTTGATAAGTAAGTTTAATACCTTAAGGCGAAAGCGTCAGGGTAAACCGTGAAATTCAAATTTTCTTAATTTTTTTGCAATTTGCAGGTCAGTATCGGGTTATACAATAATCTAACTATGATTCGCGGCTGTATCAAATGTTTATTTATAGAATTATCTCTATTAGTTCATGTACTTACTCCTATTTAATGACTATTTCATGAAATCATGACATTTGAGGATTATGCTAACTTAAGGAGTTGTAGGATTGCTGATTCTAATGATTATAATTCTGTAATGCTATATTTGTTACGGCCGTGAATCAAACTTTAACAACATTCATACTGACACTGACCTGCAAATTGCAATAACCAAAAAAAATTTGAATTTCGCGGGCTACTTAATTAATTACAATATTCAGTAGTCGTGTATTTACTCTTTGAGGGACACTAAACGACCATAGGCGTAATAAAAATAATACATTGGCAGTCAAAACTTAGTACCACACTTTTGAAATTGCAATTAATATTAAAGTACACAAGATATTTAAAGTTCACCGATGAGTCTCGATTCTTACTTTTCACTTCCGATGGAAGGCGAAGAGTGTACAGGCGACCTGGTGAGCGATACATTCAAGCCTGCTTCTCAGAACGCCCAATACGGTGAAGCTATAGGCTGGCATTTCTTCAGAAGGTCGCACAGAGCTAGTAGTCATAGAAAATGGCATCCTGACTGCGGAAAAATATGCTCAAGAGATCGATAATGAGTATGCAGGGCCATATTTAGTCAATGTGGGTGATGGATCGATACTCATGCAGAATAATACTCGGCCACACACAGCTCGGGTCGTACAACAGTACATTCAGGAGGTTGGTATTTTAGGGGTATGAGGAACAGGGTGTAAAGTTCACTCATCCACCATAGAAAAGGGAGGATCCTCCAACCAGACGGGTTGTTATGTCTGGCGGGCAACTGCCCGTAAGTTGATTTCGGATAGTCTTATCTATGTTTTTCACTCGGTAAACTCTAACTGCGCGATGCAGGAATTGTATGACGTCATGTCTTTACTGCGTAGTTCGTATGTCGGGGTGTAACCGCTACATCACTCTCCTCCGGAGACCGGAGGTCGATAGTGGGCTGAGTCTTGAATCTTGCGATGCTTCACAGTACCAGCTGTGATTCCAGTGAGTCGGAACCGGGTGCCGCATAGTTCGCGGTGAGTCGGAACTGTCTGCGGTGATTCCCCAGTGAGTCGGGGTGGCGCTGCGTCGTCATCCAGTGAGTCGGATGTGGTACAGCGCGGCAGCGCCGGGTTGTGGCTGAGGGTGATGACCAGGAATGCGCGTTCGCTGCATGCTGGTGGTCAGGATACCCGTTGAAGCCGTGGGTGTTGGCTGGCTGTGTGGCCCGCCTCACGAAAGCTTGCGGGAGTGACGATGATGATGACGTCACGCTGAAGTAGTTGCACGAAGGCTGCGTTGACGTTCATACTCGGGGTCACCAATTTAGGGGCATGAGGAACAGGGTGTCAAGTTCACTCATCCTCTATTGAAAAGGGAGGATCCTCCGGCCAGACGGGTATTATGTCTGGCGGGCAACTGCCCGTATGTTGATTTCGGATAGAATTTAGGGGTATGAGGAACAGGGTGTAAAGTTCAATCATCCACCACAGAAAAGGGAGGATCCTCCAACCAGACGGGTTGTTATGTCTGGCGGGCAACTGCCCGTAAGTTGATTTCGGATAGTCTTATCTATGTTTTTCACTCGGTAAACTCTAACTGCGCGTTGCAGGAATTGTGTGACGTCATGTCTTTACTGCGTAGTTCGTATGTCGCGGTGTAACCGCTACAGTATCAACTTGATAGCTTGGCAGAACTTGATTCAGCATGCCTGGGATGAACTCTGGAGCCTGGTCAGAAGCCACAGACCACGTTCTATTACCCTTAGGGCCCTAAAACAGGCCCTGATGGAAGGATGGGAGAACATTCCCCAACATCGCCTCTGAAACCTCGTCTTCAGTATGCCAAACCAGCTCGAAGTTGTAATCAGAGCCTGAGGAGGCAGTACCAGTTCTTAAAATTTAAATAAGGCATAAAGGATACTTACTTAAAAATGTTGTTTGAGTTTTTTGCCAGTAAGTTAACGATGGCTATTATTTGGTTTGTATCTTTTTTTAAGTTATAAACGTTACTAATGTATAATTAGTTCAAAACTCTGGCTTCTATAGTTTAGGAGAAATTACAACTGTAAAAGTGTGGTACTAAGTTTTGAAGGCCAGTGTATTTCTATTGTCTCCTTCAGTGTCCTTCAACCGATTAAGGACCCATCCTTAACCACTCATTTAAAAACTTAGATTTTAGATAAATCTGATTAATATTTCAATAATTACCTGCGTTGCATTGCCTGCACATCCATGATGCCTAGGTATGTATGTACCCTAAGTATTACTTATATTATTAGAGTTATAGGTTATATTTCGGAAATCCACTAAAGAGGAGAGGTCATTTGCGTCCAAATGACCCCTCATGACCCCTATGCCAATGTCAACCATTTTCGAATAATTTGACATTTTATTCGTGAATGAACAAAATAACGAATGACTCGAAATTTTTTAATATTTGCATAGGAGTCAAAAGAGGTCTTTTGGTTGTAAATGACCTCTCCTACATCCCCTTAATGGATTGCCGACATATAACCAATAACCCTGTATTATAAGAAGAATTGAAATTTAAGTCACAATGCAACTACGTTTATCTAACTTGTGGGCGGTTAATTGCAACAAGCGAACAAAAGAGATAGCCTCATAACCAGAGTTAGGAAGTTAAGATATGAATGAGGACAAAGACATTTAATTATGTATAGTAGGTAAGTAAGAGATGATAAAAAATACAGTCACATGAACTATTATCACTACTGGTCATAGGCTATTTGATACGACAATCATTTTGTGTCCAAGTTATTTTTACATTTTCCTGCAGATGTGAGCCGCAGTAGTGGTTCAACTGTGTACAATGACTTATTACATGATAGTATTACTTCATTTATTTATCGGAGTTGCGATATGTGACCCCTTGAATACCGGTAAGCTAATATATGAATTATATTTTAATGTTTGTAGTCTTGGGAAGTTTATAAATAATGAGAATTGTTTTTAGGATACTCAACTGAAACACGTAACAACATAGAACACAGGAATGGAACTTCGAATGTGAGTGTAACAGAAATATTTGCATTTTATGTATATACTAGCACCCGCCCCGGGTTCGCAAGGGTGCAATTTATATGTGACTGACTAGGTTTTTCCCGCGGCTTAGCTCGCGTGCACAACGTCTAATGATTGAAATACTATCTTGAATTCATGTTAGCCTAGTACTTTTTGTGCCAAGTTTCAAGTTTATTAACGCAAGAAATAAGATTTTTCATACAAACGAAAATCCCCTTTTCGCCCCTTTAGACTTTTTAAAAATCCCTTTATTAAAAGGAAGCTGTGTGCAAAATTTCACGTTCCTAGTCCCAGTAGTTTCGGCTCTACGTTGATAATGTCAGTCAGTCAGTCAGTTTTATACATATAATAAAACAGTAGAATCCGGTGTCTGTCTGTTTGTTTGTTCGCGCAAATCTCGGGAAATACTAAACGGATTTTCATGTAGTTTTCACAGATATATAGAAATTAATTTGGAAGAGAATATAGGCTTTGTTTCATTAAAATTGGATGTCGCAAAAAAAAGATATCGTCATACAGATGGTAGGTATTCTGTTCACCACACGTTGTGCACATTTTCTGAGAGCAACCTAAAAAAAGTACTAGGCTTTCATAAATTCAAGATAGTACTTATTACAATCATTAGCTGTGTCATTATATTATTTTATCACAAATAGTTTTTAACTAACAAAAAATACTAGGCTTGCATGAATTCAGGTTTAGTTTATTTGAGTACACAAAAGAAAATTTTGGAAATTCCACCGGAAAAGTCGGAAATACACCCACGATTACGCGGACGAAGTCACGGGTAACAGCTAGTAAAATATAAAAGGAGAAACTGACTTACATATATAGAAGTCAGAATACCGATTCTTTTCACGAAACGTGTTACACAAGTTCTGAGCAGTTACCTAACAAAAAAGTACTAGGCTTGCATGAATTCAAGGCCTTATGTCATCATAATAGTAATGACATTCTGGAATAAAGTATCTTTCAAATGGCGCCAGAATTTTTCAAATCGGATTTGTGGTTTCGGAGATTACCCTCTACATGTAATACACAAACTCACAAAATTCGCTCTCTCTCTTTATAAGATTGTTAGAGTATAATATACATAGATAGGTAGATAGTCTATACTGTAAAATATTTCGAGGTTTCGACTTAAAAGATTTCAAATACCATTTCAGATCCCCTCAGAGCAAACCACAATAAAGGACACAGTTGAAGTCAAAGTGTATTATGAAACTCTATGTCCATTCAGTGTAAATTTCTTCGTGTACCAACTGAAGCCTGCTATGGAAAGGCTAGGCTCACATTTAGACATACATTTAATACCCTACGGACACGCTAAGGTACGTGCAATTTCAGTATCATTATGGTTAATGTGATATTTTTAATTTATATGAAACACGCTGTGGGTCATTGGGCATTACTTCACACGAAATATAAGCATTAAGTATTTGTCGCTTAGAAACAAACTTACATTATACATACCTATACGTAATGTACTTCTATTCCATATATACATACATAATATACTAACGTCTACCACGACTCTAACGCTTATCCTAATGGCTACTACACACAGTGTCGGCGGCATGGCCTCCGGCACTGCCGGCCTGGCCGCCGGGCGCGCCCGACACTGCCGCACAAAGCCGCACAAACAAACGCAAAAGACATGAAGGCGCAAAAGCCGGAGACACGTGCCGCCATGCCATGTGTGTAGTAGCCATTAAAGATGGCAACGTCGCAAATAGCTGTCAAATATTTACCTGTATTGATAAATTTGACAATACCTATTACTTGGCTACTACACACAGTGCCGCCGGCCTAACCGCCGGGCGCGCCCGGCACTGCCGCACAAAGCCGCACAAAGTAACGCAAAGGAAATGAAGGCGCAAAAGCCGGAGCCGACTTTTTCTCCTTCATTTTGTTTGCGTTTGTTTCCGCGGCTTTGTGCGGCATGGCTGGCGGCAAGGCCGGCGGCCATGCCGCCGGCACTGTGTGTAGCAGCCATAAAATGGAAATATGAAATGTGGCTAACTAGTGAACTAAAATAAAAAATTGATTATGAAATGCAATAATTAATATCATAACACTGAATATTTAGTTTTAGATGTAAATTGTAAAAGAAATACTTCTTTACACCTAAAACGGTTACAATATCAAATTGAGTGTTATATTGCAATTCATTATTAATATTCTAGTTCGCTAGTTAGCCACATTTAAAAAACTAAATACGACGATACAGTCGCAAAATCGCCGATCGCCGATGCTAAAAGTAGCTATAGTCTGCTGTGGCCCTGAATGGTTTAATTGAAATAAATGCTTTGAATTTTTTTAATTTATCATAAAACTAAATAAAATATGATTACTTAGTTGATTTTTAGCTAGCTAATTTAATTTAACCCTGTAGATCCTAGTTTTCTACGCTGTGTGTTCGCAGGGAAATCTTAGAAGCTTTCCATTAACTACTAGGCCATTGAGGTCAACTCAAAGCGAGTAGGAAAAGCTAGACAATTTGTTGAACAACAGAATCCGCGATGAAATAAAACGCTGTTCTGTAAAACCCGATAACGATACTATTAGGTAAAACTTTGGTTTCCTAGGATAGCGAGTTTGTCATAATAAAACGGTTTTAGGTACATGTATACACATAAGCAACTTTCAAAAATGATGTGCTCCTACTGTGTTGATTGTTATTTTTTGTTGTTACGATTATAGTATTTTGGAACCCATATTAATATGAAATAGGCCTTATCTCAAAGTTGCAGTCAATATTCCACGAGAAAATCGCGTTTGAATTTTGCTAAGTGGATACATATTGTGTGTGTGGTCGTGACTGTACCTATTTGACATAAGGTGTCAAAAAACTCTCTGCATTTGGACTGCCGTTATTGTGTGATCCGCTTTCTTAGGAAACCAAAGCTTTACTGGCTACCTGTAAATTATGATTTTCCCTCAAGAGGGCCCCACACCGGTAGACTAGCGCTACTCCTTTAAAAAAATATTATCTCGTGACTGAGAAGGAATTTTGAATAACGGCTAATAAGGACCCTCGGTAAGTGTGTCTAGAATTTGTAATACCTTTTATAAAGTCTCATATTGAGACACGAAGCAAAAAATATGATCTAGACTTAGAGGAATGTGGCCGCTTTTCTATAGATCAAATCTTTGCTTTGTGTCTATGGTCGCCTCGGTATGACAAAATTCTAGAAGACACTTACCGAGGGTCCATATAATATTTTTGAAGAGAAAACTTCTTTAAGCGCGTTGAGCACTTTTTGGGTGAACAAAATTCATGAAACTCGCGTCATCGTCACCTAACGCTCTAACGAAAGACATCAACGCCAGAATCAAAAAGTTACTTAACGAAAGACATCAACGCATGAATCAAAAAGTTACTTCCTTTTCACTTCTACCGGCAGTCCCCAAAGACTGCCCGATTTATTTTTAATGGAATGGCGCCTGTTTACCGTTGTACGCCCTCTTAATGAAAACTTTCATAGAACTAAAAAAATAACCTAGATTCCTTTCCATCTTTCAGACACGGCGTGTGTTCGGCGGGTACAAGTTCACTTGCCAGCACGGCATCCCGGAGTGTTTCGGCAACACGGTGCAAGCTTGCGCTATAGATTTACTGCGCAATATAACACAAGCCGTCAACTTTAACACCTGCCTCATGCAGAACACCTCCTATCGTACCGGATACCAATACTTCATTACTGTTTTCCATTGGGTAAGTTGTTAAAGGGTACATCATAGTTCACGCGGCCACACATCAAGCTATACATTTCCAGTTTACGCTGATCTCGCATTGTATAGGATTTCCGTAGAATGCGAGATCAGCTTATACTGTGAGTATACATAACATCGTGCCGCCTGCCTTGTATTCTCCGAAGGGTTTAGACAGAGGTTCACGTACCTTTAGGCACACTTTATGTACAATAACATTACACCCATGCACCTATGCAGCCTATTGCCATCTACCTGGCACAACTCCAAACACAGAGCACATGTTTCTTTACGCATGTACTGTATACTGAAAAATTCCTGATCGAAAAACCCAATAACACTCTGCTCGACCTGGGAATCGAACCCAGGAGCTCAGCAGTAGCACTTGCGACCACTAAACCAACGAGGTATACAATGTGGAGACTACCATACAACAAAAAATTTAAATACTGGCACTCCTAATGCTTAAGAGTATTTTGGAACTGTCAAATAAATCCTAGCTTCGAAAAAAAAAGGGTTTTTTAAACAAATTAAATGTAGTTTATGCCAGATCCACCGTAAGCCTATAAAATCCGTTTATGCTACTAGGCCTTGGGTGAATTCTCGGGCATACATTTCAGAATATCCACCTTAGGGTGGATTTTTGGGGTGGATAAACGGAATAGCCCGAGCCGACTATGGATTTTACCGAGCTATAATGACTAAACTATTGAATATATTCAATTGAATTTTCGTATACAGAAATTACAGAATGGGAACGTCATTATGGACACGCCGTTTAATTTTTTGTTGTATTGTCGTCTCCACCTTGTATATACAGTCCTGCTGAAAATGGTCTGTTTTGGTGGGTATACAAAAACCAAGGGTAGTGATGGGCAGTAAATTGAAACTTTGGTTCTTGGTCTTTGTTCGGTGATCAGTTTGACATGGGGGCAGTGAGAACAGCACGTTATCTAGGCTGCTATAAGTTTGACACAAGGAAGGTCTGAAGAACATTAAATCACGAATTCTCTGGTATTCGATTGAGGTCTTAATCAATACCCTAAGATCGATTGTTATAAAAACAAAATGCTCCTATAAGTGCCCAAATCCAGGGTTGTAGCAAGCTGTAACTATCTTATAAGTGTTAAAAATGGTCTTGTGGATAGTTTTAAGCGCATATTTTTCTAGTCGGGTACCTACGGTTCACATATTAAGGTTAAGTAGTACTTAAAATAACACCTGTTTTATAAATGATTGCCTATACAAGTTTTTATAAACAAAACATGCAACACTTGAACATGATATAATTGACAGTACAAAGCGTAGACCTAAAATAACCTGAGACCAGTTTCTGCCTAGTTAAATATAATTCTCACAAAACAGGTAAATCAGATAATGACGTGTACCTACTCTGAGCTGTTTCTGTCAAGTCGGAACAACCAGTAAATGGGTACTGCCATAAAAGACTACCAGTTTGTTTCCAGTTTTAACTCTAGTGCCATTCCGAAGGCTTCAGGCCCGAGTATTATTTACGTTTGTGTTGGGATTCCACGAGATGAGTTCGTTGTTCAAAGAAGCTGCACGCAGCTCTCATACTTAAATAGGAAAAATTAAGATATAAAATTGCACGTTTGTAAAATAGTTCGCTTGTTGCTCCTAAGTACTTTGATGTTGCAATCTATTTTTTTACATCATATAGATAATACGTAAGTAATAGGAGTATGTAAGGAGCGTAGCAAGTGGCGTTCTATAGTTTCTGCCTACCCCCATGGGAACAAGGCATGAGTATATAGGTGGCAAGTCGTACATAGGTCATTCAAAGTCCTAACAGTCAAATAACACAACAGTAGAAATTATGTTTTTTTTTGTTTATTCTTTCAGTGTGGTAACGAGCACGACGTAAACGTTCAAGAAATATGGGAGTGCGTGAACAGCAAGCGTGGTTCCATTCTTCTGAAACGACACGGAGATGAAACTCACGCCCTTGCTCCATCTTTCGTTCCTTTCCTGACCATAGACGGCTCAACGGAGTACCAAGACCAAGCTATCAGCAATTTATTCGCCACAGTCTGCCTAATGCTAAAGCCGATACCAAGGGAATGTACTATGATTTAATTAGATTTAGAATTTATTTATATTTAACGTTTTATGGTGTACATATCAAATAGATAAGTAATTAAAGTCATTTCAATGATACCTTAACGTTACTATTCAACCTGGTTCCAAGCAAATCCACATTTCTTCCGTTTCGGGATCTGCCGTGAGGACGGATGTGCACCAGCATGAAGTACCAGATTAGTGGAATTGTAGCAGTCCTCTGATCTCATTCGAATCTTTCAAAACTTCTAGCTGAAAGTGCATACCTATACTAATATTATAAAGTGGTAAAATTTGTGAGGTTGTATGTAGGGACAGGGAGTAATCTTCGGAACTACTGATCCCATAAAAAAATTGTTTCACTAATGGGAAGCTACAGTATTGTCAAGTGTCTTAGGATATTTTTGTTAACAAAAAAATACACGCCTACGAAGTCGTGGGCTGCTAGTACTTACTCAATAAACTATAAACTAGTCGTTCTGCGAACAGTAGACCGAGCACAAAGTTTTTTGCAACAATTAATATAAGTACCACAAAATTATTTAAAGCGTTATATTTATCATAGTTTTTGTTTTTAAAAACATGGTAAATATCCCGTTTTAAATAACTTTAGTTGTAAAAATAACTATGTCAGTTTAAAATCCTATAATTAATATACATTTCCCACTTTTAAAAAACCTGCCTGCTGTTGTAGGTTACTAAAAAGCATGGTGGCAAGACGATACCTAATTTAACAGAAATAAACTAACCGACAAGTAACTTACTAATGTTTTATTATTAAACATGAGACTTTAGGTAGTTCATGAAGCTACTTTACACCTAGCAAAACTCAGTCACACAAAATGTTCGACGAGACCTAACCATTTGGCGAGCGACAACGACAGCGCGATCTAGCCATCCACAGTAGTGCCATCTAGTGACCTTATTGTAAAACGGTACGGTAACGGTATTATTCACCAGTTTTGTGATGAGAAGGTGGTCCCATGTGCTCCATCAATCCCTACCTAGTACTTATTGGGCCGATTCGACTGGTAGAAATCTAAAAGTGAGCAATTTACTGCATTTTCAGGAGCTATTCTGCTCATCACGCCGAAGATCCTCATCAGATCTTAACCAAATTTTTATGAGACTAACTTAAAGTCACTACCATTCAAATAAAATTTTCTCCTTTCCACTCCTCTCTGTTTTGAGCTAGTGTGAACCAATCCTGTCTGTACGCGTCAAGCTCGTCTCGCCATCGTTTCCTGGGTCTGCCTCGATGTCGACGGACGTTTTCTGGGACCCACATGGTGGTAGATTTGGCCCATGACTCATTCGACATGCAGCAGACGTGCTCGGTCGGGCCAGTCACACTTAAGCTTGACTGCTTTTTGGGTAACGTCGCCGTTAATTTACGATCACGGATGGCAGACCTGTGAAATAATCGAAATAATTAGTAGGTATTGTTAGGCAATGAAAACTGTACTTATAAGTTGGTAAAATTTAGCTGCCGTTTCCCAACTATGTTGGGGTCGGCTTCCAGTCTAAGCGGATGCAGCTGAATACCGTATTTTACATGGAGCGACGCCTATCTGACGTCCACAACTAAGTTCCTTGGTAAGACTGGTTGTTAGAATTTGCGGCTTCTGACGACCCACAACGATTGTCAAAGATCCTCGAATGACAGCTGGGACCAGCGTCTTAACTTGCTTTCCGAGGCACGGTATGTTAAGATGATCACCCATCCACAGACCAGCCCCTGATGGATCGAACCGTGTGTTTGTTATTACTTAGCCACGAGCTCCTCGTAGTAGGTAGTACTAACCAAAATTTCCAGTTTACTTATAATCTGTATTAATCTCTATTTTTCACTGTAGTGATTTGGCAAGAACATCGTGGTCGACGAAATCAATAATTAAGTAAATTGTAAGAGGAATTCATGTTCTCATTAATTTACAAAAAAATAACTTTTATTCGTTTTATTGTAGTGAAGTGATTTGGTATGAACGTCGTGTTCGACGAACTCAACAATTAAGTAAACTGCAATTTAATTTCCCACTTACAAAAAAAAAACTTTTATTCTTATTCATGAACTGCTATCGCTTGCACCAACAATATCTAATAGTCTTTCAATTAATTGTTGTCTAGAGCGTTAATCTGCATTTATATGCACATAGTAAGATGTTCAAATGATGTTATTAGCCTGTTTGTAATGAGCGTGGAGGGTTTGGAGAGAAATCTCATTAAAGGCAAATAGAAAGTGAAGCGGGAGCGGCAGACGAGATCAGGGCGCCCGCGCCGCCGACGGAACTTTTATCACCCTCTGAACCAATTATTGAAGCGACAACTAAGTATATCGCGCCTAGATTCTTCTCTGCTCGCTGTTTAATGTTAAAACTATCGATTTATATGGAAGGGGATTATATAAATTACTAGCTGACCCAACAGACGTTGTCCTGTCCTTTAACATTCCCATAGAAAAAGGACGTTCAGTTTTTCCCGAAATTTATAATTTCCCGGGAAACTTTTCCAATTTTTTTTCCCGTAAAAACCTAAAGCTCTCTGCGCACTACACCGTACCATACCATGCTTGCTATGAACGTTTCAGAAACATAAATATTATGACACGGACTACGATCCCCACTAGAACGTATCAACAGCGTATCATGGGCGTGCGTAACGGTTATAGTGACCGTAGCATCCGCGTATCATCCGCCTGCTTCTTCATCCGTATGCTTCCCGTTCTCTCGATTGTGTAGTTCACCTGTGTTTCCGCGTGAGGCAGACGCGTCAGGAAGTGCAAGTGAATTGACCGTTTATAACGGGCTTAGAACGGTCATCATACGCACGCTCCGGTTTTGCAACTTCGCGTACCATGCAAGGAGCGTATCAGCACCGGCCAAATTTTCTCGCCGACATTTGTTGACGCTCCGTGCATGGCACGCGACGGTGTTGGTCGGAGACGGAAAGGTCTGGTGGGCATAGTCTCATACTTTTAAAAGATAAATCATTGCAAATAATACCTGAATCATGGAAGATATTAAGTTAATGTTGCTTATTACGTACCAAGGTGAGATGTCAGATGTTACACATTATATGTGAGTACTGTAAGTCTCGCTCGCTTTTTAGGGTTCCGTACCCGAAGGGTGACAAACGGAACCCTATTCATAAGCCTCCGCTGTCCGTCTGTCTGTCAGCGAGCTCTATCTCATGAACCGTAATAGGTAGGCAGTTGAAAATTTTTAGGGTTCCGTACCCGAAGGGTGACAAACGGAACCCTATTCATAAGCCTCCGCTGTCCGTCTGTCTGTCAGCGAGCTCTATCTCATGAACCGTAATAGGTAGGCAGTTGAAAATTTCACAGATTGAGCATTTCTATTGCCGCAAGAGCAAAAAATAATAAAATTAAAAAATAAAGGGGGGTCGCCATACAATAAAATCAAATTTTGAAAAAAAAAATATCTGACCCTGGCATGTGGGGTATCATTTTCTAGAACTCATCGAGTAGAGAATAAATATAATTTTTATTTGTTTTTATCTTCAAAAATGATGAATTAGGGGGCCGTAGAAGTTGTCTGTTTTAGACCATTTTTGTACGAGCTCTATCGCAACAACTAAACAAATTAGGAATTTGAAACTTGTGTGTATCATGTAACATATACTGTTTATAATCAACAAATACTAAAAACGCCGATTCATAACGTATTTTATATAATATGGGCGATTTTCTGCAACTTAAAGTAATAATTTTGTATTTCATGCTAATATTATGCGATATAAATTCCACAGATAACTATTTAATAGTCGGAGTAATGACATGGAATTAGTAAGTACCTACTATCATGGCAGCATATACTATTTCGATCATTTAAATTTCGATCATCCAAAAAGGTCTACAAAATAAACTTTCTTCACAAGATTTTAAAACCGGCCAGTATTTTTTGAGTTTAAGAACTTTATCGACTTTTTTCAAAGTATCCCTAGACGGTGTTGATGTGTGTACCTCGTGTTAAAACTACACTCCAATAGACAATATATTCAGTAACATTGAAATGAATGCTGGCACATACCTACAGTGTACTATTCAGTTACCTAGCTTAAACCGTTGTGGATACAATTTCATATTGAGAAAAATTATTGGTGTAAAAATATTCGGTCATGGCGGCCAATCTCAACGGAAACTGGCCTTCGGCGCGGGAGATATTATAGTGCACAAGTGTGTGCGCAGACACGAGTGCACTCTCTCTTCCCTCACTCTCATAGTCCGATGGGATGTGTAAAAATAATAAGTAAGAAATAATAGATTTCTGTATGACTATCAAAAATTACGTAAATAAATACCTGTATTGACCCGTGCGTTTGCACTGGCGAAACATCACGACAAAACATGTTGAAATCTCTAGTTCCTGTCAAACATTGTATGAAAAATTGACAGAAAATAGAGATTCTAACATGTTTTGTTGTGAATGTTTCGCCAGTGCAAACGCACAGTTATAATTAAAATTTGGCGTACTACTTACATTCTATTTTGTACAATATAGTCTGATGTAGCATGAGAAATCCTTTTATTTATAAGTAACTAGCTTTACCCGGCCTGGCTTCGCACGGTTAGCACTAAGTACTTATCTACGGCGCATCTACCTTTCCTAATTACCTAATTAACTACCCTACCTACCTACCCTACCCTTCTTACCAGGGTAGGTAGGTACCTAACCTACCCTACCTACCCTACATATCTACCTGCTTACCTACCATATATACCTATTTATACCTACTAATACTATGTTAGTAGCAAATAAATAACTTTGACTTTAGTTAATCCATGTTACTGGATAAAGTTAACTTAATATTTTTCTCTTAAAATAAATGAAATATACTCCTACACCTATATTTTAACACAACAACATTTTCTCATTAAAATTAGACAATTTCTTTACAAATCTTTGTTTTTTTATAGCGCCTCTGTTGTTACCTTTAGGCTGCCTGTCCACTGGAGCGGAGAGGAGAAAAGAGGAGCGGAGATGTGCCAATATTAACCAATAGAATCTTGACTCCGCCTATGAGTTTAGATTTGATTGGTTAATAATGACACATCTCCGCTCCTCTCCTCTCCTCTCCGCTCTAGTGGACAGGCAGCCTTACGAAAGTATTACAAAAATTCATAGTGTTAAATCTTGCACGACATGGTATGGAACCCTTCGTGTGCGAGTCCGACTCGCACTTGACAGATTTTATTTAGGGTAGTTATATACTACAATACAGCGAAAATTATAAAGCAAGTTTTAAACAGCCCGTTTTTCGACGGGGATTGGGTTTAAAAGATTGTAGTTTCTTGACAGCTTTCGTGTTCGCCTGTATTGGATGTCAGTTCGTCTGTCTGCTGTATGGGTTTTGCCAATGTTTGATATTCAAGACGGTTTAAGTTAATTAAGTACCACTATGAATAATTTAATAGGTGCGATACACGCAAACCGTTGGTCCAATTACTCGAACAAATTGAAAAAAATGGTTTTGTGATTTTGCACGTTTCCATCTGAGTCAGGGGTTCTGTTTTAAGAACGCGTGAAAATGTCGGCTTTGGGCAACGAGATGAAAATGTGTCTGTTGTGCAAACGAACAGAGGGCATCGTTCGTTCATCAAATAAAATGCGAACGAGAGCAGTTGTATGTGACCCCGGAGTGCAAACACTCTGAAAACGAAAACGTCTGGTATCTACGTGAAAAACTAATCCTTCCACTTACAACCAATTTTTTTTCATTAATCCTTCGTACTGTCTGGGAAAAGGAGATAATTTTTTTTATTCGGCGATTGGGCCCTCCAAAGATTGAAGCGGATATCAATGAAACGCACGGTTGATTTGTTCCATATGATCTCTAGATTATAGTGGTAGTACTAATTATAGTTTGTCTAACGGGAATACTGAGAACAAATATTTATATTGTTCTCTTTGGTGAAAATATCTTCGCACATTGCGTTGAAATCTTACTGAACAATAACACAATAACCTTGGAGTAAATGCTCTCCGTCTTGAAGATTCCATATTCATTATAATCTATCCACACTGGAAAACAGAAATATCAATTTCATGCTATTCGAAAGAAACTGAAAAAATAAAGTGAATGTTGATAACACTTCACACTTGTCTTTTTAACAATATCAGATAGTGATGCGGTTCGATATTTTAACTCGTTACTCGAGTAAATAAAATAAAATAAAGGTACGTTTTCTCTTGAGGTGCCTTTACACGATGTAGTCGCGTTTAGTTAACAGGGTTTACATCGTACGGTATTTCATACAAACTTCCCTTGTTTTTCGAAATGATTGAACCGATTTTAATTAAACTTCATACGCATATGCAGACACAGGTGGTAACCTGCTGTATCGTCAATGGTTAATTTTTTTACTTATTAAAAACAGATTTGGTTACCACATCGAGCTTTAATTATTTAAATAAGATTTTTTTTCATAATTGTGCTAAAAACGCTTCAATACATGCATTTTTGACATTGACGACCATAGCTGGAATTGAATCAATTGAGTGCATTATCAAAACATTATCTTTTTATTACGATTTCGTGATCCCGGTTAGACTTTATCAAAAAAATCAATCATTTTAAATGATTAATCGGTTACATTTTTTTTAGGCAAAATGCGATTAATATTCTTTACAAAACAATTTCTTATCGTAGGTAGGCAATTTTATGGTGTCGTACAAAATTTTTGTAGCACATTTTCTGCATTACGAGTAGCTAATTTTATTAGCTTGTCGGTGTGGAATGTTATTCTAGTAACTACCTAGTAAAATTCCTATCATAAAGACAAAACATTCAATATTCCAAGAATTTCTAAAGGTGCTGTCCACAACTAAGTAGATTTATGTACCTAGTTATAATATAGTGAAAATTATCAAGAAAATTTTTAGGTACTTACTTACCTATATTGTTGAAACGAAAATTCTTTTTTTGGTGACCTATAAACATGGCATACTTAAGTCATTTTTTTTCGATCATATTTCATTAGGTATACATTAAGTAAACTATGTATACAGGGTGGCAGGGACATCGACGCGAAGCCGGTTACCAGGGATTCAGTACATGATTCTGAACCGGCAGCTGATTTTTTTTTTAATAACCGACGAAAAATTTCAACAGCATCAGAATCATATACTGAATCCATGGTAACCGGCTTCCCGTCGATGTCCCTGACACCCCGTATACAACTAACTATTACTATTGTGATGTACAAGTATGTAAAGAAAATAAATAAATAATAATAATTAAGGGAAGAGCTCACTAGGCACCGAAAAATTTGAGCATCGCTCGTCAGCGGGAAAAGTGCTCAAAAGGCTGGAAACGTTGCCACGTTGGATGACAAACAACTTATGTTTGTAATCTGTTGAAAAGGAAATATTATGAGAACCACAAAACACAGACACGGCCAGATGTCGAGACGATAACGTGACTGCAGTATTTTGCGTGAAGCTCATGCTGAATGTCACATAAATATTTGATACATTTCTATTGAAATCTAGTTTGAGAACTAGTTGTGAACCTCGTTAATTGAATTGGTATATTGCACTGCTACTAAAAAGATAAAAACGTATGAACGTTTTTGATAATAATATTATCGAGAAAACAATTAGATGGGTTTGCTTGCCTATATTGCACCAATAAATAGTGCAAGGACTTATAAAACGGTGTCCTGAAGAATAAGGAAGAAGTCAAATATAAAAAATGTGGTTGTTACCTAAATAACTACCTATCTACCAATATCAATACAGTTTATGACGTAGTAAGTATGTACCTATCATAAATTGGAAATGCTATGTATAACGGTCACAGAGAAACAAAATAGAACAATAACTGCCAAAACAAATATTGCCATCACATCGTTTATAATAACTGCCAAAACAAATATTGCCATCACATCGTTTATAATAACTGCCAAAACAAATATTGCCAATACATCGTTTATAAACGATGTGTTTTTAAATTAAATTAAATTTTAAATTAAAACTGGATAAAAATCTATTTATAGATTTTTACCCTGTTTTAATTTAAAATTCGAAACTCGTAATTCTGACGAAAACATGTTTTTTATTTTATTTTACATAAGCAACACAAATATAAGTAGTGTGAATGAGTTCTCAATAATTAGACTGTAAGGAAATGTTACATAAATAGCTACCGTTTATCGCGATATCGTTAGTGTACGTCGGGTCGGCTCCTGAAGACTAGTTTGTACCTACAGCTTTCAACAATGTTTTTATTTAAAACTCTTATATTTTCTTTATTTAGTTTAACATTCATTACAGTAAAAACTCAGGATGATGGTAAGTAAATAGACTGCAACATTTAAATACATAGGTATGTAACGTAGTGTCCTTCTTTTATTTTTTTACTTTTAATTTGTTTGCAGACATATTTTCAAACTTACTAGATGGCGGGATTCATCCGATGCAGAATATGAAACCCGACTTTTATTTTATTAAAAATAAGGTTTGTATTTCTGTATTTCTTTACACTTTTTTTAATGAAAATAAACATAATAAAAATCAAAAATGTTTTAGATGCAAGCACTGGAACCAGAAAAAGTTGACATAAAACTATATTATGAGTGCCTGTGTTCAGCTTGCCGGGACTTTGACACAAATTATTTTAAGAAAACAGTGGAGAAGCTAGCCTCGTACCTGGATCTGCACGTTTATCCTTACGGAAATGCACAGGTAATCAGTAACTGAACTACATATAAATAAATGCTTTGGTACCGAATGAAACAATGATATATTTTCGGTTTATTCCCATCTCGGCACCTTCCCATCTCGGCACCCATGAATTTATTTATCTTGTCTACGAAAAATTCCCATCTCGGCACCCTCTCATGAATAATTTTAAGGTACACAAAAAGAAACGGAAACACAGTATCAGTATAGTAAGTAAATCAACTTTATTATTTATTAAATCATTTTTGTTTATTTTTTAATTACCATTTTCACAGACAAGCCCTTGAATCGCTTTTTAGAGGCTCCATTATCTCTGCCTTTTTTTTTTGAAATCATCCAATGACTTCTCCCGCTCTGGGCGGAGCGGAAGGGCGTGTCAGACTTTTACTGACTAAAACCCACCCGTGTTCCTTCCCTTGCCATGCCAGGGGCCGCGGTTTCCCCTTGGGACTACCCGCAACCCCAGCAGGCATCGGCCCTAACGGACCCCGTCAGTTTTGCTGACATCTCTTTGAGGCGCGCGTGGAACACGACGCGCCGTCGACCCGGGCCTGGTCCTTATCGGACGGCGAGCTGCCCTCTGCTCTCCGTCCGCAGGCCCGCGCCTACGGTGGCCGGAAATCGGCTATCAATTCCCGACGCACGGGAAGTCTCCTACGGCGGCGGCGGCTAGGGCTGGTAGGGCGCGGCCTCTGCCACTCCCTCGCGCGCTCCGCCTCCTCCTTCGCGAGCATTACTGCTTCGCAGAAGGAGGTGACGGCTTGCCATGCCCTCTCGCTCCGCACCATGGCCTGGACCAGGGCCGGACGCGAGAGGTCACTGCCGCCGATCGCCTCCACGAGGACACGGCGGTGGTCCACCCAAGCCGGGCAAACCTCCACCGTATGCTCCACCGTGTCCTCCGGACGATCCACACAATGGTGACACCCGGGCGTTTCCTCCCGCCTTATGCGAAACAGGTACCTCCCGAAACAACCGTGTCCGGTGAGGACCTGCGTCAGGCGGAAGGTGAGGACGCCGTGGCGCCTCTCAAGCCACTCCTCAAAGAGGGGACTTATCGCCGTAATTGTGGCGTGCCCAAATCTGGGTTGCGACAATCGCACACTCCAAGCCGCCATGAGATCCCGCCGGAGCTCTGTCCGCTGTACCGTGATTTCTCGCGGCAGCGGAGTTACACCCCGGCGCTTCATCTCCTCGCGCCACTCCCAAATGTGGGCGAGGACCTTCGCCTCCAGATCCCATGGCGGCGTTCCGGCAAGGAGGCTCGCCGCCTCGCCGGAGACCGTACGGTATCCCCGGACCATCCGGATAGCCATGACCCTTTGGGCTGCATGCAACCGGCGGGCTGGCCGCAACCTTAAGGTTCGCGCCCACACCGGTGCCCCGTAAAGGGCCATGGACCGCACGACCCCCGCGTAGAGCCTCCGGCAGGAGGCGTTTGGACCCCCTAGATTGGGCAGAAGCCGCTTCAAGGCAGCCCCGGCCCGCTCCAGTTTGGGAGCCAAACGTCGGAAATGCTCCACGAAGTTCCACCGGCTGTCGAGGACGAGTCCCAGGTACTTCATCGTCACCTCGACGCCGATGTGAGCCCCTCCTACCGTTATTTGGGAACCCGACGGTGGCGCGTTCCGAGGGCCATGAAAACACATGACCTCGGACTTGTGCAGGGCCACCTCGAGTCCCAATTGCCGGATCCTGTCGACGATCGTCGCAACCCCGCGTATCGCCAGTTCGGCCGCCGCCTCGTGCGACCTCCCCTGCGCCAGGACCAGCGTGTCGTCAGCGTAGCACACTACGCTGACACCACTAGGGAGGTCGGCGCGCAGCACCCAGTCGTATCCGATGTCCCACAGATGCGGCCCCAGGACCGATCCCTGTGGGACACCGCACGACATCTCTCGCCGGTTCCATTCTCCCTGGTGACCGGGGTAGATGACGGCCCTGTCCGTCAAATAGTCCTCGACCAACCGACAGAGGTAGGTCGGCATCCGGTGATACCGGAGTGCCTCCCTGATGCAACTCCAGGGTAGGGTGTTGAAGGCGTTGGCGATGTCTAGAGACACCGCCAAGACGACCCCACCCCGGGCCACAGCATCCCCCGTCGTGAGGGCTCGCACGCGCATGATGGCGTCCACCGTGGAGCGCCCTCGGCGGAAGCCGAACTGGCTGTCCGCCAAATCCGGCCCCACTCGCACCAGCTGCCCGACGAGGCGGTTTGCAATAACTCTTTCAAAGAGCTTGCCCACCTCGTCGAGCAGCACGATGGGCCGGTAAGCGGACGGAGAGTCCGCAGGGCGCCCCGGCTTCCTGATGAGGACCAGTTTCCCCGTCTTCCAGCGAAGTGGGAACTGGCCCCTCTCCATGCACGCGCTAAGGAGCCCCCTTAGTCGAGGCCCGAGAGCCTCCATGGCCAGGACCCAGGCTTTCCCAGGTAAGCCGTCGGGTCCTGGGGCGGTATTTTTGGCACTCAGCCTACGTACCGCCACTCTCAGTTCTACCTCGGTCACCTGCGGAGCATCGTCGTCGTCGTCGTCGGCGGTGTGGTCCGCAGCGGGCACCGCAACAGGCGGGGCCATGGGCGGGGCGGAGTGTTCCCCTCTCGAGGGGAACAGAGCGCTCACCACGTCCACAAGCTGTGGCTGGAGACTCTGAGTCAGCGGGGGAGCCCATGGGCGGATTTTCTCCCGCACCAACTTGTATGGGCGTCCCCACGGGTCCCTGTCCAGAGTCGCCAGCGACTCCTCGCGGGCCAGTCCCCTGGCCCGCAGGATCTCCGCTTGGAGGGCGGTCTTCGCCGCTCTGTACCCCTCGTACAACTCCGCCTGAATGGCCTCCGTATCCGGAGGGCGGATACGAAGCCTGCGGTGCCTGGCGTACAGGTGTCGCGCAGCAACGCACGCGGCGCGCAGAGTCGTCAGCTCTTGCGACCACCAGTACACCTGGCGCGAAGCACGGCCGGGCTGGACCCGGGGCATTGCCACGTCACATATATCGGACATGGCCTCCCGGAACCACTCCGCCTCATCGTTGATATCGGCAGGCCTGTCCGGTGATGACACCCAGGCCTGCACGATCGAGGCTTCCAGGATTAGCTCCCGGTCCAGCTGCTTCAGCGCCCATCGCGGACCACTCGGGGCCTGTCGGACCGGCGCGCTCGAGGACTGGGCGGAGACGTCAATCCGGATGTACCGGTGGTCGGAGTACGTCTCCACCCCCTCCATGACGCGCCAGTCGGCGACACGCGGCGACAGAGCGGGGCTGGCGAACGAAAGGTCCACCACTGATTCACCCCGCATCCGCACACACGTGGGGACAGAACCCCGATTAAGGACGACCAGGCCTGTCTCCAGTGCCCAGTCCTCCACCATCCTGCCCCGTGTGTCTGTATACCGGGAACCCCAAGCCACATTCTTGGCATTGAAGTCCCCGAGAACGAGCACAGGGAGGGAACCGAACCCGACAACGACGACTCTCAACTCCGCAAGGGAGTTGTGGAACTCGGCGAGAGTTCGGTTCGGGGAGAAGTACACCTCTACCACGACAATCTCCCCGAACCGTGCTGCCACGCAACCCCGTCCTCTCTTGACAGCCTCGAGGGACGGAGTACCGGCGGCGGCCGACGATATTAGGGTCACTGAGCCGCTCAGGTCCTCCACCCAGTCATCCCTGGGCGGGACAAAGTACGGCTCAGCGACCACGGCGATGTTAATCGACCACTGCGCCATGCTCTGGAGCAATAGGTCCTGAGCTGTAGCGCAGTGGTTGATGTTCGCCTGGAGGAGGCGTAATGGAGCCGTTATTGGCAGTCCATTTCAGCCCCCTCCCGAGCCCCCTGTGAGGGCCCTGCCGCGGCGACAACGGCAGCGGCGACGACGGTGGAAGCGGCAGCGGCGGCGCCAGTAGTGGCGGTGGCTGCGGCGGTGACGGCGGTGGCGGCGGTGGCGGAGGGCTTGCCCCTGCCTCCGGCTTTGGCGGGTTTGGCGCAGGCCTTGCCCCCAATCCGGTGGTCGGCCGGCTTGCCAGCAGCCGTACATACGACGCAGTGCGGCGCGGCAGTGCACGAGCCAGCCTCGTGACCGGACTGACCACAGCGGTAGCAGTTACCGCTGCGGTCCACCTCCGAGTCGCACTTCACTCCCACGTGGTGACCCACGTGGCAGCGGAAGCACCTCAGAGGTCTGGGTTCCAGCAGTTTGACCTGCGCGGATACCCAGCCCACCAAAAGCCTTTGGCCCTCCTCAGCAACCTTTTTGGCCGCCGACACGGGGCAGCTCACCGTCACGGTTCGCATACCCCTGGAGCCAGGACGGATGGTGCCCGCCTTAACCTGCTCGGCAGAGCACCCCCCCGTCCTAGCGACAGCGGCCACCACCTGTCCCTCCGTCACCGAGTCGTCCAGGCCCGAAATGCGCATGTCAGCACACATGGTGGGCCTGGACACTCTGGCCTCGTCCGGACTTATTGACTCCCGGATTTTATCGGCCAGAGCGTCAGCGGCCGGGCCACTGGCCGCGCCGGGGACCTCCAGCATTCGCGCCCCAGTCGCGGTGACCTTAAATTTGAGGCCATTTTTGGCCCCGAACGCTTCCAGGTTCCCCTCCAGAACCTGTCCCACCTTGGCGAGCACGGTTTGGTAGGACGCGCCCTTCTTCTCCGCCTCCGGCTGTAGTGTGATCACTACAGCTGCGGACTTCGGGGCGCGGAGCCTAGCCGCGACGCCTCGCTCCTTGCGCCGCTGCCGCCTCGCCTTCCTTTTGGCCGCCCTTTTGGCCTTACCCGCGTTCCGCCTCTCCCCGGCGACTTGCCATTCGGCGTCGGCCGGAGAAGAAGCGGGAGGCGGGGGCGGCTGTTGGGCCGGGGCCCTTGCCGCCTGGGCCGGGGCCCTCACCGCCTGGGCCGGGGCCCTCGCTGCCTGGGCCGGTGCCCTCGCCGCTTGGGCAGGTGCCCTCACCGCCTGGGCTGGTGCCCTCGCCGCCTCTGTAGCCGCCCTGCCCTTGGTCTGCCCCGACGACCCTGGTTTGGTCGGGGCAGCTGCGGTGGTGGCATATGATGCCACCTTCCGCTGGCCCGAGGCCGGCTGGCTCGCCGCTAGTGGGGGGCGCAGGACGATGGCCTCTAGGGCGGAAAACCGCGCCCCAAGGGCAACTAACTCGCGCCGCACCAAGGACAGGACCGGGTCCTGCCCCTCCTGCTCTCCCCCCTGTAGCACCTCGCGAGGGCCGGCTCCTCGGAGCCTGGCCAGGTCCGCTCGGAGCTCCTCGTTCTCCTTTCGGAGAAGCTCCATGGCGGCTACCAAGCGGGCGACCTCCGCCCGCATTCCGGACATTTCGTCCGGCGGAGGCCTGAGGAAACAGGCCCTCGCTGCCGCCAGGATAGAGGCCGTGGCCTCAGGTATGGCCTCCTCCCTGGAGGCCTTAAGTTTCTTTAAGGCCGCTCCCTTGAAAGCGGCCTCCACGGCCTCCTTAAATTTAGCCGCTGCGGTGTCCGGCTCGCCACAGGGAGACCCTGAGAGGACCGCGCTGGTCCCTTCAGGGTGGTCTTCCACTGTGGAGAGCCTTGTCATTTCGCCCGAGCTGGCCCGGCTCGGCTCACCGGCCTCCCTGGTGAGCCCCCTACCTACGCCCTTTTTCCGGGCCCCACCCCGCCGGCTAGAGTGGATTTTCCTCCTCTCGTCGGCGGACGACCCCTGGCCGTCAGAATTCGACCGCTTTCGGTAAAATTCCTTCTTCCTCCTTTCGGCAGCCTTCGCCGCCTCCTCGCGCTCGGAGCTCTGAAAAGAGCTCTCCGCGCCCGATACAGCGTCGGAGTCCGACCCCGTATCGCTCTCCACCACACTTCGACTTTTGAATTTATTTTTTACCATATTAAATCCCACGAGTACAAACAATTTCCAACCATCCAACCAATAAACTAGTGGTTCGCACTAGCGACTAATTAAGCTACCCATTAGTCAAGCTATCAACCTCCCTCACGGTGCGCCGCCGCTTGGAGGTTTGGGGTGATTTTTTATAGAGGTTTTCTTCCTCGCGGCCCGGGCAATTAAGCCAAGACCCTCGACCCCCGTCAAATGCCAGAGACATGACCTACACACTCTTCGGGGCTACGAGACCAACGGTGGCAGAAGAAAAGGCTTCCTTCTGCCTGCCCGACGGCAGGGTTAGTGCACGCCGAGCCCGTTCCTACCCGAACGCTGCTTAACGTGTACTCTCTCCGAGTACATGTTAGAGCGTTCCTGTGACAGGATATTAGCATACGGACAACGAGACCCCATTAGGCACAAAGTACCTAATGGCGAGTCATTGTCCGCATCCCAGGGTGCACCGACCCGTAGACTGATCTTCCCCCCGGACGGATCCGTAAGGGAACTCCAGTCCACAGGCACACGGGGAGGTTTCCTGTCAACGCACCCCATTATCTCTGCCTTGGCAGTAACATGACAAATCTTAAAATATATGAAAAATTTCGTAGGAATAATCGTTTTAAAATCTTTACAGCAAATATGTAAAAACATATTACAAAAATCAACAGTTATTATGTACAATTAACGTTTAATCAGTATAACCGGGACGTAGGCAAAAGGGCGTCCATACTTTGGGGACTTTCATATTGGTACTGAATTATACGAGTAGGCTTGATGACGCGTTCACTGTACAGTCAGTTATAGCAATTAGCTGATCCCCCTTTGCATAAATGGTTGAGATTTATTGGAATACGTGTCGATAGAATGTTATAATTCTCCACTAAACACATTTTTTTTTTCTGTGTACATTTTATAGTTTTGAGTCAATTTGATTTACTCACTGTACTGATACAGTGTATCCATTTTTTGATGACTGTGTACTTAGCAACGAAAAATAAATTCATGGGTGCCGAGATGGGACTAAACCATATTTTCGCAGGTCATTCATAATGATTAGGTGCTATCAAACATAAATAAATAATTGTATTATGTACTCTAGCTTATTGGTGAAGAAGCGCAGGCTGCTCGAACGACGTCGTCACTCAAACAATTCCATTCTCGCGTAAGAGTAACTTTGAGCGATTCCACCGAAGTGTGTTTTTTAGCACAGGCCCTGGCCTGTAAAACACCCCAAATACAAAAGTCCAGCGGATTCAAGTCGAGCGATGACGACGGCCACATATCTCGGTCGATCAGCACTGGAACGTTTGCTTACAACCAATTTTGCGTTCCAATTGCTCTGTGCGATTGTGCCGAGTCTTACTGAAAAGTCCAACGCTCAGAACCGAATGTGTTGCGTGCCCACGGTATCAGCCCTGGTCGCAAGACTTGGTCTCGATAAATTTGTTGGTTTGTTTTGACTTGGTTGCGACCCATTGGAAGTAAAACGAGCGGAGAACGGCCTTTTTCAGACACCACCGCCCAGACCATGATTTGGTCAGCTCCTTGGCGTCGACTAACTTGCAATTCGTCTGAATGGTCGCTGACATGTCCCTTCAACCAAACACGGTCATTTTGTTTGTTTAAAAACTGTTCAACGTAAAAAGTTTTCTCATCTGAAAACACCTAATTGGGAAGTCCGCCAGAGTCGAGCAAGCGAATCAGTTCTTTCGTTCGATCCAACCGTTTGCTACGCTGTAAAGCGGCGAGTTCTAAATTCGAATGTGTTTCTTTTACAACAGAATCACTTCAAATGATGATAGAGAACATGTCAAAGACCAACATTTGAAATTTTGGCGGCGTTCGATTCAGTGGTTCTGTTTTAAAACAGTTAGATAGAGACGGACAGTTCAATCGCCGCACCGTAGATAAGATAAGATTTTATTTTTCATATCTCATGCTCGGAAAGTAGTGTTTGTTTGATCCGAGTAGCGGGTGGGAGACGCTGCTTCCCGCTCTAGGGCGGGAAAAACTCATAGTAATTGCTTCCCGCCCTAGGGCAGGAAAGAATTTTAAAAATAGAACTTATGCTTAGGTAGTCGGCTACGAACACAGATATAAATCTAACTAGATATCGCAAGTCCCTCCATCTCTATGAAAACCAAGCGTGCCACTTTTTCACACACAATTTAAAAACAAAACTTACCAATGAAAGAAAACATTTCCAATGCCTCGGCCAATTTTTCTATACAGTCTTTACAGCTCAATATGGCTTAAAAAGACATTTTTCTAGATTTTGGTGGATTTCCGGTGCCGATAATGCTAAATGAAAATCTCAGATTACGATCATTGATCGTAATTTTACTCCGTTTTTTGACACGCGAAGTACATACCTACTTACAATCGCGTCCTCTAGTTAAATTAATATCTGTGGGTACGAAACTTTTTAAGAAAAAAATAGAATAAAAATAAAAGCTGCGGCAGTGTTTCCACTTACGTTTTTGGTTTTCCCCAGTTTCTTAATTAATTATCCCTAAAATTCCCAAAAAAATATAAAAATTCCTTGGTTTAGGGAATTTTTCATTTTTATGTCATTAAATACCTAGAAAACATTCATTATTAAACGAGACAGACGAAACAAACCAACTGTAGGTATAATGCGACTTATTTCTGATGTCGTCTTTAGCCACGGAAATAGTACTATTAACAATAACATGGTAAACTAAAATTAGACGAATAACAATCATTACAAGTTTCAGGAAATCCCCTTTAATCAATCGGTGGTGCCATAGAGTAAAGTAGTACATTGGGTTCTGCCTACTAATTAAACAATAGGGCTACCAACTCAAGTTCAATTTTTCCCTAAATCCCTGCCAAAATAAAATATCAGTAAACCATGCTTATTATTAGCCTTTTTCCCTAAAAAAAGGGACAAATCCGTAAAAGTGGAAGCACTGGGCTCCGGTCTTGTGAGTATATTATAAACAGCCAGTGTGAATAAAAAAAAAAAACTTACACGCGGGACGGTCCGCAGCGGTGATGCGGTGCGTTCCATATTTAAACATTTTTACAAATTGTTCTAACTTGTTAGTTCATTTTAAATAGGTACTACTCATGTTATTCAATATCAATAAATATTTTAAACACTATTTTTTACTTTCCTTATATTCGAAATGAAAAGTAGAGTGTTTAACACGGGTGAAAGACATCAATTCCTTTCCACCCTTGTATAACAATCTACTATTCTCACCACAATATAAAGTACATTTTCAAATGATCATAGGACAATACATAATAGTTTTATTTATACTGTGGGAGACTGGTACCTAAACTAGGCGTAAGGCCTGTATTTCAGGACACCAGGGGGCCAAGTCTACTAATTTACAAACGTCACAATGGTCTCTCGATGGTGAGTTTTTGACAGATTTTGTATGGCAAATCTGTCAAAAACTAACAATCGAGAGACCATTATGACGTTTGTAAATTAGTAGACTTGGCCCCTAGGTCTCCACCCCTTTGGAAACAGTTACATTTACTAGAGATTATGCACTCGTACACAAATGCGGTAAGTTATATCACAGATAATATAATACTACGTAGTTATATAAAACCAGAAAGAAGAGAGATTACACAATTGATTGTAACTTAATCTAAGGTTATACTTATTCTAAGGTTAGTATGTATGTGAAGGAGTGTGGTGTGCGTGGTGTGTGGTGTGTGGTGGTGTGGTGTGTGTGTGCGTGTGAATGGGCTTGGTGTAACAAAAAATGGTAGGGAGTTGAAGGGCTGAACGAACTAATGTAGGTATACGGGGTGGCAGGGACATCGACGCGAAGCCAGTTACCATGGATTCAGTACAATGGTTCTGAACCCCCCTGCGTAGAAATTTTTCGTCGGTTATTAAAAAAAAAATCTGCTGTTTCTTAGAAAAGTGCAATACCAACGCGGTCAAAATGTATGGAACAGCAGATTTATTTTTTAATAACCGACCAAAAATTTCAACACAGGGGGGTTCAGAATCATGTACTGAATCCATGGTAACCGGCTTCGCGTCGATGTCCCTGCCACCCTGTATATCATAGTATATGTGTATGTATGTGTATGTAGTTTATAACCTATTTATGTACTGTTGTAAGTACCTATTTTAGTTGTACTTAATGCATTATGATATTTTTTTTTATTTAATTTTTCTTTGTTCCTCTCAAACAGAGCACCTGCCATCCAATTTCTACACCACCCTTGGTTGACTGGTAGAGAATGCCTAAGTCCGTATTTGTACCTTTTGTTTTTAGTGCGAAAAGTTTAAATAAATAAATAAAAAATCCAAATATTTTGAAAAGTTTTGGTTTTATGTCATGTTTCGACAAGTTCCTGAGATGTGCGAATCCCTTCAAAAACTTTTTTTTTTCTGACTTCTCTTTATTAATCTCTGTCAGGTTAGACTGCTTCAGTTATTTTCCGGTAAAAAAACCCTATAGTGATATCAGCCATGTTTTACATATTTTACTTTTGTTCCACAGACAATAGACAAGGGTAACGGCGTGTACAAGTTCATCTGCCAGCATGGTCCGGACGAGTGCTACGGCAACAAGCTGCATGCTTGTGCCATCGACCACCTGGGCAATATGACCAAAGCGGTGTTGTTCAACGTCTGCATGATGGATTGGTCAAGAATGGACGGTTCTGACGACCAAGCTGCTGATGAGGTAAGCATTCATTGTAAGAAATTGAAAAAAAAAACCTATCTTCGAAGTCGGTTAAAAATTATACTAAAACTTGCATTAATCAAAATAATATAATGCTTGATTATCGAGCAAGGAATGTCCAAAAATCTCGAAGCAGAATGTGTTTTCAATTCATAATATCATTTTATCAATTACTATGGTAGCCACACACGTTACGATTTGCTTGCGCAAATTTAGGCTTGCGCAAGCAAATCGTTATGGTAGCCACACACGTTACGATTTGCTTGCGCAAACTTAGGCTTGCGCAAATTTGCTTGACGTCGGTATTGACCACACACGTTACGATTTGCTTGCGCAAATTTGCTTGACGCCGGTATTGACCACACACGGCTCAAATTTGCTTGTGATATCATTTCTGTTTAGAGACCGTCCAGGTGTGTTACGCTGTAATGGCATCAATTGATGACGCTTTGGCAATAGTAGGAGGAGGCGGAGCGCGCGAGGGAGAGACAAATGTTGCGACCTCGCGCCCCTAGCCGCCGCCGTAGGAGACGCCCTGGGCGTCGGGAATCGCGAGCCGATTTCCGGCCACCATAGGCGCGGGTTTGCGGACGGAGAGCAATGGGTAGCTCGATTGTTGATAAAAAAAAACATGAGGGGCAGTCTTTGGGGACTGCCGATGGACGTGAAAACAGTATCCTATAATATTATGTTAATCCAGGTAATAAACTATCTATCTGCCTCATCCAAATCCTCGTGAATTCATGCATGCTTAGTAGTTTTTGTTAGGTTTCTGCTCAGATATTGTGCGCAACGTCTAATGATTGAAATACTATCTTGAATTCATGCAAGACTAGTACTTTTTGTTAGGTTACTAACAAATTCTACTCTCCCTCCGTCTTACGAATTTTCGATCAGGTTACGTGTCCTGACGCAAGTTTAAAATTTTTTACCCATCCCAAAAAAAGTGCACAACACCGCCAAAGAAGTTTTTGCTTCAAAAAACTACTGAAATTGGAAATTTGCTTGAGCGTGTGTGGGGCATGTGTTCAAATTTCAGTAGATTTCTTTAACCTACCGAACGGATTTTCATACGGTTTTCACCTATGGACGGAGTGATTCATGAGAAAGTTTTATTGGCTGAAATATGACGATGAAGACAATTGAAGGTGTCGAAAAAAATCTTGTCGTCTGGGAGCTTTACTGGCATGCGCCGGGTACAATTCCGTAGTTGATCACAGGTGGCAACTGCAGGCGACGTGTCGCCGCGACAGGACTGGTTTCTATGTATTTTTAAGAAGGCGACGTGCCGACGTGTCGCTAGCATCGGAAGGTACTTCATAGAAATTCATTGAAATCAGTCGTGTCGCGGCGCACATGGTTCGGTTTATTGTACCTACGTATATATTTTTTGTAGCGATTTTTGGTGACCACACACGTAACGATTTGCTTGCGCAAACTTAGGCTTGCGCAAGCAAATCGTTACGTGTGTGGGAAGTTTGCGCAAATTTCTAGGCTTGTGTGATTTTCAATTTTCGATTCCAAGCTTGTGCAAATTTGAGTTTGCGCAAATTTGGGGCATGTGTTCCAATTTCAGTAGTTTTTTGAAGCAAAACCTTCTTTGGCGGCGTTGTGCACTTTTTTTGGGATGGGTAAAAATTTTTAAACTTGCGTCAGAACACGTAACCTGATCGAAAATTCGTAAGACGGAGGGAGAGTAGAATTTGTTAGTAACCTAATAAATGTCTCCTACGGCGGCGGTTAGCGGCGCGAGGTCGCAACATTTGTCTCTCCCTCGCGCGCTCCGCCTCCTCCTTCGCGAACATTACTGCTTCGCAGAAGGAGGTGAAGGCTTGCCATGCCTTCTCGCTCCGTACCATGGCCTGGACCAGGGCCGGACGCGAGTGGTCACTGCTGCCGATCGCCTCCACGAGGAGTTATGCCAGTGTTTGGGTGCAATTTTCAATTCGTTTAATAAGTTGATGTGCGAATAATGCTCTCTTTTCCTTAACCAGTCTTTACACCATATGGTTCGGTTAATTTTACGTCTTTGTTTTATTTTTTTGTAGCGATTATTAGGCCAACTATAGCCAAAGCGTCATCAATAATTGATGCCATTACCGCGTAACACACCTGGACGGTCTCTAAACAGAAATGATATCACAAGCAAATTTGAGCCGTGTGTGGTCAATACCGGCGTCAAGCAAATTTGCGCAAGCAAATCGTAACGTGTGTGGTCAATACCGACGTCAAGCAAATTTGCGCAAGCCTAAGTTTGCGCAAGCAAATCGTAACGTGTGTGGCTACCATTACATTACTAGGATTTCATTCATCAACTTGTTGATCATGCAGGAGTTGTTTAACATTTGATTATTTGTTTGATTCTCTTTTTGATTGTTTTCTATCATAATTATATAAATGTATTATTTTCAGTGTGGAAAGACCATGAACGTTGACTCAGAGTGGATAAAGCAATGCGCAAAAGGAGATAAAGGAAATGCACTCCTGAAATATTATGGAGACGAAAGCAATAAGGTTGGCTACGGATACGTTCCCTACGTCTTGATCAATGGGGTGGAGAATAACCAACAAGATTTCATGAGAGACGTGTGCGCAGCTTTTAAGGCACCACCACCAGAGTGTACGGAAGTAGTTTAAGTAATTCTAAGAAAAATTAAAGTAAATGTAAATTGTAGCTTTTCAACTGTGTGTTTTTAGTCCAAGAGATAGCCGTACTTTTAGTAAATAAAATATTATGGCTAACCATAATTAACAGGCACGAGAATGGTTGCTGGAGTCTTCTTGAAAGCATTTGACCATAATTATAATTGATATACGAGTACTTCGCTCGTAAAATTTGTTGTTTTAGTTTTGGTTTTGCTGGTGGCAATAATGAACCATCAAACCTGTTTAGATATTTATCAAATAAAATAGTTCATTATCTGGCAGGAGTAAATATTTTAAATCGTGCTTCATTTACCGTACACTTCCGAACTCCATATATTTCAGATATAAATTCCTCTATCTGTTTTTCCAAGCGACCATGTATCACTTGATCAGTACTTAGTTCAGTTCGGCTTCTTGTTATTCTAAATTTTGTGACAATTATTGCCACCTACTGTCCTAAACACTGAAACAGAATGATACCAATCGTCGATCGCGTTGATGTGCTAATAAATATTATGAAGGCGTAAAATTAATTGCTATTCTATTCTTATTCCAATTATAGTATAATAAATAAATAAAAAAATAAAAAAGCCTTTATTATTCCTTAATTATAAAAATAAATAAAGTTCTTAGTACTTAATAATATTAATAAACTAATTAAGGACCCCTCGACGGGTATAGGCCTCCTCAAGTAATATCCAGTCTTGTCTGTTTTTGCTTTTTCAAGCCATGATTTGCCAATCAATTTCGATATCTCGTCTTGCCAACGGTCTGCTGGTCTACCTCTTGTTCTCTTTCCGAGTGGGCCTTTCCAAACGGTTGTTTTAAGGGTCCACCTGTCGTCTTCTGATCGAGCCAGGTGGCCCGCCCATCTCCACTTCAGTGCTTGAGCGTGTTGAAAGGCATTTATGACTTGTCTTTTTTCTGATATATTCCAATTGTTTCATTATGTTAAATTTTTAGTTTACCTGATTAATCTCCGTGTTTGTGTGTAGTATTTAAATATCTCTTTACTATTATTTTTTTCTGATTTTATTTTAGATTGAATTATTTTTATCTATACGCGATCTATAATGCGATATATCTTATTTTGAATGTTTATAAGCACTTTCATGTTTCTAGTTATTTTGTTTGATGTTGATTTTATATTAGATTTATTTAGAATTACATATTTTGTGTGTTTCAACATTCTAAGTTCCTAACAAGAAACATTAAGTACCATTAGGTACCCTTAAAGATTAATATAATTATCTTTGTACCAAAGGCAATACAGAAATACCTATGTCGCATTATGCCACGCAATTATTAAAATGAATAAAAATTAAACTAGTGGTGTTTTCTTATTATTATTTCCTTTATTTAGCTATATACATATAAATTACATTTTTAAATATTAAAATAAAAATAATAAAAGCTTATTATTATTCTATTTTTGTTTACATATCTCGGGACCGTGGGGTCCCGGTCCTTTGGAGCCTGCGTACGACGCGCCGAAGCCAACTCGTAGAGGCCCATTAGGCAATTTTTATCTTATTATTATTATTAATTTATTCATTCAAGTTACAATGACTCATACAATATTCAATACAACACACATACATCAAACGATACATTAACATTACATTACAATACAAAAACCACAGTACCTACCTACATTTAACACTTACACTAACACACCACTAATGGCCGACGACTGTAGGTGACGTGTGCAAGTCACTGCAGCGTCGTATACAACGTTATTTTTTATTCATTACTAACCTCTTAAGGGGTCATTGTACTCATCATTATAAACAACTTTTACTATGGGACCAAAGCTGAAATCGCGAAAAAAAAATACCTGTTCCCTACATTTTGACGAAATATGCGAACATAAATGTATATAATGTATAAGGGCAGTCGAGCCTGTCAGCTATCAGCCTATGTCCATTAAAAGCCAACCCAGTAGGTTTGTATATGTCAGTCTCAGTTTTAATGTTTTCATAATTCTTATTAACATGGAGGCAAATAGTTCACATTAAAATTCAAATAAGCGAATTGGAATAATATATATTTTAATAATAATAATATGCTTAAAATAGTCTTAACACGCTCTCAGTTAAAATAATTTTTAAATATGGCGAACATTAGATAAATTAGATTTTTATAATGTAATAGACGTTAAATTTATTGACACGCTTAAAAAAAAACATAGCCTATTTTCATTTTAACATTGCATATTACTTCCCAATGATTTCATAACCTATATTCACATTCTCACATACTTTGCTTCCATATAATAGTATATTATGCAACTAATGAATAAAGGACGGATTTAAAGCGAGGGCCATAGATGAATCACGATCAAGTGAAAGATTCTAATTCATGATGATTGAATCACGAGCGCAGCGAGTGATTCAAGTGTTAGAATCCTGAGCGACGCGAGTGATTCATGGCCCTCGATATAAATCCGTTTTATTCAAGAGTTGCATACTATACTTTATACCATGACTACGAGAAAAAGAAAGATTTAAGCGAAAATAGACATTTAATAAAAGGTTAACATGTTCAGTGTCGGGAGCCCTCCTGGAGGGTTCACCTACTTGGATATGGGATGTCGGGAGCCCTCGCGGAGGGCTCATTTTAAATGTAGACATTCAGAGTCGGGAGCCCTCCTAGAGGGTTCACCTACTTGGATATGGGATGTCGGGAGCCCTCGCGGAGGGCTCATTTTAAATGTAGACATTCAGCGTCGGGAGCCCTCCTGGAGGGTTCACCTACTTGGATATGGAATGCCGGGAACCTTCGCGGAGGGCTCATTTTAAATGTAGACGTTCAGTGTCGGGAGCCCTCCTGGAGGGTTCACCTACTTGGGTATGGGATGCCGGGAGCCCTCGTGGACGTTGGAAGTGAAACCTCCCGGAAGTTTTACTTCCAACTACGAATAATAAAAGTCATAGACTTTTATGGCGGAATGATGAGTTATGAGTTCTATGAAAATGGGTGGAGTCGAAAGTGTTAAGGAGGTTGTATAGCATTGAGATAGAGGTCGAATACATTGGTGTGTTCTAAATTCAAACACCAAAATAGTGATTAAAAGAGCTTTTCACTTCTCTTGCTCAAAAAATCCGTCATTGTAGCGTACCAGAGCGAAGATAAAATAGCATTTCATCCTCTAGGGGCTAAAGTAATTTTTTTTTAATTTTTGTCTGTTTCCAACGAGCCTACCACCCAAAGACGAAAAAGTCTTTGTTGTTAGGTAGGATTGGTAGGATAGGTAGGATAGGTAGGATATGTAGGATAGGTAGGATAGGTAGGATAGGCGAGATAGGTGAGATAGGTGAGATAGGTGAGATAGGTGAGATAGGTGAGATAGGTGAGATAGGTGAGATAGGTGAGATAGGTGAGATAGGTAAGATAGGTGAGATAGGTGAGATAGGTGAGATAGGTGAGATAGGTGAAATAGGTGAGATAGGTGAAATAGGTGAAATAGGTAAGATAGGTAAGATAGGTAAGATAGGTAAGATAGGTAAGATAGGTAAGATAGGTAAGATAGGTAAGATAGGTAAGATAGGTAAGATAGGTAAGATAGGTAAGATAGGTAAGATAGGTAAGATATGTAAGATAGGTAAGATAGGTAAGATAGGTAAGATAGGTAAGATAGGTAAGATAGGTAAGATAGGTAAGATAGGTAAGATAGGTAAGATAGGTAAGATAGGTAAGATAGGTAAGATAGGTAAGATAGGTAAGATAGGTAAGATAGGTAAGATAGGTAAGATAGGTAAGATAGGTAAGATAGGTAAGATAGGTAAGATAGGTAAGATAGGTAAGATAGGTAAGATAGGTAAGATAGGTAAGATAGGTAAGATAGGTAAGATAGGTAAGATAGGTAAGATAGGTAAGATAGGTAAGATAGGTAAGATAGGTAAGATAGGTAAGATAGGTAAGATAGGTAAGATAGGTAAGATAGGTAAGATAGGTAAGATAGGTAAGATAGGTAAGATAGGTAAGATAGGTAAGATAGGTAAGATAGGTAAGATAGGTAAGATAGGTAAGATAGGTAAGATAGGTAAGATAGGTAAGATAGGTAAGATAGGTAAGATAGGTAAGATAGGTAAGATAGGTAAGATAGGTAAGATAGGTAAGATAGGTAAGATAGGTAAGATAGGTAAGATAGGTAAGATAGGTAAGATAGGTAAGATAGGTAAGATAGGTAAGATAGGTAAGATAGGTAAGATAGGTAAGATAGGTAAGATAGGTAAGATAGGTAAGATAGGTAAGATAGGTAAGATAGGTAAGATAGGTAAGATAGGTAAGATAGGTAAGATAGGTAAGATAGGTAAGATAGGTAAGATAGGTAAGATAGGTAAGATAGGTAAGATAGGTAAGATAGGTAAGATAGGTAAGATAGGTAAGATAGGTAAGATAGGTAAGATAGGTAAGATAGGTAAGATAGGTAAGATAGGTAAGATAGGTAAGATAGGTAAGATAGGTAAGATAGGTAAGATAGGTAAGATAGGTAAGATAGGTAAGATAGGTAAGATAGGTATATTTATGATTTTTCTCCAATTATTATAAATTGCATTGGTGACCTTAATATAGTTTACAACAGTGAAAATGTCATCATCTAGTGAGAATGGAGACCCTAATTTGCAGATGGAAGAGAAAGGAAAATAAATAATTTTTAATAAATAATTATTATTTTATTTACTATTTTATTTTCTCGCAATCGTAGTGAAAAGTAGAGTGTAACACACGGCGCTAAAAACCCATTATACCTCGGTTTCTGTTTACTCCCTCGCTAAAGCTCGGGAGTAAAACTACCTCGTTATAATGGGTCATTTTAGCTCCTTGTATAACAATCTACTATTTTATTCACTGTTTTCAGTGAATAAAATAAGCTTTTTAGAGGGGGAATGGTATAAAGTAATAAGTAGCACTTACTTATGATAAAATAGTTATTTGTTATACAAGAGTGCAAAGTTGCTTTTTAACCGCGTGTTCAATTTTGATGACCGAGCAAGCGAAGGATTCTAAAATTGAATCACGAGCGCAGCGAGTGATTCAAAATTAGAAGCCTGAGCGTTAGCGAGGGAATCAAAAGAGCACGAGGTGAAAAATCTTTGCACTCGAGTGCAACACGTAACTTTTCATTCCACCTCAGCGAGGAAATGACTAAATGCAAAAAAAAAAACGTTTACAATCACAAGATAGGTACACTTTTATTTCAGTTTAGGTATTAATTACTACATTATAACAGGTAAGTATTACAGAATAATCTTTAAATTATAACAAAATAATACTAAGGTATAATTAAGAAAATTTTAAAGTAACGTTGCTACAGTTATTTAAATTGAGTGTAATATTTTTGTTTGGTACTGTAATATTGGTGTTAGTCACTTGTGTACTGTTTTTCGGTAAACTATCTGTCATACTTAATAGTTGTACTGATTCATCGGATTCCCTTGGCGTGAATGTTGGAGAGAGAGGGAGATGGTTAGGTGTTTCATAACGGCTTATTTTTGATGTAGAAGGGCCAGTCCAAGGATCCGATTGAGGCTCTTTCAGTGTAATGGCTCCTACGATGCCTTCACATATTTTAGACTTATTTTGGATGGAATCCTCTATGTATCCCTCTACAACTGCATTGGACTTCCAGCCTCCGTGGCGCTTAAGGGACAGGAGATCAGCTCCGGAATCAGCCAAAAGTGTGGCTGAAGTTCGTCGGAAACAATGACCCGTGTACAACAGGGGTTCTGGAAGTTCAAGAAATGTTGCTATTTCTCGTGGGATACTGCCAATTTTATTAGTACCCATAGGCTGTCTAACACACTTTCCATTGCGATACTGTAGAAAAAATCGATTGATTGGAGTGTTAGGCGGGCGTAAGGCTTGATATTTCTCAACAATCGTTACGTATTCCTTGCGAATGACGAAGTTGCGGTCTCTTTTTGTCTTTGTATTAGGTAAATTAATTAATAGTAAGTCATCTGAATGTTTCTCAATGTTTTTGACATTAAGTTGTGTTAGTTCATTAGTTCGACATGCTCCGTTTATTCCAATAATAAGAACAACCTGTAACGTAAAGAGTATTGTAGTAGATAAATGAATAAAATTGATATGAACGCATAATTATGCCTATCAACATCTACTAAGTATACTATTTAATTGAGATTAATATACTTAAGTAGATACTGAATGTGCAACTGACTTACTTTTGCCGCCAAATATACGGAATCGGGTGCTTCGTTAAGAAACTTTTCAATATCAGATACTGTGAAAACCTTCGATTTTTTTGGTTGATGACCAGATGAGGCTCTTTTTAAAAATGCCACTAATTTAGGATAGGTATCGATATGTTTGTCTTTTTTCATCTTTACTGTTGCTTTTAGCATCGAATACGTACTCCATAGAGTGCTTGCTTTCTTGTTCTCGGATAATTCTATAAAATATGCCAGCAAAACGTTTTCTGAGAAAGTTTTGGCTCCTTTTGCTAGTCGCCACGTGTTGAACATATCGTACTGTTTTAAATACTTCTCGCGTGATTGTTGAGGGAGAAAGCTCATTTGCGCATTATTAACAGTTTCAGTCAATTCTGTTGGCGTCAAGCAAACTTCCTCGTCGCTAGAATCACTCATTTTAGTTTTTTCACTTGTTTTCAAGTTTCTTGTTTTTAATAAAAGGTTTAACAATGACGTGAAAAAATGCCGCGTAAAGAACCGCGAACAAAGCAAATTGAAAAAAGAACACCAAGAAGGTTCCGAGTCTGAGTTTTTAAAAAAATTAAAAAAAAGTTGTATGATATATTCGACACCATAGAGGTAGCAGTAAATAGGTTTAATGTTTTTTTTAATTCACAAACTTAGTGCACACGATGTTCTAAATTCAATTTACTTTATCCTCTAGCGAATAAAAACGGCTTTTCCACTCAGATATTGAAGATTAAAAATACTCTTTCCGAGATGGTGGGATGAAAAATATTTTACAATGCATTTGCTCGAAAAGGGCGTTTTCCAAGCAGTCAATTTGTGCGGAAAGTGTCACTTATTTTGACTAGGGCTTTTTACTTTTCTGTTTTTTTTAATTTTTGAATCCGTCGTCAGCCCGACGCAACGGACATCATATGTCCATTAAAAGCCAACCCAGTAGGTTTGTAATGTCAGTCTCAGTTTTAATGTTTTCATAATTCATATTAACATGGAGGCAAATAGTTCACATTAAAATTCAAATAAGCGAATTGGAATAATATATATTTTAATAATAATAATATGCTTAAAATAGTCTTAACACGCTCTCAGTCAAAATAATTTTTAAATATGGCGAACATTAGATAAATTAGATTTTTATAATGTTTAAATAGACGTTAAATTTATTGACACGCTTAAAAAAAAACATAGCCTAGTTTCATTTTAACATTGCATATTACTTCCCAATGATTTCATAACCTATATTCACATTCTCACATACTTTGCTTCCATATAAAGTAATAAGTAGCACTTACTTATGATAAAAAATATTTTACAATGCATTTGCTCGAAAAGGGCGTTTTCCAAGCAGTCAATTTGTGCGGAAAGTGTCACTTATTTTGACTAGGGCTTTTTACTTTTCTGTTTTTTTTAATTTTTGAATCCGTCGTCAGCCCGACGCAACGACTTTTTATTATTTATTTGAGAAAAGTTTTACAAATTAAATGATGATGATGATGTTGATGGCGATGGCGATGGCGATAGCGATGGCGATGACGATGACGATGGTCAGTCATTCAAAGTCAAAGTCAAAGTCGAAGTCGAAATCAAAGTCATGAATGATGTTTATATCATTTATATACGTCAGCCAATATTTCAGATGTTCAATCAATCTTCCTAGCCTTTTTCCCAACTATCTTGGGGTCGGCTTCCAGTCTTACCGGTTGCAGCTGTATTTTACATGGAGCGACTGCCTATCTGACCTCCACAACCCAGTTACTGGGTAATACGATACCCCTTGGTAAGACTGGTGTCAGACTTTCGGGCTTCTGACGACTCGTAACGACTGTCAAAGATCCACAAATGACAGCCGGGACCAACGGCTTAACGTGCTTTCCGAGGCACGGAGGAGTTTCGGTATGTGAAGATGGTCACCCATCCACTGACCAACCCTGGCAAGCGTAGCTTAACCTGATGGATCGATCCGTGCGGCAATATATCAGATGTTAAACATCTTAATTATGCGACTACTGTAAGGGTCGCTAGTTTTTTTTTGTTTCATCGCACAATGCATAGTAAAACGTTGTATGATACACGTGCGTCAGATGATTTCCAACTCGTGTCGACTTAAACACTCGTCGGAAATCACCTACTTTCCGCACTTGTAGCATTATAAATAACTATTATTTCAATGATCAATCACGAAGTAGACACAAAAAAAACACTTATTACAAGTTTTGGAAAATATAACCAACAACGAAGTACATTACTAGCATATTACAAACAAGATTTGTTTGGTATAGAGCTTAAGCTTAATCTTTTATCAGAAGCTTATAAAAGTAATCATACTTATACAGGTTCATCATCATCATTTCAGCCAAAAGACGTCCACTGCTGAACATAGGCCTCCCCCAAGCACCACCACTTGGACCGATTTTTGCTTCCCGCATCCAGTGGATTCCTGCGGCCTTCACAAGGTCATCGGTTCATCTTGTGGGATCCGAGGCCTTCCAACGCTTTGTCTTCCGGTACGCGGTCGCCGCTCCAGAACCTTTCGGCCCCATCGGCCATCTGTTCTACAAGCAATGTGCCCTGCCCATTGCCACTTAAGTTTGGCAATTGTTCGAGTTATGTCGGTTACCTTGGTTCTCCTACGGATCTCTTCATTTCTGATTCGATCACGTAGGGAAACCCCAAGCATAGCCCTCTCCATTGCCTGTTGGGTGACTTTTAGCCTTCTGATAAAGCCCATTGTGTGCGACCACGTGTCAGTGCCATAAGTCATCACTGGCAACACGCACAGGTCAAAGACTTTCGTTTTGAGACACTGTGGTATGTGGGACGAGAAGATATTGCGTAGCTTCCCGAACGCTGCCCAGCCGAGTCGGATTCGACGATTGACCTCTTTCTCAAAGTTGGACCTACCTAGCTGGACAGTTTGTCCTAGGTAAACATACTCGTCCACAACTTCGAGCGTAGCGTCTCCGATCTTCATGAGAGTGGGTGTTACATGGGAATTTGACATAACCTTTGTCTTGTCCATGTTCATTTTAAGACCCACTCTTTTGGAGGCTCTACTAAGGTCATCGAGCATTGTACTGAGGTCCTCCATGGTCTCAGCCATTACAACTATGTCATCGGCAAACCGAAGGTTAGTGATATACTCGCCATTAACGTTGATGTCTAGCCCTTTCCAATCCAGAACCTTGAACACATCCTCCAGTGCAGCGGTGAACAGTTTCGGAGAGATTACGTCTCCTTGTCTCACATCTCGCTGCAGAAGGATAGGCTTCGAGGTCTGGTCCTGGAGTCGGACAGACATAGTGGCGTTTTTGTACAGACATTTTAGTACCTCGATGTACCGATAGTCGATCTGGCACCTTTGAAGAGACTGCAGTACAGCCCATGTCTCTATCGAAGCGAAGGCTTTCTCGTAATCCACAAACGCTAAGCAGAGAGGCTGGTTGTACTCTTCGGTCTTCTGTATAACTTGCCGCAGCGTATGTATGTGGTATACGGTGCTAAAATCTTTACGGAATCCGGCTTGTTCGGGAGGCTGGAAGTCGTCAAACCTGCCCGCGAGACGGTTCGTGTGATGGGCCTATAATTCTTAAGCAGGGCATTGTCACCCTTCTTAAAGAAGAGTACCACCACACCTCTGTTTTATGCCTTTGGCGTTTTACCCTCGAGTATGACGGAACCGAATAGCTTCTGGAGGGCCTTAAGAACGGGTCTTCCACCGGCCTTCAAGAGTTCGGCCGTAATTCCATCATCACCCGGCGCCTTATTGTTTTTAAGCTGCTTCAGAATCATCCTAATCTCGTACAAACTGACGTCCGGGATGTCTTCGGTATAGTGTCGGGTCAATCTTGGATCGTTTGCCAGATTCGTAACGGGGTTGCTGGTTGACGTGTATAACTGTCCATAGAAACTCTCGATCTCTCTCAATAGCTCAGGTTCGGCGGATACGATTCTGCCATCATAGGCAGAGTAGCTCTTCAGTTTCGCAAGCTGGCTCTGCCCAATAGACAGATCTCTTGCAAAAACCTTTGAGCCCTTGTTCCGCTCTATTGCGTCCTTAATACGGTTCGTATTAAAATGACGAAGGTCGCTTTTCAAGGACTTGAGATCTGTCTATTGAGCCGCCGGTATTTGAGTGCATCGTCTGAAGACTGCAGGATCATCTCGCGCGTCTCCTCCATGAGCTGTATAATAGTCCTCCTTATCGATTTCGATAACGGCGACCCTTCGAAATCACTTCCTTGCGTGTGCCCTTAGATGGATCGCTAGACCGAATTTTGTTTTGAACACCCGGTCACAATCTAGAGCAATAAAGTTGACCTGCAGTGTGGTATGTATACGTGTAGGAGGGCTTAGGTCTCTCTTTGCGTATTTGGCGCTTCTCGAAAATAGCTTCTGTCGCTTTTTTTCGAAATCTTTAATGCTTTTGTGAATAGTTGAGCGCCAACTCGACCTGTGTAAAGCGAGCCTCTCCCTACTTGCAGGATCAATAGCACAAGCATTAAGATGCCTCTGGAGTACATCCTTATAGCGGAAATGTTGACCGCCATGCTTTCGTTTACCTTCTGCCATCTCAGAGTAAAATACCACTTTGGGTAAACGGTTGTCCTTCATTTGAAGGACGTGTCCACACCATCTGAGTTGATGCTCCATGAATAGGGCGTCCATACCATACAAGCCGGAACGGTGCAGGACCTCCGTATTAGGAACATGGTCCTACCACTTAATGCTCAAGATCGACCTGAGACACCGTAGATCAAATTTGTCCAGTTTCCTAATGTCTGGTTTGTAGAGGCACATTGTTTCTGCGCCATATAGAAGAACAGGTAAGATTCTTAGAGGCCTTGTAAACACTAACCTTGGTCTCTAGCTTGAGGTCATGGGATTTCCAGACACGATCATTGAGCCGTCCAATGGTCGCTGCGGCACTTGCAATGCGCGATGGTATCTCCGATGACAGGGTGTTATCATGCCGTATGTTGCTTCCAAGATATTTAAATTGCGGGACTTCCTCTACATAGATAGATAGAATATTCTATATTATGTACACCATAAAAAGTACAGGTATAAATGGTTCCCCTAGTGGTTTCCCTTCTAGATTAAGTGTGGCTTTATCTGCTTCGCAGCCTCGGGGTGGTTGTTTGAGGACTTGCGTCTTGGAAGCAGTGATAACTAATCCAAATCGTTGACAGGATTGATGAAGTGCATCGACATAGCTTTGGAGATGCGCCATGTTGTCAGACATGAGGCACACATCATCAGCGTAAAGTATCTCCAGAATGGAAATCTTTTGCAGTTTCGATGTTGCTCTAAACCTAGAAATATCAAACACGCCTTTATCAGTCCGGACATTCAGTTTCGGTCACCACATGTTGTTTTGTTGAGTACCTAATGTAAATTATTTGCATACTATTGTATAGAATCAAGTTTTTTTTTTTTTTCTAACTGAACAGACAGCTGTGCTGCTGGGGAGTTTGTTGCGCCACTTCTTCTTTCCAGCAAAAGCACTAGGAAGTGGTGAAGGCCGGGCGTTTTTGGGGGACTGTCTTTTGTAATTTTGACGTTCGAAAAGTGCTGATTCTCAGCCTAGTTCGAATAAATGACTTTTGACTTTTACGACAGATCAGCGCTGGGCATCGGGATTCAAAACACCATTAAAATGTTCTGTCCATCGCATTATTACGTCGGTTGTACAGAAATCAGCACATCAAGTTACTACAATCTGTCAAATTTCTTTAATAGATTTTCAAGTTTGTGGCTAAAGAATAAGGTTCAATGTTGATTGGGAAAATTTGACAAATTGGATAGTAGATTGATGTGCTGGCGTCTGTACTTGTAACTCGGTGTGCCATGAGCTGTAGAGTAGCAACAGAGAGCCTCTTGTTTCGGTTTGTACGACGGGTCTTGAATTCTTGAAGATCTTGGACCCGACCGTATGGACAGTTTCCACGAACCCATCGTTATAGTCGTCCACGGAGCTCCCTAAGCACTCGAAACGATTCCGAAGTTCGAGCTGAAAGCTCTTGGGGTTTTGGTCTTGGACCGGTGCTGGGCGGAGCGTAGACTTCATCAGTCGAGATCTTTCCAGCTTGATATTTAAGTTCAATGTGCCTCTTACCATGCGGTGATAACTTCCGGTTTTCACCGCGTTGATCACAGTTCACAGACACATCGTTGAATACTTGCTTCTTCGTCGACATAATGAAGTCAATCTAATTTTTTGTTGCACCATCATGGCTCTGCCAGATCCACTTTCAGTGTTCACGTTTTCTGAAGAAGGAGTTCATCATAAAGAGGCCTTCCTTCTCCATAAAACTGGCCAGTAGGTACTCAATACTCAATATATTTATTGCTTCCACATGTGAACTTAGGTGGTAGGTTTAACAAAAATATGATCATTGTGGACCCTGTCGGGCACAGCAAAAGTAGGAGAGAGGAAGAGGGCTTTTCATTTGGTTTACTTATTTAGTACGTATTTATTGTAATTATTTTATAAAACTTGTAAGTTAAAATTTGTCATTTAAATAATCATTAATATCATAATAGCATTTAGATAATAGGAATAGTTTTAATTTATTTATAAATGTATTAAATTTTTGTTCATTTTTGATTAATTCTGGTAATTTATTATATATTTTAATTGACATGACTAGTGTACTCGTTGAGTGCATTTTCAACTTAGAGCCTGGTAAGTTTAACCTATTTTTATGGCGTAATGTATATTTAGACTGTTTGTTTTAGGTAACCCCGGTGGTTCCGACGTCCAACTCCAAATTGCCCCACTCGCAGCTCATCATCGTTTCGTTTTCCCAGTTTCGAGTTGCAGTCCCCCATGACAACGGTGAAGTGAGTTTGAGAGCCATGCATGGCTCTAGAAATATCCTCAACATGGTGTCCACCTCATCGTCGGGGTGTGACGAGGTCGTTATACAGGTTATGTGTCTATAATTAATAACATTCTATAAGTTGATTATGCAATTGATAACAATTATGCAATTCACGCAATTGAAAACAAAATGCTCCTATAAGTGTGCCCAAATCCAGGGTTGTAGCAAGCTATAAGTATCTTATAAGCGTTAAATAATGGTCTTGTGGATAGTCACAATATAAATATTGTGGGATAGTTTTGGTAGTTGGGTACCTAAGCTTCACATTTGAAGGACACCTACTAAAAATAACACCACTTTACAAATGATTGCCTATACAAGTAAACAAAACATGCAACACTTGAACCTGATATAATTGACAGTGCAAAGCGTAGACCTAAAATAAACTGAGACCAGTTTCTGCCTAGTTAAATATAATTCTCAGAAAACAGGTAAATCAGATAATGACGTGTACCTACTCTGAGCTGTTTCTGTCAAGTCGGAACAACCAGTAAATAGGTACTGCCATAAAAGACTACCAGTTTGTTTCCAGTTTTAACTCTAGTGCCATTCCGAAGGCTTCAGGCCCGAGTATTATTTACGTTTGTGTTGGGATTCTACGAGACGAGTGCATTGTTCAAAGAAGCTGCACGCAGCTTTAGTAATAGGAAAAATTAGGATAGAAAATTGCACGTTTGTAAAATAATTTGCTTGTTGCTCCTAAGTACTTTGATGTCGCAATCTATTTTTTATACATCATTTAGGTAATATGTAAGTAATAGGAGTATGTAAGGAGCGTAGCAAGGGCATTCTATAGTTTCTGCCGGCCGCCATAGGAACAAGGCATGAGTATATATGTAGGTGGCAAGGCGTTTATAGGTCATTCAAAGTCCTTACAGTCAAATAACACAACAGTAGAAATTATGTTTTTTTTTGTTTCTTCTTTCAGTGTGGTAACCAGCACGATGTAAACGTTCAAGAAATATGGGAGTGCGTGAACAGCAAGCGTGGTTCCATTCTTCTAAAACGACACGGAGATGAAACTCACGCCCTTGCTCCATCTTTCGTTCCTTTCCTGACCATAGACGGCTCAACGGAGTACCAAGACCAAGCTATCAGCAATTTATTCGCCACAGTCTGCCTAATGCTAAAGCCGATACCAAGGGAATGTACTATGATTTAATTAGATTTAGAATTTATTTTTATTTAACGTTTTATGGTGTACATATCAAATAGATAAGTAATTAAAGTCATTTCAATGATACCTTAACGTTACTATTCAACCTGGTTCCAAGCAAATCCACATTTCTTCCGTTTCGGGATCTGCCGTGAAAACGGATGTGCACCAGCATGAAGTACCAGATTAGTGGAATTGTAGCAGTCCTCTGATCTCATTCGAATCTTTCAAAACTTCTAGCTGAAAGTGCATACCTATACTAATATTATAAAGTGGTAAAATTTGTGAGGTTGTATGTAGGGACAGGGAGTAATCTTCGGAACTACTGATCCCATAAAAATATTGTTTCACTAATGGGAAGCTACAGTATTGTCAAGTGTCTTAGGATATTTTTGTTAACAAAAAAATACACGCCTACGAAGTCGTGGGCTGCTAGTACTTACTCAATAAACTATAAACTAGTCGTTCTGCGAACAGTAGACCGAGCACAAAGTTTTTTGCAACAATTAATATAAGTACCACAAAATTATTTAAAGCGTTATATTTATCATAGTTTTTGTTTTTAAAAACATGGTAAATATCCCGTTTTAAATAACATTGGTAGTGAAAATAACCATGCCAGTTTAAATCCTATAAAAATTCAAAAGTCATTTATTGAAACTAAACTGAGAATCAGCACTTTTCGAACGTCAAAAATACATAAGACAGTCCCCCAAAAACACCCGCCCTTCACCACTTCCTAGTGCTTTAGCTGGGAAGATGAAGACAAGTGCAAAGTAAGTAAGTACCTATCCAACTTTAAAAAACCCGACTGCGGCACGATACCTAATTTAACAGAAATAAACTAAACCCACAAGTAACTTACTAATTTGTTAAACATGAGACTTTACTTTTGAAGCTACTTTACACCTAACAAAACCTAGTCACACAAAATGTTCGACGAGACCTAACCATTTGGCGAGCGACAACGACGATGCACAGTAGTGCCATCTAGTGACCTTATTGTGAAACGGTACGGTAACGGTATAAGACTGCCTGTCCACTGGAGCGGAGAGGATAAAAGAGGAGCGGAAATGTGTCAATATTAACCAATAGAATCTTGACTCCGCCCCTGAGTTTAGATTTGATTGGTTAATAATGGCACATCTCCGCTCCTCTCCTCACCGCTCCGCTTCAGTGGCCAGGCAGCCTTATTGTCCAGTTTTGTGATGAGAAGGTGGTCCCATGTGCTCCATCAATCCCTACCTAGTACTTATTGGGCCGATTCGACTGGTAGAAATCTAAAAGTGAGCAATTTACTGCATTTTCAGGAGCTATTCTGCTCATCACGCCGAAGATCCTCATCAGATCTTAACCAATTTTTTATGAGACCAACTTAAAGTCACTACCATTCAAATAAAATTAAAAAATATTGTTTTTAGCCTGTGTTGTCCCACTGCAGGGCAAAGGCCTCCCTTTCTCCTTTCCACTACTCTCTGTTTTGAGCTAGTGTGAACCAATCCTGTCTGTACACGTCAAGCTCAACTCGCCATCTTCTCCTGGGTCTGCCTCGATGTCAACGGACGTTTTCTGGGACCCACATGGTGGTAGATTTGGCCCATGACTCATTCGACATGCGGCAGACGTGCTCGGCCCGGTCCCACTTACGCTTGACTGCTTTTTGGGTGACGTCGCCGTTAATTTACGATCACGGATGGCAGACCTGTGAAATAATCGAAATAATTAGTAGGTATTGTTAGGCAATGAAAACTGTACTTACAAGTAGGTAAAAAATAGCTGCCTAGCCGTTTCCCAACTATGTTGGGGTCGGCTTCCAGTCTAAGCGGATGCAGCTGAATACCGTATTTTACATGGAGCCTATCTGACGTCCACAACCCAGTCCCTTGGTAAGACTGGTTGTCAGACTTTGCGGCTTCTGACGACCCGCCCGCAACGATTGTCAAAGATCCACGAATGACAGCTGGGACCAGCGTCTTAACTTGCTTTCCGAGGCACGGAGGAGTCTCGGTATGTTAAGATGATCACCCATCCACAGACCAGCCCCTGATGGATCGAACCGTGTGTTTGTTATTACTTAGCCACGAGCTCCTCGTAGTAGGTAGTACTAACCAAAATTTCCAGTTTACTTATAATAATCTCTATTTTTCACTGTAGTGATTTGGCAAGAACATCGTGGTCGACGAAATCAACAATTAAGTAAACTGTAAGAGGAATTCATGTTCTCATTTACAAAAAATTAACTTTAAGGCTGCCTGTCCACTGAAGCGGAGAGGAGAGGAGCGGAGCAGAGATGTGCCCATATTAACCAATAGAATCGCACCTCAGGTGCGGAGTTTAGATTCTATTGGTTAATATTGGCACATCTCCGCTCCGCTCCTCTCCTCTCCGCTTCAGTGGACAGGCAGCCTTATGCCCGGTTCCTCTATTTTACGAATCGTTATTATACATCGTTAACCGATCGTTTTTGGGTCACGAGTAAATAGCCGCTATAGCCGTTCCTAAAAGTTTTTTCGTTCTCTACCTGCAACGAACACAATATGTTGGTTACCCGCTGACCGAAGCCCTCCGACGACCTGTCCGGCCGTTCATGCGTTTCGTTGTATCACACCAGCTTTTTAGAATTTAAATTGAATTGAATGAAAATTGTGCTTATTATAAGTATTCATGATAATTTGATTTGTAAAATAAATATTATTATTATTTTTTAATAATTTGATCTGATTTTGCTAAAAAAATAATTTGACATCATTAAGTAAACAATATTTTAGCCGTTACTGCTGCAGTGAACAAAACGCAACTGTGGCGATGAAAATGAATAACAATACAACACTGAGTCTGTAATTTGTAAACAATCTTTCCCAAAGAATAAATACTATCCTAAATCCTTCCAATTATTCCATAACTAGCAATGATATTATAATATCATTGATAACTAGTAAATAAATTGAATTGAAAACGAAAAAAATTGTCGTTTGGTAATTACTACGATTTCTTCCACGTTCTTCATCGGAATCAGCTATTCCAGTCGGATAACATTTCTAGATTACTCAATTCACTATCTGAATGAGACATTTTAATTAATTTTAACGTTATTATAGAACACACGTAAAACTTTAGTACTCAACCGACCAATTTCGGGCGGTAAATAAATCACATACGCCTCGACAGCTGGTTAAAGTTTCAAAAAAATTATAGCAACACTACATTCTGTCACCTCCATACATTTACCCTACTATCCGTTATTCGTTCCCCTCCCAATGCCACCCATCCGTAGGTAGCCAGACAACGGTAACTTCACTTACGAAACGTTTTTTAAAGGAACACTTTTGGGAGACGTCTCGTAGACAAAACTACCATCCGTGAACGAAACGAATCGTTTTGCGAGTATATAGGAACCAGGCGTTATTCGTTTTATTGAACAGCTATCGCTTGCAACAACAATACACTCTTTCAATTAAATGTTGTCTAGAGCGTTAATCTGCATTTATATGCACATAGTAAGATGTTCAAATGATGTTATTAGCCTGTTTGTAATCAGCGTGAAGGGTTTGGAGAGAAATCTCATTAAAGGCAAATAGAAAGTGAAGCGGGAGCGGCAGACGAGATCAGGGCGCCGCCGCCGACGGAAGTTTTATCACCCTCTGAACAAATTATTGAAGCGACAACTAAGTATATCACGCCTAGATTCTTCTCTGCTCGCTGTTTAATGTTAAAACTATCGGTTTATATGGAAGGGGATTATATAAATTACTAGCTGACCCAACAGACGTTGTCCTGTCCTTTAACATTCCCATAGAAAAAGGACGTTCAGTTTTTCCCGAAATTGATAATTTCCCGGGAAACTTTTCCAATTTTTTCCCCGTAAAAACCTAAAGCTCTCTGCGCACTACACCGTACCATACCATGCTTGCTATGAACGTTTCAAAAACATAAATATTATGACACGGACTACGATCCCCACTAGAACGTATCAACTGCGTATCATGGGCGTGCATAACGGTTATAGTGACCATAGCATCCGCGTATCATCCGCCTGTTTCTTCATCCGTATGCTTCCCGTTCTCTCGATTGTGTAGTTCACCTGTGTTTCCGCGTAAGGCAGACGCGTCAGGAAGAGCAAGTGAATTGACCGTTTATAACGGGCTTAGAACGGTCATCATACGCGCGCCCCGGTTTTGTAACTTCGCGTACCATGCAAGGAGCGTATCAGCACCGGCCAAATATTCTCGCCGACATTGTTGACGCGCCGTGCATGGCACGCGACGGTGTTGGGCGGAGACGGAAAGGTCTAGTGGGCACTCTCATACTTTTAAAAGAATAAAAGAAAATCATTGCAAATAATACCTGAATCATGGAAGATATAAAGTATGTTGCTTATTACGTACCAAGGTAAGATATCAGATGTTACACATTATATGACTACTGTGAGTCTCGCTCGTTTTTTAGGGTTCCGGACCTCGAATGGAAAAAACGGAACCCTTATAGGATCACTTAGTTGTCGGTCTGTCTAAAAAGACTAACAAACTGACTCCTATGACAGTTCAAAAGTGCCTGAAATTGAAATAAATGCTTTGAGTTCGAGTTTGAAGCATTAGATCTACCTGACCCTTCACAACTCAGTAGATTTATGTAGAACTAATAATACAGCGAAAATTATAAAGGAAGTTTTAAACAGCCCTTTTTTCGACGCTCATTTATGACGATGAAACTTCATAAACCTTCACATTTATCTACACACTACGTAAGCTCTTTCTTTTTTTTGGCAACACATTCAATTTGTAAGTTCGTCCATTGGGTTTAAAAGATTGTAGTTTCTTGACAGCTTTCGTGTTCGCCTGTATTGGATGTCAGTTCGTCTGTCTGCTGTATGGGTTTGCCAATATTTGATATTCAAGACGGTTTAAGTTACTTAATTACCACTTTGAATAATTTAATAGGTGCGATACACGCAAACCGTTGGTCCAATTACTCGAACAAATTGAAAAAAAATTGTTTTGCACGTTTCCATCTGAGTCAGGGGTTTAAGAACGTTATGAAAATGTCGGCTTTGGGCAACGAGATGAAAATGTGTCTGTTGTGCAAACGAACAGAAGAGAGCATCGTTCGTTCATCAAATAAAATGCGAACGAGAGCAGTTGTAGGTGACCCCGGAGTGCAAACACTCTGAAAACGAAAATGTCTGGTAACTACGTGAAAAACGAATCCTTCCACTTGCAATTTTTTTTTTTTCATTAATCCGTCGTACAATCTGGGAAAATATAATGTTTTATTTCATAACGTAGGTAGGCAATTTTATGGTGTCGTACAAAATTTTTGCTAGCACATTTTCTGCACTTCGAGTACCTAGCTAATTTTATTAGCTTGTCGGTGTGGAATGTTATTCTAGTAACTACCTAGTAAAATTCCTATTATAAAGACAAAACATTCAATATTCCAAGAATTTCTAAAGATGCCTTCCACAACTAAGTTGATTTATGTAGTTATCCACACTAATATTATAAAGAGGAAAACTTTGTTTGTTTGGTTGTAATGAATAGGCTCAAAAACTACTGGACCGTTTTTAAAAATTCTTTCACCATTCGAAAGCTACATTATCCACGAGTAACATAGGCTAAATTTTATTTTGGAAAAAAATAGGGTTCCGTAAAATATTTGGGTTTTTCGGACACAAGGTGTAAAAAATCAACCAGAAAAGTTACTTATTTTGCGTACGCTGCCTAAACTATAAAAGATAGAACCATAAAATGTTCTAATTAATTGGAGATCTTATAAATATATACAAAAAAGTCCGCAACACACTATACCTATCTGTGTCGAGTGAGGCACAACAACCATTTTTTTATTTAAAAATCTTAATTTTTTTTTGAACTACATTTAAACGCATTTATTTTACTCATGCTATTAATCCTTATCAAAATAAATTATTTCATCACTAAGAACAGTTTATGTAGATAATATTTGGTATTTAAAAGATTAAAATTGGACGTTTGGTTTTGAAGTTATGGCGAAATTAAAATATTACTATTTCAGCGTCACCAAGGCGGGGGTGCGCGTGCGGGAGGGGAGTTTAGATCTATGAGTAAGGTACCCGCGCGGCTCAGTCGCGCGGACCCACACGATGAGGTCGAAAACTATTACATAAGCACATCTGAAGCTGTCTGGCGCTTATTTGAATTTCCCATTCACGACCGGTATCCTACTGTAGTGCATTTGGCTGTTCATCTAGAGAACGGTCAAAGGGTGTATTTTACACCAGGGACAGCTCATCAAGTTGTCCAAAACCCACGCAATACCACATTACTGGCATTTTTTGCTCTCTGTAATGAAGATGAATTCGCGAAAACTCTTCTGTATCATGAAGTCCCGCAGTACTATACATGGGCAAATAATAAATTCACTAGAAGGAGGCGTGGTGAAGATGTAGTTGGACATCCGGGGATAAAAAAAGATGCCGCTTTAGGTAGAGTCTACGGGATACATCCATCACAATCGGAGTGTTTTTATCTTAGGATTCTACTGCACCACGTACGCGGTCCGACCTCATTTGCATACCTTAAAACTGTAAACGGTTTTGTCAAAGAGACGTATCAAGCAGCTTGCCGTGACAGAGGTTTACTTGAAAACGATGACCATTGGGGTAATACTTTAAGCGAAGCTTCGTTATCACATTGTCCAAAAAAACTAAGGGAGTTATTCGTAGTCATACTTTTATTTTGTCAACCATCGGAACCATTGAAGTTATGGGATACTTTGAAAGATCAGTTCTGTGAAGATATTAGACATCGTATCAGACAACAAAATCAGGATAACACTTTACCCTTTACTGAAGTAATTTATAATGAAGGATTAATTGAAATAGAAAACAAACTTCTAGAATTAAACGACAAAAGTTTAAGTGATTTTGGATTACCTTCTCCCGTTCGTACCCAGAATAATACTATTGACACAATGGTACAACATTATAACAGAAATGATCTAACAGCGTTTGTAAATGACAATGTGCCAAAATTAGTACCAGATCAAAGACATGCTTATGAGACTATTGTGGATAGCGTGAACAATAACATGGGGAGATAATTTTTTTTGGACGAACCAGGAGGCACCGGAAAGACTTTTCTAGCAAATTTGATACTTGCTAAGATACGGCAATCAGGGAAGATAGCGATTGCAGTTGCTTCGTCAGGAATTGCTGCAACTCTCTTGAACGAAGGAAAAACTGCTCACTCTACGTTTAAACTCCCGCTATCCGTATCTTTAGATCAACGGTCTACGTGCTCTATTCGGAAAAATGGGCCTCTTGGTAAGTTACTGCAAGACGCGTCGTTGGTAATATGGGATGAATGCACCATGAGTCATAGAGCTCATGTGGAGGCCGTGGACCGTACTTTAAAAGACCTCCGCAGCTCTGCTAATGTTATGGGTGGTATCACTTTTGTATTTGCTGGAGATTTCCGACAAACGCTTCCAGTCGTCAACAGAGGTACGCGAGCAGATATTATGAAGGCATGTTTAAAATCGTCTCAACTTTGGACATCTGTTCAACATTTGTATTTGCGCACCAACATGAGAGCTCACTTACATGGAAATACGCATAGTAGTTTTCCACAACAGCTGCTGAAACTTGGAGAAGGAATTTTTCCATTTTTAAATTTGGGCACCAATTATGCAGTTACTTTAGATGAGTCTCTAGGCCAAATAGTCCATAATTTAGATAGTCTGATAGATGTTATATATCCTGACATCGAAAACTTACATCAAAATGATTTTCGTTGGCTGTGTTGTAGAGCAATAGTTTCTCCCAGGAATGAAACAGTCAACGAAATAAACAATTTAATTATGCAGAAAGTACCGGGTGAAGTTAAGGGCCTACCTTGAAAATAAATATTAGTTTGACGGGTGTGGCTTATTTCCCCCGCACGCGGGGAGTGGCGGTTCCATCTTTAGTGGTCGGCTGCCACGTCACCGATACAAACTTATCTGAACCAGTGACCAAAAGTTGAACTAACGAAATCGCAGATCAAATATTACTTATTTAGCATGCTTGGCATTATTCTTGTCACTACCGCACAACTGTCAAACTAAAAGTTTAAGATAAAGACGGAAACATTTACCTATGAAAATAGTGCGTGCTGAGTACGGAACGTTAGTTTATCTCAGTCTATGAAACTTTTGCACATAGCGAGCTATGGAGGACACAAATAATACAAAATATTTAATTATCAACTAAAATATTTATTAATTATAGTTATACAACATGAAATTAAAAATTGTTAATTAATCTTCTGTATTATTTATATAAAAACCGGCACGGCATGCACAATGAAGGGTTCCGTAGTTGGGATAAATTTATCCATAATTAATTTATAATTTTTTACTGCTTCTGTAGCAAATTATAATTTACTAGCTTTTACCCGCGGCTTCGCCCTCGTGGATGTCGCAAAATATCCCACGGGAACGTACCACCGAGATTAAAGCCGAGGAGGTCATAGACTCCTACCTATCGCTGCGCCCGCGTTCGCGTCAACGATAATAGTTATTTGTTATACAAGAGTGCAAAGTTGCTTTTTAACCGCGTGTTCAATTTTGATGACCGAGCAAGCGAAGGATTCTAAAATTGAATCACGAGCGCAGCGAGTGATTCAAAATTAGAAGCCTGAGCGTTAGCGAGGGAATCAAAAGAGCACGAGGTGAAAAATCTTTGCACTCGAGTGCAACACGTAACTTTTCATTCCACCTCAGCGAGGAAATGACTAAATGCAAAAAAAAAAACGTTTACAATCACAAGATAGGTACACTTTTATTTCAGTTTAGGTATTAATTACTACATTATAACAGGTAAGTATTACAGAATAATCTTTAAATTATAACAAAATAATACTAAGGTATAATTAAGAAAATTTTAAAGTAACGTTGCTACAGTTATTTAAATTGAGTGTAATATTTTTGTTTGGTACTGTAATATTGGTGTTAGTCACTTGTGTACTGTTTTTCGGTAAACTATCTGTCATACTTAATAGTTGTACCGATTCATCGGATTCCCTTGGCGTGAATGTTGGAGAGAGAGGGAGATGGTTAGGTGTTTCATAACGGCTTATTTTTGATGTAGAAGGGCCAGTCCAAGGATCCGATTGAGGCTCTTTCAGTGTAATGGCTCCTACGATGCCTTCACATATTTTAGACTTATTTTGGATGGAATCCTCTATGTATCCCTCTACAACTGCATTGGACTTCCAGCCTCCGTGGCGCTTAAGGGACAGGAGATCAGCTCCGGAATCAGCCAAAAGTGTGGCTGAAGTTCGTCGGAAACAATGACCCGTGTACAACAGGGGTTCTGGAAGTTCAAGAAATGTTGCTATTTCTCGTGGGATACTGCCAATTTTATTAGTACCCATAGGCTGTCTAACACACTTTCCATTGCGATACTGTAGAAAAAATCGATTGATTGGAGTGTTAGGCGGGCGTAAGGCTTGATATTTCTCAACAATCGTTACGTATTCCTTGCGAATGACGAAGTTGCGGTCTCTTTTTGTCTTTGTATTAGGTAAATTAATTAATAGTAAGTCATCTGAATGTTTCTCAATGTTTTTGACATTAAGTTGTGTTAGTTCATTAGTTCGACATGCTCCGTTTATTCCAATAATAAGAACAACCTGTAACGTAAAGAGTATTGTAGTAGATAAATGAATAAAATTGATATGAACGCATAATTATGCCTATCAACATCTACTAAGTATACTATTTAATTGAGATTAATATACTTAAGTAGATACTGAATGTGCAACTGACTTACTTTTGCCGCCAAATATACGGAATCGGGTGCTTCGTTAAGAAACTTTTCAATATCAGATACTGTGAAAACCTTCGATTTTTTTGGCTGATGACCAGATGAGGCTCTTTTTAAAAATGCCACTAATTTAGGATAGGTATCGATATGTTTGTCTTTTTTCATCTTTATTGTTGCTTTTAGCATCGAATACGTACTCCATAGAGTGCTTGCTTTCTTGTTCTCGGATAATTCTATAAAATATGCCAGCAAAACGTTTTCTGAGAAAGTTTTGGCTCCTTTTGCTAGTCGCCACGTGTTGAACATATCGTACTGTTTTAAATACTTCTCGCGTGATTGTTGAGGGAGAAAGCTCATTTGCGCATTATTAACAGTTTCAGTCAATTCTGTTGGCGTCAAGCAAACTTCCTCGTCGCTAGAATCACTCATTTTAGTTTTTTCACTTGTTTTCAAGTTTCTTGTTTTTAATAAAAGGTTTAACAATGACGTGAAAAAATGCCGCGTAAAGAACCGCGTACAAAGCAAATTGAAAAAAGAACACCAAGAAGGTTCCGAGTCTGAGTTTTAAAAAAAATTAAAAAAAAGTTGTATGATATATTCGGCACCATAGAGGTAGCAGTAAATAGGTTTAATGTTTTTTTTAATTCACAAACTTAGTGCACACGATGTTCTAAATTCAATTTACTTTATCCTCTAGAAAATAAAAACGGCTTTTCCACTCAGATATTGAAGATTAAAAATACTCTTTCCGAGATGGTGGGATGAAAAATTATTTTGCTACGCGTAATTTTGAATCTGCGATATCTTTTAAACTATTCATTTAAATGATATGATGTCAAGACATATTTTAATCTAAACTAAATGCCCAATTTAATAACATATTTTATTGGATAAGGATTATTAAAATAACGGTCATAATAGCTTCGGAAATAACAATGAAATTTTTATCAAGTTGTAAAAGATAAAAATGGATACTGTGGGCCATCCTTATAAGATAGACGTATGCCGTTGCGGACTTTTTGTTAAACTTTTTATGGTGAACCATTCTTTCAAACATTATTTTTACGTATCTTTTACGGTTTACGCGGCGCACGCCAGTAAAGTTCCCAGTCGGCATGATTTTTTCCGATACCTTCAACAATAATCGTCATATTTCAGCCAATTTACACAAAACCTTAATCCATCCTTTCTCCATCTATTGGTGAAAACCGTTTGAAAATCCGTTTGGTAGTTTTTGAGTTTATCTCGTTCAGACAGACAGACAGACTTACTTTCACACTGTAGTTATCGTCACCGACAGCGACCAACACCGTTATCCACATAATATCTAAAGACGAATCTCGATTTAATAAGAGGCCAGATACTAGACATACACGGTATTGGAGGACCCCTGGATGCCAAGAACGCAAAAAAATATGCCAGGAAGTCCATGCGTACAGTGCTGGAATAATCATGATATGGGCGGTATTTTGATCGACGGAAGAACCGAACTGATGTGGATAAAAGGCAATCTCAATGACAAATTTACGCTGAAATTATTGTATCAGATGTTTTCATTCCCTTGCGCACCTAATTTGATGCTTCATTTCTGCTTATTCACCATAATGCCCGTTCACGCACTGCCAGCGTCGTTACAAAGACACTTGCCATAGATAATAATTATCAACGTCCTACCGTGGCCTGCTCAATTGCCAGAATTTAATCCCATTGAGCACGCATGGGCTATGCTTCAAAGAAGAGCTCAGTCAAATATGGATGCTGTACAAATACCAGAAAACCTTGGGCACAAACTGGGTCATGTACCTGTATTTAAAAGAAAATATGTTATGATTGTGCAGAATATTAGAACTATTAGACAATAATTCATGAATATAAATAAAAACGTGTGCGGTCGGGGAACCCCCGTCAAGATCGATGTTCCCTCTTACGTATGATTTAAAACAAAAACAAATATTTCACACACAAAATAATTTTAAGTGTTATTTTAATTCCACGCCGCTTGTGGCACCCCGACAAAATAGGTTAGGTTAGAACTATGACCAACCACGCGCTAGGCGAGTGGGTAGTGGCAGTGGCCAGTGAGCACTACTTCCAAGTTGTGAACAACTTGGAAGTAGTGCTCGCTGGCCACTAAACGACTAACTGACGTTTTATGATAATAGTAATATGTCAATGTCGTACTCCGACTCGCGCTTTGCCAATTTTCGGGTGGCTGTGCCCACAACCTTTTTTGAGGGCTGGATCCGCGCCTGATGTCTGCGTTGAAGATCATACTCAGGGTCTGGATTTTGTTGTTGTAAAATGTTTAGTTCTGAAATAATATATTAGTTTTACAATTTTTTTAACATAATATAAATAAAAGGGGTTTGAAGATTTTTGTATGGAGGGTGGCCCTAACGTGAAGCCGCGTTTTTTTTTTTTTTTCAGAATCGCGTTGAAAATCGAAAGTTATATATTTAGATAGAGGACACTTATACAATTAAAAAATGTATGTAACATAATATCCTAAAGCGTCAGGATTCGGAGTTATTCACCGAAATATAAGTCGAAAACTGAACCCTGAAACAAGGATTTTTTATAGGTAATATTTCAGTTAAGAGCGAAAGAGACAAAAATATATATATACTCCTCACCGAATGAGGACGTGTGATATATGGTATATGTATTATATGGTGCATGGCATGGGCGCGACACCAAGAAAATCCTATTCAGCCTCCTGCTTGATCCAGCCTCTTGGATGATATTATTTATACCGAATATGATTAAAAAATCTTATGTTTTATCCACTAGGTGTAGTCAATTAATTCATGTGTATAAATAAATAAATTCGTTATTAATGATTGTTATTTTTATCTTTGAATATCTCAGAAACGTGACGCTTTATGCTGTTATGTTATTTGAAGTTTTATGTTTGTATAAGTGTCCCCTATCCAAATATATGACATTAGTTGTGCAACTCGATTTTCTTTTCCTGTTAACTATTTTGCCCCAATTTAATTCACAATAAGGAGTTTTTGTTTTTTACCTTGATGCAGTCCTAGAAAATGATTATGCTTTTTATATAGGTACATCTCCATACATTTTTTTCAAGCAAGTGCTATAAAGTAAAAGAAAAGGTTTATTGTAAAACTGAAATAGCATTAAATTGATCATTATAGGTACCTACGATACCTAAACCCATTTCTGCCGAAAAATGAAAAAAATTATTAAGTTGATCCCTTTTTGAAGATCGATTTTCAGCCCACTGTGCGTCCTGAAGCCGCTCTGACGTAGATTACAAATGACTGCGCAGTAGTCAATCTGCCTTATTATAAAACAGTAGCGCGCATACCGGCACGCATGCGCAACCTAACTTCAGACCGACAGTATTATTTGGCATTAACACAATTTTGAAGTACCTTTTTGTAACATCAATAGTAATACGTTTTATCCTGTTTCTTTATAATTACTAAAAATAAAACAGACATTATGTTCTAGAAAATTTAGTGCTTACCCAGTATTACTTTGCAATGGTAGGATATATTGTTGCCAGTTGTACAAATTGATGAGTGAAGGTCCGACTCCGATTCGTTATCATCATGAATTTCTATTGATTCCCTGTAAAATGAGTCTATTGTTACGAATGGATTGGATGGGAATTGGGCATCTATCAACAATAGAACAATCCCACAACAAAAGTAGCTCATGAGCCCATTAGATATTGTAAGTATGTATATAGAAACAATTATTGTTTACTTACCTTTTACACTGGGATCATGTGCTGAGCCCTCGCCCTCATGTGTTCCAAATGTTATATTTTGCTTTGGTTTTCCTTCCCATATTTAATAAATAATTTATATATATGACGTCACAAATAGCCAAAAATAATTGTTATTTTGTTCACAGTCACGTAAATTTATTCTATTATACGCAGTTTATATGCCTATTCGACACTAATTTTACTTTAAAATAACTTTAATCTGCTGAACTCGATTTTTCCTGTAAATATAATTATTCAAATTACGTACATCTGACAGCACCGATCTGGAAAAAAATGACATAGATTCGTCGTCGAAGAGCTCCACCGAGCGACTGATTTATGAACGAACGAAAGTGATGACAATACTTTTTATAGGCGAAAGAAGAGATGACGATACTGTGTGTTCGGTCGGAATAAAACAACATATGTGCCAAAACCAAATGCCGTCTTTTATAAATTAAAAGTATTATTAAAACTAAAACTGCTTTGCTTAAAACTTGATATGATTACTCTCTATGTTATAAAGTAAATTCCATTAAATAACTCATAAGCGATACGCTTTGATACTCAAAAAAACATAAAAATAGATGAAATTTTGCAATTTTTTTGTATCGAGAAAATTTCATTGTATCGTGTATTCCTTTTGCAGGATACTAGACCATATAGTCAAAAAACATACACCAAAATATTGAATCCCTATTCCTTCAACCTAATAAGGTACACGAAAAAGAAAAAGACCCCTTTTTTCAATATATCACCTTAAGTGCTATAAATCCATAGACACCGTCACTAACATCGAGGACGCAGTACACTATCCCCAGGAATTTTTAAATTCTCTGAACCCCGCTGGGCTACCACCTCATGAACTATCGTTAAAAGTAGGCACGCCGATAATGCTTCTCAGAAATTTAAACCCCCCTAACATGTGTAATGGCACGAGACTTCTTATAAAGGAGCTAAAAGATAATTTAATAGTAGCGAAGATTATCACCGGCCCTGCAGCTGGTGAATTAGCTCATATACCAAGAATACCCATGATTCCTACTGATTTGCCTATACCCTTCAAAAGGCTCCAATTTCCAATAAAAATTTCTTTCGCACTAACGATAAACAAATCCCAGGGCCAAACATTCAAATGAGTAGGAATTGATTTACGAAAAGAATGTTTTACGCATGGGCAACTTTACGTTGCCCTATCACGGGTCGGGGCTCCCGACCATCAGTATAATTATTTTGTTACCAGAAAATAATTTAACGTCAAATGTTGTTTATAGAGAAGCTCTACAATAATCGCTTTATTTATCTATCCTAAAACAACCGGGTTACACTTCGGGACTCCCGGCAGAAGTGAAAACTTAGTATTAATTACATTTAAATATTTTCATCATTAACAACTTTAACATCCTCATAAAGACAATCTATGCAGCCTGTGGATAATGATGATGTCGTTTGTCCATCTTTCGCGGCAAAACGGAGTGACGAATTGATGTTTTTTTTTAAGTGGAGATAGTTAATAGTTAAATAAAAGGATGGACAGTGACATGGGCTATTTACCGCCCAACGAAGTGGGTGCGGGTCAGCTAGTAATACATATAGTGAAAATGATCAAGAAAATATATACCTAGGTCCTTTCCTTACCAATACTCTTGAAACGAAAATTCTTTTTTTTTGGTGGCGTACAAACATGGCTCAAGTAATTTTTATTTCAATCATATTTGATTAGGAATACCTACATTATGTAAACTATGTACATATACAAAGTGGAGACGACAATACAACAAAAAATTAAACGGCGTGTCCATAATGACGTTCCCATTCAGTATACAAAAATTCAATTGAATATATTCAATAATTTAGTCATTATAGCTCGGCAAAATCCATAGTCGGCTCGGGCTATTCCGTTTATGCACCCCAAAAATCCACCCTAAGGTGGATATACGGAAATGTATGCCCGAGAATTCATCCAAGGCCTAGTTATGTAGATATACAGAATTTATAGGCTTAGGGTAGATCCGGCCATACATTACATTTAATTTGTTTGAAAAACTATTTTTTTTTTTTCGAAGCTAGGATTTATTTGACAGTTCCAAAATAGTCTAGAGCATTAGTAGTGCCAGTATTTTAATTTTTTGTTGTATGGTAGTCTCCACATTGTACAACTAACTATTACAATTACATGTTATGTACTTGTAACATAGTAATTGTAATAGTTAGTAGTAAAAAAAATAAAAAATTAAGGGAAGAGCTCACTAGACACCGAATAATTTGACCGCATCGCTCGTCAGCGGGAAAAGTGCTCAAAAGGCTGGAAACGTTGCCACGTTGGATGGAAAACATGGCTTATCTTTGTAATCTGTCGAAAAGGAAATATTATGAGAACCACAAAACACAGACACGGCCAGATGTCGAGACGATTACGTGACTGCAGTATTTTGCGTGAAGCTCATGCAGAATGTCACATAAATATTTGATATATATTTCTATTGAAATCTAGTTTGAGATATACACTAGTTTTTGATGATAATATTATCGAGAAAACAATTTGATGGGTTTGCTTGCCTATAGTGCACCAATAGTGCAAGGACTTATAAAACGGTCTCATGAAGAATAAGGAAGAAGTTAAATATAAAAATGTGGTTGTTACCTACATACCTACCTACCTACCAATATCAATAAAGTTTATGACGTAGTAAGTATGTACTTATCATAAATTGGAAATGCTACGTATAACGGTCACAGAGAAACAAAATCGAACAATAACTGCCAAAACAAATATTGCCAACACAAATCGTTTATAGATTTTTATCCTGTTTTAATTGCACGACTCATAATGCGAAGCATTAGAGTGCGCAGCTCTACGATCGAAAAAAAAATTTTGCCCCATTTCTGTAACTGTCTTTATTGTTACACTCCTGCTAGTACACAGAACCTACTTAATTTATATACCATTGTATAGATGATTAAATGGAGATTAATACTGTACTTTTTTTTTACAATTGATTTAATGCAGCAGAAATGGAAAAAGCATCAAAATAGTTGTCCGTCAATTTATGAACCCTGAAAACATTGTAACTTGCGATAAAATCAATTAATTGAGTAAGTTTTTTTTTATACATTCGTTTCAGCCATAGAAGGAACCCTATTGAAAATGGCTCTTTTATTCAAAGCAGTTTAATTATAATTAATAAAATACTAATATCTTGATCTAAATATTTCCAACCTTTGCCTTGACGTCCGTAAGTTGCCTAGCAACCGCCAAGTAAATATCTTTGTAAATAGTCTTTGACATTACGACTTCATGAAAAGTGATAAATTGTTCATTTTTAGGGTTCCGTACCCGAAGGGTGACAAACGGAACCCTATTCATAAGCCTCTGCTGTCCGTCTGTCTGTCAGCGAGCTCTATCTCATGAACCGTAATAGGTAGGCAGTTGAAAATTTCACGGATTGAGCATTTCTATTGCCGCAAGAGCAACAAATAATAAAATTAAAAAATAAAGGGGGGTCGCCATACAATAAAATTAAATTTTGAAAAAAAAATAATCTGTCCCTGGCATGTGGGGTATCATTGTCTAGAGCTCATCAAGTAGAAAATAAATATAATTTTTATTTGTTTTTATCTTCAAAAATGATGAATTAGGGGGCCGTAGAAGTTGTCTGTTTTAGACCATTTTTGTACGAGCTCTATCTCAACAACTAAACAAATTAGGAATTTGAAACTTGTGTGTATCATGTACCATATACCATTGATATATATGTTACACTAGATTAGTAATAACCGCGCCAAGGCGTTGTCACTGGACATAAGGCCACAGCCAATAGAGTAGGTAACGTCAGTTCAGTGCTCTGTGTGGCGCCAAACGAAGTGAACCGAGTGACATGCGACAAAAAATATTGCCAAAATGGGTAAATGCGTAGTGAAAGCGTACGGTTCAAGATCACAAAAACACAATAAATTAACCGGAATTACTTTCCACACGTAAGTTTATTGTTTCTGTGTTATATCAACGTAAAAACGCAATAAAATAAATTAAATGTCGATTTTTTTTAATTAGGGCCAGTGTTACCACTAAAAACTTAGTTTTAGTTTCCCACATTTGTGGGAGTTTTTAATTTATGGAATAAGTGATTTTAATATTTTTTTAATAATAATACCGTTGCAGGGTGCCTAAAGATGAAGCACGCCCTGATAAATGGGTGGAAATAATCCGATTGCTGAGAAAAGAGACTGACTGGCTACCTACAAAATCTACTGTCAATTTTGTTCAAAGCACTTCCGTGATCAAGACAAAATAGGTCCAAAAAGCGAATGCGGCCGTGTTCATTTGTCCAATGAAGCAATTCCAATGCTTATTGTAAGTAATAATTTTATGCGGTAATTAATATTATCAAATTATAGGTGATGGTAAGGGTCAACAAAAAATGCCTTCCCATTGAATTCAAACTACATTGTGTACTGGATGCTTTTTTCAACTTAGTTTTTAGATTGTAAAAAACTGCTTTGGTTACAAAAAAAAATTAAATTTTTCAGGACAACCGTTATTCTAAAGAGCAGGTGGAGCTTTCAGTAGAAGAAAATATGGATGTGGATGCTGTGGAAACCGACGAAGAGATAGACGAACTAACTGAAACGCCGCGAAAGCACAAAATGAGGAAAATAATTCACCGTTTGAAAAATGTATCGGCTGGAAGACTAAGAAAAATTAAAAACATAATATTATCAAAAAAAAAATAAAAGATTAGAAATAAAAATTTAAAAATTAAAGAGGAACTGAAAAAAATAAACATATGTTGAGCGAAGAAGACGGAATGCAGCTAAATTTAAATGAAGAAACAGTGCAATTGATGGAAAAATTTAAAAAAACCTTCAAAAAGAAAAGGACTTTAAAAAAAAATCCGTATATGATAAAAGAATTTGCGATACACCCGGGAGATCATTTATCGTCAATACAAGTGGATCATTCCCTTTTATTAATAAATTCCATTATTTATAAATACTTAAAAATAAGATTGTATCATGAAAGCAAATTATTCACTCAAACTTACAAAAAGAGTCTAAGGCTACGTTTCCACCAGAGATGAGCGAGGATGCGTAGCGAGGGTTGTGTGTGGAACTAACCAATAACAATGCTAGCTTATCTCAAACTATGACAGTGAAGCAATGTTATTGGTTAATTTCACACACATTCTTCGCTACGCATCCTCGCTCATCTCTAGTGGAAACGCAGCCTAAAAGGCAATATACAAAACTAATGTTACATAGCGGAGTATGATTTCATTAATAATTAATAAATAAATAATATTCAAAAAGAAAATGTATTAATTATTTTCATTAGTGATAAACTTCTAACGTATTCCTTTGAGTGTACCAAACTGACGAATCGACGAAAACTGGCTAACACTGGAAACTGTGAAACTTGACAGTTTCCAGTGTTCGCCGTCAACTTGACAGTGTCAAGCTAACGTAACTGTCTAATCGGCAAAACTGACGAATCAGTGAAACTGACTAATCAACGAAACTGGCGAATTAAATAAACTGACGACTAAGCGAAACTGACCAGTGATACGCGGACACTAATACACATCCAATAAGAAATACATAATTCAAATGTTTTTATAAATAATTTAACTTAACGTTTAAAAAAACGGTAACGTAACGTTATTTATGGCTTAAAAAGTTGGGCAAAATTTCGCATGGGTAGGCAACCCCATCCCGCCAGTTACTGTCATTACATGTTTATATTGCGGTCTTTGTCTAATCTAAGCGTCGGTATTATTCTTGCAACTTGTGTGAGTGAGACAGATATATGTTTACTTTTAAATGTTTAGAGGTTTCAAAGCTACGTCGTCGCGTTTAAATAGTGGCTACACTTTTTTGACACATTTTAATGAGGTTTGCTTCTCTAGTTATTTAACTCAATGCCATATACTGTTTATAATCAACAAATACTAAAAACGCCGATTAATAACGTATTTTATATAATATGGGCGATTTACTGCAACTTAAAAATAATATTTTGTATTTCATGCTAATATTATGCGATAAAAATTCCACAGATAACTATTTACTAGTCGGAGTAATGACATGGAATTAGTAAGTACCTACTATCATGGCCTCTCGACTGTCGCGCCGCGCGCCGGCGCAAAGCCGTCTGCTGTCAAACGGCGCGTGGGTGGTCCCGAGACCCCCCACGAAGCCTGCTACTTGAGATTAGAACGACTATATCTCTAAAGTTTCGTATGGGAGCTATTTATAATACTTACGTAGTTGGAATCGGTATAAAATAAGCTAACACAATAAAACTAGATAACTAAATGTTATTTTCCTATTATATTCTTAATTTTAATGTAAAGTCACGAGAAGGGGGCTTTTTCCCCATTACCGTAAAGAAAAAAATAATTGAAAAATATTGAAAATATTTTTATCACTTATTATTATTTTTTTAAATTGATATACTAATTAACGTTAAAGAATTACATAAAAAACTACACGTTTCCACACAATATTCACATAAAAAAATATTTTATTACTTACCGGCGCAATGACGTCACCTTCCGACGGCCGCCGGCCCGATAACGGAACCTGTTTTTTCTTTGTTCTCCTTATCACTTAACACACAAACACTTTTTACACTGAAGTTTATCTTTTGTTCGTCATTTATACAATAGCTAACAGAGATTCAACTGATATAATTGTTTATTTTTAACAAAAATAACACCACGTTTGACCACGCCATTAAAAGTTTTAACACGAACGTTTTATTTGGATCACAGTTTTTATTACGTTGCACTATACTCAAATCTGAATGTACATTCGAACTTATGATGTTATTTACTCATGGGAAAACACTACACAAAGGCTTGAGGACTACCGAAATTAACTAAAACAAAATAAAATCGAAAACAAAACACGAGACAAACACCACACGCGCGGCCATTTTGCGCGCAGACCGTATGAACTGAATAAATATTGAATTTATTCAATGAATTTACTGTCAGATGTCGGTCATGTCATGTTTTATGTCATCGTTCGTTCATAGACTTTAAATATAAACCTGTTCCACAAAAGTAAACACTATTTATAATACAAATAACAGACAAAATGGACTGGGCACCGGGCGGGTTGCGTCGTGACCCATGAACATTTCAGACTTTTTTGACGTGGGTCATGACGCAGCCCACCAACGGTCCAGAGGGTATTTTTTTTGTTGGTACATTGGCGTGTGCTAGCTGTCATTATGGCAAATATATTTTATTTAATGTTTTGTGTTGAGTAATGTAAAATATTTGCATACTATTGTATAGAATCAAGTTTTTTTTCGTAACTGAACAGACAGCTGCGCTGCTGGCGAGTTTGTTGTGCCACTTCTTCTTTCCAGCAAAAGCGCTAGGAAGTGGTGAAGGGCGGGCGTTTTTGGGGGACTATCTTATGTAATTTTGACGTTCGAAAAGTGCTGATTCTCAGCCTAGTTTGAATAAATGACTTTTGAATTTGAATTATGACTATCAAAAATAACGTAATACCTGTATTGACGGAATGTTGTAATTAAAATTTGGCGTACTACTTACATTCTATTTTGTACAATATAGTCTGATGTAGCAAGAGAAATCCTTTTATTTAAAATAACTAGCTTTACCCGGCCCGGCTTCGCACGGTTAGCACTAAGTAGGTACTTATCTACGGCGCACCTACCTTTCCTAATTACATATTTCTACCTAATTACCTACCCTACCTATCTAACCTAACCTACCTACCCTACATATCTACCTGCTTACCTACCACATATACCTATTTCAATCAATCAATCTTCCTAGCCTTTTTCCCAACTATCTTGGGATCGGCTTCCAGTCTTACCGGTTGCAGCTGAATACCAGTATTTTACATGGAGCGACTGCCTATCTGACCTCCACAACCCAGTTACTGTTACAACACATATACCTATTTATACCTACTAATACTATGTTAGTAGCAAATAAATAACTTTGAATTTAGATAATGCATGTTACTAAAATAAATGAAATAAACTTCTACACCTATAATTTAACACAACAACATTTTTTCATTAAAATTAGACAATTTCTTTATAAATCTTTATGTTTTTTTATAGCGCCTCTGTTGTTACCTTTACGAAAGTATTACAAAAATGCATAGTGTTAAATCTTGTACGACATGGTATGGAACCCTTCGTGTGCGAGTCCGACTCGCACTTGACCGATTTATTGTTAAAAACTATGTTTTGAATTTCTTTTTCGTGAATGAGTGTTATGTATGAGGCGTGCACTTTTGGATTTTCCAAACTATTTAAAATTCGAAACGCAGAATTCTGACGAAAAAATGTTTTTTTAATTTAATTTTACATAATTAACACAAATATAAGTAGTGTGAATGAGTTCTCAATAATTAGACTGTAAGGAAATTATTTGCAGTATACCAGCGCAAATGTGTTCTGCAGACTTCCTGATTACCATGGGATGTGATGAAAGAAATAAGAAACAATTTTTTCAGCATATTGCAGCTGCAACGTGGAGTACTTGTGATGCGTGGTGACTGTGCGGCGCGGCGGCGCGGCGGGCGTCAAGGAGCAGAATGAACGCTGTAGTACGGCGCGCGGGCCTGCTTTATACAGGGTGTTAAAGTAATTGCGTGCCATAGCCTCAGGGTGAGTTCAGTATCGATAAAGGAACCCGTAAAAAATAAAAAATAAATACCTTAAAAAAAACGAAAATTACCATAAGATGAACCTAATGTAGTACCTACTAATTAAATAGCGATCGTTTAGAATTGATTAGAAAATTGCTTAAAATATGTTTTATTTTGTTTAAATGCTAATTCATAATTTCCTAGAGTTACCAATGGAGTTACCTACCTACCTACTATCGAACGCAATGAAATACCTACGCCTGAACACTTCGATAACGCCGGGTGAAGGATAGGTAACTAGGTACGTAAATTACAATTCCAAGTATTTCTTCTTCCTACTTTAGCGTGCGTATCTCCTTCAAAATGAAAACCTACAAATTAAAAAAGTTGATCTTGCAATATATTTTTTTAGTTATATTTTTATTTTTCCTCGGTTCCTTTATCGATACTGAACCTACCCTGAAGCTATGGCACGCAATTACTTTAACACCCTGTATAGTGTGCGCCCTAGTGGCGGCGGCGGCGTGTTTCATTACCAAGTTCAATGCGAACAGGCGGGCCGGTGTGTTTTGTTGTAATTTGTGTTTATAAATGTGTTGCAGCTTATTTATTTGGTCATAAACGATTACATATGTATATAAACTAACAAGATTTCACTATATTATGATAGTCTATTTAGATTCTATTTTTTTTTTTTTTAGTTTTACAGATTGTTCAACGGTTATGATGGTTCTTTATTTTTACATTTAAATGGCTTATTTACTATCTAGAAGAAGACATGACAAACATAACTTATGTACTATTGTAGCAAAGAGAACAATTAACAAACATGACTTATATTCTAATTAGTAAAGAGATAAAATAACAAACTTATATTCTAATTAGTAAAAGGATAAAATAACAAACATGACTTATATTCTAACTGGTAAACATAAAAAAGGACTATAACTATCTTAATAACTAAAGCTGTTATTTACAGAAATGTTACATAAATAGCTCCGTTTATCGCGATATCGTTAGTGTACGTCGGGTCGGCTCCTGGAGACTAGTTTGTACCTACAGCTTTCAACAATGTATTTATTTAAAACTCTTATATTTTCTTTATTTAGTTTAACATTCATTACAGTCAAAACTCAGGATGATGGTAAGTAAATAGACTGCAACATTTAAATACATAGTATGTAACGTAGTGTCCTTCTTTTATTTTACTTTTAATTTGCTTGCTGACATATTTTCAAACTTACTAGATGGTGGGGTTCATCCGATGCAGAATATGAAACCCGACTTGAATTTTATGAAAAATAAGGTTTGTATTTCTGTATTTCTTTATACTTTTTTTATGAAAACAAACCTAATAAAAATCTTTATAGAAATCCTAATTGTTTTAGATGCAAGCACTGGAACCAGAAAAAGTTGACATAAAACTATATTATGAGTGCCTGTGTGGTTATTGCCGAAACTTTGACACAAATCAATTAAGTCCAACAGTGGAGAAGCTAGCCTCGTACCTGGATCTGCACGTTTATCCTTACGGAAAAGCACAGGTATGAAAATTATAATCAGTAACTGAACTACATATACGCATATGCTTTGGTACCGAAGAAACAATAGTTTAATATACATAGTTTGATAGTTTATTTTTCCAAAACCTTACCTTACCTACTTTACAATGGTAAGTAAAGTAGGTAAGGTAAAAAACCGGTCAAGTGCGAGTCGGACTCGCTCGCCCATAAAGCGTTCCGTAGCAGCAATCAATCTTCCTAGCCTTATTCCCAACTATCTTGGGGTCGGCTTCCAGTCTTACCGGTTGCAGCCTTACCGGTTGCAGCTGAATACCAGTATTTTACATGGAGCGACTGCCTATCTGACCTCCACAACCCAGTAACTGAGTAATTCGATACCTAAAAAATTATCCAAATATTTTTTAAAGTTTTGGTGGTTTTATGTCATGTTTCGACAAGTTCCTGAGATGTGCGTACCCCTTCAAAAACTTTTTTTTGAAGTGAAAACTTCTTTAGCGGCGTTGTGCACTTTTTTTGGGATGGGCTAAAAAATTTTAAACTCGCGTCATGACGTGACCGTAAGATCCGTTGCCTAGCAACCGACAAAGTAAATATCAAAATAAATAGTCTTTGACATTACGTAAAGATTGCGAGGTAAGAAATTTTACCCATATTGATGGGTAAAAAATTGTTTATTTTTGTTAGACTATATTTTGAAAATAAATAAATATACTACTACTTTTTTATTTAGCCACATAAATGATAGTACTTTTATACTGATAAATAAAGCAATTCGTGCGAAATTATTTCCTAACCATTCCAAAATATTCAAAAATGCACAACGTTAATATTCAAGTTTTCACTTCTGCCGGCACTCCCGGAGTGCAACCTGTTGCTTTTTTTTTTAACTTTTCTATAATAATCCCCGTCAGGTTAGACTACTTCAGTTATTTTCAGGTAAAAAACCTAAAAGCTGTGTTTTATTTTACGTTTGTTCCAAAGACAATAGACAAGGGTAACGGCGTGTACGAGTTCAAGTGCCAGCATGGTCCGGAAGAGTGCTACGGCAACAAGCTGCATGCTTGTGCCATCGACCACCTGGGCAATATCACTAAAGCGGTGTTTTTCAACTCCTGTATGATGGAATCCTCAAGAACCAATAGAGGATCTGACGACAAAGCCGCTGATGAGGTAAGCATGCATTGTAAGAAATTGAAAAAAAAACCTATCTTCGAAGTCGGTTTAAAATTATACTAAAAGTTGCATTAATCAAAATAATATGATGCTTGATTATAAGTCAACTAGATTCTGACCATTGTGGACAGCTGATTACTTTTAGTAAACGAGATAAAAAAGTGGCTAAGAGAGATAATTAGGTATCACTGTAGTGCCAAAAACTGCAGGTCGCTTGGAGAGCTTTAAAAATAAACTTTCATTTCAAGTTAAAGATTACTTAGGGCTGATTTTACCAATGAAACTGAACGCGATCAGCATTTCTAAAACGCGTTCAAGAACTGTCAGTGTCAAAATTGTTATGGAATATTTTACACGGACAGCTCCTGAACGCGTTTAGATGTGCTAAACGCGTTCAATTTCATTGGTGAAATCCGCACTTAGACGACAAAAAGGCTTGGCACTAATTAAGCTACTCCAATGTACCCCAAGCAATCAAACAAGTGTTCTAGAATCAACGACTACTTATACGCTAAGAATAGTTGGTCGCTATGATTAAATCAAGACAATGTACATATAATTTTCTTTCTCCAGAATTACCTAACTTACCTACTGACAGGATTTAACTGTATAAATCAATTTATTTTTATTTTAGTTTTATTTATTATTGACAATACTTTTTTTTGTAATATTTTTATTTATGAGTTGTATTGCAATATGTTTATTTATTTATTTTTTATTACTTTATTGCACACCAGATAATACATTACAAGAAAAAAAAGTAATACACTACAAAATATACAATGGGCGGCCTTATCGCTTACTGCAATCTCTTCCAGGCAACCTAAGTTATAGGTAATAGCGCCCTCGAAAATTGATCGTATTCTTGCCTGAGCAACCGGCAGCAAGTTCGTCATGCTCCCTAAGATGTCACTACTTGCGATAGCGTCGGCGGTTCGGTTGCGTCCTTCCCTCAAATATCTCGACCCCTCGCCATAGATCAGCCATTACCGGGTAATGGCTGATTTTTGCGTTATGCTCGTGAACCGGTGCTGCTTGTGGTGACTGATCGTCTTGCTGTCCGTTGTCCATGGTTATTTTTTTATTAGTAATTTACTGTTTATTTATATTATTTATTTTTACTTCGATGGTCCTAGTTAATCATTAATTACATTATTAATTATGTATTTCATTCATCAAGTTGATCATGCAGGAGATGTTTAACATTTGATTATTTGTTTGATTCTCTTTTTGATTGTTTTCTATCATATTATATAAATGTATTATTTTCAGTGTGGAAAGACCATGAACGTTGACGCAGAGTGGATAAAGCAATGCGCAAAAGGAGATAAAGGGAATGCACTCCTTAAATATTATGGAGACGAAAGCAAAAACGTTGGCTATAAACACGTTCCCTACGTCTTGATCAATGGGGTGCAGAATAACTTAGATTATAATTTCATGAGAGACGTGTGCGCAGCTTTTAAGGCACCACCACCAGAGTGTACGGAAATAGTTTAAGTAATTCTAAGAAAAATTCAAGTAAATGTAAATCGTAGCTTTTCAACTGTGTGTTTTTAGTCTAAGAGATAGCCGTCCTTTTAGTAAATAAAATATTATGGCTAGCCATAATCAACAGACAGGAGACTGGTTGAAGTTTTCTTGAAAGCATTTGACCATATAATTGATATATACTTGGCTCGTAAAATTTGTTGTTTTAGCTGTGTTGCGGTTTTGCTGGTGGCAATAATGGACCATCAAATCTGTTTAGATATTTATCAAATAGTTCATTATCTCTGGCAGGAGTAAATATTTTTTAAATATTTTTAATCGCTTCATTCACCGTACCGTCTGCTTTTCCAAGCGACCATGTATTACTTGATCAGTACTTAGTTCAGTTCGGCTTCTTGTTATTTTGAATTTTGTAACAATTATTGCCACCTACTGGACTAGACACTGATGAAGACAGTGAAATAGTTGATACCAAGCGTCGTCGCGTTGATGTGCTAATAAATATTATGAAGGCGTAAAATTAATTGCTATCCTATTTTTATTATTCCCAATTGTTTAATTAGGTTAAAAGTTTACCTGATTTATATTCTCTTTACTATTATTTTTTTCAGATTTTATTATTATCACAGGTGATCTATAATGCGATTATGTTATTTTGAATGTTTATAAGCACTTTCATGTTTCTAGTTATTTTGTTTGATGTTGATTTTATATTAGATTTATTTAGAATTACATATTTTGTGTGTTTCAACATTCTAAGATCCTAATAGGAAACATTACCATTAGGTACCCTTAAAGATTAATATAAATAACTTTGTACCAAAGGCAATACAGAAGTACCTATGTCGCATTATGCCACGCAATTATTAAAATGAATAAAATAAAACTTGTGGTGTTTTCTTACATATTATGTCCATTAAAAGCCAACCCAGTGGGTGCGCCAAAGTTCACCTAAATTTTCAACTCCGATAATTGGAAATCCGAAAATGTTCGTCCTAACATTTTTCATCCTAACAATCACAATTCCTAACTACTCTGTCTCTAATGTTTATAATTCCGAAGCATTCAACTTCATAATGTCAGTAGCAATAAACATCTATTATACTTTTATTTGTTTTGCAATATATTTTCTCAACATAACCATCTTTTACACTATTATTCAGTCATATATTTTTTGTTTAGATTAGGATTAGGTTAGGTTAGGTTAGAACTGTGACCAACTAAGCAGGCACGGCAGCGGCCGGCGAGCGCTACCTCTAAATTTTTCTAAGTATTTTTTTTCATAGTGCCCCCAAGACGACTCTTTGACCTGAATTTCATTCATTTAAGACAAAAATCAGTGAAACGACCTTTAATCATTCTAAACAGTTGGTTTTTAGACATAATTATCTCAGGTATAGTTATAGTAATAAATATATGTAACAACAATAACCAAAAATAAAATGGCTAAATGTAAAAATGTGAACAGTTGTTTTGTAATCACAAGAAATAGGTAGTTTAAAAACAAACCTTTTCCTTCAAAGCATCTGGTTCATGATTATGTTCTCTCAGTAGGATAAAAGCGTTTTATGATAAAAAATAGTAGGAGTTTAAATATATTTACATTAATGATATTATTAATTACAATTTTCGGAAACATGAGTGTTATGAACATCGCCGGTAGCACTACAAATAGTATGAATGAAAACTTTAGGATGAAAAATTTTAGGAAGAGCGATCATTCGGATTACAAATCGTTAGGAAGAACAATTTCGGGTAAAGAACTTTAGGTGAGCCAATATGGACCCCAACCCAGTAGGTATGTATATGTCAGCTTTAATGTTTTCATTATATACAAGGTGGAGACGACAATACAACTAAAAAATAAACAGCGTGTCCATAATGACGTTCCCATTCTGTATACAAAAATTCAATAGTTTAGTCATTATAGCTCGGCAAAATCCACATAGTCGGCTCGGGCTATTCCGTTTATCCACCCTAAGGTGGATATTCCGAAATGTATGCCCGAGAATTCACCCAAGGCCTAGTTGGATAAACGGAATTTACAGGCTTAACATTACATTTAATTTGTTTGAAAAACTCATTTTTTTATTTCGAAGCTAGGATTTATTTGACAGTTCCAAAACACTCTTAAGCATTAGTAGTGCCAGTATTTTAATTTTTTGTTGTATGGTAGTCTCCACATTGTATATGTCCTACCTAATGATAACTAATGTCGATGATAGACATGATAAGAACTCTCTTCTTTTCATGTGGTTAGTGTCACAAATTAAAAGCCGCCCATGGGCCTCTGACTTGGCTTCACATGCCGTCGACAAATATCTCTCAGGATGCCGGTTTCCTCACGATGTTTTTCTTCACCGTTTCTGAAGCAAGCGATAATAATACAATTAATTAGCACATGAATCCGAAAAGTCAGAGGTGCGTGCCTTGGGTTTGAACTCGAGACCTATCACTTGGCAGTCTGACGGTCACACCACTAGGCTATCACTGCACCTATGATAAGAATGATAGAAAAGTATGTGTCCTTCACCACACAATCCTCACTTTTGAAAACTTCATGAAATTCAATTTTGAGAACGCCAAAAAATAGTCAAGAAATAGTCATAAATAGTCACCAAAGTTAAAAAAATAGTCGCATTAAGATTCCGAAGTTATAGCTATAAGTTGGTGAGGATTGTGGGGTGAACAGACGTTCACGACGTGTGGAGACCCACACAATCCTCACCTCAGTGCAAGTAAACGGCTGGGAGTATCGACTTGGTTTTAATTCCAAAAAATAGTAAATAAATAGTCGTAACGCTATGCCAAATCTCGAAAATAGTCATTAAGAGGTTCCAGAGATATAAAGGTGTCTTGGTGAGGATTACGTGGTGAGCCTTTCTCGCCACAATCCTCACCTGATTACCGCGGAATGCTTACGTTTTTTCATTTGGAATTGGTGTCAATATTATTACGAAGGAAGTAAATCACAAAAGATATAATTAAGTAGGTACTTAATATTTTTACATGTTAAATTGGCTAATGGCTATAGCTCATTGGCCTTCTCCTAACTATGTTGGGGTCAGCTTCCAGACTAACCGGATGCAGCTGAATACCAATATTTTACATAGAACGACTGCCTATCTGACTTCCACAAACCGGGTACGGGGTAATAAATACGATACCCAGTATCGCAGTAGTATTGCCAGTATTTATACTGTAACACATAGGTATTTTGCATACTTTAATACTATAGAAGTATCAGCCTTCCTAGTTATCGTAAATTCTTAGTAAACTTAACGTCTTTGAGCAGCTATATATAGTGAACCAGCCGATGAATATCATCGGTACCTATTTATAATGTTCGCATAGGTACTAAGTACTCATATCATAATGCCTTACTAGTACCATTCTTCTCCATACGAAAACTACCTTTTGGAAGAGGCGACTAGAATCAATACTATATTTTGTAAATTTTGACGTTCAAAAGTGCCTTACAAGGGCCTATTTGAAATAAATGATTTGACTTTGACTTTTTGACCTAGTGATCGTTAATTTTTTGTCACCTTAACTCGTCTTTGAGCGGCAATACATACTCATTTGGCCAGCCGCATGCGGCATGCGGGCAGACCGTCACCATCTGTTCTGTGGTCACCATTGTCACCAAAGGAGGGCCCTACACCCCCATCAGGTTACCAAAAATACGGTTATGTTTTGTAATATTCTCTTCTCACTGATGAGAAACGTGACTCCGTAGCAACTTGAAAAAGCTATTAGGCATCTATAAACTGCGGTTGACGCAATTTAGAACACTTTCAAGTTGCACATGATAAAACATAAAGGTTCCGGTAAACGACTTCCGTTACATCCCAGATCCCAGACTTATTACTTAATCCTGTATTGTACTATAAGCCTAAGTTATAAGAACAAGACTGTGATCTTGAGTATATCAAAGCTTGTGGAATGCTATTATAAGAATGGACGTCTTTACCAGTGCTAGTATAAGAGTTTTATGACTCAATGGAATACTATAGAACTCGTTACTAATGTTGAGCAGGTCTGAATTCGGTCTGTCTAACTTATTGAGTTATAGCAGCCTATAGATAACGTGCTGTTCAAAATATACGTCCAATAAAGCCTACATATCTGACAAACTGATCACCGAACAAAGACTGAAGAACTGATCAGGAACCAAAAGTTTCAATTCCACTGCCGCCCATCACTGCCTTTGGTTTTTGTATCCCCACCAAAACAGATCTTTGCCGCGGTGGTATAGTGGTCGCAAGCCCTACTGCTGAGCTCCTGGGGTCGATTCCCAGGTCGGGCAAAGTGTAATTGGATTTTTCGATCAGGAAGAAGGTGAAGGGCGGGCGTTTATAGGGGACTGTCTTATGTAATTTTGAAGTTCAAAAAGTGCTGATTCTCAGCCTAGTCTGAATAAATGACTTTAGATTTTTTTTATTTAGGAATTTTTCAGCAGCAACCCGGACCACTCCGGACCACATGCGTAACGTCAGAAGAAACGACGGAGTCGCATAATGGCCGCCACGCGTAATGTCCGTATACAGCCCTATTGTATTTGGAAGATGCATTTTTTTGAGATCGATCGCATTACTACTAGACACACTACGTAAGCTCTTTCTTTTTTGGCAATACATAATTTTATTAAGTTTGTCCATTGGGTTTGAAAGAGTGTAGTTTTGAAATTCATTAGTTTCTTGACCATAGCTAATACACTTTTCTTGACAGCCTTCATGTTCGCCTGTATTGGATGCTCACTGGATGTCAGTTTGTCTGTCTGCTGTATGTGTGTGCCAGTGTTTGATATTCAAGACCAATGAGGTTAGTATAACCTCATTGTTCAAGAAGGTTAATTACTAAACTTACTATGAATAATGCAATATTAGGTGTGATACATGCAAACCGTTGGTCCAATTACTTAGGAATACCGAGCCGATACCCGATCAAATTGAAACAAATAAGTTTGGCATGTTTTCCATCAGCGTCAGGTGTTCTGTTCTAGGAACGGGATGAAAATGTCGGCTCTGGGCAACGCGGTAAAAATGTGTCTGTTGTGCAAACTAACAGCGGCCCTCTGCTGTGAACGAACCATAACTCATCGTTCGTTCATCAAATAAAATGCGAACTAGAGCAGTTATCGGTGACCCCGGAGCGCAAACACTCGGCTAAATGCAACAGAACCGGCCCGTCTGGTAACTAAGTGAAAATTTAATAATTCCGCTTACAATCAATTTTATTTCATTAATCCTTTGTAAAGTCTGGGAAATTTTAATGTTTTATTTCATATCATAGATAGGCAATTTTATGGTGTAGTAGAAAATTTTTGTAGCACATTTTCTGCATTACGAGTACTTAACTAATTTTATTAGCTTGTCGGTGTGGAATGTTATTTTAGTAACTACCTAGTAAAATTCCTATCATAAAGACAAAACATTCAATATTCCAAGAATTTCTAAAGGTGCTGTCCACAACTAAGTAGATTTATGTACCTAGTTATAATATAGGTAGTGAAAATTATCAAGAAAATTTTTAGGTACTTACTTACGTATATTGTTGAAACGAAAATTCTTTTTTTGGTGACCTATAAACATGGCATACTTAAGTCATTTTTTTTCGATCATATTTGATTAGGTATACATTATGTAAACTATGTATACAGGGTGGCAGGGACATCGAAGCGAAGCCGGTTACCAGGGATTCAGTACATGATTCTGAACCGGCAGCTGATTTTTTTTTTAATAACCGACGAAAAATTTCAACACAGGGGGGTTCAGAATCATATACTGAATCCATGGTAACCGGCTTCCCGTCGATGTCCCTGACACCCCTTATACAACTAACTATTACTATTGTGATGTACAAGTATGTAAAGAAAATAAATAAATAATAATAATTAAGGGAAGAGCTCACTAGGCACCGAAAAATTTGAGCATCGCTCGTCAGCGGGAAAAGTGCTCAAAAGGCTGGAAACGTTGCCACGTTGGATGACAAACAACTTATGTTTGTAATCTGTTGAAAAGGAAATATTATGAGAACCACAAAACACAGACACGGCCAGATGTCGAGACGATAACGTGACTGCATTATTTTGCGTGAAGCTCATGCTGAATGTCACATAAATATTTGATACATTTCTATTGAAATCTAGTTTGAGAACTAGTTGTGAACCTCGTTAATTGAATTGGTATATTGCACTGCTACTAAAAAGATAAAAACGTATGAACGTTTTTGATAATAATATTATCAAGAAAACAATTAGATGGGTTTGCTTGCCTATATTGCACCAATAAATAGTGCAAGGACTTATTATAAAACGGTGTCCTGAAGAATAAGGAAGAAGTCAAATATAAAAAATGTGGTTGTTACCTACATAACTACCTACCTACCAATATCAATAAAGTTTATGACGTAGTAAGTATGTACTTATCATAAATTGGAAATGCTATGTATAACGGTCACAGAGAAACAAAATCAAACAATAACTGCCAAAACAAATATTGCCATCACATCGTTTATAATAACTGCCAAAACAAATATTGCCAATACATCGTTTATAAACGATGTGTTTTTAAATTAAATTAAATTTTAAATTAAAACAGGATAAAAATCTATAAATAGATTTTTATCCAGTTTTAATTTAAAATTCGAAACTCGGAATTCTGACGAAAACATGTTTTTTATTTTATTTTACATAATCAACACAAATATAAGTAGTGTGAATGAGTTCTCAATAATTAGACTGTAAGGAAATGTTACATAAATAGCTACTGTTTATCGCGATATCGTTAGTGTACGTCGGGTCGGCTCCTGAAGACTAGTTTGTACCTGCAGCTTTCAACAATGTATTTATTTAAAACTCTTACATTTTCTTTATTTAGTTTAACATTCATTACAGTCAAAACTCAGGATGATGGTAAGTAAATAGACTGCAACATTTAAATACATAGGTATGTAACGTAGTGTCCTTCTTTTATTGCACGATTCTTAATGCGAAGCATTAGAGTGTGCTCTACGATCGAAAAATTTTTTTTGCCCCATTTCTGTAACTGTTTTTATTGTTACACTCCTGCTAGTACACAGAACCTACTTAATTTATATACCATTGTATAGATGATTAAATGGAGATTAATACTGTACTTTTTAACAATTGATTTAATGCAGCAGAAATGGAAAAAGCATCAAAATAGTTGAAAAAAAATTCCTGTCCGTCAATTTATGAACCCTGAAAACATTGTAGCTTGCGATAAAATCAATTAATTGAGTCAATTTTTTTTTTATACATTCGTTTCAGCCGTAGAAGGAACCCTATTGAAAATGGCTGTTTTATTCAAAGTAGTTTATTTATAATTAATAAAATACTAACTAAAATATAATATCTTTATCTAAATATTTTCAACCTTTGTCTTGATGTTGCTTAGCAACCGCCAAGTAAATATCTTTGACATTACGACTTCATGAAAAGTGACAAATTGTTAATTTTTGTTAAAAACTATGTTTTGAATTTCTTTTTTGTTTATGTATGAGTAGGGCATGCTATTCGGATATCCGGATATCCGAATTATCCGGATATCCGTCGAAAATATTATCCGAATAATATTTGTTTTACTATCCGGATAAAACGGATAATACGGATAGTTAGTTTTATTCCATTTTCCGTTTGATAATATAACATTTAAGGGGGATGGGCCAAGGTATCCCACGATATTCAAATTTTCTTACGTTTTTTGCAATTTGCAGGTCAGTATCAGGTTGTATGTTGTTCTAAATATGATTCGCGGCCGTATCAAATGTTTATTTATAGATTTATAATCATAAAAGTCATCAATACAACTCTCTAAGTTCATGTCATCATCATCATCATCATCAGCCTATTAATGTTCCCACTGCTGGGACACAGGCCTCCTCTCTGTGAGAGGGAGTGGGCCGTAATCTACCACGCGGGCCCAGTGCGGGTTGGTAGATGTCACATGTCTTCGAATTTTTGGTTCTAAGACATGCCGGTTTCCTCACGATGTTTTCCTTCACCGTTTTGAGAGCAGTGGTGATGAAATTATTTACACAAAGTAAAGCGCCTGCTTGGGTTCGAACCTACGACCTACAACTCGTAAGTCGGGGCCGGTACCACTGGGCCACCACTGCTGATTCATCATAGAGAAAATTTTAAAGTGCTTTTGCACAGAGCTCGACTTCAGTTGACGACAGCGATGGTGATGACGTAGCACTCAGTGATTACAAGCAGCAGAAACTGAAATATCATTTACTTTAACAGAGAAAATAAGCAAAGAGATCGAAAGGACTCTGCAGGTTGACCATCAACACTGAAAGCTTTGACAAGCATGGCATTTACTTTAAAGGCATTGGCAAGAATGATGGCTTTGATTAGTAGTGTTGTTCTCTAGATTCATCTTGGTATTGTGTCTTGCTTGACGAGATCTCACAGAACCAAAATAGAGTGCCTGCTAAATGAAACATAAAGAAAAGGTTAGGATTTGCTAAACTTGAATAAGCTGTTTTGGTAACCAACCCAAAATCAGATTGATATGGGAAGTAGGAATGTGGGGCAGAGGCCTCATCATGATTCTCGGCATTCATGATTTGCATTAATTCGTTTCCTGCCTGGACCGTAAAAACCCAATCCGGAAAGTCCTCTTTAGGAGGTATTCCTAAAGAGGACTTTCCGGATTGGGTTTTCAAAGTTTCACATATATGTCTAACGGAAGAAAGGACTGCACAATCGCGATAACGAGAACTGAATGACCCAAAACGCACAGAAAATAGTTCATATTCAGGGAATCGATGAAAGTACATGTCATTCGTGGCTATTAGTTTGTGCTGATCCAACTTATACATCAGATACTTTGACATCTAGCAATGTCAGTGATGTGATTTTGTCTCATTTATTACCAAGCACTACTTTGTAAGACTTCCAGTCTTCATCTAATGTGCTTTCAATTGTTTTAGCCATCTTAACAAAGATAGCATTTGACCAGCTCACGATCTATTATACCATTGGTGATAACCCGTGGATTTCTTTTTTTTCTTTTCTCGTGTCTGTCAATGACAGATCGGACAGATTTTGCTTTTAGTGCGAACTGATATACTTTAGTATACGATTGTTGGAGAGTTTTTGTAATAAAAATGTCGATTTTAAACTAATATAAGTTTGATTTACTTCTTTTACAATGGTATCCAAAATATCCATATTATCCGAATATATTCGAATAGTTGTCTGGCAGTATCCGAAATATTCGAATAGTAAAATGGGCGGATAATTGCATGCCCTATGTATGAGGCGTGCACTTTTGGATTTTCCAAACTATTTTTTTACTTTTAATTTGTTTGCAGACATATTTTCAAACTTACTAGATGGCGGGATTCATCCGATGCAGAATATGAAACCCGACTTTTATTTTATGAAAAATAAGGTTTGTATTTCTGTATTTCTTTACACTTTTTTTTATGAAAATAAACATAATAAAAATCAAAAATGTTTTAGATGCAGGCACTGGAACCAGAAAAAGTTGAGATAAAACTATATTATGAGTGCCTGTGTTCAGCTTGCCGGGACTTTGACACAAATTATTTTAAGAAAACAGTGGAGAAGCTAGCCTCGTACCTGGATCTGCACATTTATCCTTACGGAAATGCACAGGTAATCAGTAACTGAACTACATATAAATAAATGCTTTGGTACCGAATGAAACAATGATATATTTTCGGTTTATTCCCATCTCGGCACCTTCCCATCTCGGCACCCATGAATTTATTTATCTTGTCTACGAAAAATTCCCATCTCGGCACCCTCTCATGAATCATTTTAAGGTACACAAAAAGAAACGGAAACACAGTATCAGTATAGTAATATTATTTATTAAATCATTTTTGTTTCTTTTTTAATTACCATTTTCACAGACAAGCCCTTGAATCGCTTTTTAGAGGCTCCATTATTTTTGCCTTGGCAGTAACATGACAAATCTTAAAATATATGAAAAATTTCGTAGGAATAATCGTTTTAAAATCTTTACAGCAAATATGTAAAAACATATTACAAAAATCAACAGTTATTATGTACAATTAACGTTTAATCAGTATAACCGGGACGTAGGCAAAAGGGCGTCCATACTTTGAGGACTTTCATATTGGTACTGAATTATACGAGTAGGCTTGATGACGCGTTCACTGTACAGTCAGTTATAGCAATTAGCTGATCCCCCTTTGCATAAATGGTTGAGATTTATTGGAATACGTGTCGATAGAAAGTTATAATTCTCCACTAAACACATTTTTTTTTCTGTGTACATTTTTTAGTTTTGAGTCAATTTGATTTACTCACTGTACTGATACAGTGTATCCATTTTTTGATGACTGTGTACTTAGCAACGAAAAATAAATTCATGTGTGCCGAGATGGGACTAATAGTAGATTGTTATACAAGGAGCTAAAATGACCCATTATAACGAGGTAGTTTTACTCCCGAGCTTTAGCGAGGGAGTAAACAGAAACCGAGGTATAATGGGTTTTTAGCGCCGTGTGTTACACTCTACTTTTCACTACGATTGCGAGAAAATAAAATAGTAAATAAAATAATAATTATTTATTAAAAATTATTTATTTTCCTTTCTCTTCCATCTGAAAATTAGGGTCTCCATTCTCACTAGATGATGACATTTTCACTGTTGTAAATTATGTTACGGTCACCAATGCAATTTATAATAATTGGAGAAAAATCATAAATATAATATCTATCTTACCTATCTTACCTATCTCGCCTATCTCACCTATCTCACCTATCTCACCTATCTCACCTATCTCACCTATCTCACCTATCTCACCTATCTCACCTATCTCACCTATCTCACCTATCTCACCTATCTCACCTATCTCACCTATCTCACCTATCTCACCTATCTCACCTATCTCACCTATCTCACCTATCTCACCTATCTCACCTATCTCACCTATCTCACCTATCTCACCTATCTCACCTATCTCACCTATCTCACCTATCTCACCTATCTCACCTATCTCACCTATCTCACCTATCTCACCTATCTCACCTATCTCACCTATCTCACCTATCTCACCTATCTCACCTATCTCACCTATCTCACCTATCTCACCTATCTCACCTATCTCACCTATCTCACCTATCTCACCTATCTCACCTATCTCACCTATCTCACCTATCTCAGCTATCTCACCTATCTTACCTATCTCACCTATCTCACCTATCTCACCTATCTCACCTATCTCACCTATCTCACCTATCTCAGCTATCTCACCTATCTTACCTATCTCACCTATCTCACCTATCCTACCTATCCTACTTATCCTACCTATCCTACCTATCCTACCTATCCTACCTAAGAACAAAGACTTTTTCGTCTTTGGGTTGGAAACAGACAAAAATTAAAAAAAAATTACTTTAGCCCCTAGAGGATGAAATGCTATTTTATCTTCGCTCTGGTACGCTACAATGACGGATTTTTTGAGCAAGAGAAGTGAAAACCATATTTTCGCAGGTCATTCATAATGATTAGGTGCTATCAAACATAAATAAATAATTGTATTATGTACTCTAGCTTATTGGTGAAGAAGCGCAGGCTGCTCGAACGACGTCGTCACTCAAACTAAGAGTAACTTTGAGCGATTCCACCGAAGTGTGTTTTTTAGCACAGGCCCTGGCCTGTAAAACACCCCAAATACAAAAGTCCAGCGGATTCAAGTCGAGCGATGACGACGGCCACATATCTCGGTCGATCAGCACTGGAACGTTTGCTTACAACCAATTTTGCGTTCCAATTGCTCTGTGCGATGGTGCCGAGTCTTACTGAAAAGTCCAACGCTCAGAACCGAATGTGTTGCGTGCCCACGGGATACCGTGGGCACGGAACAGCCTTGCGACCAGGGCTGATAAGCCCTGGTCGCAAGACTTGGTCTCGATAGATTTGTTGGTTTGTTTTGACTTGGTTGCGACCCATTGGAAGTAAAACGAGCGGAGAACGGCCTTTTTCAGACACCACCGCCCAGACCATGATTTGGTCAGCTCCTTGGCGTCGACTAACTTGCAATTCGTCTGAATGGTCGCTGACATACTGTCCCTTCAACCAAACACGGTCATTTTGTTTGTTTAAAAACTGTTCAACGTAAAAAGTTTTCTCATCTGAAAACACCTAATTGGGAAGTCCGCCAGAGTCGAGCAAGCGAATCAGTTCTTTCGTTCGATCCAACCGTTTGCTACGCTGTAAAGCAGCGAGTTCTAAATTCGAATGTGTTTCTTTTACAACAGAATCACTTCAAATGATGATAAAGAACATGTCAAAGACCAACATTTGAAATTTTGGCGGCGTTCGATTCAGTGGTTCGGTTTTAATTAAAACAGTTAGATAGAGACGGACAGTTCAATCGCCGCACCGTAGATAAGATAAGATAAGATTTTATTTTTCATATCTCATGCTCGGAAAGTAGTGTTGGTTTGATCCGAGTAGCGGGTGGGAGACGCTGCTTCCCGCTCTAGGGCGGGAAAGACTCATAGTAATTGCTTCCCGCCCTAGGGCGGGAATGAATTTTAAAAATAGAACTTATGGTTAGGTAGTCGACTACGAACACAGATATAAATCTAACTAGATATCGCAAGTCCCTCCATCTTTATGAAAACCAAGCGTGCCACTTTTTCACACACAATTTAAAACTTACCAATGAAACAAAACAATTCCAATGCGTCGGCCAATTTTTCTAAACAGTCTTTACAGCTCAATATGGCTTAAAAAGAAAATTTTCTAGATTTTGGTGGATTTCCGGTGCCGATAATGCTAAATGAAAATCTCAGATTACGATCATTGATCGTAATTTTACTCCGTTTTTTGACACGCGAAGTACTTACTTACAATCGCGTCATCTAGTTAGATTAATATCTGTGGGTACGAAACTTTTTAAGAAAAATATCGAATAGAATAAAAATAAAAGCTGCGGCAGTGTTTCCACTTACGTTTTTGGTTTTCCCCAGTTTCTTAATGAATTATCCCTAAAATTCCCTAAAAAATTTAAGTACCTATGTTTAGGGAATTTTTCATTTTTATGTCATTAAATACCTAGAAAACATTCATTATTAATCGAGACAGACGAAACAAACCAACTGTAGGTATAATGCGACTTATTTCTGATGTCGTCTTTAGCCACGGAAATAGTACTATTAACAATAACATGGTAAACTAAAATTAGACGAATAACAATCATTACAAGTTTCAGGAAATCCCCTTTAATCAATCGGTGGTGCCATAGAGTAAAGTAGTACATTGGGTTCTGCCTACTAATTAAACAATAGGGCTACCAACTCAAGTTAAATTTTTCCCTAAATCTATTGGAATTTGGTGATATTTCAGTAAAAAGACGTAAGAATTCTTGAAAATGAAAAATAAACTTTTATTTCTTTAAAACATATCTTTCACGTTTTACAATGACATTTAAAGAGAACACAACAACGCCACCCACGGCCAGAAAACGAAACTTAAAATGCTTTTACAAATATACCTTACTCATGCTGTGTTCATTCATACAGACAAGAAGACACCTTTAAATTTAATTACTCAACACTCCCACTTAAATTTACAAGGTGAAATCATTATTTACTTATTAAAACAATTCAGAAACTTACTTTTAATCTAAGTAATTATATTACATCCAGAAACCTTACTTTATACAAATCATCTCAATAATGAACTATAACACACATAAGGATCTAAGCACTATTCAATATCTTATCTCTGATACCATTAAACTTGCTTACAGGTAAAGCTTTGGTCAGAAAATCTGCCAGTTGGCATGAACTTTCCACGTATTTAATATTAACTATTTTCTTTTCAACATTCTCTCGTATGAAGTTATATTTTATATCAATGTGCTTACTCCTTTTATGATATACTGGATTATTAATTAGTTTAATTGCACTCTGATTATCTACGTTTAATGTAACCGAGTTTTGTGGCTCCCCAATATCATACAAAAATTGTCTAAGCCATAATATTTCTTTTGATGCTTCACTGGCAGCCATGTACTCAGATTCAGTTGTGGATAATGCCACAGTGTTTTGTTTACGACTTGACCAGGTGATGGGACCCCCATTCATTAAAAATATGTAACCCGTATTAGATTTCCTAGTATCTAAGTCACCTGCAAAATCAGAGTCAGAGTAGCCAACTAATTCTAAATTACCTTTATAAACAATAGACATTTCTTTTGTGTCAATCAAGTAGCGCAAGATCCTTTTCACTGCAGTCACATGTGAAGGACCTGGATCGTTAACATATCTACATGCAACATTTACAGCATATGCTATGTCGGGTCTAGATACGGTAGTTAAGAATAACAATGCTCCCACTGCCTCTCTATAAGGGAAATTAATAGGCACATTATTTACATTCTTAGATAAATGTACATTTACATCGGCAGGAGTACTGCTACTTTTAGCATCCGACAAATTAAACTTATCTATTATTGTTTTAATATACTGTTTTTGACTTATACTTATACATCCTTCTGTTTTATTTATTTCCATTCCAACATACGAGTTAAACTTTAAAATCTTTATCTCAAAGTTTTTCTTCAAATCTTCTAATATTGTTGATAAAACTATTTTACTTTTGGCCAGTAATAATCCATCATCAACATAAAGAATTAATATAACTTTGATATCATTAAAATATCCCACAAATACACAGTTATCTGATGGACAAGCTTTAAACCCATAAGTAGTCAAAAATGAACAAAACTTCTTATTCCAACACCTAGAAGATTGTTTGAGTCCATATATAGATTTAATTAACTTACATACTTTTGAAGGCTTGGCTTCTACTCCCTCTGGCACCTCCATGTATAGCTCCTCAGATAGCTCACCATACAAAAAGGCTGTCTTCACATCAAACTGCTCTATTTGCAGGTCATCTCTCGCGGCTATACTAAGTAATAACCGGATGGAGTCATACCTGCTGGTGGGGGAAAAAGTCTCATTATAGTCCAAACCTTTTACTTGGGTAAAACCTCGGGCACATAGTCTTGCTTTGAATCTTTCAATTTCTCCACTTATATTCTTCTTTGTGCTAAACACCCATTTAGAAGTAATAGGCTTCTTCTCAGTTCTATCAGTTATTATCCAAGTATTGTTATTTTCATGTGATTGAAGCTCTTCAGCTATAGCTTTCTTCCATTGATGACAATTGACACTATTTATCGCCTCTTCATAAGTATTGGGTATTTCTATTTCAGTTAAATTAACTTCCAAATTATTATTTCGTCGAGGGCGTAATGAAATACTTCTCTGTTCTTCTTCCTCTAAACGAATACCTCTTGGAGGACGATAGGTGTCATCTGTGTCTTCAGTACTCTTCATACTTTCTTCATCAGAAGAGATTTCTCGAGGAACATTATATTGGCCCTGAACCTCAGTTTGTGGGGATAGTGATACTGACTGTTCTTTTTCTTCTTTATCTAACTTCATTACAGTATAATTTTGTCTTTCTTCTAGTATACTGCATTCTTCAAATTTCACATCCCGTGATATTGTAATTTTTCTTTTATTCTGATCATACATTCGGTAATTCTCATGTTCATACCCAACCAACAACATCTTCACACTTTTCTTATCCAATTTCTTCCTCTTTTCTTTTGGAAGGTGTACATATCCAATGGAACCAAATATTCTTACATGTTGAAGGTTAGGTTTTACTCCATACCAGAGTTCAAATGGTGTGACATTTCCCGTTTGACTTGACGTATTTCTATTTAGTATATATACTGCACAATTGACAGCTTCTGCCCACAAGTTTAAGGGAATGTCTTTCGCATATAACATTGTTCTTGCACTCTCCATGATAGTACGTAATTCTCTTTCTGCCCTCCCATTTTGTTGTGGGGTATATGGGGCCGTACGCTCATGAGTTATTCCATTACCTTCTAAAAATGTCTTAAATTCTTGGTTTACATACTCAGAACCGTTATCTGTATGAAGACTGTTCACATCATGTTGAAATTTATTTTTCACAATTGCATTGTACTTTATGAAATAGTTTAATACTTCGCTCTTATGTCTCATAAAGTAAACATGACGATAACTTGTTGCTCCATCTTTAAATAACACAAAGTACTTCATACCTGATACAGAAGGTTCTTCAATAGGGCCACATACATCGCTGTACACAATTTCACCAGGTTGTGACGGGCCTCTAGTTGATTTCAAAAAGGGAAATCGTGCTTGCTTACCATATTGGCATGCTTCTATACATATAATAAAATTGTAGAAAAGTGGTGTCTGTACAATGGAAATATATGAAAAAAAAATAGCAGGGGTTGTTATTATATCGATGCTGAACCCGAGATTGTAATTAAATTTTTTTTTGTCTGTTTGTCTGTTTGTCTGTTTGTCGGTTTGTCTGTTTGTCTGTGTGTTTGTGCACGCTAATATCAGAAACGGCTTATTCGATTTAGATGCGGTTTTCACTAATATATTGTAGTAAGCTTCACTTAACATTTAGTGTTTATTTCATGTCAATCGGTTCATAAATAAAAAAGTTATGTCAATTTAAAGAATCACATCGAACATTTGTTATAGGTTAGGCATTTCTTTCCTTGATTTTCGGTATACTTATCTTAATTAGTAATTTAATTTTTATTTAGGGTTTGTATATAAATATTATAAGTATTTGGTATAGGTTAGGCATTTCTTTTCTTGATTTTCTTTATTAAGTATAAGTTTATTAGCTCAGGTTAGTAATTAATTTTTCTAGCAATTCTTTTGTTTTATAAAGTTATTAGTACGTTTGGTTTACACGTCTTAACACTTATTACTTAAACTGTGACAATTTTAGACTGTATAATAATCTGTAAGTATTTATAATTTAATTGTTTACGATAGTACGTGTTTACTAAATAACTGTGTGTTAAGTAGTAAGTACTATTTTATTGTAAGAATGCCTCGAAGAAGATCCAACCTCTCCCAATGTAGCAGAAATGCTAAAAGGATGAGATAAGTTCGATCACAGGAATCTGAGGAAGGTCGTGAGGCAAGGCTCTCTGCAACTCGGGAACATCAGGCTAGGTTTCGTGCTGCAGAAACTTCGACTCAGCGGGAATCTCGACTGAGTTCAAATCGTTCTCGAATGGTCGAGGTCGCGAAAATTTTTTTTCATACTAATGGGGTCAAGTCATGAAAAAGGTTGAAAAACACTGCCCTACATTAATCCTACTAATATTATAAATGCGAAAGTTTGTGAGGATGGATGGATGGATGGATGGATGGATGGATGTTTGTTACTCTTTCACACAAAAACTACTGAACGGATTTTGATGAAACTTTACAATAATGTAGCTTATACATTAGAATAACACATAGGCTACAATTTATAAAGAATTTATGTGATTTGGCCATAATATAACGATAAGTATCAAGTAAGTCGGAAAAATTCCTGCCCTCTGAGATCTATCTTTGCGTGCGCTGCCTTTTTTTTTTTTGGGCGGTTAATCATCCAATGACTTCTCCCGCTCTGGGCGGAGCGGAAGGGCGTGTCAGACTCTTACTGACTAAAACCCACACGTGTTCCTTCGATCCTTGATATCTCTTTGAGGCGCGCGTGGAACACGATGCGCCGTCGACCCGGGCCTGGTCCTTATCGGACGGCGAGCTGCCCGTTGCTCTCCGTCCGCAGGCCCGCGCCTACGGTGGCCGGAAATCGGCTATCAATTCCCGACGCCCGGGACGTCTCCTACGGCGGCGGCGGCTAGGGCTGGTAGGGCGCGGCCTTTGCCACTCCCTCGCGCGCTCCACCTTCTCCTTCGCGAGCATTACTGCTTTGCAGAAGGAGGTGACGGCTTGCCATGCCCTCTCGCTCCGCACCATGGCCTGAACCAGGGCCGTACGCGAGAGGCCACCGCCGCCGATCGCCTCCACGAGGACACGGCGGTGGTCCACCCAAGCCGGGCAGACCTCCACCGTATGCTGCGTGCGCTGCCTAAACCGTTAGAGTTACATGAAGAAAATGTATTGTGGGATTGTTTGTCTTAAAAAGTTCTAAATAAAAGTCCGCGACAGCATATATTATCTACCTTTTATGTGGAAGCCTTTATAACCAAAATAGTGAGCAATAAATACAGTTACATTGAATACTTTTTTAACATTGCATATTTTAGAGTATTTAGTTAATTCTTATCAAAATAAATACCTTCATCGCTTTTGGTATTTAATGTAGATAAAGTTTGTCTTTTACACTAAGTAATTTGGACAAATAGTTTAAAAGTTAGAACGATAAGAATGACCTGCGATATTGAGTCGACGGCGCACAGAACGAGGGTGGAGGGGCGGGCCAGCCCGGGGGATGACGCGCCAGAGCGCCAAGTTAATAATTATGTTCGAGAAATAACGCAATTAATTGTTGAACTGTCAAAATGAAACCCATTGCTATTGTAAGTGCTACGCAATTACCCCGCTGATTTAGGACATGTTACACGTTCCTGTGGGATAATTTCCGACATCCACGCGGGCGAAGCCGCGGGCAGAAGCTAGTCACAAATAAAATTCTCATTCCCACTCAGTGTAACTGGAATTGCACCACTCAAACTCATATTTTTAATTTCTTTTATATTCAAATGTCCTAATCTCTCATGCCAAACTTTAATATCAGTTTGTACAATGTTACAATTTTCTTGTTTAATTGTTTTTATTTCCAACTCATATAAATTGTTTTCTGTTAATTGTGCACACATTACGATTATGTTATTCTTCATTATCATTGCTTTTTCGTTATTTTTCACTATGACATAACCTTTTCTAGTGGCAGCTCCTTCAGAAAACAGATTTCTTCGTAAGTCTGGTACATACAGGACATTCTCTAGTCTACATTGCTCCCATCTTCCTTTCACAAGTTTATTTATCAAAATGGTACCTTCACCACATACCTTAATATTTTGTTTATTCCCTAATTTAACCACTTTATTTATGCCAAAGCCTTGAGACTCATTCAATTCATAGAAATAGTCATGTCTGAATGACATATGCATTGATGCTCCACTATCTAATATCCAAGCTTCTTCACCATGTTCAGATAAAAAATATCCTTCCGCACTGAATGCTAACATATTGTGAGGCTTCTGATTTTTATAGTATGTTTTCTTCGGCATTCTGCAGTCCTTAGCAAAATGTCCTCTTTTATTGCAATTGTAGCATACAAATCTATGATTCGAATTTCTTTGATCATTGAAGCTATTCTGATTATTTCCATTTCTTGGTTTGGAATTCCCTTTCGTGGTTACTAACGCAGTCTCATTACCAGTTGTATCATTGGCAAGGCTAGCTTCTTCATCAACTAAGCGTGATGTGAGATTTTGTATAGTTTGACTAGTTTCATCAAGTGACAACCAAGCTTGTCTAAGCGAACGATATGTTGATGGTAGAGTGCTTAGAATCTTGGTCATTATTGCTGTGTCACTGATTTTCTCGCCAGTTTCTCGCAGTTGCTTTGCCAAACTTTCCACTTTGGACACATGTTGTCCCATTGTATCACTAGTACAATAAGAATACTGGTAAAACTTCTCATGAATCATCATTTTGTTATATTCAGACTTATGTTCATAGATAGCTTCTAATTTTCCCATGACCTCTTTCGCAGTCTCGCAGTTTTCTATCAATGATATCTGGTTCAAATCCATTGACGACGTCAAGATGAACATGGCCATGCCATCATCTTTATTCCATTGCACTTGCGAACTGGCTTCGATGGGTCTTACCATATCTATGTTTAACCCTTTTGCTCTTAATGCACATTTTACTTGAAACTTCCACTGCTTAAAGTTTCTGCCATCGAATTTTTCAATTTTCATCGCATTGGAAACCTCCATATTGTCGGCAAATTTTACACCGGTAACTATCTTGCTCTTTACGCTACTTTATACTGAAATTATCAATTACCGCAATGCCTGGGCGCATAACCTATTGGAATTTGGTGATATTTCAGTAAAAGACGTAAGAATTCTTGAAAATGAAAAATAAACTTTTATTTCTTTAAAACATATCTTTCACGTTTTACAATGACATTTAAAGAGAACACAACAACGCCACCCACGGCCAGAAAACGAAACTTAAAATGCTTTTACAAATATACCTTACTCATGCTGTGTTCATTCATACAGACAAGAAGACACCTTTAAATTTAATTACTCAACAAAATCCCTGCCAAAATAAAATATCAGTAAACCATGCTTAATATTAGCCTTTTTCCCTAAAAAAAGGGAGAAATCCCTAAAAGTGGAAGCACTGGGCTCCGGTCTTGTGAGTATATTATAAACAGCCAGTGTGAATAAAAAAAAAAAAACTTATACGCGGGACGGCCCGCAGCGGTGATGCGGTGCGTTCCATATTTAAACATTTTTACAAATTGTTCTAACTTGTTAGTTCATTTTAAATAGGTACTACTCATGTTATTCAATAGGTATCAATAAAAATATAAACACAATTTTTTACTTTCCTTATATTCGAAATGAAAAGTAGAGTGTTTAACACGGGTGAAAGATATCAATTCCTACTCGGACTATAGCCGCCCTCGCTGCGCTCGGGCGTCTAAATACCTCGTATGGGAATTGATTCCTTTCCACCCTTGTATAACAATCTACTATTTCATATCTCATGCTCGGAAAGTAGTGTTTGTTTGATCCGAGTAGCGGGTGGGAGACGCTGCTTCCCGCTCTAGGGCGGGAAAAACTCATAGTAATTGCTTCCCGCCCTAGGGCGGGAATGAATTTTAAAAATAGAACTTATGCTTAGGTAGTCGGCTACGAACACAGATATATAGTATAGTATATTTCGAGAATAAATAAAAAAAATTAAAAGTTTAAAAAGTTCGTTACGTGCGTGAAAATGTCGTCCGATATACAACACATTCGGATGATGCGCAGACCGCAACTGACTAACCCCGAGACATGCGGCGTGATCTGGTCGGCATATTGAAGCACGCGCTGTAGGTGTAGTGTTTATAGTTTTGGAGAAAATCACTTGTTAATACTTACCTCTGTTAATTGTAGCCCCGGTCTCCCCTACTACTCATGTTATTCAATATCAATAAATATTTTAAACACTATTTTTTACTTTCCTTATATTCGAAATGAAAAGTAGAGTGTTTAACACGGGTGAAAGACATCAATTCCTACTCGGACTATAGCCGCCCTCGCTGCGCTCGGGCGTCTAAATACCTCGTATGGGAATTGATTCCTTTCCAGGGTTTGTATAACAATCTACTATTCTCACCACAATATAAAGTACATTTTCAAATGATCATAGGACAATACATAATAGTTTTATTTATACTGTGGGGGACTGGTACCTAAGCTAGGCGTAAGGCCTGTATTTCAGGACACCAGGGGGCCAAGTCTACTAATTTAAAAACGTCACAATGGTCTCTCGATGGTGAGTTTTTGACAGATTTTGTATGGCAAATCTGTCAAAAACTAACAATCGAGAGACCATTATGACGTATGTAAATTAGTAGACTTGGCCCCCAGGTCTCCACCCCTTTGGAAACAATTACATTTACTAGAGATTATGCACTCGTACACAAATGCGGTAAGTTATATAAAACCAGAAAGAAGAGAGTTTACACAATTGATTGTTACTTAATCTAAGGTTATACTTATTCTAAGGTTAGTATGTATGTGAAGGTGTGTGGTGTGCGTGGTGTGTGGTGTGTGGTGGTGTGTGTGTGCGTGTGAATGGGCTTGGTGTAACAAAAAATGGTAGGGAGTTGAAGGGCTGAACGAACTAATGTAGGTATATATCATAGTATATGTGTATGTATGTGTATGTAGTTTATAACCTATTTATGTACTGTTGTAAGTACCTATTTTAGTTGTAATGCATTATGATATTTTTTTTATTAAATTTTTCTTTGTTCCTCTCAAACAGAGCACCTGCCATCCAATTTCAACACCACCCTTGGTTGACTGGTAGAGAATGCCTAAGTCCGTATTTGTACCTTTTGTTTTTAGTGCGAAAAGTTTAAATAAATAAATAAAAAATCCAAATATTTTGAAAAGTTTTGGTTTTATGTCATGTTTCGACAAGTTCCTGATATGTGCGAATCCCTTCAAAAACTTTTTTTTTTCTGACTTCTCTACAATAATCTCTGTCAGGTTAGACTGCTTCAGTTATTTTCCGGTAAAAAATCCCTATAGTGATATCAGCCATGTTTTACATATTTTACTTTTGTTCCACAGACAATAGACAAGGGTAACGGCGTGTACAACATCATCTGCCAGAATGGTCCGGACGAGTGCTACGGCAACAAGCTGCATGCTTGTGCCATCGACCACCTGGGCAATATGACCAAAGCGGTGTTGTTCAACGCCTGCATGATGGATTGGTCAAGAATGGACGGTTCTGACGACCAAGCTGCTGAGGAGGTAAGCATTCATTGTAAGAAATTGAAAAAAAAAAACCTATCTTCGAAGTCGGTTAAAAATTATACTAAAACTTGCATTAATCAAAATAATATAATGCTTGATTATCGAGCAAGGAATGTCCAAAAATCTCGAAGCAGAATGTGTTTTCAATTCATAATATCATTTTATCAATTACTTACATTACTAGGATTTCATTCATCAACTTGTTGATCATGCAGGAGTTGTTTAACATTTGATTATTTGTTTGATTCTCTTTTTGATTGTTTTCTATCATAATTATATAAATGTATTATTTTCAGTGTGGAAAGACCATGAACGTTGACGCAGAGTGGATAAAGCAATGCGCAAAAGGAGATAAAGGAAATGCACTCCTGAAATATTATGGAGACGAAAGCAATAAGGTTGGCTACGTATACGTTCCCTACGTCTTGATCAATGGGGTGGAGAATAACCAACATCATTTCATGAGAGACGTGTGCGCAGCTTTTAAGGCACCACCACCAGAGTGTACAGAAGTAGTTTAAGTAATTCTAAGAAAAATTAAAGTAAATGTAAATTGTAGCTTTTCAACTGTGTGTTTTTAGTCCAAGAGATAGCCGTACTTTTAGTAAATAAAATATTATGGCTAACCATAATTAACAGGCACGAGAATGGTTGCTGGAGTCTTCTTGAAAGCATTTGACCATAATTATAATTGATATACGAGTACTTCGCTCCTAAAATTTGTTGTTTTAGTTTTGGTTTTGCTGGTGGCAATAATGAACCATCAAACCTGTTTAGATATTTATGAAATAGTTCATTATCTGGCAGGAGTAAATATTTTAAATCGTGCTTCATTCACCGTACACTTCCGAACTCCATATATTTCAGATATAAATTCCTCTATCTGTTTTTCCAAGCGACCATGTATCACTTGATCAGTACTTAGTTCAGTTCGGCTTCTTGTTATTCTAAATTTTGTGACAATTATTGCCACCTACTCTGAAACAGAATGATACCAATCGTCGATCGCGTTGATGTGCTAATAAATATTATGAAGGCGTAAAATTAATTGCTATTCTATTCTTATTCCAATTATAGTATAATAAATAAATAATAAAATAAAAATAAAAAAGCCTTTATTATTCCTTAATTATAAAAATAAATAAAGTTCTTAGAACTTAATAATATTAATAAACTAATTAAGGAGCCCTCGACGGGTATAGGCCTCCTCCAGTAATATCCAGTCTTGTCTGTTTTTGCTTTTTCAAGCCATGATTTGCCAATCAATTTAACTATCTCGTCTTGCCAACGCTCTGCTGGTCTACCTCTTGTTCTCTTTCCGTGTGGGCCTTTCCAAGCGGTTGTTTTAAGGGTCCACCTGTCGTCTTCTGATCGAGCCAGGTGGCCCGCCCATCTCCACTTCAGTGCTTGAGCGTGTTGAAAGGCATTTATGACTTGTCTTTTTTCTGATATATTCCAATTGTTTCATTATGTTAAATTTTAGTTTACCTGATTTATCTCCGTGTTTGTGTGTAGTATTTAAATATCTCTTTACTATAATTTTTTTCTGATTTTATTTTAGATTGAATTATTATTATCTATACGCGATCTATAATGCGATATATCTTATTTTGAATGTTTATAAGCACTTTCATGTTTCTAGTTATTTTGTTTGATGTTGATTTTATATTAGATTTATTTAGAATTACATATTTTGTGTGTTTCAACATTCTAAGTTCCTAACAAGAAACATTAAGTACCATTAGGTACCCTTAAAGATTAATATAATTATCTTTGTACCAAAGGCAATACAGAAATACCTATGTCGCATTATGCCACGCAATTATTAAAATGAATAAAATTAAACTAGTGGTGTTTTCTTATTATTATTTCCTTTATTTAGCTATATACATATAAATTACATTTTTAAATATTAAAATAAAAATAATAAAAGCTTATTATTATTCTATTTTTGTTTACATATCTCGGGACCGTGGGGTCCCGGTCCTTTGGAGCCTGCGTACGATGCGCCGAAGCCAACTCGTAGAGGCCCATTAGGCAATTTTTATCTTATTATTATTATTAATTTATTCATTCAAGTTACAATGACTCATACAATATTCAATACAATACACATACATCAAACGATACATTAACATTACAATACAAAAACCACAGTACCTACATTTAACACTTACACTAACACACCACTAATGGCCGACGACTGTAGGTGACGTGTGCAAGTCACTGCAGCGTCGTATACAACGTTATTTTTTATTCATTACTAACCTCTTAAGGGGTCATTGTACTCATCATTATAAACAACTTTTACTATGGGACCAAAGCTGAAATCGCGAAAAAAAAATACCTGTTCCCTACATTTTGACGAAATATGCGAACATAAATGTATATAATGTCTATGGGCAGTCGAGCCTGTCAGCTATCATCATATGTCCATTAAAAGCCAACCCAGTAGGTTTGTAATGTCAGTCTCAGTTTTAATGTTTTCATAATTCATATTAACATGGAGGCAAATAGTTCACATTAAAATTCAAATAAGCGAATTGGAATAATATATATTTTAATAATAATAATATGCTTAAAATAGTCTTAACACGCTCTCAGTCAAAATAATTTTTAAATATGGCGAACATTAGATAAATTAGATTTTTATAATGTTTAAATAGACGTTAAATTTATTGACACGCTTAAAAAAAAACATAGCCTAGTTTCATTTTAACATTGCATATTACTTCCCAATGATTTCATAACCTATATTCACATTCTCACATACTTTGCTTCCATATAAAGTAATAAGTAGCACTTACTTATGATAAAAAATATTTTACAATGCATTTGCTCGAAAAGGGCGTTTTCCAAGCAGTCAATTTGTGCGGAAAGTGTCACTTATTTTGACTAGGGCTTTTTACTTTTCTGTTTTTTTTAATTTTTGAATCCGTCGTCAGCCCGACGCAACGACTTTTTATTATTTATTTGAGAAAAGTTTTACAAATTAAATGATGATGATGATGTTGATGGCGATGGCGATGGCGATAGCGATGGCGATGACGATGACGATGGTCAGTCATTCAAAGTCAAAGTCAAAGTCGAAGTCGAAATCAAAGTCATGAATGATGTTTATATCATTTATATAGGTACGTCAGCCAATATTTCAGATGTTCAATCAATCTTCCTAGCCTTTTTCCCAACTATCTTGGGGTCGGCTTCCAGTCTTACCGGTTGCAGCTGTATTTTACATGGAGCGACTGCCTATCTGACCTCCACAACCCAGTTACTGGGTAATACGATACCCCTTGGTAAGACTGGTGTCAGACTTTCGGGCTTCTGACGACTCGTAACTACTGTCAAAGATCCACAAATGACAGCCGGGACCAACGGCTTAACGTGCTTTCCGAGGCACGGAGGAGTTTCGGTATTTGAAGATGGTCACCCATCTACTGACCAACCCTGGCAAGCGTAGCTTAACCTGATGGATCGATCCGTGCGGCAATATATCAGATGTTAAACATCTTAATTATGCGACTACTGTAAGGGTCGCTAGTTTTTTTTTGTTTCATCGCACAATGCATAGTAAAACGTTGTATGATACACGTGCGTCAGATGATTTCCAACTCGTGTCGACTTATACACTCGTCGGAAATCACCTACTTTCCGCACTTGTAGCATTATAAATAACTATTATTTCAATGATCAATCACGAAGTAGACACAAAAAAAACACTTATTACAAGTTTTGGAAAATACGAGTATAACCAACAACGAAGTACATTACTAGCATATTACAAACAAGATTTGTTATGTATAGAGCTTAAGCTTAATCTTTTATCAGAAGCTTATAAAAGTAATCATACTTACTCTGCTGCCGTCATTGCAACTCCAGCAAAACATCAGCGGCAACCTAAACAACCGAGGGGTACCCAGCGGCCCTCCGAACTAGTTCAAAGCTCGTTACCACCGGTAACAAGCCAAGGACAGGCCGATGAAGACGGCTTCATACGTGTGGAGAAAAAGAAGAAGAAGCCTGAAGTCGCAATCAATGCGGTACCGCATTGACTGGTCCGAACATGTTGCTGCGTCCCGCTATTCCGTCGACGCAGCTGTACGTGTCGCGCTTACATCACTCCACGAAGGCAGAGGAGATCGTGGAGTACATTGCGATAAAGACCAAGTTCACGTTAAGAGTCGAGAGGTTGGAATCGCGCCACAAAGTTAACTTTAAATCTTTTGTGGTGCGCGTTCCGACTCATCACCTGGAGACCTTCATGAGGGAAGAATTTTGGCCGAAGGGTGTCGTGTATCGGCGTTTTCGCGGAAGGTTACATGACACCCCGACTCAGCGCAATACGTCGCCGACTCAACGTACTACTTAGTTAATGTTTATTTTTTAATAATTTTATTATGTATTAGTTTATTATTATGTAAGAATATTTTGTGTATGTTATCTATGGGCCTTTGTTGCCTGATAATAAAGGAATTATTATTATTATTTTGTTTATATATGTTTAAATATCTCGGGACCATGGGGTCCCGGTCTTTTGGAAGGCGTACGAGGGGCCGAAGCCAACTCGCAGAGGCCCCTTAGACTATTTTAAATGGAATGAGGCACCAACCGACGATTATCCCTGTATGCACTATGCAAGTGCACCCAAGGACAACCCCCGGTTAGTGCAGGACTATTGCTGGATATGAAAACAAAGATATTGGTTTATGGGTTTGGATGGCTAAGTGAACTGGTTATTTAGAACTATGGAGAGACTATGGCCCCTGCCTGACCAATATTTTATATAACAAACACAGGTAAAATGGCAGGGGGTGACTTGCACACTCAATAATGGGCCCCCGAAAACGGTCGCTAGCACAAAGTGTCGTAACGACAAGGGGGCAACATGTCCTGAGGTGCTTATGAGGAGTGGAGCGGTATTCCACGGCTATCAGGACAATCCCGGAAGTACGGTAAAGACCCCTACCAGCATCTTACTGGAATACTTCCTTCCTCCGAGCACATTTGCTCTTGCGAATCTCCACTCAAACCGGCCAATAAAGGCAAGAATGAGGTGGGAGCTCTGTTCCTCGTCAGTGTTCACTCCAGCCGGCCAATAAAGGCAAGCCAGAGGTGAGGAACAAGACTTCTCCCGGGAGATAGGGTCCGTGGGGTCGCTACTGCCCAACAGCTCGCCACATGCTGCCCTGCGGGTTTTTGTATCTCTCTTGGTCTGGCTCCTTATCCCAGACCTGTTCCGGCAAAGTAAACTCTACCGGCACAGACCTAGAGTTCGGAGCACGCAAGCCCCACCACGACGTCAACGTAGAGATACGGCGATGGGGTTATTATTATTATTTATTTATATATGTCTACATATCTCGGGACCCTGGGGTCCCGGTCCTTTAGAAGGCGTACGAGGAGCCGAAGCCAACTCGCAGAGGCCCCTTAGACAATTTTAAATGGAATGAGGCACCAACCGACGATTATCACTGTATGCACTATGCAAGTGCACCCAAGGATAATCCCCGGTTGGTGCAGGACTATTGCAAAAAATGAAAACAAAAAAATATGGGGCTATGGGTTTGAGTGGCTATAGTGGATTGGTTACTTGGAACAATGGAAGGTCTATGTCCCCTGCCTGATCAATGTTATGGTATGCACGGATAAAATGGCAGGGGGTGACTTGCACACTCAATAATGGGCCCCCGAAAACGGTCGCTAGCACAAAGTGTCGTAGCGACAAGGGGGCAACATGTCCTGAGGTGCTTATGAGGAGTGGAGCGGTATTCCACGGCTATCAGGACAATCCCGGAAGTACGGTCAAGATCCCTACCAGCATCTTACTGGAATACTTCCTTCCTCCGAGCACGTTTGCTCTTGCGAATCTCCACTCAAGCCAGCCAATTAAGGCAAGAATGAGGTGGGAGCTCTGTTCCTCGTCAGTATTCACTCCAGCCGGCCAATAAAGGCAAGCCAGAGATGAGGAACAAGATTTCTCCCGGGAGATAGGGTCCGTGGGGTCGCTACTGCCCAACAGCTCGCCACATGCTGCCCTGCGGTTTTCTGTATTATTATTATACAGGTTCATCATCATCATTTCAGCCAAAAGACGTCCACTGCTGAACATAGGCCTCCCCCAAGCACCACCACTTGGACCGATTTTTGCTTCCCGCATCCAGTGGATTCCTGCGGCCTTCACAAGGTCATCGGTTCATCTTGTGGGATCCGAGGCCTTCCAACGCTTTGTCTTCCGGTACGCGGTCGCCGCTCCAGAACCTTTCGGCCCCATCGGCCATCTGTTCTACAAGCAATGTGCCCTGCCCATTGCCACTTAAGTTTGGCAATTGTTCGAGTTATGTCGGTTACCTTGGTTCTCCTACGGATCTCTTCATTTCTGATTCGATCACGTAGGGAAACTCCAAGCATAGCCCTCTCCATTGCCTGTTGGGTGACTTTTAGCCTTCTGATAAAGCCCATTGTGTGCGACCACGTGTCAGTGCCATAAGTCATCACTGGCAACACGCACAGGTCAAAGACTTTCGTTTTGAGACACTGTGGTATGTGGGACGAGAAGATATTGCGTAGCTTCCCGAACGCTGCCCAGCCGAGTCGGATTCGACGATTGACCTCTTTCTCAAAGTTGGACCTACCTAGCTGGACAGTTTGTCCTAGGTAAACATACTCGTCCACAACTTCGAGCGTAGCGTCTCCGATCTTCATGAGAGTGGATGTTACATGGGAATTTGACATAACCTTTGTCTTGTCCATGTTCATTTTAAGACCCACTCTTTTGGAGGCTCTACTAAGGTCATCGAGCATTGTACTGAGGTCCTCCATGGTCTCAGCCATTACAACTATGTCATCGGCAAACCGAAGGTTAGTGATATACTCGCCATTAACGTTGATGTCTAGCCCTTTCCAATCCAGAACCTTGAACACATCCTCCAGTGCAGCGGTGAACAGTTTCGGAGAGATAACGTCTCCTTGTCTCACATCTCGCTGCAGAAGGATAGGCTTCGAGGTCTGGTCCTGGAGTCGGACAGACATAGTGGCGTTTTTGTACAGACACTTTAGTACCTCGATGTACCGATAGTCGATCTGGCACCTTTGAAGAGACTGCAGTACAGCCCATGTCTCTATCGAAGCGAAGGCTTTCTCGTAATCCACAAACGCTAAGCAGAGAGGCTGGTTGTACTCTTCGGTCTTCTGTATAACTTGCCGCAGCGTATGTATGTGGTATACGGTGCTAAAACCTTTACGGAATCCGGCTTGTTCGGGAGGCTGGAAGTCGTCAAACCTGCGCGCGAGACGGTTCGTGTGATGGGCCTATAATTCTTAAGCAGGGCATTGTCACCCTTCTTAAAGAAGAGTACCACCACACCTCTGTTTTATGCCTTTGGCGTTTTACCCTCGAGTATGACGGAACCGAATAGCTTCTGGAGGGCCTTAAGAACGGGTCTTCCACCGGCCTTCAAGAGTTCGGCCGTAATTCCATCATCACCCGGCGCCTTATTGTTTTTAAGCTGCTTCAGAATCATCCTAATCTCGTACAAACTGACGTCCGGGATGTCTTCGGTATAGTGTCGGGTCAATCTTGGATCGTTTGCCAGATTCGTAACGGGGTTGCTGGTTGACGTGTATAACTGTCCATAGAAACTCTCGATCTCTCTCAATAGCTCAGGTTCGGCGGATACGATTCTGCCATCATAGGCAGAGTAGCTCTTCAGTTTCGCAAGCTGGCTCTGCCCAATAGACAGATCTCTTGCAAAAACCTTTGAGCCCTTGTTCCGCTCTATTGCGTCCTTAATACGGTTCGTATTACGAACGACCTGACCTGAGACACCGTAGATCAAATTTGTCCAGTTTCCTAATGTCTGGTTTGTAGAGGCACATTGTTTCTGCGCCATATAGAAGAACAGGTAAGATTCTTAGAGGCCTTGTAAACACTAACCTTGGTCTCTAGCTTGAGGTCATGGGATTTCCAGACACGATCATTGAGCCGTCCAATGGTCGCTGCGGCACTTGCAATGCGCGATGGTATCTCCGATGACAGGGTGTTATCATGCCGTATGTTGCTTCCAAGATATTTAAATTGCGGGACTTCCTCTACATAGATAGATAGAATATTCTTTATTATGTACACCATAAAAAGTACAGGTATAAATGGTTCCCCTAGTGGTTTCCCTTCTAGATTAAGTGTGGCTTTATCTGCTTCGCAGCCTCGGGGTGGTTGTTTGAGGACTTGCGTCTTGGAAGCAGTGATAACTAATCCAAATCGTTGACAGGATTGATGAAGTGCATCGACATGGCTTTGGAGATGCGCCATGTTGTCAGACATGAGGCACACATCATCAGCGTAAAGTATCTCCAGAATGGAAATCTTTTGCAGTTTCGATGTTGCTCTAAACCTAGAAATATCAAACACGCCTTTATCAGTCCGGACATTCAGTTGAATTCGGTCACCACATGTTGTTTTGTTGAGTAATGTAAATTATTTGCATACTATTGTATAGAATCAAGTTTTTTTTTTTTCTAACTGAACAGACAGCTGTGCTGCTGGGGAGTTTGTTGCGCCACTTCTTCTTTCCAGCAAAAGCACTAGGAAGTGGTGAAGGCCGGGCGTTTTTGGGGGACTGTCTTTTGTAATTTTGACGTTCGAAAAGTGCTGATTCTCAGCCTAGTTCGAATAAATGACTTTTGACTTTTACGACAGATCAGCGCTGAGTGCATCGGGATTCAAAACACCATTAAAATGTTCTGTCCATCGCATTATTACGTCGGTTGTACAGAAATCAGCACATCAAGTTACTACAATCTGTCAAATTTCTTTAATAGATTTTCACGTTTGTGGCTAAAGAATAAGGGTTCAATGTTGATTGGGAAAATTTGACAAATTGGATAGTAGATTGATGTGCTGGCGTCTGTACTTGTAACTCGGTGTGCCATGAGCTGTAGAGTAGCAACAGAGAGCCTCTTGTTTCGGTTTGTACGACGGGTCTTGAATTCTTGAAGATCTTGGATCCGACCGTATGGACAGTTTCCACGAACCCATCGTTATAGTCGTCCACGGAGCTCCCTAAGCACTCGAAACGATTCCGAAGTTCGAGCTGAAAGCTCTTGGGGTTTTGGTCTTGGACCGGTGCTGGGCGGAGCGTAGACTTCATCAGTCGAGATCTTTCCAGCTTGATATTTAAGTTCAATGTGCCTCTTACCATGCGGTGATAACTTCCGGTTTTCACCGCGTTGATCACAGTTCACAGACACATCGTTGAATACTTGCTTCTTCGTCGACATAATGAAGTCAATCTAATTTTTGTTGCACCATCATGGCTCTGCCAGATCCACTTTCAGTGTTCACTTTTCTGAAGAAGGAGTTCATCATAAAGAGGCCTTCCTTCTCCATAAAACTGGCCAGTAGGTACTCAATCCATACTAATATTATAAATTCGAAAGTAACTCTGTCTGTCTGTCTGTCTGTCTGTCTGTCTGTCTGTCTGTATGTTACCTTTTCACGGCTAAACCACAGAACGGATTTCGATGAAATTTGGCAAGGAGATAGATGGCATCCTAGAGAAGGACATAGGGTACTTTTTGTCTCAAAAATAACCCCCAAGGGGGTGATATAAGGGATGAAAGTTTGTATGGGAAACTCAATATTTCTAAGTTGGGGATATGGAAATTCAAAATGCTTTTGGTAAGAAATAAAGAATTACGCTTTTCAGCGTTTTTGTAAAATCATCCCCTAAAGGGGTAAAATAGGGGTTGATTTTAAAATTCACATGTATTATTGATTATTTTTGTTGTCTCTTATTTTTAAGAGATTTAAGGTGTGGGAACCGGATGCGGCACAGTTCACGGTGAGTCGGAACTGTCTGCGGTGATTGTGGCGATTGTGGTGATTGTGGTTCCAGTGAGTCGGAACCGAGTGCCGCACAGTTCACAGTGAGTTGGAACTGTCTGCAGTGATTGCGGCGATTGTGGTGATTGTGTTGATTGTGGTGATTGCGGTGATTGAGGTGATTGCGGTGATTGAGCTGATTGTGGTGATTGAGGTGATTGTGGTGATTTCGGTGTTTTCGGTGATTGAGGTGATTGCGGTGATTTCGGTGATATCGGTGATTATTTTTGTTGTCTCTTATTTTTAAGAGATTTAAGGTGTGGTTCCAGTGAGTCGGAACCGGGTGCGGCACAGTTCACGGTGAGTCGGAACTGTCTGCGGTGATTGTGGCGATTGTGGTGATTGTGGTTCCGGTAAGTCGGAACCGGGTGCCGCACAGTTCACAGTGAGTTGGAACTCTCTGCGGTGATTGCGGCGATTTTGGTGATTGTGGTGATTGCGGTGATTGAGCTGATTGAGGTGATTGCGGTGATTGCGGTGATTGAGGTGATTTCGGTGATTGAGGTGATTGCGATGATTTCGGTGATTATTTTTGTTGTCTCTTATTTTTAAGAGATTTAAGGTGTGGTTCCAGTGAGTCGGAACCGGGTGCGGCACAGTTCACAGTGAGTCGGAACTGTCTGCGGTGATTGTGGCGATTGTGGTGATTGTGCTACCAGTGAGTCGGAACCGGGTGCCGAACAGTTCACAGTGAGTTGGAACTGTCTGCGGTGATTGAGGTGATTGCGGTGATTGCGGTGATTGCGGTGATTGAGGTGATTTCGGTGATTCCCCAGTGAGTCGGGGTGATGAGTCTAAGGGTGTTGACCAGGAATGCGCGTTCGCTGCATGCTGGTGGTCAGGATACCCGCTGAGCCGTGGGTGCTGGCTGGCTGTGTAACTCGCCTCACGAAAGCTTGCGGGATTGATGATGATGACGTCACGCTGAAGTAGTTGCACGAAGGCTGCTTTGACGTTCAGTCTCAGGGTCACCAATTTAGTGGTATGAGGAACAGGGTGTAAAGTTCACTCATCCACCATAGAAAAGGGAGGATCCTCCGACAAGACGGGTGTTATGTCGGGCGGGCAACTGCTCATAAGTTGATTTCGGATAGTCTTATCTATGTCGTTCGCGTGGTAAATTCTAACTGCGCGATGCAGGATTTGTGTGACATCATGTCTTTCATGCGTAGTTCGTATGTGGCGGTGTAACCGCTACAAACATTACCTCCTTACTAATAAACGTTGTATAGCGTCTGTATAGTTAAACATATAGTGTAGTTACAAAGCTTTGTCTTCTTCTTTCGAATGTCAAATTACTGACGACTGAAAGAGATCATTTTTTCATTTTGAGGTACGCAACCCTAAAATGTGCCTGTTACTTTTTCATGCCGTAAGGGCTGAACGGATTTAGTTGAAAGGCGTATGGTCTTTTAACTAAATCCGTATAGGCCATGATCTGGGTTAGGATAGAGGATAATCTGAATCCCGGTAGTACGGTCCTGTGGGATATTTTCCGACCTTTACGCGGGCGAAGCCGCGGGTAAAAGCTAGTACTCAATATATTTATTGCTTCCACATGTGAACTTAGGTGGTAGGTTTAACAAAAATATGATCATTGTGGACCCTGTCGGGCACAGCAAAAGTAGGAGAGAGGAAGAGGGCTTTTCATTTGGTTTACTTAATTAGTACGTATTTATTGTAATTATTTTATAAAACTTGTAAGTTAAAATTTGTCATTTAAATAATCATTAATATCATAATAGCATTTAAATAATAGGAATAGTTTTAATTTATTTATAAATGTATTAAATTTTTGTTCATTTTTGATTAATTCTGGTAATCTATATCTATATCTATATCTATTCTATACATATAATAAAATTGTAGAAAAGTGGTGTCTGTACAATGGAAATATATGAAAAAAAAATAGCAGGGGTTGTTATTATATCGATGCTGAACCCGAGATTGTAATTAAATTTTTTTTTGTCTGTTTGTCTGTTGGTCTGTTTGTCGGTTTGTCTGTTTGTCTGTGTGTTTGTGCACGCTAATATCAGAAACGGCTTATTCGATTTAGATGCGGTTTTCACTAATATATTGTAGTAAGCTTCACTTAACATTTAGTGTTTATTTCATGTCAATCGGTTCATAAATAAAAAAGTTATGTCAATTTAAAGAATCACATCGAACATTTGTTATAGGTTAGGCATTTCTTTCCTTGATTTTCGGTATACTTATCTTAATTTTTATTTAGGGTTTGTATATAAATATTATAAGTATTTATTATAGGTTAGGCATTTCTTTTCTTGATTTTCTTTATTAAGTATAAGTTTATTAGCTCAGGTTAGTAATTAATTTTTCTAGCAATTCTTTTGTTTTATAAAGTTAGTAAGTACCTACGTTTGGTTTACACGTCTTAACACTTATTACTTAAACTGTGACAATTTTAGACTGTATAATAATCTGTAAGTATTTATAATTTAATTGTTTACGATAGTACGTGTTTACTAAATAACTGTGTGTTAAGTAGTAAGTACTATTTTATTGTAAGAATGCCTCGAAGAAGATCCAACCTCTCCCAATGTAGCAGAAATGCTAAAACGATGAGATAAGTTCGATCACAGGAATCTGAGGAAGGTCGTGAGGCAAGGCTCTCTGCAACTCGGGAATATCAGGCTAGGTTTCGTGCTGCAGAAACTTCGACTCAGCGGGAATCTCGACTGAGTTCAAATCGTTCTCGAATGGTCGAGGTTGCGAATTTTTTTTTTCATACTAATGGGGTCAAGTCATGAAAAAGGTTGAAAAACACTGCCCTACATTAATCCTACTAATATTATAAATGCGAAAGTTTGTGAGGATGGATGGATGGATGGATGGATGGATGGATGTTTGTTACTCTTTCACACAAAAACTACTGAACGGATTTTGATGAAACTTTACAATAATGTAGCTTATACATTAGAATAACACATAGGCTACAATTTATAAAGATTTTATGTGATTTGGCCATAATATAACGATAAGTATCAAGTAAGTCGGAAAAATTCCTGCCCTCTGAGATCTATCTTTGCGTGCGCTGCCTTTTTTTTTTTGGGCGGTTAATCATCCAATGACTTCTCCCGCTCTGGGCGGAGCGGAAGGGCGTGTCAGACTCTTACTGACTAAAACCCACACGTGTTCCTTCGATCCTTGATATCTCTTTGAGGCGCGTGTGGAACACGATGCGCCGTCGATGCCCGTTGCTCTCCGTCCGCAGGCCCGCGCCTACGGTGGCCGGAAATCGGCTATCAATTCCCGACGCCCGGGACGTCTCCTACGGCGGCGGCGGCTAGGGCTGGTAGGGCGCGGCCTTTGCCACTCCCTCGCGCGCTCCACCTTCTCCTTCGCGAGCATTACTGCTTTGCAGAAGGAGGTGACGGCTTGCCATGCCCTGTCGCTCCGCACCATGGCCTGAACCAGGGCCGTACGCGAGAGGTCACCGCCGCCGATCGCCTCCACGAGGACACGGCGGTGGTCCACCCAAGCCGGGCAGACCTCCACCGTATGCTGCGTGCGCTGCCTAAACCGTTAGAGTTACATGAAGAAAATGTATTGTGGGATTGTTTGTCTTAAAAAGTTCTAAATTAAAGTCCGCGACAGCATCTACCTTTTATGTGGAAGCCTTTATAACCAAAATAGTGAGCAATAATAGTACATTATGATACGAGTGTGATGCAGTATGCACTCGGCTAAATTATCGCGCTCGCCTTTGGCTCGCGCGAATAATACCGCCTCATGGGTAATGACCAATGCGCACGCGTTTCATACGACGTTTTTCAACACTTTTGCGAGGAAAGAAACCGTCTTGTTGTAAGAACTTATGCTACAATAACGTAACTTTAGAGAAATGATACATTTAGATTTATAAAGTTCAACTGACCTTTGTTGCCAGGTACTGACTATCCACTTCCTGTAAAAACGTTTCTACGTCGGTTCGTATTTTTCTTAATATGTAACCTGCAGTAACCACACAACTTAAACGATAACAAATATTTATGAAAAATGGCGCGCTGGATTTTTTTTCGGGTAGCGTTTCGCGCGCAAGGCACTGACAAAACCGCTGAACAGCCTACCATCACGTTCGGTCGGAGGTGGAGACAAAATTTTAAACTTGGAAAAATTAGTTTTAGCTGCTAATTATTACTAATTATTCTCTATCGAGAGAGAGTGAGAGAGAAAGTGCGAATTTGGTCAAATGGAAAATACAGTATGGCGATTGTGAAAATTTTCTCATTTTTCGTCATGGGTGGCGTTTTGGTAATTTTCGATCATGCTAAAACCGATAGTGAGGTCAAAATGTTAATCCAAGATGGCGGCTGTGAAAATTTTCGTCATTGGTCTCGTTTTCGTAGTTTTTGATGGTTCTAAAGCCAACAGTGAGGTCAAAATGTAAATCCAAGATGGCGGCTGTAAAAATTTCTCATTTCGCATTTTTCTCACCCATGACGAAAAATGAGAAAATTTTTGCAGCCGCCATCTTGGATTTACATTTGACCCCACTATCGGCTTTAGAACCATCGAAAACTACGAAAACGACTCCCATGACGAGAAATGAAAAAAAAAATTACAGCCGCCATCTTGGATTTACATTTTGACATCATTATCGGCTTTAGAACCATCGAAATCTACGAAAACGACACCCATGACAAAAATGAGAAAAATTTTGCAACCGCCATCTTGGATTTCCATTTTGACCTCACTATCAGCCTTAGAACCATTGAAAACTACGAAAACGATACCCATGACGAAAACGGAGAAAATTTTCGGAGCCGCCATCTTAGATTTCCATTTTGACCTCACTATCGGCTTTAGAACCATCGAAAACTACGAAAACGATACCCATGACGAAAAATGAGAAAATTTTCGCAGCCGCCATCTTAGATTTCCATTTTGACGAAATTCACACTTTCTCTTTCTCTCTCTATCGAATTAGAAAAAGACAGACGCAAGAATGAAGCCGCGTTAAAGAACTTCGTTCCAAAAACCTGTTTACTTTGTCACACTATATTAAGTCGCAATAAGAAAGACATGTCGTGCCTTGATAGTACTTACTAATTCCATACTGCCAGATTGCCATGTCATTACTCCGACTAGTAAATAGTTATCTATGGCGCACATTACCGCACTAGTGCGATTATGTAAAGAAAAAAGCACGTGTCTATAATACACTGCATTATGAACCTAAAAGCGGTTAGATAAGAGCCACTTTACGAGCAACTGTGTTGAAAATACAGTTAAATTGAATACTTTTTTTACATTGCATATTTTAGAGTATTTAGTTAATTCTTATCAAAATAAATACCTTCATCGCTTTTGGTATTTAATGTAGATAAAGTTTGTCTTTTACACTAAGTAATTTGGACAAATAGTTTAAAAGTTAGAACGATAAGAATGACCTGCGATATTGAGTCGACGGCGCACAGAACGAGGGTGGAGGGGCGGGCCAGCCAGGGGATGACGCGCCAGAGCGCCAAGTTAATAATTATGTTCGAGAAATAACGCAATTAATTGTTGAACTGTCAAAATGAAACCCATTGCTATTGTAAGTGCTACGCAATTACCCCGCTGATTTAGGACATGTTACACGTTCCTGTGGGATAATTTCCGACATCCACGCGGGCGAAGCCGCGGGCAGAAGCTAGTTTATTATATATTTTAATTGACATGGCTAGTGTACTCGTTGAGTACATTTTCAACTTAGAGCCTGGTAAGTTTAACCTATTTTTATGGCGTAATGTATATTTAGACTGTTTGTTTTAGGTAACCCCGGTGGTTCCGACGTCCAACTCCAAATTGCCCCACTCGCAGCTCATCATCGTTTCGTTTTCCCAGTTTCGCGTTGCAGTCCCCCATGACAACGGTGAAGTGAGTTTGAGAGCCATGCATGGCTCTAGAAATATCCTCAACATGGTGTCCACCTCATCGTCGGGGTGTGACGAGGTCGTTATACAGGTTATGTGTCTATAATTAATAACATTCTATAAGTTGATTATGCAATTGATAACAATTATTCAATTTACGCAATTGAAAACAAAATGCTCCTACAAGTGTGCCCAAATCCAGGGTAGTAGCAAGCTATAAGTATCTTATAAGCGTTAAATAATGGTCTTGTGGATAGTCACAATATAAATATTGTGGGATAGTTTTGGTAGTTGGGTACCTAAGCTTCACATTTGAAGGACACCTACTAAAAATAACACCACTTTACAAATGATTGCCTATACAAGTAAACAAAACATGCAACACTTGAACCTGATATAATTGACAGTGCAAAGCGTAGACCTAAAATAAACTAAGACCAGTTTCTGCCTAGTTAAATATAATTCTCAGAAAACAGGTAAATCAGATAATGACGTGTACCTACTCTGAGCTGTTTCTGTCAAGTCGGAACAACCAGTAAATGGGTACTGCCATAAAAGACTACCAGTTTGTTTCCAGTTTTAACTCTAGTGCCATTCCGAAGGCTTCAGGCCCGAGTATTATTTACCTTTATGTTGGGATTCTACGAGATGAGTGCATTGTTCAAAGAAGCTGCACGCAGCTTTAGTACTTAAATTAGAAAAATCAGGATAGAAACAAGCACGTTTGTAAAAATTGTTTGCTAGTTGCTCCTGCATAAGTACTTTGATGTTGCAATCTATTTGTTTCTACATCATGTAGGTTAGGTACTAAGTAAGTAATAGGAGTATGTAAGGAGCGTAGCAAGTGGCGTTCTATAGTTTCTGCCTACCCCCTTAGGCTGCCTGTCCACTGGAGCGGAGAGGAGAGGAGAGGAGCGGAGATGTGCCAATATTAACCAATAGAATCTAAACTCCGCTCCAGAGGTGCGATTAAAACAACATTTTTTCGTCGGTTATTAAAAAAAAAATCCGCTGTTCCATAGATTTTGACCGCGTAGGTATTGCACTTTTCTATGAAACAGGCCAGCAGATTTTTTTTTAATAACCGACGAAAAATTTCAACGGGGGTTCAGAATAACAGGCTTCGCGTCGATGTCCCTGACGCCCTGTATATGTACCTATACTATAAAAAAGTAAAATTTGTGAGTTTGTATGATAATTGATAATCTTCGGAACTACGGATCCGACTCCGAAAATTCTTTTACTAATGGGAAGCTACAGTATTGTCAAGTGTCCTAGGATATTTTTGTTAACAATAATAAAATACACGCAGACGAAGTCGTGGGGAGAAGCTAGTAATTACTCAATAAACTAATGAGAAATTCCGTTCACGCTTGATTCAACCTAAATAAATAGAGAATTCACCAGATAAAACCGTTTCCCTCTTGCCTGTTAGGTACATCTAAAGAAGGCTTTCTTCGTAGACAGCAACAATCCCAGTGTAGCCCACATCAAGACAAAGGAGAATCGATTCCCGCCACGGAATAGCGGCATTCGTATGTGTCGAGCACGAAGCAATGTAGCCGAAATCCTAAATGGTTGAAACTATTGTTCTGTCGTACTTACAGCTCCACAAACTTGCTTTTGAAGGCTCCCGGGGAATTGTCGGTGCATGTGGACACTTTCCCACAAGCCTCCGTCGCGTCGTCGCCTCGTCGACCCGTCGCGTCGTCGTCGACGGGACTCTTGCCAAAATGTAACACTTTATTGTTCTCTGTCTTTCGTTCGTGCTACGAAATGATAACAGTTTCACCTCTTGCATCGTCGCAGCTTAGCTGATAATTAATTTGTGTTGATTGTCTTATTTCACAATGAAAGTGTTTTGCTAATTAATAATATAGGCAGATACTATTCGCTGAGCAGTTGGTTCCGTTTGTTAAGAGTTTTCAGTTGTAAAAATAACCTGATTTTACTAATCAGGTTATTGGTTTGTCTGCCAGCAATACCAAAATTCTATATAAAATAATACATTTATTTCTCTTTTCAATTGTGTTTTTGCAGTCGGGTTTTTTTGTTTTTTTAATTAAATTATGTACATTGATTAATCAAGTTCCTTGATTACTGATATAACTCAAAGAGTGCGATCCAACATCAATTGCTATGCAATCGTGTAAGGCGTTTTACATGTAAACATTTTGGTAGGAGGAAGTGAACATGGACATTAACAAACGTGTTTTCTACTGTTAAAAAATACATCTTTTTGTATCGTATTAAAAACAATATTATTAAATAAGAGATCTACACGGAAAGCGTGCTATGCACCGGCGACGTGCGTCGGTGAATCATGTTACAAGCATTTATTGAATTCGTTTCGTTATGACTAAGAGAGCATTGTGACCATTGGCCATTGGCCATAAACATTATATTTAAAACCACACGCGATAAAACTGAGATACATTGTACCCAATGAGTAATAAAAACAGAAAATATTTAAAATGTTTGATAGAGAACTAACCACGATAAGACAAGTTTCATTCCCTTATTATTATGAAAATTGTATTAATCAAACGAACTGTTTACTTACACTTCTGAATACCAAAGTTGGATGCCCAATGGGAATCAAAGTAATTAATACTCAGGGCATTGTTCAAACAAAGTCTTCGTTCCACGGTGAATACCCTAAGGTCCAATTACTTGAAACAATGTCGTCATATTACAAGTTGGCAGAATGGTTCTTTAACAGTTAAGGACGCAGCCGTTATCTATATATAGAACAAAACAATTGTATTGAAAGAAATGGAGCTTCTTAATGACACAGATTAGGTACAAATAAAACGTTGTACAAGTAGGTACGTTCGCTGTTAAAAGCCTTTAATTAAACGCTTTGCTTTTTACAAGCGGCCGCTTCAAACTGCTGCAGTGAAATATAATTGTAAATGTTCTGTATTTCCGTCGGCAATCGAAACACCTACATAGTTTCATACTGAGTTTTACAATTTCATTTTTGACAAACAGTTAAGTCTAGTGCCTGTAGGTATATTAGTTTAACGTTGTAAGTAGTTTCGTGAATATTTTCGACGCTAAACGCAGTCACGCAGGTAAGGGATCAAAACAAAAAAAAACCATAAACAACTATTGAAATAGACAGCATTGCTATCTAACCTCATAGGACCTCTTCAGTAGAATATTAATTTTCCTCTTCACAAACGTGCTAGTTATATTAAACTTTAACAAAATAAACACAATCTAAAGGAAAAATACTCTACTAAACAGTGGTTTTAGTACAATTGTGTGTAAAGTGTTACGCTGACGTCACTGGTACGTGACTCCGCAGCACACCGATACTTTGATTGACACGAATCCGCAAATGAAATCGACAACGACGAAAAAACTGTTGCAAAAACTTATTTAGTTGTACGACTGTACATAACGTGAGTTTTCACAGTTAAATGAAACAGGTGGTTCATATAAAAATGTGTCGATTTCTTTCAACAGTAGGTATAGAAGTCATTATAATAATAATAATATAAACTTTATTGATCCAAGTCCTTACAATATGCTTAATATCTAGCTAAAGTTTACAATAATTTAATAATTTACAATAAAAGGCGCACAAAAGTTTAAACCCTGACTCCTAAACTAGGAATACCTATGACTTAGGAGTGTGTTCTACTGCCACTTGTACAAAATAAATACCTACAAATACAAATAATTTATTTTCTTTCACAAGTTTTGTACTGCATCTAGTACTATAAACCCTTATGGAAAAAAATAGGAGCTATAAGTAAGCTGTTATTATACAAAATAATATGTATATTATTAAGTAATGACTAAAGTTGAAGAGAAACATAAAAAAAAGCTTAAGTTTAAATTAAAATTAAAAAGTAAAATGAGTGTGTGCTTGATTCTGTATGTGTGAGTGGGAACCGCTTGTTTTGTTCGCGTGTTTATTATCAATGTGAGTGACTTTGTTATACGCAGAAATAAATAAGAATCATACGCCAAACCATATGATGCATGACTCTACCGGATAGGATTGTAACCAGCTGTCACGTTTTTATCAGTGCTGTGTCCGAAGGAAAACATAATAGAAATAGTGATCATACTGCTCGTGATTTTTTGTTAAACATATCAATAACCTGAAATAGGTCTAGATTTTAAAGTCGCTCTCAATTCATATAATATAAATTTTACGGTTGTACCACTTTCTTCCTAGCCGGGTTAGCCCCGGCCGGATTAACGCCGATCGAAGTTCCAATGAACTTCTCGAGACTAGCACAAACTCAAATTAGGCTTCAGCAGTTACCGGCTACGATATTTTATTAAAACTTCAATATTATCGCAAATGGCCGGTAAGTACCTAACCGGTACTTAAATGACTGTTTTCTTTTCTATGCATGACTTTTCTTTTCCATGTAAATAATATGCTACGGAAAGGTTAAAAACAATGAAACACGAAATTCTCACAATACGACTCATTCATAAATATTTCCTACAACATTTAAATATCTAAAATCCACTGACCCACTAACGAATCTAAATACGAATAATTGCATGCAAATGTATGATTGCAAAAAAATAATTAGCAAACTTGTTTGACAAGCTTGTGTTTTAAGCAGTAGTAATGTGCAATGCGAACCTTTTGAAACAGCCAGCAGTCGAGGAGTACATCGCAGCGAGTAGCGAGGAGCGAGAGCGACGCACTTCCGTGCAGGGGCCTAGTTGCACATTCCCGATTATTATGAGCTTTGACAGACCTTGCATGCTAATTAAAAAGTTTGCCTATAAAACAAAAAACTAGCGGCACATCGCCCGCGGTGCTGCAGAGCTGTTTCATGCAGTTCGCTTGTTTTTGTTCGAAAATGAACCTGCGTAGAGGCACCTATGTGTATGCTCGCCGCAGCACAGAGTTTATAGAACCGTTAAGTAATATAGATGTACTTATGATAAGATGAAGGTTTCGTAGAATTACATAGAGGCATTATACTTACGGACATACGTTTTTAACAAAAAGGTAAGTATACACACATACATAAATTGACGTCACACTGCAGCCTATTCATACGTATGGAGGTCCCCCTATTCACTGGTTTACGCTATAATAGTTCATTAAAATAAAAAACCTTGACTTCGCAATTGAAATTGGACACCGCCACCGCAAAATCTGACGTACAAAGAAACGAATAGAAACGTGGTATTTTCTAGAAGTAACATAGCTCATATATCTATGTTCTAGTTTTTACAGATGTAAGTATTCATGATCATATTATTATGTAGTTATAAACAATGCTTCGAAATTAACCTAAGAAAGTTTTAGTGGTAAATTATTCTCCTCGTTATATCAACTTTTGTTCTAATATTGCGGGACAGCCTACTTAGATTTTTGAAGGTAAGATCTTGTATTTCCAGAAGACTTAGCACAACCCTGAAAGATTTGTTCTTCAATATCAAATTGCACAGTTATTCCCTTGCTAGCTACGTAGCCAGTAGGTAGATACTTACAAGTTGCATCCGCGACAATTGATTTTCCAAAGTGCCAGTATTTCCGCAGATTTCCTTTTTAAATGGCTTTCTACTGTAAAAATACAGCAACATTAATAAAGTCTGGTAGACAGAAACTGTCTCTGAACGTAAATCACTGGTGGTGACAGGTGAGGCATTCATATTACTCATACATTTTGGCGGCGTCCTTTGGAAAATACATTCATAACTACGTACTTTTCTTAAGAGTGACGTAAAAATAATAGTTTGTTACGTAAACTGAGTCTCAACATATTTCACGTTGATGTTATAAAGGCGAGAGTCTGATCTTACTTAGTTCGTTCGAAGCGTGTGCTAATATTCGGTCGATTCTCAGCAAAAAAAGGAGGATGAATGGAAGATTATAAGTATTTTCGCGTGCTATCGAGTGATGGCATGACGGATGACGCACGCGCATAGCGAGGCTGCCACAAGGCCAAGGTCCTCTATGTAAATCCCATGATATGATTGGTCCATGATAAACACCATTGTTTGCGCACCGCACGGTCAGCAACGTTAATCAGTGAGATAATGAGATAACAACCATGCTGACGATGACACCACACCGTCTGCACGAAAATATCAGGATGAGTATTATTCTTAGAAAAGAGCAGTAAAGTAATACTATCTGTAGCTTGTAAATTATAGGAATTTATTTATTAAAGTGTTGAAGAATCTTTATTAGACTACATTTTATGTTTTCTGTAATAAAATCTTCCTAGCCTTTTTCCCAACTATCTTGGGGTCGGCTTCCAGTCTAACCGGATGCAGCTGAATACCAGTATTTTACATGGAGCGACTGCCTATCTGACCTCCACAACCCAGTAACTGGGTAATACGATACCCCTTGGTAAGACTGGTGTCAGACTTTCGGGCTTCTGACGACTCGTAACGACTGTCAAAGATCCACAAATGACAGCATTTTATGTTTTCTGTAATAGCTCTGCTTAATTTTACTTTAACTCCATTTGAAATAAGATTAGACATTAGTTGGTGGCATGACCGCATGGCAAAATAATGCCAGCTGCAGTAAACAGTTGGTATTTTAACCACTTTTTTGCTTTTAATGCTATCCTTATGCCTACGGTATAGAAGACAGAATCGGTTGAACGGACTGTAACAAAGGTTTGTTTAAATGTCTAATCTTATTTCAAATGGAGTATATCAATTCCAATTATGCAAAAAAGCAGAAGCAGATGATTCACGATTGTTGCAGTAATAGTTCGTTTATTAATTTTAAAAGACAGCTATGATGAATCCAACCCACTTATGAAGAAGACGTCTTAGATGTTCAGCCATTGAATCACCAACCCTGTCATCTATGTGTCATCAACTCATCACGGGTAAGTAAGGTAAATAGCGGGACATAGCAGACCTAGACCTTCCTGTAACTGACACAACATCTTATGAATCTATGATCCACAATAAATGATTTGAATTTGAAGGTGGTAATATGTTCAATTATTTATTGGTACACCTCTGATCAACCCTTCGGGGAAATCAGGCGTGATGTTAGGTTGATTTATTGATGATGAAGATTAAACTTTAGAAGTAATAAGTATCAAAAATCCAGACATGACACATGTCAAGGGTCTTGTGAGGTATTATTATATTCCTCACACATTTTCTTCGCTGAGTTTTGTGTTGTTGAGAAAGAGAGGCAACAAACATAATAATACAAAACTAAATTTTTAACGAAACAGACGCAAGATACATAGATAGAGTACGCGTAAACAGTGGAACAACGCAAACTAAGGCATTAGTGATAAAACCTTGACCTAGACCCCTAGATCATTTTCATATAAGGTGAAAGCGCCAAGGTCTCCCGCTAAATTCAAATTTTCTTACGTTATTTGCCATTTGCAGGTCAGTAATACGAGACTATTTGACTACGAGACTATTTGACTACGAGACTATTTGACTACGAGACTATTTGACTAGGTACGAGATTATTTGACTATGAGACTATTTGACTACGAGACTATTTGACTACGAGACTATTTGACTACGAGACTATTTGACTACGAGACTATTTGACTATGAGACTATTTGACTACGACACTATTTGACTACGAGACAATTTGACTACGAGACTGTTAGACTACGAGAATATTTGACTACGAAGCCAATTTGAACTTAGTTGTATTGGTGATTTTAATGACTACAATTCTGTAAATAGATATTTGTTATGGTCGCGAATCATTTTTTTATCAACATGACGCTGACTTGCAAATTTTGAAAAATGTTATAAAATATGAATTTCGCGGGTTATTTTACCACATACCCCTTGAAAACGTATACCATCCCACCTATACTTTACAAGCAACCTGCTTTACCATGGAGGACTACAACAATTCAAGTTTCCATGGGGTCGCGGTCGGTTGACCTTCCCATGGAAAGGTAATCGAAGCGAGAACAAACAACAGATCATTGCTAGTCCGTCATTCTGTCTTGCTAATCGCACACATCCTTTGCAGGGCTTTTATGGCTTATAAGTGTAGTTATTTACATAGAAAAGTACACTGTTGTATATGAATACTTTTGTGCTCCACCATGATCCTTTCCTCTTGGGGGGGACATAAACACTAACATTAACATAATTAGGAAAATCTTATCAGCCTAGGGTAATTTAGGAAAAGTGTATAGGTATAAGAATATTTAGGTTTTACATTTCAAAAATAAATAGAAGAATCCCCAAATATTTATTATACCATACTCCATTTTTTTAATAAGATTAGACATTTAAACACACCTTTTTTTACAGTCCGTTCAACCGATTTTGACTTCTATACGGTAGGCATAACGATGGCATTAAAAGCAAAAAAGTGGTTGTAAAACAAACTGTTTACTGCAGCTGCTATTTGTTATGCCAACAACGTAATAGAAGTCAAAATCGGTTGAACGGACTGTAAAAAAGTGTCTAATCATATTTCAAATGCGAGTTATAGGTACTTGAATAACTAATAGATAGGTACCTACATATGCTGCTATTCAGTCATAAAGGACAGACAACGCGCACTCTAAAGATACGAACATGAAATTCAAAGGAAATGTTCCTCAGAGGGCGCAGAGCTATATTTAATAAGTAAGAATTCTTGGAAACTCTACCCCTGAGCGGGTCTAAACTCTAAAGTTAGTTTGCTAAGAAGTTGTCGCTCAAATTCCAGCCAGTTAAAGATAAAACTATAATTTGTATACCCACTTACTGTGACATTTATTAATGTATTTACTCAACATTACAGTAACAGCCCGGAGTCTGGATTTGTGCCCGCTTGATGGCAATAGGCTCGCCCTCTATTACATGGGACTTCAACATACCTAACTGGCGAACTGTGGGTGTACTATAATGTACTGTACACAACCTACAACTCTGCCTAACCCTTTGGGGAATACAGGCGTAGGTAATGATAATGATATATGTTATGTTACTGTGACATTTAGTAATGTTATCTGCGATTTTAATAATATTAATGGTTGTTGTACTGTCTTTCAATAAATGTAGTACATTCACGACGCGTTAACTAAAAGGGAGTGACGCCCTGCTTGTAGTATTAGCACTACTGGATGCTGTGTGTACCGAAATAGCTATGTTAACTGTGTAGGTTATTTCATGACATAATACGTATTTGAATACCAATATACAGTTAGTTACCCACGCCCTTTACAATACACCAATTCGTAATATCTCAATTTCTATTAACAAATAATACATGCAGTGTAAACAAAACAAGGAAAAAAGAGGGTGTATTGTATCCTCCCCTGTTCCTGGCAGTCTGCCCACAATACGTGTGCCCGACGCCACGTGCGACCCCACCGAAATGAGTTTACTAACAATATTGCACATCCATCGCGCTACAGACATGTTTGACCAAATTCTATGCAACTATCGATTTTCCTTTGAACATGTACTACTGGAAGAGTCGCTTTTCAAGAGAACCAAAAAAATAACAACCACTAGTACAGTGCCACTTCCATACCTATTTGAGTTTTTTGTGAAATGTTTATTAATCACAATAATATCCTGACTGCTCCCGTATACTCGTACGGGGTGTCAGGGACATCGACGCGAAGCCTGTTACCATTTTTTTTTTTTTTGGGGTGGGAAATCATCCAATGACTTCTCCCGCTCTGGGCGGAGCGGAAGGGCGTGTCAGACTTTTACTGACTAAAACCCACCCGTGTTCCTTCCCTTACCTAGACCAGGGCCACGGTTTCCCCTTAGGAAAGCCTGTTACCATGGGTTCAGTACATGATTCTGAACCCCACTGCGTTGAAATTTTTCGTCGGATATTAAAAAGAAAACAGGTGTTCCATACATTTTGACCACGTAGGTATTGCACTTTTCTATGAAACAGCAGATTTTTTTTAATAACCGACGAAAATTTTCAACGCAGGGGATTCACAATCATGTACTGAATCCATGGTAACAGGCTTCGCGTCGATGTCCCTGACACCCTGTACTGTATATACCTAGTCACCTACCTTATGTCTGCTTAGTGTGACCTAATTTTGTCAATGTAAATTATAAACTACGAACTAACAGTTGAATGTTGATGATACCCCGGAGCAATTTACACTACTGAATAAATATTATATTATATGTATAAATAGCTCTGTATGGCCTATGTAGGTAAAACTCTGTTTATCACAGAACGCCATGAGTACAACAATAGCGTAGGTACTAGGTACCTATTAATAATAACAATTAAGTTTACTTATAGCTACACAAAGAGTTGGATTATAATATTTCTACTATATACATATATTATTATAAATGTGAAAGTTTGTTACTCAATCACGCAAAAACGGCTGAACGGATTTAGATGAAATTTGGTACACAGATAGTTTATAACCTGGATTAACACATAAGATACTTTTTATCCCAGTAGTACGGTCTGGTGGGAAAATTTCCGACCAACGCGCGGGCGATGCCGCGGCCGAAAGCTAGTTTATAATAAACATAATTTCAGTGTATTTAGGTCCATAACTCCGCATTGACATAACAATTACACAGCAGTTATGTATCTAATATAGTTTAGTTATAGGTAACTCTTCCGTAGTTACCGAGAATAGAAACGTTTATGGTTATCATAATAACCAGGACGCATCATTCGGATTATTATAGGTTTACCTACATTTCAGTATTTACAGCATGTATAAGAAAGGTGTGGTCACTTCAATACCTACTTTAGTCAAATACTAGAATTATCAACTGACAGTACAGACACACACGCACACACACACAAACGCACCCTCACACACACACCCTCACACAGGCCTGGGACAGTTGATCATTTTGTCGCGATTTCCATGTTGGTCCCATGAAGAACGTTGTTCAGTTTGATGGTATGTACCACACCCTAAAATATGACCGAACATTATTATGTATAGAATGCCATCCAAGTGGACCAGAATGAATGCATTCCACCCAGAATACATAATATTATTTTATGAACTCAACTCGAAGAAAGATTTGACGTTTATCCGTGAGACGTTCAGGGGCCAGTCTACTAATAAAATTTACAAACGTCACAGTGGTCTCACCATTGTTAGTTTTTGACAGATTTGCCATACAAAATCTGTCAAAAACTCACAATGGAGAGACCATTGTGACGTTTGTAAATTAGTAGACTTGGCCACGGTTAGTAGACCTAGACATAACGTATCATAATCATAACATTACGCCTCTATTCCCCGAAAGGTTACATAGAGGTGTATCTATAGTACACCCATTCCCCATTTCGCCAGTTATGTTTAAGTACAGACACCAGCACATCAACCTACTCCACTATGTCAAATTTTCCCAATCAACATTGAACCTTATTATTTAGCGATAAAGTTGAAAATCTATTAAAGAAACTTGACAGATTTTAGTAACTTGATGTGCTGGCGTCTGTACCATGTAATAGACGGCGAGCCTATTTCCATCAACCGTGCACATATCCAGACTCCGGTCTGCTACTGAGAAATTCCAGATGGAACAGCCCAATAACACTTTGCTAAACCTGGGAATCGAATCGAGGATCTCTTGCTCAGCAGTACCACACTTGCTACCACTAGACCAACGAGGCAGTCACTATGAATAGAGCTCAGACAAAAAAAAAACCAAGACATAGTGCTGTCAACAGAGAAGTTAAGCCGGTTTTGTAAACATGTGTGCACTTAGTGCGGTGTAGTTTGATTGTAAATGGTTGTATATTTGTGCGTGTGAGCGTGTGTTCATAGAGCGGAGGTGTAGTTTTGGCATGCTTCACTGTATTGTTCGCAGCGCCTGTCTTGGTTTTTTATTTGATCTGAGGAGTAGAGTTGTAAAGTTTTAGAACTGCAGAAGAAATAAAGATACCTAATACTGTTTCATTACGAGTAATTAATAACTGGGTCGGACGTAGAGAGGTCAGTTTTCATTAACGATGTTATCACTCCGTGATTAAACGTCCAAGGTTTTAGGAAATCGCACAATAATGCTTTGGATAGATCACTTGTGAGTTGTGCAACACACTGATACACACATGTACTCATGTAATGACTCAACACCTCACACAGTAGGTAATTTTATTATTGTTATCAAGGATCTAATCATAATTATAGCAGGTAGGCTAACGTAACCTGATATGTATTGGCGCGTTGAAAAATTAGCACTTACGTTACGGTGCTGTTAAAACTTTAAAAGTACCACCTAGGTATTTCACGGCATGATCGCTTTTTTTTTAGCTGTGGTAGTAATATTTGCCTCAGGTCCTAATGTGTAAATCTCTTTTATAACTTTTATCATGATGGTGGGCGTACCTACCTTCCTCGTATGCCGAAATATTTGAATAAGTACCAAAAATGATTCAGCTTATTAATTTGCATATGTAGGTAATTGATTAAATGATCGTTCTTTTTGTCCCCATTCGCTATTTTTAAACCGTTACTTACTTTTTGAATGGATTTTTCAATAATATTTACTACTTCATCCGAAGTATTTAGAAGTTTTGGGACATTGTCACAACATTGTTAAATTATTGCGTACCTATTTTTTCACCCAATACCTACAACAGAATACCAACAGGTCCTTCCATAAATAACCAAAACACGAAGCGTTAGATTCTTAACAATATGGGCAACAATGTGATGGAACGTTATAGAAGGATGAGAAGGACGCGCCTTTGCGATGACGCGACGTCACGGTCGCAGCCCGGTCCGGTTGATTCATTCAACCGTGTCTACGCCCCACCGCCGGCCACCGATGCGCTTACGCATTCGAAACAAAACAAATCGTCTATAACCTCGTCTACCAATAACGACCGCACAAAGAATGAATAATGCATACCAATTCTAATCTGCCCACATAAAAACAATAAAAATTTAACCATTTACCTTCGCAAAGGAAACTTAAATTGGAAATATACTATATCATTCCAAAAAATATGCATACCTAAAAAAAGAGCAGGTAGGTATCACAAATACCTAAGAAGGTTGAGATGAAGTTATGTATTTATAGTAAAAGCGTTGGACTTATTACGAGACACCTGTATGATATTGTGTATTTCTTTAGAGAGGTCCAATCAATAAGTAGATGTAGCATTTCCGAGTACAATCCAAGAACGGTGTAGTCATCAAGTTAGCAGCACAGCACTAACGTTCAGCAGACATTACTAATGATAACCATGTTTCTGTTCGTACTTGCAAAGCCGCGCACGTCCGTCAGGTGCGCGGTGCCATCCGGCGCGCATATTCTTTAAAAAAGCCTTCAACATCGTGACAACTCAATATTGTTATTGATTGAACCGTTGCTTGCATGTATTCTACTTGACACAACGTGTTGGCAGTAGGTAGTAGGTACCTTTAACAACTTGAGATTTTTGGAATCTCGTTCAGGTCGTTGCCCTTTCATTTGCATAGAAATGACACATATTATAGATTATACCAAACAATGACGTCGCATCCTGCTCATTAATGTGCAAGTTATATCAGTGTCGCACATGCCATGGAAGCATTAATCAAGCCAGTGATAAAAGGTTCACTGCGGTGCAAATATTACAGCAGTAAATCACTGTTTAGCTGTTATTGTATTGCAAACTATATATCAATCATCGTTCACTTTAATGTGTAAATTATAAACGTGTCGTCGTAATTATGATTCGTTTCGGACATTATGGTTCCTTATTTTTTCGACGTCTTCGTCAAATTATTTTGGAGCGTGCAGTAACACGGACGTAAATTAATCACTGAATCACACGGCATCCACACCGGTTCCAAGAGTTTTTGTAGGATTTCCAATACACATTTATGAAACCGTTCATAATTAGTTATTCATAACGACCTGGCTTGGCATCGCACATTTGATTTTCTTTTGTTACCCCCCACATTAAATTCTGAAAAGGAAATTGCCACGTGATGACGTGGGTGAGTGAGGTAAATTTTGAAGACCGTAAATAATGTGAATCAATAATAATAATATAATTTACTGAGTACACTTAGTCAACAGTAAGATTTCCCTAGCAATAATAATAGTGCCTAAAAAAATAAACTAAACCTAAAATGTTTAGAAAATTAGAACAGATGCTAGTAATGATGGTTCGGCATTACAATGTTAGGTAGCGACCCGCCCGATCTAGGTTAATTCAAACCTGTGTTTCAGTTTCAGGCCAATTTCAATTAAATTGGAACACAATTTTTTAAAGTTAAAGTAATATAAAATAATATATTAACAACTAGGAGAAAAAGCACATTGGTACATTACCATCTAAAACTAAACCTATGTAAATATACAAAAGTAATACTTACGAGGGAATAAATTATCATCATGACAAAATTTCTAGAATAGTGTCGACAAAACGGGAGTTGTAATCCTGTGCCGTGGAGTATCATCATTAGATTCATTAGGCAGTGTTGCGGCACACGCCTGACTGTAAGGCAGGCGGCGTCAGGCGGCAGGCCACAACGACCGCCACAGGCCACAGGCCCGCAGGGGTGAAGAACCTGCGCGGGACGCCGATAAGCCGCCAGCCGTGTTTACTCGCTCCACGATCATTATAAATCATATACGTATAGGCAACCTCTGACCCCTCGTTAGTATTTGAAGCTCTAGGTACGTACTCTAATAGTCGACGAAGCGGATCGAAATAGAACCAACTCAACAGCACAGTCTTAAAAGTACTAAATCATTACGTGACGCAGTTTTGAAATCGAGATAATCAGATAGCTCGACTTCGAGATCTTTTGTTTGTTTATGCAATCCATTGTATAAGTTGAATAGAGTTCATCTGTCTTAACCATAGATATAAGAAAGAAGGTCTTAACAAACCTTTCGTAGTGTTTAGATTCATCAACTCAAAATATGGAAGTTAAATAAGGTTTTCTATGCTATACAACTGTCTACTATAGAATGATAATGCAGTGCTGTCTTGGTAACGTAACTACTTTGAATTTTAAATGAAATTTTTGTGCAATGATATTCAATGGACGGCACAAAGAGGGGAAAATCAATTCAAAGAAACAATTACTCGGCCTGTAGGTATCGTGATTTCGTAAATATAAGTGAATCAACAAACCACAACAAAACATAAATTAGGTACCTACTGAAGGAAAGAATCGTCGCTTGTATATAAAATGTCGTAAAAGTCGGTGGCCCAGTGGCTGACCACGTATTTCCTGTGATACGGCGACACAGGCCGGGCGCGCAGTGGCCGCCTGCCTCGCTGATAACCACTCGTCACTCACTTCCGCCCCCGATGCATCTGCGACGATACTCGAACTGTAACACTAACAAATACCGGTATAGTCCAACTGATGTAAACATAATAATGCACTTAAAAAAACATTCTTTAAAAGACAACTGCTAGGTATCACAACAACAAGTCGGTTTACGCAGAACACTTATCTTAAACGCTTTGTACAGTAGGCCGCACAAGTAACAAAACTAGTTTAAGCTGGCCTCTCATTCTATTGACGATGCGTACTACGCCAGGCCAGCTCAAGGTCAAAGTGTTCCCACTGACGGCGACGTGGGGTCGACTGTACATCTCTGTCTAATTACGTACATTAGTACACGGAAGATAACAGGATTCAAGAGCAGTAACCTACATACAACTTACAGCCAACATTCACGGTACTGTATACGAGCCAGTACGAATGTTCTTAGAAAACGTAATAAACAAAGGAATGCTCAATTGGACACAATAAAGGAAGTTAGAATAGATCGCAAATCATTGAGAATATCTAATATACGTAGCATGTGGGCCAGTAATGTTGAGTGGCGATAATACCATGTCATCCGATATTAGGGTCAATTGCCTCACACGATATGTTGGGCTAGTCTTTGATAACACTATTTAAACTGGTGTGCTACCGACCATGTCTATATCAACATGGAAATTAATAATAGTTACATAACTTTATCGCCGCTGACACCATTTGTACTATTAATAAAGTTATGTGAACAGTTGCACTGTTATTCAGCAATAACTATTCGCAGTACAAAAAGTAAAGTACTACGCTAGGCCTACACTGCGTAGCCGCTCGCCTTTGCTGGGCCTACGCGGCGTAGCCGTTCGCCAACGCTGGCCCTACGTTAGGCCTACGCTGCGTAGCCGCTCGCGTACGTTGGGTCTACGTTAGGCCTACGCTGCGTAGCCGCTCACCTACGCTGAGCCTACGTTAGGCCTACGCTGCGTAGCCGCTCGCCTACGCTGGGCCTACGTTAGGCCTACGCTGCGTAGCCGCTCGCCTACGCTGTGTAGCCGCTCGCCTACGCTGCGTAGCCACTCGCCTACGCTGCGTAGCCGGTCGACTACGGTGCGCCTACGCTGCATCTCCGCTGCATAGCCGCTTGTCTACGGTCGGTTTACTGCGTACCTAACGCTGTGAATATGTAGCGCTAATCCAGTGATGCAAAACCATAACAGTTGATATAAACTTTTGTGTTACGCTTCGGGGACATTATTTAAGATATCCTTTAAAAGTCATTTTTTTATTATTATTTTCAATCCCAGTTCTAAAAACTTGAGATATTTTTATAATCACCGTAACACCGTGAAGCATGGAGTAGGTACTTTTTTTTTCTGTCAAAATGATGCTTCCTGCTTCGCTTATGTATGAGTTGATTGATATTAGATATGATGGACAAAAACAGGTTTTTTTCCTACCTGCATGTAACGAGTAGGGAAATTAGACAAGAGGGTGTTTATTCCCGCGTGTTAAGTCTTGCGTGGATTTTATAACACAATTTAAAGAAAGGATTATCTATAGATTATAAGCAAAGAAGAAACAATTTCTTCTTTACATACTTATTAGCACATAAGTATATCATATACAAAAATAATAAATACGGAAGTACGAGTACCTACCTAGTTAGATCTTGTTTTAGGTAATCTAGTCTGTACCATCGACTAAATTTGCTGTAGATATGCATTTCAGAACTATTCTGGCCATATTAGAAAATTTACTAGGAACCGGTGTAAATTACAATCGATTCGAAATGTCAATGAGTTCTTTAATTCGGATTACACACCAAACATTCACTAGAATTCGAAAATTACTCATTCACGTTGTGGTTTTCCGCACTAAACGCTCCGGACAGTTTGATTAGAATCTAATTTAAAATTCCAATATGCACTGGTTTAGATTCACCCTTTGACATGGCAACTGGTAGTTTGATTTGATTTAGGGGATATTACACTATTATATATTTAGGAATCATATAGAATCATACTCACATCGGTGGAGGAAACCTGAACTTATAGTTAAATGTAAGTCTGAAATTGCCAGCCCGTCTTGAGCAAGCGAGCGTGGTGAAAAGAGAGTGCTATGAAAGAAAAGAGGTCTTCGCCCTGCAGTGGGGCAATAATATGCAGGAATTATTATATAATAACTATGCTCACAAAATGATTCATATGTCTATATGATATTATCAATTCGGTATGATGACTCATGATCTATGATGATATGATGGTGTAACATCCCGCTTACCATAATTTGTTAGTATCAGTACTCATATTTTGGAATCATAATTACTAACTGTGTATCATATACTCGTATTACTGTGTTTGTTAAACACACGCATGCATACAGTCCATTCGTCATTCATTAGAATTAAGAACCAAGCGTCAAAATTGATGGATTCTTTTGGTAGGACCCCGGCTACTCTACAAACTGCCGTCGTATCTACATGATATCCGCTTTCTTTGTCGCACTGAAATGGAAATCGTCTCGGTCGATCCATCATAGGTGTCGCGGCACTGGCGCCGAAGAACTGATGTCATGGTCACGCGCGCTTGCGTCACGGCAACCGACGAGACGCGAGGGCACGCGACCGCGCCCGAGCGGTCGCCGGCCGCCGGCCACCAGCGTGCGCGCAGGCTCAGCGCGCCTCAGCCACTGGCCCCGCTGACCACTCATCTGGCCATTGATAATCTGGGTTAAGAGGACAGTAACCAAGTTCCTTCAGGCGTGAATTTGCCTAAAACTTGATATTGATGCACCAATATTTAAATACGTGTGATACATAAACTGTTGAGTCAGGAGAAGATTTTGATAGGTAAAAGTTATCAAAGTTGGCGAAGTTTTTCTTTAACTTATACTCGTATTTATTGTAGAACTCAAATTCATTATTGGTTTTGATTTATGGATGAACTTTCAATACATACGGTCTCGTATTTCCTACGAAGCCACCAAAGTGGCGTAGAAGTATCGTGACCGCCGATAAAAGATGTTTACTGATAAACTTTCTACGTGGACACTCTCGGTTCCAAAGGAACTTTATAAAAAAAAATTACATAGAATGACCGCATAGGTAAGCAAACACGCCAAATATGGACGAACAGGATTAATTTTAGTACACCATCGACGGTAGCGGCGCAGTTCTGCATAATAATTCAAGGCAGTATTAATTTATACACGTACTAGCTTTTACCCGCGGCTTCGCCCGCGTAAATGTCGGAAAATATCCCACAGGACCGTACTACCGGGATTCAGATTATCCTCTATCCTAACCCAGATCATGGCCTATACGGATTTAGTTAAAAGACCATACGCCTTTCAACTAAATCCGTTCAGCCCTTACGGCATGAAAAAGTAACAGGCACATTTTAGGGTTGCGTACCTCAAAATGAATAAATGATCTCTTTCAGTCGTCAGTAATTTGACATTCGAAAGAAGAAGACAAAGCTTTGTAACTATACTATATGTTTAACTATACAGACGCTATACAACGTTTATTAGTAAGGAGGTAATGTTTGTAGCGGTTACACCGCCACATACGAACTACGCATGAAAGACATGATGTCACACAAATCCTGCATCGCGCAGTTAGAATTTACCACGCGAACGACATAGGTAAGACTATCCGAAATCAACTTATGAGCAGTTGCCCGCCCGACATAACACCCGTCTTGTCGGAGGATCCTCCCTTTTCTATGGTGGATGAGTGAACTTTACACCCTGTTCCTCATACCACTAAATTGGTGACCCTGAGACTGAACGTCAACGCAGCCTTCGTGCAACTACTTCAGCGTGACGTCATCATCATCAATCCCGCAAGCTTTCGTGAGGCGAGTTACACAGCCAGCCAGCACCCACGGCTCAGCGGGTATCCTGACCACCAGCATGCAGCGAACGCGCATTCCTGGTCAACACCCTTAGACTCATCACCCCGACTCACTGGGGAATCACCGAAATCACCTCAATCACCGCAATCACCGCAATCACCTCAATCACCGCAGACAGTTCCAACTCACTGTGAACTGTGCGGCACCCGGTTCCGACTCACTGGTAGCACAATCACCACAATCGCCACAATCACCGCAGACAGTTCCGACTCACCGTGAACTGTGCCGCACCCGGTTCCGACTCACTGGAACCACACCATAAATCTCTTAAAAATAAGAGACAACAAAAATAATCACCGAAATCATTGCAATCACCTCAATCACCGAAAACACCGAAATCACCGCAATCACCGAAATCACCTCAATCACCGCAATCACCGCAATCACCTCAATCAGCTCAATCACCGCAATCACCACAATCACCTCAATCACCGCAATCACCGCAATCACCTCAATCACCGCAGACAGTTCCAACTCACTGTGAACTGTGCGGCACCCGGTTCCGACTCACTGGTAGCACAATCAGCACAATCGCCACAATCACCGCAGACAGTTCCGACTCACCGTGAACTGTGCCGCACCCGGTTCCGACTCACTGGAACCACACCATAAATCTCTTAAAAATAAGAGACAACAAAAATAATCACCGAAATCATCGCAATCACCTCAATCACCGAAAACACCGAAATCACCGCAATCACCGAAATCACCTCAATCACCGCAATCACCGCAATCACCGCAATCACCTCAATCAGCTCAATCACCGCAATCACCACAATCACCAAAATCGCCGCAATCACCGCAGGCAGTTCCAACTCACTGTGAACTGTGCGGCACCCGGTTCCGACTTACTGGAACCACAATCACCACAATCGCCACAATCACCGCAGACAGTTCCGACTCACCGTGAACTGTGCCGCACCCGGTTCCGACTCACTGGAACCACACCTTAAATCTCTTAAAAATAAGAGACAACATAAATAATCACCGATATCACCGAAATCACCGCAATCACCTCAATCACCGAAAACACCGAAATCACCACAATCACCTCAATCACCACAATCAGCTCAATCACCGCAATCACCTCAATCAGCTCAATCACCGCAATCACCACAATCAACACAATCACCACAATCGCCGCAATCACTACAGACAGTTCCAACTCACTGTGAACTGTGCGGCACTCGGTTCCGACTCACTGGAACCACAATCACCACAATCGCCACAATCACCGCAGACAGTTCCGACTCACCGTGAACTGTGCCGCATCCGGTTCCGACTCACTGGAACCACACCTTAAATCTCTTAAAAATAAGAGACAACAAAAATAATCAATAATACATGTGAATTTTAAAATCAACCCCTATTTTACCCCTTTGGGGGATGATTTTACAAAAACGCTGAAAAGCGTAATTCTTTATTTCTTACCAAAAGCATAAATTTGAATTTCCATATCCCCAACTTAGAAATATTGAGTTTCCCATACAAACTTTCATCCCTTATATCACCCCCTTGGGGGTTATTTTTGAGACAAAAAGTACCCTATGTCCTTCTCTAGGATGCCATCTATCTCCTTGCCAAATTTCATCGAAATCCGTTCAGTGGTTTAGCCGTGAAAAGGTAACATACAGACAGACAGACAGACAGACAGACAGAGTTACTTTCGAATTTATAATATTAGTATGGATTATCGAGAACTGGTACACGCTGTTCATAAAATGTCTATTAATAATTGTTAAAAGACTTGATTTTAAATTTTTTTAAGTTTTTAGTTACACCTTTTTACGCTGTGACAACTAACAGCCGATATCAGGACAAAATCAAAGTCTGAATTGGTAATTGAATAAACGCATAGCGACGTGATGCAAATGGATCAAGGCCTAACAGTTCCGTGCGCTAACGGATTTTCCAATAATTGAACCCCAAACTACCTATAAACACGGATAGCATAAACGAGCTTTGACATTGCAATACGACAGTTTCAAAAAGCGTTACTGTATTTTCAAAGGTAAAAGTAAACTGTGATAAAGTCATGATGTAATTTATGTCGTCAACGTCAGGTAACATGTCTTACAAGGTAGGTTATACTCGCCTAGAGCAGCGTGTGCATGCTTGGCACTCCGTGTCTACGTCACACCGGTAGTTCATACCTTAGTTGGTAGGTGGTGCTGACTGCTGCCTTTCGTGACTCTCGCCGCACCTTGAGAACTTATTATAAGCGTGTGGACTTCCTCTCGATTAATTTCTTCGCCTTTACAAGAAGAAGGGAAAGTTGTGATATGAAATATTTTTTACATTCACACTGGTTGTTGGCTGTTGTTGCTTTTAACGTAGGCTGCGTATGCTGTAAGCTGTATGAGTAGAGTGGTCCAAACATCCAATAATTTTACCCAAAAACCACATTCGTATCCGAAATACATTCGCGTTTTTATTTTTGATGTCCGTGTACCGGACTGGATTCACATCGGTTTAAACTGACACGCGTAAACAGCGGAGACGGATGACGGGGCGACCCGTGAGCCCGTCCCACGGCCCATTATTTAAATCCCTTTGGACGTGAGTTCCATTATCCCCCTGCGCCAGCACTAGCACTTGAGTGAGTGGACATGACGGCCCGGCAAATACTTACAATGCGAATGAACATAGAAAATAGCCCTTTCTGTGGCCACTAAGCCGTAAACGACTCTTCTAAACTTCGTCGGAAAATGTCGAAACGAAAATTGCATGCGCATACAATCTGCGAGGTTCATGTTATGACCGAAGTCGGCCGGAGACGTTTTGTCATTTACTTTGAAGGGTTTTGTTTGATGGCTCTCTGTAATAATTAATCAGTTGACGGTTCGTGGGTCGCTGCGGTGTAGAATGACAATCGAGTCTACACACAACTTCCTTTGAAGAATTGGTGGCCATGATACGTAAAAAGGTTAAATAGAATGAACGTAAAAAATATGGTGGAAAATGTTGTGGATTTCATTTTATTCTGGTACATAAACAAATAAAAAAGACATCTAAAAAAAAACAATAAAATAACAATAATTTAAAAAAAATCAACATCAATAAAGAAAATTCAAAAAATCATCATCTTAGGCTGCCAGTCCACTGAAGCAGAGAGAGAAGCAGATAACATCAATATTAACCAATAAAATCGCACCTCTGGAGCAGAGTTTAGATTCTATTGGTTAATATTGGCACATCTCCGCTCCTGTCCTCTCCTCTCCGCTCCAGTGGACAGGCAGCCTAATAAAGGAGAATGGGTAAGATCGTCCTAGACACAAAGTTAATTATAGCATTATGAACTAAATTAACTACATTAACTAAGTACTACAGTTTTTAGAGGTTACATATTATTTCGCTTTATTAAATCAATTTAACTTCGTCACATATCTTTTTTCTCCAAGTGAATTGACATGCTATCTTAGAATTAATTAAACTACTCCCTGAGGACCATAAACGACAGACATTGTTCATAATGCTACAATGACAATTTTTTTTTTGACGTTGCCTATTCAACATTGCACATTGTCCTTAGTTTTATTATTATTTAGTGCAGTAACATTTCTAATTTTCATTTCACAAGCAAACGCAATAAGTACTTGCCTATTTAAGTATTTCGAAGCAGTTCTTACCTTATTGATATTTGCAGGAGTATCATAAAAAGATCCTTCCATATTGCACTAATTAGCGACTATTATACAGAATGATTAATGTTCATTTTTAATTATGTAGCGTTAAGGAAGGAAAACGTATAAACCCGAGTTATTTTCAATAAACCCTAACGTAAATAATACCCCAAGATTACCTTATTTATACTACCTATTGGAACATAGCTAAAAAGAGATCCAGCCGCTTATATTGAATGTGTTTGTGGCCTAGGAGCATAATAATAATAACATGAGTGAACGAAATACAAACAAATTGTAACAGAGAGCGCCACTGGTCTAGTTCAACGATAGAACAGCATTCACCTAGGAATAAATAACTGGTGTCTTTTCTTTAACATGGCTTCCAAGATCCATATTAGGTATTATTATCTTTCAAGGGGTTCTTCGTGATTGTCTCAGGGTCAGAAGGTGTCAATACCCAATCAATAAAAATCACCGATACACCTCACGCATAACAATGGGCATTATCAGCGTATACCTTATTGTAGATATCTATTTATTCAACATGGAACAGTAAACATGAAGTAATTCGAAGTATTGGCAGCTACCGTACTTCGGTCCCCATAAAATCACCATACGTAATGTCTATTGAACGACCGTATGTTTTACTAACGTAGGACAAAGATCAATCCCCTCAATATTTAACGTTTCACCTTGAAAACAATGAAGGGCTGGTCACCGGAGTCACGTTATATTAAATTGTTAATACCTCGTTAACCTTTGAACATTGGCACTCATGCCTATCGATCCGTATTAGGATTCAATATACTTACTTTTAGCTCTTTGGTAAACCGCCTCTTTGTTTTATAGCCACAACATTGCATTTGTAAATAACTTGATTCGGTTGAGATCCGTATTCCGCATAATGAAGTGTTTGCATAATAATTTATTGTACACTATGAAATTAGGCCGCAGTATGTTCATCATCTGTCGGCTAAAAAGCGGCCAAACGTGTAAAAACAATGTTAGAATTGATAAACTAGGCTAAATTCTTTGAAATTGGTTTAAAATCATAAATTGTAGCTGCGGCTATGGTATGGAAAGTTCTCGTTATAAGCTTTTTAACACAACTGCTTAGCAATATGTTAACTACAATTTGCATTGTCTACACGCTCTTTTTGATTTCCAAAAAGAAAATGGATACCTACCTACATAAAACAAAGTTTCTGTGGTTTAAGTTTCGTAATATTTAGTTACTACTGTACTGTTTGTTTAAGTTTTTAAGTGGCATTCTGGATCATCTGCAATTATCTGTCGCAACAACGAAAACAACGTGGTCAAGGCGAGGTAAGCAAAAGTGTTTCAATTAGTAACATTAGCGGTTAGCGTTAGGTGCAGCTGTTGGGAGGGCACCGGGCGTAGGCAGCGACGGGTCGCAGCTCGCAGCGCGGAGACTCGGAGCGACAGTAATTATCGCGGCCGTGTCGACGACTCAGAGGAGATCGTTCACCCCAGGGGTCGCACAATACTCAACTGTCGGGATCGCGCCGCGGCTATCACAAATCTGGGACGACTGCACGCATACACTCGTCTCGCGGAGTTGCGGCTCCGTTCTAGTGCGGGACCGACGACGCTAACTTCATAATTGGTCCTTATAGCAGGTTTTGATGTCATTTGCCAACACGATGAATGTCGTCGTACAATGATACATAATGATGTAGGAATCGAGAATAATCTGTTGTGGGTTGTATTTTCTGTTTGCTCCATCTCCTGGTAGTAATAGAGTGCAAACCAAATATGTATAATAAAATACCAGAGACTGCACTCGCTAAACTTGTTGATGAAATGATAGCAAGGGCAATATTAAAATATAACTAATTTATTTGATAAGAATGTTAGCACAATAGATAGATGATAAAACAAGAGAGCTTCATACACCATTGACAACAACTGACACAATAATGAGTTAGACTCCTTTTTAGTTTAGTGCAGGGTCCATACCATACAGTCCATACTTTCATCACTTGTGCTATCACCGAGACATCACAGCTGTCAAACTTTTATTTTCCATACATTTCAGTAAAAATGTAGGTATAGCTGACTTATCAAGTTATCAAGCATTTTTATACTTTTCAGTTTGAGATTTATACTGAAAATTTTAGTTCGTGTACCTATTAGCTTTTGGGTCCGTGGGAAGGTTGGCGACGGGATGAACCCTTTTACACTAGAATAGGTACCTACTGCTAATTTTCCACTAGCATGCCTCCTCGGCATTCTGCGCCGGTCGAAGGCGTCACATAAAGGCTTGTGTTTGGCACAATGTAACGTATGCTGGGATCAAGCTAGTACGTGTGTAGTTGTGTGGCAAGTGTATGATAGAGATTTTATAATAGGTAATTATTCAGATAGGCGCGTATAGTGTCGCAAGCGCGGCCGCCGGGCGGGCGAGGCGCGCGCCTGGCGCGGGCGCTGCCGGTCGCTAATCGCGCAAGTCGACGGCTCACGGCCAGCAGCCGCCCACTCTCCGCTTAAACCCATATAAAGTATTCGGCGCTCAACTGCACAATAATATTCATATTTTTATACACGCCAGTGAAGCAATATGCTAATTGAGAAACAATCACCTACTGACATATCCTTTCGAACAAAGCAGTAACGTTGAGGCTTGTTGAAACACCCTTATTTATGTTAGCCGTTTAATATGTCATTGTTAATTACGATTATTGCCATTCAAATCGAACCACTGCCGAGAGTGTTTTGAAACGATAATACATATATGTATAATGTATATTTATACATGGCTTCATAAGACTATGCCATTATGTGACATGTGCTGATACGAGCACATCCTTTTTACGATGTGCTTATGTACTTACTGGCTGTCAGTCGGACCTCTATCTTTATTTTGTTCTAGTGCATTCTTGTGTCAACTTTATATACTTAAGTCTTAGCTGACTCATCAAGGTTTGTATGGTACACAAGATGCTTAACACCTGCAGTGAGTGCTCATACAATGTAGTTTGGACTTCGTTAAGTTCTTTGTGATGACTAAAATCTTTAAAGCTCCAGTCATTCGACACTCAACTCAACAACTTCTTCACTTTGGTTTCCAGAACAATTTCAGCGTAATCAAACACGATGTACTTGACATCTTTATAATTAGTTGATTACACATTCTTAGCAAAGCTGACGTTCATCATTTCATGGAACCCTTGGTTTATTATGTAGTGTAGCCATTAGCCACTTAGCGAACTAGTGTGTAGTCAACTTAACATTATCCTAGGCTTCCTCAACAAGCGACTCATAGAGCTTAGTGCGAGAGATATGGTTCCAGTAAAATTGAATCAGAGAGTGAAAGCGGTTAAGTGGAGCTGTTACATCTCTAATTCAGAATTCGGTCGTACTATATCAAAATGGACTATGGTGGCGGTTTAATACGCAATCGTAGACATCTAATTAAAGATACTACAGCTGAGCAAGATAGTTCAACAGCTGATCGTGTACCGCCATTGTTACACTGAGATGATGTCATCGCTTCGGAACATCACGAGGCACCTCATTCGTCTTTGCACAGTAAATTATAAAGAGGTCTTTGTCGCACTCGTGTGAACCTAACCTATACAGGACTCATTTTGGCAGGCAGCCTGGCAGGTGGACTCATCCGTTGTCCATGTCCATGTCGGGACTGCATGACTATGAAATAAGAATTTCACTTAATTAGAGTTCAGTTATAAATAGGAATAACAGTTTTCATGTAGCATTTACATCAGTTAAAACGCATGTTAAATGGAATGGGAAATTAGTTTATCTATAAAGGGGACCCGTCCTCCGCCTCGTTATGGGGTCGATTCTGCTCAAACAATAAGTCATTACCTCTCACCAATTCTCGCGATCTCGACGAACTCCTACATTATGACAGTGGCAGTGAAAGCTTCCTAGTAGACACGAAATTGAGACTATTATTTATTTACCTTCAACTACTCACAATGGGCTCTTCCTTGTCTCACTCACACCATATCTACTATAAGTTTGTGTAAACAATCAAAATCAAGTTTTGTAGAAAGTTAATGAGTGCCTGATTTTGTCTGGTGCTAGGAGAAAAAGATAGGTAGGTACTACTTGGATAGAAGTTTCAATTGAGAATGGACTGCGGACTACCGAAGAATAAAATTTACACCTGCATCCGGTGCAGGTTTGAGGCAAACATGGCTGTTCCCGACGACACTTCCCATATTATTGTTTTAAACACTGGGCGCAAGAAAGTAGGTGCTTCTATTGTAATCTTTTTGTGTACATTTTTTTATGAACTGTGAGTACCTAGTTTCGTGCATCCTACTAAGTACTTGAATGATCTGGAATGGTCTTTTATTTTGAATATTGAACTTGCGCCTCATAAGCGTTACAATTGATACTTATTAGTAAGACAGTCAAGCTCTGTAAGGGTAGAAATTGTTCGTCCTACTTCGTCGGAAGAGATTGGGCGCTCCCGCACAATGACATTTTCATGAATTTGTCATATTAATTACCAGCAGACCAGGAGGAGTGGTGACCCAGTGGTAACAGCCCCGACTTACGAGTTGTAGGTCGTGGGTTCGAACCCAAGCAGGCGCTTTACTTTGTGTAAATAATCATCACCACTGCTCTCAAAACGGTGAAGGAAAACATCGTGAAGATACCGTGTCCGATGTCTTGGAACAAAAAATTCGAAGAAATGTGACATCTACCAACAAGCACTGGGCCGTGGTAGATTACAGCCAACTACAGAGAGGAGGCCTGTGGCCCAGCAGTGGGAACATTAATAGGCTTATTATGTATATTATGTGTTATGTAAATTCACAGATTAAAAAGTCATCATAAATGAAACTACCTCCATTATCTATAGTCGTCCAAAAAGGTCCCTGCATTTTATAAAAATTTGGTGTCATCCACCTGATATCTTTCCCTTCTCTTTGTAAAGGGTTATCGACCTCTGCTATCTACAGTTGCCCTATTAGTCCACTTAGACAAATCGGTATCTTCGGATTAAGGACGTATCATTTACTTTTTATTTGCCGTTTACTAGTTATCGAATATTTATAGGATAACGTAGTAAACGATAACAATATTGTTGATGTAAACCTTGTTAATACTTAATATTGATTTGTAACTGCGCCTTCCGCAATGCTGTTTTAATTGATTTTTCACGGTGTTTCCTTCCTTAGCAAGAGGATAATTAATATAAATCTGCATTTACACAAAGAGATGAGATGCCTTCAACGACGAAGTAGGTATAAAATGTACTTACTGCAAGGCAAAGAAATAAGCTTGAATAAGTATATGTATAGTAGCCAGAATTTATTATCTTCATAATAAATAACTAACACTCTACGCTAGAGTAGGAGTTGTATGTGCTTCTGGAAAACCTTTTCTCATTCTCAAATATATATTTTTTATAAGGTATATAATGTGTATTTTAAATTAACAACTAACATGATCTTCCAAAACTAAAAATAACTAACCTAACTTAGGTAACTAAAACTATTAGGAAACAATTCTCATTCTTAAGTATGTATCTATAAAATAGAAAAAGTCATTTTGAAACAGCACACCTTGTGTTCATACCTGAAAAGACGAGTTTTTTGATTCTCGCAAGATCAATCACCAGCATACAGATAGGAGCTTCGTTTCAAGGGAAGATTTCACCTTCATCTATGTTATACTGCAGTTATCAGTACCTCTAGTATACTTAGGTACGGTCACATATAAGCACGTAATTTAGTGAGCTATCGTGTTTGGTCGGTCTGTTTATTTGGGCGCCGCCGCCGCCGCGCCGCTCCCACAACAGCTTCTAAAATGAATTAGAAACATCGCCTGATTCCAACAATATCGCTAGATTAATAATTCAGCGTTGTGATCAGTTATCATTCAATGTAAGAGTATAATGTAACAATTGGGCGTTTCCCTTCACAATAAAAACATATTATTATAACTACCACGTTGCCTAAATAATTAAAAAGGTAACGTTTAGTAGCAGATGTTAAATAATGAATAAGTATCTAATAATGAAGTGTAATTTGTCGATAACTTTTAAAACATGTTCCCCCCACACAGTAAACACTTGACTAAAAGAAAACAAAACCCAACCCTAGAGCGTGTTTTGAACGTCTTTATTGTTCAACAGATTAGTGACCAAAATTAGTCGGTTGCGGGTAGTTTAAACAAGGGAACGGAAGACGAGGGGCGAGGGGCGGTGAGGCGGCTCGAAAGGAGTGGAACGCAAATAGCCACGTGACCCGGCCATTGACTCGGTTTATCCTAATCCGTCCCACTACTCCAGTTCGGAGGAGGGCTGAGGACGCGCATCACTCCCGAATCCGCTCTCTAGTACTTTAGTCAGCTACTACAACGCATTATGAACTTTCACATGACCTAATACCGCAGCTGTGTGGTCCCAAACGAGCATCTGCACGCTGACTGCTACACTACACAATGTTAATTCTGTCACTAAGTGAACAACACACGCCTAAACGCTGCAGCACTTAAACAGATTAATTGGTCAAATATGACATAAAACTCAATACTAGTAACAATATTATTTATATCGCACCATCCGAAACAGATGTGAAAACGCTAACTGCGGCCGCTGCCGAATGAAAATAAATATCTCCTCATGGTCTATGCAAACAAACACATCAACCTACTTTTATATATTTAGATCGAAGGTACCTACTTGAAACTTCGCTCATTCTTCCGCTACGGCAGATGAATCCATTTGATTTATATCCCTTCCGGTAAATTAAAAAAAAATGTTTCAAGAGCTCAAGAGTATAATGAAACTTTAGCGTAGGAATATTTTCCTTTCCATGTTTCCACTCGGGTGCACCGTGCATATCCTTATTTTTTCACTCTCATTACGGGCGACGAGGAAATACGTTGCATAATGAACCGTATCCCATTCGTTCGTGCAACCCTTTATTGTGCTCCAAGCCTAATGCCGGATTATGGTAATGTTCGTATGGCCAGTGTGGTGAACTGGTGACCGACGGAACTCATTGAGTGACTGTTTCTTGCATGAAATGCTACATTAAAAAACATGCACTTAGGATACATGTTTTGATACAAAGGATTAATAAAATTACAAAAGCTTCGTATACTTTTGTAATGTTAAATGTTAGTTTTTCAAAGCTTTAAAACTGTCATGGTCGACAGTATTTGACTAATGAAGTATTGATATATTATAGTACCTAACTGATCATGAACACAAGAAGGGCACAGAAGTTGTTTTACTCATTAATAATGCTTCAGACATGGTAGGAGATACCTACGTACTTAGTTAGTGGCTACAGCGAAGACAAGTCGAGTCGCTCAGACAATGAGCGCCGTGGAGACGCCTCCGTTAAGTCGTTTGTTACACATGCAGCTCAACACTCACAGAATGTAGGACGCGAATCTTGTCAATCAGTAAAGTATCTAGAACTGTTTATTGCAATATAAAAATATAGTCGGCAGTCGGCAGTCGGCACGGGGAGCTCGGAGCAGCAGTCGGACGCACACTTTCAACTCAGGATTCTCACGCTTTGTTCAAATACAAAGACTCTCTACGTTCTTTTTGTTTTCATTCAGACGACCTTTGTTGATAATAAACAATATCGCGACTTTAATTAAAGAAATCATGTAGCGTGAGATTTTTATATCATTTATTTTGCAATTCACGCATTCCTGCTCTATTGTAATCTACATGGGCCATTACGCGCACCTACAGAATTTTCCAAGGATTTTCATAGCCCCGTTAACTTTTCAAATTAAATATTCTTGTGATTTGCGTAGTAATGTTGTCATAATTGTTAATGCACCGTAAAACTATTCAGCAACAAACGCAAGGATTTCGCCGAGCTTCCCACGTCCGCGGAATTGGTTTACGTCAGTGCGCCTGCGCCCATTACGCCCAAAATATACGCCACGCGAGCTACACCCGCTTAAAAAGCATGTCAATCAATTTACATTAGGCTCGTGATGATGGCACTATAAAGAACCCGTGAGTGTAGAACTTTGATCAGCAATAAATCGATCATAATGATGTAATCGAGTTCTTGAAGTTCGGTGATATTCGTCATTTAATTAGAATTTTGGTAGAAGAAAGTTGTCGACCCGTTAGCACAGTTGATGATTGCCTCACTCTGCTCCGTGTTCACTGTGTTCAACTGTTCAGTGCTTGCAACAAGTGCGTTATGTAACGTGATTGTGTGAGATAGCTCGCGTGACATTTGCGCCGGCTGGGGACGACGCGCAGCCTCCAGCTTCGCCCCAAATCGACTTCTGGCCTTCGATCCGCTGAAGTGGGACACTCGCTCCACTCATGCGCCTTTTATAACTATCTGAGCGCTATTCGACACCGAACACTTGCAGTGCGCATGCCCACTTTACCTAACCTGTCAACATATAAAACACCACTTGTATCGTATTGTCTACTTTCTAATGTGTATGACTGATTGCAACTGTTATTAACTACATTCATTGACAGAATGAGAAGAACATCACCTCTTTTCGAGTGAGTTGAACCAGAATTAGTTCTGTTCTGTCGGAAAATGAAGACAAAATGTGAAAATCTTTGTATACCTAAAGGATCCTAGATGACATTCTATTAAATGTTTTGATTATCTTACCTAGGTAGGTACCGTGCTAAACCTATTGTGATGATAATGCAAGAACCTAAATGGATCCGTCTCATCAATCCTTTTGTTATGTACAGGTAGGTATATCGAATAGTTATTTTTAAACACATTCTTACAAAATTTTCATTCAAGTTCAATGGAACAACGTTGATTTTGGGACAGTTATATACTGAAAATGATTCAATTGGAGAAATGTAATTAAATACAGTACCGTGTGCACTAAATAAAATATTTTATTTTATCACCTGCTCTATTATGTTTAATTTGTCTATAAATATCGATCTGCTCATTTATGCTTACTTAACAGAGGAGGTTCGAGATCGAATCTTACGGAGCATGTTATGAAAACGAAGACCGGTTTCGAAAATGTATCAATTGAAAGCCCTCGCGCCAGCAGTGTATAATGTTATTGTACAGCTCAGCCTTGCAACACTGCACGACGAGCCTGTTACATGACAATTTGTCAGTCGCTACCATGGCACCCTGCGCCCGCGCCTCTCTGCAATCTCAGCCATAGCTCGTTCCACTTACACGCTACACTGCATCTAGCATGGCTCTGAGGGTTATAACCTCGGCATTAGAAGACTGAATGAATTCGTGTAAAACCTTCTCAATTGTGTTTGTTACAGTAAATATTAAAAGATTATCATAAGAAAAAACATGTTATATGTACTTATTACCTTTTACAGAAATACATTCACATCTAATTCCGAAGAGTTAAAGTACCCATACTAATCAATCGTTATATTATTAATCAACTTATACTTAGGTAAGTACTAAGTATATTATATACCATACTCAAGTATTTCTTAAACATAGGTCACAACTTCACAAGACACTGACTCAGTGACTCACCCATCAAAGGAATACCTTTATCATAGGTACCTTCTTTACTGTAAATGTTGTGGTTTTAATATGAGAAGAAAGAACCAACCTACGCCGTTTTTATATGTTGACCATTTGCATAACAGCTCACGAAGTTACTGGTATTGAAAATGTTGTATAATCGTTCCAAAATGAATACAAGTTGTAGGCAGGTAGCCATACTCGATTTGAATATGCAACCTCTTGTTTATTTCCAAATTCATTCATGAACTTGTCCATGGACAAGTCACGATTTTAGGCCATAAATGTGACACGTTTGAGTAGATAGAGGTGTTTATGTTCAGAGTGCCCTTGGTAACTTCCTCATGTCCGATACTCTATACAAACAACTGATCATTTCTAGCATTTGTTTATGGTTTTCCTTTTGAGAATCACGTGCGCACGCGCTCTGCCCGTGTAAAAATCGAATTACCGTTAGACATGTGTCATCGCGTCCTCGTTACGGCCGCAACAACTCTGCGGCAAACCTGTTCTTGCACTCATACCCTTATTATGCTCTCGTACAATTAACAAATTCGCAACCCAGAATGTTCCTACATCAAGTACCTAATTATGGTACATTACCGACACATGATAGCCTCAAACTAAAGCCTCATCTCATGCCGTTGTCATCGGATGAAAATTTACAGTAAACTACGTTTTAAATTAACTGCAATGTCATTGATTTCACCTTGAACTGAATAAGAATATTTCTATTTGAGTACAAAGATGTATCTGTACAAGTACAGTTCCAGATGCAAAACGATATAAAAATGGCCTCAACATAATATAATTTTAGTTGCATTTGCAACCCATTGATTATAATGACACAGAAGTTATGTTACGAAGTTTTGTCATGTTTTTCTCGGGAAAGGTCGTCGATGGGTTGACGTGGATGTTCTGACACCAGCATGCAACTGTGGAATTTAGAGGAGCAGAGTCTCCTAGTGTTTCCAACAACGTGCGTGAACATGTTCAGTAGATTTTTTTACAAACTGAGTTCCTACCTACTACTCTAAAATTTTCCGCCAAAACCGTGTTATTGAACTTATGTCCCAGAAATTATGACCAATGTATTTGATTTTGACACACTTGCTTATTTGGTAAGGGTATGTATAGTATACAAAATTAATTAGAATTTTTTCGATGTATTAAAAATACCCGATTAACATTACTTTTGGATCAACCCTTTAGATATGATAGGTTTTATTATTATTGAACTTGAAAAAAGACTAGATGGTGGAAACAAAATTATCTATGATTACATACAGACTAGTACAGACTTGACGTATTTAGCGACAGATGTACCTATGTATCATCTGTTTCCAGAGGCGAGAGTCGGGCGCCGGACACGAAGCAGATGCAGACGTGGGAGCCCGAGCCAACTAGACGGCACCTACTATTGTTAACGTTAAATTAACGGTGATACAACCGCTTAATGGGGTTTTATTACACATATCCAACAACAATGCTAAGCTAGCTCGAACATTAAAAGCCACTTATGTCGAGAAAGAAACTTTAAATTACGTATCTTTGCCCTCGTTTACTCAGGATGAGCACAACAAGAAAAATAATAACTAGAAATAGAAATTGCCACCAATCAATTCAATATTATTTCAAATGTGACAAGTAACTAAATGGAACGGATATTAAAGACGCACAGGCTGATAGGGTGCATCTTTTCCCTGAACATTATACTATACCTACCTACTTACGTTCTAGTAGCCTATATTCGAAGCCGGTTCCACATAAACGCAGCAGCGGAAATCGAAACTCCGCGCTATCTTACCCCTACAAGTTGAAACAGTCGGATTTACAGTTAAGATTCGTTTGACCCGTACATCGACCATGGCGACAATAGTATTCATATTTACTCACAGCAGCTAAGCCTAGCGTCTTTTCGTTAGGTTTTAACTCAAGTCTCGAATAAATCTTTATCTTGTTGGCGCGTTCTAGAAATTCTAAGTGCGCGTGTATCTGCAAATCTGATTGTTGTTATCAGATCAGCAGGTACCTACGTAGTCAATGGCGATAAGATACTCACAATAAAAAAATATTTTACCAATCTAAGTTACTTATATATAATTATATAGTAGAGTCAACTGTTTTAATATGCTCTTTATTAGTCACTAACGGCTCGCCCCAACTTTGCTCAGCTAATCAAAGACTATGACAGAGAATTTAAGAAGCTTTGTAAAACAAAACAGCAGGTTATGCCTCAAATAAACTTCTACGGATCCTTATTATTACCAATTGTCTTCACACATCCAGCATGGCTCTATGTTTCTCTGCTGGTGAATTTGCTTGCCCAGTGTGGCAGCGATCCGCTGCCGCAAACTACGACGACATCGGCATCACCTCTGAACTGACCTGTCGAATAATAAGTATCGGCTGCCAAAACCGACCACACTCAATTAGCTCTGGCCGTTGGGCCATTGACTGGCATCGCACCACAGTACCGTACGAAGGGATGTCGATGCACAGTGTTATTATTGAAATAATCTTTAAACCTCACGTTGGTTGCGAGACAATAAAATTTGCGCTACCTACTTAGTACGAGGTTTTTCTGCAAAAACATGATTGTTCACGACATGGAACAAACAATAACATAAGGTCATTCGAACGAAACTGTCCGTAGACCGTAAAAATGTTACCCAATCAATGACTATGTATTAAGAGGTAGTAAAAGACGTCAACTGGGTGACCCTTCTGAGAAATATGTCATTTACTTATTCAGTGAAGTTCACAAATGACAAACTATGACTCAACCGTAATGACGATGGAGTCGCTGGACTTCCAAGGTAAATAGCCAGGGTGATTAAGCAGCACACTGATTTATCGTACGAACAACAAACGTACCAGTTACCGACCATCGTCACTTTCTAAAGATAAATGTTAATCATCACCCGGACGTGTAACTTAAGTCTAAAAGCAACAACAATAACAATTAATATATCGTTGGTTCGGCTACCGAATGTTCTAGTTCAATGGAATGCCAGATACCACGTCTGAACTTTCAAAATAATCAATTACAAGATATTTTAGATAGCCTTTGATACTTGTCTTCGAATGTATAATATAAATAGTGCTTTTGCTCTTATTCCTTTTTTTTATTGATAAGACAATCGATATAGTACCGACCGGCGACCGAGCAAGACATCATCAAGCCGAGGAACTTGGTGTAAATATCCATAAAGCATATACATACATGTAGTGACTAATCATCCAATCAGTGGTTTCCCATTGAATCATGCAGCATGCACAAGATAATAAGCGTTTTATAGCTTAGTAATCATCCATTAATTCCAATCAGATCAAATCAGCATAGTTACCTACAAGTTGGCAACATCTTGCGACTACTTAGTATTCATAGGAGGCTTGCACAGAAGATGAGAATTTTGGGAGGAGACCGTCACGGACTAGAGGATCTACCGTTAGCCTTTACATTACAACTAGGTACGTTTTTATAATGAAGTTGAAGTACACTGCTTTTATCATCCTTGTCGTCTCTTTGATGTCGTGGAATATTAATAATACACTGATTTATATCATGACATAGGGAAGATTTCGATTCCTACTCTCAGACCAATAAAGTTGGTCTGAGTTCCTACTTATGAGATGACGATATCCACTGGCTGATATCCACAGGCTTCTGATATTCAGTACAAAGTGTCATACCTTCTCATTCTAGGCGCGGGGTTTCCATGGACTCAACTACTATCACATCCTCATAGAACAGAAATATGCAGAGATACTACGTAAACAAGGTCTTCCAGTTAAACTGACTCATGTCTTTGTTATCTAATCGTTGTTTCCTCTTGCACAGCCATTTCGTATTTGCGATATCAGTCGCCTCTCTGATTGAAATTAAATATTTGTATGCAAAATATTGATGATGTTTTGAATATGTGACTTATGTGAAATACTATAATCCTTGTGATGAACTAGGTAGTTACTTGAAAATTTTATTGTAATGCTATTAATCATCAGTTTTGCTTGTGAGGTTCCGGGACTTTTTCGTATATTATTTGGTATATAGTCTTCCTTAATCTTTAATTGGTTTGACATCAATTGTGTTACCCATTTTTACAAGTTTATTTCTAAATTACTGTTGCATTATCATTCTGATTATGAAATACAAATTGGCAGTGTTCGATACTTCGATAGCATTAAATCCTTTAGATAAGATTGTTTATTCTAATTTAATTTCGATACCTAGTGTTTTTATTCCTACCTACTCTTCCACAGAACAGATTTTATCTGTTCTGTGTACTCTTCCTTAATAAAATGGTGAGACAGGCATAAAAACGTAGGAAACATGAATGTACAGTTTAGGAGTACGTTTTATATACACTTCCTTTTTACATACATAGTTTTATGTACTTAGAGGTTCACTTTACTCATACAATGGATGATAGGTACTTACCTGTCCACTATAAACACATAATGCACAACTCTTGTGTGTATAAAGAATGTTTAAATGTAGTGAACAAAGCAATAATGTGTTGAATACAAAGAGCATAATACAAGTACAGATATAACGCAACTATAATGTAACTATGTATTTGTCACTACTAATGTATGTAGTTAGGTTGCCATAAAAATATGTATATTAGTGTTGTGACAGTGTGCGTGCGTATAGTGTTGTGTGATGTGTGTTTGAAGCGCTTATCGCTGGGCAGGAAGTGGCTTGGTTTATTATTCGTGTCGTGCATCATGCCGCTGCGTGCGGCGCGGGCGCAGCGACCCGCTCCAGGATAATTGCTACGTCTCAGTCTCTCCTACCCCGACAGATACCTAGGGCGACACTAACGGAACACGCAGATAATATCTCTAATTAAATGAGAAAATCATACACGTCAACGTTTAGATACTTAGGTAGGTACAGGCACTAGATACACAGCGTATAAATATTGGTATCGAGGCGGCTCCATCAATCGTAGTTATCTGGGAAGTTGTGGACATTGAAATGTTGAGTAGAAAATTTACTAACTATCGTCTGGACAACATGTCCTAAACAGATAAGAAATAATCAGCCGTTAACGCTTTATCGGTTGCTCCGTAAATAGGGTTCTATGAATCTATTTAGATAAAACGGAAACTGAAACAGATAAAATTGAGTCCTTCTACCAACTGTTTCAAAAATTATGTACCTACATAAATTGTTAGCCATGTCACTAATGTAACATTCTGGTATATATTCAATCCTAGCCCTGTTTGCTTAGGATTTCAGAAAACATACCAAACTTGTTCTTTATAAAGAAAGTTAAAAAGTGAACCACTTGTCAGAATACATTTTAAGTACCTAGGTTCAGGTAGGTACTTATTATTGAAACATTGCCTAAAAAAATTAAAAGTTATTTAGGATTCAAACTAGGCTGAGAATTAGCACATTTTGAACGTCAAAATTACATGAGACAGTCCCCCAAAAGGCCCGCCCTATGCTTTAGCTGGGAAGAAGAAGTGGCGCAAAAAACTCCCCAGTAGCAGACAGCTGTCTGTTCAGTTCAGAATTACTAGTGCAAAATGATGAGCAATGTCGGACATAATCATGAACTATTTATAGCCACAGACAGTCAATAATAATATTCCTTTATCTGTTTAACAGTAAATTCCAGTCCAATGAATCTCAAATCCTGAGGGACAAGTATTTCTGGTCCCAAGATTGTACCTCCCTATTTCAAAATTAAATACTTAGAATTATATTTAGAGCCTACTCATAATATTTAGACTTTTAGATATCCAATAGGCCAAATTAATGTAAGTCTAATCACTCTGGTGGGAGAGATGGTGTGTGGGAGGGAAGTGTGCTTTCAGCTGAAATAATGACGATAATGTGTGTAGTATTATTAGATATTGTAAATGTATATTTTAGGAACACTTAATTATTAATTAAATAAATAACTATGTGAGTCATTCTGAATGTAGCCTATTATACTAATTCAAATGGGCCTATCTATTCGCCAAAAGATAGGTACGTATTTGAAGTACTCAGCGTATATATTTGTGTAAACTCCCTAGATCTACAGTTCTATACGCTAGTTATATCTAGCAATATGCTCCGTAGACTAATTGCCCGTCAATGCTGTTAACTGACTTCTCTATAGTACTCCGCACTAACTCATGACCAGTCTCAGATAATAAATGATGGTAATATATTGGAACAGTAAGCAGTTCTTTACATTGTAGAGATGTAAATCAGTGCAGCAAATTGACTCGTGATATCGTAGCTAGCTAGACCAATTAGTTTTTATTAGTCTAAACAGTGTTAGCCTAAAAAATCTGACACAATTAGCTCCTTCCGTGTATACAATCACAATAATTTTCAGTAGATAATGGCACGAGTACTGAAAATTAGATCACTAGAATAGCAATAGCAGCATCTCTTCATAAATAGATAAACAATAATACTTGACGGTTAACTGAGTGTTTATCTTGTTTATTGTTTAGTGGGATGTGGACCGCAGCGGGGCTCCCCGCTCCCGCCGGCCTCCCAGGCCAACTGGTTTGACTGCAGGGTGCTCCGAGCAACTGCGGGTCAACCACTCACCTTACTTACTGATCCAAACACGTACGCTGATCGGCGAAATACGCCTACGCGATACTTTCTTACTGAATTTGCAGCTACCTACAGCCACATAAAAACAAAAGACTGTAATCTAGTGATTACCTACAGTCTTTCGTTTTTTATTGAAACTGATTTTATACGCAGCTATCATCAGCAGTATCTAGAAATCAGCTACTATAGCCAAACCGCTTTACTAGGACGTTTCCTGAGGTAGCTGCGCGGTGCGGGCGGGGTGTGATGACGTTATGCAAGAGCTCAGTGATTCGTCAACTTTTGACAACTGTCATCCCTCCGTCACCGCGCAGCTACCTCAGGAAACGTCTCAGTTAAGCGGTAGGCCTTAGGGTCTTTCTGTCTAATTACAGAAACGATATTCGATACCGTTTATCTTTGTACAGACGCCAGCACATCAAGTTACTACAATCTGTCAAATTTATTTAATAGATTTTCAACTTTATCGCTAAAGAACAAGGTTCAATGTTGATTGGTAAAATTTGACAGATTGGAGTAGGTCGATGTGCTGGCGTCTGTACATTTTACTGCTGAGCAAATACCACTGTCCGATGTCGATCAGTGGTATTTGATTTGTCTACTAAGAGTTTCTCAGTAGCAGCCCGTATGTCTGGATATGTGCACGGTCGATGGCAATAGGCTCGCCCCCTTTTACCTGGGCTGGTATTGGTCTGGTCTGGCTGGGCATAACTAGCGAAATATTAGTATGTACTCTACACCTCTGCCCAACCCTTCTAGGAAAACAGGAGTGTTGTTGTTTACTTATTGAAGTAAGAAATAGCACATTGGGCTGATTTCAACACATTTTTTATTGTATACTTTTGACAAGCAAGAATAGAAAATATTTAATCTTAATTCATTTTCGTCATACGATAGCGCAAATTCACAATTGGGGGTAAAGTCCTTACTTGATTATAATTATGTACTTAAAATTGTGTGACCATTTAATAATGAGATCAACATCGATTTCCTAATAGAGTTTCAAAAACGAAGTAATCATTTGTTTATGATGTAATAAACAGAAGTATCAAACCAATGAACAGTTACCACTGAGGACAACGTTCTGTGACATCTGTGCACTGTGCTTGACTTGTTTCTTTTACGACTTTTCCCTGAAGTGCAGAATAATGATACTTCAATAAATAGTCAGTCAAGTGTATAAAAACATCTTAGTAAACGAGATGAGAACCATTTGCGTCCGCACTAAGCAGGGATGTGCGGGACAAAAAACATAAAAATAAATATAAGAGGAGCAGTCAGTGAGCCCGCAGCCGCAACTTGAGATGCGCGCGCGTACCGCGCACGCCCTCACAGATCACTGTGCCCTTCAAACGACTCCAAACTGTTTACACCCCGCTAACCTAACCTTGTTAACATAATAATACAATTAGCGAAATCTTCGGCTTCTATAGACGGTCAATTTAATTTTCTGATGAGTCACACATAATTAGGTACCTACTTTTCAAATTATCACAACGACCAAACCATAGAATGTAATACTGTAGGTTAAATAAAAAATAAAACACATGTCTAGTTAAAGAGTTAAAATGTCTACAGAGAACCGGATGAGCTAATCAGCGCAAAATGACTCACACGCATACAAGCAAGCTCTCCCGTGCGCCTGCGTACGCAGACACCCGCCCGTATTATGTGTACTGACTACTGTGGAGCTCTGTAGGGTACCAGATAACCATCACATGGAGGGCGACACCACCGGGTGAGGAAGCCATTGTTTATAGGAATTTGGGAACTTAAATAGAATCAGATTGTGCTTATTAATGTCCTGACATTTTATAGAGTGATATTGTGTAAAAATCTCATCGTGAAAACTTAGGTGAACCGTGAAATGAGCTTGAAGTGGGCTGTAGGTGGAGTGACATTTTATTTTTGACATGAGTTTTTTACAGAATAGATCGGTTGTATTCATAACAAGGTGATGAACTTACTGTTCTCTCACTCAGTCTTTAAAATTATTCTGGTGGATACTATCGCAGATAACGTAGTGCTTGGATACGTTGTGACGTGCGGCCGCTGTGCAGCTACTGTAATCAATCAGCATTATCATTCTCTTGCCCTCATCCCAATTTATTTGGGGTCGGCGCAACATGTTTTTTCTTCCATACTTCTTTATTAGTCGTCATCTCGGTAGTCACACCTTTTGCCGTATGTATCATCTTTCACACAGTCCATCCATCGTTTCTTTGGTCTTCCCCTACTCGTATATCCATCTACATTCATACATACTCAAAACTCATTCCTGACGACATTTCTCTCAATCCTCCGAACCACACAACTGCCACTGTAATCCACAATGAATGTTGATCATGTGTTAATGTGTGTACTGGTTCTATTACACTCTATACGATGACCAAACATGTCAAATGGTTGCTTAACCTTTTAACCTTTAGTACCTAATAAAGCAAATAATTGAGTTCCTAAATCAAATATAAGTACGTAGGTACACGATTGTTGGTAGGGTAATTAAAATGATTAAGACGCGTGATGTAGGTAGATATCATTTTTATTTAGCGCAGTCATGAATTCTAGGATTGAAAATAACAACATCGTACATAAGCAGATATAGTTATCGCAGATTTCATCATAATAACAATCACGTCGATAACAAAGCCAGTACCAGTAGCTACCTACCTACCAAACTACATAACTGTGGGTAATACCTATGTTATATTGATCGTACATGTTATCTACGCTACTCAATTGCTTTTTGACAAACGTAACATTATCATCAAAATCACAAAATTTAATGAGAATAACCTGACTTTATTTACCTTTCCACATATGTAACAGGATTTTACGGTAATGTACGAATCCTGGCAATTGCTGTCCATCAATTTTATTAGCATCTGTGGCGGATCCAGGATTGTCGTTTGGGACGGGCTTAAACCCACTGAGGGTAAGTTTTAGCAAAGTAAACACTAAAAGAGCAAACAACATTTTACAAGTCCCCTCGAATGTCTCAATGTCTTCGTTACGTTGTAGAATACCAGAGACATATCAGTGAATATACATAGAGGCCAAACTGGGCAGCGTGAGTGGCAGAATGAGTGGCGCGTGGATTCAAAATTCGTCATGTAAACTAAAAACTTGAAAACATAAACTCATTAAGCTAAGGATAATTGATGAAAGTTTAATTAGAATAATATCAAGTTCACTTTAGATTTCTCATGGAAGAACTCAGACGTTTTTGGGGGGGGGGGGAGGGCTTGAGCCTCTTAGCCCTCCCCCTGAATCAGCAACTGATTAGCACAGTCGATAAGTATTTGATTACTAGCTTTGCCCGCGTCTTCACCCATTTGGAGATCGGAAATTATCCCACGGGAACGTCCTACTACAGGGATAAAAAGTCTTAAGTCTTAATCCAGGTCATGGTCTACCTTTGTGCCAAATTTTAACAAAATTGGTTGAGCCGTTAGGCGTGAAAAGGTAGGATTCGTAGAATTACTTAATTGGAAATCATAGGTTGAAATATTGAGAGGAAAGGTCATTTAATACCACGGTTAATTGGGTGAAAACCAATTACCGATTTCTCACGCCCTATTGTTTTATGCACTAGGTAGGTAGGTACGTAAATTAAAATTGCTGCCTAGTAAAAAATACAGGAGAACTGATTATTGCAAACAAAAGTTGCCAACTATTATGTTGTTAGAGCTAGTAACAGTTTCCAATGATATTCTTATTTTCAATGGAACAGTTGTCCAAGTCCAAGTATTGCGTGAATGATCTTGAAATCACTTTCTTCCTGGCTTCACGTCTTTGGTTGTCGCAGGCTCGCACCTGTTAAACGGACCTTTACTTACGTAAATCGTTGAATGTTAAAGTACTTACCTAGCCTTCACAATCTGGCTGCATGAGCTGCATCCGCACCGATTTTACCGCCAGTCCGTGGCATTGAAACAAAGAACTGGCTGATTTCAATGGTTTCACTAATTGCCGTAAACACAATTACAACGAAAACAGGTAGGCTTCAATTATTTCCTGATAAGTAGCGTTTCTGGTGAAAAGTATTATCAGTTTACAATGCAGTTTGCTTTAGTTTGATTTTACTCAGTAGGTAGGTACCTATCGGGTTCATAGCAGGTGGCGTAGTTTCTGCCCTCATCAATACTCACTTCAATTAATGGCCGATATCACCAATGAAACTGAACGAGATCAGCATTTCCAAAACGCATTCAAGAGCTATCACTGGTGTCAACATTGTTATGGAATATTGTACACTGACAGGTCGTTCAATTTTCTTTGGTGAAATCCGCACATAATTATCTAAATTGGTAGCGCACCGAAAACTGAAGGTAATAAATAATAATAGATAGCACACGGTAAATAAGTAAACACGTTTAGTTAGCAACCAATGCCATTGTAAATCATCTGTCTATACCTACCTCACAACTGAATAAGGACAATGAAATGAAAAATAAATCATGTAGCTAGTATGCACCAACAGCAGCTGCACAACTGTATACACGATATTGTTAGTTAGGTGGCTAAAGCCACAGAACAGATAAATTTATCTGTTCTGTGGCTAAAGCTGTGTCACAGCTGTATCTAAAACGCGACTTTGGCCGTGACTATCCCATCCCGTAATGCATCATCACTCTCTGTCCGCTTTGAAATTAATTATAATAATTGTGATCCAAATTACTATTCTTCCGTATGACGCGTTATGCGCGTTGCCGACCGTCCTAAATTCACCAGCTGACAAATTTGAAACTATTTAATATTGTACACAACATTTGGGGACGTAGTTTGTTTTTACTACAAAAGGGCCAAATATTCCAACGATGCCAACAGCAAAGCTATGTTTGCATAAACATGACGTCACTAAAGAACAGCCAATGTGAATTTAAATACAGATCGACTAACATTAATAAAGTAAGGCAATCAATAAATATGACAGAGCATAACTGCACACACGTACCGTATCGGATTCTTCCGTAATCTTATAAAAATAGGGTAGTTGGACAGTTGGACGTGATTCATCAATCCATACTAAACTTGTTTTGCTTGTATTATTGTTGGAGACTGCCACGTGGAAGTGTTGGAGCCTCCTCTAGACGTTTTATTAAGAAACACACTAATGTTGATGGAAATAAGCATTTGATTATTTATTAATACCTCCATACTAATTTACTAATTATCATTTATATTAAAATCCATACTAATATTATAAATTCGAAAGTAACTCTGTCTGTCTGTCTGTCTGTCTGTCTGTCTGTCTGTATGTTACCTTTTCACGGCTAAACCACTGAACGGATTTCGATGAAATTTGGCAAGGAGATAGATGGCATCCTAGAGAAGGACATAGGGTACTTTTTGTCTCAAAAATAACCCCCAAGGGGGTGATATAAGGGATGAAAGTTTGTATGGGAAACTCAATATTTCTAAGTTGGGGATATGGAAATTCAAATTTATGCTTTTGGTAAGAAATAAAGAATTACGCTTTTCAGCGTTTTTGTAAAATCATCCCCCAAAGGGGTAAAATAGGGGTTGATTTTAAAATTCACATGTATTATTGATTATTTTTGTTGTCTCTTATTTTTAAGAGATTTAAGGTGTGGTTCCAGTGAGTCGGAACCGGATGCGGCACAGTTCACGGTGAGTCGGAACTGTCTGCGGTGATTGTGGCGATTGTGGTGATTGTGGTTCCAGTGAGTCGGAACCGAGTGCCGCACAGTTCACAGTGAGTTGGAACTGTCTGTAGTGATTGCGGCGATTGTGGTGATTGTGTTGATTGTGGTGATTGCGGTGATTGAGCTGATTGAGGTGATTGCGGTGATTGAGCTGATTGTGGTGATTGAGGTGATTGTGGTGATTTCGGTGTTTTCGGTGATTGAGGTGATTGCGGTGATTTCGGTGATATCGGTGATTATTTATGTTGTCTCTTATTTTTAAGAGATTTAAGGTGTGGTTCCAGTGAGTCGGAACCGGGTGCGGCACAGTTCACGGTGAGTCGGAACTGTCTGCGGTGATTGTGGCGATTGTGGTGATTGTGGTTCCAGTAAGTCGGAACCGGGTGCCGCACAGTTCACAGTGAGTTGGAACTGCCTGCGGTGATTGCGGCGATTTTGGTGATTGTGGTGATTGCGGTGATTGAGCTGATTGAGGTGATTGCGGTGATTGCGGTGATTGCGGTGATTGAGGTGATTTCGGTGATTGCGGTGATTTCGGTGTTTTCGGTGATTGAGGTGATTGCGATGATTTCGGTGATTATTTTTGTTGTCTCTTATTTTTAAGAGATTTATGGTGTGGTTCCAGTGAGTCGGAACCGGGTGCGGCACAGTTCACGGTGAGTCGGAACTGTCTGCGGTGATTGTGGCGATTGTGCTGATTGTGCTACCAGTGAGTCGGAACCGGGTGCCGCACAGTTCACAGTGAGTTGGAACTGTCTGCGGTGATTGAGGTGATTGCGGTGATTGCGGTGATTGAGGTGATTGTGGTGATTGCGGTGATTGAGCTGATTGAGGTGATTGCGGTGATTGCGGTGATTGAGGTGATTTCGGTGATTGCGGTGATTTCGGTGTTTTCGGTGATTGAGGTGATTGCGATGATTTCGGTGATTATTTTTGTTGTCTCTTATTTTTAAGAGATTTATGGTGTGGTTCCAGTGAGTTGGAACCGGGTGCGGCACAGTTCACGGTGAGTCGGAACTGTCTGCGGTGATTGTGGCGATTGTGGTGATTGTGCTACCAGTGAGTCGGAACCGGGTGCCGCACAGTTCACAGTGAGTTGGAACTGTCTGCGGTGATTGAGGTGATTGCGGTGATTGCGGTGATTGAGGTGATTTCGGTGATTCCCCAGTGAGTCGGGGTGATGAGTCTAAGGGTGTTGACCAGGAATGCGCGTTCGCTGCATGCTGGTGGTCAGGATACCCGCTGAGCCGTGGGTGCTGGCTGGCTGTGTAACTCGCCTCACGAAAGCTTGCGGGATTGATGATGATGACGTCACGCTGAAGTAGTTGCACGAAGGCTGCGTTGACGTTCAGTCTCAGGGTCACCAATTTAGTGGTATGAGGAACAGGGTGTAAAGTTCACTCATCCACCATAGAAAAGGGAGGATCCTCCGACAAGACGGGTGTTATGTCGGGCGGGCAACTGCTCATAAGTTGATTTCGGATAGTCTTACCTATGTCGTTCGCGTGGTAAATTCTAACTGCGCGATGCAGGATTTGTGTGACATCATGTCTTTCATGCGTAGTTCGTATGTGGCGGTGTAACCGCTACAAACATTACCTCCTTACTAATAAACGTTGTATAGCGTCTGTATAGTTAAACATATAGTATAGTTACAAAGCTTTGTCTTCTTCTTTCGAATGTCAAATTACTGACGACTGAAAGAGATCATTTATTCATTTTGAGGTACGCAACCCTAAAATGTGCCTGTTACTTTTTCATGCCGTAAGGGCTGAACGGATTTAGTTGAAAGGCGTATGGTCTTTTAACTAAATCCGTATAGGCCATGATCTGGGTTAGGATAGAGGATAATCTGAATCCCGGTAGTACGGTCCTGTGGGATATTTTCCGACATTTACGCGGGCGAAGCCGCGGGTAAAAGCTAGTTATATTATAAATGCAAAAGTAACTGTGTCTGCTTGTAACCTTTTCACGCCTCAACGGATTGCGATGAAGTTGGCACACAGGAAGACCGTGACCCAGGTCATGGTCTACCTGTGTGCCACTAAGGCAACAAAGGATACTTTTTATCCCAGTATAGCAGTAGCGTGTAGCGTGGCGTGCTCATGGGATCATTTCAGACCACCACGCGGACAAAGCCACGGGCAAAAGGTAATCACTAGCAGAGATATTAAAAACCGCGGAAGGGGGGGGGGGAGTGCCGGTAGCATGGCGGGGAGAGGGAGGAGGCATGACGTCAGATACACCCAGCATCAGTCCACAGACCTGTGCGCTCGCGCCGTCGCCTCTGCGCAACCAGTGCTGCTCCCACGTTCACTTTCTATTGAGCCATCAACGCACCGGGGACATTACAGCTCTACAGCTGGTGCCTAATTCATTCAAAATAAAAATGGTATAGATAAAACTATAAATATAATAACCCATAAGTACTAACCTCCTTTATTTTACTTTCTATGAGTCAATGATATATATTATACGAGATTATACGTCATTGGCCTGAGTAGTGCCGTTTCGAAAATCCTTAGTTAAGTAAGAAGGTTGATAAAGTTTTCAAACGTTTACATCAATAAACACTGGGCTCCTTTATCTAATTCTGTTGTTCGTTTCAGAGTCTAATTCGACAATTTAGGGCAGCCCATGGTTTAACATCGATTATTTTCATTGATCGCAGTTTATTCCTCCTCTGCTGCGTGTTAGTGTCGGGAGCATTGGCGGGTTGCCATACAGTAACCGTGACTCAACCATATAAACAAACCCGATTCTTGACTATGACGGGCGGTTGTGAGACGCGCTTCGCATATTTCAATACAATTAACGGCTTGTAGCTGCTACACCAGCGATTTTTTGCCAGTCTCGTGTGAGAATACACACGATTTCACCGGGAAACACAGCGTTGTGATGATACCTTTCGCTCGATTCGACGGCAGATAAAGAACAGCAAAAACAGTTGTCCCACTTCCCAATGACCTTTGTTACAACAGCTACTTACTAAAATACCTACATTGGTCTGTCAGTCGGCGTGGGCTATTCTTGCGAAAAGTTGTTTCAGTGATGAAAATAAGTCATCATACCATAGGTACTTAAACATCCCACACTTTGGAGTACACGATAGTGTTCGTAGTAAAATAACAAAAGATTTCCTTCGTACATTCAAGCCGACATTGAACTTAGTGTTGTCTGCGCAAGGAAATTGGCACAGGACCAAATGCCAAGGAGCCGAGCTTTTAATTTTTATTTTCTCACATTTTGATGAAATAGTGATTAAGCCCGTCACGTGACGGATGTTTCTGCTGCTGTTCCGAAGGCGACCGCAACCGCAAACCGCAAATGGTATCATCGCAAAATGACAGACGAAACAGAAATTAAAGAAATTTTTTGAGAAAAATTGCCGCGTTTTGTTTTTTGCAACTACACCGATTACTTAAAAAATCAAAACCTGATTTTCCGCCGCACTGTCACCTTCGACTGAAAGCATCCTCAAAACTTGCGAAGCCATCGTTTGAGCCCCATGATTGTAACGTACTATCGCCCAACACGGCCGATTTATCCACGTCGCGTCGGTCCAAACTCAGTATTAATTTTGAACAAGTAAGTAGATAGTAGGTACTATAAGAGCAGTGGTGGCCCAGTGGTTACGGCCCCGACTTACGAGGTGTAGGTCGTGGGTTCGAACCCAAGCAGGCGCTTTACTTTGTGTAAATAATTTCATCACCACTGCTCTCAAAACGGTGAAGGAAAGAAAATTATTCAAAAAACAAAAAACCCGACTGCAAAAACACATAACTGAAAAGAGAAAAACAAGCATTATAATCTATAGAATTTTGGTATCGCAGGCGGGGGGACAAACAAAACTTACACCATATTTAGGGTTATTTAGGGTTTGTCCCCGCCTGCGATACCAAAATTCTATAGATTATAATGCTTGTTTTTCTCTTTTCAGTTATGTGTTTTTGCAGTCGGGTTTTTTGTTTTTTGAATAATTTTCTTTATTTCAAGCTTTTTAGTTTTATTAATATATCTAAATTTGGAATTGACTCATAACTAGCTTTTATTTGATACCAATATTGTTATAATTTATTTTAAAAAAAACCTCCCCCTCCTTTTTTTTTGTATTTGCAGATGCAATATATAAATATTATATAGCCTATGACACTCCCACAATTAAGACGAATCTAACGACACCTCATATGTTAAAATCCATCAAGCCGTTAAGGCTACAGAGCGTGCCAAAGAAATAGACATACATACATACATACATACATACATACTCCCGAAAAACATTACCCTCCTTCTGGGGCAGTCGGGTAAAAAACATCGTGAGGAAACCGGCATGTATTAGAACCAAAAATTAGAAGACATGTGACATCTACCAACCCGCACTGGGCCCGCGTGGTAGATTACGGCCCACTCCCTCTCACAGAGAGGAGGGCTGTGTCCCAGCAGTGGGAACATTAATAGGCTGATGATGATGAGGTACTATAAAAAATAAAAACTGTAAAGCATGTAATGCGATCATATTTGTATAAAACTAAAAGGCATAGAAACTGTAAAGCAACTGACAATGCGACCCTCACCCCTCGAGCGACGTGCGTCCCTTTACATGTTTTATGAATGAGCTTAACAATTTCTGCAACTTCCCTTCGTTACTTTCGAAACAAAACAGAAAGGTTATTATAAAAAAAATACACTTCCGGAATATCGATGAGGAGTAGGACGAACTTTGGGAATACTGCATGGTGTAGGTATCTGTGGAGAACGTTGTTGATTGCACATTTTTCCCTTTGTGTTCTATTTAATTTTATTCTTATAATGTGTACCTAATTACTAGTACCTACTTGATAATAAATTGAAAGAAAAAAAACTTATCTCTATAATTCATGCGTTAAACTTTTAATATAAGCAGGTAGGTATACTAGATGAACGTATGTTATTGCGATAAAATAATGATGATTAAATAAATTAAAGGAGCCCCAAGTCATCGCTACGCTTCTTGAGTTTGATTTCTTATCCGCCAATACTTTATTAGCTTATTAGAATATCATAATAAATCAAAATGCAACGCTCTGGGTACCTACTTAGAGAATATTATCATTGAGGAGAAAATCACGTTACACATAAAAGTACCGTTAGCAAGACCAAGGCAAAAAGACAAAAAAAAAAAAAATTAATATAAACTTAAACCATTATCCATATAATGCCTATCAGAGTGATGCTTTATCTTATTTATGACTAAACACAATTGAATTGAAGGAACAACAGATTGGCCTGTGTCTGCGACGGTAAAATTTGGCAGAACTACAGAATTGTTTTACATTCGCACATTTAGGCTGCCTGTCCACTGGAGCGGAGAGGAGAGGAGAGGAGCGGAGATGTGCCAAAATTAACCAATAGAATCGCACCTCGGGAGCGGAGTTTTCATTCTATTGGTTAATATTGACACATCTCCGCTCCTCTCCTCTCCTCTCCGCTCCGGTGGACAGGCAGCCTAAATCCCGTATTTATTGCAATTAGGCAATTAATGAAACTGCCACATGTTTAGAAACATATTATTTTGATTTTTGATCCCCAGATTTGCTCCAGAATAGGTACCTACTACCTGTCAGACTTGTAACAACATAAATATTCAATAGCCCAGATTGTGTATAAAAACTGCCGTCGACGGTGAAATGAAGGTTAAAATTTCTCGTTCCGTGCGATCCGTAACGACCGTAACTTTACAAAAACGAACGCAAATGCACACTATTATCCTAATTTACGGCCTTACGAATCAGAGAAAAGATGATTTCAGATGGAGTGGCCCAATATCAGTTAACCCGAGTAACTTGTGTCGTGAATTTCTTTATGTAGTTCTTGAAAGACAGATATGTTATAGTTTCACTTTTTTACAACATTGGCGTTGGCTTGTTTGGCAGTTATTCGTATCGACATCGCATGTTAGGTCCTACAATAGTGCCACTAATTCACGCACGCGAAGTCTTATAATAACTAGACACGTAGCTAGCTGCTCGTGATATTCAATTCGATATGGTTTCACTTCTGATGAGTAGGTGGGTACTTCTGTCGCACAGATAACGCACTCGCCTATGCTTTTCTTTTGCAGTTGAACGGATTCGGTTTTGTTAATTGGGGAGAATACAATACGTATTAACTTTTACTTTATCAAGTTTGCTACCTGTAATCAACTCTGGCGCTGGCATATCCACAATCTTTGCACCAATGCTTTGTTACAAAACAAAAATCAAACATCACAGTTATTTCGAGTACCTACCTATTAGCGAAGATGGGGAAAATATTAATATTTCGCTCAGGGGGCTTACCATGCACTCTTATAGCAGGTCAATTTTCGACGGAAAGTGAACTGTCGGGCTATTTTGTACCATGAACACGTCAAATAACAGGCAAGCCAGCGATCACGTGACTAAAGCCGCTCAGTGGTCACGTGACAACATTTCACTGGTCTGACCTGCGATAGGCTCTACCATCAAGTCATTTTTGACATGTAAAACCTTGAAAACTGAGCTGCCCTGCTGTCATATTAAGCAGGCGTGTAAAACTTACTTTTATTGAACTGTTTTCTTTAATTTGAAATAAAAAACGTAAGTATATATTAATTTGTGAATATAATACTATTGTGGCGTTATTTAAAATTATAGACCACAAAAAAACACGTCTCTTTGTCGTCTACTTATGTTGTAGAAATGGTACGAGTGAGTAGATGTGAAAGAAATAGAAATAAAGAACACAATACACATAAATAAAAACAAATTTAATGTTTAATAGATGTTTTGGGTAAAAACAATATTCGTAGTCTTAGTAAAAAAACAAACTACAGCTGCCCAGCCTCTTGAATCATCGATAGCACTGTAGCGGTATACACTCCGTTACATACGAACTACGCAGTAAAGATATGACGTTACAAAAATCTTGCATGATAAATATATAAGATTATCCGAAAACAACTTTCGGGCAGTTGCCCGTCAGACATAACACCCGTCTGGTCGGAGGAGCCTCCCATTTCTCATGAGAAGAGTGAACTTTACACCCTGTTCCTCATGCCTCCACCAACAATAGAATTCACATCCAATGTTCCGTCACTTCCGTCCACAATCTGCGGGACATTTCTCGAGTTTGAGCCCTTTTTATGTACCCCATTGCAATGCTTGTGATTAAGTATTAAAAAAATCTAATATTTTTATATTTCCAATTTTTATATGTCATCAATAAATATTCTTGTCTTGTTGACAATTTATTTGACACGCTATAGTCGTTCGAAAATAGCAATAGCTTTGGTAAGTTTTCATTCAAGTAGGTTGGTGTTGTTGGTGGTACCTTTATTTTACATCTAAAAGGCCTCCACGTCATAATCGTGTTACATAAGATTTTTTGCTGCGAAACATAGTTTTATTTATATTTTATTTAATTTTTTTGATAAGTTTATACTGTTATCAAATTAATTTTATATAACCGTAAAACCGGTAACATTCCGAAAAAGTATTTCCGAACGTTTGTTTATAATATGACGTACCGGTCAACGGTAGCGTAGCAGGTCTGAAGTTAATACATTGCAGGTCAGACTGAAATGCTCATGGTACAAATAGAAAACCTGTCAGGTTAAAATGCCAAGTTGACCTGTCCTGTACTTGGCAAGTATTTAAAATGTTCATGGTACGGCCCCAGATCAATTATGCAGACCACCAGCTATGAAATCGAGTTTCGTTCATTATCCGAGTCATTATTACGTACACGCGTACCTACCTACATTACCTACTTATTCCATTTATCAACAATGCAACTTTTTGTGAAGATCTTTGTAATGTTCTGCCAACTCTTGTGGTCCTACGTCTACCTATTGAATTTTAATCTTAACAGGTAGGAGTAGATCATCGCGAGGTGGATCTATAACTGCAGGGTTTTATATCCTACTTCAAAAACTTGCATGTCTGTCTTGTAGTAAACTCGGTAAAAAAAAAAACCAAGACTTATCGCTGCGAACAATACAGTGAAGTATGCCAAAACTACACCTCCGCTCTGTGCATATACGATACGCTCACACGCACATATTTACAACCCTTTAAAATCAAACTACACCTAAGTGCACACATGTTTACGAAACCAGCTTCATGTCACGGTTGACAGCGCTGTCTTGGTTTTTTATTTGGCCTGAGGTAGTAAAGGTAAGTAATTTTTTATCCATTCGACATTTCACTACGTACCTACCTACCTGGGGAGAGGGTAGGTACCCCAATAATTACCCATGGTCGGCGCGATCTTTCTATGAACTTATGTATTATATGTATTTTATCGCTACGGTTTCTTTGGACACTTTAATTAATGGCATTCTAATTAACAGATACTAATATATAAATAAATGAAAAATATAAAGAAGTAAGTGGTGAGTTGGAGACTGACTGGCTCATCATCGCCGACACTACTGAACTTATATAAAACCACACAGGATTCTTTGTGTACAGAAGACTCTTGTCTTTTTCGTTCTTCATGTGATATGAGAAACGATTTTGAAAAATTCACTATAGGGATATAAAGGGGTTTTGTTTATACAGAGTGGCCCGTTTACAGAAGGTTTTTTTAGAAGCCGGGAGCCAAGGGTTTTCCAAAATACCCTGCTCAGTTCATGTTCAGCGATTGCTTATAGTTTAGGACTTTAGGAGCTCAAAGGGAAAAAAAAAACACCACAAAATTCATTTCAGACATTCAGTCCTCAAAAATATTATAAAGGGAGTAAGATTTCCCTAGAAGTTTAAAAACTTCTTACTTGCATTCATTTCCTACAATGACTAATAAGAGTGGAAATATTGTCGAAAATCAGCAATGATACACACAAACAATGCACCTCCTATGATATCTCTTCACCACGCTTAGTTGACCGGTAGAGAATTGGTGAGCATCCGTTGTAGTCCTCCTTTGTATTTTTTATAAAAAAAAAAATGATGCAACTTGCACCACAGCGCGCGTCTTGGAGCAGTCAGCAGCCTGCATCACAGCATAGGTCAAACCATGTTAGGAGCTCAGTCAAGGCAATTCCCGCCTACGTATGTTGCGCAATTTATGCGCCTAGAATCAGTTTTCGACGAATCGTTTCATGTGATATCTGAGAACTATGTGTAGGTACCTATACTTGGGTAATTAATTCAAACACAGTTAGCGCAATTCATCTCCGCAATAGGAACTCAACACGTGGCAAGGAACTAAGGTCAAACACTGCTCTGCTTTTCTGCTGCCGAATTTTCGTGCTCAGTGTGGCATCGACCCGCTCGTGCCAAGCAAGTAAATGTTGCGCTAAATGAGACGTTTTGGATAATATCGGGCTGCCTTATAACCTCCACCGGCTAGCCGGTATCGCACCATCGCATCGCTATGAAGGGATGTCGCACGCGCGCTGAAATAAGAGAACCAAGAACCAGAGGTCGCAAGAGCTTCTTACGCTTTACGAAGGCCATCTGAAGAGCGAAGTAAATTTAGGGATGAGAGTTATCCAGTAGTATCCACCACCTCACGACTTCGTGAACGAACCCCCAAAAACACTTGCCCCCGGTCGCGAACTGCAGTGGCCCATTTGGCAAGCACGTACCCAAGAAGGCCGCATAAAACATAATCAGGCGTTTGGTATAATCAACATCCAAGACCCAGTGAGAGTGTGGGGCGCTCCAGAAGTCTAGATCCTGTCGGTTCACCTGCACCCTCGAGGATGTGAATAACGCCTTTGACGCCGCCATAAACGTGGCCCCCTACTGGGCCCAAACAGTGTACGTAATATAAGAAAAGAAGTAGGTAGATATCTTGACTTAATTGGCTACTCACCGAAAAGTGAAAAATATCATCGTTTGTCGTTCATGAGTGCACGCATTCAATAAATTCTATTCATAACAGGAAAGCACTTATTTGATGTTAAATTAAAAGCATTCAATGTAAGTACCTTTGCACCCGCATTGATTGTTTCCATGAGAACATTCAAGCCATGAGAACTGAGGAGAGCACCGCGGCATTCTGTCGTTCGTAAGTACGAACAGAGTAAGTAAACAACGGTTTCATTATTCGAAGCTGCGTACCACTGTGCCAGTGTTAATAATATTCTGGCATTGTAACAGATTTCAAGAGGTTTGAATTTATATAGCAGGAAGGGAACGTGCTCGAATTATTATTTTTGCAGCACTTGAATTATGTTACTAAACGTTATGGTATAATTTTGATTGAACTGACGCAGCGTATATGTTATGTTGGGTATTTATAGCCGCCCCACACGCAGCAGCAACGCGCGAGGTGCGCGGGAGACTCGACGAGACGCATCTATTCCAGGCGAGACCTTGCATGCTCCTCGAAAACATTTCCAATACTTACAATAAGAAAGCTTAGGTTTCCTTTAATAGGAAAGGAAAGTTAAAAGAACTAGTTTTAGTCATCGGTCAAGTAAATGGCATTAATATTGGACGCAGTTCTGCCATAGGAACCAATCCACATCCCCATGTTTTTAGGTTGAAATTGGTATTGCTTTGTTTCCACTTTCCTCTAACCGAATGGTAGTTATGATTTTGTGAATGCTAGTAATAGACTTAAACCTTATTTCAGAGGTTCACCATAGATTTTTCTATTTCGTTTGGAAATGTTGGTCCGTAAAAAAATTTGGTACATTTTGCCAAATTGCATTCTGTATGGAAGTAGGTAGGTCAAAGATAGTTCTGCCAAAATATACCAACTTTTGAATTTTGAAGTCCTAGTTTGATGCTCAAACTGCTACAGCAATTTTTACGACAGTCTTTTACATAGTTCGCAACTTATACTTGACTTAATCACAAAACGAGAATATCTGGAAGCGAGAAACTCATAATCGTGGTACGAGACTCACATAATCCAAAAACTAACGGCAGGCGGCGCGGCGGTACGGTGAGGGCACAATGTGACTTGATTTCATCTGAATGAAACAAGTTGCGAGCTCAAGTGCATGATATTCTTATGTACCTATTAGTCCCTGTCCGCTCCACCCCCACAAGTCCTTTCAATGGTTTGGTGACGAACGTGACGATAGCCAAAATACATTCATTGAAATCTTAAAGCCAACTCCCACGGTGCGCCATATCGCGGACGCGCACCAGCCCGCACGAGGACGCACCGCCACGCACGCGTTCAACGCGCGTCTGCGCTACCACGCACGCTAGGTTTCCCACGGTGCGTCGTGCGCGTGCGTCCGCGATATGGCGCACCGTGGGAGGGCGGCTTTATGAGGATCCCTACAGGATTGACCTGATAACTAATTACACAACACATTTTCGTAAACGATTCCGACTAATCTGTTTCATTTTGACAGTTCAACCATATTCATTGCGTGATTTACGATGTTGAGGAGATTTTTTTTCGAAGTTATGAAGCAATGGATTAGAAATCTGTTTCAAAACGATTCAAATTCTGATTGATCGTGTATTACGTAATTAGGGTGCTGTTCCAAAGATTCGTTACGCTCAAATTCTTTGGCACAGGTGCAATTCAGTAACTATACAGCCTCATTGTTTTACGGTATATTTTAAATTAAATAAGTACTTACCTACATAAAATAATGTTACATGTTTTTTAAGTTAATCGCGGAACGAGTCACAAATATACAATAGAAGTTTTATTTATATTGAGTTTTACTTTGTGCCTTTATGGGCGTTTAGTGCCCCGTGATAAAATAGATCGTGAATTCTTAATTTCTTTTCTTCTTAGGGTTCCGTACCAGAAGGGTGCCGAACCCTATTACTAAGCCTCGGCTGTCCATCCGTCCGTCCGTCCGTCCATTGGCGGATACAGGGGGGGGCAATACCTATATTTTCGATTTAATTCAGGTGCACTTACTTTTTTTACACAGCATATTCATAGGTAGATATTATAAATTTATAACAGACAACAGATAATGTAATTAAGCTTTATTAGGGTTCCGTAGAAAAATGGTAAAAAGGAACCCTCATGGTGCGACTCTGTCTGTCCGTCTGTCTGTCACAGCTGGATATCTGAAGAACTACTAATGCTATCAATTTGGAATAGCTTAAGATGACGTTTGCCCAATTATTTTGCAAATAAGAAAGAAATAAAAATATATTCGAATATAGGGCATGTGGGTATCATAATGAAAGAGCGCTATTTGGACATTCTCAAACATTTTTGTTTTTTTAGGTCGCTTAGTTTTCGCCTTTAGATGAAAAATGTTAAAAAAATACCTACCGCCACCCCCCATAGCACAGTTTTTCAGAAAGCATCAACAAAAATTGCATTAATTTCACTTTTGGTCAAAAGATGGCGCTGACCTAAAACTGCAATATCATCGCATGTTAAAGTATGCATCGCAATTCGCAGTGTTAAAATTCTCGGACGAATTAGGCCTCGCCTATGAAAATATAAAAAAAAATTCACGGTTCACAAAATACGGAACCCTCGGTGCGCGAGTTTTTTTTTCTTTCTTTACTTGTGATTTTCACCCTAGCTCCGAACCTTGTCAGAATGGCCCCCCCCAAAATGAAATCCTGGATCCGCCCCTGCTTCCGTCTGTCAGCGGGCTGTATCTCATGAACCGTAATAGGTAGGTAGACAGTTGAAATTTTCACAGATTGTTTATTTATATTGCGGGTATCTTATCTATATCTATACGTATAACAGCAAATAATTAAATAATATAATATAATTTTATTTAACAACATAAAGTATTGTGTAGTACGTGAGGGACTTATAAAGTAAGCATTATTAATAACATGGAAAAAAGTTAAAAATGAAAGGGGGTCCCCATACAAGGAACGTGTTTTTTTCGTTGTTTTTTTACTAAATATCCCTTCGTGTCCGACTCGCACTTATTTGTTTTTTTTCGTTTTTTACTTACTGATTCTGCCTATTATGTAAGTACGTCGTACCTTTTCCAACTTCACCAAAATGTAAGTCATATGCAGACATTCATCACGCGTACCTACATGTATGATTCGTTCGATTTTTAATTAACATTCAGGTGTAGAGGTATGAAAGCTAGACGAGGCAAACCATGTGTACCTAACTAGATATTTCCCTTTGTGTAATGTAATCAATAACGCAGCCCGCAACCCTTGCCACTCGTCTGGCAATGTATAACTAGGTACATAACTGTATAACTACTGCACAATCTACATACTTAGTTGGGATTGGGAACCTATCAGAGATAAGTATAATCACACTAACACACTGTACCTAATACATAATTATTTCAGAATTGATGGAATGAAATTTTTACGATTATGTTCTCTCGTAATAAAGACAAACAAATCCAATAGGTATGTAGGTACTTACCTACTTATTCTAGTTATGTATGAGTTCAGATAAGTGTGGTTTTTAAAAGGCTAAATAATAGAAGGAAAACTCGTTATGAATCCGGACCGGATGTCTATAATTATATCCTAGTAAACATCGTGTTATAGTTATAGGTAATACTGGATCTAGACACACGGCAGTGTGTCAAGCCAAGTTCGGTCGGAGAAGAACAGGGCGAAGCACACCCTTACCCACGCAAGCGTTATCTTACGCAATCCATTTCCAGCTATTTTCGACCAACCTCTAAATCAAAATATATTAGAAAATTCAAAATATTTTTTTGCAAACTACGTGCAATTTTGCGTCCCCCAGTCACCGAATATAAAAAAAAAACTTAATTTGTTATTCGAACTTCTTCAGTTCTTGATAATTATACCGAATTACCGACGCGACGCGCGACGTCCTAAAATCACTATTTATATCACTGAGTGATTCAGTTTTAATATGGAAAATAAGTAAAATTATTACCTACAAGTTGAGTTATATAGGGGTTTATTGGTTTCATAGAGGGGTCAAAATTTTCATTATTTTTGCGATAGGAACATCACTGAGATGTTCACAGTTTTTATTTTTTATTAACTTTAATTAGTGAGCCCAGAGTACACGTTCCACAAAGCTGTCAAAATGAAATGACCTCCACTTACAAAACCAGCGCCACTGAAGTCTGACATACTTCCATTAGTAATAATGACCTAATTTACTATAATGATGAATAATGATGAATATTACTTAGTTCTCCGAAAAATAGGTACATTATTTGTAGGTTAGTAAGTACCTACTTACTTAATTACAAAATGGCTATTCCAACCAATGCATTCAGCATAAGCCTACATGAATGTAGACTTTGAATCAATCAAGGAAAGCTTACAACAAATCTAAATTGTAACCGGTTCAGGCAAATCATTAGGGATAATCCATTTTCTATTAGGTAGGTACGTTATACGTATTGTTTACCGCTTCATTAAAGTTAGGTACAATAAATATTAGCAACAATGCCACAAACGAAACTTTTCACGGATTAAACTCCAACTAGGTGAGTTCAAAGTATAGTAGGTACCTACAATATTGCAGTTAGTCAAGTGATGAAAGTAAAACTTTATGACCTGTTTAGTTCCGACAGTAAAGATGGAGTCAGTGGCTAGTAACTAATCGATGCTCAAGGAAGTAAACACGATATTACAACACCCTCCCGTCAACGTCCGGGCGAATTAGCTCCTATCTGGGCCACTAACGGCACATAAGCAGTAGTAGCGCACGAAAAGACTTAGGGTCAGCGCACACCGACGGAGTAGCGACAAAGAGCAGTTCATCTGTTGCAAGGCACACGGAGCGTCCACGACGGCGACGCGCGGGTCTCACCATGCCGCCACGCGTCCGTGCGACGCGACACTTTATGTGATTTTATTACATAATTATGTAATACAAATTTCAACCGTACGATTTAGTTAACAAAATCGTCTTTCAGTTTTTAAAGAATAACCCGCTTCGCCGCCACTCCATCGGTCTGCGCTTACCCTTACGTTTACGTGCCACTTGAGCCATAGATTGTGACGGTCTGCAGGAATTAGTAAGTTCACTACCGAATTTCAGTGACGCAATTAACTGTATGTTTGTTATTTAACACTTTTTTGTCTTCAGTTAATTCGAAGTTCGTATACAGCATGTCGTTAGTGTGAACAACCTTCGCAACCTTGTTTCTGTGGGCAATATAACGTTTCATAGGTAGAGATTGTTGGTTACGTCGATGCCTACTTTTGTGCTGTAGAGGTCACGCAGCGGACCGTGTCATGAACTTCTTTTAGTATTGTCATAGCGATAACTAACCCCAAAATATTATGCATGTGTTATCAACTTATCAGGAAGTTCGCTTTTAGTGACAATGCTTCAACGTTATCTCAGTACAGAAAATCTATTATTTGGAGAGTTTTATAAATCTTGTAAGTATTTCACACAAACAATTTATTCGTACCTGTAATTTTGGAAGACTTACAAAGTTACAATAAACATACCTTTATATTAAAAATTTTAACTTTAATATTTTCATAAAATCTTGCGCTTTAAAGAAAATATTAAAAGTCATAGAACCGTGTAAAGGTATATAATCTAATTATGCTTATTGAATTTATAATATATTTCCTAACTCCTATCATCACCTATTCTATTATTATTATTATTTATTTTATTATTTTCTATTCTAAGGTACTTGGCAACTCCAAAGTGCTCAAAACACAACTGCCCCCCAATTACGCAATGCACGATCAATTTTAAATTGAAACCAATTGAAAAAGATTGCCAGTCCATTGCTTCATACGTTCGACAAAAAAAAATTTGCCGATTTTTTTGTCGAACGTATGAAGCAATGGACTGGCAATCTTTATCAATTGGTTTCAATTTAAAATTGATCGTGCATTACGTAATTAGGGTGCTGGTCAATTTTATTTAGTTGAAGAGTTCCTATGTCCACCTCCCGGTTCCGTCATCCATCAGACACTAATAGACTCTATCTTGAGCTATTTTACTTAACAACAAGAAAAAAAACGACTCGGAGCAGAAACACAACAATGCTTTCTTGTTTAGTTAAATGCCACCTTCCGGCTGCATCATCAGACCAGCTTCATGATATCATAATAGGTATTGCAATATCATATTTTTGCATTATCACATTTATCACCGAAGTTCAATAGACATGCTAAGTTTAAACTCAATCATATGCAAGGAAATGCTTGAAAAATGGATTAGGTACACACAGCTATACATCAAGCTACAATTTCCAGTATAAACTGACCTTCCATTGTACGAAAATCGTAAACAATGCGAGATCAGCATAAACTGGTAATTATAGCTTGATGTGTAGCCGTGTGTACTACTTTGTAACTGGAAACCAAAGATTTAAATCGTTACTTTTTCGCTTGACCTGAGTACGGTACATGTACTCAGGTCAAGCGAAAAAGTATCCATACAGAAAAGAGCGAGCTCACACATCCCCCATGGAACGATAGATACGATTTTCAGTAAGTGTGATTGAGACATACAACGAAAGTGACCATCTTTTGACGCGGTTGGGCGAATCTAGCGATTATCAGATCATTGCTGGAAACACAGAACGAAGCAAGAGCGATTAAAAACTTGTAAAAAGGAATAAATACAATGTATTTACAAAACTCACCAAGTTAAAAACTAATAATCACTATACCATGATTGGTGTTTCGTTTGAGGCAAAGAACAGATTAAAATGGTAGAATTGTTTCATCTTATTTATTTAAAAATATAAATCATTGTTATTTCGCAAAAATATTTAGTGAATGATCGTTTCATTTTACGAAGATTTTATTAATTTAGTTTTTTTTTCTGATTACTGTCCGATAGCATATTAAATTACGCGTAACAGTGTTATGGCAATAACCCCAAGTAGATGAGTATTGCAGAAACGGGGATTGTTGCGCTCACCGTACGTCACGGTCCAACAGCTGGTTACCGTTTAGAAGCACGCGCCAAGAGCCCAGTCGTTTACCCGTGCCACTTGGCGATTGCCACAAGGAACCATCGCGTTTTAACGCAACAATATTCCAAGTAATTAATGCTATTAGTGTGCTGCACATTATTTCAGCTTGTTGAACATCTTAGAAAAGGAAAATGGTCATCCGTGACCCTGGTCCGACACGAACCCCGAATTTGACCATAACCTATACCCCAGATTTTTTGACATCAGTCATCTTGGTGCCTACCACCACCTTTTAACAGAACTAAACAAAACATTATTGTAGCAGGAAAGTGTAAAAACATATTTTTCATCGATATTCAAGTGGCTAGCACTTGAAGATACAGTGCTTTTCAACAGACTTCAAAAAAAGGGGGACGATATGCGTTCGGCGATTTTTTTTTTTCATGTCGGTATGCACAAAGATTTACCTAATTCATTTGGTACAAGAACCCGCGCGGTGGTCCCTGATAGCTTCAATATTATGTTTTAAATACACGTAGTCTATGTTGATGTTATACATAAATGAAAGATGGATGGATAGATCTCTTCAAGGGAAATATTTCTTGTTACGCCTTCTATCAATATAGGGATGATGACTAAAAAAATATTTTTGTCCGTCTTGTAGATTATTAAAAATTATTGGACACCTATTGTTTCCTTTTTTTACGATAACAAAAGATTACGGCCATAGTACATTGAGTTAAAATGTGCCATGACGTCACGAGTATGTAGATTTTATACGTACTTGTGACGTAGCCACCCCCACTCCCCAACTTTAATGCGTTTTATCTAAGTAATTTTTTATTAATATGATAAAGCAAAAAGGACGTCGAATATTTTTTTATTTTCTGTCTGACGGACTAAATAGAATTTCTTTTTTTTTGACCCAGGCATCATTTTCTACACAGCCCTAAATATGAGTAATTTAAATTCTGGTATTTCGTCCATTTAATACGTACTAATTCGTCCACACGTCAAACATCAAGCCTATCAACGTCTCCTTGAAAAAAATTTCCTCCTATAATTATGTCGTATTAGGAACACCGGTCGAACATACGGTTATCCTACCGCACTCCCCAAATAGGGTTAGATATTATGCCAATGGAAAGAACTCTTCAAGGGGAATATCAGTTCTCTCAATTGGATGTCCGATTGGAGATACAGAGCCCTACATGTGAGCAAGTACCTACCTAAACATTTAAAATTCTAATATTTTGTCAATTTACTTATAATAACCTTCTATACAGTCATAATAACCCAGTAAACGTTCGCTTTAAACAAAGTCCTTCATTACCGGTTTAAGGAAAATTATTTTTAAGAGGCGACGTAATAACTAATTCTACTCCTACTAAAACTTTATGCTTTCCTTTGCGGTTCAGGCAGAGAGGATCGACCGATAAGTTGCGTGTGGTGTACTGTTGGATTCAATAATTAAAAAGATTAATAATTATGTGGTCATTAGCTTTTAAAGTGGTCGGATTTTCATTTTTAATGAATTCCTAAATGTGGGAATACCAAAGTAAAAAAAAATCCGATCCAACAACTTTTTTTTCCTGAGTCATTTCCGAGTAACGTAAAATTCGACGAATTTATGTGATTAATGGCGTAATAGTGTGACGGTAACCTGTGAGCAACCATTGACCACTTTGGTATTTGGTGTTCAAAAGTGCATTTAAATAAATCTATGACTTTGGATGGTCCGTCTGCTTATCCACGTTTTAGAACAAAATTGCAACTTTTTTTTTAACGCATTCCAATTTTTCTATTTTTCTGTAGAATAAGACTTAGGATTTTTATTGCCGTTGGTAGCGGACACTTTTTTTCAGATATCTATATAGAATGTTCAAGAAAACAAAACTCTTGCAGGTATGTAGCGAACAAAAATAAATTGCACATAATTATCAGAAAATCGTCTATGTAAATGAAGACCTGTCACTGAACACAAAGATTATCCTATAACATCCTCATTTTACCAGCTGTCCAATGACACAATAACATAAAAGAAATTCAGAGATACTGGACAAATTAATGTTATCTATTGCAAACTTCTGAAATGCACTTGACTTTGTTAGGAGTGGATGAGAAATAGAATTTCTATAATAATGAAAAAAGAAAAACTCAGCAACATCACACTTTCAATCATAATCTGAGATTGCTTCGTGAGTTTGAAAAATTTGTGTGCTCAACAATGTAATGAACGTGGCTTAACTGTCAAAATGGAAGGCGTTGCCATCAATTGCCATTTTATGTGTGCTTTGTTTCAGCCAACGGATATAAAGACATTTGTACACGTCAAATGATTATGGGTAGAAAACCGATTGCAGATAAAAGGAGAACATTCATATAAACTGCTTATTTAAATTTAATAACATTGTAAACAATCATCAGCAATGTCATACCAGTTGCACACTGTGCAATTCAATCCATGTTGTGGATGATATGATCTGCACAGTTGAGTGCCTACTCGGTATGCGCTGGGCAATTAATGGCCAATAACTGTTCAACTATCTACTTCAAATGAAATTAAGCAGAACATAATTACATTCAAGAGAAAGGACTTGCACAAATAAATCTGTGCCATTTGTTTGGTAGTGAAAATAAAAATATTGTTTTGTATTAAATTACTAATTGAAATGCAAATGTAATTTATTCGCTTTCTATTCAATATCACATATGTTATTGGTATAATTAATTATTATAAATAGTATACAAAACACTACCAACACAACATTCAGTTAAACCCGCAATGAAAGAACAATTTGATTATTACAGAATTGCATAGAGATAGAGAATGATTTTCTAAACTAATTAAATGTTTTAGTTGTCTCTAAAATGTAAATACAGGTTTTATTTCACTGTTTGTACTAAAATATATCATGTAAATTGTGTAATATCAAAATGGATTGGTTACCTTATTTACTGAAGAATAAAACTTCACTTTTCAATCTCCCACTTAAAACTTTTATTATAGGTATTTTGTTATATGTATTATCACAAATCCTGGTAGACTTTAAAACACAATCACGCAACTGACAACATACTGCTTTCCTTGATTACTGATTTTTCATAAAAACATAATTTACACAATAAAATATAATCTGCGACATCACTTAGGTGTAAGTTCTTCCTCATCCTCGCACACCACTCTACACAATCATTAGTTTATTGCATATTGGATGGCTTTTTAATTTTCTAAATTGTCCTTGCCCTTCAACATCATTAATCTCATAAAATTATATACAAAGTTGACTAATATTACTTTACAATACATGTTTCTGCTTCAGACACGGCTATTGCTAGTGTCCGCAAAATATTATGAACAACAAAATTAAGCTTGTTTTTTTTTTGCATTTGAGTAACTATTCATGCTCCAATAAGGATAATAATTGTTCACATTATAACCATTATTGCGGGAGTATCTACCAGTAATAAAGTATGAAAATATAAGTAAAGCACCTTGATTGGACAATGGTATGTATCAACGATATTAACAATGTGATATGACGCGCATCGCGGCCGCCGGGGCCCCAGCGGCCGGGGCCGGCGCGCCGTCGCCGAGTTCCCCACTGGAGACGGTCGGCCGTCGAGCGGAGGCAGGCACGATCCTGCCTCGCTTTTGCAGTCTTACGAGAAATAAATGCCACATTACACTCTAAATATTAAAGCACTGTACAACAACAATAAGTTTTCTTTTCTTTTTCGGGGCTAACGTTCATTTCACGCACTATTTCGGCGAACATTTCGTTGACGTTGGTGCGGCTCTTGGCGGAGGCCTCCACGAAGGGGCAGCCCCACATCTGCGCGAGCGCCGAGCCCTCCGCGTTCGACACCTCGCGCTGGTGCTCCAGGTCGGCCTTGTTGCCCACCAGCAGGATGGGCACGCGCTCAGATCCCTTCACGCGCGTTATCAATTCCTTCATTGGTTTGATGTCTTGAAACGTTTGATGATTCGTTAGTGAATATACTACGACGAATCCTTGTCCATTTTTTATGTACAGATCTCGCATTGAAGCAAATTGTTCCGTGCCGGCGGTATCCAATATTTCTAAAACACATGGTGAATTGTCTACTTCTATTTCTTTCCTATAGAAGTCTTCTATTGTGGGGTCATATTTCTCCATGAAACATCCTGACACGAACTGCACAGTCAAAGCACTTTTCCCGACCCCACCCGAGCCCAACACGACCACTTTGAATTCGCGCATTATTGTGTTCCTCAAATCACACTTGCCAGTCTATACAACGTTTTAGAAACGTATTCTCACTATGTGCTATAAAAATGTCATTGCTATGTTGGTTTATGTTTATGACTCACTCGGATACGATCACTGAGTAATGTACACATCTATGGTACACATAAAGCAAGCTAATTGATAAACAGCGACGCCATTTTAGTTGGATGAGTGGCGAAACAACTTGGACTGCATCGCGACGGTATTACTTCAAAGATACAAACGCGGAAGCAAACATCTACCAACTGACTTGTTCACTGTTGGATATATTCAACAGCAGCAGCAGGTTGGTCAATGCAATGCAATGGTTTGATTGGTTGGTGAATGGAAAATAATACCAAAAGGATGCCAGTGCTACCAACATAAATCAATGTTTTCTACCCAAACGGCAGCAATGATTGTTATTCTAATTACCCTATTCATGAAATATAATAAGCATGTTAGATTTATTTAAAAAAAAGTTAAACCAACTAAAACAGAAATAGAAAAATAAACAATTTAATTTACAGTACCCTTATTGCGTAATACTCGATTAATCTGAATCGTTTTTAATCCATTGCTTCATAAGTTCTAAAAAAAAATCTGCTGAACAACGTAAATAACGCAATGAATGTAGTTAAACTGTCAAAGTGAAACAGATTAGTCAACGTTCACGAAAATATGTTACGTAATTAGATAGCAGGGTCACTATAATGCTTCGGTGTCAACAGAACAACATTATGTGTGCTAAGATTCACCAAATCGGTTCACCGGTGAAAATTGGTGAAAAATCGGTCCCCAATTTTTCTATTCTGAGGGGTGTTTTCTTTTCAATTTTGAACGCGACTAACTTCGAGGTATTCTTACCCAATAAATAAAAAATAATCAAATTCTGTCTTCTCTAAAAAGTTATGCGAAATAAATATATAAGTATAGAATTGAGAACATTCTCTTTTTTTGTCGGTTTTTTTGTCAAACGACCTACCACACTAAAGACCTCGATGTAAAAATAAAAAATAATTATAAATTCGACAGCTGAATGAAATTAAAAATAACAGGCAGTTTCTAGCTAATTTCATAGTAATATTATATGATAATTTAATTTCGCGAAATTACCTGCTGTAAAAAAATATACGCATGGACTTTGAAGAACCTATTCTATGTTTTCATATTACCAAATGGTAGTTCATCTCAAAGATGGCAACATTTTACCGGAAACAATTTTTTATGTTTGTGTTGTCTATACTGTGTTTCGTTCAGAATTAACATTAGAACTCCAGCGTATATCGAAAGAATCCATGGAATTAGTAAGTATTGTAATCCTCTACACAAATCGAAACCGAACTGAATAGCGATTCAATACAACTCGGTGGGGGTGGCGGGCACCGCATGGACTGGGTAGGTATTGCCATTCCATCGATCTCTCTAGCGATCGATGTGCCATTCACACTGGCGCCGCACGGTGGGGCAAAATAACATATTTTACGATAACGCTAGCAGGTGTGTTTTACAACGTCGTCCTTAGAAGATAGACATATGCTATCGCGGACTTTTTTGTTGAAATTTTTAAGGTGTACAATACTGCAGTACATTATTTTGATCTATCTCGTAGGGTTCAGCCAGCGTTTGCAATGAAAGCGCAAAAAAATGTGTTTATTTACGACATCACATTAGAAACCTCTGTGTTTCTCTACTATATTATGCATGTATTATACATTATAAACCTTTCTCTTGAATCACTCTATCTATTAAAAAAACCGCTTCAAAATCCGTTGCGTAGTTTAGATACTATAAGCATACATAGGGATGGACAGACAGCGACAGCGACTTTGTTTTATACTACGAGTATGTAGTGAGTAGTGATAGTGATAATGAAACTACTTTGAATAAAAGAGCTATTTTCAATAGGGTTCCTTCTAAAAGCCAACTCCCACGGTGCGCCATATCGCGGACGCGCACCAGCCCGCACGAGGACGCACCGCCACGCACGCGTACAACGCGCGTCTGCGCTACCACGCACGCTAGGTTTCCCACGGTTCGTCGTGCGCGTGCATCCGCGACATGGCGCACCGTCGGAGGGCGGCTTAAGGTATGCGGTTGGCGACCGTGTAGAAGGCGTTTTTTGCTTCTCATTATGTTTAGTCGTGCAATAAAATTAGGTTTCCGCACGTTTTCTCCTAATGGTGCCTTTCTATGCTTGCCAAGGTTTGGCAAGCGTCCACAAGTACAAGCATATAAAGAGGGCGTTCGGCTTGGCTTGCGTGAGCTTGTGGACGCATGTCTCCGATCAGGGGGTCTACTCCCTAAGCACGAAGTCCGTCGTTTCGGGCTTAGTTACGGGCGTTTCCTACTCCCTAACACCTACGGACATACGATTAGTTCGAGGTATAGTGGTATAGTGTAGATTTTTGGACACAGATCAAAGGACGCTTGCGGCAAGCGCTTGCGACGCATTCACACGTTGGTGCGCGTTTAGTAGCCACTGTGATCTCGCGACGAGCGCAAGTTTAGTTCTTTGTTTAAAATGAGTGGCTGGTCGAACGAAGAGAGTTTAGCGTTTCGAATATTACCAGAGCGAATCGTCTATCTGGAACCCCACAGACGTTAATCAACGACGCAAGTTCGGTGTCCGCCATGCTTGGGTGTACGTAGCACACTGACGCATTCACAAGCATGAAAACGACTTCCAAATGCCAAGCGAGATTTGTGGAAGCTTGGGGCTTGAAGACGTTTACCAAGACTTGGCAAGCATAGCATGTAAAGCCGACATAACACATCTGACATTGGCAGTGCAGCACCATCCATTGCCATAGATAAAAATAGAATAGAATAGGTTGTTCTGTTGGTGAATCAGGTGAATTAAAAAATACTACTGTCTAGTCTATGGATGGCCAAAAAATTTTCTGAAAAAAATAAACAATTTTATGGAGAAAAACTAGGAATTTAAGCAAGAAGCAATACTTGAATTGAATGTAAGAACAATCGTATACTTGTAAGTAGCTTCTTCCCCATAATTCATACTCTTAGAATTTCGTAGATTTGTGTTTTCAATCTTAGTTACGTTTTCGTAAACTCTCTTATTGGCTACTATTTTCAGTGGCTACCGGCTAGGGCTTATTTTAGAATAGTATTAGGAATAGTTTGACAGTATTCATTCATTCACTAATTCATGTTAGGTGGGGCACCAGTAAAGATCCAGCACTCGCAAATTAATTATATTTGATCATGCATGTAATAACGAGTGAGGTCATTAGGGACACTCATAACAATAGCTGCTAGATTCTATCAGCTAGAATTGTGTATTCATTCATATTATCAGTGCCTAGAATGAAATTAAAAGTTTGAAAATATATTTTATTTTGCAGGTCACAATGTCGCACAAACAAACACCCTATTCCCCGAACTTCCCACAATCTCAAGGATATTCTCCAGCGCCAGATAGTAAAGCTGAAAGCTATCCAATGAACCCGCAAGGTGCCTATCCTGGTCCACCACCTTCAGGCCCTCAACTGCCACCTGGAGCTCAACCACTACCAGGGATGCAGTCTGGCTTCCAGCCTGGATTTCAACCTGGTTTCCAACCAGGGTTCGCTCCTGGATATCCGCATCCTCAACCTGGGTATTCACAACCAGGATATGGCCAGATGGGCTACCCTCAGCCAGGCTATGGTCCTGTAGTTCAACAGCCGGGACCTCAGGTGCCACCAGGTAACAAAACTAACATACACTTGTGTATACCTACTTAGCATAGCAGGTAGTGGTATTCGAATTTGTGTGGGGTAGTAGGTACCACAACTAAAAAGTAAAAAATTAAAACTTTTTACCTACAAAAAAATAAAAACTGACTTCCAAAAAAAACACTACAAAGTGAAAAATAACTTTAATTTCGGAAGTCTGTGGCAAAAAATAGAAAGTTCAAAACCAAAGACACCAACTTCTGAAATTAAAGTTATTTTTCACTTTTTTCACTTTGTAGTGCTAAGTTTGACAGATTGCGACTTGAATGTGAACGTTTTTTAAGTATGAGAATTGGCCTTCTGGTGTGCTTCTGGTCCTCAATATATATCTAATATAATCGGGTATAAGTAAGAGACTGCTTTATCCCCTTGGTGAATAATCTTCGACCTATTATTCATTAGCTTATATTAGGCCTTACTCCTGAGGTGCGACCATGGCTACGCTCAAGTGACTAGGAAGTAGATACTTTTGTGGCGGCAACTACATCGCCATGTGCCAACTACGCATCAAAGACCTGACTTCACACATGTCCTACATCGCGTAATTAGAGTTTACCGCGCGAACGTATTATATAAGACTATCCGAGATCAAGAGGATATGGAGAGGGCTATGCTTGGAGTTTCCCTATGTGATCGAATCAGAAATGAAGAGATCCGCAGGAGAACCATGGTAACCAACATAGCCCGAAGAATTGCCATACAGAAGTGGCAATGGGCAGGACATATTGCTCGCAGAACAGATGGCTGATGAGGCCAAAAGGTTCTGAAGTGGCGATCACGTACCGGAAGACGTAGCGTTGGAGGCGTAGGCCTCCCACAAGATGGACCGATGACCTAGTAAAGGCCGCAGGAATCCGCTGGATGCGGGAAGCACAGAATCGGTCGAAGTGGCGGTGCTTGGGGGAGGCCTATGTCCAGCAGTGGACGTCTTTCGGCTGATATGACGATGATGATGATCCGAGATCAATCGTTGGGCAGTTGCCCGCCAGACACGACACCCAGACGACTCCCTTTTCTATAGAGGATGAGTGAACTTTACACCCTGTCCCTCATATCTCTGAACTTTCATATCATTTGATCCTTACCAGCTACACTATCGATTATTGCAACAATACAGGTGATGTTATTGTAAAAATAATCAAGTTCGATTTCTGGCTCAGGTAGAAGCTTTTTGAAACACAAAAAAAAACCTAATATATCTTGTTCTCCTTATGGCTACTACACACATGCCGGCGGCATGGCCGCCGGCCGCCTTATGTCGCGCGGCACGTGCCTCCGGCTTTTGCGCCTTCATTTCCTTTGCGTTACCTTTGTGTGGCTTTGTGCGGCAGTGCCAGGCGCGCCCGGTTGCCAGGCCGGCGGCCATGCCGCCGGCACTGTGTGTAGTAGCCATTACATCTAGAAACTCAACAAAAAGGTACCATGAGAATTCGTCCACTATAAACTTTGATCCACTTTTTTGAGCCATTTTTACTCTTATTTTTGTGCTTTTTTCTACTTCCATCTAAGAAGTTATTGACCTTTACACGAATCATGTAGCAGGGTGGCTCGATTCAGGTGTCCAGAAGTATATGACTGTGCTTATTATATTTATTAGTGACCGGCCGAAGGTTCGGTTTCGGCAAGTTTCGGCAAGCAAATCTAGTTTCGGCATCAGTTTCGGTTTCGGCAGTAAATCTGCCGAACCTTCGGCCGCACCGAAACTCCGTTCGTGAATTATCGCGCGTCGTTCGGCTGACTTCGGTTGAGTTCGTGGATCGTGTGTCACCCGCCATCATCAGCTTTTTGCTACTCAATTGTTCTAAGAAGTAGTTATCAAGATTTGAAAAGATACCGGATTAGCAAAAAAAAAATTTTTTTTTCGCGTAGGGCGGTACTTCAATTATTGTTTTTTTGTTTTCATTAAACACGTGTTAACTCTCAGTTTATGTAAGCCAAAGAAGAATGGGCGAAAGTGGTCCAAGAGCCTCCACTGATGAGACTTAGGGGAAATGGAAGTGCTTATTTGTCTTATGATTTTGGCAAAAGTCTATTAGATTCTGTCCCGGGGTTCTCTTGTTAAGGTCATGTTTGTCCTGACTATAAATAATAAGATTTTACGTATCAACAGCTGCTGACAACCTCCTAGGTTGACCAGCGAGATGCCAACAATAAAAAAAAAAAAATTGTTGTAATCATTGAGGTATTATTGTACTAACGTAGTTGTAATCTTAGTTTTTTTACCCGACTGCCCCAGAAGGAGGGTACTGTTTTTCGAGAGTATGTATGTATGTATGTCTATTTCTTTGGCACGCTCTGTAGCCTAAACGGCTTGATGGATTTTAACATATGAGGTGTCGTTAGATTCGTCTTTAGGAGTGTCATAGGCTATATAATATTTATATATTGCATTTGCAAATACAAAAAAAAGGGAGGGGAAGGTTTTTTTTTTAAATAAATTATAACAATATTGGTATCAAATAAAAGCTAGTAACGAGTCAATTCCAAATTTAGATATATTAATAAAACTAAAAAGATTGAAATAAAGAAAATTATTCAAAAAACAAAAAACCCGACTGCAAAAACACATAGCTGAAAAGAGAAAAACAAGCATTATAATCTATAGAATTTTGGTATCGCAGGCGGGGACAAACAAAACTTACACCATATATCCGGTTATTAGTTTGCCCCGCCTGCGATACCAAAATTCTATAGATTATAATGCTTGTTTTTCTCTTTTCAGTTATGTGTTTTTGCAGTCGGGTTTTTTGTTTTTTGAATAATTTTCTTTATTTAAATACCGACGTTTGCTTTTAAATGGATTTTGTTTCTGCCGCTATAACCGAACTCACTTATGCTTGTTAAACGATACTTCCACTTTTTCGTTGATATTGGACATAGTGAGTTTTTATTTTATTGGTAATAGTAGTGATTAATGAAAAGAACTCCCGCTGAAGGTCGATACATATTTATAATGTATCGACCTTCAGCGGGAGTTCTTTGTCTACTGTGTAACCATTCTGTGTTACGTAATAGGCGAATGAACCAAAAACTTTTTGATGAAAATCCAGGAGTTATGGCGTAATAGTTTTTTTTACCCTAGGTTTCAATAAATAGGATGGATCCTAACCCCCTAATCTTATTACAATCTAGCCTTATAAATAGACTTATATAAGTAATTTAATTACAACCTAAACTATTAAATTGTCTTTACTAAGAATGTGTCCAATAGCACTTTTCTTATTGTCTCTTTAAGGGGAATACACTTCGTTGTTGTGTTTGTTTGGCACTTTTGTACTTTACACCAGTGTTTTTAAACCTGTGGGTCGCGACCCCCAGGGGGGTTGCGAAGCCTCTATAATGGGGTCGTGAGGGCGAGGGCTCAGTAAAAGAAAAATAAAATATTTTCTTTGTTTTGTTGCTTTAGATAATTCTAGCAGATTTTCTTTTAGGTTAGTTCCCAAAGTTGCCTCATCTAAGTCCTCTATAGCTGCATATAAAAACATAATTACTCTACTGGGAAATCCCTCGTACCCATGAATGACCCTCGTCGTTCAACGTCTTAAACGTAAAATAGTAGTAGTAACGTAAAACTTGAACGTCTTACTAATTTTCGATCAGGTCACGTGGCCTGATGTGAGTTTAACATTTTTTACCCATCCCAAAAAAAGTGCACAATGCCGCTAAAGAAGTTTTCACTTCTTAAACGGAACCTGATTTTAAGAATATTCTTATAAGTAAGTTATTTGAGTTAAATGCTAATTTAAAATTATGATGCTTATGAAGTTATAGCGAGAGTCTGTTAATAATAATATATCTGTATATACCTATACGTCATTATAAAAATAATATAATGTTGTACGTATTTAACTATTGTTTATAATTATTTGTATTATAACAAAATTCAGATTATAAACGGTGGATGACAGGGGGTCGCGAAAAAAAAAATTTTACTAAGGGGGTCGCGGCATGAAAAAGGTTGAAAAACACTGCTTTACACTGTTCACTAACACTAAACACCAGCTCGAACGGTTTTGTTCTTTTTAGTCTTCTAACTATGTTTGTGTGCTCGACAAGCTGGATTGCCTCCACGTTCACATGCTGATGAAGTCTGTTTTCGTGAGTTTCTGCAAGTTTCTGGATCACTTTTTCGATGAACTCAACTTTTAGGTCCCGGTGGAGGTCATCATTTCGTATGTACCAGTGTGCATTTACAATTTCCCTTAGCACTTGGTTTTGGAATCGTTGTATGATTAATATATTGGTCTGTTTGGTGCACCCCCCTAGCTGAATACCATAAGTCCAAACTGGCATTAGGGCTTGTCTTGTCAAGGGTCATACCAAGATACTTAGCTGTATTCTCGTATGGGACTTGTTTATTATTAATGTAAACTGGATAATACTGTGGTTTTTGTTGGTAAAATCTATGTGAATAGATTTGGATTCATTAAGTTTAATCCTCCATTTTTTGGTCCAGTCATAAACTTGATTTACAGCCATTTGTACCTTTTCTACTGCTTCTTTGTGGTTGTTTCCCACAGCCATTATAGCTGTATCATCAGCAAATGTCAGAATCGTGTATAGTAGCTACGGGACCGGTCCTAATACACTTCCTTGCGGTCGCCAACTTTAATTTCTTTCAGTTCTGATTAGGCATCTTCTTGTCTTATTCTAAAGACTCTGTTCAGAATGTTCAGATTCTAATATATCTGCAAATTCTTTTGGTAACAGGCTCTTCAATTTATGTATAAGGCTTTCATGCCATACTTTATCAAATGCTTGCGCTACGTCTAGGAATACAGTAAAACATAATTTCTTGTCCTCAAGGGCGTTTTCTATTACGTTTGTGATCCTATGCACTTGATCGATGGTAGAGTGTATTTCTCGAAAATCAAATTGGTGCTCTGGTATTATGTTTTTGCTATCTATTATTGGTTTAAGCCGTTTGAGTAACAGCTTTTCAAATAGCTTGAACTTGATTGGTAGCAAAGAAATAGGTCTATAAAATGATGTTTCGTGAGCCGGTTTCCCTGGCTTAGCTATCATTATTACTTCGGCCACCTTCCTTTAAGTCTGGTATATATTTGAGCCTTAGTGCCGCAGGTTTTGGAGTACTTCTCCTGTTATTAAATCGAAACCTGGTGATTTGCGTGTACTTATATTATAAGATAAGATAAGATAATATTTATTTGCTTAAACATGTGTCATACATACAAGAAAATACATGCATGCAAGATGGAAACAACATTATTATGTTTTATTTCTCGTTCGACTTCTCTCGGTATTACTAGTTTTATGTTAACTTCATTTTCTGATGTCACCATATTAAAGCCAACGTGTGATCTTCAATGACTTCCCCGTCGTTTGGTTGAAATATATTTTCTAGGTACTCAGCAAACCTCTTTGCTTTTTGCTCGTTATTAACTGCCCAATGGTGCCGATTCTCTTGTACACCGAACTAAACTAACTAAACTATCACTAAAATTCCTTACTCAAAATGAAAATCTTAAAGCTATTCTGACAAAAATATTCTCTAAATTAAAAAATAATTTTGACACATCTAAAATCGATTTTGACAATCACGTTGCAACTCCACGTGGTACTTGTTTACTCTACCCCGTGAATTTTTTTAGAGCCGAAGGCGCGCAGAGGGGGCAGCCTCGACGTGTTTTATATGGAATTTTCACTTTTTGTATGGAAAAAAAAAAAAATTACCAACTTGTTGGGATATAGGGGTTTAAGGATTTCCTTAAGGGGCTCGAAAATTTCATTATTATTGCGATAGGACGCACCATTTTCGAGATATCGGCAAAAGAAGAAAAAAAAAATACAGTACTGTTTCTGCACCTGAAGTCGAAGTGTTGGTGTGAATTTTAGTTCATGACAACTAATTTTATTCCACTCCTTTTTAATCGCGTTTAAAAATAGTCCGATTTAGTTGGATACACCAAATTTTTAGGTGAAAAACGTCAAATTCAGAATAGCAAAATTGCCATTTTCACTAAACTAATAACTCAGTGCAATCTTAGTACTGTCAAACTAAAATATAGTTAGGTTGTGTCACTTTAGTCTATTTCAGAATGGGAAATCTTTGTTTGACAGGACTAAACAAAATTTTTGTGATTTTTAGTCTAGTTTAGAGGCATTTGTGACAAGAGAATCGGCACCATTGCCCATTTCCACATTTGATAGGTGGGATTTGGGTAAATTGCCTTTTTAGGTGCTTAGTAGCCTTTCAAAGGGAGTAATGTCCTTTGGTTGGTCGTTACTTAGGCTCTGAAGATAGGTATTGGTTGAGTCGTCTTTAAAGTCTTGGATTTGTCTTTTTATTTTTTTTGCCAGATTATTTAGTTTTCGCTTGTCTTCAGGGCACCTAGATTGATGCCACGTTTTTCTCTGCCTTCTTTTCTCCATAATAAATTGGCTTGATTTTGAGCGGGTATGTATTTCCCTTCGTCCTCTTGTTGGAGTCGGGTCTAATAGTAAAAAGCCTCGACTCAGGAGGCTCTCATTGCGCGGCTCGGTCAAGGCTTTATTGAGAAAGCAGTACTCTTGGACACGGCACGCATAGTGAAGAGGTATCTCTCTCTAGAGCCCTGACCACTGGCACCTTGGACCTAGTTCCTGATGCAGATGGGCTACTATTTTTTATATATTTTTTTGTTTTTTATAAAAAATATTATACAATGAAAACAACAATTTGTATTGAAAATGAAATAAAATATTAATAAAATCTTATTTGTTCCTCCAATATCTTGTTTTTTTAATCCAGCAACTACCTACGTTGAACTTATTATAATCTTTAGTCTTCGCAATGCATCGCTATGCTTAATCACAATAGGCGGGGGTGGATGGAGGAAGATGATATTTACGTTAAACTTAAACTCATAATTATTTATTATCACGATAAACATGACCATAACAATATAACCCCAGGACAGAATCTAATAGAATTTTGCCAGAATCATAAGACACATAAGCACTTGTATTTCCCGCAAGTCTCATCAGTGGAAGCTATTGGACCAACTTCCAAACATCTTTGCCTATTGTCCTTTCAGTAAATAATAGATTTTTAACATGTCTTATAAAGTTTCGGTTTCGGCCGAAACTGAGACAGATACCGAAGATTCGTTTTCGGTAGAAATTCCTGTTTCGGTCGGACACTAATATTTATCAATGTCTATTTTGTGATTAAAAAGTAGTATTTTAGAAGACAACATCATGACTACTTTTGTTTTAGGTGGATGGATGAGCATTCCGCAAGGGCTCAGCAACTGCCCACCAGGATTGGAATACCTTTCTATGATTGATGGGCTATTAGTACATCAGAAAGTGGAGCTGCTGGAGGCGTTTGTGGGTTTCGAAACCAATAACAAGTACACAGTAAAAAATAGTATTGGTCAAAAAGTATACTATGCTGTTGAAGACAATGATTGCTGCACTAGAAACTGCTGCGGACCCATGAGACCATTTGACATGAAAGTAATGGATAACTTCAGGAATGAGGTACTATGACTACAAAAATATGTTTTCATATCTCATGCTCGGAAAGTAGTGTTTGTTTGATCCGAGTAGCGGGTGGGAGACGCTGCTTCCCGCTCTAGGGCGGGAAAGACTCATAGTAATTGCTTCCCGCCCTAGGGCGGGAATGAATTTTAAAAATAGAACTTATGGTTAGGTAGTCGACTACGAACACAGATATAAATCTAACTAGATATCGCAAGTCCCTCCATCTTTATGAAAACCAAGCGTGCCACTTTTTCACACACAATTTAAAACTTACCGATGAAACAAAACATTTCCAATGCGTCGGCCAATTTTTCTAAACAGTCTTTACAGCTCAATATGGCTTAAAAATATTTTTTTCTAGATTTTGGTGGATTTCCGGTGCCGATAATGCTAAATGAAAATCTCAGATTACGATCATTGATCGTAATTTTACTCCGTTTTTTGACACGCGAAGTACTTACTTACAATCGCGTCATCTAGTTAGATTAATATCTGTGGGTACGAAACTTTTTAAGAAAAATATCGAATAGAATAAAAATAAAAGCTGCGGCAGTGTTTCCACTTACATTTTTGGTTTTCCCCAGTTTCTTAATGAATTATCCCTAAAATTCCCTAAAAAATTTAAGTATGTTTAGGGAATTTTTCATTTTTATGTCATTAAATACCTAGAAAACATTCATTATTAATCGAGACAGACGAAACAAACCAACTGTAGGTATAATGCGACTTATTTCTGATGTCGTCTTTAGCCACGGAAATAGTACTATTAACAATAACATGGTAAACTAAAATTAGACGAATAACAATCATTACAAGTTTCAGGAAATCCCCTTTAATCAATCGGTGGTGCCATAGAGTAAAGTAGTACATTGGGTTCTGCCTACTAATTAAACAATAGGGCTACCAACTCAAGTTAAATTATTCCCTAAATCCCTGCCAAAATAAAATATCAGTAAACCATGCTTAATATTAGCCTTTTTCCCTAAAAAAAGGGAGAAATCCCTAAAAGTGGAAGCACTGGGCTCCGGTCTTGTGAGTATATTATAAACAGCCAGTGTGAATAAAAATAAAAAAAACTTATACGCGGGACGGCCCGCAGCGGTGATGCGGTGCGTTCCATATTTAAACATTTTTACAAATTGTTCTAACTTGTTAGTTCATTTTAAATAGGTACTACTCATGTTATTCAATAGGTATCAATAAATATAAACACAATTTTTTACTTTCCTTATATTCGAAATGAAAAGTAGAGTGTTTAACACGGGTGAAAGATATCAATTCCTACTCGGACTATAGCCGCCCTCGCTGCGCTCGGGCGTCTAAATACCTCGTATGGGAATTGATTCCTTTCCACCCTTGTATAACAATCTACTATTTCCGTCTTATTACAAAACTCTTGATTTCTTCTTGACTCACATTACAGCCTCGTGATACTGAGTCCTTTGTTGATTAACAAGCAGGCCCAAGCAGACTACGTAGTGCTATGTGCCATAATAAATTATTCAAATTTTTCCTGAGATCAGCCGACCCTGCTCATCAATAAAAATAAATAAAGGAGGATGCTTAAAAAAACCCAGCTGCGGGGGAAAAGCGATGTATCTCAAATAATCAATAATAATAAGTATTCAAATAATAACCGGTTATAATCGTGATCCTTACTAGCAAACATATAAAAATTGCCAGTTTTATTATTCAGGCGTCGATTTCAAAAATTGGTTAATTAATTATTTTTAATTACTTTATTCAAAAATATAATTTTAAAATGCTTGTTGAAAATACACTTCTCATCAGAAAAATCGAAACACCTTGCAAGTTTATGTTTTGTAAGGATTATCAGAAAAATGTGAAACAGAGTCAGTCTCAAAACAGTGAATCATTTCATTTATAGGTTGACAAACAAATGAAATTCTAATTTTGAATTTTCGCTTATCTGAATGAAAATTCTTTTGTGTTAAATTAGGACACAAACCATAAAAACGGAAGTATTTCGATTTTTCTGATGAGAAGTGTATATGCAGCCCCAGAAATCACTGTCTCCTAAACACATTAAACAAAAAACCTAAAATGATTAAATATTGCCCGCCTAACTACAGAACTGTAATATTTTACTCGTAAGAGAACGAAGGACAAAGAGAAGAGCTTGTCCAGATTACGCGATTTACGCGCGAGTCTAGTCAGGCCTGAACGTGATTGTGAGGTACTCGTGGTTCATACATTCCGTCCACATGCAGTCGCGCGTTTTGCTACTAGCGCGTGAATCGCATGCAAGATTCTCGACTCGTGCGATTAGCGCACGTTCTACATGCGATTCGTGATACTAGGGAAGCCATTAAATAACATTATTGTTCATGTTTGCATGGCCGGAGAACGTTAGGAAGCTGTACCCATATTGTCAGGATTTTATATTTCTTAGGTTGGGAAGAGGTGTTTAGTCATCCTTGCTGCTTTTTTAGATAGCGTGATTGAACGTCATTAATAGTGTGGCGGTTACGCCGCCACATGCGAACTACGCATCAAGGACATGACGTCCCACAAAATCCTGTATCGCGCAAGCAAAGTTTACCACGCGATCAACATACATATACGGGGTGGCAGGGACATCGACGCGAAGCCGGTTACCATGGATTCAGTACATGATTCTGAACCCCCCTGCGTTGAAATTTTTTGTCGGTTATTAAAAAAAAAATCTGCTGCTCCATACATTTTGATAGCGTAGGTATTGCACTTTTCTATGAAACAGCTGGTTTTTTTTTAATAACCGGCGAAAAATTTCAACGCAGGGGTGTTCAGAATCATGTACTGAATCTGAATCCATGGTAACAGGCTTCGCGTCGATGTCCCTGCCACCCCGTATACAAGATCCCGACAGACACGACACACCCGTCTGGTCGGAAGATCCTTCCTTTTCTATAGAGGATGAGTGGACTTTACACCCTGTCCCTCATACTTCTAAAATAGTAAATAAAAATGTTATACACTCTGATTTGATTTCACCTCTACTCTCAAAACCTCAAAACGGTACCCATATATGAGTAATAATCATCCATTAAGGTATTTGCATATCGATTTCACTATCGACAGTTAAAGATTGGTCCATATTGGCTCAGGATCGAGTCGAGTGGAAAAAGGAAAGGGAGGCCTTTGCCCTGCAGTGGGACAATATGGGCTAATTATTATTATTATTATATATTATCGACAGTTAAAGCAAAAGCAATAATAATAATTATTGATAGTAAAGATGACGCTGATGGCGATACTATAGGACTCCAAACTATCGAATCAATATCATAGTATCGCTGTTAACAATAGTATTTTCACCTGACGATGCGATTAAAATCCTGACTATTTTTAAGGTCGAATTATCGAAGTTTCTGTTACAATAAAGCAACGACTTTAAGCATTGTAAAAAATATAAAATGAGCCAAGCTCGCATTTTAACGTCATATTTTTTAATAAAGGAATTAAAAATAATTAGTTAAAATATTTTTAAATCGACGCTATTATGTTGGCCAGTAAGGATTACGTTCTTAACCGGTTATTATTTTATTACTTATAATTATTATTGATTATTTGAGATACATCGCTTTTCCCCCGAATCTGGGTCTTTTTTAAGCATCCTCCTTTACAGCTTAAAATATCTGCCTAGCCTTTTCCGAACTATGTTGGGGTAAGCTTCCAGTCTAACCGAATGCAGCTGAATACCAGTATTTTACATGGAGCGACCGCCTATCTGACCGCCACAACCCAGTAACTAGGTAATACGATACCCCTTGGTAAGTGGTTGTCAGACTTTCGGGCTTCTGGCGACCCGTAACGACTGTCAAAGATCCACTAATATCAGCCGAGACCCAAGGCTTTAACGTGCTTTCCGAGGCACGAAGGAGTAAAAAAAACACACACAGCACAGCTTTTAACTTACATTCCTGGGAAACTTTTAAAACAGCTTTGGATTTTTTTTTACGCAAGTCAATTTTAAATTAACCGTATGGGTCATTTTCATTAGTTGATATGCCGGGACTCCTCGCAAGCGGGGTAATGAACAATGCAATTCATCGATGATCGGTAAAAAGCGTGCGGAGACTCACACCCAATGAAAATGGGCCTTCAAAGCAACTGCCAAATGTGCGGTGCAGGTTCTCCGTTTACCGCAATCTGTCCCTATCGACTAATGAAAACGGTTCCCCTAATACGAGCCCTATAGCATGCTTTACAGAAATTTCCATGTCGTCCGCACCCCGAATACGAGCTTCCGTGAAATTCTGTAAAAGCTATTTGTCATCTATTCTCTTTAAAAAATCTCAAAGAATAGGTTTACTTTGTGCACATTAGGGTTTCCCCATATTTACTGCCGAGGAGTGTAATACTTTAATAAAAAATAAAAATATTTCTAATGACAGGTGATCCATCTTAACCGTCCACTGGCTTGTGACTCGTGCTGGTGTCCATGCTGGCTGCAAAGCATGGAGGTTTCCTCCCCACCAGGCACTGTGATTGGTACGGTTGAGCAAGATTGGTCCATCTGCAAGCCCTGCTACAGCATAAAGAATGCGGCTGGAGACGTTGTCCTCAAAATCAAGGGGCCGGTTTGCACATTCTCAATTTGTGGAGATGTAGAATTCCATGTATGTATTTTATTTAAAACTATAAAACTATTAATGTATTTTTTGAGCATAGTAAAGATATTAGACTGCAAGTTAGGTAGTGGGGTTGACTGCCCAGAGTTTGTCGAACGTCGTAACATTAGATTAAATAATGTAATTTATCGACATAGAAGGTATAATACGTAATAATCTCAATTTTTTTAATATAAAATTCATGTGCAATTTCAGGTATACTCCAAGGATGGCGAAACTAAAGTTGGCAAGATCACGAAGCAATGGTCGGGATTGGCGCGTGAAGCATTTACTGATTCCGATTATTTCGGCATTACCTTCCCCATGGATTTGGATGTGAAAATAAAGGCCGTTCTTCTTGGAGCTTGTTTCCTCATCGTAAGTAACAAAACTGTTAATTTAAATATTATTATGTCGAAAACAAAAAACACCACATTATTTATTCTCATAGCTAAGTAACAACAGCCGGACAGGTCGATTGATCAGGTTAAGGCACGTTTGCTGCGGTCGTTCCGTGGATGGATGACCATCTTGACATACCCCTCTGTGCCTCGAAAAGAACTTTAAGTCGTTGGTCCCGGCTGTCATTCTTGAATCTTTGACAGTTGTTACGGGTCGTCAGAAGCCCGAAGGACTGACAACCAGTCCGCACCAAGGGGTATCATATTACCCAGTCAGATAGGTAATCGCTCCATGTAAAATACTGGTATTCAGCTGCATCCGGTTAGACTGGAAGCCAACCCCAACATAGTTGGGAAAAGGCTAGGCAGATGATGATGACTAGCTTTTGCCCGCGTGGAGGTCGTAAGTTATCCCACTGGAACATACCACCGGGAGTAAAAGAATCCTATGTCCCAACTCAGGTCTACCAGCACGCGTAGCATGACAACCGTAGAAACGTGTTTTGTACGGGTTTTGTCGATGGAAGCATAGACGAGAGAAAATGACAGATTGTGATTCATTAATTTGTGATCTGTCATTTTGTCTATTCTTCCGTTGACAAAACCCGTTTCTGTTGTGGTCATGCTAAGCGTGCTGTGTGCCAAATTTAATTGAAATCCGTTCAGCTGTTAAGGCCTGGAAAGGTACCAGACAGACAGAGTTAGTTTCGCATTTATAATACTAGGCTTTCCCCGCTAAGTTAGGACATTGGCACATGGAAAGACGATTACCTGGGTTAGGACTTCTAACCCCATTTCATTCAAATCCGTTCAGCCGTTGAGCCGTGAAAAGGTAACAGACAGCCAGACCGACAGACAAATTCTCAAAGAAACGAATTTCTTTTTCATTTAGACGGAAATCCAAATCACAAAGAAGTATGGTGTAATATGTGGTATGGTACTGAGGATGCACTTCAATAAGTTACCAGAAAAGAAAAATAAATAATTATAAATTAGTATTTTTATAATATAAACACCAATAAGTCATTTAATTAGTACTAGTAAATTAAACTGCATTGAATAAAATATAGGCAGTGTATAGAGTGCCACCATTGGCACTCTATCCCTATCGGATAAAGTGCCACTACAGGCACCCTAGTAACACCGCCTCGGCCCGGCCAGAGTGCCTTGCGGCACTTTGGCCGGGCCGGGCATTGGATTGTCACTGTCACTAAGTCACGTCACTTGGTATTTTGTTTGATTATCGAGGTTAGATCGCTGTAAAACACCACATTCCCAAAACATTACATTCTGTTGTGCCTAAACGGACGCCGGCCGCTACCGCGGCACCGCTCGCTACGCTCGCTCGGCTCGTGCGTTGTGTGGTCACAGTTCTAACCTAAATAACAAGTGACAGTGACAATGCAACGCTCACGGCACCCTAGCCGGGCCGAGGCAGTGACACTAGAGTGCCACAAGAAACTCGCGGCACTCTATACACTTCGTAAAATATATTCTGATGATTTCTATGACTACTTTTCAGGACTTCATGTTCTTTGAGAAGTCTGGCAATCAGGAGTCCGATCGTCCTGGCATGCTGTAAATGTGAGAAGAGGATTCAATCTCAAATCATGTCACCATTTTGACTGCTGTCAATTTTGGCTGGTAATCAGTGAATTTTTGATACTACTATATATTTTTTATTTCGTTTTTATTTTTGGATTACTTATTTACTTTTGGAAGATTTGTTATTTGTATGATTATAGAATTTCTAACTTTGTAACTTTTTGTACTTGGGTGATTCCATGAAACTGGCAACTAAATTGACAATTGGGGAACCATAATGTCCGCAGCATTTTTCACCTACCTACAAAATCATTTTATTCTGGAACATTTATGAGTATAACACAATCATACTTACAACTTCAATAATATAAAGAAATCTCGATGTTTGTTCAAGTCGTAAAAACATGCAAAGCAGGGGCGGGTCGCTAGCAAGTATACACTAATGAGGAATCAAACAGCATCTTAAACATAAATTAATAATAATTATTTGTAAAAGTTGAGCTATTTTCATGAAATCACCCACTAATTTAGTTTTAGTTAGTGGCGGCGCGAAGTATGGTTAAAGTCGCCTGAGTAAAATCGCGCGCCGGGGACTTACTCAAATCGATTCGTTCCACGCGGAGCTACACCTTCCAAATCGTCACACCAATTAACACACCACATTAACAACGCTTCGACACTGTTTATGATAATTACTTTACGCTTACTTCAAAAGAGCTCTTTGACCTGAAATAAAAACAACTACCAAGACGCTGCTGAAAGTTGGCAACGTCGTAAGTAGCTGTCAAATGTTTCGCTGTTTTGATTAATTTCTACCTATTAGGAAATTATGAAATATTGCTCTGTAGTGCACTAAAATAGGTATTGATTATGCATTGCAATAATAATACACATATTGAGGTGTTGTTACAGTTTTAGGTAGAAAAAAATAATTTTGTAAGTTTGCAAAGCGAAATATTTGACCGCTATTTGTGACGCGACGTTTGCCAACTTAGAGAATGCGTGTTTAATATCATTGAAAGCTATAAGTTAATCTAACTATACCTACATCTAATATGTAATAAAATAAAGACGGTTTTCGTGTGTCTGTGTGACGGCTTACGCCGGATCCACACCTGCGCACGTGCACAAACAGTGGTTCGCGTGCATCTAGGTTTGACATGTTCGCGAACGCGTTCATATTAAATCAGTTAATGACGCATCCATAGCCGTTCGAAGCGCGGAGTTTGCACGGTTCGTGCGCGGGTGCTGCACGTGCGCAGGTGGGAATCCGCCTTTAGATCTTCTAAACTAAACAATGGATTTTGATTCTGCTATACACATATTTCTATGCTATAACCATAGAAATCTCGATGTTTTGACATGTCGCCATTGCACCCGTGCGAAGCAAGGGCGGGTTTTAGTAGGTATTTAAATGAAATACGATCCAGTCTCGCGTCGCCACTTTTATTAATAAGTACATAGCATGCGTGTTAATACTTAAGAATCTATTTAAAAAATGTGTTAATTATTTAAAACGCACTAATTATCATAATAAGCCTAAAATGATTATTTCTGTTATATGATATACTTTTTTTTACAAATATTGTTAACTGCTTACCTACCTACATATTACCACACTTGTGATCGTCAGAAAGTCAGAATTTTCTCTATTTTTGTAGCCGAATTGACAAAAATACTGCTAGTGCAGATTGACGTCCCCAAATGCAAATTAGCGGACTCCTTGTTCAGAAATCGCGATGATAACAATTAAATTGGAGTATATTAATTAAAAATAATACTGTTTTTTTTTTTCGATTATTGACAACAGCAATGATAATAATACTCGCCTCGTTATAAGAAAACACAAGTTTGATTTTATGTACGTTCAATGTGTGATTATGATTTTAAATGTAGATTTTTTATTATTTATCTGACATGGAAGAATTTAATGATTTGGACAAATATATTATTAAAACACTTAAGATAATATTTAATATGTATAGCTCAAATACAACTTTAGCATTTACAAAGCACATTGACAATGCAATAATTCGTATTCATTACTTAGTGTTCCAAATTTACCTTTTGTTATTCTAGTCTTGTATGCATTTGTGTTATATACTTATTTATTGATGTTGTAACCTTGGTCTAAGCGTTTTCCTGGCCTGTAATAAGTCGCTTTTCAAAGCGGTCATGGAATATTGTAATCTTGTTTCTAATAAATAAGCGAGCTACTTTTGGTACGCACAGACTTGTCAACGTAACTACCTACCTGCATATGCTAGCATGACGACACAACAAGTATTGTTGCGGCTCTGAACTTTTTCCATGCTTTTAGCATGGCTTGAAACTAATAATGGTGGGTAGGTTTGTATGAATGCTGAGGTCTATATATACAAAATAAACATACCATATGAAAGGCCAATTTTTGAAGTGAAAACTTCTTTAGCGGCGTTGTGCACTTTTTTTGGGATGGGTAAAAAATAAACTCGCGTCAGGACCTGTGACCTGATCGAAAATTCGTAAGACGTTCAAGTTTTTGTTGACAGCTCACTCTGTTTTATATTTTTGGATTTTTTTTAATGGAGCTACAGCTTTCGTTCTTGTACTGACAGCAAGCCACATAAATTCCTGACATTTTCGCTAGATGGAAGTTTTCACTTCAATCGGCAGTCTCAGACTGTCTCGCTTTTTTTTTAGCTTAATATTTGCCTTAGTAACGTTATGCCTAAAGTACCGGAGAAGTGAGAAGGGGCCGGCCAAAACGCTCATCATTCTTTGGCGTGAACATCGTGTAGCGCAAACCACAACAAGCTAATTGTATACCAATATCTATCTATAAGCAGCGTGTTAGTCTTGTGTACATGTCATCTCGGTTACTGGTATAGTTTATTAAAACTTTACACTGATATACTGCTGCCTTATGTTTGCATCACCTAAAATGTATAACTGTATGTACATGTACTACAGAATAAATAAATGTAGTATTATATAATGAACTATTTAGCGAATACATTTACTTGTGTATTTTTACGGAATATTAAGAGGGTGCATTCTGAAAGAAGGCAACGTCGCAAATACCTATCGAATATTTTTCTGTTTTGATTAATATTGCTAAAATAAATTATGACATAATCCGTTGTACATTGCTCTCAAACATTGATGAAAAAAACTCAATAATTAGGATACCTAAAACTAAAAACCTTACCTTTGTACGTATTTTTCTGTTCTTTTCTTCTTGTCTGTTTAATTATAATATGTACATAACTAAATTCACTCTAGAATTTACCATAGCCTTTTGGTAAAATTATTTTCAACGGAACATTTTGTACGCGTTTAGCCATAGCACCCTTACATAATAAGCAATTCCTTTTAAAAGTGCTTTTTTTTATAATCTTAAACTGTTACAAGTACAAAACGTAATCCTGTGCTATTAATGCAATTCATAATTAATATTTTAATGCATTATTTAGCGAGATTTCATAATTTCATCTATCTATATAAATATAAATTAAATTCTCGTTGGTAAGCACATCACTTGAGAAAGGCTGGACCAATTTGACTATTTTTTGTTTTAACATGTTCGTAATAGTCCAAATTAATTTTTATGGAAAAACAAATGGGAAAGTTTCCCCGAAATTCGGGATAATTTCTATGGGATCTTTTTATGAATTATTGGACACGACAACTTTCGTCGGGTCAGTAAGTTTAGTAATATTGATAAATCAATCAAACCCGAAATATTTGACAACTATGTGCTACGTTGTCAAGTTTCACAATGGAATGCACCCTCAAGTGTTCATTGTCCTTAGAAATAGACGTAAGCAAGTATATTATGCAAACCTATATTCGACTTTGACGTAAGAAAATATATTATACATACCTTCTGCTTTTTAAACAGGTGCTAAATGGTTAGTGTTGTCCTTTGATGTTGAAAGCCTAAATATAATTTTTCAATATTTTTAATGTACGTGATAATAGCAAATTCATGCAAGAACATATATATTTATCTGTATCTACAATTGGAAAATTCTTGCAAGAATTTGTAGAAAACTTTTCTTCTACCTTACTTATACAATATGCTTCTATTAGTCATTAAAAATAAATACATACATAACTAAGTATACTATATCTATATATAATATTTATATTATGTATAATATAGCTAAGTATACAAGGTGTTTTTTTTCTAGCCAGTATGGTCAAATTCTAAACTACCTACAGGTCATAGAGAAAAACGATGAAAAAAATCATGAGCACAATTTTAAAGAAAATCAAATGGTGTATAATTTTATTTAAGTAGGTGTAACATTTTAATAATAACTTTTCTGCCTCTACATTGCATTACAAACTGAATCACGAAACGGTCAGGTCTAAAGTTGCTTGAAAAGTTATCTGAAATATGAATAATTTACCATGACTATGATCGTATAATCTGTTCGATGTGGCCACTATTTCACGTACTGAGCACAGCAGAACTCTTTTTTAAACTTGTAGTGTCACATTAAAAAAGAATTGATCGTTTCATTTTCTTCGAAATTATTGTTTTACATTTTTTATTTTCTTTTAGCTCTTGATTCCTTTCAGGGTTTTTCTCAAGGACCTGTACTTCAGAATCGACCCAAACCGGCTGGGTAAAAAAACATCCTGTAAGTACCTACAACAATATTCTTACTCGTGTACTTGAGCAACCAAAAAGTATAATATTCTATAAAAATTCTTATGATCTGAAAATGTATCTGTGTAATGTATACAAAAATTAATACAGGGTGTCAGGGACATCGACGCGAAGCCTGTTACCATGGATTCAGTACATGATTCTGACCCCCCTGCGTCAAAAAATTTAATCGGTTATAAAAAAAAAATATCTGCTGTTTCATAGAAAAGTGAAATACCTACGCGGTCAAAATGTATGGAACAGCTGTTTTATTTTTTAAATAACCGGCGAAAAATTCAGAATCATGTACTGAATCCATGGTAACCGGCTTCGCGTCAATGTCCCTGACACCCTGTGTATTAGTGTCGCATATTTTGTGCCTACTGTAACTATTCTCCACTAAATTCTTAGTACAATAATAATTATACAATGTTAATAAGTAGAACATTTTTATAAAAAGTATGTTAAACAATGCATTTAACCAACGTAATTAATGTTATGAATTTATAGTTACTGCTACAAATACTGCACATTGCACAATAAGAACACAATGCACAGAAGAAGGATGCATTACGATTTACAGTGATATAATGTAACGTGTGAGCATATAATGCTCATCTGATTGTCTGCAGCCTTTATGTACTTTTCTAAGAAACTGGTATTACCGTCTACGATATAAATGTGTTATTGAACTATAATTATGCGTTTTATGTATTCTCCCGAAATGAAGTACGAGCCGGACTAAAGCTCCGCTATGTAATTACGCAACACATTTCGTCGTATACGATTCCGACTAATCTGTTTCATTTTGACAGTTCAACAATATTCATTGCGATTTGCGCTTTATGTTGTTCAGCAATTTTTTTTTTTCGAATTTATGAAGCAATGGACTGGCACTCTGTTTCTAAACGATTCAAATTCTGATTGATCGTGCATTACAGTAATTAGGGTACTGGTCAAACTGATGCGAATTCCACGCGTTATACGGGAAGAAAATCTCTAACTGCAAAATTAAATGTTAGTTTGTAAATTAACTTAAGAGCGTTTATTCTGAAAGTTGGCATCGTCGCAAATGGATGTCAATTATTTCGCTATTTTGATTAATTTGGCAATATTACTGAATGGAAATGAAATAGGTACCTACCTAGAATATCAATAATGAATTGCAACTATAACACTGAATTTGATGTTGTAACCGTTTTAGGTGTAAAAAAGGCAAATTGGAAAGTTTCCAAAAACATTTTTTACATCTAAAACTAAATATTTGGTATTAAGATATTAATTATTGCATTTCATAATAAATATTCTAGTTCGCTAGTTAGCCACATTTCTTATTTCCATAGGTACAGTAATATTGTCAAATTAATCATAACAGGTACTAGGGTAATATTTGACAGCTATTTGCGACGTTGCCAACTTTCAGAATAAACGCTCTTAAAAGTTGGGAAACATAATTATCTACAACGCCTATTTCAATTATGGTACTAATATAATTATGTAGCGTAAGTTCATTCGTTTTTAAATTGTCTGGGCTAAAAATGACAAGCGTTCCTTTGCTAAGAAAATGACCCACATCGAATCTGATGACAATAGAAAAAATGTCTATCTCACTCTAGCACATTTTACAAAATAGTATAGAATCTGGTATTATTATTCGGGTTGTGTTAACTCGGGCCGAGCTGTAACTGACCCTATTTTGGTTGAGGATGATCCCAAAAACCAACCCAATGTTTAGGTTTTTTTGCACACAAATGCTTTTACTTTAAATTCCGCGTTGGGTGCGGCGACTGATTCTCACTTTTATTGAATAATAAACTAGGTACTAGAAACGAAATTAATTGGTATAAAATTCACCGCAAAAAAACTGCAAATTAAGCGCAAAAAATTTTGTCTTTAGGCGCATTTTATGTAAAATATTAGTGTGTAAGGTCTATCTAAAAGGCGGATTTACAAACTTCCTTGGCAGAGAAACAGTCGGCGACCTACATTATAGCGATCGCTATTAAAGCACATTTTAATTATGTATATTCGGGTCGGTGCGAAATACTACATCTGGGATACATTTTAGAACGACTTGTGATTTTGCAATAAGTAATGAACTTTATGACAAAGACTATGAGGTTCTCATGCTTTGACTTTATATTGTGTTATTTATTAACAATAAAATTGTTTGCTGCACTTACCTACAGTTTACACCGAATAGTGCAGGAAACCAACAACATAAAATTTTAACAAAAAACTTCACGCATAGATTTACTGCTATACATAAATTTGGCAACATCCGGTTCCTGAGCAATCAGGGCGTTGTTCAACAGATTGATCGCCTGGCTGGTTAGTTGTTGAAGTATATGGACCAGTATGCACAACCGGAGTAAACAATGAAAAGCGATCTCAACTATCACTAGGAACGCAGTTTGGTATAATATAATAAATAATAATCTAAGTATCTTGATCTGGCTCACGAGGTTGTCGACATGTGGGATGTGGATACAGCAGTCATTGTGCCGATAGTCGTGACAGCCAATGGCATAATAGCCAAGAGCCTCGATCAACACCTGAGGAGGCTCTCGTTAGGCAGCTGGATCAAGGGCTTGATCCAGAAAGCGGTACTTCTGGACACGGCGCGTATCGTTAGGAGATTCCTCTCTCAGGAGCCCTGACCGCCGGTAGCCTGGACCCTGTTCCCGATACCGGTGGGCTACTATTTTTTATATTTTTAAATGTTTTTGTTTTTTATAAAAATGTAATCAATATGTATATAAAATGAATAAACGAAATAAAAATAATCTAATATATAAAATTCTCGTGTGTCTCACGGTGTTTGTTGCCAAACATAGATAATACACTTAAATTTGCCAAACTCCTCCGAAATGGCTAGACCGATGTTTATGAAAGGGGTTCCGACATTTTTGTATGGGACCTGGCATACCTAACCGTCCGCCATTTGGAAAAAAACTGGTTTTGGCGGCCAGTGATGAAACAAGTGTCAATCGATAGAGTAAGTGATTGCAAACAAAAAATATTTAGTGATGAATATCGTAAGTGATATACTTCCTGAGATATTTGAGTTAAAACATGAGAAAAAAAATAAAGCAGTAATATTTTTTTTAAATATCTCAGGAAGTATATCACTTACGATATTCATCACTAAATATTTTTTGTTTGCAATCACTTACTCTATCGATTGACACTTGTTTCATCACTGGCCGCCAAAACCAGTTTTTTTCATAATGGCGGTCGGTATAGGTATGCCAACGAAGTCGGATGTTCTTTATTGTGTATATTCGGTAGGTTTGAGAATAGGACGTAAACAATTTTTCATACCCCTAAGTGATAAGGGTGGTCCACACCAAAAATTTTTTTTTCTTTTTTTGGACAATTTTTTTTATTGTATTTTTTTATGATTTGTTATTAAAAAATACATACAACCCTCAATTTTCGTGTCCGTTTCAACCGCTCGGCCACCTCATAAAATTTGATGAAACTTTGCCAGGAATTAGTGGTAATTTGTTACTATACACACCTCTTTTCCTGAATTTGTTGCAAAAAAAACTAAGGCGCTATGACCAAAAATAGTTGGCCGCTAGAACCGCCACTTGCCGTAGTCATCGCCTGTGATTACACAGAAACTAAACAATGCAGATAAGCGAATGATGCATCAAAAGAAAGGTCTTAATTTGTTGTATTTGTTGCAAAAATAAAAAAAATAAAAACTTAAATTTACAAAAAGTTATGCTACTTATATTTAGTTTCCAGGTTAAGGCTGCCTGTCCACTGGAGCGGAGAGGAGAAAAGAGGAGCGGAGATGTGCCAATATTAACCAATAGAATCTTGACTCAGGATCACTGATCTAAACTCAGGGGCGGAGTCAAGATTCTATTGGTTAATATTGGCACATCTTCGCTCCTCTTTTCTCCTCTCCGCTCCAGTGGACAGGCAGCCTAAGGGTAGGTAGGTGCCTCACCGTAAATATTTGCAAATTAGCAACTAATTTTCCATACACATTAGCCCCTATTAATTTGATATGTATGGTGAATTCGTGAGATACCTACCTATTCTTAACCTGAAAATAAAATATATCATAACATTTTGTATATTTACGTTTTGATGTATTTTTATTTTTGCAACAAATACAACAAATTAAGACCTTTCTTTTGATGCATCATTCGCCTATCTGCATTGTTTAGTTTCTGTGTAATCACAGGCGATGACTACGGCAAGTGGCGGTTCTAGCGGCCAACTATTTTTGGTCATTGCGCCTTAGTTTTTTTTGCAACAAATTCAGGAAAAGAGGTGTGTATAGTAACAAATTACCACTAATTCCTGACAAAGTTTCATCAAATTTTATGAGGTGGCCGAGCGGTTGAAACGGACATCAATTTTCAATCTTCTACCGCCAACCCCTATTTTTAATAGCGATATTAGTACTTTCACAGATAATATAATACTACGTACAGATACCCAATCCCATACAAAGAAATGAAACCGCCCTAGTCGGGCTATTGACTGGCTAAATGTACTACAGTTATGACAAATTGAGTAAAACGCCATCTATTGCAAAGAGCCCTAAACAAAAAGGTTTTATCTTTTTTTGTTGAAAATACGAGATTTATGAGTTGCAATAGATAAATCAGCATTAAACCAGGAAGTTTTGATTTTTACTAATCTTACTTCAGCCAAAATCTTCCGTTTATCGCTTTTTAGTGACTGTTAATTTCATAATTGTTACCTATGCTGCCATCTATGATCTTTTTTCAAGACTAATTATAATTTGTTCGAATTGGTACCCCATGGTACTTTAATAATTTTCTACTCTTGGCGGTCGATAATATTGATCAGTTACCACTCGATCAGTTAATCCCGTCAGGCGTCTACCGGTGTCACTTCTCACCCCGTAAACAGCACAGAGTAGGGATGAGAACAAAGCCGATCTCCTGTCGTTCTCACACAATAAGCTTTCTCTCTCTCACTCACTAAAGTTTAGGGCCTAAAATGAATCCCTATTTGAACACGCGTGAACGGCTGGACCGATTTTACTAATTCTTTTTTCGTTATTGTAAGGAGAAGGTTTTTAGAATAGGTAGGTGTAAGGTAGGTAGGTATGCAAGTAGGTAGGGTATGTAGGATAGGTAGGTAGGGTATGTAGGATAGGTAGGTGGATAGGTACGTAGGGTAGGTAGGTAGATAGGCAGATAGATGAAGGTAGGTAGGTAGGGTAGATCGGTAGATTGGTCGGGCAGGGTAGGCAGATAGGAAGATAGGTGAAGGCATGGGGTGAAGGTTCTTAGGATAGGTAGGTGAGGGTAGCGTGTAAGGTACCTAGGTAGGATAGGTAGGTACGGTAGATAGGTAGGTAGGGTAGGTAGGTCGGGCAGGGTAGGGTAGGTAGGTAGGGCAGGGTAGGTAGATAGGAAGGTAGGCAGGTCGGGCAGTGTAGTAGATACGGCAGGGTAGGTAGGTAGGTCGGGCAGTGTAGGGTAGGTCGGTAGGGCAGGGTAGATAGATAGGTGCGCCGTAGATAAGTACTTACTGCTACCCGTGCGAAGCCGGGGCGGGCAGCTAGTCTAATATATAAAATTCTCGTCTCACGGTGTTTGTTGCCAAACTCCTCCGAAACGGCTTGACCGATTTTTATAAAAAAAATTGTGTATATTCGATAGGTCTGAGAATAGGACGTAAACTATTTTTCATACCCCTAAGTGATAAGGGTGATCCAGCCCTAAATATAATTGTCCCACTGCAGGGAAACGGCATCTTCTTACAGAGAAGGCATGAGCTATAATGAGCATTGATCACCACGGTTGCTCAAAGCGGGTTGGTTATTTCAGACTTCATTATTTTATATTAGGTACGTATTCGAAATTACCCTTGAAATAAGATTCATACAATCAATCCAAGTCCAGATTTCCTCACGAAAGTTTTCCTATACCGATGACGTCAGTGTTGTAAGTTGTAAAGTTAAACTACTCATAGGAATTGAAAAAGTCACATTGGTATACTTGCCCAGATTTGAACCCACAACCTTGTGCATAAGAGGCAGTTTGCTGATATATTGGTTTTCATTATGTCTATGCCTTATTTGTTCTTTAAATAGGAGTTGTTGACATCTGCACAGATAAAGCTGTTTACTCTTTGTGCAATGACCTATGAATGAGTATTGATAACACGTTGACATTGCATTATGTTCAGTGTTATTTCACTGAGCAAGGAATTCTTACTTCTTCGTTGTATTTCTCTATTGATTTATAACAATCCATAAAAGTTCCCAGTATGTTAAAAGAATCTAAAACGAATTTGGACTTATTCTCAAATGATTCTGATATTAAGAAAAGCAAAAAGTGCATGAAGTGGCTTAAGTGCAAATATTATTCTAACAAAAAAAAGTGTGCAGTTATCGGTGATATCAGGGAGAAGAGAGTTTATTTTGAAACACTTAGTGTTTCTAGTGTTAAGAGGAGTTTGAATAGAATTTGTAGAAAATTCTTCAGATCCAGTGGCCCTCGATCCAATGGTTATGAAAAGTTTTTATCAGATGAAGAGAAAAGGTTTTATTTTGCTATAGACCATAGTTTGGTGGAGGGTATTTACTAAACAAAAACATATTTCTATCTAAGTAAATAATGATGGTATAAGTTTAGTTAAGTACTTACTTAATATTTGTATGTCATACATGTCCAATTTTCATAAAAATTGAAACTAACAGGTAATTAATTTTAGAATAATTTATTAGTTATTTTATTTAACTGGCGAAAGGTGGGTTTACTATAGGTACACCTCTGCCGAACCCTTGGGGGAATACAGGCGTGATGTTAGGTGATTTAATTAACATTATCTATGCTATCTTAGAAAATAAATTTCAATTTAAACATTAGTTTCAGATCAAGAATTATTGAACATTCTACAGGGGCCCATGAACGGTCCACCAGGATTGGAATGTATTTCTACGTTTGATATGCTGCAAATAGAGCAGCTTAAGCAGATATTGGAGTTTGTTACGAATGTAAAAAATGAAAAAGGGGAAGAAATATACTTTGCTATTGAAGACACTGATTGCTGCAGTCTAAGAACTGACAACGGGCGACCATTTGCTACGTTAATTGTGGACAATTCCAATAGTGAGGTAGTATTTTTATTTATTTTTTAGTGTTCGTAGGTACCAGAAAAGGGAAAAACGGAACCCTTATCTTAATTAATTAATTACCCGTTGTCAGTCTGTGAAGACCTTTTTTCTCTGGAACGCATGAAGGTATCAAGTTGAAAAATACGAAGGCCTACGGTCCCTTGGAGCTCTAAAAAAACGTGTCCCTTCGTCCAGCATACTCACCATGGAATCCTGATATTTCATGAATGTCAAAAAACTGTTCTGAAATAGTGCTAAATAGTGCCCAAAGGAAAAAAATAGTGCTCTTGTACTTGCGAAGTTATAGCCATAGTTCGATGAGTATGCTGGACGAAGGTTTCGCCCAGCATACTCACCTCCGTCCGGAGAATCTGTATACGCTTCAAACATAATTCATACTTCAAAAAATAGTTCCCAAATAGTGCCAAACGGTGCCCAAAAAGAAAAAACAGTGCTCGAATAACTTCGGAGTTATAGGCTTCGTTCAGTGAGTATGCTGGGCGTAGGTTCTACGCCCAGCATACTCACCTCAGTGCGCGAATATCGAACGAGCTATAGGTACAATTTACGTCTCAAAAAATTGTGCTTGAAATAGTGCCCAATATCAGTCCAATTTTTGCTTGACTTTTGACTTAGAAAACCATTAAATTTTAATGTAAACTTCTACATACTAACGTAAAATGGGGTACAGTCGTCGACACATGTTTTTGGACAAAAATATTAAACTTTCTAATTGTAGACTTCATGTTATTGGAAATAATTATGGTATTTTCTCACATGTCAAAAACTTTCGATTAAATGCATTATTATATATTTTATAAATAATAATAAATGAATGAAACTTTAAGCGTAAATGAAGTCTATTACTTCATTGCATTGTGTGTTTGTCTGAATAAAAACAGTCATTTGCAGCCAATAAAATTAATATCTTGAAAAATTGTAAAAAGGAAATTATACAGTTTCTTTTTGTATATATGTTGCAGGCAAAACTTATAACCAGTCAAAACTAGTACTGTGACATAGTTATACAAATTTTTAAAACTCTTTCCAATAGTTTCATCAATGAAAGGTTTAGCAATAAAAAACATTTTTAATTACTTACGTTATTTATTACTATTTAAAGGGCCAAAGTAATCAGAATTCTAGTTAACTAGTTCACAGCTTTTGTTAACATTCATAATATAATCAATGTAAATAGAAAAAATTGTAGTTTTAATATTGTATATAATATACATATAAAAAAATGTTTAGCCAAATATTGGTAAAACTTTCTAAAATATAACACGTAGGTACTTGTACTTTGTTTTACTGCTACAACGTTTTAATCACAATAAAATTATCTTACAAATAAGTATAAATTGAGCAATCACAGTTTATAATCACGTTTTTTTTATTAATATTAAATACCCTATAGTAATTACAAATTAACAATCACAGTTTATAATCACATTTCTGTAAGTTATTAATAAAATAACTTTTACAAGAACAAAAAAAAAACAAACAAACAATAACAAAATAGGAACTAACAAGTTAGGACCGATCTTCATCTTACATTCGCGTATAAATAATGCAGTGTGGTACAGTATATTGGGAATTACTACAAACTTTTTTACTAAGGTCATCATAGCAGTTCCAAGTTCTCTTTAGCAATCGATAGCACTTTGACTTGTAATGCCCCATGCGTCCTGATTCACCATTTGTAAAATCTATTACCGACAGAATTTTAAAGGTGTCACCGTTTATTATGATCTCTTTAGGAATTTCATCAATTTCTATTTCAATTGAAGTATTAATTTCAATAAATACGAAGTCTAGTACTTCATATTTGTATGCGTTTTTACCGTTACATAATTGGTATTTACATTTCCTTTCAGTATCATTTACTAATAGAGCTTCATTAAGGGCTCCAATACCTTGAGTCGTCAATATGTTTACATTTATTGGAATCCAACTACATTTTGTGCCAGAACCTTTATTGATTTCACAGTTCTGGTTTGTACAATTTAAGTATCTATTAGCACTATAAAAACCATAACTTTGTATGTTATCTATTATAAAAGTTACATTACACTCACAATTTTTGCAACTACTAAAATCGGATTCCACAGTATCATATATTTTAGCCAATACCTTAGAACGAGTAGTGTAAATATCTTTTGGTTTTCTAGCCTTCTTAGTGATTTTCTTTAGATTGTCATACGTGATCAAACTTCTGGTCAGTTGTGAAAGATCGTTTTTTTATCATTGATATATTTTCTAATATTAGGTCTATCTAAATATGCAATTGAAAAACTTTGGACCACGGAATCAAAAGCACACGTATTAATAAACGTGAATCTGTATGTTCCTGAAGTAGAAACACTGCCGTTTTGTAAAATATGTAATTTTGTACGACGATTGATTCGTTTTTTATTTTTCTTCTGTTTAGACACCAGTCCCCGCCAGTCTTCAATATAATTTGGTTCGCTCCTAAAAATTGAGTTTTCATAAAATGATTCATCATTGACGAGAGTATTTATTTGTGGTGTGTTATGGTCACTTATTTAATTTTTTTCATCGACAATATTTTCAGTTCCTTCTTGAACATCAATCAAGTCACTTTTGGCTAAGCGTATGGAACCGGTTATCAAAGGCTCGTGTTTAATAATAAACTCATCTACGCGGTACTTATTTGAATTTGTTTTAAAAAATAACTTTTTTACGTCTTTCATATAACTTTCTACATTTGAACTGGTTGGAGTACAATAATTACTGTTAAAATAAGTCATCATTATATTTCCCCATAGTGGAAGTTTTTTAAGAATCCTAATCAAAGTGTCCTTTATTTCCGGCAAGTAATAAATATTTTCGATTTCAGTTTCTTGATCACACAATTGTTTAATTAAATCTTCTTTCTCCTCAAGATCTTTATACATTTTCAGAAGCGGGTTTTCTTCTTTATCTAATCCCTCCCATAAAGAATGTTTAATTGGAACGTGATTTTCCGAATCTACATTTTGTATTTCACATTCCTGCAAATTAGTTTTGATCCGGTTTTTTAATTCTAAAATCGCCGTTTCACACCGTGTTAAATTTCCATTTCTACTGCCGCGGTGTTTATTATTTGCTATAATATAAACATTTTCTATAATTTTCTTTACCTCTCCGTATGAAACACATTTTTTAATCAGAATCATACAATCAACAAAAAATTTTGTTACTCTAGTGTCTATATTTTTGAAAATACTTTGATTGTACAATGTTTTTATGAAATGCGAAGTATCAAGGCGAACATAACAGGTTGGAATTTTTTTGGTTCTATTTTCTAAAATATTAAAACATGTATTTAAGTAGTCAGAGGTGGATTTATAACCACAAAATACTTTTACCACCGCACCTACTAAAGCTGCGGAATCATCAGTTACTACTTCATTTGGAGGTTTTCCATTAGCCAACCAAGATTGTAACCAGCTAGCAATAGTATCTAAAGAGTGACTTTCTGATATACACTGTGAAATTGGCACGCTACTTTTAACGGTTGTATCTGTCATCATAACATACAAAAATATAGGACTTTGCGACTCTTGAGATAGTTGTGTGTGTTCATTGACGACAGGCCGAAGATTTTTATTAAATATAGAACCTGTTGCGTCTATAGAAACTCTAATATAATTAAACTCTTTTTGGCATTTTTTATAATAATTCTTTTGATCGTCCGTCCAGTAAAATGTATAAAATGGAAAAGCAGAAACATATCTAACACATTTATCAAAAGGTGGTGAAACACACATACAAGTAAGTGACAATATTGGGTTGGGATGGAAAACATCAACTTTTTTATTTTCATGTTTAATTCGATGTAGTGTTTGTAATTTTGGCAATACTGGAGGTTCCTTGTCATTTTTCTTCATTAAAGTTGAGGCTAATTTATATCTTATAGAAGCTGCTGCTTCGTGTTGTAATTTTTCACCTAATTCCCTTATTTGGTAATACCGTAATCGGTTTTTTTTACTGGTGTTATGAGAGTACTTTTTATTTTCATTAATTATGCAACATTCTAGTTTAATTAAATTTTCCGTTTCTAAGTTAGTTGTTATAATTATTTTTGCGTGACATTGATTACAATATCCTGTGCATTTGATTTCGTAATTGTCTTTCACAATATTATTTTTAAAACACCAAGTGCATAAAGATCTTATTTCTTTCCATAGATGCATTTGAATTACATTAGTCCATTGGTTTGGTTTTAATTTACGTCTGACATTATACAGACTACCAGGGGCGATTTTGCTATTTCGGTGATAAAAATACCTTTGAGGCTTAATACTATCCCAAGTTATTGTATCCATATAAAATGTATGCGTACTGGTGTTCTCCGAAACACTATTAATGCTTTCGTTTGATGACGATATAGACTTTTGATTTATCAAATTAGAATCATTATTACGAATTATTTCTTTTTTATCAACACCAAAAAAGTATTCGTAATTTCGTTTTATGCTTAATATGATTGATTTAATACTCATTTTGTAATTTAACCGTGTTTGAATTTGTTTATAAATTGAGTCATTTGCGGAAGGAATATTTAAAAAAAAGTCATCTTTGAATTCTGAAATTACTAATTTTTGCGTTTCTAATGAAACCTTTGGTTTAGGCCCTCGTTTTCCTTGCTGATCCATGTCGTTAGATTCACAAGAATTATCACAAATTATTATGCCATTTGTTTTCAATATTAACATAATATGAAATAACAACTAACTAACTAACATATAAATCAACATCAATAACATTATGAACACTTGTGTACTTATACTACCTATATTACCTGAAAATACCAACTATAGATGTAAAAAACATAACGGGCCCCACCGCTCACGCAGTACGAGTCAGAAAAAGTTGTCTTCTAACGTGGTAAACATTGTGTCTTCAAGATAATCTGAAAATAACACGTATTTAAATAATTTAATATAGGTATGACAGGCTCCAGCCTTCCTCTAAAGGTACTTAAGCACTTACGTGTTTTCCATTATTTTAGCGTGATTTCTATTATAAATAGCGAAGGGGCAAAACACGAGGCTGAAGACGATTTCCCGAAGTCACAACTCCCATAGAAAATGTGATGAATAGGTTGACGACACTTAAAAGTTTAAGTGCATTCGCCGGATGACAATCGGTAATAGTCTTCACTTCACGTCATATTATCTAAAAAATACATCTGTGTTAATTCTATAGTTACGTTTATACTTACTACCGACGCTCGCGCTGACTGATTCTACCTATTTCGATATTGAAATGTAACTAACGTGAACTTAAGACGAGAACAGATCCTGACGGGTAACGAGGACAAGCTTGTAATAAAAAAATTGAAGAAAAGTAAATTATATCCTAGCAAATAAGACAGTGTTTCATTTCCAGTAGAATTGGAGGATAAAACCAGGCCTCCGCAGAAGTAGGTATATAAATAGGTATTTGAGATCCAATTAGATAAACAAACAAGTTACATTACGTTATTATGTGTGTACCTACCTACATCAAACCTTTAAAAAAGTAACTAAGTAGGTACCCATTTTTAAAACTTCTTAAGCATGTCCTTAATTTTAAGTGTACAGTGTCATATTCAACGAAAAAATGAACGTGTTTTTGTAAAAAACAACTCGCTTGCTACCTAGTTTTACAGTGCAATTAATGAATGAGTGTAAAATCAATTTAGTTAAATGCCACTATTATAAATTGAAATATACTTACTGATTTGGGTGCAGCTCCTATATTGATTACGTACTAGATACACAATTTTATATAGGTAAATAATGACATCACCAACACATTGTTTGGTTTTGCAACCCACTATGTAGTCAAACTCAAAAGCCGGCGTTATTATAATGATGTGCGACGAAGTAAACAAACAAAGAAACTGAGAAGCGCTTGTTCGTTTCGATTGCTTTGTGACACAAAATGGACCCTTATCACCTTCAAAATACAGATCAGTCTTGTCTAATAATCGTAAGATGTTAGGGCAGCGCCATCTAGTATTTAAACATAAACATATTCATTTGCGTCGCGGGCGCCGCGCGTCGCTTTGTGACACAAAATGGACCCTTATCACCTTCAAAATACAGATCAGTCTTGTCTAATAATCGTAAGATGTTAGGGCAGCGCCATCTAGTATTTAAACATAAACATATTCATTTGCGTCGCGGGCGCCGCGCGTCGTAAGCCCCATACCTATTGACCGTACGTGCATCCATTACTGCCACACTATATTGAACTTTATCACATGAGGAATACAGGTCAATTCCGTAAACGTTGTGGTACCGTCCTTGATCCGGCAAATGATTATTTTTAATAATTTTGTCAGTTGTAATGTAAGCATTAATAACAGCAACTTTATTTTTCATGCATGATTTACTTCATTTGATATCTTAATCCTTCAAGCGCCGTGATCTAGACAAAATATATAAAATCATTGTTCCTAGCTACCGGGGTCCCATGCGACGCGCGAAGGCTTAATCATATTATTATAAAGTATTATTAAAATAATGTGTAATTAATAATATTGCGATTCTAAAGTAAATACTCCCTTACATAGACAATTAATAATTTACACAAGACAAAAATTGTTAGAAAGAAAGTTAATAATATTGTATTCGACTGTACTCAATGTAATGTATGTAGAAGTTTACAATCAAATTTAATGGTTTTCTAGGTCAAAAGTCAAGCAAAAATTGGACTGATATTGGGCACTATTTCAAGCACAATTTTTTGAGACGTAAATTGTACCTATAGCTCGTTCGATATTCGCGCACTGAGGTGAGTATGCTGGGCGTAGAACCTACGCCCAGCATACTCACTGAACGAAGCCTATAACTCCGAAGTTATTCGAGCACTGTTTTTTCTTTTTGGGCACCGTTTGGCACTATTTGGGAACTATTTTTTGAAGTATGAATTATGTTTGAAGCGTATACAGATTCTCCGGACGGAGGTGAGTATGCTGGGCGAAACCTTCGTCCAGCATACTCATCGAACTATGGCTATAACTTCGCAAGTACAAGAGCACTATTTTTTTCCTTTGGGCACTATTTAGCACTATTTCAGAACAGTTTTTTGACATTCATGAAATATCAGGATTCCATGGTGAGTATGCTGGACGAAGGGACACAAAAAAACAAGCTTCTTAGTCAACGCAATAAAAACGGGGCAGTCTGGGACTGCCGATAGAAGTGAAAACTAAGTAACGCCATTAACGAAAATGTCAGGAATTTTGTACGTTGCTGTCAGTACAAGAACGCCGATGGGCGTATTTCGCACCTGAATATTAAATAAAAAAACGCCGAAAGGCGTCCGCCGCAACGAATGGGTTAAACCACCGCATACGACAGGCAGATGGGCGCAACAGGCTTGTTTGTATTGTTTTGTGGCGCATGCCTTCACACTACGTCACGTCACTCACTCAGGCACCTACACCAATACACCATCCAGCAGCTTGCTGCTTTCATGTTTCATAAACAAAATTAATTCTAAATTAAAACAAATTATTATATGAAATATCTAACTGTATATTTTGAAAGGACAATCTACCAAATAACGATCTTTAAACGGAGAGAAATGATTGACAATGCACAGAGCCAAGGGCGGATCCAGGGGGGGGGCACAGGGGCACACGCCCCCCCCCAAACGGTTTAAGTAAAATAAAATCGCATCATCTGAATGGATTGCCTGCATGGATGCATCTCTATCAAGAAATTGATTCAATAATGAACGCTGAAAAAGTAGGCTACTATATCTCCATTGAAAAAGAATTAATCCCAAAAAACAGCATAATGCAATACAAGATAGGGGAGACACTTCTTATCTGTCTGGCCCATGTGCCCCTCCCAGAAGTAAATCCTGGATCTGCCCTTGCACAGAGCCTAAACCCCGGGGGGCATAAAGCATAAAATTTTGCAGCAGATTTCCATATAAGGTGCTATAAAAATATCTGCCACGGTTGCAATGGGAGACAGTATTGTGTTTATAGATCACAATAGTAAAGATAAATTATTAATCATCTGTCATATTTTTTTTCATACAAAAAATATTGGTATTGATTTATTGGCATAAAGCCATCCCGTAGACGTTGCCGCACCGCACCGAATTCAATTCGCAAAACGCCGACGCCGTTCATACACTGTTGCCATTCTTATCAAACAATGCCGCTGCGCGCCGGCCACTCGCTCGTCAAAGCGCAGCCCCGCGCGCCCCCACCCTCACCCGCACTACCCCGTTCGTCGCACGCGCTAGCCGACCGCGACCGCCCGCCCGCGCCCGCCAGTCGCCCGCCCGCCCGCTCGGAAGTTAGTTCTGCGGTCAGCGTGCAGCGTCGGGAATATCGCGCGCGCTTTTTTTTTAAATGCCTCCCAGACGACGGTATTCCAATCAAGAATATCTTGAAATGGTATTGTGCTATCGCGAGTGTAAGAGTGAGGTTTGGTGTGCGAGTGAGTCATCATACCATTCTGGATGCAGTGTTCAGATTTAGAGAACACGGCCGCTTTGACCCGCCTCCGGTTGACGCAGGCAGGCCTCCATTCTCGTGTGGCTGACACTGGCATGGCCACCATCAGGAATTTTAATTTTGATAACACAAAAAATTTGTCGATAATTTGTCGAAATTTGTCGCCAAATATCAGAATTTGTCGGTCACTGGTTCAAAAGTTATAAGGGTTTCTAGGTGGCCAAGCTGGAGAGAGTCTCCCCAGCATGGCCCCATGAAGTTAGGGCACCTAGCGAAGATCTGTTTTCTCCCAAATTTAGTCGATAATTTGTCGAAATTTGTCGCCAAATTTCAGAATCTGTCGGTCACGGGTTCAGAAATTATAAGCGTGTCAAGGTGGCCGAGCTGGGGAGAATCTCCCCAGCTTGGCCCCATTAAGTTAGGGCACCTAGCGAAGATCTGTTTTCTCCCAAATTTAGTCGATAATTTGTCGAAATTTGTCGCCAATTCACAGATTTTGTCGGGTCTTAGTTTAGAAGATATAATGAATTCCATTTTTAAGGTATAGTCCAAGGGCTAGATTAAAGAGTTTACGAAAAATTGCCAAGAAAAAATATTTATATTAATTTGTGTAACATATTTCTACTTTTATCGGTCTAAAGTCCTTAGAAATGTCAGACAGAGATAAATTCTCAATTTAATACATGTTTTGCTGTTTTAAATGAGTAGGTTAGATTGGCTTAAACTTCTTTGAAAACATTAAACCTTGCTCTTGGTCTCAAGATGAAGTTTGGTGTCAAGATGTACAGTCGCATGCAACTGTTTTACGAAATTATTAGAATATTAAAATTTCTGTTGCCAAAATAACAATAAATGATTTACCTACTTAATACGTTAAAATGATCGTACCTTTTGCAAACATTTTAAAATATGAAACGTTGAAAACGTATTGTAAGTAGGTATGTAAGTATTAATCACAATAGGTTGATACTTACATACCTACCTCCTTACAATACGTTACAAAAAAAAATACATAGGTAAATACCTATCTAATAATCTTAAATTAAAGATATAATATATACTTACACTTAGATACCTAATACGAGCATATGGCTCTAATTAAGGTTAGAATAATAAAACTTCTGTTATCGAAATATAAAATAATTTATTACTTTAAAATCGTTATTATTCTAAATTTAAAATAAACTAGCGAACGACACGTCACCTGGGGGCCAAGTCTACTAATTTACAGACGAAAGCGAGGAAGGGGAAGACATGCAAGCAGGCAGTAAACTCACGACACAGGCGGGAGGATGTGCGTAGCGTGCAATCAGCTCATTGCGTAACTAAGTACTACTATTTTTCTTTTCTTTTGTTCTGTTTCGTGATTGAATTGTGTGAAAAAGACGAAATATACATTACCTACCTTTTTTACAAAGATAATTTTTTATGAGTAAGTGCGTGGCCTGAGTGAAAAAGCGTCCAGGAAGCGGCGAATGAGCGTTCTAATTTGGCAACTTGCTCTCGTCTGTACACACGCATCTACCTATATCTTTCTTACTCTTATCGCAAATGAAACGGAGCACAGCGATCTATCTGCCAGCGACTAAATGCACATTTTTTCGAAAAAAAATACAGTTATTTATTTAGGTAATGAATACAGCTTTCCTTTGGTGGGTTAAAATTATAGAATAACTTTATATTTATATATTTCGAAACAAACATTCTACCATATAACATCATAGATCATACTATCTAAAAACGATATAAAGTATTTTGTACTTGCTTGTACCAATGTATGGAGAAATTGATTTCTTTAATATCTTTTTAATTACACACCGACAAAATCTGTGAATTGGCGACAAATTTCGACAAATTATCGACTAAATTTGGGAGAAAACAGATCTTCGCTAGGTGCCCTAACTTAATGGGGTCAAGCTGGGGAGATTCTCCCCAGCTCGGCCACCTTGACACGCTTATAATTTCTGAACCCGTGACCGACAGATTCTGAAATTTGGCGACAAATTTCGACAAATTATCGACTAAATTTGGGAGAAAACAGATCTTCGGTAGGTGCCCTAACTTCATGGGGCCATGCTGGGGAGACTCTCTCCAGCTTGGCCACCTAGAAACCCTTATAACTTTTGAACCAGTGACCGACAAATTCTGATATTTGGCGACAAATTTCGACAAATTATCGACAAATTTTTTGTGTTATCAAAATTAAAATTCCTGATGGTGGCCATGCCAGTGTCAGCCACACAAATTTGTCGCCAAATTTCAGAATCTGTCGGTCACGGGTTCAGAAATTATAAGCGTTTCAAGGTGGCCGAGCTGGGGAGAATCTCCCCAGCTTGGCCCCGTTAAGTTAGGGCACCTAGCGAAGATCTGTTTTCTCCCAAATTTAGTCGATAATTTGTCGAAATTTGTCGCCAATTCACAGATTTTGTCGGGTCTTAGTTTAGAAGATATAATGAATTCCATTTTTAAGGTATAGTCCAAGGGCTAGATCGAAGAGTTTACGAAAAATTGCCACGAAAAAATATTTATATTAATTTGTGTAACATACTTCTACTTTTATTGGTCTAAAGTCCTTAGAAATATCAGATAGAGATAAATTCTCAATTTAATATATGTTTTGCTGTTTTAAATGAGTAGGTTAGATTGGCTTAAACTTCTTTGAAAACATTAAACCTTGCTCTTGGTCTCAAGATGAAATTTGGTGTCAAGATGTACAGTCGCATGCAACTGTTTTACGAAATTATAACGTTAGAATATTAAAATTTCTGTTGCCAAAATAACAATATATGATTTACCTACTTAATACGTTAAAATGATCGTACCTTTTGCAAACATTTTAAAATATGAAACGTTGAAAACACGCACATTCTATACAGCCAGCATAAAAAAAAATAAAAAAATGCGCAGCCGTCTATGTGTGAAAAAGACGAAAGCAAGGAAGGGGAAGACGTGCAAGCAGGCAGTAAACTCACGACACAGGCTCCCGGGAGGACGTGCGTAGCGTGCAATCAGCTCATTGCGTAACTAAGTATTACTATTTTTCTTCTCTTATCTTCGAAACAGATTCGACGAAACAAACATTCTACCATATAACATCATAGATACTATCTAAAAACTATATAAAGTATTTTGTACTTGCTTGTACCAATGTATGGAGAAATTGATTTCTTTAATATCTTTTTAATTACACACCGACAAAATCTGTGAATTGGCGACAAATTTCGACAAATTATCGACTAAATTTGGGAGAAAACAGATCTTCGCTAGGTGCCCTAACTTAACGGGGCCAAGCTGGGGAGATTCTCCCCAGCTCGGCCACCTTGAAACGCTTATAATTTCTGAACCCGTGACCGACAGATTCTGAAATTTGGCGACAAATTTCGACAAATTATCGACTAAATTTGGGAGAAAACAGATCTTCGCTAGGTGCCCTAACTTCATGGGGCCATGCTGGGGAGACTCTCTCCAGCTTGGCCACCTAGAAACCCTTTTAACTTTTGAACCAGTGACCGACAAATTCTGATATTTGGCGACAAATTTCGACAAATTATCGACTAATTTTTTGTGTTATCAAAATTAAAATCCCTGATGGTGGCCATGCCAGTGTCAGCCACACTCCATTCTCTGCCGAACTCGAAGAAGAAGTGTTGGACTTCTTCTTCTTCTTTTAAGTGTGATAGGAAGTTTATCATCTTATTTACGTCAGTTTTTTGGAAGAATGCGGTAGCTGGTAAGTAATTGCACTTTTAAAACACTTGTTTGCCTGCGTATTATTGCGTACCTACTAGATTAGTTAGGTACTGACGAACTAGTCAGCTGATTTCAGTTTTCATTCACAGAACAGATGGAAAGAGATAGCAGTTGTTTTCATTGACGAAGCGACACATCGCGCGTATTTTGTGAACCACGTTATGCAAAGTAGAGTCAATGTTTATTTAACTACTTTATTTTCTAAAATCGATTTAACTGTGACGGGGTACAAAATTTCTTCACTATTGTAATCTTTAAACACAATACTACCTCCCATTAAAGCCGTGGCAGATATTTTTATTGCACCTTATATAAATATAACGAAAATAAACACAAAGAGTTTTGAAAATCCATACCTAAGAGGGGGTTAAATAGAGTATGAAACTTCATCATTTTGGCTGATGGGAAATGATCCCAGTGGGCACACGGCACGTCAATATAATAAATACCTCCCCCATAATACTAAATATACATGTCATGTTATGAAAGATAAGTCATAATAATTATGATCAAAGATTTTTCTTTATCTTGAATGCAGATTTCTGCATACAAACAGAGACTTCAGCTTGGTGGTATGAAAGATCAGCAAAACTATCTTCTTGCTGAGGCATTAGTTTTTTCTTGGCAAAATTCAGCTCCCTGTGATCATGCTTCATCACCAGTGGTCTTGGTAAAGTTGTCGTGGGTTTCTTGACCCAATGACTCTGTGGCAATTTTTGTTCATCTGGCACATCAATCTGTAAATAAGAATTAATCATTATGAAAATTAATCACAAAGACAGCTAGATTTACCAGATTGTTAATAACACTAATAAATCAAACACATTTTTTTTCTATTTAAAAAAATATTGTCCATTAACCATTTGCCTTATTATAGTCTGTTCCGAAAGTATTCAACACATTAAGTTACTTTCACTCACTACAATTTATCTAATCAATCAAGTGATCCTGCAATAAATTAAATGTGTGTGATGATAAGAAAGTGATAACTTACCACTCTAGTCTTCTTGGCACTCTTGTATGCAACTGAAGGCAAGTTGATATTTTCCTTATTACTTGGTTTAGCTGGTGGGATATTCTTAACAAATTTTGGAATAGATGATGTTCCAGGTAAAGGCTTTTTAGGATGGACATCTTTTACTAAAGGTGCTATCGGACAGTTCTTTATATAAGAGGCCACTGGGCTGCTGATGTGCTGATAAGCATTTGATCGACTTGGAGTCTTTTTCACAGATGATGGTTTTTTCAGTGATAGAGGCTGAGCAGGTGTCTTAAAAATAGGTTTTTGTTTTATGTCCCTTGGTGTTGTATGTACACCTTCAATAAACTTGTGAAGTTGATGAGTAGTTTTTACTGGAGTAGTCTGAGGAGGCTTTGGAGAATTGTAAGCATCATACTCTTTTAATTCTCTATCAATTTTCTGTGATGTTAAATCTGATGCATTTGGTTCATATTTAAATTCAGTCTTCAGTCTAAGGTCATCATCTTTTTCATTTTTTTCTTTAGTATTGCTTGGTGGATTATTTAAAATATATTCAATAACTTCTAATGTATTGTTTAGTTCCTCAGTCTTCTCATTGCTTCTAGGTGATACGCATAATTTAGCCACCATATTTTCCATTTGAATAAAACTGTCATCAGCAGCTTTCATATCCCACCCAGGACTATTGAGTTCAGATAAAACAAGTTTAGAATTTTCAGATTTAGGGATTAAGTTAGGTTGTGAATGTGCTTGTAAGATTTTCAAACTTTCATTGTGATCTCCAGAATTCTTAGGGCTGCTGATTGCACTTGTAGCATGTATTCTGAGATTAAGAAAAAAATATAGATGTGTTATTTCTTCTGAATCTTATGTGTGCAAGTACTTAGGTTGAGGTTCTGAATATTTTTCCCCTTTAGTCTTTGCATGTACTACCTACTGTAGGTAGGACAGTGTGCTCCAGAGAAACCTCACCCCCCCCAGCAATGTAAAAAACAACGCAAGGCCTGAGGTTTTTCTGGAGCCCATTGTAGTATGCAAAACATTCCGTACTGACTCAACCCATAGGTACACTGTGAATACTGTGATACCAAATGGCTGGTGGATAGCCAGTGCATGTAAATGTAATAAAAGGGGGTTATGTATATTATAATACAGGGTTATGTATACAGGGTGGCAGGGACATCGACGCGAAGCCGGTTACCATGGATTCAGTACATGATTCTGAGCTCCCCTGCGTTGAATCGCGTCGATGTCCCTGCCACCCTGTATTTAAGTTGAGTAAAAAAAAATACCCAGAAGCTACAGCACCTGTCCCACCGCCGGCGATTAGCGAGAGGCGAGTAGAGCTAGCAACTAAAAACGAGTTGTTTGTTTGACAGAGTTCTCTTTCTCCGTTAGTGTGTACAGTCAGCGATCAACTATTAATTTATGTAACTGGACTTACAATCTTTTGTACGTTTCTTGAGTGAGAAATGGTAGTCAGTCGCTTCCTCGTTGGTTACGTGGTGGGACAGATGCTGCTAAGTAACTACCTAGTGTTTTCCTTAATGATTAGCCAGGAGCCAGCAGGGACAATAGGGACATTAATTAATTTAATAAAAACGATCTTACGTTTGCTGTTGTTTATCCCATAATATATGTTTTTTCAATTCTTTCAGAGTCAGCTTTCCGAAGTAAACTTCATCATCACTTAATTCGTCCGCATTATACAAAGACATATTAGCAGTAAGTATACGTTTTCTAATAAAATAAACTATAATTAATGAAATAATGGCTGTAATGGTCAAATAATATTTTACACATTGAATTAATTGAAAATAACACATAACGAACTTCTTTCAAAATATGACATGACCACAGACTAAGTAGTACTGACATGACACACCACACCACAGACCACAGTACCACAGCCTACCACACCACATATAATGTAGTCTGTGCACACCAATGACTTATAAATCGTCTATGGTGCACACGCACACCACCTGCTGAGACTGAGACCTGAGACCACACCTCAAGCAGACCACACCAACACCCGTTTTTTCTGCATGCATGACTTCTGTCAGTTTTTAAGTTTTTTGCCCTGGCTGGAGCACAGACTACATAGAGATACCTACTACGTAGGTATGGCTGGAGGCAAGTCCGGGTAAAGTCCCACAGGAAAGTCCGGTTAAAGCAGCACAACCTCCTAGGTTGACCTGCGAGATGCCATTTGTATAAAAAACCGGCCACTCGCTGGCGTTTTCTTTATTGTACAATTATTTATTAATGTGATAGGTAAGTTGATAATTGATAGGCAACTGATAAAAGCCTGAGGTTGGATAGTAGTTATTGTAAAAAAAAAAAACTATAAGTAATAACTCTATAATATTCGTAATAATAGTGGACAATTTAGACGAGGCCAATCCACTAAGCAAATCCAATAATAGCATCGTGTCAATAGAAACCACTGTATTGGATTGTCCTCAAGTTATTTTGCCTTTTAGTGGATTGTCTCGGGGATTGGCTTCGTGTAAATAGCCCACTATGACGCGGGGCTTGACTATTTACATTGACAGCCTCGTTGGTCTAGTAGGTAGTCGCCAGCCTGAGCAATATAAAATGTAGTCTGTGAGCCTGAGCGCCAGCCCTACTGCTACTGCTGAACATGAGGTCCTGGGTTCAATTCCCGGATCGGACAGTGATATTGGGTTTTTCCATCTGGAATTGCTCAGTAGCAGCCCGGAGTGTGGATTTGTGTCTGGTTGATGGCAATAGGCTCGCCCCCTGTTACATGGAACTGAAACATTACTGATGAAATGTGGGTGAACTGTAGATACCTACACCTCTGCCTAAGCCCGGGCGGCGTGATGATAAGTGTTTGCATTTTGCTTTTCAGTTGGTGCCGTTCTATCAAACGAATTTTGTCGGGAAACATCATGGAAAAATTGTTTACAATGGGGATGATGAAGTGAAAAACGGTTCTCAAGTATTTATTATTACAATGTAGATAAGCACAAAGAAATAAAATTATTTAACCCTTTAACCGCCACGTCACTTTAGATAAAAGTTGGAACCACAGATATAGATTGTCTATCTATATCTGTGGTTGGAACAGTTTTGGGAACACCTATATAAGATTTATTCCCTTGATGTCGAGTCATAATTTGATGCTATCCCACGCAAAAAAGTCAGACTCTTGTATTATAATGTTTACTAATACGGTCGAGAACTCAAGGCTCAAGGTTGATATTAAGTGCGAGCTCTTGGGCTGAGTAACGTTTATTAATACGGGCCTTACTGACTAAAACCTACTCGTGTTCCTTCAGTTGCCTGTACGTTGCCAGGGGCTACGGTCTCCCCTTAGGACTTTCCCGTATCGGCTCTTCTGCTCGCTTCACCCATTGCTCTCCGTCCGCAAGCCCGCGCCTACGGTGGCCGGAAATCGGCTATCGATTCCCGACGCTCAGGGCGTCTCCTGCGGCGGCTAGGGGCGTGAGGGCACGAATTTTGCCTTTCCCTCACGCGCTCCGCCTTCTCCTTCGCGAGCATTACTGCTTACGTAGTATTATATTATCTGTGCTGCTTCGCAGATGGAGGTGACGGCTTGCCTGCCACGGACGCGAGAGGTCACCGCCACCGATCGCCTCCACGAGGACACGGCGGTGCTCCGCCCAAGCCGGGCAGACCTCCACCGTGTCCTCTGGGCGCTTCACACAATGGTGACACCCGAGCGTTTCCTCCCGCCTTATGCGAAACAGGAACCTCCCGAAACAACCGTGTCCGGTGAGGACCTGCGACAGGCGGAAGGTGAGGACGCCGTGGCGCCTCTCTAGCCACTCCTCAAAGAGGGAACTTATCGCCGCAATGGTGGCGTGCCCAGCGCTGGGTTTCGACAATCGCATTCCATGCCGCCATGAGATACCGCCGGAGCTCTGTCCGCTGTGCCGTGATTTCTCGCGGTAGCGGAGTTACACCCCGGCGTTTTACCTCCTCGCACCACTCCCAAATGTGGGCTTTTGCCTCCAGATCCCGTGGCGGCAATCCGGCAAGGAGGCTCGCCGCCTCACTGAGACCGTACGGTATCCCGGACCCCGGATGGCTATGACCCTTTGGGACGCGTTCAACCGGCGGGCTGGCCGCAACCTCTAAGAACGCGCCCACACCGGTGCCCCGTAAAGGGCCATGGACCGCAGGACTCCCACGTAGAGCCTCCGGCAGGAGGCGTTTGGACCCCCTAGATTGGGCAGGAGCCGCTTCAAGGCAGCCCCGGCCCACTCCAGTTTGTGAGCCAAACGTCGGAAATGTTCCACGAAGTTCCACCGGCTATCGAGGACGAGTCCCAGTTACTTCATCGTCACCTCGATGCCGATGTGAACCCCTCCTACCGTTAATTGGGAACCCGACGTTGGCGCGTTCCAAGGACCATGAAAACACATGACCTCGGACTTGTGCAGGGCTACCTCGAGTCCCAATTGCCGGATCCTGTCGACGATTGTCGCAACCCCGCGTGCCGCCAGTTCGGCCGCCGCCTCGTGCGATATCCCCTGCGCCAGAACCAACGTGTCGTCAGCGTAGCAAACCACGCTGAGGCAGCTAGGGAGGTCGGAGCGCAGCACCCAGTCGTATGCAATGTCCCACCGATGCAGCCCTAGGACCGATCCTTGTGGGACACCACACGACATCTCTCGTCAGTTCCATTCTCCTTGGTGACCCGGGTAGATGACGGCCCTGTCCGTCAGATAGGCCTCGACCACACGACAGATGCAACTCCAGGGCAGGGTGTTGAAAGCATTGGCGATGTCTAGAGACACCGCCAAGAGGACCCCACCCCGGGCCACAGCATCACCCGTCGTGAGGTGGAGCACGCGCATGATGGCGTCCACCGTAGAGCGCCCCGCTGCGGAAGCTAAACTGGCTCTCCGACAAATCAGGCCCCACCCGCTCGACGAGGTGGTCTGCAATAACTCTTTCAAAGCGCTTGCCCACCTCGTCGAGCAGCACGATGGGCCGATAAGCGGACGGAGAGTCCGCAGGGCGCCCCGGCTTCTTAATGAGGGCCAGTTTCCCCGTCTTCCAACGAAGTGGGACCTGGCCCCTCTCCATACATGCGCTTAGGAGTCCCTTACTCGAGGCCTGAGAGCCTCGAAGGCCAGGACCCAGGCTTTCCCAGGTAAGCCGTCGGGTCCTGGGGCGGTATTTTTAGCATTCAGCCTACGTACCGCCACTCTCATTTCTACCTCTGTCACCTCCGGAGCATCGTTGTCGGCGGTGTGGTCCGCATCGGGCATCGCAGTAGGCGGAGCCATGGGCGGGGAGGTATGTTCCCCTCTCGAAGGGAACAGAGCGCTCACCACGTCCCCCACAAACTGGGACCGGAGACTCTGTGTCAGCGCGGGAGCCCATGGGCGGGTTATAAGTTTCTCCCGCACTATCTTGTATGGGCGTCCCCACGGGTCTCTGTCCAGAGTCCCCAGCGACTCCTCGCGGGCCAGTTCTCTGTACCCCTCGTACAGCTCCGCTTGAATGGCTTTCGTATCCGGAGGGCGAATACGGAGTTTGCCGTACCTGATGTACCGGCGTCGCGCAGCAACGCACGCAGTGCGCAGCGTCGTTAGCTCTTGCGACCACCAGTACACCTGGCGCTGGGCACGTCCGGGGTGGAGTCAGGGCATTGCCACGTTACATATTTCGGACATGGCCTCCCGGAACCTCTCCACCTCGTCGTTGATCACAGTAGGCCTATCCGGTGATGACACCCAGGCCTGCACGATCGAGGCTTCCAGGAGTAGGTTTTGGTCCAGCTCAGTCAGCAAGTCAGACCGGCGCGCTCGCGGTCTGGGTGGAGACGTCGACGTAGTGGATTGTAATTTGTACTGTAACCATCCTTAGATTTAATTTAATTTTATAATTATGGAATCCTCACTGTACAATTGTTTGTCTTCCCGAATACATAAAATAAAATAATAAAATACGATAAGCGAAGTACCTACAACTCGCAGAGCGATAAAGCTTTCACGTGATTTCACGGTGGTGGTGCTGAGGCAACTGACTGACAATATGGCACGATTTGACCTTGAATCTCTTACGACCACGACAAGCGCCGAACGCAAAGTGAGTCCCACTTTGCGTTCGGACTTCAGCGCTTGTCGTGGCAACACGTCGTGTCCAGGTTCGCAACAAGTCAGTCGTTATCCTGAGGATGCCTCATTGAGAGGTGAAGCACATGTAGATTTATACGTGCTGACTTACAGGGTTCTATATGACTCTTTAACATAGTTAAGCGGATTAGGTTACTAAATATACGTCGTCTATTGTATTTTATAATAAGGAATGATATAAATTATTTAATAATAAAATTGTTGCGCTTCATGCAAAGAATTGCAAGGTCACAGACATGAGACATGTAGGTATACATGTCTCATGTCTGTAATCAAAAAAAAATAATTGATAACTTGTTGGTTTATAGTTTAGAAAGTTTTGTGACAAGGGAATCGGCAATAATAGTTTAATATCTTCATTATAAAAAAACCTTTAACCTTCATAATTATTAATTTATTTACTACAAAAATGTAAATATATGTATATATTTATTTAGGTATGTATTGCATACTATTACAAAAAATAATTTTTCTCTTTATCCCTACTTACTAATTAATAAAATTAATATAAAATAAATGAATTAGTTTCATCTTGCAGCACTAGTCATGATGACTTTGTTATCACTAAACACTAGTTTATAATACCAAGCAATCAAGTCATGGACAGATTGAGATTTTTTGGTTTATATTACCTTTTTCAAGACAATATTAATGAGATTGTTATAATTTAAAAGTCTCATTTGATTTTTTTTAACAACTCAGCAGCTTCAGTATTTGCTTGGTGATCATCATTTGATTTAGCAGGATAGCTTGCAGCTAATTGTAAATAATATTTAGCTTGATCCTCCTTTTCTAGCTTTAGATAGCAGTTGCCAAGTCTTAACAAGTTTACGCTGTAGAATCTGGGCTGAACTGTTTCTGCTCTCAAGAAATATTCAAGTGCATCTTCATAAGTGGAGTATGGTGGTGAAGCAAATAGAACTTCAGCTATTTTCCTGTGATGCCAAGGCATCTCGGTAATCTGATAACACCATTCTCCCAACATGTGCAAAGTTGTAGCATCTTTAGGATTTAGTGAAACTGCCATCTGAAAATAAAGTCTTACAATGTTTATTTAAATCAGGAACTACCAAATTATCAATGACTATGGTTAAATATGATAATCACGTACATCCAGATGCTTCTTAACATTTTCCAATTGTTTTATTCGTTCTTTCATACCATCAAGTGAACTTTTTGCATCCAACAGTAAGGCATACCACTTGTGTACAGCATGATGGTCTTGAACGTCTTTGGTATCATTTAGCACTTTCAATATTATAGCATATGCTTGGACAACAAGATTATTCTTGTATTGTTTATCATACTTTGATTCCTTTGACATGTTATATAAAGCTCGACATATACGCCACTGAACTTCTACATTGCCTTTGTCCTAAAAATACAATTATTTTATATATCACAATAAAATAAATTATGAATGCTAGGTATATGAATGTTATATAAACAAGATTATTATGGTCTTATTCTGTTAAATACACCATAACCTTACCTGATGCTCAGACAGTAAATTATAGCATTCTTCATAATAGCCATCGTCAAATAATTTATCTGCATCTTCTAAAGCAGGCAAAGTCTTCTCTAATTCAATATTTTCAGCAACATCTTTATTTTTCACAGGCCATAATGAAAATGCTAGGGTTGCAGATAATACCGATAATTTTTTGGGAAAAGGTACAGTCTGTAAACAAAAATTTATGTTTAGAAGTTATTTTGTTATACATTTTACTAATTACTTACTAAAATTTATAGATAATAAAGATTTACCTGTAGTAATATTATTTTGGCACTATTCTTAGCATTTATTTCCCTATAATTAAAAACTTTTTGAACAAACTTAAAAGACACTGGATTTAATTTGCAAAAAACTCTCATGTTCAAGATATAGAAAAACTATGACAATCAATGGTATTTGTAATATTTATGTGTACAATATAAGCAGGATGAGATTACTAGTTAATCTGTACTGCTGTCTGGGTGTCCGTTGTGTAAGATTATCGTGTTATGTTTGTAATAAATACGACAATTTTCAAGAAACTGCGCTTTTGGTAAATAATAGTAAATATTAGAAATATTACAGGCACCACAGACAGACTACAAATAGACAGAATATAAATATTAGTCTATGAAACATACAGGCAGAGAGTCTTGGTCACAGAGTACCTACTATTGTTTTTGTTTCAGTGTTTCCATTGTTAAAAATTGAGTTATATCTATGGCCGCACAGATAAAGATGGTTGAATAAGGGGATGCGCCAAGGTAGCCCGCGAAATTCAAATTTTCTAACGTTTTTTGCAATTTGCAGGTCAGTGTCAGGTTGTATCTTGATTAAAATATGATTTGCGAGCGTAACGAATATGGCTTTACAGAATTATAATCATTAGAATTAGCAATACAACTCCGTATGATAGAATAACCCCCAAATGTCATGATTTCATGAAATCATGACATTTGGGGATTACATGAACATATAGAGTTGTGTTGATGATTTCTATGAATATAATTCTATAAATAAACATTTGATACGGTCGCAAATCATATTTAACTCAACGTACAACTTGATACTGACCTGCAAATTGCGAAAAACTTAAGAAAATTTGAATTTCGCGGGCTACCCTGACGCTTTCGCCATAAGGAAATGAACGGAAGGAGGTACAGACGCCCAGCACATCAACCTTCAATCCGTCAAATTTTCCCAATCAACATTGAACTTTATTCTTCTGAGCTAAAGTTGAAAATCTATTAATGAAATTTGACAGATTGTAGTACCTTGATGTGCTGACGTCTGTACTCTTTTGACAGACAAATGAAATAATCACCGCTGAATCTATTTGATGAAAGTGCGTTTCATAAAATAGTTCCTATGCCGCCTCTAATGTTGTCTCCATTGTTGTAGGATGAACACGAATACGCTACGGCGCGATGGCTAAATTCAGATTTTCTTACGTTTTTTGCAATTTGCAGGTTAAGTTGTAATATCAATGTTGATCTAAATATGATTCGCGTCCGTATCATATTTTTATTTATAGAATTATAATCATCAATACAACTCTCTAAGTTCATATTATTATAATCCTATTGAATGACTATTTCATGAAAGCATGAGATTTTAGGATTATTCTAAGTGTATGTAGAGTTGTATTCAAAGGCGTCACTCAGGGGCAGAAGGCCCCCCCCCCCTAGAGATAAAAAAAAACATATAATATAAAGCCAATTTTTAAAGTGATAACCTTTTTATGGGAGGCCAAACCGCTTCGTAACATAACGCGTTACGGCGCCACGTAACGTGTTATCTGTCTGGCTGGCTTCCCTTTCTCTCACGCATATGGCAGCAGTCCCCCGCCGCGTTATCACTTCCGTCAAGCGTCCCGAGTTTAAATTGGACGACTTTTATTAATTTTTTTAAGTTCCAGTTCTCATAAACGGTGTCTAATCCGAAGTCCGGGGATGTAATATTTGTATCTATGTGTTGGTGATACATACTATTTTTCATCACTACCTATGAGAAAAATAAAAAGCTACTTACTCGATTTTTTTTTTACATTATACCTTCACGCGAGCGCCTCCAACCTAACTACGCAAATCAGAACGCTATCAAAAGCACGGAGTGGACCAATCAGAAGACAGAAACCTCAAACTCCCTAGGGAGCAAAGTTGAATTTTGCTCCCGCTATCCTGTATAGGCAATTATCGTTTTTCGAATAGGTGAGATGAAAATGATTATTTTCCTCAGTTCCTAACGGGACTACCGAGTTAAATTAAAATCAAATGTCCACCAGCTTCAATTTTGGCCCCATTCTGCGCCGTAGAGGCGTAGAGGTAAGAGCCGCACCTAGAAGTGTAAAGAATCAAGTCCTCTTGAATGTACCTACAAATCATACTTTTCCCATCCTCCATAATATGTCAACAATCCGATCTTTCACAACGATAGCCTACGATAGCCGGTAGTAGTAAATAAATCACGCGTGTATCGTGTCAAAAAAATAGTTAGCTTGTTGCTACGTAGTGGTAACTGTGCGTTTGCACTGGTGAAACATCACGACAAAACATGTTGAAATCTCTAGTTACTGTCAAACATTGTATGGAAAATTGACAGAAAATAGAGATCCCAACATGTTTTGTTGGGAATGTTTCGCCAGTGCAAACGCACAGTGATAGACGCCAGCAGCGTATTTCCAGCATTATATTTTTTTTGCCAATGGCAACAATATTCAAAAATCAATTTCTACGCGATCCATGGACCATGGGCGGGTGAGGATTGTTGACAGTTTGTACTTCATTGAAGAGTGTGTTGAATTTGTGTTTCGAGAAATGTTTTTGGTTTGAATATTGGATTCCTAGCATTTTCAATATGCAGAGATCAGGTAACGTCAAGCTATAATTATTTAAAATAAGTTTATTTTTATTTTACGTTTGCAATTGCGTTTTATTCGCGCCAATTTCTTATTAATTTTCTTTTTCAAACGGTCTGAGTATTAGTTCAAATGTTTATGTACAGTTAATGGGTATTTTAAATAATGTTTGAGTACAAACTTAATCAATACACATCGTTTGTGAGATAGATTAATGATTTACATCATTCGTGACTTGACCAAAGGGACGAACACTAGCGTTTTACTTACTTATCAGTAGGCATGTCTTATTTCTTCGTTTCTTGATTAAATTATCAGTAGTTACCTACACGTTACATTCTTAACTACTACTGAGGATCAATAATGTGATTATTGGTATTAACCACATTTTTTGGTTCCGTAATGCGTAAATATTCATCCTGACTACGGAACCTTCACTGTGCGCTATTAGAGTAGGCTTAATTTTGGATTCAAGAACCAATACGATTTAAGTTTGAAAGGTCTCATAGTTTTTGCCCGTTTTACATATTCATATTACTGTGAAGATGTCATCTAGTAACTAACAAGGGCTCAAATGTTTTATCAGTTGGTTGACAATGTGTTGTAGAGTAATCTGTACCATCATATTTGTATGTATGCATGTGTGTGTGTTGATCATCATTCATGTGTCTATATCAATCATCCGTCTCATTCATGTGTGTCTAATGAAAGTTAGGAAGAATGCAAATTAATGTTGAGACATGCAATACTAAGTTGTATTAATTAGCAACCTTGATTCTAATAGTGTTAAATGTGTTTGCTGACACATAGTGAGCTCAGAACTCAAACTAGGAAGTGATACACAAAATAAAGACAACAATAATTTAATTTAATTTTAAATGGTTAAGTACTACTGTTACTTTTACAAAGGAACAAAATTACAACCACTAAAATTAACCTAAATCACCACCAATAATAACTAGTACAAATAAACACGTAAATAAATAGATAAATAGCAAGAAGATAAGTCATAGGAAAATTGTACAGCCTTTGTTGCCTCCATGAATGACACCCGACAAATGAGCTGATTACTTTTTATTTTTACTGAAAGGCTGGTTAACCTAGGAGGTTGATTTTTTTTTTTTTTTTTTTTAGCATTTATTTCAAATAAACCAATTACAGGCACTTTTGAATTGTCGAGGGGTTGGTCAGTCAGAAAAGATGAAGCTAGATGCCCATTCCAAAGCGTAGTAGGTACCTATGGAGAAGAACGGGCAAGAAACTCCACGGACACTCTTTTAAATAAAAATTTGGTTACAAAATATTGGTTACATCATTCATGTTGAACTTATACATGTGAGAACGATGCAAAACGTTAAAAGCGTCCGTAATAAAAGATAAAAACAAAAATAAAACAATTAAAAAATTAAATCAAATTAAAATAAGCCATGGCAGCTATGAGATGACCAGTCACAACTGACGGCGCCCGTTCACGAACATGACGCATGGATTAGCACCATTCAGCTCAACCATTTTGAAGGGAGCTAAATGATCCAACACACACGCCACCGTCAGCGTGACATTAGAGTGAGCATGACATACTCTCAGCCGCCAGGGCACATTCAAGTCAATGAAAGACATACCCAATACCTAAATGGTAGCTTTATAGTCTGTACATAGTACTCACACATGTGCTATGCAATTATACAATGCTAAGAGATTGAATTTATACAATGCAAAGATAGTTTTTAAAATCTTCCGCAGCTCCAACAGTATTTTCAGATGCTATACAATTAGTTTATGTGCCCTTGTGGAGCAGGACCAGCGTTATATATAGGATAGTTGCTTAACTGGACTATCCTGTGGATGCGTTATCATATGGCCTATCAAAGTGACTACATGCTAAGGGGACTCCCTGTGTTCAAATTTAACGTTAGTCTAGACTAATAATGTACGGACTGACTATTTTGTTACCTAATATAATACTGTATTTGCACCATGAGTGTTCAGTATTTTAAAAAAGATAGATAATAGTAGAATCTGGCTTCACTATGTGGTTCAATCCAATACACAAAATATGCAATTAATACTAATAGGTAGTGTAATTTCATATATGTACAAAGATTTAAATTACAAATGCATTTAAAGTGTCCTTAAAAAAAAACAATACCACCTTTAAAAAATATAGAGATATTTATCAAACTTGGCATATTAAAATTATGATATACTCTAGTGGAGATCAGTTACTATGAAAGTAAATCAATAAGTTCAATTTACTTTATTTTTAGTATGCCAGATTCAAAATTGTATTGCAGCCAAAATTAACATATTTGTTAGGGAAAAGGTATAAGGAAAGCTGTAATCATCATCATTGTTTTATTCTTTAGCATTAGCACTTTGATTTTGTTTAAAAATACATTTGACAAAAATTTGGGTCGTTGCGCCGATTAGCGACCGATTAGTGGGGTTCCTAAGTTTGCGTTACAATTAGGGTCAGCGCACACTGACGGGGAGGTGGCAATCGTATAACTCTGTGGCGGCATCAACATCGCCACATGCGAACTATGCATCAAAAAGACCTGACGAAACACAATATCCTGATGTCACACAACATCCAAACATCACACAAATCCTGCATCGCGCAATTATAGTTTACCGCGCTATCGACAAATATACAAGCTCCCGACTTCAACCATCGGGTAGTTGCCGGTCAGACACGACACGCGTCTGGTAAGAGGATCCTCCCTTTTCTATAGAAGATGAGTGAACTTTACACCCTGTTCCTCATACCTCTAAAATTCTATAAGAATTGAAAGTCAATTTTAATTGCATATGTACTACTGAAACAGTGGAACGAATGTATGGGAGAGGTTGGGCTTAGGCATTTCCCAGAAAAACGGGGTTTGAAGATTTTGGCCCTAAAATCAGCCACCATTTTGTTGTTTTTTTTTTCAAAATTGAGGCGCACAATAAATGTCATATATTTGGATAGGGATACACTTGTACAAACAAAACTTGATATAACATAATATCATAAAGCGTCACGTTTTTGAGATATTGAAATTCAAAGACAAAAAAAAAACCATTGTTATAACGAATTTATTTATGTATGTTGTAGTTACTTCATGTTGATTAAATTATTTACTCAAATCTGAATCAGATAGAGAACGAAAACAAATATTATAAGACTAATCATTCATTTTGTTTATTAAAATCTTTTTTAATACAATCGGAAATAATACATAGGTATACATTTATTATATTTTTATATTTACATAATTTTATATTTACATAGGAGGTAAATATTTTTTTTTTTTTCTCTTTCTCTCTTAACTAAAATATTTACATGATGCAATTATGTTTGCATAGTTCAATTTACTTACCTGAACGGAAAAAAAACAAAAAAAAATCTTGTTTCAGGGTTCAGTTTTCGACTTATATTTTTGTGAAAACTCCGAAACCTGACTCTTTAGGATAATATGTTCAATGAAATTTTTTGTTTGTATAAGTGTCCTCTATCTAAATATATAACTTTCGATTTTAACCGCGATTTAAAAAAAACAAAATGGCGGCCTCACGTTAAGGCCACCCATACAAAAATCTTCAAACCCTTTCCTAAAATTCAACTTTTTCTATTTTTCGGAATTTTTCCTTTACTTGTGCTGTAAGACCTTGCTTTTAACATTTACAATTCTAGGTCAACCGGAAGTACCCTATAGTTTTTGGGTCGAAAACCTAAATGGTAGTTCCCGTTGACCTAGATTCACGAAATTTGGCAAAAAGCAAGGTAGCACAAACAAAGGAAAAATTAAAAAAAAAAAAATGAAAATTAAAGGGTGTCCCCATTCATACATAGTTGACGCCAATTAAGATAGTCCTCTGAGTTGTATGGGCGCTCATATAGTTTATGGGCACAGAACTATTTAGGTACCTATACGTATGAATCTCCTTACGGAACCCTCGGTGCGCGAGTCCGACTTGCTCTTGACCGGTTTTTTTATGTGAATTTTTCTATGAAAATTACTGTACCAAGCTCTGCCGCCTGATTCCGGCCTCGTTTCAAGTTTTGGTGGTGGTTAATTGAGCGACCATTGAAAGAAATCATCATCAGCCTATTAATGTTCCCACTGCTGGGACACAGGCCTCCTCTCTGTAAGAGGTGGGCCGTAATCTACCACGCGGGCCCAGTGCGGGTTGGTAGATGTCACATGTCTTCGAATTTTTGGTTCTAAGACATGCCTGTTTCCTCACGATGTTTTCCTTCACCGTTTTGAGAGCAGTGGTGATGAAATTATTTACACAAATTAAAGCGCCTATTGAAAGAAAGAAAGTAAAATAAGTTTATTTGTCACAGAAACACGTGCATAAAAAAAAAAGACTAGAAAATAAAAACAATAGGTAGATTTAAATATAATCACGAACTCAAACTAGACATATACATAGACATTGGTTTCCACCATATCTTTTACTAGCTTCTGCCCGCGACTTCGTCCGCTTGGAATAGTTACTTTGGGCTATGAGAGGGAGTGGGCCGTAAATCCGTAATCCACCACGCGGGCCCAGTGCGGGTTGTTAGATGTCGCATGTCTTCGAATTTTTGGTTCTAAGACATGCCGGTTTCCTCACGATGTTTTCCTTCACCGTTTTGAGAGCAGTGGTGATGAAATTATTTACACAAATTAAAGCACCTGCTTGGGTACGACCCGTACGACCCACGACCTACAACTCGTAAGTCGTTGCCGATACCACTGGGCCACCACTGCTCCTATTGCCATGATAAATGCGCGCGTAGTACCTACTTGATTATTATTTTGCTGCGATCACGGATATCTAAGGCTGCGATGTTATTTTAAAACTGTGATATCTCCTAAGATATTCATTGAAATGGAATGATGTGAAGGCCAATTTTGTTTTAAATGAAATACTTGTGATGAATAACGTATTTATTTGGATAAGGATTAATGTCATGTTTATAAAAACACCTTCACAAATAATGCATTATTTTAGAACAAAGTTATAGTGAGCCGACCTTAATTAAAATATAGACATTATGCTGTCGCGGACTTTTTGAAACTCTCAAAAGGAAAAAGAAAACCACGATTTTGAAACATTCTTCATTGGTGCTCCGCTCCTATTAGTCTTAGCGTGATGATATATAGCCTATAGCCTTCCTCGATAAATGGACTATCTAACACTGAAAGAATTTTTCAAATCGTATTAGTAGTTCCTGAGATTAGCGCGTTCAAGCAAACAAACAAACTCTTCAGCTTTATAATTAGTTATGTATTATTATATACTAGCTTTTACCCGCGGCTTCGCCCGCGTGGATGTCGCAAAATATCCCACGGGAACGTTCTACCGGGAATACATACCTAATAGCCAAGGAAAAGATCATTGACTAACTTTCAGCGGACGCAGTGGTAGGCTACTACAGCTCCCGCGTGGTCAACCATAATTATTTTGTTACGCGTAATTTTGAAACTGTGATATCTCTTAAACTATTCATTTAAATGATGTGATGTAAAGGCATATTTTAAATAACCTATTTAATTGGATAAGGATTAATAAGATACCGGTCAAAATAGCTTCGGAAATAACAATGAAAATTTTATACAATTTTGAAAGATAAAAATGGTTATTGTGGGTCACCCTTAAAAGATAGACATATGCCATCGCGGACTTTTTTGTTGCAATTTTTAAGATATACAATACTCTAGAACATAAATTTGATTTATCTCTCACGACTTACGCAGCGCACGCCAGTAAAGCTCCCAGTAGGCATGATTTTTTCCGACATCTTCAAAACCTTAATGAATTATACACTAAAACCTTCCACATGAATCACTCCGTCCAATGGTGAAAACCGTTTGAAAATCCGTTCGGCAGTTTTTGAGTTTATCGCGTTCAGACAGACAGACAGACAGACGCGGCGGGCGACTTTGTTTTATAATATGTAAGGATATATAGAGGTTATTCGCGCATTTTCAAAACACATGCACAAACACATTTGACGGTCTTGTGCTTGATCGTTGTAGGTGCTCACAGAGCGTATAACCTCATCCCAGGATGAGCGCCCTCACGCGGAAACTGACCACTATGTCGCCCTCGCTGTAATCCACACCTTTCTGTAAGTACGCGGTTCACTCGGCCCCGGTCGCTTCTGCCCGTCTCGACCAAGCAAAACTTCACGAAATATTTTCTGTGGTATATTATGTTGTTGTATATACAATATTGAATCAATTTGCGATAAAGTGTTATTATAAACAGCATCATAATCCTAACTACTTAATAATATTATAAATGCGAAACTGAGTTTGTTTGTTTGTTACGCTTTCACGCTAAAACGCTGAACGGCTTTGAATGAAATTTGGCATATGCGTAGACCATGACCTGGAGAAGGACATAGGTAGCACGTTGGCTTTTGCCCGCGGCTTCGCCCGTGTGGATATTGATCCACACGGGCGAAGCCGCGGGCAAAAGCTAGTTCATAATAATTAAGTATCCATTCTGAGGTTTTGATTATCAAAAAAAAAACAGCGTCTTTCGTGCATGGCTCCACATAATTGTCAACCGTTGCATGGGGTACCAATTCGAACAAATTATAATTAGTCTTGAGAAAAGATCATAGATGGCAGCATATTGCAAATTATGAAATTACAGTCACTAAAAAGCGATAAACGGAAGATTTTGACTGAAGTAAGATTAGTAAAAATCAAAACTTCCTTGTTTAATGCTGATTTATCTATTGTAACTCATAAATCTCGTATTTTCAACAAAAAAAGATATTAACCTTTTTGTTTAGGGCTCTTTGCAATAGATGGCGTTTTACGTCACTGTACCACATTTATGCTGTAGCCAGACAATAGCCCGACTTAGGGAGTTCGCATTTCTTTGTATGGGATTGGGTATCTGTACGTAGTATTATATTATCTGTGACCGTTGTAACTTAATTACCAATAAACATTTGCGTGATACATTATATAGACAAGCAGATCAAAGTCCTCATTTGTTACATATTGAATTGCATGCTTGTCATCATAAAGTGAAGTGACCTTCATTTTATTACTTTGCAATAAAATGCAGACGTTATCACAATCAGAATTTATGATACCTACGAGTGCCTATATTGGGTTGTTATAAACGAAATAGCATTGCGGTCCCCCTTTTACAATTTCTCATAGCTTGACCGAAAATAACACCTAGTTTCAAAAGGTAATTGAACTGGGTGTGTGGAGAAGTTCACGAGCGCTTTGGTATTTTTCCCGATTTCAACGTTGCCGTAACTAACCCGTGGTATTCTTAGTTATTTCCTTCAATCGACTCAACTTCTACTGCGATTCGAGCGTTCTTGAATCAGCAAGCTTATTTTGGCGCGTGGCCATATTCAGAACTAACGTCGCCATCTTGTTTTGTGAATAAAATTTCTTGTACCAATTTCACAAATGTTTACCAACAATGCCCCACTGTCAATGTCATTCAGGCGCCAAAAGATCCTCTCACTCTATGATGACTCTAATGTGGATGTGTTGTTCGAAAACTCTCTCGAGTCAAGGATGTTTATGTCAATAGGTTATTGTAAATGTGATTGATAGAGGCTAAGTCGAGTGGAGGAAAGAACTAAGAATAAGTACAGGGTAAGTTTGTGCCGCTATATGCAGATTGACCACGCGGGACACGCGGCGCTCTACGGCATCTGCCGACTTGCGAATTCCCTGCATGTATTGAAATAGCTTGCAGTGCACTTGCACGCGCAATAGGCACAGTATCGCGTCCGCCAGCTCAGTCCGCTGACGAGCGCGCACACTGCCTGCTTTTCGTTACCGTCGTAAAACGCATTCTTATCTCACATACGTAAACACCTAGTCACGTCTCTATCGTATATTGTTGTACAAAAAGCTAACTTTGTCACACTGTCTAAGCAAGTGTCAATATTTGCTAACAATCAGGGTCGATGGACACTATGGACAGTTGGTTCATCGTAAGCAACGAAAAGTGTAGTGATTGATACATTTGTTTTCTATTAGCATGTAATGTTTTTCTGGGAAATAATGTTTCTTAACTCTACTCCTTAAGAAGACTTCAAGATTAGTATTCAGCCAACATGGAAGCAACGGAGACTTCGTGTTTATCGTGTAAGGCTTTTATTTTAATTTGGGAAGGTTTTATATCGATTACTAAAATAATTTGTTATAGGTATATTATAAGCCATTAGGCACACCCACTAATATAATCTTTAATTAAAATAAATAAAAGATTACTGTAGGCACTTTTTGGACATAGAATGCTACTTTTTAATTTAGAATTTAGATAAACATTTTCATAAACTGGCGCATTTTTCCAGGGTGTGAATTGTGGGCAGAAATTGCCAAATTTTCCAAGAGAAGCATTGTGTAGAATCCTTATGTTCAGTAAAAGTGCATGAATTGAATGAAATACATATTTATTGTTTAGGCCACGCGTTGCAAATGTGACAATGCTAGACGAAAGGATAGAAAAAACCGTCTGTATGTTGTGATGTGAACACAGAGTATGAATAATACACAAGTCACTGAATAATAATAATAAGTAGAATCCTGTTCCCGATACCGGTGGGCTACTATTTTTTATATTTTTAAATGTTTTTGTTTCTTTTTTGTTTTTATAAAAATATTTAAAAATGTAATCAATATATATACAGGGTGTCAGGGACATCGACGCGAAGCCGATTACCATGGATTCAGTAACCCCCTGCGTTGAAATTTTTCGTCAGTTATTTAAAAAAAAATCAGCTGTTCCATACATTTTGACCGCGTAGGTATTGCACTTTTCTATGAAACAGCAGATTTTTTTTTAATAACCTATGAAAAATTTCAACGCAGGGGGGTTCAGAATCATGTACTGAATCCATGGTAACCGGCTACGCGTCGATGTCCCTGCCACCCTGTATAGAATGAATTTATGAAATAATTAGAAATGACGAAAGGACGGTTGTCACCCAAGGACTGTGTCCCAACAAATCGGCTGTCACCAGCTGTCACGGTACGATTTCTTTGGAAAGTATTACTTATACGACTACATTAGATAGTAGTAGGTACCAGTGGTACTATCTATTGTACAAGACTATCGCTATACCATTAAGATATACGCTGACAGCCGTAAGCAGAGTATGACCATTGGACAAGTCACTAAATAATAGAAATGAGAGCAGAACACACCTAAGTATTATATCCAATAGTAAGAGTAAACGAGACGGAAAGTTATACTGTGGCCTAACAAAACGGCTGTCAGGCTGTCACGGTCCGGTACGATTTCTTTATGAAGTATTACCCGACTACATTTGATAGTACCAGTTTACAAGTCACTGTCAATGACTATCGCCATCCCTGAAGGCTTACGCTGTCAGCTAATCTATACCATACAGCATACTCTACAGCAGCAGACTAATCTAACAATACTCCATCTACGGTTTGTTGTTGATTTTAATATTAAAATACGTCACGTCATTTGTTTTAATCTTGATCAATGACGACTATTGACGACGTGAAAACAATAAGGATTTAAAACAATGAAGCATACAGTTCTAATGATTCACTGAATCGTGCGTTGACTTTTGCTTAAAGAGTAAGTAGTATGTCTCGCTTTGCCACACATAGTTGCGTGTTATTTGGCACCTTTAATTTTTTGTTTATAAAATAAAACAAAATAATAATAATAATATAAATATTCTTTCATGGACGTTGATCTCATGAGCACAGAAAGTCTGGAGGACGTAGGTACATGTTGTCTCCCCTGTCTAGGTATGTGGGTAGGATTTTAAAATTAAAATATTTTCTGATTAATAAATCTATATTAAAGTGGCCAAAATTAAACCAGTTATAAAGATCTGCTGAATGGTTAAAAACAAAATAAAGATGTATAATTATGTTATATTTTATTTTTGTTTCATGTGCTGTCAACTGTTCAAAATCAGCGGTGAGTACATTTTTATCCAATTAAATATTGTACTAGTTCTTAAATATTTGTGATCCTGATCATATTGGTTTTCTTTACAAGTACCGAATTTTGAGTTAAATCTAGTTAATTTAAACTACGTTAGCATTCCAATCAGTCAATTATTTAAATGCATTGATATCGTTACTCGTTACCAATGAAGTGATATCGAGTTGGAATTATTAGGTCGCCAGGACCGTTTGTCCGCTGGGCACGTATGCCATGCGTGCGTCATTAGAATTACGAGTAGGAATTCGCGACCGCTATTCGGCCCTCAGGTGGCGACTCGGAGGCAGCAAGCACCATGACACCGATACCGAGTCCCTATGGTGACCGTCATCGACGCGGACTGGGCCGCAGTTACACATCGGTACTGATTGCAGTGACGAACCCGATCGCAATCCAAGACGCGCATATTGTTTTATTATTTCAGTAAGCGAATTTATATTCGTGGAGCGGTCGTTACGATGTGACTTAATTGTGAAAATAATATAATTTATCAAATCAATAGATAAATAAATTATAAATAAACAGTTCTTCATATATGAAACAAGTAAACTTCACAAATTATAATACGCCTTCTGTTCTAAAAATCACATTTCAATACTTACCATTCCGATGATGCAATGTATGCGACTTTAATTTTGCGGCAGTAAACGGCAAAACACAGGGTGCTACACAATGTAAAGTCTATAAGTAGTGCAGCAGAGCTAAACAGTTTTAGCTGTATCCGATAATTTTCTGAGTCACTTAGGGTGTGTTTATTAGTGAAACAACATTAACGTTTATCAGTGGTAGTTCTAAGCGGAGTGGTTGTCGGAATCGGTTGAATCACCCACACGGTCTTTACACGACTCTTCTCCGGATGTGATTTGTCGACGAAAAAATGTGGTATCGCGTTTGTTAGTGAGTAGTGAAACAATATTTGCTGTAATTATAACAGTATGTTTTCCTCTTGAACAGCACATAGATGTGCACTACATTTACAGTTTAAAAAATAAATATTTTTATACTTGGTGTGTGTCAGTGCATCACAATGACGTCTTTCTCGGATCCTCCATTGAATAGGTCAAGAAACAGACCAGTTTTGGCTCGTTATAAGCCCTGTGGGGACTCTACAGACCAGGTAAGGACCTATAGCTACGTACTAATGTTAAAGTATCGATGACCTAATACAAAAGGAACAGTTTCCTGTTCTACAACGAAACTGTAACTAAAGCACATAAAGTTATTGATTTACAGGAATAGGAGTGCTATTTTGAAAATATTTATATTAAATACTGAAATACCTACGTCGTAGTAGCAATATTAGTTTTTCTTATCAGTATGATATATTTGTACAGAATTTATTCACCTGTGCTATGGTACAGAGAAAAGTGGTCGCTTGTGATAGTTGTGATATTATTAGTGCATAAAACATGACAATGGTGCCGATTCTCTTGTCACAAATGCCTCTAAAATAGACAAAAAATCACCAAAATTTTGTTTAGTCCTGTCAAACGAGGATTTCCCATTCTGAAATAGATAAGTCTATTTAGTGACACAACTTAACTATATTTTAGTTTGACAGCACTAAGATTGCACTGAGTTATTAGTTTAGTGAAAATGGCAATTATGCTATTCTGAATTTGACGTTTTTCATCTAAAAATTTGGTGTATCCAACTAAATCTCACTATTTTTAAACGCGATTAAAAAGGAGTAGAATAAAATTAGTTGTCATGAACTAAAATTCACACCAACACTTCGACTTCAGGTGCATAAACAGTAGGAGTAGTCTGGAGTCAACTTGCAATATGTATGGTGGCATGGCGAATGAGCTCTATGATAGATAATGGGTGTAGTCGAAAGTGTTAGGTAAGTAAATACTCTCGAATCCTAAGAATAACTCTTATCGTTTTAAATAATAGGTAATAATAACCAGGGATGTAATGGTCGCCCTCTTAGCGTAGGCGGTGGTGGAAAAACAAATAAAAAAACTGGCCAAGTGCGTGTTTGACCACATACAGTAAAGGATTCCGTAGTTGGAATGAATATTTGCGCATGCACAGTATTAATTTCATAGACCGCTTAATAAAATAAAACCAACTTAAATGCAAAGTCACTTAGAAACATCATAATGTTTTTAATTACGGGATCCAACAATAATCCCACACGCTTATGGGCATTGAATTTTTTTTCATCCCTCCTTTACAGTATGGAGTTTCACTACTTTCTTTCTTTATTAGAACAGAACTCCATTACAACTTCATATTATGTAGAGGTGCATCTGGATGCGGAAGTCCGATTTCTTGCGAAAGTGGCGCATTGGCGGAGGCGGAGCCGGAGGATAGGTTCCCTTACAAATGTAAACAAATGAATGTGGTAAAACCGCTTCTACCACGTTCACTTCTTAATATTACTGTGCGTTTGCACTAGCGAAACATCACAACAAAACAAATGTTGAAGTCAGAAATGAAAAAATAAATAAAACAAATGTTGAAGTCAAGAAATGAGTTTTAGCGCAAGCCACACTAAAAACGAAGCTAGCTTCGTTTTTAGTGTGGCTTGCGCTAAAACTCATTTGACCGTGAATCATAACTTGAAATATTCTTTGATGAATCGATTAATTCGTATCGTAAATAGCTTCCTTCCATTTCTGGACTCTTAAATTATGAGCTGTTGGACCATGATGTTTTCTAGTGTTTTTAATGTGTCTCGTCGAGGAACAGTTACTTCATGATTCTTCTATAATTGAGATCGGCTACTGCTGAACAAGAGGTCCATGGTTCTATTCCCGTGTTGGGCAGTGATATTGCGTTTTTCCATCTGAAATTTCTCAGTAGCAGCCCGGAGTCTGGATTTGTGCCCGGTTGATGGCAATAGGCTCGCCCCTTATTACATGGAACTCAAACATAACTGGCGAAATGTGGGTGTACTATAGGTATACCTCTACCTAACCCTTCGTGGAATACAGGTGTGATGTTATGTGTGTGTGTGAAATCGGCTTCCACTCCAACTGTGTCTTGGTAGCATCTTGAGACATTAGGACCCTCTTTCGCCAAAAGTTACTAGCCATAAATAATAATAGATTACCGTGGTATCTTTTTAAAAGTTGTATGTTGCTGTTTTTGTTGACCGCAGTCTGTTAGGTAATTGACGTTTTAGACTTTTAGTTACTATAAATCGGTTTATCAACTTCGCCATGAATGGTCTTCTACTTTTACAAATACTTTGCAGTTTGATCACGCGATATTTTAAGTCCTTTTGTATGCGAGCACAGGAACATTGCCCGTGGCTCGCCGGGTACGCGGCACCACTGACGGGAGAAGTGCTTTTTCGGAAAACCTAAGGTACGAGCGGACTCAGTGGTCATGAAGCATAGTTAGGCAAATAGTCCTTCTACTTGCTACAATCATTCATTTTTATATATGATAGTTGAAAATTCAAATAATGCCGGTCGCGCTCTTGTGGCATAGCAGATGACTTTCCTTTGCCTACTTAGAAAAACAAAAATATTTAAACAACGGCATCAAATGACATAGACATGAAGGTACGTAAAAAGAGAAGAGATCAAAGAAAAAAATATCAAGGTTCGTCCATAGACATTATTGTGTGGTTGAAATAAAGTTTTATGTGTCTTGAAAAGTTTGATTCGGTTAGGGGAGCGCTGACCGCTACCTCATGCATGGCTCACGGCCACAATACTACCGCCATCCAGCCTGTCAAGGGATTCCTCTCAGACACACTTCATGGCGTTCACCACAACAAGTGTCTTTAGCGTTATGTAAGGATTTTTTTAAACCTATACCACTGTCCCACAGCTGGGCAAAGGTCTTATGATATTTTACTCGAAGCACGCGAGCAACAACAATAGTTGATATACAACCTTCAATGTGTTTGCTGTTATACTATGTTGTTCATCAGTTTATGTCTTATGATTGTGGGTCGTTTCTTCGAATATACAAAATACCGCTTGCATAATTATTACTTGCGTGGGATTATTCACTGAGAGGTTATCATCAATGTACTTACCTGATTTATTATTTGGTGTACCCTGTAGGTTGGGATCATTAGCTGATTGCGCAAACATAAAGAGGCCTTTGTTAGAAGCCTAATAGTGCTCGGATATGGAGTCATCGGTTCACTGCATCCGAAGGTTATTTTAGGATGGATGAAAGCTACCGAGACCTCCAATAAATTACGATGTTTGGATTTATAGTCGGATCGTACCTGTCGCTTCGTGTGAAAGAATTGAATTTTCGAGAAAAACAACTGTGATACTGATACCTACATGTACAAGAGACTGATCTTATAGGATCTTATAAAGGTTTTTACTACTATGCTTAAATACTGTGCATGCGTAAATAGAATACTCATACCGACTCCGGAAGACCAGAACCCAACTCGTGCGTTTTCCGACACGCACTTAGCCGGTTTTTTTATTTCTGCTCCTAGTCCATTGCCTACTCCAGGATGCATATCCGGTATGGCTCGCAAATCCTTTCTTCATATCCGCAGGCACGTCGTCTTCCTTACTATTACCGTGCCACCCGATCTACTCCTTTATATACATAGGCCTCTGTAGCCCCATGTAACATGAGGCTCCAGGGGCAACTGCAAGTCTTGGGATTCGATCTGGGATCGGTGCGTTTCATTCATTCATACCTATATGAAATGCCTCGTTCAGGAGCTTAACGGCACGACCGTGAGTGGTAGTGTATATTTGATTTCTTGCGAAAATTAACTGTGCCGAATAGCAGATTAAATAGTCCTAAATTAAACTTCGCAATGTCTTATTGCTGAAGCTCCATCCATATTATTATTCTATTAAAGGTAGGTACCTAGTAATAGTCGAGGTAAATTGTATTTTTAACCTCATTTTGTCCTTGTTAGTGAGCCTTAGCTGATAGTGATTACTAATGATTGTCAAGCGCACTGGGTAATAATTATCTTCCAACCTCAATAGTTTATCACGCTTAATGTCTACATGTATTATTGACTTGCCAGGCTTCTTATCTGTGGGGCCTAAGCCAGCCAGCACAGAAGTTACGTAACACGAGTTAACTTAACGCAAACAAAAGGAGAATGACGTTCAATACAGCATGTATCAGAAATGTGTGAACTTGTGATCTGGTTGAATTTGCGGTAATATCTACTCGACCAAAATGTCCCACACAGCTCATAATTTTTGCGCGATTACCATTTACGATGTTTATCCCATGGATAAAGTTGTTCAGTTTTGGTGGTCTGTACAACACCGTTAGATGGGAACTCACACTTCTGATTCACGCTGTATATTACGCCCCGCAACAAACTGTACTTTTTATTTTTAGGGTTCCGAAGGGTGCCAACCAAACGGAACTCTGTCACTAAGCAAGCCTCCGTTGTCCGTCCGTCCGTCTGTCAGAGGGCTGTATCTCATGAACCGTAATATTAGACAGTTGAAATTTTCACATATTGTATATTTCTATTGCCGCTATAACAAATACATAAATAATAATGAAATAAAGTTAATAATACAGGACATTCCCATAAAAAAACTTGCTTTGAAACACCACCTGATGGAAAACGATGGATGAGGTCTATGATAGAGCGAGCATGCCCAGAAGATGCCTGTTTACTCCAGCTTTGAAGGCAGATGGGTTATATGTGGAAACAAGCAAATAGTTCAACACTTTGGTTGTCCGGATAGTGAAAAGCGCAGAGTACGACTGGTCGGGATCGGGAATGGATATTAACTAAGTGCGGATGGTACGCTGCAGTACGTCTGGTAGTCCGGTAGTAAATAGCGATGGTGGGATCAGATCGTGGAGTTCCTGCAGACTGACAGGCTTCTAATGTTGCTTCGTTACGCCGCCGATGAGTCAGGCTGTGAAGCATAGCCAGCAGGCAGCAACTTCACGTCGCCAATAAGCTTTTTTGCTCTCCGTTCCACCAAGTCAAGTGCAGCAAGCTGGTATTTTGCTGAGCTTCCATAAGTAGCCTCAATACTCCATACAGGAACGAACATGTGATTTGTACAGACATAAAAGCTGTCCAGATATGAAATATCGCCTCACCAATGGCCATGGAAGTAGGATAGGATTAACTGTAATTGTAAACATGCATCAAACAAGTAACAATTAATTAATTGTACCTATTTGCAAAGTTTTACAAACACAAATAATTAATTGTTAATTGTCTAACAATTAAATCTGGAAATTTAATTGTTAATTGTTTTCACAATAAACTTTTGCCCAACATTGCTTCCAGGTATGCTAGCAGCTTACTGTTAAGTACCGTTTCCATCACTTTATGTGTAAAGTGAGTGGTACGGAGGATAAGGCAATTGGTCTATAGTTGACAGGATTACCCACGGTTACCCCTTTTTGGGCAGTAGCTGCACATTAGTAAGTTTCCAGGACTCCGGCACCACTCCGGTTTTTAGAGAGAGGCGATACAAGCGCGACAAGACAAGCGACTACTCTGGAGCACAGTTTTTCAGGACTCTTACGGTTATTCTGTCAGATTCGCTAGGTTAATTCAAGTCCACCAGACTGATAGACGCAAATAGGTTTGCCTACTCTTGCGCGGTATGAGCCAGCGTTCTATCAGACCTCAGCTTATGAGGCAGAACTTGGTCTCGACTGATTTAGACAGGGACCAGAACTCGCCCAGTTGGTCCCAATTAGAATTATTCAACATGGTCGAAACGTGCCTTCCGTAATACCAGTTTGAAATCTTTGGCGGCAGAATTGTATCTTTGCGCGAGTACCTTCACTGTCACACCTGTCACTGCAGGCCGAAGCCCAGGCTCTTTGCGCAAATCGGCTTGCACACAATATGACGCGTTCTACCAAGACTAAGCCTCGCAGCCAAGTGCGAAACGTCAAAAATTGCGTTAGCACAGTCGGAAGGGTTGCACGAAGACAAGCAAGTTCTATGCCATGGGCAAGATGCAAAGAAATGCCGCAACCCATCTCAGTACTTCCATAATCGCCTCGTGCCTCTATGGTTTAAATCTGGAGGAAAACAGGAAGAAATAGATTTCACCAGACAGTGGTCAGACGATCCGACTGGAACCCAGACCGATACAGAGTGCCTGTCCGGATCTTTAATCAGCAGAAGGTCTTAGCGGTTGGTTGTGTGGCCATCAACATCTGGAACGCGGGTTAGTCAACCAACTGGTGGATATCTAGCGATATCTCAAACTTGCGCGCTTCTCTTCTAGCATGTTTAGTTTTCTGGTACGAGAACAACCATTCCTTATGATGGGCATTAAAATCCCTCAGAAAAACTAGCTCCATTGTTGAATATTTGTGTTGGCCCAAATCGGACCAATGATTAAAAATGTTTTTTTTCTGGCGATGACGTAACCTCGCTGATTAGTATTGTGCAAGCGTCGTCTGATAGTGGTTTTAGAAATTAATGTTCCCGCTTCTTGTCAGAGTTTTCTTATCCCTCATAACAACGATAGTGGGATTGAATTGGCACTAGCGCACTATTCGTCCCTGGCCGAGATATCTATGTGTGTAAAATAATAAAAAAGACTGAGTTCTTAACTCTTTTTTTATTATTTGTCGTACCGTACCCCGTCAAGGCAGATTTGAATCAACTTTTTTATAGAACAATTTTTTTTTTACATTTTCCTGTTCACACCTTTGTTCTATCTTTTCTAAAGTCCCCGTCACGAGATAAATTTTGTAAACAAAGAACTTCTAGCTAAAATATAACTCGATCAAGTGAAATTGCTCGTTTGTTTCGTATTACATGTATGTTAATTTGAGTTGATTGAATTTGGAATTATTTGTTTCGCTACGTAACTTAGTAGAAGTTCTTTGTTTACCATAGCTTCTCGTGACGGGATAGTTCATTTTAACCTCGAAGCTATTAGTTTTTAAAAATAAAGTCAAAAGCCCTGGCAATTACTAAAACTTTGAGAATATAGATTTTATTGAAATAATATTACAACCCTGGACATAATGTAAATCGACAACTTACTTTTGGCAGCTGGAATTCAAGTATTTGACAACAAAAAGCCGGGTATGAAAAGAAATAAAAAATATTCAGGTGATTCCTTATCATAGGTAGTTGAGTTAATCAATTAAAACGTTCAACAGTTCAAACATTTGAAACTAGAATTTTGAATCATAATGTGGCACAGCTGAAGTTAAAAAATGTCAACTAAGTTTTGGGGTATATTGCTAGTTATTGTATTATGCAGAAGCATCACTACCAGTGCTGTGTTTCAAACATAAATTACTTAATGAATGGTGGCAGCATGGCGAGTCCGTCGTCATATGTTTTGATTTAGCTGTAGGTTCGTTACTAAACAGACGGCATCAATTCAGACCGCAACACATAAGTGCACATTGCACATAACTCCACATCAGTGCATAAATGGCTAGGGCTGCCATCACCAAAATTGTTGATGCCGGATAAAATCTTCAAAAACCCCGGACATTTAGGTGAAATAGATGTTTATCCCCGGACACCCCAGAAAAAAGTAAAATAAAAATGAAAACATCGTTTTCCCTAGTTCCAAAAAAAAACAGAATCTTTATAATATCACTTTTTTGTCCGTCAGTCACAGAGGACAGACGGACAAAAATTCAAATTCAAATTTATAAAAAAATTCAAATTCAAAAATAAAAAATTCAAATGCTAATCAAAAAGTCAAATTTAAATTTTGGTACCTATAATGTTTAGGTCTCGATTTTTAAGCTATTGCATAGCTTCTATCGCGGGCCTTGAGCGTGGAGACCTAATGCAGAAATTTCGTAACGAAAATACTACCTAAGAAAAGAGTGTTTTGTATTGAAAATTATGTTTAACTGCTTGACAACAAAGTTCAAATTTACTTAAACGAATGATACGAGAGTGTTGTATTGAAAATTATGTTTAACTGCTTGACAACAAAGTTCAAATTTACTTAAACGAATGATACGAGAGTGTTGTATTGAAAATTATGTTTAACTGTTTGACAACAAAGTTCAAATTTACTTAGACGAATGATCCTTGACTATTAATAGTTAAATTAAAACCTTTTTATTAGTTTGATGTTCCCATTACGTTGTGTCAAGTTTTAAAAACTATAAATGTGAATAACAGTTCCTGTCAATGTCATCATTGCTATTTCTTGTATTCGGGTTAATATTTTACAATTGCGTAAGTTGATAAAAAATGCTATGCAATAGCTTCGCCGGGGCAGTCCCCGAGTGCCACACGTCTTTTTTTTTATGGTTAGCGACACGAAAAAAAAAACAAAGGTGCTTACGTATTATCTATGTAATATTATTTTTTTATCTATGTACATAGTTATAAATTTAATCGAATACAAATGGTTAGGTATCTAAATCATAAAGTTTTTTTAAATAATATCAAATTATTTATTGGTTTGCAAACATCTATGTAGATGATGTTTATAGATGTTTTATTATAAATAGTCCTGTATTTTCTACCGTTACATGCAAAACACTGCTCTCAAAACGGTGAAGGAAAACATCGTGAGGAAACCGGCATGTCTTAGAACCAAAAATTCGAAGACATGTGACATCTACCAACCCGCACTGGGCCCGCGTGGTAGATTACGGCCCACTCCCTCTCACAGAGAGGAGGCCTGTGTCCCAGCAGTGGGAACATTAATAGGCCGATGATGACATGCAAAACATATTATTATTTTAATTTACAGTGCGGATCAAGATTTTTCCTTGAAATTGTCATTTAGATAAGGGATAATTTCATTGTATCGGATATAATAACGTCCATATTTTATCCGATACAATGAAATTATCCTTAACATGAAACGGAGTAGAAATGCTTATAAAATATTTTATCAATTTTACTCATTTTTATGGACGACTCGCACTGGACCAAAAAACGAATTACTTAATGCCAGAATTATTTTCATGAAATATGTAGAAAATGTCCTAGGGCTCTTCCCTAGGACATTTTCTACGTATTTCCTATGTATTGCACGACTCATAATGCGAAGCATTAGAGAGTGCTCTACGATAGAATTTTTTTTTTGCCCCATTTCTGCAACTGTTTTTTTTGTTACACTCCTGCTAGTACACTGAACCTACTTAATTTATATACCATTGTATAGATGATTAAATGGAGATTAATACTGTACTTTTCAACAATTGATTTAATGCAGCAGAAATGAAAAAATATCAAAATTGTAAAAAAAAAAATCCTGTCCGTCAATGTATGAAACCTGAAAACATTGTAGCTTGCAACAAAATCAATTAATTGAGTCTTTTTTTTTTTATAGATGCCTTTCAGCATTAGCAGGAACCCTATTGAAAATGGCTCTTTTACTCAAAGTAGTTTAATTATAATTAATAAAATACTAACTAAAATATAATATCTATATCTAAATATTTCCAACTTCGACCCTTTTCCGTTGGCTAGCAACCGACAAAGTAAATAATTATCTAAATAAATAGTCTTTGACATTACGTAAGGATTGCAAGGTTAGAACATATGGATGGGTAAAAAAAGTCTAAACATACCTACTTCATGAAAAGTGTATAAATCAATTTATTGTTCATTTTTGTAAGAAACTATGTTTTGAATTTCTTTTTCGTTTATAAATGAGTGTTATGAGGCGTGCAGTTTTGGATTTTCCAAATTATATTCGGATTTCCCATACCGACACAGTTAAAAAAAACACTCTGTATATAATATGGACAATGGTCGAAAAGTATATTTCTTGAGCTAATTAATAGCTTTCTTGAAAAAAAACTAATGAAACTGGTGTGATTATGCGTATGTTTACGCGTGCGCGTGCGGTGTGAAATGTGTTTAATTTCAGCTTGTGCTACGTCTGCACGGGTGTCTTTATTAAATCTTTCAACATGTTTACGGTTCAACATACTTTCCTTACGCACCCGTATGTCCCTATGAGATACGTCTATGTACTTTTTTATGTTGCATTTAATAAAAATCGTAGATTGTTTGTAGCCTGCTGAAACAACGCTCTCATACTCACATTTTCTGTTGTCTAATGTATTATGTATACGGTTTCTATAAATCGTCGCGGTGCGTCAATTAAAAGCGGGCCTAAAGCAAAATTGCCAATCGTAAATTAGATTTTCATGAAATTGACATGACTTATATTATTGTATAAAAGTAATATGAGTATTATAATATCTCCAAACTTTTTGTGGAGCAGATCAAAAAAAAAAAAAAATATAGTTTGGAAAATCCAAAAGTGCACGCCTCATACATAACACTCATTCATAAACGAAAAAGAAATTCGAAACATAGTTTCTCACAAAAATGAACAATTTATCTCTTTTCATGAAGTCGTAATGTCAAAGACTATTTACAAATATATTTACTTGGCGGTTGCTAGGCAACTTACGGACGTCAAGTCTAAGGTTGAAAATATTTAGTTATAGATATTATATTTTAGTTAGTATTTTATTAATTATAATTAAACTACTTTGAGTAAAAGAGCCACTTTCAATAGGGTACCTTCTACGGCTGAAATGAATGTATAAAAAAAATTCTATCGTAGAGCACTCTCTAATGCTTCGCATTATGAGTCGTGCAATACATAGGAAATATGTAGAAAATGTCTTAGGGCTCTTTTTTTCATCAAAATAATTCTGGCATAAGTAATTCGTTTTTTGGTCCAGTGCGAGTCGTCCATAAAAATGAGTAAAATTGATAAAATATTTTATAAGCATTTCTACTCCGTTTCATGTTAAGGATAATTTCATTGTATCGGATAAAATATGGACGTTATTATATCCGATACAATGAAATTATCCCTTATCTAAATGACAATGTCAAGGAAAAATCTTGATCCGCACTGTAAATTAAAATAATAATATGTTTTGCATGTAACGGTAGAACATACAGGACTATTTATAATAAAACATCTATAAACATCATCTACATAGATGTTTGCAAACCAATAAATAATTTGATATTATTTAAAAAAACTTTATGATTTAGATACCTAACCATTTGTATTCGATTAAATTTATTACTATGTACATAGATAAAAAAATAATATTACATAGATAATACGTAAGCAACTTTGTTTTTTTTTCGTGTCGCTAACCATAAAAAAAAAAGACGTGTGGCACTCGGGGACTGCCCCGGCGAAGCTATTGCATAGCATTTTTTATCAACTTACGCAATTGTAAAATATTAACCCGACTACAAGAAATAGCAATGATGACATTGACAGGAACTGTTATTCACATTTATAGTTTTTAAAACTTGACACAACGTAATGGGAACATCAAACTAATAAAAAGGTTTTAATTTAACTATTAATAGTCAAGGATCATTCGTCTAAGTAAATTTGAACTTTATTGTCAAACAGTTAAACATAATTTTCAATACAACACTCTCGTATCATTCGTCTAAGTAAATTTGAACTTTGTTGTCAAACAGTTAAACATAATTTTCAATACAACACTCTCGTATCATTCGTTTAAGTAAATTTGAACTTTGTTGTCAAGCAGTTAAACATAATTTTCAATACAACACTCTCGTATCATTCGTTTAAGTAAATTTGAACTTTGTTGTCAAGCAGTTAAACATAATTTTCAATACAAAACACTCTTTTCTTAGGTAGTATTTTCGTTACGAAATTTCTGGATTAGGTCTCCACGCACAAGGCCCGCGATGGAAGCTATGCAATAGCTTAAAAAAATTGTCTCATTTAATTGATTTTATCGCAAGCTACAATGTTTTCAGTTTTCATAAATTGACCGACTTCATGAAAAGTGATAAATTGTTAATTTTTAAACTATGTTTTGAATTTCTTTTTCGTTTATGAATGAGTGATAAGTATGAGGCGTGCACTTTTGGATTTTACAAACAATTTTTTTATACATTCGTTTTAGTCATAGAAGGAACCGTATTGAAAATGGCTCTTTTATTCAAAGTAGTTTAATTATAATTAATAAAATACTAACTAAAATATAATAATCTGTAACTAAATATTTCCAACCTTGATTTGACGTCGTTGCCTAGCAACCCACAACGTAAATATTGAATTATATAGTATTTGACATTACGTAAGGATTGCGAGGTTAGCAATTTTAACCATATCGATGGGTAAAACAGCAGTCAAAACATACTTCATGAAAAGTGATAAATTGTTATTTTTATCACATCTATTCAAAAAGACGTAGTTTAATCCTCGTAAACAGGGACCAAAATAGCGTTTTAATCCCTAGGGACTAAAAGTGATTTGAATTTGGAATGTGGAAATTGTTAGTAAAAGTTCTATTCACCAAAGAGATCGATCACGAACATTGTATGAATAAGTAACAGGCTGGCAAGAGAGATAGATAGTGTGAATTTGATCAAAATTCAAATCCAAGATGGCGGATTCGTTTCTTTTTTTTCATCGTTTTCGACTGTGGTAAAGTCGATAGTGCGGTCAAAATTTAAATCCAAGATGGCGTATCCGAAAATTTTAAAATTTTTCGTCATGGGTATCGTTTTCGTAGTTTTTGACGGTGGTAAAGCCGATAGTGAGGTCAATATGTAAATCCAAGATGGCGGACGCGAAAGTTTTCGAATTTTTCGTCATGGGTATCGTTTTCATGGTTTTTGAGGGTGATAAAGCCGCTAGTGAGGTCAAAATTTAAATCCAAGATGGCGGATGCGAAAATTTTCAAATTTTTCGTCATGGGTATCGTTTTCGTAGTTTTTGACGGTGGTAAAGCCGATAGTGAGGTCAAAATTTAAATCCAAGATGGTGGATACGAAAATTAAAAAAAAAATCGTCATGGGTATCGTTTTCATAGTTTTCGAGGGTGGTAAACCCGATAGTGAGGTCAAAATGTGAATCCAACATGGCGACTGCGATTTTTTTTATTTTCATATTTTTTTTATTTTGTGTAAATCAGTAAGTAGGAAATTCGTTCCTGATGGGGGTCGGACCGCAAACGTTTGTTTTCTCATAGAGGGTGATAAAAAGTAGAGTGTTCACCTCGGGAGCAACACTATTTTAAGCTCGAGTGATATACTTTGAATCCCTCGCTGCGCTCAGGATTCTACTTTAGAATCCCTCGCTACGCTCGGGATTCTACTCTAGAATCCTTCGCTCCGCTTTGGATTCAAAGAAACACTCTCGCCTTAAAAATAGTTGTTTGCTCCCTTAGTAAACAATCTACTATTTTTGTTAGAAACTATGTATTGAATTTCTTTTTCGTTTATGAATGATAATGAGTTCATAATATGAGGCGTGCACTTTTGGATTTTCCAAACTTGTTTTTTTTCCTTGATAATTGTTTGATAGCTGTTTTCTTTGATATTTTGGATAGTTAATTGGGTAATCACAAGAATACAGTGATGCTGTTCATGTTTCGCATTTCCATGAACCTATCTTCATAATCCAAGATCAGTTGATCACTGTTAGGCAAGGTGAGGTTAGGTTAGGTTAGCCTAACCTAACTTGCTGTTTTCTGTGATCTTTTGCACAATTATTTACCCAATCACAAGAATACGTTAATGTTCTTCAAGTTTGAGGAGTTTTATGTTCTTTTAAAATTCAAGATCGGTTGATCAGTGTAAGGTTAAGTTGGAGGACATTCATGACGACTTTCCACCCCGGAACGGAAATAAAAATAAGTTTAGCTTAGATTAGGTTAGCCTAATCTAGCTAGCTGTTTTTTTGTTATACCTTGCGACAAAATCCAAGATCAGTTGATCACTGTAAGGTTTGGTTAGGTTAGATTTGGTTTCTAACGGGGAGGTGTGTTACCTCCTCGGGATGCGACGGGAGAGGCCCGGCATGAGATGTCGTGCGGTGTTCCACAGGGCTCAGTTGTAGGCCCTCTCCTGTGGAACATCGGATACAACTGGGTGTTAACAGGCGAGCGTCAACAGAGGGTGAAACTGACGTGCTGTGCGGATGACACGTTCGTCACGGCTCAGTGGAGTCCGCACAGGGACGCAGCGTTGCTGGCTATGGCTACGGTCACACAGGTCGTGATTCGCATACGACGCCTGGGCCGGAAGGTGGCCCTCAACGAATCCTGTTTATGTGACACAGGTAATTTCCGCAGCAGCCATTGCCTGAGAGCAACTGCGTCGCTGAAAAAATAGGGAGCCGTGCCTCTTCCCGAGTCATTCGTCGAGCACTGGTCGGATCGCCTCGACGGTAGCAAGCCCGCCTCGGCGGTAGGGTGTAGAAGTCTGTCCCGCCATTCCGTCACCAGGACCTCGCGGAGCTGTGACCGACGAAGCTCGATCTCTTGCTGAACTTCCTAACCAGCTGTTTTCTTTCTATATCTTTTATACAATTACCCAATCACATGTATTTGCAAATGCTGTTCATGTGACGTTCAAAATCTAAGATCAGTTTATCACTGTTAGGTTAGGTTAGCTTAACCTAACTAGCTGTTTGCTTTGATCCTTTGCACAATTACCCAATCACAACAATACTGCCCTGCTAAGCACAAAGGATCGGAGTAAGATTTGAGAAAATTGACTTTTTCCAAATTGTAATTTAAGGAAACATAAGGAAATAAAGAACTTCTGAGTGGTTTTTGTACATGTTTTAAGTTAGATAGCGGTAATTGGCATATACCATTAGATGCAAAATTATTATAGCTATTGAATGGTATAAAAAAAAACCAAAAGGGCGTATCTCTGAGATACCGCCTTTGTGCTTAGCAGGGCAGAATATACGAATGCTGCTCATCATTGAGGACTATTGAGGAGTTCCATGAGACCTTCAAAATATAAGATTGGTTTATCACTAGTTAGTTTATATGTAGCCTAACGGAAAAACCTTTTTCTTAATACAAAAAAAAAAAACAATCGATTTTATAATTGAAAAAGACAGTAATGCCCGTTTTCACCATTCTGTATTCTTATAAACATATTGACATTTGTATCCTATGACTGTTGGAGGGTGGGGACGGGGTCCATACAAAGTCCCCCATGGACCTTTGTCTTTTGCTACAGTGGACTTCCAATCACAAGAATAATATGTATCGTAGATTATGGTAAAATTAATTTTAACTGAGCTTATTGTACAAGTTTGGGCAAAGCGTCCACCAAATGAGCCTTTTGATTGCCATTTCTCTATTCGAGATTGGGAAAAGTTTTTTTTTATCTTTTTAGAAAACAACTACGTACAAGCCCAGTATCGAATGTCCATTTAAACCCGTTTTCAGGTCATTTCCTCGTAAATGTAAAATTAGTGTTGAATCAACGCCACCTGGTGATTACCCAGTAATAGCATTACGTCCATGTGTGTGTATTGTTTACATTTGCTTGCTTCCAAACTGCGCCTAGCGGTAATGAATGATGTTCATACATGTTAAATACGTCGACCACATCCGTTAGATGGCGCTTGTTTGTTTACTTTCTACTACACAATTAGGATCCATTTTGCTCGTCGAAGCACGGTTTTTAAATGCTAGGTTTAGACGATTAAACATAATTCCATTGTCTTTCTTGCTTAAGCACTCATCATAATCGTCTTTAAAAACTTTCCTCTTTTGGATTTCAACTTTCGCAAATAATGCATCTACTAACTTATCCTTGGTTTCAAGCATGGCTAATAAATCGGAACCCTTCTTAATTATGCGCATTCGTTGAATATAATTAGTGGAATAGTATTGCCATTCAGAGAGGATACGAGTAAGCATGTTGGTGTAGAATGCACTGAGGGGTTGTGCAAGGAGAGACGGTCGCAGGATTGGGGTGAGGACGCGCATGCGCGGTGAGTCGGTCGATGGCTGGACCTCACTGCCACATGCGACTAGCACGTGTTCCCTACACATTAATGAATGGTTGATTCCAGTTTAAAAAAACGCAAAATATTTGTTATACCTACTTCAGCGAAAATTTGCCACTTAAAATGTCTTCTTTTTCGGACCCTCCTTATAAATCCAATGTGGACTGCCTATGCCTGACGAATAAACTATTAGGGTATCCACAAAACAATCATTCTTTGTACCTTAAACGTACTTCCGCTAAGTAGGTAGTAGTCGCTTGGATTCTTAGATCCAGGCCGATGAACTAGACAGCGTCATTTCCTTTCTTGATAGCTGACAATTTATTCTAAGTCGTACAACGTGAGGAAAATCTGTCTGTAGTTAAAAATGTTTCTTACATTCTCGTTGTAAGTGACATTTGGCTCTGGTCCCGTTGCAAGAGAAAGTACCTACGTAATGTGGTGCTTATTTGTTTTGTTTTCCGTCAATTTCGAGTGTGTCCGTCTGACATTCTCGTCTGATGAATTGACAATCAACAAGTGCTAAGTAGTACCTATGTACCTAATTGAAAGTTACTATCAAGTTTGAACTCCGTCTTGTGTTTAATAATCACAAAACACGGAGTAAGACTATATAGTAAGTACCACAGATATAGATAGACATAGATAACGCAAGAGCAACTACTTCGCGTGCCCAGCTTACGTACAAAAATCGTAAGCTGCCACTTTCGCGCTCAGTCTGCATCGTTGTGCCACGCTAGTCGGACGTCAGTTAAAAAATGTAAAATGGTTAATTGCTCAGTTATAAATTGTAAAAACTGTACAAATGCGAGGAGAAAAAATAAAGGAAACGATTCCTTCCATCGATAAGTCATTTTGTGATTAATATAATGCGTATTTAATATTAAATTCAATTATTTTTAATCTAATACTCTCTGTAATACCAAATTTGAGAAAAACACAGGTCATCAAACGTAAACTGAATATTCGTATTACATTGCGGCTTTTACTTGAAGCGGTTGATGCGACGTTTTGTTTTAACAAGTGATGAATATCGAAGCAAGTGATACTATCGTATATCGCATCGGTTTCGTAGTACAGGCGCTTTTATCATTATTCTGTCAATTTTAGCGATTAGTGCTGTTCATCGTATGCAACACAAATAGATTCTCAAGAATCGTTTTCGGAAACAGAGGATGATTTTGTATTTTATAGGTACTAATTATGTAGACAATTTTAATAAATAATCCTAACGTTTAGTGATTTTTTTATTTTCTCACATGAACCCAATTTAAAAGAAAAATGGATTGAGGCGACGGAAAATAAAGATTGGTTCCCAACAAAGCATAGCACTATTTGTTAAATACATTTTGAGGAAGCATGCTTTGTTGAAGGGAAAAAGTAACGAATATTAACAAAAGCAGCTTAACAGACTATTGATGTACTGAAGATCACAACTTTCTTTATCTTTTTGCTGTTGTAGCTCAAGTAATTTTGCATCCATTTTAATTTTATTATATCGTATTTTACTGGGTTTTCGTTTAGCTTCAAAAATTTTTTCTCTGTTTTTTTTTTGTTTCTGAAAGATAATCTACAACAATTACAAGAAATAAGTAGGGAAATACTAACAATTTGAAGAAATTATAAATCCCTAACTGCCTACTAAGCAGATCAGGAATTTTTATTTTCCTCTGTTTATCTCATTCCTCTGTCTATCTCATTACTATGTCACAAAATCGATTAATTAATCTATTTTAGCGATTCTCAATAATTCTTTACTGTACACGATTACTCAATAAATAGAGAAATGGTATAATACAAAGGCGATCTTTATTCAAATTTGAGATGAAAAAGGGTAGAATCTCGTTGCTTTTGTAAGCACTAGAACTAAATTGAATATAAGGTATTTCAATCGAATATTCACGTATTTATAATGGTAAACTTACTTGAAATTTTGGAAAAGGTATCCAAAAACGACGTGTGAACGTCGACGGAAGTCGCACGAGCACACAACCTCTCAATGCGAAGACTATTAGTTAGCGTACTGCTGGCTGGGTGACTGGTCACCCAGCCAGCAGTATCGATTTCAAAGATAATAAAATCGATTCAAAGACGCTGCCGCGTGCGGCGGATTTTATTTTCCCATCACTAAATAATGCTTGTGACGTCATAGTAGGTAGTCAAAAAATGGCACGCTTGGTTTTCATACAGATCGTGATACTTGCGTTATCTATGTCTATCTATATCTGTGGTAAGTACCTATAGCAGAACGAAGTCATTAAATTGCCACTCAAATCTCTTTGGAAAATGCGATGCCTAAACATCTTGCACACCAATATAAGTATGTCTTGACCTTGACAGAGAGCGAGCAACACAACAATGCATTTTCAACCCTCTGGTCGGGCGGTCGTGTGGCAATAATCCTGAGATGCAGCGGGGTCGGCAGCGCTGGCAAGCCGCGACGACGACGGAGGCGTCGAGTGCGGGGCGCCGTGCCCGCCCGCGCGCCTCCTCGCCACCGTCGAGCTGTCAAACCGCCTCCGTCGGGCACCCGGCTTGAACGCACCGGCACAACGCGCGCCGCACTAATCCGCGATCGTAACGTAGTACGCAGTCAGTGACTCAGTGTGTGATTTTGTAATACTCGCATGACGGAAAATACTATAAGGAGATGAACGGCAGTACGACCACGGTGAATGGTGGCGCCGTCAATGGGACCACTGGTGCTCTAAATGGAATCGGTGCCGCGCCGCGTACAGCTACACTTGGAACTCCAAGCAGTTATGCATATACGTCCAGCGGCTCCCTGCTTGGGCGCAGTGGTACAGCCAGACCTGTTCCACCGCCTACATTACCTAAATATAGTGGTTCCTTTAGTGCGGGCAGCACCACTGGACTCAGGGAACGAGACAGAGAGGGTACCGGCGGATCCCATCGTCTGGCCAGCCTCGAAAGATTAGCACTACGGCAACGAATCATTGAACAAAATGCTAATAATCAGGTGACCGTCGGCTCGACACTTACTGCACCACCGAACGGGCCCACCTCTGCTACCGTCACCCTTACCGACACGGCAACGGTGAGTCCCAGAGTCCCCTTGCCGTTTTTCATGTGCACCCTCAACATTTCCCCTAATCGTAGTTAGGGCACCCCGAGAAAGGGATGTGTTATTTTATTTCGTAAAACCCTCTCACAGTATTGTTACAATATTTATTATTGTATCATATTGGATTTAGATGTTAATCGCCATCGTTGTCTTTTCCACGTAGAATAACTTAGTCGTCTTAGATATGCTTTGGTAATGAGCTAGGCTCTAAAATACCGAAGTATTTATCGGATGACGCAAGGAACGTGCAGTAAGCCTGAAACTAGTTTGTTTACATTGGGACATATCGATACCATAAACACTAACCGTCTGTCATGTTGTAGGTATTACATAAAACAGTCCAGTATCAACTTCGCTGTATGGTTGGTACTTGGTAGCTTTGCTTTGAAGTAGAAAAGTGATGACTTGATGAGTTAAAAAATGTCATCTTTAAAACTTATCAATCGCTATGTATGTTACCTATAATTATATAATACAACATAGCGTATAGAATACAATTATAAAACTAATACAAGTATACTATCAAAAAAGTATTAAAAATGTACCTATGTTGCACTTAAATGATACGATTTGTTGTTTTTTATTTTTTTATTCTTTATTTTAAAAGGGGTTTTTATTCATACGGATATGCCAAGGCCAACCCCATCGTACCTTATCAACTATTTAACTTTACTTAATTAAAATAACTACAACTATGACTATAAACAGTAACAGAAATTTAATAATTCAGTGACTTGGCATAATTTCCACCAGGTCACAGAACCTCTTTGCAATTGTTGATCTAGGGCTTGCTAAAATGTGTTGAATTAGCCCAACGTCCAAGATGTTCAATTTAAATTCTTTGATCAATGATTCCCTTTCATTCTTGCTCTTGACACACTCCATCAACAAATGTTGCACGTCTTCAATTTTGTTGCAAATGTCACAATTAGGTGATGCGACCTTTCGCATTAGGACAGCAAATTTTGCCGATGGATAGTGCCCAGAACGCAGCCTTAGTGCTAACTTAACATAACTTCTGCTTTAACTGGTATCCTCAAACCAGGGCACCCGAGAAGGCTCATTCTGAATTACTTTATACCTTTTTTTTTACTTTATACAGATTTTGTATGGCAAATCTGTCAAAAACTCACCATCGTGACACCATTATGACGTTTGTAAATTAGTAGACTTGGCCCCCAGATTCCTTTCACTTGAGACTTTTCATCAAAGTAGGTAGTTCCTCCATCGGTCAAAACACGACAGCTTAAACTTGGCGCAATATTCCCAGTAATCTGGAATGTATTTTAGCTTAGTATTTTAACTTACTTAAAAAATGGCCCTTTTCGCCATTTTAACAATAACTTAAACCAGTATCTCAATTATTATGTAAATACAACTGTTGATGTGTTAAGCCTCGTGCAATTTGCAAAAAAAAAAAAAACTTTTTTGAAACTATTTATTTGAGAGGCCTTAACTGCTTGGGCCATCACGACAATGTTTGCAATTATTTCCTGATGGGGAGTTCTCGCGCATTGCAGTTTGCAGATGAAAGTTTTACTCGTGATTCATGTTGGAATGGTGGTCGTGAACCATCCCATCTGTTTTTGCCGTTTTGTGTTATTCTGTACTGGTTAAGCACATGCTGGCAGCCTATTCCCACGCAGTTCCTCATGTGATAGGACTGGTTGGGAGTGCGGGAGGGGTGAGCGGGTGACTGACCTCGTGAGTCCCCGTGTCTACAGGGTTAAAAATAACCTCGAGCAGTGGCGGACATTCTGCTCGCATGTGTCGAATTCACTAAACAGACATTAACTGTTTCACGGTCGCACCCTGACCTGAAAATTCTTGGAACATTAAATTCTTTCTTTCGCTTTAAGTTATATCGTTATGTATGAGTATGATAGTGGATATAATGAGATGACATATCTTTAAGACCAGATCTTTAGGTTATAAAAAAACATCTTTTTTTATAGTCCTTGGAGCCAGATAACATCCAAAATCAAACACATCCATCCATTTATTCAAATTAAGTACCTAATACGTTACATTTTTTAAAACGTTTTTTCTTAGTAACAATCTGACTCTCCACAAAAAATTGCATAGATCTTGAGTAAAACCCCTGTGACAGATCGACAAAAAGTGATCAAAGGTTCCGTTTTCTTTCTCGGAACCCTAAAAAAAGACTTTTAGACCTCAGTAGTTCATTCAACTGTTGATTCCCCTCACTCAACAGTTGGCAACATTCATAACTGCCAGATATTTGTATTTAAAGGTTTCTTTATCACACTGTTTGCTCGAGTCCAATTTCTTGGAATCATTATCAGTAATACGTTATCGCGAGTTCGCGACTAGTGCACCGTGAACTCAAGTAACTTTTACTCAATTGTCCTATTTTAGGACAACTTTGACTCTTTAACAGTGACTTGAGCGTTCGATTTAAGAGTGGGGTACGGTATGCTCATTGTAAACCTATAGTAAAAAAACTTCCCATTCTTTCAACGAGTGCTTAGGATTCGTGCCAGTCACTGTATATTTTGGTGGTGTCTGGCCTAAGCACGGTTTTAACGACTTGACAAAAATCGAGATTATTGTATGTAAGTTTAATAAAATAATGTATTATCGCTTCAAAATCCGTTACGCAGTTTCGAAGAACAACGCGATCACAGACATACGAAAAGCAACTTTAATTTATAGTATAATAGTTAAAGGTATATGTATATGCAATGCATGTTTTAAATCATTACATACAATAAAACATTGTTTTACGAAACGAATTTGGCTTGGAAGTTTTTCACTAACCGGCAAAAGCGGTTGGGGCACGTTCTCCTCTTGCATTGTAAAGCCCAGTGCACAAAAAGCTAAGCACCATTGAGTAACGATATATTCTCAGCTTTGATACAATCGTATTAAGAAGCATTTTGCGTTTTATCGACTCCTTAATTTACCCTCTTTTGGAACGATTGCTCGTTGCTTTTGTGTGTCTGGTGGGCATAAGTGTGACGGGCTGGATCCTTTTGCGTCTATATAGATATAGTCATAATTAACTCAGCGGTACCTGAGTTTAAGGAGGCCCTTACACACGTGGTGTTTTATTTTTAGCCCTTATTTAAACCGCTTTCGAATAAAATAAATACTAAACTAAAATTAAACAAAAATTAACGTTTTAATATAAGTAATATATCATGGGTCTAGTAATTTTTTTTTTTTTTTGTAAAATTATTTATTTAGTATAAGAGCAGTTGAAAAACCCGGTTCATACCAACCTAGCCCAAATAATAACTTTTACTTACACCTTTTAGAACATCGACGAATGATAGTACGATAACAAAACATGAAGGGATCTTCACATTTTGTTTATCTGATAGGTAGATAACAGCTGTATTTGTATCAAGTTGATAAAAGCATTGGTATCGACATCGAGTACAAAATACTTCAAAATAGTAATCACCCCGTGTGGGACAGGCCCGGACCGTGCGCTGGTGTGGCGCGCCAACCGGCAGCCGGTATCGCTTGTAACTTAACCTCAAACTGACACAGTCGTGAACGGTGCTTCATATTACAACAGTTAGTTTGTGTTCAAAAACTACCAACTGACGTTTAAACCGTGATAATTAATTTGAAATTGACGCTGTTTTTTTTACGCAATACGAGTGATTTTGTTCAGTCAGTGTTTATATGGCAACAACAGACGAACAATGGTGTTACATCGATGCAGCCAAGTGCGTCAACACAGCCAAAAGGGCATATAACAAGTACAATACTTACATTGTGTGAATGTAAACGAATAGTTTCAAAGATTTTGAAGTTGTGTGATTTAGTTTTTGTTACATATAATAACCTTTGTTCAACAAGTGGTTTTTTAATATACTACGTGAGAATCAGAGTTCGTGAGCAAATCGGCAGTGTAGCGTCGTTTGTGTTTTTTGCTATCTTCAATCGTTGAAGAATACTAACTCGAATGTGTTCAAAATGGAAAACCGAGCACTAACTAACAGTAACGGACTTCAAACTAAATTAACAAGATGTTCTAGCAGCGTCGGAGACAGTGGAACTGATAAAGCTAAAGTGGGATGGACGAGTCCACGTGATATCTGGAGGAACTTATCATTACGCAGGAAAGCAGAGGTGAATAAAACAATAACAATTTAACACTATGAATAGGAAATTCTGTGAGTGTTCAAGCAGTAACAAACGCGCCTTTAGAGCTAGTGCTATCACTCAGAACTTACATATTGTCGCCTTCAATTAAAACCCTGTTGGTTCGCCGTCTAAGTATAAATAAACTGTTGTTGATAAGGGAGTCACTTAATTGAACCTTTGGAACAGAAGTCGTTTGTATGCAACTCTTATGCCATACATTGGAAGCGTTTATAATAGGTACAGTCACGAGCATGAATCTATTACTATGGGCAGTTCAGTTGTCTCGTCATATAGTTTTGGTGTTCCTGCTGTCACTTACTTGAGCACTTTTATATGCCTTTCACAGATGATGACATACATATTTGCTGTCATCTTGAGAACAGATATTAATAAATGAAAGAATCATAAAACCAGATATTATTATCGACGTGTCCAGCCAGAGTAATATATTTATGCTCGTGACTGTACAGCTGTCAAAATGTATTGATTGACTTCCCGTTTCTTCATGCAGAACAGATCCAAGTAACTATTTCCTTCCTAATCCTCGTCGGTGCTCAGGTCGATGACTCGTCAATAGCATAATAAGTCACAATCACACTCGACGTCTTAGTTTTGTGTGTTATCCATATGTCTCGGAGCGTTTTCGGTTACTTTTAGAGGTCGGCAATGAATAAGAGACCTGCTTTTTTAAATTTTCAAAGCATCTATTTCTATTTAACCATTTACAGGCACTTTAGAATTGTCAAGGAGTGAGTCAGAAAGATGTAGCTAGTCTGCTAGTGGCCCATTCCAATGCGCAGCTTCCTATGGAGAAGAACGGCCAAGAAACTCTATGGACACTCTTTCAAATAAAAATATTGTTTACAATTACATCGTCCATGTTCAAATTTTATGCACCTACATATTGTTAGAACGATCTAAAAAGACGTGCACATTAATGGCGTCCAGAGCAAAAATTAATGAAATCAAAAATAAAATAGTTTGGAAAATCCAAAAGTGCACGCCTCATACTTATCACTCATTCATAAACGAAAAAGAAATTCAAAACATAGTTTAAAAATGAACAATTTATCACTTTTCATGAAGTCGTAATGTCAACGACGGGTCGACGGACAAAGATCGGCGGTTGCTAGGCAACTTACTCAAAGGTTGGAAATATTTAGTTAAAGATATTATATTTTAGTTAGTATTTTATTAATTATAATTAAACTACTTTGAATAAAAGAGCCATTTTCAATAGGGTTCCTTCTACGGCTGAAACGAATGTATAAAAAAAATTGACTTAATTAATTGATTTTATCGCAAGCTACAATGTTTTCAGGGTTCATAAATTGACGGACAGGAATTTTTTTTCAACTATTTTTATGCTTTTTCCTTTTCTGCTACATTAAATCAATTGTTAAAAAGTACAGTATTAATCTCCATTTAATCATCTATACAATGGTATATAAATTAAGTAGGTTCTGTGTACTAGCAGGAGTGTAACAATAAAAACAGTTACAGAAATGGGGCAAAAAAAATTTTTCGATCGTAGAGCACACTCTAATGCTTCGAATTACGAGTCGTGCAATAATCTAAGAGATAACCAGTGACGGTGCTCCTTCACGAACAAGAAGAAGGGAACCGAATGATCTGACGTGCGCCACCATCAGCGAGACATTGAGTGAGCATGACATGATATCCTCTACTGCCAGGGCACATTCAAGCCAATGAAAGACGTTCCGAATAAATCGTATATTTATAGTACATTATACTCCTATTATTATATTATGCAATTTAAATAATACGAACACATTGAATCTACACAATGCAAAGATAGTCTTCCAATCTTCAGCAGCTCCAACAGTATTTTCAAATGCCAATCAATTAGTTTATGCGCCCTTGTGGTTATGGAGCAGGACCAGCATTGAGCCAAGCATTTTTATCAGCAATTTAATCCCCATTATAATGACGTCTTTCACCTCTTACTAAAAAGATGTAAGTAGATTTTTCTTACGTACAGACGCCAGCACATCAACCTACTCCAATCTGTAAAATTTTCCCAATCAACATTGAACCTTATTCTTTAGTGATAAAGTCGAAAATTTATTAAAGAAATTTGACAGATTGTAGTAACTTGATGTGCTGGCGTCTGTACATTATGTTTTCATCAGATACATTGACTAGGTACCGTCATGCATGATGTTAATAATATCCTTAAACAGTTTCCTTAGAAAATTCCTGCTGAGGTTATATATAGATCTGATGGCTTAATTAAGATTAAAGATTAAAAATACACTCGATTTCTGCAGCCAGCCTCCATAGTAAAATACCGTAAGACGTGAATACATGATACTTTTACTTACTATGAAAATGTAAATTGGCAGATTTTTCTAAGAACATAATTCTGCTGCTGAACTTAGCCTTTATTTTGTTTGCTTGTTGTTAAATGAAGATTCCATAATTGTAGCCTTGATTCGAGCGTGAACCCCCGGAAAACACTTATTCGCCGAATTATAGTTTCTGTTTATTCAATAATATGTCACAATCACTACTTTTGACATTCGGTAAACCAAATATTAAGCGCTAAGTTTTTTCTTCCAATATGCAGTAAACCAATTTTGGATCTGCGTTAAGACGATATTTACGTCGCGCGTCGTCAAGATTTGTGGCACGTCTATTTATTGAAAATCAAGGAAGTTACACTCAACAAATAACACCCATTTTTGTAAAAAAGAAGAAAGGGCCCAATATAGAGCCTTGTGGGACCGCCATTTTTATTGTAAAACCCAGAGAATTGACACCATATTTGAACTGTCTGTGGTCATATCATTTTAATAAGATTTCACATCGTCATCGCAAGTTTACCTAGTCCTTAGTGCTCAAGTTTCAAGAGTAAACTTTCGTGATTTACGAGTAAACGATATCTGTGAGGCAAAATAATGTCAGTAACTTAAAAACAGTCATAAATAAATCTTACGTTGATCCAATACTGTTCCTGTGTCTTGAGTTGTGGCTGAGTTTTAATACTTTCAAAACAGCATGTAGCTTTGTTATTGAACATAAACCCTGTACCTTAATTGTTAATTATCCGCGTAATAACCCATTTATGCATATGCGCAAGTTCACAATGTTAATTTAAGTGACAATTAATTTAACCTCAATTAAATATTCATGGCCAGTGGCGTATATTGCTTAATGAGACCAAAACATGATGATTGCCTACCTCAGTTGTATCTATTATCCCGCCCGACTAACACCATCATCGCCCAGTCTAAACCGTTTAGAGTAGAAATTCGAAATTTAGACAGTAGTTTCCTTTTGTGAAGTAGCTACCTTGGCATCCACTAAGACTAAGACAGGATTTTTAGAAATTCTACGCCTAAGTGGGTGAAAAGGGGGGATTTAATTTGTATGAAAAATCTTAATCATTGGGTTTATAAACTTCAAACTTGGTACGAATATGTACTTAAATTAATGTTTGACATTATTAGTATATTCTAAACCCCCAATGGGGTTTAAGGGGTGTTAAAATTTGTATCGAAAAATCTAAACGCGCGGTCCGATTAATTTGAAACTTGGTATTAATGATCTTGACAGTAAATTAAGACATAGTCTGTTTGGATTTCTCTACAATCAACCTCTGGGTGAAAATGCTTTACTGCAAGTTTCGATTAACTCGAAAATTAGTATAAATATTTACAGCTTTTAGGGTCTAATAGAACATACATATTACATAAAAAAATGTTATTAGTATGGGACCAATAATATATAACTAAATACCTGACATAATAAAAGTTGACACGATACGCAATTTTAAAAAGAAGTTAACAGCATTATTGATTGAAAAATGTTACTACTCGATTAACGATTTCTTAAATGACAAAGACTGACTTATCCTACTGTAAATTTCTAATTGATAATATTGTAGTAATTAATTCAATTTAACGACATACCAACTTATTTAATTGTACTAGTTTTGATCTGTAATTCGTAATTTTTGTATTTTGAATTTTTGACACTATTATTATTATTAATTGTTTTAACCTCATTCATTAATGTTTGCATGCCTAATCTAAGGTAGATTGTACAAGGATCACCATTATTTTTAATACCTTATGTCATGTACCTACAATCAATGCAAATAAATAAACTTTACTTTACTTAATAGTGGAAACGTGTTAAACGAATTTACAAAAAGTAACCCTTGTTGCGGTAAATACAGTTTGTATGAAAAATCACAAATGATTGATTAGGCACAGACACAAATACTTATCTAGGTAATTAAAATCGTGAATAAATTTTCAAAATTTACTTTTTAAAGGGAGGGAAAGGGGAACCTTAATCCCCTGGTGTTGAAGTTACCCTAATTAGGTACGAAATCCACGCAGACGAAGTAGCTGGCGGGGCAAAGAGGTAGTCGTTCATAAAAACTGTGTGTAGTTTTTGTATAACTCAATCCCAATGCTCGATTATAGCATTTTACATGACTAATGCTTTTAAATTGTAATGGCCATTCTTTTGGAATTTTGCTATTAAATTTCGAACATCTACAAAAAATATCCTTAAGAAATAAGTTTTGTAATGGACCGGACCTGGAGCAAAAATTTTATAATTTAACAGTTGTCTATGAAACTGCATCCTGTAACTGTAACTACTCTAACTTCAGTGTCGCGTTCGAGACAGCGATTTACATGCATTTATGTGAAGTAAGTAGTAGAAGTCAAATAGCTAACTAAGCAGCTTAAATTAAATCTAGCTCTATTCGAACGTCACCGATCGGAATAAAGCGTTCAACGTATTCATGTTTCTACGTATTCGTCGTTCTAGTAGAGAATATCAAAACGTTACGAGATTGCACTGGACGCATTGTTAGAGCTTATTTTATTTGGCACCAGTGAATCTTATTATTATAATTTATACCTTATTATATTATTACCTATATTATACCTTATTATATTAGGAATGGAGAATGAATGGGGCTAAAATGAAATGAATAAATATAAAATAGTTTGGAAAATCCAAAAGTGCACGCCTCATACATAACACTCATTCATAAACGAAAAAGAATTTCAAAACATAGTTCCTAACAAAAATGAACAATTTATAACTTTTCATGAAGTCGTAATGTCAAAGACTGACAAAGATATTTACTTGGCGGTTGCTAGGCAACTTAAGTCAAAGGTTGGAAATATTTAGATAAAGATATTATATTTTAGTTAGTATTTTATTAATTATAATTAAACTACTTTGAATAAAAGAGCCATTTTCAATAGGGTTCCTTCTACGGCTGAAACAAATGTATAAAAAAAAATGACTCAATTAATTGATTTTATCGCAAGCTACAATGTTTTCAGGGTTCATAAATTGACGGTCAGGATTTTTTTTTCAACTATTTTGATGCTTTTTCCATTACTGCTGCATTAAATCAATTGTTAAAAAGTACAGTATTAATCTCCATTTAATCATCTATACAATGGTATATAAATTAAAAAGTTAAAAGTTATATAAATAAATTAAAGTAACAATAAAAACAGTTACAGAAATGGGGCAAAAAACATTTTTCGATCGTAGAGCACACTCTAATGCTTCGCATTAAGAGTCGTGCAATACGCCCAGTGACCTTAGCTATATAGTAATGAAAAATCAAAATCGGTCCAACCGTTTCGGAGATTACCTGGAACAAACAGACAGACAAAAAAAAATATAATTGTGTTTTTTGTTGTATGGATCGTATATACTTTTACATGCATTTACGTAAACATTAGCTGTTATTTTGACATTACAAACAGAGGTATAGATTTACTAACTTTGAATTTCCGCGAATATTAGAGAAAAGTTCCGAGATTCAGATTATATTATAATACACATATACAAGAACTGCTCGTTTAAAGGTATTAGATTTTTCACTTTTTAGGTGGTTGTGATTGACCATGGTTTTGAGAAGTTTTCCCTTTCACATGATTTTATAATTAACTAGCTTTCGCCCGCGACTTCGCCCGCGTGGCCGTGTAGGTCGGATTATCCCGCGGGAACGTACTACCGGGATAAAAAGTATCCTGTGTTAATCCAGGTTATAAACTATATGTGTGCCAAATTTCATCCCAATCCATTCAGCCGTTTTTGCGTGATTGAGTAACAAACATCCAAACTTTCACATTTATAATATTAGTTGGATTTACTAACTTTGAATTTTCGCGCATTATTTGAGATAAGTACTATGTTTGGCATTGATGGACTCACGTATGTCAATGTGTGCCTCGGCTTCGCCTCGGTTCACATTTTCACGATCGTCAATCAAAGCCCTTTGTTGCTGGTCGCGTCAGTAATGTACTATTACTGTCGTATTGTTATGTCCACATTGTATACTGACCTTAGGATTGGTGATGTTCTTCAGAAAGGTCTGCTTAGGTCCTTAGTTGAACATACACGCACGCCGGTTGCGAGACCTGTCTCACAACCAGCGTGCCTGTATACCCAGATAATAATATTTTATATGAACGTAAACGAAGCCAAAGAAGTATGTATGGATCGTAGCAGGTGGTGTTAGTTAGTTTTGCCTATCCCCATGGAAAAAAGGTGTAAGTTTATGTATGTGCCTTACAGAATTTCACAAACAAGAAAAACCATGTTCGCAGTTTGTAATCATCACTAGTGTATGTAATGGACTTTCTTTTTGTTACACGATGCTTGATGCTCCATTTCCCCCATTAATTATAGTTAACCAGGTCTTCCTAATTGCTTCACGCGATGGTTTTAACGTGTCTTTGTATTGATCTGGTTTTTTAAAGCATTTGTCATTAACATTCTAAAAGTTTTCTTGACATTTGTATCACAGAGTCAGGTCATTATGGTGTTAACAGTTATCGCACAAGGCTTTTAATTTATTATTGAGAATGTCTCAAACATTATAATCAGTAATTCACATTCTTTTAAGAGCTTAGCATTATCTTGTGGCGACAACTACAACGCCAAATGCGAACTGCTACATCACACTGACGTCACTTAAATCCTGAATCGCGTAAGCAAAGTTAAATAATTAAAAAAAAACAAAAATAATGTTAGAAGTACTAGATATTTTAACATTATTTATACTTACCCATTTTCGCAGTAAAATCCTCCGCCTTAAACTGTATTACTAGTTTCCACCCCGTCTAACTAACGATGATAAGTAATTTTATATGAATTTTATTTGAGAAGTAAGTATTTATAAGCTTTAAAATAATGTTTATTTGAATCATCATCATCATCATCATCATTTGAATAAGCTAGCATTTTTGAAGTGAACATTTTAGCGGCGTTGTGCAGTTTTTTTGGGAATGGGTAAAAAATGTTAAACTCGCGTCAGGCAGGACACGTGACCGTAAGATCCGTTGCCTAGCAACCGACAAAGTAAATATCAAAATCAATAGTCTTTGACATTACGTAAAGATTGCGATGTAAGAAATTTTACCCATATTGATGGGTAAAAAAAGCAGTCAAAACATACTTCATGAAAAGTGTTTAAATAAATTGTTTATTTTTGTTAGACTACATTTTGAAAATAAATAATTAAACTACTACTACTACTACTAATATATAGTGTTTGTAACCACATAAATTATAGTACTTTTATACTGATAAATAAAGCAATTCGTGCGAAATTATTCCCTAACCATTCCAAAATATTCAAAAATGCATAACGTTAATGTTCTAGTTTTCACTTCTGCCGGCATCAAATTCACTCCCGGAGTGCAACCCGTTGTTTTTTTTCCCCGAGATATTAAGGTTTCTGTTGGTGACCCGCATTCATTTCTCACGACTGTAGAGCACTGGAATCTCTAGCGCTAATCCACAGACGTTATGTGCAGAAATAAATTATATTGCCATGTTGTAGTTAGTGGGTACTACCTGCACCACAGTATTTATATCAGGAGATACTTGTCGGGCTTGTCTTCGTCTTTACCTCACATGAATAATTCAGTAGCGACTAAGAATACATGCAGAAAAAGAGGCATATAAAGTTATACGTTTTGTAACTACATAAATACATCTGACTGAATTTGTGACTGTCTGTTCAATTACAGCAGAAAGTGCAAATAAAAGTGATCGAGATAACATAATCGACTTTCTTTATTATTGTAGTTCGTTCGTGCTATCTTGATGCAACCTACAATTTGATTTCACATTGCAATATTGCTCCTCGGTTTCTTATCCACAGACCTACTTACTGACTTTGTTCTCTGTTCTCATAGTTTTTATTTGCTGTTTCTTTGTTGTAACTCTATTCATTGGTTTTATTCGGAAAATTTCTATTTACGACGTTTATGTAACGCGAGGCGTACACCTAATCCGTCATCGGCCGAGCTATGCTCGTACGTCGTCGTCGGCGGAACTCCATCGATCGAACCGAACTTAGAGTCTACCTTAAATTGCTTATCATGATCCACCATAATATAGAAAACTAGCGACTCCGCCCTTCGTACGGTTGCAACGTACTGATGCACACGTCAACATCCCAATGTTCATACGGTTAAAAACAAAATGCAGTATAAAACTACCAAGAAACTGCCGGATGATCCCAAATTATACAGTAACAAAATATCGTTCTGATCATCGCCGTGTGTTTAAAAAACAAAAGGGATCTATTGTCTATGGATGGTCCCACTATTTCGTTGAACTGTATTTATGAAAAAAAAATGGTGAGCTCCTTCTCCATTCAAATACTTAATTGGAACGAAGTTCCCTTTCGCGTCTTGCGAAAGAGGGCTAGACGGGAAAAATTAAGACCAAAAGTTGTAACGACACTTTTTGTTTTATAATTCAGAGCCATCTAGTATAGAAAGTATTTAGCCTTGTTAAAAATTATACCTACTAGATGGCTCTGTATTAATATATAATATGCAGCTAAAAGAACTTCGTTCCCACCGGGTGTCCCACGACACCTCCCTACTTTTTATTAATGTTTTTCAGCCTCAACCACCACTAAACTGTCATCAAACTTTATTAATTCTATAAACAATAATCGCAGTTCCTTAATAGCCGAGGAATGGTCATTGGCCCCTGTCAGTCATGGCGCCACGCCGCGCTCCGTCAACCATAATTATTTTGCTGCGCGTAATTTTAAATCTGTGATTATATCTTTTATAGTATTCATTAAATGATGTAATGTCCAGGCATATTTGAATCTTAATTAAATGGCCAATTTTAGTAACATGTATTTTATCGGAAAAGGATTAATAATACTGATCAAAATAGCTTCGAAAATAATAATACTCTTTTTATGAAATTCTGAAAGAAAAAAATTGTTACTGTGGGTCATCCTTAGAAAATAGACAAATGCTATCGTGGACTTGACTGTTAATTTTTAAACGATTTATGGTGGTTATAAATAAATAACTAACATTGTAGTAATTACGGTCATGTAATAATGGAGAACTTAAATCTACCTATATTGTAAATATTTGAATGCCTATAAGTGATATAAATTGTGATTGTGATAATTGTAATTTGTAATATTGGATAGGGAAAATAAATAATAAATAAATGCATAATGTAATGAATGAATATAATGTAATAATGAATGAGTATAAGATTTTTTTATTGTGACTGATATTTAATGTATAAGTGTAAAAGTTTAAAATAATTGTTTTCAATAATTGTACCTACCTAAAAAATTTGCACGCCATGAGAAATGGCAAACATGTCGTGAGCCACTCTTATTTAAGATCTTGCATGCATGTATTATTTTAATTCTGTATGTATACACATGTTTCAGCAAATAATTTTTTTTTATCTTTATCTTAAGATATACAAACGAGTAAAACATAATTTTTATCTATCTGTAACGGTTTAGTCAGCACACGCCATGCAAGCGCTCAAAAAAGTATCTTTGTCACGACTTGACAAAATGTCAAGTTTCAGTACTACGTTTACGTTTAAGATAAAATAATTATAGGTACATATTTATAAACCTTCCGGAATACATTCTCATATGTTTTGCTCTTAACACAGGTTGTAAAAAAAGACCCATTTGCGGAATAGCCGACTTGGATAAGTTAAGTTAGGAAAAGTTTGAGAATTAGGAGATGGTAGAAGAATGCAAGAGTGAGTGAAGCGAGCTCGAAAATAGCACCCCGCTTCCGAAAGGTTTTGTTTTAACCATTCATAATACAGAAATAGCAGGACCTTTGTCGGCTTATGCAAAAAAGTTTAAGAAATAAGAGAATGTTGGATGCAAGAGCAAACGAAACGGGCTCGAAAATTTTCGCTCCTTACTTCATATTTTGGCGTTGTCAGAGATTTGATTCATAAATACTTCTCTAGATTGCAGGTCCTCAGGACCGGAGGCCCGGGGCGGACCAGTTGGGGTCCAGAGGTCCAGACTGGGTTAATTTGGAGATATCGAACTTTTTAAGTTTTTTTGGAAATTTCTCATGTCTCGACCATAAACTGCTAATTCCGATAAACCTACTGACGTTATTCTGATAGCTCATGAACGAATGAACCCTGCAAAAATTAATTTATCATAAAAACAACAAACAACTATTGTTAGCCAACTTAATTTAAACCACTGATAATGGTTCAATTAACGCAAACTGATAAGCTTGTAACACTAATGTTATCTATCTAACAGCAGCTACTCGTTACAGTATGCAATACTGTAGCGGGTTAGTAATTCAATAGGAATCAATATCTAACGTAATGAAAATCGATATTTACAGCGTGTTCATTTCCAGTTCATTATCAAGTTAATATAGGTACCTATCCTGGAGTTTATGAAGTTCGAACAGGCATGAGGCAACATCCGGCGGTATAGGGAGGTACAAGCAGCACAGCTCACACCTGTGCACATTGACCGCAACCGTGCCTAATGAACCCAGACTTTTGTCTAGAACATTATTAGTACGAAGTTATTATGTTCAATACGTCCTCAATAAGCATTTAGGAGCACGGCAGCTTTTGAAGTCATGACAATACAGCATTGTCGTAAATGAAATCTACAGCTATTAATAGATATTTTATTGATAGCTCTAGTTTATAGAACTTTAGTGATATACAAGCAGTAAAGTAATCAGTCTGGCAATACAGCCAAGAAAAGTCATCGTGATTGCTCAGCGAATGAGTCATTTCTCCGTAGTGTGGCGCCGGGGCCGAGACTGAGCAAAGCATTGCAATTATACAGGAAGTGTCTTGAGAGAGAGACATTTTTTTTAATCGGCCGAGAACGACGTCTCCTTCGTTGTCGGGCGACAGAGCTGCCTGATGAAACTGCTTGTTATTCTACGCGCGATTCTAAAGATACCGTTCCTATGTTTCTTAGTGATAACATAGAAACACTGACATCTTAGCATACAAAGATTAGAATTATTACAACGAATGGAAAATTGTTGCTGGATGTTAAACAGTTACGGTTAATTAAGATAACATAATAAGGATGGTCACAAATGAATTATCTTTTGTATTATACATATCTGAATTTTGGGTTATTGACGCCTGACGTTTCGGCCAGAGCACAATACGGCATTGTCGCTATCCAATCACTCGTGTAATTACTGCCTATATAGCTTACTATTTACTCTTTAATTGTTGCTCTATTAAACTTAAAGGGTGGAGCCATAGGTTTTACTTTTATCTACTAAATGGTACAGTACCTGGTCGACCGAGTTCTACTCGGGTGAATATAGAGAATGGTCATAGTTTATACAAATTCCATGTACTTACTAATTCCAAACTGCTATGAAGTAGGTACTTACTTATTCCATGCTGCCATGTCATTATTCTAAAGGAATCTAAAGGCAACCATCTTGTTCTAAACTTTGGGCGACTGAGCTCTGTTCGGGTTAATATACCTACGTAGAAAACAATTTTTCCCCTATTTATTTTTATTTTTACCTAACTCAATCGATTTTTCGTCCCGTAAACCCCATATTGCAAGTTTCATAGAAATCGTTAGAGCCGTTTTTGAGAACGTGATTACAAATATACAAGGTGACTTGTAATTTGACGTATTCTTCCAGGACGTGAAAGTGTGACCCATTTTGCAACGATTAAGCACCCCATAAAGCCTAGGCGAAAATACATGGGATTCGAGAAAATACAACTTTTAAGAATTTTTGAAAATTTCCTAGAAAACGTCACTAAATAAATATCACTTTTCTCCAAACTCTCAAATTGAATCCGTCATTACTATTCCATTGGATACATAGATAATACTTTAACAAACATTTCGATCTAACTTCTTGGTAATAAACTTCTTCTATGGTTAATTATAAACTTCTTCCTCTAACCTTTAAGTGTTCGATGTTTTAGAAAATTTGGTTCTATCGAAATGTTTATTAAAATATTAATTTAAGGCCATTCAATTCGAGAGTTTGGAGAAAAATGATATTTTGTGACGAATTGTGGAAAATTTACAATAATTCATAAAAGTTGTATTTTCTGAAATCCCATGTATTTTCGCCTACGCTTTATGGGGTGCTTAATTGTTGCAATTGGGTCACACTTTCACGTCCTGGAAGAATACGTCAAATTACAAGTCACCCTGTATACATATACAAATATTGCTCATTTAATAGAATAGGATTATGATCTGTCTATAAATATTCTGTAAAAATCTCCGTGAATAAGCCGGCTGATTTTAAACTGTTGAATGCACAGATATAGATAGACATAGATAACGCAAGAGCAACTACTTCGCGTGCCCAGCTTACGTACAATAATCGTAAGCTGCCACTTTCGCGCTCAGTCTGCATCGTTGTGCCACGCTAGACGGACGTCAGTAATATAATTTAAAATGGTTAATTGCTCAGTTATACATTGTAAAAACTTTACAAATGTGAGGAGAAAAAATAAAGGAAACGATTCCTTCCATCGATAAGTCATTTTGTGATTAATATTATGCGTATTTAATATTAAAATCAATTATATTTAATCTAATACTCTCTGTAATACCAAATTTGAGAAAAACATAGGTCATCAAACGTAAACTGAATATTCGTATTACATTGCGGCTTTTACTTGAAGCGGTTGATGCGACGTTTTGTTTTAACAAGTGATGAATATCGAAGCAAGTGATACTATCGTTTAACGCATCGGTTTCGTAGTACAGGAGCTTTTATCATTTTTCTGTCAATTTTAGCGATTAGTGCTGTTCATCGTATGCAACATAAATCGATTCTCAAGAATCGATTTCGGAAACAGAGGAATGATTTTGTATTTTATAGGTAGTAATTATGTAGGCAATTTTAATAAATTATCGTAACGTTTAGTGATTTTTTTAGTTTCCCACATGAACCCAATTTAAAAGAAAAATGGATTGAGGCGACGGGAAATAAAGATTGGTTCCCAACAAAGCATAGCACTATTTGTTAAATACATTTTGAGGAAGCATGCTTTGTTGAAGGGAAAAAGTAACGAATATTAACAAAAGCAGCATATCCGACTATTGATGTACTAAAGATCACAACTTTCTTTATCTTTTTGCTGTTGTAGCTCAAGTAATTTTGCATCCATTTTAATTTTATTATATCGTATTTTACTGGGTTTTCGTTTACCTTCTAAAATTTCTTCTCTGGTTTTTTTTTTGTTTCTGAAAGATAATCTACAACAATTACAAGGAATAAGTAGGGAAATACTGACAATTTGAAGAAATTATAAATCCCTAACTGCCTACTAAGCAGATCAGAAATTTTTATTTTCCTCTGTTTATCTCATTCCTCTGTCTATCTCATTCCTCTGTCTATCTCATTCCTCTGTATATCTCATTCCTCTGTCTATCTCATTCTTCTGTCTATATCATTACTATGTCACAAAATCGATTAATTAATCTATTTAAGCGATTCTCAATAATTCTTTACTGTACACGATTACTCAATAAATAGAGAAATGGTATAATAAAAAGGCGATCTTTATTCAAAATTGAGATGAAAAAGGGTAGAATCTCGTTGCTTTTGTAAACATTAGAACTAAATTGAATATAAGGTATTTCAATCGAATATTCACGTATTTATAATGGTAAACTTACTTGAAATTTTGGAAAAGGTATCCAAAAACGACGTGTGAACGTCGACGGAACGCGCACGAGCACACAACCTCTCAATGCGAAGACTTTTAGTTAGCGTACTGCTGGCGCTAGGTGGGGGGGGGCCTAGCGCCAGCGCTCACCCAGCCAGCAGTACGCTCGATCGACGTATCGATTTCAAAGATAATAAAATCGATTCAAAGACGCTGCCGCGTGCGGCGGATTTTATTTTCCCATCACTAAATAATGCTTGTGACGTCATAGTAGGTAGTCAAAAAATGGCACGCTTGGTTTTCATACAGATCGTGATACTTGCGTTATCTATGTCTATCTATATCTGTGGTTGAATGAGTCAAGTATTTGAGATGACAAGTACCTACTACAGTAATTACGCATACGGCTTTAGGTACGGTTAAACAATAACCTAATCTGTAGTAAATATTAGTCAGCGACGTTTTCAGCTACAGTATGTCAGCGAAACTGCCTCGCACAAACGATAAAATATTGTATTATAAATTTTACTCAGTTGAGTAAACGACGACCGTAGAGCGTGTGCTGGCTGTTTGCCTAGCTTCCATATGGATAAATGATATAATTTATCCCTATTGGCTTTGAATAGTGTTGTGTATAGTAAAGTAATAATATGGAATATTATTACTACGAACATAATCAAGTTCTCATTTACAAAGTCAAGCAGTTGATAAGTGTGACGGTGCTTCTACCTGATATTGATCGATATCGTTAATAGGATTGTTATTATTTAGTGTATCAGTAAAATGTTTAACACGATTAAGAAAAGGTTAAGTTTAAGGAAATGCAAGAAAAAGAAAATTACTAGGGAAATAGTCAATGACGATGTAAGTACCTTTTAAAATAATTAATGTAAAGCGTTTGGCGGTGCCGAATTTTAATGATTTCATATTGAGTGGTAGAACTCTTGTTTTAGCATTCGGTATGGTTGTTTATAAGTGCTTGCTCTACAAACAAACAAATAAATTCCTTGCGATGTTTGGTCCGTTTGATTATTTACATTACAGTACAATGTCGTGCTGTGGTAAACACTCGCCGGATGGAGTGCTGAAGCGTACAAGGCATTCAGTGGGCCATCGGTATTCCGTCATTATGTACTTCATTCATCGAGGATTACTGATTTTGTAAAGTGAATTTGTTTTTGCATTGATAACACTCATGGGCTAGTTTTTGTGTGCTGTAAATGTGAAATGGTGATATGTACTCTGTGCGTGATGCGCCGCGTTTCGATGCTGCAACTACAGCACGGCTGTAACCACCAGGTGTCTGAGACATCTCTATATTCTCCAATCTGGGTCACAGTTCCGAAGAAAATGGTGATAAAAATTCAACATTATTTAAGTATTTTGAAAAGTCTGTGTTTTTGTAAATGTGGGAGGAACCTGAGAATGGTAAATGAAAGCAACTTGTTCATGTAACTTTAAGGTTAACTGGGATATAGTTAGGGTGTTGTTAGCTTCAAACTTCGTTTGTAGATACGTATTATTAGAATCAAGCGTCACAGACGCATTACGGTCGTCGCACTTCGCAAAACAGCATACGTGTTTGCATATCCACTTTCTTGTTCGTTTTGCATATGCCTAAACGTCTATGCGGGTATATTATTTATAAATATTTAGCGGCCAGCGTATTTATGTATAATATAATAATTATCACGCGTATTGATTCGTTTGCTATTGCAGCTGTCTATTGAGCCTAGATCAGTGGTTCGGAATTCCAGAAATAATCATCGGTATCTAAAATACGTACGTGTCATTAACTCAAAAAATTTTTCTTTTATTTTACTCTCAATTCACGGTTTTCAATGAAAATAATAATAGGGAGATGTTTAGTTATTTATGGTCGATTGATTAAATCTTACCCTCTGAAATTCGTAAAGTGATCGTTTTGTGGTATGCAGTGAAGTCTGAGGTACCATGCACTGTGTGAGTCACCGCTTTCGTTCTTGGCACCTACGTAATTGGTACTGGTTAATGGTTCGAGGTTTACTCGATCAACGCAACGATGCGTGTTCAGTTAATGTGCGTATTTGTTTTAGACAGTGAAATTAACTCGTTATTTTACTTTTTCTCTTTGCAATTGCAAATAACAAAATAGTTTGGAAAATCCAAAAGTGCACGCCTCATACATAACACTCATTCATAAACGAAAAAGAAATTCAAAACATAGTTTTTAACAAAAATGAACAATTTATCACTTTTCATGAAGTCGTAATGTCAAAGACTGACAAAGATATTTACTTGGCGGTTGCTAGACAACTTACGGACAACGGTTGGAAATATTTAGATAAAGATATTATATTTTAGTTAGTATTTTATTAATTATAATTAAACTACTTTGAATAAAAGAGCCATTTTCAATAGGGTTCCTTCTACGGCTGAAACGAATGTACAAAAAAAAAATTGACTCGATTAATTGATTTTATCGCAAGCTACAATGTTTTCAGGGTTCATAAATTGATGGACAGGAAATTTTTTTCAACTATTTTGATGCTTTTTCCATTTCTGCTGCATAAAATCAATTGTTAAAAAGTACAGTATTAATCTCCATTTAATCATCTATATAATGGTATATAAATTAAGTAGGTTCTGTGTACTAGCAGGAGTGTAACAATAAAAACAGTTACAGAAATGGGGCAAAAATTTTTTTTCGATCGTAGAGCACACTCTAATGCTTCGCATTAAGAGTCGTGCAATATTGGCATCTATGTACTTTATAATGCAGTTTATCCGATGTATGCTACTAGTACTATACTTAATTATGCCGTATAGGTATATTTTACTACATTGTCCAGTAACGTTACCTTGAAATCGGTGAGTCATCTGACTCGCATGGAGCCGGCTAGACCGACTCGGTAAGCTATACTTGACGTGTCTGTATTTACAGCGACGATGTTGCGATAGGTACATGCAACTCTCTTCATTATTTGACGGTGAATTTAAGACTTTACGCAGCGGGAATCTCGTTAGTGAGCTGTAGCCGATGGGAATCCTGCGTTCTTAGTGTTCGTAAACAGGGGTATAAGGGAAACATTGTACTTGCTACTATGCGGATGTCACGTCAGTAGCTTATCTAGATATATAAATAAATACATACATACAACTAAATAATTTTGAAGTGTCCGTTTGTAATGTCATAATAACAGCTTTTTACTAAATGCATTTGAAATTATACAGGGTGTTCGGTAGAAGGATCGACACAATTTTCTTAGGGATAGGGAGTGTTATATCCATATTTTTCAACCATAGAACCTGTGTCTTGTCTTGTGTCACGGTAGCCCGGCAGGTAATTGATATACCAATATTTTTTCTTTTTGGTTACCCTAAACCTAAGTCTTCACAACTGTCATGTTTGTGGTTGTAATAAAGAACGCAATAATTATTGTTTTTTGGTTGAAATGTGTTTGTTTTTAAAAAAATTGGTTGGTTTAAAAAAATACTTTTGTGTTTCCTATGTCTCAAAGTGGTGTTAGGGTACGAAAAATTTCAACTTTAAATTAATTTAAAAATGAAGAATAAAACAATTTTGTTTTAGTAAATATCACAGATCCTCAAAAAATAAAACAACGGGTTGCACTCCGGGAGTGCCGGCTGAAGTGAAAACTTGAACATTAACGTTGTGCATTTTTGAATAAACACTTTTCATTAAGTATGTTTTGACTGCTTTTTTTGCCATCAATATGGGAAAAATTTCTTACCTCGCAATCTACGTAATATCAAAGACTATTCATTTTGATATTTAAGTACTGACATTTACGTCGGTTGCTATGTGGTTGCTATAGTCCGCGCACGACTAGTTGGCCGCTCATCTCATCACAAATCATCTCGCTATTGCAATCTCATACAGTGCGTTTTGTCTAAACTAGCCGGCACTTTCACTTCGCGCCGGCAACACGCGTTGAAAGTACCGGCTAGTTTAGACAAAACGCACATGAAATTGCAATAGCGAGATGATTTGTGATGAGATGTGCGGCCAACTAGTTCCGCGCGCACTATAGGCAACGGATCTTACGGTCACGTCTCCTGACGCGAGTTTAACATTTTTCGCCCATCCCAAAAAAAGTGCACGACGCCGCTAAAGAAGTTTTCACTTCAAAAATTGTCAGTCCTTCCTTCTACCAAATATCCTGTATACTGAATATACGGTACTTGTAATAATAACCATTTTTTAAAATGTTGTCTGTCTATGTTTGTTCCGGCTAATCTATATTTTGACGGGATTTTCACTGGCATATAGCTGATGTTATAACTTTATAAGGCTACTTTAATTTTAGAAAAAGGATTAGGATACACGCGGGTGAAGCCGCGGACAGTAGCTAGTTACACATATTTCCCTTGCATAGATGTAGGCTATAAATCGAATAACAATCATTATATAGGAAACATTACTGTGCCAGTATTCTATTAACTATTACGACTAGAATGGAATTTCTGTTATTCTATCGATTGATTCTATTGCATCGTTCCTAAGCATTGTACTTTGTATCATGTATATATGCTTAGTATGCTTACGTCCTAAGCCCTCTGCACTTATTGCCGAACACCTCTTAAGTAAGACATTGTACTTATAGACCATTCTCTTTGTTTCCAGTTACAAAGTAAACGCGAATTGTTCTTCAAGTCGGACTCTACGAGTGGCGGCAGCGTGAGCGCGACGGGCCCGCCAGCAGGGGCGCCGCCCGCACCGCCTTCCGCGCTGAAGGATGCGCTGGCCAAGCGCGCCGCCACGCTGCCCGACCAGCTTGAGAACAATCACCACGAGTCCAACGGGACACTCAACAAGCTCAGCAACAGCGTGTCCGTGGATACAAGCAAGCCCCCCAGCTCGGCGCCGCCCCCTACCCCGGCGCCCCCCGTGCCCACCACCGCGCCCCCCGGCGGCCCGGCCCCGCTCAGGAGTACAGAAAACATTATCAAGGTAAGGGTGAGAGACCCGCTAAACTATTACCAACCACTGCAACTGTTGAAAGCCAGATTCAAAAGTGGCGACACCTGAAAAAGACCACCAGAAAAGCGCCGAGGCAGTGAATGACGATACCGTAAGAATGTCACCGCCAACGACCCGCGCACTTGAATAAACATTCGGCAAACTCGGTGAGCTGAACAGTGTGCACGCGTTAATGTTTCCTCTTCCTGCCTTATAAACCGTTCCATGTCGACTGTTTACTGCCGAACAGTTTCTTTGGCGATGCTCAATTATTAGTAGATGTGCCGTGTTGATGTTCCTGTTTATTCATAGTAAGTTGTGGATGATCGTTAATTCACAAACTAAAAGCAAATGATAAAATATACACTTCCTGGTTTTCTATCACGTGCTTACCTGTGAAGAAGTAAGTACGTACCTACTTACCTATTTCGCCACGCTAGTAATATATTGCAAACAATCACCGACGATCAGCAACTCATAACAGTGTTCGATACGCGGGCACTCGTAGTAATAATAGTATTTGTGTTCGTTCGAGGATATGTTATTATTAAATATATGTCATATCTTCTACTTAATCAAATTTTTTAATTCACTGGCAGACAACGCACAGTCAAAACCGCTGGGTCTAGAAGCATGAAATTTTGCACAAAAGTTCCTGATAATTATAAAGAAAGAGAGCACTAAGGAATTAATTTTGAAAATTAGTCCTTACAGGGATTAAATAGCGGATGAAAGTTTAGTTGGACGGTTGTCATTTTTGCTTTAGGGAATTCCCATCGAACGCACGACTTGTAAGTTTGTAACTACATAATGCTTTCTGTTAATTTTCAGAAACCTGACCACCCACCAGTCGCGCCAAAACCGGAATTACCTAAATTAGAAAAGCCAAAAACCAAAGAATTAGATGGATATGTCGGATTTGCAAACCTACCAAACCAAGTATACAGAAAGGCAGTGAAAAAAGGATTTGAATTCACGCTAATGGTTGTTGGTAAGTCGTAGTTCACTACAATAATAATCTTGTATTTTGCTCTTTAACTATGTTTTTTTTTTGCTATCCTGTAATGTCCCATTGCTGGGCAAAGGTCTCCCACAAATTGAAAACCCTGACCAAATGTAGTATTTGGCAGTAGCAATGTGCACATTCCAAAATTGTATTCTTATCTTAAGAATAAAATTTTGGAATGTGCACATTAGTCACTCCGTTAATATGCAGCCTTCTTGGAAATTAAGATTGTTAATGTATAACGCGTTTTATTTTTAGGTGAAACTGGTTTGGGCAAGTCAACGTTAATAAACTCATTGTTTCTGACGGAAGTGTACGACCGGGACAAGCACCCGGGCCCCTCACTACGCGTCAAGAAGACGGTGGGCGTGGAGACCAGCGTGGTGATCCTCAAAGAGAACGGAGTCAATCTCACGCTGACGATCGTCGACACACCGGGATTCGGCGATGCAGTCGACAACAGCAATTGGCGCGTGATTCAAAACATCCTTTCGATTACTGTGCAATTGTGCATGCAATAATATTGACATGAATTAGTCAACACGCGAAAATTGTTTGACGACGTGCACTAAACAAATAATATTGATAGTTTGAATTTTTTAGCTGAACAGTAGATTGATAAAGTGATAATATTTCTACATTCTTGACTTTCATTAATATTAATGAGACTCTTATTTATCATTGTAGTTGGCAACCTATCATCGACTTCGTTGAGTCGAAGTATGAAGAGTTCCTGAACGCGGAGTCCCGCGTGACGCGCAAGGCGGCACCGCCGGACACGCGCGTGCACTGCTGCCTGTACTTCATCGCGCCCAGCGGCCACGGGCTCAAGCCGCTCGACGTCGAGTTCATGCAGCGGCTCGGCGACAAGGTCAACATCATACCGGTCATCGCCAAGGCCGACACCATGACCCCGGAAGAATGCAAAGATTTCAAAGAACAGGTTAGTAGGACGAAACGGACTTGTTTGAGTTCCTTTAGTCTCGTTTCTCGAATCTAAACATCACCTTCGAGCACTACATTATGCTCAAAAACGCCGAGGCGATGGCGAAAAACAACAATGACGGACATTAATAAAAGGACGCGTGGCAAACAGTGAAATGTTTTTGTTTCCCTCGTGAGAATAATAAGTTGTATACACTCGTACTACAGATAATGAAAGAGATAAGTCAGCACAAGATCAAGATCTACGACTTCCCGGAGAGCACGGGCGAGGAGGGCGAGGCGGCAGAGGCGACGCGCTCGCTGCGCACGCGCGTGCCCTTCGCCGTGGTGGGCGCCAACACCGTCATCGAGAGCGACGCGCGGCGCGTGCGCGGCCGCAAGTACCCCTGGGGCATCGCCGAGGGTACGTCGCCGCCCGCACCACACCACACGATTGTTTGCCGCAACCATAGACATAGAGAATAGACTCAGCGTCCCGTATTCAGATGTGTAGTGAATACAGACCGAAAAGTACAAGAGAGACAAAACGAATTTGCGGCCAGTAGTTGTCTTTTTTGTAGTACTACATGTACTGACCGCACAGTCGCTTTGTCTCTTTCTAGAGAGTGGGCACCTTTGTGAGGCTAACATTCAGTCCAATTCTCTATGTCTATGTTCTCAACTAACAATGTGTCACTTTATGATACCTCCTGTCAAAACTTAATTCACTTACACTGGTACTATTATCTACAATGCCAGGTGCGAACTACGCATCGCATCTAACGTCACGCAAATCTTGCATCGCGAAAGTAAAGTTAACCGCGCGAGTAGCATAACAACAATCATCAAACGTCGGACAGTAGCCCACCAGACACAACAACCTGTCAACTTCTTCTCACTGCTGGGTAAAAGCCTCCCCCCATGGCTTCCAGCTCTTTCGTTCCTTGGCTAATGTACACCGGTATTTATTCATCCAGTTCATCCCGCCATCTTCTTCATGGTTAAATCTCCATGTACTAATATTTTGGCCCACAGCTCATTAACACATTCTTACTTAAAACTGGCACATGAAACTTTAATATTTTGCCTGTTTGTTTATAGTTGAGAACCTGGAACACTGCGACTTCTTGGCGCTGCGCAATATGGTAATAAGGACGCATCTTCAGGACCTGAAGGACGTGACAAGCTCCGTACACTACGAGAACTACCGCTGCCGCAAGCTGGCTGGCCTCTCGCACGACGGCAAGCCGCACAGGATCAACTCTAACAAGTAAGACGAATGTTGCTAACCTGTCGCTTCATTCCGCTCTCCATGTCATAAACTCATTAAAATTGTGCTAACAAACTAACTTTTTGAACCAAGTTTTACCTGTTTCTCTGGTCTCAGTAGATCTTTCCAATAATATTTTGAAACAGGCATGATTAGACCTAACAACCTAAGTAGACAGGGTTGCTGGAACGTCTATTTAACGATATTCTAACATTTGTTTATTTTATTACTGCTGTCACCGCATTTAAGGTGACCAGACTTATTTTTGGAATTCCATGGACTATTATAGCATTTTACTAACAATTGAAACGTTCTTTGAGTGATTTATTTGATTGTTTCTTCATTGCTGCATGTCTGGTCACCTTTAACATTCTTCTATACTGTCGCAGTTGTGTGCTACAGAGTTTTATTTTATTTTTAATATTTTAGATTTTATTAAATAGCTCTGCATTGATATTCTTTCATTATTGAACGTACTGTGCTTGGGCATGCAGAAATGAAATATTAATTGTTAATCATTGAAGTATTTGTTACACTACAACCGCATATCTAAACACTGTTCTTGTTCCATTCAACTGTGGTTATTGTTCATGCAATAAACCTACGTGACATTTATTTCGATGCTTGTGCAAAGCGCATTTTATTGCATTACGAACTTATAACAGTTAATAATCGTATGGTAAGTAATGACAATAAAGTTTTTATTATAATTATATGATAAATACTTACGAAAAATTTAAAAGTCATTGGCAAGTCCATATTGCCATAATTATTGTCACATACTAAATTAAAACTGCGCGCGCAAGTGCAATTTGCGGTGCAGTCACAGTCGGTATAGCAAACGCTATATTTAATGCAATGCAATTACTCAAAAAGTAAAGCACAGTCTCCTAAAAACGTTTTCCTGTATCTACAAAGGTTAAGATACCTGCCCTACTGCCCGTTCGAGTATCCATCTGTATCTATAAGTATTTTTTCTCAAAATTGCCGGATCAGATTTTACACAAGGGTTTTCATCAGAATGAGACTCACTCACTTCAACAGAAGACCCGCCCACAGTCCCGCGCCGCGCGTCGAATATGGTCATGTTTGGAAGTGCGGTTCTAGTGTAACATATACTTCAATGTTAATGTCTATCATAAATCATTGTTTCATGGATTATTTAAAAAAATAACCATGAAAAGTATCATATATCATAATAACTTGCAGTTCACGCGCTTACACAGTGGCATTAATAACAATTTATTCCTCATTATATTCTTTGTGTTCAAATAATGATGACTGCAACCAATTTGCGTGTGTTACACTCGGCTGCATATTGATTTCTCAGCATTAATATGTGTAATAGGTACATGAATGTCTTGTAAACCGTCTTTCGACCGTAACGAAAGCTTACATCACACGGCATCTACATAAAAAGCAAATAACTTCTTTTTTGTCCGTAAAGTACACAGCACATTAATGCGTATGCGTTTGGAACGACAATTTGATGCAATAGTCGGCTATTTGTTTAATGTCGCATTTTCGCTTCTTTGTGTAATTGTTGTGTTTGTTACTGATGCCACTGTGAAGTGTTTGCGGGGCACAGCTGCGTGTCGTTAACTCTGGTTGTGTTGGTTCAGTTTGTGCCCGCAAGGATTGATGAACAGTTTCATGACCGTTTGGTAAGTCCCGTCACGTCCGACGTATTTTCATAACTGCAGCTTGTACACATAGCACGGTGTTATTTGTTTTGGCCATCCGTCCCCGAACAGTCAGTTTTTGATACTAATTCTCGAAAAGTATTTTAAAATTACAAAGGCGATATTTCGCAGGAAATGTTTTTGAGATATCACAGAACTGATTGATTTTTCCTTTGTCCCATGCTTTGTTCTCTTAAGCCTGGAAGCTTAAACTTTGATAGATCACTTGTCTCCTCTCCTACTTATAGGAATAGTGAAGGTTTCAGTTATATAAAGTTTAGGCAGTGTATAGAGGGCCGTTAACGGTACTCTGTCTCCGCAGTTTATTAAGTACCGTTAACGTCACTCTATCTCAGCAGTGTATTAAGTGCCGTCAGTTTGCGACATACTAGTGACGTGAACTGAATGTTTTAAAAAATAAGGTTATAAAAATGAGGTATTATTTAAAAAAACGCAACGGGTAATATAGTACGGTACGACAGGGAACCACCACTAAACACAAATGTTTAAAACCACACCATGCATGCAACTTGCATGCAGCATGCAAGCAAGCATGCAAGCAAGCATGCAACATGTAGGATGTAAGCAAAGCATGCAACATATTATAGCATGAAAGCAAGCATGCAGCATGCAAGCGAGGATGCAACATGCAGCAGGCATGGTTTCTGTCACGGCTTCGGCGCTGCGGGCTTCAGGCAGTCCCACGCGAGCTTATCGTCGCAGATGGTTTAACGCTCACCGCCGCAGGCCGGCCAGCCTCAGCCGCGGTGGCGAGCCTTACAACCACCTGCTCCTAAACTCGCGGGCCGCCTCGCTCCTCCGCGCCTACGCGATTCTAAATTACACTCTGGGTTGCGGATAGTCCTAAACGTAAGAGTCTGACACGCCCTTCCGCTCCGCCCAGAGCGAGAGAAGTCATTTGATGATTTCCCACCAAAAAAAAAAAAAAAAAAGGGGTAGGGCAGACAAGACTGCGTGGAGTCGAATTTACAGCGATTCGTTTCTGTCACTAAAACTTAATTTTTTGCAAATGTTTTAGGCCTAACAATTTAATTATAAATGAACATTCGGACTAATTCACATTATATAAAACAATACTTAGGACATATGACTTTATTTCATTCAAAATTAGGATATTCAGTTATTATAGTACTCGATATTACGACAGAATAGTTTTAGAAGTAAAGATAAATAAGTACTTTAAACAAAATTTCGAATTTTTGAACATTAAGTTTACTGAAGTTTATAGCAAACGTGGACTAACCTCAACAATCAAACAAAATGACAGTGACAATGACATTGACAATATAATGCTTACGGCACTCTAGCCGGGCCGAGGCAGCGCTACTAGTATGCCGCATTAAAGGCACTTTATCCGCGGCGGATAGAGGGCCGTTAACGGTACTCTATACACTTCTTAAAGTTTAATGAGTTTAAGCTTACAAGAGGTTATTAAATATTTAAATGAGTAGTTTAAGTATGTATGTTTGTAGACATGGGTTTTGGTGACATGCATGTTTTTGCTTTGATGTTATCAGCTTTATAAAATACCAACTTACTACAGCGGATATAAATCAACATGTAAAATCATCTGGCATGTAAAATAACTTCATCCTGATTCTAGAAACGAAGAAATTGCTCTCGTCAACTAAACCCAATTGATAAATTGGACTAGGCGAATTGGCCGTCGTTTAAACGTGACTTGTAACTGTGTCCCACATTTCATATACCGCTTTGCCCTCATTTGTCTTTAAAAGTACCTATTGATGTGATATATCGTAAGACATGATATGAATAATTATGTATTATGAAAGGAAAGAAATTATAGTATACTTTTAGGCGCGCCCCTTTACTTGATGGCCTGTTTAGTCGAATGCAAGTAGACTAAAAATACTCAAAAAGTGGAACGAGGATAGTGGTCAGATTTTCATGGGACTTTTAGTTGATTTCCTAGAAGAGAAGGGAACAAGGTTAAAATACTAAAATTGACGCCGAATTTTTTTTTAGAATTTTCTCTTTGTATTTCCTGAGTAACTTAAAATTCGACTTCGGATGTCTTCTGTCAAATGGTATTCCTATAAAATCCTGGAACAAGTTTGAGACACAATCTGTTTGATTCCTGCGATACTTCCGAGTTGATTCAATATAAACGAACCCTGTTTAAAGAGATGCCTGTTTAAAGAGATACATCTAGGAACAAAAAAAAAAGTCCCATGAAAATCCGTCCATTACAAACTTTGCTCCACTTTTTTTTAAAGTTAATTACATTCTACTAGCTTTTGCATGGATTTATTGTAATACTTCTTTTATTTTCAAATTATCTATTTATTTTGTTTTATTGAAGATTTTCATATTCTTCCCATTATGGTCTCAGTGGTTATTTAGATAGTTTAAAATGGCAATATTTGTTCCCAGGAATCCTTTGGCTCAAATGGAGGAAGAAAAACGAGAACATGATCTTAAGATGAAGAAAATGGAAAGCGAAATGGAACAGGTCAGTACTCTATTAAAAATTAAAGAAACGATTCCATAACATAAAAAATCTGCATATTTTACAATTTGGCTTCGAATCAGTGACGCATTGGTTTTAATTATTTAGTACTGACGTTCACTACTCATAGTCCTAAGAAAAACACACACAAACTGAGAAACAGTTTAATGCACAAGCTTAAACGGGATTTCCTCTTTAAAAATTCTAAACGCATTTCTAAGCGGATAACCATGATGGCCCATTGTAATCACGTATATAAATTGGAAGTGTGTGAAGAAGTGTTGAATTTTCCCGCATCGACCTGCACTGAGCTTTAACACTCTCACCGCCATGTGGTACGCCGGCCGCCCACAAAAATTATAGTGCAGCAAGCTATTGTTGATTTTTGTACTTGTTTCGGCAGGCCAAATGGGCGGCCGACGCCCCACAAATTTCGCGGCAAAACTTTTGCATATTTGTCCGTTTTTAACTGTCAATATTCAATCAGGCAGGTCATCAGTGTAATTAGGTCAGATGGTCGCGCGCCGCCGACGTAGCCTGCTGGTAAAGGGTTTTCGCAAATTTTTTCTTACGCGCACTCAACATGTCGGATTCCGAAACCGATCCAGATTATCAACGTTAGCACAAGGTTGTCAATCGTCGAAGATGCATTCGTTGTTACGAACGGTACCGAACTCAGGGTCCAGGAACAAGACGAAGAAAGTAAGCTCTGTCTGAAATGCCCAACACAACCTAGTGTTTGTACGGAATGCTACGCAGATATTCACATAAAATAATATTTTTTTGTTTGATGTATCCACAATTTGATTGTTTTTAAGTAAGCGGATTTTTTTTTTTTGAGTCAAATATTAATAAATGTCTTCTTTGGAAACTAGTTTTTGTTAATCCATTACCAACTGAAGTTTTTTAGTTTATCGCGTTCAGACAGACAGACAGACGCGGCGGTGGACTTTGTTTTATATTATGTTGGGATTATAGTATAGATAGGGAAGCAATATTCAATCTTGATATAGTTTTTCTAACTCAACTATCGATGTTACAATAGGAAGGTGCGCGATTGTTCAGCCAGTATGTGTTTCTCGTCATTTGGCTTCTGTTGCTACATGCACATTACACAAAAACTTATATATCCCTGTAATGTTGCCGATTTATAAGTAGGGTGTCGTGTATACCGTGCCTAACAGTATTGCATGTATTCTTTTCAGGTATTCGAGATGAAGGTCCGTGAGAAGCGCGCGAAGCTGAAGGAATCGGAAGCGGAGCTGGCGCGGCGCCACGAGGCCACGCGACGCGCGCTGGAGGCGCAGGCGCGCGAGCTGGACGAGCGCCAGCGCGCGCTGCACGCCGAGCGCGCCGCCTGGGAGCGCGAGACCGGCCTGTCGCTCGACGACCTGCGTCGCCGCTCGCTCGAGGCTAACAGCAAGGAGTACGTATTCTTTATTTTTTTCTATATGGTATCTCGTCATCAACCTGATTATCTTGGTTTTTGGTGACCGGAGCTTCAGCACTCATAGCATGACAACCTTAAACACGGATTTTCTACGGGTTTTGTCGACTTAAGAATAGGCAAAATGACAGATAAACAATCACAATCTGTCATTTTATCAATTCTTCCGTCGACAAAAGCCGTTTCTATTGTGTTCATGCTAGGCGTGCAGGTATTGTTTAAAAAAGCATTTATTGGTATGTTAGTTTGCTCATACTAAATGTATAAAGTTTCGTTTACGGCCGCCGAAAAATTAAAGGCACCAGTTTTGGTCATTGGCTTTTATATTTCGGGCAGATTTACTCGAGATGAAGCATTTTATTCATTTGTGACATCCAAATTCAATAAGAATCAACATTTCGCTAGAATGACTCCCACCTAGACTAATGATGTAATCACTCTAGATCGGGTCACATACTATAAGTCCTAAGCGGCTGGTGAAATGACCGAGTATAATCTACATCCGTGATTTACAACATGGATTTGAATAGACCTTAGACAGGAAACTAGTGACACACGTACGCGTTAGTGATATAGAAAGAAAGAAAGAAAGAAAATATGTTTATTTGCGGTAAACATGACGCAAGGAAAGAAAAAAAGAACACGATACTTAAATAACAAATTGGGCAATTGCAATATGCACACTAAATTACGTAAGTAGTATTTACTCCGGCCGGGCCGAGCCGGAGTGCGTCGCAGCGCGTCGTAGCGGATGCGCGTGCACGCGGTGGCAGTAGACTGTGTCCTGACTACTAAAATCCGCTATAACCTGGGCACGTGGGCGTGCATCCGCCGGCACGCTATCATGATTAGAGCGACCAGTAGCATTTAAATGATTCTGATTTCGATGATAGATGTTTTTTTTATTTCTTCGATGTTTTTAGGACGAAGTTCGTCACGCTAAAAAGCGTTAATACTTGCGACTGTCTTCTTCTAAATCAAAGAGAAAGAAGGAGAGAGAGAGAGAGAGAGAACGCCTGCAGAAAAACAAAAGAAAAGAGTAAAGTGATACAGGGTCGTGGGATAAAATTGTACACATTGGCTCGAGTAAACTTTACGCTGGATTGAGAGAAAAAGTGTGATTTTTTTTAAATGTTTCGTCATGGGTATCGTTTTCATAGTTTTCGGTGATGCTAAAACCGATAGTGGGCTCAATATGAAAATGCAAGATGGCGGCTGCGAAAATGTTCAATTTTTCATCATTGGTATCGTTATCATGGTTTTCGAAGGTGCTAAAGTATATAATGAGGTCAACATGTAAATTCAAGATGGTGGTTTATTTGGTGGTTTTATTTTTCTGATTTTGTGAACGATGTTTCTTCAATAAATGATTAAGTAATTTGCCGGCCTTCGACAATGACTGCACGCGGTAGTAGCCGAATGGAACCGACCAAACTTGACGGCAGGCGAACGCAGCCGTCCGCGTACCGGAATAGCCGGCCGACCACCGCGGCAGGCGCGCGGATTAGGCCGCATTCTAATTGTTTAAATTATATGCAAATATGACATTTAACTACTTCTTAAAGGCTTCAATTTCCTTTAACACATAGTGAAATACGGTCCGACGCGGGTTGGTGTAAATCATGCTGTAGGTACTATCTTTATCGACGTGGAAGACGTTCAAACCATACTGGGGTCACTCATTTTAATGACCTGTTGTTGAAGCATTTTATATTCCTGAATATGAATAATGTGCAATCCTCTGACAAAGCACTTTTTCAACAGGAATAATAATAATCGTGGATATCTTTTTTGTAATGTCAGATTGTTTGTATCTAACCTATACCTATTCGTCTTCCAGGACTGTCGACGGCAAGGATAAGAAGGACAAGAAAAAGAAAGGTTTGTTCTAAACTCGACCACAGTCTCTTCGGCCTCGCACCCACCGTTACTTACTCGTAACTAACCTCGCGGCGCATCGGCGCCTATCATCGATCGAGTGTCGGTTCGGTCACATTTTGGTATCGAAACGAGGTCCGAGTACAAATAGAAGTTTGATTCCTAATATCGCGTTTTAAAATTAAAAATAACGAATCATGCCTTGGCGTTCTGCCTTTTATTATTCGTCAATACCGAATTACCCGAGTAGCTTCGATCGATGATTTTCTATAGCATAACTCGTATGCTAAATGAGATTCCGACCGCATTCTGGCGGGCTCCTGTTTAATAACAAAACGTACTCGATAAAATTAATTATGTCTATAATAACTGACTTTTCGAACATAATACTAGAATACTTTACGTATTTTATCTCTATTCTTCTTGTAAAATAGATACTTAAATTCTTCTGATTGCTAGAATTGACAAGCCCTTAGTTTATTGGGACTGACTGTACATAACGTGATATAAATTGTGAGAAACATAATTCATGATTGATTGTATTTGAAATCTGGAAATGACTTTGGGTAGCGAGACTTGTTACATTTTTTTTATTTGTAAACCTAATTCTGGGTTATATAGTGCCATTTTCAGTGTTGTGACGAGTAACTGTACTGTCGTTAACACAAGTGTTTGTCAAGTGAAAATTGCTTTATGTCTTCTGTCCAGCAATGTGTGTTCACAATAAGAGTTTGTCTCACTAATTACGGTACTTCAAACTTGTATTTTGTATATTGAGGTTTCTCTGTTACTAAATCACTCTTTTGGTGAATGTTCTGTTTCCATATTGGTTATTACGTCTCTTTTTTACTTCTAATAAGTTGGTTCAAAATTATTGGTAATCTAATAAAACACAAAACCAAGTTAATAAAACTAACGCAAATAAGTAAAAGGGTGTGCCACTGAAGTTCACTTGAAAATGTTTTGATGTTTGCCAAAAATATTGTAATTTACTATATTCTTGTAATTTTACGTCACGTATTGAGATTTTTTACGTCATTTGCAGATTGGTCTTTTAAGAGTGTCGCAACTGGAATAGTTATATAATAAGGACCATAGTCCGCACACGGCGCACTTAACTAATTAGTAAGTTATAGTTCTATGGGCTTAGCATAATGAAACAACGATTAATGAAGACTACAGGATGTTATAACTTTGTAACTGACATGCGTTGAGGAAGTTAATACAAAATTTACCAAGAGTCTACATTGTATGAGATTACTTTTGTATGTATTTTATTTATAAGACTTTTCCATGACAAAGCATTTATTATTATAAGTGAGGCCTAATTTTATACTTCTGTGTTTCCAAAGGATTTTGTAAAACATACATATTTTTTATGATAATTTATTATTTTTGGTGTTTGAAACTGTTTAGCTGCTAGCAGCGTTGGATTTAGCACAAACAATATTACAGCTTATGAGTAGACATTTACGTCCATAAAGATGCCAAATAGCTTATAATAATGGTATACTTTAATTGAAGACGAATGTGTCATGATTTACTGTATTTATTATATTATATGTTGAATAACACTAGATAGACAACTCAATCAGAAACGTTATCGATTCAGCTCAATATCTGGGTATTTAACATAGGCACTAAAACTTTATCTTTACTGATAAATATAGCATAATAAAATCTATACTAATTAATATTATAAATGCGAGAGTAAATCTGTCAGTCTGTTGCCTGTTCATGCCTTGGCGGCTGAACGGATTTGGATGAAATTTGGCATACGGACAGACCATGACCATGCCGCAGGCATAAACTAGTTAAAAAATAATAAATATTTGAGAAGTATATTTACCGCTTTTTTCTGTTATATTTAAAAGTAGAGAGAGAATACCGTAGCTATTCTAAAAGTTCGCATTAGGTAATTCATCATTCAAAATTTTTAAGTGAATAAGATAAGACATATTTTTTACTTGTACCTATATCATTACTAAAAGTGTAATACAATTTCGGACTAACCGGTGCATTCACACACCTGTCGGAGGGTTGATTCGCACGGCGTTTGTTATAACTGTACAAAGTTATATTGTGCTTAGTGATATTAAAATATGCTCATAGTTCAGTTGTGAAATAGAATCTAGCCGTAGCTAGTTGTTAGCGTTTCTTTATAGTAACGAGTAAGGGAATGATGTAAGGATCTCTCACCAACAGACGAAGGAACGCATGGAACGAAATAGTATTATAAACAATTTAAATAAATTCATTATATTGTCAAACTTGCATACTCGATCGACTTCAATACATGCTATATAGTTACTCTTGTTTTAATATCTTAAGACTCATATTCAACACTATACCGTCAGTTAGCTTATTTTAGGTTATGTAAATATTTTGTTTAGTTATTATTGTCTTACGAGCAAAATATATTATCAGGTTATGTTACTAAATGACACGTTATTTATGACACATGCATAATCTTTATTTAATCAGCATGCGATGTTTAAATACATTTGTATTATTTCCTCCACTACAGTATTGACTTCCGCGTTAAATTTAATAATTTAGGTGATAAGATTATGCTTACTTTTGTATTTTGTGTAGGGTCACGGCCCACTACCATACACATCTTTTGCTTAGTCATTACGATGGACTTGTGATGAGAGTTGGGAGATGAAGGGAGTTCAGACGATGTAATATATTGTACCTTTGAATAAATATAAATAAATACGTAATATATAGGAGTAGATCGTTTTATTTAAAACATTCACACTAACCATCACATCAAGTAGGAGTGGGGAGTCGTATTGAAACACAGATTCTCGTATGAATTCTCTTTTTATTTGGTGATGTAATAGATCACGTACACAGTGTTATTACATTCGTCGACCACATCAAAATACAATTCATAAATTCACGAACAACCTCAAAATATTCTGTTATGTAAACAACGTTACTACATCTAGATATATTATTAAATATCTTTGGCAGCACTATGGAAAATATACTTCTACTTATAATAATGAAAATGCAACTTCAAATATATTATAACAATCACAACAGTTTATCGACAATACAATCTTTATACACAAAGTAACATTAAGTTAATTTAAAATATTCGACGATACGTGTTTTAACTATGACATCTCTTCACTGAATTTAATTCTATCAAAATTAATTTATTTACAATACCTATTCATTTTATCGGGGTTTTACTCCTTCAGGGTACTCAATTTACACATTACATGTAAGAGATTAATAGAAAAAATATTTTGTAGTTATTATAACTAAGTACTTTGCACATCATTTTATGTGTGTTATAAGACGTCTTAATAAGTGTAGGTACATGGATTATTATTTATTAACTTACTGTTGTTTTTATATATTGCAGTTTATTATTTATTGTATTCGCGCCTTACATAGCTGTGGCAGCAATAATGAATTAGGCATTCAACTTTCGGAAGCTCAGTTTTTATTAGATTAGGTATTCCATATTAAATTTGGAAAAGCCACTTCTAAGAATGTACCTACGTTATTTGAAGTGCAAATAATATTTCATAATGTTCCCTTATACCTAAATTGTCTCCTTGCGTTAGATTGCTCAGCGTCGAGGTAGGTCAAACAGTTTACATCTCAGGCCTTTCGCTCACTATTAACTAATTGTATCGCGCTTGAAACCAATGTCTTCTGCTAAGTGATGCGCATATTATAGCCGTAGGCAATCTCAAATTCAGCATGTATCCTACTGTATCTAATTAAATAGAAGAATTCCTTCTAAGGTCTCCTCCGTCCTGATCTATTATATTACACCTTGTCTATATTATATCTTAACTATAAGTACATAATTATTTAGTATTTATGGTTACTATTTTGGTGTTCTTTCGTGTTACTAAAGTTAATTACTATAAAAACGATGAAATTAAAGGACGTTGTACTAAATCTCGATAAGTATCTTGTAATATCACAAATCACTGTATCGCTAAACTCTACTTATACACTAACCGATAAATTATGATATCGTTATTGTGATGACCGTTCATTATCGTGTAATTCACTATTATTTTATGTTAAAGAATTCTCGTTGAAAATTTCGGTAACGGTGCTAATTAGCTAAACGCTAAAGTCTAAGCGAGGAGGCACAATGGCACAGCTATTGTATTCACGACCTACAATATACGTATGTACGCCGATGATACTATGATTCATAAATTATACCATGTATTCGTTAACTTTATACCATGAAATGACCGTGATGTAAGCAGTGACTGTTAACTGTAGTGAGGCGGCGGGCTTCTCCTTGTCACTCAGTGTGGACCGACGAACGTTCGAAATTGGGATTCATGTTTAGACTCATACAGGGTTCAGGTTGATGATCAGTTGCGTATCTATGCTAATGCCTCATGCGAATTGTTTTGGCACAATTCATTCATGAATGACGAAGACATACAAAAATGACGGTCGATTCTGCTATACGCATTTAGCAATACAATAAAGCCAATCAGCTTTAATTTAAATATCTTAACAGCCCTGCCTAGAGCATTCGCAACCATTTTATCTTATAATTTGTATAAAAGCAATATGTTTGTATATAATAAATTTATAGCCCATGAATCAATAAACATGTCACTCCACTAAACTTAGTGAAAAACCTTAATAAACTTAATTGTTATTAACAGTCAAAGCAGTTTACGCTAATCTTTGTTTCTAACGTTACGTGGCCACAAGTTCGATTCACAACTCTTTCTTTATAAAGCTTCATCAAGCTCTTTACATTAGTTATAACATTGTGGTAACTAATCTAATCATCTCTTATTACAATTGAAACTGACTTATACATAATTATTAGTATTCTAGATTAATACATTAGGTACTATTAAGTAACTAAGAAGGCAATAAACAAGATTAAAGTTAAGTTAAAGTAGTCAGTATCGTATTAGATAACAATTTCGTTAGATATAACTATAGATAATACGAAAGCCAACATCGTTCACATTGTAAGTTTAGAAGAGTAAAGCTAGAGTATGTATGAAACAAGCGAAGTGTTATATAGACCGGTACAGCGTGAGGACGAGCACAGAAGACAGGCACCGCTGTGTCGGCGAGAAGCACAGAGTGAGACGTCGTAGCGGTGGTCAAGCGGTAGTACACTACGCGTAGTACAGTGAACTAGTGAATAACTTGCGGCGGTCTTAACTACTTGCATACGTAATATTGCATCAATTATATTATACGTATTAAGTAATAGTAGACCTGTTCTCACACAGGAGTGTATTCGTGCTGTACCTACCTTTGATAGGTGGAGGACATCGAAAGAACTACAATTTGCTACTATACATATACCTAAGGAAACTAGCTGACCCGTCAGACGTTGTCCTGTTCAAGTAGTACAAAATTCACATAGAAAATGCTCTTTCAGTTTTCCCGAATTTATATTATCATTTTTCCAGCAACCTTTAAATTGGTTTCTGTTAGAACCTGATTCGAATATTTTAACCAAAAAAATAGCCAAATCGGTCCAGCTGTTGTCAAGTGATGTGCTTACCAACGAACAGCATTTCATTTTTTTATTATTTAATAAAGAGGGTTTTCTGAAAGGCCGTTCACCAGGTGGTGGCACTGAGACGTCAGTTCCGGGCACCTGGCAGTGACAAAGCGCCTTTAATTTCTTAGCATGACTAAAGACTAGCATGACTGAATGTGAACGAATTAATGAAACAAATGATGAACGTCATCATAAATTTTATATTCTTAACGAAATGGAAGACCTTTTGTCAAAGTGGCGCCAACTGGTGGAGTGATTTGAATTTGAATTCATGAAAACCTTCATTGCAACATCTTGAGTAGGTTGGTAGTTTAGATACCTATGCTTCAATGCTTGATTGAACATCCCAACTAACATTATTATTGTTTCCGTTTTTCAAATAGAAAATCTTTCTTCTAGGTAAATATATAAACTATTAGACTGACCGTAGGGGTAGGAACGCTCATATTTCTCTGTTTCTCTATTAACAATAAAGCTCTTAAAGACTAAATAACGACTTTGTCGTTTGTCTGTAGGCAGTAGAAACTATGACCTACAAACTGATATGTTCATTATTGCCGTCACATATTTGTTGATCAGCGGTGTCGCAGGCATGCCGGGCGATGCGCGTCTCCATGCAATGCCAGCCCTGAACACGTTGCAGCATGCATGAGCGGTCGTCAAACAAGTGCCCGCGTTCTGCGCCGGCGCTGCTCATCGGCCAAGGGTCTATATAACACTGCGTTTCTGGGCGACGAGGGAGTTGCTGGAGCAACCACCAGAGTCAATTTCCATTCATCTTAAATTAAACATCCTCCCCGTCGGAAAGATGACGTACGACATCCATTAACCACGGTACACACATGCAACACACATCTACCTATTTGTTCCGCTTCACAATCATGCAATGTATACAGCCGCACGCGCAGCCTGCTCAAGTAATGTCAATATGACCGTAGGTATTCTAATGTTTGTACACGAACTCGTTGAAAGAGAAATGAGTAAGAATGCGATAACATCGAATGCAAGAGTAACACTGTGTCGTTCTGAAGTATAATGTGGTAAAGTAGCATGTTCTGAAAATAATGTCGCCACCGATGCCAAACGAAAGAGAGAAGCTGCCGTGCATAACGCAAAACAAAGTGCAACAGGACCACGGAAAGTGCAGTAGGGTGCGCAGAGAAGTAGGTAGCTTAGGTGTAAACAATAGTGAAGGAGCAGTAAATATGTATATTACATATAAGTAGATAAAAGTTAGTAGGGTTAGAAGTACTTATTATAACAGGCTTAACAGAGGGAAACTTAAAAAAATAGGCTTCTCTGTGTTGTTTACGTATTAATTGTAACAATGTGTAACATTATGAAAGTGTAACAAGTATTATATTTATTGTACGATTTCACTCTTCTTAATAATTATTGATCACAAATTGTTCTATTCGAGGCATTATTCATAATACCTATCACTGTAACTGTCTGTATGCCATTCTACTCTATCAATAAGTTAATAGCACTGGAAACTACGTTTGAGAAAAAATATAAGTAAATATTGTGGTGTTAACATTGAAGGCCCTGATTATAGTAACAAAGTTTTATCTTATAATATATTTATTACTTTCGATCCACAGCCAAATGCGTTGCGTCCGCACGCATGCGATCTAGCATTAAGAGTAAAAATACGATGCCCGTTTTCACTAACACTAGGAAATATCTAAATGGACACCTAAATATTTGAATTTTCAGGTGTTTATTTAGGTGTTTTCTAGTGTTACTGAAAACGGGTATAAGAGTTGAGTTGAGAAGACGCTTTGTGTGTCGCAAGTGCTCTGCAGAAACTTATTTTGTATATCGTACTGTCCATCTTATTATTAATTAAATTGCTACAAACGATTAATTAATGACTGCTTATTTATGCGAGTTATAATCATTTGTTAGCAAGGTTTGTCGGTGTTCAAGTACCACACGGAATAACACATAACTGCGTTGTTTTAGGCATTTTGAACAGTTACACATCATTTCATATGGTCCCTAGTACCGGTACCGCACTAGAACTACATAAAGCTGTACAGAATGCCATTCGTTGTGTATACGCCTCATTTTGTCTCATAAATCTTGCTTTTGATTTGCTATCTTTGTAGATGTCCATAAGGATGTTATTACCTATTACTAATATTATGTAGTAAAGTAGCCGATTTTGTAGACCAAATCTAAAGTGCCTAATTTAAGGTGGCTCCTCAATTCAAACGTCTGAATTGAGGAGCCACCTTAACATAATATATTTGATGGTGATTTCAAGTAATTAAAAATCACTGTTAGTCAAAATAAATTACTTCACGAAAGAGGTAGGTAGGTATTGTAATTAGTTATTTTTAGGGCTCCAAACGAAAAATATCGTATATGTAACAAAGGTTCCTTGAACAGCTCTTTACATTGGTATATAACGTATAGCTTTTGGGCCTTAGGGATATACCCATAGCTCGTTACTCATTCTACTTAGACTACATTTACTATTAAGTGATACTAAAACGCGTTTAATTGGCTTACTTACTTTCCGATAAACAGCGCAATGTATGTATGGATTGAGGAGCGATCATCATAGCATTGCAGCTGTTCAAATTCAGCAGTACAAAACCCAATTTCGTTGTACAGATAGGTAAATCATACAATATTTTCAAAAATACCCATCGGAAAATTTTGTAAGGTAACTCCTCAATTCAGACGTTTGAATTGAGAATTTGTAGTAAAGCCCTTAAAAAGTTACAGGTCATTTGAGGGTTCTTCAAATCGTCCTGTAAATTTTTAAGGATTTTACTACAAATGCCAGGATTTGCCCCACAAAATCAGCTAATTTACTAATTAATGTTGGTAGTATCCGCGTTTACCAGAAATGACTTCCTAATTTAAAGGTACGGACACCTTTCTAGTTCCTATCTTGTAATTCATAAGTTGCAGGTGCGGGCAGTAACACCATCAATGATATCAAATGATAATGTTACCTCGATCACTAACCAAAATCTTACTTGATGCATCCAGCTCGTCCCATATATTAAAGGCATTATAGAACAGTTTTATGTGTATCAGCGCGGTGTCGGTTCTTCCGACCTCAGGCGACGAGTTGTTCGAAGACGTTTATGTCTTTAAAACAAGAGGAAGCTGACCCTGGTCCGGCGCGCGTCGCCCTTGCCGCGCCGGCCCATGCCGTACTGTCACATGGCCGTGTCGGAGCTGCTGCCGCCCGGCTTGGCGTCGCCGCCCACACCGCCGCCCCCCTCCTCGTCCCGCGCCGGCCGCCCGCCCGCCGCCACGCCGCCCGCCGTCAGACCAGTGAAGTCCAGGTTGTACTGTATGCCATCATAACACACTAGTTAGCAGATTTGTAAGTGTTCATTAACAACGAGCGACACGAACAAGGGAATTTTTCAGCTAGAAAAGTCCCCTTCCTCATGACCAGAACTGTTAGTCGTATATTTTCAGATAGCTTTAGTATTACTTCAATGTTATGAATAAAATATGCTATTGATAGATTTCATGATTAGACTTTGAGTTCACACAAATCTAAAGGAATACACAATAGTCTCAAACTGACAAGAAACACCATGCTCGCGAATCAATTTGCGGTCATATGCAATATTTCGAATTAATTAAATCCACTTTGGGAAATTGAAATCATGTGTAATGGGGAAAACTTATTACAGTACTTAATGAAAATTAGACACCAAATGTGTTGGTTTTAATTGACATTAGAAGATAAATTGTAGCAAAATTACTTACAAGAGAAAATCAAACTGATTCACTTAAAGATCATATTCGGTTTATGAACTTAAAAGTGAATGATTAATTAAAATACCACACAGATGCTAATCTAATAATAATAAGTTATCAATTGCAATATCACACCAACAACATTAATAATAGCTATGGGTTACCAAACAATGCTACACTAAATCCACGGTTAGTAAATGATCAGTTTGTTAATGATTTGCATTGGATACAAACTGAAATGTTAATTAAACAAAACCACAATTCTGAATCCACAAATACCTACATCAACCATTCAGTACACTATTTTCACTCTTATACGTGGATGCTTTTTGTAAATTTGGCTTCCAATGCATAGGAACTCTCTCAGGCATACATAGGGAATACTGAAAATAAATGTAACAAATAACACATTTAAAACAAAAGGAAAATGAGACATGGAAAAAGCATAAATAAAAACTGAGGCTGGCTGGACACGACGAAAAGGCAAGTTCATATACATATAGATAACAGGGGAATCCCCGACGTGGGGATGTGTTTAGCTTTCCCCGTAGAGTGCGGGTTCTAGCTGGCTCAAAAAACTTGTATGAAAGAGGTAGGTCGTTATTAGCATAAATATGTATTCATGAAGAAATATTTTCGTATGGGCATGATTATTATTAACATGCGCAGGTAAACTACGTATACACAGGAACACATATAAATACATGGATATGGTGATGTGATATATGCGGGTGCAAGATAGAGACAGACCGAGTCGTCCCGCGTCTGTGCTGAAGTTTTGTTTATCGCTTTGTCCAGCGGAATAAGACCCTGGCGTGGACGGAACCACCCGGTGCATGGAGGAAGGAAAAAAAGATATAAAATGAATACAACAATAAACAGTAAATAAAATTGGGATTCTTCATATGTAAACTGCTCTATTACTATATGTATTAAACTAATATTCTATTAAACTAATGAGATTTATTCTTGTTGATATTGAAGCTAATTTTCTGTTTCTTCAAAAAGAATTGATCTTTAGGATGTAAGTAGGTAATATGGAAATGGCAACCAAGAATAAATCCCGTAATTTTAATCACACTGTTTCACCGTTTTCCCGAAACTAACAATCACGAATGAAATATAATCTTTAAAGTACTTAACAGGTGCAACACTCTGGTGCCTTTTAACCACTCCCACACGGGCCTCCCACGGCAAAGGTACCTAAGGAACATTATGTTCCAATGCACTAAAATCTTTACATTTCCTAGAAAATTTACTAAACTGTCAAAATGTGCGATGTGTTGCTCGAAAAAGAAATTGAAAAATATAATATTGTATAGGTAGTCAAATAGATTTAAGGAATGAGCGGTCACCTTGTTTGCGCAATCGAAACATGTAGTGACGACTTTACTAATAACGTTCATAAGATGTTTGGTCTCCTGTATAACGTTGTCTACTTTGCTGAAGGTGGCTGCGCGCCCAACCGTCGGCTCTTTCACTGTGAATTGTAGCTGTTGCACATACGTTGGAACCTTATCAAGATGCTCTAGAAGTTCTTTTTTTGTTGCTCCCGCGGGTACCTTAAAATATATTTTATATGATAGATACATACATATACCATTTAACTATGGATGTTTTGCATGCTATTATTGGTTTACCTGATAAGAAAACTGTCGCACAATTTTATAAAGTCTATTGGCTTCCTCCGCGAAATATTCCGCTTGTGTGAAGAGGTCTTGAGTAGTGTTTAGACGGCCTTCACCTTTTGTGAATTGGTACATAGCGAAGGCCATGGAAGACATATTTTTTGCCCTGTAATTTGTGAAGGTCATGTTCAGATTCGAAGGTTTATGTAATAATTATGTATATTCGTATGAGTGGTGATAGTGATCCCTACCTCTTCACAATATCGTTATTTTCGTCGGCAGCTGCGCCCTGCCATTTTTCAGTCTCGGCATCCATTTCAGAGGACATCATTTTCATTTCTAAACCAGACTTCGCGATCTTTGCTTGCTCGTCAGAATCCAACCTTACTGCTTTCAGAGGTTTGCTTGTCGTCCCGTGTTTCTATGAATGAATTGGCACTAATATTATGTGGACACTGATTGCGCATTTGGATGGATGTTGTGTAGTTTCGGATTTGAGTAGGTACCTATGTTTTATAGTAGTACTTGTGTCCGTGCTACCTATACGAATTGTCCATTCAAACAGAATACCAACATCATTTGCAATTCGAACATTTATTTCCGCTATAATTATTATGCTGTTATTCGGATTCAGACAGTATTTATCTAGGCTCCAGTTATTTTTGTTTTTCAAAATACTTATGTAGGTACCCAAAACGATCTGAAAGCGAATTGCATTTCGCACATTTCTTAGTGTTTATCAAATTTTAGACTTGTAATATTGATTCAACAGAAGCCTAGCATTAGGCTCTGGCTCTTATCACACTAGCGGTTTGCGAGCGGAGCGGGCGCGCAGCGAATGCGTCGCGACACACTGACACACTGACACCACACTCACACTGTCTCACTGTCGCATTGCGCCGCGTGTCCGTTGCGCACCCGTTCGCTCGCAATCCGCTAGTATGATAACTTGATAAGGCCCAAAATGGACCGCACCGCACTCTGTAGGGATTTATAATCTGTAACTACAGATTGTAAATCCCTACAGAGTGCGGTGCGGTGCGCCGTGATCCAGGGTCGTGACCGGCGTGACCGCCAAGATTCGAATGGTATCTTTACATGATACCTTCATTACGAGTGCAGGCGAATGAGTGCCGGTCACAATAAAATTGCGGTTACTGCATAAAATATCAGCGTATGCTGAAATCAAATTAAAGTAAAAATGTGTGTGTTCAGTGTATGTGCACTACTTACTCCTGGCCTCGGCAAACTGCTGTACTGCTGTTTGTCGGGTCTGTCGTCCGTGAGGTCGAGCAGCTCGCGGGCCAGCCGCGCGGCGTCTGCCAGCAGCCACGCCCACATGTCCACGAACACGTCGAGGTTCTCTCGCGCGGCCGTGCTGCCCGGGTGCGCCGCCAGCGTCCGCGCCGCCGTTACTACTTGCGGACCGTATATCCTAAGGTTTATTTCCGCAAACTTTGCACTCACTTGCAGAGTCTCCGACAAAGCTATATGCCTGAGTAATTTGCAAACCTGTTGATTAAAATATATACTTACACGTATGTCGATTCTACGGATTCGTGCCAATTTTAAATTAAGATTCTTGAAGTTACCTCTATAATGTGATCTAATTGTTCATGGAGCCGGCTGGCTATATTGTGCAGTCTCTCTGATTCTCTCTCACCACAGGAACTAGCTGCAGGGAAAAATACTATGTTGCTCTAATAGGTTCACCTTACGAAAATCCATCAAACAGCTTTTAAACGGAGTATTAAGTGTTTGGTGAAGAAGCTATTATGAGGACATGCAACTTGTTAAAATTGTTAGTTAGGACAATACTCTATACCTGCTTGTTTACCTATATATGCTAGGTCGGAGGCGAGTCTCTTCGCTTCGTCAGCGAGGGGGGCGAGATCTCGCGCTTGATCGCGCGCTGCAGCGACTAGCGCGCGTTCTAGGTCCGACGCGGCGCTGGTCGCACCCGTACACGCACTCTCCAGCGCCGTCGCAGTACCGTTGGCACCTTGCTCTTCCTGAATTATGCACACTTAATAAAATCTTTATACGAAATGATCATTAGAAGTGACAGTGGTAGCTTACCAGCGATACAGCCACGGCAACTAATCTCTCTAATTCGTAAGCTATTCTTTCGGCGAGGGCAAGTATCCGTTGTCGATGTTCGTGCGAGGTGTAGGCGGAGTCGGTGAAGTCGTGCGTGCGCTCGACGAGTGCGCGCAGCGTGGACGCGAGCGAGCGCCGACGCGGCAGGTCTGCACCGCCGCGAGCTCGCGCTGTGCGTACCTGGCCTGTGAGCCCGCGCAGCGCGCCCAGCGCCGTGCCCGCCTCCCATTGCGCAGCCTATACATTTACTCAATTTAAGTATAAAACACAAAATACCTATCTTAATCTTCTAAATATTTGAAAGTAGCAGATTCCTACCTTACACTTATCTAATCACGGGACAACTAAATACCTAAGGTAAAGAAAACAGGTGTTTTTAGCTTTGATTAAAGTGGAAAAGATGTTTTTTTTAAGTATTTATTTAGTGAAAGAAAATAGTGCTTTGTTATCTAATAAGCGTAAATGACTAGGTATCACTTTTAAGGTCTACATCACATACCTACTTCATAATTATGTATGCAGGCATAATACAATTTTTACTCACCACTGTCGAGCTCAGGGAACCTAATACCACCTCTTACAGGAGTTTTATTTTAACATCTAGGTAAGCCCTTTGTGATTCGTACCATGACGTCCTTAAAACAAGCTTAGGGCGTTAGCCACATATCCGTATCCGTCTCGTATTCCAGTCGTGTTCTTTTCTGATCCGGTTTTGCCATCCCAGTAATTGTACGCACCGTATACGCATGAGTGCACAAACGTCCATCCATACAATCATTAAGATGGGCAAACCGGATTAGAAATAAATACAAACCGGATACGGACATGTGGGCAAACGCCCTAAGTGGGCAGACGCTAGGATGTGAATTTCCCGTCTTTTTCACGTATCGAACACGAATCGTATCCGGATTCCGGATACGGATAAGTGGGCAAACGCCCTTACTATTTCCGGTGCAATGTCGTACAGGTACAGACCTTACGCCTATTGACCACATTTTCACGGTGCTTTTGACCTTTTGATAACTAGACTAGCAGTCAGTATAATAACGTCAAATCGTCCTATGGCAGCTTAGACAGACTCTGTGTAGACCAGTATCGTTTGACAATCATAAATAAGTTAATCGGACCTCGGACAAGACAGTTTTATTTTTATTTTAATTCAAAAAAAGGAGGAGTAAGCCGGCGAGTTTTTGGAACGAAGTTCTTTAACGCGGCTTGCGGTAGGAGTGCACTAGCAGCTAGAAACCGTCACGCGAAAAAGCGTTCATACTTGCGACTGTCTTCTTCAGAGAAAGAAAGAGAGAGAGAGAGAGAGAAAGTGTGAATTTACACTTGTGACTATCTTTTTGTAAGTGGGAATTTGGTCAAAATTAAAATCGAAGATGGCGGCTGCGAAATTTTCAAACTTTTCGTCCTGGGTGTCGTTTTTCATAGTTTTCGAGGGTGCTAAAGGCGATAGTGAGGTCAATCAAAATGTAAATCCAAGACGGCGGCTGCGGAAATTTTGTTTTTGTTAAATCATACTTGAGAAGGAATTTCGTTCCAAATGGGGGTCCTCAAACAGAATAAAATAGAAAGGTCCTCTTTTTTTTTCATGTAGGTACCTACCTAGGTATTTTCCTCGATCCTCAGTGAATACTGGATCGATTTACGTGATATTTTTTTCATTAGTTATAGGAAGCTCGCGCGCTGGTCCCATAAATGTATACGGTCGGAAATCATATTTTGATAAACATACCTACACCTGATACCTACCGATAAAAATGTAGGAAAATTTTAACTTCGCGGGCTATCCTAGCGCTTTAGGTCATGGTACGAATCCGAGTAATATTATTATAAGTTAGAAACAAATTTCTTGAAACAAGATTGTCTTGTTAAAGGTGATGGTAAGGCCCCCAGTACTTAGTTTGGAAATTGACCTAATCGCTGAAAGTTAGTTTACCTACGTACGTACCTATTAAGTTAGTTACGTAGCTGGAAGCTTAGCCAGGCCTTTATTAGCTAAGCTGTTTGGAGCGTGGTCGTTAGCAGAGTTTTGTGAGTAAAAAAAAAACTTTTTAATCATTAGAGTCTATGGCTACGTTTATACAATACAGGTGCTCTTTACGTAATACAAGTTTAAAGAACTGAATGCTTCCTTAAGTCCAAATATAAATAAGTCCTGAAATATAAACGAGAACAATAGAGTATAATATATTCATAGCGATCGAAGACATTATTCCACTTACTAAATTGAAAAATTACTAGTAATAAAATAAAAAATAAGTAATTAATAATGCCCGCTTGTATCACAAATCGCTAAACACTTTTACCGCTAATTTAAAACATCGCTCTGTTTCTGATGTTTAGCGCTAATCGCATTTAGACTCATGTCATTATGATGCGAGGGGGCATAAGATTAAAAAAAATAGATAATTTCACAATACAAATAGGTAAAGTATGAGGAAGCAAATTGCAGAGGTAGGTAGGTACTAAACATACAAAATTATTCACAAAACATTATTAAAAATAAAGCATACAAGAGAACAATCTAGTGCTTATTATGTACAATAACAATAATTTCTTACATAAATATGAATGACTACCTGCTTTTAATAAACTGATACCTGTTCATGACTATCCGAGAAAGGTTTCATCTACAAGAAAAGAAATAAAAGAGTGTTTATGTTCGAAGAATACGCATCAGAGAGTGTCACAGAGTAACTGAGAGTCATAGCAATCAGTAGAAGAAATATCAGAAATATAATCTCGATTTCTAGGTATTAAACAAGTGTTGACATTTCCATGCTTTGCTTGGCTGTGGTTGTGTTAGGCTGAAAGTTTCAGTAACAGGAATAACCACTTACCTATTTGGTCTATTTTCAAACAAACTTAAGTATTTTAAATCAAGATGAAGAAAACCTGCAGGGTTATCAGTGGGAAGGTCTGCAAGCTATGGAGTAAAAAAACTGGGAATTGAACCCATTGATCACTATTTATTGTTTTCATTATGCATTATTTGCATTAACGTATAAAAGTAAATTATAGTAGGTATTCATACTATGAACCTCTAAACTATTTTTTACGCTTCAGCGTATTAGGCAATGGTATGCCAAAATTTACAAGTCGTCGAATTATTGGCGCAGCTTTGCAATGATTTAGTTAATAATAATTATTTTGAGCGATTATGTTTATCCAAATTAATATTGGTTATATTCAGTACCAAATAACTACATATTTTTATTAGTTCATATAGGTAACTCGCATACCTAAATTGGGTCAATCAGGCGTAAAATGTTATGTAGCAATATTTAGTTTCTAGGATTTAGTAGACACGGTGTCAGGGACATCGACGCGAAGCCTGTTACCATGGATTCTAAACCCCGCCACGTCGCAATTTTTCGTCGGTTATTTAAAAAAAACAGCTGTTTCATAGAAAAGTGCTATACTTACGCGGTCAAAATGTATGGAACAGCTGATTAAAAAAAAAATAACCGACAAATTTCAACGCAGGGGGTTCAGAATCATGTACTGAATCCATGGTAACAGGCTTCGCGTCGATGTCCCTGCCACCCTGTATTTAGTGTACCTCCCCCGACGCGAAACGCGTCTGAGCGGTCGACGAGTCTACATCTCCTGATCTCCCGAGGGCATCCTCGGGAGATCAGGAGATGTTGACTGAGATGTTGACCCGTGGAAGGGCAAAACACGGAATTCGATATTGATGTATAGATTTGGGTTGCAAGTTGTGTTATAAATTTGTAATCTCGTAGAGCAGCGGTTCTCAATTTTTTTTACGACCTTTATGGTTATCGAAATACTTGACGGAGACCTAAAATAATCAAAACCTGGTTTTATCTGTATTGGTCATATGGTATTTTTTTTATAGCTTCGTAAGTTCAGTTGAGAATCCTGTTTCGTACAGTTTGTAACTCTGGTCTAAGTTCAAACATAGCCTTGTTAAACATTTACGCCGAGATAACCATCACACTGTCTGTATGGAGCAGTCGTATTTTATATTTGCTGTTATAATATTCACACAATATTGAAAACAATCGGGTTGCAGTGGACAAGTTTTGAAGAAATTCGCTACTACCGGTTCGGCGAGAAATTTTCAGGAGGTCCGTGATAAACAGCAAATTCCAATGTGAGTAGAGAGCTTTATGCAATTATGGAAGATATATGTAGGGGAAATATCGCAAGAGATGATTACTGTAAGTACAATGTGGCGCGGTTTTGTTTTTTTTTTATTTGGTCTGTTTCCGTTAATTTTTTCTGACCTGCAGGTCCTGCAGTCTAATTCCGTAACACATATACACTTGCAATGCCTTTATTTTGACAATTCAACAACATTCATTTCGTTATTTACCTTAGAATATCTTTAAAAATCTGTCGGATTGTTATTGCAAATGAAGGGGCAGATATGTAATCTGCTAGGTAAAGTTAGTCGACACTATTCTCGTGAGTTTGTACACACATAGGTATCTGTTCCGGCGTCCGGAATGTCGCGGACTGCGGAAGCCTCTCTAGTGTCTCTCTCATGTATTACTAGCACTTCGCCTGCGACTTCGTTGGCGTGGATTTCGTATTTTCAACACCCCTTCCACCCCTTTAAATTAGATAGAGAATACCACCCTGCAATACTTAATTTTTGCCTAAGTATATCTTAGGCAAAAATAGGGGTACGTAATTGTTGGAAAGGGGTCAAACTATCACGTCCTGGAAGGATTATGTTGAATTACAAGTTGCCCTGTACCTACAGATAGGTAGAGATATTTCATTTAAAACTGCATAAAAATTACTCCACAATTTTTTAATACAATTATTTGAAATATGCATCAGACAGTGGAGAGACGTGCAATTTTAAATGAAATGATTTCTAAATCGGGCTGTTGTTGCAGGTATCTGCATAAGTTGTAGCGCAATACTTTACTAGAGAGTCTTTTAGTTTTAACACTGTGATATACTTAACCGTTATTATTTTATTTTTAACTTAGCTTAGACCAAAACAAAAATGTTGAAACACGTTAAGTCCTACTCTACTCATGGCATGGGCGAATTTTAATCTTTTCTAATCGCTTTGAAAATGAATGAATATAAATCCTAATTGTAACATTTGTAGGTACCTATATATAACATATCAATGTTAGGTACAAACTGAATTATATAGCGTACCTAGGTGGTCATATTCAGCTTACATCGGCCATATATTTCAGCAATATGTATGATCCATTTAACTATAGTAGGTATGTGAATAAAACAACAATTTCCTATAACGTGTCGACTACCCTCCGAAACGTGCTCAGTGGTGCGTGTCTCTCCGCTAAACTTGTTTAGACGAGGACATGTTCTAGTCAAATGTTTGCACTTGTGGCGCCTTACCTAATGGTTCCTTGGCTTTTATCTCTGTAAGCGCTATATTATAAATCAAAAATGCAGCTGGACTTTTTTCCCGATTTTTAACCGTTGCTGCCATAAAATTCAGATATTCTGATTTTTCTCTGAAGCTTTTTGTTCGCTTTGTGTGTTCACAAAAACTCCGCAATCTGTGAAAATCTGTCAATTCTTCATGAAATGTTTGAAATACGTTTTGATTGTCCGAATTTATATGCTCGACGCCATCTACTGTTGGGAGTAGTTCTGGGATAGATTTCTTACAAAGGAAAAGTTTTTAAGTGAAAACAAACTTCATTGAATGTTAGCTTCAAGGTATTATTTTCTTAAACCGTCTTTTCTATTTTACAATGGGAAGTTTAAAAAAAGAATCTGACAGGTATCCCTTTCTCAGTGGCGTATTTATAATCTACCTAGTTTGGTCAATGAGAAAGGGATATCAGGTTCTTTCGATTTCCGCTTCACCAGTGCCTTTGACCATCTGCGCGGTTCCCTTTCATTCATTAGGTACTTCATAGGTTTGAAAAATTCTTCTGCTCAACAACGTAGCTACCGCAATGAACGTAACTGATATGTCAAAATGAAAGGCATTGTGATCGAGTGCCATTGTATGTGTGTTACGCAATTACCCTGCTGGTCAGAAGTCCTGGTACGAAGAAGAAATTGGCCCCCGTTATCTCTCCTTCGGGATTTCTAAAGTTCATAAACCAAATTGTTTTCTTCAGAAAATATTTATATGGCACTTTAGTATGAAACTACATTCAATATAGCATAGCATATTATGGACTTACACAGTGCCTCCACTGCCTCGCTGGTTGTCTTTTTGGTCGCCAGCGCCGGTTGCCATGTTAGCCATGTTCTGAGGGAGGTCGCTCTACATGTTGGGGGGAGGAGAGACTCAACACAGAACTTTACAAAGGTAAAATGTATTGAGGAGGCATGTGTAATATTTAAACGCGGATAATACCAATATTTATTGCCTAAATAAACCCATTTTGTAGGTCCAATCCTGGAATTTGTAAGTAGTAAAATCCTTGAATCGTTGATCAATTCAAAAGTCTTGTATTAGGTTACTTCACTTCTATTAACATCTTCACAGTGTTCTATCAACACTGAGTGATAACACCTACCTATGGGTATTGTGATTAAGCAATACAGTTTTATTATGGTCGTAAACAAAATTAATTCAACCACGAGCATACATTCGTGAATCGGGACCATTCCCGCGGGAATACACGATGTAGACTATACGGTGTTTGAAGTCACGGATTGTGGACATAATTTACTGCATCTATTGTTGTTACCCGCACGCCTAACTGTGCCACGCAATATTTATGACCCTACCTATATTTTCATGGAAGTTTCTCAGAGGTTTCATTGAGCTGCTGTAGGATTTCTAAAGGATGGGTCGAATAAAAGTCACTTTTCACCGTCACACGGGTAACGTATCAATTACTAGAGGCGAGGCTATAAAATGTTTTAGTTTTGTAAACAGAATTCTCATTGTGTAATTTTTTGGAATACTTTTATGGTTAGAAGAAAATAAATTAAATGAATGAATGTATTCGCGATTATTTATATTATTCTATCTATGATTCATTGTCATCTGAGGCTAGTTTTCATCTTATGACCTCATTAGCATTTCAGAGTTCCATCAACAAATGTCAGCAGGATTAAGAAGAAATATTAGTTTATTTGAATAAATTGGAATGTGACATCAAACCTCATGGGTGCTTGGCTCCTCGTGTCCTGGCAGGCCGTCCCTCACGACGTAGTGGATCAGGTCCATGGCTCTCCTCATCTGACAGAACACCGTGTCTCTGTTCTCCCGTGCCGACGCGCTTGATGGGTGCCTCATACATGTCTGTTTATGACAAAATACATTTAAGTAAAATTCATATTAAGGATACATCGCTCTGTGACTGTGGGATGGATGAACAATTTGAAGGTGTGTATAATTTTATAGTAAAATTTCAACGTTATAGTCGGTCCTGTAAACACCACCAAAAAATAGTGGGTTTTAAAATCAACTAAGATTTATAGAGCAGGCCACAGAAATCTGAATAAACGGTAGGACTCTCTTGACCTACAACTCTCTATCTCTCGCCATTGTTTCGAGCCAACGCGTTGCTCGGGAGCCCCAGGCTCGTCTGTCTTAAACAAATATTGAGCTACTCTCAAGACAAAGCGACTGCGGTGGAAACCTCGTCTCCACTATGAATGAAACCCCATCAGTTACCAGTGGGTCGTAAAGGGCGACAGTAAACCAGGAGGACAGTATAGGTTTCACATGAACGGTAGTAAGTAAGTAGTTACGGGTAATATAAACTACCGTTTACCAAATCCACCGAAGGTAGTAAAATACACTGGGAGTGTCTACGGCTCTAGTTGATTGTGCATGCACATATTGGTTTTATTCATGTTTACCTTTTCTTATAAAACATTACCCATTTCGAGTTTAAAGTTAACAAAACAAGTAAGTAAAATATTACGAAAATGTGATAGATTAGTTTGTTTAATCTGAACAGCATTTAAGTTTAAAGTATCACATAATTACATCGTCCACGCGGTTCTCATGTCCGGTGCAATATTTTACCGACATCAAAAAAAGGAGGAGGTGCATTCGGCGAGATTTTTTATTTTTTTCATGTACACCGATGTCTCTGTGATTACTGGGCTGGATCAAGAACGTGATTTTATTCATTCGTTTGGAGTACCCCGCGCGGTGGTCCCGTATACCTACTCTTTATTAACTTTGCTTGATTCGGTACCTAAACTTCTTGAGTTAGATTCAAACTTAGTCTATGTTGATGATGTTATAACTTCTTGTCACTGTTATTTACATAAGTAGCACCTACCTCACGCAATTTTGCACGACTCGTAATGCGGAAGCATTAGAGTGTGCTCTACGATCGAAAAATATTTTTTGCCCCATTTCTGCAACTGTTATTATTGTTACACTCCTGCTAGTACACAGAACCTACTTAATTTATATACCATTGTATAGATGATTAAATGGAGATTAATACTGTACTTTTTACCAATTGATTTAATGCAAGAGAAATGAATAAAACATCAAAATAGTTGAAAAAAAAATCCTGTCCGTCAATTTATGAAGCTTGAAAACATTGTAGCTTGCGATAAAATCAATTAATTGAGTCAATTTTTTTTTAATACATTGGTTTCGGTCATATAAGGAACCCTATTGAAAATGGCTCTTTTATTCAAAGTAGTTTAATTATAATTAATAAAATACTAACTAAAATATAATATCTTTATCTAAATATTTCCAACCTTGATCTATCGTGTTGCCTAGCAACTCACAACGTAAATATCTAAATAAATAGTGTTTGACATTACGTAAGGATTGCGAGGTTAGAAATTTACCCATATTGATGGGTAAAACAGCAGTCAAAACATACTTCATGAAAAGTGATAAATTGTTAATTTTTGTTAGAAACTATGTTTTGAATTTCTTTTTCGTTTATGAATGTGTGTTATGAGGCGTGCACTTTTGGAATTTCCAAACTATTTTTTAATTTTTTTGAATTTTTAAACAGTTTTTAGTGATGGTACGTACGTAGGTATCTACGGACGACAACGAAAAACTTTTTTTTGTAAAAAGAATTTCCAATCCCTATCGAAACTGCATTTGTATGCCGTTCACACAATCGGTTCGTCGCTAATAGCAGTAAAATAGCAACTTGTCAGTCGCTATTGTGGCGGCCTACATTTTTGCGGTCGCCTTCTGCAAATAGTATTGATCGAAATATGAACACGACAGTTAGGTGCACGAACAATAGGGGAGCACACTTATATCGTCCAACCCGTTCATGAATAACTACGTTAAATTTTTATCTCATAGTAATGTACTCTAATCTATACCTACTAATATTATAAAGAGAAAACGATTTGTATTTTTGTTTGTAATGATTATGAAACTCAAAAACTACAGGGCCGATAAAAAAAAAATCACCAGTGTAATGCTATAATTTGCTACCACTGAGTAAATAGGCTCGGGTGAAGCCGCTGGCGGAAGCTTAGTAGTAAAATATAAATTAGGATGATTGCGTTAGTATTATAAAATTCTCGGTAATCATTCTAATTTATGGCTTTCCTTACCGAGATTGCAGTGCCAATGATTTACAAATGGCTTTACGTCGATCGTGAATAATTATCCTACCTTAGAATAGTTCACACTCAATATAAATTACTTTGCAGAGTACCTACGATCACGGCACGAAGTTTGTGCATTATACCTCTGGCTCACAGTCATACTTGGCGGAAGTCGAGAAATGCGACATATGTGGTGTAAACTTGTGTACCTCGTTGCGCAGGATTAAATTGTTCTACCTACTACAATTATTCTAATGAAATAGGTACTGCATGCAATGTGCTGTTAAAAGCGAAATGTCACGAGGAAAAGGCAATAAGGCTCTTTGTTTAGATTTAAAAAAGGCATCTCTGACTATTTAGTTATAGTTTCAAATGTGGACTTTGTCGCACTAGTACGCAGTGGCGTATTTTAAGATTCAGCGCCCTGGGCCTGTAAGGTTTGCCGCCCCATAAATTAACGAAAAAAAGCAAAAATTTTAATATTATAATTTAAAACCCCAGTGTGTGTCCATTGAAAGACTTTTTCATGAAATCATGACATTTGAGAACAAATATAACTACCTATACGAGTTATAATTATTCTAACGATTTTAATTCTGTAAATACATTTGTTAGGAAGTGTATAGCTAGCTACATTCTAGCAATATTCCTCACAATCGGATAAAGTGCCAAAGCAGTGGCGCTACCTAGACCCGTTTATAGTGCCGTAACCTTCTTTGTACGAGGTGGGCAAGCTCTTTGAGAGTCATTGCAGACCGTCTCGTCGGGCGGCTAGTGCGAGAGAGGCCGGATTTGGCGGAGAGCCAGTTTGGTTGCCGCAGGGGGAGGTCTACGGTGGACGCCGCGGCAGACAGGGAATGCTGTGGCCCGAGGTGGGGTCGTCTTGGCAGTGTCTCTAGACATCGCCAATACCTTCAATACCCTGCCCTGGAGCATCAATGAGGCACTCCAGTATCACCAGATGCCGACCTACCTCTGTCATGTGGTCGAGGCCTATTTGACGGTCAGGGCCGTCATCTACCCCAGTCACGAGGGAGAATGGAACCGGCGAGAGATGTCTTGCGATGTCTCACAGGGATCGGTCCTGGGTCGGCATCTGTGGGATGTCGGATACGACTGGGTTCTGCGCGCCGACCTGCTAGCGGCGTCAGTGTGGTTTGCTACGCTGACGACACGTTGGTCCCAGCGCAGGAGAGGTCGCACCAGGCGGAGGCCGAGCGTCACGCGGGGTAGCAACAATCGTTGATAGGATCCGTCAATTGGGACTCGAGGTAGCCCTGCACATTTGCGAGGCCATGTGTTTTCATGGTCCTCGGTACACGCCACATTCGGGTTCTCAAATAACGGTAGAAGGGGTTCACATCGGCGTTGAGTTGACGATGAAGTAGTTGGGACTCGTCCTCGACAAGCAGTGGAAGTTCGTGGAGCATTTCCGGCGTTTGGCTCCCAGCCCCAGCCCGCTCCAGTCTGGGAAAGGTGAAACGCCTAGGTGTCACCATTGTGTGGATCGCCCGTAGGACACGGTGGAGCATACGGTGGAGGCCTGCTCGGCTAGGGCGGAACACCGCCTGTGTTCTCGTGGAGGCGTTTGGTAGCAGTGACCTCTCGCGTCCGGCCCTGGTACAAGCCATGGTACGGAGCGAGAGGACATATATGGGAGACAAGGGAGAGGCAAATTAGGCGCCCTCATGCCCCTAGTCGCCGCTGGACACGCCCTGGGCGTCGGGAATCCATAGCCGATTTCCGGCCACCGTAGGCGCGGGCTTGCGGATGGTGAGCAATGCTCGCTGCCGATAAAGGACAGGCCCGGCTCGACGGCGCGTTTTGTTCCACACGCGCTTTTAAGAAATGTCAGCACAACGGGGTCCGCTAGGGCCGATGCCGGCCAGGGTCGCGGGAAAGTCCGAAAGGGATACCATGGCCCCTGGCAACACACGGGCAACTGAAGGAACACGGATGGGTTTTAGTCAGTAAGAGTCTGACCCGCCCTCCCGCGCCGCCTAGAGCAGAGGTTATTCCATAATTTCCCACCCAAAAACAAAAAAGCATTGCATTGTCATTTGGCGTTTTGGTTGAGTGGTAGCACAATAAAACATTTTGTGTATGGACAAAAGGCAATGTTACTACTGTTACTAGGAAAACTTTAGATGCAAGAGCGAGCGTAGCGAGCTTGGGACTTGGGGCACCCTGACTCGGACAGGTTAGGCTGCTCCGCCCCTCACAGCCTACCGCCCCGGGCCATGGCCCTTTTGGCCCTAGGGTAAATACGCCACTGCTAGTACGGAAATGCAAAATAAAGAGCACGCGTTTAAAACACACTGTAATTATTGTGAACCTAAAACCGGTGCAATAGGAGCCACTTTCCAAGAAAGTATGTTGAATAAGATTTTTATCAATTTCAATTTTTCAAACGTCTAATATAGATCGGTGGAAAAATTAAAGTCTTGTAAAATATGTCATGTGAATGGTTGGCGGAGGCATCGGAGTGCCGCGCGGTCGGCGGCGGTCGCACGGAAGCGCTGACAAATTGCTAGCTTTGCCATCACACAGCTGACCGCGATTGTTCACTCACCCTCCTCATGACACACTTGACACTGCAATATATAGCAAGTCTTTCTTTTTAAAAAAACGTATACGTAGAAATGGCGTGCATAAACGCCGATATCACAACCAACGCTTTGTGGTTCCGAATTGGGTTTGGAACCTACATAATTGATAGGAGGAGCGGCGGCCAAGCGACAGAGCTACCTAATTTATGCGAGCCACGGGACACACACACACCGGACACTTGGATTGCAAATTTATTACTGTTTATTGGTGTTAATAACGGGCCCTCCTACATAAAGCTGTTTTATTAAGGGCTTTTCAATTCAATGATTGCGCGCACGAGTTTAATCTGATTTAGCTATCATGTTCGGTGTGTTCTTGATGAAGAGTGATAGCTGTTGAGAATACACGTACAATGGTAACAGATTCGGTCTGCGATACAAATATGTATAATGAGTGTAAAAAGACGCTTAACAAAGCCGAGAGTCGTTTTATATTTCTTCCCTATATTGTGATCATGTTTATGTACTAGATCATAGTTGAGAACCTCCTGTATCTCACATAGATATTGAAGGTCAAAGTTTGAACTATTTTTGACGTTTATTTACGAAATCAGGTTTTAGCAAACCCTCATGATATTACCTCACTTTCTTATACTTTCAAAATGCCTATGTTTACCAAAATTCTACCGAAACCTAAAAAAGGAACAATTAACCTATTTCCGTGGTTGCATTTAGATTGAACGTGTAATTTCCTTGACCTTTTTACGAGAGTTGCTAAAGAGTTTTCGTAAATGAGCAAGCAATGTTGATCGAATAAACGTTGAGGGTTATGAAGTTTGAAAATGTCGCGTTACCTTGGAGGAGGTGAGTAGCATAAGAGTGGACCGTTCGAGGACGTTTCTTGCTGCGGCCACTTGTGCTCTTCTCCTCTCGTCGCGCAGGTCTGCTCGTCTCTCCGCCGTGAGCCTCGCTAGCTCCACCATACCTCCGCCAAACTCCGTGAACGCGCGCACAAACTCCGCGAAGTTCGACACCGACTCCAACCGGTCCAGGGTTCGCGCCACCTGTCGCATAAAACGCGCAATAACAACAACTGAGGCCAAAGGACAAGGTTATTCTGTCCAGCCAACAAACTACGGAACGCAAGGACGAAGTTATCCCACAAAGCTACGAAATTCTGTAATAGATAACTGCCGCATGAGATACGACATACGAAACAGTTTAACCGCACTTGCTACACATTTGTGCAGTGAGCCATTTTACTCACGAAGTTATCCCATAATTTCGGGCGTTAGTCGAATTAACAAATTATATACATGTTTCGTGTGTTGGTCCTAAACGTGCTTTGCATCAATACAGAACCTTGCTGTACATCGCACACGTCTCTACAGAGTAAGCAACTCGTTCGTGGGTGAATGTATTATACGCTTTATAACAAACTTCCCATTGACATTCGAAACTTACCCATTAAACGATTTAAAAACTGTGTTAAAACCAAACTTATGAATAAAGGGTACTATACAATTTCAGATTATTTAGAAGATAAAAAGCTTGGGATTGAGCTGCTCGCTCTGCTAAGCCTTGTGATAAAACCATAGAACTTTACGTTTTAATAATTATGTAAAATCATCAAAGTATACCAGTCTTATACACATTGACATTGTTGAATGCGATCCAGTCATTCTGATACCAACCCTAAAATGACATGATTACTTTGTAAAGTATTATATTATTTCTAATTATTGTGAATATAATTAATATCTTTATTCAAATAATTACAAGCCATAAAATTAGTACAGTTTTGCTTAAATGTAAATTATATTCCTACGGGCGCTTGTACACGGTAAGAAAATTTACCGTGTCTGCGGCAGACAAGACAAATTCTTCGTGTACACGACAAGAATTTTGTCTGTTCTACACACGAAAACTTTTCGTGTCTTCCTCAGACAAGACCAATCGGAACGTGTACACGACACGATTTTTTTCGTGCAGTCGTCAGTCGGGCGTAGGGCGCGCAAGTATTAACAAGTCTGATAATCTATATCGTTTATTTATAAAAATGTTAACTACAAAGCAAAAACGAATGATAATTGCATATTATTATTATAACAAAATGAAAAAGGAAACAAAAAACAAGAGACTTTACTGGCTGAACACTACTACTCCGCCCCCCACCGCTCCGCAACAACGTTCGCCACGTCGCGTCGTGTCTTGCGCAGACAAGATTTTTTTTCGTGCACCGCTGCGAGCAGTGTACACAGTTATTTTCTAGTTACGAGTGTTACGACACGAATTCTTGCGTAGGCCCGGCGTATTTACTTACCGTGTACAAGCGCCCTAAGACTTACGTGCCTGAACTAGGTAATCCTGTGTTTCAGGCGAGAAGAGCTAAAATACAAATATTAAATTATAAATAAATAATAATCAATAGGTTGACAATAGATCACTAATTATATGTTGAGTAGCTTAACTCTTAGTTTCTAAATTTTTAAATTACTTAACGTAAGTGAAATCTGTACATAAATTCACTTTAACACAGTTAGTAAATTCTCTGTATCTTCGTAGGACATACTTTGGAGAGCATCCTTGAGAATTCTCTTACAGTTTGTGTAGATTCTCTTACAGAATGTGATGACTATGTGGATATTATTCCTCTTTTTTCTCTCTCATTTAGTTTAATTATGGTCTGGCAGTTTGAGTAGTTGATGCGGCCTACCCAAATGTCCTTTCTTTGGTACTGTTCGTCGAATCGAGCTCCTTAAGTTCTGAGTTGAGCTCCACGATTACTGACAAATGCTTGCACTGACTGGACAGGTCCATTCAAATCTGTGTGGTTCTTTCCTCAAATGACCATTTCAGACACTAATCTACAATGGTCCTCATATGGCCTGACCAAGATTATGTCTAGACTTTAAAAAGAGACTGTGAGTTTGTTTCGGCCTTTCTTCTCAGAGTAATCAGATAGGAAACACCGAACTCATCTAGCTTATTTTCATTTATTTTTTTATATGACCTGTAAAAGTGATTTCACTATCCTATTTACAGAATAAACAATTTCATTTCATTTCTTTTATTAATTAACTAGACGAAAGCCACCGTGTGACCAATTAATCACGAATGTCGAAGTTATTTCAGAAAAAAATCTTTATTGTTAACTTAGAATTGATAAGACTAATTAGAACTAAAACATAGGAATTGCATGGTGTTCCTTTTCGATTTATTAAAGGACATTTTGGACCAACACACGAAACACGAATCAAACGAACTTAGGACCTGTGCGTAAAGTTCGATGTAAAATATATCTGAACTGTTGGTATTACCGTACTTAACCGACAAATAGGTCAAGGCCTTACTTCGGTACGGAACTCGGAGGTAGAACGTTGATCTACGAGTAATTCGGGTTAGATGGCATTTCCATATAACTTTGTCCATTAATCGCTTATAATTAGATAACGGATTTCAAAGTTATTATTGGTACCGTACTAACTACGGTTTAATCTGCTTGATTACATTTGATTTCTATAGTTTGAAAACACTAACAGTTTAGATTATGGCTTATCATATTAAATACCCATTCTATGTTCCGACTACTTTTTGTGAATATCTCTCACTTGTATTTGAATCAATGTTGTGTCGATCTATAAATGAGGCGATTTAGGCACGGGTCACACAGAAGGGACGTGGGACGAGGACGGGACGCAGACGTGGCGTCCCTTTCACTTGTCTTCAGTATTCTTCATACAAAATGTATTAACGCGATCTGGCACAAAACATACAGAAACGACAAGATGCATGCGCGTCGCTTTACCATCTGCATTCTACTGCCGCATCTGCGTCCCATCGTCGTCTTACATCCCTTCTGTGTGGCCCGCGCTTTACTAACGCATTATTAACTACCCAGTTTGTGATTGGTTGCGTCGTTTACCGACCGCCACTGAAATACTAGTTTTGTGACGTTCTGCTTACTCATTAGTGATTTATTTTATTAAACTTTTCACACTCAAAAGGTACAAAGGCGGATTTGTAGGTATGTGTGCCATGACCTTTAGAAACGGAAAAAACAAAAGACAAAATGAAATGACAGATTTTAGAAACATTTCTACTGCGCGAACGAAATTCTATGGCGTGATGTCAAAAATGAAGAAAATATTCTCACTTTGTAAGTATTGAAAGCAATAGAAAGAGAATATGCTACAAGGATCTTTTGGCGCCTGAATGACATTGACAGGGGGGCGTAGTTGGTAAACATTTGTGAAATTGTCACAGAAATTGTATTGACAAAACGATGGCGGCGTTAGTTCCGATTTTGGCCACGCGCCAATAGAACCTTGTACCGTTGTATAAACCTGTTGTCGCAGCCATCTGGTTAAATTAGTCAACTAATTGAACGCCTATAGGTCGTTAATTAAACGCCGGTATGCAATTGGATGCCTAGGCTGATTATAGTTAATTGAACTAGAATCATTAAACGTTTAACAACTTGGCGTATTGAAAGTCACCCCTTTGAAGATGACTGACCAAGACAGCCAAGTGGTTCAAATGGTGAAAAAAAATCTGCGAGCAACTTGGAAGTAGCGCTAGCCGGCCGCTACCGTGGCACGGCTTGCTGCGCTCGCTTGACTCGCGCGCGGTTAGTGACAGGTCTAACCTAACCTATGTCACCCAGATTAACTAAATGATTACACGACATTCAGTCATCTGGTTAAACGTTGCGTTCAATGACTTGGCTAGTTGTCCTTCAGCTATCTCTATCTATCTAACAGAAATATAATTTGTAGGAGAGGGATATTTCATAAGCTAAGCAGCAGTAACGACATTATCAAAACATCAACAGTCAATCGCATCACTTGACGCTTCTCTCTCTCTCTACGCTTCCGCAAAATTTTTACGCGTCGATAATTTTCATACCAGAAGTTGGGCGACAGTTTGTTTGTAAAGTACAAGTGGGCAAAGTTTGTCATTGCACTCGAGGCGGGATTGTAACCCAAGCCAAATGACCACGCGTCTCAAACGAACTTTTTTATCACACTTGCGAGGAAAAAATAAATCATAACATAACAAACCGCTCGATGGGATTTTCGGCATTCAAAAATCCACACAATCCTCACTTCCAACAATCCTTTTGAAAACTTCATGAAATTCAATTTTGAGAATGCCAAAAAATAGTCAAGAAGTAGTTATAAATAGTCACCAAAGTTAAAAAAATAGTCGCATTAAGATTCCGAAGTTATAGCTATAAGTTGGTGAGGATTGTGGGGTGAACGTCTCCACACAATCCTCACCTCAGTGCAAGCAAACGGCTGGGAGTATCGACTTGGTTTTGATTCCAAAAAATTGTCAATAAATAGTCGTAACGCTATGCCAAATCTCGAGAATAGCCATTAAGAGGTTCCAGAGATATAAAGGTGTCTTGGTGAGGATTACGTGGTGAGCCTTTCTCGCCAGAATCCTCACCTGATTACCGCGGAATGCTTACGTTTTTTCATTTGAAGTTGGTGTCAAAAAATAGTCAAGAAATAGTGGTCTCCAACCACCATAATTTCGACCTAGTTTATTATGTAGAAGTATGTTAAATTTCCATGTAAACTTCTACATAGGTACATTATGTTTTGGTACAGTCGCGAATACTTAAATTGCAAATCTATTTTAATATTCTTGTATTTAATTGACGATAATAAAATATTGTAGTTACTTACGTATTTATTATTTCTGTCAGAGTTTAATAAATACCAATCTACCTGTACATAATATTCCTCCAATTTTAAATATGTTTCTTGCTATTTCATTTAGACATTTCCTTCCGGTTGGTTTTATGAGTTAACTGATTTCACAAATGAAACTGAACGCGATCAGCATTTCTAAAACGCGTTCAAGAGCTATCAGTGTCAAAATTGTTATATTTCAACGCGTTTAGATGTGCTGAACGCGTTCAATTTCACCGGTTTAATCCGCACTAAGTCTTTATTTCAGATTAATTTTATTGTAGTATGAGTAATTAAGACTATCTCTACCTACTTACCTATTATTAAAATACCTACAGATATTCATTATAATTTTATATTGTCTACTTTGTGTATGATATATGGATGGTAGAATATTTACTTTATAGTTACTATACGTGCTCAGTAAGCACCATTATACTTTTTTTAAATGAGGTAGAATATATATGTACGTCATCATTACTGTTGAACAAATGTGTGGATCGAAAAAATGTATGAAAATTCATGGTTAACGTGCTGAGCAGGCAGAAAAGGTATATGAAAATCCATTGTTAACGTGCTGTTTTTTTTTAATTTTGGGCAATTCAGTAACTAATTATAGTATAATGAGACATAAGACAAACAAGTTTTTAAAATCCGCAAAATGATACTGGCCATCTTAATTATTGTTTTACGAGTTTACGATCGAATAGTTTTGTTAGGAAAATTAAACATGTTATATAGGTACTTAGTAACAGAAATCATGATATTCTGTAAATTCAGATATAAAGATAATTATATACCCGGCTTCGCAATAATTCTATACTACACTTAAACCTTCCTTATGAATCACTCCGTCAATTGGTGAAAATCACATGAAAATCCGTTCGTTCCTTCGTTTTTGAGTTTATCGCGTTCAGACAGACGCGGCGAAGGGATTTTGTTTTATAATATGTTATGATTATATTATTCATTATTATATATAAAACATAGTTAAAATACCTACCTAAAATAGCTACATAACTAGCAATAATACAAACAAAAAATTAGTTGACCACTACAAATACGTACATAATAAGGAGAACATTCACGGTCCATACATTTTTGGGCTAAATGTGAAAGTGCCGGCCAAACAAAAAAAAAGTTATATTCTGTTAGAACATGTTATTCTCTTCACTTTTTACTATGGGACCAAATCTGTAGGGCCATTCCCTGCGCTGATATACGTCTTTGTAAAATACTTTTTTCAGTATGTTTTAGTTAAGAGAATAACAGTAGTCTAATTATAATAATAGCTTTTTATGGCAGTAATCATTACAGTCATCATCTTTTATTGTGAAACGAAGGTTCTAGGGTTATTCTCCACATACTTACAGTATGAGAAATCGTTTTTTTTTTTCGACAGTACTATTATTTGCTGATTGAAATAGTTATCACTAGTATTAACTGGTTTTAGATCTATTTCATCATATCAGCCGAAAGACGTCCACTGCTGGACATAGGCCTCCCGCAAGCCCCGCCACTTTGATCGATTCTGTCTGTGCTTCCCGCATCCAGCGGATTCCTCGGGCTTTTACTAGGTCATCGGTCCATCTTGTGGGAGGCCTTTCAACGCTACGTCTTCCGGTACGCGGTAGCCACTCCAGAATCTTTGGCCCCATCGGCCATCTGGTCTGCGAGCAATGTGTCCAAGCAAGTTTAGCAATTCTTCGGGCTATGTCGGTTACCCTGGTTCTCCTGCGGATCTCTTCATTTCTGATTCGTTCACGTAGGGAAACTCCAAGCATAGCCCTCTCCATTGCTCTTTGGGTGACTTTTAGCCTTCTGATAAGGCCCATTGTGAGCAACCACGTTTCAGTGCCATAAGTCATCACTGGCATCACGCACTGGTCAAAGACTTTCGTCTTGAGACACTGTGGTATCTGGGACGAGAAGATTTATTGCGTAGCTTCCCGAACGCTGCCCAGCCGAGTTGGATTCGACGCTTGACCTCTTTCTCGAAGTTGGACCTACCTAGCTGGACAGTTTGTCCTAGGTAAAAAAAAAAACTTTTCTACAGCTTCGAGCGTAGCGTCTCCGATCTTTATGAGAGTGGGTATTACATGGGCATTTGTTTATTTATTTATTTAATTTAATGCACAATGTACACAACCAATTTTACACGCTAAGCTTAAACTAGTGAGTACATGACCCTGTTAGGGCGCAGCAAGATAACTTAAACTAATATTGCAGAAGAGGTATCTAGATTTATCCAATTACATAAATATCATTAGGAATTAAATATTAAATTAATTAAATTTATATCTAACATTTCACTTCATATACTTAATAACAAATTGTCTGAGTGTGTTAAAGTTTAAATTAATTAATGAAAATTAGTTAAATAAACCAAACATAACTTGATTATTAATAAATAAATTTGACATGTCCTTTGTCTTGTCCATGTTAATTTTAAGACCAGAGGGGGTCTTGGAGGCTCTACTGAGGTCATCGAGCAGTATACTGAGGTCCTCCATGGTCTCAGCCATGATAACTATATCTTCGGCAAACCGAAGAATAGTGATATACTCGCCATTGATGTTGATGCCTAGTTCTTTCCAGTCCAGAACCATGAAGACATCCTCCAGTGCAGCGGTGAACAGTTTCGGAGATAACGTCTCCTTGTTTCACACCTCGCTGCAGAAGGATAAGTTTCGAGGTCTGGTCGTGGAGTCGGACTGACATAGTGGCGTTTTCGTATAGGCACTTTAACACCTCGATGTACCGATAGTCGATCTGGCACTGTTGAAGAGACTGCAGTAGAGCCCATGTCTCGAACGAATCGAAGGCTTTCTCGTGATCCACAAACGTTAAGCAGAGAGGCAGGTTACTCTTTGGTCTTCTGTATAACCTACCGCAGCGTATGTATGTGGTCCACGGAGCTAAAGCCTTTACGGAATCCGACTTGTTCGGGAGGCTGGAAGTCGTCAAACCTGCGCGCGAGACGGTTCGTGATGACTCTTGAAAACAGCTCAGCCCAGCTTCTTAAGCAGGGCATTGTCGCCTTTTTTAAAGAAGAGTACCACCACACCTCTGTTCCATGCCTATGGCGTTTTATGGACATAAAACCAGTTAATACTACCTATTTCAATCAGCTTAGACTAGTGCTATAAAAAAAAACTTTATTTCGCATACTGTAGTTATGTGGAGAATAACCCTAGAACCTTAGTTTCACAATAAAAGAGGATGACTGTAATTATTACTGCCATAGATAGCTATTATTATAATTAGATTACTGTTATTCTCTTAACTAAAACATACTGAAAACAGTATTTTATAAAGACGTATAACAGCGCAGGGAATGGCCCTACAGATTTGGTCCCATAGTAAAAAGTGAAGAGAATAACATGTTCTAACGGAATATAACTTTTTTTTTGTTTGGCCGGCTCTTTCACATTGGCCCCAAAATGAATGATGTCCTTTGTGCTTGGCTGTACTCGACTCAAAAATGTATGTAGAAGTTTATATGGAAGTTTAACATACTTCTACATAATAAACCAGGTCGAAATGATGGTGGTTGGAGACCACTATTTCTTGACAATTTTTTGACACCAAATTCAAATGAAAAAACGTAAGCATTCCGCGGTAATCAGGCGAGGATTCTGGCGAGAAAGGCTCACCACGTAATCCTCACCAAGACACCTTTATATCTCTGGAACCTCTTAATGACTATTTTCGAGATTTGGCATAGCGTTACGACTATTTATTGACTATTTTTTGGAATAGAAACCAAGTCGATACTCCCAGCCGTTTGCGTAGTGTGGAGACGTTCACCCCACAATCCTCACCAACTTATAGCTATAACTTCGGAATCTTATGCGACAATTTTTTTAACTTTGGTGACTATTTCTTGACTATTTTTTAGCGTTCTCAAAATTGAATTTCATGAAGTTTTCAAAACTGAGGATTGTGTAGTGAAGGACACCAAAATTCCTTACAAACTTTCATCATGAATTTTCGAAAATGCTTTCTTACTGCTCACTTTTTTTGTATAAGGAACTCTTGTGTAAAATTTCATGCTTCTGGACCCAGCGGTTTAGGTTGTGCGTTGTCTGTGATTTTCATTAGTAAGAAGATTAGAATTACCTTATCCTTAGCCAGTAGTAGCTGTCGCACGACGACCATGTCTGCCAGCAGCAGCACCCTGGTGACGGCGGCGAGCAGCGCACGCGCCGCCGCCACCATGCCCGCGCCGTCTGCGCCCGCGCACACGCGTTCGATCGCGCGACCTGCACGACAAAGGAAACTGACCTTTAGTTATGTGGACAAACCGTATTATTTATGAAGTATTCCTGTAAAAATGCCGCAGATAATATATAGTAAAGGACGCTTGAATCGTCCTGATAGTGCAGTGCAAGTTCGATATCGTAATTCTGAAAAGGTGACGTCTTTTGATTGGATATGATGCTGATGAGTGAGAAAAGTATTATTGTAATAACGCGATGGACATAATAATAGATATTAATAAATGTGAACTATTGGATATTACACTCTACAGAATTTTTATTATGCCGTTGCTTGGTCCCAGCTGAGATTTATGGATGTAAGTATTAAACTTTACTATGGAACAGCTGATTTTATTTTCACGATTTCAAAGTTTGTCCCACAGTAAAATTTATTCAGTTCGATGCCGATGGTCTAAAACACCTCTTAAAATTTCTAAAGTCAATTTTTTATTACCTTATATATTTTCTTTTGTATAATGTACAAGTATGCTAATAATGCCGTGCTTTACTTTAAGGTAACATTGACTTGATTTTTTGAAGGTACGTCCAAGTGACCCTGCCCCATAGCGCGGGGCCTGTATAGAATTTTGGCCTGACTACGCACAGACTAAACTGCTGGATCTACTAGAAGCATGAAATTTTGCTCATGAGTTCTTTAGGTATATAACAAAGGTGGGAAGAATTTTTGAAAATTTATCCTCTAGTTAAATAGGGGATGAAAGTATGTATAATAGAAGTTCGTCATTTATGCCGGTTTATACAGGGTTATTTGTAAAACACCAACAACCTCTTAAGGGGTAATTGTACTCATCATTATGAACAACTTTCACTATGGGACCAAAGTTGAAATCGCGAAAAAAATATCAACTGTTCCCTACATTTACCTATGTTCTCATATCTTGTCAAAATGTTGGTGTATAATACCTACATTTCTTTTGTTATTTCGTTAAACAACGACCCAAAAGCTTTCTTTTACCTTGGCCATAGGCTAAGTATTGCCATACAACGTGGCTCTGCAGCCAGTCTCTTGGGTACATTATCAGTCGACAGCGATGCGGACGATTTTTTCGACGCCATATTTTAGTTTTTTTATAGTTAGGTTAGGTTAGGTTATTATATTATTTAATTTTTTTGTTAGTTAATTTAGTTTATCCAGTGTATTATACATTGATAACATCAAATTCGTAACAAAATTAATTCGAAAGTTTAGCACACAGCTCTGAACAGTTATCAATATATATTAAGTTTACTTATTAATCTTTAGCTAGGTATGTAATTTTATGTCTTGGCAACGGAGACGTTGAGGCGGCATTCATTTCAGAGGTATTAAATTCCCGACCAGCTTGTGACGTGTTAAATTATTTGTAATGAGTTTCCATGCTGAAATTGCAAGGTAATACCTCCGTAACTTAAGAGGGCGTACAACGGTACACTAGCGCCACTCCTTTAAAAAAATATTATCTTGTGACTGAGAAGGAATTATGAATAACGGCTGATAAGGACCCTTGTTAAGTGTGTCTAGAATTTTCCAATACCTTTTATAAAGTTTCATATTGAGACAAGAAGCATCAAAATTCGATCTTAAGAAAACCGGCCACATTCCTCTAAATCGTATCTATTTTGTTGCTTCGTGTCTCAACATGAAACTCTAAATTATATTTTGTTGCTTACTGTACGGTTGTACGCCCTCTTAACTACTCTTAAGCATATTGTGGGCTTTTGTGGGTAGGTATGGAAAGTTACATGCGGTGAAAAGAAAGAAAGAAAAATAATTTTATTTGTCACAGAAACACGTGCATAAAAAAAAAATATATGATAATAAGTTCGAGCAGAACAAGAAAATAAAAACAATAGGTAGATTTAAATTGACGAACTCATAACAGAAATACGGTGCACCTTATATACCTTGTCGCCGTCTAACGAGTTTCTGAAGACCAGTGGGAAAATCTTAAAATAAATTTGCCAGACTAGTACTTCCGTTAGTGTCCGACCGAAAATGGATTTACAGTCGAAAACGAAAACGGAAAAAAATCTGATTTACGGCTTGGTCGAAGCTTGGACTGTTTTATGGCCGAAAACGAAAATATGGCCAAATCATGATTTTTTTGGCCGCAAATGACCGAAAACGAAGCTTTGGTCGGTCACTAATTTCCGTATTTACTAACACCCGGCAACACCTAAATGTGCTAATATTAATTACTATTGCATTTTCAACTCTTGGCGCAGAGCCGAGCGTTGAAAATCCAACACTGCAGTTTTTATTAGGCATTTTATTTTGTAATGCTTTTAATGCTTCTGTGGTAGCTTAATTAGGCCTTCTTATCATGATGAGTTAATAAGGCCTGTGTGACACAGGTATAGTATCCTTTTAGTGGCGGCTGAACTCAAAGCCGCCAGATGAAACAATGTCTAATATAGAGAGAAGTGTAATTTACACTTCTCTTTATGTTATTGCGTTTCCGTGGCATAATTTCCGAATGCCAAAAGTTTGATCAAACTCTTTTCATTCATTCCAATTTATACCTTACGGTGGAGTACCTGTATGCCTGTATGAAGTTTTGTCCTTTTCAGATCTCAATCTATCTAAATAAGTTAGAGTGAGAGAGATGTGAGAGAAAGGAATTGAGAATTATGTCTTTATTTACATTTTTAATGTTTTTGGTGGGATTCAAATGTTAAGTAAGCTGTAAACTAGGGAACTTAGATAAACATAATAATATTTTCTTTGATTAAAATTATGCAATTAAATTAATGCAACATCAAGTCAAGGTGGGGAAATATTAATAATTACTGAAGCATAAAGGCTCATGTAGACGTGCGACGCGACACGAACAATACAATATCTAAGAAAACTTCACGGTATAACAACACCCGGTGTCGCGTCGCGCTAGTCTGCAAGGGAAATAAAGGGGTTTGAAGATTTTGGCCCTAAAATCAGCCACCATTTTGATTTTTTTTCAAAATCGAGGTGCACAATAAATGTCATATATTTGGATAGGGGACACTTATACAAACATAAAACTTCATATACAATACCATCATAAAGCGTCACGTTTCTGAGATATTCAAAGATAAAAATAACAATTGTTACGAATTTATTTATATATGTTGTAGTTACTTAATGTTGATTAAGTTATTTACACATGAATTAATTGAATACACCTCGAGGATAAAACATAAGGTTTTTTAATCATATTCGGTACAAATAATATCATCCAAGAAGGCAGCGGGAGGTCGAATAAGATTTAATTGGTGTCACGACCATGCTATGCACCATCTACTACTTATACGATATAACACACGTCCTCATTCGGCGGAGGGTATACATTTATATTTTTGTCTCTTTCGCTCTTAACTAAAATATTACCTATACATGATGCAATTATGTTTTCATAGTTCAATATACTTACCTGAAGGGAAAAAAATAAATAAAATCCTTGTTTCAGGTTTAAGTTTTTGACTTATATTTCGGTGAATAACTCCGAAACCTGACGCTTTAGGATATTATGTCATATGACATTTTTTGTTTGTATAAGTGTCCTCTATCTAAATATATAACTTTAGATTTTTCCGCGATTCTGAAAAAAAAACAAAATGGCGGCATCATGTTAGGGCCACCCTCCATACAAAAATCTTCTAACCCCTTTAACTTGAAATTGCTTCAAGTTCCTTACATAAATTAAGGAGGAGAATTGAATGAACGGACGAGCGATTGATGAACATTGGGGTAAAGTCAGTGAAGTAAAGTGCAATCAAAAGTGTACGTATTTTGTGTGGGTACACTGGGTACCCGTGTGTGGCTCGAGTATTATTGTCGGGGCCGGGACTCACCGGACCCCGGTGCAGCGGTGGTGGGCGTCCGGCCGACCCCACCGAAAACTGACGGTAATGAAGGTTGCCACCCTCTACTGGATTATCCAAAAAGTTTACACCAACGAATAAACCGCCCATATTATTGCTACTATGTTCCGATTTCAAAAACTATTTCAAAAAGTAATATCGGAAGCTTTTGTTCAGAGATAGGGTGTTCTTTATTGTATGGCACTATTGGCTCCGGCTACAGAATATAGTTCGTACATTATGGATCCCGCCAATGCTGCAAAGCATAAATGTGCAAAAAGGCCAGGTTTATTTTATTTTATCGACAGTTTTAACAATAGATAGTTGCTTTTTTATAGGAGACGGACAATAACGTGATTATTGATCGACTTGAACTGGCAGACATTATTTAAAAGATAATTTTGTCTTCATTGTTACTTTTTATCGAAAGATCTCAATGACAATACGTACCTTTAATCATAATAATATATTTGTAGTCAACTCATGTCCATTTTCCGAGAAGGGGTTTACAAATACAACGTAATGTGAGTTCGTAGAACTTGGTGCTACGATGTGCTACGTTATGCTACGATGTGCTACGCTCTGCTACGGCAGTGACATAGTGGCATAATTAATACGAGCTATACATTATTACGTTATAGGTTTATGTTCTCTATTCTGTGTGTGAGTGAGCTAGATTTAAGTCGTTTTTTAAGATAATGCCGTTTCTGTTACATAATACTTACTTATGTAAAAAAGTAAAGTTAGCAGGCAGAACCTGGAGTAGAATCGCCAGGGACCGAACAGCATGAGCAGCAGAAACGGCTGGAGGAGGACTTTATTAACGCTATCGCTAGCTAGGTCTTGTAACAGTTGTATGAAATGGAAATGTATGGTATATAACACGACCTCTTGTGTAAATTTGATAAATAATTAATTTACGCAACTACACCTACCTGGTCACCAATTACTAAATATAAAATAAAATAATAAAATACACTTGACCGTAGCATAACCCCGAAAACTTATGAATATAAAAAATAAAAATAAAAATTATATAATATTAATATAAAAAATATGATTTCAAGTAAAAAATCCCGACTATTGTAGTGTTTCCACCAGCTAAAAAAACAACTGTATATTTCGACGGGACGCGCAACCATCCCGCGCGGGCTCAGTTACTTACCAATCGATATCGGAAAACGATATCCACATCTAAATGAAGACATTAACATTTGCAGAAAAACTGGTTACAGAGCGAAACTCTTTCGAAATTTCACAAATCCTCTGGAAATCGCTCACGGCCGATTGGAGCGGCAATCGGTCTTAAATGAGATTAATAAAGGGGCGCCAATGTGGATCCGAGAGATTCGTGCACCTATGTCCTACAATTTATTATGTCTTTGACACTTTTGCGTCTAAGCCCCCCGTCGTTGATTCTATTGGGTCGTTTTCGTTACTTTAAATAAGCGAATAGGAATAACAATGTTATTTTTGGAGGATGTTCAAAAAATAACATTTTAATGCCTTTTCGCTTTCATGCAAAGCCTGTCAGTTCATTTGATTCGTTTCACGTTTTGTTTTTGGAGGAAATAAATTATTATTTGGGATGAAAATGTTCAAACGTGGTGCATTTAAATTGCACGCACTCGATATATTATTTACTGTATGATTATATCTTTGTTTGTAGCACTACTATTGGCACATTCTTGAATTAAGCCGCGTGTTTTTATTAAGCGACAACTCGGCTCCTCGGAAAGAACATAAAGGCCTTGTTCCCGGCTGCCATTTGTAGAACTTTAACAGTCGTCCGAAACTCTGTCGTCAGAAGCCCGAAAGTCTGTCAACCAGACTTACCCAGGAGTATCGTGATGATCGCTCAATCTATTCAGACAACTTTTAAATTATACGTATCAATTTGGGGGAAAAAGTCCATATCGAAATTGAGTTCTCTTGTTTTATTATAGGGTAACATTTCGAGTGGTTATCTGTTAAGAGTGATGAGAATTCTGGTCCTTTGTCTCGTGGATTGGGCCAGGGCTAGTTTCTACTTTTTTTACAGACTGCTATGAACGTCCAAAAAAACTGCCCTATAAAATATGAAGTTCCCATGTTTATGTCATAATTTTTCTATGAAATATAACCCGCAGCGAAGCATCACGTGCGCGAGCATCACTTCGATTAAATAGTTGCGGCATAACGTATTGGTCATCGGCTATAGTGCTCACTGTAGCACTGTAATATGTCACTAGCTCATGGCCTGAGTGCTAAGTCAGGTCCCAACAAGTAAGCCAACTCCTTGCGTCTAAGTTTTAAAACTTTTGTGGAAAGCTCAATATATATAGATCTACGAAAATAAAATAAATAGGTATTACGTTTCAAATAGATAAGTCCTATTTTATTGTTATTTAAACAATAATTGTCGTTCAGCCGTTTGTGGTCAGACAATAAGTCGACTAAAAGCTAGACTGACAATTTTTGTATTGTAAAAGCTAGACTGACAATTTTTGTATTGTAAAAAACTGGCTAAGAGCGAGTCGGGCTCGCACAGTTGGAGTTCCGTACCAAACTACATTGAGAACTTTGTGGAACGGTCGGTGGACTGCTGTTATGACTGTATTGTGCGTAATTAATAAACAAATATATTTTTCCCTTGATACTAATCAAGGTAAAAATATGTCTAGGTACACTATATAATTCTGCTAAATAACCATTTTTATTTAATAAAAATTAATACCACAGAGGTCAAAGTCCTACGATATGCTACCTCGCACTTATCCTTTATTTTGAGCCACCATTACAGTGTTGCAAACGGCTATAATTTTTCTGTAAAATATATAACTAATAACCAGTGATCGGATAATCGGATGCATATTTACCTAAAGTGTTGGCTATTATGGAATGCACTTTTGTACCAAAAAAATCCGTTTTGTATCGTGTACTTATGTGCAATAAAGTATAATTGTATTTTTTTTATTTTTATTAACACCTACTACCTACTATTCCTCTTACACTCAACTTAGTCATAAATTGATGGGGAGCTTAAAATTAACTTCAAGTAAATACACATTAATAATTATGTGGTTTTTTTTTATAAATACCACATGCTAAAGACAACGTTTCCTCACCATGTTACAGACTAGTTTCCCATTCCCGAATTTTCTGGAATCCCGGGATTTATATTTTATAAAATAATGTTTTAAGAAGCCGCTTCCATAATTTCCTAACCAAAAATGAAATTTAGGTAAATATGCATCCGACTATCCGATCACTGCTAATAACTCTATTAAAATTAAAAATGTTATCTTTACAAACCTAAGAGAAGACAGGGGGATGCTGGGGGAGGCTGTCTTTTTTGAAAAATTTGAGCTATTTCTTCAAGCCCTGAACCCAAACACTATACATTGATGTATTATATACATCAATGACTATAAAACATAAATTTTAAGAATTCCATAAAGAAAGCTCTTTATTATGATACTTAACACGGTATGTTAACTAATGGTTTTTTTTCTTCTAAAGATTGGACTGAAGAACACGAAGATAGGACAAATAAAAGTTAAAAAAATGGTTTTGGTCTGGGGACCGTTTGCGCGTAATTGAGACCTAACATCATGCCTTAATTAAAATTCCTACGTTGCATAGATTTCGAGCAAAACCTTTGCGAAAGACGGACAAGAAAATGATCTAATAAAGATTCCATTTTTCTTTTAAGGTCGGAACCCTAAAAGTAATCCTGTGTGGAATTTGAACATGTAGAATTTAGGTTCAACACTAATATACCATGGCATTGTTTTATTCCGTCGGCGTTGTTTGACAGTTAAAACCAACCTGTGATTTTTAGCGTGCTACATTGGCACGCAAGGTTTGTCCAGCGGGTGCAGACTTAATTGCGTGTCAACATACCCCTTATTGTTAAATTGACCGCCGGCGGCGTTGCGCTCTAGCTGATAACTCTCCCGAGTATAACTATTAACACGATAACTTTGCATGTTTTGAATAGCGGGCTGTAAGACTATTAAGTAGTTAAACAATGTTTATAAATAGTTTATAAAATGGTTTGTAGGTACCTACTGTTTATATTTTAGGGGTCTGTTCACTTTGTCTGTCCACTATTTACCAGATAATTACTTAGCCAACTAACTGCTTGATTAGCTAACTGATCCGAACGAACCCGAAAGTGGTACCCACCACATAATGATGTGGTGGGTACCACTTTCGGATACCTAAGTCAATACCATTGTATTGTCTAAATAGTATCAAATTATTTATTATCCAGGTAGAACGTGTGGAAGAAAACTGTAAAGCCCTAAAAATTACTGTGTAGGCAAGGAAACGTATTCTTTCAATGCAAACAAACGTACGTTCGTAATGTAGGTCAATTAAATAGCAAAAAAAAAACAACTTCAAAATCGAAAGAAACTTCTCCTTGACTATGATGTTTTTGATTGACCTCACAGTTTTCTTCCGCACGTTTCAAGGATATGGGAAACTAAACATCAGTGTTAAATTGTGTGAAATAATTGCTACAAGCCTAAAGAATAAAACTCAATTGAAAAGGCCACAGCTGCATCTCTCGTAGACCATAAAAACGTAGTGAGTGACAAAGTTGTTCATTCGGTAGAGTAGCAATTTGTAAATTGGGGCAAAACGGTTGCCTAGCAGCGATTTCTATCGTTAGATTCGCCCTACCGCGTCAAAAGATGGTCACGTTGTCATCTGCTGTCATTCACTGACGTAGTGGATTGTCGACTGTACTGACTGTGCATACTCGTTACGAAACGGGTAATTTTAAAAGGGTCTATTTTTTGTTTTATTTTTGTAATGAAAACTTCTTTAGCGGCGTTGTGCACTTTTTTTGGGATGGGTAAAAAATGTTAAACTCGCGTCAGGACACGTGACCTGATCGAAAATTCGTAAGACGGAGGGAGAGTAGAAATGCTGTTGACAGCGTACTCTGTGTGTTGTGTTTTATTTTTTTTTAATTTTTTGATGGTACACATAAATTCCTGACATTTTCGTTAGATGGCGTTACGTGGTATCAAAAAGTTTCTTAGTTTTCACTTCTATCGGCAGTCTCCAAAGACTGCCCGATGTTTTTTTTTTTTGAGAAAATATGTTTTTAACAAGTCTACACCTTCAAAAAGTTATGTAAGGTCATTTTTGGCACAGAATGGAAATATAAGCAAAAAACTATCAAAATTTTGTTTTCAAAGCAAATAAAATTATGACGCGTATTGTTCCAAATTCGAAGTTTTTTTGTTGTTTATTTTCCGGTCATTCTTCGTTGTAGCGGCCAGTCTATGTACTCTTAATAATATACAAGATAAAGAGAAAAACTTTGTATTTTTGTTTGTAATTTAATAAACTCAAAAACTACCGGAACGATTTTAAAAATCGTTTCACCCTATATAATGTTTTATATCACTGAGTAACATAGAATTTAATTTATAAAGATATCACGCGGGCGAAGCCGCTGGCGTAAGCTATTCATGATAAAAAAGTAAGGAGTTGGGAACAGATCTTTGCGCTTTTCTATTACTCAAACCCCAATTGGTCTGATAGAGTTTTTAATAAGAAAAAGGATCGATTGGCATCGAAAAAAGCTTTTGTGAAAATTGCAAATTTTCTTGCTGTCTGTATTTTTTTTTTACAAAATCAGTGAATGTATATTATCAATTTTTTTTTTAAGTTTAGGACTACGACCTAAGACCGTTTGCCTGTAGCTACAGCGGTTAAGGTACCTGAGGGCCTAGACAAAGTAACATTCGATTAGCGACAACGCTAGTAGAAAAGTCAAAAATGTATGGGATTGACAAAAGCTATCGAAACGTCACGTGATCATAGCTCAACGAATAGAAATTAGCTAGACAATATTTAACATCATTCCATTCATACAGCCTCGAACGATAACTTGCTAACGAAAGACCAGAGACAATATGTAATTTTTATCGAAGAAACCAATGGATCAGACGATAGCGAAACGTAGTGTAGGTATGTTGTTGAAGCGATAGCGATTGTCGAAATAGAATCGCTCCGAAGCGAATGTCATTTGTCTAGGCCCTCTGCTCTTACTGACCCATCTTAAAAATCTACCCTGTATATTGAGAACACTTTTAGGCCAGGCGCGCACTAGCATACATACATTAGTATGAAATCGCCATGGAGCACGCGCACCTGGCCGTACGCGACCAGCGGCCCCACCGACTATTCTCTGGCCGCTGCAGGCTGGCCGCTAGTGCGCGCCTGGCATTAGGCATAAAAAAACACGAAAACTATTTGCTGAGATTTAAAAAAAAAATCTTTTCTAACCAATTTACCTTATGGCTTAGGTACTTTTCAGTCCCACAGGGCTCAGAGTAACAGGGGAATTCAAAGCATAAACGGCCCGCATGTTCTGTACACTGCATGGTAAACCTAAAAGCAGCATAAGAGCCAGTTCGATAACTGGCTCTTGTAACGTATTGTAAGGTAGGTGCACACTGTTGAAATAAAATATTCAATGCACATAAAATTGTGGGATATTGGTGGAACACATAATTAAAAAGATTTGATGCTTCGAAGTAACTTTGCTATTTAAGTCAATATTTTTGTGATATGGGAAGTTTTCGGTTAAAACCGTAGAAAAATCATTTTATTTGTATTTTTTTAGAGAAATACTATGAAAAATTAACATCCAAACTTATTTTTGCGATCCTTAAAATCAATACTGTGGAAGCGTAAATATTCATCCCAACTACGGAACACTTCACTGTGCGTGGGCTGACACGCAGTTGGCCGGTTTTTTATGACTGATAGACTGACAGATAACGACATATTACACCCTCTAATCACAAGCAGCCGTCGTGTTGAGCTAATGGCGTTAATCTGTGTACCTATACCTACCTATACGTTGTTTTTAGTGACTGTTACTAACGTGCGGGCCATACACAAATGGCGAGAGGCGTGAGGCGCCACGCCGTTCTTGTACATTTTGTATGAAATATTAAATGGGCGGCGCAACGCCCGCGCCACACCCGCGTCACTCGCCACTTGTATATGTCCCGCTCCTCACGAGTGATACGATAGAACTGTCAGAGAACAAACGAACGAACAATTTTGCACGACTCGTAATGCGAAGCATTAGAGTGTGCTCTACGATCGAAACATTTTTTTGCCCCATTTCTGTAACTGTTTTTATTGTTACACTCCTGCTAGTACACAGAACCTACTTAATTTATATACCATTGTATAGATGATTAAATGGAGATTAATACTGTACTTTTTAACAATTGATTGAATGCAGCAGAAATGGAAAAAGCATAAAAATAGTTGAAAAAAAATTCCTGTCCGTCAATTTATGAACCCTGAAAACATTGTAGCTTGCGATAAAATCAATTAATTGAGTAAATTTTTTTTTATACATTCGTTTCAGCCGTAGAAGGAACCCTATTGAAAATGGCTCTTTTATTCAAAGTAGTTTAATTATAATTAATAAAATACTAACTAAAATATAATATTTACTAAATATTTCCAACCTTTGACTTTATGTCCGTAAGTTGCCTAGCAACCGCCAAGTAAATATCTTTGTCAGTCGTTGACATTACGACTTCATGAAAAGTGATAAATTGTTCATTTTTAAACTATGTTTTGAATTTCTTTTTCGTTTATGAATGAGTGATAAGTATGAGGCGTGCACTTTGGGATTTTCCAAACTATGTTTTTTTCTTGCTAGCACAACAACAAGGTTGTTTTGGCGCGTGGCCAAAATCGGAACTAACTTCGCCATCTTTGTTTTTCAATAAAAAATCTGTGACAAAATTTCACAAATGTTCCCAACAACGCCCCCCTGTCAATGTCCTCCAGGCGCTAAAATATCCTTGTAGCACTATAATATGTATAAGAATATCCCACAGCAAATAACTTGGCGTCAAAGATAGAAATATGTCTAGATAGACAGTAAAAGCTGTGAACTCGTCGAAAAAACTAGCGTCCAACTACTAGCCCCTAAATGCACGGATACTAGAAAATTACAATGACAGGACAATGACGTGGCGCGAGTGTAAGACATGGCTGTCACGTACACCAGCATATAAAGTTGGCTCGTTTGTTTTAGTTATTTGAACCAGTAACTTGTTATTTGAAGCCATAAGGAAGTACAATAATATCATGTTTGTTTGTTTGTTGCACACTCGTTCCGGGTGATTGGTAGCATAAGACGCAGGCGCCTTAGGCCGCCCTTACACCTAGTTGCGCAATATTTTTATTGTGCAATACTATAATAGTCCTCTTCACCGTATCCGGCGACAGCGAACCAGGCTTCTTCCTTTCGAATTTGGTCTTGAAAACCCGGTCACACCGTGTACCTACAGAAGCTGCCATATGATTGAATCAGCCCTTGCACTCTAGCGATCAATATTTATTATTTTCATACATTAACATTGACGGCCAATAGCTTCAATAAAATAAAATAGTTTGGAAATTCCAAAAGTGCACGCCTCATAACACACATTCATAAACGAAAAAGAAATTCAAAACATAGTTTCTAACAAAAATTAACAATTTATCACTTTTCATGAAGTATGTTTTGACTGCTGTTTTACCAATCAATATGGGTAAATTTCTAACCTCGCAATCCTTACGTAATGTCAAAGACTATTTATTTAGATATTTACGTTGTGGGTTCCTTGGCAACACGGTAAGTCAAGGTTGGAAATATTTAGATAAAGATATTATATTTTGGTTAGTATTTTATTAATTATAATTAAAAAACTTTGAATAAAAGAGCCATTTTCAATAGGGTTCCTTCTATGGCCGAAACCAATGTATTAAAAAAAATTGACTCAATTAATTGATTTTATCGCAAGCTACAATGTTTTCAAGTTTCATAAATTGACGGACAGGAATTTTTTTTCAACTATTTTGATGGTTTTTTCATTTCTGCTGCATTAAATCAATTGGTAAAAAGTACAGTATTAATCTCCATTTAATCATCTATACAATGGTATATAAATTAAGTAGGTTCTGTGTACTAGCAGGAGTGTAACAATAAAAACAGTTGCAGAAATGGGACAAAAATTTTTTTTAGATCGTAGAGCACACTCTAATGCTTCGCATTCTGAGTGCAATACCACATCTTTATTTACATATTATTAAAGTCACTTTACATGTCCGTCTGTGTGACAACGTGGTCCTTCTAAACGCCGCAACGAATTTTGATGCAGATTTTATGATCATTTAGAGAATTTAATCCGGGAGGTTTATGTATATAATAAATTAATATTAAAGTAACTTATAATAAAGACATCTCGATTTTTTCAAGTAGTCTAAACCGTCCGAATCAGAGGCAGGTCGCAGTAGTTGTGCAATAAACTTGTTGAAACTTTTGTTCAATAATGGCGTAATCTTCAATGTCAACCCTAAACTGTCAAAAACAATGCACATTTCGTACTATTGTGCAATAATATTGTACCTAGGTGTAGGGGCCACCTTACATCTTTACTTTAACTGCATTGAACCCAATTACATTGAGTATCTACACAATGTAGTGAAATAATAAGGCTACACATGTACGTAGACGTTTTTTTTGGAAAAAACTATTGGAAAACAGATTTTCTATATTTCCTTCAACATTATGCTTGGCCCCCTATTACATGCGACTTAAACATAACTTGCGGAGCAGTGGTGGTCCAGTGGCAACGGCCCCGACTTACGAGTTGTAGGTCGTGGGTTCGAACCCAAGCAGGCGCTTTACTTTGTGTAAATAATTTCATCACCACTGCTCTCAAAACGGTGAAGGAAAACATCGTGAGGAAACCGGCATGTCTTAGAACCAAAAATTCGAAGACATGTGACATCTACCAACCCGCACTGGCCCCGCGTGGTAGATTACAGCCCACTCTCACAGAGAGGAGGCCTGTGTCCCAGCAGTGGGAACATTAATAGGCTGATGATGATGAAACATAACTTATAAAATGTGGATACACGTCTCCCTAACCAAGGATTACAGGCATGATAACTTAGTATGTTATGTTATTAATTGCTTCATTTTAATTCTTGTAACCTATTGTGGTATAGTTAAAATATTCTAGGTGCACCGTCTTCACTTAAAATGTATATGTCGCGGTAATCTTGGCTTAAGATTACTATAGCCGTGATATAGTAATATCCCTAGGGATATAGCTCAAATTCAAATTCAAATTCAAATCATTTATTGTGGATCATAGGTTCATAAGATGTTGTGTCAGTTACAGGAAGGTCTGCTATGTCCCGCCATTGAGGCATACAAAATTCATAATGTTACAACAGTTAAAATACAATAATAATCAAATTGTCATGCGATACATTAATATTGAGATAATACATTATTTATGTCAAAATTACAAACTAGTCATATTACAAAATAATTTACAAGTCAATTTCACAGTCCTTAGTTCATAGCGTCTAGTTTTTACATTCACCTTGGTTTGTTGTAATAAACCTGGTGCTTCAATGTGTTGTCATCAAGAAATTCTCTTATAGAGTAATAACATTTATTTATCAATAATTCGCGTAGTATTTTCTTTAAGGTATTTATATCGCTCATGGTTCTGAAAAAAGGTGGAAGATTATTAAAGATACGTGGGCCCATACAAAAGATGCTTTGGTGCAAAAGCTTTGTTTTACTGGCTACGGTGCGCAGTTTGTCTTTGTGTCTGGCCCTAGTGCAAAATTCAAATAAATTTGGATTTGATTTTATGAAAATTACAGTTTCATATATGTATACACTAGGGAGAGTTAATATTTTTAAATTTGTAAAATGTGGTCTGCATGAATCTTCTTGGTGTATATTGCACATCGACCTAATGCAACGTTTTTGAGCTCTAAAAGCACGCTCTTTTTCTACAGAGTTGCCCCAGAAAATGATACCGTAGCGTATGATTGAAGCAACATATCCATGATAAGCAGTTAGTAATACAGACTGATTGACAGTGCTCCTTAATCTGTAAAGAGCATATGAGCTCTGACTAAGTCTTTTGCAAACTTGCTCTATATGTGACTTCCAATTTATTTTGCTATCAATATAAAGACCCAGAAATTTGGTAGCATCAATTTCTTTTATGTTGGTTTGAGAGTAGCATACATTTAAATTGGTATCTGGTTTAACTCGCTGTTTAAAATTCATGATTTTTGTTTTTTCTAGGTTTATTTTTAGGTCATTTTCATCAAGCCATTTTATAATTGTTGTTAAGGTGCTATTTAAGTCAACTTTTAAATTAGTTTTGTCATTACCGGTAAACAATATAGTACTATCGTCGGCAAATAAGGTCATATGGTGCATTGTAACTGTTGACATGTCATTTATATAAATTAGAAAGAATGGTGGGCCTAGAATGCTGCCCTGAGGGACACCGGAAAAGATGTTTCTAACCTCAGAAACAACCGTTTCTTCAGTTTTGGTAGTTAAGGAGACTCTTTTTAATTCTACCATCTGTTTTCTGTCACTGAGATATGATTCAATTAAGTTATATACGTTACCTCTAACACCAGATACATATAATTTATTCAAGAGTATTTTATGGTTGACTCGGTCAAATACTTTTGACATGTCCATGTACAGCGCTATGGCTGGTGACCTAGTGTCCATATTTAAAAGGACTTTGTGTAAAAAGTTATACATTGCTATATTAACAGATTTATTCTTCCTAAATCCATATTGACATGGGGTAAATATGTTATTACTTTCGAAAAATGGGTAGAGGCAATTATATATGTTTTTTTCGAATATTTTAGAGAAAATGGTTATTAAAGCTACTGGTCTGTAGTTACTAATGAGAGATTTGTCATCTTTTTTATGTATCGGTTTTACTACTGACAATTTTAATTTCTCCGGAAAAATACCGTGTTCTATGCACAAGTTGATAATATAGCTCAAAGGAGCAGAAATTAAAATTGCTACATCTTTAACGACCTTTGTGGTAATACCGTCATAACCTGCGCTATTTGTATTCCGTAAAGAATTTATAATTTTAAGAATGTCTGGAGGAATTGTTGGGGGCATAAATATTGATTTTGTATTAAATGTCAAGTTAGAAGAATAAGATCGTGTTGAGTCAGTAAAAAATTTATTATCAGTATTTTCAACAATGTCAACAAAATAGTCATTGAAGCTATATAAAACTATATTATAGTTATATGAAAGCGGTTCATAACTGTCTTACTAGGAATATAACCATGATACGAGCACGATCTAGTAATATATTAGGGCACTCCGACCATATAGGTAAGGTTAGGTTAGAACTGTGACCAACTACCTACGTCGAAATTGGTCGCAGAAACAAACTTAGAGCACTCCAACTGTTATGAACCGCTTTCATATAACTATATTACGGTAAATAGCTATATCCCTAGGGATATAACTATATCACTATTAGGATATAGCTAACCATCTTACTGTGGCATATACAAAATATTGTAAAACATTTTAAAAGAGTAACGGTGTAGTTTATTGCCCATTCTTCTCCATACGAAACCTACCTTTAGGAAGAGGCGACTAGAATCAATTCTATTTTCTTGTAAATGACGTTCAAAAGTGCCTTTTATGTGCCTATTTGAAATAAATGATTTGACTTTATGTTATTATTTATAAACACTGAATAAGTAGATACTGTCATTACTCGTATTTAGCATTTATTGCACCTACCAACCTACGTTTGTATAATTTGTCCGCATAGCTTCTGTTTACATACATTATGCTTTCAGGCTCTACTCTAAATTATTTATCGATGGCTTACATAATGATTAATGGGTAGATACTGTCCATTTGGGTATTTACGTGGACTGTGTCTCTAATTATAGAAGTTCGAGGAAAACATTACATGGTTTGTAAATAAATGAACAATAAATATATAGTAAGTACCCCTACTGTTACTGATGGCTTTTACTGGCGGGGGTTATAAAGATGAAAGGGTCATGGTGGTGTTTATATGTCATTAGCCTGTTGGTAATATTCAGGAGCTGTTTCACGGTTCAAAATAGCCTTTATTCACCAGATTAATTAGAAAAGGAACAGAAATTGGATTGAAATGGAGAACCGTAGCTGTAACTTATAAAAAGCAAAAAAGACCATACAAAAATCTGTTACTAGTATTATGCATACTTAATTTTGAGTTTTTTTTTAAATCAAACGAGTATTCGCAGTTTTTTTATACATATAGAGTTCATCACAGTTCACACATCATCCATCAATACATATTGCAATAAAATTTTAATTGCATTAAGAAAACAATAATGTTTGCATTATTTTGAAATTCCAACCAGCTTAAATATCGTACAGTTTTAAACGATTTTTAAAGTTAATTCCTTTTAACAAAACAATGTAAAACACCGACAGTTGCAGTAGGTATCAGAATAATTTTTAACGACTATTGCAGTAAAATGGTATTGCCTCCATTTATTTATAAGTAGCGGCCGCCAGTGCATATCGATTCAATGAATCGATACAAACCCTGAACCGCATCGATTGCTGTACTTTTCCGAAACAATGGAATGGACGTTTCTTTGTATTCCACTACCTTTACCATGAATCGATCCCGGGGGTACAATTATTCGTCATGGTATTTAACGAGCTTTTTGCTGTACAATCTAAAACCTATGTTAGTTATATTGTGTGTACTTAACATAACATCACGCCTATATTTCCCAAGGGGTTAGGCAGAGGAGCACCTATTGTCGTGGTATATCTAAAATGCCGTTATCCGACATCGGGCCGAGTTTTGTAAATAAGTTATTATACGAATGCCTCTTTTCGTGTCATTCTTATAATAAATTGTTTACAAAACTATTCAAGGTATCAAGAAACCGCAAATACAGATCGATAGAGATTTTTTTTTCTGATTAATAAAGCATTAACAGTTGAAAATCGGCCCGATGTCGAAAAACGGCATTTTAGATATACCACGGCAGGTACACCCACATTTTGCCAGTTACATTATATTATATGAAAGGCTCATGTAAAAGGAGGTGATTGCCATCAGTTCAGATGCATAAATCCAGATTTCAGGGTCTGCTATCCTGCTTCAATGGTCTAGTGGTCGGTAGTGCTACTGCTGTCATGAGGTCCTGGGTCCGATTCCTATGTCGGGCAAAGTGTTATTAGGTTTTTACATCTGGAATTTCTCAGTAGCAGTCCGGAGTGTTACAAGTTTTAAATCAATTAATATGTAGGTTTAAGTGCATTTGCGTTTCTTTTATTTATCATAGAACTCCAATGTATTAAATAAATACCGTAATACTTTTGGAATGGGCAACTAGCTTCATATTTTTCTGACTGACTGACTCCTTGACAATTCAAAAGTGCCTGTATATGGTTTAATTGAAATAAATGCTTTGAGTTTGAGTTTATGGATACGCACGTTCAGTGCCGGGAACCCTCGCGGAGGGGAATGTCTGAACTTTAAAAGAGATTGCGACCACTGAGTTTGTTTCGGCCTTTCTTCTCAGAGTAGTCAGTTAGGAAACGCCGACCTCATCTAGCTTATTTTTAATATTTTTTAATATGACGGGTTAAAGTGATTCCGATATCCTATTTACAGAATAAACAATTTCATTTCATTTAATTTCAATCCTTATTCAATAAAATATGTTATTTAAATTGGGCATTTAATAAAGATTAAAATATGCCTTGACATCATATAATATGAATAGTATACACATAAGATATCACAAATTCAAAATTACGCGTAGCAAAATAATTATCGTTGACGGCAAACGCGGGCGCAGCGGTAGGAGTCAATATCTTTTCCTCGGCTATTAGGTATGTAATCCCGGTAGTACGTTCCCGTGGGATATTTTGCAACATCCACGCGGGCGAAGCCGCAGGTAAAAGCAAGTAGTATTATAAAGATGTAAAATCTGTGTTTGTATGTTATAATAATTATGCATCTTCGGAACTACTGATCCGTTTCGTTTCCGAAAATTCTTTCGGTTGTGGGAAGCTACCGTGTGTCATACGACATATTTTATGTTAAAACAATAAATTTTCAGTGCACGATGTCGCGGGCAGAAGCTAGTTACCTACATTATGATTCCATACACTATTGAAAAAATACTATAAATATTCTACAATTTATCAACACCATTGCGTGATCATAAATTATAATTACCTTCATCGTTATCCTCGCAACGATCCCAAGTGTTATTAAAATAAACTGTGTCAATTGCGGTATTTAGTCGAATTAGAACTGTCCTGATTAGGATGCGCGATGGCCGCCCTAACGTATTATGAGTTCGTGACTTGGAATCTAATTGAGTTATTATCTTACATAATATGTTTAATATGTATACGGGCTAGATATTAGGGCTATGAACTGCATGTTCTAGTGGTATTGCACTAGTGCTGATAGTATAATATTTATACAAATAATAAATAATATTATGTTTCCTTCAAAACACACAGCGTTGTTTGAAGAAGCCTCAATCTTACCTTGATTCAATAAAATAATATGAAATAACGTACCAATCCTATTTAATCTGTTCGATCTTTCACTATGGCAAGAGTTGGCGGGAATCTGTGGTTTCGGCGAACTGTCAGCCATGAAAATAATGAGCGCGTTTAGTGCTACACAGACCGTAGCTATTTATAAGGCCATTGTGAAAAAAAGAATTACCCAGAATTATGAAACTATGACAAAGTACTTTTTTATTTTTCCTAGGAAATCAACGTCATAGTGGCATGGACCAATTAGTCAGTTTATATCTTGATTAACCTAAGTAATATCGATATGTCGTGATGGTCCTGTGTATAAGGGCTTCGCCCCTTATGGACGAGGTTGGGGGTTCAAATCCGGGCAAGTAACAACGTGACTTTTTCAATTCATATAACATGAACCTATATAGTTTCTGAGTTTATCTTAGATATTAGGTACCTACATGTCAGTAATATCCAAGATAAACATAGAAATGTTGGTGAAGAAAAACATCGTGAGGAAACCTAGACGAGTTAGTATAAGTCTGCAATCGCCAACCCATATTGAGCAAGCGTGGTGATCAATGCTCGTGCCTTCTCTGTATGCGAAGATACCTTTGCCCTGCAGAGGGAGAGTAATAGGCTGCTATTATGATATCGTTATAGTACTTCTTGCACATAAACTCAGGAATAAGACATCTAAATATTCAACATGAACTTGGTAGAGTAACGTTCCTTCTTTACATAATATGTGTACCTATGTTGCTCGCCTTTCAGCTTAGATTGGCCTTTCACATAGGAGCTGCTTCGAACACGTGCAAGCCGTGCACAGGCATGTAACTACAACACTCTAAGATGCTAGGAGCTATGTGTAAGATAGGACGTGTCTGCTTGCTTAACTTGTCTGAGAAACTATGTTCTCTATTTAAGGGGAATGCGCCAAGCAAGCCTACGAAAAATATTCTTACGTTTTTTTGCAATTTGCAAGTCAGTGTCAGGTTGTATCTTGATTAAAATATGATTTGCGACCGTACCTACCAAATATGGCAACAGATTTATAATCATAAAAATCACCAATACCTACAACTCTCTAAGTTCATGTAATCTTATTGAATGACTATTTCATGATATCATGACATTAGAGGATTATGCTAACTTAAGCAGTAGTATTGCTGATTCTTATGTTTATAAATCTGTATAAAGTTATGGTCGCAAATTATATTTTAATCAAGATACAATCTGACACTGACCTGCAAATTGCAAAAAACGGAAGAAAATTTGAATTTCGCTGGCTACCTTAGCGCGTCCCCCTTTAGGAAGTATAAGACAGCTGATAGATGAAGAAAATTTACATGAAAAAACTGTAAGGAACTCACATTATTTTGGAAAATTTAGGCAAAATACAAGCATTTCATAATACACAACAAAAATTATTATTTTTTGTAAACAAGCATATATTTTTTAGTTATCGAAGTTCGTCAAGGATGTTGCGCACAAACGAGAATACAGTATGTTAATTTATCAAAAGGCGTTCCCGTTAACCCGCAATAGTTTAGCGTCCTAACATGCAAAAAAAAGACCATTTGAATTTTTTTTAATAAAACAAATTATGTTTTTTATTCTTTTACGTATCAATTTTATATATTTTGTGAATATATTATTATTATAAAAAATATATTTTTGTATGGTAATTTTTATTTTGTAGTTAGCTAACTTTATATGCCTACTTACGAACATTCCGCGGGCAATATTTAGTTTCAGCGGTTTCAGTAGTCTCGAGTTTATAAAATGGAGCCGAAGAAGCCATAAACTTTGCTCGTAAACCGTTAATCTGTTCAGACTTGAAATACACAGTTATGGGCCGTCTGCCTAGTCTACTTGTGTTGTAGGAAAATGATGCAGTCAATTTATTAGTCAAAATATTTTTAGTAAGCGATATTCCTTGATTAACAGTGTAGGTACTTATTAACAGTGCGGGTACCTATTATCAGCGTAGGTACCTACTTATTGATAAAAGTTGGTAATGTTTTATATAATGTGAACTTTCAGCGTGAATAAATTAAATCGCATTGAGAATCCTGACATATCTGTACGTGGCGAGCTGAAACTATCAAACCGTTGGCAAAGCTCTTAATCCTTAATAGGTTTTGCTGCCAATCAGTATTCATTCAAAACTGAATAATTAACTTCCTATAAATTTAGATTATGAATACATTACGAATGAAGTTTCCCTTGAGACTTAAGTTAAATTCATAGTTCTTGAGTTGAGTTTAGGAAATTATATTAAATAGTTCTAATAAGTTAACTCATTGTGTCAAATACATACACGTCTGCAGCCGTCGGTCAGACGAATGATTATGAGGTGTCTATCCGCTTCCGTACTCTGGAGAGCTCATTAATCTGTAAGCACTGCATCAGTTCCGCTTGTCAGGCTTGTCATTGGTCTCCGGGGCGCATTGGATGAATTCGGACACTTTGACAAATTATGTGAATGGGATGTTTCGACTGGAGCGGCGAATGACACACAATTTATTGCTGAGTTTATTTATAAAACCTACCATCACCGTAGGTACCGCTCAATTGCCAACAATGAATTCTGGAATATACTTGAACCAAAAAGTGTATCTACTTAGCTAAACGGTTTACTCTCATAAAATGTTTCGCCTTTGAAGGTCTTAATAAATCATTTGAGGACAACACACACGTGTCTGTTATAGCAATACCCGATCATATCATCCGAGCCAGCATTTTCTTATACACGTCACGTGGCATTCCCGGCTAAGGTTCGCAGCTGTGACCGCTGCGGATGGTGCCACCGAGCAAATCCGCATTTGTGGACGGCCGCCATTTGTGCTCCGCAGAATTATGGAGCGTGTGTGGACCGAAGTAATGACGTGCCGCTGTCGTCATAAATTGTCTGATAAAAAATATTAAACATATTCGTGCGTTATTTCCACGCGTGTAATGGTTTATTACCTTGCTTGCGTAAGCTGTGAACCGCTATTATATTGTATCGCTTTTGTAATCCAAATATTGGTACTTCTCGGTTTTTTTGTCAGCGTGTTGTTGTGGTGTGTGGCTGGCTGGACTTACGACTGTTCCTCGATGAGGTGCTACCAATTAAGCGAAGCCTGTGACAATCAGTTCGTCACTAAAGTTCAGTCTTCAATGTCCAAACATAAACTGGCACGTACTGTGTTCATTTTCTCGCTCATAGAGCCTTCGCTCGGAAATCATTTAAAACTTTCATTGAAAAAGTTAGTGAAGTTATTTTGGTTAAAATTCTTTCAGGTTTCGTAACGTTGAGAGTCTTAAAATAGTCTTCAAAATAGATGGATCGTTTCCGTTCCTAATATGACTTGTTTCATTCACAAACCGCTATTTCCGTTCCTGAAATGCATTTTAAATTTTTCTTGTGTAGTAATTTTATTAGCGGTTCCTTTTCATGTGGTTTCTCTGACTTTATTTTGTGAAGCAATTTAGTTTATTTAGTAAAAATCAATTTCGTACAATTTAACTAGCGCTTTTTATTTTTATTTCTAGATAACTGTAAAATAAACTGTAGGTTGTCTGTACTTAGGCAGCACAGCACATACAAAGAAAATGAAATAGTTGCTAGCAATCAAGCAACTATTTCATGTTCTTTGTTGAAACATACAAAATACAAATAGTTTTATATATTTTACCTGATTTCTGTAACATCACAGAAATGTACTGATAGGTAGGTACAGTCAGCTGCAGAGAAATCTCACCCCGTAGCAATGTATTTTTACATTGCTACGGGGTGAGATTTCTCTGCAGCTGACTGTACTTATCTAGTAATTTAGACGTTACAAGCAGTATTGTAAACTAATGAATCTTTGATGCCACATAAAAGGTCAGGCATTAACAAGTGTGAGCAGGTACCCCAAGTAGGTGACAGTATTTTGAAACCGATTAATAATGTTCCTTGTGGTCTATTTCCCTCAAAATATGAATATTTCTGCAAATTAAGTACCTGCACGTTGCAGTATATTATATTAGTGCCATCACTGCTTCTAGGTACCTACTATGAGTTATAAACAAACTTTCCACTGAGTCTCGGAAACTCGTAAGTGGAATTTACTTCAGTTTTCACCGCAACTAAGACCATTTTTGTATAGAACAGAATAGAATACTCTTTATTATGTACACCATAAAAATTACAGACATAGGTTTAGAAATTTTACATAGGGTGACACAATGGGCGGTCTTATCGCTAAAAGTGATCTTTTACAGACAACCTTTGGATGGATTAAAGTAAGAAGGAGAGACAATACTGCAGGTAGTCAGTGGTGTACCATTTACATAATTATGAGCTCAAATGTCCGAAAGACTGATGCAGCTCGATAACAATTAAAATTTTATTGTGTCTCATTAGTGAAAGTCAACAATAAAAAGAGAAAGAGTTTGAAAGAGTTTTGAAGCGTGAAAGTTGTTTAGCACGTGAGACAATAGAGTAATTGCAGATGTTCGAGTAGAGACTAACAATGTTCAGAAGAATCTATGAAGCTGGCGGACTGTCAGGCTTCGTTCACACGGCATTGTCCTGCACGTTTTTTTGCAGTATACGACTTAACGTATAAATAGTGACCATACAACGTACATAGATCCATTCACACGTCGATTGCACTGCAAAAAAACGTGCACCGCTTATACGTTTAAACGCATACTCAACGGACTTGTCAAGCAAATCGAATAAACTTTGACGTATTCGGTTCGCAGTACTCACTGTGACAACTGGTTGGAAACTGCGGCTATTCGTTTTTACACGAATGAAAATTTACCATATGAACACCCGGTTGACTATACGTTACAAAAACGATTACAAAAAAACGTGCAGGACAATGCCGTGTGAACGAAGGGCAGTAAATAGATAAAAGTAGTAGGTACTTAGTAACATTTTAAATTCATCATGTAACAAATTCTACTAAAGTGCGAAGTTCTATTGATTGCACTGAGTGATTAAGGTTTATTCACATCATTTGTATTCCGAAACCAACTTGTAACATTCTGGCTGGGGCAAGCTGGCCGAGTGCCGTATATATACGCAGCACATATAGGTACCAATACTTGAAGTGACTCGGCTGAATGTTTCGACTGCTAATGCGATCTTCGTAACCCGATACCCCTCACGCGGGACTAGAAACACGCTGAAACTGCCACTCCAACATTTAATATTCAGTAAAAGTTAAGCCGAATTCCTGCGCCTTACGAGCTTACACTCGATTAAAATGTATTGATTTCCTAATCGTTTTGTTGAAGCGCGAGGTGACATGAGTTGGAAAAACAATGATGTTGTAAGCGCCTGGTGTGGGAGTAAACGTGATCTTCATTACAATCGCGAACTTTCACGTTATTCACACGTCGTAGGAACACTTTGCCTTGAAGGAGTGGCACGCACAGTACATTATTCTCGCTTTATCTAGCCAATATCGACACCTCATTATAGGATGTGAGAATTTTTTATACTTATGCGAGCAATATTTTATGCTGAAAAATGTTGCAGCGATAAAAGCTCTACTCACATTTTCGTAAACATCAGAAACCTGGAATGCAAAAACAACCTAGGACTAAACAAATGAAGTTCGAACTGACGCTCAGTCCGTACCTAGTCAGTCACAATCCTAATCCTTTGATCGATAAATCCGTCGCTACCACGTCACACTCTCGTAAGTGCAATAACTAACTGTGCGAGGGATTGCACCCACACAGGCTTATACTGCCACAACATCTGTATTGGGGATAACCGCAGTCAGCTCTGTAGTACGCACACAATTTACGACTGTCACTTTCTGTGGCGCGGCGGAAGATAAATTTTCCGTCACATCATATATTGGTTCGCGTCAATGCCGCGTTTTACTACGCCTTCCGTTTTTCGATAACATATCGATATCCTTAACACTTCAGTCACCAGCCGACACGTGAGTTTAACGACCCCGCATCCGGATTCATAAGAACTCCAAGATATTTTGTTGAACAACAAACTTACAATATGAATAATAAATAAATATGTTTTCCCGCTTGAAACAAACAGCTGTCAGTCAGAATTGACGTTGACTGACAGAATAATCTTTGAAGCTCGTGTTAGTTGTTATTAAAGGATCTTAAGCACGAAAGGGCTGAAAGAGTAGATATTTATGTTTGATGCTGGGTTTGACAATAACTTAATATTTTATAGCCTTGGGTGTTCGATCGCAGAGGCTGAATTTACGAGGGAGCGGCCTACTCAGTATGGAAGGGACCTGCGGAAAATTGTTTACGACCCCTTGAAATGAGAAATTCAAAAACAGCAAAAAATATTAAAAATACGGCTTCGTTGATTAAAGTAAAATTTTATAGATACCTAAAAAATTTATTTGTTTGAAATGGAACACAGAATATTGTTTATTTAATGTAATAGCCAGAGGGCAACAAATCAAATATTTTTCATGAGCATCAAAGGACTTTTTATGTACGAACCGTTGTGTGTAAGCAAAATCACCCTTTATAATGTCTGTAATAGGTGCCGGGCGAGCGATTCAAAGTTAAAGAAACTTTATTTGAGAACTTGTGGAGCTTAACGGGTTACAACTATCTTTTTTTTAGTAAGGAGAATGAGTTAATAAAATTTAAGTAAAAACAGTTTTAGGCGTGAAAGTCCTTCTTTCACTTTAAGATAAGCCTCAAGCTTTTAAGAAAATATTATAATTCTATGTTTACGTAAGTTTTATTTAGTACTTTTTAGTTCATTATAAGCTTGTTTTTAAAGATGTTTTTAAGTACTTAAATTTTATTTGGTACGTTTTAGCATTAGACTTTGTTTAAATAGGTATCTGTTCTATCAGCTTCACTTTAAAGGTATTTAAGTACAAAAACAAATCTTGTAGTTTTGAGGCTGATCATTTGGTGTACCTGTCTATTTTATAATAACCTCACCGTAAACATTTGAAGTGACCTGTCATTCCACCTGATGCTTTGGATTGACACTATTGATAGCAGACTTCAAGCTCACTGTGAGCTCACTTCACCTTAGTTTTTCACGGTGATATCTATCATCATCTGCCTAGCCTTTTCCTAACTATGTTGGGGTCGGCTTCCAGCGGATGTAGCTGAATACCAGTATTTTGCATGGAGCGACTGCCTATCTGCACTTCAACCCAGATACTGGGTAATACGGTACCGCTTGGTAGTCTGACTTTCAGGCTTCTGACTACCCGTAACGACTATCGAAGATCCGCGAATGACAGCCTTGACCAACGGATTTACGTGCTTTCTTCGGAAGGGTCTTGGCATGTAAATATGGACACCTATCCACGGATCAACCGCGGTAAGCATAGCTTAACCAGGGGGCCAAGTCTACTAATTTACAAACGTTACAATGGTCTCTTGATGGTGAGTTTTGACAGATTTTGTATGGCAAATCTGTCAAAAACTCACCATTGAGAGACCATTGTGACGTTTGTAAATTAGTAGACTTGGCGCCCTGATCGATCCATCCGTGTGGCTATTATTACTCAGCCAGAAGATGAGATTTAAATCGAACAGAATAGATGGGCTGGTCATAATATTTTACAACTAACCACAATCCGAAGTTTCGAATAGACGTTTTGGAGTGGCTTGGTTACGTATAGCGTTCAATTTCCTGTGCCCGTACATCGGAGCCATATAGCGTCACATGCAAATCACGACCGTGGCACATAAATCATGGTAGCGTAGGTACCACACCACCTGCCTATTTCGGCTGTTGATGTATGTATATGCGGTCAACGGTATTGCTTATTCTAAATGTTTTTACTAGGTAGGTACCGTACCTACCTTAGTTTGGCCGCTAACACTTCTTCTTCTTTTCATGTGGTTAGTGACTAACCTGGTGTCAGCGTTTTAAAGCCGCCCATGGGCCTCTGACTTGGCTTCACATGCCATTGAGAAATATCTCTCAGGCATGCCGGTTTCCTCACAATGTTTTCCTATTACCGTTTTTGAAGCAAGTGATAATTATTTTATACATGAATGAACATGAATCCGAAAAGTCAGATGTGCGTGCCTTGGGTTCGAACTTGAGACCTATGACTTGGTAGTCTGACGGTCACACCACTAGGCTATCACTGCCGCTATCACTGCCGCTATCACTGCCGCTATCACTGCCGCTATCACTGCCGCTATCACTGCCGCTATCACTGCCGCTATCACTGCCGCTATCACTGCCGCTATCACTGCCGCTATCACTGCCGCTATCACTGCCGCTATCACTGCCGCTATCACTGCCGCTATCACTGCCGCTATCACTGCCGCTATCACTGCCGCTATCACTGCCGCTATCACTAACACTTGGAAACGCCTTAATGAACGAACGAAGAGAAAAATTTATTTTATTGCACTGTTTGGATTCAACTCTCGCTGAGCCGAGCGTTAAAATCCAACATTGCGCTTTTATTAAGGCATTTATTTGGGTGTCAACTAGGGTTAGTAAAAATGGGTACAAGTCTGTGTTTTGAATACAAAAAATAAAGTGTAGGTAAATGTGAACAGAAACTAAAACACACGAATAGAGGAAAATATTCATTGAAAATAAGAGTATTCAATTCGATAATACAGATATTATATTTAATAATCGAGATGAGTTTACTTTTATGTTTTTAACCGACTTCCAAAAAGGAGGAGGTTCTATGTTCGACTTTATGTATGTTATTTTTTTTTTTTTTTTTTATGTATGTTCACCGATATCTCCGCCAATTGTGGACCGATTTTGAAAATTATTTTTTTGTTTGAAAGGGTAAGCTCCCGAGGTGGTCCCATATAAATTTTATTAACTTTGCTTAGATAGTTTTTGAGTTAGCTTCAATAATACATATTTTTCCCACTTAGTTTATATGGACTATATGATGATAACTTCCTGTCACTGTTATTTATTGCAGTTAGTGATATTGGATATTGTGTGGGGTAGGTACCACAACTAAAAAGTGAAAAATAAAAACTTTTTACAAAAAAAAATTAAACCGACTTCCAAAAAAAACCACTACAAAGTGAAAAATAACTTTAATTTCGGAAGTCGGTGGCAAAAAACGAAAATTAAAAAACAAAAACACCGACTTCCGAAATTAAAGTTATTTTTCACTTTGTAGTGGTTTTTTTTGGAAGTCGGTTAAAATTTTTTTTGTAAAAAGTTTTTTGAATAAAAGCCTGTAGGTAAATATTATTCTGTTTTAAAATACAAGAATTTCACACAACGCGACGTAAGTAACGCAGGTGGGTTTTGTAAAATGTTAAGTTAAATAAATGGCACATAGCCAACTTTCGCTTTAATTTAATGTCACCGATATAGCCTACAGCACATTCTAAAATGTACATTACCTACATTACCGAAGTAGAAAATTTAAGAAGAAGTATTTTTAGACCTGCTGAAAATAGAGCTCCGTAAATGTACCTACGTTGTAAATGAGCGCTACTGAAAATAGATGAACCTTTTTTAGGGCCCGTTTACACGTACCACAGCCACACCACATCGCAGCGACGAAATGTGGGTAAGCAGTGGGTAAGTGTGAATAGTGTCGCTGCAACTTCTTGTCAAATCAAATCAAATTAAACGTTAATTTGCTAGAAATACATTGTTTTGCAGTTGCGTTGTCGCTATGTGGTTACGTTCTGGCTAGTGTTTGCGGACAGACAGATCGTTGTGTTTGCGATGTGGTTGCGCTGTGGCTGCGATGTGGCTTTGATGTGGTATCGTCCACACGGTTGATTTAGAGTTTTAGACGGCCAAATGTGAATAAAATATTAATTTTCATACGAACTAGCGCCCGACCACGTGTTGTCGTTGTGGTGTGATTGTGGTACATGTGATCGGGCGCTTATGGTAACTTACCATGCTTGGGAAGCGATTGATGGACATAGCAATGTTTATGTACAGGATACAGGGTGGTTTAGTGAAGGACTAACACTAAAAATCCACGAATGTCGAACAACGGTGAAGTAATCGATTATGTTGTATCGTTAAAATTATGAGGTTAATGATTGTGAGTGGGTTACGCAATAGGGTGCCGTTTGAAGTTTCCTTCATTCATATAACCTAATAATAAAAAGAGAAAAGATTCAATTTTTTGTATTTGTTTGTCTGTTACGCTTTCACACTAAAACGACTGAATGGATTTAGATGAAATTTGGCACATGGATAGACCATGACCTGGGTTAGGACGTGTAATACTTTTTATCCCGGTATTACCACGGGATCGAGACTTATGCGGGTGAAACCGCGGGGCAGAGCTAGTCCATGATAAAACAATCGCAAATCCTCTTTTTGGATTCGAAGATTTTTATAAGGAGGTAAGGGTTATACAACAGGTAAGTACCAATGTTACGATGAAGGCGGAGCGATGACAGCCTGGTGAAGGTAACTGAGCAGGAAGTTCCCACCAAGACGCCGCAATTCAATCCCACGATTTACCTGACGAAACTCAATTTCGTATCGGAAATCTATCGATTGCAATAAAAAGTGATACGACTTCCATCACCATCATCTTTACTTTGCATTACGATATCCTTCTATCAAAATCAAGCCAGTCTCGTTGGTCTAGTGGTCGCAAGGGCTACTGCTGAGCATGAGGACCTGGGTTCAATTCCCGGGTCGTGCAAATTGTTGCTGGGTTTTTCCATCTGTATTTGTCAGTAGTAGCCCGGAATCTGGATTTGTGTCCGGTTGTTGGCAATAGACTTGCCCCCTATTAAGCCCATCACAGACGTAGCTATAATAGATATATATATCGACTGTCCCTATGTATAGTATCGAATATATAGTTTTTTTTATTGTTCTAACACATTACATTTTCAATATAATAAACAATAAAATGCCTATAAATGCATATTTTTAATTGTACAATATCGATATCCAGCGTAAACGATCGAATGTCCCAGATTCGATTTTTTATTTCGGTAACATTTTTGGTTGTGGTATCGAAAGTGACTGTTTCGATATTATTCGCTGGTGTTATTTTTATTTTTCGTTTATTATTTATAGGTATAGTATTGAAACATATAAAATACTTCCACGTACTGTATCATAATATGATACAGTACGTGGAAGTATTTTTTATGCAAAGTATATATTATATACTTTGCTATTGCTTTTCTTTGAGTAATTTTTGGTGCGTACTAGAAATATATATTATAAGTCCGTCTGAGGTCTCTTGAAGATTACTATGGAAAATATATCGTAATATGTCTTGCTATAATATATAATAGCTATGTCTGTGGTGGGCTATACATGGGACTTAAACATAACTGGTGAAACGTGGGTATACTATAGATATACCTCTGCCTTTCCTCGGGGAATACAGGTGTTATGTTATGTAAACTACCAAGGTAAACAGCATTTATATTTCAGCGAAAATGTTCATAAGTAATTGTATATGCAAATATCCCGTCATCACGGCTTAGTGGTACATTAAATGATTGTACCCGGTTACCTACGTAGTCAGTGTTCAGGCATGCATACAGAACCACTCTGTTACGTGGCTGACAAATTTACGAGACAGGAATACCAAAAGGTAACGTACCTAGTGCCTATTGTAGGTGGTGTAGTAGACATCATCATCATCATCATATCAGCCGAAAGACGTCCACTGCTGGACATAGGCCTCCCCCAAGCACCGCCACTTCGACCGATTCTGTGCTTCCCGCATCCAGCGGATTCCTGCGGCCTTTACAAAGTCATCGGTCCATCTTGTGGGAGGCCTTCCAACGCTACGTCTTCCGGTACGCGGTCGCCACTCCAGAACCTTTCGGCCCCATCGGCCATCGTAGTAGACATGTACGGTCGTAACTGCTGACTAATAGACACATAGGCCATTAAACGTGCGATGGTCACAGGTGGACGGTTAAGACGGTTAATTTGTGACGTTTAATTACAATAGCACAAACTCTAATTCGTTTCTTTATTAAACTACTTACGTACAACTTACGCTTCAGTGTAGATTGTTCTTTAGTTCTGGCCGCCACATAACGGCCGCAATGACAGCTGTCATTTATGGTGCCAAAAAACGCTCTCTAGGAAAACATACCAACATATTTTCATAAAAAACGTTTCCGTGAAGTCATTCGCCGCTGATAGCTTTAGTAGGTATATCTGTACTGACAGTAACTGTAAATAAAAGTCAGAACCCTAACAATATTTGTTCATCTTTTAGTTAAGCATAACGCTTAACTACTGAGCCAAGTAGCCAGAAGCAACACGGAATAGATAACAAAATAGAATAGTCGGAATAGTCTATCAATAACAAGTTGATTAGTGCGAATCGAGCCTTAATCATCGCTCGTCCGTAATCCTTGGTTAAACATTGAGATTAATTTGATTTACAGCCACACTATGGATTTTGATTGCGCTGTACAGTTCTAAGCGCTGTCATTCAAATCGTATTTATTATGAAAACTATAGCTTTTGGTATATTTGCTGTATTGCTTAAAATTTCTCGTAAGACGCTTATGAGTATGTTTAATAAATGTAGGTACCTTGAATATCCATCGTGATGGTAAATCCTTTAGGGCCCGGACAATCCTCTGGATTTATTTCATTTGTATTCGGCACAGGGAAGTGAGACATCTGTTATTTATGTAGGGTCCCGAGTATCAGAACGAATTTAACAAGCTATTTCAAGACGTGACATATTTGTCACTGCGTCATGCCATACCATCCTTTCTATTCTCAGGGTTTATTAACGTGATGGAGATATTCAGTCTTACAGTCTGTTTCTGAATTGAGAATTTTAGGTTTGTCACTTAAACTTTTCATGAAACTTTACCCAAAGAACTAAATATTCTCATACTACTTTAGTATGTATTTTTTTTTTACTTTTCACTCGAGAGAATCGAATTTAGCGAAATCATAAATCAACTGTTAATTTTCTAATGTACGACGCATACCTTTCACATGTATGCTGTGACTTTACGCATGCATTTCCTAAATCAATTGATTGGCGAGATTTTTATAAATTATGCTGATTATGTCAAAAGGATGGACATCTATGGCATAGCATGAAAGTTTTCAAGTTTGAAGGTTGGAAACCCGCATCAAAACTTTTTGCAATAAGTGCCATGTGTAGAAAGGGAAACCAGATGTGTTCGCATTCCGCAAATGACGGGGATCCTCGAGGGCTCCTATTAAGTACCTACTGAGATTACGAGTAGATTAGCCAAGCGTGAATATTTAAATTACCCATTACGACTGTCCTATGTAGCGGTCGCTAATGGGGTCCATAAATGGTTATACGAGTTGACATTATGCGACACGAACACAACACAACACAACAACAACAATATTTTCTTCCGCACGGATCTATTGAAGGTGAAGCTACGCTTGCGCAGGGTTGGTCCGAAACACGACACGACACATCGAGATCCCTCCGTGTCTGGGCACGCACGTTAATTTATTGGTTCCGGCTGTCATAAGTAGATATTTGACAGCTATGACGGGTAGTCAGGAGCCCGAAAGTCCAGCAACCAGTCTCACCAAGGAGTATACCTAGTAACTGGGTTATGGAGGTTAGATAAGCAGTCGCTTTATGTTAGTGAAATACTACCAGGCTGCATCCGGTTAAAATGGAAGCTGAACTTGGCTGCGAGTTGGCTAGGCAGATGATGATGACCGTTTGTATTGTATATTTCATCTGTGTCAATTTGCTGCAATTTGCGACTCTCCTGAGTACAGTCAAACTATATTAAACGAACAAATTAAACGTGGAATGAGTAGAACGTCGAGAAAAGAGCAAGACTTAATTTAATTATGAATAGCTAGCTCTCAGGGCAGACATTGTAGAAGGTGAGTTACAGTGAATTTCCTCGACGATACTCAGTAATGGATGGGCTCTTTTATCACGATATCAATTTGGTTAAGAGGATTCAATTTTGAAAACGAGAAATTCATTCACTTTGTTTTGTTTAATTCATGTCATTGTCTGAGCCATGAAAAAAAGCTTTTACCTAGCCCGGATGCAATTTCAGTCGTTGTTCAAGTGAATAAAAAAACGTGTGCGTCTCGGGACGCCCGACAGAAGTGATAACTTAAACTAACAGATTGGTGCCGTAACGCGTTACGGTTTACCCTCCCACAAGAAGTTATCACTTCAAAAACTTGAAATAGTTATTGCGAGGTTAACCAACTACTAAAAAAATCTTTATGGACTCAGACGCCCCGTTATTAACTGAAAGTTGGCAATGAATCCTCGGCTGTCTGGAATAAGGCCGAGAGCTAGTTAAACGCCTATTACGACAGAAATAAGCAACCTATTTACTTAAGGTTGTGTTATTTATTTGCTATATAAGGAGGGTCTACAGTATCGAGTCGTCGCCAACAACTAGTAATTGAGAGTAAATATTGTTGCGTAAATGACATGTCTTCCCCTTGAAAAAGCAATCCAATTTCTTAGGCAAACTCATGTGCACATAAACTGAGTAGTTCTTAAGGAAGGTTTTAGAAGATCGTCAATTTTTAAGGAGCTACGGTTAGAGGAGGTCGGGTGAAAAGATTCAGGAATACTTTATGAAGATTGGTTTGGGAGGTACGGGAAGACAGGTAGCGTGTAACATCCGCTGCTTACATGGTTACTTCGTGTACAAAGGAACGAAAAGTGTTCGTTGAAGTGACGGGGCAAGCCGGCAGCCGCTGACGAATTTGCTTAAGAATTCACTTCATTGTTTCCCCAGTCAGCATCAAACAAGTCAAATTGCAATTTCTTTATTATTGTACGATTGGCTTCGAGTGAATTGTGGCATTTACATTTCTACGTGATGAAGCTTTCACGTTTTTTTTATTTTCTATTTTTTTAAGGAATTATTTACTTTTTTGTCTCAAAAAATCACAAATCACGGAAAAGGTAGGTATTCAAATAAATGTAAGGACATCTCGAACCTTATGGTTCCTATTAATTGGAAGATCATTCACTGATTTGAATATCCTTTACAGAGCGGATAGATAGGACGCAACACAACTGTTAGGTACATAAAGACAAGCATTGAAGCTCCAAAATCAATATTGACCGAATCATTCACAGTCGTATGATTCCGAGTATCTCTTAGGTCGATTCGGTTATCTGAGGTGGAGGTGCTACTGTGCAGGTCTGCGGCATCTCGGTTCAATTGCTGTCTCGGCCGCCGCCGCCGTGCCAGTGAACCAGTGAATATCGTTCACCACACCACCTGTATTGGTAGTTCACGTTTATTTACTGGTGGACAACTTTTCAACCGTATAACTGTCTGGCAAATGGTTTTTGAAAAAAATGAGAAATATTACAATTCCAAGTACATCGATTACATAAACCGCCTCCAAGAACGATTTTTTACACGTTAAACCGGATTCAGACAAGTGTAACGCTCGGGTTGGAGCTTGCGCTGATCCATCGGCTGGCTCTCTCGCTCTGCTCATGGCACTGTGTAGAACAACTCGAACACATACAGGATTCGCGTTGAGCTTGTACGAGTATGCCGCCCACACTATTCGCTTTACATTACACATTTTACACGTCTGGTGGCTTTAGATGATCAACGTCTAACTGGCTGCTGTTGATCATTAATAATTTTACTTTTAACCCATTATGGTATCTACTTCATTCAATTGAGTTCAGGAAATAATAGACCCGCGTATAATTAAACTGTCCATTCACGATTAGCTTTTGTACTTATAAGTTATGACGAAAGTTAAACGAAGTTAGTCGAGGGATTCCGGAGCATACAATATATAATAATATTTGTGTCGGTAGCGTCCGCTGGCCCGAGCAATAAATTGCCAAAGCTTGCCGTTTAGGGTCGTTGTTTCGTTCCATCTTACATGTATTGTACGTCCTAACTGAGCACAGCACAGATATTAAACTATTATTCTGTACCTTAAAAAAAGAAAACATATATAAGGAATTATGACTCACAAAAAGTAGGTACCTACCTAAACTATCTCCGAGTTACAATTAATTTAAGAATACTCCCAAAAACACTGACCTTTTGCTTTTATTCCTTTTTCTAAGAACGAACTTCCGAGCAACACCTAGTTCATTGTTATCAAAGCAGTCCATTAACATTTATTACCAAATGCGCAGGTTTATAACAACTGAAAAGTCAGAGAAAATAAAATATTAAAACTTTGTAAATAACAAATGTAGCACCTCAGCTACGGTCTAGCGGAATTGCTACGAACCTGCGAACTTGCTAAGAACCTGCAAACTTGCTACGAACCTTGCTACGAACTTATTGCTACGACGCTACGAATGTTCCGAATAAATTGATTTAGAAATGTAATTCTTGCAGCCAAGTGTTTCGGCGGAATTACTTAGTTGAAAATACACGTACCTTGAGCAGTTCAGTTTATGTTAAGTAGTTTCAGTATTTCAGCCTGAATACAAAGTATGGTAACGCCGCGCCGTGAGGTGTCGGTTGATTATAGCTCTAGGTGAAAATTACAGGGAATTGTGTGATGCATCTTGAGAACAAAGTTGAGAAAGATTTAAAAAGACTAGAATATATCTTTACTATTGTAAAAGGTTACACATGGAGTTGGAGTTGAATTAAGCTTTGTGCAGACCAGCGCGACTTGTCGCGTGACACCGGTTATTGTTATACCGTGAAGTTTTCTTAGAAATTGTATTGTTCGTGTCGCGTTGCGCGAAAAGCCGCGCTGGTCTGCAAAAGCCTTTATGGTATAAGTTTTCATCCGCATTATAAATACTCTGAAATCTCCGAAGCTTTTAATCATGTATAAGCTACTTCATAAATGGGTCAATTATCGTTTATTTTGTAGAAAATAAACAGCTTATTGATCTTATCTTCAAAGCTAAGGCAAAATTATGAAAAGATTTCAAAATACGTTAGCTATACAAGTGATGTTAGCGTAGCGTTCACAAGAGCTCTGTCGGACCCGCTCCCAGCCTCGAACGAGCGCACACTTCAATCTCACACTGTGTCCTTTGCCCTTCAATTAAAATCTAAATTAACCTGAACCGGGCTGAGCCTGTTTATTTATTCAATGCAATATCAACTTCTATTTGGGGCTTATCTTAGTCCGATGATCCCTCGTTAAGTTATTACGTCGTCGTCGGTATGAATAATATAAATAAAAGATGGATGCCAAAATGTTGGGGAGCGTTGCCCTCTATTTGCTCTTCCGAGTAATCCGCATCAGGAACCTACTTACATATCGAGGCCAATATCTCGGAGCGATATTAATATGACTTCCGATACCTTTAAGTATAACTATTATTTATTCTTATCCCACGTAAAGAGGCACTTTCGCTCTAAATAGCACCATTGACGGGTGTTGGAGGCGGGACACTGCGGCGCGAGGGGGGAGCGAGCTAAAAATAGACGACCGCCATAGTGGGACAAGGCCATGCTCTCGGGCGCCTTAACCCGGCCTACAGCCCCGCAGGTACGGCTTACCAGCATCCTTGTGATTAATCTTGGCGTATTTGCCAGCTCACTCGAGTGTTGGATTAGACGCACTTAGAGTAAATCTCAAACGCCTCTTGACGATTCGTGTTTCGGGCCTGAATATCATAGCAAATACCAACGATAATACGCTCGCGAGTAATCTGGAACGGAACCATTCACAAACGATATTATTGTTGGTTGTTATGTTGCTACATCGTATTGACGATTCAATTAAACAAGCAGCGGAAAAGTTTTGTGCTTACATTGTAGCATAACTTAGTTTTAATTTCAATGTTATTGGTATTGTTTGGGTATTTCGGGTTCTACTTTTATAAAACTTTCTGATTTAGGTATACTCGTACAATTATGGTCATTATCAAGTATGTTTATAGGCTTATAGAAATTTATGGATAGCTTGAATGAGCTGCTGAAAGCTGGCACTAATGACGCCCGCATTTTGTTCTCACCGCCTCAAGATTAACGACGCTCAACCCTTTTTTTAATTATGCAGCTTTTGTGCTAAGGGTGGCTGAGTTTTTTAATTTGTCTCAACGAGTCTTGGTTAGGAACGCAGAACTTGTAACAAATTAGAAACAAAAGCGAGATTAACTTCATACCTTTGCGTATAAAATATTATGCCGCGGGGTACTCGGATAAAAATGTAGGCAGTCATAAAGTATGTCATAAACTTTACATAGCAGTCACGTTGTAAAAAAGTTGCGGCAAGTCTGCAACGTGACTTCGTCTGCGTGGAGGTTGGAAATTATCCCACGGCAACGGGAACTACTGGAATAAAACGTATCCTATATCCTGACCTAGGTCTTAGTCTATCCGTGTGGCAAAATTTCATCGAAATCCGTTAAGTCGTTAAGACGTGAAAAGGTAGACAGACAGACAACGTTACTTTTGCATTTATAATATAAGTCTGGATTAAATTAGGTTTAAGTTCCTTTCATGCGAAGCCGCCATTACACGACCCTCGCGATGATACTGAAAGTTACTAATGTAATGTTTGATAAAAATACGCTGCAGGCATCTTACATTGAAACTTTGGTGAACACAGACTGATGATCAAGTTCGAGATGTATACCTTGGGGCTTTTAAGAGAGCTGCATTCATCCACTAGATGTGTCTGAGAGGCGGTGAATGCCATTTTCGACGGAGGTATGAAAAGGAAAAAGCGCTTTGCGAGCACCTGTGTATGTATTCATTCTTTTGTTTGCCGGGAGCGGTCGAGAGCGCGGCGAGGCGCTCGCACGCTCGCTGCGACTAATTATAGGATAGACTAGCTTCTGCCCGCGGCTTCGCCCGCGTGGATGTCGGAAATTATCCCACAGGAACGTGTAACATGTCCTAAATCAGCGGGGTAATTGCGTAGCACTTACAATAGCAATGGGTTTCATTTTGACAGTTCAACAATTAATTGCGTTATTTCTCGAACATAATAATTATTAACTTGGCGCTCTGGCGCGTCATCCCCTGGCTGGCCCGCCCCTCCACCCTCGTTCTGTGCGCCCGTCGACTCAATATCGCAGGTCATTCTTATCGTTCTAACTTTTAAACTATTTGTCCAAATTACTTAGTGTAAAAGACAAAGTTTATCTACATTAAATACCAAAAGCGATGAAGGTATTTATTTTGATAAGAATTAACTAAATACTCTAAAATATGCAATGTAAAAAAAAGTATTCAATTTAACTGTACTTATTGCTCACTATTTTGGTTATAAAGGCTTCCACATAAAAGGTAGATATATGCTGTCGCGGACTTTTACAATACATTTTCTTCATGTAACTCTAACGGTTTAGGCAGCGCACGCAGCATACGGTGGAGGTCTGCCCGGCTTGGGTGGACCACCGCCGTGTCCTCGTGGAGGCGATCGGCGGCGGTGACCTCTCGCGTACGGCCCTGGTTCAGGCCATGGTGCGGAGCGAGAGGGCATGGCAAGCCGTCACCTCCTTCTGCAAAGCAGTAAGCAGTAATGCTCGCGAAGGAGAAGGTGGAGCGCGCGAGGGAGTGGCAAAGGCCGCGCCCTACCAGCCCTAGCCGCCGCCGCCGTAGGAGACGTCCCGGGCGTCGGGAATTGATAGCCGATTTCCGGCCACCGTAGGCGCGGGCCTGCGGACGGAGAGCAACGGGCAGCTCGCCGTCCGATAAGGACCAGGCCCGGGTCGACGGCGCATCGTGTTCCACGCGCGCCTCAAAGAGATATCAAGAATCGAAGGAACACGTGTGGGTTTTAGTCAGTAAGAGTCTGACACGCCCTTCCGCTCCGCCCAGAGCGGGAGAAGTCATTGGATGATTAAACGCCCAAAAAAAAAAAAAAGTCAGCGCACGCAAAGATAGGTCTCAGAGGGCAGGAATTTTTCCGACTTACTTGATACTTATCGTTATATTATGGCCAAATCACATAAAATCTTTATAAATTGTAGCCTATGTGTTATTCTAATGTATAAGCTACATTATTGTAAAGTTTCATCAAAATCCGTTTAGTAGTTTTTGTGTGAAAGAGTAACAAACATCCATCCATCCATCCATCCATCCTCACAAACTTTCGCATTTATAATATTAGTAGGATTAATGTAGGGCAGTGTTTTTCAACCTTTTTCATGACTTGACCCCATTAGTATGAAAAAAAATTTTCGCGACCTCGACCATTCGAGAACGATTTGAACTCAGTCGAGATTCCCGCTGAGTCGAAGTTTCTGCAGCACGAAACCTAGCCTGATGTTCCCGAGTTGCAGAGAGCCTTGCCTCACGACCTTCCTCAGATTCCTGTGATGGAACTTATCTCATCCTTTTAGCATTTCTGCTACATTGGGAGAGGTTGGATCTTCTTCGAGGCATTCTTACAATAAAATAGTACTTACTACTTAACACACAGTTATTTAGTAAACACGTAGGTACTATCGTAAACAATTAAATTATAAATATTTACAGATTATTATACAGTCTAAAATTGTCACAGTTTAAGTAATAAGTATTAAGACGTGTAAACCAAACGTACTAACTTTATAAAACAAAAGAATTGCTAGAAAAATTAATTACTAACCTGAGCTAATAAACTTATACTTAATAAAGAAAATCAAGAAAAGAAATGCCTAACCTATACCAAATACTTATAATATTTATATACAAACCCTAAATAAAAATTAAGATAAGTATACCGAAAATCAAGGAAAGAAATGCCTAACCTATAACAAATGTTCGATGTGATTCTTTAAATTGACATAACTTTTTTATTTATGAACCGATTGACATGAAATAAACACTAAATGTTAAGTGAAGCTTACTACAATATATTAGTGAAAACCGCATCTAAATCGAATAAGCCGTTTCTGATATTAGCGTGCACAAACACACAGACAAACAGACAAACAGACAAACCGACAAACAGACAAACAGACAAAAAAAAAATTAATTACAAACTCGGGTTCAGCATCGATATAATAACAACCCCTGCTATTTTTTTTTCATATATTTCCATTGTACAGACACCACTTTTCTACAATTTTATTATATGTATAGAAGATAGATATCCAATACAATATAGTATATACCTACCTGAATAATGTATCAGATATCTCTTATTTACATAAAAGAATATATCGTTATCGACAGGATACATAATGCGCAAGAAATAAACATGTTTCGAAAACGAATTTGTGTTTGGAAACAGTTATGTAAATGTTGTTCTTATTTATTACGTGTTATCTGTAATTGATTGAATTATATTACGAAGGGTACAAGGACAAAATTGCGATTTTTTTTTTAATATTGAGGTCATTGTGCCATCTAGAAATTAATTCATCAAGAGTGAGATAGGTTCTGTGGAAAGGTCATTAAGACCTGTCAAAAGATTGAAGTTCTCTCGAAAATTGAGAAACAAGCTCAGTTGAGAATTTGAGATAAGGTTTATCATTAGTAAGGACGATGTTTGACGTCAGTTCAGCTAGTTTTAGTTATCTATGTAGTAAGACTGCGGCAACTTTGCAGAGGTAGAGCTTTGCATGTACAATGCAAGTATCTATATTTGTGCCAGACGTTCTAAAACTACCTTTAGTGTTCATTGTGCTACGCACGACTGAATTTAAAGAACTCAAACTGAAAGCATTTATTTCAATTAAACCATTTACAGGCACTTTTGAATTGACAAGGAGTTGGTCAGTCAGGAATTAGCCCATTCCAAAGCGTAGTAGATACCTATGGAGAAAAACGGGCAAGAAACTCCACGGACTCTCTTTTAAATAAATAAAATATTGGTAACATGATTCATGTTGAAATTATACATGACTGTGTTAGAAGCGTCCGTAATAAAAAGATAAAACAAAAAATAATTCAAAAATTAAAATAAGCCATGGCAGTTAAGAGATGACCAGTCACATCTGAAGGCGGAAGTTCACGAACATGACGCATAGATTAGCACCTTTCAGGTCAACCATTTTGAAGTTAGCTAAATGATCCAACACACTCGCCACCATCAGCGAGACATCTGAGTAAGCATGACATACTCACAGCCGCCAGGGCACATTCAAGTCAATGAATGACATATTGCCCGGTAAATGGTAGCTCTATAATACATAGTACTCACACCTGTGCTATGCAATTATATAAATTAATAATAATACAAAGCAGATTGAGTTTATACAATGCAAAGATGGTCTAACAATCGTTAGCAGCTTCAACAGTATTTTCAAATGTTAATGAATTAGTTGTGGTTGTGGAGCAGGACCAGCATACCACTACTTCTAAACACCTATTCGACTCTTAAAGAGGCTCAATGAAAACGGCGTTATTCAAAAGAAAAATCGGGGTCGGGAGAGGCAAACAGTTTAGGTGTACAAGTCAATCAGAAAAGGTATGCGCTTCGATAATCTCGTGGTTCCGAATTAGTACAAACGTCGTGTCACAGAGTAACCTGCACTTATCATTGCAAGTTTGTACGAAGCTTTCTCTTTGTTGGGTTACCTACTCAGGTCATACAATATCGTGTTGCTCAAAAGTTATTTTTGTTTGGATTTGCGTGGTAAATACTTCCGTGGTTGTAACAGCTGTACGATTAGACCTCATAATCACAAATTCGTGTTTCTGACGATAGACCACGAAGCGCATACTTTTGTTGAGAGATCTGTACATTAAGGTTTCATATGAAAAGAGCGCGGTATTGCACGGAGACTCATGACGATTATATGCTCGCGTGAACGTGTTTTGTTTTAAACGTTTTTGAACGTGTTTTGTGTTGTTACAGTACGACACAACTTAGATGTAGCATCGGCAAAATTCGTAAAACCGATCACCATCCGAACTGAGTGCGCCTTCGACATCACCAATCTTTATTACTGCTTCAGGTGAAAATGATCTTTCGAAAAAGCAATAAATTGTACAGTCTTATAGCCAAATACATTCGTAAAATTCAAATGAATGAATGAAAATTTTCAAATCTATGCTACTACTAAGTTGTGACGTACTGTACATACCTAGTAATAATCATTCTTTATTTTCTTGAAACAATGCGTCTTCCACTAAGGTAGCAACGCAGCTTCACACAATAGGTACATCCGCAATAGAATATGTGGAACAAAATAATTCATGGTTATCTATTCAAAAACTTCGCGAATATCTGTTACTGAAAATGAGAACAAACGATACGTGCACGTGAACATTTTTCGGTTTTAACAAATCCGTTTTCTTTGTGCCACCGGACAAAAATTATACCGAAAACTCGAAGGAGGCGGAATACTTTTGTATACTGACTTTGAGCTCCGCGCTGAAGGTTCGACGGCGCAAATTGCTGCCAACGGGAGAGTTACCATCAACAATAGATAAGTACTAGTCGCAGTTATTATCCGGTGAATTTCGCAGCGAAAAAGCATCTGGGTTGTTGGTGAACGAGGATTCTCGTTAGCGTGAGGCAAAATGCCTTATGTTAATGAGTTGGCTGCAGAGGGGAGGGGCTCATTACCGCTGGGTAATGAGCCCCCCGCCTCCCCGCACCTACGTACGTGCCACATGATACACACTACTAACTTACTTATTTACAACAGATTACATTCATTTAAAGTTAAAAAAATTTAACAATTTATTAACGAGGGTGCTACGCGAGTACTACGCCGTAGCCCGTAGCGTAGCGTGTTTAATGTTGACGTGTCCATTTTATTATTGTATATTTTACCCCATCCATCAGATATTTCAAATCGCGCGTTTATAAAACAAAAAATATCTTGTTTACAAAGCAGGATTCGATTGACTGCAGCCGTTAATAAATATCAGTAACTGAATCAACCAGTTTATCGGAAATGTTCACGCGTGTCAATATTCGTAGTACTCACTTTTGTTGCCAGATTAAATGCTTCTGGGAAAATAAAATTGCCTTTTTAAAGTGGCAAATATTTATATTTGTGCTGTATTTCTGAGGTTTTTGTCAACGGAAAAGCGACGGTGGCGTTTGCAAACCGTTTCCATTTTGGAATGGTGGATGGTTACATATATCCAATTTTATTATCTGCCAAGCCTTTTCCTAATTATATTGAGGTCAGCTTCCGGGTGCAGCTGAATACCGGTATTTTAAATGGAGCGACTGCCTATCTGGCGTCCACAACCCAGTAACTGGGTTATACGATACCTCTTGGTAAGACTCGATGTCAGAGTTTCGGGCTTCTGACGATCCGTAACGATGGCTTAACGTACTTTCCAAGCCACGGAGGAGTCTTGGTATGTAAAGATGGTCACGGACCAACCTCGGCAAGCGTAGCTTAATAATCTGAGGGATCGACCGTGCGGCTGCATTATTCCAAACGCGACTCGACCATAAAATAGAGATCACAAATTGACACGATTTCATATTCAAATGTTTTATTTATCTAGGATATTATTACAACTTGCAACTCACAGGAGAAATGAATGAACAAATTAAGGATAGATAAAGCTTACATAATCTGCAATTTGACTTCATAGGGTCCAATACATTTTTATAACATGAAAATTGGAATTCCATTGGGCATACTTTACATCATTACGGATATTGAAGAGGGGTCTCTTCAATATCCGTAATGATGTAAAGTATGCGATTATCTTTTGTGGAATGTTACGTCAATGAATTTTCTTACTTTAAAAATAACCGAACAATCACAATGATTTAAGAATAATACTGGTTGGAAAAAAGTTGCTATTTAAACATTTGCGTCGCTCCAAAAACTCTACAATAAAAGATTTAAATTATATTACTTGGGCGAGTTTTTTGTAAACTCGTTTCATTTTGGTCCTGTGGGCCTAGTACGAACACGTAGAGTTTTTAATGTGGATTCTAAAAATGTTAAAATTGAAAATGGTCGTTTCGCACATAATATTTCTTTAGTTTTAAGACTCATAGCTATCGGTGATATTAATTTGTGCTTGTCGCAAAAATGTATACCAAAACGATAGATGTATTTTCGATTAAAATATCAATACAATTTAATTTAAGTTTACGTCGCGTCGTGCGTTCGTGTAGGCCCTTATGCCAACGCACGACGCGACTGATTTTACCGACATTAAATTACTTTTATTTATCTTCTTGTGAAGTAAGGACAATGCTGGGACTAAGAATATAAAAATCCGACGCAGACTCATAAAATATGTAAGTACTTAGTTTAATTTGCAATTATATAATATATTAGCTGTTGCCCGCGGCTTCCTCTGCGATCCAGGATAAAAAGTAGCTTATCTTCTTCTCCAGGTCATGGTCTACCCCTGTGCCAAATTTTGTCCAAAACCGTTCAGCCGTTTAACGTGAACGCGTGAAAACAAACAAACTCACTTTCGCATTTATAACATTAATTTTAGGATTTAAGTTCCTAGAAGTGGGGAGAACAAATAAAAAAAAGTTTACCGCTGACGAATTTTAAGTTCCTAGAAGTGGGGAGAACAAATAAAAAAAAAGTTTACCGCTGATGTTTTTTTTTTTTCGTAAGTCGCTTTTCTTGTCTGTCTGTGTCACGCCTTGTTCTTCTAAACTACGCAACGGATATTGATGCGGTTTTCACCATAATATAAAGAACTTATTCTGGAAGGTTTATTATGTAAAATGTGTGTGTATGTTAAATTAATATTAAACTCACATATAATCAAGAAATCTCGATGTTTTGTCAAGTCGTAAAAGCCAGGCGATTCAGGGCCGGTACCCTAATTGCGTAATACACGCTCAATCAGAATCTGAATCGTTTTGAAACAGATTGCTAATCCATTGCTTCTTAAGTTCGAAACAAATCTGCTCAACAACGTAAATAACGCAATGAATATTGTAGAACTATCAAAATGAAACATATTAGTCGTAATCGTTTACGAAAATATGTTACGTAATTAGATAGCGGGTTTGTTTAAAAATGGTCCCTAGTCTGCGGATAGGTACGTATTTTTGCTTTCACTAGTGCTAAAATTAATGAGAAAAATCTGAAAACAATGTTCTCTTATTATTAATTAGTATGTTCCTTTTGATTACCGTACTCCAAGAAGGCGGAGCGGAATTGTCTTCGGGTACGAAGGCTACAAAGTTATAAAACCCAAGAGTTCTCTTTATACAGCCGCGCGCCGCCGGAATTAGCTCGGTCCTTTTCTTTTAAAATTCACCCTAATCCCTTTCTTTTCAAATATAAAGTCCAACTTAGTTCAGTTCAGAGATTCTATTCCCAAAGTTTTAATCAAATTAAATGTTATTTAATGTAGTTGCGGGAAGCGTACTTTGTTGGGTCGTTAATGTTCAAAACGTGCCAATTGTGGGCTTACTCGAATAAAAAGTGTATTTTTAAGGACATTGAAATTTGTAGGTTTAAAAATACATTGCCAAGGCTACTTTCATTTGTCAGCGAAGCTGAAGGGGCCCGTTAGGGCCGATGCCTACCACTGGGGTTGCGGATAAGTCCTTAGGGGAAACCGTGGCCCCGGTCTAGGCAAGGGAAGGAACACGGGTGGGTTTTAGTCAGTAAAAGTCTGACACGCCCTTCCGCTCCGCCCAGAGCGGGAGAAGTCATTTGATGATTTCCCACAAAAAAAAAAAACAAAACGCTTCTTTCATGAAAATATCTTTATTACTATTTCCGTACGAGTCCGAGTTACCAGCCCATATTATCTTTAGGTACCTACTTATTATTTGCATTGCATTGGGTCATGGGTGTGTGTGAACAGTCACAAGCACCAATATGTATCCACTTACCAAAATTCAAAAGTGATTTTCTTGTGTAATATTGACTGCAACTTTGAGATAAGGCTTATTTCATATTAATATGGGCTCCAAAATACTATATTCGTAACAACATAAAATAACAATCAACACAGTAGCAGCAAATCACTTCTAAAAGTTGCTAAGTGTATACATATTGGTGCTTGTGACTGTACCCTAATACATTGCTGTCTTGGTTGAAGCAATATAAAAGTAGGTAGTTAGGTACTACTCCCTGTTGACTACCACAACTAGTATTAAGCGAAGATAGCAGATAAACTCTTGATATAATTAGTGTTTGTCTTCCTTCCTAGAACATTAAGAAAGTCATTAAAGCTCACAGAGCTGCCTATAACGCAAAGATAACGCTTTGTGTTTCCCGAGTCAGCAACGATTCAATGATTAATGAACGAAATGAATAACTTATTCATTGATATTTATTCAGGATCTACCCCTTTGAATATGTTTACTATACCTAGGCGAAAAAACAAGTGAACATTTAGAAAAATATTTGTTTGCAAAATTCCTTCCCTGATCTGCACGAATAGTGCCGCTGAGCAAACAAGTTTACTAGTCCGTTATGAGAATTTATTCGAATCGAATGTATTCGACGAATAAAAGCTAGTGTTAGTTGTTTTCGAAGCCTGTGTTTGTGACGGCCTGTCGCCGCAGAGTCGCGACACGCGGCACCTCGCCAACAAGCCATCAAGCCAGTGTCTCAAGCGCTTGTACGACACATTTTGAGATCACCACTTAAAATGATATATCGCTCTATTCGTTTTATACGACATTTTCTCCTAGGTTTTTAGACCATTGTATTGCTTGAACAAAACTTGAACTACAAAATACTTCAAGCAAAATGTTCTCTTTAAAATACGTATTTAATGCTGATAAAATACCTGCTAGTATCACTGATAGAACATTTTTCTCCATCTATAAAGCTTCTGTACGGAACGTCTCGGAAAAATGGGAACACCTGGCGACCATAACTTACTCGTACCTACATTTTGTATCCAGAGATACAAATATATTCCTTTTCCTTTTGGTGCTCGTTCGACTGTGATGGTCACTATCACTACTCGCTGTTGTCCCTCAGTTTATTGAGATATCACCAAAACTTATGAAATTCGCTGAATACCAGTATTTAACCTGAAGCGACTACCTATCTGACCTCCACAACCAAGTTACAGGGTAAGACGATACCCCTTGGTAAGACTGGCAGCTATTTGCGACGTTACGCGTTGCCCACTTTCAAGGTGATTTACGAAATGTATAAAATACGTTATTTGTTTTCATCATTATAATATGGTTATTTTGGTTCAATATTTAATTTTTGATAAATATTCGATGTTTTTGCCTTGAATCTGCGAGATAGTTAACATAGTTTGTAAAATAATAGCGGGATTATTTCAAGGATTAGATCGTTCAAGCGGTAATTAGCGCCAAGGGGCGAATAGTTGGAGTATTTTACAACTTGAGGGTATTAGTTAACTTTGCCAGAAAGGTAGTTAAGGTAAAAGCTTGTAATCCGTAGACTATCTCTGCCTGTTAGTTCAGTAGTTAACCTAGATTCATCTATTAATTTAAAACGTTAAGCCCGTTATGGCCGTTCTCGCATTTTCACTACAAATCTGTAGTTACGTGAAACTGACCAAATAGAAGATTATGAAACCAGAACGAAAAGCTGTTTGAAATTCGTTAACATTAAAATAAAGGCGACCACAAACCCACAAGTAGGGACGGGACACACTTGGTTATGATTAGCAGCCGGGTTCGCAATTTGAGCATTATTGCAGGCTGCGACCGCGGGCGTGGCTGGCCCACGTCCTTCCGGCACCTGCTACATTATGCATGTGTCCACTTTGTGGTAAAGTCTCAGAAACACTGTTTATACTGTTTGCATAATAATAACAGGTATTTATACTTTCGTGGAAATGAGGGAAATAGGTATAGTGGAAAATGAGGTGTACTACGCTCTACAGGATGGAAGGGTAAACACCGTTGTCACTCAAACTATGGGTAGTTGGCTTAAATATAAAAATAAAAAACCGAGTAAAAAAAATTACGTTATGTTCTTTAACGAATATTAAAAAGGTTATTGTCCGACACCGTCCGCAAATTCATGGATATGCGCCCGCCCGAGTGACGTAATCGATTGCCGCCCGTCCTACCTACCTACATAACACATGAATAAATACAATACAACCTTTTCCTGGCTTAAGACAGGCAAAAATACCTACCTTAGGAATTGCGTGACGATTCTAAATGTACATCTTAAAAAAAAAAAGTTGTGATTTTCCATTGAATTTATGTTCTATAAACGAAACCAAACCACTGGTTTGAAGGATAACGGTGTTTACCCTAACACCCTGTATATTTTCCTCATTGTACATTGTATGTCAAGGCATTATCATTAGAGATTATCAGCAACATTTTAACAGCCCATTTGATAACTGCATTTACTAACTTTTGCAGAATATGAGTTTTCGGTTTTTCTTAGTCAAAATAATTTCATCAGATGTAAGTAGTAGCAAAATATTTTTTAACAATTTTTTTATTTATTTTCCGTTGAAGAAATTTTTTCATAAAATATACAACAACGATCATTCAGTTACAAAATGGAGTAAGTCTTTAGCCAGTCATAACCCGACTCACTGTCACATCTTCATATTACTAAATGGCCATACTAAAACTACAAAACATATTTTAAGAAGTTTAGTACGTTTAACATTGTCCACAACTGAAAAAAATACTATGATCAAAAGTGGTCCACCACTAACGGGATTTACAACGTGTGCCTTTTGATATCCCATAACTCTAGAGTATTAATGAGACACATGAGATTTATAATATTTGTAATAGCTGAATGAAAAAATATTATTTATTCAATTATTTTAGCATAAATAATAGCTCGGATGATTTAAAAAATGAGGTATCATTGGATTGGCCTTGACACAAGTGACTCTGGCTATAAATATATTGAAAAAGAAAGACAATATGGCGGCTTTCAGCCACTATTACCTAAGTGTCGTATATTCATTTTGCCATTGTAATATAAAAATAAGGAGTTCGAAGAGACGATTCCGAAAATATAACTCTCTAAAAGGTTGTATGGGTTGTAAGGGTGACATGAGTTTCGTTAGTGATGGACATTTGGACTTAGCTGCATGTATTTTTGCCCAATGTCCTTTGGGAGTGAAAACACATAAAACAAAAAAAAACTTGTGTTATTTACGAAAGTTTAATAGACTAGTCTTTTGTTATTGTTGAACATGTAACGTTTTATATTATGTACAGTTTTTTTAAATTTCTTATATTGTATGTTTGCTGAAACTTAATTCTGTAAACTCTGCTCGCTAATATAATTATTTTACTGTAAGTATTACGAGTATGTGTTTTTTGTATTACGGAGTAAAAATTCTTTAACAAAAGTCTAAAAGCTACGTACCTATGTAAATAGGAAACACGTAAATATATTTTTGTGTTGAGGCTCATACTTCCGATATGTGGACGAACGTAGCACAAATAGATATGCGTGAATTATCGGCACAAATATTTACCAAAGGCAACACCGCACATTTTCTATTGATATAAATTGTGGTAGATGCAGAATAAAAATGTGCCACCTTTGCTTCAAGTAAAATGTCGACGAAATGTTACTAAATCTGTTTTGTTATACCAGTTAGTATTTTAAGTTGTGAATGTGTTTTTTTTCAATGAATATAAATACTAAATTATAGTATCTGGAAGGAATAAATAAAAAGTATCTATAGTGTCCAGCCAAAAGCATTAAAGTACAACAAGAACTGTTCGCGACGAGGCGTCACCGTCAATTTTAGCTTGTTTAAAATCATTAATTTTAACTTAGCTTAAAAACTTGTATGTATAGGATAAGTATTTCTTCGCAATATGCGTAATTATAGCATGTAGTATGTAGATTCCTTGTTATACGCAATAATGCGTCATCAAAATATTTTGTTAGAAAGGACCTTTCTATTTATCCGGATGTTGAAATACCAAAAATCTGCACACCTATAAAAGAAAAACTAAAGTTGCAATAACGCAAAACAAAATAATACAAGTTGTGGGCAACGCCTATACTAACTCAAATATGAAAATAGTATAGGTATTAGTAATGCTATCTAGCAGCTAGACACCATCCAAATATCAAAATTTGACTAAAAAAGGTAAACAAAGCCCTTGCACTCCTTGATTAGGTAGGTTAGACAGATATAACGTAAAATCATTTATGGCATCCAGGTCACCTAGACCGAGACCTAGCCCTGGACCTAACTTCTAGAAATCTAGCCCTTCAGGATACCTACTTAATCGAGTTAGAATGCCGCAAAGCGGATTTGTAAAAATAAAGGCTACCCTACCTGTATTCAGAGGCCTATAACTGGCTGAAAAATCTAGACACAATAAATAAAATACTAGATTTCTCTAGGGGAATAGACTAGCCCGAGTGTTCTTTTGGTATGGTGGAAATCGGATCAGAACTTTGTCTGAAAAGTCACTTGCAAATAATTAAATATTTATTTAATCATTTTAATACCGATAATCCTGAAATATCTTTTCAACAGGAATAGTCAGAATCCTGGAAGAACCCTCATTAGAAAGGGGGCAATTTTGTGAATCTCATGATGTATAACATGATGTATATAGCTATTGAAATAAGTGTGTTTAGCTATAAGAAATGTAATTTTATAAGAATTTTGAAAATAATAAAGTTACGAAAACAGGAGGCGATTCATGGGTCTCTATAGGGTAAAGGGCGCTACCAGCTAAGCTAACACGCCATCTCTAGAAATTGTAGTCATCAACATGGAAACTAGTTCCACCTAACAAGTAAAGCAGTAGTCCTGAGGAGTCCTGAAATCGTGTCCTGAATAGTTATGAAGACTTATCAATAAACAGTGTAATCATTCCTGCCGAGCCCGTTTTCCTTCAAAAGGTCGAGTGCATATCCATGTGAGTATTCGAAAATAACTAGCAAAAACTTCGGTTCAGGACGTCAGCGCCGCTTGGACCAGGATAGCCTTACAACCTACCTGAACCCGTATCCAGCGATCACGCCCGTCCGGAATATCTGCTGGTCCTTCGAAAGCCGGATTATTTTCGAATCCTGGAGAGCTCAATTGAAGACTGAAGGATTACCGAAGAAGGAAGATTCCTGGAATAAGAAAATCGGTTCCTGAAGAATTATTTTTGGAACCTGAAGACTTACGGCTGAAGGATTATTTTGAAACCTGAAAACTTACGGCTGAAGGATTATTTTGAAACCTGAAGACTTACGGCTGAAGGATTATTTTGGAACCTGAAGACTTATAACTGAAGAGTTATTTTTTTCCTGAAGGATTATTTTGAAGACTGAAGAGTTATTTTTTCCTGAAGGATTATTTTGAAGACTGAAGAGTTATTTTTTCCTGAAGGATTGTTTTGAAGACTGAAGAACTATTTTTGGATCCTGAAAACTTATTTCCTGAAATTTTTTCCTGAAGGATTATTTTCGGTTCCTGAAAACTTTTTCCTGAAATTTTTTCCTGAAGGATTAATTTCGGATCCTGAAAACTTTTTTCCTGAAGAATTATTTTGGATCCTGAAGACTTATTTCCTGAAGGATTATTTTTGGACTTTGAAGAATTAACATTTAACATAGAGAAAATAGTTTGACGTTTGAAGATTTGTTTTGAAGATAGAAGAAACAACTTGGAACTTTGAAGATTTGTGTTGAGGATTACAGTATAGTGCGTTTATAGTGAAGTGACGTCCCCGAATCTAAACCAACATGCCGATCACAAGGTCACAAGGCAAAGCGCCTGAAGCATGGACGGTGGAGCTGGACAGAACGCGTACCTCTACAGCTATACGTCATGAGTTACCTCCACGTTCGCCGTCCACTACGGAAGGGACTGAGCAAGTGCCACCACCACCACAAGCCCTAACCGGGGGCGAAGACGTACCTATACCAACACAACCGAAGGAAACAGAACAAATCGAACAACCAACGACTTCCAGGAAGGAAACCAGACTGGAAGGAACTTCAGATAGAACATTAAAACCTTCAAATAAATCAGTGAATCCGAACAAAATAGTGAAGCCATCAGCTGACAAACGGGATGGAACTTATAGAGGAATTATTCCGATGACTAGCCGGGGAGACGCCCGTTACCCACGTAGACCGCCGTCGACAATTAAGACGACGCGGTCCCATCTAAAAGTAATGAAAGCTCGTGAAGACCTATTGAAAATTAGGTTAGAACTTGCTGAGATAGCACTTCAGAATGCCGAGGAAGAAAATTCCGACGGATACATGGATGACAGAGATTCCAACGACGAGTACGTGAGATCGTGGCTAGAAGACGCACCAGCGCCTGAGCCATTGAAGGAAGTCCCTTCTGCAGAGGTGGAGAACCATGATTGCGAGATAAGCGATCAAGCACTTTCTGTAGACAACGCCGCTGAAGAGAACGGGAGCAATAGAAGACGGGACGCCGTTGCTGCTCCACGCCCCTCCAAGGATGTTGAACCTATAGTAGACTTCCATCAAAAGCAAGTACCCGTGTTACATCATCCTATAGAAAAAGAAGTGAAAAATGTAGTACCATCGAAGGATTCGGGGGAAGGTCAACTCCGTTCATTTATAACGGACTTGACGTCTGCTATAGCGTCGCTAGCCGACAAGAAAACAGATCAGTGGACAGTAAATAATCCCTCGGCGTCGAAGGTCATCATGACCCTGCCAAATTACAGTGGGGCTCACACGGAATGGTTATCGTTCCGTGCCATCTATGAAACAACTCGTCGATACTTCAACGATGTTGAGAATACAGCTAGGCTGAGAAGGAGCCTGCGCGGACGAGCACTGGAAACAGTAAGTTCAGAACTCATCGGAAATGCCAAACCAGATGACATCATGAGAGAACTCGAGCTGCAGTTCGGCCGTCCAGACTCGATAGCTCAAGCTGAAACGGACAGGCTCCGTGGGCTGCCGCGCTGCAGTGAATCTCCGAAGGATATCTGCACGTTCGCCAGCCGAGTAAGGAGTGGTATAGTCACGCTACGTGCGTTGAAAAAAGAACATTACTTAATCAACGCCGAGTTAATGCGATTGTTGACTGAGAAGTTGCCAAACTCCCTAAGGGTACAGTGGTATAGAACCTATACCGAGAAGTACCAATCGCTGCCAGATTTATCTCTGCTCAGCGACTTCATCACCGAACAAGCCCGTTTCTGCAGTGCTTTCGCTCCGCCCGAAAATATAAATCCCGGCGAAGCGACAGCGACTAGGCGTGTCACTCAAAGGACACACACAGCAACAGACAAGACGGCTTGGAAATGCCGTGTCTGCCAGAAAGAAGGGCACGATGCTTATGACTGCAAGAAGTTCAAAGAAGCATCCACAGATGAAAGATGGGAACTCGCAAGGAAACTGAGACTGTGTTTCCGTTGTTTGCGAGTCCATCGGTCGGATAAACCATGCAAAAAGAAAATGTGTGGGATCAAGGAGTGTATAGGCACTCATCATCAGCTTCTTCATAAAGAAAAGAAGAAGCCTGCTGCAGAAAGTACCGAGAAGCCTGATGCCCCAGTAAAGAAGGAGCCTCAGGAAACGGTAGCCAGCTCGAGATCAACGTCAGACCAGACGTACTTGAAAATAGTACCGGTCCGGGTAATCGGACCGGCGGGAGAAGCAGCAACATTTGCGCTGCTCGACGATGGGTCAACCGTTTCGCTGATAGACGAAGACATCGCAAAGGAAATCGGGGCAGAGGGCCGCATCGACCCTCTGAAAATAGGTGCGATTGGCAACACTATGATCGACACTCCTTGTTCGCGTCGAGTAACAGTCGACCTTGCAAGCCAGCTGAGAAGCAAAGTGCCCTTCAGAGCGCGCACGATACCGAAGCTCAACCTAGCACCGCAGTCAGTCAGCGAAGAAGACATCGCCCAGTGCAAACACCTGAGCGATTTGAAGGAACAGCTGACGTACGACGTTGGCGCACCGAAGATCCTCATTGGCCAGGACAACTGGCATCTGCTGTTGGCCAGTGAGATACGCAGAGGTCCGAGGCACCAGCCTATCGCATCACTTACCGCAATGGGCTGGACCCTGCATGGCGCGCACACCAGAATCTTAGGTCAACAGGTACACTACGTCAACCGACTGACAACGAGTGATGAAGAGCTGAACGAGCGACTTCGTGAGTTCTTCGCCTTAGAATCGCTAACTATCAATCCGAAGCGACCAAGCTCAGATCCCGAGAAAAGAGCGGAAGACATTTTAAATCGTCACACTCAGCAGCTAGAAGATGGACATATAGAAACCGCTATGCTTTGGAATAATGAAAGCATAGAGATGCCCGATAGTTACGGGACAGCGCTCAAGCGGCTAGTCTCAATCGAGAAGAAGCTCGACAGCAACCCTGCTCTTCGAGACAGATACACAGAACAGATGGACTCGCTCATGCAGAAGGGATACGCAGAGAAAGCCCCCACCACGAGCACACCAGGTAGAACATGGTACCTACCACACTTCGACGTATTCAACCCCATGAAGCCAGACAAGCTCCGTATAGTACATGACGCTGCCGCTAAGTCGAGAGGACTGTCGCTCAACGACTTCCTTCTCACAGGACCAGACCTGCTGCAGTCACTGCCCGGCGTCATGATGAGATTTCGCCGACACTGCATAGCCATTTCCGGTGACATAACGGAGATGTTTATGCAGGTAAAGGTGCGAGCTCAAGACCGAGACGCACTCCGGTACCTATGGAGAGGCAACAAGAGAGAGGGAGCGCCGGAAGAATACCGTATGACGTCCATCATATTCGGTGCGGCAAGTTCGCCGTGCACAGCCATATTCGCAAAGAACTGGAATGCGAAAAGGCACTTCGAGGAGCAACCCGAGGCAGTGAAAGCTATCATCCATAACCATTACATGGACGACTACCTCGATAGCTACAAGACGGTCGAAGACGCAACGCGCATCGCAACAACGGTGAAGGACATACACCTGAAAGCGAAGTTCGAGCTCAGGAAATGGGTATCGAACAGTGCGCAAGTCATACAAAATATAGATCCGTCACAGATCCGAACTGAAGTTATCAGTATCGGAGATGCAGAAAACACCGAAAAGATACTTGGTCTAATATGGAGACCGGGTGAAGACGCGCTGGGCTTCAATCTAACGCTCGCGCGCCTACCGAAAGGTGTTCTAGAAAAGGAAGCGCCCACAAAGAGAGAGGCACTGAAAATTGTGATGTCGCTGTAGACCCGCTCGGACTCGCCTCACCAGTCACAATTAGAGCCAAGCAAATACTGCAAGAGGCATGGAGGCGAGGAGTCGACTGGGATCATCCACTAGATAAGGACCTGGCAACTCAGTGGAGAAGTTGGATACAGCACCTGCAGCAACTCAAGAATATCAGTATACCAAGATGTTACCCTGGATATAGTGATGCTGTGGAGACACAAATCCATGTGTTCACCGACGCAAGCGAGATGGCATACGCAACAGCAGTATATTGGCGGGCCACATCGATGGAAGGCAAGCAGCAAGTCAGCCTCGTCATGGCAAAGGCGAAAGTGGCACCACTGAAGCTGCAATCTATACCACGCCTCGAACTGCAAGCCGCGGTGATGGGAACCCGCGTGGCTGCAGCCGTGATACGTGAGCACGACATCAAACCCGCATCGGTGACATACTGGTCAGACAGTAAGACCGTCTTGACATGGATCAGGAGAGGAGCACGGGTATACAAGCCATTTGTCGCTCATCGCATAGCCGCCATAGAGGAAAACACCAAAGTAGAAGATTGGCGTTGGGTACCCACCAAATTGAATATCGCGGACATCGCTACCCGTGATGTACCGCGTGACTTTGACTCACAGCATGCGTGGTATTCCGGCCCTAGCTTCCTATACGAAGAACCGTCGTCATGGCCTGCAGAAAAACCTCCCATCAAAGAGGAGACAGGGGAAGAAAGGACCCTCGTTGCCGTCGAAGAAGCTAACACGCGAAAGCTAGCAGAAGCCATACCAGATCCGGCCAGATTCTCGAGATGGGAACGGTTACTCCGTGCGACAGCGAGTGTTCTTCGCTTCATTGCTCTCTGCCGAGAAAGAACAGAGAAAACGTTCTACAAAAGAACGAGGAAAAACGCAGAGAAAGATCCAGATTGGCGGAAAAAGAAGACGACCCCAAGTCCTCCGAAACAGACAGCAAAGACGTCTGAAATTCAAATCGTGAAGCAAATCTTAGAAGCAGAGTATCTCCACGAAGCGGAGAAAATACTCATTCAAGTCGTGCAACAGCAGTCTTTCGCTCATGAGATAGTGAAACTGCGAGAAGAGAAAAAGTTGGAGAAAGATAGTCGTTTGCGGCCACTGCAGATCGAAGTAGTGGACAATATCCTACGGCTAAGAAGCCGGATAGCCGCAACAGACGAAATATCAGATGACGTGAGACATCCGCCGATATTACACGGCGACCATCACATCACCCAGTTATATATAGACTGGACACACCGCAGCCTACAACATAGTGGAGTAGAACTCACTATCAACGAGGTGAGACAACACTATTGGGTTGTCAAGATGCGGCCGACCACGAAAATGGAGGTGCTAGCCAGATGCCTACAATGTCGCATTCGCAAGGCACAACCACCCGTGCCTGCGACCGGCGACCATCCGAAGACGCGCCTCGCGCATCACCAGAGGCCGTTTACCTATACGGGGCTTGACTATTTCGGCCCACTGTCCGTTACTGTCGGACGCCAGCATCAAAAAAGGTACGTAGCACTATTCACTTGTCTAACCACCAGAGCCGTCCACCTTGAGATCGCCGCCAGCCTCAGCGCAGACTCCGCCATACTGGCGCTGCGCCGATTCGCTTCTCGCCGAGGTTGCCCGACCGAGCTGCACTCCGACAACGGCACCAACATGCACGGTGCCGACAAGGAGCTCCGAGACGCGTTTCAAAAAGAGGCAAGTCGAAGAGGCATCGTGTGGCGCTTTATAACGCCATCGGCGCCATTCATGGGAGGCGCCTGGGAGCGTCTCGTACGCTGCGTGAAGTCCGCATTGTACACTGTGTTACTTGAGAAACACCCACATGAAGAGGTGTTGTCCACACTATTGTGTGAGGCAGAGTACACAGTGAATAGCCGTCCACTGACACACGTTTCAGTGGACAGTGAAGACGACGAGTCGATAACACCGAACCACTTCCTACTTGGTGGGTCGGCCAGACTCCCAACACCCGGGGTATTCACCGATCAAGACATAGACAGCAAGAAACTATGGCGGCGCTCACAGATACTAGCCGATATGTTCTGGCGCCGCTGGGTCCGGGAGTACCTGCCGGAGTTACAAAACCGGCGGGAGCCGCATAGCCGCGGACCAGACCTGCAGGTGGGTGACCCTGTTCTCATTGCTGACGGCCAGCTGCCTCGCAACACATGGCCGCGAGGCCGCATAATCGCCGTGTTCCCCGGGGCTGATGGTGAAGTCCGGACTGCTGAGGTGCGCACTGCCGGCGGCACCCTGAAGCGTCCGGTGAAGAAACTAGTCCCCTTACCGAAGTAACGAGGCGTCGAGACGGCGAGCGTCGCGGCGGCGAGCGTCGCGACTACGGTCGTCGCTCACCGGTGTGATGCAGCGCCGTGCCGACGTCGCTACTAGTCGCCACTGCACTGCATGGCGGGAGAGATGTTCGCGACGAGGCGTCACCGTCAATTTTAGCTTGTTTAAAATCATTAATTTTAACTTAGCTTAAAAACTTGTATGTATAGGATAAGTATTTCTTCGCAATATGCGTAATTATAGCATGTAGTATGTAGATTCCTTGTTATACGCAATAATGCGTCATCAAAATATTTTGTTAGAAAGGACCTTTCTATTTATCCGGATGTTGAAATACCAAAAATCTGCACACCTATAAAAGAAAAACTAAAGTTGCAATAACGCAAAACAAAATAATACAAGTTGTGGGCAACGCCTATACTAACTCAAATATGAAAATAGTATAGGTATTAGTAATGCTATCTAGCAGCTAGACACCATCCAAATATCAAAATTTGACTAAAAAAGGTAAACAAAGCCCTTGCACTCCTTGATTAGGTAGGTTAGACAGATATAACGTAAAATCATTTATGGCATCCAGGTCACCTAGACCGAGACCTAGCCCTGGACCTAACTTCTAGAAATCTAGCCCTTCAGGATACCTACTTAATCGAGTTAGAATGCCGCAAAGCGGATTTGTAAAAATAAAGGCTACCCTACCTGTATTCAGAGGCCTATAACTGGCTGAAAAATCTAGACACAATAAATAAAATACTAGATTTCTCTAGGGGAATAGACTAGCCCGAGTGTTCTTTTGGTATGGTGGAAATCGGATCAGAACTTTGTCTGAAAAGTCACTTGCAAATAATTAAATATTTATTTAATCATTTTAATACCGATAATCCTGAAATATCTTTTCAACAGGAATAGTCAGAATCCTGGAAGAACCCTCATTAGAAAGGGGGCAATTTTGTGAATCTCATGATGTATAACATGATGTATATAGCTATTGAAATAAGTGTGTTTAGCTATAAGAAATGTAATTTTATAAGAATTTTGAAAATAATAAAGTTACGAAAACAGGAGGCGATTCATGGGTCTCTATAGGGTAAAGGGCGCTACCAGCTAAGCTAACACGCCATCTCTAGAAATTGTAGTCATCAACATGGAAACTAGTTCCACCTAACAAGTAAAGCAGTAGTCCTGAGGAGTCCTGAAATCGTGTCCTGAATAGTTATGAAGACTTATCAATAAACAGTGTAATCATTCCTGCCGAGCCCGTTTTCCTTCAAAAGGTCGAGTGCATATCCATGTGAGTATTCGAAAATAACTAGCAAAAACTTCGGTTCAGGACGTCAGCGCCGCTTGGACCAGGATAGCCTTACAACCTACCTGAACCCGTATCCAGCGATCACGCCCGTCCGGAATAAGAACCTTCCAACCGTTCGGGGAATACATGCAGGCGTGATCTGTGGGCGTGATGTTATGTTATGTTTTCAGGTTAAAAAAAAATTACGATGACTGTTCCTGACAGCATCCAAGCAAGGAAATAATAAACACGTCCGTTATACAATCGCAACAATTCTAATCTTCAGACTTTCATCTCTACTTCTACACGGTACGGCAAACTGCACTCGACAACTCGTTTCCCCATTCGCTATCGGGTGAAGCTCCACAAATACGGATTACTTTCATATACGACGTGTTTACTGTTCCTCATAACCGTTCATATTAGAGCTATACAGTAAGATTTAATGCCAACATTCATCAGCAGGTGTTTTATCTAACTCACCTTTTAATTTCATTTTCAGCTGCGCCCGTGAGGACATTTATTTTACTTCCCTGACACAATTTTGCAGTTTTATTGTAGCAATATCGGATTACACTCGCAATAGACGCTTTGGCATTGCGAATAAAAGTGAAAAGAACGATTGCAATCACAAACGTAACGAATGTACAGAAATAGAACGGAAGGATATTTCGACTTGTAGGCTGAAGCGGTATTTTATTAGTTGTGGCGTGTGGAAGGGTTGTTTCCTATCGAAATAATAAACTTGTCCATTCGATAACGAACGCCAGGAGTTAGGACGTACCGATGCGTCGTCAATTACCTGCGGATTGCCCTTGACAGTTGGGAATTGACTTCGGAAAACATTACTTGCATACTCCCGAGTTAGAGCAAAGACTATAAATACAAACAACGTCTGAAGACGCTTCTGTCTCGGGAGTAATGTAAGGGAAACTTATCCAGTTAAACTTTCCAAGCCATTTGGGTGCCTGCTGTGTGGCTTCACTTAAAAATTTCTTTTGTCTTGATCGCCAAGTAAAATCGTGGTAGCGTGACCATTAATGTATTTTGTAGTAAAATACGGCCTAAATACAACTACTTGTATGGCTCCTTACGTAATGTTTCCGGGCACGTAAATGTGTTTTCTTCAAACTAAAACTTGCCTTGATAAATACATTGTTGTTTAATGTCTCTTATCGAAAAGTTCTTGTTCGTGTCCCAAATACTATTCAGCGAACAGTAACGCACCTACTTTAATCTTCAAGACTTTTCGTAGATAAATGTAAATCGTTCCCATTCATTCTTTTTCTTCATGGCCTGGCCGTCTGAAGACTTATAAAGAGAAATCTTTTCATTTCCTTTTCTCGCTTATGTTCTATACATAAAGTAACATTACTGCTGATCGTAAATAGAAGGTAAACATTTAATTTCTTACAGCACCACGAAGCTTCAGAATCAAAACACGATTAAAAGACATTTCGTTTTTACGCGCACAAAAGACAAAAGAAAAATATGAAAAAAAGCTTCTTATAAACCTGCTAATGACATGATGCGACAGACGGAGCTGTGCGATTGGCTATTAATCACCAGCAGTCGGATGTCGATTCAAGATGACTGCGAGAATTAATTGCACAACTAAATCACGTGATTGTTATACCTATAAATAGGTATGTGTGTTAGGATGAGAACATTATTATGTTTCGCGAACAATAACTTCCCCTCATAAAGCATTCTGTTAGACGTTATTTGGCAATAAATATTAATGGGTTATTATTTGATTAAGTGCTAAAAGATATACCTAACAGATTTCCTTTCTGAAATTCCAGCATAGACAACGAATATGCTGTAAATCACTGAAATGTAAATTAATACCGAATTGCGGTTCTAACTGTTTCACGCCTACCATATTCCAGCCGCGTAATAACTAGTTAGCTCACTTGGTTATTAAAGTTCCCGTTGAGTATATACCTACTAAAATAAAAATAGTGGGTAATTGTTGTAGAATCCCCGCAATAAATTGCGTATAGCGTCGTTCCCGCCGCCGCTCGGCGCCTCGCGGGAAATTATTGACGTTTTCCGACGAACAAATTGCAATGTTGTTGCAAATCAACGTCTACACTACAGTTTTGATAATATTTTTTTTATGTAAACTATTTACTACGCATATACGTTAGCACCCAGCGAGTTTGGAATATTTTATGCAACATAGTAAAAGGAACATTTTAGCACTCTAATTTTTAATCTATGCGCTCGGTAAAAGATTACCTTATTTAAAATGTACTCGTATAAAATTTTCATTTTAATAGCAGAAGCCTTGTTTTAAGTACAGTATGAAAAGCAAAGGCAATATTAAAGCCTCATTAAACCCATCTGTGTGGAGGTCGAACGAAATACGGAGCATGTGTACATCTAGCATATAACTCCACAATTTGTTATTTTAGATGGAGAGAAGGTTATGTATGCAGAGATATCAAAAGCAAAATCATGTGGAAACCCCCACTGTATGCTGAAATAAAATTCACGTCATCCTGAGTAATAAAAAGTAGGAACATCATCTAATACAGCGGTTGAGTTGAAGTGACCACCCGCTAGCGCAGTGGCGCAGATTAAGTGTGATAAATGTGTAAAACATGTGAAAAAGTATGTTCGGTCGCTCTGTGGCGGAAGCAAAAAAATTATAAATGTAGTCTTGTAAAATTTACTGCACTCTTTTTGAAAATAAAATAATCTGGAGCATTTTATCCTTATCGCAAGCATTTAAATAATTGACTTTTCAACTTGGGGTTAATGTAGGTAACTTACTTATTTTGGAACGGAAACAGAACAGATTGGGCAGTGTTTAAATAAATAATGACTTTTATGTATCGAGTTAAATGTAAAATGAGCTGCATCAGCGAGTGACTGTGCATGAATGAGGCGGCTCGACGGATACCGATCGATACCGACTAGGTGAGGACCACGGCGACTTTCTGACGGATGAAGTTGCGGCCACCAACCTCCACCGAACTAAACTAGCTAATGTAATTGAAACTGACGTTACCGCGGAAATCACTCCTTCACTTCACTACTATGCTTTCACTCAGACACAGCCCCAGTCTTAGGCCATTAAGAATTTTAGATAAGTTTGTTAGGGCAACTGGGCAAAACGTCTTTGTACGCCTGTAAAAATTTTCTAATCATTTTAGTCTTGAATTAAAATAAAAGTCGCTTTTCGTCTCTGCCTGTGTGACCGCGTTGTTCTTGGAAACTACGCAACGAATTTTGGATTACGGTAAACCGATTCGTTACGTAACGCGTTACGTTATCTGTCAGTTCAACTTAGATTAGTTTAAGTTATCACTTCTGTCGGGCGTCCCGAGACGCACATGTTTGCTATTTTTAACAACGTTTTGTTTTTTTTTTCGAAAAGTTTATGTGTAATACAATAATATATTTAACTTACATAATTATAACAAAAAATGACAATGTTGTGTCAAGACGTAAAAACCTTGAGAAGGAGAGGCGGGTCGCTAGTTAATAATAAACTGTACAGTTTTGTTAAGTTGTGTTCTGTTCCTGTCAAAAGTTCAGTGTTACGTGAAAAATGGCTTGAATATAATAGTTCTCTAACCCCACTGCAAGCTACTTAAATAAATTGTAACTGGTCGTGCAACATTGTTGAAATTAAGTTATGTGAGCACGGAGTTAGTATATCCACGATGTTTGTGTGTGTCGCGCTCATACAATTAGACTAACATCATTATGGTGAGAAGTCACGGAAACCGCATAATATGGTGTATGGGGACAAAGTGGATCGTGATTCTTTGTGACCGCTCGCTTTTGTCAACGTAGACATAGATTAATGCGATTCCAGACGAACTTCTCTAACAAAATGTGAACCGAACTATCATTTTTACAGCGAAAAATTTATTCTGTAAACCGGATAGGCAATAAATTATGCGAACAGTGTCACAACAACGGTATTGTTTTAAAACTGGTGTAGCTGTAAGCTTTAATAATGTGTAAAAGCGAACTGAAATTTCCAGCATTTTCCGTAAATATTACACCATTGGAAGTAGGTTATCGCGATAAACTATTTTTTATTGTCATTTGACCTAAAAAAGTTCACCGCAATCAGTGTAAAACAAAAATAAAGTATAATTAAGTTTCCATGAATATCGTAGGTACCTACCTTATACATACAGGGGGAGACGTAATTGTTAGGTGTAGCGGAGCCATTCCACTAACGAGTTAAATGAGTTAGCAATTTGCCGACGTATCTGCTTAATTGACTGCGATCATTAGTGCATCGCATGTCTTTTTCAGATTTATTCGATGTTAAATTTTGTCGCTGGTACGACATAATGAGGAAGCCGCCAACTACGTCAACTGTATTACTGACAAATCATTGTTTATGTACAAGTTTCGTGCAGGTTGGGGTAGAACATGGTGCACGTAGGTACATTCTCTTTTTCAAGCCATTAGCTTTAATGTAGATATAAATTATAACAAAGTACCAAGAAAATGTGCGAACATTTTCCGATATTTCATTTCAGGAGGCGATAAACTGCTAAGTTTACCTATGAAATATTACCGTAAGAGAACTCGTGGAATGATTCTGTAGAGTGGTCCATATACTAGAGCTCGTTACGCTGAGATTGCCATGTACTGAATGTTTTACGTGAGCAGAGTGGCAGTGGGTAAAGAAAGCCATCTTGATTGAAATTGGACTATTGGGTAATGTATTTTCATGATAACTGAGTGTGCATTACCCCAGCGAGAAATGTCAAATATCGTCATTTGAGTGTAACAGATAGGTAATTAGTACATCATCTTCTTGATTGTAGCTTAGATTTTTCCATGTGAGGCCAGCTTTTATAAAGACGTTTCAACGAGGGTCGATTGTATTAAAAAGGAGTCATTAACCCATTTCTTTGTGGATATTTTTAGCCCATTAACAGCTTTGCTATTGAACTGTGTAGTGCTAATCGTTTTTTAGTTATTTGTCAAAAACAGTTTTGGCTGCGGTAACGTTACCCTGTCCGGAAGTTTTGTTTATTAATAATACGGGGTGGCAAGGACAGCGATGCGAAGCCTGTTACCATGGATTCATAACATGATTCTGAACCGTTATAAAAAAAATCTGGTGTTTCATAGAAAAGTGCAATACCTACGCGGTCAAAATGTATGGAACAGCTGTTTTTTTTTTATATAACCGACGAAAAATTTCAACGCAAGGGGGTTCAGAATCATGTACTGAATCCATGGTAACAGGATTCGCGTCAATGTCCCTGCCACCCTGTATATTATAAATATAAATATCAGTTTGACATTTCTTTGATTGCATACAATGAAAGTATGATCACAAGTTCTACAACAGTCCTCTAATGAATATTATCTTTGGAATAAGTGTACGTTTTGCGCGAGTTTTTGCCCGTCGCATGACGTCAACAATGAAATGTTTCGTTTCCTTGCTAAAATGTATTTACATCTTCGAGAGAGACCCCAGCTACAAATAAGTAATATTAAAAAAGCCTAAAAATAAAGATGTTGAATTTTGAATACAAAGACAAGTCTTAAATATTTGCGAAGAGAATACTCGCCTTCATGAATAAGACATGGAGCGCAGATTAAAACCGATAAAACTAACGCCTGTAAAAGGTACGTACTATTTGAAAATTAACTTTGGCAAACGTATTCCCAAACGGTTTGGACATTGCATGAAATTGGATGGTTTAATTCTCGTTTGAAATGGACATGTTTCGATCGCGTCTGCTTCATATTGCAGAATAATCCTTCCTAACGAACGTATTACTTCAATAAAAGGCTATTAGGCTGAGCTAGATATTTCGCGCAGTTTCCTGAAAATATTCGAACGGGACTCCCAATTGCGCGAGCCTCCGATGAATTTCCGGCGGCCGGCTCCATATTTCCGGGAAATGACGAAGCGTTCATCATGTGCCGTATATGGGGGACGAACCTGATGGTGACCTGCCTATATTAATGGGGACCTTCGCGATCCGTTCAATATATTTAGTATAAATGATGGCGATGAATATTTCTTGCAACCAACTCAGTCATCAATAATGATGATGTTCTGACGACTTGCGTAGACTTGTGCTTTAGTTTTATGAAAGCTATCAATCATATAGCGAAATGTTTTATTTTAGTGTAGTTTCCGCATTCTTCAGGGTCGAACTGTAGTCGGTTAGTTGGTTTTCGTTTTATATGAATATACAAAATGATAGTCGATTTTCCATAACGTTCAAAGAAGTGACTTTGTTTTCAGATGTAAGATTTATTATTTATTTATGAATGCACAACGGTTTCTTTGCTAAAATAAAAGTTCTAAGCGGATTACGTGAAATAAATACTGTTGTTGCTTTACGATAATCTTTGACCTGTCTTGTAAATCACATATACCTACCCACTTTTATCTCAGAAAATAAGAGTGTTCGGTATAATTTTATGAACTTGTTTGAAAGTATTTTACGAGAGCAATATCTATAACTTATTTGTCTTGAAAACTTGCGCGTGCTCGGTGCTGTAAACATGTCAACACGCCACATTTTATTCCACCAATAAAACAAGTACCTACCTATCATCTATTTTCGCGTGAAACCCGCCCGACATTTAGATTATAAACATGTTACACAAACGGATTTATTTTATTATTTATTGCGTTTCTGAAGCATCAAGCTTAGCTATGTTTATCAACTCCATTCATTTCTCTAGATTCAACAATGTTTTAGACTAGTTTATTTCATTAAACAGTCTCGGGGCTGTAATAAAATGTCTTTTGAAGTGCTTATGAGCTGTTTGCGTCTATTTCAATCACGATTTACAGTCATGTACTCATATGTCTTCCACAATTCGTGTCACAAACATTACCGCTCGGCGCCGGCGCTATCATTTCTCACAGTTTCAGAACTACATAAAACTACCTTGTATAAACTTGAGAGATAACGTGAGTACATTATTACGCAGCACCGACCGGCTTCCTTTAACTTCGTCTTCAAGTAATTGCATTTATTTTGTGTGTTTAGTATCTATACGAGGGGAATGTTTGCGTTCATTCAATTTGCAGCGCGAAGCCCCTGAGGGCGGTAATCCCTGGCTTAGGCCTGTTGCGTCCTGCTTTTGATACTCCTCCGCGCATGACGCCGGCTCTCATCGAATTGTTTTTACTAATGTATGTGTGGCTTTGTGGTCCGCAGCTCATTGTTGCTCAGATTAGTGACTTCATGCGGATAGCCGCTTTGAACTGAGATAGGCTTTGTCTTCAACTGTCGTGACGGTACCGGTTGTTTAAAATCGCTTAAGGGATAACTTAGGAAACTTAATTGCTTTTACCAGTAACATTATTTTTTGTTCAAGACTTGTTTAGAAGCCTTCTGTAAAAAAAAATTACATGCAAATTACAAATCAATATTTCATACTACGGCGACAACAATGGCTGCATACAAAAATGTACGATACATTTTCATAATGAGTGCGTGTAACTCCTCAGTTCAGCCCTCTGCGACCCAGAAAACGGGAGTTGCACTTTAATATAGCACGGTATGACGGTACTGAAGCGAATGCCGGATTCTCTATTCTCGGCCTTGTCTGTCAAGATTTATGTGTTGTGCCCTTTAGGTTTTTGCAATATCCCGTGGTACACACCGCCGATTTGTTTTCTTTTCGGCTCAGCTTTTACGACTGTATTTTTAGTTCAAATGAGAGTGTTGAATTGGAGTTGATGAAAGATGTTCTTTATAGACTGTTCTTTGGAAACTGTCTGTTATTACGAGATGTTTTTGTTGCTCGTGATTTTGTTCAGATTACGTGGCTTTTGTTAAATCTGGACAGCTTTCATCGTCATTATCAAAGGTGTTGATAAACACGACTTTTATATTCGTACCTATCTATCGTGGGAAAATAGCAGCGTGCATAAAATATAACCCAGTAAACTATCAGACGGGTATCTGTGTCAAGTTCATTTACAGGGAAAGCTGTCTGCGGAGCATTTCCAATAACTTATAAACAGCGACGGGAATTACTAATTTGTAGCGAGGTAGGTCACGGTTGCGCTGAAACGGGCTGCATTCACCTGACCCGACATACATATAGAGATGGATTTTATTACAATATTCTAGCAACTGTTTACCTGCTCTTTCAAAGGAATGTTCCGGTAGTTAGTGGTTGTTATTGGTGTTTTGGTGAAAGAAATGAATATTGGTACACCAGTTGCTCGATTTGATTCTCAGAGAATTTCCATGATTGCCTTTGACTTACAGAAAATTATTACATATGCATTTGTTTATCATCAATATGTGTCCTGTCGCATTGTCCTGTAATGACAGCCATATCCTGGCGAGGTGTATGATCGTTCAATCAAAGGATAAACCCCTCATTTCCTGGCCATTATTGATGGTGTCTGTTTACTCATGGGATTGATGTTGTGTCATTTTTCAAACATGCTGTCGGTACGTCATGGTATCCGAACGGGATGAATGATATGAAATTATCGTGAGTGATGTCAAATAACCATTGATATCGCTCACGATCACAGTCTCTTTATTTTTGTTAGGCCCAATTTTGGTAAAACAATAATGGAAACGTTTTTGTACAGCAGATAGGTATTTGGTTTATTCAGAGAAATTATTTGTTGGTTGAACAAAAAAGATAAGCCTTTAGTTTTCCCTTCATGCCATGTCTCATTAGTCATTATAGTTATTTAAACGAAGGTATTCTTTGTTAGTAGTGGTGGCCCAGTGGTAACAACCCCGACTTACGAGTTGTATTTCGACTTACGGGTCGTGGGTTCGAACCCAGGCAGGCGCTTTACTTTGTGAAAATTATTTCATCACCACTGCTCTCAAAACGGTCAAGGAAAACATTGTGAGGAAGCCGGAATGTTCTAAAACTGAAAATTCGAAGACATTTGTGACATGTACCAACAGTACCAACCCGCACTGGGCCCGCGTGGTAGATTACAGCCCACTCCCTCTCGGAGAGAGGACGCCTGTGTCCCAGCAGTGGGAACATTATAGACTGATTATGTAGGTATCTATATGCAAAACCGACAATTTGGTTCAAAAACATAATATATTCCTAAGTAACACGTACATATTTTTATGGTAAGAGTATTTCTTAAAATATATACTCAACAGAAAGCACCTAATTTCGTAGAGGGCCGAAAGACGAGTTTATCTCAGCCGGGGTAATTTCTCTTAGAGCCGTTTGTTCCAGAATTAAGTGGTTCTGAACGTGGCCGGGTCTTGTCTTATCCCGGATGTGTTGCTCGATACTACCTCTTGTGTTCACGTACATAAGGAAGTGTAAGGAGCAATGAATCCGGGTCACTTAAAGAATCCTAAAAATCTCGGAAACTAAAAATGCTAGGTTAATGCAATAAATTGTATTTAATAGACAATGTAATACTCCTTAAATAAAGGTATTAAAACTTCTTAGTTATTGTAAAGTTATATCATAAAAAAATCAAATTTGAAAAAGGGCCACTTTCGAAGATGGAACTACGAAATTACAGCATTTGGTTTTGCTTTTGTTTGTAATCTGTCATTTATGTGGGTACATAAACCATGTTGATAGTGCTCTATATTCATTATTCAAGCTGAAATTATGTCGCTTACGCCTGAAGAATGCACCAGAATACTTACAATGCTGGAAACCGGCCGGAGTCAGCGCGATACAGCCAGGACTGTCGGTGTGTCGCTGTCAACAGTACAAAGAGTTCTCCGACGTTACGAAGAAACTGGTTCTAACCTACGCAGACCAGGAACGGGCAGAACCAGGTGTACCACAGCACGAGAAGACCGATACTTGGTGAACACCATGCTTCGAAATCGCTTTCTCACAGGAACTGAACTCACAAATCAGTTTCGACGCCTCGGAGGAAGTAACCCAAGTGCATGGACAGTAAGACGTCGGCTTGCTGAATCTAACTTAAAACCCCTTAGACCTGCAAACGGCCCTAAACTGGAGCGTGGGCATCGTATTTCAAGACTAAGATATGCCCAGAGCCACGTAAATTGGAGTATTGAAGATTGGTCAAAAGTTATGTTCTCCGACGAATCAAAATTTATGCTCTACAAGCACGATGGAAGACACAGAGTGTATCGAAGACCAGGGGAAAGATTCAAGCAAGCATGCATCGAAGAAAAAGTAGCCTACGGTGGTGGGTCTGTACTTGTGTGGGCCGGAATTTCTTCTGAAAGTCGCACAGAGCTGGTGATCATAGAAAACGGCTCTTTAACTAGCGTAAGATATGTGGAAGAAATCCTCAATAATCACGTTGGTCCATTTATGGTCAATTTAGGTGAGGATGCTATATTTATGCATGACAATGCCCGACCTCATACAGGTAGGATTGTGAATGACTACCTTCAAGAGATGAACATTACTCGTATGGAGTGGCCAGCGCGCAGCCCGGATATCAACCCGATCGAGCATGCTTGGGACGAGCTAGGCAGATGCGTAAAACAACGAAACCCTCCCCCAATCACGCTTCGTGAGCTCAAAATTGCTCTCACAGAGGAATGGGAGAATATTCCCCAAAATCGTATAAGGAACTTGGTGTACAGCATGCCAAACCGCGTAAACGCAGTAATGGAAGCACGAGGAGGCAATACGAAGTATTAAAATTCAAGAAAATCGTAATAAAGTTCAAAAATTTCATGTTTCCTATTTTTGTTTTAAGGAGAGATCAGCAGTTTTTTTCTTTATGTAATGTTGTGTTAATAAAATGTATGGTGACTCATATTTTTTTTACTTTCATTTAAGGAGTATTACATTGTCTATTAAATACAATTTATTGCATTAAACTATCATTTTTAGTTTCCGAGATTTTTAACATTCTTTAAGTGACCCGTATTCATTGCTCTCGAGTATATCATAGCTATTTGTAGAAAGTGTTTTCGGACTGCTGGAAGCTGCCTTAGTTTCTATGTACTGTTGGTAAGCTTGAGCTTTGTAATGAATGCATTTGAGTAAATAAGTATATCTATCATCGAAAATTCTCTAATCTGTTTAAATTATAAGCAAATATTTTAGAATAATCTGAGTTCCACAGCCAATAATTCCATCAAAACGAGCAGCGTCATGTCGTAAGAATCATGGTGTCAAAGAAGCACTACCAGCACCTGTAAAGCCCATACAGCTGACCGCCACGCTACGGATAGTCCAGGGACTGACCAGGCTTTATCATTACCATGATAAGAAATTGGCAGACGGTCGCTATTACAATTATAATTATCTTTTAGTGATTATTACGTTTATCCTTTAATATTAGAATTCTAAACATTTATCAAAGTGGCCGTTCATTGAAAAATAACGTTTTTCCGCAAGCTATAAATGCTGCCGGCCGCGTTAATAGATACCTGCCCACGGAAACGACGGACATTACCCAGATTAATGTTTTTCCTGATAAGTGTTTAGCACTCGCTTAAGGTGTATAGTAGGCTCACTGACCTTGTGCATGTGGGCGGAGCTAAACGCCCTACTCTCCAATACGTAAAACGTGCAACGGTGGCGCACTACACTAAAACGACGATCAAAGACTAGACAAAGGCGCAGACATGTATGTCGCATTTTTTGCCTAAGATTCCTAGTCCTAAGAGAAGGAATCGTAGGCAAATCTGAAATTGTACGCCGACTACCATATTTTGACCCGCATATTATTTTAAATACTTTGTTTGTTTTTTAAGAACATTCCTGGCAATAAATAAAATATCGGTGTGCGTGTGTTTGTAATTCTTCTTATGCTAAATGGCTTGACTGATTTAGATGTTTTTTTTTCAATTCTTTTTGTGTCACTTGGATGGTTCTTAGCTATAGTTGGACGCGCTGTTGGGAGGCGCTGTTGTCGCATGACAACGTCTGCATATCGGGTCTGCTAGTTATATTTTGGTGCCGATTCTCTTGTCACAAATGCCTCTAAACTAGACTAAAAATAGATTGCACTGAGTTATTAGTTTAGTGAAAATGGCAATTTTGCTATTCTGAGTTTGACGTTTTTCACCTAAAAATTTGGTGTATCCAATAAATCTGACTATTTTTAAACGCGATTAAAAACGTGTGGAATAAAGTAAGTTGGCATGAACTAAAACCCCAACACTTCGACCTCAGTCCAAAAACAGTATTGTATTTTTTTTTCTTTTGCTTATATCTCGTCTGCTCATCCTATCGCAAAAATAATGAAATTTTCGACCCCCTTTAGGAAACCCTTAAACCCCTATATCCCAACATGTTGGTAATAATTTTTCATATTTTCCATACAAAAAGTGTAAAATTCCATATAAAACACGTCGAGGCTGCCAACCCCTGCGCGCCTCCGGCTCTAAAAAAATTCACGGGGTAGAGCAAACAAGTACTACGTGGAGTCGTCACCCGATTGTCAAATTCGATTTTAGATGTGTCAAAATATTTTTTTCATTTAGAGATTTTTTTTGTCAGAATGGCTTTAAGATTCTCATAGCCAAAAGTAAGGAATTTTAGTGATTGTAGTTAGTTTAGTTCGGTGTACAAGAGAATCGGCCTTTGACTGTAGAAATTTTTTGTAGGTATCATAGTTTTTTTTTTTAGGAAAAACTTCTTTAAGCGCGTTGAGTGATATTTGGTAGGGTCAGCCCCGGATCTAGAACGGAACGGATCTTTCGAGGCGGGGCAAAACCTATCGCCTGACCCCGAATCGTTTTTTTTTTCTTAAAAAAAAAACCGTTTTTTTTTTAAATGTACTAGTACGTGTCAGACATTTATTTTGATTAGCCTTATTCACTCTGCCTGAGATAAGTTGGATTTTTGCTTTAGGAGTTACTTTACTAGGTTGCAAGAGCGAGCGAAGCGAGCTCGAAAATTTAGGCATAATAAACATATTAATCAAAAATCGATCGAAAATGCGCCAATCCAAAAGGGGCGCCAAAACTGTGGTAAAAGTTAAAGTAAGTCGTGTCACAGGCGTCGTCGGCGTTGAAGCAAGACGCCCGGCACCGCAAAACTTAAAAAATAGACCACAGAAACGCTCATCGAGTTCCTGGTAGAATACAACTGCGCCCGCTCACAAGTACTCACAACCCGCTCAGACCGTTTGACGACCTAAACCTACGCTAATCAGTAATGTGTGCTGTCTCAGTGCACCACCCTCAGAGAAAGATTATAATTGTTGCCCTTCTCATTTGTTGCAAAGTTGCGGTGCGCTGGGTGGTGCACTTGTCTGTCATGCTCGAAATTGGCGCCCCCTAACGGTGTCGCCCGGGGCACGTGCCCCGTACCCTAATTACGTAATACACAATCAATCAATTGATAACACGAAAATAACTAAAAAAATACAATAAATTATAATTAATAAATACATAATATATTATACATAATAAACAGAATAAACTTTGTCAGGAGACATAACGATCGGTAGAGGAGAAATAACGATCAGAAGAGGAGAAAACGAAACATGCAGAATGCAGTTATTAAGAAGGCGGTCTAGTTATTGAGAAGATCTGCATTCAGGTCATAGTAACACACATCATCATAGTCAATTATGGGAAATATTAGGGACTGTACAAGCATTGCCTTTATGTGTGATGGGAGAAGGTTTTTCTTATCGCAAAATGGTGCGTCCTATCGCAAAAATAATGTGAATTTCGTCCCCCTTTATGAAATCCATAAACCCCTATAACTCAGCATATCATCATTATCATCATCATATCAGCCGAAAGACGCCCACTGCTGGACATAGGCCTCCCTCAAGCACCGCCACTTCGACCGATTCTGTGCTTCCCGCATCCAGCGAATTCCTGCGGCCTTTACTAGGTCATCGGTCCATCTTGTGGGAGGCCTTCCAACGCTACGTCTTCCGGTACGTGGTCGCCACTCCAGAACCTTTCGGCCCCATCGGCCATCTGTTCTGCGAGCAATATGTCCTGCCCATTGCCACTTAAGTTTGGCAATTGTTCGGGCTATGTCGGTTACCTTGGTTCTCCTGCGGATCTCTTCATTTCTGATTCGATCACGTAGGGAAACTCCAAGCATAGCCCTCTCCATTGCTCTTTGGGTGACTTTTAGCCTTCTGATAAGACCCATTGTGAGCGACCACGTTTCAGTGCCATAAGTCATCATTGGCAACACGCACTGGTCAAAGACTTTCGTCTTGAAACACTGTGGTATGTGGGACGAGAAGATATTGCATAGTTTCCCGAACGCTCCCAGCCGAGTCGGATTCGACGATTGACCTCTTTCTCGAAGTTGGACCTACCTAGCTGGACAGTTTGTCCTAGGTAAACATATTCGTCTACAACTTCGAGCGTAGCGTCACCGATCTTTATGGAGGGCGGGTGTTACATGGGCATTTGACATGACCTTTGTCTTGTCCATGTTCATTTTAAGACCCACTCTTTTGGAGGCTCTACTGCGGTCATCGAGGATTATACTGAGGTCCTCCATGGTCTCAGCCATGATAACTATATCGTCGGCAAACCGAAGGTTAGTGATATACTCGCCATTGATGTTGATGCCTAGCCCTTTCCAGTCCAGTCGCAGTCAATTCCCGACGCCCGGGACGTCTCCTACGGCGGTGGCGGCTAGGGCTGGTAGGGCGCGGCCTTTGCCACTCCCTCGCGCACTCCGCTTCCTCTTTCGCGAGCATTACTGCTTCGCAGAAGGAGGTGACGGCTTGCCATGCCCTCTCGCTCCGCACCATGGCCAGGGCCGGACGCGAGAGGTCACTGCCACCGAAGTTTGACAGCACTAAGATTGCAATGAGTTATTAACTTAGTAGTTTAGTGAAACAGGGAATTTTGTTATTCTGAATTTGACGATTTTCACCTAAAAATTTTAATTATTCAAACTAAAGACTATTTTTTTTTACGCGATTAAAAAGGAATGGAATATAAAAATTAGTTGTCATGAACTAAACTTCACACCAACACTTCAGGTGCAAAAACAGTACTGTATCTTTTTTTTTATTTTGCTTATAACTCGAAAACGGTGCGTCCTATCGCAAAAATAATGAAAATTTCGACCCCCTTTAGGAAACCCTTAAACCCCTTTACCCCAACACAAAGGTAACAAATTTTCGTATTTTCCATACAAAAAGTTAAAAATTCCATACAAAACACGTCGCCGCTGCCCCCCTGCGCGCCTCTGGACCTAAAAAAATTCACAGAGTAGAGCAAACAAGTACCACGTGGAGTCGCGAGTTCGCGACGCAAATTCGATTTTAGATGTGTCAAAGTTATTTTTTAATTTAGAGATATTTTTTTGCAGAATCTCAGATTCTCATAGCCAAAAGCAAGTAATTTTAGTGATAGTTTAGTTCGGTGCACAAGAGAATCGGCACCAATCAAGATTTATTTCTTAACCTTCTTACCTACGTAACTTAAGAACATATTTGGTGCCGATTCTCTTGTACACCGAACTAAACTAACTAAACTACGACTAAAATTCCTTACTTTTGGCTATGAGAATCTAAAAGCTATTCTGCGGAAAAATATCTCTAAATTAAAAAATAATTTTGACACATCTAAAATTGAATTTGACAGTCACGTCGCGACCGACGTCGTACTTGTTTGCTCTACCCCGTGAATTTTTTTTGAGACAGAGGCGCGAGGGGGCGGCAGCCTTGACGTGTTTTGTATGGAATTTTAAACTTTTTGTATAGAAAATATGATTAAATATTACCTATGAGTAGGGGCATATGGGTTTACGGGTGGCAGAGGGGGTCGAAATTTCCATTATTTTTGCGCTAGGACGCACCGTTTTCGAGATATAAGCAAAATAAAAAAAAAGATACAGTTTTTGCAGCTGAAGTGTGTGAAGTGTGTGTTCATGCCAACTAATTTTATTCCACTCCTTTTTAATCGCGTTTAAAAATAGACTGATTTAGTTGGATAATCTAAATTTTTAGGTGAAAAACGTCAAATTCAGAATAGCAAAATTGCCATTTTCACTAAACTAATAACTCAGTGCAATCTTATTGCTGTCAAACTAAAATATAGTTAAGTTGTGTCACCTTAGTCTATTTCAGAATGGGAAATGCTCGTTTGACAGGACTAAACAAATTTTAGTGATTTAAAAAAAATTAACTTTAGAAACTTTAAGAGGTGCTTTAGACCATCAAACTGAATAACTTTTACTTTAACTTTGAAATCGCGAAAAAAAAAAACAGCTGTCCCATACAGTTTAGAACAGTAGGTATTAAACTTTACTATGGAACAACAGATTTTTTTTTTCGTGATATCAATGTATGTCCCAAAGTAAAAGTTATTCAGTTCGATGGTCTAAAACACCTCTTAAAGTTTCTATAGTAAATTTTTTAACACCTTATATAGGTACACCTCTGCCTAACCCTTCGGGGAATACAGTCGTGATGTTATTTTATATTTTACATTTACATTTTTTTAGTTTATATTGTAAATTGTTAATTTGTATGTAATTGTCAATGTAAAAAAGTATTAATAATTGTACATCAAAGAACAACTCAACAATAAAGCGCCTACGCGCACAATCGATTTGGACTCTCTGCAGCAAGCTCGTCTATAAACGCACACTAATACAATAAGTTCATAAATATTCGCACTAACACATACGTATGCGCATACTCGGTCGATAGCCGGAGCGGACCAGCGAGCGACACAGCCATCCCGTCTCAATGCTCACGGGCGACTGCCGCCCGCGTCCCGCGCAGAGCCCCTCTGAACCTCTATCTCTAAATGGGGACATTTTGTTTAACAAATATTGATTGATTTACAAATGCAGTTTCAAATTTGTAGTACCTTTAATCAACAATTTTTCAGTGTAATTTTTTTTCCAATCGTCAAAGCCGTTTAGAAGTAGTTACGAATATTAGCCAAAAATAGCGTTATGGTAAATATTTTTTTAAGGCAAAAGTATTAGTCATACGAAAAAACCCGGTTTCAGATATGTTGTAGATGAATCTATAGCAAACATATATTTTTTTTCAAATCATTTAATTAAGCCGTTAAGGAGAAGATAGCTTTTTAAAGTGACCGTTTTACGGTACTAAACGAGACGTAGGCCCTTAAAATGACAAAACAATGCGTGCTTTTTAGAATTCAACCGCCCTTTATTCCAAACGTGATAACAGCTATTCGTGGCGAATTTACCCCATTGCCGAAGTTCATAAGGTATAATGGGCGTCCGTCAAAAAGCAAACCGGAAGTCGTTGGCAGCTCTACAAAGGTCGACACTTGGCATTGAAACGCAAATAAGAGAGATATTGAACCAAACTAGAGCCAAATGTGGCAATAAATTTTTGAACGGGCGTCACTGCTCTATATTTAAACAGTTTGTAAACTTCGTCGGCGTACGAATTGAAACTTGGGTTGGAAAAATGGCCATCTAGAAATATTCCTAATAATACTACCCACATACAGTTTCGAACAGTCGTAAAATGAAAGTTGACTCTTTACCTACCTACCTGCCTGTGTAGGTATAAATTCATTTGCTGGATTCCTAAATATACGAGGACGAACAAAGACCTTCCTTGCAAATATATGAGACAACTTGGAATTACATTTTAAATGAAACACTCGGTGGAATTGACAGGCCAGGGGAAAAGCGTCAACTTAATTTTGTAGAATTTTGATGAAAGCACATTTCGCTACAATTTTACGGCGAACAGTTAATTAACAAACATTTAAACAAAAACATGGAATTTTGAATTTTCGGTATGCTTTATCGCGTTACAGATGAGTGAATACATTTGTGTTCTCTTGTAATAATTGAATTTAATGTGCTGTTTCTGGAGAATTCTTATGGTGGCCATACACCTATGCTGCCTATCGTCCAATCGGCATGACGCTGCAGCCTTGATCCAATCTGCAGTTCGTTCATATACACCACACACGATCAATTTAAACTGCCCAATCTGCAGCAACGTCACCAGTGGGCAGTGACGGACGACAATGTTTTAGCCGTCTTGAGCATTTTATTCGTGATAAAGAAATAAAAAAATCTTGACTCAACTGAACTGACGACGACCGCCATACACGGTCCAATCGGCAGGATTCAATCGGCTTGATCAAGACAAAAGAATTGAATTTCGATTGATCCGTCAAGTATAAGTGTCATGCCAATTCACGCCCTCATACGGTCAGTTCTACTTGATCTAATCGGCAGCGTCATACCGGTTGGACGATAGGCAGCAGGATGTATGGCGATTGATAGACCATACATAAACTCACACCTTCTTCCCATGGGGGTAGGCAGAAACTACAGAACACCTGCTACGATCTTTACATACTCGTTTTGCCTTCGCTTATGTTAATATTTCCTGTATTTAAATATAATTTGACCCTCCAATAATATTTAACTTAACCTTTTTTGGTTATTACCAATGCTGACTCGACTGTGTTTAAGAGCTTGTCAAACATGCCAAGAAGCAATAACCAAAATCTAACCCAACAATCTGGGCCGTGACAAAGCTGTGATTGTCAGCCATTCTATGAATATTCGTACTTATAAAATACAGCGGAATCACAATTTCTCACAAAAGATAGCCAGGCAAGCATAAAAGATCTTATTTGGGCGTGGAGCCCCTGGCCATAATCCACAGGGTGCCGGATCTAGGCCGCACTCAAGGGCCGCATTATCACGGTATTATGCTGATGCGTGTCTGAGTTCTCAACGGGCCCGTGACGTCACATTTATGGCAGATTTATGCCAATAATTGTACTTCAGAAGCGGCTTTTATTAAAGCTACGTTTATGTTTTGTCCCGTCAATACAGGCCACCTATTTGTTACCTCTTATTATATTATAGCGGCATATAACATTGATTTACGAAATAAAAGGCTCGTATATTAATTGTTAGTAACGCTAGTAATGCTCACAAAAAGATCCATGCTTCTGCGAGTGTTTACATAATATCAAGTCTACAATGCGCCAGAATTGCTTTTTGAATGGAAAAATAAGAGTTTATGTTCGTTTATACACCTATTTAACATCATTATTTATTATATAATCGGGCTACTGACGAGATAGAGATAGGCCATGTCCTTGTGATCGTGTATTTTCGCGACAGCTTTTAGTGGAAGGCGGCCTAAATCTTCATATTTACGATGTAAGTATATAAAATGACTAAAGTATTCTGCCTCCGAAAGTATAAGTGACTTTGAAGTTTGTTTTCTTATCTTTAGTGTTATGTATTAAGTTCTCTGCGAGAATTGTTTTATGTGAGGGTATAACTTAATTTTATGATTAAAGTCCTTAAGATGGTTTTTCAAGTAGATAATAGATTAAAACTAAAAGGTAGGTAAAGGTAATCAAAAATCTTCAATGTTTGCATATTATCTTTTAACGATGGTATAGTGACATTGAAACTGCAAAGATCGCTGACATTCAGTACCCTTTATAATTTTATTAAAATATTTCAGCGCGCGCTCAATGGACCTGCAGAATGTCTTTCTTGTCGAAAGGGCATCGCTTGGACTTTGAACCCCTTCCAAGTCCATTTAACCTTATATGTCAGAAACAATGTCACGCTCATCTTTTAAGTTTTAACTACTAAGTATCTTTTGTGTTTTTTGCTTCGAGGGATAGGATCACTTTCAGTGCTTCAAAAGAGCGAAAGTTACGTTTCAGAGGCGTCTCTATCAGAGAGTCACGCGTCGTTGGCTTCGTCGCACTTTTGTTCAGTGACTCGCTTGACACTTAGGGAAACGAGCACTGAGTTCGCGGCCCATCTACTTTATACGACAATGGTATTTTTGTTTTGATGGTTTGTGGCTCGACGAACAAAATTAATTAAAGATGAAATAGAAATGCAAGATCTGAGAAAGTTTTGGCAGGCGCCAAAAGTAATTTAACCAATTTTCATTTAAAACGCGTTCGGAAGTAACTGAAGCGTTCAAAACATTGTTAGGAGCTGTCACATGGAAACATTCTCACAGGATTTCGAGTCACCCCCGAGTAAAAAATTGAATCTACGCAAGAACGGTCGGAAGAATAATGTTAAATGCGATATAAAAGTTTTCTCGGTCAAGTTAGCTGTTCCAAGTTAAAAGTGCTGTAAGCAGGGCCGTTATCCAATAAAGCTTTCACAACTTCCTTTTTACGATTCATCTGGGACGAGACAGTTATATACCGTAATCGTTACAGCCTCTCTGCTACTATAAAACATCATAAACTTCCCACGGGAGCTCTAGATTTTCAGGTGCGTATAATTGCGTCGGTATGAATTCATTCTTATTAAGTTTGCCTTCAAAGATAATGATGGAATACAATAGTTAGTTAAATGTCAATACAGATTACCCAACTGTTATCTCTTAATGAGGACAACGACAGACAAAGTTGGAACTACGAAACTGAATAGCTACATTTACAAACTCAGAAATATAAACGGCATTATGATTGCAGGAATTTAGTAGAACTTTTACACCATTTCAGCGGCTGAGCAATTTCTAAACTTGCTGAAACTTTATCTATGAAAAGTGCTGTATGTGTTTAATATTTTATTAGTTTCATAAAGGTGGTGAAGCACAAATTAAAGCTGTGAAGTCGGTATTTCCATTTTCTGAACATTGTGTATTGTGGAAAGCATTGTTGCCAGCAAAACTACTTATATTTTCAAATGAAATCTTGCTGAAGAAGAAAATTGTTCAAGTAAAAGATTTTTTCTTCATTTCTCTGTAATAAGTTCCGGAACAGAATGTATTTAATCATTAAGTAAACCATTTTAAAAAAGAAAATTCATTGTTTTTTTTTAAATTTCATTTTGAGAGTCTGTTAACAAAATGTAATTATTAATATACTAGCTTTTGCCTGCGGCTTCGGCCTGCTTGGAGATCGGAAATTATCCCACGAAAACGTACTACCGAGATAAAAATTATCCTATAAGTTAACCCAGCTTATAAACTATCTGTATGCCTCCGTTCAGCCATTTTTGCGTGACTGAGTAACAAACATCCAAACACACAAAAATACAAACTTTCACATTTATAATATTAGTAGGATAGTTAGGATAAGAATTAGGAATGATAGAATTGTACACACGGCGACACATCAAGCTATACATTTCCAGTTTATGCTGATCTCGCATTTTAAAGGATTTCTGTACAATGCGAGGTCAGCTCATACTGGAAATGTATAGCTTGATGTGTAGCCGTGTGTACATGTTCACTGAATATTTTGTGGCGGATGTGGTCAAACAAAGAAAAGAGCTTTTGTTTTAATGTAGAAAATGTTGACCATCAGTAAGTACAATGTGTTTATAAGAGAACAATTACGATGTTTTCTCTCCACAAGGTTCCTTTTTTCAAAGGCGTCACGTAGGTACCTGTCATGTTGTACTTCAACTTCAAGACCCTTTGAATATTCCGTCAGGCGAAGCTTTGTTTCCTTTTTTAACTTATTTGTGTAATATACCAGCGTTGATTCACAAAGCTTTTGTGGAATTTTGTCAAGTAATCTTTCAGAGCCACTTTATCCTTTTAACAGGCGTAGTGTTGTTGGTTCTATGATGATGAGCTGCGACGTTTTAAAAGTAGGTACACTTATCGGTTGGGTTTTGATAGTGCTGTCGCTGTGGGGAATAATATTGAAGTAATCTCATGAATTGGTCGTGAGTTCGCGAACTTATTATAAAGTGCATGAGTGGCCTGAAAGACTGCTGCAGCTGTGATAAGACAAGGTCGATTTTGTTTGATATTTTGTTCGATTTGACTGCCTCGTTGGTCTTCTGCAATCTTCCTGCTCTGCTGAGCATGAGGTCCAGGGTTCGATTCCCAGGTCGGGCAAAGTGTAATTGGGTTATACTATCTGAAATTTCTTAGTATTAGCCCGGAGACTGGATCTGTGCTCGGTTGATGGCAACAGGCTCACCCCCTATTACGAGTACATGGGACGGCGAAATGTGGGTGCACTATAGAGGTACACCTCTGCCTTACCCTTCAGAACCCTGAAGGCGTGATGTTATGTGCGAAGGAAGAAAAAGGGTAAGATTAATAAAGGTCAGATTATCGGAACGGAATTTTTAATACGTATGTCTTAATTTTATAAGCGAAGGTACCAATTTGAATTAATAGTCCGAAAAAGAAAACGAAAGAAAGGGACTAAAAGAAAATTGCGGTTTCTTTTATCTACCGTGCAAAGGGAAGTAAAGGACGGATAAATGTACGTAGCGTACGTGTCTATGTATGATGCTTGATTTTTTTCTTTTAGGTAAACATGTACCATTTGTATTGTGCGTGTACCTAATATTGTTATTCCGGACGGGCGTGATCGCTGGATACGGGTTCAGGTAGGTTGTAAGGCTATCCTGGTCCAAGCGGCGCTGACGTCCTGAACCGAAGTTTTTGCTAGTTATTTTCGAATACTCACATGGATATGCACTCGACCTTTTGAAGGAAAACGGGCTCGGCAGGAATGATTACACTGTTTATTGATAAGTCTTCATAACTATTCAGGACACGATTTCAGGACTCCTCAGGACTACTGCTTTACTTGTTAGGTGGAACTAGTTTCCATGTTGATGACTACAATTTCTAGAGATGGCGTGTTAGCTTAGCTGGTAGCGCCCTTTACCCTATAGAGACCCATGAATCGCCTCCTGTTTTCGTAACTTTATTATTTTCAAAATTCTTATAAAATTACATTTCTTATAGCTAAACACACTTATTTCAATAGCTATATACATCATGTTATACATCATGAGATTCACAAAATTGCCCCCTTTCTAATGAGGGTTCTTCCAGGATTCTGACTATTCCTGTTGAAAAGATATTTCAGGATTATCGGTATTAAAATGATTAAATAAATATTTAATTATTTGCAAGTGACTTTTCAGACAAAGTTCTGATCCGATTTCCACCATACCAAAAGAACACTCGGGCTAGTCTATTCCCCTAGAGAAATCTAGTATTTTATTTATTGTATCTAGATTTTTCAGCCAGTTATAGGCCTCTGAATACAGGTAGGGTAGCCTTTATTTTTACAAATCCGCTTTGCGGCATTCTAACTCGATTAAGTAGGTATCCTGAAGGGCTAGATTTCTAGAAGTTAGGTCCAGGGCTAGGTCTCGGTCTAGGTGACCTGGATGCCATAAATGATTTTACGTTATATCTGTCTAACCTACCTAATCAAGGAGTGCAAGGGCTTTGTTTACCTTTTTTAGTCAAATTTTGATATTTGGATGGTGTCTAGCTGCTAGATAGCATTACTAATACCTATACTATTTTCATATTTGAGTTAGTATAGGCGTTGCCCACAACTTGTATTATTTTGTTTTGCGTTATTGCAACTTTAGTTTTTCTTTTATAGGTGTGCAGATTTTTGGTATTTCAACATCCGGATAAATAGAAAGGTCTTTTCTAACAAAATATTTTGATGACGCATTATTGCGTATAACAAGGAATCTACATACTACATGCTATTATTACGCATATTGCGAAGAAATACTTATCCTATACATACAAGTTTTTAAGCTAAGTTAAAATTAATGATTTTAAACAAGCTAAAATTGACGGTGACGCCTCGTCGCGAACAATTGTATATTATAGGCACTTAGATGTTTACGGTATCTGGGAATGTGTATTGGCATTATAAGATTGATTCGTTTTGTATGAAACTTGATGACTGTTGGTTTAATATAGAGCACATTTTAAATGTGTATTTGCCATGTCATAAGAAAACAAATTAGCAAAAAAACATCAGTTCATTCGCCTGTTGTTGACTTCTAAGCCAGCTATAGCCTTACATGATGTCTAAGAACACGACTGGCAAAATTATCTCTAAGCATGAACACAATAAATAATATAGGTTTCTGTAGTTCGCCCCCTTTCACCTTCAGGTGAAGGACGAAGACAAAGAACTTTCATTAAAAAGCTTGACGTGATAAGAAATTAACGACGCCATTAATGTTTGATATCAGTAACCGACTACCCGTCATGAATAAAGGGGTAAAAGTAAAATTCTGCGGGATGACTTTACGACCGTTGCGTGTTAGTTTAGGGTAACTGTAAAAGTTGGTAGGTACCAGTGTAATTGTTGCGGTAGATACCCGTAAATTTACCGGAATTTACGATCTTTATTGTGCTTACTTACAGCTCAGAAAGCGATAAACGTGAACTGAAAATATACGTTACCTTACTGTAGCGTTACAACATCTTTACAATTCATGACATAGCTACTGAAACTGTTTGAAAATGTAACGTTCAGTAGGTTACTGTAATAAACACGAGCGGGTATTGCAAGCGGAAAATATTATCTTTGAAATTGCTTGAGGCGAGGGTTCATTGAATCAGAAAGTCCCTGTCCTCATGCAAGAAAAGTGGTAACAGATTTACGGTATATAAAATATTTTATCATCCACTGCAGAAATCTTAAAAAATTGAAAACGTTGTTTCTAAGTTGTAAGAAATACCTACTTCTATATATTTTTTTAATCGTTATAAATTCAGTGGTTCTTTGAAACAATATTTAAGAGGAAAGTTAAATGGACAGTTAACCATATATGAATCTCTTTTGTTATTATCTACACTAATATTAAAAAAAGAGAAAAAAAGTATGTTTGTTTGTAACGAATAAACTCAAAAACTACTGCACCTATTAAAAAAATTATTAACTTTATATTATTTATGAGTAGCATAGGCTATCATTTATGAAGATATCGCGCAGACAAAGCCGCTTGCGGAAGCTAGTACTAAATAAATCCCATTCACTCTCTATGCTTTTAATTCTGACATGACAAAGTAGCACCATCACACAAATTGACGTAATCCTTTATTCATTTTCTCATATGGAGGTTGGAATTGCCTCGTTATCGCACTCCTATCTAAAACAGTATACTAATAATGTGCCATCATACGTCAGTGACGGGGCGGAATTCATAGTCGCTTAGCTGCCATTCGTTCACTGTCGTCGTAGTGTGTTAGTACAGACGCCAGCACGTCAACCTACTCTAATCTGTCAAATTTTCCCAATCAACATTGAACCTTATTCTTTAGTGATAAAGTTGAAAATCTATTAAAGAAATTTGACAGGTTGTAGTAACTTGATGTGCTGGCGTCTGTATAAATGCGTTTAAGATGAAAGCGTCAGGGTAGCCCTCGAAATTTGAATTTGCTTACGTTTTTTACAATTTGCAGGTAAGTATCAGGTGATTCGTGGCCGTATTGGAGGCCGTATTGTGGAGTTTCTTGCCGGCTCTTCTCCATAGGAAACGACCATTTGGAACCGTGCACCTAGCTTCTGACGTTTCATAAGTGCCCTTGTTGGTATATGTGAAATAAAATATTTTCAATTTGAATTTGAATTTGTATCAAAAATTTACTTATAGAATTATAATCATAAAAATCATCATCAAAAAAAGACCATTATGTAAGGTTCTTACAGAAACTTGGACAAAGATTTATCTTAGGTGGCGACTTCAACGCAAAAAATACACATTGGGGTTCAAGACTAACCACCACTAAAGGAAAGGAACTCATGAGTGCCATGAAAGAACTAAAGTGTGAAGCTATATCTACCGGAAAACCAACTTATTGGCCAAGCGATCCACGCAAAGTACCAGACCTAATAGACTTTTTTATTACTAAAAATATATCTAGTAATTATTTAAGCATAGATGAATGCTTTGACATGAATTCGGACCATTCTCCCATAATTTTATCACTATGGCATCAGATCCTACGCGTAGAGAGCAATCCTACACTTGTAAATACATATACCGACTGGGAAAGTTTCAGAATAGACTTGGATAATACAATAGAATTAAGAGTTCCATTAAAAACTCCGGAACAGCTGGATTTGGAACTAAGTCTATTTACAACTAGTATACAGCAAGCTGCCTGGAAAAACACACCGGAAAAAACACACCGGGTCAAAGCAACCGCCTACCCTGCAGGAATTAGGTGTCTTATAACCGAAAAGCGGAAACAAAGAAATAGGTGGCATCAGACCAGATGTCCACAAGATAAAAGACTGCTGAACAAGCTTACTAAGCGTCTTACAAAAGAAATTCAGCTCCACAATGACACCTTAACAAACAACTACCTAAGCCAATTGACGAGTGATACCCAAACAGGCTACTCGCTATGGAAGGCTACGAAGTACATGAAACGCCCGATCATACAAATTCCTCCTATTAAGGAAGAAAATGGAAAATGGGCAGTGACGGACCAACAAAAGGCCTTAAGATTCGCTGAGCATTTAGAACAAATATTCAAACCAAACGAAGCCCAGACTCACAATGCGAGGGTAATCCAGAGTGTACAAATTAGTTCAGATATTAAGTTGGTTACCCCAAAAGAAGTATCAAGAGAAATTAAGAGTAATTTTAATCGGAGAAAATCCCCTGGTTATGACTTAATTACAGGGGAAGTTTTGCAAAATCTCCCACGCAAAGCCATAGTCAAGCTTACCACGCTCATTAATGCTGCATTTCGATTAAAGCACGTTCCTGACCTATGGAAAGTAGCTGAAGTTATAATGATAGCTAAGCCTGGGAAGCCACCTCATGAAACAACATCTTACAGACCTATCTCACTTTTGCCCGTGTTGTCAAAGCTATTTGAGAAATTGTTTCTAAAGAGATTGAAGCCTCTAATCGAAAGTGAAAATCTAATCCCCGATTACCAGTTTGGATTTAGAGAACAACACTCCACGCTCGACCAAGTACACAGAATTACCAATATCATTGAAAGAACACTAGAGGAGAAGAAAGTGTGCTCCACGGTTTTCCTTGATGTAGCCCAGGCTTTTGATAAAGTATGGCATGAAGGCCTCATATATAAACTAAGAACGATGCTGCCTCAACAATTTTCAGACATCCTAGAGTCGTATATAACAAACAGATTGTTTAGGATAAGACAAAGAAACGCCTATTCAGACCTTAGGCAGATAAAAGCTGGAGTACCACAAGGAAGTGTACTCGGTCCGGTCCTGTACCTACTATACACCTGCGATATTCCTGAGCTAGAAAATAATTTCATTGCAACCTTTGCTGACGACACAGCTATCATGGCTGTTGGAAATAGTCACGAGGAAGCTGTAGAAAAAGTTCAAAATTCCATCAATCGTATCTATGAGTGGACTACAACATGGCGTATCAAACTGAACGAAAGCAAGTCTATCCATATTGACTTCACGAATAAAAAGCCAAAATACTTCCCAGTATTCATCAATAACCAACAAATACCATACGCGAATACTGCTAAGTATCTCGGCATTACCCTAGATGCAAAACTGCGCTGGAAAGAGCATGTCAAAAAGAAAAGAGCAGAATTAGATATTCGGTACAAAAAAATGTATTGGCTACTTGGTAGACAGTCGTCATTGTCAATACCTAACAAACTGTTGTTATATAAACAAGTTTTAAAGCCTGTATGGACCTATGGTATTCAGCTATGGGGCTGCACCAGCCCAAGCAATCGTCAAAACATACAACGTTTTCAAAACAAAGTACTAAGGGATATAGTCAACGCGCCCTGGTACATTAGAAACAGTGACCTCCACCGGGACCTCAAAATGGATGTCGTAAACACAGTTATACAAAAACATGCAGAAGCTCATGAACACAGACTTCATCATCACGTGAATGTTGAGGCGATCCAACTCCTTGACACCACTGAATTAGTGCGAAGACTAAAAAGGGTAAAACCTTTTGAGTTAGTTTAGTGCAGTGTAAGTGAACTTAACCTGTAGTGCAAGTGCTGACTTTTTATAGAACACATGAATCAAGTGTCTTCCCCTTAACTTATAGTGAATAAGAAAGACGTTATTGGACGATTTCTTAATTTTATAGTTACTTAGCAGTTTAAGTTATATTTAAATTACTTATTAGCTAATAGGCTAGATTGTAATGTGAATAAAGTATCACCAATTGTGAAACTTTATAATGGAAAAAAAAAAAAAAAAAAAACATCAATACAACTCTCTAAGTTCATAATCCTTATTGAATGATAACTTCATGAAATCATGACATTTAAGGTCGACTAATTTTAGGTGTTTAATTGCCGATTCTAATGATTATTATTCTGTTTAGCCGTACGTTGTTACGGTCGCGAACACAGATATAGATAGATCTGTGGTCGCGAATGATATTTTAATCAACATACAACCTGACACTGACCTGTAAATTAAAAAAAAAATTGTATTTCACTTGCTACCTCAACGCATCCCCCTTAATAACAAGTATATGAACCAAAAACACGCGGTGTGTGTCAAAACACATCGTAAATATTTATTTTAATACTCGTTAAGTATGTACTCCCGTCAACGCTTTTAGCTGCATCGGTTTCAGCTTATTTTTATCTAAACGGGACACGGTTTCGCATATTCCAGTGAGCGCACCCGATAATTGTATTTCCGTTTTTAGGTTGACTTGGTTACGTTAACCTGTTTGAATTATTATTATTCGTCTTAATTATTGAAGAAAGGTTAATCTCGGTTGTTAAAGAAATGTGTTTCTTCAAATAACATAGATTTTATAAGCCATTCTTACTTTCTTGTAGGCGCCCATTTTCAATTTCCCTGGGAATTGAATTTCATTTCACTCTAAAATGACCCTCATCTCTATCAAGTCGTAAACAAGGTGAGAGTGAGATACGAGTTAGGGTAGAGTAGAGGAACCTTTCACGACGGTCCTCGGCTACGGATCAGCTGCGTCACTTGGGGACAATATTTTTTATTATACAGGGTGTCTCGTAAATAATGGATCAAACGTAACGGGTAGGTAGCTTACCTCATTTCCAACAACTAAATTGTAAAAAAAAAATTACAGGAGAATTTTTCTAATTTATTCTGGTCTTTTCGTCGTAAAAAAAAACTTTTTATTTCAAATTTTTTTTTCTAAGGCAAATAAAAAGTAATAAAAAAAAAATGATATCTTATAACATTATATACTACTTGCGCCCCGCGTTTTTACCCGCATAAGTCTCGACCCCGTGGGAATATCGGGATGAAAATGTATATCATATGTCCTAAACCAGGTTATGGTCTACTCATGTGCTAAATTACATCCAAATCCGTTCAGCCGTTTTAGCGTAAAAGCGTTACAAACAAACAAACAAACTCACTTTCGCATTTATAATATTATTATTACTAGCTGCGCCCCGCGGTTTCACCCGCATAAGTCTCGCTCCCATGGGAATATCGGAATAAAAAGTATCTTATGTCCTAACCCATATCATGGTCTACCTATGTACCAGATATCATCTAAATCCGTTCAGCCGTTTTAGCGTGAAAGTGTAACAAACAAACAAACATAATAATTAGGATAGTTAGGCTGCCTGTCCACTGGAGCGGAGAGGAGAAAAGAGGAGCGGAGATGTGCCAATATTAACCAATATAATCTTGACTCCGCCCCTGAGTTTAGATTTGATTGGTTAATAATGGCACATCTCCGCTCCTCTCCTCTCCTCTCCGCTCCAGTGGACAGGCAGCCTTAGGATGCGAAAATAACTCTCGTCTGTTACCTTTTCACACCTAAACGGCTGAACGAATTGAAGGATGAAATTAGGCACAGGGATAGACCATAACCTGTATTAGGACATACCTATTATAATTTTTATACCGGTTGTACATTCCCGTGGGTTTTCCGTCCTCCACGCGGGCGAAGCCACGGTCAAAAACTAGTAATAATAAAATATTATACCAAAATGTTGCTTTGGCAGGCATTTCTTCGGTTCCTGTTTTTTACTTTCTTGAAGTCGTGCAAATAATTCGTAAATAACTGAAGGCCGATTCTCGTACATAAAAAAACGTTCACAGTCAAGTCGCAATCTGTCAAACTTGTCAAAAATGTTGGTAAATTGATTGTATTATTGACAAATTGCGAATGAAATGCGAATGCGAACGTTCTTAAAAATTACGGGAATTGCCCCTCTGGTTGTTTCGTCATTTCAAACAAAATAAACGAAACTGTGTCTGTCCTTGATAGTTGAAAAGCTACTCCCCTAATTATGACGATGGAACCGAAAATAACTATGATGGCTGTGATTGTGAACCATTTCGGTAAACAATAGCTGGGCAAGAGCAGCATTAGAACTACTATCCATTAGCTTAGTAGTATGGGAGTGGTCGCCGAAGGTCACAGTCGACACCTGTTATTTATTAGATTTGTGTCGATCCCGGATAATCTCGTTACAGCTGACCCACTGCGCGCCCTTGGCCAACCCAATGGACGAACGACATTTTTTGGTTAGTGAAAAATGTGCACGAGACGGCCCCGTTACAATTTTGATGGCGCTCCTAATGGTAAGTAATTACATCGGCGTTCATCTGTAACGTTTCAGGGGCTCTGATATTATCTCATTCCAGTGTTTAATAACTTAGAGGTTGAGGGGGATGTAATTAAATTAATTAATTAATTTTATTTATTCTACAAACAACTAGATCCAATAGATGTTAGCAAACAGTTTAACTTATTTGCTATGTTAGTACTTAAATTCTACTACAGACAGGATGGGGGTTTCGTCAAGCCCATCAGCAATAGCCTTCAGGCCTTCAGGGTAATGTTTCCAGTATTGTATGGAATAACCTCAAAGATCGGGATACGGAAAACTCAAAGAATATTATGAAAGCTATTGATTTTAGAAACAACATCACTAACTGTATTAATCTGAAATCAGCGAGTCTGAAACAAACTGGCACTTAAAGGGAATTATTAAGTAATTTAACGGGTATGATAAGGGTAGATTGAATTACAATAGCATCCATGATTGATGACTTTCGTTATATCAATTTGAATTGAAATTTGAATACAATGTCCACGATTTGGGTTACGAGATGATATTGGTATCGTTCTAGTGGATTGCTAAAGCCATTATTCAAGGGGAAATACAACTGTATGTTTTGTATTCCGCGGTATTTTCGGTGTTGGAAGGTAGGTAATGTGGTCGGCGGTTTGCACCCTCGTCTTAAAAACCACCAGAACAATTTTAACAAACGAGGTGTCGAGTCATTTGTCTGGACCAAAGGTGCCAAACAAGATGGAGTGCGGTTAGCTAAGTTCCGGAGAGTTTCAGACGTGGTAAATCTCTCATAAAACAGTTTGTTACAAATCAATATTATGAATGCTAAAGATGAGCCAATTCTGAGGAAGCCAGTAACTTCGTCCAACTTAGTTACCTACTGTCGATCGGATGTTTTGACAAAACACTCACAAAATGAGGTTTTAGTGGCATATAAATAATTTATAAGTCGTAAAAGTGACCCCATAAAAGGTAGAATAAAAGAAAAGTGATTTATATAGATTGTTATCTATAGTTGTGTGCCGTGAGGGCCAACTGGAGACTTTGATGTGGTTCAGCGGTGGCATGAAAGTTTTAAGTGCATTAGTTTTAAAAATAGGTTACAAAAATCAACCTAAATTGAATTCAAACGTACTATTGCATTTTTGTTAGAAAGTATGCTTCAGTCAGTAGGTATCCAGAATCCGTAAGCTAAGGTCAAGTCAAAGTGCTAAAGCGAATTTCAAAGAAAATGACACGCTTTACTGTAATACAGCAAGCTACGAAACTGATCGGTGTTCCCGTAGGCTGAAGGGCAGAGGGACAGGGGCGGCCATTGTTTGCATCTTTTGTTTGTTGCCATGCTGGATCCGGTAATAACGTTCAAGCATTAAAATTCGGGTCAGGTTGTTGACACAAATTTATGAGGGCTGTTAGAAAGGGTGGCTTTGATTCTCCGCATTATCTGCTACACGTTTAAACGGAAAATTGAAAAGCGCAACACAGAATTATGAACATAATGCGTTTATCGGATTAGAATACGTAATGTATTGAGTACGGATAACTCTTCCTTTACGTAGGTTACGACGGATTGCTTACATAATTCAGTCTGGACGTGCTGAGAAAAGATATACTTACATATTATTTGAATAAATCTGGGCGTTTACATAGACAGATTCATTATTCAGGAATAATTGGCGTCCCCGTCAGCAGGGACAATGGGAGGGTCCAGACCCGAGTGAAATGTAGCAGTGGACATAAATCCACTTTTTGCCGCTGCTTGATTAAATCGATCCCCTACCTTATACGAACTATTTCTTAACATTTAATTGTGTATATCCATTCAGGCGAATATATATGGCGGCCCCTTAAATACACAATAGAGATATCGGAGAGATTTATAGGTCACGCAAGCCTTGATTAAAACCCTCTGAATGGTTGTATACGACGGTGGTTTTAATCCCACCGCTTTCCATTTGTAAATTTTACGTTATTAAATTTAAATCTGAAATTATACATTTCCACAGCTTTCTAAAGCTCTTGGGATTTTTGTGCTTAAAGAACTTGACATATTTGCACAAGTAATTATATTTTACCAGAATTTAATTTAAGGTTTGTTTATCGTATATAGCCAAGTAATTTGACGCCTCAAGTTTAGTTGCGGTGTTTACCTAGCTTAAACACATTAGCAAGTTGATTGTATACCTAAGTTTAAGTTTATTGTCGGCGTGGGGTGACGTCATTATTAAAGGACTTAGCTTTAATTAAATAGTGAAGAAACTATTTTGGCAAAATGGCACCCGCCGTACGAAAACTATCGGAAAAGTTGTTCAATTTTCATGAAAATTTATGTGCTCTCTTTTCGAAGTTAATAAACCACAAACGATTTAATTTGAATTTTATAAAAGCTTCACCGTATTGTCTCTGTTTAAATTATACAGATAATATTTGGTTTATTACACTTTCCGTATTTTGACATTGTAAAGTTTATTTAGGTATGCGGTGAAATATTACCTACTTGAAAAATAATTTATACTAGTTATTGGAATGGAAAATACCGATAACAGTGATATTTAGGTACGACCTACCGAGGTTTGTAGTAAAAATGAGTTATTGAGCCTATGGGTTAAATCGTTCGTGGAAAATGTAGTAGGTAGTACCTAGATATCTACCGATAAAACTTTTACTTCACACTTTACTCAGTGATAAAATATTCCGCTTGTTTGACATTAAATTGCAGTCAAAACAATCGTGAACGAATCTTGGCTCTAAAAGAGTCAGCCCGAACATCAAACCAAATCGACACTGTTTTTCCAGGCTTACGGGTAAGGGTAAGCCGCTGAGCAGACTATGGAAATGTTTTCCGCTCCGATAGAACGTTTGGAAATCTAAGCAATAAGGCACGCGGTTAAATAGATTGCCGGGATTTTCATACGTTCTATCGTCCGTCGCGGACAAATGTCCATCATCTACTCAGTGTCTTAGTATCTCATCACTAGACTGACCTGCGGCTCTTGCCTCCTTGCAGGCGAGCACCATGCTGTGCCGCACGTCCGGGTTGTCATCGGCGATGGTCTCCCCGACGGCCACGAACCGTTCGACGGCGCAGCAGACGGCGGCGCCGACCCGCTGCACGGCCGCCCCGCCGGACGCCTCGCCGCGCGACGCCACCAGACTGCTGATCTGTGACAACGGGGCATTATTATTGATGGGATCGTTGCACGTTAAATCATTAGAAAGTCTTTGGAAAGTAACTCTTACCTCGATAACATAGGGTATAAATTAGAATGATCACCGAGAGTTTTATCAAACGCACGGCAATCATTTTAGTTGATACTTTATTACAATGAGATAAGAGTTACATGGCGATGACTTACTACTAGTTTTACGTCATTCAAATTTGATTGCTTTAGTGAGCTCTGTTGTCTCTTAGTTATACGCAAATTCAGCTGGTGACTGGCAAGCAGAATTCATAGTTATTAATGTAGGCCCCTTCGACTCTAAATAAATAATAATCGTTTTGGGTGGGTTCGCTTTAGATACCTCATCTATTGATCTCTAAAATGGTTTCTACCCGTGTAGGCATGATATTCATGGATCACGGAGCCATAGTGTACCTGGGGTAAACTATACATTGGAGTTGGGAGAATCGCTAATGGGGCTCGTTAGTAAAGCCGCGCATTTAGTAGAGCAATTGATAAAGCGTGATATTCGCGAACTCCAAAAAAGATAAGAAACACTCAAACAGACACAAGAAATACTCAATTTGTGATCAATATGGACACGTAGCAGGTTTGCTGCCTGTCAGTTGTCACGGTATGTTTGTCCTAAAGGCAGAATGTAATTTTCCGTTTCATAGATACCGATAACATGTTATGGCAGAACTCGACGACGGCGACGCAAGAAGTCGAAGCAGACGTGATACTGCTTGTTTAAGGCCATAACGATTTTATGGAAACATAATATGAATATTTTGATATTCGTTTAGCAAAAATACAACACAATTACTATGTGTTATATTCACTATCTTGTAGATGCGGAGTTTCTATAATTTGGTTTGGTAACGGTTACATCATCGCCTCGACTTTATGAAAAACTGTAGGTACAATTATTTAATAAATTTTTAGTATAAATATACTTTATTTCTTAAAGTTACATTGAATTCAATTTACTTTTTCTAACACAAAAAAAAAAATATTTTGTATCTCATACAGCGCAAACTTTATTGGTAGCTATATTTATGAGCCGTTTGGGGTTGAATCACTAGGGCCGTGGGGTCCGAGTACTCATCGAGTATTTCGGGACATCGCCAAGCGGTTGGTCGACTCTTCACACGACCAGAGGGCTGGCCAATTTTGATGTCAAAGAATCAACATTGCCATCCAACGTAGAAACGCTACCAGCCTTTTGGGCAGTTTTCCCATTGACCTTCCCTTTATTTTATGTTTTCCTTTACATACTTGTACATCTAAACTAATATTAAACTTTGTAATGAAGAAACTCAAAATCGACTGGACCAATTTAAAAAAATCTTTCACCAGTAGAATGCTATATAATCAATGAGTAAGATAGATATAATTTATTTAAAGTTATCACGCGGGCGAAGCCGCTGGCGGAAGGTAGTAACATATAAATTAGAAAAGTTAGACAACCAAATTAGGACTATGCACGGAACAAAGGAGTCACTGAATGAGTTCACGAATTTAAGGAGCCCATGACTAAATTAGAACATTACGAGATGAGCGAAAAGATAGAAACACTCCCAAAAAAAAGTAGTGACAGAGTTGATTATAACAACATCAAATAAACATAACATTGTTTAGGAATAATGAGGCAAAAAAAAAACAAATATCGGTTTCAGTTCTTCTAAATAAGTAGCTAATGAGAAGGCAACCGTACTAAAAGTCAGACACATTGAATAAGGAAAAGTAACCACGCAACTTCTTGATTTGCCACGCGTCGCCGCAGCCACAATGCGGTGGAAAGCTCCCAGGGTATAAACATACTATAATATACCCTATATAATGGAGGGTAAACAATTTTTTTGCCTGCATAACTTGCGGCCGTCTGCAAATAATGTGAGGTTATGTGTTTTAGTAACTTTGTACCCTAGACTCTACTATTATAAAACTTTTACTTAGATAGTCTCGCTAGTGCTCAAATCAATTGCTAGACTAGTTTTAGACGATTTTCACAAACGACAAAGAGATCGTGTTGCCATAATTACCTGAGTATTCCGACCAGGCTAGGTATACTTTCACTTCATCAGATCCAGAATGAAATGAACAAATTATATAAGAAGCACCTACTAAGAGATACCTGTCTGTTTATTCATAACACAATAATGACAGTCATACACACAACACAGGTAAATGAGCCTTTGACCATCCTCCACAGAGGACGGTTAATCCTTTCGTTGTCCGTTATAACCTTAGTTATAACCCTCGTATAAACGAGAAGGGTGACTATTTAGATTCGACGTTATATGCTTCCTTTGATCCCTTTGAAGCCGTGAAACTTCAATTCCAATATAATTTTGCCCTTTCTCACAATTGTAGAAAATAGTATACCTATGAAACTTCGATAATATCGCTGCAATTTTACAAGTAATCGTTGTTTGTGTGAGAAATTTCACGTGAGGATACTGCATTATTAATGGAGCGAAGAGCTTCACGTAAGTACGGTTTTCTTTGTGTATGTTGGAGAAAATAACCGACTATCGACTGAAAATTGTGGACTACAGTAATACGTTTTTAATGCGAAAAATATTGATCAAACAGAAGGTTTTTAAATCCAGGGATGAAAAAAATTTAAGAAGATTTATCGTCAATGCGAGAAAAAGCTTTAAGAAAGAGACTAGTAGGAACAATGGTAACGCAATCAGAATACCTGCCGGATTTTCCAAATCCAGTTAAATACGACCGGAATCAGGGAACGGGAAATTTTCTTTGTATTCAGCGACGTAAAAGATATTTAATATAGCACACTTCAGTGGGGTTTTCATTTTAACTACCTAATATTGGTTCATTCCTTTAAATCCAACCAGGATATCTGGACTACTGTATTTGGTGGAAAACATTGTCCTACCAGACACTTGATGTAACAGGCACAAAGAGAATATCTTTACGACTTGCTTCTTTTATTCAGGTATATTTTTGTCCTAACCATGCAACAAATAAATTCAACGATTTATTGGATAATCAATTTTAGATTCGACTGGATTTTACACAATCTGATATCGAGGGCAATTTGTGAATCGTAAACATGCCTAGCAAACTAATTTGCATAATTAAAAGCCCAGGACAGGCATTTGGCAATGTCTGGCATCGAAGGTTATACCTTGGAATCCTCGGATATTTATAACCTTTAGGCAATGCTTCTTACTTGAAAAGGGTTGTTGGGTAACTTAAAATATTATTATATCGTCTTCAAATTGCTTTTGTGGGTATCATAGAATTCTAGCCGCAGCACTAGCTGCAGAGAGGATTTATAGTGACGTAGTGTTGCGTCGCTAAGTCTTTGTTAGCAAGTTGACTGCTCTGGGTAGGTACAAGATAAGTCAAACAAGTACAATGTCAACTGTAGTCACTGGAGCGTTACGTAAGCAAGTGAAAACTTAATTGAAATCAATGTGTTCCCTCTGTGGATGCCTCCCGCCAAGGTTAATCGGATCAGATCCGAACAGATATAAGAGCCCCTTTAAAGAAAACTTTACTGTGCTCACTAATATTTACACAAGCCTCACTGAACCGCATGCGGCACAATTTATTATATGGCTATAATTAAAAATACTGAGCCCGTTCTAGATTCAATTAAAAGTTTGATGCACAAGTCCGCAGAACTTTAATATTTTAAAATAATTTGTAACATAGGCACCTAGTGTGTTTGGTTTTAATTTTTATCATGGTTCAAAAGCAAAGTTTTGGCAGGAGGAGGCACCTTGGCCTTCATTGTTCAAAATGAAAACAATAATATAATCTTTCCGAGAAAACATGAACCACAGCAAATAAACATGATTGTATAGTGTATTTATGTAAGAATTACGTAATAGTTCAAGATATTCAATTAATCATATTTTGGAAGGTGGTCTGACTGTCGTGGCCGGGACGCGGGGCGAGCCCGCGCGGTGCAAGCTCCGCTCAAGGTCGTTCTTGCACGCGAGCTTCTTCGCCACCCCGCGCCCGCACTACTTGTTGCGCTCACGTATCTGCATCGCTAGGAGCAGAGCTGGTCGTGCGGGAGGTCGGCACCCGGTACAGCGCCGAGGGTCAGCTCGGCGCCACAACGTACCTGGGGCTCCCGGCGCGCGATTTCATCGTCATCGGAGAGCGCGTCCATGTCTTGGAGCGCGTGGCGCGCGGGCGGTGGGCGCGCGCTCGGCGGCGCGTGTCCGCGGGCGCGCGCACGTGCTCGGTGGCGTGTCGTGCGGCACCGCGCCGCTCCGCCCGCGATCGCCGCGGCACTGACGGACCCGGCGCGCATCGATCGCGCTACCCCCCGCCCCACGCGCCGCCACCCGCTACGAGTCCACGTGGCCGCCCGCCCCTCGTGCTTACTACCACCACAAACTTTCAGCACGACTTAAATTATCCTTTAACTTTCGCCTTACATCGATAAACTCTACAAAACGCACGCACCTAGTGGTTAATATTATTATTGAAAAGTTACACCAAGTTTGGACCAGGTACCAAAACGTATTTATTCAAAACAGCCGCCAGCCGCCAGACCCTCATCGCGGCTGCGCGGGCCGAGACGCAACAGATTGTTGTCGTGGGCGGGAAATTCTAATAGCAGACGTCAAGCCGGCGACGCAATAGAAATTACAGCTTCTACGAAAATAAAAGTACGGTTTTAGTCGCGTACGTAAAATCGAGAAATTATCGTCGGTGTTCTCGTCGAGAGTGACGTCAGAGGGGCGCCGACGACGCAATCCGTCTCCGGCGCGCGACGTCATGAGCTCGTCGCGCGGAGAGTGCCGGCGGCGACTCCGCACGTGAGCTGGCGCTGGTGCATACCTGCTTGATGAGGGGGAGCAGGGTTCTCTCGATGGAGCGCGTTTTGATCTGTGACAGGTCGACGTCGGGCAGGCCGGTGGCCGCCATGGCTGGCGCGCGCGACTGCGCGTGTGCGCGCGCAGACCGCGCCGCGCCGCCATTGGCGGAGCGCGTCACGTGCGCCCCCCGCCCGCCGCCCGACTGATTCGTTTTAACACATACTCTTGCGGGCTTTTAAAACTACGGCTTTACGTGTTTTACTTTGTTTTGATTTCGAGCGCCAATTATATTCATCCACGTGCACGTTTCACTTATATTTTATAATACGTTCGCACGAAATACGGCCTCCGAAGACTGCACTTTGTAGGTATTTTCATATGGAAATTGGAAATCAGGAAATAAATGAAAATCGTTTACTGATGCACAAACTTTATTTTCATATCGTTGACCACCCATATAGACGACTAATTAACTTATCATTAATCATTGGCACATTATCACAAAGGTTGTCAATGATTTATCTATAATTTTACATACTTACTTATGATAACATTTCAATAATTTTACTCTCTTTAACTGTGATGGCAATATGAGTAATTTTTAATCAAATCACTTTTCCGGTGAGATCCTACTTTCGATATAATACATGATGTAAACACAAGTAGATTATATGATATAATAATACTGATAAATATTATAAGACAAATCTGATTAATATAATAACTTCATACATTTCTGAAAATTACCGTAGCGAAGTCATAGTAAGATCATAATAGCTTATCAACTAAAATTTACTTTTAAGGCTTTGGTAATTGCTTAATATAGTGAAGACTCGAAGAGTACCTACTGGAAACAAAATGATACGTGAATGTATACAGGATGGTATCCCCATGCGCAAACTGTAATCATGAATTCAGGATTACCTATATGATTCTAGACCCCTAGCGTAGAACCTGTTACAGTGCATTCAGTACATGACTTTGGAAACCCCTGCATTGAAATTTATCGTGGGTTATTAAAAAAAAATGCTGTTTCATAGAAACGTGCAATACCGACGCGGTCAAAATTTATGGAACAGCATTTTTTTTTGCATGTACTGAATCCTCGGTAACAGGGTGCGCGTCGTTGTCCCTGCCACCCTGTATATTTAGTTACAGACTGCCAGAACACGCAAATTTCTGTATCTAACAGATTAACTCTGACTCAGTGGTTCTAATGCAATCGATTTTCGACTGATTCGAGAGACTCCGAAGTAATTTCAACTGTAATCTGAATAATTAAGACTGACGTTGATTTATTTCCCTGTAAGCTTGAAGAAGTTGGCCCTTTATGCTACCAAAACTACAGAAATGACTTCCAAGATTACTTACAGAGTGTAATAAATAGGAGTTAATTTTAAGGATTCATTAACCTAACGTTTTAATAATTTAGAACAAGGTTAAGTAAATAATTACCAAAAGGAACACTCTGTCAACAACAGTTTCAATAAATTTTTCACATATTTCTGCAGTACTTGAATGGCCATTAACTATAATTAAGATCCTTTTCTGAAAACATTAAAAAAGTACACATGAGTATTTCAGCAAGGAATGTCATATGTTTAACTTAAATATGGAACTATAATAACCTCTTCTAAATAGTTCAACCAATGTTTCTCATTAGGACGGTTACATAAACAAACTCCAATAATTTTAGGTTTATAGACTAATCAATTTTAAGTGCTCTTAAATATTACTAAATTATGGCTGTGAGGCAAGCACAATCAGCATTGTTCAAAATAGCCGGCAACTATGTAGCCGCGGTACTTGGTGCGTAATCCTTACGCAAGGAGAAGGTCTAAGGAACATGTTGAGAAAAACCTGAAATTTTACTCGAATGCTTACACTTGTATTGTCTCTAATGGCGTACTGTTATTGAAACGACGGACATCTATTCGGATACTCGACTATCTTATACAATATGCTGTCAACAAGCTATGCGAAACTTTGTTGACTGTAGCAGTCAAACTATCTGGGAAGTTCAGAACACCTTATCTCTAGGAGGTAGAGGTGGAACTCGCTTGCTCATAACTTTCCAAGTTCCGATCTATGAGTTGTAGAAGACGCCCATACTGATCTGCGGCCGACGTTTGCACAAAGCTTGCTTGGAGCTGGTGCTGTCTTGTGAACTGTCCGACATCCACGGACTTTGTCCTGAGGAGTTTCGGACTTTTCTTTTGCGAAGACTCTCTGTGGGTCCTAGAGTGGGTCGTAGTAACTGTTTGAACCTGAAGGGGCCCTCCGTGTAGTCGTCGTCGGAGCTGAATACGGGCGTGGCGAGTATTTCAGGCGAGTTCCGGAGTATCTTCCGCAAGTCGGACTCAGGGTCGTAGGTAGGGTTGTATGCTGGCCGCGGTGGAGTATCCGATTTTTGTGATTTTCGCACTAGCTCGTGGATTTTATTGCTGTTGGGAGAAATAATTGAAATTAGTACTCATACTCCGTTAAAAATTAATGCGAAGGTATCCAGTGGATGCGATTTCGTTTAGGTTATGATAGCATTATTATATACTATTCTGAAAAGGAGCACTGAATGTGTGTATATACCACAGCTAACCGAGACCGCACCACCATTGTGATTTTATTGGTGGGACTAAACTAATAATTATGTTCGTTTATGAAGAGAAATCGAACGTTACAATTACCTACTATGTATCTACAAAATATACTGATTGTGAGGCCATGCCACTATGCATGAGATGGATGGATTTTACTCTGTATGATATTTGGTAAGGAATATCGGTGTAGATCTATTTTCTCGAAAGTTCTATTTTATAACAAAGTCTCTAGCGCTCTAACAAAAAGCAGAAACCATCCATACCCTTCGTTTCTGCTATCCACAATAAGAGACGCATGTGACAGAAATACAGAATGAAAGCGATTAGTTTCGTTTAGGGCCAGAACTTGGTGTCGTCTATTTCCCTGTACTCTGTGGAATTCCTCGGATCCCTCGGGGGGTTCCTGTAATCCCTGGGGTTCCAATCATCTATAGGGTCCCGGTGATTTCTGTAGTCCCTATGATCCCTCTGGTCCCTGAGATCCATAGGGTCCCTGATGTCCCTGTGCTCCCTGTCGTACCGTTCGTACCTGACTAGTCCACCGCACTGCCGGCTGCACGGCAGATTATTCTGCCAGTTGTTCGCGTATACATGTCTGTCGTCCTGGTACGCATGACCGTTGCTTGTGGGTTGGTATCTGTGAGGAATTGGAAATGTGAGTATTTTTATTAAGGTTGCATGTGTGATCAAAGCTTGAATTACATCATTATAATTCAGGAAAAGATCAAATAACGTTCATGAATATTAAAATTTCGCGATGAATGCGAAAATATACAAGAAAAATAAATAACGCCGTAAAAGAGGCCTCGAAATCATAGACTGCTTAATTTAACGGAAAGCTGTTCTGTGTGTTGGGTTTCTTAAAAAAACATAACTGGCGAAATATGGGTGTACGCACGGCTACACATCAAGCTTTCCAGTTTATGGTGATCTCGCATTGTAAACCGTCAGCTTAAACTGGAAATGTATAGCTTGATGTGTAGCCGAGTGTACTATAGGTACACCTCTGCCTCACCCTGCGGGTATTAGGTACAGGCGTGATGTAATGTTATGCTGTTCTTTATATTTTTGTTCTGAAATACAATTACTTGTTTTTGACCAATTTTCCTATATTTTTTCTTTAAACATTTTCTTTCGAATGTATGCTTCTGCACAGTCCGTTTCAAAAAGCTTGAGTGCCAGTGATAACATTTGGACAATAGTTACACAAAAAAAGTACATTCACAAACATTGTTGACTTTTATTATTTACAAAAAAAGCCATGAGAGTTAGTTGACGGCTTTCCATAATCTGAAAATACTACAATTCAATTACACAATCGTTTTATGACGACAATAAAACAAGATTATGGCGGGATGAAAACGAACGGACACAATACTTTATCTTTTTTACTGCTACAAATGTACAAATGACTATAGTATGGTGGAAGTCAACAAACCTGGGGTTTTTGATCTCAATATCTTTCTTACAAATCAACGGTTGGTCCCAAGGCCTGGCGGGACTCTCGAGAAACTCAGGCGACGGACTGCAGCAGTTCCATTAGAGTAAGCATGAACAATTGCATAGAAATGATATAGTAGGATACACGTTCGAAAATTGATGAAATAGAGGATAAATGATGGTTTTAAGTACTCAACTGTGCAGACAAAATAGTTTACATTTTATGATGAAAAAATGAACGCTAAGCCAACTCCTCTAACTTGGCTTTTAGGTAATTGGTATCCGTTAATTAAGAACGCCAAGGCTATTTATGCCATATACCTATAGCTCATGTGCGGCATAAAAATTTTGACACCAAGTTAGTCAATAACTAACCACACGAAAAAAAAAAGAAAAAGAAAAGAACGCAAATATATTTTAGATAGTTCATAAAATACACTTGATGGATAATTAAAGAAAAATAAACGTTCTCATTCCTCAAATCGCGTTATATTTTTATTGCAATTTTATTGCTATCGAAGCTGAACATTCTGATTGATGTGAAATATTGGGGAACCTCACATTACGACTGCTTGATAGACGATAAAGTCGAGGAGTGACGCAATCTTATATTTGCCTGGTCATCTGGTCATTCATGGCTTACGGTTACGATCATCGAAAATAAACCAGATGGTTTTATAAGACCAAAATGATAAAAACAAAGAATTGGTTTCTTGATGTTTGCTTTGTACATACGGGGACTCTATAGAACTCTATATAAACTTAGAACTATCTTCTAGGATTTGAGAAGCACGGTTCACTAGACCCAGTAGGTACTGAGGCCGTAAATGAAAATGTTTAACTTTTAACGCTTCATGGTACGGCCTCAGTAGCTTTAACATTTAAGGCGAAAGCGTCAGAGGAGCCCAGGGAGAAAAAAGATAGTTCTATCCATACTTTATAGCTCTATCTTTAAATCATAGTTCAAAAACGTCCTTAGTCTAGAAAACTTAAATAATACAATAGACGTAGATATATTTAATAATAATAATAAATAATAATAATAATAAAAAATTTTTTACTCAAAAAAAACATAGAATTGTAGTACACGTTAAAAGAAAATACAGTTTTACATGTTAGGTACTATTTCTACAAACGTGTGGGTGAGCACTGCTCTCCTAGCTAGGTTAGGAAAACCTGTGTTAAGGAGAAGCAGTCCGGTCCCCTAAGGTATAATGACGTAAAGGTTACATAGTGCTTGTGATGTTACTGTTACAATTGGTTTACTGGAGTATTGAGATGAACAAATTATATTTAGATACTTTTTAATATGTACTTGTAAATAAAATAATTTAAATTTTAATGGTAAATAAATGTGTGTGTGTGTGTGTGTGTGATTGTGCGGTTTGGGTGTGCGTGTGTATGTGTGTGTGAGTGTGTGTGATTGTGCGTGTGTGTGTGTGTCTGTGTTTGCTTGTCCATGTTATTTATGTTAAGATTTTTTCTGTTTCGTCATATGACTTATTTTGGAGGTACGATTGCACCAACTTTTTACATTTGTAATACGGTAGTCCGTAGATATGACACTCTTCGTTTATCTTGTTATATAGGAACGGACCCAGAAAATGAAAAAATCTCTTTACAAAAGTTGAGCGTACTCGCGGCAGGATGCATATCCTATCTTTTCGACGTTTACTACGTTTTTTATTTTCTATAATTCGGTATGGGGTTTTGCGGTGTTGCAGAATGACTGTCTGTAGTATGAAGTGTTGCCGAACATTTAGTACTTTGCAGTGATTGTATAGTTGGTCGGTTGGAAAAAGAATAGGACGAAAAGTGGCCACTTTTAAAATTGCCCTATGTGCTACTTCTAGCGGCTTGAGAGTGGTTTTTGCTGCGCCGCCCCAACAGGAAATACAATAAGTTACGATGGATAGGCAGAGTGCAAAATAGACATTGCGTATTACAATAGGATTGGCAATATACCGAAGAGTTTTAAAGATGTATATCAGTTTGCGAACTCGTCCAGTTAGCAGACCGATGTGAGATTTAAAATTGAGATTCCTGTCTAAGACTATTCCCAGGTATCTGATGCTTTCAACAGATGTTAAATGTGGACATTGACAATGTGAACCCTGTATTTGTGGATGACAAGTGTGAGCTTTGATTAAAATTGGAGTCTGTGGTTGAGAGACCGAGCTGTTAGAATAGGTGAGAAATTTGGTTTTGGAGGTATTTAGTGTAAGAGTGTGAGAATTAAGCCAATTTAACGCAACGTCAAAGCCAAGCTGAGCTAGATGCTCGAGATGTGACCAGGAATCCGCGGTGAAGGTTATTGCGGTGTCATCTGCAAATGATATTACCCTTGCATTATTGATATTGAGATCACACAGGTCATTAATAAAGATTAAGAAAAGAGTGGGGCCCAAAATGCTTCCTTGTGGTACCCCATAGTGGATGGAAAGTTCTTCGCTGTCATGGCCATCGATCCTGACTTTTTGTGAACGATTTGAGAGGTAGCTTTGGAAAAAATCTAGTTGTATCCCCCTGACGCCTATCTTCTCAAGTTTGATTAAAAGGGTGGAAACGGGAACAGTGTCGAACGCTTTCGCGAGATCTAGGAATATTGTAAGGACTTTTTTATTTTTATTCATCTGATCTATGACAAAACTGGTTAGTTCATGAACTGCGTCGCAGGTCGACTTATTTTTGCGAAAGCCGTATTGATGCTGTGAGATTATCTTACAATGGTCCAGGTAACCAATCAATCTTTTGTTTATCAAACGTTCAAGAACCTTGGATAAAGCACTTAGAACAGCTATAGGACGATAGTTATCCGGCACAGCTCCGTCACCCCCCTTGAAAATTGGATAAATTATTGCCTTTTTAAAAGAAGTTGGAAAAACAGCTGTTTCAAAACAAATATTGAATATATGGCATAAAATAGGCGCCAGAGTGGTGGAAAATTTCTTTAATATTGTGGTTGAGATACCATCCCAACCAGTAGCAGCAGTTGGTCGCAGTGAATTTATAGTAGATATAATTTCTTCTGGGTCAGTTTTCTCCAAGACAAAAGAAGTTGATAAAGAACTGTTTTGTGAGATAGGTGGTTGTTGTGAGGGTCTTGTTTTTATGACGTCATCTGCAAGTTTCTTGCCAATGTTGACAAAAAAGGAATTAACATTGTTACATGCCTGTGTGGGTGTGGGTGATGAGGATAGCAATTGCGTGGATGAGTGTGTAGTTTTTGTGGTGTTTGTTATTCGTTTAATGGTATTCCAGAGTGATTTTGGGTTATTGCTTGCTTTGCTGAGTTCTTCCGCATCGAAGAGCCTCTTCGCCTTTTTAAGAACCTTTGTACAGAAGTTTCTGTATCGCTTGTAGGTTACATTTAATGTTTCGTTATCTGGAGACTGCTTGAGGTTTTTGTGCATGGCATCTCTGTTTCTCATGCACCGTAACAAGCCGGGAGTTATCCAGGGTTTGAGAATCTTCCGTTTTGCACCCACTTTTTTAATTACGGTGTGCTCCGCTATGGCTGAAGTCAATATTTCAATAAATTTGTCGGTAGCAGTATTTGCGTCTGTTGTAGTGAAAACAGGGTCAAAGTCTATGTTTGAGATTGATGCACCAAGTGCCTCATAGTTAATTTTTGTTATGATAGACGTAGTGGTGACAGGGACATGTTTGCTATCCAGACAAAGTAGTGAAGAGCCATGGTCGGTAACCGTAGACTCATAGACAAATGTGTGTGCGGGCGTCCTTGTTCTCAGAAAAATATGGTCCAGGCAATTTTGGCCCCTGGTTGGGAGGGTATGCGCTGGGAGAAAACCATGAAAAGCTAGACAATTCAAATAGTCGTGAGACCGAATATCAGGAGAAGAAGTTTTGATGTCGATATTTAGGTCACCCGCTATCACAACCGTTCCGAGGCTATGAAGCGATGGAAGTATGTTATTGAGGGCTGAGAGGAAGTTCTGTATGTTGTCTGTTGACGGTGAGCGATAGATACAGAGTAAGGCCACGCCAGGGTTAATTTTTATTATTAATCCCGAGGCAGATTGGCACAGGTCTGGTTCCTCACATACCGCTAAAATTTCTGACTTAATATAGACCACGACGCCATCACTTTGGTTTATGTGCTTGGTTGTTTTAAATACTTTATAATTTGGCAGAATTGGAAGAATTGAGTTACTAGAGCATGGCAGCCAACATTCGGTCAGGATTATTACGTCACAGTCAAGTGAGATACGATGCAATAGAGTTTGTAAGTTTATGAAGTTACAATTTATTGATCGAATGTTTTGCGAAAAGACTTTTAGGTATTTATTAGGGTTTATCAAAAACGATTGAGTTTGTTCCGGGGTGCATGTATGTGTCATTGATACAGAGAGTTCATCGATGTTATTGATTAGATGAATTGCGTTATTAGCCATTTGTAAGAGATTTTATAGTTAAGAAGGCGGCGACGAGAGTTTGCAAGCTGTCGGTATAAATAAGTAGATGTAGTGTTTATATATATATTTAAATGATGTGAATGTGTGTGTAGAATGTGTGGTTTTGAGACTGATTTAGATGTTAGATTGTAATTTGTTAGGTTCCCTGGGGCTTGTTTGTGTGTTTGTAAATCGTGAGTGCAGCGTGTGAGAGTTGTGTTTGTTGTGTGTGTGTGTTTGATAACCTCAGTGGTACAATACAAATATATTCTAAAGAAATAAGTTAAAAGGAAAAACCGTAAAAACAATGTGAAAATTAAAACTAAAAATAAAATTAAAAGTGGAGTGAATAGAAATCTATGCGCTTTAAAATCCAGTCATATTCCCAGCTGAATTTCGTTAAGATCTGCTTCAGATTTGACCAAAAGATGCTTTTTCCCCAAAGCTTGACGAAGAAACACTCTGCCCAGTGAAGTCCAGCAAAACTTAAAGTCATTTTCTGTGGCAAATTTCCGTGCCAAATAAAATAGCCGTTGCGTTTTTGGAGTGAGGCTCTCTGAGAGGTAGATTGGTTTAGCAGCACCTGTTAGTTTTATATGGTTTGTATTTAACTTATTTTGACTATTCTTTCGGTTGAAGTTCCGTAGATTTTGCAGAATGTTATCTTTTGTAGTGACACTGACAAAGTCGACAATGATTGGGGATGTACCATTCTTCTTATTAATTCGGTAGATATCTTTGATTTCCTGGCGTTGCAAGGGAATTTCTAAGACGCTGGTAGTTTTTGTAATTAATTTACAGAGATCTTCTTTACTTTCTCCCTCCAGTTTTGGTATATTTCTAACTTCCATCTTGGATAAGAATATTAACCGCTCCATATTTTCAACTTTGTCCTCTAGTTGGCTTATATAGTTACGGTCAGCTTTACGCTCGGACTCAATTTGATCAATCTTAATCACCATATCATCATACTGCTTTGTGGTAAAATCTAAGGATTTTTTTATTTCCTCATTTTGAAATATAATTTCCTCCATAGATTTTTGTAGTGCCAGAAACTTGCTGTCTGTCTGCGCTGTAGCTGATTTTAGCAGCTCGCGTATCTCGTCCATGAAGGCCGTAATGTCCTCTTCGCGTTTGCGCTTACTGTTACGCGTACTTATAAAATCAGTATCAACCAGAGTTAGATTCGGGGCAGATCCGGACTGTGTAATAATTGGGGCTGGTAAATTGTGATCACTATTTTTGGTAGTTTTAGGTGGCGTGCGTTTCATTCTTCTCCTCAGGTACTAGGATAATTAGTACTGTTTATGGTCGGGGTGGCGCCACCAGTCGCATTTATAGATGCAACAAGTTCGCTTATATTCGTCGCTGGAACGCACCGCGAACTTCGCCGCCGGTAGGTTGGTAGTACTGACAGCGCGGTGTATGATGCGTGTACGCAGGACTTTAGTATATTTAGGATATTTAGTAACCTAGTCCGTTTAACTATTCCTAAAGAGTCATAAGAAAACCTGTAACAAATCGACACGTGTTTGATACACACTGCGTGTTGCCACGCCAAGCGCCGGACACAGCGTGAGCCATACTTTTTTTGCCTAGGGCATCTCGCAGGTGATCACTAAGGTCTTCGCTGCTTAACCGGACTTTCCTGTGACTGCCTTAAGGTCCTAAAAGAACTCAAAGTCTCCAGCCAGGGACATAAACTATTCTAAATTAAAACTAGGCGAACGTTCGCTAAGGGCACCCCCTGTGGGGTACGAACCTCGGCTTAGGGCCCGGGCGTTCGCTAACGGGAGGACAGCAAGAGGGACAGGCTGGATCAAGGATGGATCATTATTATTATCAGGGGAATTTAAAGCTCTGGCTCAGCAGCAACGCGGGCTGGCGCATCGTTATCGAGCAAGGGTCGGGGGGGATTGAGCCATACTGCCCGACGACTTCTCTTATACTGCTACTACTACTGCTCGGTCTACCTCGGCTCGGATCGTTATCAGTGCGATTAGGGGCGAACAATCGCAGTAAAGATGATCTTGGAATACTCGTATTTAATTCGTTGAACGTGTTACGTTTCCTGTATTATTTTTTATAATTTCTAAACTCTCTAGTATAAGTCTCTAGTATAACTGTCTAGTACAGCTCTTTAGTACAACTCTCTCTTTGTCCGGCGCTCGGCGGGGCAACACGCCGTCTTCGGGTTCGCGAGAAGTCAATTGTCATCCTGAGGATGCCTCGTTGCGAGGTGAAAAACGTATCGATTTCTTACACTCGTATCGGTTTTTTATGACTCTTTAGGAATAGGTTACCAAATAGGTATATCTTCGTCTATTGTATTTTATAAATGGAGGATTTGCGCAAGGTCACTTACGCCTGAATCAATTAACTATGTGGAAAACTTGCAGTGAATGTCTTCTTGAAACAGGATAATTACGTAGGTACATATATCGTGTAATCTCTAGGTGTCTCATGAAGGTGAGATTCCTAGTTCTGAGGTTGTCAGCTCCTCTACTAAGTGATACACAGAGCGGTGCGGCGGTGGCGGCGCCAGCTTTATAGATTTTTGCAATGCGACGTCGCATCGCTTTATTTCGTGCGCTTGTAAATTATAATTGTAAATAGGGCCCCAGCTCGTTGTACGCCGCGTACGTGAAACTCATGGTTTTCTGAAACCTACTGTACGAACGGTCTCCGTTGTCACGATGCAGTCTAGGCAATGAGTCCCTCTACTTGGTAAAATAATAAATTTATCGATACAATAGTCGAAAACTAAAATTAAGCCGGTCTACTCTTTTGTCGTACATACGTACTGTATATAGTTGATGCTTGGTATGTTGTGGTTACCTGGACAGCCTGCTGGCGTCTCGCTCCAGCTGCGAAGGCTGGCCGCGCACGATGGCCGGCACCAGCGTGAAGCCGGGCGGCTGGCGGTACTCGTCCGCTCGCTGGACTTCTATCAGTCTGATCCCAGGTTTGTTGCGACGCAGATTCTTATGCACCTCTTGATTCTTGTCATGCACCTGGTGGATATAGATTTGGTGAAAATACTTGGAAAAAGTACACAATTTGAAAAACAGGGTTTCAAGTTAGTCCGGCAGAGATATTAACCTCCTCTTGTCGACCATCAGAGCTTTTTTTAGCTGCAAACAGTGCATTGCACTTATGGAATCTGAGTAAATAACATTGACATTTGGTTTAAAAAATTGGTTATCTGGAGTTGTTGGGATCTTCATAAAAATTAAATGAGGTTTAGGAGAAGTGCGAAAAACAATAAATATTCCTTACTTGATCAGCAAAGGTGTGAAGCTGCGTAGCTCTCTCCTGCACGGAGTAGTGCTGCATGAGGAGCTGCGGCGCGACGGGCGCGGGCGGCGCGGCGTGCGCGGGGGGGGGCGGCGCGCGGCCCCGCGCCCACTGGCGCCGCGCCGTGTAGCCGCGGAAGTCTGCGGGACAGGCCATTACGCTCATACTTGCGTAACCTACATCTTTACATGGTGAATTGATGACAGGGTCCAAATACAACCATATCAGTTCACTGCCAAACAGGCGTTATTTATATCCGTAATTTTTATGGTGTCGATAATAAAGAGTATTCTATCTGTCTGTCAGTTTACTAGTTTCCGCATCCGGTCTTTTCCGTCCACCTTTTTCCTTAAAAAGGTAGATAGACTGCAAACTTCTCGTCAGTCCATCTAGCTGCAGGTCCTACACTACGCCTATGAGGTCTCAGTCAAGCAGTGGACTACAGGCTGAGTAAATTGATCGACTCAGTTCTAAGCCATGGCATAGTGTGTACATTTGCCATTTATATGCTCGTATGTAATCAATTAAATATTTTCCACTCCCTAAGATAACTTCTCTCCTTCTTCATAGTTTCAATTTGCCATTTATATGCTCGTATGTAATCAATTAAATATTTTCCACTCCGATAACTTCTCTCCTTCTTCATAGTTTCAATTTGCCATTTATATGCTCGTATGTAATCAATTAAATATTTTCTACTCCCTAAGATAACTTCTCTCCTTCTTCATAGTTTCAATTTGCCATTTATATGCTCGTATGTAATCAATTAAATATTTTCCACTCCCTAAGATAACTTCTCTCCTTCTTCATAGTTTCATAACGGATACTTACGACTTTGTATAACAACGGCAGCTTTATTAGTATCAATGTTCTCTTTGTTACCGGAGATAGTTTCATTGGTGTCGCTGTCGTCTGACGTCATTCGTCTCAAAACCTTCGCCTTCATTATAGCTTTGTTCTTGCCGGGGGCACCTGTAAGAGAATGTCAATCAGTTCCTTTTTTACATTTGGATGACCTACGTAGGGCTCTTTAGGTTTAAAAGTTGGTCAACCGAACCTTCTACAAATCTTTATATCCTGCTATATTTATTCTCCCTGCAATTTTCTGATTTGAAAGTGTATCAACTGAAATTGAACATGTAAGCTACTATGTAACCATATTTCAATTTTAAGATACACTTTCTTTGATTACATGTCTGTTTCTTTTCAGCGCAAAGATCTCCATTTCAGCACATGAAGTACCTACTATTAAATCGATTTGATCGTAAGACATCATGTCATTTATGTACCCAGCTTTTTCAACTCACCAGACTTATGTTGTTTCCTCTGGCTGTCCTGCTCCATCTGGAACTCTCTCGCGAGCTGTCTCTGTCTCTCCTGTAGACCCTGCAGTCGCTTGCGTGTGAGCCAGCCGCGCACGTGTCTCTGGAGAGTCAGGACTGATATCGCCATCTGTGCCTTTAGCCGTTGGTAGGTTCGTCGCGCCAACCAGCCACGGACGCATGCTTGGACTAGCACTACTTTTCTTATCTGGAATTTAATACAAAAACTTGTTGGTGAGCATCAATGACATTTAAAATAAATGTATGCGTTAAATTATATTATAGTACTATTTCGTGAACATGCTGACTGATATTTGGCAATGGGTCGATTAGTAACGTAAAGTAAAGATTTTGGTAATAATAAACTACAATAGACGATAAAACTTTAGTAACCTAATCCGCTTAACTGTTCTTAAAGAGTCCTAAAGAACCCTGTTAGAAATCGACACGTGTTTTTGACTTGTTGCGAACGTGGACACGAGATGTTGCCACGAAAGCGAACGCAAAGTCCCAAAAAAAAAAATACCTGAAAGCAAAGTTGACTTTGCATTTGGCGCTTGTCGTGGCAACACGTCATGTCCGCGTCAACAAGTCAATCGTCATCCTGAGGATGCCTCGTTGAGAGGTGAAACACATTCTTTAAGAACAGTTAAGCGGATTAGGTTACTAAATATACGTCGTCTATTGTAGTTTATAATGGTTTTCCGAAAAGTCACGCCTGAGTCAATTAACTATCTTTTGTAATAATGCCAAAAGTGTCAAATGTAGATACGATTTATGAAAACGGTACTTAGTTGTTTACTTATACAAGGTCTAATTGAAATATTTTTTTCGAATAATGCGATCATAATTTATGGAGCAGCTGATTTTAAAAGTTGTTCATAATGATGAGTACAGTGATTCCTTAAAAGTTTTCTAGTTATTTCAATAACACCTTATATAGCTCGAAAGATGAATTCATCTTAAAATGATGTCTCTTAACCTGCTCCTCATAAATCCTGGAGAGCACTTCGACGTGGTAGTACTTAAGGAACACTTTAGATTTGCCGAGCGCCCAGCCATCCATCTTCAACCTTAGCAGTAGGAGTCGACAGGAGTCACGGTTGGGCTTCGTTTCCTCGTCGTAACTGAATGCCAGAAAGCCATACCTGAATGGAAAAATGCGACAAATAAAATAATTGGCTCAGAAATGCGATACAAAACAAATACATATTATAGAAACAATGAAAAATACAACGAATGTGAGCAAAATAATGAGGGAAATGTTGGAATACAGAGTGGATTAAACGAAAACACTTGCCTCTTCAAAAACTCTTCAAACGAAAGTCGGTGGGAAAATCCAGTTTGCCTTATCCTAATGGTCTCCAAGACTCCCGTGTAGCGGAGTTGTTTCAATATTTTCGCCGAATCGAAATGCTTTGGAGAGCGCGTGTCGTTCGGTTTGAGACATCTCACGAACTGAGGCGTCCCGCTCACCATCTTCTGAAGTAGCTCCATTAGGGAGTATCTGAAGTATGTCGATACTGTCTGCTGAGCTCGGGACTGGGAGGCAAGCCCTCGACTGTTGAAGCGCTCCTGAAAATATTGCTTTTATTGTAACTAATTTCTTTTAAAGTAGACATAGCTTTCAGTAACGGCCGAAAATTAGGTACGAGCAACTTTGTTCAAAGCAAATGATACTACCTAACATCTAACACTTATTACATCATTTTCGGATTTACAACCAAAATTTTAACTTTCTACAATCAATCTGCCTAGCCTTTTCCCAACTATGTTGGAGTTGACTTCCAGTCTAACCGGATGCAGCTGAATTCCCGTATTGTACATGGAGCGACTGCCTATCTGACCTCCACAACCCAGTAACTGGATACGATACCGCTTGGTAAGACTGGTTTTCAGACTTTTGGGCTTCTGACAACCCGTAACGACTGTCAAAGATTCACGAATGACAGCCGGGACCAACGGGACTAACGTGCTTTCTGAGGCACGGAGGAGTATCGGTATGTAAAGACTAGATTAGCCTGATGGATCAACCCAGGCGGCTGTTATTATTTAGCCACGAGCTCGTCAAAACAACATTTTTAACTTTCTACAATTTGATAAAATTACAAAAACACAACTTACCCTAATATCACTAGAAGTAGGACTCTCCAAGCTCCTTGGATCCAAGGCGTCTCCTTGCAGCGGCGAATATAAATTGCCAGTCTTAGTGATAGGACATTGGAACAGGAACCTGATGATGTCGTACTGACTCTGTCTCATGAGCTGGACCACTTCGGGAGGAAGGAAGTTGCGATTCTTCTCGAGGAAGCCGTCGGCTTGGTAGACCACGCGGCCGGCGAAGTGGTGCACCGCGAAGCAAATGGCGTCGGACTTCGGACGGACGTAGTATTTGCTCTTGATGTTGTTGTGGAACTTTTCTGTAAATAGACCAATTGTTACAGAACAGTTACAGTATATCAAGTAACGAAGCAAGATCTGGATCAATTGAAGGCGTTTATACATAATTATTTTAATGGTAAACTGACTTCAATAAAACTTGCAGATTAAATTAGAATGAAGTTCATTAAAGTCTTTGTAAAAATAATAGTTCCTATAACTCACTAAAGTGCGAAAGAAATAAAGTTGTTACAATTACCAATAAGAGTTCTGTCCGTGGACCTCGGGAACCGACTCTCTTCATCCAACAAAGCCAGCATTCCCATTGGCCTTGACAGCAGCATATCTAACACCGGTCTGTTATCAGAGAACTCCACCAGGTCTACTGGAACACCTTCCGCCATATACTCCTGCTGTTCCCAAGTGAAGATGTGCTGATTGAAGTAGTACTGGATCTGTTCGTTAGCAATGTTGATGCAAAGCTGCTCGAAGGAGTTGTTGTTGAAGTTTTCAAACCCAAAGATGTCGAGAATTCCGATGGAGAGTTGTTCGTTCCTGGAAATGGTAATTTAAAATGACTATCACTCGCGGTGTTAGTTTGGGTATTTGGAGTGGTAATTCAGTGGATTTTGCATTTTTCGAGCAAGGGGAGCCTATTCAGAGGCCTAATAGGCGGGTTTTAAACTCTTACGCCAGGCTAGTCACTAGGTCACTAACCACCAGATTAAAAGACACCAAAATAATGTATGTTATGTTGATCAAAAATAGGAATACGCTGGATACGGGAAGCACAGAATCGGTCGAAGTGGCGGTGCTTGGGGGAGGCCCATGTCCAGCAGTGGACGGACGGGTTTCGGCTGATTTCTGGCCTTAGCCCTGCAGTGGGACAATACAGGCTAGTAATATAGAGAAAGATAGAAAGGGTTTTCTGACACAATTTAGTACTGATTCTGTCGTAAGTGTGGTCGTAAGCGTAACCATTGATACATAGTATTTTTGCAGCAGTGTCCCCGGCTACAGCGGCTTGGCAGACTTACGCATTAGGTCTGTTCTGGCACAGCAAAGCATTGATTCTCTCGACGATCCTGTCGAAGGCCCGGGCGTACAGCCCCCTTGCGGTGGCGTCGCGCGCCACGCCGGCCTCGGCGGGCGAGCTGCGCCGCGCGATGGTCTCGCCGCGCGCCACCACGCTGCTGCTCGTGAGGCACTCGCGCAGGTCCGCTGTCTCCACGCCCAGGAGGCAGGATGCTGAGGACATGTAGAACAATTATGAGAATTTTGATCTTTTGAAAATCGCAGGATTGAATAATCTTAGTTGTGAAATCGTGACAATTAATGATAGGGTAAGTATATGTCGGAGGATGATTTGATAATTCGAATTTTCGGGAAAACCCTTGGAAGTAGCGCTCGCTCGGCTGGCGCGCGGTTTGTCGCATTTCTGACCTAACCTATTTCACCCAGTACAAAATGACGAATAATACAATCTGCCGCAGAAATGTTTTCACCATTGTGTAAATATCTAGTCGCAGCTAGATTATATGATTCGTTATATTGAACTGGGTGCAATAGGTTAGGTTAGAACTGCGACAAACCGCGACCTACTTCCAAGTTGCTCGCAGAAATTTTGGTTTTCGCGAAAATTCGAATTCAAAAGTCATTTATTCAAACTAGGCTGAGATGAGAATCAGCACTTTTCGAACATCAAAATTACATAAGACAGTCCCCCAAAAACGCCCGCCCTTCACCATTAACAAATCATCCTACGTGAGTAATTAATTGGTAGAGAAACGTGAGACTCCGATATTTGTAACTATATTACCCCTGTATCCCTGAACAGATGACACCGCTAACATTTTAATGGCTGGCTCGTTACAAGAGCACAGTCAATGACTTTAACGCCGTGGAGACACAAAAATAAAATATACACCTAAAAAAAATCTCCACAACCATCTTATACTCGTAAACGGTGTCCCATTATAAACTCGTAATCTGGTCGTTACCTCTGTGCAGCGGTGCGGTGTCAATGATGGTTGCTTTGTTATCCGTGTTGTCTTCGCCAGCTGTTTCACCGAACTCTATGTCGCCGAGGTGCAGTATAGCCGCTAACATCTTGTACAGAACTAGTACTTCCTCTTCTTGGAATCCGACCACCTGGAAAAAAATATTGAGTGGAATGGTTTATTTAAATCTTTCTCAACAATTTTTTTCTACTATGTAAATATTTTCCTTGATATTGCAGTCTGAAAATTAAACTCAAAACATTTATTTAAATTAAGGTGAAAGTCAGGGTAGCCCGCGAAATTAAAATTTTCTTACGTGTTTTGCAATTTGCAGGTCAGTATCAGGTTTTAAGTTGCTCTAAATATTATTCGCGACCGTATCAAATGTTTATTTATAGAATTATTATAATCATAAAAATCATCAATACAACTCTCAGTTCATGTAATCATAATAAATGACTATTTCATGAAATCATGACATTTGAGGATTATGCTAACCTAAGGAGTTATATGGAGCAGTGCTATCTATATCTGTGGGTGGCCCAGTGGTTACGGCCCGGACTTACAAGTTGTAGGTCGTGGGTTCGAACCCAGGCAAGCGCTTTATTTTGTGTAAAATAATTTCATCACCACTGCTCACAAATGGTGAAGGAAAACATCGTGAGGAAACCGGCATGTCCTAGAACCAAAAATTCGAAGACATGTGACATCTACCAACCCGCACTGGGTCCGCGTGGTGGATTACGGCCCACTCCCTCTCCCAGAGAGGCAGCCTGTGTCCCAACAGTGGGAACATTATTAGGCTGATTATGTAAGGAGTTGTATTGCTGATTCTAATTATTAGATATAATTCTGTAAAGCCATATTTGTTACGGCCGTGAATCAAACTTTAATCAGTATATAACATCAGTATATTCATTCATCAGTATACTTATAAGTATTTCGCGGGTTACCTTAGCGCAGTAGGTTCCTATGGAGAAGAACGGGTAAGAAACTCCACGGACACTACTTAAAAATCTTAAAATTATATTGTTAATCAATATTGTAAGTCAATGGTATCGAACATCGTTACGTAGATGACATCTGACTCTACAATTCCGATTATGGATCCCTCGTCATCATAATTTGTTACTGCGTAATATCACAGTATAAAAACCTACAGTAGGAAATCGCCTTTGATCTTGTTGTAAATGCCGACAACGTCGCGACAGCTAGCAGTTCGGGAACGCGTCTCGCCCCTCATGCCCCGCAACGTAAGCAGTTCGGTACCCGTCTCGCTCCGCACGATTGCTCTGTCTAGACGTCTTCGTGAAACGACTGTATGATGTTTAGACTGTGGTAATATGGTAAGATCTGTAACTTTTATGTTCCCTACCTTAAAAGCTTGGTTGAGTTGTCTCCAACGATGCACATTGTGCTCCCTGTGGGTGACGGACAGCGGCTGCAGGTAACGATGCCTCGACTTCAGTTGCTCGTCCAGATAGAACTTCCGCCAGCGCCCCTCACTCTCCAGGCCATCGTATAGGTAGTAGAACACGTGGAAGTTGCTTTCACCCCTGAATATTGTAAAATCGAGACCTTTATTCCATTATAATATTCGAATGTCGACGAAGGAGAAATGTAATTGCAATGAGTAAAGCTAAGAGTAATTCAAGTTTAAGTAAAAACCTCTTAAAAGATACTATACCTCGGTAAATGCTAGTAAAAAGTCCTGCCTTGCAGCTGGCACGTATAAAGGACATCGCCACCGCTCGGACACGGCAAATAACTTGTCATTCAAGTTACGATTTTAAATCAAATGAGCGATGTTCTCAACTCATATCCGCAACCCATAATGACAACATTTTATTTTATGCTTATTGCTCATCGAACACCGACACTCAAATTTAAATCTCGGTCAATTGGCTCTTACAATTTACTCGGAACTTTTTTGCGGGTCACTATAGAAAGTGCTACACTTGGGAAAAAAACTAAATAAATATGTACTTACAAAGCTTGGTGTACCACTCTGGACTGTTCAAGAAGATACACCGATATTCTAGCGCCAGATATCCGGCCAACTCTCATCATAGACAAATCTAGATATTTGCCGAAACGAGAACTGTTCGCGTTGATGCCTGTGCGAGCATTGCCGAAGGCCTCCATTATTGGATTCATTTGTAAGATTTTTTCTTCCAAGTTCCGGTTTTGGGTCTGGAATGTTAAAATGGAAATTACCTAGTTAGAAATAGGTCAATATAACCCGTACCCAATAACTTGGTCAAGGTAAAATCGTGGCTATATTGCAAGGTTTATCATACCTATAGCGAGCGTTCTAATTTAAAAAGTTCTATAAATCAAAATTAGCTCTATATTATAACATGTTTAACTTACACAGGTAAAGTGGTGGGTAGTCGTCTTAGAGTAAATTATAGTAATACTAGAAGGTATGGATATTGAGAGGAAGAACCTCTCGATAATACCGCAAGTTCCGTAGCAAGTCAGAACCTAGACGGAAACAACAGATCATATTACCTTCGACAGAAACACAAGTTGTTTCAGCAAAAGGTTAGCGGACTCAGTCTTCCCGGCGCCGCTCTCGCCGGAGATGACGACGGCCTGCTGCAGCTTCTGGTGCAGCAGCGCCTGGTGCGCCGCGTCCGCCACCGCGTAGATGTGCGGCGGGTTGTCCGAGCGGCAGCGACCTTGGTATATCTGTTGAGTCTAGAACAATTAGAATAATTCACATAATAATTGATAGAGAAGCAAAAAAGCAAAGTTTAACAGGATTTATGCCGTTACCGGTTACAACTCAATGAACAGTAAGATCCCATATTTGGGCATAATTTCTTCGATGTCGAGATACGTGACATCATAATCAATAACAGTTCCTGTCCCTACTTTTGTTAAAGAATGACGTGTCTAAAAATCCCGTTACACGTTTTAACCACACGCAAACAGCAAAGCAAAACAGCGCTTAATAACCCACACATTAAGTAATAATAAAGTCCAAATGCGTGAGGACGAATTAATTAAACACCTTCGTTCTGCCCAAAAGAGCATATTTTTAATGTTGTGGTTACTTTTAGGCGTCATGAATATTACCTTTGTGGTATAAATTCCCACGTCGGTAAATGGGTTTACGGCGACCAGGATGTCTCCTATATAGGTGTAGATCTGGTTTTGTGTGTATCTCTTCTGTAGTTGTTCTACAATAGCATCTTCTGTCAACACTTCCAATGTCGCCAGATCATCGGTGTACATTTTTTCTGGTCGCGCTTTTCGATGAGATTTGAGTTTCCCTCTCTTGGTCGTGGCTTCAGGCGCGCGAGAGCCTCGCCCTTCGGCTCTCTGTCGTTTTATCTCCGCTTGAAGCTCTTTACGGATCTATAAAAATAACCAACATATTTGGTCATATATCCAACTATGACTGCAAATTATTAGTTCACGAAGAAGCTAATTCTTACCTTATCCTCAAAGCTACTGACAGCGAGTAGTAGAGGATGTTCCAGAAGTTCTCTCGCAAATGGTCTCTGATTCATGTCTTTGATCAAACAGTCTGCGATAAAGTCTACGAGTTGCGGCGAAAATATTTCAGGATGGGATAAAGATGGCGGCGGGTTCCGGGGTATTTGGAATAGTGCCCTCATTGGGTGCAGGCCCGACAGCGGTGGTTCTCCTTCAGCTAATTCTATAGCCGTTATGCCCACTGACCACACATCGCAGCGGCAGTCATAAGATTCGTCCAGCTGTTGTTCACATGCTATGACCTGCAACCGAAAACAATTCAGATATGACCTTAAACCGTCACTATAATACGAGATCATTACCTACAGCCACTTTCAAAACGTAGTCACTAGTATTGTATTCGGGGTCACGAATATTGTTCGCATGATGTGGACCTGCTAGATAATATTAAATAGCGAGTTTTGCAATTGTTGATATTTAACTAAATGCATTGACATTTTACCTCTGGAGCCATCCAGTATGGCGTGCCAACTGATGTATTTCGTCTGGCAGCTGTAGCAGCCAAGTGTGATGAAACTCCGAAATCAACAAGTTTGACTTCACCATCTTCTGTGAGAAGAATGTTATGCCCTTTGACGTCCCGATGCATACAGCGGTGAGCGTGTAGATGTGTCAAGGCCCGTACGGTTCCTCGCAACACATACGCGAGTTGTGGTTCTGCGAGACTGCTACCGCGAGCCCGCATTCCCGCGCATAAATCAGTCACCGAACCGCCGGTACAGAGCTGCAAATACAGAGGTCATGTTGATTTATGCCTTTCGCATAAAGCTCGGAATAGGCAGCCTATAAATAAAACGTATACCGACCTCCATGACGAACCATATTTGGTCGTCATCTGAACACACGCCGCGTTTCAAGAACAGACCGAAAAATTCCGGGATATTACGATGCCCCGATAAGTCACGAAACACAAGGAATTCCTCTTCTATTTCTTCTATATTTTCTGTAATGTTTTCCAAAATCTGTAACGAAATAAACAGAAAATTATCAGAAATATATTCAACGTTGTTGAATTCATATTGTGCACATACATTGGGATCTAGTTAAGTTATTGTGTTCCAAACGAGAGGCGGTAAAGCCATGCCATGTCATTGTTTAGCAGCCTTGACATCAATACTACATTTGAGATAACATCTATGCAATCAATTACATGCGTATGCTAACAATACCTCCATAAAAATTCATCGACCTATTCCGAATACGCAGCATTCTCATAATATAGTGAGGACTATACGTTTATACAAATATGTGTATTTTTTCCTTCCCAGAAACGCTTAATTGCAGTCATTACTTGCTTAATTTAAAGAGACGCAATTTTGAGCAGTTACTTATCAGTTAATTACCGTAATCTTTATTCAAATTAAAGCATTCAACGAGCGCCTTAACAGGGAACCCATTACATTGAATTGTTAATAAACTAAAACTTGTAGGGCTAGTGTGACTGCGAGGCAGTTTCTCTCGGATTTCACCCGCACGAACAGTTTACGAGTGCATGCCCTATAAAATATGTTGTTGACCTTAGTCGTGCTCATACTAAAATAACATGTGGAAATAATCGTAGGCACCGCGGTATTCTTGACGATAGCTTTTAAATGACGTCAGCTCATGTGCAAACCTAAGATAAGGTTAACAACTTTTGTAGTGACTAATACCGATACCGGTCTAGTGCAAGTCTGCTAATAAAAATATATTTCCTGGAGGCAAGATGATTCAAATTACGTCCATGTTCAACAGGTAGATTATTATCTGTGATGCTATTTGGATCTATAGGTACAATTGTCGTTCTAAAGGTTAGAACAATCATAACAAATGATAACACGACACAGGTATTATTTTATATAACCTACGAAATGTTTCATCATTTGTGTATCATCAAATTACTTAATGCTAACGGATCTTGACCGCTACGGGCTACCAGTCTGGCGGTCTTCTTGACCTTCGACCACTAAGTGCTCTCTACAAGCTTGTATTGACCCTGACAGGGACGGTCGCCTGCACCGACTTTTGTTTGGCTGTTATAGCCTTAAAACTAACGGAATGATTTTAGAATAAGAAGCAACTTATGTGTAATTTCGTGCCTGTGCACATATCCGATCAGACCGATATCTGCCTCAGATTGCATCTATGGTCCCTTATAGCTCGTTGCGTTTCGTTTTCGCTTTTCTTTGTCCGTAGACAGACTGACCTTAACTGCAACCCGCCTGCCACTCTTCTTATCCCTAGCACAGTACACCTCTCCATAAGTGCCCTCTCCGATGAGCTCCTGCAGAGTGAACCTGTCCCGAGGATCGGCTGCCCGGTCCAGCTCCACGTGCTGCGAGAGCCCGCGGTATGCCACGTCGCTGCGCATGGCTCAGCACTCGCATTGAGACACCATCTGGAAAATAATAAGAATGTGCCGAAAATATTGCAGAAAGGTTTTCGTATTTATCTGGCTAGAAGTGGAGGACCTACCTCCACTTCTAGTGGAAGTAGGTGGGCGAAGGAGTAAAGTTTAGTTGCCAAGTTCAGGTGAAAGAAACACAGGACAGCCGAAGTGCGTTGGACTGATGACATCACCATTGTTGCAGAAAACACCTGGACGAGGAACGCACAAAATAGTGAGGACTGGCGTATCAAACCAATGAATGACTTTGAGCTGCTATCTAATTACGCAACACAGTTTCGTAAACGATTCCGATTAATCTGTTTCATTTTGACAGTTCAACAACATTCATTGCGTTATTTAAGTTGATGAGCAGCACTTATTTTCGAACTTTTGAAGCAATGGATTAGCAATCTGTTTCAAAGCGATTCAGATTCTGATTGATCATGTATTACGTAATTAGGGTACTGATGAGGGATGAAGATGTAATTTACGAAAAGTATGACATAAAATAGCTAGGCTAAACTTAGCAAATGAATGACTTCGCTGTTCATAAAACGCATACTTGTTCACACTATAGTGTCATAAGACTATTGCATAAATACCAAAGGTGCCAAAGATACAGTACGTCGCAATATTTGTAATGTAGAGTTTTCCTAACAAAATATTCAGAATAATCGAAGCTGAAGCAATATTAACTTACTAGGGTAATGAGGCGCAATTAATCGAGTTCGGAAATTAGAAAAGATTTATCAATATCCTGTCTATGAAAATTAAAATTTATCTACATATTTACCCGCTAGAGCACGATTTCAAAGAGATCTAAAAGATAATATGTAATTTAACGTGTCGACACCACTTCTATTTCAATTCAGTTCGGTTATGCATGGATGCCAGTAACACTTTGGGATATAGAGAGATTTAATACCAGCAATAAAGTATCTACTTGATTTACTCGAAACGATCTATAAGGCCGTGAAGAGATTACCGCCTACCAATCGTACCGTACATTCATATTTCGCTTGCTTAAAAGTGTGTTAACGAGGAAAGATTCTGATAAATGACTAATAATTCGATTAAATAATATTAGATACGACTAGCCTATACGTCAGCAGATTAATGACTCGTCGTAGATAAATTGATAGCTGTCCATAATCGCGTACATTATCGACATTTTATACACACAAAATGCATCGTTATGATAAGAAGTCTAGTAATTAGCACGTGAAACTGTTGAAACATCCGGCAAGCAATATTTAACTGTACCGCGGCCGAAACGAACGAATCCGCAGAACTTCATTGATTTCTAATAAAAAATAATAGATACTAACTCAACTCTTTTAATTGTATAATATGTAAATTATGGCTTGCAGCTTTCTTTTATTTTACTTTTATTATGGATTGATTAAAATATGAGGCAACTAGAAAGTGAAATGTAGGTATAATATTCCCTCAATACTATAGTGATGATGCAGATTGCGGTAATATATTATAATATATTCTAATTCATGTTAATTCGTACGACTCGACGACGGACGAAATAACGCGATAAGCATGTTTTTTAATACACCGTTTATCTGCTTGGTTTGCCGACTAAGCAAGTTTAAAATAGTAATATATTCACGACAATTGGTTGCTCAGTAAGGAATACTGGTGGTTTCTGAAAAAGGAAAGGAACGGCATTAATAAATTGAATATGCCGTTGCATGCACCATCGCGTGGCGGCGTCATGCGTGCTCGGCTAGAGGATAGAGTGCTGTACCTATCTATGTAGTTGTCAATAAACTGTGATCATACTAATGACATGAATATAACGTATAATATCGTTCAGTGTTATAAAAACTTCACGGATACTTGTTTATGCAGTGACTGTCTCTATAAAACACAGTGTCTGTGACTCTATAAAAGGCAAAATTGTAACCGCGACCTACCCAAAATAAATGAAGACACTAAATAAATGAAGGAAAACTAAACGACGGAATAGGAAGACTAAAAGTAAATAAATAAAATATCTAACACAACAGTTTTAATAACACAAAAGACAGTCATCATAATAATAATCAAAGCCAGAAGACATAACATCGATTTCCGCCAAAGTTATCTGCGGAATCACTCGTCAACTTTCAAACATAATTTTAATGCTCTTGAGGAACTCTGTCACATAATGTTGCCATATTGGTAACATTACGATGGTGTAACGAAGACATAACTTCTTGTTTTTGTACACCAGTGTGTGCTGTCAAATTGGTGTCAACCTTGATAGATTGTCAGTGTGTCGTAATTACCACTACAATGAGTCGACATTATTTGAATAGAGCCCACACAAACATTTACGATTGAGGCAATTTGTACAGAGTAGTGACTTTGCATTATGTTCAACAATTAATATTACAGATGTTATGTACCTGTATTATACATAATTATCACCTACTTATTTTGATTTGTCAATTTAAATGATCGGTCATCACAATAAATAGCCTACTTATCAAAGTTATGATGCATAAGGAACTATAGACTAAGCTATATGAACGTTTGTCTCCTGTGTTGGCCTTGGTATGACATTATGACATCACGCGTTACATATTGGTATAACATAGCATTGTTAACAAGGGGAGATAATGAGAGCATAAAGTAATATCAGGTAATGTCAACAAATTGAACTTTGAAAGTGAAGGTTGGGCATTTGAAATGGGCCGCACGAATTTGGGATTGCTTGTACACGTGTTTCTTAACTACGGATACCTACGTACCTATACGGAATACATAACTGAAAAACTTTTCTTACACAAGGTCTAATTAGCTGACGAAGCTCCGCAGACGTTATAGGTAAAGGTTATTTATTATTCATGATGCCAATGCAATTTATTTTTATATGAATCTGTTACTACCCAAAAAATGCGCCTAATCACGTTCAATATATTTTTTCTTAAAAACCGTTATTGTGTCTTAAAAATATAAAAGTTTGATAGAATATACTGGGACCTTTTATAAAACTAGGTAGAGGTACGAAAGAACAATATTTGTTCCATACATTGTGTTGCTTTATATCCAACCATTTCGTCAGCGCTCGCTAATCAGCTTCTTTTTCTTCAACTTGAAAACAATTTTATTTCTCCATAAAACTTATCCTATGGCACTGAGCGTTTGTGTAGCTTTCTATCAGTCAAAGAACTTTCGTAATCAGATCAATACTTCCAGAGATGACCTCCTACAAACACACAAACAAAAAAATACAATTTTATCTCTTTATAATAAATTAATAATTTATACATAATTATAATATTCGTTTAAGAGTTTACATGAATTTTCATGTAGCGTGTTGTACCTAAATACATTGGAATAGAGAAAATCCTACGAGTATCTGCAAACTTTTATCTTGTGTGGTACTCAGACCAACACTTTTTGTTGGTCTGAGGTGTGGTATGGTAAGATTAAAATCGAGACTAGATTCAGTAGATTTTTGTTTAAAATAAACTTAAGGAAGCCATTTGAATATTGTGATGTGTTTGTTTTTGTTGCTTGTTTACAATGTTATTCTATGGACCGGTGCATGGTATTGAGTGCCAGCAACTTTTGTGGTAATTCACGTTAATCAGGAGATGAACCGATGACGTTAATGTTTACTACGAAAATGAGTAGGTTTGTAATAAGTAGGTACGAGTTTGTTGTTTGTAATAATGAACCACAAAGATAATTAACGTAACTGAGTAATGTTAATTTAACAAATAATTAAAATGGCGTTTGTGTTGACAGCGATGCTTCATATTTACAGTAGAAATACTTGCATTACTTTAGCAAAAGACGTGTCATCAATTTCGCCATCAATATGAATGAATCACAAACGACAATTAAGTAAGTCATCGATGCGAAACGAGTGTTGTGGCACAAAAAGTGTCAATAATAGATTTTTTGCATGATGAGATCGTATCGACCGTTGATCCTAATCCGGCGTAAACTGCGTAACGTCTGCAATTAGTCAACACAACACATCATAAATGGACATTTTTCATGTAAAAAGAGGTCTCGCGTAGTGTGACTGACGGCCGCGGCTGAAGCTACACTTTCACTGATTGTTTTTGTCACGAAGACAATGTTGCGACGGCCGGCAAGTCATCGTGATAATTATAAGGTTTAGCACAGTTGTCATGTTAACCGCTACTTAACTTACATCCTCGCTTACAATAGTTGCACACAACGTACCTGCACTATAATCTAGTAATCCAAAAATAAGTCAACACTTTACTGAGTTATCATATCACGCAATAAAAATTGATTGCTACTGTAAAGTCAAATAAGTGTAGCAAGCTATAAAATGAACAAACTTGCACAAACAAAAGGTTTCTAGCTATTTCTTCTGCTCCTACATTTCCGTGTGTGTTTGTATGTAAGTACAATAATTGGTGGTCACAGTCGAGTAGTTACATATGTGAATATGTGTAATGTGATTGAATAAATAGGAAATTAGTTGCATTAACTGCATTGCTTTCCGAGTTTCTTGTTACGTTGTCGAAGGGGACTGCGCCACGGCATGTTTCAACTCATTGTTTGGTTTCGTTCCTGCATATGAACAATTACATTATTGCAAATCTTTTCTAAATCTAGTCCGTTTTTAATTGCAACTTATACGCAAGCATTAATTAATAAGAAGGAATTTCAGTATGTGTTTGAACGATCTCAAGTCATGAGAGGGCGATGTGTTTCACATGGCTATTTTAGACACAACGTTCTCAGGTTCAGTAGCGGGTATTGTATTGTAATACCTAATAGCGTTTCCTGTTGTTGCTAACAACTTTCTATTTTAATAGTAATTGTTTGTTTTTAATAAATATTTGTATCTATATTTGTTTTTATTGTTGTGGCTCAAAACCTACCTTTCATCTTGGTACATATAACCTTTTGGACTCGATATTATTCTAAATAGGTTTGGAACGGTTACTCGCGGTCAATAACGGTATATTATCCGATATGGTAGGAGGCAAGCCACTGAATACGTAAGAAGGGAACTATTGCCATCAATAGGGATTGATTTCTATTCAGGGCTACAAACTACAGATAATTTTCTGACGAAAGCCTTCATGGAACTGCTGCCACTACAAGTAAATCCACTGACAATCAAACCTAAAGGTAAGTTATTTTAAACAATTTTATTTGGAGCTTGCTATCCGAAACGTTGACATGTAAATATTCCATGTCATCAACTGTTTACTGTTAAGTATTTCTTTAACGCCAATGCCATAACATAACGATTACATTAGATACAAGTCATTTCCTAAGCTCAGACTATAAAACAAATAATTTTCTATGGTCAAGCATGTGAGAGAGGTGTTAAAAATAATGACGTGCCAAGCCAATAATGACGGCCATTCAGTTGCGGGAACAAGAGCATAAAAGTTTTAGTCCAATATGGCCGATGTTGGCCGATAGGCAATTTGGAATATTACCTCCAATAAGCGAGATAGTGAAGCCCATTGCCGTGAACCGACATTTCTTTTATAGTGTAGGGTAATCAATTTTATACTCGTAATTGTAGCGAAAGCGTTAAAGAAAATTTGTTGATATTTTGTTTGAGCAGATTCTATTGCGTTTGCGTCTAATGGTGGTTGCGTGGCATCGCGAATAAAGAACCGATTATTAACGGGTCTTGGGAAATCTCAACTTAATTGCAATCACTATCACATTCAAAGCTTCAACAAAATTTAAAAACAAAAGCTTAATCTACTTGAACTCTACTATAACATTAGGTAGGTATAGCTACTAATACTTATGTTATCAATATTTTACTACCGGATAATCTACGTATGATTACAAAATATCTAATCACAATATCAAGTGACCTGAGTAGGTTAGGTACCTGACCTTTAAACAATGCTAACAAAATGAAAGACAATGGATTTAGCTTCGTTGATTCAATATTGTAGTACAACGAAGCCTTAGTGGTGCATAATGCAATCCTTTCATGGCATTATAGCGAACCGCATAATGCTCGGCCACGGTCGCCGGAGGAACTGTCTGACTGACGATGGCATAACGCACACACGTAGGAATTCAAGCCTGTAAAGTGCTGACATGTGCCAAATATGAGGTGGCAAAGTACACATCACGCAGAATTATGCCTACTGAGTTTTATTACTTAACTAGCGACTCGCCCTTGCTTCGCATGGTTTTCACGCCTTAACAAAACATCGGGATTTTGTATTTTACATGTGGCAGCATCACATGCCACCTACGCATCAAAGACCTAACGTCACACAAAATCCTGACGTCACACAAATCCTGCATCGCTCAATTAGAGTTTACCGCAAGAACGACTTAATTATATATTATGATTATCCGACATCAATCGTTGGGCAGTTGCCCGCCAGACACGGCACCCGTTTGGTCGGAGGATCCTCCCTTTTCTAAAGAGGATGAGTGAACTTTATACCCTCCTCATACTTCTAAGTACAAATAAACCTTCCGAAAATATCCATTTTCTCTAAATTATGGTGAAAACTGCATTAAAATCTGTGTCACATAGACAGACACTTAAAGCGACATCAATTTATAATATTACATATTTGTATAGATATAAGAAGATAGAAGATGGCAGAAATTACACCGTACCACAGTAAATAAATTGAGCACAACGTTAATTTCTGTGGTCATGGCTTATCTAACGTGCCTAAATACTATTGAAACAGTTGCCAATTTTAATTACAAGTCACGTAAATTAATTCCTTTTTAATTACAGACTGTGAGATATAATTAATGCGATTGATTTATTCATTCGTGCTCAGACATCTTTATTTAACGTAAGTTGATACCATTTCTAAGAAAACGTATTTGCATTTAATTTGGCTATCATTTATACTCATACCTACAATTACACCTAATTTTATTGAAGTAGGCAACGTGTTTTCAGAGTACCACAATAACATGTTTACGACAAATCACACGTAAAACTTACAAAATTGAGAACACTTGTGTAACGTGCAATATAGACACTGGGAGTTACTAAACTTCCTTGTTTGACAATCGCGCCGGTAACATGATGCATGCAGTTCATATATCAGAGTACTTGCAATATACTGCACCTACCTATGTACCTATATTAGTTATATATGTACTTATATAACAAGAAATGTGTGTTGTAAACTTGTAACTGAAGGTTACCGCTTAGAGTTAATTTTTGTGACTGAAACCCGTAAGCCTGGAAAGAGTCTTGTATTAAAACTGAATGTTTGTGTGTTTAGATGATTGTTACTCAATCACGCAAGAACGGCTGAACGGATTTGGATGAAATTTGGTACACAGATAGTTTATAACCTGAATTAACATATAGGATACTTTTTTATCCCGATAGTACGTTTCCGTGAGATAATTTCCGAACTTCACGCGGGCGAAGCCGCGGGTGAAAGCTTGTAGTAGATATAAAATAATAAGCAGCGCAATGTTCCGTAGCTCAGTAGCGATATAAAATAAACACAACACCACCTTTGTCTCATAATCAGCGAGAGAACGATGAAATTCCACCAAAAATTCTCAATTTGGTTGGGCTGAAAACGTATTGAAAACATCCAACTAGGTACTAATCACTGAAATACCTTGAGTGTATGTCATTAGTTCGATCAACAGGTCATAAATAGCATATTTTACGTTCCAGCTAAAATAAAAATAAAATGTACGAAAATCCTCATAGACAAAGCGTGAAATGAGGCTGACAAACTAAGCTGATAATTAAGAAAAATTGCTGTTGGAATTTAGATACAGGGAAGAACAACAATAACTGAAAATATGAAAAAAGTTCCATCTTCGGAGCGTGACTATCGATGTGGAGACAAGCTAGGGGGCTTCGATAAACGTGACGCTAAAATCATTCTATTGTAGCCATGACGAGAAAGCGACGCTTTCTAACAAAAATCAAGAGTAAATAGGCTTTGATTCATTAATAACAATGGTGTGTTACCCATAGAAAAGAAAACTGTAACACGTTTTGATTAGACAATATTGGTTTGTACCTACCTTTGTTTAATGTGTTATTGTGTACTTATGCAATCCATTGGAGCAACCATCACATTTATACACAGGTAGCCTACGCACCAAATAGTTTAAAGAATTAAAAATGCTTGCACAAATTATTTGTTCCGCGTGAACGGGCATGATAATAATTACTTTAAATATTGACATATTTTTTATGTCAAAGTTCGCGGCATTGCGATCGTCATTTGTTTTTTTTTTCAAAGAAGAAGCTTCTCTTTTCATACAGCCTGTATTACGCCACACTCTGGTTAAATATTGTGATTAAGTAGCGATTTAATGCATTTCATTATTTTGAATTTTCTATTTTCTCAGCAGACGAAAAATTGTTTTCCTCCTGTTTTCGCGCCTCTTTTATTGTTGATAGTAAAAATCTTTTAATTGTAATAAAGTAGAGCCATTTATGTTAGTTTTATTGTTCTATTGCTGACCCTGAGAGTAATAACTAAAGCAAATGGATAGTCGTTTTGACACATGATACGTAATTACCGTAGAAGTGTATATGTACGGTCTACCTACCTATCTACGTAAGAAGTTTTTTAAGTTACCATAAAACATTACGGAGTTTCACAAATTATTGCACATTAAGCAGTAAAGAACTACGTAACTGCTTGACTTTATGTAGACGATTATTTCCGAAACTAATGGCTGATTTGTAATGGACCCTTCACTAGTTTTTGATGAGCTATAAAGGTAAAACCGTGAGCAATGGCGAACAGCTGTATAATGCGAGAGATATTTTATTGTTTTTTTTTCTCGATAGCTTGTTATTATTTTTTGTGATAGCAGTGGTATTTTAATTCAGCGGATTTATCTTATCGTGTGGATAGAATCGCGTAGTAACGCTTATTACTATTAAAGCGTGGCGGTTGTGCATCGATCATTAGTAACGGTGTTCGGTGTCACGGACTAGCCGATACTGTGCCATTAACATGCGATATATAACTACTACATTACATTTCATATATTCTCAAGATTGGTAATGTGATTCGAGAGGGCTTAGTTTCACCGAATGATGCAAACGTTATTGATATTTACTTATATAGGTGTAACTAGTAGAAGTACAAATATATGTTTATATATGTGTTTGTTTGTTACGCTTTCACGCTAAAACGACTGAACAGATTTGGATGAAATTCGGCACATGGATAGACCATGACCTGGATTATGACATAGTGTACTTTTTATCCTGATATTTCTCACGGGATCGAAACTTATGCAGGTGAAACCGCGGGGCGCAGCTAGTAAAGTACCTACATTGTTTTCTCGTGATTAAATTAAAGTCTGTGACTTTTGTCCATAATTTTTTTTTATTGCTTTATTCGAAGCCCCTCATCATCATCATCATTTCAGCCGAAAGAGGTTCACTTCTGTTCATAGGCCTCCCCTAACGAACAAAGACCCCTGTCCCCTACTCAAGAAATAATGTTCAGAACTGAAAATAACCTGTTTTAAGTCGAGATTAGTATCTAATCTGTCAGTCTTGTGTCCTAATATCGAGGTTCATGACTAATCATGACTGAACATCATCTTGAAATTGCCTCTTATTTGCAGCAAACTTGTTTATTCAAAACTTGCGACTCGCCCCTGGGGGTTTACTGCCAGCCTAAACATGAAATCCGTAGTGTCGGCCGAAGTTGCGGGCGCTTCCAACTCCTTATTACTTACGGACATATATTATGATTGTATTGGGGCCCGAACTAAGAATGAATGAAACCTAGATATAATAAAGAAACCTGTTGAAGCAATGTTCACACAGACAGACACGAAAAGCGACTTATTATAATTTGCTTAATAATTTAAGCAAATAAATAAATTAAGAAAATATTTTTTTTTTTTTTTTATTAAGTATTTATAATTTAAGCATAGTTCAAGATGAAACCTAAATAGCTATACAAATGTTCTTTTGAAACAATAGGTACCTACTTAACTGTTCTTGATGATGCAAATCTTTTGACGAATGGCCTAATTATTTAATTAGCTACACACGATTACACGAATTATATTATTATTCTGTTTTGATAATTGGTATTATTTTAGTGGCACTCGCATTATTTTTAGGTGCTAATGCAAATTAGCTGTGTTTAATCTTCCTAATGCTTATTATACCTAATGTTTATTTATTAGAGACACAAAAATATTGACGAATTAGGAAGTATCAGACCGCGGCTAAATCGCCTCAATGACATCGACCTTGCAGTTTAAAATCGCAATAAACATGTTTTTTGCTATATTTTTTTTATCATGATGTCATATTTGCTTCCGGAATGCCACACCTCATAATCAGTTCTCCTCGGAAATTAAGTATAAAATGTAAAAAAATCCGATTTGTTTATCATAAATCCATAAGCTATTGGAATCCCCGCGTCATTTATACTCCAAGTTATAGATACACAACACATAACAACAACAAAATAACAACAACAAACAACATCACCATAACGAACGCCAACGCCAACGTAACATAACTAGCGATATGTGGGTGCAATATAGGTACACTTCTGCCCCACCTTTCGGGGAAACAAGGCGTGATGTTTTGTTATATGAGTTATAGGTACATATCTATAATATTAAATACAATCGTAGCTCACAGTAATGAAGAGCTACACTTCCTTCCTCTTTAAGCAAATAACAATAAAGTTACAATTACAATGATAGATGATGCGCACATATTTTATTATTATTAATTTAATGATCACACACGCAAAACGTTTGTTAACGTTTATTTACGATCAATTTGTAATTAGGTAACTATACTATAATACAATATCTAGAGTTATGCAAAAAATAACTGTTTCTAATTGTAACGTTTTTGGTTTTGTTCCAGTCAATCCGCCTAGCCCTTTCCAACTATGTTGGGGTCGGCTTCCAGTCTAACCGGATGCAGCTGAATACCAGTATTTTACCTGGAGCGACTGCCTACCTCACCTTCACAACCCAGTTACTGGGTAACACGATACCCCTTGGGAAGAGTGGTTGTCAGACTTTTGGGCTTCTGAGTAGATACCCATAACGACTGGTAAAGATATATGAGTGACAGCTGATCCCAACGGATTAGCATGCTGTCCGTGGCACGGAAGGGTCACAGTATGTAATGGATCACCCATCCACGAAACGACCGCGGTAAGCGTTGCTTAAGCTTCGTGCGGCTGTTATCATTTTGTTCCAGTGATATTAGAAAACAATTGCGATTGAAAACGAACAAGGAGAGGTGGTTGAGTGCAAAGAAAAGTTAATAATAAATGTCACTATGTATGTACATATTATGACAGTCTGAGCAATCAGTATACCGACCGATCTATCTTCAGGTTGACGGGTTTGGCCATATATGTTGAACGCACTGTAGAAGTTCAAACTAGGTAACATCAATCATATTTTTAACACAAAGAAATCAAATGTTGTTGTTATTTTTTATTAAAGAAAGTATGATACATAGAGACAGAGTAGATACCAACCTACTCTTTATTACGTGTATCATATAGAGGAAATATGTACCTATGAACTAGAATAAAAGCCCAGAATGTAAACGAAGCAAAGGGGTTAATTTAAATGGGCATTTAGGAAAATATGGCACAGTGCTCCCTCTTATCGGAATAAGCGATTTCTGTCTGACAATCTTTAAGATTTACAAAGAATTGTGCAAAAAATGAGTACAAAATGCGTAAACTTGTTGATCAATTGATACACGTTGATACGGAATCTGTTATCTATGCCAGAGTCATTGATATATGAACCGTGTGATTGACCGTTTACAAGCATCACGTGGACAATGCTGATCATTGGTTCGCACTTCCTGTTGCTCCATAGCGTAGGTAGGTACCTACTCTGATAATTAAACTGTAGGTATTGCCCAACCAATGGAGCGTGGGTTACCAATTGTTACCATTGAAGTAATATTTTAAATAAAATGTATTTAAATCTTATCGCAGCAACGCTTTCTCACATGAATGATTAAATGGAGGTATTTTTTTATGCCTGAGAAAGTTAGAAAATAACTTGGCGCCTCCAAAAGTATAAACTGTCTTATGGCATTTTAGTTTGGAGTTTATCTTGGAACTGACAACGGTAAGGAAAACATCTTCAGAAAATCGGTATGGAGTCCCGTTTGTAAGCGTCCACACTAAATGCACCTAGCTAGCGGGCTAAATGCCCGGGCGGCTATGACGATATAGGGTTAGCATTTTATGCATTATGCAAGCTATTTGTAGTTCCATTAATAAACTTTAAAAAAAAAGCCAAGACTGGCATTTATTTTGTGATGAAAATAGAAATAAACTTCTTAAAAAAATCTAGAAAGTCGTCACAACAAAAACAGCTGTAAAAATAACTTTTAAAGTCCCTTTGTATGTTTCACCATATCTAATTTGACGACACAGAATAATTCGACGATTTCTATTTCAGCCAACAAATTCAAATGTCAAAGATTTCTAAGTTTTAGCTTTCGAAATAGATTGTGACCCTAATGTTATTTTAATAGGGATTTTGGTAGAACGTACACGATGATAGTCGAGCGGTAACCACCTGTCACGAATTGTGACCATGGCTGCATGTATAAAAATGAAGTAAAAAAATCTGCACAAGGCCAGAAAATGATATTGTAACTTTAAATTATTTTGAACAAATAAATGCGCTATGACATTTTAAAAGTTTGAATTAAAACGGCACTAAATAGTATTTGGAGTTCGTAATCTGAGAGCAATTTAACTTCGAAACGTTTCATGGCCATGAAAAAAACCTCTAGGTATCCAGCGTACCCGAAGACAGAAGGATAAAACAACGAAATTACAGCGATTAGACTTCACGAATGGCGTTTGATGCACTGAAAAGGTTTCATAATTGGGTGCGTACCTACACATCCATCGTCCGTTGTAAGGGTTGAGTTGTCTGGGTCTAATGCCCGGGGTCGAATTGCCTGGGTCGAATGCCCGGGGTTGAATGGTCTGGGTCGAGTTGTCGGGATCGAATTGTCCTAGGATTGAGTTGTCACGGAGTTAAGTTGCCCGGGTCGAATTCTCTAGCGGTAGATATGTCGTAGAATCATTTAGCTTCTGAAAGATACCGCATGTAGAAACGGTAGGTATAATATGGTTTTCGTAATCTAACTTCGAAACCTTACGTCGTCGCTATGACCGTGAAAATACCTTTATCCAGCGTACCCGAAGACAGAAGGACAAAATAACGAAATTACAGCGATTAGACTAACGTATGACGTTTGATGCACTGAAAAGGCTTCATAATTAGGTGTGTACATCCATAGTCACGTGAGGCGAAGGCCTGCAATGTCACGAGCAAGGCTAATCCATCTCCACCACCTTGAACACGAAACACGTGGAATCCATAACAATATTTTGTGTTTCTCTTGTATTCGTGTGAAGAAAGTACTGCGTGCACAGATATAGATAGACATAGATAACGCAAGAGCCACTACTTCGCGTGCCCAGCTTACGTACAATAATCGTAAGCTGCCACTTTCGCGCTCAGTCTGCATCGTTGTGCCACGCTAGACGGACGTCAGTAAAATAATTTAAAATGGTTAATTGCTCAGTTATACATTGTAAAAACTTTACAAATGTGAGGAGAAAAAATAAAGGAAACGATTCCTTCCATCGATAAGTCATTTTGTGATTAATATTATGCGTATTTAATATTAAAATCAATTATATTTAATCTAATACTCTCTGTAATACCAAATTTGAGAAAAACATAGGTCATCAAACGTAAACTGAATATTCGTATTACATTGCGGCTTTTACTTGAAGCGGTTGATGCGACGTTTTGTTTTAACAAGTGATGAATATCGAAGCAAGTGATACTATCGTTTAACGCATCGGTTTCGTAGTACAGGAGCTTTTATCATTTTTCTGTCAATTTTAGCGATTAGTGCTGTTCATCGTATGCAACACAAATCGATTCTCAAGAATCGATTTCGGAAACAGAGGAATGATTTTGTATTTTATAGGTAGTAATTATGTAGGAAATTTTAATAAATTATCGTAACGTTTAGTGATTTTTTTAGTTTCCCACATGAACCCAATTTAAAAGAAAAATGGATTGAGGCGACGGGAAATAAAGATTGGTTCCCAACAAAGCATAGCACTATTTGTTAAATACATTTTGAGGAAACATGCTTTGTTGAAGGGAAAAAGTAACGAATATTAACAAAAGCAGCATATCCGACTATTGATGTACTAAAGATCACAACTTTCTTTATCTTTTTGCTGTTGTAGCTCAAGTAATTTTGCATCCATTTTAATTTTATTATATCGTATTTTACTGGGTTTTCGTTTACCTTCTAAAATTTCTTCTCTGGTTTTTTTTTTGTTTCTGAAAGATAATCTACAACAATTACAAGGAATAAGTAGGGAAATACTGACAATTTGAAGAAATTATAAATCCCTAACTGCCTACTAAGCAGATCAGAAATTTTTATTTTCCTCTGTTTATCTCATTCCTCTGTCTATCTCATTCCTCTGTCTATCTCATTCCTCTGTATATCTCATTCCTCTGTCTATATCATTCTTCTGTCTATATCATTACTATGTCACAAAATCGATTAATTAATCTATTTAAGCGATTCTCAATAATTCTTTACTGTACACGATTACTCAATAAATAGAGAAATGGTATAATAAAACGAAGTGTCTAGTCGTCCGGCTAAACGGATGAATAAAAAAATAAATTTGTCGTCCGACTATCGGACGAATAGACAACCTTTTAAGAGTAAAGCTAGTCATCCGTAAATTACAAAATTGTTTATTATAAAATTTGACAGCAGTCAGCTGTCATAACTTAAAAGTCAATTTAATTTTACATATTAGAAATTGAAATAATATTCATGTACATAATTACGATGGCGGGTAAATATAAACTATTGTCTATTATTCTGGTTTTGTGTTTACATATCTCGGGACCATGGGACGTACGAGGGGCCGAAGTCAACTCGCAGAGGCCTCTTAGACAATTTTAAATGGAATGAGGCACCAACCGACGATTATCCCTGTATGCACTATGCAAGTGCACCCAAGGACAACCTCCGGTTGGTGCAGGACTGTTGCAGAAAACGGAAACAAAAAATTTTGGGCTATGGATTTAGGTGGTTATAGTGAATTGGTTACCCAGAACTATGAAAGGTCTATGTCCCCTGCCTGACCAATGTTATGGTATACACGGATAAAATGGCAGCGGATGACTTGCACACTCAATAATGGGCCCCCGAAAACTGTCGCTAGCACAAAGTGACGTAATGACAAGGAGGCAACATGTCCTGAGGTGCTTGAGGAGGAGTGGTATTCCACGGCTTTCAGAACAATTCCAAAGCCTGGAAGATGGTCAAGATCCCTAAGAGCACTTACTGGAATACTTCCTTTCTCGTTAATATTATTTTTCTTTACTTGTTGGTATTGAATTGTCATTAAAATAAATAAAACTTTGAATTTATTGCCAAATTCTTTTATCGTAGATAGGTACATACTTAAATAAAATGTGAAATCTACCAACCCGCACTGGGCCCGCGTAGTAGATTACGGCCCACCCCCTCTCACAGAGAGGAGGCCTGTGTCCCAGCAGTGGGAACATTAATAGGCTGGTAGCGGTTACGCCGCCACATACGAACTACGCAGCAAAAGACATGACGTCACACAATTCCTACATCGCGCCCGAGCGAAAAACATAGATAAGACTATCCGAAATCAACTTACGGGCAGTTGCACGCCAGACATAACAACCCGTCTGGTTGGAGGATCCTCCCTTTTCTATGGTGGCTGAGTGAACTTTACACCCTGTTCCTCATACCCCCAAAGGCTGATTATGTATGTTTATGTATACATTAAGTATATTAAAAATGACTTGACCTATCTGGCGAAATCTTTACCTCGCCCAAATGCTTCGGGAATTCCTGGCGTGATGTTATAATAATAAAATAATAATAAATAATAAACATGTTTATTTTTCTTCCACAAATAACAGTTGTCTTTTTTCTAGTTTTGAGGGATCTGTCCCATTCATTTTGCCATTTGTATGAGAGCGTTTACCCAGAAGCGATATTTCACGCGTTTGCTCGAAATGCAGGTGGAGCTCGCGGATGGCATCGCCACGTCTCACGCAGCGTTGTGGCTAGCTATTCTTGCAATTCTCGTTCACGGTACAACGTAGCGACAACGGCGGCGGGGCACGTGGCGGGTTCCGCGGTGGGGCCCGCGGCGTCGTACGCGCCATGCCCCGCGTTTTCATACACAACATCATAAATTGCCATATGTTTGTGTTTGCGAGTGTGATGAACTGATGACGCGGGCCGGTGCACGCGCCGCCTGTCCGTAAACAGAAAAAACGTCCGACGCACCACGAAACGCCACTACTGAGATACCACATCTACGGCAGACCATTGTATGACCTAGCAATCTCTCATTGTCAGCAGCTTCAGTATTAATTAAGTAAGCTGAATTACATTTAAATAATTATTTGTTCAACACATGGTTCAATATAACCTTTTTTCAAAACACAATTTTATTGGGATTATCTGTGAAACTAAGCGCTCTATCTCTTTCGGTCTTGTAGAATAGTGAGCAAGAAAGACAGAGCTAACAATAAAACACGCCATGCTATCAACATTTAAACGTCAAAACAAATCCATGGCACTCGAATATTCCTTCCAGATAATGCAAAACAGAATGACAAATATAGTGATGAAATTCAAACATGTTGGGAATTTATATTTTTATATTTTGTTGCTCAGCTTTCCCGCTAAAACGGCTGAACGGATTTGGATGAAATTCGGCAAACGGGTTTAACCTACCAGGACGATACTTTTTATCCCGTTAATACGTTCCCGTGGGATAACTTCCGACATTCACGCGGGCGAAGCCGTAGCAAAATCTAGTTAATCATAAAAATAGAACTGCTTTTATTATATTTATAATATTTATTCATCCGGAACGACGATTAATCACGAAAAAAAAACGGACGATTAATTTATAATGTTATTCGACCGCTAAACGGACGATTAATTTATAATGTTATTCGTCCGTTCACCGGACGACTAGCAACAGCCATAATAAAAAGGCGATCTTTATTCAAAATTGAGATGAAAAAGGGTAGAATCTCGTTGCTTTTGTAAACATTAGAACTAAATTGAATATAAGGTATTTCAATCGAATATTCATGTATTTATAATGGTAAACTTACTTGAAATTTTGGAAAAGGTATCCAAAAACGACGTGTGAACGTCGACGGAACGCGCACGAGCACACAACCTCTCAATGCGAAGACTTTTAGTTAGCGTACTGCTGGCTGGGTGAGCGCTGGCGCTAGGTGGGGGGGGGGTCTAGCGCCAGCGCTCACCCAGCCAGCAGTACGCTCGATCGACGTATCGATTTCAAAGATAATAAAATCGATTCAAAGACGCTGCCGCGTGCGGCGGATTTTATTTTCCCATCACTAAATAATGCTTGTGACGTCATAGTAGGTAGTCAAAAAATGGCACGCTTGGTTTTCATACAGATCGTGATACTTGCGTTATCTATGTCTATCTATATCTGTTCTGTGACTGCGTGTGTTAGAAAAAGTATTTTTTTTAAGTAACAGCTGTTGATGATGAAGTGAGTTTGATTTCTAAATGTATGTCTGTAATTTTTATGGTGTACATATTGTCTAAAGTTTTAGAAATATGGAAAACTTAGGATGACCTAAGAATAGTAAGAGAGACCGTAAAAGAGTAACCATGGAGTTTCTCTTGCTCTTCTCCATAGGAATCAACAACCGTGCACTTACCTTCTGACATTTCATAAGTGCCCATGTAGGTTTATGTGAAATACCTCATGTAGGTTCATGTAGGTTTATACTGGGCCAATTTGGCGCAGCCGCGAGGCACACATTCCTGCTCACAATCGAACTTTACACTTTTTATTTTATTTTATTTTTTCTACTTTGTAGTACAATATTTTGTGTTATGTGCCTTAGGTATCTGTGTTAAATAAATGTATTTTCTTTTTTCTTTCTTTCGAATAAAAAAATTTGATTTTGAATATCGTGAGGCAGACCAAGTTTAAAAGAAAAGTAACTTCGTGTCTGACGATTAATTATTAAAACAAATCGAGCTTTTAAAAGTCCCCAATATTTTACAAACTATAGATATAACTTTGTCAATACTAAGTATTTTAATAAAAGTGAAAAAAATATCGTAAAGCATACACCCACCACGTAAGCGAATTAAATCGTGCGTAATAAAAAATAAAGTAGGTATGCTAATTAACCATCAAGCTGACTGACCGGTTTTGGAACAAGTTGTACAACATCTTTCACTTTAGGAAGTGCATTTCGAGTTTTGAATAGGTATATAAAAAAAACTTGAGTAATAATTTTGATTCTTCAACTTTTTGTCTACCATATGTGTTAGGTTTCGTAATTTCATAGTCAAAGGTGCATCATTCATGCTTAATGTGGGTATCATTACATTATCTTATAAAAACTAGGCTCATTAGAGGTTAAATTACTGTAGGAACGGTTGCTGAAATTGATACTCGTAGTAATTGTAAAGATTTTAATATGGGCATCATTTGCGCTAACGACACTGCTGAAAGTATCAGTATCGCTGTAGCTTAAAATTATTTTACATCTGACCAAAATGGTGAAAGCTTGATAGGTACTGAGAACAAAGGTATCGTAATATATATTCTTATATAACTTTATACATAAGGTATCTTTCAGGAGCTAAATGATTCTAAGCCAAATCGACATCGGAGAAAGCGACCCAGACAACTCAACCCCGTGACAACTCAACCCTGGGACAATTCGTCCCCGACAACTCTATCCCTATAGCTCGACCCCGATCACCCGATACCGAATCCTAATCATACAAACATAACCCTGTTTTGGCTGTTGCGCAGTAGGGTGATAATCATAATCAACGGAGCGGGGTCTGGGCGGGGCTCTTATTTCTGTCAGAACGTCACCCGCAGAGGATGACAAGAATTTCGTTCACTCGCTTCACTCGCTCACTCTGGCCCCCGTCATCTCCTTCGAACGTAATCTTTCCATGTCATGCCCTAAGTTCTCGCTTCGCTCGCTCTAGGACTAATTAATTCAAGAGGTATCGGGATCAAATTCTCATGGGCTCGAATTGTTGGGGTCGAGGTTGTCCTCGGGTTTTGCAGTCACGGGATCGAGCTGTCATAGTCACGTCACGTACTCACGTCACGTCAGAGGTACCAGTATATAAAGATTCTATAGAAACTCCGTAATACGCAAGGTCAAAGTGTAACCACCACCTTGCGGTCGACTGTATTTACATACAAAAATAATGAAAGCGTCCATTGACTAATTAATATTCTGATTTATTCATGCCTAATTACTTTATACTGATTTAGATAACATCTATCGACTGTAAATAAATATTCGTCGAGTGTATAATCGTCTTTATTAGTGTTATGTCAAGAACAAGTAATGTAGGTGAAAGTTTATATTAGATCAAACAAAAAATAAATTAATTTAACGAGTTTTTTTTTGGGGTCTTCGACCGCTGGCTGCCGCTGGTGGTGTTGTTACTTGAAGTCGTATAAATTAACACGTTTGTTTTAGTTTCCTTTGATTGACGTGATGGGTATCAATTATAATCGATACCCATCACGTCTATCAAAGGCAACTGAGTTTTAAGACTGATATTTCAAGTGATTACAATACCTGCGGTTGATGACCCGATAAAAAAAACTCATAAAAAAAACCTTTTTTGTTTGATCACTTTTAGATATCAAAAAACAAAAAAGCCATCACATCTGCAGAGTTTCGCTAGCTAATTCGATTTGACCTTGTATCACAGATTAATAGACATTACTTATACATCCGAAGTAACGGGGAAACGCTAACTTCTTAGTAGGTATGGAATGTAGTATGCCGTATTGTCGTATGACAAATATGACAATGATGCCAATTTTCACTAACATAAAGAGACACCTAAATAATATTCAGGCGTTCATTTCGGTTTTGCCTAGTGTAGTTAAAACGTGCATGAGTAAAATAAAGTTGAAAAGGTTTTAAGTTTAAACCTGCTTTGATACTAAAATATAAAGGATTTGAGGTCAACATTGCAGAATCAATATAAGGAAACCAGGTGGTCAAATATAATGGTTAGATTTAGTTATGATTTAATTCACCACACCTGCATTGCATGAATGGTTAAAACCTGATTTGCCCACACCTAGACGAAGTTTAACAAAGCTGTTGTAAATGTATGTAGGCATGATATAAAGCATGTTTTTGTAACAGTATGATATCATTATGAAAACTCGTGAGAACAGTGCACTCTAGATCTTAGCTGCCTAGGCTGTGCCATATTGTTTTAGGTACATACCTCCAATAAAGGTTTTTTTTTAATAGGTCCCACACTCGGAACGAAGCTAAGTACGTTTAGCTTCGCGCATGTAGCTACCGCGTGTTTGCTCGGGTCACACCGCAAACTGTGAACCGAAGAATGAGAAGACTCGGTATAGCAACATGAGCGAAGATAAACGAACTTAATAGCTTCATTTCCAATATGGCCTGCGCTTTTATACAGTTAAACAACTGTATTTTTCTTGAAACAAAAGAATTAAATAATACTGAATCGGAAAATAAAATGTTAACTGCTCAAAAGAAGAGGTAATAAAAACAGCACCACATAATTATCAATAATGGCGTTATGTTTAATACATTTTTTTTTTTTAATGCTGGTGAGGTATGATAAACTGTGCGAAATAGTCTAGGGTAAAGAACGCCATAAATGTTTTAATTAAGAAGTCTTCCATGGCTGGCTAATTAGTAATTAATAAAGAAGTACAACGAATATTATACGCACTAACGGAACGGAACGTCACAAAACTCATTTCACTGTGACTTGCTAATGAAGATACGCAGCTGGTATATTCGGCCTCTTTTATTTTTCAAACAATTGACGTTTAGGAACGAATTACACATAACATCACGCCTGTATTTCTCGAAGAGTTAGGCAGAGGTGCACCTTTAGAACACCCACATTTCACCAGTTATCTTTAGCAATCCTATTGCCATCAACCGGGCACGAATCTAGACTCCGGGCTGCTACTGAGAAATTTCAAATGAAAATAACCTTATAACATTTTGTCCGACCTGGCACCCAGAACCTCATGCTGCAGGCAGTCATATACAGTATGTTAACTAACAGAGGGCGTTCCCGTTAACCCGCAGTAGTATAGCGTCCATACATGCCAGAAAAAATATTAAAATTGAAAAAAAAAAAAGACGTGTGGCACTCGGGGACTGCCCCGGCGAAGCTATTGCATAGCATTTTTTATCAACTTACGCAATTGTAAAATATTAACCCGAATACAAGAAATAGCAATGATGACATTGACAGGAACTGTTATTCACATTTATAGTTTTTAAAACTTGACACAACGTAATGGCCGGGAACATCAAACTAATAAAAAGGTTTTAATTTAACTATTAATAGTCAAGGATCATTCGTCTAAGTAAATTTGAACTTTATTGTCAAACAGTTAAACATAATTTTCAATACAACACTCTCGTATCATTCGTCTAAGTAAATTTGAACTTTGTTGTCAAACAGTTAAACATAATTTTCAATACAACACTCTCGTATCATTCGTTTAAGTAAATTTGAACTTTGTTGTCAAGCAGTTAAACATAATTTTCAATACAACACTCTCATATCATTCGTTTAAGTACATTTGAACTTTGTTGTCAACCAGTTAAACATAATTTTCAATACAAAACACTCTTTTCTTAGGTAGTATTTTCGTTACGAAATTTCTGGATTAGGTCTCCACGCTCAAGGCCCGCGATAGAAGCTATGCAATAGCTTAAAAAGTTTTTTTAGTATTTTCAATAAATTTTTCAATTTTTTTTTAAATTGATGCTTAATTGTAACACTCTGTACACGGGCACTTGTCTTTCAACGTGGAAAGACAAGTGTGCGTGTACAGAGTGTTTGTTTTACGTATGAAATTAATATTTTTTGTGAATATATTATGATAAAAAAATAAAAAAAGTTTTTGTTTTTTCGATTTTAATATTTTTTCTAGCATGTATGGACGCTATACTATTGCGGGTTAACGGGAACGCCCTCTGTTAGTTAACATACTGTATAATATTAATAATTAATACTTATATTACAAATAACTAGTAAATATATGCGCATAGTTGTAGCAGTTTCGTCACTTCACTCTAACTTAGCGCTAGACAATGACAAACGTTCCCCTCCAGCCGGCTTCGTTCGTACTACCACGCAGCGCTCTGCCTCAATGACAATTCCCAACGCTCGATTGTTGTCTCGTTATTGTTCTGTGTCCAAAGTATTCAGTGCATGTATACCACTCAACCATACTGTAGGTGTGCAAGTTGCTATAACTGAATCTACACAAGTGAGAATTTAACGATGCGCACACATTTTTAATCGAAGCGTGCTGTACGTTTAATTTATGGAAGCAGTGTTTAGTCGTCTCCACTATGTGTTCCAGTTCAAAATACAATTTCATTTAAGTAATACAGTGTTTAATTAAATTGTATTTTTAACTGGATATCTTTCTGTCCAAGGGGTATCGTATTATCCAGGTACTGGGTTGTGGAGGTCAGATAGGCAGTCCCTCCATGTAAAATACTGGTATTCAGCTGCATCCGGTTAGACTGGAAGCCGATCCCAACATAGTTGGGAAAAGGCTAGGCAGATTGATTGATCTTTCATTATTCAATAGGTCATTTAACACAGTTTGCAATTTATTACATCACGGAAAAAAACAAACGAATAGGAAGAAATTGTTTGGATAATTTGAATATTCGGCGCAACCGAAATTGAAAAAGTCTTTCAATTAGTTAACTGTGTAACTTTAGAAAGGAAATCTATTGAAAATTAGTTACATGTTTCCTCATAGATATTAAAGCAACCGCTTGATGATTGCTTCTGGGTGTTAATAGTGCGGTTTTCTGATTATATGCAGATGTGTAATGTAGACCCTAATACGTCTAGCAACCTCATTGACTTCATCCAACAGGTAATGTTAGTGTGCGAAGTCTATCAGTACGTTAAGTACACACGGCTACTACACATTAAGCTATACATTTCCAGTATAAGCTGACCTCGCATTGTACGGAAATCCTATAAAATGCGAGATCAGTGGAAATGTATAGCTTGATGTGTAGCCGTGTGTACATCCGTAGGTACCTATATTCCATTTTCATCAATTTTTTTTGTATCCGTTACATATTCATCATCAACTATCATGGAGGTCCGTTACGCGATCATAAAATATATCGATTGATTCACAGATCAATTGATCAGTTTCTATGTGTGTGAATCAATTGGTAAGTATGGGAATAAAAAGAAAAAAGTAATCGTTTGCAATCTTTTCCATGGTAAAAGTAAATTACTCCGAAGTACGACGGGGCTGGGAGACACTTTTTCATGGTAAAAGTAACGTAGGTACTACGAAGTACGACAGGGCTGCGAGCGAATTGGCTGTTGCTTTATGGGCTCATGTTGTTGCAGTCGTATGTTCTATTGCATTGTTCAAAGTCATTATTACATTACTACTGTTTATATGACTTCACGGGCCACGAACACAGGTAGGTATGTAGTAGGTACGTACTTGAACAGAGAATCTCATAATTATGAAGTACAAGCCATAGCTGTCTAAAGACGTGGAGAATTACTGTATCTTGTAGTCCAGAACGACCAAGAACAATCAGATACATACGTAAATCAAGATTTATCTAACGACTAGCTGCGCCCCGGGGTTTCACCCGCATTAGTCTCCATTCCGTGCAAATATCGGGATAAAAAGTATCCTATGTCCTTTTTCAGGTCATGGTCTACCCATGTGCCAAATTTCATTCAAATCAGTCTAGCCGTTTTAGCGTGAAAGCGGAACAAACCAACAAACATACTTTCGCATTTTATTTTTCGATTAGGATTTCATGTAGATCTAGATTAAAACAGGTTCCATAAATCATAAGTACGTAGACAACTGGCACCACGGAAACGTGATTTATCTGTCTGCAAATCAGTATTGTGTAAATACTGATGATATCTTGCTAATCGCGATCGAGTTCAATCGAAATCTGCACAAAACAGTCCGTAACAATGGGACAGTAGCCTGCAGATCGCTTCCATAAATTAGAAACCATAGAGATCGTGATTCTGCGGTCAACATTCAACCATTTATTGGACTGAGCATCATCGGCAATCAATTTCAATTGTGCAACAATGGCGGCGTTGTATTCAATTGCTGTTAATTCCTCTCGTTATTCTTTAGAAGTAATGGTCTTTGTGCGATTCGCGGTATTTTTCAGTAATTTGTTGCCCCTAGCGTGTGTGAGTGACGTGAGATGGCCGCTATAAACACGAACAAGGCCCCAGAGTTCTCATTGAATCGAGGGTGCAAATATATAGCAAAAGCAGTAAAGTGTTGTCAATTGGTTTATATGACCAAAGTACAGATTAGCTTTTTGTTGGTATTGAATAGGAATCTTTATGTGCTATCAATTTTACTGTTAAAGCAACTATTCATAAAATGCTATAATGTCATGCAGTTGTAATCTTCTTCATATTCATCTTACTGCTATTCAATGAGCTACCACAGAAGTTTTATGGCCCGTTTTCAAAGCAAAACGCAGAAGTTAGTTAATAGTTAACCGTAAACTGAGGTTATTGAATGCATATATAATAAGAAGAAAGCAAGTATCAATTATTAATTCGTATTAGTCACACGTGAAACTGTACACTGGCCTTAATTTGGACAAAAGTGTACAACTACCAATCACTTTTTGTATGTTAACTCGAAGATTAGTAGCTAATGATTCGCTTGAACAGTAAAGGTGATCTCTATGACAATGTCAGTCTTGAGTGCAATTAATGACTTACTGTTCAGTGGTTCCGTAGCGAACTCTTCGTCTGCGACTTTTAATTAAAAGTTGGATACTTTTTCAGTCTAATCTTTTTCTTTTGAACTAGTTTCTCTTCTCAGTAACCGTGGTACCCAATTTAAGGATTTTAATAGACTGGCCTATTGAAGTGAACGCTCTGCTTTCAAAGCGAAAGTACCTAATACCTTAAAAGCGTTTTCATGTTCTGCAAATACTATGCAGGTGAAACAAATGCAAGAATTTAAATTTTGGTATCACGGAAACTTTGTATCTAAACCGGCGGTGCTACATAGGTTTCGACACTGAACGAATTGTTGCTTTAATCTGTCGAGCCGTAGTGAAATCTGTCTAGAACCGGGTCGATATCATGCAATTGTAAGCGCATCACTCCGTCCGTTCTGATTGACAACCGGCGTGACGTATCGACGGCGTCACACTTTCCGACCGCGACCAATAGTCGAATTAATAACTTGACTGTGCCGAGCGAAATATGAAACAAATTGAAACGTTTCCCATTGAGTGCGAACACGTAGCGAGCGTCGGCCTGTCGCCATTTCACAATTAGATCCGGAAGAATCTCACCTGCGTTTAACCACGAGCCGTCACTAATGCTCGTCGCTGCGATTGTTCAACAAATTGACAAAAAATTTGTTTAAATAAAAGCCTTTTCTCCGGCAAATAACAGCACCATAATTGCTTAGAAACTACTTTTTGGTTGTCGTATCAACTGTAGGTAATCAAACAAAAACGGCATTCCATAGTAAGTAAATAAACTATCTAGTGCCAAGTGCCCAACATCCACAAAATAATGTTCCTCCATATCCATACATTCGTGTTTGTGAATCGTAAGTGGCTTCATTTGACAATAATAACGCAATAAATTCTGTAGCATCGTGAACAAATGAAATGCTCTCTTTGCGTTTCCGGCACAAATGCACCAGTTGATCGAACAATACCGTGGTTGTTTTATATGAAATCATGCGAAAACGGCACAATGATTTATTAAACAAAACACTCCCACGTATGGTAACGTGCGGGTCGTAAAAAGTGGGATGAGCATTCAATTGTATCGGTTTGTTCGAGTTTAGTGATCTGAACGCGATGTACGTAGAAGAATCTAGAGAACGCCAGGGTTGTATATTGAGACTAGATGTTGCAGAATCAAACACATAGGTACATAGACATTTTTTTCATCCAACTCTTTGAAGAAGGGATACCGAAGGGAAGGGATCCGGTAACATTTGACTAAGGTTCCATAACAGCGTGGAAAATTTTGTTTGAAATCTACCCAAATGATGCAACGTGACTTTTGCAACTTACTGAGCAATATTTTTGAAGAATAAAGACCACCTTACTGTAATCCGTAATAGTAAAACTCAAAACTTAAAGCATTTATTTCAAATAAACCAATTACAGGCACGTTTCCGGATGACAGCGATGCGGACGAATACTTCGACGAGTGTCTTGTTTTGAAATTGAAATTGTAAAATAAATAAAATATCAGTTGAAGTTTACCTTCATGAAATGAAAGGCACAATTGTGAATTGTCAAGGGGTCAGTCAGAAAGACGAAGCTAGTTGCCTATTCCAAAGCGTAGTAGGTACACACGGCTACACATCAAGCTATAGATACATCTCGCATTGTAAAGGACTTCCGTACAATGCGAGGTCAGCTTATACTGGAAATGTATAGCCGTGTGTACCTATAATATTTCTAAATCAACTCATCTCATAAATCACTTCATGGCAATCTTCATACCATACTTGTAAACCTAAACGTTTAGAAAACGATTTGCGATTTCATGATGTTTCCAAAACAAGTTAAGGATTGCATTGATGTTGCAAAAATCATTGGAGGAATGTTGATCGCCAACCCTAGGTATGCTACACTCCGCTGCGGTTCTTATAACGGCAATTATTTGTTTACGCAACTCAAACGTGATCACGTCGAAGAGCCTGTAAGTTGCACTTATCTCTTATTTATTACCTAGTCAAGGTCATCTTTGTGTATGAACTCGTCCATGAACAACATCATGGATGTATTCTCGAAGTGTTAGGCAGAGGTACACCCATATTTCGCCAGTTATGTGTAAGTCCCATGTATCTATGAAGATAGGGGACGAAACTATTGCCATCATCATTTCAGACAAAAGACGTCTACTGCTGAACATAGGCCTCCCCCACGCACCGCCACTTCGACCGATTCTGTGCTTCCCGCATCCAGCGGATTGTTGCGGCCTTCACAAGGTCATCGGTCCATTTTGTGGGAGGGCTTCAACCGGGCACGAATCTAGACTCCGGGATGTTACTGAGAAATTACTGATTGAAAAACCCAATAACATTTTGCCCAACCTGGGAATCGAAAGCTGGACCTCATTCTAAATAGTTAGCACTTGCGCCCACTAGACCAACGAGGTAGGTAACGACGGTTTCTGTAAACAAACCTGAATCAATCGCCATTTAAAAAGTTTTGTGGACTGTGGTACATACATTGAAATTGTGTACGTAAAATTACGTTCTCGCCACATTGCCAATTACGTTTTGCAGTGATGTTGGCACAATCAACAAAATTGGCATTTATGTATTTTTTACGATTTTATTTTCACAACTTAATTGGATGTAATTATTTGTTTGTAACGTTTAACTACTGTTTCCCTGTTGCACTGTTTTCCTTTATTATAATTAACAATATTTTTAATAAGTTGTTTGCACTAGTCACAAACAATAACTTAGTAAGCATTCTTAGGTATAAATATTTTGATATGCATTTTGTTTATGTCCAGTCTACTAAAAAGTAGTGAACCAGCATTATTTTGTTTAAACTGGGGATTTCACCACGAATAGGTACCAATTTTTTTGATATTTTCCTTTTGTTTATGAAGTTAAATATGCTACCTTTGGCCTACCTACGTATGCAATGAAGCAGGAAAATGTGATTTAAAAATATATAGATAAACAAACTAAAATAACACAGAAAACAAGGAAGTTAACTGCTACAGTTAACTTACACAAATTGAGGAGAGACATATTGAGGAGCTCGTGGCTAAGTAATAACAGCCGCAGAGGTCGATCCATCAGGTTAAGCTACGCTTGCCGGGGTTGATCCGTGGATCGACCATCTTTACATACCGAGACACCTCCGTGCTTCGGAAAGCAGGTCCCAGCTGTCATTTGTAGATCTTTGACAGTCGTTACGAGTAGTCAGAAGCCTGAAAGTCTGAAACCCGTCTTACCAAGGGGTATCGTATTACCCAGTTACTGGGTTGTGGAGGTCAGATAGGCAGTCGCTCCATGTAAAATACTGGTATTCAACTGCATCCGGTTAGACTGGAAGCTGGAAGCCGACCCCAACATAGTTGGGAAAAGTCTAGGCAGATTGACTGTATGTACTTATGTATACTATGTATTTATTGTGCTTGTAAAATAATGGTACACCACTGACTACCTGCAGTATTGTCTCTCCGTCTTACTTTAATCCATCCAAAGGTTGTCTGTAAAAGATCGCTTTTAGCGATAAGACCGCCCATTGTGTCACCCTATGTAAAGTTTCTACATTTATATATGTACTTTTTATGGTGTACATAATAAATAATTCTATTCTATTCTACAAATATATCACGAGGGCGGAGCCGCTAGTGGAAGCTAGTCCGATGATATACATCTTGGAACTTTTTCTTCCTACTTATATAAGGGCTATAATGATACATTTATAATACCTTAATTGCTTTGTTTTTAACACATTATCGGCAAAACAGGCAGAAAACCAGATCATTATGCTAATGTAAAGTCCTAAAGGGAAATCGTTACCTAATTTGATTACATCCACAATTTTCTAATAATTAACACGTCATTTAAAATTAAACGTGTTAATTTATGCAAAAACAACAGAATGCTTTTAAATTTTAAAAGAAAAGATGCCTATTAAAAGATAATTTGAATGGTAATGACCGCATTGACATAGCAGATAATTAAATTTACATAAGGTCTCAAAGGTTTTTTTAGATTTAGGTAAATGCTCTGAGTTTGAGTTTGAAGTAAGCGCTAAGGTGCGACAGTACACGTTGGGCGAGCCCAGCGCAGCAGAACCGAGCGCTCTGCCAACGCAAATCACGCAAAAAGGCCCAATATACGTTGGCCGAGCGACGGGCTCGCCCAACGTGTACTGGGCCCTCACTTTATCAGAAAAAAATATCAATCCCAAACGTGGTGTCATGGTGACCATCTGTTATTACTGACCTTTTCTAAATACTCAGTTTTGAAAGACACATATAAAATAAATAACTTTGTTCGTAGCTACTCTCTGCCAAAAAAAAATATCATTGATCATTATAGTAAGGGCGTAGTATTATATTATCTGTGGTAAGGGTTTCTGCATAGCTATTTACAACCATTCGATACGCTTCCGTGCCGAATCGAAAAACAATCAATGATATCAAAGGAGTCCTCTAAATGCTGTTTACAAATCCGCAACCATGAAAACTGAAATTTTGCCAGTTTAAACCAAATAGACGACCACTCTTCTGCCGACGACTATTTGCAGTCGGGGTCTGGGCAAACCAAGTCATTTTCGACTCGGGAGCCTGTTGAATGGTTGTGAATAGCTACGCTGAACTACCTCTCATTGACTAGGCATGGACATTGGACAACCTTTCATTGTAAATTGTGAAATTCCTAACTATAATATTGTAAATGCGAAGGTAAGTTTGTTTGTTTGTTTGTTTGTTACGGTCTCACGCTAAAAACGGCTGAACGGATTTGGATGAAATTTGGCACATGGGTACACACGGCTACACATCAAGCTATAAATTTCCAGTTTAAGCTGACCTCGCATTGTACGGAAATCGTTTACAATGCGAGATCACCATAAACTGGAAATGTATAGCTTGATGTGTAGCCGTGTGTACCATGACTTGGAAAAGGATAAAAGATACCTTTTTTCCCGATATTCCCATGGGATCGAGACGTATGTATAAAAAACGGTAAGACAAAAACATAGAAAGCTTTTTTCTCTATGAAGCGTCGCATCCAATACAAGACAGTTTAATAATTATTTCAGCAAGCTTACATGGTGTTTCAAAAGTGTATTATATCACGCATGTATTCCCCGATGGGTTAGGCAGAGGTGCACCTATAGTACACCCATATTTCGCCAGTTTTGTTTACATAACATATGTCAGCCTATTAATGTTCCCACTGCTGGGACACAGGCCTCCTGTCTGTGAGAGGGAGTGGGCCATAATCCACCACGCGGAATCAGTGCGGGTTGGTAGATATCACATGTCTTCGAATTTTTGGTTCTAAGACATTCCGGTTTCCTCACGATGTTTTCCTTCACAGTTTTGAGAGCAGTGGTAATTAAATTATTAACACAAAGTAAAGCGCCTGCTTAGGTTCGAACCCACGACCTACGACTCGTAAGCCGGGGCCGGTACCACTGGGCCACCAGTGCTCAGTTATGTTTAAGTCCCATGTAATAGGGGGCGAGCCTATTGCCATTAACCGGGCACAAATCCAGACTCCGAGCTAATATCTATATATTTCAAAAGAAGACATAAAATAAAGCGGCTCTTCTATAATCTATTAAATAAAATAAAACTTGATTGTTGCCCATACAACTTACTTGCAAATTTTATTGGTCAATTAAAATAATTGTTTTAATTATTAAGATAATAATGAAAAACTTTGATAAAACCTCCATTATTTCTATTTTATTTTATGGTATAGCATTATACGGTGTTAGGTATTTATATATTTTTTTTATAATTAAGTAGTTTTAATATTTATATTATGATTTCATGCTAATAATCTTATATCCATAACAGGTTTGTTTGCAGTGTGATTTGCTTTCAGATTTTTCAACGAACATAAATTAAAATCTTTCTATTACGAGTATGTTATTCAATTTCTTAAAAGTGAAAACTACATTAATCGCACAAAAAACATTTACATTATTGATATTTGAAGCATTATGTATGATAGTGTTTTGTTAAGATAAAACTTATCTGCAGCATCAAAGGCACCTAAAAATAATGAAATATTTAAGAGAAAATCTAACGATAACCGTCTTGACACTTCATTTTCTCAGTCATCGAAAATGAAGTAAAAACATTGGTATATATTTTCAAATAAAAACAAAATGAACTTACCCGCAAAAAACAATATAGCAACGGCAATTCCGTTAGTATCCTTATGATGTTTATAAATGGTCCATACAAAGGTATCAATAACACATTCACTTTCGGAATTATTTACAACTTTATTGTTCGAATTTTTAAGTTGCCGGCATTTTCACGCGAGAGAAACGCACAGCGAGCGCGCGGTGTCGCGGTCAGACACATGTGAAATCAGCTGTGGCTCGGTCGCGGCTAACGGTACCCCCCACCGCCCAGACCTGCCGCATTCTGCAGATAAGCACCAGATAACATTATCGCATGTTTATTTACTGACTAGGAATAAATAACTAGTGTGTTTTGTTTAACATGGCTTCCAAGATCTATATTAGGTATATTATCTTTCATGGGGTTCTTCGTGATTGTCTCAGGGTCAGTAGGTATCAATAACCAATCAATAAAAAATACCGATACACCTCACGCATAACAATGGACATTATTATCACCGTACCCTATTGTAGGCAAGTATTTATTAAACACTTGCTTCTGCTCGTGACTTAGTCTGCGAGCCTATATCCTTCCTCAAGAATTAGGAAAAGAATTTTTCAAATACGACTGGTAGGTCCAGAACTCCTGAGATTACACCCTACCATTGATATTTAGTATATCAATGCCCCCTACATACAAACTTACAAAAAAACAAACACACAACCAAATATTTGTAAAACTTTCAAACCCGAGCAAGTACCATCGTGACTTTTTGAATTCATATCTACTTTCTGAGTTTATCTTGGACATTACTGACATCGGTGAAAACATCGTGAGGAAACCTGGACTTATAGTCAATATAAGTCTGAAATCGCCAACCCATCTTGAGCAAGTGTGGTGATCAATGATCGTGCCTTCTCTGAATGAGAAGCCTTTGCCCTGCAGTGAGACAATCATCATCATCATCATCATATCAGCCGAAAGACGTCCACTGCTGGACATAGGCCTCCCCCAAGCACCGCCACTTCGACCGATTCTGTGCTTCCCGCATCCACCGAACTCCTGCGGCCTTTACTAAGTCATCGGTCCATCTTGTGGGAGGCCTTCCGACGCTACGTCTTCCAGTGAGACAATAATAAGCTGGTATTATTATTATATAATATATTAACTTAAACTATATAACTTAAGTAATAGGTACCTATTGTCCGAAATTGCACTTGCATTATGACGTGACTGATTCCGAGAGACCATTTTGACATACACCTTTATCAATTCCGATAAATAAGGTAAGAAATTCGTGGTAAGTGCGTGACTCCATTACGAAATGGATAACGTATAGATTCGAGTAAAAAGGTTCATTCACATCGATAACGCCTGTTATTTTATTTTATAGAAATCAAATTAACAGGTATACATCACGCAACAATAAATTCATACATGTTGTTATTGTCATTCAAAATGATATACTTCGCACTACCTAATGCCGAATAACCACACGTCTATAACATATTATGGTCTCCCGTAACACATAAAGTACGATGTTTCCGTGTCAAATTGCTATAACTACTAATTATTGCTGGTGTAAGTCCACTGTGGACATTATACCCAAGAGTTTCTTAACACTTATTGTCACGAACTTTCCCCGCTTCAATTGTACACTGGAAATCTCCACTTTATGGCTAATTTGTTTAAATATACAATTCGTTTTATTTATATGTCTAACAGCTCCCCGCGTTTTCACCTGCATAAGTCTCGGTCCCGTGGGAATATCGGTATAAAAAGTATTTTATCTGTTAATCCAGGTCATAAACTATCTGTGTGCCAAATTTCATCCAAATCCGTTCAGCAGTTTTTGCGTGAAAGAGTAACAAACATCAATCCATCCATCCATCCTCACAAAACTTTCGCGTTTATTCTATATATTTTATTTTATATATATTTAACACAAACAAAAAAGAACAAGTCGGGGGAAAATAATTATATGCGTCACATCCTCGCAAAACTACTAGTTTTATTTATATGTCTAGTATATTGGTTCATCTACATACATGTATTTATATAATCATATGTAATTCAATACAATGGCTGCAATTAAGAATGAATCTAAGAGATTACACAGTTGCTTTACGTATTAGGTAACATTTTTTAGATTACATGTAATAACTCATTATGTCTATTCATTTCCCATAGCTGAAATGTTACTAGTTCATATAGGAGACTGATACCTAGATCATTGAGGTCGATCACGTCATATATTTGATTAAAGTCGTTAAGACTCACAATAAAAAATATAACTTGCATAAGAATTACAGTTCTACTGTAATCTAATAACTACTTAACTACTCTGTTCTTTTTCATGTCAAACATTTAAATAGTAATTTCAATAGTTGGCTTATTATTGAGTACAAAAAAAGTTTGAATGTACAAAGTAAAATATCACTTTAAGAAAACACGTCATTTACTACACTGTTTTATTCTCAGCATGTTTTACTTTCTCTAGAAAGGACTAGAAAGGTTATGGATTTAAATACATTCATTCAAATACAGAAAACATTTTAATTCCAATGCTTGCAGACTTTTTCGAAAACCAGTTAAAATATATTTATGCTGCAATATGCTGAAAACACACTAAAGACGTCCCGCAGGGTTTCACTTTAAGCCCATAGACCTTAAGTTAATTACAAACTTATTCTTACCGCAACTAAAGCGTCTTTACATTTCCATTTTATTTCCATTCATTAAAGTGTTTTTTTACTTTATGAATTGAACTAATTAATGTAAAAATACTAGCAATTATAGATTCTAAAAAGTCAATCTAGTTATTTATTTTTAGATTTTATGCGTGACGATGCGATGGTTTTAAATATAATGATGTAAAGTGTACTGTGTAGTATCATTTGATTCACCATTATATACTGCACTGTGGGAATGTCTTCACATTTACGCACAAACAATGCAACTGGCTAATAGGTCTATGCTAAATAAGCATAATATACTTTCCAAATAAACCCGCATCGGTCCCACTCACCGAGCTATTGTCAAGAACGACTGGTCCTCATCATTTCCAATTAGTTGTTACAAATCGATTCAACGATTGATTAAATAATAGTCGATTGTTAGCTTCATCAGGGTTAGATGAATTGTCTGAACTATGTGATTCAGGTTTATGTTCAACGTTGAAATGTTTTGTTACGAAACTGCATCTATAAAGTGTTGTTGCTACGGCTCTTGAATTTTCTGAGAATTTTATCACCATTGACAGAATTACTGACTAATATCTGCTTTCATATCACCTTTTCCTTTTCAAGTTGTTATTCTGCGAAGTTTAAAATACCCGTGGTCCACAACGTTTTATCTAGACTAATAAGGTAGGCAAAGCCAGGAATGGTAAGGTTGATGGTCATAATAATATAACCTTATCCGAGATGAAAAGCGGCAAGTATTGAACAGTGTCTTTGGGCGATGTTCTAGAGCTGCCCCTTGCAACGAACACATAAAGAATATCTAGCGCAATATCAGTGGCAGTTTGATATTATCTTACCTTTACTAAGTAAACCTAGTCGTGAGGCAAATGTCAGGAGAATTGGCTCGACGCATGCAGCATGCCAGCAACAGCCGTAGTCCTTTTTGGGTACCGCCGTATCAGACTAACGGTATTCATTCGTAGACGTGATTCATTTTAATATCCTTATGTGGATTGGAAATGAGACTAGAAATCAATAAATAGGAACAAGGTTTATCTTGCGAATTTGCAAGTTATATTATGTTAGCCCTACACCAGGAAATTTCTAAACGTGTTACAGAAATCTCTCTCGTCCCAATGAAACAAGCAGCCCATTCCATTTAATATTATTGTAATTAATGTTCTGTATTATGTTTTTCACTTTGAATACATCGCTGGAAGTGTTGCAATACGCAACAAACTAATTTACATCACTGATGACATCATTTTAGATGTTTTGCCGGTAGGGCATGAATCACTAAGTCGGAATTTTATTTCATTTCGACAAAACCTAACAAACGTATACAACTCGTTTGCATAATTCTTTGTACGTTTTTTAATCTAGATCTCACGGGTTTAGTACAGAACCACACAAAGAGTACTAAAAAGGTTTTTGTTGCGTCGCCTGCGGCCGAGATGTTATCTGAGCAGTCACCTTGATCTTTGCACGAAACTGCACAGAACACAGCGCTTGACCTCCGACGCCGCCACCTTTCTGTTCAGCCGTGTATAATACTTCTCTTAGGCACAAGTACTATTGATTTTTTGGTAAAAACCTTGGATTATAATAAAAAAAATGAGTCACGGCCCCCCTGACAATATAACGAGGCTATTATAATAATTATTTGTTTACGCCAAGTATATTTATCCAAAAAAAATCGTGTGCAAGGTTCAATTCAATACTTAACCAATGTGTTAAATACGTTAAATTGGAAAATTGTCGATATTATATTTCACAACTTACATTTTTCCATGGCATTTCTAGGACATAACATTGTAGCTCCATCCGCATGAAAATTGTACTGTAGGTAACAATTTTATAGAAACTCTGAACTAGAAACTAGCCGACAATATAAAAGCAGTGTTCAATTTTCACGACAAGCAAGTTATTTTATCTGCACGACGGGTTAAAAATAGCCCGTTAGGCATTATTGAACCGTTTGATTATAGAGGAACAATGCTATCACAATATGTAAATTACAAAACAATGGTGATATCGAAGGTAAACTAGAAGTCAGAATGATTTCTAAAGATAATTTGTATTCATTGGTTCGTTTTATGCGTTTTGGTAATAAACGCCTGATAGGAATGTCAGGTGTCAAACGCGCATACACGTTATACGTTATGCTCAGCAACGCTATGCTTTTGAACCTTAGCAGCAGAGATAGATGTAGACCGACCGTCACTGACAGTGAACTCTGGAAAAAGCACATAGCATTGGAAGTAGGTAAATAGAGTTTGTGTGCAGCAAGTTTACCTACTGCTGAAATCTAGGCTTGTTCATAAAGATAACGATGTTTAAGTAAACTTCAGATCTAACAGTTAACAATTGCTTTTTTAGCATAGCTTTCCCTAACTTGTTGTGTTGTGGTCAGGTTCCAGATAAACCACATGTTGGCAAAATACCCGTCCGGAAATGCTCGCACAAACAAAAAATCAACATTGACAAGACAAACATTTGTAGAATCCACCATGTTTGTTTGTTGTTGTACAACATTTAGTTGTAGACACACAATCATGTTTAGCATACTGTTGGTAAGAATGTAACTATTGATCCAATTGAAATGCTTCTCTCTCTTGCACTTTGCATCGGTAAGTTATAGTAAGTAGGGACTTACTACTGCTAGAGAGCTAATACCACCGTCAATCCTAGAGTCCGCACAACGCTAAACAAAGGCGTTTGTGTTTGATTTTAAGTGCATACTCATGAAAGATCCGACATAATATACATATATATTTGTAATCACGTTCTCGAAAACGGCTCTAACGATTTCGAAAAAAGTTACAATATAGGCGTTTACGGGGGCGAAAAATCGATCTAGCTAGGTCTCATATCTGGGAAAATTCGTTTTCTACGTATTTTTTTATAGTTCACCCGAGCCCGGATGCCCAAAGTTTAGAACAAGAATAATTACATGGCGGCATGGAATTAGTAAGTACCTACTATCATGGCAGCATGGAATTAGTATGAACTATCCTATACTATTAAATGAGCGTTCTCTATTTTCATCCGCCTAGATTTCGGTTATTTTAAGTATAAATATTCCAGCTTTTTAACGCATTTTTGTGAAACAACTTAACACTGACATTAATTCGACTCGTGATTTACTTATCTACACTCAATTTTTTGTTCACCTCTGACTCTGACACCATTGATTGCAGTCTAAATAAATTCAATTTGCTTGCCTACCGTCAACAAACTACAACTTACCGCTATAATGACTTACACAGTTAATTTTCATTTCAGAAAGTACGAAACTATCTCATTTAATGCTAACGAAGAAGATGAGAGTTCAAAATCACTATTTGCATGCAATATGTGTTCTAATAGCAATTTAACGAGATGTAGACTAAGAGTATTACCAAAGAGATTACTAACGATGTTGGTAAAGAGTATGTTCAATATCAATTACCTATTTAATCATAATTTAAACGGTATTGCGTGATTGAAATATTTTCTTTCGAAATCAATCGTGCAAGACGTGGTTTCGAGTACCTCGTTGGTGGGAGGCACACCATCACCTACTGAATGTTAGGAAATAAATAACTTAGGTAGGTTCTTGTATTGGTAGTTTAGAACAACAGTATTGTAAGTGTTAATAAAGAAAGTAATGACAGAAGGAATTTATATTTTATTTGTAGCACAAGCCAGTATTCGTTGATAATGTAGGATTTGAAAGAAAGAAAAAGAAGAAACAAAAATATTTTATTTGGGACACGCACAAAAATGACAAAGAAAAAAAAAACAATGAGTATTTTAAAACTAACAAAATATTAACGACCTATACTAGGCCTAAAAGGCTCATATCTCAACTTTAGCCTGTAATTATTTTATTATGAAATTAAATGAAATGAAATAAAATGAAATTACTTGATAGAATCTATGCTTGATAGATATCATTGGATTTTAAATATAGCGTCATAATTTTTAGCTTATTTTTTTTTTTTTGAATTTTCAATGTGGTTATTTGGTGCGGCCATCTTTTTCGCTAAATAAGTATAATGAATTTTACATATCATGTTTTAGCAATTGTTAACAAAAAAAAAAACAACAAATCTTATTTATGTTAGAATATACTACTGGGGCAGAGTGGGGCATTATATAAAAGGGGTTATCTTAAAACTACGCTGTAGATACCATAAGGATGTGGCAAATCGCATCTATTATGCAAAGGTGTCGCTGCGTAGGAATGACAACATCACAGTGCGAAAATCTGCTTTCCCTAAAGGTTGCAGAGGTCAGACGGCACAGACAGTCATATCGAACAAAACTATACTCCTTTTGAAATAAGATTAGACATTAAAAGACAGACACTAAACTGTAGCGGTTACACCGCCACATACGAACTACGCAGCAAAGACATGACGTCACACAAATCCTGCATCGCGCAGGTAGAGTTTACCGCGCGAACGACATAGATAAAACTATCCGAAATCAACTTACTGGCAGCTGCCCGCCAGACACAACACCCGTATGGTTGGAGGATCCTCCCTTTTCTATAGAGAATGAGTGAACTTTACACCCTGTTCCTCATACCACAAAATTTTCACTTTTTTACAGTCCGTAACCGATTTTGACTTCTATTGCGTTGGTGGCATGACAAATGACAGCTGCAGTAAACAGTTGGTATTGGAACCACTTTTTTTACCAATAGAAGTCAGAATCGGTTGAACGGACTGTAGAAAACGTTTGTTTAAATGTCTAATACTATTTCAAATGGGGTATAGAAACACGTTGTGTAATTAAAACTTATATTCATTACCTACATAAATTACTGACACAAAGACAGACAAGACTTCAAACTTGTTACCTGTACTACTACGTAAAAAGAAAGGTTTTGGCGTCCAAGTTAACTACTTAAATACTTCATTGATCATGGACTTTCATTAGGAAATACAACTCACATCTATACAAATAAATAAAATCGAAGTGTCTGTTTGTATTGTCAAAATAACAGCTTGTTACTAAATGCTTGTGAAAGTACAGTCAAAACCGTTTATTATCGATTTTGAAGGGACCGTCGGATTAAGGTTGTTATAGCCGATAGCCATTATTACCAAAAACTATGATAAGTAAATAGAAATACTGGGACCTCAAAATTTCGATGTCTTCATAAACGGTTTGGCTGTATATACGGTGCATACAACAAAAACACCATTATTTAAATTTTGTTTGTCTGTCCGTCTGTTCCGGATAATAAAGATTTTGACAGGACTTTCACGGGACGATAGCTGATTTTATAAAGAGTAGGTCCTGTAACTAAGGCTGAATTTTTATAGCAATTACTAAATTAGAGTTCGCGCAAAAAAATTAAAACCCATGAAATCTATATCCGTTCATTCATAATCTATAGGTACAAATAAATAAAAATCAAGTATCTGTTCGTAATGTCAAAATAACTGCTTTGTACTATATAATACATAATATACAAGTATAAACGGTATATAAAATTAAAACGCAATTTAAAAAAAATCTCTCTGTCTGTCTGTTTATATCTCTGTCTGTATGTCTGTCGGCTAATTTCCAAAATGGCTGGACCGATTTTAACGGGAGTTTCACTGGCAGCTATACCTACAAATAAATAAAATCGATGTATGAATTCCACGCGGACGAAGTCGCGGGTAACTAATGGAAAATAATGTAAAACTTAAATTAGAGATAATTTAGGAATCCATCATGAGACGAAGCAAGCGGTAATGAATATGAAGGAGAAACATTTTAATAATAAAGTTGCAACTTGTTGAAACAACTCATTTTCTTATTGAAAGTAAGGAAAGAATGTTTTTTATATACTTGTCTATGAAGTCTATGGTACAGTAATCATGCCATTACACGATCGACACATAAGCCTCACATATAAACAGCTATTTGTGGCCACAAAACAAATCGCCATCATTTGTTACACACGGCGGCTGTCGGTGAGCGAATTTCTCTACGATTATATCATTGTTCAAGTGGCCATGCACTGTAATACCGTGATCTATGGTTATAAGGAGACAATAAATAGTAATAAGTCCATACAGCACTTGGAAAACAAACATACTTAATTGAACACCTATCTGAATGTGTAGGTGTGTCCAAACAAGAGCGTGGCAGCAACACGCGACGTTTGGTCAGGACTAGGGCATGCTATTCGGATATCCGGATATCCGAATTATCCGGATATCCGTCGAAAATATTATCCGAATAATATTTGTTTTACTATCCGGATAAAACGGATAATACGGATAGTTAGTTTTGTTCCATTTTCCTTTTGATAATATAACATTTAAGGGGGATGCGCCAAGGTATCCCGCGATATTCAAATTTTCTTACGTTTTTTGCAATTTGCAGGTCAGTATCAGGTTGTATGTTGTTCTAAATATGATTCGCGGCCGTATCAAATGTTTGTTTATAGATTTATAATCATAAAAGTCATCAATACAACTCTCTAAGTTCATGTAACTGTATTGAATGACTAATTTATGAAATCATGACATTTGACACTTTTGCTAACTTAAGGAGTTGTATTGCTAATTCTAATGATTATAATTCTGTAAAACCATATTTGTTACGGTCGCGAATCATATTTTAATCAACATACAACCTGACACTGAGCTGCAAATTGCAGAAGACGAAAGAAAATTTGAATTTCGCGGGCTACCTTAGCGCATCCCCCTTACCGTTGTGTTTTAATAAAATAGGTATTCGCAATCGTGACAATTCATGCTATATCTTCAAAAATCCATCTAATGACACAATTACTATGTAGATTCATCATAGAGAAAATTTTGAAGAGAAAATTTTTAAAGTGCTTTTGCACAGAGCTCGACTTGAGTTGACGACAGTGATGGTGATGACGTAGCACTCAGTGATTACAAGCAGTAGAAACTGAAATATCATTTACTTTAACAGAGAAAATAAGCAAAGAGATCGAAAGGACTCTGCAGGTTAACCATCAACAGTGAATGCTTTGACAAGCATGGCATTTACTTTAAAGGCATTGGCAAGAATGATGGCTTTGATTAGTAGTGTTGTTCTCTAGATTCATCTCGGTATTGTGTCTTGCTTGACGAGAGCTCACAGAACCAAAATAGAGTGCCTGCTAAATGAAACATAAAGAAAAGGTTAGGATTTGCTACACTTGAATAAGCTGTTTTGGTAACCAACCCAAAATCAGATTGATATGGGAAGTAGGAATGTGGAGCAGAGGCCTCATCATGATTCTCGGCATTCATGATTTGCATTAATTCCTTTCCTGCCTGGACCGTTAAAACCCAATCCGGAAAGTCCTCTTTACAAAATAAATACTTTGACATCTAGCAATGTCAGTGATGTGATTTTGTCTCATTTATTACCAAGCACTATTTTATAAGACATCCAGTCTTCATCTAATGTGCTTTCAATTGTTCTAGCCATCTTAACAAAGATAGCATTTTACCAGCTCACGATCTATTATACCATTGGTAGATAACCCGTGGATTTCTTTTTTTTCTTTTCTTGTTCTGTCAATGACAGATCGGACAGATTTTGCTTTTAGTGCGAACTGATATACTTTAATATACGATTGTTGGAGAGTTTTTGTAATAAAAATGTCGATTGTAAACTAATATAAGTTTGATTTACCTCTTTTACAATGGTATCCAAAATATCCATATTATTCGAATATATTCGAATAGTTGTCTGGCAGTATCCGAAATATTCGAATAGTAAAATGGGCGGATAATTGCATGCCCTAGTCAGGACACATTTCTGCTCTAGTTAGGACCAAACCAACGAATGTTTGCGCGGCAGTACTGCGCGGCACATCCGAAACATGCCGCGCACTTCAGTTGGCAATATCAATCTGCCTACTATTTAATAGGTATGTCCGCAGAAATACGACCAGACTCAATTAGTGACGAATGTTTCCTAAAAATATGTGTGCATGCGAGGCAGGTATAATAAAGAAGAGTTCGCGCGCGGTAGTCGTCCAAACACAGCGCAGCAAACTGCGCGCGGAAGCCATGCACGATTGTCGCTCAATGTTTGGTCATTGCGATTTTACTCCTAGCGAATAATAATAATATTTTAACCGCGGGCAGCATGTGGCGAGCTGTTGGGCAGTAGCGACCCCACGGACCCTATCTCCCGGGAGAAATCTTGTTCCTCATCTCTGGCTTGCCTTTATTGGCCGGCTGGAGTGAACACTGACGAGCAACAGAGCTCCCACCTCATTCTTGCCTTAATTGGCCGGCTTGAGTGGAGATTCGCAAGAGCAAACGTGCTCGGAGGAAGGAAGTATTCCAGTAAGATGCTGGTAGGGATCTTGACCGTACTTCCGGGATTGTCCTGATAGCCGTGGAATAAGCACCTCAGGACATGTTGCCTCCTTGTCACTACGACACTTTGTGCTAGCGACCGTTTTCGGGGGCCCATTATTGAGTGTGCAAGTCACCCCCTGCCATTTTATCTGTGTACATTATAAAACATTGATCAGGCAGGGGCCATAGACCTTCCATAGTTCTAGGTTACCAATCCACTATAGCCACCCAAACCCATAGCCCTATATTTTTTGTTTCCATATCTTATATCATATCATATCAATAGTTCTGCACCAACCGGGGGTTGTCCTTGGGTGCACTAGCATAGTGCATACAGGGATAATCGTCGGTTGGTGCCTCGTTTCATTTAACACGTCTAACGGGCCTCTGCGAGTTGGCTTCGGCCCCTCGTACGCCTTCCAAAGGTCCGGGACCCTAGAGTCCCGAGAAATTTCAAAGACGTAAAAATAATAATAATAATAATGGAGGAAGAAAACACACCTTCAACTTAAATATACACCACACGCTGCATTTACTTGGTTATGGCCCGTAAATGTAGCTAAAAACCAGCCTAAGAGCTGAGAAAAAAAACACCCACAAAAAATAATAATAATAAAGTTTATTTAAAAATCATTAGGTAAAACAACAATTACAATTTTTACTTAAATCTATGTCAAGTTCACACGTGTTATGTGCCTGAACTAGGTAATCCTGTGTTTCAGGCGAAAAGAGTACCTACATAGTTTTATCTAAATAATCACTGCAAATCAAATATAAGGTACCTAGTCTTAGGTAATTTTTTTTTTTTAAAGTGTGTAATTAATATAATATAATTCTTATTTTCTAACATCTTAGATACTAAAATATAAAAATACATAAAATATGCACAATACCTATTTTAGTATAATAACTTCTCTGTGTCTTCATAGGACATACATTGTAGAGTTTCTTTGAGAATTTTCTTACAGTTACAATAATTTAGGGAATAAAAGTTTGCTGTTCCGTTTAGTCTATTGTAGAGTAGAGGTCCGAGGAACAGCTAAAATTTGTCTGTGAACGCATGTTTCGTACTTTTTTGAAGGCAAACTACATCTCTCCGTCTTTTTTTAGTATATTCATTGCGATAGGGGAGGGCTGCGTGTTGTTTTAATACAATGCTCATTATGAATAATTGTCGAACTGTTAGTACTTCACAAGATTTATATAGGAGGTTAGTGGGAAATAGGAATTGAGAGTATCAAGAGATTAAAGCCACTGACACATTACTGTGTCGTGTTGTGTCGTTACGCCAATCGAACGAATCAGAGGGCCTAGACAAAGTAACATTCGATTAGCGACAACAATAGTAGAAAAGTCAAAAATGTATGGGATTGACAAAAGCTATCGATACGTCACGTGATCATAGCTCAACGAATAGAAATTAGCTAGACAATATTTAACATCATTCCATTCATACAGCCTCGAACGATAACTTGCTAACGAAAGACCAGAGACAATATGTAATTTTTATCGAAGAAACCAATGGATCAGACGATAGCGAAACGTAGTGTAGGTATGTCGTTGAAGCGATAGCGATTGTCGAAATAGAATCGCTCCGAAGCGAATGTTATTTGTCTAGGCCCTCTGTTCAGGACTACGTCAAATTACAACGAGTTTTGATTGGCTAACACTGCGTCAGAAGGCATCACGACACGACACAACACAGTAATATAAATCCGGCTTAACACATTTAGGAATAGCTGGCCAGTTTGGCTAGAAGATCCCTCATCACAGTCGTAGGCGTCAGGTCAGGTCAGCGTCAGGTCACTGGTCCAGGGAAGAAAAACACCCACCACCTTACTACACGAAAGGATGGATGATTTATTTAATTAACACCGAAGTCTACAATGCTTCACTGCTAGTAAAGATCTAGTATTCTCTCCACGTCCCCGATCTCAGGTTCATGTAGCGCGTCTTGAAAACCGTGGCAAGGTTGAAAATAAATTTAATGTTGCAGCTGAATATAAAAATATAAATACATCCATCATGCTTATAAATCACTTTTCAGCTGCACTGTTTACGGTAGTGAGGGCCGAAATGGCGCGAACATGAAAAAATAAAATGAAAACTTGAAAAAAGCGAGATTATAGAGGTGATAGTAGAGTTCCAGACCAGGACTTCTCATACGAATATTCATTAGAAAGCAAAAAGCAGTGACACCTGCTACTGACGAATGAACACCCCATAAAACAAAGTTCTTAAAGTAGAGTTTGCATGCCATCATTGCAAAACGAGGACCAAGTGAAGCGTGAGAACATTCCGTTGCATACCTGCATACTCATTCCATTCAATTCATACCGATTCCATAAATCGATTAGATTTATTTACCTCTATTATTCGTTTTTTCGAAAAAATATATTCGAAAAAGCCTAGTAGACACGCGATGATAAGGCTGCCTGTCCACTGGAGCGGAGAGGAGAGAAGAGGAGCGGAGATGTGCCAATATTAACCAATAGAATCTAAATTCCGCTCCAGAGGTGCGATTCTATTGGGTAATATTGGCACATCTCCGCTCCTCTCCTCTCCTCTCCGCGCCAGTGGACAGGCAGCCTAAGACGGTGATTAATTTCCTAGTCAAAAAACAAAATGAGGAAACTCAGTCGGTTAATGACAGATGGTAAACAATCTACGTATGAAGAAGCGCCATGTGCTGGGTATCATCATTCATCAACTAGAGATGCAAATTGATGGATTCATCGATTAGTGAGAATTTAACGATGTAAACTGGTAAATACTGAAATGATTTAAGTTTCACACCGTTTGCGGATATGACGAAAACGATATTACCTACCAGCAGTAATTACTGACATTTAGTTGCTACGATTTACGAGTATGATCGAGTGCCTAAAGGCTAGACCTAAAAGTATATCGACACTACTTTCTGCCCGTGACTTCATTCGCGTGAATTTTCGGCCCCCAAACTAAACCCCCGACCTAGACCTAAATTTCACCCCGTCACTTCGTTTTCGCTTAGCGTTCGTTCTGACTTTTTTATTTTTGCTCGGCTCTTAAGGGTCGAAGCGTGATGCTAAATGCTACTTATAATATATAATTTATGTAAAATATATAATATAATATATTAATATTATAAATGTGAAAGTTTGCATGTTTGGATGTTTGTTACTCAATCACGCATTAACGGCTGAACGGGTTTGGATGAAAATTGGCACACGTTATATAGTTTATAACCTTACACATATAGATTAACTAACACATAGAAGACTTTTTATCCCGGTAGTACGTTCCCGTGGGATAATTACCGACCTCCACGAGAGCGAAGCCGCGGGTGAACCCTAAATAGCTTATAAGTTTGAACATAACATAACATCACGCCTTGTTTCCCCGAAGGGTTGGGCAGAGCTGGTGTACTTGTAGCAGGTACACCCACATTTCGCCTATGTTTGCTGATAGCTCACAATTGGAGACCAATATATGACATGAATGATCCCGAGGAAATTATGGACCACTTTTATAATACTTTAAATAAAATTGTGGGCTGTTGCGTTCCTAAAAAAATAAAACACAAAGCAACTCGGGTAGAAACTAGATACAGGTACCCTGAGTGGTATTCTCTTGATATTATTAATATAATTAAAAATAAAGCAAAACTTCATAAACAGTATAAGGAAAGTGGAAACACCAGTGATTACGAAATGTTTTCACAGTGTAGGGCCGCGATAAAAAAAATGATCGCGTGTGCGCATGAACAACACCAAGAGAGGATCCAGAAGCAATTTAAAAACGATCCGAAGTCTTTTTGGGATTATGTCAGAACTAAAAAGGGAACAGGTTGTAACAAACATATTGTCAAAAGTGGGAGTATTCTATCGGAGTCGGAATGTACTGATGAGTTCGCTCGGTATTTCTATTCAGTTTATAACAATCAGGAGGCGCGATAGGACGTAGAGGCTGCAGTGGCAGAGAGTGGTGGGAGCAGCGCACGGGTCCACATTGACCAAGTGACGTTAAAACAGGTTGATGAGGCACTAGCTCGACTAAAACCGAAACGCTCAGCGGGGCCGGATGGTATTCCAGCATTTATAGTTAGGGATTGCCGTGCAGTTTTAGCGAAGCCACTTTGGCATCTTTTCAATCAGTGTTTAGCAGCGTCATATTTTCCTGAACGTTGGAAACTTACGCGTGTGGTTCCGGTACCGAAGGGTAGCGGGGGTTCGGACGTACGTGACTATAGGCCGGTGGCGGTCCTGTCAGCACCAGCCAAGGTTTTTGAGTCAATAATACATAAGAGTGTATTCGATCAAGTGTCAAACTTGTTGTCTGACGCTCAGCACGGATTTCGGCCAGAACGCAGCACGACCAGCAATTTATTAAACTTTATGTCTGAGGTAACCCCGCAGGTGGATGCGGGAGTACAAGTATATGCTGCCTACTTTGATTTTAAGAAAGCTTTCGATTTGGTGGATAACGACATCTTACTATCGAAGCTGGCGGCAGTTGGATGTACTCCTAAACTACTTCGGTTCTTTGCTGGTTACTTGAGAGATAGACGGCAGTTTGTGGATTATGCGGGATTCAAATCTGAGCCTTATTTTACTAGGTCAGGAGTAAGTCAAGGAAGTAATTTGGGTCCATTACAATTTATTATTATGATAAATGACCTGCCTGATGTTGTCAGGGATGCCACTTGTTTGTTGTTCGCAGACGATCTGAAATTACTAATGCCTATTCAAACAGAGGCAGACTGTTTTAGATTACAAAAAGACATAGACAGAGTAGTAGAATGGAGTAGGAAAAATAAACTGTTGTTCAATGCACAAAAATGTTCAGTCATAACTTTTGGTAGGATGAGAGATCCAATACGTCATGGGTATGAACTGAATGACTCGGTAATGAATCGTAAGGATGATGTACGCGATTTGGGGGTGCGGCTGGATACTGAACTGACTTTTCGTGAACACATTACATCGGTTTGCAAGAAATCTTATAGAAGCTTAGGTTTCGTACTTCGTAGGACAGTAGGCTTTAAGAATATAAAAGCTATAGCCGCCCTGTATAACGCACTCGTAAGAACGCAATTAGAGTTCAATGCGGCTGTATGGGCTCCACATGAAACCAAATATGTCCTAATGCTGGAGCGCATACAGAATAAATTCACACGGTACCTGTACATGAAGCTGTATGGAGTCTATCCTTTCTATCCATTGATGTACCCAACCCTATTTGTGTTAGGTATGGTTGGGTACAACAAGCTGGAAACAAGAAGGGATTTAGCACTTGTTACATATGTTTTTAAGTTATTGCGTGAAAAGATCACTAACCCGGGTGTACTAAAGGATGTGTGTTTAAACGTGCCGGATAATTACGTGTCACGGCGACGGAGACACCGCGGTCTCCGTCGCCGTGACACTGGGCGGCTATAGCCGTACTGGCGGTGCCTCGCGGCCGGACCAACCTGCTGGGTAAAGCACCTGTGACGCGCGCCTTGCATACACTTAACGAAATCGCGGAAAGGGTGGATTTATTTACCTGTTCGCTGAATGAGTTAAAAAATTACTTTGCTTGTGATAAGCAATTATGAAAAAATTGTGTAAATATTGTATTGTGTAAATATTGTGTTGACCACGCTACCGATTTGGGGTAACCTGTAATGATAGTTGTGTTGGGAATAAATAAATAAATAAAATAAAATAAAAATAAATGTTTAAGTCCCATGTAATAGGGGGCGAGCCTATTGCCATCAACCGGGCACAAATCCAGACTCCGGGCTGCTACTGAGAAATTCTAGTCCAGATAGAAAAACCCAATAACATTTTGTCCGACCCGGGGATCGAACCCAAACCACCTAAGTAACCTAAGATAAGTAGGATAAGTTCCCTTCCTCAAGAATTGGGCTAACAATAAAGAAATAAAATGAAATCCGACTGGCAGTTCCAGAGATTAGTACGTTCAAAGAAAGAACAAACAAAATCATCAGCATCAGCAATCACTCAGCTTTATTATATTTACTATTATCAACATTGTTCGTTTTACCTACAGCATTAACTAATACTAGCTGAGTATTTTAAAGAAAACTCCTGTTACATTACAGTATGCCATTTAAAATCATCTCTCACAAGATAGTCCGTTTGATCACTAAAAATACTTTGCACTTCAAGTGCATCTTATACATCTCTTCAAGTGCATCATACATAAAAGTGTGTAGGTACTAAGAGAACATCTGGTACACTGATAAAATTATTCTCATACGAAAGATTCTCAACTTAGCTAACCAGAAACAATGAACTAGGTACATAAATTGATAGGAACAGAAGTGCTGAATTTGGTGGGAAAAGAAAATGTTGAAACGGCGATGATGATAGTAGGTAAAAATCTTAATGAACCGTTTTGTCATCATCTAAAACGTGTTAATCATTTACTAAGTAGAACAATGTTAGGTAATAAAAACAATATTATGTACTGTAGTCAAACAAGAGGCGACACGAGATAAGCTCTCGTGCCGTTATCGACGCGAGGCTGTGGGAAATTGGAAACGTCAGTGAGATGCGTGACTGCATCACTATTGTTTTATAGGTAGGTCGCAGAGCCTGAGGTTCTACATCTTTGTCGCAAGATGCATTTAATGAACTTGTCTTCATATTATTTTTGATCGAGCTATGCGAAGCTTTCATTGTAGTGTAATTGGTACGTGCTAGTGACGAAAAAGACATCACAAGTCTAGGTAGACGAAGGAGTTAGAAATAAATTTGAATACTTTACCAAACAAAGATGTCGAGAGACGAACAGAAAACAATCGATGTGAGAAACTGAGAACACACACCCTACATTTTAGGTATTCGTGTGTTTCTGGTGCTGCGTGAAAGAAAGCAGACAACAACTTTGCTAATTTATAAAACCAGATTCTTACGCATGGCGTGGTTAGTTAACTGAAATTACACACATGTTGCATATTAATAGGAACAGTACCTACTTTATGGTAAGCAGTGCATCTGGTTTGGAATCTCGCAATACTTGAAAACTGGGAACTATGGAGGGCTAAGTATAATTTAGAGGCACAATTTGCCAACTTTGAGCGCCATATAAAGCGCAGAGGCTGATTTAATTAAAACGTAACAGATTCGACCTGACATTAATGAGAGTGACTTAAAAACTGGTATAGCTGATGATTTAATGTTTTTACACCCATAATGTGAACGTGTTCTTGTCGGCAATGTTAAACAGACTATTGTTGAGTGCAATTAATCTTTTTTCTTTAGTTTCCTTGGCATTTTGATCTGTCTGATACATGTCATAGCCCCGTTGTAATTTTATAGCAACTGTTGATTATGTATGACTTTCGCGGTGTTTCTCATTTATTAATTAGCAAGCCATGTGCAAAGAACAGACATGCAATTATACAACATACTGAGGTGGAAAATGTTATGTAGGTACCTACTTCCATTCACGCTATCTAAAATGACCGAGACTTATGGTCTCTTTGAACCTAATAATAGATTTTTGCACGAAGAAGATTAGCAGTTGCATTCTGATTAGGTAACACAAACTTGAATATAAACACAGAACATTCTTACACATTTATACATACATAAACTCACGCCTTTTTCTGGTAGGGGTAGGCAGAAACTACAGAACGCCACCTGCTACGATCTTTACATACACTATTTGCTTCGTTTATTTATTCATAAAGATACACTCACGCCAGTTACGAGTAAGTACAGACGCCAGCACATCAACCTACTCCAATCTGTAAAATTTTCCCAATCATAAAGTTGAAAATCCATTAATGAAATTTGACAGATTGTGGTAACTTGATGTGCTGTCGTCTGTACAACGCACCTGATTTTTCTGAAGAACATCACCAAAAAGGTCAGTTTGTCCTTATAGAGCACATTCTTACATGTGGAAATATTGTCTACGTGGTTAGTAGGTAGAAAAATTATTAGGTTAATGTTTTAGTAAGGAAAGAAAGAAAGAAAGAAAAATTATTTATTGGGACAAGCACAGGAGATCACAAACTAAACTAAAACACATTGAAACATCAATAAGAAAAGCATGGCAAGCATAAGTAAGGCATGGTATGTACCTAATCCAGTTAAATTTTTTAGGCTATTGCAGTTAAAACTTGGACATTGGCAAGAGCATCCTTTTCTAGAAAACCTAAGAAGGCATATCTTTCTAATCCCTTGTCGTAACACTGAGAATGTTTGATTCTTAGAATAACGGTTTGATTGCCAACAGTAGCCAAAGAGTGAGTCCTCTTACACCCGAAAAAGCTGGTGCCTTTTATGTTCGAACTAGAGGTACAGGGTTCCCAGTACCTATATTACAAACAGCGCCACTAATCTGAGCCAGTGGTCACCGTTGGAACTTACAAGAGGCAGCAGCGAATGTGTTTCTATCTAGCTGGCCCCCCTGAGCTACAACAACGAAACCAATATAGACTGTTAGCTTATTGAATGTACTTGTCTAATCGAACGAAAATTTTCAATGTACCTCGACCGCTAAGTCAGAAATGGCATTTAATCTCGGTTTCTACCCAGCGAGCCCCTTCGTTATTCTTTTACTTAGAGACTTGAAATTTTTATTGGAGATACTCCTTCCAATGTACTTTTCAAATTATTCATTTATTTTCAAAAACCTTGGATACTATAGCAGAAATTACATTCGTAAGTATTTTTCTATCCAGCGGGCCCCTTTTTATCCTTAATATTTAAAAGTGAAAATCGCACGCCATTTTATAGCATTTTCAATGTACTTCCAGGGATTAATACGTTTTTTTAGATGCGATAAGTACATCATTGTATTTTTGAATAATAAACGTAGGTAATGCAGAAAGGACTTTGTCCACGCTGTATGGGAATTTGGCTTGGTGTGGACAGGTAATTTAAGTATAAATATAATACAGGTTTAATAGCTAATACCAGTAGGAAAGAGAATATTGTAATAAGATTGTATCGCGATGCTTCTAAGTCTTGTTTTGGGTACTTGTTGTTTGGAATAAAACTCATTTTTATTTATACATTTTGTTATTATTCTGACTCATAAGTTAATAATATATTGTCTAGGAACTGGGCAGATGGATATATATTATCTTGGTACCTTGTAGAGCTTAAAAACCAAATTATAGTCCGTACATGAGCACAGCAACCCACTGTTCTTCCCCCTACTATGCAGTTGGAGCAACACTGTTTGATTGAATTTCATCCCTGACTGTTATTTTCATTTCCATGTAACATTTTCGTGTTTTCGTTGACATGTACCACTTTTGGAGCGATCCACTGCCTTGATAATAGATTCCATTTCCACAAGAACGAGGGTATGCTTTCTCCTTTGCTTGATATCAGTACCACACTTCGCACATAGGATCTGTAACACAGTTTCCACCACATGCAGGAGTTGAAGCGAAATTGCTTCGTTCGTATCCGTACGATTCAAGTTTTGGCGAGTTCGATATACATATTTAAGCTGGCGTCAACGGTGGGATTGGTGTTGGAGTTCATAGGCGTGCCGGGTCAACGTGAGAAGTTGTATGAGTACCCAAAACCAAAACAATACTTGAAAAAATATCACAGTAAAACGAGGAAAACAATATTCACGATGCCAAGAAATAAAGTGACTTGAAATGACAACTCTGACATTACCTAAACTTTTTTTTAAATAATCGATTTAATCATTGTTATGTGAAACTCCTTGACAGTAATTGGTCAAGGAGTATACGATACTTTAAAATACTTTCGTTTTCCAAATATATGGATAAAAAATGTTTGAAATAATGTAAGTGATTACAAATAACATCTTTTATTGACTGTAAACTCCAGACTCTAACATGAATGAGGAGAAAGTAGTTGAACTTCAAAAATAACAATTATATCGATTTGTAAATAATTATTTTAATCTATACGATTAATCGTTGCTACGTTGGTATCACTGTGAAATAATGAAGGTCGAGTATTGTCAATATGTCGAATTAAACAATTTCAGTACTTATTAAATACACTATTCATGGGTGCAAGTTGATACAAAAGTATAGAATGAATAAGGGTCTAAAAACGAAACTAGATTTTTAATTAATTTGTTTCTTTTCGAGCATCGTGTCCACACGAAGCCGAATTTGGACAAACTCCTTTACTTGCGCGCGCGTTCCGTCAAATTGTGAGTTTAAGTTGACGCACCGGCCTGACCGGTGTCCTAAAGTTGGCATCAACTGGCTGATGGTAAGCTGGGTAAGTAAAAATAACTTTATTTAAAGCGAATTGCATGTAGTGTCAGCAAAATATTAGCATATGAAAGAAACTATTATCAACATTTCACGTGTCTCGTGTCAAAACACTAGTGTTTTAATACCTCGTTATCTGCAGTATCATACACCACTATATCTAAACTCATAGGAAAGCATTGATCAAATGCAGGAAATTCATAAAAAAAGTATTAGATACTAATAGCGTAAGGTGCCAAATCCAACATTCTACCGTGGGGGTGTGCGCCACAGCAGCCGAACAGCTGGTTTGATGATGTGCCGCCATTACAGCCACAGATAATGTAAAATGTAAAACGGTTGAGCTAATCTAATTTCGGATTACATTATTCTCAAATTTTGGACTTGACCAAATGCAGAAAACCCCTTTTTTTTGTTTTATCTAAGTAGGTATTAAATTCATATACCTACATAAATTATTGTTATTGATTGCATTATCGTGATATCAGTATCACTTTTAAGTTGTTTTGATTGTCGACGGCAACTAAAACTTATGAATTGAGAACTCATTGGACAAGTTGTATGGATTTTATACAAAAATTTCCGGCCGGGTGCTCGCATGTATTCGGCCAGTACAGCAATTAGGATTAATCTGGAAGAAGGTTAAGGGGGGCTGACCTGGAAATTTGTTCCATAAGAACAAATCTCAAGGAAAAGTTCTTATGGAACAAATGTAACTTAGAGAAGTTAAGTTAGAGAGATGTAGGTATTAATGATTCTAATGATTATAATTCTGTAAATCATATTTATTATGGTCGTCATCAATCATAATTTTATTAATATACAACCTGACCTGCAAAATGCAAAAAACGTAAGAAACTTTGAATTTGCAGGCTACCACTGCGGATCCACCTTAACCGACTCGCTTGCTTTATATGTAGGTAGGTAGTTATTTTTTGCCAATTAAACTGTAGGTAATGTCGCACTGACAAAACCGCCAAACAGCATATTATTAAAAAAAAACTAAATGTTTTTGTATTTGTTACCCAAATTAATGTTAACTTGTTGAGATAAGCAAATCATTTTATGAATTGATGTTTATTTTATTTTAATAAACCCAGAATTCTCAAAAAGTTTTGCAATATGCATTAAGGCATAAGGCTAAATTTAAAAAAAAAGAATGTCATTACATAGGCGTAACAAAAAAAAAAAATACAAGCAAAAGATTGTAGTTCAAAAATATCGAACGCTTCTAGAGAATGCCGCGGCGTAAAACTATTTTTTTTTCTCAAACATAATTGGAAATTCGAACATTATTTTGACAACCTTCTTCGAGATAAATTGAAATTGCTGTAGGCAAAAACAAGCGACCGCCCAGTCTTAGTATGAAAATACACAATCTGTCGTGTTTAGCAGCCAAATAAATTACTATAAAAGCTCATATCTGTCGTGTTATTTAAAAATGGAACTAACTTTTTATTTCAACACATGGCAACCAAGAAGGTAACATATCAAAGATTTTATTTAAATTTCGAACTGGCTTAGCAAATAGAGCTGTGAAGAAACAAATGACGCGTGAAAAATTATCTTTGTTCGTTTTTGAATCTGGAATTTATAAATAACTAGCTTCTGCCCGCGACTTCGTCCGCGTGGAATAGTTACTTTGGGCTAACGCTAACTTTAACCCACGACTTCTTAAAAAAAAACCCCCGGTTTTGAAACATTCTTCATTGTTGCTCCGCTCCTTTTGGTTTTAGCATGATATTATAATATTAGCCTATAAAGCCTTCCTCGACAAATGGGTTATCTAACAATAATCAAATCGGCCCAGTAGTTCCTGAGATTACCGCGTTCAAGTAAACAAACAAACTCTTCAGCTTAGATTTACTTGGTTTGAATTTCCGCGCATATGTTAATATAGGTATCACTCATGCTGGAACAGTGTGTGGTCATGATGGTTGCACTGGTATTCGAAACTTTTTATACGAAGTACAAAATATGGTAGCTTTCGATGTTAATGGCATTAATGCAATTGATTTATCGGATGTTCCTAAACATTTATTTCTGAATCAAAAAGAAACGTACAAATTAATATCTGTAATTCAATACTGTCCTGGTATGTATAAGCGACATTGGCCATTACAAAGCCTGTTTACATCAAAATGGCAGTTGGGAATGTCATGACGATCTGGATACTAACGAAAAAACTCATCTAATAAAAAAAAGCAAAATCATACCGCATAGGCGCATTGCGTAATTTATGTGAAACAATAGTTTTTATTATTCATTTGAAAAAATATTACCCTATGTCAAAATATATTCTGTGCGCATTATTATTTACTTACCCTACAAACGAAACTTGTTATGCTGACCTTACTTTTTGGACAAAACTAGTAAACTTAGCAGATCCTTTTTGACCGTTAAATATGTTGTTTATCACAAAAAACGCATTAATCCCTGGAAGTACATTGAACATGCTATAATATGGTGTGCGATTTTCACTTGTAAATATTAAGGATAAAAAGGGGCCCGCTGGATAGAAAAATACTTACGAATGTAATTTCTGCTATAGTATCCCAGGTTTTTGAAAATAAATGAATAATTTGAAAAGTACATTGGAAGGAGTATCTCCAATAAAAATTTCAAGTCTCTAAGTAAAAGAATAACGAAGGGGCTCGCTGGGTAGAAACCGAGATTAAATGCCATTTCTGACTTAGCGGTGGAGGTACATTGAAAATTTTCGTTCGTTTAGACAAGTACATTCAATAAGCTAACAGTCTATATCGGTTTCGTTGCTGTAGCTCAGAGGGGCCAGCTAGATAGAAACACATCAGCAGCGATGACAGCGACACGATTTTTCTTTGGTACTGTTTGTATACGTTACTTACTACGCCATCTCTTGGCCGGATGCAGTTAGTATTAGGGGAAACTGAACTCTGTATGCTTCCTGACTTTACTCCTAGATGTCTATTCTACAAATGTACCTATTGGTAAATAGGAAGAAGAATGGAATCAAACAGTTTTATAGTAAGAGCTAAAATTAGAAGCTTAGTTGTAAACAAACCAATCCACAACACATAATAAATATGATCTCAGGTAAGTAGTTGAGAGATGAACACCATAATAGTCTACTACCCGAAGACTGACTTCGCGTAGTAGAGAATGAACACATGATAGTCTGCTAAAGTCAAAGTCAAATAATTTATTTCAATTAGGCACAAGAAAGAGGCACTTTTGGACTACCCGAGGTTTAGATTCATGTAAGGCGCCATGTTGACTATTCATAAAAATAATAAGTACCTACGTCACACGTTAAATGAGCCCTCCGCTTTGGGGGTCAGCAAAGTGTGACATCGTGAGATAATGGGGGACAAGTCATAAGCTTCATGAGGTCACATCTATAAATATAAAGTATTCAAACCGGGGACACCACGACCACCTATGACGAAGACCCTCCCGTCCTTGTCACAGGTGGAGATATTGGGGCTGCAAAAATCATGACATTCGTGTGACGTATCTAATTTGTGGATGGCCCATAATGATGCATGAGAAAAGTACATAAAGTTTTTCACTCCCTGCTGCCGTCATCTTGAACTATGCGATCAGCGGCCTGGAACGCGCAGCAATTTGCACCAGCATGCTTATTAATACATAAATCATCCAGCCACTGCTATTTGTTTTACTAATGTATACAAATTACGTGTAAATAACGATGCAATTTCATTTAAAACTTCGATTAGGTTTCGAAATAAGATTGATGGCGCTTAATATGCACGTAATAATAAGTAGGTATGTAGTAGTACTCGTATGTTCTCTTCAGCTATTATCTATCCTAATTTGTTTGTTTGTTACGCTTTCACGCTAAAACGGCTGAACGGGTTTAGAAGAAATTTGGCACATGGGTAGTAGACCATGACTTGGGGAAGGACATAAATGCTTTTTATCCTGAATCGCAGACGAAATCGCGATGTTCGATATTAAGATATTATTGCATTTAATTATATATCAATATTCTAGGTAGGTACTTAGTTAGCCACATTTCTTATTTCCTTATAGTAATATTGTCAAATTAATCTTAGCAGGTAAATATTTGACAGCTATTTGCGACGTTGCCTACTTTCAGAATAAACGCTGGTCACTCCTGGTCCTCTAGAGTCTACAGAAAGTCCCTGGAGGCTTTGTTCCATTTTCGGTCCATGTGTGAAGTGTGATGGTTTAAAAGCAGGTTGTGAACTTGAATTTTAATTCTGATAGGCAGCCAGTATCCCCGAGGGGTATAGGTAGAGGTTTATAGAATACCCACTTTTCACAAAAACATATTAATGTTTAATCAAACCGTCCCAAAAGCAAATGGTCCTATTAGCAAAACGACCCATAATCAAAACGACACTTTAGCTAAATGTCCTTTTAGCAAATCATACATCGTGTAAGCTAGCTAGTATGATACCTAGGCGAGTCCCAGGCACAAATCCAGGAAAGATTACAGTTGTAGGTATCTACTTCAAGCCCAAAACTACCTTGCAGAACGAAATGATTAATATTTGGGCTCCCGTAGACAGGGGCGACGCGACACCGGTAGAAAAAGATCCGTGAAGTTTTCACAGAAATTGTTCCGATAGAGTCGCGTCGCGCCTGTCTGCAGGAGCCTTTATTATTAAAAGCCTGTCATGTCCCACTGCAGGGCAAAGGCTAACTTACTCAGTTTTCACTTATTTCTATTTAACGGTGCTAAGGATCAGTTCTTGTTAAAGGAGTCCAGCTAATCTCGCCATCTCAGTCTGGGCCTGTCGCTGACATACGGCCGATGTTTCCAACTATTCCACTTCAACTTGACAGAACAAAATCATGATTAAAAATGTTTCGAGGGAATAACTATCCGGACACAAATCGAGGATAGATGACTACAGCGACTAACATAATTGCGTAAAACACAAAATGGCAATTGATCGCAATCCTTTTCATTTTTACAATTTAGCCACGTTAATTGCGTTATTTACGTTTTAGAGCAGACGAATTTTTCAAATCTATGCTGCACAGGTTTAATGGATTAGGAATTTCCTTCAAAACTCTTGGATTGTGATTGAAAGTGTGTTACGGAATTAGGGTGAAGATTTGTATAAATCTTACGATTTTATTATATGTATAGATTAAAATATGACAGCGGAACTGCGAAACACTGTCTCTTAAGATACAATACATGTAACCCTAATTCTATAGCATCGGTGGTCTAAAGTACTCCTTAAAAATAAAGTAATTTTTTTAACACTTTATAAAACTCATCACAACACAATAAAACCACATTAAGGCTCGTGCAGAGTGGCGTGACCGGTAATTGTTGTATCGTGACGTTTTCTTAGAAATTGTTTTGTTATAGTCGCGCCAGTCTGCGCGAGGCTTTAAAAAGAAATAGATTCAAATACGCAATCTTGATTGGAATTATTTATTAAATGATTTTTGATAAACTAGTATTAATCTTTCCAATTTAATTCAGTTTTGCGTGATGCCTAGGTAGGTAGGGAAGTCTAGGTAACTAACCTCTTTTGAATGATAGTAAACTGTGTAGGTACTGCCAACAGGAACGTAACATAAAATGCCGTGAGAGTAGAATAGTAGTAGTAGGTCATTATGCCACTGGCATAACTGCTACATAGTATATTTTTCTCCCTCTTTATTTATACCTGATTGAAGACCGTAAACAGTGTTCGTGCGCACTTTAAACTGTTGGGAACATCTTAATACTTTTCATAGTAAACTATAAAACAATCAAATCGGTTTCCTTCCAAGTTTGGGACAAGCTTTACGGTACTGTCTCAAGCCAATGTTCAAATCATAGAAGCTCATGTGGTGAAAAGAGAAATATTCAGGATTCTTATAGGGTAACTTTTTTCCCGCGCCGAGGCCGAGGATCTGAAAATAACATAACATAATATCATGTCTTGTTCCACCGAAAGGATGGGCAGTGTAGTATGTGTACCTAAAGTACACCCATATTTCGTCAGTTAAGTTTACCTAAGTCCTATGTATAGAAGTCAAAATCGGTTGAACGAGCCGAATCTAGGCCTTGATCACTGTTTCAAATACCGTAGTAGTAGTAAGTATTTCAACCTCCGAATTGTACCACAGTCCAATTTTATTATCTGCGTCCATTAATTGCGTGGTCGCAAGCGCTATTGCTGAGCATGAGGGCCCGGGTTGATTCCCGGGTCGGGTAAAGTGTTATTGCGTATTTTCATCTGGAATTTCTCAGTAGCAGTCCGGAGTCTGGATTTGTGCCCGGTTGATGGCAATAGATTCGCCCTAAATCTAATCCAATCTTCCAATCTTATTAATTCAAATGAGTATAGGTACCGCGATATCGGGGGCGAAAACAAAAGGTCAACATTGTGGAATTCGGTTATACATTGCCATGTGAAAATGTGGATTGACGACCATCTTTTACCTATAGGTAAACATTTAAGGCTCGTCGGGACTAGTCGCGCCACGACACCGGTAATTCTTCTACCGTGAAGTTTTCTAAAAGGGGTGATAGACGTGCGAACTTAAAGTCCACGGTTTTTAAGTTCGCCAACTTACTCGGCTCGCCGTCCGCGTCGGTGACACACGTGAAGCTTTCTCACATTGTATCGCGATGTTTTCAAATTTTCTGAACCAAACTAAACTTATAAATGATGCAATTATGTTTTCATAGTTCGATATGCATACCCGAAGGGAATAAAAACAAAAAAAACCTTGTATCTTCAAAGTTCAGTTTTCGACTTGTATTTCGGTGAATAACTCCGAAACCTAACGCTTTAGGATATTATATCCTATGACATTTTTTGTTTGTATAAGTATTCTCTATCTAAATACCTATATAACTTTTATTGTGCACCGCGATTCTGAAAAAAAGTCAAAATGGCGGCCAACGTTAGGGCTACCCTCCATACAATAATCTTAAAATGACATACTGCGGTGGTAAGCGCATCGCTTGAGAACAGCTGGACCGATTTGGCTATTTATTTTTTTTGTTTTAATATGATCGTTGTTGGCTTTTATGTAAATAAAAATAGAAAAACGGTTTTAAAGTCCCATCTCTTCCCCTAGGCGTTTATACCTACAAAAATATCCTATCTCTTGTATAAACGCCTAGGGGAAAAGATGGGAAGGGGAAGAGATGGGACTAAGCTGGAAAAACTTCCCGGAAAATTTTCTAATTCGGAAAATACTGAGCGTCCTTTTTCAATGGGATTTTTAACCTACTTCAAAAAAGGAGGTTGTCACTGATATTTGCACAAGTAGTGGTATTCGAATTTGTGTGGTGTAGGTACCACAACTTCTTTTTCTTCTTCGTTTCGCTCTTGACAGAGCGGTCGTGGTCACAATGAACTATGTCCAATCGCAGGTGTAGTCGTTGCCCGCCTCACGATCTCCCTCCATCTGGTTCTGTTACGTGACAGTCTGGCGCATTCATTGACAGGGCCTCCAACCGCGGATTTTATTTGATCGGTCCACCTCATCGGTGACCTCCCGCGTGGCCTATTACCTTCCACTCTGCCCTGCACCACCAGACGCTCTATGGAGTCATTATTCCGCCTGGAGACATGACCAAAAAATTTCATTATTCGAGACTGTACTAGTGCTGATAGACGCTGTTTGATGCCGAGTTCTTGGAGTATGGAGACGTTTGTGCGGAATTCTGTCCATGATACTCCAAGCATTCTTCTCCAGCACCACATTTCTAGAGCGTCTACTTTTTTCTTTTCCAGTTCTCGTAATGTCCACGTCTCAGCTGCGTACAGAAATATGGGGAATACAAGTGTACGGATAAGCCTGATCTTAGTGGCTTTAGTTATGTTGCGATTCCTCCATATTTTTTTCAGCTTGTCCATTGCACCTCGAGCCATTGCCATACGCCGTTTCACCTCATCTACGCAACTGCCATTATTCGCGACCATAGCTCCAAGATATACGTAGGACTGTACTACGTCGCAGTTCGCAATCTGTGTCATGTTTGGCGAGTTGTTGTTGCTACGGTCTACAATCATAATCTTGGTCTTACTGCGATTAATCCTCAATCCAAACGCAAGACTCACGCGCTCCATCTTAAGGAATAGTTCCTCCATGTGTTCAGCACTAGTCGCGAACAAGGTTGTATCATCAGCGTAGCGTAGGTTCGCAATTTTGTAGCCACCAATCGCAACACCATCAGTCCAGTCATCGAGGGTAATTCGCATTATCAACTCCGTGTAGGTGTTGAATAGGAGTGGTGATACAATACATCCCTGGCGGACACCTGCACTGGGATAGAAACTATCCGAAATGTGGTCGTCGGTTCGTACTGATGCTGTTCCTCCTTCGTAAAGTTCTCTAAGAAGGTGCACAAGGTGTTTAGGTGTGCCCATTTCCAATAGCGTCTTCCACAAGGTTGGCCATTTCACGGAGTCAAATGCTTTGGAGAAATCAACAAAGCATATATAGGTCGGCTTGTTGAATTCTCGTGCCTTCTCAATAATCTGCCGAACAATGAGAATCTGTTCACGGGTTCCCTTTCCCTTCACAAAGCCAGCTTGTTCTTGGGCAATCTCTCGATGATCAGATGTGCTTTCAGACGTTCGTTCAGGATGTGGTGTAGCAATATTTTGCTTGCGTGATTGATCAAAGCAATAAGTCGGTAGTTGTTACACTTTTTGGTTGATCCCTTTTTGTGAAGTGGGATGAAGACTGTGTGAGCCCATTCTGACGGCCATTTTCCTGACAGCCATATCTTATTGCAGATGGAGTGAAAGATATGAACGCCGCGTTCTCCCAATGCTCGAATAGTCTCAATTGGAATAGCATCAGATCCCGTAGCCTTTCCATTCTTTAAGTGCTTGATGGCAGCTCTGATTTCTGACTCAAGGATGTCGGGTTCCAGTTCATCACTCTCTGGTTCTGTTGATGTAAAGGTTAGTGAGTGCGGATCTTCAAACAGTGAGTGACAGTAACACCTCCAAGCTTTTGATATTTGCTCCAGTTCGCTGAGCACCTGACCATTACCGTCTTCAATGGCCCAGGTTTTGGACGGCAACGTCTTGGTAATAAGCCGAATTTTGTGATGCAGGTCTCTGGATTCATATCTACCTGCATGGGCTTCGATCTCCTCACATATATGACGCAAGTAGGCATTGTGATCGTATCTGCATTTTTTCTGGATCTGGGCAGACTTTTCATTGAGAGCATTAACATTTGCACCGGCTGCTTTCATCCTGCGCCGTTCCTCAACAAGCGCAAACGTGCCATCCGTCATCCAGTGTTTCCGCTTGTGAATTTTCGCTGGTGCTTTGGATCCTGTGACCGCGAGCTCTATAAGAGACTTCGCTCTGTTCCAAAGTATTTCGGGTGGTTCGTTGTCCAAAACTGCGTCTGTCCATTTTGTCCAGTTTTGTTCCACCAGCGACTTGAATTTCGGTACATCATCCACGTCTAGCCTTCTTTGTTTTTCGAGGGTTCTTGCTGCTGTCAATTTGAGCTTGAATTTTGAGACCAGAAGTTGGTGGTCTGACCCGCAATCAGCTCCAGGTAGTGTATGGGCATTTGTTACAGATGACCTCCATCGGGATCGAACTAGAATGTAGTCTATCTGATTGCGATACTTTCCATCGGGTGATGTCCATGTGTACAGCCTTCGAGGGTGGTGTTGGTAGAGGCTATTTGCAATGACTAGGTCATTTTCGGCCGCAAATTGTGTATGTCGGTCACCTCAGTCCAAGTCCAAACTTTCCGACGCATTTGCTAAGCTGCTGGGCATTTACACCAATCTTGGCGTTAAAGTCGCCCAAAACGACAAGAAGCTCTCTGTTTGGCATTTTCGCTATGGTGGTTTCCAGCAAGTCGATTCTGTACCAAAAATCTCACCGTGAAAACTTAGGCGAAGTGAGCGTGGAGTGAGCTGTCAATGTCATCTCACTGGTGCTAGGGATGACCAAGCATTACATTTACAATCATAATCGAGATTTTAATGAATTTTTTTTATGCTAATTCAATTGATCATTTCAAAGCTAGTATTTAAGTGTCTAAATCTAAACATTACTATTTAGGGGGTTTTAAATAAAATACTAGCAAAACAGATATTCAGTCCTCAATTTTGTTGTTTTTTGTCCAGAAACTCAATTTTGTTTTATTCTACTTTGTTCCTAGACTAGTCCATAATATAAAGTCTGAGGCGCAGGTGCCTACAATAAATAAAATAAAACATAGGTACCTACTACCTAGTACGCGTGATAACGCGATTCACTCACTTCACTTGCTCTGATATCTTCAGCGCGCATGCGCGACGTGATAAAGTTCACGTCACGCGTACTCCGGTACGCGTGATAAGGATCACGCAATTCACTCACTTCACTTGCTCTGATATTTTCAGCGCGCATGCGCGGCGTGAGAAAGTTCACATCACTCGTACCTACTCCGGTACGCGTGATAAAGATCACGCGATTCACTCACTTCACTTGCTCTGATATCTTCAGCGCGCTTGCGCGCCAGGCGCTGAATAGATATCACACTAAGGTTTTTTTCCCATCATCGGGAGCCATGTCCTTATTATGCCCATTCGTATTCACAGACAATAATTAGAATCAAAACAAATACGAACGAAACATAATTAAGACATAATTAGTATCTATTTATTTCAATGCCTAAACCCAAACGCTTTTATGTATGATTAAAAAGTCAGTTTATTGCCTACATTTTGTTTTCAACAAAAATTTTCTGAGGTTGGGCTAAGGATTTTTTATTTGTAGGTACATACACGCGTATTTACTTAATTTAAAAACTAACAGCATTAAAATAATAATAATATACAGTACAAGTATATAAAAAAGTGGGGGAAACGATCATCATCAAAAAATTCGTCCGCATCGCTGTCAACGTGAAAAGTGCCCAAAAGGCAACAGTCGACCAACCGCTTGGCGATGTCCCGAACTACTCGATAAGCATTCGGAGTATTCGGACCCCACCTCCCTAATGTTTCAACCCCAAACGGCTCAAAAATATAGCCACCAATAAGGTTGTTATATTTGCCCCGTGAGGCTTTCTGCAGCTGCAGCAGCCGCCCCAGCACAGCCCGCCGTGCTGAGAAGATGGGATGGCGCGAGGGTGTCGACACAGGTTGGTAATTTGTAATGTTGTTGTAATGCTTGATCATCCCTAACACCAGTGAGATGACATTGACAGCTCACTCCACCATCACTTCGCCTAAGTTTTCACGGTGAGATTTTTACAGAATAGCACGGCAGTTCAGAGTAGAACCTCTCTATAACCTCGTCACTTGCAGTGCTCGTAGGGGCGTAAATCTGTAGGAGGTTCAAATTCACTGGCGATGCTTTCAGCTTTATGCTGATTATCCGGTCGCTTACCGGCTCATAACCTATCACACAGTTCCTCCGGTGCATAGGGATTAAAAAGGCTACACCGTTCTGGCTGGTTTTTTCATTACCTGAAAAATAGACGGCGTGGTTGTCAGTTAGGAAGTGCCCGTTGTTTTTCCAATGTGTCTCACTGAGCCCACAGATGTTAATACCGCATCTGTCAAGTTCTCTTTCCAGGATGGTAAGTTTTCCGGGACTAAGTAGGCCGCGAACATTCCATGTTCCTATCGCCTGGGTTTGTCGCAGCTTGATGGAGATTCCAGTAGTAGTAGGTACCACAACTAAAAAGTGAAAAATAAAAATCGACTTCCAAAAAAAAAACACTACAAAATGAAAAATATTTTTAATTTCGGAAGTCAGTGGCAAAAAAACGAAAATTCAAAACCAAACCCGACTTCCGAAATTAAAGTTAATTTTCACTTTGTAGTGTTTTTTTTGGAAGTCGGTTATTATTTTTTTATAATAAGTTTTTTTGTATGAACGATTGAAATTAGGCGTAAACTGTTGGTTCTACTTCAAGTTATTTTATAGCAAGTTTAATCCTTAATAGCCCAGTCAATATCGACACAAAAAAATGCAATCGGCCCAAACGCGCATGTAACTACGATTTTTTAATAATGTTTTTAGGTTCTGAGAGTAGTTTATACCCAAGTTTGCAACCATGAAAATCTTGTGCGAGTAGCACAAGGTTGTAGATTGTATAATAAAATTTAGCTTCCTTCACAAAAATATACAAAACAAAGATACTTACCTAAATAAAAACGCGTCCTGGAAATATACTATATATTTTTCAAAAAAACTGAAACTATTGCCATAATTTCGCAGTTTTTCGAGTACCATGGGAGTAGCACATGGTTTTCAGGGTTTCAAACTTGGGTATAAAGTACTCTCCGGGGACCTAACAAAATATAAAGGAATCGTAGGTCATTTTCAAAATGTGACTTAATATTTTTTTTTTTTTTTTTTTTTTAATCAGATTCAAAGTAGTCTCAAATGAAAGATATCTCAGCTTACATTTTGAAGCACATAAAAGCCTAGCTATTTTCACTGTAGTTTTCACGAAAAAATATGAAAAATGAAAACACAGAAGTGACACAGCCACGGTAGTGACATATTTGTTTAATTTTAATAAATTATCAATGATTTAACATTATTTATCTAATCAGTTTAGTATTTTGTCTTTTTAATTATATAATTACGCTTAATTAATATTATGATAATTAATAAGTTTTATAGGAACACAAATCTGGAATCAGTCTTTTATTCTGTTCTATCTGGTCACATAGAAAACTTTTGTAGGGTTCCGTAGCCAAATGGCAAAAAACGGAACCCTTATGGATTCGTCATGTCTGTCTATCTGTCCGTCCGTATGTCACAGCCACTTTTTTCCGAAACTATAAGAACTGTACTGTTGAAACTTGGTAAGTAGTATACCTATTCTGTGAACTGCATTAAGATTTTCACACAAAAATAGAAAAAAATAGTTTGGAAAATCCAAAAGTCACGCCTCATAACATTATAAACGAAAAAGAAATTCAAAACATAGTTTCTTACAAAAATAATAATTTATCACTTTTCATGAAGTAGGTTTTGACGGCTGTTTTACCCATCAATATGGGTAAAGGGGTTTGAAGATTTTGGCCCTAAAATCAGCCACCATTTTGATTTTTTTCCAAAATCGAGGTGCTCAATAAATGTCATATATTTGGATAGGGGACACTTATACAAACATAAAACTTCATATAACATAACATCATAAAGGGTCACGTTTCTGAGACATTCAAAGATAAAAATATTTTTTTTTATAACGAATTTATTTATTTATGTTGTAGTTACTTCATGTTGATTAAGCTATTTACACATGAATTAATTGACTACACCTAGTGGATAAAACATAAGATTTTTTAATCGTATTCGGTATAAATAATATCATCCAAGTAGGCAGCGGGAGGCTGAATAGGATTTTCTTGGTGTCGCGCCCATGCCATGCACCATATAATACATATACCATATAACACACGTCCTCAATCGGCGGAGGGTATACATATATTTTTGTCTCTTTCGCTCTTAACTAAAATATTACCTATACATGATACAATTATGTTTTCATAGTTCAATATACTTACCTGAAGGGAAAATATCAAAAAAAACCTTGTTTCAGGGTTCAGGTTTTGACTTATATTTCGGTGAATAACTCCGAAACCTGACGCTTTAGGATATTATGTCATATGACATTTTTTGTTTGTATATATAACTTTCGATATTTTCCGCGATTCTGAAAAAAAAAACAAAATGGCGGCATCATGTTAGGGCCACCCTCCATACAAAAATCTTCAAACCCCTTTTAACCTCGCAATCCTTACGTAATGTCAAAGACTATTTATTTAGATATTTACGTTGTGGGTTGCTAGGCAACGGACACGTCAAATCAAGGTTGGAAATATTTAGATATAGATATTATAATTTAGTTACTATTTTATTAATTATAATTAAACTACTTTGAATAAGAGAGCCATTTTCAATAGGGTTCCTTCTATGGCTGAAACGAATGTATTAAAAAAAAAATCACTCAATTAATTGATTTTATCGCAATCTACAATGTTTTCAGGTTTCATAAATTGACGGACAGGATTTTTTTTTCAACTATTTTGATGCTTTTTTCATTTCTGCTGCATTCAATCAATGGGGATGATTACTGCCATTTTATCACGATAGGTGGCGCATCGTCGACATGGCCATTGAAAACTGTCAATTCCATACATTTTATAACCTATCATTCAGTAAATTCAAGTTTTCTCGAAATATGCATAATTGTGCTGTGCCACGATGTACTAAAATACTTACTCCGGTGTTCATTTATTTCCCAAAGATACTACGCAAATAGAAAGTGGGAAACTAAAAGAGTAAAACTAAAAGTAACTTTGAGTATGTTGATTGGTAATTTTCGGCAATATGGTGGAGCTCTGGTGGAGCTATTAACGTCTTGGTAAAGTTCTACAGCAGGAACATCAATTGCTTGGCTTTCAGAAGCTTGAGGGCTTTGATTGCTGAAATAAAAATTTCGGTCATAGATAACCTAAAAAATAAAGAATACCATTTATTATTAAAGTAAATGATCTCTCATTTTTCGTAAATTTTCCTACCATGAGTCAAGTAAGAATTAACACGTTACAACTAAAAAAATACCCAAATCTAGAGTCTAGCACTAATGAAAAATAAACCTAACCTAAACAATAAAGAATACCATTTATTATTAAAGTACGGTTCTCTCAACTTTCGTAAATTTTCCTACCATGAACCAAGTAATAATTAACATCTTACAACAAAAAAATGATCCAAATCTGGACCCTAGCACTGATTAAAAATATTTTATTAGATAGAAGTCTACCTTGCAATAATATCTCATTTCTTTCCAGTAATCCTTGCTCCTGGTTTGTTTAGGTCGTCTTTCAATTCTATAGGCTTCCAGGAACAATACATGTTAGCAATAACCTTGGTGGATCGGTTTCAACACAAAAAATTGCAAAAACCACTAATATAAACAATGCGAAAATTATTTGACATAAGTACAGTTGCTGGTGGCGACCTCTGCAATTAGCTTTGCATTTTGTTCCTCATTGTTAAAAAATACAGTATTAATCTCCATTTAATCATCTATACAATGGTATATAAATGAAGTAGGTTCTGTGTACTAGCAGGAGTGTATCAATAAAAACAGTTTCAAAAATGGGGCAAAAAAAATTTTTCGATCGTAGAGCACACTCTAATGCTTCACATTATGAGTCGTGCAAAACAATACATTTTGGGGGTTCCCCATACTTAGAACTGAAACTCACAAATTTTTTTTTCATCTTAACCATACGTGTGGTCTTCAAAAATGATATTTAGGTTTCGAATATATTTTTTTTCAAAACTGAATAGTTTGCGCGAGAGACACTTCCAAAGTGGTAAAAAGTGTGTGGCCCTGTAACTTCTAAAATAAGATAATGATAAAACTAAATAAAATATTTGATGTACATTACCATGTAAACTTCCACCAAAAATTGGTTTGAACGAGATCTAGTAAATAGTATTTTTTTTATACGTCATAAATCGTTAAACGCAATTTACCTCTATCGAACTGCAAGAACGGAACCCTTCATGGGCGAGTCCGACTCGCACTTGGCCGCTTTTTTATTAGTAATTAAATTAGTATTAATCAATATTATTTAGTTAGGTATTACTTTGCAAAACTCATACGAACTATAGTAATTCACGTGAGTGACGTCTATGGAGATGACATTTTTAACTCGGATACCGTTTGTCATAAGCATGACCTCAAATGCTGATTACAAACATACATACTTACTTACATACATAGACTGCTAAAAGAACGACGAAATACAAGATTCCGTCAGACCTTTCACCGCGGCTCACCGAGTGTAAAAAAGGATAACCTGAAATTGTGCTTTAAATTCTGAAATACTGAAGGAATGTTGTACCTCTCCTGAAGTGTCTCTGAAGACCCCTGTGGGTATATTTTTCAAAGTCTCAAAGTCTGATTTCGTTGTGTTTGGTGATAGATTGTGACATAACTTGCGAAGCTGAAATAAAAACAGTAAAATATCAATAACAAAACAAGTAAATTGCAAAGGAGTATGCTTAAAATAACCCAGCTCCGGGGGAAAAGCCATGTATCTCAAATCATCAGTAATACTAATAATCTATACATACATATAATAAAATCGCAGCGAAGTCAAAACTGTACATTGATTATATTTGAAAAAAGTAATTGCTACGAGGTCTGGGATCGTCTCTAATGCCGAAAATATGGTTTTTAGTATTATTTTTGTCTGTTTCTTTTTGTTGTATGTTCCAGCATCACGCGAAATCTGCTGGACAGATTCTAATTCACTATTTCACTAGTAAAATTATAATATCACTGGTTTAACAATATCCCTGCGACAGATACACCATAGCTTGATACATACGCACACAAGCGAGTAATTGTTCGTCGCCGTCCCGCTCTCGCTGCTCTTTACTCGCTAACTCGTTTTTAGCTGCTAGCTTTACTCGCTTTTCGTTAATTGCCGTGGGATAGCCTTAACATGAGATATTTTACCTTGGTTTCTCAGTTAGGCAGCAGTTGTGCATCTCGCTCTACTTCACTCAATAAAGTACTTACATCATACATACTTGGAGCACCAGGGCAATCAACACTACAATTGCGTGATCCTAACTTCGAAGAAAGCATGCTTAATGCTGTTATAGTTTGTGGAGGAATGACGGTGCGGACTATTTTGGAGATTGATGCCATTGTTATGTTGTGAATTTTGGTCAGGCGAACTTGATTTATTTTACTTCATTTTTACCAAAAAACCATTATTGGAACTTGCGCGAAATTGCGAAAATTATAACTTGCTTACAACATTTAACTTTATTTTTTAGGTAACTATTTCTTTTGTGGGAATATCACATCTTATAAAATCATTAAGACATCTACATAAAAAGTACTCTGTGAAGACATCTTTCAGAATGTTTTAAAGCACAGTTTTAAAGTGAAGTACAGGGATCCAGAGACACAGTTCAGAGCACTAATAAAGAATATACAACTCTACCGAGAGCCGAGAGCTAGAGCTAGTTAAAGTACGGACAGACGTCTCAAAAATAAGCATGCTCATAGGCTTGCTTAAAATGAGCATGCTCGCAAAAGCATTCTTATCCTCAGGTAGCATGGTCGAAAATCAAACGTCGGTTGATTTTTGAGCATGCTCAAAATAAGCATGTGTGACGCACCTTGCTAGTAATGAGCATGCTTAAATTGAGCATGCTCAAAAATCAACCAACGTTTGATTTTCGAGCATGCTACCTGAGGTGAGGGTGGAAGGGGGCGTGCTCCGAGCACGTCTGAACAGGTTTGCTTATGAGCATGCTATTATCGATTCGATCTCGATCCGCGACAGCAGGGTTACCAGATTGGGTATTTTTTTCGCAATTTTGGGTAAAAATTTGGCTCCTGGAGGAATTTTGGGGAAATGAAATATTTGGAGAAATGATTGGCGAGAAGAAAAAATTCATGGAGAATTTTGGGGCTTTAATTCATTATACATTCATTGCGTTATTTACGTTGCTGAGCAGAATTTATTTTTGAAATTTTGAAGCAATGGATTAGCAATCTGAGTATTATTGAACTGTCAAAACGAAACAGATTAGTCAGAATCGTTTACGAAAATGTTTTGCGTTGCGTTTTGCGGCTACTTCGGACGAAATTTTAGGCGACTTCGAGTGCACCGCATCTGGCAACACTGGTGCCAAGTAGCACGTCTGTCCGTACGTTTGCTTTGAGCATGCTTATTTATGAGTATGCTCAAAATAAGTATGCTTATTGCAAGCAAATGTGAACAGTTGCAGAGCATGCTCATTTTTAGCAAGCTTATGAGCATGCTTATTTTTGAGCACGTCTGTCCGTACCATTACTCTGAGAGAGCTAGTCAGAGCATAGATAATACAGAGGTCAGAGTACAGAATTTTTCGAGTTTTCTCTAGAGACTTGTCACTGCTTGTCAGTGTAATGGAATTAGTAAGTACTACGCACCCCATAAAGCTTCATGGCGTTCGAAAAAATCTTAACAAGTATAGTGGTCTCCACTTCACGTTTGCTCCACCGGCCATCGGTTCTTCGACAAACATGGCCACCCCACTGCCACTTCAGTTTGCTTACTCTGCAAGTTATGTCGGTAATTCCGGTTCTTTTCCGGATAATTTCATTTCTGTTTTTATTCATCCGAGCATAGGCCGCTCCATAGCGCACTGAGCGAATTTGTAAACCAGCCCGACTGTTAGTGTTCACGTTTCCACACTGTATGTCATATTGGGCAGGACGCACTGGTAGAAGACCTAAAGATTTAGCCTTCAAACATTGCGGGATCGGCGATGAGATCAATCATTCAACCAAACATGATTGAAAATGTTATAACAGCACATCACTATTTAGTATAGTCGCCTCCCTATTCCCGCGCTATTCATCTGTCAATCGTCTATAATAATCTATGGTGTGCTCACCGAAAATCTGTGTCGTATTATTGTAATAATCCTTTTCTGGAATAATATAAAGTTATTAATGTACTACTCGTCGTATTCATTGTCGCCGTAATTTCCCGATCCAACAATTGGTAGCAGAGCGTGGTTGGCGAAAACGGAAGAAATGACAATGAGTGCAGCGTCGGCGTACCATCGCATTGAGGCGCTAACAAAAGAAAATTACGATACGTGGTGCCTCCAGGCTCAAGCAGTGCTTATTAAAAATGGACTATGGGGCTACGTAAGTGGCGAAATAACTGCGCCTGAAAGTGACGACAAAGCGAAACAAGAATTTAACCAAAAAGATTTGCTGGCACGTTCCGAACTATTGTTACTCATTTCGCCGTCGGAACTTAAACAGATAAAGGGATGCAAAACATCATTCGAGCTATGGCACACATTAAAAAGTATATACCAGAGCACAGGTCCAGCCAGAAAGGCAACATTGTTAAAGCAGCTTATACTGAAAAAGCAAGATACCGGCGATGTTCGTGAACACTTAAACAATTTCATGGACATTGTTGATAAGCTAGCTGACATGGACATAGACCTACATCCTGACCTTCTAAGCATTATAATGTTATATAGCTTACCTGCTTCATATGAAAACTTCCGAATAGCAGTCGAGTCGAGGGATAAACTACCCAAACCCGAAGAGCTAAAAATCAAAATAGTAGAGGAAAGTGAAGCTAGAAAAAGCAAAGAAACACAAAGAGAACATAATGAAGGTGCATTTTATGCCAAGAAGAAGGGAAAATATTGTCACAAATGTAAGAAGAAAGGACATACAAATGAAGAGTGTTGGAGTAATAAAAATAAAAATAAATCCTTCAAGAAAAAAGAAGAGAAGAATTTCAGCATAACACCTACATGTTTGTCTGTCACCTCTGCTAATACCTGGTGTCTGGACAGTGGCTGTACTTCTCATATGTGTGCGCAAGAAGATATATTTGAAAATATTGACTCTGAAACCGGATCTTTGAGGTTAGCATCGGAAAGCCACACAACAAAAATAGAGGGAATGGGAAAAGTACGTCTCAACATAAATAATGATACTTATAACCTCCATGATACTCTGTATGTACCTACCTTAGCAACCAACTTGCTGTCAGTTGCAAAAATAACTGAAAAAGGTAACAGTGTCTCATTTACTAAAGATAAAGCATACATTAAAGACAAGAACGGTGAAATAACTTTAACAGCTGTAAAGGAAAATGGCTTGTACTACACAAAAGGAGAAAAAGCAAATATGGCAAGCAAGCAAAGTTCAAGCAATATTGAAATGTGGCATCGAAGACTCGGTCACTTGAATGAAAATGACCTGAAGTTAGCTGCAAATAAAAATCTAATAAAGGGCCTAGAACTTAAAGGTGAGTCTTTACCTGCATGTGAAGTGTGCATAAAGGGAAAAATGACAAGGCTGCCATTTGCTTCTGTGGAAGGACCACAGTCTACACAACCATTAGAAATAATCCACAGTGATGTGTGCGGGCCGATTAATACTGAAACCTTGGCTGGAGCAAAGTACTTTGTAACATTCTTGGACGACTATACAAAGTACTGTTGTATATACTTCATCTCACACAAGAATGAAATATTTGAGAAGTTTAAAGAATACAAGAGCAAGGTAGAGAAATTCCATAATAATAAAGAAATAAAAAGTCTACAGTCCGATAATGGAACGGAATACTCAAACAGAGAATTTGATGAATACCTGAGGCATAATGGAATCAGGAGGAGATTTACAGCACCATACACACCGCAGCAGAATGGTCAAAGCGAGCGCAAAAATAGATCGCTGCTTGACAAAGCCCGCTGCTTAATGATTGAAGGAAACATACCTCAAAAATTGTGGGCTGAAGCGGTGTACACAGCGAATTACCTCATAAACCGAAGCCCAGCAAAAGCTCTGAAAGGATGTACACCTTACGAAAAATGGACTGGACGTATTCCATCTGGAAATCATCTGAAGGTATTTGGAAGTAAAGCATTTGTCCTGGATAAACACAGGAAAGGTAAATTCACACCAAAATCTACCGAAGGAGTTTTCATGGGTTATGCGCAGAATGCGAAAGGTTTTCGCATCTACATTCCTGAAAAAGAAAATGTAATCATTAGCAGAGACGTGAAAGTCATTGACAAGATGTTTTACATAAACAACAGCAACCATGATGAAAATTATGAAGATCTCTTTGACAAACAGGAACAGCTGCAACCTGAAAAAGAAAAGAAGATTAGTAAGAACATACCAAAGAACAAAAATGAAAAACAGAGAAAGAAGAAAGAAAACTTACCTCTAATAGAGGTCGAATCCATTCCAAAACCTACTCACAAACCTGTAGAAACACTCCTGAAGCCCCTAAAGAAGAATCCGAACATCCTGAAGAAGAAACAACTCTTCATGATGATGAACCTGAAATTAGAGAAAGTATATGTCAAGAGGATGTTAACATTAGAAGCTGTGAGAATGGAAGACCACGTAGAGAAATAAAGGCTCCTACCTGGCAGCAAGATTATGTGCTGAACCATGAATCCTCTTCTGATGAATATCATGAACTATCAGACGAAACAGACATAAATGAAGTAACTTACTTATGTGAAGCAGACTCTAGTTATGGAATAAACTCAGAATGGCATGAGGCTATTAAAGCAGAGATAAAGGCACATATAAAGAATGAAACCTGGAAAATTGTGAAAAAGGAAAAAGGTATGAAGATAATAGATAACAAGATGGTCCTGAAAAAGAAACAAAATCCTGAAAATAAAGAGACAAAGAAAGCTAGACTAGTAGCTAGAGGATTTGGACAACGTCCCGGAATAAATTTCAACGAGACGTATGCACCTGTAACAAAATTAAGCAGCATTAGATCTGTGATAGCACTAGCAATAGAAGAAAACTTAGAACTAAACCAAATGGATGTTACTACAGCATACCTAAATGGTGAAATACAAGAGAACATCTTCATGAAACTGCCGGAGTATGTAGAACAGTATGTTGCAGAGATAATGGTAGAGGCATGTGACGAAGATGATTTCACTTTATACAACAAGGCAAAGACAATGCTAGAAGATATAAAGAGCATAGAAGAGAAGGTATGTCACCTTACAAAGGCTCTCTACGGTCTAAAACAAGCGGGAAGGCAGTGGTATACTAAATTGGATACAGAGCTGAAGAACCTTGGATTCGAAGCATCAAAGGCTGATCCATGCGTATACATAATGGCGAAAGGAGGAGAAAAGATAATTATCACCATATATGTGGATGACCTACTTATAGCCTATTCCTGCCCGAGAAAACTTGCTGAAATTAAGAAGATATTAAATGAAAAATTTAAAATGAAAGACCTGGGGAAGCCAAAACGCCTAATAGGAATAGATATAACATATGGAGAAAAAGAAATTAAACTGACACAGAAGAACTTTATTCAAGAAATACTAAAGAAATACAAGATGGAAGAATGCAAACCTACTACAACGCCAATGGAAGTCAACCTGAACCTAGAACCTAATAAAAATGAAAACGAGGAGAACTTACCTTATAGAAACTTGATTGGAACGCTGATGTACCTATCAGTAGCCACCAGACCCGACATATCGTACGCCGTGAACTACTTATCCAGATTCAACGACTGTTTTGGGAAGGATCATTTCAAGTCGGCAAAGCGAGTCGTACGCTATTTAAAGGGTACAATGGACATTGGACTAACATACACAAAAGCACAGAAACCGTTAGAAGGTATGGCTGATGCTGATTGGGGTGCCTGCAAAATGGACCGAAAGTCATGTTCAGGGTACAGTTTCAAGTATGCTGGAGCAGCCATCAGCTGGGCGTCTAAGAAGCAGAGAAGCGTAGCCCTGTCCACAGCAGAGGCTGAGTATGTTTCACTCACTGAGGCCGCCAAAGAAGCTGTGCACCTCAGGTCATTATTCAGAGATCTAGGTGTAAACGTGGGGCAGATAACAATCTGGAATGATAACCAGGCCGCCCTAAAACTCAGTCAGAATCCAATAGTGTCTCCAAAATCCAAACACATAGACCTGAAGGTACACTATATTAGAGACTGCGTCAAGGAAGGAGTACTGAAGGTCATGTACATGCCCACTGAAGAGATGGAAGCTGATCTTTTGACTAAGGCACTCCCGGGACCTAGACTATCCATTCTAAGGAACAAGCTGGGACTCCTGCAATAGTGTTGTGAGGAGGAGTGTTATAACAGCACATCACTATTTAGTATAGTCGCCTCCCTATTCCCGCGCTATTCATCTGTCAATCGTCTATAATAATCTATGGTGTGCTCACCGAAAATCTGTGTCGTATTATTGTAATAATCCTTTTCTGGAATAATATAAAGTTATTAATGTACTACTCGTCGTATTCATTGTCGCCGTAATTTCCCGATCCAACAGAAAATTGAAGGGGAATCGTGGTAACGTACCACGATTCCCCTTCGATTTTCAATAATGTTTTGAACAATGATGTGACCTGTGATTATATTTATGATATATGGATATTATTATCAAGCATCACGCCTTGTTTCCCTGGAGGGTTGGCCAGAGGGATTTATAGCTTACGGAAAATGACAATTTCTGTACAATTCTTTAGTGTGACAAAAACCGTGGTGGCGCGGCTTGGGAGTACCTACATATACTCCTGGCCGCGCCACCACGGTTTTCACCAAAACTTCATTACATTTCATTAAGTGCGCCCCGCGGTTACACTCGCTCATGATTCCGTTGGAATACAAGGTATCCTTTGTCCTTTCCCAGGTTATGATGTGCCAAATTTCATGCAAATCCGTTCAGTTGTTTTAGCGTGAAAGCGTAGGTAACAAACAAACTCACTTTCAACTCGCATTTATAATATTAGTTAGGATTCGTTGAGGTAATATGTTTTTCGTAATAGCCGGTCCACACAACATCAACATATTAAGTTTGCGCAACAACGGTACGTGTGGACGTCAAGTTTAAAATTGTCGCGAAAGTTGATGCTTATTTGTTTTTAGTATAAAAAAATCGTCGTTTCAGTGATACAATTTATAGATAATTATAAAATAATTAAGATTTAAAATGAATGAATGACCTAAGAAAATATTCCAGAGAATTTATAGATTTATCTTGTTTAATATATTTACATATATGTATATAATAGATTTATCTTTCCCTGCCTTTAGAAAATTAAATTATATCAAAAGAATATTGCAACCATGATACGAAAACTCAGGCATAATTATGACGTCTTGGTGGTCTTGTTAGAGCTAAATAATGCCTTCTACACACGTAACGATATATCGTAACGATTAATCTGTGTAAACCGATTTGCGCAGATTTATCAATCGTGTGTATGACAAATCGCTGCAGATTATCTTTTATCGGCGACAGTTGTAATTTCTATTTATATTAGATAAATCGCTGTCGATAGCGTTTGTAGTTTTATCGTAGCGTGTGGATGGCGGCCGCTCGTTTCCGCAATTTGTCACGAGTGAGTTCCGGGCGAGTTCTTTCAGCCCGTTCCTTTGGTGCAGTACAACCTGTGGATTTCATTTCCCAACTCAGAGATTTCATGAGACATTTGGAACCAGTACCAGCTTCACGATATACAAGCAAATCTATTTTTTCCACAAAGACCTCAAGAAATCTGACTATGTATTCCTCAGGAAGGATGCCTTACGTGGAGCTCTTTCACTGGTCCAATTAAGGTTGCAAAATTCACAGATAAAACTGTGAATGACGATGACACGTGTCTTGCGCGAGCTTCTGCAAAGACCGGACGATCGACGTCGATATCGGTGGCGTGTGGAGACACTAGGGGCGTTCGATGTAACTGCACAGTCTGAAATCGGTACAATAATATTATCGTTACGTATGTAGCCGGCATGTGGATCGGCCTTTATTACGCGTACCTGTAGTGTATATATATTATATGATTTAAAAAAAAATCCACTGTAGCGAGCAGGGATTATCACACTAACAGATTACGCTCTAATTAGGGACTACTTACACTTATTCAGCTCCATTCGCGTTTCGCTGAACGATTTGTGTCACACTTCTGCATACAGTTCTGCTTCTATCAGCCGCGAACAGCGCGGAACAAAACCGCGGTGAACGCAGCAGAACAGCGCTGAACTCTATCTATAGCACTCGCATGATTATAATAACACATTTGTCATCATTTTATACTTGTTTGCCGCGAAAGGTGCATAGACGCGGAAAGCTGAACGTATGCGTTTCCATCACTCCATACAAAATCGTTGTTTTCTATGAACTTATCATGTTCAGTGCCGGGAGCCCTCCTGGAGGGTTCATTCACCTAGTCGTATATGGGATGCCGGGAGCCCTCGCGGAGGGCTCACTTTAAATGTAGGTTTTTCTTAGCGAGTACAGCATTATAAACCGTGAAAACAAAATCTTATGTATATTTTAACAAGATTTATTAGTCTATGCGTTGGTTTTAAAATACAAGAATTTCAATTTTTTCAAATTTTTTTGTTTCTCGGTTACAAATATTCACTAATTTAAAAGGTTGTAGGTAAGGCCGCGGCCCCATGTCCACGGCGCGGCGCCGTCACCGTACAACGTCACGACGCCGTCGCAGGGCCACGGCACGGCGCCGCGCCGCAGCACGGTGCCGCGAACGGTGCGTCGTCCATTGCCCATTCAGTCGATATTTCGCTGTTGGCGTACGCGCATGTCAGGAGCAATGGACGGCGCACCGGTCGCGGCACCGTGCTGCGGCGCGGCGCCGTGCCGTGGCCCTGCGACGGCGTCGTCGTGACGTAGTACGGTGACGGCGCCGCGCCGTGCATGATGGGGACGCGGCCTAACTGCATATAGCGACAAGACCCCCCCAGAAAACACTATTTCACTTCGTTTTACAGTGTTATATACCAAAGTTTTAAACCTCGGTCACACTGCGGGCGCGATCACGTCCCGTCCCATCGCGAATTGAGAGAGAAAGAATATAAATAAAGTAAAGAGTTATAAGTTCAAAGTAATTACCTATGTTACTTAAAGTAACTTATAATTTATTAGTTACTAACTATAAGTTAAAGTTAATTCTGAATGTAACCGTCATGCCCCGCCCTGCCGCTTCTGACCTTGTATTCACGCCCGGCGGGGCGGCGGCGTGGCGTGACGGTTACGGGCGGTACGGGTCTGTGTGGCGTCACGTCGCCGTCCCGTCCCGCCCCGCCCCACCCGCTGTGTGCAGAGACCTTAACTTTAGCGCAAACGAAATGCCGGGACCACTTACAATGCGGGGTCCACTTACAATATGTATCGCGGCATGACGTATGAGCTCGACGAAAATGGGTGGAGTTGAAAGTGTTAAGCTGAATATAGCTGAATAAGTGTCAGTAGTCCCTTATTCGTTGAACTCAATTCATTCTAGAAGAACCCCTCGAAGTGGTTTATGAGTTGGTGACCGACCATCCTGACGTTCTCGAGTAACTGACAGCACGAGTACGAGTACTTCCGCCAACCAGAGAGCCTACTGGCTACTGCTAAACTCATAAACTGTCTTTTTGCCTCGCGGCCTCGGTCTGAAACGCATGGCAACCGCAAGCGCAAACCGTAGCAACAAAGTAATTGCTACGACAGACCGCAGCGACACGGCTGGGTTCTATGAATCCCTATGAAAACGTTTCGTTTGTTTCTTGACGCTGCGGTAAGGATTGCAGACTAGTAGTGCCGTCACTGGCTGTCATACGGCGACTATGCTCTCGCTGACAATTTCAAAACAATTATAATTTAATAATTTTTAAATGTCAGCAAGTCGCTGCAGACTAGTCGTTGCGTGTAACATAAAAGGGTTAGACTGAGGTGTGCTGTTCTGTTGAATACCTGCCTGTAGGAGTATAAATGAAAAAACAGATACAATTAAACATTTATTGTTTGCCGATTATTTTGCACTTTTTCTTAAGTTTTCAGGAAATCAGTGAGTATAGAATAAAACGCGTTCAGCAAAGCTTCATCACCAACATAGGCAAGCCTGCTGCTGGGCCGCCGCTCGCCATCGCGCCTCCCTCTCTCGGCGCAGAACAACCTGCACAACATTCAGGCGTCAACAGTTTCATTATTTCGCGAGGTCTCTGCGTACCCTGCGACTGCACGTTGCGTCCAGCAGGTCCTCTCGTGCCACTGGAGCCACCGCCGCCCGTCAGCGGGTTGCGGCCCGGTTGGATGCCGGCCGGAGCCTCGAAACAGTCCGCTTTACACGGAAGGTCCCACACGCAGGGCGGCGGTGGCTGCCAGTGCACACACCCAGGTCTAGTACACGGCTCTTCTTTAGGAATAGTAGTTTTCGTAGGGTCACGAATCCGACCGCCAGGTCCTGCTATCTTTGTTTCATGCGAAACCAATTCTTTTTTGTCAAATCTTTTCATTATTTGATTCATCGTATTTTCATCGAACGCAATTACTGAAGATTGCATATTTTGCATGCCTGACCCGGACCTACAATTGCAAGAGCACGGAAAGGACGCACGACTATTTGGCGGAGGATTTGGCGCAGTTTTCACTGGAGCTGCGCCGCCAGTGCAGATGCACGCATGACGTTTTGCGCCGCCACTTACAAAGGCTTGAGTGGGTACAACAGTTTGAGGTTTCGCTCCACCACTACTAGAGGCCTGTGTAACAAATGTAGTTGGACACTTACAGCATTTATTGCCCTTGTCCACACCAGCATCGGGGACAATACCCTTCAGTTCGCAGACAATAAATCGTTTTCCGCCCGACCCCGAATCTGCCGGCCCGCCAGAGCCACCACCGCCTTGCGCACGAGTGTGAGCTGCCAGCGCAGCTGGGTCGGCGAGACCGCGAGCGCGCGCCAACTGACTGGGCGCGCACAATGGATCGGGCAATACAAGACACGCGGGCTCGCCCCCGCACCCTGTGCGGCGACAGTCGTGCTGGAGCCCGTTTCGCTTGATACAATGACAACTGTAGTACATGATGCCACCACGCAATTCACGACTCTTAGTTCGCTTCAGCTGATTTTCCTTTTCCTTTTGTTTATTTTCGCCGCTCTCCACCACTCTAGGGCCTCCATCCGTAGGCTTACCCCTCTGTAAAAGAGAATAATATTTTGCAATTCAAATTCTACTAGGGAAGATAGGTCTGTCCGCCGTGAGTGATTCAATAATTATTTACCGGAACTCTAGAGACAAGAGGATGACACGAAAAGGCCTTCAATCACTACCACTGTGATATAAGGTCGAAGTCGCTGAAGCGCGTGACGTAGGTCTTGCCGGGAGGTGGGCGGCGCACGCACGGCGGACAGCACGGCGGGCACGGCCGCGAGCAGCAGCAGCCTGCGCGGCACAGGTACCGAATAGAGCCCTGCTGGAAGAACTGGCAATCTTGCAGTCCATTGCGCTTGAACGCAGATCGCGGTAGACACTGTAGCTGAACATTGATATGGCTATTAGATTTTATATCACGATTTATTTCATATTATTCAAGTTTAGCGAGCCTAACTTACCGGGGGACCACAGTCTTCATATTTGTAGCAAACCATAGGACCACACGGAGAACACCTAAAATAGATTTAAACGTTTGTAATGACAGCTTTCATACCTACAGTGGAGGATTTTACTTGCTGATTACAACGATCTTTCCATAATTATTCAGAAAATACTTACATCTTGAAAGTTATGCGGTTATAATAATTATACAGGTATAGTACTATACGTGCCCGCTTTATAGATTAGAAAACAGTGGGGAGAAGGAATTTTTTATTATTTTTGTGTTTTTTAGGATTTTATTTTAGTTACATGAAAATATTACAAGAATTTAGATAATATTTTATTTTATGAAAATTTACAAAATTATATTATAAAAAGCACATCTGAACTAGGCGAAGTGAAAATTTCTTCTGTCAAACATTTTTTTTTCTTTTGTGTAGTTTCCAATTCTTTTTCCTTTTTTAAATATTCTGCTTGTGCCAGGATCGAAGTATTTTTTCTAATGGGCCAATATTAATTTGAAAGAAGACTTCATAGGTGATGAATTAGGTACCTACACGCTCAACACTCACATTGTAGAAAACATTATTTTATTATTATTTCCTATTGATTGGGATCGGTGATGGTCGAGATCGCTAAAATAAACCAGCAGCAGAATTAGGGTTGGACTCCATTATATTAGGAAAGTCTAGCAGTAAATTTTTTATCGGCATTCAGCTGCATATTAACCGCATTGTTGAGCGTACAACCTTTAGCATATTAACAAAACGTATATATAATATGCATCCCTGTTTGACATCAGAAGAAGAATGTCATCGTACGAATGAATATGCTGATAATATATTGGCTTTCGTTAGAAGTATGGGTAGATAATTGACTACTATTATACAGGGTACTACACCTGGCTACCAGGGACGTAGCTTGCAAATACTACTTAATTCCTCGGCGTGTGGGTTAGCACAATGTGTAATGCAAGCAACTCGCGATGGCTCGCAAACAGGCGCTGGTAGAACGGAACACAGCGGACTATTCTGACAACCAGTCCTGCGGCAGTCGTACTGCAGTCCATTTCTCCGGAGGCAGAAGCAATCGGTTGAGAGGACACCTCCTCGTAATTCACGACTTTTACATGCACGTAGAGATTTTCCCGCGTTCAAAGATGCGCTAAACATTCGTTGCTTTCTGTTATCAGAAGATTTTAGGTTCCGATTTCCACACTTGTCGCCTTTTAGTTCTGCTGTATCTTTACAATCAATATTCGCTTTTGCATAGCTAATAGCTTTGTTGAATCCATTTTTATCGAAGACGTAAAGTATACAGTCTTGGTTAGGTTTTTTAATTTTTGGAGGGAACGAACATTCTTCAGAACCAACACTTTTTATGTTGTTTGGCTTCGCTTGCTTCAAGTAGGAAACATTTTTGTTTCGTTCCTTTGTGTCCACCTTGCGTAGCTTCATGATTGAGGATGTTTTTTTGCTTAGTGGGTTTTTAATTTTAACGCAACATGGAAATACAATGCCGAGTTCTTTAGGGTCATTTGGAGGCGGTGGTAAGTCACCCAACTCAAAGCACGATATTTCACCATCGTACTCTATGCATATAACCTTAGCGTTGGCGGGTTTGGCGCAGGCATCGTCTTCGAAAAAATTTAGGTTCATTTTTCTTTACAATATTAAACTGATGCCATGTAACTTCTTCATGTGACTATACCAAAGTATGCTTTAAAAGTATTAGTTTTGCATTAAAATTTGATGCCTGTTTATTAAATAAGATTATTATGATGACTTATGTTGATGAAAATGCTATATATTTTTGAGGCGTGTCCATAATTTGTTGATTAATAGAAATGCATAACTACTAAATCAAAAAACTGAAAAATCTATGGGTCTCGACCACCTTGTTTTAACTTATATTATGATCTCTTTTCTGTTTGAAATATTTTAACCTAGAATGGTACTGTCAACTATTAACCATATTTTAAAAATATATTTCAAATTCATGTACCTATTTTCTTCTCCATTCAAACGTCATCCGACGTGTTCTATAGAACTACATTTATTTGAAAGAGTAGTACAATCAAATCGCTCGTGTAACACACAATTATAAAAAGTCACAAAAAAAACTTAAAATCTTTTTAAAAATTTACTAAAAATAATTATAGTGACTTTCCACAACTTTGGTCTATTTTCGACCTATTTAAGCTCTTATTTAAGTACTAACCTTTCATAGGAAAAAATGTAAGTATAAATTTCTTTCTTGTAAATAAATTTCCTTGGGGCTTGCCATCGGCTCCTACACACAGTGCCGGCACTGCCGCCAGCCTTGCCACCGGCCCTGCCGCACAAAGAAACTCGAAACGAAATGAAAGCGCAAAAGCCGGTGGAACTTGACACGCGGCAAAAGCCGGCGTCGTAGGACCCCATAATAGATTCGGGCCAAACCTGCGCAACCACGAGGGACGCGGGACCACGAAGCGGGAGTATCTATCGCGCGACTGACGCTACTCGTGTTACTATTGGCGCCTTGCACACCTATACGCGACCATACCGCAGGAACACCGCGTCGGCAAAGCGCGACTGAATTCGCGGTTCGCGCTGTCGTGTAGGTGTGAACGGTTAAGTACTTGTTGACGCTCCCGCTCCGCATCCCGCGTCCCGCATTGTGGTCGCGCAGTTTTAGCCGAAGCAACGTTTGTCATGGCTTTATCAAAATAAAATAATCGATGATTCTTCGTATATTCAGACGATCCGTGCTAATATTGTGAAATGGCAACGCTTGTCGTGAGATCGCAACCAAAGTTTTTAAATTACGGGAATAGCCTTGGGGTGTCCCGCGTTACCAATGCAAGCTGTTTATGCTTGCCGTTTGCATTAACTTGTTTCGTTTGGCTTTTGCAGGTGCGGAGGCTGCGGATGTTGTGGTGGCTGCTGCGGTGGATGCTGCTGCCCTTGCATCACGATCTACACCTGCTGTACGAAGATTTGCTAGTTGCAACAAGTTGCGCCACTGCGGCGCAGACAAGCCATGCTGACTCCGTCAAAGGAGGCGCAGCGACGCCTCCGATGTTTGTGTCTTCAAAGTATGCACTCCCGTGCCGTTTTGTGGAAATACAACTACTATAAATAAGCGTACTTGGCAAATTTTATTTACCTGCAATTTATCAGTTAGCAGCGTCCACCACAGACGGGGCAGCGTCCCTCAGCACACAGACGGGGCAGCGTCCCTCAGCACACAGACGGGGCAGCGTCCCTCAGCACACAGACGGGGCAGCGTCCCTCAGCACACAGACGGGGCAGCGTCCCTCAGCACACAGACGGGGCAGCGTCCCTCAGCACACAGACGGGGCAGCGTCCCTCAGCACACAGACGGGGCAGCGTCCCTCAGCACACAGACGGGGCAGCGTCCCTCAGCACACAGACGGGGCAGCGTCCCTCAGCACACAGACGGGGCAGCGTCCCTCAGCACACAGACGGGGCAGCGTCCCTCAGCACACAGACGGGGCAGCGTCCCTCAGCACACAGACGGGGCAGCGTCCCTCAGCACACAGACGGGGCAGCGTCCCTCAGCACACAGACGGGGCAGCGTCCCTCAGCACACAGACGGGGCAGCGTCCCTCAGCACACAGACGGGGCAGCGTCCCTCAGCACACAGACGGGGCAGCGTCCCTCAGCACACAGACGGGGCAGCGTCCCTCAGCACACAGACGGGGCAGCGTCCCTCAGCACACAGACGGGGCAGCGTCCCTCAGCACACAGACGGGGCAGCGTCCCTCAGCACACAGACGGGGCAGCGTCCCTCAGCACACAGACGGGGCAGCGTCCCTCAGCACACAGACGGGGCAGCGTCCTCCCTCACCATACAGACGGGGCAGCGTCCTCCCTCACCACACAGACGGGGCAGCGTCCTCCCTCACCACACAGACGGGGCAGCGTCCTCCCTCACCACACAGACGGGGCAGCGTCCTCCCTCACCACACAGACGGGGCAGCGTCCTCCCTCACCACACAGACGGGGCAGCGTCCTCCCTCACCACACAGACGGGGCAGCCTCCCTCACCACACAGACGAGGCAGCGTCGTGTGGCTGACACTGGCATGGCCACCATCAGGAATTTTAATTTTGATAACACAAAAAATTTGTCGATAATTTGTCGAAATTTGTCGCCAAATATCAGAATTTGTCGGTCACTGGTTCAAAAGTTATAAGGGTTTCTAGGTGGCCAAGCTGGAGAGAGTCTCCCCAGCATGGCCCCATGAAGTTAGGGCACCTAGCGAAGATCTGTTTTCTCCCAAATTTAGTCGATAATTTGTCGAAAGGACATGGCTAAGCCACTGCCTTTAGCATGTATAGACATTTCTCACTACATCATAACATTCAAATATTCATTCATGAATTATTACGGTTTTATTATTTTCCTACAACTTTCGTGAACTAATCAAATAATTAAAAGTATTTTTCCTGTTTTTTGTTTGACAAGAAGCACACAAAATTATGACGGCACTTAATAAATAGTGCTGTTTACTAAAAAGTGACAATCGATTCTTCTTTAATAGACTTGATTCGATTAGAACCAAATAAAAAAATGACCAAAAGCTTCGGAAAACTCTTTGGTAAACTCTTTGTTTAATCTATGCAAATGGTCCAATAACCATCACAATAATAGGAAACTATTTTATGTCGAAGAATGTTGATTGAATAATAATCGACAAGAACAGTATTTCTATTTTCAATTATTTTATCGATTCTGCTACATTCCAAGATGTTCCATACCATCTCTATTAAAAAGTCAAACGTCAGTCAGGCCAGACGTGTGTCAGACGTCGTTTTTTCGTTTTGCCGTTTCTGGATATTTAGTATTTACTTTTGACCCTCGCTTATTTGTCGGCCTTATTGAGTGTGCTTATCTTCATACTGACCTTCCGCTACTCTACATGGACTTCCCTTGCATATTCATTCATTATGAGATGCATAAACTAGTCGTGTGTGGTGTAGACTGTGGAGGCATATCACCTCTTCTTTACATGGTCTTCTACTCACTATCTTAGCATGATGGTAAACAATCGATCGAGGTAAGTCATCTAGAGTTAGCTGAAATCATTCTACAACTACTCAATATGAGAAGCAACTAAATGCAAAGCGGATTTGGAGGTTGTTTACCACAGTTCTTAAAATATAATATAAACTCAATGGCAATGGAGGAAATGAATCAGAAAGACTCAGGTCTTCTTATAATTGTAACAACGACAAACTAGTTGCCTTAGATGTCATAAATTATTAATATGTTTATGTATTTGTTACATACTTGACTCATGTTAATAATTTTATTCTAGGTTTCAAGGGATGCCAACTTTTGCCATCCATGTTTTGAACGTCTGAGTTCGGAAATAGCTCCTGATGCACGTTTATTTGGGCATACAATGTGCATCACTTGTGGCCGTTATGAAGTGCACAATACCATGCAGTGGAAAGGAACAATTCAATGTTTCAGAATGTACGGAGGTCAAATCCAGCTTTCTATCAGGTAATTAAAATGATGTGTATTACAATGTGTTCTTTCATATTTAAATGTCCATCCAATGCATGAATGGATGGTCTTCCTTTTCGGATAATCAGTTCATCAGCCTGCAAATAATCGGTCCTGTCCCAGACCTCAATATTATGTGTTGTATATTATGTGTATTTCCTATATTGATTCAATGCTGACTTCACTATATTAATACTTATAATAAATATTTTGGATATTTTACATAGCACCATATCTAGTCCTAAACTAAGTAGAGCTTATATTTAATACTTATACAACTTCATACTTTTTTTTGTAAACACCCAGACCAACAAAAACACGTATGTTCACAGTTCATCACATAAATATTTGTGGCTAGTGATGACTCCTTAAATATCCTATATTGACTTTTTCTTTTAGGTTATGAACTATGCGTGTCCCTGTTGGATGAGACATCAACGGCAGTCAAATCAAGATCGAAATCGAGTAAATCTTCCTGGACCTGAATCAAGACCTGAACTTGAAGCAGCATCTAGACCTTTACCTACTAGAACTTGAAATAAATTATAAGCGGGCTGCAAACACCTCAACACACTGTATGTTTAATGGTTGTGTCTTTGAATAACTGTTACATTACATGTAATCCCAGGATTTATAAAAAAGATGCTTGTTGAAAAACATAATTTTTATATTCCCCGCAGTACTAGGGTTTGTGAGACACATATGTGATAGATATGTGTCTCACAAACCCTAGTACTGCTTTGCTCCATATTAAATAATTAATGTACCTACATTTTGTTATTTTATTTCTGCAATAGCATTCTGTTTATGTACCGGCACAGATTAGTACAGATGATTCACTCAGCAAAATCATTTAAATAAAAAGCGACTCTTAACATACATAACATAACATAATCAGCCTATTAATGTTCCCACTGCTGGGACACAGGCCTTCTCTCTGTGAGAGGGAGAGGGCCGTAATCCACTACGCGGGCCCGGTGCGGGTTGGTGGATGTCACATGTCTTCGAATTTTTGGTTCTAGGACATGCATAGATGCACTTAGGACATGCCAATTTCCTCACGATGTTTTCCTTCACCGTTTTGTGAGCAGTGGTGCTGAAATTATTTTACACAAAGTAAAGCGCCTGACTGGGTTCATCATGTTTCGGTTTCGAACCCATGACCTACAACTTGTAAGTCGGGGCTGTTACCACTGGGCCACCACTGCTCACCAAAAGCGCCTCTTGCTACGACACAATAAAGTGCAGTTCAGGTAGCACAGTGCTAATTACATAAAGTTATATTCACATAGAAGTTGCGGTTCTTACTATCGCGTAACTCTTTTATCTTCTGACTACGTTACGCCACCTGAATTGACCCGACGAGTCGAGCCAGCCGGGTACTTGTAGCTTCATACCTAAAATACGGAGTGCGCCTGGCCTGTCAGTGCGTATAATTATATGCGCTGGGTGATTTTCCCAACATAATCTTTTTTTTTACCTATTTGTTGAAGGTTGTAAACAAACGCCTAGCTACAGTTCATAGCAAAATCTTTTTCTTGTGCAAGTTTGTATGCCTTTTGACGTAGGAGTTTCTACGATTTTATTTTCAGGATTGTAACGATATAAAAAGTTCCTGAAACTTTTTTCATACGCAATACTAATATTCAGCTATTCAGCATTACATATTAATAGGTACAATGTTTATACATTGCTAAGGGAGTCGCCCATACTTCCATTTAGCCATGTCATTTGTCGCCAAATTTCAGAATCTGTCGGTCACGGGTTCAGAAATTATAAGCGTGTCAAGGTGGCCGAGCTGGGGAGAATCTCCCCAGCTTGGCCCCATTAAGTTAGGGCACCTAGCGAAGATCTGTTTTCTCCCAAAGGACATGACCAGTGGGGCGATGGGCGCCTGCTTAGGTGTAAAAATCAATGTGCAGCAAAAATTGTTTTATTTTTGCAATTGTTGTATTATACAGTTTACAGGGAGTGGGGTGGGGTGGTCCGAGTGCTCATCGAGTATTCCGGGACATCGCCAAGCGGCTGGTCGACTCCTCACGTGACCCGAGGGCTGGCCTATTCTTCGGCCAAAGAATCAGCATTGCCATACAACGTGGCAATGCTGCCAGCCTTTTGGGCACTTTTCCTGTTGACAGCGATGCGGACGAATTTTTTGATGCCCTATGACCGTTTCCCCCCCCCTTTTTATATACTTGTACATATTACTATTATTATTTTAATTCTGTTAGATTTTAAATCATGTAAATATCTATGGTCATAATAAAGATATGTAGTCCAGCCTCAAAAAAAAAAAAAAAAAAAAAAAAAAAAAAAAAAAAAAAAAAAAAAAAAAGTTTACAGGTAAAAAACTTGCACGACTCCAAAAGATCAGGAAACTGAGAAAAATAAAGATAAGTTTTCACTAAATAGCTCTGCTTTTCGTTAAGAGATGGCGCTAGGCGTTGTGGTAATCGAGTTAAAAATCAATGTGCAGCAAAAATTGTTTTATTTTTGCAATTGTTGTATTCTACAGTTTACAGGTAAAAAACTTTCACGACTCCAAAAGATCAGGAAACTGAGAAAAATAAAGATAAGTTTTCACTAAATAGCTCTGCTTTTCGTTAAGAGATGGCGCTAGGCGTTGTGGTAATCGAGTTAAAGAATGATTTTCTACTATTCGACCTCATATTCGACACGCCATCCATCGAGGCGCTAGGTTTTTTTTTTATACCATCAAGGGCGCAAACTAGCATGCTGATCACCTGATGTTAATAAGCAATAACCGCCGCCTATAGAAGTCTACAACACCAGGGTTACTGCCGATGCGCTGCCACCCTTTTCCCACCCCAAACCCTGGGCTTCCGATTCTCTCACTCACTATTCGAAGCGGAGCAACATAATGTTGGTACATTACGTTGGTATTCTGTAAGAGTGTGGTACCTCCCCGGCTGAGCCAACCCAATTAAGAGTTACAGTCAGCTATTGACTACAACTAGGCTCTACGTGGCTCGGGAAATAAAAATAAGGCTATTGTTATTATTATTTGTGAAGACATGAGGATTTAAATAAAACTATTATTAGAACGAATTAATTATTTTAATATTCTTTAATAAAATAAAATATGTAGGAAAGACGAACTGTGCCGGACGGGCGTGATCGCTGGACGCGTAGATTATGCAGGTTGTAAAGCTATCCCAGTCCAAGCAGCGGTGACGTCCTGCACCTAGGGATCTGGATACTTCAATACTAACCGAGCGGCTGTCTTAGATTCTTGAGTGAAAATGGGTTTTGACAAGAAAATAACAACACCATTTCCCTGATAAATCTTCATAATATGCCTTTTAACCCGCCTTACAGATATGCCATAGTTTAGGCACCTCATCATAATATCCGTTTATCCGAATCGTAGAGCAAAACAGATGAATCCTTTATGAATAGCAATGGTAATCGGGTTTTGAAGATGTCAGTTCGTAAAGAATAGCAATGGTCGTGGTCAGTGGGTCGTCTTAGGGGCGTAGAAATAGAACACAATAATCGCACAGTACACAACGAACGCGTAAACACAACGTGGGTCGCGAACTGCAATGATAGATAGATAGAAGATTCTTTATTATGTACACCATAAAAAGTACAGATATAATATATAATTATACCTGACGTGACGCCAAGATTGAATGTGCAAGTAGGGATGGTGAATGGCGATCTGAAATCGATAAAGTGTCAATTGCTTTTTTCTCGAACCTAACACATAAAATTCGAAAACATTTGACTGCCTCGTTGGTCTAGTGGTGGCAAGCGCTACAGCTGAGCATGAGGTCCTGGGTGCGATTCCCGGGTCGGGCAAAGTGTTATTGGGTTTTTCCATCTGGAATTTCTTAATAGCAGCCCGGAGTCCGGATTTGTATCCGGTTAATGGTAAAACGCTCGCCCCGCAAAGTCAAAGTCAAAGTTATTTATTTGCTCGCATTACACGGGACTGGCGAAATGAAGGTGTTATTCATCCAAATTAAATATAAGTAGTTCAAAACGGTCAAAGAAAATATCAATTCAAAATCCATTTTATGTGAATTGATTTTTCATGCTTTGACTCGAATCGATTGAATTATCAATTTTATGAAAAAAACTACTACCCCTTTGGTCCCTCCCTACACAGGTGTCTGCTAATGTCAGATGCATTGTCAACGAAGTAACACTCCTATATACGCAGTGATTATTAAAAAAAATATGGTGTTCGAACTTCACACGTGTCAATAAAACCTAACATAACCCGTAGGCGTATCAATAAATAAGTAATTATAAACAAAACATGTATATTTCATGTCATTAAAATTCACTTGATCGAAAATAGCTCGTTTTTAGTTTATTTTTTTCCATATTATGTGTAGCTTATTTTGGTTACCGGGTGAATATAGATACAATGGAACGTCAAAATCAGGAAGTGCTTATAAGAGAGAAACCGAGAGAAACGGAAGCAATTAATATACTGATTTTTCAGATAATTTAATCTGGGCTTTAGTCGGAATAATATAACCATGATAAATTAGATCTTTATTTTTAAATCTTAGTGTAAAAGTTGTAATGCTGCGCATGTTCCCGAATTCGAAGGCTAAAACTGGTCATGTCCTTTAGTCGATAATTTGTCGAAATTTGTCGCCAATTCACAGATTTTGTCGGGTCTTAGTTTAGAAGATATAATGAATTCCATTTTTAAGGTATAGTCCAAGGGCTAGATTAAAGAGTTTACGAAAAATTGCCAAGAAAAAATATTTATATTAATTTGTGTAACATATTTCTACTTTTATCGGTCTAAAGTCCTTAGAAATGTCAGACAGAGATAAATTCTCAATTTAATACATGTTTTGCTGTTTTAAATGAGTAGGTTAGATTGGCTTAAACTTCTTTGAAAACATTAAACCTTGCTCTTGGTCTCAAGATGAAGTTTGGTGTCAAGATGTACAGTCGCATGCAACTGTTTTACGAAATTATTAGAATATTAAAATTTCTGTTGCCAAAATAACAATAAATGATTTACCTACTTAATACGTTAAAATGATCGTACCTTTTGCAAACATTTTAAAATATGAAACGTTGAAAACGTATTGTAAGTAGGTATGTAAGTATTAATCACAATAGGTTGATACTTACATACCTACCTCCTTACAATACGTTACAAAAAAAAATACATAGGTAAATACCTATCTAATAATCTTAAATTAAAGATATAATATATACTTACACTTAGATACCTAATACGAGCATATGGCTCTAATTAAGGTTAGAATAATAAAACTTCTGTTATCGAAATATAAAATAATTTATTACTTTAAAATCGTTATTAATCTAAATTTAAAATAAACTAGCGAACGACACGTCACCGTCACCTAAATAAGGGACTAACTGAGTACGTTAATATCATTACAAATCTATTGAATTTCAGATATAATCTTAAAATTCAATAGATACTAATGAGGTTCTAATGGTTCGTCCTGAAGGAGGATGAACCGTTTTGTGTCTTGAAAAAACACAAATAAGACAAAGTTAAAAAAGTCGGGATTATCGTTACTCCCTACAACACAGACACTGCGGCGCTCGCGCAAAATAGTTGCGGCACGGTGCACGGCTCACGCACGGGACACAGCATTTTCTACAGGGAAATGTTCTAGTAGGTAAGACTAGAAAATACCAAAGTTAACAAGTTAACTTCGGGCGGTACTTCACGCGATTGCATGTCATTGACATCATGGACATCCTTGTAGTCCACGTGGACACTTTATAACTCTTAGTTCTCATCGCGGTAGCGATATGGTAGGTTGAATACCTAACATATCGCTACCGCGATGAGAACTTTGATGTTACGGTTAATGTTTGAATACGTTTGAGCAACATAAGACTTATTATACTTACTATTACTCACACTTATACCCACACACACACATACTACACACACACATACACACACACACACACACACACACACGTATTACGTCACTCGGCGCGGAAAATGATCACGCATTTTATCACATTAAGGCTCTGGATTTATGTATATTTATATTTATTTATAATGCATAGGAATTATAACAAAAATACATGAATTTCTGCTTTTTACTAACCTCACATTTGTAGCCTTAGAAATTGACACCTTAAGTGTATTATCTATGATTGACACCATACACTTTATTAATTGACACAATACTTTGACACTATTGGTAGAGTGCGGGCCAAGAAAAGAGGCCGGCAGAAAATAGTGAAAATGCAATATGATGCAATGACATAGATACTAACGCCGCATCAAAAGTGGTGGCGCGGTCTCTAAACATGATGTTAATTTAAGTTACCGGCAATCTGTATAAACCGGTAGTCTACTCAATACCTAGGCAATGTAGAATACTTAAAACGTTTAGGTAATGTATGAAATATTATTTATTTTATAGTTTTCCTAGTACAGCCAGCATATAAAAAATAAAAAAATGCGCAGCCGGCAAAAAGACGAAAGCGAGGAAGGGGAAGACATGCAAGCAGGCAGTAAACTCACGACACAGGCGGGAGGATGTGCGTAGCGTGCAATCAGCTCATTGCGTAACTAAGTACTACTATTTTTCTTTTCTTTTGTTCTGTTTCGTGATTGAATTGTGTGAAAAAGACGAAATATACATTACCTACCTTTTTTACAAAGATAATTTTTTATGAGTAAGTGCGTGGCCTGAGTGAAAAAGCGTCCAGGAAGCGGCGAATGAGCGTTCTAATTTGGCAACTTGCTCTCGTCTGTACACACGCATCTACCTATATCTTTCTTACTCTTATCGCAAATGAAACGGAGCACAGCGATCTATCTGCCAGCGACTAAATGCACATTTTTTCGAAAAAAAATACAGTTATTTATTTAGGTAATGAATACAGCTTTCCTTTGGTGGGTTAAAATTATAGAATAACTTTATATTTATATATTTCGAAACAAACATTCTACCATATAACATCATAGATCATACTATCTAAAAACGATATAAAGTATTTTGTACTTGCTTGTACCAATGTATGGAGAAATTGATTTCTTTAATATCTTTTTAATTACACACCGACAAAATCTGTGAATTGGCGACAAATTTCGACAAATTATCGACTAAATTTGGGAGAAAACAGATCTTCGCTAGGTGCCCTAACTTAATGGGGCCAAGCTGGGGAGATTCTCCCCAGCTCGGCCACCTTGACACGCTTATAATTTCTGAACCCGTGACCGACAGATTCTGAAATTTGGCGACAAATTTCGACAAATTATCGACTAAATTTGGGAGAAAACAGATCTTCGCTAGGTGCCCTAACTTCATGGGGCCATGCTGGGGAGACTCTCTCCAGCTTGGCCACCTAGAAACCCTTATAACTTTTGAACCAGTGACCGACAAATTCTGATATTTGGCGACAAATTTCGACAAATTATCGACAAATTTTTTGTGTTATCAAAATTAAAATTCCTGATGGTGGCCATGCCAGTGTCAGCCACACCACAGACGGGGCAGCGTCCTCCCTCACCACACAGACGGGGCAGCGTCCTCCCTCACCACACAGACGGGGCAGCGTGCAATTATTATTTTTTTCAAGTAAAACCCATGGAAAGATAGATTTACGAGACAGATATTACCTTATGGCTGCTACACACAGCAGCCGGCTTTGCCGCCGGCCATGCCGCACAAAGCCGCCGAAAGGCCTCACCGGGCTAAATACCACCGCCGGGTACAATTTTTTTTCAGAACAGTGAAAATAGGTGTGGCTGACACTGGCATGGCCACCATCAGGGATTTTAATTTTGAAAACATCAAAAAAAAAATGATTATTTTTGTCGAAATTTGTCGCCAAATATCAGAATTTGTCGGTCACTGGTTCAAAAGTTAAAAGGGTTAGTCGATAACTTGTCGGAATTTGTCGCCAAATATCAGAATTTGTCGGTCACTGGTTTAAGCAAGCTTATGAGCATGCTTATTTTTGAGCACGTCTGTCCGTACCATCGGCGCTCATGGTGGTTCTGCTGAAGTGAGCGTGACTACCGCCGGACCACCTTCAAAGTTGATTTTCTCGAAAACTACTAAGGCACTAATTTTGTTGTTCGGGCACTAATTAGCACCAATTGAGCACTAATTATGTACCAAATATGGAAGCGATTGGCGTTGGTGGTCCTGCGGTAGTCACGGACATCTAATTAGCGCTTATTAGCAAGTCACCAGATTCGCAACTCACCAGATTCTCAACTAACCAGATTCACAACTCACCAGATTCGCAACTCACCAAATGTACAATGAATCACAAAATCACATAAAATAACAGAATAGGTACAGACGCCAGCACATCAAGTTACCACAATCTGTCAAATTTCTTTAAGGCCTCTGCCTCGAATCTTGCGGGCAGCGGGGCGGCGGCGGTCGCGGCGCGGGAGCGGCGCGGGCAACGCAGACCCGTTCTCGAAAGTCGAAACCAGCGGGCAGATCGCTCGGCACTATAGCGGCGTAGTGTTGTGTTCGTGGTTGTGTCGTCGAGATATTGGTTTTTATTCGCAAACGAAATGTCTGAACAACGGCGGCAACATCTTTTTGATTAAAATTTATTCCTAACGCTCGATTTATTGTGGCTAATAAATTGCACAACACTGCAAAATGCAGACGCGCGGGCGGTCACCGCTTGACTGGAGTCCACCGCTCGTTGCCCGCTCCCGTGCCGCTGCCGTGCCGCTGGTTTCAAGGGCCGGTCAATTTGATTTTACGCATTTTATCCTGCCGCTCCCGCGCCGCCACCGCCGCCGCCCCGCTGCCCGCAAGATTCGAGGCAGAGGCTTATAATGGATTTTCAACTTTACCGCTAAAGAATAAGGTTTAATGTTGATTGGGAAAATTTGACAGATTGGAGTAGGTTGATGTGCTGGCGTCTGTACTTTATCCACAAAAAAAAAAACTGGTAAATCGAAACAAAAACAAAATAATACTTGATGGGATAGGAATTCTTGATGGATGAATTACTAAATTCACGTGGTTTAATTTCACCTAGGTGGAACACACATGATTAACAATACTTTTCGTAAATATTATTCACCCGGGTGCATTAAGTATACTAAAAGTAAACCTGGGTTAATGCACCTAAGTTAACCCAAGTGAATTAAGTTAAGTACAATGAATTCTTCTGCCACAAAATGCCAGTAGCAGAACTGCCAAAAATAATAGAATACTTTACTTAAAAATCGAAACAAAACCAAAATAATACACACATTTACATTTTTATTCGCAATATGTCAATTGGATACTTTTAATTCGACCACCAACATGAAGGGTTGGTGTATTCCCGTTGTCCCCGTAGAAATGTCCCCGTTAAAGGTGACAAAGGGAATTTAATAATGTATTACAATCAGGGCTGTACTTTTTTTAGAAGAAATAATGTATTTCTGATTTCAGTAGGTACATATTTATGAAAAAAGAGAATTATTTATTCTTTTTTATTGCTTTCTTCTTACGGAATATCATTTAAAAAAAATTACGATCTTAGATTTAGAAGATATTCCAGATATTAAATAATATAATTAAAAGAATGACACGAAGGAAAAATCTTCATTTATTTTCATCTCATAGAGGAAAGTGACGGGCGCAGCCGTCTCTACACATAGACAAATAAAAAATAAATAAACTTAACCCTGCACCTGACGACTAAGCTAACCCTACACCATTCCCCCTTTAATAAAAAATTTGCCCAAAATATCTAATACTTATTTATAATTAGTTACTAGCTACAAAATGTGTTACACAATTTTATAATACATTATTTACAATCAAAACATCTTCTGACATAACCAAGGATCTTATTTTAAGGGTATAATAAGGTGATCGTAATGAAGTTGCAATGGATGGTGAGAAAATAATATTTATGATAACTAACGTGTCTTAATTCGTTTTATGCGAAACGTAGCGGTGTTTTGATTATTCGGCCGCTTCGCGTTGTTTTCGAATGTAAAACTTGGTTAGAAGTGTCTTTGTTTTTATTTACACCGAAGTCTTTATCTGTTAAATCTAATTTAGAACTAGCACTACTACTGTTATCATCATCTTCTATTACATAGGCAGGTTTGAGCCTATCTATAGAAATAGTATTTTCTTTGTCACCTATTTTTATAATAAATGTCTTTCCTATTCTTTTAATGACACTATACGGGCCATCATAGGGTGGTTGAAGTGATTTTCGCATTAAATCATTCCTAACGAACACACTTTGACATGTATTAAGATCGTTAGATACGAACAATGCCTTTGAATTCTCATGACTCGGTGGTCGTGGCTTTAAATGATTAATAGCATCTCTGAGCGACTGTAAATATTCCGAGTCCGAAGTATCTATTTTTGATTCGTCATAGAAATCACCAGGTAACCTAATCGTTTTACCGTAGGTTAATTCCGCTGCACTTATTCCGCTGTCACTCCTGATAGCTGCACGCAGACCTAATAGCGCGACTGGAAGTTCCTCAACCCAGGAAGTATTGCAATGTAAACGTGCCATGAGAGCCACTTTCAGTGCTCTATGCCAACGTTCAATCATGCCATTACTTTGCGGATGGTAAGGTGTCGTGCGAAATTTGTGTATGCCCAAATACTTCAAGAGATTAATAAATAAATTGCTCTCAAATTGTCTGCCTTGGTCGCTTGTAAGCTTCGAAGGGCATCCAAAACGAGATATCCATGACTCAAAAACTACTCTCGCTACGGTCTCCGCTGTGATATTTTGGACAGGCACGGCCTCCGGCCAGCCTGTGGAACGGTCTATCATAGTCACGCAATATCTATACCCATCAGCTGTAGTCGTTAAAGGTCCGACTATATCGATATGCAAATGTTGAAAACGATCAACCCGTTCAAATTTTCCTACGCCTGAGATAGTGTGCCTTGTAATTTTGACTTTTTGACAGTGTGGGCAAGCTCTAGCCCACTTAGTAATATCCTTATCCATATTTGGCCAAAAAAACTTCTGTTTAATCATTTGCTTACTACATTTAATGCCAGGGTGGCTAAGGTCATGAACTGAATGAAAAGCTGTCACCCTAAAATCTTCCGTTAAATAAGGTCTGATTTTATTATGTGACACTTCGCAATAGACTTGCTTTCCACAGTCCGGTACATAAAACTGTTTAAACTGCAAGTTGCTATCGGATGCTCGCAACGCTTGCTGTAACGCATACGTCATCGATATAACTGTATACAAAATCTAAACCACGCAGCACTACCGAATCCATGAATCGTTGAAAAGATTGCGCTGCGTTGCGCAGACCAAATGTCATGCGCGGAAATTCAAACAGCCCAAAAAGCGTTATGATTGCAGTTTTTTCGACGTCCTCCGGAGCAACCGGTATAAAATGATATGCTCTAATTAAATCAAGTTTACTGAATACGGTTTTCTTACCTGCCAATAAGTACTTAAAATCGTTTATGCGTGGAATTGGATAGCGATCCGGTTTCGTTACTGCGTTCAGCCGTCTATAGTCTCCGCACGGGCGAAGTTCTCCATTTTTCTTGGGCACCACGTGCAGTGGGCTTGCCCAAGGGCTTTTGGATGGTCTGCAAATGCCTAACTCTATCATATTTTGAAATTCTGCCTTAACTTTCTTATATCGGTCTGGAGGAAGTGGTCTCGCCTTAGCGTATAACGGTGGTCCTGAAGTTTCTATGTAATGACATATCGAGTGCTTAGCTATTTCTTTAAAAGATACAGGTTTAGTCACGTCTGGATAATTACATAATATCCTGTGCCATACGTTATTATCAACTATCGTTTTAATGGATGATTCGCAATCTCTATGACAAACAACTGAAGCGATAACATTTAAGCGCGTAGTTTGATCAATAAGTCTCCGCGTGCTTAAATCAATCAACAACCTATTATGAGTTAAGAAATCTGCCCCTATAATAGGCTGCTTAACATCCGCTACGATGAATGTCCATCTGAAAGCTCTTCTTAAATTAAGATCTAAAACTAATGAACGTACACCAAATGTTCTTATTTCTGAACCGTTTGCCGCGTAAAGCTTATATTTATCACACGGGATATTTTTTGACCTACTAACCGGAATTACCGACACATTGGCTCCTGTGTCAATTAAAAATCTTAATCCACTGTTTTTGTCCAACACACAAAGGCGATTATTTGAGTTAAGGATACATACCTCCGCCTCAGGTTGTATCACGCTTAGTTTTCCGTCGTTGACGCGTTTTTTGATGTTTTCCAATTGCAAGGGTCGACACATTTAGCAGCTTTGGATCCGTACCTATGATGATAGAAACATAACCATTCGGGATTTTTACGACCTGTACTCCCATCTCGCGTACGTGACCTTGATTGGCGATATCGATTTGTACTACCTCCATATCTCTTCTTTTGACGCGAGCGACGTAATTCTGCGACTTCAATGCTCAACTTCTGTACGGTGGCAGCCAACTCCGTCAATGAACTGGAATCCTTGTTGACGTCCTTGATGGCGGGGTTAGTTGTCACCATCGCTATCTCCGTTGGTCGAGTTGCCTCCATTATTTTGTCTGCTACGACTGCCAAATTATCTAGCTCCTTCACTTCAGTAACTGCCAAAACAGCCTGCACAGCCGTTGGAAGATGTCCACTCCACATAATTTGTAAAGTTGCGTCGGGTATCTTTCCTCGCGCCAGGTCCCTCATCCGCCTTAAAAGATGCGAAGGCTTCTGGGTACCTAGTTCCATCTCCCCCAACAACTTTTGAAACTGTCGAGTCTCCGATTCTTCAAAAACTTGGAGCAATCTGTCTTTCATGGTCTGGTATTTCCGTGTTTCTTGTGGGGCTAACAGTAAATCACTGATTTGTTGTATAGCACTTTTGTTTAGCTTCGTAACGACCAAGTTTGACTTCGCAGTATCACTGAGTTTTTGACTGTCCACCACTGCTTCAAATTGGACAAACCACAGTCTCGGTTGGTCTGCCCAAAACTCTGGTATTCTGGCAGAAACTGTTATGCTGGTCAACGCAGAGTCGTCGTCCACTCGCTGTTCGAGTTTTGCCGATGGACCTACGCCCTGAAGAGACATGGTTCCCTGTAGATCTTAACACCGACTGTTTTTTAACACAGAATGTTACTGACTTGCTCGGTCGGGGTCACCAGTTTAGAAGATATTCCAGATATTAAATAATATAATTAAAAGAATGACACGAAGGAAAAATCTTCATTTATTTTCATCTCATAGAGGAAAGTGACGGGCGCAGCCGTCTCTACACATAGACAAATAAAAAATAAATAAACTTAACCCTGCACCTGACGACTAAGCTAACCCTACATTAGACATTCTAATTCAGAATTTAAATTGATGAAAAGCTTAGTTATTATCAATTTCAATACTCTATTGAAATTGATAATAACTAAGCTGATCTGTGCTGTGTTCTGCTCTCTCTTTCGGCCACTTTGCAATCATGACCAAAAATAGAGACATCTTTACCCTTTAAGGTCACTTTAGCGGAATAGGGCCGCTATGGAGAACATAGTGTGCAAGAGCGAGCGAAGCGACCTCAATGTTTTTAGTATCCCGCTTCGAATAAGGTAGGTTTTCTTTCGCTTTGAACTTTCATACAGAAATAAGTTTATTGTTTTGGATACGCATGAAGTTTGAGAATTAAAAGAATGTAAGTACATAGTAGGTACCTATGCAAGAGCGAGCGAAGCGAGCTCGAAAACGAAAAACTCTTACTGCTTTTGTAGATTATTTAAATTGACACATACTTCCTTCTCTTGCATTCGTCCATAGTAGCATCAACTGAATTTCGGATCTGGTCTGGAGAACATAAATGTCTTCTTTCTCTTACAATGATATTGTTAGCGTTTAAGGTAATTGAAGTATTGCATTCTTTATGCATTTGAACGAATTTTACAATATTATATAGGTAATGAGGTTGAATATCAGTAAAATAGTCATAATAATTCATTTGAAAGTTAAGTAAATAATTTCTTTGTTCGATAGTACATTATCTGATGAGTTGCAAATCTGGTTAGTTGAGAATCTGGTGAATTGAGAATCTGGTGACTTGCTAATAAGCGTTTGCGTTCCCCCCATTGAGGGACCACAAAATAATGTTTTGAAAACGCAAATTAAGGTTCATATTAACCTTAATTTGCGTATTCAAAACATTATTTTGTGATTATTATATTTTTAGTGAAAAATATATAATTTGATCATTTTTTATTTATTTATACAAGAGGCATAAGAATGGATGAAATATTTGATGAGTAAAAAAAACAGCACATCTCTGCTCAGGTGATATAATACAGGATAGTTCATACTTATTCCATATATAGGTACATAGTCCGGTTTCAATCAATATGTACATAGAACTTTTATTTGGATTACATTACCTACTCCAAATAAAAGCATTTTCATTTTTGACAGAACTTATGGTAGATTTTTTTTTACCATAACTAAACGCCCCGGTTTGCCTATGGTATTTCATTTTACAAAAACAATTAAAAGCTTCACCAAAGTATTTTTTTATTAAATACAAATTCCATACTGCCATGATAGTACTTACTAACTCCATACTGCCATGTCATAGGACTGCAGGTACTCCGACTAGTACCTAAATAGTTATCTGTGGTAGGGCAGGCAGGTAGGGTAATAGGGTAATACGGTAATTTATTTTATTTTATTATACTAAGCATTATTTTCTTTCTGTGTTTTTAATTAGCTAAGTGATGTCAAATATTAATAAAAAATAATATCAACAAACGTTCACTTGTTTTACTTTTATGTTATGTTTATTAAAAATTTGTATCAACAAACAGTCACTAGAAAAATCCTGCTGTGTGGTCACCCCTATCTTAGTATTTCTTCCCAGGAATTCGATTAATATTTGTGATAAAACGGTACATTTTTTTATACTGTTTAGTAAAGTAATCGTTAGTAAAAATATTTTACTAAAGGCTAGACTGTAGCATTCGTCTATTTAATTTCCGAATCCTACGTAAATTGATTTTTCTTATGATAAACGTTTCAATTGAGGGACCACCTTAAATCGATTGTAGCTTTTGAATGGCTTCTTTTACAAACTAGAGGTTGAAATAGCAATCGTTCAAGTACTTTTACTAACGCTAGACCCATAAGTAAATTTCAAATTCCATTGGCGTCTCCACTCAAGGTGACCTTATGGTGATCGATTGAGGGACCACCTTCCGCATACTAGTTCTTTTTATTCTATGAACAGGAATGGTTGATATTCCATATATAGTTTTACAAATCTTTTACTAAGAGTAGTCGTTTATAGCAGTTGTAAATGTTAACTATGTTTTGAGATATGGATGCCGGTCAGTCACGACTGAGGGACCACCTTTAACCGATTGTAACTTTTGAGTGGCTACTTTTACAAATAAAAGGCTGAATTTACAATTGTTTGAGAACTTTTACTAAAGGCTGACGCATTCAAAAGCTCAAAATTCAAATGTGGTCCCTCAATGGGAACGTAAACCTAATAAGCACCAATTGAGCACTAATTATTTACCAAATATGGAAGCGATTGGCGTATAAACATCATAATTCGGCAAATATAAATGTTCCACTTCTGTTTTTTTTTACGAAATGAATCACATATAAGAGCACTAATTATTTGTATACTTAAAATAGATGATGTAGCATGTCCCCTTATTCGGCGCTCATGGTGATCCTGCTGAAAGGAGCGTGACTACCGCCGGACCACCTTCAAAGTTGATTTTCTCGAAAACTACTAAGGCACTAATTTTGTTGTTCGGGCACTAATTAGCACCAATTGAGCACTAATTATTTACCAAATATGGAAGCGATTGGCGTTGGTGGTCCTGCGTGAATATCAGGTTGGCGGGTGTAATTTTCAGAAATGGTCGAAATATATCAAAAGATTTAGTACCTAATTAGTACCTAATTGTACCACTAGTGAAATAATTTGTACCTCGTGGGATCGCAAGTTATTGCAATAGTTTTATACACCCGCCATTCTGATGTCAGCTTGGCGGGTGTATTTTTGTGTAGCCGAGATTACTGAGAAGTTAGTTATAAAACATACATGGATATTTAGTACCTAATTGGTACCTCTCTAAACATACCTTAAGCAAAAGAAATCTCATCGGAATTCGGCAGAAATTGAAAAATGGTTTTTTTTATACAGAGTGTTACAATATGTTGCTTGTTTGACACAAGAAACACAACAGAGGAAACCGGGGATACTTGACTATAGGGATACTTAGCATCAGGGGGAATGACAGCTCATTTCACGGTGAGTTTTTTACAGAATAGACCGCAGCAGGTCTCGTTCCACCGGCTGGCCGGGATGTCATTTAGATGCCTGAAAACACATGACGTTAAAATTTATTTGAAAAAGGTATGTAGGTATATTCACAGATGAATTTTCATTAAAAAAAATCTGCCTCTTGATCACGTTACACACTAAATCATGAATGGCAATCAAAGGTCTTAGTAGGTATCTTAAATATTAGTTTACATTCATTATAAGCGAATTGGCCATAATTTTGACATCTGTTTGCAGATAGCCGACCTGAGTCTCTTCTTTTCCTATATTCTTATTTAAGTACTTATATGAAATAATGTTTATCTTCAAATTCACTTAGGTACTATTTCTAGCCATATTTATGGTAAATAGAAAACCCTCAATTTTTTTTTATAAAATTTCACTGTTAATAACAAAATAAATATAATTATACACAAAATGCAACTTGGCCACTGAGTACCTACGCAGCACCTGCACATGGCGTAGACTGCTCAGCTTCAATAAAATTCTGTCACAATATGCTAGAAATCATTTTCATTTACGGAAAACGCCGATCGGCGTCAGTGTTTCAATATGAGATGCGTCCGAGGCCTATCTGCATTATTCCTTTAGACCGCCCGCCCGTACGTAATAAGGGCGATTTTTTGACCCGCCTTGAATGGGTTAGTACAGCCCGATTCAAACTTAATGGCGGGTCGGAACATGAGCGAGTCGCTGCGCAGTAACTAATTCATAGATCAGCGGGGGTGAGGGGTGGGGTACTACGCAATGAGTAAGAGCAACTAACTTCGGAGCCGCCATTAACTTTGAATCGAACTATACCTGTTTACGAAGAATAAACTAGCTCTTTCTGAATAGATGAGATAAAAAACATTTTTTTGTTTGATATATTCAGTCAAGTACACGATAATTATGTAAAGCTATTATTAAATGGATATTAGAACCTTGAAAATTTGCAGCTTACAGCTTCACATAGAACCATTTCCTATGCAAACTGAACCTATAATCTGGTTGTTCTTTCACTTTTAGAACCATATTGTAGAACTGCAAGTGGCATAGAAATGAAAACAATCATTATTTTGTTCATGTAGGTGAAGTGAGCTGTCATTCCACCTGATGCTAAGTATCCCTATAGTCAAGAATCCCCGATTTCCTCAACTGGTACGAGAGCTCATGACCAAAATTTTTACCTCATCGCTTTACGACCAAAACCGTATAAAATCTTTTGCTTATTCTGAATCAAAAACCCCTTTTTGAGAACTTCTCCACGTCTCGCCTGACCTGCCCGCTTTTTCAATAATGTGAAAAAAAAAATCCGAACTGTATCATAGTAATTTGCCTGATTTTCGGAATGTAGTTGAACGATAGGTTTTAGATACCAAAAACACAATTTTCAGACCAGTAGCATCACACGTACCAAGGAGGCCATTCGAGGAAATAAAAAATTACGCATAAAGCCATAGCCAACAGTCTGAAAATCTTGTTTTCAAGTGAACATTGGTCAGTTGATGCGAATAAATAATTTTTCAGAAGTGTGAGCAACTTATGTGTTACATCCATTTTTAAAGTGTTGAATTTTTTTTCCAGTGGGTAACATAGGATGTCTGTCTGTCTGAAAACTCTTGGGCATGAACAAAAAAGTTGCCCAAATGTAGAAAAAAATTATATCAGGCAAATTTTGTGTATCATACTACTAATCAGACAACTTTTCCATAATCAGAAATGATGAAAAAATCGTATTGCGGAGTATTTACGTACGATTATCATAGAGCTAACCCGAAACCATCGAATTGATATTGAAGGAGTTTTTAAATAAATTGGTCAAAAGGAAACTGAAATAATGTTTGAAAAATGCAGCTTAATGAATAAAAAAACATCGTTTTAATCATTGTCGGACACATCATCGTTGTCGTAAGCTTCGATCAACAAATTGTTGATCAAAGGTCGTAACAGATAGGAGCGTAACAAGCACCGCGCGTTAACCGCGGGCGACTCCAAAACGTTCTTTTCCTTTTTGGAATTATATGTAACATTTAAAATGTCTGAAAACCGGTTTTTGGTAACCATACAAAAGATTAATTTTAAAAAAATTGAATCAGGTTGCTAAAGAGACAGGTTGAAATTTTTTTTTTTTTTTTTTTTTTTTTTTTTTTTTATTTATTAGGGACAAAAAACAGTTACATGTTAAGGTTAAAAATTATGAGTCGTAACACAAAAAGGTAAACATATAACCCACACCATTGTCCACGAGTTAATAGATGAATAAATCAGGAACGGAAATGTATTCACAATATTATCTTGTTATGTTTAACTGAATTTAAAAATTATTGATTATTGATAGGTTAAGATTGTGGTGAAAGAGTATTTATAGCTAGTGTTTTAAATTTTTTACTTGAAAGAGAGAAGACATCTATGTCCATGAAGTGCGTGTTATAGGTTTCAACAAGTTGACGAAGAGGCACTCGTGCCCCGGCGTTAGTCCTGCATGAATCAACGTGGAACAGCCGGGGCACGCGCGCTGCCCGTCTGATAACAGTTCTAGGCACTGTATAGCGCAACTTATTTGTGATTTCAATACAGTCAAATCTATTGTTACACAAACCATGTAGCATCATGGCCACCAAAAGTAATCGCCGAGATTCTAAACTTAAGATATTAAATTGCAGTAACAATTCCGTGTAAGGAATCCTTGAATGATAACATTTATAGTTTACAGTACGTAAAAACTTTTTCTGTACTAATTCCAATTTAATGTTATATTTGATGTAGAACGGATTCCAAATAGGAATCGCGTATTCTAATTGAGATCTTATCAACGCTTTATATAGTAGCAAAAAAGTAGAGGGTCGCACGAAGTCTTTCGAGGATCTCATGACGAAACCATACATCCGAAAGGCTTTATTTATGATGTTCTCTATATGCAAATCAAAGTGCAAACACGAATCAAATGTCACACCAAGGTCGCGCACGGATTCCACCACATTTAAGTGATGGCCATTCAGTATATACGAACAATTATGTTTGTTTTTGTTTTTAGTAATAGATATACTATGACATTTCGGAAGGCTAAGAAAGAGTTTGTTTTCTTTGCAGAAGTTATCAAGTCTGTGCAGGTCCTCTTGGAGCAGTAGGCAGTCTTCGAATTTATGGCAAGCTTTGTAAACTTTTACATCATCCGCGTACAACAAAAAGTTGGAATGAATAAAACACTGCTTTATATCGTTTATAAAGAGGATAAAAAGCAAAGGACCCAAAATAGACCCTTGAGGAACGCCAGACTTGACAGTCACAATTTCAGATTCAAAGCCATTAATAACGACCTTTTGTGACCTGTTATAAATATATGATGCAAACCATCGAAGTAAATTGCCTCGAATACCATTGTAGGCAAGCTTTTCCAAAAGGATTGAATGATCCACCTTGTCAAAAGCCTTGCGAAAGTCAGTGTACACAGCGTCTACCTGGACTCTCCTATCCATATTTTCAAAAAGGAAGTTAGTGAATATCATTAAATTGGTAGTTGTCGATCGCCGTTTAACAAATCCATGTTGTTCAGGTATAATAAGGCTATGTAATTGAGGGTAAAGAGCACTGTGCACAAGTCTCTCAAAAAGCTTCGACAAGGTGGAAATAATTGATATGGGACGATAATTCTCCACATTCTCCTTATCTCCACTTTTATAAACAGGTGTAACAAATGCTCGCTTCCACACGGTGGGAAAGACACCTTTCTGTAGACATTTGTTGAAAATTGAGTACAACGCAGCATAGATATTATCGGCTGTTTTTATAAAAAAGACCGGTGGAATACCATCGGGGCCAGCTCCCTTAGAAGGGTCCAGTGATTTGACTGCTCGGTGTATTACTTCTTTTGCGAGGTAAATATCGGGTATACAGACAGAGCTATCCTGATATTTGTCCGATGGTTCCCAAGTGTCAGGATCAAATGTAGATGGTTCATAGACAGATGCAAAAAAAGTTGAAAATAAATTGCATATATCAGTAGGGCTATCAGACAGGGTATTTTTCAGATACATACTGGCTGGGTAGTTATTCTTACCCTTTCTGCTGGCTACATATGTCCAAAAATACTTAACGCTTTTAGGTATACTATCTTCGACTGAATTAATATAGTTTCTAAAACAAATACCAGATTCATCCTGAAATAATTTACGGTAACTTGAGTAGTGATTATAGTCGCACTGGTTTTGATACAATTTCCACTTTATCCACGCACGTTCCTTACTTTTAAAGATACGGATCAAAGAGGGTGTAAACCAAACAGGAAAATGTGAATTTTTTACTCGCGTTAGTGGAACGTGTTGTCTAATTATCCCATACAATGTATCATAGAACGTGTTGACTGCCGGTTCAGCAGCCAGATGAGCGAGTTTTGTATCCCAATCTATAGAAGCGAGTTCTGCATTAATTTCGGGATAATTAGCCTTATGATAGTTGTACCTAGGTACGGAACGGCATTTCATAGGAGCAAATTGCATGTTGAGATCAACAAACACAGAAAAAGGAGGATGGTGTGTGTCAGCCGGAAGAAGTGACGTACAGGGTACAGTCTGACAGTCAATGTTGGAGATAAACAAATCAAGTATACGTCCGAGATTATTTCTAGTCTTATTGTATTGTGAACCGTTAATCAATGACATGAAGTTTGATATTAGCTGGCCGCTAGATGTTGTTGCATCTGCCACTGCAACATTACCCTGATCCAACCATTTTATATCGGGCAAGTTGAAATCTCCGACGACAAAAAATGACTCAGTAGTAGAATTATTAGCAATCAGATGTAACATGTCTAAATATTGCCTGTATATTGCATCAGTAGTTCGAGGTGGTAAGTACCCTACACTGATGACGTGGTATTTATTAGAGTGGGATGCTGGTAACCGAACCACAAGCTGTTCGACGCAAGCATGGGTAAACTGTTTCACAATCATAGTCGGACGCAGCCCACGAAGTGTGGCTATTAAGACACCCCCACCCTCACGTTTATTTGTCGCAGATCGGTCACGATCACATCTGAAGATTGTGTAGCGATCATCAATAAACTCGCCATCGTGAATGCTAGGAATGAGCCAGGTTTCAGTAAGTATGATAACATCATAAGAACACGACAGGATGCTCATATAAAGCGTGTGCAACTTCGTACGAATACCTCTACAGTTTTGGTAATATATCAGAAAATTGTTAGTAGCCATAGATAACAACTATTGTTAACGCATAAACCAATTAGTACAGCAACATGAAGCATAACGCTTAACAGTTTGACCTTCCAAATACAGTAGAGCCAGAAATTATTACTGTTCGTTTTCTTATTGGCCTTTAATGATGCTGTATTCAGCGTGACCATAAGATAAGATATTAGACGCACCATATTACAAATAAAAAAACATAATTGAAAGGGTAGATAACCGATAATATAAAAAACTAAGGTATATAAAACTAATAGCATAAAGACATGGATGAATGACTCATTCATAAATAAAAACAAAATGTATACATAGGTCGATGTAGATCGAAGAAATGAACACGTCATACATCTAAATTGCCCACTAGGCATAGTGTTAAGCATTAGCCTTCTCATTTGCAATAATCTTTTTGAGATCACTTTCGGAGCGCACAGCAAAGGCCGCCATCCCATCTCTCTCACGTACAAGGATCGTAGCATTCTTAATCCATACATATTTGAAACCACGTTTTCCAGCGACTTCCTTACACATACGAAATAAGGCCTTATTTTTTAAAGTCAGATGTTCGTTAATATAAACCTGTAATGAAGCGCCTGAAATCCCCAATTCGTCGGATTTGAGACACTTCTTTTTACGGTAGGCGCTTAGTAAGTTGTCACGAAGAATCCGTGATTTCAATTTTACTATTACATTTTTAGGCTTGATATCTCCTTGCCGTGCGTGGGGCACCCTATTAATCGATATAATGTCATGCTGAGATACAGGAAAGCCTACAGCCGTTCCTATAGACTGGGCTATAGTAAGCAGATTTTCATTGCGCTTATCAGGCAAGTTACATATTTCTATGTTACACTGGCGTGCATGCTGATCCATTGCGTCGATTTTCGCTTCCAATACTGCGACGGCGCGCTCACTATTACAGTTTTCCAGGTCACATAGACGCCTTTCATAACCTTTACGCTCACGTTCCAGTTCCTCTTGACAGTTTTGAAAATGCGCTCAGGCAACATATGACCCGCAAAATGTTTGAAATTAATTTTTCATAATAAAATGACGAAACCAATTACATTTTTAATATCAGACATATTGTGATAAAACCGTATGCCTATTTTTTTTGTCATAGCAAAAATGGACCTCCATCCAGTCGGGCTCAGAACCGTCTAAACTAACGATTTTTTACGGTATAGGCCGTAAAACGATGCGACATGGTTTTGGTCGTGGGCTCTCGTACTCTTTGTGTCAAACAAGCAATATATCTGTAAAAAAATTACACTCTGTATAAAAATATGAATTTTTCAATTTCTTCCGAATTCCGATGAGATTTCTTTGACTTGAGGTATGTTTAGAGAGGTACCAATTAGGTACTAAATATCCATGTATGTTTTATATCTAACTTCTCAGTAATCTCGGCTACACAAAAATACACCCGCCATTCTGATATCAGAATGGCGGGTGTATAAAACTATTGCAATAACTTGCGATCCCACGAGGTACAAATTATTTCACTAGTGGTACAATTAGGTACTAATTAGGTACTAAATCTTTTGATATATTTCGACCATTTCTGAAAATTACACCCGCCAACCTGATATTCACCAAACCACCACGCACGGTGTTCGTCAGTAGATTCTTAACTCGAGATTTCTCCCGTCGAAAGGATCCCGTTAGTGACTGTATTTTTTTCTTCAAGTCTTTGACGGAATGTTGACTTGCTGTGATATTTGACGCCACGCGTCTTCCCTTTTACATTTATTGTAATAATCATGTCAGAATGTTTAAAGTCCCACAACACTGTTATTTTCATAAAGTTGAACAAGTTCACGCAGTGATTCGGTATTGGCCTCCATGATGCATGCGCGCAACGCAAACGACACCTGTCCCCGTCCACACGGAGCGCACGGCTCGTACTGAGGCGGCGTTCGCAACGATCGTATGGCGCGAATGCTCACTGTGAGCACACACGTCCACACAGTCCGAGGCATGCGAGACGAACCATTCGTGTCGCACGCCTCGCGATGTCTGTACGCGGCTTAATGTTTTTCAAGTTTGCTATGACACATCAGCTGAACGTTAGGGTCGGGGCACACTTGCCGAACGTTCCGCGGCGGAACGTTCGGTTGATACGCTCCTAATGTTTTTCAAGTTACCTATGACACATCAGCCGAACGTTACGTCGGTTCATGATCAAGCGTCACAAGACGCGACGGAACGCGACCGAAAGTTCGGCGACGGAAAGTTCCGCAGGCGTAGTGGAACGTTCGGTCGGTGGATCTCGGCCAGTGTTTCCACTATAAAGGAATTTTGACCCATTTTTAGAAAAAAATTGCAAACAATAAATATGGCTTAGGGATATTTGGAATTTTTGGGAAAAATTGAACTTGAGTTGATAGCCCTTTGTTTATAGTACGTAGCAACCAATATCTTCTATCAACTACTTAACTTAACTTGATTAAAGGGGATTCCCTCAAACTCGTAATGAATGTAATTCACTAATTCGTCTAATTTTAGTTTAGGTACCATTATTGTTAATTGTACTTTTACCGTGGCTAAAAACGACTGTATCGGAAATAATGAATATTTTGTAATCTCGTCAATTTAATGGATGTTTTGTAGGTAGGTATTGCTATAAAATTGAAAAAATCCTTAAACCAAGGAATTTTTATATTTTTTTAGGGAATTTGACGGATAATTCATTAAGAAACTGGGGAAAAATTAAAAACTTAAGTGGAGACACTGATCTCGGCGACGGCGCGGCGCGGCGTGGCAAGAGAAGAGCGGCAACATCGCGTTCCTGCCTACCTGCCTGCGCGGCGAAGCCGGCCCTCCGCCCTGGCGATGGCGTGGCCCTGCGCGCTAACGCGATTAAAAAGGAGTGGAATAAAATTAGTTGGCATGAACTAAAATTCACACACTTCAGCTGCAAAAACAGTACTTTTTTTTATTTTGCTTATATCTCGAAAACGGTGCGTCCTAGCGCAAAAATAATGGAAATTTCGACCCCCTATGCAACACGTAAACCCATGTACCTCTACACATAGGTAATATTTTATTATAATATATTTTCCGTACAAAAAGTTAAAAATTCCATACAAAACACGTCAAGGCTGCCCCCCAAGCGCGCCTCTGGCTCTATAAAAATTCACGGGGTAGAGCAAACAAGTATCATGTGGTGTCGCGACGCGATTGTCGAATTCGATTTTAGATGTCAATTTTTTTTTATATTTAGAGATATTTTTCCGCAGAATAGCTTTTAGATTCTCATAGACAAAAGTAAGGAATTTTAGTGATAGTTTAGTTTAGTTCGGTGTACAAGAGAATCGGCACCACTGACCTGCAAATTGAATTTCGCGGGCTACCTTGGCGCATCCCCGTTGTGTCACTTTAGTCTATTTCAGAATGGGAAATCCTCGTTTGACAGGACTAAACTAAATTTTGGTTATTTTTAGTCTAGTTTAGCGGCATTTGTGACAAGAGAATCGGCACCAAATTTAAACTAAAATTAGACGAATTACATTCATTACAACTTTACGAGTTTTAGGGAATCCGCTTTAATCAATCGGTGGGGGTGGTGCCATACGCTTGAGTAGTACATTGGGTGCTACCTACTATAAACAAAGAGCTACCAACTCAAGTTCAATTTTTAAAAATAAAATATCGCTAAACCATGCTTATTATTGGCATTTTTTCCTAAAAAAGGGAGAAATCCCAAAAAGTGGAAACACTGTGACGACGACGGAACGTAATTTTCCGTCGCGTAATGCGCCGAACTAAACGCCGCCGATCGTTCGGCGCGTTTGGTGTGTCATGCCAACCGAATCTACGACCGATAGTTCCGTCGCCGAACCTTCTGCCGCGAAACGTTCGGCAGGTGTGGCGCGACCCTTACGTCCATAGAAATGCAAGCAAACATGACGCGACGGAACGTTTCGCCGCGGAACGTTCGGCAGGTGTGGCGCGACCCATAGGGTGGCGCCACACCTGCCGAACGTTCCGTCTCGGAAAGTTCGGCGACGGAACTATCGGTCGTAGATTCGGTTGGCATGACACACTATACGCGCCATACGGTCGGCGGCGTTTAGTTCGGCGCGTTACGCGACGGAAAATTACGTTCCGTCGTCGTCACAGTGTTTCCACTTTTTGGGATTTCTCCCTTTTTTAGGGAAAAATGCCAATAATAAGCATGGTTTAGGGATATTTTATTTAAAAAAATTGAACTTGAGTTGGTAGCCCTTTGTTTATAGTAGGTAGCACCCAATGTACTACTCAAGCGTATGGCACCACCGATTGATTAAAGGGGATTCCCGTAAAGTCGTAATGAATGTATTTCGTCTAATTTTAGTTTACATTTGGTGCCGATTCTCTTGTCAAAAATGCCGCTAAACTAGACTAAAAATAACCAAAATTTAGTTTAGTCCTGTCAAACGAGGATTTCCCATTCTGAAATAGACTAAAGTGACACAACGGGGATGCGCCAAGGTAGTCCGCGAAATTCAATTTGCAGGTCAGTGGTGCCGATTCCCTTGTACACCGAACTAAACTATCACTAAAATTCCTTACTTTTGTCTATGAGAATCTAAAAGCTATTCTGCGGAAAAATATCTCTAAATTTAAAAAAAAAAATTGACATATCTAAAATCGAATTTGACAATCGCGTCGCGACACCCTGAGGCGACATCACATGGTACTTGTTTGCTCTACTCCGTGAATTTTTATAGAGCCAGAGACGCGCTGGGGGGCAGCCTTGACGTGTTTTGTATGGAATTTTGAACTTTTTGTACGGAAAATATAAAAACATATTACCTATGTGTAGAGGTACATAGGTTTACTGGTTGCAAAGGGGGTCGAAATTTCCATTATTTTTGCGCTAGGACGCACCGTTTTCGAGATATAAGCAAAATAAAAAAAGTACTGTTTTTGCAGCTGAAGTGTGTGAATTTTAGTTCATACCAACTAATTTTATTCCACTTCTTTTTAATCGCGTTAGCGCGCAGGGCCACGCCAGGGCGGAGGGCCGGCGGCGCCGGGCAGGCAGGCAGGCAAGAACGCGATGTTGCCGCTCTTCTCTTGCCACGCCGCGCCGCGCCGCCGCCGAGATCAGTGTCTCCACTTAAGTTTTTAATTTTTCCCCAGTTTCTTAATGAATTATCCCTCAAATTCCCAAAAAAAAAATGGTTTAAGGATTTTTTTCAATTTTATAGCACTAAACACCTACAAAACTTCCATTAATTGACGAGATTACAAAATATTCATTAATTTCCGATGTCGTTTTTAGCCACGGTAAAAGTACAATTAACGATGACATGGTAAACTAAAATTAGACGAATTACATTCATTACGAGTTTGAGGGAATCCCCTTTAATCAATCGGTGAAGCCATAGTTAAGTAGTAGGTATATTGGTTGCTACTATAAACAAAGGGCTATCAACTCAAGTTCAATTATTCCCCAAAATTCCCAAAATCCCTGTCAAAATAAAATATCCCTAAACCATATTAATTGTTTTCATTTTTTTCTAAAAATGGGTCAAAATTCCTTTATAGTGGAAACACATGTGCATCTGGACTGAGGGCCCATTTTTTTTTTTCTTGCGGAACAAGTTGAAACTTATAGGGAATTTAGTTAAAAATTAGTAAAACTTGAAGCAATGGTTCATAAATTTCTTAAACGTGAATTAAAACTTTTATGAACAAATGACTTGGGCTCTCAGTCCAGACGCTTGCGTAAAGTGGCATGGCCTAGATCTCAGAAAGTACTATCTCTGGGTCAATAATTTTTATTTCAGAATTTAGTTAAGAATTTCTTAAATCTTTTAAGAAATTTCCAGCTCGCTAGAATATGATGTTACAGATTTATGGCGGTTTAACTGGGTCCCTCAGACTGTACTGAGGAATCTTCAAAATATGAGTTAAACTGTCGAAATACGTAAATATGCCTTTTACATCTTATAGTTGAACATCTCTGTGAATTAGTTAAAAAGAAATAATGGCTCAAAAGTTATTGGTTGAAAAGTAAATGAAAGTCAAATTTTCTCAAAACGTCTGAACTGAGAGCCCAATGTTTTCGGCTTTATTGACTAGGCTCAACCTCATAGATTTATTCAAATGAGACCAAGTATTTTTACTATATTTTTACTAAAATTTGACATAATTATTGTCCGTTGTTCTAAATGCCATATTTAATGAGAAAACGCATTATTAATTTTTATATAGAAACATATTTGGTAGGGTGACCATAATGCTCTTCTCAAGTACAAAATAAAAGAATTCAAAATAAGTTTGTAAAGCGCAGTCAGAAAGTCATAAATAAGCTAAAACCATATATTTACTTCTTTTTTTTTAACAAGGGATTTTGACTTTTATTTACACACACGTATTTACATGATTTAAAAACAAACAGACTTAAAATAATATTATTAATATGTAAAAGTATATAAAAGAAGGGGAGGGGAACAATCATAGGGCATCAAAAAATTCGTTTGCATCGCTGTCAACAGGAAAACTGCCCAAAAGACTGGCAGCATTGCCACGTTGTATAGCAATACTGATTCTTTGGCCGAAGAATAGGCCAGCCTTCTGGTCACGTGAAGAGTCGACCAACCGTTTGGCGATGTCTTGAAAAACAAAGTGGGCACCCGGACCCCATGGTTCTAGTGTTTCAACCCCAATTACAACCCCCTATATTTACTTATAACTTAAACTCACATTTTACATTTTATAGGTTTATACTATGAGATACTATCTTAACACTTTGAAGGACAGTGTACATACACCCATAGGCGTCATAACAATAAAATTCGTCACCCGCCGCGCCGCCAGACGCTCGTACGATTCGCTCGGCGAATTTCGCCGGTCACCCCGCCCGCGCCGCGCCATTCGCCGCTACGCGTGGCATGAGTAGTACCTTTCAATACATTTATTTTAGTCGCAAGACGCTTCGCCGTTCGCACTGCGCGAATATTCGCTTTAGCGAATGTCCCGTGGCCAGGCGGTAAGATAACTCTTTAGTATATCTACCTGCGGTTTTCAGCCCCTCTTTTTCATAGCTTAAGGGGTTTGAAGATTTTGGCCCTAAAATCAGCCACCATCTTTATTAACTAAAATATGATCTATACATGATGCAATTATGTTTTCATAGTTCAATATACTTACCTGAAGAAAAAAAAAAACGTAATGGGAACATCAAACTAATAAAAAGGTTTTAATTTAACTATTAATAGTCAAGGATCATTCGTCTAAGTAAATTTGAACTTTGTTGTCAAACAGTTAAACATAATTTTCAATACAACACTCTCGTTAGATCATTCGTCTAAGTAATTTGAACTTTATTGTCAAACAGTTAAACATAATTTTCAATACAACACTCGTTTGGGCGTTAGGTATTTTCGTTTCGGAATTTCTGGATTCGGTCTCCACGGTCAAGGCCCCCGATAGAAGCTATGCAATAGCTTAAAAAAAAAATCCTTGTTTCAGGGTTCAGTTTCGACTTAAATTTTGGTGAATAACTCCAAAACGTGACGCTTTAGGATATTATGTTATATCACATTTTTTGTTTGTATGAGTGTCCTCTATCTAAATATATAATTTTCGATTATCACCGCGAATCAGAAAATAAATCAAAATGGCGGCCTCACGTTAGGGCCACCCTCCATACAAAAATCTTCAAACCCCTTTCTATAAAAAACGAAAATTAAAATAATATGATACTGTAGCGGTTAGACCGCCACATACAAACTACGAAGCAAAAAGACATGACGTCACACAATTCCTACATCGCGCAGTTAGAGTTTACCGAGCGAAAAACATAGATAAGACTATCCGAAATCAACATATGGGCAGTTGCCCGCCAGATATAACAACCCGTCTGGTTGGAGGATCCTCCCTTTTCTATGGTGGATGAGTGAACTTTACACCCTGTTCCTCATACCCCTAAAATACGATTATTATTTTGATGCCCTATGATTGTTCCCCTCCCCTTCTTTTATATACTTGTACATATTAATAATATTATTTAAGTCTGTTAGTTTTTAAATCATGTAAATATTTACGTGTGTGTAAATAAAAGTCAAAATCTCTTGTTAAAAAAAAAAAAGTAAATATATGGTTTTAGCTTATTTATGACTTTCTGACTGCGCTTTACAAACTTATTTTGAATTCTTTTATTTTGTACTAGCGTTTTCCCGCGGCTTTGCTCGCGTGGTATTCGGAAAACCAAGGAAACGTACTACCGGGATAAAAAGTATCCTTTGTCCAGGTTATAAACTATTTTCGCCTTATAAAAATCCTAATAGTAACATAACGTAATGATTGAATGCTATCGTGAATTCATGAAACTTTTTGTTAGGTTACTGCTCAGAAATTGTGCACAACGTGTAATGTTAGAAATTGAGAGAAGACTTGTAAAGCTTGAGACTAAGTAATAACAGCCGCACAGGTCCACCCATCAGATTAAGTTACGATTGCCGGGGTTGGTCTGTGGATGGGTGACCATCTTGACATACCGAGACTCCTCCGTGCCTCGGAAAGCACATTTAAGCCGTTGGTCCCGGCTGCCATGGATGGATCTTTGACAGTTGTTACGGGTCGTCAGAAGCCCGAAAGTCTGATAACCAGTCTTACCAAGGGGTATCGTAATACCCAGTAACTCGGTTGTGGAGGTCAGGTAGGCAGTCGCTCCATGTAAAATAATGGTATTCAGCTGCATCCGGTTACACTGGGAGCCGACCCTAACATAATTGGGAACAGGCTAGGCAGATTGATTGTCTAATAATTGAAATACTATATATCGTGATTTCATGCAAGCCTAGTAATTTCTGTTAGGCTAGGTTAGGTACTGCTCAGAAATTGTGCACGTGTCATCAACAGAATACCGTCTTGAACTTCATTTGCAGCGCCACCTATCGGGCCCAATTATGAATAGCAAATTTAAAAAAATAGATGTCGTTGCGATGCAAATACAATATGTCAACCATTCCCACCCATTATTATTTATTTTCGGTTTTAAGTAAGTATTAATACTGTGTTTCAAGTTAATCGGACCTCGCATAAAAAATCTTTCATACAAACTTTGACACCCTCAATCCCCGTTTAGGGGGTAGCTTAGAAAAACTAAAAATGACAGACTATATGATTTACTTAGATAAGTATTCGTGCCAAGTTTCAAGTCTATTAACTCAAGGAATAAGATTTTGCATACAATCGAAATCCCCCCTTTTCACCCCCTTAAAAGTCGATTCTTTAAAAACCCTTTCTTAGTGCTCCCCTACGTTATATGAGGAAGCTGTGTGCAAAATTTCACGTTCCTAGTCCCTCGACTCAGTCAGTCATAGACTTAAGAAGAGCATTATGGTCACCCTACCAAATATGTTTCTATATAAAAATTAATAATGCATTTTCTCATTAAATATGGCATTTAGAACAACGGACAATATGTCAAATTTTAGTAAAAATATAGTAAAAATACTTGGTCTCATTTGAATAAATCTATGAGGTTGAGCCTAGTCAATAAAGCCGAAAACATTGGGCTCTCAGTTCAGACGTTTTGAGAAAATTTGAGTTTCATTTACTTTTCAACCAATAACTTTTGAGCCATTATTTCTTTTTAACTAATTCACATCAGAGATGTTCAACTATAAGATGTAAAAGGCATATTTACGTATTTCGACAGTTTAACTCATATTTTGAAGATTCCTCAATACAGTCTGAGGGACCCAGTTAAACCGCCATAAATCTGTAACATCATATTCTAGCGAGCTGGAAATTTCTTAAAAGATTTAAGAAATTCTTAACTAAATTCTGAAATAAAAATTATTGACCTAGAGATAGTACTTTCTGAGATCTAGGCTATGCCACTTTACGCAAGCGTCTGGACTGAGAGCCCAAGTCATTTGTTCATAAAAGTTTTAATTCACGTTTAAGAAATTTATGAACCATTGCTTCAAGTTTTACAAATTTTTAACTAAATTCCCTATAAGTTTCAACTTGTTCCGCAAGAAAAAAAAAAATGGGCCCTCAGTCCAGATGCACATTGGAAACACTGGCCGAGATCCACCAACCGAACGTTCCACTACGCCCGCGGAACTTTCCGTCGCCGAACTTTCGGTCGCGTTCCGTCGCGTCTTGTGACGCTTGCTCATGAACCGACGTAACGTCCGGCTGATGTGTCATAGGTAACTTGAAAAACATTAGGAGCGTATCAACCGAACGTTCCGCCGCGGAACGTTCGGCAAGTGTGCCCCGACCCATAGGTACAAATTTTTTCAAAACTAGTACACAAAATAGCACTAAACGGGTACTAAATATACGTGGTAGAATCTTTCAATTACAAGAGTTGGTCCCGTCATTATGATGTTTATAAAAAAATGGGCCTCAGTCCAGCTGCACATCCAAGCAGCATCCTTCAAATTACAGAGGATCTCATTTAGAGGCAGAAAAGGCGCAAGAGGTTGCCACCGTGATCAGTATTGAAGTACATGACACTGTAGCGGTTACACCGCGACATAAAAACTACGCAGTAAAAGACATGACGTCACACAATTCCTGCATCTCACAGTTAGAGTTTACCAAGCGAAAAACATAGATAAGACTATCCGAAATCAACATACGGGCAGTTGCCCGCCAGATATAACAACCGTCTGGTTGGAGGATCCTCCCTTTTCTATGGTGGATGAGTGAACTTTACACCCTGTTCCTCATACTCCTAAATTGGTGACCCCGAGTATGAACGTCAACGCAGCCTTCGTGCAACTACTTCAGCGTGACGTCATCATCATCACTCCCGCAAGCTTTCGTGAGGCGAGTCACACAGCCAGCCAGCACCCACGGCTTCAACGGGTATCCTGACCACCAGCATGCAGCGAACGCGCATTCCTGGTCATCACCCTCAGCCACATCACCCCGACTCACTGGGGAATCACCGCAATCACCTCAATCACCTCAATCACCGCAATCACCACAATCGCCGCAATCACCGCAAACAGTTCCGACCCACCGTGAACTGTGCGGCACCCGGTTCCGACTCACTGGAACCACAATCACCATCGCCGCAATCACTGCAGACAGTTCCGACCGTGTGGCTGACACTGGCATGGCCACCATCAGGGATTTTAATTTTGATAACACAAAAAATTAGTCGATAATTTGTCGAAATTTGTCGCCAAATATCAGAATTTGTCGGTCACTGGTTCAAAAGTTAAAAGGGTTTCTAGGTGGCCAAGCTGGAGAGAGTCTCCCCAGCATGGCCCCATGAAGTTAGGGCACCTAGCGAAGATCTGTTTTCTCCCAAATTTAGTCGATAATTTGTCGAAATTTGTCGCCAAATTTCAGAATCTGTCGGTCACGGGTTCAGAAATTATAAGCGTTTCAAGGTGGCCGAGCTGGGGAGAATCTCCCCAGCTTGGCCCCGTTAAGTTAGGGCACCTAGCGAAGATCTGTTTTCTCCCAAATTTTGTCGATAATTTGTCGAAATTTGTCGCCAATTCACAGATTTTGTCGGTGTGTAATTAAAAAGATATTAAAGAAATCAATTTCTCCATACATTGGTACAAGCAAGTACAAAATACTTTATATAGTTTTTAGATAGTATCTATGATGTTATATGGTAGAATGTTTGTTTCGTCGAATCTGTTTCGAAGATAAGAGAAGAAAAATAGTAATACTTAGTTACGCAATGAGCTGATTGCACGCTACGCACGTCCTCCCGGGAGCCTGTGTCGTGAGTTTACTGCCTGCTTGCACGTCTTCCCCTTCCTTGCTTTCGTCTTTTTCACACATAGACGGCTGCGCATTTTTTTATTTTTTTTTATGCTGGCTGTATAGAATGTGCGTGTTTTCAACGTTTCATATTTTAAAATGTTTGCAAAAGGTACGATCATTTTAACGTATTAAGTAGGTAAATCATATATTGTTATTTTGGCAACAGAAATTTTAATATTCTAACGTTATAATTTCGTAAAACAGTTGCATGCGACTGTACATCTTGACACCAAATTTCATCTTGAGACCAAGAGCAAGGTTTAATGTTTTCAAAGAAGTTTAAGCCAATCTAACCTACTCATTTAAAACAGCAAAACATATATTAAATTGAGAATTTATCTCTATCTGATATTTCTAAGGACTTTAGACCAATAAAAGTAGAAGTATGTTACACAAATTAATATAAATATTTTTTCGTGGCAATTTTTCGTAAACTCTTCGATCTAGCCCTTGGACTATACCTTAAAAATGGAATTCATTATATCTTCTAAACTAAGACCCGACAAAATCTGTGTGTTGGCGACAAATTTCGACAAATTATCGACTAAATTTGGGAGAAAACAGATCTTCGCTAGGTGCCCTAACTTAACGGGGCCAAGCTGGGGAGATTCTCCCCAGCTCGGCCACCTTGAAACGCTTATAATTTCTGAACCCGTGACCGACAGATTCTGAAATTTGGCGACAAATTTCGACAAATTATCGACTAAATTTGGGAGAAAACAGATCTTCGCTAGGTGCCCTAACTTCATGGGGCCATGCTGGGGAGACTCTCTCCAGCTTGGCCACCTAGAAACCCTTATAACTTTTGAACCAGTGACCGACAAATTCTGATATTTGGCGACAAATTTCGACAAATTATCGACTAATTTTTTGTGTTATCAAAATTAAAATCCCTGATGGTGGCCATGCCAGTGTCAGCCACACGTTCCGACCCACTGTGAACTGAGCGGCACCCGGTTCCGACTCACTGGAACCACAGCTGGCACTGTGAAGCATCGCAAGATCCAAGACTCAGCCCACTATCGACCTCCGGTCTCCGGAGGGGAGTGATGTAGCGGTTACACCGCGACATAAAAACTACGCAGTAAAAGACATGACGTCACACAATTCCTGCATCTCACAGTTAGAGTTTACCAAGCGAAAAACATAGATAAGACTATCCGAAATCAACATACGGGCAGTTGCCCGCCAGATATAACAACCGTCTGGTTGGAGGATCCTCCCTTTTCTATGGTGGATGAGTGAACTTTACACCCTGTTCCTCATACCACCAAAACACTACAAAACGTCGGAAATAAAATAGAGCAAATAAAATTAATCGAAAACTTTATTGAACGCCACTGTTGATTACAGCACAATGTATCACAGCACTGGTGAATGCCTTCAGTCACGGTACTCCAGCTATGCTGCGAGTAGACGTCATATCTCAGCATTTCCGGAGTACTCGTTGCTTGCGGCCCTGCAAAGTCTTGCACACAATCAACAAATCTTCGTGCAGCACGTGTGTATTGTTATCTTGGGACACCCGCATCCGCAGCAGCCGCCACCGCAGCACCCGCCGCAGCAGCCGCCGCATCCGCCACAACACCCTCCGCAACAGCCTCCGCAACAGCCGCCGCAGCAGCCACCGCAGCCGCCGCATCCACCACAACCGCCACACCTGAAAAAACAAGTAGGTATACCTTAACACCAAATAGTAATATTGACCGCCCGTTTTGACAGTAAAAGTGGGTCGCCTAGGTTCTTGGGAAAAGACTTGTGCAGCAATTTTCTAGGCCACATCGGCCACCATGAATCGATGTCGTTGCAGCTGTTCCGAGAGCCTTAGGACAAAAGCGCGAGGGCCGTCAGTCGCTTACAAGGTCACGCCGCACGCCTCGTCACGATGCTCACTACAGAAATGTACTGGTGTGGTCTCTTTCACACGACGTCGACGTCTTGTCGTACGCAGCATTCAATTTGCTTTGCGTCGCGTTTCTAGTTATTTCGAACCATTCCAGCGTCAGGTTGTCCACTAGTGTCAAACGACCACTCGCGAGCAAAGACAGCGTCATCGTCCACTGCGGACGTATTGACCGCCAACGCGGCAACGCTATGCGTTACGTTCAGACTTCGATCGGAACGTTGACAAACGTATAAAATAGGAAACCCAAAGCTTCAGGCTTAAGTCTCCTATTTTATACGTTTGTGCGCGTTCAATAATGATAAACAAGGTACCAACTTACATTTTAATGAGTAGTTTAAAATGTCTATTGCAATTAATAAAATTTGTATGAAAGCTTCACCGACGGTGACAATATTATCCAACAGATATGGCGAAAGGTTTGCTTGTTTTTATTATCCTAAAAGTATTTTTCAATGTTTTTCTTACAATATACAGTTTTTATGGACTTTACGCGTATTTTCTACTTTTTTTCTTAATTTTTATATCGTTGTATACTACACGGTAGATTTGTAAAAAGTGATTTAATTTTGACACAGTTGGGTCGATGTCGATTTCAATTTGAGTTCTAGAACGCCAGAAAAAAAAATCATATGTATAAAAAAAGGTGTTGTTAGCCATTATTAAATAATTGTAAAGCCCCACAAAAGGAGGATGCTTAAAATAAACCCAGCTCCGGGGGAAAAGCGATATAATCTTAAATCATCAATAATAATAAGTACTAAAATAATAACCGGTTATGATCGTGATCCTTACTGGCAAACATATAAAAATTGCCAGTTTTATTATGCAGATTATGCAGTCGTCAATATAAAAAATTGATAATTAGTTTTAATTACTTTATTCAAAAATATGATGTTAAAATGCGAGCTTGGCTCATATTATATTTTTTTACAATGCTTAAAGTCGTTGAAAGTACTATGGATATATTTATTGTAACAGAAACTTCGAGAGTTCGACAACAAAATAGTCAGGATTTAACAGCACTTTCACGTAAAAATACCATTGTTAACAGCGATACTATGATATTGATTCGATAGTTTGGAGTCCTATATTATCGCCATCATCGCCATCTATACTGTCAATAATAATATATAATAGAACTTTACACCCTGTTCCTCATACCTCTAAAACAGTAAATAAAAAATCCCCGGGAACTATCTTTTTTATCTACTCGTCTAACAGATGTTTAGTTTACCTAAATAATGATATCAAAAACTTGATTCTATGACAATTGGTTTAAGAGATATTGGTGTTGGAATTGGAACATAAGTAATAATAATAATACATAAGTAATAATAATAATATATAATAGAACTTTACACCCTGTTCCTCATACCTCTAAAACAGTAAATAAAAAATGTTATAAATACACTTTGGTTTGATTTCACCTCTACTCCCAAAACTTCAAGTGTCCTCACGTGATTATATAATTATTGATAGTATAGATGGCGCTGATGGCGATCATATGGGACTCCAAACTATCGAATCAATATCATAGTATCGCTGTTAACAATAGTATTTTCACGTGACGATGCTGTTAAATCCTGACTATTTTGATGTCGAACTCTCGAAGTTTCTGTTACAATAAATATATCCATAGTACTTTCAACGACTTTAAGCATTGTAAAAAAATATAATATGAGCCAAGCTCGCATTTTAACATAATATTTCTGAATAAAGTAATTAAAACTAATTATATTTTTTTTTATATAGACGACTTCATAATCTGCATAATAAAACTGGCAATTTTTATATGTTTGCCAGTAAGGATCACGATCATGACCGGTTATTATTTTAGTACTTATTATTATTGATGATTTGAGATATCTCGCTTTTTCCCCGAAGCTGGGTTTTTTTTCTATGGAGCTTGAGCATTCTCCTTTAATCGAATTGTGGAGGGAGAGCAGTCTGTTATGCTGCGGTCACATGTGCGTCTATCGTGACAAAGCAATGCGTGCCGAAGCTTCGTATGTTTTGCTCGCTAAAAAGTTAACGCGCTAAGGCGGTGGTCACATTAGCGACTTCACCACGTTTATTATGTACCGCCACCGGGGCGATAAGTGCAACCAAGCCCGAATTATCGCAACGATAACCGATAATCGAGATATAGAATTAGTACCTAAGTATATTATAAAGACGATCTTGAAAGACAACTTAACTGTATCGGTGTGTAGGTGTGTTCGGCGACACACGTCTGTGTCGCCGAGGGCCGGCGACGGGGCTTGAGTGCCGGTCTTGCAATATATTTTCTGACATAAGTACAAGTTTTGTAAAAAACTTAGTTTAGGCACCAGTCTTCCAGACTGCTCTGTAGACTATTTAATAAATTTCTCTGTAATTTGTGGTAAGAAATAAATAAATATTCATATTCTATCTATTACCGGTACTTGTGAGTACCACAGGCGCCACGGCCCCGTCACGTCCCGGGCACAGCCCGTAAACTTTGTAGAGGATTGTAAAAAAAATGCATACCACTAAAAACGTGGAAAAAGCACTGTCGTATTTTTATAACTTTAAGAAGTCACCTATAATAGCAAAAGAACTCTCGCTGCACTCACTCCACAAAAGTCACCTTAGAAATAAATAAATATTCATATTCTACAATGTGTTTGGTCTCGGACTGTACCTACAAACTTTAAGGAAAGGTAGTTTGCTCTATTTTATCAATAAAATTATTCTACATGGGGGGTCGGAACCTAACCCCCCCCTGAATGGCAGACATTTATGTATTTTGATCGCATTTTATGAAGCGTGCATACTAAAAGTACTTTAACTTTGGAATTGTATGTCCAATTATCGTAAAATAAAAACTTTGAATAAGTGAAAAGTGTTAACAATGGGTTAAATAACTCAAATACCGACAAAAAATGCTGCATCATATCGAAATAAATACGAAAAGATCAATTTCACGTTAAAATTAACATTGTTTTTTTGATTATCAAGGTTATTACAAAATTCATCCCCGGGAACTATCTTTTTTATCTACTCGTCTAACAGATGTTTAGTTTACCTAAATAATGATATCAAAAACTTGATTCTATGACAATTGGTTTAAGAGATATTGGTGTTGGAATTGGAACATAGGCTTGCGTAGCTAGTGAGTTCATAACGAATTGGTTTTTCTGCAGACATTTACAATGATGATCAATGATAAACAAAGAACAAGTACTATCTATCTGCCTAGCCTTTTCCCAACTATGTTGGGATCGGCTTCCTGTCTAACCAGATGCAGCTGAATACCAGTATTTTACATTAAAATTATAAACAAAGAACAAGTACTAGGTATCTATCTGCCTAGCCATTGCCTAGCCTAGCCGCCTAAAGTTTTTATTTTGCACTTTTTAGTTGTGGTACCTACCCCATACAAATTCGAATACCACTAACCTGCTATGTAAATAACAGTGATTGGAAGTTATCATTATATCATCCATATAAACAAGTGGGAAAAATACGTATTATTGAAGCTAACTCAAAAACTATCCAAGTAAAATTAATATGGGACCACCTCGGGAGCATACCCTTTCAAACAAAAAAACAATTTTCAAAATCGGTACACAATTGACGGAGAGATCGCGTAACAAACATACAAACAAAAGAAAAAACATACAGACGAATTGAGAACCTCCTCCTTTTGGAAGTCGGTTAAAAAGAACAACCGACTTCCAAAAAAGACACTAGAAAGTCAAAAATAACTTTAATTTCGGAAGTCGGTGGCAAAAAACGAAAGTTCAAAACCAAACACACCGACTTCCGAAATTAAAGTTATTTTTGACTTTGTACTGTCTTTTTTGGAAGTCGGTTGTTCTATTTTGGAAAAAGTTTTTATTTCCATACTTCTCTATTAGTCGATAGCTCGGTATTCACTCCCTTTCTAGCCATATCATCTTTCACACAGTCCATCCATCGTTTCTTTGGTCTTCCCCTACTCTTAGGAATATTTTTTATTGTTTTTACTTATTTTATTTGTGTTAAGCATATTGTTTTAACACTTACTTAGTTTTTATTTTTGTTAAGCATATTTTTAACTTCGACTTTTGCACGGTATCTCTGTAAAAGCTAGTTCTAGCCGAGGAGGTGACCTGTAACACAGGTTTCACCCAAAAACCTATATCAGGCACCAGTCTCTCACGGTCTCAGGTGGAATACAGCTGACACAGTTTTTGTACACATTAACTTGTCAGCTTTGTGAAGAGAGAATAAATTATTGTTGAATTGTTGCGGTTGTGGTGTCGTTGTGGTGTGGTTGTGGTGTGGCACGTGTGTTCGGGCCCTTAACTGCTCGTGATTTTAATAATTGACTGCCAGTACGGTAGGTAGGTACTTATTCTTTTTTTATATGACATCTTTCAATCAGTCAAAATAAATTCGATGTGAAAATACGAAAATACCCCTGAGAAAATTAAGAAAACCCAAAGAAATATTTTTTTATTAAAATTTTATAGTATTATCAAACAAAATAATGTGCAGCCCAATTCAATGCCCACCGAGTTACAAGGAGCCCCCTACTTATATTCCCTGCATCCCCATTAGAGTAAGTTAGAAAATGATGCTCTTTTACATTATTTTACATTGCGTCTTTTCGTGTGGCAACTCCCAAAATAATGTCGCCAAGTTGCAAAGTTGTGCAGGTCGCGCGACTGTTCGCGTGTGAATTGCTCTGTTTATAAGTACCTAGAGGTAGACCAAGTACTGGATTGGTTTGGTAGCTCCGAGACAGTCTTTCTTGTGATAGCTCAAAGACTAGCTTTTTTCTCGATTATCAAGACAGTATGGATCACTATTTGCGCCTGAACGAAACAAATACTTTGCATTTCAGAGTATCTTTAGGAGTATGATTTCTGACTTTGATTGTCCCAGAGACACTTGGAGATAACATATAGCAGGCCGCCGTTTTTAAGAGATCAGATATAATTATGAAAGAGCCAAGCTACATGACGACGATACGACGTCGTTTCGTGAAGTTCCACGACGCTCGTGTTGTCCGGCATGTAGCCGGCCTTATGCAGTCTAACTCCCTTATTATTATTATATTAGCAATTAGCATACAGTTTAAATAAAAGTATCTAATTATCTATCTCACATAATATGGCATATTAAATAGCGCCTGCTAAAATAATGTCAGCAGCGACCGTGGTAACTACAGTAGCTGCTATTAAGCTATGCTATGCTTTCTGTGTATGTTTATTATTATCGACGAAAATGACTACTTACCACAGTTTGTAGTCACTTGTAAATAAAAAAAGACATTTTAAATAAGTAGTTATACAGGGTTGTTGGTTATATGTCAGCAATCCGTTAAGGGGATGTGGGAGGTCATTTGCAACCAAATGACTCTGATGACCCCTATGTCAATGTCAACCATTTTCGAGTAATTTGAGATTTTATATTTTGAAAATGTATGAAATCTAATCTAATACTTACCTTAACCTCTAAGTCCGGGCCGTCGAAAATTAGGGACAATAAAAAGGCAGCAATTCTTGCATACCTATAATAATATGATCTGAATATCGGAAACGGCTCGCAACGATTTTCATGAAATTATGCAGAGGGTTTCCGGGGCGATAAATCGTTCTAGCTAGGTTTCATTTTTAGAAAACGTAACAAAAAAAAACCGAGCAAAGCTAATAAAAATATAAAATGTCAAATGACTCGTAAATTGATGAAATTTGCGTATGAGTCAAAAGGGGTAATTTGGTGGTAGATGGCCTCTCCTACATCTCCTCTCCTCCTCTTAACGGATTTCCGACCTATAAGTATAACCAATAACCCTATAGTTTGAACAGCTCAATAACTGTTACGACATCTGCGCCAGTCAGTCTTTTGCTGAACTCTTCCAGATCAAAAATTCAACTTTCCGCCAACCGTATCTAGTATTATCTATTATTCCAATCTTCTACATAACTATAAGTATTTACCTACCATTAAACAAAAGTATTCTTTTCCCAGGGTCCAGCATGTTTGCCATGTGGTATGGACAACTGGACGGTTCGCCGGCCCCTCATCGTGCATGACAGCACCTTCGACTACAGACCCACTAGTTGGCCGGGCATGGTGCTCAACAACCAGGACAAGAAAGTGCGGTACCAACTCATCAATTACGAACGGCCGGTATGTACACAGAACCCCATTGACACATAAATAGGAAAAGAACTAAAATTACATAATCAGTCGATGAAAAACCATGCGGGGCAGTCTTTGGTGACTGCCGACAGATGTGAAAACTAAGTAACGCCATCTAACGAAAATGTCAGGAATTTATGTGACTTACTGTCAGTACACGAACGAAAGCTGTAGCTCCATAAAAAAATACCAAAAAATAAAACAGTGCGCTGGCAACAAAAAAGTGTTCAACGCGCCTTCGGTGACGAGGACGCGCCTTCGATAACGATGACGCGACTTCCATGATTTTTATTCACCCAAAAAGTGCTCAACGCGCCTATAGAAGATTTCACTTAAATAAAATGCCTTTGCATGTGGATTTTAATCAGGCGTTCTAATTTGCTAAAACCTTGTTTTTCTAAAGTTTTGTTAAAAATAGATATTGCGTTCCTAACGACTACGCGTCGACTGTAAGCCCTCTCTCAGACGCTCCGTGTGCCGGACCGACGGCGACGGCGACGGTGTCATGTACCCGGTGGTCAATGAATGACTTGTTTTAATCCTGAGCTGGGACATGGATTTCACGAGTCTTCCCGTCTTCTTAAGTTGACTTCACGAAATCACGATGGTCCGATTCGAGGATACTAGACGATTAAATCCGTGGCTAATACATGGTTAAGCCTATTAATCTGTACATTTGCGTGTTAAAGCTTTGCCATCCATCGGGCATGGGCCACGGGGTACTTAACGCTGGCTATCCGGCAGCCGGAACGTGTGAAAAGGAGCTTAAACGCTAGCTTAAACAATCCACATGATTAATGTTTGTTAGTTATTTTATACGCACCTGAGCACGCAATGAGATTTTACTGTAATCAATTTTCCAGTCTCTTTTATTTGTTTGGCCTTCTGCTTCAATCGCCACTCTCCATGATCAGAGAATACAGTAGTATTATGTCAGTCAACGCATCCCTGAATAAAAATTTGTTTGTTTAAAAAAAATACTTTTTTTTACAGGTTAAACCACACTATCCGACGTGCGCTCCCTCGTACAACAACTGTTGCTGTAGATAAATGCAGGTAAATAAAGTAGAAATGAAACAAAAAAAATAAGGATTTGTACTTGGATTATTGTCCAAGTACAAATCCTGTTTTTTTTTTTCAATTCTAATGCTACTATAATAATTATTATAAAGAAAGCTTATGTTTGGATGATTGTTACCCAATCACGAAAAAAATAAAATTTGGAATAATCTGGATACGCATACGATATTTTTTATCCCGGTAGTACGTTCTCGTGGGATAATTTCCGACACACACACGGGCGAAGCCGCTGGAAAGCTAGTAGTAAATAATTTCAATTCATTCATTTAACTCCGTCATCGGGACATCGATGCAAGTATTCATTCTTCTTGAAATACAAAAACAAACAATGTGCTATGTAATGTGTAATGATGCTAGGAAATAAACCACTACTTAGCTGTGCCGTGGAACTAACCTAACAAGTAAAGCAGTAGTCATGAAGAGTCCTGAAATCGCTTCCTGAATATGTATGAAGACTTATCAGTAAACAACTAAACAGTGTTGTTATTCCCCCATCAAAAACCCGTTTTCCTTCAAAAATAATAGTAGATAGCAGCTTGGTGAGTATTGAAGTTATCCAGCAATGTAGGTGCATGACGTCAGCGCTGCTTGGACAACCTACCTGGGGGCCAAGTCTACAAATTTACAAACGTCACAATGGTCTCTCCATTGTTAGTTTATGACAGATTCACCATACAAAATCTGTCAAAAAATCACCATCGAGAGACCATTGTGACGTTTGTAAATTAGCAGACTTGGCCCCTGATCTTGTTAACCAGCGATCACGCCCGTCCGGCGATCATCTGTTGCTAGCAATTGTTGGGAACTTCGCCGGGCACACAAGGCTAGTACGAAAGCCAGGATCAGCAGCAGGTGGTGGCAGCTACTAAGCTGCCACTGATTTTACTATCCTATCATAGCCTAAAAATAAAAAAATCTAGTAGTAGTAACTAAAATTTCGGGAAGTCGGTGGCATGTAATGAATATTCGTGTTATTGAAATTTTAGTTATTTTTGACTTTATAGTGGAAGTCGGTTGTTTTTTTTGTAAAAAAGTTTTTTTTTCTCGCTTTTTAGTGGGTCGGTTTGTAATTTATCTAAGTCACAATAGCCTAATGTCAACTGCTCATCACCCTTTACAAAATATTGCTTTTCCCGATGCAGGGACGTTCATTGTTGAGGAGTTCTTCTGGTACTTCGCCATCAGCTCCTCTTCACCCTACGCATTGTGACGGGCATAAATTGCTTGGCAACCATATTAAAGTAATCGAATCGCAAGTTCGCAACCCGTGAAATACGTATTATTGAGTTGTTCCGGTGGCCATCTGTGGTCTTCATCATCAGTTCCACTTCACTAAATGGTGCTTTTCGAGAGCAAATTCAAGAGTTACTATAAAAAATACCTAAATCGCTATAGGTGTGCCTATAATATTTCAAGAGTTCCCTCGACTTCTCCAGGATTCCATCATCCAATCTTGACTTGATGACAATGGGACCAACTAGAAAGTATATCCTTTCAAATAAAAAAAGAATTTTCGAAATCGGTCCAGCCGTCTTCGAGTAATCGGGGAACATACAGTACACGAGGAATGAATAGCTTGCTAGTAGCACAATCTTACCATCCGGCTGTAGCGCTTTGTGAGTGTACCTACGGATCAATGTAATGGCGAAGAACAGGTTTTGCCACTGAGACAGTTCTCGTTGATTTTTTTAATTGTATTTGTTTGAAATTACAATTTAATTTATTTTTAAGTATTTTTATGTGAATTATTATAGGTACGTTGAAACTGTTTGTACTCCCCGTCACCTGTCCCTAAAGGTTCATTACAAAACCAGCGTCAGAGAGCATCTGTCTGGCTGAAATGAACCTTTTTGGCGCAGCCGTGAGGCACACACTTGTTGAGATTATTATTTCAGATTATTTTATCACAACATTATTAAAAAAAAATATTTTGTTATTTGTGTTTTGAGTTTCACGAACTGTGTCCAAATAAACTTTATTCTTTCTTTCTTTCTTATCCTAGCTTTAATAACTAGCCTCGTTTAACCTGGGCATAACGGGGGAAAGACTGTCCGCTAGCGTCATAGTCGTACGCCCTGCGCTGGCGTTAGATTGAAGAAATCATATTTATCATACCGGCTGAAAATTATAACCTTAATAGATTTGCCATCGCACATAAAAGATCTTAGCGTCAGCAGCTCCAATAGTAGGAGAATCCGAAGTTATAACATGTCACCCTTGTAAAAAAAACTTATAAAAAAGTAATTTCATACTGCGTTAAAACTTCTGGAGTGATTGTTGGGATCACTTTCAAGCCCAAAAAAATTGTCAGCTGCATAGAAGTGAGGGGAATGTATGTCAGACACGTAAATAAAAATGTTTTTTTTTCATCGTTTAATACATTATGAACCTTATACAGCTGAATCATCATACCTTACTAATAATAAAAAACATATTCAGCTGCATATCTAACGCAGGAAAGATCAGAGCATCGAGCCTTGTGCAAGTCTGTTTAACAAAACAATCTCAGCTGCATAACTAACGGTAGAGACAAAACAATCTAAGCTGCATAACTAACGGAGGAAGGATCAGAGCATCGATCCTTGTGCAAGTCTGTTTGACAAAACAATCTAAGCTGCATAACTAACGGAGGAAGGATCAGAGCATTGATCCTTGTGCAAGTCTGTTTGACAAAATAATCTCAGCTGCATAACTAACGGAGGAAAGATCAGAGCATCGAGCCTTGTGCAAGTATGTTTGACAAAACAATCTAAGCTGCATAACTAACGGAGGAAGGATCAGAGCATCGATCCTTGTGCAAGTCTGTTTGACAAAACAATCTAAGCTGCATAACTAACGGAGGAAGGATCAGAGCATTGATCCTTGTGCAAGTCTGTTTGACAAAATAATCTCAGCTGCATAACTAACGGAGGAAAGATCAGAGCATCGAGCCTTGTGCAAGTATGTTTGACAAAACAATCTAAGCTGCATAACTAACGGAGGAAGGATCAGAGCATCGAGCCTTGTGCAAGTCTGTTTGACAAAACAATCTCATCTGCATAACTAACGGTAGAAAGATCAGAGCATCGAGCCTTGTGCAAGTCTGTTTGACAAAATAATCTCAGCTGCATAACTAACGGAGGAAGGATCAGAGCATCGAGCCTTGTGCAAGTCTGTTTGACAAAACAATCTCATCTGCATAACTAACGGTAGAAAGATCAGAGCATCGAGCCTTGTGCAAGTATGTTTGACAAAACAATCTAACAAGTACTTACTACTAGAAACGAACTATATATATTCGGTATAAAATTGTTCGCAAAAATAGAGCAGTTCTTTCCCTATATGGACGTGGACGTGGGCGTCCACGATAATGGCCGTTTTCACACTGCGACGATAACGACACCGTTGTGGTAGCCCTAGTAATTGTATGAAACTACCAGTCCAACGATATCAGCTCGTTATAACGATAACGAGCTGATATCGTTGGACTCACCACCCAATCACCCAATGTGAAAACGGCCAACATCGTCACCAAAAATTAATAAAGCGCGCACTGTAGGTACCTCAATGGTGTGTACCAAAGAGGTAGTCCTGAATGAAATAATACAGGCACAGCATCCTGCATTATTTTGAAAACGGAACTGTCACTTTTCTAGGAGTGCTGAAGTGTCACTTTGTCAGTTTGTATTAATTTATCAATCATAATTTTGGGTGATCAAAATTTCCGGGTAATAATTTAAAGATTCTGTAAATAACAAAATCTACAAAAATGTGTAACCGAATGGGTGTTATTGGTCAATTACAATCGGTTATGTCAGCAATTCAGTGAGTATTATTTATTTAAGATACCTCTCCGAATTCGATGATCTTTGTTCTTCAATTTGAAGAAGACCTTTTTAATGCAGCAGCCTCCCGAACTAATGATCATATTCACGCACAGCATTCCAGACAACTTAGTTTTCATGACATTTACGGTTTCGTGATTGTAGGCCAAATTGGTAGTGAACATTGATGTAAGCTGCTGGTATTTTGTTTCAGGGGCGGTTGTGGTGGCTGTCGAGCACCCTGCTGCGGTCCTTGCAGACCCTGCTGCGGAGGAAGCTCCCTCGTCACAGTTTACAGTCAAGTAGCACATATCCAGTGACGCGCCACCGCGTTCGCGACCACTTAAGGGGTATCGCTCACACACTTAACGAGTCGAGTCGGCGTCAAGGTGCGCCGCATCTAGGTTTCCTTGCCGATATCAGAAGTTTCACTTTTTGTTCATTTCTGCCTTTCACTTCACTGGACATAAAATGAATCAAAAGTGAAAAATTTAATTGCATTAGTGAACCGATTCAACGATGTTGGATTTCGGCACTCGGCTCGGTGGCAGCGACATCATATTTTCACTAGCCTACCGAATGATCGAAAATTTAAATACCATGAGCAGGAGTTCCTATTATTTTGTTGGTATCGGCTCTTTATAAACGTGATTTAAAAAAATCATGACGGTATTCAAACTAATGTTAATTTCGACACTTATACGTTAGACCAAAACGGGTTATTCCGATTAGGGTGGATATTCGGAAACGGTATGTCCGAGAATCCATCCATGCCGGGGTTTTTTTTTTTTTTGGGTGGGAAATCATCAAATGACTTCTCCCGCTCTGGGCGGAGCGGAAGGGCGTGTCAGACTCTTACTGACTAAAACCCACCCGTGTTCCTTCCCTTGCCTAGACGGGGGCCACGGTTTCCCCTTAGGACCTATCCGCAACCCCGGGGATAATCGGAATTAGTATATTATTATTTTGTCTTTCGATTTTCTCCCTTGACTTTGTACAGTTATTTAGAGAAACATGATGGAAAAACTGGCCGAAGACAGGTACTTAGTAGACATTAGCATACCTAAAAAAATACATACATACTTCTTCCAAGCCAAGCCTTCTTGCCTTCTTAGCCAAGTTAGAGGCCCATGAGTGGCTTTAAAACTCTGACACCAAGTAAGTCACTAACCACACGAAAAAAAAAAGAAAATACTTCTTCTTTGAAGCTGATATCGTTTATTAATGTATCTACCTATCATTCAATGTGATTATGACTGTATTTGGGGTAAAAACTCTTATAGTGGACAAACGGAATAACCGACCAAAACTTGAACTCCTGAATCGCTTTATCCCGAATGAACGCTATCCCGCATCACGTTAATCGGAATGAACGCTATCCCGAATAACGTGAGTCCGAAATAACGTTATCTCCAACGAACGACGCCATCCCTAAAATTATATTCATTGAACTTGTTCGTTAAAACCCTTGTCTTTATGATCACTGCACACAATTTGATTATTATAATAATAGATACGCGCCGCGATGCCGACTCTTCTTAGCAGTGAGCGCACTCCTAGTCATATAACTTTAATTCCTAACTAGGGGAGACCGGGGCTACAATTAACAGAGGTAAGTATTAACAAGTGATTTTCTCCAAAACTATAAACACTACACCTACAGCGCGAGCTTCAATATGCCGACCAGATCACGCCGCATGGCTCGGGGTTGGTCAGCTGCGGTCTGCGCATCATCCGAATGTGTTATATACCGGACGACATTTTCACGCACGTAGCGAACTTTTTTAACTTTTAAATTTTTTGATTTATTCTCGAAATATACGGTGTAATGATTATGTTTTTTGTTTTCCTAGAAGCATCCATACTAATATTATAAATTCGAAAGTAACTCTGTCTGTCTGTCTGTCTGTCTGTCTGTCTGTATGTTACCTTTTCACGGCTAAACCACTGAACGGATTTCGATGAAATTTGGCAAGGAGATAGATGGCATCCTAGAGAAGGACATAGGGTACTTTTTGTCTCAAAAATAACCCCCAAGGGGGTGATATAAGGGATGAAAGTTTGTATGGGAAACTCAATATTTCTAAGTTGGGGATATGGAAATTCAAATTTATGCTTTTGGTAAGAAATAAAGAATTACGCTTTTCAGCGTTTTTGTAAAATCATCCCCCAAAGGGGTAAAATAGGGGTTGATTTTAAAATTCACATGTATTATTGATTATTTTTGTTGTCTCTTATTTTTAAGAGATTTAAGGTGTGGTTCCAGTGAGTCGGAACCGGATGCGGCACAGTTCACGGTGAGTCGGAACTGTCTGCGGTGATTGTGGCGATTGTGGTGATTGTGGTTCCAGTGAGTCGGAACCGAGTGCCGCACAGTTCACAGTGAGTTGGAACTGTCTGCAGTGATTGCGGCGATTGTGGTGATTGTTTTGATTGTGGTGATTGCGGTGATTGAGCTGATTGAGGTGATTGCGGTGATTGAGCTGATTGTGGTGATTGAGGTGATTGTGGTGATTTCGGTGATTGCGGTGATTTCGGTGATATCGGTGATTATTTTTGTTGTCTCTTATTTTTAAGAGATTTAAGGTGTGGTTCCAGTGAGTCGGAACCGGGTGCGGCACAGTTCACGGTGAGTCGGAACTGTCTGCGGTGATTGTGGCGATTGTGGTGATTGTGCTACCAGTGAGTCGGAACCGGGTGCCGCACAGTTCACAGTGAGTTGGAACTGTCTGCGGTGATTGAGGTGATTGAGGTGATTGCGGTGATTGAGGTGATTTCGGTGATTCCCCAGTGAGTCGGGGTGATGAGTCTAAGGGTGTTGACCAGGAATGCGCGTTCGCTGCATGCTGGTGGTCAGGATACCCGCTGAGCCGTGGGTGCTGGCTGGCTGTGTAACTCGCCTCACGAAAGCTTGCGGGATTGATGATGATGACGTCACGCTGAAGTAGTTGCACGAAGGCTGCGTTGACGTTCAGTCTCAGGGTCACCAATTTAGTGGTATGAGGAACAGGGTGTAAAGTTCACTCATCCACCATAGAAAAGGGAGGATCCTCCGACAAGACGGGTGTTATGTCGGGCGGGCAACTGCTCATAAGTTGATTTCGGATAGTCTTATCTATGTCGTTCGCGTGGTAAATTCTAACTGCGCGATGCAGGATTTGTGTGACATCATGTCTTTCATGCGTAGTTCGTATGTGGCGGTGTAACCGCTACAAACATTACCTCCTTACTAATAAACGTTGTATAGCGTCTGTATAGTTAAACATATAGTATAGTTACAAAGCTTTGTCTTCTTCTTTCGAATGTCAAATTACTGACGACTGAAAGAGATCATTTTTCATTTTGAGGTACGCAACCCTAAAATGTGCCTGTTACTTTTTCATGCCGTAAGGGCTGAACGGATTTAGTTGAAAGGCGTATGGTCTTTTAACTAAATCCGTATAGGCCATGATCTGGGTTAGGATAGAGGATAATCTGAATCCCGGTAGTACGGTCCTGTGGGATATTTTCCGACCTTTACGCGGGCGAAGCCGCGGGTAAAAGCTAGTATTTTATACTTAATAATGCTACATTGCTGTATTGGTGTAATTATTGACCAATATTTTGTTATGTTATTTAATACTAAAAATGTACCTTTGGGGTTATAATTAACAAATCGGCGGGGTCAGTATTAACGTGTTAATACCTACCCCCAGATGTGGTGATAGCGCAAATATCTTATGAACCGGTAGCTGAATCATCGACATACAGAAAGATGCTAGTGATTTCTTGGTCCAAAACCATAAGACCTCTACTAAAAGCTCTAGCACGAGCTCAGTAAAAACGTATAAACGCGTTAAAAATGTAGTAGGTATCTGTACGTATTTTACTGTGTGTACATAAAAAATAAAAAACATAAATAAATACTTTTGTATTTTTTAGGGCGTCTCCTGTAATAAAGATACATAGTGCTGACTAGATTCAATATAGGTACCTATCTCTTGCAATAACTAGGCCTAAGCTAGGTGTATCAAAGGCGACATCACATCATACATTTGCCTGAATTGTATTTGTTATGTTATAAATTATAAATTAACAAGAAAATATGTTCCATACAATTCTGTATTAATTTCACTTTTATTAATACCAAAAAATATTCTCATACATATATTTGTTTTCTTCTATATCAGTTGGCACAACATAATGTTAATTGTTGCCCCTTCTGTTAAGACTTACCTCAGAGCTGTTAATTCTAGCCCCGAAGATGAGGTAAGAATTAACAACTGAGTTTTTGGAGAAAAAGTGTTCTATTTAAGACATCATTTCTTTTATGTTGCATTTTTGTTACTAACATGATACCTGAATAACTAAAGCATCATTTAATAAAAAAATCAAGTCTAAATGTTGAATCATTTCGAAGATACAACTAAAAGTATTTTTTTTGTTAATTGTGGCCCCGGTCTCCCCTACTTAATATAAGTAATATTATAAATGCGAAAGTGAGTTTGTTTGTTTGTTACGCTTTCACGCTAAAACGGCTAAACGGGTTTGGATGAAATTTGGCATATGGGTAGACCATGACTTGGAAAAGACATAGGATACCTTATATCCCGATATTCCCACGAGATCGAGACTTATGTGAGAGAAACCGCAGGGCGCCGCTAGTTCGCAATACTTAGGTAACAATCTTATCAGTCCAATATTGGAAAACTCAATTGTTAACTTGAGTCAAAAAATAAACCTTACGAAAAAATAAAATCTCACAATAAGATTCAAACATCATCAATTGATTTATATAAAAAAAATCTTTTCTGATTCGCCTCAGACCTAAAACGACTATTTCGTTTGCCATCTTATAAACCTACTTTCAAATAGGTGGGTAATCGATGGCGTGAATCGAATTGTATTTTCGTATTGGAATGTGGAAGAGGAAGATAGAGGCCTTTGTCCTGCACTGCGACAATAGAAACTGACAAGGTTTTTTTTTTACAGATGCCGTATTAGCAGTTGGCCAGCCGCCAGTGCCTGTTGCAGCATTCGACAAAGCAGTCATAGAAGTCGGCTATCATTAAAACCATGATGCTGAGAAGAAATTTTAACTAAGTCCATTCGTCCGGTGAAAGTCCTGTTAGAACCGTCATGTGGATATTGAATATAGTTGTATTATGTAAAAGTGTCAATAAAAATTGGTATTATATATCTAGTTTTGGTTTTATTTGGCGTCCTTTGTTCCTGATTCATCACCTCATTCACTATTTTAGTTACATTATTACAGACCAGCGCACTTTGGCGGACGGCGGCGGCCGGGCCGCCTTTTGCGACGTATTCCACATTGGGCACCCGCTTAAGGCTGCCTGTCCACTGAAGCGGAGAGGAGAGGAGCGGAGCGCAGATGTGCCATTATTAACCAATCAAATCTAAACTCAGGGGCGGAGTCAAGTCGAGTCATGATTCTATTGATTAATATTGGCACATCTCCGCTCCTCTTTTCTCCTCTCCGCTCCAGTGGACAGGCAGCCTAAACGGCACTTGAGCAAATGGCACCTGAGGTATTCCAAGTCAGGGGGGGTTGGGGTTAGTTGATATTCACGGTTCAAACCCCCCCCCCCAATGTGTGAGCAATCAGAAATCTCTGTAACAGGCGTCCTCCGTACTCTTGATACTTTTGATAATAGTGCATAGGAGTACTTTATAATCTTCAAAAAGAGCAGTGTGGCTGATGGAGACTCCAGCTCGGCCACCTAGAAACCCTTATAACTTTTGAACCAGTGACAAATTCTGATATTTGGCGACAGATTTCTCATGTTCGACTAATTAGCGACATTTTTTTTTGGTTATCAAAATTAAAATCCCTGATTGTGGCCATGCCAGTGTCAGCCACAAAAGAGCAGTACGTCTGTATTTTTATCGAGTCTCACTTTGTATTGAATGAATTCCTGCAACTTCAGCATTCTCTGAGAGAGTCTATCCTATCCAAGGCGGGGTGCAAAAATTTTCGAGCTCGCTTTGCTCGCTCTTACATCCTATATTCTCATAATTCTCAAACTTTTCTGTTTAAGTCATAAGTAAGTACATTAGAAATAACTCAAGACTGATTTTACAATAGAATTGCCAATTATTAATTGTGTGTCATAATAAAAAAAATGACAAAGTTTACTAAGAAGAGAAATAATTCTAAATAAACAATAAACCTAAAAGTATTTGTTTCTAATTTCTATTGGTACTCGAGGTTGATTTTGCAATACATATGATTAAGAAAACTGATTGTGATATAAAAATGACTGAAGTTATGTTTTTATCATGTAGCTCTTCACTGATTTTAATCGAATTTTTAATTTTGAGGTCCTAAAAAAGAAAAATCTTCTCAACACTAGTACGTACTGATCGGTAGGTGCAATTTGTGGAATAAAATTTTAAATAACAAATTATTTCACTAATGGCACTCCGAAAAATATCGATAGGTGCCGTATGTGGAATACCCTCAGGTGCCATTTGCTCAGGTGCCGTTTAAGCGGGTGCCCAATGTGGAATACGTCTATTTTATCGGCAGACATGATGGTTATCTATATATTAAAAGTATCCAATTGTTGAATCATCATTATGAAGGGACCGTTAGGGATAATCAAATTTCATATTTCTAAAGTACAATAAATTAGAGTTGTAGTAAGGACTCCAACTCTAAATTGTACTTTAGAAATATGTTAGGTTAGTTAGGCCATAAGATTTTCCTGTGTTAAGCGCAGACCACACCGCCAGCTAGCGGGCGTGCGTGGGCGAAGCGAACGAAGGAAACTATACAAACTACGCGAAATATTGTAGCTCGCGGTGTGAACCGAAGTATGTAAAGAAGTGAAACGATGTTCGCCCGCCCGCCCGCTAGCTGGCGGTGTGGCCTGCGCTTAAGACTTTTCTTCCGTTAGTAGATATGCTCATCACACACACCTCCGCACATACTCATGCTTCATGCACACACACAAACGCCCACACACATACACACATAGGTACACACCCTCCATCTACACATAATACACGCACTCTCATTGCTCGTATTAAGTCTAAATACAAACTCTTTAGTTTTAATTAGTTCAGTTTTGGTTTAGATTTATTTTGTAAATTAAAATTCTAGTATAGCATTAAATATCTGGAACACTGTCATCTTCCTCACGGAGGTGGGCGTTAATAGCTGGGACACAGTTTATAACGTTACTAATGTGGCTATTATCGTTCGCAATGAAATTGTAAATGTACTTTTTTGTTCCAATAAAGAAAAAAGAAGAAATTAAGGTAGGTATTGTAATACTATGTATAGGTAGGATACTCCTCCGACCAGCGTATCAATCTGACCCTACATTTTGAGGTCAAAATGGAGGGACCAAGGATTTTGTTAAATAACTACGTATACTCGTAGATTGAGGTAGCTAAAATGATTGCATAGGTAGCAAATAGTAAATAGATTTATAGTACCTATAACTTTTATATAAGTATGTTGATTTGAAATCCAAAACTTGGTCCATCCACCTTGACAGGCACGAAATATCAGTTAAAAAAACAGTTTTTGTTTTGTGTGTTAAATAAAACAAAAATAAAAGCTAATTTAATTCCCTCAGAATCCAACCACGGTGCATCAACGGGATTTCTCTCTGCTGTATTGAAGTGCGCGCTAGATGCGAAGGTATGCGCTGGAGTCGATCACGGGGGAGAGGCAGTGCAAGCAATGACCAGGAATGCACGTTCGTCAGGATACCCGTTGAAGCCGTGCGTGCTGGCTGGCTGTATGACTCGCCTCACGAAAGCTTGCGGGAGTGGTGATGATGATGACGTCACGCTGAAATAGTTGCACGAAGGCATTGCCGTTCATACTCGGGGTCACCAATTTAGATGTATGAGAAACAGGGTGTAAAGGTCACTCATCCTCTTTGGAAAAGGAGTATCCTCGGACCAGACAGGTGTCGTGTCTGGCGGGCAACTGCCCGACGATTGATGTCGGATAGTCTTATATATGTCGTTCGCGCGGTAAACCCTAATTGCGCGATGCAGGATTTGTGTGACGTCAGGATTTTGTGTGACGTCAGGTCTTTGATGCGTAGTTCGCATGTGGCAATGTAGATGCCGCCACAGTACCTACCCCACACAAATTCCAATAACAATACCTGTTAAGTAAATAATAGTGCACTTGACAGTAACATTAACATCATCCACATAAACTAAGTGGGAAAAATACCTATTAGTGAAGCTAACTAAAAAACTAACCAAGCAAAGTTAATAATGGTATAACCACACAAGCTTCCTCTACCAAATGAAAAAAAGAATTTCGGATCACAAATGACCAAAATATCTAAAAACATATACCGGGTGGCAGGGACATCGACGCGAAGTCTGTTACCATGGATTCAGTACATGATTCTAACCCCGCTGCGTTGAAATTTTAGGTCGGTTATTTAAAAAAAAATCTGCTGTTCCATACATTTTGACCGCGTAGGTATTGCACTTTTCTATGAAACACCAGATTTTTTTGACGAAATGTTTCAACGGAGGGGGGTTCAGAATAATGTACTGAACCCATGGTAACAGGCTACGCGTCGATGTCCCTGCCACCCTGTATATTAAAAAAACAATGTCGAACATAGAACCTCCTCCTTTTTGGTTAAAAGTAGGTAATTTTTTGAACGAAAGTATACTATAGAGAGTATAATACACAGTGGAAAAAATATGCAAAAAAAATGCCTATATTTCTACGGTGCGACATTAAGTCAATCCCTCAGCTGACTAGATTTCTCTGCAAAATCTATAACTCTCCCAAAAATCTCGTAGGCTTGTACATGTTTATAAATAGGAGCGCACTCTATTCACGGTTTTCATTTGGTTTACCGACCCATCTTTGAACAAAATTTTCAAGTAAATTATAAAAAACAGAATGCCTAACCGTTGCTGTCCTCCGCTCTGTCCACCCTGTCCTCCGGCCTGTCCGCCGGCTCAGTGTTGTCCTCCTTCTTCCATGTACTGCGGACCCAGTTGTCCGATGGTGTGCGAGACCAAGTGCGCGCCGCAGCCGAGATGTTACGCAGTCAACCCTTGCATCAACATCTACAGTTGCAACACGCAGATCATGTAACTTTAAGTGAAGAAAACTGAGAAACTTTATAGTGATAATAGTGACGTGAACAAAATAAATTCAATTATTAGGATACAGTGTCAGAGTTTCATTCAATTGATCTGTACCATGTAAGTCTGTTCCCTGATATGTCGAAATGTAATGTGTGTATTTAATTCTACAATGCACGTGATCTAATGTGTTCCGAACCTCATCAGTAAGCATGGAGGAGGTGAGGTGGACCCTCGAATCCTATTAGGTACCTATCAGTAATACCTACCTATGAGTAATACCTACTTGATTTTCAGCCTAGGAGATTAGATAGATTTTAGAAGCCATTGATATTAGAGTAAAAAACGAAGACGAATTTAAGGCCTCCTAGATTTGTTTTTTTTTGTTTCTGAACATTACAAAACTCACTCCATCAAATATTATATAGATAATTACATATCAAAAATTGCAATTTCGTTTCCATTTTGCTAATCAAATTCTAAGGATCAACGGTATAGGTTTTGTAATCGAATAAATACAAGTCGTATTTAATATAACATTTTTTATTTCAAAACCATCACCAACGTTACTTGTAAAATTCGTTCACATTACCGTTCAACATGGCACAGACTACACTGCACATAAAAAAATAAACCTTTGCTAAATTAGAGGCACTGGGACTGGATGCCAGCAACAAGATTGAGGGCCCTGAAATATAACAAAAGGCAAAATTAGTATATCGCTAGGGTTTTAAGGCTTTTAATGAGAATCAACGATAAGAGCAACATCCATACCTGTCTCACATAGTTTTCAACTTGATACCGTACGTTAGGTGAGGTTCTTGTGAAACACTCGCCAGGCAATCCAGTCTTTCTACAATGGAATAGACTATCATGTACTATTAACGGCCGACGTCGTGTCACCGGGTCCAGTTCACAGTGTGGGCAACAGCTGCGGCACACAGGCAGGCACGGGTAGGGGCAAGGAGGAGCCCGTGGGCAAATAGGACGCTGTTTAGGTATGATAGGAGGAGGACACTGCGGATTACAGCAGGGCAGTACCGGCTGATAACATGGTGTTGGTTCTGGGCAACGACAGACCTGAAAGTAAATATAAAGACATTTGTTACATTCTAATATCCAGTATAGTATACTAAGCTATGCTACTAATAACACCATATTTCCTTCAATAATATTATGAAAATAATATCACCGGTGGTGGGTCACAACACGGCGGTGGTGGGCAGCATGGCAGCACAGGTGGACAGCAAACTGGTGGAGGTGGGGGAGGTGGACAAGGTTCTGGTGCCGGACACCTGCGAGGTCTGCAAGGTGGCAATATGGGCACTATGGGCGGCACGACATCGGGGATCACAGGCGCTGGACATGGCCGGAACACTGGGCAACATTTACAGGGAGGACACGGCGTACACGGCACGGGCGGCGGGCAGCACGGCTGACAGCACGGGCATGGCGGTGGACACGAGTACGTGCAAGGTCCTGTACCACAAGGTAATATGGCTGGACAGGTGGGGCAAAAAGTACATGCGCACATTTTCAAATGTTTTAAATAATTTGATCACTTTAAAATTTTCTCTTTTTTGTGTTTTTTCTAATTTTAATGCATTTTTTAGACTTTCCTGACTTTTCCCTACTGACTATAATTTTGATATGTCTAAATACTTTTTTATGTCAAGAAGCATGAAAAGATGCCAGCCAGCCGGACACAGTGGCAGAAAAGATTATGGGAACTGGCGCCAGTATCGCTGACGGGCCAACTATGGCGCGGTGATTGAATTATTGCATGCCAATTTAAAACCGTTGGCAAGATTAGGTACATTATAATCATTTGTTGTCATGCGCTGTGGGTCGTTAATACACATAGCTTTTCATATCCAGCTGGCTAGTTCCTATCTCTTCTCCTAGGTCTTAATTGACTTCTGTTGTCTTTTCTAACTGAGTAATGAAATGCGCAAAACACGATCAATCACAATTTCTTTCATTTTGACAGTTTAACAACATTTATTGCGTTATTTATGTTGTTGTGCAGACAATTTTTTCAAACCTATGAAGCAATGGTTTATTATTTTTTATTGATTAAATATTCAGATTGTGATTGATCGGGCGTTACGCGTTTTGGTCAAGTTATATTGTTATTTATTATCACTAGCAAGTTTACAATGCAGAACATTTACAGTGATGATCAATGATGAACAAAGAACAAGTACTAACTATTATTTAATATTTACAAAAGTAGAAAATTGCCCCCCCCCCCCCACCACTTTGAAGGCACGCAGTAGCTCGGATTAACCATAATTTCTGGGTTGGATGAAGCAAAAAGTTCATTTTGAGCCAGTCAAGAGAGAAGAGCTGCTGTGCGTATTCGCGTTGCTGCAGCAGAAATTATGGCTTAAAAAACCTTCCGCATGAATCACTCCGACCATTGGTGAAAACCGTTTGAAAATCCGTTCGGCAGTTTTTGTGTTTATCGCGTTCAGACAGACAGACAGACGCGGCGGGGGAAGTTTTTTTATTACTTTTTGGTAATGTTATTGCAGTACCTATGTGCCCTTTTCGAATTGGTTTTTTGTACACAATGTATAATCATAGCATAGGATAGGACGCAGTATGCTTTACTATTATAGCGCAATAGTATAGCGTAGTCTGAACTGCCGTTTACTTCGTGTTTTTCGTAGATGGGCAATCGGGCCATGTGTGTAGTTTGCTATAATAAAGTAGCTTGTTACTCTTTATATTGAAACTTCTTCTAGATGTGAAACAGGAGAAAGCGGTTTCTTAGAAAAAAAAAATATAAACAAAATAAATTGTCACGAAGCACCGTCATGACATATTTTTAATGAAATTTTGAGTAATTTTTTATTGTATTTAAAAATAAATAATAATAAACATAAAAAGCGTAAAATTAAAATGAGTGCTCCGTTCTACAGTTTCGATCCTTGCGTGTGCACTGGGCAGCCGTGCGGGGCCTGCTACCCTTACTCCACGAAGCCATGTGCTGCCTCGTGCAACGACCTCCGCCCTTGTTCAGTGTGCCCGGGAGGCGGGTGCTCGCCGTGCCCGGCTCCGGTCCGACCGTGCCCGGCCCCCTGCCCCCCATGTCCAGTCCTGCCATGCCTGCCACCCTGTCCTCCATGTGATAAGGTCCTACACTCATTTGTTTTGTTACACTCTCACCATCTATTTATATCCTCCACTAGCTGTTCGTGCCCAGCGTAGCTCGGGTGTATTTCCGACTTTTCCGGTGGATTTTCCAAAATTTTCGTTGATGCAAACCTTGTCCACCAGACAATTAAGAAAACAACAAAAAAAAATCTGCCAAATCGGTCGAGTTATTCTCTAGTGATGATCTTTCATATATGCGGAACTAAACGTGAATTCATGCAAACACTTTTTGATAGTTATTATAAACTATTTGTGCGCCATATTTCATCCAAATCCTATAATGGCATAGTACTAATGCTTGTAATACGAATATATTATATTCGAATCCGATTTTAATGAAACAAAGCCTATATTCTTTTCCAAATTAATATCTGTCTACCTGTGAAAACTACATGAAAATCCGTTCAGTAGTTCCGGAGATGTGCGCGAACAAACAAACAAACAGACAGACAGACACCAGATTCTACTGTTTTATTATATGTATATTATATAGATGAGCATCGGTCACACAAACAACCTTGAATTCTGATTTTAGTCAAATTATTCCACTTTAGCTTCACAGTTATGTATGATACTTGGCACTGTGACAAAATGTTTACTTTTACATTTTTAAATATTATTTCTAGACTAGACTTTAAAAAATGTATTTTATTTCTAGCCAATGACTCCGGTGCCGCAACCTGTACCTCTTTGTGAGACGGTTGCGATTCCTTGCTGCCGACCGAATCGCTGCAAACCGTGTCCTTGTTACTGCTGCACGGAGCCCGGGATATGCTGTCCCAAGAGATGCAGTTATCCAGGAGTTCCCGTCTGTGGCTGCGGCTGCTGCGGACCATGCATGCCCGTTTGGTAGTAGAGTGCTATAAAACTGAGTAGAGTCTTTGTTGTGTAAGAATACATGTTTGTAGATAACTATTCTTTTATTTACATTTTGAGGAATCGTTTTAAAGTAAGATCTGTGTGCCTATGCCAACGGAGCTATGGCTTAACAAATGACAGAATCACAAACCAAAATACTACACCTACAACAGCGTACAACAGCAACCTATCGGCCGAACCCAATAACCATAGATAATATAGTTAAATACGGGACCTCAGCGGGACCAATAAAGGTGGGTTTACACGGGTCGATTTTCGCTGTGCGGCTAGTCGCTTCACAAATTGCCTGAAGCTAGATTTACACGGGTCGATTTTCGCCATGCGGCTAGTCGCTTCACAAATTGAAAGGAAAGGTTTCCATTGTTTTGACCTAGCCGAATTGCCATTTAGACGGTCGATTTACGCCACGCGGCAATAATCGTGCGGCTTTAGTCACCCGTGTAAACCCCACTTAACCTATCGTATCACTAGTTTTGTCATAATGGAAAAAAAAAACCTATCTATCTATGGTTTTAACGTCGCAATCATCTGTGACATTCAATGACAGACGAGGACAGACGGAATTGTACTGTCTATAGTTCGCGTCAAATAACTTTGCCGCTCTGAAGTAGACTACAAATGACTGCGCAGTAGTCAATCTGCCTTAAAAAACAGTAGTGCGCATGCCAGCGCGCATGCGCAACCCAACTTCAGAGCGGCAAAGTTATTTGACGCGAACTGTACCATGGTACCTCCAACTGTCAATACCCAGACACAATAGAATTTTAATTGTTATAGCCTTCTAAAGGCCAATCGACAAAAGATCGGTTAAGAAAACAGTCCACCATCAATAGCGATCTGTCTTTTACTGATAATAGGTTATTTTGTTCGGCCGTAAATCTACTTAGGCACGGGCATAGATAATAGGCGCGGACGCAAGTCGTCTGTTCCGTTTATGTATCATCCAAGTAGCGGGACTTGGCGGGATGATAGACTTTTTAGGAAATGCAGACAAGCTAATGGTACGAGAGCCAATGATCAAATTTTTGCCTTATCAACGTTACGAACAAAACCTTATAAAATCGGTACATTTGATTATTCTGAATCCAAAAATCCTAATTTCATATATTTTCCGCGATTCAACTGACGCGGTTATGACAAAAAAAATGTTTCATTGCAATTGGTCAGATTTTCGGATTTGATCGACTCAGGACACCATTTGAGAAAATTTAAAATGAGGCAAAACTAAAACCCATAGCAACCCGTCTGAAAATCTTGTTATCAGATGAACATTGGTCAGTTGCTACGAGTAAATCATTTTTCAGAAGAAAATGTGAGCATCTTACCTATGTGTTTAAACCATTTTGAAAGTGTTGAAATTTTTTACCGATCCGTAACATAGCAGTCTGAAAACTGTTGGACATAATGAAAAGGGTTGCCCAGATGTAGAAAAAGTTTATGTCAGACAATTTTAGTGTCTCACGTTACTAATTAGACCACTTTTCGATCATCTGAAATTATTAATAAATCGTATAAGTACCTAATTCATCAACTCGTCCTACATGCCTACGGCCCATTTGGGACGACTTGACGAAAGTCTAAAAAAATATTATTTCCATTCTGCAACTCGTCCCACGTTTCTTTTTGTATGGAACTTTAAACTTTATCAACGTTTGGTACAGTCAGTAAGACAAGATATAATAATATATTTGTAAGAATTTTTAGTTTTTACTTTCGTTTTGTTTACATATCCGAAATTAATACAAATGGTAGATATGTAAGACTTTCGGTTATGATCAGGTTAGTAAACAAAAAAAATGGGGGTATTCCTCGAAACGCACTAACGATGAAACATAGAGAAGAGCACAAGGGTTTGTGATATCGATAGACGTTTTAAAAGTCAACTGTCCTAATTGATTATTTATTAAAACTACCAGGAAAGCAGAAATTAACTGGAACTAGGTGCTTAAGCGACTTAATTACTTATTAGCTCATTAAGGTAAAAATACAGGTTTTAAAATTGAATCATTTGGTGTTTTGAAAAGTACCAGGGTAACAGAAATTAACAGAAAATAGCCTAAACGATTTCACTAAGAGTTGTGCAGCAACGATTAAATGAACTGGAACTACAGTTACAGGTAAGATATAAGGCAGTTTTGACAGTTTTATCTGTTTGATATAGTGAATAATAACGAATACTTTATAGTCCTCTTTTTATTTAATTGTTGGTGCACAAGTTAGTGAAATCGGCCAGGCCCCTATTTTATGTTCATTTCTATCACCCTGGTACTTTTCAAACAACAAATGATTCAATTTAAAAACCTGTATTTTTACCATTATTGAGCTAAGTAGTGAGTCGCCTAAGCACCTACTTCCTGTACATTTCTGCTTTCCTGCGCACCGAGCATGGCCTACTGTGAGATAGCTTAAATCACACATTATATCACAATTTGAACGATAAAACAGTCATGTCACAAATGCTAGCACGGCGGCGTGAGATAATCTCTTGACTTGTGACATAACTTCTTGACGTTTATTTGGGATTCTATGTCTTATTTGCTACTATGGGCGCACCAATTTTGTCACGAATGCCATTTAATGAATGTCGTCCGTACGTCAAAAGTGAATTAGTTCACAACAAAATTAAAAAGTTGTAAAACTGTATGAACCTGCACTATAAAAACGTATTATTTTATTTGGTCGCATATTCACTGACCATAGACATTTTAATTTTTTAAATTTACTGTGTCACACTATGAAGTTAGCAACAAGAAAGGCATGTCGCGCCTCAGATTTTATCACATGGTTGAACCGTGCTAGCATTTAAGACAAATTATAAGACATGATAAAATTTATCATGTCTTGTCACAAACGTCTTGGGTACGCCTGTGTTAGCCCCGCTGGTAGTTTTAATAAATAAAGAATTAGGACAGTTGACTTTTTTATTTTATTTCCGCATTAACACTTGAGTGATTCATCAACTCGTCCTACATGCCCTACGGCCCATTTGGGACGACTTGACGAAAATCTAAAAAAATATTATTTCCATTCTGCAACTCGTCCCACGTTTCTTTTTGTATGGAACTTTAAACCTTATCAACGTTTGGTACAGTCAGTAAGACAAGTTATAATAATATATTTGTAAGAATTTTTAATTTTTACTTTCGTTTTGTTTACATATCCGAAATTAATACAAATGGTAGACATGTATGACTTTCGGTTATGATCAGGTTAGTAAACAAAAAAAATAGGGGTATTCCTCGAAACGCACTAACGATGAAACATAGAGAAGAGCATGAAGGATTTGTGATATCGATAGACGTTTTAAAAGTCAACTGTCCTAATTGATTATTTATTAAAACTACCAGGAAAGCAGAAATGAACAGCACCCTAATTACGAAACGCAAACTCAATTTTAAATTGAAACCAATTGAAAAAGATTGCCAGTCCATTGCTTCATAAGTTCGACAAAAAAAATTAAGCAGATTCTTTTTGTCGAACTTATGAAGCAATGGACTGACAATCTTTTTCAATTGGTTTCAATTTAAAATTGAGTTTGCGTTTCGTAATTAGGGTGCTGGAACTAGGTGTTTAAGCGACTTACTTATAAGCTCATTAATGGTAAAAATACAGGTTTTAAAATTGAATCATTTGGTGTTTTGAAAAGTACCAGGGTAACAGAAATGAACAGAAAATAGGCGCCTAAACGATTTCACTAAGAGTTGTGCACTAACGATTAAATGAACTGGAACTACAGTTACAGGTAAGATATAAGGCAGTTTTGACAGTTTTATCTGTTTGATATAGTGAATAATAACGAATACTTTATAGTCCTCTTTTTATTTAATCGTTGGTGCACAAGTTAGTGAAATCGTTCAGGCCCTTATTTTATGTTCATTTCTATCACCTACAAGGGTGGTGGTGGCTTTTCAAACAACAAATGATTAAATTTAAAAACCTGTATTTTTACCATTATTGAGCTAAATAGTAAGTCGCCTAAGCACCTAGTTCCTGTACATTTCTGCTTTCCTGGTAGTTTTAATAAATAAAGAATTAGGACAGTTAACTTTTTTATTTTATTTCCGCATTAACACTTTTGCTTCTGATTGTACCTTTTCTCCTTTTGATAGTAACGTGGGACGAGTTGCAGAATAGAAATAATATTTTTTTAGATTTTCGTCAAGTCGTCCCAAATGGGCCGTAGGCATGTAGGACGAGTTGATGAATCACTCTAACACTTTTGCTACTGATTGTACCTTTTCTCCTTTTGATAGTAACGTGGGACGAGTTGCAGAATGGAATTTTTTTTTTTTTTTTTCGTCAACTCGTCCCAAATGGGCCGTAGGTAGGGAATGCAATCTCGCGAGATTGGGACTCAGGCGAGATCTCGCGAGTTTATGAATAACAATACCTCGAAATTGGCGAGATCTCGCGAGATTGGCAGTTTTGTGTGTTTATTGTTGCAAATAATCACAATATTTGAATAAATTTCGAAAAAAATAATTAAAATTACTTAAGTATAGGTATTATGCAAAAACATTTATTTTTACGAATTTTTTCAATAAACTTTTAAATGATAAATGAACTTTTAAGTAGTAAACTTTGACGTATCTAATCAAATAAGAAATTAAATAAACAACCAGTGTTCTCCTCTAATATCAAACAAAAGTCTTTTAATAATAAAACAGTTCTTTTATAAAAAAAACAACAAGAAGTCAAAAACTAAAATTAAACTCATTAACTAAGTTGAGTTGACTATTAAACTGAGATGTTATAAGACGATAAGACGTTTTTATGCTGGAGTGCAATCTCGTTAATCTCGCCCATTTTTCGGCCGAGATCAATCTCGCTAAAAAAGGCCGAGATCTCGCGAAAACGAGATCTCGCGAGAACGAGATTGCATTCCCTAGCCGTAGGCATGTAGGACGAGTTGATGAATCACTCAGTTTTTAGCTTACTCGAAACCATCAAACTGAAATATTAAAAGATTTTGTTACATTAGATTAAAGGAATCTGGGCTAACGTTTGAAAATACTGTTTATTGAAAACAATTCGTCATTTTTAATCATTGTCGGACTCATCATCGGTGTCGAGAGGCATAGGAGCAGCATAAAAAAGCACCGCGCGTTTGCTGGGCGACTCCGAAACGTTCTTTTGGTTTTTGGAATTATAGGAGACATTACAATTTCTGAAAAAAGGTTTTTACTAACCCCAGTAACTAAAAACAAGATAAAAAAATAAAAAGTACTAGGTTTGATATTTTTGAAAATGCGCTCAGGTCACATTTGACACGCAAAACAACTGAAAAAAAAAATCCTATTAAATTGCGAAACCTATGTACTATATATATTTTTAAGACCGCGGCGACCCTTGAATTGTCCATACAAACGTAATACCTAAATCATTTGCAATTTGAGCATATTTCCATCATACTATGTTAATATTCGGATTTAGACAGTATTTATCTAGGCTTGTACATCTTTTTTTTTTCCAAAAACTTACCTAAAATAAAGTTTATGCGAATTGAATTTCGCACAATTTTTACAGCTAAATGACATGTTTTCATACTGTTTTTTCTGTATTATAAACAACAATAATTGGAATATTGTTTCGGCAGAAGCATAGCTTATATTATCAAGTTACAAAATATAGAAAAAATTATGAAAGAATATTAAGTTTTCATTCATCATTTTTGGTATTACGGAACACATCCAAAGTTATCATAAATTGCGATAGCTAGTAACAACGCTAACAACACACAACACACATAACACACAACAGACACAGACAACAACAATAACATAAAAACACAACAGAACAGAGATAACAATATTCCAAACGCATTTTCCTCCCATCTCGACTTGCAGTAGCGAGCCGTGTTCGCCGGACCCTTAAGATCAGACTTTATTGTGATGAAACCGTCTTCCTATATTTTTTGACATAGCAGAAGTGGGTTCCCATAAAACTGTGACGTTTCTGATCGTTACGCAGTGCCCACCGAGTCGGATTCACAATAATCTACCTAAACTATTTAATACGGTTTTGGCCGTAAAATTATGCCACATGGTTTTGGTCGTGAGCTCTCGTACTTACTATAAGTAGTTCAGGCAAATTGGTTGCTAATAGTGAAGGTTATGTTTCGCAGAAGTACACAATTGCATTTAGGCGTCTCCTAAGTGTCCGTGACCAGCAGTGGTTAGGATTGCGTTTTACCAGAAGAAGGAAAAAAAATAATGAACAAATATTTTCTTTATTCTAGTAGGAAATAAAAGTTATTAGCCTCGTGCGACGCGACTCTAACAAAACAATTTTGAAGAAAACTTCACGGTAGAACAACTCCCGGTGTCGCGTCCCGCCGCCGTCGTGTCGCGCCAGTATGCACGAGGGTTTATACGAACATTATAAAAAGCTATTCACCACCGTCATACTGGCTGGCATATAATGATTCATAGAGTAGACAAAAATCTCAAAGAAGAACATGTACTTCATTAAAACAAAATTAATTTGACATTCATTTTTTTTATAACAACATCATTTCAATGAAAAAAATCTAAACTCCAAAAAATTCTTTAAAAAATCTTAAACCTATAAAAAATTGGAAAATTGTATAACAATAAACCACAAAAAGTACGGTATGTATTTTTTAATTTAAATTATAAATGGGTCGTAGCCGCAGATTTTGCAGAAATCGAAGATCGAGATAAACGTGTGATCGAGAGGCCGACCTCCAGCAGTGGACTCAAGACTGTTGCTGACGATGCACGATGGTGATAATATATATATCACGAAGCTATCGAAAATTTACGTCATCTCACAATAGTGATGACGTCACGCAATATCAATGGCGCGACAACACTCAGTTTGTCGCATTCCTATATAAAACGGTGTATAGTAAAACAAAATGTCTGTTAGATTAAAACGCTCTGTCAGTGCTCAATCTAGATACCAAAGTAGGCTGAAACTACTGACCGCATTTCAATGTCGCCACATTTTAACATTCAGGCACTAGATAGCCTGACCAAGTTACAATGTTTAATTTGATACTTGGCAACAGATCATTTTGCAGATGAGAACAGTAGCTCCTTTTTGTGCTGTATTTTGAAGGATATTCGACTTGCAATAAATTAGTCTTTGTCAGACTGCTAAACTAAATCCTGGGTATTCCTCGATAGCGTTACATTATGCCCACAAGCGCTTGTTCTATTAACAGCAATGGCCTCTGGTAATTTTAAATTTTTTTGTATTATCACTTTTTCTATTCCAGATAATCCAAGACAACTACACAGTTACAATTCACAAAAATGTCAGTGTTGCCACGTGGGTACGAATGCTGCCGCCCCCCGGCAAGGTTCGGCTCCGTTCGAGGAGAGTACAGTATCTACTACAAGAGACCACGATGCGGGCAACCCAGGCCGCAGCCTTTCCAGAGGGAGTGCGCTGGTTACTACTGGGGCTGCCCTAGTAACGCGCCTGTTGAGAGGTAAGTAATGATCACTTCTTTTTTTATTCCATTACTGGATAATTTTGGCAAAAAGAAAGAAACGCCTGTGGTTATGTGCTGGGCGTTCGAACCTCGCATCGGATATAACTTACCATTTAGTTCATTCCTACTTTTTGTCGCTAGACAATGGTAGCTTTGTGACTACTGAAGAAGTGAAGATGACGTTTGACAAATAATTAAAAAGAGTTGTTCTTTTCTCCACATGTACCATGTTCTCACGCCTCACTTCATGTGCCTTCCTCCACATCAACCATGTTCTCACGCCTCACTTCATGTTCTTCCCTCCACATCAACGATGTTCTCTCGCCTCTCTTCATCCTTTTTTAAAATTATACCTGATGCATTCTTCTTCATAAAGTAGAATAATAATAGACAGGTGAGCCAGTAAACGCATTGAAACATTTTAATGGACAGTCAAAGATTTACAGGCATGATAAATCCTGAAACTGGTCGTTAAAGGAGATTAGTGCGGCACTACGGTAATATTGTAATGGCCCGTTTAAGATTACTAAAGTTAAATAGGTTGCTCGTTGTTCAGAGATGAGAACAACGAGTTAAAATACTGGTTATTTGAAATATTATGATTTCCTGAAAATGGAGTAAGGAGTAATAGAGCGCTGCACTTTTTTTGATAAATTATTGTAAGGATTTCTCTTTTTGCCTTTATCTCCACCAAAGTGAAAAGGAAATGTTGCTCTAGGTATTTCAAAAAACCAATCAGTTTCCGATTCACTTATATCTCCCTGTCTTCAACGCAATACGAACACCTATTCGTTGTTTACGACACGTCTCCTCATCCTTTCCTCTTTGGTTGACACCAGCCCTTACGTTCACGAAATAATCTCATTTACATCTTCCCCAGACCATGCTGCTACGACTTCCCGTGCAAGGCCCACTGCTTCAACCACGGAGCATGCACAAGGCCAAGCGGCCGGTACGCGCGCACAGTATGGTACCCTGGCGAATGCAATCCCTGCGTGCCCCCCTGCCAAGCCTTCACCTGCCCCAACCCGCCCTACCATCCCTGCTGCTACCATACCTGCAACAAACACGTCTGATGTGTTAAAATATCTTTCAAATATCGAAGGTTTTCAAAACAAGGATCAACGTGAGACGAGTTTGAACATGACTTATTTGTCTAACCCTTACCCGCGAGGTTGGGTTCAGTATAACCGCATGCAGCTGAATATCAGTATGTTATATACCCTCGGTGAGACTCACAGAGCACGAAGACACCTCGGGGGCCGCTATACAAGCCTGCTACCGTTTGAAAACACAAATAGAAGCAGTTTACATACCGTGCTACAAATTTTTAGTACTGCGGTCTCCAGACCCTGCTGGGCGATTCCTTGCTCTGTAGTAAGACTGGTAGTCAGACTTTCGCGACCACCCGTAACGACTGTCAAAGATCTACTTATGACAGCTGCAGATTGATTATTTGAAATCCTTGTTTTTTAAAGCCAGAGAGAGATACAAGTTATTGCAAGTTCTAAGGTAGATCGTGCAACAAACGGTAGTCTTTTTTAATCCCTTGGTTCAAAGCTGTCGCGAAAGCTTTGAAAACAAGGGACAATGATCGTTATTCGTGAGTTCGTGGAAGTGCAGTCCGTGACGCTATTTTTGTGAATCGTAACTGTATATTGTCCCAATAAATGACATACTCAGAATCTGCCTTTTATTACCCGACTGCGGAAGCCAAAAAAGGAGGGTATTTTCTTTTTCTCGCACCTGTTTAGAAGAAATCTCGTAGTCATTCCGAAAAGCTTAGTACCTAGGTACCTACATTATACACACTTTCCAAAAAATACTTAAATAGGTTCTACATTGTTTGGATACGTGGTAATTGTTAAATCAGTGCAATTATGACCTCCTCAGACGAGCTCAGATGCTAACAAATGCTAGACGCTAATGTGCAAGTAATTGGTTGTTTCGCCTAAATAAAAGTATCAGTGACATTGATATGAATTTACGAGTATGCAGAACATAATGTAGGTATGGTACTTCAATAACCTGTTTATAAACTTCTAATGCTATTCTGGCATCCGTGAGCATTCCTCCCACGTCTTCGCACCACGCTGAGCTTCCGACACTAGTGGTTTTCGCGCGCTTTTCGCGATCACTTGCCTTTGTCGGTTTTGGCTACAGCGACGCTATACCGACCATTTCAGTGCACAATATTGTCGCGTTCTCGTGAAATTTTTTATTACGCTGTGAAAATTTTATTTCTTTATTTACACGAATGTTTGCCTCAAAATGTCAGTTGTGTTTACTCTTCTAATTTTTTGTGTTATTGGTAAGTATTTCTTTTTATATTCGCACATATTTTTTTCAATTTTTTAAATTAATTTTTCAGGATTTTCTCAATTTGTTACCCACCATTTCTCTAAATTCTTCGTTTTTAAATAACTGCAAGCTGTCTCGTCAATTTAATAGGTATCTTATTTATGGAAAAAACACAATATATTTTATTAAATGTATTAATCATTCATCTTTTATCAATCGTTCATAATAAACAGGAAGTCACTGTTGCCGTTACTTTGATTGCTATTTATAGCCCGCGACAGATCATTCATCATAAAAAATATAAATAAACATTCAACTATCTAAATTTATTAAAAAAAAATAACAACAATGAACAAACATTTCATAAACGTGAAAAGAATAGTGTTTAATGCTTTTATAAATTGTCGAAGCGATCTATATTTGATTATCACAATGTGTCTCTTTGTTTATAAACTCAGGAGTCATGATCATAAATACATCAGAGTCTCAGAGCTATCAGATTATGCGTCACCATTTATCAACTGAACGGTCATATTTATCAAGAAAACGGAGAAAAATAGCTTATTTTTACAATTTGGAAAACAAACAATTTAACTCCTCTTTATTCCAAGAACATAATACTTTTAGGAAAGTATGAGAATTCTTGCTATTTCTAGAAATTAATATTCTGAGTACCTACTTACCTACTCTATTTGATAAACATCTAATTAACTCACCGACTCAGTCAAATGTCTAGACAGCATTATTAATGAGATACCGCCCTCACTAGTCTACATTTCTCACTGGTCAAGTTCAGGGTGAATCAAACTCATTGGAATAGCATATGACTACAGATAAACATGTAGAATGTAGGTCGACACTATGTGCATACTGTCATTTAAAATCATTTTTGGTGTAATTTGCGTATCTACGTAAAGTACGTGTAAATCTGAGGTGTAAATACAATGGCTATACTCTATAGTTACCTAAATCATTACAGGTACGGAAATAAGTATTTTTTTTTAAGTGAAAACTTCTTTAGTGGCGTTGTGCACTTTTTTGGGATGGGTAAAAAATGTTAAACTCGCGTCAGGACGTGACCGTAAGATCCGTTGCTTATCAACCGACAAAGTAAATATCAAAATAAATAGTCTTTGCCATTACGTAAAGATTGCGAGGTAAGAAATTTTACCCATATTCATGGTAAAAAAAATCAGTCAAAACATACTTAATGAAATTTTTTTAAATGGGGTTTGGAGATTTTGGCCCTAAAATCAGCCGCCATTTTTTTTTTTTTCAAAATCGAGGTGCACAATAAATGCCATATATTTGGATAGGGGACACTAATACAAACATAAAACTCATATAACATAACATCATAAAGTGTCACGTTTCTGAGATATTCAAAGATAAAAATAACAATTATTGTTATAACGAATTTATTTATTTATGTTGTAGTTACTTCATGTTGATTAAGTTATTTACACATGAATAAATTGACTACACCTAGTGGATAAAACATAAGATTTTTTAATCATATTCGGTATAAATAATATCATCCAAGAAGGCAGCGGGAAGCTGAATAGGATTTTCTTGGTGTCGCGCCCATGCCATGCACCATATACTACGTATACCATATAACACACGTCCTCATTCGGCGGAGGGTACATACACATATATTTTTGTCTGTTTTACTCTTAACTAAAATATTACCTATACATGATGCAATTATGTTTTCATAGTTCAATATACTTACCTGAAGGGAAAAGAAACAAAAAAATCCTTGTTTCAGGGTTCACTTTTCGACTTATATTTCGGTGAATAACTCCAAAACCTGACGCTTTAGGATATTATGTCATGTGACATTTTTTGTTCGTATAAGTGTGTTCTATCTAAATATATAAATTTTGATTTTTTCCGCGATTCTGAAAAAAAATCAAAATGGCGGCGTCATGTTAGGGCCACCCTCCTTACAAAAATCTTCAAACCCCTTTGTTTATTCTTGTAAACCTTCAACTGTCATTAACGAGACACAATAGAATTTCAATTGTTATGGCCTTTTAAAGGCCATTCGACAGATGATCGGCGACTATATTTTAAAATAAATAATTATACTACTACTACTACTAATGAATATTGTATTTAACCACATAAATTATAGTACTTTTATACTGATAAATAAAGCCATTCGTGCGAAATTATTAACCTAACCTAACCATTCCAAAATATTCAAAAATGCACAACGTTAATGTTCAAGTTTTCACTTCTGCCGGCACTCCCGGAGTGCAACCCGTTGTTTTTAGGGTTCCGTACCCGAAGGGTGACAAACGGAACCCTATTCATAAGCCTCCGCTGTCCGTCTGTCTGTCAGCGAGCTCTATCTCATGAACCGTAATAGGCAGGCAGTTGAAAATTTCACAGATTGAGCATTTCTATTGCCGCAAGAGCAACAAATAATAAAATTAAAAAATTAAAGGGGGTCGCCATACAATAAAATTAAATTTTGAAAAAAAAATAATCTGACCCTGGCATGTGGGGTATCATTTTCTAGAGCTCATCGAGTAGAGAATAAATATAATTTTTATTTGTTTTTATCTTCAAAAATGATGAATTAGGGGGCCGTAGAAGTTGTCTGTTTTAGACCATTTTTGTACGAGCTCTATCTCAACAACTAAACAAATTAGGAATTTGAAACTTGTGTGTATCATGTAACATATACTGTTTATAATCAACAAATACTAAAAACGCCGATTCATAACGTATGTTATATAATATGGGCGATTTTCTGCAACTTAAAATAATAATTTTGTATTTCATGCTAATATTATGCGATATAAATTCCACAGATAACTATTTAATAGTCGGAGTAATGACATGGAATTGGTAAGTACCTACTATCATGGCAGCATATACTATTTCGATCATTTAAATTTCGATCATCCAAAAAGGTCTACAAAATAAACTTTCTTCACAAGATTTTAAAACCGGCCAGTATTTTTTGAGTTTAAGAACTTTATCGACTTTTTTCAAAGTATCCCTAGACGGTGTTGATATGTGTGTACCCACATGTGTACCTCATGTTAAAACTACACTTCAATAGACAATATATTCAGTAACATTGAAATGAATGCTGGCACATACAGTGTACTATTCAGTTACCTTAAACCGTTGTGGACATAATTTCATATTGAGAAAAATTATTGGTGTAAAGATATTCGGTCACGGCGGCCAATCTCAACGGAGACTGGCCTTCGGCACGGGAGATATCATAGTGCACAAGTGTGTGCGCAGACACGAGTGCACTCTCTCTTCCCTCACTCTCATAGTCCGATGGGATGTGTAAAAATAATAAGTAAGAAGTAATAGATTTCTGTATGACTATCAAAAATAACATAAATAAATACCTGTATTGATCCGTGCGTTTGCACTGGCGACACCACGACAAAACATGTTGAAATCTCTAGTTCCTGTCAAACATTATGCATGAAAAATTGACAGACAATAGAGATTCCAACATGTTTTGTTGTGAATGTTTCGCCAGTGCAAACACACAGTTATAATTAAAATTTGGCGTACTACTTACATTCTATTTTGTACAGTATAGTCTGATGTAGCAAGAGAAATCCTTTTATTTATAAGTAACTAGCTTTACCCGGCCTGGCTTCGCACGGTTAGCACTAAGTTCTTATCTACGGCGCATCTACCTTTCCTAATTACCTATTTCTACCTAATTACCTACCCTACCATTCTTACCAGGGTAGGTAGGTACCTAACCTACCCTACATATCTACCTGCTTACCTACCATATATACCTATTTATACCTACTAATACTATGTTAGTAGCAAATAAATAACTTTGACTTTAGTTAATGCATGTTACTGGATAAAGTTAACTTAATATTTTTCTCTTAAAATATATGAAATATACTCCTACACCTATATTTTAACACAACAACATTTTCTCATTAAAATTAGACAATTTCTTTACAAATCTTTGTTTTTTTATAGCGCCTCTGTTGTTACCTTTACGAAAGTATTACAAAAATTCATAGTGTTAAATCTTGTACGACATGGTATGGAACCCTTCGTGTGCGAGTCGGAAACTCGCACTTGACAGATTTTATTTTATTTATTTATTCATACGACTTCGCCCGCGACTACGTCCCGCGTCCGCGTTCGAAATCCGCGTCCTGCGTCCGCGGTTTTCGAACTTTTTTTCTCTTATTTTTTTTTAAACCCCGTACACCCTTTTTAAATGCTATTTAAACAGAAAATTATTTTCAACATTATAAATCTAACGAATAAGACCGTCCACTTCGATAGAAATGGAAGGAAAGAGGAGAAACGTACTAAAATCGTTTAATACGTTTCAATATTTGACTTAAACATTATTTATACCAGCGCGACTTGTCGCGCGACGCGACACGAACAATACAATTTCTAAGAATTAAGAAACTTCACGGTATAACAATAACCGCTGTCGCGTGCTGGTCTGCACAAAGCTTTATACTGCCCGCCACGGGTTGATTTTTACAAAACCCTGAAACACATTTATTGAATTTTTTGTACTAAGTACCTACATAATTGTAAGGTACCGAGTTCCAAGTTGATTCGACATTGTTAAAATATTACCATAGAAACTTTGATACCTCCTAAACCCTTTTTGAAGGCTTAATTTAGTAAAAAAAAAACTAATACTTAACTTTATTATTCACTACCCCTTCAACTCCTTCCTATGATAAACGTTTAATGATTTTAGATAGAGCATAAGATTCTTTATATTTAAAACTGTATCCCTCTTTTCACCCCCAAAGGGGATAATTAAAAAGTTTCAAGTTTATTAACTCAAGGAATAAATTTTTTCTTTCCGAAAAAATCCTTCCTATTCCTTGTCTACATAAAGGAAACCTCTGTGCAAAATATCAGCTTTCTAGGTCCAAGGGTTTGGGCTGGGCGTTGATGAGTCAGTCAGTCAGAACTTTTCTTTTTATTTATACTTATAGAAAATGAATACTTAGATGATTCCTATGGGATGTAGAGTGCACCTCACTGCCTCTATATCTAAGCTATTCAAAATGGGTTTGAAGTTTTTTTTTACCATTATGTACTGTTTGAGGGAATAAGATCCGAAACATAAGTTTGAAGACGACAAAGATACCAACGAACTCTTTAAAAAACGATAACATAAATCACGCCCGTAATCCTCGAAAAGTTACGCAGAGGTGTACACCCACATTTACCCAATTGAAAAATATCTGTCCCAAATCCACAGTCATGCTTCTAAGGTCATGCTTGAATTATTTTCCTTCGCGACAATCTATAGTAGTCCCCAAAGAGAAGTCAAGTAAAACAATCTGACATAGACTCACTAAACGAGGATATGTTACTACCTATATTTGTAAGTTGAATTAAAAATGGATGGTACGGTTGATAGGAAATAGAACCGAAGATAGCTTTTGAAGAAGAAAGACTCGTAAACGACGACCGATACACCCGTTGGATGGAGACCCGGGATCTATGACGGAGATGCCTTGGAAATTCTAAAATCTTTGGCTGACCCTTTTATTAAAGGCAGTGTATAGAGTGCCACCAGTGGCACTCTATCCCTATCGGATAAAGTGTCACTACAGGCACCCTAGTAACACCGCCTCGGCCCGGCCAAAGTGCCGCAATCATTGGATTGTCATTGTCACTGTCACTAAGTCACGTCACTTGGTATTTTGTTTGATTGTCGAGGTTAGATCGCTGTAAAATACCACATTCCCAAAACATTACATTCTCTTGTGCCTAATCGGACCCTGGCACTTCGCCGGCCGCTACCGCGGCACCGCTCGCTACGCTCGCTCGGCTCGTGCGTTGTGTGGTCACAGTTCTAACCTAACCTAACCTAAATAACAAGTGACAGTGACAATGCAACGCTCACGGCACCCTAGCCGGGCCGAGGCAGCGACACTAGAGTGCCACAAGAATACTCGTGGCACTCTATACACTTCGTTTATTAAATACATTTTAATGAAAGCCAGCCAAAGATTGTTACCGAACCGGCCGAAGATATACACCAGCGCCATAATATGCATCCTACAATATATCATAGATATAGATCAGCTTTAAAACTAAATTACTTTACCAACAGATACTGAATCAATTAAGGGACAATGACTTAAGAGTAAGTACCTAACAAGCAACTCCAAATTAAAACGATGTACAAAAAATACTGACTAATGCAGTGACAAGTCGGATTCTATTGACAATCAATACGAACTACTTAAACGTTTTTATATCTTACTTAAAATCAACTACTTACAAGATACAAGTTGACACGAGCTGCTTAGAATATCTACGATCAATTAACACGAGGTGCAAAACAAACAACTTAACGGAATTACAGTTTTAGATCATCAACTATTATTTTATACATGACATCATTGCAAAGAGATGAAAAGAAACATTATAGGCATTCGGATGACGATTTAAAAGCAAAATTAAATGTACAGACGATTTGCATGCAACTGCGTAGGTTATATTAATATCTCAATGGCTTCATAATACCTACTTGTCAGCAGGTTAAATTGATTTGCATACGTAGTTAAGCTTTTCTTTATGTTAATGGACTATTAATTGGCTATCAGGACAGGAGGAATCACACTATAATATTACGAGAGTGGATTTCATTTTTAACTGTACCGATTTACATAATTTTCCGACACTAACTCGTTCAAACACTTGTGTATCGTTACCTGGCTTTGTTATTTATTACTATAACACGATGAGATTACATTGTCTGGTTTTCTTTATTTCCTGGTCTCAGTCTTATTTTTCGTTGTCTGGATTTTAGTTGAAGTTTTGAAGACATCTGTCTGAAAACACTGCGTCTCGTCCAAAACGTGGATGAAATTTCATATCGCTGTTTGCGTAATAACAGTATTTTACATATCCACATGTAGTTATAATCATGTTCTCGCCAATTATTATTCACAGTTCAAGAATTCATTTCCGAGAACTTTAGTTGCTATACAGTATTTTTTCATTGCTTTTGTTTTTAAGTAAGTATTTATTTTCTTTCATGAAATGTCTTTTCTAATTACCTATTACCTATTCAGAGAGCAGTGGTGGCCCAGTGGTAACGGCCATATGTCGCGAGTTCGAACCCAAGCAGGCGCTTTACTTTGTGTAAATAATTTCATCACCACTGCTCTCAAAACGGTGAAGGAAAACATCGTGAGGAAACCGGCATGTCTTAGAACCAAAAATTCGAAGACAAGACATGTGACATCTACCACAACCCGCACTGGGCCCGCGTGGTAGATTACGGCCCACTCCCTCTCACAGAGAGGAGGCCTGTGTCCCAGCAGTGGGAACATTAATAGGCTGATTATGATGTATGTATGTATTCAGATATAAACGGTACCGAATCGGTACCTACGCGATATAGCTGTCGCGCTCGGTAAAAATACTGGTCCGCCTTCTGGATAGACACTTTGGACCTGTATACAATGTCGCCCATGCGCATGTGACCGCCCGTAATGTTCTGAATATTCATGAAAAAATTTCGAAAATAAACTTCAAAAGGGGGGGTATATCTATAATATTTTTCACTAGTTTTTTTTAAATAAATACACATTTTTTTACCGAAAAAATGACTTCAATTCCGTATTTTTTTTGGTAGTCGATAATTTTTTGTAAAAATTTTAATTAACCTGTTAAAATAACTCATAAGCTTTTGGAAATAATAAACAGAATCCAAATCGACCCATAAACTTCGGAGATGTGTTAAAAAACAGAAAGCAAATCTTTAAAAAATTAAAAATTGAATAACATGAAAAATGTTATAGATAGACCCCCCCTTTTGAAGTTTATTTTCGATATTTTTTCATGAATATTCAGAAAATTACGAGCGGTCACATGCGCATGGGCGACATTGTATATTGTTAGTTTAAGCATGAAGGCTATAAATCTTGCCCTGCAGTTGCCAATGTCCCTAATATTACTTACACCCTTACGCCCTAAAAACCAAACACACAAAGCTTTACTACAGACTGAACAAGAAAGGATTTAAACTCTAGTACTTCAAAGGTACCTTCTCTCAAGGTAGGTAAGTCTAAATCTCTCCTTAAAAGGATTGTCGGCTGTAGCTTCAATGAAGCAGCATTATTGATAGCGGTCCTACAATTCTGATGTCAATAATTTAAACGCTGTACGGGTGGTCAATAAGTAATTTATTGCACCCGACCACATACAAAGTGTTTTGCAATATCTGAGACTGTTTTGTGGCTTAGTGCGTATTTCTGATGTCATTCTTGATTTGTATCATTTATTAGCTGGTAATAGTCAACAGCTGAACATTCGACCTCCCACACAGAAGCCAACAATCAATCCTTTGGGTAATAGAAATCCCTAATGTCGAATATCTACCTCCTTAGGTAGGTACCTAGGTTTATTTACAGTATGAACTTACTGACAAATACTTTTGGTGGAGTTTGGCTGTGTGGTTGATGATGTTGACGTTTACAAACTAGCTTCTTTTATATGTTTTTATAATTGGTCATCTCATCTCTAATGCCAGAGCACCTACAATTTTTGTTCTTAACTGAAAACTAGCGTTCCGTGAGCTTTACCAACTCGTTCATCGGACCTTTTTGATTTCTACTATTGTATGGAGCAAAGCATAATAATCAGCCTATAATGTTCCCACTACTGGGACAGAGGTGGGAGGGAGTGGGCTATAATCTACCCTCGGGCCCAGTGCGGGTTGGTAGATGTCACATGTCTTCGAATTTTTGGTTCTAGGACCAACCGGTTTCCTCACGATGTTTTCCTTCACCGTTTTGAGAGCAGTGGTGATGAAATTATTTACGTAATTTAAAGCGCCTGCCTGGGTCGAACCCACGACCTGCAACTCGTAAGTCGGAGCCGCTACCACTGGGCCACCAATGCAGCAATACAATTGCTGGAACAATACGAAAAACCACCTCTCACGAGATCTCAAAAGAATGATGAAAATATGGAATGGTTTATTCCTAGCTGATTCCAGTCGCCACGTCATTCCAGCGTCCCGTCATACACATAATATCAAACAAAAATCATTATGTACCTGCAAACGCATCGGAATGTGGGACTTGTGCCAGATATTTTATATAAGTTTATATCTCTTCTTGATTGTACCTAAATGAAATGTGTTACTTACTGACTGCTACAAAGACTTCAATGTACATTAAATATTTGCAATGTTTGACTGCCTCACTGTTCTAGTCAGAGGCGGATCCAGGATTCTCGTTTAGTCACAAACGTGTCTGCTAAGCATAAAGTTTTGGGTTCGATCCCCAGGTTGACATAATGTAAATGGGTTTTATCGGCAGGAGTTTAGAGCCCCTACTAGGTGGAGGGTCTACCTACGTCATAGGACTTAGGTAAACAATGTGGGTGTACTATACAATATAGGACATATCCTATCACTTCGGGGAATACACGAAGACGTTGCTTTTGAGTACAACGTACAATAACTGACATAGAGTCGCGAAGCTCTTGAGGTGTTAAGTCACACTCTTTAATTAAATTTTTTGAACTATTAATAAAGAATCTATAAATAAATCCTACTACTTTTTGTAATTTATATAAGTTTGAATATTTTTCAATCAAATTGACTGAAAATTACGGCTCTACCTGTGTTACATTACATGATATCTCTTGCTCATCATTTTGTAATATCTACATAGCGTTCGCCTTCCAGCGTGACTGAAATTAAGATAAAAACTTTCTGATACTTTAGCGAAAATAAGAAGCGGGAATATAATTTTTCTTTTTTTTTTTTCAAAACAGAATGTTGTAATATCAATTTTATAGCCGCACGTAAAATATAAGGAAGTGTGACTTCATTAGAGTTAGTAAATAATATCGCCATCTTAACATTTTTTATGTGCTTTTTTTTCTAGGATCGTTGAGAGCTCGCCAGCCGGACATAGACATCAACAGGTTAGTCAATTGACGTAAACTTTTTGGCAACACTCTTCAATCTTTTACAATATTTTTATGGAAGTGTGTGTATAGAGTGCCGCAAGTATAGTGGCGCTGCTGACGACGTGACTTAGTGACAGTGACAATAACAATGCAATGCTTACGGCACTTTAGCCGGGCCGAGGCGGTGTTAATAAAGTGCGGTTAGCGGCACTTTATCCGATAGGGAGAGAGCCGCCACTTCACTAGTGGCACTCTATACACTGCCTTTTTTTATTAATTTGTGAGCTACGTTACCTATCAACTTATCTTTCTTTTTTTTACAAATTACCTACATTAGCTACTTCACTCTAAACGTATCTATTATTGCGTACCAGGAAATACGCACTATAACCGTAAATCACTTTAAATCAAAACATGGATAAGTGCCTGTCAAAATATTCAATCTAGAAAGCTAACATAGGGCTTACTGAAATAGCAACCATACGTCAATTCTATTCATATAGCATACCACTGACTAAACAGATTACAAGCTCTAGTTTTCATTTTGTCAAAACATCAATAGTTCTCTTTGTGTAAATATTTAAAATGTTGGCATGAATCCTTGACGAAACGTATACTTTTTCTTTGCACTCATCATTAGCAAATTCACACTTCACATAACAGTGATAAATGCGTGCATCGAAATTTTAACAGTCTTGTCTGGTTTTCAGAATAAAACTTTTACCGAAAGAAGGATATCACAGCCGAGCATCAAATTATCACAGTCGTCGGTCTATACTAACTGATCACAACAGGAAAAATGATTATGACTATTATAGCAGCCGGTTCTCCAAGCTACGGGCGCCGCTGCACGTTTGGCACGATACCCCATCACTTACCCAAGAGAAGACGGGTAAAGTATACCAACCAAGAGAAGACCCGCGGCTCTTCTATCAGTCTGATGCATATATTAAAGAAACTAATAGGAAGAAGTTAAACAATGAAGTGTCGTCCATTTACATTGGTCGAGGAGTGGTGCGAGCAGGTGAACAAAATCACAGGAGATCGCTGCCAATTCATATGAGAGATAATGAGTTAAACAGCGTCGATGAAGGTTATTGTAATTAGAAATACATTTTGCATAATTACTTTTTATTTCAAGGTCCCGTGCAGCTAACAGTTTAACAAAAATGCTTTTAGGAATCTGCGTGCGATGTCCTCCTGACAGAACATTGATTACCAAGCCTGGTGTCGATCGTGCAACGTTGCAATTTCCTCGGATATTGTCATGCTCAGGAAGAAAAGCCCCCAGACAAGTACGTTTTGTCCACATGTATGGACCTAAATTCGGTTCCTTACTGAAAGAGGGCTCCCACATGGTTGTCGGTCGGATCACGCATAAAGACGAAGTGAGTTTATTTTTGTAAGTGGAAATCGTGATAATAAATTTTCTCATCTTTCAACAATAATGTTGTACGTTCCAGATTCTCCAAGTATGCAAAATGCAAATACATGTGTTGGTCCAGTCTTGTTCCGTGCCCAAGTATTTAGTGCCTCATTGTGGAGGTGAAAATAAAGCTTGCAATTTTACATGCCGAGATCCTAAAGCTGAATTCCGAGGACAAAGAACACTAACATGTGGTGACGACATGAGGTGGTCGGGCCATTTGCCTGTTTGTAGCGGTAAGTCATTAATCATACCGCGCACTTAATATAATTAATAGGATTGCACGCTACAGTCGCATCAACTAGAAAAACAAAGGGAATTATAATCTCTGCTCTGAACAGCGCCGCCGAGTCATAACAACAAGGCCGTGGGACATTTAGATGTTCTTTTATCACCATGATTCATACCAAGTACACTTCGTATACAACAATTAGAATGCTAGAATGTTTACAGGCAAATCTTACCAATAAACAGAGACAAAATACTATCGAGGAGGCAGCCAAATGTTTAATATTTGCGACAAATTGTTATGTCGGTTACTGTCGTGGCCAGAGATCATTTCATGAAATGATCGACCACTTCATGAAATGGTTGAATTTCATTAAATAGAACATCGACCGCTGGTCACATCATGATGTGGTCTGGCCAGATCATTGACCAATTTCAACGTTTGACGATATGAACAGTTAAACGCGCGACTAATGGCCAAACATTATTTTACATTACAGTAGCTTTACGCGTCTGTCCGTGTCACCGAGTTGGTCTTCTAAGCTCTTGTCGTACGCACGGCTACACATCAAGCTATACATTTCCAGTTTATGGTGATCTCGCATTGGAAACGATTTCCGTACAATGCAAGGTCAGCTTAAACTGGAAATGTGTAGCCGTGTATACCTATGCAAGGTTTTTCTATTACAATCTCGCCCATTTCCCCATTCTGCGGTATAGCATCATCACTATAAAACAAAGTCGCTTCCCGCTGTCTGTCCGTATGTATGCTTAGATATTTAAAACTTCGCAACGGATTTTGATGCGGATTTTTTTTTATAGATAGAGTGATTCCAGAGGAAGGTGATGTATAATACATGCATAATATAATAAGATATAAATTATAAATTTATCACGCGGGCGAAGCCGCTGGCGGAAACTAGTTAAATATATATTCTACCGTGTTATAGCGCTGCTGAAATTCCTCATTGTTTGCATTCCTACACGAAAAGGATTGCTACTAAGCCAGTGTGGTTATTTTCCAATATTTACAAATATCTCTCTGGATTCCAGCTCGCACGTGGTGTCACCCTCCGCCGCCTCCTGACCATGGCCGGGTCAGCTGTAAAGGAGTGACGTCACCGAATGGTTGGGGGCTCAATGAGGGATCTAGTTGTCGCGTGAGGTGCGCACGCGGTTGGAAGTGGAGCTCCCGCTCTAGCGCGGTGTGTAGGCGCGGCGCTTGGACCTACGATCTAGGTTGTGTGCCCAAGCGCTTGAAATAAGTAGTAGTCTCTGTTTTTTATCCATAACACAATATTTACGTAAGTACCTATTAAGAAGAAGTGGAGTACCTAGACCGTAGTATTATATTATCTGTGCCTAGACCTTACTTACCCATCAAATAACAATTAGGGTACCTACATAATATATGTTGGGACTTGGATCAATGTGCATGCCATTATTCCTACATTATATTTTATCTACTTACATTGACTCTAAGAATTAAAATAATAATGGTATTATAATCAAGTCAGTATAATAATAAGTTTTATAATCTAATTTAAGATACCCGTACCTATTTTAGACCTAATTACATAAATAAATATTTATTTTTAGACGTGTTTTATTTTTTTCTTATTTTATTTTATTATAAGTATCTACCTAATTTGAATATTCTAGTAGAAAATGAGAATCCCATCGATACGAAAAAGCGCCTTTATCGGGTTGTAAAGATTACACTACTTAAGTACCTAGTTTAAATTAGAGATGAGACGTATATACTGGTAGAGGTATATATACCAAGTATGTGCTTCCCAGTACATAGACCGGGTACGGACCGAAATACTGGGTAAATACCTTGAAGGTATGACGTCAGACGCATAGTTCGATACGAACCGCTACCACAAGGAAGCGCCCAGTTTTATCGGTAGTTCGGTACGCCGAAGCAACCCGAAGCTACCCGACAGCTTACGAAGGGACCCGAAACGTCATTCGTGCTTTATGAACATTCGGTTGATTTAATTTAGTTAGACAAAATGGGTACTTATTTTTACGTGCATAAGGAACATAATAGCATAATTACATTTTTTGTCACGGAGTGAAAGAGTTTAACTATAATTAATGTTAAAGAAATAACTAGAATTCATTAATAACCATCGTCATACTCTTAGCCGACAGTCGTAAGCCTGGTAAATTAAGAAGGAAAGATTTCATATCTTATAATGCATAATTACGTATAGGTACTTGAAACGTCGTACCTACATTATATATTGGAGGCATACCATACTTATCGCATACGTTTACTTATCGAAATCCTACCACACCCAAATACTTAGAAGTATTTTGATACCTGGTATTTGTACCAGGTATTTAGTGATACCCATACCTTAAAGGCCGGGTATGGAGAATGACAGGTATATCTCATCTCTAGTTTAAATATTCAATCATTGCCAGATTACCAGTAGGTAATTACAATTTTTCAGCTGAGGGCCGAGTCACACAGCGGACCCTAAAACTTTCAAAAAGCGAAGTAGGCAGTACGACACAACTTAGATGTAGCATAGATTTGAAAATTTTCATTCATTCATTTCAATTTTACGAATGTATTTGGCTATAAGACTTTACAAGTTATGGCGTTTTCGAAAGATCATTTTCACCTAAAGCAGTAATAGCGATTGGTAATTTTGAAGTCGCACTCAGTTCGGATGGTGATCGGTTTTACGAATTTTGCCGATGCTACATCTAAGTTGTGTCGTACTGTACCATTTTGGTCACGCTAACGTCAATTCCTTAGCGTGAAAGGAATAAGCGTGAACGGAAAACGCTTAGATCTTGTCTAGGCCCCTCACGCCCGGCGGAGGACCCTGCGACATAGTACACATAAAGCAGTAATAGCGATTGGTGATTTTGAAGGCGCACTCAGTTAGGATGGTGATCGGTTTTACGAATTTTGCCGGTGCTACATCTAAGTTGTGTCGTACCTACTGTAAATACTGTTTTCTTATAGGTAGCATGGTAAATACGAAGAATGTAGGTATGATACCTAGGGCAGTTCCGAACTTCACGCAGAAGGCTGCGGCTGCGCAATAAACATTTTTTAGGAATCAAATGGTGACATGAGGCGAGTGTGAGAGACAAAACATGCGCGAAACTCCGAAGTGCCTATGTTCAGAACTTCAGACCTGCCAAGTTTATCGGCCGTACCTATTGTACTCAGCAGCGGGTGAAATAAGGCTGCCAATGGTGATGATGATAATGATAAAGTAATAATTGGGTACCTACCTAAAGTCCCGTGGCAATTAGTGGAACTAAGTAAGTACTTGATATGATAGAGTACTATTACATGGGACTCGAATATAGCTGGTGAAATGTGGGTGTAGTAAGTATGTCTTTAAGTACACTCCTGCCTAACCCTTCGGGGAATACAGGCGTCAGGTATGATGTTATGCTAATGTTGTAAATAGTACATACCTACTAATTCCATGGATAGTATAAAGTGAGGAGGTGTTAAGACGTTAGATGTTGGCAACATTGTGTCGCATGTAGGTACAGTCAACAACGAAAGCCACACACTCACTTCGGGCAGCACTGCTCCCTCAGACTGCTCCAAAGAGTAACGATATAATTATAATTGTAGCACAGACATAATATAAAGAGTAGCAGACCAAACATTAATCCATAGTTATAATCTTTAATGTTATAGATGGATATGATTCTCTTTTTTTTATACGCGACGAGCCGTAAATTCTATCTCGTTATAACACCTGTTGTCATACTGACTCACACATAGACAAAATTTGACGCGTAGCTTGTCTATCCCGCGCCGCCATAATGTCAAGCAACATCTGCATCGCGTTCTATGTTTCAACCGCGTTTTAGATAGTCAGGGACGGATTTGACAATAAATATGATTTTTTTTGTAAAATATTTACCATTGAATTATCAAACAAACTCAAGTTACTCTACGATTTTTAATAAATTTTTTTGGTGACAGTGTTCTAGAATACTGCAATGCAGATTTTTTTCAGTGTCAACACACATGCTATTGTTATAAATTATAAAATTAATTATTTTACCCTGTGTCTGTGTGATGGATAACATGAACATAGGCATAGGTTTACATAAATAGATATAGGTTTTTCACATAATTTTGAAATTTTATTCGGCAGGTAATAATCTAATATTGTTTGATTGTCTTTATTTTGATAAGTAATAGAAGTGTAGATCTACACTTCCTATACCCAGAGAATATCGATTGTTGCGGATTTTCAATAAGTACCTATGTTGGTTGTTTCAATACCGTTAGATAATACCGGCAAGCGGCCCTAGACCGGCCCTGTATTGACAACTTTCCCCATGTGCGCGTAATGGCTACGCAATTTTTTGCGAATGTTTGGTCTGCTTGAGGGTCTGCTACTCTTTATATGTCTGTGAATTGTAGTCTGTGTCTTTATTACTCGTAATCATATAACAGGATCTCCTGAGATCTCAACCATGATTCAAACGAATGAAACTTTATTATTTTCTAGGTTGGCAATCAGGTTTTAGCTCGTTCAGAAGTGATAGCTTATTCTATATATTTTTTGTTATCTAGAAAATATATTTTTAATCAAATGTGAAAAACTATTAACAATAATTACTTACCACAAGTTACATAGAATTCATATAATTTACTTTGAAAGATAATAGTGTTATAATATGATTATAATATCCAGTAGCAAAAATAATTTTGCTACACTAATTTCAAGTCTGGTTTTCTGAACGAAACATTTTCAAAAATAGAATCCAGTGTGACATTTGCGGCCGTTAAATGTTTTGAGTTCGTCAACCGGATTGTTGGAAGAAAAAAAGTAATAATTTTATTTCGTTTTATCTAGCTGATGTTTAAAATGATTAGCTTGTTATAATATACAACAGTATCGGATTCTATAAAATACGTATTCTCTATATTTAGAAATAACAATGGGATCCAACACAAGTAAACCAAATATTAATGAAGCACCAGCACAAACTGTTGCTTCGTTAAAGAATGAGTTGGACGTTTCAGACGTTTGTAATAACCCTGATCCTCGATCCCCAACACCAGAAATTTCACGGACTCCGCTACAGGTGCGTTATGATTTCTACATTCTGAATATTCTTTACTAAAAATAGTACAGTGCTCCCTCCATTTCTCTTTTTGTTGTGTTCGGAACGACTGGCCCTTTTGAGTGCTTTTGACTTAGTCTCATAATATCTTACTAATTTATTGCATTTTGGCTTTCAGAACAAGTCAGCTGGAAAACACAATATCACTAAAAACGTTGATCTACGGAAGACTTTCGAAAATGGTAATGGTGAAGAAAAACTGATACACAACAATCCTATTCTTTCTGCTGTGATTAAGAACCATTTGCAGTCTTATGACCCGCGCTCCCCTACACAGGACTTTGAGCGCACACCTATTATAATTTCGACAAAGACTGATGAAGCAGCTAATGAAAAGAAATTATTAAGACTACAAAGTGATAACTGTGCTAGTCCTGTGTTGAATTCTGAAACTGACGACAATTGCGACAGCTGTGCTGAAGCTTGTGAAAAGAGCCCAGATTTAGTAGTTTCCCGAAATTTGTGTGAGGGATTCTTTAACGTAACTTTAGATGATACATTAAAAGAACCTGAAGAGCCATTGGGATCATCCACAGCTTCTTATGAAACATTAGAAAACAACATATCAAGCGAAGGTCAACAGAAACTAACGTTTTTGGAAACAAACTTTGAGTATGTAGAAAATGAGGATAAATTTGAAGATAGTGAAGAAAATATAAACAGCATTGATACTGATACTATAAATGAAGATGAGGATGAAGGCCCAGTATTTCAGATCCTTGATGATGATCCTCGGTCACCATCAATAGGTATTGAGAGAACACCTATTGTTGTACCTAAAATTGAAGAGGATTCAAATGTTGAAACTATGTCAGATGATACTTTGATTAAAGTATTACAGAACACTAATGCAGAACTTCGCCAAACTGGTGCCAAGACAGACAAAAATCTTGATGGGCTGCTCATATATGAAGATGAAGCAACTGATCTGAATGAGACACCAAAGAAGTCGTGGTCTGAAAGTAACAGTGGCTCCAGAACTCCACTGTCATGTATGAAGAACAAGGCAGATGTGGGACACACACGATCTAAATCAGCCAACACTTTATATGATCCCAAAAACCAGAAGATTGGTTCTAAAATTCCTAAAAGAGTGTCACATATTCCACGATTGAAGAGTTTATCTAAGCAGCCCAATTTGATGCCTGCAGAGAGTAGTATCTCTTTGAAAAATATTTCTAAAGCTGCAGCATTAGGTGGAGACTGTGAGAATACACCTCCCCATTCACATCGTGATCGCTGGGATAAAGACAATAGCATTGTACTTTGAAATTGATTCATAGTAACCAACATCAGCAAATGTGCTGTAGGATATTCTTAAAACTTGGAAATTGTTTTATATTTACTATTATGTTTTTTGTGAAATATGACTTTTGAGTAACATGCTCAGAATGAATAATTTCTTGTATTGACATCATGCTTTGCTTTATTGTTTGAAATTAATTAACAATTATTATTGCCTACAATAAGTAATTCTTGACTCTCAATAAAAGAAACATAACTCATATTGTTATCTTCTTCCTAGCAGTATTGATACTTGAAAATAAATATTTTTTAGATAATATTGCATTATGTATGATTTTTACATCATATGTACCTATTGATAGATAATTAATAGAATACTCTTTATTATGTAGGTACACCATAAAACATAGACATAAATTTAGAAATGCCCCTGTTATTCCCACAAATTTCTAATTTTACTCCACTCGTTGCCAGTGGAGTAAAATCGGCAATACACAAATTCTAAATAACACAAACACTAAAAGCAATGGGGTTACACATACCAATAACTTGGCAACAACATCACGAATTTGAATTCTGATTGAATTAGGAACATACCTAGTCAATAACATAGTAGATGATAATATATACAAGGTGGAGACGACAATACAACAAAAAATTAAACGGCGTGTCTATAATGACGTTCCCATTCTGTATACGAAAATTCAATTGAATATATTCAATAGTTTAGTCATTATAGCTCGGCAAAATCCACAGTCGGCTCGGGCTATTTCAGTTATCCACCCTAATGTGGATATTCTGAAATGTATGCCCGAGAATTCACCCAAGGCCTAGTTGGATAAACAGAATTTATCGGCTTAGGGTGGATCCGGCATAAATTACATTTAATTTGTTTGCAGAACTGGTTTTTTTTTTCGAATCTAGGATTTATTTGACAGTTCCAAAATACTACGAAAGTTGGCCCTGGAATTATTTGCGAACTTTTTATTTATCAACTCTATATGAACGTGAACGTCAATTTGACAAGGTTGTCGTTCGGTATCTCTGGTGTATTTAGTGTTGTCATGCATGTATTTTTTAAATTTGCCGCCAATATTCTGGGGCCAACTTTCGTTAGCCAGACTCTAGTGCCAATATTTTAATTTTTTGTTGTATGGTAGTCTCCACATTGTATACTTAAAACTGCAATCGAATTAGTAGCAATGTTCCTTCACGGCTTCACGACGTCAAACAGTATCGGTGAACCAGTGCAGCAGTGGTCAGAGAATTTATAGGATGTTTTCTAGCAAACTTACTGTGCGTTTGCACTGGCGAAACATTCCCAACAAAACATGTTGGGATCTCTATTTTCTGTCAATTTTCCATACAATGTTTGACAGTAACTAGAGATTTCAACATGTTTTGTCGTGATGTTTCGCCAGTGCAAACGCACAGTTATAGAGACAATAAAAACAAGAATTTATTTCAATCGTTTTATTTTCTATGCTGACAACACTTAATACATAGAATCTGCGTTAAATATTGCAAACGCAAAACATCTCTTTGGAGTAAATAATAGGCAAGTTAATAAATAATAAAAATTATGCAAATCACAATATAATTTTCATGTATATAGCCTGCAGTACAGCGTTGCTAGCTTCTTGGAATGGTTTAAAATTGAACACCAAAAATGGAGATGGCTACTGGTTAGATAGTTATACAAAAATAAGCCCCATAAAAATATACTACTGTAGAATGTAACTCCTCGCAAAGTCCACATTCGCAGGGTTTCAGAAAATGTACCTACATACATCATAGCATTTCGAGGCGATACATTCTAACCGACGAGTATTTTAATTAATAATAGCAATAATACTAACATAATATATATAAATTGAGTAGAATCTTTCAGCACCTGGCTCCTTTAGAATCCTCGAAGAATAGCTAAAAACAAAAATACATAAGAATAATGTTATTCATCTTGCATAAATATTTCAAAAATCAACAGCTAGATAGTAACAAACTAATCTACACAATGCTAATTTTAGTACTTAAATGATGAACTATCATATTATTATAAATAATAATATTAATTTACGCCTACACATCAAGAATTATGAGGTCTAAGATCATGAACTTGAATTCTATTATTATTAAGATACTTTGAGAGAAAAATAAAATGCTATATCTTAGGGATCACGCGCATTAGTAGTCCACACATTTCAGAATATCGAGGCCGGTGGTTTTGGATTTGCTCCTACTAGTGCGCGAGATTCCTTTTTGGTTCAATATTGTTACATCTGAATTTATTGAATTTCTTACACATTAATTTCTCTACTACCATTTTCTAAGAACACGTAATAACGCAATACAATAATTGCATAATTGGTATAAATAGGTTAATATTTATAAGTCGCCGAAATTGCACTAAAATTTGGCACGAAAAATGGTAGTCCAGATGTTAGACTTACATTTTAATTACTAAAATAAAATATTGTTTGATTTTTTTAATATTGCAAATGTATTTTTGATTTATTAGTCAATAGGCTATTATTATGGAATGTCTTGTAAGGGATATTTTACATCACACTGAAGTTTTACTGCAACAAAAAACGTTATTATTTAGTCAAGAATCAAGTGCAAAATCATCCTAAAATATAACTAGGTATGTTTTTGGTCTGAGATTCGTTTAGATTTAGATTAAGTCATTAAAGTGTTTTAAATTAAATGCATACTGTCAATATAGTATCACGACATTTGATTTTAGTAAGTGTTATAAATAACTTAGGAACTATATAAATTTGAACTACATAAAATGGTAAAGCTTAGACTAGGGTGTATATAGTCAGACGTAGTACACAACATTTTAGTTCTTATGCAAGAAGGACAACAGACGGGAAGTTTGAATTAAGTCGCCTGTAAATGCTTTAAATACCATCATATAGTACTTAACCATAATTTTCCTCGTTTTGTAATTTATATAAAAAAAAATATTGTGCACTATACATATATGGGTCATTATATAAATCCTACAAGAAACAATGTTCAAAATTGAAACATTTAAAGCTTTTTGAAGCTTCGAGACGATTGGAATATGTTTTTCACATAAATATTATGCTTTTTACTCATCAAGATGAGAATGAAATTATTGATCATTTGCAAAAATACACACTGCTTTACGTGATTGTTTTCTAACATTTAAAACATCTAATAAACTCGAACAACAATTATTATAAGCAATTTCTAAACACCTTATATCAGTTTGAATCCCTTGAAGTTCACCATTTTATGGTTTTACAATACTGTGTACTTAAACATTTAATAGGAGGTAGTTTCACATATATTTGATTTTAAACCATGTTATAATAATATGTATGCTTATGTTTATTGGGGCCATATTTCAGTGTTAAACACACAACTAACACCAATAATTTCAAAATATCGAAAACAGAGGGTAACATTTACGCTCATCTTATGTATCCGAGGGATAATATCATGCTTCATGCACAGGCTGTTCACTTTTCTTCGTCGTTTTCCTTCTTCTCCTTGATATCTGTTGAATAATGTTAGTGAAGTTATTAACACACCTTATTAATATAAAACTCACGCAAAAAGGATTAGGGATAATTAAAAACCAGTAGTGGCCAACACGTGGCTCGTGGGCGCCTGGTACCCATGTTCTGTTTTCGAGGCGCCCGCGAACAAACTAAACTCTAGAAGAAATTATTACACATCGCAGTGATATCATCCTAAGCACAGACAGTAACCCACGTTCGCACGGACGTAACAAAATTGCGGCGATTTTTTGAAGTGAAAATTTTTTTTGGTGCGTTGAGCACTTTTTTGCGTGAACAAAATCATGGCACTCGCGTCATCGTCACATCACGCTTCCCATGATTAAATTCGTGTTGACAGCGCAGTCTGTTTTATTTTTTTGGATTTTTTTTAAATGGAGCTACGTTTTCGTTAGATGGCGTTACTTAGTTTTCAATGCTCGGCTCAATACCGATTTGAAAGTTGAAAATGCAGTGTAGGTACGCACGTCTACACATCAAGCTATACATTTTCAGTTTATGGTGATCTCGCACTGTAAACGATTTCCCACCATGCGAGGTCAGCTTAAACTGGAAATGTATAGCTTGATTGCGGCGATTTTATTTCGTACACACGGCTGTGTGTACGAAATAAAATCGTCGCGATAAAAATACGTCCGTGCGAACCTGGGCTAAACCGACGAGGTTTTCAAGCTCATGTACTCTGTTAAATACAAATACGTAGGTACGTAACTGTGCATTTTACGGGTCAAAATATTTAAGTGTACCTAGGTGCTTTTTCTCAACTAAAAGTGATTAAAACCAAGTACAGAAGTATGTTAACAAAGGAGCACATCTAATATTGCATGATTTTGGGTTGCACTGGTTGCACAGAAGATTACCAACTAGATTTTAAGAAGCTATCTGTCAAGTACCTATCATTTATTAAGGTTGTGCTGTTGTGGTCTATTGTTTTTGTAGTATGTCATAATCAATAAAGTGGTGTAAGTAATGAAAATATGTATTTTCCTTTATCTCGCTTAGGTTTTTTTATTAACTCGACGGTGCCCGCGTATCATGTCCGGATTTTCAAAATAGCCCATGGAGCAATACCAGTTTGGCACCACTGTTAAGTATAAACAATAATACCTAATCATATTATTATTTGTATGGATATAAAAATTATTTTGCAGTTTTAGTGAAATAACCATGTAATTATAGATTGTTATTTTACTATCTATGACAATCAAACCTAGTTATTGTTCAATTTTTACGGTTAAATGTATTTTAATTTTAGTACCTACCATATGTATTACTTTTTGCTGATAAGTTAGTTCTGTAGTTATGTTAATAATAGGTACGTATTGTTATACATTAAAGTACATGATAGTAAAGTGCTTTCATATCTTTAAGTTATTATGAGTGTTCTTATTATCAAGGAAAGGTTAATTGATAAAACATTTAAAGTGCTTTGTTTGGTACGTTACTGATTATTCTGATTACCTAATTTGATAAGTACATCGAAAATATGTTAGAAAATTAATAATTTGATTATCATAACACTTAGAGCACAAAAATTATCACAAGTTTTCAAACTCATCAAGTGGTCTCAAACACAACACAAATAAACAGGCAAATAAACACATAACATCACACATCTACTCAACATAACTGAACAACTTGCTGATTCACAGTCTTATTTACGTTATGTTATTATTAGGTGTTTTCAAGAGGATCAATGAAAATAAAGAAAAAACGCACAAACCTCGCTCTTGAGAAATAAATTCACGCAGCTCTGAGTATGCCTTATCCAAATTGTCATTGAGAATAATTATGTGGAAGTTCCCGGGCTCCTGACCTGAAATCATTGCATCAGATGGCTGTTATATTTTTAACATTGATTGTAAACATCCATTATTGCATTTGTAATAACATGAGTTGCATATGCAACAAAAATATTATTCTTGAAAACAATCCTACATCCATGTTATTGTAAGTGAAACTGTTTATTGATTAAATTGTGGAGAAATATTTTGAGAATATACATTATTACCCATTATTAAGTACACTATACCTACAAACCGTGCTTTAAAGAGAAAAATTATACCTGTTGTAAAATATTGAATTACAGATTTTGCTGTACAACCTATTCTTTCTTATGAAATTCATGCTGACATCTCTGTTACATAGAATGTCTTAATGATACCTTGGCCCACCTTTATGTACTACTTACTCTCAACAACTAATATTTTTATGTATTATGTTTAATCACTTTTACGTATAGCTTTTTACTCTGCTAAATTACCTTCAATAGTAAGCACAATATTAAAATGTGCAAAATAATTAATATTCATTAATGATTTTTTTTCTTCAATTTTTATTTTTTAGTTATTAGGCACCAAAAGCAAAACCACTGTAGATATTGTGATGTGGTTTGCATTTTTAATTATTACTGTGCTTTATCATCTTTGCTGCAGGTAATTACTAAGGGCAATTAAATCAGTTTCAATTAAGACCTACACTTAGTAAAATGAATAATTGCATTTTTTTACTGGTCATATAAGAATTTACTGAAAGTGTTTAGAAAATAAATATTTAAAATGGTAAACCCTCCATATTCATACCCAAGACACAAGCTTGCCTAGTTTGGGGCTAATATAAAACCCACTGGCAATAAAGTTTTTATTAATATTAATTAATTTTATAATTAAAATATGGAAGACCCAGTGTGAACATATTGATTGAAAAATATTCAAGTATAAAAGAATCACTCACCATATATGATTTCTTTGCGAGCTGTCTCCAACCTCTTCATCAAAGCCTCCTCCTGCTCAGTGTTGCGTGCGCGCAGTCGCCTCTCCAACTCTTCAATGGAAGGGGGCATCACAAATACCAGCAGGGGGTTGAGATCAGTTTTCTTCACTTGCTTGACTCCCTCAATCTCAATATCTAGGACACAGATCCTTCCTGAGCACCGTACATCATTTACAGCTTGTTTACTGAAAGTTTCAAAATAACTTTTGTTATTAGGTCACATAAAACATATTGAGGTCTATAAGCATTGTGTTGGTTTTTGGTTACAACCAGAATAGGGACTTGGAGATGATGTTGCAATAAGTATTTACTGAGGAATTATTAAGATATTAGCAGTAAATGTATATAACAAAACAATGAATTTATGAATAAGAACACCTCATTATTGGCAACATGCCAATGTGCCCAAAACAACAAGCACATGGCCAAGTGAGATTCTTTACAAAACACATTCACTTGCCTGGTTCCATACATGTTGCCACTGAAACATGCAGTTTCTAAGAACTCTCCTCTTGCTAAAGCAGAGGTCATGTCTTCTTTGTTTGTAAAGTGGTAATGCACACCATTTTTCTCGCCAGGACGTGGTCCTCTTGTAGTATGCGACACACTAAACCCGAATTTATCCGGAAACTCTTTCAGAAGGCGCTTTAACAACGTACTCTTGCCCGAACCCGAAGGTCCGCACAGCACCAAAGGACGAGGACCTTTCTGCACCATTTTTGAGAAAACTATGAACAAATAAATAACGTTACAAAAGCCGCATAGGTTAATGTTGAATGGATATGTAAAAAAATATCTTACATCTTAGTAGAATCGTCGTGGAAAAAGTTGATGGAACTTAGTATCTAAGAACTCTGCGTGGAAAATCGACCCGGCAATAATTTAATAATGGTACGAAATCAGCGCACGGTACCACAGACCTTGTAACATAGAGTATAGTAATCTTGTAATTTGACGGCACGGGGCGGGCACCACAGACTACAATTTGAGCGGGCACGGGCACGCAGTCGCGCAGCGAGTTCTGTCAGATGTCAAAATGATAGTTACGTGAAACATAACGCACTTATAGAAAGATGGTTGGAAAAAGTGAACTCTGAAAATTGTGAAGAATGGAACGTCGATGAGATCAACATAACTAACGTCTGCACTACACACTGGGTGGGAACTTGCCGCAAGCTTCCTTTCTACTCAGCGTTTTTCTTATTCTAATCTGGGGACGCATCTGCGTCTACCGTGACGAAGCAATGCGTGCCAAAGCTTCGTATTTTTTGCTCACTTATGCTGGGGCTACATTGTCGTGTTATCGCGAACCTTACTTCGCGCGCTCTCTGTTGCTCAGCGATACAGCGAGTGGTGTGCGAGAGAGACCACCCGAAGTTTAGTTCGCGATAACGCGACAATGTAGCCCCAGCATTAAAAGTTAGCTGTAGTATAGCTTTTATGCGGTGGTCACATTGGCGGCTTCATAATTTTAACGAAATATCGTGCAATAATCGAATTAATCCAAGATGGCCGTGCCAGATGGCATTTGACCAAAGAGGAGATAATCACTGCATTGTTTTGACAATGGATGACGACTTACATTACTTCTACATTTGTGTGTAAATTATTACTTCATGCACAAACGAAAAAAATATTTTTCTTTTGTGCATGAACTAATTGTCTACTCAGTTTTGACGCGTGCGGAAATGTCAGTCAAAATGAACAATGCTAGTCCGACCACGCACCACGCTAATTAGCGCGCTAAAACGCTTTGATGAACCCCAATGGGCGATAAGTGCTACGCAGCCGGAACTATTGCTATGATAACCAGTTGGTCACATCTACGTGTATCGTATAACTGCGCAAAGCTTCGTCACGAATTCACGATAAACGGAGATGCGGCCCCAGCATTCAGTCAACGCTAATAGGCCAAGCCATGGCCAAGCAAGCCTGTCCAAAATGACAGTGGTATTGTTTTATTTTCATACTAAGGGACTAGTTATAAGAAGCGCCCGAGGCGCGCGCACAGTACTCTCCCCTAACCGTTGCTCAACGATGCGCCAGCCCGCGTCGATGCTGAGCCTGTAGTTTTAAATCCTCATTATAATAATAATCCTATATGTTTGATCCAGCCTGTCCTATCTTGCTGTCCTCTATGATGAGGCCCGTCAAACGCAACAAGATTTCCACATTTTGTTGTAACTTTGAACCTTCAACACGCGCAGTACAGTATAACTGTGTTTCTTAAGTTTATTACTGATGCAGAGAAAACAACAAGGAAAAATAGTAAATAAGGAACTTGCGTCCACGCGTTGAGGGCGCGCTAAGGGCGCCCGGAAGAGGCGCGCGTTCGACGCGCGTATGACTTCGTTACATAGAAATTCATAACATTTTATTTTAAGCGCCCAAAACGCAGCGTACAAGACGTGCGCCTCGGGCGCTTGTTTTGATTACAACAGTGGAGCCAAGCCAACTTTAAGGCAGAATTATTTGATGTAATGGTACGGACACACGTGCTCAAAAAAAAGCATGCTCATAAGCTTGCTTAAAATGAGCATACTCTGCAACTGTTCACATTTGCCAGCAATAAGCATTCTTGTTTGAAGGGAGTATGCTCGAAAATCAAACGTCGGTTGATTTTTGAGCACACATTTTTGAACGACACACGTGCTACTAATGAGCACTTGCTCAATAAGAGCATGCTTCCGTGTTAGTACAAGCACGTCTGTCCGTACCTTAACGCACTTCTATAACTTTATAATTATAAATTATAATCATTTGTAAGCTGTCACAGGCATCATCATACAGTGCCACTGGATTAGTTTTCTTTATTTTGATGCTACGGCTACACTGTCACGTTATCGCGAACTTTACTTCGCGCGCTCTCCCTCACACACCGCTCGACGTCTCGCTGAGCAACAGAGTGCGCACGAAGTAAAGTTCGCGATAACGTGACAGTGTAGCCGTAGCATACGAGTGAAAACATGTACATTCGATCAGCCTCACAGATGCAGTAATGTTGGAACCACATTGTCGCGTTATTGCGAACTTTACTTCGCGCGCTCTCTCTCATGCTACGGCTACACTGGTACGTTATCGCGAACTTTACTTCGTCCGCACTCTGTTGCTCAGCGAGACGTCGAGTGGTGTGCGAGGGAGAGTGCGCGAAGTAAAGTTCGCGACAACGTACCAGTGTAGCCGTAGCATAACACATCGCTCGACGTCTCGACCTCTCTGAGCAACAGAGAGCGCGCGAAGTAAAGTTCGCGCGCTCTCTGTTGCCCCCATTATAAAATACTGTGGCCCATCCAACCCGTTTTTCTGGTCAAGTGATGCAGATTATATTTGAGAATATCATCCAAAACCGCATAGACAAAAAGTAAACATAGAATTTGGCGGATATTGAAATCAAAATCAATGTATTAAATGGGGTGTCTAAAGTTAGAACTGCTGCAAAATGAATTTGTTAAAACTATTTAAAAAAAAAAAGTTATGAAATCAGTTTATTTATTATTTAATAGTGCGGATTTTTTTGGGTATGTTACAATATTTTTCAGTTTGACTTTCCGGATATGGTTGTGGACCAACCAGAACCACAAGATTTTCAACCAATCGTAGCGAACCATAGAGAAATGATTGAAAATTGAAAATATTTATAGCCGTTATTTTTGAGTTGAGCTGAGCAGAGTCAAGCAAAAGCAAGCGCGAAGGAAAAATTAAAACTCAACCTCGGACTGTACAGCTGGATGTTATTTAACTACTTTACGCAGAAACAAGGATCTGCCCGAGACTGTTAATTACATTGCGTACGGGCTAAACAAGGAAACGCGTCGTTATGGACATCCAGATGAGGAGACACCGAACGGTTAGAAATTTTCGTTACGTTACAAAGCTAACTGATTATGGTGTTTGACCGTACATATAATGGTGATATTAACATTTTAGGCGCAGATCCAGGACCAGGAAAATTTATATGTTATTAAGGGTAAAGCTAACGTGGCGATTCCTACAAAGAAGCAAGGTTTGACCGTTCGAGGAGCTTTGGGGGATATCAACACTAATGTTCAATCGCAGCGTGAAATCGGTGGCAAAGTCGCTGTCGCTGCGGCGGAGTTTGAGAAGAAAGCTACTCTAAATCGGGCTGCTGTGAAAACGTAAGGAAAATTTAATGAGATTTATTGTCACACCCACATTATTATTTTGGTAATCAGCTGGTATATTTTCTTTGTTATTTAAACTTTAACGTTTACATAAATGGGCACGAAAGGCTGATGCTTACGTTACAAATCTGTGCCATGTTGAAATATTTTTTTATGAATCATGTAGGTAGAAGTACAAAGTGTTTTTTATTGCAGTAACTACAGTCATGTCCAGTCGAAGGTGGACACTGGATTGGCAGCTAAGGCAGCCGCAGTGCAGCCGTCGTCTAGACCTCCACTGCGCCGTGAGGAAAGTACGGCTGGTCTTGCATCTAGAGCCGCTGCTCGTAACAGGGTAAGTTTTAAGTTATAGCATACTTGTTAACCAACTTCATTTTTTATATTGTTACCAGGCTGGTTGAATGATCCCCTGAGCATTTTTCTTAGATGCCTTTAGAAATAAGAACTGATTGGCAGCTTATTTTGTAATTGGTAAACCAAATAAAATTGTTTCATGTTGTCCATCAGCTAACCCAGAAACCTTGAACTAATACTTGTTAAAATGGACATGTGTAGGTATGTTAGGACTTTAATAATAATTCCTCACTCTTATGTTGGGACTGGCAGCAAAATGAGGCTATATTTTTGTTAACTTCCCTAGCTTGTGATGACCAAGGTTTCTATGTAACACCACATGAGGATTTATAGTTCTGAAATGGGCAACATTGCAAATAGCTGTCACCTTCGCTGTTTTGATTAATTTGGCAATATTACTGTATGGAAATATTATGATAAGAAATGTGGCTAACTAGCAAATTGGATTTTAATAATGGATTGCAATTGTAACATTAAATTTGATGTTGTACCAGTTTCAGGTGTTAAAAGGCATTTGGAACGTTTCCAAATACTTTTACACTACTTATTATAAAACAAAGTCGGTTCCCGCTGTCTGTCCCTATGTATGCTTAGATCTTTTAAACTACGCAACGGATTTTGATGCGGTTTTTTTAATGAGAGTGATTCAAGAGGAATGTTTTTATGTATCATAAATGCATAATATAGTAAGCTATAATTTATAAATTTATAACGCGGGCGAAGCCGCTGGCGGAAGCTAGTTTACTTCTAGAACTAAATATTTGGTGTTACGAAATGATTGCATTTCATAATCAATATTCTAGTTCGCTAGTTAGCCACATTTATTTTTTCCATAAAGTATTATTTCCAAATTAATCAAAACAGGTAAATATTTGACAGCTATTTACGACGCTGCTAACTTTTATGATGCACTCTCTTAATAGGAAGTCCTTGACATTGCTCATGAATAATCTGAAGCTATTATCATTAGATTATACTCAACAATTACTTTCTAGTTTATGGTAATGGGTCAATGTTGTACAGTTTATTCAAACTTAATGGCGGCTTCGAAGTGCGTTACTCGCTGCGCAGTACCGCACCCCTCACCCTCGCTGACCCATTAATTCCTCGCCTCATGTTCCGAGCCGCCATTGTTTGAATCGGGGTGTACATGGTACTATCATCATCATATATGACGAAAATCAAGATAGGTGTTATCAAGATTTTCATTTCAAGATTCTACTTAATTTATAACAAAAAAACTCATTTATAGGCCATCCTGAAAGATGCCCACAACAAACCAGCTGAGCTAAAGGAATCCATAAACATTTACATTCAGACAAAGAAAGTTCAAGAAACCAAAAAGACATCTAAGCTCCCAACGCTAAAAGAAAATAAGGAAACCAAAGCATTGAAACCAATTCTAAAAGAATCAACAGAATCACTTGGAAAGTTGAAGTTAGAAGAGGTTTATGAAAAGACTTCAATTATTGACAGAAAAAAGGTTGAAAGATATGCGGCCTTATTGAATAATGACTTGAATGATCTCGATACTACTCCTCAATTGCCCGATGACATTGAAGATATTGACGCTGGAGATAATAACAGCCCGCTGCTTATGTCCATCTACATTAAGGATATTTACAAATATTTGACTGAGTTAGAAGAAAAGTATCCTATTGACACTGACCATTTGAGGAAACAGGTTTGTATTGATTCAATATTTTTAAAGTATTTTTTTTGTGGCTGGGCTGTAAGCTATATGGTAGTTGTGTTCACAGTTTTAACTCGCCCATTAAAGTTTATGATTTATATCATGATTCAATAAATTTTAATGTAAATTGAACATATTTTTCGCTTCCAGACTGTAATCACTGGAAAGATGAGGGCTACTCTCATTGATTGGCTTGTAGAGGTGCAGAGACAGTTCTCTCTAGTGCTGGAGACATTCCATCTGACTGTTGGAATCATTGACCGATACTTACAGGTAAATATATTTTATTTATTTCTTATAATTAGTATGGATCTCAAAGCAGTTGGTGTACTGAAGAGTGGCTCGGGTAGCGTGGTTGTTGTGCATTTGTGTTCCTAGGTCCTCATGTTTTGTGTCTTGACCATGACCTGACTATCGGAAATAGGCGCTCTGCATATTTCGAACAATCCTAGATAATTTCTTATATTGGATTTTATATAGTTGGCTATGAACAAAATCAAAGGCCGATAAATTTGAGTGTGGTAGCAGGTGTAGCAACGTCGTGCTAGAGAGTGTTTGTTAAAAGTTATTGATGGAAGAAAATTATTTTTTTCCTGTAGAAATAAACAACGTAAGCGAATTTATAACTCTTACTCTTCACACTTAGAAAATTTGAAACTTTCACAGAGAAAAGGCCTATATCTCAGCAGTGGGAATGTTATAGGTCGATTATGCTCATGCAATTCCCTACTTACAGGCGGTGCCAAACATTCAACGGAATCAGTTGCAGCTGGTCGGCGTGACGGCGATGTTCATCGCAAGCAAGTACGAAGAGATCTACGCTCCCGACGTCGGCGACTTCGTGTATGTCACCGACAACGCCTACTCCAAAACCGATGTCTTCCAGTGCGAGAGAGACATCATGTCGAAGCTAGGCTTCTGCCTTGCTAGACCTATTCCGCTAAGCTTTTTGAGAAGGTATGTACTACCTACATGTTTCTACACATAACATCACGCCTTTTTTCCCCGAAGGGTTGGGCAGAGGTGTCCCTGTAGTACACCCACATTTCGCCAGTTATGTTTTTAAGTACCATGTAATAGGGGCGAGCCTATTGCCATAAACCGGGCATAATTCCAGACTCCGAGTTGCTACTGAGAAATTGCTGTTAGTAAAACCCAATAATATTTTGCCTGACCTGGGAATCGCACTCAGCGCCTCGTGCTCAGTCTCAGCAGTAGCGCTTGCGACTGCTAGACCAATGAGGCAGTCGCGGCGTGACATGTTTCTAATGTTCTACTATCTAATTCTTGGACACGTTCTTTGTAATTAGCTGGTGAGACATCGTTTTGCCGTGGAGTTTATGGAAACTTAGACAAGCTGTATAAACAACAAGCTGTAATAACATTGATTGATTGAAATTTTGCTCTGGTTTGGTTTTTGAAAGTTCATCCAGGGGATAAATTGGGTATAAAAGTTTGCATGGGGCAGTCTGTAAAATGTTCCTGATGGGACATTCAATTGGCAACATTGTCTTGTACCTAAATAAATTGTATCTAAAAGTCTCAGAATTGTTTTCTTTGCCAAAGAGGATGCTGCTAACATATGTATTCTTTTACAGGTTTGTCAAAGCTGCACATGGGACATCAAAGAACCACCACTTAGCCAAATACTTCGTAGACCTTTGCCTCGTCGAGTACACGATGGCCCACTACCGGCCATCAGAGCTAGCTGCCGCCGCCATCTGCCTCTCCCTGTACCTGCTCTCAAGTAAGAGGCTCAACGAGGTATGGACACCCACTCTCTCATATTACTCAGGATACTCCCTGGATCACATTGACCCCATCATCAGGAAACTGGCGAAAATTGTCATTAATGTAGACAACTCCAAATATAGGGCAGTGTACAACAAATATTTGGACACGTCGTTAGCCAAAGTGTCCAGCCTACACCAGCTAAGAGGCGAAGCTATCTATGAGCTGGCTAAGATGCCACCAAGTTCCTAGGCTTATATGCATAATATGTAAGTATTTTGTGTGCTAGTGTGAACAGTATGTTAAGTCATGTGATGCATTATGTATAGGCGTTCTGTGACAAAGGACTGAATTTGATATAAGGTTTGTTTTAGGTACCTGGTTTGTTTGCTAGTTTTAATTTAGAAATAGTTTAATTTTTAGACATAATTTTGTGTTTATGAGACTAAATAAATGTTATTGACAAGGTAGAATATAATGTGTATTTATGTATGTCTCCACTATCTTCGAACAATAATCGTGTTTTTGATTTATATTTATGAATACAGCTTGTTATTTTCACTGATGAATTGTGTTAGGTACATGAAGAAACAGAACATTGTAATTTTCTATATTACTGACATTTTAATTTATTGAGATTTCTAAAATCTCGTCCATTTTACTAGAGACTGGATGAAACTATTATGTGGAATAAAACTAAAAAACGTGTGGAAAAACTTATGTAATGGTTTTGAAGCAGTAAATGAAATTGTGACAATAAAGGGTCAAATTCAACTGAATCGCCGTTTATAAATGTGATTTTAAAGATACTAGAATAGTACCTATATTCTAATAATTCGCAGGTAACCAAAGTATGACTTGTATGTTCTTGATGGAGACTCGGAAAACTAACGACTTTTAATCTGTACATTTAAATGTCTTTGCTTCTAATGCTCTTTGTATTTGACGTTTAAAAAAATTGTTTATAATGTATTGTGATTGGTATAATTTTGATTGAATATAATTTGATATCCTGTGATTAGAATATATGAGGTAATTGTTGATAATAAATCGATGTTTATAATATTTTAGTATTTTTATTTTCCACACCTCATGTTCTAAAATGGTCTCTACTTCCACTTTGAATTCAAACACAAGCCAGACAGGCGTATGATTTTTTTAAATCACAGGTTATTAATATTGATGGTTTCTCATTAAATTTTTCATAAAAAAATTGCAATATTGTCAATCACCAACTAGGTTAAAATAAATATTGGTACAATTATTAATAATTTAAAGAAAAAGGTTTTACGTCCTTAAATTCCAAGCATTATTGGGGGAATTTTGACGGCGTTTTACCGTATTTCCGTCATGCCAAATGGACGTAAGAACCAAAAACTAGTGTCATAGAGGAAATACCTTAAAATCAAGCATCCCATATTAACTGAACTGTAAATAATATAATTATGTCCACATGCAAAAACATAACAAGCTGACTCAATTACAAGAAATGTTATTAAGTTTTTTGTCTCCTGAAAAGTAACGGTTTTGTGGATAGGCCCCTACGGTTTGAGACCCGCGATATATAGAATGGAAGGTAGCCTATGTCCTGCTCCAGGTCATAGTCTACCCATATGCCAAATTTCATCCAAATCCGTTCAGCCGTTTTAGCGTGAAAACGTACCTAACAAACAAACAAACCACTTTCGCATTTTATCATATTATGTTAAAGGATTCTATTCTATTTCTATCTATACTAATAATAAGAGCTGAAGAGTGTTTTTTTGTTGGTTTGTTTGTACGCGCTAACCTCTGGAACTACCAGTCGGATTTGGAAAATTCTTTTGCATTAGTTAGCTTAATTTTTAAGGGAGGCTATAGGCTATCTAACATCACGCTAGGACCCTAAGGAGCCAGCCAAAATAAAAAAAAAGTCAGAAAGAACGTTAAGCGAAAACGAAATAATAGCACGTGCAGGCGATGTGATGCGATGCGACGGGGTGGGTCGGTGGGACAGGAAATTTCTCGCGGACGAAGTCGCGGGCAGAAGCTAGTTAAATAGATTTCCAAAAGTGATGTTTAAACAAAGTTCATACTGTTGTATTATGTCTCTTTTCAGATTCAGAGAAGCTCAACTTTTACTTGGGCTTTACTTTAATTAAACTTTGATAAAGAACAAGAAACACCCAAAATAATGCCATTTTAGAAGTGTTATTCGTGTGTTACGTTGAAACACTACAGTGCTGCGTAATTTTGACGCTCACGTACTTTCCAGACAATTTTTCCAGCGATCCTAACAAAACTTCTCATAATAACGTTCGTTCCTTTTATTTTAATTTAAAATTCTTTTCGGCAGCTAATAATATCGACTCCAAGACGATTCTTAAGAAGTTTTAAATTTACTCGATGCCCTGATTTAATAGGAAATGAGAGCAAAGATTTCCTGAGCTTAATCTGTGATCTTTTGACGCCGCGGCAAGAGGAACAAAATTGACAGGTCTCATTAAAGTTAGACAGTTTCTAATGGTGAAGTGGAAGATATTAAAGATGAGCTTCGACACTGAAGGTTTATTGTAGCTTTTTATAACACTCATTAAACAGCTGTTTGATTTGTTCGAAGTACGCCACGAACTTGCTTTGGACTCGCTAAGTTGCTGTTGTTGTTTTCAGAAAATCCTTCGATGTTTGCTATTTTCCTTTCGCGTCTCAGATATTTCTACTTACTGACTTTGGATTGATTATGGGATGAAGGATAAACACCTGGACATGTGGCAGAGTGGACTAGATAGTGCAGTCACGAACCTGATTGCCGATTTTGGTTGTTAGTGTTGGTTAAACGTCGTATGGTTGTTCGTTTAATTGATTTTCTTTGGGTCAGCTCTATGAGTGTGTAGGCGGATGATGATATATCTAGACATAGGTTACCAAGTTATATATATCATCATTAATCATCATCCATGCCAGCGTTGAATCGATTACCCCAAACAGATCTGAGATTGGTTTGTAAGGACTTAAGGAGGTATGTCCTATACCTACCAGTTTAGGTACATAAAACTAAAGTGTAAAACATACATTTTTTAAATGCTAGTGCTGTGGTGTGTCCTGTGTGCCATGTTCAGTGTTGGCGGACAGCCGGTCGTGCTCGGACACAGCGTTTTCCACAGCGCAACCCTCTCTCCGCAAATTCGAAGAATTTATTAACGCTTGGCGGTTAGCCGAATCGTTTTTGTTTCCCCTTTTTTCACTGACCGTACTCCTGCTGCAGCGAGACTAGTGTAAAAACAGAAAAATCTGAACTTTTTTTTATTTAAAACCGTTTTCTTTTTGCAAGCTTTCACGAGTTCGTTCGTGTGTTGGTAATAGCGTATGCAGATGATATTAGCTTTTATTAGTAAGAATTTATTATTTTACAAATTAAACACAGAAGTGCATTGAAATAGAAACAATAAAAGAGCAGCACAATTAAAAAAGTGTGCAGCTCTTTTATTTAGTCTGAACTGCTAACAGCAATAGTCATGTAAAGTTATTAACAGAATTTATCGTAAAGGTAAGTGCCAATTGCTGCAAACGCGTACTAAAGCGTCATGGCCAATAAACAGCGCAGTTATCTAGTTGGTAGCGGATTGCCGGTCCATGTTGTTGCATTTTTGCAACAAGCGCGCGGCGAAATGTATGCACATAGTCGTTGTAATGCCGCGAAAGCCTGTCTCGTAAATATTTCGCGCACGCAATTTACAGCTTTGGGACTTAACGGAATACAGGGGCAGTTAGTGAGCCGGGGGTATTTATAATTTTAACGACGACCACACTGAACCGCTATTGTTCTTTAGATTACTGCTGGAATGCCTACCTACGCATTTATTTACGACGTTTAATATTTTCATTTCACAGTTTAAACTGCGTATTGAATATTGACTAACTACGTTTTTCCTGCAGCATGAAAAAACTTAACAACATTTTTAAGCGAACTCAAAACATTGGAATATGTTTCAACATTATGTAAAATAAACGAACCATTTTACGAAACCAAATGCACCCAGTTCGAAATACCTAACCCCGCTCAAGACGATAATGGTATACAAAGTTATTTTTTGTTTATAGTAAACCTCTTAAGGGGTCATTGTAGGTACTCATCATTATGAACAACTTTCACTATGGGACCAAAACTGAAGTTGCGAAAAAAAATCAGCTGTTTCCTACATTTTGACGAGATATGCGAGCATAAATGTAGGGAACAGCTGCAGCTCACGATTTCAGCTTTGGTTCCGTAGTGATATAATACCTCGTCTTTCCATGTCTAAGGTCCATCCAACATACTTATCGGGGTGAAATTGCGCAAGTGAGTTGAAGGAAATTTTGAAATAATTTGTCTCAACATAAAGCTATCTCAAACCATCACTAACACAAGAACAAACAACAAAATGAAAAATACAAAAGAGCAAACTTCTTGAACTGGAGATATCAGCTTAAATATCCCCGCGTTAGTTTTGTCTGGCAACAAAATGTTTCATATTATTGTCGTGTTATACTTTTCTACTTAACGTCGCGTCGCAAGTGTGCCGGTGTCTCGGTGTCTCCAAGTAACGGTGCTTCCGTTGTTTCGCCAACTTTTAACGAGTTTGTCGGACACGGCTGGAAGTGCAGAAGTGGCGCCGCCGACGGACTGGCGACGAGACTTCACACCCACATATGTTACATCCTGTAGGTAAGAAATATTTTTGTCAAAATAATCTTTGATGTTCCGTTCAGATGTTTGATTGAAATAGAAGTTCATCTTGATTTGTTGAGCGGGTTGCGTCTTCGGAGCTAATGTCCACGTTTGATAACTTCATTAAGACTTATGGGTGCCTACGCATCTGATGATGGGCGATGGCCCAACAGTAGTGTAGCCTTCGATGACCGGATCTATCTGCGGCATGAATTTTATTCTTATCTACCTACGCTGATACGCTGGACATACCTACGCTCATTGACATGACACTTTTATGCAAAACGGCAGAAGTAGAAACGTGCTGAGCAAGCATGAGAAGAAATTAACTCTTTTAAAGTCCAACTAGTATTAAACATAAGCGAGTCTAACCATGCAAGGCCATTTCTGGAAAAACCATGCCTGGAAAGGGTCTTTTGAAGAAAGAGCCATTGCAGCTTTGAGTTGACCCCCTTTACACTAACCAATAAAAACTTTTAACAAAAAAAAAACAACCGACTTCCAAAAAAAACACTACAAAGTGAAAAATAACTTTTATTTCGGAAGTCGGTGTCTTTGGTTTTGTATTTTCGTTTTTTTGCCACCGACTTCCGAAATTAAAGTTATTTTTCACTTTGTAGTGTTTTTGTTGGAAGTCTGTTGTTTTTTTTTGTTAAAAGTTTTTATTTTTCACTTTTTAGTTTTGGTACCTACCTACCCCACACAAGTTCGAATAACACTACCAGCGACACACCAGCGACGCAATTAACAGTGACAGGAAGTTATCATCATATCATCCTTAAAATTAATGAAGTCCAAACACAAGGTAGCTACTGTAAAACGTTGAGGAGTTCCCTTGACTGTCCTTTGTCTTCATCATCATCGTTCATAATGACAGTCACAACCCATCTAGGTGTAAAGTTCTCATCAATATAAATTAATCAAGCCCAAACACCAGGTAATTGCTGTAAATCGTTGAGGAGTTCCCTCAACTGTCTTTCGGCTTCATCACCAGATCGACTCCAGACCTTCATTAAATAGTAGGTAATGCTTTAAAATGCTTAATGAAAAAAATTAACAAACGCACTACGATTTTGGAAGGTTCCCCTCGATTTGGCAGGGATGCCATTAGAAGATCCTGGTTGCCTTATAATTTTTTTTGAGGAGTTCCCTCAAGTCGTCATGGATTTCATCATCAAAACTGAATTTTGATCAAAATAGGACCAATCTGAAAGTATACCTTTCAGATAAGAAAAGAATTTTCTAAATCGGTTCATAAATGACGCCACCCGCGAAATACTTATCATTGAGAAGTTCCGGTGGCCATCTGTGGACTTCTTCATCAGTTCCACTTCACCAAATGATACTTTCTGAATGCAAATGCTTAACTGGTTGCTGAAAATAACGAAATCGCTATGTGTATGCCTATAATATTTGAGGAGTTCCCTCAATTTGTCATGGATTCCATCATCAGAACTGAATTTTGAAAAAAATGGGACCAATCGGGAAGTATATCCTTTCAAATAAAAAAAGAATTTTCCAAATCGGTTCATAAATGAAGGAGTTCTGAGGTAACACACATTAAAAAAAAAAAAAATATACAACCGAATTGAGAACCTCCTCCTTTTGGGGAAGTCGGTTAAAAACCAAAATGAACAAGGGTAGGTTTACATTGTTATGTTTGTTTATTTCAGTTCTGCTCTCAGATGGTCGTGATTTAATAATATTATCTAGGTAGTTCTTTCTGGATACTCATGTTAAAACTTTATTTCCGATAGAATTGCTTTTATTTTTACCCGACTGCCTCAGAAGGAGGGTAATGTTTTTCGAGAGTATGAATGTATGTATGTATGTATGTCTATTTCTTTGGCACGCTCTGTAGCCTAAACGGCTTGATGGATTTTAACATAGGAGGTGTCGTTAGATGAAGTGACATAGGCTATATAATATTTATGTATTGCATCTGCAAGTACAAAAAAAAGGGAGGGAAAGGTTTTTTTTAAAATAAATTTCAACAATATTGGTATCAAATAAAAGCTGGTAATGAGTCAATTCCAAATTAAGATATATTAATAAAACTAAAAAACTTGAAATAAAGAAAATTATTCAAAAAACAAAAAACCCGACAAAAAATACAATAGACGATGTATATCTAGTAACTTAATCCGCTTAACCGTTCTTAAAGAGTTAGAGAACCCTGTAAGAAATCGACACGTGTTTCGCCTCTCAACGAGGCATCCTCAGGACGACGATTGACCTGTTGCGAACTCGGACACGAAGTGTTATCAACGCGAGCCGAACGCAAAGTTTTTCACTTTGCGTTCGGCTCGCGTCAGGCTTCGCAACAGGTCAATCGTCGTCCTGAGGATGCCTCGTTGAGATGCGAAACACGTGTCGATTTCTTACAGGGTTCTCTAACTCTTTAAGAACGGTTAAGCGGATTAAGTTACTAGATATACATCGTCTATTGTATTTTATGATGGATTTCCGCAAGGTCACGCCTGAGTCAATTAACTAAAAAACCCGAATGCAAAAACACATAACTGAAAAGAGAAAAACAAGCATTATAATCTATAGAATTTTGGTATCGCAGGCGGGACAATAATAATATAACAATAATAACCGGAAATATGGTGTACCTAACTTTTGTTTGAATAACTTTCTTTTTTTCCCATGCTGATGGCTTCGATTCACTCGCGGGTTTATTACAAAAAAATCGACAACAATACTAAATAAAAATATTGTACATTAATGTTGTAGGTACGTACTTACAACATTTTCCATTGAATTGATCGGTTGGTGCGAATCATAAGTTAAGAGCGTATTTGAAATAGGCAACTTATTTTATTTTGAAACGCGTTTAGAAAAAAATATCAGCCTGCAGCAGTAGTCGTCCAGTGGTAACGGCCGCGACTTACGAGTTGTAAGACGTAGGTTCGAACCCAGATAGGCGCTTTACTTTGTGTAAATTATTTCATCACCACTGCTCCCTAAACGGTAAAGGAAAACATCGTGAGGAAACCGACATGTCCTAGAACCAAAAAATTCGAAGACCTTCTACCAACCCGCATTAGGCCCGCGTGGTAGTTAAAAGCCCACTCCCTCTCACCGAGAGGGGGCCTGTGTCCCAGCAGTGGGAACATTATAGGCTGATGAAGATGATGAAACAAAACTGATCAGCCTGTGTGAAATTCAATAATTTGTCTTTTTATTATTACACGACTGCCCAAAAAGGAGTGTAATGTGTTCAGGGTTCATGTATGTATGTGAGTTTCTTTGTTCCACCATAACTTTTAAATGCCTGAACAGATTTGGATGTATGAGGTATCGTTAGAATCCTTACATCATCCCGAGTGACATAGGCTATATTTTATTTGAAAAAAAAACCTTGTAGTGACAGTATGGGCAAACTAAAAAAAAAAAAAAACTTATACAATTATTTACAATATGGGCACATTCCAAAACTATATAATTTATTGGCATAAATTTTACTTAACTAGGGTGTAAATGCAAAACAAACATAATTCATCTTTGGCTGCAAATCAGTAGCACTGCGAATGTCTAAATGATTGAATGGTTTCGTAAATTAATGCGTTATTATTAGAAAAAAAATTAACTCGAAAATAAAACATGTCACTAAAATGTATAAAAAAAAAAAAAAAAAAAAAAAAATTTTAAAAACACAATTACGGCAGTTGTGTTTTTAAATTTTTTTAATTATTTTCTAGTAGGCAAGTAGGTATCTAATAAATTGAATACTAGCAGATTTTCAGCTGCAAGATGTGTGGCAGTCAAGGGATGTTGAAATCTTCACCTTGGTGAGTACGAGCCCCGATGCAATATAGTTCGTCTAGTGTGAAATTTTCGACTCCGTATCAAAGTTGCGACAAACAAAGGTGCGACAAATGCAAGGGCGACGTACGATAGGTCGACCATCAGCGGTGCGACAGAACATCAGCTCGACGAACGTTAGTGCGACAGATTGTTTTCGCGACAAACGATGGCACGACGAAACTTTTGATCGACGAACGTTAGTGCGACTGATTATTGTCACGACCATCGATGGGGCGACGAAACTTTTGATCGACAAACGATAGCGCGACACAATGTTCGCTCGACAAACTAAAGCACGACAAACATTTCTATAATATTTTGTTGTAATAGCAGATAAGATTTTTTTTTTAATAAATGTTTTCATTCTTTATTGTCAATGTTAAATGACTGCAGTGCGCGAGTGCAGTTACGAGCAAGGTAGGCGAAAACCATGTATAAAGAACCTAAAACTTTACATTTTTTTTCTTATCTGCTATTAGCAACAAAATATTATAGAAATGTTTGTCGTGCTTTAGTTTGTCGAGCGAACATTGTGTCGCGCTATCGTTTGTCGATCAAAAGTTTCGTCGCCCCATCGATGGTCGTGACAATAATCAGTCGCACTAACGTTCGTCGATCAAAAGTTTCGTCGTGCCATCGTTTGTCGCGAAAACAATCTGTCGCACTAACGTTCGTCGAGCTGATGTTCTGTCGCACCGCTGATGGTCGACCTATCGTACTGTCGCCCTTGCATTTGTCGCACCTTTGTTTGTCGCAACTTTGATACGGAGTCGAAATTTTCTCTGTGAGATTTTTCTAACTTCATTATTTTTGTATATCTATATAAAATATTAAGCTGTTCTACTACTCGTAGAATGATATGTTTAGGCACAACGCATAGGCTACATTGTGTGATCTGTATAATGAAGAAAGTTTGTTATTGTAAGTATTTACCTAGAAAGTAGATACCATCGTGCACCCCAAGTATCATTCGACACAGTTCCAAGCATAAACTCAGCAGAGCAGTCTAGAAGCGTGACGCAAGAGTTCAAAAACAAAGAACTTTCCCGATTTATATTGCGTCTCTTCAAAGTTCCCACCGATATATCAAGTCAGCACAATACATCCACCATGCCACCTACAGTTGGTTTATGCAAATCAGCTTTGTCTATCGCTCAAAGCAGTTCACTTACTGCGATCACCGATCCCGTCGGACCATGGGTAGCACTTAAAAGTGCCGTTAAAAGGGGCACCGTTCAAAAGCGGCGTATAAATAACGCAACCAACAGCATTTACGTTAGCGACGATATTTTACGATATTCCTTCATTCCCATTTGCAAATTCAATCGAAATGTACAATGCATGTGTACCTACCTACTTGTTTCAAAGGTTTTTGCTGAACTGCTGGTTTTTGCTGGTATTGTGAATTTGGAAGTCTTACTCGTATGATGTTTGTTTATTGTGTTTCAAAGTCTCGAATCAAAACTGAAAGAAAATTTTGGATCTGTCTATGCTGAAAATACCTATAAAGCTACGGCTACATTGTCGAGATGAAGCGAAGATTCGCGTTGTCGCGACACGTCTGGACAACCAATTCGTCACATAGCGAATTACGAATATCGTTTTTATCTATTTGGAAACCGTTTGATGAAAAAGTTTGGATAGTTCGTGTTCAATGGTTGACCACCAATTTCACTGTTCCTACAATTGTCAGACATTGGTTTCATTAATTTCATGTCCAGTGGTGACTTTATTCGTTCAAAATGGCTACATTTCATTTCGTTCGCGTGAATTGGCTAATCAATCAACTTTGAAAATGCGCTGGTAATTATGAAACTGAACCTACCTGGATGTACCTAGTTAAATATGAATTTGGAACCTAACGCTAACGTGTGAATTAGCTTGATTCGAAAAAGCAATCGTTGAATTTGATCTAGTGCTCAATGCTCAATTATTTCATCTAGAATAATTGGGGTCCGGGGAAATAAATTAACAGTTTGCTTGGCAACGAAAATGCGCGTCTGATACGTAGAACATACTTTTATTTTCTTTTGTAGTCTGTGCGATAGAAATATGCAGTAGGCGTGAATTATGCTGTATTTTACACCAAAGTCGGTGGCGACGGCAAAATGAAACGTTTTGAATTTATGGCTAATAGGAGCTTTTTGTAAACTTATGATGGAGTTCAAAGCAAACGTTCAAACTTAGATGATTTTTTTTAAACATCATACAGCTAGGGAGTTATATGTTTAGATATTGTTGAGCTTGAAATTGCTATATATTATTATTTGATAAAATCCCCAGTAAATTAAACTGATGAAGTTTCAATTTACCTACTGGGAATTTTTGTGGGAACTGGGAAGACAATTGAAACAATCGTACTAGTACCTACAATGGTCTCGAAGAAAAAATTTAAAAGTAAAAGACAATTAAACAGGCCCTTTGTACACACACAGTTTTCTTGCCGTGAAAAACTAAGGTTGATTCGCTGTGTGTGTAGGCGCGATCGTCAGTGTTGTATGGATCACTTTGGAAGCTTGTTGACAGACACGGCGGTAGCGCATATACATTATACAAGCTCAAACGATTTTTATACGGCGTGGTTTACACGTCGTACCGTAAACAAACCGTGCCGTGTACAACAGGCCCCACAGCGTTTGTCCATCGCTAAAAGAGGCGCAGTAATTATATTAGAGTGTTCAATAACATTTTTAGGAAATCAAAATAGGAATTATATGAGGTTCAATTAAATACATGCCATAACATTAAAACGAAATATTCGAAACCATGTTTCCATACAATGCAAGCACAATGATTTGAAAACGACAATCATCGTACGATGCTAGTATCGCATTCAGACGAAAACGTTTGATCGCACTGTTTGTTGTGAAAGGGCCACCCGGATGAGTGGGTGTCGTAAAAACCGCCCCAAATGGGGTGAAAAGTGTCGACGTGCGTCTGATCCCGGGTCGGGATCGCAAGTGACGAGCCGTGTCGATATCGAACATTCGCGAAACATGCTCTGGGTTTAACTGAATATCGAGGGCTATTCATGGTCATGTGATTATTGGTTGGAGAATGGAATGAATAATTCTAACTAATATTATAAAATAATGCGAAAGTGAGTTTGTTTGTTTGTTACGCTTTCACGCTAAAACGGCTGAACGGATTTGGATGAAATTTGGCACATGGGTATACCATGACCTGGAAAAGGATATAGGATACCTTTTATCCCGATATTCCTACGGGATCGAGACTTATGCGGGTGAAACCGCGGGATGCTGCTAGTAGTAACTAACTTTAAGTTACTACCCTTTACTTATCGTTGGTTTTACTTTAACTTTTTAGACCTTTATCTGTGTATTGTATATCTGCCTCATTGATCTAGTGGTCGCAAGCGCTACTGCTGAGCATGAGGTCCTGGGTTTGATTCCCGGGTCGGGTAAACTGTTATTGGGTTTTTCGATCTGGAATTTCTCAGTAGCAGCCCGGAGTCTGGATTTGTGCCCGGACTTTAACATAACTGGCACAATGTGGTTGTACTATAGGTACACCTCTGCCTAACCCTTCGCGGATTACAGGTGTGATGTTATGTTATCTCTGTACATTTGTGTGCTTATACTTTACAAAATAAATAATAAATAAATGTACCAACTGCATAGTTTTGCCGTTACCGGTTTATTGGTATTTGAGGTAGGTACAGTTAACCGCATCATAGTACCACTAACCTCTAGGAAAATCAACCTTACTGCTAAGACATAAAGTCGCTGTCAGTGTCAAATTGCTACCACTGATTTGCGGTTGAGAGTATAGCTAACTATGCCGAAAGTGGAGAGAGGAATTAAAATTGATAACTTCTCAGTCCTTTTGTTCCATAAATTCAGGTTCTTAGTATTCAAAACTGAACTGATCGCTGATCTAAGTGACTTTACCATTGTTACTCGTAAATAGAAGATCTAATTAAATGACCTGGCTTAACTTCGGAGACGTGGCTGGTCTATCTAACGACTTTTATTTTCATAAAACGACTATTTACTACTAGCGGCGGTTGACCCCGTTATCAGCTGTAGTTACCTACCTACTTGTTAATAATTAGGAGATTAGTTTTTTTTTTCTTTTTGTTATGAGATATCGATACCTATAACGTTTGCGAAGTTTTGTCAGCTAATTTAATTCAATTGAATATGAAAATATTATTGTTTCAATTTAAATCGGTTAAAAGTGCCAGTAAAATTATCGTTATATCCACTATGAAGCTCTAACCGGATGCTATCAGGCTCTTATTAGGCAACTTATTTTATTAGCCGCCGTGGCTTTAAATCAGCTTGTCGGGAACAGGTAGGGCAGTCGTCACCCTCCACGTGCGATGATAACTCTCCTTTCGTTTGATTCGCTCTCGTATAAAGATTAGAGCCTCGGGAGTTCAGATTATGTTCTTTTGTAAGTTAGGGATGCTTGGAATGCGTGTAATTTTAAGGCACTATATTTAACTACAAAGCATCTGTTTATATTGCAAAGATTTTCGTATTTAACAATTGGACCGGGGTTGCGGGAAGGTCCTTAGGGGTGACCGTAGCCCCTGGCAACGTACAGGCAAGTGAAGGACCACGAGTCTGACACGCCATTCCACTCCACTCAGAGCGGGAGAAGTCATTTGATGATTTCCCACGCAAAAAAAGGCTGCCTATTGGATGTTTTCCCTCAGAAAAAATAAAAAATCATTTATACAAACTAGGCTGGGAATCAGTACTTTTCGAACGTCAATTTACTCCACCAAAACGGTCGCCCTTCACCACTTCCTACTGCTTTAGCTGTAGAATGAGAAACGTAATGTAGTTAGGTACTGATCTACCAGACAACGTACAACCTAAACCGCTGGGTCTAAAAGCATGAAATATTTTACAAGTTTCTTTTATAAAGAAGACGAGCACTAAGAAAGAATTTTTGTAAATTCATCCCCTAAAGGGTTTAAATAACTTTACAATGTTTTACAATATTTAATCTTACATAGAGGCCTCTATGTAAGATTAAATATTGTAAAACTCCTCCTTTTAAGTATAAAAATACCTGTGCTAGGAGACCCCGCTCTTCTAAAACTAGAAACAATAATAATGTAGGAGTGTACATAAAAAGAAATTCAACTTATATCTAGGAAGGTGTCTTATGAAGGTGGTGAAGGTGTTTTATGTCCAGAGTATCACTGTCCATTCCAAGGTTGCCTGGAAGAGATTGCAGTAAGCGATAAGGCCGCCCATTGTATATTTTGTAGTGTATTACTTTTTCTTTTTATAATGTGTTATCTGGTGTACAATAAAGTATATATAAATAAATAAATAATGGTGTGTGTGTGTGTATGAGTGTGTGTGAGTGAGTGTCGCTTATTGCCAAATTAAATAGGGGTTGAAAGTTTGTATAGAAGTTCGTCATATTTGTTTGATGGGATTTTCCATCGGGCACACGGCTTGTATAGAAAGAAATTCCTATCTCCCAACATAATGACGTCACAATATCTTATCTGAAACTCCGGAAAGAAATCGAAATTCCCTGTTTCCGCATGCAGTAGTAGCACATAAACAAGATGAGTGGATTTACAACGTGATAAATAAATTCCCCTGTCAGGGTGAGACTGGTGTGAAATCTGCGTCAGCATCGCCCAGGGTCGGGCTGATTGCCCCATCTGTCAGTACAAGACCGTAGGGCTGCAGATAAAATAAGAGGCAAATTATTGACCCTTATTGATGGGAGGTGCGCTTCGGCAGAAACGTCAGAACGGGGTATAGTTTATAGAAAGAATAAATAAATAAGAGAGCTGTAGTGTAGTAGGATTAAAATAAGGGTTAGGACGGTGGCCATTTTGCGTAGCTTGGCTGGACACTAAAGACGTAATAACAAACAAACTTCTACGGTGTCTCGTTCAGTGTCCTTCAGCTGATTAATATGGTAATATAGTGGCAATAATGCAGGATTACAGGCAGTTGAAAATAGTCTATACTCCACCTTTTTTGTGAATTGAATATTCATGTACCTGAAAGTAGACTCCTTATTTTTATTACCCCTTTTAAGTACTTTCGGGCTTCATTGAAATTTCTTTTGTCTGGCACACGCAACTGCACATAAACTCAACCACGGCATTGCACAGAAGCCATCAACGTACCTCTAGGCCATAACATTAAGTGGCAGACCGAATCAGTTAAGTATTGTTCGACAAAACCTCTCTTTCCAAAGCGGAGCGATAAAATTACCTATTGTCGATGCACATTGCAGTAAAGCCCACATTAAACTGAAAGCGATTCTAAATGCGTCGCGTAAAACGGAGCAATACGACAGCCAGCCGACCGCATTGTTTCTTTTAGGGTTCCAGACCGAACAATGGAAACACGGGGAACTCTTATAGGCTTTACAAGGGTTATTCACGGGCATCAAATTAATGTCTCGTAAGTAAAGTCGTATACATCCATTAATATCTTGAAATCATACACGGAACTAATTTTTCTGTATCTACATCAAAACTAGTTTCTGTCTCAACAAAAAAATAGGCAGTCTTAAAACATTGAAATAACAGTGGTTTTTTTTTAAAATTTTGAAACAAGTTGTAGGTAGGTACCTACCTAACAAAAATTATAATGTCATAATTTTTAAATAAAAATTATTAACATTATTTATAGGCTGGTCTTCAAATCTATCGGCACTCCGAGCAACAACAAGTGCAACACGTCATACTCATGGCTTCATTATAGGTACTGATAACATTAGCATGTCGGTGACGCGAACCCATAAATTTTCCCCCTAACCAAAATCGCACAGCACGCAGCGCTCCTAAAGAGTATCACTTAAAAAAAATTGGGATATTGACTAGTAAATAAATGGTAGAGTAAAATCATTTCTCTTAAAAATTTTGGATTAACTCAAAAAAAATGTTTTTTAACGGTACGGAACCGCCAAGTATCGCTGCCGACCAGCCCTTGTCGGTATTATTTACTTTATGGTTCTACGTGTAAACAGTTTCGATGTCTCACGCTCGATGAGCACATGTTCAGGATAATACCGGTACCGGGGATGTCTGTCTGCTCTGGTTAACTACTTGTGCTAAGTGGTTGCATTTTATGCTGAACAGTGTATTTTACTACGATTAGTATTTCGTAGCATAGTTCGTAGCAACCTTCGTAGCAAACTTCGTAGCAACCACCGTAGCAACTTTCGTAGCAACCTCCGTAGCATAGCCATTTTTGATACCAATTTTTTTTTACATACCTATTTCTACAGCGTGTTTGGGAATTTGTAACGGAAAAGTGACTGTTAATTTTAATTTCTCGTAGCACAGTCCTACCTAGCAACTTTCTTGTAGCATAAGGTTCCGTAGCAAGAGGTTTCGAAGCACAAGCTTTTGTAGCACAAAATTTCTTACCAGAGTCCTGTCTTACCCATTGTTATCTAATAGATGTGACAAAGTTGTAAGTTCGTTTAGCTTCAACTACTTAAATACGCCTGTTGTCTTGAGTTCTTTCGGAGATATTTTATGAAATCCTGTTGCCTTATTTCAGTATAGGTAGGTAACTTTATACGGACATAATATTCTGCCCAACTGGAAGTAATATTACAGAAAACTTTTTTACGTTTACTTGCTTTCAAGTTGGTCTCATCAAGAATGCAATAAACTTGTCATAAATAAACTTTTCCCCTTTGTCGTTATGATTTTTTATTTTGTGAATTCCGAGTCGCCAAAATCATTTTTATCAGTACATAAAAAGTTTTTTTTTGACTCAAGTAAGCTGTGTTCTTAGGGTTCCGTACCTCAAAACGAAAAAACGAAACCCTTATCTAGTGTCTGCCTGTCGGTCTGTCCGTCTGTCACAAGCAATTTGCTCCGAATCTAATGGACCGATTAAGTTGATATTTGGTACACATATTATGTATTTCTGTGACCCAAACACGGATGTAACGTAAACAAATGAGTTTTGAACATGGGGATTACTATTGAGGGGCAAAAAAAAAATAAGTTTTCAGATAGTACCGTGTGACATATCAAACGAAAGGGCTTGTTGCGAGGATCTCAATTTTTTTTTAATAATTTTAAAACAAATACTTAAAAAAAATAATTAAAGATGAAACCATTTACCATTCTTCCTTACCCTTATCTCCGAAACTACTGAGCCAATTTTTTTTTTAAATACGTAGTATGGAATGTATGGGAGAACATGTTTTTCGCCTACAATGTTAAGTTTGTTCTTGGGTTAAATTCATCCCAACTGCGGAAGGTTTCATTGTGCGTGGTCCAACACGCAGTTGCCCTGTTTTTTTTATATAAAGTCATGTTAAAACTTCATATTTTTTTATTAAGTTGCCAAAGTCTGGATGGATACTGCGATCACCAGTTCGTCTACATGTGTTGATTAAGACAACATTTACCATTGGGAAACCCATGTTCAACAGTGGAGTTTAGTTAAAACGGTGACAAGTTATATAATCCATTTTTAAATTGGCAATTACATATATCCCTTAATGTGCACGATATCCACTAATGCTAAACACACTGTCAAAACAGTCACCACTCACAAGAAAATTACTTACAATTTTTTCTAAATTAGAAACTGCCTCTCCTCCAAGGATGTCACATAAACTCTGTGTCAATATCTCCTTTTAAAAAATATATACGAGTATGATCAGAGAGGTTCTCAGCGGGACTCGCGTCAATTGCTGAATCCCATCCGGTTCCGGGCTGCCGGCAGTCAACCTCCGGTTTAGATTCATAACTCCGATGCTTAGAACATTGTCGGCAGCTCATGTGTAAAATACGAGCGCACTTCACAAATATTTATGTTGCTATTCTTTGTTGGCGAATTATTAGGTGCATTGGTATTGTGTTTTTATTTTCTGGGGTGTTTTGGGGTGGTAGATAGATTTATGTATTTATTTATTTATTAAAAACACCAACTACATTTATTAACAATACATTTTACTTTTGATTTGACATGGGATCTTAGTTCTGTGGAAATATGTCACCATAACCCATGCATAATAATACATATTAGACATTAAATTCATTCATTTTAATTGGATTAATAAATTAGATTGATAATACAATGGATTACTAAATTAACATTTGAATAAAAAATGAAGAAGGATTATAATAAAATTATAAGATTATAATTATATATATTATAATTTTTTTGTGTTTTTTTTTAAATTATAATTAATATACAATTTTATTTAATGAATATGAGGAACAGGGTGTAAAGTTCACTCATCCTCCATCCACGGGTGTCGTGTCTGTAGTTGATGTCGGGAGTTTGTATATATGTCAATCGCGCGGTAAACTCTAATTGCGCGATATGCAGGATTTGTGTGACGTGTACTACGTAGTTCGTATGTGGCGGTGTAACCGCTACAGATAGATATAATTTCTAGCTTACAGAAGCAATATTATTTAAGATCTATACAATATGTAAAAAAAAACGCTGTATGATCCGCGAGGGTGTTGATGTATCTTGCTAAGAGTCTATGTGGTCTTGCCCGTTTTTTTAATGGGGAATTTAACCTTGTAAACTACCATGGGGCGTGGGCGGCCGCGGTCGTGTAGAATGTCTGCAAGACATAAATTATGATTTCTTTTGTAAATTTTTAATGAAATTGGGGTACAAAATTCAGGAATTTTAAAGCAATAACAATAATTAATAATAATTTATTTTCAATAGTAACAAGATTTTTTATAAATATTTGATAATGTAACTGCAGTAGGTAACTATGAGTCCCTTTTGGACATGTATTTTTTTACACATTGTATAGGGATAAATCTCAAGATTCGAATAATATAGTCTGTGCATTAATATGTATACTGTTCTTGCTTGCATAGAATATAAAAAAAAATATAAAAACTTCTAGCTTTTTAGTGGAAAATCATGGTTGTTCAATTCGTTTTATTTGTATTGTCTGGAGAATGCTTGGTATTTTGTAAAGGTCATTGCTGATTATAACTAGTATTATAGTAGTAACACATAATATATCATCACGCCTGTTTACCCCAAAGGGTTAGGCAGAGGTGTAGGTATTATATATTACACCCACATTTCTCCAGTTACGTTCAGTTGTGTTGTTTGTTTAATATAAGTATATAATTATTATTTAGGTCTACAATCCACTGTTAGTTATTACGATTAGTTATAGAGTGTTCCATTTTCTCTTCTAATATTTAATGTTTTGCTATCGCTAGTGCGCTATATGTTTACGAACTAAATAAAAAATAAATAAAAAAGTCCCGCGCAGCTACTTTCTTATTCACTTCATCTCATTTTTAAGTTTGAAATTTATTTACAAGTTTGCGAAATTTTCTCCCGTAACATTTAGTTGAGGATAGAGTAGAAAGCTGCCTACCTACTAAGTATTTGTTTTGAGGAAACAGGTAGCGAGCGAGCTTCAACTACTTAAAAGTTGGGTTGCAAATGAAGCGTTACAAAAATGAACGCTCCTTTGGGCCCTATTTGGAGTGCTGAGTACCCAGTGGTTTTCGAAAGCGAATACTAGGCGAAAAGGAATAATTTTGAAGAATTTGCTATATGACTTTGTTGCATAAAACGATTGTTAATGCTAAAAGAAGTAAAACAAAATTATGTTTGTCTTTACTCAATCGTCTATTTACTCTAAAAAAACAACATTATTCATAAACATAACATATTTCCGTCAATGCAGTCAGAAAATATCAAACAAGTTTAGCAAGGGATAACAGTACAGCCAACAAGGAGAAGTGATTACGTGAGTGGCAGCGTGTAATCGCTTCGCTAAGACGTTTCGAGAGGCACCCGCTAACCCCCGGATCCGCGACGCACCGGTCTCGATCCCAGAAGTCACTTTTAAGCCATTACTTACTTGCTTGTTTTCGATTTGTTTTTTCCTGCGAAAAAAGACAACGCGAAATAAGCGAGAACGAGACTAACTTTCGGGCAATCAGCAAGCTCAACTTCGGGAAGGGTTAAATCAAAGGGTTCCGCTTTTATGAAGACTTATTTCAGACTTACCTTGAAGTTGAAATTAGATTTAATCTGGCTCGAAGCTTTAGGATTGAATTTTGTAAACAATTTGGAATACCTCTACAACTTCCAGGCTTTGTTGGAATACCATTGGGAACTCGGGATCCGGTTGTTTAGAAATTCCTTTGAAATGAATTTGTACACATATGAGGTCGAGTTTTGTAAATACGCAGGCCAGTTCATGTTCAATGGGCATAAAGTATATGTGATGTTTATTTAATTGAGTTTATTTGGCATTTGTTTAGGGTCAGAGCGATTGTTGTATTTATTGACACATAGTATACACGCTAAGCCAACTTTTTTGGTACAATAAAAAGTGTTTGCTTTCAAAGTAAAATGTTTTCGATGTTAATATTTGAGCTTGACACAAGGTTCGTATATTGTTACATTGTGGGTTTTAATATGAATTTTATTAGTGGCTTACCGAACGTTCGGGACGAGAACTGTATGAACGCTGACCGGTGACCGGCGGTTTTCACTATTAAAAATAACACAGAATTGTTTTTATTGAGTGTATAGTGAGATCTGAATACGTATCGATAATGATCATCAAAAATTAAATAGTAGTGGAGACTTTGCCGATTCGCAGAAATACACTAAAATTATAATGCCTACTCTGCCGTGCTAATTAGAAACGCATTAAGAAGGAAGGATATTTGAAAAAAAAAACGAGGCTGTCTGGGGCTGCCGATAGAAGATAAAACCAAGTAACGCCATCTAACGGAAATGTCAGGAATTTATGTGGCTTGCTGTCAGTACAAGAACGAAAGCTGTGGCTCCATATAAAAAAATCTAAAAGAATAAAACAGAGTGCGCTGTTAACAAAAACTTCTTAACTTCTTAACGTCTTACGAATTTTCGATCAGATCACGTGTCCGTCCGCCAGTTTAACATTTTTTACCCATCCCAAAAAAAGTGCACAACGCCGCTTAAGAAGTTTTCACTTTAAAAAATCCTCAATAACGACTACGGCAATCTTTTTTTATAGAACCCGTGTTAAGGAGGAGGCGACGCGACATGGCGCGGCGTCTCGAAGAGGTCTGCGGAGCGAGGTCGGTCCACAATAGTCCTGAGGCCGGATGTGTGTTTTCCTTTGTATCGAGGCTTTTAAGTTCTGACGCCGATCACTGACACCGACTGGAAAAAAAGAAAATAAGGCTGAGGTACCGCAACGTGAGTGAAAGAAAAAAAATATTGTGAAACTCTGGCGTCGCAAAGCAAGCCACGGTGTTTTGTTAGTTCTTTCGATAAGTAATAAATTATCAAAATATTGTTTTAGTATTCTGTAAGTGGATAATATACTGTGGTGTTCAAAGATAACGAGCTATTAATCTGCTATTAAAAAGGAGCAGTGACTTTCGTTCTACTCCAGTATTTACTTGCAGCTCGTAAATTTTGTCTGAACACAAAACAGCTTTTAGGAGACGAGCGAATAAACATTGAGTGCTCACTTCTAGCTCTAAGCTGTACATTCTGTTCCTCAATACAACCGTAGTGTCACGCTATTTTATGACACACCATTAAAAGTACTGCTTTTAGAAAGGACGCAAAGATACCGTACGTGGCATTTCAAAAACCACTCGTCGGAATAGATTTCGGCCACAAATATTCCACGATCCCGTGTGTTGACGCAAAACCGTACAAAAGTGAACAGAAAAATAGAAAGAATCAGTTTTATTATGTCGGTGTTTTTGCAGACGGTGCGCCAAAGGGCCGCATATGATCGTCCGCATGACGTACACTTTCATACCGCCACTATTTTTCCACGGCAGGTATGAACTCCTTTGTGCTCGCCCGCCTCGGGACCACACTTCTTCCTTTCATTGTCCAGATCGCCGCTCGAGTAGGAAATCGATGACGTGTACCGAATATAACGTGTTATTGAAACTAACATCGCCTCGTTGCCTCGCATCACACTGACGTTCTATATTTTTACTCGATTGTTTTTAACTACATGTTTATTTTTTTAGTGTGGTTCAATAAGTATATACAAGAATTAATTTTATACTAAAAGCTTTAAGATTATACGATTTACATAGAAACGAGAGTATCAAAGAAATAACGTTTCCATTTCAAATTATGCTAATGTTAATAGAAATGCGAGTCCCCTTTTCGCAAACATCCTACAACGAAAGAAAATACGCTGACGAGATCGCAGACGCGCATAGAATGATTTCTGAACAAATATTTTTTTGCAGTATAATATACAGAGGTAAAAGCTAATTACCCCTTCGGAGTCTTTACCGGTTCAAGTGTTCCGCCATCAAATCGCATGAATCACTCGTATTTATGGAGGCGGGGGGGAGCGAAAATGACGTGCTGAATTAAGCCAGCATTTTTTTCTAAGTGGGCAGTAAACGGGCTGCTTTCACCCATACATATTGAAGTGTCGTATATTTTACGATCCATCCCGCTCGAGGGTACTCCCACGGAAGCAATGGGCGAACATCCGTATTGAGTGGACAAAATTACCTTCGTCCTGTTTTACAAGTTCAATAGTCTTGTTTTACCTATAAACCATTTACTATTGCTATTTTTTATATTTTAGTTAAAGTGCTTCAAGAGATTGATGTCATTGTTCATTGATATTATGATGAAAATGGAATATGTTATGAATTTTCCAGGAAATTCAATTAATCGATTTCTTTTCATTCTCTTGCAATCAAATTGTAAAAACATATGATCACTTTTATACCACTATTGGCATTTTTAGTACACTAGTTCATCTGGCTGGAGCCCCTAGATTTACAATAAAATATAATAAGATAGCGTTCATTATGTTTTTTCCAGATCTGTGAATGCATGTTTCAGAAAAAGTATCTGTAAAAGTTATACGTTTGCCAGTTCAAAATGCCAAAATTATTAACAAAGTACCTACACGCTTGGTAAGAATATATCATTAATATCTGTTCAATTTTAAATGCATCCTCTAATCTAGAAGATCCCAGTTTATTTACGAAAACTCAACCATTCCTTTCTTTATAAAACACATTAAACTGTAACCCTTTACAAACGGATTAGAAACAATTGTTGCACGACAGTTAGATCATAATTTTATTTCGCGTCCGTGTGAAGTAGCCTCAGTTCGTTAATTTAAATTATACGAGAGAATTCATGAGACGGGACGTTTCTTCGGCGGACATGCAAACAATTAATTACCGGGAATATTAATGCCCCGCATTAGTCAGGGGTAGAGCCGTGTCAGCGGCCCTCGGACTCGCATCGCTGTCCGCAGCTTACCCACAAGCCTACAGAATGCCCAGTTTAACTTGATCCATTAGGGCGGCGCTGCTTTTGACAGCAAACGTCAACGTTACGTCAAACGCAGTACATTTGAATTTAGTTCCTTATTTTACCGTATGCCAAGATAAAGTGGCCTGTGTCCAATATTTAAATCGTCGGTAAATATTGCTGCAGTATATAACCTGATTAGATCCTTGTTGTGTGGTGCTGCGGTTCGACTAAGTTATAGAGCACCTTTGTAAGGATTTTGTTGTCAATATTTATATGATGGTTATGGCTGTATTGTTGGAATCGGTGTCTATTGTGTGTTTGGAGATATGCAGTGTTTAACGTGTAATAATCATTGATATACAATTATGATTATTCTTACATCAATTTCATTGTTACTTAGCAATAAGCGTGGAAAGATTTTTAGGGAGGTCCATTTAAATTCTTCCGAGTTTATATTTATTATTTTATTACATCTTTTACAACGTGTTCGAAATTTTTGTGAGCACTAATTATTTTTAACAGTATCTATTTATTTTTCAATGTAAAAAAATATATTTTTTGCAGTTCTTTTTAGTTAACCTACTATATTGAAATAATAGGTCGCCAATATACCTAAACTTACAACTATTTAAGCTTTCAAAATCACTATCCAGCCCTTTGAAACTTAGAAGCTTTATTGCGCTTTATTGCGCTTGATAAAACTCATTTGGCAAACTAAAGTGGAATATTTGACGTCAATAAAATTGTTGTTTAAAACAATTTTTGGATTGTCGATGTCGTCTGCCAATCAAAGGCTGTATAAAGCGGGGGCCGCGGGGCTTTAGCGTAGGGCTGTCGCATTCAAGTATTTTTTTATTGCGATCATTTTTCTTGCAGATATTCAGCAATATGTTTGATATTATTTACGTGTTTGTACGGAAGGTCTCTTAAAAGGTCTTGAGGAGTCTTTCTCTTTAGTCTTCTAGCGACTGTTTGGGTGTTCATCAGGTTTACTGTAAGGATGTTTGGATAACTTCTGATTCGCTCTTTGTACGCTTTTGTCCTTTCTGAAATTTCTCCTATTACAGTTTTGATGCAGAGGTCGTGATGTAGTCTCTTATTTCAGATTGTACCGAACGCACCTTGCGTTCGTTATCATTCTTAATATTTTAAACTGGAACCTCTGAATTATGTCTATATTTGATTTTGCCGCTGAGGACCAAGTTGTAGGCCGTATGTCCATATAGGCTATTTCAAGTATTCCATCAAGTATTTATGATATTAATATTGAGAATTCTTTATAGGTAGGTTACATAAAAGGTGGAGACAACAATAAATTCAAATTTCGTATATCTAATGACGTTACCAGTCTGCATACAAAAATGTTGTCTGTCGTTATTTCTGTTGTTTGCGTCCTTTCTTGTAAATATGATTGAGAGCTTTTGAACCTTTTCTCTTACACAAACACTTCTAGCTTTTTTAATAGAATATTATGCTGAACATAATCAAACGCTTGCGTCCATGTCGCAGTAAATTGCTCAGATGATGATGTATCCACATTTAGGTATCATGATTTGATGTAGAAAGTCGTAAACCCCCTGATTGATTATTTTACTTTTTCTAAACCCGTTTGCTCTTTACAAAGTATATTATTTTTATATATAAGGTTTTAAAAAATTAACTTTAAAATCTTTCAGCGGTGCTTTAGACCATCAAACTGAATAACTTTTATTATTACATTGAAATTGCGAAAAATAAATCAGCTATTCCATAGTAAAGTCTAAATGTATGGGACAGCTGTTTTTTTTTCGTGATTTCAATATTGGTCCCATGGTAAAAGTTATTCAGTTTCATGGTCTAAAGCACCTCTTAAAGTTTCTAAAGTTAATTTTTTAACGTTATGTGCTTAGTTCTGGAGAAATATATTTTTCAAATATTTTTGAGATAATAGTCTTATGGATCAGAAGCTTATTTAATTATTTTAAAAGAAAAGCAAAACTACATAGAAGTATTTATTTCAAAATAACAGAATAGAAAATAAATCACAATAACGTAAAACCGTTAGACACCGAAATAATTGAAATCTACAGTTCCTAATACTCGTCCGTCGCTTCCGAGCGCCCGAGCAAGAGTGCCTGAGGTGCGTGAGCGCCCCTCTAACGTCGTGTCGCCCCTTCCACTCGGTGCGTCACAATTGTCACGCGCTATCGCTGCGGTCTCTCTTGACAAATCCTCTAAGACGGCCGTTCCTGACAGCGAGGCGTCCTCGACCGCATCTTGCCTTGTGTCATCACCAGGTCCACCATCACCAGACTGCCCGTCATCCTCAGACTGGTCATAATCATCTGCAAAGTAACAACAACACATACTGTACATTTGTTTTCTTGCGTCACTTATGTGTCTGAAGCTAAGGAATAGCAAACACTTGAACTGATGTTGTCAAGTACGCGATAGTGAGCGTGCACTCCCACCATCAGGTACCCAACCAACTAACATGAAGTTTTCTTAGGTAATTAAAATGTAAAATTAAAAGCTTCAGACTAAAAATTACAAAGCAAAATCAGTGATTCTAAGCATTAAAACGTAAATGGAACTAAATAGCATTCCAAGCAATGGGATTCCGGACTCCCATTGGGTAGAATACTAGCCAAGATAAATAGATAGTAGTGAAGCTAATATACTTAACCAGAACAGAAGCCATGAACCATAGGTTCAGGCCAAACAGAAGTCACAAGCCAGAAGCTCAGACCAAACAGAAGCCATGAACCATAGGTTCAGGCCAAACAGAAGTCATAAGCCAGAAGCTCAGACCAAACAGAAGCCATGAACCATAGGTTCAGGCCAAACAGAAGTCATAAGCCAGAAGCTCAGACCAAACAGAAGCCATGAACCATAGGTTCAGGCCAAACAGAAGTCATAAGCCAGAAGCTCAGACCAAACAGAAGCCATGAACCATAGGTTCAGGCCAAACAGAAGTCATAAGCCAGAAGCTCAGACCAAACAGAAGCCATGAACCATAGGTTCAGGCCAAACAGAAGTCATAAGCCAGAAGCTCAGACCAAACAGAAGCCATGAACCATAGGTTCCGGCCAAACAGAAGTCATAAGCCAGAAGCTCAGACCAAACAGAAGCCATGAACCATAGGTTCAGGCCAAACAGAAGTCATAAGCCAGAAGCTCAGACCAAACAGAAGCCATGAACCATAGGTTCAGGCCAAACAGAAGTCATAAGCCAGAAGCTCGCATCGGTGATATGGTAGCGCTTGCACGACCCCACAGGGGCTGCGCCTCTAGGAGTTCAGCTTCCCACTGCCTTGGGAACCCCATCACCAGGCGCACTGCACCGGCGTCCAGCTGTACGGGCGTCCAGCTGCACGGGCGCCCAGCTGCACGGGCGTCCAGCTGCACGGGCGTCCAGCTGCACTGGCTTCCAGCTGTACCGGCGCCTGTACCGGCGTCCAGCTGCACCAGCGTATCCGCTTCGCGCTGGCTCTCGCTCGCGCATCTCGCGGTCCGCTCACAACGGGCGCTGCGCATAGGACTCCGACCTCCATGGCATCGGCTACGACTGCGACCAGTTCCCGGTTCTTCCCCTGAATGGGTACTATTTCGGGCCGGGGTCGTCAGCCGACGCACCGTGAGGACGCTTCACTGTCGCGAAGCATTGTCTGAAACTCATAACAATGGATTTGACTCCTTTTCGAACAATCCGTGAAGAAGTTAAAATGTCGAATATCTTCTAAACGGTTGGTTAGCTCAAAAATTACAAGATTTTACTTCCCCTTGCAGCCCCGAACGTATTCAGAAGATAAACTTAGAGAAAGAAAAAGGTGATCTTCACATGAATTCAGATGATTTAACGCGGATTGGAAGTACCGCTTGTAAATCTATCAACGCGCAACACATGATAATAAAATTCTTTTTATGATCGGTCAACTTTAGAGAGTTGCAATCGGTAATTATTTAAATCTTTACACCGATTAAATAGTGCCAATATTTTTTGTAATGCACGAACAATAATTGCAAAGTTCTCGAATTTGTAACTATTGCACCGGGATTCGGCACTCTTTGTGGATCTGTTAAAATAGCCAACAACTCGCTTTCGCTTACGTTTACACTCGTGCTTTTGCATTAGAATCTCACCGTTACGAATAGCACTGACGTTGGTATGAAGCTCAGTGGTCAGCTGGTAACAACAACATTACGTGCTAAGTCCCGAGTTCCGCGCCCCATTTGAAAAGCTCGCCTTTTCTGAGCAATGAACGAAAATAGGGCCCCGCCAATCCCAAGAACTGACGTACCACTCTTACATTAGAAGGTATCGTGGACTTAACTAAAGTAGTCTTACATGAGCTCGGCCGTACCTGACCATGCCCAATAATTTCAGGCATCCACCATTACCGACAGAATCAGACGCCAAATATTCTATAAGATTTGCCTATAGATGCGATCATCAGACATGATCGTCCTCTAAAGGAAAACGATCCGCCACGGTACCCGTATTTAAGGCTCCGAAAATTAACACAAAGTCTGTCACCACAACACTGTCCCCTTCTTAACATTGGGCTTAAAAACTCGAATTCGGACTTCATCATAATTTGTTTTTGTAAAAGAACTTTAATAATTTCTCTAACAATGTTTCTTGACGAAAAACTATGCGTTTTTCGTCAAGAAACATTTTATAAGACCGATATATTTATGACTGGGGTTTTTTAAGTAAACGAATGTGCATAGAAGCCGTTTGCACAGTAGGCACCTAGTAGTAACAGTACCTGTCACCAGATTATCCGCTTGTATTCGTAGCATTTGCACTCTGGTTGGTTTTTCTTATTGAACATATAAGGGAAACGTTATTTGTTTAAGGCCAAAACTTTTACATTGAACTTTCTAATTAGCATGTTCACGTTTTCGCGTATTTGTATTAGATTGATTTTCACGAAAATCACTGCATTTACGTACCTGAGTAGGTTTCACATATACCGACAAAAAGTTGTGTCAACTATCGGGAATTAGTACCGGCTGCATGAATTTAGGGATCTGTAATACCACTCTTAACAATAGCTGTGATCAGCTCGTCACTTAATCCTCTGATGATACGAAATCGTAACAAAGAACGTCCAGTATATTCCGTATTTTGTCGGGTAGTTATCGGAATTTGTTTTCATAACGACGAACAAAATGTTCGCAATATCTAACTGAAGTGGGCACAATGTTTGAAATTCCCACTAGAAATTAGACCAGCTACAATCGTCACTTAACCATTCGTTTAGTCATAACCTTGCATCGACTTTCAAGTAATAACCGATTTGTGCTAAACACTAGCGTTCAACCGACTGATTTATTGAACGCACATGATTAACGTCACTATAATACCACCCATTGCAAAGAAGCATCAAAGTTGAACATAAAAACATGGTTAGATCTTACCAGAATAGCATTGGTTGCGCTTACAGGGTTCTTGGTTACCTCACTCATAACCATTTCGTTGGGATGTGATGTCACTGATGTCAAATCCACACTTGCATTGCAACACTCAGCCACAGATAGGACAGCTGATTTCACCATATAGCACGCGCGGTGTACCGCCACTTCTACCCGCATGATCCCTGAATCAGCGAAGAAAGTGCGCCCACAATCATGTTCGCAGCGTCAGCCTCACGTGATGCTTCTCAACAGTCGCGGCTCCCGTACCATGTGTACAGGTACACACTAGTAACAGGTGCCTCGGCAGCCACTCCAGCTGGTTTCGTGAAGTTTCTCGTGCACGCGGACTTTCAAAAGTCTCAGACCTATCACGGCGACGCGTGTTACGCGGGTCTGCTACACGTTTCGCGATAACGGTCTCGTCACCTCGTACGAACATCGCGACGGCTATGCGACTCATTACGGTGGCCGCAAAAATTACGATTAGGTAAAATTTCACGCGGTGTGCACTCGCAACCCTACTACTACTACATAAAGTACTTGCAGGGGTTATCCCCCCATAACCAAACGCAATCGAAATAACTAACACTTGATCGCTTACTTTAAAACTCGCATGAACACGTGTTCCGAATTACTTTAAAACAGAACACTATTAACAGCAAAAATAGATGGCGAACGATCAAAGCAACGTGTTTTAATTCTATCCCACTTCTGATCTTATGGATCAGAAGCTTATTTAATTATTTTAAAAGAAAAGCAAAACTACATAGAAGTATTTATTTCAAAATAACAGAATAGAAAATAAATCACAATAACGTAAAACCGTTAGACACCGAAATAATTGAAATCTACAGTTCCTAATACTCGTCCGTCGCTTCCGAGCGCCCGAGCAAGAGTGCCTGAGGTGCGTGAGCGCCCCTCTAACGTCGTGTCGCCCCTTCCACTCGCTGCGTCACAATTGTCACGCGCTATCGCTGCGGTCTCTCTTGACAAATCCTCTAAGAATAGATATTAGTTCGACTTTATATCACACGAACGTAAATTCCTCTTTTTCGTATCAAGATACGAAAAATTATGATCGAAAAGGAGGAATTTAATATTTATAATAATAATTAATAATGGGAAAATGATTATTTTATGTCAGAAAGAAAGAATATTCCTTAACAATGAAAATAGCAAAAAAAAAGTGAAAAAGCCGTGTAACAATAAAGATACGTCGATTGTTTTTTAACCGGTTTCCATAATATCTTCAAGATATTAAAAAAAAAAAAAAATTAAAGCAAATACTTATTGAAATCTATCGAGATTCGCGGAACATACATAGGGTATTTTCGGATACCCTTGGGCATAAGGAATCTTATCTTTATATGACGTCACAATTTGGACCACTCTGTAAAGATGTTAGGTACTTATGTTATTGTGAGGTTGTGATGATGATGATGATGACTCATGTCCTAAGTATCTACATTGCCTACGCCTACAGAATATCAGAATTGGCCTAAATTGAGACAGGATTTTAGGTACCATTCTCATACAAGTATCTCCCGGGCCCCCAAGTCATGGAACCCGACGCAAGGGTAGGAGTCCGACATGACCCTCCGTTTTCCTCAGACGGAGGGTATTCATGAGGATCTCGCCACGGACAAAAAAGTACCATTCTCATCTCTAAATTCCATCTCTAAAAGCATAACTAACATAACTATCAACCCTAGATTCGAGTTACTAGACGTGTAGTGAAACAGGAGCGTTAAAAATACGTTTTAAAATTTATAGCAACTGAGACCAAACTCAGGAGGTAAAGAGCGAAAAGATTTTATTATTTTCTTGTCGAAAGCTTCGCTCCAAAGTTTATTGAGATGAGGACGTAACTAATATTAACAGCTTTCTTATATTCCGAACATTTGGCGGGTAACGAGGTGGAAAATCTTATGTGATAACAGTTTATTTTTCTGTAATGTAGGTATGAAAATGTCGTGAAAATAATTTTGCCTATAAACACTTATATCATAAGGCTATTTAGGTACAGTCAGCGTCAAAGAGATGTATGGAGATGGCCAAGAATTAATTTAATTTTCAACAATTTTTGTTCCATAATATTGTATCCATTTTGTAGCCACAAAGTACACATTGGATACTGCAGCTTGCTTGGTTAATTGCAGCTACATATTGGTACCTATAGTATTATGGAACACGTCGATAAACCCGTCACAAGTACGCCTTATAACTTACCGAGGCTGCCTCAATTTTGGGCTGTAGAACAATTGTATGAGAAACAATAAAAACTTTTTATATTATTTAAATGTTTTTGAGGGTGGCTGTACTAACGAGCTATTTAGGCATCACTATGTAAATAAATAGGAACACACCTAATTGCCGCTATACCAGGAAAAATAAATAAAAAAAGGGCCGCCACAGTTCACAGCATTATCCCTAAGACGATAATGTTTGACGACGACAAGTAACGTTATAAGGGTGTTAGTACATCATCGACAAACGTTGAGGGTGTGTGCCGGCGAGCTTGATAACGTGTGAGTAATCCGATAAAATATACCTATTGCCTGCCGCGATGCCTCGTTATTAGTAATTACTACTGTGTATTAGGTTTCTGTTATGTTGTATGTAGGTTTACTACAACTAATGCCTACTTAATTACAGAGTAGTCTAGGGTAGTTTAGTTTTTATTAGCATTTTTTTTTTAAACATTACCAATATTTTTTTTGCTTTTATTCGTATTTTCAAAATTAGAAAATAACAGCACCAGCACGCTTAGCATGACCATAATAGACTGAAGAATAGACAAAATGACGGACAAACAATATTGACACTCTGTCTATCTTTCCGTCGATAAAACCCGAAGTTGTTGGATTCTTTTAGTAGACGCTTTCATCATAGGGTTTACTTTTAGGACATGAAAAACGGTCGTGAGAAAAGAATACAAAAATCAACGACCTGGGTCATCAGATTGCTGAGATCGTAACATAATACCTGTTTCTAAACCGGTGGGGGCCACTTTGAGGGGTAAGGCTACGGTTTCTTAGAACGAAGGTGGTCACATAACGGCCGCAGTGACACCTGAAATTATGGCACCGGGGTTGTTATGTATGTTACAGTTTCAAAAAACGCTGGAAACACAGCAACTTACTTCATAAATAATGTTTTACTGACGTCGTTCGACGGCTAATCGCGGAAGCTATGTGGCAGCCACCGCAGTCTTAGGACACATGCACGTGCACCCTGCACGAGCTCTGCACGCGCTGGCATCGTGACGCTGATCACGATGCCAGCGCGTGCAGAGCTCGTGATCGGCTAGCTGAGGTACGGGGCGGCAGCGGCACGGCTTGGCCCGACGGGGCGACGACCACTCGCTTCCACGGACTCCACCGCGACGGACGATCCTTCTAATTTAACCCTTGATTGTTTGTCTGGAACAGTTTTATAGTTTGTACATGATAAGACGGCATTAAACCATTGCCTAAAAATACAGTCCACTCTTTAATTGCTCCCCGCGCCAACACATATACCTATATACCATAAATTATTCAATTGCACTGCCCATTATAATTATCCGTTAATGGCAATATCGCTTGCGGAGCTGAGGGATTAGGCGTTAAATTTAGATGACCATCAAGCTAAGCAGTTGGTCGAAGAGGATTTGTCCTGCAATCACTCAAATAACGGATAAAGCTTATTAACACGTAATAACAGCTTATTCATATCTTCTTAGACCGAACTTTGGGTTAGGGCATTCTTACATAGGTAATCTGCCCGTACCCCATTTTATAAGCTTCTTAGGGTTTATCGTTCGCTATTGATACTGCCCAATCTAGCAATCTTTTTTTCCCTTTTGAGAGAAGAGAAGAAAAGAAAAAACAAAGTCAGGGTAGCTGAGAGGAGAGAGTTTTTAACGGTTTTCAGGTCAATTACCTATACTTTCTGCACCGAAAAGGATCAACAGTATGTGCGAATAATAACCAGCTTATTGTAAAAAAAACGAGTTTGCCGTTGGACTACGAATCCCTTCTATGTTCTAGGGTTTAGTTTCCGCACTTAGTCCTTCAAGTGGATCATTGTGCGTGGGCCATAGCAGCCGTTGGTGGTTATTCCAAACAGCCCACCTCCCTTCAGAAGTTTATTAAAACTCCCTTAAAACCAGATAAATTAACAGATGAGTTGGAATAAAAAAAAACTTTATTTTCTTTCTAGGTGTATCTAGTTGTGCCTACTTAAGTTTTGTCCCGCCCACTTAATCTAATACGTTCACCTACAATCCCTTACTACAATCATTAGTTTAAACAGCCTTATTACAAGTTTCACTCCACAAAGACCGGTCAAGACGTCGGGGCGTGGTTAAATTGCTTTATAAATGTCTGTGGGTCCATCCCGCGAGCCCTCTCGAGCAGGTCTGACCGCGGCTTAAACGTTCGCCCCAATAAAATGTCTGAACGGCCATTTTTATTCTTAAACTAATTTTGAAATTAGAATTGGTTACTTTTGTTCGCCGTGTTTGTTTGTGTTGTTCGTATGGTGCGTTTCATCAACATAATAGTTCCTTCCTATGCCGTAATGTTGGCTCCACTGTAGGACCAATACGAATACGCTACGGCACTACCTAATAGGTCCGTTTTTTTAATTTAACAGTGGATCCAACATTTCTGCAAAGGAACTATTTGATGAAATGCACTCTACTTACTATTTATGTATTTGTCACCTTTAATTAAATAAGTAAAACTAAAGAAGACGTAGATATTGAAAGTTGCGAGATGGGAACAAACCAAAACATTCAAATCAGAGTTCTTTTACCCTAAAATTTAAAAAGTAGAATGATTGTCATTGTTACTATGTGGTCTTGTGTGGTCTATGCTCCGACTAGAATCAATCAATCAATCAACTCAGCATATTGCCGTGCACTACCGCAGTGACCATGCAGCGCAAGCGGATTTGTGATAGTGACCGCAGGGTCGAATAGAAACATCGTTACTCGGAATCACATAATTTACTATTTATATCTGTATAATATGTATACATTTTATGAATTGAAGTCGCTTTTCGTGTCTGCCTGTGTGACCGCGTTATTCTTCCAAACTACGCATCGGATATTGATACAGTTTTCACTATCATTTAGAGACTTTATTCCAGAATGTTTATATTATGTTTAAATTAATATTAAACATACTTATAATAAATCTATCTCGATGTTTTGTAAAAACCATGCGTAGCAGAGACGGGTAACTAGTACGTTTATATTATTCTCAACAATCAGAAACAAAGACAAATGAATCAGGAAATGTAAGAATTATATTCAGTACTAAAGTAGTAAAGTATGTAGTATAAAATTCATTTAAAACTGAATAAATTATAATATCACCGTCATGTTATTGAAGTTTTCAGCTTGTTTTAATGGGAACTGATGTATGCCGAAACGATTATTATACAATGTAATTATCATTTGTAGTTCCCGTTGATGAATGAAACAGAAATGTGTCCTGAAAAAAGGGAACAGCTCAAGGAAAGATGTATAAAAAAATACGCTGACACCGTGAAAACATAAGTGAAGCGAGCGTGAAGTAAAGCTTTGTGCAGACCAGCGCGACTTGTCGCGCGACGCGACCCGGTTAATGTTATACCGTGAAGTTTTCTTAGAAATTGTATTGTTCGTGTCGCGTCGCGTGACAAGTCGCGCTGGTCTGCAAAAGCCTTAAAACTGTCATTCCACCTGCCGGACTATTCTGTAAAACATCAGCGTCAAAAGTTTGGTGAAGTGAGTTTGAAGTGAGCTGCAAATCTAGTGTCAAGCCCTAGTATCGGGTGAAAGACAGCTTAATTCAAGCTCACCTCACGTAAGTATTCACGGCGAGATTTTTACAGAATAGCGTTACAGATGTCATTGGATTGTCAGAGCTCAATTCAAGGTCACTTCATTTTCACGATGAGATTTTTAGAATAGATCGGCAGTTGCACAAATCACGTATGTATTTTAAATTAGAAACGTATCTATAAATACTTGAACATCGTAAAATTATGCTTACCGTTATTGTTGTTAATACTAGTCATTTATTTGTGAAAACGTTGGCATTAGCCTAATCGTTGTTATCGAGGTGCCGCAACGTATTTGTTTAGTTTAGATTGTAGCTGTATTTAGATGTTTAATATATTTTGGTCGCCATTTTGTAAATCACAGTCACACACACGAAACAAGTGACTATTTAGGACGTAAAAAGACACCCGAAGTGAGTTAGACTTCAATTCATTAATTAATCATAAAATAATTCCAATTTTTTTGTGATTTAATTGTCTATTCAATTAATATTGGAGTTTTCAACGGCAATATATCCAACAAATTGAATAGGTACCAACAACTAGTAAAGCCAGTCACAGGACCTACATAAGTCTATGTATTTAGTCGGTTGTGGTCGGCTTCTGTTCAAGCTGTGTTTAGAACCATTAAGCTCCTCTACGTATCTTTTACTCTGACCGAATTGCGCCACAATTTTCTGTTTAGTTTTAGAGTAATTTATTTTTACATCAGTCTGATTTAAAACAAAGAAGTGTCAGACGAAAAGAATTCCGTTTTTACTTTAATATCGTACTGGCAGTATATTTTTTATTCTGGAAAACGAATAGCTGAGTTTTCAAGAAAAGAACAACAATTTAGGTCACATTAGCGACTCCGTATCAAAGTTGCGACAAACAAATGTGCGACAAACGCTAGGGCGACAGTACGATAGGTCGACCATCAGCGGTGCGACAGCACATCAGCTCGACGATTAGAGATAAAAATTAAATCATATATTAGTAGGTACATACATAGTTTTAATACCAAGTATAATATACATTCAAAACTGCACTAATTGACCTGGGGGTGCCACGGGTCCGAATCCAAGTTCCCGTGGCACCCCCAGGGGTATTCCAGTGGTGTCTTGGGTCCGGAATATTATTATTTTCGTAAAGAAAGTTTTTAAATACGAGGAAGGTTAAAGGTTAAAGGTACCATTCCGTACCCGACCGCAGGAGGAAACTGCAGTCGACGTGTCGCCGCGACGCGACTGATTTCTATGAATTTCTATGAAATCCCTTCCGTAGCTACCGACACGTCGTTGGCAGCTACGGGCAAGTGACAGGTGACACGTGCAGCTCGACCGCAGACCAGTAGTGCCGCCAACGCCCGAGCGATAGTCACGTTTTTCTGTCTCCTATCTACCGACTGGACTACGGGCACCTGCCACCTTTTTTTTTTTGGGTGGGTAATCATCAAATGACTTCTCACGCTCTGGGCGGAGCGGAAGGGCGTGTCAGACTCTTACTAACTAAAACCCACCCGTGTTCCTTTTCTTGCCTTGCCAGGGGCCACGGTTTCCCCTTAGGACTACCCGCAACCCCGGTAGGCATCGGCCCTAGAGGACCCCGTCAGTTTTGCTGACATCTCTTTGAGGTGCGCGTGGAACACGACGCGCCGTCGACCCGGGCCTGATCCTTATCGGACGGCGAGCTGCCCATTGCTGTCTGTCCGCAAGCCCGCGCCTACGGTGGCTGGAAATCGGCTACCAATTCCCAACGCCCGGGGCGTCTCCTACGGCGACGGCGGTTAGGACTGCTAGAGCGCGGCATTTGCCTCTCCCTCGCGCGCTCCGCCTCCTCCTTTGCGAGCATTACTGCTTCGCAGAAGGAGGTGACGGCTTGCCATGCCCTCTCGCTCCGCACCATGGCCTGGACCAGGGCCGGACGCGAGAGGTCACTGCCGCCGATCGCCTCCACGAGGACACGGCGGTGCTCCGCCCAAGCCGGGCATATCTCCACCGTATGCTCCACCGTGTCCTCCGGACGATCCACACAGTGGTGACACCCGCCTTATGCGAAAAAGGAACCTCCCGGGGCACCTGCCACCTGCGGTCGGGTTCGGAATCATGACTGCAGCGACATGACGCCGCGACGTATCGCCGCAACACGACTGGGTTCTATGAATTTCTATGAAATATCCTCCGTAGTGCGGAATGGTACCTTCACTCTTCTCCAGGAAATCTGAAATCCAGTGTAATTATTATCACTTTCTAGCTTTTTATTCGATTATCAAAAAGCAAAGGCCACTCTTAATGTAGACATTAAGGATCAAAACACACGATTCTGCAAAACCTCTTTAGAATTTCGTATGTGTAATAGCCGAGTTCGGTAGAGGAGCGGTTTTCTATTAGCCATTCATAATAATTCGTGTAATCGAGACGTGCTTTGTGATCCCGCCGGCTCGTAATCTGAACCGTGACCGTTGCCATTTCTCCGCAGCGGCCGCGCTTGAGTCACAGCTTCAATTTCAAACGTTTGATGTGTTTAATTACTTTGTTTGTTCTTGTTCAGCGTCCGATGCTTGCTGCGGTCGCCCTAAGTCGAAAACGCTTCCAAAACTGTTAGCATTCGCAAATTAAACGTTACCCACGTCAAAGTGAGTGAATAGTTTTATGCTTACAACGAAATAATTAAAGCTTCGCCACTGAAGAGGTAAGTGTCAGATGCCGATATTCGGGTGATTGATTGGCAATCAACCTATGGCTTTTGTCCTGGAATGAGTAAGTGGCGTAAGCCTGTAACGTAACCCGCAAAAGGACGCTCAGTACAGATATTTGTGACTTGTAGAGAGAATGTCACGTATTTTTATGATTGGAAAAAATCAACGTGGTCAGCACACGAGAAACTTAAGACAATGGGAAAGCTCCTCCACCCCACCGATTTTTTTCTACATACGGCTCGGTATGTAATGACTAATGAAGAATTAAGACGTGGAATCGCAAGATATTTCAAAAATATTTAACTTTTAGGACCCATGCGGTCTTTTGACATTTCAGTGCGGCTTATTCGCCCCAACTCCTTCGAAAGTTGGACCATGCTACGCATCCAACGTAACTGTTCGACATTTCATCACTTATTTAGTAAATAATCACTGAAACGGTTAATTTTAAAGTAACGCCAGGGTCGGGTGTTCCACAAGAACGAGCCTTGGGTCCACAATATATCTTGTGGGCAGGCAACCGCGATTTGACTGACGGCGCACTCTGAAAGGACATTTATCAGTCTCACTAGCGGGTTACACTAAACCAAACAACAATGAATTCTCATTGACAAATTGTCTTGGCATTTCTTGTTCTACGGTCCTTTCTTTTGACTAATAGACGCTTAAGACTTAGGTGAGGTTAGCTTGTGCTTGGATACTCTGCGTATGTATAAAATACTCGTTCCTACTGGCCACACACATAAAGATGCGAGTTGCTCATAATATTGCTGCATCTACATACTTTCTATTATTTCTAACAAATGAACTTCATGCATAAAATAAAAGCGAGCAGTCTACCAAAAACATTTAATTCGCAAAACCTAAGTGGCTAACACGGCGGTGTAATGTGAAAGGCGACAGGAGGAGAGGAGGACTTCCCCAGCCCGTCGCGACGTTCCCTCTAACCGGACCTTAGCCGCATTCGTTGAATGTAAGCCACTTATGAAAATTAATGTAAAGCGAGGATAAACCAAAGCCTATTTTCTGCGCGAAGTAAAGCGGGCGGTTACAAATTGCTTTGGGCAAAGCGTAAATTTTAATTTTATCTCTAATACCCAAATGAGTACCGTGACTCGTCATAATAAATGTACTCTTCCCACGTTAGCTGCGGTCGATTCGTGTGCCGCGTTTGTCTGCACAAGCGTTAACACATAGCCCGCTTGTGAATCACATGCCGAATCGCCTACTGTGCCTATAATTATGTGAATCGCTTGGATTTGTGTGCGGTGTGAGCAGAAAGCTAAGCAATGTATAATGTGCAAGTATTCGCGTATACTGTATTATAAAAACTGGGTATTTGTATTATTATTTTTACGTCTCTTGACATTTCTTGGGACCCTGGGATCTCGTCCCGGCCCCTCGTACCCCACAAAGGGCCAAAACCAACTCGCAGAGGCCCGTTTGAAGTTTTTAATGAAATGAGTTGCAGTTGCAGAATGCATCCAAGGTTGGTGTTGGACTATAGCAGGATATGGAAATAAATATATTGGATTATGTGTTTGGGTGGCTAAATTGAGCTCGTTATCAAGGACTATGGAAAGCCCCTGCCTGACCAATGTTTAGCAGGGGGTGATTTGCACACTCAATAATGAGCATCCAGAAACGGTCGGTAGTAAATAGAGCCGTAGCGACAATGGGGCAACATGTCCTGAGGAACACCTCAGGACATGTTAAGTATAAGAGAGGGTCATAAGCATATGAGGAGTGGGAAGGTATTCCACGGCCATCAGGACAATCCCGGAAATATACGGTCGAGCTCTCTACCAGCATCTTACTGGACGTCGCGTCCTTCCTCCGAGCACTTTTACTCTTGCGAATCTCCACTGAAGCCGGCCAATAAACGCAAGAAAGAGGTGGGAGCTCTGTTCCTCGTCATTGTTTACTCCAGCCGGCTAATAAAGGCACGCCAGAGCTGAGGAAAATATTTCTCGCGGGAGATAGGGTCCGTCGGGACGCTACTGCCCAACAGCTCGCCAGATGCTGCCTTGCGGGTTGATGTATCTCTCTTGGTCTGGCTCCTCACGCTAGACTTGTTTCAGCAAAGTAAACTCTACCGGCACAAACCTAGAGTTCTTATTATTATTTATTTATTTCAGAGGATCTCCATATTTATGTAAGTTACGTAATCATAATAATTATCATAAAAAGTTTGTGTGTTAGTAACAAAATAGTACCTAAAATTATGATACTACATATTGTTAGTTTACCTAACTGATGCCTATGGCTGTATCCTATATCCTTTCCAAAATCTGTGGATTTTCAAAATAGACAACAATAGCATTTAGGACAAGCTTGGTTTGCCTTGTGTTCGTTATTTACTTGCACACAGGCTATCTTTGAATAATTCATTACTCCTTCTAAAATGAGTGAAACGTTAATTTTAAACTGACGAAAATAAACGAGTTTATTTATAGGTTTGGGCCAAGTTGTTGGCATTTCTCTTCCTGTAAAGAGGCATCATTGGCATGTTTTCATCTCGTTATCAGCGGTTGCACGGTTCACTCCACTCAGGTGGGGCCACCTGTTTTCATCCTTTCGTCCGCCTCGGTGATAATGGCATGTTCGCGGTCCGTCTGCTTCACTGCGCCGCGCCTGTTAGGGTTTAATAACAATTACAACATTTAGTGGTAGGTAATAGTGGAAATTTTGAGACCAAAATTCTTTCCAAGAATACAGGGAAAGGAAATATTAAACTTTCTGTACCTTCGTGTGGAAACTACAAAGTTATTATTAAGAATTCTTAGATTTATTAAAAAAAAGGTAGAAAATACAAGTCAATTTTAGTGATTTTTGGTAGTAGAGCTCTAAAATAACAATATTCATCAGAAAAATTTTGGAAGTAGATCTTTTACCTTTTCAGTCTGGAAACTTTTTTCGAGGCTTTGACCTCATCTTTTAATTTGCCCCAATAGAAACGGGCGTCTCACACGTCGCGGTAACAATGTAAACGAAATTTAAATAAGCGTTCGAATCGCCGCGTTCCGCACGCCCGGCTCGATCAGTGTGCCAGTCACGGCGGGACAGTTTATTTCAACTTCTCAACTTGTTCCGCGCCTTCGAATGGGGCATAATTTTCATAAGAAACGCGCCGCTGCGCCCCGACACAAAAATTAGATTCATCAGCCTTCCAGGCACATTTGGCTCGAAACATTCTCGAAGCTACCAATTCGATTCGAGTTCGTAACGAGCGCGTGAACAATGTGATGTTAACTTTTGTTACTTTGCATTTTGCTTTGTAAGTATTAATGTTGGGACTGTAGGTACGCATCGGATGTGTGTGTTATGTAAATGATCTGTTATTAAGGGCTCAGGCAGATGATCAACTTATGTTTGTAGAAGTTTTATACTTATAAATAGAGGTACGTATTTTTATTGCAGAACTGCTCAAGAAATTCACCAATATTATTAGTTTATTAGCTACAAATGACACAGTCAATTTGTGCTGTTTAAACATCAGTTTGTTTGATCGTCGTCTCACCCAAGATTAACATTCCCATCGTATTTCATTTTTATACCAACACTCGCACTCTTAAATTGCGATTATATGGTATAACCATAAACCTCTCAAGCTTCTTTATGTCGGAATAATTTGCAGTCTGTATATTTTATTTCAGCAATATTTCCTCGAATATCTGGAGTGTGCGGAACCGCTAAAACAGTTTCATCAACGCTTAATATCGGTAATGTATGACGATCGTTTGTATAATTTTTTATTACTCGCATTCTTTGAGAACTTTTTTCATTTTTACTTTGGTTGAATATGAGAAGAATGCCGGATAATATTTTCTAATCTCTTTTCTTTCTTTGTTTAATATAAAATTCTTCAAAGTCTGTTGCTTGTTACAGCTCAATGTTGGCGTTGCTAACTACCCACAGTACCCACTCTTGCACCGAGAGACCAGAACTCATGATGTCAAGGTTAGTTATTCACGAGTTAATTTAGTTTCGAAAACGTTAATTCAGAAACTTTTGCAAACAAATATTTATAGTTTAAATAAGCAAATCACGGCGCGAGACATTGAATACAACGCGACGTTCGGGACGCAAACATAATTTACTTATCTCACGCGAGACCAGAAAGTTTCGTTCAAACAAATAATATAGGTTTCCATCGGTGCGGGGAGCACCTGGGCGGCACTAGGATCGGTGTGTCCCTAGGGAAATAAAAACTTTGTCGCACGTCGCTTGTCCTAAAGCCTTCTTACTGTCTCCCTGCTCCGCGACACGTTCACCGATTTGCTACCGACGTACAGTTTATAGCTTTGATTCTCAACGACACACTACGTTTACGATATTGTTTCGCATTACTGCCGCGTAAAGCGGCGCCTAAAAACGTTAGCGGAATAGAGCGCCGAATTGAATAACCAAAACTTGAAGTGCTTATCGGATTTCCGGACGCGAATACAATCAGATTTGAGATATCCATTTCAACTTTTGTTATTCAAATTGAGTAAACTAAGCTGTTATATAAGTAGATTTCCTCCAACGTGTGAAAGAATTAACGTCTGCAATCCTAGATTTTAAAGTCGGAAATTCTCGAAATGACTTCGCTAATATTACTAGTGTTGAAAGTTTCCGACGTCCCGAGTTCGATAACTGCCAGGATCTCAGCAGGAATTTTTAAATTAATTCAAAGGAAAAATAAAATTAACGAAGTTCGCGAAGATTAAATTATATCCGTCGTAATTTGTGTCAAGAAAGTTGGAATGTTGATTGTGGCATCACGTTCTTTTTATACCTATAATATAGTGAAGTTTCGTTATATAATTTGGAAAATAAAAAGAGAATATCGTTATCAATTTTTCTTTACTACTTCAAACGATCGTAAAGATGAGAGCAATATCGAAAAACTTTGCTTAGCACAATTTCCCAAAGGTTTACAATCTATGTTCACATGTGTGTATGTGTAAGTACATATATGCGTACTTACTCACATGTATCGGTAAGTACGCGTATTCTTCACTCAACAGATCTATGAACTTTAGTTTCGTCTCCCTTTCACTCCACAGAATCTATAAAATCTTTGAATAAACATTTGCCTTCTTTGCCCTTTTGCACTCGTAAAAGGGGTCTGAGAAACTCGCCTAAACTTATTTAAACTTTTACCCTAGGAAATCCTTTTCACAAGCACTTTAAATGTAGAATAGAATATGTATTAGAGAATAGAAACAGGTTACGTGGAGTTGTTTTTTTATATAAACTCGGTTAGAAATCTAGGATCGATAAAGAACTGTACAGGGTGTATTAGAAAGGTGTGTTCAAAGGAAATTGTCCAAATTCGGCTTCGTGTGGACACGATGCTCGAAAAGAAACAAATTAATCAAAAATCAAGTTTCGTTTTTAAACCCTTATTCATTCTATACTTTTGTATCAATTTGCACCCATGAATAGTGTATTTAATAAGTACTGAAATTGTTTAATTCGACATATTGACATTACTCGACCTTAATTTTCATTAATTCACAGTGATGCCAACGTAGCAACGATTAATCGTATAGATTAAAATAATTATTTACAAATTGATATAATTATTATTTTTGAAGTTCAACTACTTCCTCCTCATTCATGTTAGAGTCTGGAGTTTACAGTCAATAAAAGATGTTATTTGTAATCACTTACATTATTTCAAACATTTTTTATCCATATATTTGGTAAACGAAAGTATTTTAAAGTATCGAGTTGGTCAAGGAGTTTCACTTATAACATTTATTAAATCGATTATTTAAAAAAAAGTTTAGGTAATGTCAGAATTGTCATTTCAAGTCACTTTATTTCTTGGCATCGTGAATATTGTTTTCCTCGTTTTACTGTGATATTTTTTCAAGTATTGGTTTGGTTTTGGGTACTCATACAACTTCTCACGTTGACTCGGCATGCCTATGAACTCCGACACCAATCCCATCGTTGACCCCCAGCTTAAATATGGATAATTATCGAACTCGCCGAAACTTGAATCGTAAGGATACGAACGAAGCAATTTCGCTTCAACTCCTGCATGTGGTGGAAACTGTTTTACAGATCCTATGTGCGAATTGTGGTACTGATATCAAGCAAAGGAAAAAGCATACCCTCGATCTTGTGGAAATGGAATCTGTTATAGTGTCTATTAAAGTGGTACATGTCAACGAAAACACGAAAATGTTACATGGAAACATTAAGCATTTGTACAATGTGAACGAGATTTATTTGTTTTCTCTAGGTCATGTTTACTGTGACCTTTCTCAACAGGTCTTGGATATTATATTTTAAATGTTGGTAAAAGAAAGAGCCGCCTAATTGATCTCAATGCATGGAAATGAAAATAACAGTCAGGGATGAAATTCAATCAAACAGTGTTGCTCCAACTGCATAGTAGGGGGAAGTGGGTTGCTGTGTTCATGTACGGACTATAATTTGGTTTTTAAGCTCTACAGGGTACCAAGATAATATATATACATCTGCCCAGTTCCTAGACAATATATTATTAACTTATGAGTCAGAATAATAACAAAATGTATAAATAAAAATGTGTTTTATTCCAAACAACAAGTACCCAAAACAAGACTTAGAAGCATCGCGATACAATCTTATTACAATATTCTCTTTCCTACTGGTATTAGCTATTAAACCTGTATTATATTTATACTTAAAGTACCTGCCCACACCGAGCCAAATTCCCATACAGCGTGGACATGTGTATAGCCTATACCAGCGGTTCCCAATTTTTTTTTGCCACGGAACCCTAGCTGTACATTATATTTTTGGTGGATCCCCATTTTGATGATAACAGAAGCGATTGTACCTTGTAGTTTGAATATTTTCATATTTGACTTGAAAAGAAAGAACAAATTATAAATGGAAAATAATAATACTTTTAATAATTTATAAGTACTTAGCTACATATTTACATACAATATGACAATTTTTTTTTTGAAAATTGAACGAAAAGATCCAGGAACCTATATCCTGCTTGTTTTTGTACTTCTTGTTTTTGGTGTAAGCGTAAGCTGAAAAACCAGTCTCGCATCGGTAAGTCGTCACAAACGAAAGTAGAACTATAGTCTTCTCAACGACTGGAATATTCTCATTTAACTCGGACGGAACTCGGAACCTATGTGACCCTTCCACGGAACCCCAGTGTTCCACGGACCACCTTGTGGGAACCGCTGGCCTATACCTCACCCTTAAATTTAACCACACCTTTCTGATACACCCTGTGTTATTCTATCCGATATTTTAAGGGTAAGCGACATCGCAGCAGGCCCAGAAATGGCGGGATGAGCTGGATTCCTTCAACAAGAACTTGTCCTTAGCAGTTTTAAATAGAGAGAAGTGGAAAGAGAGTCTAGGCCTTCGCCCTGCAGTGTAACATCACGGGCTTGTGATCCTAACAAATATTATAAATGAGAAAGTGAGTTTGTTCGTTACGCTTTCACGCTAAAACGGCTGAACAGATTTGGATGAAATTTGACACATGGGTAAACGATGACCTGGAAAAGGACAAAGGATACATTTTATCCCGATATTCCCAAGAGATCGAGATTTATGCGGGTGAAACCGCGGCGCACATCTAGTAATAATATAATACACACATCAAAAGTGTCTAGGGATCAAGCATTTTTATGCGGATTTCTTGAGATTGAGATGTGGCTTTGTAATAAATTTATGATTTTATAAATTTATATGGATCCTTTTTGGTGCATTTCATAATTTGAATCAGGAACTGTGAATCAAATTCGAGTAAAAGATGAAAATCAGCTGTCAATATTTTCCCTATAAAAACATACAACGCATTGTAGACATTATTAGTGCTACTGTTTCCCTACTACTGATTAAAACCAACGTTATTATGGAGCAGCGACGTCATTTAAGCAGGGAAGAAATGCTCAGAGCCGTGGGAATGATAGAAGCTGGTTCCCGGCAACGTACTGTGGCTTTAGCTCTGAATACAAGTCAGAGTGTTATCAGTCGACTTTGGACACGTTACCGAAGCACTGGTACCGTGGCTGAGCGCCATGGAGGACGGTATCGCTGCACCACACGGAGACAAGACCGATACATTCAAATCTTAGCTCGAAGAGCTCCAACAATTACCGCCATGATGTTAGCCGTGAGGCTTCATCACTCTTCAGGGAACTTAATTAGCGACCAAACAGTCAGAAACCGCTTGCATGAAGTGAACCTTCATTCCCGAAGACCGCTACGGGTACCACCTATAGCAATGCACAATCGTAGGATTCGATATCAATGGGCTCTTGAACACAGAAATTGGGCAGAAGAACAATGGCGTTTCGTGTGCTTTTCTGATGAGTCTCGTTTTGGTATGAGACCGGATACAAGACGTATACGACACTGGAGAACCCCTGGACGCCAACAGCGATTAAAATCCTGCCAGGAAGTCCATCCTTATAGTGGTGGAACCATCATGGTATGGGCGGGTATTTGGATCGGCGGAAGAACTGAGTTGATTTGGATCAGAGGCAACCTCAACGCTCAAATTTATGCTGAGACGATTGTATCAGACGTCATCGTTCCTCTACAAGTGCAAATCGGTCCCTTATTTCAGTTAATGCATGATAATGCACGACCGCACACCGCAAGAGTTGTAAGACAGACTCTCGCCGCAGCTAACATCAATGTCCTGCCCTGGCCTGCTCAGTCGCCAGACTTGAACCCGATTGAGCATGCATGGGATATGCTACAGAGAAGAGCTCTGCCGAATATGGAGGGTATCCAGTCGCAAGAAGACCTTTTTTTGTTGTTGCAACGAACATGGGCGGCCATTCCACAGCGTGATTTGGATGAACTCATTTTGAGTATGCCAAACCGATGTTCTTGTGTTGTTAGTGTTCGCGGTAGAAACACGGATTATTAATTGTTTAAGTTACCCAATAAAATTTTAAAGAAAACTGTTATTTCAGTCTTTTTTTCGAACTTTAATGTTAGTGGTTCAAATGTCAAAAATCCCTTTATTAGGAAAATGGCAAATTTCTTTATTAATGCAAAGGTGACTTGGTTTATCGTTACTGTGACAAACGAAAACACTTTATTTGATGAATCCTTAAAGAAAATTTTAATTAATATCAATCAGGAGAAAAGTTATTGCAAAAATATATGTTGATCCCTAGACACTTTTGATGTGTGTATATTATTTAATAATAACATTTTAAAACTTTGCAACAACTTTCCTGAGCTATGCTTCATAGTCTCAACCATATTGTAGACGGCAAGTTTCGCTTCCGTATCACGGTTGATCTATAAGCTTGTTACAGACCAGTAAGTAGTTCGTAAAGATATATTGATAAGGGTTAACATAAACACTCTCCAATAACGTCTATCGTGTAGATCAGCTTTACAGTTTTCAAAGGGTTTGAAGTTAAAGTTCGCCCGGAGGTATTTCTCGGATCATCAAGACGGTTTTCCAATTTTAACTTTGCTTTAACCAAGCAGCGGTAGCGATTTTCGAATTATCTTCCTCTTTGGCGGGCTCATCAAAATCTGTTTATCTTTCAAAGCTCTGTCTACAGAGGTTGCTACTTTTACTTTTTTTATTCGGATATTACATTCTACTTTACATACTAACAGCATGGATTATTAGCTGCTTATTTTTTTGTGCGAGGTTAACTTTTTATAAGGGGGATTATATAAGAGAAATGGGTCGCTGAAATTCAAAGGGTTAAGAGACATTATTGTAGATATTTCTGGTTACGTTAAGAGTAGGTATCATGCTTTTGTAAATCACATTATTCATTTGGACCACCATGCCCATGCCAATGCATGCCATTGCCCATGTAACACCCACTCTCATAAAGATCGGAGACGCTACGCTCGAAGTTGTAGACGAGTATGTTTACCTAGGACAAACTGTCCAGCTAGGTAGGTCCAACTTCGAGAAAGAGGTCAATCGTCGAATCCGACTCGGCTGGGCAGCGTTCGGGAAGCTACGCAATAGCTTTTCGTCCCACATACCACAGTGTCTCAAGACGAAAGTCTTTGACCAGTGCATGTTGCCAGTGATGACTTATAGCACTGAAGCGTGGTCGCTCACAATGGGCCTTATTAGAAGGCTAAAAGTCACCCAAAGAGCAATGGAGAGAGCTATGCTTGGAGTTTCCCTACGTGATCGAATCAGAAATGAAGAGATCCGCAGGAGAATCAAGGTAACCGACATAGCCCGAAGAATTGCCAAACTTATGTGGCAATGGGCAGGACACATTGCCCGCAGAACAGATGGCCGATGGGGCCGAAAGGTTCTGGAGTGGCGACCGCGTACCGGAAGACGTAGCGTTGGAAGGCCTCCCACAAGATGGACCGATGACCTTGTAAAGGCCGCAGGAATCCGCTGGATGCGGGAAGCACAGAATCGGTCGAAGTGGCGGTGCTTGGGGGAGGCCCATGTCCAGCAGTGGACGTCTTTCGGCTGATATGATGATGATGATGATTTGGACCACACGTTTTGTGTTGCTTGTAGTCAACTAACCTATGCATTCTGTAATCGGTACCTATCTACTGCATTTGTTAGGGTTCCGTACCCGGGTACCCTATTACTAAACCAGCGCTGTACGTCCGTCCGTCCGTATATTTGTCAGTAGGCTGTATCTCAAGACCCGTAATAGGTAAACAGTTGAAATTTTCACAGTTGTGTGTTTAATAAAACTGGGTACCCATACAAGGAATTTGTTTTTTTTCGGCTCTTTTTGGTTGATATTAACAAGATACAGAACCCTTCGTGTGCGAGTTCCAACTCGCACTTGACCGGTTTTATGTTTGTTGACAATGATTTTTACGTCCCCTCACATTTGCTGTAACATTTATTGAAATATAATATTTTCTTTCAACCCTCATAAGTATGTGGCGCAAAGATATAATACATTGTGTGTTTAATTGTCCATGATATTGAGATTTGAATTCACACACAGTAGGTTTCTTTTCATATGACAGATATTTCCTTTTCCATAAAATACTGTTATTGTTTACTGCTGTTTAGATGTTAAATAAAAATCCTCAAGAATTGGGTTATCGCATGCAAAAAAAAAGATTAAATTGTAGGATTTAATCATTTTGGTAGTTCCGGAGATTACCCCCTACGTACAAACTTACAAAGAAACAAAGAAATTGTATCTCTTTATGTTAACAATAATATATTATTAGTAAAGTATATAGATAGAGCAGATAGAGTTAGAGGTCTTGGGTTCGATTCCCAGGTGAGTAGCAGCCTCGATTTGTCTGAATTTGTAGGAAGTTGATGCTTGATGGCACTAATGCAGGGGGCGACCCTGTGGTCGCCCCCTATTACATGGGACATAAATATTACTGGCGAAATGTGGGTGTACGCACTATGGGTACACCTCTGCTTAACCCTTCGGGGAAACGAGGCGTGATGTTATGTTATATGTAAACTATAGATCACTACTTTAACTTGCTTCTGCCCGTGACTTCGTCCGCGAGGCTTTAACAATGCAAAAAGAATTTTCCGACTCATCAATTCCGACTGGTAGTTCCGAAGATTACCCCACATATAAACTTATAAACAAAAAAAAAAAACCTCTTTATAATATTAGTATAGATAGAAGAAAGAAGCACAGCTTTATACAATAGGTAAACAAGTATACCTACCTACTATCTACGAATTCAAGAAGTAACCAGTTCCAAAATAAACTGATTCTGTTTCCTTACAAAGGTTTATTCGCAAGCTGTACCGTAATTCTACATTGCTGAAAAGATGCAAATCACAAGAAATTGTCCAAGAACCACGCGGAAGTGAATTGTTTTAAATTCACTCCTAAGATTTATTCATTTAACGACCCCAAGTCGCAAACAATAGGGAATAAACATGAGACACAATAAATTCTAGTTACTACTTGTAAATGATTTTGGTTAGGTTCATCATTGCTTGTTTTTCCTGTGCGTGTATACCAAATAAAATATTTTTCTTTCTTTCTTTCTTTCACTGTCGAAGAAGGAGACAGTAGAATAATACCAGCCTATTACTGTCTCACTGCAGCAGGAGCAGTGGTGGCCCAGTGGTAACGGCCCCGACTTACGAGTTGTAGGTCGTTTCGAACCCCAAGCAGGCGCTTTACTTTGTGTAAATAATTTCATCACCACTGCTCTCAAAACGGTGAAGGAAAACATCGTGAGGAAACCGGCATGTCTTAGAACCAAAAAATTCGAAGACATGTGACATCTACCAACCCGCACTGGGCCCGCGTGGTAGATTACAGCCCACTCCCTCTCACGGAGAGGAGGCCTGTGTCCCAGCAGTGGGAACATTAATAGGCTGATGATGATGATGATGACTGTCTCACTGCAGGGCGAAGGCCTCTTCTCATACAGAGAAGGCACGAGCATTGATCACCACGCTTGCTCAAGGTGGGTTGGCGATCTTCTTCTTTTCGAGTGGTTAGTGACTAACTTGGTGTCAGAGTTTTAAAGCCGCCCATGGGTCTCTAACTTGGCTTCACATGCTGTCGAGAAATATCTCTCAGGCATGCCGGATTCCTCACGATGTTTAGGTTGGTGATTAGAATAGAATATAATAATTTACTGTAAAATTAATAGGTACCACTTTCACACGCATTTTAGCCTACAGAGGAAAAAAAATTTTTGGATGTGCAACGTCAAGTCAAAATATCGCTTAAAATAAAAATAAGTAAAGAATGTCGGGGTCCGCTAGGGCCGATGCGTGCCGTGCCGGGGTTGCGGGAAAGTCTTAAGGGGAGGCCGTGGCCCCTGGCAACGTACAGGCAACTGAATGAAGACGGGTGGGTTTTAGTAAGTAAGAGTCTGACATGCCCTTCCGCTCCGCCCAGAGCGGGAGAACTTATTTGATGAAGTCCGATCCAAAAAATAATAAAAATGTAGGTAAAGTAGTATGTTAGAGTTGCAGCCAATACCTAATCTAACTTAATATCTTGTAATAATAGGTATCAGCGTCCACCATCGTTATCATAATAGCCGATGTTATGTTCTATGTTAAGAAGGGGTTTGGTATCCGCACTTAGTCCCTCAGGTAGACCATTGTGCGTGGGCCGTGGCGGCCGTTGGTGGTTATTCCATGGCCGTTGGTAGTGCTATAGCCGATGTTATTGTGCCTAGCTTATAGAATAATTTAAAACGAATGAGAAAAACATCTTGCAACACCAACATAATATATAAGTGATCAATCTGCCTAGCCTTTTCCTAACTATATTGGGGTCGGCTTCCAGTCTAACTGGATGCAGCTGATTACCAGTATTTTACATGGAGATGAGATGTAACTCTGACCTCCACAACCCAGTAACTGAATAATACGATACCCCTAGGTAACACTGGTTGTCAGACTTTCAGGCTTCTGACGACCCGTAACGACTGTCAAAGATCCACGAATGACATCCGGGATCAACGGCTTAACGTGCTTTCCGAGGCATGGAGGAGTCTCGGTATGTAAAGATGGTCACCCATCTACAGACCAACTCCTTCAAGCGAAGCTTAACCTGATAGATCGACCCGTGCGGCTGTTATTACTTAGCCACGAGCTCCTTCGATTGATAAGGTCTTCCTCGATCATTAAGTTATAAAATATTTTAATTACAGGAATAATTTAGAAATATCTAGATGAGTGTAAGTTATAATAAGTTATAAACTAGGTGAGTTACGTTTTGGATTGTTAAGCTATTGCATAGCTTCTATCGCGGGCCTTGAGCGTGGAGACCTAATCCAGAAATTTTGTAACGAAAATACTACCTAAGAAAAGAGTGTTTTGTATTGAAAATAATGTTTAACTGCTTGACAACAAAGTTCAAATTTACTTAAACGAATGATACGAGAGTGTTGTATTGAAAATTATGTTTAACTGCTTGACAACAAAGTTCAAATTTACTTAAACGAATGATACGAGAGTGTTGTATTGAAAATTATGTTTAACTGTTTGACAACAAAGTTCAAATTTACTTAGACGAATGATACGAGAGTGTTGTATTGAAAATTATGTTTAACTGTTTGACAATAAAGTTCAAATTTACTTAGACGAATGATCCTTGACTATTAATAGTTAAATTAAAACCTTTTTATTAGTTTGATGTTCCCATTACGTTGTGTCAAGTTTTAAAAACTATAAATGTGAATAACAGTTCCTGTCAATGTCATCATTGCTATTTCTTGTATTCGGGTTAATATTTTACAATTGCGTAAGTTGATAAAAAATGCTATGCAATAGCTTCGCCGGGGCAGTCCCCGAGTGCCACACGTCTTTTTTTTTTTACTAAGCACAAGAATTAGGGAATTATGTCTGGACTTTAAAAGAGACTGTGACCTCTTAGTTGGTTTCGGCTTTTCTTCTCAGAGTAGTCAGATAGGAAACGCCGAACTCATCTAGCTAATTACACGACTGTTTTAAACATATTTTTTAATATGACGTGTAAAAGTGATTCCAATATCCTATTTACAGAATAAACAATTTCATTTCATTTCAGGGACTGTTTAGGAGCAAAACTAAAATTAAAATTACTAAGATAAAAATAAAAACAGATAAATGGCCCATTTTGCAAAACTGCATGACGTCCACCTTCCATTGCCCAAGTGATGCATTATAGCTAATGTGATGCACGCTGCAAACATACAAACTATGCATGACTGAGAGCCAGTTTCTGGAACAAAATTATCGCAAAATAAATGTGACAACTGGCCCTTAGCAACAAACGGTGGAGAATATTTGAAGGCAAGGGAACGGGGAAATGCTTTATAGGAATCGACGATTGGGATACAATAAGTACATAATAATTATGTGAAATAAGTTGGCTGCTGACGATTTTAAAAACCATCCTCAGAGCTTCTAGGAAACCCGGGTCTAATGTCTTTAGCATATTTTTATGTTCTGCGTACAAAACCGACTGCATTCGCCAGTTTGAATCTAAGAAGTAGAGACAAAAAAATGGTGTATCATTTATTTATTAGGTATCTTATACTCATCTTTCACAACACCACCCCATCCCTACAAAAAAGAATTGGTGCCTTTCAAAAAATTATAATTTTATTTTATCTCAAACTTTCCCAAAAGCACCTCCAAGTGTTCAACCAAAGTGAGTTGACTTAGATTCAGAATCAGTGCATGTTGTATGGTGTAAGTTGGATCCGTGTGTCATTGTTTAGAGATCTCGGGAACGTCGCCGGAGTCAATATGCGGAACATTTCCTATTACACGCCCACTTCTTTCCGTGAACGAATCCGATCTATATAGAGTGGTTTGTTAGAATACCGATTTTGTATGATAATCTTTACTAATATTATACCAAAGTGAGTTTGCTTGTTTGTTACGCTTTCACGCTAAAACGGCTGAACGGATTTAGATGCAATTTGGCACATGGGTAGACCATGACCTAGAAAAGGACAGAGGATACCTTTTATCCCGATATTCCCGCGGGATCGAGACTTTGCGGGTAATACCGCGGGGCGTATGTAGTTATATTTAAATTGATATTTTGACAACATTAAGTTAGATTGAGATAAAAAGTATGTGGCTTAGGTTAGCTTCGAATATTTTTCGTTATTGAGATAGACGTGATACCAAATACATGAATTGGAGGCCGACCTACGAGATATTTCTGGCAGTAATTGGCGTGATAGTAGGTAGTGAATGTCGGATTCGCTTGTAGTACGGTAGGCAGCACGACAGTGGTAACAAAGCCTGTATAAGCTGGCCTTGTGTTCTATTGAAGCTCCGTACTACGCTAGGCCAGCTCAAGGCCTCATCCATCGCTTTCCATCAGGCGAGAACGAGCGGTCAGCAGGCCCATACTCATAAAAAAATAAAAAAAAGGTTAAAGAGTCACTGACGTGCGGTGCGGCTTGCTATACCTACCTATGTATAGGTAGAGTGTAGATGCGTGAACAGCTATATTTTTGTAGAAATAAGGAAGTCTGTTAAAAATATGTTCTCGTCATAATAGGCTGACAAATTGAACACTTGAGCAGTGTCAATCTTCTGTGTTTAGGATCATAAGTTTATGTAACTTATGATCCTAAACACAGAAGATTGACACTGCTCAAGTGTTCAAATTGTCAGCCTATAATAGATTGACCCGGCACACCAACAATAATTTTATCACAGTTATCAACCACTCAGTATAAATCTGGCCATATTTTTATTCCAACACAATTTGTAATGGAAGCGACACGCGGAGACAAGAGAGCAAGGCAAGGGCGGGGGGCAGAGGGGCGGGGTGGTGGCGAAATTACTTGCAAATTCCATTTACAAAGTCGGCGGCCAGGCGTCAAAAGAAACTGGTGGCTGTCTGCTTCGAAAACTGACTAGTTACCTAAATTGTGGTCTGGTCATTGAAAATATATGTTTGTTGTGTCTACTACTGCTTTAGGGCAAAAATTGGGGACACTACAAATGTCACGTGGTTGTAAAAGTTTAATGTTGTTATGATATGTAGGTAGGTATTCGGGTTTGGCGTTGTCTGGAATATGGAATAATAGGGCCTTGAAAGTCTTAGTTTTGTTTTTATTCATAGTACAAACAGCATAATAAAAGTTTGTTTGTCTAGCCAATAAAAAATCACGAAAAACATTTTTGTATTGTTAAAAGGAACCTTTCTACTAACCTTTTACCAAAAATGTATTTAGTCTTTCGAAAATGATTAAATCTTACTGTGCCAAATCACACGCTACTTGCGAGGAGAGTTCTGGGTTATTTTAATTTTTTATTGTGAACTACATTTTATGTAATTTTCAGAAAACTCAACGATTCCATACAACAGACAATAAACTATTCCACGATAAATAAAACCCGTTCTCAGAATTCGTAAAAAAATCATCGTAAAGTTCAAATTACAAGAAATAACAGGTAAAACGCCGAAAATACCGTTCTGAAAATTAATTTAAAGTTACAAAAAAGTTTACCCACAAACTAATAGCCTTCAAATCCAGTACGAAACATGGCCAGAAGTTTCCTGTTTTCCATGTTTATGGCAAGATTACCAATGGAGGTCGGGTGGTAAGGAGCCCACCGATTGGTATGTAAGTTACGAGGCGTTACGGCGAACTTAGCTCATTACCAGTGGTACGCGGTGAGAATGACAATGGCGAGAATTTTTACTTCATCCTCGTCCACGCTTATTAGGTGCTTCCAGACGTGTAGTGGCAAGAGACTCGAGTCTTGCAACTGCCATATTGAATTTTTCGCCTTAGCATTAGACCAGTGCGCTTTGTTCTTGTTTCAGCTTAAAAAGTAACCGACCTCGGCTCGGTGTCACGTAGACGATGTTGCTGTAACACGTTGTGGAACTATGACGTTACATACACTGAAATAATAGTATTTTCATAGTGTGGTGGAGGCACTGAGGGTTATTCCCTGAGTACGTTATTGTTTATATATGTATGTGTCAAGTGACAACGGGATTCGGATGTTTTTTCCCTTGTTTGGAAAAGTAAAAACGGTCATTTTAAAAGTGACCCCGCCACAGTCATTTCCAGTTTTTTAAATATTGACTTAGATTGACAGACAACTGTTTTTTAATAAAATACTAGATTGTACTATCTATGAGGCTAAATTAAAATATAATTTTGTATTTTTTAACATAAACGAAAAATAATTTGTTAAAAATAAAATCCACTCCATACTTGCAAGGTTTCTCACATTGAAAGCGATGGCTTACTATCTTCTCCGATCCGAGGCAACACTTAGATGGAAGCATCGTTATTGGCAGTATCTATTCCAAGACTTGTCACAAACCTTTGGCCTATGAATAATTTACAAGACCGCCGCGACCGCAAAGTGTTTATTGTGATAGCGCGCCTGGCTTCACAACCGCAGTCTCATGTGAAATAAAACACCTAGATTTTTCCTCTCAATCTCTCGAGGTACGTCTGCGGAAACATTTCAGCGAAAAAGATCGTATGCGCTTCAGAGAAATTTCCGAAAATGAATTATATTAACCGGGGACTAAGTCCGACTGTATGTACTTTTCTAAATCGCTCTCGGGTCGTCGTTTCCTGGATGAAGTCGAGAGTGTAAGGAGTCGTGCCGTCGGATTAGGATAACGCATTTAGCGTCGAATGTTATGGGAATAAGGTCGATAATTATTTGCGGTTAGCAGTCACGTTTGCCGTGAGAGCCGGAATCGAGGGAAGGCGGCAGTAAATAACAAGCGAGATCGGATTATTTCGATAAGATCGTAAAATGAAACAAGGCGCGCCTCGGCGGGACGTTTTCTTTTTGAATATGTTACACGTTAGTTACATTGCCCACGTACGGGTGTAAAATGTGAAAGTTTGACTTGGCTCATTTTCTCGTATCTTACAGTTGCGCTTTTGGCACTGAATATATTTCTGATATTAGATTCGGGTAGAGTTATTGGAATGAATTTACTTTATTTTATGAATGGGATAGATGAAGAGGAAAAGGTATTACTTAGAACCAATTTAACTCTCAACGCAATTACTCAACTTTTTATTTTAGAAGGCGGTTATTGAGCTGAATTTTTGAAGTTTGTGTATTTTTCTTTAGTAACAAGATAGTTGGAACGTTTTAAAATAGTCGTTTGTTATAAGCGGAATGTGGAGTACGTAGACAACCCTGCTAGCGCGCCCGTGCATTGTGGGGCATTGTGGGGCAGCGCGGGGCAGCGCCGGGCAGCGTCGGGCATGTGGAAGCACGCGCGGTGGGTCAGAAGCGTCGGGTGCAATCTTATTTTTCCGGGCGGCTCGCTGGCGCTCTGCCGGCGGCTTATTGCCTACGTGCCAGCGGGCCGGTCGCGCGCCCGTCATATTATTCTATCGAGCGGCTATCGGTTGCGCCCACACGACCGATATTAGTATACCCGACGCTGCCTTCTCCAGATATTGCTCTGGATCGTAAATAAAACTGCCACCGCGGTAAACCACCCGCTCTCGGTGCGAAAGCTCCACTTATCACCTTAAGAAGACTCGGGTAAAGTACGCCGGCGGAAGCAGATATTGATATTTTCATAATTCTAGATTTATTCTCAAGATTTGAATACGAAAGCTGATCATAAAGCATTTAGTAGACATGCAAAAAAAGGAACAGTGCAGCGTTATTGGATCTGGAGATTACTAACACCATTTGTACAATTTCTTGCGGTCAAATATAGTAAGAAACGACACCTCCACATTTATGACGAAACTTGTTTATCACAATTACGCAAACAATAACGTAATAAGGGCGTCCGCAGCCGGCGTTATTGTCGCCAGCGAATGTCGCCGCGGAGAGTTGTCGGAAAAAGTGAAAGTTTTTATCTGTGCGGTCCCCGGCCGCCCGTTCTCATTTCCACGGAGCCGCTCTTGATCGCAATCGGCGCTTGCAGGGTTGAGCTGTGTACACTTAACCATCGGATAATTGCTGATCAGCAGATACCTCGCGTACACCAACACAAACATAATATCGATTTATTGTTAGTTTGCTTTTTTACTCTGTGGGATTCGGTAGATTTTGAGAATGTGTACCGAAACGTTTTCGCAGATTTATATGACACAGTTTTTGAAATAGTTTCGGTTTTCAATTCATGAAAAATAAGCTATCAATGATTCTCAAAAACACGTAGATTCTACGTTTCAAAAGAAAAGCCTTTATAACAAAAAACCGCTGAAGAAAACTGATAACATCAGAGAAGAAAATAAGCAACCCTATTTGAGGAGTGAAAGACAAAGAAAAAAAGGTGTACACTCAGGGGGACGATACGTCAAAAAATTATGTGACCCTAGCACTAGACGTGGCAGTACTGGCAGTGACGGTTAAGTGTGAGATGAAGCGTCACTGCGTTCGTGAACTCAGTCGTGCAGTCGACTGCAATGGCGTATCGCGCGCTTTGACGCCTCTAGGGAAACTTCTTCAGCATCTCATTTTCGTATCGTATTTAGTTTTATTTGTTGTTTTTATGAGGTATATTTGTCGGTTTCAGTAACCTTTGTGGTTTTGGTTTAGATTTTCTACTTTTTAATTAACTTGTAATTTATGATTTCATCAGTGTTGTGCCATACCAGAACAATACCACAGATTAAGACAATACTTAACCATTGCGTTTGCCAAGCATGGTGGTGATGCCCCTATTTTGTTATTTTACTGAAGAGATGCAATGCCCCAAACGCACTTCTAAAACTGCACGTTTTCAATTATTGATAGACCGTGGGGTTATTTTGTAGTCCACTCCTTATATTTTTATAATCTGTCTATTTTATATTCCTTTAATTACAATGTTCTGCTTATATCCACATCTATGTGAAGTGAAACTTATTTTTAAATGTCGCAGCATCATACTGAGATAAAAGCTTTTTGTCTTCGTACAAGACTTCTGTTTTTTACTTTCTTTTTATATAATTTTGCTTTTTATAACTTTTATGATTGTGTGTAGTTTAGTTTGTGATCTCCCTGTGCGAGTCACAATAAATACTTTTTCTGTCTTTATATCATATCTATATTTTCTCTCAGGTAGAAACAAATAAACATTTTCTAAACATCTTTTCTCTATAATGAAATACAAATACCAGTTGGTAGGTATATAAAAGATCGATGTCGCATAAAGTTTCGTAGTAAAATATAAATCGGTCCACAGATAACGCGAGTACAATGAGTTGCCAATATTTTTCATTCTCTTAAGAGTGCGACATTTTTCACGGAACCTTTGTGTAGCCGCATATTTCATGCCGTGTAGGTACCTATGATAATATAACTTTAAATATAAATTTTATTTTAGTATATTTTCTGGTGTATTGTCGTGTTCTTGTTATTATGAAATTGGGATGCTTTCGAGTTATTATAACAATTAAACGTCGTTGAGTTATTATAACCTGCCTTGTAGCCTGGTTTCGCACTCACCATTCTTTTCCATAGATAAAAAAAACATGCAGGGCAGTCTTTGGAGACTGCCGATGGAAGTGAAAACTAAGTAACGCCATCTAACGAAAATGTCAGGAATTTATGTGGCTTACTGTCAGTACAAGAACGAAAGCTGTAGCTCCATTAACACAATTCCAAAAAATTAAAACAGAGTGCGCTGTCAACAAATTCCACTCTCCCTCCGTTTTACGAATTTTCGATCAGGTCACGTGTCCTGACGCCTGACGCGAGTTTAACATTTTTTACCCATCCCAAAAAAAGTGCACAACGCCGCTAAAGAAGTTTTCCCTTTAAAAAGAACTGAAACAGTGAGATTGTCTAATTAATCAGGGGGCATCCCACCACCTTTAAAGCAGTATTATTTTAATCTTACTTCAGTGGGGGAAAGAGATGGAGCTGTACGTCCCATAGAGCGTCATCTCTTTCCCACACTTAATGAATGAATGAATGAATGAATGAATGAATAAATGAATGAATGAATGAATGATTATTTATTTGTTAAAGAAATATTTAAATGATACTGCTTTAGAGAGCAGTGGTGACCCAATGGTAACGGCCCTGACTTACGACTTGTAGGTCGTGGGTTCAAACCCAAGCAAGCGTTTAACTTTTTGTAAATAATTTCATCACCACTGCTCTCAAAACGGTGAAGGAAAACTTTGTGAGGAAACCGGCATGTCATAGAACCAATAAATGCGAAGACATGTGACATCTACCAACCCGCACTGGGCCCGCGTGGTAGATTACACCTCACACACCTCTCACAGAGAGGAGGCCTGTGTCCCAGCAGTGGGAACATTAATAGGCTGATTATGTACTGCTTCAGAGGTGGTGGTAGGCCCCCAGTACCGTTTCAACTGATTGGCATGACTTATGATTATGATACTCGGATAGTTTGTAACGCAGACACGGATATACAGTCCAATTAATTGTTAAGCTGATTTTCACCCTACATCAATTTGCCATGTTATATCCATTTCATAGAACTGTCAGGAATGACAGCTGTGATTTGAATATACGCACAATTTAAGTTGGTAGTCAATTTGATTAGAATTAATTTACCTGACTTTACATAGACAAAGCTAAGTCTCAGGAAAAGTTATTGTGTAATACATTCCCATTAGCAAACGCGTGAGGAGTGCTAAAAGGACATACACTGACCTTTTTGGCGCTGTCCCTTCAAAAGGTCGTGTTTCGCACTCGCAACTAACACGCATTATGTTAATGCATGAATATGAAAAAGCAAAAGTATTAGGATCGCTTTCTTTTTACTTAGGTTTTACCTGTATCCTCCAGCACGAGTAAGTGTATGGTTTGTTTCAAAACTCTCTGTTGAAAATGTAAGCAAAGATAACAAAACGTAACTGTGGATGCCGATTTGTACAACTTACAAATTGTGTGCTTTGATTTGTTTATTTGAATACCTTCAAGCGATTTTTTTTTATCACCTTAAAGTTTTTTCATGTGAATGTTAAGGCTAATTTTGATTTTTCAATTATAATTTAGTAATGTTATTCAAAGAATAATTTTCGGAAAAAGTGGTGAGATATAAAGTTGGAACCTTCTAAAAACAGATGAATGTGTTACTAATTCCGTCAGTGATAGCGTAAAAAAACCTGAACAGGGCTTGTTTACTCTTACATCAGATACTTTCAGAACAGACATTAGTTTCCCACCTAATTAATTCCCCGTTCGTGTTTCCATACATTTGTCACATTTGATTAGTTCCAAATACGCTCACTTGGCGCTGTTACAATATTTCAAAAATGGAAGTGTACGACTGGAATACGGTGACTTTTCTATCTTGCTTGATGGACTGGCCCCCATGGGCATGGCGATGACGTCATGCTGGTAAACCTTAGTACAGATAGGTGAAAAAAAAACAACAAATGGACGGCTAATCTGTGTTACATATTTTCATGTTACGTTTCACCAATGTGTACCCAGTATTAGGCTTTCATCTTCAATATTATGTACTATGGATTTCTACATTGACTTTGTGTATCATTTACATATAAATGTAGGTGCAAATGGATGCCACAAATGTATGTCCATTAATATTCGGCTGGCTAGAGACAGCTCTGATTGGATAGCATGTCAGTTTTCATCATCTCGTATGAGTGTACTAGAAATGCCTCAATGTCTTAGCAAACCGATAATTACACAACGTATTGGCGTTGTGTTTGAGAAACCATAAGATTGGATTACTAGGTAATCAAAATGGATTGTAATGCTTTGTTTTGTAATGAATGTCGTGTTTCTGTGACGTTGCATAATGTGCTAGAAGAGGGAACTAGGTAGTAAAGTAAGGTATAAACTTTCTGAAATCATACATACAAAGTACTAACAGAACACTACGAAGTGCCCAGCCTTCAAGACCTTTACACTCTGAATGTCAACAAACATTTGCGTGGGCATTCCCTAAAGTTGTGGGAAAATTCATCTAAGAAAAAGCCTTTGAAGCAATTCCTATCTAACCGAGTTGTAACTGCATGGAATAGACTCCCGGAGAATGTTGTGACGGCTCCCTCACTGAACTGCTTCAAGAATCGACTGGACAGATTAAATATCTCCAAGCTATTTGATACACACTCATCAGCTAATTAGCTGCTAGTGTGTCTAACCAAATAATAATAATAATAATAAATGTAAACCCAAAAGGTATATGCACATGTGTCGAATTATAATAATATCTAATACAATACAAAAAAATACAATAGACGACGTATATTTTAGTAACTTAATCCGCTTAACTGTTCTTAAAGAGTCATATAGAACCCTGTAAGAAATTGATACGTGTTTCACCTTTCAACGAGGCATCCTCAGGATGACGATTGACTTATTGCAAACTCGGACACGACGTGTTGTCACAACAAGAGCCGAACGCAAGGTACGCAAAGTCCGTAGTGACATTAACTATTTAATTCAATGTCATAATTAAATTCACGAGATACCTAATAACTAGCTCCCCGCTTTCTGAAAATGCTCTTGTCTTCTCTTGTATCTTTTGCAAAACAAAAGAATATTCCCGCAAACAGCCAACTCAACAAGAAAACTCCACAAAAAAAATTTAACCATCTTATTCCATTACTATTCCGGCTTCCGAAGTAGAAAGAAGGCTGATTCAATTTTATTAGCGCATCGCGTTAGTGGTTTCGGCTTGTCGGCACGGGCCCCTAATAAAATGAGCCGAGGTAACGGCGTGTTTGCGCCGCGAGATGACAGATACGGCACGGAGCGGGTCGCCGCCGCGCCGCCCGGACCCCGCTCCTCTTATAATATAAACTAGCGTACACACCACACCTACTAAACAGACTAAAAAACTGAATTTATATAGTGTTTGAGCTATGAGCTTTGGATGTGCGAGTCAACGTTGAGTTTTTGAGGTGAAGAGTAGAAAGTTTCGGAAAAAGAATCCTAGTCTTTTATTGTATTTAGATTGTGAAATTAAAATATCCAATTGTAGGTTCGTTAGCCGAGTTTTCGATGGTTGGTGATCATATTATTCTGACCACGGTACAATAGATTTACTTTTCTAAATCTAAATTGTATTTAAGTGACCACATATTATTACGTTAATTCCAATTAGTATTGCTTGATTAAGGGCCTGTTTCACCACCTACGATTAAGTTCCTATTAACTTACTTGGCAGATAATTTCATACAAATTCTGTTCCATTTTTGAATTTATTCGGTAAGTAGTGTCTATTCGGACATCGTGAAATAGGCCCTTTCATTTCACTCACAAGAAGAAAATTGTACAGGGCTTATATAGAAAATGATTTATTCATTTTTATCGAAGAACTTCCACCATAGATTACGTTCCTCTGTAAAAGCGAGTAAAACTAGCACAAGAACCTCGTATTTCATAGCGCTGTTGTTTATAAATCAACAGTTTAATATCATTAAGCGGCTACGCCTCGTAAGCTTAAAAAGTTTCCAGTTTTAATTCGCCCGTGAGAGATTTTAATTTAGCGAGAAACAGTTTCCTCGAACTTGTTGTAATGTATTCATATATTAACAAAATACTGACATCCAGCCCTGTCGCGGCGCTTTTCCGAACGCCACTTCCATTAATAGTCTGGAGTGAGTGAGGTTTTATGCTACCCTAAACAGCCATCTGCATCTGCAGCCATCTGACATTATGCTGAGCTGAGGCCTTTTTGGCATTATAATAATTGTTTTCTGTTTTTGTTATTTTTTAGTTATAAGGTGTTTTGTTTTATTGTAATGCCAATAAACGCATTTTCTTTCTTTCTAAATTTTCTATTAGTTGTTAACATCTTTCTGAAGATAATTTCTATCATTTCTACGTAAGTAAGGAGTGGTTTCTATAAATTGTTAGATGAATATTGTTAGAATAACCTTATGAAACGATCGAAACTGTAATTTTAATTATTTGTAAATTCAAATAAAACAAAACGGCCACGTTTACTTCGAAGTGCATAATTTATTACAAGGGAAAATAAAATCAAATTCGTTTCGGATATTAACAAACAAGGGTTTGCAAATTCGCGTTCTTTAGTCGACGCTAGAAGGAGAGAGCATTACTTTGCAATGCAGTGACATTTTTCTTTATGAACTCTCCCGCCCTGTTTTTATTAATTCCTACTCCCCGGTCCCAAATAAAAGCTTTAAAGAAAATGTTTTCATAATTTAAACCATTTTATATCCAGACTTATGCTTGCTTTACGCGATACATCGTATTGTTTTTGTGGTTTAAACTAAATCTGTTCTTATATGTTCATAAAGAGAAGCAGCAGCGTTTGGTATGGGTAATGTAATAATCCTAACTATCCTAACTCTAGTATTATAAATGCAAAAGTGAGTTTGTCTGTTTGTAACGCTTTCACGCTAAAATGGCTGAACGGATTTGGATGAAACTTGGCACATGGGTAGACCATGACTTGGAAAAGGACATAGAATACCTTTTATCCCGCTATTACTACGAGATCGATATTTATGCAGGTGAAACCGCGGGGCAATGCTACAGTGTGTCTCATACCTACAGAGAAAGCACGAGGGTTGAAGGTCACGCTGCTCATTGCATTTAGGTATGCAGGTTCATGATTTCAAGATGTTGTCTATTACAGTAAACGGTTGCTAAGATTTTAGGAAGTTTATGACAGCTGTGGTACTACTTTCCAGGTTTCAAACGTGCTCCCTTGTGGTTAAATCTCTGGGCCATCAAATCTTATTCACAGTTTCTGTGTAGCATTATATAGATCACCATCTCCCTAGCCTTTTCCCAACTATGTTGGGGTCGGCTTCCAGTCTAACCGAATGCAGCTGACTACCAGTATTTTACATGGAGCGATTACCTATCTGACCTTCAATACCGAGTTACTGGGTTACACAATACCCCTTGGTAAGGCTGGTTGTCAGACTTTTGGGCGTCTGACTACCTGTAACGACTATCAAAAATCTGCGAATAACAGTTGGGACCAACGGCTTAACGCGTTTTCCGACGCACGGTGTATAGGAGCTCAAATGTCCGAAAGACTGATGCAGCTCGATAACAATTAAATTTTTATTGTGTCTCATTAGTGACAGTCAGGCGGATAAGGTCTCGATATGTAATGGACGGTCACCCATCCTTGATCTGACCGCGGCAAGTGTAGCTTAACCTTCGGTTATGATAATTTACGCCACGAGCCACAAGTCCCTGCACTGTAGCACTGTAGCTTTAGATGTTGTGTAATAATATCATGCTGCAAATACCGGCGATCCAAGCCGTTGTAATTATGGCAAATGACTCTCAGGATAGTTTAGGGCAGTGGCGATTTAGAGGTTCATTTCTGTAATGGATATCTTAGGGGTGCAACGTCGAGAACAAATAGATAGCGAGCCATGGGTATTTTTGTATGGCCCTAGCACGTGAAAGGTTTTTTGGTTACTTTACGTCATAAATGTCATAATACGGCACTTCAAATACAAACTCACGTAAGCCAAAATATTATCAATGTGTTGTACAAATCTCACAAAAACCAATTCCAACTGTAATTTAGGTATAATAGATTTAAAAATAATTCTGACAATGTAATTGACTAATCAAGTGCAAAGGAACAGGTGAAAACAAACTAAAAGTGAGTTTATCTGTCATCAAGTCGACACAGTACAAATAATTGCAAATCTTACAAATTCAACAATAACTTATTCTATCTCGTTCTCGCCTACGCATTTTTCTCTCTCTCTATCGCGGTCACAACTAGATCGAGAGCGGTTACCTCACGCCGTAACAAGTACGCTGTAACAATAAAAACGGAGTTTTGAACCCACGATTGCCACCAAAGTGTGCCCGAAGAAGCGTGCTTGGAACTACGATTAATACTGTATTCTGACACATCATGCAGGTTATTTTGGCGCTGTTGTCTTCGGAATTCATAGATGAGACAAAATATTTAAACTACGATCACGATCATTATTTAAAATAATAGAAAATAGTTTTATAGAATTTCGTTTCACATAAAATGTTTCATATATTATCATTTCACAGAATAATCAATACGCAGAATACTTACTTTGAATAAACTTTAATCATTGATTTTTGTTACAAATAAAATTAAAAGTTTCGATATTCATATCATAGAATAACAAATCAAATATTCTTTATTCTCATATTGTTTAGTTAGTATTTTAGGGGTATGAGGAACAGGGTGTAAAGTTCACTCATCCACCATAGAAAAGGGAGGATCCTCCAACCAGACGGGTTGTTATGTCTGGCGGGCAACTGCCCATATGTTGATTTCGGATAGTCTTATCTATGTTATTCGCTCAGTAAACTCTAACTGCGAGATGTAGGAATTGTGTGACGTCATGTCTTTTTGTTTCGTAGTTTTTTTTGTATGTGGCGGTCTAACCGCTACATCACTCCCCTCCGGAGACCGGAGGTCGATAGTGGGCTGAGTCTTGGATCTTGCGATGCTTCACAGTGCCAGCTGTGGTTCCAGTGAGTCGGAACCGGGTGCCGCATAGTTCACGGTGAGTCGGAACTGTCTGCGGTGATTCCCCAGTGAGTCGGGGTGGCGGTGCGTCGTCATCCAGTGAGTCGGATGTGGTACAGCGCCGGGTTGTGGTTGAGGGTGATGACCAGGAATGCGCGTTCGCTGCATGCTGGTGGTCAGGATACCCGTTAAAGCCGTGGGTGCTGGCTGGCTGTGTGACTTGCCTCAGGAAAGCTTGCGGGAGTGATGATGATGACGTCACGCTGAAGTTGTTGCACGAAGGCTGCGTTGACGTTCATACTCGGGGTCACCAATTTAGGGGTATGAGGAACAGGGTGTAAAGTTCACTCATCCACCATAGAAAAGGGAGGATCCTCCAACCAGACGGGTTGTTATGTCTGGCGGGCAACTGCCCATATGTTGATTTCGGATAGTCTTATCTATGTTATTCGCTCAGTAAACTCTAACTGCGAGATGTAGGAATTGTGTGACGTCATGTCTTTTTGTTTCGTAGTTTTTTTTGTATGTGGCGGTCTAACCGCTACAGTATAAAGCTTATTACCAAGAAAATCCCCAGTGCCCTATATTTTTGATACTGCAACCAATTTCGATGTGGGTCTCGGGTGCCGCTGCCGCGGCACCGCTCGCTTCGCTCGCTCGGCTCGCGCGTAGTTGGTCACAGTTCTAACCTAACCTAACCTATATGGTCGGAGTGCCCTAATAGTTATATTAAAAGACAATACACTACACACTCACACACACACACACTATATACCGTAGTATAGTTATATGAAAGCGGTTCATCTGTTGGAGTGCCCTAATCTTGATACTGCGACCAAATCCGATGTAGCGCTCGCCGGCCGCTGCCGCGGCACCGCTCGCTTCGCTCGCTCGGCTCGCGCGTAGTTGGTCACAGTTCTAACCTAACCTAACCTATATGGTCGGAGTGCCCTAATAGTTATTACTAGACACTACACTACACACACACACACACACACACACACACACTATTGTTGTTTATAGCATAACGTCTATTCTTACATTTTCGTTGAAATAACTGAACAAACAATATTCTTTAAAAAATAATTCTACTGTTTGATAAGTTTGTTAAATAAAAAAATGTGATTAAAAATTCATTGAATTGTGTTTCTGTGAAATAATGTTTCATCCAAGTAAATAGTTGTTGAAACAATAATATTCGATATAAAAATATAAGAACTAAATAAATATGAAACATTTTGGTGCGAAACGAAATTCTATGTAATTTCTGTCTGCGAAACAAGGTGACACCTGTATTAACCTGTTATTTGACTATATGTGTAATATATTATTTTGTAACAGTAGACTCAAGTAGAGTGGTTGTTCCAAAGGGAAGACGGTAGGAATGGAGTTGTATGAAGCCCTCGCCTCTGGTACGGTGTTAATTTGCTTAACAGTTAATTTCCCTGAATGTACATAATATGCTGGCCGTACACACTATGCTTAGTAAGTGTTACTATTAACTGTAAATACAGTGAACCCTTACAGATGGCGATCTAAAACGGAAAAATGAGACAAATAAAATGACATTTTAAAAATAAAAATTATTTTACATAAACTGGCTTTGTTCTGTTAAACGAAATTCGCGTAAATACAAAGGCACGTTATTGCATCGTTACACCAATTTTATTATTATATCTTTTGGAAGCTAATCAATTTGCATCTGTATACACGTCAGACTTAATGACCGAAAAAGCCCATTGAATGGAAAAAACCGTTCCCAAATCGGTGTTACATGAATGAGGGTCATGAAGCTAAATTCAATTTGTGATATATTTGTAGCTGTGAATTATTTACGGTTTTAGATACGTACACTGTGGTTTTAGGGTCATTTTAGGAAAACGTAGGTCTTCATGCGGGTTTTAGAAAACCTAACTGACAGAATGATAGGAAAGTGCATGGCGTTTCAGCACTGTAATGTCATGTCAGTCATGGTAATTTCGCAGCATACTACAGAGGTTTAATTCCCGTTTATTTATAACCAGCGACCCGCTCCTGCTTCGCATGGTTTTTACGACCTGGTAAAACATCGAGTTTTCTTATGGAAACGTAACTTTAATATTAACGTCTTATACACATAAACCTTCCGGAATACATTCTCTATACGATGGTGAAAACTTCATCAAAATCTGTTGCGTGGTCGAAGAACAACGCGGACATATACCGGGTGTTAGGGTAAACACCGTTATCCTTCAAACCAGTGGTTTGGTTTCGTTTATAGAACATAAATTCAATGGAAAATCACAACTTTTTTTTTAAAGATGTACATTTAGAATCGTCACGCAATTCCTAAGGTAGGTATTTTTGCCTGTCTTAAGCCAGGAAAAGGTTGTATTGTATTTATTCATGTGTTGTGTAGGTAGGTAGGACGGGCGGCGATCGATTACGTCACTCGGGCGGGCCAATATCCATGAATTTGCGGACGGTGTCGGACAATAACCTTTTTAATATTGTTAAAGACAATAACGTAATTTTTTTTTTACTCGGTTTCTTATGTTTATATTTAAGCCAACTACCCATACTTTGAGTGACAACGGTGTTTACCCTTCCATCCTGTATAGACAAGCGCGAAAAGCGACTTTGTTTTATAATATGACTAGTGACTCGCCCCTACTTCGCACGGTTTTCATGACTTTCCACACACACATAAACCTTCCGGAATACATGCCTTTATTGATGGTGAAAACTACATCAAAATCAGGTGCTTAGTTTAGAAGAACAACGTAGTCGTACAGACAGATATGAAAAGCGACTTTAATTTATAATATTTATAGATGCGATACGTACTAGTAAAAACTGTACAAAAGCGGAAGGCATTTTCTGCCAGTTCTTAGGCCGCTATCGTACGTTAACGTCGCGAGTTTCTAGTGGCAAGCGTTTCATTCGCTGAACGCAACGTTAACGTGGCTTGGTTGAGCTTGTTGCCAAAAAACGCAAGAAACTCGCTACGTTAGGGCAACGTTAACGCTTTACAACTAGACACTCGCTACGTTAACGCTTTACAACTAGAAACTCGCTACGTTAGCGCAACGTTAACGCTTTACAACTAGAAACTCGCTACGTTAGCGCAACGTTAACGCTTTACAACTAGAAACTCGCTACGTTAGCGCAACGTTAACGCTTTACAACTAGAAACTCGCTACGTTAGCGCAACCTTAACGCTTTACAACTAGAAACTGGCTACGTTAGCGCAACGTTAACACTTTACAACTAGAAACTCGCTACGTTAACGTCGCGTCTGCGCAATGTTGGCGCTGCGCAGACGTTGGAAAAGCGCCAACGCTCGTAAAACGACAGTGGGATAGCGGCTTTATGGCTCCTACACACAGTGCCGCGCAGCACGGGCTTTTGCCGCGCGGCACGTGCCTCCGGCTTTTGCTCCTTCATTTTCTTTGCGTTTTTTTCTGCGGCTTTGTGCGGCATCGCCGGCGGCAACGCTGGCGGGCAGCACTGTGTGTAGCACCCATTATACATAATATACATGTCAACATTGTTTTTTTTTTACTTTTCGTTGTAGGTATTTCTTCGTCATATCCTCAGACTCAGGTAAAATACTGTGATCTACTTGGATTCGTACTGTAATGGGGGGTTTACACGGGTGACTAAAGCCGCACGATTTTTGCCGCGCGGCGTAAATCGACCATCTAAATGGCAATTCGGCTAAGTTGCAAGTGACTAAAGCCGCAAGCCCCAAAGTTGGGTAGCATCCGACTTTGGCCGCGCGGCAACCGGCCGCATGCAACTGGTGACTAAAATCGACCGTGTAAACGATCAGTTGCAGGCGATCACCCGCCGCATGAAGGAGTGTTTCGAAAATGACAATGACATGAAGTGAAAATGAAATGACCGAGCCGTATGCGATTTTAGTAACCAGTGTAAATGGGCTAGCGATGCGGCTTGGTGAGGAAATTAGTGAAGCGACTCGCCGGACGGCGAAAATCGACCCGTGTAAACCCCCCATAAGAGTCACAATAGTCGATAATCAACTTGGCTTTCAATGTCGATAAATGCTTTTATTTCTGTAAACACGTCAATCATATTTCAAAACTTAGATGAGGTCAGCGTTTCCTATCCGACTACTCTGAGAAGAAAGGCCGAAACTAACTCAGAGGTCACAGTCTCTTTTAAGGTTCAGACATAATCTTGGTCAGACCATGTGAGGACAATGCAGATTAGTGTCTGAAATGGTTTTCTGAGGCAAGAACCACACAGATTTGAGTCGACCTGTCCAGTCATATTCTAAAAATCAGTATGAAGATGTATCAGGATGAGAACTGTTAGAATCACAATATTTGACAATCAGCTTGACTTCCAATGTCGTTAGCCTTTCACCGCTTATACCCGGATTACATAAGTGGTGGCAAGTTCAATGGACAGGCAACCGACCGCAGAGATACTACCAATAGATAAACTAAATATACTAATCCCATGACACTGATAGTTTTGCTCGCTTGGTTACACGTTATTTGGGGAAATTAATGACATGTTGTACCTAAGTATACGATGAATTACTAGGTATATATGAGGAGATCGTTTTCAATTGAAATTTAATAGGATGTAGATGAGTTGTACCACCTAATAAAATTGTAAGCTAACATATATGTTGTGTTTTTAAAATCGTAAACCATCCAAATTGGTAACCAAGATACGGGTTTGCATAGTTTGGGCCTAATGTAAAACCCACTGTCATCTTTTTGCCAATAAAGTTTGTATGGAAGTCCGTGATTTTTGCCGATCGGAAACCCATCGGACATGTGGCTTGTTGAGTATAGTAATAAACCTACTGCGAAGTGACTCGTGCAGAGTCGTGTATCTATTATGTTTTACGTGCAAAACGTACTCTAGTGGTACTGATGCGTCGACTTATCCACTTTACGTAGTTCTTTAATAGTCTGAGCACGCATTTACCAAAAAAAATTATATCTCATTTTATTCTTTATTTTACTATCCAAAATGCACAGCAGCAATGATTACTTAAAATGAACTTGTTTATACCAATACAAATATTGGCCGTCTTCACAAATTCGTGTTATGAAATTTATTGAAAGTTGTGAATTCTTGTGATTGAGTTTAACAGGATATTGTTGGCTGATTCGGTTTGATTGTTAGAGCAATTTACTTGTTCGATGGCGAAGAGAATGATTATAAAATTGATTACACCACGAAGTTTCTTTTGTAGTAATTTGGAAAGGGCATGAGGTTGATCGAGGTTTATTTTCGTTAAGGTCACGGTTGTATCGATTAGTCAGATAGGTCAGATTAAAGTATACATGGGAAAATGTGTCTTTGATAAACAAACAAGGAGGCTTCATTATGCTTGTTTTTATTTATTCAAGAAAACCAACAGCAAGGTTGCCTGGAAGAGATCACAGAAAGCAATAAGGCCGCTCATTGTAATTATTTTGTTATTAGTGTTAAATTCATTTTTTGCTATGTATTTTCTGGTGTACAATAAAGTATATATAAATGAATAAATAAATAAACAGCTTATACATTCATCAATTGGTTTAATAATAATAATTAGGAAAGGTATTTAGAAAGAAAGAAAAAAACAAAAAAAAAAAACAAATAAAAAGTGTAAAGCGCGTTGTATAGTAGATTGTTATACAAGGGTGGAAAGGAATCAATTCCCATACGAGGTATTTAGACGCCCGAGCGCAGCGAGGGCGGCTATAGTCCGAGTAGGAATTGATGTCTTTCACCCGTGTTAAACACTCTACTTTTCATTTCGAATACAAGGAAAGTAAAAAATAGTGTTTAAAATATTTATTGATATTGATTATCATGAGTAGTACCTATTTAAAATAAACTAACAAGTTAGAACAATTTGTAAAAATGTTTAAATATGGAATGCACCGCATCACCGCTGCGGGCCGTCCCGCGTATAAGTTTTTTTTTTAAATTCACACTGGCTGTTTATAATATACTTACAAGACCGGAGCCCAGTGCTTCCACTTTTAGGGATTTCTCCCTTTTTTTAGGGAAAAAGGCTAATAATAAGCATGGTTTACCTACTGATATTTTATTTTGGCAGGGATTTAGGGAAAAATTGAACTTGAGTTGGTAGCCCTATTGTTTAATTAGTAGGCAGAACCCAATGTACTACTTTACTCTATGGCACCACCGATTGATTAAAGGGGATTTCCTGAAACTTGTAATGATTGTTATTCGTCTAATTTTAGTTTACCATGTTATTGTTAATAGTACTATTTCCGTGGCTAAAGAAGACATCAGAACAAGTCGCATTACACCTACAGTTGGTTTGTTTCGTCTGTCTCGATTAATAATGAATGTTTTCTAGGTATTTAATGACATAAAAATGTAAAATTCCCTAAACCAAGGAATTTTTATATTTTTTAGGGAATTTTAGGGATAATTCATTAAGAAACTGGGGAAAACCAAAAACGTAAGTGGAAACACTGCCGCAGCTTTTATTTTTATTCTATTCGATATTTTTCTTAAAAAGTTTCGTACCCACAGATATTAATCTAACTAGATGACGCGATTGTAAGTATGTACTTCGCGTGTCAAAAAACGGAGTAAAATTACGATCAATGATCGTAATCTGAGATTTTCATTTAGCATTATCGGCACCGGAAATCCACTAAAATCTAGAAAAAATTATTTTTAAGCCATATTGAGCTGTAAAGACTGTATAGAAAAATTGGCCGAGGTATTGGAAATGTTTTCTTTCATTGGTAAGTTTTGTTTTTAAATTGTGTGTGAAAAAGTGGCACGCTTGGTTTTCATAAAGATGGAGGGACTTGCGATATCTAGTTAGATTTATATCTGTGTTCGTAGCCGACTACCTAACCATAAGTTCTATTTTTAAAATTCATTCCCGCCCTAGGGCGGGAAGCAATTACTATGAGTCTTTCCCGCCCTAGAGCGGGAAGCAGCGTCTCCCACCCGCTACTCGGATCAAACAAACACTACTTTCCGAGCATGAGATATGAAAAGATATTTGCAGGAATTAATGTGTGCCTCGCAATTGCGCCAAATAGGCCCAGTTCAGCAAAAAACTACTAATGTATTCACAAATTATAGGTGTACATTACATATTTTATGGAATAACAAAATTGGACAGAAGCTGCTATAACTAAAAGTAAATTTAAAAATTTTAACAAACCTTCAACAAATAAAATACGATTGTATACAAATTATTATTATTTTATGAACGGTGAAGAGAAAAACTTCAGTATTCGCCAATCTTGTCTAACGGGTTAGTGTTCTGTTGAAAAGAAAGCTGCTACCTTATATCCAAGCGTTAACATTTTCTTCATTAGTACGTGCAATTCAGGTGCTCATTGACCTCATTCTGATCCTTACAAAAACCATACGGCAAAAAGTCATTGACTGTCGAAACATTGCGACATTGTTATATATATTTATTGTATAATCTTGGCGTATTCACAAGGCTATATTTAAACCCGACTGCCCAAGCAAAAAGTTATTGTTTTTACACGATATTCTTCCAATAGTTTTCAAGTTACAAAATATTGTGACTGTCGTCCAGTGTTGCAGTTTTAAGTTATAACTTAGTGTCGAATGCTGCAATGCTTGCTGTAACTTCTGCACATCTTATTTATGCATGTTCTATTTTAATTAAGCTTTCTTCCGATTCAACTTTGAATATTAACAAGTTCTTTAGCTCTCTGAGTTGCACACAGCCAATAAAGTTAATTCATATGAATTTTAAGCGTTATGAATGTTGCAATCTGTTTGTTTATTCATCTTTGCTTGTTAGGTCTTATTTTAATAGCGAAGTTGTATGTTTTCTTTACAAAGAGGAGTTTACTTCATTAAATAAATAACCACAAAGTGATATAGTACTACTACTATATATAGTATTACTCTAAAGCAAACTTTTGAAGATTTTGTATGTTTATATTTTTTTTTTTAATTGTTTTTTTTTTAATTTAAATTTTTCGTAACACCTGCCAAACTGCAAAGGAATTTGTCGGCAATAGGTTCTCGTGGATTTTGTTCTAATCTTTGCTTAACTAAACATAAAAACTAAACCTAAGCGTGGAGTACCAATTCGAACAAATTATAATTAGTCTTGAAAAAAGATCATAGATGGCAGCATAGGTAACAATTATGAAATTAACAGTCACTAAAAAGCGATAAACGGAAGATTTTGGCTGAAGTAAGATTAGTAAAAATCAAAACTTCCTTGTTTAATGCTGAATTATCTATTATAACTCATAAAACCTTTTTGTTTAGGGCTCTTTGCAATAGATGGCGTTTTACTCAATTTGTCATAACTGTAGTACATTTAGCCAGTCAATAGCCCGACTAGGGAGGTCTCATTTTTTTGTATGGGATTGGGTATCTGTACGTAGTATTATATTATCTGTGACCTAAGTTAAAACCAAGACTAAGACCATGGCTCTGTAGGCAAACACTCCACAAATGATTACAGAGTAGTTACCAACACAATCATAGATTTTACGACCACAGCTGCACCTAGCCCACGTTCGCACGGACGTAATAAAATCGCGGCGATTTTATTTCGCGTATTGGATTTTCGTCGGTCTGCTTAGCGCCGAAATTCTTGACGTGCTAGTATACGCGCTGGATGCACTCTGTTGGATTTTCAATGCTCGGCTGAATACCGAGAGTTGAAAATCCAGTGCACGAAAATAAAAGCCGCGATAAAAATACGTCCGTGCGAAGTTTAGCGTACCACCATACCGCCCCTACCACCGTCTACCATAGATGTATTGTTTAGTACCTACTCAGTATAAGGTAAGCGATTGTTTAAGAACCCACGACATTATCCGACATCGACCGCAGCGAGTATGGTTTGTGCGGGTCTATTTTGTTCATCACTCTGTATAGGTACATTATTCTATAAATACATAAACTCACGCTTTTCCATGGGGGTACAATAACATATTATAATGCACTTATATGCATACGCTAACAATATAAGTACCAAATTTTTACATAAGTGCGTTTGGGCTCTTATAAAAAATATTATGTATGTAAATACTTGTTTTTAATAACAGAGGAAGTAAAAAGCTGTGGCTTCTACAATTTATATACCTACTCATATTAAGAGAAGAAATTCGCCATTAAATTGCACTCAGAAGCAAGTTAAAACAATTGAAAATCATAAATTCCCCTGATTTATCTCCTTACATAAACGTATCAAACTCAACGTCGACGATAGTTGTAAAATAACTGAGGTATAATGTTCCCCTAAGTCGTCTCGGCAGAAATAATACCGAATGCCGAGTGCCGAGGCCGAAGACGAATTGATTCGACAACTTAATGACTCATTCAAGAAGTCATAAAGTCGGCGGCATCTCACTGCTTAATATAGCGGCGTTGCAAGAAACAATTAGACAAGCGGCACAATCATCCTAGAGGTGCTGGAGAGGAGGCACTAGTGTTTGGATGCGGCATTTTCCAAATAACTTTAAATATCCCAATTTTTTGAAAACTTATAAAATTTTGACATTTTAGAACTGAATGTAACTAGATATTGATTGTTGTATCCTGGTCATAATGAGCAAAGCTATTTGCAGTGAGGATGGATTTTACAATGTCCAAGTTCAATAGAAACAGCGGTTTCTATACTTCAAGAATAAAACCGGTGTCGCTACGACGTAGCCACAGCGTAGCGAGTTGCTACGCTGTCTACGCCCTCGTAGCATAGTTTAATCGCATACGATTCCGTGGTAACTGTCGGCCATCTATCACATACACATAAACATCACGCTTACATATCCCCGACGGGTTAGGTAGAAGTGTACACCCACATTTAGCCATGTAATAGGCGGCAAGCCTATTGCCATCAACCGAGTGTAAATTCAGATTCCGAGCTGCTATTGCACGACTCATAATGCGAAGCATTAGAGAGTGCTCTACGATCAATATTTTTTTTTTCTTCTTAGTATATCGATGGCAATCTATATAGAGTCTGCTACCGAGAAATTTTTACTAGAATAACCCAATAACACTTTGCCCGACATGGGAATCGAATCCAGGACCTCATGCTCAGCCGTAGCATTTGCGACCACTAGATGAACGAGGCAGTCTCGGCCATTTACGTATTTTGTGATCTGTCACAAGTTCTCTAGTATTTATCTATATCTTTCAGATGCAGGTGTTGAATAATGGTAATTGAACGTTCATTTATCCTATACTAACGTTACGAATGGCGGGAAGAAGGGATGAAAATGAAAGGAACTTAGTTTGACAGGGACGATCCTCATCCCGAGCTATGGCGGGGGTAAACGATGTTACATACAATTATGTGGAAGTATCCTATGGGAATTCGCGGATATGAATTACAACCGTGGAAAGGAACTACAGTTATCCGGTTATTGCTTGTTTTTTTGTGGATTTGCGGGTAACAATATGTTGCCGGTTTCGACGTGAGCTTAATTTGTATCCCGCGTGGATTGTGAATTTGTATCCTGCGTATTATTGCTTATTCATAAGGTTTACGGTAATGGCTTAATAGCTTGTCATGAACGGAAATATAAATATATTTAGTTAGAAACTTGCGCTACAAATGTATTTTTTTAGATATCGAATAAAAATTTAAATGCAAAAAATGGAAATATCGGGACCTACGCACACTTGCAATAATTATAATTCATACTCTTTCAACGAAATATCTTTTAAATTATGTTTTTTTTCAAAATTGGAAGGTCGATGCCTCATTAGTGCGTTGCCTTGCGCCGTCGCAACGGATCAACGCATTGTATACCACACCTGCGTTGCGACGACGCATGACGTCGCAGCGCAAGAGGACGACGCACGCACCTCAGTCAGTCTCCACAATGGATCGGAACAAGCGTGTTCTACGTGTTCTATTGTTGCTGTCCGTTATTGCACGATCTCCGACAGCGCAGCGCATCACCCTCCCCCCGCTTCGTCTCTCGTCTGCCAATCCGTTGAAACTTCGCGTGCGACGATGCAACGATGCAGATTAGCCCGACGCGACACTGGTTATTGTCATACCGTGAAGTTTTCTTAGAAATTGTATTGCTCGTGTCGCGTTGCGCCGTTGCGTCGCGCTGGTCTACACGAGCTTTTAATGTGTCATGTCATTTAAAATATATGGAAATCGACGCAGCATTGACCCTACGACGACGCAACGCACTAATTAGGCAGAGCTCTTAAGCTATGGTTTTTTAGAATTCCGGTGGCTTAGATCGGTGACGGCCGTCATGAAAATGATGGCACACAGGTTTGACTTTACGGTGTCTTAAAACGCTCTCTAGGAAAACACACCAACTTAATTTGTATAAATAATGTTTCAGTGACGTCATTCGGCGGTAAATTACGGACGGTATGTATATAGCGGCCATCTTGGGAAACCTAAGCTTGGGCTCCTAATTTTTGCTCCACTGTTATATTTTTATCTTCTTACCTTCTTGTACTGGCAACGTGTCGAATGGCGTGTAATACTGCTCGCATAAATCGTGGAGACACGGTGACGAGAGAAGGCGCACTTACGCGCGGAATGAGGCACATATACGCTCTGTGCGCCTCGCAAGCGCTAAAATTTCCTTTTAATTGTCTCGCCGTGAACGTACGACATCGCCCTGTTACCTAATACGGATAGGTATTGCCATTCGTATAATTCTATTTAGAAGCGAACATTTTAAATACAATAATTTAAAATATAAAGCTTTTGGCAAAGTATTTTTCGTACGTCAAAATGTCAGGACTTCAAATGGGACCTTGACCCTAAAGTTTGTTCAGACGTTTCTTTTCAAAGGAAGTTAGACAGGAAACGTCCGCAGCGAGTTTGAGTTAAAAAAAAAATCAAATTTCTCGAAGTGATTTCACAATATTTTTTTTTTTTTAGAGGAGACACTTCATAACTGTTTTAAATTAACAAAGTAAACTTATTTACGAAAGCTGTGGCACTGTAGGCTATTCTTTAGAGGCAAACTTATGACGCGCTTTCAAAGTTCAGCTTTGAAAGCGCGTCATAAGTTTGCCTAGCCCGATAGCTGACATACTTGAATCACCATGTAGCTGAACCCAATAATACAGTTGTACAACTCAACCCCCATCACTACTTCTATACTACAACACCAATATCAATTAACACCATGTAAAAGCAACACTAGACACTACTTTTATGACCACTTTGTATTTAAAGTATTCCAGTTACGAGTATAACGCAGTAAAACAGTCTTGCACAATATTCAAATTAAATTGCATCTTTGCCAAAACTAGCGAGAAAATGGCGCCGGTTACATTAATATACAATAGAGTTTCTGACCCTCCTTGTCGTGGCAACCTCTTTGTTTTTATAGGTTGTTGAATAAGCATTAACTAAGTAATTTGAGGGGCAGGTAGGTACGAATTGCGGCACGTTTAGGACCTTTTATGTTGCCATGGAAACGGTATTAGTGTACCACAGTGCGATTACAACTACTCGTGTGTGGATTTTAGATTTTTACTTTCCATTTGTTTTAATTAATTTTTTTGTTGTACCCAGGTAGTTATAATTTTTTTTTGATGCTAGATAGGAACTAGAAAGACGAAAGTTCCATTCGATGGCAGTACCTCTTGTTTAAAATTAGACCCATTATAACTTAGGAATGTCAATTTTGCACGGGAGCAGGGTTTCTACATAAGCTTAACTTTTCATAAGCATACGGTACAGAAATACGCACCTTACTAATACGGACACGAAAGTGAATGCCTTCAAGAACTTACACTCATCCTCTAAAATATAAATAAGTATTTAATAACCTATTTGAAGACAAAGCTCTCGCTCGTCTATATCGGGTTTCTACCGATCGGGCGGTTCAATACTATTCAATCATCGACTTAATTCTGCTAATTATGCATCGTAATACGCATCGTTTCCATTTGCCCTTTCAGCTAATATCACTGCACTTAGAGACGAATATGAATTCATTTTGCTAATGACATCGGGCACATATTAATACATCACATCGAATCAAAGCAAATGCATGGCTTCCTCTATTTTGCCGTGCCAAATATACACACGGTGCCCTGAAATTATATTGCTAATAGTCGACATGCGATGACCGGGCGGGCAGAGCTGGGCAGAGCGGGCTGAGCGAGCAGAGCAGTGCTAGGTATTCAGCAATGGCTATAGGCTCACATCAATAGCAAATGCAATTAGTTTGAGTGCACCGTTTTTGATGTAGTGGCCGAGTGCCGACAGACACGCTCGTGTGTGAGCTGAGAGCTATCCGATATAAATAATCCACAACGTTAATCGTACATACGAGTAGTTGATTTAAAGCTGAACAAAATTGGTTGTCTGACTCTCTGAGTTGTGGTCGCGTTATCCCAGGCTCACTCGCGCGGATACACTAACCTACTCCTAATTAAATTGTTATGTAGATTATTTATAAGGAATTATGTGGTATTATGAAATTTGTACTATCATCGAAACTTGAAAATATTTCGGGATAACTTAGGGTGGAGTTCACTAATAGAAATGAACGTGAAAAGTAAATAAAAAACGTCTTCAAGAGCTGTCATTGTTATCACTGCTGTGGAATATTGATACTGACAACTCTTAAAAGCAGTTTAGATGATGTGCATATTGTGTTCAGTTTCATTTGTGGAATTGGCACTTAGCTGATATAATTTATACAGTCTTAAGATTTTGCCAGTTTAAAATTGTAGAGACAAAAGCCTGAACTTTTAAATGAAATAACCATGTTGATGTTTCTTGTTTCATTGCCAAAATCTCATAGCGAGATATAAACGTTTTCACTTGTTACGAATGTTTTTTTGCATCATACAAATAGTACGTAATGGAAAAGATTAGAAAACAAAAAAATATGATGCACCGTCTGGCGTGACGGTCATCGTAGAAGTTGACACCGAGTTATTATATGTCCATAGCTGTTGAACCAGAAGTCTGTTACACTTACTGTATCTTTTAGAACAGAATCTGAAAGTTTTTGCCACAAATATAACTCTTTAGTTTCATCACATTTAGTGATTTTTACTACATGCAACTGACACTTTCCGACTCTCGAATATTTCCACTTAGATTAAAGAGACAGAAAAAAATATATGCTGCGCTTAATTGGCTCGCTGTTGAGCTGTTCATCAAGTCTGGTTTTAATTCTATTAATTAACAAGGCGTCAGTAGAGTCGAGAGTTATGTTGAAAAGCAAAATATTTGCACGCTGAAAATCTGTCGATGTATGTTCGTTGATTTACGATTTCATTAGTTTCGTGCCTCGACGAGACAGCAACAATACATGTGTTTACTGATTGCGACGATTATGTGAATGCTAGTAGTAACTCTGGCTTGATAATGTAAGGTACAAAGAGATTAGGTGCAAATGAGATGTGCAGCAATTGGATCGTATTAGGAGAATACTAACAAATTAGACGGGCCGTAATGAATGGGTGATGAGAATTAGGACCGCTGGATTGAATTAGGGTTTGATAAAGGCTGTGTGGAGAGGTTTCTTGATTAAACGTGATAAAGTTGCTGTTGCAATATAGAGGAACGTGTATAAGTTGTGGCGTATTAGAATTACAATTAGAATAATAAAAATAATTTATTGGTTCATTGATACAAAATATTACTTAATATTAATTAGGTACAATATAATTATGTTGACTGTTACTAAATTAATTAACATGGATATTTGAACAGTAGTTCCTAAACAAGACAGTACCTACTTGTATTGCAATATTGAAAAGGTAACAAAATTTATACATTACCTACTTGTATTATCAGATGATATAGGATGCTGGTCGTCACCGAAAGTCTGACAACCAGTCTTACCAAAGGGTAGGTCAGATGGACATTCGCTACTCGTCCTACTGGTTTTCAACTTCATCCGGTTACCTATACTGTAAACCAATGATGATTATTATGAGATGATCTTGTGTATAAATGTGTATCTGTATGTCATCTGTTAAATAGATACGCTGATAACGCAAATGAGAATAAATATTTAAAACGATTCAAAGTACGTAAATCGTCTCGTATTCATTTCTGTACTCCCATTTATAACAACGCGTTTTAAAAATGAAGTATCAAGTCCAATAATAACGTTTATCACTTTGTTACCAGCTTTGGAGTTCGTCCAAGAGGAAAAATAAGTTTTCTTAGGCGTGCCAACAAAACTGTTGTTATTTTGGTTTTTAATCTAATGTTCCTTGTTTTCTTATTCGTGTATTTTTATGACTATCCTTAGCTTATTGAACTCGAGTTTTTGTGTCATTATATTTAGGTAGTAGGTAATTTGATTAAAGGTTGAATTAAATTAAAATTACCTTGTTAATCATTTGTGAATCCATTCGGTTTGTTTACCTTGGTGGGAGGAACGATGCGGTCAGCAATGAAGTATACTTGCCTAGAAAAAAACTCGTAAATTGTAATACTATTATTTCTTTCGAACCCTTCGAGTATTACTAGGAAGTGAAGTTTGAGAATTCCTCCAAGCTCCCTTTTAAATTCCATGAATGGCCCTGTTTGTAATTGCTCTAGGAGTCATACCGAATTTACCCTCGCTATAGTTGCAGGTTTTTTAAATAATTAGCATGTGATTTCCTTCTGCAGGGCAAATACCTCCCTTTCCTCTTTCCACTTTTCCTGGTGTTCTACGATTGCCAGCCAATCCTTTAAGTCCAGCTCAACCCGCCATCTCTTTCTGGGCCTGCCGCGTGGATGCTTCTTGCTATTTGGGTTCCACTAACTGGGTGGTTTTTGCCCATTGCTTCTCAGACATGCGACATCTGAGGCCAGACCAAAAAAAAAAAAACTGTTTGTCGAGCACACTCCACAATCATCGTATCTACACGCAATTTTCTCGACTTGCATGTCAAACAATTCTTCAAATCCAATTGCTTTTGAATAACTTAACTCCGTTTACAATTCTATCGGAAAACAATTTCCATAACTCGCTCTCTTCCCAAATAATTTTAGACAATATTCGTATTGTAGATTGATTGCGTTTTCCACATGCGTCATCGCATAGAAAATATTGCGAATGGGTAATTGGATATACGCTATACGTCGGGCGCACTCGACGCCCGGCGGCGCCTGCCGCTGACGGCTGGTGACAAATAATATGACGGACGATGAATACTTGCACCTATTGGCTTAAATGCAATTTCATATCGAGCACTTACGCCACTATGTTTTTGAATGTTATTGGACGAACAGTGAGCCCTCGGGAAAACCGATGATCGATTATTTGGTAGGAGACAATGCAATAAGTGATAAATTTGAACAACTATAAAATACACAGCCATCCATTTTTCATAGCTAAATTGAATTTTCTGTAAATTGAAACATAGAAACGTGCGATCATAAACTAACAAAACGACACGGAAGTTTCTTTGTAAACGTCCGTACGTATTTGTTATGTGCCATGGAGAGACAACGGGAAAAAATGGATTGATTTATTTTTGAAATTTTTCGTATGTGTGCCGTACTGATCGTTTTTAAAAGATAAACATAGTAGCATCCGCGAGATAAAAATAGATCAAATGCAGGTCGCAAACAGAAAAGCCACTCCGTAGCCAAGCTGCAATATGTGGCAGCGGTACACTTGGTCATTTCCAGAAACACCAACGATTTTGCAGTTTAAGTTTTGTAGTGACTAAACAAGTGCGAAATTGACATAGAAAAAATATGTATTTTTTTCCATGTGATTTTTATCTGGAAACAGTTTACTCTGTCTTCTTTTAATTCTATGGAAAAAAAACTACCCACCGTTGCATATTACATTACCTTCAAACACGTCTAGCTAGCAACGGCGAGAATTCAAAGAACAGGGATTTGATTTGGTTTCTCTGAACTCAAATACCGTGAAAGCAGCCCAGCTGTGGCATAATATAATTTAAATTAAGACAAAATCTCCGTAAAACATGGCAATGCTATTTAAATACGTATTTTAATATTCTGTTTTTGAATCAGGAAATACGTAGTGTATGAATTTTACTTGCCTCTGCTAGTTAGAGAGATATATTGCAGTGGCGTGGTGAGCTATGGTTAAGCAAACTTGGTGAAGATGGGTTTGATCAGCAGAGATCCACATTACTAATAGGTAAGGGATCTTGGTTGTCCAGTGGTAAAGGCTGCAACTTACGAGTTGTAGGTCGTGGGTTCGATCCCATGCAGGCACTTTACTTTGTTTAATAAATATTTTCATCACCACTGCACTGCTCTCAAAATAAAGGAAAACATCGTGAGGAAACCGGCATGTCCTAGAATCAAAAAATTCAAAGACATTTGACATCCGCCAACCCGCACTGGGCCCGCGTGGTGGATTATGGCCCACTTCCTCTCACAGAGAGAAGGCTTGTGTTCCAGCAGCGGGAACATTATAGGCTTATTATACGGGATCTTACGCAGTACATGGTTTGTGACACGACTGGCAGCATATGCTGGGCAAGCCGCACGTAGCCTGAGGTAAGAGTAAGAAACTCTTACTCGCTTTGGTAGTGGATGTCTTGAGCGTGACGGCCCATTCGCTTATTTCAACCAGGCTGCTCCTATAGTGGAGGTACTGATCGTAGTCCTCTCACATATTTTTTGGAAGACCATGAAGAAAGTTTGGCCGCACAGCCGGTCGTCGTACCAGTTTTCTTCAATATTGCGACCAGTCCTGCAAAAAATTCGAGGATCCTATGTGTGTCCCTTCCGTTCTATGTTGTACAGATCATTGTAAAAGACAGTGTTTCTTTCTTTCTTCTAAGATTTTACTCACACCAAAAATGAGGTAAGAGTAAACCTCATCATCTGATCACATGACCTGATACGCTAAAGACATTACTTTTTAAATTGTACGGAGAAAATAGTTTGGTACACTCCAACCTTCTTCACCCAGTGTGTCGCTATCACACCGTTACGAAAATAGTTCTCGTACACTTAAGGCTAGGTGAAGCGGAGACGATTGAATCGAATATTCGCGGGGCTCGGCAATGCGACCCCGGTTCCACAAAATACATAAGTACAGAAGGTCGGATTCAGTGAGCGAAAACACACGCTCGCAAAGACACGCGTCTACGTAGAGCGAGTGCAACAAGCAGACTGGCATTCGTTTGACACAGTTTGTATCGCCGTACGACGCGTCTGTGTTCGTCCACCGTTTTTACTCATTGTATAGACCTGGTCTTCTGTACGCATCTATTTTGTGACGGTTCCTTTACGAGACTTCCAACTCGATTTCGGAATTCGGATATTATACAGGTTAGTTGGTTCAACTAGGTGGAACGTATTTTTAAACCGAGTGTTCTGGCGAAATACATCGAATTCGGATGTTGAAAAATGTATTGGTATCGGTAGGACGGAGTCAAAGTCAATCTGAACTATTCCTGGGTACTGTTTATTTTTTTAAATAGCCTCTGGGTTCAGAAAACCTTGTTTTTCACATTCAAATTGGATTAAGTATCTAATATAAACTTTTATAGGACTCTTGTTTAGATTTCGACCTTGATTTTGTAATGACTTCTTTTAAATGAATAACATAATGTTTTCGTGTGTAAAATACCTTCATCATATATTACTAATTAACTACACCATACATAATTAACGCCACATTACTCACTATTTATTTATATTATTATTATCTTCCATTTAGTTAGAGGTATAACTTTTTTTTTTTTTTAGAACTGAAGTTCTTAGTCATTGATTACAATCTAGTCTAAAAGACTAATAAGTAATTTAATTCTAACTTTATATTTTACGAGATAGATTATGTTACTAAGAATAGTGTCAATTTGCACTTTTACACAAGGTCAACTTCGTAGCACTTTCTTAGGGTCTGATAAATTGATAAAACACTTTGTTCATGTGTTACATATATAGCACAGCATTGGTATAACTTATGACACTTTGAGCCAGTTTCATCCGTCATAAGAAGCCTTTCACTCGCGGATAGATTCGACAATGACGTCACTACCTCCATTAAATTTTTTCCACCAAACACAAGCTAGAATAAAGTTGATTACCGTGCGAGCCGGCCCAGTTTACAGAGGAGAGTTTTTTTTGTGAAGGCCCTTTATCGCGGACACTTTACCCACGACTACTGTGGGTAGTTGAATAGTGCTTCACCGTTTTATTTTTCAAGCTCGCAGTAAAATGTTTTGAAAGGACCGATTTCACTTTACGTCGGTTGTACCGCGGTACCCGCCCGCATGTCTCCGACTGCCATTGTAAAAGCAACTACAATCGTGCATTATTGTTTCGACGTCGTACCTGCACCTTTTTTATTTCAGTTTTCATGCAAAACCGTATCTTTACACGGCTGAGTTATGGTGATGAAATTAAAATGGAGCTTTTAGTCGAATGTTTTGTTCGTTTCTTCATACCGATATCGCACTATCTCCACTTTTATAGAGTATATTATTTTTAAAGCTTTTAACCCGATTACGGCGGAGATGATTACATATGATGCTATATATATCATTTTCACCGGTTTTGTATGTATGTGGGAATATATGTTCGTCTGTTCCCTCTTAACTTCTGAACTACTCATCATAATTTTTTCCCAAATTAGGTATCAAATGCTTAATTAGCACATTTCAAAATTATAATTATATATTACTAGCTGCAACCCGCGGTTTCATCCGCATAAGTCTCGATTCCGTGGGAATATCGGGATAAAAAGTAGTTTTGCGTGATTGAGTAGCAAACACACAAACATACAAACTTTCACATCATCACTACTAACGTAGTATAAAACAATGTCGCTGTCGCTGTCTGTCCGTCCCTATGTATGCTTAAATCTTTAAAACTACGCAACGGATTTTGAAGCGGTTTTTTTTAATAGATAGTGTGATCCAAGAGGAAGGTTTATATGTATAATACATGCATAATATTGTAGAGAAACACTGATAAATTTAGAGGTTTCTAATGTGATGTCGTAAATAAACACATTTTTTTGCGCTTTCATTCCAAACGCTGGCTGAAGTCAAAAGTCAAAGTCAAAGTATTTATTAGTGTGAATTTTGGTGATACAATAGGTCTTTTAATTAGGTTATGGTAACTCAAAAAACTACCCGTTAGGGCATACACTATTTAACAATATAAGAATTTAAAATCGATATTACATACAAATAACAAAAATTTCAATATTAATAATACAATCAATTTTTATAATAAACATTTACAATACAATTAATTATTATAATAAATATTCACAATTAATAAGTCAAGTTAATAATAGCACAATTAATAAATCCAGTGTTTAAATTTCCAATGCATAAATACTTAATTATAATTTATTTTATTACATTTTGTCAAAAAGGAATTCGTCAATGGTATAGTATTTTTCAATTAAAAAAATATTTAGTCTCCGTTTAAATTGTGTCAAGTTTAAATCTTTAACGTCATTTGGTATTTTATTGAATATTTTTGGAGCCATGCAGAGGATGCTTTTGTACATAAGGGCGGTCTTTGAAGCTCTTAGACATAATTCGTGACGATATTCTTGTCTTGTCGATCTATAGCGTTTAGCGTTGCTCTGAAGCTTTTTTAAATAGTTCACTATTTTTCTTGACGAACAATGCGGTCTCATAGATGTAAAGACAAGGTAATGTCATTATTTTAAGAGATTTAAAATGCGGTTTGCAACTTTTCGTCGGATTAAGACCACATATCGATCTAATGCATCTCTTCTGTGCTTTAAAAATGTTATTTTTCTCGCAGGAATTTGCCCAAAAAATTACTCCGTACCGTAATATGGAATCTACATAGCCATAATACGCAGCTACAACAGCTGCCTGATTAACTATTTTCTTAAGTTTATAAAGAGCAAAGGCGAACCTACTTAATTTTCTTATAAGAATGTTGTTGCATGTTGTTGCTTGTTGTTGTTAATGCATGTTGTTTCCAAGTCAGTTTAGAGTCAATTGTCAAGCCTAGAAATTTTATATGCTCTACTTCTTCAATTCTGTTATCGTCAAAATTTATATTTATGTCAGGAGTCTTTGTCGAAACTGCATAATTTTTGTTTTATTTAAATTTAATTTTAAATTATTATGTTCAATTGATTGTTGCAATGCGTTTTTGATGTCATATTCCTATGAATCTGATGAATGAAATTTCTATTTTTATTATTTCTTACAATTATTGTACTGTCATCAGCAAAAAGAACCATAGGAAAATGTGACGACGTGTTTTGGAAAATCATTTATGTAAGCTAAAAACATGGGCGGACCCAATACGCTGCCCTGTGGTACGCCAAAAGTGATTGAACGTTTTTCTGAGATAATATTAAAGTTCTTTTTTTTCTGTTTTAGAAATCCGTCTAATTTCCGTGCACTGCGTTCTATTGTCTAAATAAGACTTTATAAGAGAAAGTGCATTGCCCCTTATTCCATATGTATTAAGTTTCTGTAGTAGTATGTTATGATCAACTAGATCGAATGCTTTCGTCATGTCCATAAATATAGCGCTAATAGGAATTCTGTTATCAATATCCGTCATTATAATATTAAGAAAATCATAAATAGCCATATTAATGGATTTGTTTTTTCTGAAACCCTTCTGTTCCTGTACCAAGATGTTATGTTTCGTGAAAAAGGAATACATACGATGATAAATAGGATTCTCAAATATTTTTTATATTACTGGTATTAGGGCAATGGGTCTGTAGTTATTAATATCAGTTTTGTCATGTTTTTTAAATAAGGGCTTAATTATAGTAGGTTTTAGTTTGTCAGGATAAATTCCAGAGCCGATACTAACATTAATGATGTGGCTCTCGTTGATATATTATCATACCCTACGCTAAATTTATTTTTTAAATCCTGTATTATTCGATATACTTCATTAGGTGTGGTCGGGGCCAAGAACATTGATTCACAACATGTATTTGGGGTCTCACAGCTCACAGATCTTGAGGCCTTCGAAAGTAATACTGCTTGATTTACAAAGTGATCGTTAAATGCGTTTGCTATGTGACTGGGGTTTGTTATTGAACCCCACGAGATAAATCAAAATAATGTACTACAGTATTGTACACCTTAAAAGTTCAAAAAAAAAGTCCGCGATAGCATATGTCTATCTTCAAAGTATGACATAAAGTAACCATTTTTATCTTTCAGAATTTAATAAAAATTTCATTGTCATTTCCGAAGCTATTATGACTGGTATTATATTAATCCTAATACAATAAAATATGTTATTTAAATAGGGCATTTAATTTAGATTAAAATATGCCTTGACATCATATCATTAAAATGATAACTTTGAAAGATATCGCAGATTCAAAATTACGTAACAAAATAATTATGTTTGATAACAACGCGGGCGCAGCGGTAGGAGTCAATGACGTTTGCCTCGGCTACTATGTATCTAATCCCGGTAGTAGATACGTTCCTGTGGGATATTTTCCGAAATCTACGTGGGCGGGAGCAGTGGTGGCCCAGTGGTAACGGCGCCGACTTACGAGTTGTAGGTCGTGGGTTCGAACCCAAGCAGGCGCTTTACTTTGTGTACCTAAATAATTTCATCACCACTGCTCTCAAAACGGTGAAGGAAAACATCGTGAGGAAACCGGCATGTCTTAGGACCAAAAAATTCGAAGACATGTGACATCTACCAACCCGCACTGGGCCCGCGTGGTAGATTACGGCCCACTCCCTCTCACAGAGAGGAGGCCTGTGTCCCAGCAGTGGGAACATTAATAGGCTGATGATGATGATGATGATGACGCGGGCGAAGCCGCGGGAAAAAGCTAGTTTATAATATTAGTAGGATAGTAGGATTGATACACGAGGTATATAATATTAAATTACAATATTTTAACATTCAATTATATATTTTTTATAATATTATAATATATTATACAATACGGAGACTACAATACAACAATAAATGAAAATACTGGCACTACTGATGCGTATTTTGGAACCATCAAATAAATCCTACCTTCGAAATAAAAAATGAGTTTTCAAACAAATAAAAGAGTAGTGTATGCCGAATCCACCCTAAGCCTATAAATTCTGTTTATCCAACTAGGCCTAGGGTGGATTCTTGAACATAACATACATAACGGTCCCCGAATATCCACCTTAGGGTGGATTTTTTGGGGTGGATAAACGGAATAACCCGACCTGACTATGGATTTTGTTATTGACTATGGATTTTTTGCATGCAGAATGGGATCGTCATTAGAGACACGCCATTTATTTTATTGTTGTATAGTCGTCTCCACCTAGTATATAATAGTAGGAAGGATATCATTAAAAAATCCGGAGTCACGAGTAATCTGTTCGATTTACCTAACACAACGTATGACTCTGGACTTGAAATTTTTGTGTCTGTGATGTCTTGTTTATACCTTTTTAGTTCGGTTTTTGTTATAGTTGGGTTTTAGTTCTACTAATTTATATTTAATTTATTATTTTTTCTCTGATAAATTCTTACAGGGTATTCCACTTGTAATAAATGACACTAGAATAGGTTCAATCTGTATGGTCATGATTCGATTCAGTCAGTTGAGTTGCCATTTAATGTTGTATGGAAAAATGGGACACGAAGAAAAAATCGAAATTGATGGATCTTATAGCCCCGAAATGAACAGTCGATGGAATACTTACGGTAATTACAGACTTATCGTATGGGCGTGGATGATGAACGAAATCACAATAATGTTTTCTCCTGCCGAGATATCACATAATGGATTTTATGCGCATGCAGCTCTGCAAGCATTGACAGTAATCTTGGTCGGGATGCCACTGGCGTATTCAGAGATATGTTTGGCTCAGTACACGAATTGCAATATATTCACCATGTGGAATTACTTCCCGCTGTTTCGGAATGTTGGATATGGCACATTATTTTTGATTTTCTTGAAATCATTATATTTGTTGGTGTTAACTTCTTGGTATTTGGTGTACACATTTTATGCGGCCTGGGACGTCCCGCCCTGGCTCAGTTGTGATGACTATGGTGATACCAAATGTATGGTGAAAATGGTGAATGTTTCAATTTTCCAAAATTGTCTACAAGCTCAAGATGTATTTCAAGACGATTGCGGCATGAAAACTGCGAGCAACTGTTTTTTTGAACGTGAAATAGGCGGAAACTGTACAGCAGAAATCGGATTAAAATGCTTTATTCCCTGGAAAACAATCTTAGCGGTCATTGGAATATGCGCGTCTGTATACATTTTATCAATTAAGCAAGAAAGATTAATTCAAGTAGTAGTCAAACTAGCAGCAATTTATATTTGTGGTGTCGTCCTGATATTGTTTTGTGTTGCGCAGTCGACCAGCGGTAGTTGGTACGCTACAAAGATTACTATAAATTGGACTAATTTTACATTTCTTATTTGTTATAGCACGATTACCAGAGGGTTTTTATCTTTAGGCACTGGGTACGGTATATTAATTTTCTTAACTCGCGACGTATCATTTCGGAGCCCTGCCACGATGACTGCTATAAGTACGCCATTATTTGCACTATTTGTATCACTTATGCTCGCAATCACTGCATTTAATGGAATTAAAACAATGTCTTATTACCACGGTGAAGAAGATAACGTTATAGAAATCGGTAGTAGTTCATTTTTTCAAATGTTTGCTTCAATGTCCGAAATCTTGAGTTACTTTGATGCGTTGCCAATTTGGGGATTTTTTTGGTTTTCCATCGTATTCTGCAGTTTATACATAAATTTTTGGATTTTGTATTTGTTTCTAAAAGAATTATTGCTTCATATGGATTTGGCAAAAGAGTACACAAAATTGTCTTGTATGTTCATGTTAATATTTTTAATAGTTTGTACTCTTCCATTTCTATGTTCCGATTTGACTGGTATATTAACAAATGCAATAGAAATTATTCAATCACTTAATTGTTTATTTCTTTCTGTTTCATTGTATTGGTTTTATGGTATCAAAAATCATAACGTAGACATTATTTTCATGATAGGGATCAAAACGAATTATTTTTGGAAGCTAGCGTGGTTTTTTAATCCGATCTTTATTTGCGTTATTCTTTACGCTCAATGGAAAGTTATGGAAACGTATGATATTCAGGACTCGTATTTTATTGAATCAGTTTCTATGACTTGTGATTTGGTTTTACTGTATACTTTATTAATCATATACCTCGTTATCATTGTGGTCGGATTAATAGCACAAGTGATAAAGTTTTATCGTCGTGGTGAGCTTCATGCGCTATTTAGTGCTAAGGGAAGTTGGGGTCCCAGGGATAAGGTATTGTATAGAAGTAGGAAAATGTTCGTACCTGAAATAATGACGAGAGAATTTCTGTACCGACAAGTTCGTATACGTGGTTATTATAAGAAACAGAACCTGGTGTACAAAACGAAGGCAAAGAGAGTTTCCAGCGTGCAGTCACTGGGTGAAGAGTTATCTAGGAGCGCCATGGGGTCAAATTAGTGTATTTATAAGTTTATTTAGTTTATCCCTCCATTCTTTCTTTCCTTATTTTCTTTTCTTTCTTTGACCCGATCGGTCCCTCCTCTGGAAATGTCTCTAATGTGCAAATTCCAAACGGTCTGACCGTTATGCGACACTCCTACACGGTGATTGTTTGTTATTACGTGAACATGAATCACTCGAATCGCTTTAGTATCTGCTTTTACTCATCCGACCTGCGAATTGTAATTGAGTTTTAATTAAAAGGAAAATTAAAATTTCTAAGTATTTTTACTTACTGAATCCGCCTTAGTTCTGCACTAGACATCTAAACGTTGCATCTTGACCGTCAAAATCATTAACGGCTCAGCGTATTCCGGCTGGAATGCTTGACCTGAAATTGTTCTGAACTGTTATTAGATATTCTTAAACCCACAAAAAATGAAATAAAATATTGTCATCCAAAATTAACACATTTATAATCCAAATTGACGTTCCCAAATATATTTTCCAATTAGTATGTTGGCTATATTTCTCCGTAATACACAAAAATCCCTTATTTTATAAGTTGTTTCAGTAGTGTTAATTAAAATAAATAATACTTTCCGAAACCTATATTTTATTTATAAAGCAAGCCAATTTTTAAAAGTTTTTAGTTCTAAGAAATTTTTCCTTCAAAACTACATTCTATACAAAACTCACCGACGCCGACGAGTTTCAAGTCCAGTCCTAGCATGAATATGGCCAGTAAGTATATGGACCACCAAGGATGCTGCATATTTCCAGTCTAAGCAAAGCCTTTGTAATGCTAGCCACACACGTAACGATTAACTTGCGTAAATTTAGGCTTGCGCAAGTAAATCGTTACGTGTGTTAGAAGAAATTTGCGCAAATTTCTTCGAACACTCGTCATGTTAGACTTGCGCAAGCCTAAATTTGCGCAAGTAAATCATTACGTGTGTGGCTAGCATTAGCCATGGGACACTGCAACCAAATAAATGTATTGAAATAGGTATCACATCTACTTATCTGAAAGTTTTTATGCAAGCTCTGTACTCTCTTCATTAACCTCTTTATGGACTATACACTTATGTACATAAAATATAATTTATGACTTTACTGAAAAATAAATCCTCACATAAATTAACAAAATATAATAAAGGGTTAGGCAGTGGTGTACCTACCTAGAGTACGCTGTACATCCACATTTCACCAGTTATGTAAAAAGATAATAATATAATTATAATGATGATAATAAAAATTAATAACGATTGATTTGTATCGATCATTATTTTTTCATCTCGGAAATGGATAGCACATCTGTAATATTTCTGGCTTATTTCCCACTTGTCATCTACCTCAGTTTGGAATATAGAAAATTGAATTGAGCTACCAGCTACCGCTAGACATCATGAAAGTGGTTGTACTAAGACAAAGTGTATTGTGTGGAAAATATATGCCACGAGTAAAACACCTGCCTACACTTTACGAATTTCTGTAATACAAATTACTATAGATAGATCTCACTACAGACAAGTGCATGACCCTCCAAACCCCTAACATAATACAGCCATAACACATAAAAAGCGATCTACCTCTATATCATTATTTTGAATGAAGCAGGAAGAAATCGGATATTTTAATTTAATTCTTAAGATATATTTTATTCTCCTATTTCTCCTATTCAAAATGGCTACTGCGTCAACTGAATCACTTTTAACGGCTGCATTAAAGAGCGGGATTCATTCCGCAATATGCGTAACGCTCCAATTTATGCAGATTAAAGGAGCAGTAACTAAACGCACAGTCGGGTGTAAACTGAGGGGATATTTTCTCATGTTCGACAGATTATGAGTAAGCCTGGGCTATTAAGGTTCCATTACATAATACGAAGTTGCGAGCATTGGCTGTTATTCTGCTACGTGTATAAATATCACTAATATTCCAACAACAAGCACGAATTCTCCCGTTTCCTTTGCACGATAGTCAATTGAGTAATTATCGCAGCGAATTGCTTGAAACTCGATAAATACTCGTTACAGTAACAATCAGTGAAAAACTCATTTCGGTGGAAAACAAAGGAGCGTATCAGCTGCCTATCAAACCATTTATGCCGTAAGTCATTGAATAAAATGTTCATACCAGAATCAATTTAAATCCTAACGTCAAAAGGTAAATTGGTGGCGGTTGAAGCGTTGTTGATTTTGAGGGGAATTGAATGTAATGGTCGAAAAGGCTAGTTCGTTTGTAGTGTCGTCAAATAATCTGGTGTACATGGCTGTGTGTGTGTCACAGACCTGCTTTAGTGTGAAACATTCATTTTGTAGTATAATGCTGCTGATAATTATGTTCCTTACCAATATTGACGTTACTCCATGAAATCCATTTGAATTGAATGGAATAGCGTCAATATTAAGCCTAAATAGGCTTTTATTCAAAATGCATTGGTATGTGAAATTAATATTTGATCGTATGTCGTATCTGATATCTCACAATATGGACATTTATGCAGTGGATACGTTTATAGCCAAAATTATAATTTGCAGAATAGTTCGTTACCTGATGCGGCCAATTAGCAACAAAGTGGAAGATCATAAAATAACGAATTATTTACTTGATAGTAATACAAAACAATTTGATCCTGTGTTTTATTGATTACACCTGCTGTTTGCATTTGAAAATAATAATATTAGTATCAATGATTAATCAATTCAAACTACGGTTAACTTTTTTGCCTAAATGATATTTAGGGTTCTGCCACAATTCGAATCTTCACTACCTACTATATTATTATCTAGTTAAATTAACAAAAAGTTCTCCATATAATAATATTATTCAGTGAAAGGACAGTCACATCGAAAAACTCCTTATTTTTTACAATCAGATTTTTTTTAAATCTACACAAATTTTGATTTTCTGTCATTGATCTACAAATACCAATCAATGAAATACCAGTTCATTGTTGAAAATGTAAAGAACTTACAATTTGCACGACAACAACCATGCTTCACAGATCCAATATAATTTAGCGTCAAGGCTTTTGCAGACCAGCGCGACTTCTCGCGCGACGCGACACGAACAATTCAATTTCTAAGAAAACTTCACGGTATAACAGTAACCGGTGTCGCGTCACGCGACAAATCGCGCTGGTCGGCACAAAGCTTCACACGAAATATAATGTAATATCTACTGTAGGTATAAAGAAATATAAACGTGGATCGTATCGTAGTATTCGGTTGTCCGTGTGTGCGTTAGACTACTACTAAATACTTTGTTAATCAATAAACTATCAGTTCTAACACTTTAATATCTACTTCCAACATAGCCTTATCCAAAAAAAACTGTAATAATAAACAAAGAAATAAGATCGTGTGTCGTGTCGTAGTATTCGGTCGTCCACGTGTGCGTTAGACTACTGCTACACACTTGTTAATCGATAAACTATCAGTTCTAATCCTCTATAACTACTTTCCACATAGAAGTCAAACAAAATCTTATCCCAAAAATTCTGTAATACTAAACAAAGAAATATGATCGTATGTCGTATCGTAGTATTCGGTTGCCACTGTGTGCGTTAGGCTACAGCTACACTGCAAATCATTAGCAGGATAGAGACGGCTGCGGCGGACCACACTCGCTGTTTGCATTTGTAATTAATACACTGTTTGTACTTCTGATTTACGATAGCGTCCGTTGTGCACTCCTAATGTGTTAATAGCTTAGAAAATTTACATTTAAATTTATATGCGAAATTGTTATACTGATTGCTGAATCTATCAGAAAATTTATTCATATTGAAAGTTGGGATAAAACAAATCTTTGATTGGATTGTGTGAAGTATTTAAGAGTATGGACACTACACCGGACAGATTAGTTAAAACAAGTACACTTAATTTCAACATTAAAGAAACATAGGCATACATAATAATGACACGGTGACACCCAAATACTTTTGTACCAGCTAACATTTTCATTTATTTATTAGTTAAAAAAATACTTTCATAGTTTTAGGTACTGTTACGAGTATTGTCAATATGTGTATCAAAACGTCAAAAGTACTGACTAGTAACGCCCTCTCTAACACGGTATGTGTAACTTCTTTTTAAATAAAGTTTAGTCTGTCGCGAACCAGTTCACGTGTTTTAATAGTTATTATTTAGGTATTCTTATTAACAACATTTAGTACCAGGGTATCACGATTAAAATTTACTATGCAGATTTATCATACAAAGTAGGGGGTTAGTGAGAATTCAAACTTGAACACGCTGCGCTAGGGAATGCTAACTTTAGTTGATTCAAGCTGAATTCATTTATCTCAAATGTGGCAGGATAGGTTCTAAACGTAAGTTTTTTTTTATGTAGACCTAATTTTTGTCATTTTAAAATTTACTCTTGGCTAGTGATACGTTCTCTATTGACCACTAATAGGGCTTATTCACAATCGCCTTTTTTCACGATTCGTTTTTTTTGACGGTGGCAAATGCTTTTTTAATGCCCGTGCTCATACGCATTACGAATCGTGAAAAATGACGGACACGTCTTAAATCACGTATCGTCTTTTAAAAAACACGTTCGTAAAGAAACATGAATCGTGATTTTTTTGTGACGAATCCGCTGAAGCGCTCGTTGTCGTTCAAGACTGAACTCTGAATCACGAATCAAGTGTGAACATCAATTCGAATATTTTGACGAATTGAGAAAAAACTCGTTTCCGTATGCAATGTGAACGTGCATCCGTCATGATATATAGTTTTTTTGACGAATCGTCAATGACGGGTTCCGTGTGAATGAGCTCTAACCTCATATTTTCATAATTGTCACGCTTTGCTGTATGAGGGTTTCCTTTTTTCTTACCAGCAGGAACTAAATATAAATAACTCATCCATATTCAGCGTATAATATTCCCACTGTCGGAGGACCTGTGTCCCAGGACACAGGTCCTCCACTCAATGTCAAACATCTCATTGATTGAATTTTATTAGTATCATTTGCTATTTCTAGCCTTGTAAAATTTTATAATAAATAACTGCAACGTACCTTTAAGTTTATAATGGAATATAACCAATTTCCCTTGTGATGCGGCCCGCCGAACCAAAATCAAAGTGTTGTTGGCCCTGGACTTCAAAAAGGTTGAAGACCCCGTATACCATGACCTCCAGGACATGGTATATATGTATACGGGGTCTTCAACCTTTTCCAGACCTAATCCCCATAGGTCTTACCATGTAGGTTTTACCATGTGCCAAATTTCATCTAAATTTGTTTAGCCGTTTTAGCGTGAAGGCGTAACACACAAAAAAATAACAAATAAACAAACAAACTCAATTTTAGCTAATATTAGTTAGGATTTATAAGAATTAGTTCATACAGATTCCAGTTCTTTATTAAAAAAATACCTACTTAATTATATCAGGTACACAATAATACTGTACAAAGCATGTCTGTTTTATACGAGGAATTGTTTAAATGAGTTGTACAAACAACTTTGATACTTAACGCAGTGTATGAAGGTTGTTAGATGACGTCACTAGCGTTCCGTAGCCGCTCCGTATAATAAAGAAAACCGCAAGAAAATTGAAGTCGTGGTTAAGTTATAAGTGAACAAAATGAACGTGTACCTTGTTTTATAAGTAAGTTAATAATGTACAACATGTGTTTGTTTGTCTGTGATGTTGAAGAAGGAGTGTGTAGGATCAGTAATTTCAACGTTTCCATGTGTAACGTTCGTTAGGATTAGACGATTACAAATTATTTCAAAGGATTCATAGAGTTCTGACAGTAAAGCGTATTGTCCAAGACGTACTTGCCTATACCGTAGGCAAGAATGGCATTAATAGCAAAGTGGATATAATACCAAATATTTACTGCAACTGCTATTTGACATGCTTCCACGCAATAGAAGTCAAAATCGGTTGAACGGACTGTAAAAAAGGTATATTTAAATGTCTAATCTTATTTTAAATGGAGTATAAGTGTTTCATTATCGTTATCAGAGCACTGTACCTTGTTATCAAAGCTTTTCCTTGGTCTTCACATGTAATTTGAGTCTATGCTGGATTAACCTTTTAACTGTCTAACTGTCTAAAGTCTGTCTAAAGTTTACAGATGAGCTGGCTAAGGTGAAATCAGGCAGTGATCAGACCTTAAATGGAAACACGACTCAGCTCAAAATCACGTCACTTAATCAAATACTGACACAGGAATACTCCACACACAACGAGTCGTAGGGGTGTGTCTTGCTCATTTTCGTTTCGTGAAAAATGTTGAGCCTCCCTTGCCGCTGAGTCCCTAAGTCAGCTCCACGACCCCTGGGCGTGGTGTCTGTTCGACGTACAATTTGCATTTTTAGCGAAAGTACGACGCACGTCTTCTGCAGACGGATTGTGCGGGAGACGAATGATCTCGCGACGTGGATCGACACCGATGTTTACGAGATTTTTTTAAATATCGTTTAACGTGATTTGAAGGGAGGCTGTTTGATTTGAAGTGGGTGTGAGTGTTAATTGGTTTTGAGGATACTTGCATTTCAATTATATTCGAATAAATTGAACTTGTGAATGGATTTACTATGATCATACGCTGGTTGGAAAACATTTTCTTCCATTCTTTCAAGTTCTTCTAGGGCAACCGGATGCTTATTACATTTTCTATAAAACTTTATTTAAGGAAAAAATACATTCACCATACCGCGTTACGTAGAGTACCTACTAAAATGTAAAATAATATTATTTCATCTCACGTTGTTTAAAAGCAATAAAAATCCAAAAACTTAGTTTCGCTGGAAAAGTTGAGCTTTGCTTCAGCTTCGGGCGAGTCAAGTGAACGCACCCAACCCAACAAGGAATAGGCGTGTGCGGAATGCATAATCAAGCAGGAGATTAAAAACTACAAAACCTTGTCAATAGCAGCCTGTGACACTTGACACTGTTGAGTGTCGCGGCTTGTTGAGTCACCGCGTCCACGCAAGCACATCCCTATTTAAATATCACAGTTGACGCTGGTAGAATAGTTGACACTGACTCAGTTGCAGTTATTCTACTAGACAATAAGAAAAAAAAATCACAGACTTTCTAAACGAGATTGACGTTCATATTAATGAGTACATAACATTATACATACATGCATGCATACAGGCCTGGTGACCTGACATACAAATTTTGTAAAAAAAACTTAGTTTAGGCACCAGTCTTCCAAAAATTGATTGTAAAATTGTGTCTGTAGACTATGTATTTAATTTCTCTGTAATTTGTGGTAAGAAATAAATAAATATTCTATTCTATTCTATACATAATCAGCCTATTAATTGAGAGTAAATGATTCAGTCTGTTGTAAAGAAATGGGCTACGAAAGGAAAAGAAAGTGGGCGGCACGAGTACGTGGTTTGGCACTACACTGCGGGTTCGTGGCGTCAAATCTTGATGAACAGCTTCGGGACCGTTTTGTGCTGGGCATGGCACCAGGACCAGAGAGAGATAAATTATTTATCAAGGCGATGTCGGAGTTGACGCTCAGTAAGGCCTTGGAAATAGCTGAAGGCGTATGAGGGCTCAAATAACAACTCGGCAAGCGGACATGGGTACAACACTTCAAGTGATGAAGATGGACACGGCAGCACAGCTTGGCACAGCTTGCGGCAGAAGCCCGCAGCGGCGCGGGCATGGGGCAGCAACACCCACAGCTAGTGGCGAGCGTGCTCGAGACGGCAGCGGCTGTACAGCCTGCGGCTACACAAGCCATCAGGCATCAATATGTCGGTTTAATATCGCAAACGTGCAAATTAAGTACAGTTCGCGTCAAATAACTTTGCCGCTCTGAAGTTAGGTTGCGCATGCGCGCTGGCATGCGTACTACTGTTTTTTAAGGCAGATTGACTACTGCGCAGTCATTTGTAGCCTACTTCAGAGCGGCAAAGTTATTTGACGCGAACTGTAAGTTACGTTTTTATGATTTAAAAAGATAATAGCCAATAATAGGCTCGCCCCCTTTTACATGGGACTTAAACATAACTGGCGGAATGAGGGTGTACTATAGGTGCAACTCTGCCTAACCCTTCGCGGAATTCAGTCGTGATGTCTGTTTAGAAAGATCATGATGGTTATCTTGTAAAGTGATTTCAGACGACTTTTAGCGTTCGGCAAAACTTTTTGTTTTCATCATTTCGACAATTTCTAAATGCAATGTTGCGAACGGTTTATAAATATTGCCTCAAAATAAGAAGCCATAACAATTGTCATATTTTTCTGTCTCAATGAATGCTGTACAGTTCAAATATATCATTTTCTCTTTAAACTATATCCTAAAATAGAATTGCATTTCTCTGTTGATTTTTATAATTTAGCTATCGATTGAATCTTAATGTGATCGGATCTGAAGCCAATTTAGTTTACTAGTTATTTCTGCTAACTGACTGTCGCAGTTTCTTAGAACAGAGACCTAACTTAACCCGTTGTGAGAAAATCGAATGAACTGTGAGATTCAAAAACAACTCTAATATTTTTCGCAGTAAGGACAAGAGTTCCGGGCATTTTGATCATATGAATTTTTAATCTGCTGGCCGTCAAAAAACGTAGAACAGAAATAGTCGCTCGCTTCGAAACCATTAATGTAAGTGCATGCTTCCTGTATCGAGCTATCTCTCTTAGTCGATATTACGATATGAAACTTCAAGTGTTCGTCTTTACTCTTCGTTTATGCTATATTTTGATTCTAATTTGCAAATATCATTTTTGAATTGGAGTGTTTTCTTGAAGCTAGAGTTATAGATTTGATTTAGCGATTTTACTGTATGTGGGTAGGGTTTGCCTCCGATTATAATTAATTATTCATGATATGCCATAACTAACGAGCAGTTTACATATTGATATCACGTGATTAATAATAGTTTGTGGCAATATATTAAAACGACCATTTATTCAGATAAAAATTCGTCCAGCAGCAGTTAGTGTTATTTTTATTCATGTTTATTTTAAATGGAATGTTCTGATTCAAGTGACTGTAACAAAGTAGTTACAAAATGAATATAACAATCATTTCCAGTTTGTGAATACCATTATTATTAGTTACCAAGCGAGAACGGTAGCAAAACTATTCAACTGAAACAATCTCAACGTGCCTGAAGTGCGAAACGGCAAAATTAATGATAATTGGGTCATTTCTTTCCTCAAATAAACACGAATATGTACATTTATTTACGGGAAAGCAATATAATAAGCATTTTTCAAGCGGGCCGTTGTCTCAGGTGTTCCTGCATCTACATATTGAAACGAGTGTGATCAGAATCGAGATGCAGTTTTATTGTCACTCCCGCCGAGTAAAGCTATGAAATTTTATTGCTTTCTTTAAAATTTTCACGGAATTCACACACGTTACTGCCGTGCAAACGTACCGGCAATAACTATCGTATCGGGCGAAGGAGATGCTTTACAAAATGACTTCTTTGACACCAAATACGACAGTGTACATGAAACAAAATATGTGGAATTTACGATCCGCTCGGATGAGGATATACGTAAAACCATATTTTAGACGTTTTCAGGGATGGTTGAAGTTAACTTGAAGTGAAATGCCTCTAAAGAACATCCGACTTCGTTGGCATACCTAACCGTCCGCCATTTTGAAAAAAACAAGATTTGGCGGCCAGTGATGAAACAAGTGTCAATCGATAGAGTAAGTGATTACAAACAAAAAATATTTAGTGATGAATATCGTAAGTGATATACTTTCTGAGATATTTGAGTTCAAAAATTTAAAAATAAAACATGAAAATAATAGTTTTATGCATTTTGTGGAGTTATTATGAGAAATAATATTATGCTATATATGCTGCATAGTCGGTTTAATAATAAAAGTATTTGAAATTAAAATGTAATAATAAAATATGATATATAGGTATGATATATTATATATTTTAGGTATATATGATATCCTTTATTTCAATTAAACTTACCTGTGCATTACATTTTTAAACATAAAAAAAACATTTAAGTAGAAAAGTAGAAATACAAACCACCGGTATCGGGAACAGAGTCTAAGCTACAGGTCAGAGCTCCTGCGAAAGGAATCTCCTAACGATACGCGCCGTGTACAGAAGTACCGCTTTCTGGATCAAGCCCTTGATCCAGCTGCCTAACGAAAGCCTCCTCAGATATTGGTTGAGGCTATTTTTAAATGTTTTTGTTTTTATATTTAAAAATGTAAATTATATGTATCTACATTAAATAAAGGAAATAATAATAACATAATATAATGTACTAAAAATAATAATGTAAGATAAACCCGCAGGGCAGCATGTGGCGAGCTGTTGGGCAGTAGCGACCCCACGGACCCTATCTCCCGTGAGAAATCTTGTTCCTCACCTCTGGCTTGCCTTTTTTGGCCGGCTTGGAGTGAACACTGACGAGGAACAGAGCTCCCACCTCATTCTTGCCTTAATTGGCCGGCTTGAGTGGAGATTCGCAAGAGCAAACGTGCTCGGAGGAAGAAAGTATTCCAGTAAGATGCTGGTAGGGATCTTGACCGTACTTCCGGGACAGTCCTGATAGCCGTGGAATACCGCTCCACTCCTCATAACCACCTCAGGACATGTTGCCCCCTTGTCGCTACGACACTTTGTGCAAACGACCGTTTTCGGGGGCCCATTATTGAGTGTGCAAGTCACCCCCTGCCATTTGATCCGTGTATATATAAAACATTGATCAGGCAGGGTCCATAGTTCCAGGTCACCAGTCAACTTAAGCCACCCGAACCCATAGTCCATTACCTTTGTATCCATATCCTGCAATAGTCCTACGCCAGCCGGGGGTTGTCCTTGGGTGCACTTGCATAGTGCATACAGGGATAATCGTCGGTTGGTGCCTCATTTCATTACAAACGTCTAACGGGCCTCTGCGAGTTGGCTCCGGCCCCTCGTACGCCTTCCAAAGGTCCGGGACCCCAGGGTCCCGAGAAATGTCTAAGACCCTAAATGTAGGATAATAATTTCTCGCTGTTCTCGTCTGGCTAACGGAGACTACTTGCATAGACACAATTAACCTTGTAGCCAGGATACACCAGCAACTTGCTCTGAAATACAGTCTTGTGGAATCGGAAGTACCGTACTATAGGTATGTGCCCGACCCAGTACTCGAAAAAGGCAATATATTGTATTGGGTTTGATCTATCATCACTGACAGGACTATTGTTGCCAATAAGTCAGACACAGTGGTGATAGATCGACTAGAGCGTCGTACAATGACTATTGATATAGCGGTCCCGCATGACGAGACCTCATGAAAGCTGAAAAAGATAAGCATATTAACGAGGTTGTCGACATGTGGGATGTGGACTCAGCGATCATTGTATCGATAGTCGTGACAGCCAATGGCTGTAGCCACGAGCCTCGACCAACACCTGAGCAGGCTCTCGTTCGGCAGCTGGAACAAGGGCTTGATACAGAAAGCGGTACTTCTGCACACGGCGCTTACTGTTAGGAGGTTCCTGTCCCAGGAGCCATGACCACCGGTAGCTAGAACCCTGCTCCTGATACCGGTGTGGTGTACTACGTTTCTATAAAAAGATTTAAAAATGTAAATTATTATGTTTGTACTTAAATGAAATCAAGGAATTTTTTTTACCGGTTGCTACAGCAAGGACGAACTTCACTGACTCATTTGTGATCCAATAAATTGAAAAAAATAAAAAATATTACTTCTTAATTTTTTCACAAGTTTTAACTCAAATATCTCAGGAAGTATATCACTTACGATATTCATCACTAAATATTTTTTGTTTGCAATCACTTACTCTATCGATTGATACTTGTTTCATCACTGGCCGCCAAAACTAGTTTTTTTCAAAATGGCGGACGGTTAGGTATGCCAGGTCCCATACTAAAATGTCGGAACCCCTTTGCGAAGGCAGTTTTGTTTTCGCACATGGAAAGAAGGAAAAGGTGTCCAAAAATGTGTACAAGAAAGGGGACTACCTCATCTAAACATAAAACAAAAAAAAAAAAAAAATTGCGATTGGTTATGCAGAACGAATTCCTCGGTGTGAGGATTTCGGGTGAAATTCGCTTCCACCTTCGGCCTGATCGTCACAAACCATCAAATGATATGTAGGCCAAGAGCTTCACGATCGCGGTATTTTTTTTTTGTTATGTAGAAAATAATGTAATAAAATAATTATTCATGAAAATCTATTTTGTTTGTGGTTTATCATGACAGCCACACTTACCACACGACACACGTGAGTAAGCATTTTATAATTAGCACGTGAATACTACTTCTGAAATAATTCTTTCGTCACCTCCTCCGTTCCACGGCAAGACAATACGCCCTCTAATAAACACATAACAACAATACATTGTCACATTATTAATACCACGTCACACAGCGAATAAATCTTAAATTCGATCGCGTTTCATGTACAATATTAACCCGCGAACGTAAGAGGAAATGAGCGTCTGTATCTAAGGATTCACACGCGAATGGGCCACGGTGCAGATTGTTAGGAAATGTGGCGTTACTAACGCAGCTAATGTCGTATGAAAGGGGCGCTATTGCTTTATCTCAATCGCGGATTCGTGTGTCGTGGCCTTTAGGGAGCGTGAGATGATTAGTGGTAGGATGTGTGACTTTTGATCTATTAGCTAAGGGATTATATTATTGTTAGCATAGTGGAAAGTCGTGGTAAGGGAGTGTTTGTTGGTTCGAACTGTCGCAGCGTAGGGTTGATTGGTGTCGAGACGCTTATAGCGCGCACGTCTTTCTACATCGTTCTCATGTATATGTATGCATAATTTCAAATTGAAGAATGTAATCAATATTTTTCTTTGAAAAAAGTGTCAAAGAGTTTCTTGCGCGTTCTTCTCCATAGAGCATTCTACGCTATGGAATGAGCAACTACCTTCATCTTTCTGGCTGATCGACTTCTTGACAATTCAAGTGCCTTATTGGATTTATAAATAAACGCTTTGAGTTTGAGTTTGAGTTAGCCATGCTACCGACCTCACTGAGTGGCAAAGGGGTTCCAACATTTTAGTATGGGACCTGGCATACCTAACCGTCCGCCATTTTGAAAAAAACTAGTTTTGGCGGCCAGTGATGAAACAAGTATCAATCGATAGAGTAAGTGATTGCAAACAAAAAATATTTAGTGATGAATATCGTAAGTGATATACTTCCTGAGATATTTGAGTTAAAACATGTGAAAAAATTAAGAAGTAATATTTTTTATTTTTTTCAATTTATTGGATCACAAATGAGTCAGTGAAGTTCGTCCTTGCTGTAGCAACCGGTAAAAAAAATCCTTGATTTCATTTAAGTACAAACATAATAATTTACATTTTTAAATCTTTTTATAGAAACGTAGTACACCACACCGGTATCAGGAGCATATATAGCATAATATTATATGCAGCATATATAGCATAATATTATTTCTCATAATAACTCCACAAAATGCATAAAACTATTATTTTCATGTTTTATTTTTAAATTTTTGAACTCAAATATCTCAGAAAGTATATCACTTACGATATTCATCAATAAATATTTTTTGTTTGTAATCACTTACTCTATCGATTGACACTTGTTTCATCACTGGCCGCCAAATCTAGTTTTTTTCAAAATGGCGGACGGTTAGGTATGCCAACGAAGTCGGATGTTCTTTAACTCGAAATTTTTATGGAAAAGCGCTACATGAAAGAAAATGACAGCGTCTCTGTACTATGAAAATTGCTGGTTTTTATGCGGAAAATATGTTCCATTGGTTTCTAAACGTGTTTTCACCTTCAGGTTTCTACTTCAGTTTTTTTTTTATGAGGAAAGTTGTGAAAACAAAAAGCCTGTGCTGAAACATTAATCAAGACTTTAATTTAACGTGACAACAAACATTAACCATAAAATCATAAATCAACACTTTTTAAAACACATGCAAAACCGTAATCATTTACAAAAGTGATATATACTACCTAATATGAATATCTATATTAAGTAATCTTTGACCAGGAGGCCGGCCCGACGGCGATACATCAATCAGCCTTGTCGGTGTGACGAGGCTGCAATCAAATAAAATTTAACTCAAAAGCCGTAAGCTCTCATATAAGCTGTTTATTACGTTCATATAGCACTCTTTTGTTATTATACCTTACCTTTTGTTAAGTACTGTTTCATCATAATCATAATAATCAGCCTATTAATGTATTAAGTTCACCTCGTATTGAAAATAATGCCTCCGTAAATAAGTATGACTGTCATTATAGTCAATCATATTGGCAACCACAATGGCAATATTTAAATGTCTGTCCAAAGTCAAATCATTTCACAACTGACGGGGTCCGCTAGGGCGGATGCCTGCCGGGGTTGCGGGAAAGTCCTAAAGGGTTACCGTGGCCCCTGGCAACGTACAGGCAACTGAAGGAACACGGGTGGGTTTTAGTCAGTAAGAGTTAGACACGGCCTTCCGCTCCGCCTAGAGAAAACCCACAAAAAAAAGGCATATCATTTCTTTTAAGTAGGCCACTAAAAGGTACTTTTGAACACCAAAATTTACAAGAAAATAGAATTTATTCTAGGCGCCCCCTCCCAAAAGGTAGTTCTGTTTGGAGAAGAATGTGAAAAAAACTTCATAGTTAGGCAAGTCAGTCCCATTACCACCTTGCTTGCTGGTATTTTTGTTCATGTAGATACGAGAAAAAAAAGATGAAAACTAATCAAATTTTGATCATGTCTACAGGGCCCACATTGCCAGTATATTTCGTCGACAAGTTAGCTTAGCTTATTAAAACATTTGTGTTAGTTCATTTGTTAGAAACAATATCAGGAAGTAGCCGCGAGCGAGGACACCGACATCCTTCTAATCAAGTACCTCGGTTCTAACTACCCTAATTGTTCGAAAGGTACCAGTCCCTTTAACTTAATACCTCATAGTTAACATATTCTCGTTCACATGTTACTTCAAAGTTTGGTTGCCTATACTTGTAAGTTGTTTTCGGTTCGTACTGGAATTTTCTATACGTGTGTTAGGGATTGAGAGCACTTATATTATAACTTGGATTAACTCCTGCCCAAAAATGTGTTGTGAACTTGTGAAATTATTTTCTTTAAATCATTTTAAATGGGAATGAAGGTAGTATTTTCATACTCTCAGTTTTGACCCTAGAGTCCTCGCCACCACTGAAATCCGGCGGAAAATTGTGGAACTACATTTTTTAAATGCAATGACATAGACACTAGCGCCACGTCAAAAGCACTTCAGTGGTGGCGCGGATTTTCCCTTCCTATGATGTTGAAATCTTACCGGACACGACAACTGTACTGTCGACTAATCCATGTCAGAAGTACCACGGGTCAAACGTGCCGTGTTCCGGCTATAGTACTTTGTTTAGTACACAAATCGGAAAGACGGAACACAGAGCGTTTGACAAAGTAGATTGCACACAGACTCAAAGAAAATGTGAAGACTTTCATACAAATTTTTAAAAATAAGGGAAATATTTAACTGATCCTCCAAAAAGTGAAGAACCTCTAAAAACTTAGCGTGCTTCTAACTTTCTGGCCTTTTCCCACAGTTGGTCGCAACTAAGCTAGCTTACCCCGGCCAAACGGGTTAGGTTAGGGTGGAACAGTGTCTAACCGAGTGCGAGCCGAGCGAGCAAAGCGAACGGTGCCGTCGGCGAGCGCTACATCCAAGTTCGTTGCAGTTGCAGTTGGCGGTTTAGTCATTTTAGGACCCCAAAATAGTAATTATTTCATATCCACTAAAAGAGGCGCAATCATTATTAGTGCTTAGTAATATTTTTAAGAAAGCTAAATCTGATTTATTAGAGGTTCTATTATATACCTACATGCTTTGAAATAATACATGTTGTAGCTAACTTACGAGTATAAAGTACATTTTTTTACAACATTGGCCCTACATGGAAAATGGTGCGTGCAAAAATTGGTTGGCTTATATTTCAGTGGTGTCTCCATACCGCAATAAGGAAAAAAAGTATGTTGCTCGTATCGGTAAGCACACCTTCCTATGAGTTATTTGCCTTTGTGTTCGAAGAGAATTTTTTGATAGAGTTTGTAACTGCACGTGTGTGGAAAATGTACAGAATATCATATTCAAGAGCGACACGTGTATCTTCTATCTAATCAAAATCTTAAAGTCATTCACTGACAGACAGTGAATGACTTTAAGATTTGGGTCTAGAAACATGAAATTTTGCAAAAAAGTTCCTTATGTAAAGAAAGATGGGACAGCGGACGGATTTTTGAAATCTAGAAACATGAAATTTTGCAAAAAAGTTCCTTATGTAAAGAAAGATGGGACAGCGGACGGATTTTTGAAATCTAGAAACATGAAATTTTGCAAAAAAGTTCCATAAGTAAAGAAAGATGGGACAGCAGACGGATTTTTGAAATCTAGAAACATGAAATTTTGCAAAAAGTTCTTTATGTAAAGAAAGATGGGACAGCGGACGGATTTTTGAAATCTAGAAACATGAAATTTTGCAAAAAAGTTCCTTATGTAAAGAAAGATGGGACAGCGGACGGATTTTTAAAATCTAGAAACATGAAATTTTGCAAAACAGTTCCTCATGTAAAGAAAGATGGGACAGCGGATGGATTTTTTTAATCTAGAATAATGAAATTTTGCTAAAAAGTTCCTATGTAAAGAAAGATGGGACAGCGGACGGATTTTTGAAATCTAGAAACATGAAATTTTGCAAAAAAGTTCCTTATGTAAAGAAAGATGGGACAGCGGACGGATTTTTGAAATCTAGAAACATGAAATTTCGCAAAAAAGTTCCTTATGTAAAGAAAGATGGGACAGTGGACGGATTTTTGAAATCTAGAAACATGAAATTTTGCAAAAAAGTTCCTTATGTAAAGGAAGATGGGACAGCAGACGGATTTTTGAAATCTAGAATCATTCAATTTTGCAAAAAAGTTCCTTATTTAAAGAAAGATGGGACAGCGGACGGATTTTTTTAATCTAGAAACATGAAATTTTGCAAAAAAGTTCTATATGTAAAGAAAGATGGGACAGCGGATGGATTTTTGAAAATTCGTCTCCTAAATAGGGGATGGGATTTAACCGCCTCACCCCTCGACCCAGAGGTTCGATTCCCAGTGAGGACAAAATTGTTTGCTCTGTTTTGGTGGTAGGAATAGTTGTAGGTCTGCCTGGGGCGCTTTTACCTTCAGCCTGATAATCACTTACCATAAAGTAAGATGAAGGTCAAGAGGTTCCCCGATGTAGTAATAAAAAAAGAAAATTGTATGCAAGCTCGTTATTTTTGCCTGATGGGATTTATCATCGGTCACACGGCTTGTATTATTTTGTAAAACTGCATGATTGATGACCGATGGCCAGAGTGACCAACAGCGCACAATTATAAAACTGTCCATATAGTTAACCAGATGCAGTAGCAACAGCATCGTCTGCAGTAGCATCTGATGATCAATATATCCCTGTACCTCGCTTCTGCCGAGATGAGATAGAAAGATATGAAACTCTTTAGTGGATTGTTTTTGTTTATTGCTTTACTTTGTGTACATTATTTCATCACCACTGCTCTCAAAAACGGTGAAGGAAAAAATCGTGAGGAAACCGGCATGTTTAAGAACCTAAAATTCGAAGATAGTTGACATCTACGAACTCGCACTGGGCCCGCGTAGTGGATTACGGCCAGAAGGAGGCCAGTATCCCAACAGTAGGAACGCTATTTGATTATGAGTATTCAGAATAAATATCTAGGTATACAGTAAGACCCGATATTTTTGTGATCGCTTTAATGGTTGATGCAGTCTATAGATATTATATTCAGTAACAACTCCTATCATAATCCGTAAATACAAACCCAAATCAAAACACAATGCGAATGATTCACGCCTATTAAGTTCATTCAATTGGTGTCTGTAATCGACAAAGTCGCAATCCATCGAGCAGTTCGCATCACTGGTTTAAAATGTATTGGTTGTTCGGCATTATCGTCATGTGTCGGCCTGCTGTCGCGGACAGGCCGAGAGAGATCTGATGGGTAACGTACAACGTATAAGTGACGTCACTAATTCGGGCTGTTGTGCTATCTCAAGCACACCTGTGCTGGTGTGACTGAGTGATGCCTAGGTGTTGTTGAGTCCGTCAAGTGTTCATGTCCGTACCGTTACTAATTCGGATGTGATAAACCCTATACAAATAAAAAAAATAATCTGATGTGATCTGAAAATGGTGTTGCAATTAAACTGTTGCATCATATTTTGGTAGAGATCTTATTGGTCACTTACCACTTTTTGCGATTTATTTCCGTGTGTATCTGAAATATTTATGTAAATCATATACCATCTTTTATTTTTCTTACTCCATTTACACAGTAAAACGTTGTGCGTCCCTTAAAAATTATGATAAATAATAAATACTGGAAATATTGATTAGATTCTTGACTTATATTGCACATCTTTTGTAACACACTCGGTAAAATCAAATAAATGTCATCGCACACAAGCACTAGACCAATTGGGATTACCTCAACTCAACGGCTCATTAATAACCAAAATTCACAAACACAAACTCAAAAGCACTTTTGAATTGTCAAGGAGTCGGTCAGTCACAAAGATGAAGTTAGTTCCACATTCCAAAGCGTAGTAGGTATTTAGAAGAACGGGCAAGAAACTCCATGGGCACTGTTTTAAGTTACATTGTTACAGTTACATCATTTATGATTTTCATAATTTTCTGTGATATTTGCTAAATTCTCGCCCATAATGTTCTATATGAATTACAAACCGCATTTCAAAATTGGTACCTATGAATTCCTGTTCGGCGTTGGTATTAATCCTTGTCAGTCGTATAGTTGATCAAAGTATGAAATGCAGTCAAAGGCCATGAAACCATCGTAGTTCACGAATCCGTAAGGATGATTTCCGCTGGCTCTCGTAATCCTGTCCGGTATAGTAGGTAGGTATTGAGTGGATTTTGATAAATAGAAAGAGATTATTGTGTACTTTTTCGTTGCAATTAGCATAATAATACTACTTAGGTCAGTGCTGAGATGAACTGCCGAAGAAATTACATCGGTGTTCTAAGGTTTCCGCAGACAGGAGACGTGACTTGTTCCACTGTTGTTGAGTCACGCCTGTCTGCGGGAGCCTTTAAGGTGGTACCTATCAGGAATAATTAAAACTTGAATGCAACTTTTTTTTTGTGCTGTGCCGAGCGTTGAAAATTTAACAGCGCACTTTTATTTTGGCATTTGTTTAAACGTTTTAGTGAAATCAAGAATAAGATTGTTCTAAATAAGAAAATACATATTATAGGTACTCAAAGAAAATATCTGCAATCCGATTTTAAATTCATAAGGTTCGATTTAAAGCTTTGTGCAGACCAGCGCGACTTTTCGCGCGACGCGACACCGGTTATTGTTATACCGTGAAGTTTTCTTAGAAATTGTATTGTTCGTGTCACGTCGCGCGAGAAGTCGCGCTGGTCTGCAAAAGCCTTTAAACACTGTTGGTATAGGTAGAGTAAATATATTTCTTATCTAAGCTTCATACGAGTCTTTTGTAGATGTTAAGCTCACAGTGATTAAATATAACTCACTAGCTTTAATACTGTGACTAATATTCCATGTTGAAATGGAAAAGAAAAACATAAACTAGGAAATGCTCTCAAGTTAGGTAAATGTCAATAGAAGTAGAGAGAGCTTTGCGATGCGCCCTATTTATACAGTATTTGCGTAAATCCGGATAACATGTTTCATATTTTGCTGTTAAAATTATTTAAAAGAGCTAGTATTTACAAATTGAAGAAAACAATTATGAGGTAAGTCATAAACTCATAATTTTAGTCTGGTTTAATTTAGCGTTAGATTGTACATACACACATCAAAAAAAGTTTGCGATCAGTTTGAAAAATCGAAGTCTTTATATGTTACGGTAGACTATTTATAATTTCTTCTTCTTTTTAGGTTATTTCAGGCAGAGGATTTCTATTTAAAATAAAATATAACGTAAACAGTTTTCATTGAAAAGTTAAATTTTAAAAATATATCAGCTTTTGCTAGTGATCACAAACTTTTTTTGATGTGTGTATATTGTTCATATTATGGTTTTAACTTCGATCAACAATATTGTTGATCGAAGGGTTTTAAATAGAAATAAATCATTGTACATTGTAACGATTATTCTTCTTCTTCTTCTTTTCGTGTGGTTAGTGGTTAACCTGGTGTTAGAGTTTTAAAAGCCGCCCATGGGGCTCTGACTTTGCTTCACATGCCCTCGAGAACTATCTCTTAGGCATCCGGTTTCCTCACGATGTTTTCTTTCACCGTTTTTGAAGCAAATGATAACGATAATGAAAAATAATGGTTTTAATAAAGAAATATGCATCTATTTACATTATTTAGGTATTTGCTAGGCAGAAGTGAATGGAAATGCCGTCCTAGAAGGACATAATTATACTGACCTTATTGGTGGTGTTCTTTAGAAAGGTCAGGTGCGTAGTACTCAGAAGTGCGTGAATTAACGAACGTTAACTAAGCAAAAGGAGTATGTAAGGATCGTAGGTCGTGGACTCCTGTAGTTTCTGCTTACCCCCATTGGAAAAAGGCGTAAGTTTATGTATATATGTATGTTACATTATTTAATAGATGTTTTCCTTACCATTAACGAAAGTCGTTTTTACCCGAATAAGGCGAAGGAAAAAGGAGGGTTATTATTTTGACCGGTATGTATGTAAGTATGTATGCATGTATGTTCATCTGTTACCTCATAGCTTCTAAACTACTCATTATAATTTGACAAATGACATATCGTTGGAAACGTCTTGATCGTCCGCTGGTTATACGAGTAGGCGATGTGGCATTAGATAAAAAATTTGAGTTACATGTAATCTGTTCGATTAACACGTGTGACTCCGGATTTTTAATGTGTTTGTGTATGATATATTGTTTATACCTTTTTAGATGACTTTTTTTGCCGTAGTCAACTACGGCAAAAAAAGTTTTAATTTTATAACTTTTATTTTCATTATTGTTTACCTCATTGTTTGCTTTAAAAGTAAAGTCAAAATATATTTTTTCCCGTGTTGATTCCATTGCAGAATAAGCTACCACGTTTTCTCCCGTAGGTATCGTTAAACGCAAATAAGGGATTATTGCATCATGCAGTGTATGATCCACAGTATGGTTCTCGGTTAAGGCCTTGGGAAGAAGTGACAGACAGTAAATCAACACAACGCTCGCAATATAATTTGTATACTAACTGTGTCTAAATAGCTGAAAACTCTCGATTATCAGGCAACTGAAAGTTTTCTGTTCCCATTCCACTAAATTGCTATCTCCTACACAAACATACACTATCTCATACACACATATAAATCACACAGGTATGTCCGTCCAGCCTAGAGTAATTTTATTTTTGGGAACCAGTCTCTCACAAAGGTTTTGCTATAGTTAATTAGATTAAGGACTTCCTTTCAACAACATTAGAGATGAGAAAAAAAATAAGTTGTTAATTTTACAACTACATTAATTAATTAATTGAATTTGTAATCTGTTGTGAATTTTATATAAGGGTATACCTGTATAAATAATTATGTGTTTTTTTTATATTTAAATTATTATAAGTAAAGGGCGACGTGGAAAATTACTTAATTAACGGAAGTAGGTATTTAGATTTCAAGCCATGAAAACCAATGCTTCAGTGTATCTACAATTTCATCCTTAAATCTTTGTAATGTGTTGATTATAGCATGAACTCTCCTATGTCTTGTTTCATCGTTCTGTTGGTCTGTGGGGACGCCAATGTTCAGCTGTAGCGGTCGTTTGCAGCTTTCGTTTTAGTTTATTTTCACAAAATGTGTCCTGGGATTTTCCATATAAGGTAACCACAGGTGGTGTGTCAAGTATATACGTAGATGAAGAAGAGACATAAATTAAAATACTAGAATTACCGACAGATAGAATAGAATTTAATAAGGGTTTCGTGAGTATTTGACAAAATGAGTCTCGTATGATACCAATTTAAAAACAAATGAAATAACAAACAAAAACAATAACTTAAAGAATCAAATATTGCAGATTTACCCCGAAAGTCTTTTATAACAAGAGATTTCGGTTGGCATTTCTAAACACTTTGGCCCAATTGAATAGCTAGTATCGAGTTCCAGCCGATCGCTTTCTGATAGCACAGTATCAGTTATTTTTACCGTGATCGGATCTCGCCCAATCTTTGTGGGCGGTCGATTCGCTTGGTCCTTCCTATACGCTTATTTGAATCCCCTTTCTAAGCGACTTCCTTTTCTGTGAGTGTCAGGTAATTATCTGTGTGGCATTCCAATTTTACGATCGAACGGTTAATTCAGTTTAAATCTCTTCGTCTAATACGTACTCGGCTGTAGGCAGTGCCTAATCCCAGTCCCTCGGAGCCAGTTCCCGAGTCTCGAGCAAGTTCGTCTAATGTGGAGTGGGACTCTTTATTTTCGTTTATATTCAACTTTCAAAGTGCTTTGATAGTCAGTCCACATTTTGAAGCTGACTAATTAGAATTTTAAATCTTATTCAAACGTACGTGAGCTTGGAGTTTAGGCGTGCAGCTTTTCATAATTAGTGGAACTGCAGTTTTTAATAGGCGTATAAAATTATAATGCATTTCTAATGAAGTCAATGTCTCTTAAAAATAAATTATCTCGTTAATGTTAGGGTTAAAAATTAAACATGTTAAATGATTTCCGTATCCGTCTCCATTAAATTGAATCGTCGTATCAGTAAATAAAGTTCGGTGCCAACTCATCAGCCGCAGTGGGCTGGGATCTGATAAAAGTTGTCGGAAACTTTCTTTTGCGATATCGCCACCTTCGTCATGTAAATTGGACAAGTTGTGGCCGACACTGATGCTTGTTTCATTCGTAAATATAGATTAGCTCTTAATCTGACCGATTCTCGCACAAAATTGTTTCCAAATGAACGGGGGTCCGAACACTGCGGGCAGGCTCGTTCGGGTCAAGTAGCTTTTGTAATACTTACGCAGGTACATTATAATTGAATGACGTTCGACGTCCAGGACATCGAAGGTCATTCAATTATAATGTTAATCATGCTTCTGTCCTATAAACAATGGAAGACTTTCATCATTTACTTACTCACTTACAATACTTACATAAAGAGGAGAATCATAATCGCGAAAAAGATCAACAATTTCGTTCAACAAACGCTTTTTTATTTAATTTTATCTTTTCCAAACTCTAATGAAAAAGCGTATAGCGGATCAATATTCCATTTTCATCTAAGTGAAAAGTTCTACTAAATCTCGCTATAATAAAGCGTACATGTCTAAAGCGCTCGATTGCCTTTAACGGATTCAAAGTTTTTATTGAAACGAAGGAGATCCAAAAAGTAAACAACTGTGGATACTTTTATCCTTTTCAACCCGGTTAACCCGTAAACCATCTCAGTTTAAGGAGGCATTAAATCGCAACTCAAACAAGAACCGTTACACTGAAGTTAACTCACATATTGCTTTGTGTCACGAACGCTAAAGCGAACCGAGTATGGTTGAAGAGATGCGAAGTTGGAGTGAGATGGGGGATGCCAGCTGGGAGAATGGGTGTGGAGGGTGTAAAAGGAGAAAAACTACATCGCTAAAAGTGAATGCGGTCGAAAGCCGCGCTTATTTTCAGCGCTAAGTGCATGGATTTTTTCAAGTGAAGCCATGAGCACGCTAGGTAGCTACGAGCGTCGCGCCGCCATACCTATGGGTTGCAGTACGCAGATGCCGCCGACAAAAGAACGGTTTATAACGCCGTATATGTCTATGGCACATTACTTCCAATTACGTGGTAAGGACTTATTGTAACAAGTGTCTGTCTGCGATTTCACTTAGTCGTGACATTTGTTATAATTTGATTATTTTCTTGATACGAGTACATCTAGATTTCTTATAATCTTCTTCTTTTCGCGTGGTTATTGACTAACCAGGGGCCAAGTCTACTAATTTATAAACATCACAATGTTCTCTCGATGGTGAGTTTTTGACAGATTTTATATGCCAAATCTGTCAAAAACTAACAATGGAGAGACCATTGTGACGTTTGTAAATTAGTAGACTTGGCCCCCTCTGGTGTCAAAGTATTAAAGCCGCGTATTTTTATTTATGAATTATAATGTTGTTGTGATTACACATTAAGGCTGGAGTTTTACATAAAAGATTGTCTTTCTTAAAGCTTCCAAGCTACCTTGGGCGCTCTAAGAAAGACAATCTTTCAATCATAGGTATTTTCGTAATTTTAATAGGGAGATAATTAAGTACTTACCTACCTACTGGTGTGGTTATCTTGCATGCACCATAACTCTACATTACAAATTAACAAGCCTGAAAATCATGTTTTCTATAATTAAAATTAAGCAAAACCTATCTGGTTAATTACACTAATGCGTCGCGGTCTATAAACAATGACATCGGATAATAATGCTTTTAACTTTTCATTGAGCGCCTAATTAACAGCTTATTAAAGTGCTCGGCTTTTACCCACTACACTGTTTTAGGACTAAAATACCTCAACAGGCTCAAAATTTGATAATACCATAACTAAGTAGGTACTAGAAGTTTTATTGCAGTGTGATATAATATCTACGGTCTCACATCTTGTAGCAAAAATGACAATGTCCAAGAATTAGACCTCATTCACACGAAGTCGATTCGTGTTTTTTGACGAATCGTCTTTTGTCACGATTCGTTTTTTGAAGTGAAAACTTCTTGAGGCGCGGTGAGCACTTTTTGGGATGGGTAAAAAATGTTAAACTCGCGTCAGGCGTCACGTGACCTGATCGAAAATTTGTAAGACGGAGGGAGAGTAGAATTTTTGGAATTGTTTTAATGGAGCTACAGCTTTCGTTCTTGTACTGACAGCAAGCCACATAAATTCCTGACATTTTTGTTAGATGGCGTTACTTAGTTTTCACTTCAATCGGCAGTCCCAGACTGCCTCGTTCTTTTTATTTTATTTAAAAAAGTGTCCGTGGAGTTTTTACCCGTTCTTCGCCATAGGTACCTACTACGCTTTGGAGTGGGCAACTCGCTTCATATTTCTGACTGACCAACTCATTGACAATCCAAAAGTGCCTGTAAATGTTTTGACTTTAATACTTTATTCATAACTTAATCAAATTTTATAAAAAGTCCTCTTGACTAGCACAGGTAACTATCAAATTACTTCCGAGCAAAATCAATAGAAAAATAAGACATCAGAGCATAATCGAACATGTATCTTTATGGACCACATCCCATTAAATGGTCTACGCACATCATAATTGTCAAGCGGAGCAATTAATGCACTGACACTAGTACACCTACATACCTTCATGCCAAGATCCCTTAGTAAGATGGTGGGCCGGATTCCAGGGCATACGCACGGATAAATCCTTGAATTAGGGATTATGCATCAACTGGGATGCAATGTAATAGGGAGCGAGCCTATTTCCATTAACCGAGTACAAATCCAGACTTTGGACTGTGTCTTAGTCCAGATTGAACACCAAATAACAATTTGCCTGACCGGGATTCAAACCCAGGACCTCATGCTCAACAGTAGCGTTTACAACCACTAGACCAACGAGCCAGCTTTTTATAAAAATGCGGCTGTTTTTTAGTACATTATGGTGTATTACGACACATACGTAACACAAACATGTTACAAAATAAAAGCAGATAGTCAAGTAAAAACAGCAAAAATACATGACTAAATTCTAGTAGCCTAAGGTTTTCATAAGTATATAAAGTAAGTAATAGGTAAGCTTTATTTTAACTAAGACGTAACACATTCATTAATTACAGTATTCAGAAGAGTAAAAGTATGATAAACCACTGTAATCTCTCTTATGTCAATACGGAAAAGATTAAGAAAAAGAAAAATATGGTTAAGATTTATTTGGAAGAGTCGAAGAGAAGAGAAGAAGAGAGAAGTCGTTGGGATTTTTTTTAAATCTCTTTTATGGATCTTACAACTTTCAGTGACATTGTGTTCTGTAAAAAGATTTTAATTGATTTTCTAAACTTGTTACGAAGTGTTAGTTTGCTTAGCGTGAGTTTTAATACCTACAATTTGTACTGAAACTGATCGAAGCACGCCGTCTAGTTACAGTAAAGGGAAACACAATTATCCATACAAATGGAAGTAAGTGAATGTCAATGTGAACGTGATCGAATAGATAAAAAAGTATCTGTGGAATTAGTATGTACTATCGCAGACATGCATATGTGGACACCGTAAGGACTATTCCTGCTTGCAGCGCTCGGACGATAAAGTAATACTTATCTACGAAAACAAGGGTCATGAGCACAGAATTTTGTTTTCAAAGTGGTTAGATATACGTGACCAGGATGGTACGAGTACATAACATAAAAAGACTCCCTCGGTTTAAAAGCAATTCTTACCGTCACTAGTAAGATATCCGTTAACTTTCCAGCCTATCTTCTAAATTAGAAGCGGAAACCAACAGGTTGTTTATTTTAAGTGTGCTTCGTGAAGTTAATTAGATGAGGGAGACCAGCCAAGTTTAATTTGTTCAAAGGAATTCGTGACATTGCCAAAAAAGTCATTATCAATGTTTTTAAGCTCCCACCTTGGATGTTTCTTTACAAAAAATAAGCTTCCTATCATTTATTCAGGGAAATGGAATACTGAAGGGTGGCTCTTAAATGGTGCTTTGTTTTTGTAATGTCTGATAGGTGCTGTTAATTTACTGTGGAATATAAATGATCTATTACACTGTTAAAAAAAAAGTTGCTAAAGTTTGCGGTTACCAACATTTGTGGTTACCAGTCTGCATCTGCAAAGTATGGTGTTGCAATATCTACTATAAGTCTATAACCCTTTATCACTTGAAGATACGACGCTTATTGATCGTACCGTATTCTTGAGTAATTAGGTACTCGGGACAGTTTTATGTATCGTACTTTAAAAGACTGTATCACAGATAGATATGAGCGCCGGTGGTCAATCTTTCGGCGGCGGCGCGCCGACTTTTTGAAGTCAGCGACGGCGGCGACCGCGTCGTCGGCGGCGGCATGCCCTTCATATATAACTAACTTAGTTAAAAAAAAAAAAATTTTTTTTACGTGTAATAAGATTTAGGCAGTGTATAGAGTGCCACCATTGGCACTCTATCCCTATCGGATAAAGTGCCACTACAGGCACCCTAGTAACATCGCCTCGGCCCGGCTCAAGTGCCGCAAGCATTGGATTGTCATTGTCACTGTCACTAAGTCACGTCACTTGGTATTTTGTTTGATTGTCGAGGTTAGATCGCTGTAAAACACCACATTCCCAAAACATTACATTCTCTTGTGCCTAAACGGACCCTGGCACTTCGCCGGCCGCTACCGCGGCACAGCTCGCTACGCTCGCTCGGCTCGTGCGTTGTGTGGTCACAGTTCTAACCTAACCTAACCTAAATAACAAGTGACAGTGACAATGCAACGCTCACGGCACCCTAGCCGGGCCGAGGCAGTGACACTAGAGTGCCACAAGAAACTCGCGGCACTCTATACACTTCGTAAGATTTATTATAAATTTGCCGTGACAAATTGAATTGACAAGATGAATTTTAAAAAGAAAAACAAAATTAAAATAGTCTGACCAAAATAGATCCAATAAAAACTGTGTTTGTTTGTTGATAACTTGGACAACACGGAATTGTAATGTCGAAAGACTTTCGTTTTTGTAAGCATTCACGAAGACGTGCGTTCGGTTCGGTCCGCGTGTGTTAAACTGGCTCGGGCTCAGCACCGTCGGCGCGCCGTCACCTAAGGTCAGCGGCGGCGGCGCAGGGGGAATCACGGCGGCGGCTGCGCGCCGGCGCGGCGCTTTTTCTAATCACAGAGCACGGAGACGGTGGCTTCTGCTAGAAGCGGCACTGTCAACACATTCCATACAAACCAATTGTTTCACCGGTTACTCGCACTACGACAAATGACGTATAGAAACTGACGGCTTTGAAGGTGGTCCGTGACAGAAATTGTGTGCTCAAGTTTCGGTGCCACTTTTATTATTTAGTACAGTCTTTGGCTTGTCTACAGTCTTTGTTCCATATTTTTTTTATTTTTTATAACAGATTCTTTATTCCCGTGACCCAAAGGCTGGCTTTTACCTTGGCCAGAGGCTAAGCATTGCCATACAACGTGGCAATGCCGCTAGTTTCTTGAGTACATTACCAGTCGACAGCGATGCGGAGGAATTTTTGGACGCCATATTGCTTGTTAATAGTTTTAGTTAGGTTAAGTTAGTTTTGGAAGAAGATATGTATCCATAATATTGTATCACTGTGTAGACACAGTAGAAGCCCATGGGCGGTATAAAAACTCTGACACGGTTAGTCATTAACCACACTAAACAGAAGAAAGAGAAGAATACTAGTCACAAAACATGATTACACATTGGTTACTGCTCCTATCAATGTGCAGCTTTAAGCTTTGTGCAGACCAACGCGACTTGTCGCGCGACGCCACACCGGTTATTGTTATACCGTGAAGTTTTCTTAGAAATTGTATTGTTCGTGTCGCGTCACGCGAACGAAACTGTATCAACAGTTAACAGAAAATAAATTGTAGGTAGGTACAGTACGACACAACTTAGATGTAGCATAAATTTGAAAAATTGCATTCATTCATTTCAATTTTACGAATGTATTTGGTTATATGACTTAACAAATGATTGCGTTTGCGTAAAGATCATTTTCACCTAAAGCAGTAATAAATATTGGTGATTTTGAAAGCGCACTCAGTTCCGATGGTGATCGGTTTTACGAATTTTGCCGATACTACATCTAAGTTGTGTCGTTCTGTACTCAAATGTATGTCAAAGTCAAAGTCAAAACGTTTATTGGGAACTAAGTCGCAGTAAGATGATTAAAGCTGTAATATAGGTATATCCCTACGGATATCACTATATCTCGGCTTCTACCATCTTACTGCGATATATACATCTATTGGAGGCTTACTGTTCCTACTGCCGTCGTGTTCTGTGAACTGCAGTGTACAGGTAATGACAGCATACTTGGTTACGTTACGACCCTATTAACTCGCTCATTTCCTAAGCTGTCCGTTAAAGCCTGTGAAAATGAGAAAAAATCTTCTTAACATTTTATATTGGTCAGGAGAAACGTTCGATTCAGTTTGTTATCATTTTGAAATCTATTTGGATACTGATTGATAATGTAATTTGAGATGAAATGTATGCGCACAATTAATGACAGCTTTTGAGCTTGACTAAATGTAGTACCATATCAGTTGTTATCGTTTGGTCCATTATTGTTTGTTTTTATTATATATTATATTGCCATATAATTGTTACTCTGATAACAATGTGCAAATGCTTCCAAAGAAGGAGTAATAGTCTAACTCATTTTGCTGAAGGTTTAATTTTTAGTTTTATTGGCAAAGATTCTGATTGTCCAACCAAATTTAATAGTCTGACCTCTAAAGCCTCATTTACACGATGTTTATATCTTGCCTGTGGCATACAAAAAAATTGAAGCAACAAATGATTTGCATCGTCTAAACACTGTTCGATGGTGCAAATTTTATTGTTGTTTCAACTTATGGTATGCCACAGGCAACTATAGGTTTGTGCAGACTGGCGTGACTTGTCGCGTGGCGCGATACCGTATTTGTTCTATAGTGAAGTTTTCTTAAAAATTGTTTTATTAGAGTCACGTCGCGTTGTCGCGTCGCGCCTGTTCGTGTGAGCCTTAAGTCGAACCGTGTAAACCAGTCTTTGGAATGGCAAAGCTTAAATACTGTTGTTTATGTCATACATATAATACCAGCCAGTCATAATACTCTGAAAAATTAAAGCAGAACAGTCAGTAATAACCCGTGGTAATAACACTTGAACTACGAAAATTACCTTTTCATCTCTCATGCTCGGAAAGTAGTGTTTGTTTGATCCGAGTAGCGGGTGGAAAACGCTCCTTCCCTCTCTAGGGCGGGAAAGACTCATAGTAATTGCTTCCCGCCCTAGGGCGGGAATGAATTTTAAAAATAGAACATTTGGTTAGGTAGTCTGCTACGAAACTTTTTAAATGAAAAATATCGAATAGAATAAAAACAAAAAAGCTGCGGCAGTGTTTCCACTTACGTTTTTGGTTTTTCCCCAGTTTCTTAATGAATTATCCCTAAAATTCCCTAAAAAAATATAAAAATTCCTTGGTTTAGGGAATTTTTCATTTTTATAGTATAAATAACTAGAAAACATTCATTATAAATCGAGAGAGACGAAACAAACCAACTCTAGGTATAATGCGACTTATTTCCGATGTCGTCTTTAGCCACAGAAATAGTACTATTAACATGGTAAACTAAAATTAGACGTATTACAATTATTACAAGTTTCAGGGAATTCCCTTTATTTAATCGGTGGTGCCATAGAGTAAAGTAGTACATCGGGTGCTGCCTAGTATAAACAATAGGGCTATCAACTCAAGTTAAATTTTTCCTTAAAATTCCCTAAATCCCTGCCAAAATAAAATATCCCTAAACCATGCTTATTATTGGCAATTTTTCCCAAAAAAGGGAGAAATCCCCTAAAAGTGGAAACACTGGGCTCCGGTCTTGTGAGGTATTTTGTTTTAGTTCACACTGGCTGTTCATATAAAACAGCCAGTGTGAATTAAAAAAAAATACATAATGCGCGGGACGGCCCGCAGTGGTGACGCGGAGTGTTCCATATTTAAAAAAAAACACAAATTGTACTAACTTCTCAGTTCATTTTGAATAGGTACTAATCATGTTATTTAATATCAATAACTATTAAACACTATATTTTACTTTCCTTATATTCGAAATGAAAAGTAGAGTGTTTAACTCGGGTGAAAGACATCAATTCCTACTCGGACTATAGCCGCCCTCGCTACGCTCGGGCGTCTAAATACCTCGTATGGGAATTGATTTCTTTCGACCCTTGTATAACAATCTACTATTACACGCACATACACATAACATAACATCACGCCTGTAATCCCCGAAGGGTTAGGCAGAGGCGTACGCATAGTACTCACACATTTCGCTAGTACTGTAAAAAACAGCAGCAGCTGTAGCGACAGTTGTGTTTATGTGGTGAGCAGTGTCATAATTAGCCTTTTATGCGCCCGGTGCGAGCTGCTGTAACCGCGCCCTTGAAATATTTTCTTATCAAAATAAATCTGGTCTGGTCATTTTTGCGCCCCTCCCCTGTGCCTATGCCTGGGCACTGCTGGCACAGACCTAGTGCCGTAATGGTAGCCACACACGTTACGATTTGCTTGCGCAAATTTAGGCTTGCGCAAGCAAATCGTTACGTGTGTGGGAAGAAATTTGCGCAAATTTCTAGGCTTGTGTGATTTTAAATTTTCGATTCCAAGCTTGTGCAAATTTGAGTTTGCGCAAATTTGCTTGAGCGTGTGTGGGGCATGTGTTCAAATTTCAGTAGATTTCTTTAACCTACCGAACGGATTTTCATACGGTTTTCACCTATGGACGGAGTGATTCATGAGGAAGTTTTATTGGCTGAAATATGACGATGAAGACGATTGAAGGTGTCGGAAAAAATCTTGTCGATTGGGAGCTTTATTGGCGTGCGCCGGGTACAATTCCGTAGTTGATCACAGGCGGCAACTGCAGGCGACGAGTCGCCGCGACAGGACTGGTTTCTATGTATTTTTAAGAAGGCGACGTGCCGACGTGTCGACGTGTCGCTAGCATCGGAAGGTACTTCATAGAAATTCATTGAAATCAGTCGTGTCGCGGCGCACATGGTTCGGTTTATTGTACCTACGTATATTTTTTTTTGTAGCGATTTTTGGTGACCACACACGTAACGATTTGCTTGCGCAAACTTAGGCTTGCGCAAGCAAATGCGCAAACTTAAGCTTGCGCAAGCAAATGCGCAAACTTAGGCTTGCGCAAGCAAATCGTTACGTGTGTGGGAAGAAATTTGCGCAAATTTCTAGGCTTGTGTGATTTAAAATTTTCGATTCCAAGCTTGTGCAAATTTGAGTTTGCGCAAATTTGCTTGAGCGTGTGTGGGGCATGTGTTCAAATTTCAGTAGAGATCTTTAACCTACCGAACGGATTTTCATACGGTTTTCACCTATGGACGGAGTGATTCATGAGGAAGTTTTATTGGCTGAAATATGACGATGAAGACGATTGAAGGTGTCGGAAAAAATCTTGTCGATTGGGAGCTTTATTGGCGTGCGCCGGGTACAATTCCGTAGTTGATCACAGGCGGCAACTGCAGGCGACGTGTCACCGCGACAGGACTGGTTTCTATGTATTTTTAAGAAGGCGACGTGCCGACGTGTCGACGTGTCGCTAGCATCGGAAGGTACTTCATAGAAATTCATTGAAATCAGTCGTGTCACGGCGCACATGGTTCGGTTTATTGTACCTACGTATTTTTTTTTTTGTAGCGATTTTTGGTGACCACACACGTAACGATTTGCTTGCGCAAACTTAGGCTTGCGCAAGCAAATCGTTACGTGTGTGGGAGGTTTGCGCAAATTTCTAGGCTTGTGTAATTTTCGATTCCAAGCTTGTGCAAATTTGAGTTTGCAGTGTGGGGCATGTGTTCCAATTTCAGTAGTTTTTTGAAGCAAAAACTTCTTTGGCGGTGTTGTGCACTTTTTTTGGGATGGGTAAAAAATGTTAAACTTGCGTCAGGACACGTAACCTGATCGAAAATTCGTAAGACGGAGGGAGAGTAGAATTTGTTAGTAACCTAACAAAAAGTACTAGTCTTGCATGAATTCAAGATAGTATTTCAATCATTAGACGTTGTGCACAATATCTGAGCAGAAACCTAACAAAACCTACTAGGCCTGCATGAATTCACGAGGATTTGGATGAGGCAGATAGATAGTTTATTACCTGGATTAACATAATATTATAGGATACTGTTTTCACTTCCATCGGCAGTCCCCAAAGACTGCCCCTTATGTTTTTTTTTATCAACAATCGAGATACCCATTGCTCTCCGTCTGCAAGCCCGCGCCTAAGTTTGCGCAAGCAAATCGTAACGTGTGTGGCTACCATTATGGTAGCCACACACGTTACGATTGGCTTGCGCAAATTTGCTTGACGTCGGTATTGACCACACACGTTACGATTTGCTTGACGCCGGTATTGACCACACACGGCTCAAATTTGCTTGTGATATCATTTCTGTTTAGAGACCGTCTAGGTGTGTTACGCGGTAATGGCATCAATTGATGACGCTTTGGCAATAGTAGGAGGAGGCGGAGCGCGCGAGGGAGAGACAAATGTTGCGACCTCGCGCCCCTAGCCGCCGCCGTAGGAGACGCCCTGGGCGTCGGGAATCGCGAGCCGATTTCCGGCCACCGTAGGCGCGGGCTTGCGGACGGAGAGCAATGGGTAGCTAAATTGTTGATAAAAAAAAACATGAGGGGCAGTCTTTGGGGACTGCCGATGGAAGTGAAAACAGTATCCTATAATATTATGTTAATCCAGGTAATAAACTATCTATCTGCCTCATCCAAATCCTATTAGTAGCATAACATAATGATTGAATACTATCGTGAATTCATGCATGCCTAATACTTTTTGTTAGGTTTCTGCTCAGATATTGTGCACAACGTCTAATGATTGAAATACTATCTTGAATTCATGCAAGCCTAGTACTTTTTGTTAGGTTACTAACAAATTCTACTCTCCCTCCGTCTTACGAATTTTCGATCAGTAGCTCTACCATGAGTTGCCATCGAAAATTTACTCGCTAGCGTTAAACTCGCTAGCGTATTAACGTTAATCAAATACATTTCGATAGTGTCAAAACTTGCTAGCGTCCCCGTAAATGATTTATATGAAAAGATATTGTACAGCGCCCCTAGCGGTCACAGAAAGAATTAAAATTTGTTCCAAGAGCACTATAGTTTTCGATAGGTAAGAAACCTAACGTAATCTATTCGATAGTCGCTAACGTTTTTCAGCTGTCACCATACAAAACGGCACCATGAGTCACTAAATCGACAGACGCTATCGAAAAATACGCTTGCGATAGTAGTTACGTTGCTCACTACCATTTTGACGTGTGAAACATGTTTACATTCAAATTATATACGTTTTTAGGTATATTAAAGGCAAAATAATGTCTGGAAGAGATTATTTAGCATGGAATATGTTAGTGGCCCCAAAATTTGGAGGCCAACGACTGGAAGAACGTAAATTTCAAGAAACTATCTTATTTAGTTCTCTTACAAAATATTCTATTTGCCGGCGACGCCGACGGGACCGATTTGTTCTAAAAGTTTTAACTACATAAGTTAATTAATTGTATAGTGTTTTATACGAATAATCTACAAAGATTGTAAGAAATTCTAATAAGAAATAAATAAATGCACAATTCCAAGAATTCGGCTTGCACCACAATATCCTAACGGATTTACTTACTATAAAAGGCGTAGGTACCATTTTGTGGGCAATTCAGTCGCAGTTCAGCCCTAGATAATACACTTAAATACGGAGCTCAGCCACCAAAGAAGAAACATACCAAGAAAAGCCGAATTCTCCGGAATCATTCAAGATAGTAAATCAGTGTTTTATTTCGCTGCCTCAAGATAGTCCTCATCGTGGTCACTGTGGGTTATGGTACCCAACCTAGGTACGTATTCAGGGGTCCGTGGTGGTTGTGCAGCCAGCGGATTCACCGAGGGTCAGTTAGCAGGGAGCGCACATCAAATATCAGTGGGAGATCGTCCCAGGTTGCCTGCGGTACTGTAGGTACCTCTGCCGCCCGCAACACTATTATTGTAAACATAGTTCATTTTAAATTTAAATAAATAACGCCGCGAATCACACATTGTCAACAAAATTACAAATTGAATAGAGGTAAATAGTTATTACCTATAAGGAATAAAAATTCAACAACCCCTAAATACCATAAAAAGGTGCACTAACTGCCAACCTTTCTATTTAGTCGGATTGTTTCATGATATTTATTGACTGTCATAACATTGTTACCATAGCGATACCTTATGTGTAGTGATGGGCAATTCTCGAGAATATTCTCCTTGCGAGAACTTTGCTGTTAAATTCTCGAGAACATTCTTTTGGTAGGGAACTTATGAGAATTTAAAAATTGGATGACTGTATTGAATCGGTATTTTTTTTAGACTAATAGTTTTTAGTGCATTGGAACGTTTTACGAAGTTTGAGTTTAAAATAAACTACACCTCAACTTAAATTCTCAGTAAATTCTCCTGAGCCAGAACATTCCCGAGAATATTTTCGAGAAAATTCTCATAAATTCTCTTAAATTTCCTAAGGTAGTAATGTTAAAGTATGATTTCTGTATTAAAACGAACTTTATGGGTTTAAAATAATCAGCATTAATAAAATGAATAAGAAAACAACATTATAAGAAAGGTTTATGGTGCAAATAATTAAAAACAAAATAACAATCAAAAATAATTTTGACGCAACTAAAATCGAATTTGATAATCGCGACTCCATGTGGTACTTGTTTGCCCTACCTTGGGAATTTTTTTTAGAGCCGAAGGCGCGCAGGGGGGCAGCGTCGACGTGTTTTGATATGGAGTTTTTCACTTTTTGTATGGAAAATATCATCATCATCATCATATCAGCCGAAAGACGTCCACTGCTGGACATAGGCCTCCCCCAAGCACCGCCACTTTGACCGATTCTGTGCTTCCCGCATCCAGCGGATTCCTGCGGCCTTTACAAGGTCATCGGTCCATCTTGTGGGAGGCCTTCCAACGCTACGTCTTCCGGTACGCGGTCGCCACTCCAGAACCTTTCGGCCCCATCGGCCATCTGTTCTGCGGGCAATGTGTCCTGCCCATTGCCACTTAAGTTTGGCAATTCTTCGGGCTATGTCGGTTACCTTGGTTCTCCTGCGGATCTCTTCATTTCTGATTCGATCACGTAGGGAAACTCCAAGCATAGCCCTCTCCATTGCTCTTTGGGTGACTTTTAGCCTTCTAATAAGGCCCATTGTGAGCGACCACGTTTCAGTGCCGTAAGTCATCACTGGCAACACGCACTGGTCAAAGACTTTCGTCTTGAGACACTGTGGTATGTGGGACGAAAAGATATTGCGTAGCTTCCCGAACGCTGCCCAGCCGAGTCGGATTCGACGATTGACCTCTTTCTCGAAATTGGACCTACCTAGCTGGACAGTTTGTCCTAGGTAAACATACTCGTCTACAACTTCGAGCGTAGCGTCTCCGATCTTTATGAGTTACCTACATGTTGAGTTTTGGGGGTTTTTTCCGATGTGTTTTGATATGAAATTTTTCACTTTTTGTATGGAAAATATGAAAAATATCAAGGAAAATTTAAAAAATGATTACCTGCATGTTGAGTTTAAGGGATTATGGGTTTTAAAAATCACACCAACACCTCGACATCGGATGCAAAAACAGTACTGTCTTTTTTTTCTTTTCTTTTGCTAATATTTCGAAAAAAGTGTGCCCTATCGCAGAATAATGAAAATTTCGACCCCCTTTATGAAACTCATAAACCCTTAAAACTCATCATGTAAGCAAACATTTTTCATATTTTCCATACAAAAAGTGAAAACTTACGTATAAAACACGTCGAGAGTGCCCCCCCACGCCCTTCCAACTCTAAAAAAAATCACGGGGTAGGACAAATAAGTACCACGTGGAGTCGCTATTGGTGCCGATTTTCTTGTCACAAATGCCTCACCAAAATTTAGTTTAATCCTGTCAAACGAGGATTTCCCATTCTGAAATAGACTAAAGTGACACAAGTGTGTCATAGTGTTTAGTGATAGTTTAGTTCGGTGTACAAGAGAATCGGCGCCATTTCCAGTCCGAAACTTAATACAGTAACGTTTTTTCGAGTAAAGTATAAATAACAACAATAGAAGTTTACTTTAGACCTTGAAATCGAAACTTATTGTATTAAAATTTAGCAATTTTACTTCCATTTTTAAATTCTCGTATATTCTCCGTCGAAAAGAATATTCGAGAATATTGCAGAACATTCTCGATCCGAGAATATTCTCCGTGTGAGAATATTCTCCCGACACATCACTACTTATGTGACGTTTTGATCATATGCCGTTCCCTCTTCTTATTACTGAGAAAGATAGAAACAAAACATAAGAATGAAGTTAGCTAGACGACCAGTGTGGAAGATTTCTACCATTTTGGCAGATTTCGCTCCAAAATGTTGTCTGTGGCAGATCCTGCTGATGATTTACAAAAGTGGCAGATTTTGGCAGATTTAAAAGACTTCAAGGAAATTCACATAACCTTATTAGAATTTTCCTTTTTTTTATTATTATTAGGTATAATAATGCATAAGAGAATTGTAAAATATTTTTGTTGATTAATGATATTTCATTGAATTTGTGTCTATTTTTTCCGTTTCCATGAAGGCATATTTTTGGCATTTTTGGCGCCAAGTGTGGCAGATTTTGGCAGTTTTTTTGCCCAGTCTGTGGCAGATTCGCCATTTATGAAATGGTCACACTGTAGGTGACACGATCTATCGAGCTTACCTTAGCGCCTGCATGAGACTCCGTAAAACTCATGGTGCGAGCATTATCGAAATCAGTTTGATCTACGTCAACACTTCCAACTCCACCCGCTTTTCATAGAGCTCATACGTCATGCCGCCATACATATTGGAAGTAAACCCTCCGGGAGGGTCACCGGCATTTCGTTTGCGCTAAAGTTAACCATCGCTGACGGTCTACGGCATTAGGTTTAAAACCGTATTATAAACAACTGTAAAACGAAGTTAATTTGTGTGAATATTTGTAACAGTGAGCAATTTTTTTATTGATACGAGTAATTAAATTATAAATTATAATATCAGATTTTACTATCACAGTTTATAATGCCAGCTGTATTCGCTAAGAAAAAACAACATTTTAAATGAGCCCACGCGAGGGCTCCCGGTATTCCATATGCGACTAGGTGAACCCTCCAGGAGGGCTCCCGGCACTGAACGGGTTAATACGCTAGCGCTAGCGAGTAAATTTCGATGGCAACTCATGGTAGAGGTACTGGTTACGTGTCCTGACGCAAGTTTAAATTTTTTTACCTATCCCAAAAAAAGTGCACAACGCCGCCAAAGAAGTTTTTGCTTCAAAAAACTACTGAAATTGGAACACATGCCCCACACACGCTCAAGCCGCAAACTCAAATTTGCACAAGCTTGGAATCGAAAATTGAAAATCACACAAGCCTAGAAATTTGCGCAAACCTCCCACACACGTAACGATTTGCTTGCGCAAGCCTAAGTTTGCGCAAGCAAATCGTTACGTGTGTGGTCACCAAAAGTCGCTATAAAAAAAAAAAAATACGTAGGTACAATAAACTGAACCATGTGCGCCGCGACACGACTGATTTCAATGAATTTCTATGAAGTAACTTCCGATGCTAGCGACACGTCGACACGTCGGCACGTCGCCTTCTTAAAAATACATAGAAACCAGTCCTGTCGCGGTGACACGTCGCCTGCAGTTGCCGCCTGTGATCAACTACGGAATTGTACCCGGCGCACGCCAGTAAAGCTCCCAGTCGACAAGATTTTTTCCGACACCTTCAATCGTCTTCATCGTCATATTTCAGCCAATAAAACTTCCTCATGAATCACTCCGTCCATAAGTGAAAACCGTATGAAAATCCGTTCGGTAGGTTAAAGAAATCTACTGAAATTTGAACACATGCCCCACACACGCTCAAGCAAATTTGCGCAAACTCAAATTTGCACAAGCTTGGAATCGAAAATTTTAAATCACACAAGCCTAGAAATTTGCGCAAATTTCTTCCCACACACGTAACGATTTGCTTGCGCAAGCCTAAATTTGCGCAAGCAAATCGTACCGTGTGTGGCTACCATAATGGTAGCCACACACGTTACGATTTGCTTGCGCAAACTTAGGCTTGCGCAAACTTGCTTGACGCCGGTATTGACCACACACGTTACGATTTGCTTGCGCAAATTAGCTTGACGCCGGTATTGACCACACACGGCTCAAATTTGCTTGTGATATCATTTCTGTTTAGAGACCGTCCAGGTGTGTTACTCGGTAATGGCATCAATTGATGACGCTTTGGCAATAGTTGGAGGAGGCGGAGCGCGCGAGGGAGAGACAAATGTTGCGACCTCGCGCCCCTAGCCGCCGCCGTAGGAGACGCCCTGGGCGTCGGGAATTGCGAGCCGATTTCCGGCCACCGTAGGCGCGGGCTTGCGGACAGAGAGCAATGGGTAGCTCGATTGTTGATAAAAAAATACATGAGGGGCAGTCTTTGGGGACTGCCGATGGAAGTGAAAACAGTATCCTATAATATTATGTTAATCCAGGTAATAAACTATCTATCTGCCTCATCCAAATCCTATTAGTAGCATAACATAATGATTGAATACTATCGTGAATTCATGCATGCCTAGTACTTTTTGTTAGGTTTCTGCTCAGATATTGTGCACAACGTCTAATGATTGAAATACTATCTTGAATTCATGCAAGCCTAGTACTTTTTAGGTTACTAACAAATTCTACTCTCCCTCCGTCTTACGAATTTTCGATCAGGTTACGTGTCCTGACGCAAGTTTAACATTTTTTACCCATCCCAAAAAAAGTGCACAACGCCGCCAAAGAAGTTTTTGCTTCAAAAAACTACTGAAATTGAAACACATGCCCCACACACGCTCAAGCAAATTTGCGCAAACTCAAATTTGCACAAGCTTGGAATCGAAAATTGAAAATCACACAAGTCTAGAAATTTGCGCAAACCTCCCACACACGTAACGATTTGCTTGCGCAAGCCTAAGTTTGCGCAAGCAAATCGTTACGTGTGTGGTCACCAAAATCGCTACAAAAAAAAAAAATACGTAGGTACAATAAACCGAACCATGTGCGCCGCGACACGACTGATTTCAATGAATTTCTATGAAGTACCTTCCGATGCTAGCGACACGTCGACACGTCGGCACGTCGCCTTCTTAAAAATACATAGAAACCAGTCCTGTAGCGGCGACACGTCGCCTGCAGTTGCCGCCTGTGATCAACTACGGAATTGTACCCGGCGCACGCCAGTAAAGCTCCCAGTCGACAAGATTTTTTCCGACACTTTCAATCGTCTTCATCGTCATATTTCAGCCAATAAAACTTCCTCATGAATCACTCCGTCCATAGGTGAAAACCGTATGAAAATCCGTTCGGTAGGTTAAAGAAATCTACTGAAATTTGAACACATGCCCCACACACGCTCAAGCAAATTTGCGCAAACTCAAATTTGCACAAGCTTGGAATCGAAAATTTAAAATCACACAAGCCTAGAAATTTGCGCAAATTTCTTCCCACACACGTAACGATTTGCTTGCGCAAACACAAATTTGCGCAAGCAAATCGTAACGTGTGTGGCTACCATAACACTGGTGGTGAGTGTGTGTGTGTGTGTGTTAAAATTACCCTTACTGCGTAGATGCTGTCAATATCGTAATGCGAACATGGACGTGCGTTTAAATGTACAATTACTGCGTATGAGGTAAATAAGAAAATTGATAAATGATTTTATTTCTATAAATCGGTTTTTACAAATACGTACAAAAAGTTTGTTAACATTTTATTTTTTATTTGGGGAATATATAATTGGTCCTCCAAAAATATATTAACCTTCTAATGATGTCCCTTTATTTAATAAATGTGCCTCTAAAAACTTTTAGCTTCTAATCTAATGATGTACGCTTTTTTTAACTAAATGAGCAATATTTGGATACGGAAGATATGAATTATTTCGATTAAATACATAATTATGCCTTTTTATTGTACTCTTGTATCGAGTGAAGGTCGCAATGCTTAATGAGGTCAAGGAGCTGATACTCAATGGAGTGAGCTGGAAGGTGCTGCATCTACATGAGCGACAAAACGTACATGACAGCGTTTGCCTTTTGTGAGTTTTAGATAAATCATTATCAGACTGAATTTTGTGCTGTCTATTGTGTATCTATCTAATTATAACTAGATATATAACGCCTTGAAATACTCGAGGCCGCCTTGAAATACAGGAAATCAGCGCCGTTGACGATAGGTTCGTCTGAAGTCGCGGTATTTAGTTGAGCAATAACCTATTCTTGCACAGATGCAACGCACAACTTAATTGTTCCTGATATTGTTGTTTGCTTGTTACAAACATTGTTATTTTTCCATTTTGCAATCGGCACCTTGTTTGTTTTCATTTTTTGTTTTCATTTTGTGTCACAACACATTACACAATTTATGTAAATTGTCTTTCATAATCAAGCAATAGACAAAATTTTGCATATATTTAAATGACTTAATATTGAATACGAGGCTTTTGGATAATTTGTAAAGGGGTACTAAATGTATTTTTTAAAATTAATAAACCATTTTTCTTTCTTCTTTCTATACAACCCAATTATATCAAAGGAGTAAATTATAATTTTATTGTTTCTACGGAATAGTATGCTAATAACGTCCTTATTATTAAGACTTTCCTTCCCTTCACATTGTTTTTCCCGAATTCTCCAAAGCTTCATTTTCTTTCCAATAAGAAAACATCATTTTAAAAAATGTATCGTTTAAGATCGTACCACTTTATCGGCCATAACAATACAATTTCGCCGTTTAAGGTAAATAAAAATAACGTGTTTTTGACATTCATAACGTTATTGTAGGTGAATGTGTAAGGGCCGCACCTGGGCCCCCCAACAATGGGGCCGCACAATACCCCGCGAAGTAAACTGAATAACTTTATTTAAGAACACAATAAACCACTTTTTACTAGAAAAGGTCTGAATTGTGTAATGCTATCGTGGGTCGGATTAGGGCATGCAATTATCCGCCCATTTTACTATTCGAATATTTCGGATACTGCCAGACAACTATTCGAATATATTCGGATAATATGGATATTTTGGATACCATTGTAAAAGAGGTAAATCAAACTTATATTAGTTTACAATCGACATTTTTATTACAAAAACTCTCCAACAATCGTATACTAAAGTATATCAGTTCGCACTAAAAGCAAAATCTGTCCGATCTGTCATTGACAGATACAAGAAAAGAAAAAAAAGAAATCCACGGGTTATCTACCAATGGTATAATAGATCGTGAGCTGGTCAAATGCTATCTTTGTTAAGATGGCTAGAACAATAGAAAGCACATTAGATGAAGACTGGAAGTTTTACAAAATAGTGCTTGGTAATAAATGGGACAAAATCACATCACTGACATTGCTAGATGTCAAAGTATCTGATGTATAAGTTGGAACAGCACAAACTAATAGCCACGAATGACATGTACTTTCATCGATTCCCTGAATATGAACTATTTTCTGTGCGTTTCGGGTCATTCAGTTCTCGTTATCGCGATTGTGCAGTCCTATCTTCCGTTAGACATTATGTGAAACTTTGAAAAACCCAATCCGGAAAGTCCTCTTTAGGAATACCTTCTAAAGAGGACTTTCCGGATTGGGTTTTTACGGTCCAGGCAGGAAACGAATTAATGCAAATCATGAATGCCGAAAATCATGATGAGGCCTCTGCTCCACATTCCTACTTCCCATATCAATCTGATTTTGGGTTGGTTACCAAAACAGCTTATTCAAGTGTAACAAATCCTAACCTTTTCTTTATGTTTCATTTAGCAGGCACTCTATTTTGATTCGTGAGATCTCGTCAAGCAAGACACAATACCGAGATGAATCTAGAGAACAACACTAGTAATCAAAGCCATCATTCTTGCCAATGCCTTTAAAGTAAATGCTTAATGCGTAAATGTTAATGCTTGTCAAAGCATTCACTGTTGATGGTAAACCTGCAGAGTCCTTTCGATCTCTTTGCTTATTTTCTCTGTTAAAGTAAATGATGTTTCAGTTTCTGCTGCTTGTAATCACTGAGTGCTACGTCATTACCATAGCTGTCGTCAACTGAAGTCGAACTCTGTGCAAAAGCACTTTAAACATTTTCTCTTCAAAATTTTCTCTATGATGAATCTACATAGTAATTGTGTCATTAGATGGATTTTTGAAGATATAGCATGAATTGTCACGATTGCGAATACCTATTTTATTAAAACACAACGTTAAGGGGGATGCGCTAAGATAGCCCGCGAAATTCAAATTTTCATTCGTCTTCTGCAATCTGCAGCTCAGTGTCAGGTTGTATGTTGATTAAAATATGATTCGCGACCGTAACAAATATGGTTTTACAGAATTATAATCATTAGAATTAGCAATACAACTCCTTAAGTTAGCAAAAGTGTCAAATGTCATGATTTCATGAATTAGACATTCAATACAGTTACATGAACTTAGAGAGTTGTATTGATGACTTTTATGATTATAAATCTATAAATAAACATTTGATACGGCCGCGAATCATATTTAGAACAACATTCAACCTGATACTGACCTGCAAATTGCAAAAAACGTAAGAAAAATTGAATATCGCGGGATACCTTGACGCATCCCCCTTAAATTTTATATTATCAAAAGGAAAATGGAACAAAACTAACTATCCGTATAATCCGTTTTATCCGGATAGTAAAACAAATATTATTCGGATAATATTTTCGACGGATATCCGGATAATTCGGATATCCGGATATCCGAATAGCATGCCCTAGGTCGGATAGGTGAAGAAAAAGAAAACAAAAAAACCTTAGGCAATTTTTTGCCTATTTCAGAAGAAGTTCTATTCAGACGGTTGTTGAGTAGTGTATCCTACATTACTTTCTTTAATTCCGCGCTAGAATGCTTTTGGATCAATATTACTGGGCTTTCAATTACATCTTGAAGATATCAGGCAAATTGTATTAAAGAGATTTTAGTTTTCTCGTTTATTTTCTTTGATAGAGACGGTATAGGTTGTTATTAAACGTTCCTGTTTTTATTTTTATTAAGAATGAATAAAGAATTCGCAAGGAATTTGCAACTCCTTATGTCACGTGCGCCCGTTTTTCCTCCGTTCGTTGAGCTGTGCAATGATTTCTAGCCCAGTGCTCTTCAGTTTTACTACCCGCGGGGAAGTTGGGAAGAATCGACGTTACTTCGCCGATAGAGAGTTGAAGCGGAAAACAAAAGGCAATCGAGCACTTTCCCACCTATTGGAAATACATCAGTAGCGAGGCAGGGCCATGACTGAGTTTCAGTTACAAGCGGGCATTTGATGGCGTTTCGATAAACATGACTTAAACGACTTTGATAAACTTTAAGTTACACTAGTGAACATCTTACTAATATTTAGTAAATAAATTAGTATATTTAAAAGATAGAATTCTTATATTCCTCGCGAAACTCTAAGAAAAGTAAGTAGATTAGAAAATAAAAGACAGTCTTAGCTCCAAGTACAATGTTGAGTTATTCAAAATTAATCGTAGTAGGTATTCATTCTCATTGTACTCGTATGCAAAGTTATTTTCAGTGTTTATTTTAAGTAAAACTTTATAATTTATTTATAAATTTATAATAAAACCGAAACTATATTTTTGCCCTAGATCGAAACATATTTCTTTCATAAGTATACATATATTGGCCTATACTAGTAGTGATTTGGGGTTAGGTTCGAATACTCCTTTGAATTAAATTGATTTCGCACCTCAGTTTCATTGCTCAGTATCGAGGTTGAACATGATCACGAAATGTTTCGACGCATTCAGGGGATTTCAATATAGGTATTGAAATCCCCTAATCCCCTATTCTACACGGTTCGAAGTTCTGTTTTCCATTAGGATAGGTCCTATATTTGGCAAGTTGTAACGGAAATAACGCGCAACTTTTTAGCAGGAATTGAGCCTATGATTCAGAACAACACATCAGAATCCAGTACTTACATGATGCACAGCAGCGTTGAATTTGTTCGTGATAACCTACGAACCAATTCAACGCTGCTGGGCATCATATATATATAACATAAAAAACCGCTGATCCATACATTCTGATCGTCTAGGCATTGCTTTTTTGTATGAAACAGCAGATTTTTTTAATAATTTAAGAAAAATATCAACGCTGCTGGATCTAGAGAATCATGTACGGAATTCATGGGCGTCGATGTCGTCGTCATTATGTACACCCTGTATATGCCAGAAAATGTAACGATAAAAGCTGATATTCAAAATATGATTCAAATTACTTCTGATACTTGTGAGTAAAGCAGTATTCTAAATCAGCCCATGATCTATGCTTCATATTTCATAGATACAAATCTTATTACAGCATATTACATGAACTGGTCTCCAGACAAAGGGTTGTGACATCTTATGACTGAGGCTCGTTCGTCCACTTCATTAAGACATGAATTATGAATGGAGGGCATTAGCATCCGCCTGGAGAGTACGTAACTATGACCACCATTGTTATGCAGATTGTTGCCGGACGTCGGCGAACCACCACCCTCCAATATGAGATGTTTGCAAACAAATATACATCGATAATAACCGCTTGTTACTAATTGTTCTTGGGTATGCAAATTGTGATAGTTGTCTGTTGAAGTTTGAAAGCACTTGTCTTGTTTAAGTGAGGTTACTTGAGTAAAGAGTGAAGTGCATTGACACTGCTAGAAGGACTAATTTGTATTTGGAGTTCAGTTGTTTGATTGTAAGGGTGTTGTTGGAGGTCAGAAGATTTGTTTTAAAATCAAGGTTTGAATTAGGTATTTCAAAAGGTAAAGCAGCTTAAATGTAAGATTTTTCGTACCGTTCTAATCAAAAATTAAAAAAAAAACAAAAAGACGTGTGGCACTCGGGGACTGCCCCGGCGAAGCTATTGCATAGCATTTTTTATCAACTTACGCAATTGTAAAATATTAACCCGAATACAAGAAATAGCAATGATGACATTGACAGGAACTGTTATTCACATTTATAGTTTTTAAAACTTGACACAACGTAATGGCCGGGAACATCAAACTAATAAAAAGGTTTTAATTTAACTATTAATAGTCAAGGATCATTCGTCTAAGTAAATTTGAACTTTATTGTCAAACAGTTAAACATAATTTTCAATACAGCACTCTCGTATCATTCGTCTAAGTAAATTTGAACTTTGTTGTCAAACAGTTAAACATAATTTTCAATACAACACTCTCGTATCATTCGTTTAAGTAAATTTGGACTTTGTTGTCAAGCAGTTAAACATAATTTTCAATACAAAACACTCTTTTCTTAAGTAGTATTTTCGTTACGAAATTTCTGGATTAGGTCTCCACGCTCAAGGCCCGCGATAGAAGCTATGCAATAGCTTAAAAATTCAAGATATACACAAATGAAATAAAGAGCTTTTCAAGAAGAACTTTTGCTACTAACTCGACTTTTGCCAATGAGGATGTTTACTGCCATTTTATCACGATAGGTGGCGCATCGTCGACATGGCCATTGAAAACTGTCAATTCCATACATTTTATAACCTATCATTCAGTAAATTCAAATTTTCTCCAAATATGCATAAGTGTGCTGTACCACGATGTACTAAAATACTTACTCCGGTGTTCATTTATTTCCCAAAGATACTACGCAAATAGAAAGTGGGAAACTAAAAGAGTAAAGAGTACTAAAAGTAACTTTGAGTATGTTGATTGGTAATTTTCGGCAATATGGTAGAGCTTTGGTGGAGCTATTAACGTCTGAGTAAAGTTCTACAGCAGGAACGTCAATTGCTTGGCTTTCGGAAGCTTGAGGGCTTTGATTGCTGAATTAAAAATTTCGGTCATAGATAACCTAAAAAATAAAGAATATCATTTATTATTAAAGTAAATGATCTCTCATTTTTCGTAAATTTTCCTACCATGAGTCAAGTAAGAAGTAACACGTTACAACTAAAAAAATACCCAAATCTAGAGCCTAGCACTAATGAAAAATAAACCTTACCTAAACAATAAAGAATACCATTTATTATTAAAGTACGGTTCTCTCAATTTTCGTAAATTTTCCTACCATGAACCAAGTAATAATTAACATGTTACAACAAAAAAATTATCCAAATCTAGACCCTAGCACTGATTAAAAATATTTTATTAGATAGAAGTCTACCTCGCAATAATGTCTCATTTCTTTCCAGTAATCCTTGCTCCTGGTTTGTTTAGGTCGTCTTTCAATTCTATAAGCTTCCAGGAACAATACATGTTAGCAATAACCATGGTGGATCGGTTTCAACACAAAAAATAGCAAAAACCACTAATGTAAACAATGCGAAAATTATTTGACAGCGGCCATCCCGCCGCTGGCGACATCTACGCTGAGCTTTGCGCGTGGATCCCCATTGTTAGTCAATTCGGAGATAGTGATCTAAATAGGTGACTACTTGGCCACCTAAGTTTAGGATAGTCGCCCAATAGCCATAAGTTATATATCAATGGAAAGCGTTTTTTAAGAGAAATATTTGTTACTAAAACGAATAAGTCGTTAAACGAATGAGTGTAATTTTTGAAAATAAAAATGGGTTTTTTGTATTTTTAGTTAATCGTAGTCTGGCCAGTAATTTTTTAGTCAACCCACTCGCGATATATGTTTTTATCACCAATTTAACAGATGGGTGAAGGTCGTCTGCAGGTCGGGTCTTAGGAAATCATAAAAACAGCGCTATATAGTTTCTTTTATCGATTTAATATTACTCGTTTTGAATGTAATATTAAAAAGCCGTGACCGATCTAAGAAACACTTCTGCTCAAAATCCAGAAAGATACTATAAAATGAACTGCAGACTCCAGTATCAGTTACGAAAATCACCAACCAAGAAGGAGTTTTCTGCTTTCCGCAGTTAGAATAAACACTACACACACCTTTATGTAGATAGTTCAGTGAGTTTACAGCACGATTTAATGTCAAAACGACCACATTAACATTTCGTATGCAGTGAAAGTCCCCTCTGTAACCTATATATTCCATTGAATGTGAAACTAGGTAACTTTTCGCAATAGTGGAAAGCTGCGAAGTTGGAACAAAGAGTTAGAAAAGTTGTGTCTCAAAAACGTGCAGTTTACTTCAATTTTAACTTTACAGATGATGGTGACACAACATAAATATATGTGGTTATAACAATAGTTTTAGGTATTGTGAGGGTTACAAATTATTTTTGTATATCCGTACACATTGCCTAATGATTTTAAGGAATTGTTCAAAAGCGAATGTTACTTGGTTTTTATTGCATGTTAACTACAACAGAAAGATATAAATAAAAATAAGACAGTTGTTGTTGATACAGTGATTTTCATTTTTAATTAATTCCTGCAAATCATGAATATGTTGGTGTGAACAGTTATAGCAAAACACATTCAGCAGTTCTGAAAAAAAAATTAAATTCTGGAAATATTACCCTCAGTAACGAATAAATAAGTTACCTACTAGGAAGTCATGAGGGAGAAGGTTAGTTTTCGGAAAGCGTCCGCCACTGTTGACCGCGTGCTGTTATAATACAGTGTGGGGATTAGGGTATCACATTATTTGAAACCACGTATTCTATACTTATTATTATTACGTATTTTAATACACAATTAAAATAATTAACATTCTAGCCGTGGGGCCTTTTTTTCGGTTTAGTATTTAACAACATTACACTTAATTTGTGATTATTAATAATAGTAACAATACCATAAAGATTATAGGTCTTTTTCTGCGAATGAGTCCAAAGTAGAGAAGGTTCTTTCACAAATAGGGCATTTTCAGAATGAAGCATAACGGGAATAAGTCCATAAATGACCTAAACCTAAAGTTTGTGTTGATACCACCGCCCTGCGTGTCTAGTAGTGCCTTATAAAACATGTTTTATTTCGACCCCGCTATCTGTTTTGTTTGAAAAATTAAATTTTCTATTTTTAGTCAAATTGTTTATTTTATTATTTTAACAGACTTATAACAACTTGTAATTCCCGCTGTATTATTCTGATAACCTAATCGCCACTCTGAATGGCAGGTGCGAGTTTGCGAAAAAGTTCTTTTGTTTTTGACCACTTGAGTGAGTTTCCAGGTTAACTTTATAGATTATAACTCCAAGGGAGGTATGTATATATAATACATATCTATGTATAAAAACAGATGTGAAGATGTGGCGATCGCGATCAATATAACTTTACAATACAACCTTTTTCTGAAATGTATACTGAGATTTTCTCACTCAAATTCTCAGTATTGAATCATGGAAATAATCTTTCTGGGGAATACAACCAAACCTAACAATACCGAACCTTTGTACCTCACGCATTATTTACGCGTCTAAAACTACCTGCTCCACAGGGGAAACGCAAAAACGTCACAAAAAGAGTATTCCCATATATTAGGTACACTGTATACGTAGGTCCCAGCACTTTAGATGCAAACTGTGACATCCAAATCGTGATACACAGGGGAGTTCCAGGGGCAGAAATGTACGTATCCGATATTGTGTTACCGGAACAAAGATCACTGAATATCAGCCGTGCGCCTAAACTTGGGCTTTTGACGGACTGGACAAAGACTTCAAAGGAAACCTCAGTAAGGGTGTGCCATTAATAAAATTGTGACTTCTATGTGTCTGTGCCCTCTTAAGGGTTATTGAAATGTAGTAAAGTGTAGCTAAAAGCTTTAAGCTGTTTTCAGACCAGCGCGATTTGTCGACAACGGTTATTGTTATACCGTGAAGTTTTGTATTGTTCGTGTCGCGTCGCGCGACAAATCGAGCTGGTCTGAAAACAGCTTTAGAGTTGTTTGCAGAACAGGAAATTATGTGGTCCTAAATACAAAATAGTCCTCTAACTTTAAGATTTATGGAATTTTAAGATAGAGGTTTTCGAGCGCATCTTCCACGGTGTTTGATTCTGCTATTCGTCATTTAAATTTATTATTTTTTTGCAGAGTTTTTTCTGAATTCATTCAAACCGTCAACTAAAGATACATTTAAATCTTCATCATACTTTATAAGGGTATTCTATTAAAATGATAAAATTAACATCCAGTATCGCACATTCACTTCTACTTACCATATTAATTCAATGAAAATTCAGCACATTTCATCGTCTACGTGTTACGTGACTACTACGGGACCACTGTTCCTAGCATTCAAGTTTCTATTCCACGTACATATACGGTACCTACGGTTGTCGCAATGAAAATAACAAAGCCTCAGGTAATTTCGCTAATGCAAGTGGTTACACCCTATCTACATCGCACTTACAGAGGCTTCGCCCGAAGGTACCTATTAAGAGGGTCGACACACGGCCGGGATATTGTCAGACCTTCGCCGGTATATTTTGACTAAGTGTTAATATTAAGGTGGTGGTAGATAGTTTGAGAGTACGAATGGTCTAAGAAATTGGGAACGGTAGCAGTATTGTGTTAAAGCAATTATAATAATTATTCAACCTTACCTCTCTGTGTCACGTAGGTCCTTAAATTGTGTCCAATATTCGTGGTAATTAAGATTTGTGCATCACAGGTTGAGTTGAAATGAGAGAAAAACAATGTCAAAAGTTTTACTTCGTTTATATTTGTTTCGCAGGCAATATCATACATTTACATAAGGCCAATAAGTAAAGAAACACTGGCTGAACGACAGATACACAATCCATTACCAGTTTCACAAACACAAAAAAAAGACAACGCATTCGCGTAAAATATGACTACGAAACTTCCACTTAGTATTTTAGATACAGTTTACAAATTATTTCTCATAAATTCAACAATATTAAAAACGTTAACAATTTACAAAATTTTCCCTATATTTTATAGCATTTCAGATTTACATACATTTTCATTAATACAGCTATAAAATTCAATAGATAACAAATTATATAAATGAGCAAATAAAGTTCTAACGTTTATAACCGCTTAGCTACGTTATATTATGTACATATACATTAACAGTTTATTATTTTAGATATACAATTATTATGACACTGAGTAGTTACAGTATGCGCGCGCGACGCAACAAAAATTAACTTCGTATTTTAATGAAAAGTATTGTACAACAGCAAGAAAGTATTTTAGAGAACCGTATTTGTGAAAAATAAAATGGATATATTACACTCAAACGTTAAATGTCCAACAGTAATGTAACATATAACTCAATAATATTATTTCCATACATTATTAAGCATTTACTTTGTTAATACAAGCTGACATCTGATGAAATGCTAATGACTATTAAGTAGTTACACTTATTTACCGTTCATTCACCGTTTGCTATATAACGTACTATACTTAGTACCATAGTCTTTAACCTAAACGATAAACACTGTCTTACGTCCAATTAGTAAGACACAGACACTTCTAATTGCCGAACAATGCTGAGCCATGCACAATTTTAAGACAAGCTCACACAAAAGAATTAGTTCAATTGTGTTATACGTGTGTACGTGACGAATTACGTTAAGATTATTTCGAAATAAAGGTTGACGAAGTAGAAAATTGATAAATTACCGGCTGATTTTTCTATTTTGTAAGTAGGTACATTCGTGTAAAGGGGTCAGTGATAAGGTTAAAATACTTGAAAATTATTGTTATAGCCCATATGTTTTAACCCATTTGGTGAATAGGCTCGTCCAATCTCATAGGATAATCAAACGATGTTTGTAAATAGAGCCGGATAAGTACTAACTGAGAGCAGTTTAGATGTAATATCTGGATTAAAATTAGATATCAGTAAGTACAACAACTTGAATATGCATTCACGAAAAAAAAATACAAATTCTGAATTTAAACACATGTAGATAAATGCTCGCGGTCAGTACGCACCTCTGCCCTTCACGTTTATTACCCGAGACTGTTATAAAAAAACAAGGAGTAACTTTTCCGATTTTTTCAGTCTTAACTTTGCACATGGCTTTAAGTAAAAGTTTAGCATGTGGCGAGGGCTAAGGTCGTTATTAAAAAGGTAGCGCTCACGGTGAGGGCGGATGCGGCAGCGGTGGCTGGCCCGCCTCCGCCTAAGAAGCCGGCATCCTCGTCCCTTGGGCCACCTTCTCGAAGCGGACCCTGGAGGCTGGAGCGGACGTCGTTTGTCTCTTCGATAGAGTAGTCACGATCATCGTCGTCGCGTTTTCGGTTTGGTAGCTCCATTTCTGTGTCGTGAATAAAAAGGAGTAATAGCATTTATTCACAATAATCGGCTGCCAAATTTTATGAAAAAAATATATTTCCTTGCGAAGACAAAAAAAAAATGAGTTAAATAATATATTTTACATGATAGTAAACTTAGAAATCAACATTTCTGCTTTCGTCTCCAGTTTAAACTTGGACGACAAACACTGATATGCTGCCCCCAATTACCTAAATTACGATTGGACACACAACATAGTCCATACAATCGCTTCTTGTCATACAAAGTTCCATTGACAATACAAAGACAGTATGGCGCCTCCTTTGTCCAAGACTTACCGTATAACCTAATGTTGCCTTCGGCGTCGCCTATAGAGTTCTTGGATATGCACTTGTAGCCTCCGAGGTCACTCCTCTGGATGTTTCGGATAACGAGACGCATCTGGACGCTGTATGCAGAACTGTTGATCTCAGTCATTTGGTATTTGTCGTTTGAAATTATCATTTCACCTGGAAAAGAAACAGAAATTATTTTCTTGTAGAGCTTTCATCAATTGTGAAAACAAATACTGGGTACAAAAATTAAATTAAATTTAAAATGCTTTACAGATCGCGGCACGAGTTGAACTAAAACGGCGATCGTCCTCGCAGGTAAAACTATGATTATACATCGACTGAGACCCGAAAATGTTTTTCTTCACATTTAAGGTCATAGCTCAACTTAAGTGCCGCGATCTGTAACACATTTTCGGGTCTCAATCGAAATATAATCATAATTTTACCTACGCGGACGACCGCCATTTTGGTTCAACTTACATGCCGCGATCTGTACCCCCCATAAAGTATCTTGCACAAACAACTATTAATTATGTTTACATAGCGCCAAAGTGTTTGGTTTCAGTTGATAGTCATTTGTTTCATCGCCCTTTATTCGATAGGCAGAAGCCTTTCCGTCCATTTATATTCGGCCACTTCCGACCATTGTCCGCCCGATATCGAATTGAAATATTGTTTCGGCATGTCGTGTGCGGAACAATACACTATATGCTCACATAATGTATCTACTTTGCAGTATGTGCTAACAGTAGAGCATTCAGTTAAAATAATATTCAATTTCATCCCATCCCATGTTGCAATGTCAACAAGCAAATGTTGATTTTGGGGCAAGTGTTAACATTATTCGTTCGTGTTCAATTTGTCAGTCGGAAAGCTTAATGTGTTTCACAAAACAATAGTAATTACAAGGATAAACTGCCGCTTTGCGATTGTTAATCCATTAATAGTGGTGTATGTCGCGACTGAATCATGGTTTGGGGGCATGTTGTTTGCCAATCAAAATGTGGGGCCTTGTTATGAATATTGGCTATTCATTTTGTACTGTATTATAGGGTTGATTTCCTATTCAGTGTGATGCGAATCGAAATTTCTATGTTATTAGTATGGTTCGCGATTGCGATCATACATCATTGCCCTGTGTGTAATTTTTTTGTAAACGTATTTAAAGACAAACTAAGTTCAAAAACTAAAACCCGACTACTGAAAAATCACGTTCGAAATCTAGACATAGGTACCAAAATGGTTAAATTTTATTACTTATGTCTAGATTTCTATGATTTCTGTGAAGAAAATATTTCGGACAGAAGACATAGGTACAAAAATGGTTAATTTTTGTACCTATGTCTAGATTTCTGGTTTCATACTTTTTAGAGCGTGATTTTTCAGTAGTCGGGTTTTAGTTTTTGAACTTAGTTTACTATCTATAGTAGAACCAACCCCAGGTCAATGATATCGAAAAAGTATTGAATAAAAAATAAAGTCATTTTACGGGATTTGTACCTAGAAAATCCGTGAATCCAGCGAAAATAATCGGTGTGCGGATCTAAACACAGTCAACGTTTTGAATAATAGATACGATGTGCACTGGTGTTTTTGATCAGAACTGTAGAATGGACATAGAGCACATACCTACTGTACTAGGTACCCGTTTATATGTTTTCGTAATGGTTTTTAACTGCATGCTGAAAATATGATTGAACATAAACTTTCTAATTATTAAGAAATTTTGAAGGTGCAAGCCCTGCATTCCTCGTTCCTTTTAAAGTTAGTAGGAAGGTGGGTGGATCCGCTAAGGGAGCCCGCGAAATTACGTTTTTTGCTATTTGCAGGTCAGTGTCAGGTTATATCTTGATCAAAATATTATCCGCGACCATACAAAAAATGTATTTACAGAATTATAATCATTAGAATGAGAGCAGTGGTGGCTCAATGGTACTCGTAATGGCTGCGATTTACGAGTTGTAGGCCGTGGGTGCGAACCTAAACAGGCACTTTACTTTGTGTAAATAATTTCTTCACCACTGCTCTCAAAACGGTGAAGGAAAACATCGTGAGGAAACCGGCATGTCTTAGAACCAAATATTCGAAGACATGTGACATCTACCAATCCGCACTGGGCCCGCGTGGTAGATTACAGCCCACCCCCTCCCGCAGAGAGGAGGCCTGTGTTCCAGCAGTGGGAACATTAATAGGCTGATAATGTAATCATTTCAATCCATTGTAGGTAATATATACAAAATATTGTAAAACATTTTAAAAGAGTGACGGTGGAGTTTCTTACCCATTCATGAAAAAGTCATTCAATGGAACAAATCTAACTAGAATTTCGCGGGCTACCTTTGCAGATCCACCTTAGCCGTAATGGGAGATCCCATACCCGTGTGAAGCTATGAAATGAAACGTTGTCTACAATATAACTGTATTGGAACGTTCCATAGTTTTCATATTTTTTAATGTTTATTACAAACAATACATTTTATTTTTAGTTCCAATATACCCTTTACATCGTACTTTAATGAAGCGTGTTAGTAAAATTAACTGTATTAGTTAAGAAAAAAACGTTGTTATTGAAGGAAAATTATCAAAATGTGTGAGTATATTCTGTATACAGCGATCCCGTTGAATATTTTGTCGTAAGCTACATTATTATCGTGGCGGGTCGCAATGCCTCGTTCGTTTTACATTAAAAATTGCTTGCATTCTTCTTGCGTCGCTTTATTTTGTGGGCGGCTTTTTTATTTTTTATTGCCAGTCAGTGACCATGGTTTTCTGGTATGCAATTTAAAGGTTATAGGCATTTTAATTATAGAATCCACTTGGTTGTTGTCCTTTCTTGCATTGTAATCCGGGGTGTATTAATTTGGCTATTATACGAATCGGAATTACGATATTTTTCGTTTGATGGTTTTTAGCTACCCAAATGGCCTACCCAAATGTCCTTTCTTTGGTATTGTTCGTCGAGTCGTTGAGCTCCTTAAGCTCTTGAGTTGATCTACACGATTACTGACAAATGCGTGCATTGACTGGACAGGTCCACTCAAATCTGTATGGTTCTTTCCTCAAAAGACCATTTCAGATACAAATCTACATGATCCTCAAATGATCTGACCAAGATTATTTCTGGGTTTTTTATTGAAATTAATGTATTTTATATACTATACAATGACATGAATATTTACTTTTTAAAGCAATATATTCTTTTAATTACTTATTGTGAATGTGAAGATTATGTGGGTCATTCCTTTCATTTATACTTTTTTTGTTTTCTCTCTGTTAGTTTTTATCATGGTCTGGCAGCTTGAGTAATTTATGCGGCCTATCCAAATGTCCTTTCTTTGGTATTGTTCGTCGAATCGTTGAGCTCCTTAAACTCTGAGTTGAGCTGCACGATTACTGACAAATGCGTGCACTGACTGGACAGGTCCACTCAATCTGTGTGGTTCTTTCCTCAAAAGACCATTTCAGACACCAATCTACATGGTCTTCACATGACCAAGATTATGTCTGGACTTTAAAAGAGACTGTGACCTCTGAGTTTGTTTCGGCCTTTCTTCTCAGAGTAGTCAGATAGGAAACGCCGGCCTCATCTAGTTAAAAAAATATGATTGACGTGTAAAAGTGTTTGTACAGACCTATTTACAGAAATAAAATCATTTATCAGCTGTGATAATTCTTATTTTGCTCTCCTAAAAGTATTATTGCACGACTCGTAATGCGAAGCATTAGAGTGTGCTCTACGATCGAAAAAATATTTTTGCCCCATTTCTGTAACTGTTTTTATTGTTACACTCCTGCTAGTACACAGAACCTACTTAATTTATATACCATTGTATAGATGATTAAATGGAGATTAATACTGTACTTTTTAACAATTGATTTAATGCAGCAGAAATGGAAAAAGCATAAAAATAGTTGAAAAAAATTTCCTGTCCGTCAATTTATGAACCCTGAAAACATTGTAGCTTGCGATAAAATCAATTAATTGAGTCAATTTTTTTTATACATTCGTTTCAGCCGTAGAAGGAACCCTATTGAAAATGGCTCTTTTATTCAAAGTAGTTTAATTATAATTAATAAAATACTAACTAAAATATAATATCGTTAACTAAATATTTTCAATCATTGTCTTGACGTGCGTAAGTTGCCTAGCAACCGCCAAGTAAATATCTTTGTCAGTCGTTGACATTACGACTTCATGAAAAGTGATAAATTGTTCATTTTTAAACTATGTTTTGAATTTCTTTTTCGTTTATGAATGAGTGATAAGTATGAGGCGTGCACTTTTGGATTTTCCAAACTATTAATTTATTACTCTAATATAATGATTGCGCCTCTTTTTGAGAATCGCAAATAATTTGTATTAGGGGAGATCTTTGCCCAGCAGTATGAAAAACAGGATTCGCAGGTCAGTGTCAGGTTGTATCTTGATCAAAATATTATTCGCGACCATACAAAAAACGGTGAAGAAAAACATCTTGAGGAAATCGGCATGTCTTAGAATCAAAAATTCGAAGACATGTGACATCTACCAACCCGCATTGGGCCTGCGTGGTAGATTACGGCCCACTCCCTCTTACAGAGAGGAGGCCTTTGTGTAAATTATTTCATCACCACTGCTCTCAAAACGGCGAAGGAAAACATCGTGAGGAAACCGGCATGTCCTAGAACCAAACATTCGACATTCAAAGATATGTGATATCCACCAACCCGCACTAGGCCGCAGTGGTGAATTATGGCCCACTCCCCCTCAAAAAGCGGAGGCCTGTGTCCCAGCAGTGGGAACATTATAGGCTGTAGGAATAATAGGTTAACTGAAAAAAAAGTAATACCAAAAAAGTAATACCAAAAAATACTAAATAGTCAAGTAACAGCGACCAACTTGGATGTGGCGCTCGCTCGGCTCGCGCGCGGTTCGGCTCAGTTCTAACCTAACCCAATTGGTCGGGGTGCCCCAGCTTAGTTACTGCGACCAACTGTGAGAAAAGGCCAGAAAGTTAAAAAGAAGATCAATTATTTAAAAAAGTGTGCATCATTACACGCGCAAAAAGTTTTTTGAGGTTCATTAAACATAAAAATGTGTCCATCATTGAAAAGTCAATAATAAGTTTTGAAGATCAGTTAAATACTTCCCTTGGTAGTAAAAACTAAGCTGATAGTATGTCACTTGTTTGTACAGAGGATTATTGGTTCATGGCAAATAGTGCGTCCGCATTGTGTAGGTATTATATTTGTAAATGTTTAGTTTTGCTACTTTGTTTATTTGCAAAACAGCAGCAAAATATTATTGTATGGTACCTGTGTAGGTATACAGTGATATTTTCAATCATAGATATAAAATTATAGTAGCTAGCGTACCATGCGTCATGTTTGTGAACGGGCCGCGCCGTCAGTAGCGACTGGTCATCTCTTAGCTGCCACGGCTTATTTTAATTTATTTCTTTAATTAACTTCAACATGAACGATGTAATCAATATTTTGTAACCATATTTTGATTTAAAAGAGTGTCCGTATAGTTTCGCCCGTTCTTCTCCATAGGTACACACGGCTACACATAAAGCTATACATTTCCAGTTTATGATGATTTCGCATTGTATAGGATTTCTGTACTATGCAAGGTCAGCTTATACTGGAAATATATAGCTTGATGTGAAGCCGTGTGTACCTATTACGCTTTGGAATGGGCAACTAACTTCATCTTTCTGACTGACCGACCCCTTGACAATTCAAAAGTGCCTGTAATTGGTTCATTTGAAATGAATAGTTTGAGTTTATCGATGGCAAAAAGTTTAGGTATGTAATATGTTTGGCCCAAAATTCAGGCGAACTGCACTCACTGAAGCCCTCACAAGTTTAGTAGCTGGCGATTTAAGATTGAAAAACGTGTGTGTGTGTGTCTTCATGGCAGGATGCACTGACCAATGCATGCAGGTAATCTCTAGGTGCTATATTATCACAAAGTTTCTCTCTCATTCAATATTCAGTAACTACCAACTTCGCAGTAATATAACGCGGTGAGTTCGACGTCGGCGCCGACTTGATGTGATCGTTAATCACGCCATAAGACGGTGGCTCTATTACACACTGATATACCCCACGACGGTTGATCTTACTTCAATTGACGGTGGCTTCATTTGAGGGTTAAACTGCTTTCGAATATGCTTATTCTAAGCGATTATACAGTTAGGAAAATTCATTGTTAAGGAAGACACCGTACGTCAAATTGCCGTGTTGTACCCATTCCATAACTGTCAAAGTATGACAGTTGTGATTTAAATTGGTAGTCTAGTTTGCTTAAAGATTTTTTTATAGAAATAAATGTAAATTATTAATGAGTAACAAAATTAGAATAATATTTTAAGTTACCCTGTTCAATAATTAAACATAGCTGATTCTATTACCAACACAACTTTATTCTTTGAACATCTAAAAAGTACAAAATGGGGACGACATTTATTTATTTCCCTGACTTTATTTACAATTTAAATTTCGCAACTGTCTTGAATAGAATAGAATACTCTTTATAATGTAAACAGCATGTTCCAAATGTCGTAAGTTCGAACACTAGCAGGCGCTGTACTTTGTGTAAATAATTTCATCACCACTGCTCTCAAAAACGAAGGAAAACATCGTGAGGAAACCGGTATGTCCTAGAACCAAAAATTCGAAAACATGTGACATCTATCAAAACGCACTGCGCTCGCGTGGTGGATTACGGTGATGAGAGCAGTGGTGATGAAATTATTTACACAAAGTACAGCGCCTGCTAGTGTTCGAACTTACGACATTTGGAACATGCTGTTTACATTATAAAGAGTATTCTATTCTAGTATTAGAGTATTTTATGTTTCACGCATGCTGGTACACAGACCTCCTCTCCGTGACAGGTCACGGAGAGGAGGTCTGTGTACCAGCAGTGGGAACATTATACCTACACCATCATCATTCATCATTCTCCTGCCCTTATCCCAATTTATTTGGCGTCGGCGCAACATGTCCCTTTTTTCCATACTTCTCTATTACTCCTCATCTCGGTATTCACCCCGTTTCTAGCCACATCATCTTTCACACAGTCGTTTCTTTGGTCTTTCCCTAGTCTTATAGCCATCGACATTCATACTCAAAACTTTCCGATATTATACTGATATACTACACAAATGTAAAAAAATAGGGTGACATATGATAGTGGTCAGCGGTCTTATCACTAAAAGCGATCTTTTAAAGACAACCTTTGAATGAATTAAAAGGAAGGACAGGAAACTCTGCATGTAGTCTGAGGTGTACCATTTACTAGTAATAGTCCCGTACTATTTAGTTGAAATCCGAAGAAAATAGGTGGCAAATAGCTGAGATTTTGAGTAAATTAATTATTCAATGAATTAGTGCGTCTATTCTGCACGATGAAAGGTCTTAGGTCTTGGCAGATAGTCTTAAGACGTGTGAAAAGTGTATGTCTAGAGGTCTAATCAAGATGGATGGAACCAAATTATTAATTAAAGGAAGGGGGGGGGGGGGGGGAGAAAATCACTGCCCATTCCAAAGTTGCCTGGAAGAGATCGCAGTAAGCAATAAGGACGCCAATTGTATGTTTTATAGTTTTTAATTTATTTTTATGTAATGTTTAGTCTGGTATACAATAAAGTATAAAAAAATAAGGTGGGATTTAATCACCATATGTAATGTAGCATACCATAAGTTTCGCAACAGTAACGCCGGCAGCACACCTCCACCGCGAAACCATAGCAGCGAAACCGCAGTAGTTCAATTCAATAGACTCGCGTCATGTTCCGCTACTCCAATCGGATGCGAGTAGTGGAAATTGATGCGAGTCTGCTATGGTTTCGTAGCGGTGGTGTGCTACCGGCGTGAACGTTTTACCGTCTAAACAGTATTTAGACGATGCAAGTCCGTCGTTGCTTAAATTTTATTGTAAGCCGCAGGCAAGAAAGTGAAAAAATTGTGACATTATTGACTGCAGTTGACTTGCAGTCTGTAGGTATACAGTTTCATTCCTTAGGGAAACCGTACACAAACAATACCTTGAAAAAAACAATACTAAAGGAATGTACACAAAGCATCTTCATGATTATATATTATTCCCTTGCGAAGGGTAAAGGTGTCGCTCTAATCATGAAATGGCATTAATTTATTACTGGGGTGAGTTCATTGCATTAGTTTAGTTCGAAATTAACTTTATTTATTTAACGCTATTGCAGCAGTTGTATGTGATATCAGCCATTTTGTTTTTGTGGTAAGGTCTCTTAGGAAATGCTTTTAAAATTTAAATTAAATTAGAAATAGGGGAAGTTCTAAACTGAAATTATTGTTCTGAATAGTTTATATTTTTGACATAATATTAACTAGGTATAGGGTTCTAAGATGCAAAAAAAATACCGGGTTACTTTTTTAAAATTAATATTATAATAATTAAAACTGTATGTGCATGCTAGGAATAAATCATTTTTTAGAAAAACTAGGTCTCGACTAAGCGTTTTCAAATTACAATAATTGTAAGATTTCACGATGTTAATATAAGTTTGCAACGCATACGCAACTAAATCACAAGCATAAATTAATATCCTTAATTGTTCAAAATTGTTCCGTACCGAACAGAAATTGGGGCTTGAACACTAGCGCACTATTACTCCTGAGGCGCTATCATATGTTAGAACTCAACGCATTACTGTTGTAATATTGCTCAGCAAATGGTGGCAAAACATCAAATGTTATTACTGCTCTGAACACAGTTTAACTATTAAGATTGAGAATAAATCTTTAGTAATACATGTTTATTATAAGTCAACTTGGGAATTGCACTGTGAAAGTAATAATATCTTTGTTAAGGAAACCTTAATCGGAACTGAAATATCTGGTATTATTATTCGGGTTGACTTGACTCGGGCCAAGCTGTCACTAACCCATAATTTCATCGTGGTAGATATATTATACGACCGGCAAAGTTGAAATAGACAGTCATTAACAGTCCCTAGAACGCAGTGTAAAAAAAACTTCGTAAGAATTAAAATTACTAAAAGCAGACTGCAAATTAAAATTATATATATATATATATATAAACTCACGCCTTCTTCCCATGGGGGTAGGCAGAAACTACAGAACGCCACTTGCTACGATCCTAACATACTCCTTTTGCCTCGTTTACGTTCATACATCTGGTCATACACGCTCGCCGGTTGCGAATACTTCGCACCTGTCCTTTCTGAAGAACTTTTGAATAAGGTCAGTATAATATGTCCTCCTAGGGCGTCCCATCCCGGCGTTTCCAGTCACATCTGCCTTGTAAATACATTTTGTTAGCCGCCTTTCATTCATCCTCTCAACATGACTAAATCATCTCAGAATGCCCTTTTAAAAAAAAAAAATGTTTTTAGTTTAAATACATAAGCTCACGCCTTCCTCCATGGGGGCAGGCAGAAACTACAGAACGCCAGCTGCTACGATTTTTCCTTAATAGGTTATTTACAATTTAATTATCCTTCTAAATATTCAAGTTATTTAGAAGGATAATTAATTAACTTGAATTAAACAATAACTTTAATCAACACACTAATAGCGACACGATCACAATAGCTTCATTAATAACTGCGGTCAAAGCCGAAGACATCGAGATCTGTCAAGAGACGTGGCTTTAGCGCTTGGGCCGGCAGACCACAAATCTGCGGCGACCGGCTCGCTCTGATGCAACTGACACCTCTACGGTGGCCAGCCGCCACTGACACGCCCTCTTTTGTTTATTGTTGACAATTTGTTAATTAATTGTTAGTTTACAGCATTCAATTGAAGGCGTATCGAATGGTAATGAATAGACGATGATGTTGAGAAGTTGAAGTGAAGATTAATTGTGTATTGCGTTGAATAGTTTCGCTTTGTTTGCGTTTGGTTTGCAATGATACCTATTGTTTCTGTGTTTGTGTGACGTTTTTGGCTGGTTTTCTTTTTGGTTTATACTATTTAAACTTCGAAAAATGGAACGTGTCTGTCTTCTTTATTATGCGAGTATAACAATACAAAGCCTATATTCATCGCAGAATTTAAACGGACAATGATATATAAATTGAAACGAAAATGTTTCGTTAAAAGCGCCATCGAAAAATAACCGGTACATCACGACGATAAAGTAAGCAATTTTATTTAAATAAAACCCGATTGAAATTACAACAAAAAGTTGTCGCAAGGCCTGGCTGCGAATGGCGGACACTCCCATTCCATGTCCGGTGCGGCCGGCACGCCGCTTGTCCCATCTCGTCACGCCCGTGTATTACCTAATTTAATTTGTAGTCCCCGCAATTTATGGGCCGCAGAAGAGCCGTCTACCCCCTCTGTTTGTTAGTAACGGTCCAGACATATGTGCCGTACGTCACTTCAGCATTTGATTGTTAATTGCTTTAAAAGTTTCTGCGTTACACAAGGTGTTAACGACTCGAAAAATTCAGAAAGTTTGACGCTAACAAAGCTAAAACTCGCAATTTGCTTTAAAAATCCAATAAAATACGTTTTATGGCCGTGCATACAAAAAATATTGAATATTATCGAAATAATGAATATTAATATGCCATAATGAATATTTAAATATGCAAATGCGTGAGGGAGAGCGCGAGAGATCAAAAGCGTGAGCCTCGAAATGCGATCTTATGGAAAATGTTTTTGCATTAGTTAATAATTAGGTAGTGTCTATGTTTTCGGAATGCTATTTTTTACTCGCTACGTGTTTTCATTTGGTTGGGATAGAAAACTAAAACTGGATAAATCCGTGGCGGTTTAGTTTCGGCGAGTAATATTTGAAATTGAATTTAGATTTGTACGAATATTGTGGTATGTACGTGAGAGTAAATATTGTGACTGTAGCCTAAAGCAATTTGAAGCGGGCGGGCCAGCGGTCTTTGTTGCATATCGGGCGGTAATAGAATTTGGTCCGCTTTTTGCGCGGGTGGTCGCCCCGACCGCGTAATAGCGAGCTCGGTTGCCTTTGTAACTGCATCTAAATCTGCCTGCACTATACGTCAGCCTGGTTAGGGTATAACCAATTATTTCGTTTAACCTATAGGTTAGGGATTTGCGGTGTGTTTATTTCCTTTGAAGACATTGAGGAGTATAGAGGATAAGGTTTGATGTTTTTGTGCCGTATTATATGGTCTGTGTGTTCTATAAGTACCTTTTATTCCTTCTTTTTATTTAGTCCTTGAAAAATGTTATTTGATATTATTAACGTAGCATGATTTTCAGTATTAGAATAATATTAGAGCTAGGTCGGTAATACCTGAAGATTAGCACCCGTATTCTATGCAATAGACAACATGCGGCACAGATCTAAACTAACTTTCTATAAATGTGTAAGTTCAAATAGAGTAGAACAATTACGTGAGGAAACTTATAGGTGAACTGGCGTGAGTTATAAGTGAAACAATGATTTATAATATTTTCAAGCCCGATGGTATTTCCCATCTGCAAAAATGACGAACTTCAATACAAAATTTCATCCTCTATTTTTCCTAAATACAAATTCATTCAATAAAAATCCCCGGGGGATGATTTTTCAAAAATTCCTGTTCGTAAGGATCACTTCCGTTTTATAAGAAACTCTTGTGCAAACACGCTTGTAGACCCTGCGGTTTAGGTAATGCTTTGTTTGTCCGTGAGCGAGTTTAAAATGTAATTTAGTACATTTTACATGAATAAATATCATACTTTAAGAAGTTTTGTCTTCGCCACTTTTCCAGATAATGTTGTTCAGTCACGTAGCAGTACCAAGAATTTCCTGTTCAATTACTACACTCAATCGGGAAAAAATCGTTTCAAAATCTCAATTTCTATGCGTCTAACTTTCAGCAAACTCTGCCTGCAGTCGCATAGGACCGCATAAACTGTTCGATTAGACCGACAAAAAATATAAGTTTAAAGACCGCACTGCGAAAAAGTTTTGCTCGTTTTATCGGGCTTTGGTCGAGGACCGTTCACACATGTCGCGGCATGCGGTGCGGTGGCGGGCGGCAGATGACTGCGAACGGCACAGGACGGCACTGGACGGCGCCGGACGGCCCGCAACCCGTAAATCCATTCCTAACTCGACTTTAGTGGCCGGCCGTTGTCCGCCGACCGTGCCGGCTGTTTGTTGCAACGCATTATCCACTTGAAAACTAGCGCTTCGACTAAAACGTATTTCGGTATGTTGGATTCCTGTAGCGTTGGCCTGTCTTCGACGCAATAAAAGTGAAAAATAGTTTGGAAATTCCAAAAGTGCACGCCTCATAATACACATTCATAAACGAAAAAGAAATTCAAAACATAGTTTCTAACAAAAATTAACAATTTATCACTTTTCATGAAGTATGTTTTGACTGCTGTTTTACCCATCAATATGGGTAAAATAGCTATCCTCGCAATCCTTACGTAATGTCAAAGACTATTTATTTCGATATTTACGTTGTGGGTTGCTAGGCAACAACGTCACATCAGGGTTGGAAATATTTAGTTACAGATATTATATTTTAGTTAGTATTTTATTAATTATAATTAAACTACGTTGAATAAAAGAGCCATTTTCAATAGGGTTGCTTCTATGGCCAAAACCAATGTATTAAAAAAAAAAATAACTCAATGATGAAATTGATTTTATCGCAAGCTACAATGTTTTCAAGTTTCATAAATTGACGGACAGGATTTTTTTTTCAACTATTTTGATGTTTTTTTCATTTCTGCTGCATTAAATCAATTGGTAAAAAATACAGTATTAATCTCCATTTAATCATCTATACAATGGTATATAAATTAAGTAGGTTCTGTGTACTAGCAGGAGTGTAACAATAAAAACAGTTGCAGAAATGGGGCAAAAAATATTTTTCGATCGTAGAGCACACTCTAATGCTTCGCATTATGAGTCGTGCAATAAAAATGACCGTCTTTTTAAATTTCAGTGTGCTAGCTGTCTGTCTCGATTAATGTCAATTTTGCTGCATCTCTATTTCATAAACATTGCGAAATTATACAAATGCCAGCACTGCATTGTCAGTTTTATGAATATTTGGATTTACGACGGCGTGTGCGGGCGTTGGGTCAGTTTTGTTAAAGTCACGACATAATCTCTCGCATTTGATCTTTATTTCCTTCATCTACATACGTAAAACAAACGTAAAGTAAATATTGAGCTTATCTCTGGCACATCTCCCTTCGTTGCTCTCCGAGTGCTTTTGTCCATCTGTCACCGAAGCACTAAATAAGCAACTTTTATCCTGAGGGTGTCATTTTAATGAGAAATAATGAAGTTCCCGACCTCTCTGTTGTTTTGTTAGGTTAAGAGCCTTATTTGTATTAGTTAGCACGTGTTTTTATATAGGTGTTTCACGGGTTATATTTCACTGTGTCCAATTTAGTTCGCCTTTTGACGGTCGGCTATTTATGTTAACTGGTAGACTTAATAATGCTGAAATGGCTTTTTGAGTCGTTATTTCTACAAATAGTAAAGGCACAGTATAAAAGTGATGAAACAAAGTAAGGCTACGCTAAAAAGGCGTATGAATTTAACCCAGTAAAGTTAAATTAACGGGAGTAGACACAAAAGAAATAACTTTATTTTTGGATCAATCAGAAACAGGCAGAGTTTCATTAGTATTTCTATCAAAAACGGATGTTTCATTCGTTTTTCTATCAACACCGAATTACCCTAATCCTAGACAATAAACAAGGTCCATTTATTAATTCGTAGCACAGCAATATTTCACGTTGTCATCGTCGCTATAATTATGAGGTCGTTAATAAGCCGTAACATAGGCGCCATATAATCAAAGTAAAAATAAATCTTTGCGAAATGAAAAACGGACATGAAATAACCGCATATTTTTTCCCTTTAAATACGTCCATAAAAAGGCAATAACTTGTAAGCAAGCACTAGCCCCATGGCCTGTCAAAGAGGATAGTAGGAACATGAATAACGGTCCTTTTAATGACTGCTTTAACGCTTTCAATGTGCTTTATGAATAATGAAATTAGTTGCTTATTCCATTCTCGAGGTTCGTGCTTAGTACTTAATAGAGTTTATGAGTTGCGCCGCTCGTAAACGTCTTTAGAACACAATCAGAGATTATACTAATTATAGCTTGCGTTAACTGATTCTCGAAGGCGATAAACGAAGCGTGAAATAAGGGAAAAACTTATAGATCACTTTATAGTTTATACTTTGATCTGTTTTTTTGTTAGTAAGTGCGCTTAGTAGTTTCTGCTTAAAACATATTTATAAACTAGCTTCTGCCCGCGGCTTCGCCCGCGTGGATGTCGGAAATTATCCCACAGGAACGTGTAACATGTCCTAAATCAGCGGGGTAATTGCGTAGCACTTACAATAGCAATGGGTTTCATTTTGACAGTTCAACAATTAATTGCGTTATTTACGTTATTTCTCGAACATAATTATTAAGCAATAGCTTCTACTTGGCGCTCTGGCGCGTCATCCCCTGGCTGGCCCGCCCCTCCACCCTCGTTCTGTGCGCCGTCGACTCAATATCGCAGGTCATTCTTATCGTTCTAACTTTTAAACTACCTATTTGTCCAAATTACTTAGAGTAAAAGACAAACTTTATCTACATTAAATACCAAAAGCGATGAAAGTATTTATTTTGATAAGAATTAACTAAATACTCTAAAATATGCAATGTAAAAAAAGTATTCAATTTAACTGTATTTATTGCTCACTATTTTGGTTATAAAGGCTTTTATTTAGAACTCTTTAAGACAAACAATCCCACAATACATGTTCTTCATGTAACTCTAACGGTTTAGGCAGCGCACGCAGCATACGGTGGAGGTCTGCCTGGCTTGGGTGGACCACCGCCGTGTCCTCGTGGAGGCGATCGGCGGCGGTGACCTCTCGCGTACGGCCCTGGTTCAGGCCATGGTGCGGAGCGAGAGGGCATGGCAAGCCGTCACCTCCTTCTGCAAAGCAGTAATGCTCGCGAAGGAGAAGGTGGAGCGCGCGAGGGAGTGGCAAAGGCCGCGCCCTACCAGCCCTAGCCGCCGCCGCCGTAGGAGACGTCCCGGGCGTCGGGAATTGATAGCCGATTTCCGGCCACCGCAGGCGCGGGCCTGCGGACGGAGAGCAACGGGCAGCTCGCCGTCCGATAAGGACCAGGCCCGGGTCGACGGCGCATCGTGTTCCACGCGCGCCTCAAAGAGATATCAAGGATCGAAGGAACACGTGTGGGTTTTAGTCAGTAAGAGTCTGACACGCCCTTCCGCTCCGCCCAGAGCGGGAGAAGTCATTGGATGATTAACCGCCCAAAAAAAAAAAAGGCAGCGCACGCAAAGATAGATCTCAGAGGGCAGGAATTTTTCCGACTTACTTGATACTTATCGTTATATTATGGCCTAATCACATAAAATCTTTATAAATTGTAGCCTATGTGTTATTCTAATGTATAAGCTACATTATTGTAAAGTTTCATCAAAATCCGTTCAGTAGTTTTTGTGTGAAAGAGTAACAAACATCCATCCATCCATCCATCCTCACAAACTTTCGCATTTATAATATTAGTAGGATTAATGTAGGGCAGTGTTTTTCAACCTTTTTCATGACTTGACCCATTAGTATGAAAAAAATTTTTCGCGACCTCGACCATTCGAGAACGATTTGAACTCAGTCGAGATTCCCGCTGAGTCGAAGTTTCTGCAGCACGAAACCTAGCCTGATGTTCCCGAGTTGCAGAGAGCCTTGCCTCACGACCTTCCTCAGATTCCTGTGATCGAACTAATCTCATCCTTTTAGCATTTCTGCTACATTGGGAGAGGTTGGATCTTCTTCGAGGCATTCTTACAATAAAATAGTACTTACTACTTAACACACAGTTATTTAGTAAACTCGTACTATCGTAAACAAAAATTATAAATACTTACAGATTATTATACAGTCTAAAATTGTCACAGTTTAAGTAATAAGTGTTAAGACGTGTAAACCAAACGTACTAACTTTATAAAACAAAAGAATTGCTAGAAAAATTAATTACTAACCTGAGCTAATAAACTTATACTTAATAAAGAAAATCAAGAAAAGAAATGCCTAACCTATACCAAATACTTATAATATTTATATACAAACCCTAAATAAAAATTAAGATAAGTATACCGAAAATCAAGGAAAGAAATGCCTAACCTATAACAAATGTTCGATGTGATTCTTTAAATTGACATAACTTTTTTATTTATGAACCGATTGACATGAAATAAACACTAAATGTTAAGTGAAGCTTACTACAATATATTAGTGAAAACCGCATCTAAATCGAATAAGCCGTTTCTGATATTAGCGTGCACAAACACACAGACAAACAGACAAACCGACAAACAGACAAACAGACAAACAGACAAACAGACAAACAGACAAAAAAAAATTTAATTACAATCTCGGGTTCAGCATCGATATAATAACAACCCCTGCTATTTTTTTTTCATATATTTCCATTGTACAGACACCACTTTTCTACAATTTTATTATATGTATAGATATATGTCGCTGGCAAATTGTATGGTTTGCCATTTTACAAACGGTGCCGTCCGTTTACAAGCGCTGGCGGTTTTGCAAAATATGCCAAAGGAAAATTGGCAATACGGTAACATAATAGATACCTGATTGCTGGAATAAAGTATGATTTTTCAACCTGTGTTTAATGATGGTCACCCTACAATAACATCAATGTCGAAATTATAACAATTGAACGAATTGCCAATTTTCCTTAGGCCTATTTTGCAAAACCGCCAGCGGACGTAAATGTAAACGGACGGCGCCGTTTGTAAAATGACGAATACAATCTGCCTGCGACATTCATATTGCATTAGTTGTGACCGGGTATTTAAAACCCGGATTTCGATAACGGGGACTCTTTGAAATTATTATTTCCTAGCGTGAGCCCTAATGTGGTTTTGTTTTAAATATCCGGTTACAACTAATGCGATAGAGTTAAAGGTATAGGAGAACTTAAGTCTCTCTTTGCGTATCTGGCGTTTTTCGGTTAGTGTATCGAGTCGCTTTTTTCGAAGACACAATGACATAATCTAGTGGTATTCTCATACACAGAAGATATGAGGTTTAATCACAATGTTTAGTTTCTATGTAAAGTTGTCATTTCGGAAACCTGCAACGTATTTAATAATGGTCAGTTTTGTTCACCATCTTTTTTTTTTTTAATTTAATCTGATCGTAAGTGATGATCAAGCCAAAGGTGGAAGCGAGCTTCACCCGGAATCCTCAACCACAGAGGAACTGGCTATCTTACCTCTAAATTCCGAAACACAGCAATGCTGTTAACATTGTTGTTATGGCGATAGACTTAGATAAGATGGTGGTAACTAACCAGGTGGATTTAGAACAAGCCCTACCACCAACCAAACCGAGCTGAAAATTTTGCCCCCACTGGGTCTGAAACAAGTGCGGGGACCACAAAGGCGGTTATCTCATCATCATCATCTGCCAAGCCTTTTCCCAACTATTTTGGGGTTGGTTTTTGTTCACCATCCATTTATGGTAAATGTCTAGTTCTTTATTGAACCTTTTTGCCTTGCCAACGGTCCATAGCCAATTCCTTGGACTATTTTATCGAGTGTTGGATCCTTTTAGTGAAATATCCCGCCCCCCATCTTTCCTTAACTTGACTCTTGAATATGTAGGACAAAGTTAGCAAACTAATGTTGAGTGTTTCTTTGTAGTCCCCACTACTTTGTGCTAAGTCTCCTTGGTGTCTGTCCAAGTTTGGACACCATAAAACTAGTCACCAAGAGATTTATTCAAGCTTCTTAAACTTCGCTTTTTGGGAGTATTTTATGTTGCAGTTAGGACTTTCATTCATAATGTTATACAGGGTGGCAGGGACATCGACGCGAAGCCGGTTACCATGGATTTAGAACATGATTCTGAACGCCCCTACGTTGAAAATTTTCGTCGGTTATTTAAAAAAAAAACAGCTGTTCATAGAAAAGTGCAATACCTACGTGGTCAAAATGTATGGAACAGCTGATTTTTTTTAAAATAAGCGACGGAAAATTTCAACGCAGGGGGCTTCGGAATCATGTACTGAATCCATGGTAACCGGCTTCGCGTCGATGTCCCTGCCACCCTGTATACGTATTGCCTTTACTTCTAAATAGAACCTTCTATGAAGTAGTACGTGTTCAACTTCTGAAGTGGGTGGTGTATTTCTCTGAAAAATTGGTTTTTATTTTTCAGACGTGGGCGTTGTAAAGATGCCTGACCTTTACAACGTCTAAACCTAGGGATTATGTCAAAAGGATTTGCTGAAATATCCTATTCTCTGCTAAATAACAAGTCATTCTGATGCAATCTAATACTTCATACATCCACGCAGACTCATACTCTACACAACACATACTATACACACACCAGTGCACCATTTCGCCTTCTAGTTTTATAACTATATTTCGTTTGCTTGATTATAAGATTAATGACTAATGATAACTAATGTAATTTACTCTATTATTAATTCTCTTTTTTGTGGTCTTCTTCAAAGGCACAACTACAATGTTTATTGTCTGCATAGTTTGTATATTATTAGACAAGACTACGTGAAAGTTGCGGAGTCTCCTGCTTCAAGCAATTCCTTGCTTAAAAGGTAACTTAAATTACGAGAAAGAAAAAAAACTAGGTAATAGTTAATACAGCTGGTATCCGCAACTCCACGTCAAAGAGCGTATTTTACGTACGAAATAAAAAACTATTTTTTATTTTAATCAGTCTGACTCTCAAGTAGTCTCAGAAATCAGAGTTGCTCGATGGCTATATAAATTTTAATAGATTTGTAACCTTTATGCTAACGGTAAAGTTTATGCTGAGTCTAAGTACTAAGCTTACGTCATTAATCATGCTTAAAGGTTAATAGACTAAATTGTAGTGTGCTTAACTAATTACTATTTAAGTTTTACTTTTAGTTTGGAAAAACTAACTTGAATGTACTTAACAACGCAGATTCTAAGTCAACTGAATAATATGTTTAGGTCTATAAACTTTGTCCTAGACCCCGAACAATATTTTTTTTTAAATTGAAAATTCTTACCATTCTCTCTGGTCCAATAGTTGATGGCTTTGGGTGAAGCCTCGACGTGGCACTGAAGAGTGACGTCAGTGCCGGTTGGAGCGCCCACCAGCTGGTTTGGCACTTGCACCAATGGGTGAACTGGGAACAAAAGTGTTACATAATAAAATCAGTCAAATCAAAACGTATAAATATGAAAATACTAAGATAGTGTCTTGTGACCACTGAAAAATATATTATTATTTATTTTATTTGACATGGGCACTTATATACAAAATGGGCACTTATCACTACATAGTATAAAACAAAGTCGCTTCCCGCTGTCTGTCCCTATGTATGCTTAGATCTTTAAAACTACGCAACGGATTTGATGTGGTTTTTTTTTAACGACAGAGTGATTCAAGAGGAAGGTTTATATGTATAGAAATGCATAATATAGTAAGCTATAATTTATAAATTTATCACGCGGGCAAAGCCACTGGCGGAAGCTAGTAATATATAAAACGTCAGAAGCTGGGTGCACGGTTCCAATTGGTTGTTTCCAATGGAGAAGAACCGGAAAGAACCTTTTTAGATTTTTTTTAGAATATTTTTAAATTACAGTGTTAATAGTTACTAGATGAAAACCCGGCTTCGCTCGGGTGAATGTGACTCATAAAGTCATATCATAATACACATGTAGCTAAGCATCGTTCATTGTATTTAATAAGTGTAGTAAATAAAAACTGCTAAAGTTTTTACATAAATAATTTTAACTTTTTATCAGCTTTCAAAATAAACTAACATAATATTAACAAAACAAATAGCTTTTATGGTTTATTCCCTGTAAACATCCCTATTTTAAGCACTGTCTTTTTCTTTACTTTGGTAGGTAGGTAAGTACTACTTTTGAAATAAAAAAATTAATATGTTGTTCTATATATAAAATGGCTTAAAAAATAATATTGAGAAATCAAGTAAAACAATTGCAATTTTGAAATGAGTAGGTACTCAGTATTTCTATAGACAACATTTTTCGTTAAATATTTATCACCTTTCAAGCCTTGTTCAGTGGTATTGATAATTTGGATTTTTATATGAAATCCAAATAAAGTAAATTACTATGCAAAATGAATACTGAAAAATGTACCTACATTAAGAAAAAACCCTTATCACAGAGTATAAAACAATACTTGTTTTAATTATTTCGCGTTATGTTAAGGCAAGACCTTTCGTGTTACAGAGTCACATACGTCACAGTTCTTCTTATTTTATAAACAAAGTGTCCATTACAAACAGACATTTTGTTTAAATGAATGGCGCGAAGTGTTGACTCGGAAAGAGACGGAAGATGTCATCCGGTGTCACGCTAGAATGGCCAATATGGCGATCCGAATTAGGACACAATCGCTCACAGCGCTGTCAACAATTCGGAACGTTCGTGAACGCGCTCACAGTGATCTCTCAAAATATGTCAAAACTTTCATATCATATTTCTTCTTATTCACAAACTTCTTATTCTTGGGTTAGGTGACGAACGATAGCTAGAAGCAGAATTTCGAATATGCCATGTTAGTCTAAAGATATGATGCGACTCAAAACAAAAACAGCACAACTGTTAATTTTGACTGCGCTCACGGTGATATTAGTAAAAGGCATGGGCGGCGACGGTTAACGCAAGATGGCGCATATCATGACGTCATCGATGATGATTCACGGAACATCGTTATCGCGCTCACGCTTATTCGGAACGGCTTTTAGCGCGCTCAAATCGATTACAGTGTAACTCGGAACGCACTGCATGTCATCTGGTGTCAGTGACGTTTCAATATGGCGAATGCGATTTGTCTGTCAGCACCATTAGAATTTAACAAAATACTCGACAATCCGAATTTTGCGGATATATGTTGTCGACTCGAAATGTTTATTTTTTTATGTTTTATTATTCAGGTAAGGTTTCGATCGAGTCTACCGTACCCCTTGACGAAATGGGAGAACAGTGCAAGCTATGAATGAACAATCAACAATGAAAACAGTCTTCGCTAAAGAACTTTTATACCGACTAGTATCACGTAGCTGCCACAACATTATTATTCATGTTAAATCTTCCCATTAAGACATGCTTCATTACCTTTATGATTAATATTGTAGTGGCGATTAGTTACTAGGACATTGTCTACTAGAATTAATTTAATATTTATTTACATAAAATACATAACATCACGGTCGTGGCTAAGTAATAACAAGCCGCACGGGTCGATCTATAAGGTTAAGCTACGCTTGCTGGGGTTGGTCAGTGGATGGGTGACCATCTTTACATACCGAGACTCCTCCGTGCCTCGGAAAGCACGTTAAGCCGTTGGTCCCGGCTGTCATTTGTGGATCTTTGACAGTCGTTACGAGTCGTCAGAAACCCGAAAGTCTGACACCAGTCTTACCAAGGGGTACCGTATTACCCAGTTACTGGGTTGCGGAGGTCAGATAGGCAGTCGCTCCATGTAAAATACTGGTATTCAGCTGCATCCGGTTAGACTGAAAGCCAACCCCAAGATAGTTGGGAAAAAGGCTAGGAAGATTGACATAACATCACGCCTGTAATTCACGAAGGGTTAGGCAGAGGTACACATATAGTAACACCCACATGTCGCCAGTTATGTTTAAGTAAAATGTAATAGACGGGCACAGATCTTGAGTCCGGGTTGCTACTGAGAATTTGAGATGGAAAAATCCAATAACATTTTGCCCGATCCGGGAATTGAACCCAGGACCTACGCGCTATCCAGCAGTAGGCCTTGCGACTACTAGACTAACGACGCAGTCAATATAAAATATATTTAAAGATATTTATTTATGTACAGTCACGAGCACCAATATGTAAACACTTAGCAACTTTTAAAAGTGATTTGCTCCTACTTTGTTAATTGTTATTTTATGTTTTTACGAATGTTGTATTTTGGAACCCATATTAATATGAAATAGGCCTTATCTCAAAATTGCAGTCAATATTCCATGAGGAAATCGCTTTTTAATTTTGTTAAGTGAATACATACACCGTGAAATTTGAATCACAGTTTTGCTAGAACAAACGTTGTTCAGACCATGGTCTACTACCATTCTATACCGTCCAATATGTTATTAAAACAAACTAAACTAGGTGTTCTCAAATAAGTCTTAAGTTGCTCAAACGTGTTCAAACATTAACCGTAACATCAAAGGACTCATCGCGGTAGCAAAATGGCATTCAAAAGAGTTATAAGGAGTCCACGTGGACTACAAGGATGTCCGGCCAAATGCGGGCTGAAATGCAAATAAATAAATCAGTCTTTTTTGTATTTTTTCAAATACCATTGACTTTTTTTTTTATTGAATCGAATAGAATGGTTGTAGACCATGGTCTGAACAACGTTTGTTCTAGCAAAACTGTGATTCAAATTTCACGTTGTATTGGTGCTCGTAACTGTACTAGCTGCGCCCCGCGGTTTTACCCGCATAAGTCTCCATCCCGTAGGAATATCGGGATAAAACGTAACCTTTGTCCTTCTCCAGGTCATGGTCTACCCATGTGCCAAATTTTATCCAAATCTGTTCAGCCGTTTTAACGTGAAAGCTTAACAAACGAACAAACTCACTTTCGCATTTATAATATTAAAGTTAGGATAAAAATTAAAGCTTTGTAAGATTACGCTTATTATCATATCAATCCTATTCGCATAAATGTAAAGAAATAGTATTTCAGATTTTCTTCACGAAGTTGAGTTCTTTTAAAATTAGTTTTATGTTTGTTTAGAAATATTTTAAAGCACCAGTTTTTCTTATCAAGTAATTTATGTTAACTAAATAGACTTTTTGAGAATATGAAAGGAGATTTAAATTGTAAACATTAATATGCAGAGTTGATAAGATCTTAAGAGTTTCTTAGTCGAAATGAGTAGCTATTATTAGTTAAATAATTTACAATTTAAAACATTATTAATGGGCAATTATAACAAACTTATATTATTAGAAATATGTATTTATTTAAGGCAGTGTATAGAGTGCCACCAGTGGCACTCTATCCCTATCGGATAAAGTGCCACTACAGGCACCCTAGTAATACCGCCTCGGCCCGGCTAAAGTGCCGCAAGCATTGGATTGTCATTGTCACTGTCACTAAGTCACGTCACTTGGTATTTTGTTTTATTGTCGAGGTTAGATCGCTGTAAAACACTACATTCCCAAAACATTACATTCTCTTGTGCCTAAACGGACCCTGGCACTTCGCCGGCCGCTGCCGCGGCACCGCTCGTTACGCTCGCTCGGCTCGTGCGTTGTGTGGTCGCAGTTCTAACCTAACCTAACCTAAATAACAAGTGACAGTGACAATGCAACGCTCACGGCACCCTAGCCGGGCCGAGGCACTGACACTAGAGTGCCACAAGAAACTCGCGGCACTCAATACACTTCGTTTATTTAATAGTTTTTTTGAAGTGAAAACTTCTTTGGGATCGGTAAAAAAATTTAAACTCGCGTCAGGACACGTGACCTGATCGAAAATTTGTAAGGCCTTCAAGTTTTGTTGACAGCGCACGCTGTTTTATTTTTTTTTGAATTTTTTGATGGAGCTACAGCTTTTGTTCTTGTACTGACAGCAAGCCACATAAATTCCTGACATTTTCGTTAGATGGCGTTACGTTGTATCAAAAAGTTACTTAGTTTCCACTTCTATCGGCAGTCTCCAAAGACTGCCCGATGTTGGACCTACAGCTTTCGTTCTTGTACTGACAACAAGCTACATAAATTCCTGACATTTTCGTTAGATGGCGTTACTTAGTTTCATTTCAATCGGCAGTCCCAGACTGCCTCGTTAATTTTTTTTTATATTTCGACTTTGTGTACCTACCATTTCCAGTATTTTGTTTAATGATATTCACGATATTTACAAGCAAGTAGGTTCATGAGAATATTTCACTATTTTTCTGTATGTATTATAAAGTACAAACGTATTGTATGTATGAAGTACATAATAATTATACACAGCAAGACAATATACGTATCAAATAATTTCATTCACCACAAAAAGATTCCAGAACGAAAATAGCATAAACCCGCCTCGTGAGTAGTTTCATTCACATTTTTGTAACATTACGTGCTATTTTCGCCTTCCACTTATAAATACGCGTTCAAAGCCTTTGCATTTGGCATGGTATGCATACGCCCCGCACATTCGGTTTGCTTGCACAGTTTCAGAACATGTTATTTTATATTTATAACTTTTCGCACTAATAAAGGCGAATGTGCCACTAACAAAATGTTTGAAATAACGCAAAGTTGAATTTTAGTGTATGATTTAGTGTTGCTGTAATGTTTACGTTTGTGGTTTAGTTAAATGTCTGTCCCTACAAAATGGTTGAGCTGGATGATGCTGATCCATGCGTCATGTTCGTGAACGGGCGCCGTCAGTTGAGACTGGTCATCTCTTATCTGCCAGTGCTTATTTTTAATCTTATATTTTAAATCGTTTTTGAATATTTTTGATTACATTGTTCTCGCATATAGAAGTAACAAGAATAATGTATGAAGGGTTTTGTAATATTTATATTTAAAAGAGTGTACTTGGAGTTTCTTGCTCGATCATCTCCACAGAGATCTACGTTTTGGCATGGGCAACTAGCTTCAGCTTTCTGACTAACTGAGCGAATCTTTGACAATTCAAAAGTACCTATAAATACTTGTAAATGGTTTAATTGAAAGAAATGGTTTGAGTTTGAGTTAAGCTTTGTACAGACCAGCGTGACTTGCGCGACACGAACAATACAATTTCTAAAAAATATTCACGGTATAACAATAACCGGTGTCGCGTGGTCACAGTCACAATGGTCTGCAAAAGCCTTTAAGTTTTGTGCAGACTAGCGCGACGCGACAGCGCGACTTGTATTGTTCATGTCCAGAAATTGTATTGTTCATGTCGTGTCGCGCCGTCTCGTTGCACTGGTGTGTACGAGCCTTTAAATCAAAGTAAAGCTGTTCTATGTTGCGACTGACGACGCAATAATTAAGGCTAAGATTGTTTCTTAGTTTTACACATAGGTACACACATTAACGCATCTTCTTCCCCTGGGGGTACCCAGAAACTACAAAACCCTTGCGCCCCCTTCCAGCGTTTTCAATCACATCTACCTTTTGTTAGCCGCCTTTGATTAATTATTTCGTATTTTTTGTCACTACATCTTTTTTAAACCGCACCGTTGTCTTAACACATCATTCCTAAGCCTATCATCAGTTTTATTTCAGAAAATATAGACTTTTCTCCTCCCTAGCATTCCAGCCCATCTAATGGTTGTCTGGGAAAGATAGCCGACAAGCGAAAGGACCGACAATTGTATTTTTACGCCTTTAATAAGTGAGTTCATTGTTCATTTTTGTAATTAAGTTATACTATTCAGAACTGTTTTCAGTTTGCGCTAATGAATATTCTTTAGAAAAATACATGTTTTTTCTATACATATATTATCCATCAAAAGGATATACAGAGATGCACTTTAGTGTACAAGTACTTATACAAGTTTACTTTGTACAGGGTTTAAGGCAATAATGCACCGGTAAAATTTCCTACCGCTCAAAATGACCAACAATTGCATATAAAATCATTCATATATGTCAGCAAACTGCAGCATGACGTCATATTATTAGCTGTAGTTAATGAAACGTTCGCGCTAATAAATGAAATGACGTTAATATATTGCAGGGTGAGCTGCATTAGTTTCGAATAAACTTTTACGTTCGTGTGAGCGTTCAACATGATACGATCTAATCTGTTTCGGTAATGAGTTACGGTTTCGACTATCCTGTTGCAAATATGTAAATTGAGTGTATTCAGTAGTGAGCTTAAAGTGGTTTTGACGTTTTTTTTAAACAGTTGTTTCTAGGACGACATCAAAGGACACTAAACGAAAACGTTTAATGTAAAGCCAGTTTTATTACATTGTGCTATTGTATGTATAAATGAAATACAGAGATTGATTTTTATGAATCTTAAATCTGACGTAGCACAAACACCGTAGCCACGCGGTCGCTACGGCGTAGGTGCTACGCCACTGCTACGCTAGCGTAGCTGTCGAACCAAACGAAGTAGGTTTTATAACATTTTGAATCTTATTAAATTTGACGTTTATATATAGAAGAAATGTTTGTGTACTAAACATAAGTTTCCCCGAAATTATGAGTTAGTTGGCAACTTGTGATATTGTTGACAGTGCGCAGCGAGTCGCTATCGCCACGTCGGCGTCGCGTCGCTCGCGCATTCTGTTTGCCTCCTCGCTCCGCCACTTTGGTAAAACTCCACTGCGTCTGTCAGGTGTTTACTCTGAATATTATCCCGACTGGCTGCATTACTTCTGTTTGCATTAACTATTTAACGGACTAGATGTTTGCACGCAATTAAACTACAGTTTCAGAGAGTATGGTTAGTTCGTAGCGTAACATTCATGTTTTTATAGTGATGATGGTAATCCAACACAAACTCCAGCTTAGATCGCCATTCATTATAACTTTGAAAATTGTATTTACTCATCCGTAGCAAAAATATATTAAGTCCCAAAAGGACTTTAACAATGCTTTTATTTGAATCAAAAGATGTTTCGCAATTAACAAAGGCTTTGATTCGAAAAGATACCGAAAGGTTGAAATGTCGGAACGAAAGCGTCAAGTTGTTCTTAAAGCGAACGGATTATTTCGAAAATGTAAACAATCGCACCAGCATCCCCAAAAGTCTATTTAGGGTGAATTAAGGAAAACGGAATTTTCTTCCACGACCTTAGATCGTAGCTTATTTGCGGTTATTCTCTTTGACCGTCGTTAAGTTCCTTTGGACGGCTTTTACGAGTTTGAGTGGCCAATTTAGCGAACAAAATCTGAACGATCAGAATTTTTGTTCTAATTAATAACTCCAAGGGGCTACGAGGGTAGCCTTTTGCTTATTAAATAAAGCGGAATAATGAACAGTCGAGATGTTAATCTCATTGCAATTGCGTTTTATTCAGTTGTATTTTATAAGAGTTAAAACGGTTATATTTTACATTGAAATTATTATATCGTGTGTGCTGAGTGCGCAGCATATAACTTAAAGAACGTGATTAAGCAATCCCTAACTGTATAAGTAGATAGGAATTCTCGCAGCAATCAAAAGTTAGGGGAGTTTTCTCGGGAAGGATTCCGCGCGGAATTCTTGAAGTGACAGTTTGATTAACCGAGCGGCGCACACGCTTTCGCCGTTTTCGGATTTCTTGGCGTTTTGTAGCTATTACCTGTTTTAGTTGACTTCGGAATTTCTTCAGCTGCAGTTTTAACCTAACAAACCTTACAAATACGTTGCATTCACTACATTATCTGAACGCAGACAAACTTATAAATCAGGGCGAGCTCGGAATTAACACTACAAGAGAAAATATATCCTAAAATTAATTATCCTTAACTGCTGGATCCTCTTTGCAAATTGATCGCGATTTGTTCACTTCGTTTGGCGTGTTTCTTTTTCTCTAAACTCAATTTACCGTCGTCCGGGCTCCAGTGAATCAACTAAAAGAGACTCATCGCGTTACGTGGCACTTACTACAAATGAATTGCTTCACTTCTGCTTCTAAAAAAGTGTTTTTATGTACCTTCGCGACCGCAAGTCCACCCAGCCCGCTGTTATCATTCGTTTTCGGGGGGAGGAAATTTAAATTAAATATTTGAGAGCGTTAATTTTGTCTCCTCATCGAGCGAACGCGACGCATTCTTTGTGAAGTAATTAAACTGAGTGGAAGGGTTTCAGACGGCAGTAGTTTGTTTGTTCGCTTGAAATTGCGTTTCCTATGAAGTGAATTTCTCTCGGTTGTCGTCAAGCAAAGTTGGCTTTTATTTGTTTTATAGATACGAGATATGAAATGTCAAGTATCTGAAATGTATATTTATAGAGCGTAATGTGATTGACATTAAGGATTATGTCAAACGAGTACTTTATTTGCTTCATAAACTCATTTCAGGTATTATTTGATGAACCTAAATATGTTGTTGAGTTATTTAGTAGGTTCGTTCGTATAAATGTAGTACCTATTCCAATCAGAGTGTTTACACCGGAGTGCCAATAACAGAATGCAAATACGTAGTGGACAACGCGTCAGAGCGTCCAGTGACCCGCTAACCATACGAAAAACTTTTATAGTCACGGCGTTGATGTGAAAAGCGAGACAACCAGACACTGAAACTGGAATTATACTATTATTACCTTTCCGTCTTTTATGGTTATTGTCTGGGCTTGAACTGAAGTGGTAATACAAAGTAAGAAACCATAACAATTCCGTTCCTATAACTTGAGATAGATTTATTGTTTAGTACCTGAGAGAAAACCTTTACAAAGATATTTTAAAGTGCGTTTATTATTTAATTTTGAAATAGTTCTAGAATCATTCTTCATGTTTTATTTTTCAATAGTTCTTCAATGTTTTTAGCTAAACAGAATTTTAGTTATGGTTATTTAAAATTGATGGGAAATTATTGCAAAAAAAGCAAACAGCAAAAAGAATAGTGAAGCTGATAACTGAATTATCTTTTGTATTGAAAAATAATGTAACTGCTCATATACCTAAGGAAAAATGGTATAGTCCGAATAATGAAAAATACTGTATCAATATACATGAAAAATAAAAATAAATCACCAATAGATAATTTTATGAAATAGTCAGTAATTTATACAAAAAGATAACACAATTTAGTATCGTATGTTTGCTTGACAGATTTGGTGATTGAAGGCTTTGTTTGATAATTGTAATAACAAAAACCCTTTTATAAATTTTCAATGAACGTTGATGGATCGCTGCAAATATTTTTGTGGAGGATTTTATATGGCGCTAGTTATTAAGCTTTTATTTTAACTGAAAAGGTAAAAGTGTTTGAATACTTACAGGAATTCTTAATAATTTTATTAAGTTGTTATTTTTGGGAACTAAAATAAAAGTTAATAGGTTTTGTCTACCTTTATTTTACGAATGCCCGTTTTCAGTAGTAGGAAACATTTAAATGTTATGTATTAAAAAACGCACTGTTAAATTTTCAACGGTTTTCTCAGCGTCGAGAGTTGAAATTCAAACGTGCAACAATATTTAGACAGGTAAGGTGTTAGTAAAAACAGAAAATTAGTCACATTAAAGAAATAACATTAGAAAATATTTTATTTTATTTTAAAGTTAAGTTTACCCTTATCCACACTCTGTTTATCAATTTTAAGAATAATAATTTGTATAACATAAATATTCATACTTGCATACATTGAAAATTTATTTTTAATCACTACATTAGCGACACGCTCCTGCTTCGCACTGTTTGCTACTTGATACAACATCAAGATTTCTTCATTATACGTAAGTTTAATAAAAGAAAAGAGGTACAGAAAAAAGAGAAAAAGACAAGAGAAGAAAAGTTAAAGACGAAGGGGTTTATTTATAAACGTTGTTTAAAGTTAGGTAATGATTAGCGACTGCTTAACCATAAATTTTTGACGTTTGAACGTCATTTATCGTTAAGCAACGTTTATAAATAAACCCAGTAAAGTTTAGTTTTGTTTGTAATCTCTGGAAGTACTGATCCGAGTTAGAAAATTAATTTAATGACAAAAAGCTACACTATTGCCGACTGCCATAGGGTATGTTTTATAGTATAGTTGACTACAGGGCGGGCGTAGTCGCGGGCAGAAGATAGCTAGCACATAAACTTTTTGAAATAAATTCTCTAAATTATGGTGATATTCGCATCAAAATCCGTTGACTAGTTTAGAAGAACAACGCGGTTACACGTGCAGACACGGAAAGTGACCATAATTTATTTTATTTACTAACTGCGTCCCCCGGTTTCAGCCGCATAAGTCTCGATCCCGTGAAAATATCGGGATAAAAAGTATCCCATGTCCTAATCCAGGTTCAATCTATCCATATGCCAATTTTTATTGAAATCCGTTCAGCCGTTTTTAGGTTAAAGAGTAACAAACAAACAACCTCACTTTCACATTTGTAATATTTTATACAAACAATTACACATGACATTTTGTAGAAAGAAATACAAAAAAATAATTATAATATCTATAGATATAGATACAGGATAGTATAAGTAACTACATACACTAACAATTTAAACTCCTTGCATTTTACCATCATCACTCTCATAATAATCAAGCCATACGTAATTGTCTCCTGAACATGGTCCTCAAAGTCATTTGGAGCGAACGTTCCTTTGGGAATAATACTATAATGAAGTCTGGCGGAGGCGGATGTGTAATCACGGGGATGTTATTAGTTCACAGGTGATTTCTGTTTCTTTATGTGGCCGTATTATTTACTATTTGTCGTAATTATTATTCATTAGTGGATATTTTAAATATTGGTGCATGGTTGTCTTCTACGCCACTTAACCATACTAATATGCTAAACTTAAATAACTAGCTGCTGCCCGTGACTTCGTTTACGCGGAAGTCTTAAGACACCACACTAAACTAAAATAACACCCACATTTTTATATAACGTCTTGTAGTTTTGGTCTGGACAGCCAAATTATAAAGAGAGTCAGGATTGGTGACGCGGGAGCAACCGACGTACAGTTGTCGGTGTGAGAAGCAGGTCGTCCTGAGGTCGACACCAGCAGCCTTCAGAAGCAATTTCCCATTGTTTTTTCACGCCATAATGGCTAAACAGATTTCGATGAAAAAATAATGAAATTTAAATAATGGCAGACATGTAGACTATAGCCTGGCTTAGGACATACGCTTTTATTGGACTTTAATCCCGGTAATACGTTCCCGTGGGATAATTCCCGACCTCAAAACATGCGGAGCCGCCGGAAAAGCTAGTACATAATACTTTGGTGAAGGGAGCGGTCTGCATAAACTAAGTTAATAAATACTCGTAGTGTTCATTTTAATTACACGAAGAAAAAAACCGGCCATGTTTTTTCCAACCAACTAAACTTTAATACAAATTGGTTACACTGTCATCGGTTTTCAGATTCATGAACTGATCAGCGTCAATTCCCAGTAGCATAACACTATCCATGCAAATGGAAATGGCGTATGCACCTGTGTGGATCACTATAATTCCAGCAGTGATTTTGCGATCGGCGTGCGAATACGAACGGTTGATCCCGCTAGATAGGAGATTAATTTGTCTGAGTGCTGGCCCGAGCTAAACATAGGTACACATTTTTTTTTCTTTTTCTGTAATGCATTGTGTCTACGGAAATGCTTATATTTGTAAAATTTGTCGGGTTCTGAAGACCAATCTTCTCGGTTAAAAACTTGGTTATTTTGTTGATTGGTTGTGAAAATCAGTACCTTTATCCTAATCGAAACCGTTACTGCTTCCTTATGCAAAAATAGACACAGATACAGTTTTTGAAAAATTTACAAAACTGTAAAAACTCACTCTTAGCATAAATTGTAGAGTTATGTCTGCTACGTACTTCGTAGCTCGTCTGTAAGCTACGGTAATTTTACATAATTTACTTAAGCTAAGATACGAAAGAATTTCAATAAACAAGTGTTATGCAAAGAAACATTTTACCTTACTCACAAACGATAAAACACAGCGTACAAAATATTGTAACTCAAATTTATCAGACGATTTCATCTATAATTGAAAACGGTACTAAAACTAAATTCCAATAGTCAACGGGACAGTAACTTTCTACGCTTTGGTGCGAGTCATTCGGATGCAAGACACGCACCGAAGATGATACGTGATAACACGAAAATCTCCCAATTGCTTACGTGTTCGAGCCGGCGGGGCCGGTGTGCTACAGTCACGGAGAAGTACGCAAATGGAGTGATAAATCGGGTTACCGAGCGAAAATACTTGTGCTCAAATACGAAGCATAACAAGTGACTAGTTTATTTTTTGGTGGTATGTGTCAGGCAGGTAGCGGTCTCGATTAGAATCTAATAACAAAACGTGAACGATTCATTCCTAAAATCTATGCATATGGCTGTAAAACTCTACACACAAAATTATACATATAATTCAGCAACAGTACTGGAAATTCGTAGTCCTTCAATTGGAAACATAATATATGTTTGTAGAACAATTTGAGATGAAAAATCATCAAATGAACGTATCTTTAGTTAAATCAACGAGTTGAATTTAAAAGTAAAATATTCATATGAGCACTCCATTTACTCCTCACTCCGCGTCAAAAGTTGAGAACTTGAGACCACCCGAGCATTGAATAACTCCTGGTTATAAATTAGGACGATCGTTTGATAAGTGAGTTCGCAACGTAACGCTTTTTGCTCGTGCTTTACGCAAGCGAGTAGACTTTATCGATGATTGAATTGATACATGTCGTGAATGCGTAATCGGATTGGGTCTCTGTGAGTTGGGTTAGAGAATTAATTTTCAGGTGCGTTTTTGTATGACTGATTTGGTTCCGCTTTTCGTTTAAATTATGGAATAAAAAGTACGAATTATGTAACTGTAATTTAGTGTGCTAGATTTCTTAAAAATATCATAGATGTCTTTTAAAAGCTTGCTTTACAAGCAAGCTGTACGACCCACAGGATAGACGATGATATGTCTTTTGCATAACCTTTAACTATCTTAGCATCGCCTTACTTATCATTACACCAACGACACACTAGAGACACAGAATAATAATAATAATAACTCATTTCACTCCCCTACATTACAAGCTACATTTGTCTCCCCTAGTATCAGCTATGTTATCTGTAATGAATACTCACAGTGTACATGCAGCATTATTCTCTTGCTCACTGAGGGAGGCACGCCATTGGCTGCGATGCATAGGTATGCGCCCATCTCGGAACGAGTCACCTTCGTTAGGTTGACTATTTCTCCTTCCAGGGAGGTCACTGCGGACAAAAACAGAATTTGATGAACATGGCCAAAGCTGGGAATTAGAAATTATTAATTTATTTAAAATAGAATGGCCGAAGCCAATATTAAACTGTATTGAAAAATATAAGAACAATCAAAAAGTAGAAAACATAATATCAGTAATAAAAAAAATTTAAATTAACAACGTTTTAAAATTAACTATTGAAAGAAAAAAACACTCATACTATAGCAAAAGTGTTCGCGGCTAAGTAATAACAGCCGCATGAGTTGAGCCAACAGGTTAAGCTATGCTTCCCGGGGTTAGTCCGTGGATGGGTGACCATCTTTACATACCGAGGTTCCTCCGTGCCTCGGGAAACATGTCCCGGCTGTCATTCGTGGATCTTTGGCAGTCGCTACGGGTCGTCAGAATCTCGAAAGTCTGACAACCAGTCTTACCAAAGCGTATCGTATTACCCAGTTACTGGGTTGTGGAGGTCACATAGGAAGTCGCTCCATATAAAATACTGGTATTCAGCCGCATCCAGTTAGACTGAAAGCCGACTCCAACATAGTTGGGAAAGGGCTAGGTAGATGGATTGACTATAGCAAAAGTGTGGTGACGGTCAAATTGTTACATTTTTTTCGGTCTAGCTTTCATTCGTCAAGTGTGCCAAGACTAACTTACAACTTACTATAGTAAATATTTATTTAAATATAAGGATATGCAGATACCTATTACCTTATCGCAAGTTAAGGCACCGCTAAACCGCTATCGCTAATCGGGTATCGTGTATCAGCTTCACACAAATTCTCTCTCCGCTGGTAACCATTTATTCTGTCACTTTTACATAGGTATCGACAAAATTAACACAAAATGATTCGATAAACTGCTTTTAAACTTTTCAAATAATAGCTAAAAGGTAAAAGTTATTGGTATTCTATCAACTTTACTTTTACTTTTTTTTACCACAGTTTGTTTCTGCGTCAAGGTTGTCTGGTAGAAAATAGGAACGTAGGCCTTAGTAGGTATGTACTACTATTTAAAGATACACAGAGAGACATGACATACAGTCCAGTCATACATTCTTCTCACAAAATTTCATACAATCTGGCGTTATGGTCTTCAAATTCTAAATCAAAATCATCTAAAATTCTAAATCAAAATTATCAATAATCTGTGAATGATGATGCTAGGGTAGCATCATCATTCACAGATTTGCCCCTTGAGTATAAATAAAACCCGTAACTCATTTTAACAAAAAAAGATATACAATTAAGCTTTGCTAATGTAGGAAGGTAGGTAATGGTCTTAGTTCCCAAACGCCCACTCTTCATATTTTTTTTTTTTTTTTGGAATAATAGACTCTTACACAGCAGCTTACGTAGAACCGAACCGGTGATTGGTAATTAGTTATCGATACTTAAACACAGAACTTTACTCATTATTTAAAAAAACAACTTTTACTATAGGACCAAACCTGAAATCGCGAAAAAATATTTGCGCTTCCGTACATTTTATGTTCGCATAACTCGTCAAAATGTAGAAAACTGCAGATTGTTTTTTCGCGATTTCAGGTTTGGTTCCATAGTAAAAGTTGTTCATAATAATGAGTAAAGTCACGTGTCACTTATTACCAGTTACCCTACAGAAAGTCCTATGACAATGTAGACCATCAGAACTTACCAGCGACATTATTGGCCCGTAATGATAACATGACATCAATCATGAAAGTTTATCTTGATAAAATATTATGTTATTGACACGGAGAATAGGAGGCGAGAGGGCTTTTAATTTTGATCAAGCTAAAAACCATTTTCAGACTTTTTTATTTTTAACATAAGATATTATTTCTTAATCCCACAGACCGTTAGGCCCTTTGTACACGGCACAGTTTCTTCAAGGTACGGCAAATAAACGCCCCGTAGAAAAAACGTGTCTTGCCGACAAGCTTGCATAGTGATCCATACAACACTGACGACCGTGCCTACACACGATATATAAACCGCGCCAAAGAAAAAACGTGTCGGCCAACAAGCTTCCATAGTGATCCATACAACACTGACGACCGTGCCTACACACGATATATAAACCGCGCCAAAGAAAAAACGTGTCGGCCAACAAGCTTCCATAGTGATCCATACAACACTGACGACCGTGCCTACACACGATATATAAACCGCGCCAAAGAAAAAACGTGTCGGCCAACAAGCTTCCATAGTGATCCATACAACACTGACGACCGTGCCTACACACGGCGTATAAACTGTAGTTTTTCACGGCAAGAAAAACGTGTGTATACAAAGGGCCTGGTTTTAGTAGTAACAAAGTATAACATAACAATCCTCGAGTTAGTTTAAATCAGAAAACAGCACCCTAATTACGTAATGCACGATCAATTTTAAATTGAAACCAATTGAAAAAGATTGCCAGTCCATTGCTTCATAAGTTCGACAAAAAATCTGCTCAATTTCTATTATATCTATTTCTTTGGCACAGAGCGTGCCAAAGAAATAGACATACATACATACACACATACATACAAACTCTCGAAAAACATTACCCTCCTTCTGGGGCAGTCGGGTAAAAAACAACGGGTTGCACTCCGGGAGTGCCGGCAGAAGTGAAAACTTGAACATTAACGTGCATTTTTCAATATTTTCAAATGGTTAGAGAATAATTTCGCACGAATTGCTTTATTTATCAGTATAAAAGTATTATAATTTATGTGGTTAAATACAATATTCATTAGTAGTAGTAGTATATTTATTTATTTATTTTCAAAATTTAGTCTAACAAAAATAGACAATTTATTTAAACACTTTTCATGAAGTATGTTTTGACTGCTTTTCTTTACCCATCAATATGAGTAAAATTTCTTACCTGTCAATCTTTACGTAATGTCAAAGACTATTTATTTTGATATTTACTTTGTCGGTTGCTAGGCAACGGATCTTACGGTCACGTCCTGACGCGAGTTTTTTACCCATCCCAAAAAAAGTGCACAACGCCGCTAAGGTAGTTTTCACTTTTAAAAAAGTGTGAAGAAATCAGAGCATTTAGTCCAGTTCATTCAATCACTGAAGCCGATTTGAAAATAAATGAGTTCGATTTACGTTCGTGTAGTGAAGGCGAGTCGAAGATTGAAGAAGCACCTTAGATTATATTTAAACTTCGACCTGAATGAGTAATTGAAGAAAATGCATGGTTATTATGTAGTTAAAATACAACAATAATAATAGTGAGTATAAAGACAAAATCATTGTTATGCCAAACTACTATAATATATATTATACTAAATAACAGTACTTAACTAAATAGGCACTTATAACCAGAAAGTTGATATTATGAGGCTGAAAAACGTTCCTAGAAAAATTTAAACATAAGCGTTAAACATTAAAATTACCATTCTAGTCAAAACAACTTATTTCATAGACCTAACAGAAATATCCAAAAAAATAACAAAAAAAAAATTCTTTATTTTAGCTTTGATTGAATTTATTATCTCCTTTGTTCGTTATAAAATTACTTTTAATCGTGTTTTAATTTAAGAAAAAACGTTTGAAGCTTTTTATTGGGGCTATAAATAAAAACACAGGTCTTTTAAAAAATTCTAGGAACGTAATATTTTATAAAATTATAACTGAAAACTTAGTAGTACCTAATTTGAATAAAATCTGTTGAAACGTGTCTAACACAGGAGCTACCTACTACAAAAATTTGAACAGAGAACTGATGTGTACCTATCTAACACAAAAAATTAGGTACACCCAAACTGTACCTACGTACACACCCCGAAATTGCCAAAGCAAAGATCCACGAAAACGGTTTTGAGCACTATCTGTGGAAGTGCTTACATTACATTCCGCCAGTAACTGTTCGAAAACACTTGTGAACCGCCAAAAGTTGACGGGTTGTGTAAACAAGTGCCGTTAGTGGTTCGAACTCGAGCTGTTTTCCTGACACCTTGCTCGAATGGCGGCCAAGTACGTTTACAGCCATTATTCAAACAAGAGGATAAAAAGCTGGGGCAATATTTTCCGAAGGAGCTGTACACCGTTGATGGTTTAAAGTGTAGAGCTCTTGGTGGCGGGACGACGCTTCGTTAGCAAACAATGCGCGCACAGAGGCAGCTGTTGAGTCGCTTCGCGTTATGGTAGTTTTAACTTATTTGACATTGTGTCGGAAATAGCTTATTGCGTTTCATTAAATTTTGTGTAGCGTTTTATTTATTTTGTGTAAAGTAAAAAAAAATAACTTAGACAAAAGCTTTGGAATTCTCTAATTTTATTTAAAAAAAAAAAACTTTCATTGTATTGTTTGTAAGAAATATTAATCATATTTTTTTACAAAACTTTTAAACTGTGCTGATTAAAATATAGCTTATTTCTCTAATAAGTCTGGCACATAACAACTATTAAGTACTATAAAATAAAGCACTTAAAACATTAAAAAATAACATTTTAAAATGAGGCACACTTTTTTCTTACTTCGCACTTTACACTTTTATTTGATATTTATTTTATTTTATATCTGCTGAATATTACATTGTTAGCCTTTTAGTCTGAGCAAAATAAATGTATTTTCTTTCTTTCTTTATTTCAAAAGAATAAAATCAAATCAATAATAATATTGACTAGTTCGCACACTACTCCACAGATTGTTGTCCTGTCTTCGAAGCGGACCGTTGAATAAACTTGGCCTGTCGATGTGTCATAAGTCAAGTGACGCTTGAGCCCCACGGACCCCTAGTGGTTTTGCCACAGGCCACAGACACACGACATCTTTTAAAGAATCCTTTGAAAATGTTCTTTAATAGTTTAAGTATCAAGTTTTTCTTCTTTTTGGCTGGTTCGAATTAAATGGATGAATCGTTACGCAAATGAGACAAGATCATAAATATTTAATGAGAAAATTTATAAAACGGCGCTTTTCACGATATTGTGATCCAACTTGAAATTAATCGGTGTTTAATTAATGAAGTGCTGCCTCAAAATTCTTTAATAAAATAACTGATAAAAGGAATTTCAATTTATTACATTTCTGATTCCAAGTTAATTTCCAAGTTTTCTAATAATATTGGCACTAATCGCGTCGTCGCTAAACTCTACGGTAAAGGCGACAAAAGTCCAGTACTTTGGTAAAGTGTCCTCGAGTAAAATGGAAAACCAACATTTTCTCATCACTCCTTGTTCCAAAGTTATAATTTTAATTATGAATTCGAAACGTTCTGTACTGAGTGGGTAATTATTTATTTTGTATTAGGGTGGGTGTACCACCCTTCTAAAAGAAGTACTTGAATTGAATAAGCAGAAATACAGCACTTAATGGACTTTCTATTAATTGGTGTGATCGCTAAGAACTTTTGTCTGAACCACGCAAACAATTGTTATGAAATCGAACGAATTCGATTTGAAACCATCGCTGAACAACTTGCTCGATAATTGGGATTAACAATTCTGGATATCGTAGAGCGTAGTCGTATCTGTTTCAAACTTTGTGGTGCTGATGGAAAGCGTCGAATGGAAGGATGGTGGAGTTAATTTGCATCAGTCTACGACTAAGTTTCCACCATTCATTCGCTTATCTGCATAATTTGGTGTTGAACATGAAACAAATAGGCACGCGACACGCCGTTGTCACCACGAACATGTTTTATGCGAAACAATAAAGGGCAAATTTTGAATAATACCCTATTGTTAGCGAGGCTGTTTTCTGTCGCCGCTATCATTATTATTACCTACACAACATAGGACGATTTCGTTCTTCTCGGATTTACTAAAATATGATTGTCTCAGAGATTTTCAGATTTATATTCAGAACAAAGCGGACCGCTAATGTGTTTAACGATTATGAGATTTGTAAAAATCTTCGTCCAAAACAATTCAAAGAAAGGTAAAGATAATGAAATAATATCAAAGGATTCCCAAAAACAAAAGGAATAGAATTAAAGTTAAATAGATTTTTTGTTCCGATAGATAACACAGTGAATTAGACTTTATCTGACTGCCAAGTTCGAACCCAAGGCACGCACCTCTGACTTTTCTGATTCATGTGTGTTTTGTATAATTAATTATCACTTGCTTCAAAAACGGTGAAGGTGAACAAAAATCGTGAGGAACCCGCCACGCCTGAGAGACATTTCTCGATGGCATGTGAAACCAAGTCAGAGGCCCATAGGCGGCTTTAAAACTCTGACACCAGGTAATTCACTAACCACACGAAAAGAAGGCGACACGCCAAAGCTATTAGTTAGGTACATCGATGCAGCAATATCATATATCATGGCAATATTAAATTCTTGCACTTAAATTTGATTTATATGGCTGAAGTTGCCCCTCAGTGGGAGATAACAAATTGGAAAGTGGCCGTGCTAGTCATTAAAAAACTATATTTGTCTTGGCCGGTCTCAAAGTTTCCCCATTGGAATATTCGTGAAGTAACATAGGCGTAAGTAATGGGTAGCTTGTATTGTTTTCTGTTCAGATTTATGGAGGTAACTTGTAACGGCTTCTTTAATTAGACTTCTTCACTCAAATTGATGATTGTTATTGATGTTAGTTAATTTAAAATTGGTTTAGGCGGGTTTCACCTCGCCACTTATTCAATTACCGATAATTTGGTAAGTTCGTGGCTTTTGTGTTCTGCTAGCGTATTAGCATTCACTTTATACAAATTGATTTATTTATTACTTTGAAATATTCTGTTATTTCACAAAAAAAAAAAAACGTTTATTTTTTATTGTGACACATATGGACTGCTTTGGAAGATGCAATTAACTGATCACAAAATAATTTTTGTCGTCTCATAGAATTTAAAACAACACGAAATAATATTATTCGTTAAAATCAACTGCTAATAGTGTTTTCACTAACTACAGCACCTGAATGCATTATGCATACATTGACACTAATTTCCAACGTACAGAATTGAAAAGGTCTAAGTGTGCTCTAATCTTAGCTGTAGTATTGAAGTGCTCGGCTCGTTGTGAAAGTCATTACCGGTAGTACTTTGTTAGCTTAATGAATTGACTGATGGCAGGAGGAGGTCTGAACAGTGGTAGGGTTAAGTGGGACCTGCTGATTAATCACCCTGTCAGTACAGTTTCCAATTGCCACTCGTCACGAATTCCCCTTGTGCTGGCATAATTTTTGTACTCACTTTCCCATAGAGCAATCCAATAGTATTTTATTGCAACGTTTCAATTCGAATTCCAAAAATAAGCCGTTATGTTTTCAATTTCATAAATGGAATGGATGTTCGAAATTTAGGCAACGGTCGATTAATTTTATTGCCATATCAAAAATAAAAGAGCATAAAGTGCATAAATACGTGTGTTGGTATTTGTTTTAATGGAAACTGTTTTATTGTTTGAACTTTGTGGTTAATTTGGGGGCTCAGCGATAACCCTTTATCCAGCTTTTATTTGACCGAGTGCAGAGATGAGTAGGTAAGTAATTATTCCCCGACCGTCTCGAGATTGTAATCCGGCGGGATTAGGAAGGGCGGTGTGAATGGTAATAGGAGTTCCTGAGGTGCTGCGGTGTGATTTACTGCTAAGATTCAATAGTGAATATTTTAAGCGCTGATTTATTTGTTAGTCGTTTCTTGAAGTTGTTGAAATCTTTCGACATGAACTGCAAAATGAACTGCTTAGTATTCAGATACAAGTAGTTAAATACTGTTTTTTCTATTAAAAACTAAGTACCTACCTAAATAATACTTAATTGACTTAGGCGTGACTTTGCGGAAATCCATGATAAAATACAATAAAGTGGATAAGCGGATTAGGTTACTAAATATACGTCGTCTATTGTATTTTACATAAATAATGTATTTTTTTTTTAATCAATAATTTAATACCTTTTTCAATTCTACAATTTATTTCTTTAAACTTAAAAACAATCTTTTAGCTCATAGGTATTTTCCTTTGTATTTTGATAAAAATTTCCAACTTTAAAACGTTCAGTAACTACATAAGCTCAGGTATAACTTCGGCTCCCGTCATCATATTTGCAAGTAATACTTCTAAAACTAATGTGCTTAACGACATTTTAAGCTGGAATAGTTTAGAGGTGGATAATACAGAAACTGGGTTAGGTTAAGCTCTGGCTAGCTCTGCTCCACAGTTTGAGGAGGGTCGACCTCGTCCAACTTATATGAACCTTTGAACTCAGCCTGCATTTTCATGCATTATTATAGTTTTAATCGAAATATAAACAGCGAGACCGCTTTTGTAATGCCTGGCTAGATAACGGTTTTTTTTTAAAGTATTTTTTCATGTGGCAATTTGGAAACAGGTGTGGTTTTGTAACAGAGAACGGGCTTTACAAATTTTTTTTACTGTTACGTATCGGTCGGTCCTTTCATACAAGCAGATTACCAAATTTTAATTGAAATAGGTTTTATCTATTATTCGTAGGGTTTTACGGATTTTTAGGCATTATATTTTCTTATTACATTTACTGCCTGGTTGGTCTAGTGGTCGTAAGCGCTACTATTTATTAGGTGTTTCCATCAGGATTTTTTCAATAGTAGCCCCGAGTCTGGATTTGTGTCCGGTTGATGGCAAAAGGCTCGCCCCCTATTTCATGGGACTTAAACATAACTGGCGAAACGTGGGGGTAATATAGTTATACCTCTACCTAACCCTTTGGGGAATACAAGCGTGATGTTATGTTATGTTAATATTATATTTATTGCGTCATCCGGTCACAACAATAAAATAAAAAATTATGAATTCAAATTATAGTTAAGGATTATTTATGAACAAAACAAAGGCTTAGAATCTTCAGAATAAATACAAATAAAAATGCTTGACATTTACTTTGTTCTCTAAAAGCTATGTATATGTATAAATGTCAGAACAAAAAAATCTTTTAAATGACAGTCAAACTTTGCCAATCTATTTTAATTAAAATTAACTGCAATCAGAACGTCAGCCCGCTCTCTTGGTGTGAGTTTAACGATAGATTAATCAGGAGTTATCGTGTTAAGAGGCCTTAAGTTCCCTCATAGTAGTAAATGATACGCTTATAGCACGCGAACACCCGTGACCTTAGTAGAACGTAAATTTCGCTTGATTTTACTAACAAAATAGTTGTTTAAATTATATGTTTATTTTCTTTGTGCTCTTAAACAGACGTTGCTACCTAGGTTTTTCTTTTGTTACGTAGATTGTTTTCGTATCTGTAAAATGACACCCCACCCTCGCGATTTTCCTGCGTCGTGGGTGCGTTTCGTCGTCTTCCACAGCTGGACATAGGCCTCCCCCAAGCACCGCCACTTCGACCGATTCTGTGCTTCCCGCATCCAGCGGATTCCTGCGGCCTTCACAATCGTCATCGGTCCACCTTGTGGGAGGCCTTCCAAAGCTACGTCTTTCGGTACGCGGTCGCCGGTCGCCGCTCCAGAACCTTTCGGCCCCATCTATCTATATCTATATATATAAAAAGGCCCTTTTCTCAATGTGTCGGTGTGAATGACAATTTAAGTTTTTCTAGCCCAGAATCCAGCTACGAGTTGGTAAGTATAACACATTCAGTAGCATTCTATGAAGTCCTTAAATAGAATCAACTTCTTTGTACAGAATTAAGTTCTTCTAACTTAACAGACAGCTGTGCTGCCGGGGACTTTGTTGCACTTCATCTTCTTCCTCCCAGCTAAAGCACTAGGAAGTGGCGCGCCGTATTGAGGACTGTCTTAGGCGCGGGACATACACAAGAGGCGTGGCACTGGCGAGGCGACGGTGCGGCGCGAGCGTTCTGTGTATGGCCACGTCGTTATTGAAACATGAAACGGGCGGCGCAACGCCCGCGCCACACCGAAGTCATTTCCGCGCCACTTGTGTATGTCCCGCGCCTTAAGTTATTTTGACGTTCAAAAAGTGTTGATTCTCAGCCTAATTTGAATAAATGCCTTTTGATTTTGAAATAGGTAATAAGTACGCAGGAATCGTGCGGAACTGCTTCGCATTTTCACACTATTTTTAGTTCCCTGTGTGAACCGTACCATCGTTCCGTGTTTATCATGGTAATAGAATAATCATAGCTTAATAATCATAGCACAATAATCGGTCAAAAGTTCAAATGAGGTCACAGTTGAATTTATTTACAATCAGGGATTTTGAAAACGAATATTAATTGGTACAAATGTATTGACAACAATTATTGTTGACGTTATAATGTAATTTGATTAATTAATTGAATTGTAATTTGTAATCGGATTAAACGATTATAAATAGAAAGTGCTTGTTTGCTCAACCATTGCATAGTTTATAATAATTAATATATTTTTTTCCATTATCACAAGTTTAGCTTGAAAAAACTAGTTTGGTTATAACAGTAATTTTGTCTAATAAAACGATTGAAAATTCTGTTTTCTCAACATTTAAATGGGTTAGGCGAAATATTTAGAAAAATGATTCTACAGTTCCATCTAACCTAACCCATTTGGTAGGGGTGCTCTAGCTTCGTTACAGTGATCAACTTTTAAACAGGCCACAACGTTAAAAAGAGGCGCATTTACAAAAAAAGGCATTAGTAGAAAGAGGATCATTTTTTAATCGATCGGCGATCACGGGCAGAAGATCAATAAGTTTGTACAGGATTAATTACATATTTTCATCATCATTAAAAATACCAGGTAAAAGTGACTAGTGACAACGTTAAGTCCCAAGTTACATAATTAATTCTACATTCTAAATCATCATCTTTCTCCTGCCCTTATTCCAATTCATTGGCGGTCGGTGCAACATCTCTTTTTCTTGTATTCATACTTGTGTATTAATTATAATTTCGGTAGTCACCTCTTTTCTAGCCTTATCATCTTTCACACAGTCCATCCATCGTTTGTTAGGTCTTCCTCTACGTAATGTTGCTGGCCTGTCGGTCTTCTACAGGCTGTACTTCGGAGAGTGTGAGTCCTGCTCCACAACCTGATCCCACCATCGCCCTTTCATCACCGGACTACCAGGCCTACTGTTGGGTACCACCCGCACTTGGTTGCGTACAGCGCTTCTCCTCCACATTTATAATGCGCACAGCCAAAGTGTGGAACTCTCTGCCAGCGTCTGTGTTCCCGTCCACATATAACCCTTCAAAGCAAGAGTGAACAGGCATCTTCTGGGCACGCTCGATCCATCATAGACCTCATCCATGGTTTTCCATCAGGTGAGATTGAGATCAAGAGCAGGCCCATTTTTATTGCAGATAAAAAAAAAATGTAATCGTAATTTAAACTCGTATGAATTTGAATTACGATTAAATTTTTTTTTTCACACTATTTTTAGTTCCCTGTGTGAACCGTACCATCGTTCCGTGTTTATCATGGTAATAGAATAATCATAGCACAATAATCGGTCAAAAGTTCAAATGAGGGTCACAGTTGAATTTATTTACAATCAGGGATTTTGAAAACGAATATTAATTGGTACAAATGTATTGACAACAATTGTTGACGTTATAATGTAATTTGATTAATTGAATTGTAATTTGTAATCGGATTAAACGATTATAAATAGAAAGTGCTTGTTTGCTCAACCATTGCATAGTTTGTAATAATTAATATAAATTTTTCCATTTTCACCAGTTTTGTTTGAAAAAGCTGGTCTGGTTATAACAGCATTTTTATATAATAAAACTATTGAAAATTCTGTTTTCTAAAAATTTAAATGGTTTAGCCGAAATATACATACATATACATACTTGTGTATTAATTATAATTTCGGTAGTCACCTCTTTTCTAGCCTTATCATCTTTCACACAGTCCATCCATCGTTTGTTAGGTCTTCCTCTACGTAATGTTGCTGGCCTGTCGGTCTTCTACAGGCTGTACTTCGGAGAGTGTGAGCAGGAGCTCCACAACCTGATCCCACCATCGCCCTTTCATCACCGGACTACCAGGCGTACTGTTGGGTACCACCCGCACTTGGTTGCGTACAGCGCTTCTCCTCCACATTTATAATGCGCATAGCCAAAGTGTGGAACTCTCTGCCAGCGTCTGTGTTCCCGTCCATATAATATAACCCTTCAAAGCAAGAGGGAATAGGCATCTTCTGGGCACGCTCGAACCATCATAGACTTCATCCATCGTTTTCCATCAGGCGACATCGAGATCAAGAGCAGGCCCATTTTTATTGCAGATAAAAAAAAAATGTAATCGTAATTTAAACTCGTATGAATTTGAATTACGATTACATTTTTTTTTTGCATTTTTTAATGTAGCAAGGAATGTATATTCCTTGCTACATTTGCAAGGAATGTATATTCCTTGCTACATTCTCAATCCACTATTGAAAATCAAACTACAGATTTCATGTGTGTTTGGTGCTAATAGACTAGAGGAAGTTCTCGTATAAGTTACCGATTCGCTTAGCGATGAATTAAGCTCAGCCTCGGAGTTTCTACGCAGTCCCGATACATGTGTGTGTCAATGCTCCGAGCCATATTTAATGGTAGCATATTGAATTTATAGATTGCAACGGAGCTAGCAGTATTGAGTTACTAGTCTATTAACGTCTGGCTTCAATATCCTATCGAACCGTCAAGACGTATCGTAGTGCCTTTACATTAATAAATTGACGGGCTCAGATGCTTTATTATTAGGTTCCAAGTGACCTACACAATTTATGCCCAATTTGGTAATAACTTCATCATCATATGTTCAGCCTTTCCCTGTCTATGTTGAGGTAGCTTCCAGTGCCACCGAATGCAACCGAGTACCACTATTTTACATTGAGCGGCTTCCTCTCTGACTTCCACAATCCAGTTACTGGATAACACGATACCCTGTCTTCTTGTAACGACTGTCAATGTTCTACAAATGACAGTAGAGACCATAGAAATATAAATAACAGGAGAAGTGGCATGGGGGCGTGTCAGTGTCCGCGCGTCATGATCACGTTGCGCCTGTTCTCGGCAAATGGCCGTCTCCGCGAAGTAGTGCGCTTTCGACCGCGATCGTGATAAAATTTAAGAATACCGTGTTGTTCAGTGGTTTCTTGTAAAAATCGAAGCCAAACTAGAAACTTTATAAATCATAGAACCATTTAAAATATATTTGCACAAGTATTTTACTCTATTTGTGTTGAAAATCATGAAAAACAACACATCTTAAAATAATTCATGCCTTTATTACGTTATTTTGATTTTTATGTATCACAGCGACTGTACTATTTTTGCAATAAATACATTGCCGCTTAACCACTACCTAAGTATGTGGTTACGGTACTGAACAAGCAATGTAAAAATCACAAAACGATACTTCATTTTAGCGGTTGCACGCGTAGTACGGCCGCTGTGTCGTGCGACGAGTTAGTGATGTAGTTGTGCAGATCCACTAACGTAGGCTATCGACAACAATGTCGATTATCGTATGAATTTATATTACTCTTCAATTTGTCAACAACTATAGCCTGGTTGGAAGACCGATGTGAATTCTTGTTTTATACTCATTTAGATTTTCTCATAATGTTAAATTTTTTTTTATTTACTTAATATTTTTTTTAAGTTGCGTATTGTTTATTTATATCATCTTATTATATGTATATCGTTTTTTATTTAAGTATTAGTTTTTCAGGAACTCCCATTTTATTTGATACGATAGTAAATGGGATAATCGATAACTTTACGATTTAGTCAATCACTAGCGTATATGTAAAATAAATGGCTTTTGCACAGCACAACGGTAGCGATCGATGTTTTCGCGTGTGTGAATTATACGGTGCATGGTAAATGCACGCTGTGTTTGATGGGATAAGGTTTATAATTGATTGTGTAGTACGTTGTGATTTATAAAATGCAAATGTGTGCACGACCTCGTATCTATTGGGTTCACTGATCTGCATGTGTAGTTGTGTGGCGCTCTGGTAGAAGTGGTGGGAGCAAGTGGAGACATTAGGTTCCGATACATTTTCAACTACCGGGCATATCTCCTTCTTTCTTATATCTATGGTAGAGACACACCACTTAACTTGGTCATAACCTCAAAGTCCATAATGTATACTCAGCCTATAATGTTCCGGTTGGTGGACGGCACATGTCTTCGAATTTTTGGTTCTAGGACATGCTGGAAGGATAGGATATCAAACAGGCTTTTTGATAATAATATGCATATTTTTGATAAGTTACAATGAAACTCCCACCTTAAATACATATTAACCCTAAAACCCCAATGACACGGATTTGTGAGCGACACGCCTTCGCCTCGCCCCTTCGTTCACGACTGTCAAGATCTATTCATCTATGCGTCGCCGTAAATGGTTCGTAATTCTGCAAAGCTTGTAAAGGATCTCGAACACCGTCTAATCATGTTGCTGGATGGCAATTCCTACTATGTAGTTACACGTGAAAGATGAAGTGAATCAAGAAGAGTGGGTGGGCGTTTCCGTAGAAATTGGTCCCGGTTACAAAATGGAGAAAAGTGGATTATGGAAATTTATATATGGAAAAGTGGTAACAAAATGGAGGTAACGTTTTCATGTTTTCCAATCTAAAATTGCGTGTAGTTAAACAATAGAACAACGAATGCTGCAAGTAATTCAATTAATCATTTTTACGATTATTTTATTATAGTTAACAATAACAACATTATCAAAAACAAAAACTTACCAGCAGAAATTCCTCTAACAAAGTGGATGAATTACACGTAGACGGTAACGCTTTGCAAGTTTAGACACGAATGATTTTGACAGCACCTGATTGCCAACCGAAAAAAATTGCGGAATCGATGAATAATGTTGCCAGGAAAATAAGTGTGCTAAGATTTTGGAAGTTTATTTTTTACTTGTGGAGGAAATACCGTTACAAAGTGGAATTTTCCACTACATCCGAAATCGTGGGACACAATTAAAATAGTAAAAAATAATTATTTTTGTATTAAAGTGGCTGTAATTTATGTTTAATTTTAAAAGAAATCATATATTTGAATATATTAAAACCTTTTTACATGCATGCTTAATTTTATGTCATCAATAATCTAAATCAAAGTGTGTCGCGACACTGTGGGACACCTGAAAACTGGGGGGGTTCCAAACATATTTTCGTCTTATTTTAATCATTATTATAGTAAAAATAGACTAATTCACTGTTATTTACTGAGTTTATTTATTGTACTATCATAATAAATAGTGAATTACAATAATAGGCCTTCGGTTTTCTAATGAATTATAAATAAAGTCATGGGACAGCACAAAATGAGAGTGGATCAATTTCTACGGAAATGCCCGGGTCGTCAAGTGGCTGTAGAAGTGACTGATAAAAACGGCTTTTTTTTCCTTTAGATAATTAAGGGTTGTTTATAATTTTAGAGGGTACAAATGTATATTTCGATCTCTGATATGGAAAAAAGTAGGATCCAGGATATTAAAGTTGCAATTCATACCTTTTGTCTTTCCTTGAGGTCCGCCTCTTGAAATTATGTCTCCTCCGTCTTCTCTACGCCACACAATCTTGGGAGGAGGGTAGCCTCTGGCTTTGCAGACCAGCTTGGCTGACCCTCCTTCTGGTACCATCATGTCTCCTGATGTCTCTTCATAGATTATGTCTGGAGGGATTACTACTTCCAAAAATGCTGTCTGAAATATGAAAAATAGTTTAATATTGTGTCGTGAAAAAATGTATTGAAAATTATTATTAGGTAGGAACGTTACTCTTAGAACATAATTTTATCATACAAAGGTTTCCATGAAATCATTATTAATTATTTCAACACATTTGTTGATTTAAGAATTGCATGTTTCCACACTCGCTTGCATCGTTATTCTGATTATAGCGTCAATGCTCTTTCGGAGAAATGACACCGATACGGGCGCGCCGATAAGGCCTGCATTCACGAACCACTACAAGAGTCGTTCCGAAAAACTGCCTGCAGTTCTCGTTAAAGAGTAACACAGTACAAAGCGCAGAAGTAGCAAAAAATACATGTTTAACGAAATACATGTTCAGGAATTAATCGTGGTAAGGTAACATTTTAATGGTACAAAATTAGCAGCACTTTACCTGCATTTTCATTGGGTCAGTGTTAACTTGGCACATATATTGTCCCCTGTCCTCCCGCTTCACCCCCCTAATGTTAAGAGTCCACGTGTTGTAGTCGTTGTGCGTGACGCTCAGCCGCGCGTTGTTCGTGATGACGTGCTCGTGGATCGCCAGGATCGCCTTCGTGTCCGCTTTGATCCACGCTACCTACCCCGCGAACATCCAGCGCGAACAGACGTCAGCGAAATTGTACGCCCAAAGTGTGCATGGAGGAAAAAACATTGTAAGTACAACGAAAAATGAAAAGGTACACAAACCCCGCATTCCTGTCACGGTTATCCGTTACACGTATGATGTTTTGTTTGTAAACGATGAAGACTTTCAACGAACAAGTCTAATTACAAGCGAATGCTTCCCAAGAGGCAGTGACGACAACGATCCTCGAGCCGGCAACACTATCTTGTTGCGAGCGCCGCGCAAAATGCTCTCGGAATTTTTAATTACATTTTCGTCTGGTCGCCGGCATGAGGCGGGCTGCGGGCGCACTGAAAACGCCCTCGTTTCACCCGCTTTACCAAAAGCGTCGACATCGCAATAGAAGCTAATTTCCTGCATAGCGCGTAACAAAAAAATACGAACAGAAATACGGCGTTTGTACTCGTCTACGATACGCGTCGCCCTCGGTATTATAACTTTATTATTGAAAATATTATTTGGAGCGATGTTTTTTTTCGTAATTTCAGTTGAATGTGAGCGTTAGTACTTCAATTCAATGTTCCTATTGAAAGAGTTATATGGGGTATCAGCCTTTTCATATATCTGCTAATGTTGGCAGTCGAAATATTTTCCACAAAATGAGGAAAATGTTTGCTTTTCCTTTGTCATAAATTGCTTGGAACTTTATTATCTTTACATTTAAATAAGTAACGTAAGTGAATAGAGAAAGTGCAAGAAGAAGTGCACTAATAGAGGTGCGACTTAGAAAGTGTTCTACAATTGTGTGCTTGTGCAACTCTAATTAGTCACTAATTAGGTGCCTAGGAACTACAATCAGAACAAATATAACTAAAACATCGGAGTGCTTGAACACAATAATTGTTTTGTAGCAACAGCCTTACAATTCTCGCATTTTGCTTTATCTGCATTATTGAAATGAGCGAAGAAAGGATTGCAGAGCTGTTGAGCGATGTAATTTCAGCTTCAAAACGCTTTAGAAATTGCATCGCGTAAATACACAATAAATAAATGGGTATAAAATAAGATATATTTACCAAATTTTGAACTCATCCATACCAGCGGTGCATATCGAAGATGTGTTTAAATCTTTTGATTATTTGTGTGTTATGTATTAAGATTGTATTTGTGTTGTTTGAATCTGATACAATTAACTCTGTATTAAGAGCCAAATCATATTTTTTTTATGTGTATTTCTAGGTATAATCTCTTATTTACCAACTAATTCTGTCTGCGTTGTTTAAATTAACTTGACGGTGCCAATTACAAAGTTTCAGTGTTTGCATAATTTATACATTTACCTATATTATTTTCTATCATGCGAACCGCAACTTATAGACGCAACCATGTTGTTCTATTTCATTTTCAGTGGAACAACTCAACTGGAGGTTATTCCTTATATAACCATCGTGTTGATACGATTTTCATCTCGTTACCCACGTGGGAATTGTTGAGAAACATACAGAGATGTTATTAGTCTTGTGTAATTACTTACGCGGGATCGATATAGAAAGCAAATATGTATCGATACGAATCGATAGTCGTGTAGAATCGAGTGACCTGAGCTAACGGTCCCAGTGAGACTATTATCGAATCTTGTTTCTCGTAGAGGAAAGATTCGCGAATAAGTATTTGTGTGCAGGTTTATTGCACGACCTTTTGTTGTTATGTCTAACGTGTTCTGCTTTTGTTAGATATCCAGTATATCTGTCTAAGGTAACTAAACATTTATTTATTACAAGCACTGGAAACCAGTTGAATAAGTCTTATTGTTTATGTTAACAACAACATTTTTGTGTATTTTTGCAACATTTATTGAGTATGCGCAAACAAAATGTCTTGAATATGCCAAAAATAAAGAAACCTTCGATTTTTTTTTCCAGACCGTCGAATTAATTCTAGGCACAACATATCGTATACGATACATATCGTATATCATAATGATAGTGTACTAGATTAACTCCCGGGACAGTTTGAGAGCACCGCCTCTCGAAATGATTGAACGGGGACCGAGGGGGTTTGTCCTGGCTTTATTTTAATTTCCTAAAGTGACTGTTTTGCAACGTAAATTCCTTGGACTAAAGTGATCCCATCATAGTGGGGTGCGGTTTTTGTTCCGACAATGATTGACTAACTGTCCGACGTGCATCGCTAAATTAAATTATCTTTGAAACTAAAAGGTCGCGAAAAGTGCATTTGGTATAAAAAGCATGCTCAAAACATGTGTTCCAAAATAAACGGAATTGTGCATTAGTGTTTAAAACCCAAGAATAGTTCTCGTAACGTTCGTTCAGTGTTGCATAAATCACTGTTTTTATCACATTCTTGGATCTTAGTTTCTATGTGCAAGTGTTAGTGTCTAATGCAGTTGTGCACAGTGTGCCAACACTACGGCTATGTGGACAAACTTACAGTAGATTTGTGCAAATATAGTACCGGTGTAACTCTACTCTAGGATAGAGAGAGGTTCTATAAAGTGGTGCTGTGAGTCTCGAAGAGTGCTGAAGAAAGTGCATTGAAGGTAGTGTGCTAAGAAGTGTGGAAGTGGTGCAAAGTCTATTTGTTGAGATCTATAATTCTTTATGAAAGTTCAGTAACGAGTCTCTTGATTCTAAAATTATGAGTGTTTTAGAGTAAACATCATTAGCTATTAAATGATTGTTTATGTCTAGTACAAAAGTTACTGTCAGTTTCGAAACAAATGTAAAAAATGAGACAGAGAACAGTCTACTTACTGTTGTCAAGAAAAGTTATATAAAATAAAAACTCCAAGAAGGAAATCTAGTGAGAATAAAAACATGCCTCTTAGAATGATTCATAAGTAGTAGAGAGTTCATTCACTAGAAATTAAAGATAGAAAATTAAAACACCATTTACGTATTACAAGAAAAAAATCTGAATAGAAAACGTAATCCGTAGAAGTTGCACTAAGGATGGAGTTTTACGAAGAATTTTTTGTAGTTATAAATTATAGATCTCATAGTACAAGTGCTGTGACGGTGCTCCACTAGGGTTAGCTGTAATGAGTCAGTTTGATACACACCCTGGCTGTGGCGGAGTCGCCACTCACCCTGTAACCGCCCAGGTTATTCACCACGCAGGTGAACATCGCGTCCCTTCCTTGTGCGATGGTCACGTTCTCTAAGGGATATAGGAAGTCCGGCTCCAGACCTAAAGCTGTAACAAAAAGAAAAAAAAATAAGCTACTTTATTACTCTCATGGCTAAATTATAACAGCCGCACTGGTTGATCTTTAAGGGTATACACCGCCGCTACCAATCGCGCAATCAGGGTGAAACTTTTGAACCTCACCTGGAAGGAAAGTACTCTAAATATTGGAGATTGCAAATTTTACTCAAAAGAACCATTCCTTTATATTTTTAAAGAAATAAATCTGCAGTCACGTATTTTCGGAAATTCGCTTCCCACCCTCGGGAACCGGCTAAAATCCGAAAAAATATCAGTCTATATTTCTATGGGTTCAATCGATAGAGTCAATCATAGGTATAAAATCTTCGAATGCAGATCTGTTTCTTTAAAAAAATAAAAGGAATGTTTTGTTTGAGTAAAATTTGCTGTGTCCAGTATTAAGAGTACTTTACCTCCAGATGAGGTTCAAAAATTCCACTGCTTCAGAAAGCATGTTAATAAGTCTTTGGTCCCAGCTGTCATTCGAAGATCTCCGACAATCGTTACGGGTAGTCACAAGCCCGAAAGTCTGACAACCAGTCTTACCAAGGGGTATCGTGTTACCCAGTAAGTGGGTTGTGGAGGTCAGATAGACAGTCGCTCCATGTAATATACTGGTATTCAGCTACATCTGGTTAGACTGGAAGCCGACGTCAACATAGTTGGGAAAAGTCTAGACAGATGATTACTTTATTAGTCTCTCCGTCCATGAATTGATGAACAACTCAATTACCGTGATTGGCCTATTTGTCATGGGAAATTAAGTCCTAAATTATAATCCGATTGGTATATTTTGCGTTGGCTGTTCATGATATTTTTTTGTAACTACTACGTCAGGTAGGTACACAAGGCCGTGGTTTTATCGCTTTAATACTATTTTCGAAATAGTTTTTATTGATTTTCTATAAAGAAAAAAACGCTGTCAGATCATGAAAATGATTCCTAAACATATGTTCAGAGTTGCATTCCTTCGATGCTGTTAATTTCTTCCACGACTCGACTTTGTTGTTAAATATGATTTAAATGTTTAAAAAATGTTTTTTTTTCAAACTCAAACTCAAAGCATTTATTTCAAATAAACCAATTACAGGCACTTTTGAATTGTCAAGGGGTCGGTCAGTCAGAAAGATGAAGCTAGTTGCCCATTCCAAAGCGTAGTAGGTTCCTATGGAGAAGAACGGGCAAGAAACTCCACGGACACTCTTTTAAATCAAAATATTGTTACAAAAAATTGGTTACATCATTCATGTTGAAATTAAACATGTGAGAACAATGTAGAAAGACGTGCAAGTTAAAAGCGTCCGTAATAAAAAACAATTCAAAAATTAAAAATTAAAAATTAAAATAAGCCACGGCAGCTAAGAGATGACCAGTCCCTACTGACGGCGCCCGTTCACGAACATGACGCATGGATCAGCACCATTCAGCTCAACCATTTTGAAGGGAACTTAATGATCCAACACACACGCCACCACCAGCGAGACACTTAAGTGAGTATGACATACTCTCAGCCATCAGGGCTCATTCAAGTCAATGAAAGACATACCCAGTAAATGGTAGTTTTGTAAAATGGTCACAGTGCTCACACATGTGCTATGCAATTATACAATACTAAGAGATTGAATTTATACAATGCAAAGGTAGTTTTTGCAATCTTCAGCGGCTCCAATAATATTTTCGATGCTAATCAACTAGTTTATGCGCCCTTGTGGAGCTGGACCAGCGTTTTATAGTTTTAAATTGGTTTACAAAGTGTTAGAAAAATAGGTAGAGGTAAAATGCTGGTTGCATAATTTGTATAGCGACCCGCCCATTCTGCACGGGTGCAATCTACTGATATGGCGACACGTGTCTTAATACCGAGATGTATGTGCTTTATTTAAATTAAATACTTATGTATTATACACATAAACCTTTCGGAATAAATGTTCTGAGTGATGGCGAAACCCGCATAAAAATCCATTGTGTTATTTATATCCATAAAAAGATAAAGATAAATTTTGCAGTCTCGTGAATCTAAACAATTAGGGGTTTATTCATAAACTTTGCTTAAAGTTAAGTGACGTTCAAACGTCAAAAATGTATGGTTAAACAGTCGCTAATCATTACTTAACTTTAAGCAACGTTAATAAATAAACCCCATACTGTTTGAAATAATTTGTAGAAGGATGTATAGTAAAAATTAAAATAAATAACTAGTTGAGAAAACTTATAGAAACGCAAATAACTTTGAAGAATATTTTTCAGTTTAAGAATATAAAAGTATTTTAAATTCTGTTTTTTTTTTGCATATTAAAAGGTCTATATTCGGTCAAGCAGTGTCTTGACACTGTTTGTCCAAAATTAGGCCTTTTATAAGCGATCGAATGTAAAAATATGTAGTATGATTTGTCATACTACATATTTTCACATCACACATTCATTTCATCGCTTTTACATAAACTTTCCTATTGCAATCAAAACCGTAACAGGCAGTTATTGAAATATTTCAGATATTCTACAACTCTGTTGCCGGGCAGCAGTTTGTATGATAAAGTAAACAGAACAGCCCAACCATTATTGGTTTTCGTCTCTCGAAAACCAATGCATTTATTTTTAATTGTGGCAGTTATACTACCCACAAAAAGAAAGAAAAATAATAGGTTTATTTGTCACAAAAACACGTACACGTACATTAAAAATGGAATTCGAATAAAAAAATAAAACAGTTCTATAGTCACGAAAACACAACAGAAATAATCGGGAGCTACTCGTCGTGACTGTGTCAAAGAGGCTTCCGTTCAGCATAATGCAGTGCTGCGGGGGACCCTTGGCACAGCGCTGAAAAATTATGTTACCAAGTCAATTTTCTGTGCGTGTGTGATATAATTAGGGTTGCCATACGTCCCGTATATACGGGACTGTCGCCGTATTTGACCATCCCGTCCCGTATGTCAACATGTCCCGTTGTCCCGTATTTCGAAAAAAAAAAAAAACCATTACAATTTTAAAATGACATGCAAGATTTCGAATAAAAACTTGATTTTATAATGTAGATTTTTTTATTGAATACTTTTGATAGCCACTACGGTTGAGATCAGAGGATATATGTTAGAAAACACATAGTTTGTCTGTCACTATGTTCACATGCGTGCTATGTATGGTGTAGTTGAAAAGCCGCGTGTCGTCGTTGAATTATTTGTTTTGGGCATCGGAAGAGAAAATGTCCCGTATTGGTTCTTAGAAGTTATGGCAACCCTAGCTATAATGCTAAATCGAAAAACGACTTAGAAACAATATTTTTCAGATTTTAAAGTCGTTCGCCATGGGTGAATTCTCGGTAGTCTCAAAGCAAATACGAATGCCGTTTTTATAGGAAAAGAAAGTTATAAGCTTTCGCAGTCGAGCCGTTTCTCCTGAGATTAAGCTAACCTGGGATTTACAATGCTGGTTTTCCAACGGGTTGCTTCAGTACATTATTTTCCTAGATTCTAACTTTTATGGGGGACCTAATAAAATAGACTCATGAATTTTGGTTTACGGTGAATTAAACGTTTATTTTTAAATCAGCTTATGCTGAGGTAGTCATCGGTGTTAGTTTTTAGGGTTCCGTACCCAAAGCGGGCCCGCGGGACCCTATTACTAATGCTCCGCTGTCCGTCCGTTCGTCCTTCCGTCTGTCACAAGGCTGTATCTTCTTAACCGTAACAGGTAGACACTTGAAATTTTCATAAAGGTTGTACTACTAGGGCCGCTATAACAATAAATAATAATAATTCCATACATTTTTGTTACTAAAGTAGGTGTTCAAAAATAACTTTAGAAACTTTAAGAGGTGCTTTAGACCATCGAACTGAATAACTTTTACTATTGGACCAAGTTTGAAATCTCGAAAAAAAAACAGCTGTCTCATACAGTTTATGTTTTAAATTTTACTATGGAACAGCAGTATTTAATATTTTTTTGTTTTTGTTTATTTTTTTAACACTTTATTTAAAAAAAGTAGTGTTAAATATTGTACTGTAGTACGGGACCCTTCGAATGCGAGTCCGACACGCAATTTCTAGCAATCATTTTCCAGTAATTTGACATTTTATATTTTTTGTTCATTTATTTTAAAATATAAAATGTCAAATTACTCGTAAATGATTTGAATTAGGGTCATAAGGAGTCATTTGGTTGCAAATGACTTCTCGTACATCCCCTTAACGGATTGCTGACATATTGCCATTAGCCCTATAGATATATAAATATGGTGTGGGTATATACAACATGTCCCGGCATAAACACACACTACCAAACAAAGCAATATATTATGTTATAATCATAATACATACACTGAATTTTTATTATTAGGTATAAAACATGTTTTATTTATTAAATAATTTATACTGATTGTAGGATAAAATTGTGGTCACATTACAAATCTACGCACGCACACAGTCGCACACGTATAAGGGGTTGGGTAGTAGGTATTTCGTCCATTTTGGTTTGTTTTGAATGACTTTCTTGTCCGGGAGTTTCTTGTCCGTTCTTTTCCATAGGAACCTACTACGCTTTGGAATGAGCAACTAGCTTCATCTTTCTGACTGACCGACCCCTTGACAGTTCAAAAGTACCTATAATTGGTTTATTTGAAATAAATGCTTTGAGTTTGAGTTTGACTGTAATTTACGTAGTGTTATTTATTTTTGGGATAATAAATTACCCATATGAAAAATTACAGAAATCGATTCAATAAATGATTCTGAACCAACTACTTTCATAACGTGCATTAATTCAGTTACACATTGTATGGTACATGAGATTGACATACTGCAACACCGTTTGACCGGTAATCATGAAACTTGGCTGATATAATGTATTTTAGGAGTTGACTCCTTAAGAATCGATTTTCATATAAGGTCCCCCGATAAGAATTTTTAAGAGTAATGAAATTGTATAATTTACACTTCTCATAAAATTTCTTTATAGTAACACTTGTTTTATTCGTAAATAACACGGATTAAAATTATGAAAAAAAAAAAAAACCTATTTCACACTTCGATCTAGTATATCCGCCGTTTTTTTTATTTGTTTTGTTTACCCTCTTTGCCTATTGCATAGTCAAACACAATACTCCAGTCGTGCGTTGTAGCTGACACACACACACTTTTTCATGGAGAAAGTTTTTATATGTTTCTTTTTCGACCTCCACGCTGACGGAGCCGCGGTCAAAAGCTAGTATATAGTTAACAATCAACAACTTGAAAAATGTTAACTTTAACCAAATCAGCATTAACTACTTCAAGTTCAGTGAATACGATTGTCAAGTAAAATTAGCATAACGACTCACATTTTAGCTAATGTTATACCCACCTTAGACTAAATGTTCGAACATGACCTGTTTAATAATGAAAGTCTTCTGAATTATTATTCAGCTTTGGAAATTCGTTTTTAGGTACACGTGAGAAATGCTTGGTATTGTGAGTTTGAGTCTTAGTTGAAATGGGGTTATTGCACTACCATTGGCAATCCCCATCAATGGGGATTTGTGAACTTTTCTTCCACAAATTCCCATTGACGTCTCTTACAGCTCATAACATAAGTCATAAATCAAGGGAAGAAGTAAGTATCTAAAGTGAAACCGAGATCCCTGAAAGGTTCTAAACTAAACTCAATTAAATGTACCTACAATTTTTGTAATGTGAGTTCGGATGTTTTCAGCTATCTTCTACTTAATAATCTTCCACAAAAATCTTAAATTCGAAGGAATTTAATTATTAGTGAATACTTACAGACAACGCACCCTACACACCGCTGGGTCTAGAAGCAAAAATTTTCCACAAGTGCTCTGTAACAAGAGTGAGCACTAAAAAGGTTTTAAAATCCCCTAAATAGGTTAAATAGGGGATGGAAGTTTATATCAGAAATTCGTCGTCATTTGGCACACGGCTTAATAGACATATATTATGCAAAAAGTGACCAGCATGCTGAAGTGACAAGTTAATAATATTTTAACAGCAGTGATATTCTATCTTCTCGTCCCACATACCACAATGTCTCAAGACGAAAGTCTATGACCAGTGCGTGTTGCCAGTGATGACTTATGGCACTGAAACGTGGTCGCTCACAATGGGCCTTATGAGAAGGCTAAAAGTCACCCAAAGGGCAATGGAGAGGGTTATGCTTGGAGTTTCTTGAGAAATGAAGAGATCCGTAGGAGAACCAAGGCAAACGACATAGCTCGAAGAATTGTCAAACTTAAGTGGCAATGGGCAGGGCATATTGCTCGTAGAATAGATGGCCGATGGGGCCGAAAGGTTGGAGTGGCGACCGCGTACCGGAAGACGAAGCGTTGGAAGGCCTTCCACAAGATGGACCGATGACCTTGTGAAGGCCGCAGGGATCCGCTGGATGCGGGAAGCACAGAATCGGTCGAAGTGGCGGTGCTTGGGGGAGGCCTATGTTCAGCAGTGGACGTCTTTTGACTGAAATAATGATGATGATGAGTGATATGCTAGTGGTGTGACCGTTGGACTGCCAAGTCAAGTTGCTCATAGAAGGTCACAAGTTTGAACCCAAGGCACCTCAGACATTTCGGATTCATGTGCGTATTGTATAATTATCATTTGCTTCAAAAACGGCGAAGGAAAACATCGTGAGGAAACTGCTTGAGAAATTTTCTCGACGGCATGTGATGCCATAGTCAGATGCCCACGGCATAAAAACTCTGACACCAGGTTTATATTTTTTATTTTGTCCTTGTTTGTTGATCCATTAATATACAGAGCACGCATTAACATTGCCCTTTTGTTTTGTTGGTTTGGCAAGTTTTTTCAAAATTATGTTTAAGGAATGCTTATAATTAACTTTTAATTTAACCCCCACAGTATGAAAAGGGTTAAAGGTAACTTGATCGTGCTTTTTTTGACGGTAATTTGTTTTGAAAGACATTAAATTAGGTTGACAAATGCTTATAAATATTGATGAATGTTATTAAAAGATGGCGAAACGCTAATAGTAAGATAAATTTTACAAAATATAGGTAGGTATGTACATGACAAAACTGTATGTTTTAATTATTTATTTTTATTAACTTAAGTGAGCTTTACTATTTAGCTGTGCATCATAGTCAAGTTTTGATTTTTGGTGTAGGTATCTCAGTAATTTTTTATTCCCTATTGCATAGAAATCAACAGAACTCTACTCCCAGCGGCTTTCAGAAGTACTTCTAAACTCAGTCCAAAACAACTTCGGACGTTCTGATCTCGGAATCACAAACGAATCGTTCACAGAATTTAAAGCGCAGAAAATACTCGTTATTCTTCACCGAATGTTGAGAATGATATACGTAAGTTCCGCATAAAAATGTCTCCCTTAGCGCCGTAGGTATTGTCCGGAGCGAATGGATAGCAGGAGCCGCTGGAGGCGTCAATATTCTACGTGACCAGTTACTTGTGTCGGCTACGGAAACATGTGTCGGAAGTGAAGACTATCTGTTTGCTCATAGAATGGCGATCGCACTGTTGAATTATTCGCGTCTACATGCGACAGGAAACGGATTACATGGTGCATTCGATCCGTTTATGTTTTCGGGTAAGGGACGGTTTGCTGTCATTTTCTGAACGCTAGATTTGAGGTAGGAGATCTAGCCATGTATGTAACTTTTTGGTCCTATTATCATTCAGCTAAATGATGTCAACATATTTTCTATATGTCCAAAATATGCTCAGATATTCGTATACCTAGGTAATACTGGCACTTAACATTAATCAGTATTAAAGACTACAATAACAACAATATCTACAAGCAATTTACGTCACAGACTCCATAGTAACTCGATTCTCTCATTCGACTACAATTTGCACTGAAAGATAAGCTCTTTATGTTTTCCTTTCATTAACAGATCGGGAACACACATCGCTGGGTCCAATAAATTTCAATACATAACGGAGTTAAATTCATTTCGGCCCTTATTTGTTCACGTCCGTGTGTGGCTAACGGAATGGGTCAATTGAAGCACCAGAGCAAATGTCGCCAGACTAAATGTCGTCGATATACACAAGCCTTTCCCGTTCTATATTGGGAACACACAAAATGTCGGCTGGCTTCAGAGCCATGTTAACATTCCGCATTTAAATTTTCAAATATTCATTGGCAATTAAAATATAATTAACTGCGAAAAGCGAGTTCGACCAAATGTACAATTGTAGGCGGTAAGCGTGCAATAAAATATGATTAAATACGGTCAAACGAAAAATAATGTTGTACTTTTGTAAGTCAGATTGAAAACTACAATAATTAATACCGATCATAAGGAGACGATTATTCATCCAGCGCAGTCGTAGTATTGTTGAAATGCGGACAAAGTTCTTGGAATATCTCAGCGGAAATGATTCTACGATCTCGTAGTGAATATCCAATGTCCGAATCGTACAGACGTTCGGAAAGTAAATAGAGTTGGATTTGTATACGTATAGGTCGAGAGATCGCACTGCCAATAACCGGCCAATGCTGGCGTCGATACCAGCTGAAATCGTAAGTACCGGACGACCAACTGATATTTGTAAATTCTATGGTAATCCGACTCTGAGCCTAATCCTACTTTCCATTCAGAGCGGTTGAAATAAATTCTAAAAACAATAGACGGTTATTTGGATGTTGCGTTCATTGGCGTATAAAGGACCCCTTGTGTATTATCTACGCATTGGTATCGTCAGCAATCGTATAATAATCGCATGTATAGTTCTAATTTGTTAAATTAATCCCGTTACGTATTTTGGTACGGTATGCGAGCACGTGTGCCACTGCGAACAATTTGCTAACACGGTTTCGTACTTTCGTCGAGATTCGGAGTTGGTACACCTAACAACTCTTGGCCAAAAGTCCTACGGCTTAATTGGACGATTTTCTAGATGGAGATTTGATTTACAGCGTCTTGAAAGTTAGGGAAAATGGGTAGTTAACATTTTGCAAGTATAATGTTTGAAATGTATTGACTTCGTATGTTATTAATTATATTATACGCATTTTTTCTTTTTTTTGGATTGGAAATCATCAAATAACTTCTCCCGCTCTGGGTGGAGCGGAAGGGCGTATCAGACTCTTACTGACTAAAACCCACCCGTGTTCCTTCAGTGGCCTGTACATTGCCAGGGGCCACGGTCACCCCTTAGGACTTCCCGCAACCCCGGCAGGCATCGGCCCTAGCGGACCCCGTCAATTGTGCTGACATCTCTTTGAGGCGCACGTGGAACATAACGCGCCGTCGACCCGGGCCTGGTGTATGTTATACGCCTAAGAATATATTTAATGTTATTTAAGGTTAACGTCTCTGTGGAGTTAAAAGGTTTTACTGTCTATAAAGTTATTGCTAGTTCTCAACTAAAGTTAGTTTACTAGGTACTTATTTGCAAACTCAGCTTAGGTACACCTACGCAATAATCGAGCATGAATAATTTGGTATCACAAGAACTGTGGACGAAACATGAATATTCTACGTAAATAAATATAAAATAAAAAATCCTTTTATTTCTTGTAGATTATACAGTTTATCTACTTTATATAAATCTATATTAATAATAGTAGTATTATCTTTACCTATCTATTTCAAGTAATTTTTTATAAAAACAATTTCTAATTTGTAATAATAATTCGTTTTGTTAGTTTCATGTTCAATATATTTAAATATGTAAATTAGTAGTCGCTTTTTTTTGTTAGTAATTTTTAAATATTCATTACAATTATATTTTACCTATTGTAATTTTTCTTGATCTATCTTGAACCCCAGGGTGGATAAAGGCCTCCTCCAAAGACTTCTATTTAATCAAAATCTTGAAGTCACTGACAGACACCGCAAAGCCCAAACCGCTGGATCCAGAAGTAGGTATTTTTGTGGTATTTTTGCACAAGATTTCCTTATATTATAACGAATGTGAGCACAATGGAAGGATTTCAGAAAATTTATTCCCTAAAGGGGTTAAATCCAGTTTTCCAGTTTTGACGGAATCTATCCAGCTCGTAGCGCGGGCTCGCGAACAATGAAAGGAGTGGAGGGAGACCTTCACCCAGGAGTGGGACAGCGTAGGTTAATAAAAAAGAAGGTTAAATCGAGGATGAAAGATTATTATGGAAGTTCGTCATTTTGCGGCTGGTAAATCTCATCGCTCACACGGCTTGTAACTTATAATAAAATAAACACAAACCAAACAAATACTTAGCATTCCTATAACGTGCAATAAAGTCGAATATTAATCACTTACGTTAGCAAACACGTAGCACAGCTATAAGATCTGATATACGGCATTACTAGAGTTAGGCAGGCGTAGGCGCTTCATTTGCAATTTGGTTCAGTGATTTCGTTGGAGCTCTCCACTGAGCGAACGCTGCCCGTGAATTATGCCTATTGTTGTTGTTCCAGGGGCAAAGGATGCATTACTGTGCCTTGTGCGGAGATATTCGACGTCCTTTTACAGAAATTGCTTTTAAAACGTACCTATTCAAAGTATTCGGTGTATTAATTTTGAGTTACTGAAAAGGTTTTTTTTTTGTATTTCTCTTTGTGTAAGATTTTGTGTTGCGATAATTATGAGTTCATGTTTGAAAAATATATGTATAAGTAGGAAATTTATTAATTCATGTCTTACATGACAAAATACCTTTTAGCTAATGATCACTGAATGTTTTTGACAATTATGATTTTTAATCACTTTTAGTTTTTCTTATTCTATTTGAGACAATAAAAAACTGGTTCAACAGTCAACTATAATGAAAAGATAAAATCTTAAAAGACTATAAATGATAATTTAATTAAATTGCTTTATTATGACGAGTCGTATTTTCTATTCCTATCATCAATGTTTATGAAAATAGATGTTTCTATTCCCATGTTTTGAATATTATCTAATTATTTATTTACATAAAAACATAATAATATCACGTCTGTATTCCCCGAAAGGTTTTTTATATTTAGTTTCTAAATATATAATTTTCTTTTATTTCTTTAGGCACCAATAACTTTATTTAATTCAAGTGGTAGTTTCCAAAATCACAGAATTCAAGCGTACCTATAATAGCAAAACATTCCATAGCATAACATTTTAAGATCTTCAAATATTTATCAGCTGCCATTAGCTTTACAAAAAAAAAACCATTTCTATATTCCAAAAATAAAAACGTTCAAGTACTACTTACAAAATAATACGTAGGCAATATGTCAAGAGGGGATCACATTAACATCCTCAATAAATTACCCGAACAATCAGTTACGTTCGATACATTTGTTCAGGGGACCTCGAGCGAGGTTTAAACCAGGGACGACGAACCTTTTTGCATTTGCGTGAAAACAGAGAAAAAAAATGTTTTACCTATGACGTTCCGGGCAAAATTAGATGATTTTTGAAGTGAAAACTTCTTTAGCGGCATTGTGCATTTTTTTGGGATGGGTAAAAAATGTTTTAACTCGCGTCAGGACACGTGACCTGATCGAAAATTCGTAAGACGGGCGGAGAGTAGAAATGTCGTTGACAGCGCACTGTTTTATTTTTTTGGAATTTTTTGTTGGAGGTACAGCTTTCGTTCTTGTACTGACAGCAAGTCACATAAATTCCTGAAATTTTCGTTACATGGCGTTACGTTGCATAAGAATTTTAAAAATTAATAATAGTTATTTCGTTTTCACTTCCATCGGCAGTCTCAAAAGACTGCCCGATGTTTTTTTTTTTTAATAACAACGATTTCTAAGACAAATAAATTTCGATCCGCTTGCACCACGAACCGCTAAATACGTTTATCGCCAAACGTATTTAAAACATAGCTCTGTTTCTGTGAAATTGTAGAATACATTATAGATCTGAAATTTAAAAAAAAATCTGTAGTATTTAGTTTTGGTCCTTCAATTCATACCGCTCCACAATTTTTCTGCCGCCTACCTTGGCACACATGCCAAAGGTTCGCCATCCCTGCCGTAGACGAATCGACTTATGATATCACTGAGTGGATCAGTGGGTAAATCGGCTATTGTCGCTCAAGGGAATCCGATTCCCGCCACTTACGGCTGTCTACGGATCTCAATCAGAGGTTATCACTAACAACTTGATAAGTACTGACGGCAGATTAGATTTCTGACTTGAGTTCCTTTTACGAGTTTTACGTTTCTTATTTTTATTGGTGGGATTTTTTATTAGTAGAGCCTGGAATGGGATGGAGCGTAGTTAAGTTTAGATAGGAATTGAACATGAGTGATTACTTGTTATAACCAAATAATCGAATGTTAATACAATTTAAATTCATTGTTTTTCAATGAATTTACATTGTACATTTACAATCACTTGTTCTTTGGTGTTTATGTGTATTCTAATAGTGCATGTCGTCAAAAGTAAACGAGAAAAAGATGAAATGTAAGAGCTTCGCCGTTGTGGGAAAAACTAAAAATAAACTATAATTATTTGGACGTGTTGGAACTGAAATAACTCAATGTTTGTACTGTTCTAGTTCTATACTAACCTCATTTTTCAGCCAGCATTATTCAAATACAACAACATCAAGCGCAATAAAAGTTCCTCCCGGCCAGTACACAAACAATACATCTAAGCAGACGTGGCATCAGATCTTGTGTACTCGTATCTTGGTTTGCAAAACAAATATTTTCCTAGACGTTTTTGAAGTCGTTACGAACAAGTTAGACGGCCGGTCTACGGCCCGAGTGCAATTCGCGCCACTAGAGTCGCACTCTGGATTTGTTTGCTCCAACTAGTTAAATGTTGGCCCAAACTTTATTTCGGACGTCGAAGTCTCCGAGATGTTGTACCCTTGTTATTGTTGTTCAAGTATATTTAGAGAGGTTCAGACGTACCGTTAGAAACAAACATTCGTCTGGCTTATTCAATATTCATATAAAACTGCTATAGTTCCCATTTGGGGATCGTTTACTTTGCAAATGCCTTACAATTAGGTACCTACATGAAAATAGTTTCCATTGTATTTTTAACTACAATACACACTTAAACAAAAATTTTGCAATCAAAACTTAAAATCGATTATCATTAGTCATAAAAAATGGAAATAGAATCAGATAAAACAATAAAGTAGAAGCAACAGCATGTTATTTACGCTTTTAATTAAAACCCTTAACCTAACCAAACACAAACTTTTGCCGTCCCAAATATTAAAACTTAGATTTTCAGTTCCTAGTCTAAAACGGATAATCTATGAGAACAAAGCGTATTGGAACTCTACGAACAAACAATGTGAACGCAAACATCTCCGAAGGAAAATTGTTAACTAGAGAAAAATAAATTAAAGATCGACAGTAAGCAATAACGGAGAAACAATGTGGGGGGGAAACCAAGAATTCTGGTTTGGGGTTTCAGAGAGCTCATTCGAAGTAAGGAAATTCTTTAACAACATTGTTTCTAAATTAAAACAATCTCATAATTGCACATTCTCCAACTTCTTTGATGCAGTGTAGGTATGGCTCGGGCGGGGTGGGGGTAGAATGGGGGGTGTTTGCCCGGGGTAAGTTTTGAGGCGAAGTTAAGCCGATTAAGTGTCATTTCCGGCGCGGAACTAGCACTGTTCATTAAATATTTCGAGTGACTTAATTGCTGAGGTCGCTCGTCTACCAAGTTTTGATGTGAACAGATTTCTACTATTCTTTGCGCATTTGAAAATGTACTCAGTTTAAACTGTTATTTTTCTGAGATATTTTGTGTCAACTTTTGAAGTGTATTTTTAGCTTGGATATAAATATTAATTAGAAAAGATTAGAACTTTTGGTTTTAAATTCCTTATGTGAGATTTCCCCTGTATTGTGAACCAAATGTAAGGAATAGCTCAAAAATAAATCTGTCTATTTAAGTTTTCAAAAATATTCATGATTTCTCTAAAAAAATATAGATTCCTAAACTTAAAAAATATCAAAAAATTTAAATAGCGGGCCTGAAAATGAATGAAACAAAAAATGATGATGAAAAATGGTTAGCTGAATACGTAACAAACTATACGAAAGCTAACAGTTTACACATTTTGCTAGTTTATTTCCTACAGTTTGTAAAGTGACGGTAGGAAATGGGTTAATTAATGGTTTTCCAAGTGGACGCGAAACAATTTGTCTGGTACTTTTGCGCCATTGCTCTCTATGAGCCTGAAATATTATTGTTATTTATGATCTTCGGCAGTTTACTACAGTCGGACTACTTAGATGACCGATACCAATGTGTTAGAATAGATAATATCACGAGCGATGAGCAGAAAAGTACTGGTTTTGGTGTTCCCCAGGGAAGTATTCTGGGCCCTACGCTATTCCTGATTTATATTAACGATTTATGTAATCTGAATATTAAAGACGGTAAAATTATATCATATGCCGACGACACGGCGTTAATATTTACAGCTAAAACCAGTAGCGAACTGTTCGATATTGCTCAACTAGGTTTTAATACTGTGACTAATTGGCTTCAAAGCAATTTACTAACATTAAATGCTGACAAGACAAAATATATTCACTTCTCTATGCGCAAGCCTCAATTTAACATTACTAACCCTCCTCTATATGCCCATCAATGTGGAAATCGTTCAGTCACCATTTGTAATTGCCCTTTTATCCTCAAAACGAGAAGCATAAAATACCTCGGGGTAATAATAGACGACACCCTGTCTTTCAAAAACCATATTGAAAGTCTAGTTAAACGAGTGCGCAAATTAATGTACGTTTTTAAAAAATTGAGATCATTTGCAGATTCAAAATTAATCACACAAGTTTATTTGGCTCTATGTCAATCTATAATTCTTTACTGCATCACTTCATGGGGTGGTGCACCAAAAACCAATCTACTCCCTCTTGAAAGAGCACAGAGAGCCATTTTAAAGGTAGCAAACTTCCATCCCTTTCTCTTTCCCACAGATCTGCTATATAAGTCCTGCAACGTGCTGACTGTTCGCCAACTTTTCATTATGCACTTAGTATTAAAACAGCACACCATGCTTACCTACACTACTGACAATACTAACAAGAGACGGAATGATATAGTATGCATTTCTAATGCAACCTCAAAACATGTCTTTGTAGAAAGATTTTTTACATTTTTAGGCCCATTTCTGTACAATAGATTAAATAGAAAACTTAGTATTTATAAACTAAATTACTTTAGCTGTAAAAAAATTATACTTGAATATTTACTAACCATAGATTATGCACAGACAGAAGATCTACTTGTTGTCTGCAAATAGAACCACTAACTTGCTGTTTTACTTTTATTTACCTAATTTTAATTTGGTTTATACTTAGACTCATAGTTAATTTATTACTTTAAATATTTATGCACTTCCTAGCCTGAAGCACAGGTCCAACCTAGTTCAGGCAAATAAGCAACTGTGTTCTATTTTTTATGATTAAGTAATTTTTTGTAAATGTGCCCCTCTTTATATAAATAAACGATTTTATTATTATTTTTGTTGTGTTTTTTCTTCTCAGCTCTTTAGCTGGTTATTGCAACATTTACGGACCGAAGCCAAGTAAATGCAGCGTGTGGTGTGTTATGTTGAGGATGTGTTATGATGAGGACCTATTTCGTTTTCATCTATTTGCATGAACTTTCTGACGATTCGACATGTATTTAAAATTGCAGCTTTTTGTAGGGTTATATAGAGGGTTTCCTTTAGGTTTAGTAATTTAAGGCTATGGAGAAGGTGATTCGGGATGACGCCTGTTGTGGAGAGGACTATAGGGACCACGTAGACTTTTTGCTGGCGCCATATTCTAGTTACTTCATCTTTGAGTTCTGCGTATTTACTAATTTTTTCAGATATTGTCTTCTGAATATTATGTGTGTTGGGAACGGCAATATCTATTAGGTAAGTAATTTTATTTATTTTATCCTGTAGGGTTATATCCGGTCTATTGTAGTGAATGGTCCTGTCGGTGAGAATGGCTCGATCGTAGTAAAGTTTATGTGTGTCATTTTCTAGAATCGTTTGTGGTGTGTAATTGTAGTACGGAGTGTTTGTGTCTTGTATGAGTGTGTATTTGACTGCTAATTTTTGATGAATTACATTTGCCACCTGATTGTGCCTGTGTGTGTAGTCTGTCTGCGTGAGAGTTGTGCAAGCTCCTGTTATGTGCTGTATTGTTTCTGGTTGGATATGACATTTGCGACATTTATCATTTGTTACTGAAGGATCTTTGATAATAAATTTTCTATAGTTTTTAGTGTTAATAATCTGATCCTGTATTGCAATTATAAAACCTTCAGTTTCTGGGAATAAATTGCCTATTTTGAGAAACTTATTTGATGCTACTTTGTTCACATGAGATTGTTCTAGGTCATGAGGATGACGACCATGAAGTACCTTTTTCTTCCAGTCCTCAATTTTTTGTTTCTGCGGGTCATCGCTAGTAATTTGTGGAGTATCTGGTTGTTCACTTAAGTTAAGTGGTGTGTAGTTGAAATCATTTTGAACTATGGCTTTATGGATGTTACTGGTGCGGGATTTTGAGTGAAAGAATGTTTTTAGTCGACAGACTTGTTTCCGCCAAAGGTGCTGGATATCTATTAGGCCTCTCCCTCCGTTTTGTCTTTTGATAGTAAGTCTTTCTATTGCAGATTTAGGGTGTAAGTTGTTATGTTTTGTAAGAGTGGTACGTGTGGTTCGTTCTAATTGTTCTGTGTCTGTTTTTGTCCATTTAATAACTCCAAATGAGTATGTTAATATGGGGATGGCGAATGTATTTAAGGCCTTGATGAGATTTTTACCCGAAAGTTGAGTTTTACATATGGCGTTAAGTCTCCTTTTATACTCTACAGTAAGAGTTTCTTTAATCCTAACATGATCTAGTCCCTTTAGTTGCGTGTATCCTAAATATTTGTATAATTCGGTCGGTTCCATTGCTGTTATGGTGTCTGTGTTATTTACTACATAGTTGCCAGGTCGTATCTTGCCTCGTATGATATGAAGTGTTTTACATTTATCCAGACCAAATTGCATGTTTATATCTAAACTAAACTCTGCTGTAGCTTCTACTAATTTCTTCATATCTTTTTCGGTTTGTGCGTATAGTTTAATATCGTCCATGTAAATGAGATGTGAGACTGTTGTTTGTTCTGTAGTGTGTTTGAGACAATATCCGGCCCGACAGCGCTGCAGCAGATGAGACAGAGGGTTTAGTGCGAGACAGAACCACAGGGGACTCAGTGAATCACCTTGGTAGATACCCTTCTTGATAGCTATTTGTCGCGTTGTAACATTATTGTGATTGCAATTTATTTGAAGTGTGGTTTTCCACAGAGGCATTATATTTCGTAGGAAATCTACTATTTTTGAGTTTATCCTATAAATTTCTAGTATTTGTATCAACCAGGAATGTGGAACACTGTCGAAAGCTTTTTTATAATCGATATAGGTACAATGAAGATTTCTATTCTTTGTGGTGGCATGTTTGTGGATAGTAGAATCAATAATTAACTGCTCTTTGCATCCCATATGGCCCCGCCTGCATCCCTTTTGCTCCTCTGCCATTATGTTGTGGTGTTCAATGTGTGAGTTAATTTTTGTTGTTATTGCTGATGTTAATATTTTATATATCGTGGGTAGGCATGTGATTGGTCTATATTGGGAAGGTTGTGATGGATTTTTAGTTTTAGGCAGCATGTATGTTATACCTGTTGCAATAAAATCGGGTATATTTTGTTGTCCTAATATTATTTCTGTTAAGTTTTTTGCTATGGGTTTGTATAATGAAGTTAACTTTTTGTACCAAAAATTGTGTATTTTGTCTATACCAGGCGATTTCCAGTTATGTAACCTGCCTGTTAAGTATGTGATATCGGCTTCTGTAATCTCTACAAATTCCATTTCATCTATTGCCCTCCATTTTGTTTCTTCTTCTGTTATCCATGTTGCTTTGTCGTTATGTTGTTCTTGTTCTTCCCAAATACTAGACCAATATGTTTCTAGTTGTTCTTTTGTAGGTTGATCAGGTGCGTCTGTGTTATTCTCATTATTTGTGTCGGTGTCTGGTTTGTGTAGGTTTCTATAAAACATTTTTTCATTAGTGGCAAATATGGCATTATCGTTTTTGCGCTGCTGTGCTTTTTTGTATCTTCTGAGCCTATGAACTTTAAGTGCTAGTTTTTGTTTTAAGGTATCTAAGAACTCTTCAGGTTTTCTGTTGTTATTTTCGTGTCTTGTGTGCGTGATACTGCTCCTAAATATAGCCTCAACTCTCCTTACTACCTTATTTGACCTGATGTTGTTAATGTATTGTGTAAGTCTACTACAATCTGCTCTTAATTTTTCTATGTCTTTTTCTAACCTCTGTTGCCATGCTGGTTTGATATTCTGTTTTGATCTTGTGTTTACTGAGTGTTGCGTGATTTTAAAGTTAAGTTCTTCAGATATGACTACCGCTGTGCAATATATAAGTGTGTGTATATCTATAAGTTGTGTGTCATCAGAAATAAATTGGTTAAGTATGTTTTCATTAAATAAGTTAACTAAACGAAAGAGATTAGGGCTATATCGAAGTTTAGGTAGTTTTGGTCGAACTGTTGGGTCCATCCCAGAGTATTGTGCTAGTGTTGTTCTGAATTTGTCATGTATTTGTTGGATATACAAATCTGTTGTCAGATTTTGATCTGCAACGGTTAATGTTTCAATATCATTTTCTAGAGTTAGGGTTATAGATTCGGTTTGTGTGGATGTGTGTGATGTTTGTGTGTAAGCTTGCGATTGATGGTATGGCTGAGATCGAGTATAAGGTTCTACTTGAATGTGCGGTTGTTCAGCAATTTCGGTTATGTTTTGTGATAGTGGGATAGTATTAGCGCCTGTAGTATTTTCTGCTTCTTGTAATTTTACTCGTGTTTCTTCTTTTAATTGTTCTATTATTTCTTGAGATAAAAGTTTATTTCTAACTATAGCTCTTCGCTGATCTGAGATTCTTTGTTCTGAAACGTTTATCTCAGGATATTGTCGGGTAAAAAGTTCATGCAATTGTTGTCTGTAGGTGGTCATGTCTGTCTCTAATTTAGTGATATAAAAGTAAGTTCGCATGATAAATAGGTTAACTTCTTTGCTCCATCTCATGCGAACTCTTGCTTTTCCAGCCTTGGTGGACGCGGGTAAGAAGGAACTAACCTCCCGCGCAACATTCAAGGTCGGAGTGGGTGAAATTGAATTTAAACTAGTAATGGGGGGTGATGATGGTATGGGTGACGATGGTGTGGATGGTGATGATGGTCTAGAAGGTGTGTAAGATACTGTGCTTGGACTATACGGTTCTACAGGGGTGTTTGTCCTGTCCGTCAGTCTGCCACGATCGTCAATGATTTCGGCTGTAGCATCTTTGTCGGTGGGAGCCCGCCTGTTCAACTCCTCACCGCTGACGGTTCGCATGCTGAGACACCCAGCGTCAGCTCCAGGTGCGCCCCGGCGATCGCCCCCGGGCAGCGGCCCTATACGTTTACTTTTCGATCGTGTCTCCATTTTGAATGGGTTTCCAGAGCCACGTTAGCCACGCCAGTAATTTCTCATTCGTGTGTCCGCCCCCCACGTGATTAGATGTTCAATCAGGACGTGTGGTTGTTTAGGGGGCTTATTATTATTATTTCCTTTATTCAGTATTAAACATATTAATTACATTTTTAAATATTAAAATAAAAATTATAAAAACATTTAAAAATATAAAAAATAGTAGCCCACCGGTATCGGGAACAGGGTCCAAGCTACCGGCGGTCAGGGCTCCAGAGAGAGGAACCTTCTGACAATGCGAGCCGTGTCCAGGAGTACTGCTTTTTGAATCAAGCCCTTAATCCAGCTGCCCAACGAGAGCCTCCTTAGGTGTTGGTCGAGGCTCTTGGCAATTAAGCCATTGGCTGATACGACTATCGGCACAATGATCGCTGAGTTCACATCCCACATGTCGACAACCTCGTGAGCCAAGTCAAGATACTTGATTTGTTTATCTTTCTCTGCTTTCACGAGGTTCCCGTCATGCGGGACCGGTCATATTATTATTATTATTATTATTATTACGTTACAGTGAACTTCTAAACTATTAGGGGTCTCGCGCACTAGATAGCCACGACTGCGACCAGTGGTCGCAGGGATCAAACTATACAATATGTAAAAAAAAACCCTGTCCAATCCGTGACGGTGTTGTTAGGTATCATACTGAAAGTATATTTATGTGGAAATTTTCAGCTTGAACGAATATGAGACCTGGATGAGACTCGCACAGGTCAGGGAAGCATGGCACTAAAGGGAGGAGGCCTATAAGGACCAGGCCCGGGTCGACGGCGCGTCGTGTTCCACGCGCGCCTCAAAGAGATGTCAGCAAAACTGACGAGGTCCGCTAGGGCCGATGGCTACCGGGGTTGCGGGTAGTCCTAAGGGGAAAACGTGGTCCCTGGCAAGGCAAGGGAAGGAACACGGGTGGGTTTTAGTCAGGCCTATACTGAATTACTGAGCAGTGGGTGGAACAAGGCTACCAATAACGAGGATGATGATAATAGGTTTGTTAAAAGTTTTTTAATTATATTGTAATGGCTATATTGAGTTTCCATTAGAATATTATTGAATTGTTCTAGTACCTACCTAGCCAAAATGCATTTTTAATTTTTCATTTTGTCTACTACGGCCGAAGACTGGTTTCACAGCTGTCCGGGAGACCCGTACGGGCCGCCCGTACGGCTCCCGGAACGGAGACAATTATGAGGTCCTAGAATATTGTTTCACAGCGACGCGGATTAGTCCGTACGCGACCTACTCCGGGTAGAGCCCGTACTACTCCCTCGTTTCAGAGCACTGCGGGCGCTACCCGTACGGGTCTCCCGTGTACGGATGACCCGTACGGGTCTGCCGGACAGCTGTGAAACCAGCCTAAATTTATCGGCATAAAACTTGCTAAGAAACAGGAGTTTCATTTTGCCTCCGTTGCTTGATAGCTTTGAAGGTAAGTACAAGTACCTACTTTCAATTTACCTAAACGAAGTGCTTAAAAATCCCACGACGAAACCTTCCAACATTATTTTAAGCCCTGTCCAAAAAAATACCCTTAAAAAATAAAAAGTGGAACCTATTTCAGCGTTAACCTCTCTCGATAAATATTTCCCTCTTTGTGTAAACACACGGATACGACGGGCTACTGCGGGCACAAAGTCCATTACAGTCAATTCGTCTAGACGCGGCACGTGTTGAAACTATTCTCACGGGTAAACGAATTACCTGCTCTATATAAATAAAAGAAACTGCCCGTAGAATAAACTGTACAACAATTAAAGTGAAAAGGAATAAAAACTGTTATGTTAATGGCCGTGACTGTACTTTGTTTACATTAGTCGTCATTTATTATTTACAGAACCAACCATTTCACTATTTTCTTTTACATTTTCAATAGCAAGGGATTATTTTTGACGATTGCCATTTCGTTTTTGTATTTTTTTTATCGTTTTAAGGGTGTGCATACACTGGTAAATCTGGGATTACGGTGCAAGTTATGCGCAACATCGCACATTTTAATTAAATTCTTGATGTTGTACTTCATACTAGGCTCGCGAACTGCTCGCATTTGCTGTGCGTTCGCGATTCTGCAATGTAGGTAGGTAGGTACATATAACGCCAATGTGTGATCAAGATTAACATTATAATAATAACTAGCTTGTGCACGCGGCTTTGCCCACGCGGATGTTGGAAATTATCCCACGGGAACGCACTAACGGGATAAAAAGTATCCTATATGTCCTAACCTCCGCCGATGACGGTCCCAAGCCCGTATGAAAAAGGAGGAGGGTTGGTTGCTCCAGGAAAGACCAAACCAACCGTAAAAGGTCAACGTCGAGTCTCGGGCGACGGTAATTAACCCGATCGAGCATTAGCAGAGGTAGGAAATGACCACTGCAACCCGGAACATCGCTTTGCTTGCACCTTAAGCGAAATCGGGGGTCTTGGCTTAGCCGCCCGGACCAAGAGGTAGAAAGCCTCAATAAAAACTTACCCCAATCCTACGGTGGGATACGCGCCAATAGGATGAATGACTGATGGGTTATCAGCCGTTAGCGCCAACCTCAATGGACCTGGCTCACATTGTTGTATGGTGCCTTCACATGGGAATGGGCGTTACCCTGTGTGCGACATGTTTTAATCGACCCTACTCGTGGGAACACTATGGAAAACAAAGAACAATCGAATACTCTCTCTCAAACTGAAAAAAATCAAAATAAAATACTTACTCAACAAATTTTTCACAAATCCTTCTTTAATACAACAAGAACTCAGTCACTGAATAACCTCGACAACTTAACACCAGTTGATACGGAAATGGATACACCTACAGCTGATAGCAACCAATGGACAAAAGTACCTGAAAGAAAAAGGCAACGCGAAAGCCCTGAAATAGACAAAGCCCAAAAACAAAAGAAACTTGACACCTACTGGCTGAGCCAACCTACACCAACCTCAAATAGATTTTCTGGACTGGATAATGATACGGAAGACACACAAAGCAATAAAATCATCGAAACCGTTGAAAAACCTGTTAAGGCTCCGCCCTTATATGTTGACCGGGTCAGTAATATCCAACCATTACTAAAAATGCTTGATGAGGTAGCTTCGGATAACTACGAAGTGAAAGTGCTCCGGAATGAACAAGTTAGAATACAACCTAAATCTACAGAATTATATACAAAAATTGTTAAAAACCTGCAAGAAAAAAATACAGAATTTTATACCTACAGGCCCAAACAAGATCGCTGTTTCAAAGTAGTCCTCAAAAATCTCCACCCCTCCACTGATATAGACGATATAAAAGCCGAACTAGAAATCCAAGGACATAAAGTCACTAATATCTGGAACGTCAAACAAAGAAGTACCAAAAAGCCATTACCAATATTCTTTATAGAAATAGAATCTAACAATAACAATAAACATATCTATGACATCAAGAGTCTTTTGCACTGTAGAGTCATTTTCGAACCACCAAGACCTAAACGAGAAACCCCACAATGTGGCAATTGCCAACAATATGGGCACACAAGAAAATACTGCTTTAGGAAGGCCAAATGTATAAAATGTGCTGGAGACCATGCATCGTCCAAGTGCGAACGTAAAGAAAGGTCGGACTCAGTTAAATGTGTACTTTGCGATGGTAACCATCCTGCAAACTATAAAGGCTGCTCAATATATAAGGAGCTCCAGAACATCAAATATCCTACCCAACCAGCAAAACACCGACAGACAATGCACCTCATACATAACCCTGACAAGACGGACACTACTAGGCAACAAGACCAACCATCATATAAACGAGCATTAACATCCAACAAACCTGCGCACGAACCTGCCAGCGAGCAAAATCCAAATGAATTACCAAAAGTCCAAACAAACAACAATGACATGAAAGAAATCATGAATACTATGACACAACTAATGCAACAATTAACCTCAATAACAAATCTCCTAATGGAAATCATGACCAAACTGACAAATTCTGTTCGTTAAAAATAGCCCTTTGGAATGCCAATGGGCTGCCACACCATGTTCTAGAAGTAGAAACATTTTTAAAAACACACAAAATTGATATTTTACTGGTATCTGAAACACACTTCACGAAAAAAAATTACCTCAGGATCTTCAATTACAAATTCTACCAAACAATGCATCCGGATGGTACGGCTCACGGAGGATCTGCAATTCTCATTAAGAATAGTATCAAACACCATGAAGCGGAGCCATTTAAAACTCCTGAGATACAAGCCACAAGTGTTGTTGTTGAGGATTGGCGGGGACACTTGACTGTCACTGCATTGTATTCTCCCCCAAAACATGCGATCAAAAAAGAAGATTACGTCAATTTCTTCAATACGCTAGGCCTAAGGTTTATAGCAGGTGGAGATTATAATTCCAAAAATACACAATGGGGCTCTCGCTTAACAACTCCCAAAGGACGTCAATTGCAGGCAGCTATAACCGATCTACGACTAGATACAATATCGAACGGGGAACCAACTTACTGGCCGACTGACCCTAAAAAAATACCAGATTTGGTAGACTTCAGTGTCATAAAGGGGATTCCTACTAATTGTTTCAAATGTACTTCCCTTCAAGACCTCTCATCTGACCATAGTGTAGTTCTACTAGAGGTTTCCCAGGACTTCATGCATACTAAACCTATAACAAGGCTACATGAACGTAGGACCAACTGGGACAAATTCCGATTCATAGTGGAGTCTACGATTAATACCAACCTGCCTCTTAAAACCGAAGAGGACATTATGACAGCGGTTGAACATTTCAACGAGTGTGTCCAAAACGCTGCTTGGGATAGCACTCCTGCTGCCAAGAAATACACGGAACCAGACTGCTCGAAGCCCATTCGCGAACTAGTAGCCGAAAAAAGGCAGGCTCGTAAATTGTGGCAAACAACTAGATTTCCCGGGGACAAAACACGGCTGAACTACCTAACGGATAAACTTAAAAAACTATTACAGGCTGAAAGGGACGATAATGTACAAAACCATCTGCGAAATCTGGATGCTACAGCTGCTAGTGACTATTCCCTTTGGAAAGCAACCCAAAAACTCAAAAGACCTACTGCATCTAATCCGCCGATACGGAGAAAGGACGGTTCCTGGGCAAAAAGTGACCTAGAGAAAGGAGAAGCCTTTGCCGCTCATCTAGCCGATGTCTTCGTACCGAACACTGCCCGGAACGCATCGATAACCAACAATGAAGAACTTATTAACTCACTTAATGAACCTTATCAACTCGACCTCCCAATTGAAAAGATTAAGACGAGTGAGGTCATGGAAACAATTAGAAATCTAAAACAAAATAAAGCCCCCGGATACGACTTGATTACCGCAAAACTACTTCGTGAAATACCTGAGATAGCTATACACTTTTTGACACACCTGTTTAACTGCATACTGATCAGAGGCATCTTCCCACCTCAATGGAAGGTAGCACAAATTAAAATGATCCTTAAACCTGGTAAAGCTCCTGAAGACGTGGCTTCCTACAGACCGATCAGCTTGCTACCCGTTCTGTCAAAGGTTATGGAAATACTTTTTTTGAAGCGATTAAACAAAGTAATAGCAAAAAATAAAATCATACCTGACCACCAATTTGGCTTTAGAAAAAATCATGGCACGATAGAACAGGTGCATAGGCTGGTCGATGAAATCCATAAAGCCTTCGAAAAAAAGAAATATTGCTGCGCGGCATTTTTAGATATTTCCCAGGCCTTTGACAGAGTTTGGCACGAGGGTTTATTATACAAAATAAAAAACCAACTCCCGACAAACTATTACATATTCCTAAAATCATACCTTGCCGACAGGTTTTTTTACGTCAAGCAAGGAGAAGATACAACCAAAATTCACAGGGCTCATGCAGGAGTGCCACAGGGAAGCGTGCTTGGTCCGATCCTCTATCTGATTTTTACATCAGACTTGCCTATGACAGACGGTGTCGTAATCGGCACTTTTGCTGATGACACAGCAGCCTTGGCCGCCCATGATGAACCCGCACAAGCAAGTAACATGCTTCAACGCTCCCTAGACAACATCACAGAATGGTTAACTACCTGGCGGATAAAAGCAAATGAGACTAAGTCGGTACAGGTGACCTTTACGACGCGACGCGAAACATGTCCCCCTGTGTTGCTCAACAGTGTTCAGATACCCCAAGCAAATGAAGCAAGATACCTTGGACTCTATTTGGATCGTCGTCTTACCTGGAAAAAACATATTTTTACAAAACGAAAAGCACTAGGGATCCAACTAAGGAAAATGTACTGGTTACTCGGCAAAAAATCGCAGTTGTCGCTGGGAAACAAACTGCTGTTATACAAATGTATTTTGAAACCTATCTGGACTTACGGAATCCAACTCTGGGGAACAGCCTCCAACTCAAACCTAGAAATACTCCAGAGGTTCCAGTCTAAAATGCTGAGGATAATTACTAATGCTCCTTGGTTCATAACTAACCAACAATTACACCACGACCTTGAAATCAGGACAGTTCAAGAAGAGATTAAACACTCAATGAAATCGTACAGGAACAGACTAGACATTCATCCAAACTTACTGGTCACGCACTTAATGAATAATGACTCAACATTCAAAAGGCTAAAACGAAAGTCCCCTAGAGATCTATGGGAATATGACACGTAAGGGCGTACGGCGCTGGACTGACTGCCCCTCAAGACAATTAATGAATTCCAAACCTTATGCTGAATGTTCACAAGCAACAGATTGCAAGAACACTAACTAAAAAAAAAAAAAAAAAAATATGTCCTAACCTAGGTCATGGTCTATCTGTTTGCAAACTTTCATCCAAAGTCGTTCAGCCATTTTAGCGTGAAAGCGTAACAAACAAACAAACTTACTTTCGTATTAAAAAATATTAGTTACGATAATTTATTTATTTTCACTTCACGACACAAAGATCAGTGTAGTCCTGGCTCTTGTACTAGGAATTCCTGTATCACACTTTATTGCATTAGAAGCGTAAAGCCTATTTCTCAGTAGCAGCCCGGAGTCTGGATTTATGCCCGGTTGATGGCAATAGGCTCGCCCCTTATTACAAGGGACTTTGACATAACTCGAGAAATGTTGGTGTACTACGTCTATACGCACACCTCTGCCTGACCCTTCGGGGAAAAACAGGCGTAATGTTAAGTTATGCGTAATGCAATAAAGTTGGTCTATATAGAATACGCTGCGCCCCGCGGTTTCACCCACATAAGTCTTGACTCCTTTAGGATATCGGGATAATAGGTATCCTATGTCTTTTTCCAGGTTATGGTCTACCCATGTGCCAAATTTCATCCAAATCCGTTCAGCCGTTTTAGCGTGAAATCGTAACAAACAGGCAAACCAACAAACAAACTCACTTTCGCATTTATAATATTCGTTAGGATTAGGATACATGGCATAAATACAAAACCATCGTCCGACTAAAAAGGATTCAATGATTCAGCAAAATATGTGGGAAGAAATTGAGGGTGAACATGAACAAATGTGATATTATGGGGCGAGAGGAGGTGAACCCAGACAAAAGTTATATAAATATAAACAAGCCGGCGATACTGTCCGTGAACGCATTACAGACCTTTCTATCCTTGCGGGTCGAATTTCGAAAAATCTTTACTTAGGGAGCGCTAACAAAGGAAATAATAATATATTTCCTTCAATACATGTTGGTGAAAGTATATTTATTTTTATGTTTCTGAATATTGAAAGCAAGTATGTTCTGAATAAATATTTAATTTTTTAGTCTACTTTATAAACTTCGTAATTTATCGTAAAACCGTGTATTAAATCGAAACTTTATGATTCTCATTTTGCGCTCCTGAAAATATTACTGAACAATCTAATAATTATAATGATTGCGCCTCTGTTTGTAAACCTCATATAATTCTTATTTTGGGGTCCTAAAAATACTAATTGGAAAAGTAACTGCAACCGACTTGGATGTACCGTAACTGCAACCAACTTAAATGTAGCGCTCGCCAGCCGCTGCCGCGGCACCGCTCGCTTCGCTCTAATAATTATAATGATTGGGCCTCTTTTTGTAACCTTCATATAATTCTTATTTTGGGGTCCTAAAAATATTAAATGGAAAAGTAACTGCAACCGACTTAAGTCGGTTGATGTCGGTGGCAGCTAGGGCTTCCAAAATTACGGAAATGTCAGTTACGTAACTAATTACGCAATTTCTTTCTCCAATTCCGTAATTCCGTAATTACGTAATTTCTCCAATTTTTTTTTAATCGTTAATATTTTGTTGTAAAAATTGTAGATAGGTACTCTAAGCAACTATCCAAATAAAAACATAATTAAAAAAAATTACAAGAACTTAAACTGACTAGTAATGAATGTCATGAAGGTCTTGGATCTCTTCGTCTATAAATTTTGCATTTGTTTTCAAATCTGATAAACGCATGATTTTAAATGGAGAAATCGGCCTACCTTTTTTTTTTTTTTGACATCGCGTTTTTCAGTCCAGTGTACTAACAACTAAAATGTTTTTCTGCAACAAGTCGTTTTTCAAAGGGAAGTTTTTAAAACATTTTTTTTGAAATCTTAATTGTTTTTATGATGTCTTTGTATAAAACTTCGATTCTTGAACTCTAGTGGGTTCTATAATAAAAGCATCGTCATCTTCATTTTCTTCTGCTTCTTCAGCGTCGGTGTTTGAGACATCCCCCTGGACTTCTTGTTCTGGAGGTTTTTTGTGTTTTGTAGTTCATTACCTACACTTGCTCCATCTGTTGTGAAAGCAATTATGTCGTTTTAGTGGTATGAGGAACAGGGTGTAAAGTTCATTCATCCACCATAGAAAAGGGAGGATCCTCCGACCAGACGGGTATTGTGTCTGGCGGGCAGCTGCCCATAAGTTGATTTCGGATAGTCTTTTATTATGTCGATCGCGCGGTAAATTCTAACTACACGATGCAGGATTTGTGTGACGTCATGTCTTTGATGCGTAGTTCGTATGTGGCGGTGTAACCGCTACATCACTGCCCTCCGGAGACTGGAGGTCGATAGTGTGCTGAGCCTTGAGTTGTATCTTGCGATGCTTCACAGTGCCAGCTGAGGTTCCAGTGAGTCGGAACCGGGTGCCCGCAAAGTTCGCGGTGAGTCGAAACTGTCTGCGTTGATTCCCCAGTGAGTCGGGGTGGCGATACGTCGTCATCCGGTACAGCGCCGTGTTGTGGCTGACTGCTGGCGTTGACCAGGAGAGGGTAGAATGGGCTCTGCTTGTGAGACCGGTCGAAAGTGCAGGTACTGTGCCAAGGTTGCTGATGAGGCTGAGGGTGATGACCAGGAATGCGCATTCGCTGTATGCTGGTGGTCAGGATATCCGTCAAAGCCGTGGGTGCTAGCTGGCTATGTGACTCGCCTCACGAAAGCTTGTGGCAGTGATGATGATGACGTCACACTGAAGTAGTTGCACGAAGGCTGCGTTGACGTTCATTCTCGGGGTCACCAATTCAGTGGTATGAGGAACAGGGTGTAAAGTTCACTCATCCACCATAGAAAAGGGAGGATCTTCCGACAAGGCGGATCCTCCGATGAGACGGGTTTTATGTCTGGCGGGGAACTGTCCGTAAGTTGATTTCGGATAGTCTTATATATGTCGATCGCGCGGTAAACTCTAACTGCGCTATGCAGGATTTGTGTGACGTGATGTCTTTGATGCGTAATACCTACTTCAGCTAGCATTGTACCCTGTATATTCCGTACAAGTCCGAAAGTACACTAAAAGAGCATGGTAGGCCGTAGGGACTTTCCGACAGGGACTGCCCGGCCCCGTCGACTCGCCCAGTTGAGAACTCTATTCTGTATGTCTCAGAACTACTTTTTGCAAAGGATAAAATAAACCGCCGGGAATACCCAGTTTGTATAGTTTTGATCTAGTTATATTATATAGTGTTGCCACATTATAAAATGTGTAAAATGCATTATTATTGGTTGACTATTTTGATTATTGATGATCACAATAATTACGTAAGTACGGAATTGACATCTTCAGTTACGGATTTGAGAATATTTTAAAATTAGTCCGTAATTACGTAATTGCGTAATTACGTAATTACGTTATGGAAGCCCTAGTGGCAGCGGCCGGCGAGCGCTACATTTAAATGTAGCGCTCGCCGGCCGCTGCCGCGGCACCGTTCGCTTCGATCGCTTGGTTAGCGCGCGGGTGGTCACAGTTCCAACCTAACCTAACCCGGTTGGTCGTACCCTAGCTTAGTTAATGACCGACTGTGAGAAAAGGCTAGAAAGTAAAAAAAGACACTCAAATATTTAAAAAAGTTTTTAGAAGGTCAGTAAGTTTTTAGAGCATCAGTTAAATATTTTTTTATGAATACATCAAGGGTTTTCCAAAGCCGCAACCGATTAAACTCAAAAAATCTTATTTAGCAACTTCGGTACAATGGGTAAGACGATACCTAATAATTCAAAAGCCGCAAAGCGAATTTTAATGCGACTTTGATCCAATTACAAGACTTTGTTATCAATTACTCTAGCTGTAGGTCCTTAGGTACCTACATATTTCCTGAGGGGTCAATGTAACGGGGACTTAATATAAAAGGAACACGAAAAAAGCCTTGTGTGCTCTATGGTAACTAGTAGAAAGGGCATGGATAAAAATTATTGTTATCCAGAAATACTTAAAATGTACTTTAATAAAATTACTAAAATACCTTTTGATAAGGTTTTATTTTTTAGTTCTGACAAAGAGCTTCGCTCGAGGGTTTTTCTACCGCGACATTTAGATATCTGCTATCGTTATATAATATATCTGTTATCTGTTGGTCACAATAATAATCATATTAGTACGATTATATTCCAATTAAAAATAGGTCCGATTAAATTTAGGTACGACCTCGCTATCGTGGGTTTTTCAACCGTAATGACAGGTTATAAAATGACGCCAGATTATCCTGTTTATGTTTAACTTGCGACCCGTCCTGCTTCGCCCGGTTTTTACAACTTATCTTTATACATATTTAACTTATTAATGAATAAGTACGCATAAAACTTCCGGAATAAATTCTCTAAATTATGGTGAAAACCGGATTAAAATCCGTAGCGTAGTTAAGCAAAACAAAGTGGTCACGCTAACCGTCACAAAAAGTGACTTCAATTTAATGTACCATCGGACCTGACAGAAGTTGTCATGTTCGAACATCGCCATCTACCGGGTCCAATTTAAACGTAAGCGTCAGAACCCCTGGACCAATAGAGATACTTGATGTTTAGAAAATACCAAAATGCACTACCTTTTCGCTACAGCGAAAATACGCGTAAAGAAAGTGGTCAGACATTCTGACATCAGGATGTCTGGACCATTTTTATTTTCATAGTCCGAGACAACACAACGAATTTATCTCTTTGTAAATATTTACTACCTTTTTAGTATCTCACAAATATTTTTTTAATAAAATAAATAATATTTTAATTTTAATAAAAATTATATTATAATATAATATTTAAATTTAAACTATTCAAGGACCCACATTAAAAAAAAAAACATCAAAATAGGTCCAGCCGTTGAGGAGTTCAGTGACATACAAAGTGGAAGAATTATAACTAAGTATAATATAAAGATATATAAACACCAAGTTAAAGTTCTGCCAAAACAACTCTTACAAACAAAACAAGACTAGTCATAAACACAATCGCGATGGACAATAAATCCTCCTCTTCTGATTATTAACAAAATTGACCCACAAAGAAAATGATGTGTTGCCCTATACGTGATTCGTGTTAGCCACATGTTTATCGGTAACAAACCAATTTGCCCACTATTATTGTGTTAGCGCCTACGCAGGGTTGGCAAAGTTCGGGGATTTTGTATATTATAAAAGAGTTTTTGGACTCGCTAGAAGATTTTTCTCTGGTTTGTTGCATTTTTTATTTGATTAAACACGACATGGTTGGCTTATTCGTGTATAAAGAGTGAGTGTGTAAAGTTTAATATAATACTTTAATACCTACGTTTCAAAATGCATTTTCTATTGAAGTTCATTCGATCATTTAATATCTCAATACTAGGAAGATTCCACTTTGAGATTTAAAAAATAAATAGTTTCTTACGGTTAGAAACTAAAATAACAGTCACAGTGCCCGCCCGAGTTATTACTTTGTTTTCGCTTAGCGTCTTTTAGCTCGATTCCTAAGGGCCCTAGCATGATGTTAAATAGCCTATAGCCTTCCTCAAGAATTAGGCTATCAAACGCAAAAAGGATTTTTCAAATCCGACTGGTAGTTCCGGAGATTAGCGTGTTCAAACAAACAAACAAAAAACAAACAAACTCATCAGCTCTATTATATTATAATAATTATATATTATATTAAAAAGTATAGATATCAAAACACTTCTTTCTATTTCTTAGTCATTCGAGAAATAGTCCGAACAATTCTACTAATAATATAAATTAGTTTTCGCCCGCGGCTTCGCCCGCTAATGTACTACCGAATATTTAAATTTGTCTATGGACTTATTTCACATCGGTACGTACTGTCTTTATTGATTCATCATTAATTAATATTTGTAAGTGTCTTTCTGTTTAGTATTTATTTTTACAGTTAGTTAGTTAGTCAATTAATTTAGTACCTAGTGTAAATAGTGACGTTAGTTTAAAAATTTTTAAATGATTTATTTTTATCAAAATTATCGTACCATTGTATAATTAAATCATATTATATACATTGGTTGCAGCCAATTTAATACATGCCAAATTGCAGCTATCAAGTTCGCCCAGGTAATTGAGGTGAATAAATTTGGAAGTTCCCAGCTTTCGTGAGTGGGTACCACTGTATTTTCGATCGCAAGGCGGAGAGTTTAAATTTAATTCAGTTGAAATAGCATCCAGTACAAAGATCGGTTATTTATGGGGAACTTTCTAATAAGAATCGAATATAATTGTACCTACATAATTATCATCATGCTTGTGCCAAAAGGGTTATGCAGAGGTGCATCTGCACCCACATTTCACCAGATAGTTTCAAGTCCTATGAAATAAGGGGCGAGCCTATTACCAGCAACCGGACATAAATTCAGACTCCGAGCTGCTATTGAGAAATTTCTAATACAAAAACCCAATAACACCTTACCTGACCTGGGAATCAAACCCAGGACCTCAAACTGCATAGTAATTTTGAACCTAATCAGTACATCAAACTTTCAAAATTGGGATCTAAAACAGATCTCCAAAACCAATAGTATCAACCATCTTATCTCGATAAAAGTGCTCACATATGACGTCACACATACGGACATACGGTTTCGATAGGCGAGGCTCACTTTTTCAATATCCCGTACCTAATGGCCGTCAGATGGCAAGTTGAGCAAAGTGATGCTATCAAAAAGCGATAGGCCGCGGTTTCACGCGGTTATCGGGCCACTTTACTCTTCCCGATGACGTGGGTCCACTCGACATGCTGTTCACGGGCCCACACAATTCGAAATGAATTTAGTGGCCTTAGTTGGTTTATTAGTTATTTTTCTATTGTAGAGGAACTAGACTGGAAAATAGAAAGGTTGTTGTAATAAAAATGTTGATTTTGCCTGAAAATATGGGTTATAAAATATTGTAGACGCTTTCAATTCAATAGAAGCTTTGATATAATTAAAAGCTAGCCTAAAATAAAAACGTTTTTTTTTGTTATTGAATATCCAAGATACCTACTGTGTCGTCATAATGGAAACTCGCTTAAAAACTATAAAAAATATGTTCTTCCAACTGAAATTTTATTTCTTAAACTTTCCTAGTTTTCAAATAAATCATAACGAAAAAAAACAAAGTCAACCTGACACATTTTTGTAATAAAGCAAAATACTAATAAACGTTTAACAAATGAAAATTCCACGTTTTCAGCGCAGGTACAATTTTATCGCGCGTTGTTTTAGTATGCGTGAAAGGCGCGCCACCGAAAAGTTATAAGGGCAGGATTGTTTGAAAAATATTCTCATAATCTCATTGTTTCTCAGATTAACGTTGTTACACTTCTGTTTATTAGCAAAGCGCTTTTAATTTGAGTTAATTGTATTTGCCGCGGCACATGATTAGCGAGGGTTTGTTTTTCACGCCAGGTACAATTAAGGGCTTTTTCTGCTGTATGACATTTTCTGAATGAGTGCTCGAATGTTTCATGAAAAGGTTTCATGGATTTGTGACTCGGATTTATGAAAAGAGTGAAAAAGACATAAGATTTTTCATACTTCAATGACTGAACAAATAGTCCTACTATAATATGTAGTATTTATGAAACAAAACATTGCCGTTCATTGACACAATTGATAAAATTAATTCTAACCATAAACTGTTTTAAGCTAATTCTTTTTCCATTTATCATCGACAACCAGATCAGCGCCTCTAAAATGTTACGATACCGCCAGATAATACAATTTTCCCGTTTCTTTTGCATAACAGAGGAGCAGCATTTTAGACTTCCGTTTGCATTGTTATTCAGTCGACGAAGTCACAGAGGCGCACGCTCCGGAGCTTATCGTCGGCCCCCAGCCGTTGTAAATTAAATAAATAAACACCTAATGAGCGGAAATACAATGCATGACTAAGCTGAATAATTGCTTCATCTTCCTATTCGCGAATTTTCTTCGTCACGACAAATAACTCGTCGAAACAAGTTTGACTATATCTAAAAAATAATGTAAATTTATTCGACGTACATCCGTGAAACTCATTTTTAAAGTTCGAGTCTAGAATGCATGCGGAAGCTTTGCTATTATTTATTACTTTCCGTTAGCTTGACTTCAGTAATTTTATTCAAAATAGAGAGAATATGAAAAATGTAAGGGGTTCATAGTCACCCCATGGCGTAGGAAGGAAGTTATGATTGAGGGTGACTTTATGCGATTTGATTAGTTGTAAGCTTTTAGACGGATTGCAAGGGTTTCTTTATCTTATTTTAAGCCTGTTTTTCTTTTTATTTTAGGTACAAAAATCAAGTAGTGCGTAGGGAGTACTTAGAGAGTTGCGAAGCAATAAGTTGGAGATATATTTATTAAACCTAAGTGGAATAGGGCTTTACTGGCAATAAAAATCTTTAAGCTCTAGACCTGAAAATATATTTCTCTGAGATAAATTATTTATTGTATGTGACACAGCGTACCGCCCGTGCTCCCCACAAAATATCGAGATTTCATTATTACAAGTCAGCTTTATACACATAAGGTTTCGGGAATAAATTCTCTGAATGATGGTAAAAACCGCATCCAAATCCGTTGTATAGTTTATTAGAAAAACGCAGTCAAACCAGACAGACGAAAAGCTACTTTAATTTATAAAATGTGTAATTAACCCTTAGTCTTCTATATCTGATATAGAAGACTAAGGGTTAATTACCAACCATACAACTACTTATTTTTACGTAATTCAGCAAAAAACATCCATTGTAATCACTCCGTACAACAACAAAAAAGTACTGTGTGCATATCTATGTACCACCTACCCGCTAAACATATGCCACCTCGAACAAAAGCCCCTACTTTTACACTAAAGGGAACTAAAAGAACTAAAGTAAAAATCTATTCACTGTTAAAATCGATACCGCTATCAAAATGCACCCGAGCTACCGTTCAAAGGCTCGTCCGCCCGACCGCCTCAAAGGATGTTCCACGAAACAAGCCGTACGTTCCCACTCAGATCAATGTACAAGGGTATAGAGGCTCTTCTTTCCTACAATCATGAGCACTTGGCACAAAACACATCCTTTCTTATACCTCTGTGAGGACGTTTATCGAGTTTTTTTCCCTGGGCCGCTATGTTTTTGTTTTTTATCGAATTTGGAACTGCTGACCTCATCTATTTTTGTTTTCGCAGATTTTAAGGGAAATTCAAGTTAGTCACTAACCACACGAAAAGAACAAGAAGGGATATTAGACTCAAAAAATGTATTGTTTCATAATACTGTATAAATGAGTAGCTTCAATTAAGTACCCAATGTGAAATTGTAGCGATTACATATTGATTCAATGTTATGGAACAAAGATTTAATTTTAATTTTAATAAATCTATAGTAATGCAAATATCTTTTTTAGACTGACTAGTAGTAGGAACCTACATGAATATCATGATGAGTTTATTTGTGAATATCTTTGTTTCCATTTTCTGCAATAGTCCTACACCAACCGAGGGTTTTCCTTGGGTGCACTTGCATACTGCACACAGGGATAATCGTCGGTTGGTGCCTCATTTCATCAAAAACGTCTAACGAGCCTCTGCGAGTTGGCTTTGGCCCCTCGTATGCCTTCTAAAGGTCCGGGTCCCCAGGGTCCCGAGAAATGTCAAGAGACGTAAAAATATTAATGTTTAATAAATAGTTTCTGATTATTAACTGCATTGTTTTACTCTAAAAACTAACATTTACCGGAATCTGTGGTAAAACCTAAGATTTACCGACTGAATGTCGGTAAAAGTCAGAAATTGATGATTATTATAGAACAATTCGGACTTTTACCGGTGAGACTTGTTAAATCTTAGGATTTACCGGTATCCTAAGATTGACCGCAGTTCGGGCTTTTACAGTAACATATACAAAAATCCCATAGGAAAAAGGACGTCCAGTTTTCCTGAATTTGAAAATATTCCGGGACCATGTCCGGGACCAATGAATCTTTCCATAAAACCTAATTCGGACAATTACGAATGTTTTAAAATAAAAAACTGTTAAATTGGTCCAGCCATTCTAAAGTGATGTGCTTACCAACGAACAGTAAGTATTTCATTTTTATTTATATAGATTTGATCAGTTTATTTGTAAACTCTTATAAAAACAAAAGATCATTGTTTTACATGAATATTGTAACGATCTGTTTGAATCTGTTATACAAGGAAAAACGTCGCGATAAAAGCAAACATTGATGGACGTGCCAAACAAAAATATGCAGAGCTTGGAATTGAAGAGAAACAGGCAATTGTTTGAAATAAAATCATTGTTACAAATTCAATGACAGATAATTTTTTTACTGATTACTAACAAATCATTTACAACCCGAAAATACGCCTCTTCGAAGCTAAGAAGAAACGATAAAATAACTATTAACAAAATAATAGTATACCTAAACCTATATGCTAAAGTAAATCAATAACCTAGTTATCAGTGAAGTTCTACAATTATTGACCAAATTCAGACAAGTTTAAAAAAAAATCCAATTATTTAAATGGTAAACTCTAGAACATACCTATCTAGTTCTAATTTCTTTTATAAACTTTCGCTTTATGAAATCGGCTATTATTAAGAATCTTCTAAGGCCAATTTACCACATTTTTGTTCGAACATTCTGATATCAGATTATCCTCAAAAGGACAACCGCAAAAAAATACATAGAAAAAGCTTAATAAAATAAACCGTTAAAAAAGAAAAGATGATATTTGATCACATTAATCGAACATTCAAAGTATTTGTCTTTTGGCTCTGAACCCGTCCCACTTGCGAAGGGAGAGCGTTCGAGAATTTCAATTTAGGAGAAGAATGTGCCGACATAACGTGTGGCCCGAGATATTTTGATAGGACATGTTCTCCGTGAATAAATTTCTTTCCTCATATTAAAACTTTTTAAGCGGTTTTATTTATTATCAATTTGTGGTCGGCGAAGTAATAGTTGGAAGCGAAATTGATTTTTCGCTAGCAGAATGTTTTAAATTTTTTAACATGCAGCATTTTATACATAAATTCTGCAATAAAATATTAAAAAATACTTCAAAGTAATTAACTGTCTCGTATTAAAATTATTTTTCTGAGAATAGTTTTTAATTAAAATGCCATTTAGTATTTTTATTTACTTCAAAGACAAGTTGCCGTTTAAGCTTATTGCATTTTTTTTCCTTGCAATAAACATTAACTTGTTAAATATTGAGCTTATTAAGTATGAATATACTAACATATTAAACAAAAAAAAAAAAACTAAGTGTATCGTTGTTATCTATATACAAGAATCACACAAAGAACCATAGATATCCGGTCGGAATTTTCAATTTGATCGTGGAATGCGACCGCAAGTGAAGAACAAAACGTTGAAATCTGCATGTACTCGCAGCGAACGCACGCCGCCTGCCTCCTACTGGGTTAGTTCCCGATTTATTGTATCAATTTTGTATAAAGCCAGTAGGTGAAATAAGCGCGAAGAAATATGTGCTAGCTTGCGCTTTTCACCTCCGCAGTACCTACTGCAGTAGACAATAGAAAAGAATTTAAAAAAGGAAACTGATTTTACTAGGATGTTTCGGAAGATTTCTTGGTTCTGTGAGGAATTAGGTAGGTATTCAAAACTATCTCAGGATTTCAAATTATCTCTTGCTCTAGAACAATAACGGTAGGACCAATATTTGAAATACTTTTCGAACAAAACCATTTCTACTACGCGGGCAATGTCTTTGAATAGAATCTCTTTCGTTAAAAAGCGACCATGAGCACAAAATAATGTGTAATATTAAAATAACAGTGTGATCAAGTGCAAATACAATGGAAAAATAATAATAACGGTTTTTTAACTTTAAAATTATTCCTTTGGAATGGAATTACTTTGAGAAAAGATACGGCAATGCCCTGAGTTGGATTGTTGGCTTCGTCTTGATTTTGACCTTGACCGTCTTCGTCTTGACCCGTCAGATTCATGCAAATTAAACACAAAACTATAATACCTAATTAAGATCTCGAAAAGACGTCATCACGTAAAACTAATGCATTATACCAAAAAGTAATGAACGAACGTTTAGAAATAAACTAACTTAATAGAATATAAGATAAGTCTGTTTTCATAAGCCATATCAAATTCATTACGACAATAAAGTCCCAAATGTATTTACGAGGGATCACGTCATGAATAAATTTTGTCAACAGAAAGTTTGATCTGCGTAAAATAGCTGCGGTAACTTAGACAATGCTTCGAAAAACCGAGTCTTTTACTTGTTTAACATGGCACGATAGCTTCACGCTTGTATTCCTTGAGTGGGCAGGCAAAGGTGTGGACACACATTTCGCCAACTAGGTGTGTTTTAGGTTCTACGGGGCGGGCTAGCCAGCTGCCTTTTCATCATCATCATCATATCAGCCGAAAGACGTCCACTGCTGGACATAGGCCTCCCCCAAGCACCGCCACTTCGACCGATTCTGTGCTTCCCGCATCCAGCGGATTCCTGCGGCCTTTACAAGGTCATCGGTCCATCTTGTGGGAGGCCTTCCAACGCTACGTCTTCCGGTACGCGGTCGCCACTCCAGAACCTTTCGGCCCCATCGGCCATCTGTTCTGCGGGCAATGTGTCCTGCCCATTGCCACTTAAGTTTGGCAATTCTTCGGGCTATGTCGGTTACCTTGGTTCTCCTGCGGATCTCTTCATTTCTGATTCGATCACGTAGGGAAACTCCAAGCATAGCCCTCTCCATTGCTCTTTGGGTGACTTTTAGCCTTCTAATAAGGCTAAGCTTCTAAGCTGCCTTTTACCAGCCACAAATCCAGACTCCGGGCTGCTACAGAGTTACATATCTTAAAATAATTTAACAAGTATTGTTAAGGGTGCTAAACTAACGCACATGTTCGGATCTGCATGACTCGGCACAGCCGAGCGGCAAAATTGAATATTAGTAGATATATTATGTTCGGGAAAATGCCGTTCGGCTTAGCTCGAATCGTGCCTAGTTGAAAATGTGTGTAACCCTTACAACAATAACTTAAATATCATCAGGAAATTCTGAGCTATAACAGCCCTGAGTTCTGGATTTTCGGCACGATCCGATTGTGTGCAGACCATTTCAGACACTAATCTACATGGTCCTCATATGGCCTGACCAATTTAAAAGAGACTGCGAACTTTGATTTTGTTTCGACCTTTCTTCTCAGAGTATTCAGACAGGAAACGCCGAACTCATCTAGCTTATTATTATTTTATTTAATATGACGTGTAAAAGAGATTCCGATATCCTGTTTACAGAATAAACAATTTTATTTCATTTCATTTAGTTATTGTTTCAGGTCGGCTTTGATGTTAAAAAATACAACCGAATCGAATGTACCGACCCGAAATGTGTGTACTAAACCTTACATACAAAATACAAAACAGAAGGCTAGAAATTGAAGCTATTTACGAGGACCTAAGTAATATACAGATCAATCAGATTTCAATATTGTCTCCATCATCGCAACGTCAGCCTGTTGAACTATTGAACATGAATCTGCCAATTAGGTAATAATAATAAACAAATAATAATAGTTATTTGTTATACAAGAGTGCAAAGTTGCTTTTTAACCGCGTGTTCAATTTTGATGACCGAGCAAGCGAAGGATTCTAAAATTGAATCACGAGCGCAGCGAGTGATTCAAAATTAGAAGCCTGAGCGTTAGCGAGGGAATCAAAAGAGCACGAGGTGAAAAATCTTTGCACTCGAGTGCAACACGTAACTTTTCATTCCACCTCAGCGAGGAAATGACTAAATGCAAAAAAAAAAACGTTTACAATCACAAGATAGGTACACTTTTATTTCAGTTTAGGTTTTAATTACTACATTATAACAGGTAAGTATTACAGAATAATCTTTAAATTATAACAAAATAATACTAAGGTATAATTAAGAAAATTTTAAAGTAACGTTGCTACAGTTATTTAAATTGAGTGTAATATTTTTGTTTGGTACTGTAATATTGGTGTTAGTCACTCACTTGTGTACTGTTTTTCGGTAAACTATCTGTCATACTTAATAGTTGTACCGATTCATCGGATTCCCTTGGCGTGAATGTTGGAGAGAGAGGGAGATGGTTAGGTGTTTCATAACGGCTTATTTTTGATGTAGAAGGGCCAGTCCAAGGATCCGATTGAGGCTCTTTCAGTGTAATGGCTCCTACGATGCCTTCACATATTTTAGACTTATTTTGGATGGAATCCTCTATGTATCCCTCTACAACTGCATTGGACTTCCAGCCTCCGTGGCGCTTAAGGGACAGGAGATCAGCTCCGGAATCAGCCAAAAGTGTGGCTGAAGTTCGTCGGAAACAATGACCCGTGTACAACAGGGGTTCTGGAAGTTCAAGAAATGTTGCTATTTCTCGTGGGATACTGCCAATTTTATTAGTACCCATAGGCTGTCTAACACACTTTCCATTGCGATACTGTAGAAAAAATCGATTGATTGGAGTGTTAGGCGGGCGTAAGGCTTGATATTTCTCAACAATCGTTACGTATTCCTTGCGAATGACGAAGTTGCGGTCTCTTTTTGTCTTTGTATTAGGTAAATTAATTAATAGTAAGTCATCTGAATGTTTCTCAATGTTTTTGACATTAAGTTGTGTTAGTTCATTAGTTCGACATGCTCCGTTTATTCCAATAATAAGAACAACCTGTAACGTAAAGAGTATTGTAGTAGATAAATGAATAAAATTGATATGAACGCATAATTATGCCTATCAACATCTACTAAGTATACTATTTAATTGAGATTAATATACTTAAGTAGATACTGAATGTGCAACTGACTTACTTTTGCCGCCAAATATACGGAATCGGGTGCTTCGTTAAGAAACTTTTCAATATCAGATACTGTGAAAACCTTCGATTTTTTTGGTTGATGACCAGATGAGGCTCTTTTTAAAAATGCCACTAATTTAGGATAGGTATCGATATGTTTGTCTTTTTTCATCTTTATTGTTGCTTTTAGCATCGAATACGTACTCCATAGAGTGCTTGCTTTCTTGTTCTCGGATAATTCTATAAAATATGCCAGCAAAACGTTTTCTGAGAAAGTTTTGGCTCCTTTTGCTAGTCGCCACGTGTTGAACATATCGTACTGTTTTAAATACTTCTCGCGTGATTGTTGAGGGAGAAAGCTCATTTGCGCATTATTAACAGTTTCAGTCAATTCTGTTGGCGTCAAGCAAACTTCCTCGTCGCTAGAATCACTCATTTTAGTTTTTTCACTTGTTTTCAAGTTTCTTGTTTTTAATAAAAGGTTTAACAATGACGTGAAAAAATGCCGCGTAAAGAACCGCGTACAAAGCAAATTGAAAAAAGAACACCAAGAAGGTTCCGAGTCTGAGTTTTTAAAAAAATTAAAAAAAAGTTGTATGATATATTCGGCACCATAGAGGTAGCAGTAAATAGGTTTAATGTTTTTTTTAATTCACAAACTTAGTGCACACGATGTTCTAAATTCAATTTACTTTATCCTCTAGCGAATAAAAACGGCTTTTCCACTCAGATATTGAAGATTAAAAATACTCTTTCCGAGATGGTGGGATGAAATAGTTATTTGTTATACAAGAGTGCAAAGTTGCTTTTTAACCGCGTGTTCAATTTTGATGACCGAGCAAGCGAAGGATTCTAAAATTGAATCACGAGCGCAGCGAGTGATTCAAAATTAGAAGCCTGAGCGTTAGCGAGGGAATCAAAAGAGCACGAGGTGAAAAATCTTTGCACTCGAGTGCAACACGTAACTTTTCATTCCACCTCAGCGAGGAAATGACTAAATGCAAAAAAAAAAACGTTTACAATCACAAGATAGGTACACTTTTATTTCAGTTTAGGTATTAATTACTACATTATAACAGGTAAGTATTACAGAATAATCTTTAAATTATAACAAAATAATACTAAGGTATAATTAAGAAAATTTTAAAGTAACGTTGCTACAGTTATTTAAATTGAGTGTAATATTTTTGTTTGGTACTGTAATATTGGTGTTAGTCACTTGTGTACTGTTTTTCGGTAAACTATCTGTCATACTTAATAGTTGTACCGATTCATCGGATTCCCTTGGCGTGAATGTTGGAGAGAGAGGGAGATGGTTAGGTGTTTCATAACGGCTTATTTTTGATGTAGAAGGGCCAGTCCAAGGATCCGATTGAGGCTCTTTCAGTGTAATGGCTCCTACGATGCCTTCACATATTTTAGACTTATTTTGGATGGAATCCTCTATGTATCCCTCTACAACTGCATTGGACTTCCAGCCTCCGTGGCGCTTAAGGGACAGGAGATCAGCTCCGGAATCAGCCAAAAGTGTGGCTGAAGTTCGTCGGAAACAATGACCCGTGTACAACAGGGGTTCTGGAAGTTCAAGAAATGTTGCTATTTCTCGTGGGATACTGCCAATTTTATTAGTACCCATAGGCTGTCTAACACACTTTCCATTGCGATACTGTAGAAAAAATCGATTGATTGGAGTGTTAGGCGGGCGTAAGGCTTGATATTTCTCAACAATCGTTACGTATTCCTTGCGAATGACGAAGTTGCGGTCTCTTTTTGTCTTTGTATTAGGTAAATTAATTAATAGTAAGTCATCTGAATGTTTCTCAATGTTTTTGACATTAAGTTGTGTTAGTTCATTAGTTCGACATGCTCCGTTTATTCCAATAATAAGAACAACCTGTAACGTAAAGAGTATTGTAGTAGATAAATGAATAAAATTGATATGAACGCATAATTATGCCTATCAACATCTACTAAGTATACTATTTAATTGAGATTAATATTCTTAAGTAGATACTGAATGTGCAACTGACTTACTTTTGCCGCCAAATATACGGAATCGGGTGCTTCGTTAAGAAACTTTTCAATATCAGATACTGTGAAAACCTTCGATTTTTTTGGTTGATGACCAGATGAGGCTCTTTTTAAAAATGCCACTAATTTAGGATAGGTATCGATATGTTTGTCTTTTTTCATCTTTATTGTTGCTTTTAGCATCGAATACGTACTCCATAGAGTGCTTGCTTTCTTGTTCTCGGATAATTCTATAAAATATGCCAGCAAAACGTTTTCTGAGAAAGTTTTGGCTCCTTTTGCTAGTCGCCACGTGTTGAACATATCGTACTGTTTTAAATACTTCTCGCGTGATTGTTGAGGGAGAAAGCTCATTTGCGCATTATTAACAGTTTCAGTCAATTCTGTTGGCGTCAAGCAAACTTCCTCGTCGCTAGAATCACTCATTTTAGTTTTTTCACTTGTTTTCAAGTTTCTTGTTTTTAATAAAAGGTTTAACAATGACGTGAAAAAATGCCGCGTAAAGAACCGCGTACAAAGCAAATTGAAAAAAGAACACCAAGAAGGTTCCGAGTCTGAGTTTTTAAAAAAATTAAAAAAAAGTTGTATGATATATTCGGCACCATAGAGGTAGCAGTAAATAGGTTTAATGTTTTTTTTAATTCACAAACTTAGTGCACACGATGTTCTAAATTCAATTTACTTTATCCTCTAGACAATAAAAACGGCTTTTCCACTCAGATATTGAAGATTAAAAATACTCTTTCCGAGATGGTGGGATGAAAAAATATTTATTTCATAAATCGAGAACACATTGCACTGTATTTATATACATTGTCGATTATTTTTTTTTTTACATTTATAAGCACGGTACACTACATTGAACATGAAAATTATAACCATGCTTGGAAGACGCAGGTATATTATGCATATTTTATAATATTTAAGTATGTGGTACAGAAAGCCTCAAAACTATGTATACATCGAGAATAATTTATTCATTTAGTCGTTTCCAGTCTTTGTTTCGTAAATATTGTATCAGTACACACTGATACAATATTTATATTTATACTGATACAATAGTACACAATGTATATTATATTTTGTGGCTACACAGCCACAAAATATAATATACATTGTGTACTTAATTGTAGCTATACATTGGTACAGTATAATAGAACACAAATTGTAGACAATCAAATGAATAAATGAAATCTTGTGGATGTATACATCTGTATACCTTTTGAAATCCAACTGATTTCTTTGTATTAAATCACATATCTTTCACATTTTGGCTTTGAACCGTAACTCGATATTGAGATGTATTGGCAGTTTGCACCAACAACACAATGCATCCAGAATATATATGACATCCTGCAGAAATATTCGAAAGTCATCTATCGCTTTTATGAGTTTCGTTTCATCCTATTTTTTGGTGCCGGGAGTGATGCCGAGATTTGTAGTTTTCAGCGTGTGAAGAACCCGTTATTAAAGAGCCTTTTGACTTTGATCCAAAAATTGTCGGATTGCGTCCACAAATAGTACCGGACCTTTAAATGTCGCAAGCTGAAGTTAAATTTCTAAAATGATTTGAGGGTTTTCTAAAAAGGTAATTCAAATTTTTTGCCCTAAGTATATTTTTACTTGCGCCCTTCTTTGTATTATTATTTGAAGGGCCTATTACCTTACTTGGCAGATAATTTCATACAAATGTTCTATTTTTGAATTTATTCGATAAGTAGTGGCTATTTGGACATTGTGAAATAGGCCCTTAGTTAGACTGCCAGCTTATAAATTATGTAAATATCTTGTTTGAAAATAAACCTCTCTTAATTAAAAAAAAAAAAAAAAAACAATATTTGTTTTTGAGTTATTCGTTTTATAAATGTATAGTAAAAGTTTGGTAATTTGTTCAGCTGTTTTAGGTATTCATACTGCATAAACAATTAACTAACAAAAAAACTAACTGACCATACAAAATTCCGCTAGTGATTGGAAAATAATCCCGTAGAGCCTCAAAAATCATAGTAACTGAATCGCGTGGTTGACAAAAATCCCACGGCATGATATGCGGCTGACGTGTCCTATGTTTTTCTTTAATTCTGCATAGCGTGTGGTTTTATAATATCGCTGACATGATATCACAGATTTTTTTTTTGGTTTATCTCTCTGTTGGTGCTTTAATGAAATTTTAAACTAAATTCGTTGACTTGTTGTGATAGAAATATTAATAAATTACACACATAACATTAAAACATCTCGCCTGTTTACCCCGAAGGGTTCGACAGAGGTGTACCAATAGTACACCCACATTTCACCAGTTATGTTTAAAGTCCCATGTAACAGATGGTGAGCTTTTTGCATCAACCGAGCACAAATCCAGACTCCGATCTGCTACTGAGAACAGAAACCCAACCACATTTTGCCTGACCTGAGAATCGAACCAGGACCTCATGCTTAGCAGTAGCACTTGCGACTACTAGACCAACGACGCAGAGTTATTAATTTAATTTAATTACTGAGTCAAAATAAAATGAAACTTTAAACTGTACCCCTAGCTTAAGTGCAATGAAAACCGCAAACACAAACGCATGATTGAAATTGAGAAAAAATCATGTGTGACTAAAATTCCAAAGGAGCAAGAAAGATGTCCCCCTATCAATCTATCCCAATCGACGTAAGGGTCGTTTTAGTTTTACGGCGACACAACATATCCAAACAGTTAATAAAAATCGTAGCCAGCCTTATAGCCCCCCTGTGCGTGACCCAATCGCCTCACACATAACATTTTTACAACACATAAATTCCCTACTCATATTTCCCAGTTTAGTTACATTATAAAAATAACATGTAGTAAAATATTACTAGGATTAACCCCCAGCTTCGCTCCCAGTATAAGTGTCAATAGAGATTTTACAATGCGAATTTACTATGTATGTTTGCAATGAAACTTGTTTGTTTTGCACAACTTCGTGCAGTTTTTTGCATGCAGTGTGCAATATGATTTTGTGTCCTCGTAAATGTGTAAGATTATATTTATATAAAATATTTTATTCAAATAAGAGTGAATAATTGAGATGCAACTTGGATATTCATGATTAATTCACATAAAAAGAAATTTAAAACTAAAATGTAATACTTTTACGAGTCTTTTTATCTATCTACACTATTTTACGTAAAATGGGCGATTCTTTATTCTTTGGGTTACGATTTGGTTTTATAGCTCTATTTGTCTTCACTTGCATCAAAAGACTTCTGACGGTGCTCAAAAATGATTTATATTATTGTAACTGTTTAGGACCTTCTTTGTCTTCATATTTTGATCATTTTGTATTACCTTTCACCATCAATTGAATGTGATAAATAATACTTTAGTCTTCATAAACTAATTCTATTGATTCTTATTCGGACTCAGGACCCAGGTCGACCGAAGCAAGGAAATCTGTTCAAGTGGAGATTCATAGAAGACTCCGTTTTCGAGTCTAAATGTGTTGCTGTTCCACAAACGACGGGACACTTAATGCCGTGTCCTGCGTGCCCTGTCAGCTGCACGTTACAGGAAATGATGGAAACTAGTGATGGCGCCAAACACGTGGCCGAATTCTGGGCCAAGTCTATTGAAATTGCCATCGACACACTAAGAAGAAGACTCTATTGATTGAAGAGGATAAACATTCCGAGACTGAAGAAAATAGAAAATGGTTACTGACATGTACGAGTACCTATATACTCGTATATACCACATAATGTGTGTGTGTATGTCACTCTTTTAATGCGTCACAGCACCAACAGTTTTCCACGTGCTGGTCCAAAAACAAAACTAAAATAATTATCCCAAATTTTTCCCCATAATCACAGCTGATTATAAAAGCGATCAAACAAGAAAGTTTCGTTACAATAAATAAACAAAGCTTCGAGGGTGGCTCGCAGTAGATAAAACCCTATGGGCGACCGACGACAAGTGATGACGGTCACGTTTTTAATCACCCCGGTTTCATCCGTGACGTGTCAGGGGGAGTTTGCTTGTGTACTTCGAGTTGGCTTGTTCATTGAGAGCTTTAGCGTGCCTAATTATTTGCGACGTGGGCTGCCTTGAGAAATATCTATCTACAAGCCGTGTGCCCAATAGAATTCTCATTGGCAAAAATAACAATCTTTGATACAAACTTTTACCCCCTATTTAACTCCTATAAGGCTATTTACTGCTTACCTTCCATTTAAAAGGAACTGTTCAACAACATTTGAATCTTCTAGACCCAGCTGTCTAATCTGTGTTGTCTGTCAGTGCATTTAAGACTTTATTATGCAGACAAGCCTTGTATCCAATGGGATTTCCCTTCAGCAAACATGACGAACTTTCATAAAATTTTTCATCCCCTATTTAACCCCTTTAGGGGTAGATTTTACAAAAATCCTACTTGTGGTTTAGGCTGTGCGTTGTCTGTCAGTGAATTTATCAAGTATTTTTTGTGACTATAAAACTTTTTTAGTAACATATTTAGATTATAAAAGCATTGGTATCACGATTTTTTCCAAATGTAGGGTAGGTTGTGAGTGGTTGTTGGTTTGTTGAGTACGTGTTTTGTTTAGACGTACGGAAAATAAATAGCAATCGTGTTTGTTGGTTACCTTGGGGCTTATAACAATATTAATCAGATTTTACTGTAATGCTATCAACTAATGATGTCGTATTACTTTTTGTATCAGTTGGCCCGTAAAACGTATTTTTATTCTTCACTTTTGTATGATATAATTATGTACGATGTGTTACGGGTTATAAGAGTCATCTATGTTAATTTAAGAGTGCCTTAGCGTGTAGAAAGATATAAAGAATTCAAAAAGGTACGTCATATCCTTTGAACATGGCATGAAGCTGTCGGTCTTAACCCACATTTTACCAATAATCAACCGAGCATGCAGATAATCAAAGGCTTCTACACGATTACTGACAAATGCGTGCACTGACTGGACAGGTCCATTCAAATAGAATAGAATAGAATACTCTTTATTATGTACACCATAAAAATTACAGACAGACAAATCTGTATGGTTCTTTCCTCAAAATATCATCTCAGACATTAACATGCATGGGCTTCATAAGGCCTGACCAAGATTATGTCTGGACTCTAAAAGAGACTGTGATCTCCGAGCTTGTTTCGATCTTTCTTTTCAGAGTAGTCAGTTAGGAAACACCGAAAAATTTTGAAGTCTTAAAGTGTTTTTTTTACCAATTTATAGAAACAAATTAATATCATTTATCATTATCATTTACCTAATACCTAGTTGTTCATCTCAATAAGCATCCCTGAAGACAGACTAATGTCGAAAATTTTTTTTTTTTTTTTAACAGGATGCGTTTGCAAATCCCTGTAACATAATCCTCCTCTTCCTGCGCATAATCGTTTTAAAACTGTCTTAAACGGATTTTCTAGTTTATTAGTTACTTGTATGTATCCTGCAACCGTTCTGACACTTTTCCTCTGAATGAGGCATTGGGCAATTAAAACATGGTTGATCATGGCTGATGGCACATATTTAAAGACGAAAATCTTTGTTTGTTAGTACATATTTTTTTTATGTTCTAGTTTTCCAGGTTCAATCTTATAATTTTGCTTTAGTATTTTTATGTCACGGACCGACGCGTGCTTTACTTGTGTTAACTAAGTATACAAATACGCTATGTCTGTGTATGTAAGACAAGAGACAATGGCGGGGAAGTTGGAAGTGTGTGTGTGTGTGTGTTATGTGCAGACGCTACTCGTCTTCACGCATATATTCACATCATGTTTGTACACTTAGTTACCGCAAGTAAAGCGCGAGTCGCTTCGTGAGATAAAAATGCTGTAATTGTTTTAGAAACAATAAAATTACACCCCCCCATTTTGGTATTTTTATAACTCCAATTCACTTCATTCACCTTAACCTAATTTAATTTCACCAAACTAGCATCGGTTTACACAAACTATTTTGATACCCGCGTCCTTTATCCCTTGGTCACCTTTGTCAAAAACCCCAATGTTGCCCTATTTTTAGCCCACCCAGGACAGATATTTTTTAATATTTATATTTGATTGTGTGTAGGACATTTTGTGGACACAGTGTTTGTCGTTTACTTATATCCTTCATGCCGAACGGAAATCACGAACTGGAAAATAGAAACTATAACTATTTGTTCAGTATTTATTGAACAAGCTCCTAATATTTATTTTGGTTTTATTGGGTTTTGTTTGTTTGTGGACGATCAAATAAAGATTTGTGAGGTATCAAGTGAACAATGCTGCATTTATTTTGATAGCTTTTTTAACTTCTACGACTCGTAGCTGCTCGTAGCACGTTTGTAGCAAACTCGTAGCAAACTCGTAGCACACTTGTGGATGTAAAGTTTACGATAAGTTAATTACTGGTAAGTAATATTGATGGGGAAACTATAACTCGTTATTTTAGGAACACTCTGGAGCGTTCCAAAAATAACGAATCCGTTTATTTCTAGATGTAATTAATAGAATTTTGGCGCCACTTAAACAAAACTAACTTAATAACATTGCTAAAAATAACTTCTAACCTATTTGTGAGCGTGCCAAAATTTCGGAGAACAAGATTTGAAGAGTCTACATAAAAAAAAAATAACGTACAAGCAAAATTTCCTCACCAAGAAACTGCGAGTCATATTAACAGAGAAAATATTTGTTTACTTAATAACTTATTATAAAATCCAGTGCAGCTTAGCTTGCCTTCGGCCGGCAATAGGAAAACATAATGCCATAATGTGGTGGCAACGCTCGGGCTCATCTGTTGCAGGACCGATAATCGTTCGACTAAATGAGTTCTAGACTTGAAACTGTGCCCAGGGAACGTATTATGGAGTATGGAGAATGGGACTTAGAAATTATTGGCGCATATGGGAATGCTGGGAAATATTCATTGCGAAAGAGATAAGTAGTCCAAGATTTTTTTTAGAGTATTTTTTTTCGTCATTTGGTATTGCTACCAGACTTACCAAGGGCTCAGTCGCAGAATGTCTCTTTCGCAAAATGCAACCCATGCGCAAAACGTACCATTCTCAAAATGCACCTTTCGCAAAATGCACCTTTCTCAAAATGCACCTTTCGCAAAATGCACCTTTCTCAAAATGCACCTTTCGCAAAACGTACCTTTTTTCTACATTAACTCTTTTACAGTGCCACACACAATGTAAAGGCAAATTAGGGATTGATAATTTTTAATTTTTTTTTTGCTGCTAAAAAATAACAGAAAATTAGGGAATTGATATTGTATTAATATTTTTTTTTAATTTTTAATTTTTATAAATACAATTTCAATAATAGAATTTGCCATCCGGTTAGATTTGCCGCCCCAATGTAGTTGGGAAAAGGATAGGCGGATGATCTGTTGGTATTGCTATGGTTTGAGTGTTTTATTAATATTGTAATTTAATAATATTTCATAGATATTTTATGACTACATATTGCAATAAATGCAATGTGCTGTAGCGGTTAGACCGCCACATACAAAAACTACGAAACAAAAAGACATGACGTCGAGTTTACTGAGCGAATAACATAGATAAGACTATCCGAAATCAACATATGGGCAGTTGCCCGCCAGACATAACAACCCGTCTGGTTGGAGGATCCTCCCTTTTCTATGGTGGATGAGAGAACTTTACACCCTGTTCCTCATACCCCTAAATTGGTGACCCCGAGAATGAACGTCAACGCAGCCTTCGTGCAACTACTTCAGCGTGACGTCATCATCATCACTCCCGCAAGCTTTCGTGAGGCGAGTCACACAGCCAGCCAGCACCCACGGCTTCAACGGGTATCCTGACCACCAGCATGCAGCGAACGCGCATTCCTGGTCATCACCCTCAGCCACATCACCCCGACTCACTGGGGAATCACCGCAATCACCTCAATCACCGCAATCACCACAATCGCCGCAATCACCGCAAACAGTTCCGACCCACCGTGAACTGTGCGGCACCCGGTTCCGACTCACTGGAACCACAATCTCCATCGCCGCAATCACTGCAGACAGTTCCGACCCACTGTGAACTGAGCGGCACCCGGTTCCGACTCACTGGAACCACAGCTGGCACTGTGAAGCATCGCAAGATCCAAGACTCAGCCCACTATCGACCTCCGGTCTCCGGAGGGGAGTGATGTAGCGGTTAGACCGCCACATACAAAAACTACGAAACAAAAAGACATGACGTCACACAATTCCTACATCTCGCAGTTAGAGTTTACTGAGCGAATAACATAGATAAGACTATCCGAAATCAACATATGGGCAGTTGCCCGCCAGACATAACAACCCGTCTGGTTGGAGGATCCTCCCTTTTCTATGGTGGATGAGAGAACTTTACACCCTGTTCCTCATACCCCTAAAGTGCAAACATCTGTGTTTTATTTCGTGTCGCTATGTTGACATACACCTTTTTGATAGTGTTCTGACATTTGTATTGCAGTCTGGTAATTTAATTTGTCATTGGCAACAAATTTTGCCTGCCATACAATCTAAACATTATTTTAGAATTAATATTATGCAGTTCATAACAAGTCAACACCATGTTTGATCGAATCTAACTTTATGAAAATCTATTTAGTTAGCAGAATCTCGACAGTTATATGCGGAATAAAATTGAAAGTTGAAATCAACTTTTGATTTAATACTTGTAAGTTTTCGTTTGGATTATAATTTAACTTATGATTTTGTGACCAAGTTTAAGTTATTAAAGGCTTTATTCAGACGCGTTACAGCCCTCGTTGTGTCAGTGCAACTGGCTTAGAACAATACAAAATGAATAGTGAATAGTACACACTGCTACACATCAAGCTATACATTTCCAGTTTAAGCTGACCTCGCATTGTACTGAATCGTTTACAATGCGAGATTACCATAAACTGGAAATGTATAGTTTGATGTGTAGCCTTCTTCTTCTTCTTTTCATGTGGTTAGTGACTAATCTGGTGTCAGAGTTTTAAAGCCGCCAATGGGCCTGTGACTTGGCATCACATGCCGGCATGCCGGTTTCCTCACGATGTTTTCCTTCACCATTTTTGAAGCTAGTGATAAAAAAACAATGCGCACATGAATCCGAAAAATCAGAGGTGCGTGCCTAGGGCTTAACACTTCAAAATACGGCCCTAGATCAGCTAGTTTTTTCTGTAGACTAACTGATCTAGGGCCGTATTTTGAAATGATATGTTAATCGACAGTTGTTTCACTTGTTTGTCACAACTTCCGCGCTAAAATAAGATTTAAATTCCCCCCATGTTTAGAGTATGTTCGCTCAATCTCGATATGAACTACGAGCAATTTCTCAAGCGACTCTTCTGTCATTCGTGACGCGCCAGAGTCAAGAGGCTAATAAATAAAACTGCTCCCCTTTCCCCAATTTTACATAAAAACCGTCTCATCCGCAATCTGCATGTTTATGAGCGAATATTCTATAAACAAGTCGGAAGCCAAGGCTTATGGTGTATGTTGGGGATAGCAATATACAGAATTGCATGCAAATAAGATAAGGGTAATAAATACAAGGAACTCTCTTTGTAGTTGTGTTTTGTTATCGTCTAATGTTTCGTTTCTCTAATTTGCATCCGCATAATCTTCCTGAAATCGATATTAGTCTGAATTGGTATTCAGTTTCTTCATGACTCACTGATAGTGTTCATTCTTGCTTCGAAGATAAAATTATTTTAAAATGAAGATAGGAAATGGAAAAAGCTAATTGAATATTTTATAATAATGATTTTTATCGTGATCATTAATTTTATAGTTCTCTCTGCATCCACGCTATCTCTTGAACGGACTGGAACTAGAAATATCTCTAAATACCAGGTGCATTTATAAATGTAAATAATCAGAATATTGTACACTAATATCTCCTTAAACCAAAAAGAAGTAAGTAAAAACCTTTTAAATTTCTAAGTAGCACCAGAGCCATTAAAAATGATAAAATTCCGAGTTGACACAAACGTTATTTCAGGGATATTTCGGGTCCGTCAGTAAATCACTGGGGAAGGATTACTCATCGACGATGTCCAAACAAAACGGCTCATTGACTTGCTGATTAATTGCAAGGAGACCGCGGTGACATTCCAATGTGGCAAAATATGCAAAGAAATAAATACGCCCTAATTGTCTAATGACTTGGAAGCTTTGAAGGTCTCACCCCTCTGCTTTGCTGTTGTCCTAGTAGCTTGCAGGGTTAAGTTCTTTAATAAATTAACAAGATTTTGCGATATCGTTTTTGGACGATTAAAAAAACTCATGTAATCTTGAGTTTAAATTGTAAAATTATAAATAATGATTTTTGACATGTATGACATGACTTCATGGAATAAAATTTTCTCTCACTAGATAAGATTTAAAAGTATATGTAGGTAATGGATGTCTGTGTAATGTATTGTCTACCTCAAGTATTTAGTCAAAACAAACACGATCCATGTTAAAGCAGATATACGAGTACTCCATAAAGGTGAGATATGAATTTTGAATAGTAGGTATTAAAAGAGCTTTCTGGAGAGAATAAAAATATTACACCTACCGACAACATCATTTTGTGTTAACACGTAGTTGTCATTCTGAGTTGCCGACGCGAGTGCGTCGTGTTTCACATAAGTAGGGATTTCGCAAAAAGGTGGTAATAAGGTATGCAAGCCCTCTTTCCTTTGTCGGCCACTCGCTGGCAACGTGACGTGAATCACTACACGAGATTTGCTAACTCTATGCGAAGAATCCGAGAGGTGAAATGTAGACGACACAATTCGTAAAAGTGTTTACTCATTCATACGATTCGAAGCTAAGCTTTCTACGTCGATCGGCGACTATCTCTGGAATCCGGTGCCGGATTGTGGATAGGTAAAGCGGCGTTCTATTCCGTAAATAATACGAGTGCTTGGGGTATTCTCATTTATTATAGAAACTCAAATTTGTATCATAGTAAAGGTAAAAGGCGCGTGTAGACGGGCGGGGTCGAACAGCCACATCATTGTGCGGGCGGGCCGCGGGCGCGCGATTACAATGCCGCCGCTGTGACATTTTCGCTAATGGTTCCAGGGTAGGCACAATAAAACGACAATACGACAGGAGATAAGGTGGCAAGTGAAAATTTTAGAACGAGATTAATTCAATTCCGACGCGGTGGTGTCTAGATACTTACTCGCTGAGACAATCTCGATCTATGTGAGTTTAGTTTGGGGACCGACTAGTTCGTGTAGTAGAATTTATTTTAATGTAATTTGTTTTAAATCGCGAGTTTTAAATATAAGGAAATAGACCTAATAAACCGATAACCATCTCCTATTTTGGGTGTTAGTCTAACATTTTGCCATTTGGTCGTTTTTCGTCATGAATAGCCATGAGTAGCCAAGTCCATGTCTCTCATTTAAATGCAAAAGTGAGTTTGTTTGTTTGTTACTCTTTGACGCTAAAACGGCTGAACAGATTTGGATGAAATTTGGCGCAGGGATAGAACATGATTTGGAGAAGGTCATATACTACTTTTTATCCTGGATTGCAGACAAAGTCGCGGGCAACAGCTAGTATCATAATTGAGCATTCCATTATTATTACTCGTAGATTTACTGAATAATCCAATCAAATAAATATACAAATCCGACCATTTAATCTCAACAAATCGGTACTGGATCCGTTGGATTACAACCACTTAAATTAAATTAAATAGTTGTTTTACTAGAATTGCATGATATGATATTATTCAATTAAAATAAATATCTTAATTGGAATTGTAATTTTGCCCTCTGTCGCGTGTTGTGAAAGAATAGGACAGAAAATAAAATCTGTCAAGTGCGAGTCCGACTCGCACACGAAGGGTTCCATACCATGTCGTACAAGATTTAACACTATACATTTTTGTAATACTTTCGTAAAGGTAACAACAGAGGCGCTATAAAAAAACAAAGATTTGTAAAGAAATTGTCTAATTTTAATGAAAAAATGTTGTTGTGTTAAAATATAGGTGTAGGAGTATATTTCATTTATTTTAAGAGAAAATATTAAGTTAACTTTATCCAGTAACATGCAATAACTAAAGTCTAAGTTATTTATTTGCTACTAACATAGTATTAGTAGGTATAAATAGGTATATATGGTAGGTAAGCAGGTAGATATGTAGGGTAGGTAGGGTAGGTTAGGTACCTACCTACCCTGGTAAGTAGGGTAGGGGAGGTAGGTAGGGTAGGTAATTAGGTAGAAATAGGTAATTAGGAAAGGTAGGTGCGCCGTAGATAAGTACTTAGCGCTAACCGTGCGAAGCCGGACCGGGTAAAGCTAGTTACTTATAAATAAAAGGATTTCTCTTGCTACATCAGACTATAATGTACAAAATAGAATGTAAGTAGTACGCCAAATTTTAATTATAACTGTGCGTTTGCACTGGCGAAACACTCACAACAAAACATGTTGGAATCTCTATTTTCTGTCAATTTTTCATACAATGTTTGACAGGAACTAGAGATTTCAACATGTTTTGTCGTGATGTTTCGCCAGTGCAAACGCACGGGTCAATACAGGTATTTATTTACGTTATTTTTGATAGTCATACAGAAATCTATTATTTTTACACATCCCATCGGACTATGAGAGTGAGGGAAGAGAGAGTGCACTCGTGTCTGCGCACACACTTGTGCACTATAATATCTCCCACGCCGAAGGCCAGTCTCCGTTGAGATTGGCCGCCGTGGCCGAATATTTTTACACCAATAATTTTTCACAATATGAAATTGTATCCACAAAATTTTAAGGTAACTGAATAGTACACTGTATGTGCCAGCATTCATTTCAATGTTACTGAATATTTGTCTATTGGAGTGTAGTTTTAACATGAGGTACACACATCAACACCGTCTAGGGATACTTTGAAAAAAGTCGATAAAGTTCTTAAACTCAAAAAATACTGGCCGGTTTTAAAATCTTGTGAAGAAAGTTTATTTTGTAGACCTTTTTGGATGATCGAAATTTAAATGATCGAAATAGTTTATGCTGCCATGATAGTAGGTACTTATTAATTCCATGTCATTACTCCGACTATTAAATAGTTATCTGTGGAATTTATATCGCATAATATTACTAGCATGAAATACAAAATTATTTTTTTAAGTTGCAGAAAATCGCCCATATTATATAAAATACGTTATCAATCGGCGTTTTTAGTATTTGTTGATTATAAACAGTATATGTTACATGATACACACAAGTTTCAAATTCCTAATTTGTTTAGTTGTTGAGATAGAGCTCGTACAAAAATGGTCTAAAACAGACAACTTCTACGGCCCCCTAATTCATCATTTTTGAAGATAAAAACAAATAAAAATTATATTTATTCTCTACTCGATGAGCTCTAGAAAACGATACCCCACATGCCAGGGTCAGATTTTTTTTTTTCAAAATTTAATTTTATTGTATGGCGACCCCCCTTTAATTTTTAATTTTATTATTTGTTGCTCTTGCGGCAATAGAAATGCTCAAACTGTGAAATTTTCAACTGCCTACCTATTACGGTTCATGAGATAGAGCTCGCTGACAGACAGACGGACAGCGGAGGCTTATGAATAGGGTTCCGTTTGTCACCCTTCGGGTTCGGAACCCTAAAAACATATATTTATAGGATAATATGTATGTCTTTTATTTCAATTAAATACGTATAAATATTTTTTTGCTTTAATAATAAAAAAAAAAACATTTAAAAATATAAAATGATATTTGTTATTATTTCATTTCAAAAATATTTGTTATGAATAGTAACTTATTCGTCCATCTAACTAAAATTTGCTTGTCCCTTGTACATAAAATGCCAAATAACAGCAATTAACGGTTGACGCAGGGATGCGTGTATCCCTTTCTCTATTTTGACCTTTCAACGGTTTTTCAATGAGAATACCGTACATCGCTTTGAGCCCTGAAAGGGTTATCCACATTACTCTACGATGCTTTTAAATTTTTATCAACGTCAAATGTGACTACAAAAAATCCATTTGCAAAATGTCTCCCCGGATTTATTCTACTCAAACATTAAATACTCTTTTTATGTAGGCACTTTGTGGGTATAAAGAGCCTGCCTGATGATGTAGTTAATTAATATTGCCTTTTTCCTGAAAGAAAATTCTTTGAATATTTGTGTAGTATTTTATAGAGGCTTTAAGAGGAAGCCACGTTATTGAAGAATGTTAGAAAGTATTTTAAATAGTGTTTTAGTTAAAATAATCAGTCTACAATGTACTGCTGGGCCTCCTGGTGAGAGGGAGTGGGCCGTAATCCACCACGCAGGCCTAGTGTGGGTTGAAAGATGTCACATATCTTCGAATTCTTGGTTCTAGGATATGCCGGTTTCCATTACGATGTTCTCCTTCACTGTGTTAAGAGCAGTGGTGATGAAATAATTTACACAAAGGCTTGTCAGGGTTCGTACCTACGTTTTTTGAAGTGAAAATTTCTTTAGGCGCGTTGACCACTTTTTACATGAACAAAAATCATGGAACTCCCGCCATCGTCACCGAACGCTTTCCATGAGCTATATGTATCGAACGAAAGACATTAACGCGAGAATCAAAAAGTTACTTAGTTTTCACTTCTATTGGCAGTCCCCAAAGAATGCCCGATTTTTTCTTTCTTTGTGTTTTATTTGTCACAACAGGCACAAATAGTAAGCTATTTGTGCCTGTTGTGACAAATAAAACACTCCGCGATTACTGTACCGTAAGCTGTACTTTAGTACGGAGCGGATTGGAGTGGGCGCGTCTTCGTGGATGGTCCTATCTATAGTTAGGATATATTTTTGTTTGAATTAAGAACAGGACAAATATAGAAAGCCAATTCTCGTACTTAAAAAACGTTCACATTCAAGTCGCAATCTGTCAAACTTGTCAAAATTTTTGGTAAATTGATTGTATTTTTGATAGATTGCGAATGAGATTAGATGGCGAACGTTTTGAAAAATTACGGGATTTGGTATCATACAGACAATGATACTAAATCTTACAGTTTTGAAATCAAGGTGAAATCACGACTCATTTTATAAAGGCAAGGCGAACGTTTAATTTATCTAAAATATATTAACTTGGAGTATATTGTCTTACATTCCTCTGTGATGTTACCAGTAACCCATACATAAATTATGAATACGAAAGGAACTGTGTCTGTCTGTTACCTTGACAGATTTCAATGATAATTGGCACACAGGTGTACCATGACCTGGGTTAAGATATAGGATACTTTATATATATAATATAATTTCAAATCCTTACGCGGACGAAGCTACGGGCAAAAGCTAGTATTCCATAGGTATACCAGTGCCATAATATCAGTTTAAATGAATCTTGCTTTATTATAACAATACCTACATACTATTGTCTTTTCAAATGCTTTTAATGCAGGTATGAAGGCTTCTGCAGACAAGCGCGACACCGGTAGATCAATTTCCGTGAAGTTTTCATAGAAATTATTCTACCAGAGTCGCAGCGAGCGGTCGCGTCGCGCTTGTCTGGAGGAGCCTTGAGTCTAATACACTTCTAGATAATGTACAAAACTAGGAATAGTCCAGTATGTCTGTCTAGACGTCATAAATGTCGGCTTTATTATTATGTTCGTTTACAATTATGGCACTGTCCACCACCATAACTTTCAAATATAAATATACAATAAGCTTTTGTGTTCATACAGGTAAGTAAACTTCTTTGTTTTTATGAGGACAAAGACTTACGTAAACGAATATTATTTTATTAAAAATATGCAGAAGATGAAGATAGTAAGATAGATAATTTTATTTTGTCCTCACGATTATTCGGTACTAGATTTCACCCGCGGATTCGTCCGCGTGTAGGTCGAAAATTATCCCACGGGAACGTACTACCGGGATGAAAAGTATCCTATGTGTTAATCCTGGTTATAAAATATCTGGTTGCTAGATTTCATGCAAATCCGTTCAGCTGGTTTTGCGTGAATGAGTAACAAACACACAAACATACAAACTTTCACATTTATAATAATATATTATATTATATCCGCCGCACGGATCGATCCATCAGGTTAAGCTACGCTTGCCGGGGTTGGTCAGTGGATGGGTGGCCATCTTCACATACCGAGACTCCTCCGTGCCTCGGAAAGCACGTTAAGCCGTTGGTCCCGGCTGTCATTTGTGGATCTTTGACAGTCGTTACGAGTCGTCAGAAGCCCGAAAGTCTGACACCAGTCTTACCAATGGGTATCGTATTACCCAGTAACTGGGTTGTGGAGGTCAGATAGCCAGTCGCTCCATGTAAAATACTGGTATTCAGCTGCAACCGGTAAGACTGGAAGCCGACCCCAAGATAGTTGGGAAAAAGGCTAGGAAGATTGATTGATATATTATATAGTAGGATATGACTTTGAGGAAATCCAGTAGGTACACTAATAAATTAAAGAACAACCAACAACAGTTGTTAACAATTCGCAATAACAAACCACAACACATACTTGAGCTAAAACAAAAATACTCATTTCAATCATTTCTAGATTCATTTTAGACCGCGATTCCATAACCGTAACAGAGTAAAGTACAATAGTTTACTATTATGAAGCGTTCTACGCTTACGCAGTGAAAGCTTGCACTTTGTAAAATGAGAGCGGTCCGAGACAAAGACCCCTGAACGCGGGCCCGAAACGTCGCGTAAAGGTCTATGTACACGCGTTACCACGAACCGAATACGCACGGGCTACATCGTTCAAAGAGTATTGTGGTGTTTCGAGGAATCCTGTCTCCGGTTCCGATTAGTTGATTGAAACCGCACAGTGCATATCAATCCGTTAATATCCAATGTTTGAAGTCCTCATCCTCCGCTATATTTCATCGTATCACAACCTACCAGGGAACCAAGTCTACTAATTTACAAACGTCACAATCGTGTCTCGATGGTGATTTTTTTATATATTCGCCATACAAAATCTGTCAAAAACTCACCTTCGAGAGACCATTGTGACGTTTGTAAATTAGTAGACTTGGCCCCCAGATCAGACTATTAGATCATGATGAAAAGCCAATTTGTACTTTACCTAGGAATTTACTAGAATCACACGTAAAAGGTTTCGTATTGCCTAAGGTATACGGACAAACTTGAATGGAAAGAGGGTCACATGACGTCATGAAACCTAAATTAATGTGAGAAGATCTACTTTGTGATGTTTGACGTTGGTTTAGATTAAACGGAAGTTAATTATATTACATACATATAAACATAATAAGCCTATTAATGTTCCCACTGCTGGGACACAGGCCTCCTCTCTTTGAGAGTAGGCCGTAATCTACCACGCGGGCCCAGTGCGGGTTGGTAGATGTCACATGTCATCGAACTTTTGGTTCTAATACATGCCGGTTTCCTCACGATGTTTTCTTTCACCGTTTTGAGAGCAGTGGTAATGAAATTATTTACACAAAGTAAAGCGCCTGCTTGGGTTCGAACCCACGACCTACAACTCGTAAGTCGGGGCCGTTACCACTGGGCCACCACTGCTCTTATATTAGTTATCTATAAATGTTCGATTATTTTAACATAATACTACAAATTCAAATTCAAAATATTTTATTTCACATAAACCTACATGGAACTTCAAAAGCTAGGTACATAGTTCATTGGTATTTTCCTATGGAGAAGAGCCGGCAAAAAACTCCACGGTTACTCTTTTACCACAAAAAACTGAAATCCCTCTGCAGATCATGTTTTCGCGGATATCTTTATTTTGCGGATTTGTCTGCACCCACCTTTACAAGTGGTTGCTGAGTTTAGGCTTTGACAACCCACACGGTGTCCTAGATAAACAGATTTACTGAATATTACGAGATACGACTGACATATTATGGCGCGTAAAAATGAGAAAGGATATTATGGTATGCCGAGTTTGTATATATCGTAAGGCCTAAAAAATGGACATAATAATATCATTTAAATATACTGTGGAATGTGTAGGTATTATATTAAACATAGCAGATATTTAGAGTCTATAGGGTAAACTCACATAAACAGAGTATGTGGTATGTAAATCTCTAATAGAGGTGCCGAAGACGTTAATTTTTTTTTTTTTTTTTCCTTAAAATACTGTCAAGTTTGGCAGACTTTGAGATAGAAGTCAGTAAAAACAAATGAAGTTGTGATCAACACAAAGCCAATGAGCTTCAAAATGTTACCATTTTGTTTTTTTTGTTTGGACATAATATTCTATTTCATCCATTTCATTTTATAGTTTTAACGTACCTAATACTAAGCAAAGAAAATAAAATGGAAACAACTTTCAAACTAAAATGAAACCTGCCGTCAAAAGGCAACAAGTATTAATTTTATTTATTATTCGAGTAAAAGTAAAAAATATTACAAAGTACCGACTAGTACAAAGTTTTGACGTATGCGGCTTTGTACCGGGAATGTTCCAGTATGAATATCATGTTTGTGTAAAAAATGTGAATATGTTTTTTATTTTATTTTATTATCTCTGCCTATGTTCTGTGCTCGAATGATTTAATAAATATATAAAATAAAATCAATAATGCTTATACACTATTTAATAGACTTTTACGGATACAAAATAGTTTAGAGTTTTTTAAAGAATTAATTCATTAAAAGCCTTCATTAAATGGTCCACTGACAATTTATTTATATTTTATTTAATATTCTTCTGGCAGCTTACAGTCTATATAGGTCAGAAATCTATATTCGTAATTATGAACAATAAGCGTTTACAATAAAATTGCCATTAAAAGCTTTCACGATAAGACTTCATTCTATTATAGCATATTAAATTATGCAACAATTAACTGTCAGTAAAACATAGGAATCCGGCTTAAACAGCTCTAAAAAGGAATAAAGCGCAGTTTGTCAGTTGTTTACCATCCCACGGTAATTTTAGGAGTCAACTCAGGGAAATAGCCTGGTGTAGAGCCCTCGGGCGATGAGCGAATAATCTGTCACTACAAAGTACTGTTGCAATTTTTGAAACAAGCGTTTTGCTGATATTTTTCTAAAAAGAAAATTAAAAGTTTCCGGTAACAAATTGGTACACAACATTGGCTTGTGTTTAATGCAGGTAATATTTATAAAGGTTTTAAGAGGCTGCTGAAGGATAAATGCTCAAAATATTATTCGAAATTTGATTTATGATGTTACAGTCATCACACATTGTAAGTAGATAGGAAAACTTATGTTCAACATGGCAAAATATAAGTTCTGAAAATATACACAGACAGCAAAATTATTATAAAAAATTAAAAAGCAAACACTAAAACTTACCAATAAAATTGACATGTAAAACAGCCAATACTAGAAGGCGCGCGAGCGGGCCGCCCTGCGCGTGCGTCCCCATCTTGCTTCAACGAGTCACTGTCCGGTGCTGCCATCTACCGCCGCTATCCAACCTCGACACCCACTTTTGTCTTCTCATTTTGAAACACTAGCACGCAGTTCGAGATTTGATTGGTCAGCGATATCTGTAAAAAGAGGAAATAATGTAGCGGAATAAAAAAAATGTGTAGTATTTTATTTTTTAGGTCATGTTATCAGTTGAACCGTATGGTAAGTACAGTTGAGTATAGCAGAAAGCGAGCAAGCGAAGCGTCTCTGCTTCAAGTCTGGCAAAATATGCATTCGTGTGTCGTCAGTTTGTTGGTACTCTTCTACAGGTCGTATTTTACAACCGATCTGAACGAATCTTGGTATACAATATTGTTTTTTTTTTGGGGGATTTTTGATAAAAACCCAAAAAAGGGCAAAAGGAAGGCTACTGGATATCACTGCTTTATGAGATCCGATTTCGACGTTTCTTTTTTTCATTTGAAAGGTATTAACTTTAAGTTGGTCTCATAAAAATTTTGTGTCTGAAAGTTATTTAAAACGTTATTAACGTTAACGTTATTTTAAATAAATTTTGTGGTATATTAATTGTTGCAAAAAAGTTTGTGCTCGCGAGGTCTACTTACTGTTTGCAGAACTACTGGTTATATGGTTATAATAATAAGGTATTATTATGATTTTAAAACCACGTTGACTGCCTCATTGGCCTAGTGGTCGCAAGCGCTACCGCTGAGCATGAGCTCCTGGGTTCGATTCCAGGGTTGGGCAAAGTGTTATTGGGTTTTTCTATCTGGAATTTCTCGGTACCAGCCCGGAGTCTGGATTTATGCCCGGTTGGTGGCAACAGGCTCGCCCATTATAACATGAGACATAAACGTAAACACAACTGGCGAAATCTGGGTGTACCTGCTACAGGTGCTCCTCTGCCCAACCCTTCGGGGAAACAAGGCGTGATGTTATGTAATATGTCATTATCATTACATTTTCTAGATATCGAATATTTTTCGCTTTTATTAATGACAATAAGGCTATTTATAGAATCTATTAGTTTGTTCTTGTTATTTAATAGCGTAAAATATTGTTGTGGACTCTCTAATTGGATGTCTAATTGTAGTCGCAGTTTTACTAAGCTGCGGACTAAGAACTTATAACAAAAGGGTTCCAGATTAGATAAGTTACAATGAGCTCTTAGTGAGGCAGACCGAATACAAAAGTAGATACAGATAGTGCTAGCCATGAAGACGCGCCCCACTCCACGATTACTGTACACGTAAGGGCGATGCCTTATTAGTGCGTTGCGTTGCGTCGTCGCAACGGATGAACGCATTGTATGCCACACCTGCGTTGCGACGACGCACGACGTCGTAGGGCAAGAGGACGACACACGTACCTCAGTCAGTCTTTACAATGGATTGGAACATTCGGAACAGGGTTTTATGTTTTATTGTTGCTGTCCGTCGTCGCATCGGGCGGAGCTCCGACAGCGCAGCGCATCACCCTCCCCCTGCTTCGTCTCTCGTCCGCCGATCCGTTAAATGTCGCGTGCGACGACGCAACGATGCGCGATTTGGCATGTCATTGAAAATATATGGAAAACGACGCAGCGTTGACGCTGCGATGACGCAACACACTAAGGGGGCAGAGCACTTAGCTGTACTTTAGTACGGAGCGGAGCGGAGTGGGGCGCGTCTTTGTAGATGGCACTATATATGCACGTGGATAGACAGTGCAATTTGACAGGTTGTTATAACCTGCAAGTAACATTAAAGTACACAATTTTTTTGATTTTTTACATATTAATATTCCAGTAACTTTAAAATACTTTAAAATTTTAACGAATTTATTCGCTTTAAAAAACATTTGCTTCCATCGATCTGTGTACAAATTCTATCAACGCAGTATTTTATTCAGAAAAACGGAACAAAAATATAACCTAACCTAACAATAAATTTCGGTATCTATGCACGAACTCGCAGGGGTAGTAAAATATTCGTATTTTTATTCACATTCGCTGGAGAACCAGAGAAACAGTCGAACGTTATCTAAAATATGAGTGAATGTGAGAGTACGTGCGGTCGGTTCTAAAAGAATTTGATATCAAAGATTCGAGGCAGCATAAACACGGACCTCAGGCCTGCCGCCTCAGGAATTAGGGGTCGTGGAAGAGCCATTATTTGGGTGTCAAAGTGTTCCTTTAATACGTGGGCGGATGTTTACTAGAGATCACAAGACGTGACCCAAGTGAAAGATTATGATCTACGTAAACATATTTTATCTGAAATTCTGTTGAATATTTATTTCAGAAATTACCTAATTACGTACTAAGTTTTCTTTTTCTCGTATAATTACAATTGCGATATCTATTATACAGAGATACCATTATATTAAGTAGAGTTACAAAATATTTTTAGAGCAGTTTAAAAGCAACGAGGTTAATAAAAAGTAAAAGTCAGTACTATCACATCAAAGGTCTAATTAGATTTAAAACATGAGCAACACTTGTTTACGTGATTGTACAGATGTTTATAATAAATATAATGAGCATATTAATTGTCACCAAAACTGATAACGGTCGATATTTTTAGACCTTCAATGATGTTATGATCACCGTTCAAAGGGTTATGATAATAAGTATGGATAGAATGTGTTGTAGGTATTCTCTACTGAGTTGACGACTGTCCTATAGATGCAGGGATGAGAGCAGGATGATAATACAGTGTAAGCGTAATAGGGAATCAAACAACATTTAGCAATGCCAAGACTACGAACTACGTTGTGTTCGGTATATTAAATGACTGACCCACGAGTCTCTATGGGATAACGCTTCGAATACTAATACTGGGCTTCATCTGCGAGATGGAAAAAAAATGGACTGGTAGTTCACTACCTCTAAAAAAATATTTTGTTTATAGGTAGGCCATAGTTACTTATATAAATAGTTTTCAGAACTTAAAACAGCAAATATTCAGTCGTATAACAGTGTAAAATAAAAAATATTCCCGAATCTCTTCCAGGGAATCGTTGAGCCAGCACTCAACATAACATAATCACAAAATGGATACGGTGGTGTCTTTTGGCCTCTGATTCTGTTACCAAATAGAATGTGCATTACATCACATAGTTAGCTAATGGAATATTTTTATAAGCCGGTTTTCGACTGTGCGGTTTTCTTTATGAAGGTATAGCTGCATGATTTTGGTATTTTTTCTGTATATTGCATAAAGGAATTGTTGTTTTTTTTCTTATTTCGACATAATAAATTCTATTTTTTTTTGTTTATGTTTATGATAATAAGATTATTGTTTTTTAAAGTGAATAGGGTAAACTCCGGCAGGAAACCGGCATGTCTTAGAACCAAAAATTCGAAGACATGTGACATCTACCAACCCGCACTGGGCCCGCGTGGTAGATTACGGCCCACTCCCTCTCACAGAGAGGAGGCCCGTGTCCCAGCAGTGGGAACATTAATAGGTTGATGATGAGGGTAAACACTGAAGTACCCATAAGAACCATGCTGTGGCAAGCAGCACAGATGTAAATTACATTGCTTTATTGTAGTCTCCAATAGAAAACAGAAAAAGAAATAAAAAAGTATTTTCGTAACTTTAGGCGTTACTGCCTTTGCTATAATAGACCATACAAACATATATATTATATATACTCATGCCTTCTTCCCAAGAGGATAGGCAGTAACTACAGAGTACCACCTGCTACGATCGTTACATATTCCTTTTGAGTCGTTTACGTTCATACATCTGCACGCATGCTGGTTGCGAGTACTACGCAATATAACAGTTATAGAACAAAATGGCAAAAAAAAACCATTAACTAAACACTCAAAAATTACCACCACTAAGCAAGCAATATAATTGATTCAAAACAAGCAGCTTGGCAATGACAAATCGCCGGAACGCAGCGCGGCCGCGTTTGAACCGCGATAACGTTGCGATCGCCATCGGAAGTTGTAATTAATGCCAGCAAACGTTATGCGTTTCCTTTACGCCCTTTTGTATGTTGGACGGTGTATGGTTGTTTATTTGTACTTGTGTATGCGTGTGGTTTTGGTTGTAAATGGATTGTGTATGTAAGAATAGTCGCGAGTTTTTAACCTTTGAGACCTCTTTTATTATTTTAGGCTATACACGGTTATTTGTAAAACACCAGGAACCTCTTAATGGGTCAATATACTCATCATTATGAACAACTTTTACTATGGGACCAAACCTGAAACCGCGAAAAAAAATCAGCTGTTCCCTACATTTTGACAAGATATGAGAACATAGGTATATGTAGGGATCAGCTGATTTATTTTTTGCGATTTCAACTTTGGTCCCAGAGTGAAAGTTGTTCATAATGATAAGTACAATGACCCCTTAAGAGGTTGCTGGTGTTTTACAAATAACCCTGTATAAATAGAGCCCTAGAGCTAGAGATTATGATGATGATTTTCTCTTGTATTTGAGAAGAAAAATGGGTACAAGGAAATCTCTATAAAAATATTTGGTGCGAGTCAATTCATCTAGTCCTAACTGGGTTACATTACGAACATCGATAACGAGTTTGATTGAAACATCGTAGGATTCGTGTGTGTAGTTTGCAAGTGTATCAAACGCGAGCCACAGACTACACAGTATTCCTCTCCCAATGGGTATAGCATTCCTAGTTAGTAAGCGCTAACAAATCGTTCAGTAGGATAACTGGATATCCAGAAATGATATCATGTTCACAGACCGATACCTAGGTACTTACTTGAATTGTTTGGCAACCAACTATCGGTATATGGCCTTATCTTTCTTGCTTTACAAAATTGTGTGCCAAACCCCAAAGTGGTTACAGATATCAAATATTCTAATTTTATTTACATAATGTTGTGGTGGCATTACATCGCCACAAGCGACTACGCATTAAAGACCTGACGTCACACAAAATCCTGAAACGCGCTATTAGAGTTTACCGCGAGATCGACATATACAGGGTGGCAGTTTTCGCGTCGATGTTCCTGCCACCCTGTATACAAGATCCCGACTTCAACCGTTGGGCAGTTGCCCGCCTGACATGACACCCGTCTGGCCGGAGGATCCTCCATCCTCCATAGAGGATGAAAGAACTTTACACCCTGTTCCTCATACCTCAAAAGTAAATTAAATTAGAATATTTATTTGATATATCACCGTTGCAACTTTTATTAGTTTACCCGAAACACTTTACATTTATATACCGTAGTAACCTACGTCTGTTCATGTTTCCCCAGATTGCGTGAAAATAAGTGCGTTTAGTGTACCCATTACTTGCCACTACATTAGCGGTTTAAAGCTGTAAACTTACGCGTCACGGCACGCTGAATTATTTCAATTTGCAACTGGTTGAAATTGTTTCTAACTAACTAACTTTAAGATTGTTTTACTTGATTAGTTTTTGCGAACAAAGAACGCAATAAAAATGTTTAACAGAAAAGGAAAGATAACATTCTTTGTAAGAAAATTATTCTTAAATGTATAAGCTCAGAAGTTGAAACATAGTTTTCAGCAGAAGAATGTGTGAGAAAGAATTAGTGGTTGTGGAGTAGTAATATGGTTACTAAATAAAGATTTTACAAGTAATCACGTGAAACACGAATCATTCATTAAATGACTATCATTTCCGATTCAAATAATATACAGTATTCGTTTCTGACTATGAATGACATGACAGTCGGGTTCAACTAGCCAGAAAAAGCCTCTGAATTTCTTTCGGTCTTTCTGCTCACAGTAGTCAGTCAGGAAAAATAGAACTCATCTAGTTTAAAAAAAAACATTTAATTTTGACGTGTAAAAGTGTTTTTTTATTAATGAATATAATTTATCAAATAGGTCTGTGAATTGATCTAAACTAAGAACATCGGTAATTCTCCGTACTCATAATTGGTTAGTGAGGGCAGATGACTAGCACCTAATATTAAATTTTGATATTATTAAACCGCATCTAGTCAGACTGGACGCCGACCTCAACCTATTTGTAATTAGGCTAGGATGAAAGCCTAAAACGAACAATGTGATATATCTGCGAAAAACCACCTATCTATCTATTTCAAAAACCACATAACCGAAATCAAAATTCAGTGCATTCATTACGTTTATCAAACGTTAATCAGTTCATACTTAGCGATATTGACAACTGGAAATCAAAACGATTGCAATCCCATTTAAATCATCAATGTGAGAGTTGACACAATATACTCAAATTAATGATCACGCGACTGAAAACACATTTTGCTTTCGTCAGATTGGCAGTTCGAGCTCATTTGGGAGAGCGGCAATTATAAACCGGCGTAATCAGTGAATGGTCGGCATATCGAACTCCGACTAGGGCTTGGGAAAAAGTATCGATACCTAAAGTAACATGAATACCAATATATTCTCGATACTTTTGTTACGGGAGTTAGTATGTTTTTCAAATAGGTACGATAGTTTTAGTACTCATGTATTTGAACTCGTTACGCACCAATTTAAGGCGATATTTTAGTGACGTCAGTATTTTCATAAAGGCTGTCTTCTAGTCTGTTTTCACGGTAACTCGAAGTTTTTAATCGCGCTTCGCAAGAAAATAAATAAATATTATGAATTAATATCTTTAACTGATTAGTGAATTAGGATGGGAGTTAGATAAATAGTCGATTTGAATAATAATTTAGTAGATTAGGTATTGATACTTTTATTCCGATAGCATTACGAGAATCGATAAAACTTATGAATTAAATATCGATACTTCGGATCCAATTCCCATCCCTACCTCTGACTGAACAGAATCCTTTGACCAGCCGTATTTAGTGATGCATTTTCTATACATTACAGAGTGGAAACTGTGTCAGTTTATGCCTACTTTCTGATGCGTATGCGGCGTAGTTGAGAGTTTAGTATTATTATATTATGCAGCTCCTAGCTGTTCGAAAGCTCTGGATTGTATTATATGAATTTAGAATAGGAAATCGTGCATTGGAATGTGATAATATTGCGTGAGTTTCTTAAAGGAAATATTGAATGGAAGGGAAAGAAGTAATTTATTTTTTGTAGATTTCTTCGATAAAATATCTTCCGTGTCTTGAAAATACTGTTTTCTATTTGAAAAAGTCAAAGTCTGCTTGTGTTTTGCAAACACAAGCTGGTTCCATAGTTCTGTTTTCCTCACGTTTCGATTGTAAAATATTATTATAAATCAACTATTTACGGCAGAAACTTCACCACGAATTTAGAAATAGCAGCTGTGAGTTGAACTTTATACAAGTGGAGGTATGGACTGGTTCCTTAATGATTATTATCGATGTTTCCCCGAATTTGGTACTGAAGTGAAAAACTTACGGATTATTTTACCAAACTTTCTTTTTTACAAACCACTCGACCTTCCGAGAACCATTAATTGTGGATTTTCATTAAAACATTTATCAAATAATATGCTATTGACTTCTTTGCGTCAGCGGTTTACAATGGTTGCTATGCTATGTACAGTCAACTCTATTATATGTTGGTCAATTTTCAAATTCTTTCCTTTATCAAGCCAGGACACACAATATCTTTTAAAGCTACGGCACGGAGCAGACTATTGCATGCCGAATATTACAGAACTTGATATTATTTATTATTTTGCCAATAAGAGTTGACATCAACCTAAAAACTTTTTTACATCATTTAACTTAATTGGTGATGGTAAAAATATTACAAAATATGTGTTGAATTGTTGATATCATTGCCCCGCGCGTGTTTAGTGCCTAATTATTTTCAAGGGTAGTTTATCTCTTGCCAATTTTAACGCTATTTATTTTGTTTGAAAAAATCAGTTTTCTATTTTTAATAACATTGATTATATCATTATTTTAACAGACTGATAACAACTTGTAATAACCGCTGCGCGCTGTACTATTAAATGTGATAACCTAATCGCCACTCTGTATGTATGATCTAGTTTGCCGGTGTGGCTTTCGGAAAATATCGGATTAAAAGTACCTTAAATATGTGTTAATCTAGGTTATAAACTTTGTGTGTGCCAAATCTCATCCAAATTCGTTCAACCTTTTTTGCGTCAATCCAGACAAACAGTAAAAAATTCTAAAAACTATATTTTTTACATCACACCTCGTAGCAACTTTGACATCGTTACTATTTTAGTATATGTTTAGATATAAATAACAATGCACAGTCTTACTAAGATTCCAATTAGTAAGACTTTTAATCTAACTAATAGGATTGATAAATAATTAACTGCCTAGTCGTTATGGTTCAGATTAATCAACAAGTTTATTATTTTACTTCAATTTATTCTTCGCCAACCTCTCTTACAATTATTTCATAAAAAAAATCTGCGGGTTCGGAAATATTTTGCTGATATAAGCCCAGCGTCATTACATGAGCACAACATCCTACTCTGTGCCAACCTGTGGTATATGATATACTGTGGATGATACTAAAGCACATCTATAACTCTGGGCATTGTTACTAACCTTTCTGGCTAATAATAACATTGACTAATATAGAAACTATTTCTGTAGGAAGAAGATGATGGTAGTATTTTGTCGGAGCAAAATCATAATTTCAGGTAGGTCTTCATAATCTGCCTAGCCTTTTCCCAACTACGTTGGGGTCGGCTTCCAGTCTAACCGGATACCTACAGCTGAATACCAGTATTTTAAATGGAGCGACTGCCTATTATATCTGACCTCTACACCCCAGTTACTGGGTAATACGATACTAATTACGACTGGTTGCCAGACTTTCGGGATTCTGACGACCCGTAACGACTGCCAAAGATCTACGAATTACAGCCGGGTCCAACAGCTTAACGTGCTTTCCAAGGCATGGAGGGGACATGATATGTAAAGATGGTCACCCATCCACGAACGAATCGCGGCAAGCGTAGCTTAATCTGATCGATCAACCAATGTCGCTGTTTGTACTAAGCCACAAGCCCGTCTAATTTCAGGTAGGTAACTCAGCCAAATAATTTCAAATTACCCTAAGCACCTACTATTTCCTACGCTCATCAGCTTACCAACATCCTGTCCGCTGTTATTGCCTTATCCGTACAGTATTTGCGTGTCATTCGTCAGAGGCGTCCTGTAATTAATGCGGACATGGACAGCGTCGGCCTAATGAATAGCGGGTGTACCGTGTCGCACAAAAACTGGACCGTCATACAACACGCGGTCGGTATCGGCCGGTGAGGCACGGCTGTCTGTTAGCGGGCGAAACGCTTATGTGGTCACGGCCTTATTGGGCTTTCAATTTTTATGGCCTTTGGTGGATAATTGATTTTGAGGTATGATTAGGTATTGGAATTCAGTTGATGAGAATAATGTCTTGAATGAAAACATATGGATATGGATGAAGTATTTGCTAACGAACGTGAAAACAGGTTTCTGGAATTAGTTCACTAAAGTGAATGTGAAAGAGAGTATTTTCACGTTTGAACCATGATTTATATAAACTACCGTGTTTTCATAATTAGGTATAGGTAACTACTTTAGTAGTGGACTTTATGTGTGTGAGTCTTTGTATTTCTAAAAAGAGGGCGCTTTGAGGTTTTCAAAATTATTCAGTTATTCTTAAGGAACTGTATTGGTAAATAGGTTTCTCTGTAAAATATTACATAGACGCAAATACAAAATCTACTAGGTATGACCTAGGTGTGAACTTAGATCTCTTTAGTTCTTATATAGCCACATGACAGTGTTCAAAAAAAAAAATATTTTTGAAGAAAATATGCCGCGTTGTCGTACGGTTTAAGGTCTCTGCACACAGCGGGCGGGGCGGGGTGGGACGGGACGGCGACGTGACGCTGAGCAGTTGTGATGTACTAGATACTACGGACGACTCCACACAGACCCGTCCCGCCCGGCGCGACGGTTGCCGTCACGCCACGCCGCCGCCCCGCCGGGCGTGAATACAAGTCAGAAGCGGCGGGGCGGGGCGTGACGGTTACATTCAGAATTGAGAGATTGTATTAATGCTTAAAACTTTAACTTATAGTTTGTAACTAATAAATTATAAGTTACTTTAACTGACTTAGTTACTTTGAACTTATAACTCTTTACTTTATTTATATTCTTTCTCTCCCAATTCGCGGCGGGACGGGACGTGATCGCGCGCGCAGTGTGACCGCTCCCGTCACGCCAGCGCCCCGTCGCCGCCACGCCACGCCGCGCCCCGCCCCGCCCCCCCGCTGTGTGCCTTCATTTTTGTTAGTGTTTTATCTGAGGTTTTATCATTTACCGAGTATTGACGGTTGGTAATCAAAGGTTGGTGTCGGTAAAAGTGTTTCGTTTCCAACTTGGTTAATTTGTAATTTTGCTATACAGGGTGTTAGGGTAAACACCGTTATCCTTCAAACTAGTGGTTTGGTTTCGTTTATAGAACATAAATTCAATGGAAAATCACAACTTTTTTTTTTAAAGATGTACATTTAGAATCGTCACGCAATTCCTAAGGTAGGTATTTTTGCCTGTCTTAGGCCAGGAAAAGGTTGTATTGTATTTATTCATGTGTTGTGTAGGTAGGTAGGACGGGCGGCGATCGATTAAGTCACTCGGGCGGGCGCATATCCATGAATTTGCGGACGGTGTCGGACAATAACCTTTTTAATATTTGTTAAAGAAAATAACGTAATTTTTTTTTACTCGGTTTTTTATGTTTATATTTAAGCCAACTACCCATAGTTTGAGTGACAACGGTGTTTATCCTTCCATCCTGTATTATGCTAGGTGGAGTGACTGAGACATATTGATCACTAAAATAGATCACAGTTTTTCCATGAAATTTTTTCTAATAGGCTCACGATAAATCGAATAATTTTTTAGGCAAAATTAGTTGTATGCCTACCTATCGGACCCACCCGCGGTACCTGGTTCCTACTCATTGGAACCTGAACTGGCCTTGGTAAGCATCGCAAGATACACCACTATCGACCTCCGGGCTCTGGAGGGTAGTGATGTGGCTTCATCTTCATCGCCACATGCGAACTACGCAACACACTGACGACAGGCAAAATCCTGCATTGCACAAGCAAAGTTTACCGCGTGACTAGCATATACAATGTCCCGAGATCAATCGTCGGGCAGTAGCCCATCAGACTCAACATTCGTCTAGTCTTTATAGAGGATGAGTGAACTTCACCTACACCCGTTTTGTTCGTCATACCCTATATCTCCTTGCCTACATGCTTGCACTATCGCTACCCGCTCTCACTCCGTCCGACCCTTAACTGAAGCGTTGCCATAAGCTGCGTACGAAATTCTAGATGTCAAAATGATAGGCACATATTGGGCGGTTATTGATTTTACCCGGACACTGACCGAACGCTGCAAATTTATCTACGGAGAAACAACATAATATCACCCTTAAAATATAAAGGCTGCGCTTTTTTACATACGATGCTACCTTTTTACAAGCAAATAGTCGTAGGTAAACTGATGGGAATTAAAGTTTTTCAGTTCATTCGGCAGAAGAGGTTGTATTTAATATTTTAATTTATTATGCATCATCAAGGCTTTTTCCGGAATAATATTGTTTGCTTGATGTGAAAATGTAAAGTGCAGATAAAAACAGAACACTTTAAAAACAGGTTGCTTGGTTGTCTCGTTGGGAATATGTAATTATTTTTAATTTTTATTTAAATGAACTACATAATGAGGCAGCTTATTTGCATTCCACGAATTGTCTGAAAGGTGACCATTGTGTATTTTCAATTATTTATTTTTAACCGATAGCTTTGTATGAGATTATAATTTCTTCAAAATGGTTAACCAATAATATCTTAATCTGTAGTACAGAGCGCAGATAAATCGGTAGGTAACAGAAAATAAACGTATGTCTAATAAGATGGTCACAGCGGTAGTGGATCTAAGGATACTGTCGGTCACGTGGGACATGACCCGTACCTCATTCTGTTCTATTTCTTGGTGGACAACCGCGGTGGCCAGCCTGGGGTCACGCTCAGAGTAATTGTTGTACTTATTTATGACTATTTTTTATTCACCCACTTCTAGTTGGACACACACAACACACACAGAAAATATTTAGACTGAAATGGACATATAATGTAGATTGTTTATAGCACATACTTTTTATTCTGGTAGTACAATACAGAAAACGAAACACAGTCTAGATCTATGAACATCCAATTTTGCATAAGAATTCCATAAGGTACTCAAAGTGAGCACTAAGGAAGGATTTTAGAAAACTCGTCCCTTAATGGGGTTAAATAGGGGATGAAAGTTTGTATGGAATGGATGTAAGGAATGGGGATGGAAGTTCATCATTTTTACCTATGGAAAATTCCGCGTGGACTGAGATTGGTAAAGTCAAAAATATAAAAATACGAGATGGAAAAGATTAGCTATGATTAAATTTAATAAAAAACGGAACTCACTTTATTATTATAAACAAACTCTAGTTACTTTTATTTTTTGAAAAGATAACTAAAATACAGTAGGGTACACTCCCAGATTTTAAGTGTTGACAAAATTATGAATCCGCCGAGACACGAATGAATAACAAAGAGAGATAATATTTCATTCTTTATCTCCCGGGACCTCACTGCTATAAGTTTTTAAAGTTATTTACTTGTGTCCTTTTTCAGTCTCTTTACCGAATAGGACGTAATGTATGTATTGTGAACCAAAGAGGTTTGATGCGGCAAAAATACCTGTTGTAAAGGGGGTCGGTAAGACCTATGTCTAACACAAATTTCCTCTATACCAAAAATTTGCATGACATTATGTTATGATTATATGTTAAGCTACTATTATATTACCACTGTACCTACGAACTTTTGTAACCATATTTATATATATATGCAAATAAATCTTTGACTTTGACTTTGAACAACGAACAGAATTATAAAAAAAAATGATAGTTATTATTTTTTGGAAATTGTGGAGATTTCGAAATACATACTTAGTGAACCGGTAGATAGATAAAACATTTATTCAGTGCATACAAAAGACACACAAAAGCACAACTAAATGATAAAAAATTACAAGAATATATATAAAAGCAAGATATATACAAAAAATAAAAACATAAGTACTTAAAGAAATGGAGTGACATTCACAATAAAAAATACCTTAAAATTACGCGAAATTAAAAAACGATTTTCTTGAAATATAGAGTGTTACGAACATAGTATTAGCCCTTGTTTAAAATATTTTTATTTAAGTCATTCAAAATTTTATTTAAAATAACTGAAAAAAAAAAGAGTTTAAAGTTATATCACGTGGTGGGTATTGGTGATTTAATTACCTTCTGTAATTTCAAAGTAATGACATGTTACCCGTTTAACATTCCTCACCCCAAGTTTGCTTGTTCAAAAGCCGCAAGAGTTGGCTAACGGCAGGTAGCCGTACCACTAAAACAAATATTGCCCTTTTACAGCCAAGGGCAAAAACAGTAGTGCCTGTAAATGTCTCAGTGGAGCCTTTAATTTTTATTAGCCCAACATCGTGTATAGATAATATAAATAGACGTGAGAAATGTTCGGACTTCGAAAACACCCTGTTATTTTGTATCTGGACGCTTTGTTCAAATAATAATTTATTATTCAGCAATGTTTGTGATATTTTAAAATTCAACAAAAATGTTGACGTCACGTTTTTTTTCGAACGGATATACGTGGCACGATTATTTTATTTTGACAAAGATTTAAAATGAAATGTATAAATATGTGTGTAAGGATGACGTGAAGCTATAATACATGCATTGCATGCTACGGATAAATGTTGCTACGGCGTAGCATTCGCGATGACGACAGCTACGCTTTCGTAGCATGCGTTTCGAAGCGTAGGAACTCCGTAATTGTTGTTTTAAACATGTTCTTTTACAAACAAGTCTAACTTTTTGCCAAATGTGTAGGTAAATTGAACTCATCTCTGTATGGCTAGGTAGCCATGCTTTTGACTTACTATATCAAAGAGTTAGTTCTCGGTAAAACTGTTTAAATCATTACCCATGAATATTTATTAAACAAAAATGTTAAGACGAAGAAATACTTAGCTCAAGTTGGCATTCAACTTGCCGCAATACTTTGTTTTTGTTTCTCATTTCCTTTGTTCACTGCGAGTATTTATCCCCGTTTAATTGTCTAGCAAAGAGTTAAGATTTTTTTTAAATACCTTCTTACATTTGAATGACATTTATTTATTGGTTCGCTTTTTCTCTCGTGTTTTAATAAAGTTAGGTAAACAGCAGCTCAGGTAAATTAATGTGGTGTTGGTATACAATTTATTGCCATTGGTGGCTGATTTTATTTTGTTTTAATCATTTGATTGCTTTTGATAAAATAGCAGATAATAGGTTTTTAACACCGGCAGCACACCTCCGCTGCGAAACCATAGCAGCGAAACTGCAGTAGTTCAATTTAACTGGCTCGTAAATGTTCCGCTACTCGAGTTCCGCTACTCGAATTTCGAGTAGCGGAACAAGACGCAAGCAAGTTGAATTGAACTGTTGCGGTTTCGCTGCTATGATTGCGTGGTGGAGGTGTGCGGCGTGAAGGTGTTGTCGGTGGCAGAAAATATTGAAATTTTAAAATGAGTGTATTCATTTTAACCATACTAAAGATGTATCCATTGCACTCTGTCATGTAACTTTTACAGCAGATTTAAAAACGCATATTAGCAGGCAGGGCCACCAACACGGAACCCATAGTCTAATTTAAAAATCCCTCATACATTTCGGTCACGACGTAACATATCTTCCTCACTCCATAACGGAACGCGTATTACCCCGAACAGCCGCGGTAATTGAGGCCCATATGCTGGCCCCCATTATAAAGACCGTAGCATCTAAATACTATATAGAATAGAAAATTTACAGCTCTATATAAATCAGCGTATAAGTATTCCTCCTTATAATTTATGGGAGCCTGGTACCCCGTTGTTGGGGGTAATGGATGCGCCCGCAGATATCAGCGTGGCCGTCTTTAAATTACTCACTGTTACGGAAGCATTGGCTCTGCCGTGACTACAAATCCACTTAAGTGTTCTCACACTATTTAGATAAGCGTTCCTAATAAAAATCACCCTTACTTGTAATTGATTTTAATTGTATCCTGTTGTATACAGGGAGATTGTGTCTCGAAGAATAATGGGTAGAACATTTCTGTGATCAAAATCTGTGTTCAAGTTTTTGTACGAATGGTAGGATATATAATTGGTAGATATTATTTTATGAACGGTTTTTTTTTTCTTTTATTGTCCCACTTCTGGGAAAAGGCCTCCTTACTCTCTTTCCACCTCTCCCTGACTAGAACTGCCAAGGACCAATCTTTATTAAAGGATTTAATAATTACCCGCTTGAATTTACCGGTTCATTAGAGGGAACACACGTATTAATACATATTATTATCAATAAATCTGCCTATTCTTTTCCCAACTATGTTGGGGTCGGCTTCAAGTCTAACCGGATGCAGCTGAATACCAGTATTTTACATGGAGGGACTGCCTATCTGACCTCCAGAAACCAGTAACTGGGTAATACGATACCCCTTGATAAGACTGGTTGCCAGACTTTTGGGCTTGTGACTATCTAACGACTGTCGAAGATCTACGAATAACAGCCGGAACTATTAACGTGCTTTCCGGGGCACAGAGACGTCTCGGTATATAATGGCTATTCGTCGTGTTAATTATTATAATAAATTAAATATCGGTCACATTAGTATGACAAAACTACATACTAAAACTACTATACTAACGAATTGTGGGTTAGATACGGCAGGTATCGGGGCTGCGGGAAGCCCTAAGGGGAAACCGTGGCCCCTGACAAAGTGCAGGCAAGGGAAGGAACACAGGTGGGTTTTAGTCAGTAAGAGTCTGACACGCCCTTCCGCTCCGCCCAGAGCGGTAGAAGTCATTTGATGATTTCCCACAGCAGGTATACGTCTGTTTAACCGTACGGGGAATGCGTGATGTTGTGTTATGTCATTAAAAATACATGCAAATTTCATAGGTAATGTCGGTAAAGGATACTTGCAGCGATCATTTATATACCATTTTCGCCACAGTAAGCTGTATCGTTACAACTTAGAATAATGTAGCCCAATGGTAAAGGGATAGACTGGCAAGCGACAAGTTATAAGTTCGAACTTCAACCGTGGTTCTATTAAAGTAAACCCAATCTAGGGTAGGCTTTGATCTAGGGATACTAATTGACTTAAGACTTTAAAAGAGACCGCTACCTTTAAGTTTGTGACGGCCTTTCTTCTCAGAGTAGTCAGTTAGGAAACGCCGAACTCGTCTAGCTTATTTTTGATATTTTTTTAATATGATGTGTAAGTGATTCCGATATCCTATTTACAGAAGAAACAATTTCACTTCATTTCATCTATGCAATGCAAAGATATCTTGAGTTCAAATGATTATTTTTAAAGTCACAGTATGATTTATTTAGGGTTCAGTACATATTAAAAATGTATGAACTTCATATTATGACATAGCTTCTATATGTCGCAGGATAATTGAAAAAACCGTCAAGTGCGAGTTTGACTTACACACGAAGGGTTCCGTAACGAATTAAGATCGATCAAAAATACGCCGAAAAAACCACGTTTCTAGTATGCGCACCCCCTATATTAATTGTTAACTTTATTTAATTTGTATTATTTGTTGTTATAGTGGCAATAAAAATACACAATCTAATAATAATAATAGTGAAAATTTCAACTGTCTACCTATTACGGTTCATGAGATACAGCCCGCTGACAGATAAGCGGAGGCTTAGTAATAAGGTTCCCTTTGGCACCCTCTGAGTACGGTACCCTAAAGATCATTGTTTTGCGCAAATCCAAGAATTTTTGCAAAGGACTGAATTATTGGAAACTAATGCTCGTTTTCACCTTCACTAAGTGACACTTAAAAATGAATACCTAAATAAAAGTGCACTGTTGGATTTTCAACGCTAGGCTCAGCGCTGAGAGTTGAAAATCCAACAGTGCACTTTTATTTATGGATTCATTTACATGTCACTTAGTTGTCGATGCAAACGGACATAAGAAAAAATTTCGCAATGATACGGATTTGTTTTAAACTCATAATACTAATGTTCTTCCTCTCAGTGTAAAGTAAAATATTAAATATTTGTTTTGTAATCATTCTAAGTAGCTCATCATACGATGACAAAATAATTCCATGAAATTACAAAATGTCAGTTTTATAATACTTGTCAGATTTATAAACATCTTCGTTAATGAATAAAGGGCTAAGCACTTGTTCTCATTACTGAAGGCGTTTATAAAGACTATGTTAACGAAACTCCTTTACTGAGGAATATAAATAATACCGGGGCAGAATGTTAAATATAGGAAAAAAATACAAGGTTTTTATAAAAAGCTCCTAAAAATTCCGTACACAGGAATTCATACAGAAAATGAATAGAATATTAAATTATGTTGGTCCGCATTTTGTAAAACTGACGAAGCTTCTTGTTAAGCTTTCAAGAAGCTTTTAAGTTAATGAACAACTTATTAAAAAATCTATTGACTTTTATACTGATTGTTTTGCCAGAATTTGATCAACGTTTATTAACAAAACAGTGGATGTTATTATTTTAGCTTTACATATAACATAAAATGGAAAAATCTTCGAAATTGATCATAGTTTTTACGACCAATTCTAATTTAGATTCTATTGTTTACTTTTTTTTTTTAATAAAGGGTTGATACCGGAATTATGTTAATCATACCTAATATTATAAATGGGAAAGGGAGTTTGTTTGTTTGCTATGCACGCTAAAACGGCGGAACGGTTGTGGATGAAATTTGGCACATGAGTAGACCATGACTGACTTGGGTCATTAAAACAGGATACTTTTTATCCCGATATTCCCACGGGATCGAGAATTATGCGGGTGAAACCGCGGGGAGCAGCTAGTAGCGAATACATTGAATTCGATTTTTAATTCAGAAAATAATATGAATACTTCATTCCTTTTTGTACTGATTATATTAGTTGCAATAAAAGGCCACTATATTATAATTGAAATAAAATTAATAGAATATCAAATTGGTATTTCCCTTTTAATCTGAAATAGTTTAACATAATTATACAATTTGTCGGCACTGCGTATCTATGAGCTTGTTCTGCAAAAATGATTTATAAATGCTATCAATTTAAAAAATATTTACTCCACAGTAAATCATTAAAATTTAGCACTTGAATCAGCATAAAACAATATTTATGTAATGGTCGAAATTTGAAATAAATAATGTATTGCGTGTAATTGTTTTGTTTTAAATATTTATTGACAACATGGGATAATGTTTTTCCGCAACAACCAAATAAATATTATCAATATATGAAGTACTCCGAAATATTTTATACAATTTTATATGTCCAACCGGTCAATTTAACCATTTTATAAATCTTTAATTCGAGCCATTTCTGGTTGGGAAATTCGAGTTTCATTGGGGAGAGCAATTGGCAACTTTATTTATTGCCCCGCTCGGCCCGCGGCGTTGCCCGTGAAAACGTACTTTATCCCTTTTACCTCGCTTAAGGGGCGATTTGGAAAAATCCCTAAGTGGGTACCTACGTCACCGGCAGGGCTATCCTACAACAATTTTGTTTGCCACGGGCTACATTTTATACCGCTCAGCCCTAATTTTGTTTCCAGTATTTTAGGTAATTTTATTTTTCCCTGTAATTTCATTAGCATGTATTTTCTAGCTCTATTATCTAACTCGGTCTAGGATAGGTTTGCTAAATAATTATACACTTAATTAGGCAGTCTATCCTTAACTTCCTTCAGTCTGTTAACTTACAGTAGGTACAAACGTTCAGGCATAATTAATGAGTTTAAACCACTTCATTTACTTATTCTTACGTTCAAGTTTCCATAGTTGAAGCCTTTTACTGTCCAATTATTTATTCAGGCATTACTGAAACTTACCCATTTGCGATATGGGAAATATAATAATAATATGAATGGTGAAGATATCTAAAATTATTATTACATGAATTAAACTTAGAAATTAGTTCACAAACTATATCTTACTTACTTATCTAACTAATACTGTGCTTATGATTTTTTTTTTGTCAGTGAGTATTGCATTTTTCAGTTCCACAACTTTTTCACGTAGCATTAAATCTATTCAAAGTAACATTGTACGCATACTCACCTACATCAATTCAATGAAACGAAACAATACTTCTGTAACTGGTCATAGCTCATGGAGCAGATCTGTAATAAATAAACGTGCGGTTCTCATCCTCGCTACACTCACTGAACATGAAATCCACTCAAACCTGGTCGGTTTAATTTACAAATTATTTGTTAACGGGCATTACTCTCCTCGTCTCACTTCTGTTGATCCGGTAAATGTATATTAAAAGTTGAACACGAAAGTTTTGTGTATTTTCGCGGCACACAAACGGGAAGTAAGCTCGTCGTGTGGAGTGGCAAGTTGTGCGGTGGCGCGACACAGTCCCAGCGCGCGGTCCGTTTCGCACTGCCTTAGTTCGCGCGACACACGGAGCGACCGGCCGACTTGAGAGCGATGCCGGTGCGATTCATGCGCGGATCACTGGGTAGGAGGAGTCTTGGAACAAAACCACGCCTACCAAGGAGCTACACATTTCTTTTTCAATATGTGTAATTCAATTTCGCTTATGTCTTCGCTGGGAAAGTTGATGCCCCGTTGTCGTTGAACGCGATGTTTTTATGTAAACTGTAATGTAGTTCGCGAACCGAGTCGGCCCGTGATGCTACGCTCCGTGTGATTTTCCCTTTTCTTTTTTGTTGGCAATTTCACGTGCTGTTGCTTGTTCGTATGTAGAGGTATAATAATAAAAATTGGGCAACTTTGTTAGGTAAAGAACAAGTGGTATGATGAGCTCTGTTTTATGTTAACTTTTTAAACTTTTTTATCTATGCTGCTTTTAGTAAGTTATATAGAAACATCGAATTAATTTTAATGTAGGTACTTAGTAAATAAATAATAAACTGAGGTATGGTATTACCCAGTAGCTGGGTTGTGGAGGTCAGATAGGCAGTCGCTCCATGTAAAATACTGGTATTTAGCTGCATCCGGTTAGACTGGAAGCCGACCCCAACATAGTTGGGAAAAGGTTAGGCAGATGACTGACTTAGTAAATAAAAAACAGAAACATTTAAAACTACCTTAGAAAAATTACAGTCACTTAACGGTTTAATAGTTGCATCAAACACTAAGGGAAAATGGTAACCCAAACCACAACAGTAATATCGTATTAATTCCTCCACACAACAGAATCCCATCCCACCGCGGCTAAGTTCCTCAACGCTTTGGACTGTAAAGGAATTCACTAAATTATAACAGTAAATTAAGCGTAGTTTCATTTGTGTTACCAAGTGAATTATGCGTTGGTATCTTAGTTCTGTCACCACCTAAGTTACTACGGTTCAAAATTAATACAGTGCCATAAGCCAGCTCTAATACCGCGCGTCCTGGGGCTTCTATTTACCGTATCAAATTTTAAGAAGACATACAAGGCAACCCCAACCTTGCTAACACAAAAATAGAGTTTAAAATTCAGCTGTAACCCTTAATGTACATAAGCTTTTATGTACGCATTCAATCATTATTAAGTGTACACCTATTTGTTTAGTGTCGTATGTAACGAGATACTAATGACGACTGACATCTATAAACTAAATTGCGCTATATGATATTAGCACCTGGCTTCATAATAATTTACTTGAGAAATGGCGAAGAGTTGAAATAAGATTGCTGAGAGTTCATATTGAAACTTGAAAAGTAAACGATGGGAGAACGTCTGAATATTTTAAATCTACAGAAGAAGTGGTTTTTATTTTAGTTTTTATTGCTTCGTTCAAGATTCTTGTTTGATGAATTTAATTTTTACTAGATTGTTTTATGTCTTGCCTTTTTTTACCACTTCTCCTAGGCTGCTTGAATTTTTTTCCAAATATCAGGAGTAGAGGCAAACATGGCCATTCATTATACATATTACTAAATGAAGAGACCATCAAAAATCAATCTGCCCTGCATTCATGTAATACATCAATGCTGCCTAGCCTTTTCGCAACTATGGGGTCAGCTTCCAGTCTAACCGGATGCAGCTGAATACCAGTTTTTTATACGGAGCGACTGCCTATCTGACCACCACAACCCAGTTACTGGGTAACACGATACCCCTTGGTAAGAGTGGTTGTCAGACTTTCTGCTTCTGATGACCCTTACCGACTGTCAAAGATCCAAGGACAGCCGGGACCATCGGCTGAACATGCTTTCCAAGGCACGGAGGGGTCTTGTTATGTTAAGATGGTCACCCGTCCACGGACTGACCGCGACAAGCGAAGCTTAACCTAATCGTTTGACCCGTGCGGCTGTTATTAATTAGCCACGAGACTCTCTAAAGAAAAAATATAAATCTAAATAAAGAGACCCTAACGACATAAAATTTTAAATCATGTGAAAAAAAAATACCTGCAATTATCTACAAAAAAGATCCCAGAGGTGTCCCAGTTCCGTATGCGAAAAAACTGTTTTTTTTTTTAATAAATAGGTTAACCTACAGTTTTCGTGATATCACAAAATCCCGTCTGAGAATATTAAATACAAAGTACCTACATGCTACCTACATGTCTCCCAAAAACTTTTTCTTCATGGAAAACAAACTACCACTCCATCTTACTAAACTGAACAGGCAATCTTATAAACCACTTCGCTATAAACAGCTACAATTACGTACTTACCGTAAAACAAGCCAGACAAACAGGTAACCAACTATTTATGAAGCGAATTAATCATAAAAAGCAAAACTAACCGTAAAAGCGTAGTTTTTAAACTGAGCTAGTTTTAAAATCAAGCTAACGTTTAAAACTCGACAAAAAATGCAACAACACTTTAACGGCTCAAGTTTTTCATACGGCAGTTGGTGGGGGTAAGTCTGATGTAATCCTGGCAACTTTGCTAGATCGTCTCGGAGCAAAGGAAGCAAAAGTAGAAAGAAGGCCGATAGTCGGTCGCTCCCTCGGGCCTCGTTTGAACCGGAGCGATTTCGCGGCCGTTCTTATGATTAAGTCAACTCTGGTGGGATTCAGAATCGAGCCTCACTAGACGCTGTTTCGATGATTCAACTGGCGGAAATATTACTTCGTCAAGTGAGTTTATTGATTTTGATGCAGGGTTTTATTGTTTTTTTTTAATTTAGTTTGTTGACTTCAATTTGATAGATGAGAATAAGACCTGCTGTACCTATAAGCGAAAGGGAGAACTACAAGCACACATTTTTGATTTCTAATTCTCTAAACAATGCTAATAAGGAAATATTATGTTTTCTGTACAAGGGAAATAACTTTTTTCAATAAGCCTACCTCAAAATTTAAAAAAGTTTTTCTTTAAAAATACAAGATATACCTTAACCAGCAGGGGAGCAGATCAGGGGATCCAACCGGAGTAACTCCTAAATTACCATACCACTTGATAACGTAGTCAAGTAGTTCATTATACAACTTTCAAATTACCCTTTTTACTTTGTAACAAATTACTCTATCTTCTTCCAATACCCTCATTTTTACAAATAGAGACTGAAGATTTTATTACAGAATATCTAGATAATGAAATGAACATAAATAAACTTTATTATAGAGCGAAACAGGAAAATACGATAAAGGGGAAGGAGCCTTCCATTTGAACGGAAAGTTGTTTTATATTAGGCAAATTTTCTTTATTTACATTTAGGTAAAAAGAAAACTTTACCTGTACTTTCACGACAGTATATTCAATGCTTTATGAATGACTTGTTCTGGCTGTCTTTACAGTTGAATAACTTATATCTCTTTGGTTGTGCTTAGAATGTAATCATGTAGGATTATTACGTAGCTGCTATAGACTTACCCGATTCCAAGTATTTTCCGAAAAGGCTCACACATAACAGGTTTAACTTCAAATCAACCTATTCCATGAGTATCGGCTGATTTACCTTAATTTGATACTCTTGTAAGTCAGCAACAGCAACCTAGTCGTGCTCATAGATAGACGCTTAGATGCGGTGTAAATAACTAGGCTTGAAACCAAGGAATTGTAATCATAAATTTAGAAATTAAGTAAATAATAGTAGGTGGTAATGTAGTATTTAATTTATTTATTTTTTATTATTACTTATTTCATTTTAATTACATAACATAACATAATCAGCTTATTAATGTTCCCATGCACTGCTGGGACACAGGCCTCCTCTTTGTGAGAGGCAATGGGCGGTAATCCACCACGCGGGCCCAGTGCGGGTTGGTAGATGTCACATGTCTTCGAATTTTTTGGTTTGAAGACATGCCGGTTTCCTCACGATGTTTTTCTTCACCGTTTTGAGAGCAGTGGTGATGAAATTATTTACACGAAGTAAAGCGCCTGCTTGGGTTCGAACCCGCGACCTAACCCTCGTAAGTCCGGGTGTTACCACTGGACTACCACTGCTCTCTAATTAATTAATTAATTATTATTTTCTTAATTAATTATTGTAATTATTAAATTGGTTAATTATTTAATAAGGAATTGAATGCCTAAGGCACAAACTCGGACTTACCGCCTTTGTACCTTTTTTATTAAATAAATAAATAAATGTGTAAATTGTACTTTTGTATTGTTACACCTATTACCACTATCTTACTCCTTCCGCTTATTTCAGTAATTCCATCTACAGACTCCCATCATAAATTAAATTCCAAAAGACTCGTCAATTAGTAGACCCACTTAATTTATTAATCGTCATTATAGTTAATTGAAAAATGTTCAAGGTAAAATTTTAACCGGATAATATTTTTTGTTCATCGAATAACTCCCAAGGGGATTCCGTTAATTGGTTTCATGTCTCTGTAATTTCCACTAGTTTGTTTTAATGCACGCCTGAATTAATTTTCAGTTTTCATTCATAATAATACAAGTTTTGGTACGGAAGTTGGATGGATGACTCTTAAAGTTCGGAGTTTGAGGTCCGTGTGGTCAGCGCTGGTTGGCTGGTTCGAGAACATACGTTGAATTTTTCTGTTTTGTGTATACTGTGAAAATGATTCCTTTGGAACTTCAAACTTCGTGGTCACAAGATTGTGTCGTATAAAGATAATTTGGTTTGAGAGTGTTCTTTAGAAGGTTATTTTTACAGTGGTCTGTGTTCCAGATTTCGTAGTTTATTAAATTTCCTAGTAGATTCTAGGTATTTTTATTTGCTCCAAATTGTAATAAGAAGTTACTTAGTCGCCGACGCTTCACCTTTTTATTTATTCATTTAATTAGATAAATCAAAGATTTTTTTAAAAAGCTTTAAAGATTGTTTAAAAAATTATAATATTCCTGAAAAGGTATAGACTTGTTTGGGAAACACTGGGAACGGAAATTGGCACTATTTAGGTAAAGATATACTAGATAAATATAGGTTAATTAAGGCAAAAGCTGAATTACTTTTAAGCACCCAACATCCATTAACTAAACAAAAACCATATTTAAAACAAAATGTCGAACTGTATAAATTTTAAATGTCCTTCTATTGTCGCCCATCGTGTTTAAGCGAGTTTCTTAAACAATAGCGAGTTGGGTCGCCTCGCCTTAACGTACAGATCTTATTGTTTAGAGGAATACGCGGTTTCGGCTCAGTATTGTTGTTATCTATGCGCCCGACCTCCCTTTTGCGAAGAAATTAAAATAATAATACGTGTTACATGTTCGTATTATCAACAGTTCCTGTTTATCTCAGTTGATTAGGCGTTCTTACTTCTATAATGATGTCATTGAAAGTGGTAACAAGTGTAGTAGAATTGTGGCTGATGTTATCGAAAACTTGGTAGTGGTTTTTCATAGTTGTTTAACCCAGATGTTGTTTGAACTCAATGTTCAAGGATTACATAAAGGCATTGAAATCTCAAGATTTTCTTTGGACTACAAACATGAGCCTTACGTCCAACAACTAATGACAATATTTTAATGACGTACCAGTTAGAACGTATGTTTTAACCCGGCCGCTATCAAAACAAAAGGCAGTCTTTCACACTCTTTGGTGAAAAAAAAACAGCGCTAACAGCGTTTATTCTGAAAGTTGGCAACGTCGCAAATAGATGTCAAATATTTCGCTGTTTTGATTAATTTGGCAATATTACTGAATGGAAATAAGAAATGAGGCTAACTAAGTTCCTAGAATATCAATAATGAATTGCAATTATAACACTGATGTTGTAACCGTTTTAGGTGTAAAAAAGGCATTTGGAAAGTTTCCAAACACATTTTTTACATCTAAAACTAAATATTCGTTATTAAGATATTAATTATTGCATTTCATAATCAATATCCTAGGTACTTAGTTAGCCACATTTCTTATTTCCATACACTAATATTGTCAAATTAAACATAACAGGTAAATATTTGACAGCTATTTGCGACGTTGCCTACTTTCAGAATAATCGCTCTTAAACAAAATCCTCCTCCAATACATCCCAATAATAATTGCATAATGATTGCAGCTTGCATGTAAAGTTAATTATCGTCTGCAACATATTTACGACATGGGGTCGGCTGTCGCTTAATTTAGCGGTTTCCATGCCACTGAGTAATTAAACGATTGTTTGCCATTTTGCGATAATTGATGTTGCTGTGTTTGATTTGCGCTAATTATCTTTCACGCATTAAATTATTAATTCAGTTGTTTTGCGTTTTACGATATTTAATTTGGTTATGTGTAATCGCGGTGGCTGCGTTCATTTGGAAAATTGGGGTGTTTTGGCAAGTAAAGTTGCAACATTGCGTTGTTGACATCGGTAGAGGAAAAACATCGTGAGGAAACTTGGACTTTAGTTAATATAAGTCTGAAATCGCCAACCCGTATTGAGCAAGCGTAGTGATCAATGCTCGTGCTTTCTCTGTATGAGAAGCCTTTGCCCTGCTGTGGAACAAGAATAGGCTGGTATTATTATTGTTATTGGTACTGGTATTTTTGCTATGTTAATTGGTAAAGAAAGGTTAACACAGTATCTAATTATTTTAGCAACAATTCACGTACCACTACACATACACAAATCACTAGTGAATGATGTTTCAAGTTGCCAAAGGCGGTCAAAGGGCCAAGGAACGAAACTGCCAACCACGTCGTATTATAGAGTGCTTGAAAATTCCTTTAACAGTCGTTAAAGTAAATTTTACAAAAGTGCAATATAGTCGAGGAAATATATTTGTAGTTTCCCTACTCACTCAAGTGTTAAAAATCTGAATACTGGTTTTACTAAATGTTTGAAACTGACTGGAAGTAAAATTTTGGGATTGTAAAAAAATTGCATGTCTTAAACATGAAGTGAAACACGTTATATATCTTATAACTTTCTTTTTAAATTAACATATTATTCGCGAAGGGTTAGATAGAGGTTTACCTATAGTATACCCACATTTGTGCAAAACGATAATTTCCACAGTTTTTCGCGAACCATGCATGCACCTTGCTGTATACGTTAATTTGTTACATCACACCATTTTCAACTCTCAGCGCTGAGCCTGGCGTTGAAAATCCAACAGTTCACTTTTATTTAGGGGAAGGTGAAACTGGGTATTAATGTTAAAACTCTACCTACGAAATCATACGCTAAAATCAATATAATATCGGTTAAAGAAGTTTTACAATATAATTTTAACAGTTAATAATTATTCTACACATTTCCGTGTTTCCAGAATATTTACTGTATTTTATTGGTTTACTTTAAAAAAAATATACATTAAGTAATAAGTAAATCTAGCTACATTTACTCTCAAAGAACAGTTTCCTTCGGCAGTTCCATAGTTCAAATAAAACCCATTTAATAGAATAAAAAGTGTATTGCTTTCCTTTTGAATGTAATTTCAAGCTTGGGGGAGCATGCCAGCATTTTTAAACGGCAGGATTGCGATCCTCGCGAATACGTACATATATTAAAATCAACTTGCGTTTTGCTCTCATTCGTCTCATAATTTTATTTGCTGGTAGCAAAAATGCGCTTGGTTGGAATTCTTATTTGATAGACATAATATTTTGCTTTTGTTTACATTTGGTGCTGAAGTTACTGAAAGGATTTTTATTGTGTTTTATTCGTTTCTTGTCACGTATTCTCTGTTTTGTAGGAATAAAATACACACACAATTATAGTCATATACAGGGTTATTGGTAAAACACCAACAACCTCTTAAGGGGTCATTATACTCATCATTATGAACAACTTTTACGATGAGACCATCGCTGAAATCGCGGTTCGCATAAACTAGTAAAAATTTTGGGAACAGCTGATTTTGTTTTCGCGATTTCAGGTTTGGTCCCATAGTAAATGGGACCAAACCTGAAATCATAATTATGAGTATATTGTTCATAATTATGAGTATAATGACCCCTTAAGAGGTTGTTGGTGTTTTACCAATAACCCTGCATTTGAAAAAAAGGGCAAGAGAATTAAATAAATACTAACAACATGGCCAGACTTTAAGACATTTTTAAGATTGAATTCTCTAGCACCGCATACATACAGAGTCACGTGAAAGTTAATTTACAAAGCCTCTGCATCAGTGAAGGAAAAGTCGTGAGGAAACCTGGACTTATAATTCAAATAAACTCACTAGGGCCGTGGGGTGCGAGTGCTCATCGAGTATTTCGGGACATCGCTAAGCGGTTGGTCGACTCTTCACGTGGGCTGGCCAATTTTTAGGTCAAAGAATCAGCATTTCCATCCAACGTGGCAACGCTGCCAGCCTTTTGGGCACTTTTCCCACTGACAGCGATGCGGACGAATTTTTTGATGCCCAATGAGCCATAACTTAATTTTTTATTTATTTTTCGTATACTTGTATATAATTTATATATTTTAGTGTTAGATGTATTATACGTAAGTATATTTTAAGGCGACAACTGAATGTTAATGAATATAAGTAAAAAAACCTTCCTAGCCTTTTCCCAACTGTTGGGGTCGGCTTCCAGTCTAACCGGATGCAGCTGAATACCAGTATTTTACATGGAGCGACTGCCTACCTGACCTCCACAATCCAGTAACTGGGTAATACGATACCCCTTGGTAAGACTGGTGTCAGACTTTCGGGCTTCTGACGACTCGTAACGACTGTCAAAGATCCACAAATGATAGACGGGACCAACGGCTTAACGTGATTTCCGAGGTACGAAGGAGTCTCGGTATGTAAAGATGGTCACCCATCCACTGACCAACCCTGGAAAGCGTAGCTTAACCTGGTGGATCGACCCGTGCGGGTTGATGTTACTTAGCCACGAGCTCCTCGTTATTGAATTATATATTATATCTATATCTATATCTATACATATAATAAAATTGTAGAAAAGTGGTGTCTGTACAATGGAAATATATGAAAAAAAAATAGCAGGGGTTGTTATTATATCGATGCTGAACCCGAGATGGTAATTAATTTTTTTTTTGTCTGTTTGTCTGTTTGTCTGTTTGTCGGTTTGTCTGTTTGTCTGTGTGTTTGTGCACGCTAATATCAGAAACGGCTTATTCGATTTAGATGCGGTTTTCACTAATATATTGTAGTAAGCTTCACTTAACATTTAGTGTTTATTTCATGTCAATCGGTTCATAAATAAAAAAGTTATGTCAATTTAAAGAATCACATCGAACATTTGTTATAGGTTTGGCATTTCTTTCCTTGATTTTCGGTATACTTATCTTAATTTTTATTTAGGGTTTGTATATAAATATTATAAGTATTTGGTATAGGTTAGGCATTTCTTTTTTTGATTTTCTTTATTAAGTATAAGTTTATTAGCTCAGGTTAGTAATTAATTTTTCTAGCAATTCTTTTGTTTTATAAAGTTAGTACGTTTGGTTTACACGTCTTAACACTTATCTATTACTTAAACTGTGACAATTTTAGACTGTATAATAATCTGTAAGTATTTATAATTTAATTGTTTACGATAGTACGTGTTTACTAAATAACTGTGTGTTAAGTAGTAAGTACTATTTTATTGTAAGAATGCCTCGAAGAAGATCCAACCTCTCCCAATGTAGCAGAAATGCTAAAAGGATGAGATAAGTTCGATCACAGGAATCTGAGGAAGGTCGTGAGGCAAGGCTCTCTGCAACTCGGGAACATCAGGCTAGGTTTCGTGCTGCAGAAACATCGACTCAGCGGGAATCTCGACTGAGTTCAAATCGTTCTCGAATGGTCGAGGTCGCGAAATTTTTTTTTCATACTAATGGGGTCAAGTCATGAAAAAGGTTGAAAAACACTGCCCTACATTAATCCTACTAATATTATAAATGCGAAAGTTTGTGAGGATGGATGGATGGATGGATGTTTGTTACTCTTTCACACAAAAACTACTGAACGGATTTTGATGAAACTTTACAATAATGTAGCTTATACATTAGAATAACACATAGGCTACAATTTATAAAGATTTTATGTGATTTGGCCATAATATAACGATAAGTATCAAGTAAGTCGGAAAAATTCCTGCCCTCTGAGATCTATCTTTGCGTGCGCTGCCTTTTTTTTTATTGGGCGGTTAATCATCCAATGACTTCTCCCGCTCTGGGCGGAGCGGAAGGGCGTGTCAGACTCTTACTGACTAAAACCCACACGTGTTCCTTCGATCCTTGATATCTCTTTGAGGCGCGCGTGGAACACGATGCGCCGTCGACCCGGGCCTGGTCCTTATCGGACGGCGAGCTGCCCGTTCCTCTCTGTCCGCAGGCCCGCGCCTACGGTGGCCGGAAATCGGCTATCAATTCCCGACGCCCGGGACGTCTCCTACGGCGGCGGCGGCTAGGGCTGGTAGGGCGCGGCCTTTGCCACTCCCTCGCGCGCTCCACCTTCTCCTTCGCGAGCATTACTGCTTTGCAGAAGGAGGTGACGGCTTGCCATGCCCTCTCGCTACGCACCATGGCCTGAACCAGGGCCGTACGCGAGAGGTCACCGCCGCCGATCGCCTCCACGAGGACACGGCGGTGGTCCACCCAAGCCGGGCAGACCTCCACCGTATGCTGCGTGCGCTGCCTAAACCGTTAGAGTTACATGAAGAAAATGTATTGTGGGATTGTTTGTCTTAAAAAGTTCTAAATAAAAGTCCGCGACAGCATATATCTACCTTTTATGTGGAAGCCTTTATAACCAAAATAGTGAGCAATAAATACAGTTAAATTGAATACTTTTTTTACATTGCATATTTTAGAGTATTTAGTTAATTCTTATCAAAATAAATACCTTCATCGCTTTTGGTATTTAATGTAGATAAAGTTTGTCTTTTACACTAAGTAATTTGGACAAATAGTTTAAAAGTTAGAACGATAAGAATGACCTGCGATATTGAGTCGACGGCGCACAGAACGAGGGTGGAGGGGCGGGCCAGCCAGGGGATGACGCGCCAGAGCGCCAAGTTAATAATTATGTTCGAGAAATAACGCAATTAATTGTTGAACTGTCAAAATGAAACCCATTGCTATTGTAAGTGCTACGCAATTACCCCGCTGATTTAGGACATGTTACACGTTTCTGTGGGATAATTTCCGACATCCACGCGGGCGAAGCCGCGGGCAGAAGCTAGTTAATGAATATAACTAATAACTAAAAATACTAATAAGTCTGACATTGCCCATCCGCCTTGAGCAAGCGTGGTGACTGGTGATCAATGTTCACACCTTCCCTGTATGAGAAGAGGCCGTTGTCCTGCAGTGGTAGGTATGTATACTTATGTAAATTGACCGAGGGTTTTTGAACTGAACTTATTTTGATCGAAGGAATTACGCTTAACAAATGAAGTTTGATGAACCGTATTGGTACCTACATTTGTGGGATTGTTCTATATAAAATATTTATGTATAATTCAATTGGTACTGCAATTTCAATAATTTGTGTTATAATTCTAATATACATTGGTTTTTAGTAAATAAAATGATCACAACTAAATTCTAAAGCCCTCGGCGTTTGGTAACATTCAAATTTTTGACGTAACAAATAGCATTTATGGTAAATACATTTATTTAGAGTTCAATTTATTGCTAATAATGTGGATAATAGTGTAAATTAGCACGGTATTTCACTATAACATAATCGTAACTAATATTGTAAATGCGAAATTGAGTTTGTTTGCGGCTGAACGGATTATTTGGATGAAATTTGGTACATGGGTAGACCGTAACCTGAGTTAGGACAAAGGATACTTTTTATCCTGGTAGTACATTCCCGTGGGATGTTTTCCGACTTCCACGCGGGTGAAGCCGCGGGCAAATTCTGGTGCTGCATAAAAGAAGAAAAAAAAACCTTGATTTACTCAAATCAATTACAACAACCTTGCACAATTCACTAATTTACAAATAAGCAGTAAATGTAGGTAACATTTTTGTTTGGTATGTATCGGTGCTTATTATGGTTGTTAAACACTGAACTGATTCACTCTGCTCCCCGTACTAGTTTTACGGTGAAACAGGGGGAAGAATAACATAATATCAGCTTAGAAAACCCAGATAAATCGTTGTCGATCGTTAAATCGGTCATAAGTTCTTTACTCTTGTTTCACGATTATTATTGGTGGTGGCAGGGACATCGACGCGAAGCCTGTTACCATGAATTCAGTACATGATTCTGAACACCCATGCGTTGAAATTTATCGTCGGTTATTTAAAAAAAAACAGCTGTTCCATACATTTTGACTGCACAGTATTGCACTTTTCTATGAAACAGCTGATATTTTTTTTAATAACCGACGATATATTTATATAAAGTAAAAAAGTAAGTTTAAATAAGTTTTACTAAATATATTTATATAAAGTAGTAGTAGTTTTTTTGGTCAGCCTCAAGGATGTAATAGCTACATCGACAAGAATTCATTTTATTGTCTAAAATCTTTGGTCTTTAATATTGTATCACTGTGTAGCCAAAAACATTATTACACATTGGGTACTTAATTGTAACTGCTCATTGATACAGTATTATGGAACACAAATTGTAGACAATCAGTCTTGTCGATGTATGCATTTTTTTTGGGGTTGACTGTATACTACAAATTACCCCCCTTTTGTCTCTCCTTCTCCCTTAATCCATCCAAAGGTTGTCTTTAAAAGATCGCTTATAGGGATAAGACCTCCTATTATATCACCCTATGTACTTCAATTTTATCTGTAATTTGTATGGTGTATAAGGGTTGGCAGGAACATCGACGCGCAACCAGATTCAGTTAAAGGTTCTGGATCCGTTCGTTCTGCATTCAAACTTTTCACAGGTTATTTTAAAAAAAATTGCTGTTCCATACATTTTGACCGCGTACCACTTTAATATGAAAAAGCTGTTTTTTAAGCTATTGCATAGCTTCTATCGCGGGCCTTGAGCGTGGAGACCTAATCCAGAAATTTCGTAACGAAAATACTACCTAAGAAAGAGTAGAGTTTTGTATTGAAAATTATGTTTAACTGCTTGACAACAAAGTTCAAATTTACTTAAACGAATGATACGAGAGTGTTGTATTGAAAATTATGTTTAACTGTTTGACAACAAAGTTCAAATTTACTTAGACGAATGATACGAGAGTGTTGTATTGAAAATTATGTTTAACAATAAAGTTCAAATTTACTTAGACGAATGATCCTTGACTATTAATAGTTAAATTAAAACCTTTTTATTAGTTTGATGTTCCCATTACGTTGTGTCAAGTTTTAAAAACTATAAATGTGAATAACAGTTCCTGTCAATGTCATCATTGCTATTTCTTGTAGTCGGGTTAATATTTTACAATTGCATAAGTTGATAAAAAATGCTATGCAATAGCTTCGCCGGGCAGTCCCCGAGTGCCACACGTCTTTTTTTTTTTCTAAATAACTGATTTCATGTACTGAATCCATGGTAACAGGTTGCGAGTCACTGCTACCCCGTATAATAAAGATTATTCTATTTTAATAGCCCCCTTTTGAAGTCAGGTGAAATAATTATTATTACTCATCTAACCCACACATTTTTTAATAACATGCTCTCTATCACGAGTTATTTACTCAATCCGACTATCGTAAGCGTAATCTTATAAAATTATTTGTTAGGTAAACAAGAAACAAAGTTTTAAATCAACTTCCAATAGCCCGTTAGCTGTAATCTCTCAACAATGTATTTAATATTTGCACAGAAGAATGTCTGACGTCGGTAGTAGGAGGCAGCTTTAGTTTTTGTTGAAAACCTCCTTCTCTACTCTTTAGTTACACAAGTTGCATTATTAGTTTTCAACTTCACGAGTTTAGCATTTTCGGGTGAGTTTAGCTCGCTCAAATTAAATGTATAGTAGTTCAATATTGGTGCTTTTTATTGAAACTTCATTTTGGAGCTAATCTAAAGTTTTAATCACGCTTCTGAAAGTAAGCAATCCTTTCTTGTTCATTGGTTCGGATGTTAAATACTTTTTCAATTAATTTAAACTTGTTATGTCTAGTCTCTGATGTTATTTTAAATTTATTTTCTTTTTTTCCTGTTAAAATGTCGAGAATTAACCTATTTATGGCGAAAAAACGATGGAAAATAATATACCTAATTTACTTTTAATCATGCTAGACGTCGTGTGCCTTAATTTTGCCCTATTTTTATTTTAGTTTGTTGTTGTAGTTATTGTTGGACTACCTGTTGGTCTAGTGGTCGCAAGCGCTACTGCTGAGCATGAGTTCCTGGATTCGATTCCCGGGTCGGGCACAGTGTTATTGAATTTTTCTATCTGAAATTTCTCAGTAGCAGCCCGGAGTCTGGATTTGTGACCAGTTGCTGGTAATAGGCTCGCTCCCTATTACATGGGGCTTAAACATAACTGGGGAAATGTGAGTGTATCTGCTACAGGTACCTACACCGCTGCCCAACCTTTCGGGAAAACAAGGCATGGTATTATGTGTTGTTAGTTATTATCACTGTTTAAATTCAGCGATTTGAAGAATCTATGAAATAATAAGATGCTAGAAATTGTAAGAATTTATGAAGTTCTTCAAAGAATGTAGATTTAAAAATTCCGACGTCTTCAAATGAAGTTTGTACTGTGAAATACCTTTTACTTTTCAAAACTAAAGTTGTTTTAATTTTCCAACAACTTATATTTTATAAAACTAAGTACAGAATATAAAATCATGTACGTATGTTTTATTGCTTCGATTAAAAATAGTTTAACGCTCTAATAATATTTAGACGCTCTAACGGGCCTCCACGAGTTGGCTTCGGCCCCTCGTACGCTTTCCAAAGGTCCGGGACGAGGTAATAATAATAGTCAAAGTAAACTTGACAAAGATAGATAACTAAACTTATTGCAAACCATGACCCATATCGTAAAGAACCATCAACTAACGATGTCAACTTGCACTGAAATATTTCACAACCTTCTTTTCCCGACCATAAAATGATGGTAAGCCTCTAAAATAGAGAGGTGCCGGATGCAAGCAATATAACTATCTATCGAAACTGCACTTGAGGCCTTGTGCCTCATACAAGGAGGTGCTCCGACGCAATTAACTTGATTTATTCCCGGCGTTTACTTATTCAGTGCTACGGTTAGTACGCCCAGGGAACACGCAACTACATTTAAAAAATACTTGTTCTAACTTTCACAATATGCTACGGGAATTTGAGCTCTATGTTTGTACATTTTGAGGTGTTAAAGCAGTTTTGAAGAGGAATATTTAAGACGCAAAGTTTCATGCAAACTGTCTCGCGTTCAGAACATCTTTTGCATGTTACAGTAAATATTTTTTAGAAGCTTTTGATTTAGATTTAGTGGGTAGCTTTATTATTGTACGTTGGTATGAATATGAAGACGGTGTTTGCTGACTTAGTTCTGAATTGAACAGTTGTAAAAATAACCTTGAATTTAAACTAGGCTCTGTTGTATGTTCACTTTTAAACGCGTGAAGAATGTCGCGCAGCTACCTTTATAACACATTTAGTACGAAACACTTGCTTTTAACAAAATGCTTCTCTATGAAAGGTAGAAAAACAGAACAAAACAACAAGAAATAAGCAGATTACAATAACGAGATAATAAGAGAGCCTTAACAACTCAGCGAAGTAAACTTAACTACCGTGCTACAGCTATTATGAACTAATTCTCTAGAAAGAAAGCCTTTGGCGGATCTAGGGGTGGGTCTGGAGGGCCATTAAAAAGGTGTGAGAGTGCGCGCTACGCCTCGAGTGAATTTGTCAGACGACGTCGTGAAATTAACACTAGGCGAACATAAGTCACCGGGAGATAGTGCTGCGCCTTGCCCCCAGGCGGTTATCGATATCTCGGATATAGTAAATTTTATCCGCCAAATTCGCTGCGAAAGTGGCTGCAGCGAAGTGATTTGCAATGTTATAACAGCGTTTGTGTTCGGTTTCATTGGATTAACGTTCGCGTAATGAGTAAACTTGTTAGTGAATACAGTGAACAAGATTCTGTTCCTATTTTAGTGATAGAATTTAGGTCGCATAGATTTGTGTTGACCAAATTACGCAACAAATTCAATTGCTATTGAAAAATTCTACTTAATGGCGAAAATACTAAACGCATTACGGTAAGGGTATAAAATAATGTGAAGGTAATAGTATTTTATGTACAAAAAACTTCACAAGTATTGAATCAATTAAAACACTATCTCATAATAACTGAACTATTTACATAATATGTATAGAAGCTAACACTCTTAAAAAAAATGTACAAGTAAGTGAAAAAGGAGGGGAAAGACTCATAAGGCATCAAAAAGTGCCTAAAAGGCGTGGCAGCATTGCCGCCTTTTATGGTACTGTTGATTCTGAACTATAAGGAGGAGTAAAATTCCTCGATATTTAGAACGCTCTGTATTAAACACGTCTCTAAAGACGTTTGGGATGTAGCAATAATTGCTGCGACGTTCACTACCTAGATGTTATTAAGTTGAACATTACAACAGCTATGCAGCTCACTCCTATGCAGTACCCAACTTTTCTATGGGGCCCTGGTACCGTAAGAACCGAAAAAGTATTATGAGATGAAATTATTAAGCTACTTCGTTTGAAGCGCGCTCCGGATTTATTACGGTTGGGATTTTGTTGGCGTTTTTATTTTTCTTCAGTTACATTCAAAGGAATAAACATAATAGTTTCTATTGTACATGAGGCTTAAACAAGAAATGGTCTAGACTTTTGGAACGGGGGTTTGGAAGGTATATCAAGTTACGTCATACGTAAATTGACCATAAAAAAGGATTGGTTTTTGAAGTTCACATTAAATAGTCAGCTAAATGGTGTTATGTGGGATGTAGAGTGGACAAGCTTTTGAGCGAAGATAATCTTCAAACACTGCGTGGGAAATATATGAGCGTAATCATTGTATTATAATTTAAAAAGGTACAGGTGTTGAAGATTAGCCCATAATGACTCGGCCCCCCGTAACGGGCAAAGCAAACAAACTAAATGACTAAAACTCTGTGAAAATAGTGCAAACAGCTACTTACAGTGTACAGTATTAACATTATAATTAAATTAGTTCTTCGTAGTACGCGTTGAAAGTAGAAAGAAAAAATAAAACACAAACCTAATCACTAGGAAGTTCAATAGGTGCTCTTGTTTTCGATCGTGAGCCATGACAGCAGTTGAATGAAGTAGCCATTGTTATATTTTTTATTTCGATTCGATTTGAACTAAGTAGCTAGAAAGTGTGTATGCCACTGTATATTGTGATAGGCTAAGGTTATTAAAGTTGTTGAAAAGCAGTGGGATTTGATTGAAAATGGCACAAAAACTGAGAATCTAACCGCAAAATAGTGGTTGTGTAAATAAAAAAAAGATTTTTGCTGCAAGTCAAAGGGATTTTCCGTCAATTATTTACAAAAGTATTTTTGGTCAAAACCGTGAAAGATAACGTTGAAGCTAAGCGTATACTGAGACGCCGGTCAAACTGCACGCGTCGCGCAGAAATCTGTGGCGGCATTACGACGCAGAGCAGGACAGAAACATGTCTGCGTGCCACGTGTACGCGCAGCAGCGTACGCAGCTTTCAGTACGTTCATGTATTAAAAAAACTGCTCTGCCCTGCGCTGCGTGGACCTACGTCTAGTGCATTATAACGCATACTCTTAGCCCTATTGTTTGTACTAACTAAGACGCGAATATGTCTGTGAAGCTGCGTCACAGCATGCGCTCGCGGCCTGTCTGCCTCGCCTGCCTTACCCTGCAAAATCTGTACTATTCTGACGTGTGTTACCTGCGTCCCAGTATACGCTTATACCAGAACTATATACAAACGCGTTTGCCAAAATTTTATTACAAATAGGTATTAGTACCATGATCTAAAAATATATATAAAGTTTGTAAAAATTCTCGTATTTGAAATGTCGTCTCCTTGGATGTCGTATTCAAACATCTGTAAAAACTTGGTTCATTTGGTCGAATGCATTGAGAATTTTAATACTTTCCTTTATCTTGAACTCTACTTGTTAGGACCTTATCGGGTGCCTACTAAGTTCCTTTATTTTATTACCATTTCAATTCTTTGCATTACTTACACATTTCAATAAATTATTTTCAGGAACGCAATTGAAATTAGAATTGATTTGCTTATTTTGACAACGTTTTTAGACTGTTTTATATTAATTTGTGAATGTTTTCACTTTTTGAACGGCACCCACTATCATCAGTTTGTAACTTCATAAAAAGCATACACGTGCATACAAACATAAAGAAACAGCTCATACTACAGCATATACTCGTAGTTTTACAGGTTATAATGCATTGGAACCTCGCCAAAAAATCCGGCATATGATTTTATGATTAAAACAAATGTTTCCTTAAATTCTCTCTCCTCTAATTAATTAATAATTATACATAACGCCATTTATTTTATTTATTTATTTTTTATTATTTATGTACACATTGTACACACAGTAAAATACATAAAGATACCACATAGTTATAATTTAAGTACAAAGGTACTTAGGTAGGTAGGTACAAAGGTAGGTTTTATTTATTTTTCCTTTTTTTTTGTTTGTTATTTTTTATTGGCACTTTGCGGCTATTTCCTAATAGCTAATTAGTTATCATTAATCGTGTTTTTGTATGTTGTGCTGTCTTTTGTGTGCACTAAATAAATGGTTTATCTATCTATATATCAATCTATCTATCTATTTAGGTTTTAGTTTATTAAGAAAATTTACCAGTGTCCGTGCAGTACCTAATTATAATTGTTTAAATTAATGTTGTGTCAACTGTGGTTATTGTTCTTTTATCAAAGAAGAGTAATTCTCTGAATACTGTTTGCGTGATATTAAGGTATCATTTTACTGTAGTCCTTGCTTCTCTTAGTATTGCTGCTGAAAGTAGGAAATACCTATGGATTCTTTTAAATACCACTATCATTCGAAATTCCAGCCCATGGGAACAAAAACTCCATCTAGTGTTAATTAGCTGCGATTCATATAGACTCCGAGCAGTTCTGATTTTCAGGAAAACCGACCTCCAATCTACCAAGTCTTCGCTGCACACACAACGCCATCTGCAACATTCAAATTTTTTGGCGAAATCTTGTTTCACAAAATTATTTTACGTAGATGGCGCTACGCTTTCGTAGCGCACTACGAAGCTACGCGGCCGCGGCGTAGCACTGACGTAGCAAAGCTTTCTCTTGATGTGTTTGTTTTCCTATAGATGGCGGTGGTAAGTGGTCTAGCATTGGTTTTAAGTAATTTCCTAAAGAGGGCATGGCGGACGCAATTAAATAATTTCTTTCACCATATCAACACACTCAATGCATATTATGGTTGATGACTTTTCCGAAAGATGTCGTTGTTTTTTAATAAAAAACGTTGCTAACGGATAAATAAATAAAAAAGTATTAATATTGTAATCACTGCTGCAGATGTCATTGATTATTCTGAGATTTGACATAGCCCGAGATTATAATTGCTATAAATATACCGCATTGCTTTATTTCATAATATTCTCATCGATGAACTGCGATAGTTTGGTAAACCTCAACCAAAAGATGGGTTAACGAACATAACTGTTCGAAATAAAATGATTATTTGTTATAAATTAACTTGAGTAGTTTCCTATATGTATTTACTATCCTACTATGTATTGACGAGTAGTTTCAGAAGCTATATTTATTAATTTCTTAACCGTGGATTTTGGCATTGTTGTAGTGTAGTTATTTAAGTAAATAGGTTTTGCTTAACATTATACTTTCTATACTTGGATATTATGCATTTACAAAAACTAAGAACTAGTTTGCTAGTTCAAGGAAATAAACAATTTAAAACTAATAAAAAAAAAAAAAAATACAATCAACAAACATAAATATAATAATTATTATTATTATATCGAATATACGACAATAGCATCGAGCGTGCATTACTTCGCGCAAGTGATTCATGTCTGCAGAGAATAGAAATACTCCTAGCTGAACAGAAACACCTCCCATTTGCACACCATTTAGTGTAAAATCCCTTTGAACAATTCCAAACCTTATTCCTCAGCAATAAGATTGAATAGTGTGGTACAAATAAGTTTGTATGTATCTACACACGCTCTCGTTTCTCGTATACGTGCCGAGTTCTACAAAGTTCCCGCGTCTTGTTACCACCACGCGTTTGGCAGATTGGATTTGTTTCTCCGCATGCTAATATCATAGGTACGTGAGGACTCGTCCGGATTAGTGCTAGAGAAAAAAAATGTCCCCTCGTTTGTATATTTAAGGAACATAAATACTATTACGTTTGTTTGAGTCTGCCTCGTTTCAAAAACAATTGTACCGTCTCGCCGAGTTTTATGTACACAACTGATATTTTAAATAAATGTGCTGTGTTGAGTCAGATAAAACCAGGGCCTTGGTAAAGTACCTTCTATTTTTCGGAAAGTATTCTGTTACGTAAAGGCTTTATTTCAATTCACTGTTTCAACCTAACCACGTATGAGTAATAAATATTGTTGCGGAGGAATCCTGTACAATTTAATTGTTTCGTATGCGGGGTTCTAATGAGGAATAGTACTACCTCATCTTACATAATAATCGATTTCAGTATGTGTGCTGTTTATTTATTATAAAGTGAGTGAACAATATTTTTTATATCAGTTATATAGTCGTATTATTTGTACTTTTAAAATAATCACATGAAATAACTATTCTTAAATTATTTTACCATTAATTTATTACTCAAGATACCTAAGTATTCGAACTAGATGGATAGTATGGTATCAAATCATCGAAATGAAATTGTTTATTCTGTAAATAGGATATTGGAATCACTTTTACACGTCATATTAAAATTTATGTTAAAAATTAGCTAGATGAGTTCGGCGTTTGCTATCTGACTACTCTGAGAAGAAAGGCCGAAACAAACTCAGAGGTCACAGTCTCTTTTAAAGTCCAGACATAATCTCTCATAATCTTCATCATCAATTCAAATAGTGCTTATTTACAAAATAGAGATAATTTAATACAATTATTATTACCTCATATTCATTTACCACAATAACCACCGAGTTCAAGATGAAGACAGCCTACATACGATCCGTAAAACCACAGAACTATCGCTCCCTCGAAACCTCGTATTTTCAATTCCAATAAACGTATACTCATAGGTAAACATATTTTCTGTCGTACACGTTAGTGAATATCTCATTTGCCATCGTTTCTGGGCCACTGGTTCGATACCCGATTTGATAAGCTTGTATGCTAACTTGGGGGCTCATATATTTATAACTTTGACAAGTTTAATTGGATTCTTCGTATTTTTGGTTCGAATCTTAAAGTGCGATTGGAAGTTTAAAATTATGAGTTGTAACAGAAGGGATAATTAAAGGCGTTTCTCACACGAGTATAAGTCTATTTATTTTTTACAATGTTCACTCACACACACGGTACACAAACAAATCAGTATTTTTAATTGCACTCGCCAAATCAAAGTATGATTTCAGCTCACAAACAATGTCGTTTCGATCGCGGCGTAACGTAATGTGGGTAAGTCCCCGACTAAAGGGTCCCACAGCTATTTATAGAGTCGTTGGCAAGGGACTCCGTGAGAAGGCTTGGCTTTGGCTTGGCGAGCAGGCATTGGCTATGGCATTGGCTTTGGCTGTTGGCACGCTGTGATTGGCTGGCAGGGCTGGGTACGCGGTGGCTGATTGGCTGGCGCATTGGCGGGCTTAGTGGCTGACCGCTTGGCTGGTGTTACATTCGGCCGTCCTGAAACAATTGCTCCCGCAATGGGAGAAGTCTGATTAGCTCTCTAGTAGATCAATGAGATCCTCTGTCTCAAGTTGTTCATCAGAACTGCTGGCACTGTCAGATAAAGGAGCTATACTTCTATAGGGTCTTATAGAGTCAGCTGAGACAAGGCCTGCAAAGGCTTTATACCCTCTTAGACCTTTGATACTCCTGATTCGATACCTATCGTTGCCTACTACTTTGATTACTACATAGGGACCTGAGTAAATGTCGTCGAGTTTTGTATTAACTTTAGCTGCACTACTAGTAGGTGCTTGCTTCCACAGGACCAAATCACCCTTTTTATAGATATAGCTAGGTTTTCGCTTTTTGTCAAAGTAGCGCTTCATCTTATCGCTGGCTTTCTTTAATTTTACACTGGCATTCTCGCGCCTAACCAACACTGGCTCACTAGGTATGTCATGGGTAGCGACATCACAGCGTGATCTAGATGTCTTTGCAAACATTAAATCATAGGGTTTGTATGTTGTGCTCTCATTAGGGGTGTTATTAATTCCCCATAGGACGTCAGGCAAGCAATTGACCCAATTATTTGCTGCCTCACTAGGATCAGTAGCACGTAGTGCATCTAGTATAGTACGGTTTGTGCGTTCTACCTGACCATTAGCTCGTGGACATGCAATGGCCGTTAAGATGTGTTTAAACTGCTTGTCACTGGAAAACTGTTTAAAATACCTACTAGTGAAAGCTTTTCCATGGTCACTTACAACCCGGTTGGGGTACCCAAATAAGCTAAATATCTTTCTAAGGGCTCTAATTGTTTCTACAGAGTTGACCGTACGGGTAGGTTCAGCAATAACAAATTTTGTAAATGCATCAGTTAAAACTAGCATGTACTGATGACCTTTCTTTGTTTTGCAAAATGGGCCCAAGTGGTCTATATGGACTGTGTTCATTGGCTCAGTGGGCTTAGGAATAGGAAATAACATTCCCTCTTTTTTTCCATAGTTACCCTTACCATAAGCACAATGTAAGCATGCTCTGACATATTTACTAATAAAACGAGTCATTTTGGGGAACCAATATTCCACTTTTATCAAATCTATACATTTCTGTAGGCCTACATGTCCTATGTCATCATGATGCATTTGAACTATCTTCCATCTAGCTGATGCCGGTACCACAAGGCGGTTTCCCTGCAAGGTCTTTCTGTAAAGTCTGTCATTTGAGTACACATAATCGTTTGTTAAACTAGTTGATGCTGAACCATCCCTAAGCTGGTTGATGATGTACTTCAGTTTGTCGTCTTGGCACTGTACAGTATAAAACCAATCACTTACTTCCAGCCGATTGATATTCATGGTATCAATTGGGTTCCTGCTTAATGCGTCTACGTGTTTCATACGATCCCCGGGCCGGTACTCTATGCTCATATCATAATCTTGAATTGTCATCCACCACCTAGCGATACGTGGAATGATATCGCGTTTCGTTAAGGTAGCCCTAACAGCAGTGCAATCAGTTACAACTTTAATGTGTTTCCCCACTACGTACACCCTAAACCTTCGTAACGATTCAACAACTGCAAGCGTTTCCAGCTCGTAGCTGTGGTACATACTCTCTTCCTTGCTAGTAACCCTGCTGAAGTACATGACGGGGCGCAATGTTTTATCTATTTGCTGTTGTAATAATATACCTGCAATCCCTAATTTGCAGGCATCCGTGTGAATCTCAATGGGCAAGTCAGGATCATATAGGGCTAGTATAGGTTTCGAACATAAACACTTTTTTAATTCTTCAAAACTTTTAGACTGGTCGCTGCCCCAAATCCAAACTGCGCTTTTCTTAGTTAGATCTGATAATGGGCGAGCTATTACTGCGAAATTCTTAATAAATTTCCTAAAATAACTACACAGACCAAGAAATTGACGTATCTCATGAACGTTACTAGGGATGGGAAACTTTGATACTGCTGTCAACTTTGATTCACCCGGTCGGATACCGTTTGATGATATTTCGTGTCCTAGATAAGTTATTTTGTCTTGTAAAAATGAACATTTATTCATGTTTAGTTTTAAGTTTTCAGACCTAAATTTTCGGAGAACCTTTCCTAAAATTTCTAAACCTGTATGTATGTCTGTTGAAGGCAATAATAAATCGTCTAAAAATGCCAGCACTTCGCACTCGTTCGGAAACTGGGTGGTTTCGGTTTTGGAACTGTCACTGTCAATAGTGTCAATATTATTACTGGCTTGTTGAGGTTGACTACTAGCTGTAACTCCCAAGGAGTCAACTATTTTGTTCATTAACCGCATAAAAACTGATGGTGCATTGGCAAGACCAAAGGGAACGCGGGTATATTCAAAGTGTCCCTGTGGTGTAATAAAAGCGGTTTTATGTATATCCTCTGAACAAATCTTAACCTGGTGATAGCCTTGTGCTAAATCGAGACTCGTGAAGTATTTCTTGCCGGCTAACTTTGAAACTTGATCGTCTATGTTGGGCAACGGGTACCTGTCCTTAACAGTGATAGCGTTAAGTGCTCGGTAATCGACACAGAGCCTATACTCGCCGTTCTTTTTCTTTACGAGGATTATTGGAGAAGCGAAACATGACTCTGATTCTCGGATAATGCCTGCATCTAACAAATCAGAAACTTTAGACCTAACTATCTCCTGTTCACTATATGATAGACGATAGGGTCGACGGTATATTGGCTGTGTATTCATTAATTTAATTTTCATTTCTAATGATTTTGCACATCCTAGTTCTTTGGTGGTACTCGCAAAACAATCACTGTAATCAGACAATAAACTTAATAAACGGTCACGCGATTCCTTATTTAGCGGCCCCGTATTGATTTCATTAACCTTTACTCCACCAATAGTGCTAATTTCGGCTAGACTAGTACTTAGCACACATGTTCTAGGCTGACTGAGATGAACATTGGCTTTGGCTGCAATTGTTTGTTGAAAGGCAAAATTGGCTGGATTACTAACCTGAACATTAGCCGGCGGTGAGGCAGTGCAGCTGTCTGCTCTGGTCAGTACATGTCCTTTATCCCAGGTGACATTCTGGCAGCCGGTGTTGACGACCTTGATGTATCCCGTAGCGCCACATAGGAGAGTGGCAGGAATCGAATAAGCGATGCCTTGTAGCTCAAAGTGTTGTGGCGTTGTAACAACATCATTGTCCTTCTTGTTATCCAGTACACTGACCTTGATGATGGACGTTCCTGGCTGTAGGCATTCCTGGCACATAGTGATTACTTTGAATCGGGTGCGTTCTTCTATCATGTCTATTTTCTTTGTAAGATCTGTGTCCTGCATAAGAGTCGCCGTGCCATTGCTGACAACTAGCGACATGCCCTCGCTGTTTATGACAGGTTGACCGATGATGAGATTGATGGTCCCCATGTCCACGTCGGTCAAGAGAGCTTTGCAGTGAACAGATGCTCCCTCGACTTCTAAATGGAAGGCGACTTCTCCACAACTGTTAAAGTGGTCGCCAGAAAATCCCTTGAGCATGATCTTAGTAGGGGTCACCTCGAGATTCAGCAATTTGGCAATATGTATGGAGAGTACGTTGACTTGGCTGCCAGTGTCAATGTAAGATTTGACGTATGTGCCATCGATTTTGCTCACTTTTTCATAAATCCTGTTATAATTCTGTAACAGTTTTATTTCTTTTACTTTTTCATCGTTCATTACTCTCGTGGTGTTGGTACAGCGTGTAGCAATATGACCTTGCTTGCCACATTTAAAGCATGTCCGCATGTCTGGGTGTGAACAATTGCGCAAAATGTGACCTGTTTTTTTACAACGCGGACATGGATCCACATCTGGGTTGACCGACGCCGACGCATTCTTTTTTTCAAACTGTCGGATGCTCGGCGCGCTGTCTTTAAGTGGCGCACGTGTGGCAACGGGCGGCGACTGATAATCGTCGAAAGCAGATAAAAATCCTTCGTAGAATTCCTCCGGGAGCGCGCATTGGTACGCTCTAGCGTTTGCTTGGAGCGATGTTGGTAGGCCACGAATGATGCAAGAAATAGTCGCGTTTTCTGACAGCTTGCAACGAAAACACATCGCGATCTTATCTTGATAATATTTTGTCATGGTTTCAGTAGGTAATTTCTTCCGATTCATCATTTCCTCCAACATATTCCCGTAATCACGATTTCTGGGAAAAGCGCGCTTGAGTAGGTGCTTCCATTCTTCCCATGTATAATCGTATTCGTCGAGTCGGTTATACCATTTCCTCGCTTGTCCACTTAGTTTGTCCTGTAAGTAAAATGCTTTTGTCTTTTCACTCCAACCGTAGATCTCACCGAGTTGGTCAATTTTTTTTAGCCAAGCCGTTACATTTATGCATTCTTCATTGTCCGGGTCGAATTCGGGTATAAGGGACGCTGCGCGATGTTCTTTGTTCTTGTTTGTTATTGTCTCCGCATTCAGCTCACTAACAGCTTTCTGCACTTCACTATTGAGTAATTTCATTAACATTTTTCTGGCTGGTCGTGGTGAAGCATTATCGTCTTCTCCGCTTGACGAATTACAGTCGTTGGCATCATCGTCCCATCCAGGTGGGCGAACTAAGCTTCGTCGGGATGACTCATCGGCGTAACTGCGTTTCATTTTCACTAAAATCCCACTTCTGAGTGTAACAGAAGGGATAATTAAAGGCGTTTCTCACACGAGTATAAGTCTATTTATTTTTTACAATGTTCACTCACACACACGGTACACAAACAAATCAGTATTTTTAATTGCACTCGCCAAATCAAAGTATGATTTCAGCTCACAAACAATGTCGTTTCGATCGCGGCGTAACGTAATGTGGGTAAGTCCCCGACTAAAGGGTCCCACAGCTATTTATAGAGTCGTTGGCAAGGGACTCCGTGAGAAGGCTTGGCTTTGGCTTGGCGAGCAGGCATTGGCTATGGCATTGGCTTTGGCTGTTGGCACGCTGTGATTGGCTGGCAGGGCTGGGTACGCGGTGGCTGATTGGCTGGCGCATTGGCGGGCTTAGTGGCTGACCGCTTGGCTGGTGTTACAGAGTTTAAATAAAACCCTCGGCTTCATCCAGGAGCTTCGTTCTTTTTTTTTAAGGGAAGGCTATCTCTTTAGGCCATTACTTTGTGTAATTTATTTCATCACCACTTCTCCCAAAACGGTGAAGGAAAACTTCGTGAGAAAACCGGCATGTCCTAAAACAAAAAATTCGAAGAGATGTGACAACCAGCAACCTGCAATGGGCTCGCGTGGTGGTTTACGGCCCACTCCCTCTCACAGAGTGGAAGCCTGTGTGGCAGCAGTGGGAACATGGGGCTTTATGCAAGGCAGCCTGTTAATATCATAAAGGTTAATCAGGTAAATTTATATGTTTAATAATTTTTTAATTGTTTTTATCTTTTATATTACGAACGGTTTATTTCATCAAGAATGATGTAACCAATACTGTGTAACCATATTTTGATTAAGAAGAGTGTCCGTAGAGTTTCTTGCCCATTCTTCATAGGTACCTACTACGCTTTGGAATGGGCAACTAGCTTCATCTTTCTGACTGACCGACCCCTAGACAATTCAAAAGTGCCTGTAATTGGTTTTGAGATTGAATGTTTTTATAGGCGAATTTTCATTTATTACCTTCTAAATGTATACTCAGTCTTTGTTGATAGATTTCTTCTTCTGTTGTTTGCCTCATTGGCACGAACAGTGTTTCGTCACAAAAACAGCTAATAATAAGGTAATATATTTCACAGAATTTAGATTTATTATTATGTAAAACAGTCGCACAGTCACAGTCCGTGTGGTGCCGGACTTAAAGAATCGCACTACCCTATCTCTTCCCATGGGTGTCGTAAAAGGCGACTAAGGGACTTACTAGAGAATGGGCAGCAGCGTTCTCTATGCACTTTTAACACCATACTGCGATCGCCAACCCGCTTGCCAAGCGTGGCGATTATGGCAAACCCCCCCCAAAAATGACAAGCACCAGAAACAAACGGCCCCTAGTGCCCGGCGGCCTACCTACCCTTGGCTACGGTAGCGGTCAAGGTCACGGTGAGGCAAGGGGTGCGAAGAATCCCCGGAAGAGATCCGGCTACCAAAATCACCGGAAACTGGACCTGGCAACATTCAACACGCGTACACTCCGGACCGACGAGAAGATCATCGAACTCGAGGAAGAATTGAGCAGGTTACGATGGGGTATAGTAGGGTTATCGGAAGTCCGAAGAGAGGGGGAGGACTCGATAATTCTTAAATCCGGAAACCTGCTCTATTTCCGGGAGGGTGACCAGCAGTCCCAGGGTGGTGTCGGGTTTATCGTCCACAAGTCCCTTGTGAGCAACGTGGTGAAGATCGAGAGTGTGTCGACCAGGGTGGCGTACCTTATACTCAGAATATCCGCAAGATATTCGCTGAAGGTCGTACAGGTTTACGCCCCGACCTCGACACACCCCGACGATGAGGTGGAGACCATGTATGAGGATATTTCAAGAGCCATGCATGGCTCTAAAACTCACTTCACCGTTGTCATGGGGGACTTCAACGCGAAACTGGGCAAGCGAAACGATGATGAACTGCGAGTGGGGCAATTTGGAGTTGGACGTCGGAACCACCGGGGTCACCTACTGGCCAGTTTTATGGAGAAGGAAGGCCTCTTTATGATGAACTCCTTCTTCAAAAAACGTGAGCACAGAAAGTGGACCTGGCAGAGTCCTGATGGTGCAACAAAAAATGAGATCGACTTCATTATGTCGACGAAGAAGCAGATATTCAATGATGTCTCTGTGATCAACGCGGTGAAAACCGGAAGCGATCACCGTATGGTAAGAGGCACATTGAACCTAAATATCAAGCTGGAAAGATCTCGACTGATGAAGTCTACGCTCCGCCCAGCACCGATCCAAATCCAAAACCCCGAGAGCTTTCAGCTCGAACTTCGGAATCGTTTCGACTGCCTAGGGAGCTCCGTGGACGACTATAACGATGGGTTTGTGGAAACTGTCCATACGGTCGGGTCCAAGATCTTCAAGACCCGTCGTACAAACCGAAACAAAAGGCTCTCTGATGCTACTCTACAGCTCATGGAGGAGAGGCGCGAGATGATCCTGCAGTCTTCAGACGATGCACTCAATTACCGGCGGCTCAATAGACAGATCTCTAAGTCCTTGAAAAGCGACCTTCGCCATTATAATACGAACCGTATTAAGGACGCAATAGAGCGGAACAAGGGCTCCAAGGTTTTTGCAAGAGATCTGTCTATTGGGCAGAGCCAGCTTGCGAAACTGAAGACCGATGATGGCAGAATCGTATCCGCCAAACCTGAGCTGTTGAGGGAGATCGAGAGGTTCTATGGACAGTTATACACGTCAACCAGTAACCCCGTTACGAATCTGGCAAACGACCCAAGAGCTAGATTAACCCGACATTATACCGAAGATATCCCGGACGTCAGCTTGTACGAGATTAGGATGGCTCTAAAGCAGCTTATAAACAACAAGGCGCCGGGTGATGACGGAATTACGGCCGAACTCCTAAAGGCCGGTGGGAAACCCGTTCTTAAGGCCCTTCAGAAGCTATTTGATTCCGTCATACTCGAGGGTAAAACGCCACAGTCATGGAACAGAGGTGTGGTGGTACTTTTCTTTAAAAAGGGCGACAATGCCCTGCTTAAGAACTACAGGCCCATCACACTTCTGACCCATATCTACAAGCTGTTTTCAAGAGTCATCACGAACCGTCTCGCGCGCAGGTTTGACGACTTCCAGCCTCCCGAACAAGCCGGATTCCGTAAAGGCTTTAGCACCGTGGACCACATACATACGCTGCGGCAGGTAATACAGAAGACCGAAGAGTATAATCTGCCTCTCTGCTTAGCGTTTGTGGATTACGAGAAAGCCTTCGATTCGATCGAGACATGGGCTGTACTGCAGTCTCTTCAACGGTGCCAGATCGACTATCGGTACATCGAGGTGTTAAAGTGTCTATACCAAAACGCCACTATGTCAGTCCGCCTCCACGACCAGACCTCGAAACCTATCCTTCTGCAGCGAGGTGTGAGACAAGGCGACGTTATCTCTCCGAAACTGTTCACCGCTGCACTGGAGGATGTCTTCAAGTTTCTGGACTGGAAAGGTCTAGGCATCAACATCAATGGCGAGTATGTCACTAACCTTCGGTTTGCCGACGACATAGTCATCATGGCTGAGACCATGGAGGACCTCAGTATAATGCTCGATGACCTCAGTAGAGCCTCCGAAAGAGTGGGTCTTAAAATGAACATGGACAAGACAAAGGTTATGTCAAACGCCCATGTAACACCCACTCTCATAAAGATCGGAGACGCTACGCTCGAAGTTGTAGACGAGTATGTTTACCTAGGACAAACTGTCCAGCTAGGTAGGTCCAATTTCGAGAAAGAGGTCAATCGTCGAATCCGACTCGGCTGGGCAGCGTTCGGGAAGCTACGCAATATCTTTTCGTCCCACATACCACAGTGTCTCAAGACGAAAGTCTTTGACCAGTGCGTGTTGCCAGTGATGACTTACGGCACTGAAACGTGGTCGCTCACAATGGGCCTTATTAGAAGGCTAAAAGTCACCCAAAGAGCAATGGAGAGGGCTATGCTTGGAGTTTCCCTACGTGATCGAATCAGAAATGAAGAGATCCGCAGGAGAACCAAGGTAACCGACATAGCCCAAAGAATTGCCAAACTTAAGTGGCAGTGGGCAGGACACATTGCCCGCAGAACAGATGGCCGATGGGGCCGAAAGGTTCTGGAGTGGCGACCGCGTACCGGAAGACGTAGCGTTGGAAGGCCTCCCACAAGATGGACCGATGACCTTGTAAAGGCCGCAGGAATCCGCTGGATGCGGGAAGCACAGAATCGGTCGAAGTGGCGGTGCTTGGGGGAGGCCTATGTCCAGCAGTGGACGTCTTTCGGCTGATATGATGATGATGATGATGATGATTATGTAAAACAATTAAAATAATTGATTTTGAGAAATTCCCAAGACGCTGTTAGTTTTCTATCAAAACTTTTTATGTTATTGCAAACTAGGAACAACACAGAAATAACACAGAAACTGATGCCTTCTTACGTTCTTCATTGGTTGTTATATTTCTTCATATTGTGGTGTAGGAAAACAATCGAGTTGTTCGAACTTGTTATCAAAACAGGTGATATGTTATCATTTTCACAGTGGAAATCTTTAATCTCATCACGTATGGCCCTACGTGACTGACGAAGGGATAGTCTGCCTTCAGGGCCAACTTGCCTTCCTTTGCGGAAAAGGCGCATGGTTAACATGGTACCAAATTATATAGATAATATTTCTTCCTTCACCCCAGGGGAAGTACCTCTTCGTTTTAGAAATTCTTGCGTTTTGTTGTTTTTGTTTTTTGGGTATAAGTAAACCAAGCTTGAAGGGAGCTGCACTTGATGCTAGGAATTTACACTATTACCACGAAACGCGTGCGCGGGTCGTGTGCGGAGCGTGTCGGGAGCGGGAGCCGCGCACGCTTCTCGTGTGCTGACATCAAAAAACAAAAACGGCTACCATTCAGGGGGGGTTGGGTTCTGACCCCCCATGTAGAATAATTTTATTGATAAAATAGAGCAAACTACCTTCCCTTAAAGTTTGTACAGTCCGAGACCAAACACATTGTATAATACAAGGGATTACAATATATACAAGCCCGCCGTACTCCCGTCCCGACCGACACCCGACACGCACCCGCTTTGTGTCTATGTTGAGCTTTAACAGCTCACTTCAAGCTCACTTCACCTTAGTTTTCACGGTGAGGTTTTTACAGATTATGTCGACAATTAGGTGTAGTAGACTTGGTCTTCTGTTATTTTGGCAGGAGCTGTACGATAATGTGAGCTATCGCGTGATAAAAAGATAAGCCAGTCAGTAGGTTATCAGTGCAGCTGACTGTCCGGGAGCGCTGGATGAGTCTGATTGAACGCGCGATTTTACCGCTGCCAATAGACAACTAAACGGTGAAGGAAAACATCGTGAGGAAACCCATGTCCAAGAATCGAAAATTCGAAGACATGACTGTGTCATCCACCACTGCAATGGGCCTGTGTGGTGGATGACCCCCTTCCTCGCAACCAGAGAAGACCTATTATATTCCAACAGTAGGAACAATATAGGTTGATTATGCTGATACGCAACTGAAACACCCAAGAGTTTGCACCATTCAACCATTTGTAAATCTTAAAAGTAATATAGAGTGTGAACGAAACCGAGTATGCAAGTTAATTTTTTAATTTGATTTAAAAACTTACGCGGCTCATCTAAATGCCTTTGTTCCACTATTTCGCGCGTAACACGTTGTAAATCTAAAAAGGTTGTTTGTGACTGTATAATTGGTGCGGAAAATTATAATCTTTATTGTTGGGGATTTAATCCTAGAATCAGAGAAACGTGGACAAGAAAGTCTATAAGGGCATGTTTTGACTGCACACTTGAAGCGATACGACGTGTGAATTGCAGCTGTATTCGCAATGTAACGACAAGTGATTCGGGTCACTAGTTCATACAAGCCTTCTCCGGTACTACAGTTGATTGATAGTTACTAATGACAAGGCGTTGTGTTGTGCTTTGGGCCTGTTTCAGCCCACCTGTAAGCAGACCCGGTAACTAAGGCCAAAGTGGGCACTCGAGCGCAGACCGACATGCGAGGTTACCGTTGACATTTGATCAAAGGAATGTTCATGGGTTTCTATGATCGATCGGCTCTTTGTGGGACCTACTAAGCTCACCTACACTTTATACAGAAATCTTGTAAGTATTTACTGTCATCGCTGGTATTACTACTCAGGTGAATGATATAATACTAGAAAGATGTTGAATAAAGACATAATAGGTGATAAAATTGTACCAAATGGAAGAAAACTGTGAAATGTGCGGTCGCATCAATATGATATTACAGAGTTCGATATTGCTATAGAATCCATTCGTAAAAAATCTGGTTTTTATTGACACGCCCACACTGTCTTCCTATACCTATTAACTCATTGGCCCCGTTGGTCTCGTGGTAGCAAGCGCGACTGCTGAACGTGGGGTCCTGGGGTCGATTCCCGGGAAGGGCAAAGTCTATTGGGTTTTCCCATTAGGAATTTATTAGTAACAGCCCGGAGTTTAGATGTCGGCGGCATGATACCTCCATGCCTTGGAAAGCACGTTAAACCGTTGGCCCTACACCTGATCGCTCTCCGGTGGTGTCGGATTGCCATCCTATCAGGCTATGATAGTGAGGGAAGAAAGAGTGCATCTGTGTCTGCGCACACACTTGTGCACTATAATATCTCCCGTGCCAAAGGCCAGTCTCCTTTGAGATTGCCGGCTCAAAAGAAACGACCAATTGGAACCGAGTACCTAGCTTCTGACGTTTCAGTGCCCATGTAGGTTACATACATATAAGTCGGAGTGAGCAAATTATAACGTAAAATGGAACGCAGCGTTTAGTGACATCATCGCCCCACTCAATGAGTCAGGCGAGTTGTAAAATAATGGTGAATGAAAACCTTCAAGGCCACGTGGACATTGTAAAAAGCGTGTCCCCTTCTACAATACTTCAATCCGGCCACCCTTGCGCCGAAATATACATATAATCAGCCTATAATGTTCCCACTACTGGGACACAGTTCTCCTCTATATGAGAGGGAGTGGGCCGTAATCCACCACGCGGGCCCAGTGCGGGTTGGTAGATGTCACATGTCTTCAAATTTTTAGGTCTACAATTTTTAGGTTTCCTCACGATGTTTCTCTTCACCGTTTTGAGAGCAGTGGTGATGAAATAATTTACAAAAAGTTAAGCGCCTTTCTGGGGTCGAACCTATGACCTACAACTCATAAGTTGCCACTGCCACCACTGCTCTGCAAAAAAAACTGCCAAAAAAATTAAATTAGAAATTGAATCCACAGATTTTTCAGCCACCCCTTACTTGAATTTAAGATTTTTATTCAAACCGTAAATGCACCACTCGATTGGAACGCACGTATACAATATGCCGCAGCCTTACCGTAGCAATATGCAAGCGACGACGGCACGAGCGTGTAAATTGTTAAAGTTGGAGGGCGGTTGCAATTTTCGCAGCTGTATAAAATATTGTCAGGCGCAATAGCGGACATGGACGCGAAACGATGGATGCGCTCTCTTTGGCTTTTTGGCACGTTTCAGCCGATCGACTCACACACCGCTGTTAACAGATATTGCTTTTGATATGACTTGCACTTAGACTTTGTTTGGATGCTAGTTTGTATTATATTTTTTTTTTTACTGGTTAATGGTAGGTTCAGAATTAGTGTTGTTTCCGAAGGGAAGAATGTAGGCGTATAATATGATCTGATTCAAAAGAATCTGATAAATATCGCTGGTAAACCAACCCTGTTAAGGTAATTCTTACGCAATCACTTACTGGGGGGTCACACATTCATCTTTATTTAGAAGGTTTCAACTCTACATCTGAGTACTTTTTTCAACAAATATTAAATTATTGTTATTATTTTATATATTATATGGTATATTGTATATTATTTCTTAAATTTTTTGTCTTGACTGCAGTTTGTTTATTAAAAAAACAAACTTAAATAAACACGAGAAATAACAAAATAGCACTTTTTTTTTGTATTTTACATAATCTAACGTACAGTGTATTTTTTTTTGTTTTGAGTTTTGTTCTGTACAACCCCTTGGAAGAATATTCTGTAATGTTGGGCACGAAAACTTTAATAAATTGTTCGAGTAACATTCATCATCATCATTTCAGCCGAAAGACGTCCACTGCTGTACCCTCTCCCAAGCAACGCCACTGCGACCGATTCTATGCTTCCCGCATCCAGTGGATTCCTGCGGTCTTCACAAGGTCATCGGTGGGAGGCCTTGCTATGCTACATCTTCCGGTACGCGATCTCCACTCCTTTCGGCCATTGGCCCCATTGGTCACCTGAGGGTCAAGTCTACTAATTTGCAAACGTCACAATGATTGGTCTCACCATTGTTAGGTTTTGACAGATTTGCCATACAAAATCTGTCAAAAACTCACAATGGAGAGACCATTGTGACGCTTGTGAATTAGTAGACTTGGCCTCCTGTTCTGCGAGCAATGTCACTGCCACATAAGTTTGGCAGTTCTTCTAATGAATTACAATAATAAATTATAATTTAAAAATCATCAACGGAAAAAAAATTCAATTGACATCAATCAAAACAAAACAAAAACATCAATTGTTAAATTAAAAAATCTTTAAGGTGATTTCAAATTAGAATTTCGGCACAAATCAAAGCATTCAATTTGTAAGTGGCATTTCAAATTGAAATCCACAGGTACTTTTTATATTCCATTTGTTTACCTTTTAGTCAAATACTTTTGGAACAAACTATAGTTTAAATTATTGTGTTATAAAATAATAAAACATTGTATGTTTAGCTAATATAATTTAGGGATCTTTTATACTTACCGCTTCATGAAGGCCATAGGAAACATATCCACTCTAGAACTTTGTCTGCTCTGTCTCATTGTAAACACGATTCTTGTTTGAACATTACCTATATTATTATGCCACGATCTTTAAGTACTTGATCTATCTAATTATAACTATGGAACGACGCTGCGTTCAAAGAACCTGCAGATACTACATTGGTGACACAGACAAATGAGTTTCCGAGTATATAACAATAATAGTCCAATGTTATGACATCAGTTTCAATAGGACTGTTTGAGTAATAGTCCGTATATACCTACATATAATACGCATTTAACTACCCTTACATTTCCTGAAAAACACGCACGCATGAACGCGCATGCACGTTAAGCCGTTGATCCCGGCTGTCATTCGTAGATCTTTGACAGTCGTTATGAGTCGTCAGAAGACCGAAATTCTGACAACCAGTCTTACCAAGGGGTATCGTATTACACAGTTACTGGGTTGTGGAGGTCAGATAGGCAGTCGCTCCATGTACGGTACGGTATTCAGCTGCATCCGGTTAGACTGGAAGCTGACCCCACATAGTTGGGAAAAGGCTAGGCAGATTGAAAGATATTTCCTGATTTATTTTTAAGAAAGCAAGTTTTCTTAAAATTCCATTTCTTTGTTGTATCTTTCGGTCTAGATTTATCTAAGACTAGATAACCCAGTGCAGTGGTGGAGCAGTGGTGGCCCAGTGGTAATGGCCCCCTACTTACGAGTTGTATGTCGTGGGTTCGAACCCAGGCAGGCGCTTTACTTTGTGTAAATAATTTCACCACCACTGCTCTCAAAACGGTGAAGGAAAACATCGTGCGGAAACCGGCATGTCTTAGAACCAAAAATTTGAAGACATGTGACATCTACCAACCCGCACTGGGCCCGCGTGGTAGATTACGGCCCACTCTCTCTCATAGAGAGGAGGCCTGTGTCCCAGCAGTGGGAACATTAATAGGCTGATGATGATGATGATGAGATAACCCAGTGAATTTCGTACTACGTGAGATCAATAATATTGTCGACTTTTCGGCTGTTCCTTTGGGTTATTCCTAATTTTCTTTTTTCCTAAACCATTAGTATTGAGGCGAACAAAAAAAAAAAAAAAATCGATTTGGTCGAGCCATTTTCGACTTTTTGCGAGACTAATGCAGGGAAATTGATTTTATATAGATATTCCCCAGGTGTCTAAATGATACTCTAGCTAGTCTATACAAACAATTTGTAATTCTTTTATGTGATAAAATATCAATGATTTTTTTGTTCTTCCAAACATTCTCATTGTGGTTCACCTAAAAATCAAGAAAAAACTTAAAACCAAGTGAGTTCCTCCTTCCATTATTTTTAATACAATTCCGTGCAACGCGTGTCGTTAATATTCTTTAACACGATTAATTTTTACAGCACTTAACTTTCTTTCAAAATTAATTATCCTTTACGTCGTAATTGAACGCCGCACGATTACATTCATCGTTAAGTAAAATGTTAATTTTGATATTACCAAGTTTTTGCGACATTTTTCCTTAGTAGGTTTTTCCTGGAGCACTTTTTCGGGCTAGAAGTAACACAAAAAAAAGAAAATTATTCAAAAAACAAAAAACCCGACTGCAAAAACATTTTTAATAATTTTCTTTATTTCAAGTTTTTTAGTTAATATATCTTAATTTGGAATTGACTCATTACCAGCTTTTATTTGATACCAATATTGTTGTAATTTATTTTTAGAAAAACCTTCCCCTCCCTTTTTTTGTATTTGCAGATGCAATACATAAATATTATATAGCCTATGTCACTTCTACGATTAAGACGAATCTAACGACATGTCATATGTTAAAATCCATCAAGCCGTTTAGGCTACAGAGCGTGCCAAAGAAATAGACATACATACATACATACATACATACTTTCGAAAAACATTACCCTCCTTCTGGGGCAGTCGGGTAATGAGTCGACCGACCAAGTCATTTATTAAAGTGGCGCCAGAGCACTAGTACTAAATTAATACTCAATTGAGTGGTCGAAGGAAAAACAGACAAAGAAACTTACATTATTATATAAAATTAATTATAGTACGATACAACTTAGATGTAGCATCGGCAAAATTCGTAAAACCGATCACCAATTGCCTTTAAAATCACCAATCTTTATTACTGCTTCAGGTGAAAATGTTCTTTCGAAAACGCAATAACTTATTAAGTCTCATAGCCAAATACATTCGTAAAATTTAAATTAATGAAAGGAAATTTTCAAATCTATGCAACAACTAAGTTGTGTCGTACTGTACGTATTTTATAAACGCTTTTAGATTCGTCTTGTTCCGTTCCGTGATGTAACGTTATAACTTTCACTAGCAGAATAGGTGTCTACTTATCGCTATAATAACTAACTAGCCTACCTAATCACTTATCTCAGACATCAATTAAATTAATTACCTGCACAAACTAGAGATATTCCTGTAGGAAGCTTAACATCAAATAGTTTACTAGATTATTATGTGTCGGTACCGGTAGTACCAGATTTCTATCTCATTGTACTTCGTAGTCTAATACCATAGGTCCGAGCTCGAAATAGTTGAAACTACTTACCAGCTGGATATTAGGTACAGCTGTCAGATTTAGGCAAACAATTGCGTCGGTCGTTTGCTCCGAAACCTAAATCCGCTCAGTTCCTCACATTAGTTCAGTCTCGATGAATTGGAGCACTTGCTCCACTACAGCTGAATTTCGTTAGAGCTTGCATTGTGTAACGCCTACCTAAAGTTGTGCACTCCTGTGTTGAGAACTCGGGGCCGGATTCGTAAACCTTCAGTCGGGTTATTTGCACGACTTTTGATAAACGGCGCGGCGATGCCATTTTTTATAAACTTTGTGGTCACAAACTTTAAACAGATGGGTCTGTAGTTTGTACCTACACGTATTTATTGTTTAAAGTAGGAACTCCACAATTATTTTAAATTAATTTTTACACAAGACATAATAATCACGCCTGTTCTCCCCGAAATTGGCGAAATGTGGGTGTACTATTAGGCTCTGCTAACTTATTGTTATAATTTTTACAGAAAACAAACAGTAGTATATTAAAAATAAATAGATTATAATAACATTTTAATGCATAATTTATTGTCTACTAGGTAACTGTTGGGTTAAAAGATAAGATAAGATTTTAACCCAAAATAATGCTAGTTAATTGACTCAGGCGTGACTTTGCGGAAATCCATTATAAAATACAATAGACGATGTATATTTAGTAACTTAATCCGCTTAACTGTTCTTAAAGAGTCTTAAAGAACCCTGTAAGAAATTGACACGTGTTTCGCCTCTCAACGAGGCATTCTCAGGATGACGATTGACTTGTTGCGAACTCGGACACGAAGTGTTGCCACGACACGAGCCGAACACAAAGTGAGCTTCAATCGCCCGACAACCCCACTTATATAGGATCGCTTATCGGCCCACCTCGGCTAGGATCGTTATCACCTTTTGTTCCTTTTTTCTAGGTCACCTTTGTTGCGATTGTTTTCTTATCACACTGATCTTCGCAACAAGTCAATCGTCATCCTGAGGATGCCTCGTTGAGAGGCGAAACACGTGTCGATTTCTTACAGGGTTCTCTATCTCTAAGACTCTTTAAGAAAAGTTAAGCGGACTAAGTTACTAAATATACATCGTCTATTGTATATCAAAATAATGCTACAAAAACCAATAGGTGTCACTATACAGGACGTCCCACGGATATGCCACATGGAGGGAAACTACCTTGAATATTGTAGATGGAACATTTTACTGAAAGAAGACATTATTTGAATTTAATAAACAATTTAAACTGCATTCATAGATATTTAAATCTCTATAAATAGATCGGTGTGATAAAGCTACAGGGTGATAATTTTTCTTATGTAACGGGTTCGATTCCCGGTTCAACCATGTAATTGTTTAAATATCTATGAAAGCAGTTTAAATTGTTTTTTAAATACAAATAATGTCTTCTTTCAGTAAAATGTTCCATCTACAATATTCAAGGTACTTTCCCTCCATGTGGCATATCTGTGGGACGCCCTATATATTTAAGGCTTAGGTACCTATTATTATATCCGTCTGTTATTTCAAGGCACAAATTGGTCCACATTTATTATTACTCCTAATTCGGCCCAACAACAAAATATTATATCGAATATTGACGAATCCCAGAAATAAATGACTAAAATAACTTCTTGTACGAACTAGTATAATTCTTATTATCAGTTGTATGACCACTAACAATATGAATTATAAACAACAATATGCCTCACAAATCCTCTCGATGTATTCAAGATTATCTGTAAATCGAAACACTAACCCTCAGTAAATATTCCATAACAAAGACTCTCATAAAAAGGAACAAGAAACAAATTACCTAATTTCTCTTTATGTGTACAAAATGAGCTCGAACTTGCTCAAATTGGCCGTTAAACACACTAAAACAATTTGGTATGAAGGCGGGAACCTTATTAGAAGGTTTAATCTGGGAGGCGACTCAAAGCGAAATACACTTCGTTAAATTTTTGAATGAATCTTTAAGCAACTTCCATCTACTTCGCGGAGACAAATTAGTGTCTTATATGTTAAAATTAATACCTATATGCTCGGTTGGTACCTATGTGTAGGTACACGGGCTGGGATCAATACACATGTACGGTAACTTTTTTATCGTTGAAATCTCGTCTCTTATAGTAGTATCTCATGAGAAATATCCCTACATAAAGTAACTCTCTCTGTCTGTCTGTCTCTCTGTCCGTCTGTCTGTTACCTTGTCACGAACGGATTTTGTTTATGAAATTTGGCGCACAAAAGTAAACCATGGCCTGGCTTGGGTCATAGGACTATTTTATTCCGGTAGTACATTCTAGCGGGATAATTTCCGACCTCCACGCGGGCGAAGCTACGTGCAACAGCGTGTATTACTATATGTTTTTCGATGATCATAGTCTTCTTCTATTCGTTCCGGCACGGGATAAAGGAAAGTAATTTTTGTATAAAAAATGAGTCGGCAGGATGGTAGCACAGATGAATGTTCAGGGTTCGCCAGAAGAACACTTAGGTACCGTCATTCCTGGAGGCTCTTGTTCTATAAGATAATAGAAGAGTTTCTTGTTTGACTATGAAACCTTGAAAATACTAATTAATCTAGAGTAACCAAAAACAAAACTTTTGACCAGTGCGTGTTGCCAGTGATGACCTATGGCACTGTAACGTGGTCGGTCACAATGGGCCACATTAGAAGGCTGAAAGTCACCCATAGGGCAATAGAGAGAGCTATGCTTGGAGTTTCCCCACGTGATCGAAATCAGAAATGAAGAGATCCGTAGGAGGACCAAAATAACCGACATACAAACATTGCCAAACTAATGGCAGTGGGCAGGGCATATTGCTCGCAGAACAGATTGCCGATGGGGCCGAAAATTTCTGAAGAGGTGACCGCATACCGGAAATGTAGCGTTGGAATGCCTCCCACAAGGTGGACCGATGACCTGGTGAAGGCCACAGGAATTCGCTAGATACGAGAAGCAAAGAACCGGTCGAAATGGCGGTGCTTGGGGGAGGCCTATATCCAGCAGTGGACGTCTTTCGGCTGAAATGATGATGATGAACCCAAAACTTACATAAATAGATCTTAAGATAAATGCTAAATCAAACCAAACCTTCGCCAAATTCTTATAAACAGAACTCCAAGGACGAACCGGTTACAAGGGCAAAGCGGTGCTCCACACCACAATATGCAAACTCATTGTGTTTAGCCTACACGGAGCGGTGTGAGCGATGTAAGCGGTGTGAGCGGTGTTCAATAGGTGTATGTCTTTGAGAGCAGCGCCCGGGGCACTCGGCGAGCCTTTTAACACGTAATTGCGTTAATATGTCCCGACGTACGACACCTACGAAATTAGATGAACCTGTGCTGTACTTTGATTATGTTTCTTTTTGAGATTCTGTTTTGTTGAGTCTAGGGTATGGTGGGTTTCATAGATATTGTTGCAGTTTCTGAAGATATTTTTGTACAATCAGTGTATAGCACTTGCCAACAACAAAATATTGTTAGTGAGACTTAAAAAGAATAAGATAAAATATATATGATAATATAATATGGTAAGTAGAGTGTAAAATTTGACTAATGAAAGACTAATAATAAAATATGAGCGCTTTTCTTTAAATATTCTTTTGTTATAACTATAAAACAATTGCAAGATGTAAAAACTACAATTACAAGATTAAAATTAATGAGAAGATAAAAATAATTCTTATACTGTCTAACTGTCTATCTTTTTCATTTCATTTACATTTCGTAACAGCTTAAAGTATTACTGTTCTGAGAAGCACCAAACTTCAGTGATAGGTAGATACGAAAAAATATAAATTGTTAAATGTAAAAGTAAGCAGTAAGCATTATAACTAAACTTTAAAAATAAAGTGAACCTTTCATTTGCGATTGTAGCAGTATACTTACGTAGAATCCGCTGGTTGCGGGATTGCGGGCAGCGCAGGATTGTATGTTGTTTTGTTACTCAATAAAGCCTTAGCCAATCGCTACTGTATTATCAAATCGTCTGCACTGCTTATTGAAGCAGTTAACGTTGTCTGTCGTAGGTAAAACAACGTGATTTTCCCGTGTTTTAATGATGGATTGAAGTAGGTAACATTTTGCAATACTTGCAGTACGAGTATTATCAATTTTCCTTCATACTTATCTATATCAATTGCAGTTTAGTGAAAAAAAGTAGTGTAAAATAAAGTCGCATTTCGTGTTTATCTGTGTAAACGCGTTTTTCTTCTAATCTTTGATTCGGATTTTGATGCGGTTTTCACCATCGCTTAGAGAATTTATCCCGGAAGGTTTAACTGATTCAAACTTACATAGAATAAAGAAATCTTGATGTTTTGTCAAGTCATTAAAACTGTGCGAAGGTCGCTAGTTCAATTATAAAGTTAAAACAATCCTATCATTCTGCTAAATCCACTTCAATATGTCTGGTATCGATTTAGCCGACATCGCCGCTGTTGTTGACATACTCCATCGTTCAGTGCAATGTCGTAGGCCTGCAGCGAGCAGCCAGTATTTTCATTTTCGATTTGCTGCCTCTAAGAGATAGCACATTGGTTAGTAATTGAACCACGGACGTCTTTGATATATCGGCCCTTTTATCGGATTGGACGGAGGCAATAACAGACCGTTGATTGCTTCCAAGTGGACTCGGAAGATTGATTATTTTCTCGTTACTTCGTCCGTGTCTCCGTTGTTTTATATACATTGTCGTATATAGTTTTAATTTTACCTTTTACCAGAAATGTCTGGAAGATAGAGTACAGTGTGAGAAGCAACAGCAACTTAGAAATTGTATTACAGTGTGGTTTGCGTAGTCGGAAGTTGATGTCTCTTTCGTAACTTTGGACCGCTTATAACAATCAACAAGTAACAAAATCGAGTAAATAAAGATTGATTTAAACATTCGCTGTTGTTTTTGTACAAAGAACAGAACGGGTAGTACATTTTAATTTTTGTGAAATGAAGCATAGACAGAAACAGATGATTTTATTTTTTAGGATATACAACACATGAATGGCAGTTTCATATATAATTTAAAATAAAACATTAAAAAATTGTGTTAAGCTTAAAGCAAAATAATTAAATTATCCCCCGCTTCCCAGCTTCGCCTGAAACATCACGACAACTCGTATTCTCAGTACATTTGAATATTCAAAACGTTAAAGTATATTTTTTTAAAGACGTCCTAAACAAAGGCTGTCCTTTAGAACGTGTGTTATTCTGTCCCTAAATCGGTATTGCAAAAAGCGGCAAACATAAATGTGTATATATTGTCGGCGAAGCATTTCGTCCATTCGCACTGGCCAAAGCTCATAAATAAACAAAACTGGATGCTCTGTCGAAAAGTTCCGTAAAAAAAACTCAAAAACGTAAAATTTACAACCGGGAATTCAGTGGAGTTTTAATTAACCGTACAATGGATCGGCGCGGGAACAAACTGTGCCAAACGTGTGATGTGCCATCTAAATATTAGTTAGAATAGAAAGTTCGGCGAAATCGACAGTTTGCAATATTGTGACGGCAATTAAAACTTTTATCTTGTTGTACAAGTTAGTAACATAGTAGGATGTCTAAGTTTAACATTATCAGCCTATTAATGTTCCCACTGCTGGGACATAGGCCTCCTCTCTGTAAGAGAGAGTGGGCTGTAATCTACCACGCGGGCCCAGTGCGGGTTGGTGGATGTCACATGTCATCGAATTTTTGGTTTTAAGATATGCTGGTTTCCTCACGATGTTTTCCTTCACCGTTTTGAGAGCAGTGGTGATGAAATTATTTACACAAAGTAAAGCGCCTGCTTGGGCTTGAACCTACGACCTATAACTCGTAAGTCGGGGTCGATACCACTGGGCCACCACTGTTCTGCGATGTCTAAGTTTGCAGCCTCCTAATAATAGAGTTAGCGCGGGGGAATCATTTAAGTCATATCAGATCAGCAGTCAGCACTTGGTCTTCCACTGCATCTTCTTCGTCTTTTCTTCTTCGTCGTTCTCTCAATGCTGCTCCAAGTTATGCGGTTTTCTGGAGTGTGGACCGCTCGGTAAATACTGCCTCCAACAGCCTTCTTGATCACGTCTGACCTTCTTGACGGGGCTCTGCCTTGAGCGCGTTTTAGGATAGGACCTTAAAGGATGCATAAATGCTATGTTCACCATGTCTAGCAAAAGGATTGGTGATGGCCGAATCAGGAGCCTGTCTTCCTGATATTTTTTTAGTATCACTACAGCTGTCCGTTCATTGCGTCGTCTCTTCGTAATGTTATCCGTTTACTCGTATAGCTCTAAGTACTAGGTATCTACCTCTATCAAAGTAGGTAGGCAACTATACCACTTAATGTATTGATGTGAGTTTAACTTGGTATTATACTTCGTGTCAGAATTCAGGGCTAAGGTAGGTTAATAATACCTATCATATGTCTGGAATATATAATATTAATTATATTATGAACAAGAACATAGAATATTTAGTGAATGTGAATAATAAAAAACGTTTTCACAAAAAAAAACAACCGACTTCCACTATAAAGTGAAAAATAACAAAAATTTCGGAAGTCGGGGGCAAAAACGAAAATACAAAACCAAAGACACGGATATTTGTTATTTGCCACTGACTTCCGAAATTATAGTTATTTTTCACGTTAAAGTGGAAGTCGGTTGTTTTTTTTGTAAAAAAGTTTTTATTTCTTGCTATTTAGTGGGTATTTATCTTACAATAGCTTAATGTCAACTGCTCATCACCTTTTACAAATATTGCTTTTCCCGATGCAGGGACGTTCGTTGTTGAGGAGTTCTCCTGGTACTTCGCCATCAGCTCCACTTCACCCTATGCATTGTGACTGGCATAAATTGCTTGACAACCATATTAAAGTAATCGAATCGCAACCCGTGAAATACGTATTATTGAGTAGTTCTGGTGGCCATCTGTGGTCTTCATCATCAGTTTCAGTTCACTAAATGGTGCTTTCCGAGAGCAAATTCAACAGTTTACTATAAAAAATACCTAAATCGCTATAGGTGTGCCTATAATATTTGAAGAGTTCCTTCGACTTCTCCAGGATTCCATCATCCTATTCTGACTTGAAGACAATGGGACCACCTGGGAAGTATACTCAAACAAAAAAATAATTTTCGAAATCGGTCCAGCCGTCTTCGAGTAATCGGGGAACATACATAAAATATAAAATTATATATTCCGACGTATTGAGAACCTCCTCCTTTTTTTGTAGTCGGTTAAAAATAAGTATATTAAAATCTACATAATATCATCCATCTGCCTAGCCTTCTCTCTACTATTTCGGTCGGCTTCCAGCCAAACCGGGTGCAGTTGAATATCAGTATTTTCCATGGAGCAACTGCCAATCTGACCTCCACAACTTAGTTATTGGGTAATATGATACCCATTGCTGGTAAGACTTGACGGACTTTTGGACTTCTGACTACCCGTGACGACCGTCAAAGATCTACGAAAGACAACTGGTACCAACGGTTTAACGTGCGACCCGTGTGACTGATATTACTCAACACACCAAAAAAGAAAAAAGAAAAAAATATCGTTTCCGTACCGTTACTTTACTCTTCATAAAAATTCTATCATAATACTTTTTTCAACAAAATTAAACAAGGCAGCCACAACGTATTAACCTAACGTCTCTGTATAACCAAAAAGTTTATTTGTTTGTGAACTTAGCGCCTGATTTGCATACATAGCAACAAAACACGGCCGTCTCGTGTGGGAGTAGGCGGGAGTGTGAAAATGGGAAAGTTCCCTCTGTATAATGAAGATGAGGGAAGACGGGTAATCCGCCACATCGGGAGAAACTTGCTACAAACCGCAAGTCGAGCTTCTTCGAACTTGACTCGTGAGAGTTGGCACTTATTTTTCAGGCGTGTGGATACGTGATAATATGTATTGTTATCTAATGTAGGGTGTATGGTCTGCTCTAAAAGTTTTTGATGAAAATGTATACAAATGTACCAGAAAAAGTACATGTGGAAGCCAATTTGTAGTGCCACTTGCAAATTGAGACTTTTGATTTGATTAAGCCCACACCCTCTCACAGAGAGAAGGCCTGTGTCCCAGCAGTGGGAACATTAATAAGCTGATGATGATGATGATGATTTGATTACTGGGAAATTTAAACCGAAGTTCTCCGAATTTCTCAGTAGCAGCCCGGAGTCTGGATTTGTGCCCGGTTGATGGCAATAGGCTCGCCCCCTATTACATGGGACTTAAACATAACTGGCGAAATGTGGGTGTACCTGCTACAGGTACACCTCTGCCCAACCCTTTAGGGAAATAAGGCGTGATGTTATGTTATGTTAAACCGAAATTCTAATTTTAAATCACCTTAAATAGATGTTTTACATTTGGTAATAATAGCCTCGATTTATCAATTACAATTTAATGATGTTATCCAATTAATAATTATTGGAAAAAGTGGTGATGAATGTGTTATCTTATATCAGACAGTTTTGGTACAAACATTAATTTCGTGTTTAGGATTTTTTGCTTTTTATTTACGAAATTTCAAAAAGTATTGCATTTTTGTTCATTGTGTTTTTGCATTTATTGTTAAAAAATACTGTAACAATATTCACTGTAAACAATTTTATTTTGCGAAGTTAGTTGTTGATGTTGAAAATGAGTTAAAGTGTAATCTATACTCTATTTGAAATAAGATTAGATATATAAACAAACCTTTTTTACAGTCTGTTAAACCGATTCTGACTTCTATACCGTAGGCATAGAAGGATGGCATTAAAAGCAAAAAAGTGGTTACAACACCAACTGTTTACTGTGGCTGCCATTTGTCATGCCACTAATGCAATAGAAGTCAAAATCGGTTGAACGGACTGTAAAAAAGGTTTAGTTAAATGTCTAATCTTATTTCAAATGGAGTATACGTATCTTGACTTTTATCGCTGTACTAACACATCTCCTCGTATAGTTATGCTGCTCCTTCTCCTCGTTTGAGGGTCGATTTTTCATCAATCTTCAGATAATATTTACCTGAGAAATTAAAATGATGGCTGAGAAGATTTGCATAGAAAATTTGTCAAACCCCATTATTTTCTTCTTCATACAAAATTATCTGACTATTGAAAAATCGGCCCTTATTCTTATTCTTTTCCGTGTGAACTAATTATACAGCTATGACGTAAGGAGTCATAGAAAATATAGAGATGATGCCTAGGTCAAAAAAAAGTAGTTCTATTTAGTCCGTCAGTCAGATAATAAAAAAAATATTAAACTCGTATTTTTGGGTTTATCGTATTAATAAAAAAAAAATTGCATAAAACGCAATTGAAGTTGGGGAGTGGGGGTCGCTACGTCACAAGTATGCATAAAACTTACGTACTCATGACGTCATAGCACCTTTTAATCTACATTCCGGACAATTAAAATGTTTTTAGTCATCATCAGTACTTTAACCGAGAGTATATTTTGAAAACTTCAATGATAATTATTGTGTATTCGGTGCAAATTAACTTATCAAAGTGTGCCAAATAATTCACAACTCGTTGCATTTCAAACAACATTTTAGTTCCAATGTATCCGTTGAACTGTTAAAATGGTGTCAGCCATTAAATCAGAATGCAACATTTGTTCGAAAACCACATTGTAAAACTGGGTGTCGATTTAAACAACATGTTTAGAATAATAATTTATTTGTTTATCCATTTATTTATGATGCCTTGTTCTATCTAGCGATTCAGGTCCGAAGATCACAAAAGGTGTTGGTTACATTTTTTTTTTGTTAAAGATTATTTTGGGCGATTTAATAGTTTGAGAAACTTTTAATTATGTTGACCAGGCTTTATTAACAATGCCCCAATTATTTTCCCTCCTACTGGTAAACGCTAAAATTATGTCAAAAATTTGTGTAGGTACAGACGCGTAGACGCTAGCACATCAACCTACTCCAATCTGTCAAATTTTGCCAATCAACATTGAACCTTATTGTTTAGCGGTAAAGTTGAAAATCTATTGGCTGGCGTCTGTACATCGTTATTATCATTTTCTTGACAGCCTATACCAGTAGAGGGTTAGTCCATGAAATATCTATTAAGTACTTTTAACAACAGTTGGTCAAATAATGCTAATTACAAGAGATAAGGTATATGTGTATTACACAATTAATGGTCTTTACATAATAATATTTTGTTCTCTTTTTAAGGTACACATAGCAAAAGAGATAGTTTTTTTTACATTAGTTTAACAACGTAACGGCCTTTTCCCACGGCCGTCCAGTTCTGCGGGAACGGTTTTTTACTGGATCCCGCAAAAGTCATTGGTGTGTTCACACAAATATAGTTTACATCCTGTTTTTTGCTGTAGAGCAACGAACGGTTATTAGATTAGTCTTATAAGAAAATTCAGACGTCATGGATGTGAACACGCTTATGATATTATTTTGGTATTATCGCCACCGCCGCTGGTAGTGAATAAAAAGAAGATTTTGGGTTCACCCAATGCTGAAACAACGATCAGCATTGGTTACTTTTCGTAATCTTATGGGCGATTTGAGAAAAGATGAATCTAAATTTTTCAATTACCTTTAGATGTCCATGACCAAGTTTGACAAACTTTTAGAAAAAATTAAGAAAAAAAACAGGATACAAATACAAGTGGGAACACTTCCATTAAACTATAGGTGTAATTAAACTGGATCCTGTTTTTTACTGGACAACTGGATCCAGTTTGTAGTGGTAAAACCGAATGTCAAATTCGAACGGATCAGTTTTTTGCAGGATACTGTAAACAGAATACTCGTGTGATTGCTAGTATTGAAACCCATACACTAAAACTAAACGGGATCCTGCAAAAAACGGGATGTTGACGTGGGAAAGGGGCGTTAGACTGCTCGTCCTGTTGCATAGATTTAAGAACCAAAATGGATTGATTATTTTATGCAACGGCTTCATTGCTTCATTGTAGGTAGGTACGTGTGGACACTTAGAGTCAGATAACAACTTTTTTCTTTATAATATCATATTGTGGATGATAGGGACAAGTTTTTGATATAATTTAAATTATGGTAATGCAACTGTTTCTTATAACATAATAATTATATGTACATAGAACTTAATTTACTGGAATACTGGAATGGGATTAGAAATGGTGGAAATACACTTATTCTTGTATTTTACTTGCATGATTAGCAAATTAACAATAACTTTTTAAAACATTTTTTTTTAATCATTTGTTGTTTGTAAGAAGGTACGTAAAGTGGAAACTTAAAATAATGTATTTATAAGATATGTTAGGATAATTATAGTTACCTACGTATGCAATATGACATCAGAAGATGATAAAATCTGAATGCAGTTTGTTTGATAAGTCAAGTCAGTCAAAGTTGTTTATCAAATTGACACACTACGTCAATGCTCGTAATATAGCCATTTCATATAACTGTCAAAGAATAACAGTTGTTTGAAATGGCTATAATACGGCAAACTGTCAAACTGGTAAACTGTCAAAGAATTACAGTTGTTCGAAATGGCTATAATACGCCAAACTGTCAAAGAATTACTATAAAATGGCTATAAAACTGGAAACAAATTATCGGACGCGTCCGCGGACTTTTCCGTAAGCCGCGACTGATAGTCGCGGCTTATTTGTGTCTGTTAGTACATTTAGCACTACACTGTGCAAACTATCGGTCGTAAGTCGGCGGACGTCGACCGCTAACATCGTCCGCGACTTACGACCGATAGTTTGCACAGTGTAGTGCTAAATGTACTACAAGACACAAATAAGCCGCGACTATCAGTCGCGGCTTACGCGATAGTTTGCACAGTGTAGTGCTGGATGTACTATCCAGATACAAATAAGCCGCGGCTTACGGAAGCGTCCGATAATTTGTTCCCAGCTTAACATGGCAAACTATCAAACTGGCTAACTGTCAAAGAATGACAGTTGTATGAGAGTTGTGACGTATTATAAAAAGGATTTTAACACGGCAAAGTGACGTAGTGTGTTTATTTGATATGCAATTAATTTCCCTGACCGTATATTTTGGAAGAGTCTATTCCACTCCTGCATTATGATTATTAAAATAATCCTTTTCTATTGTTCTCTAAGTAATAGAAATAATTAATAAGCCAGTAGTTATGAAAAGCACTGTGTATTACTTGGATTCTTTGTCATTTTGCAATTTTTTTCTTACTTCAATAGGTGATCAAACATTTACTACCCTGTAAATCAGTAAATAAGTTGCTTCCCCTCGTAATGCATCACGTAATTAATTAACTAAAAGTAATAATGTATTCTGCTGAGAACGGTGACGCGTGGCGCCATCTGTCACAGGAGTTATTAACTACCGGTGCACTGTGATATATCGGACTAACATCCCCCAAAATAAGTGAATCTTGGTGTACATTATGTAGTTGTTTAATGGCCATTAGGGTATATCTTCAAGAGGGGTGTACAAAATCAATTAACAGAGAGGATTTCAAACAGAATTCTCCGACTAAAGTTAACTAACAACTGTCAAAGTAAACTGTAAAGAGTTGGCTGAAGCTTTGTTCACACTTCTCACGCAAGATACGATAAGTAAATGTTAAATGGTAACATCTGACATCTTGGCTGACAGTACCAACCACTCGGAAAATGGGTTGGTACCATCTGACGGCCAAGTCTAGCACCGCGCGCGCTCATTGGTCAAATCAAATGGCACGTGCTTCCTTGACTTCCCTGTTACACACTTCCGTCCCTTTTCACGAAATCACTCCACAGATTCAAAAGCAAACAAACACAACAAACAATACGAACGATAAACAATTTTTCTTTCTTTTTTTTTTTTTTTAGATTGCAGAAAAGTGAGAAGAAAGATGTTACACTTCAAAAATACTATGCTTTTTATCTAAATAATTATATAGACGGTCAAAATATATGGAACAGCAGATTTGTTTAATAAGGGACGAAAAATTTCAACGCTGATAGGTCTGGTGGTCAACGATGTAGGCACTAAATTCTTGGCAAAAGTTTGCGCATCGATGTCCCGGGATTACATAATGCAATACCTGTATATAAGTTTGGTGTGTACTCCAGTGATCCACAGTGGCATTGTGGAGCTGCATCTCAACCGATGCCTCACCTCGTGTCGTGCTCTCAGTGCAACAATACCTTCACTATGAAATACCTGTGCCAGACCAATGGTAAGTTCTGGTCGAAACTTACATACAGTGAAACCTGGATAACTGGGAAATTAAGGGACCTACAAATTTGTCTCACTTAAAGAGTTATTCTGCTTGCCCAGTATTTTAGATATCCTGGGATAAATAAATATCTATCTTATTTACAGAGGGTTATATTAATAGAGGTGAGAATATAGGTTATTTCAGTTATGGAAGTGCAAATATCATATAAATTACGTATTTTGCGGGTAGACCGAAAATTAGTAGACAAAACGGAAATGTGTCTGCACAGTCCGAGTTACAGAAGTAATACACTGACGTTATCTGAATTACAGAGGTCAATACCTAAAACATTAAAAGAAAACAATTTAGCAAAAGTATTCCTTAAAATATAGTCTCAGTAAAAGAAATAAAATACACTCGCTGTCTCAATTATAGAGGTAATTATAACGATAAAACCAAAAGAACTAATCCCAGATATAGGGGGTTGTATTGTCCTACTAACAGAGGTAATTCAGTGCCTAAGTGTCTGGACTTCAGCATGAGTTCCACCTTTGGAGGTTTCTCACATATCCAGGCCCCACTTAACCAAGTTATACTGTAGATATGTGGAATCACCGATACGGCGAAGAAGTGGGAGTCACTATACAAAAATCTAAATGTATTATTATAACTCATGCTTGGAAAAAGGAAATATTTCAAAATAACGTTGGAAATTAAAACAACGCAGACGGAATTTCTCAGTGAAATAATCATGTAACTACAGTCCTATGTGTGTTTGCAAAATAAAAACGCCAGAAAATCTGTTTGAATTAATTTTCAAAGTAAAACAAAGAAGAAAAGATTAAACAAGAGGCGAAAAATTCAAAAGCAAACTGTAAGAGACAACACATGGTATGGGATGATAATTTTAAATATTCAGAAAAGTATTGTCACCGACATCCATTCAGAGTTGTATCCGCCACGGATTCGCATTTAAAGCCGCATTTACATTAATAAAAAATCCTGTCTGTTGGTGTGCGACAAGTCTTTCATATGCTTACTTTTTGGGATGAGAATCTTGTGAATAATATACATCAAATTACGGTGTAGTTTAAGCTAACGTTTAGCCAAACGGTTGGTATAGGAAAAGGTAAGCAGTTTGAGAATTAGGACAATAGACAAATAAGGTAATTGATGTACCTTCATTATTATATCAGTTGACAGTGGAATGGAGTTGTGTAAAGTGCAGTAAACACTATTCTGTAAGTTTTAAATAAAATAATTATCACGTAAAAATTTAAGTTAGAATAAAATTGTTTATTAATTGTAATTAAAAAAATGTGGTTTAGTAAAGCTAAAATTAAAAAGAAATAGAATCTGGATACTTTTGGTATCGATAGGGGATCAAAAGTAGGTAAACGAACATAGGGGGAACAAAAGTAAAGCATTTACAATAAAAAGTTATTTCCTATCACAACAGGAGAAAAGCTCTAATGTCTGAAATACTGATATTTTATATCTAGTTCAGAAACATTATGTTCGGTCATAGAATAAAATTTCATAAATTATCACCATAATTATGTATTATTGTATATTTTTGAACAAATAAATAATTATTATTATTTACGAAAAGGCCAATCACTGCCTTCAATGATACACAACTAAAAACTGTAAACATTTATGTTTTGATTATTTTCACAAATTAACGCGGGAGAATCGTAAGGTGATTTGCAAATTATGAAAATCTGAAATGCATAAAATTAAATTTTTAACCTTTTCGAATAGTTACAAGTTTCAATAGCTGAATAGTAATTGCATCTGAAATGTAGGCCATTTCCATTTTATCCATTACATTCTGACATCATATTACACACGTATCCGGGTAACGGGTAAAGCTTTTATAAATATTCGATTATAACGGGTAATAATGTAATGTACCGATATCACGTCAATAGAATATTAATTTCCATAGCTACGGAACTCTCTCATCAATATCAATTTCGTATCCACTTCAAAACGTTCAATTAATTATGTTTGAAGGCGCTAAAATCTTGCATCGCATAACTTACAATATACTGGAATGAATACCGAAGTATTGTTTGGTTAACATTGTAAACATCCATACACAGTAATAACAGCTAACACAAATATTTCTCTACGTATAATCTAGTACTACAATAATTCCTAACGAAAGAATACAGTTTATTACATATGGGGAATGCACACAACATCTGTTGTTGCCAAACTCTTCTATTTCGAATTTGTTAATAATTTTGCGAACTTTATTGCTAAGCTTTTGTTCTGGTGTCGGGGGATAATGGATTGTTCTGTTTCTAGTTACGTTTTCGTGTTTGTATGCATTTGAATGTCTGTCGGTGGTGTATGTGGCGGTGTCTCGTTCATCTTCGTCATCCGACCTGTCAGCAGAACCGAATTGATTGTCAGGACCCTCTATCGGTGTTGAGTACTTGAACTCTTCTCTTTTGTAAGCAGGACTCGTGTTCTTCATTGTGGGCCCCGGGATTTCTGTGGACGAATTTACGAATGAAGTTGCTGTCAATATAGTCTCAAATTACTGAACAGTTTTAGTACTTGGTATGTTAGAAATGTAATAAATACCAAATAATAATAATAATACTTTGGTGCGGAAATAGGTTGAAAATAAATGCTCTCTTCAAGCTTTATTCTGTTTTACTAAATGTGCAATGAACAAAGAAAGACTTTGTCGAAGAATAAAGGTATCTGCACACAGCGGGCGGGGCGGGGCGGGGCGCGGCGTGGCGTGGCGGCGACGGGGCGCTGGCGTGACGGGAGCGGTCACACTGCGGGCGCAATCACGTCCCGTCCCGCCGCGAATTGAGAGAGAAATAATATAAATAAAGTAAAGAGTTATAAGTTCAAAGTAACTAAGTTAGTTAAAGTAACTTATAATTTATTAGTAACAACCTATAAGTTAAAGTTTTAAGCTTTAATACAATCTCTCAATTCTGAATGTAACCGTCACGCCCCGCCCCGCCGCTTCTGCCTTGTATTCACGCCCGGCGGGGCGGCGGCGTGGCGTGATGGTTACCGTCGCGCCGGGCGGGACGGGTCTGTGTGAAGTCGTCTGTAGTATCTAGTACATTACAACTGCTCAGCGTCACGTCACCGTCCCGTCCCGCCCCGCCCCGCCCGCTGTGTGCAGAGACCATTACTGAGCTTTCTTTCTTTATTTTTTTGACCTGAGTATGTTATATTGCAAATAAGTTATTTGACATTATCCTCTTCCTTTTTACGGTCTCGTACCTCAAAATAAAAAACGGAACTCTTATAGGATCTTTTCGTTGTCCGTCCGCCTGTCTGTCAGTCAAGACCCTTTTTCTCATGCAGGAACGCACGCGTCGAGGTATCAAATTGAAATTAATATAAAAAACGTAGATCTACGCTCGCTTAGAGTTCTAAAAAAATCAAGTTTCTAAGTCAACGCAATAAAAAAATACGGCCATTTATGGGCCATATTTTGATACTCGCAAAATAAATCAAAATCTTTTCGTTCACCTACCATCATAAAAGGCAGGAAGCAAGGTCCCACAGCACAAGTAAAAGAAAATGTTCTAACATTTTTCGACTACAAACTTACTTTTGCAGTTGAAGAACTGACTGTGACTTATAATATATCGATGTATTGGAGATATTTTTAATAAACTACATATTTAAGTTTATTCTTGGGATAAATAAAATTCGTCCCAACTACCCTTCATTGTTTTTTAAAATAACAATTAATATTAAAATCACAAATAATTTCAAACTCTTGCAAGTAGGTCTAAACGAGGAAAAGAGAAAATAACCCATTTTGGAGATTTAAAGGGTTCAGAGGATATTAACCCCCTAACACCCAACGTCATGCGAAAGACGCGGATTTTGCGAAATCCGTCAACACCCATTGTGCTGCGAAAGACGCAGTCCGCGCATGCTGATTCAAGCTCTATTTGTACTATGGATAGGGGCTAATATGGTCTGTGGTTAATTTTATTCTATGGAATTGGTAATATACTTGTCAAATAAATCGACTAAAACATCAAAATATGCAGGAACAACTCTAAAAAAAAGTAAAAATTGAACATTTTGGCACGACAAAATGGCGTCCGCGCAGGCGTGCAGCGCACTGCACTCCGCGTTCTATTTATTTGTTTTCTATTGTTTTTTAAGTGTTAATCGACGGGAAATGTTGTTTTTTAAATAATTAAGTAGTGTCGTCATCGTATATAGATAATATTTGCACTAAATAACATCGTAATTACCTATTACGGACCCATCAAAAAATGTAAACAAACTCGGTAATGAAAAAACGTGTTGTTGTGTAATTTTGAGTTTTGTGTGTGTTTTGTGTATGTAATCGCTGGTAAGTCATTTATTTTATATTCTATATTAGTTATTGCATAATAAAAATGCCATTTTTAAGCAAAAAATAAGAGTTCAATATTTTTTATCAACTAAGTAATGTTACGTAATGATACGGATACCTATTATTGAACTTTTTTAATTATTGGTGTTTTTATTTATTGTGTTTGTTCGTAAATAATGGTTTTGACCGATAGTATATGTATTCATAATGTATCCTGCGAAATTTCATGTGAATCGAACCAGTAGTTTTATTATAAATAATCAAAACAATGAACAAAGGAATTTCTGATAAGAATGTTTATTTATCAATACTAGCGTTCGCTTACAAAGATTCTAAGTATTATAAAAAATCCTTTGTCTAATCAGGTACCCAAAACCATTAACGATAAGACTATTTACGTAACAAAAAGCTCTCAGATTTTGTTTATGTTAGCGCGCTCTTATCTCCGACGCGCCGCGGGCGATCTCCGGTACTTAATGGTTTTTGCGGGCGGGAACGTTCGATGCTAGGGGGTTAATTATTAATTAAGAAAAAAAAAAAAACTTAACCAAAAAGAATTAATGGTGATTCCAATTAAAATCAGGGAATTTACTACCAACTTAAATTGTACGTATTTCAAATCACAACTGTCATTCTTTGATAGACTATGAAATGACTAAAGTGACGTAAGGTGTCAACCATACTTAACCATTATTTTTCCTGACGGTACCAAATGGCATGTTTGGTGCAACATGTCCAATGTTTGTCGGTAGTAGACAAGTTAAGTCGACACGCCTTTAGCGCCATGCTACTCTCGCATGAGCTGATAGCAGTGTTCATCATCTCAATAATATCTCTTTTAAAGCAAATAAAGTAAGATCATCTTACCATATAGCCTGATGACGCTATCGACTTCCCCCAGCGAGTTCTTGGCGACGCACCTGTACCCGCCGACGTCAGCAGGCATCAGGCGTCGCACCGTCAGCGCCATGCGGCTCTCGAATGAGCTGACAACGGTGTTCACCACCTCATATTTACTTGATGATATCACCATCTCATCTGAAGGAGAAGAAATTGGTGTAATTACTGCAGTCAGTCATAAATACTGAAATGAAATGAAAATAAATTGTTTATTCTGTAGATAGGATGTTGGAATCACTTTTACACGTCATATTAAAAAATATGTTACAAAAATTAGCTAGATGAGTTCGGCGTTTCCAATGATCCAATCTGACTACTCTGAGAAGAAAGGCCGAAACAAACTCAGAGGTCACAGTCTCTTTTAAAGTCCAGACATAATCTTGGTCAGGCCATATATTATGAGGACCATGTAGATTAGTGTTTGAAATGGTCTTTTGAGAATAAATCACACAGATTGGAGTGGACCTGTCCAGTCAGTGCTAGCATTTCTCTACTAACGGCATTATCACACGGAGATATCGTTTGCACGGTGTTATTGAGGAGATCTTTCAAATTTATTTTTGTTCATTCAAGTATTGTGATAGTTGCAAAAGCAATTGAATAATTTTCTTCTGTGTTGTTAAATGAAAAACTTAAGTTCTGAAATCAATTACTACAATATCTGTTTTGGTAGAACGAAACAAAATAAATGATCCCTGTAAACAACAATGGTGATTATCCTACTCATCTTTAACGCCTACAATGGCAGTAAAACATAGTTCGGAACTAATTCAAAAGTTTAAAAAGAAACCCTAATGGTAAGCCGTAAAGCAAACGTTATAATTCACAGCAAAGTCTAAGAAACTTAGGGCAATAAACTGTTGAATGCAAAAAGAAAACAGATTCAAATAATACAATTTTACTATCTCAGAGCAAAGCAAAATAGTTTACTGTAAACTTTTTCTTTCAGTTCAGCGTGAAGAACTCATAAAAAGAATTATTACGTCTTCAGTTTTCTTTTACTTGACACTCCATTTCATGAATATTTTCGCGAGTATAAGAAAGCCACACAGTTTTCATACAATAATCTATTACACAGAATTACACGCAACCGTAGCTTTGCGTTGAAATATGATACAGCACCGAGATCCCAGTTATTATTCCGAAATACATTTGAATTGTAAGACAAAATACGTGTGTTATTTCGTGAAAAATGCGGAATCCCCTTAGCTCGCGTACATTTATATTGAATCCAGCTGTGGCAAACTAAAGTGTTTACCAGATAAGGTAAACAATGTCCCAGTTGTCCCTCACAAAATTCCGTTGCAGGGGAAACGATATTTTTCAAGAAGCTCCAAATCGCCGACATTTCCTGGTAGACCCCTTTAGAGAGGTGGCCCAAACAATCCCTACATTGCGGTACGTAAGTATGTCGTTCGCCGCCTCCAAGCAGGCTGTGGTAAGCCTCTCCCGCCTGTTGTCCGCGAATGATAAAGCGACTAGCCTTCTTTCGAAAACACTGCACCGCCGCCGTCCTGTTAAACACTCCTTTCAACCGCTCCATTTTATTAGAACCAATAAAATATCCCCGCACTATTAACACCGTCCAAAATATTTACACAATATTTAACATCACAATTTAGAAAGGCATTAATTTAAGCTTCGTCGCCCGCTATGAACTTTATAAGGAAACGATAACACCAGTAACGCCTTTCTTAATCTTCATTCCGATCGAAACTTCGGTTTGTTTACTCTCCAGTGTGCTTCGACTTTACGACGTGCGGCGAAGATGGCCTTCAGAGGAAATTACTCGACAATCTCGAAGTCTACTCGTTTCATTATAACAAGAAATTTCATCTCAATTAATGTCTAAAATAACACTGTAACACTCTTAATTACGCTCGAGTGAGGCCTGCTTAATTAACACTTACATGTCAGCCACCCTAACATAGATTGATGACAAACGAAAATGACGATCCTGTAGTGTTACCCTTTGGGGCTGGTTTGGGAAGCGGGCCGCAGCGAAAGCGCCAGTCATTGGGCGCAAGTTGGAGGCCTAACAAAGGGCTGTGTACGCCGCCGGCCGACAATGCCCCCATGGATCATAACGCAGACGTAAAACAACTTGTGACCTTAATGCGTTTTAATAATTAGCCCTCGACGCTGTATAAATTGTCGACTGCCTCCGCAGAATAAATATACTGAGTTTATTTTGGCAAACAAGCTTGTGTTTTCATAGCAAGATTTATTTGTAAATCACAATTCTGTGAATATTTCTATGAAACTAATGTATTTTGTAAGGAGAACGCGAACTGCTCTTAACTTGTGTTCTCTTGCAAATTAACAGAACAAGTCCTTGAAACCCGTTAAAGCCTTGAAAGTTAGCATCATACTCTTGACTGGTTTCCTTTGTGTCAGTCACTCGGCGTACTCGTACATAAAACGCGAACTTACTAGCTACAGCCTCACCTCGCAACATTATAAAACAAATGCATTTCCACGGTATGTTTTACACTAGTTATAAAGTATGCATTATGTTCTCCAACTTGCACAGGTAGATAATATTGAGTTGTGTGAATGGCAAGAGTAACAGTATCGAGCATTCGACAGAAGTTATCATGACTGTTACTGGTCTCCCTTGAGGTTCTCAGAGAGCTGTACGAAGCCACGTAATGGACTAAGCGAACAAAGCACTTGTGTGCTAAAGGCGACCACAAACCATGGTTGGTAATGAAATTATGTGTAACATAGGAGCTACTTATTACTGAGATACGGCTAGCGGGTAAATGGGTGAACGCAGATCTATTGCCAAACTAAATTTAGCTTATGTATTAAGGCCTGATTGTAATGTAAATCATAGTAGTTGGAAGACTTAAATATGGGTTTCTTAAGCACATAATTGTATAAATGTATGTCAATACGACTAAAACCTGGAAATAATCAGAGTGACTTTTTTTTCAATTTCATAATGTAATCCTAACTAATATTATAAATGTGAATGTGAGTTTGTTTGTTTATTCGTTTGTTTGTTACGGTTTCACACTAAAAGGCTGAACAGATTTAGATGAAATTTGGCACATGGGTAGACAATGAGGCAGATTAGGATACTTTTTATCCCGATATTTCTCCAGGATCGAGACTTATGCGGACGAAACCACGGGGCACAGCTAGTAATTTTATAAGTAACTTGGAATACACAGTGGGCAATATGGCGGACGGTTTGTTAAAAGTCAAATGTGTGTATAACACAAGTTAGATAATCAAACCTCAGCATTACCACAGTTTGCAAAAAAAGGAAGGCATAGAGTAAAAAAAAATACACCCATATTTTAGTTCCTGAATGCTATCTACAGGTTACTTATACAGCATGTATCAGAAAGTAAAAATGTATGAGATGACTGATGATTTTTTTGCAATTACGATGTTGATCCCATGGAGAAAGTTGCTCAGTTTGATGGCCTGTGCCACACCCTTAACACTTTGAAGGACACTAAACGAGACACAAAAGAAGTTTTATTGTTATGACGCATAGGGCGTTTAGTGTCCTTCAAAGTGTTAAATATGACCACATCTTTTTGATACATGCTGTATTATCTCAAGTACCTGGGCGACCGAGCTCTGCTCTGAAAAAAGAGCATGCTCATATAATAGTATAGGAAAGTGCATACTAATTCCATGTATAGTACAAACTAATTCCATGCTGCCATGATAGTACATACTAATTCCATGCTGCAATGACTGTAGGTACTTACTAATTCCATGCTGCCATGATAGCAGGTAAGTACTTACTAATTCAATGGTGCCATGTCATTATTCTAAGGTCATCGTGTTCTAAACTTTGGGCGATCGAGCTCTGCTCGGGTAAAAATACGGTGAAATATTTTTTTTTCACCCCTGAAAACCTTTATTGCAACTTTCATCGCAATCGTTAGAGCCGTTTTCGACAACGTGATTACAAATATATATAAATATGTGCATTATACAGGTTGGACCAAAAAGTGACGTCATAAAAAAAAAATTAGATTCCTCATGTCCAGGGATATCCGAAAATATCCCATGTATGCTCCGCGATTTTTTGTAGTTTTGAGTTATTATTTTTTTTGTATTTTTTTTTTGAGTTTTCTGCCGGTGGACCTACAAAAATTCATATCTTTTTTATAGTAAGGGTTTTCAATTAATTTTTTTGCGATCATATCGTCTTGAATGTTACTTTCATACGTAAAATAATAAACTTGCTAACATTCCTGCAAGTTACTCAAAAAAGTATCGATAGCAGGAATTTAAGTTTTTTGTGGTAAGACATATTTTCAACTTCAATTTGAAAATACAAAAATTTGGTTCCATATAATATTCTAGCTGATTTTAATACTATGCAGGTTCCTAAGCTACCCAAAAAATAAAAAAGATAGTACTGAACCTTCGGTACCTTCTATTATTCGCAGTAATAGGCCTTCAAAGGTGGATAGGCTAAAAATCCTTTTATGCTTTAAATAGGCGGTCCGAATGGCGACGTCATAAAAAAAATTTGATTTCTCATGCCCAGAGGTATGCAATAATACCCGATCTATGTTCCGCAATTCTTGATAGATTGCGAGTAATTTTTATTTTAAACTTGTAAATGTTATGTGAACCGCTTAAAAATAATTCTGTCCTTATTTTTACAGGGCTTTTTTACATTATTTTTTGCAATTTTCATTGGTATGGAATATTCTTTCAGCCATGAAATAATCATTTTCCTATCATTAATTCAAGATGCAAAAACTTTGATCGAAAACGAGGAATTTACGTTCGAGTGATACGGAGACGAAATTTCACATTTGAATTGATTCTGCTGAATTGGGTATTTTTAATGATCCCAGCTATTACCCAAAATAACTTGAAATATATGAATTTTTGAAGCTTTACCGGCAGAAAACTTAAAAAAATAATAACTCGAAACCTACAAAAAATCGCGGAACATACATGGGGTATTTTCGAATACCCCTGGATATGACGAATCAATTTATTTTTTATGACGTCTCTTTTTGGTCCACCCTGTATACAAATATTGCTCATTTAATAAAATGTAACATTCATAAAAGCTAATCATAACACAGATGATTTATCACGTTCACATTTGTCTGTGACTGAAATGAGAGGTCTGGTATTACTAGTGTAACTTAATTAATATAGTTATGTACTTGCTAATGTACTTGTTGTACTTCTAAATTAGTATTATGTAACTCTTTGCATATGTTAGAGCACGGTTTGATGGAATGAATGTGCCTTTATGAAACAACAACTGATATTAATTTTCGAGCTTTTGGATTAGTCTGGTTAAAAGTTAAAGTTATCGAGTGTATTAGTTGCAAGTCAGCGTTGTTTGTGAAAATTGCTTGTTGTGTAATGTTTAATTTTCATAAGACCTTGATTATGGATACGATAGAAAGTTTTAGGAGTTCCATAGATCGTTGTGTTTGTTCAAAGACCTGTAAAGAATTATCCTAAAAAAACTATTTAAAGTGGCTACATAAAAAGTAGTGAAGTTATAACGGTCCCGAGCTAGTAAGAAATCATATCCTAGATTCATCAAAATTTCATAAACAGAAAAATCCGCGAACATAAAAAAGAAACTTCTCCCTTTATTACGTCATACATTCCCACTGCGGATGAGAGCCAAGCATAATGTGGAACTTAAAATTTCCAGAAGCTCAAAACCCAGTCCCATTGAAAATTAACCCGTAAATTTCGCGCGACAAGTGCCGAATGGGGAACTTTGCGAAACCGCCGACGGCTCTGGGCGGGGGCGGGAACGAATGAACGAACGAACGGAACGAAGTAACAGCCACGAGCTTCATCCAGCTCATTACTTCACTGTGTGAATGGAAACTGATTTTGATACGTCATATTTGTGGGCAATCTGTGTGTTTAGTTAACTATGGTGTTGCGCTGCCGCGGTTAGGGGGTTAGAAGGAGATCGATCGTTTTCATTAGACCTTTAATTAGTTTTAATTAATTTTATGATTATTTAGTTAAAATGTTTCTTTGTCTTCACTACATCTCGTCGTCCCAATACCATCATTTTATTTCTCCAACTGAGCTGGCCCGTGGAAATCATGCGGAAAACAGCACAATAATAACGGATAAATATTAAAGATACTAGAGGAATTTTCCTATAGCATTGTTTTACCGTGTTCACATCTGCCAATAACATGATGCACAATCTTTTGCAAAGTCAGGATCACTGTTCACAACTCACTGATTCGAAATGTACAGAATTATAAAAACAATTGCAATGTTTCCAAGCTAGATAAATATACTACACAACATTTATTTGCCTGACGCGCAATCATTCTTCTTGAATATCATAATAATAATGATTTTGTTCTTTCATATTACACCTTTCCTTAATATCAAACGGAATTTCAGAGAAGAATTTATTGTTTTATTACGTACCTTAGTTACTTCGGTTTATTTTACACCCGGATAAGTGTTAATGGATTTTTCACAGTGGATATCATGTGGGATTTTATACCGGTGGTAATGTTTTCTACTTTTCAATGTGGAACACATTTGGGTTATACGGCTGTGTTACGAGCTCTCGGTCGCGTGACGGAGCCGATTATTGAACCAGGATCTTTGTCATTTTAGTATGGGAAACGCGATTCAAATTATGCTATCGACTCGTTTATAAAGCGATATGTCATAGTAGCTTTGGGGGGTTGCGGGACTAGCAGATGACGTCACGTAATCTCCACATTTCTTATGTCATCATTCTGCGCGTTGCGTGTATTATCGCGTCGACATGTAGGTTGCATAACAAGAATCAATGCCAGATGGTTTTAACAAGGACGACTGATACTGACGTGGATTTGTACTTGTGTATGTTGTTGTTTACATTATGTAAGCTGGATCTTTACTGTTGGATCCACAAAAACAATTACTTGTTGTCTGTAAGAAATCAGTTACTACTTGGAAATTCCATACAGGTAATACGTTATTGGAAACCATCTAAGAAGCTTATATCTCGTGACATAGGTACTTGCTACATCCAGGGAGTGATATTTGTGAGAACGTTAAGAGGAAACGCGGATACGTGGTCGTAGGCGTTTTTAAATTCTAGAATAAAAAAAAAATAAAAAAAATATTTTGATCGCGGAAAGCGATAAGGCCGCCAATTGTATATTTTGTAGTGTCAACTTTATATTTTTTGTTATGTATTTTTGTGGTGTACAAGAAAGTACTTATATATAAAGAGAGAGAGAGAGAGAGAGAATTCTTAGAGATTTCTTTAGAAATAAGCATCACCTTTGTACGTATTTTTCTGTTCTTTTCTTCTTGTCTGTTTTTAAATGTGTGTACATATTAAATAAATAAATAAATATTATAACGCCAAAAAACTACACAGACATGGCAGTGGTAGATATTATACATTATTACAAAACTTAAAAAAAAATGGATTCGTATCATTAACCATGCAGAGAACAGAGGAATACGTCGTTTCAGTATGAAATGCCATCGACCACGTGACCGTGTTTCCTCTTAAGGTACACTCAGGGATCCTAAAGCAAGGACCAGTCTGCTTTTCCTACTGAAATTTATTAAACTTGGCTAGGTAATGAAGATAAGCCGTAAGTCGCCAGAAAACAAACATTCCTAGACTTCAGAAATTCTTATAAATATATGAATTTAGAGATATCTCGTAAATAAAACTCCTCGCCCACATCAACATTAACTGATAAAGACCATTCGAATGACATCTTCTAATATCAGTAGCACATAAAAAGATTTATGCGAAAACTCTGCGTCTGTTAAGAATTTTATATGAAATTCAGGAGAATCCTGCAGAGACGGAGTCCTTCCACACCTCATACATGGCAATATGAATAAAATATGGATTCATCAGTTGAATAAACGAACATTTCGTGCTCGAATAACGTTGTTCGCACGGAGTGTGTAATGATCACTTGAGTTCCGTCAAATATCCCATGTTTGAGGGCACATCTTTGAATCATTGTCATTCTGGGTGAGAATTTTAAGGTGATTGCTTCTTCTGGATGAGATTTTTAAGGTGATTGCTTATTGTTTCGTGTTTTCATAGCGTTTTTTATGAACTTGTGAATATATCGTTGTACATTAGAGTCGTGTAAAGGTTAATGGGATGTGTGTTATGGTTTATGAAGACGAATAAAGGTAGGAAAGACAAAATTTAAATATTGGTTTGTTACTGTAAATGAAGCTTATTATAATGCTGTCGTCATACTAAAATTCATTTCGGTAATAGTCTGTTCTTGACCGATATTTTTTTGTTGTTTTATAACAACTTCTTTTCGAAGATGATACAATGACATGTTCTTATGTAAGGTATGTCTTTATGTAGACTTGAGATTTTTAGCAGTTGATGACAATGATGTATAACGTAATGTGTAACGTGTTTAACGTGATTATATTTAAATCTATTGTGTTTTATTGTATTGTTCTACTCGAGTAATTTTTTTTTATGCACGTAATTCTGTGATAATATATAATCTTATTTTTCTTTCTTTCTTTTCGTTTTCTTTTATTATAAGAATAACATCAAAATACCATTGCAAACACCAATCTACATGGTTTTCACATAATCTGGACCCTAATTGCGTAGCACACAATCAATCACAATCTGTTTCATTTTGACAGTTCAACAACATTTAATGTTTGTGTTGTTTCATCTACGTTGTTGAGCAGACAAATTTTGAGGACATATGAATCAATGGATTAGCAATTTCCTTCAAAATGATTCAGATTATGATTGATCGTGTGTTACGCAAGGGTGATGTCCACCAAGTTTATATCTAGACTTTAAAAGAGACTGTGACTCTGAGTTTGTGTCCGCCTTTCTGCTTAGAGTAGTCAGATAGGAAACCTCATCTAGTTTTTAAATAAAATATGATTGATGTGTAAAAGTGTTTGTACAAACCTACTCACAGAAATAATATAATTTTTCAGTTTTTGTTTCCGTCCCTAAAACTAAACATTCCACCGTATTACAGGAAGTAGGTATTTTAATATTTCCCTTCCAATATTTTATTACGTATACCAACGTACAAACAGTATTTGTAGCAATGTAGTTCTGTTAGTAAGTCGTCGGTCGGCTTGGCCGCTTAAGCAGAAACTTACCGAATCAAAAGCTTGACTGGAGTTGGTGGAATGTTTGCACTGCCAGTTAACTTGGTGTGTTGCCTTAAGACTTATGCTAAGATAACTAGAGTGCTACAAATTGTGTGTAGCTTTAGAATATATGTTACATCGATATATTTGATTTTGTAGACCGTTTAGAAAATTATAGTTCGTTATCTTCTATATCTATATAGGAGCCGCACGGGTCGATTCATTAGGGTAAGCTACGCTTGCCGGGGTTGGTCAGTGGATGGGGGACCATCTTTACATACCGAGACTCCTCCGTACCTCGGAAAGCACGTTACGCCGTTGGCTGTCATTCGTGGATCTTTGACAGTCGTTACGAGTCGTCAGAAAAGTCAGTTCTTTGAAAAAATGCAATGAATTTTGAAACGATTTTCATCATCACTTACCTAGAGAATTTATTCAATGTGTACTTATTTTTTTAATAATAAATATTATACTTAAATTTAAAATTAAGAAATCTTGTTATATCAAGTCATAAACCGTACAAAGCTGGGGCGGGTCGCTAGTTAGAACATATTACGTTACATCAATATAATTGATTTTGTGGACCGTTTACAAAATTATGTTTTGTTATTTGTGACCAGAATACCTGCGAAACGCAGAGTTATATACGTAATTTTAATTCATATTCTTTGTGGCACCTTTTTAGGTCATGAGTCTGAATATCAAAAATATATCGCCTAGGTCTTATGGAGAGGCGTGGAAATTTATCCGCTGTTACAATGTATATGGCATATGGATCAAGTGACAATAATACGTTTTGGGCGGCGAATATTTTAATCAGCAACCCTTTTAGAAGACTTTTAAAGTTCTGCCATAATTTGTTGATTTATTTAAATTACAAAGTGATTGGATACATCTCTTACATTAGATTTATGATATGAACACATCGTTGTGTTATATGTATAAGTAAACCAGCAGAATGCTCACTATATCAACAAGTAAACACCGTATTATCCAATTGCTGAGCAAGAGCCTTCTCATAAACTCCACTACGCTGAACACAGAACAGCCTTCAAGAAAGTCTCATAACCTCCACGTAGTCTTTTACGACATATTTCTAATAGTTATTTTTAAAACACTGAACTACATAAAAGCTAATGGCAGCGTTGGCGATATCGTACATCCTTAAGTGATAAATTATAAAGGCATTGTTGGACGTTCACGGAGAGAGTCGTAAATGGTCGTGTCCAGTCGTTCGGAACTAATGAGCATTGTCTTATTTCACCACAATAGGTCACTTTTCTTAAGACTTAAACCCGACGCACTCGTAAATTAAAACTTAATATCTCATTACTTGCAAGCGTTACCCCGCCCCGGTTTGGCTCGAGCCAAAAAAGTTCAATTACAAGCAGACTTTCTTCATTTTACGTCTCGTAGTGTATCAATGTCATTGCATTTTTTCGTTTGATGGTCATTCACATTTTCCGCTTTCATTGTTTTTTTTTTCCTTTTGCGTGTCTGTTTAATAAAGCGGTAATTTTTACGCGTTTTTAATGTTTTTTTCTTCGTTATTTTTTTATGTGTAACATCTTTCCTCTCGGTTTCCTGCAATCTGTGGGTGTGGTTACGTGAAAAGGGACGGAAATGTGTAACAGGAAGCCGGGCGCGGTGCTAGTGTTGGTCTTCAGATGTTACCAACCCATTTTGCGCCAAGATGCCAGATGTTACACATCTTAATTATGCGCTACTGTAAAGCTCGCTCGGTTTTTTTTTGTGTGAAAATCGAGAGTAACGTTGTCAGGCGGAAAAATAACAGTTATGGATATTAAATATTTTCCCTTCACTTTAATGTCACTCGAGGAAAACCTATCTTCTCTTTTAATTCAGAGCAAAATAAAAGTGATATAAATAGCGTAACTATAGAACAACTACCCAATTAACCATACTAAATTACCCCTATTACCTGTAACTAACTACCCACTTTTTCACAAAAAAGTACAAAAGTAGACCACTCAGCGGAGTTACTATAAAAATAAATCTCGGTCGTAATTAGCAACATTTCCTAAGTGATGTCGTGCTAAATTACTTGTGCAATTGCGATTAAACTCAGCGTTTTAGAGGTCACTTGCGTGCCGTTGCCATAGTAACCGAGGATCGTGGTCCCAGAGGAACACTAAAGTAAGCTGGACACGACAACAGCGTCTTAGTAACACAGCACAATCTGTGTTATTTAACGGCTTTAGATAGGTTCAGTTTGTAAATAAATATTTTTTTGGTATTTTTTGTATGATTTTGCCGTCGTTTTCCCATGGGGTAAATACATTATTTTGGAATTACGGTTTTTGCTATCTCCATACGCCCTTAGATTGTTTATTTAAAAGTATATTCTGACCTATATCCTATACTATTTAATGAGCAATATCTTTTTATTTATATAATTCTTCGGTACGTGTGTTTGTCACATAACTACTCATAAACGGCTGCACCGATTTGGATGAAATTTTGTGCGTATATTTGAGTGAGTCTCTGGATGGTTTGAAAATACAATTAAACCCGGTAGGTGACGCTGTTCGGGCAGGACAACGTCTGCCAGGTCCGCTAGTTTGTATATATATATATTTGTAATCACGTTCTCGAAAACGGCGCTAACTATTTCGATGAAACTTGGAATATAGGGGCTAGATCGATAGAAAAACGATCTAGCTAATTTTCCCAGATCTTCCCAGATTTTTCGTTTCGAAATTCGTTTCTTTTATTTTCGCTCAGGTACTCCTATAGGATTAAATGAGCAATATTATGTATATACAGACGTTATCGGTAACGGCTCTATTTCAATGAAAGTTGCAATATAAGGGTTAAGGGGTTACGGGGACGAAAAATCGATCTAGCTAAGTTTCATATCTGGGAAAATTTGTTTTCTCTATTTTCACCCGAACAGAGCTCGGTCACCCAGATACTAATAATGAAGCATGAAAGACTCAGGAGCACGTCATAATAAAAACCTGCTTCTATTTTCATACGCTAGTAATTATAGACTAGCTAGAGGCATTTTGTGTAACTAACGCTTCTATTATTTACAAAAACACATAACGACTATAACCTCTCACTGCCGAAGACGAAAATTCACACAAAGAATAAAAATGTTTTATTTCTTGACAAGTTAACTTGATTAATCGTAGTGCCAATATCTTCTAACCGTCGAAGTCAACGCGTATCCCATAGAAGTTAGTAGTAGGTACCATAGTTAGTAATACCATAGAGACGCGGGTTTAGTTGGAAGGTATTTCTACATTTTGATTTATGCTGTTGCGATACTTGCAATAAATAATGTAGTTAAAAGTTAATTTCACGAGAAATGTCAGATAGGAAAGCTATTTGCCTTCGATAATCCTTTTTTTCCCACGACCATCATCTGCCTAGCCTTTTCCCAACTATGTTGGGGTCAGCTTTCAGTCTAACCGAATGCAGCTGAATACAAGTATTTTACATGGAACGACTGCCTATATGCCCTCCACATCCCAGTTACTGGGTAATACGATACCCTTTGGTAGAACTGGTTGTCAGACTTTCAAGCTCCTGACGACCCGTAACTACTTACTTACGGTATGTAAATATGGTCACCCATCCACGGACCAACCGCGGCAAGCGTAGCTTAACCTGATGAATCGACCCGTGCGGCTGGTATTACTTAACCACGAGACCCTGTTTTACCCACGACTGCTACCAGAAAAAAGAAATAGGAAAAGCCTAGGCCAGTCATTCAAAGCGTAATCTTATATTTTGAATTGTTTCTGGTATTTTTTCACATTGTTCTCACATAATATCTATAGAATAAACAAGAATAATGTACCCTGGATTTTGTAATTATATCTTTATTTAAAAGAGTGTCCTGGGAGTTTCTTGCCCGTTCTTCTCCACAGAGATCTACTTTTTGAAATGGGCAACTAGCTTCAACTTTCTAACTAATTGACTGATTCTTTGACAATTCAAAAGTGCCTGTAAATGGTTTAATTGAAATAAATGCTTTGAGTTTGAGTAAACTCATGCTACCTTGAAATTTTTCACAAAAGTCGGGATCACAGACTAGGTTAACTAACGAAGGGCGTTCCCGATAACCCGCTATAGTATAATAGCGTCCATACATGCTTAATTTTTTTTTATTTTTTTTTATTTACTAAAATTTTCGCAAATATGTTAAATTGGTACGTGAAAAAAACACTGTTCACGCGCACTTGTCTTACATAGTAGTAATATATTTAATTATTTTATTTCAATGTTTACATATCTCGGGACCATGGGGTCCCGGTCCTTTGGAAGGCGTACGAGGGGCCGAAGCCAACTCGCAGAGGCCCCTTAGACAATTTTAAATGGAATGAGGCACCAACCGACGATTATCCCTGTATGCACTATGCAAGTGCACCCAAGGACAACCCCCGGTTGGTGCAGGACTATTGCAAAAAATGAAAACAAAAAATATTGGGCTATGGGTTTTAGTGGCTATAGTGGATTGGTTACTTAGAACTATGGAAAGACTATGGCCCCTGCCTGACCAATATTTTATATAAAAAAACACAGGTAAAATAGCAGGGGGTGACTTGCACACTCAATAATGGGCCCCCGGAAACGGTCGCTAGCACAAAGTGTCGAAGCGACAAGGGGGCAACATGTCTTGAGGTGCTTATGAGGAGTGGAGCGGTATTCCACGGCTATCAGGACAATCCCGGAAGTACGGTCAAGATCCCTACCAGCATCTTACTGGAATACTTCCTTCCTCCGAGCACGTTTGCTCTTGCGAATCTCCACTCAAGCCGGCCAATTAAGGCAAGAATGAGGTGGGAGCTTTGTTCCTCGTCAGTGTTCACTAATTATTTTATATTATTATGATATTATAATAATATTTTTATTGAATTTTTTATTCGTAGGTACCTAATATTTTGTTTAGCATTGTATGAACGCTATATTATTGCGGGTTTATGGGAACGCCCTTCGTTAGTTAACATACTGTTACATAACTAGAAGGAGCAATACAGAAAGATTTTTGGAAATTCATCCCCTTAAGGAGTTAAATAGCGGATGAAAGTTTGTATGGAAATTCGTATTTTTTCCCAATGGGAAATTCTATCAGGTAAATGACTTGTTTTACAATAAGTTATTTATGTAGGTACCTTTGGAAGCTATTTTCTAGTCTCTAATGAAATTGTTGAAAGGACTCCAAATTAATCATGTCCACAAGCTCTATAAACAAAGCAACACTGACATCACGTGAGCATTTGCAAAATTTTGCTCTGCATTTGTGTATTTATTACGTCACAAATGCACAGTGGAAAACTGTAGAGTTGAGATATAGAAATAAATAAACAGATCCTACCATAAAAGGATGATGCAATTTAGTCAAACAGAAAATATAGTTTGAATTTGTGAAAAAAGGAGCGAAGTTTATGCAATAAAAATCACTATCATATTAAAGAAAAATAAATGAACGATGGATGGACTATGTGAAAGATGATGACTAGATAGGGAGTGACTACCGAGATGACGGCTATTAGAGAAGTGTGAAAGAAAAACAAATGTTGCGCCGACCACAAATAAATTGGAATAATGGCAGGAGAATGATGATTAAAGAAAAATATTACACGTCCTAATTATAGCTACCATGGCGAATATTATCATATTTCAAGTAATATAATTTCAACATTTAACCGTTTTTACAAGTCAAATGAAACATTTCTAAAACAAAGTTAACGAAATCCCGTCTAATTATTTGAATTGTACTGTAACAGTTTCAGTTGGATAACGTAGTTAAAACCTTTCGAAAATTAAATAAAACTGGTTAAACAGTGAAAGTCAAAGTAAATTTTCATTGCTGTGGTTTTGAAGCTTCAATCTTGCGAAGTTCGCAAAAAATATTATCAGGTACGCAAATTGGTTAAATGGACTATAAAGATGAAATAATTTTCTTGATAAAATTACTTAAGGGATCGGAGTGTATTTGAAGAAATACTTACTTGAATCTCTAACCCAGTAGTTGATAGACTTTGGCGAAGACTCGACGTAGCACTCTATGGTGACGTCAGTGCCCAGCGGAGCACCCACCAGCTGGTTGGGCACTTGAATCACCGGATGAACTAAACAAAATGTCAACATAAAAAAAACCTTATTATCTAATTAACATTTAAAATCCACAAAAGTAACACGTTGCAAATGCAGAGAGCAAATTTTGGAAGAGTTTGTTTAAGAAAAGTAGACTAATAATATTAAAGTTAAATCTTGCATAAAAGCGAAATGTCCGCTCGAGTTGACGCGAAGGCACAAACAGTCCCTTACAGCCAGAAAATAATTAAAAGCTACTACTCGCTGACATTAAATAACACCATTAATAACAAGAAACCTCTGAAAGTTGCCGAGATAAACAACAATTACTACGAATTTGGGAAAGACCTATTTCGTCCTCCGAATGAGGCTGGTCCTAAAACATTTTTTTGGGGGAAAAATATTCGACTCCTAAGAAACCTAATTGCTACTTTGGTCTTGTTATGTTTTTCAAGGGTACATGGATTTACTGGAGCCTCCTAAAGGTCATTATTATTGTTTGTAGGATGTATTTAAGGCTGGATTAATTAAATAATCGTGTTTACTTTTTTTGCAACTGACAAACTAACACAACACCAGTTTAAGGATTAGTCAAAAGTGTCAAGGACAAAGACAATACAGAAGAATAAAAGTAAAACTTTAATGTAGAGAACGTAAGTATACACCGTGTTATTTTAGTCGTCTTACAAAAGCCGCCCACTTCATGTATCCAATCACTACTACACATCCATTAAAATAAAAACGTTTTCCATTAAAAAAAAAAAACAACCGACTTCCAAAAAGACACTACAAAGTCTGTAATTTTGGTAGTCAATTGTTTTTTTTTTTTTTTATGGAAAACGTTTTTATTTTAATGGATGTGTAGTAGTGATTGGATACATGAAGTGGGCGGCTTTTGTAAGACGACTAAAATAACACGGTGTATAAAACCAACTTACAATGTACTTTGATAGTGATCCTCTTGCTTACGGAGGGCGGCACTCCGTTGCTCGCGATGCATAGATATGCACCCATATCCGAGCGAGATATTTTCGTTAGTGTCAACACCTCTTTCTCGTACATGGCAACTATGTGGAAAATATAATCTAAATAAATAACCGAACTCCCGAAGATTTGGTGAATGGAATAAATGAAATATTCATATTACATTACTCGGTTATGTAAGCCCTTTACACGGAAATGTGAATGTCAAGAGAGAGTATACAACATTTTTGAAGAATGTCACACATTTTTGTACTGTGATATTTTTGATCATTGTAACAAGATTTGTATGGGGTTAATTCTTTTCTCTTGTGACAGTACAGATCGTCACAAAAATAATTGCAATCATATAATTTTTATTTACAGCGAAATAAATACATATTATTTTACATAATAATAGTATCAAAATAAAAATAATATGTATATGTATAAAAAAGATGGGGAAGGAATCATAGGGATAATCGAATGTCGCATAAAACAATAATTACAAAATCAACGAGTTGTATTTAGTATAACATTACACACAACTCGTTGATTTTAGAAGAAAAGTTAGTTATAACTTAACCAAAGAACATTACAAGTTACCTATATCCTAGATCTATTAGGCTCCAAGAATACCTTACATACCTTTAGTTTTACCACCATTAGGATCCCTGATAACAATATCAGCGCCATCTTCTCTCCTCCAAAGAACTCGAGGCTCTGGCATACCTGTCGCGCGGCAAGCTACTTTTGCAGTACCACCTTCGGGCACCATTATATCTCCAGAAGTTTCTTCTGGTATAAAGTCTGGTGGTATCACCACTTCTAGGTAACCCATCTGGAAAAAATACACGCGTTAACAATGATAATAATTTCCAGCAAAATATTTCTACAATGTTCGTCAATATAAGAGTTGATTATCACCGTTATATCAATCATAGAAGACATGTCAGCGTATTTAGCCTTTTCCCAACTATGTTGAGGTAGGCTTCCAGTCTAACCGGATGCAGCTGACTACCAGTATTTTACATGGAGCGACTGCATATCTGAGCTAGAGTTCAGATAGGCAGTATCCCCCTTGGTCTGGTTGTCAGACTTTTGGGTTTCTGACTACCCATAACGACTGTCAAAGATCTGCAAATGACAGCCGGGACCAACGGTTTATTGTGCTTTCCGAGGCACGGAAAGGTCTCAAATCACAGAACATAATTATGTATTAAAACAAAATATGTATTAGTAACATAAATAAAACAAAAAAGAGTTTTACGTCTTAAAAACGTCACAATTACAAAAAAGTCTCAATTGTATAACAACATAAATAATATTAATAAAAAATTGTTGCTGTTAATTAATTATTGCCTACAAAACAACGTGAAACAATTATCGAAAGTAGGTACATAGCGTCAAGCGACGTCATGCCGCGTCAACGTCGGAGTCGAAACCTCGAGCGCTGTCGCCGCTGGCGATTTATGTCGTTATCAGCTCCGGGTATAAATTACAGCGCAGCGCAATAATTTAGGTGCACCATGCACGAATCATTACCCGCTGCGTCCCTCGCCTCGCTCCCGTCTGCGTAGCTTAATTCACTTTATCTCCCCAATGTTTATTTTAACTGCAATTTAATTTTCTCTGATATGCTGCGCCAATTTATTCCTTACAGGGTATCATTCTACTTTTATATAAATGACACGATAAGATATCAACTATAATAGGATCAATCTATATGGTCACGGTTTGATTCAGTCAGTTGAGCTGGCATATCAAAATTAATGTTGTATTGAAAGATGGTACACGAAGAAAAAATCGAAATTGATGGATCTTATAGCTCTGAAGTGAACAGTCGATGGAATACCTACGGTAAATACAGACTTGTCGTATGGGCGTGGATGATGAACGAAATCACAATTATGTTCTGTCCTGCCGAGATATCACATAGTGGATTTTATGCGCCTGCAGGTTTGCATACATTGACAGTAATCTTGGTCGGGATGCCACTGGCGTATTCAGAGATATGTTTGGCTCAGTACACAAATTGCAATATATTCACCATGTGGAATTACTTCCCGCTGTTTCGGAATGTTGGATATGGCACATTATTTTTGATTTTCTTGAAATCATTATATTTGTTGGTGTTAACTTCTTGGTATTTGGTGTACACATTTTATGCGGCCTGGGACGTCCCGCCCTGGCTCAGTTGTGATGACTTTGGTGATACCAAATGTATGGTGAAAAGGGTGAATATTTCTATTTTTCAAAATTGTCTAGAAGCTCAAGATATATTTCAAGATGATTGCGGCATGAAAACTGCGAGCAACTGTTTTTTTGAACGTGAAATAGGCGAAAACTGTACTGTAGAAATCGGATTAAAATGCCTTATTCCCTGGAAAACAATCTTAGCGGTCATTGGAATATGCGCATCTGTTTACATTTCATCAATTAAGCAAGAAAGATTAATTCAAGTAGCAGTCAAACTAGCAGCAATTTATATTTGTGGTGTCATCCTGGTTTTGTTTTGTGTTGCGCTATCGACCAGCGGTACTTGGTACGCTACAAAGATTACTATAGATTGGGCTAACTATACATTTCTCAATTGTTATAGCACGATTACCAGAGGGTTTTTATCGGTAGGCACTGGGTACGGTATATTAATTTTCTTAACTCGCGACGTATCATTTCGGAGCCCTGCCACGATGACTGCTATAAGTACGCCTTTATTTTCACTATTTGTATCACTTATGCTCGCACTTATTGCATTTAGCGGTATTAAAGCTATGTCATATTACCACGGTGAAGAAGAAAACGTTATAGAAATCGGCAGCAGTTTATTTTTTCCAATGTTTGCTTCAATGTCCGAAATCATGACTTACTTTGATGCGTTGCCAATTTGGGGATTTTTTTGGTTTTCCATCGTATTCTGCAGTTTATATATAAATTTTTGGATTTTGTATTTGTTTCTTAAAGAATTATTGCTTCACATGGATTTGGCAAAAGAGTACACAAAACTATCTTGTATGTTTATGTTAATATTTTTAATAATATGTAGTCTTCCATTTCTATGTTCAGACCTGACTGGTATACTTACAGATGCAACAGAAATGATTCAATTACTTAATTGTTTATTTCTTTCTGTCTCATTGTATTGGTTTTATGGTATCCAAAATCATAACGTAGATATTATTTTCATGATAGGGATAAAAACGAATTATTTTTTAAAGCTAGCGTGGCTTTTAAATCCGATTTTTATTTGCTTTATTCTTTACGCTCGATGGAAAGTTATGGAAACATATGAGTATAAGGACTCATATTTTATTGAATCAGTTTCTATGACTTGTGATTTGGTTTTACTGTATACTTTATTAATCATATACCTCGTTATCATTGTGGTCGGATTAATAGCACAAGTGATAAAGTTTTATCGTCGTGGTGAGCTTCATGCGCTATTTAGTGCTAAAGGAAGTTGGGGTCCCAGGGATAAGGTATTGTATAGAAGTAGGAAAATGTTCGTGCCTGAAATAATGACGAGAGAATTTCTTTACCGACAAGTTCGTATACGTGGTTATCACAAGAAACAAAATCTGGCGCATAAAACGAAGGCAAAGAGAGTTTCCAGCGTGGAGTCACTGGATGAAGAGTTATCTAGGAGTGCCATGGGGTCAAATTAGTGTATTCATACGTTTATTTAGTTATACGTTTATTGCTTACCGTACCTGACTTTTCATTGGATCTGTATTGATCTGACACATGTATTGACCCCGGTCCTCCTCTTGGACGTTTCTAATGTGTAAATTCCAAACGGTCTGACCGTTATGCGACACTCCTACACGGTGATTGTTTGTTATTACGTGAACATGTATCGCTTGAATCGCTTTAGTATCTGCTTTTACCCATCCGACCTGGAATTGTAATTGAGTTTTTAATTAAAAGGTTTTTTTTTGCTAAGTATTTTACCTTGTATTAGTAACTTACTCGGTATCCGCCTAAGTTCTGCACTAGACATCTAAACGTTGCATCTCGACCAATTGGTACTGTCAAATTCATTAACGGCTCTGCGAATTCCGGCTGGAATGCTTGACCTGAAATTATTCTGAACTGTTACTAGATAGTCTTACACTGACTTACATAAGAAATAATAAAAACAGAGTCGTCCAAAATTAACACGTCTATAAGTAATCTAAATTGGTGTCCCCAAATGTATTTTCTAATTGGTATATTTGTCAGCAAAACACAAAAATTCATTATTCTATTCTAGTTGTTTCTGAGATGTAAATTAAAAGAAGTAATACTTTTCGGAACCTGTATTTTATTTACTAAGCAAGCCAATTTTGAAAAGTTTCAGTTCTAAGAAATTGTTCGTTCAAAACTACATTCTATACAAAACTCACCGACGAGTTTCGAGTCCAGTCCTAGCATGAATATGGCCAGTAAGTATATGGACCACCAAGGCTGCTGCATATTTCCAGTCTCGCCGACCGACTCTGCTCTCAAGCAAAGCCTTTGTTAGCCATGGGATACTGTAACCGAGTAAAAGTATTGAAATAGGTAGCAATACCTATTTCTGCAATATTGTTATGCACAATATATGGTTTAGACAAAAACAGGGTGGCAGGGACGTTCGACGCGAAGCCTGTTACCATGGATTCAGTACATGATTCTGAACCACCTGCGTTGAAATTTTTGCCGGTTATTTTAAAAAAAACAGCTGTTCCATACATTTTGACCGCACTTTTTTATGAAACAGCAGATTTTTTTTTATAACCGAGGAATAATTTCAACGCTGGGGGTTTGAATCATGTACTGAAACCATGATCCCTGACACCCTGTATAATACAAGGAATTTGCTCTGTAGTCTCTTTATTAACTTCTTTATATACTTATGTAGGTACATAAAATATTATAATCCTCACATATTATTATATGGACAAACATAATAATAACTTAACATCACATTACGCTTGTAATCCTGAAAGGGTTAGGCAGAGCACCATGTCCACCCACATTACTCAAAACTTGACTTAAACGAAACTCAGTCAGTTTTGTTTAAGTCACTATGTAGGAGATAATAATATAAGTAATTATTATGATTATAATAACGGTTTTTTATGATCAGTATTTCTTTATCAGCAAATGATCCTACGGTGACACTAAAGACGTTGATTCCTACCAATAATAAGTACCAAATTAACTAATTATGTTCATAACCAATTCAACGATCCGTAAATAGAATTCGATTCTCTCGCCTATAGCATTAAAACATTCTTCAAACACAATCTCCCCATTGATTTATAATATAAACATCGAGCCAATCTTTTTATGGCTTCTATTAATATCTTAACGATACCATTTACAGGGATACGGCTAGAAAGTCGCTGCTCCATAACCGCTCAAGATGTTTATGATACATCACATCAACATAAAACCAGAGAGGTAATATAAACATTTTGATGGCGCATTGTCACTCTATTCGTGGCAATTATGATGCGTGACATCAACAGCGAAGCTTTCAAGGTTTGCGATCCCTTCGACCCCACGATTCAATAATGATTCCTTGTTACGACTATTTCTGTTTATCGGAGTCGTTCGTATGAGCATGTATGAGCATGTTTGAGCATCATAACAACGGGAGAGCGTGTGAAATGAGCACGGATGCGATCGAGCACCGGTAACTACTTTTCCGCGAAGATATAATGTTTGAGAGAAAAAATACAGTTTGCCAACACCCTCGTATTGATATGAACGGTGTTATTTCAGTGTGCGTTTAGATAAAAATGTATGGCTGTTTTTTTCGGTCGAGTGTTGTGAGATGTCGTTTTGAAAGCTATAGGACTCACATAACGGAGAATTTGGTACAAACTGTGATATCTCGAGGGCTTTTTCGGTATGATTTAGATATTTAGCTGTGTCCTTTTAGGGTTCCGTACCTCTAAGGGAAAAAACGGACTTTCTCAAGAACGCGTAGAGGTATCAAGTAGAAATTAATATTAAATACGTAGGTCTATAGTCATAGGAATTAAGCTTGTAATTCAAAGATATAACAAAATACGGCCATTTATGCGACTTATTTTGATACTCGCAAATAAATCAAAACCTACAGGGTACTTGCCGAATCATAAAATTTGGCAGGAAGCAGTCTCACAGCACATGTAAAGGAAAAAGTAAAAAAATCGTTGATTTATAGTTTAATCACTCTTTTTTATGCGTGCTTTCATATTATGCTGTCGGAGAATATACCGTGATGTCAACAACAACAATGTTAAGTTTGTTTTTGGGATTTATTCCTCCTACGGAACCCTTCATTGTGCGTGGTCCGGCACGTACCTGGCCAGATTTTTTTTTAAATTCAGCAGTTTATAAAATAAAATAAAAAGATTTATAAACGAGAGATACATTACAATTTTATTATCTTCTACAATATTATAACATGTGTAGTATTACTGTATACATTATCCTGTAATGCACACTCAATTACAGCTTACAAGTAACAGATTGAACTATTATTTTAGAGTTACGGGCTGACTTATTTTATTTTTGTCGATTCAATCTACTTATCACTTTAAGTTTAAGTAAAAGAGATAATGAAACAACAAGACTTTTTTTTCGGTAACATTGACCCCAGACTGCAGAAGCCAGAGGAGAGAGACTCAGACACAAAAATATCAAGCCGAAACAGTAAAAAAATATATTTAAAAATATATTTCAGTTTTAATTTCAATAAATACACCTTCCCTATATTACTCCTTTTATCCAAAGAAATATAATAGAAAGTCACAAACAATTAATTTAACAAAGCGCCAAACGCGGCCTTGTATTAGAATCGGCATCGATTTTAATCAGAAAATGTAATGAAACACGAAATATCTAAATAAACAAGGTAAACGTTGGGGAGCGTGACAGGCGGGTCACTGGAACATCCCTGTCGAAGAATAATCCCGGTCTCAATTGTTATTGGCAACATGGCAACGACGCAACATGTTATATATAACGCTTTGTTTGAACACGACTAGTACTGTGTTCATGCGTGACGTTTTATGTGTTAATTAAAATTAGAATTAAGTTTGTTTTGAGATAATTTTAAGGGTCAGTTACCACTGGCGAGAATTTTGAAGGTCGATTACCATTCTATTCTATAAAAATCTCACCGTGAAAACTTAGGTGAAGTGAGCTGTCTTCCACCTGCTACTAGTAGTAAAGGATCCAACCTAGGAATGACCTTCACCCATCTGTTAAAAAAAAAAGAAATGAATGAAAAGTATTTTAAATCAAATTTAGTATGTTAGAAAATATATCGCGAGTGGGTTGGCTAAAAAATTCCTGACCAGAATGATTAATAAAAAATAAAAAACTGTTTCTTTTTTAAACATTGCCAGTTAAATACCAATGGCAAGAGCTTTCCAAGACAAACCTTTGCTACTAACTCGACTTCTGCCAATTGTTAGTGAATTCGGAGTTAATGACCTAAATGTGTATGTTACTACTTGGCCCCCCAAGTTTTAGAATGTTCTTGGCGCCCAAAATCCATAAATGATATATCAATGGATAGTGATTTTTAAGAGAAACGTTTGTTACTTAAACGAATTAATCATTAAACGAATGAGTACAATTTTATAAAAATATCATTTTTGAATTTTTAATTCATCATAGTCTGGCCAGGATTTTTTTAGCCAAGCCATTCGCGATATATATTTTAACATAATTTTAATACAAGATATTTTTTCTTCCATTAAATAGATGAGTGAAGGTCATCTCTAGGTCGGATCTTAGGCTATACGAATTGACACTGATGACAGCTCATTTCACGCCCACTTCACTTAAGTTTTCACGGTGAGATTTTCACATAGTAGGTCGGATTTTTGTGATGCACTTCAAACTTCAAAGTAGGTATAAGCATCATCAAAGTATACAAGGTAGAAAATAAAGACAGTCATTGGAGTGAAATTACCATAAAATGTTGTTGGTAATTTAAAGAGCATGCATTCTGAAAGTGGGCAACGTCGCAAATAGATGTCAAATATTTCGATGTTTTGATTAATTTGGCATTATTACTATGGAAATATGAAATATGGCGAACTAGTGAACTAAAATATTGATTATGAAACGCATTATTTAATATTGTAACACCGAATATTTAGTTTAAGGTGTGAAAAAAGTATTTGGACACATTCCAAATGCCTTTTTTAACCTAAAATGGTTACAACATCAAATTCAGTGTTATAATTGCAATTCATTATTAATATTTTAGTTCACATATTAGCGATATTTTCATACAGTAATACTGCCAAATTAATCAGAACAGGTAAATATTTGACAGCTATTTGCGACGTTGCCAACTTTTAGAATGAACGCTATTAATCTTGTTTGAGTAATTGTACCTATATAGAACCAATAAGTAATGTATAAAATAACCAGCTAAGAGCTAGCGTGAATGTAATCTGTCCGTCGCTTGCCCTTTTTAGTTTAGTCATATAAGGCTCCCGCAGACAGACTTCGGTAGAAGAATTTCCATGTAGTATAAATTTAGGTTTTCATTCCTATATAAACGAGCACAAAAATTAAGAAGTTATGCGTGATTTCATAAAAATAACTATAGTGTTAGAATATTTGAGACAATCTCTCATGTAGCAGTCGTCCACCAACATTATTTTGTAGCCTTCAAACCGGAACATAATAATATTTATCTTCTGGACAGAAACGATTTTACACTGGAATTGTTTGGTATTAAATTCATAAAGTGCAAGCTGAAGTTGTACAATTCGCTTGTCTTGTTCTTGAACTTCACCCTTGACCTTTCAGGATTTCAGTAGTTACACGTAAACGGTCTTAATATAAAACAAGGTTTTTCTTTTGACATAGGTTAAATCCTCGGGCCACTTTTTGTGTAAAGAACGTAATAAAAATTGTCGAAATAAAGTTCGATGACTCAGAAATGGCTTCATGATTTAAACCGGGGTCCGAAAAAAAACGTTTTTTTTAAGTTTTGTAATTAGACTTACTATTTCTACAAAATCCTGAAATTGTTCTTGAGTGATTAATACGATTCTAAAGCACTTGTAAAATTACCACACTTTTGGGCAGTTTCACCACATTCTGATAAGTTACGGCTTATTTTTCTGGCAGAAAATTACCTACATACAAATCCTGCACTCTAATTGCGGAACACACTTCGAAAAATTAAGAAGGTAATTTGAGGAAATTTAAAAAAAAATGCTATTATGAAAAATTCGTCTGCTCAACAACGTAAATCGATATTTACGTAGTAAGCCAGACTTTTTTTGTTTTTTCTATCATTTTCACCGTTCATCAACATAATTGCGATCAATTTAATGTTGTTGAACTATCAAAATGAAAGGCATTGCCATTATAAGAACCCCGCTGATCAATTAATAAACTCTGGACACCCCCCTTACTAATAACCGTTGTATAACGTCTGTATAGTTACACAACGCTTTGTCTTCTTCTTTCGAATGTCAAATTACTGACGACTGAAAGAGAGAAATCGGTGTGTAACTATACAGGCGATATACAACGTTTATTAGTAAAGGGGTGAATAATTAAGAGTGCTTTTATTTTGACATTTTTCAGAAGAGATAAAACTGTGGACTTAAAAACAAAAATTTGAAAATTAATAGATACTTAAATTGATAGTTATTGTCACTGTTCTCTCGTAGCAGATCGAATTATGTATTCACAAAAACAAATACTGCTAGGTTAGATGGACAGGTATATAGCGGATCCCATAATACTAAAAGTGTCACGAGGGAAAAATATTGGCTATAGTGCTTGATGGCTGTACAGTTTATTTTTAAATAAGTTTAAATAAAATAGGTACATGCGAGGAAAAATCAGGCCAAAGTACCTACCTATGAGTTACACAGTCGATGCAGACGTTTTTAATTTTAAGGGAGCACTAGTCAACGGCTCGAACTCGTTGGTGGGCACGACTAATATGCATGCTAATAAGTCTAATTATTTATATATTCAGTTTTATTTATTTAGTATTTATTTATTTAATGAAATAGACGATGATTTATAACGAAAACGAGCGAGTAAAATTTCATGAACAGACCTTTGGACGTATAGATATTATGGAAAAACTACTGAATGTATTTACTCAAAATAAAATTATTTAAATTTTTGAATAAATTATCTATCTTTGTCAAATAGAGTTTCTATTTTGCCATTATTTTACTTCATAAGTTATTTATTTACGCCCAAAGACGTTAAAAGTGTTGGAATATGGAAGTTTCGACGCTCATAACTTCCAAATTTAGTTTTTTTCTATTTCTACTTCCATATAGGGCTAGATAATGATAAGACTAATTAATATTTGCATACTTACTATTGTATAGAATCAAGTTTTTTTCTAACTGAACAGACAGCTGTGCTGCTGGGGAGTTTGTGGCGCCACTACTTCCCAGCAAAAGCACTAGGAAGTGGTGAAGGGCGGGCGTTTTTGGGGGACTGTCATATATAATTTTGACGTTCGAAAAGTGCTGATTCTCAGCCTAGTTTGAATAAATGACTTTTAAATTTTTGAATTTTGAATAAAAAAAAATGTTTTGAACGTACACCGTCAAACAGACGAGTAATCACCATACTACGTTTGTATGGAAGAATTACCGACAAGCGTACCCTTAAGGTAGTACTTAGTAAGTTAAGGAGTAAGATGATGTACAGACGGACGGAGAGAAAAATATATCATTTGATTAACTATCAATACCTACTATACTTGCGGCAGTGCTCCTACGCACAAATCCCCATGGATATCTAACCACAAGTTTCTTTGACTAAAACAGACCAAAGTAGCAAACAGCTATTATAATCGCAATAATTTCTAGGCCTTGCTTTGATGTGCATTGTCTTGGACGACCTGTCTCAGACTCCCTACCAACTTGCTAGTCGGAACAAACTTTGCAAACGCTCTGTCGGAAATTTCATACCGGCCGGCCAGCAAACTCCTCTCCATACCCTAAACATTTATACTAAGTAGATTTACTATGAAAGCGTAACTTCAAGTGTTGCTTGGCTAATGTTCAGGTATTCTGAAGTTCAACACATGGAGCTATAAAGCGGTTGATTGTATAACGTAGGTTAGCTGAAACTTGTTGTATGATTTTGGTACTAGATTGAATTGAATCTATGTTGTGTGATTACATCAATTTGCTAATTTATTTTAAACAGGTATGTACAGACGGCAGCACACCAAGTTACTACAATAGACTGTCAAATTTCTTATAAAGATTTTCAACTTTATCGCTAAAGAATAAGGTTCAATGTTGATTGGGAAAATTTGACAGATTGGAGTAGGTTGATGTGCTGGCGTCAGTACCTGTTCTTTGTTCTTAGGGACACAATACGGCCTTGCAATAAGATGCATGCAAGAGAATGAATATGGTAGAAATTAGCTCATTATGAAAGTTAGTGCCTACTAGCCACTACCTAATATAAAACTTACAATCATCAATTATTATTGCTTCTTATCTACGTCTATCGTGACGAAGCTTCGCACAGTAATACGATACACGCAGATATGTGACCAATTATTATCGGTTATCGTCGCGATAGTTTGGGCTGCGTAGGACTTTTCGCCCATGGCAGTACATAATAAACGTGGCGAAGTCGCTAATGCAACCACCGCATTATCGCGATAACTTTTTAACGAGCATAACATACGAAGCTTCGGCAGGCATTGTTTTGTCACGATAGACGCAGATGCGGCCGCAGCATTATGGAAATATTTTTACAATATATTTATTTATTTATTTATTTATATATACTTTATTGTACACCAGATAACACATTACAAAAAGAAAAAGTAATACACTACAAAATATACAATGGGCGGCCTTATCGCTTACTGCGATCTCTTCCAGGCAACCTTGGAATGGACAGTGAGTTTCTGGATATAAAATGGGGCTGTCTTAGGTGCACATAAAAACTATATAAGTACAATATAATATAATAGATACATAGATAAATGCTATATAATAGATACACAGATACATACATACTAACTATTATTATAAGCAACGAAAATAAATGACGATTATTATTACAGCTAACGACGAGAACAAAATCATAACGACAAGTAATGTTCTTTCACGAGTCTTTTAAACACAGGCAACGATTGCGCGCGCTTTATTGGAACTGGTAATGCATTCCATAAACGAGCAGCCTGGACAGTAAATGATTTGTCAAGGAAAGTTGTGGAATGCATTGGCATTTTAAGCTTCAGGTTATCTGATGACCTTAATAATTTCGTGTGGGAGTCACAAAGAAACTGGAAACGTTTCTTGAGATAAAGAGGGGTGAAAGGGGAAAAGAGCACATTATATAAAAGGGAAAGAATATGAGCATTCCGGCGAAGGCGAATTGGTAACCACTTGAGCTTTACACGAAATTCGGAAACATGGTCATATTTGCGTAAACCGTATATAAACCTAATACAAAAATTTTGAAGTCGCTCAAGTTTATCAAGTTGGTCTTGAGTAAGGTCAAGATAGCTGGCATCAGCATAATCAAGGATGGGCAGAAGAAGAGATTGTGCAAGCGCAATCTTGGTGGCAGTCGGTAGAAAATTACGTAGTCTTTTCAAAGATGCAGCGGAAGCAAATAGCTTGCGGCTTACTTCCTGAAGCTGGGCAGTCCAAGAGAAGTTCTTATCAATGAAAATCCCCAGGTTTTTAACTTTCTCGCTGAAGGGGATAACTGAGTTGTCAAAAGAAACTTGGGGAAGAGTCGTCCAGTCAATCCTTGAGACCATCCTAGAACTGCCCACCACAACAACCTGCGTCTTTACGGGGTTGACCATAAGTCCATATCTCTTGCTCCAGCCGCATATACGAGCTAAATCACGATTAATCGTTATGATAGCCTCTGAAAGATTTCCAAGAGGAGCTCGTGAGTAAATTTGTAAGTCATCTGCATAAAGATGGTAGGAAGAAGTTAGTTCAACGGAGATTGAGTTAATAAAAACTGCGAAAAGTAAAGGAGATAGCACGCCACCCTGCGGTACACCGGCAGAAGTATTACTCCAGGAAGACAAAGTCTCGCCGATGCAAATACGTTGCCGGCGACCAAACAGGTAACTACGAAACCAGTCAATTACCGATGGAGATATATTAAGAGAGCATAGAATGCCAAGCAAAACATCAAAATCAACTGTATTAAAGGCATTACTGAAATCTAGCAAAGCTAAAACCGTTAGATTACCATTTTCCATGGCTGACCTTATATCGTCCGTAATATTCAAAAGCGCTGTGGTGGTGCTATGTCCAGGACGGAAGCCAGACTGGAAAGGGTTGAGGAGATTATTGTTGGAGAGGAAAGTGCTTAATTGATTATGGATTAACCGTTCGAGGACTTTGGATAGGAATGGTAAGACGGATATTGGACGATATTCAGAAAAGGATGCGGGATTGGCCTTTTTAGATAATGGAATAATTTGAGCATCTTTCCATGAACATGGAAAGACACCACTAGATACCGAAAAATTAAGGATGTGACAAATGACGGGCAGGATTACATCCAGCACAGGCACTAACATATTACGGCTGATACAGTCACTTCCTACAGCGTTGGAAGTAATCGATAGTATGCTCTTCTTAACATCACATGCGGAGAATTGACCAAAAATAAATGGAGAATAACTGGGAGTCGGAAGAGAAGAAAGATAATTCAAAGTATTCAATTTAGTTGTCCTGTCAAAATTGGACGAAGCAGTAAAATGATTATTCATTGCATCGATGTCTATATCTTTTGGGATTGAGTCTTGTCGGGTTTTACCGACCCCCAGTGACCTAAGAAACTTCCAAACTTTGGATGCGTCCCCATTTTGGACAGAAGTATGAATGTGATGGCTATTAGCATTCCTACACACCTTATTGCAGTGTAAACGGATTGAGACATATCTTTCCCTGTTAGCATCATTAGGTCTACGCTTAAATTTAGACTTTGCCGTCACTTTTTTGTGCATTATTGTTTTAATTTCATCTGTCAGCCACGGCGCCGGCAAATGTCTAACCTTGACTGCTCGAACAGGTGCGTGATAATCATACAGCTCGACAAGCTTAGCCGTAAAAATACTAACTTGTTCATCGACTGATGCAGAGGCAAATAGAGCAGACCAATCTATATTACTGGCATCCTTGCAAAGACTGTCAACGTTCATACCACCAAAATTGCGTTGCATGAGAATTTTGGCTTTAGACTTAGGCGGGCGAATTTTGTATGAAAGAAAAATTAAGTCATGATAGGAAAAGGCATCGGCTGAGCATTGGCCATGCTTAGCGACGCGATCATGAGAGGAGACAAATATCAAATCAAGAAGTGAAGGAGTAGAATTAGGAAAATGGTGAGTGGCACTCAGTGGAAGAATGGTAAGATTACTGGAAGCCGAAATATTAGTAAGAGAAGAAGAGCGATGGTCGTTTTTCAGAAGACATGTATTAAAGTCACCCATGATTATGCTATGACTGTAAGAAGGGATCAGCATTTCTATGAGATTTTCGAAAGATTGAAAGAAATTGACGCGTAAAGAGGGACAGTAATAGACGCCAAGAAGTAATTTCGAATGATGTAGTTCGACTTCAAGAAACAAATGTTCACCAGCATTTGATGGCGGTGGCTGCGCTGACACGTTTACAATAGAGAAAGGAATATGCGCGCGGAGATATATGGCAACACCACCACCAACACCAACCGCCCGGTCGTTTCTTAAGAGCTGAAAGCCGGGAAGAGAGTAGCTAGTTGAAGGGAGACAAGGTTTTAGCCATGACTCGGAAATAAGAATAGCATGTATGTTTTTACAATCAAAGCTTGCCAGCATATCGTGGAAATGAGCCGGAATACTCTGGGCGTTAATATGTATAACGTTAAAATTCTTAGGAACGTCAGAAAACTGCGCTGCAAGACTGTCTGCAAGACAAGGAATACTAACAAAACTGTCGTCATTGCTTGTTAAAGATAAAAAACTGTTACTATCAATGCTTTCGTCGATAGACATAAATATATAAATAAGCAATAAGTATATTATTACAATGTAGATAAATTCCTAACTAAAACAAAATAAAATTAAAAAAAACAACTACATAGTTCACCTGCCGGTTGCGTTATTAAATTAAAAGAATCAAAAACCTAAAGACTTAAACATTGCAGACCGGGTAACATGATGAGAAAACATTTGGGAAAATATAACAAGAAAAATAAAAACAAAAGTACAAAACATAACAAATTAAGACTGTCAGTGCATCTTGAAACGGAACGCACCGATGCAAAATGACGGACGTGTTGACCTTGACCACCCTTTTTAAGATTGTAGTCTGTGGAGTTGACTGACAACTGACACTGACAAGTAACAAAATTGTGACATTAGTTTGGTTTCATTAAATTGAAAAAATGCTAACAAATTGATTGAAGGTCTAAACCAGTCTAAACAAAACACGATATTACCCGGACTTAGAAAAAATAAAAAAAACATCATAAAGAAATTACTTCTTTAAAGCAGCAGCACGCTTCAACCTTGCAGTCTTCGCAGCAGCAACGATTGGGGCAGAGGCTGGCGCAGCCGAAACTGGATCACTCTGCTCGAGCTCCCTGGGATTTGGATATAGGAATATAGGATGCATGCAAGAGAATAATAATGGTAAACATTTGCTCATTATGGAAGTAAGTGCCTAGCCACTTCCTAAACTTACTAATCGTCAATTGTTTTTTTCTTTTTTTTAATATATTTTTGCCTATTCTTCTACAGGTCTGCTCTTGATCTTTCAAGCTGCGAGTATGAGAACGAATTTTACACTCGTGAATTCCAACTAATGTTAAAACCATATCTACAGGCAAAGCTTTGAGACATGGAGAGAGCTGAATCATGTAGTGTAAGGTAGCTTAGATAAAATTCAAAAAATTTGAAAGGAGGAGAAAATTATTTGTTTTGTCGTAACTGAGATAAAATTCTTATGCAGTTGTTAGAAGTCGCAGCCTACGTCCTTTCATTCTAATCTTGTCTGTTAAAAGTTTTGTTGTCATCGCATTTCCTCGAGCAACAAACAAAAGCTTTTACGTACTATGTAGGTATAAACGTTAAAACGTTACGGTTGAAACGTAAAGAAGAAGAAAGAAGAAAATGCATATTTAACTAAAGAACAAAATAACACATAACATAACATAACGCCTATATTGCTTGAAGGGTTCGGCAGACATTTCGCGAGAACAAAATAGGTAGTAAAATATTGCTTGATATTTGTTTCGTTGACATAAATTTTGATTGTAAAAATCAAATCAGGGTCTGTCTTGAATCAGTTGAAGTTGTTCAAACAAATTTTCTACCTAATCTACAGGGTGGCAGGGACATCGACGCGAAACCGGTTACCATGGATTCAGTTCATGATTCTGAAACCCCCTCCGTTGAAATTTTTGGTAGGTTATTTAAAAAAAAATCAGCTGTTCCATACATTTTGACCGCGTAGGTATTGCACTTTTCTATGAAACAGCAGATTTTTTTTTAATAAACGACGAAAAATTTCTACATAAGAGGGTTCAGAATCATGTACTGAATCCATGGTAACCGGCTTCGCGTCGATGTCCCTGCCACCCTGTATAAATTCCATAACCCTGTACAACATCTATGCATAATCAGCCCTTAATGTTCCCACTGCTGCGACACTGGCCTTCTCTCTTCGAGAGGGAGTCAACTTTAATCTACCACGTCGGCCCAGTGCGGATTGGTAGATGTCACATGTCTTCGAATTTTTGGTTCTTTACTAATTACTGTCATCGAACTATGTATTTACATAGTTCGATGACATAACACCATAGTAAAGCATTAGGAGGAGAGCAGTGGTGGCCCAGTGGTATCGGCCCCGACTTACGAATTGTAGGTCGTGGGTTCGAACCCAAGCAGGCGCTTTACTTTGAGTAAATAATTTCATCACCACTGCTCTCAAAACGGTGAAGGAAAACATCGTGAGGAAACCGGTATGTCTTAGAACCAAAAATTCGAAAACATGTGACATCTACCAACCCGCACTGGGCCCGCGTGGTAGATTACGGCCCACTCCCTCTCATAGTGAGGAGGCCTGTGTCCCAACAGTGGGAACATTAATAGGTTGATTATGTATGTTATGTTATGAGCCCCTTAGCCCCCCCCTGGATCCGCTACTGAGAACCAAAATCTTACTCAAATACCTACATAAGTTTTAGTAGGTACTAACCATACTGAATATAGTTTACCAAACGAATATCTGGCATACCTGTGTTTCTAAAGTATACTAAAAAAACTGGCCAAGTGCGTGTCGGACCCGCACACGAAGGGTCACGTACCGTATTATAAAGATCGAGCAAAAACGCACGCCAAAAACACGTTTCTTGTATGGGAAACCCCTTATTTATTAATTTTATTAATTTATTATTATTTCTGTTATAGCGGCCATAGAAATACACAATCAAATTTCAACTGCCTAGTGTCTACCTATTACGGTTCATGAGATACAGCCCGCTGACAGACACACGGACAGTGAAGGCTTAGTAAGGGTTCCGTTTGGCACCCTTCAGCTACGGAATCCTAAAAAGTAGGTGCTAATTAGTACTAATAAAGTACCAATAGCCTTACAGAAACACCGGTAAGAAACCCTTTAATTAACACCAAAAGTGTTAAACTTCTGTTAAGTACTCCGGAAATAAGTATTTAAAGAGTTTCTCTGTATTTGAAAAGGAACAAATACCATAATGTTTACTTTTACTAATTAACCAGTTCATATCATACCTATTGATGAATAAAATTATATTCAGTTACGCGAAAATGTCTCATACAGATACATAATTTTAAATTTCCGAGGTACAAACAGTTTTAATCATCCGTTCTTTTTTAGCTTTTTTAAACAGGTTTAAAAATGTAGGTTTTTAAATGTAGGTTTATTGTGATCTTTTTGCTATTTAGTACCTACCTAGATAAGTACCTACTTATATTGAGATTTTTGGATCGGTTTTGCGTAAAATTTAACTCAATTATGGATATGGGTTGGACATGGACATTCTGATGTAATATGTATACTGGGCCCAAATTGCTTCGTAATTTTGGGAGCCATCTATGAAATAGTTTAAAGGGATTTGAAAATTCTAAGAAATATGGAACAAAATTAAATCTTATTCAGTAAGTTCTTCAGATTTAGGTAGAAATTGTGAAATACTGATTAAGTAAATTCTTGAGTGTTGTCAAAGGAAGCCAAATAATTAGATTAATTTTCTCCGAATAACAGGCAAATTAATTAAACAATCAATTTAATTATTTTGCGGTATCTAGTTGAAAGTTTAAAATTAATTTAAGTTTTAATTTATGATTATATTAATTTGTAGGTATACCTATTGAATTATTTTAATGAATTTAGAAGTCTTTAATAAATAAAAAGAAATTATGACAATGGCACCAAATACCGTATTTTATAAATTGAGAACCAAGCAGTAAATTAAAATTTTAATACAATAATTACTAGTGTTTAAAAATATCAGAATATCTAAAAGTAACTAGGAATACAACTAATTTATTAAAATAAATACTTTGCTACAGCAAGAGTTACGTCAACTAATAAAATATTTTCAAATAAACGCTACTACAAAAAAAAAAAATACAAAAAATGCTAGTTAAACTGAAAAAGAGCAACATCCTTACCTCAACAAGTCAATCAACAGTGAAAAGCCAATCAAAAGTCTTTAGAATGATCCAGAAAACTTTTCCCTATTCCCGCATATTATTGTGCGTTACTCGCGTTGTTTGCTCAAAGTTTTCCGAGCGCGTGTGAAGTTTCCCGGTCTCGGGGGAGCGCAGTCGTGCGCTCGACGCAGGGCCACGACACACACTGAACCAATTGTTCATTCACTCCTCCACTTCGTCGTTATTCTTACGCAGATGTCCGTATGATCGTGGCAGATATGGAGCCGATAGGATCCCTCGAAAAATTCGAAATGCGAACAATCTTTCTTCTCTCTATATTCGGCGCTGTGTTGATTATCCAATATTTTGAATCAACAGCGGTGTTTACTCCGGGGAGTTTATTAATAATTCTTTAAATTGTTCCCTTAATAATAATTATTACTCTGGGTGGGTTTTCGTTTGGATATAATTGAAGCTTGCGCAGTAATTAATCGTTTAACACTGATTGTCTGTTCCTTTGATTTAATACCTTTTCGAAATACAATAGCGTTTGTTTGATATTGTTTGTTTTTTTTTTGATTTCGTAAAACTTTTGTTTTGCGTCTATAGGTTTTTTGTATTTTTAAATTCAATAAGGTATTCATTTAGTGTATAAAGCAAAAAGATGAACTCACATTGCATACACGCGTCATGAAATCTAAGCCAATACAGAGGTGGGTTAGCCTCTCAGAGTAATATTACTCTGAGGTTAGCCTACCATAATGGTATCTTCACTTGCACGCGTAGCACGACCACAATCGAAACGAGTTTTGTCGACGGAAGAATAGACAAATTCACAATCACTATCTGTCAATTTGTCTATTCTTCCGTAGCGCGTCTACATTTGGGGCGTTGACTTTGTAATGTCAGTCAAATTAATTGTTAAGCAAATTGACTACATCAATGGTATGTCCGTGACTAACGCAGGACCACCAACGCCAATTGCTTCCATATTTGGTAAATAATTAGTGCTCAATTGGTGCTAATTAGTGCCGGAACAACAAAATTTGTGCCTTAGTAGTTTTCGAGAAAATCATTTTTGAAGGTGGTCCGGTAGTCAATATTTTCAAATCACAACTGTCATTCTTTGTAAGGTGTATGAAATGACTACAACACGGAAAATTGACGTGGGTGTGAATTTGACTGTATTTACCTTTTTTCAGATGGGCCATCCGCTTTTTCACCTAAGTTATAAAACAAATTATTTGTAACAAAAAGACAGGAAAAGACAAAAGAAAAGTACGTATAAGACACATTTTCTAAAAATAATTATTCCACCAATTTAAAATCCCACTTTAGCTGCATAATAATGAGGAATAGAAATCCAATTTGAGTTACACCAGTTCAACTTACGAAGCCACTTAATGAAACCGAGATAGAATAATTAGCCACTTTCCGCTAATTTCCAAGTTATTAATTGGGACGTTAGAAAGGGCCGTCATCTGGCCGGGGAGCTATCTTGAGCTATGTGTGACGCTCTAAACGGGTCCCATTGTGTCAAGACAAAAGCTCATTAGGGAATAAGCTGGATTCAAACGAGGATCGCCGAAAGAAAGTCTGACGCGTTCGCCATACATCGGCTATTAGAAAATTTTTGAGCAAGGTTACGAGCGTTGCAATTAATACTAAGATGCGAAACGAAATAATAATTATTTTTATTTTTAAATAAAATACAAAGTACTTAATGTTATATATTTTATTAGTCACAAGTGCAAGGGCTCTCTACCTTAGGTGGTGGACTTGGTGGAGGTGGTGGCGGCTTTTGTTCATTATATGGAACATGAAACTTGTTCAAGTAGTGCCACGGTGTCTGTAGCGCGTACTGCCGTGCTTCCTGAGGATGCTCGTTAGGTTCATAAACCAGTTTCTTCAGCTCGTCATCGTAACGAACTTCGATGTATCCGACCAATGGAAAGTCCTTTCTCAGTGGATGTCCAGTGAACCCGTAATCTGTGAGAATTCTTCTCAAGTCTGGATGATGAGTGAAAACTACTCCGAACATGTCATATATTTCTCTCTCGTACCAATTGCAGGCCCTCCAGACGGCGTACCCGGAGCGTAGAGGAGTTAGTTCGTCTGTGTAGGTCTTGATTCGAGCTCTTTCGCTAAACCTCAAGCTTAGGAGATCATAGGATACTTCGAACCTGTATGGCCTGCTTGGAACGTCCATAGCGGTTGCTGAAGCGCATACAGCGAAGCAGGCATGTTGGTGGTCACGCATGAAGTTCATGACCTGGAACATGCCAGCTGGAGCCACCAGTATCTCTAGTTCGTCGGTTGGCTGCATTTGAACTTTCTGCACATATTTCGGAAGACATGTTGCGACGTACATACCGAACTCGTACAGACGTTGACGCCTCGTGTTGTCGTGGCACCTGAGGGTGTGATTAGATCGCTCTAGCGGTTCGATGTAAAACGGATCCGCTTCCTTCTTGACCTGCACATCTGTCTTTTTGTCTAAAACAGTGACGCCGGAGTGAAATTTGCGTGTTAAAGCTCTTGCTAGGTTCGGTTTTGCCAGCTTCAATAGCAAATATTTCATGATTTCTATGTTTTTTCAATAAGATACTCGATTTGCAAAGTTCTGTACAAAGTCATGAAACAATAGGTATTGTTATATTGACATCGATTGTCATTTATGTGACTTTTTCTTTTACGTCTGTTCAAATCGAAAAGGTTGTCTTAAACCAAAAATAAGTATGTATATCTATTTATCTATACAGCTTAATATTTAAAAAATCAAATCAAATCATGCAAATATATAAAACGGAAAAGCTTGTTTCAAACGAAGACTTGCTTAACTCATACAATTTTTAACCACGAAACAGTAGTTTGTCGCACAACTGTTGCGATTGAAAAACTAACTTTCGTTTGGCAGAATGCGCAAAGCAAAGTTGATACATTTTTGCTTTGCACGGAGCCGTAATGTGCAGACTGCAACTATTAATTGCGCAATATATTATTGTGATTGTTTGGTACTTCTTCTAGCGTGTTAAATATTAGTGGTAACTTTACGTGTGCGAAAAATTTGTATGCTTAAACACTGTAAGGTCGCTTTCCGCGCCGCTGCCATCGAGAACAGTTCCATATTAAACTATGCATTTTAACGCGTCGCTCTCGCGCCGCTGTCGCCCTCGCCGTGCTGCCCGCTGCCGCCGAGAATATGGCCTAAAGCATACTCATATTTCGCACATTGCTCGCAGAACAGATGGCCATGGGGCCGAAAGGTTCTGGAGTGGCGACCGTTAACCGGAAGACGTAGCGTTGGAAGGCCTTTCACAAGGTCATACCTTGTGAAAGCCGCCGAAATCCGCAGAATGAGGGACGCACAAACCCGGCCGATGTGGCGGTGTTTTGGGGAGGCCTATGTCCAACAGTGGACGTCATTCGAGACAATTTTTTAATGGAAGGAGTATACCGGTAACAAAGTCAAAGTCAAATAAATTTATTTCAATTAGGCACATAAAAGGCACTTCTGACCGTCAAAGATTTACAAAAAAAAATAATAGTTGATTCTAGTCGCCCCTTCCAAAATGTAGTTTTCGTATGAAAAGAATGGGCTAGAAACTCCACCGTTACTTAAGTTAAAGGACGAAAACAGTGCGAAAGCCTAGTTGGGGCAGACTATAATAGATAAGGAATGCGGAGCTCATATCTAGCAGTGGTCTGTAATACATTGTTTTTTATTAAAAGAAAGAAAATAAATTTATTTGACTCAGATTAGGGCACACAATATTCACACAAAAACAAAAAAACAGAAAAAAACTATTGACTGTTTTAACTTTAAATTAGGTATCATAAGTATAATCAAAATTAGCCTACAACGTTCCGACACGAATTGCAAGATGAATCGCTCTATGAAAATAAAAATCACAATTAAAACTATATCATGCCATTGTCAGTAGTTACCACTCAATCATACTCCCAAAATCAGATTCATAATACAGTCCACTATTTACATAAATACTTCCAAACACACTTTAAGCCATTATTTACTGTATATTGTCAAATACTCAATTTTGTAATACGTGTTCTTATTTTGGTCAATAAATATTATTATTATTATAAACAGTTATCAGAACTCCAGCCTTTCTAAGTTTATCTTGGAAATAATGCTGACATCAGTGAAGGAAACCATCGTGAGGAAATCTGGACTTTTATGCTACGATAAAAGATAATCATTTATTTGTTCAAACATGACTTCATTACATACAACACAAATTGTCAGCATACAAGAGAGCATGTTAAAAGTAGAGATAAAGAAGTAGCTTAAAAAAACTATAAAACACGCTTTTTACACGCACTAAAAATAATAAAATAATTAAATTGACTTGTAATCATTTATATCAAAAAGCGTATAGCACTTTTTAACTGTGTGTACCTTTAATTAATTTAAGCAAAGCGCTCCACTTTTTTTATATAAATGAATACAAGTCAATTTAATTATTTCATAATGTTTGTGCGTGTTATAAAATTCTTTTTACTATAAAACACGGTTGGTCTACTATAATCCTATTCATATAGTTAATAAGTCTAAAGTCAACGAAGTTTTACCTCGATCGGTTTAATATTTGCCACTAAAGAATTCCACTATCCGCATCTCCTGGCTTCATCATTAGATCAGCGGCCAAAATTATTGTATTTAATTGTCATCGGTCATTGCTACGTACTCAGGATGAGAAGAGGCCTTTGCATAGGCTTGTATTATTATTATCATTCAGTAAATACCTACTATCTTTCTCATTAAATAACGTTCTTATTCCAACATCTGTTTTAACCTAAATTGAGGTACCAAAGTCTGCTTTTGATTAAACTTTTATGCTCTGTTTTATAACGAATAAAATGCAGGTGGATGCCTGGGGCGGCAGTCTCGACATAGATAGCGATCGCTAAATGACCGAATTCGGTCGCAAAATCCTAAAGAGGTCCCTAGACGGTTAACACGACTCGACAAGCAGTGTAGACATAGATAGCGATCACTTTACGACCGAATTCGTTCGCAAAGTCGAATGTAACGTTATTTGGTAGTTTCGATACTCCGAGTTATCGATTGTCATCGGTATTGTACCGAACTTTGTCGCAAATGCTCGGTGTTTACGAATATATTTTGCGACCATTTTTGACAGCCCGCAAAGTGATTCGTTAGCTCTATGTAGTCTGTGGTGATTCGTTAAAGATTGAGTAAAAGAAGAAATCACATTAAATTATGGCGGAGGCATATTTAGCGTGGGATTTAGTCGTGCTTGAACACAGACGCGACATTATTGAACGACGACAAATCGGAAAAAACCGGCGCGACTGTGAAAATGTATTAGATTTGGAGGATTCGGAATTTTATTTTTGAGTATCGACACTACGAATCTACGATTTCTCAAACAAGACAAAATACAACAAACGACAAACGACAAATCGTATTTGTTTTCATGTCAACACAGACTACAATTATTATAATATATAGGGTACATGTCAAAAAGTTGTTTTGACACCGACGTTAAGTGTTGCAAGGAGGTAAACTTTAATGCCCCTAGATATTTAACAAATTATTTTAATTCTTTAAAATGGATATTGCTACTTCTTACTTTCCTTGAAAAATAATGTTTTCAAGATAAGTTTTACTTATTCACTATACAATTTTCAAGAAAAACAATTATTTTTATTAAATCATGTTCTGCAATTTTCCCGCTATTTATGTAGAGACTGCAGGCCGGTGCTTGTCAAGCAATGTTGACCGTCTAGTGACCCCTTTAAGACTTTGCGACCGAATTCGGTTGTTTATCGATCGCTATCTATGTCGAGACTGCCGCCCCTGGGAGAGGTGTTCGCTCGGTAAGGAATCTCGTGGTGATTTTATCAATATCGAAGATAATTTAAAACGATAAGTCTGATGGCTTTGAAGGATTTATGTCTATCGAAATCAGGATTTAGTATAATGGGTTTTTTAATATCAATAAATAAAAATAGATAACAATTTTTGGTTCATCATTGTTTTTATCTGAAGAAGGTATATAGGACGATATTGGTTCATGAAGTCATGACTGGTCGATTGTGAGACCAGCCATAAAATGGTTAATATAGTTGTTCGGTTGTTTATATATATTTTGGACACCGACGTAACTCAGATGATAAAAATTATCCATAAATAAAAAGTGGTGACTTATTAACGACTAACTGGTGAGCAAAAGATCACGCGTTTGAACCCACCCGTTGAACTATTGTATTATGAGCTTGTTTGTTGCTAAATTGAAAGGTTTTAATGTTGGAGAAAAACTTGAATCGAATGGCAGAGTGATATTATGACTGACAATATTCCCATGAAAACATATGTGACATATTTGACCATATTTCTTGATTGCGTTGACTGTGAAACATTAAAGCATCTAGCTTTAATGTGTCACTGCCCAAGGTACGGTAGACCGCTTTTGATATTTAAAAAAAAGAAACTTATTGTACACCACATGACCCATAAGAAAACACGATTAAAGGAAATAATAATAAAAATCCATAAAAAAATCAAAATTCAAAATTAAAATTAAAAATTCAAGTTCATATTAAATCAAAATTAAAAATTCAAGTTCATATTAAATCAAAATTAAAAATTCAAATTCATATTAAAATTAAATACAAAATCAAAATCAAAATTATTATTATCAATTTGATATCATTACCCGTTCCTGAGAAAAATGATTTTGACAGACGGACAGACGGACAACAAAGTGATGCTATAAGAGTTCCATCTTTTCTTTTTGAGCCCCCTTTATTACATGACAATAATTAAAATCCTCTTACGACCTTGAACCAACATCACTTGATTTGATAAGCGTACCAAAACACGATTACCACCCACATTAAAACCAATAAAGAAACAAGAGCGTGAAATACTCCAACAGAACATTTGAGAAATAAGAACCTTAATTATGATAAAAGCTCTCAAATTACTCATTTTATTAAATTATGAAGATATAAAACGTTTCTTGGTGCACGTTACGGGAACAGGGCTTTACTCTTTGTTCCGTTGAAGTTTTCGAGTAGAACTTCCGACACATGTCTCCGAAGTCTTGCGATCCACGGATCTTCGGATCCGCGTCGCTACATGTCTACAAATAAATTCCGAAACGAATTGTGTTATGAAGATTTTCGGGGAAACTATTTTGTAAGTGTTTAATGTGTGTTAATTAAGTTACTGGATAAATGTTTTATTTAAAAACTTTAGTTTTGTAAAATGGGGGTATCGTATTTTTTAAAGGAAAAAATTTTATAAAGAGACAAGATTAGATTTTTTGTATGTTTGTTTGTAATGAATAAATTCAAAAAATACTGGACCGATTTTAAAAATTCTTTCACCAGTAGTATGCGATATTATCAGTGAGTAACATAGCCTATAATTTATAAAGATATCACGCGGGCGAACTCGCTGGCGGAAGCTAGTACCAAAATAAAATTCCGGTTAGCAGAATAAGTAACTATTTGTATTGTAACTAATCAATTACTCGTGAAATTAGAGACAGTAATCAACGTTAATAGTTTGTATTGATTTAACGCCGGCACTAAACTAATCCCCCACACGTCACTCCGCACGGTATGTGCGTAATTTCGGCGTACCGACTCAGCCGCACGCCCTACATACGCATGAATAGCACACACCACTACAGCGGATACACGCATGTAAGAACAATTAAACCTAACAACGGGAATTACCTCTCTCACGGGTGATATCAAATGAAAATGTACCCATATATCTTTTACAATCTCATATATAAAACAGAAAGCTCAGACTGCACTTGATTCAGTGTTTCCCGCCGTCCAACTCCAGATTGTGCGCCGCAACACCACAACTTCCTGCTTCCGGTGGCAAGCCTGCGCCTGCGCTGTGCGTAATACCGCCCGGATGCGACGTCACGGCATGTCACTTCCGCATAGTGCTACGCCCCATTTAAAATAAGAACAACGGTTGTGATACATCCACGAAAATTATTATAAGAAGAAAATGGTGGAAAAAGAACCTATAATTTTTTTTTTTATCACAATCAGGACCTCTTTTACACAAAGAGAGAGTTTGATATTCACTTTCATTTCTTTTTCATGCTTCATACCAAAAAAATGCTCAACTTTTTCAAGCCGCTGAAAAGCCAAACACATCCAAGATACTCAAAGCAGATATCTCCTCACATTCAACCAGCACACACGGTGAGTACATTTAAATATTTAAAAATGAAACTGAGTGTTTAACGTAGCCCGAAATTTGGGTAAATCTTCCTTTCCGGCCGCAACGGACTGCGGCGGCCATTCTGAACCCTACCACTCTAATGTAAGCGGACGCGTTCTTAAAAATATTAATATTGCACGGACCTTGCTTTTAACATTATTATATTAAGTTCTAGCCAGCAATGCTCATTTAATTTCACTAAAATGTACGCGTTGAGTAACTTAGTTGGATAAAAGTAGGCCTTTTATTCTTGAAAATAATATTTTTTGTGTAAGTTCTTGCAAGATTATTCTTATTTTATTGCACGAGACGAGGATTGTGATTAGTAGTTTTTGTTATTACTGTTACTTAATCGTTTTGTTTGCAAGCACGAAAACCGATCCAGTTAAAAAAAAAACAACGGGTTGCACTCCGGGAGTGCCGGCAGAAGTGAAAACTTGAATATTAACGTTGTGCATTTTTGAATAAACACTTTTCATGAAATATGTTTTGACTGCTTTTTTTTACCCATCAATACGGGTAAAATTTCTTACCTCGCAATCTTTACGTAATGTCAAAGACTATTTATTTTTATATTTACTTTGCTTTGCTACGCAACGGATCTTACGTTCACGTTTCCTGACGCGAGTTTAACATTTTTTACCCATCCCAAAAAAAGTGCACAACGCTGCTAAAGAAGTTTTCACTTCAAAAAAATAAATAGTAACGAAATGCATGCTCGCTACAATTTTTATTATCTACTAAAGATAATCGTGCAAAAAATGGTTCCCAAGCCTTCAAAAACTTTTCAACCTTTAGCATAAGAACATTTTTTCTCTATAAAGAAAAGAAAGTATTATAAGATTCTATTTTAAAGAAATTAAGTGAGCCATGGCACGAGACTGTAAATTATTGCGAGCCGTTTTTTCGTTTTACAGACTGATTTATTATAAAATATTTCTATCCCGAAGTGAAAATATCTCAACGAACGTTAAGAAATATTATTTTTATTCATACTTGGGACTGTGGAAAATTCTTGTTACTGACACATATAAAAATATAGTTAATAGGGTAGGCTTATATATTTTTGTGCAAGAAGTAACTGTTCGAAAAGAATCTGAAGTAAATGTAAACAAATGGAACATTAATTACCTGTGGATGCCAATTTGGAGTGCTAGTTACAAATTGAGTGCTTCGATTTGATTATTTGAATGTTAAACCCGAAATTCTAATTTTAGATCATCTGAAAAATATTTTCCAATTGATAGTTGAGGTTAATTTTATAACTTTAATTTTCGTGGATGATTTTTGAATCACAATTAAATAATGTTATTATGTAATGGTATAATGTTAAATAATAATTATTGGTAAAAAAGTGGTAAGATTAAATCAAAACTTTCTTATTAATACAGTTACTAATTACCTTTAGTGAATTATTAACACATTCATGTTCAGAACAGGGATTGTTTATACTTTAATCCGATATTTTGGAACAGACCATAGATAGGTAGTATACAGTTTTTATTACTTTAATTTTACGACAGTGAGTGTCAGCTGTTTATTTGGTGTAGTTGTAAATGTCAACTCTGGAAATGGGTTCAAGTTAGGGTTGCAAATAATGAAAATGTTTTTTTTGGGACGCGCTGTATATTTTTCTATAATAATAATTACTGTTATTAATTAATTGAGAGCAGTGGTGGCCCAGTGGTAACGGCCCCGACTTACGAGTTGTAGGTCGTGGGTTCGAACCCAAGCAGGTGCTTTACTTTGTGTAAATAATTTCATCACCACTGTTCTCAAAACGGTGAAGGAAAACATCGTGAGGAAACCGGCATGTCTTAGAACCAAAAACTTCGAAGACATGTGACATCTACCAACCCGTAGTGGGCCCGCGTGGTAGATTACGGCCCACTCCCTCTCACAGAGAGGAGGCCTGGGTCCTAGCAGTGGGAACATTAATAGGCTGATTATGTTATGTTATGTATGTATTACTTAATTAATTGATGAAGTGTTTAAATAAGACGTACAGCCAAAGGCAAGTGGGTTCTTATGTTCAAGTTTGCATTGCAGTTTCGTCGATCAGACCTAGAAAATAGCCATGGTGAACTTTCCATAATATAGGTAACTAATTGCAGCTAGAAATTCAAACAACATGAAGTGAAACCCTGAATACAGGACACAAAACCTGTGAAATACAGACGGTTAATACTCCAGTCTCAGTTTCAGTATTTACACACGTTTAGTACATGACATTACATTAGGTGTAAGAATTGTACTTTGTTAGTAGCTCAACATTCTTTTGACTAACAAAATAAAACACAGGTTTAAGAAAATGTTAATTATTAATGTTAATTCCACCCATTTTTGACGCAAGTGACGAATCACATTTCTTTGAAGAATCAATAAGTAAAAAAAAAATCAGTTATTCTTTGGATGTTCATAAATTCCTCATTTTTGTTAATTTTACACTGAAAAAAATGCAGACTAAGATACATTTTCTCTTAGTTGGGATTAAAATGCTTGGAATAATGAATAATCTGTTCACTTTATACAAGATACCATAGTTGCCAGAACAAATTCATTTTATTTATATCAACAATTATGCACATGCACAGTTTATTCAACAGTCTTTGTTACATCAAACATAACACGTTTGATTTTACCTCAAAACTTTTTTACATCAAAAAATAATTTAAGTTCATGGTAACAAGCAACTTGTTAGCATTAAATCATATAAATCATAGTTTTTAACAACGAACATGTTTGATTAAATAGCCTGCTTAGTTAAATAAAACAAGATCAGTGGTCACATCTAATAACTCTTTGTAATGACAACAAAACGCAACGCTCCCCGCGCTTTTCCAACCCCCACTTGCTCATAGAGTAAACTAACTTCGCGGTCTTCGCGCGCCGGTCGACTTGTCAAAACACAGAGCGCTATCAGCGCTATTGTAATACTGCTGGTGTCAAAACTCAAAATGCGTACGATAATAATTATGTAGGACTAGGATAAACACGCTGTGGTCCTTATGGCTATCTGTGCAGGCGTGCAGGTTGACCGGCGTGTCTTATGTTCCAAGAACTGCACAGGTGTATACGCGAAGCCACACGCCTAGGGTCGGTGCCAATATTAGTGAATTAACTATTTACATACCTATTTAAATACTGGCGAGTGCTTTATACACAATGGAACACATGGAAGAAGTGGTCGAATTATTAAAGACATGGAAGCAGCCCGATCTCATCCCAAAATTTGCAGGTAAGATAAAACATACAGTAGGTAACCATAATACCTAGGTAGGTATACTATGAATGCTATTTGTCAGTAGGTACAGGAAATTTGCAGCCTGCACCATTGATTTTGAACACTTAGTAGCACTCACAAACTTACTGATTTTTTACAGCTACAGCGGTTAGGAGTTCTGTCAACTAAAGGAAAGAGAAACAGAGAGGAAAGCCCTGCACCCTCACCTTCACCATCTCCTAAATAGCAACAAAGCAACACACTGGATGAAAATGTTGAAGTTGATTTACAGTGGCTTCGAAATTCATCAGAAACTTGGAGGCTGACGGAAATAAAGTGGAAAAACACATTCAAATATCGAATAATGCGTCTTCACAACAATAATAATGACTAGACTTTGGAATCTTATACGAACGAATACCCAGTGCTAATAGAAATAAACCGCAAGTTTATACTCTGGTAAGGCTTGCCCCAATATTATATTTTATATACATGTAATTTGAGCTATATTTTGTCAATTTAATGTTAATAATTATATTGTGTTCTGTTTTGTGTTTTTTAGTTGAACATTGACTTTGAGGCGGCCTATGGAGACCAAACAATTTATTTGTTTATTGCAAAAATTTAAATATTGGAATTATTAAGAAATAGAAAATCAAAAATTTGCATTTGGCCAGGATCTAATCTCCCTAGCTGATTGTAAGTATATTTTTCTTCATTCATTTAGCGGCTAAATTTTAGCCTATACACATCCCATAGCTGGGCATACAGGGCATAGGCCTTCTCGCAGAGGGCTTGAGCTGCTTGTCCCCCATGCTAACCAGTTGCGGATTGGAGGCTTCCCTTTGAAGCCTTTGTACCTATTTTAATGTGACTCTTTCAAAACTTGAACTATCTGAAAAACGAATGGTCTATATAATTATTCTTTTATTTCAGCACCTAAAGAAGAAGATAAAAATCTTGCAGCATTTTTGGCAATTAAACAGAAGAAAAAACAAAAAAAAGTCCGAGCCTAGCTGCGGCTGTAAATCATCTAAGGCAGAAACGCGGTATGCGTTCATCAAACATTTAAGATCTGATGTGATCTGACGCTGAAATCGGTCAGTCTATTGAACTTCGGCTAAAAACATTACAGAATAAAGAGGCAACATCACAGCCTTACATAATTATTGGTGAGTCATTAAAAGATATCTGATAAAAAAAGCTCGTAACTCAATTTTTTTTTTTTTAAATATTTTATTATTGTTATATTGTTAGGTTTCGATATTGCAGACTATATTAAGACTGGTTAATAATAATTAGGTATCTGGTTAAGCTAATTCTATTTTTAATAACTTCATAAAGTTTTATTGTACATGTACACACGGCTACACATCAAGCTATACATTTCCAGTTTAAGCTGACCTCGCATTGCAGGGATATCGTTTACAATGCGAGATCACCATAAACTGGAAATGTATAGCTTGATGTGTAGCCCAGCTGCGTACATAATTTGTTATTTATCATGGTGACTTGTTTAGTATGCTGTGTTCAACTTTTAATAAGTTTTTTTGTATAATTCAAATAGTCTGGATTGTAATGGGACAATTATTATTGCAAACATTAGAATTTCGATGTGTTTATTTTTATATTTTTGCTTATTTGAAGAACTAGAAGCAAAGGAAAATGTAAAATTTCATAACTTTTTGTCGTAACGTGCAATATAAATATTCTGAGCAATGGAAAAGTATGTTATTCTATAAGATCTAAATTATATTGAATGTAAGTATTTTGTGTAATGTGTTCTGCATAAATAAATTAAAAATCAAATATTGTTGTTTGATTGCTATACCATTTAATACCTATTTTCATGTTTCATATTTTTTATACAAGGTCTAGAGGGTTAACTTGATGTGGATCGTCACGCTATGTTATTAAAAATATCTGCGTAGTGTGGTTCTGCACAGCAGCTGTAATGTAACGCTCAGCTCCTCGGAGCTAAGCGTTGATACAATTAAAATAAAGAGAGGTTAAAGGTTAAGAGTTAGAGTCTAGAGTATAGTTAGGTTATAAGAGGTAAAAGGTAAAAAGGTTAAGTGGCCGGCTTCACACGACGTGGGATGCACAGGACAGGCGGGACCAGGACCGAGCTGAGGTGCAGGTAGGCTGACGGACAGGAAGGCAGGCAGGCAGGGAGTACAGAGGAGCCGCCGCACACGCCGCACGCTGAGTAGGAGGTTCCTTCACCCTGTTGAACGGAGAGGTAGGTGTGAGAGGTAGCTAGGAGGCGGAGGTACTTTCGTGGTACCTCACGCTAACAGGAGGGACGCGTCGGCGTCACTCGTGACGTCGTGCTGTGAGGGCTAAGATCACGACTCCTGGCGTCACGTCACTCGACGTCGGTGCCCTCTCTTATTCGAGCAGTATGTGTGACGTTTGAGGCGTGGCGTCTTGCGCCACGCGGCCAGATGGCTGGTGTAGGGCCCTCTATAGGGCTAGGTGAGAAAGTCAGTTGAATGATAGGCCGGGTAGACACTGAACACCAAAAGTTTATTGATTGAAATTACACAATAGTTTAGGTTGTACACAGTATTATGTTGATTACACTGAATTAATCAGGCTAGGATTTAAGTAGTAAAATTAGATTCAAGGAATGTGGCATCTGCTGTGCAGAACCACAATTTTTGATCTACTTTTATGTTTTTTAAGCTACTAATACTAAACAATTCACCTTTCGATATCTTACATCTGAAATCCACCGCATTCATGTAAACTTTCCTTGTATTTATTCTTAATCACACTATACCTGTAATAGCATACTTTTATATTCTTTGATTGTTTTAGCATCTAAATTCTATTTTAAATACTATTTATTAATTCTCTGTTGTAAATGACAGAATATTTTATATTGATTGAAAGCTGTCATCTGTCTTATTTACTTTTCTTAACCATAAACATAATCTATAGACACTTTATATTTTGCTAAACCTATTATAAAGCAGGTGAATACACTGCATTGTTCGCAATAAGGACGTTTATAGACTATCGCTCTGTAAACCGTTTTTATCCGTTCTGGCCATCATTCAATTAAGAATTAACTTGATAGATGTTTGAAATGTTTTAAAATATGACACAGAACGATAAAAACGGGTTCTTTTCTTAACGGAGTTGAGGTTTGGCTCTAGCCGTGTGATGTGCTACTTTTCACCTTGAATCTAATTTTACTACTTAAATCCTAGCCTGATTAATTCAGTGTAACTAACATAATACCGCGTATAACCTAAGCTATTGTGTAATTTCAATCAATAAACTTTTGGTGTTCAGTGTCTACCCGGCTTATCATTCAACCGACTTTCTCACCTAGCCCTATAGAGGGCCCTACACCAGCCATCTGGCCGCGTGGCGCAAGACGCCACGCCTCAAACGTCACACATACTGCTCGAATAAGAGAGGGCACCGACGACGTCGAGTGACGTGACGCCAGGAGTCGTGATCTTAGCCCTCACAGCACGACGTCACGAGTGACGCCGACGCGTCCCTCCTGTTAGCGTGAGGTACCACGAAAGTACCTCCGCCTCCTAGCTACCTCTCACACCTACCTCTCCGTTCAACAGGGTGAAGGAACCTCCTACTCAGCGTGCGGCGTGTGCGGCGGCTCCTCTGTACTCCCTGCCTGCCTGCCTTCCTGTCCGTCAGCCTACCTGCACCTCAGCTCGGTCCTGGTCCCGCCTATCCTGTGCATCCCACGTCGTGTGAAGCCGGCCTCTTAATCTTTTCACCTTTTACCTCTTATAACCTAACTATACTCTAGACTCTAACTCTTAACCTTTAACCTTTCTTTATTTTAATTGTATCAACGCTTAGCTCCGAGGAGCTAAGCGTTACATTACAGTAGGAGATGCTGAAATTAATTGACGGTTTATAGCAAATATTAAGGTTTCCTCAAAAAGGTTTCATGATAAGCATACAAGAAAACATTTTGATTTAAGCTTAATATTTGCCATAAATCTATATTTAATTTTAGCGCTCCTGCGCGGATTTTTTTAATTTAGTGTAACAATTTACCACAAAGATGTTAGTCATTATAAAAAAGTAGGTTCTCAACAATAATTATTACAATAAAGTTACTTTGTTGATTTGTGCAAAAGATACTGACTTGGATTGACAAATAGAAGTAGTTCATATGACAACGGTTCATGTTTACGTTGAATACGAGGTTAGTTGCATTAATCAGGATAGCACAGTTATTTGGTGCAAGATCTTAGTTGAAACAACATAAGAATTTCATTGATCTAATAACGTTTCACAGACGTATCGTGCAAGATCTTAGTTGAATCTACAAGTTTAGTGTGTTAATGTGACAATGTTTCATTGTTAAACTGGCCAACATTTGAGCTAAATTAAACAACTACCCGTAATTAAACCAATGCATTACTTAGTAGACGGAACTATGATAATTTAACAAAGTTGTCATAGCTTCAGAAGTCAAGATCTTGTTAGGCTCGTATGGAGTCAAGATGTGTGATCACATTAAACAAGATGTTTATTAAAATAAACAATTTTTTTTTTCAGTGTAACCGACTTCAAATAGGTTATAAATTAAACGAGTTTTTTTTAGATATACCAGAAACTTGACTGAAGATATTGTTGTCACAAGGTACATGTGGTCGGCTTCCACTCTAACCGGATGCAGCTGAATACCAGTATTTTACATGGAGCGACTACCTATCTGACCTCCACAACCCAGTAACTGGGTAATACGATATCTCTTGGAAAGACTAGTGTCAGACTTTCGGGCATCTGACGTCTCGTAACGACTGTCAAAGATCAGCGAATAACAGCCGAAACCAACGCTTTAGCGTGGCACAAAGGAGTCTCGGTATGTAAAGATGGTCACTCATCCACTGAACAATTTTAATCCTTGAATTGTTTTATTTTTAATTTTTTATCTTTTTGATACGGACACTTTTAACGTGCGCATCTTTTTTACATTGTTTTCACATGTATAATTTAAACAAGAATTATGTAACCACTATTTTGTAACAATTATTTATTTAAAAGAGTGTCCCTGGAGTTTCTTGCCCGTTCTTTTCCATAGGTACCTACTACGCTTTGGAATGGGCAACTAGCTTCATATTTCTGACTGACTGACTCCTTGACTATTCAAAAGTGCCTGTATATGGTTTAATTGAAATAAATAATTTGAGTTTGAGTTTGAGTTTGAACAACCCTGACAAGCGTAGCTTAACCTGATGGATCGACCCGTGCGGCTGTTATTACTTAGCTCCTCACCTAGGATTTACCCTGTATGGTTCTGATCTTGGAGTTAAACTAGTTATGAAACTTTCTAGCTTCTGATTGAAGCAGATCGGCTGATCTAATTGTTTGTTATTTATCACAAGACCCTCTTATGTAAGTTATATTTATTATGTGACCCAAATCGTCACAGAACCTCGAAATAAACAAAATTCAAAGAACTATTGAGAGTGGTACTTATGAACGTTTATTCTGAAAGTAGGTAGCGTGACGCAAATACCTAGATGTTAAATATTTCGCTGTTTTGATTAATTTGGCAAAATTAACATAATTTAACATCACGCCTTGTTTCCCTGAAGGGTTGGGCAGAGGTGTGTCTATAGTACACCCACATTTCGCCAGTCATGTTTAAGTCCCATGTAATAGGGGGTGAGCCTATTGCCATCAACCGGGCACAAATTCAGACTCTGGGCTGCTACCGAGAAATTCCGTATAGATAAACCCAAATTACGAGTACTGTATGGAGATATGAAATTCCGTATATATAAACCCAAATTACGAGTACTGTATGGAGATATGAAATTCCGTATATTTATAAACCCAAATTACGAGTACTGTATGGAGATATGAAATTCCGTATATTTATAAACCCAAATTACGAGTACTGTATGGAGATATGAAATTCCGTATATATAAACCCAAATTACGAGTACTGTATGGAGATATGAAATATGGCTAACTAGTGAACTAGAATATTGATTATGAAATGCGAGAATTTAATATCCATACCACCGAATATTTAGTTTGAGATATAAAAAAGTATTTGGAAACTTTCCGAATGCCTTTTCTACACCTAAAACGGTAACAACATCATATTCAGTGTTGTAATTGAAATAATTAATATTCTAGTTCAGTAGTTAGCGATATTTCTATACAGTAATATTGCCAAATAATAAAAAAAGGTAAATATTTGACAGCTATTTGCGACGTTGCCAACTTTTAGAATGAAAGCTCTTAACAAAATGGTAAATATAAAGAAGTAAATGCAATTAGAAAAATAAAGAAAGAAAGAAAAATAAGTTTATTTGTCACAGAAACACACCTGTAACAGATTAGCATACACCTATAACAGATTACAGGACATTAAAATTCAGATCGACCATGACGCTGATTTAGCCAGTTGCATACAAGATGCCGCAGCGCGTAATGCAGACGCAACAGATTTAACTAAATGTCTATCATTGTTACTACTTAGGACAGCTTATAATAATTATGCTAGAATAGGAATAAAAATAATAATAATAAAACGAGCCTATTACTGTCCTATAATCAGCCTTTAAGGGTCCGGCGAACACGGCTCGCAACTGCAAGTCGGGATGGGACGAAAATGCGTTTGGAATATTGTTATCTCTGTTATGTTGTGTTGTTGTTGTTGTCTGTGTCTGTTGTGTGTTATGTGTGTTGTTAGCGTTGTTACTAGCTATCGGAATTTATGATTTTGGATGTGTTCCGTAATACCAAAAATTATGAATGAAAACTTAATATTCTTTCATAATTTTTTCTATACTTTGCAACTTGATAATATAAGCTATGCTCCTGCTGTAAACAATATTCCAAATATTGTTGTTTATAATATAGAAAAATAGTATGAAAACATGTCATTTAGCTGTAAAAATGTGCGACATTCAATTCGCTTAAACTTCATTTTAGGTAAGATTTTGGAGAAAAAAAAGATCTACAAGCCTAGATAAATACTGTCTAAATCCGAATATTAACATAATATGATGGAAATATGCTCAAATTGCAAATGATTTAGGTATTACGTTTGTATGGACAATTCAAGGGTCGCCGCCGTCTTAATGTTCCGACTGTTGGGACACAGGCCGCCTCTCTTTGTGCGCTGTAATTTATCACGCGGGCCCATTACTGGTTGGTTATTGTGCCACTGCGGGGCACTGAAAGGCGTCTTCTCATACAGAGAAGGCACGAGCATTGATCACCACGCTTGCTCAAGACGGATTGGTCCAAGTTTGTTCACGATAAAAAAAACCTCACGATCCGTAGGCCCCGGTGCAAGTGTGCGAGAGACTCGGGGTGGGTTTAGTCGGTAGAAGTCTGACAGACCCTTCCGTCCGCCCCAGGACGGAGGTCATCCTTTTTTTTTGGTAACGGGGTGAAATTCTCATAATTTCACCCCGTTACCAAAAAAAAAGATTTCCTCACGTTGTGTTTACTTTACCGATGTCAGTAATATCCAAGATAAACTCAGAAAGTACACATATTATGAATTCAAAAAGTCACGTTGGCACTTGCCCGGATTTCAACCTGCATGAGAGGCGGGGCCTGCACCACTAGGCTATCACGACATTTAACCAATGGGCCATCACGACATGACTGGAAATATTATATTTATCTTAGGTTACACAGGTTGAAACAACATGAGTATCTTAAAATATTACCTACAGCTAGCATACAAAGTATTATTTACCAGTGAGTTAGTCTGTATCTTGGGGCTCGGGTTACGATTTCCAGAATGGAGACTAGTGAGGTGGTTTCGTGTTGAGGTATGAATAATTTATTTATTTATCAAACAACTGCACCCTAATTACGTAATACACGATCAATCACAATCTGAATCATTTTGAAAAAGATTGCTAATTGCATTGCTTCATAAGATCGAAAAAAAATCTGCTCAAAAACGTAAACAACGCAATGAATATTGTTTACAGTACCTGTGTTTTTACACCCTCCTCTGTTTTACCTACAGTTAAAAACTTTGACTTTGATGATAACTAGAAAAAAAAAAGACGTGTGGCACTCGGGGACTGCCCCGGCGAAGCTATTGCATAGCATTTTTTATCAACTTACGCAATTGTAAAATATTAACCCGAATACAAGAAATAGCAATGATGACATTGACAGGAACTGTTATTCACATTTATAGTTTTTAAAACTTGACACAACGTAATGGGAACATCAAACTAATAAAAAGGTTTTAATTTAACTATTAATAGCCAAGGATCATTCGTCTAAGTAAATTTGAACTTTATTGTCAAACAGTTAAACATAATTTTCAATACAACACTCTCGTATCATTCGTCTAAGTAAATTTGAACTTTGTTGTCAAACAGTTAAACATAATTTTCAATACAACACTCTCGTATCATTCGTTTAAGTAAATTTGAACTTTGTTGTCAAGCAGTTAAACATAATTTTCAATACAACACTCTCGTATCATTCGTTTAAGTAAATTTGAACTTTGTTGTCAAGCAGTTAAACATAATTTTCAATACAAAACACTCTTTTCTTAGGTTGTAGCGGTTAGACCGCCACATACAAAAACTACGAAACAAAAAGACATGACGTCACACAATTCCTACATCTCGCAGTTAGAGTTTACTGAGCGAATAACATAGATAAGACTATCCGAAATCAACATATGGGCAGTTGCCCGCCAGACATAACAACCCGTCTGGTTGGAGGATCCTCCCTTTTCTATGGTGGATGAGTGAACTTTACACCCTGTTCCTCATACCCCTAAATTGGTGACCCCGAGTATGAACGTCAACGCAGCCTTCGTGCAACTACTTCAGCGTGACGTCATCATCATCACTCCCGCAAGCTTTCGTGAGGCGAGTCACACAGCCAGCCAGCACCCACGGCTTCAACGGGTATCCTGACCACCAGCATGCAACGCGCATTCCTGGTCATCACCCTCAGCCTCATCAGCAACCTTGGCACAGCACCTGCACTTCCGGCCGGTCTCACAAGCAGAGCCTATTCTACTCTCTCCTGGTCGACGCAAGCAATCAGCCAAAAACCCGGCGCTGTACCACATCCGACTCACTGGATGACGACGCAGCGCCTCCCCGACTCACTGGGGAATCACCGCAGACAGTTCCGACTCACCGTGAACTATACGGCACCCGGTTCCGACTCACTGGAACCACAGCTGGCACTGTGAAGCATCGCAAGATCCAAGACTCAGCCCACTATCGACCTCCGGTCTCCGGAGGGGAGTGATGTAGCGGTTAGACCGCCACATACAAAAACTACGAAACAAAAAGACATGACGTCACACAATTCCTACATCTCGCAGTTAGAGTTTACTGAGCGAATAACATAGATAAGACTATCCGAAATCAACATATGGGCAGTTGCCCGCCAGACATAACAACCCGTCTGGTTGGAGGATCCTCCCTTTTCTATGGTGGATGAGTGAACTTTACACCCTGTTCCTCATACCCCTAAAGGTAGTATTTTCGTTACGAAATTTCTGGATTAGGTCTCCACGCTCAAGGCCCGCGATAGAAGCTATGCAATAGCTTAAAAATCACTTCATGAATTCTAAACAAACAAATAGTAAAGTCTTTTATACAAGTTTCTTCCACGTGGCTTAAGAAATAATAAGCTCGTGTTGACCGTGACTATCTATGTAGGTCTTGGAAAGAAAGAAGCGGACGATATTTATGATAATATCCTAGACAAAAGGAGTTCTACACGAGTAGGATGTATGTGCCTTATTTATATTCTAGATTCTATACAGAATGTCCGTATACATTTATGTATTATCGCATCTAATCACGCGAGCGTATGTGGAAATAAAAGTAAGTGCTTAAAATAATATAGAATTCTTGCTAGAAGAGGCAGTGGTTTCATGCTAAAATTATGTACATACAGTCAGAGAAATTTTTCATTTCATTTCATTTCATTTCATTTCAATATACTTACGGACAAATTTATGTTGGTAGTCAATTTGCTTGACAATTAATTTCTCTGACTTTATTAATTAGAACAGCAGACAGTGGTTTCATATAATACTGTTATACCCAATGATATTGTCAAAAGAGTTATACAAAATTTGGCTAATTAGCCACATTTTCTTCGTCTTGTCTCTTCGCTCCCGATTTTTTATTTTTTTTTATTTTTTATTGCTGAATGGGCCTGCTCTTGACCTCGATCTCGCCTGATGGAAAACTATGGATGAGGTCTATGATGGAACGAGCGTGCCCAGAACATGCCTGTTCACTCTTGCTTTGAAGGCAGACGGGTTATATGTGGCAGGGAATGAATTATGACATGCCATCATACTTCCACCTGTCAACTAATAGTGTAACATTGTGGCGTTTTTGAAGATCGCATGTGGTGTAGGTAACCTATTTATAGGTTATGCACGCTCCGCAAGTGGCAAGTAAAAATTTGGCTAATTAGCTACATTTTCTTGGTCTTGTCTCTTTTTCGCTCCCAATAATGCCGTTCTACTTCCACGTGTCAACTAATAGTGTAAATGTTGAGCAGGTAACCTATCTACTTACGTCTTTCCTATCTACGTCTTTTTACATAATAATATGACATCATTGGTTATTCTATTACAATATTTGGCATTCAGTATGATGTAGTTAGATAATTTAGATAACTTGAATGACTTCTGAAAAAAACTAACGGAAAAGCGCAACAACATTTTGTCGTACATGGAAATTGAATTCGGGAACGCTCGAAACCGTGTACGAGCTTTAAATCATTGAGCCAACCAATTGGTGATCGCACCGATAACTTTACACAGCGTACTGTGTAAACTTATTGGTTGGTGCTGTGCTAAATGGAACTGTTGAACTAAGGTTTACCAACGTTAGTTCACCAGTTCCATTTAGCATTACCATTTAGTAACCAATCAATCTGCCTAGCCTGTTCCCAACTATGTTGGGGTCGGCTTACAGTCTAGCCGGATGCAGCTGCCATGAATACCAGTATTTTACATGGAGTGACTGCCTATCTGACCTCGACAACCCAGTAACTGGGTAATACGATACCCCTTGGTAAGACTGTGTGTCAGTCTTTCGGGATTCTGACGACTCTTAAAGACTGTAGAAGATCTACGAATGACAGCCGGGACCAATGGCTTAACGTGTTTTCCGAGGCACGGAGGAGTCTCGATATGTAAAGATGGTCACCGATCCACTGACCAACCCCGGCAAGCGCAGCTTAACCTGATGGATCGACCCGTGCGGCTGTTATTACTTAGCCACGGGCTTCTCATTTCTAATCAATAATGATGGTAACCAACAATTGACTTTGATTGAAATTGCTAATTTTTCCAACAAATCCTTCACTGCCTCGTTGGTGTAGTGGTTGCAAGCGGTACTGTTGATCATGAGATCCTGGGTTCGATTCCCAGGTCGAGCAAAGTGTTTTTGGGTTTTTCAATCAAGAATTTCTCAGTAGCAGCCTCGAGTCTGGATTTGTGCCCGGTTGATGGCAATAGGCTCGCCCCCTAATACATGGGACTTAAAAATAATTGGCGAATTATGGGTGTTACTATAGGTACGACTCTGCCTAACCCTTTGGGGGAAACAGGCGTGATGAAAATCCTTTATTACCTGCTAAGAATTCTATATCTTTCGTGTAAGGATTGTTAGTGTCACCCCACAGCAAATTAAAGCAAGTAAAAGCAGTAACTTATACTCATAATGTAGAAATAAAGAAGCCTAAACATTCCTTTAAAGGAGCGCTATAAAGAGGTAATTTGTTAATGGTGCGGCCGCAAATCTGCCGCTATCTGATGCCGCAACCACCCGCCTTTTCGAAACAAGTAAACTCCTCGCGGTTTCCTTTTTTTTCTAAATAATGTTCGCGACTCGCCTTGTTTAGTACCCCTTTCGCGATAAGAACTCTTAAAAAGATATTAAGGGCTTTTAAAGAAATTGTCTCCATGGATTCGCTAAAGACTGCGCTTAGACCTCATCCAATTTGGTAATAGGCACGTAATATTAAATGGCGTCGTTATATTTATGAAATTGTGTAAATAATGGAACAAGTTGGTGTAATGATGTTGTTCCGGACAACAATTAAAATTAAAGTTACTGAAACCAAGCTTTGAATTTATTCATTTTTGATTTTGTAGATGGATAAAATATTTTATTATTTACAGAATAAAACGTTAAAAATGCAAAATAAAGCACGTGTAAAAATATATTGCTTCCCAAAACATAATAATATAATTATTATAATAAAATATTATTTGTCTCACACACTGTTGTCTACACTTCTTTTTCATTTCTCTTTTCGCTGGTCTGCTGGAAGATATCTTTTAAGAAATAATAATAAGCAGTATTTTTGTAATCTCCAGTAATACGTATGTCGTGTCTCTGTTTATTTTACTGTGTGTACGCAAATAATAAAATAAATCATTAATAATTCACACAAAAGTCGTAAAGGTGCCATACTAAAAGTTCGTGAGTTCAATAACCCTAGGATAAAAAAGATACTCAAGGGAAGATGCGATCTTTCTCACCACCTGTCATCACTTCAAGAGAGCAATGTGGTACTCCATATTGTTTACAACTCCTGCGCTACCAATGAATTAGGGCGAGCATAGACTGTTCATGTCTGGGCTATGTCGTATGTAATAAAGGGTGTTGTAACAAGACCCGCCGATAGCCGTTATTTACGCATTCTATATATCAAACTAAGTAACATTTAGCAACAATTATTACTGCTGGAAATTACTTTTATTATTAGTGTAAATGTTGCTATTTTCGCACGTAATTAACGCATGAAACACTCGTGTACAGGAGTTGTGGGGTATTTAAATGCAGTTTTCGTAAAAAAAAGTAGATTCTATGTCATTAAATATCTCGGTAATCAGAAGGTTCCCAGGTAGGCGTGGTACAAAAAAAAATCACAATGACGGGAAGAACAAGGGACCCTCCACCCACCTTAAAAAAAAATGTAATGATGGTAGTGAATTATCTAAAATAAAATCTTTTGTGTGCCTTTAACTAGTTATTATGCAATCATGGCCTATGTGACCAATTGATTGAACAGTAATGATAACACTGCATAATCAGCTGGGACTGAGAGGGATGATGACAATAAAATTAAAAACAACGAATTCCTAGTTAGCATTTTTATTACTTATCTACATAAATCTAACTACTAATTTAACTAAACTTCAAAGTTGGTAAGTATTATTTTTTGGTAGTAGTATTTTTTTTTACCATAAAAGTGTTGCGGTGACGCGAACTACGTAGGATAGTGTGTGAGAACCATAACATAAACATACTTATCCATAACCGGCATTTGTATATTTAAGCCACTTGTTGCCGCATCGAGACGTTTGAAGGAAAACAAACAAATTATTATACGGGGTGTTAAAGAAATTATGGATTCATAACAAGATCTTTTATTGGAATTTTTTTCTTCGTCTAGTGGTCGTGTGCACTGGGTTAGATTTAGAATTAGTCCTAACTATAATAATATAAATGGGAAAGTGAGTTTATGTTTGTATGTCCTAAACCAGGTCTCGGTCTAGCCGTATGCTAAATTGCAGCCAAATCCGAGGGCCTAGTGTGAGTTTCTTTTTACCATCTCGATCAAACGCATCGAGCGCGTTTGGCGTTCCGATTGGCCCTTCACCGGTGAAGGCTGGCCGGCTGCCAATCGGAGCGCCAAACGCGGTCGATGCGTTTGATCGAGATGGTAAAAAGAAACTCACACTAGGCCCTCGGATTTGGCTGCAATTTAGCATACGGCTAGACCGTGACCTGGGTTAGGTCAGGATACTTTTTTATTCCTGAAGACTTATGCTAGTGAAACCGCGGGGTGCAGCTAGTTACATAACAATACCAATAGTTTGAGTTTCAGTGAGTTGAAATCATATGACACGAATTTCGTTTTAAATATACAAAACAAAACTTACTAGGTACTCATCACAGCTAAGGCGCGTAATATAACATAATTTTAATTTAATAAGCATACAAAACACCTTCGCAGTCGCCAAAGGACATTGAATCGAAATTACAGGCAGGTAGATACCTAAGTGGCAATTTTTCGCGTTGAATTAAAGGAGACGCTTCCGACTTTCCTTTCACGATTTCTGGAGCGAAATAAGTACCTGTTCCTTTACATAGCGGTTAGGCAACATTTCTGCATATTTTGAAGATTTAGGTCTATCTTTGTATTTTAATTTTGTTCGTGTGATCTCTCCCGATAATGCACTTTTTTTGGGATGGGTAAAAAATGTTAAACTCGCGTCAGGACACCTGACCGTAAGATCCGTTACCTAGCAACCGACAAAGTAAATAATTATCAAAAAAAATAGTCTTTGACATTACGTAAAGATTGCGAGGTAAGAAATTTTACCCATATTGATGGGTAAAAAAAAGCAGTCAAAACATAGTTCATGAAAAGTTAATATAAGTATAATTATATAATAATTATTTATTTTTGTTAGACTATATTTTGAAAATAAATTAATATACTACTACTACTAATGAATATTGTATTTAACCACATAAATTATAGTACTTTCATACTGATAAATAAAGCAATTCGTTCGAAATTATTCCCTAACCATTCCAAAATATTCAAAAATGCACAACGTTAATGTTAAATTTTTCACTTCTGCCGGCACTCCCGGAGTGCAACCCGTTGTTTTTTTTTCCTGTCGTATTATTGATATTCGGATTGTTGAAGAGCTGAAATAATAATATTATTATTAAGAGCGTTTATCCTAAAAGTTGGCACGGTCGCAAATAGCTGTCAAATTTTTTCCTGTTTTGATTAATTTGGCAATATTACTGTATGGAAATAAGAAATGTGGCTAATTAGGGAACTAGAATATTAACAATGAATTGCAATTATAACATTGAATTCGATGTTGTACCCGTTTTTGGTGTAAAAAAAGCATTTGGAAAGTTTTTAAATCAAAAACTAAATATTCGGTGTTACGATATTAATAATTGTATTTCATAATCAATATTCTAGTTCGCTAGTTAGCCACATTTCTTAATTTCATACAGTAATAATTATTGCCAAATTAATTAAAACAGCGAAATATTTGACATCTTTTTGCGATGTACTTTCAGATTAAACGCTTTTAACACTTTGAGAATTAAAAGGCTGTGTTTAATTCTCAGAGAGTCAACTGGCATTGTTTTATGGAAATTTAAATATTTATCAGTAGAAAATATTTTAAGTACTAAAATAGTAAAAAAAATCTTAATATCAATTTTCAGGATTGAAAAGTTTAGATAAAACTATGTAAGTAGGTACTTGTCTAAGCGGTAGATATTATGAACCAACGATTCAACTTATAATCGAGATTTTTACAGTAGATCATTTAAATCATAGGAAGATTAAGTACAGAATAAAAATACCAAAAATAAACTAGAATAATGTTAGGTGCCTCAAGAATCTCAAAACTTTTCTAACCTTTCTCAGTAACCTACCCTCTTACGAAGTAACCTACCCTCGCGGAAGTTGAATGTAATCAAGCCAAGTTTACACGGTGTATGTGCTGTTCATACTCGAATCACCCAGAAGGCCACGTCAAAGCCAGAGACGTGTTCCCAGCACAGATTAGCTACTCCTCCAGAGTGTGAAATTTGATTATGTAGCGATGTTTAATTGAAGCCTCTGGTTTACACATTACTCTGTAATCTCTGGCATTTAATTTAGTGCATAGATATACGTAATTAACCTGAGGGAGAGTTGGTGACTAATCAACATGTTAGATAGGTACTTACCTACCTTTTTTTTTTTTTTTTTTGGGTGTGAAATCATCCAATAACTTCTCCCGCTCTGGGCGGAGCGGAAGGGCGTGTCAGACTTTTACTGACTAAAACCCACCCGTGTTCCTTCCCTTGCCATGCCAGGGGCCATAAGATTTATTCGCACTTTGGTTTTAGGTACTTACCTACCTGTACCGAGAGCAGTGGTGGCCCAGAGGTATCGGCCCCGACTTACGAGTTGTAGGTCGTGGGTTCGAATTTCATCAACACTGCTCTCAAAAACGGTGAAGGAAAACATCGTGAGGAAACCGGCATGTCTTAGAACCAAAAATTCGAAGATATGTGACATCTACCAACCCGCACTGGGCCCGCGTGGTGGATTACGGCCCACTCCCTCTCACCGAGAGGAGGCCTGTGTCCCAGCAGTGGGAACATTAATAGGCTGATGATGATGATGATGACTTACCTACCTAAAACCAAAGTGCGAATAAATCTTAATCCTAACTTAATATTGTAAATGCGATGTTTGTTTGTTCATTACGCTTTCACGCTAAAACGGCTAAACGGATTTGAATAAAATTTGGCACAGGGGTAGAACATGACATAGGCTAAGACATAGAAGACTTTTTATTCCGATATTCCCACGGGATTGAGACTTATGCGGCTGAAACCGCGGGGCTCAGGTAGTAGGAAATAAAACGTGTCGCATCTCGTCATCGTCTGCTTAGCCTTTTCCCAGCTATGTCGGGGTCGGCTTCTATAGTCTAACCCCTGGGGGTAATTACCCCGCGGGGGTCAATCAGCCATTCTGTGGGGGGTAACAAAGAACCTAATAATTAAAACCTAATCTAATAAAATAATACTACTTGCAAGGTAGAATGTCATAATTATGATCTCAACATTATGTTGGTGAAAAGCTGGTGCCGAATATCCTGTTATAGCTAACAGAGCTTTAAAAATACTTATACCCCCAAATGGGTATAAGCATTTTTTAAGCATAAGCATTCAACTAAAGGCCAGAAAGGCTGGAAAGAACCAAAGGCTGAAAACAAAGGTCAGAAACTGTCTCAATGTGGAACATGACATAAGATGCGCTTTAACATTTCAAGATCGGGGTGAACTCAGTTTTCCTAATAGCTCATAGGGGTAACCATTTTTTTTTTTTTTTTTTTTTTTTTTTTTTTTTATGAAAAGGTTAGGAACTAGTGTCTCAGCTACGTACCAGTATTTTATATGGAGCGACTGCCTATCTGACCTCCACAACCCAGTAACTGGGTAACACGATACCTCCTGGCATGATTTATTGTCAGACTTTCATGCACATGACTACCTGTGATGTCTGTCAAAGATTTAAGAATGACAGCCGTAACTGCTTAACGACAATGCTGATATTGAAAGGGAACGGAGGGCTTAGTCCATGCGTGCGAATATGTTGGCCCGCAGGTTTGCACGTTGTACTGCAGACGTAAAGGTGACGTTCTTTAGAGCATTCTGTACCACCTTCTACACAAGCAGCCTGTGGGAGAAGTATTCGCGAGCATCGTATGGAACCCTTCGTGTCCAATTTAATAACGCGTTCAGAAAACTAATGGGGTTGCCATGGCGTAGCAGTGCGTGAGTGATGTTTGCGGCTGCGCGTGTAGATTGTTTTTACACTATAATGCGCAAGCGCGCTGCATCAATGGTGGCACGAGTCATGGCCAGCCCCAACAGGGTTCTGAAAATGATAGCGGACAGAGTGGACTATTATCCTTATATAATTAATTGTTGTCAGTTACATGTGTCACCGTATTGTGTTGTTTACTAACAGGTAGTTTTAAGAACATTGTTACTAACCCTTTATGAGTCTTGGCTCGAAATAAAGTTTTTGAATTTGAATTTAACGTATTTTCTCAAGTACGTAGGGGTCTCGGTATGTAATGAATGGTCACCCATCCACAGACTGATATCGGCAAGCATTGAACGTGCTCGCATCTACTTTTTGTTATTGAAGTGAACATTCTTTAGCGGCGTTGTGCACTTTTTTTGGGATGGGTAAAAAATATGAAACTCGCGTCAGATTTCGCCGTAAGATCCGTTGCCTAGCAACCGAATATGTAAATATTAAAAAAATAGTCTTTGACATTTCGTAAAGATTGCAAGGTAATAAATTTTACCCATATCGATGGGTAAATAAAAAGCAGTCAAAACATACTTCGTGAAAAGTGTTTAAATAAATTGATTATTTTTGTTAGACTATATTTTGAAAATAAATAAAATATATATACTACTATTAATGAATATTGTATTTATCCACATAAATTATAGTACTTTTATATGATAAATAAAGTAATTCGTGCGAAATTATTCCCTAACCATTCCAAAATATTTAAAAATGCACAACGTTAATGTTCAAGTTTTTACTTCTGCCGGCACTCTCGGAGTGCAACCCGTTGTTTTTTTTAACGCATTGGTTCAGGTGATCAGCAAGGAGACACATACCTACAAACATAATCCATCATTCTTAATCAATTTCAGGTCCACATAAACTAAGTTTAATGTGTATCTCATGTGTATTCCATGTATTTCCCCCCAGATTTACCTAAATCTTAATCTCACCACAAACAATCCATTAAAAAATATTTAAATGAAAACGTTAAATTTCAATTAGTTAACTTGTAAGCGACGTTTCAGTCGTAGTTCTTGCATTTAATTTCAGCTTGCCATAATGAGGTTGAGAAGTGCATATTTCATAGCGGCGGGGCTCGGAGGGCGTTAAGTGGGGTATTTTATTGGCCTATTATACAATATTCTAAGCTAAAAATCGTGGAAAGAGTACGTTTTTAATTGGGCAGTGAGCTCGCGTGGTGCTGACGCGACGATTATTCATGGCCGCTTCAGAGCCAACGCTCCGTCGCGCCTTTATTCCGCGCGGATTTTTTTTATGATCGCTCGGCCTTTTTAGCCCGTTTTAACTTTTACTGATATATTGCAACTTCGTCTTTAGTTAGGATTCTGGTTTAATGGCCAGTATTGAATGTTGATATAGTTTCGGAATGAGCCGGTTTGTTTTAGAATTCAAACGTTTGAAAAGTCTTCTAATTTTGTACTTAAGTAAGTAAATTTTATTCAAAACATCATTCGAAAAATTGGGCTGTGTAATTAATTACCTGCATACATCGTATGTACAATGTATCTACAGTCAAACGGATCAAAATACTCCCATTCTGTCTACTTCAATCAATTAATATTGCGAGCTTTGTCGGTTTCGGTGTATTTCAATTTGTTGTGGTTTTTCAACATTCACGAATTGATTTCGACGCGAAATTCGCCGTCGTTGCCAATTTACACAATACCTTTTTAGCGAATTAGGGCGAAATGTTTCAATATTATGTTGATGAATATAAATGTGGTATTTATAGGGCATGTAAATTATTCAAAATATTCTACAGCTGATTTTTTTGTGGTATACTTTTATGTGTTTAATTTTTATAAATGGCGACAAATATTTGTGCTCATTTTAATAGTCATGAAAATACACATTATTTACATTTAGAGCTTTTTATACTGGTCTACAGTAATATTATGTTGTTTAGCTAAAATATTAATAATTAACTACTTATAGATCTACACAACAACAATATTATTTGGTACTATAAAAAAGATTTTTCTGCCAATATAATAATATACTATTAATGTAGGTGTGTATGTATTTATGAAAAATAAATGGAGCTAATTATAGCACTCTGAATTTGAATCAGTTATTTGAATAACGTACCTACACCCACGGGAGCACTAAATATTTATCTAAATCATGTTTAGATAATTTCTATTATGCCCTAGGTAATATATTAAAATTATATATAGGACTAACTGAACTACAAGCGAATAATTAATAACGATCTAAATACATTCTGTAATGAAAATTCTTGACTTGAGTGACTTTGGAAAATGGTACATAAAAAAGCCGTCTAAGGTTCAATTTATTTAATGAATCAATTTTAATTTCCGTTACAATTCCCGCTAGATCACAGTACATAACTAAGTAGGTTCAATCGAAAAATACAAATATCCCATACTATAACTTGACCTATGCTATTAACGTTCTACCCTACCTGTAACATACACAAGACAAAAGAAAAAGATTCGCTGATACTCCAAAAAATAATGTGAATAATATAATGTCAACATAAACCACGTTGAGGCTGATACTCATATCATTTCACATAATATTTCAAACAACGCTCTCTGCGGTGTGGCAGGCTAATTTAGCGTTCCGAGCCAGCGGGCCGAGTCAGGCTGAATTTAAACATTTCTTCTAGAATCTGCCAGAGGGCGCGCGGAATCTATTTCACGCACATTACGCCCATGACTTATGAGTTATTACCGCCGTAAAACTCAGCACACGTCACTCCATTTACTCGCATTTTTAATATAATTTAGACGGCTTTTTTTGTTTTCTCACTTATGGTTGCGTTTCCTGTGAGTTTAACTAGGGGTAAGTATTAATTAATTAATTCTACATAATTAATTGCTAATTGAGCAGTGGTGGCTCAGTGGTAGCGGGCGCGACTTACGGTTGTAGGTTCGCAACAATGCAGGCGCTTTACTTTATGTAAATTATTTCATCACCAATGCTCTCAAAACGGTGAAGGAAAAAATATTGAGGAAACCGGCATATCTTAGAACCAAAAATTCAAAGACATGTGATCATCTATCACAGGGCCACCCGCACAGGGCCCGCGTGGTGGATTACAGCCCACTCCCTCTCACCGAGAGGAGGCCGGTGTCCCAGCAGTGGGACCATTATAGACTGATTATGTAATTGCTAATTAATTGTTTTTAAGCTATTGCATAGCTTCTATCGCGGCCATCGCGGGCCTTGAGCGTGGAGACCTAATCCAGAAATTTCGTAACGAAAATACTACCTAAGAAAAGAGTGTTTTGTATTGAAAATTATGTTTAACTGCTTGACAACAAAGTTCAAATTTACTTAAACGAATGATACGAGAGTGTTGTATTGAAAATTATGTTTAACTGCTTGACAACAAAGTTCAAATTTACTTAAACGAATGATACGAGAGTGTTGTATTGAAAATTATGTTTAACTGTTTGACAACAAAGTTCAAATTTACTGAGACGAATGATACGAGAGTGTTGTATTGAAAATTATGTTTAACTGTTTGACAATAAAGTTCAAATTTACTTAGACGAATGATCCTTGACTATTAATAGTTAAATTAAAACCTTTTCATTAGTTTGATGTTCCCATTACGTTGTGTCAAGTGTTAAAAACTATAAATGTGAATAACAGTTCCTGTCAATGTCATCATTGCTATTTCTTGTATTCGGGTTAATATTTTACAATTGCGTAAGTTGATAAAAAATGCTATGCAATAGCTTCGCCGGGGCAGTCCCCGAGTGCCACACGTCTTTTTTAATTTTTTATTATTTCTTTATTGCATAAAAAACACTATTAATACTGAGGTACATAAAACCAACAACTACAAATAAATATGACAAGCTATTAAAAATAGTTTCAGGAGGTGCGAAAACAACTTTTCACACGTGGTCCCTTATGTTAGTGGGTGGATAAAAAAAAACCCCGACAAGTGCGTCGGACCACGCACAGTAAAGGGTTCCGTAGTTGGGATGGATATTAACGCATGCGGAGTAGGTATTGATTTTATCAACCGCAAAAATAAGTTTGAAAAGTATTTGATAGTATTTTTCAGATAACTATGAAAAAAAGAAGTTATGTCTGCGGTTGTAATCGAAAATAACCCATATCTTAAAAACTAATGACTTTAATACCAGTCACTTAGAGACATCATAATCTTGGGAATCTTGGGATCCAGTATCCCAACCTTATGGGCATTGATATTTTTCATATTATTATGCCTCGGTTAACGTCCAATCACTTGATTTCGCTACACTATTGCTTAGCGGTGCACAGAATACACTTTTCCAATTTTCATCGATGTAGTGCAAATAAAAAATGGCTTTGTGACATCGGGACGGACGGACATGACCAAAATTATAAGGGTCCTTTCCAAAATTAATTGTAAGGGGATATTAAAGGTTAAAAATTGTAAGGGTAAGGGTTTTTGCCACTTGGCTACGGAACCCTAAAAAGGATCAGAAGTGTGTACACGTGTAAGATTCGACACATTTTTTTGTTTATTTATCTGTGCCCTCAATGTTTGAAGAGTTGCCCGTGGAACGACTTATACACAGATTTAAAACACACATGTAATTATCGATTCAAGCTGCGATGCGATGCATGCGTGCAGATGATTTCCTTGCCCTGGAAATGAAATAAAATACGGCAAATACACGCTTTTTCCCAAAATCTGCCTATAATTTGGCCAGTGTGTAAAGAGGTAATAAAAGTATGGCATGCTTTTATTAATCTTGTTGAAAATGTCGTGAACGGCTAACATAGATTTAAAAGGCATGTATTTTATCGAACCTTTTATAATTTACATTTTGCTGGCCCAGTGGTAACGGCCCCGACTGACGAGTTGTTGGTCGTAGGTTCGAACCCAGACAGGCGCTTTATTTTGTGTAAATAATTTCATCACCACTGCTCTCAAAACGGTGAAGGAAAACATCGTGAGGAAACGGGCATGTCCTAGAACCGAAAATTCGAAGACGTGTGTGACTCTACCAACCCTCACTGGGCCCGCGTGGTATATTACGGCTCACTCCCTCTCAAAGAGCGGCCTGTGTCCCAGCAGTGGGAACATTATAGGTTGCTTCTATTGTTGTTGTCCTAATAATATTATTGTTGTTGTCCTAATAATATTATTGTATTTTGTGGGCCTGAAATAATTCCTATTTTGGGGTTTTATAATTATTAAATAGCTCAGTAACTGCGACGATGTAGTTGGTCACAGTTCCAACCTAACAACATGCCCAACGTTGCTCAGTGGGTGGCCCTATATATCTATTTTATTTGGTTCCGTTTTTTATTTTTATAAATAATAAAATAGCCAGTCGTGTCCACAAACTACTAAAAATAAAAATTTTTTTTTTTCCTCTTTCAATTTTGATAGTGTGTGATCATCATAATTTATAATTATCATTTTTTTACTTGTATTTTCTTTTTTCTTTAATCCGTTGTTGCTAATCGCACCTCTTTTTTTTGTAAACAGGAGTCAAGGGTTGAAGCTGAAAACCAGCGCTTAGCAACCCACTAGGGGACCTAAGCATAATGCTGACGCTTAAACCTTTTGCTTCCGGTATTATAGTTATGTGTATGTACTACTTCTACTAGCTGTAATACTGGAGACAATAAAGATTATTCTATTCTATTCTATTCTATTCTAACCTAACCCATTTGGATCGGGGTCTGTATCGGGGTGCCCGCCTAAGGCTGCCTGTCCACCGGAGCGGAGAGGAGAGGAGAGGGGCGTAGATGTGTCAATATTAACAAATAGAATCAAAGCTCCGCTCCAGAGGTGCGATTCTATTGGTTAATTTTAGCACATCTCCGCACCTCTCCTCTCCTCTCCACTCCAGGCAGCCTAATTCGGCACGCGCGTGTTTAGTCACAGTTCCAACTTAACCTAACGCGTTTGGTCTGGCTGTCCTAACATAGTCACTGAAAGGCCAGAAGCTCAATTATTTAAAAAAGTGACCAGCATTAGTAGGTCAATAAGTTTTTAGAGGACCAGTTAAATATTTCCCGATTTAAAACACTCGGTAATCATTGATTCAGTCTACTCCAACTACTACATAATTAGGGTAGACCATTTGTGTGATAAATGGAACTGTGTACAAATGTACCTATTTCACTGAATGTCGTCTTGGGTGTACTAACTAATATTTCTAAGTAATTAACAGTTGTCCATTTCGGATGAGATGGAGTTAACAAAGTGTAATAATTTTTAAATGCTATTTGTGGATCATTGTTTGTCATTTGTACAGACCTACGTAAAAAAACATTATTTTTATACTATGAAAAACAGTAATTACTTGTAAGATTTTTTTTTGTCCTTCATGTCACTTGATGGTAAGTGATGACCAGGCCGAAGGTGGACGCGAGGTTCACTCGGAATCCTCAACCACAGAGGAACTGGTTGTCTTACCTCAGTTAGGTAAGGTAACTGCCAAAACAAAACAATGCTGTTAATATTGTTGTTATGGCGACAGACTTAGATAAGATGGTGGTAGCTATCCAGGCAGACTTAGAACAAGCTGTACCACCAACCAAACCGAGCAGACAATGTTGCTCTCGCTGGGAATCGAACCCGGGACCTCTGGGTCTTAGAAAGGTGGTTTTATCACTAGACCACAGATGCGGTTAAAATGCGGCTACTATAAAAGGCGGTTATTGATAATGAAAATTATTACAACTACAAATGTTCGAACAATTTGTCTGCGCACTACGTAAATAACGCAAAGAATGTTGTGGAACTGTCAAAATTAAAGACATTGCTACTTTAATTGTGTTACGCATGTACCCTGTCGATACAATCTATTCTTATAATTTCACTCCACTATTATTTTCAATACAACCTACACCCCGCGGTTTCACCCGCAGAAGTCTCGATCCCTTGGGAATATCGGGATAAAAAGTATCCTAGTAAAAGTATCCTAGTATGGTCTGTCCATGTGCCGAATTTCATCCAAATCCATTCAGCCGTTTTAGCGTGAAAGCGTCACAAACAAACAAACAAACTCTCTTTCGCATTTATAATATTATAGTTAGGATTATATCTCGCAAACTCTTGCTGTTCCTCCATGATAGATTGGACGTAAAACCGACAAGCTATCGGGTAGCAAGCTATTACTCTACGAACTGCAATCACTTCCACAGATACCACAATCCTAAAAAATCTACCTTCCCACTCAGGAAATAGAAGCACAAAATAAGAAAACTGCGAGAAAAAATGTACCTAGTTTCTATTACTTAAGTATTTTTGCATCGTAAAGTTGAACTGTCTACTTAGTGTTAGTGTTTGTTCAGAGGCCCTAGAACGAACGCGCGGCGTAAATGAAAGTAAAGTAAATTCGAACGACTTTTGGGCTGAAAATGCAACAATTTTGTAGCGTTTTAACTGCTTTGGCTAGTTGGTCTAGTGGTCGCAAACGCTAGTGCTGAGCATGAGGTCCTGGGTTCGCTTCCCGGGTCGGGCAAAGTGTAATTTTTTCCTTCTGGAATTTTTCAGTAGCAGCCCGGAGTCTGGATTTGTGCCCGAATGATGGCAATAGGCTCGCCCCTTATTACATGGGACTCACACATAACTGGTGAGATGTGGGTGTACTATAGGTACACCTCTGCCTAAACCTTCGGGATTATATGCGTGATGTTATGTTTATAAAGCATTTTGTTTTTTTTTTCCGACAATTAAGTTTCACCTAAGATATGAATAGTCTTAAAACTAAAATATCTACCTAAACTATAACTATGTTGTTTTTATTTTCTTGTTCTGCTCGAACTTATTATCTTTTTTTTATGCACGTATTTCTGTGACAAATAAACTTATTTTTCTTTCTTTCTTTCTTTCTAAATAATACGTGCGAAACGACTATTCTGCCCTGCTACGCTGAAAGGCGCTATCTCTGATCTATACGCCATTATAGTTTTTTTTTTAATACCATGCAATAGCTATAATAATTGCTCATCGAATGGTATAAGTTAAATACCGCCATCTAACTTAAAACATTTATAAAAATTCACTCAGAAGTTGTTTATATTGTTCATCATCATCATCATATCAGCCGAAAGACGTCCACTGCTGGACATAGGCCTCCCCCAAGCAACGCCACTTCGACCGATTCTGTGCTTCCCGCATCCAGCGGATTCCTGCGGCCTTTACAAGGTCATCGGTCCATCTTGTGGGAGGCCTTCCAACGCTACGTCTTCCGGTACGCGGTCGCCACTCCAGAACCTTTCGGCCCCATCGGCCATCTGTTCTGCGGGCAATGTGTCCTGCCCATTGCCACTTAAGTTTGGCAATTCTTCGGGCTATGTCGGTTACCTTGGTTCTCCTGCGGATCTCTTCATTTCTGATTCGATCACGTAGGGAAACTCCAAGCATAGCCCTCTCCATTGCTCTTTGGGTGACTTTTAGCCTTCTAATAAGGCCCATTGTGAGCGACCACGTTTCAGTGCCGTAAGTCATCACTGGCAACACGCACTGGTCAAAGACTTTCGTCTTGAGACACTGTGGTATGTGGGACGAAAAGATATTGCGTAGCTTCCCGAACGCTGCCCAGCCGAGTCGGATTCGACGATTGACCTCTTTCTCGAAATTGGACCTACCTAGCTGGACAGTTTGTCCTAGGTAAACATACTCGTCTACAACTTCGAGCGTAGCGTCTCCGGTCTTTATGAGAGTGGGTGTTACATGGGCGTTTGACATAACCTTTGTCTTGTCCATGTTCATTTTAAGACCCACTCTTTCGGAGGCTCTACTGAGGTCATCGAGCATTATACTGAGGTCCTCCATGGTCTCAGCCATGATGACTATGTCGTCGGCAAACCGAAGGTTAGTGACATACTCGCCATTGATGTTGATGCCTAGCCCTTTCCAGTCCAGAACCTTGAAGACATCCTCCAGTGCAGCGGTGAACAGTTTCGGAGAGATAACGTCGCCTTGTCTCACACCTCGCTGCAGAAGGATAGGTTTCGAGGTCTGGTCGTGGAGGCGGACTGACATAGTGGCGTTTTGGTATAGACACTTTAACACCTCGATGTACCGATAGGCGATCTGGCACCGTTGAAGAGACTGCAGTACAGCCCATGTCTCGATCGAATCGAAGGCTTTCTCGTAATCCACAAACGCTAAGCAGAGAGGCAGATTATACTCTTCGGTCTTCTGTATTACCTGCCGCAGCGTATGTATGTGGTCCACGGTGCTAAAGCCTTTACGGAATCTGGCTTGTTCGGGAGACTGGAAGTCGTCAAACCTGCGCGCGAGACGGTTCGTGATGACTCTTGAAAACAGCTTGTAGATATGGGTCAGAAGTGTGATGGGCCTGTAGTTCTTAAGCAGGGCGTTGTCGCCCTTTTTAAAGAAAAGTACCACCACACCTCTGTTCCATGCCTGTGGCATTTTACCCTCGAGTATGACGGAATCAAATAGCTTCTGAAGGGCCTTAAGAACGGGTTTCCCACCGGCCTTTAGGAGTTCGGCCGTAATTCCGTCATCACCCGGCGCCTTGTTGTTTTTAAGCTGCTTTAGAGCCATCCTAATCTCGTACAAGCTGACGTCCGGGATATCTTCGGTATAATGTCGGGTTAATCTAGCTCTTGGGTCGTTTGCCAGATTCGTAACGGGGTTACTGGTTGACGTGTATAACTGTCCATAGAACCTCTCGATCTCCCTCAACAGCTCAGGTTTGGCGGATACGATTCTGCCATCATCGGTCTTCAGTTTCGCAAGCTGGCTCTGCCCAATAGACAGATCTCTTGCAAAAACCTTGGAGCCCTTGTTCCGCTCTATTGCGTCCTTAATACGGTTCGTATTATAATGGCGAAGGTCGCTTTTCAAGGACTTAGAGATCTGTCTATTGAGCCGCCGGTAATTGAGTGCATCGTCTGAAGACTGCAGGATCATCTCGCGCCTCTCCTCCATGAGCTGTAGAGTAGCATCAGAGAGCCTTTTGTTTCGGTTTGTACGACGGGTCTTGAAGATCTTGGACCCGACCGTATGGACAGTTTCCACGAACCCATCGTTATAGTCGTCCACGGAGCTCCCTAGGCAGTCGAAACGATTCCGAAGTTCGAGCTGAAAGCTCTCGGGGTTTTGGATTTGGATCGGTGCTGGGCGGAGCGTTGACTTCATCAGTCGAGATCTTTCCAGCTTGATATTTAGGTTCAATGTGCCTCTTACCATACGGTGATCGCTTCCGGTTTTCACTGCGTTGATCACAGAGACATCATTGAATATCTGCTTCTTCGTCGACATAATGAAGTCGATCTCATTTTTTGTTGCACCATCAGGGCTCTGCCAGGTCCACTTTCTGTGCTCACGTTTTTTGAAGAAGGAGTTCATCATAAAGAGGCCTTCCTTCTCCATAAAACTGGCCAGTAGGTGACCCCGGTGACCCCAACTCCAAATTGCCCCACTCGCAGTTCATCATCGTTTCGCTTGCCCAGTTTCGCGTTGAATCCCCCATGACAACGGTGAAGTGCGTTTTTGAAATATCCTCATACATGGTCTCCACCTCATCGTCGGGGTGTGACGAGGTCGGGGCGTAAACCTGTACGACCTTCAGCGAATATCTTGCGGATATTCTGAGTATAAGGTACGCCACCCTGGTCGACACACTCTCGATCTTCACCACGTTGCTCACAAGGGACTTGTGGACGATAAACCCGACACCACCCTGGGACTGCTGGTCGCCCTCCCGGAAATAGAGCAGGTTTCCGGATTTAAGGATTATCGAGTCCTCCCCCTCTCTTCGGACTTCCGATAACCCTACTATACCCCATCGTAACCTGCTCAATTCTTCCTCGAGTTCGATGATCTTCTCGTCGGTCCGGAGTGTACGCGTGTTGAATGTTGCCAGGTCCAGTTTCCGGTGATTTTGGTAGCCGGTTTTATATTGTTATGTTTCCTTAAATTACAATTTACAAAAAGTCAATTTTCTCAAAACTTACTCCGATTAAGATATCGCCTTTTGGCTTAGCAGGGCAGTATTTTTATTTTTAACCGACTTAAAAATGGAGGAGGTTCTCAATTCAACTGTATGTTTTTATTGACCGAGCGAGCGTAGCGAGCGAAGCGTCTCTGCATCAACTGGCAAAATTTTCTTTCGTGTGTCAGTTTGTACGTACTCGTGTACAGGTCGTATTTTACAACCGATCTGGATGAAACTGCCAACAGGTATTATGAATTTTTTGCAATTTTTTGTCGTCGGGGATTTTTGATTGGAGGGGTACTTCCTCCAAAATGGGGCAAAAAGGGGGCTACTGGATATCTCCGCCTTATGAGATCCGATTTCGATGGTTCTTTTTAACCGATTTCCAAAAGGAGGAGGAAAACTTACAAAAATACCGTGTAAAAACTTCTTTGAAGATCACCAAAACCTTTTCATTCTTTTCTTAATTCTTTCCGAGTGCTTACTTATTCTTACTTTCGCGTGCCTGTCTGCTATTTCTTGTGCTACCCTAATATTGTCAGTGAAAACTTTTAATTGGCACAACGGTAATATTTTTCCCATTGTTTGTCTTATTTGTTTTAAGTATATTCGTGTATTTATGTATTATTATATTTATGTATATTATATATATAGTTTTGATAGGTATATGTATATCCTTAGATTTAATTAAATATTTATTCCACAATTTTCGATATTGCACCTACCACTGTTTGTCTCTGCATCACCCAAAGGTTGACTGGTAGAAAATGCCTATGGCATTAAGTCTGCCTCTGTACATTTGTGTGCAAGTGTTAAATAAATAAATAAATTGGCCTTCTTTCACTAACTGTCAAATATCTGTATCCAAGCAGAAATTTTTCTTAAGAATTGAAATAAAATAAACCCTTAGCAATAAATTTTCTAAATGATGGTGAAAACTGCATCAAAATAAATCGCAGCTTTAATTTAAAATATGTAGATAGGTCAGGCCTCTTAGTTTTCTTTATCCTTTCATAAACGACTCAATCTTCGCAATATGCAAAATTTACAGGATAATAACTCTGCCAAGGTCTAGTTTCGTAACACACGCCTTCAATCACAATCTGAATGGTTTTGAAGGATATTGCTAATCCATTCCTTCATATGTTCGAACAATTTGTCTGCGCACTACGTAAATAACGCAAAGAATGTTGTGGAACTGTCAAAATTAAAGCCATTGCTACTTTAATTGTGTTACGCATGTACCCTGTCGATACAATCTATTCTTATAATTTCACTCCACTATTATTTTCAATACAACCTACACCCCGCGGTTTCACCCGCATAAGTCTCGATCCCTTGGGAATATCGGGATAAAAAGTATCCTAGTAAGTATGTCCTAGTATGGTCTCTCTATGTGCCAAATTTCATCCAAATCCATTTAGCCGTTTTAGCGTGAAAGCGTCACAAACAAACAAACAAACTCACTTTCGCATTTATAATATTATAGTTAGGATTATAGCTTGCAAACTCTTGCTGTTCCTCCATGATAGATTGGACGTAAAACCGACAAGCTATCGGGCAGCAAGCTATTACTCTACGAACTGCAATCACTTCCACAGATACCACAATCCTAAAAAATCTACCTTCCCACTCAGGAAATAGAAGCACAAAATAAGAAAACTGCGAGAAAAAATGTACCTAGTTTCTATTACTTAAGTATTTTTGCATCGTAAAGTTGAACTGTCTACTTAGTGTTAGTGTTTGTTCAGAGACCCTAGAACGAACGCACGGTGTAAATAAAAGTAAAGTAAATTCGAACGAATTTTGGGCCGAAAATGCAACAATTTTGTAGCGTTTTAACTGCCTTGGCTAGTTGGTCTAGTGGTCACAAACGCTAGTGCTGAGCATGAGGTCCTGAGTTCGATTCCCGGGTCGGGCAAAGTGTTATTGGGTTAATTTTTTCCTTCTGGAATTTTTCAGTAGCAGCCCGGAGTCTGGATTTGTGCCCGAATGATGGCAATAGGCTCGCCCCTTATTACATGGGACTCACACATAACTGGCGAGATGTGGGTGTACTATAGGTACACCTCTGCCTAAACCTTCGGGATTATATGCGTGATGTTATGTTTATAAAGCATTTTGTTTTTTTTTTTCCGACAATTAAGTTTCACCTAAGATATGAATAGTCTTAAAACTAAATATCTACCTAAACTTAAGCTTAAGTGGGACTGGGCCGGACATGTCTGCCGCATGTCAGATGAAAAATGGGCTAAGAGAACCACCGATTGGGTCCCACTAAACGCACGACGACATCGTGGCAGGCCGAGACGAAGATGGCGGGACGAGCTTGACTCTTACCGAAGGGACTGGCCGATACTAGCCACAGACAGAATTGTGTGGAAGAGGGAGAGGGAGGCCTTTGCCCTGCAGTGGGACAATACAGGCTAATTAATACCTAAACTATAACTATGTTGTTTTTATTTTCTTGTTCTGCTCGAACTTAATTATCTTTTTTTTATGCACGTATTTCTGTGACAAATAAACTTATTTTTCTTTCTTTGTTTCTTTCTAAATAATACGTGCGAAACGACTATTCTGCCCTGCTACGCTGAAAGGCGCTATCTCTGAGATACGCCATTATAGTTTTTTTTTAATACCATGCAATAGCTTTAAGTAATAATTGCTCATCGAATGGTATAAGTTAAATACCGCCATCTAACTTAAAACATTTATAAAAAACCACTCAGAAGTTGTTTATATTGTTGTTTCCTTAAATTACAATTTACAAAAAGTCAATTTTCTCAAAATGTACTCCGATTAAGATAGCGCCTTTCGTCTTAGCAGGGCAGTATTTTTATTTTTAACCGACTTAAAAATGGAGGAGGTCCTCAATTCAACTGTATGTTTTTATTGTATGTTTGTTACGCGATTACTCCGCCAATAATGAATTGATTTTGATGATTATTTTTTGTTTGGTAGATCATTTTTCAGAGGTGGGCGGTGGTCCCATATAAATTTTATTAACATAGCTTGAAAAAAAAAACAACCGACTTCCAAAAAACACACTACAAAGTCAAAAATAACTTTAATTTCGGAAGTCGGTGGCAAAAAACGAGAATCCAGAACCAAAGACACCGACTTCTGAAATTAAAGATAATTTAGTCTTTTTGGAAGTCGTTTGTTTTCTTTTGTAAAAACTTTTCAATTTTAACAGATCGTTCAAAACGTTACTTTCGTACGTGCGTTTGTGCTAAGTCCACAGGGTTCAATATGTAAGTTAAATTAAGTGTCGAGATTACCTTTGCGATTGCACTGGAGTGTGACATTATATCGTGTTCGACTAGACTACATGGCGGCAGTAGGAGGAATGACCAGTCAATGGTGGTTGTAACATGACAAGAGTTAGTCGGTTCATACGGGGTGGTTATGGAAAATTTAAATTGGGAAATTTTCTGTGGGGTTGTTCTTGAAAATGCTTCAAGAAATAGGGTATTTGATTACTATCAAAAATCATCTATTTTAGTAACATCCAAAAAAAAAATCGGTGGTACAATGAAGAAATTTACTTACACGCTTTTGAAATTATTTTTCTATCCTTGTCGCTCAAAACGATCATTGTACTGAATAGCGCGAAGACGAATGCTGCTAGTAGTGCTGTCTCTGTTTAGCATAGACTTTAAAATGTATATGTTTTAAAGTCTATGCTAAACAGAGACACATAACAACTTCGCCACTTTTTGAGATAGTTAAACTTTTTTTTTACTGTGGCTAATTAAATTTTGTCTTGGTTTCGTAAAATCCACTAAAATACTACTATTCAGCCATTTGTCACGACAGATTATACGACTCGTACAATACCTCTACCATGAGTTGCCATCGAAAATTTACTCGCTAGCGCTAGCGTATTAACCCGTTCAGTGCCGGGAGCCCTCCTGGAGGGTTCACCTAGTCGCATATGGCATACCGGGAGCCCTCGCGGTGGGCGTAGCGAATACAGCTGGCATTATAAACCGTGTAATAAAATCTGATACTATAATTTAATTACTTGTATCAATAAAAAAATTGTTCACTGTTACAAATATTCACACAAATTAACTTCGTTTTACAGTGGTTTATAATACGGTCTTAAACCTAATGCCGTAGACCGTCAGCGATGGTTAACTTTAGCGCAAACGAAATGCCGGTGACCCTCCCGGAGGGTTTACTTCCAATATGTATGGTGGCATGACGTATGAGCTCTATGAAAAGCGGGTGGAGTTGGAAGTGTTGACGTAGATCAAACTGATTTCGATAATACTCGCACCATGAGTTTTACGGAGTCTCATGCAGGCGCTAAGGTAAGCTCGATAGATCGTGTCACCTACAGTGTGACCATTTCATAAATGGCGAATCTGCCACAGACTGGGCAAAAAAACTGCCAAAATCTGCCACACTTGGCGCCAAAAATGCCAAAAATATAACGGAAAAAATACACACAAATTCAATGAAATATCATTAATCAACAAAAATATTTAACAATTTTCTTATGCATTATTATACCTAATAATAATAAAAAAAGGAAAATTCTAATAAGGTTATGTGAATTTCCTTGGAAGTCTTTTAAATCTGCCAAAATCTGCCACTTTTGTAAATCGTCAGCAGGATCTGCCACAGACAAAATTTTGGAGCGAAATCTGCCAAAATGGTAGAAATCTGCCACACTGGTCGTCTAGCTAACTTCACTCTTATGTTTTGTTTCTATCTTTCTCAGTAATAAGAAGAGGGAACGGCTCATAATGATCAAAACGTCACATAAGTAGTGATGGGTCGGTCGGGATAATATTCTCACACGGAGAATATTCTCGGATCGAGAATGTTCTGCAATATTCTGGAATATTCTTTTCGACGGAGAATATAAGAGAATTAAAGAATGGAAGTAAAATTGCTAAATTTTAATACAATAAGTTTCGATTTCAAGGTCTAAAGTAAACTTCTATTGTTGTTATTTAATACTTTACTCGAAAAAACGTTACTGTATTATGTTTCGGACTGGAAATGGCGCCGATTCTCTTGTACACCGAACTAAACTAACTAAATTATCACTAAAATTCCTTACTTTTGGCTATGAGAATCTTAAAGCTATTCTGACAAAACCAAAAATCTGTAAATTAAAAAAATATTTTGACACATCTAAAATCGAATTTGACAATCGCGTGACGACTCCACATGGTACTTGTTTATGATTTTACCCTGTGAATGATTTTAGAGCGGGGGGTGCAGCCTCGACGAGTTTTATATGGAATTTTTCACATTTTGTATGGAAAATATGAAAAGTTATTACCAACTTGTTGGGATATAGGGGTTTAAAGGTTTTCTAAAGGGGGTCGAAAATTTCATTATTTTTGCGATAGGGCACACTATTTTCGAAATATTAGCAAAAGAAAAGAAAAAAAAGACAGTACTGTTTTTGCATCCGAAGTCGAGTTGTTGGTGTGATTTTTAAAACCCATAAACCCTTAAACTCAACATGTAGGTAATCATTTTTAAAAATTTCCATGATATTTTTCATATTTTCCATACAAAAAGTGAAAAATTTCATATAAAACACATCGGAAAAATCCCCCAAAACTCAACATGTAGGTAATATTTTTGTATATTTTCCATACAAAAAGTGAAAAATTCCATATCAAAACACGTCGATGCTGCCCCCCTGCGCGCCTCCGGCTTTAAAAAAAAATCCCAAGGTAACAAGTACCATAACAAGTACCACATGGAGTCGCGATTATCAAATTCGATTTTAGTTGCGTCAAAATTATTTTTGATTGTTATTTTGTTTTTAATTATTTGCACCATAAACCTTTCTTATAATATAATGTTGTTTTCTTATTCATTTTATTAATGCTGATTATTTTAAATTCATAAAGTTCGTTTTAATACAGAAATCATACTTTAACATTACTACCTTAGGAAATTTAAGAGAATTTATGAGAATTTTCTCGAAAATATTCTCGGGAATGTTCTCGCTCAGGAGAATTTACTGAGAATTTAAGTTGTGGTGTAGTTTATTTTACACTCAAACTTCGTAAAACGTTCAAATGCACTAAAAACTATTAGTCTAAAAAAATACCGATTCAATACAGTCATCCAATTTTTAAATTGTCATAAGTTCCCTACCAAAAGAATGTTCTCGAGAATTTAACAGCAAAGTTCTCGCAAGGAGAATATTCTCGAGAATTGCCCATCACTACACATAAGGTATCGCTATGGTAACAATGTTATGACAGTCAATAAGTATCATGAAACAATCCGACTAAATAGAAAGGTTGGCGGTTAGTGCACCTTTTTATGGTATTTAGGGGTTGTTGAAGTTTTATTCCTTATAGGTAATAATTATTTACCTCTATTCAATTTGTAATTTTGTTGACAATGTGTGATTCGCGGCGTTATTTATTTAAATTTAAAATGAACTATGTTTACAATAATAGTGTTGCGGACGGCAGAGGTACCTACAGTACCGCAGGCTACCTGGGACGATCTCCCACTGATATTTGATGTGCGCTCCCTGCTAACTGACCCTAGGTGAATCCGCTGGCTGCACAACCACCACGGACCCCTGAATACGTACCTAGGTTGGGTACCATAACCCACAGTGACCACGATGAGGACTATCTTGAGGCAGCGAAATAAAACACTGATTTACTATCTTGAATTATTCCGGAGAATTCGGCTTTTCTTGGTATGTTTCTTCTTTGGTGGCTGAGCTCCGTATTTAAGTGTATTATCTATGGCTGAACTGCGACTGAATTGCCCACAAAATGGTACGCCTTTTATAGTAGGTAAATCCGTTAGGATATTGTGGTGCAAGCCGAATTCTTGGAATTGTGCATTTATTTATTTCTTAATAGAATTTCTTACAATCTTTGTAGATTATTCATATAAAACACTATACAATTAATTAATTTATGTAGTTAAAACTTTTAGAACAAACCGGTCCCGTCGGCGTCGCCGGCAAATAGAATATTTTGTAAGAGAACTAAATAAGATAGTTTCTTGAAATTTACGTTCTTCCAGTCGTTGGCCTCCAAATTTTGGGGCCACTAACATATTCCATGCTAAATAATCTCTTCCAGACATTATTTTGCCTTTTAATAGACTCAAAAACGTATATAATTTGAATGTAAACATGTTTCACACGTCAAAATGGTAGTGAGCAACGTAACTACTATCGCAAGCGTATTTTTCGATAGCGTCTGTCGATTTAGTGACTCATGGTGCTGTTTTGTATGGTGACAGCTGAAAAACGTTAGCGACTATCGAATAGATTACGTTAGGTTTCTTACCTATCGAAAACTATAGTGCTCTTGGAACAAATTTTAATTCTTTCTGTGACCGCTAGGGGCGCTGTACAATATATTTTCATATAAATCATTTACGGGGACGCTAGCAAGTTTTGACATTATCGAAATGTATTTGATTAACGTTAATACGCTAGCGAGTTTAACGCTAGCGAGTAAATTTTCGATGGCAACTCATGGTAGAGCTACTGAGTACACAGTACTGCACAGTACTGCAACTTGTACTGTGATTTCTAAAAGTTTAAGACTGAAATAGGAAACTGGCCAATGCACATTCTACCCTTGCAGGTCCAATAGGGTTCGGTTATTACCCTATGGTAAACGGATCAGAACCAGATTAAGGGCTTAAAAAAAAAAGGAACACTCCCTGGAGGGTAAGGATCGCTGCAAGTGGCGTTCTAGTTTCTGCCTACCGCAATGGGAAGAAGGCTTGAGTGTATGGTATGTATTTGTCTATAAAAAATATAAAAACTGTAAATACCCTATCAAAATCGCGTAGTGAGAATCGTTCCGATGTATTGAACCCAAAATAACAGGTCAAACAGTAGGAAGTGCGCTCGACTCGACGACGCGCGTCGACGAAATATCGTTCGTTACCATACAAATACAATATTATGACAGTGACTAATTTCATACGCAGTTCACGACCTTATCCACCCACTAAACGATGCTGACACTTTGTGTAATTTTTTTACAAAACGGTGAAGAAAGGTATCGTGAGGAAATAATGTTCTAGAAACGAAAATTCGAAGACATGTGACATCTACCAACTCACACTGGGCCCGCTCCCTCTCACATCGAGGCCTGTGTCCCAGCAGTGGCAACATTAATGCTGATTTAGCAAACGATGCTGCAAAAATCTAGAACATTTTCACTTTGAAGAATAATTTTATCTTATTTAATTAATTTCCCAGAAAGATTATTCTTGGATGAGTTGCTTGCAGGAACTGTGGGCCCTTCACTCATAAATATGATATAAAAAGTAATTTCCGCATAATCAATGTAGTGACTTTGTCTATGTTTAACATTACTGTGAGCTTTTTGAGGAAAGTTCTGTAATAATGAAACCTATTTTATATTTTTTTTACTAAACATACATCATATCTATACATTTTTTTACGTTAAAGAATTCGAATCGACCCCATACAACACTAAACTTTACGTAAGATACAATTTACCCCATGAATACGAAATAACATCACCACAAAGGAGAAAATCATTTACTTGAATACATAAATCATAGCTCTATAAGGCTTTAGTAATGAAAATCTATCGAATAATGTGACTCTATTATAACTAGTGTTTCATATCAGGCCGAGTGTTCATACTCGATGTTCCAATAAAGTTTTGTCAGGGGATCTTTGCCGGCACATAATAAAGTATTACAAAAGCCAAAGACCGTCATTGTTGCTGGTACTTCAATCCCCGACGCGTTGGCGCGTTTGAACGAGCGAGTTGACTTGACTAGTCTGGGTATTTTTTAAGAGGTTAGTTTCGGTCTTGCTGGTTTTTACAAGCAATACTTTTAGCTTTGCACTAAAAAGTCACAGGTTTGACAGGAAAACTACATTCGCTGCGTTTAGGTGGTTTTCTTCTTGAACTTGTTCGCCGCAATTAAGATTTTTCTTGATTTGTCAAAAAATTTAAAGGATGAATGTGACTGGGATTGCTGCTAAAATAGGTTCCTATTTATACGTACATGCACTTATTTTTATTGAGAATATTAATAAAGTAATTATAAAAAAAAAATATCATCTTCTGGGCGAGTTCGTTTCATCATAGACTTCATCCATCGTTTTCCATCAGGCGAGATCGAGGTCAAAAGCAGGAAAAAGTAAAGAAAAAAAAATGGAGAACTTGCTTATTTTATTTAAAAACCTGAAAATAACTATTCCACATTAACATTTCCGGATAACAGCGATCTGCAGTACTTTGATGCTTAAGTATCCTTTTTTTTTTCAACCGACTTCAAAACAGGAGGAGCTCCTCAATTAGGATGTTTTTTTCCTATGTATTTTCGGGCATAACTCCGTCAAATAGCTTTTTGGATTTTCGAAATTCTTATTTTGTTTCAAAGGGTATGCTCTCGATGTAATAAAATTTATATGGGACCACCTATATTAATTTTAACTTTGCTTGGGTACTTTTTGAGTAAGCTTCAATAATACGTATTTTTCCCACTTAGTCTAAATGGATGATATCATAATACCTTCCTATCACTATTATTTATATAGCAGGTACAGCTTGGCAAAAAAGATTAAAATGGAAATAAGGGTACGACTATCGCACTTAGTTTACTTCGAATGGGAAATGAGAATCAAAAACAATTTAAACAATTTTTTTAAATCACTGCGGCAAACGAGTTTTAATCTCAGGAAAATAAATAAAAATATGCTTATTTGCTGATCCTTCTAAAAACTAAAACTGCATGAAATGGAATTCACAGAAATACTTATTTTTAGTGCTGCAAATGTTTAAACAAAGCGTTATGTGAAACGGGTACCAACAGACTTATAACTCTTTTTGCCTGCAACATCGTTCACGTACCTACAAATTCAATGCACTGTTTGACTCTCTTAGAGTGGAGTTCAGGAAAATATTTTCTATGAACCTCAAAGATACTCGTATAAAAAAGGAATCACTCGCTCGAAAATGTCTCAAACTGGCAAGTAGCAAAATCAATGGCAACGGTCCCCGAAGGGTACAGATAAGGTTTTATGAGCTCGCCACGTCGTTTCTGTGCGGGAACAGCGAATGTGCACTACATAGGTTTGTACAGAAAACCAATTACCTCCTCTTTTGTCTAGCATTTGATTGTTGTATTATGCTCGCTCTAATATAATGAGAAACAAAAGAACGCTTAAAAACTAACATCTACTCGTAGTTTGTGAAGAGTGGATTTAGTTCAGTTCACGGGTTCAGTTTATCTTTTATACAGGGTCAAAATAAATTAGCTAGCGAAACTCTGTAGACGTGATGGTATCGTTATCTACAAGCATTGATGGACGATCGTGATACATACGTAAGTCCATCAATGCCTAGTTGCGGTCAAGGCTTGTATAGTACTTTTCTCAAACAATGCGCGGAAATTCAAACCAAGTAAATTATTTATAAATTCCAGAATCAATGACGAACAAAGAAAATTTCCACGCGCCAATAAGTTCATTTGCTTTTTCTTTACTTTAAACAATTCTACGAGTATTTGCCAGTTCAAAATTTAAATAAAATATAAAAATTTGATAAGGTGTGATGTAAGTGCGTTCCATTTTTAAATAACACGACAGCTGCTAAGAGTTTTCATAGTAATTTATTTGCCTGAAACACGACAGATATGGATTTTCATACAAAGATTGCCTGCCGGGCGCTCGCATGTGTTTGGCCAGTACAAAAATTTCGATTATATCTCAAAGAAGGTTGTCACAATAATGTTCGAATTTCCAAACATTTTTGAACCGTACCTATCAAAACCCGTTGCGTAGTTTAGAAGAACAACGCGATCACACAGACAGACACGAAAAGCGACCTTAAATTATAATAATAAATGTATAGATAATATAATATATAGTACACCCACATTTCGCCAGTCTTGGTTAGGTCCCATGTAATAGGGGGTGAACCTATTCCCATCAAACGGGCACAAATCCAGACTCCGGGCCGGTACTGAGAAATTCCAGATGGAAAAACTCAATAGGTAACACTTTGCCTAACCCGAGAATCGAACCCAGGACCTGAATCAGCGCACTTGCGAACACTTACTACTTTATCGAATAATACAAGTAAAGTTGTTTGTGTATACTATGTAAGATAAATTCTACCTTTAATTCGTCTTTTTGTTAGGTTAGAAAGATAGAATACAGAGACACTTAGATAATATTTCAGTTTTTGCCCACATTTCCACGAAATGTGGAAATGGTTCAATGTTTCGAATTGAACTTTGAATTTATTTGTGGGGTCATCGACAACATCTTTTGACTTTATTTCGCGTTCTTTAATGATTTTTAAGGAAATGATTTCATCACCACTACTATCAAAACGGTGAAGGAAAACATTGTGAAAAAACCGTTATGTACTAGAACCAAAAATTCGAAGACACACATGTGACATCTACCAACCCGCACCGGGCCCGCGTGATGGATTACGTTACGGCCCACACCCTCTCACCGAGATGAGTCCTGTGTCCCAGCAGTGGGAAAATTACAGGATGATTATGCATTATGCAAGGAAAGAAAAGCTTTTCAATAAGTAGGTTTAGCAATAAAATTGTTGTTTTCTAACTGAACAGACAGCTGTGCTGCTGGCGGGTTCGTTGCGCCACCTCTTCTTCCTAGCTAAAGCACTACGTACTAGTGACTAGGAAGTGTAGGGCGGGCGTTTTGGACGTTCAAAAAGTTCTGATTCTCTGACTAGTTTGAATAAATGACATTTGATTATTAATATGTTCAAATGATTATGTGTTTTTTACTTACAATCTGTGACTATTTCTATAATTTTTTATTCGAGTCTTTAGACATTCTGTAAGTCTTGTCTGAAACTCTAGGTACCGTACTTACTCTTAGAATAAAAATTCATTATTCCAAGATTTTATCACAATTATATTAAATAAATTATTGGCTTTTCCAATTAGTCGACCTATCCCAATTATTTCTCAATCGTAACAAATCAATAAGAAATAACAACTAATTTCGGATATTATGAACCTGTGCCGACTGAATTTTTATGCGACGAATAAGAATGTAACTTAAAAGTATGACAATAAAATTGAAATTTCAATGACACGGCAGGCAAAGTCACAGTTTCATAAAGTAACAGTATTATATCTCAGCAGTGACCGTGAAATAATTACCTACGACGACGGCACGGTTGATAAAACGTGGCAGATACTCAGTGTGTAACTGCCGCGCACTCGATACTGTTGCGAACTGATGTACACTAAGATTTTGAAGCGCATCATTTCGGCCGTTTTCTAATATAATACTGTTTCTTATTTATACTGTGCCTAAGTATACCAGAGCTTTTTTTTTGTACCTATGATGATTATCATTGTAATTTCAATTTTATTTTCATACTATTAAGCTATATTCCTATTCGTCGTTTAAAATCCCTTGCCGTGCCGTGCCGCCAGTGGATACAGGCCCTATAGTTACAGGCTATGTCGAAACCTTTCGTCGTTAGTTTCGCGAACAACTAATTAGTGTGTCTAATTGTGATTCTGTGTTATTGGGCGTAGAGCGCACTCACACACGCTTTCATCTTCATACAAGAGCCTATGGGACGCGTATGTAGAAACTATTTGAATACTAATATTCAGATTAAACTAGATTAGTGTGGCTTATTATATGAAACTAGGTTAGTGTGGCTAGGATGAGGCATAATTTAATAAGATTTTGTATCTTTAAAATAATGACGTGTGTTGTCATTACTGTCGTGAAGCCTCGGTGGTTAAGGCCTCATCTCTCATGCGCAAGGAGTGTGTTCAAATTCGGGTCAATTTATATGTATTTTCTGAGTTTATCTTGGACATTACTGACATCGGTGAAGGAAAACGTCGTGATTAAACCAGGACTTTGTATCTATACTAATATTATAAAGAGTAAAGATTTATATTTTTGTTTGTAATTAATAAACTCAAAAACTAGTGGACCAGATTTTTTAAATTCTTTCATCAGTAGAATGCTATACCATCCGGGGGAAGCCGCTGTCGGAAACTAGTAATAAGTTTTAAATCGCCATTTCGTCTTGATCAATGCCAATGCAATGACTTCTTTGTATCAGAGGAGACCTTTGCTCTGCTGTGGGACTATAAATAGAATGGTATTATTGTATAATGGCTATGAGTGGAAAAAGATCTAAAATTGAGCGTGTTTCATTTAAAGTTGGCAAATTGGTCTTAATGGATACTGATACGACGTAATTGCGCTCGGTAGTTGGCCAATGGCTGGCCCGATTAGAGGGGATGAAACGTAGGCGTATAAAACTTAGAAAGCGTCTAATCTAAAGTGAAACTGAAACTGAAACTGTTTTAGAGGTATGAGGAACAAGGTGTAAAGTTCACTCATCCTGTATAGAAAAGGAAGGATCCTCCGAACGGTGTCGTATCTGGCGGGCAACTCCCCAACATTTGATCTTGGAAAGTTATATAAAATATATGTTGATCGCGCGGTAAACTGTGCTTGTGCGATTCAGAATTTGTGTGACGTCTGGATTTTGTGTGACGTCAGGTCTTTGATGCGAAGTTCGCATTGGGCGATGTACATACGACCACACTGTAATTACCCACTATTTATTGTATTCTAACATTAAGTAGATACTTCACACACTCTTGTACCTTCATTCATTAGCCACCTGAAAACACAACAAGTTTTCCAAAACACATTTAAATGACAGAAAATCCTTACTCTTTTCGCGTCTATTCCTAGACACACTTTGCATATACGCATCCAGTATTTCCACACACGCCTACGTATTATCCTGCGTCTGACACCCAGGTTGTCGGGCAAATTCACTTACCTATGTTCTGCAGCGCCACGTCATATGGACAACGTTATTTTTGTATTATAAGCCTGTGTTGTCCCACTGCAGGGCAAAGGCCTCCCTTCCCTCTTTCCACTTTCCCGGTCTACTGCAATTGCGGCCAATCCCTTAAGAAGGAGTCCAGCTCATCCCACCATCTTATTCTGGGCCTGACACGTAATCATTTCCTGCAATTTGGGATCCATACAGTCAAAAGCACAAATATAAGAATTATACACACTATTCACATTTCACATAATTATTGCACAATTCAAAAGCGATTTACTCGTGGTTAGAGAAAATATTAGATTAAAAATCTGTTTTCATTTGTATAAACATCATGATGGGTCGATATCTTAACACATAGAAACAAAACAAAACTTAACTTATACCTTCAAGTAACAACAATACAAGCGGTCGATGACCCCAACAAAAAATCACGTTTGCGAAGTTTCGCTAGGTAATTTAATTTGAACATGTATAATAGTGCTCGTGACCGTACTTAATGTAAACAACCAGTAAGAGTGCATTACTCGAGCGTCAACCAGCAAAGTTCATTATTGTAATGTAATGCGCGAATACATCGAATACAATTGTGAACTCTGCAATGTCAGTCCGCATATCATTCGGTCATCGACCATGACACCACGTTGCATTGCATTATGTACTCGGTACGTTATTATTTTGCACGTACTGAATAGGTATCAAATATAACAAGGATATCACTTCATACAGGCCGTAAATATTCCCTAATTCACATTAGCCAATTAGTGGGAATAATAGCGTAGTGATTATAATCAATAATAGAAAGATAGATGTACATTACGATAAATAAAAAAAAAATCGATGTAATTTTTTTTAAGCTATTGCATAGCTTCTATCACACCTGAACCTTCAAAATTATGTTTTAGTGTTTGACAACAAAGTTCAAATTTACTTAGACGAATGATCAACGAGAGTGTTGTATTGAAAATTATGTTTAACTGTTTGACAATAAAGTTCAAATTTACTTAGACGAATGATCCTTGACTATTAATAGTTAAATTAAAACCTTTTTATTAGTTTGATGTTCCCATTACGTTGTGTCAAGTTTTAAAAACTATAAATGTGAATAACAGTTCCTGTCAATGTCACCATTGCTTTTTCTTGTATTCGGGTTAATATTTTACAATTGCATAAGTTGATAAAAAATACTATGCAATAGCTTTGCCGCGGCAGTCCCCGAGTGCCACACGTCTTTTTTTAAGTGAAAACTTCTACAGGCGCGTCCGCGCGTTGAGCACTTTTCGGGTGAACAAAAATCATGGAACTCGCGTCATCGTCACCGAACGCTTTCCATGAGCTATATTATGTATACTGTGTATTCAAGTCACAAGTTACTTAGTTTTCACTTCTATCGGCAGTCCCCTAAGACTGCCTGTATGTTTTTTTTCATGTATGGATGCTATACTATTGCGAGTTAACGGGAACGCCCTCTGTTAGTTAACAAACTGTATATGGAAAATGCTACACCAACGCATTATTGAGTTACTATCACAACATGTATAAAACGACACGACTACTAACCCTATAGACTAGCTAATCTATTACCACTATAATAATCTTATATGGTAAGGCTCGCTTCAATTTAACAGAAGAGCAGTGGGACAACTTTAATAAAAAAGGGAAATAACGTAGGTATATTGTTGCCTAAAAACTCCCATATCCCACCCCTACTTAAAAAAAAAACAGCTCAAAAATGCTGCACCAAATCTATCCGTTCACACTCCACATGCATAAATATACGAAAAAGTATCACCACTATAACAAAAGCGTTCGTACTTTATGACGCAGAAAATACTGGCGAACGCGACTGAAACAGAACAGTGGTAATCTATAATTCCCTGTGTAAACGCGTAACGTCAATGGGCGATTTAAATAAATCCACTAGTTATCGTTCGAGCGTTCCCTTGCACTTATTACGTAATTAGCAGTTGCGATTGCTAAATCGATGAATTGTTAATTGCGTAGCACTTTTGATAACCTTTTCGCGTGCTCTATGTGTAGTGTCCTTTGTTTGTAATTAATCAAGTTTTGATTCAGCATTTTCCCTAAATAAACATAGTTGAAATAGACTTTGGAATTGATAATTATGTTTACAATGCTGCAATTTAAAACATTTAATTCTGTTGAGTGCAGTTGTGTAGAGACTAATTCACTTTTTTCAACATCTATACGATCTTTTCAGTTATCTGTGCCGCTTATAGTGCTATTTACAATATTATTGCAGGATATAATGTGCTTTCTAGTTTTGATAACCGCGTTCTATTAATAATTTACCTGCTTGTCAAAACTATTCCCATTTGATGGTTACTTACAAAGCTTGTTAAAATAAAACTCTACTCTCCATTATTCCAAAAGGATCGCTGAAGCTTGTTTATGCGTTTTTATTTCTTCATTTATCATGGGTGGTTACAGTTTTATAGCCGAGAGACCCGCATAAAATTCACAACTCAGAAATCAACGTCTCGCATCGCAGCAATTGCGGATCGCAATCGCAAGTTACGTGATGCGTCCCTGAGCGGCGCGGCGTCGACGGGGTTACGCCGCGAACGTGTCACTTCAGCACCAGTAATGGAATTCTCATGCTCGCCTCGCTCACGGTTTGCGGCGCTAGTAATACATACTTTAAATTTGCACCGGTATCGCCCGCGAGCGCTCCTACAAGAAACTTTTCACAACTTTAAAGGGATCTAAATGGGCCTTATTTTAAACTTTATCTGTATATAAAACGAATGACGAAAAAGACGTCGTGACGCCTTGGTTTTTTCCGTTTCTTTACTCTGCTTAGCAGACGTGAAAAACTTGCGGGTAAAATAGGCCGGATTTAGCCTTTATTGCCAACAAACAAACAATTTTATTATTAAAAACAGACACAATTAGTGCAAACTGAAATGGCACGAATATAATTTGTACAATATCTCAATTTCGTGTTTTGATAATTTCAATCAATGGGAAATTTAATTAAGTAAACGAAATTAGAAATTCTTTAAGGCCCTTTGAGTAGGCATTTCACAATAGATCTGTCTTTGTTTGTAGGGAATGTAAGACCAGTGTCTATTATAATTCTATTAGTTTATTTTATAACTTTATTGTCTATCAATACAACGAATATTATTAGTCTTTAAAATTATAATATATTTATAATGATCGCTTATTGTAAACCGGTGCAAGATAGACACATAATTTGCCAAAAATATTAATAGGAATTTGATTTTGATCCATTCACAATAAAATCATAATAGTGTGAATGCCTCAAAAATTTGAGGCATTCACACTATTATGATTTTATTATTATTAAATTTTTCAAGTAGCGGACCTACCGCTACTTGAAAAATTTATATTGTTTGTTCTTGTTTTTTAATAATATAATGTATTATTTTCTCTATTACTTTAGACATAATTATAATAATTGCAAACCAAGTATCTTCGTATTCTAATTAAGGCGATGTGTTTTATGTTTTTGTGCTCACACCATAAATTATTATTAGTCTATGTGAGGATTTGTAATGGACTCTCTGCTGACTATGGTTTCCTTTTTTTGTCTGTTTTTATTAGCTGAAAGTCCTCCGTGTACTAAATAAATAAATATTACTCCTTTTAATATATTTTTTTTCACCGATAGAATCTATTTTCGTACCTTAAAGTAATTCTTTATCCACCTGCTCATACGTATAATATTTATTCTCATATACCACGGAAGAGATAAGCTCTACTATTCTTAGTCACAACCATGGGGCGTTCGATATTAATAGTTAAATTCTAAATGGGATTGTGGAGATGAGCCTTTAAATGATAAATTATGCTTGCACACCTGCGACAGTATAGGCACAATGTATCTACTGGCGTAGACCCGTATTTATGCCAATGATGGTTTAAGGTGGCTCTGTCATTTTGTCTATAGTTATCGCAAATACAAGTTAAAACAGAGATAGATAGATAGATAAACCATATATTTGGTGCACACAAAAGAGTAGCACAACACACAAAAGCACAATTAAACGATAACAAATGACGTACAAGAATTTAAAGAAAATATATGTGCCAAAACACAAAAAAAAAAAATTTACACTTCATACTAAATCAAATAACGAACAGAAAAATCCTGGGAACTATATAATATGAGGCGTAAAGATTTACATAAAAGTGACCCAATAATAATCACAACAGGAAATTTAAAAACATCTCTATTAATTAATTCATACTTGAGAGATCAAAACTTGTTACATGAACTGTAAACCGCCAATACTTATGCATGTGAACCAAAAAATAGCTTCCCAAATATTCCCATTAATTACTTAAAGACGTTTCAAATAGAAGTGGAATTTTTTAAATGTAACAACATTTTCTGCTGCAACTGGAATGTTTGCGGCTGATTGGATTTGTTTCGTTTTCCATTCAGAAGCTCCTGAGTTCCAATGGCGGGCGAATACTCGTTTTCAGTAAAACACTACGGTTAACCATTGACTGCGAGCGTTTCACAATATGCAGCTCTTTTTATTCCCTTCCTTTTATTTGTTTCTTTTAAGCACTCATTTATTTAGGGGCGAACTGGAATCTCACGTTTCTTTTTTGCGTAGTAATTAATTTTTATCTTTTCTCAATTTGCGTGAATTATTTTGTTGGTAAATGAACAGTGGGGGCTGATTATGTATACGTTTAGTAATTTATTGCTAGGGGGTAATAAACGTTCGGTTGTTGAACTGGGCAACTAATTCCCTGCAGATATAAAGCAATGATATATACCCTATTTAATTACCGAGCCCTTGGCGCAACAGGGGAGAGCCGTAAAAATTTGTTCCCTGTTAGTTGTGGCGTGACCCACTTTGTGGAAATGCATTATTTCATTGGTAGTACAATTATCTGGCACTATGTTTAATTTAAACGTATTATCGATACTTCGATCTTTTTACTACATTTTTAAATTAAAATACATTCAGCATTCCTTCATCGACAAACCAGCCAGCCATTTGGAATCTCAAATCTATCGAAAAGAGAAAATTCCAATCAACATTATCAAAGACAGATTACAGTTAAATTAAAAATACACGTAGCCATGTAACACATAAAAGAAATAATTTTATCCTACACCAGTGTCCATCCAAAAAATTCGTATCTAAGCATTTCAATTAAATCTTGAAAGGTTTCTTTAGGAATGCTTCTCGTTTAGACAAAGGAGTTACAAAAGCCGTTTCAGGTAATTAATCCCTGTGGAATTCTTTCAGCAGCAACCAGTCAAGGAAAATAATCACAATTCACTACTTACTTTGACAAAAGATTAAACATTTCTCTTCTCGTTAAGGAATTGCGTAATATTAATTATCTTGGATTTGTTATTATTTATTTTTAGATTATTTTTATTTCGTAAATGCTTTCTGGTTGATTGGTTATGTAAGTTTGTTTATTACTTATGCAGCGTGTATCAGAAATGTGTGCTCATATTTAAGGCGGATCCGTAGTGGTAACCCGCGACCGTCATGTTCTTAAGAACTTGAGATTTGTTCTTATGGAACAAATCTAACTTAAATCATTTAAGTGCCATTATCATTTATCAAATGATTCATATACAATTTCCCCATTCTTTACTTGTATCTCATAAAGTCAAATTAGAAAAATCTAGTGGGGCTTACGTCGAAAGTAGTGAAAAGTTCGCAGGGAGCGGACGATACCTCGCCTGTGCAAATTTAAACAGACAAGTACGATAGCGGGCCGGCCGAGCACGAGAATTCCATTTACCTGACCGAAACGTCTAGGTCTTAGCCTTTAGACACTGTAGCCACAAAACAAAGGCTATATTTTTCTTCCTTAAAGTCTCAGTCAGACGGTATGTGAGTATGAAGTTCAATTATGGTTTCTGTAATTTTCATTTAAATTAACGCAACAACGTTATAAAAGACAACGGAAATTAAGTAAGCATCGGAAAAGGTAAGGTATTTTAAGCCTGCTTTAACACAAGACTCCAGTCTTTAGTAATAGTATCTTTAGGTCCCTAGGCAGGCGGCAAGCGGCCTTCGCCCTTTTGTTCTATTATTAGGTATTTATTTAAAATCTGGAAAAATAGAATACACTTTTTTTTTGTTATCAATTTTAAGATTCTTGGTAATCTAAAAAAGCTTAGCGTTAAGTAGTTTTAGGTTTCTACACGAGTGGGTGTTGCTTCAAATTAATTTTAATAAGAACTACTTAGTTGAACAGAGATCGTTTTGTCTAAAAACCGGCCAAGTGCGTGTCGAACCTATAAAAGTATTTAAGTATTGTAAAATTATAAAACAAACTTATTTGATATTCTCACAACAAGTTCTTTCATTTGATATGTCACACGATATAGTTTACAATTTTTGTTTTTTTTTTAATTTTCCGTTTTGGCACCGAAAAGTGACCCCCGTATTCAAAATTCATTTATTTACGTTGCACCTCCGTGTTTGGGTCACAGAAATTTCATATCTGTACCTAATATCAACTTAATTGGTCTAGTAAATTCTGAGCAAATTGGCTGTGACAGACGGACAGGCAGCTAGCCAGACAGACACACGAGTGATCCAAGGGTTCCGTTTTTCCTTTTGAGGTACGGAACCCTAAACACTAAACAAAATCCCAAACTTAAACATCAAAAGCGAGTACCATCAAAAACTTTATCCAAAAAGAGTTAACAATCCTAATCTGGTACGGAACAACAGCACATTCGGTACATAACCTCCATTCGGCTATAACTCCCCAAGTATTTCACGTCAGCACTAACATCGAGTAATACCAACTGTTTTCACGTCGCCACTCAGTAGATACCTTTTAAACCAGAAAATGGATGGTACAGAGAAGTTATAAAAAGAAATACGACATTCCTCCGTCTCTGTTTATTACTGTACATTAGTTATACAGCTTCCGTAGTGTCGTCTCGGCATGAAATGGAACTAATGAGATTTTGATGTTTTTTTGACTATGCTTTTATTTTGCTTGGGAACGTTAAGATGTTGTTCGAGGCCACGTGAGGACACTAGTTGCGAATTTAACTGGGAGAGATAGTGGACTTTGTTTGAGAATGATTCATAGTTTTTCTCGGTTTGGTGACATTTAGGAGGGCGCGAAAATTTTCAGTTACAAAAATGCTCCGGTATTTAAAGAGAAACATCAAAAGTTACGAGCAGAGGAACTCGTGGCTAAGTAATAACAGCCGCACGGGTCGATCCATCAGGTTAAGCTACGCTTGCCGGAGTTGGTTAGTAGATGGGTGACCATCTTTACATACTGAGATTCCTCTGTGCCTCGGAAAGCACGTTAAGCCCTTGGTCCCGGCTGTCATACGTGGATTTTTGAAGAGTAGTTATTTTACGAATCGTCAGAAGCCCGAAAGTCTGACACCAGTCTTACTAAGGGGTATCGTATTACCCAGTTACTGGGTTGTGGAGGTCAGATATGCAGTCGCTCCATGTCAAATACTGGTATTCAGCTGTATCCGATTAGACTGGAAGCTGACCCCAACATAGATGGGAAAAGGTTAGACTAGACAACATCGTGCGCAAACCGGCATGTCCTAGAACCTAAAATTGAAAGACCCGCACTGGGCCCGCGTCGTGGATTTCGGCCCACTCACTGTCACCCAGAGGAGGCCTGTGTTCCAGCAGTAGGAACATCATAGGCAAAAAAAAACAATACATACCAATGTCTATTACATAAAAAATTACAGCTATTCATTAAATAGTTATCGAACTATTAGTCGATATCGACAGTTTCTCAGTAAAATCAAAGAAAGTGGTCATAATAGCTATCATGAATGAATACCGAGTCCGCGCTTGCTAATTGCTGAGTTTCAATTGGCTTTGGACTGACTTTCTTCTAGGTAATATTAAACATTTTCGCAGTTTCTGTCCTTTTTAACTTTTCATTATATGAGCATGTACTTTTTTCATTCTATATTCCATTTATTATAACATTAGACAGATAACTGTTATCCTAGCTCTGTTATTTCACGATAAGTACAAAGCAATGTAATCTTTTTACCATTTACATCAAAAAATTACTCTAAACTGCAGAAGACTGAATGATAGTTCGACACAATTTTCGCTCGACAAACTAAAGCACGACAAACATTTCTATAATATTTTGTTGCTAATAGCAGATAAGAAAAAAATTAAAGCACTGAGTACTTTCGGTTATAAATGTTTTTATTGGCAATTATACTATACCTGCAATGTATGTCGTTTTTTGTTGTGTCGCGCTATCGTTCGTCGATCAAAAGTTTCTTCGTGCCATCGTTTGTCGTGAAAACAATTTGTCGCACTAACGTTCGTCGAGCTGATGTGCTGTCGCACCGCTGATGGTCGACCTATCGTACTGTCGCCCTAGCATTTATAGCAGCATGAATTACAGAAACGACGGTCTAACAATATGCTATTTTTAACCGACTTCCAAAAAGGAGGAGGTTCTATGTTCGACTTTATGTATGTTTTTTTTTCTTTTTTTTTTTTATGTATGTTCATCGATATCTCCGCCAATTGTGGGACCGATTTTGAAAATAATTTTTTTGTTTGAAAGGGTAAGCTCCCGAGGTGGTCCCATATAAATTTTATTGACTTTGCTTAGATAGTTTTTGAGTTAGCTTCAATAATACATATTTTTCCCACTTAGTTTATATGGACGATATGATGATAACTTCCTGTCACTGTTATTTATTGCAGTTAGTGGTATTGGATATTGTGTGGGGTAGGTACCACAACTAAAAAGTGAAAAATAAAAACTTTTACAAAAAAAAAAAAAACCGACTTCCAAAAAAACCACTACAAAGTGAAAAATAACTTTAATTTCGGAAGTCGGTGGCAAAAAACGAAAATTAAAAAACAAAGACACCGACTTCCGAAATTAAAGTTATTTTTCACTTTGTAGTGGTTTTTTTGGAATTCGGTTTTATTTTTTTTTGTAAATGTTTTTATTAGTAAATTTTATTCTAATAAGATAATTATGTATAATACCATCCTATTATTGTCCCACTGCAGGGCAAAAGCCTCTTTTTATTATTATTGCGTTTGTTAATTTTAGTACGGAATCTTTCCTGTTTTTTTTTTTAAACTCTGGAACTAGCGTAGCTACCTATTTTTTTGACAGATCGAGGCTGAGATTAGAAAATTCCGCCTCTGGTGTTGACCCACCAAGAGATCATCGCTTAGCATCAGATCACCTATAGGTACTACTCATAAATGGTATTATTATTATTGTTTATTCATTTATAAACTTATTAAATACATTTTTATATAATTTTTATAAAAGTCATAAAAAAAACTATTTTATTATTATTTCTTTTATTTCATTTAAATACATATTATTTACATTTTTAAATATTTCTTAAAAAACATATACAGTATGTTAACTAACAGAGGGCGTTCCCGTTAACCCGCAATAGTATAGCGTCCATACATGCAAAAAAAAATATTGAAAGTGAAAAAAAAAAAGTTTTATTTTTATTTTTTTTAAATAAAATTTTCATTTTTTTTTTAATAGATACTTAAATGTAACACTCTGTACACGCTCACTTGTCTTTCAACTTGGAAAGACAAGTGCAACAAGTACGCGTGTACAGAGTGTTTGTTTTACGTATGAAATTAATATTTTTCGTGAATATTTTGAGATAAAAAAATAAAAAAAGATTTTTATTTTTCGATTTTAATATTTTTTCTAGCATGTATGGACGCTATACTATTGCGGGTTAACGGGAACGCCCTCTGTTAGTTAACATACTGTATAAACAACATAAAAAAAAAATTAAAAAAAAAAATAATTATTAATTATTATTATTATTGGTGACGTCGTTTGCTTAGTAATCTCAGTCTCGATCTGTCAAAAAAGCACTTTTTCGAGGAAAAAACATGAAACTCACCCACCCAGAAATCATCAGGGTCACCAGGTGTACGTGGTAACTATAGGTGACCTGATACTAAGCGATGATCTCTGGGTGTGTCAACAAACAAACCAGAGGCGGAATTCCCATATTATTATTATATAAAATTCTGTTACAGTTAAGGCGTTTGTCCACCGCCGCCGTCACTAAGAATTATTATTCGAACCGAACGTGAAGACTCGGTGACGATGGAACGTGTTTTGTATTGCCGGCACATCGGCCCGTCACAATATCGGGTCGAGATCTAGCAGTCTCGCCGAACAACAAGAAACTTCGGCGGTCGGGATGACATCGCTCGGGTGACGGACATGTGATGGACACACGGCCATAGTAAATGTATGTATAGCTTCTTTGGCGCCGTTATATCGTTCTCGGTGACTCCTTGGTGATGGTGGTGGTGGCCAACCGCCTTTTGTGGCCGTTAATAATGGCTTCTCGCCATTATACAGAATAGTTTTTTTTAAACGTTCGTAGCAAAGATCGTAACTCGTCATTCGTAAGTAGTATAATATTGCTCTACATCATAACCACCAAGTTTACCAGTAATAAGTTAATATTCCGTTCCATATTCCTCTAATTTAATACTACAAGCTCATTAATCACTCATCATTATGTGGATGAAAGATGATCGTAGCGTTTTACTTTCTTGCTTCAAGTTGGGGCGTGTATTAATAAGTTTATGTAACATCTTATGAATAGATGGAGAGATTTTAATTATGAATTAGGTTGTAGACTAAGAATATATTTAAATAAAGGACTTATTTTTTGTATTTTGTTTTACATTTTTAATTTAACGTCCAAACGGCTGTTGACTGACACTTCCCGAGACCCAAGGGCTGGCATTAACCTCGACCAGAGTTTAATGGCTCCTACACACAGTGCCGGCGGCATGGCCACCGGCTTTTGCCGCGCGGCACGTACCACCGGCTTTTGCGCCTTCATTTTCTTTGCGTTTCTTTCTGCGGCTTTGTGCGGCATGGCCGGCGGCAAGGCCGGTATGTAGCAGCCATTGCCATACAACGTGGCAACGGTGCGCCGCCAGTCTCTTAGGATCACAGCTTACGCACTTTACTAGTCGATAGCGATGCGGTAGTCGACGATTCTATTGCCATCAACCGGGCACAAATCCAGACTCCGGGCTGGTACTGAGCAATTCCAGATGGAGAAACCCAATAACACTTCGTCCGACCCGGGAATCTAACTTAGGACCTCATGCTCAGCAGTAGCGCTTGCGACCACTAGACCAACGAGGCAGTCAATTCTGAATAAATACTTTCTAAAGGATGAAATAAATAAAACTAATAATATAACTATTAAAATTGTTTCAATCAATTGACAAGATGCTACAAATCTAAAGTTTGGGACGGGTTGCTTAGTCAGGAATAATAGTTGATTGTTTTTTTATACCTATATAGGTATACCTGGAGCAGTGGTGGCCCAGCGGTATCGGCCCCGACTTACGCGTTGTAGGTCGTGGGTTCGAACCCGAGCAGGCGCTTTAGTTTGTGTAAATAATTTCATCACCATTGCTCTCAAAACGGTGAAGGAAAACATCGTGAGGAAACCGGCATGTCTTAGAACCAAAAATTCCGAAGACATGTGACATCTACCAACCCGCACTGGGCCCGCGTGGTAGATTACGGCCCACTCCCTCTCACAGAGAGGAGGCCTGTATCCCAGCAGTGGGAACATTAATAGGCTGATTATGTATGTTATGTATGTATGTAGTATAGGTATAAAAAACATTCCTAATATATATTTTTTTATACGAATGTGCGCTTTTATAATTTATAACGTGACAATATCATCGTAGACCACGTCTTCATCCATAAAATGTATGGACATACGTGCACGTTATAACATTATCGTGGACGGAAAAAAGCGTCTTCATATATTTCCATACACTTTACATCCCTGTGGTATCATAATGCCGTGGACGTCCACGAAAATACACATGAAATACAATTGACACGTTAGAAATTATAAAAGCACACCATAGATACACCAATAATAAATAACTCACAAAAAAAATAAATAGACGACATATATTTTGAAACCTAATCTACTTAACTGTTATTGACACCGATAGCACATCTCCGCCGCGAAACCATAGCAGCGAAACCGTAGTAATTCAATTCAACTGGCTCGCGTCATGTTCCGCGAAATTCGAGTAGCGGAACATAACGCGAGCCAGTTGAATTGAACTAGTGCGGTTTCGCTGCTACGGTTTCGCGGCGGAGGTGTGCTAATGGCGTAAAGAACCCTGTAAGAAATCGACACCTGTTTCACCTCTCAACGAGGCATCCTCAGGATGACGATTGACTTGTTGTGAACCCGGACACGACATGTTGCCACAACAACAGCCGAACGCAAAGTGAGCTACACCGCCTTTCAACTTCACTATACATATAGGATTACTGACTAAATCACTCTCTTCAAAAACGGTGAAGGACACCGACCCATCCATCGACCACCACCACCATCACCATCGTGAGAAAACCGACAGACAGAGCATGCCTGATAGATATTTCTCGACGGCATGTGAAACCAATGGACGGCTTCAAAATTCTGACACCAGATTAGTCACTAACCACACAAAAATAATAAGAAGAAGATAGATACACCCATGATACACCTATTTCTTCTTACCACTTTTTCTGGGTAACAACGAATGAAGTTCGTCATCATCAGCCTATTAATGTTCCCACTGCTGGGATACAGGCCTCCTCTCTGTGAGAGGGAGTGGGCTGTAATCTACCACGCGGGTCCAGTGCGGGTTGGTAGATGTCACATGTCTTCGATTTTTTGGTTCTAAGACATGCCGGTTTCCTCACGATGTTTTCCTTCACCGTTTTGAGAGCAGCGGTAATGAAATTATTTACACAAAGTAAAGCGCCTGCTGGGGTTCGAACCCACGACCTACAACTCGTAAGTCGGGGCAGTTACCACGGGGCCACCACTGCTCCTGCTCCAATGAAGTTCGTTGCTACTCATAATTTGAAGAAAGAAAGAAAAATAGGTTTATTAATTACAGAAACACGTGCATACAAAAAGACATGAGTAAACAAAATAGAGAACAGAAATAGTGCACGTCATGACTGTGATAAGAAGGCTTCCACTCAGTATAATGTTGTGCTATGGGGGACCCACAGCACAGCGCTGATTTTCAGTGGTCACCCGAAAAAGACGTACGGAAATCAAGTCAGGTTCAGTCATTTGTGAATATCTAATAAGTAACAAAATAAAACAAACAGTACTTTTATTTGCTCCTAGTTGCCACATAAACGTGCGTTTGTATTGATTCCCATCGAACCGATTGCGTTATCTACCACTACGATGCTACACATTATTAACATTCAGGTCATTGACCTGGAAAGTAGCGCATTATCGAAACTCCTGGATGCACCATAAGGTAGGTAAGTACACATAGGTAAGTAATTTAAATACCTAAGTCAGTTTAATAAACCAGTGAATTCGACTTCCTTTGTTTCTGGAACAGTTTTTAGTTTGTTTCTCTCATTTTAATATTAATGAATGGATTTTGTGTGACACAATGCCCCGTTAGCTTCAGCAGTTTTCATAGAAACATTCTGATCATCTGTCATACAATTGAATATGCTATAATAAATTAGTATTGCAGTCGTGATAATTGTTATATTATACATTTCTTTATTCAAGTAACAAAGACTCAGGTGTTAGTAAACTTAAGAACTATGTTAGTTAATTTTATTCATAATAGTCATTGTTGTGCGTTTTCATCCAAAAAGATATATTCACTGCCTTGTTGTTCTAATGGTCGCAAGCGCTACTGCTGAGTATGCGGTCCTAGGTTCGATTCCCGGGCCGGGCAAAGTGATAATAGGTTTTTTCATCTGGAATTTCTCAGCCTAGAGGAGTTTGGATTTGTGCCCGGTTCATGCAGATAGGCTTGTCCCCTATTATTCCTCCAAACCGTATTTCGGCCATGGCGGCCAATGTCAACGGAGACTAGCCTTCGACGCGGGAGATATTATAGTGCACAAGTGTATGCGCAGACACAGGTGCACTCACTCTTCCCTCACTCTCATAGTCCGATGGGACGGCAATTCTCTGCTCGGTAAGTTCGGTAGGGCTTGTTTTAAGTCCGCCTGGATAGCTACCACCATCTTATATAAGGCTGTCGCCATAACAACAATATTGAGCGTTGTTTTGTGTTGTGTTAGAGGTGAGATAGCCAGTTCCTCTGTGGTTGAGGATACCAGGTGAAGCTCGCTTCCACCTTCGGCCTGATTATCACTTACTATCAGGTGATATGCAGGCCTTCCTCTGTGTGCTCAAAAAAAAAAACAACGGGTTGCACTCTATTTTTTTTAAATATTTACTTTGTCGGTTGCTAGGCAACGGATCTTACGGTTACGTCCTGACGCGAGTTTAACATTTTTTACCCATCCCAAAAAAAGTGCACAACGCCGTTATAGAAGTTTTCACTTCAAAAAGTGTGATGCAATTATTGCTCATCATGTGTACCTATGTATAGATAGTTTTATGAAAGGCAGAGCACATCAGGTAATTTCTAACTTGCATATAATAATATAGCAATTTATATTCAGTTGCACACTACGTGTTTTGTTTTACGTTCGTCCAACATTGCCCTCTGTGCAAAAGCTTTATAAATTATTTAGAACTCTCAATGAAATTATTAAAATGCTGCACAGTACTCCAAAATATGCTAGTTTAATACCCACGTGTCAGCGTCCCGAACTAATATGCTTTTTAATCAAAAAGTTTGTTTTTGTTGTAGGTGTTTTTTATTGTTTTTTTAAAGTTTGTACGCTGTTATGAAAACTAAGGGTTATTTTGTTCAGGTTATTGCGATCGTAAAAACTCTCTACTGAAGGAAAGTCTATCAACCGTGGGCATGTGGTTAAATGGTTATCACGCATATCAATACCTTATACCTACTTAGATTTAAATACATTGCTTTGGCAGTTGCTCTATGAAAATATGTAAGTAAGAGCTAGTTATTTCTCCGACAGACCTTGATTTAATAATGAAAGAATGAAGATTGAATTAAAATAAGAGCAGCAAAATGAGCAATCATTTAAAAACTAATCACCTTTAAGACTTCCGCAAACAGGCTCAACGCGGCGACTCTAGTAGAACAATTGCTATGAAAACTTCATGGAATTTCTTCTACTGGAGTCGCGCTGCGCCATCGCATCGAGCCTGACTGCAGGAGCCTTTATATTTACGCAAAATTGAAAGGTAATTTTACTATTTACCTACTCAAAAATAAATAAAAGATACAAAAATATTCATCTATAAATATTAAAAATTAAAGTCGCTTTTTTGTCTGGCTATGTGACCGTGTTTATAACTGCAATGCAATGGATTTTGAAGCAGTTTTCACCATCATTTAGAAAAATGATTTCGGAAGGATTATGTGTATAATGAGCTAATATATTAAACTTACTTACGAGTACCTATAATAATAGTCCTCCACACCGAATTTCTGCCATGGCGACCAATCTCAGCGGAGACCAGCCTTCGGTGCGGGAGATGTTTTGGCTCCTAGACACAGTGCCGGCGGCATGGCCGCCGGAAAAATTATTCCGGAAGAATTATGTGTATAATGAGCTAATATATTAAACTTACTTACCTATAATAATAGTCCTCCAGACCGAATTTCCGCCATGGCGACCAATCTCAGCGGAGACCAGCCTTCGGCGCGGGAGATGTTCTGGCTCCTACACACAGTGCCGGTGGCATGGCCGCCGGCTTCTGCCGCGCGGCACGTGCCGCCGGCTTTTGCGCCTTCATTTCCTTTGCATTTCTTTCTGCAGCTTTGTGTGGCAGGCCGGCATGCCGCCGGTACTGTGTGTAGCAGACATTATAGTGCACAAGTGTGTGCGCAGACACAGGTGCACTATCTCTGCCCTCACTCTCATAGTTCGATGGGACGGCAATCCGACACGACCGGAGAGAGATCAGGCAAAAATCAACGGCTTAACGTACTTTCTGAGGCACGGGGAGGTATCACACCGCCAAGTTTCAAACTCGAGTTTGTTTTTGTCTGTTATTTTGTCTGTTAGGTAGGTACTAAGAAATTCCTCATGGAAAAACCGAATAACACTTTAGCCGACCCGGGAATCGAACCCAGGGCCCCACGCTCAGCAGTCGCACTAGCGATCACTAGACCCAAACTTACATATTTATTATAATCAAAAAAATGTCGATGTCTTTTCCAGTCATAAAAACCGTGCGAAGCAGGGATGAATCACTAGCTTATTTTAATTAAACAGAAACAAGTTTATCTAAGAAAAAGCTTACGTAATTGCATATGCAGGCAGGTATGTACAACAACAGTTTGTAACAACACTCAAAAGCAAGCAGAATATGATACAATTACCTTCCAACTTGCATTTTCCTAGTGTTTGTATAATAATAATGTTGCGGTTAAGTTGCAGCTTCCGTTTTATTTTAAAAACACGGGAACTTCAGTAAGGTATTCAGTATGGTTTGTTTTGTAACTTTGGTGTGCAACACTGTATGTGATCTCACCGAGGTAGCTAAATACAGACTCCCTCCCTCCCTCTAGGTACCTATTGAGTATCCCAACTGCTCGTTACCTGCCTGAGGTGTTAGGAGCGGCGAGATGAATGCTAATCTCGCTCTCAATGTGAAAGGCTTACTTTGACCAGTGATTCGGTACAATTATTAGTAAATATTTGCAACTTATCAGGTTCCGAAAGTCTCTGCCACATATCCCTGGCTGTTTAATGCAAACTAGTAAAGTTTTATAAAAATAGATTTTTAAAACAATCTCTTTTACTTTAAAATTAATTCAAAATTTTATGTTATTTCCATGTATATTCTGAAACAGTCACGCATACAAAGAAAATGGAACTTTAGTATATGATTTATTAGATCTTTTTCTTTCCTTGTACAAGACAGTTACATAATTGTAACATTTTCGCTCGATTTATTTTCTATTCGATAGTTTTTAAAGATTATTTATATAAAATGAAGATTACGCGCCTTGAATGTCTAAAATAAGAATTCACGGTAAGAAAATATAATGTAGTTTACTGTCCAGTCACAAGATGTTTTTTTTCTAGTACTAATTATAAAAAAAAAATACATCCGTTTTTACTTAAAACTCAATACTAAACCTAAGCTAATGAAATAAATCCACAATTTTCTATACGATTCATCTGTCTAAACCTAACCTAAAACTGTATGAGCGTACTCCAGAGCATTGTGGACTAAGAAACAATATACCCGCTGTTTACAAACCGGTGGTTTATTTCGTGTGATCCGCCCTCTGTCTAACACAATACTTTACTGTGGAAACAGTGACGTCATCTGCAGGGATGTGTTCTGCTTGGCTGCATGTATGTTATTTTGAATATGGATAGATATTACTGTATTTATGGTATTTACAAGGTAGATGAGAGTGAAAATGCCGGGAGGGGACACCCTAGGAGGATTGTATTGTGATGTTCTTCAGAAGTGTCAGGTGCGTAGTACTCGCAACCGGAGTGCGTGTATGACCAGACGTATGAACGAAAACGAGGCAAAAGGAGTAGGTAAGGATCGTAGCAGGTGGCGTTGACAAAATCAATTCAAATCTTTCACGTTTTGGATTTTAAACAGAAAAAATCCAATCCTTTGAAGAGCCCCGAGACCACCCGAATCCGACCCGGGTTATGAGACCTTTGTCTCATATCGATATTTATTACTAAACCGATGAAGGTACGCATCATTGACAAGACAGGTACCTACTCAAAGTCTGCTATCTAGGATATTCAATACCCTTCAAGCAGAATAAGTTACAATTAGACAGAAAAAAAATATTTAACAACAAAATAAATAAAAAAACGAATTCTAAGGATGAAGTAGCAACTTATTAAAACCAGTATTTTAATAATAGCAAACGGTGTAATATGGCAACAAAAAGCGAAATACATAAAATTGTGGGCGCAAGCGTAATCCCTGTATCTTGGCTGAAAATAGGAAAAGAACCCTCCTGATTCACGCGAAGCTGTGGAATGAATTTATTTAGCTACGGCGAAATTAAACACAAATATATTCATAATGCACTCTGAATGTAAGCGGGTTTCGCTGTTCCTGAAATTTATAAGTCGGTATATTTGTGGGAGCTGTGCATAGTGTGCATGATCGCTACTTGAGCAAGACGTACGCAGCTAGTAATAATATTATAAATGCGAACTGAGTTCATTTGTTTGTTTGTTACACTTTTCCACTAAAACGGCTGAATAGATTTGGATCTAATTTGGCACACGGTTAGACCATGACCTGGGTTAGGACATGGTATACTTTTTATCCCGATATTCCCAAGGGATCGAAACCCGTGCATGTGAAATCGCTGGGCGCAGCTATAGTCGATAATAAACCATAATTTTATTAAATATGGTTTCATTTGGGAGGCCATTTAGTTAAAGGTAAGCAAGCTGTAGCCTAGAATCTAGAACATGAGACGAAGGCTTGAACAAGGCCGAATTACCATAGATGGTACTTCTGTTAACCGTTCTAATTAAGTAGGTACGAATACCTATATTATACAGATTTTCAGCTGAATATAGTTTGTCTAGAGACTAGAAATTGGTTAGGTTTGTGAAAATAGCATATACCTAAGCGATTTGGTGTTCATTATACTGTAAGCTTATTTTGTATCTGAAATAAATAAATTAAAGGCTAGTTGATGACAAGGATTTTGTGCGTTTAGTTTAATGAAAGTGGCTTCTTATGACAAAAAGATTTCTGTATATTTTTTTTATATTCTCAAATTAATCCTAACCTAGGCACAACGAAAATCACTCTTACTGTTACGACATAAGGTACTGTCTGACTGATATAGGGTTAACTGAACAAATTGTGGTACATTAGTCGGCAAGACATTCTCTGCCAACAAAATTTTTGGGTTAATGGGATTCACAGAATCTCTAATTCTTTAGAAATAAAAAAAACATAAAATTACGCCCGAAGGATTAAATAGAGATGTGTCTACCTCTAGTACGCCCATATTTCGCCAGTTATGTTTAAGGTGACACAATTTGATATTTTTTCCATACAAACTTCGGAGGGGTTTTACTCCACTGTTTGACATCGTACATTCAAAGTTAAACATGATATCGTTAGGTCTCATTATTAAAATTGTCTGTACGGAAGCAGAATAGTAAAATAAAAAGCCATTAAAAAGTTATGAGCCAACAAAGATTCGTTTTTCTTGCTAATTTTAACGCAACTTTGGGCGTAAATAAGTAATACAAGAAGTGTGAAATCTCGAAAACAAAATACGTACCGACACAGAAAAATTAACGAAGATTTCAATAAATTTTATTTGTAATTGATTTATGCAGTGGTTTTTTCAGAAAAACCTTTTTTCCAAAGGCCTTTTCGTAATTTTTGACGAGCTCGTTTTACTAAAATTGGTCGGTACGGTGTTTCTGTGCGTGCGAACTATACGTTGTCCATGTAGATCAGCTTCTAACTGCTCATCACTAATACTATCTCTGTCGGACACGATGCCAGGTGAGACAGCGTGGTTTTTGGCCATGCCCACCATTGAGTTCGAGCCCGCGACTAGTTCCACCTTAAGTCCCAAACTGGCGAGCCTATTGCCATCAACCGGGCAAAACTCCAGACTTCAAGACGATTTTTTTTGAAATATTTCCATATTATCGTACTTGCCACGCTTCGCTTGCCGGGGTGGGTCTGTGGTTGGGTGACCATCTTTACATTTCGAGACTCCGTGCCTCGGAAAGCATGGGCCATTGGTCCTGACTGTTATTCGTGACATCGTCATCTTTGACAGTGGTTACTTATTTATTTATTTATTTTATAATTTATGTACACACAGTAAAATACATACTAACTTTGAGTACAAAGGTACTGCTTATTTCTTAAGAAATTTCTTCCAGCAGACCTGCGAAAGGAGAAATGAGAAAGAAACGTAGACAATAGTGTGTGAGAACAAGAAGAGAAGAATATAAATATGCGAAGTCAGCTAAAATATTAAGCTTTATGTTAATATTTAAGTATATACAAGTTTGTTACGTTATACGTGTGAGCAGTGGTGGCCCAGTGGTAACGGCCCCGACTTACGAGTTGTAGGTCGTGGGTTTACTTTGTAAGCAGGCGCTTTACTTTGTGCAAATAATTTCATCACCACTGCTCTCAAAACGGTGAAGGAAAACATCGTGAGGAAACCGGCATGTCTTAGAACCAAAAATTCGAAGACATGTGACAGGTAGATGTCACATGTCTTCGAATTTTTGGTTCTAAGACATGCCGGTTTCCTCACGATGTTTTCCTTCACCGTTTTGAGAACCCGCACTGGGCCCGCGTGGTGGATTACGGCCCACTCTCTATCACAGAGAGGAGGCCTGTGTCCCAGCAGTGGGAACATTGATAGGCTGATGATGACGTTATACGTGTAGGTTACACGTATAACGTAACAAAATAACATATACCTACTTAAATAAATACATAAAGCTTAAATTTATAAACATAGATACTACATTCATACTTACGGGTCATCAGAAGCCCTAAAGTCTGGCAACCAGTCTTACCAAGGGGTATCGTATTACCCTGTCACCGGGTTGTGGAGGTCAGATAGGCAGTAGTTCCATGTGAAATACTGGTATTCAGCTGCATCCGGTTAGACTGGAAGCCGACCACATCATAGTTGGGAAACGGCTAGGCAGTTTTTTTTTATCGTATTTCGACCTTGCGACAATATCTGTGGTAATCTCAAGGATTTGTACTATGATTACTAATAACCATAGATAAACACGCACGCACGCACGATACAGTAGAACTACTTTGTTCTGATATCTGTAGATAGATAGAACGTGTTATTTTTCCTACTACTCAGCGATGTTTGTACCACTTCAACATTCATTGATGGTTATTAATTACTTTAATTAAAATGTTAAGCAGGAACGGAGAATTCGATATTGTATGTGATGTCTTTTTTAATCTTGAGGGAACAATCATCACGCCCGTAATCAGTGGAAGGGAAGGCACACGTGTATTTATATTACACACACATTTCGCTAGTTATGTTTAAGTCCCATGTAATAGAGGGCGAGCCTATTGCCATCAACCGGGCATACCTTACTTATATCCGGAGTCTGGTCAGCGACTGAGAAATTCCTGATGAAATAACTTTGTCCAACATGGGGGTCGAACTCCAGGACCTATGCTCAACAGTGGACATACGCTCACAGGAAACTGCACGCGCTTAAACTGGTTATTGTGGGGAATTTGTGGTATACGCGGTATAAACACTGTCTCGCCAACGCCACAACCTGTTAGGATTTCCGTCTCGATGACGTTTCCCTGCAAAGACACGAGTTTGAGCCGGGTTCCGTTACACAGTTTCGGCGGAGTTAAGTTCCGAAGGAGCATAAAGGTCCGCCGGTATTGGGGGAGTCCAAGCTTCCAGTGGTTAGGACTGTAGGGACAGGCGACTGTACTCACAAGGCGAATAATTATTATTATTACTAGCATTTGCCCACGGCTTCGCCCGCGTGGTGGTCAGAAATTATCCAACGGGAAAGAAAAGAAAGAAACTATAACGTTAATTTTGACTCGGTTCGTGAAACTCAAAATACTAAATAAAAAAGTGACGTGTACTGTTTATGTGGCTAATCTTTAATAAAACATTCGAGTTCATGTCGCCATCTTCTCATGGGCCTGCCGCGTTGCCGTTTGCTGCCGTCTGGGACCGACTGTGTGAATTTTTTAGCCTATAGCTCCTCCGGCATGTGAAAGTTGTGGCCAGACCCGTAACAACCTTATAACTAACTGATCTTTCCCAAGTTTCTATCAAAGATCTGATTTACTAACTAATATAGTGTTAGCGTGAACTATATTTGTTTCCCATTTACAAGAGGCAGCTAAATGGGTTGTTATGGTTGTTGAGGAGCCATGGGAATTATCGTGACTTGCTTTAAATACGTTGGTTGTGTTGAAGGAATTGTTTCGTCGTTTGGTGCGGTAAGTTTATTTTTGTTACCAAATAATCCAAAGGTACTAAGATTAAAAATACAAACTCTGTCAGTGTGTCAGTCTGCATGTTACCTTCTCACACCTTGCCGGCTGAATGGATTTTGATGAAATATGGTAGGTACACTAGTAAACTTTTGGGGTAGCCTGATGGGATACTTTTGATCTCGGTACTACGTTCCTGTGGGATAACTTCCGACTTCCACGCGGGTAAAACCGAGGGCAAAGGCTAGTAATGTATGCTATCATAATGTAGGAGCACGAATTGTATCGTTTCTAAAGTGCTAAGTTGAGTAGGTCACTCTCAGTGAAAGACGTCTCTGAATAAAAAAATGCTCATGGTCGGGCTCTTCAATAATCGTTGTTTTTGAGAATTATGTTACAATATGGTCCAAAAACTGCAACGTATTTCTAAATTATTATTTTCTGAAATTACGAAAATCTGCGTCTTTTTATTTTTTTGCGAATTTCTCTTTAGAATGTAGGTATACGAGTGGTTAGCTGCAACATCCAAAATTCCTTGAGCATCCCACTTAAAATTTCCAGAAAACCACATCAAAAGAGCCTTCTGAAAAAATCATATTTTCATCAAAGTAAGTAATCGAGATGTTTACAAGACAAATCTTTTCACAACCCGCTGAAAGTCTCAAAGTCAAATCCCAAACTTGGTTAACTTTAGATGATAAAAAAACATCATTCAATAATCATTCAAATAATGTTACGATATTTAAATTCCTCTGGTATTTACGACTTCACAAAACAGAATATCCTTAAACCAGGGATTAGCATTATTTAACCCTAAGACTGACTGACTGTTTAAGAAATTCTATCTACTTACTTAATATCTGTCTACCTATCTACCTGTTACAAGAGCTAGTTTTCCTCATTTCTGAATCTGTTGCATTATTGCAACACGGGATATAAGAGGCGTATTACTGATAACGAGTTTTCTTATAATCGTCTATAAATAACAGGAAAAGAATGAAAGTGAAAGGAAATTGTGGTTAATAATAGCCAGAATTAGTCATCAGTACACTATAAGAGCGTTTGTCCACCGCAGCCGTCACCAAAAACGAGATGGTGGCGCCAAAGTAGCGATACATGCATTTACTAGGGCGCATGTCCGTGTCCGCCTCACGTCCGTCAGCCAAGCGCCGCCGTCATCTCAACCGCCAAAGTTTCAAGTAGGTCGGCGAGACGGCAAGAACTCGGCCTGAGATTGTGACTGGCCTATATGAAGGCAATACAAAACATATTTGTAGTTGTCCACACATTGCCGTCACACACTCTTATCTTAAAGAACGTTTCAAGTTTCTTCATGACACATGTAATAGATATCTGACGTCATCGGAAAACTTGAGACTAATAGAGATGCTGATGTATTGTTGTCTGTAAAAGATCGCTTTCAGCGATAAGACCGCCCATTGTGTCACCTATGTAAAATTTCTAAATCTATGTCTGTAATTTTTTTGGTGAACATAATAAAGAGTATTCTATCTATCTATCTATGTTTTGACTGTCCTTATAAGTTCATAACGTACTGAACCACCGAGTTCGGCCGCGATGGACCGATGCGGTGATGGCTGCGGTGGACAAACGCCCTTAGACACGTGTCCCACTGCCGACGAGGAAGCAACTAGCTATCAACCATTTGCTCGGTAAATATTCTACGTACCGTGTAATTATAGGAGATACATTAAGGGGTTAAGATACCTAAATTCACTTCGATCGCAAGCATAATCATAATATTTAGCGTAATTAGAGTTATTTACAAGATTACTAGAAACATTAAAACCACATGATCACGTTCACTGTGCCGCTCTTCACATGATGCTGTATGTTACTTGATATTATAATGCATTTCACTCACCACTCACTCTTCATCTGTATTTGATGCCCCATTATCCAAAAGCTTCACAAAATGCTCTTTTGTTGAGATAGGCGGCGGCGGCGGTTTTAGGCGGCTAACAAAATGTATTTACAAGGCAGATGTGACTGGCAACGCCGGGAGGAGACGTCCTAGGAGAAGAGGACATATATACTGACCTTTTTGGTGATGTTCTTCAGAAAGGACAGGTGCATAGTACTCGCAACCGGCGAGCGTGTATGACCAGATGTATGAACGTTAACGAGGCAAAAGGAGTATGTAAGGATCGTAGCAAGTGGCGTTCTGTAGTTTCAATCTACCCCCATGGAAAGAAGGCGTGCGTTTTATGTATCTATGTGTATTTTAATCATATTTTATTGTGTAAGTATGTGTGAATTTTAAGGGCCTATTTCACGATGTCCGAATAGCCACTATACTTACCGAATAAATTCAAAAATTGAATGGAACTTGTATGATATTATCTGCCAAGTAATTTAATTGGAACTTAATCGTAGGTGGTGAAACAGGCCCTACAATTTAATCTGTTTTTAATCATTTCAATTTTAACTTTTTATAATTGTATGTAGGTACTAATGAAATAAGTCTGAAAAATAAATGAATAATTAATTACAATTTTATCCTTGCCCCAGGAAACACTGTTTACTAAGAATTACTACCATAATTACACGTAATATACTAGATATCAAATTCAGCACATTAGCTGCACCATGTTTGAACATGCGACCCTTTGATAGTCAGTCAACATGTATCCCATTTACCTACTTCTATTCAAACTCCTTTTGTTACGGGCTCTAAAATATATCGCATAACGGGACATATCGTATTCTCGTTAATTAGCCCACATATAATATTACCTATTGTTATGAACTATATCAATTATGAAAGGTATTTGCGAAAACAGTAGGCTCCCACGGATCTTATTGACATTTACACTTGAGTACCACTTCGTTGGTCAAGTGGGCGCATTGGGCGCAAGCACTATCTTTTCATATTTATAATAAATTCATATTATTTATACTTCATATTTTTAATTTTATAATTATTCTGTGACCTTTATAATGTGACATATAATTTTAATATTGAATCTGTGACCCGTATAATTTATATAACTCATTCGTTAATTTTAATTGCTTTTGACATTTTATTTAATTATTTAATTTTAATTCTGTGTGTGTGTGTGTATGTATGTGTGTGTGTGATTCTGTGTGTGTGTGTGTGTGTGTGTGTGTGTGTGTGTGTGTGTGTGTGTGTGTAATTTGTACTTATTTATTTTAACTGCATAATTGACATTTTTATTCTGTTGCAGTATTATTGTGTTTGTTTTTATGTAATATGGGTTTTGCCTGAAATAAATAATTTTTTTAAATTTATTTTTTTATTACTATTTACTGCTGAACTTGGGCTCGATTTACGGGTCGGCCAAAATCTTATTGGGTTTTTCCATCTGAAATTTTTCAGTAAAAGCCCGGAGTCTGGATTTGTGCCGGGTTGATGGCAATATGAGAGATAACTGGTGAAATGTGGGTGGGAAACTATGGGTACACCTCAGCCTAACCCTTCGAGGAATACAGGAGTGATGTTATGTTATTAGTACCATCCGCACTTTGCTTTTAAACTTTGAAAAATAAAGCTTGTAAAAGAGGAGAAAATACAATTTTGACGGCTTATGGAAAAGAAAAGACGCTGTGGCAGTCAGCTCCATAATCTATATAAATATTGGGTAAATGGCATTAGTGTGACTGATGATTATGCGTAGGTAAAGTCAGGGAAAATAATTGTTAAGCAAATTGACCAGCTTAGACAATTGTATGAATTGGATATAACTCTATAAATTGACGTAGGGTGTCAATTTGTGAGACTGTACTTTACTGTGTTTGAATTAACTTCTCTAATATTTTTTTTCTTTATTATGGATATTTTCGTCAATTGTGAACAGATTTTGTAAATTCTTGCACTTGTGCCTTATAAATTTTATTAAGTTTGATTGGCTCGTTTTTGAGTTAGCTTCAGTAATTCGATTTTTTTTTACTTACTCTATGTGGATGATGTTATAACACTTATTCTTCCTGTCACTTTTAGTTAAATTACATAGCAGGTCACTGTATTCGATTTGAATCGAGTAGGTACCACAACTAAAAAGCAAAAAAACAAACACATTTTACAAAAACTTACAACTGACTTCCAAAAAAAAAACACGACAAAGTGAAAAATAATTTTAATTTCGAAAGTCGATGGCAAAAAACGAAAATTTAAAATCAACTTTGTAGTGTTTTTTTTGGGTGCCGGTGGTTTTTTTTTTTAACAAGTATAATTACTAAATTAAACGAACTTACCTAAGTGAAGTTCTATTGTAATTATACGTAGTGCTTAGTCCTCGATAATGATTAACTATGTAGTCTCACTATTATTCCATATCGTGTTGACGCGTATTCAGAGAAAAAAAAAAAAAAAAAAAAAACCTGAAAAACCAAAATTTTTACGCTGGCAACTCTAGGTTACCTATGTACCATTCTATTTAGAGTAATCTGCAATGAGAGAATTAAAATTAACAGACAGTAACTCTCCAACTTCAATGCCAGGGTCAAAAAACAAACTATGGCCTTGTTTAGGGCTTGGGAGGGAACATAGTATCGAGGACTAAGCACTACGTATAATTACAATAGAACTTCACTTAGGTAAGTTCGTTTAATTTAGTAATTATACTCCATGCTTAGTCCTCGATAATGATTAACTATGTAGATGTTTAGAGAGATGAAGTTGGAAATTACAAATATGTTTGACACTATTAAATAATAAAACATTCAGATATCATAAAATCAAGTTTATGATGTAACTGAAAACTTTTCAACATTTAAACTTAATTCTCGTCCAATTCTAATTATCAACTATGTATAGTAGGTATACTTCTTTGGCTTTTCATTAATTTATGACAAATAACACATCATCAACGTTACCAACAGTCTTGCCAAAGAGATATTTATTATCTTCTCTAATCAAAGGTCTATTATTATAATGGTTTGTAAGACCCTTTGATCCTGTGTACCAACCAACTGTTTTAAAGATACTTAATATCTACTGACACACCTCTACTCCCATTGGAGCATGACGTGTTGAATGAGAAGTAAATTTCTTGATGTCTACGCCACTGTCCATCATTGTATGTGTAATCCAACGGCATTATGGTTGTCACAATTTGTGTGTATGTAATTTTGTAATGTAATCACAGGACAAATGACTGGTTTCATATGAAAATAGAGTAAAATAATATTTGTTTGCTGTTTTCCTGTCTTAGATCATGTTTTTAACAAATCAGTGATTTTTGAGTTAATATCTGAATCAATCAATTGGATGTTATTAAGTCTAATTACAGATAAGGTTTCTTTGACCGCTAGTAAGGGCTAAAAGAATTACTACTTTTTGGTTACTTTGTCAAGTGATAATTTATTGTTATATTGAGTACCATCTTCCTATAAAATTTAGTAGGTACCATTGATGGATCCCACATATCATCAGTATTCAGGATGACTTGGTCGTAATTTAAAGATACCATTAAATAACCTCTTACTTTGAGGATCTGTCCCTACAACAGAATTTATGATCAATAACACTGCACTGTTGAGTGATGTATATGAAATGCCATTGGCCCTTGTTGGCTTGCCACTTGTTGTGTACGAACACTCTAATATTATAGTGATTGAAAAAACATGATCATTACCACATATCCACCACTTATGTAGTGCTACTGAATACTGTTTGACAGTGTTATCTGATACAGAAGATATCCTGACCATTCATCATCATCATTTGTCATCTGGCATCATTTGTTTCTGAAACCCTTCCCTAACAATATGCAGGCCCCTAGGGAAAAAAGGGCTGCTGTGCAGATGATGCACTATTCCGGAAGGTTACGACAATAATTGGTTTGATGGTTAAAATCCAATAAGTAGGTACTTTAATCTGTGAAATGACCATGATACTCGTAAATGGGTACCAAGGTTGTGGTCACATAGTAAAAAACTAAGATACCAAAAAATCTGATCATCTTAAATTGTCTGAATAGTTTATTTAATGAATGCAGATGGTGGAAATACATAAAATACTGGCTAATTTACCAAAATTAATGTAAGTCTTATATTTTCTGCAAATGGATCTCTACGCCAAGATGGATATCTGTCACATATTATTAGCTCTAGTAGCAAATAGATCAATGGAATGATCTCGAAAAGATCTCACTATGTCCTGAAATGCTGCTGGAGCCAGTTCCCAGTCACAATCAATGTTTTTATTTCTAGACTCAAGATCAGCTTTTATGCTGTCTTTGGATCATATAAAAATGTAAAAATCCCTATTTTTCGGAGTGCCACATATGCCTAGCCAGGAGATTAAGATGATTAAATTGGTTTCCACCCCTTCAATGATATAATCTATGTTAGTAGTATTGTTTCTACATAATAAAATTTGGCATAATTTTAAGTCCTCAGTAAAACATTGTACACCAAGAAAAGCAGCTTTAAATATGATTTGCCTTGTCTTCTTCTGTCTAAACCCCATTTGCTATCTGACCATCAAAACAAATATTCCGCAACAACTGTGAGATGCATCTGAGTAAATTTCAATCTCAAATTGACAATTTTTACAGGGTTTTCATACATTTATGCCACCACTGTAGATCTTCTTTACTTACACTTGATTCATAATTAAATCAAAGTAATAACTGTGGTAAACTAACTCTGTACATCTTTGTTTTCCAAAATGTTAGCATACTTATTAGTAAACCATAACGCATACATGGACAACAGGTTGCTAGGTTACGGTGTAAATAATGGATGAATAGAACATCTCTTTCATCTTTTACTGACAAGGTCATACTCTTTGTATCAATCACAAATCTAAGTACTCAGCAACTCGATTGGATTTGAGATTACTTTTATCCTTTTATGTAACAACCAAGACTGCAAAATTTTGATAGTTTTACTAAAAACAATAATATTCCAAACATAAAATCCTCAAGATAATTCACAGATTTTTATCCCCCACTACAAGATAAGATGTTACTACTGTGGGCCTGTGTAGGGCAGTACATAAACCAAAGCACAAACTACTGAATTCATGAACATTGTTTTTACAATAAACCCTCAAATATCTTTTGTCATCAGCTGAACATCTACGTTCAGTGTTCACTGATATTAAAAAATATACATATTTTAAATCAATTGTGCACATGTAATCATTTTATAAAATGAGTTTACATGAAGTCCGTATGTCTTTCATTATAAACTGTTTTGTATGGATACAATTAATCCGACATTTTAGATTTAACATATAACACTGGTATATCCAACTCGTTCGTGTACAGTAAATATTTTTGATTAAACAAAAAACTGTCCACTGATAGACGCACACTGTACGCCTATTAACACTCAAATCCAAGAACCTATTTATTTCTTTTGGTTTAAGTATATTTTCAGACTCTGAAAAGGCACAATTTTAAGGTGATATAGGTATTATCTTGTGTAGGAATTTCCATAAAATGGAATTTTATATCCCTTCAACCATGACCAGATAACTTTATCTTGTGTGAGCTTTTGCCAATAAGAGCTCAACCGTCCAACAGACGGCTGCAGTTGGATAACAATTAAAATTTAATTGTGTCTCATTAGTGACAGTCAAGCGGGAGTAAAAATATTTAAAACGACATACAAATGTCTTTACCTCTTTGTTTGACGCACAGGTTTGTGCTGGTACATCTTGCCTGATGAAATCCTCTGCTGTAGGTTCCACCCCGTGGTCCTACTAGGCTGCTACCTGCCCCCCCCCCTTCCCTGTTTGGTTCGACTCGAATGTGAAGGGGTCATTTGAGATTTCTCTCTCTCAAGGGGCTGCCTTTTTAATTGACAACTTCATTAAACTTTTCACTAAACAGAAAACTTTTCCATTTCAGTGTAACTGTTGTTCTATAATGTTTCGGCGGTGCTTCAGAGGCTGGTCTTGAGATATCTGTGAGAATTTCTTTAGATATTTATATTCTTTGTGATTTGATTGTTTTTATCAAATTACCAATCCTGTTAACATTCCAGTAAAGCAATTCCCAATTGCTATAGTGGTCCTCCACTCTTGGTCCCTTTCCTTGATTGGGTTACTCATCAGACAATCTAATTCTATGATCAATTTTGAAGCATCCAGTAGTAGTAAATACAACATTAATCGTATCAAATTGTATTATACATAGGTCATTCTTCTTTTAATACTTTATAATTACATTAAATACTTTTTAAGTAAAACATTTAGGTTTGGAGCTGGACGGGATTCCCAAGGCCATTATGATTTCTTCATGCAATTCCATAAAACCATTATCCTTTAGTTCTTGGGTACTTACAAAGCACATTATCATCATTGGACTAACTTAGTCTGATGACACAAGTGTCAATAGTTTCTCACCATAGAAAACAATAAGTGCATAACATAGAACTTCTATATATACATTATATTTTGTGCTTTTTACCTCAACTTGAGGTTTCGAGATCAAGTCTCGAGGGCCTTATTGCTTATTGGTTTCTCAACAGAGAAAGCAATATGTCTTGCATAGGCGGTGCATAACCTAGAACTTCTAGGTATAGGTACACTATATTTTGTGCGTTTTTCCTCAACCTGAGGTTCGACATCAAGCCTCGAGCCCCTCGAGGTCCTGTCGTAACGCAAACTTCATGTTACAAGAACAGATGGACCAAATACCGGCATTATGGCGGGTAATAATAAACCTCCAGCTACTTTGCAATCCAAATCAATCAATCGTAATCCACTGAAAACTTTCAACAAAATCACACATACGTACCTGTGTTTTCTTCTTTGTTTATAACATTGTTAAATATACGTACTTATCAGCGTTTATTACTGATTCCAAAGAGGACGCCGGCTTTAGCCGAATTCGTCCACGAGTTCGCCTACGCGATTTCTTTCCAATTTTCTTCCACATTTTCTTTAGTGGAATTGTTTGACTGTTTATTGTTGATAATATTAAAAAATAATAAGTTTTTATAAGAAAATTCTATAATTTTCTTAAAAATGACGTGCGCTACACGACGCGAAAAAAGTGAATGGTACATAGGTAACCTAGAGTTGCCAGCGTAAAAATTTTGGTTTTTCAGGTTTTTTTTTTTTTTTTTTTTTTCTCTGAATACGCGTCAACACGATATGGAATAATAGTGAGACTACATAGTTAATCATTATCGAGGACTAAGCATGGAGTATAATTCAAAGGAACTATGTTACTTCAGAATGGTTTGCGGCTAAAGTTCTATTCACTGTACGCACAAACCCACAAGTCAATTTACTTCATCTAAACAGTAAACGACTCAAACCATATTAGTGCTTGCTCCCTTCTGCAACTCATTTGCGTGTTGTACCATTATTTTCCCTTAGAGGGTGGAAAATGGGATTCGTTATTTCTCAAGACTGTATTTTCCGAGTTTTCAACGTAAACATTATAATTTATTTTGTTATCTTCCGAGGTGAGATTCAAGTTATTCTGTAATCGAAAGTCAAACAGCTCTCATTTCCACAAAAAATCTCATTAAGTACTTTAGAAGGCTCTCAAAAATCTTGATCTCCCATTAGTCTAGTCATTAGAAGAACTGTTGCTAAGCGTGAGATCCCGGTAGTGAGTCAGTCAGGGTTGCCCGCGAAATTCAAATTTTCTAACGTTTTTTGCAATTTGCAAAATATGATTCGCAGTCGTATCAAATATTTATTTATAGAATAGCAGCACCGCGCGTAAGTCTCGATCATATGGAAATATCGGAATAAAATGTACCCTATGTTAGGACATACATTTATAATATTAGTTAGGATAACCATAAAAATCATCAATACAACTCTCTTTAGTTCATTTAACGCTATTGGATGACTATTTCATGAAATTTTGACTTTTGAGGCTAATTTTAACTAGTTGTATTGTTCGATCCTGGTCCAGGCCATGGTACGGAACAAGAGGGCATGGGAAGCCGTCACCTCCTTCTGTGAAGCAGTAATGCTCGCGAAAGAGGAGACAGAGCGCTTGAGGGAGAGGCAAATTTCGCGCCTAGGCGCCGCGGGAGACGCCGCCCTGGGCATTGGCCGATTTCCGACCACCGTAGGCGCGGACTTGCGGACAGAGAGCAATGGGTAGCTCGCCGTCCGATAAGGACCAGGCCCGGGTCGATGACGCAATGTGTTCCACGCGCTCCTCAAAGAGATGTCAGCACAATTGACAGGGCCCGCTAGGACCATTGCCTGCCGGGGTTGTGGGAAAGTCCAAAAGGGATACCGTGGACCCTGGCAACGAACAGGCAACTAAAGAACACGGGTGGGTTTTAGTCAGTAAGAGTCTGACACGCCCTTCCGCTCCGCGCAGAGCGCGAGAAGTTATTTGATAATTTCCAAAACAAAAAACAAAACAGAAAAAAAGGGATTGTATTGCTGATTCTAATGATAATAATTCTGTAATCCTTATTTGTTACGGCAGCAAACTATATTTTAAGCAAAATACAGCCAGACACTGACGTAAGAAAATTAGAATTTCGAGTGCTATCTAAGCGTAACCCCCTTAAACCTTATAAGTGACAAGACAAGTGTATGACCACTATGCCCATCTTATTAACTCCATTGAGAGTTTAAAAAAACTGACTCAAATACGACACTATTCTGACTTTTTGGTGTCTATCACAATTTTAATGTATTTTCTAGTGACAAATAAACGTTTTTTTATTTTATTCTACCGATGCTCTTTTATTTCATACGAACGGAAACATACTACTCGTATAGCAAAAATTGTCGTGACGGTCACAATGTGACACTTTTTTCGGTCTAGCTCTCATTTTCCAAGTGTGTAGAGTATGACATGCGTTAAGGAACTTCATTCCAAAAATTGTGATAGTGTCTAAAACACTAAGGGCCTGTTTCACCACCTACGATTAAGTTCCTATTAAATTACTTGGCAGATAATTTTCATACAAATTCTGTTCCATTTTTGAATTTATTCGGTAAGTAGTGGCTATTCGGACTTCGTGAAATAGGCCCTAATTATAGTTGTACAAGAATCTTTTGGCATGTGGCCAAAATCGGAACTAATGCCGCTATCTTGTTTTTTCAATACAATATCACAAAACTATTTGACAAATTAATGTTTACAGCGCCGCTCTGTCAATGTCATTCAAGCGTCAAAAAATCCTTTTAACTGTGTACACGAGTAAAGTGAAAAGTTAACTGAAATTCACGTAAAACGTCAGTTCATACAACCTAATTTAATTATCACACCAGTGCCAGTTATTTTTGTACAGCTCGGTGGAGCTGCGGTCAGTGCCGTAAGCGTAATGTCTGCTGTAGACTCGTCTCATGTCCACATTTGCATAGACGTCGTCTAAAATACACGAAATTTACAGCGCATCGCCAAAGCGCCACTTGTCACTGCGGCTAGTTCCGTCTGTACCCGACCTTACGAAGAGGCATTTAATTTAATTAAACAAAATGAAGAAGTTACATTTGTAATAGAGATATCATTTGGAGAGAGAGCAGTGGTGGCCTAGTGGTATCGGCCCCGACTTACGAGTTGTAGGTCGTGGGTTCGAACCCAAGCAGGCGCTTTACTTTGTGTAAATAATTTCATCACCACTGCTCTCAAAACGGTGAAGGAATACAACGTGAGGAAACCGGCATTCAAAAATTCGAAGACATGTGACATCTACCAACCCGCACTGGGCCCCCGTGGTGGATTACGGCCCACTCCCTCTGACCGAGAGGAGGCCTGTGTCCCAGCAGTGGGAACATTAATAGGCTGATGATGATGAGATATCATTTTATTGTGTAAAATAATTTTCATAAATGTAGTCGTACTTTGCCCACAAATAGCGTTGTTTATTGACTTTTGTTTTAATGTAGAATTAACATCATAACTCAGCATGATGCTGCGATAGAAGCCTTTTGGCCTTTAACCTTTTGACCGCCACGTCAAAAAAGAAAAAGCGTGCCCTCAGCGCCAAGCAATGAATTCATCCTTTAATACCTACAAAATAGTAGTGAGTTCGAAATTATATCGATTAAGCACTAACTATTTATTTTTTAACCTAGAGTATGTTTTTAATTAAAGGTCTATACCGGAAAAATATAATACAGGAGTTTTATTTCATCCCGCTTTGTCCTTTATGACAGAAATCATAATGATATGTGTCACTGTTTAGGCGTTGAATCCACAATTCAAAACAACAATCGATAAAACCAAGTCAATATCATCACAGCACTATGTTCAATCTTGACGTACTTTCATGTCACCATACGGTGACAGTGGCGTAGCTGGCACGGCTTTTTATATTTTGCTCGCCTCTGCACTAGAGGTGCGCAACCAATATTTATTAATAATATCGAAATAATAATAGGTATTTTGTTTTAAAAGTTTCGTATTTTTCGTTAGTTTCGTTTCACTGATATTCTGTTTCATATTGTGGAAAAACTTTTGTAAATATGAGTTTGATTTCAATATTATTATTTGATAATGCAATAAATAAAATGAGACATGTATCATCGGTTTTTTGTAATCGTATTTTTTATCACAAAATAATTTATAACAGGTAAATATCTATTAAAGGAGTATGAATTTTATGGCCGGATTAACTTCCGCCATTTTGAGTTTTTTTCAAAGTAACAGCCGCGCATAATGGCTCCTACACACAGTGCCGGCGGCATGGCTTTTGCCGCGCGGCACGCGGCACCGTGCCTTCGGTTTTTGCGCCTTCATTTTCTTTGCGTTTCTTTCTGCGGGTTTGTGCGGCCGCCGGCACTGTGTATAGCAGCCATTAGGTCTATATTAGAACTAGAAAGTTAAGAGGGGGTATAAAGCAAGCAAAAAATCAAATGTCACCCGCGCAACCCTTACCTACCCCTCTCACACGACACGACGAAAACAAAACACAATCGCTTCCCACCAGCAGAAACTTATCGCCCGGCGCGTTTACCTTTTTTTTTTTTTTTGGGTGGGAAATCATCCAATGACTTCTCCCGCTCTGGGCGGAGCGGAAGGGCGTGTCAGACTTTTACTGACTAAAACCCACCCGTGTTCCTTCCCTTGCCATGCCAGGGGCCACGGTTTCCCCTTGGGACTACCCGCAACCCCGGCGGCGCGTTTACCTAGCTTCGAATTTTGAAGCTTCTGTAGTAAGTATACGCAAAATAATCAGATGTAACAGCTCTATTCAATTTACCTAAATATTTAATATTATTGTATGTCCGTGAATCTATAACCGATGCTGGAGGACGACTATTTTAAACGTTTTTATTTACCTGAACATAAATTATTATCTTATATACATCCGATGTTTATTTGTCAGTTATAGGCATTGACTAAAAAAACCGCGCAAGTGCGAGCAGATCACCATCAAAGTATTATACTACATTATGAGTCATGATGAAAACAAACTCAATAAACTTCCTTTTTTGACGATATAAAAGCAAATATAATCGTATCACTTACCTTCCCTTTTTCTTATTTTGTGGTAATGAAATCAAGTAGTATAATAATAATTTAACAAAATTTAGAGATTTTTTTTAACTATATGTATGTAGCAGTATATTTAACAAGTCTTCACTACTCATAATATAGTCGTCCATTATTATTAATAATATTTACTAATAATATACGAACTACTCTATTATAAAATGTTCCGCGTATGATGTCATGGGACTGTCAAGCATAGACGACTGTGGCGTTCCCGGCACAGACAATACAACAGTGTGATAGAGATGGGCATTACAGTCATTACAATTAATCGATAATCAACTAAAACTCGATTTTTATAAAGCGCATAGTTCAGTATTATAAAATTTTCTTGATTTCTCAAACGTAAAAGTTCAGTATGAAATGTTTTATTTATTTACTAGTGCAGAATTCAGAGTAAATTAAATATAACGTAGGTTGCCGTCGAGGTCGATATTCTTGTTATATTGAGTGCTACCTGCATCACTACGTGTCCTGGTATGGTGACTGTGGCGTCGAGGGCACTATGTTTTTCGAACTTTATGACTGATTTTCTTTTTTGTCTTCTTACGTTACTAAAAATGAAATCTAACGAAAGCAGTTCACTTCAAATAAATTAAGAAGAGTCAAGGTACATAATTAACAAGGGAAATAAACAAAACAATGCTGTTTTATGACATTTATTTACGTATAAAATTCTGTCACGCAGTCGCGACCGTGGCGTACTGGGCACATTTTCGTGTGTCGTCTATACACGACTGTGGCGGTCAAAAGGTTAGCAACGTTTAAAGGGGTTTCAAGGACTTTTAGCTTTTTTTGGCAGCAGCAGTTACTTATAGACAAAATTGTATAACCAATGCTAACTTGGCTAGGGGGGTTCCCAACCGAGCCAAAAATCCTTTGCTGGCTACAGTCGCAACATGCTCGCTTCTCGTTCGTGATTGTGGTAACCAGTGGTCTATGTGTAGGTACCAACTGTAAAAATCTCACCGTGAAAACTTAGTGAAGTGAGTCAAGTGGAATGACAGTTCACTTCAAGCTCGCTTGAAAATTTTTTGTGAAATTTTTGAATGAATGAAATGAAATTTTTTACAGAATACACCGGTGGACTAAAGGTATGATTCCGAACCACGCTGCACGCAGCAGTGCTGCGGCAGCAGCACTGCTGCGTGCAGCGTGGTGCTGCCACTAAGGTGCTGCCCAGCAGTGCTGCCTGCCGCGCTGATTCCGAGCAACGCGGCAGTGTCGCTCTGTTCGTATGTAATTTACGTGTCAACATTCAAGTAGGTACTCTTGCTGCGGCGGCATACGCGTGACTACTGGTCTGTCGCGGCGGTAGGGCGACACTGACGCGCAGCAGTGCTGCCGCTACATTGCTGCCGCGACATTGCTGCCTAGCTCGGAATGTAATCTCATATAAGCCAATAGAAATTGTACGGGGACCAGTAGTGTCGCGGCAGCATTGCTGCGGCAGCACTGCTGCGTGCAGCGTGGTTCGGAATCGTACCTTTATGCTGTCTTTTCAACAGAGAGGGTGCGAGGTAGTTTAGCGGACATGCTGAGCTACGAAACTATGTTTATTTCCACTACAGCTTATAATAAGAGCGTTAATATTCTAAAAGTTGGCAACGTCACAAATAGCTGTCAAATATTTAACTGTTTTGATAAATTGGAAAAGGACTAACGGTATGGACGGGTCTATATCTCTATAATACAGATTCATAATATAAAGAAGACGTGCTGAACGACCAACGTTCTTCCTCAGCGTGAGATTCGCATTAGTGTGAGTTCAGAAAATCGACAAGGTAAGTTACTGAGTGCGTAATCACACAGATCACTCCGTCAATAAAAAATAAAAAAACGTTATAAAATAGACTGTAATCAACATCATAATTAATCAAAATAAACATCATGTCGGTACGCAATTAATTAGACTAGAGACATAATTATATTACAAAATTTACAAATTATTACCTACATGCTATCTTAACAAAGTCTTGTTTTCAACGTTGCTAGGTTTTTCATTAAACATAATATTCAACATTGCATTTGATTTCATTTTATATAATAATATTGTCTTTAATATATTTTCCTCACTCACTCACAGTCATTATCATTAAACTAATTAGTAAGTAATACAAAACCTCCTTTGTTCCGCTCTTTTCGTCAATCTAAAATAATCACTAACTAACTGGTCAACTTTAAGTATTCTTAATAAAATATAAACGTGAATTCACAGCCGCGAAGCTAAATTCTTCAGGTACTTTGGTCACAGACAACATAATTATATTTAAGTCCATCACTGACCACTGGACCACAGTATAAAAACCTATTTTTTTTTTAGTTCCGTTTCTCTTTTCGACTTGTGACAGTCGGCTGCCATTAACAGACATTCAATGGACAATGGGTTGCTTGACCATTGCTTGTTCTATTTAAAGCGTTTCTATGATAGTACTCAAATTAAGCAACTTTATGACCTGCGCACATTGGCGGACGGCAGGGGAGAGCATTGAGGAGGATTCCTCTATCCGCCAGCGCACACTGACAAGAAAAATCCTCTACGATACCGCGAGCGTTCGCCAGCTTACCCGAGCATCCGACGGTATGCCGCGGCATCCGCCGGGTAGTCACTGTTCAGGATTTGATTATTCTTCTAGCGACTACGCAATCGAAATGTTGCTTTTGACTCCAGCGCATACCGCCGCCTCCCACCGTGGTATCCGCCAGCGTGCTCTTTGATGCTCCAGAGAAAACTGTGCGGCGATGCTCCAAAGTCGATCACCGAACATTGAAATGTATACCTCATTTCGATTGGATAAGAATTAAATTCAATAGCTAAATTGAAAATCCTCTGCCGTCCCGTCCGCCAGTCTGCGTAGCTTATTCTCTAACAAGGCAAAACTCCCAGTGTTATTCTAGTTAGGAACTATACTTGTCTTTCTTGTTCTTTAATTACTTTCTATATTTTCCCAATTAAATAGCATACTTAGTATCTTGAACTATGGAACCCTTTGTTTTTTCGGCTCTTCTTATGAAACTAAAGTTTTGCCTGACCTGGCAGAAGAGTGCAAAGCACTACAGAGTATTTTCAAATACTTATTATTTTATATCCACCTACAAAGTAATCAGTCCCTATGTTTGTGGTTGTTCCGCATCTATCTTCTTCTGTCTTCTTTCTTTAATTATTAAGTATAACATGTCAGGGATCCAAGTAACTAGGAGTATGACCAAGAGAATATTTTGCGCTGTTATGCATGTGACGTAGCTTCCAGAGTAATCTCTTATCCATCCAAGGAAATATCCGACTGGGGGTACAATGAGGCCCATTGTCAACATCCCAAGACCGACGGCAGCGGGTACTTGATCCATCCTACAGTTTTCAGATATCGCAATGTTCCTCGCGACGATGATCATACTCCTACCAACACCGTAGAGGCAAGACATGACGATCAATACTTCAAGGTTGGTTTGATACGCCAATACTGAAAATAAAATTGAATTTTAGATACTAAATCAAGCAATAGATACGGGCATGACCGTTGAGGTGAATATACTTATCGAAGGTTATCAAATTCCAATCGATAATAGTTTTATCCGCATAATTTTTCCATTTTTCTTGTTCAGGTCTTAAGTGGTTAAGATATGTTAGATTAGGTACTTGAGAAAATAAGTGTTCGACGTACTTTGTCTGACGACGATGAGCCACGTGCTTGTCATGATGAGCATCCATCGGGCCTTTATTTTATATTTGTCTTGGAAGATTGGCAGGATGAGACGTCCTGCTATATCTGCACTAGCGACCGCTGACATGCAGTTTGCAGTCTGCTGCTTATCCATCGACGCTACTTTCTGCAAAAACAATGATGACATCAATTAACTATGTTCTAATAACTGTACGACCGTTTACATCCGTTTTGTGAACTGAATCATGAGCGTTATCTATAGAATTTGGATTATGATATTAAGGATTAGCTCCTAAGAATAATCACTTGGACTTTGATTACGGCCGTCAAATATGTCCTATTAATGTTCCAGTTTCAGATGCAATTATCTAAGGTCCACGTCAGGAGAAGCTATAAATTTTGTGAACAAAGAACTTCTACTAAATTACGTAGCGAAATAAATAATCCCAAATTCAATCAACTCAAAGTAACATACGTGTAATACGAAACTAACGAACAATTTCAATTGGTCGGGTTATATTTTAGGGATATAAATCGTTGTCGTCTAATATTTTGTGGTACTGGAACTCAGACGCGTTCCTGTACCACAAAACATTTGACGACAGTACTTTATATCGTTAATTGATTGAATTTGAATTATTTGTTGTTGATTGTATTGTCGCTACGTAACTTGGTAGAAGTTTTTGTTTACAATATTTATAGCTTCTCCTGACGGGGACTTTAATTAAGTGTATATTCCATAACATTAATGTTTATACACACATAACACGTGTGTGTCATAAAGAAAACAAGAGAAGATAAACACTAGACAGCTATTATTTTCTTAAATGGTGATAATAGTATTATCAGGTAGATTATATTTTGCGTGCTCGCATCAAATGCATACCTATATCATCAATTATAGTACAGTACTAGGTTGTAAAATGATTATCAGCGATTATTGATTCAGTGATGATCACAGCCTAACTGAATGCACAGTAAATAGATAAAACATAGAGGAGTCTATAAATATTGATAAGGTAGTAATTAAATAAGAATTACTTCATATCAGAGTTGTAATCGAATTATTACACCTGCACGTGCAAAGGTGAACACACTTGCAATGGTAGACATGCGAGCTAGCGTGGTTTTTATTAGGTACATGATTGTGCCTTTCTGTATGTGAAGAGGCCTTCGCTCCGGCAATATCAATTTTAAAGTATGTGAAAATTATATACCTACATGTCAGCATTTCTATATCCAAATAATTTTATCAGCTTATAGTAGCACTAAGAGTGTATTCAGGTAGAAAGCTGGTAACCGGCGCCGATATGCCGCGTTTGTCAACGCTGATAAGCGTTGGTTGTCAATGCTGGTCGGTGCAGGCAGTATTCATACTTTTTTGCCAAATCAGCGCAAATCGACGCCAATAAGCGCTGACAAGTTCCTATCTGAATTAGTATAATTTTCATACAATTTAAAATTGATTCCTACCTAGTGCAGCTTTAATTATTCTTATTTCTGGTCTAATGAAGTAAACAAATAACATTAGTGTAATGAACCCATTGTCTATAATAATTTTAATAGTCTGAATGAATAAATTATAATTGTGCACATTAAAAATATGTGCGAACAATGAAAGGTAAGTGGGTTTTAATATAAAACCGATAAAAGCGCCTCCATTAATAATCTCATTTGCTATATACATCGTGGAAATAACATTATTAATTTACACTTAATTATATTTCGTAGAAAAGTTTTATCGAGAGACTCGTGGAAAAAGTATATATTCATAATTTTATATTAAACGTAATATTTTGATTTACAGAATACTCGTAATTTGCTGAGTAGTTGTGTGAATAGTTAATGAATTTGAAAATTTGTACAACAATAGTCTATAGCTAACTGTGAAGGCTTGTAAATGGCTTGTCGTCAATAACCTTTCTGTTACGCCTGTATTGTTAGCTGTAAGCCACCCAATCACAATAAAATAAAAAAATAAAAATTATTTTCTGGTTAAACTAGCGAAAAATCTCTTTTGTAATTTATAAGACACTTTGTTGAGTTATTAGTCATTTATACATATGGTAGCTACTTAGTCATCTTCAAAAAAATTCAGCAGAAATATATTATAATATTAGGATCAAAGACAGAAAACGCTCATTGAGCGAAAAAACAGGCTACAACGCGTATACCTACGCGTAGCCACCATCTTGGATTTTCATTTCGGCCCTGTTTTCGGCATCAGAGCCATATAGCTACTTTCAAATTGGAATTTATTTTGTTTTAGCGATTTCTTTAAAGTGAGCAGGTTTACGATACCATTTTATTGATTTAAAAAACATATTTACCTGTAGGAAGAATGGGAACAGCATACTGAAGTTTTGTATGGAAGTGACAGCTAGGGCTGTGCCAATCACAATGTTTAGAAACCGCATATTCGACAGTAGGGAGATTCCGAATAGATCATACAGCTTCCTCAGCATGTTTTGTTTTTGTGGCGACGCAGATACATGAGTGGATCCTGAAACAAAAGACAACCGAATTTAAGTAAATGACATGTATCACAGATCACGGATACGACCGTTGCTAGAGGCGACATTGACAACACTTTTCACATAAATCAAGCGTGTCACTCGCACTACAACACATAGAAACCGGCTTTGAATGGCGCATGGCGGTCCGACAGAGCAGACTGCTCAACACACTTTGGGTGCCACGAATTTTATTAGAACTACCGTCTCTAGATGCTGCCAGCCGTGGCAATACCGTGCTCTGTGTGTTACACCATCTATAAATGATTATTCTTCGACATAAACTTGAGAGCTACGCTCTTGTCGGTGCAGCACCTTCCAGCATAATATACCTATTAGAGACCAGCTCTTTGACTTCCTTTTACGTCGCGACCTTCACAACTTTTTTATTTGTATTAAGGTGAATTCGTCAAGATTGTCAGAGAAATTCATAATAATTCCTTACGAGTTTTGCAAATTGTAGCGCTGTTTTACGTTGCATGTTGATAAACGTTCAATTCTCGTCAATCATGATAAAATATTTACTAAATTATAATCATTTAAAACATTAATATAGGTAGCTCTCGAAATTATATTTAATGGAAATAAAAAACATATTTGAGAAAATATGATTTGCATCAACGTCATCATCTACCTAGCCTTTTCCCAACTCTCGGCACAACTACATGTTGGGGTTAGCTTCCAGTCTAACCGGATGCGTCTGAATACCAGTATTTGCATCAACGTACCTTACGCGGGCTATTTTGAAGGAATAACCTTACCATTTTTTTTTGGGTGGGAAATTATCAAATAAAATCTCTGGGAGAAGCGGGAGGGCGTGTCAGACTCTTACTGACTAAAACCCACCCGTATTCCTTCAGTTGCCTGTACGTTGCCAGGGGCCACGGTAACCCTTTCGGACTTTCCCGCAAAGGAATAACCTTACCATGAAAACAATATCCGGTGCTTCGGTCGTAAGAAAATCTTTAGATGTCTATTTTTTAGTTTGATCGGTTGTTATTTACAACTTATTGTTGTCTACGTCACGTTAAATACAATAAAATTGCATCGTGTATATTTTGAGTGTGAACATTGATAGTTTTATCATTACCTCATAATCTTTGAACTGTTTGAAATATCCGACAGTGATAATAATAGTTATGTATTGTTTATTACTATCAACATGTTTATTACTATCAATATATTATCTGTCTCTATTTTCCTCATTTTCTAGTTACACTCATATATGCTAATAGGTAATGCCAATAAAACATCATTGAAGTTTGAGAAGAAAAATAATTGGGAACTTTTAGGTAACTCTTAACTATTTAATATCTTAAATATTATTTGGCAATATATTATGTAGACATACCAAAATATTGTTTTGTCAACAAGACTTTTTCATTTTCAATAAGTCTTGTGATCACTACTGAATATATTTAATTAAGTAAATTAAAAAATATGTTATGTAGTGGTTATGAATATAGCATTCCTATAATATTTCTAAAAGAAATAAATATTTTATTTGATATTTTCCTTTTAATTTCGTCTGATTCTCCGCCGCGTGTATTGATTTCATAATTTAGAGTAGATTGTTTATGTCTAGATTCCTAGAATAATGCTGAAAAACTACACAGTAGGTATTACATAACATCACTACAATAACTGTGATCCCTCGAGGGTTAGGTATAGGTGTACATATAGTACACAATGTAATAGGAGGCGCAGTAGCTATTATTACAATTATTTGAATGTCTACAAGTAAGTAACGAACTTTAATTGAAACTTTTTATAAGAATTACTTTGATCACTAATGGACATAGGTACCTAGATGAAACTCATGTGATAAAGACTATGAATTAAATAAATATTATAGAAACAAATGATTATTTCCTAAAGACGTCACATTGTGTTCGAATAATTCAACTTCAGAAGAATGATGACGTAAAAATAAAAAATGTTAGACTTTTAAATTAACACAAAAACATTGCGTTACTTACCATTTAGACCATTCGCGTCTGATTTATTTATTTTTCCTCCGTTTAGCTCTTTATTGCTCAGTGTTTTATTGCTTCCCAAGTTTTCTTTAGCATTGGATTGAGATGTTTTTCTTACGATTGCATCTTTGGGTTTCTCTTGCAGTAAGTGTAGATGTTCATCTACCGGTACTTCTTCTTCTACTTCCTTCATGTGCCATTCCACTGGTTGTATTAGCATGGTCCCGGCAATCTATAATAGTAAGAATAATAACATTTCAATAAAAATAACAAACTCAAAAGTGTATGGATAAAAATAAACCAGGGTGTTTGTCCCACCAGTGGGGCGGCTTTGTGGGGCAAAGTGGATGTACTCTAAGGAAGATCTACGCGCAAACAGTTACCATGAATGCAGTACAAACATGATTCAAAGACGGGAAGTCCTAAGGGGAAACCGTAGCCCCTGGCAAGGCAAGGGAAGGAACACGGGTGGGTTTTAGTCAGTAAGAGTCTGACACGCCCTTCCGTTCCGCCCAGAGCGGGAGAAGTCATTTGATGATTTCACAAACAAAAAAAAAAAAGACGGGCAGTCTTGAATCATGTTTGTGCTAAAACAAATAACCATAAAAAAAAGTAAAATAAAAATGCTTTTTCATACAAAAATGCAGGCAATTTTACAAGCTAACTTTTCAACGTAAACAAGTAATAAAATTGTCACTAACCCCGTGCAAACTCAAACCCGAGAGCAGCAAGCAAGCGCCGCGGAACCCGAAATGTTCCAGGAGATACCTCACTAAGTGGGGCATTAAGGTCTGTCCCACACCTGTGCCCACGTTAGCGAGCCCCACTGCACGGCTTTTCTTTAGCTTGAAGTAGCTATTTATAGCCACAAATGACGAGTTTTGGATGAAACCCAAACCCAAACCTGGAACAAGCATAATAGATTAGTTGTTTTACCAAACAATTCGGATTTTGGATGAAATAACCGAAGCCCGTGGTTGGTTTAGGGCCATTCTAAATATTAATGAATGGGTTTCCGAATTATGGGTCCAAGTGCCATCATATTTTGGTACAATTTTAATTAGCTCATGATACTTATGTTCTATGGAAATAGAACATTTTTGGATTAAATTTTGGGCTGCTACATTATTCTTAAGAAACTATACAACATACAGCACTTTTGTTCACTCAAAACCGCTCCAAGCCTAAACATTTCCACTATACCGCATTATGCTAAACAATAAACATTGAACAACAAACAAGACAGTCTTACCTAATAGGATGCCGTAAGTTAACACCAAGTGCCAGATATTTGTCGAAAATCCGCTGAAGAAAATTCCAGCAGTACAGAAACAGGCTCCTGTTACCGCTACAAATCTTGTTGATGTCAACTTAACAACGGCTCCGGCTATTGGGCCGCCGAAATTTGTGACGAACAACATTGTACTCATTACTATGGCGGCTCCTTGAGTCCTGTGCCCCATTCCTTCTAACGCATCTCCGTATAACAAACTGAATAAAGACAGCATTGATTGATTGAAAATCTGAAATGGAGAGTTTTATGTTAGTGGTGCTTAAGACTTAGAAGATAAGGGACAATTAGTCGTTGGCGATAGTGATCCAACGTTAGAGCACCATTTAAATCATAGCCTGTAATTTGTTTGCAGGAGATTAAATGGCAGTCCCACTAAGTAAAGAATTGGGAAGTATTTTTTCTAAATTGAAAACTTTAGACGGAGTATAAATGTCAGTATACAGACCAATCATTGTGACAATTTTGACAAACTGCGGTCTAGTTTTCAGACTCACAAACTTTTGTTATACTCGGATTATGACGCAGTTAGGTAGCTCTGTTAACTAGGTATACCTATCTTGTTTCCTAATAAAGAATGATGACATGTATACCTTGTTATCATGACATCATAAAGTGCGCAAAATTTCGTTACTAATACAAATACTGTCGTTTTATCTACCGGCCAATCGATATCGGTTACTGATAAGTTTCTAGCTTCCCTAATGTGGGGTTATGTTATAAATTAAACGGCCTTCTTTATCTAGAAGGCCGCATTGCTAAAGATAATGGAAGGTATATCCTGTTGTTCTTTTTGTGACTTAATTTTGTGAACGTAAAAGAGCATTACATAATCATAATTGCGATTTATGATCAAGTAGAGAAAATTAAGATAATCATTTCTGAGATACTTTTTATTACAATATTGTCAAACCGTCAGCCAAAGTAAGGTGGTATTCGTAGAGTTTTCTATTTTGTATTGGCAAGGCAAAAACACTTTCTAAATTGTACCAAAACTGGTCGATTGGCCACATGAAACAAAATAACAAACAAAAAACTGCAAAATAATACTGCTTATGAACATGTAGGTATTGTTGTTGTCTGCGTTATTGACCGTTGCGTTGATGGGATGTAATAGTACACAATTATACTTACATTAGACAATGCTGTCCCTAATAAAACCATCCACCCCCATCCCCCATCGGGCGGTACTAATTTGATTACTTTTTGTGTCTTTGGAGATGCCACTAACGCGTTCTTTTCCGCCGCCATTTTGTATTAACTTGGTTTTGTTTTTCTATAAATTAGCTTAACATTATTTGATTTTCAAATAATTGGCTCCTGAAACAAAAATAAAAGGTTTGAAAAATGAAGGAGTAAGTAGGTCGGTAGGTTAAAAAAAAATCTGAAATTGTGGTTTCGCAATAAATATGATAGGTTCTTATTGTTTCTTTTTTTATTCTAATGTTATTTCTGTTATATTATCTTGCTAGAAGACGATATCTTGATAAACTAAACGCATACCTACTTCTCAATGAGTTGGACACTCGTCTTTGTGGTGCAAAAATATAGCAAGAATGTTATTGCACCTCAAAGGCGAATGTCCAACTCATTGAAAGGTAGGTATGCGTTTAGTTTCAAGTAGGTAGAGGTATGGAATTGCCATTTCCCCGCTTGATACTATTAATATAATAAGTGTGTTACTTGAGATCATTGAAAATCACTTATTATTATCATAATTAAAAGTTTTTAAGTGCATAGGTACCTACTGATTATCATTCACATTACAATCTACGCAACTACGTGTTGAGCAGTGTGAGACCAAACATTTCGAATCGTCACAACCTGTATTTTGATACGTAAAAGTAATAAAATTTAAGTTTCGTATATTTACGTAAAAGATATCAATCTTTGCTCAGTTACGTCGTTTTACGAGTGGGGTGTGTCTGATACGAAAGTGTTATAATTAGTTCGAGTTCACACTTGTGACCTTTTATCTTGTGTCAATAGTAATAACGGAATTATACAGTTTTTTACTCTATATCTGTGTTTGTGTTGAAGAAAACAAAAGTAAATCGTTGCTCTGTTTTTGTAATGAGTTATTGCAATATTGCTCGTGTGGGGTCGTTGATATATAATTGATTATTGCATCTTCCAGCGAAGAATGCTAACTGAGGTAAACTATGTTTTGATTTACGGTTTTTACAGTCATAAGAAGACTTCTTTTACAGTATATATTTTGAAACCTGCTGTTAAGACGCCAGCGGCATTTTGTCGCTTGACTAAGGTTATTAAGGCGCAGGTAAATGATTTTTCAGTTCTTAAAATTCACTATTACCTACGTAATAGTAGGTACCTAAAACCTTAATATTTGAAAAACATATTTGCCAAGTATCTCTACCTATCATGTAAAGATGCAAAGCTGAAAAAGGCCATGATATCTAATTAATTAACGTTTAGGGTGATCTAGAATCCAGGGCAAAGTCCTATCCTATCACTCAACGCTATCGCAAAATAGTTTGATTTTGTATCTACTTTATATCAGCGCGGGGTAATAACGTAACATACATAAAATTTCATTTTGACAATTCACTCAAGTTCATTGCATTGTTGAGCAGACAAATTTTTCAAACCTTTATAGAAATGATTAGCAATATCCTTTAAAACTCTCGGACTCTGATAGAAAGTGTGTTACGCCATTAGGGTACAGGTCAAAGCCCGTTCGCTCGTTCTCAACAAAGATTTGACGTAACAACAATTATTATCATGTAAACATATTAAAAAAAAAAAACATATCTATGTAGTTAGTGGCTTGTGTAATATTAATCTTAGAGCCAATGTTCAGTGCCACTCTCAATATGATGTTATTACAAACAATTGTTGCGAACCGTTTGATTCTGAATAGTGTGACCTTTCCTCATTATATTTTGAGACATCAAAATATTTCTACTGATAATAATTAGGTTACTATGTATCAATCTGTTTTTTTATTTATTATTGTATTTAGAATGCAATTTTTGTTATTATTTTAATTACCCATGAATTACCAAAAATTATTGAATCATTTTAATTATAAATATTCTTTTTGGCTTTGTAATAATGTAAATCCATAAGCACTTTGTGTTAGCCCGTAAGTAATTGGGAAATTATTTGTGTAAGCAATTGTTGGCGAGCCTAAATAAATAAGTAAACGTTATTGTAGACCAGAAATCTTTGCACACGAAATCAATTATATTTTAGTCATCATCATCATGAAAACGTCAACTGCTGGACATAGGGCTTGCCCAAGCAACGCAACTTCGACCGGTCCTATACATCGCATCCATCGGATTCCCGCAACCTTCACCAGCACGCGTTTTCTACAAGTTTTGTCGACGGAAGAATAGACTGAAGAATAGAAATGACAGATTGTGATTGTTTATCTGTCATTTTGTCTATTCCTCCGTCGACAAAACCCGCTTCTATTGTGGTCCATGCTAAGCGTGCTGGTAATCGATCCACCAATATTGCATGCTACATATAGAAATAAAATATACATAAAACTATGGAATTTAAGAGTAGTTCACGGTTTACGCCCAACACAAATCTCATTTTAACTTATAAGACTTCGAAGAAAACCGACAGATACCAGTGAACCGGGAGAAAAGGGAAAATATGAAAATGTTATTCCTCTTACGACCCCGAAAATGTAAAATATCCGGTAGGGATAAAGCTGTATAAGGATTTTTGTTTTTTTCCACGAACACAGTCCTACATTGATAACGCGGTATCTACATATTTTGCGTTTACGTACGTATGACGCATTTTTAAAGGTCTGTTTTTCGCCCGGTCTGCTGAAACTTCCGCCCTCTGAACAATATCGTATGGCACTTTGAACTGTGTGTTGATGCAATACGGTGCTGTTGTTTTTTTGGTGTCATTTATTTGGCGAGTAAAGTACGTATAAATTATGTGCCTATTCTAAAAAAAAAATAGAAGACAACTTTAATGGTTGGAGTTTGAAGTTCAATGCAATATACCTTGCCTAGCCTTTTCCCAACTATGTTGGGGTCGGCTTCTAGTCTAACCGGACGCAGCTGAATACCAGTATTTTACATAGAGCGACTGCCTATCTAACCTCCACAAGTTACTGGGTAACAAGGTTATACCCTTTGGTAAGACTGGTTCTTAGACTTTCGAGCTTTTGACGACCCACGATTGTCAAAGACGCGCGGAGGGACCTAGGTTTGTAAAGATAGTCACCCATCCACGGACCGGCCTCGGCAAGTGTAGCTTATTCAGATCGATCGACCCGCGCCGCTGCTATATGGCAAAGAAACGCAGTTATGTGAGCTATATACAATAAGTATAGCTATGTATAAATGACGAAAATTACATTTAGAAGTTCACAACATTACTTACTTTCCCTACTAAATTGCATCATGATAATACCGATAAATAATCTAGATCCATTATTTATAATCTCAGCCAAAAACCTTCCTGATTACCATTAAGTAATCTTAGTAAGAGAAGTGGTGGCCCAGTGGTAACAGCCACAACTTTTCAGTTGTAGGTCGCGGGTTTGAACCCAGGCGCGCTTTACTTTTTGTAAATAATTTCATCACCACTGCTCTCAAAATGGTAAAGGAAAACATCGTGACAAAAGCGGCATGTCCTAGAACCAAAAATTCAAAGACATGTGACATCTACTAACCCGCATTGGCCCGCGTGGCTCTCGAAGAGAGGACCTTTAAATAAATAATAAAAATATAAGTGCTAATGGATAATTTACAATAATTGCTCAGGATAATTGTTAAACAATGATAATAATGGTATTATTTTCTAAGCAGAAAAACTAAAGTGCTCACTAACTGCAATAAATTTAAAAGATTTATTCCCTGAAATATGACAATTATAGGCTTCTCTATGAATGACACAAGGATGGAGATCTCAGGGACAATTCCCGTATTTTTAACAACGGTCTGTCTACAACTGTCAAAAATACCTCTGATTTCCCAAAAAATTTGACAAGTATTTTACATTGATTGTCACTAAGATGACATATGACTGGATTTTGAACCCTTTAAATTACGGGAATTGTCCTTCTGTAACGTTGTTACAGGAAAATGAGGACAGCTGAACTGCAATGAATTATGTTTGTTTTATTGATATTGTTATTGATATTATTTTGTTCATGGGGTTTTGTAGTGTGTGATTAATTTGTGGAACCTTTTAAATGGCAATTGTAAGCGCTATTGTACATACTAAATAGATATGAGACTGTAAGCTTTCTGAAAAATAAATAAATACAATGAAAGATACAAAATTTTATCATGTCGCAAATAAAAAAATATTTATAGAAAGTTGGAATTCTTTATAAATCAATAAGTCAATAAGTTTTACAACTAATATTTACGTTGTGATTGTAGGATTATACATATTATATCACCTTCACTTTCGTGTGATAATGCGTTCACTTTCTTTTCTTTATAAAGGACTTTGATCAGTGCCTTCCAAGGTTAAGTGGTATTACTATTTGTTTTGGTGTTAATACCTCTTTATATCGCCTTTTTAAATTTTAGTGGTAAATATAATGTTTATTTGTAACCGACTTCAAAAAAGGAGGAGGATGTTCGTCTGTATGTATTTTTACCTTTAATGTATGTAGGTACATTGATTTCTCTTGGGTTACTGGGCCAATTTACATGATTCTGTTTTTATTTCGTAGAGGAAGCTAATACGTATTTAATTCCACTTAATGTATTTTGATGATGTTATAAAACTTCCAGATAATGTTGTAGATATAGTAAGTAGTGGTAAACTTTGTGTGGAGTAGGTATAACAACCGAAAAAACCATAAAAAAACAACCTCTTTAAAAAAAAAACCAGGCAAGTGAACTTTAATTTCGGTAGGAGTCTTGTACCTTTTAAAAGTCGGCTGTTTTTTTTAATTTGGTTTCTGCTGTATATCAGCTGCGTCATATTATATCACACAGTCAGAATATGATGGAGCCACAAAGAATCAGATTGTATTTATAATGTCAATAAGAAGGTAGTATCGAAGAACTTCATAACTAAATAGTTTGAAAAAAAAAACTGTGAACACGATGATTTCACCTGTTACCACCGCGGTTCTATAGCCGCCGAGAGACGCAAGCAGAAATAGTTCTTACGGTGTATATAATATATATGAAGTTCTTCAATGGTACTCGATTCTAAAGAGGAGTGATTATTACTATACTGGTAAAAAAGATAAAGTCAATTACTAAACCAACGTTAGAGTTATAAGAAGCATGCACTATTCTTCTACTTATTAAGATTAGAAAAAAAACTGGAAATTAACTGAGCCATTTGTTTTTACAAGCTTTTTTTAAACTTGCTTCGTGCGTGTGTTATTATTTGTTTTTTCTCATCATATGCTCGATCAAGCTATAATTTACAGTGCTACATCTACACTATATAGGTATATATTTTAAAGAGGCAAAGTTTGTGAGGTGATCTCCGAAACTACTCATCCGATTGCAAAAATTCTTTCACTGAATGCGAAAGTGAGTTTGTTTGTTACGCTTTCACGCTAAAACAGCTGAACAGATTTGGATAAAATTTGGCACATGGGTACTTTGACCACCTTTGGTACCATGACTACTTTTTATCCCGATATTCTCATGGGATCAAGCCTTATGCAGGTGAAACAGCGGGTCGCAGCTAGTAATATAATAAATAACGCTAATATTAACGTGTCCATTCATAGTTTTATAAAATTAATATAAGAATTATTTAGGGATTCGAATAAATAAATGCTTCAATTCAAAATGCTTATCTGAAATATCGATACGTGATAAGTGCAACGAATGCAAGTCGTTGCAGGTATTAAGTAACTATGTTATGTAATGTATCATACAAGAACTACGTGTTTACTGCATGAACTTGACCATGGACATAATGCACTTAGGTACAGTCACGCACTACATACAGGTCGTGGTCGTGGGTTCGAACCCAGGCAGGCGCTTTACTCTGTGTAAATAATTTCATCACCAGTCTCTCAAAAACGGTAAAAAGAAATCGTGAGGTAACCGGTATGTCCTAGAATCGTAAATTCGAAGACATGTGACATCTACCAACCCGGACTGGGCCTGCGTGGTAGATTACAGCCCCCTCCCTCTCAAAGAGAGAGAGAGAGAGAGAGGAGGCCTGTGTGACTGTGTCTCAGCCATAGATCTCAGCAGTATGAACATTATAGGCTGATTATAATAAGTTTATAGTGGATCAGATAAATAATTCCTCAAAATACCAAGGTCGTGGTGAAATGATTAACCATTCAGCAAGTTTTATAGCGTTGCCGACTGCCTGGGATGCCCCGGACGTCAATAGAGGCTCTTATAATGAATGAGTTTGATTATGTTATGTGATATTCGATGAAATGACGTAATGACGTAATCCTGTCGAAAGTCACCGGCATTTAAACAAATTCATTCTGCGTCATATCCTGTAACGTAGTAATATCTGTGACAATACAACCCACCAAAAAACTATTGTTGGATAAAATGTTCTCATCTCATGCCGTCGACTCGTTAGATACTTCATTTACACATGAACTTAACTTTGAGATGTTTTAGAAAAGTAGGTACAGTCAGTCTCAAAAAGATGTAGGTACCTAAGTAGGTATGCAAGAATTTATTTGGTGGCTTACAATCTGGATTCCATTGTATCAATGAGTAACTACAATTAAGTTCCTACCTATATTTATTCTATGTGTTATATATTTTTGTATAACCTATAGGCCGCTACAATACAGCTTGTAGTGTGAAAAAAAAACAGCTGTTCCCTACATTTTGACGAGCTATGCAAACATAAATGTAGGGAACAGCTGTTTTTTTTTTCGCGATTTCGGGGTTGGTCCCATAGTGAAAGTTGTTCATAATGATGAGTAAAATGACCCCTTAAGAGTTGTCGCATGTTTTCAATTTCATCCTGTATACATTTATAAATGACTCACAATATCAAAATGGTTTTATACAAAAACTGCGTTCCGTTATATCAAACTGAAAATATCTTGGCACTTTTTAATTGGAATTGTAGGCCATAACTGTAGATTCATTAAATAACAATGGCTGGGTTTTTTCAGACTGAGATTTTAGATTTCACAGCCAACGAAAAAAAAGAGAACATGACCTCTGAGTTTGTTTCGGCTTTTCTTCTCAGGAATCACTCAGCTACGAAAAACCGGCACAACTAGTTTAAAAAAATTACGTGGAAAAGTGTCAAAAAAGATTAACTTAATAAACATAATTTCATCATCATTTTCTTTCAACGTTTTAGATTATTTTGGAGAAAACGAAACTTTTTTCTAAATAATTATATTTCTTATACAAAAATGAATCGCAAATTCCCTTGGTCACGCCATAACTTAACTTGCTTTTTTATTGTATTCGTTATTCTCAGGACAAGGTTCTTAGGATAGCTATGAAGGTAGGGTAGGTAAGTAAACGTAACTAGGTAGGTAGGTAAATAGGGTAGGTGGGTAGGGTGCGCCGTAGATAAGTAATGAGTGTTACCCGTGCGAAGTCGACGTGGGAATCTAGTTTTATGTTTTATAAAATATGATATTGTTTGCCGTACACGCAGTTTCATTCCACTAGGACTAGCACCGGACATTGCCATTTGTCGTAGAGCTAATTATACCCGAGATAATCTCACTAAGAGAATTGAATCACCGGACCATGGTTCCCGTAGCTAACTTTAATACTATTGTGTCTAGGAACTTTATATTGCGTCCTGTTAGCTATGGTATTGTATTTTATTTTAAAAAGTGTATTTTTCCGTGGGTGTCATGCGGGCTTTTTTTGAAAATCAATCTACCTAGCCTTAGTTGGGGTCAGCTTTCAGTCTAACTGGATGCAGCTGAATACCAGTATATTACAGGGAGTGACTGCCTTTATGACCTACACAACCCAGTAACTGCGTACCACACGAAACCCCTTGGTAAGAATGGTTGCCAGACTTTTGGGCTTCTGACTACCCATAACGACTGTCAATGATCCTTGAATGATAGCCGGCACCAACAGCTTAATGGTATGTTATGCATTGAGTTAAATGTACTAGTACATTTAACTCAATGATGTTATGGACCATTTTTGTAGGACCTATGTCTTGATTTCTGTCTGAAATATTTTCTTGTTTCGTACTTTTTAGATCACTTTTGATTTTCCCGTAGCCGGGTTACAGTTTTTTTTAATTATCCACAAGCCACTAACGTATTTATGAAAATATACAAGTATTTTAAGTACCTAGTTATGCTTATCAGGCATTAGTTAAAATAAAAAATAAAGTTTATTTGGAACAACATAAGTATACAATTTACAAAGGAAAACGAAGATAGCCACAAAAGTAAAATAGTTTGGAAAATCCAAAAGTGCACGCCTCATACTATCACTCATTCATAAACGAAAAAGAAATTCAAAACATAGTTTAAAAATGAACAATTTATCACTTTTCATGAAGTCGTAATGTCAACGACTGACAAAGATATTTACTTGGCGGTTGCTAGGCAACTTCAAGTCGAAGGTTGGAAATATTTAGTTAAAGATATTATATTTTAGTTAGTATTTTATTAATCATAATTAAACTACTTTGAATAAAAGAGCCATTTTCAATAGGGTTCCTTCTACGGCTGAAACGAATGTATAAAAAAATTTACTTAATTAATTGATTTTATCGCAAGCTACAATGTTTTCAGGGTTCATAAATTGACGGACAGGAAATTTTTTTCAACTATTTTTATGCTTTTTCCATTTCTGCTGCATTAAATCAATTGTTAAAAAGTACAGTATTAATCTCCATTTAATCATCTATACAATGGTATATAAATTAAGTAGGTTCTGTGTACTAGCAGGAGTGTAACAATAAAAACAGTTACAGAAATGGGGCAAAAAAAATTTTTCGATCGTAGAGCACACTCTAATGCTTCGCATTACGAGTCGTGCAATACTGTGACGCAGCTATCAACGCCCAACCCAAAAATGTATAGGTACAAAGACATTGTTCCAGACTTCCCAAAGAAAGTTAATTAATAAGTAATTGAAATATAGCAAAAAAAATTCAAGAAATAAAAAAATTCAAAGTAATAAAAAAGTTCCCATATAGTAGTGAATCACGACACCCTAAGCAGTTTCTAACCTCTTGTATATTTAGTTAATAGCCATATCACAGATTGCAGTTATTTATTACATCTCTTTCGACACGACACCTTTGTCTAACACGTTTATCTGAAGTGACCTGGTCCATTCCAGAAATATTGTTTTTTTTTTTAGATTAACCTTTTTTTTTTAATCCAAGTTCGTAACCCATTCCGTCTGCATCACTCTAACCAAGCACACCTCCTCAATCAATCTGCCTAGCCTTTTTCCAACTATGTTGGGGTCGGAACCGAGCACACCTCCTAAATACAATAAATATTGTAATTAAAGTGTATTTTAAACTAAATCACCGCTGTTCATATTTGACCTAGGTTTGTTTTTGTTTAGGTACGTTATATTGTTAAAAAGTCAATCGTTTTATTTTAAAACCCGCAACGCGAACGCGAGTGACAGTTGTGTGGTCCCGAAGTGTCAACACTTTGGAATGAACAATTGAGCATTTAAAGTGTTTTTCATGTTTTTACAGTTGGAATTTTATTTTTGTAACGATTCAGTTTAATTAAAATAGAATTTACTCGAAAGTTGTCAGAGAGCCTGGGACGGAATGAATTTAAATAAAAAATGCCGGCAGAGGTGATGATGTATGTAAAAAAAATAGCATGTCTCAATGCAGGTCAAAGCCCTCTTCTCATACAGAGAAGGCACGAGCATTGATCACCACGCTTCCTCAAGACGGGCTAGCACCAGACTTGAGAGTGGTGATCATTTTTGTGATGATTGGTGATGGGTTGATTTTGACGTGGTGATGATTTCATACTTAGTCTAGGTTTCCTCTCAATGTTTTTATTCACCGTTTTCAGTATTGACCAAGATAAAATCAGAAAGCATATAATATGTATTGAAAAAGTCACATTGGTAGCCTAGGTAATTTCCTGGATTTCAACCCACAACCTCTAAAAATACTACAGAAAATAAATCCAGTCTGTGCTATTTTTAGCAGCCATTGGCAAAAACTTTCTCATTTTACGTAATTAATTACCTACACACTTATTGTAAGACTGCTTATCAGATTTATACCATTTGTTCAGCATTGATTATAGGTAATTTTATTTCAGTATGTAGGTACTGATTGTCATCTACGTAAATGAAATCTGTGTGATTGCACTCGCGATAATCTAAGGAATACCTATCATAATTCCGGCGCTAACGCAGGGCTGCCATTCAATGACAATGCACTCAGTGTAGCCCTTGAAATTAATTTTTTCTTACGTTGATCAAAATATTTGGTCCGCGACCGTAACAAATGTGCCTTCACAGAATTTTAATAATTATATTAATCAATACAACTCTCTCAGTTCAAAATACCCTATTGAACGGCTATTTTGTGAATGCATATGACATTTGAGGTCAATTCTAACGCAACTCTATATGTATATTTTACGATTTATAGCTTGGCTACGACCTATAAAGGTAGGTAGCTAAATAATCCTTTACCTACCGGTACCTACCTAAAGTATTTTATCGTTTCCTGTTACTATAAGAAATCCGTATCAAGAACAAAACTTGCAAAACCTTCTTATACTTTAAAATTTATGGCCAAGCCAGCAATCATGATAGCTTAAGTAGATATAGTTCTCAACGTCACCTCATATGGTAGATAAACAGCTGATACGTTGTACCTACTCAATCCAGATAGTTCTTAAAATACATACAAAAAAGAAAAGAAAGTAAAACAAAATGCCTTTCTAAAAGATATCCCCTCTCACTAATACAAACTCTCTTACTGGTTGAATAAAAAATCACTTAGTGCAAAATCGAACTCTATGACCTTTAAACTACGGTCTAATTAGTTTTATCGCACTTTAATACGCGTTTCGGGCGTTCAAAATTTTTTGCGTGCGAAACAATCCTAATAAACGTTTATGATTCATCATTATAATTATGCGTTACATAATTAACATATTTTGGTTAATTAAAAATAATGTTTTTTTTTCAGGATAACTATGTTTACCATGGACCGCCATGAGAACGAATGAATCCATACTGGAGGAACTCAACAACACCAAGCGGCTATCTACAATATGCCAGGAGCGTGCCCTCAGCTTTTTCGGACATATTATGCGTTCACCTAAACATGGTCTGGAAAGGCTTATGTTACTAGGCCGGGTGGAAGAGAAACGCGCTCAAGGCAGAGCACCGGTGAGATGGTCAGACGCGATCAAGAGGGCGGTTGGAGGCAGCATTTACCAAGCGGTCCACACTGCACAAGACCGCATAGCTTGGAGACGCGTCATATGTGGTCGCGATCCTCAGCATTGAGGGAACGACGGAGAAGAACTTATGAATCACAACTTTCAGAGAGTTTCATAATATTTGGATGGATTAAATCATTCCATTTATTATTATGAAAGATATTTGTTTTGTATAGCACTACATTTTAATAATATTTCTGGATTATGACTTTCGCTATTTTTGTGTGTGTGTATCTACTATTATCGTTTTTAATCTTAAGGTAGGTAGATAGTGAATGTGCAAAAATTGTTTTCTCAACTAGGTCAATCTATTATCAATTTTTTTTTACTATTTCACAATCTTCAAAAAAATTATTACATCGCGGATGTAGTGAAATTCGAACCTAAATGACGAAAATAAAACCTATTTTATGTTATGATATTATTTTTAACGGCCACTCAGGTTAATACAAAAAAATACAAAAAGAAAAAAAAACAGGCCCTTACCTACACTCACAGTTACTTCTAAATTCAAAATTGTATCACGTATAACAATGGTTCGACCAACGAGTTCGCAACGCAACCGTCACTGACTCATCAGCTGTTACTTTATACGACCGTTCACTGTGATTGCACTAACATCAATGAACATTGACATCGTATATCATTAAGCGAACGAACGCGATAATACTCGATGCTACCTTTAGTAATTTATCAGGACTGTTGCTAAGTATTGGATCCATTGTCGGTCAGTATTGAAGAGCTTGGCTTGTCAACAAGTCTAGTGCCTCTCCAACTCTCTTTAGTATAAAAAAAACATCGGAACGTCTCTACAGTCTCGCGTGTTTTTCTGAACTTAGGCGCCTCCACCACATAGTTTTAGAGTTGGTAAATGATCTTTGTACCAACAACGAGACCACTCTTGCAAGGCCACTAGAGTCTATTGCAGTCTATGCTGAATTCTGACTCCCTAGAATCCAGCGTAGACTTCAATAAAGTCTACGCTGGATTCTAGGGAGTCTATTGAAGTCTATACTGGATTCTAGAGAGAGTCTATTGACGCTGGATTCTAGGGAGAGTCTATTCAAGTCTATACTGGATTCTAGAGAGAGTCTATTGAAGTCTACGCTGGATTTTAGAGAGAGTATATTGTAGGCTATGCATTATGCTGCATTGAACTCTGGGTTCTTTAGCTCTGTTACTCTATCATGGATAAAAAATCACGCTTGGAAACAATCGTCTCCTCTCGTTCCTTACTGTGATTATGCTGATGTTGTTTTTTGTTGTCTGTGTCGTGTTTTGCTCGAAAATAATTTCTATCCGCAAATTATTGGACCAGTTTTTGTGAGTGCACATAAGTGCCGTTAGTTGAAACCGGTTTTTCGACCAGATTTGCAGGTGATGCTTCATGTTTTGCGGCTGAATATAGTTCAATGAAACATTGATTCAACAGTACGGAGTTTATATAACCATTGTGTTGATATAATATGTAATAACTAATTGGAATTTGAAACCATAAATTTTGAATTTCCTTCCTAGAAATACATATACCAAATGTGAGCAAATATTATACAGACAATATGGAGTTTCCTAGTTTGTTTAAATATTCTCTAACATGATTTAATTGATATTAGTAACAGGAAAAAAAACGTGAGTATTAAAGTTATTATAATCAAGGTAGGTATTTATGAGTCTTAAGGATACTTGCAGTAAGAGGAGCTCGTGGCTAAACAATAATAGCCGCGTCGATCTATCAGGTTAAGCTACGCTTGCCGGGGCTGGTCCGTGGATGGGTGACTATTTTTACATACCGAAACTTCTCCATGACTCGGAAAGTACGTTAAGCTGTTGGTCCCCCCTGTCTTTCATGGATCTTTGACAGTCGTTACGGGTCGTCAGAAGCCCAAAAATCTGACAACCAGTCTTACCAAGGGGTATCGTATTACTCAGATAGATATATAAAATATTCTTTATTACTTTTTCAGTTACTGGGTTGTGGAGGTAAGATAGGCAGTCGTTCCATGAAAAATACTGGTATTCAGCTGCATCCGGTTAGACGGGAAACTAGTATACAAACAAAGAACCAAATTCTTCCATACATGATACTTATTGTTCACAGTAGAACTACTAATTAAATTAAATTACATTAATTTACGATAAAACTATTGTAATAAATCATGTTTTTATTACATAAGACAGTTGTGTACAACGATTGATATCAGCCCAGCTGTTTATGACAGGAAGGCGTAATTATGAAATAATGTGTAGTAATAAACAATATCAGTAGTCATCATGTTTTTATGACGCGTCAATGTCCAATATTCAGCTCGTGCACATGCGCATTATTACGCTTCTATTTTGTATGTACCTTCTTACCCCAAGAAGTACCACCTTGTTATGGTCACAGCAAGTTTGCTACGATGCACTTATAGTAACTTTCAAGTGTCTAACCCCGAGTTACCCCATCTTCTATGCCACGTTAGTGACTCGGGTTTGGCTCGAGAATTCGCCACTCGGCGGTTGAAGGATGAATAGAACCTTCATCAGAAGTGTGATTTTAATTAAATCATTGATACCTAATTTAAAATAGGTAAACATCACCAAAATTAAACCAAGGTAACCGACATAGCCCGAAGAATTGCCAAACTTAAGTGGCAATGGGCAGGACACATTGCCCGCAGAACAGATGGCCGATGGGGCCGAAAGGTTCTGGAGTGGCGACCGCGTACCGGAAGACGTAGCGTTGGAAGGCCTCCCACAAGATGGACCGATGACCTTGTAAAGGCCGCAGGAATCCGCTGGATGCGGGAAGCACAGAATCGGTCGAAGTGGCGGTGCTTGGGGGAGGCCTATGTCCAGCAGTGGACGTCTTTCGGCTGATATGATGATATGATGATGAAACATCACCAAAATTAACAGTTGAGTGGACATTACGAAGTGAATGTTGAGTGTGGCAAAAGAAACATGAAAGTAGAATGAATTTTGTGGAAATGCATTCCTTGCGAAGCATGTGTGGTGTGACTATGAATGAGGCTGGGGAATAATGTGATAAGGCAACAGTGTGGTTTAAAAGAAGATGTAGTGACAGAAATTGAGAATGCTCAGATGGTTTGGTTATGTTGAGAGGATGAATGAAAGGCGACTAACAAAAAGTATTTGCAAGAGAGATGAGAATGGAAACGCCGGGACACGCCCTAAGCATAATAAACTTATTCTATTGGTGATGTTCTTCAGAAAATTCAGAGGCAGTAGTAAACGAGGCAGAAGGAGTATGTGTGGATCGTTGTAGGTGGCGTTCTGTAGTTTCTGTCTACCCCCATGGGAAGAACGCGTGTGTTATTGTATTTATGTATATAAGACATCGTCCCAATAAATTGCCAAAATCTTTAAGGAGCTCCTTTTAAAAGCACAAACACTATAGCAGCCAACCAAACAAAAATATCGAGTGTATAAACTACTTATCATTCAGCGCAGGTCGAAAGGGTCAACCGAGAGAAATGGCTCAGAATTGTACCCGCGAGCAAAGGGTTAAACTACCTATGAAACACTTTATCAACTTGTTACTGTTAGGCTGTATCATCCCACTGCAGGGCAAAGGGCCTTCCCCCAATGATATTGTAAGTATTAAAAGGAGATACTTGATAGGTTACATCCAACATTCGAACTTCAAAAACGGCACGATTTTACCCTAGGTCAGAGGACACGTGAAAGAAGGACGGTATGACGTAATCGTCGGGAGCGAAAAAGAGACAAAGTTTTTATGCAAATATCTACGCTAAAGAGTATATTTCTAAGCAAAAAAATGTTTTTCTAATATTTTTGAAACATTTACAGTTCTAAAGCGAGGTCTGACTTTATCCCGTCACAAAATTTCACTTGCAAGGTTTTACACGACAACCAATGTTTAAGTTAAAAATTCTGAAAGTATACGACTTCACAACAAAATAAAACTAAGTTTAAGTATTACTCCGGGTTTACACAGTACCGTCGGAGAAGCAGACAAACTTTGTGATCATGGCTAGTGGTCACGAACGCCATAAAAGACAGGAAAAGTTTTCAAATACCTATATAGAACTTAAAAGAATCTGGAAAACTTAAAAATTATATTGTTTTATAAGTAGTTATGTACCTTTAAGCCTGAATTAAACTAGTCTGGGAGTTGTTGGTCGTAGTATGAACCCTGCTAAGCCCTTTACTTTGTGTAAATTATTTTATCATCACTGCTCTCAAAACGGTGAAGGAATACATCGTGAGGGAACGTCCGAGGACCAAAAACTTCATAGACATGTGACATCTACATACCCGCATGGTGGATTACGGCCCACTACCTCTCAGAGTGCGGAGGCCTGTGTCCCAGCAGTGGGAACATTATAGACTGAATATGCATTACGCAAACTATAGCCTGCAAAATTGAATTTTATTTTTTTTGTTTTAAAATTCACAACAGAGGGACAATTCGCATTTTACCAGCGTTCGCATTTTAATCATCTCTAATTTACCTACATTCCTGACAAGTTTATGACATTGATTAGCGATTAGATTTTGATGCGAGTTTTCATAGTCATCAACTTACAGATGAATCAGAGAATAATTTTTCATTATAGCCTATCTCTATACTTTCACAATACTATTCTGTAGCAAATATTTCAAAACAAATAGGTGTTCTGTAAATAGTATCAATGTTTTTACTACTTACTCATAATCACAAAGAGAGCGATTGCAACATTCACTGTAGTTTATGAGTCAGTGGCAATTCTCGGTACGTTAATCATTATGATCATGTTTGAGCACGCTGTGCTATAGTATATTATGACGTATATGGTGCTACACACGATCAAGATCAAGGTGAACATAGACCTAGTTAGCATGTTCATACTTAGATGTATGTTCGAGATGTAGAGATAAGTATGAAATAGTTGTATCTTCCGTATACATACAATAGTTTACTTCTATGAATAGAATGTAGAGTGAGAATAGTTGGTAGAGCTGTGAAGGAGCTCGTCTGGGGAAGTATGTACAACCATCGTAACTCTATAAGCCGCTGTGTTCTATTTTGAAGGGTTAGGGTTTGTGGTACCGGTGTTAGGGACATTGAGATTTTAGCTCTATTTCCGGCATAGAAACGCACCTGCGGTACTTCTGGTATTGCAATGACTTTATGCAAACACTGGTAACCATCAGGGTGGATCGCCTGCTTATTAGCCATCCAATTGGAGCCTCCCTGAGGTGTTCAAACATGATGTCTGTATACCCACGACTTAAGTTCAGGCACCAATTAGGTTAGGGTTAGGTTAGGAATATTCAAAAATGGAACAGAAGTTGTATGAAATTATCTACCAAGTAAGTTAATAGGAACTTAATCGTAGGTGGTGAAACAGGCCCTCAGGTCCTCTTACATAATAATTTTACTTGATCGATTGATGCCTAAGTCTCTATGGGCTTCACGGTTTCTTGGGTTGCGGGGTTGTCCCGTACAGGGCAACAATTTTATTGTTGTGTTCATTAAATACCTAATATCCTTATCAATATGAGCCAATAATCACAGTTAATTACGAAAATATACCTACACAATAAAAACGACTCTGCCTGTTACTTGCATGGAATCCCCGACTGGGAATTACCATCAGGATAACTTAATAATTGGTACATATATCATCTATTAGTTCAAAACCTCGGGTTCAATGACCCACATGGAGATATAAGCTGGATGTCGACTGACATGATTGAATTGCTGTGGACAACTAACGGTTAGTAGTACCTTTGAGCCGCAGGATAATAGTTGATTGCGATTGGTCAAGTATGTGATGCGGTCATGCAAAGACAATAGACCTCAGACCAAGACATAGCGCTTCGAACAATACAAAACTACGCCTCCGCTATGTGCATACACGCTCACACGCACACATTTACAATCAAACTACACCAAACTAAGTGCACACATGTTTACAAAACCGGCCTCATGTCACTGTTGACAGCGCTATTCAGTCTTGGTTATTTATTTGATCGGAGGCAAAGACATACAGGATTTAAAACAAAGTTGAAGCCATTAAGTATTCTATAGATCTTAAGTAACATTTTATACGTTACAGTATTGTTAGGTTTTTACTGTCTCAAATGCTGGGCGACAACGCGGCAGACCAAGACGAAGATAGAGGGACGAACTTGACTCTTACCGAAATGACTGGCCCTTTATGGCAGTGGATAGACTTGTATCGAAAAGGGAAAGGAAAGCCTTTGCCCAGCAGTGAGACATTACGGGCAAAATACTATTTAACAGATAAATAAACAGACAGCAAGGTTTAGAAAACCATTAACTTACCTAGTAATTAGTGCAATAATTTATATACGGACTTAAAAATAATAGTAATAATATGTACAAGTATATAAAAAAGGGGGGGAACAATTATAGGGCATCAAAAAATTCGTCTGCATCGCTGTCAACAGCAAAAGTGCCCAAAAGGCTGGCAGTATTGCCACGTTGTATGGCAATGCTTATTCTTTGTCCGAAGAAAAGGCCAGCCCTCTGGTCACGTGAAGAGTCGACCAACCGTTTGGCGATGTCTTGAAAAACCAAGTGGGCACTCGGGCCCCATGGCCCTAGTAATTATAATTATTTATTAAACTACTAGCTGCGTCCCGCGGTTGCACCCACATAAATCTCGATCCCGTGAGAATATTGGGATAAAAAGTATTGTAGGTTCTAACTTAGGTCAAGTCTATCCATGTGCCAAATTTAATTCAAATTTGTTCAGCCGTTTTACCGTGAAAACATTTTCGCATTTATAATTTTAGTTAGGATTAGGATTACAATCATGCTATATTGCAATACGCTCAGCAGGTAAAAGTTTTGCTCACGAAGACCAATGAACCTCGGACAGCGGCTTCATAAAGAAAACTGGCCAAGAGCGAGTCGGGATCAAACAATTACGGTTCCGGAACCAAACTTCACTGAGCAGTCTGTGGAACAGTCGCTGGCCGTTATTACTGTGTGCGTAACTAATAAACCTGCGCTTGATTCTAAACTGTACATCAAAATGACATACTGTCAAGGAAAAAAAATCAGCCAAGTACAAGTGGCTTTGCAAACGACGGGCAACCATTTTAATCGGTTTAGTAAATTCGGAGCAAATCAGCTGTGACAGACATACACACAGACAGACATACGAGTGATCCTTTAAGGATCCCGTTCTTTCATTTTTCATTTGGACCTACGGAACCCTTAAAATATTTTTTTGGTCTTGGACTGGTGCTTTGTGTACACGTAAACATTATGCCAGCATTCATGTTCCTACGTTGCATAGATCTTGAGAAAAATCTCTGTGACAGACAACAAAAAAGTGATGTTATAAAGATAAGATAAGATATATATTTTTTTATGGTTTCGAACCTTTATTACCTTAAATCAAATTGCGTATTTTATTGTTTTTAGTAGTACGTAACATAATCTGCGAGGTTATTTTGCACAATTGGTAAATGGATCATGACAACAAGTCGTGATATCTCTACGAAGAAAAAAATAAAGTTGTTTTGACGTAGGTAATGTACAACAATCTTTGTCGTTACTCATTATTATCACTCGGAATTAGGTAATATTTATCGGTTTCACTTCAACAACATACTACGAATATGCGCTTTTTATAACTCTACACGTCACTTTATACTCAACGTCGACGTCTACGGTTTTACTGTTGATGTCAACGTCCACGATAAATAAGTTTAAACAATTTATATACTGAGTACTGAGGATTCATATGAGGTTTGGTGTGTTTCGACACCGTCACGTTATAACGTGACGTGCACGATAATTTCGACATGTTAGTAATTATACAATGGTCTTAGCGCTTCCCATGTTTTTGGCAGAATTTTAGTACAGTTTGGATTATATGGTTCGATGCTATTAGCCAAAAATGAAACTGTTCGTGATATCACTGATAACAATTTATCTGTAATAAAAGTAGGCGCCAACATCGTAAATTACGTCGCTCAAGATAAATCGATGATTAATTTTGCGTCAACTGTGGTGCAAACCGCAATACACATCGTAGTTTCGGCGAGTACGGTTTATAAGTTACTGGCTTTACACGTAACGTAATACCCGGATATAAAGTTACCTTTGTCTTTACCCAGGTCATGGCCTACCTGAGAGCCAAATTTCATAGAAATCAGCTTTGGTGTCGAAAGTTTACAGACAGACGGAGCGACAGAGAGAACCTCCATACTGATGATATAAATGCGAAAGTATAACTTTCGCATTTATATCATCAGTATGGAGGTTTCTTGGTCTGTTTGCCTCCAACCCTTGTTCGATAAAGACCCAGCCCGCATCGAAGCTGAGCCTGAAGCTTTAAATTCCCCTGATAATAATAACTACCCACATTTGATCCCTTAGCGAGCAGTCACCTAGTATATGAGTAATTTAATGCCCTGACTGGAGGTTTTAAGTTAGTAGCTTAGGCAGCCACAGGATAGCCCGGTTAGGTAGCTATGACCTTAGAGGTCAGCAACGAGACGTCTAACCAAACTCAAACTCAAATCATTTATTTCAATTAAACCATATACAGACACTTTTGAATTGTCAAGGAGTCAGTCAGTCAGAAATATGAAGCTAGTTGCCCATTCCAAAGCGTAGTAGGTACCTATGGAGAAGAACGGGCAAGAAACTCCACGGACACTCTTTTAAAGAAATAATTGTTACAAAATAGTGGTTACATAATTCATTTTTTAAAAATTATACCTGTGAGAACAATGTAAAAAAGATGCGCACGTTAAAAGCGTCCGTAATAAAAAGATAAAAAATTAAAAATAAAACAATTCAAGGATTAAAATAAGCCACGGCAGCCAAGAGATGACCAGTCCCAACTGACGGCACCCGTTCACGAACATGACGCATGTATTAGCACCATTCAGCTCAACCATTTTGAAGGGAGCTAAATGATCCAACACACACGCCACCATCAGCGAGACATCTGAGTGAGCATGACATACACTCAGCCGCCAGGGCACATTTAAGTCAATGAAAGACATATTACCCGGTAAATGGTAGCTCTGTTGTACATAGTACTCACACATGTACTATGCAATTATACAATACAAAGGAGATTGAGTTTATACAATGCAAAGATGGTTTTACAATCTTCAGCAGCGCCAACAGTATTTTCAAATGTTAAGTTGTGGTTGTGGAGCAGGACCAGCATTGAGCCAAGCATTTTTATCAGCGATGTAATCAGCCAACTTATAATATGCCTGCCTGCATAGTGTGCGTTTTATACAAGATTTGAATTTCGTCTCATTCAGTTGAAGTATGTGGAGAGGAATTTTATTGTAACATTTTAAACAGTATCCCATGAAAGATGAGTCTACTTTAGCCAGTCTGAAACCTGGTTGAACTAATAGGTCCCTATTTCTTGTACTATAATAAATTATGTCTATCACCTCTTTTGCTGAAAAGATGTAAATTTTTTCTTACGTACATGATGTTTTCATAGATATATTGACAAGGTACCGTCATGATGTTAATATCCTTAAACCGTTCCCTTAGAGAATCACGCCTGCGTAGATGATATATGGCTCTGATCGCTCTTTTCTATTTTTATTCTAAAAATAGACTCGATGTCTGCAGCCCGTCCCCACAGTAAAATACCGTAAGACATGATATTATGAAAATAGCTAAAATAGACTAGCCTCGCGGTATCTACATCAGTAAATTGACGGATTTTTCTGACAGCATATGCTGCTGAACTTAACCGTCCTGCAAGAGATGTTAAATGAGGACCCCATTGTAGCCTTGAGTCGAGCGTGATCCCCAGGAAAACAGTTTTATCGACGAATTCTAGTTTCTCTTGATTCAATACTATCTCACAATCTCTACTTTTGACATTTGGTAAAGAAAATTTAATGCACTTGGTTTTTTTTTCATTTAATACTAATTATTAGCAGTGAACCAATTTTGGACCTGCAGTAGGGCGTTCTTTACGTCGTAAAAATTTTTAGCACGTCTACTACACGTCATCTACCTTAAAAATTAAGGAAGTATCGTCAGCAAATAACACCATTTGTGGTTGATTTTTTAATAAATGGAGTAGATCATTAATATACACTAAAAAGAGGAATGGACCTAATATCGAGCCTTATGGTACACCCATTTTTACTGTTAAACCTAGTGAATTGATACCGTTTAATTGGACTTGCTGTTGTCTATCATTTAAATAAGATTTTACTAAATTGAGCGCAAGTTTTCCAAGTCCGTAATGCTCAAGTTTCAAGAGCAAGGTTTCGTGATCAACGCAATCAAATGCCTTAGAGAGGTCACAAAAGATCCCTATGGCGTCTTGGGCCTCTTCCCACGTGTTAAAAATGTGTCTTTATAAGGTTACACCGGCGTCGGTCGTACAACAAAAAAAAGAAAATAGTCTGTTTGTTTGTCTATCATCAAACTTAAAGTACCGAGTAATTTTGTGATACCCACATGAGATAGGAGTAGGTAGCTTAAACATTCTCTTCCGCGGATCCTATGCAATAAAAATAAATACAGCATGTACCAGAAAGACCGATAAAGCCCCAGTGTCGCCGAAAAGGCGACACTTTGGCAATTGCTATAACCGTCATGCCCTACAGTCGCCGAAAAGGCGATGGTCGGTCACGTCACTCACCCGGGCTTAGATTCTTATTTATGCATCGCATAGGTGCATTTAACATAAGGAGCATTTTCTCTTATGCACCTAAAAATTATTCAAAAAAAGATAGGTAACACCGATTTTTTTTTTGAAATGGCATATGTAACGTGCGCTCGCTAACTGTGTCAGATCGCGGGGCTAGACTGTTAAAATTTCACAAAAGGGGCGGGACTTCATCGAAAAGATCTGGTGCTGACCATCAAACTGAACAATTTTCTCGATGGGACCAAAATCGTAATCGGGAAAAAATATTTGCTGTCCCATACAAAACTTCCATACCTACTCAACCTAAAGTATAATCATTTCAGCCGAAAGACGTCCTGCACTGCTGGATATAGGCCCAAGCACCGCACCTTCGATGGGCTCTGTGCTTCCTGCGGCCTCCAGAACCTTTCGGCCCCATTCGGGCCATCTATTCTGCAAGCAATGTGCCCAGACCGAATCACTTCATTTCTGATTTGAGCCAAATGTATTGGACAGCTTAGTTTTCTTTCGCGATTACGAAAGTTTTTCCTATTCATGATCTGTAGATATCACACGCTTTTTGTTAAATTTTGTCTTTCATCCAAATTCATCTTTCACTCAAAGTAAAACGTACGGACACAAAATAAATCAAAAGTGAAAAAATTCATTCATTAGTGAACCGATTCAACGCTGTTGGATTTCGGCTTTCTGAATCTTTCACTGGCCTACAGAATGATCGATCAGAATGAAAGGAGCAGATGAACGTTCATTTCTATGTGATTCTGTCGGTGACGGTGTACTGTGAAAGTGGAAACAAAAAATATAAACATTCACTCGAATGACTCATGCCCGTGTGAAGCGTTTGATATCACCTTAAGTCATATTTTAATAAAATTTGTGAGGTACCAATTGTACCAAAATCTAGTTATCAATAATATCACATTAATTTATTTTTCATCAATTTGAATCGTACCTAATCTGCCATAGTAATAAAATACTTTGATTATTAGGTAATCATCCTCATTTATTGAGTTAGGTCGTGTTAATTTGGAGGCTTTACGTGTTCAACACGTGGGTATCTGGTGCATTGTAAATTATACAGTTTTTTGATAAAAGTGGATGAAGTTCGTAAAAATAAGTAAGCGGGTTGAAATTTTTACAAAGCAATCCATACGGCTGGACAAACTTTAATGAAATTTGGCACATGGATAGACCATGACCTGGATTAGGACATAGGATACTTTTTATCCCGATATTTCCACGGGATCGAGACTTATGCGGCTAATGGTCGATTCGTCCGAGTTAATCAATCGAGTCACCAATAAGCCGTGAATTGTGGTTTATAATTATGACTACCTACCTATAGTTTTTATTACAGTCTATAAGAGCATCAGCTATAACCAAATTCTACAGCTTGATTGTTTAAAATCAAATGCATAGTATGTCGTAAGATCAATAAACAATGCAACAGTGCACGTTTATTAGTACTTTTCCGCATCGAAGCATGTTGTTTTTTTTACAACACGTGTTCTTTTTGTATCTTCGGAAGTCAGATAATATGCATAATATTAAAAATTACATCGTAATTTGGGAGCTTAATAGACTCTTACATAATTGTTCATAATAATATTATGAACAATTATGTAAGAGTCTATTAAGCTCCCAAATTACGATGTAATTTTTTTACATTCTTGTTTGATCTTATTTGACATTATAATATAATCTACAATTTAATTTCAACTCCTTATTAGTGGCCTTTGTTGATATAATAATTATTCAGATTTGTTACAGTTCTAATGGCAATCATATCATTTGGTTTAAATAGATTTTTGTTTTTATTATTTTATTTATCTATTGTATAGATCATTTTCTATTTTGTTAAGTACTTGTCGAAAGGCCTACACTGTTCTTCCATACGAGTACCTATCCTACCTTCTGTTATTTGAAAATATTGTAAAAGCTAATTTTAAAAGAGTAACCACGGAGTTTCTTTTCGGCTCTACTCCATAGGAAACGACCAATTGGAACGTGCACCTAGGGGTCCATGTAGGTTTATGTGAAATAAAATATTTTGTTTTTTTTTTTGACATAATGCAACTGTTTTCCTGTAAAAAAACGGAATCAAAAAAAAAAAAATATGTTTTTTTTACGATTCCTGGTTCTGGAAAAGTGTATTCGCTATACTTTACTATGTTTATTGTTCAAGTTAATAAAGCAGGAACAGCAAAACAGCCACACACACAAGTACAAGCTCGCGCGTGTTTTGGTACAGCCAGGAAAATAAGTTATTAAGCAAACTGTCACTACGTGTATCTATTACCCATTTTTTACATAGCATAAGCATAATCAGCCTATAATGTTCCCACTGCTGGGACACAGGCCTCCTCTCAGTGAGAGGGAGTGAGCTGTAATCCACCACGCGGGCCCAGTGCGGGTTGCTAGATGGCACGTCTTCGAATTTTTGGTTCTGGGACATGCCGGTTTCCTGACGATGTTTTCCTTCACCGTTTTGAGAGCAGCGGTGATAAAAAAATTTACTCAAAGTAAAACGCCTGTCTGGGTTCGAACCTACGACCTACAACTCGTAAGTCGGGGCCGTTACCACTGGGCCGCCAATGCTCCCCATTGCATAAAACAATCAATGTTCTGTTGTGATTTGAATATACAGACAATTTATGTTTGTAGTCAATTTGCTTATCAATTATTTTCCCTAACTAGGTACCTACCTACAGCTATGAACTAATTTTTATCGGTAGAAAAAACAGTGGATTATTTCCAATTTTTTTGCCCTTGACCACTTATCGCCAGTTTAACGATTCGATAAGATATCTATATAAATAAAGAAAACACAATCTGATGTGTAGTCACTTTAAGAAATCGAGTTTAGTAAGTATCTACGTTGTAAAATACTTTATGATTGATTAGCCGTAATCGTAAAATATTTTGGAAATTTTCCGCTGTGATCGAATGCTGCAGGGTTCCCTTTGTTGCTCTATTTAAGGATATTTATTTATGTTTTCGTAAACACAAAATATATTTTTTTAAACGGCTTTAATTTTTTTTATTGTATAATAAATTTTAAAAGTAATACCAGCCTATTATTTTTCCACTGCAATCCTGTCTCCTTATACAGGAGCACGAGTATTGATCATCATTCATCGTGCAAACGTACTATCGGGATTAAAAATACCCTATGTGTTAATGAATGATGTACCCAAAGTTTGGAAATAAACGGCTTTATTATAAAGATATGTGTTAAGCCAGGTTATAAACTATATGTGTGTCAAATTTCATCCAAATCCGTTTAGCCGTTTTTGCGTTCATCCAGACAAACAGACAAACAAAAAATATTTTCCCACACCTTGTATACCATTAAAAAAATAAAAGGCCCGTTTTAATATTTGAGAAAGACCCTAGAATGTGGCTTGGAACGAGACTGAAAGAAACTATATATTTTATTGTTTCTTTCAGTCTCGGTCCTGCCACATTCTAAGGTCTTTCCTAAAAAAAAAAACGGGTCGTTATATTTTGACAACTTTAGTAATTATTTTTTCAAAAATATTCAATGTACAGTTTTAAACTATTTTATTTTATGTATAGATAAGTCCAGGTTTCCTCAGATGTTTTTCTTTCACTGATGTCAGTTATGTCCAAGATAAACTCAAAAAGTACATATGAATTGAAAAAGTCACATTGGTGCGTGCCCAGATTTCAATCCATGACCTTTAATAAATTGTCCGTACTATAATAATGTACCTTGATATTGTGCAAAATATTAAAGTTAGGCCGCTTGCCCACTGGTCGGTAAGTGTGCGGGGCGATATCGTTTCGGTACTGCGTGACGTCACGCATTTTGCTGCATCGGTACTGGAAGCTTACCGCGCAGTGTTTCCACTTTTAGGGATTTCTCCCTGTTTTAGGGAAAAAATACCAATATTAAGTTTGGTTTAGGGATATTTTATTTTGACAGGGATTTGGGGAATTTAGGGGTTAATATGAATTTAAGTTGGTAACCTTATTGCTTATAGTAGGCATCACCCAATATATTACTTGACTCTATGGCACCACCGATTTATTAAAGGATTCGATTTATTCAACCACCGATTTATTCCCTCAACCCAAACTCATAATGAATGCAATTCATCAAATTTTAATTTACCATGTTAATTGTGCCATTACCTTATTATTTATAATCATGCTCCCTAAACCAAGGAAATTTGAAGATTTTTTAGGGAAATTTAGGGATAATTCATTCAGAAACTGGGGAAAATCCAAAAACAAGTGAATTATATAGTACGAGAGCCCATGACCAAAACCATGTCACATCGTTTTACGGGAATAATTGTAAAAAAATCTTTACGTTTTGATGATTCTGAACCCGACTCGGTGGGCAGTACCGGTCAGAAACGTTACAGTTTTATGGGAGCCTATTTCTGCTATGTCAAAAAAAATTGGCAGACGGTTTCATCACAATGTGTCTGATAATAAAAATATACAAAGATTTCGTAATTTTATTACTAAAAAGTTTGTTTTCAGATATTTCCGTTGCGTCACTTTGCGTGTCAAACGTGGCCTGAGCACATTTCCAAAAATGACGTATTCGAATCAACTGACCAATGTTCACCAGAAAACAAGATTTTCAGATGGATTGCTATGGGTTTTATTGTTTGCCTCAAATTTAATTTTCTCAAATGGTCTCTTGGGTACGTACTCGAAGCTACTGGTTTCTGAAAATGGTGTTTTCGGTATGTAAAATCTATCATTTTTAAACATGATAAAAAATAATTATCGACATATTTAAAAATGCGGTCAGGTCAGAAGATGTGACGCGGAAAATTTCTGAAAATAGGATATTTGAATTTAAGAATAACCAAATCTATCGTTTTTATACGATTTTGTTCGTAAAACGATAAGGCAAAAATGTTGGTCATGCTCTCTCGTACTAATTGAATTAATTTGAATTTGGAATTCTAGATGAAAGCAGTGCAGTACACAGATATAGATATATAATAATACCTAGATAAGGCAAGTATCACGATCTGTATGAAAACCATGCGTGGCATTTTTGAAAAATGATCAAAGCGCCTATACCATGAAACTGAAGCGATATACGATAGTATCACTTGTTTCGATTGTCATAACCTGTTAACACTCAACGTCACATCAACCGTTCCTAGTAAAAAGCTATAAAGTATTACGAATATAGGCATTTTCTATTTTATTATTTATGTCCGACTAGCGCGGCGGACAGGCGCAGACCATATACTGTATAATATAAAATGAGACACACTGAGCCACGTTCGGGCACGCGAAGTAGATGCTCTTGCGCTATCTAGGTATATCTATATCTGTGTGCAGTACCGATTCGGTACAGAGTGCTTACCGACCAGTGAGGAAACATAAGCAGTACCGCGCAGTACTGTACAGTACTGCGCGGTAAAATACCGACCAATGGGCAAGCGGCCTTAGAGCATATGAAATTATAAGCCCTAATATAAACAATAATCTGATTACAAAATATCGCACGACGAAGTCTTTTTCTTTAACGCCAGTCAGTTTTGTTTAACGTAAACGCACATGTTTACTTTAAGAAAAATAAAAAAATCTACACAAAATAAAACGTGGAACTCACTTTGTAGTCACGAGCATAAATACGTTACCAAAAGTATTGATAGAAATTTAATAGTGTTAGTTGTTACAAATATATAGTATTTTAGAACCCTTAAAATTATATAAAAAATTAAGTGATTTTTTAAATAAATTTCTTCAATTTTATTGTAATCGTTATTTCAGGAGAAAACCGCTTCTCATATTGCGTAAGTGTACGGTATTTATGCTCGTGACTGTCCTCTCCCGTAATTTTCCCCGTCAGGGGTGTCTCTATACGTGTATACAACAATCGGATTCTACCTTCAGTTCAAACTGTGTTATCTGCATACATCGGGCTATAGGAACTATTTTATATTTTTCCGAAACGTTCTATTTAGCGTTTCTTGTATTGAGTTCTAATTTTGGTAAGCATATTTCTAATCTGGGCGTTCGCCTTTTGTTATTAATTTAAAAAAATAATTTTTAATAATTCGTGTTTTGCCTTTAGTTGTACAATTCACGCCTTTTTCACCTATAAGGCCGAGTTGTAGTAGGTGCACGAACTTAACCCATTATAGTTGATAGGGCCGCAGCCGAGCCTATTTTTTTTACAAAGTAACATTTATTTAAATATTGTAATAGTATTTATTAATTTATATACCTATCTAAAAAAACAAAACATCTATTCATACTAAAATTAAAGTCGCTTTTCGTATCTGTCCGTGTGACCACGATGTTCTTCTAAACAACGCAACAGAATTTGACGCGGTTTTCAACATAATTTAGAAAATTTATTCAGGAACGTATGTGTATTGTACATTAATATTAAAATATAACATTTGTAATAAAATAAATCTCGATATTTTGTGAAGTTTAAAGCCTTGCAAAACAGGGGCGGGTCGCTAGTATTATTATAAAAAACACTTTATCCCCTACGTGTAAGAATTATTTTGAAAGTGTGTACCTACCTTTTTCAAAATATGTGCTGTTACGATTATACACCGTGACATTTTAGTCGTCTAACAAAATCAGCTCACTTCCTGTTTCTCTCTCACTAAACATTCATTTAAAAAAACGTGACATTTTAGTCGTCTCACATCGGGTCACTCAATGTACCCGACATAAAATACCTCTAGGAGCAATTACAAATTTGTTACAATATATAATTATTTTATCACAGTATTCACAGTACACACAGGTGCGATGTGCAACACGACTCTGGTGGAAAAATTTCTACCGGATCTAAATTTTTCTACCGGAGTCGCGTCGCGCCTGTCTGCGGGGGCCTTGAATCACAAAGCATTGGACTATTACACTCGCGGACAGTAATATTGTAACACACGTGCAAATGTGACAGCTAATGACTTAACACTGATTTAACAAACTTGGTCTTCACTTCTTTTCAAACCTAGTTGACAATAGAAGTGCTTTATGACGTCAAAGAATACATAGACAAGAACAGTCAGTATGTCAGCAGTTTAGAGGTTTCTATTAGGTTCTTGTGCTCAGTCATTAGGATACTTAATTTATTTTAAAGAAGTATTATGATTTTGACCGGTATGTACGTATGTTCATCTCTGTTCCCTCATAACTCCTAAACTGTTTATCTTAATTTGACAAATGAGGTATCGTTGGAACCGTCTATCGTCCGCTGGTTATATCCTATGTGATGTCACATTGAATTGAATATGGCGCACTCTAGAGGAAATAAATTCATGTTTTTTTTTAAATTATACCTTGTTGGGTGTCAGATGATCTTTAATATTTTGACGTCAGTAGCAAGCACCTAGCTAGTAAAATGAGTCGTGGTATGATACAAATTTTAAAATGACTTAAGAACTAACTGATTTAATTAAACAAATGATGATTCAATATTTTTTTCAGGCAGCAAACCAAGAATGTGCGCATTTCAAATGTAGGTACTTATTGCTATAGGATCGTTTACGTCCTAATTCATCTAAGCATGAAAATCTAATAAAATTAGGACAAACAAATTATCATCGATATTTGATAAAGACCACCACTGAAGCGTTAACATTATCAAAATCACTGAAGCAAATCTCGCAATCGTAAAGATAAATAAAAGGGGCATTTCTGAGTACAGGAAAGCGAATTTGTGAAACATTTATTCAGAATGTGTTCAGGGTCGATCGTACGAAGATAAACCGAGGCAATTTCGAGCAGCCAAGGAACCGTTAGCTGGTGAAAGCACGGCGACGCAGCGGGTACGGAGTTACTAAGAAAGGGATGTGCCTCGTGACAAGACCCAAATTAACGAGGCCGGAGCCGCTTGAAATTTACATGGGTATGCATGTTGCGCTCCTAGATAGTGCTGTACCGGCAACTGGATTTAGTGCCACAAATAGTTTCGGAACTCCGGATCTAAGCGAGCTACTCGCATAAGGAACTGTAATTAAAGAAGACTCGAATGAACTGTGACCGGGCTTTAGTTGTGTAGAGCGTTTGCCTTAATTTGAACGAACAACGTTCTTACGAACATCCTTAACTGTTCTAGTTATTTGTTGCGTTGTTAAGCACGTTATTGATGTTAATGTTCTAGATATTACTTGTACTGTTAAATTCGTTACCTAATTGTGCATGATATGTTTTTTTGGCTATTAAAATTGATTCTTATAATTGGTTCACTGCCACTATTATTTACCTACTATTATATTCGATGATGCAATTTCAAGTTCAAAACTGTCTTTTTACTGTCTCCACAATGTTACATTGAAATATTACATAACGTTAACTACTTAGAATTTACAATCGTTGGTACTACCTGAACAAAATAAAATAAAACCAACCAGTATATTATTGAAATTGCAATTTCTATATTTATATTACGTACCCAATGAACGAAGATTTTCTTAGAAGAGAAACAAGCCGACTGCGGTCACGTTCAAGGAACCGATAAAAATAAGTTACATCTATCTGTTATCAACAAACTCCGTCGCAGACCATTTAGCAATTCAGCAGGATACGAAAATCGTCCAAGTTTAATTAAAATAAACTTAAGTTGCGATTTATACCGTTATCAGGAGGATTCAATAATTTATTCCTTCAGTTGGGAGTGTGTACTGTGTAGGCTATTTGAGTGCAGTTACAGGCTCCAGGCTCGCATACTGTAACACATAGCTCCGCAAAGCGCTTAGCACGGAATTCGATTCAACTAATGCCACCTAATCCTGACCGGTAGCACACAAATGGCACAGGGTGCATTCCGAAAGGCTGTGTGCAATTTGCAGTTGGTGATTGATGATAATCCCTGGCGCATCTGTGCGGCGACAAAACAATGCACTCGCCACGTCTGCAGTGCTAATACAATTTTTCCTGGGCGTCGATTGTCCCTATCAATTTTCTTTGTCGTTTAGACGGACGGAGATATTGATATTGTGAATAAGCTTTTTTTTTTCCTCGTTTGTTTTTGACGATATTTAAACCTATATAATAAAAACAAATCATTTTAAAACTCTGTGTTTTACAATGGATAGCAATACCATTGTCCTTTAGTCATGTCATTTTTAAGGTTCCGTACCTCATAAGGAAAAAGAGAACCCTAATAGGATCACTTTGTTGTTCGTTTTTTCGCCTGTCTGTCCGTCTGTCAGTCTGCCAAGACCCTTTTTCTCAGGAATGCATCGAGGTTTCAAGTTGAAATTAATATCAAATACGTAAGTTTATAGTCCCTTGGAGCTCTAAAAAAATCAAGTTCTAAGTGAACGAAATAAACAAATACAGCCATTTATGCGCCATATTTTGATACTCGCAAATAAATCAAAACCTACACGGTACTTCCTGTTGACATTATGAAATTTGGCAGGAAGCAAAGTATCACAGCACAAGTAAAGGAAAAAGTCCGAAAATCGTTCATTTGTAGTTTTATCACATAAAAAAATACTTTTTCATCCCACCATCTCGGAAAGAGTATTTTTAATCTTCAATATCTGAGTGGAAAAGCCGTGTTTATTCGCTAGAGGATAAAGTAAATTGAATTTAGAACATCGTGTGCACTAAGTTTGTGAATTAAAAAAAACATTAAACCTATTTACTGCTACCTCTATGGTGCCGAATATATCATACAACTTTTTTTGAATTTTTTTAAAAACTCAGACTCGGAACCTTCTTGGTGTTCTTTTTTCAATTTGCTTTGTACGCGGTTCTTTACGCGGCATTTTTTCACGTCATTGTTAAACCTTTTATTAAAAACAAGAAACTTGAAAACAAGTGAAAAAACTAAAATGAGTGATTCTAGCGACGAGGAAGTTTGCTTGACGCCAACAGAATTGACTGAAACTGTTAATAATGCGCAAATGAGCTTTCTCCCTCAACAATCACGCGAGAAGTATTTAAAACAGTACGATATGTTCAACACGTGGCGACTAGCAAAAGGAGCCAAAACTTTCTCAGAAAACGTTTTGCTGGCATATTTTATAGAATTATCCGAGAACAAGAAAGCAAGCACTCTATGGAGTACGTATTCGATGCTAAAAGCAACAATAAAGATGAAAAAGACAAACATATCGATACCTATCCTAAATTAGTGGCATTTTTAAAAAGAGCCTCATCTGGTCATCAACCAAAAAAATCGAAGGTTTTCACAGTATCTGATATTGAAAAGTTTCTTAACGAAGCACCCGATTCCGTATATTTGGCGGCAAAAGTAAGTCAGTTGCACATTCAGTATCTACTTAAGTATATTAATCTCAATTAAATAGTATACTTAGTAGATGTTGATAGGCATAATTATGCGTTCATATCAATTTTATTCATTTATCTACTACAATACTCTTTACGTTACAGGTTGTTCTTATTATTGGAATAAACGGAGCATGTCGAACTAATGAACTAACACAACTTAATGTCAAAAACATTGAGAAACATTCAGATGACTTACTATTAATTAATTTACCTAATACAAAGACAAAAAGAGACCGCAACTTCGTCATTCGCAAGGAATACGTAACGATTGTTGAGAAATATCAAGCCTTACGCCCGCCTAACACTCCAATCAATCGATTTTTTCTACAGTATCGCAATGGAAAGTGTGTTAGACAGCCTATGGGTACTAATAAAATTGGCAGTATCCCACGAGAAATAGCAACATTTCTTGAACTTCCAGAACCCCTGTTGTACACGGGTCATTGTTTCCGACGAACTTCAGCCACACTTTTGGCTGATTCCGGAGCTGATCTCCTGTCCCTTAAGCGCCACGGAGGCTGGAAGTCCAATGCAGTTGTAGAGGGATACATAGAGGATTCCATCCAAAATAAGTCTAAAATATGTGAAGGCATCGTAGGAGCCATTACACTGAAAGAGCCTCAATCGGATCCTTGGACTGGCCCTTCTACATCAAAAATAAGCCGTTATGAAACACCTAACCATCTCCCTCTCTCTCCAACATTCACGCCAAGGGAATCCGATGAATCGGTACAACTATTAAGTATGACAGATAGTTTACCGAAAAACAGTACACAAGTGACTAACACCAATATTACAGTACCAAACAAAAATATTACACTCAATTTAAATAACTGTAGCAACGTTACTTTAAAATTTTCTTAATTATACCTTAGTATTATTTTGTTATAATTTAAAGATTATTCTGTAATACTTACCTGTTATAATGTAGTAATTAATACCTAAACTGAAATAAAAGTGTACCTATCTTGTGATTGTAAACGTTTTTTTTTTTTGCATTTAGTCATTTCCTCGCTGAGGTGGAATGAAAAGTTACGTGTTGCACTCGAGTGCAAAGATTTTTCACCTCGTGCTCTTTTGATTCCCTCGCTAACGCTCAGGCTTCTAATTTCATCACTCGCTGCGCTCGTGATTCAATTTTAGAATCCTTCGCTTGCTCGGTCATCAAAATTGAACACGCGGTTAAAAAGCAACTTTGCACTCTTGTATAACAAATAACTATTTTTTTGTGATTACTCACTTATATTTGCAGAATTGACCGTCACGTATTTAGATGTATTGGAGAACATATGGTTTTTCAAATACAAAGTTAGTTTTTGGGATAAATTCATACCAACTACGGAACCCTTCATTGTAGGTGGTCTGACACTTGACCGGTTGAAAAAAAATCTCTATAGTTCAAATTCAAGTACCTAGGTACAGAGGCGGACATTTGCCTTAAGTTCGATACACTCGCAGTAACTTTTATTGACGGCAAATCTAGAAAAAAATCGGCTGTCTGAACGTGTGCGTGAGATTTTGAAATCACCAGCGTTTTACCGTGGACTCTACTCCCTGCTTATGTAACTAGCAAGCAAGAGCCCCGTGCAGTCAACCAAGGTTAACGAAGGGATAACATGCCAGCTGCATTATGTTACGTTCCTGTGTCAGTGAAGTGCAAGGCAATGCCAACAGTATGACGTAACTATGTAGACGTTTATGCCATTAGTATATCTGAAACAATACAACAATAATCTAATAATACAACTGAAAAGGTTGTTTTTTGTTTGTTTGTTTGGATGCGTTAATCTCTGGAAGTACCATTTGGGTTTGAAAAGATATTTTTCAATCATTTGATAGCCCAATTCAAGCCCAATTGAGCTATCAACAACATTGTGTATTTACATTACGCTACGGCGCTTAGGAGTCGCGCAAAAACAAAAAAAAGTCAGAAAGAACGCTAAGCGAAAACGAAGTAATAGCGCGGACGATGCAACGCGATGCGGTGGGTCGGGGGCCGAGGGAGTTTTATAAAAATATGGCTGTTATTACCCGACTGCCCCAGAAGGAGGGTAATGTTTTTCGAGAGTATTAGTATGTATGTATGTATGTATGTATGTATGTATGTATGTATGTATGTCTATTTCTTTGGCACGCTCTGTAGCCTAAACGGCTTGATGGATTTTAACATATGAGGTGTCGTTAGATTCGTCTTAATCGTAGAAGTGACATAGGCTATATAATATTTATGTATTGCATCTGCAAATACAAAAAAAAGGGAGGGGAAGGTTTTATTAAAAATAAATTACAACAATATTAGTATCAAATAAAAGCTGCAAATGAGTCAATTCCAAATTAAGATATATTAATAAAACTAAAAAACTTGAAATAAAGAAAATTATTCAAAAAACAAAAAACCCGACTGCAAAAACACGTAACTGAAAAGAGAAAAACAAGCATTATAATCTATAGAATTTTGGTATCGCAGGCGGGGACAATAATAATTATAACAATAATAACCGGAAATATGGTGTAACTTTTGTTTGTCCCCGCCTGCGATAGGTACCAAAATTCTATAGATTATAATGCTTGTTTTTCTCTTTTCAGTTACGTGTTTTTGCAGTCGGGTTTTTTGTTTTTTGAATAATTTTTTTGAATATATTATATGAGTATATTATGACTTCCACGCGAATGAAGTCGCGGGCAGAAGCTAGTTTATTATCAAAAGCAACTCATACCGTATCAAGTCCTAACTTATGGGGTATTTTAATGCGCAATAAAAATGTGCTGTTTTATTCTAAATAAATCCCCGTCAGTTCCGTTGTGTAGTGCGGCGAGGCGGAACGGGGAGCGGAAGGTACGCCTTCGGAAGCAGGATGGTGTAAGATAAAGAGAACATTTCCTATGGCACGTCTGGGGAGATTTAGCAACATTCCGAGACGCCTCTTTTAATGTGCCGCCGACTAAGTGTAATTCAGTTTTTATGAGAATTTAGTTTTGAATATGGTAATTTTTAAGGGATGTTTTGAATTATTATGTCTAGCTCAGTATCATCGTTGAATACTTTATGAGTTGAGGGGCTACTATCCAACCATATTAATATTATAAATACGAAATCGTCTATCTGTCTATCTGTTCCCTTTTCACGCCTAAAAGGCTCCCGCAAACAGGCGCAACGCGACTCTAATAAAACAATTTCTAATGCTGGGGCCACACTAACGGTCAACGTCAATGCCCATCATCGCCATAAACAACACGGTAATTATTCCGATAATTATAGCGATAAATTGAGTGGCCACACTTGAACGGTCAACGTCAATGCTCATTTGCCACCAGTCCGCCACCCGAGTTATCGCCTAACGTCAAACGCCAATGTGAAAGCCGTTGTCGAATTCTCGCAATAAGTTGTGTGTGTAAACGGCATTTCCCGTTGGTGTGGCCCCAGCATAAGGAAACTTCACGGTAGAAAAATTACCGGTGTCGCGTCGCGCCGTCGCGTCACGCCTGTTTGGGAGCCTTGACGGCTGAACAGATATTCATGGAATTTGGATCACGAATAGACCATGACCTGTGTTAGGACATAGGATAACTTTTACTCATACTTTTTTATCCCGTTCCCATGGGATAATTTCTAACCGCCACGCGGCAAAAGAAAGGTTTTTCATAAAGGAAAATGATTAGAAAAACAGTCAGCGCAAACAGAACAGTGTCTATCTATTATTACATACACACATCAAAAAAAGTTTATGATCTAGCATAAGCATTTAATAAAATTAACTTTACCAAGAAAAAGTGTTTAGTGTTATATCTTTTATTAAATAGAAATAAACTGCCTGAAAGAATCTAAAAAGAAGAAGTATTTATAATACGATCTACCGTAACTAAAAAGATTTAAATTTTTCAAACTGATTCCAAACTTTTTTGATGTGTGTAGTTTCATATTTTAAAACGCCTTTTTTTTTTTTTGGGTGGGAAATCATCCAATGACTTCTCCCGCTCTGGGCGTAGCGGAAAGGCGTGTCAGACTCTTACTGACTAAAACCCACCCGTGTTCCTTCCCTTGCCTTGCCAGGGGCCACGTTTTCCCCTTGGGACTACCCGCAACCCCAGCAGGCATCGGCCCTAGCGGACTCCGTCAGTTTTGCTGACATCTCTTTGAGGCGCGCGTGGAACACGACGCGCCGTCGACCCGGACCTGGTCCTTATCGGACGGCGAGCTGCCCTCTGCTCTCCGTCCGCAGGCCCACGCCTACGGTGGCCGGAAATCGGCTATCAATTCCCGACGCCCGGGACGTCTCCTACGGCGGCGGCGGCTAGGGCTGGTAGGGCGCGGCCTTTGCCACTCCCTCGCGCGCTTCCCCTCCTCCGTCGCGAGCATTACTGCTTCGCAGAAGGAGGTGACGGCTTGCCATGCCCTCTCGCTCCGCACCATGGCCTGGACCAGGGCCGGACGCGAGAGGTCACTGCCGCCGATCGCCTCCACGAGGACACGGCGGTGGTCCACCCAAGTCGGGCAAACCTCCACCGTATGCTCCACCGTGTCCTCCGGACAATCCACACAATGGTGACACCCGGGCGTTTCCTCCCGCCTTATGCGAAACAGGTACAGTAGCGGTCTTAAGTCGCTAGGCCATTTTTTAAAGGAATCGCTTGACGTTTAGTTTGACTTACGACCTTCTATTTTCAAGAGACATGCATCATCTTCAAGTGATTGTAGTTCATAATTTCAACCTTACAATCTGAGTCAAGTTGACCTAGCGGTTAAGCGCGTTCAGATAAAATCGATGAGCCGTGAGTTCAAATCCCGCGTAGCATTAGACTTTTTGTAAGTTTTTACTTGATTGGAAGTAATGGGACAGAAATATAATGATATTATTCTTTATCTTGTTCGCCTTGTTCACACATTTCGTAAAGTTAGGAAGGTAGATCATATTAAATTAAATGAAGAATTTAGATTTCTGTGAGGTAGACATGAGTTTTAGGAATATTTAACTTGATCGGAATGAATGTTGTCGTTTGGTTGTAGTTGTTGGTTAGTGACGTGTGGTTTAATAGCAAAGAGAAATTAAACTACTACTCAAAATTTGCAAAATGTATGCAAATATTAATATTGAGACGAGGGCGACTATTATTGCGCTGCATAAAAGTGGTCTTAATAGAAGACAAATATCTGATGAAACCGGACTAAATGTGAGTGATTTTATTTATGAATTGTAACTTAAACTTTTATTTGAAAATACCTAAGATTATTTGGTGGCATATGGATTAATTGTTTTAATTATTTTTTAAATCCATCATGAGGCCGATAAATATAGTGTTTATTATTGGATTTATAAATGCAGAGTTTTAATATTTTAATGTTATATTGTTATCACATAACATAATCAGCCTATTAATGTTCCCACTGCTGGGACACAGGCCTTCTCTCTGTGAGAGGGATATTGTTATATTATAAATATTATTAAAAATAACAAGTGTTTGTTATTGGATTTATATATGCAGAGTTTTTATATTTTATTGTTACATTAAATAAATATTATTATATTTTATAAAAATGAAGTCTTGTTAGTAGTAGCATTTTGTTATAGCTACTTTATTATAACTAATATATATTTTTTTTTGTTTTAGAGGAATACTGTTAGTCTCTGGATTAAAAGATATGAGGAAGAGGGTAGCCTTGCTAGTCGACAGCGAAGTGGAAGGCCAACGCTTATTAGCGAGGCACAGCGACGATATATGGTGGGCGAGTATGAAACAAATGGTTTCACACCAACTAGACACTTTGCAAACTTATTCGACACTTCAGTGCGAACTGTTCGCCGTGCCCTTCACGCTGAAGGCTTGCATAACAAAGTGCAAAGGTGGGAGTCACGGGATGAGAGATGTATAGAACAATTAAAAACCCATTGCAAGGAGGTGTGGGAAAATTTAAGAGGAACCGAAATATGTGGTAATATTGTAGGGTCGATGCGCAAACGTCTACTTGACTGCATCGAAAATAATGGGAGTTATACAAAATATCAATACCTAGATGTTTGGTTATAATTATTAGACGGTGTCACTAAATATTTATATTAACATAACCGTAATTATTTAATGATCTTAAATTGAGGTTTAGTTTCAATCTTCTTTTCGTCAAGAAAATGAACATTAAGCTATATAACCTCAATATAACATTCATTGTGACGTTACATAAAAACATGCATAAAGTCTAAAATATCATTTATGTAATAGTTTTCCATAAACTCTGCCGATACCTATAATAAGTGGGTATCAACAATATTATATTTGTGTTATTAAGTATTAGAATATCCATTCCTTGTTATATTATTATGAATTGACTAAGTGGGTAGTGGTACCCACTAACAAAAAATCTTAAGAACTGTTAACAAGAGAACTTCTTTTATCTAGGTAGGAATGTGACGTCACAATTCTCATAAAAGTTTGTTAATTTTATAAATGAATAAAACGAATAAACATTTTTGTTATCATAGCACATTTTTTTTATTTCCACCTTTCAACACCGAAAAGATAAATATTATTTAACTATTTATGTGATTTTTAATCACATAAATAGTTAAATAATAATACAAAAACTAATATTTAGTTTCTTATAAATATTATGCATAAATACACTTTAAATAAATACAAATATCTAAAAGTTTTTGTTATAAATACAAATATGGTCTAACATTCACACATTTTATGTGGGATTCGAACTCAAGCCTCATTGATCGCGTATCCATTGCTTTACTCAAACAGCTACGGGCACATGTCAACTATAAGTGAATTTTATCAATGCAATGGTAAGAAAGGTCACCTCTATGATGCTTATTCTAAATGCAACAGAAATATAATGTTGTTTCGCGTTAGTGCGACGGTGTGTGTTACTGATGAGAATATAAATTATGAGATTATATGAAATAAGATATGAATACTCGTAACGAACAGGATCTGTACTCACAGAAATCAAAATGATTAGTAGGTAGACCTCAAAAATCGAAGTAAAGTTTTTTTATGGGCTACCTACTAAACTTTATTATTTAAGTGAACAAGACGAATGAAAGAAACAAAAAACGAATGATTATTATCGATCTACTACTAAATAATAAATATTAAAAACTAAACTAAATATTAAAAAGAAAAAGTGAACAATAAATAGTAATTATTAAAAAAAAAAATATCCGCAGGAGAGATTCGAACTGTCGGCTCGCTGCAAACACACAAGTATCAAAGGACGTAACCATTGAGCTAGCATGTCATACATTTTGCTGGTTGAAATTATGAAATACTATAAGTTATAAACCAAGTGAGTGTGTGTGCGTGTGGAACAACTTATAGAAGAAGGTCGTAAGTCAAACCGAACCGTCAGTCGATTACTCAAAAAAATGGCGTAGCGACTTAAGACCGCTACTGTACCTCCCGAAACAACCGTGTCCGGTGAGGACCTGCGTCAGGCGGAAGGTGAGGACGCCGTGGCGCCTCTCTAGCCACTCCTCAAAGAGGGGACTTATCGCCTTAATTGTGGCGTGCCCAAATTAAGTGCGGATTTCACCAATGAAATTGAACGCGTTCAGCACATCTAAACGCGTTCAAGAGCTGTCAGTCAGTGTACAATATTCCATAACAATTTTGAACAGCTCTTGAACGCGCTGTAGAAGTGCTGATCGCGTTCAGTTTCATCGGTGAAGTGTTTATTTATTTGTGTATTTCCATGTACTAATACGAACCTGATAATGAAATTAACTGATGACATATTATTATAATAATCATCGTGTACTATAAACAATAATTAATTTACTCTAAATCCATAATTATCATATTCGGGTTATATCGTCAATTACATCAACAATTAAGTCATAATCAATAGCGTTTCAATAATTAGTTAATATTAGCATTAGATGTCATATCTATTACCTGAGTTAAGTCTAGACTTAACCCTTTACCACTACAAAGCATTGGGTTATTAACGGCATTACAGTGAATCATTAAGGGAAAGCCCGTCTACGGGGTAATTGCGTAACAGACATGATATAGCAATTGATCGCAATGTCTTTCATTTTGACGGTTCTGCTACGTTCATTGCGATAATTACGTTGGTGAGCAGACGAATTTATCAATCCTATGAAGAAATGGATTAGAAATCTTCTTCAAAACACTTGGATTATAATTGAAAGCCTGTTACGCAATTAGGGTGTTCAAAATTCAAAACTAAAAAGTTTTTATTCAAACTAGGCTGAAAATCTGCACTTTTCGAACATCAAATTACATAAGACTATCCCCAAAACTCCCAGCCTTCACCACTTCCTAGTGAAAGAGGTTTAGTGTTGTTCTCTACACTGTCATGGTCGGAATTTATAGTTAACAGTGCATATCAGCATTAGACTAACTCGTCGATTAGTGGTCGCAGTATAACCGCACTGCTGAGAGAAGGTCTTGGGTTTGATACCCAGGTCGGCCAAAATTTTATTGGGCTTTTCCATCAGGAATTGCTCCGTATCAGTCCGGAGTCTGGATTTGTGCCCGGTTGATGGCAATAGAGTGGCCATATTATAAAGACAAAATATTAGATTTTTTGTATGTTTGTTTGTAATGGATAAACTCAAAAACTACTGGACTGATTTAAAAAATTGTTTCACCAGTAGTATATTGTCATTGAGGCTAGAACATACCCTTTAATTTATAAATATATCGCGCGGGCGAAGCCGCTGTTGGAAGCTAGTAAAATAAGATCGTAAAAATCATCTACAATATAATTAATATTTAATATTTTATTATAGTTTCACCCTATTGTATATATACCCTATTGTTATATATTTTATTATTTATTATTGTGTCACCCTATGTAAAATGTCTAAACCTATGTCTGTAATTTTTATGGTGTACATAATAAAGAGTATTCTATTCTATTCTATTCTATAGTTTTTAGGGTTCCGTAATTCAAATTAAAAGAAAAACGGAACCCTTATAGGATAACGCGTAAAGGTATCAAGTTGAAATAATATCAAATACGTAGTTCTATGGTTCCTTGAAGCTCTAAAAATTCGAGCTTCTAAGTCAACGCAATAAAAAAAAACGGCCAAATTATGTGACATATTATTTTGATATGCAAATAAATCAAAACCTACACCTCCTGTTGACCTAGAATCATGAAATTAGGCAGAAAGTAAGGTCTCACAGCATAATGTAAAGGCAAAAACTCCGAAAATCGTTAATTTGTAGGTTTATCACACGATTTTTTTCTTGCGATTACATCGTGACGTACGTTTGTGACGTGAATCGATTTATGGGAGAACATGTTTTTTAACTACAATGCTAAGTTTGTTTTTGGGATAAATTCATCCCAACTACGGAACACTCCATTGTGTGTGGTCCGACACACACTTGGCCGGTTTTGGTATTCAAAACATGTACAACTTCTATGCGAGCAAAATGCAGCAGATTTCCGAAATACAATTTCGAATGGGGAGACACGTAATGCATCCCCATAAGCCAGCTAGGTCATAGTTAAAATGAAGCTTATCATAATAAGGACGTTATTATATTCATTTATGAACAATATACAGGGTGGCAGGGACATCGACGCCAAGCCTGTTACCATGGAAAAAAAATGTGATGTTTCATAGAAAAGTGCAATACCTACTACGCGGTCAAAATGTATGGAACAGCTGTTATTTTTTTAATAACCGACGAAAAATTACAACGCGGGGGTGGTCAGAATCATGTACCTACTGAATCCATGGTAACAGGCTTCGCGTCGATGTCCCTGACACCCTGTATAGTCTAACAAAAATGAACAATTTATTTAAACACTTTTATATTCATAGAAAAGTGCAATACCTACGCGGTCAAAATGTATGGAACAGCAGATTTTTTTTTTAATAACCGACGAAAATTTTCAACGCAGGGGGGTTCAGAATCATGTACTGAATCCATGGTAACCGGCTTCGCGTCGATGTCCCTGCCACCCCATATTATTAAAAATAAATAAAATATACTACTACTACTAATGAATATTGTATTTAACCATATAAATTGTAGTACTTTTGTACTAATAAATAAAGCAATTCGTGCGAAAAAAATCCCTAACCATTCCAAAATATTCAAAAATGCACAACGTTAATGTTCAAGTTTTCACTTCTGCCGGCACTCCAGGAGTGCAACCCGTTGTTTTTTTTTTTAATTTTTCTTTGTTAGGTAGACGTGAAAAGAAAAAAAAAGCTTCCAAGTGTGACTCAGACTCGCACGCGAAGTGTTCCGCACCACTGTACAATTATTTTATTTTTATTATTTTGTTGTCATAACTGCAGGTATTACACACTGTGTGAAATGTCTAGCTATTATGGTTCAGAAGATATAGCCCTGTGACAGACAGACGGATAGCGGAACTTTAGTAATTGGGTTCCGTTGGCACCCTTTGGGTACGGAACCCTAAAAAACCGAATAGAAAATCTTTTTATCTTTTACCAGTTTTTGAAATCCAAGTGAATTTTATTGTCTTATTTAGCCAGACAGGCTGGCAATCCCTCGTCTTATTTCTTAATTCAGCATTTAGCAATTAAGCTTCTACATCCAATAATTAATTATCCCACAACAATATTCGTTTTCTCTCACATAAACTTTAATGCAATTTACTCTCAAACAATACAATTTTGAACAATTTGTTTCGAAATTTAAGCGAAATCTAAAGTTGGATAGTTATACAGACCGTAGTTGACGACTGTTGAAGAGTTGACGACTTATGAACAATGCTATGCCAAAATTATAAATGACGGTTTTTGAAAGTGTTAAAAGTTCCTTTACTTAATTTATTTCGCTTATATTTTCCATTTTTAGAAGCCATCAGAATACCGGCTTCAGCGGAATTTGAACATACCTTCTAATTTCCGCTTGCTTTGTTTATTCGCTGTACCGTGGTTTGAAACCGTCAGACATTTTATAATTTCAGCTGAAAATTTTACATGAAAATGCATAGTAGTGTGTAAAATCTTGAGTAGCGTAGCGGTGATGCGTCTAGCTTATCTTTACCCGGGTGTTACTCATATTACATATTCATAACAATAACTTTTACTATTATAATTTTTAAAAGCTGTAATAATTCTAGTACAAAACTAATATCTTTCCATCCCATGTTAGATTGGATTTATTAATAACATACATTTATTTTTAACATAATTATAATACATACATTACACATTTATTATATATATATTTTAAATATCATATTATTATTATTATCATAAATTGGATTTTTTTTATACTCCATTTGAAATAAGATTAGACATTTAAATAAACTTTTTTTACAATCCGTTCAACCGATTTTGACTTCTATTGCGTTGGTGGCAGGACAAATGGAAGCTGCAGTAAACAGTTGGTATTGTAACTACTTTTTTGCTGCCATCCTTATGCCTACGGTTTATAAGTCAACATCGGATAAACGGACTGTAAAAAAAGAGGTTTATTTAAATGTTTATTTAATCTTATTTCAAATAGAGTATAGCTAAATGTGGATGAACAGATATACCTCTGCCTATCCCCTTTCAGAATACAAGCGTATTGTTATGTTATAAAGATATTGTTGATTGAAAGATGACCGATAAGAGCGACACAAAAGACTTATCAGGTTCTCAATCACTTCTCGTTCAGGAGATGGTAAATCCCTAACACTATCTACATAAAGAACGCTATCAGCGCGTTGAATACCCCTGCAAGCTTCATTGATTGACGTACCTGCCTAAAATAGAGTTCTGAAAATAATTTTAACACAGTGGACTTACCTTTCTTTCTATTTTTGACTAATATGTGCATAAACTGGTTTTTATAGTGTCATCAATACCAATAGTGTCTTATTTTCTTATTTTTGCACGACTCGTGCTCTACGATCGAAAATTTTTTTTTGCCCCATTTCTGTAACTGCTTTTATTGTTCCACTCCTGTTAGTACACAGAACCTACTTAATTTATATACCATTGTATAGATGATTAAATGGAGATTAATACTGTACTTTTTAACAATTGATTTAATGCAGCAGAAATGGAAAAAGCATAAAATAGTTGAAAAAAAATTCCTGTCCGTCAATTTATGAACCCTGAAAACATTGTAGCTTGCGATAAAATCAATTAATTGAGTCAATTTTTTTTTTATACATTCGGTTCAGCCGTAGAAGGAACCCTATTGAAAATGGCTCTTTTATTCAAAGTAGTTTAACTATAATTAATAAAATACTAACTAAAATATAATCTTTAACTAAATATTTCCAACCTTTGACTTGAGTTGCCTAGCAACCGCCATGTAAATATCTTTGTCAGTCGTTGACATTACGACTTCATGAAAAGTGATAAATTGTTCATTTTTAAACTATGTTTTGAATTTCTTTTTCGTTTATGAATGAGTGATAAGTATATATGAGGCGTGCACTTTTGGATTTTCCAAACTATTTTTTGTATATATTGGCACCTTATGGCTATATTCATGTATTAAGTTATTATTTCATCGGGCTTTTGTATGTTGTGCTATGTCTTTTGTGTGCACCAAATAAACGATCTTTGGAACTATCTATTAATATAACTGTCAATTCGACACATTTGTCAAATATGACACAATTGTCACATTTTCACGACAGATTGTCACCGGTCATCTTTCACCTGTCAGATTAATTAAATAGACCTCTAATGGTAAGGGATAGTGGACGTTAAGTTTGCATAGCAGAATATGAATGGGACCGTAGATCTCATTCACTCGAGGTTTGAAAACTCATTACCAGCCATCGAGAAACACAAACTCCGACATTGCGTTCCATTCCTTAGCAGTACGCACAACAAACATATTATTTCTGAAACGTTTTATGGTTACTTACAAGTGTCCAGTATTAAAAGCAATCTCTGCTCCAAACAAACAAACAACCAGTTTGCTATTTGAACCACAAAAAAAAACAATAGACTTTGGAAGAGTAACCCAAATATATCTTAGAAACTAGAAACTACCTAGGTAGGTATTAATTTTTGGCACTAATCTGCGCCGTGTCTTACAGACAGCATTACATTGGCACCGGGCCATTACAGATAGCCAGACATTGGATTGCCAGTCATCAAGAAACTATCTGTCCGGACTTAGGAACTACTGATCTAATTTAGCAGCTATTTACTGTGATAGATGTTTCTGTATTACGAAGCTCTGATTTTGTACGAGAATGTGCTTAAAGATTGTGAATTGTATTTTGATTAGTACCTACCTAATTTGCTGAATGATCACCTATCAGAGTATACCTCTATTCTCTACCGGCCTAGGATGGGTAGGTATAGTAAGTGCAGCAGAATACCAGCAAATTATTGGCGACTGAATGTTTGCTCCACGCATTTATGACTGAATGACATATTCAGCAGAATTTCCGTCTCGTGTTTACGCGCTATAATTAAATACATATAAAGAGTCTTCTTAAATGCATTCACTGACAGATAACTCACATCCTAATATGTTGGGTCTAGAATCATGAAAGCACAAGAGTGCCTTATGTAACGAAAGTAAGAACTAAGAAACGATTTTTGAAAATTCATTCCAGGGGTGAAATAGAGGATTCAAGATTGTATGTAACTTCGTAATTTTTTTTTACCGATGGGAAATCTCAACAGGTACACATGGCTTGTCAAACAATAAGCCACAAAATGTTTGCTAGCGCGTATTAGGGTCTTTAATACTCGTCTAATGGCCTCCATAGAAAAGGGAGGATCATCCGACAAGACGGGTGTTGTGTTTTGATAGACTTCGGACGACGATTGTTGGTTGTATATAAGCGAGACGCAGTGAACGCTACTTGTGCGATGCAGGATTTTGCGTGTTGACAGTGTGATACTTAGTTCGCATCTAGCAATGTAAATACCGTCTTTTTTTTTTTTTTTTTGACTAGGGCATCTCGCAGGTTACCACTAAGGTACTCGCTGCTTAACCGGACTTTCCTGTGGCTGCCTTAAGCTCCTAAAAGAACTCAAAGCCTCCAGCCAGGGGCATACAAACTAAGCTAATTAAAACTAGGCGAACGCTCGCGCGAGTACCCCACGCGAGGGCACCCCCTGTGGGGTACGAACCTCGGCTTAGGGCGTTCGCTGGGGGGAGGACAGCAAGAGGGACAGGCTGGATCAAGGATAGATCATTATTATTATCAGGGGAGTTTAAAGCTACAGGCTCAGCAAAAACGCGGGCTGGCGCATCGTTATCGAGCAAGGATCGGGGGGGAGTATCATTTACTCGGGTGGGTCGCGGTCGCGGACCTCTACGGCGAGGTCTGAAATTGTGTCGGTGTGTTTTGTGAACTGTACTTGTGGCCCTACTGCTCTCCTGGAGGAGAGTTATGGGGTCATCTGGGTCTAAGAGGATATGTCTAGGGCGACGGGCCTTACTGACTTGATTATTGGACGGGACATAGCTAGCTGCTTTGACTATTAGGGGATTCCTATGTTTGACTGCGGAGTCAAAGTACCGCTTGGACATACGTTTAAGGAACTGATGAATTGTGGGGATTTTAAGGTCGAGATGGAGGATCTCGTTCCTAACGAACCAGGGGGCTCCCGTGGCCCTACGAAGGACACGGTTCTGTAAGGCTTGCAACCTATGGATCGTACGGGGATTCGCGTGGGCAAATACGGTTCCCGCATAGGTCATGATGGGCCTAATACACGCGGTATAGATGCGCAATTTGCACTTAAGTGGCAATTTGCTGCGTGCATTCATTAAACTAAAGAGTCTACCTAGAGCGAAGGAGGCTCGTGAGCGAACCGCCTTCACGTGATCTGCGAAAGTGAGATGATGGTCCAGGATTACACCTAAGTATTTGGCTCGCTTCTCCCAGGCGATCGGCTTGCCAAACATGGTGACTGGACTAGGAAGGATGGGCCTACGGCGCGGCTTTGAAAAATAGACCGCCTGACTTTTGTCGGGATTGACCTCGATTCTCCATAACTTAAACCAGGCGCCAAGGTTATTGACGGCCTTTTGTAAGTTAAGGATCATCTGGTTGGAACTTTGCCCGCTGCAGTATATGGCCGTATCGTCTGCGAACAGAGCCAACTGACACTTTATACTATTTGGGATGTCACTGGTGAACAGTGTGAAAATGAGGGGAGATAGTACTGAGCCCTGAGGGACTCCTGCGCGAATGAGACGGGGGGAGGATAACGCTCCTTCGATACGATAGCGAAAGGTGCGATTTGACAAAAAGTCCCGTAAGATGAGTACGAGACGATCTGGCACACCGAGCTGGTATAGCTTGTATATTAAGCCATTGTGCCAGACTTTGTCAAACGCCTTTGCTATGTCGAAGAAGATAGCACCGGTCGTGAGACCACGATAGAAACCAGCGCTAACGTGTTCCACGATCCGGTGGACCTGATGCACGCTAGAGTGCTGAGTTCGAAAGCCGAACTGCTCGTTGGGAATGAGGCCCTTGGTCTCAGCATAGTCTCTGAGTCGCTTATAAATAAGTCTCTCATAGATTTTTGCCATTACCTTGAGCAAACTAATGGGGCGATAGCTGGAGGGATCTGACTTGGGTTTACCGGGTTTGGGGATACCTATGACTATAGCTTCTTTCCAAGCCTGCGGAAAGATATTGTTACTAAGAGCAGCATTGAAGATGGTGCACATTAGTAGTATGAGATGAGTGGGAAAGAGTTGGACCACCCTATTGGTGATTCCATCTGAACCGGGGGCTTTGCGAGTTTTAAGACCCTTTATGATATCTTGGACTTCGTCAGGAGTGACGGGGGCCAGAGGATTATCAGGGTCTTCTACGGGGGGCAGAGAGGTTCTGCGTTCTACTTCCGCATTGACCTTGTTGAGTTGAGTTTGGTCTACGGGTAGGAGGCTAGGGGAGCATTGCGCTTCGAGACTGTCGGCTAGGCATTCCGCTTTGTCGATGACATCGAAGGCGATAGAACTATCGGGACGAACTAAAGGGGGCATAGATGCTTCTTGTCGGGATTTGAGTTTCCTCTGAAGTTCCCAGAAGGCTTGGTGATTGGGAGTGAGTTCGCTCAGAGTCTTATCCCAGCTCGCGTTACGCAGCTCCTGCACACGTGTCCTTACAGATCTCTGTAAGTAGTGCATGTGGGCTTTGTTAGCGGCGCAGGGAAAGTTATCGTAGGCACGAGTGGCCGCGTTCTTCTCAGTCATCAAAGCACGCACATCGTCCGGGAGGTCAAAGCAATGGGGGTCCATTGCTGGGACTTCCCTTGAACAGTTGTTCAGGACGTTTTGTACGTGTTCGGTGAGTGAGTCGATCGCGGCCGTCGTGTCTGCGACTGAGTCGAACTGGTCTGGGATTGATTCTAATAGGGGGGACATGGGTTTCAGCTGTTCGCCTACTTTCCTCCAGTCCGTGACCCTTTTGGTAACGAGGGGTTGATTGGGGTCGTTGGGGTGACCTATGCGGGAAGCCATTTTAATTACTACAGGACGGTGGTCAGAGGTAAGCTCTGACGCCGTTTCGATAGAGACTAATCTGAGATTGACGTTCTTAAGGAGCGCCACGTCTAGGACATCCGGAGTCCAATTAGGATCGTGAGGGAAGTGAGTAGGTGACATCGGACCGATGATGTCAAAGTTAAGGGAGGAGGTGAGGTCGAACAAGTGTTGACCTCTGTTGTTAGTCTGAACGCTATTCCAAGAGGGATGCTTTGCATTGAGATCGCCCGCTATGATAACGGAGTCACTCATGTCTAAAAGGATTTTTAAATCGTTAGCTATAGGTTGAAAACTCTCTGAAGGAGATCGCGGTGGGATATACACCGAGACTATAGTAATCGGCTGATGGCCAGTCATGCCTAGGCGGCACATAGAGACTTCGAGTCTGGAAAGGGGTAAATACCGTCACAGTATTTTCCCTTACTACATATTCTATCATATCACTCTACTCTCAGCTTGCTCGACGCATTTTATTTTGGAAAGGAGTTTTGGTGTCAGTTCCGGAACGGAATCGGTCGGAATACTGTCATTGTTTTATCGCATACAGCGTGAAACTATTTTATCGGAGGGAAAGCGTATTGATATCGGTTCAATATGACCATAGAAGTGTGTACTTGCGTAATGAATAACAATTGTTTTAAAAATTGTCCTAAAGGTACCATTCTGTAGCCGACCGCAGGCGACAGCAGCTGGCGACGTGTCGTCGCGACACAACTGGTGTCTATGTATTTCTATGAAACCGTGTCGCTAGCTATGGAAGGTATTTATGTAGTAGTGGGCGAGCATAGGCTCACCCCCTCTTACATGCATAATTTCTCAGTAGTAGCCCGGACTCTGGATTTGTACCCGATTGATTGCTATACAACGAGTGAGTCATAAACTGGGTACTAAATCAGACTCCGTTCTGCTACAGAGAAATTTCCGACGGTTAAACCCAATAACAATTTGCCCGACCCGGGTATCGAACCCAGAACCTCATGCTCAGTACTAGCGATTGCGACCACTAAACCAAAGAGACAGTTAATTTTATTAACCTAAATTAAAAGCAGAGTAACCATTACCTATTAGGTACCTATTAAACTGAGTCCATAAATATCTACAACCTAAAGTTTTTAACTCTCAAATTCGTTAAAACTCCCAGATCATCAACAGCTGTAGCTCTTTTTATGGCAGCTAGGGGGCAGGTTATTACTGCAGTTGGGTAGAAACACCCAAAAGATACGGCACTCTTTTGAACGCCTATTGACGCAGACAGGTGCGTTGTTCAGTTGTTCTCAAACTTTTTCAAAGATAAACTTCGCAGACAGTGCGGTATCAGTGCGTTTCACTTTTTTTTTTACCTTCATTTGCATTTTCTGTGCAAAGAGGGCTTTTGTGTTTTGTTTTGATAGTGAGTTTTATTATTTTGTGAAATTGTTTAAAATCGATGGGAGTATGTTTGCTTGGTCGAAGTAGACCTCGGCTGTAATTATTTTCAATTAAGTTTTATAAAATAAACTGTGTATTTTAATTTGCTATACCTACTCACTTTGATAATTTAAGAACATTTCTAGCTGCGAGACCAGTGGTGGCCCAGTGGTAACAGCCGCAACTTCCGAGTCCGCTAGTTCGAACCCAAGTACCTATTTTACTTTGTGTAAATTATTTCATCACCACTGCTCTCAAAACGGCGAAGGCAAATATCGTGAGGAAAACCCGTATGTCCCAGAACCAAAAATTCGAAGGCATGTAACATCCGTCAACGCGCACTAGGATTGCGTGGTGGATTATGGCCCACTCCCTCTCACAGACAGGAGGCCTGTGTCCCAACAGTGGGAACATTATAGGCTTAGCTTATGCATATGCATTAGCTAAACCTACAATATTCCCACTGCTGGGACACCGGCCTCCTGTCTGTTAGCAGCTAGCTGCTAAAGAATCTTTGTTAAAAACATGTTTGCTGTAAAAATAAGACTTGCAAAATATTCAAGTATAATTTATTTTCAGCTATGTTTAGGATTTTAAGACGCAGGTGTATGCCAGTGACCTTGAGTGGTTAGCTTGCGTGTTCTGTACTGAGCTCACGCAACGCGTCGTACGTCCAGCCAGTAATAGGACTCGCTCATCAAGGAGCGCTGTCACCAATTTGACGCATTATTAATTTATTATACATAAAACAAAAGGTATTTTAATAAAAACACGTATACTGTATGATTAATATTTTAATTATCCTTAAATGGTGAAGGTTTAAGAAAAATACGCTTGATAGCTTTAACGTAATTTTCAGTTTTTTATCCGCCTTAGACATAACTTTACAAATTAATTTCACTATGTAATATAAACATAATCTAAAATATTCGTATATTAAGTTATTAAGAAAATACTTTTATTCCAAATCATTAACACTACTCGATAGACGCAATTTTCAGTATAAAATCATTAAAAGTAGGCAGTCGCTTTAATCCATGAATCACTGTTCTTTCATCTACAGCACATACTATTTGCATTGAACTCAAACAATGTAGATTAATATTATCAGCATTTATAAACAATAATGTGCGTGTTTTTTAAAATAAATATAACAATAATATTTACTATAAGAATTGATCTTGTTTTTGATCAATTGATATGTAAATATTATTGCTATTAAATACTTGAGAGTACAGTAAGCCTCAAAAAGATGTATGTACATCGACAAGAAAGTAATTGATGAATGAAAGGCAATTGCATGCAGCTGAGATGAGAATGCTAAGAGGTATAATGTGGTCTTACACGAATGGATAAAATAAGAAATGATTACATAAGAGAAAGTCTGAAAGTGGCACCGGTGACTTAAAAGTTGTGTGGAAATCGGTTGTGCCCATAGAGCATGTGATGCGGAGGAATGGGGAAAATGTCGTGAGGAAAGTTTTGAGTATGTCGATAGATAAAAGAGTAGGAGAAGACCAAAGAAACAATGGATGGACTATGTGAATGATGATATGACTAAAAAAGAAAGACGTGGTGACTATCGTGACGACGACTCATAGAGAAGTATGGAAGAAAGGGACATGTTGCGCTGACCCCGAATAAATTGGGATGAGAGCAGGAGAATGATGAATTATCTTTAATCTTTGTTCAATAATATTGTGATAATATGTAGACACAAATCATTTTATTACACATTGGTTACTTACATGCAATATTTAATTGGGCGATGGCCGATGGGGCCGAACGGTTCTGGAATGATGACCGCGTATCGGAAGACGTCACAGTAATTCGCTTCATGCGGGACGTACAGAATGAGTCGCAGACGCGGAGTTTGGGGGAGGCATATGTCCAGCAGTGGACGTCTTTCGGCTGAAATGATAATGATGATGATGAATATTTAATTTATTGGCAATAAAACAGTAATACAAGACTGCCTTACCCTTAGGTTGTACAGAACTTGTCACTAAAAGGCGCCGATATTTATAATTTTCTCCGGACCCTATTTCTAAGGCTTCACTATCCGTATGTCCGTCACAGGGCTATACCTTTTGAAACGTAATAGGTAGACACTTCAAATTTTTACAGAATGTGTACTACTGTGGCCGCTTTAACTATAAAATAATAGTATATTATGCAACTAATGAATAAAGGACGGATTTAAAGCGAGGGCCATAGATGAATCACGATCAAGTGAAGGATTCTAACGACTGAATCACGACCGTAGGGAGTGATTCATGATGATTGAATCACGAGCGCAGCGAGTGATTCAAGTGTTAGAATCCTGAGCGACGCGAGTGATTCATGGCATGGATATAAATCCGTTTTATTCAAGAGTTGCATACTATACTTTATACCATGACAACGAGAAAAGCGAAAATAGACAATTAATAAAAGGTTAACACGTTCAGTGTCGGGAGCCCTCCTGGAGGATTCACCTAGTTGGATATGGGATGCCGGGAGCCCTCGCGGAGGGCTCATTTTAAATGTAGACGTTCAGTGTCGGGAGCCCTCTTGGAGGATTCACCTACTTGGATATGGGATGCCGGGAGCCCTCGCGGAGGGCTCATTTTAAATGTAGACGTTCAGTGTCGGGAGCCATCCTGGAGGGTTCTCCTAATTGGATATGGGATGCCGGGAGCCCTCGCGGAGGGCTCATTTTAAATGTAGACGTTCAGTGTCGGGAACCCTCCTGGAGGGTTCACCTACTTGGATATGGGATGCCGGGAGCCCTCGCGGAGGGCTCATTTTAAACGTAGAAGTTCAGTGTCGGGAGCCCTCCTGGAGGGTTCGCCTACTTGGATATGGGATACCGGGAGCCCTCGCGGAGGGCTCATTTTAAATGTAGACGTTCAATGGTGGGAGCCCTCCTGGAGGGTTCACCTAGTCGCATATGGTATGCCGGGAGCCCTCGCCGAAGGCTCATTTTAAATGAAGGTTTTTCTTAGCGAATACAGATTATAAACCGTGAAAATAAAATCTGATGTATATTTTAACAAAACGTAATGCCGGCAACCCTCCCGGAGGTTTCACATTCATTTCAACTACGAATAATAAAAGTCGTAGACTTCCAATATGTATGGCGGCATGGCGTATGAGTTCTATGAAAATGGTTGGTGTCGAAAGTGTTAAGGAGGTTGTATAGCATTGAGATGGCGGTCGAATATATTGACGTGTTCTAAATTCAAACACCAAAATAGTGATTAAAAGAGCTTTTTATTCACTGTTTTCAGTGAATAAAATAAGCTTTTTAGAAGGGGAATGGTATAATAGTATATTATGCAACTAATGAATAAAGGACGGATTTAAAGCGAATGCGAGAGAATGACTACGAGAAAAAGAAAGATTTAAGCGCAAAAAGGACATTTAATAAAAGGTTAACACGTTCAGTGTCGGGAGCCCTCCTGGAGGGTTCACCTACTTGGATATGGGATGTTGGGAGCCCTCGCGGAGGGCTCATTTTAAATGTAGACATTCAGTGTCGGGACCCCCCTAGAGGGTTCACCCACTTGGATATGGGATGTCGGGAACCCTCGCGGAGGGTTCATTTTAAATGTAGACATTCAGTGTCGGGAGCCCTCCTGGAGGGTTCACCTACTTGGATATGGGATGTCGGGAGCCCTAGCGGAGGGCTCATTTTAAATGTAGACGTTCAGTATCGGGAGCCCTCCTGGAGGGTTCACCTACTTGGATATGGAATGCCGGGAACCCTCGCGGAGGGCTCATTTTAAATGTAGACGTTTAGTGTCCGGAGCCCTCCTGGAGGGTTCACCTACTTGGGTATGGGATGCCAGGAGCCCTCGTGGACGTTAGAAGTGAAACCTCCCGGAGGTTTCACTTCCAACTACGAATAATAAAAGTCATAGACTTTTATGGCGGAATGATGAGTTATGAGTTCTATGAAAATGGGTGGAGTCGAAAGTGTTAAGGAGGTTGTATAGCATTGAGATAGAGGTCGAATACATTGGTGTGTTCTAAATTCAAACACCAAAATAGTGATTAAAAGAGCTTTTTATTCACTGTTTTCAGTGAATAAAATAAGCTTTTTAGAGGGGGAATGGTATAAAATAAATTTAGTGGTAAATATTGTCCGGTGGTACGCAACCCTATATTCTTGTACGAGTCCGACTCGCACTTGGCCGCTTTTTTTATTCTGTGTAGCCCATGGAGACTATTTGTAATTTCTTATTCATTTATGAAAACAGTTAAAATACAATCGTCTAGGATTTGTAGTGAAAATTCAACCTGAAAATCTAATTCCAAACTAACTTTCAATGAAGTTTCAGTCACGTTTATTCCATCATTTTAATTCCCGACAAGAAACCTTATTTTTCACGTTAAAATTTCTTTGGAAACTGGCCCGAATTCTTTGAATGATTGCCATTGTAACTTGGAACAATGAAGAAAGCTCGAAAAAGTTTACAATCAACCGTGATGTGATTGTTTAAGTACGCGATACGAACAACTTTTTTTTTTTTCGTATTCCATTTTATCGCGAAAAAATCTCGAATGATTTCTCTGTTAATGAGAGTCGGTTACAATTTTGTTGAAAGACGACAAATGGAAACGTTAAAATATCGTGATTCATGTTATTTTTTTTTGGGAATTAAAAATGTGATTATAATTTTGTTTGTGATTATGTTTTGTTTAGATTTTTGATGTAGAAACGTTTGGTGGAGGCCTATGTCCAGAAATAGACTTGTTTCGGCTGAAATGACAATTATGATGGTGATGACTGTTTTTTTCCTAGTTTCTGGTGTTGACGACATTTACTGAAAATGCTTAGGTACACATCGTGTTAAAATATTAACTAGAAAGCAAGGTTAGTTCTTAGGGTGACTGCTTATGATCCTAGACCATGTTTAATATAGTCAATGGTGCAAGTTCTTTTAGGTAATTAAATAATTTATTTTTAAAAGGTAATTTGATTGTTCCATCACACATTTTATTAATTTTGAAATCGCTTCCCTATACCGTTGAAAAATTATTTTACAACTAATTATTTTTTACACTTGGTACTCATTATTTTAATTGAGTACCAAGTGTAAATAATTAGTTGTGTAAAAATTGTGTATCATCATTATCATCATCATTTCAACCGAAAGTCGTCCAATGCTAGACATAGGCCTCCCCCAAGCACCGCCACTTCGACCGATTCTGTGCTTCCCGCATCCAGCGGATTCCTGCGGCCTTTACAAGGTCATCGGTCCATCTTGTGGGAGGCCTTCCAACGCTACGTCTTCTGGTACGCAAAATTGAGTATAATTAATTGAATTAATTAAACAACTAACTATACAAATAAATACAAAATCACAAACAAAAGGACACTAGGCGTCGAAGTACTCGTCCATATATTCCCTATTATGGACTACTCACACTTATTCAGCTCCATTCACGTTTCGCTGAACGATTTTTTCTTTCAGTTCTGATTCTATCAGCCGCGTACAGCTGAACGCGGCAGAACAGCGCCGAACCCTATCTATAGCCCTCGCATGATAATAACACATTCGTCCTCATTTTATACTTGTTTGTCGCGAAAGCTGTTTAGACGCGGAAAACTGAACAGATGCGTACGCGTCTCCATACGAAATCGCTGTTTTCTATGAGCATAAACTGAATAGAGCTGAATAAGTGTGAGTAGTTCCTTAGCGCAACCCTATCGATATTATTTTATAATTTTTTACACTAACTATTATTTTATTAAACCAGGGAATTACCCAGACATAATTAGTCTAAAAAGAAACATACCTGTCTACAAGAAAATACCTGAAATCCTTTACTCAATGCAATTAATCCTTTTCAATTAACTTTTTTTTATCTGTCTTCACCACAATTCCATTAACTGTTCTTCAATCCTTAGCAAATCGTTTGTGGTTTATTGGTAGTGCTAATCTTGAGTCTCCTTCTACTTCAGAGCTGTCAGTTGCATAACACTACTCGGTGATTGGTGCAAGTGTACATTGTAGTTAACTGCTTCGGCTATGCTCCGAATTTTAGTGCCATCATTACGACATTTTGATTATTTATTATGACTAAACCTTAATTATTATTGGGAAATTAATAGAACAGTGTTGTGGCCCCGACTTACAACTTAGGTATAGGTCGTGGGTTCGAACATAGGTAAATAATTTCATCACCAGTGCTCTCAAAACGGTGAAGGAAAACATTTTGAGGAAACCGGCCGGCTTGTCCTAGAACCAAAAATTGTAAAACATATGACATCTACCAACCTGTACTGGGCCCGCGTGGTAGATTATAGCCCACTCCCTCTCAAAGAGAGGACACCTATGTCCCAGCAGTGGGAACATTATTGGCTGATTATGATGATTGGGAAATTATGTAGGTTTACTAAATAGTGGGTATTATTTATTTATTATTTTTTTTTTTTGGTGGGTATGTACCTATTGGGTAAAATTCGACAAGTACCAAGAACAAAACAAAATTTATGTAACATGAATTAAATACCCGTCTTTGTCATTTTAATTTCAATGAAGTAAAGAGCGCAACAGGCTATTGTACAATAATTTTAATAACTACATTAAGTTAGACATTTTCGACTGGTAAACTGATCAACAATAATTTCATTTCATTTCATTTCACTACCTTAAAATATAAAATATGAATGGAGGTAATAAAAATAATTCGAGTTTTTATGTCCTCAAATTAGTACCTACTGAAAAACAAAATGCTTTTATTAAACAACAAAGAGCCTCGCAGTAAAAAAAAGCGTGATGGTTTTATTTTCAATGGACGTTGATTTCAAGCGAGTGACATGCATTGTATGGGCATAAAACAAATAACGAAATACCTACTCATCGTCGAATATTATTAAAACAATGTTGAGGTGCGAAATTATAATATAATTAATGTCAAACACAAAATAATGTTTTTGACTTAAAGCGAAAAGAATAAATTAACATCTACGTGTATGCAAACAATTCTGAACAATAATAACCTTCGATACAAAATAATACTTAGGTACATACATAATTCTCAGAAGATAACATACCTACTTGTTTAATTTCTTATGCGAGTTACATCAAGCTGAACGATTTAGAAGCAAGCGAGAGGTCGTCAGTTCGGTCTCCAACAAGTGCACTCTGCACTAGGGACAATATTTTACTGACAATAAATTAATAATGAATATGAACCCACTCCATGACACCAGATAGGAACTTTACCTAACCAAAGGCAGATTTTTACTACGCCAGATATATCCGAGAAATAATTGTGAATTTTTGACAGTTTTTCCAATACAAAAACTGTCAGATGTCAATTTTATTCCACGGATAAAAGATATCTAGCGCTAGAAAAATCAAAGTTGAAAAGATTTTATACAAACAAAAGCATAGTATTTTAATCGTTTTCTTTTTTTAAAGATTAATTTTATTATAAGCTTCATAATTTTATGATCACTATTAAAAGTGTTCCATTCTAAAACAACGAAGTTGAAAATGGACCCCTTATAGGAATAAGGGGTTCATTTTTACCTTTTGATGTAAGGAACCTCAAAAATAGCTTTTCTTGTTCACCTTCCAAATCTCCTCTACCAAAATTCGGACCGCACCTTACTGAAGTCGTCTAGCTTGCACCAATAATTGTAGATCAATGAATAGGTCAAGCCCAGGATAGCTGACGTCACAGCTCCGGGAGAGGGTGTGGGATTGTTGACACACTCGTGCTGACTCGTCTTGTGCACTTACTTAGTAATTTATGTTAGCTGTGTCGTGTGTGTGCAATCTGCATAAATGTCGGTGTCGGTGGTCTACGGGTTTTCAGTTTACAGGTTAAGTTTCAGCGATGGGGCTTCTTGATGAGGTCACAAAATTTTTCCTTAATTTTACTACCAAACCAGTAATCGATGACGTTGCGAGGTTAAATATTATAAATTTTTTGTGGTAAAAACATCACTTCATTTTCAGAATATTAGGTATTTAAATTAATAGACAACGGTATTCGGAGTAACTAGATTTCCAATAAACAGTTTTCAAGATTCAAGTTACTAAAGAAACTAAGTCTTTCACAATGTTCACTTGAAGTCTGGAGTGCGTCTGTTATTAGATTTCTCTTATCGCTTCAAAACAATATTAAGGCATAACCACTTAATAAACTTCGTCGAAGTACATTTTAAATACTAGCTATCTGTTGTTTTCAGGGGTGTACTCAGTTCTGTAAAACTTGTGCTTTTATATTTCGAACAAAAGCGCTGGTAATAACTCCCCTCCTTACTTCGGGCATAGACAACTGAAACAACTCCATAGACTTCTTGGACGAAGTCCATTGACGAAGGTGTGTAGTTTTGGAAACTTTTTAAAGGAAAAACTTTTGTCTACCGCTCGGAAAGTAGTCCTTATAAAGAAATCCTTTGATGTATGTAGGTACACGGCTTTATTTATATAATTTGTTGTTTTAATAACTGCGCATTGTTTAACAAAGATAGCACTATTGAAAGTGAAGGAAAATATTTTTTTATTTATAATCTAATCTAAGAAGGGTTTAAAAGAATTAATATAGTGTCGATTCTTAATTTGATAATGCGAAAAGTAGTATTGATTATATGCTCCATAATGTTTGTTTTGCACTTTATCAAATCTTATGTTATTAAACACTTGAATCGTTCAGATTCCAATTTGTTAGTAATGTGTCTGTGTGTATTTTTTCTTTGTTTTAGATATGGAAAAATATTAAGTAAGTAATGCAATTAAAAGTCACCTTTTGGATTTTTTTTTACTGACGTATATTTATTTATTTACTGACGAATATATTTTGAGCAGTTTTTTTGTGCAGTGGTGGCCTAGTGGTAACGACCCCGACTTACGAGTTGTAGGTCGTGGGTTCGAGCCCAAGCAGGCGCTTTACTTTGTGTAAATCATTTCATCACCACTCCTCTCAAAACGGTGAAGGAAAATATCGTGAGGAAACCGGCATGTCTCAGAACCAAACATTCCAAGACATGTGACATCTACCAACCCGCACTGAGCCCGCGTGGTAGGTTACAGCCCACTCCCTCTCACAGAGAGGAGGCCTATTTATTTAACTCAAATATATTGATTTTAAACAAAATAAAGATACTTCATCATCATCATGTTATGCCTATTAATGTTCCCACTGCTGGGACACAGGCCTCCCCTCAGTGAGAGGGAGAGGGCCGTAATCCACCACGCGGGCCCAGTGCTGGCCAATCCAATTCTTAAAATAACGATGCATCTAAAATTGTTTCATGTGCTTTTCAGTTTTTTTTTTTTACATAAAAAGTAAGTTTAAAAACTAAAACCCGACTACTGAAAAATCACGCTCTAAAAAGTATGAAACAAGAAAATATTTCGGACAGAAATCAAGACATAGGTACAAAAATGGTCAAAGTAAAGCCGTAGTCGCATGCCTGTCGCCTGCAAAATTATAATGGCATGCGACTACGGCTTTACTTTGACCATTTTTTCTTATTATACAGATTAATCACGATTCTTGTGGTCAAAACCTACGTCATCACAGTAGCTATGTTAAAACAATTTCCAATTCCAAGTTCCAACTAGCGTACTTATTTCTATGAAAGGCATGAACACAGCAACATCAATGCATTTTATTAACAATTCAATGTATCATAAAGTAGTGGTTGTACAGTAAAAGTTGGGAACACCCGTAATATCCGAGTGTGTTGGAGACGTAACGTTATTGCGTTATAAAACTATAAGAATCCCTTGTGAGTGCACTTGGAGTTGAGTTTAACTTGTGAACGATCCGCAAGTATGAACCGGACCTGAGTACCACGTTTTGAGTTGTTTGCCAACTACAAGATGTGAATTTATTGGATATTTTTTATTAGAAATGCTTCAATTGTTTATTTCTTCTTCAATTGTTTCTCATATCGGAGCTGCATTGGTACATTTATTTTCGTTGGATCCCAGTTTTAGATCCCATTTTTTAGATATTAACGAGGGGTCCCATTTGCTATTTCCATTGAATCCCATGTAATGACAACATGTGTACTTTCCAGAAGAATAGTAGGGGAGCTTTTGAACAATATGACAATCATTATTATAAATCAGATCAGATTGCCTCGTTCGTCTAGTGGTTCCAGGCATGAGATCCTGGGTTCGATTCTCAGGTCGGGCAAAGTGGTATTGGGATTTCAATCTGGAATATATCAGTAGCAGCCCGGAGTGTGGATTTCTTCCCGGTTGGTAGGTTTGCCCCCTCATACATGCGACTTAAACATGGCTGGCAAAATGCGGATGTATTATAGGTACACCTCTGCATGACCCTTCGGGGAATATAGGCGTGATGTTATTATTATTATTAATCAGAGCGAAAAGTGATAGCTGTGTTATAAATGAAATCATTCATCATCATCGTTTTTAGATTGCAGATTAAAGTACCACTAACAAGCCCTTAACAAGTGTAATTAATATAAGCAAAGTAAGTTACACTTTTGAAAATGCACTAATGAAAGTTACGGCCTATGTGAAACTAGCATATATACAGGTTGGATTTTTGAGATGGGGCATTAAGGTGGGCACACAACATTTTTATTAAGTATAGCTAACTTAATAAAAAAGTTGTCTGTAGTGATACCTGCGGTCAAAGCTTAGCTCCTCCACTATTAGATGATCCGTTCGAGTTATGTTTCTTACGACTATAAATAATAGCGCTTTATTGAACTAGAATTTAGGGTGATTATGCTATTATTACTCCTCGTGGCTAAGTAGTAACAAGCCGCACAGATCGATCCATCAGGTTAAGCTACGCTTGCCGGGGTTGGTCAGTGGATGGGTGACCATCTTTACATACCGAGACTCCTCCGTGCCTCGGAAAGCACGTTAAGCCGTTGGTCCCGGCTGTCATTTGTGGATCTTTGACAGTCGTTACGAGTCGTCAGAAGCCCGAAAGTCTGACACCAGTCTTACCAAGGGGTACCGTATTACCCAGTTACTGGGTTGTGGAGGTCAGATAGGCAGTCGCTCCATGTAAAATACTGGTATTCAGCTGCATCCGGTTACACTGGAAGCCGACCCCAAGATAGTTGGGAAAAAGGCTAGGAAGATTGATATGCTATTATTACTCCTAAATACACATAAATATACATAAACTCGCACCTTGTTCCCATGGCGTAGGCAGAAACTAAAGAACGCCACCTGCTACGATCCTAACGTATTTCTTATCTGGTCATACACGCACGCCGCTGCGAGTGCTACGCACCTGACCAGGTGAAGAGGCCTCCTCAGAGGGCGTCCCCTTCCGGCGTTTCCTATCACATCTGCCTTGTAAATACCTTTTGTTAGTTGCTTTTCACTCATCCTCTCAACATGACCAAACCATCTAAGCATACTCTTTTTAATTTTACTATGATTTCTTCTTTTAAATCGCATTAAGAGCCCGGCAAACACGGCTCGCAACTGCAAGTAGAGATGGGAGGAAAATGCGTTTGAAATATTGTCATCTTGGTTCTGTTGTATTGTTGTGTTGTTGTTGTGTCTGTTGTGTGTTATGTGTGTTGTTAGCGTTGTTACTAGCTATCGGAATTTATGATAAATTTGGATGTGGTCCGTAATACCAAAAATGATAAATGAAAACTTAATAATCTTTCATATTTTTTCCTATACTTTGTAACTTGATAATATAAGCTATGCTTCTGCAGAAACAATATTCCAAATATTGTTGTTTATAATACAGAAAAAACAGTATAAAAACATGTCATTTAGCTGTAAAAATAAGCGAAATTCAATTCGCTTAAACTTCATTTAGGTAAGTTTTTTGGAAAAAAAAAAATGTACGAGCCTAGATAAATACTATCTAAATCCGAATATTAACCTAATATGATGGAAATATGCTCAAATTGCAAATGATTTAGGTATTACGTTTGTATGGACAATTCAACGGTCGCCGCGGTCTTAACTGCATACCAACTAATAAAGGAATTATAGAAAAAATACGTGTAATAGATAGTTACTCTCAAAACAACCCCGCTTCCCCCCCCCCCAGACCGTTTTGTTTTGAGGGTTTTGTCTGTGATCATGATCAAGCTTAAAAAAAATATTATTCAACAGAACGTTGTATTTTCTACTGTAATTACCTACTCAAAAACAAAATATTGCCTGTGATGTTAAAAAGGGTTATACAAGCTGATTGAGTCCGTTGGCTACTTATTTAATAGTGAATTCAATTTTATTTGATATTTTATTAAAATAATGCTACTTAATATTCAGATTTTAGAAATATTTACACAGTCTAGTGTTTTGATTCAACAACAATAAACAATTAATTTTGAAGTACTGAAATTATTTTCGTATTTAATTTATGAAGTTTTCATGCATTTACTTATTTCAATTGTGGTGGGCGGCGATCACAACAAACAATGTTTTTGATAGAAAAGCAAGAGAAAGTGTAGTGTTCTTCTAATTTTATTTGGATAAATTAAAATGTTGATCAGAGTTCATGCACCTCCGTAGGTGAAAATTAAATGAACGGACAAGGTAGGTAGGTACATGCCTAGGCAAATTTCTAACAGTCTTTATTTTTTTCTATCGCTGCATATTTTCTACACATGCCTGTACATACATGTTAATACGTTGAAAATTAACATATTTACAAAAACTAATTTATAAAGTATTAGATAACTTTCATTATTGTAAATGTTTTTTTTTTCAGTTAATTTTAATAACGGTCTGGCAGTTTGAGTACTTTATGCGGCCTACCCAAATGTCTTTTCTTTAGTATTGTTCATCGAGTCGTTGAGCTTCTTAAGTTCTGAGTTGAGCTACACGATTGCAGACAAATGCTTGAACTGACTGGACAGGTCCACTCAAATCTGTGCGGTTCTTTCCTCAAAATACCATTTCAGACACTAATCAACATGGTCCTCTTATGGCCTGACCAATATTATGTCTGGGCTTTAAAAGAGACTGACCTTTGAGTTTGGTTCGCCATTTCTTCTCAGGGTCAGATAGAAACCGTAATTTTAATAACTTAAGTTATAAATATTTATATTCATCGGGTCAGCTCAATATCTGTAATCGATAGAAAATGTTGACTCCACCTAACTTAATTTTAATATGACGTGTTAAAGTGGTTACGGTATCCTATCAGAATAAACAATTTAATTTAATTTCAAATAAAAGACAGCACTCCAAATACCGTAACTCGATTACATCAATAGCTACTAATCCTGTCACTAAGTCGATTGAATTGACAAACACACTGGCTCCAATCTGCATAGATACCTCAAAAGGGAGGGAGGTAACGGAATCTTATTGAACTAACTATTAAGACCGATGTACACGAGTTTACTATTCAGAAGAGTATGCCTTCTGAAATTTAGTACCTAGGTACTAAGAGTGAGTACTAATGAGTGTGTGTTGCCAGGCACTCGATTAATGTTAACCCAAGGTTAACTACTTACTTAGATATTAATACAAGTAGACAAAAAAGTATTTACCAAACAAAATACAAAAATGTGACTGTAATAAAACACTCTACTAACTACACAACACAGTCTAGAAGTTTCATTGCCTCCGGAAAGGCACCAGAATTGGCGGAGTAATCCCGTAACAAAAATACAAAAAAAAAACATACAGACGAATTGAGAACCTCCTGCTTTTTGAAGTCGGTTAAAAATTAGAGCTTAAAATTGTATGCAATTAACTGCCGAGTTATGTTATCCAAAGCTTTCCCAGATGTAGAAAAAAAAACACAATGTTTTTTTTCTGATTTCCAAAATCTCAATTTCAAAAAGACGTTACACACTCCACTAAACACTGGAACCGTCTAAATCTAACTAACACTTACATGTAGTGTGTTTACGCTTCAATCCTGATCCATGGGATTAACAATAGTCTATTAATTTAGTGCAACGCTGGTCTCAGATGGTGTGAACCGACCGTCCATTACTCGCAAAGCTGAGGATAACTCTATAATATTGCGTCGCATTGCGATAATGCACTGCATATTACTTGTCATTAGGCACAAGCCAGGTAGATCCGGTAATTAGTTTGCCCAATGAGGGTATAATTGCCCGTAGTACATTAGCTATGGGCGATTAAATAAATACTGTGATATTAGGTGTTTGTGGGTTCGCGTTGATTCAAACTTGGAGGTGGAAAATTAGATTTCGTAATAGCTTTGATGTAGGTGACTACGTCACGTTATTTAACGGTAATGTTATTGCTTGTTATAAGGTTGCTGTCACTAATGAGACACAATAACATTTTAATTGTTATCGAGCTGCATCAGTCTTTCGGACAGTTGAGCATAGGCTAATAATGTATTCGTTTAAAAAAATAAAACAACACCTGGTGTAAAACTGCTATCATCGTTTAATATAGTACAAATTCTCTAATAAATAGTTTAATCACGAATTAATAGTGAAATTAACTTATTAATGATTGTTTTTACGAATTGTCTATTCTCGAATATTCGAAAAAATAATAACATTTAATTGGCCACATTGCACGATGTTGATTCACACAATAAACCAGCAAAACTTGTCGACAAAAACTGCATAAAATTACAAAGTATTTAACAAACACTCAGTAAAAAAAAACGAAACCTCAACTGAAAATGCTTACACTACTAAATAAGATGTAGCTAAAGATTTGTTCCAAAACTGGGTAACATATCAAATCAGGGACATAAAGTATAAAGTTTGCCTACGTTTCACCGCACTGCAGTCCGGAAGAATAAGTATCCACCACAGCTGAATCTTTATTTTACTTTCAAATAATCTTTCTTTTTTGTAGATTAAAAGATGGAGTTTTAAGTTTGATGTAGTAACAAGCTAGGTTAACTACGATTATCTCAAGACTTAGAACGTTTATTAACTAAAATCATTTCTCAATTTTTTCCTGTTTGACTGAAACTGTCTGAAACTTGGACTTACATACTTAAATTCACGCCTTCTACGAATGGGGTAAGCAGAAACTATAGAACACCACCTGCTATGATTCTTGAACTTGTTTTCGTGAAGTATAACAGCAAATCTATGTCAAATGTATGCATGATTTTTTTTAGCTGAAAGTTGTTGGCGTGCTGCGCGCTTTGGTGTTTACTGTAAGTGAAGCATGCAATTGTTTTACAAATAAATAAGATATGGCTTTTTCTTATTTCATAAATTATACTAAGAATTTTCGTCTGCGATTAAGCTCAGCATAAAATGTTCACAGGACTGCTTTCGATACAAGTAAACTAACTAGATTAAATTACGCATGCACACAATGTTTCCGAAAATCCAACTTCACTAAAAACTCTACTACTAAGTGATACGTTAAAATGTCAAGTGTGCCAAGTGGGTACATATTTTATGTTGTTAAAATAAAATAAAAAACACGAGCACTTCTTTACGGAGAGTCTCAAGCCCCATCAGTATTCCGAACACCGTTCGACGGGAGGAAACAAATTCCCAAAATTGAATTTTGGGAAACGAGTTGAATGCGACACGGCAGGGTGTATACAAACTCGAAAAACGAATCGAGATTTTTATCATTTTAACAATGACTTTTATGATTGTTTTACGACAAATCTGGCCTTTATAGCGTTTCATTGGTTAGCTGGTCGTAGGTTGATACTTCTTTTTTTATTGGAATTTAGTCATTGGGGATTTGCGTCTTTCGTAGTCAAATTGGCTGAAAGAAACAATGTCTCTTTATAACGATTAGCTCTCTCATTAGCTTAGTTCTTATAATGATCTTGACTGAATGAAAAAATGCCTCTGCTTTGTAACGATTAGCTACTATCTATTAATGATATTTTCATGGTGATAAAAATAATATTGTTGCAAATTGTGCCCTTCAAATCATGCATATAAAGACATTAACAATAGCTCTTCTCATTAAAAAAATCTAGTTACGTAAATTCATTTTTAATATAAAAATTATTCTTCAAAAAAATCGACCAGCTTGAAATAAAATCAAGGCCAACGTTAAGGCTAAAAAAACTTATTAAAGTAATATTGGTAGGTATACTTACCTTTCCATTTTTAGATCATTAAAACAGTCTAGTAAGTCAAAGATGAAAACAAATTGATGGTTGGTTGGTTAGGAAAATTATTATTTTAAAAGTCAATAATAAATATAATATATCTTTTTATAGGTACCTTTATACATATTAATCAATCTGCCTAACCTTTTCCCAACTATGTTGGGGTCGGCTTCCAGTCTACCGGATGCAGCTGAATACCAATATTTTACATGGAGCGCCTACGTATCTGACCTCCACATCCCAGTAACTGGGTAATACTTTGGTAAGACTGGTTGTCAGACTTTCGGGCTTCTGACGACCTGTAACAACTGTCAAAGATCCACGAATGACAGCCGGAACCCTTTCCCAGGCACGGAAGAGTATCGGTATGTAAAAATGGTCACCCATCCATGGACCAACCCCAGAAAGTGTAGCTTTATCTGATGGATCGACCCGTGCGGCTGTTATTACTAAGCCACAATCTCCTTCTTTGTACATAATATAAAATTGTTATTGAAAAATAATATTTTTACGTTCATCGCATACAAGTCTCCCGCAAACTTATCACCTACTTTGAGACAGACTATTCCAAAAATGATAGCATTAGTATTATGTGAAAGTGAATTAATGACGCACAAAGTTTCACGCAACTTGTGGACAGTTTAAAGTATAAGTACAACTAGCTGCTGGCTGCGATTTCGCCCGCGTGGACACTAATTATTTTTCAAAAATAAGCATAAGTTACTCCTTATAACATCAGCTATATCTGCCAGTGGAAGTCCCGTCAAAATCGGTCTAGCCGTTTCGGAGATTAGCCGGAACAAGCAGACTGACAGACAGACAAACAAAAATTTAAAAAAAATGTTTTGTTTTTGTTATCAGTGGTAGGTAGTGTAGATACTAAATATATCTACGTCTTTAGTATTTTATAATGGATAACCACAAGGTCACGCCTAATCAATTAACTAAAACATGATGGTACCTACATTTTATTAGTCAATGAGGTGTAACATTTAAAAAGGATTGAAATGTGATATTTAGATGTTTTTTTTTATTCTGGACACCGATACCCAGTTTCTGATTTGATAATTTCTACTTTGGCATTACTTATGGTGCAACTAGTCGCGGGCTCGAACTCAATGGTGGGCCTGGCCAAAAACCACACGGTCTCACCTGGCATCGTGTCCGACAGAGATAGTATCAGTGATGAGCAGTTAGAAGCTGATCTACATGGACAACGTATAGTTCGCACGCACAGAAACACCGTACCGACCAATTTTAGTAAAACGAGCGCGTCAAAAATTACGAAAAGGGGTTTGGAAAAAAGGTTTTTCTGAAATAACCACTGCATAAATCAATTACAAATAAAATTTATTTAAATCTTCGTTAATTTTTCTGTGTCGGTACGGGTTTTGTTTTCGAGATTTCACACTTTTTGTATTACTTATTTACGCCCAAAGTTGCGTTAAAATTAGCAAGAAAAACGAATCTTTGTTGGCTCATAACTTTTTAATGGCTTTTTATTTTACTATTCTGCTTCCGTACAGACAATTTTAATAATGAGACCTAACGATATCATGTTTAACTTTGAATGTACGATGTCAAATAGTGGAGTAAAACCCCTCCGAAGTTTGTATGGAAAAAATATCAAATTGTTTCACCTTAAGGTGAAAACCCGCAAAATTCACATTATTTTTGCTAAAACTTGAGATTTTTTTTAATTACTCTGGGTTCACTGAAGGAATTCACCTTAAGTACCTAGTGTTAAAGTAGAGTTCGACAAGTACTCAACATTAAATTATCAATTCGAAAACCGGGTATTTGGGTTAGATTGTATTAACCGATCGCGTTGTTTTTGCAAAAACAAAACTCATTTCAAAAATCAAAAGCAAGATAAACCAGTGTGTCAGTGGAAGTTACCACTAAAGATGACCTCCTAAATTAATGTTAATTAATCTTCGATAAAATTAATACGATAAACATTGTATTTTAGTATAACGTAAACACCGATGTAAACCGTTATCAAATCATCTTTGTTCATATCTTCTAAGTGATATTATTCAAGTCAAAACATTGAACGTCATTTATCTTTCTTAGTGCCTCTTGGGTCTAGTTTTGTGTCTGCTTGGGATCCTGGGTTCGTTCCGCGGGTCGGGCTAAGATTTGTTTTATTTTCCAATCGGAAAGATTACAGATTTGTGCCCGGTTATTGGCAACAGGTTCGTCCTCTATTTCAGTGGACTTATGTACAGTATTTAACTCAACTGGTGAATTTCGTTGTAAAGCACAACGAAATTCACCAGTTAATCTGCCTATCCATTTAAGAATTACATGCGTGATGTTATGATCTACGTCTTTAGATCTATGAGGTTACTTCAGCTGCATTATTATCCAAATTATCGTCCCAAGATTTATCAAACTATCCTGAAGATCCCTGTAACATGAAAGCGATGTATTGACGGTCCCTATTTGACCCAGAAACTTAAACTTAAGTGGGATCGGGGACATTATAAGGCCCGTTTGAACTTTCATATCTTTGGCTGAATGCAAAGATTTGCTTGCTCAGCTTAGATTCGCTTGGTATTACCTACATATAATAGTTATATGTGGTATCTATAGAAATCTGCATGTGCTGTTTTCTCAAACGATTTTGTGTTCATGCCTTTTCGATCGCGTTCGATGTAATCGTAAACAGTAACTTCGTTATCTTTGGGTACAAACTTATATCCTAACTTGTTTACGAACGCTATGCTAAATAAAATATAGGATTTATTTTGTTATCTCATTCAATAGGTGTTCTTGTTTTAAAATTAATTATGGGATCTCATCAGTGAGAATCGACAACTTTGGTTCTCTGCTCTCCAAGTACTTGCTCCATATTCCGCTCCATAGCTCCAAATATGTCGACATAAAAAAAAAAACATTTAGTTCAGGCATAACCCATATTACATAAAACAAATTTCACAACACTGCAGCCGAATAAATCACATCAGAATAAAATGTCAATGCAGTTAAAATAAGTACAAATTATAAATATAGGTCACAGAATTAAAATTAAAATTAAATGTCAAATGAAAATAAAAGAATGAGTTGCACAAATTATAAGGGTCACAGAATCAAAACTAAAATTATAAGTCACATTATAAAGGTCACATAGCTCTCAGAATAAGCAAGCTGAAGTGGCAGCGGGCCAGCCATATTGGCCGTATAACCAATGACCGTTGGGGTAGACGTGTTCTTGAGTGGTGATCGTGAATCGGCAAACGTAAGGAGGACGCCCTCAGGCTAGGTGTAGCGACGGTCTTCGCAGGGTGGCTGGTAGCAGCTGGATGAGAGTTGCTGAGAATCGAGCTGAATGGCGTGCAATTGGAGAGGCCTATGTCCAGCAGTGGACTGCTATAGGCTGATGATGATGATGATCAGTCAGAATCAAAATATTTTTTCTCTTTTCAATTTAACTCAATTTTCCAATTTAATTTTATTGCTATTGCACGACTCTTAATGCGAAGCATTAGAGTGTGCTCTACGATCAAAAAATATTTTTATTTTGCCCCATTTCTGCAACTGTTTTTATTGTTACACTCCTGCTAGTACACAGAACCTACTTTATTTATATATCATTGTTTATATGATTCAATGGAGATTAATACTGTACTTTTTACCAATTGATTTAATGCAGCAGAAATGAAAAAAACATCAAAATAGTTGAAAAGAAAATCCTGTCCGTCAATTTATGAAACTTGAAAACATTGTAGCTAGCGATAAAATCAATTAATTGAGTCAATTTTTTTTTAATACATTTGTTTCGGCCATAGAAGGAACCCTATTGAAAATGGCTCTTTTATTCAAAGTAGTTTAATTATAATTAATAAAATACTAACTAAAATATAATATCTTTATCTAAATATTTCCAACCTTGACTTAACGTGTTGCCTAGCAACCCACAACGTAAATATCTAAATAAATAGTCTTTGACATTACGTAAGGATTGCGAGGTTAGAAATTTATCCATATTGATGGGTAAAACAGCAGTCAAAACATACTTCATGAAAAGTGAAAAATTTTATTTTTTTGTTAGGAACTATGTTTTGAATTTCTTTTTCGTTTATGAATGTGTGTTATGTTATGAGGCGTGCACTTTTGGAATTTCCAAACTATTTATACATTTTCTAGGTTAGCAAATTATAATCATAATTAAGTATATACAGTGGTCAGTGGTAATTCGTTTCTGAACCGGTCTACTTATTTAGGTAGTGTCAAAGTTTGCCTGATTTTGAAGGTCAAAGTTCTAACTTTTTATTGTTAAAAAAAAATCAAGTTTTTTTAAGTCGTGTAGGCGGAGATATCCAGCAGCCCCCTTTTTGCCCCATTTTGGAGGAAGTACCCCTCCAATCAAAAATCCCCGACGACAAAAAATTACAAAAAATTCATAATACCTGTATGCCAAGTTTCATCCAGATCGGTTGTAAAATACGACCTGTACACGAGTACGTACAAACTGACACACGAAAGAAAATTTTGCCAGTTGATGCACACACTACCGCAAACAGTGAATTGTCAAACCAAAAATAAAAGTAGGTAGTTTCCCAGCAATTATTTTTGCACAAATTTACTTATTTGATATTCAGAATGTGTAGATGATGGCTTCGTGATGGGACTTTTTACACCTGTATTCACCTTACAGTTCAAAAGTCTCGACAAAATATTAGACTGAACCAAGGACTTAGCAGATATCCGAGTGAACTTATTTAATCTTATTTAACAATCCAGAGAGGGACAAGAAAAAATCAAGGTATTAAGTCTTACAAGTTAAAGTCGCGGATAAGTCGGCAGGGGGGATAAGTCGGCACGGGCATTAAATACTAGTCTTTGTGCAATTTAACTACTGCAACTGAAGAGATTATGCTCTGAAAGTGATTTCACACAGTTTAGCTCTTAGACTACGTGAAGGTATTAGCGTATTGGGGTGTGTTACGGTTTAAAAAAAATCTGAAAGTACTGAAAATAGATCTAGTTAGAAGTTCACCTACTTATGTCACATTTGTAACACTGATACGATATTTTTTCTTGCAACAGGTAATATAAATATTATTTATAGCTAGTAAAGCATGTTCTATGTTAAAGGGTTTAGAACGTCTGTGAAAGATCTGGGTGACCCAAGGGTTTGTGTTTGAATGCACAGGCGTCACCCAGATTAGCTAGTAAAGCATGACTGCAAGATTGTTCATGATTGTGATTATTTACCTACTTCTTTAGCGAGTAGAATGAATGGCTATTGTCCTAACGTTGTATTTAGGAATCTCAACAAGAACAATTTCAGTAAAGTTAGGTACTTACATCTTCAAAAAGGAAAAATATAATAAGTCAGCGGGGTAATTCCGTAACACATTTATAGTGGCAGTTCATCGTCGTTACGTTGACGGACAGAAGAATTTTTCAAACACATGAAGCAAAGAATTAGAAATTTCCTTGATTGAAAGTGTGTTACGCAATTGAAGTGCTGTTTAATTAAATGCAGTTCATTGCTTGGCAAAGACCTCTACAAAATCATATACATCACGCCTTGTTTTCCCGACGGGTTGGGCAGAGGTGTTCCTATAGTACACCCACATTTCGCCAGTTATATAATAGGGGGCGAGCCTATTGCCATCATAGAGCAGTAGTGGTTCAGTGCTAACGGCCGTGACTTACGAGTTGTAGGTCGTAGGTTCGAACCCTGACGGGGCTTTACTTTGTGTAAATTATCAACAGCACTGCTCTCAAAACGGTGAAGGAAAACATCGTGAGGAAACCGGCAGAAAGATAAAACATTCGAAGACATGTGACATCTAACAACCCGCACTGTGTTCCAGCAATGGCAACATTATAGACTGATTAAGCTATTACAATAACCCAATAACACTTTGCCTGACCTGGGAATCGAGACCTCATTCTCAGCAGCGCTTGCGACCACTAAACAAGGAGGCAGTCCCAACAAAACTATATTACGTTAATTAGATCCCTTTAAACTTACTTCGACCTAACTATCTTCAGTATTTAACGTATCTACGAAAGTTCAAACCACTTGACCGGTATAAACTGTGGAAAGCCATAACATTTGAGGCTAGGAATTGCAATAGCAGCAGTGAACAAGCCGTAATAGGTCGCTAGCATCGCGATGGATACCACAATGGGCTATTCCCCTAGTTGACTCTCGTAACTTGTGTGAAATGACAGCCTTTCCCCTGGGTAGAGGGAAAAAGTGTTGGGGGATTATTAAACATTTGGTTATTGTGAGTAAATGACCCATATGTAATTATCAACAAGCATTAGGGCAGTTTAAAAAGGTTACTAAAAGCAATAGTAGTGATAGTAGGTACGGGGGGATGATCAGGGTAAAGCCGTCGTAGCATGCTATTATAATTTTGTAAGTATTCCTGGCACCCACATGGTTACAGGCATGCGACCACGGCTTTACCCTGACCATTTTTGTACCTATGACTTGATTTCTGTCTGAAATATTTTCTTGTTTCTTTATTTTCCCGTAGTCGGGTTACAGTTTTTAAAACAATTGTTTTTACTAATGTTATGTTTGATAAGTAGACATATTTTTGAAATATACACACATTACTCGTTGCTAAATAATAACAGCCGCACGGGTCGTTCTTCAAGGTTAAGCAACACTTGCCGAAGTCGGTTCGTGGATGTTATGGTGGTCATCCATGACATACCGAAATTCCTCCATGTCTCAGAAAGCACGTTAAGCAGTTGGTCTAAGCTGTCATTTGTAGATCTTTGACAGTCGTTACTGGTGGTCAAAAGCTCGAAATTCTGACGACCAGTCTTGCCAAAGGGTATCGTGTTACCCAGTTACTGAATTGTGGAGGTCAGATAGGTAGTCGCTTCAAGTAAAATACTGGTATCCAGCTGCACCTGATTAGACTGGAAGCCAACCCCAACATAGTTGGGAAAAGGCTAGGCAGATTGATTGACCTATACACACAGACATATTGAGTTAGAATCCAACTTCAACGAGTGATCAGCAATTAGTTTCTGTTTTCTAAAATAGTAGCCCTAACAAATTATAGCACGTGCACAAAATGACAAACTGTCGTAATCATAACATGAATAAAAAATAAATCGGTCAAGTGCGAGTCGGACTCGCACACGAAGGGTTCCATACCATGTCGTACAAGATTTAACACTATGAATTATTGTAATACTTTCGTAAAGGTAACAACAGAGGCGCTATAAAAAAACAAAGATTTGTAAAGAAATTGTCTAATTTTAATGAGAAAATGTTGTTGTGTTAAAATATAGGTGTAGGAGTATATTTCATTTATTTTAAGAGAAAAATATTAAGTTAACTTTATCCAGTAACATGCATTAACTAAAGTCAAAGTTATTTATTAGCTACTAATATAGTATTGGTAGGTATAAATAGGTATATATGGTAGGTAAGCAGGTAGATATGTCCACTGGGGTTGCGGATAAGTCCTTAGGGGAAACCGTGGCTCCGGTCTAGGCAAGGGAAGGAACACGGGTGGGTTTTAGTCAGTAAAAGTCTGACACGCCCTTCCGTTCCCCCCAGAGCGGGAGAAGTCATTTGATGATTTCCCACCCAAAAAAAAAAAAAACCAGGTGGATATGTAGGGTAGGTAGGGTAGGTTAGGTACCTACCAACCCTGGTAAGAAGGGTAGGGTAGGTAGGTAGGGTAGGTAATTAGGTAGAAATAGGTAATTAGGAAATGTAGATGCGCCGTAGATAAGTACTTAGTGCTAACCGTGCGAAGCCAGGCCGGGTAAAGCTAGTTACTTATAAATAAAAGGATTTCTCTTGCTACATCAGACTATATTGTACAAAATAGAATGTAAGTAGTACGCCAAATTTTTATTATAACTGTGCGTTTGCACTGGCGAAACATTCACAACAAAACATGTTGGAATCTCTATTTTCTGTCAATTTTTCATACAATGTTTGACAGGAACTAGAGATTTCAACATGTTTTGTCGTGATGTTTCGCCAGTGCAAACGCACGGGTCAATACAGGTATTTATTTACGTTATTTTTGATAGTCATACAGAAATCTATTATTTCTTACTTATTATTTTTACACATCCCATCGGACTATGAGAGTGAGGGAAGAGAGAGTGCACTCGTGTCTGCGCACACACTTGTGCACTATAATATCTCCCGCGCCGAAGGCCAGTCTCCGTTGAGATTGGCCGCCATGACCGAATATTTTTACACCAATAATTTTTCTCAATATGAAATTGTATCCACAACGGTTTAAGCTAGGTAACTGAATAGTACACTGTATGTGCCAGCATTCATTTCAATGTTACTGAATATATTGTCTATTGGAGTGTAGTTTTAACACGAGGTACACACATCAACACCGTCTAGGGATACTTTGAAAAAAGTCGATAAAGTTCTTAAACTCAAAAAATACTGGCCGGTTTTAAAATCTTGTGAAGAAAGTTTATTTTGTAGACCTTTTTGGATGATCGAAATTTAAATGATCGAAATAGTATATGCTGCCATGATAGTAGGTACTTACTAATTCCATGTCATTACTCCGACTATTAAATAGTTATCTGTGGAATTTATATCGCATAATATTAGCATGAAATACAAAATTATTACTTTAAGTTGCAGAAAATCGGCCATATTATATAAAATACGTTATGAATCGGCGTTTTTAGTATTTGTTGATTATAAACAGTATATGTTACATGATACACACAAGTTTCAAATTCCTAATTTGTTTAGTTCTTGAGATAGAGCTCGTATAAAAATGGTCTAAAACAGACAACTTCTACGGCCCCCTAATTCATCATTTTTGAAGATAAAAACAAATAAAAATTATATTTATTCTCTACTCGATGAGCTCTAGAAAATGATACCCCACATGCACAGGGTCAGATAATTTTTTTTTCAAAATTTAATTTTATTGTATGGCGACCCCCCTTTATTTTTTAATTTTATTATTTGTTGCTCTTACGGCAATAGAAATGCTCAATCTGTGAAATTTTCAACTGCCTACCTTTTACGGTTCATGAGATAGAGCTCGCTGACAGACAGACGGACAGCGGAGGCTTATGAATAGGGTTCCGTTTGTCACCCTTCGGGTACGGAACCCTAAAAAGCAGCTACCTACTGCAACTGTTTTTATTTTACGATCTGTCTGTTCAGCGTGATTGACTCTCTGATCAGTAAATTGGCTGTCAAAATGGCGTCATTTTATCATTAGTTTGCCAAATTGACATTTAATAACAAATTAATTAATCAGCGTTCCAGAAGCTATTTCGGGAGGCAAATTCACCAAATGGCTGTTAATATGGACATGTTTTATATGTAGCAGTACTCTAGTTATGATGATCTTTGTCTCTTTAAAAGGTCACAATATTACTCTACACTTCCGCTACGTACCAAAGCCGTAGGTAAACTTAGAATTCAGTTATTATTTAAAGTTACTAGCCATGCGACGTCCGAATTTCTCCGTATAGATACCACAGCATAGACTAATACTGACCGCGAATAGCGTTACTATGCTCACGAATTGATATTCAACTAGCAAAGCACGGTCGTGCGTCGAAATATAAACACTGGTAACGTTGCCTTATTACAAATAGAACTTTAGTTTCCGATTCATAAACGCTGTTGGGAATTTCATTACAAGAACCGCTTTTACAGTCTGATTGAACTTTATGTTCGGATTTTATTACCAGAGGTACGTACCTTAACTTTTTTCTTCTTTTGTACCGCCGCATAACGGAGTTATCCTCCATGCTATTACACGATCGTCAACAGATGGCGAGAACTTTGGTCGTATGAATTGGTGATCGATGTTGAATATTTTATTTAATTGACTCGCTCACTTGTAACTAATTGGGTGGATAACAGCTAAAAGTTTTTATGATTAAAGTTGGCAATAATCGTATATGTTACGACACCCTTTTAAATAAAGAAGTACCTTAAAACCTCTTTTTTGTTAGCTTCTTAGAACATCATCTGCCTAGCCTTTTTCCAATCTAACCGGATGCACCTGAATACCAGTATTTTACAAGGAGCTACTGGCTGTCTGACCTCCTCATGCCAGTTACTGGGTAACACGATACCCCTTTGTAAGACTGGTTGTCAGACTGTCGGGCTTGTGACGACCCGTAACAACTGTCAAAGATGTACAAATGACAGCCGGGACCAACGGTTTTACGAGGCACGGAGGGGTTATGTAAATATGGTCACCCAACCACAGACCAAGCGCGGCAAGCGTTACTTAACCTGATGACTCGTACGGCTGTTATTACTTAGCTGCAAACCCCTTAGCTTCTTAGACCTACCATGTTTATTAGATTCCAATTGGGAAATATTTAACTGGTCCTCTAAAAACGTTCTAATGATTGACGCTTTTTAAATTAATGAACTTTATGGGCTTCTAATCATGCACATCTTTTTAAATAAATAAGCCTCTTTTTATCTTTTTAGCCTTTTCTTACAGTTGGCCGCAGTTACTTGACTGTTTTGTGTTTTTAGTCTGCGTTTCCACCAGAGATGTGAGATGGAAATGTGTCGTGCGAGGATTTCTAGCTGTGCTGTGAAAATGTGTGGGGGTTTCCACCAAAGCTGTGCGATGAAAATGTGCCTACGAGGATGTGTAGCGGAGCTGTGAAAATGCGCATTAATGTGTGGTGCGAGGATGCGTTGCGAAGCTGTGAAATGTGTCGACGGGGGTGCGGTGTAGTGGGAGTGGAGTAACGCGAACGCCTGCCTGCCGCTAAACCTCGCAACACATCCTTCTCAACACACATTCCTCGCAACACATTCCTCGCAACACATTCTTCGCAACACATTCCTCGCAACCTACCCTCGCGCACATCCCTCGTACACATCCCTCGTACACATCCCTCGCACACATCCCTCGCTTGTTTTGTATGCGCAAAAATCTAGCTCCGCTGAGCCGTTTCCACCAGAGCTGTGCTGACCGAGGTGAGGTAAATGAAGCGATTCTATTGGTTCTTTACAAACACATCCCTCGCTACGCATCCTCGCACATCTCTGGTGGAAACGCAGCCTTAAGACCCGAAAATAGGAATTTCGGGGAGGTTCAGAAAAACAGGTGCATTCATTACATTAGTGTTCAATAATTGGAAAGCAAAATGGGGATTATTGTGAGGTTCGATTTAATACAGCAGTGGGTACTTTATTTCCATCAACTTTACCTACACTGTATTTCTAAACATAACTCACCCCCAGTTTGCACCAGAATACTGTTTTAGTGACTCTCCTAATCGTGTTGGTCGCTCAAGTGTGGCTTAAATCGACTATTGTGTATACTGTATAGGCTTCATATAATACTATGGCCTTTCAGCACAGCACCGTACTGAGTTGCGGCACTACTTATCATTATTCAGTGCAGTATAGCAATATCAGGCGGTATCTTTAGCACGCAGCTCCGAGAAACGCCCCTCTATTTCAGACTTACTACATTGGTACAGCGTAGTCTTTGGAAAATGGTAGTAGGTACTGATAGTAATAACATGGTTATACTTTGAAGGGTTTGTGAGTTAAATCAAACATAACGTACATACATAATCAGCCTATTAATGTTCTCACTGCTGGGACACAGGCCTCTTCTCTGTGAGAGGGAGTGGGCTGTAATCTACCACGCGGGCCCAGTGCGTGTTGGTAGATGTCCTATGTCTTCGAATTTTTGGTTCTAAGACACGCCGCCGCCGGTTTTCTTATAGAAAATCAACCATAGCGCAACCAGATCAACGAGGATCTACTTACATAATAAAGGTGAGAAGGATTACCTACATCGGACATTCACGTATATTATACTAGCAACCTGCAGAGCGAGTATGCCAAAAAAAGAATCTGTCTTAGGTTCTTATCAGCCTGTTACGACGAGTATTTTACATTACCATATTTTAGCCAATTTACACAAAATCCTCTCCGTCATTTGGTGGCAACCGTTTGAAAATCTGTTCGCTAGTTTTTGAGTATATCGCATTCAGTAAACAGACAGATGCGTTGGGGGGATTTTGTTTTATAATATGTAGTGATTCTCTAAGGCCATTCATAATTACCAATTCCTAGCAGTCGTACGTAATACTATGTTGATGTTATAAGTAATAGTTTACTGTTACCCCTTCATATGTATAATCCCTTACATCACTGACACCAATGACAAAGAAATGGTTCCCCAAAACACTACCCAAAAATATGCCTAACGAATTTTAATTACTCCAAACTAAACGACGAAAGTAATTAGGAAAATTACAGCACGTACGTAAGCTTATGGTCTTAAAAGTTATAATAGAAAGAGCACTTTGTCATGTCAAGCTTTTAGCAGCCTCTTTAATTTCTCTTTGTGCAGTAAATGAAGACATTAAATCGTTTACGTCAGGACATAATGAGAGAAAGTAAATGAATCAGGACGAGGTACCTACAATATGAGTTTAATGAATTGATGTAATATTACAAGGGCCTGGAGTGTTGTTTACATAATTATGTTCCTTTTGAACGTGTCTGCATGACCTTCATATTTTAGATGGAAATTAAGACATGTGTCTTTATCTAATCTATATATATAAAAAATTGTAACGATGAAATTTTGGTCCTTTGTCTGAACGTACCTATGTTCCGGATTGACACAAAAACGGCTGAATGGATTTGGATGAAATTTGGGTTACAGATAGTTTATAACCTGGATTAACGCATACAGTACTTTTGATCCCGGTAGTACGTTCCCTCGAGATGTTTTCCGTCACCCAAGCGAGCGAAACTGCGGGTGAAAGTTAGTTATTATTAAAAGCATGTGTCCCACTGCAGGGCAAAGGCATACCTACTTGCTACACGTGTCTTGATAGACACATTCATTAAAGGCTTGAAACCAGATTATTTAGCACAGTAGAGTCTTCAACATAAATAAAACTAGACTTAACGAGACTACATAGACTTGTTTCCTAGTTGTATCTTGAAATGACTTAATACCCAGTTTGTTTAAGTAGTAATTAGGCAAAAGCATTTTTTCTTTGACAGTACCTACGTACCTTCTGATAGATTTTTTTATGTTAATATCTCGTGTAGGTATTTTATTTACATTAAGGCATTAGCAATTCTCTTTTTATGCCATCAAAAAAAGAAAATTAACAACGACAAGGCTTAGGGACGCTCTACAAAAAAAAGGTCCTTACTTTCTGTTAAAGTATGGCAGAAATCACTTCTTGGAACTCGTTATATTTGCTTACAAGATATACTGGCGATAATAGTTATAGCAGATAAGAGGTATATGCGATAATAACACCTATTTGTAGTTACTTTAGTAAAATAAATGTGTCAAATAGATAAAAACACGTAGTAAAATAATTATAGCGTAACTTTTACGTAATAAAATGAAGGGCTTCGAATAAAGTCTTTATTATGATTCCATTTACACCAAATGAGTTCGTGAGAAAAGTCCTTAAAATACTAATTGTAAGCCGCTGAAACCACACTCTTAAAACTGTAAGTTCTAAAATAAATAGAACTTTAAAACGCTTACAACGTTAGTATGTAAATGTCCCGATTAGACTGCAGGGTAAAAGAATCTTTTCAAAGAGAATGAATGATCATTGATCACCACGCTTACACCCAATTTCTGAATCGAGAATTTAAAGTTGAGAACTTGTTAAATTTTCTTTACAAATAACGTAAGAAATTTTGAATTTCGCTGGCTACATTGAAGCACTCACCTTAAGTAAGAGTTTAACAAAATCAAAACTTAAATTTTTTATTCAGAACGGTGCGTTGACGATTTCGTGGCGACATCTACAACGCCACATTCGAACTACGCATCACACTGACGTCACGCAAAATCCTGTATCGCGCAAGCAGAGTTTACCGCGCGACGATTAGGTATATATACAATGTTCCGACATCAATCAGCATTTGCACACCAGTCTGGTCGGAGGATCCTCCCTTTTCTTTAAAGGATGAGTGAACTTTACACCCTGCCGCATACCTCTATTATGTCTAAAATATCATAATTGGAGAATGAGACATTTACTGGCTGATAGAATTTAGAAAATGTAATCAACAACCTATAATTATTTTTTCATCTAAAGCCATTGAATGGCTTTAGGGGAAAATTACATTGTTTGCTAAATCCACAAGCATTGTGTTCGTATAGTGCTTGTATCACAGCCTGAGTTCTACCCTAGATTCAATTTTAAGAATTTGCTCCAGTCGCCGTTCGCATGCTGAATACCAATGAGATCCAAGTTATGAGTAGTGCTTTCTAAGTATTGTTCAGAGCGTTATTTTAATCTATGACTGAACTTTATGAAATTTTATTAAAAAATGCTCTGTAATATTCGATACTGGTTTCGTTTTTGATTAAAATGAATTTATGGAAAGACGTGAGAGAGGTTTACAATCACAATGTGTTATTTTTAAATATTGTTTTATTTGTAAGTGCCTACATAATAAATAATAATGCATTAATTCAGTAGGTGCCTTTCACGCATACCTTAGCAAAAGGTGTAACCAATTAAATTTTTTTAATGCAGATAACTTTTATCTAGAATTATTTCATTATTTTAATGTAATCACAACCAACTCCATAATTCACTTTATACCAAAAACAACTATCAAAACCCACACCAGTAAATCGCAGTGCTATCAAAATCTTCATACGTTTCAGTCAATAATACGCCGCTGTCTGGTACGGTATTCGCACATAGCACCAACGGAAATTGAATGCGAACTATCGAGTATGGACAGAGCTGACATGATGCCGATGGACGTATACATTCGACTGACATATCTGTCCATCACTCTGGACAAAGACAGCCATCTAGCCTCCGAAACATGAAAGACTCGTTGACATGTTTCAATTATGAACGAGCCGTTGCGATTGCGTTACTAACAGTTTTTATTTGTATTGTGTTTCGTTTTTGGCTATTTCGATGTAGAGGTTTTTTTTTGATGATCTAATTTTATTTGTACGACGTAAAAGTGGCGATATTCGCAAAGAATGATCAAGCTAGAAAAATCTATGGTTCTTTAAACTTTAAAATAAAAGGTTTGTTGCTTATGACCTGCGTTAATAAATGTAATATTAGAATAAGAATCAACTGCATTTCAAGCATCGTAACATGGAACTGACTTTTCTACTTTTTGTCAATCTTGACATTGACTATTCCCAGAAATTATAATTAAGGTTAGGTAGCACCTTAATATCTGGGTAGTGGGCTCCATAGAAACAACACCCCCTAGCAATGTAAAATCAATGCTCTTTTTTCTTCTTATTCTCTTTTTATTCTTTCTTTGGAGCCCACTGTACGTACTTATACTACTTATAATAAACAGAATAAAATTAAACGCTATCAGTAAATATCTTATTCATTTTGCTGTTGTATTATAATTGTTTAAATACATACCCTAAGTAAGTATTTAAAGTAAATACCTCCTTTGGTTACTTTAAGTGATGTCCTTACTCAGTCAGCAAATTAATTTTAACTATCCCATATTCATTATATTATTTTAAACGAAGCCTAACTAATTTAATAATATGCAGAAGTATGTATTAGGTACTGGTTTAGTTTCTATTCAATATTGATACAGAAATAATACTCTAACATTAATTAAGTTACATTTTATCGGTATTCCGAAATTGGCTGAGAGAGGCTTATGCGATAAATTTTCATGTATACCATAAATTTCATTAAACTTTTAAGTAAAAATTATTACCTGGTGCCTGCTCGGTATTAAAGGCTCATAAAATGTATCCGTGTAAACACTTTTTAGACAACAGCTATTAGATTTTTTCGATGCATATCGTGTGTGATCCTTTTTAACTTGTATAATAGCTTGTATTGATATAAAAATAATATAATTTATCATGTCATTACACTAAAATGATCGAAAATGGAATACTAATACAATAAAAATACGATTTGATTGGTTTGATTTTTAAATCCACTTGGTAAGCCAACTTATTTTTCTTTTGAAATCGAAGTGGCCAGTGTCCTTTTCTTATTTTAATAAAATTGAAAACCACGAAAAGGACACCACATTAGTATAACTTATCATTACGAGCTTTTTCAGTTTACGAATAGCTAGCTCAGGGTTTGTATAAAGAAGCTAAGATACCTGCATCGTAGGCCTAGAGGTTGCAAGTGCCACTGTTGAACATGAGGTCCTGGGGTCAAAGTGTTCAATTTCATCTGGATTTTCTCAGTATCAGCCCAGATGCTGGATTTGTTCGGTTGATGGCAATAGGCTCACCCCTTTTACATGGGACTTAAACATAACTGGCAAAATGAAGACTTACTATAGGTAAACCTCTGGCTAACCCTTTCTTTGGGGAATACAAGCGTTATGTTGTTATGTAGTTAGTACAACAGGAGACCCGTTGGGTTCGTGGTCGCAAGCGCGACTACTGAGCATGGGGTCCTGGATTCGATTCTCAGGTCAGGCAAGATGTTATGGTGTTTTTCCATTAGGAATTTCCTAGTAACAGCCCGGAATTTGGAAGTTGGCGGTGTGATATCTCCGTGCCTTGAAAAGCACGTTAAGCTGTTAGCCCTGCGCCTGATCTCTTTCCGGTGGTGTCAAATTGTCATAACATCGGACTGTGGCAGTATCTACATCGCCACATACAAACTTCTCATCAAATACCTGACGCCACACAACATTCTGACGTCACACAAATCCTGCATCGCTCAAGCAGGGTTTACCACGCGATCAACATAATTATATAAACTTTCCGACATCAATCGTTAGGCAGTTGGCCGCCAGACGCGACACCCGTCTGGTCGGAGGATCCTCCCTTTTCTATAGAGGATGAGTGAACTTTACACCCTGTCATTCATTCCTCTAAAGTAGTCTAAAGAACTATGACAGTGAGAGAAGAGAGAGTGCACCTGTGTCTGCGCATACACATGTGCAGTATAGTATCTCCCGCGCCGAAGGCTAGTCTCCGCTGACATTGGCCGCCGTGGCCGAATCAGGTCTGGAGGACTATTAGTACCACGAGAGTAATGGATGTACTCGTTCGATAAGAGTTGATAATTTGGTATGCAAACATTCCCGAAAAACAAACTGTTTAAAGTAAACAGCCCATAAAACAACTTCGTTTACACAAGCCAAAAATACCCCGAAAAAAAGTTCCGCTACTTACTTAAATTATTATGTTGCCCTCAAAATAAGTGATCCCGGCCGCTAATAGGCATCATGCCGAAGTTTCTTACAAAAGCAGAAAACTTTTGGTCGAAGCCACGTATCTAAGTAGCAAAAGATTTCCCAACTATCGGGAACTTTCAATAATCCCGGTAAGTCGATTGTAGCCGAACTTATTTCGGGAGACGAGTGCGTATAGCCGTTTTAGATAAAGCAACATCTGGTTTATGGAGTTCCCTCAACATATATTTTGTATTTTCACGCTCATTTTCCCTATCATGTGAGCAGAAGTTTGAGAGCTTCTATTCTTGATGATGGCTTTATTCTAGGGTATGAAAAGTTGTTTGATATGATAGGATTGCAGTTCTTTGTGAACTGCCATATTTATTTTCAAGATGTTATAATTTTGTCTAGAAATATCATCTGGTTAGTATTTCTAATAGTATCAATAATGGAACGATAGATTTACACTTAAATAATAATACTTAAGTAATTCTTCAGTGTCAAAAAAATTTGCAATTTTTAAATCCTAATAAATCGTAATAAAAAAATTATCTTCTTATTAAACCATTACACCCTGAAAAATACATAAGTACAGAACTGATTTAATTTAACACACACGATTTAATATTACCTACTCAGTCTAGATATTACATTATAACTCGAGTAATTCTCGATCAATCAACTAGCTGCACATGTATAGGGTACGCTAAGACTAGAACTAACATAGGATTAACATAAATATTATCCTTAGTTGACTGCCTCGTTGAATTCTTTTTTTTTTACATACTTCCTTGACATAATCTTTTCAGTGTTTGATATTAAATACCTACAATATAGAGCAGTGGTGGCCCAGTGGTAACGACCCCAACTTACGAGTTGTAGGTCGTGGGTTCGAACCCAAACAGGCGCTTTACTTTGTGTAAATAATTTTATCACTACTACTCTCAAAACGGTGAAGGAAAACATCGTGAGGAAACCGGCATGTCATATATATAGAACCAAAAATTCGAAGACATGTGGCATCCACCAATCCGCACTGGGCCCTCGTGGTATATTACAGCCCACTCCCTCTCACAGAGAGTAGGCCTGTGTCCCAGCAGTGGGAACATTAATAGGCTTTTACAACATTCTATCTAGGCTACAATATTCTATATTTTTTATTAAATTTGATTTTTTACAGCTGTAGTGACAATCATGTCATTTGGTTTAAATAGGTCTTTATTCATACTCGTACTTACTTATAATTATCTTTTAAATAGATTCTTTTCTTTGTGAATGTGAGAACGTTGTAGGCTTAACAGACTGTATATCTGTGAACCTTTTCTATTTCGTTAAGTACCTGATTCTTGTTGATAGGCCTACACTATCCTCTCATACCTATTAACCCTGTAATTTGAAAACATTGTAAAAACCATTTATTTCTAAAAGAGTAACCGTGTAGTTTCTTGTCGACTCTTCTCCATAGGAAACTATCAATTGGAACCGTGCTAGCTTCTGACGTTTCATAAGTGCCCTTGTAGGTTTATGTGAAATAAAATATTTTGAATTTTGTTGGTGTAGTGGTCGAAAGTGAGCGTGAGATCCTGGGTTCGATTCCCAGGCCGGGCAGTGTTATTGGGGTTTTTCACAGGAATTTATCAAAAGCAGCCCAGAGTCTGGATTTGTGGCCAGCTGATGGCAATAGGGTCGCCCTCTATTACATGGGACTTTAACATAACCGGCGAAATGTGGGTGTACTATAGGTACACCTCTGCTAACCCTTCAAGGGTTATAGTCATTATGTTATGTTATGTTAGTATCCCTAGTCCGGGAACGAGAGATTCTGTAAGAGTTACGACCAAACACTGGATAACTACTCCTATTTTTACTATAAAGCCGCAAATGCATTGGAAACATGGTTGAGAAAAAATTGTGCAACTGCTGCCCGCAACATCATATGTTTCGCAAGTGTTGTTCACTAGTAATATGAATCATTAGCATGTTTTTTGAATACGGCTCTTTTGCATGTTGCTAGGAAATCAGTTGCTGTCAACACGGAATGTTGCAGCAACTGATTTTCCGCAACACGAAACCCTTTGTTTCCAAATGGAAAGATCAAGATTTTCAAATGCGAAGTCACAAAGAATCAGCTTTTGTATGAAAACCTAGTTTTATTTTAAAAGGGTTATTAAAATAGAGGAGAAAATAAGCTTGGTTTTATTCTTCTGATAAAAATCTGTCTCTTCTCTCTCGCAGAGGAAACGGCGCAAAATGAAATCTTTTACAACGATCTGTTAATTTAAAAAGATGGTAATCTTTGTATGAAGGTATTGAAGAGGTCTGTTGTGATGTGTTTTCTCTTATGAATGGCAAATTTTCTGCTGGAACAATGTTATCCGAGTTGTATGAAAATTTTCTTTGGTTCAGCTAAAATATTTTTGAAGGTCGTAATTTAGATTCTTTCTTTTATTTTCTTATTATCCACAATTTGGGTAGCACCCAAAATGATGCAGTTCAGTTTCATGTATTTATCTTTTTTATGTAATTTTTCAGGCCAATTTGTGAATAAAAGTCGCCCTAGACTGAATATTAATAAATCGTTTTATAAGGAAAGTCAGGGAAATAAAATGTTTAGAAGATCGAATAGGTACAAACTTAAATTGTCCATTATTATGTCCTTAAATTCAAAAAACAATTTAACTGCCGTTACTTGTCAGTTGCATGAAATTACTGTAAAGGTCATCGCCCATTATAACAGCACCGCTCCAGCACGGTAGTACCGCCTCGAAAAATCTAGTCGTAAACGCGCCGTAAGCCAGGCGATGGCTAGCCGCCAACGCGCCGTAAGCAAGGCGACCGCTCGCTGCCGGCACGCCACCGGCGAGAGAACAGTTTATGGTTTATTCACAAGCAAGGCGTCACCGTGCGGCTGGCGAGGCGTCACCCCGCGGACGGTGAGGCGCCAGCGAGCGGGCACCTCGCTTGAAGCGCGCTATCGGCCCGACGTGTGACGGCTCGCGGGCCGCTCACTGCCGGCGAGCCGTCCACTATTTTGTATAGCCATCGTAATATCGGAGCCGTGCTGTTAAAATGAGCGATGACCATAATACAGCAAATTGACGTAGTGTGTGAATTTGATACACAATTAATTCACTAAATTTAAATAAGTAGGTACCTACTAAACACAATATAGAAATGATAACTTAAGGCTCCCGTAGACAGGCGCGTCGCGACACGGGTAGAACAACTTCCGAGAAAGAAAAACTTTCAAACAAATTATTCCACTGCAGTCGCGTCGCGTCGCCTGGGTGCGGGAGCCTTTATACTATCGACATGCATTATTATACATAAATGAAAAGGTATTTTGATAAAACACGTCGTATACTAAAAGATAAATAATAAAATTATCTTTAAAATGGTGAAGATCTCAGAAAAATATGCTTGATAGTTTTGGATGATTCTCAATTTTTTATCCGCGTTATGGCTGCTACACACAGTGCCGGTGGCATGGTCGCCGGCACTGCCCGCCTTCCTTGCCGCCGGCCATGCCGCACAAAGCCGCAGAAACAAACGCAAAGAAAATGAAGGCGCAAAAGCCGGAGGCACGTGCCGCGCGGCAAAAGCCAGCGGCCATGCCGCCGGCACTGTGTGTAGGAGCCATTAGACATAATTTACAAATTAATTACACTATGTAATATAAACATAATCTAAAATATTCACTTCATTGTAAGATTGAGTTATTGAAAAAAAAATCTAATTTAACATATATTTTCTCTAAATCTACAACACTGCTCGTTTAGACGTGATCATCAGTATAAAAACATTAAAAGTCAGTTATCGTCGCCTTAAATACAGCTGTAATAACGTCATCGCATTCATGATCCTTATCAAAATAAATATATTATATAATAAAGGATATCTTGTAACACGTGATGATATAATATTCATATTGTCATTATTTTGCTAACAGAAAAATGTAAACATACGTAATTTCGTTCCGAGAAATTTTACGATTGAATGTCGTTTTGTATAAATAAATATCTGTTTTAATGTCAATTAGCGACCCGTCCTTGCTAGGCAAAATATCAAGATTATTTTATTACATTTACGTTTAATATTAATGTATGATACACACAGATGATATAAAATATGACTAGAGTGGGAGTGACTACCGAGATGACGACTAATGGCTACTACACACAGTACCGGCGGCCATGCCGCCGGCACTGCCGCACAAAGCCGCACAAAGTAACGCAAAGGAAATGAAGGCGCAAAAGCCGGAGGCACGTGCCGCGCGGCATAAGCCGGCGGCCATGCCGGCCGGCATGTGTGTAGTAGCCATAATAGAGAAGTATGGAAAAAACATGTTATGCCGACATAAATAAATTGTGATAAGGGCAGGAGAATGATGATAATGGTGATGATTAATCTGAAGAGTTTGATTTTTTGTTTGTTTGTTTGAACGCACTAATGAATTAAGTAAAATGTAAGTTGAAAAACTAAAACCCGACTACTGAAATTCACGCTCTAAAAAGTATGATGATGGTTTTAGTTTTTTAAACTTATTTATAATATTATGTACAGATAAATATCTTTTAAGAATTTTCATGCTCACTCTCGGTTAAACCTGCTTGAAATACTTATTAATTTGCTATATGTTAGTAGTTTACAGAGCTTTTGAAAAACACTTTTTCTATTAAGGTATCATCATGATATTTTTTTCTAAGAACTGACAAAGATATTTCTGATAAGCTTTGAAGGAAATTGGACCTTAGGAACATGTCACACTATAGAGTTTAGCTAACATTCGTGTTCATCATGTAAACGCCTTTTACCGTGCGTTCGTCTTGGAAACGACAAATGAAAATATTGCAAAAGCAGACAGTGTTGGTGACGTGAAAATTCAACGAAAAATTTTTCATGCGAAAGCAAACCCAGTAAGGACTCTAATATTTATATTTCACTTTCCCTTTTTAGTTACTGTATTTGGCAAATCTTTTCACAATTGTCCCACTAGCGGCTAAGACCCTTATACCTACTTGGCACGGTTTTTACGATTAGACATAACATCGAAGTTTCTTAATTGTAGTAAATAATAGTAGTAATAGTTATGACTTGCTTTAGGCAACCTGGAAGTTTCTAAATAGACTCCGCACCCAGGTTGGTCGAAGCAAAGAAACCTGTTCAGGTGGAGATTCATAGAAGACTCCGCCTTGGGGTGTAAATGTGGTGCTGTTCGATGGGATCATGTCCTGCTTGTCCTGTCAGCTGCACGTTACAGGAACTGATGGACGCTAGTGATGGGGGTAAACAAGTAGTCGAATTCTGGGCTATTTCGATTGCCATCGACACGCTAAGAAGAAGAATAACTAGTACTATTATTACGAGTAGGTATACACATAAACCTTACGGAATAAATTCTATAAATGATGGTCATAACCTCGTCAAAATCCTTTGCATAGTTTAGAAGAATACCGCGGTCACACAGACACAAAAAGTGACTGTAATTTATCATAAGTATATAGATATACCTAGAATATATAACAAGTCTCTTTTTCTTATTTCCCGCCAGCATTTGAACTCCAGGCACCTTAACTGAAAAAGCTCGTGTAGCTACTACACTTATGATATTCTGTAGTGCTGTAGACCGAAACAGTACTGAACAAACCGGATTTTCAATTTCCTTTCCGGACCAAACACTTTCCTTGAGAGAGCATTTTTTATACTTTCACTGTGTACCGTGGTACCTATCTATGAATATTATGTGTACTTCGTATGTGTGGGTGGTTACATGTACGTACACATGAGTGAGTTTTCTATTTGAGTCTTTTTAATTACTCTTTTAAGAAATATTGTTTGTTCTTTGTGTCGTCCGAGAAGGTAGCGCTTTTCCGTGGGTATCACAAAAATTACCAGTGGCTGTCTGCTACTTCGTTTGCGTATATTTGGTATTTCATAATTTTTAATCTTAAAGGATCACTTCGTTGCCCGTCCGTCGGTTTGTCTGTCTATCTAGACACTTTTTCTCTAGAACGCGTGGAGGTAGCATCATCAGCCTAAAATGTTCCCACTGCTGGGACACAGACATGCTATCTCTCGTACGCGTGGTAGATTACAATCTACCACGCGTACCCTCAGTGCGGATTGGTAGATGCATGCGCATGTCTTCGAGTTTTTGGTTCTAGGACATGCCGGATGACATTTTCGTTCACTGTTTTAAGAGCAGTGCAAGTGGTGATAAACCGCCTATATTTTAACCCACGACCTACAATTCGTAAGTCGGGGCCGTTACCACTGTGCCACCACTGCTCGCACCGTTAAGTTGAAATTAATATCAAATAAGTAGTTAGTCGGTCTAAGGACCCTTGGAGGTCTAAAAAAAAATGAAGCTGCTAAGTCATAACTCTTATGTCATTTATTCATTTGTAAGTTTTCAATTTTTTTATAAACACTATGAAGGGCTGTAAACGAGACACAATAGAAGTTTTATTGTTATGACGCCTATGGGCGTTTACTGTCCTTCAAAGTGTTAATTTTATAAGTCGACGCATTAGTAAAACATGGCCATTTATGCGACATATTTTTTGTGGCTTCGAAGTCGAACCCAAGCAGGCGCTTTACTTTGTGTAAATAATTTCATCACCACTGCTCTCAAAACGGTGAAGGAAAACATCGTGAGGAAACCGGCATATCTTAGAACAAAAAATTCGAAGACATGTGACATCTACCAACCCGCACCGGGCCCGCGTGGTAGATTACAGCCCAATACCTCTCACAGAGAGGACGCACTCTGCGCATCATGAACGCAATCCTTTTTCGTAGGATGGTATTTAAGCCATCAGTATGTGCTTCAGCAAATATTCCTGATGCACTGCAGTAACTAGGAAGCCCCAACTACATTCTGAAGGCATTATTATATCAAACTCTGAGGGCGTTGTATGCCCGTTGCGTATATCGAACCCAGAGAATGCACGTGTACAACGATTGGCAAAAAGCATTAAAAAGAGTTACTTTTACTTCTGGTGTACACACTGCTACACACCAAGCTATACATACTGGATATGTTATATAAGCTGACCTCGCATTGTACGGAAATCCTATACAATGCGAGATCATCATAAACTGGAAATGTATAGCTTGATGTGTAGCCGTGTGTACAACGTGCAAACCTGCGGGCCAACAAAAAGCAAGTAATATAAGATTAAAAGTTAAACGACCCCAATTATAACTATCCTAATATTATAAATGCGAAAGTAAGTTTTGGTTTTGTTGGTTTGTTTGTTAGGCTTTCACGCTGAAACGGCTGAACAGATTAGAATGAAATTTGGCACATGGGTAGACCTTGACCTAGATTAGGACATTGAATTGAATTTTTATCTCGATATTCCCACGGGATTGAAAATTATGCGGGTTAAACCGCGCGGCGCACCTAGTAACTCAATAAATACAGACCATTCGCCAGCACATTTAGTTCATGAACAGTCAATAAGCTTTGTGCTCTTAATTCGCAGATCAGTACAGAATACGACCTAAGCCGTGAAATAGCTAACCGTTTATATTACGCCTACATGGAAGCTAACATTAAATGCCAAAGTATTTACTATAATCTTTCTAATAATTATAGGTAGTGAATATGATCTGCAAATTAAGACAATAATATTTTGAATTTAATTTTTAAGGACGGACTTTATCATTTAATTAAATATCTTTACTATATCTATACTACCTAATATAAAGAGGTAAATGTTTTTTGGTTGTGCAATTGTTTGCAAGTAGGGGGTAATCTCTGAAACTATTACCAGTTGGATTTGAAAACATCTTTTTGTATTTGATAGCATAATTCTTGAGGAAGGTTATAAGCTCGCGGACGAAGTCACGGGTAGAAGCTAGTATAATATACAGTATGTTAACTAACAGAGGGCGTTCCCATTAACCCGCAATAATATAGCGTCCATACATGCTAGAAAAAATATTAAAATAGAAAAAAAAATCTTTTTTTATTTTTTTATCATAAAATATTCACGAAAAATATTAATTTCATTCGTAAAACAAACACTCTGTACACGCGTACTTGTCACACTTGTCTTTCCAAATTGAAAGACAAGTGAGCGTGTACAGAGTGTTACATTTATTATTGAAAATTTTATTTAAAAAAAATTATTTAACTTTTTTTTTTCACTTTCAATATTTTTTCTAGCATGTATGGACGCTATACTATTGCGGGTTAACGGGAACGCCCTCTGTTAGTTAACATACTGTATATAGTAGAATATATAATATTATTTAGGGGTAAGATGTGTGAGTGTATGTAGGGGGTAAACTTCGGAACTTCTGATCCGATTTTGAAATTTCTTTGACTATTGGGAAGCTATAGTATTGCCAAGTATCATAGGATATTTTATGTTAAAACAAGAAATTTTACGCGATTGAAGCCGCGGGCCGAAGCTAGTGGAGTATAAAATTACATTTCATCGTACCCTTATCCTCATCGTTCCCTAATCCTCATCGTGCCCTAATTCTCATCGTTTCATAATCCTCATCGTACCCTAATTCTCATCGTACCCTAATCCTCATCGTGCTCTAATTTTCATCGTGCCATAATCCTCATCGTGCCCTAATCTTCATCGTTCCCTAATCCTCATCGTGCCCTAATCCTCATCGTGCCCTAATTCTCATCGTACCATAATCCTCATCGTGCCCTAATCCTCATCGTTCCCTAATTCTCATCGTGCCCTAATCCTCATCGTGACCTAATCCTCATCGTGACTTAATCCTCTTCGTGACCTAATCCTCATCGTGCTATAATCCACATCGTGACCTAATCCTCCTCGTGATCTAATCCTCATCGTGACCTAATCCTCATCGTGCCACAATCCTCATCGTGACCTAATCGTCATCGTGACCTAATCCTCATCGTGACCTAATCCTCATCGTGCCATAATCCTCATCGTGACCTAATTCTCATCGTGACCTAATCCTCATCGTGCCCTAATCCTAATCGTGCCTTAATTTATATCGTGACCTAATCTACATCGTGCCCTAATCTTCATCGTGCCCTAATCTTCATCGAGCCCTACTCTTCATCGTGCCCTAATTCCTAATCCTTATTCTTCATCCTCATACTTTATTTGCCCTTCCTCGTGACGTCATCCATTGTCACATTTATACTCACACTTTGATACCCGATAATAAAGAAAGGAGACAACCCAATAATTGTTTGTAAACTCACAGCAACACTTAGTAGCCTACTCATTTGATTTTATCAATCCAATAACACCTATAAGATAACTATAACACTCGCACAAAACCAATCTAAAACCAATTCCTAAACATTCGGCCGCAGTAGCCCGTTAAGCTTAAATTAGTGAAATAGTAAAATAGTGTTGTTCGAAATTAAGCAAGTTCATAATGAATATTTATTGGTTTAATACGAACCAGCTGGGCACCGGGACTGGCGAACAATCGGGGGCTGCATACGGGAATTGCCGCGATAAGTGGGATTTTTTATTGCTGCAACTACGTGTACACACTTCCGCAGAAAGTAATCGAAGTTGGTAATGGTTATGAAAAAATCATGACTTATGAGTTTATGAGTTTTGACACAAAGTCAAAGTCAAATAATTTTTCAAGTAGACTGCGCGCCACGAAGGAAGGCCGGCGGAAAATTGAGGAACTACATTTTTTTAACCGACTTCCAAAAGGAGGAGGTTCTCAATTCGTCTGTATGTTTTTTTTTTTTTAATGCAAACGTGATGCAATGACATAGATATTAGCAACGCGTCAAATGGACTTCAGTGGTGGCGTAGACTCTAATATGGTACTTTGGAACGTCAAATTTTACAAGGAAATAGCATTATTATAGGTGCGGGTTCCAAAAGATAGTTTTGTATGGAGAAGAATGGACAACACAGGTCATTTCCTTTCTTTCCGTGGGTGTAAAAGGTGCAGACGAAGATTTAAGAAGTTTAATCATCTTTCACTAAGCACGAGCCCGATTGGTGATTATTTTAGCATTGATTGGCTATAATTAAATTTAAAATCTAGAGGCTGTTAAACTTTGGCTATAAGTTGAAAAATATAAGGTCAATGGATTCGGAAACTAAAGTACAAAAATGATGAGAACAACAACAACAGAAAACGTTTTAAGTAGAATTTTTCAAGCGCTATTGTCTTCATCTTTATTTTGATAAGTACAAATTGTGCTGCTATTTAACACAATGTTACACCAGGCAGGCAATAGACATCACAAAACTCATAAAATCTATTGCAGTATTCATACATAGAATTTGTCACCATTATCGGTTCGTAACAATCCTCTCCGGATCGCCGGTCCGGCCCGGAGTCGTCCATAAAATTGAATCTTAAGATACCCTCATCCAGACGTGACCAAAGTACGTTTATTGTCACACATAAACATCACACCTTACCTTTTTAGAATTCTAATACATTTCCAAAGAAACCAAGCTAGATATTTTTTTTAAGAAAATCTTTGGATATCTGCGAACATCCTTTTATGTAGTGATTATTATCTTCTATACAGGGTGTCAGGGACATCGACGCGAAGCCTGTTACCATGGATTTAGTACATGATTCTGAACGGTTTCATTTAATAAAAAATCTGCTGTTTCATAAATTTTGACCGCGTAGGTTTCTATGAAATACTAAGTCACTTTTCTATGAAATATAGCAGTTTTTTTTTTTATAATCGACGAATAATTTCAGAATTGAGGAAAACGTGAGTTTTCCTCGTCTAAATACTACTTCCACAACCCTTTACCTGCCAACCTCTTGTTGAATTTACCTCTTGCCTCTTGGTACGCCATTGTCCCACAGGTACGTTACTACAAAGTCGAAGCGTCGAGACGACAGTCTTGTTTGTACTGCTAAATAAACCGAGTACTGCTATCAAACCTTAGGAAATCACCAACAATACGCTGTAGAGTGGCTTTTCTAGAATCAATTTGTTTATGACTGTCGCTGTCCTGTGTTCGCAGTTCGTATGTTTGATTTTCTTTTAAATACATGCTTAAGTATTTGATCGGCACTTGTTGTTCTACGAATTTTGTTTAATTCAGATTTTCTTTCCAATACGTAGGTAGGTACTTACATTTGTTTTTCGTCGAAATTTTTTAATGCAAGATTTAAAAGTACATGATCCTGGAATTAGTTGTAAATATGAATTTGATCGAAGAATTTATCCAACAATATACCTTCGAAATCATAATATTTTTAAGATTTGCATCTCTAGAATCTTTTAAAATATAATTAGTACTTCACAATAGGTATTAATTTGCATAAAATATGTTTATTCCATCCATACGTTCAATAACCTTTTGGTAATTACAATAAGTTGCAAATAAATACAGAAAAGAAAATATTTTCACAAGATTTTCTTAATCTCTACAAAAGTGTTTTAGTAACAGTAAAAACGATTTTTAAACTTTTTTAAATGCTGTTACTGCAGTAATCGTTATATTACTGTAGAGAAGGGGTGATAAAATCAACTGACTTTAATGGTCGCGGCCTAGACTAGGTCAAGACAGAATACAAAGGTCCCTTTGAAATTCTTTATAAAAGAGAAAAGTGAACATCTATGTACCTAGTACCTAAATGTTTTTTTAAATTCAATTCCACATCAGTTGTTCTTTTGTGGTCCTACTGTACTGTGTAAAAGAGAAAAAAATAGTTTCTATATCAATTACGGTATGTGTGTATTAATTAAACTAAAGTTGTAATCTATAACAGTTATACTTATATGTAAACCAAAGCCGCTTTTCGTGTCTGTCACTGTGTCTGCGTTGTTCTTCAAAACGACGCAACGGAATTTGATGCGACTCACATCATCATTTATAAAATTTATTCCGGAAGGTTTACGTGTATCCTATCCTACTTCCTACTATTATATTCTTATTATTTTATTATTATATTATATTATCATATAATAAATATATAATGTAATATAAAAGTAGTACCTATCTATATTATTTTAAAGTTTGGATGTTTGTTACTCAATCACGCAAAAACGGCTGAACGGATTAGGATGAAATTTGGCACACTGATAGTTTATAACCTGGATTAACATAATATAGGATACTTTTTATCCCGGTAGTACGTTCCCGTGGGCCGTGGGATAATAACGACCTTCACGCGGACAAAGCCGCGTATGAAACCTAGTAATACTTAACGTTCATATCATAATGAAATCTCAATGTTTTGGCAATTTGTAAAACCGTGCATACCAGGGGCAGCTCGCTAGTAATTGATAAAAACAAAACAGTAAAGTAAAATACGTCTTTTTTTCAGTGCTTTTTCTGGGAAAGGGCAAATTGGAACCAGGATTTCATCAGTAGCAGAAGGTTGATATGAAAATTAAGCTTATAAATTCTTGTTACAAAAAGCCAAAGCAAAAAATCTGATCCGGGTTCCAAATCAGTGATGTTGATTAAAAAATGTAACCCTGAAATTCATGAATCGCCAACAAAAGCTTTAAAAATACTCGAACTTATTACAAAGGAATGTCCACTATACTTCTGTGCGCCTGGTACCTAACTCGTATATTCTAGCGAAGACATTGCAATACGTTTGTTTGTTCCGGACCGTATCTTCCTTTTTATAAGATGTCTTCAGGACGCAGGAGTTACGGGTCGGTACACCTTGTGAAGTTCTCAACTGTTTAAGAGCTCTAGTATTGGCTTTTTAACTCTAAAGCCACTGTGAATGTGGTTTGTTATTGTTTTTAGGTAATTTTTCAGTATATAACGTAGCTCTATTTGTATCATAAGATCAACATCCATTGGTAACTCTGGTCATAGTTTATTTGAATACGTAGATTACCATCTCTTCCTACGCTGAAGAAAATCTTTACATTTAAAAAGAGGCTTTATACCATTCAGAATATTAATTACCTTGATGTCGGAAAAAACGTTATTCAATATCTTAATTAAGTACCTACGCGTAACAACTAGGTGCTTATTTTTAAGTAGACTGTCTTTAAGTTCCTCCCTACCATAATATCGGAAGACCGTTCGAAGTATCCCGATAAACAAAACCACGCAGACGCCCTCTAACTGAAGAACATGATAAAATTTTATGACCTCACACGAACTCTGAGGTACAGTCGAGCACATTCCATTGGAGCATGTATGCAGTTATGTGTGCAATAGAACGCGAATGTCCGTTTGTTCATAGTTTGGTACGCTTCCGTGATTCCTCACATTGTCCGGGCATTGCCACCGACATGAATTTAAATGACATTTGGACTACGGGTCATTTGCGTCTCAACAAGAATTGTTGGTCTTGCATTTTTGTACGCACGGCTACAGATCAAGCTATACATTTCCAGTTTATGGTGATCTCGCATTGTAAACGATTTCCGTACAATGCGAGGTCAGCTTAAACTGGAAATGATAGCTTGATCTGTAGCCGTGTCTACATAATTTTTGATTTTACTACAGTTTGCAGTGTCTTCTACTCGTAGCTTGGATATATTTTAAAAAAAATCACATCAGATACGTAAGCTATACAATACTATGCAATCATTTTCATCAAAATGGATTAAGGATCCAGAACCAATGAAAGTGTTTTTGGGGCTTGTTAATAGGAACAGCACTATTAACACGGTACCAATGAATAATGTTCAGCTTCGCATGTCCAACATGCCATATAATTAGTGATGTAGTACAATCCGCTAATTTGGACGTGCAGCATTTCGTGTAATGTACGTACTTAATTGCACACACCATTGCGGTACCCCTAACATACTTCTCCTTTTTCTATGAGCCTGGTAGATGAGATACTTCAAGCCAGTCAGCAAGGTTCGTATCGAGGCTGACTGCGCAGTGCCTAAAGACTTATAAAGGTATGAGGAACAGGGTGTAAAGTTCACTCATCCACCAGAAAGGGAGGAGCCTCAGAACAGACGGGTGTTGTATCTGGTGGGCAACTGCCCGACGATTGATGTCGGGACGTTGTATATATACTCGTTGCGCAGTAACTCTGCTTGCGCGATGCAGGATTCTGTGTGACGTCAGTGTGGTGTTAACATGTGGCGTAGTAGATGCTGCCACAGACAAATTCTAGCATCAAGTGAAAGCTCTTTTAATACATTACATCATTCCCATTCCCTTACACACAAAATCATCTGCGGATTGTATGAAACCGCAAACTACCAATTTAATTTAACTCCTAGAATATGACTTGAAGTGTAATGTTAGTGCCGAACTGTACATCACTTTATCTACCAGAACTCCCAACAGCAGAAATATAACAATGTTTACCAAAATAAAACAAAATGTCTACGGAAAGCTGTCAGTGTCAGTGCATATGTCAGTGACAGGCCGGCCATCGCCTTCCTTCTTCGGTCATATAATTTATAAAAAAATAAACCGAACTTTCCCCCCCTTGTTCGCAGAAACTTGCATGGAATTACAAGTAGCTAACGCGAGCTTAGGTTTTTCTTTTGACAAAAAATATAATCATTGTTAATTTAAATTGTGTTAAAAGAAGATGTTCAGACATGGTAAATTATTAAAAATATGCTGCTCGCTATGAAGTATGTAAATTCAATTTAAGTAGTTTATTCAGATTAGATTCTTGTATCAAAAACCAGCCAAGTGCGTGTCGGATCACGCACAATAAAGGATTCTGTAGTTGGGATGAATTTCTCCTAAGAACAAACTTAACACAGTAGTTGAAAAACATGTACCTTACATTCCAACTGCAAATGAAAGTTTTAACGCACAATATTGAGAGAATTGCCATGTTACTTTAAAATCATATACCTTTTCTAGGTTATTCTGTAATCTATAAGTATAGAACTATTTTCAGCATTTTTTTTTTCAAAATTTTAGGCTCTTTATTTACGGAGATAGAGGATGGTCAATCTTCATATATTTTCTTAAATAACTATAAAACTATTAACTTTAAAATTATACAAGCAGTTTTTCAGTTAGCTAGTCCATTTATCGAGGAAGGCTATATGCTATACATCATCACGCTAAGACCAATAGGAGCGGAGCACTAATGAAGAATGTTTCAAAATCGGGGATACTTTTTTCCTATTGAGAGCTTCCGCTGCGTGCGCTGCGTAAACGGTTAAAGTTTCGCAAAAATCATACACATAATTATTTCCCTTTAAAAGTTCAAAAAAAAGTTTGCGATAGCATATATTATGTCTATCTTTTAAGGGTTTTTATGCCAACCATATTTGTTATAAAATAATGCACCATTTGCGAAGGTGTTTTTATAAACATGATATTAATCCTTATCCAGATAAATAAGTTATTCATCACAAGTATTTAATTTAAAACAAAATTGCCCTTTACATCATTTGATTTCAATGAATATCTTAGGAAATATCGCAGTTTTAAAATAACATCGCAGCAAAATAATGATTAAGTACAGCGCGCGATATGATGTGCAAGATAGGAGCGGAGCACCAATGAAGAATGTTTCAAAATCGGGAGGTTTTTTTAGCGTTAGCCTAAAGTAACTATTCCACGCGGACGAAGTCGCGGGCAGAAGCTAGTTTATTTATATATACTTTATTGTACACCAGAAAATACACAGCAAAAAAGTGTACCGAGCAAATTGGCTGTGACAGATGGACAGACAGACACACGAGTGATCCTATAAGGGTTCCGTTTCTTCATTCAGACGTACGGAACCCTATTATTTGTGTTTTTTTGCAGTAACGTAGGAGTGATTTTAATTTTTAATGTGATTTAAATATCAGACTTATGTAAAAAATTGCAACTTTCATTTTGTAATTTATAATACACTAGTGACTCGCCCTTGCTTCACACGGTTTTCACGACTTGAGAATATGATATCGGTTATATTATTATTTTTATTTTATGTTTTAATAATAATATGCGCAATAATTCTCTGCACAGTAATGGTAAAAAACCGCGTAAAAATTCATTGCGTATAGTTTAAAAAAACACACAGACAGTTACGAAAAGCGACTTTAATTAATATTATATAAGATTATCTTGAGGAGCTCGTGACTAAGTAATAACAGGCACAAGTCGATCCATCAGGTTAAGCTACGCTTGCCGGGGTTGGTCCGTGCATGGGTGACCATCTTTACTTACCGAGACTCCTCCGTGCCTCGGAAAGCACGTTAAGTCGTTGGTCTCTCCCAGCTGTCATTCGTGGATCTTTGACAGCCATTACGGGTCGTTAGAAGCCCCAAAGTCTGACCAACAGTCTTACCAGGAGATAACGTATTACCCAGTTACGGTTGTGTAAGTCAGATAGGCAGTCGCTCCATGTAAAATACTGGTATTCAGCTGCATACGGTTGGACTGGAAGCCGACTTTAACATAGTTGGGAAAAGTCAAGGCAGATTGATTATTTACCTACAGATTATCTCTAACTACACTTCTGTAGACAAAGTGTCGATACGAAACAAAAACAAAACATTCACACCTATCAATAATTTTATTTACAATACCGGCCACAAATAATAACCCACAAATTACTTGACACCACCTCGCTGATTACCAATAAAGAGTCTATTAAGAAAGCAATCATGGCCGTCTGTCAGTCTCCCAATGACTGGCCGTGATGAGCCGATGGTCTCAATGTCACGATAAATAGACCGTAATACACTTAGGTGGGACGAGGATGCCGTAATAGCCCGGGGCGTAACGTGATTTGCTAGTTCTCTATTACCTTAATTCTCCACAAGTATTCGTCCAACAAAGGACGGATCTTAATATAATATCGACGGTGAGACGGCTGTGTGCGCACACGGTGTTCCGAATTTGAATTTGAACGGACCTCAACAATTTGTAGGTGTATCGAATATTAGTGTTTTGCAAAACTTTGTGTTATCCTGCCAGTGGGGTTAGAAGTTTTTGATAGGGAAGCGAATCGGTTACAAATAAATTATTTTTCATGAGGAGATACTGTAATTTTTACCATTGTAAGTCATCCAGTCGAAGTCAGGTCGTTGTAAGTCATTATCACTTATGTCAAAAATGGTGAAGGAAAACATCGTGAGGAAGCCGGCATGCCTGAGAGACATTTCTCGACAGCATGTGAAGCCAAGTCAGAGGCCGCCCCTAGCCGGGAGACGCCCTGGGCGTCAGGAATCGGTCGGTAGGAATCGGTCGGTAGGAATCGGTAGGCGCGGGCTTGCGGACGGAGAGCAATGGGTAGCTCGCCATCCGATAAGGACCAGGCCCGAGTCGACGGCGTGTTGTGTTCCAAGCGCGCCTCAAAGGGATGTCAGCACAACTGACGGGGTCCGCTAGGGCCGATGCCTACCAGGGTTGCGAGAAAGACCTAGGGGGAGACCGTGGTACCTGGCAACGTACAGACAACTGAAGGAACACGGGTGGGTTTTAGTCAGTAAGAGTCCGACACGCCCTTTCCAGAGCGGGAGAAGTTATTGGATGATTTGCCAGCCAAAAAAAAAGAAAAAAGTCAAGGCAGAGGCATGGGCGGCTTTAAAACTCAGACACCAGGTTAATCACTAGCCACACGAAATAGAAAGATTATCATTGAAAGTTTTATTAGTTCCATTGAACAACAATAAAAATAGACAAATATTAGTAGTCCATACGACTATTTAAATCGCAGCTGGTAAGCAAATAGAAACGTCAAATGAGTCATCATATGAGCTACTATCGAAACGCTGAATATTAGTACAAAATTCTTCGTACCTGCATGGTACGAAGAATTTTGTAATAATATTCAGCGTTTCGAGTCACGGTTGCTAACTCCCGAAGTCCCGATACACATTTGCTGTTTATCAGCGTCTGATTGGATTAAACACTGCTTACTACATAGTTCTGAAATGTGTAGCGTAAAGTTGTTCGTGGAGCCGCAAGTTCCGTTGTGTAATCGGCAGTTGTGGTAAACCAATCAGGCTCGCACTCAATCTGAGGGAGCATGTTATAGACGCGTGTTCATAAATAAACACCTGTTTTGATAGTTAGGGTTTGTGTTGGTAAAAGTTGCATCTTTGTTAGCATAATCATCATTAAACACAGGCTTTTTCAAACCAATGAAAGGCAAGGTCTTGCCTTTGACGCGATTCTCCCATTTATTGCCGCCGGCTCGTCTAGGTTTTTCCAACTAGTTTATTATCATGCTGTTGAATAATTTTGGCAAAAAAAAATACGTCGTTTCTTGTAACATTGTGCTAAATGAAAACAGGCCATGAAAAAATACATAATCATTTTACGGCCAACTTCTCGTACCTACTGCGTTAAAAGAAAATTAGTTAAACTCTCTTGTTATTTTTATAGCTAATCATTGAAACTAATAACTCTTTTACTAGCCGTATCCAAGAAAAGAGGTGAAGTTTCAAAACATAAAATATCGGGAGAGCATCAAATAATGCGGGAAGCTACCTCGACCCGAGCACCATACTAACCTATTTTACTCACTTGCGTCTTATGGCTTGCTCCGGAACTTTAACAGCTAATGTTATCAGTTTTTTAGCTCATTTTACCCTGACATTGTGACCTTATTAGGTTCTTGGGGCTTAATTTGGGTCTGAGTCAATAATACACGCGTTATTAGGAGAGCTTTTTCTTTTCGCCGTTTGCCAAGGTACTTAATATAGTATGTATAATATGCCTCTGTATTATCCTCTGTACTATCCTATATATTTCCTTCAACCTAGGTCCAGATTTGGTATGCATATTACTTCTTTTTCTTCTTCTTTTCATGTGGGGACTAGCTTAGTATCAGAGTTTTAAAACCGCCCTTTGGCCTCTAACTAGGCTTCATATGCAGTCGAGATATATCTCTCAGGCATGCCGGTTTCCTCATGATGTTTCCCTTCACCGTTTTTGAAGCAAGTGATAACAAAGTAAGAGATGCGAGGTGCGTGCGGATATGGTCTTGAAAACATAGATGAAATTGGATTGATGAGAAGGGATGAAATACATGTGACTTTAAATAGAATAGAATATATATACTTGCATTAAACATGGTACAATAATTGTCTTAATAATTATGATCTACATGTTTCGCCATGGACTTGCATACAAATATTTTAAAGGAAACAAGTTCTTTATAGAAGCATCAATAATAACAGAACAGTCATTAAGTATAATCTACTACTTAGTATATAAAAAAGTTTTTGCAGAAAAAAATACCGACGAAAAAAAAACCAAAAGCGAAAAATAAAAAAATAACCTTTTAGTTATTCCGTAGTTTGTTATTGCGGATAGACTGGACACGCGTTACGTCCAGCACTGGGTTAATAATACCCACATTAGAAAATGAGTATTTATAAGTTTTTTTACTTTTACTAACACTAGTTTCATAAGTTCTACTGTACTAACATTCTAGGGATTTTTTTAAATTCTGAAATAAAAAGATTTTACTTTATTTTTAATTTTTTTTTGTGACAAACTGATGACTCTCAAACTTTGAGGCGGCGCCAAACAAACCAATTAATTAGTTATAACGTAAAATGTTAGCTTGATGGATCTTCGTTGATTGTGTGTTTGGCACCGCCTCAAAAATTGTTCTTTGAGGGTCATCAATTCGCAAGCGCTACTGCTAAGCAAGAGCTTTTGGATCTTCTTGGGTTCTCGGTTCGATTCCCAGGTTGGGCAAAGTGTTTATGGATGGAAATTCTGGTAATTCTTAGTAGCAGCCCGGATTCTGGATTTAGGCCCGGTTGATGACAATAGGCTCGCCCCCTATTACATGTACATTATTGGCGAAATTTGGGGCTACTATAGGTATATCTCTGCTTAACCCTTTGGGGAATACAGGCATTATGTTATGTGGTATCTTTATACAGGGTGTTAAAGTAATTGCGTGCCATAGCTTCAGGGTGAGTTCAGTATCGATAAAGAAACCCGTAAAAAATAAAAATAAAATACCTTTAAAAAAGTTTAAAAAAAAACAATATTTTTTTAGAATTGATTAGATAATTGCTTAAAATATGTTTTTATTTTGTTTAAATTAAATGCTAATTCATAATTTCCTAGAGTTACCTACCTACTATCGAACGCAATGAAATACCTACGCCTGAACACTTCGATAACGCCGTCTGAAGGATAAGTAACTAGGTATGTAAATAAATATTACAATTCCAAGTATTTCTTCTTCCTACGTTAGCGTGCTTATCTCCTTCAAAATTAAAACCTACAAATAAAAAAAGTTGATCTTGCAATATTTTTTTTTGTCCTCTTTTTATTTTTTTAAATAATATTTTAATTTTTCCCCGGTTCTTTTATCGATACTGAACCTACCCTGAAGCTATGGCACGCAATTACTTTAACACCCTGTATAGATATAGAATAGAAAAGAAAATAGAAGTATGAAAGTATGGATTTGAGGATATATTTATCCAACCTCATTGATCCTCCGTACAGCCACGTCCTAATATCATGGCCGACGCTATCAGCCGTCGATCGTTGTCTTAAGTGCACTTCACCGCGCCGTCACTCAGACCGTGTTACTAACACGCCTGATATTGGCATCAACATGCATTATGATTATGATACGTGCCACTAGCTTGGGTTCAGTAGCTAGTTATTTGTGTGTGTTATGATTTGGCAGCTGATTTTCTGTGGCTATGCGTTTCTCGAGGATCTTGTGAGGTCATCGTAACTAATATTATAAATGGGAAAGTAAGTTTGTTTTGTTTGTTATGCTTTCACGCTAAAACGGCTGAACAGATTTGGATGAAATTTGGCACATGGGTAGACCATGACCTGGATTAGGACATAATACTTTTGATCCGATTTGATTGAGAGCAGTGGTGGCCCAGTGGTAACCCCGACTTACGAGTTGTTGATCGTGGGTTCGAACCCAAGCAGGCGCTTTACTTTGTGTAAATAATTTCAAACAGTGAAGGAAAACATCGTAAGGAAAGCGGCATGTTTTAGAACCAAAAATTCAATGACATGTGACATCTACCAACCCGCACTGGCCCGCGTGGTAGATTACAGCCTAGCCCACTCCCTTTCACAGAGCTGCTGTGTTCCAGCAGTGGGGACATGACTAGGCTGATTTCGTACTTTTGATCCCGGTATTACCACGGAATCGAGACTTATGTGGGTGAAACGTGAAACCGTGGGGCACAGCTAGTACCATCATAATATTTTCTTTCAACTGTTTTGAAAATAATCTGTTTTGAAGGCCGTAGTTTTTCGTGGCTTTTCTGGGCTTTTCGATAAAGAAAATCTTATTTCCAGGAAAAACCAATACGTCTTTCGATTATGATCGAAGATGTGATGACACTCGCTCATTTATTAACATCATCATCATAAAATTTAGGATCCTATTTAGAACCAATTACAACAAACTATAGCTACACACAGACACACACACACACCACACACACAGAAACACACACACACACACCACACACACACACACACACACACTATCACACAGACATACACGCACGTACGCATACACACAACTATAATAATAAATAATATTAGTCCTACAAACCGAAATTCAGCCATGGCGACCAATCTCAATGGAGACTATATTATAGTGCGAGGGAGATATTATAGTGCACAAATGTGTGCGCAAACACAGAGGCACTCTCTCTTCCCTCACTCACATAGTCCGATGAGACGGCAATCTGGCACGACCGGAGAGAGATCAGGCGTAGGACCAACGGCATAATGTGCTTTCCGACTTTCCGAGGCACGGGGGTATCACACACCGCCAACTTCCAGACTCCGGGCTTTAACACACACAACACACATCTATACACATTGCTATAAGGGGTGTCAGGGACATCGACGCGAAGCCGGTTACCATGGATTCAGTACATGATTCTGAACCCCCCTGCGTTGAAATTTTTCGTCGGTTATTTAAAAAAAAATCAGCTGTTCCATACATTTTGACCGCGTAGGTATTGCACTTTTCTATGAAACAGCTGATTTTTTTTTTAATAACCGACGAAAAATTTCAACGCAGGGGGGTTCAGAATCATGTACTGAATCCATGGTAACCGGCTTCGCGTCGATGTCCCTGCCACCCTGTATTGTCCTATTACATGGGACTTAATTATAACAATATGGGTGTACTATAGGTACACCTCTGCCTAACCTTTCGGGGATTACAGGCGTGATGTTTTGTTACAACACAAACGATTTTATTTTAAAAGAAAATATTTAGCTTCAATTCTGTACCTAATTTGATAACAATTTGTACCTACACGTTACTATAAACACACGTTTCAATAACGTGCATTTCAATGGAAAAGTTCTTTGAAATGAGTGGCTTTTCTAGTGTAACTTGTCCACTCCTGCGCCACTACCGCATTACCATGTGCGTAAATGCGGTATTGGGGCGCGTCTTTTCTGACTGGAAAAAATTTAAGTACTCTACAGTGGCGAAGGGTGCCGTAATAGAAAAGGTAAGCCGGAGCCAAAACAAAAGGAAAAAAAAAAAAAAAAAAAAAAAAAAAAAAAAACCAGGGGCTGCAGCCGTGCGTGAAGTCCAGTTACTTACAATTTGTGGCTAGCTTTCTGGCTCTTCAGTCTTGTACAGGCAGATGTTACTATTTACTATATGATAAGATGATACTATTTACGTGTCCAAAAAACGTTTTCATTTCCTGAATATTTTCAAGGGAACGGCTCAGTACTAAATTTAATATATGAGCGTAACATGGGACAAACATTGCCATATGGACATGCATCACGAATTTTCGCTTGTACTCCACCGTGGCTCGCCAGACATAACTGCCGCGCCGTCGTAAGATTGACCAACTAACTTATTTCTACAACGATACTGGTCAAGTATTTCTAACAACTGTTTGGATAAAACTTCAGCAGTTCGACTTTCGCTAACATCGTAAAAACCCAGGAATCGTTCTTCAATTCCAGTTTCTGATAAATATCGAAAAATTACAGTTAATTGCTCCCTATGACTGACATCTGGAGTTTCGTCAATCATTACAGACAGAAATTGAGCTTTATCTATCTCTAATCTAATGTGGTCTCGTAAAACGGATGCAATACAATGTATTAAATCATTTTGAATATCACTAGAGAGACCAGAAAACACGGGGTTCTGAACTGAAGATCATAGTTCTAAATGCGAGTTCATTACGGATCATATTTCCTCAGATATAACAAAGTTTTGATATAGTTACCGCGGTTATTGGAATTCAGACCTTCATCGTGGCCGCGAAAAGCTACTTCTTGTGTATCTAACAAAATAATGGTGTCAATAAACCGTTTCTTAAATTCCTATTTCGATTTACTTTTCTAATAGGAGCTTCATACGAATTAGCGAAAAATAATCAAGTTGTTCTGTGATTCGTTTAACGACATCTGTCGGCGAGTAGAAATACTATTTTGAGATTTGTGAAGCTAGTTTGGCGTTTCAACACAAGATGACAGCACATCTGATTTTACTCTAAGAGTGAAATCAAATGTAATTATAATACAAAAAGTATTTTTAATTATGGAATTTGTTTCATAATGTAGGTATTAATAAAGAATTCAGTATTAATTATGTGTTTCTTATTTTCAAACCTTGAAAAGCATGTTTCCTCACAAAGTAAATAATTCGTCAAGCAACAATCAAAACTATTTGCCGCCATCCTAATCCTACTGATAGTACTAATCATTTTTCAAATCTACTCTAATGATGTAAGTTCAACTTATTAAACTTTCTACTTACCCCAAATACCTAATTACAACGTAGTTCAATCAACGTACGTTTCTTTCACTAAACTCATAACACAAACACTATCTTAATCACTTTTCTATACCTGAAAACAAATATTACTCGTACTAGTAATGATAAACTAATGAATACAATGAATACAAAATGCAAATTAACTACTGTAAACAAATTATATGGTTGCGATTACGACAAAAACCAACACATTGTCAATCGAATGATGAAATAATGTTTTGATGTCCGAACACCGAGCCGAACGCATTACGATACTCAACGACAACAACCGAATATCAAATGCGAGAACGAGTGAGTAATAGCAATACATAGTTCTTTCTCGTTCACACGAGCGCGTTTTCGCCTACTGTCCCTATAGTAACTCGTTGCAAACCGGCTTACTCGGCTGCTAAGAAAGGGCGGTGTCACGTGACCGAGTGACGTCAAGACGGACTATATTTTATAGAGAAATTAAATTCACGATAACCCGTACGCGCCTACGAGTTATTTTAGAGCGAAATGTTTTGTTGTTGGGATATAAAGACAAAAATTTTTATGTAGGCGTTTTGTAATGTTTTAATTGTATTCAAATACTTATAGTGTGATTATTCAATGACGATAGAGTGGTTGTGTTCCGAATTACCGAAGGGAAGCCGATAGGAATCGGCTTGTACGGAGTCTACGCCCCTGGTACTCTAAACTCAGTTGGTCCAGAAGAAACTTTACATCCTTATACGAAAATGTTTCAATGGGCATTATAAAAATAAAACGGTTTTTCCAGCTGCCTGTACCATTTGTCCAAAATCAGTAATACACGATCAATCAGAATTTGAATCGTTTTGAAATAGATTGCTAATCCATTGCTACATAAGTTCGTAAAAAAAATCTGTTCAACAACGTAAATAACGCAATGAATGTTGTTGGTCAAAATGAAACAAATTAGTCGGAATCGTTTACGAAAATGTGTTGCGTAATTAGCTGGTTAAGCTGGTTAAGAAACTGTTTCTTTTAAACGTTTTATTTTAGCTATAACTGTTACAGTTAAGGTACCTGCCCTTACTGCGTCTGAAAAATCTACCCTGTTCATCGAATTTTCGGAGCCAAAAAAAAACACTCCACCACAGATGAATACAGATGGAACACTCCGCAGTTTAGGTATGAAGTTGTAAGTACCCGTCTTGCTGGGCCAATTCAGTGAGTGTAACGTAGTCAGAAGATCTAAGAGTTACGCGATCGAAAGAGAGACAACTTCTAGGTGAATATAACTGTAGTTAGCGCTGTGCGACCTGAATTGCACTTTATTGTGTCGTAGCAACAGTCGCTTTTTATTTAAATGATTTTGCGGAGTGTCCCATCTGTATTAATCTGTGACTCCACTCGACCTATTTAATACAAATAATACCTACTAGAAAAAAACCCTTACACAATTTAGAATGGCCCCATCTTCCACTTTTCACTGTCCATAAACCCTAACGGTAATGCGTTAGTAGGTACATCTTATCGCTACATTTGGTTATCATTACTTTGTAATGGCAATACAAAATATTATAACATTGCTTGTAATATTCAATTTCCCGCGAGGTTAGGCTATCAAGTCGGTCTAGGTTGTAAAATATTCGCACTAAACATGAGTTTGACAAAGAGGGGTTGTGACAATTTTCTTAGAATATGGCTATTGTGTAAACTAGAGCGGTTTTCTTACTAGCCCGAGATGACTTTGTGATACATAGTTAGGTAGGTACATCTGTGGCACTGTCGTCAAGGACTTAACTAGACAGTTAACTTATTTAAGTTAACAAAAGCGTGATAGTTTGCGCTTAAAATATCCTTTGTCTCCTCGAGGAACATAAAATATCTAACCGACAAAGAATCTTGATCTTAAAAATCTTTTTTTTTAACAATTTTTTTTTTATTTTTTACCTTTTAGTCTAGTATATTCTTCATTTAGTTAATAAGTCTAAAAGCGAAGTTATAACCTGACCGGTTTACTAATTAAGTAGCCAGTAAAAAAATCCACTATTCACCACCTGGCTCCATCATCAGACCCTTGACACCAAGTGCAATCTATTAGACTCATCAAAACGCAGCATTTGACCTGGAAGTCGAAGGGTTTACTAATAGCCACTTAGGAGTTCCACTATCCACATCCTGGTCTCGTCATCAGACCCTCAACGACAAATGCAATATATTGGACTCGTCAAACCAAATCATATGAGCCCAAACTCGAGGGGTTAACTGGTAGCCACTGAAGAGTACCAGTATCCACCTCTTGTCTCCATCATCAGACCCTTGAAACTAAGTGCAGTATGTTGGACTTGTCAAACCGAATCATATGAGCTCAAACTCGAGGGGTTTACTAGAAGCCGCTGAAGAGTTCCGCTATCCACCTCCTGGCTCCATCATCAGATCAGCTCCATGATATTAAATTATTGTATTGTCATCGGTCCTTGATACGTGTGAAATTTTTTAAGTTAATCGATTATCTTGAAGTTGGTGAAAATTACGTTGAAAGATTCCGTTACATACCTAGATAGATTAAAAACATACTGCAGAGATAATAAAATATTGGCAGTGTATAGAGTGCTGCACTCTATCCCTATCGGATAAAGTGCCACTACAGGCACCCTAGTAACACCGCCTCGGCCCGGCTCAAGTGCCGCAAGCATTGGATTGTCATTGTCACTGTCACTAAGTCACGTCACTTGGTATTTTGTTTGATTGTCGAGGTTAGATCGCTGTAAAACACCACATTCCCAAAACATTACATTCTCTTGTGCCTAAACAGAACCTGGCACTTCGCCGGCCGCTACCGCGGCACCGCTCGCTACGCTCGCTCGGCTCGTGCGTTGTGTGGTCACAGTTCTAACCTAACCTAACCTAAATAACAAGTGACAGTGACAATGCAACGCTCACGGCACCCTAGCCGGGCCGAGGCAGTGACACTAGAGTGCCACAAGAAACTCGCGGCACTCTATACACTTCGTAAAATACATATTTTACAGCAAGAATAAACGTTTACAAAAACCAATCCGCTTCTACACAAATATCTTTTCTTTATCTTACCAGCAACCAAATATTCTACACACCATTGAGTTTTATTAGAATCAGTAACAAGACAAGTGAAAATCACTTCTTTCACCAATAAACTATACTTATCCCAGTTATAGGTACCGTTAGTACGTGTATCGACGGCGCGCGGTCGGGCCAGTAACGTGATTTCCCAAATCGGACATCTCCCCGCTTTGAGTGCTCTTCAAACGTTCACTCAGTAAAAGGCATATCTCGATGCGCACTCAGCTACCGCCCCTTGAAAACGTGATACTCGAATGTACACATAGCTTAACCTACATGCTATATACAGGTAATTAGAGGACTGGAAAGTTTCAATACTTTTTGATAGTAGAAATGGTGTTTAAAAAGAGATTGAAAAGCGGGATGGTTTCGTTGGTGGAATTTTTATACCTGCTATAAAAGAAGGTGCAGTGTTTTTTTAGCGAAAAAGGAGGAAACCTTCCGGATAGGCAAGGATTTACGCTTGACGGATTGCGGTCCAATAAATTGGCAACTTGCGCGTATATATTTCTGGGTCTTTGTAAGGCAGCGGAATCAGAGCCAACCTTTGTGGAGTATTAAGTTCGTATTCCGTCTCTGCCTGTTTATTGAACTTTAACAGCTCAAGTAGTTCTTAATTTCGAATGAAAGGAAGTTGCGACCTCCTTTTGAAACCTATTAATAGTAGTGCTCTATCCTTTTAAATGAAAAGTTTACCGTATCGTCTGTCCTTTGAGAATCCTTTAACTATTGAAATATAACTCTGTTAACACTACTATTATTTGTACTTATAATCACTTATGAGCAGTGGTGGCCCAGTGGTAACGGCCCCGACTTACGAGTAGTAGGTGTGTAGTAGTAGGTCTGTAGGTCGTGGGTTCGAACTCAAGCAGGCGCTTTACTTTGTGTAAATAATTTCATCACCACTGCTCTCAAAACGGTGAAGGAAAACATCGTGAGGAAACCGGCATGTCTTAGAACCAAAAAATTCGAAGACATGTGACATCTACCAATCCGCACTGGGCCCGCGTGGAAGATTACGGCCAACTCCCGCTCACAAAGAGGAGGCCTGTGTCCCAGCAGTGGGAATATTAATAGGCTGATGATGATGATGATAATCACTTAAAGTGTTACTATCTGTACTTAAAATCTTTAACAATAAACATTTTGACGCTGTAAATTGATATCAAATATATATTTAACGAACCCATTTTTGGCATTGTTTTCGGCAACCATTCCATCATCAGTAGACATTTTCTAGGCTGTGATAGTACTCATACATGGCCGATTAAGGCAATCTGCATGACCGTCGTCGATACCGGATACGACAAGTCTTCAATTTATCCTTTTGGTCACTTTCTATGGAGCTGAGAATATCACTACATGGCCTACTAACACCTATAACAATAATAATAACATTCTAGATTAACATGATAACAATTAGTGGTGCTAATTGCTTAACGCAACACTCTAGGGAAGCGTGTATTCACTATGACGTAATAAAAACATAATGTGCAAGCACAAAATGTTGACATCTGAACTATTTTGACTGCTGCATGGGGCCAAGTAAATGGGTTAATGAAGGAGAAAATTACGTCATCCATCTTAGTTGGATTCCTCTTAGCATCGCCGTGCCGGGCTTAATTCACTTCATTAATGTTTTCTCTCAGCTTTTTTGCTACTGTACGAAAAAACAAAGATAAGCTGAAAAAATAACAACTCCATAAATGAGATTTGTTGACGTTTCTCTCATTTCGTTTTGTATTACATTTTAAGATGTTTTTTTGACTTAACTTCTTTATAATGAGGAGATTGATGCGGTTAATAGGACGAAGAGATTTCAGACTCGTAGCTCAGACGGCTATTATATTAAATCTAGATGATAGTTCACGGTCTAGCGCTCTGTAACTTGTTTGAATAAAATTAATGTTACTGATAAAGTAAAAAACGTAATTAATCTAGGCGAGCAATTTAAAAGTGTGAAACCCTTGAAACTTAGTTCTAAACGCCTCAGACGCCAATATAATTAGTATATCCTCTAGTAATGAAAGAAGTAGCTAGTGCAAAGACGGCTAGTAATCTAGTAATTTTACTTACTAATGTACATATTCGTTTTTAACGAAGTAGTGTGTTAATATCTTTATATCATTCGCGTATATTATTTCCAGGGAACCTCCTTCCTTGAATTTTGTTTAGAAAGTTATAAATAGGCTAGTCACCGTAAATACAAAAATTGCGTTAGGTCGCAAAAACTGCACTGTAGAAAATATTAGTACCTACGTATAATATTTTGGGATGTTGTTAGGATGGATACCAATAGTGTAAAACTAAGTTTGCAGTTTCGAAAGACCTGTGCTAACTACGTGGTATTGGTAAAGACTTGAAATTTTCGTACCTTTTCAGTTTATGACATATAACTTCTAAAAGATGCATTCTACAGAAAAGCCAACATTTTGATACAATTCGAAACTTTTTTTGGAAAAATGGGTAATGTTTGCAATGCTCTCGGGTTTTATTCCGTAGAAGGCACCTTTTAGAAGTATAAACTGGAAGAAGTCCCAAAATTTCGAGGTTTTGGAGCATTTAGGGGTATGAGGAACAGGGTGTAAAGTTCACTCATCCACCATAGAAAAGGGTGGATCCTCCAACCAGACGGGTATTATGTCTGGCGGGCAACTGCCCATATGTTGATTTCGGATAGTCTTATCTATGTTTTTCGCTCGGTAAACTCTAACTGCGCGATGTAGGAATTGTGTGACGTCATGTCTTTTTGTTTCGTAGTTTTGTATGTGGCGGTCTAACCGCTACATCACTCCCCTCCGGAGACCGGAGGTCGATAGTGGGCTGAGTCTTGGATCTTGCGATGCTTCACAGTGCCAGCTGTGGTTCCAGTGAGTCGGAACCGGGTGCCGCATAGTTCACGGTGAGTCGGAACTGTCTGCGGTGATTCCCCAGTGAGTCGGGGTGGTGCTGCGTCGTCATCCAGTGAGTCGGATGTGGTACAGCGCCAGGATTTTGGCTGACTGCTTGCGTCGACCAGGAGAGGGTAGAATAGGCTCTGCTTGTGAGACCGGCCGAAAGTGCAGGTGCTGTGCCAAGGTTGCTGATGAGGCTGAGGGTGATGACCAGGAATGCGCGTTCGCTGCATGCTGGTGGTCAGGATACCCGTTGAAGCCGTGGGTGCTGGCTGGCTGTGTGACTCCCCTCACGAAAGCTTGCGGGAGTGATGATGATGACGTCACGCTGAAGTAGTTGCACGAAGGCTGCGTTGACGTTCATTCTCGGGGTCACCAATTTAGAGGTATGAGGAACAGGGTGTAAAGTTCACTCATCCTCTATTGAAAAGGGAGGATCCTCCAACCAGACGGGTGTTGTATCTGGCGGGCAACTGCCCGTAAGTTGATTTCGGATAGTCTTATCTATGTTTTTCGCTCGGTAAACTCTAACTGCGCGATGTAGGAATTGTGTGACGTCATGTCTTTTTGTTTCGTAGTTTTGTATGTAGCGGTCTAACCGCTACAAGCACTACGCAGTTAGCACAGGTCTTTCGAAGCTACAAACTTGGTTTTACACTAATTGTATCTATCGTAACAACATCCCAAAAAATCATTACATTGCAATTTTTTGCGACACGCATACGATGTTTTATCGACGGAGTAAAAGATTAACATTCTGAAATAAAGTTCTAGGTGCCTTGTTCAACTGTGGATGGGTTAATAATATATTTAGCTCTAAATCTAAATATAGAAATCGATCTAAAGCAATCTAAATAGTTAAGATTTATTCCAACATACATGGAATTCATACAAAACGCTTTTCGAGAGTTAAAAGCAGCAAGAATTTAGGAAAATCTTGGAAAATAAAAGCTATTTTACAAGGGAAATTCTTTTGTACCTCAATATATGTGATGAATTATGTGAAATGTAATGTCTTAATTTTAGAATACAATCAAGAATATTCGTATTATACAGTATGTTAACTAACAGAGGGCGTTCCCGTTAACCCCAATAGTATAGCGTCCATACATGCTAGAAAAAATTGAAAATCGAAAAAAAAAAACTTTTTTAATTTTTTTATCATAAAATATTCACGAAAAATATTAATTTCATACGTAAAACAAACACTCTGTACACGCGTACTTGTTGCACTTGTCTTTCCAAGTTGAAATACAAGTGAGCGTGTTACATTTACGCATCAATTAAAAAAAAAAATGAAAATTTTATTAAAAAAATATTAAAAAAAACTTTTTTTTTTCACTTTCAATATTTTTTCTAGCATGTATGGACGCTATACTATTGCGGGTTAACGGGAACGCCCTCTGTTAGTTAACATACTGTATAAAGAAATACGAATAAACCTGTGATGCCCAAAAATATAACATTAAAATACTGTTCAATCAAAATGTGATGAGTATTCAAGAGTTAAATACAATACAGAACAAGGAATGATACAATACGTAGACTTACAATTTGAAACAAAATGTTTGTCCGTCAACTTTAAACCAGAAATTAAATCCAAATTACAACTAAAATTTCAATTAAGAAACAAAAGGGACAAGCCCTTAACACCCATATTTCCTGACGACGTTAAGCCGTCAGTCCCAACTGATAACACTAGGTGATAACGATACATTCAAGGTGACGAAGTGTGGGCATGACATGAAGCGACGTCCGACCATCACCCGTTATATATGGGGGGGTAACTGAGATCACAACATACGAAGGGCGTGGCTTCTCGCAATTAAGCCGATGGCCCACTGGTGAATCTACAAAGTGGACGTCCGTATACGACGTTGATATTTAGACAAGGCTAGGGTTATGAGGATACCTAAATAATTTAATGGGAGTAACTACAGGAATAAAGTCTCTTTTCATACAGAGAACTATTAAGGGAATATTGACAGCGTGTTAGAAAAATGAAAAATAGTGTAGGCGCTCGGTAATCCGGCCCCTAAGTTTTTTTTTTCGCCAATTGTCGCCGATTATCGGCGACGCCGATATATTCTGTATTAAATGTCAGCTAGCTAATTGAAAATAATTTACACAGGTTTACAACATAATTTTTTTTTAAGCTATTGCATAGCTTCTATCGTGGGCCTTGAGCGTGGAGACCTCATCCAGAAATTCCGTAACGAAAATACCTAAACCTAAGGAGAGTGTTTTGTATTGAAAATTATGTTTAACTGCTTGACAACAAAGTTCAAATTTACTTAGACGAATGATCTATCGAGAGTGTTGTATTGAAAATTATGTTTAACTGTTTGACAACAAAGTTCAAATTTACTTAGACGAATGATCCTTGACTATTAATAGTTAAATTAAAACCTTTTTATTAGTTTGATGTTCCCATTACGTTGTGTCAAGTTTTAAAAACTATAAATGTGAATAATACTATAAATGTCAATGTCACCATTGCTATTTCTTGTATTCGGGTTAATATTTTACAATTGCATAAGTTGATAAAAAATTATATGCAATAGCTTTACCGCGGCAATCCCCGAGTGCCACACTTTTTTTATTCGTTTACGTAATAATACGTAACCGAACCGAACTGTAGAACGACAATGAACAATGCGCGCGCTCTGTAATCCTGCTTTTCTTTTTAACTTTACTATCGATATCTGCCGGATTACAGAGTGGGAGACCTAAGTAAGGAAACACCTCCACCACCTATTTAGCATAAACTAAAAGGCACGCAGCATATTATTTATTATTCTATAAATAAAAATTTCTTCACGATGTTTTTAATTTCCGTCGGTCAATCAAAGATTGAGTGTCTACATGACATAGAAACAGAACCTTTTATAGCCCAAACGCATAAAAGTAATTTAGATATGTGCCAGTTTTAAAACCTCCCTCCAGAATTTTACGATATTGGCCCTCAAAATCAACAGGCCAACCTTACAACCCTAGCATTGCTCCTGAATTTTGATATCGCAAAATGTTGCCATAAGCAATATTGTTTGTGTATCAAATACGTATTTACGCTCGTTTTCCTTTCAGCGGGCAACATTCCAAGAGAAGACGCGGACTGTGCCGGGTACATTTACTGTACCTACTATTGGATTGAAGATCATGATAATGGAAAGGTACGTTTAGGTGTTGCACTCAGCTCTTAGTTAAGGCTTTTATTAATCTTACGAAACGTTTTATAGTCCATCCGATCTTTTGTGAATATCTGGCATATGAATGAAAATTTCGAAGCCATTGCGTGGCAGAAAACTCAATGAATGTAAAGTGTTGATGCTCATTTATTTGATTTTTTTAAGTATGTAACATTTCATGCCAATACGGCATCCACATTTGTATGCTGCAAGCTTCAGCCAACAAGATAATGTTGACTTTGGTATCCAAATACCAAATATTCTACTTATATATAATTAGCGAATCGCTCCTGCTTCGCATGGTTTTTATTTACGATTTTACCAAACATCGAGATTTCTTTGTTTAATATTAATGTTTTATACACATAAACCTTCAGGAATAAATTCTCTAAAATGATGATGAATACCGCATCAAAGTCTGTTGCGTAGTTTATTTTACAATATTGTGTAGATATAGACAAGTTAAACTTAACACACAACCTCCTAAGAATCAAATTAATATACAATACACAATCCAAGATGACTGTTATTAGTTATCAATGAATATTCAACGCGTAAGCCGGATAGTTCGTTAACGTCCAAACATCTCGGCACGGCACTTATCCGGCACATTCTGAGTGCCGGTGCCGTTATCTCGGGGCATGCAGATGCCAGCGCCGGCTGCAAAGTTGAGATGGACTGAGGGACGAATAGTAGAAAAGACACATGTCTTTTCTACTATTCGTCCAATATGATGAGTTGGATGAGTATTAGTTAGAATTCTCATCATGCCCGTCCAATAGAGAACATCTGTTAAAATGGACACATTAAATAATGTTAATATATTTCTATAAATACTTAGGCCTATTGGAAATTCAATATACAATAATCTCATATTCTACTGGTATACCTTCAGTTATCGAAATACACCAACAATGATATGAATTCGCCCACGACGTTAATTTCATGTTATTCGTGGCATTTTTTGTCGTTTACACATTTTAACTTTTCATAGAATAATGACTACTTATTTCAACGACAAAATATATGATAAATGATATTTTTTTCTGTAAGTGGTTTGTACAAACACTTTTACTCGTCAATCATATCTTAAAAACTACATGAGGTCGGTTGTGGGGCGGCTTGGTGGAGCACAGTGGAATAATTCGGCTTCTCTATCCGACTCTATCTACTATCTGAGAAAAAAGGCCGAAACAAAATTCGACCAACAATACCAAAGAAATGACATTTGGGTAGGCCGCATAAATTACTCAAACTGCCAGACCATGATTAAAACTAAGTAAGAAAACAAAAGCAATGATCCACATAGTCCTCACATTCACAATAATTGAGGATTGGTAGAACCACTACGAAATTGTATCAAGATGGCAAAAATAACTTCAGCATCTAGCCTTGCACTGAAGCTGACATTTCATCCGATCCTAAGATAAGTTCGTCTCATCCAGTATGATTCGAACGACATCGACATTGACATCGACGTTTTATTTTTTCAATTAACCTAAAACTCCCCCTTAAAACTGAATTGAAACTAAAAATGGAATAAATAACGTTAGATAATATTTTATCCATGAAAAATAATACATTTTCGAAACAGTAGCGGATTCTTTTCAGAAATATTTTTGTTTGTATGTTTTACCAGTTCAAAAAAATAAAATAAAAAACAACGGGTTGCACTCCGGAGAAGTGAAAACTTGAACATTAACGTTGTGCATTTTTGAATATTTTGGAATGGTTAGGGAATAATTTCGCATGAATTGCTTTATTTATCAGTATAAAAGTAATATAATTTATGTGGTTAATACAATATTCATTAGTACACTACTAGTAGTATATTAAAATTTATTTATTTTCAAAATATGGTCTAACAAAAATAAACAATTTATTTAAACACTTTTCATGAAGTATGTTTTGACTGCTTTTTTTACCCATCACTACGGGTAAAATTTCTTACCTCGCAATCTTTACGAAATGTCAAAGACTATTTATTTTGATATTTACTTTGACGGTTGCTAGGCAACGGATCTTACGGTTACGTCCTGACGCGAGTTTAAATTTTTTTACCCATTCCAAAAACAGTCCACAACGCCGCTAAAGAAGTTTTCACTTCAAAAATTGTCTTTTACCTTACCTTAGAATAACAGTTTAAATCAGTATTACATTTATTTATTTATTTAAGGCGCATACCACATGATTGAAATTAAAATCTTATAGCTAAAATAAAATAGAAACAATCCACTCTACATCTACCTAAAAACTAAAGCATTAAAAACTATTTCTGTGTCACAAAAGTCTGCAGTGAAAGATAATGCTCCGGCGATTCTATCACGGTGTATGCCCGATATCGCTAATCCGATTTCAAGTCGGACCCGCCCGTCCGTTCGGAACATCCGTACAAAGAACTTCCATTAACTGACAAAAAACCTTGAAACGTTTTACCTTAACGCCTTTTGCTGGCACCGCCACATCTCACCTACATAGACTGTGACAATAAAGCTTATCGATGCAAGTGCTGTGTAACCAAACCTATATTTTTATTCGCGTTTTTTGAACGTTCATTTGTTTTGCACGCGTGTTTAGCATTCGGTTCGAATAGCAGTGTTCTGTGCTGTTGTGTTTTGTTTCCGTTTAGCAGTTACCAGATGAGAAAATAATATTGATTTTGTGGGAAAATGTAACGTTTAATTAAACTAGAGTTGCAGTTGAAGCTGATGACGTAAAAGAATTAAAAGTTTGTTGATGATAATATTTATTATGTTACCAATTTTATTTTTGGATTATTGGTCAAAAAAATCTGAAGGTTTAGATTTTACCGTCTTCAATTTTATAAAAATATTTTCTTTTAATTATACTTTATTATTAAAAGTACAGCAGTGGAAAAACTGTCAATTTTGTTTCAAATTGTAGTTTTTTTTACTGATTATTAGAATAATATTGTTTCAATCCTTTTTAGTTTTTCCATTGATCTTCACTGTAAATATCCACCGACAACCAGAAAGCAATTAATCGACATAAAACTAAGTACCTATTACAAAAGACCGATCTAAAAATTGTAGTCATTTTATATGAGGTCGATCATTGTAGTGAGCAACGGCTGGCGTTTCGAGATTTTCGGATAATATGGATAATCCGCGCTGCTCGAAATGAAGCTACCGGGGATCCTTTACCGTTCATCCGACTCGAAAATTATTTATTCATTGCCCTGTTTATGACTATGATTATGTTGTTATGTTAATACCATAATAACCGTAATGTTCAGCATGCTATATTAATGAGAGTAAAGCTTTTGTTTATTATTTGTTGCTTAAGAGGGTTATATTATAGCCCTGTTAATGTAAATAGGGATTTAAGGTGATGTCTTTCAGTTGTAAAAAAAATGGCATTGAGCAACAGAACTACATATTTGATTAGTCTACCTACGATTTTGTTAAGTCTTTTGGAGTCTTTCTGGTATAATAAGTGTGATGGAAAAAAAAAAAAAAAGATAACAGCTAACCACAAATCAGGACAGATTTTTCAAAGGGGCTCATTTCCATTTTTGCTAGAAAAACATCTATGAATGCCATCGTCACTGTCATGTTAAAAGCTTTTATTCCAAAATCCAATGCAAAAAGTGCATATTTCCTGACAAAAATCTCATTTTCCTACAGAAGGACACATTTCCAGTATAATTTTAAAATGATTAAACTGGTTTTTATCCATTTGATTAAAAAAAATGTTAGTTATATCTTCAGCCATACATTACGTACATAAAGCACGCTTCACGAATCGCTATGCTTTTCCTACATGACCAGAGTACTTCTAAACCCCGAGCACGAAAGCACACAGTCACAATTGGAACTCATAATGATAAGTGAGCAAAGCAAACGGATCGAGACGCGGCGTTCTATCATGAAGCAATAATATTGAACTCTCACAAGTACCGATCCACAATATCTACTTATTATATTCTCTTTTGTTCTTGTCTTAGGATCTGAAGTCTGAACATTTATTACTGTCTTATTGCTTGTGGAGTGCTTGAGGCCGCGGGGCCAACAAGCAGTTATTATGTTGGAACTGGCGAAAAATGAGCAAGAAAAGATTTTTGCATTCTGCAACGCCACGGAACACTTTAAAATTTCAATCCGCATAACGATTAAACAAACATTTTCGTTTTTCTGTTTTTTCAACTCGTTCCTCGGAGTAGTTTCTAATGATCTTCTTTGAGTGGTTTTAAGTACTTGCAGATTGCAGATTTTGGCGTGGATTTTTCACGTTATCTTGGGGGTGAAGAAATATTGATGTGCAGTTGTTTTGTGTCGCAAAGGTCGAATGAACTGTGGGTGAACCGAGATGGATTGAACGCAGCGGGTTGACGAACTGCGTCGATACATGCTTCACACAATACCTGCTTTAAACTTACAATATTATCGACGGCAAACCCAACACATTTTATGCCAAACTAGAGATTACAATAGCAATATCTATTACACTATTGAAACTTTACTTTAAGAATATTTTTTTTACTTTTATAGAGTTGTGATTCATGTAAGTACTTACTAGCTATAATAATATTACACACATAGGCAAAGATTGGCAAGAATTTATCCACGACACTTGGCCAGTAGCCAAGGCAATATAATTGTTGTCATTAATTTTACAATACCATATGTTAATACAAGACTCTCGTTTAATGGTGCGTAATATTTTGGGCAATATTTTTCGCATTTAATAATATTCGATTTATTCTTGTAAATACACATACTATATATGAATATTGTAGTATTATAGTAGTTACAAATCGGTGCAAATTAATTTCTCAATTTAATACGAGCAACTACAAAACCAGGCCCTCAAAATGCGTTATCTGTACACTATACGTACAACATTGCAGACAAGCACAATTACAAAATGTTCATGTATCTAAGCACGTATACACAGGTCTGCCACATAGGGAGCCAATAAACAAAACACGATACTTTATTGTTAGGTTCCAAAGTACTGTGGCGCAAAAAGATTCCTCGGTGTTATGCCATAATGCGTATAAAGGTACATTTGGTAGGGATTTATGAAGAAGGCCTCGCCTGGTTTATGATGACAATGGCGCGCCGCCCCGAGCACCACCTCATTTCCTCACTGAAAGTTATAAAAACATATTGAAAATGAGATTCCCGCACTGGAAGACCTAGCGAATGTTATCTTGTTTTGTGATTTGCCTGTTTTTATGTACGCCTCCGAGGAAAATAAACGTATTTTAGAGAAAGATCTTAAGAATACACTGAGTAAATGTCGTCATCCCTTATATTACTCCTTTCTTTTTTGTCACCCTCTGATGTATTATGTTTGTTGCACGTGTTTATTAAGAGTTTGAAGTATACTTTCCGTGTCGTTATAATTAATTAGAATTACTTAAGTAGGAACGTGAAAATGTCGTATAATTTAGTTAACAAGTTTGTTACGCGCGTAACTTGCCATTTAGCTAAAGCTCGCTCACCGTGCCTGGATCTAATTATATCGTGCAGGTAAAACAAACTTATGTAATTTTAGGCTTTTAGCAGCATGCTATCACATTCTCTTTCTGAACCATTATGCGGAAAGTTATGAGTACTTTAAAAAATAACCTTCATGAGTTGCATGCAAATTTTACTCGCCGGTTATGCTCCTCATTGCATTATATGATAACACTACACATTTTTTTATTATTTTACTATAAAGTTTATCCATACATCCAGATAGAATTTTTTACAAGATCCCAATCTACTATCAAGAGATTAAGATGAAGAAATGAAACTTAATTTAAAAGTGAGAAAAGCGTTGCCAATTAACAATATGACACTAGAGCAAGTTAAAAAGAACGGGCGGAAGACAAAGCTCCCGTTACGCCCGTTATCCGTGCGAAAGCTCACAAGTTGCTGTTGTCTGTTGAGTACCACTATGTACAGGCAAAGATTGTCTTGTCAAGAGCCGGCGCTCAGTGCTACGCGCCCCTTCGAACAGGGCGGACGCTACGCCGCGCTCGTAGACCTCCCCTCGTAGTCTCGTAGCGGCCACAAGTCTACGAAAACTTTCATCCTCAATCGTAACTTTCTAAATTTGAAAATCGGTTTCTGAGTTGGTTGGTTGATTCGTAATTGTAGTGATTTATGAATTGAATTGCAAGTGGACAACTTTTCTATTAGGATTCGTAAGTATTTTTATTTTATTAATAAAGTAAACGGGTTTCTCTTCAGTTAATATAGTGAGACTCGTTGACCTGATTTATTACAAAAAAACTAAACAAACAATTTAAACATTACTTTCCAAATTGTCTCTTTTAAGCTTACATCCTCTCATTATTTGCATTCGTGGGTGTGTAAAACAGAAAAAATCTTCAAAATAAATTTTCCCTTTAAAAGATAAGGAGCACATAATTAAATTAGGTAGTCGTCCGTGATCTAGCCCAACATTTCTATTAACTCGTGTCATAATAAACAAAGGGGAGCTCCGATCATGGCGACGAGCCCTTACGGTTTTATTCAGGGATCCTTTGTTTTCTATTCACCGTATTGTCAAAATCGCTTTACGTTGCCAGTACGAGATAAAAGGAAAAATAATTAGTAAAACGCTTTGTAGACTTAGCTTTAGAAGTACCTTTTCTTCTTAACTAATACCCTCGAGTTTTACGCCCGTTCTTGCCTTTTTAGATCCTTCAATACTCGTGTGTGCCTCTGAGTAGGTCGTAGGCACTTGTGTGTACTTTGTATAGAATTGACGCAACGTAAGGGCGGGATACAATGATGAAAATTCATGGGTTGACCCTGTGATTTATACTGAAAGTTGAAGCTAAATATGTTAAGAAAGAACTGAGAAAAACGTATTCATATTTATTCAAGTTAAACTCGAAATGTCTACCTCCAAAAACACTCACATTAAAATATCTACCGTAAAACATGAAAATGTCTTCTATTAAATATTAATTAATAAGGAATCCGTCACAAGAAAGACGTAAATAAATCGCGTAATAAATTAAATTAAGACTCTGATACAAACTAATTACATGGTATTATTTGGTGTTACGGTATTCGAAAATTCGAAAACATAATTAAAGGTTTGAAATTGGAATTGGAAAACAAAATGGGTTCTTCCCCACACGAATAGCATTGGCCGCTAATATTTTGAGGTTTGACTATAGTGTCTTAACAATACTTTTGGCTTTTCCCGTGGTTTCGTTCGCGTAAAATCTCTTTTTTTTAAATTAAATATATTCTATGCCACTTGGCAAGACTGTAGCTTTCCATTAGTGAAATAATTTTCGGAATCAGATCAGTAGTTCCGAAGATTACCCCTACATACAAACTTACAAATTTTAATTTATTATTATTTCCTTTAATCCAGTCTATATATATAAGTTATACTTTTAAATATTAGAACAAGAATTATAAAAATATTAAAAAACATAAAAAAAAAAAAAATTCGTTTATTGAACTTTTTTACATACTTACATAATACATTTTTAAATTTTTCTTAAAACACGATACAAAAAACATTTAAAGAATTATTATTATATTATATTAGTACATACAGATGAAAAAAAATCCTAATTCTTATAAATATAAGTGCTCAAGGCCTTGACTAGGAATGTCGTGAACCAAGGGATTAATAAAAGGGTAATAACACATTTCTAGCGTTGTATTAATTTATTTAGGCTAGTTTAGTAGTTAGAGTAGATTCGTCAGTTTTTCGTTTGTTATTGAAACTAGCCGGAGCCGTGTTTATAGTGTAAACAAGCCACAAAGGACGGTTTTGCAAATTAAATGACTAAGGCCCTGGCCATTCTGAAACTAAAGGAGAAAACAAATTCAAACCTTACAGTCGAATTAATTGTGATATTTGACATTTAAACTTTTTGTTTGTTTAAGGAAGTGCTTAAAGTTGTGGTAGGTTAGTTACATAGCTATAAAAGTAGAAAGAGGCCAAAGAAAGGGGGGGACTACGAGATGAGATGACGGCTAATAGAGAAGTACCTATGGACGCAAAAGACATGTTGCACTGAGCCCAATAAGGATTAGGGCGGGAGAATGATGAGGTTAATTACATTTAATCTTTTATGCTTAGGTTTAATTATTAGTTCTATCATATTATGTTCTTAATGCATGTTTACCATGTGGTATCCCGGTATAGGCCTTCTCATGATCTGTTCAAAGGCAGGTCTGAGATTACCCTGGTAAAAAAAAATACTTAGGTATTTTGGTACTTGACCTAGGGCAAAAATAATACTAGCTATAATATTAGGTATGAGACATTTTTTTAAATAAGTAACCGAGAGTAGCAAAAAAAGAATCTAATATTTTAAAACATACTATATTTTTTATATTTTTTTTATCACTATCTACTATATTTTACAGGCATATTGCCTGAAACATCAAAATATAAAGAAATAAATCGAAAAATCGTTGAAAATACTATATATGGTTTAGAGACCTTTGCCCCATAGTGGGAAGGGTCCAGCTTATTATGGAATAGGCTATTAGATATTGTTATTTTTACGATCATAATGGAACCAAATTTTATTTTGTTACCCTCAACTGGGCCTTTAGATCTCACCTGATGGTAAATGATGAGCAGGTGGAAGGAACTGGTTACAATCTTAATATTCTACGAGAAAAACGCTTTTGAATTTTGCTTAGTGTATACCTACATATTAATTTAATACACTTGTACCTACGCCTCCTCGTTCACCAGAAAAGAACCAACATATTAACAGTACTTACGTACCTACTGTGCAATTTAATAACCTACACTGACTACAGGTCTACCTACGCGTCTAGGTAATAACAATAATCTTAATTAGTCTCCGTGGAGTTTTCAATCTTGTGGCCTCTTCTGCGAAAAATAAACCTAGGTACGCAGGAAAACTAAAATACCGCAATCTTATTACAAGTTCATGAGTAAAACTATAAAGAAGATACCTACAGTGCGTTCATTATAACTTGACCCATGACGCGATTGCTGCAGTCATGTGATTTGTAGCACTGTTCTGTCAGTTGCCATTTTGAACTCTATTAGTATTGAAACTAAGACTGAAAAATTCAGTGCGATCTCGTCACGGGTCAAGTTATTATGAACGCACTGTAGTAGGTCTGTGCCTACTAATACTACAGTGCGTGACGAAACACGTCAAATTGACACACTACGTTAATTTGCCGACGATTTGCCGTGATATCAGCCATTTCATAAAACTGTCAAAGAATGACAGTGTGATCATTGAGATCAAGTTTACATTGAACCTCAATGGTTGTGATCTTCGATCAATAGTGCATTATTAATCGAAGGTTGTGATTAAATATTTTGTATCGTTAGTAGCCAATGGCAGGTAATCTGAAAAGCTCAAAACAGATGGCGCTAGCTATTTTGGGGGTCATGCGAACTGTCAAATATTGGTTATTTCTTTGGAGCGACGAAGTTTTCACCAAAGATTATTTACTTTTCATGAAATAAAAATGCCTCAGTGTTGTGTTATGCCTTTGTGCTCCTCAAGAAAGCCAGGACACAGGTTCTCAAGTGACGAACAGTTAAGAAAAAAGTGGATTATAGCCATTAAAAGGGACAAATACAAAATATTTCCAGCATACGCTGTCAATCCGAAATATAACATTACGTGTTACTTATAACATAGATATATTTATTCACATACTTATCATTTCAGATGTAGGTTTACATACATTTTAAAGACTATTCTTTAGGAAAAATAAACATAACTGTAAATAACCACTGCATGGTTATTTACATATCTATCAAATCTTCCTTTTTTCCAAATAATTTTGCGTTTCTATTACATAGTTCATTCTTTAAGTCTTTTACACTCCAACTACCGCATGTATTAGTCATTCTTTATCAGTAAACCTCGAAATTCCCGCAAAAAAACTCAACACACGAATAAATTACATATTTGACCGCCAGAAATTCAAATTATGACCGCCAAACTCACTAGCGCCACCTAGCGGGCGCAATAGCGGATATCCCTGCCATTTAATAAACAATTCATTTCCCAGACTCTCAGACATAACAAAAAAACCAAGACGTGAGGCCGGTTTGGTAAACATGACTGTGTTGGCTTAGTGAGGTGTAGTTTGATTTTAAAAGGTTGTAAATGTGTGCGTGTGAGCGTGTATGCACAGTTTTGGCATGCTTTACTGTATTGTTTGCAGCGCTATGTCTTCCTTTTTTATTTGTTCTGAGCCCTGATGTTACTTATTATGCAATAGGACATGACATACGATGCATTGGAATTAAAAGCATCTGGGATGAAACGTGTTAGGTTAGGGTATGAATATGGGTGACTATAAGAAAGGGCAGGCCAAAAAAAATTGGATGGATTGTGAGATATATAATAATTTGTCGTAGGAAGGAAGCCTTGTGAACACTGAAATGAGTAGTTCTCATCTGGGTGCTACAGAGGTGCATGGCAGGGAAAGGCGTAAGTGTCGACCCCAAATGAAACAATGTGTAGATTACATAAGAATACTATGTTTTGTGTAGGTATGTAAAGTCGACCCGATAATTCCTTAAAAACCCTTAGGTTGAAAGTCGGTTGCACATCATAAAACTTCAAGATCTATTTTTGCTTTAAGACCAATGTGATGGTTAGGTAGTTTCTACTTTAGTTAAGTTTCAATTTACTGGGAGTTTTTGGGAAAAGTGGTACTTAAAGCAATTACGAAATTGACTGTACTTACCTAAATCCACATCTGGCTTTAATAATCTGCTCAAATCAAATTTTAACCGTCTCAGCAATTAAGAAACTTCCTTATTACATACAGGCTAAACCTCTAAAGATACACACAAGATATTTGATCGTGTTACACTTATCTAAATACACTATTAATTACTTAAGAATTTACTTACACGTGCCTGAAGCTGCGGTATATAATTATATCCTATACTATTAAACGAGCAATATTTGTACATATACAATGTGGAGACTACCATACAACAAAAATTTAAAATCCTGGCACTACTACTATTTAAGAGTATTTTGGAACTGTCAAATAAATCCTAGCTTCTAAGCCTTGGGTGAATTCTCGGGCATACATTTCAGAATATCCACCTTAGGGTGGATTTTTGGGGTGGATAAACGGAATAGCCCGAGCTGACTATGGATTTTGCCGAGCTATAATGACTAAAGTATTGAACATATTCAATTAATTTTTGTATACAGAATGGGAACGTCATTATGGACACGCCGTTTAATTTTTTGTTGTACTGTCGTCTCCACCTTGTATATAGATATATATTTGTAATCAAGTTCTCGAAAACGGCTCTAACGATTTCGATGAAATTTGAAATATAGGGGTTTACGGGGGCGAAAAATTGACCTAGCTAGGTCTCATATCTGGGAAATTTCGTTTTCTCCGTATTTTCACCCGAACAGAGCTCGGTAGCCCAAAGTTCAGAGCAAGATACATTAGAATAATGACATGGAATTAGTAAGTACTTACCTAATATCATCGTTAAAATGTGAAAATACTTTTTTCGCACTAATATTTAATACTCAATACTTTATTGCATTCCACAATGTATATACTTAGATGGTAAACATTTGCTTAAGAACAATCGTGGGGTGTCGGGCACTGCTAAAGAAAGATAGAGGTAGAGATGAGGACATATCGTTTATTTTATAATCTTTTATTCATATCTATGGGTGATACTTATTGAGCTTGCCACGTAAATTTAAATCTACAAGCTGAATTTAAGATTAAAATATCGATTTAATTTACTTCGCACGTTCATGCTATGACCTCAGAGCTCGATAACCAATTCATTTTCTTTATATTGTATTCGAAAATAACACATTTTTTTAAGTGCAAGTCACTTGCCTCGAATGAATAGAATTATTAATTTAAAAACTGGCTTATGTATATTTTCTTGACAGCCATTTAACCATCATTGATTTCTTTTCATGCCACACAATACACATCTTCTTTCGACGTCACTTAAAATAAAGCCCTGTTACTGACATACAGATTGACAGACGTTAGGCTTAGTAAGAGGGTTCCGTAGACACTGGGAAAAAAAAATAACCCAGCCGCAGTGCCAGGGTACAAATAAAAAAACCGGCTAAATGCGTGTCGGACCACACACTAATGAAGGGTTCCGTTATTGGGCTGAATTTATTGCAAAAACAAACTTAACCTTGTAGTTGAAAAACATGTTCTCCCACATCGATATACGTCACGGTCCATTCTCCAACTGTAAATGTAAGTTGGTAATCAAATTTTTTTTTAATGCGTCTTAGTACTACAAATTAACAATTTTTTCCTTTACATGTGCTGTAAGACCTTCCTGCGAAATTTCATGATTCTAGGTCAACGGGAAGTACCCTGTAGGTTTTTATTTATTTGCGAGTATCAAAATAATTGTCCGTGTTTTTTAATTGCGTTGACTTACAAGCTTGAATTTTTTAGATCTTTAAGGGACCATAGACTTACGTATTTGATATTATCAACCTGATATCTTCACGTGCTCCTGACAAAATGGGTCTTGACAGACCGTTTTTTATACGGTTAAAAATAGTAAGTTGTTGTTACATTACAACCGTGTCAGTATGTATTTATTGACAATAATGGATCAATAACCATACTTATCAATGAGACATGTATTAGTCTTAATTTTATTTGTATAGCTGCCAACACAGCTATTAATGTCCATAATTATAAGAACTATTTATGACTACAACGTTGTTTTAAAGGTCAAATAAAAACACTGAAACATTGATGCATATCATTTTACACAATCGATAATAATTAATTCGCAAGAAAAAGCAATCATGTTCTCTATTTAATTTAATTCAGGAAATACCTTTTATAGGGAGCAGGGGTTACTCAGTGGTAACGGCCTCGACTGACGAGTGGTCGTGGGTTCGAACCCGGGCGCTTTAAATTGTGTAAATAATTTCATCACTACTGCTCTCAAAACGGTGAAGGAAAACATCGTGAGGCAATCGGCATGTCTTAGAACCAAAAATTCGAAGACAATCTACCAACCCGCACTGGGTCTGCGTATTACAGCTACCCACTCCCTCTCGAAAAGAGGAGACCTGTGTCCCAGCAGTGGGAATATTATAGGGCCTTTAAATATCAAAAAGCATAGCGTATTCACCCTATATTTTATGCACACATTGACTATTAGCAATTAACGACAAAGAATGAATGTAGGGAACCAATTAATGTGAATCACATCGCTGTATCAGTTGTAGATATTATTTTTAGGGTTCCGTACCTCAGAATGAAAAAACAGAACCCTTATAGGATCACTCATGTGTCTGTCTGTCTGGCTGGCTGACTGGCTGGCTGTCTATCCATCTGTCACAGCCAATTTGCTCTAAATCTACTGGACCAATTTAGTTGAAATTTGATAAACACATGAACTTCTGTGACCCAAACACGGACGTGTAAAGTAAATAAATGAATTTTGAAAATGTGGTCGTCTTTCGGGGGCAAACAAAAGGGTCAGTTTTCATCTATTTAAGAAAATAGATATAAATTGGCCCTTATCTCAGTAACTGCAGAGCCTAAAATTTTTAACATAATACAGAGAATGGTTCTTTACTCATAGATTACAGGAAAACCTATAAGAAGTCTATCTATGGTCTTAAAATAACATGGTAAATCTCTCAATATTGTGCGTACAAATTACATTTACAGTTGGAGTATATGGGAGGAGATGTTTTTCAACAACAATGTTAAGTTTGTTCTTGAGATAAATTCGTACGGAACCCTTCATTGTTCATAAACCACATGCATGCATTTTTTTTTAAATTATGTTTACTTTTATAATACCAGCCTATTTCTGTAAAGGCTTCTTTTCATACAGGGATGGCATTGATGACCTCACTCGCACAATGCCTCCTGGCGATTTCAGACTTACAATAATTAGGTACCTAATATAAATACCTATCTTTTCAATTATAGGTATCTTTTCTAAACTAATATTTATAAATAAAGAGAAAAGATTTGTTTTTTTGTATGTTTGTTTGTAACGCTATCGCGCTAAAACGGTTGAATGGATTTGGATGTAATTTGGTAGAAGATACTTTTATCCCGATATTCTCAGGAAATCGAGACTTATGCGAGTGATATATTCATAGTTTAAATACCAGGAATAAACACAACCTTACTGTACATCACACTCGTCTCCACAGAGTAAGCAACTCGTTCATGGGTAAATGTATACGCTTTTACAACAAACTTCCCATTGACATTCGAAACTTACCCATTAAACGATTTAAAAACTGCATTAAAACCAAACTTTGTAAAAAAGGGTACTAAAAAATTTCCGATTATTTAGAAGATAAAAAAGCATGGGATTGAGCTGCTCGCTCTGCTAAACCTTCTAATAAAACCTTGAAACTTGACATTATAATTATTCAGTAAAATCATCAAATTATACCAGTTTTTTATAAACATTGACATTGTTGAATATTACGTATAAAATGACATGATTACTTTGTAAAGTATTATATTATTTTAATTATTATGAATGTGAGGACTATGTGGAAATTTGTTTTTTCTCTATTTTCTTTTCTTTCATTATTTTCTTTTTTCTTTCAAAGTTAGTTTTAATGATGGTCTGGCAGTTTGAGTAATTTATGCTGCCTACCCAAATGTTCTTTCTTTGGTACTGTTCAGAACTTCAGAGTTGAGCTCCGCGATTACTGACAGATGCTTGCACTGACTGGACAGGTTCACTCAAATCTGTATGGTTCTTTCCTCAAAAGACCATTTCAGACACTATTCTACATGGTCCTCATATGGCCTGACCAAGATTATGTCTGGACTTTAAAAGAGACTGTGACCTCTGAGTTTGTTTCGGCCTTTCTTCTCAGAGTAGTCAGATAGGAAACGCCGAACTCATCTAGTTAATTTTTAATATAATATGACGTGTAAAAGTGATTCCAATATCCTATTTACCAATTTCATTTCATTTCATTTCAGAAACCGCGGGACTCGTAACTAATAAAATAATGTTCATTACCAATTACCATCATAATAAATCCCTTTCTAATTGCTACAGAGGCTAAAACGCCCACTACGTACGTTACGTTACTTAGGTCATGTATTTGGACAGCTATTACAAAAATATGTTCCACATTGAATGTTATTCTCTTTCATATTCATGAATGTATTGTTTTTACATTACAATATCATCTAACAACGGTTATTTAATAGTAGTTTTATACGCCATTTTATTTATATTGGGACTATTTCTGATAAAACCCACTCTATTTCTTTTTTAATCATCAAAACATTGGTGTGGTAACAACCATTTAGCATAAAATACGTTTATAGGGGAACGATCACATCGTCTTTAAGTACAGTATCATTAGTGGATCGCTTTACGACGAGTACGTTAACGAACTTACACCTGTCTTACAAGCGAACGCGGCCTCGCGGCGTGCAGTCTTGCGTCTTGCGGTAATTTAGGTAACAACGTCTAACCGTGTATCGGAGTAAAGCTGTTTATTGAAGGCGGTACTGTAAGATTTCAAGCAGTGAGAGATATTCTATGTTTTAAAACAAGTTGATTCTTTATCACATCCATCTCACTAAATGTTAAATGATATTTTATACTAATACTAATACACTACATAAATACTAATTTTATAAAGTGGTAAAATTTGTTTGTTTATTTGTTTGTAAGTTTGTATGTATTCTCCGGAACTACCAGTAGGGATTGAATTTTTTTTTTTGCGTTGGATGGCCCAATTTTTGAGAAAGGTTATACTACCTACCTACCTAGGGTACCTTCGTCCGCTTAGGGGCTACCCTAAGCGGACGAAGTCGCGGCAGAAGCTAGTATTTTATAATTTGGTGTATAAAACCAGTTTAACACCCCAAAAATGTATTATGTAAAACTAGATGAGGGCGGTGTTTCCTATCTGACTACTCTGAGAAGAAACTCAGAGGTGACAGTCTCTTTTAACGTCCAGACATACTCTTGCTCAGGCCAAATGAGGATCATTCAGATTAGTGTCTGAGATGGTCTTTTGAGGAAAGAACCACATGGGTTAGAGTGGACCTGTTCAGTCAGTGCACGCATTTGACAGTAATCGTGTAGCTCAACTCAGAACTTAAGGAGCTCAACGACTAAACGAACAGTATAAAAGAAAGGACATTTGGTATTTGGGTTCTAACTAAGAGCCTGTTACACAGTGTCCAGGAAAATAGAGAAATGGAACAGATTTACATAATGAAATACTACTACACTACACTAGACAAGTTTACCGGAACTTATTCGGTGGTGGTAAAACAGTCCATACGTAACAGTCGAATCTTTTTATCGATTTCTTATCCACATCTCGTAATCCAATTGAGTTCAAAATGCAAACACGTGTGTAGCTTTGGGAAAAATAAAATGTTCTGGGGGCCTACCACCAGCTCATAAAGCAGTATTATTTTAATATTACTTCAGTGTGCGAAAGAGATGAAGCTCTACAGGACGTATAGCTCCATCTCTTTCCCCCACTCAAGTAAGATTAAAATAATACTGCTATAAGAGGTGATGGTAGGCCCTTCGTGAATGTTGTACTGGCCCAGTGGTTAAGGTGTCGCCACCATGTACGAGGGTACAAATATCCATGAGGATTTTTCAATTCACAAGTAATACTTCATAGTTTATTTTGACATCACTGACATCGGTAAAGGAAGGCATCATGAGAAAACCTGGACTTGGCACAGTGATAGCCTAGTGGTGTAGCCATAGAACTTGGCACAGTGATAGCCTAGTGGTGTAGCCATAGAACTTGGCACAGTGATAGCCTAGTGGTGTAGCCATAGAACTTGGCACAGTGATAGCCTAGTGGTGTAGCCATAGAACTTGGCACAGTGATAGCCTAGTGGTGTAGCCATAGAACTTGGCACAGTGATAGCCTAGTGGTGTAGCCATAGAACTTGGCACAGTGATAGCCTAGTGGTGTAGCCATAGAACTTGGCACAGTGATAGCCTAGTGGTGTAGCCATAGAACTTGGCACAGTGATAGTCTAGTGGTGTAGCCATAGAACTTGGCACAGTGATAGCCTAGTGGTGTAGCCATAGAACTTGGCACAGTGATAGCCTAGTGGTGTAGCCATAGAACTGCCAAGTCATAGGTCTCGAGTTTGAACCCAAGGCACGCACCTCTGACTTTTCGGATTCATGTGCGTATTGTATAATTATCACTTGCTTCAAAAACGGTGAAGGAAAACATCGTGAGGAAACCGGCATGCCTGAGAGATATTTCTCGACGGCATGCGAAGCCAAGTCAGAGGTCCATGAGCGGCTTTAAAACTCTGGCAACAGGTTAGTCACTAACCGCACGAAAAGAAGAAGATATAAAAAAAGAAGAATATTTGAAGAATATGAAGATTTATATAAGAAGAATGTTTGTCTAAAATCGCCAATCCGCCTTGAGCAAGCCAGTGGGACATTATAGGATGTTGTTTTTTTTATGCGATATTTCGAAGCTAATATGAAACTGAAGTAAACAAATTGTTCAGCTATAGTTTCAGCTGTAAGACTATGATAACTACTTCGTATGGTCATGTGCATACTCAACGACCAAAGTTTTGCGCTCATGGCAGTTTTGACGACCTCTCGCCGACCATTCTTGTGCCTTACTTGTGTCATTCCGGATACTGTTGGTCCCAGCCACATATCTGAGTCCCTAGCGCTCGAAGTAAACGTAACGTAAATTCAAACAATTTTTGAATCGAAATTACAACTTTCCTTTAGATTTTTTGTTTAAATGTATGCGGCAAGCACAATTTGTATAGTATTAGTATACCCATAGACAGGCTGTACTAGAAAGGTGTGGTCAAATTTAAGGATGTGGTGTAGACCCTCAAATTGAACAACTTTCTCCATGGTGCCAACATCACAATCGTGAAAAAAAATCTGCCGTCCCATTAATTTGGGCCGAGTAGGTATTGAAGTTTTATAAGGGACAGTTGATAACTTTTTTGCGATTACGATGTTGGAGTCCTATGGAGAAAGTTGTTCAGTTTGATGGTATGAACCACCAACTTAAATTTGACCACACCTTTCTGGTACACCCTGTATATGAATAAAATCTTAAAACTAAATAAACAACAATTATTTTTAATTTATAAATCGTTCGAATTTAAAAATGAGAAAAACCGTGGTAATTGCGTAACACACTCACGATCCCGATGCCATTCATTTTGATAATTCAACAATATTCGTACGTCGTCGAACAGACGAATTTAAGAAGCAATAGACTATGATATTCCTTCAAAATCCTTCGGATTGTAATTTAAAGTTTGTTACGCATGGTTCAGAACTTTTTTGACGTTTATCTGCATTGCTTTTATGACAATAATTTTATGTAAAATATATTAATCTGTAGTGTAACTGCATACAAGCGTGTGAAACAGTCATACATTGAAATTAGTAGTACCCTTACATATTGATCACCTTCGTTGCTGCGTGTTGAATTTTTACTAGCAGTGCCCCGCGCCCTGTTTCACCCGCATAGGTTTCCATCCCGTGGGTATATCTATATAAAAATAGTAGTGTGGTAATGCAGGTTATAAACTATCTGTGTTCCACATCCAAATCAGTTCATTAGTTTTTGCGTGAACGAGTAACAAACATCTATTCATCCATCCATCCATCCATCTATCCATCCATCTGCAGAGAAAAGCTTATCATTTTGTACATAAACAATAAATGCTCAAGATGAGGCCGTAATATATATTTTTTAATTCTTTGATAAGTTCTTAATTATTTTGTGTCCTATCTACTCCATAAAAGACGTAGCATGAAACTGAATAGACAGACATTATCATGCCAAAGAAACCCTTATTATAATCAAGTTAAGCATTTAATCAGCACTTACATATCAGCAACAAGCAGCCTGTTACTTCTTTGATTAGTTCCATGTGTATCCTGAAAGTTAGAACCACGTTTCCCTTAAGTAATTACCTACCGATCAATTCTGAGCCACTAAAGATAAATATAGGTAGGTAAGGTACATGGGGAAACACAATACAAAAGGTAAAACTGGGATTCGTAGAATGTTTTGTCGATATTCAGTTTGATTTAGGTAGCGTATCAATTTAATTATACTCTGACTTTTTATCTGAAAATAGTCAATGATAGTAGGTTTCCTAGGTTCTCTATACTTACACTTAAAACTATTTGTCTGTCAAATATAAAATCCATAATTATTAACTGTACCTGGTCGAGTGAGCTCTGCTCGGGCTGAAAATAGAGAATTCTCATTTAATAGTATAGGATAGTTCATAATAATTCCATACTGCCATGATACTAGGTAAGTACTTACTAATTCCATGATGCCATGATAGTAGGTACTTACTAATTCCATGCTGCCATGTCATTATTCTAAGGTAGCTATATTGTTCTAAACTTGGGCGACCGAGCTCTGCACGGATGAAAATACGAAGAAAACGCCAGAATTTTTTTCCCAGAATGAGACCTAGCTAGATCGATTTTGCACACCCGTAAAACCCTATAGTGCAACTTTCATCGAAATTGTTTGAGCCACTTTCGGGAACGTTACAAATATATTTATATAATATATATTATTTGCAAATATTGCTCGTTTAATAGTATTAGGTAGCCCATATCGATGATTTTTTGAAGTGAAAACTTCTTTAGCAGCGTTGTGCACTTTTTTTGGGATGGGTAAAAAATGTTAAACTTGCGTCAGGACGTGACCGTAAGATCCGTTGCCTAGCAACCGACAAAGTAAATATCAAATAAATAGTCTTTGACATTACGTAAAGATTGCGAGGTAAGCAATTTTATCCATATTTGATGGGTAAAAAAAAGCAGTCAAAACATACTTCATGAAAAGTTTTTAAATAAATTGTTTATTTTTGTTAGACTACACATAAATAGTACTTTTATAGTCCTTTTTTCTTTTTTTGTACTTTTTTCTTTTTTTATAAATAAAGCAATTCGTGCGAAATTATTCCCTAACCATTCTAAAATATTCAAAAATGCACAACGTTAATGTTCAAGTTTTCACTTCTGCCGGCACTCCCGGAGTGCAACCCGTTCTTTTTTTTTTTTAATTATATATTTTACCTCTTCTAATACAGAGTAGGAAAGAAGTGGAAGTCTTGTACTTATGACTTAGGTTATTTAAATTGCTTACTCTTTATGTCGATTTTAGAAGCATAATAATTCTTACTGATTTTCGCTCATGCCAACAAAATTCATACAGCTTTACTTTCATATATCTGTCCTTGTCATATTACTCACAAAGATATGAAAAAGCAATAGATACCTACTGCATAACACGATTTCTTACAAGCCACTTTCGCTGTCGTAGACTCCATTACATACACGGAACCAACATTGGAACCAATATAAATATTTGTCCTATTGCGGAAATTGAACTCTCTACCAAGCATAGGGCGAACACTCTGGGTAGAGAGAAATCTGACGGAAGAACTCAATAACATTACCGGACCTAGGAAAACCAGGGCTTTTGAACTGAACTGATATCAGACTAAAGAACTAGACTTCAGTATCGATATCAAACATTTTTCCGTAATATCGTTTCATAGACTGGTTGACAAGTTTTCATAAAACCATGCCGGATGAAAATATTTGAAAAATAACAACACAGTATTTTCGTTTGTTTCAATATATCGTCATGACTGGTTGGGCTTTGAAATCCAGAGGTTATTTAAGCTAACTCTATCCATGATTATTCGTGAACATTACAATAGATTTATTACAATAAATATTTTTGATGCGTTATTGGGTGGATATGGAGAGTCACGATCCCCGGCTAAGTATTTTATATTTTAACTAACTTTAAATTTACACATAGAACTAGCTTACACCACACTTGAAGCGATTTAATTACCGAAGTTATGGTACTTTTTTTGTGCACAACTTCAACAATTTTTTACATATTTTTTTCGCTTTTAATAAAATACAATAGATCGTATATTTAGTAACCGTCGTCGTATATTTAGTAACCTAATCCTCTTAACTGTTCTGAAATAGTCATAAGTCGTGTTGCCACGACAAGCGCCGAACGCAATGCGTTTACTTTACGTTCGGCGTTTCCGTCGTGTCCGAGTTTGCAACAAGTCGATCGTCATCCTGAGGATGCCTCGTTGAGAGGTGAAACACTCGATTTCTTACAGGGTTCTTTATGCCTCTTTAAGAACAGTTAAGCGGATTGGTTACTAAATACACGACGTCTATTGTATTTTATAATGGATTTCTGCAAAGTCACGCCTGAGTCAATTAACTTTCGTTTTTTAATTTATAACTTCCACTAAACCTTGATAACATTCGTTTTTCAATGCCCTCAATATGCACATTACTACCACAATTCAAAAAACTATATTATCCACGGCGAAAAACACAAATATCAAGATTTCTCGCTCGCCCAGCATACACGATCGACTGGACAAACTGTTGTTTTGCCTAAAATGACAAGAACGTCATAGGCACAACCGTATGTTTAATCGTCGGCTGCGCAGCACAAAGTAAGCCTGTCATGGAAGTGAACAAGCAAAAAAAGCTGAAGGACATCGTAGAACGAAACGTTATAACATTGATCTGGATTTTTTTACAAATCTATGTTGTCCGTATCTATGTTCTTTTTTTAAATTGCTGGGTTAGAACTGACAGCTCTCTTACATGGTGAATTGGTGATCCAATATACGCTTTTATAATTACTAACGTGACGATATTGCCGTAGACGTTCACGGCAAGGAAGTATAATGTATGGAAATACATGCACGTTATAACGTTATCGTGGTCGGAAAAAAAGCGGCTTCATATTTATATTTCCTCACGTTACTTCCTTGTGTTATCGAAATGCCGTGGACGTCTACGACAATTTCGTCACGTTAGAAAATTATAAAAATGCCCAAATGGTATATGTTTTAATTCATCATATACATTTTTTGCATGGAAGATTTACGGTCAGATATAATTTTACACTTAAAATATAAATTATAGTCTTGCGATAGTAACAAATTTTACAAATAAAAAATTCACATTTTGTTATCTTGTCTTCTTTTTCAACCAGAAATGTTTTTTTATTGTTGACGCGTTCAATTGTTTTCCATAGAAGTTCTTAGCTTCTAGCCAGACATTCAATTAATTCAATATCAGCCTGTATCATTATTCTGCTGGAAATTGCTATATCTAAAATCTGCTCTCAATCGTCAGCATAACTCAATAAACCGATAATATCAAATTAGGCGGTCATAATATGAATTATAGTTAATCCAATATGGTCAATTTTGTTCAGAAACAAGCAAATAATAAACTTACTTGATAATCTTTAAAACTTTTTTTTTCTCGAGAGCATCCAATTATTGTATCTTTCTATTACCTAGAGTTTGCGAGAATATAGAATGTATTAAACTTATCTAAGAAAATTCTTCTACGTGCACCGATAAACAAAGGTTGCAGACTTGTGACCATGTCTCATTTTTATTTATAGCGGAGAAATGTATAGTGTATATTGAAGCGCATTTTAATGTATAGTTTCAACTCTCATAATTACGAAAATACCTAGGTACTCGAAAATCTATGAACACTGAAAAAAATATTTAAAGCCGCTTCAGAGGGTTCAGAATTTCAGGTTTTCCATAAAATGTTCTGCTCTACTAACTCGTAACGTTTGCTATGTACCCACACACCTAGTACCTATACAATTTATCTAAAACTCATTTCAGAAAACTGAAATATTCAGTCAACGATATTCTTTTTCAACACACCTTTAAAAGCCGCTTCCCACAGCAAATATTACCAAAACCATTCCCGATAAAAAAATATCCCACAAACGCCGATACGAACAGCACTAGGCGTATAATATACCCGGGATAGCTCCCCGGGATAGCACCCCGGGATAGCTACCCGGAAGGGACGCGTGTTCGGCTCACAGATAACCGAAGAAAGTGTCGAAGGGTCCGTCTACGGCGTCACCGACTATCTCCCGCCTCACAGTCATTAACGGCAGTGTTGTTGTCCGAACTTATTATCGTTTAATTTATGACCACACATTACCGCTTAAGGCGCCATTAAGCCGCTCCGGGAAAGACCCCGGGAATAAATAAACCGGGAAAGTTCACATGATGAACACCCCTAACTCGTTTCGCTCTCGGCACGTGCAATCGTTAATTTTGTCCGTCACAGATCATAAACTGTTTATTGTTTTCTATTAGCCGTCGAAAGTTTCATAATTTATTTTAATGGTTGTTGTTAGAGATACCTACAAAGTACTCTCTATTGTCATTTTTATAGCGAGTAAAACTTATCATAGATTAGGTACAGTCTGCCTCAAGAAGATTGACAATCTGCCTCAAAAAGATTGTCTACATTTTGTGTTCCATATCCCGTTCCATTTAGCTTCATCTTTCTGACTGACCGACCCCTTGACGATTCAAAAGTGCCTGTAATCGGTTTATTTGAAATAAATGGTTTGAGTTTGATAATATTGTATCAATGTGTAGCTACAATTAAGAACTCAATATGTAATATGTTTTGTGATACAATATTATAGAACAAAGCTATATACAATCTTTGTTCTATAATATTGTATTACAATTAAATGAATGCTTACATCTTATTGAGACTGACTACAGTCAAGAGCATGTCGAGAGTAAAAAGCTGTGTCATACTCAATTGGCATCATACAAAATCCTGGTCTGAAGTCTGATTTACTCGACCTCGAAAAAAAAAGAAACTTTTTCTTAGAATTAAACAGTATAAAAATTATCAAAAAGAAATAGTTTCTTTTTTTTTGTATCGTTTAATTTTCTGTATGAAAGACAGATTAAAGAAGTAGGTAGTCTATAATCATTTTTATCAAGATAAGCTTTCACCTAGATAGGTATCTTATGTTAGTAATACATATATAATCCAAAGATAAGAAAGCCAACCAATCAGAAATCAACGTTACACCAAAAGGTATATAATTTCTCAATATTATACTCTGTTTTATAAGACTAGTCGTTTTATAAATATCAAAGAGCCTTATCGCTACATCGAGCCTCCGACTCGATATTTTATTATATCAATCAAAATCGAGCATAATACCCAATATCGTAACGAAATCGATTACTATCACGTTGGAGGTAATTCAAGAGCTCATAGAAATTCAAATGTCTCTAGAAATACATGTGTGTTACATTGTATGGTAGGTATTATATCGTCGTGCCATCGTTTGTCGCGAAAACAATCTGTCGCACTAACGTTCGTCGAGCTGATGTTCTGTCGCACCGCTGATGGTCGACCTATCGTACTGTCGCCCTTGCATTTGTCGCACCTTTGTTTGTCGCAACTTTGATACGGAGTCTATAGGAAGAGCAGTGGTGGCCCAGTGGTAACGGCCCCGACTTACGAGTTGTAGGTCGTGGGTTCGAACCCAAGCAGGCGCTTTACTTTGTGTAAATAATTTCATCACCACTGTTCTCAAAACGGTGAAGGAAAACATCGTGAGGAAACCGGCATGTCTTAGAACCAAAAAATTCGAAGACATGTGACATCTACCAATCCGCAGTGGCCCGCGTGGTAGATTACGGCCCATTCCCTTTGACAGAGAGGAGGCCTGTGTCCCAGCAGTGAAAACATTAATAAGCTGATATGTTATATGTTATGTACATGTAACACACATTTCCACTACAGTTTTGCTCAATAATGTAACAAAATAAAACATCACGCCCGTGTTCTCCGAAGGGGCGGGCAGAGACGTTTATTACACCCACATTACGCCAAATAAATGTAATCCCCATTACATTGGAATTAACATCACCCTGTAAACCAGACATAGAATATAATATGTTCAAACAATTTCATCCCCATCATTGTGAAGGAAACCGCAAAAACAGATGAGAATCATTAATAAACTCTCGCACTCAAATAAAAGACAGTCTTAGGACAACAATAGGAGGCGTTTCTAATCTCTAATGACACAGACAAACAAATCACATGGCCACATGGTCACTGTTTCCTACAAAAGAAAAACATCCCATGTCTCCCCTAATAGACAACGCACCGTTTTATGGTATTACAACGGCGAGCCAGTGAATGGATTCTTATTACTATTCATTTATAAAATAACGAATAGGTTATTTTTATAATGAATAATAAAAATTATATATATATTAGCATTTATTCTTGTGTTTTATAGTTATTTTTGAGCTATCTATCCCTCCCTCAATGTTGCACCTGCCATGTTTTGTCTCTGCATTACCCTGGTAGACTGTTACGAAATGTCTCATGCATTAACTCCGCCCTTGTAAAATATATTTTTGCTTGTGCTTAAATAATAAAATATAGTTTTCCTAAAATATTAGAATCGATTTACTGACATCTATATCTATCTATACATATAATAAAATTGTAGAAAAGTGGTGTCTGTACAATGGAAATATATGAAAAAAAAGTAGCAGGGGTTGTTATTATATCGATGCTGAACCCGAGATTGTAATTAAAATTTTTTTTGTCTGTTTGTCTGTTTGTCTGTTTGTCTGTGTGTTTGTGCACGCTAATATCAGAAACGGCTTATTCGATTTAGATGCGGTGTTCACTAATATATTGTAGTAAGCTTCACTTAACATTTAGTGTTTATTTCATGTCAATCGGTTCATAAATAAAAAAGTTATGTCAATTTAAAGAATCACGGCGAACATTTGTTATAGGTTAGGCATTTCTTTCCTTGATTTTCGGTATACTTATCTTAATTTTTATTTAGGGTTCGTATATAAATATTATAAGTATTTGGTATAGGTTAGGCATTTCTTTTCTTGATTTTCATTATTAAGTATAAGTTTATTAGCTCAGGTTAGTAATTAATTTTTCTAGCATTCTTTTGTTTTATAAAGTTAGTTAAGACGTGTAAACCAAACGTAACGTCTTAACACTTATTACAACTGTGATAATTTTAGACTGTATAATAATCTGTAAGTATTTATAATTTAATTGTTTACGATATCGATAGTACGTGTTAACTAAATAACTGTGTGTTAAGTAGTAAGTACTATTTTATTGTAAGAATGCTTCGAAGAAGATCCAACCTCTCCCAATGTAGCAGAAATGCTAAAAGGATGAGATTAGTTCGATCACAGGAATCTGAGGAAGGTCGTGAGGGAAGGCTCTCTGCAACTCGGGAACATCAGGCTAGGTTTCGTGCTGCAGAAACTTCGACTCAGCGGGAATCTCGACTGAGTTCAAATCGTTCTCGAATGGTCGAGGTCGCGAAAATTTTTTTTATACTAAGGGGGTCGCGTCATGAAAAAGGTTGAAAAACACTGCCCTACATTAATCCTACTAATATTATAAATGCGAAAGTTTGTGAGGATGGATCGATGGATGGATGGATGTTTGTTACTCTTTCACACAAAAACTACTGAACGGATTTTGATGAAACTTTACAATAATGTAGCTTATACATTAGAATAACACATAGGCTACAATTTATAAAGATTTTATGTGATTTGACCATAACATAACGATAAGTATCAAGTAAGTAGGAAAAATTCCTGCCCTCTGAGATCTATCTTTGCGTGCGCTGCCATTTTTTTTTTTTTTTTTTTGTTTCGGAAGTCATCCAATGATTTCTGGGCGTTTCAGTCTCTTACTGACTAAAACCCACCCGTGTTCCTTCCCTTGCCTTGCCAGAGGCCACGCTTTCCCCTTGGGACTACCCGTAACCCCGGCAGGCATCGGCCCTAGCGGACCCCGTCAGTTTTGCTGATATCTCTTTGAGGTGCGCGTGCACACGATGCGCCGTCGACCCGGGCCTGGTCCTTATCGGACGGTGAGCTGCCCGTTGCTCTCCGTCCGCAGGCCCGCGCCTACGGTGGCCGGAAATCGGCTATCAATTCCCGACGCCCGGAACGTCTCCTACGGCGGCGGCGGCTAGGGCTGGTAGGGCGCGGCCTTTGCCACTCCCTCGCGCGCTCTACCTTCTCCTTCGCGAGCATTACTGCTTTGCAGAAGGAGGTGACGGCTTGCCATGCCCTCTCGCTCCGCACCATGGCCTCGAGAGGTCACCGCCGCCGATCGCCTCCACGAGGACACGGCGGTGGTCCACCTAAGCCGGGCAGACCTCCACCGTTTGCTGCGTGCGCTGCCTAAACCGTTAGAGTTACATGAAGAAAATGTATTGTGGGATTGTTTGTCTTAAAGAGTTCTAAATAAAAGTCCGCGACAGCATATCCACGACACCTTTTATGTGGAAGCCTTTATAACCAAAATAGTGAGCAATAAATACAGTTAAATTGAATACTTTTTTTACATTGCATATTTTAGAGTATTTAGTTAATTCTCAGAATAAATACCTTCATCGCTTTTGGTATTTAATGTAGATAAAGTTTGTCTTTTATACTTATTAATTTGGACAAATTGTTTAAAAGTTAGAACGATAAGAATGACCTGCGATATTGAGTCGACGGGCGGCGCTCAGAACGAGGGTGGAGGGCCGGGCCAGCCAGGGGCTGACGCGCCAGAGCGCCGAGTGGAATAATTATGTTCGAGAAATAACGCAAATAACGCAATTAATTGTTTAACTGTCAAAATGAAACCCATTGCTATTGTAAGTCCGACATCCACGCGGGCGAAGCCGCGGGCAGAAGCTAGTCATTAATAAAAAGTACCTATTTAAAAAAAAACATGTCACTGCACCAAATGAGTTATTCTTTCTTTGAAAAAAATATTTACATAATTGCCTAGCCTTTTCCCAACTATGTTGGGGTCGGCTTCCAGTCTAACCGGATGTAGCTGAATACCAGTATTTTACATGGAGTATTTTACAATACGACTGCCTATGTAACCTTCACAACCCAGTAACTGGGTAATACTATACTACTATACCCCTTGGTAAGGCTGGTGTTAGACATTCAGGCTTCTGACGACTCGTAACGACTGTCAAAGTTCCTCGAATGACAGCCGGGACCAACGTGCTTAACGTGGCTGAGGCACGGAGGAGTCTCGGTATGTAAAGATGGTCACCCATCCACTGACCAACCCCGCCAACCCCGGCAAGCGTAGCTTAACCTGATGGATCGACCCATGCGGCTGTTATTAGTTAGCCACGAGCTCCATATAAATAAAAAACAAAAAAAAAATACATACAAAAATTATAAATCTTGAAATCAATAACCTTTTTGTTGATTTCGAAAGATCTACATTATATCGATTACAGTGAAAAGACCGACATTATAAACCAACAAAAATGGTACAGTGATAAGCACACAAAGCTCAGCTCCACAAAAACATGGGAGTTCGACAAACGATGCCGACTCTCCCCTTAATAGGAAGTTAATTGAATTACTTACTCCTTATAGGATAGTGGGCATCCTTTATTGAAGCCACTGATAGAAGGGTACAATAATACTGTGGGTTCAATTAGGTATCAATTTATATTGGTCACATATTCGATATAAAGTACCTACATGTGCCCCAATTACATGCCATAAATTTTATGTCACTATGTTGTAATTTCTATGTAGTTGGCATCTTATGTATAGAATTAATTTCGTCTAACTGAACAGATAGCTGTGCTGTTGGGGAGATTTTTGCGCCACTTTCTTCCCAGCTAAAGCACTAGGAAGTGGTGAAGGGCGGGGCGGGCTTGAGGGACTGTCTTATGTAATTTTGACGTTCAAAATTTGCTTATACTTAGGCCCATATTACAGAACCTCACTCAAAACTCAAGCATTACTTAAAACTCGTTTCAAGCCTTTTGATTGGTTGAAACTAGTTTAAGTAATGCTTGAGTCTTGAGTGAGTTTCTGTATTATGGGACTTAGATTGGTAATCAACACTTTTAATAAATAACTTTGATTTTATATAATACAACCTTGCTAATGCTAAGTGCCTATACTTAGAATTAGCAAGGTTGTATTTTATAATATTTTTAAGTAATTGGTGAAGATCTAACAACAAATTGGATACTGTAAGGTTACTATTTTCAGAAACAAATGGGCCTTTCGGGCCGTGTTTTGTTACGAAAATTGAACAAAATTATGATTAGGAAGGAAGAAAGGACAAAAACCATTGAGTATAACTTGGTCAATGTTTTCACATTTATTTATTCCTATCATACGTTTGTTCCATAAAATCTGTTCCAATTACACATGACAACCGTAGATTACATCAGCTCTACACATCACCTTATTCATACTTAAAAATCCGCGTATCACGGACGAATAGGTACATTCAGAGAAGAAAAATAACCAAGAACATATTTATATTAAATATACAGGGTGTAATGCTCTGAGAGAGACGACACGTAACGCCACCTGTCATGTTAAACATGAGTTACCGACCCGTCGACTGACACCGCATAAAGAGAGATTAAGGATCCCTGTTCACTCCTAAAGGGTATCAAGAGCCTTTGTACGGAATACGCTAGATCTTTGCAATCTTCGGGACGATGGGATTGTGTGGCTCAGATCTAAGGCATTCCAAGGTGTTGTCTCGTCTAGTCTTGGACGTAAGGTGTTAGTTTCTAAGGCAGGACCTGTCTAGGTTAAATCGTGCTCTGTTTGCATGGAGCTGTTAGTTAAAAGGAGTGTCACGTTCGTGTATTAAGCTGTTAGGTACTGGTGATCTGCGAGAGTAAAACAGCATAAATCATAGATACCAGGATTCAGAGACTAATTAATAGAATAGACATAGAATCTGTTTGAAAATGAGTTTTCGTTTCGTACCGACGATAATACACGTTTTAACGTCAAAATCCCGCGGTTTGACAAAGATACGCCCCATTACGTCACTTTAGACATTTTTCAGAATTTTTCGGTGTTACCTATAATTTTTTGACAATTCTACTAATCGACGATAATATACCTCAAGCCATAGAGAGAAACAACTCACAGACCAAACGGAATATCCGTCCAGCCCCACCGTGTCCACCGGGCTACGCCGTGACGCGCGTATCCCGGTGGATACGCTCGGGCTTGAAGGGGGTGTTAGTTTGCTATCAATATGGATATAGTTGGGTTTGACCGGTTAAATTACTGTAAGTAAAAACCGCAGCTTTGAAATATTTTTCCGTTTACCTAAATAAATATCAGAACAGAGTGCCATCATACTTTTAGACCTACCTGCTACGGGTATGTAGGTATACATGGGTAAACATATAACACATACATCCACATGTACATCCCATTGACATCCTTATAGACCTCTACTATAGAGCATGGGTTTTACGATAAGGAACGATTTTGGGGATAATGCATGCATATAGTCACTTGACAGGGTGTGATGAGCGCATGGTGTGTTATCAGTATTCAAGGGATACAGCAACTGTCTAAACAACTGATATTTTGGCGGGAATAACAAGGTAAGTCAATTTACCAGTAGTAGACAGAGGTCCCTGTTAGATAGCTCGATGGTCAAAATTTTGCCGCTAAGCAGCATTGGAGTGCTCCAGTTTGAGAGTATGGATTGGCCAGAGACATTACAAGCAGGTACATCAGACATTAGTTACATCTTAATAATTCTCGTATCCAAAGAGATAATGGGCAGATTATGATAACACATGTTTATGAAGGAAAACTATTTTGATGAAAATAGCTGTTTTCGTTCATAAACATTCTGTACGGTACGGCTGATTAGTGTATTAAGAAAGCAGTTAATTATTATAATGCCTAATGCCTAGTGACTCCTTCTTCTTTTCGTTTGGTTAGTGACTAACCTGGTGTCAAAGTTTTGAAGCCTCTGAATTGGCTTCGCATGCCGTCGTTTTAGTATGTTATCTCATGTTCTAATACTTATTGCATAAATATCTACGTTATGGTATCGCTTCCTTGCCAACACTAGAAAATGTAGCACAATCCCGCTTTCGATTAAATATATTGCCTGCGTGTGAAACCCGCGTAACGGTAGGAAGTATACGCAAGTAAACTACTATTCATATGTACATATTATTGTGAATTATGGACATAGTCTGGTAGAAAAGCTAGAGGTTTTCAATTTTTTTTATGGGACTTGAATTACGGCAGGAAGACGGGCTGCAGCATCCATTTTCAAGTAATTTTGTGACTGTTAGACCAGAATTTGTGAGTTTCGACCTCATATACGGCATTGAGATTTCGGAGATTATTCTCGTACCTGCCTCTTCTTGCAAAAGAGATCAACATTTCACAGAGTTGCGATTATCTCAGTTACCTTGAATATCCTAGAACTCAGTCGCTAACAGAATTAGTAGAAATATAGTGCTTTTTCAAACACGATCCTTTATGCATACGTAGGTAACTACAAAACTGTTGCCTCATACTAAAAGCTATATCTTAGGCAAGTTGCTCACTTAGTTATTAGTACTTACGCCCGATTTCTGCCTTACCAACTGTCGATAATAATACTAGCCTATTACTGTCCTACCGCCGCAGGGAAAAGGCTTCATCTCATACAGAAAAGAGGACTAATGCCGGTTTTCACCTTCACTAAGTGACACTTAAATGAATCCCTAAATAAAACTGCACTGTTGGATTTTTTACTCTCAGCGCGTCGAGCGTAGCGTTGAAAATTCAACAGTGCACTTTTCGGCACCAGAAGCTTACCAGCTGTTATCTATATGTCTAGCCTTTTCTCAACTATGTTGGGGTCGGCTTCCAGTCTAACTGGATGCAGATGAATACCAGTATTTTACGTAGAACGGCTGCCTATCTGACCTCCACAACTTAGTTACTAGGTAGCACGATAACCTTTGGTAAGACTGGCTAGTGACTACCCGTAACGACTGTCAAAGATATACGAATGACAGCCGGGACCAACGGCTTTACGTGCTTTCCGTGGTTCAGAGGGAAGGGTCTCGGTATTTAATGGATGGAGGATGGGACGCTCGAGTTACTGGTTAAAAATTAAAATCAGACCAAGCTAGAAGTTTTCCACTGGACATTGGTTCAAACTTTTCAAAACCTGTGGGTACGTGTTCTAAGAATCGAAATCATTATTCTCTTTGAAAACTCCCTTGGGAAACAAAAACTTTCCTGATAGCAAAGGATCCGCGGAGGAACGACCTTCACCCATCTGGTTAATGGATGAATGAATGTATTTTTAATCAAGCATGTTAGAAAATATATCGTGAGTGGGTTGGCAAAAAAATTCCTGGCGAGACAGTGATTATAAAAACAAAAAACAAAAATAACTTTTTACAAACTGCAAGATATACAACTCGTAAGGCGGTTACCACTGGGCAATCACTGCTATAGTTACAGTAAGATAAATACAATTCTTTTGATAAAATCGTTCCCCTGGCATTTTGTCTAGAAACAGTCACTTATTCGGTCAGCCAAAGCTCAATAGGTTCTAAATTGAAATTCTAGGAAAGAATATCTATTAGGCCATTTTAAAAATGATTGCTTGTACCTTTACATTAAAACCATTTGAACAATCAAGGTTTGTTTTAATAGCAAATAAAGTTCTCAACTAATCAATTCTAATTGAAAATCGAACTTGTCAAAGAGCTTTATTTTGTCTGTGAGGAGTTTATAATTAATTTCTGGTACAGGTATATTAATAACTAACTCTTTGCCGCGGTTTCGCCCGCGTGGAGATCAGAAATTATCCCACGGGAATGTACCTACTACCTATATCCTATGGTCATGGTCCAAATTTCATCCAAATCCGTTTTAGCGTGCAAGCGCAACGAACAAACTCACTTTCACTTTCACCTTAAGTATGTATTTATGTATTGATTCTTGTTTTTTTTTGTAATTTCGTGTTACCAATCCCTTACGTTGCACCTGCCATGTTTTGTCTCTGCATCACCCTAAGGTTGACTGATCGAAAATGCCTCAGGCATTAAGTCCGCCTTTGTACGGTATATTTTTTACTTGTGCATAAAGTTTTAATAAATAAATAATAATAATAATTATTATAATATTAGATTATATTTAGGCTTGTAAAGTTGATGTTAGTGTGCTATTGATCTTTTTAACTACTTACATATTTTGTTGTTGATTTATAATTTAGCATCCTAACACCTGTATCCCCCAAACATGTCACCCACATGTAAGTGTAATAATATACAGGGTCAAATTGAATTAGCTAGCGAAACTCCACAGACAGTCATGATGGGTATTTAAACACAGATAAAATGAAAAAGAAGTTCATGTTGTGAGTTTTTTTTTGGGTCATTTACCGCAGGTATAGTACCTAGTCATTTGAAATATCAATTTGAAAAATCCGTTTTTTTGTGTTATTTTCAACGACATTATGGGTATTGATATAAAAAAAACTAATACTTCAAGAACGCTCGTTGACCTTTTTTTTTGTCGTATTTGAATCTATACCCATCATGTCTGCGGAGTTTCACTAGTTCATTCAATCTGACCCCGTATATTATTATTTTATTACACCTACACTTTGCCAAATTTTATTATTATTATATCATAAGTTTATATTTATATCTACCATGTCATTAAAATCTTCTAACATATTTTGTTTTCCTTATACCATTACATCACAACATTTCTGTGGGAGTAGATAATATATTTTCGTGCGTATGTAATTCTTTCTGCTTTTCCTTCATGTAGGCATTTATTTCATATTATTTTGTTCTTAATTAAATATTTCAACTTTTCCCGGAAACCTTTTGACGGCTTTTGAAAAACAGTGAACGAAGAAAGTTCATAATAATATATCATTATTATCACCAATTAAAGACGATCACAGATCAAAAAAAATATTACATAATTTTCCTAACTAGATAAGTTGGAGTCGACTTCGAAATTCAACAAATAAAAAAATCAAATTATTTTATTTCACATAAACCTACAATGGCACTTATGAAACGTCAGAAGCTAGGTGCACGTATCCAATTGGTCGTTTGCTATGGAGAAGAGCCGGCAAGAAACTCCACGGTTACTCTTTTAAAAATAAATGGTTTTTACAATGTTTTCAAAATACAGTGAAGACAGCCTATCAACAAGTACCAGGTACTTAGAAAAATAGAAAATGGTCCACAGATTTACAGTCTGTTATGTCTACAACGTTCTCACATTCACAAAATCTAAAAGAAAATAATCTATAAAGATAAATAAAATAATAAAAATAAAGACCTATTTAAACCAAATGACATGATTGCCACTACAGCTGTAACAAAACTAATTTAATAAAAAAATTAGAAAATTGTAGGTATATAACGTCTTCCAGTCTAACCGGATGCAGCTGAATACCAGTATTTTTATGGAGCGACTGCCTATATGACCTCCACAACCCAGTTGCTGAGTAACACGGTACCCCTTGTCTAAAGTCTAAGTAACGACTGTCAAAGATATACGAATGACAACCGGAACCGACGGGTTAGGGACTACTCACACTTATTCAACTCCATTTGGGTTTCGCTGAACGATTTTGGTGACACTTATACAGTTCTGCTTCTATCAGCCGCGTACAGCACAGTACAGTAACAGCGCTGAACGCGGCAGAACAGCGCTGAACTCTATCTACAGCACTCACATGATAATAACATATTTGTCCTCATTTTATACTTCTTTCCCGGGAAAGCTGTATAGACGCGGAAAGCTGAACAGATGCATAGGCGTCTCCATACAAAATCGTTGTTTTCTATGAGCATAAGCTAAATAGAGCTGAATAAATGTGAGTAGTCCCTTAACGTGCTTTCCGAGGCACGGAAGGGTCTCGATATGTAACGGATGGTCATCTTCGACCCAACCGCGACAAGCGTAGCTTAATCTTCGAGCGACCCATGCGGCTGTTATTATTTAACCACGAGCCCCTCGACCAAAGGTACTATTGAAGAACTTCTTAACTATACACCATAAGGACTATTTCTGCTTACAGCAGTCGGTGGCTATAGCACCGGAGCGGTAACAGATATGGTCATCGTGTTCACAGGATTTTGTTTTCAAATTGCTTAGATATGGAGTTCATCGATAGTATGTATGGACCTTCTTATTGTTATTAATACTTACCTACCATTGATGTATTAAAAATATACTTCAATGTTACCTACTCCTAAATGAGTCCTAAAATGGTAACCAAGTACGGAAGTGATATTTTTTTTACGGTTTCTCCTCTCATTCAGAGCACCTGCCATCTTATCTCTTCACCACCCTTAGTTGACTGGTAGAGAATGCCTAAGGCATTATGTCCGCCTTTGTACTTCATTGTGTGCGAGAAGTTTAAATAAATAAATAAATAAGTGCCATGGATAATAATTATGTTAGCACGATTTCAAGTAACATTTTGCACTGAGTAGCAATAAATTGTCGTGATAAAGAAACGCAGCCAAACTAAAAAGTAGGCGCAGAGCAGTGAACAAAATCGCTAATGCATTCCCCTATTTGTTTTCTTTTTGCAAACTTAACGCTTTTTCGCTAGAAAATGTAGCCGTTCTATGCCAGCACTAGATAATGAATAGCTGCGATTAACCGCAGTGTGTCTTAGCTAAAATAAACTTGGGTTTTAATAATGAAGTCTTTATTTTAGTCATCGTGAGTAGTAACTAACATTATTTAAGTGATTAAATAGTTCGTTTAAATTCAGAGGAGTGTAGTTTTTTAACTATTGCATAGTATAGAAAATACTACCTAAGAAAAGAGTGTTTTGTATTGAAAATTATGTTTAACTGCTTGACAACAAAGTTCAAATTTACTTAAACGAATGATACGAGAGTGTTGTATTGAAAATTATGTTTAACTGCTTGACAACAAAGTTCAAATTTACTTAAACGAATGATACTAGAGTGTTGTATTGAAAATTATGTTTAACTGTTTGACAACAAAGTTCAAATTTACTTAGACGAATGATACGAGAGTGTTGTATTGAAAATTATGTTTAACTGTTTGACAATAAAGTTCAAATTTACTTAGACGAATGATCCTTGACTATTAATAGTTAAATTAAAACCTTTTTATTAGTTTGATGTTCCCGGCCATTACGTTGTGTCAAGTTTTAAAAACTATAAATGTGAATAACAGTTCCTGTCAATGTCATCATTGCTATTTCTTGTATTCGGGTTAATATTTTACAATTGCGTAAGTTGATAAAAAATGCTATGCAATAGCTTCGCCGGGGCAGTCCCCGAGTGCCACACGTCTTTTTTTTACTTATAACTAACGACCCGCCCTTGCTACGTACGGCTATAAAACGTGAAAAAACATCAAGATTTCCTAGGTTTAAGTAAGTTTAATATTAATCTAATACCTTTAAACGAACAATTCTTGTTGTATGTACGAGTATATATATAATCTGAATCTCGGAAATAGCTTCAACGATTTTCATGAAATTTTGTATGCAGGGGGTTTCGGGGGCAATAACTCGATCTAGGTAGGTTTCATTTATATAAAACGTGCCAAAAAAAAACCGGTACCCAGATATTATATACTAATAATGAAGATACTCTAATAATTTAATAATAATAATCCTTACATATCAGTGCCTCCAGTCAAAAACGGCATAAGTCGAGTTATGCCCTTTTGTTTTTATAGCACCATTGTAATCTACGTGTTCTGTTACATAACATATCAAAAGGACATAGCTCTAGCTGCATCCTAACATACTTTTTGGTAATATGTCAAAGGCATAACTCGACTGCGTATATAGGCACATCTATAGATATCAAGTAAATTTCACTGCTTAATAGACATAACTGCAAGAAACCCCAAAACACAATCGAACTAAAAGGCATAAATACAGTTAACTTAATTACAAAAAGACACAACTCATGTAGTTCCAAAGTTTTTTAAATATAGTAAGAAATAAATGTAGATAATCCCTTTGGTAAGCATGTTTGAAAGGGAACAAGTGCATTTGTTGCGTTTGCTTTAGGAAGTCTCAAGCGGTATATCCCCACTAAACACTTTATCGCTATTGGTGGATTAGCGTGTGGTGTACTGTTTTTAGAAATAAGTCGTTTTATTCCTTAATTTTGTAATTTGATAATTTCTTTTGTAATAATTAAATTAGTGTTACGCGTATTAATTTTCAAGCTTTTAAAAGTGATATAACATCATTAAGCTAGTATTCAAATATATAATGAGACTTCTACCATCTATATACACAGAATATCATTATTTCTATAAGAATTTGCTGACTTCAGAACAGCAAAGAGCAGAAGACGATCCTGACTTAAGTTTTGTACCGGGCAATGAAGAGGACAGCGAGGACAATTGAAATTTTTTATTTAAACATTATGTATATACATATATAAACTCACTTAGCTTTACATACTCCTTTTGTTTCGTTTACGTTCATACATCTGGTCATACACGCACGAGTTACGAGTACCTGAGCATTCTGAAGAACATCACCAATTAGGTCACTATGTGTCCTTCTAGGGCGTCCCCTTCCGGTATTTTCAGTCACATCTGCTTTGTAAATACCTTTTGTTACTCGCCTTTCATTCATCCTCTCAACATGACCAAACCATCTAAGCATACTCTTTTCAATTTTTGTCACTACATCGTCTTTTAAACCGCACCGTTGCCTTATCACACCATTTTACAGCCTATCATTCATAGTCACGCCACACATGCTTTGCAAGGAACGCATTTCCACAGCATTTATTCTACTTTTATGCTTCTTCTGCCACACCCAACATTCACTTCATACATAGGCACCAGCACTCCAGCACCCCATTGTGAACAGCTAGTCGAGACATTTTGGGCATCGACTGGTTGATCACAATCGCATGTATAGGTATACTACTACTACCACTACTACTATTCACTTTATTTCCCGCATTTACTTTCCTTTCCACATCTTCTTCAATCTTTCCATGCCTTGTAAACTGACTCTCCAAATACATTATTACACTTACTTTCTCCATACTCTTATCATTTATGTTTATATCACACACCGATACATCTTCTTCTGTTTCAAATACCATAAGCTTCGTCTTATTCACATTTATATTCATCCCTTTCAAATTATATGCTTCATCCATCACAGTCACCATGTCTTGCAACTGTTCAGCTCACGATGTAAGTAGAACTTGATCATCTGCGTAGAGAAGGTATTTGACAGGCAACTCATTAATGCTCAATCCGCACTCACCCCCTTTCAAATTTAGCAAAAAACTATCCGTGTGCATGTTGGACATCCACGGTGACGTGACAGCCTTGCGTAACACCTCTTGAGATGCAAAACCAGTCTAAGCATACCCCATTTAACACAAGCATTGGTATCCTTGTGGAAATATTGAAAGTGCCCGTACCAAGCGCCAGTCCACAACGTACACGGATAGTGTTGACCACAGTTCTTCCCTCCACACCATGTAATAGGCCTTCTCCAAGCCAAAGAAAACACACTAGACTTTCTTGTTCTTTGTCAGATGTTTTTCGCCTATGCACCTTAAAGAGATCTGATCCATACAGCCGATTTTCTATCTAAATCCCGCCTGCACATCCAATATTTTCTCATCTATCGCTCTAATCACTCTATTTATTAAAACCTTCGCATAGAGTCTGCTGACAACACTCAAAAGACTAATGCCGTGACAGTTTTTGGACTGCTGCTGAGAGTCTTTTCCCTTTTAAAGTGGTACGATTACAGCCTTGCACCAAAAAAACCACCTTGTATCCGTCGCATGGCCATTTCTCCAACACATATTAAAGATCCGTCACAACAGGCTTGCTCCCACCCCGTCACATGCCTTCAGTATTTCAGCAGACACTCTGCCATTCCCTGAGCTTCCCAATTTTCATTCCTTTCAACACTATTACAATCTCATCTATTTCTATTTCATTTCCATCACGTGCATCTGAGCTAGAGTCTTCAAAACTTGCTTCTGTCCAGTTACCCACTTCTTGCACACTATCTTGACAACTGAATAAACTTCCAAAGTATCCCTTCTAGTGTTCCAAGACCTTTCATTCTTCGTTTAGTAAACATCCATCTTCTGCTCTTATAATAATCCTTCTCGATGGTCCTGTCACTCCATGAGCCAATCTTATCTGTTTCCAGAACAGCTTAACACATTGGCCCTGTAGTTATCCTTTTACCTGTAGAGAACTTCCTGTTATAGGCGCTTTTCTTACTTTCATCCTTTTTCATTTTTACAATCTCTTTTACTGTTAGGTGTTTTATTTAAAGTGTAGATTTAATAAATATTTAAATAAAAGATTTTCTAGACTATTGTTTTAATTATAGATTTTTTGTTCGATCGATAGCAGAAGGAAATAAGTCGTTACTATATTTGTCTTAGCGCCTGTTTCACCACCTACGATTATGTTCCTATTAACTTACTTGGTAGATAATTTCATACAAATTCTGTTCCATTTTTGAATTTATTCGGTAAGTAGTGGGTATTCGGACATCGCGATATAGGCCCTTAGGCATTTATAAAATAAGGGAATAACTCGCAATATTACTTTTATTACGACCAACCTGACTAGTATAATTAACGTTATTCCCTTAACACTTCGTTAACAAGGGAACAACTCGAGAAAAACTAAAAAAAAATATAGTAGGAGTGACTGAATGTGGAAGTGATTACTATTAAATGAAAGAGCAATTTTTTATCTACAATACTAATTCGAAAGCAATTATGATTTTAATTGCGAAATACTAAAAAACATTAAAAGTGTTGTTTTTTGCCTCTCCTGAAAAGTGACGAATTTGAGTTGTGCCCTTTTTTACTGGAGACACTGATATTATAAAACAAAGTCGCCTGCCGCGTCTGTCTGTCTGTCTGAACGCGATTAACTCAAAAATTGCCGAACGGATTTTCAAACGGTTTTCACCATTGGACGGAGTGATTCATGCGAAAGGTTTTAGTGTATAATTCATTAAGGTTTTGTGTAAATTGGCTGAAATATGACGATTATTGTTGAAGATGTCGGAAAAAATCATGCCGACTGGGAGCTTTACTGGCGTGCGCTGCGTAAGCCGTGAGAGATAAATCAAATTTATGTTCTAGAGTATTGTATATCTTAAAAATTGCAACAAAAAAGTCCGCGACGACATATGTCTATCTTCTAAGGGTGACCCACAATAACCATTTTTATCTTTCAAAATTGTATAAAATTTTCATTGTTATTTCCGAAGCTATTTTGACCGGTATCTTATTAATCCTTATCCAATTAAATAGGTTATTTAAATTGGGCATTCAATTTCGATTAAAATATGCCTTTACATCACATCATTTAAATGAATAGTTTAAGTGATATCACAGTTTCAAAATTACGCGTAACAAAATAATTATGGTTGACAACGCGGGCGCTGTAGCCTACCACTGCGTCTGAAAGTTAGTCAATGATCTTTTCCTTGGCTATTAGGTATGTATTCCCGGTAGAACGTTCCCGTGGGATATTTTGCGACATCCACGCGGGCGAAGCCGCGGGTAAAAGCTAGTATATAATACAATAAAGCTGAAAAGTTTGTTTGTTTGTTTGAACGTGCTAATCTCTAGAACTACAACTCAGATTAAAATACTCCTTTTAGCATTTGATAGCCCAATTCTTGAGAAAGGTTATAAGCTATTTAACATCACGCTAGGACTCTAAAGGTAAAACTAACTAGTAGCGCAGGTGTGCTACAATTTGACGCGCATTTCTTTAGTGTATTATATCCATAAATCTTTTCGAATTAATTCTCTAAATGATGGTTAAAACCGCATCAAAATCTACGTACCAGTTTAGAAGTTCAACGCGACACACAGACAGACATGAAAAGTGACTTAAATAAATAATAGATAAATAGAAGCTTACAATCACCAGACTGTAAAAAAAAAAAACAGCGAATACTATTACGGTCAGCTTTACCTAGACAAATATAATGTGTTACAAATTATTTACCTTCCAATTCCATGAAATTCTACTTTTTCAGGATAATAGACACACAAAGCATTTAGAATTTATTTGCTTATTTTTATACCAACATTAACTCCGAATTTTGGTACATTTTATTTACTTATTTAGAAAAATGTAAAAGTTCATTTTTTTTGTTATTTTCTTACTAACCTACAAAGGTGATACATTCAAAACAAATAGGTTAAGGTGAAACAATTTGATATTTTTTCCATACAAACTTCGGAGGGGTTTTACTCCACTGTTTGACATCGTACATTCAAAGTTTAACATGATATCGTTAGGTATCATTATTAATTTTGTCTGTACGGAAGCAGAATAGTAAAATAAAAAGCCATTAAAAAGTTATAAGCCAACAAAGATTCGTTTTTCTTGCTAATTTTAACGCAACTTTGGGCGTAAGTAAGTAATACAAGAAGTGTGAAATCTTGAAAACAAAATAAGTACCGACACAGAAAAATTATCGAAGATTTCAATAAATTTTATTTGTAATTGATTTATGCAGTGGTTTTTTCACAAAAACCTTTTTCCCAAAGGCCTTTTCGTAATTTTTGACGCGCTCGTTTTACTAAAATTGGTCGGTACGGTGTTTCTGTGCGTGCGAATTATACGTTGTCCATGTAGACCAGCTTCTAACTGCTCATCACTGATACTATCTCTGTCGGACACGATGCCAGGTGAGACAGCGTGGTTTTTGGCCATGCCCACCATTGAGTTCGAGCCCGCGACTAGTTCCACCTTAAAGGGGTACGCTAATTATTACGAGGGGTTCCGGGCTAATTGTATTAAGCGACACTCTGAGCGATATAGACTTTTATACATATTTGGAATCAGCGAATTTTTCTGCGTCGTTTGAGCTGGGTTTGGTGACGATCGGAGCACTTTTTTGTCGCTTAATACAACCGCATTTTTGGGCCCATTTTGGACTGCAATGTATGAAGCGACACAAAATATTAACAAATTTAGGAACTGTGTACTTAAGCTAACTACCAAATACCAGGCAGTCGTTTAAACTTTTTTTCCTGGAGCAACAATTTACAGGCAACGTACGTTAAAGCATTTAGCCTGGCTTTATAAATATATGGAAATGTGGCTTCATACAATTAGCCTCTTTGTTAAATTCTTATCCAGTGTCGTTTAATACAATTAGCTTTACCTTATAAATATACAAGAATGTCGTTTAATACATTTAGCCTCTTTGTTACATTCATACCCAGTATCGATCCATACATTTAGCTCTGTACATGAAATGTTAGATGTTGTCACTTCAACCATTTAGCTTGCAGTAGATAATGATATGTCGGTCGCATGAACTATTTAGGATTTCAACAGTAAACATTTAAAGATTATGGTTAAACCTATTTTTTTTATTCAATATTTGATTTGCAGTGTCGTTTCAGTTATAACAAAAGTATAGTTCTAGTACTTCAAACAGTTTATCTTAAACGGACTAAGAATAGTATACACATACAATCAAAATTTTATATCGTCCGCGTAGCTGATATTATTAATACAAAGCCCATCAATGTGACACCCGACATTTGTGTTGCTGAGTTCAACGATCAGCTGATTTATGTACAAATTAAAGAGGCTAGGTGAGGTTATTCCCCCCTGCCTCACCCCGCATTTCAATCGGTACTCCTCAGATAGTACCCCCGACCACTTTACATGGTTAGTCTGGTTTTGATACCAGTACCTGAGCAAAGATGTTACTGCACTGTCTACATCAGTTTCCCGGGACAGCTTATCCCATAGAATGTCATAAGACACCAGGTCAAATGTCTTCGATAAATCGAGGAAGCAAGCATTGACCGGTGTCTTCCTATCTGCATAGTACTGGACGGTCCGCTTGAGACACAAAATGGCAGTTTCCGTCGATAGACCGGGCCTAAAGCCAAATTGTGCGTCATGCAATTTTATGGGACTGGCCATATGTGTATCAAACAGACAGTCCAGCACCTTAGCTGTAATAGTAGCCAGGGAAATTGGCCTATAATTCGACAGATTTGCCACATTCCCCGTTTTATTCTTCACTATCGGGACAACTATGGTTTTCATAAGATCATTCGGTAGGTAGGAGTGTTTTAAGCACAACGAATTAAACATTATTATGTCACCCGATACACACAGCCGCCTAATAAGGCGGCTGTGTGTATCGGGTGACATAATAGCTTTGCAAGAAACTTGGTTGATGCCTCACGACTTGGCATTTCTTGGCAGTATACATGACGATTTTGCTTTCAACGGGACCTCTGCGGTAGATACATCGGTTGGTGTACTTCGAGGGAGACCTTACGGAGGAGTAGCACTGCTGTGGAGGAAAAGTTTATTTTCATCGGTGTCTGTTGTACCTTGCAATAGTGTTCGTCTTACAGCTATAACAGTGCAATTGTGTGAACAAGAAATACTAGTATTTTCGGTTTATATGCCTACTGACTGTAATGATAACTTAATTGAATTTACGGACTGCTTAAGTGAAATGAATGCAATTACCTATAGAAGAAAGGAATATCCAATCTGTGTTTATGTTAGGAGACTACAATGCGCATAGTAATGAATTGTTTAGCCATGAGTTGTTAAAATTTTGTAATGAACAATATTAGACTTGCGCGGATATTAAACTCCTACCGCTAGATTCGTTTACTTTTGTGAGTGAAGCGCACGGGTGCAAACGGTGGCTCGACCATTACGTCGTGACACTCGTGACTGAAGCCGCGCGTCGCACAATATTGCATGATAGTTTTTGGTCTGATCATTTGCCTTTACAAATGGACTGTGATTTAAAAATAATTGAAACTGTGATTTGAAATTTATTGTACTGTACTACCGAATGCGAGTGTAAACAATGTTTTATGGGGGGAAAGGGACTTAAACCAAATAAAATTGTATGAAGAGTTATGTCACTCCGCTTTGCGTAAAATAGATTTTCCCCCGGAATTATGTAGCTGTGCGGAATCAACCTGTGGGGACCTAAATCACAGATCTATTTTAGATGATATGTACAGGAACATAATTAGTATATTGACAATGTCTGCTAAACGTAGTTGTATATTTATTAAGAAAAATAAGTACAAACCTTTGACAGAGTGGAATAAACATGTTAAATCCGCTCACAGCAAGGCTCGGCTCGCGTTTCAAATGTGTTTATGTGGGAATCCGATTTCAGGGAAAGTCTTTGATAAAATGCGGGAAACTCGAAAAGTTTTTAAATCTAAAATAAAATGGTGTCGTAATAATCAAATGCAAATCCAGATGGACATAATAGCCGAACATCATAAGAAAAAGGATTTCAGCAAATTTTGGAAAAATACTAATAATATGAAAGAAAGAAAGAAAGAAAGAAAGAATGAAAAACATTTATTTGGACACAGTTCGTGAAACACAAAAGACAACAAATAACAAAGAACCCCAAGCAGGGCCTCCCTGTGAGCGTGGCAGGTAATTGCAACCCCTTGTCTATAGCGAACATTTTCATGAATCACTACCAAGTTGATCCGCCACGGAACCTAAGTTCTTCTGCGTCACCGTGTGTGCCCAGCGCTGAGAGGACTTCCCCATTACTGTTCTCTGGCAGAGAAGTTGCAAATGTCATCAAAAACATGGTAAGGGGTAAGTCTCCGGGACATGATCACCTCAGCGTTGAACACCTACGGTATGCGGGTGTTCACTTGCCGAGGGTGTTGGCTATGTTTAATTCGTTGTGCTTAAAACACTCCTACCTACCGAATGATCTTATGAAAACCATAGTTGTCCCGATAGTGAAGAATAAAACGGGGAATGTGGCAGATCTGTCGAATTATAGGCCAATTTCCCTTTTTTTTTTTTTTTGGGTGGGAAATCATCCAATGACTTCTCCCGCTCTGGGCGGAGCGGAAGGGCGTGTCAGACTTTTACTGACTAAAACCCACCCGTGTTCCTTCCCTTGCCATGCCAGGGGCCACGGTTTCCCCTTGGGACTACCCGCAACCCCGGCAGGCCAATTTCCCTGGCTACTATTACAGCTAAGGTGCTGGACTGTCTGTTTGATACACATATGGCCAGTCCCATAAAATTTCATGACGCACAATTTGGCTTTAGGCCCAGTCTATCGACAGAAACTGCCATTTTGTGTCTCAAGCGGACCGTCCAGTACTATGCAGATAGGCAGACACCGGTCAATGCTTGCTTCCTCGATTTATCGAAGACATTTGACCTGGTGTCTTATGACATTCTATGGGATAAGCTGTACCGGGAAACTGATGTAGACAGTGCAGTAACATCTTTGCTCAGGTACTGGTATCAAAACCAGACTAACCATGTAAAGTGGTCGGGGGTACTATCTGAGGAGTACCGATTGAAATGCGGGGTGAGGCAGGGGGGAATAACCTCACCTCGCCTCTTTAATTTGTACATAAATCAGCTGATCGTTGAACTCAGCAACACAAATGTCGGGTGTCACATTGATGGGCTTTGTATTAATAATATCAGCTACGCGGACGATATGATGTTGCTGAGTCCTTCGATCAGTGCTCTCAGGTGCCTTCTGCAAAATTGTGAGAGTTATGTGGTGGCTCAAGGACTCAGGTATAATGCTGAAAAGAGCGAGTTACTTGTGTTTTTAAAAGCATGTGGCAAGATAGGTAGGTACACCCTATGTATGTACCTTTTAATTTATCAATGTTCAAACTTCATTATTCAAGTATGATTACAAACAATTTATTAAAAAAAAAATCAGTCGCATAAACTAATTAGCCTTAGATTAATAAGTGTAAGATATGGTATTTAAATCAATTAGCTTAGGTTTGAAATATGACCAACTCTTTGATTAAAGCACTTAGCTTACAGCCATTATTTGCATGCCTAGGCGGTTAAGTCATTTAGCTTGGAACAAGAAATAATAAACCTAGGCGGTTAAGTCATTTAGCTTGGAACAAGAAATAATAAACCTAGGCGGTTTAGTCATTTAGCCTGGAATAAGAAACAATAATCATAGGGGGCTAAGTCATTTAGCCTGGAACGAAAAAAAGTAAAATATGGGTCATTTTGTATTAAGCGACATTTATCTTCGTTAAAAATAGGAATATTAGAAAAAAAAAAATACTGATTATGGGGAATATGTTATAAAAACAATAATATCCTTCTTTTTAAAAAAATAATGCGATTTGCTAAAGTTATTATTTTTTTTCTAAAAATCGAAACTTTAAACTGCTCTGGTGTAAAGTTTCAAAAATGTCGGTTAATACAAATAGCCCGGAACCCGTCGATTAGTAGAACCTACCAAACTGAAAGCTTTTATTAAAGTTTATTTTGATCGGATTAAAACATTTACCTTATGATCACGTTTTTATAACCCCCATCATAAAGGTACCCACCTAATTTAATACTTAGAGTGCAACGGAAGAAAATTCACAGGGTCATTACGGAGGGGGTCAAATTCTAAATTCTACCGACAGATATGACATTAAACATGAGTATGTTTGACATGTTTCTATTTACCTAGAGCGGGCTACACAAACAAAAACGCTCTTAACCACGTAAATAACAAAGTCGCTTTTGGTACAAAAGAGCAAAAAAAAGGTTTTGGTACAAAAATATGCTCTATGTTGTGGAATTTAGATTCGATATCCGATGTCAGGGTCAGTGATCCGAACAGGTACTTACACAAAGAGTTTCAATACACTGTGGCGTTTCTTTCGTGAGCAATAAGGCACAATTTGCTGCGTAAAGGTATGGGAGATTACCTAGACAGGCGGACGACGATAAGCGCCGAGTCGTTATAGAGGTTGTCGGAGACCCTCAAAATATAAACATGGTCCAGATGTCGCAGATAAGCGAAGAGAGCTTTTTGGCCTAATGGCAGATTACTTGAGTCGAATATGTTGTGAGCTCGCCCGCTCATGTCATGACTTATTGAATGGAAAATTCCTCAAGATCTGATAAGGGGGTCGCTCTTTGACGCTCTGAATATTTTCATCAATATTGCCATATTCCTCAAATAGGTCATCGGAATAATTTACACCAAGTGAACGTAAATTATTTACATTCTAGAATCATCTGTTATTGGCCTCATAAAGGATGTATTTAATCATTTTGAATTAATCCGTTCGGATAGATTTTCGCTGTGATTCATTTATTTAAAATATTTAGCTATAATTATTGGGAGGTACCTATCTTTCATCACTATTAAATATATTTTTTGAGGTTTTCTTTTATGTTCTTCTGTTAAAAACTGTACCCACTGTTTAAAAAGGACAATGAAAAGTGGTAAGAGTCCGTATGAAATGTTCATCCAAATGACTATTCATTTTGGAGTAATTTTTTATTACAGCTAACTCAGTACCATCCGAAATAAAAAGCGCTTTAAAAAATACAATTCAACCATGAGTAAAACTGCACATTAAAAGTCCATTTTTATCTCAACGGGGCTTGTATAACACCATTCATTGTTATGCACACACCCTGTATTCATGACGTCACTGCACAGACGTCGCTCGTCTAAAACAATGTTCACACATTTTTCTGTTTTGTTAGGTTCATTATGTTATTCATGAAGCGCCATGTTTGTTTTGTAAATCGATTGTTTGTATACTTTTAATTACTTTATAAACATACCTATACAACGCGTAATACCTATAACCCTGAAAGTAGTTCGTTTTTAATAGACTATAGTCCTATATTAGTCAAATAACGGTTATCACCCTTTCGTTATTTCGATAGGAACGTATAAACTCCGTTATCCTTTACTATAAAACAAGCAATATTTGTATAAACAACTTTATTTTTTATTTATACTAAACCTCTTAAGGGGTCATTGTACTCATCATTATGAACAACTTTCACTATGGGAACAAAGCTGAAATCGCGAAAAAGAATCTGTTTCTAGGGAACAACAGATTCTTTTTTCGCGATTGAAGCTTCAAACGGCTATCAAATGGCATATGTCGTCAAAATGTAGGCATTTTGACGAAATATGCCATTTGATAGCCGTTGTCGCGTGAAAGCGTAACAAACTCACTTTCACATTTATAATAATTAAGCTAGTTAGGATTTCTTCTTCACCTTCTTCTTCTTGATATTATTTTCTTGGAGATCTTTGACAGTTGTAGCGGGTCGTCAAAGTCTTACCAAGAGTGCGTGTTATCTATCCAGTTACTGGGTTGTGATGATCAGCTAGGCAGTCGCTTCATGTAACATACTGGTATTCAGCTGCATCCGGTTAGACTTGAAGACGACCCCAAAATGGTTGGGAAAAGGCTGGGCAGATGACGCTGATGATGATTTACAACATCTTAAAAAAAAAGCGTCTACTTTTCCAGCCAGAATTAAACCAGAGCTTTGTAATAAAGATCTAATTTGCTCCTACTCTGTGCTGTAAGTCATCACAAAAGGTAGGTACAAATAGATAACGAAATTTCAGTGTCATCACATCACCCAGCGAACATCCGGCGCTGAACATTGTCCTCTCAACGCCAAGAACAATGAACGGTCAACGAGGATATTGCTGTTATCAACATGATTGTCACGCAAATTAGTTATCTAACTGTAGCTACATATTGTGGGATGGTTGATACCTAAAATAAGTATAATATTATACAATAGAAAGTAAATGTATACCTGTACGAGCATAATATTTTAACGCGTGACTAAAAAAATATTTTACCTGTACGAGAAACCTTTGGCGCGTGGCTAAAAACATGTATAGCTGTACGAGGATCTTTTGGCGCGTGGCAAAAAAAATGTATAGCTGTACGAGGATCTTTTGGCGCGTGGCTAAAAAAATGTATAGCTGTACGAGGATCTTTTGGCGCGTGGCTAAAATCGGAACTAACGTCGCCATCTTGTTTTTTCAATACATTTCACAAAACAATATGGAAGTTTATAGAGTGCCGCAAGAATATTTGCGGCATACTAGTGGCGCTGCCTCGGCCCGGCTTAAGTGCCGTAAGCATTGCATTGTCATTGTCACTGTCACTGAGTACCTATGTGAAAAATATCATCGAAATCCGTTCTGGGTTCGGAAACTGTGAGAGACAGTAACTTTTGCAATTACAATATTAGTAAGGATAGTATAGTATTGTATGCTATTGTGGCGGCATCTACATTGCCACATGCAAACTACGCATCAAAGACCTGACGTCACAAAAAATCCTGACGTCAAACAAAGTCTGCATCGCGCAACTAGAGTTTACCACGCGAACGAAATATATAAGACTATCCGACATCAATTGTTGGGTAGTTACCCGCCAGACACGACATCCGTCTGGTCGGAGGATCCTCCCTTTTCTATGGAGTATGAGTGAAATTTACACCCTGTTCCTCATACCTCTAAATCATTCATAACACCCGGTTTTGTTTTTGGGTTTATCTACATACTCACAATCTACATTCAGACCAAGTTTTCATAGATATTCTGAGTCTAGCTTTTTCTTGGTCTGTAGGTAACACTTATTTTTTCCTCTAATCAGGAGAGTTTTTTTTTTTTGTAATCTGCGGTAATTACAGTTCTAACATCCGACTTTGTCATGCCAAAAACGCTGAAGAATGTAAAGTTCTTTTGAATTTATGACATCGTGTCATAAAGCATGAAATACTTAGCTTATGTAAAAATGTAACTATGATGTGCGTGAACCACATAAGGAACGCAAAATAAACTCAATGGTGCGGTAATGCTAGTAAAATTGAAGTATATTTTTCTGATAATCTTAGAATATACAATTCCCTTTGCTGCGTGCTTAGTCGCCCCGGGGGGTTCTCAGCAACATCCAATTACACAAGAGAGGACACTGCTAATGAGTACAAAGTAAAGAAGCAAACTCTTCGGAAAAGATATACCTACTTCAAGAAGAAAATATAAAAAATACCTCGTGATTTTCACATCGACATTTTCCACAGCGTTTTAAACTTAATAAAAAGAACTACAACTATGGAACAATTTGAAAATCAGCCACGAATTAAAAACATCCTCTCTCACAAACTCGTTGTGAAAATTGCAGCGGTACATTATATAATTCTCCTTTCTTTGTTACTCTTAAAACATACAAATGAGCTAGGAGCGCAAATTTTCTTTTAGTTAGTAAAGGCAACAGGATGATGCTGTATTCAATATGGTTGACAAAGAATTCGTACTTCCCGCGCAAGTTGCACGATTTTCTGTACTAATTAGGTTGGCTAATGAATACAGGGGGTTCATCCGTAGTTGTCTGGGTAATTAACAGCTGAGATAGGAAATATTAATATTTATAAGACCCAGGGGTGGAGAAGGAAATTTTCGCAAGTGCTCGTATATGTTCGGTTCAAAGTGTCGCTCTGAATTTTACATACTCATTACACACCTAATAAACAGGGTGTTTGTATTCCATTTCCGTGTTTTGTGCGTGTTTAATTCATTTGATTAACGGCAGCATGGTGTCCCCTCTAAGCAAAAATAATTGTAATTGACTGCGCTAGCGTCCCTGGCTCCCGTAAATTAATAATCATTATGTGGTTATTTGAAATGAGTGCAATATTTGGTTCATAAAAATCCTTATAAAACTGGGACTAATATTGGAGTTTTATGTGCAATGCAGAAAGCAATTCTTTTAAACAAATAACATGCCTCGTTGGTCCAGTGGTCGCAAGCGTTATGCGCATGAGGTCTTGGGTCCGATTCCCGGGTCGTGTTATTAGGTTTTTCCATCAGGAATCTCTCAGTAGTAGCCTTGAATCTGGATTTATACCCGGTTGATGGCTATAGGCTCGCCCCTATTACATGGGTCTTAAAAAACATAACTGGCGAAACGTGGGTGTACTACCTTTAGGTAGACCTCTGCCTAACCCTTCCGGGTAACGAGGCGTGATGGTTATGATTAACGATGTAAAAGAGTAATTAATAATTTATGTTGATTCCATCGTTTCATTGAAATTAATAAACAATTTAACAATTTATTACAATCACAGTCTTTATCTAAACATTAATATGTAACGCACAACGGTCCCCTTAACCGTATCTCCAAAGGTAAATTAGCTTGGGTTAAAAAGAGGTCTACCGCAGTAATTCAGTGGGGTCGGGTTTCAATCTGCAAGTCTTTGATCGGGAGTTTAATGCCGGCGTTTGGCAATTGTCGCTTCATTAATGAAGTAGACATACAGATAAGACACTTACGGTTTTTTTGGTAAGGAGACCTTTCTTTATGAGATGCTTAATGTGTGATTTTTGGGGTCTTTGTGGCCGGTTAAAATAAAAAAAAGACTAATCCAGAGAGAGAAGATCTGTTGGCTTTCCGCCAAGACTCTATGAATGAAAGATGTAACTACATAGACTTCGATTAGCAATAATAGTAAAGCTCAACGGCTGGAGCATAACTTGACTAGACTAGGGTTTTATCAAAACTCTAAATCTACTCAGGGATATGGCGAAAAAAAAATATACGGTCGAAAATCTTACGAAAATTATGAAAAGAAAGAAAATTGTTTGTTCTTGTTTGAAGTAATCTTCTAGTAGAATCGATCAAATCTAGTTTCAACGTTTATAAAATATTCTAAATTTTAATTCAAATTGGGGTCTTATCAAAATAGCGTTGCTATAGTGTTACAGTTATATTATTTTAAGAGGTCTTTGTCGATTCTCCTTTTATTGTTCTGTAGAAAAATCATCTTTATAGTGTCATATCAAGTACCTACTGTAATTTGTACCAATTAGGTATTATAAGAACTCCGCGTCCTTATATTACTTACAGGGATTATCAATCAAATGAAAAGCTTATTAAGTTTATAGAATTATTACTTCTACCCCTGTCAGCTATTCAAGCTCTATTATTGTTTATCTTCGAAATAGTGGTCATACTCGTAACTCATAATCTCATGCCATTCTGCGAAAGTGAGTTTGTTTGTTATGATTTGACGCTAAAATGGCTTAACAGATTTGGATGAAATTTAGCACATGAGTAGAACATAACCTGGGTTGAGACATAGGATACTTTTTATCCCGGTAGTACGTTCCCATGGTATAATTTACGACCTCCACGGGGGCGAAGCTGCGGGTAAAACCTATAAGTTAACTTATAAAATACTCGCGGAGGTTACATTGGAAACGCAATCTCAAGTCTCTACAGTACCTACACAATTTCATTACGCAGTTTATACTAATTTATTTTAATCAATTAATCAATTAAAATAAATGATAATAATATCACAAAATATGTACGTAATAAAAGTGTGGCGGCATCTACATCGCCACATGTAAACTACGAATCAAAGACCTGATGTCACACAAAATCCTGGCGTCACACACATCCTGCATCACGCAAGTAAAGTTTACCGCGCGATCAACATACAATATATAACTTCATCATAGTTCTAAAAAATCTTAGCACAGTTTACATCTGTATATAATTGAAGTCAATTAATATGCAACCTTGGCACAGCACACAGCACTTTTGGCCGGTCTCACAAGCAGAGCCCTTTCTACCCTGTTTCTCTACTGGTCACCACATTCGACTCACTGGATCATAACGTAGTGCCCCACTCCGACTCACTGGGGAATCACCGCACCCGGTTCCGACTCACTGGAACCTCAACTGGCACTGTGAAGCATGGCTGAGTCTTGTATCTTTTACAAAACTCAGCCCACTATCGATCTCCGATCTCCGGAGGGAAGGGATGTGATCTACATCGCCACATGCAAACACGCATCAAAGACCTGACGTCACACAAATCCTAACGTCACACAAATCCTAAAGTTTACCGCTCGATCAACATAATAATATATAGGGTGACTGGTAATTAGTGACCGAAACTTAAACACGTGACTTTACTCATCATTATGAACTGTTCCCTACATTAATTTATGTTCGCAAAATTCGTCAAAGTGTATGGAACAGCTGATATTTTTTTCGCGATTTCAGGTTTGGTCCATAAGTAAAAGTTGTTCATAATGATGAGTAAAGTCACGTGTTTAAGTATCGGTCACTAATTACCAATCACCCCATATATACTTTTCATCATACCTCTAAAAAACCTTAGTATATTAGGCTACATCTCTAAGGTTCTATAATTGAAGCCTAAAATGTTCAATTAATAAGTAACAAGTTAAGATAATTATTGTCTGTGAAAACAGTTGAAGAAAAGTTAAAGGGTTTTCTAACCTTCAGTGACACCTTTACCATATATTTGCCCTTGATATACTATTTACAAACCAATTACCTTAAAGCGATGTTAATTTTGAATAGTAACTGAGTTTTCTTCGATAACACTATGTTTTCTTGATGGTATGTTTTACTCCACAGGCTGTAAGCAGTATTGTCTCTTCTTCTCCCTTAAAGCCATCCAAAGTTTGTCTTTAAAAGATCGCTATTAGCGCGAACAAGACCGCCCATTGTGTCACCCTATGTAAAATTTCTACATTTCTATAATTTGGTCAGGAGTCAACAAATGGCGGACCGCGGTCCGGATCCGGACCACCGACATATTTTGTGCAAACTTTTCATCTAAAATGTAAATTTAAAATATAAATATTGAGTTTTAGCTTGCACCAACTTAACTCTAGACCTGAAGTCTGCTAGACAGATAGTTCAAAGTTAAAAAGAAAAATCATATTAATATTAATTACTTACTTTGATATTTTTGTTCATTACATAAATTCCTTTATTACCTACTACATTAAAAAAAATCTCTTCGAATTGTTTCATTGATATTTTTAATCTTGGTTGCTATAGTAATCGACTACCAAACGGACTACGACAGTTATTAATTTTTTTTAAACGAACCCCTATAAAACTAATTTGTGATCCCTGGTGTGCATAATAAAGAGTATTCTATTGTTTTCTATTTCACGATTTACCATATTAAATTATTTCCAAGGTTCTAAAGTTCTGCATTATTATACCTATCTCATAAATATTTCTCTTCATCATGTTAAAGTTTTCAGACCATTTTGCCCAAAATATACCTAACCAGACAAAAACTAATTGAAAAAAAAGAATATTAGCATCCTTACTACCGGTTTATTTTCCCAACTAATCACTGAATTTCAAATCTAAGCGGAATAGATTAGAAAATAAAATTACGTACAAATAAAACCAATTTTTTCGACATTGGGAGCTTTTACACCTTCCGAGGTCGATAAACCCAGAACGTGAACGAAATAAAAATTAAACAATAAACGCGGAATAATCCCCAAAGGCAGTTATGTATTACGAAATATATTAACAGTCGGGATAAGTATGAAAAAAATATCCAAACAGGATTACAATATTTTGTCGGCTGAAAATTGGAACTGTTGAGGGGTTATAGGTACCTACCTATAATTTACAAAGAAATAATGTTGTCAATACAGAATAACAGATATTGTATTTTTCCGTATATAAATCACTTCAATTTAATAGCTAGATATTGGTCCTACGATCCACGCGACACCTACTGACTTATAAATTAAACATTCGACTGAAAATTAAGTTAGTATACCCACCCACATTACTCCCTAGTCAATTTCCTTTTACTTTAATAATAAGGATGGAAAAATACTTCCAGACCACATCTTGAACAATCAAGGGCGCCCCTAAAATACTTACTCGGAACTATTTGAATAAAAGATGGTCCAGAACGCCTAATTTTCAATTATGTATGTAGATACAACTTTATTCCGCAGCTTTGTTTGTCGCCGTGATAAAATTAAAGGTCAAAAGGTCGTATTTATCGCAAAAAGTTTGCCTTACAATGTAGTTTAAAAATAAAACGTCTAAAAATTTTAAATAACAATTATTTGCGGTCATTTAGCATAATTTTTTACAACTCTATTCGAGAAATCGGCCGCGCATAAATGAAGCGAGAACATGCAATTTATCTCGAAACACACACGTATAAATATACTTATGAAACTTAACTGCTCAGCATAAAACGCCATGCCGTTAAATGTGATTTTATTTTTATTGCGTCAACAAAAACAAATCGTTTTATGTCCAGATTTAAATTTCAGTGTTCCGCCGAGGGCTGAGTATCCCAACTGTAATAAGGCGATGTTTTTATTACAGTGGGCCCTTCTAATAAGCGGACACTGGCTGTTTGTTCACAAACAATCATCCCATTTTGTAATTTTACACCTATATCCGCTAGCAAACGAAACAAAATTACACAGACCAAATAAGTTGGAAAAACAAGACTCATTTCTACGGTTTCCGGTAGAGTACGTAGTGGTGCAAACAGTAAGTATGTAGTAGGTACTTACTTACACTAAAACAATAAAAAAGAAAGACTCACAGTAAAAAAGGATCATTGATTTACTTTCTATGAGGTACAAGAAGTTCTTCATCTGTAGGTATATTATAATAATCTTTTGTGTAATTCCAAAGAATTTCTCCAAGAATTCTAATTGTTCTAATTAACCCAAGCAAACAAAACGATCTCAATCTGTTTACTTAACGCAAAACTTTTCATAATAAAACGGTTCTTGCGTTCTCAAATAATTCAAAGCAAGGATTCAAGGAATTAGGGAACAGGTAATTAATAACGATATAAACACCGAGCCGGGCATGTAGTATAACTGCATTATCCCATAAATATTCATGAGCGACAAACTTCCAGTAGGACTGGTGACGAATTCGCCGACTTATCCGCCGCATCAAGTTTGCCCCATGAATATGTAGCCACATGACGGCACAGACTAAAATAAGGGTTGATATTATAACGACCAGTTACCCCAGACTTCTATACAGTTCTACACTTCTCAGGAAAACTTGCTCAAAGACGTTGTTAAGACGCACGGTGGACAAATATATTGAACCGTCCGTACACATCGTTTTTGTTTGTATTCTAGTGGGGACGCTAAGAATCAACACTTCGTAACTGACATAGTGAGTCAGTTATTCGAGCTGGATTGACTGCATCTTGCGTGAACAATGGGGACTGAATATTACTCATTACTCCGTCCAATAACTAAGAGTAGTGACTTAGTTTTACATAGCAACAGTAACAGCATCTCTTGTTATTAGACAACATAATGTTTTGATAGTTTCCGATAATACACATGATCGGTAATTAAGCTACAAAATACACGTACATAGAAATATCATCCACATAACATCAGCAAGTCTATTCTTAGTAAAAGATTAGCTCGCGCGTAAGACGAAGTATCGCTTAAATAAAAATCAATATCGCAATCGGTTGCGAGTTTCTTCTCACAGTCCATTTGCTCTAAGAACGTAGTGCTTTCTCAAAGGGATCTCTCGGCCCTTATTTCGAGATCCTTTAGGACCACACTTGAAGAACGGCACGCCGCCTCTAGGGCCCCGCTTCCGCCCTCCGTGAAATGCCCGAGATAAGAGAGACGTTTTGGCGCCATTCATGTTTATGGCAGGGCAAATGGCCCTAGAATACTGCGTACTTATTATAAACAAGTACCTATACACAATGTATTTAAAAGCGCTTCGAGAGATATTGAAAAATCGTATTCCATCACAGCGAGTACGCTTCCACCGAGGAGGTCTCACCGGTGTATTTATTTGAATAAGATTTTGAAGGGGTTCGAATGTAGTTTCTTTTAATAACTTTTTTTTTATTATTTAAATCTTTTCCAATAGTAAAAGTAAAATTTTCTTTTATACATGAGCCTTGAGCTCGACGCTCGTTGAAAAAGAAGAAACTTTTTCATCGCATAATTCGTAAATGTTAATAGAATTTGAGGTCGCAAAAACTAGCGATGTCTAGTCTACGCAGAATCCGTCGTTATTTCAAGTGTGAAGGGACGGGACGTGGCGGTATTACTTTATTTTACAAAATGTAGTCTTCGTAAAATTTTATGGGGACCGTTTTTGGAGGGGGAGCTCGGAGCTGCGATCATTAACATTGTAGGTACCTATACGGGATCCTGTGATACGCCGGTACAGTTTTGTGCCCAAGCCGTTGATTCCAATTACTCGCTTAACTGTTAATATTGTTCTATTAGAAGCTATATCTTCTAATTCCGGTGCGTTCTGTAACGATATTAAAATCCTCGTTGACAAGGTTCTCTTTAATTGTGACATATTGGCGAATAAAATGTTACACAAAAGAGTCTTGTTTAAATACAATACCCAAAAAATATAACGAACAGTTACCATTTGGTATGTCATTTTTTAATGGTACAACTATCACTACCGTCTAAACAAAACAATAGGAAATGAATACGTTAATTAAAAATGAGGGGAACAGTGGCGAAACGTTGTTAACCGTCGACGCATCGTACGCGAGCACTAACTGAAATAAACAAGCCGCATTGAACGTGTCCGAAGAGTAAAAAAAGTAGAAATTGGAATAGAGGTAGAGGTCCGTACTCCGTAGGCCGACAAAGGCAGAGTTTAGGCGCGTCCTCTGGGGCACTTGCCAAACAAAGTTTTTGTTTTATCAAACTGGTAATTCTCATTTTTTGTTTTATTGCCCCAAAGCTCTGGAGATTTATAGCTAACCACTTTGCATTAATTTCGCATTCATTACAGATCTGTTGAATATTGGGCGTTATTTTTTTGCAACGAGATTGAGTGTAAATTACAGGAAAATTATGTACAATGTTTATTCAGAGTGCGTTCGGAATATTATTATAAATTAATCCGTGCATAACGCTGTAACGGCTCTCGCATTAGAGCTTTGTATTTCTTACAGTAAAATTATACAAATTACTCAAACGCGGGAGGAAGGAAGAATTCTAAATATCGCTTATGCCATGTTCTGTAAAAATTAAATACTTACCCAAAAAGTTTCAAGCATTTTAAGATCACGAAGCAGGCGAGCAATTTCATTAAAAAGTACATTTTAACGTCGGCAGCCCACAGAGAATTTCCTCACATGTTTTTGTTAAAACGCGAATAAATATTAACGGCTTGTTAAGGAGTATACTTAGTTCTAATTTGTTGCGACATTAAAATAGTTTAAAGTTAAGTAAAACAAAGGAGTTAAGGTCACATACATGTCGTATTCTCTTGAGTTCGGCGAAAACCGCACATAGCTTAAGTGAACCATTAATGAAGATTAATTGTTGACGACGACGCGCACTACACACCAAACACACTACGTTAATGCTTGAATAGATAGCTATAGCTGAGAAAATTACATTAAATAGAAAATGATTTTGATTCATTAATCATCATCATAAAAGCATGGCGTACCATTACCTCCCTTTTATGAAGTTGACCGCTAGACCATAGACATTATACATGATAGGTATATAAAAATAATTCATCATTAAAATTTTATTTTTGGTCGAAAGCAGAACATTGCCCGTATATGGGTGTGGAAGGACGAAATCATGTTAACATGTACGCCACGCCCGCTGGATGTTTTAGCTTCGCAGAAATCTAATAGAGAATTGAAATCAGTTTTGGAACCAAATCGAATGTTTAATTGGTATTTGTCAGTGTTGGAAATGTAAGACCACACATATAGACATTTTACTGACAATTCAAATAGGACAACAAATTGAGATAACTGAAATTGAGTTTTCTGTCTTACTGTAATATTATATTATCTACTGGCATTTTTATTTACGAAACTATCCACGTTTGCCGTACATTATCTAATAGGTAGGCAGGCATAATCGTAAAAACCAGATGACATAGCGCTAATTAACTTTACTCATTCCCTTAAATAAAAATACCAGTTGAACTGAAAAAAAAAACATGTTCAAACAATGTATGCATTTTGCAGCGTATGAGCATTTATTCACCGGGCACCGTCGCCGTTATTCAAGTGGGCACCGTCGCAATTAGATGTCAAATATTTCCCTGTTTTGATTAATTTGGCAATATTAGTGTATGGAAATAAGAAATGTGGCTAACTAGCGAACTAGAATATTGATTATGAAATGCAATAATTAATATCTTTACACCGAATATTTAATTTTAGATGTAAAACAAGTATTTGGAAACTTTTTTACACCTAAAACGGTTACAGAATGAAATTCAGTGTTATAATTGCAATTTATTATTAATATTCGAGTTCGCTAGTTAGCCACATTTCTTATTTCCATACAGTAGTAAATATTTACCATATTTGACAGCTATTTACGACGTTGACAACTTTTAGGAAAAATGCTCTTAATTCAAACAGAACGTTTAAAATGAATGTACTCCCCTCGTCCAGGTAAAAAGCAATTCTCCCAATTAAACTATTCAAATTTTCACATGTCACCTGAACCTGATGAAACAAAAAAAATGCGTACTACCTACGAGTTTTGTACAAAATAAAAATGGTTTAAAATATGAACAGTGGAACAAAGAATTTGAAATAAACCGTCACCGTCTCTAGTCTTGAAATGTGAGACATCGAACAAGATGGCGTAATACAATAGATTTCAAAGATTTCGGATGAGTGAAATCGGAAAACTTGAAGGAATTTAGTACAGATATTGTTTTATTGCACAGTGAAAATGGTTAGATTGTCAATATATTGAGTCAACAACCGTGATTACAAAGTATTGTTGTGTATCTTTTGTCGTTATTGGAACAACTGTGTGACTAGAAAAATAAAATAGACGACGTATATTTAGTAACTTCTCCGCTTCCCTGTCCGCTTAACTGTTCTTATAGAGTCGTTTAGAACCCTGTAAAAAATCGACACGTGTTTCACCTCTCAACGAGGTATCCTCAGGATGACGATTGACTTTCTTGATTGATTGTGTTGTTGATTACATAAGGGGAACTCCCCTTATATAATCAACAACACAATCAGTCGGGTGGTTGTAGCTCACTTTGCGTTCGGCTCTTGTCGTGACAACACGTCGTGTCCGGATTCGCAACAAGTCAATCGTCATCCTGAGGATGCCTCGTTGAGAGGTGAAACACGTGTCGATTTCTTACAGGGTTCTTTATGACTCTTTAGAACGGATAGTTAAGCGGATTAAGTTACGTCGTCTATTGTGTTTTTATATGGATTTCCGCAAAGTCACGCCTGAGTCAATTAACTATTTAGTGACCGGACTTAAGCTTTATTAATATTAGTAAGTATAAGTTTTGGCATGTATTTAATCAAATCTCTCTAACATAATGATTGCGCCTCTTTAAGTGAACCTCAAATAATTCCTATTTTGGGGTTCTAAAAATACTAAACTGCGACCAACTTCCCACACCACCTACAGTCAAACCATTACTACGGTTTTGTGGGGCTTAGTTATACTTACCATATATAAGTGAATAAAGATAAATAAATAATAATAAATAAAATAAGGGCCTGATTCAGAAGGCAGTACTCCTCGACACGGCTCGCATTGTGAGGAGGTTCCTGTCTCTGCAGCCCTAACCACCGGTAGTTTGGACCCTGCTCCCGACACCGGCGGAACACTATTTTTTATATTTTTAAATGTTTTTTATAAGAAATATTTAAAAATGTATTACATAATATGTAAAAAAAAAAAAAAAACGGAATAAAATAAAATAACTTGGATGTAACGCTCGCTGGCGTACCCTAGCTTAGTAATTGCGACCAACGCGCAACGGTGAGAAAAGACCAGAAAGATAAAAAGAGGCTCTATTAATTTAAAAAGTGTCCTTAAAGGTCAATAAGATTTGAGAGGATCAGTTAAATATTTCCCTTATGTTTCTGCTATTTTAGCAACATTTTGAAGATACAAAATTACAAGGTCTATAATGCAGCACAAGTTTTCAAAAAGCCAAAATGGAATAGGACATAACAACTTAATAAAGTACATTAACAAAAAAACCGCGCAAAAATTCTTTCTGTTAAACCCAGACGTTGGTAAGACCAGAATATTCATAATATGTAGAGACTTCACATTTGTTAGCATCTAAAAAGTCTACACGTTGAAAATCGAGTCCTAGGCGTTTTCGGATAGCCAAATTCAAGTATCATTTGATTCGCAAGCATCCTTTGTTTGTACATTTTGTCCTCTATGTATAAATTAGTGTCCCCGATGTAAACTAACATTATTACACCATTAGGTCGGCTACATCCGTTTAAAGGTTGATTCTACACATGATACTGAACAACGCATGAATATACATGTCTTGGGGAAATGTAACCCCTTCCTTTTGATATCACTGTAGTTTCTACAAGCTTTATGATTAAGATTTCTGCTAAAAACTTTGATTTCTGATTAAATCATCATAGTAGGTATTCTTTATGCAAAAATAGGGACCTGCCCCTGTCTCGCACGGTTTTACGACTTGACAAAACAACGAGATTTTTTAATTAATATGTAAGTTTAATATTAATGTTTTACACACAAACCTTCTCGGATAAATTCTCTAATCTAAATGATGGTGAAAGCTGCATAAAAATCCGATGAGTAGTTTAGAAGAACAACGCGGTCACAGACAGACACGAAAAGTGACTTTAATTATATAATATTTAGTTATTTATCATAAGCACACCAACAGCACAGTCACTTATAATTCAAATTAAAAATCTTATAAAAATAACATTTAAGTACCTACATGATAGTATGTTTTTTTATATGATACAGATTACAGACGATAATGCAACGAGAAATATATTTGGGCCTTGAGTATTATTCAACAGTTTATATCGCTACCTTAGTAGTAGTATACATAGTCGTTCTTGTTATGTATTACAAAGTTTTTCTCTATTGCACGATTCTTAATGCGAAGCATTAGAGTGTGCTCTACGATCGAAAAATTTTTTTTGCCCCATTTCTGTAACTGTTTTTATTGTTACACTCCTGCTAGTACACAGAACCTACTTAATTTATATACCATTGTATAGATGATTAAATGGAGATTAATACTGTACTTTTTAACAATTGATTTAATGCAGCAGAAATGGAAAAAGCATCAAAATAGTTGAAAAAAAAATCCTGTCCGTCAATTTATGAACCCTGAAAACATTGTAGCTTGCGATAAAATCAATTAATTGAGTCAATTTTTTTTTTATACATTCGTTTCAGCCGTAGAAGGAACCCTATTGAAAATGGCTCTTTTATTCAAAGTAGTTTTATTATAATTAATAAAATACTAACTAAAATATAATATCTTTATCTAAATATTTTCAACCTTGGTCTTGATGTTGCCTAGCAACCGCCAAGTAAATATCTTTGTCAGTCTTTGACATTACGACTTCATGAAAAGTGATAAATTGTTCATTTTTGTTAAAAACTATGTTTTGAATTTCTTTTTCGTTTATGAATGAGTGTATTGTATGAGGCGTGCACTTTTGGATTTTCCAAACTATTTTGGTTTATTGCCAATTTATTTCAAACCTTAACCAAAATAAGGTAAAAGGTAATGTAGGTCAATCCTCCCGCCAAACCGTATTTTCCTTAAAACGGGATAATGTACAACAAACTGCTAAACGGTTCAGTACAAAAGAGTTATCCGTGTCTCCATACCCCGTTATTCTACAAAGTCTCGCTCCCTTATCGCGAGGAAGTGTCGAGTAGTTCCCATTGTATCCTATAATAGTCGTAATCGACTGCTGAGCCCGCGGCTAACGACTCTTTGATTAGAACTAAGCATTAACACATTTCGCTCTTGGCGAGAATTGCCTGAGAAGCGTTCTGATCATATAGCTATGTGTTCTGAAACTCTAATCAACTTGTAAGGACGAATACGTTGATTTATAACTATGTACCTCATCTTGTTAGGTTGCGAAGGTTTGGTGATCTTTAGACGTTATCACACTTGGTATGACATAAATCTCTATTTATCTGTCTATTTAGGACATATCTGAAGATCTGAAGTTTAGTTGTGAGGCCGTAATCACACGGTTAAACTATGGATATCCGATTCATAGGAAAAGTTTTCCATAAAGCCGTGTGATCACTACGCTGCCGAGTGAACGATTTGTTTGAGCAAATGTTTGCTGTTCTGCCGATGTTCGCTCAAAACAAAAAATATCAGTTTTCACTACGAGAAAACGAACACTAGTTCTAAACAAAAGCTCGTGTTTGCTGGCGCTGCTACGTTCTCATCCTCACTCGGTAGATATGGACGATCATGACGTTGATTTGCTTTTGGCTAGTACAGTGTTTGTGATACTTGTACTTTACAAAAAAAAAACGGAAACGAAAAAGACGGCTCAATAATTTATTTTCAATTAGTTGCCAAGATTTTTCTTGATTCCACTTCATGTTCGCTTAGAATATAATAAAATATCGGACACCAACCGAACACTTACAACGTCGAGCGAATACTCGTTCGCCGGTGACATCGTTTTCACTGAATGAATGACCGAGCGAGCAATCGTTTACCGAGTCCAACCGATCAGCACTGAGCAAAAATGTTCCATCGCTCAAGTGTTTTCATTTACCGCTCGAACAAACGCTCGCTCAAAACTGTTCAGAACGCTAAATGAAAATGCAGCTTTATATGACGGGTGAAAGCTAGGTATGTACCCCATACTCGAGATGCAAGTGACTAAATCCCCATGGTTTCTTAAATATAAGAAGATATGACCAAAACTTATTCACAAAATCCTTTGTTGCATGAACTTGCATGCGAACATTCAGCAGAAAAAATGTCTCAACAAGGAATTAATCCATTATCATTTCACCCCTTTCTCAATACGTTATAATTACAATGTAAAAAGGTTGTAACATTTATCTAGCGATTACCAAATAATATTAATGATGTGTTTACGTGAAACGGGCGTGTCGTGACTGATTTCCCTTGTAGATTAACGTAACTACGTTGAAATTATAAAAGCAATTTATTTGACGTAGCGCAATGAAATCTGCTTTATATGGTTTTGTTTACGTTAAGGTTATTACCTATCCTTTTAAGTTAGTGTCTGTATGGCTAATAGGGTTGTTACATTTTTGTACTGACTTAAAACGGACACACGATAATTGTACACGATAATAACTTAAAACACGGTTAAGTTTCAGACAAAGTCTAAGGGCCTGTTTCACCACAGGACTTACGATTAAGTTCCTATTAACTTACTAGGCAGATAATTTCATACAAAATAAGTTCCATTTTTTTATTTATTCAGTAAGTAGTTGCTATTCGGACATCGTGAAATAGGCTCTAAGTAATTTATTTGCTTTATATGCGGTAAGTGATGAAATATTCTTGTGTGATTATACAGTTTGCCACATTTCAGTTAAGAGATCATGACTAGAATTTGTTTCCATTGATTTAATGTTAAATAAATAGGTTATAAATTATGAGCTTTCAAATAAGATGTAAGATCAAATAGTATCGTTATCATTGTATCCATAGTTCTGGGGGCCAAGTCTACTAATTTACAAACGTCACAATGGTCTCTCGATTGTTAGTTTTTGGCAGATTTGCCATAAAAAATCTGTCAAAAACTCACCATCGAGAGACCATTGTGACGTTTCTTCTGGTTCAGAATTATTGCAGCTCTCTGCAAAGTTAAATGTGGTATTGTTAGTTTGACTAGTCATTTATTGGCTACAATTGCAGCTAATAAATGCATTTTATGATTAGCACAATCAGTATTTTTAAGTACTCAACATATTTTATGCTAAAGAAATTGTCGATTAAAATTGAGCCGTCAACGTTGTCTAGTCATTAGTGCAATGTAGGTGTACATTTTAGTACACCCTAGGTTACTTTGGGGAATACAATCATGAAGTGTTTGTGTGTGGGTGTAAGCGTGTTTGAGTGTGGGTGTAAGCGTATTTGTATGTGGGTTTAAGTGTGTGTGTGTGTGTGTGTGATAATATTTACCTCCTTATGCTATCGTAAACTTGTTACTTCAATCTGAGATTAATAATATTCGAACTAGTATCTAACTATTTTGCTCTCTGCATTTAGTAAACTCGATTTGTTGTACGGGCAGTCGGTTGATGCAATATCAACAATATTACGGTTACTAGCAAGCAATCATAGTTTCTCCAACGAAGTTTGTTTGCTAAGCAATAAAACGTGAACGTTACGTACCTAACTCTGATAAATAACATACTTAATTACCTTACAAAATAATAACACATGTACTTGAATATTGCAGTTAGGTACTGCATGTAGAATGTATTCGTCTGTTTGTTACGACTTTACACCTGAACTGCTGAACAGATTTTGTTGTATAGCAAAGGGATAGTATGTATATTGGTTGTTGACAATTTCTCGTTTTCATGAAAAAACAAGCGAATGCGAATTTAAATTGTAACTTAAACTTTATAGAAGTACCTATGTATGTAAGTAAGTATTTTCTCATATTATTTGTTTTATTTTATTAAGTGAATTGTTTTTATTTTATGTATTTAACTTTCTCTTTACTCTTACACGTGGTATCTACATCTCTTTTATCCTCTGTCTTATCTCAGGTATGCTGGAAGAGATTTCTTTAGAAATAAGCATCGACTTTGTACACGTATTTTTCTATTATTTTCTTCTTGTCTATTTATATAAATATGTGTGTACATAAATGGTTAAATAAATAAATAAAATAGTTAGTAACAATTTAAATTCGCCAAGCAAATCAATGAAGCTTTAACCACGGGTACGTAAGCCCCATCTGTCGCTATACGAGCAATAATATTTAATCCACTTAAACGTCCCTCACAGACGAATCCCATTCCATTACGTCCCTTATTACGCTGCATCGAACAAACCACACCTATAAACTATAACATTGTTGCAAATCCTAGCACCAATTCACTTCAGCGTCTAGTGGAGCTTGTGGAAATCATTTATCTAAAAGCCTCTCCCTTCCGCCATCAAAACTAAATCAAGTAGGGCGAGGAACATAAACTCGGCCGCCCTTGCAGTTAGATAAAATGTAAGGGAAGTTTGATTCACTTGGCTCGTGTGACATCCCACGTAGGAGACCCGTCCACCTCCCGAGGCCTCGTAACGACCTCTTTATACCCAACTATCTCTATTTGACTACGATTCATATCTCCGGGTGGAGGACACTTAGTCGAACATTATTGGAAAACTCAAACCTAGTCTGGATTCAATACCTAATATCAAACCGCAGGAATCGAATTTTATTCAGTTCGTATAAGATACACAGAGGTTTTCCTCAAAGTTCAAATTCCTGGCAAGTTCTTCTTCGCACTCAGGAATTTTAAACACTTCCGCACTTTTATCAGAAGTTTCGGTGTGCAAAAAAGTTTGACGTTACCATATTGCATTAATTACTATCTGTATTCCGCAAATGAGTGCTACGTAATTGCCACTTATACTTCTGCTGAGAGGTATAATCATTTGTGACGATTCTTAATTACTTAATTCCCGATTAACTTCTTAATTACCGTCGGCGTCGGCATGCGAATGGAGCGCTGAAAAAAGTCGTTTGAGCACGTCTTAGCGGGCAAATATTGTCGGTGGCCTCGACTTAGGAGGTTCATCTCGAGATAAGCGTGTCGGTGAGACGAGGAGGCCAGCATCTGTGCCGGTAATTAAGCGCATCTGCCTACGTTCAATTTTGGAACGCTGGATGAGTTGCCCCGCGCTCCTTCGGGTCCATTTAGGAGGGTAAGAGCAAATTGCTAAACTTTCAATTAAAGAGTTGTTATTCAAACCGCTTTCAGTTCCTCGATGGAATTATATTTTATTTTACAACGAAAACTCTTATTGGTACTTGTGGTACTTGTTTTCCGCTCTACTTAGCCTCAGTTGAACATTTCTCCAAAGGCAACTGTGGGAATTTATTAACAATTATGTATTTAAAATTAATTTCCATTCTGGTTTCGTATAGCGATTTTAAGATTAATTTATTAGATGATCTCTTAATTTTGGTTTTGAATTAGACTCAACAATTCTAATTCAAAACCAAAATTAAGAGATCATCTAATAATTAATCTTAAAATCGCTATACGAAACCAGAATGGAAATTAATTTTAAATACATACACATAATAAATTAATTGTTGATAATTACTGCAACTTATACCTATTGTTAAAATTAAAAGAATAATCTAAGACTATCCTACCCATTTCAGATTTATTTTAGTAAAAAGTGTTTATAGAGAGTTAATAGAGTCTATAGAATACGGACATAATAGGAACCGAGTCAAAATCAGAATTTATTACGCCGTCAGAAACATTGTAAGCTCGCCGTGAAATCTTCTGCCTTTGACATTACCTAGATATGTATAAAAATGTTACGTAAGGTCCTACATTTGAACGTCACGTTTCCTTTATCTGCCACACCAACTCTAGGAAGATAGAAAGAAAGAAAAATAGGTTTATTTGTCACTGAAACACGTGTATACAAGAATACAAGAGTGGGTAATCAGAAAACAAAATAGATCTAAGTGCATGAAAAAAGAGTATAAAACAAAAAAATTGTCGGCAGCTGCACGTCATGATTATGACAAGAAAGAAGCCTTCTTGTCACAATCATGAAGTGCAGCAGACTCAGCACAAAGCTGATGATGTAGATCTAACATGAAACTAAATTATAAACTACACAGATGGGTATTATTTTTTAATCTTAGCATTTGACGATAGACTTGACTATCGTCACTTTGAAGTCATATACAGTCAGCCTCAAAACAATGACACACATCGACAAGAACTCAATTAATTGTTGTCAATCTTTGTTTCATAATATTGTATCAATGTGAAGCAACAAAATATATTGCACACTAGCTGCTGCGCATGGGCCTTAATTCTTTTTCTAGAATAAAAGTAGCCTAAGTTATGTACTCGTATAACATCAGCTAGCGGGCAGTGAAAGTTCCATCAAAATCAAGACAGACAAAACATTTTTTTTATTTTTTTATAAGTACTGTATACCTTCAATATTAATTTAGTAAAAAGCTGTTGTTCTGACATTACAAACAGACACTTCAATTTTCTTTATTTCTATGTATGTAGGTATGTAGTATGTGTGTATAGAGTACAAATTGGATATTTAAATGTAGCTAAGATAGAAAAATTGATACAGTACATTGTAGACACAAAATGTAGACGATCAAATGTTTTCTTGTCGACTGTACCCGTTATTTGTGATTTATACCCTTGAATCTTTGATTTTCTTTAGTAAAGAGACCACGGCTCAATACCGAACAGGTAAGATACTATTTGGTCAAATGGTCACACAGTAAACCCGACCCAATTATTGGTCCTTAGAAATTTCCACCTCATCAAATAATATTACTACCAGAGGCTGTTGTACAGATCCACCCATTAAAATAAGTTACTACCTACACAATTTCCCATGACCTGTATAAAATGATATTTACAAAAAAAATTGTTATCGACAAAACTATGAAGAATTTTCCTTTGTGGCATTTGTTATGTGTATACCTCAACTTCCAAAAACAACAAATAATACCGGTCCATTCAAAAATCGAGAATATTTTTTCCGACTGACCGACTTACAGTGACAGCATCTCGATTTTGACAATGCCTTAAAAAATTATTAAATTGTTATTCCCACAACAAATTAAAAGATCCTCCAGAAGTTAAAGCGTGTCCCTCGTTTACTACTAATCCTTGACTGGCTCTGTCCATCACAACACGAGCTACTCTTCTCAAAAGATGAACAGAACGAGTAAAAAATTTCTTGTTGACCACTCCTCTCAAAACGGTGAAGGAAACCAATTGCAGCTTGAGGAAGCCTGTTCTAGAACAAAAACTTCAAAAGCCTGTGACATCCACCAACTGAGCTCGCGTAGTGTACAAAAACTCGCGCACATTTGGACGAGCTGCGCCGCAGCGCAACGCATTGCAAAAATCCTCCTTTATCACTTCTTCATTTTTTATGAACCAAGGCATACTACAAGCGGGCCGCACCGCACTTTTTTGTATGGAAATGCATTGCGCTGCGGCCCGTTGCGGCTGTAATGTGCCAGAACGGTAGGCATGGACCCCAGCAGTGGGAACAATATAGACTGATCATGCTTATGATATTTTGTATGTTTGTTTCAGTAGAAGCAAGTCGCGGTGCGCTTTCGGCTCGATGTGCGTCCGCCGCGCGAGGAGGGAGCATGCTGGTGCACCTCGTAATACTTAGCACCGCCTTCGCGGCAGCCAACACCGGGAAACACGGTATGTAAACAGAATTGAATTAAATGGAGGTGATTGGTAATTTTTTTTTTTTGTTTTATCGTGTTTAGATTCTATAATGATACCCATCACGTATTTAAAGTTAAAAAAAAAACATTTTGTTTAACTCGTACTTTAAGTAACTGCAATACAAGCAGTAGTTGACAAAAAAAAACATAAAATCGATACACATTCAGTCCGCGGAGTTTTGCTAGCTAATTTAATTTAACTCTGTAGTGATACTAATAAATTCTTCTTTATTGTTAAGGTACCATTCCGTAGCCGACCACAGGCGGCAACTGCAGGCGACGTGTCGCCGTGACCCGACTGGTTTCTATGACATATCTTTCGTAGCTAGCGAGACGTCGCCTTCTAAATACTTTGAATCCAGTCGTGTCGCGGCGACACGTCGCTTGCAGTTGCCGCCTGCGATTCGCTACGGAATTTTACCTTTAGAAAAATGATTATTTTTGTAATGTTATTGGATGCCAAAAACAAGACGTCCACCTGAAGGCTCATTTTCGTAGACAAAAACGATCGCAATCTGTCAAACTTCTTGGTTAATTGATTGTTTTTTTGACAGATTGCAAATGAGATCCGAATGCGAATGTTTTTAAAAATTACGGGAATTGCCCCTCTGATGTTATGTGGTCATTGATACTTGTGGACTTCTGAAACATGAGAGAAATCTCAGATGCGTTGCAATACCAGAGACAAAGGTGTAATGTGGCTGTAATTACACTGGTATCCAAGCCAAACGTGTTTCTGATACACGTTACTAATAATAACTTTGAGCAGGTTACCAGTTATAGAAAGTAAGCAAAAGATTAAAAACCTCAAAGATTTAAACCAGGCGGATTAATTTTAATGTCTAAAGTAATCGCTGCGTTACGGAATCCGAACAGTCCAGTCAGAGATAGTTTGCATAATAACACTACGAAAGGCGTGACAAAGTATGAGAAGAACTTTAACCAGCAGAGCGAAATTAAACTTTAATATAGTCTATTCCAAAAGTATTTGATAAGAGTGAAAACAACCCCTGTTCAGGTTAAATTATACGCAATCACTCACAAAAAGAATTTAATAAAAATTTCATCTGTATTTGAAAGGTTTCAAAATATTTCACCACTTCTTCCAATAATTATTGTTTGAATAACATTATTAAATTATTTATGAGTAATAATAGACGATATTTTTTTTCAAATAATCTATTCAATAACTACAAATTGGCATCCACAGGTACGTTTCATGTACCTTTTGTTTACATTTTCATTAGATAGGTACTTTTGGAACAGACCGAATTTGACTGCCTTTCAGTTTGATAAATGATATAGAATGTGTAAATCTTTTTGTATAAAATGACTATTATACAGATACGTGAAAATATTGCCCTCCAGAAAAAATCTAAACGGAAATATCCGCTTCCTTGAAGGAGATTTCCTCGAAAAAATAAACAAATGTATTGACGCGACCCTCGGCAGAGATTCATCTTCTACATGTACATTATGTAGCAGACCCCCTCGACTTAATCTACGTGAATGTTATAATATTATACACCCTACAACAATTTGAGGGGTGAAAAACGGGGGGAAATTTAAAACTTTTTCACACTTGCAGCCCCTTGCAGATTTATTCTGTGGCTGTATGAATGTAAATAATAACAAAATATGTAATACATTTCAGCTGAAGTATACATTTTGGCTGGAATAATACCATAATATAAACATATCACCCTGCAAAAGCTACGTCAAGATGTACCTTAAAAACCGGCTTCAATAACACATAACTAGGTACATATTTTGTATTGTTATACTTACTTTTTTTAAAGAAAAATTTCACTTTCCCATGTTTATACGAGCATGTGGAAGAGTAGACTGGAGTGGAATGTGTGGAGTGGTGAATGAGTTATGCATATTATTTATTATCTGAGTTCTCTTGAAAAATATAGGTACTTTATTGTGTGTTCCAAAAGTATGTGACGAAGTGTAAACAAAACCTGTTCCGGTTAAATTCTTTCGCAATCACTCACCAAAGGGGCAATTAGTAACACATTTATGTGTGTTTAGAAGGTTTCCTCTTTATATCTCATCACTTTTCCAACAATTATTGTTTGAATAACATTACTAAATTATAAATGAAAAACATTTACAAAAAATGAGGTTGTAAAAACAATGTACGTTTTTTTATCTATTTGTTTACATTTTCATCACATAGCCCTGGAACAGACAACCTTATTAAATACCTGAAAACCCAAAATGTCACTGATATAATGTCTATGTTGTACACAAAAATGTCTTTCAAAATTGAATCTCTGACTACCTACAGAAGTCACACATTCCTCGCCTCACAATTTAGCGTCGTGACTGCCATAGTCAACGGCTATTGTTGAGCGTAGGGCTCCATAAAGTGCTTGACGAACAGTCCCTACTCTCATTAAGGCACGGGGAAAATTTGACATAATTAAAACGGGGTCAATGACTGCATTACAAATCCCTTTCGTGTATAATGTGTGGATTATACAGGGTGCAAAAATTGTGAGTGCGAAATATTTATTGAGCAATAAGGAAGCTTGTTTTGGACGAAGATTTTTTTTGCAGAATGTATTTATTTATAATCATTTATTTTTAAGAATATATTTTATTTATTTATTTATTTATTTAAATCACAATTATAACACCTTTACAGATTTATTCAAAGCGATGTTTTAATAAGTCACAATGTCTACACAAATTTTCAAAAAGAAGTAAATAGAATGCCCTGCAAGCAGAATTATAAATAATCATTTCATTTCATTTAGAATTCTAGTAATTTATCAATGATTAAAAACATGACAACTTTCATACTATCAAACCTCTTTCAATTATTATTTGTGCCATTTGTATGAATTTCGGCAGGTTTTGCCCTAATATATCCTCCGATACCGTAACAACATTAATAATACGTGCGGCTCGTGACATAGGGGTTAACTTGTTAAATAGGTAATATTTTTATAATAATTAGGTAAAAAAATTGTGAAGAAAAAGTTTATTCATGGTTAAAGATTACATTTTCACTGATTTTTATTGATAAATGAAGAAAAAATGGAACAAATTATCTTGTACCTACCTACGTTACACAAGACAACCATCCACCAAGCATGCTAATTATGTATGCGTCCTGAAAAGCGGCCCATTAACCTATTACCCTACCTTACCCTATCTACGAAAGCAGTATGATAAGGTAAAATACCCATTATTTTGTAAACAGGAACAACACAGCAATATTCATTGAAAACGTGTTCCTTTATCGCGATCGGAATTCGGGTCACCTCGCGAACGCTGCATAGAAGTTTTACAGTTTTGGTGTATCAGTTATGAAAGCGAAACGTTTCCTTTTACTAACTATTAAGTAACTTTAGCCGAGTTTTGTAAGCGAAAGAAATAAACATGGCTACCTCTTTACAGATATAGGTGGTTTTCAGATATTTATTTTCAAATGGTTAACAAAAATATCGTCGGTTCATTAAAAATGTTCGTCGAAACTAATAAGTAACGAAGCCGCCGAACCGTTTCTAATGATCTTAGGCAAAGTAATCACTTTTACCAGAAAAGAAAATAAAGAGAAAAATGAAAAATACGCTCAGAGCTGCGGGTGGCGTTAAATTGTTCGAAAAATATAGAGACCTTAAACAAACCTACATAAGGGCGAATACAAACATAACAATGAATATCTGGGGACATAAAAGTCCCCTATTGACATTCTGCACTCACGAGTAAGATGCATTATCGCAACGGAACTTGAATATCCGATATCACGGAATTCAACTGCGTCTCGATAGCTAAGCAAAGTGCCTCGAAACAACCGAGGGCCCGACTTATGTTCCCAGGCCGTCGTTATCAAAGTGTCAAACTACATTATAAGCTTGTTTACGCCAGTGTCATCTCCATAAATACACGCAAACTTCTTACTACCATCTTGATACAATTACGTCTTCATGGGCCAAGTTTAGTACTCGGATTATACTATTCAAAAACATCTTTAAGGCCAAACAGAATAACATTAAGACTCAGCCGCTGTTGTTTGCAAATAATAAGAAAACAGACTTGGTAAGTTAAAAAAATTTCGCGTAAAATTTGCATAAACCTCGTGGAGCCCTGTTCACTTTTCTCTACTTTCGTTTTTTATATCATCTCTTATACCGTTCGTCCTTATCTCATTTTATAACAATATCTTATTAAGTGTTTCTTTAATACTTTGAAAGAAAAAGTTTAATAATAATTGTTAATGGTGTTACTGAATGTGCTAGAGTGTGAGTGTAATATTTTTGTGGCAGTGGAAAATTCCTGTTCATACCGATCTGTCAGTTTACCGATTTCCCGCCATCCCTACCTCACCCTCGTACATTTATCTGCGTAGAAAAAATCCTAGTGAAAATGTTCCGTCCGAAGCCACCCTCAGATATATTAAGTAGGTTATGTTATATATGTTGATGGAACACGTGTTATTTCACCGTGAGCCCACGAGATCAAACATAATCGTGATGTATATTATCAGCTTTAGTTTCAGTTTACTTTGGAACAGAAATGCGCGTGAATGGGGAACAATTTGCTAAAGACCATAAATAGAATTAAGCGTATTGTCTTGAACAAAGTTTGTAGCGCCTACACACAAGTAATAATTCCCTACAGTTCACTGTTTATACCGCTAAGTCTAAGTAAGGGATTATTATAAACAAAATGATACGAATAATATTCTAATTAAAGAAAACATACAACTTCGAAGTTAGAAATATAAGTATATTAAAGTAATAAAAATGTTAACAAAACTCTACGATGACTTACTTAAAAAGTGTGAAAAAAGATTTCTTTGGCGATAAGACTTCATTAAAACACAAAGTTTTCAAAAGACGAACTTTGCCGTCATAGACTACTTGCCTTATAAGCAAAAAAATATTATATTAAAACAAAAATAAAAATACGTAATACAAGCTAAGCTGTTATAAGAAAGATATCGAAACCCGCAATAATAAAACAATTGCCGATACAAAAATACATAACTTTCTAAAAGGAAAAAGTATATACCTATGTATGTGAGCTAACGGAGCATTGCCTTTGTGAACTTAGAACTGAATCCCCAGAGGTTTATGTCTTTTCGGATCAGGAGGCTTACGGGAGGACGCGAGAAGAAAACTCCTTTCCTTCATAAATATTTACTTTATGAAATAACGCGCCCCGAGCACAGCTTAGTCTTACATACTGGTTGGGACCAGGTGATAACTGGCAAATGACAAAAAACACATATTCTATTAGGAAATAATAATATGGAAATCTTCTTTTTCGGTAGGTTATCGTTTGTTGTGGCTACGTTGTTGAACTCACCTTATTGATGTAATTACTCTAGTAATGTTGGTAATCGAAAATATACCTAATTATTTTTATTCAACTACAGAGCAGTAAAGTAGAGGAATGACAATGAATTTAAGTCTTGCAATAATGGCACAATATCGCTGGTATTTTGTTTCCACTGCTTTTGTTCAGCAATGATAATAATTATTGTAGTTGTATTACGATATGACTTGCAACAAGCTTGCAACACTGAAAGAGTCATGTTTGTGTTTTAGTATGATGTCAAAAGATTGACAGCTGTCATCCGTCACTTGTAAAAATGGAGGGAAAGGGTTAACAACGAGCTCGTAATTTCGATGATTAATTTATTACGAAAAACAATTGAACATTTTGTATTATACTGTTAACGGTGGATGCCAATCAATGTGAGATGGAATAAACGATTTTATTGGAAAAGAAAAAGATATAATAAGAGTTTTTTTTATTTTTCTTAAATTTTTATTTAAGAAATGTGATGTCGGTGACATTTGACTATTATTCTTTGAAATGATTATTTCTATTACGAGTATAGATAATCGAACAATTTGGACCACTAGCTATAGCCATTATTATCCAGTTATATTTATTAACATAACCGTAACATGTAGGTACCTACCGATACTACTTTCCCCTCTTGAGAACCTCACAAAAGGACAATATTATAATTTGTTTCCCTAAAGCCTCATGAGGAAATAAATCAATTTGGTAACAAGTATAGTAGATAGAAGTAATCGTTTCTTGCGGTGTGCAAGTGTTTCACCCCGCAATTTGGGTAAGTAGCATTCTGGATACGGTTCCGTGTGTATTATAATTTATGGTTTGCTTTGATTACCATTTTCAATAATTGCAATAAAATTTTAATGTATGTCCTGTTGTTAATACCTCTTGAGCATTTTTAGGGTTCCATAACGAAGTTAGCCAAACAGAACCCAATCTTTAGTAGTCTATCAGTGCGCTGTATCTCATGAACCGTAATAGGTAGACAGTTGTAACAGTTGGCGGTTTTTGCTAAATATTATGTAATGTACGGTGATACGAAACCCTTCGTGTCCAAGTCCGACTTGCACATGGCCGGATTTTAATAATGTACATATATTATTATTACCTGGGGCTCGTGGCATAATAGTAACAGCCGCACGGGTCGATCGACAGTTAAGCTACGCTTGCCGTAGTTGGTTCATAGATGGGTGACCATACGTTCCATATCGAGAGCCCTCCGTGCCTCGCAAAGCACGTTAAGCTGTTGGTCCCGGCTGTCATTCATAGACTCACACATCTTTGACTAAGTCAGAAGCCCAGAAAGTCTGACAACCAGTCTTACAAAAGGATATCTGTTGCCCAGTAACTGGGTTGAGGAGGTCAGATAGGCAGTCACTTCATGTAAAATACTGGTATTCAAGTGCATCCTTCATTCAACATGGTTAAACTGGAACCCGACCCCATAATATTTGGGAAAAAGCTAAAACACAATCAAGCGAATGCGAACGTTCTTAAAAATTACGGGAATTGCTGCCATGGTGGCATTATGTCGTTATGTAAGTCGATTCTTGATGCACCTTTTATTAAGGTGACGATAACAGACTTTTAATGATTTTATACTGATAATTACGTCTAAACGCGTCTAGATCAGTGTTAATGATTTGGAAAAAATATATACGGGGTGTCCGGGACATCGACGCGAAGCCGGTTACCATGGATTCAGTACATGGTTCTGAAACCCCCTGCGTTGAAATTTTTCGTCGGTTATTTTAAAAAAAATCAGCTGTTCCATACATTTTGACCGCGTAGGTATTGCACTTTTCTATGAAACAGCAGATTTTTTTTTTAATAACCGACGAAAAATTTCAACGGTTCTGAACCCCCATGGGTTCAGAACCATGTACTGAATCCATGGTAACCGGCTTCGCGTCGATGTCCCTGCCACCCTGTATTATGTTAAATAAGAGCATTTTTTTATTCTTAACTTAATATACGATTATTTTAGATTATGTTTACTTATACGAGTATTACATAGTGAAATTAATTTGTAAAGTTATGTCTAACGCGGATAAAAAACTGAGAATTAGGCAAAAGCTATCAAGCGTATTTTTCTGAAACCTTCACCATTTTAAGGATAATTAAAATATTAATCTTTTAGTATAAGCGTTTTATTAAAATACCTTTTGTTTTATGTATAATAAATTAATAATGCGTCAAATTGATGATGGCGCACCTTGTTGGGCGAGTCCTATTACTGGCTGGACGTACAACGTGTTACGTGAGCTCAGTACAGAACACGCAAGCTAACCACTCCAGGTCACTGGCATGTATCTGCGTCTTAACGTAATGGGCGGTTCCCGTCGTTTCTGTAGATGGTTTCAGCTGTGATTTTGCCTTGTCTATCCGACCCTGTCTTCCTATCGGTGGGTTAAAAAACACCATTTGGTTAATTCAGGTTATATATAAAATCATATTACTACCAATGTCACACTCGCAGCTAACGCCCAAATAACAATGATTAAAATAATTTTATTGTAACTTTTAAAAGACTACGACATTAGAAGAAAAAAAATAGTTGGAAGGAGCTTTTAATGTCCGTCAATTAAAAAATAAATTAAAGATGTTTGGAAAATCCAAAAGTGCACGCCTCATACATAACACTCATTCATAAACGAAAAAGAAATTCAAAACATAGTTTCTAACAAAAATGAACAATTTATCACTTTTCATGAAGTCGTAATGTCAAAGACTATTTACAAAGATTTTTACTTGGCGGTTGCTAGGCAACTTACGGACGTCAAGTCTAAGGTTGGAAATATTTAGTTATAGATATTATATTCTAATTAGTATTTTATTAATTATAATTAAACTATTTTGAATAAAAGAGCCATTTTCAATAGGGTTCCTTCTATGGCTGAAACGAATGTATAAAAAAAAAATGACTCAATTAATTGATTTTATCGCAAGCTACAATGTTTTCAGGGTTCATAAATTGACGGACAGGATTTTTTTTTCAACTAAATTGATGCTTTTTCCATTTCTGCTGCATTAAATCAATTGTTAAAAAGTACAGTATTAATCTCCATTTAATCATTTATACAATGGTATATAAATTAAGTAGGTTCTGTGCACTAGCAGGAGTGTAACAATAAAAACAATTACAGAAATGGGGCAAAAAAAAAAATTCGATCGTAGAGCACACTCTAATGCTTCGCATTATGAGTCGTGCAAAACAGTCAATGACAATGTTATTTTGAATTTAGCTTTATGAACAACATTTTTTTCCAAAGCTGTGAGCTTTGCAAAAAAATCTTATTTGTTAAAATCTCGAGATTTCAAAAACATTGACACAAAAACTCTGCTAGTTTAGATTTATTTCAATTTCCAAGATAATATTTACATCATTTAAAAAATTTAAATAATATGTGCAAGTATATGAAAAAGGAAGGTAGGCTGCATTGCCACGTTGCATGGCAATGCTGATTCTTTGTCAAATAACCCTTCCTTTTGGCTTTGCCGCAGTCGGGTAAAAACAGGCCAGCACTCTGGCAAAAGGCAACATTAAAAACGTAGCCAAATACGTCACTTGTCCACATTTATTGACAATCGATTAACTAACTACGTGTCACGCCGTAACCTAACAAATCTGACAAATGCCGAAACTTTAAATTAATAAACAAAATACTATGTAAAGAAATAAAAGTAATTTAAAGTTTCTCGCTTAGGCCATTTCAAGTTTTGTTAGAATTCTCAACTTTTTTGGCTCGAATACTTTCTTACACACGCCAATATTTTCCACACCTACTGGTTTTCTATTATGCGTGAAAAAAGTCGAAACATCCATCATTATTTTGTCACCTATGTCAATTGACTTTTAATCTATTCATAAGTACAACTAACTACATAATGAAAGGTTATTATGGTTAGCATTACTGAGGTAGAACTCGTGGGTCTATCTATCAGGTTAAGCTACTCTTGCCGGGGTAGATCCGGGAATGGGTGGCCATCTTTACATACCGAGGCTCCTCGAATCACGTTAAGCTTTTGTCTCAGCTGTCATTCGTGGATCTTTGACAGTCGTTCCGGATCGTCAGAAGCCCGAAAGTCTGACAACCATTCTTACCAAGCAGTATCGTATTACCCAGTTACTAGGTTGTGGAGGTCAGATAGGCAGTCGCTCCATGTCAAATACTGGTATTCAGCTGCATCCAGTTAGACTGTAAATCGACCCCAACATAGTTGGAAAAGGCTAGGCAATTTTTTTTATTATGGATATTATTACATTCGATTGATTGTCAAACTTATAGTCATAATAATATGCACGTGCTTTCTACGGCAAGGAGCACCCATCCAATACCTGACCGTGGCAAGTGCAGCTTAACCTCTGATATCAGCAGTTACACGTGCTCAAACAATACTACAACGTCTGTATTATTTTTGCCATGCCAATGGAAATGGATAAATGCACGAGTCACGGCTAGAAAATATTTATTTCTATTTGAGGTATTCAAATACGAGGAGGTCGAAATATTTAGGATTTGGTATCACAGTTATTGGATTCCCCATTTTTGTGATACAATATTGGAAAAGCATCATAGTTTTGTTGGTTCATAAAACAACAATCAACTTTAAATTGGAACATTTGGTTTTTGCTAACAGACAAAGAGTATAATTTTGCATCTCAGTAGTTCAGTTTCATTAAGACCAAATTTGACATACCCAACTCCCCCTTGTAAATAATAAAAGACTCCGCCACATAACTTCCACTCAATTCCAGTCCACCAAAAAATTAATTGCGCGATCATCAGCTATGAATTAATACAATATTCAGCGAACGCGGCATGAGCGATGGAGAGCCAACGACGTGTGAATCATTCATCCAACTGAACGCAGCCGACGTTCACATGGCATACATCTGTGGCCAATGCAATACGCCACTGAAAAGTTACATCCAATTAGCAGAAACCGATGACGCGCGTACTCTATCCACCCGCTGAATTTGACAACTGCTGTCATAGTTTAAATTTCGAAATACCTTACGACCCGTTTATTTTAAGCTAGGAATCACCAATAGAAGTGCGCATATTTTTTTTGGTTTCACTTGTTTGGTGCCAGCTTGTTAGCAACTACTATAGTGTGCAAGTTATCAGTTGGCTTAATTGGTTTGAAAATAGAGTGTCCGACGTGTTCGTTTTTATTGATCCTGCGCATGTGTTGTAGCTTTACTTAATCATAGAATAGGGATGTTGACTAGGAAAAAAAACATATTCTATTTAGTCCGTCAGTCAGATACAAAAAAAAATATAAGACACGTATTGTTTGCTTTATCATATTAATAAAAAATGGTTTAGATGAAACGCATTAAAGTTGGGAAGTGGGGGCTCGCTACGTCACAAGTGAGTATAAAATCTATCGGGGAGTGACGTCATGCCACATTTTAACTCAATGTATTGCCATAAGTAAAAAAAGATACGTGTCAAATATTTTTTAATAATATAGCTGACGGACAAAAAAAAAATGTTACGTAGCACTCAGCTTTATAATTAACCTTATTTACTGTATCAGCACAGCAAATTGAAAGCTCTTGAATGCGTTATAATATCTAACAAAATAAATAGATACTTACAAAAATAAAAATAAAAACAGGCAGCGCTATCTCCAATAGCAATGAACGTTCAAGAGGTCGATTCATGAGAAAAATGTTTTTACTTATCTGTAAAAGTGTCCCTTGCGATCTAAGTGACTTGTTATTTTGGTCATTAAGTGAAGATGACCAATAAAACTTTGCATTACTTATACAATTTAATGGTTATGCGCTATTAACATAAACATAACTGTATACCTCGGAGGGGTAGACAGACGTGAATTCTGGCACAATAGATTAATTTTGAAAATACTCGAAAAAAAAAAATGGTAAAGTGAAAGAAAATAACGCGTGTTCAAGAAAAAACTGAACAAAATTTTTCATACAACTTAGCATTACCTGCCTGTACACATCAGCATCAAGCAAGATGGTGGTCAAGGAAAATCCAATTTTGAAAATAGAACCTGATAAGGGATCAACTCGGAACCCTACCGAAGGCAAACAAACGAAGAAGAAACAGCTAATAAATAATAATAAGTCACTCCTACAAACTCTAGCCTTACGTGGGCATACAAAAACTCCGCACATTTTTTATCGTACGACATGTAATAAGTTTTTTCATCCGCAGATAACAAAAGGAATAGTAAAAGCAAATGAATTAAACCTGAAATAAAGGCAATAGAGAAAAACAGAGAATAGGTATATACTTACAGAAAGTACGAAGAGAATGTCAATAATTATAGTGGACATTAGCAATAACGGAGCACACAACCGCAAAGCAGCTATTTTCTCTGTTCCTGCGAAACTAGTTTTAAAAGCGGTAATAGTGGAACGGTGGTGAGCACAGGATTTTATTCTTGAACCTCTTAAGAGGGCTATCACAAAATTGCGTTTTGACAGTTCGATCGCTTGATGCATCGCATAAGTAGCAATTTGGCAGTTGTAATTATGCTTATTATGAGTTATATTATAATAAAGTTTTTTAAGTATGCAATTTTAATTTCCTATGAACCAACGTTTATTCTGGTATAAATTTTATGTAAAAATATGAATGTAGAAAGGAGAAAATTACAGTTCATTCTGAGCGTTTTTTATGATTTTGAATTGGATTTTTTTTAGATATCCCATAAATATTTCCACGAGCTCAAAAAAGTGCCACCGCGCATTTTTTGAAAACCTTGCTTCGGAATTTTGGCTTTATATAAACAATTAAGAAAAAATTGCAAAAAGCGAGGCCGCTATGTACTATACTCATAACTATTCTCCACAACTCAATAAGTCATAGTTGTCTTTCAGTTACTCAGAACAAGAACGCCAAGTTGCCCATTTAACGCAAAGATCACCGTCGAAATCAGTCGAAATGTAATAGGGCTCTTAATAGATAGTTTGAAGCAAGAAGGCTTTTTTGGAATAAAGACCTTGTATTGTGAGCCTAATGGGGTATGATATTGTTAACTGCTGCGGAAAGGCTACCTTAATAATTTGTTAAGTGACAATACTGTATGAATGAATACAGTTTTTAACTGCTTATAAAAAATCACTCCATTTCAGAATTCATTCTTAATTATAATTTGAAATTCATGTTCTGTTTTATCTATTCTTTCTAATCTCGCCATTCAAAAATAAATGACCAAAATATTTCACAGTGTTACCAGCAGCAGCCTAATCGTACAAAAATATTATGAATATAAATTTTCACTTCCACTAAAAACATTTCCAAGAATTCCCTCATACGTGCCCCGTAAGCCTTTAAGGGTAAAACACAAAACAACGTAACGGGCAAACGTTATTACAATGTGTAATACACAAAAAATATAATGTACCTTTACTTACTCAAACAGAGAAAGTTTTAACAAATCTATTTTATCATACAACCTTTTGACTAATATATCGGTAAAAAGATAGTATTATTAAAATTATTATTTTCCTATATTACATTTTCATACTTATAAATTACATTTTTAAATATTTTCTTCAAAAGACTATTAAAAGTTGCGTCGGTGGTGCGACGAGTACGGGGGAGCCCGAATAGCGTCCTGAGGATGATTGGCGAGAGAACCGATACTGTTCTGCTAAGTAGGTTCACTGAACTCCATGTGTTGCGAGACCGATGAGCCTACTGTGCAGGGGTAGTCGGTGTGTATAGTCTTCTTTTACTTACTTTTTTCTCATCTTTCAAGCATGCCGGTTTCCTCACGATGTTTACCTTCACCGTTTTTGAAGCAAGTGATAATTATACAATATGCACATGAATCCGAAAAATCAAGGGTGTGCCTTGGGTTCGAACACGAGATTTATATGACTTAGCAGTCTGATGGTCGCACCACGAGACTATCACTGCTCTATATACCCATGCTAAGCACGGTTTTTACGACCTGAAAACACATTGAGATTTTTTTATTATAATATGTAATTTTAATATTATCGTAATACACATAAAGTTTTCGGAACAAATTATGTTAATGATGGTGAAAACCGCATCAAAATCTGTTACGTAGTTTGAAAAAACAACGACTCACAAATACGGACACGAAAAGCGACTTTAATTTATAATAATATGTATAGATAATCAAAAAGATTCGCGTCTATATTAAAATTAATGAAGAAATCTACTACCCGGTCTGTACAAACCTCCGCTGAATATAAATATAAGGAAAAACATAACATTATTCCGTCAGTACTAAAACAACACCAATTTAATTAATGGTAAATAAATTTTAAATGTTCATATTGTTAACAATTCATTAACCTAATTATGAATTTATAACCAACACCGGAAGCTACTGTTTCATTCAATTATAATTGTGGGTTTTCTATTTGAAGATTCTGTAATTACATGATATTGGAATAGTATCAGCAAATTGTAACAAAACCAAATATTATAGGTAACCTATATTTTTGGTCTTGTTAAAACTTTGTAAAATAATAATTTGTTTTTAAAAATCCTACCCTTCATCATTCAGCCAAAAGACGTCCACTGCTGGATATAAGCCTCTCCCAAGCATCGCCACTTTGACCGGTTCTGTGCTTCTCGCATCTAGCGGATTTATGCTGCCTTCATAAGGTGTACCTTGTGGGACACCTTCCAACGCTACGTCTTTAGGTACGCGATTGTCACTCCAGAACCTTTCTGCCCCATGGGCCACCACAATGAGCCTCATTAGAAGGCTGAAAGTCACCCAAAGGGAAATGGAGAGGGCTATGCTTGGAGTTTCCCTACGTGGTCGAATCAGAAATGAAGAGATCGTAGGAGAACCAAGTAACCGACATAGCCCAAAAATTACCATACTTAAGGGAGGGCAATTGCTCGCAAGTCGCAGAACAGGTACCCTTACTGGGGAAGAATTGAGCTATGTAGTTATATCGGGATCAAACGACAAAATTGATAGGTAGTTATACCTAACGGTTGATAAAGATGTGATAAAGATGTATGTAAAAAAATATTTTTAAAAACTTAATCATAAAAAATACAGACGAACATATGACCTCTTCTTTTTTTGAAGTCGTTTAAAAAGAAGATATCATGCTGCGTCGCTGACCCCAAATAAATTATAGTAAGTAAGGGCAGGGGGATGTTGATGATCGCGTTGGTAATAAAAGGCGATGAAAATTGCAAGACCCTAAGTAGTAACAAATTGTGTATAATAATTATAATGCTGCTCCCGATACCGGCCGGACCTCAATTTTAAATTATTTTTAGATATTTTTTTATTTTATTTTATATTAAATATTTAAAAATGTAAATGAATAAAAATCAAATTAATAAACGAAATAATAATGCTAGTAGCTTGGACCATGCTCTTGACACCGGCGGAACACAATTTTTTATATTTTTAATAGCTTTTTTTAGGTGTCACCTTGTTTCGCAGACAGAAATTACATAGAAATTCGTTTCGCACCAAAATGTTTCATATTTATTTAGTTCTTATATTTTTATTTCGAATATTATTGTTTCAACAACTATTTACTTGGATGAAACATTATTTCACAGAAACACAATTCAATGAATTATTAATCACAGTTTTTTATTTAACAAACTTATCAAACAGTAGAATTATTTTTTAACGAATATTGTTTGTTCAGTTATTTCAACGAAAATGTAAGAATAGACGTTATGCTATAAACAACAATAGTGTGTGTGTGTGTGTAGTGTAGTGTCTAGTAATAACTATTAGGGCACTCCGACCATATAGGTTAGGTTAGGTTAGAACTGTGACCAACTACGCGCGAGCCGAGCGTACGAAGCGAGCGGTGCCGCGGCAGCGGCCGGCGAGCGCTACATCGGATTTGGTCGCAGTATCAAGATTAGGGCACTCCAACAGATGAACCGCTTTCATATAACTATACTACGGTATATAGTGTGTGTGTGAGTGTGTAGTGTATTGTCTTTTAATATAACTATTAGGGCACTCCGACCATATAGGTTAGGTTAGGTTAGAACTGTGACCAACTACGCGCGAGCCGAGCGAGCGCCACATCGAAATTGGTTGCAGTATCAAGATTAGGGCACTCCAACAGATGAACCGCTTTCATATAACTATACTACGGTATATAGTGTGTGTGTGAGTGTGTAGTGTATTGTCTTTTAATATAACTATTAGGGCACTCCGACCATATAGGTTAGGTTAGGTTAGAACTGTGACCAACTACGAAATTGGTTGCAGTATCAAAAATATAGGGCACTGGGGATTTTCTTGGTAATAAGCTTTATACTAACTAAACAATATGAGAATAAAGAATATTTGATTTGTTATTCTATGATATGAATATCGAAACTTTTAATTTTATTTGTAACAAAAATCAATGATTAAAGTTTATTCAAAGTAAGTATTCTGCGTATTGATTATTCTGTGAAATGATAATATAAGAAAAATTTTATGTGAAACGAAATTCTATAAAACTATTTTCTATAAAACAACGTACAACCCTTTTTTTATCGTTTTTAAAAAAATATTTAAAAATGTATTTTATATGTAAAAAACTGAATAAACTACATAATGATGCCAGCCTATTATTGTTCTAATGCAGGGCAAATACCTCTTCTCATGCAGAGAAGGCACGAGCATTGATCACCACGCCTAGTCAAGACGAGTTAGCGATTTCAACCATTTAACTCCAGGTTGTCTTTCTTTCATTCAAACACTGGCTAGTCTCAAAACTAGGAAGAAAACGAATCATAGAACTCAAATTACCACGCAGACAAAGTTGGTCTCCCAAGATTAATATAAAATATCAGTGTCGCAATGATCTTCGACACAAATTAGAACTTTCAGTTGTGAGGGGCAAAGACGTGGCCCCGACGAATTGTGCCGCTTCTGTGTCGCATTAATTGCGCCTTCTAGGGCTCGTTTACATTTATTACGACCATTGAAAAACTCTCTTGTAACGATGAATACTCCTTGCGGAGGAAAATATAAAATATTTTTTTAAACTAACCTTGTTTTGACCTATTAAGATAGAAGAGACTTTTTGTTCGTGTTATTTTCTTGGTAATGTTGTTACTTCAATGTGGAGTAAATTAGTTTGTTAATTTTTTAGTAGGTTGAGACAGGTTTCATTTAAATTAGGTGAATTTTTATTTACTTTTAATATAGGATTGTTAGTACTATCTCGAGTATCTCGAGGTTTTACTCTACTAATTTGGGGTCTCGATAGTATCACTGTAAGGTTATAAATTATACATAACAGTACCCCAAAAGTTAGAGCAACATTTATACGAGTATAACCTAAACTTACGCTTAATGTCCTTTATACGTCTTCATAACCAGTGGTCATAATGATGAGATTAATGTAAGCACCACTCTATGTTCTCTACGTATGTTATAAATAAGGTTTTATGTCGTTTGACGGGCTGATTTCGGTTCTTAAGACCTACATATATGCCAATGACCTTGATTGGTTAGCTTACGTGTTCTACACTGAGCTCACGCAACGCGACGTACGTCCAGCCAGTATTAGGACTCGCCCATCAAGGAGTGCTGCCCCAAATTAGACGCATTATTAATTTATTATACATGAAACAAAAGGTATTTTAATAAAACACGTATACTAAAAGATCAATAATTAAATAATCTTTAAAATGACCCTATCTACTATAAGAGAAAGTACCATACAATTTGATTCCTACCGGTTGTCCTCCGGCAGCGCGGCGGCGGTTCGAGACATAAACTCTCCCGCCATTGAAAAATGGCAAAGTCAATAGTCATTTGTATAGGTATATAATTTCTACCACACTTTTCCACGGTCGGTAGGACAACTTAAAGTGCATTGGTATCGTTTAACTTGTACGCCAACACTATTAAGGACCACGATTCCCGCCATCGAAGTTTGCAAATGGCGCGTGACGGTAAACACTTAATGTTGGCAAAGTTTTTCTAGAAGTATGTCGCAAATTAGTATAATGGAACGGTTGGCTAATAAATGTATAAAGTCTAAAAGCTTCCTAGAAAAGTACAAGTCATTAATTATGATTACAAAACTCACCATTACACTTTGTTTCAATATTTAAATAAGCAAGTTATTCTGCCGACGTTTTTTCTCGAAACCGGACGGAACGTTAATGTACTTAACTTAAATCAAATTATCCAGATCCATTGTAACAAATACTATTATGAATGTTCCGGAGTAGGTTTGCAAAGGCAGCAATTCGATAGAAAGAAAAAACGAGCCGCGAAGGCCCATTGTATACACGGTACGGTTTCTTTACGGTACTGCGCACTAGCTGCACGCACCGTAGAATATTCGTGTGAGCTTATAGATATCGATTCGGCGACGGCGCCGAGCCGTAGTGCCACCGTGTCTGTCAACAAGCTTTCATCGGCACGAAAAACGGCCCTAAGACCCGTTGTGCACACACGTTTTTTTTTGCCGTGTGAAACTGCGGCTTATTCGCCGTATATAGGCACGGTCATCAGTGTTGTGTGTGTGGATTACTATGGTAGCTTATTGACAAACACGGTGGCACTACGGCACGGTACCGTCACCGTATGCGCCGTTCGGTGGTTTGCCATGTCATATCTTACAAGCTACAAGCTCACACAAATATTCTACGGTGCGGCTAAGGTGAACGTCCACTGGTAGGTACGCAGCGGCCGCAACGTACGCACGGCACGTAACGAATTTTGGTTTATTTTGTATGAATTCATATAGCACTGCGTCCACTTTCGGTACCGCCGGCACCATGCGCAATATCAGTCTGCCTAGCCTTTTCCCAACTATGTTGGGGATGGCTTCCAGTCTAACCCGATGCAACTGAATATACCAGTATTTTACATGGAGCGACTGCCTATCTGAACTCCGCAACTCAGTAACTGGGTAATACGATACCTCTTGATAAGGCTGGTTGTCAGACTTTCGGGCTTCTGACGACTCGTAACGACTGTCAAAGATTCACGAATGACATCCAGGACCAACGGCTTAACGTGCTTTCCGAGTCACGGAGGAGTCTCGGTATGTAAAGATGGTCACCTATTTACGGACCAACCCCGGCAAGCGTAGCTTAACCTGATGGATCGACCCGTGGGGCTGTTATTACTTAGCCACGAGCACCAAGCACGATATATGAATAAAAATGCGGTGCGAGTCCGTAACTTCACATGGATTAGTTCACCGAGTGCATCGCTTACTGCCGCACGTTATTTTGTTTATAATTGAAGTGAGAACTGCCAAAACATTGTAAAATGGATGACTCACTTTTAATTATAGTAGTAGAAAAAGATATGAAGAATTGTATAATCTGAAACATCGACAATATTCAAATTTGCAAAGAAGAGATAATATCCGGATACAGTGAATGCATGCCATCGGCAAATCCTTTCAATATGTTGCGTGCCGTGCATGCGTTGCAGGCGGTGCGGACCAGTGGATATTCGCCTTAAAGAAGCCGTGCCGTGTACAACGGGCCTTATTCTACAAACAATACGGAGGCCAGAGGGTTTAATCTCTATGAGGTACAAATCGCTCGTTATGTAAATTGAATCTCTTGCAAATTTGAATAGCTTTCATAAGCCAATTCCCTCTGAATAAAAACAATAGAATACTCTTTCAACGTTTCAGATATTTCTCGAGGAGGAATTTATCTCGGATCATTAATTATTCAGCGTCGTATCTAGTTAGGAAAGATAACATCGTCTTTTTCGTTAGGGGCTGAGGAACCCGCCCATTTTGGGGCCTTAACTCATTTCAGTACATAGACCCTCGATACATGTTACTCTTTTCGTATTTAAATTTATTTACCTCTTAGGTTTTAGTATTCCTAGGTTTTTCTCATGTTTTAGTCATACTCAATTTACTGGGTTTGAGGTCACAAAATTCGAGACATCAGGATTTTTTTGCTGATTTTCACAAACTACGTAAATGAAAATGACTGGAAATCGTCTACTAAGGCCCGCTTGCACCATAAATCACTAAATCCGTTTAGCGCTAAACGTAATTAAAACATCGTTCTGTTTCTGTCAATCGTTTGAATATGAAAGACGAAGAATGATGTTAATAAATATGTTTAGTATTATTAAATGCATTTAGTGAGTTGTGGTGCAAGTATATGTGAGCATCATGTATCTATCACATAATAATTTTTTCTAGTCATTGCTTAATTTTTAATTCTTTTTACCTATTTTGTGTATAGTAATCTTATTCTAGGTGCATCGTCTTCACATATATATATAATTAATGTAAACAAAATATTTTAAAAGAGTAGGTGGAGAACGTTGGAGTTTCTTGCCCATTCTTCTCCATACAAAAACTACCTTTTCAAAGGGGCGACTAGAATCAATTTTTGAAGTGAAAACTTCTTTATTGACGTTATGCACTTTTTTTGGGATGGGTAAAAAATGTTAAACTCGTATCAGGACACGTGACCTGATCGAAAATTCGTAAGACGGCTTGTACTGACAGCAAGCCACATAAATTCCTGACATTTTCGTTAGATGGCGTTACTTAGTTTTCACTTCTAACGGCAGTAACCAAAGACTGCCCCGCATATAATATATATATAATATTTTATTTTATTTTAAATGTGACGTTCAAAAGTGCCCTTTATGTGCCTCTTAGAAATAATTTATTTGACTTTGATTTGACTTTGAGTAATAATTTAATTCAAGTAATTCTGATATCATTTATCAAGATTATGGTTGGCAGATGACATCTATCAGTCTTCTTGATCTGCAATTTTTTTGCTTGTCACTAGAGTCTACTATAACATGTAGGCAATGTAGGTACAGTCGTATGGTGTGACCGTCGGACTGCCAAGTCATAGGTCTCGAGTTCGAACCCAAGGCACAACCACTGACTTTTCAGATTCATGTGCGTATTGTATTGCACGACTCTTAATGCGAAGCATTAGAGTGTGCTCTACGATCGAAAGATTTTTTTTGCCTTAAATATAATATCTTTATCTAAATATTTGCAACCTTTGACTTGATGTCCGTAAGTTGCCTAGCAACCGCCAAGTAAAATTATCTTTGTCAGTCTTTGACATTACGACTTCATGAAAAGTGATAAATTGTTCATTTTTGTTAAAAACTATGTTTTGAATTTCTTTTTCGTTTATAAATGAGTGTTATGTATGAGGCGTGCACTTTTGGATTTTCCAAACTATAATTATCACTCAAAAACGGTGCAGGAAAACATCGTGATGAAACCGGCATGCCTGAGAGACATTTCTCGACGCATTTGAAATCAAGTCAGAGGGCCCATGGGCGGCATAAAAACTCTGACACCAGGTTAGTCACTAACTACACGAAAAGGAAAGAAAGATGTAAGTATATATAATCCTCTTCACTTGGTCTCATTTGCCTTTTCCCTTTCATGACAGTGCAGTTTCTCCATTTTCAACAGATTATAAGCACTACCACTTCCACACCATCACTCATACACCACCACTACCACCACCACCGTACACCACCGCCACGCCACGTATGATTACCACTACTCATTTTCTCTAAAAAAAAGAGCAGGGGTGGCCCAGTGGTAACGGCACCGACTTACGAGTTGTACGTCGTGGGTTCGTACCTAAGCAGGCGGTTTACTTTGTGTAAATTATTTCATCACCACTGCTCTCAAAACGGTGAAAGAAAACAATGACGAAACCGAGGGGTGGCCCAGTGGTAACGGCACCGACTTACGAGTTGTACGTCGTGGGTTCGTACCTAAGCAGGCGGTTTACTTTGTGTAAATTATTTCATCACCACTGCTCTCAAAACGGTGAAAGAAAACAATGACGAAACCGGCATAAATTCGAAAACATGTAACATCTACCAACTGGCCCGTACTGGGCCCGCGTAGAATACAGCCCACTCCCTCTCACAGAGAGGAGGCCTGTGTCCCAGCAGTGGGAACATTAATAGGCTAATTATGTACCTATGTATGTATATTTTCTCTAAAGAGATTTTATACCACCAACATCTGTTTCGACTAGAAGCTGTTGTCGCATTATGTCATTAAAGTAACAAAGTGAAATTCGCAGATCCCCTGAAAATCCTTTAATCGCCTCATATACTTCCGAAAATCGCTTCAAAGAGAGTACTGTGCCTCTACATATTATGGCGTTCTTAATAAGGCTTAAAAATTGCAATATCGCATAAATAATGTATTAATGGGCTTCGCTTGAGCTTCGTTCAATAATCCGATTCACTTAGTTAATTCATTAAAATCTACATGCAATATGGTTTTTCTTTTTTACCAATACAATACATTACATTGGATTATGAAATAACATTCTTTTGGTTTTTATTTCATTTTTTGTGTCAGTTTTATTGTGCGTTTTCAGTTTGTAATGGAATTCGACGATTATAAAATGAGGTGAATGGTTACATGATATAGACGGGATAAATAGGTTTCAACACTGAAGAACACGCGCTTTTTCAAACCTGCAGTAAAAGGTGCATAGCATATAACATTACGCCAGTAATCCCCGAAAAGTTAGTCAGAGGTGTACTATAGTTCCATGTAGTTGGGGCACAAAGCCAAACTCCAGGCTGCTACTGAGAAATCTCTGATAGAAAAACCCAAGAACTCTATGATAATAAAAATAAATACAAAATAATGTAAAAAAAAATTAAGTGTGTTAATCGCCAAATACATGGGTAGCACAGCACATATCACTATCGTACATAAACCAGTATTTTCTATATCTATACTTCTAAGAGGTATTTGTTTGTTTGTGTGTTTTTTTGTTTGTAAGTTTGTATATATGGGGTAATCTCCGAAACTACCTGTCGGATTTGCAAAATTCTTTTTGCATTGTATTGTCCAATTCTTGATGAAGGTTACAGGCTCGGGGACGAAGTCACGGGCAGAAGCTAGCCGCACATAAACCAGTATTTTAGTGAATAATTCACAACAGCAAGACTACCTGTCTCTGATTTCATGTACATTCAGTAGTGAACTGACACTAAATTGGTTCCATTCAGAGCTGAATGAGAAGATCAAATGCAGTCAGGACGAGGTATTTTCTCCCGTTTCAGTGCAATTACTCAACACAGTACAGCGTTGAAACTATAATTTTTGCTTTGTGAAGCTTTAACTTCCTAGTGTTGTTGAGAACCATTTGCTGACCCTTCTGTGGATGCTACTCTCATTAGTTTGCGAAATTTTGGCTAATTGTTACATGTTTGTAATGGGTTTGTGAGTAACAAGTTCGTTCAGCACTCACCGCAATGACTTCAGAATTATACAGGGTTAGATTAGAATGACTGGCCAAATGTTTTAATAACCATGTGTAGGTCCTTGTAGTCAAAACTATTTTAAAAAGGCGGAATAAACGGCTTTGTTAAGAAATCGCAATTTTAATCCACCCTGTATCCCTAAAACAAAGCATGTTCAATCTTCCTTGTAAAAACTCCGACTACATTTTTTCTTAATAGACGTCTTCTTGTTCCACAATTAAAAAAAGGTCCAAACAGCTGAAATTACGACACTTCATTATAAAAAGTAACAAAAAGTGGACAGTGACGATCCTGTTGTCTCAAGATCTGGAGATTCAGGCTGGAGCAATAAAAATGAACAAAACAGAGAAGTTCTGCTCCACAATGACGGGGCCTAGACACGGTGTCAAGTGCAGAAAATTATGTCCATTCATCCGGCGCTCGCTAGGATTATAAAACGAGGTCGCATCTTCAGCATCTGACTCCAACTGACGACAGTTTTAAGCGTTTTCAACATGACGTAAGCTCCGCTAATTAATGTTTGTTGTTAAGTATGGTTTACTATACTTTATATGGTAATGTTCGAGTGGGTTTAGTGTTTGTCTGGTTGAGACCCGATTTGTAGGACATATACGTTGGTTCTAGAGATCTCTTACTATAAATGGAAAATTCTTAACACTTTAAGGGTAAGTAGTGGCTATTCGGACGGTGAAATATGTTCACGATGTCCGAATAGCCACTACTTACCGAATAAATTCAAAAATGGAACAGAATTTGTATGAAATTATCTGCCAAGTAAGTTAATAGGAACTTAATTGTAGGTGGTGAAAGGGGCCCTTATTCAGTTAATATACCTACCAGACAAATTAAATTAACTATTTCTGAGTTTCAAGCCGCAGTTTTAGCGCGGACACCGGATTTCTTCTTGATTTTCGTATTACCTATAAATGATATCTTTTACATTACGTAACAAAAACAATGTTCCATTTCATTGTGTCGGTATATAATATTGAAATATCGGAGCCCCGAAACAAAAAGGTAGCGTAACAAAATCTACCCTTAACATCAGATCAACTTATTCGTACATCGATAAGGTATATCGCCCTTTCACCTAAACTTGATAACAAACCCCGGCATCCCACGCTTATTGGTGCCTTTTCCATAAATTTTGAACAATAGATAAGTAAAAATATATATTTGTGAAAAACGATACGTAGATCTACTCATCAGTAGTGTCTTAACGGAGCGATACACCGGAACTTATACTTAAAGTTGCTTTAATTTTAATTATGATGCTTTTATAATTATGTTTTCTATGAAAACTACGCACGCTACGCTGTCTGATGTATGCAGGTGAATCGAAACACGTATGTTCAAGACCAAGCTCGTTGTGAAGGAGATGTTTGAGTGCAGGCCGCCATGAAGTATGGAGGTGAATCGATAGACGTATGTTCAAGACAAGCGTTTATTACCGACTACTGAATAGTTACTTACTTAACAATGTTACTTACTACTAAGTACATTTATCCACTTCAGGTTATTCAAAAAATCATTGCAAGCGTAAGTACGCCGACTTTTCGTCGCGTATTTCGGCCAATGTGTCGCTTCACTTAGACATAAATAAAAGATTCGACGATAGGTACTGTCAAAGTTTAAGAAAAAGTTAATTCGCATTAAAAGTAAGAATCGGATAATTCGGAAAGGAGGTTTGAGTGCGGAGGCCAGAGTGAGAAGAGTCTGGATAATGTCCTCTGGCACTAATTAAAACTTTGGAAACAGCGGGAAAAAGGGTTGAGAAATATGGCATTCGGCGGATAGTAATGGCACTGTGGTCTTATTTAATTTCCACAGTTTTTCTTCTAGCGGTCTCAATTAGAATATTACAGTTTGAGCTTAGCAGATGTCCCATTTATAGTTCACATAATTTTTTTATTATTTTAGTATCATTATTGTGTAAAAATTCTAGCATAATATTGTGGCATCAGGTAAGCTGGGTAAAGTTCTAAATTTGGGAAAACCCCAGGATATACTTAAAGTATTTGAGAAAGGAACAGTGTTATCTGTGCGGTAACCATAAACGAAATCCGTGTGATGCAAATAAATAAATAATAATTGTGGTATGCGAAGTCAATCAGAATCAACATGTTACCATAAAAAAACGCGGTTAAACCAGATAGACAAGAAACAAAATGTATTTCAACCTTTGACCCGTGAATATAATTTCTAAAAATAATAAATGTATTAATGATCTGCATCAAGAAGCACTCATTGATATTAAATTAAAAATTAATTTCATTGTCGTACGCGCATAATAATGATCTGTACCTACAGTGCAGTTACTCGTTTACGTTTTCAAAACGTTTTTTGCAAGTTTTTCTGTTCCAGTAAGCTGGACATAAGTTTTACTTATATTTGATAGTTTAATTGCATTAAAAAAGTTTGGTAAGTACTTTGTAGGTTCTAGTATCTAATCCTAATCTAATTCTAGTATCTCTCCTCTCTTAATCCATCCAAAGATTGTCTTTAAAAAATCAATTTTAACAATAAGACCGCCCATTGTGAACTTAGGGATGATATGGATATGAAATTTCGGATCTGGATACGGATATAGAAATAGTATTATACCGGCTTCCGATACGGTTACGCATATGAACATATTTCAGATTATCCGTTATTTTCGGTTACGGATACTAACTAGATTTTTAATAAATTGTAAAAGTAAAACAAAAAAACATGCAAGTGATACGCGCGGCTAGTGTGTCGGCTCGGCCGAGTAATAAAACCTGTCATAACGTGTCTCATTTATACTCCGCCCCTATCTGAATCTTTTATATCAGCTTCAGTTACGGTTAGTTTTGGTTACGGTTATTTATTTATTTAATACTTTAAGCACTGGTGTCACTCTATGTAAAATTTCTACATTTACGTCTGTATGTTTTATGGTGCATAATCAAGAGCATTTTATTATATTCTAATAAGTGAAGATCAAGCGGTTTTATGTCAGTTATCTGCTCATGACTCACGTTTTCATCTCTATAAATAAAAAAACGCTAAACATAATTTGAATCTTTTCATAAAACTGCACGAACACCCAATTAATTTTGATTTATTTCCGAGTGAAATCTGTTCAATCAAAGCGAAACTAGCGTAAACGTATTTATACCGTGAGCTGCTGATTTTGTTTTTTTCTGAGCTCCAAAAGGAAGTGGCGTATTAATTAATTCCCTCATCAATCATTGCCGCCTTCTCTTGAACCCGACGTCACTCGCATTGTTAGAAGTGAACAGGACCACGCAAAAATAAAATGGCTACCTACGAGTGCCTTAGGTACGCGTTTTTTTCTTTCAGTTATAATTACTATGACTAAGGATTTACTTATCAAAAGTGAGCTCTGTTATTTCTTTTCATTTCGAAGTAATTACAGTTTAGGATTTGCCTTTGCCCGCCGCTCGGCGAAAAAGGTTGTTTATTTTTTTACTGGTACTCTGGTAATGGCGAGACTAAGGGTAGGCATAAATTACGTTAGATCCTTCGTATCATTAAGTAAGAGGTTGTGTATTCTCGGCTATACATTATATTTTCCAAGAACATTGATTTTCTTTTTTTTTTAACCTTTATTTCTTGTCTGCCTCGTTGGTTCAGTGGTCGCAAGCGCTACTGCTGAGTATGAGGGTTTGATTCCCGGGTCGGGCAAAGTAACATTGGGTTTTTCTATTTGGAATTTTTCAATAGTAGCCTGGAGTCTGGATTTGTCCCCGGTTAATGGTAATAGGCTCGCCCCCCTGTTACATGGAACTTAAAACATGGCTGGCGAAATGGTGTACTATATGTAGGTACATCTCTGCCCAACCCTTCGGCGAAACAAGGTGTGATTTTTTGTGTTATGTTATGTCTTAATTTGAATGGTATAGCATAATCAGCCGATAATGTTCCCGCTGCTGGGACACGGATCACCTCTCCATGAGAGCGCGTGAACCTTAATCCCCACGAGCGCCCAGTGCGGGATGGTAGATGAGACTGATGTCACTTATGTCTTCAAATTTTTAGTTCTAGGATATGCTGTTTTCGTCACGATATGTTTTCCTTCACCGCAGTGAGAGCATACATTATAGGCTGATTATAGCCTATAATGTTCCCACTGTTGGGACACAGGCCTCCTCTCTTCGAGAGGGAGTGGGCTGTGATCTACCACGCGGGCCCAGTGCGTGTTGGTAGATGTCATATGTCTTCGAATTTTTCGTTCTCGGACGTTCGTTTCCTCACGATGTTTTCATTCACCGTTTTGAGAGCAGTGACACAGGCCCTAAAACAGGGAGAAATCCCTAAAAGTGGAAACACTGCGCGGTAAACTTCCAGTACCGATGCAGTAAAATGTGTGACGTCACGCAGTACCGAAACGATATCGCCCCGCACACTTACCGGCCAGTGGGCAAAGGGCCTAACCTAACTCGTAAGTCGCGGTCCCACTGGGCTACCATGCACTGCTCTTGAAAGGTATAACTTGTTTAAATGGTCGAAAGGAAAAGTTTGGAGTATGTATGTTATAATAGGCTGTAAGGCCTATCCTATCCATAGTTTTTTTAGTTTTCCGCTTTTTTTTTTGAAGTGAAAACTTCTTTAGCGTCGTTGTGCACTTTTTTGGGATGGGTAAAAAATGTTAAACTCGCGTCAGGACGTGACCGTAAGATCCGTTGCCTAGCAATCGATAAAGTAAATATCAAAATAAATAGTCTTCGACATTACGTGTCGACGTAAAGATTGCGAGGTAAGAAATTTTACCCATATTGATGCGTAAAAAAAGCAGTCAAAACATACTTCATGAAAAGTGTTTATTTAAAAATGCACAACGTTAATGTTCAAGTTTTGACTTCTGCCGGCACTCCCGGAGTGCAACCAGTTGTATTTTTAGCTATAAATCGTCTTTAACACATTAAAGATGATATGGCTAGAAAGGGAAGACTACTGAGATGACGACTAATAGAGAAGTATGGAAGAAAGGTACATGTTGCGCCGACCACAAAAAAACTGGGATATGGGCAGAAGAATGATGATGTTGAACTTTGATTCATGAAAAATTGAAATACTTATTTAATACCCACTCTCACATCTGTTAACAGCAAGCCAATTTACATGCGAATTAGTTGCAATCTCTACCGTACTGTCCTTTGAGACATGCATTATTAGTATTACAATACATAATACGCTTATATTGATACGGTCCTTATAGCAGGCGAGCATGCTCGAATTTTGTATATCTACATACATAGGCATTATATTATTATATAACTAGTTATTAGGTTAGTATCATTACCAAAAAATAAACTGCTTTTTATACAATGCCCTCCATGGCCATGTGACATGTGAAAAATTATCGAAAATTAACTTTAAAAGGGGGTTTATCGTAATATTTTTCATGTTATTCAATTAAAATTTTTTGAGTAGCGTTTGTGACCCTGCTTAAAATTTTTTAGCATATCTCCATTTTTTTTTTGGTTTGATTTGGATTCTGGTTATTATTTCTAAAAAACTCATAAGCTCGATAATTTTCGGTAACTTTTTATTCTTATAGCATTTAGGGTACCTACATTGACCAAATGGGTTTGTTTAATCTGGTGCCATAGTTAGATTCCCAGGGCTGAAGGGACTAAGCGTTTGTCTGACAGCCAGCGACGCTATCAACCTGCGGCATTTTTTCTTCCACAACACGAGCCCATATTCTCGTATAGAAAAGAATTTTGACCAATTAATAAGTACGTAACAAGCATTTGATTACACTCCCAAATAAATACTCAATGCCAAGATATTGAAACAAATCTAGACCCTACGAAGCGCTACAAATTACAAAGTCGTTATTGCCAGAAGGCAAATTAATTTCCATCGAGCGCTACATAAACATAGATTTATAACAATTTTCTTCTGACTCAACCGTCCCGTCTAGTTACTGGACAGACAGAACGAAAACGTTTGCTATTTGAACGCAATCTTTCGACTTCCTGTCGAGTCGCCATCGACGCAATTAAGCACAGGAAGACCCCTAATGACATCACACCCCCAATCTTTTCGTGTACACTTGTACCCCACTGTGCAGCCGTTAACAATACTCTTGTGATTGGAGATAATACGCCATTTTCTTTCTATTATGTCTTCGCTAATTGGGTACGAAGGAGTATTTATATTTTATTAACAACAATATTTCCTTTGGTCGATTTTCTTTTGTCTTTGGCTTGTGTTCTAGAACGAGCTGGGATTTGAATTGGGATTATTCTGTAATTCGATCATTTGAAATCTAGATTTGGAACTGAGCATTGTTCTATAATATACTAAACAGTAAAAATGGGTTGACAAAACATTATGGGCCTGTTACCATCTACGATTAAGTTCCTATTAACTTACTTGGCAGATAATTTCATATAAATTCTGTTCCATTTTTGAATTTACTCGGTAAGTAGGTGGCTATTCCGACATCGTGAAATAGGCCCTAAGATTTCTTTATCTGACTTTAGTCTAATAAGAATGTATTATAAACAAACCTTTCGGAAAAAATTCTCCAAATGATGGTGCAAACCGCATCAAAATCCGTTGCGTAGTTTTGAAGAACAAGGCGGTTACACAATCAGACACAAAAAGCGACTTTAATTTATAATATGTATAGAAGTGTAACTGTCTCGCCTATCGTTTAATTAGTAGAATCTGGAATAAAATTCAGCAAGGAATTGTCTATGTTGAATAATTCACCAAAGTTTTGTTTGAAGAAAGATTTTTTCATTATAAACTGTTGTTTTAATTATTATAATGACTGTAAACTCCGCAACTTTATTGTTTCAATAAACACGGGTCGGAATCCACGAAACCTCGTTCAACAAATTACTCGAAACAGATAAAGTTACTTGAAAACATTTAATTCTTCTTATCTTCTTCTTGATTGTAGCGATTTTTAGCCTATTGTTAGATTTTGATTCACTCTTTAGTATTTTATCGCTGAAGCTCCGACGTTTGTACACGTTTACCGTTCATAGACGCGCACTTTACGTCACTTTTGAAATTTTTCAGAATTTTTCGGTGTTACCTATAATTTTTTGATAATTGTGCTTCTAATTGTTGACCATATCCGGCAAGCCATAGAGAGAAACAGCCCACAGACGATATTAGTCATTATTTAGCAGTAAAAATAGTGATTTAAGCCGCGTGTACTAGCCGTGTACCGATGTACACGGTGGGGCTTGACGGATATGTTCTTGCCGTGTGCCGTGTACAAATATACACGGTGGAGCCTCTATCGGTTAAGTTCTATACAGGATGTATAAAAAAGGTGTGGTCAATTTACAAATCATCAAACTGTACTACTTTTTCCATGGGACCAACATTGTAATTGAGAAAAAATTATCAACTGTCCCATACAAAACTTCAATACTTACCTACTCGACCCAAATGTATGGGGTGGCAGTCTTTTTTTTTTTCGATTTTATTGTTGATCCTATGGATAAAGTTGTTAAGTTTGATGGTTTGTACACCCTTTTTGACTACACCTTTCTGACACACGCTGTATAGAGCAATTTGTTCGTAACTTTGCTAAGCGAATAACAAAAAAAAAACTTTTTAAAATATCTGAAGGTAACTCAATTAAGAATCTGTCAGAACACGTTGTTATGACCTGGCTGTAATTAAAGCCGTCTGCTAAGTTTAAATACAACTTCATTAACTCTTACAAAATCTAAAATGGACGAAAATGACAATCATTTTCTTAAAACGAATTTATTTTTATTTTCTTTAGAAAGTTAGTTTTATGAAATAAATCTATTAGAATATAGAATAAGATAATGTTATTGTGTAAAGAGTCCTGATAACATGTTATGATCTTGAGCTAATAAGGTCTTTAATTAATTATCTTTTCGGATGAATAGATAGGTAAGATCTTATTATGTACGATCAATATTATATATTCTTGGTAAGTAGACCGTTTTTACCAATGGACGCTTTCTTTAATTTAAGGTATTTTATGTTTTCTTCTACTCTTACACACGGTGTCTATATATCTCTTTATCTACTTTCCTATCGCAGGTATGCTGGAAGCATTGATGTATTAATTCCTCCTTTTTAATATATCAATGGCTGGAAGAGATTTTTTTTTGAAATAAGCATCACCTTTGTACGTATGATTCAGTATTTTTTTTCTGTCTGTTTATTTGTACATAAATGGTTTAATAAATTAACGAAAAATCCTTCCTTTTCCACAAAAAGTCTTAGGTCACAATACTTTCTATAAATATTGTTCATAAGTATAAGATTTGCTTCATAAAAAATGAATTACGACACATTTTATAGATGTTAACACGCTATTAAGGATAAATACTATTTTTAAAGGACATCTTCGTAAATATAAGAAGCACATTTTGAAGGGACAGGAAATTCGGCCGCCTTTTAGGGGCCATATAACTTCGAACAAAATATACACCCTCACGAAATGGTAGGGACGATACTTAGAAAAGAAGGCGCAATACAGCTGGCCATGTATTTTTAAATGTCTTAAGCACCCCGAAAAATGTCTCGAGAAAAAATAATAAATCTGCGATGTACCGCCTTCTTAGCAAGGGTGGTGGTGCTATGCATCACCTCAGCTGGTAATAAACTTGTAGCAGACGATCCTCCTCCATTCTTTTATTTCAATAACCCTCAGCTTGTTTGAAACTTTGAGTATTATTACTCTCTTTTGAAAATAAAAAAGGAATGACGGCTCTCAGGGTTTACTGTTCATCTTTACTGAGTACCTAATCTTTATAGGTGTAGATGGTTGATGTGGGCAGAATAGAAATGGAATAGGTGTTAAAATGATATGTTTCTTGTTTCTATTTTATAGTTGCTGTTTTGATTTATGGATTTGAACCCGCGAGGGCATTTTAGAAAGTCTTGATTTATATGTTGTTGTGTAACATTTTTCTACAGGTGAGTATACACTAGACCATTTTGTCGAGCATTTCCATGTAATGTAACGTTCTCACGAATGGTACAATATAAGCAAAAGCTCAATTTAAAAAAAATCATATCTATGTAATGTAACATTCTTGCGAATGCTCGACGCTGCGTTCGACGTAATGCTCAAGGCGAGTGAGCATTTACCTGTAACATTTCTTTCTACCTTGCTTTCATTGTAACGACCTGCTCTCGGCCCGCATCGCCCGCGCTCGTCTTTGCTCGATAAAACGTTACAACAATACGCCCGTTGGTTTTTAAAATCAGTTTGTAATAAAACATCGAGCGTCGCGTTCGAAGTACGGTTCGACAAAATTTTAAAACGGCGAATGCTCGATGTTCTGTAACAAGTAAAATGCTATAGTCTATACTCACCTTACGGCGAGCAAGATCAGACAGCAAGACTTATTTGCATCTCGTACCTATTTCTGAAAGCCTTAGTGCCATGTCCAGACATATTTTATTATTATGTTCAGCAATATATACGGGGAATGACAGCATCTTGAACAGTAAAGAGTCTGATACAGCTATGTTAGTACCACCTCAATATAAAAGCTCTTACAACAACTAACGGCTATACTCAAGTATTCTCGTTACAAGCCTGATTGATTCTCCTGAGTAGGTACTCAAGCAAAAACAAGACATGAAAAAGGGTAGTGCGTTTGATACAACCATCAAAACAAATTATATCAAAGCGAGAAAGTGCGATTCTTCGTCACGCGATCTCTAATGGCGTAATAAAGTTTAGGAGAAAGAAAACTTGGCAACGCCGCGGCAGCCGCGCGCTCTTTTGCGTATTTATTAACTCCGCCACTATAACAAGAGCCACAGCCCCTCATTCCTATTACAATTCTTTTGAAGATATCTTCAAAGTCGGCAATCGTTACGGCTCTATGTTAGTGGTTGTGTTGTGAAATCTGTTTGCGCTAAAGTCGTCACGCGCAGCCGCTGATGAGCCGTCGACGTGATATCACTCTCTCGAACGTGACTCTCGTTTTATTTGAGATCTTGCGCCTAAAGGTTAGTTTCACTAAATATATACCAAGGATTTTACAATGATTTTCCGCTGATTTGTATTCAGACGTCGCAGGTCATAAAAAGTTTAGTAATGTAAACATTATTTTGATAGCTACTAGGTAAGTACTAAATTTGCTTTCAAGCTAAACCTAAAATATGAACTCGAGTAAGCTGTCGTTCAAAGTTTGTTTTACACTCTTCATAAACTTTTTATTTGTTGTTTGTTGGGTTACCGGGAATTTATTACGATATAATTCTAACCATCTCGGTTGAGGCAGCATGCTACCCACTTTCAGGTTTTCTTCAATTAGGAGATTTAAGAGTAATTACGAAAATGAGAAATGGGAAAAGTTCATTCTTGTGGCCATCGAGTTTTGGCCATTTTTTTTATGAAGTCCGAAACGGCTGCCTCTTTTTTGTCATGAAAAATTAATTTCCCCTCTTAATTCTAAATACAAAAAGGTCTTTTGAAGTGAATTTGTTAATAAGTGAACATTGTTACTTACAATAAACTTGTTGTTTTTATAAAATGTTTAGTCAATTTTCATTTTCTAATTAGTCGTCACTAGCTTCAGCCCACGACTTCGTCTGGACTCGTCGTGGACTTCAGAATATGTCATTTACCGGGATAAAAAGTATCCTGTGTCAATCCAGGTTATCTTAACTAATATTATAAACGCGAAAATGAGTTTTTTTATTACGCTAAAACGGCTGAACGGATTTGGATGAAATTTGGCACATGGTTAGACCATGACCTGGGTTAGGATAAAGAATACTATTTATCATAATATTTGCACGGAATCGAGACTTATGCAAGTGAAACCGCGGGGCGCAGCTAGTAAATAAATATAGTAAAATTATAATTTCGTAATAAATTGTTTTCAAATAACTCTATTGGTTTATGCAGCGCACGCCAGTAAAGCTCTCAGTCATAGACTTGATTTTTGTCGATATCTTCAACAATCATCGTTATATATTATTAGAGCACACAAAACATTCATGAATTATACACCTAAACCTTCCTCATGAATCACTGATTGATTTAGATTTTTGATTTTTCAAGGCCTTTATAAACGATAAACGTTGACAAACGTTAAATTTTGACAAACGTTAAACGTTGACAAACGTTAAACGTTGATAAACTTTGTTACAAACCTGTTTACAAATCATCTTATTCTATTTTTACCCATACAAATCGTGATTTTTTTGTTCCATAGGCTATGTTTACTTTACAAACATTAAAAAATTTTCATTATTTAATTTTGCGTTGACATGACTTAAGAGCGTTTATCCTAAAACTGCGTACATTGGTTAAATCCGTATGAAAACTCGTTCAGGAGTTTTTGAGTTTATCGCGTCCAGACAGACAGACGCGGCCGGGGTTTGTTTTCTTATATGTTGTGATGAATAATAAGGAATGCTTATCTTGATTAAAAGTGTAATAAATATTTTATGTGACTGGCGGTTTTCATATTACCTGAGGTATTCGGCCTGCCAGAGAATAATGTATTACCTACGTTTTAGTTAATTAAGTCGGCCCCAACTTAAATTTTAAGCGTTCATTTCTATAATACCTCAGGGAATATGGGCCGACCCTATTAGCTATGTTTACAAACTAAACGATTTGATATTGAGACCCAAATAGCCCGAAAGCAAACACGTTACTGATTCTGTTTACACATAGGTAACTATTCGGATCTTTGGTTAGCTCTACTAATACGTCACACAGGTTAACGGATTAGGTAATTTATTAGTTTCTGAAGAAAGTAGAATATTAAGCAAATAGACTGCCCACTTAAATTTTAAATTATTAATATATGTATAAAGTATCCTAACAAAAAAAGCAGCCTTACTAAAAGAGAGTTTGTTTATTGGTTTTCACGGCTAAACGGCTGAAGCAATTTTGATCAAATTTGGTATGGGAATACTTTGAACCCTGGGGAAAGACATAGGCTACTTTATATCAAAATAACACGTGGGTGAAGCCGCGAACGGACGCTAGTTTCACATAAACCTACATGGGCACTTGAAATGTACTGGCACTTGAAGTTAGGTGCACGGTTCCAATTCGTCGCTTCCCATGGAGAAGAGCCGGGGAGGAACTCCACGGTTACTCTATTAAAAATATTTAACTTAATATTTGTCCATATTAATATATTCAAATCACAACTGCCATTCTTTGATAGTTGTATGAAATGGCTAGATAACACGGCAAATTGACGTAGTGTTTTAATTTGTTTAATAATTAATTTCCCTGACGGTACATACATAATCATCTTATTAAATTTCATCATCATCAGAGCTAAAACACAACTAGACGAAAGTACTTTCAGTCTAACCTATTAGGCACTGCACCGAAAATTATTAGAATAAGCACAAAAAAACACCAATTTTACTCCCAAGTGATAATGTAGACATTACTTGAAGCATTGAGTTATTTCAGTATTGAATCGCGGCACGAAATAATATATGCTTTTAGTCCTGCGCTACACTGATATTTATACCCCGAACGTTAGATTTGCAAATGGTTTCAACACTTTAATGCCGTTTGAGTATCGATTTGTCTCGTATTTATGTGAAGAGCGTATGTAGGGTTGGAACATATCTCTTAAGTAGGTGTCAGTGGTAGAATTTTTCACGTGAACTTTCAAAACTATATCTTCTTTTAACGGTCATTGCTTTCTTTACCATTCTTCGCTGATGACTTGGCCATAGACAGCAGTACCTATACCTTATAATCAATCTGCCTAGCCCTTCCCCAACTATGTTGGGGCGGCTTCCAATACCAGTATTTTACATGGAGCTACTATTGCCTATCACCATCCAGTAACTGGGTAAAACGATATCCCTTGGTATGGCTGGTTGTCAGAGTTTTGGGCTTCCTTTGGGTACCGTAACGACTGTCAAAGATCTACGGATGACAGCTTAGACCAACTGCATAAGAGTGTTTATTCTAAAAGTTGGCAGCATCGCAAATAGCTGTCAAACGTTTACTCTTTTGATCAATTTGGCAACATTACTGTATAGAAATATGAAACGTGGCTAACTAGTGAACTAAAATGTTGATTATGAAACGCAATAATTAATATCGTACCACCGAATATTTAGTTTTAGATGTAAAAAAAAGAATTTGGAAACTTTCTAAATGCTTTTTACACCTAAAACGGTTACAACATCAATGTTTTAATTGCAATACATTATTTATATTCTAGTTCGCTAGTTAGCCACGTTTCTTATTTCCATACAGTAATATTGAGTGGTGGGCCAGTGGTAACGACTCCGTATCAAAGTTCGAACCCAAGCAGGCGCTTTACTTTTTGTAAATAATTTCATCACCACTGCTCTCAAAACGGTGAAGGAAAACATCGTGAGGAAACCGACATGTCTTAGAACCAAAAATTCGAAGACATGTGACATCTACCAACCCGCACTGGGCCCGCGTGGTAGATTACGGCCCACTCCCTCTCACAGAGAGGAGGCCCGTGTCCCAGCAGTGGGAACATTAATAGGCTGATGATGAATATTGCCAAATTAATCACAACAGCGTAATATTTGACATCTATTTGCGACGTTGCCCACTTTCATAATAAATGCTCTTAATGTGTTTCCCGAGACACGGAGTTCAATATATAATGGATGCTCGTGCGCCTGTTATCATTTAGCCACGAATCGGTCATAAGTACATACCATATAATATTGTATGGAAAAGAGTGTAGTGTCAATCTGTCTGAAGGGTGATAAAAGGAATGGTAGTACCTATATCGTACTTGTAGAAAAAAAGGGTGCCTCCACGGCCCACCCACGGCTGGAAGGAGGGTAGCCTTTTCTTAAACAGGATCTACACGGTACTAGATTTATAACCTGTAACCATTTTACCGTACTAAGCAAATTGAGTCTTTAATAAAAAATAACTAAAAGGCTTCCAATTACAGCTCTCTTAAAATTAAAAAGGTCGTAATTAACTAAATGTAGCAGCGTGAGGCACTCATTATAAATATAAAAACAACCTCTCTAAGGGTCTTCCTTCGCTTTAATATTTAAATTAAGTTCATAAAATCATAACGTTCAGGGCTGTGTTCCCTGTAGAGATAGGCAAGGCGTGTTTTTGTCTAGAAATGCTAGATGGTGTTGGACAGAGACCAGAGGACCTAGACATAGTAAAATGTTATCAGCGAAAACGATGTTGTAAAAGTCCAAAATGCATTTACTGTCTCACTGGAGGGCGAAACCCTCTTCTCATACAGAGAAGGCACGAGCATTGATCACCACCCTTGCTCAAGACGGGATGGCGATTTCAGACTTTTATTAACAATAAGTCCAGGTTTCCTCACGATGGTTTCCTTCACCGATGTCAGTAATGTCCAAGATAAACTCAGAAAGTACGAATAAATTTAAAAAGTCACATTGGTACTTGCCCGGATTTTAACCCACAACCTCGTGCATGAGAGACGAGGGGACCACTGGGCCATCACGACAGGATTGACGAAAGCTGCGGAAAAACTTCTGTCAATCTTATTGAAAGTGGTTATTAGAAATACGAAACGATTTGGAAGTTCAGCTGGTTAAAATCATCATCATCATCAGCCTATAGCCCAGTGATGGATCGCTCAGTGTATCTGTTATTACTTAGCCACGAGCTCCTCACATAAAAAAGAAACCGATGGACAAAATAAAACATAAACCTCCCAAAAAATTTGGAAGAAATAAACTGAAAGGTCATTAATTTTTCTTTCCGTGGGAATCCTCTTGCAGGTTTTATACACCTCCTTGTTTATGAAAGTGATATTAGTAGGTAGTCAATAAAAAGCCTATATTCGCAGCAGTAAACTGTAACCCCGGGTCCACACTCTCGCAAATGCGTCTCATGTAGTCCCTTGCATGAGCCGCGGCAAACGGAGGCTACATGAGTGCTACCCATCCACACTCTCGTTTTATTCAGCTGTCCGTCACGCCTCGCGCCTTGCGTAGGGACACAAGCCTTGACGTTGAAGTTTTGAAAAAACACCGAGCGAAGCGCACGAGAGACGACGAGAGGAGGCGAGGGCGCCAACCACTATCGTGCTTGCTTCACCTCGACTTGCATCCTGAAGAGTGTGGATCTAGAGTAAAAGACAGACAGTAAAAAACAAATATTATTTTACGTGAAAGTGTTTTAATAAAAACTTTTTTAATTTCACGACGAGAAAATCCGTTATTGAGTTACTATTTTTGATTTCCAAATAAGAACTTTACGATATGAGTGGTAGATAAACAGGCTCTTAGGCTGCCTGTCCCACTGCTTGTCGAACAAGCGTCTACTATTTTCTCGCTATAGAAACGTATCGTTAGTCTCGTTCTTTTCGTGTGGTTAGTAACTAACCTGGTTTCAGAGTTTTAAAGCCACCCATTGGCCTCTGAATTGGCTTCAGGTGCCGTCGAGAAACATCTCTCAGGCATGCCGGTTTCCTCACGATGTTTTCCGTCACCGTTTTTGAAGCAAGTGATATTTATACAATACGCACATGAACCCGCCTTGGATTCGAACTCGAAACCTATGGCTTGGCAGTCCGACGATCACACCACTAGGTTATCAATGCTCAACACGCGGTATCGTCATTAAAAGAGATAAATATATTAATAGTTGATCGCTGACTGTTCACACCACTCCGGCGAGAACTCTGTCAAACAAACAACTCGTTTTTAATTGCTAGCTCTACTCACTTCTCCCTAATGGCCGGCTGTGTGACAGGTGCCTAACTCTCATTAGGTATTATGTGCAATCTCCATAAATGTGGATGTGGTAACAGCCCACTAGTAGTGTTGTAACAATGGGTTTTACAATTTTACACCTACGCTTACATTACCAAAGAAAGACGACGAAGACAAAGAAGACCAAAAACGACAAACGTTAGGCAGTCGCCCATGTAATATTACAATGGCTGCTACATACAGTGCCGGCGGCATGGCCGTCGGCTTTTGCCGTGCGGCACGTGCCTCCGGCTTTTGCGCCTTCATTTTGTTTGGGTTACATTCTGCGACTTTGTGCGGCATGGCCGGCGGCAAGGCCGGCGGGCAGTGCCGGCGGCCATGCCACCAGCACTGTGTGTAGCAGCCATAATACTGGTATTCAGCTGCATCCGGTTAGACTGGAAGCCGACCCCAACCCCAATATAGTTGGGAAAACGCTAGGCAGATGATGATTGTTAGGAATTGAACCCAACACAACACCTTGCACGCGGTCTGCACGCGCAGGCATCGTGGCCAGCGAGTCATCGGTATAACTAAGGCGCGGTACGACTGCGACACGGCTCGGGTCGATGACCACTCGCTTCCACGGACTCCACCACGACGGACGATTCTCCTCTCTAATTTAATAGGTATTTAATTGTTTGTCGCGGTGGAGTCCGTGGAAGCTAGTGGTCATCGGCCCGAGCCGTGTCGCCGTCGATCGATTCCCAACAAAGATGACTTACGTTACTAAAGAAACTTTAATATTCACGTATCGTGTAACAGAAGTTCTGGTCGAGATAACGGTGATGGACAGACAAAGGTTAGACAACAAAGCAAGATTAATAGAGCCACTAGAAGACCTAGAATCGCTAAAACGACATAAATTATGCATAGAAAAGGTAACCCTTTTTCATCCCTTAAAACTTAGGTTATGTGTGAATATTATATTCGGAAGGATACAGAGCTTACGTTGGAAGAACATCACAAGAAATTATTAATATTCTATTAGATATCACCGAGTTAAGTACGTGTTTCATTTTAAAATGATATCGTGTAGGTGAAGGTTATTTTCCTAAGCTTATGTAAGGAATATATCGGTTTTTATTAATAACGTTGCCGTTGTGTTATCGGTAAATAATCACATCTCTAAGTACAGCTCGATTCAAAGTTAATGGCGGCTCGGAAGTTAGCTGTTCGCTGCGCATTACCCCACCCCTCACCCCCGCTGACCCATGAATTTGTTACTGCGCAGTGACTCGCCTCATGTTCCGAGCCGCCATTAAGTTTGAGGGCTGTATCTATTTTTAGTATGCCATAGGCTGGAAAACGTGTCTATGGTCTACAACCATAATGGTACCACCCCAAGAATTGGTGTGACAATTTTACACCTACGCTTACGTTACCAAAGAAAGACGATGAAGACAAAGAAGACCAAAAACGAAAAACGTTAGGCAGTCGCCCATGTAATATTACAATGGCTGCTACATACAGTGCCGGCGGCATGGCCGTCGGCTTTTGCCGTGCGGCACGTGCCTCCGGCTTTTGCGCCTACATTTTGTTTGGGTTACTTTCTGCGGCTTTGTGCGGCATGGCCGGCGGCAAGGCCGGCGGGCAGTGCCGGCGGCCATGCCACCAGCACTGTGTGTAGCAGCCATAATACTGGTATTCAGCTGCATCCGGTTAGACTGGAAGCCGACCCCAACCCCAATATAGTTGGGAAAAGGCTTGGCAGATGATGATTGTTAGGAATTGAACCCAACACAACACCTTGCACGCGGTCTGCACGCGCAGGCATCGTGGCCAGCGAGTCATCGGTATAACTAAGGCGCGGTGCGACTGCGACACGGCTCGGGTCGATGACCACTCGCTTCCACGGACTCCACCACGACGGACGATTCTCCTCTCTAATTTAATATTTAATTGTTTGTCGCGGTGGAGTCCGTGGAAGCTAGTGGTCATTGGCCCGAGCCGTGTCGCCGTCGATCGATTTCCAACAAAGATGACTTACGTTACCAAAGAAACTTTAATATTCACGTATCGTGTAACAGAAGTTCTGGTCGAGATAACGGTGATGGACGGACAAAGGTTAGACAACAAAGCAAGATTAATAGAGCCACTAGAAGACCTAGAATCGCTAAAACGACATAAATTATGCATAGAAAAGGTAACCCTTTTTCATCTCTTAAAACTTAGGTTATGTGTGAATATTATATTCGGAAGGATACAGAGCTTACGTTGGAAAAACATCACAAGAAATTATTAATATTCTATTAGATATCACCGAGTTAAGTACGTGTTTCATTTTAAAATGATATCGTGTAGGTGAAGGTTATTTTCATAAGCTTATGTAAGGAATATATCGGTTTTATTAATAACGTTGTGTTATCGGTAAATAATCACATCTCTAAGTACAGCTCGATTCAAAGTTAATGGCGGCTCGGAAGTTAGCTGTTCCCCCACCCCTCACACCCGCTGACCCATGAATTTGTTACTACGCAGCGACTCGCCTCATGTTCCGAGCCGCCATTAACTTTAAGGGCTGTATCTATTTTTAGTATGCCATAGGCTGGAAAACGTGTCTATGGTCTACAACCATAATGGTACCACCCCAAGAATTGGTGTGACAATGCGGTAACAACTTTAATAAATAGGTATAGGTAGTATTTTCTTGAAAACAAATATTCTATCTGGTTTGAATGACAATTACGGAGACTGAAATACAACTTCAATAAAATAAATTATATTTCTTACACAAAAGGTAGTCCCAAGGGGAAACCGTGGCCCCTGGCATGGCAAGGGAAGGAACACGGGTGGGTTTTAGTCAGTAAAAGTCTGACACGCCCTTCCGCTCCGCCCAGAGCGGGAGAAGTCATTGGATGATTTCCCACCCAAAAAAAAAAAAAAAAAAAAAGTAAGTCATTTCATGAAACCCCACAAAATACTAAGCGTATTTTAATTAGAATAGTATTCCCACGAAAGATATAAATGCCATTTGATAGATATTACTGCAAAATACGTACCCATCTATAGACGCAAAAAGCAATTTATAATAGTGACCAAAAGTGCACAGTAACAGGCAGCATTACTGAAAATTGCATCCTAGACATTCAGCTTCATGATAAATGGTTCCGTCTGTCTTTAAGAATGTAGCCAGACGGTTAAACTATGGAAGGGACAAGTCATCCATCGTAATAATGTGACGTATCTACCTATTCATTCCGCTTTAAAGCGCTTTTGATGGAAAAGTGCAGTTTTATTTCGTACTGGCTGGTGCGGTTTTTGCATTTGAAAATAGCATAACTACAAAAGTTGTGTAATCGCATGAAGCAAATATGGTCATAAACGACTTTATGAAGGTAACATGTATTCTTTAATGTATAATCAAAGCACAAACAAAATAGAGACACTTATTCTTAAAGACCACAAACAGCACGTTCAGCAGCCAATTACGAGCACGATGCCATCGAAGCGTAGATTCATCACCTGCTTTCTTCAGCGCTACAAAAAATAAGAAACAACTACTATAATAGCGAAGCGAACTTTTTCTTTCATAACGATTTCACACAAACTTCGTTGGAATAAATATCACGAATATTTTATTATAATTTTCTCGCTGCATATTTCATGAGACCTTATTGCGACGCAATTACGTGAGGCTATCAATTAAGTACATTAGTCTGCCGAAAACACATGTAACGTTGCTGTTGTTAAAAAAAACGGGTCACAAAACACAAGCTGCGCTGCAACCACATTAATAATTTATCAGCCGCATGACGGCTGTTTGCTAATAAAGCGTGGATTCGCGCTGGAAATATTAATAAAAGCAGCTTGCAGCCGGAACTCGGACGGTCGGAACCGGCGCGCGCCGCGCACGTCCAATGACAAATGACCAGCTGAAACTTTCATTTAGTTTACCATTTGAATTAAGCGACCAAAAATCATTATTTAGGATATCCGATTTTTGACATTTCATTTAAACAGTTATTACCATCAGTACCTAGGCGACCGAGCTCTACTCGGGTGAAAATAGAGAAAATGAATTTTCCCAGAAATTAGACTTACCTAGATCGATTTTTTGCCCCCGTAAACCGTAAAATATTACAAATTCATCGAAATCGTTAGAGCCGTTTTCGAGAATGTGATTATTAGAAACATTTAAAAGGTGTTCCTTTTGATATCCCATAAATCTAAGATATTATTAAGACCATGTTAAAGAATCAGACATGGCATATTTTTTTATCTTAACATTTGACTCTCGATATGTGCATCTAAGTTTCAAACCAATCACTCATATTGAAAGCCAAGAAAATGCGATGTAGTCATACTTTCACGCTAAAACGGCTAAATGGATTTGGATGAAATTTGGCACATGGGTAGACCATGACCAGGATAAGGACATAGGATACTTTTAATCCCGATATTCCCACGGGATCAAGACATATGCGGGTAAAACCGCGGGGCGCAGCTAGTGAGTAGTACTTAGATTCCGCACATGTCCAGCAATGGTCGTCTTTTGGCTGAAATGATGATGATGAACGTAGAATCCATAGAAGAAGCCGTTTTGAACCGACTTTCACGTAGAGTGTTCTTAATGACTTAGAAATACGAACAATATTCCCTGAATTCAGGCTTTGCTATGAACCCCCGCAGTGCCCCAAAACTATTAGGTACACGTTGAATGTAGCATAAACGGTGCCTAAATTCGGCCAACACTGCCTTTTAAACGTAATATCGATCGTATTTAATGGCCGATGTTCGGTAAACGTATATTAATGAATAAATGAAATCGAACGCATCTCACAGTCTCTTTGTATCTGCCATCAACTAACACAGACACGCCATTAAATTCGAATGTTCAATATTAGCTCTGAAAACCATTTCAAGCCACGATAAGTATCCCATTTCGTACTAATGATTCTTACTGCTGGTAAGTACTAATAATGTCGATATTATCGACAGTTCTCTCTACTCTAGGTATTAGTAGTCGGAAACTATTCAAAGCAGCTTAGATGTCTGAATGTTAGTAGGACATTGTTTTAAAAATACAGGATGAAATTGAATTCATGCGACAACTCTTAAGGGGTCATTTTACTCATCATTATGAACAACTTTCACTATGGGACCAACCCTGAAATCGCGAAAAAAAAAACAGCTGTTCCCTACATTTATGTTTGCATAGCTCGTCAAAATGTAGGGAACAGCTGTTTTTTTTTTCGCGATTTCAGGGTTGGTCCCATAGTGAAAGTTGTTCATAATGATGAGTACAATGACCCCTTAAGAGTTGTCGCATGAGTTCAATTTCATCATGTATAGAGTTGTTAAAACCACCTGGTAATTTTTTAATGGTATGTAGGACAAATTCTCTCGTCATTTTTAAAGCTTGATTTTGTCACTTAGTTTGCAACAATACGGAGCTTTTGGTATCCAGTCTACGCTGCTGGAGGTACATCGATTGACGAATTTAATTAAGGCAGGCACGCGGTATCCGTCGGATAAACTGAAATAAGCTGCTGGTTGCTGTACAATATATTGGATGTGGTAATTATACAAGTAGGGAACATCTAATTTTACTAATTTTATAACTATCCTGTATCTTCTCTTAAAACGGAAGAAAAATTCCACTTTTTGTATATGGGCATTACTTCAAGTTCTATGACCCAATCCCCTGTGGACGTCTGGAATTTAAATCATAATTTCAACTGAGAAAATATCCATAAACGCAAATAAGGCACGGTAATGTATTTTTTTTCTTTTCTTCTGTAATCATAAATGTTTTCGGCACATGTATTTATGAATTTTAAAATATCACGTCTACACCCAATCTAAGGTAGTACGAAATCTTATTAATATTTCATATTCCTGAACATTTTAATATTTCACATCGTGATCTTTTCCCTTGAGACAGTTATAACCTAAAATTCTGCAGAGCGTTGACACCGCTTAGCGCCTTCGGCGAAAACACACAAAGCTCCTTCGGGCTTATCCCCAAGATTATTGATGCCTAAAAGAAATCACTTAAATCCATACAAAACACCTACCTATCCTGCCCTACTCATATACTATCTTATACATATTACTGATCCTTTATCACACCTTACTGCAGTACAGTCAACACATCAGTGGTAGGTAACAATTTGCAATTGTCAGCACTTTTTTGTCGTAGCAGTAAGTGTGATTTTGATAGTGCTGACAGGAGGCTGACACGAATCAATTACTTTAGACCATTCAACTAAACGGCGTGTGGTTGGAAAAGTCTATACCTAGCAGTGAACCGCTACAAGCTGATGATGATGATAAAAAGGGTGCATTCTGAAAGTTGGCAACGTCGCAAATTGCTGTCAAATATGTTGTTGAATTGAATTTCATCTTTCTGAATTGGTTTGGTGGGTTCGGCGTCCGCAAAATTTCTAGTGTAAAGAGTAAAGGAGTAAGCTTTTACTCCTTTCCTCGCTACACAGTACCGAAAAGTTCACCACAAGTTAGCCCCTTCTCACGTCGACTCTGAAGGACCGTGTTTCACCCTGTGAACGCCTGGAAAGTGCCTTGTCCGGATACGGTTCAGACCCGAAAACCCATTTTCCCAGGGACAGTGGAATGAACCGCTCTGCAGATTTGTAGGGGTAACCACATTAATACGTCGACCAATACTGGTGAGCGTGTCCGCCTGCTGGCTTTGGGAGTATGGAAGTCAGGCCTCTGGCTACAGGCGCTACCATCACCCAACATAGGCACTATCCTGGGTGACATCACTTTCCGACTCCCTACAAGTCTGTTTGGGCGATGCTTGCAGGGCTGCTCATCGCTCGCAGTGCGGTGAAGCAGTAGACCGCCTCGGACACAATGGCCTACCCTGCAGCAAAAGCGCTGGTCGGTTGGCAGGGCCAGCATTAATGACATCATGCGTCGGGCTCTTATCACCGGAGTGTCAGCTGTTTCAAAACCCAATGGCTTGGCACGCGACGATATTCAATACTCAATTCTTTATTGCATTCCATTATGTATTACATAGATGGTATAACAAAGTAAAAGACCAATATGGACCCTGTCGGGTACAGCAAAACTAGGAGAGGAAGAGGGCTAAGTAACAGTTTAAGCAATTCAAAATTCGATGAGAGAGGGCAGATGGAATGACCATAATGCCTTAGTCTTCTTGGTTACCTTCATTAAATTATGTAGAGTAACAAATCTTCACGGCTATATTGATTTTGATGCGTATTGACATAATTAAATAAATCGTTTCTTACACGTAACATTCCAACACTCGAAGAGATCCAGATATTTACGTTCAGCCTGAAAACTTAACTTTTCAAAACGCTATAAAAGCCGTAGGTTTAAATATTCGTCGCGATATTTCAGTAGATATTGCGAGCCATACTGATTTATCATTCGCGTGATGGTCCACATGGCAAGGCGCTGTCTCTACTGGAAAATATATGGCGTCTTTGAAGCGCAGAAAGATGGGTAATTTCATTGAATTTATGAACGTATCACCGTTGATATCGCGACGTTGAAAATTTGTTCATAAAATTGTGATAAACATCGTATTTAATGTTGACTACAGTTAGTTATGTGCATATTATGTTGACAGAAGATGAAATATGCTACAACAATACCTAATGTTACTGTGTAATATGTTTTTAAACGAAATCAATCTGCCTAGCCTTTTCCCAACTATGTTGGGGTCAGCTTCCAGTCTAACTAACCGGATGCAGCTGAAACCAGTATTTTACATGGAACGACTGCCTATCTAACCTCCACAACCCAGTAACTGCTGGGTAATATGATACCCCTTGGTATGAATGGTTGTCAAACTTTCGGGTTTCTGACGACTCGTAACGACTGTCAAAAATCCACGATGATAGCCGGGACCAACGACGTGATTTCCGAGGCACGGAGGAGTCTCGGTATGTAAAGATGATCAACCATTCACGGACCGACCGCGGTAGCTTAACTTGATTGATCGACCCGTGCGGCTGTTATTATTTAGCCACGAGCCCCTCAATTTACAGAATTAAATATCATTTATAATAATTTATCATTTACGTCCACAGTAAAGTTTATCTAGTAGTTTTTATATTTCAGTTAACAAAATCCATATTTCTCCGACATAATATTAATAATTATCATATGTTTTCGTCCTACCAACCCGGATAACATACTTTCTAATTAAATATCATACGGAAATCTCATTATCCTTAATCAATGCGTTAGCTTCGATTATCTGCGAGACACAAATGCCTAATGTCTGATATTAACACATAATCCCATCGCTACACTACATAATGTTATTAATATCCAACAAATATAATAACTAATAATAGCTATAATACAAAGTACCTGCTAATTGATTCACTTTGATTAAATGGTGCAGTAATTATAAGTTAATGTAATAACTAATAGTAATTATAGGTTGAGATCACGAGATGATAATGTGCGCTTTTATAATTTCTAACGTGGTGAATGTGGCGTCTACTATAACACAGAGAAGTAAAATGTATGGAAATATATGAAGACGCTATTAAAGGAGATGGGAAATTCTGGGCCCAGCAGTTAACTAGTTGATATGTGTATTAAAAGAACCGTTATATTTTTCTAAAGGAAATCACAAAATACAGTACCATGTTTCTATCTAAGAACTGAGATAATCGATTAAATACATACCTGAATTCTTAACCGATAATGAATAAATCGGTAAAATATCAGAATAATGTATGACAATCGAGTTACAAGTGCTTATCAATAGTTTCGTGGAATCGATTCATAGCGATTCGAGATCCTTTAATTTTTCTTCAGTTGACAAGAAAAATCACCGACTGACAGATGACAGGCAGAAAAAAAACCGGCATTCATTCGCACGTATTTTCCATGTTTTATTATATAAACCCACGGCCTTTGCATATTATAAAGGACTATTCGACGGATCATCTTTGAATTACCTGGCTCACTACTTTGGGCAACTGATATTGACGACATGGATCGCCGTTTGAATTGTACCAAGCGACGGGTCGCAGTAACTTTATTGGCAGAAGAGTCTTGGACGATGAGGCGATTTTATCAGTTATTCGTCAGTGTTGTGCATCTCAGCCTGTAACTACCTATTCAAATCGAGCTTTTAGCCTATCAAGCGAACAAAACCAAACTTATGTACCTACTGTTTACGGTCTCCAGCGTCATGTCTGTCGGCTGTATTTTTGTTGGATAGCATAATGTTGAAACAATACTTACTTAGCTTATTAGTTGATTAGTTAGCCATACGAATCTATGGAATTTGACCGTCTCACCCATTTGACCGTCTCACTCATAAAAAAGGTGTAGGTAACCTTGCAAGTCCCGATGGTACCGATTTGGTCCCGGGCTTTGGTGCTTTGAGGTATTGACAGACTGCTTCTAAGTGCCGATATTGGATGTAGAGACTGGTCTTCCACTGTAGCGACTGTCTAGGGCGTGCCAAACGTGGCAGATCTTCGACACGTCACACATCTCGAGGCTCTACTTGCACTTCATGAATAAAACCATTACACAACCGAAGCCATTAAAAATATTTCGAAAATAATATAAAAAAACTACAATGTTGCAATGTAACCTCACTTTTACTATACTTCATATAACTTGACTCCTGGATAGCCAAATTTCATGAAATTTTCAGTGAGGCGTTGTTATTATATTCTCTTACGAATAAGGCTAGTTTGATTGAGTTAACACCTGGGCCCAGGATACTATGGAGTCGTTCCCTTCTCCTTTCCGTTCGCAATAACGTTATAACGTGTATTTCTATACATTTTATGGACGTGGCCGTCCACGAAAATATCGTCATGTTATAAATGGTAAAAGCGCACAATGAATGATAAACTTTTATTTTACACGTTCCAATTTGGTTGATTCGTCCAATTTGCAAGGCATGAGTGAACCATGTATTATTATTTTTATAAGTTTAAGATAAGTGTCACTGTAATAGAATTACAGAAAATATTAATTCGATTAGTCTCTCTTAAGTGTCAGAAAACATTGGAGTTTGAAGAAAACTTGGGCACTAATCATTATTAATAACTTTGTGAAGTTATATTAGAATTCTGTTATATTATTAGGAATGTATAACCTTTCCAAACTTTTGGTATTATCATTAATTTTGTATGAGAGAAATATAGGTAATTATAAACTATCTGTTCCCTGCGTATTAAATTAAAAATTTGGACTATAATTATAATTTTTATTAGTTATTGTTTATGGCAGTTTGTTAGTAACGTGAAAAGTAAACAATTACCCTTCCATCCATAGCGTCCATTATTAATACCCATAACCTACCTATTACTAGATTTTAAATAATATCCAGTGGATATGACGGATATCCATTAGATATTACCTAAATCAAGTCACCAGAGGTGTATTTCACGTATCTTATGTTACTCGAATCATGAATAGAGATTTCCAACAGACGAGTGTACAAGTGTTCCCGAAAATAGAGCGATTACCGCAGCTGCAGGAAAATGGCCGACTGAGTTTACGCTAAAACGGTAATACAAAAGCAATATCCAACACTTCTAGTGGCACCCACAACAAAAGCAGGATATTTTGTAAACATTTTACTGCGTCCCAGTCTGTGACGATATTGTGGACGCTGTCGTTGCAAAATGGCAGTTTTTACTGCCTTCCACAAGACCGTTCGGTAACGTTACATCTCGCCATAGTTGTCGTTATACAGAGAAATGTTCTTTAAAAGTAAGACTTTTTTTACTCACACACTTTTTGCCTTCCTTCTCAAGAAATTGTTAAAATACTTCTGTAGTTTTAAAAGCAAACGATGAATTAGGACGCTGAAGCGGAAATAAAGTTTGTTTAAAATATTTTACGCGATCTGATTTTCATAAAAGTGTTGTTCTTTTTACGATCAATCTTTTAAAGAGCAGTTTTTCAGCAGAAGTCTTTAGCTATTTAGTTTCGCAAACTAAGTATAACATAAGGAATGGAAAAAGCAAAATGATGTTTTGAATGTTGGTAGGCGAGCTTTCACACTTTGCCGCCTCTAGGCGCTCGTTAAGGTGACAAAACATCGTTTTTAGTTCCCTCTAACGCACGCTATCTCTGGCAAAACTGCAATTTTCTCACTTAGGGCCCTTGGCTATTTGCAAAACGTGTGAAACTTGCCCACTAAAGTTGCACTACAGTTGAATTTTGTTTATGTTTATAGTATGTTAAATTATGCGGGCATTAAAGCTGTGTGACATAACATTAATAATTTGGGGCTTATGATATTTTATTTAGAACACATTTTGCACATGAATTTTCTTGATGAAAGAATGTAGGAGTATTAGGTTTGGGTTCGAGATGAGATCTTTCGACCGTGACAAAATAGGTTGTGATGATCCGATGCTCCCTATTTCGATCCCGAATATTTTGCTATTCTCGTGACAAAATTATCAGGGTGTGTAACAAAATAATCTTCGAACTAGCGTGCTTTTAGTTTGGTTTTAAGATTGATATTACGTTAGTGCGATGTTTGCTATAATGCGATAATATTATGAACGGTGTTGAATACAAAGTATGTCGTGTTTGATGAAATTACCTAAAATTATTTTTTATTTGCATATCTTATGTGTCGAAACAAACATAGAAGAAGAAGAAGAATAAATCTCAAAAATATACAGACCACAGAAGGGAAGAACTTACAAGCAGAATTCCGTATGGATAATTTTTATTGGTCTGTTGGTTACTACAAAGAAAAGCCACTCTAACCTAGGTTTTACGACCACGAAACCACGACAGTAATGATGAGCTACAATGTTGATAAATAACATGCCTACAAACAATCTATTTAAAAATTCATACATGAATTCGTGTCGGCGCAATAGTCTCAAACAAAATCGCGAGCGCAAGCGGTCTACATAGTTACTATCACTTGGTAAAGTTATTCGTGTCACTTCACATTTCAGAAGTTGAACCGCGAATAACGGTACAAGTTGAAGTGGTTAGTTGACACTTTGTTGCACAAGGTCCTAGCGAGGTGCAACTGCTGGCGACAGTATCGTGGGCAACTTTGTGTGACGTCCGATAAGCCGCCTACATACCGGCGCTAACTAATGGTGACGTCACACTCATCAGTTAGGCACGATGGCGCGATGCTTTTGTTGCAGGCAACTAGGGTAGGACTTCGTCTGTGGTTTGTGACCTCGTTCTATATAGGAGAGATAGTTTGGTATAGAAACGGGTAAAGTTTCTAAGAGTCGATATCTTTTAAAGTTTTCTATAGATGGTGTTACTAAAATAGGTCATAGAGATAGTGTTGATTGTTGTAGTTATGGGATTTACGATTTTCTTCAAGTTGAAGTGGTTCTTTCATAATTTGAAGTGCTTAGCTGAAACTTTACTGCAAGGTCCTAGTGAAGTACAACTGCTGGCGACAGTATCGTGGGCAACATTGTGTGACGTCCGATAAGCCGCCTACATTTCGGCGTAAACGAATGCTGGCCTCACACTCATCAGGTAGGCACGATGGCTCGGTGCTTTTGTTTTTGCAGGTAACTTGGATAGGACTTCGTCTGTGGTTTGTGGCCTTGTTCTATACAACGTGAAATTTGAATCACAGTTTTGCTAGAACAAACGTTGTTCAGACCATGGTCTACTACCATTCTATAACAATCAATTAAAAAAAAAACGTCAATGGTATTTAAAAAAAAACACAAAAAGACTGATTTATTTATTAAAATTTCGGCCCGCATTGGCCGGACATCCTTGTAGTCCACGTGGACTCCTCATAACTCTTTTGAATGCCATATTGCTACCGCGATGAGTCCTTAGATGTTACGATTACTGTTTGAACACGTTTGAGCAACATAAGACTTATTTGAGAACGCCTAGTTTAGTTTGTGTTAATAACATATTGGATGCTATAGAATGATAGTAGACCATGGTCTGAACAACGTTTGTTCTAGCAAAACTGTGATTCAAATTTCACGTTGTATAGGTGAGATAGTTTAGTATAGAAACGGGTAAAGTTTCTAAGAGTCGATATCTTTTAAAGTTTTCTATAGATGGTGTTACTAAAATAGGTCATAGAGATAGTGTTGATTGTGCATAGTTATAGGATTTACGATTTTCTTCCAGTTGAAGTGGTTTTTCATAATTTGAAGTGCTTAGCTGAAACTTTACTGCATAAGGTCCTAGTGAGGTGCAACTGCTGGCGACAGTATCGTGGGCAACATTGTGTGACGTCCGATAAGCCACCTACATATCGGTGTAAACTAATGCTGGCCTCACACTCATCAGGTAGGCACGATGGCACGGTGCTTTTGTTTTTGCCGGTAACTAGGGTACCTACTGAAAACTTGGTCTGTGGTATGTGGCCTTGTTCTATATAGATGAGATAGTTGCGTATACAATCGGGTAAAGTCTCTAAGAGTCGATGTCTTTTAAAGTTTTCTTAAGGTGGTGACGTCCTTGTCATAGGATTTACGCGGAATAAATAAAGGAAAATAATTAACTGAACCTCCAATAACTTCTTGAATTGAATGATGCACACCTTTTTGCACGACTCGTAATGCGAAGCATTAGAGTGTGCTCTACGATCGAAATATATTTTTTGCCCCATTTCTGCAACTGTTATTATTGGTACACTCCTGCTAGTACACAGAACCTACTTAATTTATATGCCATTGTATAGATGATTAAATGGAGATTAATACTGTACTTTTTACCAATTGATTTAATGCAAGAGAAATGAAAAAAACATCAAAATAGTTGAAAAAATATTCCTGTCCGTCAATTTATGAAGCTTGAAAACATTGTAGCATGCGATAAAATCAATTAATTGAGTAAATTTTTTTTTAATACATTGGTTTCGGCCATAAAAGGAACCCTATTGAAAATGGCTCTTTTATTCAAAGTAGTTTAATTATAATTAATAAAATACTAACTAAAATATAATATCTTTATCTAAATATTTCCAACCTTGACTTATCATGTTGCCTAGCAACCCACAACGTAAATATCTAAATAAATAGTCTTTGACATTACGTAAGGATTGCGAGGTTAGAAATTTACCCATATTGATGGGTAAAACAGCAGTCAAAACATACTTCGTGAAAAGTGATAAATTGTTAATTTTTGTTAGAAACTATGTTTTGAATTTCTTTTTCATTTATGAATGTGTGTTATGAGGCGTGCACTTTTGGAATTTCCAAACAATTTTCATAATTCAGCCTCTTTTTACTTCATGCCTTTTCTCACAGTTGGTCGCACCCTGACCAGATGGGTTAGGTTAGTTTGAAACTGTGACCAACCACTCGGGAGCCGAATTAGTCGCAATAACTAAACTAAGTGTAACCCACGAAATGGTAGGTGCCGTGCTAAAGTTAATTTATCAGGTATTGGGAAAGAAACAATTAAACAATTACCTTTTACACATTACAAAGTTTATTGTATTATCAACAAGGTACACACAATTGTGGCAAGCCACTAAACTATAATAACCTTCCCAACCTTAATTAAAATGGTAACTGCCCCGACACGCTCTGTCTCCGTAACAACGCGTGTCGGAGGAGATACAAACATGAGACTATAATTATAAGAACTCAAGGTCGCTTGTTAGGATCCGTGAGATGAACGTTAATAACCTTTAGCTCAATCGTATGTAAATGACCTATATGGTTGTGCTCCTATAAGAAATATAACACTTGGGGCAAAGCACCCAGAGACACAACCTAACACATTGCCTTTACAACAACTGGTCTTATAAACTAATATTCTGAAGAGACCTTATCAAAATGGTCACATGTATATTCTCTCTCTCTGGTTCTACTACAATTAAATGTTAGGTAGTAGTATGACTTCAGTTTATAACTCCCTCTCAGTTTCTGAATTAACCTCTCACTCAGTTTGTTAAATGAACCTCTAGACTCAGTTTGTTAAATGAACCTCTAGACTCAGTCTGTGGAATCAAGACCCTTGGCATGGAACAACAGAGAAAACTCTGTGTTCCCACGAACGCGTGGCCTACGGGTCGACCGTAAGGATGATGATGCAGAATCGTACCTGGATGCGGCGAGACTTTCCTGCACGAGGAACCAGATAGGTGTAAGGCCTTCCAATAGAAAGACGACCACACTGCCCATCGAACTCGTTGGGTCAAACCTCTTAACTGCCAACAGCTCGTGGTCAAACCGTCACACGGCCCAACAGTAGTCGGGACTCGGCAAATTCACGAGACCACGGAATAGCACCAGGAGCATCACGTCTCCACACGTTCGTATCAGTTTCAGGCTAGCCTAAAAAGCCAGACAGGTTCAGCTACAACTGAAACAACGACACAGATATATTCCAATTAGATTATTGATCGGACACATCAGACGATCATCACTGAACCGGTGCCCGTCCAATAACATACCTGTTCAATCACCATCATCGCGTAGCTTCACCAGGATCCGAGGATCAAAGTCGTCGTTGCAGACGCCGTATCAAAGAACGCTATTGTTTTGGAAGCTTCGAGAAGTATCTAACCACAGACTAAACAGAATCGTCAGTGACTGTCCACTTTTGCTAATCTATGATTTATTTATTTATTGTTTATCAAACCCTGCATGACTATAAAAGGTTGTCGATTAACATAAGTATGTCAATAAATGTGGAAAGCTCGAGCAACATAAATTTAATTATTAAAACCAACCACAACGCCATATATCTGCATTATTGATGCAATCTGGAGCTTAAAGGTGTTACCGCTAGATGTCGCCTAAGATGTCATTTTGCAGCGTGACAATGCCCCTCTTCCCACAAAAAAGGTTTTCGCTATGCGAAAAACCGCACACCGCCCTCGGTGTTAAAACACGAGAAAAAAAAAATGTATCTATAAATTCTCAAGATTAACTCGAGTGGAAAGAGTACTAAAATACTTCTAAACTGATGGTTTAGAAGTTGATGAGCAAAAAAAATAGATAAATAAATAAATGTTTATTCTCTATGCCTTTCCTTTAGTGAAGAATCGAACCAAAATTAAACCAAACTGCCAGGAAACATATTCTACCTACGAACCTCCTACTATCCGGGCATACCCCCCCAATCTTTCATACATCCCTAAACTTACCTCTCTTTCAATCAGTAGCTCCCTGCATCCATATCGCAGGAAGTCACATCTTACATACTCCCGAATTCCGTCTGTATACCAGTGGAACTCTGCATTGTTTACAAAAACTTAACGATCCTCCTGGAGAATATGTTCAGCGAGCTGAAACATCATAAATTGAACAATAAATGTCCATACAACTCACCAGGTAGGACGTATTCAACTTTCCCAGAAGTAAACCTTCGGGAAAAACTTTGGTGAATAAGGCTTATTTTAAGAGTCACCGGCCGCTCTAAACAACTTGTGCTATCAAAAATTCCCACCGATGCAACAATGCTATATTGGTGAGAACTATACTTAGTGTAGGCTTATTTTAAGAGTTACTATCCGCTCCATAACATATATCTTACCGAAGCAACAATGCTATCTCGGTAAAGACAAAACATAGTAAAGGCTTATTTTAAGAGTTACTAACCGCTCTATAACATTAGTCTCACCAAAGCTACGCTATCTCGGTAAAGACTTAACATAGTAAAGGCCTATTTTAAGAGTTACTAACCGCTCTATAACATTAGTCTCACCAAAGCTACGCTATCTCGGTAAAGACTTAACATAGTAAAGGCCTATTTTAAGAGTTACTAACCGCTCTATAACATTAGTCTCACCAAAGCTACGCTATCTCGGTAAAGACTTAACATAGTAAAGGCCTATTTTAAGAGTTACTAACCGCTCCATAACAAATATCTTACTGAAGCAACATGCTATCTCAGTAAAGATATAACTAAGTCACGGCTTATTTTAGGAGTTACTACCCGCTCCATAATAATCTCACCGAAGCTACAATGCTATGTTGGTAAAGACTAAACTAAGTAAAGGCCTATTTTAGGAGTTACTACCCGCTCCATACAAAATCTCACCGAAGCTTGAACGTTATCTCGGTGAAAATGAATTTAAGTAAAGGCCTATTTTAGGAGTTACTATCCGCTCCATAACAAAATATAGTCAGAGCTATACAAGATTCTTGCAAAAGAAATTTTTAAATAATGCCATTAGACTATAATTTTGACTTTAAGTGTCAATTATTTAAAAAAAAATGGGCAACATTGGATTATTTTATTAAATTTTATCCTTTATGTGCCAACTGCCTAATGGGCCACGCTATTTCTAATACCTAAATAAATACCTTAAGAAAAAAAATTTATGTTAAAAAATTTAAATTATATAATTTAAAAAAATATAAAAAATCCGATGTGCTGCGTGCCTAGGCCCAACATAATGCATAACTTCAAGGCTACGTAATTCTGATCCCGTGAATTGAACCTTTTATACGGTAATTCCGGTTTCAGGAATTCCGTGCACAAGAAGAACACAAATCTCTAAGCTGCTAAAGCACTAGTTGCACAGCGTAGTGGATATAACAACATTAAGTTTTAAAATAACTGCAAGCTACTACAAGTAAAATAAATAAAATACCCATGCGTGATTTTTGGTCGAGCTAAAACTATAAGTGCAGCTTGAAATGGTCCATGGCTTTATCTAAATTAAACGCTAAATGATGGTCGAACCTCCTTCCCCCTGCTGGCTGTTAACAGTGCTGTCATCTGTTATATTTGTAAAAATCAGAAACACATGCAAATAAAATTTTCTTATTCCTGGATCGAAACGAAATTCCCTACCAATACGTGCAACAGTAATTCGACAATTCAATAACAATTCGACTATTTGTTCCATTGGAGGATATTATCTAACAATATTATAATTAATTATTATTTTTGTACCATAATAATGAGTTTTATTTTATCAAATTATATGGCAACAATTTTTTTTAAACAATTTTTAAAAAATCGCGTTTCCGAACGCATCTCTAACGTCAAAATGTCAACATGACAATAACAAATCATTAATGTCAATGTGTTTTATTTCTAGGTTAATTTACAATTTATGAAAACGAATGTTGTTGTGTTGTATTTACGCCTGTAATACAATTCAAATAACCATTTGGTAATACTGTTATGATATTAATTGAACTATGTACCAAGTAACCAACCAGTTGTTATAAAATCATTTTATGTTTTATGTTTTCTATGAAAGTGATACTAAGTTACTATTTATTGTTAAACTACCAAGTTATAGTTCCCTGTGTTTTGCAACCAAAAGAACAAGCGATAGTTAATATTACTGTTATTGTGTCACTGAATAACCTCACAAACCAATATGAACTGCAAAGTTATCTTACAATGTAAATTAATGTTTTTCTAACAAGAGTGGGTGGAGTACAATCTTTTACCAAAGTCCAGTTGTACTCATTGTTAGGTATTCTACTATAAGTATAATATAATATGTGATTCTATTTCAAATGAACAAGTTACAATTATGAGTTTAGATAAATTTTAGTTTTGTATTTCACAAGTGCATATTCTAATGATTTTCCTGCTTTAAATGGTACTTAAATTAATGTTTTTCAAACAATTGTGGGTTCTTAGTATTAACAATACTTTACCAATAGTCTAGTTGTATTTTTACTTTACTAATATTGTAGGTTTATATTTCACAAACTTCTTCCAGGAGATAATTTGGTCATTAACCTTTAACTAACAATTGAAACCTAGGTAATAAAATATTAAAATTTACCACAAAACAACTGATCCAGCTTGTGTGCTGGTCAAATAAACAAAATAGGTTAATGACACAAATACACATGTACACCTTACCGGTTCAAACAAAAGAAAATGTGTTCTGATTGTGGTTCGTTGACCACTTTATGTTAAAACTTAAACTAGCCTAAAACTAATACGACATTTCACAAACTGAGAGTATTGAGAGAGAGAGTCCGTTATTAATTGTTCACCTTATATAATCTTATAATTATATACTAATTGGGCGCCAACTGTAACCCGGCGAAAAAGGGGTGCCGTGCTAAAGTTAATTTATCAGGTATTGGGAAAGAAACAATTAAACAATTACCTTTTACACATTACAAAGTTTATTGTATTATCAACAAGGTACACACAATTGTGGCAAGCCACTAAACTATAATAACCTTCCCAACCTTAATTAAAATGGTAACTGCCCCGACACGCTCTGTCTCCGTAACAACGCGTGTCGGAGGAGATACAAACATGAGACTATAATTATAAGAACTCAAGGTCGCTTGTTAGGATCCGTGAGATGAACGTTAATAACCTTTAGCTCAATCGTATGTAAATGACCTATATGGTTGTGCTCCTATAAGAAATATAACACTTGGGGCAAAGCACCCAGAGACACAACCTAACACATTGCCTTTACAACAACTGGTCTTATAAACTAATATTCTGAAGAGACCTTATCAAAATGGTCACATGTATATTCTCTCTCTCTGGTTCTACTACAATTAAATGTTAGGTAGTAGTATGACTTCAGTTTATAACTCCCTCTCAGTTTCTGAATTAACCTCTCACTCAGTTTGTTAAATGAACCTCTAGACTCAGTTTGTTAAATGAACCTCTAGACTCAGTCTGTGGAATCAAGACCCTTGGCATGGAACAACAGAGAAAACTCTGTGTTCCCACGAACGCGTGGCCTACGGGTCGACCGTAAGGATGATGATGCAGAATCGTACCTGGATGCGGCGAGACTTTCCTGCACGAGGAACCAGATAGGTGTAAGGCCTTCCAATAGAAAGACGACCACACTGCCCATCGAACTCGTTGGGTCAAACCTCTTAACTGCCAACAGCTCGTGGTCAAACCGTCACACGGCCCAACAGTAGTCGGGACTCGGCAAATTCACGAGACCACGGAATAGCACCAGGAGCATCACGTCTCCACACGTTCGTATCAGTTTCAGGCTAGCCTAAAAAGCCAGACAGGTTCAGCTACAACTGAAACAACGACACAGATATATTCCAATTAGATTATTGATCGGACACATCAGACGATCATCACTGAACCGGTGCCCGTCCAATAACATACCTGTTCAATCACCATCATCGCGTAGCTTCACCAGGATCCGAGGATCAAAGTCGTCGTTGCAGACGCCGTATCAAAGAACGCTATTGTTTTGGAAGCTTCGAGAAGTATCTAACCACAGACTAAACAGAATCGTCAGTGACTGTCCACTTTTGCTAATCTATGATTTATTTATTTATTGTTTATCAAACCCTGCATGACTATAAAAGGTTGTCGATTAACATAAGTATGTCAATAAATGTGGAAAGCTCGAGCAACATAAATTTAATTATTAAAACCAACCACAACGCCATATATCTGCATTATTGATGCAATCTGGAGCTTAAAGGTGTTACCGCTAGATGTCGCCTAAGATGTCATTTTGCAGCGTGACATAAGGCACCCCAACTAGTACCCTAATTGCGTAATACACGATCAATCATAATCTGGATAATTTTGAAAGAGATTTCTAATCCATTGCTACATAAGTTCGAAAAAAAAACTGCTCAACAACGTAAATAAAGCAAAGAATATTGTTGAACTGTCAAAATGAAACAGATTAGTCTTAATTATTTACGAAAGTGTGTTACGCAATTATATAGCTGGGTTAGGTTAGAATTACTGTCATGCACCGCGCGCGAGCTGAGCGAGCGAGCGCTACATCCAAGTTGGTAGCCGTTGGTTATTCGGTATTCTTAGGTCGCTAAAATAGGAATTATTTGAGGTTCACAAAAAGAGGGGCAATCATTATTTAGAGAGCGCTGAATGGGAATCATTAGATGTCGTTAAATACATGCAATAAATAAATAAGTTTCCTGAACTTTCATATTTAATTACGTTTGAAAGCCAATTAAAATTTCGTTTCTGGAAAATCTTATATTTAGCTTTACTGTTCGTATCTTTCTCAAGTTTAATTATTTTTTCTGTTTGTCGTCAGGAGGTATCGAGGTACCGGAGTTTGGCGAGCCCATCACGAACCTGACGGTGCCTATCGGGAGGGACGCAACCTTCGAATGCATAGTTGTGAACCTGGGCAACTTTCGTGTAAGTATATTCTATTATATTTCCTTTATTTCATATTTAGACATATTATTTACATTTTTAAATATTTTTATAAAAACTAAATAAAACAAAAACATTTAAAAATATAAAAAATAGTAGGCCACCGCTATCTGGAACAGGGTCCAAGCTACCGGTGGTCAGGACTCCTGAGAGAGGAATCTCCTAACAATACGCGCCATGTCCAGAAGTACCGCTTTCTGGATCAAGCCCTTGATCCAGCTGCCTAACGAGAGCCTCCTCAGGTGTTGATCGAGGCTCTTGGCTATTATGCCATTGGCCGTCACGACTATCGGCACATTGACTGCTGTATCCACATCCCACATGTCGACAACCTCGCGGGCCAGATCAAGATACTTAATCTGTTTATCTTTTTTTTAGAATTATTATTAGAATCTATTATATTCTAATTATTTTAAATCAAATAATTTATTGGCTTATAGATAGTGTAGTGTAGTAGTAGGTATACAATGTCGCCCATGCGCATGTGACCGCCCGTAATTTTCTGAATATTCATGAAAAAATATCGAAAATAAACTTCAAAAGGGGGGGTCTATCTATAACATTTTTCATGTTATTCAATTTTTAATTTTTTAAAGACTTGCTTTCTGTTTTTTGACACATCTCCGAAGTTTATGGGTCGATTTGGATTCTGTTTATTATTTTTTTTTTTTAAACTAGTGAAAAATGTTATAGATAGACCCCCCCTTTTGAAGTTTATTTTCGATATTTTTTCATGAATATTCAGAAAATTACGGGCGGTCACATGCGCATGGGCGACATTGTATAGATGTTTTATTATAGATAATAGTCGCCCATGTTCTAACGTCACATGGGCATCATTTCAGCCAAAAGAAGTCCACTGCTGAACATAGGCCTCCCCCAAGCACCGCCACTTTGACCGATTCTGTGCTTCCCGCATCCAGCAGATGCCTGCGGCCTTCACAAGGTCATCGGTCCATCTTGTGGGAGGCCTTCCAACGCTTCGACTTCCAGTACGCAGTCGCCTCTCCAGAACCTTTCGGCCCCATCGGCCATCTGTTCTACGAGCAATGTGCCCTGCCTATTGCCACTTAAGTTTGGCAATTCTTCGAGATATGTCTGTTACCTTGGTTCTCCTACGGATCTCTTAATTTCTGATTCGATCACGTAGGGAAACTCCATTGCCCTTTGGGTGACTTTTAGCGTTCTGATAAGGTCCATTGTGAGCGACTACGTTTCAGTGCCATAAGTCATCACTGGCAACTTGCACTGGTCAAAGACTTTCATCTTCAGACACTGCGGTATGTGGGACGAGAAGATATTGCGTAGCTTCCCGAACGCTGCTCAGCCGAGTCGGATTCGACGATTGACCTCTTTCTCAAAGTTGGACCTACCTAGCTGGACAGTTTGTCCTAGGTAAACATACTCGTCCACAACTTCGAGCGTAGCGTCTCCGATCTTCATGAGAGTGGGTGTTAGATGGGCATTTGACATGACCTTTGTCTTGTCCATGTTCATTTTAAGACCCACTCTTTCGGAGGCTCTACTAAGGTCATCGAGCATTGTACTGAGGTCCTCCATGGTCTCTGCCATTACAACTTCGTCATCGGCAAACCGAAGGTTAGTGATATACTCGCCATTAACGTTGATGCCTAGCCCTTTCCAGTTCAGAACCTTGAACACAGGATGTGTGTGCAGCGGTGAACAGTTTCCGAGAGATACCGTCTCCCTGTCTCACACCTCGCTGCAGAAGGATAGGTTTCGAGGTCTGGTCATGGAGTCGGACAGACATAGTGGCGTTTTTGTACAGACACTTTAGCACCTCGTTGTACCGCTAGTCGATCTCGCACCTTTGAAGAGACTGCAGTACAGCCCATGTCTCGATCGAATCGAAGGCTTTCTCGTAGTCCACAAACGCCAAGCAGAGAGGCTGGTTATACTCTTCGGTCTTCTGTATAACTTGCCGCAGCGTATGTATGTGGTCTACGGTGCTAAAGCCTTTGCGGAATCCGGCTTGTTCAGGAGGCTGGAAGCCGGCCCACTCCCTCTCACAGAGAAGAGGCCTATGTCCCAGCAGTGGGAACATTATGGGCTGATTATGAGTAGGTCATATCACCTGGCTAACCTTTATCAACTATGTTGGGGTCGGCTTCCAGTCTAACCGGATGCAACTGACTACCAGTATTTTACATGGAGTGACTGCCTATAATCTGACCTCCACAACCTAGTTACTGGGTAACGCGATACCCCTTATTAAGACTGATTGTCAGACTTTCGGTCTGACGACCCGTAACAACTGTCAAAGATCTACAAATGACAGCCCGTACCAAGGGTTTTACGTACTTTCCTAGGCACGGAGGGGGCTTGGTATGTAAAAATAGTCACCCATCTCATCATTAACCTGATCGATCGACCAGTGCTGACTTAGCCACTATCCCCAAATGTTATAGTAGGTGCTATAGGTAAAATATCTAAATGTTATATTAGGTACTATAGGTAAAATATCTAAATGTTATATTAGGTACTATAGGTAAAATATCTAAATGTTATATTAGGTACTATAGGTAAAATATCTAAATGTTATATTAGGTACTATAGGTAAAATATCTAAATGTTATATTAGGTACTATAGGTAAAATATCTAAATGTTATAGTAGGTACTATAGGTAAAATATCTTCAAGTCAAGTCTAAAAACAAGTCCTTATGCTTACGTAGGGACACTTGCACTACAAATCGCTAAACACGTCATTTAACGCAAAACTAATTTAAAACATCGTGGTGTCTACGATACTCGTTTGAAGGTGACACTGTGACGATACAGAGTGATGTTTTAAATACGTGTAGCGTTAAATTTATCTAGTGATTGTGGTGTATAACCCAGTCAATATCGACACAAAAATATGCAAACAACGCAAATGCGCATGTAACTACGGTTTTTGTTAAATGTTGTTAGGTCCCCTGAGAGTACTTTATACCCAAAGCAACTCTAAAAACGTGTGCTACTCTCATGGTCCTCGAAAAACTACGAAATTCTGGCACTTGTTTCAGTTTTTTTAATCTACTTTAGGTAAGCAAAATTTGATACAATCTGAGCTCAACCCAAGCACTCTGGGTCTATTGGTTGCAAAGATACAGCTAGTCAATGATGAGCATTTTTTTCCAAAACGTGAAAAATTATCAATTTAGGGTTATTTGCCAAGACACGTACCGGCACTTCCGGCTGAACTAATGGTCTCTATCAACATTTATAAGAATCAAAGTTACATGCGCGTTTGCGATGTTTTATGTTTTTATTGACTGGGGTAGCAACGCAACGGGCCTTAGAAATATTAAATTCCTCTATTCTGATCTGGGAGTCTCATCGCTAGGTGAGACTTCTAACATCCTACTTAGCAAAAGGTGGGTGTAGCTTCACGCACACCTCTGTCTACTCCTTTGGGATTATAGGCGTGATGCTACATATGTAATCCACAATTCAGAGCGAGTAGACTGTACAGCAAACGATATTGTATCTCTATTCCATAACGATTTTATTCACTTTACCGACCAACAGCTTATGTAGAACTGCCTGCTTCCTAGAGTAAACCAAATTATTACAACCTAAAATCAATCTGCCTAGTCTTTTCCCAACTATGTTGGAGTCGGCATTCAGTCTAAAAAGATGCAGCTGAATACCAGTATTTTACTGCCTATCTGACCTCCACAACCCAGTAACTGGTGTCAGACTTACGGACTTCTGACGATTCGTAACGACTGTCAAAGATCCACTAATGACAGCCGGGACCAACGTTTTAACGTGCTTTCTGAGGCACGGAGGAGTCTCGGTATATGTATAAAGATCATCCACCCATCCACTGACCAACCCTGGCAAGCGTAGCTTAACCTGATGGATCGCCCCTTGCGGCTGTTATTACTTAGCCACGAGCTCCTCCGGGCGTACATTATTTGAACCTTAAATCATAATATCGGGTTGTAGCATCACTGAATTTCAGCTACAGCCTACAGGTATTTTACTATAGCGAACTGAATAAGTAATTCACGTTCAAATACCAAATACGTCTTACTCAATACGCCTTTATTACCTCGAATCTAGCATATTAATAGTCCGTAGACAAAAAGCTAGCGCCGTCCCTCCGACAACTATATAATAAAGTCGAGAGGCTGAATATTAATTATGTTAGTTAACTTGAATAAGCTAGTCAGTTTTAGGCCGAATAAACTACTGGCGACAGTAAAATTATGAAGTTGAAAAGTTTCGCTGTCCGGGATTAGCGATAAACCACGATAGAGAGCTGGATTGTCTAAACCGCATCATAAATAGCTTAGTCGGCTATGTTTAGATTTACTCTTCACCACAAATTATTAGAGTTTTAATAAATTTAAAGCTTTTCCTTTTTTCTCGTATCGAAACCAACTACCAATATGGGTATATATGATGCTGTTGTAAAAATGTTATACATAGTCATTCAGTAAGGTGGTTGCAGAACTTTTGGCCCAAGGAGTGCCGGACGTATCGTCAGGCTCAAAAAGATGTATATTTCGACAATAAAAATATTTATCTGTCTACAATCTTTATTGCATAATGTTGCACAAAACTACATATTGATGGGTACTTATTGACAAAGTATAAATATGGACAGTATGGAAACAAGGCCTAATTGTTGAAATTTTAAAAGATCGCAGCGACTACTCGTCTCGAAACGCAACTGACAGCGCTGCGCGCCGCGACAATCACTTTGCGGTCTCGTCAATGAGCGCGTCTGGGTACCGATGCCGTTTCGAACGTTTACTACGTAGTTTCTGTACTGTCCATATCTATTCTGTGTTATTGCTACAGTGTTATGGAACATGAATAGTAAATAATTAAATTAGTTTTGGTCGAAATGAATTCGTATACATCTTTTTGAAGCTGACTACTAAGCTACTAAGAATAATTATAGTCTAGATTTCTAGAAGAACAACTAAAATCCCTAATTACCTACTAAGACCTCTAACCACAGAGTTTACATTCTGCGTGTAGATGTTGTTTTAAGAGGGATGCGCCAAGGTAGCCCGCGAAATTCAAATTTTCTTACGTTTTTTTCAATTTATAGATCAGTGTCAGGTTGTATCTTGATTAAAATATGATTTGCGACCGTAACAAATATGGATTTACAGATTTATAATCATTAATATCAGCAAAACAAGTCCTTAATATAGCATAATCCCCAAATGTCATGATTTCATGAAATAGTCATTCAATGGGATTACATGAACTTATAGAGTATTGATGATTTCTATGATTATAATTTTATAAATAAATATTAGATATGATCGCAAATTAAATTTTAATCAAGATACAACCTGACACTGACCTGCAAATTGCAAAAAACGTAAGAAAATTTGAATTTCGCGGGCTAGCTTGGCGCATTCCTCTTAAGTAGAGATCTCACATTATTATGCAAGCAAAGTTTGTTATATCTAGCCTTCTGCCTTATCCAAAGATCGCAAAACTTTTACAACTTATAGCAGTTCACAGCAGAAGGCGCAATCTTAAAAAAGAAATGTAGGTTAGCTACCTAAGGCCGCATGCGTAATTAATAAGTTTTGTTTATGTATAATTTAAGCGAACCCTTTCCTTATTTTAATTTTTGACTTGACCTAAAAATTAAGTAGATAAAAAAACGGTATACCAAAAAACTTCAAAGATTTTCTTTACTCGATGTTGAACGGATGCACGGCCAAATAGACTCCTGAGAGTCGGAAACGTCTTTCCATTGTTTTGGTAGGCTTCCTCTCTGCTAAAACGGAAGAACAACCTACTTAACGTACTTATTTAATTAATTTACTTTACTGATTTACATTATTCAACGCAATGAATTTTGAAGTGTTGTTAAGAGGCCTCGCTTTAAGAAGTTAGTAAAGGTAGGTTTGGGCCGATTGCGTAGCGTGGCGCTTTTGCAAGACGCCCAACAGGAATTTAATTTCCTTCCTATTTTTTTTTTGTCTTCTATGATAAAAAAAACCACAAAACACAAATTCCACATAAGTATGCACAAGAAAAATAAACTGTACAAAGGTGGACAAAATACCTGAGGCATTTTCTACCAGTCAGCCTTAGGGTGATGTGCAGAGACAAAATACCTACGTCATTTTTATTAAATCGGCAAAAAAAAACCACATTATTATCTTCATAAAATTTATTAAGCTTTGTGCAGACAAGCGCGACGCGACACCGGTTATTGTTATACCGTGAAGGTTTCTTAGAAATTGTATTGTTCGTGTGGCGTCGCGCGATAAGTCGCACTGGTTTGCAAAAGCCTTTTCGTAACCATTTAATTAATAACTTGCGAACATAGAGACACCATTTTTATGCCAAAAACAGCCATTCCAGCTTCTCAACTCCTCACTTTTCTAGGTGGGCTGGGTGAAGGCAGACACGAAGGCGATCCAGGCCATCCACGAGCACGTGATCACGCACAACCCTCGGGTCTCCGTCTCGCACAGCGACCACTCCACCTGGTACCTTCACATCAAGAACGTGCAGGAAGAAGACAGAGGACAATACATGTGTCAAATTAATACTGATCCTATGAAAAGTCAGGTGAGCGAAAAACTTTAAAAACCTTCTATACTATAAACTAAATGGCCAAATAATATGACATGGGCACTAACAGCATTTTTAGCAGACGCTCACTACTAAAGATACATCGTAAAGCAACGGTAAATGATTAATTTACAATTTCGAACCAGAAACCTGATACCAGCAGTTTCCACCTAGAAAATGTACAGAAATAGAAGCTTTACAGCAGGTTTCTTTTGCGTTTTTTTTTTGTTTGTCAGTGTTCATAGGTGCCTATAACCAATCAATTATCACAGGGACTATGGTCATAGTTTACGAATAAATGCTTTTGTAACAAAAAACTGCATCATCTTTGTTAAAAATCTACTGTGGTCATTTAAAACTGACATGACGTTCAAGGAGAGGCCTATGTTCGCAAGTGGACGTCTTTTGGCTGAAATGATGATGTCGTTCAATGTCGATACATTGAACCACATGTCATGTCAAACGAAGAATGGAGAATCATTTGGCTCCTCGATAGGAGCCAAATGCTTCTCAGTTCTTCGTTTAGATGATTTCCATTACTGAAATTTTAAGCCAATCCTACCCAAAAGAGCCATGCGTATAATTCAGTATCTTTTTTTAACATACCGCAACCCAGATCCTTGTTACAAAGTAATGGACTGCGGTGCACTGAAAATTCAGGAACGATTTAACGAGAATGCGTCACGCGGTGAGGTGCACTTTAACCAATATACTGACATAAATTGCAACTTATGCGGTAGTGCTATATGGAACTCATGCATTTTAACCGCTTTTAAAGTTGGCAGTAACTACATTAATGAGAAAGGATATGTGAGAACATTTTCTGGTTTATCAATTATTCTTTATACTTAAAATTATTGTGAGCCATTACATTCCCAGTAGCGGGGTTGTGGAGGTCAGATAGGCAGTCGCTCCAAGTAAAACTGGTTGAATACAAGTTTTCTGCATCCGGTTAGACAGGAAGCCAATCCCACCATAGTTGGGAAAGGCTAGGCAGATTGATTGACTTAAGATTATTGTGAGTTTACCGACATTGTTTAATGTTAATGACTCAACAGCAGGCTATCTACATGTACTGTGATGATATTACAAAGAACTTTAATAAAATACCTTTAAAATTGAAGAGCAGTGGTGGCCCAGTGGTAACAGAGTTAGTTATGCGGTTAACTTTGTGTAAATAATTTCATCACCTCTGCTCGCAAAACGGTGAAAGAAAACATCGTGAGGAAACCGGCATGTTCTAGAACCGAAACTTCAAAACATGTGACGTCTATCAACCCGCACTGGGCTCGCGAGGTTGATTACAGCCCAGCCCTCTAGAAGAAAAAAGTCTTGTATCCCAGCAGTAGAAACATTATGCTATGCTAAGATTGAGTTTCTGGTTGATATGATCTGAAGTGTAGTCCCAAAAATTGGACAGAAACTTAGGCTTTGCCACAGAACACGGAATCGCAGCGTCTAGAGACGGCAGTACCAATAAAATTCGTGGCGCCGAAAGTGCGTTGAGCGCACAACTTCAGTCACGCACACACCGCCTTCACAGCCGTCTGTTTATATACGTCATTAGTGACGATTGATGACACGCTTGCTTTGTATGGAAAGTATTTACAATGCCGCCTCTAGCAGCGGCCGCCGAGGCGTCTCCGTGATCTCTGGCTTCGCGGTTGGGGTCACTTAAAGGCGTATGAGGAACAGGGTGTAAAGTTCATTCATCCTCTATATAAAAGAGAGGATGTTGTGTCTCGTGATCTACTGCCCAACGATTGATGTCGGGACATTGTATATTTATGCTAGTTGCGCGGTAAACTCTGCTTGCGCGATGCAGGTTTTGCGTGACGTCAGTGTGATGCGTAGTTCGCATGTGGCGAAGTAAATGCCACAGGCGCAATAAACAACTAAGTATTTCTGTCAAAAACCTACCCAGTATAACACTCATTCATTTCAACACATCTAAATCTACAAATATTCCAATAATACTAAAGTAGTATTTCCAAATAGAAAAAGAAAACACAGAAAGGAAACTCCCTGGTTACTAATAAAATTCTTAACGTGTTGCCTGACCTGCCGTTGGGCATGAGTGGCTCGTGACGTAGACACATCGATAGCATTCAATACGCTGATTGATTCACCACGGATCTCTACTTACCTTGAAAGGGTAACGTGATAATGCTCATTTTTCTTTTAATAATTTGAAAAGCTAATAATCGTTTGTTGTGAACGTTCGATGACGTCATCAAGGTAGGTATCCTCTCCTTAGTCATACAACTTGACTCTCTTGAAAGGTTTATCTACACAGAAATACTAACATTACAGATCGCGGCACATAAGTTGAACCAAAACGGCGGCGCGCAGGTAAAGCTTCGTGCAGATAAGCGCGACGCGACAACGGTCATTGTTATATCGTGAAGTTTTCTTAGAAATTCACGCTGATCTGCCTTTAAACTATGATTATACTTCGATTGAGACCTGAAAATGTTTTTCTGCGCATTTAAGGTCAAAGTTCAACTTACGTCCCGCGATCTGTCACAAATTTTCGGGTCTAAACAAAAGTATAATGATAGTTTTACTTGCGCGGACGACCGCCATTTTGGTTCAACTTACGCGCCGCGATTTGTACAAAGATGTATTTGTATGTAGGGGTTAATCTTCGGCAGTACCGATTCGATTCTGAAAAATCTTTCACTAATGAGAAACTACAATATTTTCTAGTATCATAGAATATATTAATTTACTGTTAAAACAAGAAATTTTACGCGGACTAAGTCGTGGGCAGAAGCTAGTAACATATTATACCTGTCATAGTCATTAAATTTTTGTAGCTACCCATTATTGTAGGTTGAGACAAATGTATTAATTATAACATTTTAGTTAAGATTTTTATGAATGAACAGGAAATAATAATAGAGAAATGTACAATAATATGATTATGCGAATCGCTTCCACAGCATTCAAACAAATTAATTAATTGAAGCATTTTATTCCTCCCAACAGCGCGATGTTTCGAACACTTTGCACCATCCAACAAACTTATTAAATGAAGGAAACGCTAAAACTTATTTCAATTCAAATAATTCTTCATTCTTATTAATCTGCAGGAGTCGGAACAAATCTGTTATTCAGAATTATAATATTTCTGATGAATGCTCTTCAATACAAAGGTAAGGCATGAAAAAGTGATGTAACACCGTTATGATTCAGTTGCTTCAAAAATAATTGGCACTTCTGTTTATTTTCCATAGCCAGTTCAATACGTCAGACGCAAATCTGAAAAGACTTCAATTTAGTACCAATTTTGCACCAAAATGTGATTAGAGCATCTCGAGAAGCAATTTCGAGTAAATATTTTCTCTTCGGCGATCGGCAAACCGCACAATTCAGCTTTAATTTCATCAGCAATGTGAACTATGTTAGGTTTCTCGGTAATTTAATGATTCTGTTTACACTTTCAATGGGTTGTTGATTTTAGGAGGTTATACGTTCTGGATTTAGGTATTATATCCAATATGTATTTTGATTTGATTTTAGTGATATAGGTTTTCTAAAATTAGAGGATGTTTTCTGTTAAGGGCGCACCGAGGGAACGATACGTACTTGCGAAATAATGGCGTTCGTTTGATCCCTTGCTGCATCGTTATTACTTAACGGTAATTAAATGTAAGATATTTAAGGATTCACGCTATAAAATCGATTACTTGTAGACTCTAGAAAGTTATACACTCTAGAAACTTGATTACTTATTTCTCTATAAAAAAAAATCCAAGGAAATCCCTAAATAACAAAATAAACGCTTAGTACGACGTAAATACTTCACGGAAGGTCAACAGTTTTTTAATAATAACAAAATAGGTGTTTTCTATTTCGTATATATTTTACATTATCAAAATGTGTATTTGTTTTAAACATTGAAGAAATATACCAAACTTAGCGCAACTGACTTCTTAGCCAGAGCCGCCACGCTTCCCCGCTTCCCCGCACGCTAAAAAGCTCGGTGCACCCTTATTTATTTGTTTGACTCTATATTTAATTAGCAAATAAATCGAATTAACATTGGTAGGTAGGGTAGTTATTTGGAAAAAATCAACAGTTTTTATTTGTATGATCTGCAGAAGAGGCTTAAGAAGTATTGAATTATTTAAAAGTATTTTAATTTTGTAATCAGTTCTGATCTTTACATTATTTTGTTCGTTTTTCTCAGATGGGCTTCCTAGATGTAGTGATACCACCGGACTTCGTACCCGAAGAGACTTCGGGAGATACGATGGTTCCCGAAGGGGGCACAGCCAGGGTCTCGTGCAAGGCCCGCGGTGTACCACCTCCGAGGGTCATGTGGAAACGAGAAGATGGCATGGAGATCGTCGTAAGGGACCAAACTGGAGCAAAAAGCAAAGGTACACACTGTTATTTTCATGAATGTCATCTGAGGGGCCATTCCCGTATTTTCAAGAACGTTCGTTCTAATCTCAGTGTCAATCTGACATTAACTATATCTAATTTTCATACTTTTTTGATAAGTTTTTGAAATTGATTGTCGCTGATTTGAGAGTGCAACTAGATTTAGAACGTTTTTAATTACGGGAATTATGCCCGTTTTCAAAGTGCACTGTTGGATTATCAACTCTCAGCGCTGAGCCCAGCGTTGAAAGTCCAATACTTTGCACTTTTATTTAGGGATTAATTTAAGTGTCACTTAGTGAAGATGAAAACGGGCATAAGCCTAGTGTCTGTGTTCTGTTATCACGAAAATAAATACACCTTGGTTCATAACCTGCAAAGTATCCATAATAAGGCAAAGCATTAACAAAGGAATTTGGGATTGTATTTTGAATTGTTCATTTTAATAATAGATTTATATTACATTTTATTTTTTCGACTCGTTTTGTTAAATTCAACCGTAATATTTTAAAAAGAAGTGTAAAATAAATAATTTGCTTATCCACTTGATAACACCGTTGATGACATAACACCAGACTTCACATACTTACTAGTAATGATAAAGCTAATTAGAAGATCACACATCTTACCAATATTATCTCAGTATTGTCGAAACAAACACCATAAAATTACGCATGTATACCCCCAAAGAGTTCAGAGGTGCACCACATATTGTTTCGCAAGTTCAATCAGTCACAATTTCTAAACTCAATACAAAAACAAACCCATTCGAATAATACTTGGCGCCAGTAATAACCCGTAAATCGCAATAAACACCGGCTACACTGGTCATCAGTCACGCAAGCCACACTTACTCGGAACGTACTGACATTAGTGGATAATAATAACAGGTTCATAATACTTGTGCACCCTCTAAATACATATCGAATATGTGTTGGGAATATGTCGAAAATGTTTTGATTTTCGAATAGTCATGGACTCGAACCTTTAATAATTCTCATACGGTCCTAAAAATACTAATTAGCAGAGTATACGATCAACTTCGATGCTCGCCGGCCGCTGCCGCGATACCACTCGGGTACGCGCGGTTGGTCACAGTTATAAGCTAACCTAAAACATTTGGTCGGGGTGGCCCAGCTTAGTTATTAAGTTCATAATACTTGCACACCCTCTAAAAACATATAGAATGTGTGTTGGGAATACGAGTATGTCGAACTGTTTTTATGTTCGAATATGGGTCGTTTTTGGAGATTGACCGAATTTCGTTTTCGGTTTTTGGCAATTGTCTGCTGATATCCATTTTCGGATTCGGCTGAATAAACTATATAATTTTTGGCAGTGGCCGCATTCATTTATTTAAACAAACTAAAAACATAGTATCTAACTGTGAAAATGCATATTAAAAACCTATTTCTCGCATGTAACATCAGATTGTTTAAAATGTGATTTAAGTTTAAACAGTTTAAATAAAATTATACAAATATTAAGGCTGCCTTTGTTTTAGTTTTACCAAAGAAAAAGTATGTATAACCATTTTTTAATCCTTTTCGTTTTCGGTTTTTGGCCGAATTTCGTTTTCAGCCGGAAAAAAAACACCAATTTCGGTCGAACTCTAGTCGTTATGCTCCTGACCAATAATGATTACGTTGTGGATATGTTGTAATGGGTTCTAAAACGACTTCAATCTGGCAGTATTATAAATCTGAAAATGCGTCTGTTTGTTTGTTAATTCTTGACACCATAACAACTGAATCGATTTCAACGGTATTCTCCCAATAAGCCTTATGCACAGGGCTCATATCTAGACATGAGGTAGGTAAGAGGCTTTCTGAAATTCGAGTAAAGCCGAGCAACAGGCAGCAAGTTCAGATAAGAAAGAAGAAATCCGTTGCGCAGTTAGGAAGATTATCGCGTCACTCAGACAGTTTTTAATTTATAATACAGATGTAGATGACACATCCGAAACGTCGTTATTTTGTGATTGAATCAATTAATAAACCATTCCTAAAGTCATAACTACACGATACACTTAATTAAATCAACTCATCGAAGTAACAAAAGTTAAATTAAATTCATTTTAGCGCAAAATATATTCGAATACCTTCTTCTCAACCTTGGTCGTGAACAATTAAACAAAATTATTAACCGAAGATCTAATTTGAGACTTGATTAAATTGCTAACGGCGACTCCAAAAGCCTCATAGTAGACGTTATTATAACAATGCTTATGGTAAATTCCAAGGGAGGTATTGTTTCACAAATTACCGGTGTAGAAGGCAATACGAGAATCCTCGAACAACGAAATAATGTAACGATAAAATCAACATTGAGCACGCTACCCGCAAATAGTGATTGAATGCCTGTTTCCATTGGAAAGTTTTCTGTACAAGAAATCATTGAACAGATTTACTTCATTAATCTTAATGAGCTTTTCTTAAATAACGTTTTAAGAACCACAACTTCTCATCTTAGTAGAGTAGGCGTTCGGCGAACATACACGCTGTAACGCAACGTCAACACGACGAAATCACGTCTTAGCGACGCTAGCGCTGCATTGAAGCGGCGTTATAGGGAACTAAACGTTAACTAACGTTAGCGTTCGATACAATCACGTCTAAGCGACGCTACCGCTGCGTTGAAGCGGCGTTGTAGGGAACTAATATTTTCATGTCAATGAAAGAATGTGTCAAACACAACCTCGGGAATAAAAACAAAAAATTAAATCAGTAACTTACAATAATTTGTAAGTCAGCAATGACGAAATAATATTGGTTTCCTGTGGTTCCTGGCTATTAGGAAATACTTTTATTCAAACTCATAATTATAAAACCATAACAATATTTAACTAAATAAATCCTGTTTCCTATTTAGCAAATTAAATGCCTATTTAGCAAAATAAATCCCTATGTAGCAAAATAAATCGTGTAAGCAAAATTTTTTGTAAAATGAATGACACAATAACCCAGCGGTTAGAGTTATCGGATAGCAAAACACCGCAGTTTGTGGCTGCAATCTGATTGTGGTTCACTGATACATAATATAAACAGTTTAAATTCTTTATGAAGTCTGTTATTTATTTAGTCTGTTTTGTAAACATTTTTGTATGTAACTTTTGTAACGGATAGAACGAGAACAAACAGCTTATTTTGGGTTATTTACAAGTTTAATCAATTAATAAAAAACGGCTTTTTTATTTGTGTAAATACCCAAATATGATATTCCTTGTTCGCCCCATTTTTCATTCTTTTTTTTGCCTTGATAATCAATAGTTTCATTAATTAATTACTTTAATTCTATTTGCGCCCCATTTTTGCTCCCTTAGTCGCGTCAGTTTTTATTGAAAGCGGGAAAATTAATCCATATAAAGCTGGCAGGTACTGCCAATTTCATCCAAAACCTTTTAGCCATTTTAGCGACGTTTTTGAGTTACAAACATACACTATATGAGAGTATTTATGAGTTTGAAATAAACTCAAATCTTACTTTACTAAAATCAAACACGACCTTCTGCACAATATCATACCTTAAAACAATATAGCAAAAAGTAAAGTGATTGGCTTCAGCAAGAACTCGGCAAGTTTAAAAAATATTGAGCTAGTTTATCGACGGATTTTATTTTATTTCAGTTAGTTTTCAGTTTCATTTGATAGAATTTGTACATAATTGGATTAGATACCAATTGCTTGAATATATTGATGAACAAAAAATTTACCAAGCCTCCGTCTGAATCCCTTTATTGCTGAAGATCGACATTTATGTTTCTATTTTCTAGTTCCATTTATTTGTCCACAATGCTTTTATCATTATTGTTTTTTGACGTTTTCCTCCTGCCCATTTCTACTTTCCTGTAATTATATTGATCAAAGTCGTTTCTCAAATTAGAGTACATAGGTTTTGTTACTTGTCGTCAGAAGCCCGAAAGTCTGGCAACCAGTCTTACCAAGGGGTGTCGTGTTACCCAGGAACTGGGTTGTGGAGGTCAAATAGGCAGTCGCTCCATGTAAATTAGAGTGGAAGCCGATCCCAAGATAGTTGGCAAAAGCTTGGCATATGATGACCCACCTACGTATGCAACTTCGTTCATTACCAACAGCACCGAAATTTCTCTCTTCATTCCCAAGCCGTAGCTCGATAAACCCTACCCTAAAAAAATAACAAGCAACATTAATCCCAATCGATCTGCTTAGCCTTTTCCCAACTATGTTGGGGTGGCATCCAGTCTAACCGGATGCAGTTGAATACCAGTATTTTACATGGAGCCACTGCCTATCTGATCTCCACAACCTTGTAACTGGGTAATACGATACCCCTTGGCAAAACTGATGTCAGACTCGTAATGATTGTCAAAGATCCACGAATGTCAGCCGGGACCAATGGCTTTTCGTGCTTTCTGAGGCACCTAGGAGTCTCGATATATAAAGACAGTCACCAATCTACTGACCAACCCTGGCAAGCGCAGCTTAACCCGATGGATCGACCCATTTGGTCGTTATTACTTAGCCACGAGCTCCTCTACAACAGTAATCCCAAAATTGTTTAATAAATAGCTGGAAAAATATTTCATTTGTCTTAGTTTATTTGAATGGCGCAAGGACGCCATTGTTTTTCTGAATATGTATAATACGAAAGTCTGTGTGACCGCATTTGTGGGTCCACAATGAGCCGCGCGGCGACTGTTCTCGGGATGAGTTTCGCGTCCAGTATTGTTTAAAGTTTGTCGTAATTAGTAGAGTTCTGCGTTGAATACACTTCTAGGTCTCATTATACGAATGGTGAATAACGTTTGAATAATTTATTGGGACCTGTAGTGTGTGGGTCGTGTTACTTGTTTAGGGGCCTGTAATGTTTACAGCTGAAACGTTTGTAACAAGTAAATAAGTGAAAAAGAAGTCTTGTAAAATAAAACTGTCAAGTGGTTCTAGTATTTTTATCGACGATACTCGTTGTAACAGTTTCAGAAAATGTTTAATGCCTTTATAAATTTCGTCCTCAAACAGGTATTCCCTACTGAGTTTCCATCGCAATTAGTAGGTAATTACGAGTATACTTTCTGTGAAATATTTATATTGTTGACATAAAATCAGTAACCATAAGATTTTATAGCGTTATCGTCGCAGCAGTAGATTTTAAATCAATGAATACGGTAGGACATGTTGGCATTCACAACTTTAACTAGTACATAATATATTCCAAAATATAAAACAGTAAGTAAAAATACATGACAATTTTGGCATCATCGACGTGAAACAAAACCAATTCCTTGATCTTATCTAAAAAAAAAAAAAGCCAAAGCTTCCTACTCACTCATCTATATTAATATTATAAGAAGGTAAAATTATTTTGTTTGTTTTTATGTAGGGGGTAATCTCCGGAACTACCAATCTGATTAGAAAAAATATTTTTGCATTGGATATCCAAATTCTTGAAGAGGATTATAAGCTTTGTAACATCACGCTACGACCAAAAAAAAGCGAAACGAAGTAACAGCGCGGGCGGGCGATGTGATGCGACGCGGTGTTACAGAAGCTAGTGTTTGGATAAGCAATAAAAAGTTTCCTATCATTTATATTAGAACACAAATTAATTAAAAAAAACTCACTTCTGCAGTCAGATACTACTATTATTTCCTACATGAATACATAGTCTGGACTCAAAATTAACCTAAAATATTTATTAACATACAAATCAAGCTTATGAAAAAGCGTGTTAGCAAAAACAAAAAGCTTAGTAAATAAACTAGCATTTTATCTTGTAAAGTCGCACTTGAATAGTGCAATATATTTCCCCCAATGGTTACCGCTTTAGCACAAAGCTGGACGATTAATGTAATTAAATTTTACTGTACATTTTAAGAATTTCAAAGTAAAAAGACATAAATTCTGTGTAGGTACAAAACTAGCAGTTGTTCTGAACTATAAAGAGTTTATAGTTTTCCAAGCCGTGTACCCGATGGCTTTCCCATCGGGAAAATGACCAACTTTCATCCCCTATTTGGATAAATAGGGGATGAAAGCTTGTCATTTTAGAAAATTCATCCCCTATTGGGGATCCTAATAGGGGATGAATTTTCTTTTAAAAAATTCATGGGAAGCGTGCGGTGACGATAACGCGAGGTTCACGCTTTTTGTCCATCCAAAAAGTACACATATATACACAGTATACATACAGGGTGGCAGGGACATCGACGCGAAGCCGGTTACCATGGATCCAGTACATGATTCTGAACCCCCATGCGTTGAAATTTTTCGTCGGTTATTTAAAAAAAAAACAGCTGTTTCATAGAAAGTGCAATACCTACGCGGTCAAAATGTATGGAACAGCTGATTTTTTTTAAAATAACCGACGAAAAATTTCAACGCAGGGAGGTTCAGAATCATGTACTGAATCCATGGTAACCGGCTTCGCGTCGATGTCCCTGCCACCCCGTATAGGTCATGGAAAGCGTTCAGTGACGATGACGCAGATCTTTGTTCACCCAAAAACTGCACAAAGCGTCTAAAAAAGTTTATTACTTCAAAAAGACCAGCCTATACTATCCCACTGCAGGACAAAGGCCTCTTCTCATACCGAGAAGGCATGAGCATTGATTGATTGCTGAGATACCATATAAGTATTATATAACTGGTTGCACCATTAATGCAAAATCATCTGCCATTTCTAACATCTGTTTCCATTATATTGTTTGTGTTTGACGCAATGAAAGCTGAATTGAGTTGCATATTATTATAAATGCCGTGTTCATTTCAACATAAACCAAATTTTGGGCCTAATGACTGAATTCCAATCCAGAATAGGACTAACAAATGTAGTATATGCAACAATTTTATTAATAGGTACCGCGGTTTAAATTGATAATTAGAATCAACCTGTATAATGCAAATACAGGCTGTTCAAATATTAAAAGTAAGCAATGTTAGCCGTATTACGAACGATAAAATCGATTACAAATTGAAATTCAATCTATCTTTCTAAAGGTTGATTTTTCAATAACTAGTCAGATAACTTTTATCTAAAGAATAAATATATGACAGTTTGGCATATTCTCTATACAAAAGCTGTCATTCGAGAATATAATATGTATTCCTCTCCTTTAGGAGCTCTTGGCTAAGTAATAACAGCCGCACGGGTCGATTCACTTTTACTACTACGTTTACTGGGGTTGGTCCGTTGATGGATGACCATTTTTTGATAACAAGACTCTTCCGTGCTTCGGCGTTGGTCCCGGCTGTCATTCGTGGATCTTTGACAGTCGTTACGGGTCGTCAGAAGCCTGAAAGTCTGGCAACCAGTCTTACCGAGGGGTATCGTATTATCCAGTTACTGGGTTGTAGAGGTCAGACAGGCATTCACTCCTTATAAAATAGCAGTATTCAGTTGTATTATCCGGTAAGGCTGGAAGCCGACCCCAACATAGTTGGGAAAAGGCGAGGCAGATTGATTTTGACTGCAATACCTATTTATTCCTACTACTACTGAAATACCAGCATCAAATCAATTGAATATTGAATAATTGAATAAATGATTGGATATTATGATACCTCCTGTTAACTTGGGCAGAAACTTGAAGCTACCTGGGTTGAAGTGATACGTTTAACTTTTGTTCACAGTGCTAACATACCAGGGTGAAGTGTTGAAGCTGACCAAAATATCACGTTCGGAGATGGGCACATACTTATGTATCGCCGGTAATGGGGTCCCGCCCACAGTGAGCAAGAGGATCCACATCAGTGTACACTGTAAGCTGATCTTTATAATGTTTCATGTACTTTGTAGGCCGCCAATTAAGCCAAATGAAGCCGTAACAACATTTCTTTTTTTTTACAACTCTAACTCTGTTGATTTAAAAGGTCTTGGGATGCTTCATCAAAATTTTCAGGTTTTTGATGTTTTTTTTTTGTTGAATCTTAAGCAGCGCTTTTAAGATAAAGAATGACGTAAAACCATTAGTAAGTCATTGCAATGTAACTCTTATATTAGTGTTATAAATTATAAATTAGAATGATTGCCGTGAGTTTGATGTAACTCTCGGCAATAATTAAAATTTATACCTTACTTTACCGAGTTAAGAGTTACATTGCAATAAAGTTTTTTTATCAATGGTGATGAAGTTGTTAACCTTTGGTTCTGTCCAGTTCACCCGGTGATTCAAGTGCCCAATCAGCTGGTGGGTGCTCCGCTGGGCACTGACGTCACCATAGAGTGCTACGTCGAGTCTTCACCCAAGTCTATCAACTACTGGGTTAAAGATCCAGGTAAGAATTGTAATCATGTTTTATCATTAACTGCAGGATGTCCAACTTTTTGGGAACTTCCTATTGTGCAATGGGATTTTAATTCTGCTCTCATCTCGCAAAATATTTAAAAGTAGGTACATAAGCATGATTATATTTTTAGTTCTACATACCAACTGCGCGTTCTTCGAATCCAATAACGAGATTTAAGCTAATTTCAGACCATGAGAATAAAATTATGGTTCAGCAATAAAAGTAAAAGTAAAAATCATCTTATACCCCGGATTGAATATAAATACGCTTTAAAAGTTCAACATTCGAATTTTAATACCGTTTGATTAACTCGGCTGGCAGGTAAGGCATCCGCGATAAAAGCGAAACAAATTATAAGGCAGCCATAAAACTCCTAGGTGTCTGCACGAAGTTTTTACATTTTTCATAAAACTTCCGCTGAGGAAAGATGAAATTCTAATATTGAATTTGAAAACAAGTGTGTTTTAAGTAATAAATTGTTCTGCAGGTGAGCTGATCATACCTTCGGAGCACCACGTGATGTCTGTCAGACAGAAGTCGATGTTCGAAGCCGAAATGACGATGACAATCAAGAACATTCGGAGGGAGGACTTGGGCAGTTACATCTGCGTCGCCAAGAATTCCCTGGGAGACGTCGAGAGCAAGATAAGATTATACGGTACGCCTTTATTTTAAGAAATTAAATTTCACCTAAACTTTGTTAATTAAACACAATTCTATTCAGTTCCGCATACCTTTAAACATCAGCTTTTGTAGAACTCAACACAAATATTTGCTACAGCAAACGCATATAAAACGTGTTCAATGACTCTCAAATCTGCATTTCAATTCGCAAATACTTTAAATAAATGCAAAATCGAAATTAACTCGGAATATTGAAGTCACACGGTGACGCACATTGATCGATTTTAAAACAAACATTTTGCTCGTGTCACAGAGATTCCGGGGAACGACAGGCATGCTTACCAGTACCCTGATGTACGTGCTACCTCGGATGATGAATACGGAACCAACTCGTATGATGATGATGACGAGGATGCGGATAGCATGAAGAGTAACAGAGTACCAGACAGGGCCAACAAATGGTACTCCAATGATGGCAAAGTTGCGGTGACCACAGCGACCGGCGCCTCGTCTTCAATCAGCACCACGACGGCAATCTTCCTGTGTCTAATCAAAAGTCTGCTATAATTACTATAACTGCTACAATAAATGTTTCCTTTTTATCGTTAGCTCTAATGATAATTCAGGTAAATTGTCAACAATCACAGCCTGTATTTACGATTGATTGGAATAATTTCTGTAGGCATTGTTATTTTTTGTTTTTAGAGTCGGCGAATTTTCTGTTTAATCGTTTTTTATTCCATCAGCGTGTAACGTGATAATAACTAGTCTTATAACGTTGTATATAGTTTGTAATAGGCGAATATCCGAACTGTTTGTAAGAATATAAATAATAGTAATTCATCTCTGAAACTTACTGTTAAATACATTTACGAGATCGTGTAAGATTTAAGCAAATGTTTATAAATGAATGTGCCATGTATATTGCTATTATCTTGAATAGAGACATTTATATTAAAGTTTTTATTAGGCATGGTAAATTTAATTGTAAATAATATATTGTATGTAAGCGATAGAGGACATATTTACTTAATGACCTGTTTGAGACATATAAACAGTTAATAGTTGCCGAGTATTTACAACTTAAAAGTTACAGTTCCCAATGCTTACACTCCAGCTGCAACTTTAGTAGCAGATACAGTACGTACTAGTAATGGACTTAGTACTAAAGTCTTTCAACAGTTAAACCAACTTTATGGTATTACATTCTTGAGATTTGTTCAGTGGTTTATGAAAGGAGAAATTAATTGAATTTCTAAAGTTGCAGCTGGAGCTATTTCCGCGTGTATCTAAATAATGTAGTCGAATAATAATGTAACTTCTTCCGAACAATGTACGTTAATATCCAGATCGTTACAAAAAATAATAAAATCAAGGACATGTCGCATTGCCTCTTAATTTCATCCGAAACCTTCGTTTCTCGAGGACTTTAATACCTAATTGAATATTTCACGGCGCTCTATGCTAATGTTGCGAGAGGTGATAAATGGTAATGATATTCTTCGTTATTCTGACTAATATTCATACGTTTCACAAAATAGAACCATTTCACAACACTAATTGTACATATTTCAAGTGTTATGCTTTAGAAACTGTAGTTTTATATTCTGGTCCAATTATCATAGTGAGCGAGACTTAGCGTAGTTTAAAACTTTAATCGAAAAATATTTTAACTGCTCTTTTTAACTTTCCTTTTTGAGCATAATTAATCCCGTATCTACTATTAAATGAAAAATATCTGTAATAATATTATATATATATATATATATTTGTAATCACGTTTTTGAAAACGGGTCTATCGATTTCGATAAAAGTTGCAATATAGGGGTTTACGGGGGCAAAAAATCTATCTAGGAAGGTCTGCGTAAAAAGAAATCTCCGTATTTACACCCAAACTGAGCTCGGTCGCCCAAAGTTTAGAACAAAATGGCTACCTTAGAATAATGACATGGCAGCATGGAATTAGAAAGTACCTACTATCATGGCAGCATGGAATATGTACTATACATGGAATTGGTATGAACTATCCTATACTATTATATAAGCATATTATATTTTCACCAGAGAAGAGCACGGTCGCCCAGCTACTAGACTACTATACGTTGAGAATTAAATCATAATCAGTCTATCGATCAGAATCTGAATCGTTTTGAAACAGATTGCTAATCCATTGCTTCAAAAGTTCGAAAGTAAATTCTGCTCAGCAACGTAAATAACGCAATGAATGTTGTTGAACTGTCAAAATTAAACAAATGAATCGGAATCGTTTACGAAAATGTGTTGCGTGATTAGATAGCAGGTCCATAGTAATACACAGTAGGAGTAAAGCTGGATGCTGCTTCCCGTGCACACGAGAGATTCCCTTATGTTTCAAATATCCTTCCTCCTTGATGAGCCTATTTGTATTCGATCACACGACACATTGACTGGGAATCATCGAGTGAATGTGGAGCACTCACTGTAGTACAAGTCTGTACAAGGTATGTATATAACGCATAGGATCTTCAAGAGGGTAAGCAGAATATTTGCACGGCTGAAATGCTGAATAATAGTGAAACCCATAGATCATAAGAACTTATATTAGCTACCTTTATTCTTGCAAATAAATATATAATTCATTCAGAGTTGTGAGTGGTCTGATAGTTTTGCCTGTAAACCACGATTGGGGAGACAAAGCAACTATTTTTAAGAAACGTACTGAGAACTACGAACATGAACAGAATTGATAAGGCTAATGAAGATCCACGCAGGTCCACGCAGCGCAGGGCAGAGCAGATTTTATAATGCATGAACGTACTAAGAGATGCGTACGCTGTGGCGCAGCCACGTGCGATGCAGACATGTGTCTGTTCTGCTATGCGTTTCGTTGTAGAGCCGGCACAGATTTCTGCGCGACGTGTGCAGGTCGTCACTTGTTTTTTGCTGAGACGCAGGTAACGCACACAGTCTTCTATTTTTGTACTAGCTAGGACGCGAATGTGTTTGTGTAGATGCGTCGCAGCATGCGCTCACGGGCTATGTCTGCCCCGCCTGCCCTACCCTGCAAAATCTGTACTGTGCTATTCTGAGTCACCTGCGTCTCAGCATACGCTTAGGTTAATAGTCGTACATATCTTGTCCATAGGCACATAGACTTGATAGTCTGCTAATTTGTGCAGCACAAATTTTCAGGATTAGCAAATTATATTTATATTATTTAAATAATCTAGAATTCACCTTCTATATTATGACATTCTGTGTGCATTTATTCACGATGGTATCGTATGAATCTATAATTTTTAACTCCTAGCCAAGGCATACTTTACGTTCCAACGTAGATAAGGCAAGAGTGACAGGTGAGCGTTAATCCCTTGTCAATTGGCATCGGTGGACGTCACTGATAAGAGACAATGTCGATCGATAAAACTGTTCGGATATGTCAAAGGTAATAGCGGAACTGTTCTAACATTTGTGGGGGAAATATCTATTGAAATGGTATGCGTAATACGCAAACCGATATGTATTCGTCTATTGAATAAAAAGTGATGGTCAATCGAATTCGGTTGCGGACCTAAGCCCTAAGCCACAGTATAAAAATGGACAGTACAGTAACTACGTAGTAAACGTTCGCACACTCACGCGGTGCTGTCAGTTGCGGGTGCCATGTCGAGACGACAGAATCGCCGCGATCTTTTTAAAAATGGAACGTAGGTAATTATTTCAACAACAAACAAGTCTAGTTTTCATACAAGCCTGTTTATTTTCATTTATCTGTGTATTTGTTTCTATTTATTGTTTTTATTATTAATTAACTAAATCTTTTAACAAATTACCTGTAGCAGTTTTTGCATAAAACATTATTCCATTCCGTATCTGGGGAAGGCCGTTGTTAGTTGCGCTACAGTTTATAGTTTTGCCGCTATCATCAATGAGGTTAAACCTCATTGGCTATCATTGTTTTATTTGTTGTCCGAAATAAACTTTATTTTGTTATCTATTTTCCATACTGTCCATATTTATATCGTGCCTAAGCCATGCTAACAGACATACTTCATAGTGCACACAGAAATATATTTGTTAATTACGTTCTGCATTGATGATTGAATGAATATCTATAATTTTCTATCAATCGAGATGTTACTGGTAGTAGCCAGAAGCCCAAAAATCTGACAGCAAACCAATTTCACCCAAGGGATATCGTGTTACCCAGTAACTGGGTTGTGGAGCTCAAAAAGATAGTCTTTCTTAGTAAAATACTGGTATTGAGCTGTATCCGGTTAGACTGGAAGCTTAAATTCGCAATTCTGCTGCGTTAATATTGTTGCTAGTTATTTTGAACCCAAAATTTATTCAACAGTCCTTGATATTCTTTTTCAAATTTTAACATATTGTTTTGAGATATTACCTATCTGTATGTATATATCTATCTATCTGTTTCATAATATAGAATAACGTTTTCTAAATAAGTTATAGTTAGTTTTACATGAACACAAGTTCAGTAGCAACTAGCGTAAACTTTATAACAATATTTATGCACACGACGGCTTAGCCGAGGGCCATGTACACAACTTTACTAAAGTATTATCGTCAATCTGAAGTACTAACTAGAGCTAAATACAAGAAATATGAGAATGAACTTACTCTTAGTTTTGTTGTAATAATGAAATATAACATAACATTACACTATTGGCTCGTGGCTAAGTAATAACACTCATGCGAGTCGATCCGCCGACAGACACGTGATATGGTCTTCAGTAGTAGTTCAGTGTAGCGTGCAGATGTTCTGCTCTCAGTGTAGAAGCATTCCTCAGCGTAGAAGCATTCTTCAGCGTAGAAGCAATCCTCAGCGTGGAAGTACAACCCTGGAAGCGCGTGTTAGAATGCGCATGTTAGTTACGATTCAGAACAGCAACCGCGTACGATGTGCTAGACCCATAGCTGCCAAGGTACGATGTGAAAACTAGTATACGCTGGAAGTTCACGACATCACAGCGACAAGCAGATAGGTGCTATAGCAGCGTGGCACAATGATAGATTATAACATAGTGAGGTAATGTATGTGACAGTAGGCGCATGAAGGAAAAAGTGATAATTGCAAATGGCACACCACACTAATTAGCTTAGAGCACACTGTACCTGCCTACCATAATAGCTAGAATAATGATGAACTCTCACTGGATCGGGGCATATAGTGAAAAATCCTGAGAGTTCTGGAAAAGCACCCGCTTGTGTAGCATGCGGCTGGTGAAATGGCCGAGTAATGACAGGAAACTAGTGATGCGCGTACGCTTTAGTGATGTGCTTAGACACTTACTAACTTTATTATTACTCGACTAAATACAGTTGTAAAGCTACAACGCTACACTGGGTCGTTTCTTGTTAAGATATTATTGCAAATCTTATTTGGCGAGATTTTATCCTCATATCGATTGGTGCCATAAAAACAGCTGCCATTTCAAGTAAGCGACTTTGTAAAAACATTTGAATATAGTATTCCTTACTTTTGAAGAAAATCTAATGGATTCTTTGAGAAAAACTTGGTAGTAGCAATATTTAGGGTTACTTCCCCAGGGCTCGCTTCACCTTTCCATCCTCATTTCCCGATTAATCATCATTCTCATAATTGATAATTTTCCAACATTACATTTAAAATCAAAAGGGATACTTTTAATATCATTGTACGTACATACACACATTACGTTCAGACTAATTAATTCAGTTAACGTGCCTACAAATGCATCAATTTGCGTTATCCAATTAAGTGATGATTTAATTTTAGTATCAAATAAACAGGAGAATTTCATCAATGAAATTCGTCACTGAATTATTCAGTGCACACTGAAAGTTATTAATCGTTGACAGGTTCAGAATAATCTAATTTGGGATATGTTGTAGGCGTGATAATTTGCTTGCAAACATCTGCTGATTCCTCATTGGTCCAGCTGCCTCAAACGTCGACTGTTAGGTTGCCTGTCCACTGGAGCAGAGAAGCGAGAAGAGGCGCGGAGCTGTGTCAATATTAACCAATAGAAAATAAGTCTGGAGCAGAGCGGAGTTTAGATTCTATTCTAAACTACATAATCATATTATAAACAGAAAAAAAATGATTTTGTGTGTTTGTTTGTTTGTAATGAATAAACTACCAGACCGATTTTAAAAATTCTTTCACCAGTAGAATATAGACTATTATCACTGAGTAACATAGGCTTTAATTTGTAAAGATACTAGCCTGGACCTGGCAGACGTTGTCCTGCCCGAATAGCGCCACCTACCGGGTTCAATTGTATTTTCAAACCATCCAGGGACCCACTCAAATATACACACAAATTTTCATCCAAGTCGGTTCAGCCGTTTAGGAGGAGTTAGGTGACAAACACACGTTCGGAAGAATAAGCAGCTGGCGGCAGCTGGTGGTTAATACAGACACAGCTCCGCTCCTCTCCTCTCTTCTCTGCTCCAGTGGACAGGCAACCTTTAGCATGGGTTCGATTCCCAGTTTGTGCAATATTTGACAGGTTCGATAATCGATAATAATCATTCGAGATGTGTATGTGTGTGATGTGTAATAACTGCCTTGTACGAGTAGGTCTAGTGATCGCAAGTGTAAGTGTGACTGTATACCATTTGGTCCTGACTTCGAGTCCCAGTACGGATAAAGGGTTTTCTAACGGCTGTTAAAATACCCTTAACGAAGCCGGGAGTCACTTGTTCTTCCCGTTATTATGACCATTATTTGGGTACCTTGTGATTACGAATATATTGCAGGTCAAAGTTCCAACTTTTTCACGAAAATAAGTTTTAAATCATCATTTCAGCCGAAAGACGTCCACTGCTGGACATAATAATAAATACCCTAAAAATCCGGCAGATCACTGCCGAGGTACAAAAATGTATACCAACAAATAATAATAATAAAGCTTTATTTTATTCCATACATGCAAGATTACAAAACAAAAAATACTAAGAATAGGATAATAATTGAGGAATTACTAAATATATCATTAGTGGTAAGTTTACATACTTACAACATCTACAAAAGTTTACATACATTTCATTTCATTATATTCATACATTTTTACTACTTACATTAATCATTTATACATTTTTATTACATTTCATTCATTTCACAAAACATACATTATAATAGCAGTTGCAGTACATAAATTAGACATTTGATTATTACAATTTCTCATTAAATTGATTAATGTCCTCAATCAGTTCGCAAACTCTCCATGTATGGACCCCCTTCGGGTAAAAGCCTCCTCCAAAGATTTCCAAATGCCTCTATCTTTTGCTGTCTCAATCCAGTTTCTGCCTGCGCCACTAATTCATCTTGCCACCTGGTGCATGGCCGGCCTATGCCTCTACTTCCTTGTGGTCCCTTCCATGTTGCTATTGTAAATGTCCATCTTTCGTCGGTGTATCTTGCTAGTTGACCAGCCCATTTCCATAATATTTTAGTGTCTGCGCAAAAAGTATGGCGTCGGTCACCTTTGTTTTGATGCAAATGTCTGCTGGGCATAGGCCTCCCCAAACACCGCCACTTCGACCTATTATGTGCTTCACGAATCCAGCGGTTCCCGAAGATTGCCAAACTTAAGTGGCAATGGGCAAGGCACGTTGCTCGCAGAACAGATGGCCGATGGGGCCGAAAGGTTCTGGAGTGGCGACCGCGTACCGGAAGACGTACCGTTGGAAGGCCTCCCACAAGATGGACCGATGACTTTGTGAAGGCCATAAAAAGTTTTGAATGTTATAACTTAACTTTAAATACTTTCACGATTCCTGTACTGTTGCTTGCACCCAATAATAATAAGCACAATGTTTTGAGTGCATTACAGTAAACAGTGAATTTAAACACAAAAAATGTCGTTTCCCAGCGATTTTGTTTGCACAAAGGCTTAGTTGGATGTACAGAATGCGTACATGACAGCTTTATGAAGAGTCTTATTACACGCTGTATTACATTACAACTAGCTGAAATCAACTAGCTGAAATCAACTTGCTGAAATCAACTTGCTGAAATCAACTAGCTGAAATCAACTAGCTGAAATCAACGTGCTGAAATCAACTAGCTGAAATCAACTAACTGAAATCATCTAGCTGGAATCAACTAGCTGAAATTAACTAGCTGAAATCAACTTGCTGAAATCAACTAGCTGAAATCAACTAGCTGAAATCAACTAACTGAAATCATCTAGCTGGAATCAACTAGCTGAAATTAACTAGCTGAAATCAACTAGCTGAAATCAACTGGCTAAAATGTCGTGTCCCCTCGACCCTACCCGTCGCATCGCGTCGCCATGCCCGCGCTATTAATTAGTTTTCGCTTAGCGTTCTTTCTGACTTTTATTTCTTTATACTCGGCTCCTAAGCGTCCAAGCCTGATGTTAAAAAGCCTATATAGCCTTCCTCAAGAATTGGTACTTCCAGAGATTTGCGAGTTCAATTTTATCTTCAAAATTTTCAATTTGTAGGTCAGTAAGGTAGTAGGTTTGTGGTTGTATGTTCATCAAAATATGATTTGCGACTGTAACAAATGTAATTACAGAATTATAATCATAAAAATCATTCATACTCAAAATTATAATTATGTCGTATCTCTATGTATTTTACTGTGTGTACATAAATAACAAAATAAATAAATAATACTTTAGCATATTCCCCGTAACATAACCTAATAGTCTTTTCTATACCCACGAAGAACGGGGGGTGGGCGTGGCAATAGATAATTTCTGGAAAACAAACAATAAGATTGTCATCTTATTGTTTGTTTTCCAGAAATTATCTATATATTGGAAATATTAAATATTATTTCCTCAGTTATAATTAGACTATCCGTGGGTTTTGATAAAGGTCAGTGATACCAACTACAAGCAAAAACATGAGATATTGTCGTGTAGTTAGAGAGGTAACGAGTGCCTCGAGGATGAAAAGTAATTTAATGGGAAAAAAAACTTAAATAAATCAAAGATAAAATTTAATAAAAGAACACCTACTTCATTTTATTTTTAAAACCAATGAAAATTAAATCATATTTCGGAAGTCAGATTTTTATTATTTTCGGAAGTGTCTCTCTCTAAGAAATATTGTGTCTAAATTCACACATATAATATGTTAATAACGAAGGGCGTTCCCGTTAACCTGCAATACTACAGCAATCGTAAATGCAATAAAATACGATTTTATTTTTTTATTGATTCGTAAAATAAACACTCTGTACACGCGCAATTGTTGGACTTGTCTTTCCATGTTGAACAATTTCTTTTTATGAATACCTAAATATTCACAAAAAAAAATCATACAAAAATCAAATGATTACAAAACAAAAACTTTTTTTTACGCTATAGTATTGTGGGTTCTCTGGTTTTCTTCAAGAAAATAGTCGGTCCAGTATGGACCCGTTTAGCAAGAGATAGGAGTACGTGGATGTGGAAGTCTTTAGAGGAGGCCTTTGTCGACAGACAAGCTGTTCTACACCAACAACCAGTTGCCGATAACTCAAATGCAAGTTAGAATTATGGAATAAATTTAGTATTTTAGTAAGTTGGCATTTATTTAGTGTAAGAAAGAAACACCAATAAAGGCAGTTTTATTTTATTGCACGACTCGTAATGCTTCGCATTAGAGTGTGCTCTACGATCGAAAAATATTTTTTACCCCATTTCTGTTTTTATTGTTTCACTCCAGCTAGTACACAGAACCTACTTAATTTATATACCATTGTATAGATGATTAAATGGAGATTAATATTGTATTTTTTAACAATTGATTTAATGCAGCAGAAATGGAAAAAGCATCAAAATAGTTGAAAAAAATTTCCTGTCCGTCAATTTATGATCCCTGAAAACATTGTAGCTTGCGATAAAATCAATTAATTGAGTCAATTTTTTTTTTATACATTCGTTTCAGCCGTAGAAGGAACCCTATTGAAAATTGCTCTTTTATTCATAGTAGTTTAATTATAATTAATAAAATACTAACTAAAATATAATATCAATATCTAAATATTTTCAACCTTGATCCGGTGCCGTTGCCTAGCAACTGCCAACGTAAATATCTTTGTCAGTCGTTGACATTACGACTTCATGAAAAGTGATAAATTGTTCATTTTTAAACAAAGACATCAAATCTTAAATCTCTTTGTTTTTAGAAAGAAAGAAAGAAAAAGAAAGAAAAATTATTTATTCTGCACAAAGTAAACGCACATTACAAAAAAAATATAACATACTACTACACTACTTGACAGATTAGTCAAAAGCCTCGTATTCATCACATTAAAATTACAAATAAATTAAAAGTATAACAAATTTTGTCTATTGCTCGATGAGGTAAAGGCCAGAGACAATACGAATTTACATTGCGTAATTATGTTGCGACACTTGCAAATGAAAACAAACAAACAAATTAAACAATCAAAACAACAAAGTGCCGCTTGCGCAATGGAAAAATACAATTTTTGCAACGAGTATACAACAATATCATGAGCAATTAAGCTGTGCGTCGTTTCTGTGCAAGAATAGGTCAATGCTCAGCTAAATGCCGTGACTTCGGACGAACCTATTGTCAACAGCGCTGATTTTCAGCAAAAACCTCACGAATGACGAAATGACGTCCCCCCGTGCAATAATAATCAAGGTAAGCGAAAATTCTTACGAAAATGAGTGTGAATATATCTGAACATAGTAAGTATGTACATTAAAATAATAGGTAAAAAAGAAATAAAAATATAATTATGTGCATCTGTATATAAGGTGCAATAAAAATATCTGCCACGGCTTTAATGGGAGGTAGTATTGTGTTTAAAGATTACAATAGTGAAGAAATTTTGTACCCCGGCACAGTTAAATCGATTTTAGAAAATAAAGTAGTTAAATAAACATTGACTCTACTTTGCATAACGTGGTTCACAAAATACGCGCGATGTGTCGCTTTGTCAATGAAAACAACTGCTATCTCTTTCCATCTGTTCTGTGAATGAAAACTGAAATCAGCTGACTAGTTCGTCAGTATCTAATCTAGTAGGTACGCAATAATACGCAGGCAAACAAGTGTTTTAAAAGTGCAATTACTTACCAGCTACCGCATTCTTCCAAAAAACTGACGTAAATAAGATGATAAACTTCCTATCACAAAGAAGAAGAAGAAGTCCAACACTTCTTCTTCGAGTTCGGCAGAAAATGGAGGCCTGCCTGCGTCAACCGGAGGCGGGTCAAAGCGGCCGTTTTCTAAATCTGAACACTGCATCCAGAATGGTATGATGACTCACTCGCACACCAAACCTCTGCTGGTATTAGTTTACTGCATGCGCAGTTATGGACTTACACTCGCGATAGCACAATACCATTTCAAGATATTCTTGATTGGAATACCGTCGTCTGGGAGGCATTTTTAAAGAAAGCGCGCGCGATATTCCCGACGCTGCACGCTGACCGCAAAACTAACTTCCGAGCGGGCGGGCGGGCGACTGGCGGGCGGGAGCCGAGGTCGCGGTCGGCTAGCGCGTGCGACGAACGGGGTAGTGCGGGTGAGGGTGGGGGCGCGCGGGGCTGCGCTTTGACGAGCGAGTGGCCGGCGCGCAGCGGCATTGTTTGATAAGAATGGCAACAGTGTATGAACGGCGTCGGCGTTTTGCGAATTGAATTCGGTGCGGTGCGGCAACGTCTACGGGATGGTTTTATGCCAATAAATCAATACCAATATTTTTTGTATGAAAAAAAAAATGACAAATTATCAATAATTTTTCTTTACTATTGTGATCTATAAACACAATACTATCTCCCATTGCAGCCGTGGCAGATATTTTTATAGCACCTTATATAAGCGTAACATAACAATAATAAAAATACTTAAACTGAGATATACTAGCTACTATGAAAAAAAATAATAAATAAAATGTTAATTAATTATTGTGGTATGTTTTCCTGAATCTTTAGCAGGTAATCATATTTTCACTTTGCACCATGGGAATTGCGATGGTATGGCGGCCATTTGCAAAAGCCATGGTGTTGGCGAACGACAACCATGCTTGCTTTTTTTGTCAAATCGGTAAACGAGTAAACTCTTATTACAATTTATCTGTATACGCGGTAAATATTATAAATATTATTAATTATCACTGTTCTTTTATTATTTTAGATGACATGCATTGATGTACAAAGGAGCAAGATCCACCGACATACCTTCGGAATGCAAAACCTAACCGCTTTCGAAGCCTTCCGATCTGAATCGTAAGTATATGTGTATAGTATTCCATTTCTACACCAAATGGAACATAATCCCAACCTAACAGTGATAAAAATTGGTACCTAATCCTTCCGAACTTTATTGAATTATGAAACCTATTGTCCCATATAGATAATGCAGCTGCAGAAGGACACACAGCCAACACGCCACAGATAACTGGGGACCACCAATCCCCTGTGACAATTACACAGACCGGACCTTAACAGGGAGGAATCAAAGTAGAGGCCACTCACACTGTTGGAAATCCATATCCATTGCCCGTAGGCCGTGACCCTCGAGGTAAGTACAAAAAGAGCAGCTATTTTTGCTAGTTTTAGTTTTATAATCATGTGGATTTCTGTATCTTCATATAATATTTCTTTAGGATATTCAAAAAATGCTTTTTTGTTCTCAGGACTCTTATTGGTGGAGGAATGTTATTCCAACAGTGTGTGGCGGCGTATTTGAAGCTCCCCCTGAATGCTGCGGTTCTATGCTGTGACATACAAAGAGGATTGGTAGAAAAGCGTGGTTCGTATTTGCTCTGTCTCCAACTTAATTTCTCAAAAAGATAGTGTGGTTTCTGTGTAGTTACTACTCCAAAAAGTAAACTAGCCATATGTAACTTTCTCCTAGCAGCCATTTTCAAAATATTATTGTCATTTATAAAAGGAGTGACATGACTTCTACGAGGTATCTTTACACAGAACCGTGTACATGCATTTTGTATGCGTTGTATCAGCTTCTCTGTTCTAGCTAACAGGCATGGACCATACACGGTGTCACAGTAATTCAGTCTTGATAAAATTAGACTATCCACCAATTGTTTACGTAGGTCAACACTCAGGTAGTCTCTTATTGAATATAAGAGTTTCAATCTATAAAAGCAATTTCTCATGGAGTTACTGATGTGTTTCTCAAATCGAAGCTGAGGATCCATGGTTAACCCTAGGTTGCAAGCTATCTCTACCCTATCAATCTTTTCCCCCCTAATGACAACTTCTGGCTTGGCTGACAGTATTGCGCTGATCATTTTCCTACTTCCCAAAACCATAAATTTAGATTTCAGTGGGTTTAATACCAGTGAGTTATTGTCTGACCATGCCATCACTCTTTCTAGATCATCATTAATTTTCTCCAGTGCCTCTACTGTATCAGCTGGTTTAAAACTTATATATAATTGGATATCATCCGCGTACATGTGATACCTGCAATGCTGAAATGACGTAACAATGTCTGCGCTGTAAAGTATATACAAAGGAGGCCCCAAAATTGATCCCTGAGGCACACCACGTGGCACCTGACGAGGGGGGGATGACATCTTTGATCCATCCTCCTTCTGGATTTCAACGAGCTGTGACCTATTTTGCAAGTAGCTAGCGAACCACTGTATTGTTTCCGTTGAAAAACCATAATAGGCCAACTTGGAAAGTAATAGAGTGGTATTTATAGCATCGAAGGCCCGTGAAAAGTCCAGCAGTGCAAGGATTGTTCCCTCCCCCCTGTCCCGTGCCTCTAGGATATTCCCCACTACGTCAGAAAGAGCTGTGGCTGTCCCACGGCCTTTCCTAAAACCAGACTGAAGGTCGGGTAGCATATTGTTTGTCTCTAAATATTTCATCATTTGGTTGTAAATAACCCTCTCCAAGACTTTCGACAAACATGGCAAAATGCTAACAGGACGCAGATCCTTAAAAGTAGTAGGGTTGCCGATTTTGGGTAAGGGACGCACAATAGCGCACTTCCACAAGTCAGGAAAAGTGTGGGTATCTATCGACTTATTTACGATTATAGTAATAGCCTGAAGGGTGGTTGGTAACGTTAGCGTTATCATATCCAGACTGACTCCATCAATACCTTTAGCGTTTGTCCCCAAGCTCTTAATAATTTTCGAAATTTCTTCCTCATTCACATTTTGCAACGCAAATTGAGTTTCACCAAATCCATTTGTGTCAAAAAATGATAGCTGTGATGCAGGAAGAATACACTGCCCTGGTACATTTAGAAATGCCTTGTTTATCTCGTCTGGGTCATTAAATTGTCCGGGAAGCGAACCTTCACTATGTTCCGAGAAAACATCTGATTTAAGATTTTTCCAAAGGTTTTTGGGGTTTTTTATTTGACTATTAATGTGCCTGTCAAAGTATACCTTCCTTTCCTGCATTAGAGCTGTATCACATTGTTTTTTTAAATCCAAATAGTATTTCTTTGTAGTGTCTAACTTGTTCTTATGATAACTATTTTTTGCTTCGTCTCGCAGCTTGAACATTAATTTAATATTATCCGTTATCCAAGGCGTGGGTCGGTCCCTAAATATCTTACTCTTTATGGGGGCATGTAAGTCAAATAATTGGGTAATAAGGACATTAAAATATTCAATCATGCTATTAACATTGGGCAGTGAACCAATTTCAAACCATGGCATCAATTTCAGATCCACTTCAAAGTAATCGACCAATATATCCCTTAGAGGCCGATATACAACTAGCCTAGGTTTGCTTTTTATCTTCTTTATTACAGTATCACACACTATGAACGAATGATGACCAAGTTCACTGACATGACTGACCAGTACATTACGAACCCCCACATCGGTACAGATTACGTCTATAAGAGTACTGCTATCCCCTACAAAATGAGTTGGTGACTGCACTACCTGATTCAGATTGGTATAGTTAAGGAATTCCATTATATCTTTAGTTTTTGTATTATTTGTATCCAATAAATTAACGTTGAAATCTCCCAGTAACACTAAATGATCGTAAGGTGCCAATGCGCTAATACTGTCAGTTACTCCATCCAGAAATTTTGACAAATCAAACCAGGGCGGCCTGTACGCAGTGCCAATCAACAACTTTTTACCATTCACAGTTAGATTTAACCACATCTGCTCAACATCAGACTGCTCGGAGTGTGGCCGTACGCGCGCCCTTATTCCCGTTTTAATGTAAAACGCTACACCTCCGCCTCGTCCCCCGCGAATAGTCATAGGGCGCGGCACGTGCTTCAACCTATATCCCGGAACCTTAGGCGCGCGTCCCTCCTCCCCAGGTCTCAGCCATGTTTCGTTGATTGCCATGATATCTACCGAGTGTTGTGACATGGCAATTAGAAATTCGTCCTGGTTAGTTGCCAGAGAGCCTGCATTGAATAAACCAAACTTTAATAATTTTGACTTAGTCATTTTATGTAAATAGTAATGGCTGTATAATTGTATAATATTTGATAATATTTATATTTTGATAATAATTTATAATACTTTATATTTGCTGATATTTTATAATGTTTCATATTTGATAATATTTTATTCATATATTTACTATAGTTTTGCTTAATTCTTTTGTGTAAGTAATTTTTGTACATATGTTTTAATTCTGGTAGTGAATAAATAAGTGTGCCACAATCATTATGAACTGAAGATAATATAATAAATCTGTTGTTTGTAAATAATGTTGTTAGTGTGTAAATGATAATAAGTGTAAATATGTATAATATATCTATGTTCCTTGTATTATTGCAGTACTCACTCTCATATTCCCACCTCCCCAGCTCACAACAGATTCGACACACAGACACCATGTATGATAACCGATTATAATTAAAATAACTATTAACTAGAGAATAAAAATAAAAACGTGCAGCCTCGAACAAGGGCTTATTTATTACTGTCTGTAAATGGTCCAATAAGCTGTTGTATATCCTCCTCAGATGAAATCCGGTGAGTGGCCTCTCCAGGCTTTTGCCGGACCAATATGCGACCGCGCTTCGTCCAAACGAATCGCCATCCATGCATCCCTGCAGCGGCCCTTGTTTGACGAAACAACTGCTGATTTAGCCTAGTCAGCCTCTCATTAATATAGAAGCGCACAGGTTTGCCAGAGACTCCGAGATTTTCGGTGGTAGCGTCACGTCGCACGCGGGCGCCGTTCAACACGGCGTCACGCTGGTCACGCCGAGCGAGTCGCACCATAATAGCGCGAGGGCGGGGCTCTGTTGAAGCTGCAGGGCTTGTTGCCTTTATATGCCTACCGCCGACTCGCTCTGCGCTAACGATGTCGCGGTCCTCCAAAGCGACTCCTAACTTTGTGGCAATTAGCTGGAACAGGTGCGTTGGGTTTTCCGCTGGCGACTCAGGTACGTTTGCTATTACCAGGTCATTTGCCATCAGCTCCTGGTCCCTGTCATTGAGGTCCCTCTTGAGTTGCTGGACCACACTCTCCACCGCACTTAAATTTGCTGAAGGAGCGCATCCGGCTTCGTGACGGTTCTCAAGCGCCTCCAATCTGGACTCAATTCCATCCATACGGATGTGACACGAGTCGCTAGACGCCTTCAAATCCGCGACGTCTTTGCGAAGCCCTACGACCTCAAACCGCAAAGTGCGTAGCTCCTCCACTACCAATTTTAAAACAGAGCCTACGTCCGGTGGGAACTCCGAGATCGCCTTCAAAGCTGTGTTGTCAGTGTCCACAGCCTCAGCTTCGGTCGAGGGAGGCGTGAACACCCGCATGAGCGCCTCCACCACCATAGGCGACTCCGGTGCAGCGATTGACGGGGGCGTCAACGGTGCAGCAGTTAATAGCACCTGCTTCTCACTCCGAACTTCTGCCATACAGCCACGCACCGGCGTTTCGGCCTTATTGTCCCGACGCACATTTCTATTGCATTCCGGGCACTGCCAGGCAGAGACCAAGGGGCCCCTCGAAGGTAGGCCGACACACACTCGGTGATAAGCGGCGCTGCATTTCGTGCACCTAGCGGTGTCAATCGCTGACACAAATTTGCCGCATCCACCGCACTTCACCGTCATTCTTGTAGCAGGACTTTATGAACCAGAGTATTTATAAATAATAAAGACTTGTGTACCGACGCAAACTTATTTTCAAAAAATTGAGGGTAGTAAAATAAGTTTTGGAGATTTTGATTTTTATCTATCCAATATTATGCGCTTTAGGAGCACTCGGGAAACCTCACTACACGGTATATTTTGTATTTTAATTGCTATGCACTTAATTAAAAACTTTTTAGACACTGTATCCTGGTTATTTTATTTTGTTTTCGTAAAACAACTCGACAACGATCCGACCAGTACGAACGTCAAGACGTCATTCCCCAAACTTTTAACTTATGAACTATGTTTTGAATTTCTTTTTCGTTTATGAATGAGTGATAAGTATGAGGCGTGCACTTTTGGATTTTCCAAACTATTTTTTATTTATTGTGGGATAACGGGAACGCCCTTCATTAGTTAACATACTGTCACTCTATTCTCCAGTCTTTTCGTAAAATCTCCTTAGAAAGAAACTTTATTTACCAAGTAATTAAGCTTCCACTATTTTATCTCGCCATCTTACTGCATTGCACCCAAACTGACCTCATTATGTTATTACTCCTAAGCTCCAAATCTGCTGTATCACGGCGTAAGTAATTGGGCGCAAATTAGCTAAGCCCAAACTGTCAATCACCCCACTTATGCGAAGCGGACGAAACGGCCAGATTACGTGGGTACATTATCGAGAAATTACACGGTACCTAAACTTATTTGAAAAAATACTCCACTAATATTAATTTTATGGCTTATTTTATTGGTGGTGATTCGCACAAAGTTAATTTAACTAAAGGAGAATCAATTTCTGGAGGTGTCGATTCACGTACAAATAAATTAACTTTGTACGAATCACCTCAAGAAAAAAGATATATTTAAAAGTGTCGCTTCGCCCGTTTCGGGTGAGTAAATTTGTGTGAATCACAGGCCACCGGCTTTTGCCGCGCGACACGTGCCTCCGGCTTTTGCGCCTTCGTTTCCTTTCGCGTTTCTTTGTGCGGCATGGCCGGGCGCGCCGCGGATTGCCCGGCGGCAGTGCGTAGTAGCCATTAGGGTGGTGCAGAGACAAAACACGACAGGTGCACCATACGGGATAGATAGTTTGGAAATAACTATAAAATACAAGAATAAATACTAATACATAAACAAAATAAACTTTGTAAGGAAAAATAGTGATCGGTAGAGGAGAAAACAAATCCAGCAACACAGTGCTCGAAAGTCTGCCAAATCCTTTCGAATATGTTCACATGCCTTCACTATAAAGCCCCACTGTCGCCGAAAGAGCGACACTTAGCAAATTGCCATAACCGTCAAGCCCCACTGTCACCTTTTAAGGCGACGGTCGGTCATGTGACTCATCCGGGGTTAGATTTTTATTTATGCATCGCATATGTGCATTTGACATTTGGAGCGTTTCCTCTTATGCACCTATCTATCTATATATCTTGGATCATCGACATTCAAGGATAAAATAATTTAAAAAATGATAGGTTACACCGATATATTTTTTTTATGTCAGAAGTAAGGTACGCGCACTTCCATGTCAAAGCTTGACAGTTAAAATGTCACAAAATGGGCTTTATTGGTTAAAAGATAACCAACTGGTTGTCGTCCTCATGGAAACGGGTTTTCTACGGGTTTTGGCGTCATTTTGTCTATTCTTCCGTCGACAAAGCCCGTTTCTATTGTGATAAAATATCACCGACCGGACAAAAAAACACCTGGTCCGCACATTTGTCTTCTCCATCTTTCTCTAAGGGGCAGAGACTTGGATGATTAAGTCTACCGATAGGCGACGAAATTGACGCCTTCCAAATGTGGTGCTGGCGACCTTATTAAGGATACCATGCACAATCCACCGCACAGATGTCTTGATGATGAAACAATAAAAATTTGAGAAAGCACAACAACTGTCTTCGACCTGCCTGCAACGTGTCGTGAGATACTTCGGCCACATTGCTCGCAGAGGTACCAATAGCATGGAACGGCTAATGGTGACTGGGAAAATAGAGGGCAAAAGACCTAGAGGCCGAAGCCCAAAAAGGTGGTCGGATCAAATATCCGAGAATTTGACAATACCTATCAGCACCGCACTCCGCCAGGCCACTGATCGTAACAGATGGAAAAAGACCGTTGACAATTTGATACGGAGTCACGATTCTCAGTAGTGAGAGAGCGATTGAAAAGATTATGCTAAGCGTGCTGATGTTCCTCCGAATATCCTTTTCACTATTATTTGATCATTTTCTAAGCTGTGGCTTACACGGGCTAGTTTTTCAGCAATAATTGCCGGCAGGGATATGGAGCAATAACACTAATTGCTCCATACCGATCAATATGGTGTGGTGGTACCAGTATCTCTTGCAACAAATTGCTAGAATCTTAGCATCGAGCGATATGGAGCAGTGTTGCGCCACTAATTGCTACAATAATTATTGCAGTAAAAATTGGCGGTAATAATTCCTCGCGTAGGTAAGCGCTGTTTCACATATTTTTAAAGCTGAAAATATGTTTTTATTTTTGACGCGGAATAATGATAATACTTCACTTATAACTCGATTTTTCTAACTGCGGTGAGAGCTGTCAAAGTCTCAGGTTGCTAGTATTGAATATTTGAATTCAGTCACCCGGTTACCTCCTCAGCGCTCCGAATTGTCTGCACAACTCGTGTCGTCTCCACAATTCTATCATAATTATTCATTAAGTTGTTATTGTTATTATTTAGGAAGTATATGGAGTGCCGCTAGCGGCCCTTTATCAGCCGCGGATAAAGTGCCGCCGACACTGCCGAGACAGAGTGCCGTTAGCGGCACTCTATAGACTGTCTATTATTTAAAGACATACTCCATTTGAAATAAGATAAGACATTTAAATAAACCTTTTTTTACAGTCTGTTCAACCGATTCTGACTTCTATACCCTAGGCATAAGGATGGGATTAAAAGCAAAAAGCGGTTTTAATACCAACTGTTTACTGCAGCTGGCATTTGTCATGCCACCAACGCAATAGAAGTCAAAATGGGTTGTCTTATTTCAAATTAAGTATACACGCATTGTAATAAAATTTAGATGTTGACAGGCACAGTTAGAAAAATCGGGTTATATCTGCATTTATATCTGTATTTTTTATGGTGTAAATAATAAAGAGTATTCTGTCCATCTATCTATGAAAAAATTTGTAAATGTTATTTACGTTCTATAAAATGATAAGCAAAGCAACCTAACAATCTATCGATACACGTCACAGACGACACACAAGTAATTGAATCACGAATGTGCTCAAAGAATAAGGAGAAGAGTTGAATAATCACCATTATTTTTCTTCAAGACAAAAGGGAGCTCACAAACGCCCTTAATTTGGGCAATCTAAACATGGCAAAGCAAAAGTGATTGATGTCAACATCGCCTACAGCGTCGCTCTGTCTGTGTAACAAGTGTTTCTACGTGACAGTAATCAAGAAGAATGTTGCCATTCCTTTAAAGGAAATTGATAAATCAATTTGAATTCACGAGTAATAATGTCAGTAATTATTATGATACTCCGTATTGAACGGCTCAGTCGCCTTGTATTATTAATGATGGTTCGTTTTGAGAACCAGAGAACACGTTGTCAAAGCTGCCATAATTAAGACCAGTTGAGACACCGCCATTTTTAATATCCGCAATGTATAAAATCCAGGCACAAAGTCACTGTTCATAAAATACCAAAGCGTTGAATCGAAAATATAAAATACAAGAGCGTAATAGAACCGTTGGTCTTTCAACTATTAAATAAAATCCAACCGCGAAAATTTTAACGCCAAATATTAAATCTATTCTTACTGAAAACTGAAAATCTATTCAATTCACAACAAAAGTTGGGTCTGCAATTGTGAAATAAATTCATTTTACAAACTAATTCAAACTATCTATTGTTACAAATAAATTATCTTTAGTTTCGCAGTCCTAATTGTTTTTATAGTTCATGAAAATGCAAACAAGTTCCCCAGTGCAGGTGGACGGGTAAAAACAAAACAATGGGAACGTTACGAGCTCTATCAAACAGTCATTAACATTGCACACGTATTATTCAACAAACACTGAAGCAATTTTATGTTCACATACACAAAGAGGTTTGATAGCTACAAGTGCAGCTGAAGTTTCTTTGTGCGCAAACATAATATTATATACATAAGTATAAAATAGTAGCGAGGGTACAATTATGAGGTGAACTTGCTCTGAGTTACCTCAACAGCTTTATAGGTACGCCGAACTAACTCAATGTTCAACAAAATTCAAACTTAGGGCTCGGTTTTAGCTCAAAGCTCTGTATAAGTGTACTGTTTCAATTTGCCCACCTCTCGAGTACTTCTGAACTCGTCCCTATAAATGTCCAGCCTAATAGAACTCTGGCAGTGCAGTTCAATTAATTCGGTTTCAATTGACACTTTCTTGTTTCAATTGTTTGTCGGTCTCAGTTTCAAATGACCTGATTCTAATTAAAACTGGGGTTATTTTGTAGATCTTAGATACGCTCAACACCGCTGTAATAGTTGGCAAGGAACGCAAAATTGCTATCTCATACTTAGCTTAACTATTAAAGTAATTATTACCGAAGTAATTATTGTAAGTTAAAACTCAACTCAAATAACCCTTTAATTGTAACTCCCATAGAAATCTGACGAAAATTTTGGAGAGAAATCCTACAACCTATTGATGAAAATATCTCGTCACAATATTCCTTTCAATCTACAAAGCGATTATATCTGTGTAAACCTAGCCATATTCCAAATTCGAGCTTACCAAATTGTTCATGTAAATTGGTCATGTATATTTGTACCCTTAGGAAAAACGTAGAAAATAGCCTCTATGCAAAAGATAGCTCAAAAACACAATATTCCAGCTAGCATCCCTATTCCCCGAACACTTTATCGACGCAGTATGAATGCATAGAGGTTAATGCACTTGTCAATGTCAGTACGTAACACGTTTCAGCCTATCGGACCGTGTCTGTGCTTCGCTAGTTGGTTGAAAAATATACACTGGCGTTATTGTTCGGAGTTTTTATCCAATAGTTTACGGACGGATGTGTGGTAGCCAACCCTTCATGGTTTGTATAAGATGTTTTTTGTTTTCCCCGGTTTTTTTCAAGGCAGTGTACTCTTTCTTTTGTTTTTTAATCAAGTTAAAAGATAGAGGAGAATAGTTACATGGAGTAATATTCATTTGTACTTATATCACGAAATCACAGAACACGGATTCGCCGCGCCGCCGGGGCGCCGGCAACGTATAAAGCGGCGGGCCCGTCTTGTTGGGTCAATTCAGTGAGTGTAACGTAGTCAGAAGATCTAAGAGTCACGCAATAGAAAGAGAGTCAACTTCAATAACTGTAGTTGATTAGCACTGTGCGACCTGAAGTGCACTTTATTGTGTCGTAGCAAGAGTCGCTTTTTATTTAAATGATTTTGCAGAGTGTCCCATCTGTATTAATCTGTGGTAGGTAGTACTAATAAAATTCGTGGCATTGAAAGTGCGTTGAACGATGGTAATTCAAAGACATCAGTTTCTATACGTAATTTGCGTCGTACTGTGAGTAGTTTTTTTGGTTCTAGGACATGCCGGTTTCCTCACGATGTTGTCATAATACGAGTAATATACCGTTTTAAGAGCAGTGGTGATGAAAATATAATTTACATAAGGTAAAGCGCCTGTCAAGTTTCGAACCTACAACTCGAAATTTCTGGGCCACCACTGCTGGTTTCAATAGCTAAAACTTCAATATTCCGAATATCAACGGAACTGCGATCAAAACCACATAAGTAGTAAGTACATGAAAACATAGATTCAGATCACAAAATAAAGTTAAAATAAATTAACAACCGACACCAACTAATTCTATACGATCTTGAGAAACTTTTAATCGAAATGAACTGACGAAAAGCCAAAACGTACTCGCTAACGCAGAAAACACCTGCGTAGCGAGAATTTGTCTTAATTTCAGGCCACCTACGCGTAATAAGATTAAATTATTTAATTCTAGGCACAAATATTTCTCTTGCTTGCTAAGCAGACTGGGAAAACCTCTTAACGCGATAAGTCTGGCTGTAACGAAACAGACATTTTTGGGGTAAATATCTGTATCTGGGTGGAGAATGGGAGATTAACAGACCTTGAAAACTGTTGCATTATTTTGTAGAAGTACCTATTGACGTTGTGCTTGTACTACCCAATGTACAGGATATTTTACTAAATTGTAGGGCGATGAAATTGATAGATCGGTAGGTCGCAGGCGGTTTGATCATGCTGCAATACTGCGGTAGCGTTCGGTATGTAAAGTAAAAATGTTCTACGACTACTTCGATTCCCAATCCATTTCGAACTTTTAGGTTTTTTAACCTTATTTTTTCTATTTTAGCGCTTAAAATTATAAGATGGAATTTATTTTAACATGAAACCTTTTATTTGACCACCAAATGACGTCAGAAACGCAGGCAGATTGTGACTACTCCATGATAAATACTACACCTTATTGTAGTCATCCGGAGGTGGTAAAACAGGCCGTTAATATCAAAATTCAGCCAGCGATTTTAAAGTCCTAGTTTTTAATCATTACGTCACCTCCAATATTCTTTTATAAGCATACAGCGATAAGGACAGACTCTAAATCTAATTTAAAGAGACTTCTCTCTCTCGTTACTCAGCTTCATCCTAAAACGTCTGGGATTAACTGTCAGCCCACATCCAGCATGGCGGGCAGGCCGAAATTAAGCGATAACTAATGAAAACCGTAAAACAATGACACTCAAGTTGCCTCGCGCGAATTTAAGCTGTCTCGCCAACCGCAGTTGGATTTATTTGGAGCCGACTTTAAAAAGCACAGTTTTCTGAACATACACTAGATATCAGTATTTCTGACACAGAGTTAAAAAGAGGAAATATTATTTTTAATACTTTAACTTAGGTAATTTAGAGGTATGAGGAACAGGATGTAAAGTTCACTCATCCTCTATAGAAAAAGGGAGGATCCTCCGACCAGACGAGTGTCGTGTCTGGTGGGCAACTGCCCAACGATTGATGTCGGAAAGTCTTATATAAGGTGACTGGTAATTATTGACCGATACTTAAACACGTGACTTTACTCATAATTATGAACAACTTTTACTATGGGACCACACCCGAAAACTCGAAAAAAAAATCTGTTGTTACCTACATTTATGTTCGCATAACTCGTCAAAATGTCTGGAACAGCTGTTTTTTTCGCGATTTCTGTTTTGGTGCCATAGTAAAAGGTAGGATATAGGTAGTATAGGTAGATAGGTTGGAATAAATTATTAACGCATTCAAGGACACTGAAAGAGACACAATAGAAGTTTTACAGTTTGAACGCCTATGGGCGTTGTGGCCTCAAATGTTAAGAACTTTAGATAATATTAATACCGGATTTAAAAAAAAAAGTCTCTGGGACTCCTCATAATGAACCTATGACTTATGTTGTGACGGTTTTCATTGTCACCGTAGAACAAGCAAAGGTCAAAATGTTGCTAATATTGAAGTTAGCACTTTACAGACTTGACCTCTGTGTTAAATAGCACAAAGTCAAATTGTGCTTGACCATTAAAGGTCACTAACAATAATTTATTCGTGAACTTCAACCAACGGTTTGGTAAGTATTGTTGACAATTCTAGAACTCATTAAGCCTTGGGCGCATTAACGCTCAAGTATACTTACTCGGGGTTAAAGCTGGTAGCACACTGCCGTTTTATCACCGCGATATCGCTTTGAAATGCGATAGTATTCAATATTTTTTTGTTCCTCTGGGAACTTTAGTTACATAAGGAAATAGGTGTTGTGGTGGTATTGCCAGTGATGACCTATGGACTAAAATGTGATCACTCAATGGGCCTCATTAGAAGGCTGAAAGTCACCCAAAGGGCAATAGAGAGGACATAGTCCTTCCTTGGATTTTCCTTACGTGATCGAATGAACAGATCCGTAGGAGAACCAAGATAACCGACATAGCCCAAAGAATTGCTAAACTTAAGTGGCAGTGGGCACAGTGCTCGCAGAAGAGATGGCCGATGAGGCCGAAAGGTTCTGGAGTGGCGACCGCGTACCGGAAGACGTAGAGTTGGAAGGCCTCCCACAAGGTGGACCGATGACCTCGTGAAGGCCACAGGAATCCGCTGGATGCAAACCGGTCGAAGTGGCGATGCTTGCTTATGTCCAGTAGTGGACATCTTTCGCCTGGAATGAAGGTGATGAATGATGAAAATAGGTCGATTAGATGAAAAAGAGGTGCTGGTATAGAATAGCCGACTCTTTCCTCCCTAAGGGTATTGATTCTGCTCATACAGAGACAGACGGATAGAGCAGTGGCAATTATAGACTACTAGCGACCTGCCCCTGTTTCGTACGGTTTTAGCGAATTAACAAAACATAGAGATTTCTATATGTTATATAAGTATAATAAAACATATTATACACATAAACCTTTCGAAATAAATTCCCTAAATTATGGTGAAAACCGCATCAAAATCCGTTTCGTTGTTTGGAAGTATAACGCGGTCTCACAGACAGACACGAAAAGCGACTTTCGTCATTATAATATTTATAGACGTAGAAGTTCAGATTATTTTGTTAACTCAGTGGTGATACAGAGGACAAAAAATAACTCAAAGAGAAAGAAAGAGAGAAAGAGAGAGATAGTGTGAATTCTCTCTCTCTCTCTCTCTCTTTCTTTCTTTTTGAATTAGAAGAAGATAGTCGCAAGTACGAACGCTTTTTTGCGTGACGATTCCTGCACGCGTAGCATGAGCACCGCTTTGTCGACGGAAGACTAGACAAAAATGACGTTCCGTGTAGACAGTACGACGGCAGCAAAGTAGAAAGAGTCAACTGCACTTTTTACGAAATTCGCTTTTTGACATAATTCGACTCGGAATTCTTTGTTTCGTCATAGGATGTTTTTACTGTTTGATTCTCAATTTTTACTGACTAAGTCACGTTTCACACAACTACAACAATTGTTTTTCAGTGTGTCGAAGTACCGTGTTTTGGAACAAATAACATTACAGTAATATTGGCCTTAACCATTTCCTTAGTAATATTAACTAAATGGTGTAAAAAAATAGGAGAAGATAGCTTTGTTCTTCTATTAGTTATCACAGTTTTGCGTTTAAAACACTCTTCTGTAAAATCATGATTTTGTAGATAACCGTACATACTTTATGACAGTCGAGTAGAAGATTTCACTACCTTATACAACTGTCAGTTGTCAGTGTGATTTTGACAATTTGGTATAGAAAACTTTCTTCTGAAATAGTCTACGTATAAAAGGACCTAGACAAAGATAGTTAGAAACGAAAGACAAAATGACAGATTGAAGAAAGATTTCTACGGTGCGATGTCAAAAATGGAGATAGGAAATGTCACTTTGTATAGAAAGAACTTTGTCGATTCTTCGTGAAGTGAATGTACCTGGTCTAACCTTTAAATAAACCATAAGACAGACATAGAAAGCGCCATAACCATGGCGCTTTCTATGTCTACATAGAAAGCGCCATGCTAACGCATGCAGCAAGTACACTCCTATCGCAAGCCGTGGTAAAGAACTTCGTTCTAAAAATTGCCAAAAGTTGCATTATGGTTTATTTAAAGGTTAGACCAGGTACATTCACGCGTCAAAACCATAAACCATTGCAGAATACATATTAAAGCCTTCAGGCCACCAGGATACGTCATCATTTCAATAGCATGACTGTTTATAATTAAAATGGGTTTCGATAAATAGCCCTATAACACACACGTCCTCTATAATGCAATAAGCTGATTACTGTACTCATTATTGTGAAAAGCTTTTGATTATTATTTAATATATAGGTATCATTCATGTATTCGATGAGTATTTGTTTGAGTACATTAATTATATTAATGAAGATTTATCGTTTGATACTAGATTAAAATGGAATTTATGAGGCTTTTAAAGTAAATTTTGTGTACCTACGTATAACAAATTCACTAGTTTTAAAGCTTGGAAGTATATTTTTAAGCTGTAGGTATATTCAACACCTTACAATACTTTTTAACCGACTTCCAAGAAGGAAGAGGTTTTGTGTTCGACTTCATGTTTTTTTTTAATTGAATCTTTATCAATACTTTCGTCAATTGTTTTGAAAAATCTTTTTCATTTGGTAGAAGATGCTTGTGCGATGGTTTCATTTAAATTTGATTAAGTTTGCTTAGGTAGTTTTTGATTTAGCTTCAATAATACGTATTTTTCCCACTTAGTCTATGTGGATGATGTTATAATAAGTTCTTGTCACTGTTATTTACATAGCAGATAGTGGTATTCGAATTTGGGTGGGGTAGGTACCACTTTCTACTAAAAAGTGAAAAAGGTAAAGTTTTAATTTTTCACTTTTTAGTAGAAAGTGGTACCTTTCTACTAAAAAGTGAAAAATTAAAACTTTACCTTATTAGATCCCTCCTTAAATCTCATCCTCATAAAACAAGCTACGATTCTTATTCCTTTTCTGTTCATGCAGAACTCACTTCCGCCTAGCATTCGTGATTTAAAAACTGTTTCTCAATTTAAATATCGAGTAAAAGAGCAGAACCTTTCCTCTCAACTATGAGTTTTTATATAAGAATAAACTTAGACGTATAACATAACGTATGAACATAATGTAACGTATAAAGTTTATTTTAATATTTTAGTTTAAGACTTCGCATATTTATATTTTATTCTCTTCTTGTTCTCATACACTATTATCTACATTTCTTTCTCATTTCTCCTTTTGCAGGTCTGCCGGAAGAATTTTTTTAAGAAATAAGCAGTAGCTTTGTAGTCATCAATATAATAATTGTATGTATTTTACTGTGTGCACATAAATAATAAAAATTAAAAAAAATTGGTACAAAAAAAAAGCGGCATTAAAAAAAACACGTTTTTTTTAATAAGTCGGTTGTTTTGTTTTTGTAAAATGTTTTCATATAATAAATACAGTACCTACTCATGGAATGCCAGCTTTAAAGTCCAAAGTTTCTCAGTTTACCTTAGACCAGTCACAATTTTATTCTTCAACAAATTCGCTAACACAAAATTTTAGCACCTCCGTACACGAGTACATTAAAATACAATTTATTCGCGCAATCTTAACTAACGTTTAATTAAAACTATTAGGTACCAACCCTGAAAGTTGGGCCACGTGTGATAGGAGCGGTCCATCCCTAACTCGCTCCCATATACAGCGTGTATCAAAAAGGTAGTGGTCGTATTTTAAGGGTGTGGCACAGGACATCAAACTGAACAACTTCCTCCATGGGACTAGGGTTACCAGATGGAAAATGGAAAACTTCTGACAAAGAAACTGATTTCCATAGAAAAGTTCGGAGGTTTTGTCGCAAACATCTCAATGAAAGTATTGATTATTTGTACAATTCACTTAATAAAAGTTGATTCTAACTCAAAAAACCAGAGATAAATTAGATTTGTTTTATAAACATATCTAATAATATGTAGAAGTTAATTACTTTGTGATATTATCCAAAGAAGAGTATGTATTTTGTTTGTGTTGATTGTAGCTTTCTAATAAAAAAATATACTGTAGAAAAATGCTGAGATTTCCTAAATCCGGCCGCAAGCCTGTCAGGAGCATAAAAATCCTGAAATCTCAGAACAAATTCTGAGGTATGGTAACTATGGGACCAACATCGCAATCGTGAAAAATTATCAGCTCTCCCATACTTGGGGGTTCCATAATTGGGGGTTTAGGGGGTAGGTATTGCAGTTTTGTATGGCACGGCTGATAATTTTTTCGCTATTACGATGATGGGCCCATGGAGAAGTTTTTCAGTTCCATGGTCTATACCCCACCATTAATTATGACCACAAATTTCTGAAACACGCTGTAGATGTGGGTTCCTTGATAATTAACATTCTAGGAAGACGGGACGTGGGGCAATCCCTATCGTGGGATTCGTAGGTACCGTTTACTGATTAGGAACATATTAAACTAGGCGAGTGGAATGTGTTATTGCTAATTGAATAAACTTGATTTGTGCTTACAAGGGTTAGTGACAATCGGTTCGTTCAATGAAATTCGGTTTGGTATGGAAACACTTGTTACGAGGGATTAATGTATGTGATTTTAAAAGCGGTAGCTCAACGATAAAGTCTGCTGATCGTCAGCTCGTGTCTTGTACTGATTACTTTATCCATGGTAACAGGCTTCGCGACGATGTCCCTGACACCCTGTATACTCTAAGAGAAGAAAACATGGCCTTAAAAATCCAACTACAATCATGTCCTTAACACAAAACATTCAGCTGAGCTTAGAGAATAATGATTCCTATCTCATTCTTCCCATCGTTATTTACGACATCATTACTTGACATAAAACACTGACCATAGATAGCTAGAGGCGAACGACAAATGAACAGATGAATGCTCATCCCATCCTGCTGATATGAAAACATTTGTCACTTTTTATGGCACCATAGATTCCTACTTTATAGAGACTGAAGATATCATGAATAAATAATAAAACACCCTATATAAATATACAATCTATCAATCTTCCTAGCCTTTTTCCCAACTATCTTGGGGTCGGCTTCCAGTCTTACCGGTTGCAGCTGAATACCAGTATTTTACATGGAGCGACTGCCTATCTGACCTCCACAACCCAGTTACTGGGTAATACGATACCCCTTGGTAAGACTGGTGTCAGACTTTCGGGCTTCTGACGTCTCGTAACGACTGTCAAAGATCCACAAATGACAGCCGGGACCAACGGCTTAACGTGCTTTCCGAGGCACGGAGGAGTCTCGGTATGTGAAGATGGTCACCCATCCACTGACCAACCCTGGCAAGCGTAGCTTAACCTGATGGATCGATCCATGCGGCTTGTTATTACTTAGCCACGAGCACATACAATCTATATCTATTACAAATTAAAGTCGCTTTCCGTCTGTCGGTGTGACCTCGTTGTTCTTCTAAACTACGCAACGGATCTTGATGCAGTTTTCATCATAACTTAGGGAATTTATTCGGGTCGGTTTATGTGTATACATTAATATTAACCTTACACAATAATAAAGAAATCTGGATGCTTTGTAAAGTCGTAAAAACCGTGCGAAGCTGGGACGGGTCGCTAGGTACCTAAAGGGTGTTTTTTTAGAGGCGTAGAACTTTAAATTGAAATAAAACGCAGAAAAATGTTTTTAATATCCATGAGAATGGCTTTATTTGGCAAGTAATTTTATGGCATTCATGTTGGAATATGATTTCGGGCACGTGGCCGCCGCGACTCGCGCGTACTTGGCGTTATCTGGAGGTCAAATTTTCACACACTCTTTGCAGTAAATTCGGCAATAATGCGTCGAATGTTGGTATCCAAGTGCTCAATTGTTCCTGGTTTATTGGCGTAGCGATCCAGTCATGCGACTTTACATATCCCAGAGAAAATAATGTAATGGCGTCAAATCGCACGAACGAGGTGGCCAGATTTTGTGAAATTAGTTGTTCGTTAAATGTTTCTTTTAGTAAATTAGGCCTTCGCATCAGCTGCAGCGGCCACATGCCAGAAATCATAAGTGAACATTTCATGGATATTAAAAATATTTTTTTGTGTTTTATTTGCCTCTAAAAAAAACACCCGATAGATAATAAAGAGTATTTATTCATCTATCTATTAACAAACAATAATAACTTCGACTTTAACAAAACAAAACAAAGAAAACTAAAGTCGATTTTAATTTCCGTTAAGTTCTTTGTGAGTTAGTTACCTACAGAACTATTTATCTCACGTAATTGAAAATCACAAGTAATCGTTTAAATACAGGTCAAATTAAATTATCTAGCGAAATGTCACAGACGTGATGGATAGCGATAACTAAACATCTATCTATACATATAATAAAATTGTAGAAAAGTGGTGTCTGTACAATGGAAATATATGAAAAAAAAGTAGCAGGGGTTGTTATTATATCGATGCTGAACCCGAGATTGTAATTAAATTTTTTTTTGTCTGTTTGTCGGTTTGTCTGTTTGTCTGTTTGTCTGTTTGTCTGTTTGTCTGTTTGTCTGTGTGTTTGTGCACGCTAATATCAGAAACGGCTTATTCGATTTAGATGCGGTTTTCACTAATATATTGTAGTAAGCTTCACTTAACATTTAGTGTTTATTTCATGTCAATCGGTTCATAAATAAAAAAGTTATATCAATTTAAAGAATCACGGCGAACATTTGTTATAGGTTAGGCATTTCTTTCCTTGATTTTCGGTATACTTATCTTAATTTTTATTTAGGGTTTGTATATAAATATTATAAGTATTTGGTATAGGTTAGGCATTTCTTTTCTTGATTTTCTTTATTAAGTATAAGTTTATTAGCTCAGGTTAGTAATTAATTTTTCTAACAATTCTTTTGTTTTATAAAGTTAGATAAGACGTGTAAACCAAACGTACTAAACGTTTGGTTTACACGTCTTAACACTTATTACTTAAACTGTGATAATTTTAGACTGTATAATAATCTGTAAGTATTTATAATTTAATTGTTTACGATAGTACGTGTTTACTAAATAACTGTGTGTTAAGTAGTAAGTACTATTTTATTGTAAGAATGCTTCGAAGAAGATCCAACCTCTCCCAATGTAGCAGAAATGCTAAAAAGATGAGATTAGTTCGATCACAGGAATCTGAGGAAGGTCGTGAGGGAAGGCTCTCTGCAACTCGGGAACATCAGGCTAGGTTTCGTGCTGCAGAAACTTCGACTCAGCGGGAATCTCGACTGAGTTCAAATCGTTCTCGAATGGTCGAGGTCGCGAAAATTTTTTTATACTAAGGGGGTCGAGTCATGAAAAAGGTTGAAAAACACTGCCCTACATTAATCCTACTAATCCTACTAATAATATTATAAATGCGAAAGTTTGTGAGGATGGATGGATGGATGTTTGTTACTCTTTCACACAAAAACTACTGAACGGATTTTGATGAAACTTTACAATAATGTAGCTTATACATTAGAATAATACATAGGCTACAATTTATTAAGATTTTATGTGATTTGACCATAACATAACGATAAGTATCAAGTAAGTCGGAAAAATTCCTGCCCTCTGAGATCTATCTTTGCGTGCGCTGCCATTTTTTTTTTTTTTGGTTGGGAAGTCATCCAATGATTTCTGGGCGTTTCAGTCTCTTACTGACTAAAACCCACCCGTGTTCGTTCCCTTGCCTTGCCAGATGCCACGCTTTCCCCTTGGGACTACCCGCAACCCCGGCAGGCATCGGCCCTAGCGGACCCCGTCAGTTTTGCTGATATCTCTTTGAGGTGCGCGTGGAACACGATGCGCCGTCGACCCGGGCCTGGTCCTTATCGGACGGTGAGCTGCCCGTTGCTCTCCGTCCGCAGGCCCGCGCCTACGGTGGCCGGAAATCGGCTATCAATTCCCGACGCCCGGGACGTCTCCTACGGCGGCGGCGGCTAGGGCTGGTAGGGCGCGGCCTTTGCCACTCCCTCGCGCGCTCCACCTTCTCCTTCGCGAGCATTACTGCTTTGCAGAAGGAGGTGACGGCTTGCCATGCCCTCTCGCTCCGCACCATGGCCTGAACCAGGGCCGTACGCGAGAGGTCACCGCTGCCGATCGCCTCCACGAGGACACGGCGGCGGTGGTCCACCTAAAAGCCAACTCCCACGGTGCGCCATATCGCGGACGCGCACCAGCCCGCACGAGGACGCACCGCCACGCACGCATACAACGCGCGTCTGCGCTACCACGCACGCTAGGTTTCCCACGGTGCGTCGTGCGCGTGCGTCCGCGATATGGCGCACCGTCGGAGGGCGGCTTAAGCCGGGCAGACCTCCACCGTTTGCTGCGTGCGCTGCCTAAACCGTTAGAGTTACATGAAGAAAATGTATTGTGGGATTGTTTGTCTTAAAGAGTTCTAAATAAAAGTCCGCGACAGCATATCCGCGACACCTTTTATGTGGAAGCCTTTATAACCAAAATAGTGAGCAATAAATACAGTTACATTGAATACTTTTTTTACATTGCATATTTTAGAGTATTTAGTTAATTCTTATCAAAATAAATACCTTCATCGCTTTTGGTATTTAATTTAGATAAAGTTTGTCTTTTACACTAAGTAATTTGGACAAATAGTTTAAAAGTTAGAACGATAAGAATGACCTGCGATATTGAGTCGACGGCGCTCAGAACGAGGGTGGAGGGGCGGGCCAGCCAGGGGATGACGCGCCAGAGCGCCGAGTGGAATAATTATGTTCGAGAAATAACGTAAATAACGCAATTAATTGTTTAACTGTCAAAATGAAACCCATTGCTATTGTAAGCGACATCCACGCGGGCGAAGCCGCGGGCAGAAGCTAGTGATAACATAAAAATAAATTAATCTAGTGATTTGTTTTGTGAGATCATCGACAGGTCTCGAGTATCGATTATCTTAACATTACCACGATAAAACAAAATAAAACAGATTTTCTCAACTCATACTTTTACTTGAAGTATGAGTTGAGAAGATCTGTTTTATTTTGTAAACAATACTCGCTGTCGTTGACCCCCCAAAACAAATATTAAATCATTTTTATCTTAACATGTTTAGATATCGTAACCCATCAGCTAATTTAATTTAACCCTACATACGAGTACATTCAATAAAACCAATGTCCGGCCGAAACAACGTCCCACAATATACAATATTGGCAATTAAAATATTTTTCAATTATGTAACAAATTTCCGTATCACCAATATTGGGTCAAACATATGCGGTTTGGACATGGCAATTGTGATATGAACGAAATGATTGCATTCAATTGGTTCCTCGTGTGTTTGTAAAGAGGGTTTATAAGTTATTTAGCTGATATATAGAGCTGAAGCGGGCATCAATATTTGATGCGACTGAGCCAGTCTAAGCTGCATATAAGATGGTTGAGTTTAAAGCAGTAAGGTGTTGAGTTTCATGCTTGTATTTAGGGATGTCGAATACTCGATGTCTGTACAGCTGATCAATATTGCGTCAATATCAGTCATAAACTTCGAGAGTTCATTGGCCTTTGTCGCTGGTCTATTGAAGAATGCCCTTAATCATTTGAACAGCCAAGCCTTCGGAAAAAGAGCAACCGATATTGTTCTGTCACATCAATATTTGATGTGACTGAGCAAGTTGCATATAAGATGGTTGAGTTTAAAGTGGTAAGGTGTTGAGTTTCATGCTTGTATTTAGGGATGTCGAATACTTGATGTCAGTACAGCTGATCAATATTGCGTCAATATCAGTCATAAACTTCGAGAGTTCATTGGCCTTTGTCGCTGGTCTATTGAAGAATGCCCTTAATCATTTGAACAGCCAAGCCTTCGGAAAAAGAGCAACCGATATTTAACTTTCAGCTAAAAACCAGTCACCACAGATACCAAAGTAGGTATCTGGTTTAAAGATCTAAAATCGTAATAGTTCACGAGTCGGAACAGATAACTAGTCGCGTGCCGAACACCAAAACAAGCAGCTCCCAGTTGACTCTTTAAACTTGAACTGAATAACTTTTCTTTATACCCTGAACAACTTCGGAAAACCTCTAGAAAGTCTCAGCTTTACTCCTTTTTTAAGAGGAAAACAAAAGAAAATCTCTTTAGTTCTGGAAATAGCTGTCATAAGGTGCGAATGTATGTTGTAATAATATGTTATGTCTTCCAGTGGTTAGGGGACTATAATCATTATTGTTTCAGTAAATCTATCAATACAATAAAATCAATAAATACATCTACATTTATCCCAAAAACTACTACCTATGACAGTAAGAAATATATAATGGAATGGATACAAACGCTTACCTACAATGATACCGAATCACTTCTAAAACCTTGGCACATACACACCCTCATACTCATGTACTCTCAGTCACACCTACAGGCTACACTTTTACACACATACTTACACCCACTCATATACACATTTGATTTAATTTAAGTTAGTGTTAATTTATGTAGTTTTAGCATAAAAATTATAAGTTTTGCTTTATAAAAAACGTATAGCTTTGGAAGAGCGGACTCTCCTAGTACTAGTATAAGCACTATCTGCCTAAAAGAGGATCTAATAAAAAAATGTTGTTTACACCTATACACTTGTTTTACCAATCAATGTTTTTATATGTTTTATCTATATATTGTTTACCATTAGATTCATCATCAGATCATTTACCATGCAGATAATCCTTACTACGATAATTATGTACTCTGTTAATGCTATATTATATTTAAATCCCCCCCCCCACTCCAACAATTAAATTAAACATTAACACCCAGTAAAAGCTCCGTCAATATTAATCACTTTAACACTGCAAATCCAAGCCCTACAGAACCATCAAGTTTAGTATTAGACCAAGTTCTAAAACCTAGATACATACGCGATTCATCCGGCAACACAGCTGAATGTGCTACTATTATCAATTCAGTGCGGGTGAGACTTCCTCCGTCAACGTTTGCATTGACTCTCTTTAACTTTTGCTTTTAGACGGATATTGGTTTATTGAGACACGGATACTGAAATATTTCGACAGGTACCGTATCTATTTCTGCCGTCAAATATTGCTGAGTTTCAGCGTAATAAAATGGACATGAAACATTAAAGCTTTGTTTCAGATGGTAACGAGGTTGCGATGGCTCTGGTGAGTCTGGTATTGCAGATATCTTATAGAAGGCGGGGGTCACTTGCCACCAGGTATACTCACAATATACCTACCCAAAAAATACAAATAAACTTTTGGAAATGGCTTGTAGCTCCTCAGCTCCGCGGATCGATACGCTTGCCGCGGTCAGTTTCTGGATGGGTGACAATTCTTTATAAATAAATTAATTCCCCCTTATATCAACTTTCACTTCAGTGTGACGATTTCTAAGGTATTATATGTAGATTCTCTTAAGATACAGGCCTCCTAGTTTGAGAGACAGGGTTAATATTTTTGTAATATAGATGTTTGTAGCCTTTCAACGTTTGTACAAACAATAATTATGTATAATTTTAGTATAATTCTACTATTGTGTTCAACCTGTGTATAAGTATTGTTTTAGGTAAATAAACATTATTTATTTATTATAAACAGCGCTGATAAAAGCAGCTAGGACATTATTTTCACTATAAATCCTCCCTGCAAATGATAATCAAACGACTCAAGTGCATCCCGAAAGAATTTGCTTGCTAAGCTCGACTCAGAGGGCGTAGAATTCCAAAGGGTTTTACAAACACTTATTTTATGCCAAGTATTTTGGTGTCGATGTCAATGAAAACTAATTTCCACCTAAGTGGTACTTACACAGGATCAAATTGTACCCTGAATGTGTTTGATAAGGTACACAAAGATATTCAGAAACGAATCAAGTTCAATGCCCCATAATTAAAAACAAAACAAACCTATAACAGAATGATAAGTATACAGCATGTATTTAATTTTCTCCAATCTGCAAACACGAGACGAGTCTGATATTCTAAATTTAAATTCTCTCCGCATTTAGTAAACAATGTAATTGGTCGGGGCACTACACTCGATTGAAGCTGGAAATGCAGACGCGTGTAATTAAGTCTGTCTCGGGTGCAGGCCTTTTCGAATCACAATGAGTCCGAGTCGCTCACGAAGCGCCCCACACAAAGGCGCGAACTGAGCTAATGGCGCGTGCATAATCCGCACAAGTCCCCCATTCACCAGTAACTGGCAAATTTTTCAACGATGATTTACGAACCCGTCTATATCTGACGCTGAACATTTGACAGCCAAATTGTTATGTGCTGTCACTTGATTTATTTATTTACCGCAGCACCAAACAGTTCCCCTCGTTAATGGAAAAAGTTTTGAAGTAGTCTATTTTTGGATGGCTTAATAGAGATATTTTAATATCTGTCCTTTGATATAAATAAAGCGAGATTTTGTTACAAAGGATCTAAAATTAAAGCTAACAAATCTTAACTTCGGATGGATTCTAGGTCGCACACAACACGAGTTATTGAATGACAAAGAAAATCCGTTCCGAAGTCGAATGGAAACATACCGAACGAACGAATGGCTGGAAAAGTTATAATTGATGTGTAAATCTGTTATCGCTAAGCCTTCAGATATTGAGTTATAAAACAAGTTGTTAACATAAATTGGAAAAAAATATTGTTGCATGATTTTTTATTACCTGTCATAAGCTCTTTATTATTATTTGAACGTTCAAGATACATAATAAAATTTTAAAGGCTATTTTCTGTCAAGTAATCTAACGAAATTACATGATGTAAAACGGGATTCATATCGAAATAAATTGAGTCCAGTAAACGAACACCTTTTATAAAGAAAGTTATCTTCATTACGTTATTTCTTTTGGGTTTTCATCAATATTAAACTACAGAAGAAAATATGTGATTGAGTGCTTTTATTTAGGCAGTGCGCGCGCGGTGCGCGTGGATAGAGTGCCACCAGTGGCACTCTATCCCTATCGGATAAAGTGCCACTACAGGCACCCTAGTAACACCGCCTCGGCCCGGCCAAAGTGCCGCAAGCATTGGATTGTCATTGTCACTGTCACTAAGTCACGTCACTTGGTATTTTGTTTGATTGTCGAGGTTAAATCGCTGTAAAACACCACATTCCCAAAACATTACATTCTCTTGTGCCTAAACGGACCCTGGCACTTCGCCTGGCAACGCTCGCTACGCTCGCTCGGCTCGTGCGTTGTGTGGTCACAGTTCTAACCTAACCTAACCTAAATAACAAGTGACAGTGACAATGCAACGCTCACGGCACCCTAGCCGGGCCGAGGCAGTGACACTAGAGTGCCACAAGAAACTCGCGGCACTCTATACACTTCGTTTTATTTAATACATCATTTTGTTATCATATTTTATAGAGGTATTTGTGAGTTAGTACGGCGAGGCTAATCTACGGAACTACAGATCCGATTCCGAAAATTCTTTCACTAATGGGAAACTACAGTATTGCCCAGTGTCATAGCCGCTTGACCGTTACAGTGGACATCAGGTGGGCATAACAATTAAAATTCTATTGTGTGTCGTTAATGACAGCTGAAGGTTTAAGATATATCTATCTAATACCATTAAACGAGCAATTCTTGTATATATGTATATATATATATATATAATCAGAATCTCGAAAACGGCTCCAACGATTTCGATGAAATTTACAATTTAGGCGGGTTTACGGGGGTGCAAAATCGATCTAGCTAGGTCTCACATCTGGGAAAAGTCGTTTTCTCTATTCTCACAGCCTCGGGAATATGATAAAACGTTGGTGTACCTGGACGATATGTTTATATTTTCACCCGAGTAGAGCTCAACTTGACCAGTGTGGCTACCATGAGTTTCATTTAACCTTCTCGATCAAACGCATCGAGCGCGTTCGGCGTTCCGATTGGCCCTTCACCGGTGAAGGCTGGCCGGCTGCCAATCGGAGCGCCAAACGCGGTCGATGCGTTTGATCGAGATGGTAAAATGAAACTCATGGTAGCCACACTGAAAACAAGAAATACGCGGAAAAAGTCGTGGGCAGAAGTTATTTAATTTATAATTTCGATAATTTATAGTTGGATGGAGATTGATTAGTTTATTTACAAATGAGCAGTGTTTAGCGACTAGAAAATGTTTCACTGGCCAAATGAAGTTTGCGAATTTAGCATACGTATAAACGTACCTTCATGTAGTGTTTTCACAGCCGTTTCTGCACAAGAACTTCTTGCACGACCAGAGTGGCCTCTCTTAAGTTTATATAAACGTCTGAGCAGTAAATAAAGGGAACTACTCCGGAGCTAGTCGAGAAACTTCCATTGTTATGACCAACATAATAATAAAGACACTTACTATCACGTCCTGGTGCGTCCTGCGTGTTCTGTCAGCTGCACGTTATATAAACTGATGGACGCTAGTGATGGTGCTAGCTGACTTCTGGACCAACACACACACACACGCAACCCTCTCATACACACATTTACATATAGTGCACATTTCACTCAAAATATTCTCCTATCCGTCTTTATTAGTTTTTTTTTAATTTTATTTATATGTAATATCCTTTTTTTTATTTTTCTTAGTCCGGACATTGTTTGGATAGCTATAAAATAATAACACTTTTTCATGTGCTTCTCGATCGTAACAATGATTAATTATGTAATACGAATTTTCATATGGCAATACCTCCCAAAGACTTCACGAGACAGGCTCATCCTAGTGTGGAGTTCATAAGCAAAGTTCTTCCTTTGCGTCTTATTTCATTAATGAATGTAAGCCTCGCTATTAATGAAGACTATATGGAAATGTAAAGCACTATTTTTGGCAAAAAAATTAACATAAACATAAGTCCATTTATGGCCGATTCCTATAATGAACGGACCGTTATTTTAAAACGGTTATTTTAAAATTAGGTCTCTTGCATCTTTACCAATACCCTCCCATATGGAAGTAGCTATCCCAGGTAAAATTAGGTTCTGAATCTATGTTTTATATACCCAGTTTGGCAATAAAGAAACGCTACCGTTGGTAAAAAAACGATTCGTTTTTGTTTATAGGGACCGAGCATTAGATTGCCATCGACACGCTTAGAAGAAGATAATAAATAAAGAACGACCGCTTCATGAAAAATACATAAAACGTTACTCATATTTACGAGCGCCGTGCCCTTAATTGATTGCCTTCAATCGGTAACATCGTACCATCATTTAAGATTCCACGAACATTCATGTTTGCGTGAAGCTGTCAAAGTCACACCTCCCCTTAAGTCAATCATGTGTGCTAAATACGTGAATTTGACAGGCATTATGTAACCAATGCCTTTTCTTGGGAAAAACGCCATGGTAACGGAAAAGGTGAAGAGAATTACAGTACGACACAACTTAGATGTAGCATAATTTGAAAATTTACATTCATTCGTTTCAATTTTACGAATGTAATTGGTTATATGACTTTACAAGTTATTGCGTTTGCGTAAAGATCATTTTCACCTAAAGCAGTAATAAAGATTGGTGATTTTGAAGCCGCACTCAGTTTGGATGGTGATCGGTTTTATGAATTTTACTACATCTAAGTTGTGTCGTACTGTACCTAAGCTGTGCAAACGAGTGAATGCAAGATGTTTGTAAATGTACGTAATGATACCCTAGCCATTCTAGTCAAAGTAAATCCTAGTGTGATGTCAGCAAAGCTAAGTCAGAAACGTTTATTTATTTATGCCACAGCTCGGTGTTTATTCCATTTGTGCCGTAAAAGACCGGTGTGCCTGTCACAAAGATATGTACACACATTGTTACCCTTATTGTAAGTTCAAACCTACCGAATGTGAGTAGTAGTGAACAATGAAATAGAAGCAGGCGGTCGGGTTTCAAAGGTTTAAGTAATGTTTTCGTGTTAGTACCGCAATTAACGTATGCCCTTCCGGGAGCGCGGCGCAATAATTAAACAGGGAGGGTTGGGAACGTATGTAAACGAGAAAAGAAAATAACCAAAAACGTAAAATTTTGAGTTGCAATTTTTGAAGGAAGAAAATACATTTATCTAGAACAGACTAAAAAGTCACACAAAAAAAAAACAACGGTTTGCCCTCCGAGAGTGCCGGCAGAAGTGAAAACTTGAACATTAACGTTGTGCATTTTTGAATATTTTGGAATGGTTAAGGAATAATTTCGCACGAATTGCTTTATTTATCAGTATAAAAGTACTATAATTTATGTGGTTAAATACAATATTCATTAGTAGTAGTAGTAGTATATTTATTTATTTTCAAAATATAGTCTAACAAAAATAAACAATTTATTTAAACATTTTTCATGAAGTATGATTTGACTGCTTTTTTTACCCATCAATATGGGTAAAATTTCTTACCTCGCAATCTTTACGTAATGTCAAAGACACCAGCCTGTGTGAGTGTGTATTTTGATATTTACTTTGTCGGTTGCTAGAAAACGGATCATACGGCACGTTCTGACGCGAGTTTAACATTTTTTACCTATCCCAAAAAAAGTGCACAACGCCGCTAAAGAAGAAGAAGAAGAAGAAGAGAAGAAGAAGTTAGAAGTTTTCACTTCAAAAATACAATCTGCCTAGCCTTTTCCCTTTTCCCAACTATGTCGGGGTCGGCTTCCAGAATAACCAGATCCAGCTGAGTACCAGTATTTTACATGGAGCGACTGCCTATCTGACCTCCCCAACCCAGTAACGGGTCATACGATACTCCATTGGTTAGATTAGTTGTCAGACTTTCGGGCTTCTGACGACCCGTAACGACTGTCAAAGTTCCACGAATGACAGCTGGGAACAACGGCTTCACGTGCTTTCCGAGATGTAAAAATGTAAATAATGGTCTCCTATCCACGGACCAACCCCGGTAAGCATAGTTTAACCTGATAGCTACGAGCTCCTCTACTAAAAGGCACGAGACGCAACATAATTATACTACAAGTAAAGTATAAAATGTAAACTGTATTTTGGCTATACGAGTAGGGAAAGACCGAAGAAACGATGGGTGGACGATATGAGATGATATGGCTGGAAAGGGAGTAACTACCGAGATGACGACTAATAGAGAAGTATGGAAGAAAAATAAATGTTGCGCTGACCCCAAATAACTTGGGCACGAGAATGAAAATGGTCAGTTCCATCACTCAACAATTAGTTGAATGTTTATATTGATTTTTGAATCACTCGAGTTGATATTTTGCACGTGAAATTTTGATTACAAGTAAATAGATATTTTTATGGCAGTACTACTAGGTACTACTTTAGCGGAATGAGGAACAGGGTGTAAAGTTCACTCATCTACCATAGAAAAGGGAGGATCCTCCAACCAGACGGGTTGTTATGTCTGGCGGGCAACTGCCCGTAAGTTGACTTCGGATAGTCTTATCTATGTTTTTCGCTCGGTAAACTCTAACTGCGCGATGCAGGAATTGTGTGACGTCATGTCTTTACTGCGTATGTGCGTATGTCGCGGTGTAACCGCCACACTACTACCAAGGCATAGGTCTCGAGTGCGAACCCAAGGCACGCACCTCTGACTTTCCGGATTCAAGCTCTCGGCGCGCGAGTCGATGCCGACGACTGAACGAAATGTTGCCACATTTGCCACATTATATTTTTTATTCACACATATTTAAGAATTAGGTAATTATTGTATATTTATTTTATTTTTATATCATAATTATATCTCAATGTCTGCTGCACCGGTCGACGTCATAACGTCAACGCCGGCTATCGCTGAAAACCAGCGCTGGGGCTCTGTCTCGCATAGGGTCGCAGCATTATGCTGAGCGATAGATAGATGTGACGCATTTTTTTTCCCTCAACTTGTTTATTAAAATTTTATTTTGTGTTCTTTCTATGCGTCATGTTTGCCGCAAATAAACGGATTTTCTTTCTTATGTGCGTATTGTATAATTATCACTTACTTCAAAAATGGTGAAGGAAAACATCTTGAGGAAACCGGCCATGCCTGAGAGACAGAGAGATATTTCTCGACGGCATGTGAAGCCAGCGGCTTTAAATCTCTGACACCAGGTTAGTCACTAACCATACGAAAGGAAGATGAAAATGTTGCTATGCAATAGTATTGACTAGATGATAGAGGCAAGAGTAGCTGCATTCAGTACCTACTTGTAATATTTATTTACTCAGTGACTATAACCCACCTGCCTTCAAAGCAAGTGAACAGGCATCTTCTAGGCACGCTAAATCCAGGGATCCCCCCGTTTTGCCTAAAGGATTTTGACAAATTTTCATTATCCAAACAAATTTTAGCAACCTTTTTTTATACCAATGCAAAATTTGGAATGATTTTAGTACGCACATTTTCATTTGGTCAAATTTTTACTTGGCAGACTATTACCAAGGATAATGTCATTAAGGCATTTGGTCTTTAATCAAATGATTTATTACAGCAAACTATCTTTAGACAATAAACATTTAGTCAATTGATTTGTTATGACAAAAAATATAAAGACAAAATTAAGATTTTTTGGTAATTATATAATTAAAAAATGCGCTTTTATTTTAATATAATCATTTATATGCGATGTTATTTGTGTACTTCTTTGTAAGTTTATGTAAGGCTAAAAGGGTCTTGGTAATTTTTGTCTCCGACCAACTGTTTGTCGTAAAACAAATACACAGAAACGAATCGCTGCAAAACCGACTCCACGTAGTCTTGTCTGCCCCACCCCTAGAGTGTAATTTATACCCGCGTAGGCGCGGAGGGGCGAGGCGGCCCGCGAGCTGAGGAGCAGGTGGTTTGAAGGCCCGCCGCCGCGGCTGAGGCTGGCCGGCGAAGCCGGTCAGCAAGCCGAAGCTGCGGTGGTGAGCGTTAAAACCATCTGCGACGATAAGCTCGCGTGGAGACGTCCAAACCCCGCAGCGCCGGAGCCGTGACAGAAACAATGCTTGCTGCATGTTGCATGCCTGCTTGCATGTTACATGCCTGCTTGCATGTTTATTTGCATGCTGCTTGCCTGCTTGCATGCTGCATGCCTGCTTGCATGCTGCATGCCTGCTTGCATGCTGCATGCCTGCTTGCACGCTGCATGCCTGCTTGCATGCTGCATTCCTGCTTGCATGCTGCATGCCTGCTTTAATGCTGCATGCCTGCTTGCATGCTGCATGCTTGAAGCAAGCAAATCATGATATTGACCTGTTACTGCTCCTGAGAATCGCGGATCTTGACTTTCAGAATTTTGACCTTGACATCTAGGTCAATAACATCAAGGTCAAGGACAATGCCCGTAAGGTGTCCCATGGTGTTTCCCCAGCCTACTACACCCACACCACATCGTATCGAATTTAATTCGTAAATTGAAAACTAGCGAAATTAAGTATTTGGCTTATTTTATTTTGCGTAAAATATGTTATACCAACTGAAATATTTGACTAAATTAAAATTGGTAAAAGTACTAGTCGGTAAGCAAGTTATTGTTTAAACGTTCACTTGCCGAACATTAGGTTTGCGTTACAATTATTTGTGAAGAGTTTATTTGCTAAGTAATAATTTGGCAAATGAAATTATGCAGAAAATTGTTTGGGAAGTGATAATTTGTCAATTTCTTTTAGATGAAACAAGGGAGACCCCTAAATCCATCATAGACCTCATCCATCGTTTTCCATCAGGCGAGATCGAGGTCAGGAGCAGGCCCATTGAGCAATAAAAAAATAAAAATTTTGGAACTCAAACTCAAGGCGTTTATTTTAATTAAATCATTTACAGGCACTATTGTCAAGGAGTCGGTCAGATAGAAACTTGAAGCTATTTGCCCATTCCAAAGCGTAGTAGGTTCCTATGGAGAAGAAAGGGCAAGAAACTCCACGGATACTCTTCTGACCTAGACATACCAATTTAAGCAACGACATATCCCATGGAATTAACGACTAAAGAAAATCTGTGATTTTCGAAACAAAATAGCTTTATGTATTTATTTAATTACTAGAGCTTCTGCCCGCGACTTCGTCCGCAGGGAATAGTTACTTTGGGCTAACGCTAAAAAAACTCCCCAATTTTGAAACATTCTTCATTGGTACTCCGCTCCTATTGGTTTTAGCGTGATGTTATATAGCATATAGCCTTACTCGATAAATAGGCTATCTAACACTGAAAGAATTCTTCAAATCAGACCAGTAGTTTCGGAGTCTATTCGGTATAAACAAACAACCAAACAAAAAAATCTTTCCTCTTTATAATATTAGTATACCTAGATATATTATTAAGGTTTCGTATGCCCGAATGAAAAAACGAAACCATTATAGGATCACTGGTCGGTCTTTCTGTCTGTCTGTCCGTCTGTCACAGCCAATTTACTCCGAATACAAAGGACCGATTAAGTTGAAAATTGGTAAACATATCTATTTCTGTGACCCGAACACGGACGTGTTACGTAAATAAATGATTTTAGAATATATTTGGGAGTTTACACTTTTGGGAGACAAATAAGAAAATTATAAAAAAGTTTTGCACACTACCATGTGACATATCTAATGAAAGAGCTTACTGTGAGGGTCTTATGTATTTTTTTTTTTTATATAAATAGTTTTAAAGTAATTTAAGAAAATACATGATAATTTAGCTCTCTACTTATAAATTACAAGAACACCTATATGAAGTCTATGGTCTTAAAATGACATGGTAAATCTCCCAATATTTTGCGTACAAACTTACATTTTCAGTTGGAATGTATGGAAAAACAAATGTTATTCAACTACAATGTTAAGTTTGTTATTGGAATAAATTCATCCCAACTACGGAAATCTTCATTGTGCGTGATCTGACACGTACTTGGACGGTTTTTGTCACAATATCATATTTTTCTCTTCTTGTTCTCACACACTATTGTCTACATATCTTTTTCATTTCCAATTTCGCAGGTCTTAAGAAATAAACATATAACTTTTGAGTACCTTTGTACTCAAAAGTTATATGCCGTATCTCTCTGTATTTTTACTGTGTGTAAAATTGTATATAAATAATAAAATAAAAGTTGTTAAATGACTGCGTCGTTGGTCTTGTGGTCGCAAGCCCTACTGCTGAACATGAGGTCCTGGGTTCGATTCCCACAAACACACACACGATTCGGACAAATTGTCATTGGGTTTTCTATCTAGAGTCTGGATCTGTGCCCGGTTGATGGGAACAGGCACGCTCCCTATTGCATGGGACTTAAATACATAACTGGCGAAATGTGGGTGTACTATAGATACACCTCTGCCGAACCCTTCGGGAAAACAAGGCGTGATGTTATGTTATGTAATAAAATAAATAAGAAAAAGGTTATGGGGAATCAATGTCCCTCGACAATGATTCCCCATAACCTTTTTCATATTTATTTATTTATTAATTATTTATTTTATTATTTATGTACACACAGTAAAATACATAAAGATATCACATTGTACCATTTATGTGCCTTTACTTTACCATTATTGTTCCTAGAAGTCTCACAATCCATGATCACAATTCGAGAAGCTTCGTTTCACAGTGGTTTCGTTCCTCGTATCTAAAAGGACTGCCCTGCCGCGACAACTTGCTAATTCCGACAAACTTTGGTTCCACCTCCGACTTTGTCATTCCGGATCATGTCACGTAGAGAAACTCCGAGCATTGCTCCTTCTATAGCTCGTTCAGTGAGTTTGGGACTATTCATGAGCCTGAAAGTATAGGATTTTTACGTGTCACTGCGTTTGTTTGAAGGTTTTTGATAAGGAATTAGGTAGGAATCTGAACATCGGTTTTTTATTTCTTTTTAATTGACTCCCAAAAGAATCGAATGAGGCGTTTTAATTTGTTTTGGTAGGTATGGTATGGGTCTCGGTGTTTTGTTTATATCCGTTCTTCAACTTTTTAACATTTTTATTCCTACCTAAGAAAAAAAAAGTTTTTTTTTATAAATAATAATAATTATATAAATTATCATCACGCCTTTGTTAATACAATAAAGTGACTAATAGTGTTGAGTAGTGTTCTCAGGTTTCCTTTCGGTGTTCCACACAGTTTCCCTTCAGTGGTATATTAAAAATACAAAACGATGGTCACCACCCACTGTTTAAAAATAGACCCGTACTTTTTTGATTCACCTGAAGTTTTACCACAGTATAAATAAGTGACAGTATTCCGTCTTCATAGAAAACGGCCGAAACAACTCGCTTCGAAATCTCAGTGTATAGTGCGCGGCAGTTACACACGGATGCGGAAGATTTATCTACCGAGCGGCTGTAGGTAATTATTTCAAGATCACTGCCGAGATGTTATACTGCAACTTTATTATAATGTGGTTTTACTTACTAAAAACTTCTATTCAACGTTCCCATAAATTAATCCCTTATAATAAGACAGCCCACGTTAAAAATACAAGTCTACATTAGCTATTGTCGCTATTATACTCCGCAGAGACGAAGGACTAGTAAAAAATTAAGTTCTCCTGACGGTGCTACAGAGCTATCAAATAAAAAAAAAACACTCCACTTACACTTCTGCAAAATCTGGAGCAAGAGCTTGTACAAAAAACTGTAATATAATAATAATAATTTCTGCACTAAACTGAGTTTTAAACTACGTTAATTCAAGTTAGACACCTTATGAAGTTATTTGAATTTTTATACAATCTACTGTTTGTGTTTATTTCTTTCTTAGAAGGAATTATGTTAGAAGTCCGACACTTAAGTGAAAATCTTTACAAAAAAATTGTGCCTTTCACGAATAAAGAATTTCCTGGAAATCAAATTAGTTCGTATTGAGAAGCAGCTGAAATTGCCTACAGGCCAGCAACTATATACCTGTTATTTTTAGCGGAAATAATCGTTTCTGCTAAGGTACGATGCTCAAACTATCTTGAAAGAAAGGTAAGTTTTTTCGCAGAAGCCATTGTGGTAAGCCTCGTCTAAACATATTATAAAAAGTAACTGCTATGACCTACTAATAAGTACCTGCTACACGGTTGCCAACGGCGTCCGCGACAGACGTCTCCTTGGTTCCAATCTTGGCTCCATCATCTACAGTGTAGATGATGGTTAGATTCTACACGGTTGTAAACCACCAAGGTCACCTCTGTCGGGACGCGGTTCGCGACCGTGTAGCAGGTGTTTTATGTAGCTCTAAACTGTAGGTACCTTCTATACTTTGATACAGTTACAACGGTAATCAAAAATCTAATAACATGCATAGATTTAAATCAATAGATTCGCCCTACCGCGTCGAAAGATGGTCGTATTTTTGTTTCGTTTTGACTCCTCTGACACACAATATCGCAGTCGCCATGGAAACGCCATAAACGGAAAGTGTGAGCTTACTTTTCTCAGCGTGGACACGGTTTTCACGACGTATGGTAAGAGAAAATCTAACGATTTAAATCTTTGCTTACATGAAAGAAAGAAAGAAAAATATTTTATTTGGGACACGCACAGGAAATACAACAGTAATAAAAAACTAAAGCATATAAAACTAACAATAAAAATAGTTCGTATAACCAAAAATAAAGAAATATTAAAAAACTACGACCTGTGCGAGGCCAAAAAGGCCACTATCTCAGCATGTGCTGCGATATTTAAAAAATAAATACCGCAGCGCTGGTATTCTGATAGGGCCCGCTGTGATGCCACGGACATACCCACGGACACATAAATCCCACATGCACAATAAGGCAATTGAATGAGTTTCAGCAAACCTTGTTATAGCTACATACATACCTATGCACTTTTGTGGTGCGTTGACAAAAGCCGAACTATCACAGCCATCATTCTTCAATCAATTTTACAAATCTAACAATGCCTCCCTGTCAACGTCATTCGAGCGCCAAAAGATCCTTGTAGCACTGTACTTGCCATTGCATTTATTTTCCAACCAGTTAGGTACCTACGCAGTTTCTGATCACAAAAAATACCTACATATCCAGCCTATTCTAGAATCTAGCATTTCTACGTAATTTATTTTTAATATTTAAATCCGGAACAATAAAATGTTAATGGCCGGTAACTATGATTCGGAGTAGATATGTCGGCGACATTCGTATTTCGAACGAAACCGTTGCGCCCGCCGCCGGCGCCGCGTGGTGTGTTGGTGTCGCCAACTTTTAATAGAGTTGAAGTGAACGAATCCAATTCGAAACTCTGATAATATGTGATAATATACATTTGGGATTAACATGTCCATTTGATATTTCTATGCTGGGTTAAATAAGCTGGAGTTTGTCGTTATAGAACGTTCTCTTCCTAAGGTGTTTTGCTATTTCGACGTAACTGTTTAAAACGTAATGTCTGAAATAATATTGACCTAATATCTATGTCCAGCAGTGGACATCTGGACATCTTTTGACTGAAATAATGCTAACTAATAGTTCCACCCTGTGGACGAACTAACAAAACATTAGATACTGTCTATAACATAGTCTTATTTTCTAAACATTGACGTCTAAACAAACTAAAGTCTTATTTTACATTTACTTGCTCCTAAGTATTGCACATCGGCGCGACTTCTACTTCCGGTACCGTAAAGTGTAGCCACCACGGATATATCTGGAAGCAGAAACCATTTTAATGAAATAATATATTATTACCCTCCAACGGAGAAATCATAAATACATAATATAGTAAAAGCTCAACAAGGAAAACCGCTTCGAGCCACAATACGATGTTCTGAGAGAAATAATATGTGTAATCGAATAACCTACATCAAAAGCTCATTACAAAATATTTCATTACAATTTCACGTCGATTTTGCTTTGTATAATAGGCACTGATAACGATATATTGCCGTCGGACTAACACTTTTCATTACCTACATAATTCTAAATTAATTGTAAATAACGCGCTTTGTTTTGCCGCTTATAAATCTCTTAAAATATGCTTAAGCATCCCAGTTCGTAACGTTGTACGTATTTGCTTTATTAAATTTCACCCGTAACAGTCTTCAGGAGGGAAATTTATTTCGGTGTCTGTGAGTGCGGGTGTGTTTCATTATTCTTCAGCTAAGCCGCGGATTAGATTAGCAGCCTCTCACGGCGCTTGTTGTCAAGCAATGCATATTACATTAAGTGTAAACTAGACTCGTTTCTTTATTTAGACTGTGAGAAATACTCTGACGGAAATCGTATTCATGAATGCGAATGTAAGTAGGGATTTTTATACTTCTGTAGAACTGTCTAATTAAAGAGTACACGGTCTTTCTCGCAGTTTCGTTATAATTTATTCTTCCATATCTTGCGAATGTTCCTTCCATTTAAACGTTGTTGACAAAATATATACCCTTAGTATTAAGAGATAAAAACACAAACATTGACAAGATTACGGTGGCCTGAATTTGACGCACAAAGTCCGATCCTATGAAAAACGTAATATTCCGTTTCAATTATCTTCACGGATTTGCGACATCGAAATCCTGTCACAAAACAAATGACGACTGAGAAACGAAACAAATACTTTGGAAGTGGGAGGGGGTCTCGGGGTCCGACCAGGGTCCCCCGACACATGACGAATATGGGCCAGAGGGGATTATGATAACAAATACACCGCGAATTAAGGGCCAAACTCACTTTATTTATTTTAGTAGACGATATTGAATTTGTTGTCAGCTAACGGATTTCAAGATGGTTGCGTCATGCTAAAATTTTAAATGAAAAAACGTTTTTAATCCTAATCTTTAACAAGCTGATCGGAATAAATACCCTATTTACCAGACAGTTGCTTATTGTGAACTTAAATTCCGTTGGCCCATACGAGATATCTTTCTAAATTATATAGTCTATGTTCTTATAAAAAATATTTCACCAGTAGAATGCTATATTATCACCTATTGTCTAGCAGTTGACTGACATTCGAGACTGTCACTTCTACGAAAAAAAGTTATTATTGAAATATAAATTAAAACAATACAAAAATAACAATAGAACATGCAGCTTTAATAAATTGAGGAAAGCAAATCTCATAAAACAAGCCCCGTCAGATAGTAGGGAAACAAAGCCGTTGGGAGACGAGTGCAGTTTGTGGCGATAAAATTGCTCCAGAATAATGCCGGGACACCATCTGTCGCCGCCGGATTCTGCACCACTCGTGATACCTGTCCGACTTACCTAATACCTATGTACGAGTACACTAAAACCGGCCATCATTGCCCATTGCGGATATCCTTGCCCGGACACTAAAACTAACTAAAATCTTGAACTTGAAATTTTATTTTCAATTCAAGATTTTCTTTAGTAAATAAAGAAAATATTGAATTGAAAATAAAATTTAAAGTTTTAGTGTCTGGGCAAGGATGTCCGCAATGGGCAATGATGACCAGTTTTACGGTATGTAATATGGAACCCCGGGAAAGTGACCACACCAAGATGGCCGCTATACGCTGTCAAAGTTCGAGCGTCCCGATTGAAATACCCTCTAGTGAACTTGCAGTGAGTTGACAGGGTATAACTATAAATATTGATGCGTTGTGTGCGTTTCAAAAACTTTTCAAGAAAAACTTTGGTTCTGGTTAATAAGGGTAAAGTTGCAGGCAGGTAAGATAAAATCTGCAGGTCTGAGAAACGGGCTGTAAATAAATTCGCCAAGTAATTTGTAAACGTGAAAGTTAATTTATGTTTTAAGATTTGCCTTGATAGGTTTTTGTTGTTGTTAAGTAGTATGAATATACTCATAAATCTATAAAAAAAGATTCAACTACCTTCCTAATAAAGGTTTTTTGAGTAAGTAACCTCATGGGAGTTTTTAAGCCCACTGGATGTAATTGCAAATTTTCACCAAAAATTACTCAAATAATAAAATGATGAATATTTAAACCTTATGCAACATACGTGAACAAAAAGTTTGATATTAGCATGCATTTTAAACCCTGCGTAGAGTTCTGCATTCATTTCAAATTCAAAAGCGCTTAATTAAAAATAAACTTCATGTCACCTGGAATATGCTCTCTAGAATATTGTGAATGCGAAATTAACGAAGACTGGCCAGAATTACTAATAATTGTTGTTTGATTAAGGGCCTGATCGCACGTACGACAACCACACTACAAAGCCAAAACGAAGACGGGCGCAAAAAAAAAAAACATCAACAATTCTATTGCATTTTGGTTTAAATTTTTGCAACAAACTAAATTACCAACCCACAGATATGAATAAAGTTTTTTTAAGATTAAAACTAAGTGTATGATTATGCGAAACGAGTTCGAAATCGTCATGTGCTCTGAATCAAGCGCCTAGTGATTAATTTTCGTTCCTTTTTTAGCCCTTGAGACAAGTAAAGGTTGATAAAAATAAAGATGGAAAATATTTAATTGATCCTCTAAAAACTTATTGACCTTCTAATAATGTACGCTTTTAAAAAATAAATGAGCCTCTAATAACTCTTTAGATATGATAATGAATGATATACGTTTTTGAAGTGAAAACTTCTTTATTCGCATTGAGCGATTTTTGGTAGGAATTAACGTATGGATTCGCGTCACCGACATGTTCACGCCGTAGTGCTGTACTATATAAACTAGATGGCGCTAATACCAGTTTTAAGTTTTCACTTCTGTTGGCAGGCCTCATAACTGTTTTAAAAAAATAAGCCTTTTTTAACTTCATGATCTTTTCTCATAGTAACTAAGCTAGGGCACCCGGACCTGGCGGGTTAGGATAGAACTGTGACCAACCTCGCGCGAACCGAGTTGGTCGCAGTATACCTAAGCTGTCGCACCCCGACCAAATGGATTAGGTTATGTTAGAACTGACCAACCCAGTTGGTCGCAACTATTTGTCGGTTTAGTATTTAAGGACACAAAAATGGGAATAAATTGAGGCTCAAAAAAAGAGGCACATTTGTTTCATAGAGTGTAAATAAATATTTTCAGGAAATCAGAAAGAGAATTAGGAATTTAATTTAGAGTCCGATTAATGCCATTATGAAATACGAGCACCTGACAAAACCGAAACATGTTACGTTCATTAACAAGATATGTCTACAAACGTAATTCTTCCTAACATTGACACGTACAAGTATTTGTTTCAGAGTTGTTGGCAGGCGGTAAGGTATTAGAACAGCCATGTCGCCAGTGTAAAGCACTTTTGAAGCATCAAAGAGAAAATTATGTATATTTATTCAATAAACTCTCAAAAAATATTCAGTAAGGTTGCGTGAGAGTAACTGATGCGATTTTCCCCTCTGTTCTCATTTTCCGTCCCATATTTTTGTTTTCAACTCCACTGAATATTTTTATTACATTTTCTTGTCTCTCAACACATGAGTTATTTTCGTGTTGGTACCCGCGGTTTTTGCACAGCTTCCGAACGCGTTGAACTGCAAAAAGTTACAGACTACTCTACGCCTTACCATCTGAACTGGCTCTTATGACGTGTCACTTTAAACTTATGAAGTAATAGACAAATACGGGCGCCGGCGCCGATATGAAGCATGAAATGCATACTAAAGGCTAAAGCATCGCATTGCAAAAATCCCCCTTCGTCATTTTTGTTCATCCTAACTAATATTATAAACAAACAAACGAACTCACTTTTGTTTGTTATGCTTTCACGCTAGAACGGCTGAACAGATTTGGATACAATTTGGGACACGGGTAGACCATGTAGATAAATGTTATTATTCTGTGCAGGATTTCTTAAATGATAATTTTTTGTAAAGTATTACATTTGCATGCTATAATTAAGGCAGAATGTACACGGATCCTATTATTATGTATACATATAATTTAACACCTTATTTTTATGTATTTACATTCTAAGCAAATAAAGACCTGTTCTATTCTATTCTATTCATAACCTGGATTAGGATATAGGATACTTTTATCCAGGTAGTACATTCCCGTGGTATAATTTCCGCCATGCACATGGGCGAAGACGCTGGCAAAAGCTAGTTTTCTGCCAACGCACTTTACAGGCGGGTTTTTTGTGTGGAAAATGCGTTGCGTTGCGGCCCGTTGCGGCTGTAATGTGCGCTTGACTTTAGGGAAAACAGACGTAACACGCCTCTTCCTCTGTGGGTGTGAGCTATTGTCATCTTAGTTAGATTTTTTTTTTTCAAATTCTATTCGTTCGTTCGATTTTCTTTGATGAGCTGACTACTCAAAGAGCGTGGGACTTACATGAAACATTATTTTTTTAAATTAATTACTTATGTCACTCGTGGTAGGTAGATATTAAAATGCACGCGTAATGACAAGGTTAATGCTTTTGGGAAATAATTATAATTTAATGGTGGTCACTTCCTTCTTCCGGTTGTTTTTAATACACATTTGCATAACATGAACAACGTAATTAAAATTAAATTAAAAGAGGTCCTCTTGGAATTTGTTACTATGGACTTATATCGGTATCTTTTGTATTGTACACTAGGGAAAGAAAACATACTTTATGGAATTACTGTAAAAAAGAATCGCAACAAAATTTAAAAAAAAACTCCTAGTGAATAGTGCCAACGATGTTAATTACAAAACCTATCACAAAATGTGATAAACAGCATACAATGAAAAAGGTAATTAAAATTATGGCAGCTTTTGAGCTTAATTAATATTAATTAGAATTATTTCACACAAATGAGGATCTAGTACTTAGCGGTGGATAATTCATTTATTTTAGAGGCTTTTGAAAACCTATCCTCTTTCTAAAATTTCAATTGTGAAACAAATGTTTATAACTTAGGATACTTATTATCCAATAACACTTAAACTGCTATAAAGATTCAATAAGTCACAAAAATAGGATGAAATAAATTAACAACACATGAGATATTTAATAAGCGGTTGTGGGTGTATTACCGGTGTACCTGTAGAGGTGTACCTCTGCCCAACAATTCGGGGAAACAAGGCGTGATGCTAAGTTATATTTAATAAGCTCACCCTCTATTACATGGGACTTAACATAACTGGCGAAATGTGGGTGTACTATAGGTGTACACTTCTGTGTAACCTTTCGGGGACGACATGGGTGATGTTATTTTGTAACATGCGATACTTCTATCCATAGATACTTTCCATCTATTTATCTAGGATTCGACTAAAACCACAGACAAGAGCTAGTGATTACTAACATCCGCAGCGCAGTACCACAGATAATATAATACTACGTACAGATACCCAATCCCATACAAAGAAATGAGACCTCCCTAGTCGGGCTATTGACTGGCTAAATGTACTACAGTTATGACAAATTGAGTAAAACGCCATCTATTGCAAAGAGCCCTAAACAAAAAGGTTTTATCTTTTTTTGTTGAAAATACGAGATTTATGAGTTACAATAGATAAATCAGCATTAAACAAGGAAGTTTTGATTTTTACTAATCTTACTTCAGCCAAAATCTTCCGTTTATCGCTTTTTAGTGACTGTTAATTTCATAATTGTTACCTATGCTGCCATCTATGATCTTTTTTCAAGACTAATTATAATTTGTTCAAATTGGTACCCCATGGCAGTACATTACTTTCACACATTTCAAACGCGGATTCAAGAAAGGAAAAGAATGAAGAAAAATTCTATCTCGTGTTAAATAATATCCCGTGTTAAATTCACAAATCGTTCGCGGTTACTAGCCGTGAAATTTCTATATAAAAAGGGCAAAAGGAAATGCCTGCCGTGTCTGTCAAAGTTTTGCGAGTCACACCAAATCGAAGGTATCATATTCATGAGGTGTTATATCACAAAATGGTGGCAACTATGTGACGTTATTTCACAAACTATTACTTGTTACGTTTATATCTCTTAAAGGTTACACTCACGTCAGCTGCACGTTACAGGAACTGATGGACGCTAGTGCGCCAAACGCGTAGCCGAATTCTGGGCCGAGTCCATTTAGATTGCCATCGACACGCGAAGAAGAAGAGAAGAAAGGTTACACTTAGCATACCATCACGTCTGTATATCCCAAAGAGCTAGGCAGAGGTGTACCTATAGTACACCCACAGTTCGTCAGTTATGTTTAAGTTCCATGTAATAGGATGGTTAGGATGTTCAACTCAGAAATTCTAGGTTGAAAAACCCAATAACACTTTGACCGCCTCGGAAGTCCAACCAGGACCTCATGCTCAGCAGTAGCGCTTGCGACCACTAGACCAAGGCAGTCATTATTTCAGTTACTATTTAACTTGTTATTTTTTAATCTCTTAAAGGTTATTGCACGACTCGTAATGCGAAGCATTAGAGTGTGCTCTACGATCGAAAAATATTTTTTGCCCCATTTCTGCAACTGTTTTTATTGTTACACTCCTGCTAGTAGACAGAACCTACTTAATTTATATACCATTGTATATATGATTAAATGGAAATTAATACTGTTCTTTTTACCAATTGATTTAATACAGCAGAAATGAAAAAAACATCAAAATAGTTGAAAAAATATTCCTGTCCGTCAATTTATGAACCTTGAAAACATTGTAGCTTGCGATAAAATCAATTAATTGAGTCAATTTTTTTTATACATTCGTTTCGGCCATAGAAGGAACCCTATTGAAAATGGCTCTTTTATTCATAGTAGTTTAATTATAATGAATAAAATACTAACTAAAATATAATATCTTTATCTAAATATTTCCAACCTTGACTTAATGGGTTGCCTAGCAACCCACAACGTAAATATCTAAATAAATAGTCTTTGACATTAGGTAAGGGTTGCGAGGTTAGAAATTTACCCATATTGATGGGTAAAACAGCAGTCAAAACATACTTCATGAAAAGTGATAAATTGGTAATTTTTGTTAGAAACTGTGTTTTGAATTAATTTTTCGTTTATGAATGGGTGTTATGAGGCGTGCTTGAGGGTATTTTAGTTAAATAGTATGCAACTATAAGGTAGACTGTTGACTGTACTTTGGGGGTCGAGAGGAAACTAAAACTTGGCTGGAAAATAAAATCCACTCTCGACCCCCGAGGGTCGAGACTTTTGGAATTTCCAAACTATTTTAATTTTTTATTTAATACGAATAGGTGTCTATTTGTGGAGAGAAGTTGTCGAAGACATTTCTTTTGGGCGATGTCAAACTTAAAGGTTAGCAGGCTAAAATATTATTTTGTAATAGTCAGAATTGGCGACAAAATAAAAGATATTCCTTTTATAGATTAACATTTACAAAAAACACGCTTTAAAAATCAGACGTTGTTTCTTGTATTGTTCTTCTTAATCTCTAAGATTGAGATAAATATTTTCTTGATTTTGAAAACTAAAGAATGAAAGAAATTGTAATTTCACATACATTTTTACTAACTCTGTCTGTCTGTTACCTCTTCCCGCCTATATCACTGAACCGATCGTTATTAAATTTTATAGATAGGTAGCCTGGAATCTATATGTTTGTCATATATGTAGTATCAAATATCATTTGTATCAAAATAAATGATGAAATTGAAAATACACACAGGCGAAGTCAAGCTACAGCAATTATTATACATAACGAGGAAGGTATGTGTATTATTAGCCATATTTTAATTACTGTGGGCGTACTGTGGGTAGTGTTGGTTATTGCGCAATAGAAAAACCGTTTTCAATTCAGAACAAATTATAATTTACTATCAAATTAAATCATACTAGTAAATCACACACTGTAGGTACACGACACAACTATTCGGAATGTACGACAGTCTTCACTCTTGACCGCTACCGATGAACTCTGCTCAGCTCCAGCCGGTCCGAGCGTTATGTTGTAGACTCTGTCGAGAGCCGCTAGGCGGCGCTGGCGTCCCAATTAGTCAACTCAGTAACGTATTTCCGACATACAATTAAAATGACCCAGCGACAAAAGTAGAATAATTCAAACAACAGGAAACAAAACTCTAAAATGCATTTTTCTTGATTTTATAAAGCAAGAGAATCCCACTATAAATGTGAAAGTTTGTATGTTTGTTGAACAAAAACAAAACGGCTGAACGGATTTGGATAAAATTTGTCATACCGATAGTTTACCGGGATAAAAAGTAACCTATATTATGTTAATGCAGGTTTTAACATATAGGATGCTTTTTATCCCGGTAGTACGCTCCCGTGGAATAATTTCCGACATCCACGCGGGCGAAGCCGCGGGCGAAAGCTACTAATTAATATCATAAATGCGAAAGTGTGTTTGTTAGTTTATTTGTTTGTTACGCTTTCACGCTAAAATGGCTGAGCGGATTTGGATGAAATTTGGCACATGAGTAGACCATGACCTGGATTAAGATATAGAATACTTTTTATCCCGATACTCTTAAGGGATCGGGACTTATGCGGGTGAAACCGCGGGGCGCAGCTAGTCTTTTTCTAATTAAACAAAGAAATACACAATTCACCTAAAACAAAACCTTACAAATATAGAATTTCTTTAAATAAATATTTGAACCGTACGGTTCAAGTAAAGGTAAACCTACCAAGGTATACCTTAAACGGGTTCTACCCTTATCATTCACCCTCCGATTAAACTGGAATTAATTGTAATAACTTTACTCTGGCCAACATTTTTAATGAATTTGATCAAATACTTTCCGTTTGGTGCCCAAATCTTTGTGTTCATTATCATCAATGATGATCATGGATCAAAGGGGTTTGAAGATTTTGGCCCTAAAATCAGCCACCATTTTGATTTTTTTTCAAAATCGAGGTGCAAAATAAATATCATATATTTGGATAGGAGACACTTATACAAACATAAAACTTCATATAACATAACATCATAACGCGTCACGTTTCTGAGATATTCAAAGATAAAAATAACAATTATTATAACGAATTTATTTATTTATGTTGTAGTTACTTCATGTTTTAAGTTATTTACACATTAATTAATTGACTACACCTAGAGGATAAAACATAAGATTTTTTTGTCATATTCGGTATAAATAATATCATCCAAGAAGGCAGCGCGAGTCTGAATAGAATTTTCTTGGGTGTCGCGCCCATGTAAGACATATACCATATAAAACACGTCCTCATTCGGCGGAGGGTATACATATATTTTTGTCTCTTTCGCTCTTAACTAAAATATTACCTATACATGAAGCAATTATGTTTTCATAGTTCAATGTACTTACCTAAAGGGAAAAAAAAACAAAAAAATCCTTGTTTCAGGATTCAGTTTTCGACTTATATTTCGGTGAATAACTCTGAAACCTGACGCTTTAGGATATTATGTCATATGACATTTTTTGTTTGTATAAGTGTCCTCTATCTAAATATATAACTTTCGATTTTCACCGCGATTCTGAAAAAAAAACAAAATGGCGGCATCATGTTAGGGCCACCCTCCATACAAAAATATTCTAACCCTTTTGTCAAAAGACTTAAGCCACTGACACAGATGATTATAGATGGAACACTCCGTAGTTTAGGTATGAAACTACAAATACGCGACGGGCCTGTCTTGCTGGGCCAATTCAGTGAGTGTAACGTAGTCAGAAGATGTAATAGTTACGCGATAGAAAGAGAGGTAGTTTCTAGGTGAATATAACTGTAGGTAATTTGCGCTGTGCGACCTAAATTGCACTTTATTGTGTCTTAGCAAGAGTCGCTTTTTATTTAAATGATTTTGCGGAGTGATGCATCTGTATTAATCTGTGCCACTGACTGAATAAAGGTCATCGTCCATTACAACAGCACCGCTCCAGCACGGCAGCGCTCCAGCACCGCCTCGAAAAATCTAGTCGTCAACGCGCCGTAAGCAAGGCTACGGCTAGTCGCCAACGCGCCGGAAGTAAGGCGACGGCTAGTCGTCAACGCGCCGTAAGCAAGGCGACCGCTAGCCGCCGGCACGCCACCGGCGAGGTAGCAGTTTATTGTTTATTCACAAGCAAGGCGTCACCGTGCGGCCGGCGAGGTGTCACCGCGCTTACGGCGAGGCGTCATCCCGCGGACGGTGAAGCGCCGGCGAGCGGGCTCCTCGCTTGAAGCGCGCTGTCGGCCCGACGGATGATGGCTCGCGGGCCGCTTGCTGCCGGCGAGCCATCCACTATTTTGTTTAGCCATCGTAAAATAGACTTTAATACATTTGACTGAAAGTCCTAACTTGATTGACAAGTTATTTGCCGTGTCGGAGGCGTGCTGCTATAATGAGCGATGACCTTAATGATACTATTTTGCCAACCGTTTGCGATATAAATGAATCGGATCCTTTTTAAAACTATTTAAAAAATACTTATTAAAACATAACATTGTCATTACGCCTGTAATCCCCAGAAAGGTTAGGCAGAGGTGAATTATACACCCACATTTCAGCAGTTATGCTTAAGTCCCATGTACCTAATAGGGCAGAGCCTATTACCATCAACTGGGCACAAACCCAGGCTACGCCCTGCTACTGAGAAATCGCTGCGGTGGTTTTATTTAAATTATAAATTATATAAATTATCATGACACCTGAAATCATTGCCACTTTTTTCAGTCGTTACCCACATAATAAAAAAAAATATACTTTTGCCAATATATTGCGTAGATCGAAATGTTTTCCCGTTATAAAAGCAAAAGGTACTACGAAGTAGTGACGGCACTGGTATCGCACCTAAGGTGGGCCGACCCTTATCACGCGCCATCCGATTAAGCCCGGATTAACTGGACAAATGGAATGTGTAATTATCTAAAGCTAACTAATCGCATTCGACTGTACGCAACGTGTATTGTAACACGATGTGTTACAAATTATTGGTACAAGTTGCTAAGGTGAGTGGATGAAAGTTTTTAAAAGGTTACATTATTTACAGCGTACTTACTGTCAGTCGTTCTATACATTGACGGTGTCCGCTACGGCCGATGCCTACCGGGGTTGCGGGAAAGTCCTAAAGAGTAACCGTGACCCCTGGCAAAGTACAGACAACTGAAGGAACACGGGTGGGTTTTAGTCAGTAAGAGTCTGACACGCCCTTCCGCTCCACCCAGAGCGGGAGAAGTTATTTGATGATTTCCCACACACAAAAATAATTATTGCGGGGCAGTCTTTGGTTACTGCCGACAGAAGTGAAAACTAAGTAACGCTATCTAACGAAAATGTCAGGAACTATGTGGCTTGCTATCAGTACAAGCCGTCTTACGAATTTTCGAACAGGTCACGTGTCCTGACTCGAGTTTAACATTTTTTACCCATCCCAAAAAAAGTGCACAACGTCACTAAAGAAATTTTCACAAAAAAAAAAAAGTCGTTCTATATAATTATGCAGTCTGTGGGTCAACTACACGCTGAGGGCATACAGCGCCCTGCACGTACAATACTATAATAATTTCAGGGTGTTGATGGGGTTGCCCCGCTACTGCAGTGCTTCCGGCATATTCGCAGAGGCCAGGATAGATGGCTTTCACGCCATCATGCGCAAGCGTTGCGCTTCCATTATGCGCCGGGTATGGGCCACCTCTAACAGCATCCTGAAAACTATAGCTAATAGGTAGGACAGCCCCATACTAGGCCATTGGATACATGCCACTACATGCCACTATGGCGTATTAATGAATAGTTTGTTTTGTTTTTCTGGTAAATGTAAGTAGGCACTAACACTAGTTTCTAAGTCGTGTGTATAGTAACAAAATGGACTATACTTGTATTTATGGATCCGAAATAAAACATTTTAATTTAATTTAATTTAAATCTCTTACAGGTAGGCGTAATGTTATGAAATATATTCATAACATTACGCCTAGGGCTAGGGAGACGTGTATACCCACATTTCGCCAGTTATGTTTAAGTCCCATGTAATAAGGGGCGAGCCTATTGCCATCAACTGGGAAAGGAAAAACCACAGAAAAGACGGTTTAATAAATCTTCTGTCAAATAATATAAAAATGAGTCCGTACAATGAATAAATGATCGGAGACACTGCGACCAACTTTGAATAAAAGGTCAGAAAGTTCAAAAGTTCTTACATTTATTTTTAATAATTTTAATCGATCATCATAAGAAGACTAAAAAAAATTAAGATAATCAAAAAAAGAGGATCATCATCTACATCGACACATGCGAACTACGCATCAAAAACCGGACGTCACACAAATCCTGCCTCGCGCAAGCAGAGTTTACAGCGCGATCAACGTACATATGACTTCCCGACATAAATCGTCGTGCAGTTGCCCGCCAGACATGACACCCGTCTGGTCGGAGGATCCTCCCTTTGAGTGAACTAAGGAGGTTGAGTGAACTTTACATCCTGTTCCTTCTGCCTCTAAAATCATAAGAAGATCAGTAAATTTTGAAAGGATCAATTAAATATAGACAAAAGATTTGATAGCAAAAATTGAGTCGGTTTCTAGAAAGAACGCGTTAGCATTTTACTACATTGGAACATTTATTTCCCCAAATGAATAATTCAGTAGGTACCATAAAACCAGTTATTTTTTTTGTATTTGATACTCTCAACAAGAGTTTAATTAACTTTTGCTACATCAAAAAAAACTGATCTTTCAACTGAAATTAATATCAAACATGAATTGCGATTCATAAACAATCAGCATTTTTTGCGAGATATCCTTTTTTTCAGAATGATTGCGTACACCCTCTGTGTACGCAATCATTAAACGTACAGAGAGAAGCTTCCTCTTCATTAACTGTCCATACCGATTAACAGAGAGCCAATATAAATTAACGAGGATTCGGTAATGTTACCTTTTAATGTAGCAGCGCTCGTCACTCATATCGGATGTAAAATTGGTTACGAACGCGGGGCGAGTGCGGCTTTCGCCCCAGTCAAGGGCCATCGTCCCACCCGTGAAAACAAACAAAACTGTCGAAACCCAATTCATTTACATCCACACTTCATCCATTAATGATCTATTTAATTGTTTAATTTAACGTCCCGGTGTCGAACACCCTTGTTTCCCGGTTAAACATGTTACTCTCATGCTTTTCGTGTTAACCCTAAGAATTTGTCTTTGTTCCTTAATACATACGGTTGTTTGTAAGTGCAGGGTTTGGTATTAAACGAATATTTTGTTGGCCTATCTGTTAGTCATAATTCAATATGTTTAACAGAAATGAACAAATCGCTAATAAGGTAACAATCAAAACATCTATCTCCGCGAATCACCAGCATTAATTATTCGATGAACACAACAAAGAGTTTGTCGAACAACAAGCTAAACTTTGCATTGTGTCGACGCCCTGAATCCCAAATTCGGCGCGAACTGAAGCGACCGCGGGCCCTAGTCACAATTAACTCCGAACATGTTTCAATTTCCACTCTTGACTAAATACTAAATCCTCAGTTAATATTCGAGTTGGAGCTCCGTTTGAAATACTTGGAATTGTTGCAATTGCTTTGAGTCGCAGCAGGCCTTAAAGAACAACGGAATGAAGTTGCAGCGATGAGGAGCCGAGAAACTTATGAAAGAACGGCGAGGACTATGCCGACTTAATGTTCTTAGAACACTATTATGCAAGTTGTAAATTACTGTGAAGCTGATACTAGAAGATAGGATCTTCTTTGAATTCAATCGGATTTGAAAGACAAAGATAACAAATCCTCTTGAATTTAACTTTCAAAGTCAACATTGAGGAATCGGAGCCGAAAAGAAGGCTATTATGATTTCGGCGAAATGTTAAGATGGAGTTCAAGTAGAGCAAGTTGGTAAAGTTAATATCACTCTTTTACAGTCGAATAATTCGGCGCCGCGCGTGTCCTACATTACGACGACGTTTTTAGATCGGGATTAGGTTTGTATGAGAGGATCGCGATGATTATAGGAATATTCCCTCAAGGCCGCTCACATTTGAGCTTTTGGCGAAGTACAAGGATAATGCTACAATGAGTCCAATGTGGTTGTAGTGATATTATCTCAGTTATTATGTTAGAGTTAATAAATTATAGTCAAAGTTTTGAGTATTTCTTTTTACCTGAAACTGATCGCATCTCCAACTACATACTTTGCTGTGTTGTGGCGATAAGTTTCAAGAAACGACTTCTACGATATTGCAGATCTATCTGTGACTATTTTAAAGTACACTTAGAATACTTTTCAGTAACAAACTTAAATTCTTCAGCTATATTCTCCATTCCCTTGCAACAGAGAATCCACACTACACACATTCCTTACACTAAAGTTTCCGGTAACAAAGATTCATAAACCTGTGCCGTCCTGAGTCTACAACAGCCGACAAACATAAATCAGGTACGACATTACTCTTGTTGAACGCACATAAACTTGTTGAAATTATGACGAGCTCAACCTGTGTAATAAGGAGGCCTTTGTTTTACTACTCGATGACACTCCGCGAGGAGGCTTGTGCGGAGTTTGTGGCCTACAAGCAGCGTAGGGTTGGCGTTGGAGAATTTTTCTTTTTAAACTTTTGAGTTAATCTAGGGAAGAAAATTGTGAGATTTTTGTGTGACTCTGCGAGCTAGAACGTTCAAATATGTATGTATTTACGCAGGGTGTCTGTCAGGCACCTAGGTATTCATTGGTATTATTGAAATGTTTGAAAATAAATTCCGCGGGCGCGTAGACCACGCGATCGTAGCCCGGTGGCTACGGCGTAGCTGGGTGTGCTACGGGGTTACGATATTGCGTAGACGCAATTCATCGGTAAACAATTTTTCATGTTCTTTGTTTTACTCCTCGAAGTTATTTGTGTTAAAGTAGATTTTGTGCACAATAGTGTCTTAAAAGCTGTAGTTAATAATGAAATCGATAACATAATAGTACCCATACCAACTTCGAGTGCGCTAGCCAAATCCTTCGCAATGCAGCAGATGGCACAATGAACCAGAAATTCAAGGAATTGCCGTCTCAGCTCTTAATCAATAGCATTTAGTTTGAAGGAGAATAACGCAGTTTCAAATACTCAATATTTAATTATTTGCTCGAAACTTGAAGAGAAACAATATAATTTTTATAAATTGGATGCTATTGTCTAATAGAAGTAATTCATGGAGATTTTCAGTGAAACCATAATAAAGTGCAAAGAAATTACAAGTTAACTTCAAGACTCTTTTCACCGTAAACTGAAATGATGAATATGCAAAGACAATAGAATAAAAACGAGAAAAAAAAAGCTCTTTTCACGTTTTACTGCAACAGGAGTGAGTGCCTTATCTTTTAAACTTGTCAGCTCGTAAATGAACGCTGTTGTATACAAGCCTTATACGTAAGCCTGTAAATAGAAATGAAGTAAGAATAACAAGGAAAACACTGTTTAGGAAAATGGTTTATTGGGTTTTATTTATTTATTTCAGATAAAATTTTAGTCCATAGTTTCTGGTAATACATACCTACATAAAAATACTAAACAGATAAAATTGTGATTAATTAAGTTTAAATATTAAACGACTCATTAAAAATAAAAAAATAATAAATTGTGATTAATTAAGTTTAAATATTAAACGACTCATTAAAAATAAAAAAATAATAAATTGTCAAAAAATTATAAAAATGTCAGAATCGTATAAAAAAATAAAAAATAAATGTCAATTTGTAAAAAGTGGCAGTAGTTTTGGCTGATCAATGTGTATTGTGTATAAGGCGTAGATTGCATTAACCTATACTTAAATGACCAATTTTTGTATATATTTGTAATCACGTTCTCGGAAACGGCTATAACGATTTTGATGAAAGTTGCAATTTTAGGGTTTACGGGGTCGAAAAATTGATCTAGTTAAGTCTCATATCTGGGAAAATTAATTTTCTCTATTTTCACAACCTCGGCAATGTGATACAACGTTGGTATACCTGGACTATAATGTTAATAATTATAATAGGCATAACGAGGAGCGCGAATATGTCGTGGTGAAAATATAAGCCAGCAATAATGGGGTTACATCCATGGAACCTCCATGATAACCTCCACAAGTGGGGGTTCATGGACGGCTCAGACCTTCGGTGTGTATGCGGCGTCTCTCCACAGACAATGGCTCACCTGCCATCTTGCTCCGCATGCCCTGTCACCTGCACACGTGAGGACCTAATGGCAGCGTCAGCGAACGGTATCCGCGTTGCTGAGTTTTGGGCCAACCAAATTTAAAAAACTTAGACACATTATATGTATTTATTTCGTGTTTTTTTTGCCATCGACACGCTAAAAAGAAGATCCATGGAACGCTTGGTACATTTAAGTAAGTATACTCACAAAGGGTAATCTATAATTCTGCATACACAGGTAGGTGTCGTCCTCCGACTATATAAGCACATTCCTCAGAACAAAATTAAAGTAAAGACCGCGCCACTTCTTTCACAACGCATAGTCTAAACTAATGAAGCTAGAAGCATGAGCACGAAAATAAGTACTATGAAGGGATTTTTGAAAATTGACACCTTCGAGGGGTTAAACAGGGGTTTCTTCGATAGGCAAATTATTTCATAGGGCTGACGGCTTGTCTACACTAATAATAAAAAGATACAAGATTTGTATTTTTGTTGTTGAAGATACTTGGATACATTTCAAAAACTCTTTCACCAGTAGAATGCTATATTATCACTGAGTAATATAAACTATAATTTATAAAGACATCATGGTGAACCCGCTGGCGGAAGCTAGTGCTAAATAAAATTGAAACAATTTCACAAACAAAACAATTCCCCAGACACCAACAATTCCAAAAACAAAATACGACAATTTTCGTTGTTAATTCGCACTATCCGAGCTATGGTGTCGGTAAGCGTTTATCTTTGGCGAAAGGTCGCAAGGCGCGGGGTCGGTCGCCGGTCGGCCCAGGATTATCCACGGCCCCTCCCACGCCGGGCCTGGACGCAATTAACTCTCGACATGTTTCAATTTACACTCGCAAATACGCCCGACAACCACTCCAGTGTACACCTATAGCACCTAGAATATAGGGTACCATAAATATTCACTAGTTCCTCTAACTTGCGACCATCGCGGTGTTGATTTAGATAAACGGTGCGTGGTGCGATGTGTTTGTTTTTTTATTAGGTAGTGCCTGTGTTAATGTTACTTTAAACTTGCTCGTGTCTAATTAATAACAGCCGCACGAGTCGATCGATCAGATTAAGCTACGCTTGCCGCGGTCGGTCCGTGGATGGGTGACAATTATTACATATACCGACACCCCTTTGTGCCTGACTGATATGATCCAACAAGTCTGACAATCAGTCTTACTTACTCATATTACCCAGTAACTGGGTTGTGGAGGTCAGATAGGCAGTCGCTCCATGTAAAATACTGTTATTCAGCTGCATCCGGTTAGACTGGAAGCCGACCCCAACATAGTTGGGAAAAAGCTAGGCGGAATGACTGTTGTATAAAGTTAGTAATGTCATAAATACATACTATACAGTCACATCCAAGTCAATTTCAATAAGTGAGGCTTAAACGTAATTCGAATTTCATAACAGTTCCCATTGAACTCGATTTTCCATATAAATCGATGATTGAAAGCTTCGCAGAAATATATGGCTATTATTATACTATTTGGCTAAACTATTCATGTTAACTCTTACAGGATCGCATTCCTAGAACACAGGCCGAGATTCTAAACATTGCTGTATTAGATTTTAACTGTTCAGATTGTAATTCAAATAATTACTTCAATTAAGTTGGAAATTTGACGTTGAGTCTAACAGGAAATTCGAGGATAATTTGTACAATTTCAATCATCAATTAGTTGGTGACCGCGATTTCGCTCGCATACATAATCAGCCTATTAATGTTCCCACTGCTGGGACACAGGCCTCCTCTCTATGAAAGGGAGTGGACCGTAATCCACCACGCGGGCCCAGTGCGGGTTGGTAGATGTGACATGTCTTCGAATTTTTGGTTCGCTCGCATAAAATGGAAAATACTAGATCCAGTGCTAGTAAAGTATCCTCCGGTCTCCGGAGGATGATGTTATTGCATCTACAACGCCACATTCTGCATCGCGCAAGCAGAGTTTACCGCGCGATCAGCATATATATAACTTTCCGACATCAATCGTTGCCCACCAGATCCAACACCCATCTCGTCGGAGGATCTTCCCTTTTCTAGAGAGTATGAGTGAACTACACCCTGTTCCTCATACCTCTATAGAGATATTGAAGGTTAAAATTCCATCCTTTTTTTATGAAAACCAGTTTTAAATGTTGTATCTTAACTGCTAATACTCTTCAGCGATCACCTTGAATATAGGCCACCATAAATATTCACTAGTTCTCTAATGTCTAATTAAATAGAAAATAGTGATAGCCAATGCTACTGCCGAATAAGAGGTCATAGGTTCAATTCCCAGATCAGGCAAGTGTTATTCGGTTTTTCCATCAGGAATTTCCCAGTAGCAGGTTGCTGGCAATCGGCCCACCCCCTATCACATTGGGACTTAAACATAACTGGCGAAATGTGGGTGTACTATGGGTGGGTACAACTCTGCCGAACCCTTCGTGGAAAATACGCGTGATGTTATTTTATGTTTACTAAACTACGTTCGCAATTTGTTTGCCAAAAATGTAAACAAACACGAGTTTTCCACTTAGACAAACATCAACTTTATACCAGAGTAAATAAAGTTGATTTTAGACCGATTAGTACTGTTGAAGAAGTCATAAAGAATATGAATTTGTAGCTCAAATTGAACCTTATTAATAGGCATTACAGTTGTTTTTCCTGAAACTCGTGTTTGTTTACATGGTTGGCAAATTACGAACGCAGATTAGGTGCAATGGGATAAGAAAGCATCTTATCATATCTATCATGATACAGAAGATCTCGGAGGGACTATAAATACAAAACGTACGTCTTTACGTTCATTTATCATGGACTTACATTCCCCTAATATTGGTTACAAACCACCCCATTTGTCCACCCCAAATCCTGTTCTTTCATACTAAAAACGAATATCGTGTAAGCCGATATAAAAATAAACAGTTATAAAAATACTCTTTTCTACTAAAACGTTTATTGTTGTGACAGAAAAGTAGAGGAGTGAAAACAAAATAATAAGTGAAAACAGTATCAACACCCCAGAATAGTCATGTCCGCACGGAAAGAATAAACGTCTTAGATAACACGAAATAATCTCAACAAGAATAATGTTGTTTCCAGTTTATTTTCTACTTACTTCACAGTTTATTTGGGAACAAAATGTAGCGGACTGCGACTGGAAATTAGTCGCAGCTTTCTAATTTAAAATCATTTTTTTATTCCATGTCAAAGCTTAAAGGCTTTCTCCATTCGCGTTTTACGGAAACACAAATAGCATTAACAAGTAGGTTCCTAGAGACTTTGTAAATTCTCGTTACCCGGTATTCAACGCAAAGGTTCCAATTTTTTTTTTCAGGATTAAACGTCGACCAGTTTTATCTCACCATCCGATTACACTCGGTGCTATGCCACTAAATTATATTATAACAAACATAATTTTTCACATTATACCCTATTACCCGTAATAAGCGGACATTAATGTGCCTAAGTAATTACGCTCCCCCTTTTTATGAGAGTAGATAGCTGCGAAAATATAATCATGAACAAAAATAATTCGCGCCACAAAACTTTAATGGACTCAATTAGCGCCCGTTCTGAAGTCCGCAAGTCACGAAATTATTTTTAAATTTAAATGTATGGAACTGGTAAAGTCCATAGTTCGTTATCCGAGGAGACAGCACACCGGCTGGAATAACACGACGCAAGGTAATCCACACGAGAATAACAATGTTTTCACTTTATTTTCACTTGTTTTTGCCCATTCCCACGAATGCTCCGAGGGGACAAATGGATACGACTGGGACCTTTGCCTTATTTACCGGCTGGTTTTTATGAAAAGTCTTTGCGTGCCAACATTTTTATTCGGACAACATTATACAAAACTTTATGAATAATTTCATGATATGAATAATCATTTTCGCATACGATTATTTCAGTTAATCGCACCTGGATTGCTGAATGGTGTAATATTACGGCGTTAACTCGTTTTAGTTCTTCTATTATGATTACAATTTGGTTTCATTTGATAACGGAGGCACAAAAGACAGAGGCATCATGATGACACAAAATACCTACAGTTACCAAAATGTTGTATGCATCTATCATAATTTATTCTGCCAGGTTCCGGTTCCGCTGTCAAACGTTGTGAGTGACGTAATGAAACACTCGGTGCGTCGTCTAGCATCCGTCTGCGGCATCGACGAGACTCTATTGGTACTCGTGACTCACACTCACGCCTAACGAACTTTTCACCTCAAAGGAATCTTGTATCACTGACGTCACGCCACACATACAGGCCATGTGAGCTATTCTACCGAGAATGGGGAGGGTTCTAGTAAAATTACGTTCACGAAGACCGCACCGCGCCGGGCCTTCCGCAGCCATGATAATATGTGTGATATATCGCGCCAAGTGTGCATTGTGATCTTGACACCCACTTCGCTATAAAGTGGCCAATTTATTATAAAATATTATCGTGGGCAACATTATTTATTCATTTATTATCAACATGTGCCGTGGGCCAGTTTGTATGTGTGTGTGTGTTACTCATTATTATTCCCTTGGTTCACATAGGTAAATCAATTTTCGTGCATGATTATTGTTGGATGTGATAAACAATCCTAATCTGCGAAACAAGCTAACAGTATGTGAATAAACACGCTAGCTGGATTGACAAAATTAATTTAATCAAACAATATAATTAAACAGACTGAGCTGCTTTTAGAGCTAGTTAAATTAACTTATAAATTAATATTATTTATAGTAACGTACTTCGGTATTTATTTAAATATTTACTATTCATAGTAGGTACTTACTCTTCACGCTTATGGCTAAGTAAAAACAGCCGCACGGGTCGATCGATCAGGTTAAGCTACGCTTGCCGCGGTTGGTCCGAGGATGGGTGACCATCTTGACATACCAACACCCCTACGTGCCTCGGAAAGCACGTTAAGACGTTGGTCCCGGCTGTCATGTAGATCTTTGACAGTCGTTACGGATCGTCAGAAGCCTGAAAGTCTGACAACCAGTATTTCCAAGGCCTATCGTGTTAACCAGTTACTGGGTTGTGGAGGTCAGATAGGCAGTCGTTCCATGTAAAATACTGGTATTTGCATCCGGTGCGACTGGAAGCCGACACCAACAAAGTTAGTAAACGGTTATGCAGATGATGGCTTAGTCTTCACGCACTCGACTATAATTTCCTAATGATGTCTTTCATATTATCAACAATATTACTTTTAATACAAGAAAATGTTAAAGCTTTTGAGGCTGAACACACTATTTATGTCTTCATAAGTTCCCTGAACAAGTCTTCCACGAATATTTCTCACACAAACTTTTCATGTCATAGTTTGGAAACTGTCCTAAGCGCAATCCAGACTATGCAAAGAGGTCAATTACGGTTAAGGACATTTGTCTCAAAAACAGAATTAAATTTTATTCACTTAGAATGAGAAACTCTAGTTGAATACAAAAAAACGTTCATTGGAACGAGTATCAGAACGGTATCTTTGAGTTAAGGTAGGTACAATATTGTTGCTAATCTTAGATACCTACCAGATTAGAAACAAATGACCAACACTAGTACCATTCAAACGACTGAAATAAACATGGTGGCATAAACATGGTGGCATAAACATGCCTACTTAAGACGCAGATATATGCCAGTAACCTTGAGTGGTTAGCTTGCGTGTACTGTACTGAGCTCACGCAACGCGTCGTACGTCCAGCCAGTAATAGGCCACTGCCATCAAGGAGCGCTCTTTTTTAACTTAGACGCACCAAATTAGACGCTTTATTAATTTATTATGCATAAAACAAAAAGGCATTTTAATAATTTAGGGTGTACACACGCCACCACGCCGCTTTAGGGGTATGAGGAACAGGGTGTAAAGTTCACTCATCCACCATAGAAAAGGGAGGATCCTCCAACCAGACGGTTGTTATATCTGGCGGGCAACTGCCCATATGTTGATTTCGGATAGTCTTATCTATGTTATTCGCTCAGTAAACTCTAACTGCGAGATGTAGGAATTGTGTGTGTTGTAAATATAGTGAATACGTAATAGTTATAAATATATTTTGTTAGTCATGAGCAATAGATAAGGATATACTCTAGTTTGATGTCTATGGTGATTGGAATGCGCTCAGAGTAATAACTAAAGGAATGCGAATGTGACAGAATGAAATGTCAAACGAGAAATAATTATGTAAGAGGTTATGAAAATGTGCGTGTATAGTGTCTACAGTTAGTTGTTAAATAAAAATGGTATTTAAACTAACTAACGGTGCTGACCGCTACACTACTCCCCCCCTGAGACCGCGGTTGGTAAATTACGGGCGATAGTAGTCCGGGAAGTGTACTGTGCGCCCGGCACGGGTTTTTCTCTCGACGGTGACGTTTGGCGGCGTGGTGGCGTGTGTACCACAAACCCGCTACAATAAAACGCGTATACTAAAAGATCAATAATTAAATTATCTTTAATATGGTGAAGGTTTAAGAAAAATACGCTTGATAGATTTTGCGTGATTCTCAGTTTTTATCCGCGTTAGACATAACTTTACCAATTAATTTCACTACATAATATAAACATAACCTACAATATTCCTACATTAAATTATTACGAAAATGCTTTAATTTAACTTTTTATTTTCAAATTATTAAAATTACTTGTTTAGACGTGATCTTCAGTATAAAATTATTAAAAGTCGGTTATCGTCGTCGCCTTAAAATACGACAGACCCATACTCTTTCAAAAAACCCCCACGTGTGTAGTCACTTTTCAGCAATTTATGCGCCAAACGTCAAAAACTCAATATTAATAGCTCGACAGCTTTTGGCCTAGAACCCTTAGTATTCCCAGGCCCCAAAACAATTGCCCTATATAAATTATTTATGGAACAATTGTTGGCCTTATATTGTAGTTGAAACCTCAACAGCATGAAACATAATGTTATTGTTAATTTAGTGGCTCAAATAGAATCATAGTTATTATTCTGAACCGATAGAGACCAACTAAATTCCTTGTGGTTTCAGTGTTGTTAGTTATTTAGTCCTATTTATCTAACTAATTATAATAGAAACAAATGCGAAAGTGAGTATGTACCTATGTTTGTTTGTGACGCTTACACGCTAAAACGGCTTAACAAATTTGGATGAAAATTAGCTCATGGGTACACCATGACCTGGATACAGGACATAGGATACTTTTTATCCCGGTATTCCCACGCGCAGCTAGTAAGTTAATATTTAATAAGTTCCTTTTTATTGGGAGTATTGATTAATTATCATAATCAGCCTATTAATATTCCCACTGCTGGGACACAGGCCTCCTCTCTGTGAGAGGGAGTGGGCCGTAATCTACCACGCGGGTCCAGTGCGGGTTGGTAGATGTCACATGTCTTCGAATTTTTGGTTCTAAGACATGCCGGTTTCCTCACGATGTTTTCCTTCACCGTTTGATTTTATTACATGAGAGAAAATACACTATACTGTCTCGTTAGTCTAGGGGTCGCAAACGCTACTGCAGAGCATGAGTTCCTGGGTTCGACTCCCAGATCAGGCAAAATGTTATTGGTTTTTCCATTAGGAATCTCTCAGTAGCAGCCCGGAGTCTGGATTTGTGCCCGGTAGCTGGCAATAGGCTCGCCCTCTATTACATGGGCATTATACATAGCTGAAGTAATATGGGTTTACTATAGGTACACCACTGCCAAACCATTGGGGATTACAGACATGATGATAAAATACACTATACATTTCATTTTTAAGGCTTTTCATATTATAGCCTATTTCTGTATCAAGTTTAATGCATTATTTAATCTGTTAATCCTTACATTTACAATTAAATGAGTTCACAATTAATTTAATGTAATAATTATTGAGCTTTAAACCAACCTTTCCAAACCCAACAGAAATTCAGAATAAATTAATCGAAATCGGAATGAATTATTAAATATTCTTAAAAACTGAATGGATATGTAATAACCATTAAAATTGTTTGGTTCTCCTCAATTATAACTTTGATGAAATATAACTGGCGTATAACCCTTGTTTGTACATTCGCTCACCCGAAGGTTCCAGGCCTCCCAATCTAATTAGTTAAATCAAACAAAATTCGTTCATTTCTATTGCTTGTTTTCGAGAATCAAGGCCTCTAATTTCGAATAATCCTACATGACAACGAACCCGACGCGACGTGCTGGCCTGACAGACGGGTATAGTCCCAAGTGGACTACCCAACGGTAAAATACCACGTTATACCTATCATAAAAGGGAAACAGCGTAATATTATTACTCGTTTCCTAGTCCAGACTGTTCAGTAAACTTATAATTAAATACGAAAGAGCTCAAATCGATATCAATTTGATCTAACAATACAGACATGTATGCTGTTTAGGGAATCGCCTACAAATCGGGCACACAATTAGCAATAACAAATACAATAAAAAAACAATATGGCGCCATTATTATTCTGAAGAGACGGTACTAGGGGATCATGACAGCAAACGTGCGTCCATTATCGGAGAGACACAGCGGCTGGTAATTATAACAATTATGAGCGCACGGGTAAATCCACGGCGCGTATTTGGCTCACGTCTGGACAAAGTACCTGTGGACCTCCCGCCAGTCAGTTAATAATTCAATCAGTCAGCGCGCCCCAGCGGAGGGCCCGCTGTGCTTAAACGCACAAATATGCAAATCTACGTAGTCCTCCCGCGATACTTACTTATAAACTTTAAAATTAAATTGCGGCCAGCTTGCGACACTGATAGGTGGTAGATATCGTTTTGTGTGAAGTTAACTTGAAGGCAGCATGGCGTGTTCATTACATTATTGCAGAGGTGCTGAACGTAACAGCTAAGGAAACTTGTACCAACAGAGGGCTTAGTGTGAGTTTCATTTTACCATCTCGATCAAACGCAACGACCGCGTTTGGGGGCTCCGATTGGCAGCCGGCCGGCCTTTCCCGGTGAAGGGCCAATCGGAACGCCAAACGCGCTCGATGCGTTTGATCGAGATGGTAAAACTCACACTAGACCCTCCGGTCTATTCTGTAAAAATCTCCCCATTACTTAAGTGAAGTGAGCTGTCATTCCATCTGACACGATTGACAGCTTAGATCACCATATTTTCACGGTGAGATTTTTTCAGAATAGCACTGCCGCCACTAACTGTCGGTTTAGGTGAATATACACCGTGGCATTTGAATCGTCTAACAAAAGCAGCCCACTTCATGTATCAAATGACTAAGTACTAAACAATCATTTAAAAAAATGCTATACACTGTGACTTTTTAGTCGTCTTAGAAAGGGCCACTCAATGGCCCAACATAAAATACCTCTAGGAGCATTTAAAAAATTAGATTTAGAAGAAATTTAAAAAATTCTTACATTACCTATATCATATTTTTATTAATGAATCTTTAGTACTCTTTAGGATACATGAACTGGGCTGCTTATGTACGACGATTAAAATGCCACGGTGTATAGAGGTATGAGGAACAGGGTGTAAAGTTCACTCATCCTCCATAGAAAAGGGAGGATCCTCCGACCAGACGCATGTTGTGTCTGGTAGGCAACTGCCCAATGATTGATGTCGGAAAGTGAGTGAGTGATATATATGCTGATCGCGCGGTAAACACTGCTTGCGCGATTCAGGATTTGTGTGACGTCAGGTCTTCGTTTCGTAGTTCGCATGTGGCATTGTAGATGCCACCACAAAAACTACCTTACGTCTACCAAAGGGAATGTTTGATCGCTATTGGGATGCAGCTGACCACCGTCTTGACATTCCCTACAACCGCCTTTCTTTTACAACTCCCAAATAAAGTAACAAAGGTGGTTTTCTTTGTCTGGAACCACAATGTTAACAAACGCGTATAACACATCGAAACGACGTAATTACCTTACTAATGTGCCACTCCGAAAGTGCGAAAATTAGTTTTCGCATAGAACAGAATACAATAAAGATAACCCATCAAGAAAGCACCATTCATTTGTGTAGTGAATAAACTATTGTATAGCCGTACCTTTGTTGTATTATATTAGCTATATTAAGATAACGGTAGGCAATTATGTCAGTACAATGGATTTATTGATTCCGTGTATTCTTATGGTGAAATTGTAGTTTGTCTTACTGAGAGGTGGGAATTAATCTGGTGATGCGCCAGCATCGCATTACATGGAACAGCCGGCAGTATTATTGTTATACCGCTTGACCGTTACAGTGGACATCAGCCCCCCAATTACGCAATGCACGATCAATTTTAAATTGAAACCAATTTAAAAAGATTGCCAGTCCATTGCTTCATAAGTTCAACAAAAAAAATTGAGCAGATTTTTTTGTCGAACTTATGAAGCAATGGACTGGCAAGATTGCTTACGTAATTAGGGTGCTGGTGGGCCATAACAATTAAAATTCTATTGTGTCTCGTTAATGACTGCTGAAGGTATAGAAAGTTTATTCTAAAAGTTGGCAACGTCGCAAATAGCTGTCAAATATTTACCTGTTTTGATTAATTTGGCAATATGAAATGTAGCTAACTAGTGAACTAAAATATTGATTATGAATTGCAATAATTAATATCGTAACACCGAATATTTCGATTTAGATGTAAAAAAAAAGTAAGTAATTAAGTATTTGGAAACTTTCCAAATGCCTTTTTACACCTAAAACTGTTGCAACATCAAATTCAGTGTTATAATTGCAATTTATTATGAATATTCTAGTTCACTAGTTAGCAACATTTCTTATTTCCATACAGTAATACTGCCAAATAAATCAAAACAGCGAAATATTTGACAGCTATTTGCGACGTTGCCCACTTTTAGAATAAAGTGAGCATTTAGTTACTGCGAAAATGACAGAGAAGATTGTGAGATAATAAAGCAACATAAAAAACAACAAATAACATAAAAAAGTAGGCGTCCATAGGCCCGGATTGTCCCAACGTTTTCTGGAAATTGGCTACCGTCAAAACTTATACTAAAGGTATTTGTGTGGACTACCGTGGCAAAAAAAAACTTTTAATTAGTCTTTTAGAGAAGAGAAATTTTCTGACCGGAACGTTAGCAACAACAGCCAAAAATAGCTTTCTTCATTTAAATCCCCATCAAAACGCCACTTTCTATAAAAAATTATCAGTATACGAATAAAACAGGTAGCAAAATGTTCAAATTACAAGTAATAAACCCATTATTAGATATGGCAAGATATCAAAAAGCCATAATAACGTAACGTCTAAAGTTGTTGTAAAATTTTATGTTACGACCTTGTTTCAGGCTAACGAAACTTTTGTTACCGATACCAAAGTTTATGTGTCTCTACAGGTACATGTAGGTACTTGTATGTATATATTTACATGTTGGGGTAATAAGGAAAAACAGGGAACAGCTTGGAAATTATTAGCAAAGTTCGGATTTACGTAAATAGGTTAGTAAATATGTTGTTGTAAACAGACTACGGTTTTGAACCCTGGGGAGATCTGTTACTTTAACGTTTGAGATTGATGATTCTGTAACTTTTATCTATCTAAACTAATATTATAATAAAAAGGAAAGATTTGATTTTTTGTATGTTTGTATGTTACGCTTTCACGCTAAAACGGCTGAATGGATCTGGATGAAATATGGCACATGAGTAAAACATGACCTGGCTTAGGACATAGGATACTTTTTATCCCGGTAGTACGTTCCCGTGGGATAATTACTGACATGCAAGCGGGCGAAGCCGCTGGCAAAAGCTAGTCGAATATATATTTTGCCGCCCGGCTGTGCCGAATCGTGCCCAATAATGCAGACCCGTATAAGTGTATAGCACGCCTAAGGTCCCTGGTTCCAACCATAATTATTTTTTTTTTTTTTTTTCCTTTCATTAGTCGAGCAACCTGTTTCAGATTTCTGTCAAAAACAGCCATTTGTCAGCCATTCTGAAACAGGTTGACGCGACTAACTTTTATTTTGACTGATATTTGTATTAATAATCTGTTTGGTTTATATCTGTTTGGTTTATAAATAGATAGAATGGTCCTGAATGAACCAAGAAAGATAAATAATTACTAACAAAAACATAGTACAAAAAAATAAATTTAAAATTAAGTATTATTTAACTTGTATCTATACCTAATAGTAGGCAGTACTGTTGCAACTTGCTTACCACATGGCATGTTATCAGTAATTAATAATTGAATTGACTTGAAAGTAATAGTTAGCTCATCATGAAAAATGAACTATATTTAACAAATCTCAATATACTCAAGTCAGCCTATCGCAGTCTACTGCTGGACATAGGCCTCTACCAGGCTGCACCACAACACCCTGTCCTCCACCTTCCGCAACCAGCCGGTCCAAGAAACCTATTAATGATTTTTTATTTATTTATTTATATTCACAATATGTTAGTAAACTTTTTTAACAACTATGTTAGTAAACTTAACCTACACACTTATCAAATCCCAGCTACACGCTACACACAGATGTGGAAAGCTTATGGTCCATCTACCTGGGGGGCGTCCCACACCACGCTTGCCGATACACGGTCTCCAGTCCAGGACTTGTTTGCTCCACTGGCCATCGGTTCTTCGACAAACATGACCAGCCCACTCCCACTTCAGCTTGCTTAGTTACCTTCTTAGTAAAATAATTCTTATTCTGAACAAAAGATTTAAAAAAATCCTTTCAGTAGACAAAGTCATCTCCGTGTCATATTTGCCCGAAATATTTGACATTTAAAAGTAAGTTCACAAAACGAAAAATTTAATCAAATATGGTGACGACGGCATTGAGGTGGAACTCTTGTTAATTAAATTCTAAATTAGAAGATGAAAGCCTTTACAGGCTTTTTGTTTTGACACTTCTAGTACGAGAGCGCATGATCAAAATTTTTGCCTTAACGTTTTAAGAACAAAACCATATTAAATAGATAGATTTCTGAAATTAGCTTTATTGGATTCAGAATATTGGTTATTCTAAATCCAAAAAACTTAATTTCAAACATTGGTCAGTTGATGCGAACAAATCATTTTTCAGAAGAAAGTGTGTTATGTGTTCAACTTCCAATATATCATTATGATGGGTTAAAAAAAACCGATCGGGAACATAATATTCTGTCTGAAAACTGTTGGACATGATGAAAAAAGGCATTAATGGACTCGAGATTGGACAGATATTAAACGACTATTTTAATAAATTGGTCAAAAGAAACCTGGGATAGCGTTTGAAATATACTGTTTATTGAAAAAAAAGCATCGGTTTTAATCATTGTCGAACTCATCGTCGTTGTCGTTAGGAATAGGAGCGTAACAAGAACCGCGAGTTTGCTGGGTGACTCCGAAGAGTTATTTTCGTTTTTGGAATTATAAGTGACATTTAAAATGTCTGGAAACAGTTTTTTGGTAACCCCTGCAGCTAAACAAAACATAAAAAAACCAACTTCCTATGTGACAGGTCAGTGAAATTTTATGACGTTTTTGAAAATGCGCTTATATGTGACGCGCAAAATTTCTGAAAACAAGCTCTTTCGTAATAAAATGAAGAAATTTATGGACATTTTTAATATCAGACATTGTGATATCACTCGCGGTTTTTTTTGACATAGCAGAAACGGGCTCCCTTAAAACTACCAAACTAAACCACGTTTCTGAACGGTACTGCCCACCGAGTCGGGTTCAGGATCATCTAAACCAACGATTAAATACAGTTTTGGCCGTAAAACGATGCGACTTGGTTTTGGTCTCGCACTATTCATAATTATTTGATCATTCTCAGCCGAGTTCAATAAATATTGTGCTGTGAGATTTATTTACTAAAGCTTCATTTTAATGTAGTCATGAAAATAATAAAAGCTGGGTGTAAAAATACAGGTCAAACACATAACCCTCATTTTTTGGCTTCGCCGCAGTCGGGTAAAAAGACCCATCACGAAACTATCATGTGCGCATTTTGAACATCAAACTAAGTAACTTTGTGCAAAAATAATTACTGAGAAACGACTTTTATTTTTGGTTTGTAAATTCGCTGTAAGTTTACGATAGTGCGCAATGTAACGCACCGAAAACATTGTACTTATGGGTACATGCAACGGTACAGGGTTCGTGGAAGTATTTAAAATTTACTTAAAACGTTTAAAACTGGTTAGCGTATAAAATACATAAATAAATAGTTGGAACTTTGAGCTTCAATAACCAGTAACCTCCAATAATAACCAGAAGGTATGGTCCAGTACAAAAACATTATATAACGGGAAGAACAAGTGGCTTCGTTAAGGATATTTTTACACCGGTTGTACATAACTTGCGTATGTAGGTACCTAATCCATTCTTAGTTAGGGCATGCAATTATCCGCCCATTTTACTATTCGGATATTTCGGATACTGCTAGACAACTATTCGAATATATCCGGATAATATGGATATTTTGGATACCACTGTAAAAGAGGTAAATCAAACTTATATTAGTTTACAATCGACATTTTTATTACAAAAACTCTCCAACAATCGTATACTAAAGTATTTCAGTAAGTACTAAAAGCAAAATCTGTCCGATCTGTCATTGACAGATACGAAAAAAGCTATCATCCACGGGTTATCTACCAATGGTATAATAGATCGTGAGCTGGTCAAATGCTATCTTCGTTAAGATGGCTAGAACAATTGAAAGCACATTAGATGAAGACTGGAAGTCTTACAAAGTAGTGCTTGGTAATAAATGAGACAAAATCACACCACTGACATTGCCTGATGTCAAAGTGTCTGACGTATAAGTTGGATCAGCACAAACTAGTAGCCGCGAATGACATGTACTTTCATCGATTCCCTGAATATGAACTATCTTCTGTGCGTTTCGGGTCTTTCAGTTCTCGTTATCGCGATTGTGCAGTCCTATCTTTCGTTGGACATATTATTATGTGAAACTTTGGGTATTCCTAAAGAGGACTTTCCGGATTGGGTTTCTACAGTCCAGGCGGGAAACGAATTAATGCAAATCATGAATGACGAGAATCATGATGAGGCCTCTGCTCCACATTCCTACTTCCCATATCAATCTGATTTTGGGTTGGTTACCAAAACAGCTTATTCAAGTGTAGCAAATCCTAACCTTTTCTTTATCCGCTTGACTGTCACTAATGAGACACAATTAAATTTTAATTATTATCCAACTGCAGCCGTCTGTTGGACGGTTGAGCTCATAAATTGCATTTAGCAGGAACTCTATTTTGGTTCTGTGAGATCTCGTCAAGCAAGACACAATATCGAGATGAATCTAGAGAACAACACTACTAATCAAAGCCATCATTCCTGCCAATGCCTTAAAAGTAAATGTCATGCTTGTCAAAGCATTCACTGTCGATGTTCAACCAGAGTCCTTCCGATCTCTTTGCTTATTTTTCTCTGTTAAAGTAAATAATATTTCAGTTTCTGCTGCTTGTTATCACTGAGTGCTACGTCATCACCATTGCTGTCGTCAACTGAAGTCGAGCTCTGTGCAAAAACACTTTTAAATTTTTTCTATGATGAATCTACATAGTAATTGTGTCATTAGATGGATTTTTGAAGATATAGCATGAATTGTCACGATTGTGAATACCTATTTTATTAAAACACAACGTTAAATGTTATATTATCATTCTTAATCATCCATTTATTCCATTTATCAAAAGGAAAATGGAACAAAAGTAACTATCCGTATTATCCGTTTTATCCGGATAGTACAACAAATTATATTCGGATAATATTTTCGACGGATATCCGGATAATTCGGATATCCGGATATCCGAATAGCATGCCCTATTCTTAGTACAGTAATTATTTGATCGATGGCTTACGTTATTCCATAAATTATATTATAATGTATCTTTATATTGTATATGTTATAGAGAATCTTACTCGTTCTCGCAAGAGCAGGATTTACCTAAAAAAAAAAAAAAGACGTGTGGCACTCGGGGACTGCCCCGGCGAAGCTATTGCATAGCATTTTTTATCAACTTACGCAATTGTAAAATATTAACCCGAATACAAGAAATAGCAATGATGACATTGACAGGAACTGTTATTCACATTTATAGTTTTTAAAACTTGACACAACGTAATGGCCGGGAACATCAAACTAATAAAAAGGTTTTAATTTAACTATAAATAGTCAAGGATCATTCGTCTAAGTAAATTTGAACTTTATTGTCAAACAGTTAAACATAATTTTCAATACAACACTCTCGTATCATTCGTCTAAGTAAATTTGAACTTTGTTGTCAAACAGTTAAACATAATTTTCAATACAACACTCTCGTATCATTCGTTTAAGTAAATTTGAACTTTGTTGTCAAGCAGTTAAACATAATTTTCAATACAAAACACTTTTTTATTAGGTAGTATTTTCGTTACGAAATTTCTGGATTAGGTCTCCACGCTCAAGGCCCGCGATAGAAGCTATGCAATAGCTTAAAAAATTGGTTTTTAGAGGTTAATTAATTTAAAAAGTGTCCATCGATGGTCAATAAATTTTTAGAGGTTCGGTTAAATATGTCCCTATCAATATCATCATTATATGCCACTGTGCAGTGTGACAGTATCTTTCTAGCCGATGTGTCATGCATAACGGCCCTTTCCTAACTGGTCGGTGCGTCAGCGGAGTAGGACCACCATGCTCGGTATACCGCGTCTCGGTATCGGTAGAAACATGCAGTGCCCGCTTGGTGTTTAATTGAAAATATATTATATTTTTTTCAATTTACGGATGTCGCCAATAGCGCTTTCGTTTTTTTCGTAATCGAGATAAATATAACACGCCATAACATCTTCATCTCTCGAAGACGATATTTTCTCGCGAGGAATTAAGCGATACTGCACAAATTATACCTAAAACATAACGTCAGGTCTGTAAATGAAAGCAGTGCGTTATCGTTTCGGTATACAGAGCGTACCATACCGAAACGAAACCGCACCGACCAATGAGGAAACGGCTTAAGCGTACAGTAATTTTCAATACTTAACACATCTGTCAAGGTATTAGTCGACAGATGACAACTATTTGTACTTAACTCTCATGTCTTCATTGGGACTCGATAGGCTTTTAAGCCGAGAGGAATAATATGTTAATCGAGAATTATAGACACAATAATACCTATTACGTAACTCTATTCATGTATGTAACTAGCTATCGACCGATAAGAATTTATACAATTTTTATTGTAATATTTTTCAAACCCTGTAATACAGAAAAGGTATTACAAAAGTAAAAAATAAGAAAACCCATTAGTTATTAAACTTTTCAAAAATAGTAATGTTAAATGTTAGAACCACAAAGGCGTTGAATTATAAAAATTCGTCAAAGCAAAAAATCAAAGGCCTGGTGATGACACATCCAGAGACAGCCTTCGCGGTCCAAAATTCTGAATAAAATCCACTATTAAAATAAAATTTTTGAATTAATTTCTTCAACTTAAATCTTTGAAGTAATCGTTTGAAACATTTGATGTGGGAACGTTTAAAAAGTGCATAATCAGCGCTTGCCAGGAGGCAGTTTGCCAGAACCCTGTAGTGATAAATCTTGAAGGCTTCCATTGAATAGAGACTCGTGCGAATTATTAACGCCCCATTAGTCTTCGCCCAACGTCTTTATTTGTACAGAGAAATCTTATTGAAATGCCTATCTGTTACTCGGAAAATTATAAAGGGCTTATCGGTATGGTGAGCCGAGTTCGGCTTCTTCGCTTCAGTGTCGCATAAATCAATTTCGTTGTCAGTCCTTTGTTGTATTCCGAGCTAGGAAAATGCATTCAGGATAATAAGGTGCCTTATTGAATAAGAAGACAAGAGATTCTTTAGTTTCCTTAAAAGTTCTAAGTTTTTTTTAAATGTAAAATTAAACTGAATAAATTAATGACAGCAGTGGTGGCCCAGACAGCAGTGGCGGCCCAGTGGTAACGGCCATGACTTACGACTTGTAGGTCGTGGGTTCGAACCCAAGCAGGCAGTTCATCATCATGCTGAGTTGGACTCCCATTTGGTGCAACCCTGAAACGCACACCGCACTTTGTTTGTTTCATTATTTTAAGGTGTTTTAGCCAAAAGTGTCATCACAATATCTTGTTTTCTTTTTTATTTATTTTTTGTGTATTGGCACTTTCTATCTATATTTATATATTTAGTTGTTATTTTAATTGTGTTTTTGTATGTTGTGCAAATCTTTTGTGTGCACCAAATAAACGATTTATCTATCTATCATCATCATTTCAGCCAAAAGACGTCCACGTTTCACAGACGTTCTGTGCTTACCGCATCCAGCAGATTCCTGCAGCCTTCACGATATTTATGCTTCACAAGGTCATCGGTCCACCTTATGGGACGACTTCCAACGCTACGTCTTCCAGTACGCGATCGCCAGGCTTTGTGATAATTATTTCATCACCACTTTTCTCAAAACGGTGAAGGAAAACATCGTGAGGAAACCAGCATGTCCTAAAACGAAAAATTCGAAGACATTTGTATCATCCGCCAACCCACATTTGGCCAGCGTGGTGGTTTATAGCCCACTCCCTACTACAGAGGAAGGCTTCTGTCCCAGCAGTGGGAATAAAATAAGCTGAATAAGCTAAAGAACGATAGGGTTTACATACACATTCATAACTGTGCTGAGCCTCTGTACACGTTTTGTGTTTTAAACTTTTTTTTTCTTTGTCCACAACAGGGAATTTCTTGGCCTGCATCAGACCGTGACAATCAAGCCGAAGGTGGAAGCGGTTGTGGTTGAGGATTCCGGGTATACAGAGGAACTGGCTATCTTAGATATAACTTGCTAAACACAACCATACTGTTAACATAGTTCTGTTGTTATGGCGACAGAATTAGATAAGATGGTGGTAGCTAGCTAGGCGGACTTCGGACAAGCCCTACCACCAACCAACCCTAGCAAAAAATAACTCTTACTTATCTGATTAACTCCCTTTTTAGCCCGAATCCATGCTTAGTATTTCGGTCTTCATCCTTCCTTTCACCCGAACACACTCATATTCAAAACTTTTCTCATCCTCATTCCAATTAAATAATGTAGACTGCTAATTATTGAAATGAAAACCCTTTCCTTAATATTTACCTTATTAACCAACATAATCAAAAACATTTCGGTGATCGCAAAACCGATATCCTAAATGAACATTTAAAAGTTTGAGACATTAATTTATTTGGCACAAACGCCTAAATACTGCTTTAGGGTCAGCGCAGACTGCGCTGCAAGAAGTTCGAGCAGTTTTCATTCAGTGTTGATTAATTAGTTAATGAACTTAAACTAAAATAGAGTTGAGTGTTGAGTGCAATATATAATTCCGCGCCGTATACGCGCGCTTTTTTGGCAGCCACCCGCTATTGTAATAAACTACTTTTATCAAACCAAAAATTGTTGAAAGAATAGTCTTATAAAAGTATGAATTTTGTATTTTAATAGAACAGAAAGTTTTTATATAAGGTAAAAATATTCAAGTGACAAGAATAGAGTAAAGAGTACAAGCCATAACTTTTCGCACTAATAAGTATGAATATATAATACAACAAAAATAAAAAACAAATATTGAAGGCAGAGTGGGTATTTTTTTTGCGCACGCGAGCACCCGCGCGATCTGTAACGCGGATGTTCGGCGACTTTGCTCGAGCATGCTCGCACAGTTGCCGCTGTATGCGCTGACCCTAAAGTGGGTTCCATAGAGTATCGAGGCCATTGCGCGCCATAACTTATTCCTTACATTATTTATTACCTTTATTTCTAGTAGTCGTTGTAAATAATTTTCAAAGTAAGACCAGCTGGATACTTTCGGATTATAAGGTTTCGAAACTGTTTCGCTGTATTAAGGAAGTTTATCTTTTTTTTTTTGCCTTTATTGTCTTCCACAGTTGGGCAAAGGCCGCCCCTTTTTTCTTCTCATTCTCTCTGTTTTGTGCAATTTCAGGCTATGTTAGCCCCGCAAACATGATAAGTTCGTCACACCACCGTCGCCGCGGTCTACCTCGACGGCGATGGCCTGCTTCAGGCGTAAAGTGACTGACGATCTTTGCCCATCTCTATGGGTGGATTCGGGACGTGGCCGGCCTACTGCCACTTCAGCTTGGCTATAAAAATATATTTAATTTTAATAATAGTTATTTGTGTTACATGGGGACAAAGTAATATTTTGTTCTTCCAGGGCGTTATTTTGAATTCAGAGCTAAGCGAAGGATTCTAAAGTAGAATCCTGAGGTTAGCGAGGAATTCAATATACGCCGCCCGAGAACAAAATATTTTGTCCCCGAGTGATACACACTATTTTTCATCACTACCTATGAGAAAAATAAAAAGCTACGTACTCGTTTTTTTTTACATTAAACCTTCTTGCGAGCGCCTCCAACCTAACTACACAAATCAGTACGCTATCAAAAGCGCGGAGTGGACCAATCAGAAGAGAGAAACCCCAAACTCCCTAGGGAGCAAAGTTGAACTTTGCTCCCGCTATCCTCTATAGGCAATTGTCGTTTTTCGAATAGGTGTGATGAAAAACGCATTTACTGCCACTCTCTTTATCTCCACCCTTCACATTGATTTATTTAACAGTCATTCATTTGTTTGTGCTTATAAAAAAGAGAGAAAAATCTTATCTTTACTTAGAACTGTACATACGGAACCATGTCATAAACAACACGAGCTCAACAAACCGCGACCTCTACTAATACTTAATACGTCAAATTATAGTCGGTCCGTTCGCTGTAGGCACGAGATGCAGTACATAAATCCGACCAAATGTTCACCCCAGGGGCTCGTACAGTAACAGGTTGTAAGGTTATAAAATATTTAATAGCAGACACTGCTTACAACAAAACGAACCGGATCACGGAAAAAATTGTACTATAAAAAGAAACATAACATCATAACATCACGGCGTTAATCCGCGCCAAGTTAGGCAGAGGTGTACACCCACATTTATGATTAAGCATATACGCCAGTTATGATTAAGTACAATGTATTAGGGGGTGAGTTTTTTGCCATAAACCTTGTACAAATCCAGATTCCGGGTTGTTTCTGAGAAATTCCAGATGGAAAATAAAAAAAAAACACTTTTCCCGACCTGCAAAATAACAAACAAAGCAAAGTACTAAGCTACTGCTAAGTATGCTCATGCTCATGGTCAGCAGTGGCGCCTGCGTCTACTAGACCAGCGTGTGAAACAAACATCAGTGTTTTTGTAAAAGAAATGAAACTAAACACCACCCTATACTTAGTTACTTCAAGCAAAACCACAAAAGGAATCATTACGAAGAAAATTGAAACAGAAAGTCTATTAAAAGGGCGGTCGTTGACCAATAAGAACTACAGACGCACAGCTCCGTGTAATTTTGTTTTATAATAATTGAAAAACAACATTTCGTCTCTTATCAAATGAACAAAAACATTATCGTAACGCGCCCAATGTAATTTGGAATAATGTTTTGTGTAATGGGTCTGCTCAGCAAAGTAGAGAGAGCGCAGTGGGCTTTTTGCCGAATTTCCCACGCCCCGGTCGCTATTACAAGCAAAGCAATCCACAAAAAGATAAATTGTGAGTGAATTTATTACAGCAGAGTGCTCTCAGCAGGACAGATTTTGTTAAAGAACACCCAGGTACTTGTTTTTCATCGTGTTTTGTTAATTCGTTGAACAAAAATTTTTGACACGTTCCTTATCTTAGCCGCGAATGTTCCGGGGAAGCGCATTTTTACAAGTCCATTTTATCATGGTCTTCTCTGATTGTTATTTATTAATTTGGAATTATAAATAGAACTGCTACTCGTTATTCTTTGCGGAAACAGGAAACAGATGCCGTAGACAATGTTATTAATTACTTCACTGGAAAATGGTATCTACCTTACGACACAATTTAGATTTTTCGATGTCATTATGAGCATCGAGACTCTTATTGGATCTCCTACAGAGGCTACACAAAGGTGGCATATAAAAAAAAAAATTGTCCGCCATGTAGATTATTAAAAAATATTGGACACGTACTTTTTATTTTTTTACGTAATCATAAGATTACGGCAATACATTTACGTTAAAATGTGGCATGACGTCAGTTCCCGGTAGATTTTATACTGATTTGTGTCGTAGCGAGCCCCCACTCCCCCAACTTTAATGCGTTTTATCTAAACCATTATTTTATACTAACTGGTAACGTAGCGAGCCCCCACTCCCCAACTTTAATGCGTTTTATCTAAACCATTATTTATTAATATGATGAAGCAAAAAATATGTGTCAAATATTTTTTTATTAAGTATCTGATTGACCGACAAAAAAATTTTTTTTTTCGCCAGTCAACATTCCTATTAAATGCATGTTTACAAAACAGGGACAAATACAAATGTGCGCTTCCAATTATAGGAGACCACATCATTCCCTTGTAATCTAGGTAGGTACAACAAGTTTGACAAGAACGAAAACATAAAATTAAATCAAAATACATTACATTACACTATCCAGTTATCGAAACACATTCAGAAAACTAAAACACACATCGTCTCTCCTCTGCCTACATATGTAATAAAGTTTTGTTGGACCCAAAATTCCTCGTCTGCCGCCATTTCCACATTAATATTACGAAGGTAAATCTCCAAAAAGGCGTGTTAGATCTGTCACGACGTTCACGACATTTGACGTGTCCTTGTGGACTAGTGATTCTTAGGTAAATTATGTTTTTATTTCCTACATAATACCCCTCCTACTACATTATTCTTGGTAGAGAAACAGTCACTTTTATAATTTTTTAAATAACTTATCATCACAAATTTATACCCTGAAAGGCAAGGCGTATGTTTAAGTCGTATGTACCTGGATACCCTGTAATAGGCTGGAAGTCCTGGGTTCGAACCCCATGGCGGGCAAATTATTATTGAGTTTTTCCATCAGGAATTATCTTAGCAGCAGCAGGTCTACTCGTAAATCTGGATTTGAGCCTAGTTAATCAATGGGCTTATACTTATTACTACTTTGTGATAATTCATTAAGTGCGGATTTCACCAATGAAATTGAACGCGTTCAGCACTGTAAAGGCGTCAAGCTGTTTTCAGACCAGCGCGATTTATTGTTATACCGTGAAGTTTTGTATAGTTCGTGTCGCGTCGCGCGACTAATCGCGCTGGTCTGAAAACAGCTTTAAAGAGCTGTCAGTGTACAATATCCCATAAAAATTTTGACACTGAGAGCTCTTGAATGCTGATCGCGTTCAGCTTCTTTGGTGAAATCAGTCTACTTCTGGTTCAGCCACAGAACTACCATTTCGGTCCACTGTCTAAGGACGGGTCTCAGATTGCAATCGTTTAGGTAAGCCTTAAATTTTAAGTGACTCGTAAGGATATCATGGGGTTTATTTGTAAACGTTACTTAATATTAAGAGACTTTAAAAAATATGGGTATGCAGACTTTAATCATTACTAACTAACTACTAACATTTAACTTTAAGAGGGCTTATCCTAACGCCAGTAGCACACCTCCACCGCAAAACCGTAGCAGCGAAACCGCAGTAGTTCAATTCAACTGGCTCGCGTCATTTTCAACTACGCGAATTACGAGCAGCGGAACTCGAGTAGCGGAACATGACACGAGCCAGTTGAATTGAACTACCGCGGTTTCGCTGCTACGGTTTCACGGCGGAGGTGTGCTACTGGGGTAAAAGTTGGCAACGTCGCAAATAGCTGACAAATATTTACCTGTGTTGATTAATTTATGCAATAATTAATATCGTGACTGCGAATATTTAGTTTTAGATGTAAAAAAAGTATTTGGAAACTTTCCAAACGCCTTTTTTACACATTAAACAGTTACAACATCAAATTCAGTATTATAATTGTAATTCATTATTAATATTCTAGTTCGTTAAAAAATATGGGTAAGCAGACGTTAATCATTACTTAACTTTAAGAGGGTTTATCCTAACGCCAGTAGCACACCTCCACCGCAAAACCGTAGCAGCGAAACCGCGGTAGTTCAATTCAACTGGCTCGCGTCATGTTCCGCTACTCGAGTTCCGCTGTTCGTATTTCGCGTAGCTGAACATGACGCGAGCCAGTTGAATTGAACTACCGCGGTTTCGCTGCTACGGTTTTGCGGCGGAGGTGTGCTACTGGGGAAAAGTTGACAACGTCGTAAATAGCTGTCAAATATTTACCTGTTTTGATTAATATAAGCAATAATTAATATCGTGACTCCGAATATTTAGTTTTAGATGTAAAAAAAATAATTTGGAAACTTTCCAAATGCCTTTTTTACACATTAAACGGTTACAACATCAATTTGATGTTATAATTGTAATTCATTATTAATATTCTATGTAGTTCGCTAGTTAACCACATTTCATATCTAATATATAAAATTCTCGTGTCACGGTGTTTGTTGCCAAACTCCTCCGAAACGGCTTGACCGATTTTTATGAAATTTTTTGTCTATATTAGGTAGGTATGAGAATAGGATGTAAACTATTTTTCGTACCCCTAAGTGATAAGGGTGGTCCACCCCAAATTTTATTTTTGATTATTTTGGTCAATTTTTTTTATTGTATTTTTTTTATGATTCAGCATTAAAAAATACATACAACCCTAAATTTTCATCTTTCTACCATCAACCCCTATTTTTGAATAGCGATATTAGTACTTTAATAATTTTCTACTCTTGGCGGTCGATAATTGAACAGTTACCACTCCATCAGTTATTCCCGTCAGGCGTCTACCGGTGTAGATAGGGTAGATAGGTAGGTAGGGTAGGTAGGTAGGTAGGTCGGGCAGGGTAGGGTAATTAGGTAGGGCAGGGTAGGTAGATAAAAAGATAGGTGAAGGTAGGTCGGTAGGGTAGACCGGTAGGTAGGGTAGGTAGGTACTTAGGTAGGTCGGTCAGGGTAGGGTAAGGAGGTAGGGCAGAGTAGATAGGTAGGTCGGGCAGTGTAGGTAGGTAGGTCGGACCGGGTAGGGTAGGTAGGTCGGGCAGGGTAGGTAGGTAGGTCGGGCAGGGTAGAGTAATTAGGTAGGGCAGGGTAGGTAGATAGGAAGATAGGTGAAGGTAGGTAGGTAGGTAGGTCGGTCAGGGTAGGGTAGGTAGGTAGGTCGGGCAGTGTAGGGTAGGTAGATAGGTAGGTGCGCCGTAGATCAGTACTTACTGCTACCCGTGCGAAGCCGGGGAGGGCAGCTAGTTTCCTTATAGTAATATTGGCAAATTAATCAATTTTTAGCGCAGCCGTGACACACTCCCGTGCTAATTTCAATCGCATTTTACACTTTTTGTTAGATTTTATTTTTGTCTTTATTGTTTGATTTATTTTTATCTGCTGTATATTATTATTATTATTCATTTATTTCGGATTTCCAAATACATCCATATAGTTGTTAGTAACACAGAAATGCTTATGAGAAACTTTATAAATTGTGTGCTTTTTGGTCTGTGTTAAATAAATTTATTTTCTTTCTTTTCTTTTTTTATTTGTGACGTTGCCCACTCTCAGAATAAAAGCTCAGCAACGTTTATAAATAAACCCCTACACCTGCTATCTAATTACGCAACACATTTTCGTAAACGATTCCGACTAATCTGTTTCATGTTGACAGTTCAACAACATACATTGCGTTATTTACGTTGTTCAGCAGATCTCTTTTCGAACTTATGAAGCAATGGATTAGCAATCTGTTTCAAAACGATTCAAATTCTGATTGATCGTGTATTACGTAATAACGGTACTGATTTAAATTAGTCTAAATTATGTTAAAATTAATTTTAAATTTTCGCGATTATTTTGCAGGTGTGGCGTGACAGGGTCGAAGAGCTTCGATAGCTGGCTAGACGAAGCCACTAATCAATTTGTCTCTTACGTACGGCCCTGGCAGAAGAATTTTACCTCTCAGCCCGCTGATAACCAGCTAATTTGTATCAGCCCTAAACATACAACAAAAACTTTCTCTGCTTTATGGTCCATTCCCCGTGTACTCCCATAATAGGTTACCCCGTTTCTTCCCGCGGGTGTCGTAATAAGACTGAACTGAGTTTTTACCTTACACGTAGGTACATGATGTGTGTATACGAAGTCATTTGTATGAATTGTATACATTGCCGTACTACCTTATCTATCTATACATTTAAAGTCGTTTTTCGTGTCTGTCTATGACTATACGTGACCGCGTTGTTATAAGAACGCGGCCATATAGAGCGCCACCTCATTTCGGCGTCTCCCGACGAGGAATTACTAATCTTTTTAACTGACTTCCAAAAAGGAGGAGGTTCTATGTTCGACTTTATGTATGTTTTTTTTTAAATGTATGTTCACCGATTTCTCCGTCAATATTGATCCGATTATGAAATTTTTTTTCGTTGAAAGTTTGAGTTCCCGAGTTGGTCCCATATAAATTTTATTAACTTTGCTATATAAACTAAGTGGGAAAACTATGTATAATTGAAGCTAACTCAAAAACTATACAATTTTTGAGTTAGCTTCATAATACATATTTTTCCCACTTAGTTTATGGAGGATATGATGAACTTCCTGTCACTGTTATTTGCATAGCAGGTATTCGAATTTGTGTGGGGTAGTAGGTACCACAACAAAAAATTTAAAAATAAAAACTTTTTACAAAAAAATAAAAACCGACTTCCAAAAAAAACACTACAAAGTTGGTGGCAAAAAATAGAAAATTCAAAACCCTTTGGTTTTTAATTTTCTATTTTTTGCCACCGACTTTACACTGACTTTCGAAATTAAAGGACATTGTAAAAAATGGCCTATGAATCAACACGTAGGAAACCTTTACTATAATTACTAGTTTTTTTTATAATTTACATTACAATAATTACAATAGAACGGACACTACATAATTTCGAAAACATTTTAAAAAGTAATTCACATCGGTCTTATTCCCCAGCGCCATTATTTTTTGTTTCAATTTGACGTTTTGAATACTTACGCTCTCTCAGCGCTTGATCTGTGAATAAGGTTTTTAGTTACAAACGGAATAAAGCGATTGAAAGCGCTGTGTGAAACAAGCAATAACAACACTGACAGTCGATGAATTGACAGATGATACTTTGACATGTAATAGTAATGACAGTGTCATTTTGTCTCAGTGCATTTTTATAATGGTCATACTCATAACTATAAATAAATTAGTTTAAAGAAATAATGGTTCTGACCAACTAATAGATAAATGCACCTACATAATATGTAATGAAACGTTTGAAGATATAATCCAATGTATTTTCACTAATATACGCTAAGTTAATATGTTTCTATTGTCCTAATTATAACCCCAAAATCCGAAAGTGTTTTAGATTTTTTTACAATTCTCAGTACTGTCCGTCATTTTAATTTGTTTTCAATAGAATATATGTATTATATAGAACACAGAAAGTACATTCACGTCTCTGTTGGTTCTTAGGCGAACGATGTATGGACGCCGAACAATGTCCTTTATTCTTCACTTTGTAGTGTTTTTTTAGAAGTTTGTTTTTATTATTTTGTGTTTCTTTATGCGTTTTTTTGTGATCCTTTGTTTTCTTCCGTCTGTAATAGAGCCGTAAATACTCACTTCAGACTCCTTTATAATGCATTGACTTGGAATATAACGGAGCAAGAATAAGCTGTATATCTCTAAATATTATAAAACTAAGTCGCTTTTCGTGTCTGTCTGTGTCTCTATGTGACCGCGTTATTAGAAGAAGCGTTCTTTTTCTAAATTACGCAACGGATTTTGATGCGGATTTCAATCAATTACAAAATTTATACCGAAAGGTTTATATCGACGGGTTCCGGGCTATTTGTATTAACCGACATTTTTGAAACTTTACACCAGAGCAGTTTAAAGTTTCGATTTTTAGAAAAAAAATAATAACTTTAGCAAATCGCATTATTTTTTTAAAAAGAAGGATATTATTGTTTTTATAACATATTCCCCATAATCAGATTTTTTTTTCTTCTAATATTCCTATTTTTAACGAAGATAAATGTCGCTTAATACAAAATGACCCATATTTTACTTTTTTTCGTTCCAGGCTAAATGACTTAACCCCCTATGATTATTGTTTCTTATTCCAGGCTAAATGACTAAACCGCCTAGGTATAATATTTCTTGTTCCAAGCTAAATGACTAAACCGCCTAGGTTTATTATTTCTTGTTCCAAGCTAAATGACTTAACCGCCTAGGCATGCAAATAATGGCTGTAAGCTAAGTGCTTTAATCAAAGAGTTGGTCATATTTCAAACCTAAGCTAATTGATTTAAATACCATATCTTAAACTTATTAATCTAAGGCTAATTAGTTTATGCGACAGATTTTTTATAAAATAAATTGTTTGTAATCATACTTGAATAATGAAGTTTGAACATTGATAAATTAAAAGGTACATACATAGGGTGTACCTACCTATCTTGCCACGTGCTTTTAAAAACACAAGTAACTCGCTCTTTTCAGCATTATACCTGAGTCCTTGAGCCACCACATAACTCTCACAAATTCGCAGAAGGCACCTGAGAGCACTGATCGAAGGACTCAGCAACATCATATCGTCCGCGTAGCTGATATTATTAATACAAAGCCCATCAATGTGACACCCGACATTTGTGTTGCTGAGTTCAACGACCAGCTGATTTATGTACAAATTAAAGAGGCGAGGTGAGGTTATTCCCCCCTGCCTCACTCCGCATTTCAATCGGTACTCCTCAGATAGTACCCCCGACCACTTTACATGGTTAGTCTGGTTTTGATACCAGTACCTGAGCAAAGATGTTACTGCACTGTCTACATCAGTTTCCCGGTACAGCTTATCCCATAGAATGTCATAAGACACCAGGTCAAATGTCTTCGATAAATCGAGGAAGCAAGCATTGACCGGTGTCTTCCTATCTGCATAGTACTGGACGGTCCGCTTGAGACACAAAATGGCAGTTTCTGTCGATAGACTGGGCCTAAAGCCAAATTGTGCGTCATGCAATTTTATGGGACTGGCCATATGTGTATCAAACAGACAGTCCAGCACCTTAGCTGTAATAGTAGCCAGGGAAATTGGCCTATAATTCGACAGATCTGCCACATTCCCCGTTTTATTCTTCACTATCGGGACAACTATGGTTTTCATAAGTTCATTCGGTAGGTAGGAGTGTTTTAACCACAACGAATTAAACATAGCCAACACCCTCGGCAAGTGAACACCCGCATACCGTAGGTGTTCAACGCTGAGGTGATCATGTCCCGGAGACTTACCCCTTACCATGTTTTTGATGACATTTGCAACTTCTCTGCCAGAGAACAGTAATGGGGAAGTCCTCTCAGCGCTGGACACACACGGTGACGCAGAAGAACTTATATATCAACTTGGTAGTGATTCATGAACATGTTCGCTATAGACAAGGGGTTGCAATTACCTGCCACGCTCACAGGGAGGCCCTGCTTGGGGTTCATATTATTAGTATTTTTCCAAAATTTGTTGAAATCCTTTTTCTTATTATGTTCGGCTATTATGTCCATCTTGATTTGCATTTGATTATTACGACACCATTTTATTTTAGATTTAAAAACTTTTCGAGTTTCCCGCATTTTATCAAAGACTTTCCCTGAAATCGGATTCCCACATAAACACCACATTTGAAACGCGAGCCGAGCCTCGCTGTGAGCGGATTTAACATGTTTATTTCACCCTGTCAAAGGTTTGTACTTATTTTTCTTAATAAATATACAACTACGTTTAGCAGACATTGTCAATATACTAATTATGTTCCTGTACATATATCATCTAAAATAGATCTGTGATTTAGGTCCCCACAGGTTGATTCCGCACAGCTACATAATTCCGGGGGAAAATCTATTTTACGCAAAGCGGAGTGACATAACTCTTTATACAATTTTATTTGGTTTAAGTCCCTTTCCCCCCATAAAACATTGTTTACACTCGCATTCAGTAGTACAGTACAATATTAGGTTCAATTATTTTTAAATCACAGTCCATTTGTAAAGGCAAATGATCAGACCAAAAACTATCATGCAATATTGTGCGACGCGCGGCTTCAGTCACGAGTGTCACGACGTAATGGTCGAGCCACCGTTTGCACCCGTGCGCTTCACTCACAAAAGTAAACGAATCTAGCGGTAGGAGTAGGAGTTCAATATCCGCGCAAGTCCAATATTGTTCATTACAAAATTTTAACAACTCATGGCTAAACAATTCATTACTATGCGCATTGTAGTCTCCTAACATAAACACAGATTGGATATTCCTATCTTCTATAGGTAATTGCATTCATTTCACTTAAGCAGTCCGTAAATTCAATTAAGTTATCATTACAGTCAGTAGGCATATAAACCGAAAATACTAGTATTTCTTGTTCACACAATTGCACTGTTATAGCTGTAAAACGAACACTATTGCAAGGTACAACAGACACCGATGAAAATAAACTTTTCCTCCACAGCAGTGCTACTCCTCCGTAAGGTCTCCCTCGAAGTACACCAACCGATGTATCTACCGCAGAGGTCCCGGTGAAAGCAAAATCGTCATGTATACTGCCAAGAAATGCCAAGTCGTGAGGCATCAACCAAGTTTCTTGCAAAGCTATTATGTTACCCGATACACACAGCCGCCTTAGTAGGCGGCTGTGTGTATCGGGTGACATAATAATGTTTAATTCGTTGTGCTTAAAACACTCCTACCTACCGAATGATCTTATGAAAACCATAGTTGTCCCGATAGTGAAGAATAAAACGGGGAATGTGGCAGATCTGTCGAATTATAGGCCAATTTCCCTGGCTACTATTACAGCTAAGGTGCTGGACTGTCTGTTTGATACACATATGGCCAGTCCCATAAAATTAAATGACGCACAATTTGGCTTTAGGCGGTCTATCGACAGAAACTGCCATTTTGTGTCTCAAGCGGACCGTCCAGTACTATGCAGATAGGAAGACACCGGTCAATGCTTGCTTCCTCGATTTATCGAAGACATTTGACCTGGTGTCTTATGACATTCTATGGGATAAGCTGTACCGGGAAACTGATTTAGACAGTGCAGTAACATCTTTGCTCAGGTACTGGTATCAAAACCAGACTAACCATGTAAAGTGGTCGGGGGTACTATCTGAGGAGTACCGATTGAAATGCGGGGGGGAATAACCTCACCTCGCCTCTTTAATTTGTACATAAATCAGCTGATCGTTGAACTCAGCAACACAAATGTCGGGTGTCACATTGATGGGCTTTGTATTAATAATATCAGCTACGCGGACGATATAAAATTTTGATTGTATGTGTATACTATTCTTAGTCCGTTTAAGATAAACTGTTTGAAGTACTAGAACTATACTTTTGTTATAACTGAAACGACACTGCAAATCAAATATTGAATAAAAAAAATAGGTTTAACCATAATCTTTAAATGTTTACTGTTGAAATCCTAAATAGTTCATGCGACCGACATATCATTATCTACTGCAAGCTAAATGGTTGAAGTGACAACATCTAACATTTCATGTACAGAGCTAAATGTATGGATCGACACTGGGTATGAATTTAACAAAGAGGCTAAATGTGTTAAACGACATTCTTGTATATTTATAAGGTAAAGCTAATTGTATTAAACGACACTGGATAAGAATTTAACAAAGAGGCTAATTGTATGAAGCCACATTTCTATATATTTATAAAGCCAGGCTAAATGCTTTAACGTACGTTGCCTGTAAATTGTTGCTCCAGGAAAAAAAGTTTAAACGACTGCCTGGTATTTGGTAGTTAGCTTAAGTACACAGTTCCAAAATTTGGCAATATTTTGTGTCGCTTCATACATTGCAGTCCAAAACGGGCCCAAAAATGCGGTTGTATTAAGCGACAAAAAAGTGCTCCGATCGTCACCAAACCCAGCTCAAATGACGCAGAAAAATTCGCTGATTCCAAATATGTATAAAAGTCTATATCGCTCAGAGTGTCGCTTAATACAATTAGCCCGGAACCCGTCGATATGCATTATACGAGTACGTTCATAATGAACTTACATAAAAACAACCGACTTCCAAAAACAATACACTACAAAGTCAAATATTACTTTAATTTCGGAAGTCAGTGTCTTTGAATTTTTGTTTTATGCCACCGACTATTTAAAGTTATTTTTGACTTTGTGGTGTCTTTTTTGGAAGTCCGTTGTTTTTTTTTTTTTTGTAAAAAGTTTTATATTTTTCACTTTTTAATTGTGGTTCCTACCCCACACAAATTCGAATACCTACTATGTAAATAACAGTGACAGGAACTTGTCATCATATCATCCAAATAACATAATGCTAAGTGAGAAAAATACAATAATTATTGAAGATAACTCAAACACTACCCAAGTAAAGTTAATAAAATTTATATGGGACCACCTCTGAACTTAACCTACCACCCAAAAAAAAATTCATCAAAATCAATTCATAATTGTCGGAGTAACCGCGTAACAATGATACAAAACAAAAAAAAACAAACAGTCAAATTGAGAACCTCCTCCTTTTTGAAGTCGGTTAAAAATACAGGAAACTCGATATTTTGTCAAGTCATAAAATCTGTGCGAAGCAGCCGGCTTGCTAATATTTTGATAAAAATGTAGGCAGTTCCCAAATAATTGCGACCAACAAAGACCTACAGGGACGCCTTTAACAGTAATAATATACTACCTCCCCAAGTCCCATAGCAATTATAATTACGTCACGAAAATCAACGAGATACCCAATCGTAATCCAAAACAGAATTTAGCGTTCTCTATCCCACGAAGGATCCAGTGGACATCAATCGCTCCTGTCCTAATAACCGTTTAAATAGCAGAAAGATTTATGGAAAAGCCCAACAAAGGGCCTCGATCCGCCTGCGCCGATAAATCTACGAAGAAAATAATACGATCCCCGAGCGATTTGTTCAGTGGGACAAAGACTATGTTTTGTCCAATAAAATTAAGGAGCGTTTCATAGCGAAGATCGCGCCACGTCAAGTTGTTTGATCGTTAAGACACTCCTACCAAGCTTAAGTGTTATGCCTGTAGGTACTACTCCAACTAAAATCTTTCAAAGTTTGCCTTTTAAAGGCGTTTTTCTCATGTCATGTACTTTAACTAGACAAATGATTTTCTCAATTAATTATGTCGAAAGTCTAGATTTTTTTTTAGATTTTCTTTGTCTAGCAACAAAAGAAATCAAAGATTAATTTGATACGGTACTGTCTTGTTTGCACCTGGGACCATTTTGGTTACCCGTTCAAAGGGTTTTGCGATAAAGTTTCTGTAAAGTTTTTTTTGTTTTCAAACCCTTATCTTAATTATTTATGACTGGCTTGTAAAGTATTATACAAACCGGTTACCCCTTCACCCCATTCATACATTAAAAGCGGGATAGTGTATACTAACCCCCTCATAAAAAATCCGTTCAAACCAAACAGCTCTTGCATAGGGTTAACCCTTATTCGATGAACGAGTAAGGAAACTCAATCAAAAAACCTTTTCCCTCCAAAGGGTTTGAACGGGTTTTCTAACCCGTTTATTGGCTATGGGTTCCCTCGCAAGGGTTTTCATGGGTTTAACCGTTCAGTTGGTTACTAAAACATATGGCTAACCCATTCAAAGTTTTATCGTTATTATTTGGGATTCTGCTTCATTGGGTTTTAAAGGGTTAACCTTACAAAATGTTTACATGTGTTCTATTAGGTAAACGAATTAACGGGTTACCGTATGAACGACTTAACTCTCAACCGGGGTTATACCATAAAGCAATATTATATTTTGTGATCAAGTTCTCGAAAACGGCTCCAACGATTTCGATGATAGTTGCAATACAAGGGGTTTACGGTGGCGATAAATCGATCTAGGTAGGTTTCATACCTGGGAAAATTCGTTTACTCCGTATTTTCAACCGGTCGCCCAGGTACAGACATTCCAAAATGTCTTCATACTCTGGGCTCAGAGCAGGTGTAGAAAAACTCATGAGAAATAATTTATTGCAAGGGGCAAAACACCCTTGTCATTTATTTATATTTAAATGGGGAATCTCATATTGTAGGTAAGATTTGGTTCATTATTAATGTGACCTTTCTTCTTCGGTTAAGTATTATAAGTGGGATATGTAGGAATAGTTGACCTCAGTATTGTTTTTAAATTTTTTTCAGTATAATATTTACATAATATTATTATATTATACGCTAACAGACTTAGAATAATAATAATAGTATGCACACACGGCTACACAACAAATTATACATTTCCAGTTTAAGCTGACCTCGCATTGTACGGAAATCGTTTACAATGCGAGATCAGCATAAACTGGAAATGTATAGCTTGATGTGTAGCCGTGCGTACATGTATATTAAAAAAACATATCTCTTGCTTGCCAGTCGGGTAAAAAGAATGGGTAAGAATAACAGGACATCAAAAAATTCTTTCCCATCGCTGTCAACAGGATAACTTTTGGCTTAAATATCACTTGCACGTCATAAAACGACAAGGTGTAGGTATTTGTCCATACGACAGTAGATAGTTTCAAATTTGGGGCTGATTTCACCAATGAACAGAACACGATCAGCACATTTAAACCGCGTTCAAGAGCTGTCAGTGTCTTATTTCTTGTGGAATATTGACATTGACAGCTCTTGAACATGGTTTAGATGTCAGTTTCATTGGTTAAATTGGCACTTAGTGAAACGTCAATTTACTGGAAATTGTTGTCGTGATAAATAAACATACCAGAGGGACAATTCCCGTCATTTTTAAGAACATTCGAATTTGCATCTCATTCGCAATCTGTCAAAAATACAATCTATTTACCAACATTTTTGACAAGTTTGACAGATTGCGACTTGAATGTGAACGTTTTTTAAGTACGAGAACTATACTAAGTTACCAAAGATATTTTATAAGTTAGAATACATATGAATAGAGTTTAAATTATACGAAAACTTACCATTAAAATCAACGAAGGTAAACGTACAAAGAGCGAAACTGCAAAGCGGTTCCCTAGTGCAGTTTGAAGTAAGAAAATAAAAGTTGCGCGCACATACGTACATCTACATAAAGTAGATATCTGTTACAAATCGAGCTCCACTCACAGTCGCACGACAAAAGAGCTGAGACCACCTTTTTTATCTTTCTCTTTTCGCTTGGACGAGCCTCGTGAGTGAAGAAAATTATTGCCTCGCAGAAAAACCTGTGGAGTCGAAGGAAGGTCAGGAAACAGCACACAAAGACAAAACTGCCGATTGAGGAGATCGCCGAAATAATCACCCCGACGACGGAACTGGAGCAATTTATATTTGTAAATTCCTTTTCTATTTTAAAGACTCTTCTGTGTGGGACGCCGTTTCAAACTATTGTTCTGTGTTACACAAAGACCTAATGTAATGAATGTTTGTTATTCAGATATCAGTTCCCCTCACCTCCCATTGTGTTCGATCAAATCTCATCACTACACTTACCTGACTACCTATTCCGATTTGCAGTTACACTCAATCACTCATGATATTAAATCCTGCGAATTTGATACAATATTTGAATAGAAAATTGGAGTACACAATCAGAAAATTGCTGCTGTTGTAAAATGAGAAGATATTTTAAATTTGGTGAGTGGAGAAGTCGAGTAATATAGGTATAATTAAGTGTGGCGAGCATTTCCCCGACCGCCTCTAAAAGTAATAATTTCGTGATAATAGTGGTGCGGCGGCGACCTAATCATGCCTACATGACCGCGCAGCGATCTCCCATCTACGTCTCATTAAGGCTTGGCGCTAGCGTGTAGGACGAAGCGTACGATTCTCGGCAGTTTACCAGAAAGCCCCAAGTCGTAATTCGTGACGGCGGAGGCTGCTAACAGACCGACTGCCGAGCATTATTAACGGGCCATTAGCTCTCATTCGACGCTCGCCGGGATCTGCAAGATGCCACCGTGGCCTATAGACAACTATTTCGAGTCCTGGTACGGCGAAAATTGTAAATCCGATAATATTGTCGACAGTTTAAGTTTGTGAGACAGGTTTTCTTTGACGTTGTTTCGATACAAAGTAATGAGCCCTTGTCTAAATTAACGGGAATTTAAGGAACTTTCAGGAGGTATAAAGTTGTTTTAAATGGGATAAGTCTTTGAGCTGAGTTGAGTCACGACATGTATTTTTCGTCACATTTTTTTGTTAGAATTATGTGTAGGCGGTTCTCTACCAAAATATTTTAAGATTGCTTTTAAAAACCATACCTTCCTTTTTCTACGCAATGAATTTACTTTATTACAAGACCGATCTTTCACTAAGTCCACAATACATTTTGAGATATATATTCGTATGTAACAGGGCCACGATATCGTGACGACAGCTTATAAGATGTCCAACGAGCTCAGATATATCAGTCGCTGACACGAAAACAAATACAAATCTGTATTCAAACTTCCGTAAACATTATTCCATGAACTCTCAACCGATTCAATATGCATTTCATATGAACAATAAAGAGAGGAACCTATTTCCGTCGCAAAACAATTTTACTTCAAATAATATTTGTGCGCTGGCAAACTATCTGGCAGTCAACAGTAGTTCATGGTACACCGGTGGCTATATTCTGTAACTGCACTAACTTTTATGCAAATACAGAGTGTAACGCAGGAGCACATCCCACCTGGGATCCGACGCTCAACTCCACAGCACGCCCCCTACTCACTAATTAACGACCAAACTTTGAACAACAACAATACCTAAAGCCATACCTCATTAGAGATTGTACTTGTGTATGAAAAATAAACCGTTATCCGGCAAAAGTTCGGGAATATCTTTTAGAAAATAAATTGATGAGAAAAATTTGGGGTTGAATTTTTCGTAAGGCTTAGTTCTGACTGACGCGTTTTGTTCGTTATGACGAAAAAAAATCCTTGCGTCAACGCGTCTATGGTCTGACAGATTATGCATCATTGATTGGCAATTTAAACCGCGAAACGCATGAATAATCGTGAAATCGCGCGTTTATCTTAAGTTAGTCCAACAATACCTACGTAGTCAATTTACTCTTTGAATCCTAGTAATTTATAAGCCTTGTCTAGCCGCTAATAATCCGAGAACATAGGTACTAAACCTGATTTCTTAGATTATCCCCAGTTAGTAATACTTATATTTATAAAAAATCTTTGTAAATGTTAAAATATTATTATAGCCTAGGGATTACAGTCTTTCTATAGGATTTGATTATTATAATGTTTTCTTCGTAAGAATAAACCTACTTACGTGAGTGTTCTAAGCACTTAAGCAGGCCTAAGTGAAAACATTATCTGATAAAAAGCCAGATACAGCGACAGAATTTAACAATCAGGACAACAGACTGTTCGCATGACATTGGCCCTCCTTTCTCCTCCAAGCTATCATTTAGTGACATCAAAGGCCCATTATAAATCGGAAAATGAGCCTGTTTAGCTTTATTTCTGTTTGGTACGTTTTCAAGGGTAACAACGGAATTTTGATATTGGCAAAAGCATAGACTATATACCAGAAAAACGAAAGAACGGCACTTCCTATCCTCGAAAATTTAAAACTATTTACACAAACAGAGCCGTGAGAATAATTACTAACAAGTTTTTCTAGCATAATGATTAGACGCGATTCTATTACGGAAACCTTTGAGGGGAGGGGTCAATGTTTTGTTCAGAAACTTTAATGGCAGTTGTTGATTGATTAAGATCCCTTTGCGTTTTTCTCGGCCAGTGTAACCTGGCCCTTATTTTCCTATGAGCTAGTCTGTGCTCATTAGCAACTGTTAGTTGCGGGGAATTTAGTTCTTATTTCGATACTCTTATTCTAACCAACTTATTTCTAAGTAAAGTTTGGTACACGGCTGTCCGGTTTCTGCAGTGCATCTGGCACATTGCTATCGTTAGACATATATCTGCCTCGTTACTGTGCAGAGTGCGAGCCAGCTCCATGTTCATCCTTAGGAAAACAGCAAGGAGGTGAACTCATCCTATATTGAGTGATATTATAGATAAGTAGAGGTGTACTAAATAGAAATATAAATATAGCAAACACTACGTTTTTATTTTTGTAGATAATACTATTCGGAAATATAGATCATTAGTTCATTAGGGCCAATAATGATGATGCATGACTAATGATGCATTTAAAGGCGACTTAACGAGAGAAACTTCCGGCCCTTCCGGGGCGTCGAACTCCGATACTATCCTTGCTGACTGGCGAATCTTTTTACTTGCTCTAGTGACGTACGAGTAGAAGAAGTTAATCATTTTTAATTTTTGTATTTATATTGATTTTATCAGAATGTTGATGACCAAGGGTGTTTTTTGGCCATTTGCCCGGGCTAGCACCGTACCGTAACACCGGATATTTTTCGGAAAAGCTGAAAAATACGAGTTTGATTGTGAATTCATTATAATATCTATATTTATACCTTACCTACGTAATAAATTCCTAAGTCAATAATAGTTATCTATATAATACAGGGTGTTAGGGTAAACACCGTTATCCTTCAAACCAGTGGTTTGGTTTCGTTTATAGAACATAAATTCAATGGAAAATCACAACTTTTTTTTTTAAAGATGTACATTTAGAATCGTCACGCAATTCCTAAGGTAGGTATTTTTGCCTGTCTTAAGCCAGGAAAAGGTTGTATTGTATTTATTCATGTGTTGTGTAGGTAGGTAGGACGGGCGGCGATCGATTACGTCACTCGGGCTGGCGCATATCCATGAATTTGCGGACGGTCTCGGACAATAACCTTATTAATATTTGTTAAAGAAAATAACGTAATTTTTTTTTACTCGGTTTTTTATGTTTATATTTAAGCCAACTACCCATAGTTTGAGTGACAACGGTGTTTACCCTTCCATCCTGTATATAAAAATGAATCCCTATTTCCTTGGTCACGGCATCACGCGTGAACGGCTGGACCAATTGCGCTATTTCTTTTTTTGTTGTGTTTGTTATAGTAAGGAGATGGTTCTTATAATAGGTAGGTGAAGGTAGGGTAGGTAGGTATGTAGGTAGGGTAGGTGGGTATGTATGTAGGTAAGTAGGTAGGGTAGGGTAGGTAGGTAGGTAGGTAGGGTAGGTACTGTGAGGGGTACGTGTTTATTTATTTATTTATTTAACACTTTAAGCACACAAATGTACAGAGGCGGACTTAATGCCATAGGCATTTTCTACCAGTCAACCTTTGGGTGATGCAGAGACAAACAGTGGTAGGTGCAATATCGAAAATTGTGGAATAAATATTTAATTAAATCTAAGGATATACATATACCTATCAAAACTATATATATAATATACCTAAAATATACATAAATATAATAATACATAAATACACGAATATACTTAAAACAAATATGACAAACAATGGGAAAAATATTACCGTTGTGTTGATACCGCCAGCTTCTTACGAATGTGCTCGCGAACTTTAACTTTAAAGGATAATCGGTTGGTTGCCATCCTGATTTCTTGGGGGAGCGCATTCCACAGAGAGATAGATTGAACGAAGAAGGAAGAGTGAATGAAGTCAGTGCGGTGAGTGGGACATAGTAGAAGACGATTGTGTGATGAACGTAGAGTTCTATTGTGGTTTGCGCAAATGTACTGAAAGTGGGGGGCTAGATAACTAGGAGAAGAGGAAGAGTCAAGAAATGAAAACAAGGTAGTCAATGCCCTTTGCTCTCTGCGCTGGCGTATGGGCAACCACTTTAGAAGCGACCGATGCGCAGAGACATGATCATATTTACGGAGATTGAAAACGAATCGAATGCAATTATTGAGAAGACGGTCAAGTTTGTCGAGGAGATCTGCATTCAGGTCATAATAGCACACATCACCATAATCGATGATAGGGAAAATTAAGGACTGCACAAGCATTGCCTTGGTACTTGATGGCAATAAATTTTTTAGTCGGTACAGAGTCCGCAGCGTTCCAGTAACCTTCTGGCTGACCCTAGCAACTTGACTACGCCAGTTCAGGGTAGCATCGATGTGCAAGCCTAGATCCTCTACGTCAGTGCTAAATGGAACGATCGTACCATTGTAGAGAACTGGTGGCAAAGTTGAACCATCCACCTTACTAATACTACGAGGACTCCCAACTATGATCGCCTGACACTTATTAGGGTTTACTGCAATACCAAATCTATCAGACCAAGATTTTATGGCTGCCAAGTCCCTATTTAACTTGTCGATAGCATCAGGTATATCATCAACCCTCCCTTGATAGTACAACTGCAAGTCGTCTGCATACAGATGATACACACACTGAAGCTCGGAAGTTATAAGATTAATAAAAATAGAGAACAGAAGAGGAGAAAGAATACCGCCTTGAGGAACGCCAGCTTCCAAGTCACACCAACAGGAAGAAGAATCCCCAACATGAATGGACTGCTGACGTTCCTGAAGGTAAGAGGAGAACCATTCCAGTGTTTCGGGAGAGACCATAACATAGGACAGGATAGCTAACAGGATGTCGTGACTGACGGCATTAAAGGCATTCGAGAAATCAACCAACACTAGAACAGTAACTTTAGTGTCTTCTAGTCCTGCCCTTATATCGCCAGTCACTTTAAGGAGGGCGGAAACAGTGCTGTGCCCAGGCCTGAACCCAGATTGAAGAGGGCTAATTAGTGAGTTACGATGAACAAAATTGGAGAATTGTTTGTGGACACAGGCCTCGAGCACTTTGGATAGGAAGGGAAGTATAGAAATTGGACGGAAGTCAGTAGGAAGAGAGGGATTAGATACCTTAGGTAGTGGTCGAACATACGCTTTGCGCCACAGGGAAGGGAATACTCCGGTGTACAGGGAAAAATTTACAATGTGGGTAATCGCAGGCAGGAGATGATCCAGAATAGTTATGATCATACTACGGGTGATATTGTCGCATCCCACAGCTTTTGATTTAATAGAAAGAATGATCTTTCTGATCTCTCCCGGCTCAACTGGAATGAAACTGAAAGGATTAATACGTGGACGCGTTAGACCAGATAATAAGGAAAGAGTTTGTTGCTTGGTTAGACGATCCATGGTAGAAACAGAAGAGAAGTGACGGTTGAGATCGTCTAAATCAATTGAATTAGGAAGGTCTAAATGTCGCGGTTTGCCGATACCAAGAGTCCCAAGAAATTTCCAAATATCGGCAGAAGATGAAGAATTGATAGTATCCAGAATGTGGCGGCGTTTAGCATTGCGTATCATCTGATTGCATCTGTTCCTTGCAGCCTTGAACATTGTCCAGTTCTCGTCAGTACGGTCCCTTTTGAATTTACGGAACGCACGGTCTCTACGTCGCATTGCCATCTGTATTCCTCTTGTCATCCATGGTGCAGGTGGGCGTTTCAACTTTACCTTTTTGACAGGAGCATGGATGTCATAAAGATTTACTACAACATCGTTGAAGATGGCAACCTTGTCGTCAACTGAAGTGGCTTCCATCATGGGCTCCCAATCGACCACAGATGCATCCTCGTTGAGTCTCTCGACATTCATCCGCGCAAAACAACGCCTGTACAGAACCTTGGGCTTGGGTTTGGGAGGTTTAAGGATATAGGAAAGGAAAATCATGTCGTGATGAGAAAAGCCAGGAGCATCATGTTGACCATGGGAGGAAACGAGGGAAGGATTTGAGGTGAGAATCAGATCGAGCCATGTGTCATCGCCGACAGTGTTATGATGAGTAGGTTGGAGCGGCAACACGTGCAGACTAGCTGACTCGATAAGATGAAGGAGCTTACGGGATCGAGGAGAGTTGAGGGCAAGGAGGTTTGTATTGAAATCACCCATGATTATGTGATGTGCATACTCTGAACCCAAAGATTCAAGTACTGATTCGAATTCAGTGAAGTAATCTACAGAAGGAGGACAATAGACAACACCAATAATGGTTTTGGCTCCTTTGACACACACTTCAAGGAAAATAAACTCGGCAGAAGCAGAATAATGTGACGAGGAAGTAGCTAGTATTTTATAAGGAAAGTCACTGCGAAGGTATATGGCCACACCACCCCCTCCTTTATTAATCCGATCATTCCGTATAAGAACGAAACCAGTAAGAGGGTAAGTGGTGGACAGAAGATGCGGTTTGAGCCAAGTTTCAGAGATCAGGATGGCATGAACATTGCTGTTATTAAACACGTCGTACAGCTCGCTGTAGTGGCTTGGAACACTTTGAGCGTTAATGTGCGTTAATGTGTGTTTGTGCGGGGCGCCGAGACGCTTTTAGTATTGGATAAATATGTATGTTTATAGTGTGCGGGTTCTCTTCAATGATACAGTGACACGTTATATTTATAGTAGGTTTTTAATTAGATATTTGAAGAGAAAATATATTATAACATGAATACGCGCCTACGAAGTGACAGCTAGCCTTCTGCTATTTTTTATATAAAACAAATATTACGAACCTATTCTAAATTAGAAAGTGACTCATCAGATAGTTCGAACTGATATATTCATAACAGCCAGTACAACATAAGGTTGATAATACAATAAAACCTTACATGAGCTACGCCCACCTCGAATAAAAGCACAGGAAAATTGCTTTTATTCAGAACATTCGAACAATCTGACTTTCCCTACCTATACCTATACGAAAAACTACCTAACAGTGGGAAATCATTTACACGGCTGAGGTCTTTCTCTTACAAGAGATGGCTTAGTTCATGACAAGCGAGTCGCGAAGGCCTGACACTACGCTAAGTGTCAGCCAAATCAAACTATAGCATGTGCCAATGTGCACTTCAAAAATTCAACGCTGTCATGCCTAAACCATACCGTAGCAAAACCACTGTAAAAGCTATGGCAAGCCTCGGGAATCAAACACATTGATGTGACAATTCACATCGACCCAGAGGGGTTTAGAAGAGATAAGAAAGAAACTTAACATCTAAAACCTTAACCCCATCGGACAATGTTGAGCCAGAGGGAATTCAGGATCAAGAAGTAAGTGTCCAACCAAAAGAACTATCTCATGACTACACTCCAGATGAATAACTCTCGAAAATTCAACACACCGCAATAATATCAAAATCCCAAATCTATTCATCAGTTCATGTTGACTGAACTGTCGATCCTCAATCATCGGCAGAAACCAAATGTGTCAAATCGACACACTTCGCGAGGATATGCCCCTTTAGCGAAGTTGGTATCAGCCTAGACCAAGCATCATCCCCTCTATAAAACTCAATCCCCATTAAATGTCAGTCACTCCTGACTAAACTGTGGGTCCTCAGTCATGAGTTAACTAATTGTGTTTATCAAACACATTTTGCAAGGGCTATGCCCCTTTTAGCAAAATAGATGTTAACCCAGACGGAGCGCCATCCCCCCCCAGGAGGGACCACAGTATTTCAAAACTATTTACTTCCCTCTTAAATCACAACGATAAATTCTGGAGTGCGTTCATGCTAAGCTAAAACAAGAATATAATTTGAAGACGATGAGGTTGACACGTTCCCTCAGGCTCCTTGGCGACATGAGGAGTGACACCTCACTCGCTCCCGGCCGCGTCCGATGTTTATTCCCCGCATATGTAACGAAAACACACATAACAATGCATTAGTATAATATAATTAATTACTAAAATAATGTGCTCTATTATGATGTTTACATCTAAATGACATTAGCCTAATAATAATATGAACACTCTTTTAAAATAAAAATAAAATAACAAATAATTACACTCTAAAGTGACATTGATATGAAAGGAGGTGACACAAAATAAGAAAATCTAATATGTATAATGTTCCTAAACTTCTTATTATTCAATTTTAAAAACTCATATTCTAAAATGGTAAACTTTATTATAAAATGTTTATAAGCTTTCGACCTTTTTAATTTACTTGTTTTTGGCACAAAGCATTTCATTTTACTGTTTCTAGCAAATATGGTTTTGTTTTTAATTGGTGCACTTCTTAAATTGCTTTTAGCACTTTGTTGTTGTAATAATATAATGATGTAGTATAATAGTAACATGACGATATGAAATAGTAATAATATAAACTTTGTTGGCCAAAAGAATGATAACTTTATGACAAAGCAACCTTGCGATGGCACACTATGTTTATGTTCGTTGTTATAAACTTTCACTCGAAAGTCATTACTAATATCTTCATTCGTCACTGACGGTGACTCCACGTCAAACTCGATTAAGTCTTTGTTGGCTTTAATTGAGTTTAAATCAATCAAAATATTAACTTGTTGCTCATTGCTAATTATTTCAGTCGAAACTGGGGTTTGGGCAATCTCCTTTGAATCGGAAAATATTTCAGTCGAAAATGGGGTTTGGGCAATCTCCTTTGAATCGGAAAATTTTTCAACAATATCATATTTATCGGATTGGACAGCGATGAGGTTATGTATAGGAATATCCTCCTCGAGACCAATTATTTCATTTGACGAGGGAACATTCTGGTATTCTGAAACATATTCAAACTGTTTAATAATTGGACTGAACTGACCCGATTCGTGAATTTCATCCAAATTTTCGTTTTCGATTGAGCCGTCTTCATCATTTGCAAGGCTGCGTTCCAGGCAGCTGCACTCGTCATCATCATTATTTTCATCATCACTGCGCTCCTGGCAGCTTTGTTCAGTTTCAAGTGGGATAATATCCAGTATTCCGCTAAAAAATAAATCGGTATGATTATCTATGTTTGCAAGCTCTTCCTGTCCGCCTGCCTCGGACATTATTTGTACCATCTCTTCTTCTTGCAACGTATTCATATTTCTATGACATTTGCATGGAAACTCTTTCCTTAGTGCATTGCACATCGAGTCAAAGCTCATACCTTCATGGTACGTGTACTTGTGGACAATCTCAGCTGGACTCACAAGAAATGCGCGTAAAATTAATGCCCAGTTGCTCTCTTGCCATTCATTGAAGGTGGCTGTAATCCTGAAATCATCTAGGAAATTCTCTAGGCATCCGTTTATACCTGAGAAGTACTCCATGTCGCACTTTTGTTAGAAAAAACACTTTTAATAAAAACCACTTAGCTTTAGTTTCGGCTCCGGTGAGGAGCTGGCATCTTCTTCAGCTCTTTCTTTGCTACGTGTCGAACTGTTACGTGTCGAATTATGATTTTTTTTCTAAATTATATTTTTTTTCTAGTGCAGTATTAACTGGCTCTGCATACGCCTTACTTCTAAAACCCGGTTTTAGGCGCCATCCACCATGTGTGAGGGGTACGTGTTTGTGCGGGGCGCCGAGACGCTTTTAGTATTGGATAAATATGTATGTTTATAGTGTGCGGGTTCTCTTCAATGATACAGTGACACGTTATATTTATAGTAGGTTTTTAATTAGATATTTGAAGAGAAAATATATTATAACATGAATACGCGCCTACGAAGTGACAGCTAGCCTTCTGCTATTTTTATATAAAACAAATATTACGAACCTATTCTAAATTAGAAAGTGACTCATCAGATAGTTCGAACTGATATATTCATAACAGCCAGTACAACATAAGGTTGATAATACAATAAAACCTTACAGTACCTACCTACCACATACATACCTAGGTAGGTATGTAGGTAGGTATGTATGTATGTAGGTGTAGGTAAGTAGGTAGGTAGGTATGTATGTAGGTAGTTAGGGTAGGTAGGTGCGCCGTAGATAAGTGCTTACCCGTGCGAAGCCGGGGCGGGCAGCTAGTTTAACTATAGATTAGGTTTTTAGAATTAAGTTACTTAGTTAAACAATAAGCGTTCTACCGTTCATCACCATCGCACCCGCAGCAAGCCATTATCATCGCTTACAGTTGAATATGGGCCTCCTTTTTTTTTTTGCGTGGGAAATGACTTCTCCGGCTCTCGCCCGCTCGGAAGGGCGTGTCAGACTCTTACTGACTAAAACCCACCCGTGTTCCTTCCCTTGCCTTAACAAACGTAAAATTGTGAACAATCGAGGTATTATTGAATACTCAATCAGAATCTGCCTTGCCTTTAGTTGGGGTCGGTTTCCAGTCTAACCGGATGCAGCTGAATATCCTAACTAAGTGTATTATAAATGCGAAAGTGAGTTTGTTTGTTTTGTTACGCTTTCACGCTAAAACGGCTGAACAGATTTGGATGAAATTTAGCACACTGGTAGACTATGGCCTGGAATAGGATATAGGATACTTTTTATCCCGATATTTCCACGAAATCGAGACTTATGCGGGTGAAACCACGGGGTACAGCTAGTATTCGATAGAGAAACAACACGATAATCGTAAACGAAAAATAAATCACCAAGGATTAATTTATCAGAAATAGGATAATACTCGTGTAATTTGTTTAATATCAGTACATAGGCAATCTCAATCACATAACGAGCTGGCCCTTACGGGGACAACCCAATTTACTAGTGTACAAGTTTATTTGCCAACTGTCCTTTGGGTATCATAATAAATGAGAGGGCAAATTCTCGACCTTCCCCTTATATTGAAATTTTACTAAGTCATCCATTTGGAAAGCTTAATCCTAACTTAATATTATAAATGCGAAAGTGAGTTTGTATGATAAGCTTTCACACTAAAACGGCTGAACGGATTTGGATGAAATTTGGCACATGGGTAGACCATAACCTGGTTTAAGACATAGGATACTTTTTATCCCGATACTCTTACGGAATTGACACATATGCGGGTAAAACCGCGGGGTGCAGCTAGTTAGCAGATAAATATAGATAAAGGGCTCGTTTCTTAGTGATAACAGCACTCGTTGATCGAAGGTTAAGCTACGCTGGCCGCGGTTGGTCTGTGGATGGGTAACCATCTTTACATACCGAGATCCCTCCGTGCCTTGGAAAGCACGGTAATCCGTAGGTCCGTAGGATCCGTAGGTCTTGTCCTTCGTGGATCTTTAATAGTCGTTACGGGTCGTCAGAATCCCGAAAGTCTGACAACCAGTCTTAATAAAGGTCATCGTATTACCCAGTAACTGGGTTGTGGAGGTCAAACAGGTAGTCGCTCCATGTAAAATACTGGTACTCAGCTGCATCCGGTTAGACTGGAAGATGACCCCAACATAGTTGAGAAAATACTAGGCAGATAATGATGATGCTGCGGTCGGCTTCCAGTCTCACCAAGCCAGGCTTTCTGACAATACCATTCGTAGTTTAAATAAAAAAAAATATAGAAATTTCTATTCTTTTTTTTTATCGTTTATTTTTCTTCCTTCATATTCAATAGCATGTGGAATATTTTATTAAAAGTATCTACCGACGTGTTATAGCCGTAAAGGCAAACCCGTCCAACATCCAATCATATTAATACTTGGTCGAAACAAACGAACCGCCCAACTTTCTATTTCATGCGTTTGAGTTTAATTACTGTTATTAATCAATTCGGATTTGGCACATATTTGTTCAAAATCATTGAAATTCTAATTTCACTTTGCCTACACACCATATTATTGGCAGATTCCTGGTTTTGTATTACGGCGAGTAATTAATCTTCGCAGTTAATACCTTATAAATATCGTATTATACCTACTGAGTATTATATAATACTAGCGACCCACTCCTGCTTCGCACGGTTTTAAATACTTGACAAAACATCGAATTTTCTTTATGAAAACTTAATGTGAGTACATATCCTAACTATATTATAAATTAAAAATTAAATTAAATAAATCTTTATTTCAGACTAATAAGGTCCATATTTTAAAAGTGAGTTTGTTTGAATGTTTGTTACGCTTTCACACTAAACGGCTGAATGGAATTGGATGAAATTTGGCACATGGGTAGACCATGACCTCGAAAAAGGACATTTATTATCCCGATATTCCCACGTAATCGAGACTTATGCGGGTGAGGCCGCGGAGCGCAACTAGTAATTTAAAATTGATATTTTAAGGTTCGTACGGAAGTCTACTGAAGTTTACTTAGAATTTGTATTATTATAGTCGTGTCGCACCTGTTTGCGGGAGCCTTTATGCATATAAACCTTCCGGAATAAATTGTCAAAATTTTGTTAAAGCCCACATCAAAATCCGATGCGTAATTTAGAAAAAAAAACGCGGTCACAAATAGACAGAAAAACGACTTTGTTTTATAATATTTAGAGATAATACAGATTATTCTTGCTCCGTTATATTCCAAGTCAATGCATTATAAAGGAGTCTGAAATGAGTATTTACGGCTCTATTACAGACGGAAGAAAACAAGGGATCAGAATTAAAGAAAAGATTAGTAATTCCTCGTCGGGAGACGCCGAAGTGAAGTGGCGCAAACAATAAATCTTACGCCGTTTCTTCCGACCGGCCGCTGCAAAAACGACTCGCGTAATTAATTACCTCACTTGGTCGGTCAGCTTTGGATTCCAATCCCTGCTTTCGACTTTTTTTGGGTAACATTAAACTGTGGGTGGCGGGGTAATTGATTTCGTCTAAGCTGCCAACTGTATAAACCGATTGTCAATCAAGTTTACTTGAGGATTATATTATCTGTGCTTGAGGTGAGTGTTGAACTCTAGGTGTTGAATGACGTTCTGAAGGGTTGTCGAGTGATGCATGGATTAGGGGTGACACACGTAGTAGAAAATCTTTAAACAAAACCTTTAAAAAACCTATGTCTTTACCTGTAAAATGTTTAAACCTATGTCTGTAATTTTTATGGTGTACATAATAAAGAGTATTCTATTCTATTCTATTTAAATAAATTGTCTGTTAGATTTATATTAAAGGCATTATTAAAATCCTTAGTTTATTATATAAATCTAAATTATAGTTTTTAAATATTAGAATACAAAAAATATAGAGGAGCTCGTGGCTACCCTTGTCGGGGTTGGTCAGTGGATGGTTGACCATCTTTACATTCCGAGACTCCTCCATGCCTCGGAAAATACGTTAAGCTGTTGGTCCCGGTTGTCATTCGTAGATCTTTGACAGTCGTTACGAGTCGTCAGAAGCCCGGAAGTCTGACACCAGTCTTACCAAGGGGTATCGTATCTATTACCCAGTTACTGGATTGTGAAGGTCAGATAGGTAGTCGCTCCATGTAAAGTACTGGTATTCAGCTACATCCGGTAAGACTGGAAACCGACCCCTACATAGTTGGGAAAAGGCTAGGCAGATTGATTGAGAATCCAAAAAATATAAAACATTTTAAAATATTAAAAAAGTAGCTGCGCCCGGCGGCGCATAAGACTCGATCCCGTAAAAGTATCCTATGTTCTTCTCCACGTCGTGGTCTACCCATGTGCCAAATTTCACCCAAATCCATTCAGCTGTTTTTATTTGAAAGTGTAACAAACAGACTCACTCTCGCATTTATAATATTGCACGACTCGTAATGCGGAGCATTAGAGTGTGCTCTACGATCGAAAAATTATTTTTGCCCCATTTCTGTAACTGTTTTTATTGTTACACTCCTGCTAGTACACAGAACCTACTTAATTTATATACCATTGTATAGATGATTAAAGGGAGATTAATACTTTACTTTTTAACAATTGATTTAATACAGCAGAAATGGAAAAAGCATAAAAATAGTTGAAAAAAAAATCCTGTCCGTCAGTTTATGAACCCTGAAAACATTGTAGCTTGCGATAAAATCAATTAATTGAGTCAATTTTTTTTTTATACATTCGTTTCAGCCGTAGAAGGAACCCTATTGAAAATGGCTCTTTTATTCAAAGTAGTTTAATTATAATTAATAAAATACTAACTAAAATATAACATCTTTAACTAAATATTTCCTACCTTTGATTCGATGTCCGCAAGTTGCCTAGCAACCGCCAAGTAAATATCTTTGTCAGTCGTTGACATTACGACTACATAATGAAAAGTGCTAAATTGTTCATTTTTAAACTAAGTATGTTTTGAATTTCTTTTTCGTTTATGAATGAGTGATAAGTATGAGGCGTGCACTTTTGGATTTTCCAAACTATTTGTTAATATTGTAACCCACAGATATCAAGAACACTCCAGCCAGAACGTCTTGGCTCCAGAGAAAGGAACTTCCTAACTAAACAAGAAAAAAAATTACCAAGCGCGTTCGATATTTACATCGATTCAAGATCAAATAATACATTAATTGCTTTCGCCCTTGCTCCCTTTAAAATTATTATTATCAATTTGACACAGCCACTAAAAGTTACAAACGCCACAAAACAAAACAAAAATACCTACACCGCAAGCTCGAACTCAACAGTATATTAATTTCCATGAAACCGTTAAAGAAAAACGTGTTTCTCTACAAATTACTTCGGAGCAGTATCTGATAGCTAGACGAGAAAAAAATATATTAAAACATCGTTGAAGTTGGAAATCTCAGTAATGATCTGCAGTGAGATCGCTTTGAATTGTTTTCGTTTTCGCCTCGCTCCGGCTCTCTGAGGAAGCTTTCGACTTAGCGAGACTGAAACACGCTTATCTGTTGTGTTTCCTATCAGCTGTCTTGCTGTTTTGTACACCTTTGACGTCATAGTGTTAAATTGGATGCTGTTTTACATTTTTGAAGTTACCTTCCATTATACTTTTGTGTACATAACATACAAACATAATCAGCCTTTACGTTCCCACTGCTGGGACACAGGCCTCCTCTCTGTGAGAGGGAGTGGGCCGTAATCTACCACGCGGGCCCAGTTTGGGTTGGTAGATGTCACATGTCTTCGAATTTTCGGTTCTAGTCCATGCCGGTTTCGTTCGTCACGATGTTTTCATTCACCGTTTTGAGAGCAGTGGTGATGAAATTATTTACACAAAGTAAACCGCCTGCCTTTTTTTTATTTTTTTGAGTGGGAAATCATCAAATGACTTCTCCCGCTCTGGGCGGAGCGGAAGGGCGTGTCAGACTCTTACTGACTAAAACCCACCCGTGTTCCTTCCCTTGCCATGCCAGGGGCCACGTTTTCCCCTTAGGACTACCCGCAACCCCGGTAGGCATCGGCCCTAGCGGACCCCGTCAGTTTTGCTGACATCTCTTTGAGGCGCGCGTGGAACACGACGCGCCGTTGCCGCTGTCTGCTCCGCCCAAGCCGGGCAGACCTCCACCGTATGCTCCACCGTGTCCTCCGGGCGATCCACACAGTGGTGACACCCGGGCGTTTCCTCCCGCCTTATGCGAAACAGGAACCTCCCGAAACAACCGTGTCCGGTGAGGACCTGCGTCAGGCGGAAGGTGAGGACGCCGTGGCGCCTCTCAAGCCACTCCTCAAAGAGGGGATTTATCGCCGCAATTCTGGCGACCCCAAATCTGGGTTGCGACAATCGCACTCTCCAGGCCGTCATGAGATCCCGCCGGAGCTGTGTCCGCTGTGCCGTGACTTGTCGCGGCAGCAGAGTTACACCCCAGCGTTTTAGCTCTTCGCGCCACTCCCAGATGTGGGCGAGGACTTTCGCCTCCAGATCCCATAGTGGCGTTCCGGCAAGGAGGCTCGCCGCCTAAGTAAAGCGCCTGCCTGACGTCGAACCCACGACCTACAACTCGTAAGTCGGGTTTTACATGGGCCACCACTGGGCCATTTACCACTGGGCCACCACTTTTGCTTAGACACAATTTTGCTTAGACGCAACTAAATTTAGCTATTCATTTATCTGGTTGCGTAACCGCGTTGAGCTTCTAAACTGCGCTACACATTCTGATGTGGTTTTCACAGTCAGTTAGAGAATTTATTCCGAAACATTTATGTGTTTAATAAAGTGATATATAATAAAGAAATCTCCATGTTTTGCCAAGTCGTAAAGATTGTACTAAGCAGGAGCGATCCGCTAGTAACTACTAAACAACAACGTATTTTGTTCAGTTCTTCTGACTGTCCTCCAAAGCTTAGTAGCGATAATTTCATGCACAATAAACTTCGTGATGTACCTTCGTCGCGATCGTGATGTATGTTAAAGATTTTTGTAAGATAAAGAAGTATGTAAAAGTGCACATAGCTTGCTTTAGTTTCTGCCTGGTCCCATGGGGAAAAGGCATGGTATAAAACTCAAACTCAAACTCAAAGCATTTATTTCAAATAAACCAATTACAGGCACTTTTGAATTGTCAAGGGGTCGGTCAGTCAGAAAAGATGAAGCTAGATGCCCATTCCAAAGCGTAGTAGGTCCCTATGGAGAAGAACGGGCAAGAAACTCCACGGACACTCTTTTAAATAAAAATTTGGTTACAAAATATTGGTTAAAAAACTATTATACATACTTTGTTAATGTCAAATCATTTATTTCAAGTACGCCATTCAAGACTTTAGAACGTCAAAATGTACAAGAAAATAGAATTGATTCTAGGTGCCCCTTTCAAATGTAGTTTCGTATGGAGAATTATCAACAAATCATCTGTGTTGCAAGTTATTTACTGAAGGTTTTTATAATTTTCCGCGAAGTGGCTCTGTTACCAAGCTATAACATAAAATCGACTTTCGTTCTATTTCTCGAAATAACAAAAATCTTCCCGTACAAAGTTACTAATTAGCTGGAAAAGTTTGTTTACGTAATTAATTTCATAGCTAAGTCGGTAACAATGTACGAGTAGGTACTTTACCAAATGATTTATTATCTGTACTTTAGTTCGTACATTCAGGTTTTACTTAGATAATCTGAACAACTTAAACACCTAGGTATACAATACCTGTATATTATGTATACTCGTCACTAATTAAGTACATACTAGAAACTTAGTAACTAAGCAGTTCCTAATTACAATTACACTAGGCGCCCATGAAATAACAGAGTATTATAATTACCTCTGGAGTGGTAACAGGCTAAAAACAATCTACTTATTACAAACATAAGTCTAGATTCCGAATAACTAGAGTTTGCACGAAACTTCTTAGTTATGTTAACAATACAACTGAATAACAATGATGCTATACAAAAGGCCATTGACTAGAGTGAGTTAAAGCCAAGCGCACATTACAGTCGCAACCAGCCGCAGCGCAACGCATTTTCATACAAAAAAGTGCAGTGCGGCCCGCTTGTAGTTGTTGGTTCATAGAAAATGTAGGAAAGTGATGAAGGAGAGAATTACTACGTTCAGTTAAAGAAATAAAAAGAAAGAAAATACGTTTATTTGTTGTAAACATGATGTAAATAAAGAACATAAAACAAAAAAAGAACAAGTTCAGGGAAAATATGCGTCACATCCACGCAAAACGGCCATCACTCAGCATAATGCTGCGACCCTATGCGAGACAGCCCCAGCGCACATTTTCAGCGACAGCCGGCGCGGCGTTGCGGCGCAGCCCGCCTCAATCTGCGTTGATAAAATGAATTTTAAACTAGGTAACAAAATGCTTAAAACTTCATTTCATGTTTTTAATAGTAATTCTATATTTGCAGAGTCTAGATGGGCCTACAATGCAAACTACATGTTGGCAACAAAGCTTGTTAAAGCTTCCAGTCCTTGTTATTTTCTTTTCGTTTCTGTTTTAGTATTTCTGCATGTTACTAATATAGTTTTTCAAGTAAGATGTAATACTAACACCCTATGGGCCTTGATGCCTAACAGTTATTTTTTTATTTATATTATTTAATATTATTCCACAGAGCCTAAACACTAAGGTCTTCAATCAGTGCATCCTGCGGTCCTGTCTGTTGACCTACAGAGCCGAAACGTGGACACTCACGGTATGGCTGGTCCATAAATTCAAGACGAACTATGGAATGGGCTATGCTTGGAGTCTCTCTGAGCAATCGAATCCGGAACGAGATGATCCGGCAGACAACCAAAGTTGACGACATAGCTCACATAATAAGCAAGCTGAAGTGGCAATGGGCCGGCCATATTAGCTGGAGAACCGATGACCGTGGGGGTAGACAAGAGCTAATCATTTCATTTTGAGCTAAGAGCCAGCGGAGGGGAGTGATGTAGCGGTTACAATGCCACATACGAACTACGCATCAAAGACATGATGTCACACAAATCCTGCATAACGCAATTAAAGTTTACCGCACGAACGACATAATATAAGACTATCCGACATCAACTTTCGGGCGCCCCTGGCTGGAGGCTTTAAGTTTTTAGGAGCTTAAGGCAGCCACAGGATCGATCGGTTAAGTAGTCATGGCCTCAGAGGCCACCTACGAGATGCCCTAGTTAAAAAAAAAAAAACTTTCGGGCAATTTCCCGCCAGACACAACACCCGTCTGGTCGGAGGATCCTTCCTTTTCTACGGAGGATGAGTGAACTTTACACCCTATTCCTCATGCCTCTAAACACTTGATCACGCCAAGATTCAAGATCAGAAGCCAAACCCTTATCACATGATGATTTCCTAAGCATAATACATCGTAGACATCTATTGTACTACACTGTACTGAAAACACATTAGCAACGTAATTACGTTGTATCTCGACAGATAGATAAAATCTGGTCGTACACTTACAAGTGCTAATGGAGGAGGGTAATGTTGATGTTCGGTATCAATGGTAGGTACTGATAACGCGGTGTTACTGAGCTCCTGCCAATTTGTGTGATTTTTGTGCAAGTGGTGACTGGTGGTGGTAGTGGTAGATTTTGGCATGTATTTAAAACCATTTAACGCTCCTAAAAATATTATTTAAAACAAAAATATTATGATTGCGCCTCTTTTTTTGAACCTCACACATGTTGGTATTGGGGTCCTAAATACTAAATCGCCAACTGCTACCAACTTGGATGTAGCACTCGCCGGACGCTGCCGCAGCACCGCTCGCTGCGCTCGCTCCGCTTGCGCGCGATTGGTTACAGTTCTGACCTAAATAAAACTCTAGATTTTGTTTTTTATTCGGCATTTGTTTTGTAACCCCAGTAGCACACCTCCGCCGCGAAACCGTAGCAGCGAAACCGCAGTAGTTCAATTCAACTGGCTCGTGTCATGTTCCGCTACTCGAGTTTCGCTATTTGAATTTCGCGTAGCGAAACATGACACGAGCTAGTTGAATTGAACTACGGCAGTTTCACTGCTATGGTTACGCGGCGGAGGTATGCTACCGGTGTAATTGTGTCTCGTTCAGTGTCCTTGAATGCTTTAATTATTTACTATAGTTTGACCGAGACCTCTGTTACTCGCCTTAGGTATGTGCGCGGCGAGACGGGGTGCAGTGCAGGCCGCTCATTCGTCAATGCCCAAGGCGCGTGGCGTCCCGCCCGCCACTCATTCGTCGACGATGTCCCCCGGTTTGCCGCGCATTCCTAAGACGCGGAACAGCGGTATCGGTCAAACTATAATTCCTCTCATCGTTGTTACAACAACCGTTACAAAATTATAGTTGTAGATAGATTGTACTAGATAGTACCTATTCTAGATGAATTATCTATCTTATTGTCTGTTTCAAGGAACAATAACTCCGGTGATAGGAACGTTAAAACCCGTCAGGTTATTGCTGTCAATATAAAGGAAAAATATGTTGAATGGACATACTTTCAGTTATTCCTGATTCCTATCTTGTAAATGGATCGTTTTCGTCTATCAGCCATAAAACAAGAGTTTTCATTTTGATCAATATCTGACAACGAGATATGCAGTTCGATAGATGTATAATTTAGATCAGAAAGAACGCATCTAATCTAATCTAATTAGCCTATATTGTCCCACTGCAGGGCAAAGGCCTCCCTCTCCCTTTTCCACACAATTCTGTCTATTCCTAGTGTCGGTCAGGCCTTTCGGTAGGAGTCAAGCTCGTCCCGCCATCTTCGTCTCGGCCTACCAAGATGTCGTCGTGCGTTTAGTGGGACCCAATCGAATACTCCATTTGAAATAAGATTAGACATTTAACTAAACCTTTTTTACAGTTCTTTCAACTTAGACAGAGGTGCACCTATAGAACAACCACATTTCATCAGTTATGTTTAAGTTCCATGTAACAGGGGAAAACCTAGTGCCATTAACCATCATCTCCGAGCTCTATTGAGAAATTCCAGATATAAAAATCCAATAGGTTACACTTGGACCGACCCGGGAATCGAACCCAGAACCTCATGCTCAGCAGTAGCGCTTGCTACCACTAGACCAACGACGCAAAAAGAAAAAGAAACAAAAAGCAGCTAGGTACTCTACTCCAAACAAGCCATGAATATTAATTTAAGCAAACTCGACCAAAACACACAAAAACATTAAACAAAAAAAAATACAAATGAACATACGTGCATTGTTTTTGAAAAATAAAGACATGGGCTGTGAGCCGTCCGTCGACAATTTATGTTTCGTTCTCGCCTCTAGTGAAAGCCCACGATGAAAGTTTCATCGTATCTCCGAACTGCAGGCGTGAAAATAAAATTGAAGCGCGCTTTGGGTTTTCCAAAATGGTTGCTATCGGAACGCGGGGAAGCGTGGTCTCCATGTGCCGTGTTGTTTGTAATTATATCTTAACCTTGTACTGGTGTTATTGGTCGATTTGCTATAATCGTATCAACACCAACCTCTTTTCAAATATCTGCATTTGAAAAGAGGTTGGTGTTTATATTAAGGTAGGTATGGCAATAAACTTCCTCTGTTAAATAAGGCCAAACTTAGGGTGTAGTTTTATTGATTTATAACATTCCTTTGTTGATATCTTTATAAATATAGCCTATGGATAATAGAGCACTATAATGGTGAAAAAAATAATTAAATTGGTCCAGTTGATTTTGAGTTAATTCATAACGAACAAAAATACATTTTTTTTTCCCTTTAACATTTTACTATGTAGTTATAGAATTTGATATGAGACTGTTATTTTGTATGTATGTATAACCGCGTAGAATGTATTTATTGTGTCCAACATATTATTTAGCAAACGGTAATAAACATCATATTTTTAATAACGCCCAAGAAAAAGTATTCAAAAAGACGATAGTAGAATGGAAGTTATAACAAGTAACAACTCTCAATTTGCATTTTTCGGTTAATAAAACTATGTTTAACCTTTTCATCGAATTTGTTTAATTTAAGTAGATGTTATAGAAAAAAATATGATTTTAAGTTAAGTGGGCGTTTATTGCCTCGACTAGCTTATTAAGTCAGTGGTTTCACTAGTCAAAGCTTTGTGTATTGGTGTTATCGGTTTTTAGGGTCCCGTAGCCAAATGGCAAAAACGGAACCGTTATAATTTCGTCATGTCCGTACGTCCGTCTGTCCGACTATCTGGGGGCCAAGTCTACTAATTTACAAACGTCACAATGTCAAAAACTCACCATCGAGAGACCATTGTGACGTTTGTAAATTAGTAGACTTGGCCCCCTGGATGGCACACAGCCATTTTACTCGGAGACTTAGCACTTTATCGACGAAAATTAGAAACAAGGTGTATTCTGTGCAAAGTCAAACAATGGTATAGTAAAATTTCAAAAAAAAAAAATTGGGTGGCATTCCCGATACATGCTGAAAAAACAAAATCTATTCACATAATCGTGTGGTGTATTGCTGGATCCCATAATTTATTTAATAAAAGATTATGATGTTTCTATATAAGTGACTTTGCTAATTAAGTAAATAGTTTTTGAGATATGGGATATTTTCGGTTACACATTACTTACTTAGAAATGCGTGCACTGACTGGACTGCCCCACTAAAATCTGTGTGATTCCTCAAAAGACCAGCTTAGACACAAATCGGCTTGGTCCTCGTATGATCTGATCTCCTGCCCAAGATTATGTCTAGACTTTAATATAGTTTGGAAAATCTCAACTCATTCATAAACGAAAAAGAAATTCAAAACATAGTTTCTAACAAAAATGAACAATTTATCACTTTTCATGAAGTATGTTTTGACTGCTATTTTACCCATCAATATGGGTAAAATTTCTAACCTCACAATCCTTACAATGTATGTAATGTCAAAGACTATTTATTTAGTTATTAACTTTGATTGGTTGCTTATATATTTAGTTGATATTATATTTTAGTTAGTATTTTATTAATTATAATTAATCCACTTTGAATAGAAGAGCCATTTTCAATAGCGTTCCTGCTACGGCTGAAACGAATATAGACTCAATTAATTGATTTTATTGCAAGCTACAATGTTTTCAGGTTTCATACATTGACGGACAGGATTTTTTTTTCAACTATTTTGATGCTTTTTAGGGTTCCGTACCCGAAGGGTGACAAACGGAACCCTATTCATAAGCCTCCGCTGTCCGTCTGTCTGTCAGCGAGCTCTATCTCATGAACCGTAATAGGTAGGCAGTTGAAAATTTCACAGATTGTGCATTTCTATTGCCGCAAGAGCAACAAATAATAAAATTAAAAATTAAAGGGGGGTCGCCATACAATAAAATTCAATTTTGAAAAAAAAAAAACTGACCCTGGCATGTGGGGTATCATTGTCTAGAACTCATCGAGTAGAGAATAAATATAATTTTTATTTGTTTTTATCTTCAAAAATGATGAATTAGGGAACCGTAGAAGTTGTCTGTTTTAGACCATTTTTGTACGAGCTCTATCTCAACAACTAAACAAATTAGGAATTTGAAACTTCTGTGTATCATGTAACATATACTGTTTATAATCAACAAATACTAAAAACGCCGATTCATAACGTATTTTTAAAATATGGGCGATTTTCTGCAACTTAAAAAAATAATTTTGTATTTCATGGTAATATTATGCGATATAAATTCCACAGATAACTATTTAATAGTCGGAGTAATGACATGGAATTAGTAAGTACCTACTATCATGGCAGCATATACTATTTCGATCATTTAAATTTCGATCATCCAAAAAGGTCTACAAAATAAACTTTCTTCAAAAGATTTTAAAACCGGCCAGTATTTTTTGAGTTTAAGAACTTTATCGACGTTTTTCAAAGTATCCCTAGACGGTGTTGATGGGTGTACCTCATGTTAAAAGTACACTCCAATAGACAATATATTCAGTAAAATTGAAATGAATTCTGGCACATACAGTGTACTATTCAGTTACCTTAAACCGTTGTGGATACAATTTCATATTGAGAAAAATTATTGGTGTAAAAATATTCGGCCACGGCGGCCAATCTTAACGGAGACTGGCCTTCGGCGCGGGAGATATTATAGTGCACAAGTGTGTGCGCAGACACGAGTGCACTCTCTCTTCCCTCACTCTCATAGTCCAATGGGATGTGTAAAAATAATAAGTAAGAAATAATAGATTTCTGTATGACTATCAAAAATAACGTAAATAAATACCTGTATTGACCCGTGCGTTTGCACTGGCGAAACATCACGACACAACATGTTGAAATCTCTAGTTCCTGTCAAACATTGTATGAAAAATTGACAGAAAATAGAGATTCCAACATGTTTTGTTGTGAATGTTTCGCCAGTGCAAACGCACAGTTATAATTAAAATTTGGCGTACTACTTACATTCTATTTTGTACAATATAGTCTGATGTAGTAAGAGAAATCCTTTTATTTATAAGTAACTAGCTTTACCCGGCCCGGCTTCGCACGGTCAGCAGTAAGTACTTATCTACGGCGCACCTACCTTTCCTAATTACCTATTTCTACCTAATTACCTACCCTACCTACCTACCCTACCCTACTTACCAGGGTAGGTAGGTACCTAACCTACCCTACCTACCCTACATATCCACCTGTTTACCTACCATATATACCTATTTATACCTACTAATACTATGTTAGTAGCAAATAAATAACTTTGACTTTAGTTAATGCATATTACCGGATAAAGTTAACTTAATATTTTTCTCTTAAAATAAATTAAATATACTTCTACACCTATATTTTAACACAACAACATTTTTTCATTAAAATTAGACAATTTCTTTACAAATATTTACGTTTTTTCATAGCGCCTCTGTGTTACCTTTACGAAAGTATTACAAAAATTCATAGTGTTAAATATTGTACGACATGGTATGGAACCCTTCGTGTGCGAGTCCGACTCGCACTTGACTGATTTATTTCATTTCTGCTGCATTAAATCAATTGTTAAAAAGTACAGTATTAATCTCCATTTAATCATCTATACAATGGTATATAAATTAAGTAGGTTCTGTGTACTAGCAGGAGTGTAACAATAAAAACAGTTGCAGAAATGGGGCAAAAATTTTTTTCGATCGTAGAACACACTCTAATGCTTCGCATTATGAGTCGTGCAAAAGACTGTAACCTCTGAGTTTGTTTCGGTGTTTCTTCTCTGAATAGTCAGATAGGAAACATCGACCTCATCTAGTTTAAAAACATAATTTGTTTTTGACGTGTAAAAAAACGTTTTTATAACCTATTATCAGGAATAAATTATTTAACATTTATTTATCATTTACAATCGCAGTAGCAACTTTGTTATTCATAGTTTTAACGTTAAGTACTACGGCTGAGAAAATCAATACTGTGCATGCGTAAATATTTATCCCGACTACGGTACCCTTCACTGTACATCGTCCAACACGCACTTGGCCAGTTTTCTCATAATAAAGCGGCACTATTCTCTATTCAGGACTGGTCTTGATAAAAAGTTACAACATAATTTTTATTATGAGGTAATTGTTAAAGTCCTACAATAGTAGGGTACCGGTCTAAAGTAAGTACCTAATATATACCTACTTACTTCGGTTTAAAATCGGTTGTGGAAATGATTGATTTGTTTATTCACACACACACCAATAGTGTGAAATGAAACTCATTTTGTACCAGACCGTTAATCGGGAGTGAAATATCTGGTATTATTATTCAGGTTGAGTTGACTCGGGCCGCGCTGTCACTGACCCACCAATTCTTCATTTGGAAAAAATACAGAGAGTCATAAAAAACACTGTTTTTTTATCTAATCCTTACCTACTCTTTTCTTACCCATAAAGTCACAAATTAACGAATAAACAAATAAAAGTTATAGTAATCTAAATAGCCTGTATTGTGTCTTACATCAACAAACAGTATTTAATACAGTTGAAAAATATTATTGTTGTATTTGAGAAACAAATTACGAACTTAAAAGTAAATAAACTATGGAAAATCGCCGCAGGATAAAATTCTTCGAGCTATATCAACTTCAGCCGAAAAAAATACAAAACGAAAACTAAGTTTACGACATTTATATCCACCAAACAAACAAGTTACAGTAACAAATAGGTTGCACTACGAAGGATGACACTAGCACAAGCCCCCAGGCTGATTGTCGGCTAATTCTTCGCGCTCCACTGAAGGTTGTACATCGCAATAAATTCGTCGCATTCATACGACCCAACCAACTGAAAGAGCTGCGATAAAAACGAGATGACTTGCTCTCCTACTCTTCCACACATTTTTTTACTCAAAAGACAATGTTTGTAACCTCTGAGGTATTAGGACGACGAAGATTCTCCTAGGAATAAGTATTTATACGATTTAAATGTACCTCAATGTAGATAGCAAATATTTAAGAGGAATGTATAAATATGTTAATGCCATTCAAGTGTATAACAAGTTGCCTAATTTGTTTATTCCCATCCCCTGTTCGAGAAAAAGCTGACGAGTTGTTTATTGCATAATTGCTTTTATGATATTAGCGAATTTATGGAATACTGTCGCCGGGGGCTTCACCCACGTGTTGGAACTTATACCACAAGAACGTACTACCGGGATAAAAAAGTATTCTATATCCAGGTTATAAACTATCTGTATACCAAATTTAATCCAAATCCGTTCAGCCGTGTTTGCGTGCTTGAGTAACAAACACACAAACATACATTAGCAGGATTGTAAAAATCAAGGAGACATTTAATTAATTTTGACATTGATTTTAAAGTAACGGTTACCTAATAATAATATGAATTCATACTGGACTTATTAAAGTAACAAAGTAGATTTATATACCATATCTTATGTTAGAATGTACAGAACTTACAAAATACTAGCTTCCGCCAGCGGCTTTGCCCGCGAGATATCTTTAAAAATTATATCTTATGTTACTCAGTGATAGCATACTACTGGTGACTGAATTTTTTAAATCGGTACCGTGGTTTTTGAGTTTATTCATTACCTACAAAAAAAATCCAAATCTGTTCTCCTTCTCTTTAACTATAATCACGGATAATATAATACTACGTACAGATACCCAATCCCATACAAAGAAATGACACCTCCCTAGTCGGGCTATTGACTGGCTAAATGTGCTATAGTTATGACAAATTGAGTTAAACGCCATCTATTGCAAAGAGCCCTAAACAAAAAGGTTTTATCTTTTTTTGTTGAAAATACGAGATTTATGAGTTACAATAGATAAATCAGCATTAAACAAGGAAGTTTTGATTTTTACTAATCTTACTTCAGCCAAAATCTTCCGTTTATCGCTTTTTAGTGACTGTTAATTTCATAATTGTTACCTATGCTGCCATCTATGATCTTTTTTCAAGACTAATTATAATTTGTTCGAATTGAGACCCCATGGTATAATATTAGTGTAGAACTAAGATGAAATAAAAAACCAAGACAGTGGGCTGCGAACAACACAGTGAAACATGCTAAAACTACACCTCAAGTCTGGGCATACACGCTCACACGCACACATTTACAACCATTTCCAATGACACTACAATCAAGCTACACCTCACTAAATGCACACATGTTTACGAAACCGGCTTCACGTCACCGTTGACAGCTTTATGTCTTGGTTTTTTTTTTGGTCTGAGGTGTAGAAGTGCAGATTAACATGAAAACTATGACAATGATGACTATATAAAACTACATTCTAACAAATAAATAAATTCTGATTCTGAAACAATGAAGAGTATTGTCTCTATTGAATATTTTATTTCTTCCTACGTTCCTTTCCTACCCTTATGAGTTTGTCAAACGGTGGTTGTTAAGCCAATCGTAACTTCGTTGTATTTTTATAGATCTGTGTTGCGGAATACGGCTTTTTTATATTAGTATTTACGAGTTTATTACGAGTGAATCTATTTTTAGCCAAACAAGTATGAATAAGATCATTTGATAATAATGGTGTACGGGAAGTCATAAAAATATAACTACAATAATTCACGTCGTTCATTTGTTTTTGTATTTTGTTATTTCTTTTCATTTGTAAATAAAGCATAATTTGTATCTCAGAAAATACGATCATGTGTCGAGCTATAGGTCTGAGCTCAAATGGATCTCTATTCGCCAAAGGAGAACCACGCTTTTCTCCCTTCTCAACTCTCCCACTCCTCCTTCTTATCTTGTGTCTCACTTCCAATATCTATGTTCTACACACAGTAAGAATCTGCGTTCTTCTAACAATCTTGTCCTACTCTGTCCTTCTCATACTTCTGACTTGGTTCATTCTTCCTTTCATATTCAGTCCATTCTTCTTTGGAATGCGCTTCCGCTTGATATCAGAACGGCCACCAGTCGGTATGCATTTAAGCGGAAATTGCGGAGCTATTTTCAAAATAAATAGAGTAGAGTCATCTCAACACCTCTCTCCCTTGTATTCGTATATAATATATTTATATAAATGTATAAGTAATATAGGTATATATTATAGTCGATATGTATATATGTGTATGTAATTTTAACTTATTTATGTACTGTTGTACCTATTTTAGTTGTAATGCATTATGATTTATGATATATTTTTTAATGAAATTTTTCTTTGTTCTTCTCAAACAGAGCACCTGCCATCTTATCTCTTCACCACCCTTGGTTGACTGGTAGAGAATGCCTAAGGCATTAAGTCCGCCTTTGTAACTTTAGTGTGAAAAGTTTAAATAAATAAATAAAGCATCGGAAAGTGAGTTATAAAACCTCAATTAATCTGATAATAATGGAACCACACTACTTTCAAAGCTTTGATTAAAATAAAATACGCGCCATTAAAAGGAAAAACTATCTTATTGATTGATTTTATTATTGAGTGATTTTATTATTCAAAGGAACTACAGCGTCAAATAAAATGAGTTGATTATCTCATTTTTCAAAACCTAGTTTAGGTACTTCCCGTTCAGGAAAAGATTCGAAAATTTATATAATTTATTTAATTAGTTTAGGGAACTATTTAAAAATATTAACATCATGACGGTAGCTGGTCAATATATCTATGAAAACATCATGTACGTAAGGAAAAATCTGAATCTTTTCAGCAAAATAGGTGAAAGGCACTATTATAATACTAGAAATAGGGACCAATTAATTCAACCTGGTTTAAGGCTGATTTTAGAGTCACGCTGACCGCACGCTGACCTTCGGCGCTGACAGTGAAAATCAGATGTCAGCGCTGAGCGGTTGGCGTAATTTCAAAGAATACTAAACATTACAACTTTTACTATGGGACCAAACCTGAAATCGCGAAAAAAAAAAATCTGCTGTTCCATACATTTAGACGAATTTTGCGAACATAAATGTAGGGAACAGCTGATTTTTTTTCGCGATTTCAGGTTTGTCCCCATAATAAAAGTTGTTCATAATGATGAGTAAAGTCACGTGTTTAAGTATCGGTCACTAATTACCAGTAACCCTATATACATTGTCTTGTCAGCGCCAACGACGGTTAGCGTGAGACTAAAATCAGCCTCAGACTGGCTAAAGTAGACTCATCCTTCATGGGGTACTGTTTAAAATGTTACAAAAAAATACCTTGCCATATACTGGAACTAAATGAAACAAATTTAAATCTTGTATAAAACGCACACTATGCTGCCAAGCATATTATAAGTTGGGGGATTACATCGCTGACAAAAATGCTTGGCTCAACGCTGGTCCAGCTCCACTAGGGCGCATAAACTAGTTTATTAGCATCGAAAATATTGTTGGAGCTGCTGAAGGTTGCAAATACTATCTTTGCATTGTATAAATTCAATCTCTTAGAATTGTATAATTGCATAGCACATGTGTGAGCACTGTGACCATTTTACAAAACTACTTTAGGGGGACTGAGGGTATGAGGAACAGGGTGTAAAGTTCACTCATCCACCATAGAAAAGGGAGGATCCTCCGGCCAGACGGGTATTATGTATGGCGGGCAACTGCCCGTAAGTTGATTTCGGATAGTCTTATCTATGTTTTTCGCTCGGTAAACTCTAACTGCGCGATGCAGGAATTATGTGACGTCAGGTCTTTGCTGCGCAGTTCGTATGTGGCGGTGTAACCGCTACACTACCATTTACTGGATATGTCTTTCATTGACTCGAATGAGCCCTGATGGCTGAGAGTATGTCATACTCACTTAAATGTCTCGCTGGCGGTGGCGTGTGTTGGATCATTAAGTTCCCTTCAAAATGGTTGACCTAAATGGTGCTGATCCATGCGTCATGTTCGTGAATGGGCACCGTCAGTAGGGACTGGTCATCTCTTAGCTGCCATGGCTTATTTTAATTTTTGAATTGTTCTTATCTTTGTATTACGGACGCTTTAACGTGCACGTCTTTCTACATTGTTCTCACATGTTTAATTTCAACATGAATGATGTACCCAATAGTTTGTAAAATATTTTAATTTAAAAGAGTGTCCGTTTAGTTTCTTGCCCGTTCTTCTCCATAGGAACCTTCTACGCTTTGGAATGGGCTAAACTAGCTTCATCTTTCTGACTGACCGACCCATTGACAATTCAAAAGTTCCTGTAATTGTTTTATTTGAAATAAATGCTTTGAGTTTGAATTACTTAGTTAGGTACTTATACCTATCACATAAAAATATTAGTTTTTGCGATTAATAACTTACATTTGCAGTTAAAGCTCCAACTGTGATGTAAGATTAAGAATAATTTATTTACTAGTCCAAAAACTGGAAAATGTTCTTAACTAAGTTTTTAGACCTTTGTATCGTGCATATGCGTATGAAGTTTCACTAAAATCGGTTCAGTCATTTCAAAAAACAAGGGCTTGAATTTTTGTATGAAATGCCGTACGACGTAAACACTCTTAAAGGAAGAAGGAAATGAAATGAAATGAAATGAAATTGTTTATTCTGTAAATAGGATATTGGAATCACTTTTACACGTCATATTAAAATGTATGTTAAAAATTTGCTAGATGAGTTCGGCGTTTCCTATCTGACTACTCTGAGAAGAAAGGCCGAAACAAACTCAGAGGTCACAGTCTCTTTTAAAGTCCAGACATAATCTTGGTCAGGCCATATGAGGACCATGTAGACTAATGTCTGAAATGGTCTTTTGAGGAAAGAACCATACAGCTTTGAGTGGACCTGTCCAGTCAGTGCAAGCATTTGTCAGTAATCGCGGAGTTCAACTCTGAACTTAAGGAGCTCAACACGACGAACAGTACCAAAGAAAGGACATTTGGGTAGGCCGCATAAACTACTCAAACTGCCAGACCATCATTAAATTAAAACTAACTGAGAAAGAAAAGAAAATAGAGAAGAGAAAAAAAAAAATATCCACATAGTCCTCACATTCACAATAATTAAAATAATATAATACTTTACAAAGTAATCATGTCATTTTGTATGTAATATTCAACAATGTCAATGTTTATATAAAACTGGTATAATTTGATGATTTTACTGAATAATTATAATGTCAATTTTCAAGGTTTTATTACAAGGTTTAGCAGAGAAGGACGTGTAAGATACGTTTTCAGAGCAGGCTTTGGTAGTCAGGTCTGTTTTTAATGGATTTGTGTGCATGCAGTGCTGCACTAAGTAGACATATATAGTTGACGTACCTACTCGAAGAACCGGAAATTCCTTGTAAAGCAGATCTGTCGGGAACCTGAAGGGCTTTCGAAGCATCACTTTGATTACGGCGCTTTGAGGTCTTTCTATTTAAAAAAATGTGTTTTTCCTGGCTATGTCCCTGACGGAGATTCCATACCTACTGGAGTACTGATAAGTAAGGTAATATAGCTGGTACTTCTGTGGTTGAGGATTCCGGGTGAAGCTCGTTTCCACCTTTGGCCTGATCTTCACTTACCATCAGGTGAGATGCAGGCCAAAAACCTTAGTGGTAAAAAAAATGTATCATCGGCAATCTTTTAAATCAAAATATTGGTTCCATCATTCATGTTGAAATTATACATGTGAGAACGATGTAGAAAAACATGCACTAATCGTTTACCAACCTCCTTACTATAAGATAACACAACCCCAATTTCCTCTCGATTAACTTCAAGTAATTCGGAATGCATCTAGAACCTGTGTCGATTGCGGCGATCAATCGTGGCAGCAGACAGTGACGTAATGGTTCAGTAGACGACATTATGTTAACACACGTCCGACTCTGTCCAATTAGAGAGATGTAGTGGCTGCAGTGACAAGATGACTTATAAAAGCACGATCATTTTAAAGTACTTAAGGCGCAGTGGTTAAGGCGTCGCCTCTCGCAAGAGGTTGTGGGTTCAAATCAGCGGAAGTACCAACCAGAAAACTCAGAAAGTATATATGAATTGAACAAGTCTTGGACATTACTGACACGGTGAAGGAAAACAACGTGAAGAAACCTGGACTTGGACTATAAGCCTAAAATCGCCAACCCGTCTTGAGCAAGAGTGGTGATCATTGCTCGTGTCTTCTCTTTAGGAGAAGAGGCCTTTGTCCTGCAGTGGGTAAGTAAGTACCTAGTAGAGCAGTGGGGGCCTAGTTGTATCGGCCGCGACTTACGAGTTTAGATCGTAGGTTCGAATCGCTTTACTTTGTGTAAATTATTCTATCACCACTGCTCTCAAAACGGGGAAGTCGTGAGGAAACCGGCATGTCTTAGAACCAAAAATTCGAAGACAGGTGACATCTACCAACCCGCACTGGGCCAGTGTAGTGGATCACGACCCACACCATCTCGCCGAGGAGGCATGTGTTCCAGCAGTGGGAATATTGTAGACTGATTATACTAGAGTTCGTCTGGGGAAGTACTTCCACTCACCTATTTCTAGCTGCCGCCAATCAACGTTGCTATGACATGTACTACCACATTGAAAGGTATGGGTGCCAGTGTAATGAAGGCTATCGCTTATGAATTCGCCGCTAGAGGCGCTAGTGTACCTTGAGGTCTCCGAAATGTCCAATGTCACTGAACGTTCACTGTTTGCTGGATTTTCTATCGGGAATTACTTATTATTCATAATTTTTGTAGAGATTATGCCATTCCTGATAAATTATGGCTTTAGATTTAAAATAACAATTAAGGATCTAAATTGGAAGCACTTGGAAGAAGAATAATATTTGTCTGTTTCATGCTTGCCAATTTTAGGAACATTTTGTACTAGGCGATCAGACTTATCAGGAACTTCTTTTTGTTGCCAACGCACACGCAATAATGTTGACAATAGGCAGCGGGGACCAACGGCTCTGGATATGTAAGTGGGTATGTCACCCATCCCCGAACTGACCACTGTAAGCTGTTATTATTTAGGCAATGTGCGCAGCAAAAATTTAAACTGTCACGTTGACCTGCTCTGCTCTTCCAACCCTGGACTGCCCTGGACTGCCCTAAAAATGGTAATGGTAAAACCTGGACAACAGTTACCTACAATCTCCAGCACCATAAATGCGTAACACACAATCAATCATCCGTTTCATTTTGACAATTCAACAACATTCATTGCGTTATTTATGTTGTTAAGAACGCGGCGACCTTTGAATTATCCATACAAACGTAATACCTAAATCATTTCCAATTCGAGCATATTTCCACCAAATAAATTTGATATTCGGATTGAGACAATAATTATCTAGGCTTCCAATTCTTTTTTTTTTCAAAAACCTACCTCTACATGAAGTTTAAGCGAATTGCATTTCGTACATTTTTACAGCGTAAATGACTTGTTTTCATATTGTGTTTTCTTTATTATAAACAACAATATTTGTAATATTGTTTCATCACAAGCATAGCTTATATTATCAAGTTACAAATTATAGAAAAAAAATTGGAAAAACATTAAGTTTTCATTCATCATTTTTGGTATTACGGAACACATCCAAATTTCTCATAATTTCAGATAGCTAGTAGTGCTATCGCGTCAAGCAATAATTGTCAATGTGTGTGTGCTCCCTGTAGGTGTTTATCGCTCCGACAGGCACAAGGCACACTAACGCAACGTGCTTGGTTGGAGTTCGTTCATAGTATTTTTTGTCAACTTTAGACGATTAGGTACTTTACAGTGTGCTGTACCTGTACGCGCGTACTTATTTGTTTGCTAAATTGTATTGTATGTAATATTTCTGACACTCCTCTTGACTTGACCTATTTTTAACCGACTTCAAAAAAAGGAGGAGGTTCTCAGTTCGTCCGATTTATTTTTAAATGTTTGTTCCCGGAATACTCGAAGACGGCCGGACCGATTTAGAAAATTATTTTTTTGTCAGAAAGGGTATACTTCACAGGTGGTCCCATTGTCATCAAGTCAGGATTGGATGATGGAATCCTGGAGAAGTCGAGGGAACTCTTGAAATATTACAGGCGCACCTATAGCGATTTAGGTATTTTTTATAGTCACTCTTGAATTTGATCTCGGAAAGCACCATTTAGTGAAGTGGAAGTGATGATGAAGACCACAGATGGCCACCGGAACTTATCAATAATACGTATTTCACGGGTTGCGATTAGAGAAGATTACTTTAATATGGTTGCCAAGCCATTTATGCCCGTCACAATACATAGGGTGAAGTGGAGCTAATGGTGAAGTACCAGGAGAACTCCTCAACAATGAACGTCCCTGCATCGGGAAAAGCAATATTTTGTAAAAGGTGATGAGCAGTTGACATTAGGCTATTGTAACTTAGATAAATTACAAACCGACCCACTAAAAAGGAAGAAATAAAAACTTTTTCACTCCTCTTGCTCAAAAAATCCGTCATTGTAGCGTACCAAAGCGGAGATAAAATAGCATATTATCATCCTCTAGGGGAAAAAGTTTTTTTTTTTAATTTTTGTCTGTTTCCAACGAGCCTACCACCCATAAACGAAAAAGTCTTTGTTTGATCTATATATATTATATAAAAAAGAATCCCTATTTCCTTGATCACGGCATCACGCGTGAACGGCTGGACCAATTTCGCTAATTCTTTTTACCCGACTGCCCCAGAAGGAGGGTATTACCCGACTGCCCCAGAAGGAGGGTATTACCAGACTGCCCCAGAAGGAGGGTAATGTTTTTCGAGAGTATGTATGTATGTATGTATGTATGTATGTCTATTTCTTTGGCACGCTCTGTAGCCTAAACGGCTTGATGGATTTTGACATATGAGGTGTCGTAGATTCGTCTTAATTGTAGAAGTGTCATAGGCTATATAATATTTTTATATTGCATCTGCAAATACAAAAAAAAAGGGACGGGAAGGTTTAAAAAAAAAATTATAACAATATTGGTATCAAATAAAAGCTAGTAACGAGTCAATGCCAAATTTTGATTTTTATTAATAAAACTAAAAAGCTTGAAATAAAGAAAATTATTCAAAAAACAAAAAACCCGACTGCAAAAACACATAACTGAAAAGAGAAAAACAAGCATTATAATCTATAGAATTTTGGTATCACAGGCGGGGCAAACAAAACTTACACCATACGTATATCCGGTTATTAGTTTGCCCCGCCTGCGATACCAAAATTCTATAGATATAATGCTTGTTTTTCTCTTTTCAGTTAGGTGTTTTTGCAGTCGGGTTTTTTGTTTTTTGAATAATTTTCTTTATTTTGTTGTGTTTGTTATCTAGTAAGGAGATGGTTCTTAGGATAGGTTGGTGAAAGTAGGGTAGGTAGGTAGGTAGGTAGGTAGGTATGCAAGTAGGTAGGTATGTATCTTGGTAAAGTGGGTATGTAGGTAAGGTAGGTAGGTATGTATGTATGTATGTAGGTAAGTAGGTACCTACCTACTTACCTACATACATACATACATACATACCTACCTACCTTCCTACTTACCTACCTAGGTAGGTAGGTATGTATGTAGGTATGTGTAATTAGGGTAGGTAGGCAAACCGTAGATGAGTGCATACCCGTGCGAAGCCAGGGCGGGCAGCTAGTTACTACTATTATTCGATAGGTACCTACTTACGTGTCTAAAGAGCCTCAGCTATGGCCTCAGCGAGTATTTTGTAGTTTGTAAGTTACACAATTGACATAAAGTTCATTATGCTTTGACCCAATTTCGTGCCAAAAACTCGCTTCCATTCCGTTCTGCGCCAACGAGGTGAGTTCTGGTGAGTATTGGCCGAGACGGTATAAGCTAGTTGCTCTCCGTACGCGACGAAGCCATAGCCACCACCAAGTTGTAGTATTGTAAGTACCTACCTATCATAACGCGGTTGTACGAAGTTTTGTCATGTCATGTCACTGTTCCTTTTCTTTACTTATGTGACCGAGCGGGCGTAATTATTGTCTCAAGGACACTATTGAAAACACTGCTCGCTCTAAATTGAGTTCGCAATGTATTTGCCAAACATGTAAACAAACACGAGTTTTCCACTTAGACGAATATGAACTTTATGCTAGTGTAAATAAAGTTGATTTTAGACTGACTGGTAATGTTGAAAAAGTCATAAAAAAAATATGAAGTTGTAGCGCAAACTGAACCTTATGTGTAGTCCATTACAGTTATTTTTCCAAAAACTCGTGTTTGTTTAGATGTTTGGCAAATGAACTGCGAACGCAGATTTTTATTTGTCGGTGCAGCAGCGGTGCGACATCAGTATGTTCGGATGATAAAAATATAGGTACCGCCACCACGTGTCGCTTGCACTTACGCACATGTCGGTAAAAAATTATGCAGAGCTGCTTGTGCCGTCGTCGCAAAATAATGTCGAGTTCGCCCAGGTTCGCACCGCACGGGCTGTTATTTTCCGCGGGATTTTTTTTTCGCACACTGAATTTTCAACGGGTTTTTTTTCAACTCGCTAGGACGAGAGTGTCCCAGCGCGTTGGATTCTCAACGCTCGGCTCAACACGGAGAGTTTAAAATCCAGTGCGAGACCACCAATAAGAAGTGGAGACCACTCTAAAGGAAATAAATAAACACAAACAGACTTAAAATAAATAATGACAATAATAATACTCGTAGATACTTATCCCAATAATTTATATTTACGCGACGTGCGTATGACTACTCTAGCGTCGTCCGTCGGTCCGCCGATTTACCCACAAGTCCATGCTCGATAACGAAGTATAGGTACCTACACTTCGCGTCAAATAACTTTGGCCGCTCTGAAGTTAGGTTGCGCATGCGTACCTACTGGCATGCGCGCTACAGATTGACTACTCCGCAGTCATATAGAGTCTACTTCAGAGCGGCAAAGTTATTTGACGCGAACTGTTGGTACCTACCTACCTTATTTGTATGACGTATCTACTAGCTAGGTTTTCTCTACAAGGCCTTCTATCTTGAGATTAGTCGAGATATCCTAAAATATTGAGACATCGGCATGGTAAAGAAATTTCCAAAAAACGCATTACTAGTCTGTACATTCACTAGCGATTCCCCAAATTAGTCAACAAAAATAAAGCAAATAATGAACATACCTAATTATTACTCATAATAAGTATTTATGCTGTCGACTCGCTATGAATGAATGGCATACAGTACCTACATCTAGTATTATCCGCTCACACACACTGCGAAGCGCACCCGTAATCTGTGGCCCCGCCTTCTTTTGTCGAACAGAGATAGCGATATTCCAAACGCATTTTGCTCACGTCTCGAGTTTGCATTTCGTGCCGTAGTACGTCGGCCTCTTAAGCAGACAAATTTTTAGAACAAATGAAGCAATGAACTAGCAAAAATGATTCAGAATATGGTTGTTCGTGTGTTACGTAATAAAGGTGCAATTCCGGGAAATTGTGAAACGATGTGGATAGCCAGTTCGTCAATTAAATATCCAATGGTCAAGATCAATATATAAACAACTACATACATATATCTATCTTTCTCAAGTAACTTTCACATTTAAAGCAATTTTCATTAAACATAAAGAAACACTCAAGCATTAAATTTCTTGTTTCCTTTGTAGAAAAAGGTATTTTCTCATTCATCGGAAACTCAAACAGCTTTGTAACTAATTACTGCAATACATTAGCAATGTGAATAAAATGGTTCAAATTTTATTTCGTTGTTGATCTGGAAAATGTGGACGGTGAGTATATTAATCTACCTAATTCAGGATATAAGAGTCGATTTTTAATCGTCAAATAATCTCCCACTGGGATATAACATTCTATTTTCTAGGGTTCCGTAGCCAAATGGCAAAAACGGAACCCTTATAATTTCATTATGACCGGATGTCACACAGCTATTTTACTCAGAGACTATGTGCACTATATGGATTAAAATTGGAAAGAAGGTGAATTCTGTGCACCGCTCAACAATGGTGTAGAATGATTACGATAAAAATAATTAGTGGCACTCCCCATACATTTATCAAAGGGATGAAAAGTAAATCAATGTACATTAGCATGACTGTATTGTTGGATCCCATAATTAAAAAGATTTTGATGTTTCTAAGTGGCTTTGTCATTAATAGTATATTATGCAACTAATGAATAAAGGACGGATTTAAAGCGAGGGCCATAGATGAATCACGATCAAGTGAAGGATTCTAACGACTGAATCACGACCGTAGGGAGTGATTCATGATGATTGAATCACGAGCGCAGCGAGTGATTCAAGTGTTAGAATCCTGAGCGACGCGAGTGATTCATGGCCCTCGATATAAATCCGTTTTATTCAAGAGTTGCATACTATACTTTATACCATGACTACGAGAAAAAGAAAGATTTAAGCGCAAAAAGGACATTTAATAAAAGGTTAACACGTTCAGTGTCGGGAGCCCTCCTAGAGGGTTCACCTACTTGGATATGAGATGTCGGGAGCCCTCGCGGAGGGCTCATTTTAAATGTAGACATTCAGTGTCGGGAGCCCTCCTGGAGGGTTCACCTACTTGGATATGGGATTTCGGGAGCCCTCGCGGAGGGCTCATTTTAAATGTAGACATTCAGGGTCGGGAGCCCTCCTAGAGGGTTCACCCACTTGGATATGGGATGTCGGAAGCCCTCGCGGAGGGCTCATTTTAAATGTAGACATTCAGTGTCGGGAGCCCTCCTGGAGGGTTCACCTACTTGGATATGGGATTTCGGGAGCCCTCACGGAGGGCTCATTTTAAATGTAGACATTCAGGGTCGGGAGCCCTCCTAGAGGGTTCACCCACTTGGATATGGGATGTCGGGAGCCCTCGCGGAGGGCTCATTTTAAATGTAGACATTCAGTATCGGGAGCCCTCCTGGAGGGTTCACCTACTTGGATATGGGATTTCGGGAGCCCTCGCGGAGGGCTCATTTTAAATGTAGACGTTCAGTGTCGGGAGCCCTCCTGGAGGGTTCACCTACTTGGATATGGAATGCCGGGAACCCTCGCGGAGAGCTCATTTTAAATGTAGACGTTCAGTGTCGGGAGCCCTCCTGGAGGGTTTACCTACTTGGATATGGAATGCCGGGAACCCTCGCGGAGAGCTCATTTTAAATGTAGACGTTCAGTGTCGGGAGCCCTCCTGGAGGGTTCACCTACTTGGGTATGGGATGCCGGGAGCCCTCGTGGACGTTGGAAGTGAAACCTCCCGGAGGTTTCACTTCCAACTACGAATAATAAAAGTCATAGACTTTTATGGCGGAATGATGAGTTATGAGTTCTATGAAAATGGGTGGAGTCGAAAGTGTTAAGGAGGTTGTATAGCATTGAGATAGAGGTCGAATACATTGGTGTGTTCTAAATTCAAACACCAAAATAGTGATTAAAAGAGCTTTTTATTCACTGTTTTCAGTGAATAAAATAAGCTTTTTAGAGGGGGAATGGTATAAAGTCAATAGTTTTTGAGTTATGGGACGTTTCCGGTTACAATCGCAGAAATAACTTAATTTTTCATAGTTTTTTTATTTATTTAACTGCCTTTTTGGTATAGTGGTTAGACCACCTGTCTCAGTCCCAGAAGTCCCACTTTTTATTCCCAGTGGGGGCAAAATTTTCTGCTCGGTTAGGTTGGTGGTAGGACTTGTTCTAAGTCCGGTTGGCTAGCTACTACCATCTTATCTTAGTCTGTCACCACAAAAACAATGTGTTGCGGGCTTTCGGCCATAGAAATATAAATAACTTCTTTCTTATATCTATGGTTTCGGCAGTTAGAGATAAAACAGCCAGTTCCTCTGTGGTTGAGGATTCTGGGTGAAACTCACTTCCACCTTCGGCCTGATCATTACTTACTATCAGGTGAGATACAGGGCAAGAACTTGCAAGTCATGGATACAATAAAAATAAAGTAATTACTGTGACATTTTGTGGCCGAGAAAATCACAACCGTGCATGCTTAAATATTCATCCCGACTACGGAACCCTTCACTGTGCGTGGTCCGACACGCACTTGACTAGTTTATAATTCTAAAATTCAGATATTTATAATTTATATTAAGTTATACTTATAATCACAGCTGAATGACTCAGACAGCATAGGCATTGTAGCCCAAAAACTCCGAAATCTATTCAAAAGATTATAAACGCCCAAAATATTCGCTCCAAAGATTCCAATAATACTTATAATGAGACGATATACTCCCAGGTGCAGTAATAATACAGTGGTGGAGGTTATTTAAGTATTAATTGAACACCTGTTGACATTCCAGGCCGTGATAATATAGTAGGGACCTTGTGACCTTTGCCCGGCTATTTAGAATAGCTATATTCACGCGTATGTGGATTTATGAATACTACTGCTACGGAAACTAAAATAAAGATTAGCCACGAAGAAATTCAGGTATTGTTTATCTCCGTGGGATTATATACATATATAAAGTCACGCCCTCTGCCGTTGGGGGTAGGCAGAAACTACAGCACGCCACCTGCTTCGATTATTACATACACTTTTTGCTTCGTTTACGTTCATACATCTAGTCATACACGCACACCGGTTGCGAGTACTACGCACCTGACCTTTTTGCAGGACATCACCAATAAGGTCACTAGGTATCGTTATGTCCTAGGACGTCCCCTCCTGACGTTGGACTCTATCTTTGAAAATGAAGACAATTCAACTGTCTGCAAATCTGCAAAGCGGCGGATGTGTGCAAATCATCTTGTCCTTGGGACAAGACGATACGCACACATCCGCCGCGAAACTATAGCAGCGAAACCGCAGTAGTTCAATTCAACTGCAACATGACGTGAGCCAGTTGAATTGAACTACTGCGGTTTCGCTGCTATAGTTTCGCGGCGGATGGTGGTGGGATATAATATTCTATTTTCTAGGGTTCCGTAGCCAAATGGCAAAGACGGAACCCTTATAATTTCATTGTGACCAGATGTCACACAGCCATTGTAGGTACTCGGAGACTATGTGCACTATATCGATTAAAATTGCAAAGAAGGTGAATTCTGTGCACCGCTCAACAATGGTGTAGAATGATTACGATAAAAATAAACAAGTCGGAGAGCCCGTATTACTTCCACACATCACTTTATTCAACTCAATTATACAAGCTGGTTCATTTCCTTCTCAATTTTGCCATTCCATAATGATACTGCTACACAAAAAAGGTTCTATATATGAAATTGGCAACTATCGCCCCATCAGTTTGGTGTCTCATTTGTATAAAACGTTTATAAACGTAATTGAAAATCGTATATCAAGTCAACTTGACTCCCAACAGCCACCTGAACAAGCAGGATTCCGACGAGGTCTTTCCACTACTGACCACCTACAATCCCTCAACCAAATAATAGAGAAGTGCACAGAATTCAAAATCCCTCTATATCTAGCATTCGTTGACTACACCAAAGCGTTTGACAGCATTCACCATGATTCGTTATTTAAGGCAGTCCTGAATCAAAATATAGAAATCTCCTACGTAAATCTTCTGAAAACCATATACCGCAATAGTACAGCAGCTTTAAAAATTGACACCACAGGACCATCCTTCTCTATATACGGCACTCAAACCTGGTCTTTGACGGTTCAACAGAGGTCCAAGCTTGAGATTTGCCAGCGAGCAATGGAGCGCAGCATTCTTGGAGTCAGATTAACGGACCGTATTAGGAACACAGTGTTACGCTCCAAAACACAAATCGCCGACGTCACCCAAAAGGCGATCAAGCTTAAATGGGACTGGGCCGGACACGTCTGCCGCATGTCAAATGAATCATGGGCCAAATCTACCACCATGTGGGTCCCAGAAAAACGTCCGTCGACATCGAGGCAGACCCAGAAGAAGATGGCGAGACGAGCTTGACGCCTACAGACAGGACTGGTCCACACTGGCTCAAAACAGAGAGGAGTGGAAAGAAGAAAGGGAGGCCTTTGCCCTGCAGTGGGACAACATAGGCTAAAAATAAATAAATAATAAGGCTCTCGTCATATTCCGCTACTCGAGTTCCGCTACTCGAATTTCGCGTAGAAGAACATGACGCGAGCCTGTTGAATTAAACTGCTGCGGTTTCGCTGCTGCAAATCGTCTTGTTTGATTACATTGTGATTTCTGTCGTATTACCAAGAATAGCAGTCAGAATTCCATATCCTACCTGCCTCCAGGTAAGTCAAAATGTAGAAACGATCAAACCAAAGAAATAAGAAAGAAAAGCCCTTTTTCTGTATACTTTCCGCATGTAATCGACCACATTCGAAACTATCTATAACTTCGCCCCTTGCATGTTAAGTAGGAGTCTAAGCGACACAGAAAGTACGATACCGGTTGAATTTACCTACGATAATAAGTTATCGATCGATGCAACTTACGAGGCGAAGATGGGATCGTACATTTGCAAACCATATTGGAAACATTATTCTTTACATTCATAGTTCATACGTACGGTAAACATTGTATCAAAATGGCATAATTGTGACTTTTACACCCTGTTTACAAGTCACCTGGGGGCCGAGTCTAATAATTTACAAACGTCACAATGGTCTCTCGATGGTGAGTTTTTGACAGATTTTGTATGGCAAATCTGTCAAAAACTAACAATGGACAGACCATTGTGACGTCTGTAAATTAGTAGACTTGGCCCCCAGTTCCTAGTATATAGACTACATTTCTTTGGTCTTTGGTTATACTCGTATAATTTCATTTTAACTGTAGGTACAGGGATCTTATGGCATAATCAACCTATAATGTTCCCACTGCTGGGACGCAAGCCTCTATTGTGGGCCTAGTGTGCGTTGGTATGACAAATGTCGTAGGAAATGCCGGTTTTCTCACGATGTTTTAATAATAATATAATAATAACCATTTTATTTCAGAAGAATATTTCCACATGTTAGTAGATAGTAGTAGTACCTTAATAACTATAAGTATTAGTAACTATTAGAAACCATACAGGTTGGACAAATAATGGGCGAGCGGGCAATCAAATTTCCCCGCAATGACTGAATGAATGAATTCAGTAAACTGTTCGAGCCGTGTGGGTTTTTTTTTTAAATTTTTTTCTATTTCTCAGCTGTTGTTTAATGATGGTCTGGCAGTTTTGAGTAGTTGATGCGGCCTTCCCAAATGTCCTTTCTTTGGTATTGTTCGTCGAGTTGAGCTCCTTAAGTTCTGAGTTGAGCTCCAGGATTATTGACAAATGCTTGCACTGACTGGACAGGTCCACTCAAATCTGTGTGGTTCTTTCCTCAAAAGACCATTTCAGACACTAATCTACATGGTTCTCGTATGGCTTGACCAAGATTATGTCTGGACTTTAAAAGAGACTGCGACCTCTGAGTTTGTTTCGGCCATCAGTGTGCACATCAGCAAACATTCCCGACGCACTGCAGAAGCATTGTTTTGCTTCATCGTTTTGAGAGCAGTGGTGATGAAATTATTTACCCAGCCAAGCAAACTCAGTCTGCCAATTTTTTCAAGGTCGCCCTCGCCCGTCTCATACCTCTAGCGGACTAGCAGTCGCACGCGGACTGTAAAAAGATATCTAACGCATAATATTGGACAACGAATATCCTGTCGTAGTCTATCTTAGTTATCTTGAAACTTTACGGCTTGTTGTTGATATATTTTATCTGATTTACTGCACAAAGCTGCGCGGAAAAACCTTTTTCCTTAGTTGGTTGAGTTTCATACTTATTTACCTACTCAGCAGATTCTAGGCGTCTTCGGAGGTTATGATTAAAACGAATGGAAAACTTTCTGTAAGCCAATGAGACTCGTTTATAAATCCGCTTTTAAAAAATACAACCGAATCTCATAATTATCTTGTGCTCCATTTTTTATTTAAATTCTTCTTCTTCTTTTCGTGTGGTGAGTGACTAACCTGGTGTCAGAGTTTTAAAGCCACCCATGGGCCTCTGACTTGGCTTCACATGCCGTCGAGAAATATTTCTCAGGCATGCTGGTTTGACTTATTGCTGACTCGCCCGAATATGGTCGACTCACGATGTTTCCCTTCACCGTTTTTGAAGCAAGTGATTGAATCGCTTTGTGAATAATGACAGAAGACTAAAAGAAGTCATTGGACACCCTCTTCAGCATGCTGTCAAGAGTAGGCTGGTTTTTATAGCGTCATGTTGACTGTTCAATAATTATCATTTTTGTATTACAAAAATGATAATTATTGAACAGTCAACATGACGCTAATCACGAAATTGTTTTGACCAAGCAAGTTGTTGTTTGTTGTTTGTTTTTGTTTGTTGGAGTAATATGTAGAGATCTAGTCTCTACATATTACTCCAACAGAACCTTCATAAACCCTTTCACGAAAACATTTACGTAAAAAGTTACAACATTACTATAAAATTCCTGCCAACCATAAAGCAAGAACATAAGCTACTACGCCAGGAATTGTCAGAAGACATAAGTCAATACACGAGGTTGCAGTGCATCGGGTAAGTACTGTCTGCCAGTACCTATACTCGCCCGCCACAACGAACCAAGTGAGACGTGAAATTCGGCACTTTGAATTTACGATGCCTCCACACTGGTACTCTGACCTTTGCTTTATTTTATATTACGTGTAGGTACTATAAAATGGGGGGCTTTATTAGTTGGAAAACTGTAAAACATGCATGGAATGATGTTTTAAAGTACAGTCGGCAACTAATGTCTCTAGATGCTTGGTATTAATTATGAAAAACCGCTAAACGTTGTGCAGCTGTTTTAAATAACGGAGTTGTTTTGTAAAACAGCTAGCGGTTATGTAAAACAGCCGATTCGACAATAGGTATATTTGCGACATACACATTATATGAAATTGTTTCGATACGGCAATGCAACGCTAGCTGAAGTGGGTCGACCACATAATATTTTTCCAAAATACAGTAACATTTTCAATATCTTCGTACTTATTGATATTGTGGTCAAAAAGAAAATAAATAATTCCCATTGATATTTATTGCCGTTTCTTTACATTTAAAGTTTTATTGTACATTCTTTCATTTTGTAGATACTATTGAGAAATTCCCTACAGACTCTTTTATGTTACCTATTGGTATTACCTACCCACAAAATATGAATTGCGAATCTAATATATTTTTACAATAATAACACAGTGTTTTTGTTACGTTGAAAGACATTGATATTTATTTTTATTTTTCAGATAAAATGGAGAGCCAATTTGCTGGTTGTCTGGTCTCAAGTTTTAGAGCTACTCATTTATTTACAGTCTACTGAGAAACATAAACAGGCATATTACACACCTACACACTAAAATAATACGAATAAGTATAAAAACCTCAAATACTAGGTAAAGCAGTTTAACAGGTAAAATTACTTACTTATTTACGTATGCTTGAGTGGTCCTGAATAATAAGAAAAAAAAACCGACGGCACAGTTAAGGGTTCCGTAGTTGGGATAAATATTTACGCATGCACAGTTTTGATTTCTTTTCATACCGCAAAAATAAATTTGTATTTAATAGAAGGCATTTCTCTAAAAAAAATATGAAAAAAAGTTATTTCTGCGGTTCTAACCGAGAATATTGCATATCTCAAAAACGATCTACGAGGAACATTAACTTAGAAATATAATCTTTTTTATTATGGGATCCAACAATACCTCCATGCATTGATTTTATCCCTTGGTTATGTGTACCTATGAGGAGAGCCAATCTACTTAAGTTCACTACACCATTGTTTAGCGGTACACAGATGCACCTTCTTTCCAATTATCATCGATAAGTGGAAATAGTCTCCAAGTAAAATGGCTGTGACCTCCGGACGAACGGACAACGGGACATTGGCTACGGAACCCTAAAAGCATTTTTATTTCATAGAAGTACAGCCAGACATATTAAAACAAATTACAGGAACATCTAAAACATGACCTACAAAATCATCTTCTATATAAAATATTATTTTTATTTTTATTATTTAAAAGCTTACGATTGAGAAGCAAAGTATGAAACTCAAATACCTACATACGCTTCAGGCGCTATTTCATAAATGTATTTCCAAATACAGCAATAACATAACGTCGAATTTTCAAATGTAGATAATTTTTTTAATGGTTATAGGATGTTTTTGGAGTTTCCTCGCTTTTGTTGTGCATCAGGCCAGCACGGACTGCTAAGAAAAAAAGGGGCCTCCCTGACGCGCAGCACCAACAGCCTTCTCAATACCAACTATATTGGGAAGGGTTGATTGCCCGCAATTGCAATTGTAAATAATAATAATAATTAAGCGATACTCCTGGACACGGCTCGCATTGTCAGGAGGTTCCTCTCTCTGAAGCCCTGACCGCCGGTAGCTTGGACCCTGTTCCCGATACCGGTGGGCTACTATTTTTTATATTTTTAAATGTTTTTTTTATGATTTTTATAAAAATATTTAAAAATGTAATTAATAAGTAAGTAAAGGATAAAAATAATAATTAAATATTAAACCGCAGGGCAGCATGTGGTGAGCTGTTAGGCAGTAGTGACCCCACGGACCCTATCTCCCGGGAGAAATCTTGTTCCTCATCTCTGGCTTGCCTTTATTGGCCGGCTGGAGTGAACACTGCCGAGGAACAGAGCTCCCACCTCATTCTTGCCTTAATTGGCCGGCTTGAGTGGAGATTCGCAAGAGCAAACGTGCTCGGAGGAAGGAACCGAGACGGTTTTCGGGGGCCCATTATTGAGTGTGCAAGTCACCGCCTGCCATTTTATGTACCTACCTATAAAACATTAATCAGGCAAAGGCCATAGTCCTTCCATAGTTCCAGGTCACCAGTCAACTTAAGCCACCGAAACCCATAGTCCAATATGTTTGTTTCCATATCCTGCAATAGTCCTACACCAACCGGGGGTTGTCCTTGGATGCACTTGCATAATACATAAAGAGATAATCGTCGGTTGGTGCCTCATGTCATTAAAAACGTCTAACGGGCCTCTGCGAGTTGGCTTCAGCCCCTCGTACGCCTTCCAAAGGTCCGGGACCCCAGGGTCCCGAGAAATGTCAAGAGACGTCAAAATAATAATAATTAATTAATAATTTACTAAAGTAGTTATAAGTTACTATAGTGTATGCTAATGTAAGGAATGTTTAAATGATTAATTATAATTAACACAAGATTTTGCAGAACCGAAAACAGGTGACGTTTCAAATTATAAACTGTCTGATCATCGAGAAACTTAAAATATCCATCCATACATCACGCCTGTATTTCCCCGAAGGGTTAGGCAGAGGTGTAGGTATCTATAGTACGTACACCTAAATTTCGCCAGTTATGTTTTAAGTCCCATGTAATAGGGGGCGAGCCTATTGCCATGAACCGGTCACAAATCCAGACTCCGGGCTGCTACTGAGAAAGTCCTGATGGAAAACCCCAGTTACACTATGCCCGACTTGGGATTCGAACCCACTAGACCAGTGGTCGGCTAACCGCAGCTCTTTGGCCTATAGTACGCGACTCTGTATTTATGCAATGAGTGCGAGCGTAGATACGCGTGGCGGTCGAGGTTTCGGTCATTAAGCAAGATATCAAGTTTTATTCAAAATTCAAACTATATTTCAAAGATTAATTTCCAAAGTATTTTCTCCTTAAATTAACGGGATAACGAAAATTTACAATTTACTGTACAGTACGACTCAACTTAGATGTAGCATAGATTTCAAAATTTTCATTCATTCATTTCAATTTCACTAATGTATTTGGCTATAAGACTTCACAAGTTATTGCGTATTCGAAAGATCATGTTCACCTAAAGCAGTTATATAGATTGGTGATTTTGAAGACGCACTCAGTTCGGATGGTGATCGGTTTTACAAATTTTGCCGATGCTACATCTAAGTTGTATCGTACTGTACCTTTAAAAGTTTTCCAAGGTTAACTTATTAATAAGTAAGATGCCTTCATCATATTATCAGCCGATATGATGATGATGGTGGAGGCATCCTACTTCTTAGCCAGTTAATTTTAGGAACAGTTGTGGAGTGAAAGGGGATGGGAGTTTAAGGGTTTAAAACCACCACTGTGTATACTTGCGTAATAAAATATGCGAATTGAAGGCAGATTTAGTAAATTAATTAAACTAATATTACCTGCGCTAACCTCGTCGTCGTCTGTGGGGCAAGATACAAGCTATTTAAGTCTTAAGGTGAACCTGATTGTTCTGAGCAACATCTTATTAGCTGAGCTACAAACTACTGTATGGCCCATTGACACCTCAGCGAGCCCCGGTCCTCAAGCCACCTAAATTTATTCATTCATCTTTTCTTAAGGTTTTTCTTGAATAATCTTGCAGCTAAACAAGTTGAATTTTGCTGTTTAAATATTTTAGAAGAACGTGTTTTTTACCTTTTATTTAGATAAGCATCTAATAAAGTAAGTACTTACGTCAAGATCTCGAAAATTCTTCAGCAGCATTATCGTGACTGCCATCTGCAACAATCAGCCAAACTCTCCTTTATCCTCATCATCATCATTTCAGTTGACGGACGTCCACTGCTGGACATAGGCCTTCCCCAAGCACCGCCACTTCGATCGATGGTGTGGTTCCCGCGTCCAGCGGATTCCTGCGGCCTTTACAAGGTCATCGGTCCATCTAGTGGGAGGCCTTCCAAAGCTACGTGTTCCGGTAAGCGGTCGCCACTCCAGAACCTTTCGGCCCCAACGGCCATCTATTCTACGAGCAATGTGCCCTGCTCATTGCCACTTAAGTTTGGCAATTCTTCGGGCTATATCGGTTACCTTGGTTCTCCTGCGGATCTCTTCATTTCTGATTCGAACACGTAAGGAAACTCCAAGCGTAGCCCTCTCCATTGCCCTATGGGTGATTTATAGGTTTCTCTCCTTTATAAGGAAGTCTAATGACGCGATGAAAAAATGTAAATCTGAATCGTTTTGAAACAGATTGTTAATCCATTGCTTCATATGTTCGAAAATAAATTCTGCTCAACAAACGTGAAAACGCAATGAATGTTGTTAAACTGTCAAAATGAAACAGATTAGTCGGAATCATTTACGAAAATGTGTTGCGTAGTTATATAGCTGGTCACGATTCCCAGGTCGGGCTAAATGTTGTTAGGTTTTCCCGTCAGGAATTTCTCAGTACCAGCTCGGTATCAGGATGTGCGCCCGGTTGATGGCCATAGGCTCGCCTCCTAACTACATGCGACTTAAACATAACTAGCGAAATGCAGGTGTACCTACTGTATAAAGGTACACCTCTGCCTAACCCTTCGGGGAAAACGGGCGTGATGTTATATTCTGTTATGTTATAAATCAATCTTCCTAGCCTTTTCCCAACTATCTTGGGGTCGGCTTCCAGTCTTACCGGTTGCAGCTGAATACCAGTATTTTACATGGAGCGACTGCCCATCTGACCTCCACAACCCAGCAACTGGGCAATACGATACCCCTTGGTAAGACTGGTGTCAGACTTTCGGGCTTCTGACGACTCGTAACGACTGTCAAAGATCCACAAATGACAGCCGGGACCAACGGCTTAACGTGCTTTCCGAGGCACGGAGGAGTCTCGGTATGTGAAGATGGTCACCCATCCACTGACCAACCCTGGCAAGCGTAGCTTAACCTGATGGATCGATCCGTGCGGTTTGTTATTACTTAGCCACGAGCTCCTCTATATTATTCTGTTATGTTATGTTATGTAAAATTCACCAAATAATGACAGTTACGATTCATAAACAAAACAAGTACCTACCTATGATCTACAATTATTATAAGGTATGAGCCACAAAGGTGCGCATTTAACAACTCTTTTAAACTTGTATGCAGCAATATCCCACAAACAACATTTTTTACGGACTCTATTATGTCATAGCCGTTATATAAAAAATGAAAAAATCTTTATTGGTATATTCGCTGCCGTAGTTAACAAATGCCATAAAAATTTCATAGGTGACTCCCATGGAACGTAAATTGTGGGTGTTAATACACTCCGGACGACATCCTCGAGCTAACACGAGAGGCTATAAGGAAAATTTGTGACTACTTTAGTGTGATCATGTTTAACAAAGGTTTTTGTGTTTTGGAGGATGTTGCACTTGTTATAGTAGTAGCAGGTATCCTACCCCTACATAATGAGATAGGTATATCGGTAATGAAAATAAGCGTTTTATGTTGGTTCTTGATAGAGTCCGACAGAAATCCATTTTCAGCAATTTCCAGCGGAAGCATCCATTTTTTGCTATTTTCATTTTCGGGCGAAAAAAATATTACTTTCAGCTGTGGCTGAAAAATTTAATTTCGGGAAATGAATACTTAAGTACCTACTGACATTTAATTTATTCAGAGACATTCCATCGTTACAACAAATAAAATAATAACTATGAAATGCAGAAATATTGCTTTTTCTCGCATATCTAAATATCAGATTGTTTATAAATAGTTTATGCTCAAACATTTAAATTCTATGAATAGATTGACTCGGTACCTATTCATTTTATTTTTCTCAAACAAAAACCAAAATAAACCAAAATACACAAACAAAAAAAAAATGTTTTAGATTTTCGACAGACAACGTAAATCGGGCCGAATTTCGTACAACCGAAAAAAGATACGTTTTTTGTCGGACCTACAGTTCATGACTACAATAGGCGGTGCACTGAAGATAGATAAGTTAGATATTGCCCTACACACAGAACACAGAAGCCTAAGGCATTCAAATAACCAGAATTCATTGCAATAGCTCTAGGTAGGTAGGTACCTATATAATGTACTACTTCAAACATCAAAAATCTCACAAACGCTTAAGTATGAAAAGAAGATTTTGCAGAACATTTACCCATAAAATATGATAAGGCGAAGATTTCAGGCGTTTTGTACGACACTCATAATTCTGCCGCAAGCCGCAAGGAACTTGGAAGTACTTGGGGTACTTGGTAGGTGTACATACATTCTTTATTAAAATAATGTATTTATATTTATAAAATCAATGATTTTCTAAACTTACATCTACTTCAACCTAACTTGTATTACGCTGGTATTCAGCTGCATACGGTCAGACTAGAAGGAACCTTAACATAGTTGGGAAAAGGCTAGGCCAGTTGATCGATACTTCAATAAAATTACGGTCGTTGTCCCCAAAAAATTCATCATTTATTTCGTTTTATCGACTGCCCAGAGCTCTATGGCCTTTTCTGTCGAGTATTTGTGCCTGACAAATACCTACATTGGACACCGTCAGAACAGAACCTCCGACACAATCTGTTTGCGCAACTGTCATCCAAAACTGTAACCTGAGCTGAATCCATGTCTGTCGTATTTTATTTAGAGATGTTAAATGCCCTTCTGACTGCCAATCTTGAATGTAATGTGTTTGCGGATAACTAGAGTAAAATTATGCGTACCTATATTATGTCTAGTGTAGGTACTGTGAGAGAAAGTAGACTAGGGAGTCCACTATTCCATGTTAGATTAAAATTAAATTTTACGCAACATAATTATTGTCAACGTAATAATTGTTGACTGGGGAAAAATGAACTATTTAGTCCGTCAGACACATAATAAAAAAAAATTGGACACGTATTTTTTTGCTTTATCATATTAACAATGATTTAAATAAACGCATTAAAGTTGGGGAGTGCGGGCCCGCTAGGTACGTCACAATTAAGTATTCAGTATAAAATCTACAGGAGAGTGACGTCATGCCGCAGAGAGCAGGCTCGTGCTAAATAATAACAAGCCGCACGGGTCGATCCATCAGGTTAAGCTACGCTTGCCGGGATTGGTCAGTGGAGGGGTGACCATCTTTACATACCGAGACTCCTCCGTGCCTCGGAAAGCACGTTAAGCCGTTGGTCCCGGCTGTCATTCGTGGCAGTCGTTACGAAGTGTCAGAAGTCCGAAAGTCTAACAACAGTCTTACCAAGGGGTATCGTATTACCCAGTTACTGGGTTGTGGAAGTCAGACAGGCAGTCCCTCCATTTAAAATACTGGTATTCAGCTGCATCCGGTTAGACTGGAAGCCGAACCCAAGATAGTTGGAAAAAGGCTAGGAAGATTGATTTACGACTGCGGAGTTGCGTTAGCTAATTTAATTTGACCTGGTACATTAGAAAAAAGAATTACAAAGTTATCATTTGCAGTAAAAATCACATTAAACAGACAAATAGCGATAAAGCAGGTAATTTAGATAGGGGAATGGATACCTACAAATGTAAATAAATCTCGCGCTGGCTATAAATTATGGAGCCCATAGGCAACCCCGGCTGATGTGATATCGGCCACTTGACCACTGCTTTCTACAATATTTCGGGGTCATTATGGAAATAGCGGTTTTGGTCAAATAGTTGTCATATTGTTACTCGTCTGAAGTCGAAGATTTTTCATCAGCTCTCGATCTAGCTCTTAAACTATATTTTATAAATTGAACTCAAATAATATCTTCTGAACTAAGACCCGACTAAATATGTGACGTGGCGAAAAATTGCGACTAATTAGCGACAAAATTTGGGAGAAAACAGATCTTCGCTAGGTGCCCTAGCTTTTGAGATTCAATTTATTGGCCTAAGCTGGGGAGATGCTCCCCAGATCGGCCACCTTTAAACCCTTATAGGTAAGTTTTGAACCAGTGACCGACAAAATCTGATATTTGGCGACAAATTTCGATTAGCGAGAATTTTTTTGTGTTATTAAATTAAAATCCCTGATGGTGGCCATGCCAGTGTAAGTCACACTTGTTATTCTTCTCGTGGCTTCAAAAATCGTGTTCAGATGTAGTGTTCTCACACAATGTATCATTTCAACATGTATGATGATGTAGGTACCTATATTTTGATTTAAAAATGTTCATTAAGTTTCTTGCCCGTTCGCCTCCATATGAACTACCTACTACGAATGACAATGCAAAAGTGCCAGTATGTCATATTGGTTCAGGTATTTACCATAAATGCTTGCATTTTTAGCTTGTCAAGAGGTCTCATCTTGCTTGCTAATAATAACATTAATAACATACCTACCTACTGTGAAGTGTGCATGCGTCATCACTAGTCTTTTTTCCTAATCCAAAATAAATTGTGATCATGGCGCTATCTTTAAGTATAGTACCAATATCTCCGCGAATAGAGCATAGATTTTACTGTTTTCAGTCTTACAGACAAAAAAGAGAAAAGAGGAGAATAAAAGAGAGCTAGAGCTGGTGCCATTAAAACGACTACAATTTAGTCAACTCTCCCCTTTATTTATTAAAGGGAGAAAACCGAGGAATAAGAACATTTTTATACGTTTTTGGAATGAACGCCAATGACACAGTATAAGTTAGTAACAGTATTGCGTCTTCATAGCAAACGGCCGAAACGACGCGCTTTGATATTTCAGTGTATAGCGGTACCTACCTATAACCTACTACGCAACAGTCTCGAGTGCGCATCAGTTACGCACGCAAAGAAAGAATAATATTAACAGATCGTGAAACAAAATACATCGTTAGGGTTCCGCACCTCAAAAGGAAAAAACGGATCCCTTTGATCACTTCGTTGTCCGTCCGTCTGTCTGTCAGTCCGTCAATCTCAAGGCCCTTATTCTCAGGAACTCGTGGAGATTTATCAAGTTGAAATTAATATCAAATACGTAGGTCTGTGGTTCCTTTGAGCTCAAAAAAAACGGTTCGTCAACGTAATAAAAAATACGACCATTTAAGAGACATATTTTGACACTCACAAATAAATCAAAACCTACAGGGCCCCATTAGAATAAAGGAATAAGTCCGTAAACCGTTAATTTATACTTTTATAACTTCTTTTTGCGATTGCACAAAAAAAAACATACAATAAATAACATTTGCAGAAGGCCTAGTGCGAGTTTCATTATACGGCTGCCAATCGGAGCCCTCAAACGCGGTTGAGGCGTTTGATCGAGATGGTAAAATGAAACTCACACTAAGCCCTCAGTTGGAGAATTAACCGTGACGTATTAAGGTGTATGGGAGAACATGTTTTTCAAATACAAAGTGAAGTTTGGACTACGGAACCCTTCGTGTTTTGCGTGATCCGACACACACTTGGCTTTTATGTATGTATGACTGCTTCACGGCTGCGCCAAAAAGGTCCATTTCGGCATTAACACCAGACAGGTCTGTCTACACTCAGGTACCTCGCAAAATAAAACCATATTTGAAAGTGTACGTTACCCCAGCAAGAAAGTGTCTCCTAGAGTTATATGAGTAGAACGTATAATTTGTGCCTTATTTGCTGTAAATGTGCCCCCACATAAAAAATGTGTGCCCCCTGTCGTTTTGGAAAAAAACGGAAAAAACGATTCTTGCTGGGGTAACGTTTTTCTAGCAGGAAAATTCTAAACGAATGATCGGAGAGAGAAAAATTATGCATTGCCATAAAGCTTATTTGTGTGCCAAAATGTGCCCCCAAAAATAAAATCTGTGCCCCTTCAGGTTTTCGAGATATTGCATTTCCTGCTGGAGTAACGTTTTGATGAATCGTATATCTCTAAAACCATTGCATGTGCCCCTGTAGAATAAACATACACGAGTAGCTCTTAATGTGTGCCCCTTAGTGCCCCAATTAGATTTAAGAAAATATTTATAGTTTTCAAGTTATCGCGGTTTTATGAAAACCCAAAAAAACATCGCAGCGCTTAAATGAGACAAGGTATAAGTTCGCTGAAAACTGTATTCGGTCCTTCTTGACGCTAATAATAACCATACAAAGTTTCAAAACTTCACATGCATGCGTTTTTGAATAATCTTGCTAAAAGTTAAAACGATGGTGTCATAACTTTGACGGCAAAATACAAGGAACCGGCTCAATCCCAGATGTGTAGGTGTAAACCAAAATCTTGTGCCTTTAGTCAAAAATATATGGTGAAAATATTCAGCTTGGAATGTTTCGCATTAAGTAAATATTAACAAAAAACCAAAATATGTAAGCAACGGCTGGCTATCCGACCAAATATGAATGACTACTAAAAAGCGACGGATTCATACATATCGATGACCTTCTTTATTGGACGTATTATACCTAAGCTGTTGTCCGTACAGTCGCGTTCAAAAGTTTTGGGGCTAATTAAAATATATATTAAATGCACCTTGTGACTATAATGACACCACATCAGAATAATTTTTTGTTTTTGTTCCTACGCCTTTATGAACTTGGACGGTTGTATTGGTGATTTTGATGATTATAATTCTGTAACTACTTACGTCTTACAGCCGCGACTTACTGTTAATTTATCTAACCTACGGCTTATCAATAAATATATATATATATAAAGACAAATACGGGCTTTTTATTTATATACAAAAAAGAGCTACCTATTTTTAGTAGTTTTATTTTCATCATTTTCACATTCATCACACATTTCATGAACTATATTTTTTATTAAACATCGGGACCAATCAAATTTTTGGTCAAAGACCTGGCAAATGGCAAATATCTGGATGTATTTCTTTCGTTCATAAATAAATTACTGGATGTATTTTAATGAAATTTAGAATGGAGAAGATAGCTTTCCTTGGAATATAGCACTTAGGCTACTATTTATAATGTACCTACTTAATCATGTGTAAGGTCATAGAAGCAGCTAGTAGGATATAATCCAATAACAACTTTATTTTATTACTTATTACTTTTCTACTTCATTGTACTCAGGCACAACACGTGTGAACCGGTTAGTGAGTAAAGTAAAGAAGGTCATCGATATGTATGAATCCGTCGCTTTTTAGTAGTCATTCATATTTGGTCGGATAGCCAGCCGTTGCTTACATATTTGGTTTTTTGTTAATATTTACTTAATGCGAAACATTCCAGGCTGAATATTTTCACCATATATTTTTGACTAAAGGCACAAGATTTTGGTTTACACCTACACATCTGGGATTGAGCCGGTTCCTTGTATTTTGCCGTCAAAGTTATGACACCATCGTTATGACTTTTAGCAAGATTATTCAAAAACGCATGCATGTGAAGTTTTGAAACTTTGTATGGTTATTATTAGCGTCAAGAAGGACCGAATACAGTTTTCAGCGAACTTATACCTTGTCTCATTTAAGCGCTGCGATGTTTTTTTTGGGTTTTCATAAAACCGCGATAACTTGAAAACTATAAATATTTTCTTAAATCTAATTGGGGCACTAAGGGGCACACATTAAGAGCTACTCGTGTATGTTTATTCTACAGGGGCACATGCAATGGTTTTAGAGATATACGATTCATCAAAACGTTACTCCAGCAGGAAATGCAATATCTCGAAAACCTGAAGGGGCACAGATTTTATTTTTGGGGGCACATTTTGGCACACAAATAAGCTCTATGGCCATGCATAATTTTTCTCTCTCCGATCATTCGTTTAGAATTTTCCTGCTAGAAAAACGTTACCCCAGCAAGAATCGTTTTTTCCGTTTTTTTCCAAAACGACAGGGGGCACACATTTTTATGTGGGGGCACATTTACAGCAAATAAGGCACAAATTATACGTTCTACTCATATAACTCTAGGAGACACTTTCTTGCTGGGGTAACGTACACTATTTGAAGTAATATGGGTTGGTAAGTATCTACACAAGCGTCATACCATCACACTCTATACAAGGATGTCCGGTTATGATAATGATCTCTACTGAATATTGTCCCTTTTATGCCGACGGCTCCGGAGGAGCATATTCGTTATAGATCGGTCGTAGTCGGGCGGACGAGGCGCATCCAATTTTGCGTGAACATTATCTCTGTTGTTGCAGCAGCCCAGTCTCTCTCAAATTAAGGTCTATCTCTACAAAATACTGCCTAAAATATAATTAATATTTTGACAAGCGAAGTTTAATTAGAACTTTTAGTCCAAAGAATGATTCGTCGACATAAAGTTTGAAAGATTAGGATTTTAAAACTATGATACGAAACAGCGTTGGTAACAGAAATAATATGTGAGTTTGTAAAAAAAATGCGAGAAATGAATCGTATGGGGAAAGTTGAAATAGACCAATAAAACACGGCATAAAAATCCAATAAGGATCATAATTTATTAAAAAAATGATATATTACACTTTACAATTGACCGAACTCGTGTTAATGTGGCGCAGGTAACCCATAATATTCGATCATTTAAAATTTCGAGTATCACAGTTCTGTTTTATGTAATGATGCTATTTTTTCGATAAAGAACATCCAAAATAAACTACACTTTGGTACAAATGTCCACAAAATCGTGTAACACTGACGAACCGTGATGTAAGCGTATAGTTATTATGTTATGATAATAACACCATTCATGATGTTAATAAAACATTTAAAATTCCACTGGAGTCAATAATGCTAAAACTTTATACAAATGTCTTCATTAAATTCTTCAGGTCCATAAAATGTATTAGCATTCCTGGATACATTATTCTAATAATAATATTTAATATCTATCTCTGTTAGGTTTAGCTAGCCACATTAACAGTAGTAGTACCGATGCATATAAGCATCCTACACATACATTCCATTGGTAATAACTATTTTATAACATTCTAATAATATGTACAACTTTATTTACAACTTGAAACTCACGATTTTACTGCCACTTTGAATAAGACACATTGTGATAATAAAACCAAATTTTATATTGCTTCTTATACATCGCTATGTGTAAGACACAAAAAACAAAATGACAGGAAAACTGTAGTTCGGGCCGACACATATTCACGTTCCTTGGTCAACTTGTTACAAATCAGCAAGGCATGGCTGTAATGCAAGAGTTTACATAAAATGCTTTTGAAAAATTAATGAAAATATGATATGACATTTACTTATGAATGTTAAAATGTTATCTACTATGATAATTATTACAGGACAATTCTTATAAGATCCATACAGATTAGGTATTCTCAGTTTCTTACAAACAAAATGATTCGCATACAATATGCAATAACTATCGCTCAATAGTGATTCACACTATCGAACCTGTGAGATCATAAACATCGTATCTCGTGTTATTACTGTACACTGACAACATGACTACTTACCAGGCGGAATCGCAATAAATCATCAAATATGATTATTATAAGGTAGAGTAACAATAACAATCAGAATATCAACGTACACTGGCTTGGTACCATTAAATTAAACACAGAAATTAATATCATAACAGCACATGCTTGTGTCCATTGTCTTTAATCTACGTTTCGTGATTCCATCGAACTAAGTTCCCGACTCTGAACAGCAAATGTGGCCAGTCAATAAAATCACATTATATGTCCACAGAACTCTCACTTTTACTAGCTGTGGTTGTTAGCGTTACTGTACATCACTGAGTTGTTAACTCGCTTCATACTAATTGAGGCACTGCTTCCGTTTTTTTCTAGTCCTGCTAAAAAGTCTTCCAAAAGTTTGGCAAGAGTCTTACGCTTGAACCTTAACGATTCGTTTATAACTTCGCGTATTACTTCCTTTTTAACGTCCACACCACCTTGTAATAGTTTTAAACTTTCGAACAGTTTCGTGTAATCTGTAAACAAAAAGATAAGTTAGAATTCTTTTCGAGGTTATCGCAAAAAAAATTGATAGCGGTTTCATTTAGGTTATGTTTGAATTTGGTGCATGTACACTAACGATAAAAACTGATAGCGGTATCAACAACGAAACGACGCAGAAACATTGTATTTGTTTATTCAGGAAATACATTTTTATCTACGTTTTGTAATCGCAAAAATGTATTATCATAATAGACGAGAAGCCTTCTAAAAAGGTATTGAAACCTTAAAATTCGATATAACTGCAACTTTTTTTTTTTTTCGTGTAGTTAGTGACTAACCTTATGTCAGAGTTTTTATGCCCGTGGGTCTTTGACTTCACATGCCGCATGCCGTCGAGAAATATCTCTCAGGCATGCAGGTTTCCTCACGATCTTTACCTTCACCGTTTTTGAAGCAAGTGATAATTTTACAATACAGGAATCCGACAAGTCAGAGGTGCGTGCCTTGGGTTCGAACTTGAGACCTATGACTTGGCAGTCCAACGGTCACACCACTAACAAGGCTGTCACTGCTAAACTTTATAATTGCTCATCTTGGGAAATAACAAAACGCCTACTATTACAACGTGACGATATTATCGTGGACGTCCACGTCCACCTCACGGCGACGGCGGTGGCGGCGTCGTGTTAGAAAATACAGAAGCGCACAAAAGGTAAAAAAAAAATAAAAAAAAAATCGCGTTTACCTTTGCCGGGTCGTCGGACCGCGCGAAAGACCTCCGACCGTACATCTAGATTGTGCTTTCTTATGTCTGCAAGCTCTTTGCGCGTCAGCAGTGGCGGCATCGTCAACTGCGTTAGTTGTTTATCGTTCTGTAACAGATTTCTATGTTAGTAGTGACCTAGTCTAGTAAGGCCTTCTATTAGGTTTCATCATAAACTCATTTATGGTAATAATTCATTAAAAAAAATTAATTTTTATTTTTTTATTTTGACAATTTATTTCATTTTACAATTTGACAATTTTTTATTTGACATTTTATTTTTTATACGATTCTGTCATTTTTATAATTATTTGACAACAAGTTTACCTAATTATTATTTAATGAGTTTGTTGAATATTCAAATTTTATGCAATTTAATAACTGTTTTGAATTTATATTTACATCCTAATAATTATCAGCCAATCATTTTGATTTGATTGACTGTAGCAGAATGTTGTCGTGCGATCTCAATGTGTCGTGGTCACTATCCCAAACGAGGACGCTCTACTATGTAATCTGAGCAATAAATATTGTAGTGGCAAAGGAGTGGCGTCATGTCGCTGAAACGACGGCTATTTATAACAGTTGTAAGGACGGAAAAGACGTGCTGCGCCGATCCCAAAATATTTAGAATAAGGGCAGTTTTAATCTGACGGTAAATTAAGTTTTTTTTTTTTGTTGAGACTAACTCAATAGTCTGCAGCCCGTCCATTTGAAATGTTCTCTCTTGGTGGTTAAGGCGAAAGCGCCAGGGTAGTCTGCAAAATTCGAATTATCTTACGTGAATTATCTTCTGCAATTTGCAGGTCAGTATCAGGTTATATATTAATGAATAATAATCATTAAAATCATCTTGAGATAGTTGACTCTCTAAGTTCAAATTACCAATAGAATGGCTATTTCGTGAAATAATGATATCCGAGGCTAAGTCTAACAGCTCAGACTTGGATAGGTGTACCTTTCGTTTCCGCTTCCTGGAGCGCGCATTGGAGTAGTTCTCGGCGGCCACGCCCTGCAGGATGGCGTTGATCTGCAGCTCCTGCGAGTCGTGCGGCGGCGCGTGCGGCGGCGCGGGCGGCGCGGGCGGCGGGCTGGCGGGCGCGCGCACGGGCGACGGCGAGCGCGCCATCTTGCTGCCCATCGTCGTGTATGCGTCTGGAATCACAGAAAATGTTCAATACACAAATACCAAATGTCGTTGCTCTGGTATAGTTCGCGTCGTTGAATTACAGGATTACTGACAAATGCGTGCACCGACTGGACATTGCAGGTCCACTCAAATCTTGGTTTGGTTCTTGCCTCAAAAAAACCATGTCAGCTACGAATAATAAAAGTCTTCAGACACTAATCTACAAGATCCTCACATAACCTGACTAAGATTATGTCTGGACTTTTTAGTCCAGATACGCCCAGGTGATTTTTACCCGCGGCGATTTCTTTTTCGTGCCCTGGTTTTTACGCTCTACTTAGCGCCGAAAGTTGGCAATCCAATAATGTTTTTTTCAACGCGCTGGGACGAGCGTGTGTCCCAGCGTAGGTATTGCACTTTTGTAGGAACCAGCTGTTTTTTTTAAAATAACCAAAGAAAAATTTCTATGCTGGGGAGGGATCCAGAATCATGTATTGAATCCATGGTAACAGGTTGTGCGTCAGTCTTTGCCACCCTGTATAAGGAGGTAAGGAGTTATCCTCATCAAACAGAGAGGCTTTCCTGATCTCAACGCACATTGAACAGAGATTAAAGTAGGTTTTATGAACTGGTAAATATTTCCGCAGCGTATGAATTGACCATGTAATACAGACCTCCATTGAGGAAGGGTTTGACGACAGGCGGTAGGTTGGGAGGCGTGACGGTTGGGGGCGATGCAGGCGGCGATGCTGGGACGACAACCGGGCCGCCCGTGTCCACGTTTGGAGGTTCCTGTAATACAACATAATATTTAGAAAATAATATTTATTTATTTATTACAGCATGGAAGACTTACAGCTAAAAATAACAGTAAAAAAAGGAAACAATAGTCGACAGAAAGCCAATTACAAGTCTTCGCGTTTAGAAAATATAGGCATGTTTGTCATATAGTTTGACTGAAACCGCTGTTCGCAGTGCAGGCTGTTTATTCGTCAATGCTCACGGCGTCCCACCGTTCATTTCTCAACGCTGTCCTCCGTGTCGCTGCGCATTCCTAAGAGCCTGGCCACGACTTTGGGCGGCGCGGCAAGCGGCGTGATGTGGGAACTAAAAAGTTGCCGCTGCGGGCGGCGCGTCGTGGTATGTTTCATACATTTCTGTGCATTTGTTTTTATCGCTCGCCGCGCTGCTCACCGCTACTGCTGATAGCGGCAGGGTCGTGGCCAGGCCGTAAGGTGCGAAACAGCGGTGTCGGTCAAACTATAGTTATTGAATTTGGTTTTCTTAATAAAAAACACAGATGAATTTGTTACTAATTCTCTTTAGTGAGTTATTGCGTAAGAATTTAACTAGAATCGACTTCGACTTCTGTTTACATGTTCATCGGATGCTTTTGAAACAGACAGTGAATACAATGTTTTAGTTTTGTATAACATTGTATTCGCTGTATGTTTGTTTCCAAACAAAGGACGCGACGTACCTCAGGAGGCCTCCCCGACGGCAGCTCGGAGGGCGGCGGCGCGCGCGGCTCGCCCGGGCGGCGCGGCGGCGGGTCGCGCGGCGCGGGCGGCGCGGGCGGCGCGGGCGCGGGCGGCGGCTCGCTGGGCCGGCGCGCCACCACGTGCGGCGGCAGCGGGCCGGCGCGGCGCTTGGGCGGCAGCGCGCGCGGGCTGTCGGCGCCGCGCTTGCCGCCCGAGCCGCCGCCCGCGCCGCGCACGGCGCCCACCGGGTCCATGTCGGCCTCGTCTACCATCATGCGCTGGAATTGTACAATAAATACTGTTACTAAACATTGAACTTGACTATCTACTTAATATAATAATTATTTACTATGATACCAATTCCCAGTATAAAAATCACAGATACATCGATAGCACATTAAAATAACACTAAAATCATTAACACACCATACTTTGCAAATTAACCAAAAGTCGTAAAATTTATTACAACCATAAAATTGTAAAAAGCCACATCCAAAATCGTTGGGTCTATAAACATACAATTTCAAAATGTTGGTCACATTACCTTATCTATCTTGAAGGGGTTGCCAAACATGTGTTGTCGAACAGGCTGCGACTCAATCTCTCGTAGTTGCGGCGTCATTCGCTTGAGGTACTCTTGGTAGTTGCCCATCTGAGCGACCGGCATCGAATGCACGCTATCCTCGTCGACCAGGCGAGTATGCGCCAGAGAAGGTTGTAAGAAGTTCGCTCGCATTCGTACCACCTGGAAAGTAATTATTGGAAATGTTTAGTTATTGAATTCAGACACACATTGAAGACAATTTTTTAACTGCCTCGTTAGTCTAGGTTAGATTCCCGGATCGGGCAAAGTGTTATTTGAATTTTCCAGTAACAACCCGGAGTCTGGATTTGTGCCCGATTGATGGCAACAGGCTCGCTCCCTATCAAATGGGACTTAACACGTTCAGTGCCGGGAGCCCTCCTGAAACTCTCCAGGGTGAACCCTCACCTAGTCGCATATGGGATGCCGGGAGCCTTCACGGAGGGTTCGTTATAAATGTAGTTTTTTCTTAGTGAATACTCTGCATTATAAAACGTCAAAATAACAATCAAATCTGATGTATATTTTATCAAGATTGATTAGTATAATGCGTTGGTTTTAAAATCCAAGCATTTTAATTTTTTGTTCATGGTTAAAAAAAATCACAAAAAATTTGAAAGGTTAGAAGCTACGTATAGCGACAAGACGCCCTGAAAACACAGTTTTACTTCGTTTTACAGTGTTTTATAGCACGGTTTTAAACCTAATGCGGTTGACCGTCCGCGATGTTTAACTTTAGCGCAAACGTAATGCCGGCAACCCTCGGTTTACTTCCAATATGTATGGAAGTAAACCGGCGGCAATATGCATGGCGTATAAATTCTATGAAAAGTGGGTACAGTCGAAAATGTTAAACATAACTGGCGAAATGTGGGTGTACTGTAGGTACATCTCTGCCTAACCCTTCGGGGAATACAGGTGTGACCTCCAGTCACTGTTTCAACCTATTATAATGTTTGACAAACAACTTATACTCAGTCGTCTTTCACTCTCAATGTGTAATGAATTATGTAAACAATGGCTCACACTCTTGCCTTATTAGAATACAATGTGGTTATGGTATGTACAAAAATAATTCTGTATGTAAAATAGAATTTCATTTTGGAAACTTGCCAGACAATGCAGAAATACAACAATAAAAATTCTTTGTTTACATAATTTAAGTGCATTTTTAAAACCATAGAACAGGATATCTATACATTATGATAAATTAAAGTCGCTTTTCGTGTTTGTTGTTCTTCTAAACCACGCAACAGATTTTGACGAGGTTTTCACCATCGTTTAGAGAATTTATTCCGGAAGGTTTATGTGTATAATACGTTAATATAAAAGTTACGTAAAACTAAGAAATCTCGATGTTTTGTCAAGTCGTAAATACCGAAGCAGGAGCGGGTCGCTAGTTTATCATATTATAGTATATCACGCCCAAACACCACCCGCGTCGCATTATCCACACTAATATTATAAAGAGGAAAACTTTGTTTGTTTGGTTGTAATGAATAGGCTCAAAAACTACTGGACCGTTTTTAAAAATTCTTTCACCATTCGAAAGCTACATTATCCACGAGTAACATAGGCTAAATTTTATTTTGGAAAAAAATAGGGTTCCGTAAAATATTTGGGTTTTTCGGACACAAGGTGTAAAAAATCAACCAGAAAAGTTACTTATTTTGCGTACGCTGCCTAAACTATAAAAGATAGAACCATAAAATGTTCTAATTAATTGGAGATCTTATAAATATATACAAAAAAGTCCGCGACACACTATACCTATCTGTGTCGAGTGAGGCACAACAACCATTTTTTTATTTAAAAATCTTAATATTTTTTTTAACTACATTTAAACGCATTTATTTTACTCATGCTATTAATCCTTATCAAAATAAATTATTTCATCACTAAGAACAGTTTATGTAGATAATATTTGGTATTTAAAAGATTAAAATTGGACGTTTGGTTTTGAAGTTATGGCGAAATTAAAATATTACTATTTCTGCGTTGCGAAGTGAGCGTCACCAAAGCGGGGGTGCGCGTGCGGGAGGGGAGTTTAGATCTATGAGTAAGGTACCCGTCGCGCGGTCGGCTCCCTACGCAGCGGTCGTGCGCGAAGTCTAATCATTTTCGTTCGATTTTTATTAGACTTCATTCTTAAAACTACACCTACGCAAAAGTTCTTCTCAGAGCTAAACAACAGTTCTTCTCAGAGCTAATCAACAGTTCTTTTCAGGGCTACCCAACAGTTCTTTTCAGGACTAAAAAACATTTCTTTTCAGGACTAAACAACAGTTCTTTTCAGGGCTAAACAACAGTTCTTTTCAGAGCTAGAATATTACAGGCTATTAACATTTTCTTAAACATTTGAAAATGCCTAAGAGAGCCAGGTCCCAACTTTCTAACCATAGTTCTCAAGCACGCCAGCAAGAATACGTCGTATGGGAGAATCTTCACCTGAACGTTCACAACGCCTTGCTGAACAAAATCAGAGAAACTCTCAGGCTCGGGTTACACTTCGGGACTCCCGGCAGAAGTGAAAACTTAGTATTAATTACATTTAAATATTTTCATCATTAACAACTTTAACATCCTCATAAAGACAATCTATGCAGCCTGTGGATAATGATGATGTCGTTTGTCCATCTTTGGCGGCAAAACGGAGTGACGAATTGATGTTTTTTTTTAAGTGGAGATAGTTAATAGTTAAATAAAAGGATGGACAGTGACATGGGCTATTTACCGCCCAACGAAGTGGGTGTGGGTCAGCTAGTAATGAAATAAAGAACGAATGCTGAGAAACTTATTAAGAAAAAAAAGCAATAATGTGCAAATGTTTTATATCTGCTATCAAATGAGATCATAGCCAGATGGTGTGACGCTTATGGATCGCATTTGTTCTTCCAAGTGTCTCACAAATTGAGGAAGCTCTGTAGTGCATTGAATGAATGTTATAAAATAATTGTTACCACATTAAGTGGTTGACAATTTTTTGTTTTTGCCATTTAAATTGTAACCATGCAGTACCCTTATGGTCGATTCCTATGATTATACGGACCGTTATGAGTTAAAATTAAGACTTGTATCTTTACCAATAATGAAGCAAAGACCTCATTGCTTTGCACAGTAGACCCATATGAAAGTAACTCTCACAGGTAAAATTTGCTTACGAATCTATTTACATGCCCAGTTTGTCATTAAAAAATGGGAAATGATAAAACTTCCGAAAAACAAATGAACTTCCAACGATCTGTGGGTGACTGTAATATCAACTAAGCTGTGTTAAAATGAATTATCGAAAAATAAATACAAAATTAAACATGATTGATTTTTTCGGAATTTTCAGTAATTTATTCAGTCATTACTTTATTTGTATTCGCAAGTTGTCGGAAAATTTGTATAATTATAAAGTAATAAATTTCATATTTTGAGTATGCTCATATTTTATTATTTCACCGAATCTTTTTTTACTATCCTTAAAAAATGCTACCTTTGGTAAGAAAACGATTCGTTTCAGTTTATAGGAACCGAGAATTAGTCTACAGACCTGTTAATTGGTGGCTTTTATTGTTCCCTTGAACAATGTACGGATTGTACGAAAGATGATAATTATGATGCTGGTTTATTCTTGAGACGTGAGGATGAAGAAGAAATGCCATAATATGGAGGATATTCACTTATCCTCCAGCCTTTTTCTTCATCCTATGATAGTTCAAAAAGCCTTTAACCCTTACCTGATCAAGTAAATCTCTCCTTTGTATGTCAAAAGGATTCCTATAAGTATGCGTTTGTGTCTTATGTCTGCCCCGCGAGAGTCCGACGACGAAACCACCGAATTCGTTCAACTGATCGCGAAGTGCTGAGAACTTGTCTTGAAGACACGGATGTGTCGTCAAGTCCTTGCGAAGTGGTGACCGGGACATTACTCGAACGCTTTCGGCAACCTGAAATGCATCAATAGATGATTCTATTAGCTGTAATAATTGAGTAAACTGGTTACTAAAGCACATGTAGGTTGGTAGGCAATCTTCGAACATATTTACTGCGCAAACGTGACGTTAACGCCGCGTCAACACGACGTACATTTCAATAAAATCACGTGTACGCGACGCCAACAAGGCGATAACCAACGAAGGCACCTAAGTACTCAAAAATTGCTTAATTGGTTAGTAATTGTTCACTTACACATACAAGTATAAGATCGACTAATTATTGCAAATTAAAACAAAGATAAATAAATACGTAACTGAAATAACTTTTAAAGTATAAGAATAACATACCTTCTGCGTGTTATTGCTGGAGGACTTGTTGATGACGTCAGCACAGAGTTTTTCAAATTCTACTTTTGCTTGATTTTTCAGTCTTTTCAAATAGTTCAACACGGAGAAACTGAGCGAGTTGTCTTGAGAATCGGGAATCAAACTCTGTAGAAGTTGTGCGGATGCTCCCATTTTCGTCAACGCTCTACGAAGAGGCTGGAAAAAGGAGTATAATAATTTAGTATAACACATGTAATAATTATTTTATCAGCTTCTGCTGTAGTCGGATCAGTACTTCCATAACCTGTTACAAACAATAACAATTACCGCATTAAGGTGAACGCACACTTATCCGAGACGCGTCGAACGAAACGAATTTTAGAATTCTTTATATAAAATTTTATGAAACCTCGCACATCTGTCCGCATCGAATCGTCCGATTCTGGAAGACCGATCCTTGCGTTCTCGATTCCTGCGACGCCTTCAGGTTGCATAAACGTGCGTTCACCTTTATAATACTAGTTTCCAATTAGATTACTATTTTATTATAATCAAGAAATTTTGCAGGATAGAACTGATTGCAAAAAAGCATAATCAAAATTTGACAGTCGACTCTCTAATACAGAATAACAACTTGTACATTCCCATTTCCCTATAAGAACCCAAAGAATACCACAATCTTATTTTATCGAGATACTTTTATTTAATTCCAGCGGGTCCACCTGCATAAGTCTCGATTCTGTGAGAATATCGGTATAAAAAGTACCCTAATGTTCTAATTCAGGTCATGGTCTACCCATGTGCCAAATTCTATCCAAATCCGATCAGCCGTTTTAACATGAAAACGTAACAAACAAACTATGCAGGGTTATTTGTAAAACACCAACAACCTCTTAAGGGGTCATTGTACTCATCATTATGAACAACTTTTACTATGGGACCAAACCTGAAATCGCGAAAAAAAATCTTAATTCCCTACATTTTTACAAGATATAAGAACATAAATGTAGGGAACAGCAGATTTTTTTTTCACGATGTAATGACCCCTTAAGAGGTTGCTGGTGTTTTACAAATAACCCTGTATAATTATATTAATTCCCACTTACCGCCACATAATAAGAAGGCATTCTGTCGAGATAGTGCTGGAACGCGAGCTTCCACTCGGGAGTGGGCTTGCACCGATGGACTTTGAACAGATCGTCTAGCAGTGGCAACAACATCGGATAGTTGTACGGCAACACGAACAAGTTGACACATGTCAGATTCGTTGACGCCTTCAAGTAGCCGAATGGGTGGTTGATCTCCGAATTCTTACAACCACTGTTAGCTACGAACACCTGGAAATGTGTAAATAAATAACATTAGTACACAAAATTTAAATAGTTATCGTCAATAGTAAATAAAAGTAAAACATGTTTAATTTTTTTTGCCTAATATTTGAATAATAATTTGTACCTGTTACTTCAGTACAAAATACTAACCCCCTTACTAATAAACGTTGTATAGTTACACGCCGATTTCTCTCTTTCAGTCGTCAGTAATTTGACATTCGAAAGAAGAAGACAAAGCATTGTGTAACTATAACTATACAGGCGATATACAACCTTTATTAGTAAGGGGATAAATATTCAGCGACCTTTGCTGTTGACTGTACGTGCCTACAAAAACATTGATCAGGCTGATAGATAGATCCCACGCCCACAACGAATGGCACTATGGCCATTGAAATAACGATTATTAATCCATTGAATCAGAATCATTATGTAGTAAACTAGTAAATGTCAACACTGTACTGAAATAAGCAAAAGAAGTATCTATTGTCCTAGACTAAATAAACCTCTATGACGTCGGCAGGACTCATTGTAGGGCGACCCGACCATTAGCATACACAAACAATAATGCTAAAATATATTATGCAGATACATACAAGGGCTATCTCGAATGAATTATTAAACACTTATTTCAAGTAATTGCTCATATTATCTAGTTAGTGGAGTGCAATTTGATAGTTTGTTTACATTACACAAGGTAACCTACATAATAAATTAATACAAATTGGAGTCAATTGCTAATGTCTTTAGTTACTGTTGTAGAAAATTGCTCGAATAGAGGTTATTGTCACTGTCCTTCTTTTAAAACTTGACATTTAAAAATGCTGTTAAATTATATATTTTTTTATTTTGATTTGATTTAATTTGAAGGTATATAAGAACGGTTCCTGCATTAGGAGCGTTCATTCTAACACTTGGCAACGTGGCAAATAGCTGTTAAATATTTACCTTTTTTGATTAATTTGGCAATATTGCTGTATGAAAATATGACTAGTCAACTAGAAACTTAATAATGAATTGCAATTATAACACTGAATTCGATGTTGTAACCGTTTTAGGTGTACGAAAGAGATTTGGACTTTTTATCAAAATCTGTTCAGCCGTTTTAGCCTGAAAGCGTAACAAACATACAAAAAATTAAATCTTTCCTCTTTATAATATTGAGTTAAGATAAATGCTTTGAGTTTGAATTAAATAAATAAAATATATTTTAATATATTTTAAATACATTTTATTATATTTTTTTAGCTTTTAACTATTCTCGGGACCCTGGGGTCCCGGACCTTTGGAAGGCGTACGAGGGGCCGAAGCCAACTCGCAGAGGCCCGTAAGATGTTTTTAATGAATTGAGGTACCAACCGACGATTATCCCTGTATGCACTATGCAAGTGCACCCAAGGACAACCCCCGGTTGGTGTAGGGCTATTGCAGGATATGGAAACAAATATATGGGACTATGGGTTTGGGTGGCTAAAGTTGATTGGTGACCTGGAACTATGGAAGGACTATGGCCCCTGCCTGATCAATGTCTAAATGTACACGGAAGAAATGGCAGGGGGTGACTTGCACACTCAATAATGGGCCCCCGAAAACGGTCGCTTGCACAAAGTGTCGTAGCGACAAGGGGGCAACATGTCCTGAGATGCTTATGAGGAGTGGAGCGGTATTCCACGGCTATCAGGACAATCCCGGAAGTACGGTCAAGATCCCTACCAGCATCTTACTGGAATACTTCCTTCCTCCGAGCACGTCTGCTCTTGCGAATCTCCACTCAAGCCGGTCAATTAAGGCAAGAATGAGGTGCGAGCTCTGTTCCTCGTCAGTGTTCACTCCAGCCGGCCAATAAAGGCAAGCCAGAGATTTCTCCCGGGAGATAGGGTCCGTGGGGTCGCTACTGCCCAACAGCTCGCCACATGCTGCCCTGCGGTTTTATTATTATAATAATAATTAGGTATATTTTTGACGAGAACTTTTCTTACCTGCCAGCAGACGGTAGGCTGTTTCCTGGCCAATATGAACTGCGTCAGTGGACTGGGCTCCAACTCATACTTGTCAAAGGGCAGATTGTCGATCACCATTGGTTCCTGGCTCGAACACGTGAACTTCACCACTGGGTGTGCAGAGCGAGGTGGCTGGAAATGATGAAAAAGGTTTTTGAGATTAAATAATTTATGAACATGAGTAGCACATCATCTACTTAATAAAAATCTTGAATTCACTGACACATCGCACAACCGAAACTAAAGTATGAAATCTTGTAAGCGTGGTCTAAGACAGGATTTTTGAAAATTCCTCTCATTAAATAAGAATAATATAAGAATGAAAGTTTGTATGGAAAATCTTCATTTTTGCGGTTTGTTTTATATACTTACCGTTTACGAAACATCACTTCGCAAACATTCAACCTTTAATTTATTGTTAAATTAATTGCTTATATCCAAGGGGATTTATAGGTATGCTTATAAAAAACACGATACAAATTACAAAACACATTAAAAAACCAAAACCGATATTTATGCGCCCCCTCATTACAAGGACAAAGGTGTACGAATAATACAGGTAGACGAACCATAATAACCTGAGATTCGTCATTTATCGTATAACTAGCTGTTGCTCGCTGTTGTTATCTACTCATGTGCCAAATTTCATCCAAATCCGTTCAGCCGTTTTAGCAGGAAAGCGTGACACACAAACTCACTTTCACATTTATAATATTAGTTAGGATGAAGAATCAGCTACATGTTAACCTGTCTGCGAATTGTTTGGATGGTGAAGACTCATAACGTAACATCGCGCCACATTTCGCCAGAAATATTTAAGTCATATGTAATAGGAGGCTAGCCTATTGCCATCAACTGGACACAAACACCATTGTTCATCAACATCATGGTTTATGGTGAAGATTGGCGAAAAATTGTCCATAAACACATTCACTACCAAATGCATGCCAAGGTCAATATCCCCGAAAGACGTTTAAACAAGCTAACTGTACATATGTTTTCTTGTATGCACTAAAAGTTTGTGCTTTCATGTTTACCGAACATAAAAGTGTAAACTTTTGAAACAAACAATGAATGCAATCATTTTCGAGAATCGTGAAGACCGAATGTGAACCGTACGTACCACAGATTAATACAGATGGGTCACTCTGCATTTTAGGTGAGTTTAACGTAGTCAGAAGATCTAAAAGGGGTGACCGACGGGCGAGCAAGTCCGCGGTCTTATGGCTCGGCGACCTTACTCGCCCGTGTGTCACCCTAAGTACGTGCACTTTAAAACCGCCGAGTAGCTCGCCGGCGATCCAACAGGTTTGAAATTTTGCTCGTAGCCCGCCTTAGTTCGTAGTTTCGTACGTCTATCATTGCCGCAAGTCGCGAGCCAGCATTTTGTTTCGTCATTTGTGTAATTTTTGTTTAGTTTGGTTCAGAAAAGTCGAAAACATCGCGATACAGAGTGAGAAATCTGCACGTGTGTCACCGACGGCGAGCCGGGCAAGTTGGCGAGCTTAAAAACCGCGGTCTTTAAATACGCATGTCTATCACCCGTTTAAGAGTTACACGATAGAAAGAGAGGCAACTTCTAGGTGAATATAACTGTAGGTTATTAGCGCATTGCGACCTGAATTGCACTTTATTGTGTCGTAGCAAAAGTCGCTTTTTATAAAATGATTTTGCGCAGTGCACCATCTGTATTAATCTGTGACCGTACACAGTTTATTACAAAGTACGAACATCGTGATAGTTTTAGTTATTTAATAAGAAAATCGACCTGTTGGTCATGGGAACTGCACCAACTGACGTCGTAGTTTTAATATTAAATATTCACCCTTAGGACCAAAGAGTTTCTAATTACTTACAAGTTTATTTTCTCGGAAATGTATATTATATTGAAAATAATGTTTATTACCAATACGTTATCATGATCGTCGCTCGCTCGATAAGATTGTAAAGATTACGGAAGCATGGTTCCTATTTTGAATAAGTACAGCGAAATGAATAAAGCATAGTGCAAACAAAATCTTAATTTAAAGTAATTTTAGCCTCAACTTTGGCCACCACATACTAGACCTTTAAGTGGCAAATATACCTTGGTTTCTTATAGCCTATATAATACTATTGTAAAATCAGATGTTACTTGGGTCAACCAAACAACAGCTATAATAAAATCCTACATGAAGTGAGACACTACAAAAAAAAAATACAGGTAGTAAATCTACTTCAGATGCAGCCTAAACCGCTAGGTCTACGAGCTAAAAACTTATTTGTACTAGAATTCCTTGTAAACTGAAAGTGAGCAAAGAGGTCTTTTGAAAATTCGGCCCCTAAAGGGGATAAATAGGGTATTAAAGTTTGTATTATTAGGATTTGGCATTAAGAATTTCTCAGTAGCACCCCGGAGTCTGAATTGTGTGCCCGGTTGATGGCAATAGTCTCACCCCCTATTTCATGGGCCTTAAACATAATCAGCGAAGTTTGTATGGGTGTTCATAATGTTTTGCCTATGGGAAATCTCCTCAGGCGCTCGGCTTGTTATACATATATGTAATAAAAAATAGGTACATACCAATGTTTGCGCGTTAGGGTCCGATCGGAAGGACTCGGGTATAGGCCAGAAGCCGACGGCGAAGCCTTTCTGCGCGACCGTCCGCGGCACGTAGATCAGGCGGCGGCAGGAGTGCCAAGCTTGCGGAGCGCTCGGGCCGCTCTGGGTTTGATACTGGCCGCTGTTCCAACGCTGTAAAAAGAGAAATGTATAAGTTTTAGCTTTTAAGGAATAATGATCGTGGCAGGTTCTGTAGTTTCTGCTTACGCCCATTGTAAAAAGGCGTGAATTTATGTGTGTGCTACCTTTTCTGAGCGCAGAGGCTTCGCCAGCGTAAAGGTCATAAATTATCCCCCGAAAACGTTATACCGGGATAGTAGAAAAACGTATCCTGTGTCCTCATCTAGGTCATGGTCTACCCGTGTGCTAAATTTCATCCAAATCCGTTCATCAGAGAAGAGAAGTGTGTGGAAAGTGGAAAAGAGTAAAGGGAGGCCTTTTTCCTGCAGTAGGAATTACTAAAATAGTCCAATCATTTCTGCCTATAGTTGCGCAAATTATTTATTTATTAAAATTTTATGCACAAGTAAAAAAAATATACTGTAAAGGCGGACTTAATGCCGAAGATATTTTTTACCTGCAGAACATGAAAAAAACTATAAAAATACATGAATAAATTCATAGATACATACATACATACATATAAATAATAGACTTTATCAGGAGAAATAACGATCGGTAGAGGAGAAATAACGATCAGGTGTTTCTATATTATAATAATATAATATAATCTTTATTTATATAAAACAGATTGTAGTACATGTTATCACAAAGTAGGTAGTATAAAATTTCTGGCAATCAAGTGACGTGCTGATCTCCTTGCTAGGCTATGAAATAGCCTGTATTAAGGAGTTTCTATATTATGAATTATAACCCTTTCTATCAAACCAACTACTCTTTAATTTGTGAAATTGTATACCGTGCCGGTCGGTAAACGGTAAAGTGTAAACCGCATAAAAACAAGTTTAAAAGATAGACAGCAATGACGTAGGTACCGCCAATAACAAAATACTGCCACAACGAATTTTTTTGCCAAAACTGGTAATTTTCAAGTGAATGTCGACTGTTCTCAGTTCCAAGAAGGACTAATAAAAGAAGAAACAAATAAATAATTCCCAAATTAATCAATTACGTCTGCATATATAACGATTGCGTACACCTCTTTGTCCTAGTTCTATCTATAGCCCGGGCCCGACTTTGGAAGGATTCAAGCTTTGTGAAGTTCAGAGTTCTAAAAGTAACGATGACGTCACTCATTGCTGTCTTGTTATGAATGAGAAAATGTTACAAAAAGTTCTAGACTACTGTGTTAATAAAGGAAACCTTTTAAAAAGGACAAAACTCTATATTATTGTTTCTATTTTTTAACCGACTTCCAAAAAGGAGGAGGTTATATGTTCGTCGTGTATGTTTGTTTTTTTTATTTAGTGTATGTATGTCCACCGATATCTCCCGTCAATTGTGGACCGATTTTGAAAAGATGTTTATTGTTTGAAAAGGTATGCTCCCAAGTTGGTCCCTTATAAATATCATTAACTTTGCTTGGATAGTTTTTGAGTTAGCTTCAAGAATACGTATTTTTTCAAACTTTGTTTATATGGATGATGTGATGGTAACTTCCTGTCACTGTTATTTGCATATTAGGTAGTGGTATTCGAATTTGTGTAGGGTAGGTACCACAACTAAAAATGTTAAAAATAAAAACTTTTTACAAAAAAATAACAACCGACATCTTAAAAAACACTACAAAGTGAAAAATAACTTTAATTTCGGAAGCCGGTGGCAAAAAACGAAAATTCAAAACCAAAGACACTGACTTCCGAAATTAAAGTTATTTTTCACTTTGTAGTGTTTTTTTTGGAAGTCGGTTTTTATTTTGGTAAATATTGTCTCGCTCTTTAGACCAACGAAAAACGCATATTATGATAAAAATATGGAGATAAATTCAGCCCTGGCTGAAAAAGGAGATATTGTACTCGTAGTAATAAGGGAATATAATTACGTTTAGGAAAGTATTCCAAAGTTATATTCGGGGGAAGCACTAATCTATACATATTATTTAATTAGTCGATTTTCGTGTTTGTCTGTATGTCCACGTTGTTCTTCTCAACTACGCAACAGATTTTGATGAGGTTTCACCATCGTTTAGAGAATTTATTCCGGAAGGTTTATGTGTATAATACGTTAATAATAAAGTTATACAAAAAAACCGTGCGAAGCAGGCGCGGGTTTTCATATAAATTAAGAAAAACTAAAATTTTATCAATTTAGGAACAGTCACAAATGTACAAACAAAAAAGTGTTTAAGTGCTTTTACTATATGGGTCGGTTTCGAAATCATAACGATATTACTTACGTTAATAGATTAGAAGGTGTGTAGGGCTTTGCACTGAGCATTTACGTCACAAAACATTTGCTTATCATTGAACGTAGTACCGCAGGCATGACTAAGAGAAGTCAGACACATACTAGATAACGTTTAAATGTGAAGAATTTTATTAAATCTATTGTTAATTGTCACTTCAGATCCCTATTTGAGCATGTTAAGAATTCTGATGATATTCGTATGAAGAGGCAGCATTTCTACGATTTTCCCTTGATATTATCATTCCAAATTAGCATGATCATTTTTAGGGATCCGTAGCCTATTGGCAAAATGTAGTAAAATTACGAAAAAGTATAAAAGTAAAGTATAAGTAGGATTGACACACATGTAACCGAGATATAGAAAAAAAACTCAAAGCACATAAGCGTGTAGGGTATTATTGGATCCTATCCTAACTAATACTATAAATGCGAAAGTGAGTTTTCTTGTTTGCTACGCTTTCACGCTAAAAAGGCTGAACGGATTTGGATGAAATTTGGCACACAGGTAGACCATGATCTGGAAAAGGACATAGGATACCTTTTATCCCGATATTGACACTGGATCAAGACTAATGCGGGTGAAACCACGGGGCGCAGCTATTACTTAATAAAAAAGATTACGATGTTTATAAGACAAGTGACTTTGATTAAATAAATAGTTCTTGAGATATGAGATATTTTCAGTTACACCCGCAGAAAAATAACTTTGTTTTTCATACTTTTTTCGAGAAATACTATGAAATACAAATTTTAATATTCTAATAAATATTCATTTCAATTACGGAACGCTTCATGGTGCGCGGTCTGGCACGCCCTTAGCCGGTTTTTATGTTTCGTAACTAAACTAAAGAACTCTTAATTGTGCAGGGATAACATCAATCTCAGAGAAAAAATACAAGATGTGCAGCCCCGCGTACGTCTACTGTTATGTTTATAGTAAGAGAAAGTGCAAAAAATGGATTAAAGTTCTCAAAGATAGAAAATTGTTAGTGAAGAACGAAAGTAATGAACACTTTGCATATTATGAGATCAACAAATATACTGTTACAATAGAAATACCATTCTATTGTAAACGCTAGTTTGTTTGATATCCAATCACGACGAAACGAAATAGCCAAATTGAGCACGTAGAGTAGATAAACTGTAGAATAACACATACAATACATTTTACATTTTACCCAACATTATAAAAAAAATCCCTGACCGTTCCGTGAAGGTGTTTTTAGGTATCGTACTGAGTCTATTTATGTGGTAATTTTCCGTAAAAAAGAAAAAAATTATCAATGAGAAATTTTACCGGGTTATTACATGGGACGCGGGCGGCCGTCGTTTAGCGAGTGTCTACAAGTCATAACTTAAAAACCCCATGACCACTGTTGATTTTTTTTTTAAATATTTAATGGATTTAGAGTAATTTTGGTACTGAAAATATAAATTTTAAATAACAATAACATTTTTATTTTCAACAATAATAAAAAAATTGGTAATGTTATTGACCTACGTGCCCGTTTCGAATCAAACAGCGTTTTTTTTTACATATATTGTAGTAGAGGACATTCAACAGTTCGTCCGGGCCTCCCTGGACAGTCAGCCACGCTACCGACCTGGGGGTCAAGTCTACTAATTTACAAACGTCACAATGGTTTCTCCATTGTGAGTTTTTGACAGATTTTGTATGGCCAATCTGTCAAAAACTAACAATTGAGAGACCATTGTGACGTTTGTAAATTAGTAGACTTGGCCCCCTGCTAATGTTGTTACCACGATTCATCATCATCATTATAATTTTCTTGCTCCTATCCCAATTGATTTGTGGTCGGCGCAACGTGTCTCTCTTCCATACTCCTCTATTAGTCGTCATCTCGATAGTCACCTCCTTTCTAACCATATCATCTTTCACACAGTCCATCCAACGTTTATTTGGTCTTCCTCTACTCTTAGAGCTATCCACAGTCATAATCAAAACTTTCCTCACATTTTCCTCATACCCATGTAATACCATGGTTATTAGCTGATATTGTCCTAAAACTCAAGCCGCCACGACAGTTGGAAATATCCCAATAAGCATCCCTAGGGATAAAATATAAAAAGATAACTTACGCCATTTCTCTCCCCATCGCCATCCATTTCTTTATCCGCCTCATGGTTGGCATCGTCCGTTTCGCCTTCCCTACTGTTAGCCCCTTCCATAGCCGGCGGGTCGGGGCCAATCTTCTCAAAGTTGATCACCACACCACTCTGCACTTTCTGAACCAAACTGTCGATGCACTGCATCAACATGCGGTGGGAGGTGATGCAGTAGGAACGACCTGAAAGTTGTACGGAAAACATTGAAAACGATTGAACAGGCCGAAATTTTTTGGTTACATAATCAGAGGATCACAAGGAGTATGTAAATGATCGCAGCAGGTAGCGTGAAACAGGGGCATAAGTTTATGTATGTGTATGTATGTACTATCGAACAACTTCATATCTAAGCAGTTTGAAAACAAAATCCCGTGAACTCGATGACCACATCTGTTACCGCCCCGGTGCTATAGCGGCCGAGAGCTGCAAGCAGAAATAGTCCTTACGGTATATAGATATGAACTTCTTCGATGGTACATAATCAGCCTGTAATGTTCCCCATTGCTGGGACTCAGGGTTCATCTCTGTGAGAGGAAGTTAGTGGAAGTCAAGTTTCATCGAGTTTTTGTTTCTTGGACATGATTGTATCCTTACGATGTTTTCTTTCACCGTTTTAAGCGAAAAATTATAAGGTATTTATTTAGTAATTTTTATGGTTAAATATTGCGTGGGTGTATGAGCTGTCTGATAAATATTACATCAATTTACTAGACAGGAAAATGAAATAACTCGAATCTAACTCTACGAAATAAAAACATTACCCTCCTCGAGTTGTGGGTAACCCACAACACGAGGAGGGTAATGTTTTTATTTAAATAAATCAGGCAAGGAGAAAAACACTGCCTGATTGGAGCTGTCTGCTTTTTTTTTTTTTTGGTTGGGAAATCATCCAATGACTTCTCCCGCTCTGGGCGGAGTGGAAGGGCGTGTCAGACTCTAACTGACTAAAACCCACCCGTGTTCCTTCCCTTGACTTGCCAGGGGCCACGGTTTCCTCTTGGGACTACCCGCAACCCGACCTGTGTCTGCTGTGATGTGTGCAACTGTGCATGGCTTTTTGCGAAAAGGTACAAAACTCGCAAAATCAAAGTTTAAAAGGTCCGATTCATATTTGTTTCAGTTTGAGCTTAATGGGTGCAGTGCATCAGATTTCGACGATAAGGAATTTCTCAGACCAGTCAGGTGCCAATCTGATGCTACGCTTTGAGGGCCATTCCGATGATATTATTAAGAAGAGAGGTAACTTGATGATGAACTTGAACTATTGCTAATCGTAAAATAATAACAATTTTACTCCACCAGGACACATGCAATTCAAAACCGGGAAACAGGACACGTCAGTATACCACATGATAAACAGCACTAAGTACTGATATAATTCCATTCAAATAAAAATGAACAGGAAAATCATACAATCTACTTTGTAGGTAATAAAATTCAATCCTGGATACAGTATTTATTGTAATGTATTTTTGAGGTACGGAACCCTAAAAATACTACAAAGAGCAAAATAACTTTAGTTCCTAAAGTCGAGTGGCCTTTGTTGTTTTGTTTGATTCATTTTTTGTCACCGACTTCCGAAACGTAAAGTTATTTTGAACTTCAGAATTTTTGCTATGTAATTATTTTACATAGAAAACAGGTATTATAACATCATCAACAGACGAAATAGATCGAATACGTACTATTGAAGCTAACTCATAAACCAGTCATCAGAACTAGGCCAAATTATTATAGGAATACCCCTAAGGTCCCACCTACCTTTCCAAAAATAATCATTGAAGTCGGTCGACGCAACGTAGTAAAGAATTATCGCTGAACATAATGTACATTAAGAAAAATTGAGAACCTTCTTTTGTTGTAGTACCTAAGTTAATAAAAATAAACTGGCTATTTTATTTATAAAAATAACAGGCAACTTTTGGCAGGGCATTAGCCATGCCAAAAAACGAACTAAAACCTAAAAAACCGCAACCCGTCCGCAATGTCAATTTTATTTATCTGTTTAAGTATTTAACTAATTAATACAACTCGTTTTTTATATACTACTTTTTAGTTCGTTTTTTGGCAAGGCAAGGTATTTTTTATTTTATACATTTTAGTGACAAGTTGTTTTTTTTAAACATGTTGCTAGGGGGTAAGTAATATATGGTATAATTACAAAATGTCTAATATTTACAAGATATAACAACTGAATCTATAATTTTATTTGTTATAATCATCAGTTAATATAATAAACGATTGATATAATTTTAAAATAACTAATTTTTATAATCATAACATACATTTAATATAAAATCGTTTGATATACCACTCAAAAGACATAAAACATATTTAGTCTAATATGTCATTTCTATCACAGTTAGTAACATGCGTAGATATACCTAACTGATTACCACCTGCCAAGATGGTCACTCGCTACGCTCGCTCGCCTTCACGCGTTAATGGTCACTGTCCTAACCTAACCTAACCTAAATGGTTCACCAACAAGAGAGGGGATCTGGCACTCGGCGGCCGCTGCCGCGGCACGCTCCCTACGGTCACTCGCCTTCGCGCGTTAATGTTTACTAACCTAACCTAATCCAAATGATTCACCAATAATAGAGGGGATCTGGCACTCGGCGGCCGCTGCCGCGGCACGCTCCCTACGGTCGCTCGCCTTCGCGCGTTAATGGTCACTGTTCTAACCTAACCTAACCCAAATGGTTCACCAACAAGAGAGGGGATCTGGCACTCGGCGGCCGCTGCCGCGGCACGCTCCCTACGGTCGCTCGCCTTCGCGCGTTAATGGTCACTGTTCTAACCTAACCTAACCCAAGTGATTCACCAACAATAGAGGGGATCTGACGCTCGGCGGCCGCTCAAGCCTTAGTCTTCCAACCTAACATATCCTAGTTGGATTGCTTTGAATCGTTGTGTTAACCATAATGATGTGATGGTATCATCAATATATATTTTAAACGATAGACCTAATGATTTTCGATTAAATAAACGTTATATCCAATAACATTATACGAAATAAGTTTTAGAGTATATAAATGTTATATGTAAAGAAATTATATCAACAGTTGGTATATCTCACGTTTGTTATATCTTGTGAACGTTATTGAAATGAAAATATACCAAATAACTTTATATGATATGAGACGCACCCGTTGGTAGGTGGCCTTAATTATTTTTAAGGACTAAGGTGGTTTTATACTCTCATGGTGAGGCAAGGCATGGTAACCCTACCTATGTAAATTTATGCCAACAAATTATATACTTTAGAAATGTGCTCATCAAGACCTTCAATTTGATACCCATATTGTAATAAATGTAGAAATAATATATTTTAGAAATTGGACCCAAACTGTCGCCAAACATCCAAATATGTTCAGGCATTTAAAAGTTATGGTGGAATAATGAAACTCGCATATTACATACATGAACCCTGAAACATTAAACTCCTTTTTTGGGCAGTTGTGTAAAAAAGTAATATTGCCTACTTATAGTAAGTTCTCAGGCCGTTGAATTAAGCTAGTTGTTAGCTCTGCAGCATAAAATTATATTTATACTGATAGCTGAATAGGTACTTCGACCTTGACTCTAAATGAACACAAAAACTAGTCAGACTGGTTTTATAAAGGGCTTACTATCCCCTGTTAATATGAAATTTCTACATCCGTTTAAGACTCCTTATATTTTTAGCTTAAGTATTATTATCTGTAAAGGAATCTCGAATATTTTAAAGCTCGTGCTAATATTGACATACGAAAGATATCTTAAAAGTTGTTTGTTTACGAAATGGTCTTGAATGGATACTTTTTAACAGACTTAAAAAAGGAGGTTATCAATTCGACACATATGCATGTTGTAATGTTATTGGAACTGCAATATATTCACATAATTATGATAATCTATTAGGGCTTCCAGACACATGTATGTATGTTTGTCCACGCATTTCTCCGAAACTGTTAATTCGATTGTGACCATTTGTTTTATTGGCTTACCTTTACTACAACCAGTGACCAAGTTTAACCAAAATCGGTTCAATAGTTTTCAAAATATGGAGTAATGTGTAAGGGTGATGGCCTGGCTTATTGATACAAGCTACGGAGGTAACATCTCAAAACCTTGGTCAACCACAACTAAAAAATGAAAAATAAAAACCTTTTTTTTTTACCGTATAAAAAAAAAGTTGGTTCTATATTTTCGTTTTTTGCCACCGATTTCCGAAATTAAAGTAGTTTATCACATATTTTAATGTATTTTTTTTTTTTTAAGTCCTTTGTTTTGTTGTAAAAAAGTGTTTTATCAGATAAAGATATACTTACATAAAAGTTCATAGTTAGAAGCAATTTGGAACGTTGCTGTCTATATCTACAAAAGTTAGTTGGTTTTATAATGGTAACTTACCGCCAGTAACTTCACACATTGCGTCGATAGGTGAGGAATCGGAAGGGACTAGGCCAGTGTCCCTCTCGACGGCTGGCGTCCCTGCAAGCCTCAGCACCAACGAAAATAGTCTTTGGTCCCATCGGAACGGCTCGCGGGTCAACTCAGAGCCAGGTATCGGGCAGTTCATTGGCAGATTAAACTGAAAGAAACATAGTTGTTGTTGATAAAAGATGATTTTATTTCTGTAAGAAGGTTTAACACTTTTTTAAACTAGATTAGTTCGGTGCTTCCTATCCGACTACTCTGAGAAAAAAGACCGATTTAAAAACTCATACGTCACGGTCTCTTTTAAAGTTCAGACATAGTTTTCGTCTGATCATAATTATTAGGACTATAAAGATTATTGTCTGAAATGGTGGGTGTGAATAGTTTTTTTTTCTGTTGACTTTGAAAGAAAGAGAAAGAAAGAAACATATTTAATCAGGGACTGTTAAGAGCGTTTAACCTAAAAGTTGGCAACGTCGCAATTAGCTGGCAAAAATTGACCTGTTTTTATTAATTTTGCAATATTACTGTATACTGAAATAAGAATTGTGGCTAACTAGCGAACTAGAATATTAATAATGAATTGCAATATTGTAACATTGAATGTTATGTTGTTTTAGGTGTTGTTTAGGTTTTAGAATGTTTTAGTTTGACTAAATATTCGGTGTTACGATATTAATTATTGCATTTCATTACCAAATTATTTCCAAATCAAAACAGGTAAATATTTGACAGCTATTTACGACGTTGCCAACTTTTAGGATGCACGCTTATAACGATTTAAATCTAATATCGGTACCTATAGGTAAGGACCTTACCTTACCTTCCTAAGCAGTTTTTAAAGGCGCGCTTATGTGAGTGGTTGTCGGTGTACCAACAGCTCATCGGAGGGTCTGTTTATACGAGTTTCGAAATCGCCTGTTAGGGTCGGGCCACATCTGCCGAACGTTCCGCGGCGGAACGTTCGGTTGAATACGCTCTTAATGTTTTTCAAGTTACCTATGACACATCAGCCGAACGTTACGTCCATAGAAATATGACGCGACGGAGCGTTCCGCAGCGGAACGTTCGGCAGGTGTGGCGCTAGGATTAGGTTTCCATCTGACTCATCAAATGTTATCAATAAATCTTGAAACCCGTGATATAAGTCACGTCTTAATTTGAATTCGTTAGTTTTTTTTTTGTGATTTAGGTGCTTAGTTCTCAATAACACAAATATAGATTTACTTATAGACAGGTCTTTAATGGATTTAGATATGCATGAAATAGTTATTATTATCTCCTTTATTCGTTGTATATCTATAATATACCTAATACAAATGAAATGCTGTTCGTTGGTAAGCGCATAACTCGAGAATGGCTGGACCGATTTGGCTAATGTTGGTTTTAAAATGTTCGTACCTTATTTTCGAATTAGGTTCTTACGTAAAGAAAAATTGGAAAATTATCAAATTCGGGAAAAACTAAACGTCCTGTTTTCTATCGGATTTTTGTATGAACTATCAACTAAGTATTATTTGGACAGGACAACGTCTCTTGGTCAGCTAATCTTACATTTAAAAATTTAATTTTTAAATCCTAACTTATATTATAAATGTGAAACTGTGTTTGTTTGTTACGGTTTCACGCTAAAACGGCTGAACGAATTTGGATGAAATTTGACACAGAGGAAGACCTTGGTCCTACCCCTGTGTCAAATTTCATACAAATACTTTTATCACGATATTCCCACGGGATCCATACTTACGCGAGTGAAACCGCGGGGCGCAGCTAGTATTAGAATAAGTATCAAAAATAACTTATTCCTTATAAGTAATTAAGTCAATGCCAATTGTAAATTAACTCTAGATGATAAGTTTGAAATTGAATAACTAATAGTTTCACAAATGGCTTTAATTATTTATTTTCCAAAAAATCTACTAAGTAGGTGGGTCATACTATTGACATAGTATTCAAAAGAAACACTTGTTAGTGAAATTTGAATAAAGCATGCGCGACCTCCAAACTAAGATGCGATGCGAGTTGAAGTTATGCATACACGTACCTAACTAACAACCAAGTTTAGCAGTATGTTAAGGCGTATACACGCACGAACGAACAAGAACATTGTTCGCATGTGCACACCACTAACGAACATCGAATAGTGTTCGTCAACAATGTTCGTGCGATCCAATTTCGAATCCATGGCTACTAAATACAGCCGGGCGGTTGAGCACAAACACACGTCAAACTGTGTTCGTATGGTGTTCGTGTTCGCTTTGCTAATCTAAGTCCACACGTACAGTACAACTATGTCCCTCGACAAACTTCGTGTTTCGTCAGTCGTCGGATTTCTATTAGTTGCCCTTTGCACTTGGAGCAGACTGGACCCCCAAGTGCATCGCACGAAGTTTGCCGACGACCATTAAGAAAATAGTTGTACTATACGCACCAAATGTGCCGTGTTCGATGTTCGTGTTCACCATGTTTTGTTCGCCCATGCATACACGCCTTTAGGTTCGGCACACAATGACAAATGTCAATCTGTAAAAACCATCAAAGAACTTCATATCAATATATATACACCGTAAGGACTATTTCTGCTTGCAGCGCTCGGCCGGTATAGAACCGGGGCGGTAACAGATATGGTCATCGTGTTCACGGGATTTTGTTTTCAAACTGCTTAGATATAAAGTTCTTCGATAGTACATTGAGCGATTGCCGAATAGAATGACGAAGATGCTGCACATCACAGCACATGATGCAGCCGAAAGCCTGGCATTGGCGTGCGCTAGCTGACATATGGCAAATAATTTAATTTAATGTTTTGTGTTTCGTAATGTTAATTAGGTACTTTGCATACTAATGTACATATAGAATCAATTTCTTAGACAACTGTGCTGCTGGGGAAATAGTTGCGCCACTTCTTCCCAGCCAAAGCCCTAGGAAGTGGTGTAAGGCGGGCTTTCAGGGGGACCTTCTTTTGCAATTTTGACGTTCAAAATGTACTGATTGTCAGCCTAGTTTGGATATATCTTTTGATTATGCCACCGGCCACGAACCCGATCCTACTCTAAAAGAGTGATCGCAAGAAATGTTACTGCTGCCTGATTTATCTCAAAGAGTACTAGGAAAACTTATGATGCAGCATCTATGCAGTCATAAAAGATAGACTACAAGGCACCAACCGAATTCAGAAAGTCGACACCACGCGATTATCAATAGGTACACACGGCTACACATAAGCTATACATTTCCAGTTTAAGCTGACCTCGCATTGTACGGAAATCGTTTACAATGCGAGATCACCATAAACTGGAAACGTATAGCTTAATGTGTAGCCGTGCGTACAATCATAAAATCGTAACAAAGTACCTATGGGGTGGGGTGGCCCAAACCTAAGCCACAGTTTATATGCATCAGTCATTGGAGATATTTCAATTAGTAGGTTACAGCAAAAATAATAAGATTGACTGATGCAACCGAGTCAATACAGTGGAACGTCCGAGGAGCAGTGGTGGCCCAGTGGTACCGACTTGCGAGTTGTAGGTCGTGGGTTCAACCCAGGCAGGCGCTTTACTTTGTGTAAATCATTTCATCACCACTGCTCTCAAAACGGTAATGGAAAACATCGGGAGGAAACCGGCATGTCTTAGAACCAAACATTCGAAGACATGTGACATCTACCAACCCGCACTGGGCCCGCGTGGTAGATTACAGCCCACTCCCTCTCACAGAGAGGAGGCCTGTGTCCCAGCAGTGGGAACATTAATAGGCTGATTATGATATGATGAGTCAATACAATCAGAGAACATAATAATTTTATTATCAACCTTTAGAGTATGAGGAACAGTGTGTACAGTTCACTTTATGCTCTATAGAAAAGGGAGGATCCTCCGACCAGACGGGTGTCGTGTCTGGCGGACAACTGCCCAACGATTGATGTCGGGGAAGTTATAAAGGTATTAATGCTGTTCGCGGGGTAAACTCTAATTTTGTGTGACGTCAAGTCTTTGATGCGTAGCATGCATTTGGAGAGCAGTGGTGGCCCAGTGGTAACGGCCCCGACTAGAGAGCAGTGGTGGCCCAGTGGTAACGGCCCCGACTTACGAATTGTGGGTCATGGGTTCGAACCCAAGCAGGCGCTTTACTTTGTGTAAATAATTTCATCACCACTGCTGCTCAAAAACGGTGAAGGAAAACATCGTGAGGAAACCGGCATGTCTTAGAACCAAAAATTCGAAGACATGTGACATCCACCAACCCGCACTGGGCCCGCGTGGTGGATTACGGCCCACTCCCTCTCACAGAGAGGAGGCCTGTGTCCCAGCAGTGGGAACATTAATAGGCTGATGATGATGATGCATGTGGCTATGTAAATGCCGCCACAAACCTTTATTTATTGATATACCTAAATAATTTTACCTTTATGGGTAAGTTGTATGGGTGGTTTTATGGAGGAAAACAAAGGGTTTTTTTACCCTGAAAATGAAACAACTGACGCGGGCGGAACCGTGGATTTAATTAGATACTGACTTTGGTACTAATATTGTTTGTTTTTTATTTACTTATTGGCGATTTTTTTACTTTTTAGTTTTAGTAGCCCACACAAATTCACACACACACATTCATTACATTTGTAACACTACTTACTATGTGGAGATAGCAGCATCATCAACATATGATAAGAACTGGATTAAAAACCTATTATTGAAACTAACAGATTTTTTTTAATGTGATAACTGCGCGTGCTTTCTCTACCAAATGACAAAAAAATCGCGTAAATGGGTCCATTCATCTTAGTCGCCTAATTCATAACCTCTTCGTTTTTTTTTCAAGTCGTTTTAAAATCCTAACTAATTAAAAAAAGTTTGTTTATTTGTTTGTTACGCTTTCACACTAAAACGGCTGAACGGATTTAGATGAAATTTGGCACATGGGTAAACCATGACCTGGAAAAGGACATTGGATACCTTTTATCCCGATGTTTCCACGGTATCAACTCTTATGAGGGTGAAACCGCGGGGCGCAGCTAGTATTAAAATATTCAGTATAAGTAACCATTATTCAATCTCTCATTCTATTTAATTTTAATATTCAATTCAAGCAAAAGGAGTTGAGAACAGCAAATGAGTTTTAAAATTAAGCATTTTTTATGTGTTGACTAAGCACAAGTATGCATGAGAATCATAAATAAGTAGTGCAATCACAGTTTTAAAACTCTAATTCAATGTAGCTTAAGTTGTGCACTTAGCTAAGATAATTTGAAAAGCATTTTTAAGCATTTAAGCAGTGCAAGAGTTCACTGGTACAATCAACACCAAATTACCAATTCATGTTACAAGTCTTTGGTTAAGTTGTACATAATGTACTAGACAGGTTTTTATTTTTCAGTCATTAACTTACTAATAGTGGCTAATAATGAGTAGCCAACGCTGCTCTATGCTTTCCTATAATTGTGTGCTTAAGAATATATCTGTGAATATGTGTTGAATCTTACAATTAATAGGTATTTATAGTTTTTTTAATCAGTTTGTTACACTATTATTTCAAACTAACTGCTGCCCATGGTTTCGCCCTTGTACCCAAATTACTTTTCTACAGTAAAACTAGACTAAGTTATTCCTTATAACATCAGCTATCTGCCAGTGAAAGTCCCGTCCAGGTTCAGCCGTTTCGGAGATTAGCCGGAACAAACAGACACTTCAATTTTATTTATTGGTATTGTATAATCGACGGGAAGCACACCTCAACATATTTGAGGAAAATGCAAATAATATAGTGGATGGACCTATAATACCTACTGGACCCTTGCTAATGCTGCTTCCAACCAAACATGAACTGCTAAAACTTCATTTATAAATAAACAAAGCATAAAACTAACTCTAATAAAGTATTTTTTATCAAAGTTTAGTCTAGTTAGACTTATAAACGTGATAACAAAAAAGTGTGGGACATTGTTAAGGGTTTGCTAAAATAATTATTCCAGCTACAAAAATAAAGAAAGAACACAAAACTACAACAATCATAAAAACTATGCTTAAAAAGTACCTACTATCCTTACATATTACTAATATGTATGTGCACTTTTACATCTGATTAAAAAAATGATAAAGATTTATACATAAATCAATAAATTGTCTAGTGACTCACCTCTTCCTGAATGCCAGCATTGCTTGAAAGTTTCCCTCCATCAGTAATGACAACAATAACAGATGGTTCAAGATAGAATGGACATCTTCCTTGGCCATATGTGTCAATACCGGTCTGCATGCGATTTATGTTTAGAACATCAAAGGCATGCTTCAAGGCTGCACCCATTGTTGTCAAGCCCAGACATTGCAAATTCTTTAATTCATTTATAAATGTTGCAAGATTCTCTTTCCAACCAGCCTGAAAATTAACAATTGGTGTAAGAACCCATTATTTAATTTTGTACTAATACTTCAAATACAACTAAAAATACTTTATATGTCATAATAGATAACAGTAGCTAGGGACACCACAAGCTGCACTTGGAAACCTAAAATAATCATAAAGTGTAGCAAGTTATCATTCAATACATAAATAATTCAAAACAATACAATTTCAGACTTATAATAAGAAATTAATTGGTTGTGTTGAATTCAGTTTGAATTTCCCCCCCGATTCGCCATTTCGTTGTGGGCGCGCTCGGCCAATGACAGTGTGCGACGAGCGCGCAGTAGCGAGCGCTATCGCGGAGGCAGCAACGGCGGCGGTTCGTCCTGTTTACGTCGTGCTGTCTATTTCAGTAAATTTCGCACTTTCAAAATATGTAAATGTTCTGGATTGCAGATTACGGTGCTTGACATTTAAACACTATCGAACCGGCTTTTAAACACTCACACCTATGCACAATCCACAAATCTTCGCCAACGAGTTCTTTCTGATATACTAACCTTGATGTTCGCGGGTGGTTCTTCGAAAGTTAGAAGCATATATCTGTCGCCTCTGCTTTCGGGGGAACGTTGACGAACCTATGAAATAAAATAAATCAGTCCAACACACTAACACGCGATAAACAAATCGATCACAAAAACGAGGCGGTTGACGAGTCGATGACACTGCACGTACCTTTACGAACGTTTCCACAGCGCCCTTGGCTACATCGAGCAACGTTGGGCGTCCGCCCAAATAAGCTCTTTGATTCATAGAGGCTGAAGTGTCTATTAGGAAAACTATAATAGTCATCGTGAAAATTGCCTAAATGTCCTTCGAAATACATTAAAATATGCGCACGCTATTATGAACTTAGAACAAAAATGGCCGCTACATCGTACGCAGACTCGCTGAGAGGCGACCGTCCGACAGCCGCTTCGACGAGCAGCTGAACAAGCTACGCCACGAAGACTCCAAAAGTACCACGTGACCTAATCACACGTTCGGAATTTGTCGGCTATGTCCGTTGACTAGCTACGAATGTTGCCACACTAGGATTAAATTTCCCTTTAGTTTTGTAGAATATTTCGTAGATGATTATTAAAGATGATTTTTTATCAACGATCTTAACATAAATGAAGCAACGTTATAATATATGGGAGTGTGATTATCGGGGTTTCACGAAGCGTGCGTGATGAATGACATTATATACTAATATTTATTCGTAGTTATAGGTATTAATTAATAACAAGCTTATAACTAAAATAAATTATGCGTTTTTGCACACTTAGGGGTTTCAAAATTATGTATGTCATGAAAATTGGAACAAAAATAGAAACTTATAACCAGCAGTGAATAAAATTAGGCTGTGAATGATGGTGAATATGATGTTGTGATGAATTAATATAGAATTAAAGAGCATAAAAAATATCATAATTATTAGAAAAACTGAAAACTACTCATAAAAGCGTTAAAGTGCGAATCGTATTCGTGCGCCAAGGAGTTCTTGAAAGAAATTTTATTTTAAAATTTTCAGCATTAAAGGGGATTGAAGATTTTTAAATGGAGCTTGGCAATTCTTCTGTCCGCCATTTTGACTGTCTTTTTCAAAATACCAGCCACGTTGAAACCTATATAAATAGATAACTGACTTGCAAACAGAAAACTTATAAGGACCAAACCCCGTAAAGCGTCACATTTCTGAGATATTAACGTTCAAAGTTGATCACGTGATATCCACATTTTTATGAACTCTCGTATGCGTAGATCTTGTTGCTGAAAAGATGATGGAGTTTGATGATTGAAAAAATCACTCTAAATATTAATAATAATTCTTCGGCCTCAATTCCTCAACGGCCGTCAGTCAGGCAGTCACACCATGTTTTTTAAAGAATTTATTTGTAAAGGAATGTTATCAGGGTTATAACTAGCCATGTCGTCTGTTTGTATTGATATAAGCTATCGATTTATATAAATATGAATGAATACTATATGAATCGATTGCTAAATGCATTGGTTTCATGCCTATTATTATCATTTTGAGCAGCAACAAAAATCTGAAAACATACTCAAATTTTAACGGGTGATCAACAATGATATATTATACCAGGAATAAGACCAAATGAGATGCTAGTGTATATAATTATACATAGGTATGTAATGGACAAGTTAGTCGCCAGTAAATTCTAACTTTCCTCCCCAATTTGGAGGAAATAAACTTTTGTAGCAACACTATAATTTAATAAGTGGGAGTAATAAGTACTGAAACGACTAATTTGCATATACAACGCTGGTGGTAATTGACTAAAATCTATGATTACAAAGTTTATTAATAATTTAAAATTTTATCACATACTGTGAAACCACCAAACACATGATAACAATACTAAATAACACGTAACAAATGCTCAACCTACAACGTACGACATTACGCGGCAAATTTAAATACAGAATGAGTAGTGCGAAGCATAGCAGGTGACTAAATTTTGTTATTCTTCTTTTCGAGTCGATGGCGAAGGTAAAAATATGAGACGAAATATGATGGTGAGTTGTCAGTAGGTGACCACGCTGATTGCGGCATCAGTGGCGTTTTTTAGGTCCTCAGAAGTGTAGGTCTATGGACACTTGGTTTGGTCACGACTCACGAGCACCGCATAATTAAGTTTAGTTGGCTGAATGATTATTTATCTTAGTTTATGAAAACTGCCTCGGAATAAATGAGACATTAACGAATGATTTATGGTACTTCTTTGAAAAAAAAATTTTGGCCCAGTTTTAAACATAAAGGATATAATGACCAAATACCTAAAGGTTGCTAGTCTAAAGTCTAACCCAGTTTTCCAGGTCCTATCTTACCATGGTTTACTAATAAATTATTTTATTACCACTTGCAACAATATTTCTTTTCAATTCGTGCCTTGTTTGAGTGGTCAAAAAGAAATATATATAAGTAAATTATAAATACCTACTTAACTTAGATTAAGATAAGGTATAAGATGCCTAACAAACATTCTACCTAGTCTTTTTCCAACTTTTTTGGGGTTGGCTTCCGGACTAACCGGACGCAGCTGAATACCAGTATTTTACATGGAGCGACTGCATAACTGACTTCCACGACCCAGTTACTGGGTAACACGATACCCCTTGGTAATTTTAAGAGTGGTTATCAGACTTTTGGGATTCTGCTTCTGACTACCCGTAACGACGTCAAAGACCTACGAACGACACCCGAGACCTACTCATGCATCCAGGAACCGACCGCGGGAAGCGCGAAGCTTACCTTCAATCGATAAGAATTTTGATGCAAAAATCAAAATACGAGAAATCAAGTAAGGTTTTATACCATACATACATATCTATTCAACTCTATGGACTTGGTAATGGCACTGCAGCCACTGCAATAGGAAGAAATTAAAAAAAAAGGTCAAGTGCGAGTCGGACTTGGATACGAAGGATTCCGTACCGTATTAAGATCGAGCAACAAAACGCGGGAAAAAAACAAGTTTCTTGTTTGGGGACCCCGTTAATTCTTAATTTTATTTCATCTTTGTTATTTGCTTAGAGCGGCATTAGAAATACACAATCTTAAAATTTCAGCTGTCAAATAATACCTATTACGGTTCATGACATGACATGACATGTCATGTCATGTCATGAACCGTCTATCCGTGCCTATCCGTGTGTCATCACAGATTTTCTCAGGAACGGGTGGACCTAGCAAGTCGATAAAAATATATACGCAAATGTAAGTAGGTAAGTACCAAAATTTACGTAAATTTTGAAATTTTTTTTTGTACATTAGTTGACGATAGTCCTCGTCTGAGTTATAAGGGCGCTCATAAAATTTAGAGAACTAGTTTCTGGGCATAAAACTATTTAGGTACCTATACGAATGAAGCTCCTTACGGAACCCTCGGTGCGCGAGTCCGACTCACTTTTGACCGGTTTTTTTTATATTTCACCGCACACAGTGAAAATCAATTATTAATTTTTTACGCCATTTATCACAAAGTGGTACGTGAACTCGAAAATCATCGAGATTAGTTTTATCTACCGGAAGTTGACTTTTCCCAGACACAGTTTTATGTTTTACTCAGTATTTTTGAACTGTATTAAAACAGTAAGTAATAAGGAACTTTAAAAAAATCATTATTATGAGGAGGTCGTAGTTTCGTATCGACTCTTTTCATGTTGGGGTGGCATGCTTTACATTATTATATACTTGATCCCTATAGTAAAATTATCTAGGTACTTTTATCCCCTGTAATATAGCCTCATCCTAGAAGTTACTGATAAAATAAGCAGCGCATTGCGCAATATTAATCAATATATGTGTTTTTCTATTTTAAAGTCATAGTTAAGTACCTACTTTGCCAATGAATTCAAAGCCAGCCTGCTGTAAACTTGGTCCGTAATTGGGTAGTTTGAAAGACATTAAAAATTAATGTAGGTATTACCATGCAACTTGACACTGAGCTGCAAAATTGCAAAAAATGTAAATATTAAACGTAAACGCTGCGTTAACGTAAGTTTTAATTTCGAGGGCACGGGCAGCCCTAGCGCATTTGGAAACACAAAATTTTCATTACCCGAAGGTAAATTAGTAACAGTCACATGTAGCTGTGTCTATCAATTTACAAATAAATAAAATTGAAGGGTCTGTTTGTAATTCTAAACAGCTTTTTACTTAATGCATATGATTGTAGGTATATTAAATACGGTACCGTAACAAATAAAAAAAAAAAAGCACATATTTGTCTGTCTGTCTGTTTGTTCCGGCTAATCTCCGAAACGGCTAGACCGATTTTGACGGGACATTCACTAGCAGATGTATATACCTACCTTAGGCTAGTTTTATTTTAGAAAAAGAATTAGGGTCCACGCGGGCGCAGCCCCGGGCAGCAGCTATTATTATCCAAATTAACGGTAAGTACTCTGCTTATTTTGCTACCTATTTATTTATCCAAATTAACGGTAAGTACTCTGCTTATTTTGCTTCGAATTAAACACAGGTCAAGTGCGAGTCGGATTCGCACACTAAGGGTTCCGTTCCACCATTTTAATGTATGGTGCAACGGAACCCTTAGTGTGCGATTCCGACTCGCACATATTATCTTAAATTTTAAAAATCGCATATATATATTTGTATTTCTTATTGATACGAAAAATTGATAAAAAAAAAAAAAATAATTACAAAGTTATTTTTTGCAGTTGCAGAAAATCACCCATATTTAAATAATTCCTTATGTATCAGCGTTTTTAGTATTTAGTGATTATATGCAGACTATGCAGTTTATGGTACATGATATACGGAAGTTTTAAATTCCAAACTTATTTAGTTGTTGAGATAGAGCTCGTACGAAAATGGTTTAAAACTGACAACATTTACGGATCCCTAGTTCATCATTTCTGAAGATAAAAAAATAAAATTTAAATTTGTTCTCTACTCGATGAGCTCTAGACAATGACACCCTACATGCCAGGGTAACGGTCATCGCCCATTACAACAACACCGCTCCAGCACAGTAACGCCCCGGCACCGCCTCGAAATATCCAGTCGTCAACGCGCCGTAAGCAAGGCGACCAGTAGTTGCCAACGCGCCGTGAGCAAGGCGACCGCTAGTCACTAACGCGCCGTCAGCAAGGCGACCGCTCGCTGACGGCACGCCACCCGGTGAGGTGAAAGCTTGTTCTTCATTCACAAGCGAGGCGTCACCGAGCGGACGGCGAGGTGCCCGCCGGCGAGCGGGCTCCTCGCTTGAAGCGTGCTGTCGGCGCGCCATGTGACGGCTCGCGGGCCGCTCACTGCCGGCGAGCCGTCCACTATTTTGTATAGCCATCTTAAAATAGACTTTAATGCATTTGACTTAAAATCTGAACTTGATTGACAAGTTACTTGCCGTGTCGCGTCGGAGCCGTGCTGCTATAATGAGCGATGACCTATAGATTTCTTTTTCTCTTTAATTTTTTAAGGAAAGTTTGTTGTTTCCTTGAATTTTTAACGGTATTTAATTTTTATTATTTGTTTCTATAGCGGCAATAGAAATACATAATCTGTTTTTTTTCAACTGTCTACATAATAAGTACAGGCGCCAGCACATCAACCTATTCCAATCTGTCAATTTTTCCCAATCAACATTGAACCTTATTCTTAAGCGATAAAGTTGAAACCCTATTAAAGAAATTTGACAGATTGTAGTAACTTGAGGTGCTGGCCTCTGTACATCAGATACTGCTCACTGACAGACAGACGGACTCACAGACAGACAGCGGAGAATTAGTAGGTAATAGGGTTCCGTTCGGCACCTTTCGGATATGGAACCCTAAAAATTAGTGTACCTAACTAACTACTAAACCAATGTTAGTTTCAGATAGACAAGCAAAGCAACCGTCTACCATTATGAATATAAATTTTTTCGGTGTTGTGACACTAGTTTGTTTTCATAAACATTAGGTACGGTTGACTATGCATATTGACACAAATATTGAGGAAAATGAGTAGGTACAGAAATTGTTAAAAAATAACGTTTTTTCTAATTCCCGCTGCAAAACTGCTCAATCTCTCGTATCTATCCTATTAGCAAGAAACGATATTTAATAGTCAAATCAAATAATTCGCAAAAAAAAATAACAACGATGTCATTTTTTTTTAGCAATTTGGCAATTATATTGAAACAAAGTAAAATGTAAGTACCCAATAATAATTTTTGGTGTAAAAATCTCTGTTTAGGTACGGCAGCGCGCTAATAATGCACACAAAACATTGTGCTTGGGACATGCAACGGTACAGGAGTTGTGGGTGTATAAAGTTATCTACAACATTATTAAATTTAATAAGTAATGTTGAAATTAACATAGTATTTTTCGAAAAAAAAAAAAACGATTAAAAGCGACATTGCTTTTGCAGTTGTACTTAATCGAAAATATTTCAAAAACTATTGATACAAATAGCAAAGTCACTTAGCAACATCATAATCTTTTTAATTAGGGGTTTCTAAAATCTAACATTATCAACGGGGTAGCTCTTGGGCTGCATCTTACCTGATGGTAAGTGATGATCAGACCGAAGGTGGAAGCGAGCTTCACCCGGAATCCTCAACCACAGAGGAACTGATCCCACACGCATAAGCACCGCTCGATCCTACCTCGCAAAGGAAAGCGTAAAGTTATTGTAGTAGTTGGTAGTAGTAGGTACATATAGTTTTGAGAGAGTTGTATTGATGATTATAATAATAATAATTCTATAAATACATATTTGTTACGATCGCGAATCATATTCAGATCAACATTATTATAACCTGAAACTGACCGGCAAATTGCAAAAACGTAACAAAAAGTGAATTTCGCGGAAGGAAGGTAGCCCGCGAAATTACTATTCAAATTAAACCTTTTTATTATTGTGTGTTCTGTTCCCGCAGACAAACCGTGAAAACGGTTTTGTGGGGCATAGTTTTAAGCTAAGAGTCTTTATAAACCTTGATATTGATAAATAAATAAAAAAAAAAAAAAAAAACAATGAGTCCCAGAATCGAAAAAAAAAATCATTAACAACCCTCAATACTTTTGAAACACCAATCACACAACGTCACATACAATGGATGAGTAAAGAAAACATCCCCAATTTACATATAGAGGACGAAATAATGCGATATAAGGGCAGAACTGGAAGACATCGAAGTTACTGCACTAGTGTTGGTCGATTGCCTTTAATACCGTCAGTCACGATATCCTGTCAGCCATTCTGTCGCATGTTATGGTCTCTCCCGACTTCCCGAGGCACTGAAATGGTTCTCATCTTACCTTCAGGAACGTCAGCAGTCCATTCATGATGGGGATTCTTCATCATGCTGGTGTGATTTGGTAACTGGCGTTCCACAAGGCGGTTCTTTCTCCTCTTCTGTTTTCTATATTTATCAATCTTATAACTTCCGAGCTTCAGTGTGCGTATGCAGATGACTTGCAGTTGTATTGTCAAGCGAGGGTTGAAGAAATACCTGACTCTATCGAAAATTTAATCAGGGACCTTAAAGCCAGAAAAACCTGGTCTGATAAATTTGGCGTAGCAGTAAACCCTAATAAGTGTCAGGCGATCATAATCGGAAGTTCTCGGAGTATAAGTAAGGTGGCTGGTACAATATTGCTACTAGTTCTCTTCAATGGTACTGTCGTCCCATTTAGTACTGATGTGAAGGACCTAGGCTTGCACATTGATAGTACTCTGAACTGGCGTACTCAAGTCGCTAGGGTCAGTCAGAAAGAATGCTGCGGGCTTTGTGCCGACTGAAAAATTAAGTATGAAGTCAATGCTAAGCGCAGTCCTTAATTTTCCCTATCGTCGATTATGGTGATGTGTGCTATTATGACCTGAATGCAGATTTCCCCGACAAAATTGACCGTCTTCTGAATAACTGCATTCGATTCGTTTTCAACCTGCGTAAAAAAATGCCTATGGCATTAAGTCCGCCTCTGTTTCGGTGCTTTAAGGTGCTTTATTTAAAAAAAGAAATTTAATCAAAAAACAAAAAACCCGACTGCAAAAACACGTAACTGAAAAGAGAAAAACAAGCATTATAATCTATAGAATTTTGGTATCGCAGGCGGGGACAAACAAAAGTTACACCATATATTTCCGGTTATTATTGTTATAATTATTATTGTCCCCGCCTGCGATACCAAAATTCTATAGATTATAATGCTTGTTTTTCTCTTTTCAGTTACGTGTTTTTGCAGTCGGGTTTTTTCTTTTTTGATTAATGTTCTTTATTAAATTTTTTTTAGTTTTATTAATATATCTTAATTAATATATCTTAATTTGGAATTGACTCATTAACAGCTTTTATTTGATACCAATATTGTTGTAATTTATTTTAAAAAAAACCCTCCCCTCCCTTTTTTTATATTTGCAGATGCAATACATAAATATTATATAGCCTATGTCACTTCTACGATTAAGACGAATCTAACGACACCTTATATGTTAAAATCCATCAAGCCGTTTAGGCTACAGAGCGTGCCAAAGAAATAGACATACATACATACATACATAAATACATACATACATACATACATACTCTCGAAAAACATTACCCTCCTTCTGGGGCAGTCGGGTAAAAATATTAAAGTGTTTAAAAAAAAATATTAAAGTATTTAAAAAAAATACAAAAAAAAACAAGATTTCACGACTTTGTAGGCCGCCTACGTGTTTACTAGATTACTATGTAATACAATGAGTATCAAGGACAGATAGACGGACTTGGAAACACTATAAGTGTTCAACTACCGAACCCTAAAAACGCTTGTATTAAAATTGTATTACAAATGTATATTCATAGTCCATCTCATAGTTTAGTCGAATAATTTGTCCAACACAAGCACAACCCTTTAGTCATTATTGTGTGTGTGACTTGACAGCTATACTGTGACAACTATAAAATGTACTCTGTGGTGACAACTGACAGTGTGACAGCAAGTGCGAGCGAATGTCAAATGGTAAAAAAAATAGTGCTCTTCAGCGGTGTTCATGAATCATGTTCATTTTGTGTCAGACTCAGTTATTATTATTATTTGTTTTCGTTAATACATAAACATTACAGTCTGAAATTACTTAGTATTGATTACTAGGTCGCCTAAATTTTTACGTTTTACCTACAAAAACTCAATCATGGAAGAAGTGTTGGAAAAACTGAGTAAAACCAAGTTCGATGGATTGTACAAAAATATGGGTAGGGATTTGGATAACCAAGAGGAGAGACGAAGGGAAATGCTTCATTATCAAAAAACGTTAGTTTTAATTATCTATTTGAACTGTGTAATTTTTTAATTTTAAGTTTAAAATAAACCAAAAACCTTTTAGAAATTTCAATTTCAAGACATAAAAAGAAACAGGTAGCAAATTGTTTAAATACAAATGAATTATCATCATCAGCCTATTAATGTTCCCACTGCTGGGACACAGGCCTCCTCTCTGTGAGAGGGAGTGGGCCGTAATCTACCATGCAGGCCCATACAAATGAATAATTTATGATAAATAATTCCACCAACTATATAGTCAATTTATTTTATTTACACTTAATTGTACACCCCATAAGCACTCAATACAAAAGGGACAAACATATTTAAAACTAATAAAGATTATAAATCTAATATAATTATGTAAACTAAACTTAGAACTGGTATTGTAATAAGGCAATCTAAAGCCGGGTGCAAATGGAAGTCCTAAGGGGAAACCGTGACCCCTGGTACAGGCAAGGGAAAGAATATGGGTGGGTTTTAGTCAGTAAGAGTCGGACACACCCTTCCACTCCGCCCAGAGTGGGAGAAATCATTTGATGATTTCTCATCCAAACAAAAAAAAAAAACCGTGCCATGTTTTCGTGTTTTATTAACAAATTAACATGAAACATCAAACTTGTACCAACCAACATGCCCCAAATCGGTTCAACTTTGATGTTTCATGTTAATAAAACACGAAAACATGGCACAGAGGATCCGGCTTAAGACCACCCTATTGTATGTTGATAGTTTCATCCTCTGTTGTAATTTCAGCAACCGTTCAGTTCTTACGGATACATTTCGGGGAGTCTTAGGATTAGTGGAGGCTGTTGAAGAAAGCAACATCTTCCAAGAGGAAAGGGTAAGATAAATTAATTATGATGCTGATTAATCTTATTGCTACTAAGTTAATGGACAATCAAGTTATTGAGTAATAGTGATTTCACATCCACCTTCTGAGCGTTGGTTCGTTGGACCGATCAATCTAGCAAAGTCCTTTTTACTGTAATTTCTAACTATATTATCTACTCCAGCAATTGCAAGTCATTACTCAATTTTAAGTACCAATATTTACAAGATTTTTTCAGCGTCCCTATATGTATATTGCAGTTACAAGTGCCTATTTTATCATATTATATTTAAAACCAGTTCCCTTTTACAAATTTCAACTATATACCATTGTGAGGAACAAAATGCAGGGTGAGTTCTTGAATAGAGATCTCTATGGCAGCTATGTCAACCGATATGTTACCCATGCCCTTGATTCGAATTCCAGGGGCCTATACCACAAAATTTTATTTAACATGTTACAATTTACAAATTTTTTGGCCTCATGTTTTGTGTGAAAATGTGAAAGAATTGTAAATTGTAGCTCTTTGAATATTCATTATTGCAGTTAAAATACATTTGAAAAACTCTTTTTGAATTTATATTATTAAAAATATAATACTTGTCTAACAGTTGCTTATTATACTTTAACTGTTTATGTAATTTCAGGTAACTTATAAGCCTCAAATTTATGTTGCTGGTTTTAATAGATGCGCATATAAGGAAGTTCTCATGCAGTCAGAATGGATGGTAGAAAAACCAGATGATTTCCAGGAAAACTGGTATGTGGTACCCTGCCCTAAAGGTATTAGAACACTTGTGGTGGCCAGTCGGGTAAGTAGTTTTGTATTTTTCATCTCATTCATCTATAATCGATTTTAGACTGAAAAGAAAAAAATTAGATAACTTTTTTTTTGTTGGGTGCTATGTTTTATTAATTTATTTTATTTGGGAGAACAAACAGTTACACAAAATATATCTTAATAAATAGGTAGTAGTGAGAGAAAAAAAACGATGCTCCTTGAGTGCCAATCAACGATTTTTTAAATTAAGTATTTACTGGTACTAGTACGGCCTGTTCTGTCTTTCCAGAGTTTACCCTTTACAAACATACAAACAACTTTACTTCTTTCAAATACAGATACAAGAAATCAAAACTAATATTACAAAGAACTTTTATATTTTTCAAACCTTGACCAGAGATACTGAGTACACATTTGTAATTCCAGGGCAAAACCAAACTGTTTTCCCGGGATGGTATCCTTGTAAGGACAATTCAGTCTGCATTACCAGGTGGTAGCCAGATTTCACCTGGTCGCAACAGTCGTTGCTGCATTCTCGACGGTTTCTTAATACCTACTACAAATACCTTCTATATTTTGGATCTACTAGCATGGAACAGCCACTTAATGGCTGATGGAGAGGTAAGAAACATTAATTTTCAGTAGGGGCTGGTAAACATTTTTATTGCAAGTAAAACTGCAAGTGACAAGTATGCTTCATTGTGAAAGCATGTAAGATTTGTTCTGTAACACAATACAATAAAATCTGCAACAGCTAGACAGAATTTATAGGAGTCATATGATTATCACTCCAATATGTCCCAAATCAAACCATAATATAAGACGAATCTGTGACACAGCAATAAAGTCTGCCCTCACTTTGTAATTCCTATACAAATACAGCAATTTTTATGGTGTAACTAATCAATGTTTTTTTCTGTAATTTCAGACTGAATTCCGACATTATTGGATGCTATCACAGATAGAAGAAATACCAGATTTGGGGAAACGCTCAAAAGATAATCATTTAAAATTTAAAATTATACCGAAAGTACCATGTGATTCAGATAGTTTTAGAGAGTAAGTCATTTTCTGTTACTGTGTCAGATACTAAGCGATATACTTCAGGGCCCTATACCACTAAACTACAAGTCTACAATTCTACTAAATTGTAGATAAAATTGCATAACATAGGTATAAATTACAAGGTATGTTTGACTTACAATATTGTAAACACAATCACTACAATTTACATATTTGTAAGGTTTTTCCGTTAAAATTGTGTGGCTTCGAGCAGAGGTTCCCAAAGTTGCCTGGACCGCGACCCACCTAACAAAAACTTACAAAATCGGGACTCTTTGCTGTCATGGTGAATAAAGGGGCTAACTTAACTATATGAAGGACTATAAAAATTAAAATTAATTATTATCGAAAATTTTAATACTTACGAAGGATGTATTTGTTTCCTATTTTTTGTCATTAAACCTTTAGCATCAACTTAAATTTTAGTTACTTTTAATCGCAATGAGTTTGATACGTCCAATTTATATTTAGTTTTAATATTAACCATAGCTGAAAATGGCCCATCCAATAGTTGCTCTTGACTCACCAGTGGGTCGCGACCCGTGGTTTGGGAACCACTGGCTTAGAGTTTTGTGGTATAGATAATGCCATCTTCGAAAACGCGCCCGCGTGCTGTAAGCAATTAGGAAGAAGAGTGGATGGCATTATCTATACACGCACTTGTCAGATTTACAAATGTTTAGTTAAGTTTAAAATAGTAAAGTTTCGTGATATAGGGCCCAGATAGCTGTCGACAAACAAATAGTACAGTACCCGGCCGTACAGCAAATCGAGTTTTGAAGTCCGGCTTTGTAGAGCGTCATATCTGTCACTCAAACCGTTCTGTTTCCTAAAAACCTTTTCTTGTAACTATACCAGTAGGTATATGTATGTCCCATCTCAAATTATCACCATGTATAAACACATCACTGAGGGGCTCGTGGCTAACTAATAACAGCCGCATGGGAAGGTCGATCAGATTAGGTTACGCTTACCACGGTCGGTCCGTCAATTGGTGACCAATGTGTGATCTTTACATACTGAGACCCCGCCGTGTCTCGGGAAGCACCTCAAGCTATTGGTCCCGTCTGTCATTCGTGGATCTTTGACAGCAGTCAGTCGGGTCGGGTCGTCAGAAGCCCGAAAGACTGACAACCAGTTTTAACTCTGACCAAGAAGGGGTAACATATTAACCAGTAACTGGGCTGTGGGTGACCTCCACAACCTAGTTACTGGTTGATACGTTACGGTGGGTAGTTGACTCCATGTAAAATACTGGTATTCAGCTGCATCCGGTTAGACTGGAAGCCGACCCCAACATAGTTGGGAAACGGCTAGGCAGATGATGATAATCACATCTCTATGTTTCATGTAATTTAAGGATATCGCTATTTTGTTACTTATTAGAAAATAGCTAATAATAATAATTCTTCTATTACAGTTTCATGATGAGAATCCCACATTATCCAAATTTCTCCCCCAAACTGGATGGCCTATTGTTTTATCACAAGAAGGCACATTATGTTTCTGGATTAACCCCATTAGTGGGCTGGCTATATCCTTACATGGTGCCTGAAGTGTTTGGACCAGGTAAATAAATATAAAATATTTGTAAGCAGAGATGTGTAAGCGTATATAAAATTTCGTGTCTGTACTGTTGACCGTTGAGGATTATCCTCGTCTGGAGCCAATCCTGGGTAGCCAATCAGGTCATGCTTATCATAAAAATGCATTGTCTTCGGAACTGAACCAACATGTAAAGAATCAACTCCGTAGGATAAGAGGAAGTGGTTTTAATTCAGTTTGCAAGATTTGCCCTAAAAACATACTAACACACAAATATTGCAAGTTGAATAAAAGCTTTTAAAAACAAATATCCCAAGTAAAACAGAACACATATAGTCCCAAAAAAAACCATCAAATCTTTGTTTTTTTGTTTTATCATGTTTAGATATCCATACCTATCACGTTTCGCTAGCTAATTTAATTTGACCCTGTATATTTTCTTCTCTAGATACAATAGACGTAGATATATTTAGTAACCTATTCCGCTTAACTATACACGGCGTGTTGCACGCCGAGCGCCGGACGCAGAGAGCAACACACCGTGTTCGAGTTCGCGAGAAGTCAATCGTCATCCTGAGGATGCCTCGTTGAGAGGTGAAACACGTGTCAATTTCTTACAGAGTTTTTTTATGACTCTTTAGGTAATAGTTAAGCGGAATAGGTTACTAAATATATCTACGTCTATTGTATTTTGTAATGGATTTCCGCAAAGTCACGTCTGAATCAATTAACTTTCTTTCCTAGATGTCAAAATAAATCCAGGTTACATGATGGAACGTCCAGTAAACTATGTGAACCAAGCAGATTTCATTTCGAAGTTTCCAAAAAAGAAAGAGAGGCTACGACGAAGTCAACGAATGGATACCACAGCACCAGCGCCGGATGCAAATGATCTAGTTAGTATCAGATACTCACATACGCACATTCTATGAGATTTATCAATTCTGTTTCTTATTCCGTTAAATACATATAAGTTTATGAAAATAAGATATTTTCTCCGAAAAAAAATCTTGTGAAGAATTATCACCGGGATGATGCATTTAAATGCGAAAAAAAGCTGTCAAAGGACTCTAAAATGGATTTATTGCAAATATTTCGTAAAGTATTAATTTTGCGTCCTTTTCGCACTGGATATAGTAATGGATTTTAGAAACATAATCCCGGTGATAAATCTTCTCTAGGATTTATTTAATTATTAGATTTTCCTTTTACTTAATTTCCTATGGAAAATAAATAAGAGTACTTTTTCCTGAATTTCCCGAAATAAACCGCGTTTATCTCAGTCAATTTAAAACCTTAAACTTTACATTTAACTTAAGTTTCAAACGTTCTTAAAAGTTATTCCGTCGCTACAATACACTATACGGTGACAGACACGTTATGAGATGTAAGGCGAATTTTACAAATACTGAACCCGTTCAGTCAGCACAATAAACCGCGTTCAAGAGCTGTCAGTGTCAAAATTGTTGTGGACTATTGACACTGACAGCTCTTGAACGCGGCTTAGAGGTGCTCATGGACGTGCTGATTGCGTTTAGTTTCATTTGGTGAAATCTGGACTCAAATAATTACTTGTTTTTCTCCTGGACATTACAGGTTGAACCCTACGTCCAGGCAGATGTATACCAAATGACCTGACAGACTCACTTTCACATTTGTGTTCATTTTAGTCATTCAAATAACTTGTTTTGTTTACAGTTAGTTGTGGAGGCTCTGACAGAATCCGGGTCATTTGACCTTGAAGAGGCAAATAGAAGAAATGAAGCAACCGCTGTAAACATGGAGTAAGCGAAGCTTACAATTTGTGTCAATTTATTTATAATGTACTGTGGAACGAGCTATTTGTTATATAGATAGCTAACTTGCAACTAGGTACTTTAAAATAATGTTATGAGTGTGCTGAGAAGTCAATTCTTTTAACATCACTCTCCTAAGTCGCACATGAGCTAAAAAACTAAATACGCACACACAACAGAAATGAATATTAGGTATAGTTTGACAGAGACGCCTTTGTTATTTGCGCGGCGAGACGCGGGCAGTGCAGGTCGCTCATTCATTAATGCTCAAGGCGCGCGGCGTTCCACCCGCCGCTCATTCGTAAGGTGCGTACCAGCGGTCCCGGTCAAACTATAGCAGTCTAGTACAAAGATGTTTTTTTTTTTTCTGAATACCAAATAGCTTTTTCGACTTTACTGGTTTTGAACCAGATTAAATGTTTTTTAGATTTATCCTAAAGGAGTCACTGTTAAGTAGCTGTATAGAGCTACTTACTAGTCGGTAAGAATATGTCGTTTCATATCATTATGGAAGTCTTAGGGGGCGAATGCACGGCGCGATTTTACGTTAACTACCAAGCGGTTGAGAAAAATGTCTGTAGGAACGATTTCTGGGATTTGCTTCATTTTTGCAGCAACTGCGATTCCGAAATACGATTTTGTAGATTTTAGAAGCTTTTCCTGGGATTAAACTTTTATACTCTGTGTGCAGTGTATACTCGACCTGTGCAAACCCAAAATTCATCCAAATAACGTATTTGAGGGACAATTCTCGTATTTTTGAGAAGGTTCGGATTATAATCTCAGTCAGAAAACAGCTCAACTTCAACTCTTCATTAATGGCTTTCGTGGAAGAGACACCACAATTTTTCCAATATAACGTAGGTCCGTGATTGTTTTTTTTTTTCAAAGGTTCAGTGAGAGTAAAACAAGCCTTTAACCAAAAAAAATATCAAGTTTTTGACCTTGATCGTCGCTGTGATGATAATGCGAATACGGACCCGTTTACTATAACTCGTCCCTTACCGTCATGTTGGCACCATTGCTTGTCAAGCTTCGTTTCAATACAAATAGAGTTCAAAATGGCGACTGACAGAACAGTGCTACCAATCGCGTCACAGGACAAGTTGTAATAATACCACAATATCATGCCTTCATCATAACTGATCCCTTGATGGTATTGGTAGCATTGAATTTTGCAGTCTTAGTTTCAATACTAATAGAGTTCAATATGCCGACTGACAGAACAGTGCTATAGTTTGACCGGAACCGCTGTTCCGTGCCTTAGGAATGCTCGGCCAGGTGAAGGGCAGCGTTGACCAATGAGCAGAAGGCGGGACGCCGTGCGCTGTTATCATTGACACAGATAATATAATACTACGTACATATACCCAATCCCATACAAAGAAATGCGACCCTAAGTCGTGCTATTGTCTGGCTACAGCATAAATGTGGTACAGTGATGTAAAACGCCATCTATTGCAAAGAGCCCTAAACAAAAAGGTTTTATCTTTTTTTGTTGAAAATACGAGATTTATGAGTTACAATAGATAAATCAGCATTAAACAAGGAAGTTTTGATTTTTACTAATCTTACTTCAGTCAAAATCTTCCGTTTATCGCTTTTTAGTGACTGTTAATTTCATAATTGTTACCTATGCTGCCATCTATGATCTTTTTTCAAGACTAATTATAATTTGTTCGAATTGGTACCCCATGTCATTGACGAATGGGCGGGCTGCACTGCCCGCCGTCTCGCCGCGCACATACCTCAGGCGCGGAAAGCGGTCCCGGTCAAACTATACCAATCACATGACTGCAAAATTCAGTGCTACCAATCGCGTCACGAGACAACATATAATGAACGCACTGAAGTCGCAAATGAGGAATGGAGAGTTAACACACGTCCAGTCTTTTATAAATTTTCTAATAAGAATTACTGAAGATAAAACCGTAACCGGCAGTATGGCTTAGGAAATGCTCGCTCCGTGATTTCAGTCCCATAAGAGTATTTTATACTATTTCTTATTCGTGGGTACAGTACGACACAACTTAGATGTACCATCGGGAAAATTCGTAAAACCGATCACCATCCGAACTGAGTGCGCCTTCAAAATCACCAATCTTTATTACTGCTTCAGGTGAAAATGATCTTTCGAAAACGCAATAACTTGTAAAGTCTTATAGCCAAATACATTCGTGAAATTGAAATGAATGAATGAAAATTTTCAAATCTATGCTACATCTAAGTTGTATCGTACTGTAACAGGGAGCAGCTAAATTATTGTAAAAATTATGCATATTGACGTAGCCCTGGATATGGCTGTTATGATCACGGTGATATAATTTTAGCTATTTTAAATTAAGTTAATTGTTAACTATTTTATATTAGCTCCGTTTGTTAATGACGAAAGCATCAGGGTAGTCAGCGAAATTAAAATTTTCTTATGTTTTTTGCAGTTTGCAGGTCAGTACCAGGTTGTATGTTGGTCTAAATATGATTTGCAGCGGTATCAAACATTGATTTATAGAATTATGATCATAAAAATCATCAATACAACTGTCTTGTTCGTATAATCCTATTGAATGGATATTTTATGAAATCATGACATTTTTTTATTGTAACATCTTGCATGCCATGTGTGTTTTGGACAAATAAATTATCTTTATCTAGGATTATTCTAAAATAAGGAGTTGTATTGCTAATTCTGTAAAGCCATATTTGTTACGGTCGCAAATCATATTTTAATCAACATACAACCTGGCACTGACCTGCAGATTGTAAAAACGTATGAAAATTTGAATTTCGCGGGCTATCTTAGCGCATCCCCCTTAATTTTAGATGTATTCGCTGTTGTTAGACATAATTATGAAACTCAAAAAAGTTGTTCTCGTCTGATTAAATTTGATTAGTTCCTAGTTTGGCTTAAGCTAATTTATGAAGTATTATTCGGAATCAGGGTAATACTGGCTCAAATTTAGGCGAAGTAGTCACTTGAATATGAAATAGTAGGAAAATATTATTTGACAACAGCTGTAGAATACTCATAGCATAATACACAGTACACTATATTAAATGTGCTGTACAATACGGCCGATATAAGTTGGCAGCGCAAAAGGCTGCTCAATAACATTTTTTGGGAACCAAATGAGGTGAGTGTGAGTGAGAAGAAGAAGAAGATGCACGGAAGTTCGCAGAGCCTATGTTCAGACCTGCCAAGTAATATCGCCCGTATTGTATGCCAAAGTTCGTGGGAACTGCGGTTGTAATACGCAGGAGCGAGATGACACGAGACTTTTAGGTACTAAATAGGTATGTACGTTTTACTGGCACGTTCTATCACCGAGACTGCTAAAACTCTGGCGTTTAGTATAGTCTCTTAAAGTCCCTTTTAACACGCTCGGGCTCCGCCACGTATGCCTTATAGTATTGTGTGTAAGCTTGCACACGAATCGGTAAATTCCACCCGGTTCGCCAATATTCGCTGCCGGGTACCCGTGAATTTGAACCGAGAAATTTCGCTGGCGAGAAATGGGCTCATTTAGTTTCTGATACATATTGATGGCATTCTTGGTTCTTTCGCCATGGAACTTTAAAAATATCTGTTTGAACCGATCTAGTCGTCTCGTTAACCAAAAGTTACTCGAGCGTCGATTGTTATTGACTTGTTGACTGCGCGCTCTTAAACTTAACATAAAGCCGGATCCACACCAGCGCACGCGCACGAACCGTGCACGCTAGGCGCCTCGAATGGCTATGGACGCGTTACATTCTGCGCGCGCCCATGTTGCGAATGATTCGCGTGCAAGAATACACATCTGCGCAATTGAAGCGCACGCGCACGGACCTTGAAGTGAAGGTGTCCATACTATGTTCCTAAGATGCACACGAACCGCACTGTTCGTGCGCAGGCGTGGAACCGCCTTAATATGACTGACACCTGTTCGACAATGCCGGATTCCCTGTTCCGGCCGCATGTAGCAGAAAGTTAAAAGCTTTTCTAAATGGTAATCTTCATAGCTTTAATTACTATGGAGACTATTTAAAATTGTCGACTGATTTCAAAGGACCAGTACCTTAATTACGTAATACACGATCAATCAGAATTTGAATCGGTTTGAAACAGATTGCTAATCAATTGCTTCTTAAGTTCGAAAAAAAATCTGCTCAACAACGTAAATAACGCAATGAATATTATTGAACTGTCAAAATGAAACAGATTAGTCGGAATCGTTTACGAAAATGTGTTGCGTAATTAGATAGAGGTTTAGCATTACTCGGTAAGACCAAAAGAAGTGTTAAGACTGGTTAAAATTACGATCCGTTTTGGATTTAGGAACCGGGAAAATCGAGCTAAGCCTTTGGATATTTCTGTCTCTTTGTTGTATGACGTATTGATGTCTATTCGATGTCTGAAATTACAAGTCACCCTGTATATACTTTGTGTCATAAAATGTATCTCATTTTAAGGAATACTTGTTAGTATTATCTGTGTTCAATGTTCAGAACTGAATGTATACTCTTTTTAATGAAATAAATTTTTGATGTGAGATATGATTTTGATTTCATACAATATTCATTCAACTCAGCCTATCACAGCACACTGCTGAACAGAGGCTTCTCCCAGGCTACACAACACACTGTCCTCCGCTTTCCGCATCTAGTCTACCGGCCATCTTTTTAAAGTCACCGGTCCATCTAGCTGGGGGGCGTCCCACACTACGCTTGCCGATATGTGGTCTCCACTCCAGAACCAGTACATGTGGCGGCATCTACATCGTCACATGCGAACTACGTATCAATGACCTGACGTCACACAAAGTCCTGCATCGCGCAAACAGAGTTTACCGCGCTATCAGCATATATTATAACTTCCCCGCCATCAATCGTTGGGACAGTTGTCCACCAGACACGATACCCGTATGGCCGGAGGATCCTCCCTTTTCTATGGAGGATGAGTGAACTTTACGCCCTGTTCGTCATGCATCTGTATACATATTAATTAATAGGTACCAATTTAGTCTAGAACCATGGTATATTACCTGCCGACATAGCGAGCGAGGTTCATGTTCGTGGTGCTGATGACTCTTGAGAACGCTTGTATCTACTGCTTGTAGACATGGCACAGACAGAAGTGAGATGGGCCCATAATTCATAATTAATAAAATTGTCACCCTTTTTATTTAAAGAAGGGAATCATTCCAGTGGCGTTTTCCCCTTGATTATGGCGGAATCAAACAGGTTCTGAAGAGTCTTGAGAAAAGGTTTTCCACTGACTTTCAGGCGTTCGGTCGTAATTCTGTTTACTCGTAAGAATAGTTTATTTTTGGTATTTTTGTTTATATGTAAAACAGTTCGCATTTCCATAAAAATATTTTTTATTAAATCCAAAAGTTAGGCTGCCTGTCCACTGAAGCGGAGAGGAGAGGAGAGGAGCGGAGATGTGCCATTATTAACCAATCAAATCTAAACTCAGGGGCGGAGTCAAGATTCTATTGGTTAATATTGACACATTTCCGCTCCTCTTTTCTCCTCTCCGCTCCAGTGGACAGGCAGCCTTAGCCAGGCCTCGTGGGAAAAAGTGAAATCAAGAGATTATACGAGTTTAATTTGTCCCAGGCAGCAAAATCAATTGGTGGGACACAGTGGACGCAAAAATTGTGAATATTTCACTTCGGTCTTGAAAAGTTGGTTGAGTATCCATCCAATCCAGAAATTGATAGGGCTTTTCAAATTAATGAAAAAATAATGGTAGGCCAGTGAAACTAAACTATAGAAGGTAGGTATTCAACGATAAAATCGACACCAGAACATAATAATAAAAGCTAATTAATTTATACGACATTCTCAAATAAGTGCCTATATTTCGACAGTAAGGAAGAGTAATAAAATCTTGACGATTGTTTGCAAACCGTAAATCGAGATATCCAGAATGAATGATAGTTATATGGATGCCTGGGTAGGTACTGAATGTTCGTAAAGACATCGTCGTTAAATAAAGCAATAATGCTTAGCAAAATATGGTGCCCCGTTACTACCTCTACCTAGGTACCTAGAGTAGTCACAAGCGCTACTGCTGGGTTCGATTTCCTTGAGACACTGTCACTGTGGTATGTGGGCTGTCCAGCTAGGTAGGTCCAACTTCGAGAAAGAGGTCAATCGTCGAATCCGACTCGGCTGGGCAGCGTTCGGGAAGCTACGCAATATCTTCTCGTCCCACATACCAGTGTCTCAAGACGAAAGTCTTTGATCCTGGGTTAGATGCCCAAAAACCTAAATACCCGGGGGTATTTCGGTTTTTCCAGGGATTTTTCAGTAGGTTGTTTAGAGGCATGATGGTGTAAAGTTCACTCATCCTCTAAAGAAAAGGGAGGATCCTACGACCGGATCGTGTCGTGGAGGGTGTCGTGTCTGGCGGACAACTGCCCAACGATTGATGTCGGGGAGGATATATAATATGCTGATCGCGCAGTAAACTTTAATTGCGCGATGCAGGATTTGTGTGACGTCAGGATTTTGTGTGACGTCAGGTCTTGCATAATTCGGATGTGGCGATGTAGATGCGCAGCAGTAGCATTTTATACTCTGACACAGCTCTGTTATAGAAGTTCGCAATTAGGTAATAGATACCTAGGAATTTAAATTCAGATTACGTTTACCAAATCCAATTTCAATAGATACCTTTTTATTTATTTAAGTAAGGGGCATATTAAACAAGGGGGTAGTATAGTATAAGTAACAATAGATAGGTAATCATGAATCTTCTATAAGTATCTACGCATACTTACGTTTTCTTTTAAAAGAAAGAAAAAATTATTTAGTGTAACGGCTAGGGCTGCCCAGGGTAGGCTGCGCAGGCCGTTAACGGATTGGTAGGTAGAGGTAGAAGATAATTAAAATAGCAAGAAAAGTTAACACATATAATTTAGATAGGCGGTAGTAGATAACACGGCTACGTCGCGGGTAAGGTCCTAATCACTGGTTCTGAGAACTCGCACATATAGATAGGAAGGTACCGTTCTTGGCAGCACGTGGTAGACGTGGGGGCCTGTACAGCACAGGCTCAGCAGTAAGCCGGACGGCCCTCGTATGACGACAGGTAGTGAGCGTCGGCAGCACGTGGAGGCTGCATGTCAGCCCAGGTAGGTTGCATACAGCTACGCATCAGTGGCAGGTAGCATGCAGGATCGGGTAAGGGGTCCTGCCCTCAGCCCGTACGGAGAGCCCTGGAAGGCGCGTAAGAGAGCGCATATTAGATGCAGTGCTGCTACTCGCAGCAGGCCGCATGCGATGTGTCAGCTTCACCTTTTAGCGACTATTCAGAACTATGACGTTGGTAATACAGGGGTCAAAACCGATCACAACGCAACATTAGGTTAAGGAATGTTAACGTTTACCTACATAAGTAGATCAAGAGACATTTTTAGCATTTGAAGTAGGTAAGAAAACAGTATTTCATCCTTTGTAATTTATTTCTGATTTACTACCACCTCTGGATAACGTAGAGAATTGAACCGTGAAAACGCGATAAATCGGTATTTGTAAGATATTACGGTTTCCCATAAAAATCTGGAAGATTCGGCGCATTTTTAATAGATGACAGTAGGAAAGGACTGCTTACCTAGCGTTCCCTGCCTTTCGTTTTATGGAGACACCAGCTATCTATCACTGTGACCTGCAGAGGAAGTCACAAGGTTGTTAGCTAAGATAATTTGGTAATGACTAGGATTAAGTCTCAGGTCGCGAACACCCCACACGTGCTAATTAACACGTTCACTTTTCAGTGCCGGGAGCCCTCCTGGAGGTTCACCTAGTCGCATATGGGATGCCGGGAGCCCTCGCGGAGGGGTCATCTAATATATAAAATTCTCGTGTCACGGTGTTTGTTGCCAAACTCCTCCGAAACGGCTTGACCGATTTTTATGAAATTTTTTGTGTATATTTGGTAGGTATGAGAATAGGACGTAAACTATTTTTCGTACCCCTAAGTGACAAGGGTGGTCCACACCAAGTTTTTTTTTCTTTTCTTGGACAATTTTTTTTATTGTATTTTTTTATGATTTGTCATTAAAAAATACATACAACCCTAAATTTTCACCTTTCTACCACCAACCCCTATTTTTTAATAGCGATATTAGTACTTTAATAAGTTTCTACTCTTGGCGGTCGATATTGATCAGTTACCACTCGATCAGTTATTCCCGTCAGGCGTCTACCGGTGTCACATCTCATCCCGTAAACAGCACAGAGTAAGGATGAGAATGAAGCCGGTCTCCTGTCGTTCTCTCACAATAAGCTTTCTCTCTCTCACTAACCAAAGTTTAGGGCCTAAAATGAATTCCTATTTGAACACGCGTGAACGGCTGGACCGATTTCACTAATTCTTTTTTCGTTATTGTAAGGAGAAAGTTCTTAGGATAGGTAGGTGAAGATAGCGTGTAAGGTAGGTAGGTAGGTAGGGTAGGTACGGTAGATAGGTAGGGTAGGGTAGATAGGTAGGTAGGGTAGATAGGAAGGTAGGGTAGATAGATAGGTAGGTAGGGTAGATAGGTAGGTAACAGGTAGGTAGGTCGGGCAGGGTGGGTAGGTAGGTAGGTAGGGTAGATAGGAAGGTAGGGTAGATAGATAGGTAGGTAGGGTAGATAGGTAGGTAGGGTAGGTAGGTAGGTCGGGCAGGGTAGGTAGGTAGGTCGGGCAGTGTAGAGTAGGTAGGTAGGGCAGGGTAGGTAGGTAGGTCGGGCAGTGTAGGGTAGGTAGGTCGGGCAGTGTAGGTAGATAGGTAGGTGCGCCGTAGATAAGTACTTACTGCTACCCGTGCGAAGCCGGGGTGGGCTGCTAGTTTTATATAAAATCTGATGTATATTTTAACAAGACTGATTAGTTAAGGCGTTGGTTTTAAAATCCAAGCATTTTTAGATAGTGTTTGTGTGTGTGTGTGTGTCTGTGTGTGTGTGATAGTGTGTGTGTGTAGTGTGTTAGGTAGTGTATTCAGATCGAAAAAATTGTATAAAAAATATTTTTTGTTCACGGTTACTACTTACGTATAGCGACCAGACCCCCTGAAAACACTATTTTACTTCGTTTACACTCTTTCATAACACGGTTTTAAACCTAATGCTGTTGACCGTTCGCGATGCGATGGTTAACTTTAGCGCAAACGTATAATGCCGGCAACCCTCCCGGAGGGTTCACTTCCAATATGTAAGGCGGCATGGCGTATGAGTTCTATGAAAAGTGGGTAGAGTCGAAAGTGTTAAAGAGTTAGTTGACCCATTTTCTCTTCGAAAGATAACTTTATCGAAGGGGTTTTCACCTCCTTATCAAGATTAAACGCACTCAAGTTACGTAAAAGGTAGGTAGAGTATAGGTACCTCTTGCAAGGTCCTTTTAAACAGACACACAGTATGAAATACATTCAAATAAAATATACGTAGTCCGCGTGACTGCACCCGACGTTACATCGATTAAGTCTATGCCTTTAGTGTCTGGTGTCTGTGGTGTGGTTATATTTGTATTTGTCTGCTCAACAATGCAATGGATGCGGTTGTATTGTCAAATTGAAAGGCATTGCCATTGTAAGCGTTACGCAATTACTCCGCTGATCTAAAGATTTATGCCTTTAGCCTTAGCCAAAAGTTATGGCAATTTTACTAGCAGCGTTTGGCAACCAGCCAGGATCGTGTCCCGAAGGTACCTGACCGATGGCCATCGCCTTTCAAAAGAAATGACTGACGATGTTATTTCATAGAGCAAGAATAAATGCAACCTCACTCAGTTTGGACCTTTTTCCTTGCAGATCGTGTTTCTGCGTAGTCATTTGATATTCGCCTTTATTTTTGCGGAAGTTTTAGGGCTTGGTTACCTACTACCAATTTTGTTGGAGAATAGTTTTAGTTCAGATGAAAATGTGTAGGAAGGATTTTCGTTTAAAAAGGTCTGACGTGCAAAATAGAAGATTGAGTACCTAGGTTAGGAGTTTAGGACCCACATTTTTCAAATGTTTTTTTTTTCATTGTTTAGCCTGTAGGTTACACCTACTTTCACTACGTAGATACTGATACATTAGATATTTATTTAGTGCACAGACAGAAATGAAATTGCTCTTACAGCCCCACTTAGCATGCGGTCGGATTCATGTACCTATGTAGGTAATGTGCGTTTCTTTGTTCCACCATAACTTTTAAATGCTTGAACAGATTTGGATGTATGCAAGGGGCATCGTTAGAATCCTTACATATCCCGAGTGACATAAAAATCTTCAATTATTACAATATGGGTAATTGGGTATCCAATTGAAGACCTTGATGAGTACATTTCAAAACTATATAATTTATTGGTATACATTTTACATAGGGGGTGTACAAGTACATGCAAAACAAACATTTCATCCCCACGCCATCCACGCCTCGCCTCGCCCGCGCCGTGAGAATATAAAACCACCTTTAGTGCTTAATTTAAGCCAACTAGCATAACATGTTATAAAATAAAACTTGTCACTAAACTGTATAATTTAAAAATTTAATAAAAACACAACTGCCCTGCCAAAAATTTACTAAAAAGTAAAAAAACTAGTTGTATTAGTTACCTAATCTGTATCTATATACAAGCGGGCAGTTGTGTTTTTTAACTGTTTTAATTATAAATTTTTTCTTATACACTCTGTATCTTGGCAAATTATGGCTTCTAATCATCATAATCGTACATATTACGGAGACGTTTCCTTTGTAAGGAATAGACATCCCTAAATAAATAACGTCGTACATTACGAGATACTCTACAACGCCCGCAACCTGTGTTGAACCTCCTAAAAAAGGAGCAAGAGTCCAGAGATGCCTTGCGGTATCACATAAACTCAATGGTCAATGATAACACTTCAACGCTCATTAATGAATTACCACTTCAGTTCAAATAATGTGGTGAACTCCTCAAGTGGACGACGCGCGATGTAGGCCATTTTAGATAAGAACTGGAACTTGTTCGAGTACCTATGATACCTACGATAACATATAAACAGATAGGCTATGTGGGACTTTAAAAGCGTTTATTTATTTAACAAATATATATAATATACTTACATATACATACAAATAAATAAAGAAGTGTCTGTTTGTAATTTCAATATAACAGCTTTTTACAAAATGCATTATGAAATTACGAACAAAAAAACATTTTTTGAATTTTTTGACTGACTGCTTGTTCCAGCTTATCTCCAAAACGGCTAGACCGATTTTGACGGGACTTTCACTGGCAGATAGCTGATTATAAGGAGTAACTTAGGTTATTTAAGACAAAGAATTAAGGCTAACGCGGGCGAAGCCGCGGGCTACAGTTAAAAATAAGAAAGGTTTTACAACATTTATCAAACCATGATAAAGTAATATCATCATTACTGCATACTAAATAAGTAAGTAGGTACTATAACGTCGGAGGGACGTCACTCTATATATTTGTGTGTGCGGGAGTGTGTGTAAGAGACTACACAACAATGATAGAGGGAATTTCACTGCTACGGTTTCGCAGCGGAGATGTGCCAGCGGCGTCAATGTTTAAATTGTGTTTTGTATGATTATTTATAGTTCAACACCATATTTAATAATTAACAACACCATATTTAAACGCGTGCACAGTTCGATGGCTAGCTTCCTACAATTTTTTGTTTTTTTTAAATACAAATTGTCAGAATGTTCGAATGCTTTCTTAACAGCCTGTACAACATAAGGTTGCTTATCGCATAAAACCTTACAGTAAGCTACATATTTTTGAAAAGTAGTTAGTAGGTACAGGTAGGTAGGTAACTCTACTTTGGAAAATTATAAACTTTTTCTAAATTTTTGCTACCTATGCAGTTATGTGCCTGCTATATCCATTAATAGAACGAGTTTAACTCCTACCATAGGGTACTATATTCTTTAACTATAAATTAATTAGGTATATGAAATATATATTTTCTCAACATAAACAACATGATTCAGTTAACAGCTCTGCGGGCAGCCAATCAGGAGCATGCGAAAACATTGAGTTGCATTACTTTGTTATGAAGTAAGTATTTATTAGCCATAAGTAGGTCAATGTAATATTCTGAGAGCACGTAAACAATAAACACCTGTAAAGTAGTTTTACCGTAACATTATGTTGTTTATTGTAATGGGCTGAAATATTTTTCCTACTACTGGTCTCCATTTTTTTTTTTGGTTTGGAAATCAGCATTTAGGAGTCCTATTACATATTTTATGCAAATTCATGTTTTATGACGCTGTAATATTAAACAGCAGTACGAGATTTTAATAATTTAATTATGTATAATAATAGTGTTATTCTCTTTCTTACAAGTTGGAGTTACACATTTGAATTTTTCTTTTCGTGTAATTTACTATAAATATTTTACGAACTCAGTTTACAAGAAAAACCGTCGGCGATGAAACTTTGACGCTCAAATTCGCATTGCTTCATTAAATTCTAATAAAAGCAAAAATTACTAAAATATACGTTGAATTTTTTACTTGTTTATTGGAGTTCTAGAATTTCTAATTCCTTAAGTTTTCACGGAAAAAATCGTAAAGAAAAGCAATAAATGTCTTGATTCAGCGACCATTATTTTACAAATAAACACAATTTTATTAAATAAATTAATATGATATAAAACTTCTGTCTACAATGAATACGTTTAATTAGTTTCCGTTTCTCAAAATAATAAGACAAAATTACAATAAATAAAATAAAAGTACTATATAATTATAATCCGCGTCAATTCAGAAAATTACACGAAAAGAATGTGTAACTCCAACTTACAAGAAAGAGAATGGCGCTATCGTTATTATAATCAAATAATTAAAATATCTTACTGTTGCTAAAAATTACAGCGTTAAAAATCATGAATTTACATAAAATAATAGGACTCATAACTTCTCCTGCTCTGGGCGGAACGGATGGGCGTGTCAGACTCTTACTGACTAAAACCCACCCGTGTTCCTTCAGTTGCCTGTACGTTGCCAGGGGCCACGGTAACCCTTTCGGAGTTTCCCTCAACCCCGGCAGGCATCGGCCCTAGCGGACCTACTTTGGTACCTCTTGCATGGTTTTAAGACTGTAAACAGAAATTACCTACGATATTATTAACATCTTCTACATTACATCATTAAGGTACCATTCCGTATTGGACCGCAGGAGGCAAGTGCAGGCGACGGGTCGCCGCGACACGACTGGATCCTATGAATTTCTATGAAATACCTTCCGTAGCTAGCGACACGTCGATGGCAGCTACAGGCGAACGACAGGCGACACGTGCAGCTCGACCGCAGACCAGTAGTCCGCCAACGCTAGAGCGATAACACGTTTTACTTTTTGTTTGTTTTCTTTTTCGTTTTTCTTTGAATATGGGCTGCTGCCGTCTGCGGTTGGGTTCGGAATCAGGACTGCAGCGACATGACGCCGCGACACGTCGCCATATTTTAAGAAAATAAGGTCCCAAGTATTCCCATTTCTATTCAGGATTCTCCGCTTTAACTATAACAAAATACTACCTACATTATGATGAAAGTGTGGAAAAAAGCATGAAGGCTAAATAGCCTTTTTATAAAGTACGCCACAGATACTAGTCAGAAAAATTATGATTTTATTAATCGCCGCAAAGGCTGCGATTAATAAAATCATAATTTCTTGACTAGTATCTGTGGCGTACTTTATAGCTCTAGAGCGGGAAAGCAAAGTAACACGCGTGTTTCAAACACTGCTTTGTAAAACTAAATGCGGTGCAATCGTTTTCGAGCAAGTGCGTTGAAAAACAATTTTCCAGAGATATACAACCTTATCAATCTGGACATTATAAGCAAGCCCGATAGTAGAACATCATATCAATCAGATAAGCCGTTTTTATGCTTGAACAAACAAACGAAATTGTCCTCTCTATATATTAGTTTGGGTATGATTGATTATGACCTAATACCTAACTTTGTAGCGCACGATTAATACCGTAAAAAAAAACATTCTCGTTGTATCGACAAAAGAAGGAGTCTCTTTGCCGAGACTGCCCTGACAAATTTTTAATATGAACCAAATAACCAATGGATTAGCAATATCCTATATATCCTTCAAAATCATTCAGATTGTGATTAAGTACCTACACAATAGTGGTGTGTTGCCTGGATTTTCGGACTTTTCCAGAATTGTAAGATCAAAGAAAAGCTGATTTTCTGTCTGCTTTTAATGGGTATAATCGAAAAGTTGTCTATGTGACAAGAGATATTGGGTATTTAGTTACCTTAACCTACGTTTGCTAACTGCGGTGATTGTGAACTACAGTAGGTAGGTCAGTGGCGGACCAAGTCTGTGGGGCCCGGGGCGACAAAAATAAATGGGGGACCCCCGCCCAGGAATGAACGTCGAAATATTTAGCAGCCTGACTTGAAAACGTTAGGTTGTCTTTTGACTATTGAATACAGAAATAGGAGATACTTTGTCGACAACAGATAAGCTAGAGCATCAAGCAATTACATAAAGGATGGTATAATAGAGCGAGCGAAGCGAATTCGAAAATGTTTGTACTCCGCACAAATTAAATTTTCTTTTGAACAAATAAATGTACAGAAATAGGAATTATTGTCTATTTGTACAAAAAAGTTTGAAAATTTGGGGTGCAATAGCAAGCCCCGGATAGGTAAGGTTTTCTATTGACTGTATTCGTAGGTACATAAATAGGAGTTACATTGTCGATTTACGCAGAGAAGTCTTAGAAAAAAGAGAAAGTAGGTTGCAAGAACGAGCGAAGCGAGCATGAAAATTCTAGCTATGTATTTAGCCTTACGTTTATATTCAGCATGTGTAGGGAGCCCCCAACTACAAAATGCTTTTTACTTACTGAACATATTTTGGCATTGTTTGGGATGTGATTTCTCGAGTTTTGGGTGACTTCCAGGACCGGGGGCCATGGGAGGACCGTACCTGCCGCCCGCCCCTTTGTCCAGTGAGGTAGTTTCAATTTCAATTTATTTATTTATTAACTAGTAACCATGACTCATCTGTTAGTAAACTTATCCTATGTTAGTAATAAATGTAATTCTATTCTTATAATACACCTACACAGATTGCTGTGCAGCGAGCACTGTCCGACGCTTCACCGCGGCTAGCGGCTGTACCATTCCATGGGAAATGGCGCAGCAGCGATTCACGTACGGACAGTCGACAGTAGCTACCTAAAGGCATAACTAACAATAAAAATTGAAGAAGATTTATTTATCTAATTGAACAAGGTACCTATTTAAAACTTTGTTTGAATGAGAACATCGGTAGCCTTTACGCACCGTAGCCATTTAGGTATAAGAATACTAAATTCAGCCATATAGGTAGTTAGGTAACAAGCAACAAGGGCCAAAGAACTTCACGCTCTCGTTATGATATAGGACTGAACATTATTCATGGGCCTTTTCGCGTTATTACCATAATAAAAACTGCGGAAATAAAAAGAGTAATTTGACACAAACGTCTTGTGGCGGATCCCGCACTTAGCTACGCTATATACGAGCTATAAAACTCGCTTTTGTTTTTATAAACGAACGCCACATTTCAGATTAGTTTACTACAGGGTACTTTGCGGCCGTTCACACGTCGCTGTCCTGTACGATATTCTACGGTAAATTGGTATCATCGTCAACATACAACAGAAGGCCAATTCTCGTACATATTTAATAAAACGTTCGCATTCAAGTCGCGATCTGCCAAACTTGTCAAAAATGTTGGTAATTACATTGTATTTTTGACACATTGCGAATGAGATGCGAATGCGCGAACATTCTTAAAATTACGGGAATTGTCCCTCAGTTTACGGTTTTAAACAAATGCAATAGGAAACTGCCACATAATCAGCCCATACTGTGCACCCATTCCTCCACTCTTCCGGGGTTGCGGATAGTCCTAAGGGGAAACCGTGGCCCACGTCTAGGCAAGGGAAGGAACACGGGTGGGTTTTAGTCAGTAAGAGTCTGACACGCCCTTCCGCTCCGCCCAGAGCGGAAGAAGTCATTTGATGATTTCCCACCAAAAAAAAAAAAAGGCCTCCTCTCTTAGAGAGGGAATGGGCAGTGCTGTAATCTACCACGCGAGTGCGGGTTGGTAGATGTCACATGTCTTCGAATTTTTGGTTCTACGATATGCCAGTTTTATCACGATGTTTTCATTCACCATTTTGAGAGCAGTGGTGGTGAAATTATTTACACAAAGTAAAGTGCTTGCCTGGGTTCGAACCCACGAGCTGCAACTCGTAAGTCGGGGAAACTGCCACGTGATCCCAAAATTATACCTACAGTAGTTAACTATTGCAGGTACAGACGCCGCCAGCACATCAACCTACTCCAATCTGTCAAATTTTCCCAATCAACATTGAACCTTATTCTTTATCGATTAAGTTGAAAATCTATTAAAGATGTAGTAACTTGCTGTGCTGTTGTCCGTACACTGTTACGAGGATCTTTTTGGCGCTCGAGTGACGTCGACAGAGGGTAAACAAGAACTTATATTAATTGTCACTTCTTGAAATGTACCTATTCGAAAAACAAGATGGCGGCGTTAGTTCCGAATTTGGTCACGCACCTAAATAACTTTGTAGCGCTATACTAATCATAGCCGTGTGAACGGGACCTTACTGTTTTTAGCTCAAGTCGAGGTAATATTTGCCAGTCAGCTATGTGACGGCGGGGCTGACTGTCCATTACAGTAAGCCGGACGTAATATCTAAGTATCGCCTTTCGTGGATTGTACCATCCTAAGTCGAGCTTTGAGGATGTAAAAGGAGGCCACCAAAACTCCACTTAATAAATAAATAAAATAATAAATATCTTTATTATTTCAGAAAAAAGCACATATAAATGAGTTTAGGTATAATTTATAAGTCTTTTATAGTAATACTTAATTTACGGTACACTTATTAAAAATAATTAAACATTTTCAATTTTGTAGCGTTCCCAAACAATCGAATCCGATAACGAATCAATCGGTTGTGAGTAAAAGTCATTGAACCTCATGTAGGTTCAAAAATTGTCTATGGATAAATCGCGTCTACGCCAAACGCCACGAAACGTAGATGTGACCTCGTGTCTTCTATGTAAGTACGTATTGCTCACGTTTTCTTTGACGGCAACGCTGCATGTTACGTATCACGAATATTCGCGTGGGCTGCACTGGTAGTAAAATATAGCAATGACGTTCTCGGCTTTGAATGAGTTGCGAGTGCATTACGTCATCTATAAGTAGTTACAAGAAATAATATCACTGAAGGTACTGCGTAGGCGATATTCATTTATTATTGCGTGCGCACGAATGAAAAAAACATGGTGAACACGAACATCGAACACGAAACATTTTGTTCAAACGTAGTAATTAGCAAAGCGCATACGAAGACAGTTCGCTCTCAACCGCTTCGCTCTCGTTAGTATACAAGGTAGAGACGACAATACAACAAAAAATTTAACGGCGTGTCCATAATGACGTTCCCATTCTGTATACAAAAATTCAATTTAATAAATTCAATAGTTTAGTCACTATAGCTCGGCAAAATCCATAGTCGGCTCGGGTTATTCCGTTTATGCACCCCAAAAATCCACCCTATGGTGGATATTCGGAAATGTATGCCCGAGAATTCACCCAAGGCCTAGTTGGATAAACGGAATTTACAGGCTTAGGGTGGATATGTGGCAATGGGCATACATTACATTTAATTTGTTTGATTAACTCATTTTTTTATTTCGAAGCTAGGATTTATTTGACAGTTCCAAAATACTCTTAAGCATTAGTAGTGCCAGTATTTAAATTTTTTTTTGTATGGTACTCTCCACATTGTATATAGCCATGGATTCGAAATTGGATCGCCACGAGCATTATTGATGACCACAGTGTTTGATGTTCGGTAGTGTGGTACGCACATGAGAACAAAGTGTTCGATGTTCGTATTCACCACGTAGTTGTTCGTACGTGTGTACACGCCTTTATGCATCCGAAAGGTAGACGAACGATGTCGATTTGACTATAATAAAGCACATTCAAATTAAGGAGTTGTAATTAGGTGTACCTACCTATATAGTTGGCCTGTTGATAGCAAGCGCGACAGCTAATGGTAGGGTCCTGGTTTCATCATCAGGTCGGGAAAAGAGCTATTGGGTTTTTCCGCTGGGTTTTACCATAGAGCACTAGGAAGTGGTGAAGGGCGGGCGTTTTTGGGGGACTGTCTTATGTAATTTTGACGTTCGAAAAGTGCTGATTCTCAGCCTAATTTGAATAAATGACTTTTGAATTTTGAATTTTAGAGTTTTTCTATAGGGAAAGTTCCAGTAGAAGCACGGAGTCTGGACTTTTGTCCAGGTAAATCGCTTGAGGCTCGCTCTCTAAGATATAAAACAAAACTGCCGGTGTTTTTAGATGTACTAAGATAATTCTGTCTACCCCAGACCCCTTAGGGGAATAGGTAGGCGTGATGGTATTTTATGTGAGTTAGTGTTCACTGCTTGCATACTTAGCTTTTTTGTTGATTATATTTCTTTAATACGTACTTGATATTTTCCAATTTAACTTTCAGAGCTTGCACGAAGCGATATGCACCTCGTTTGCTTTTCATTCATAAAGCTTGAAACGAAGGAATTTTAATATGTATATCAAAATGGCCGGTTTATAGGTTTATTGTATGCTCTAAACTAAAAAATACTGTGATTTTCAGTATTTTTGGCTATCGGGTCTCGGAGAAAAGCTAAACCACCATTTTTTATATACATATTATCGTCACATTTGGCATTGCTGTTAGAGCTTTTTAAAAGAATGCCTTTTGGAAGATACTGCTGCCCTGCCCATACACATTATTTTCGCCTTTGCCGACTCACATGAAGGATGAAATGCCAATCTCACACGAGAATTCCTTACCATTCATAATTTGTCCTGAACTTTAACAAAGCTCTGCCGAGAAACATGCAATGTTGCCCTTAGTCTTTTAAAATGAACAACTAGATTTATGTTTCAATGTTAATAAATTGAATTTGACACGGTATTTTTATATTTTTATTGCTGAATGGGCCTGCTCTTGAGCTCGATCTCACCTGATGGAAAGCGAGGGGTGTGCTCTATGATCGATATGGATCGAGCGTGCCCGGAAGATGCCTGTTCACTCTTGCTTTGAAGGCAGACGGGTTATATATGGAAAGGAACACAGAGAGTTCCACACTTTGGCTGTGCGCATAATAAATGTGGAGGAGAACCGCTGAGCTTTGCACTCAGTGTCGAGTAGATTCTCTAGTAAATTAAGGGGTTTATAAATGGTGTAAAAAGACCCACCACATAGTCGTTATCTACGCATTCCGTACATCAAACTAAGTAATATTGAGGTAATTTGTTGGGAAAATTTTACTTTTTGGTGTGAAAATTCCTTGTTACGGATAGTGCGCTATGTAACGCACGCTAAACTTTGTACTAAGCGTGTTTGCAACGACGAGGCGGTACAGGGATGAAAGAGTATTTAAATTTAAATTACGTACATTTAAATCTTGTTTTTGTAAAAAAAAAATTAAAGGTTAAAGTTTAACCCGCCTATTCCGTAGTACCCTTCTGAATACTTACGAAAATATTGCATTTTTTTTTTACAGGATCATATCTGGCAACGTAAGGTCCAGAAAAAATAAATTATGACAGGAAGAACAAGTGCTTCTCAGCTGCGTTTGTTTACACTCGTTATGTATAAACAGCAGCGGTCTGATAACATAACAGTATCATCTTGTGCAGTGACATATCTAGGGTAATGAAGTAGGAGCCGATGGCGTTTTCCCATGGGAAGGCGCAGTATCGATAGGCGATTGTTTCATACCATGTGTGTCCGAAGTAATAACTTGGCGACTATTTTATCGACAGGAACTTTTATCTTTTCTGCTTGTGCTATGCTTTAAAATGAAGTGAATGTGCGCTTTTCTAATTTGTAACGTGACGATATTATCGTGGGAACACCCACGGTAAATTACCGTGACAATAATATTAAATATCGTCACGTCCATAAAATGTATGGAAAAACTTGCAAGTACATAACGTTATCGTTGACGGAAATTTAAAAACGTTTTCATATATTTTCATATATTTTACTTTCCTGTGTTATCATGATGCCGTGACGTGGACGTCTATGATAAGTTCGTCACGTTAGAAATGATAAAAGCGCACAATTGGTAATGTTTTTATAATTTATAATTTAAGTATTTATGACACTTCTCTTATTCTTATATTTACATAAAGGTGTTTTCAGACCAGCGCGATTTTTCGCACGACGCGACACCGGTTATTGTTATACCGTGAAATTTTGTATTGTTCGTGTCGCGTCGCGCGACCAATCACGCTGGTCTGAAAACAGCTTAATGTTATCAGTGGTATGGACATAAGTTACTGAGATACAAAAACTACAAGAGCAACTGACATGTACCTAACCCCCGATTCCGAAATTAGTTGAACCTGTACTAGCAGATTCAGTGATTCCTCCAAAATTTAATTTTGTAGCTTTTTATACTAAGTAGGTGATAAACGTAATGTGTCTATTCAGCTGCATACAGTTAGACTGGAAGCCGACCCCAACATAGTTGGGAAAAGGCTGGTGATAAACGCATGGACTGATAACATTATCACGTCACCCTGTAGCCTATTATATTTTGCAATAAGTGACGCATCTGTGCTAATGAACACTAGAGTCGGCGATGATTGGGGAAGGCCCGTCCCGCCCGAGGGATGCTCTGCCTCGATCGACCATCGTTTAATAGCATATCCGATGGGATAAATTCGCGATACACACAAGTCAGATACTTTTATGCGTTGTGTTGTGTATTGCCTACGGCCCTACGTTATAAAATGTAGTCTATCTAGAATCGTTACTTTTGTAGTTTTTAAAATGTATAGTGATGGAAACTCTCTCGTCATCTACTCAGCCTTTTCCCAATGTTGGGATCGGATTCCAGTTTAACAGAATGCAGCTTGATACCAGTTTTACATGGAGCGAGTGCGTATCTGCCCTCCACAACCCAGTTACTGGGTAACACGACCTACAAGAGCAAGACTGGTTGTCAGACTTTCGGGCTTCTGCCGATGAAGATCTACGAATAACAGCCGTGACCAACTTGCTTTCCGAGAAACAGAGGAGTCTCGTTATGTAATACGGATTGATCTCGGCAACCCTTGGTTATCCTTGAAGGTCGATTCGTGCGGCTGTTATTATTTAACCACGAGCTATGGAATCTCGCTGTCCCATTTAATAATAGCATCATGTTGGTGTCTGTAGTACCTATAGGTACTGCTGTATACCAGCCTATAAGCCAGTTCCCGCTGCTGGGACACAGGCCTCCTCTCGGTGAGAGGGAGTGGGCCGTTATCCACCACGCAGGCCCATTGCGGGTTAGTAGATGTCACGTGTCTTCGAACTTTTGGTTCTAGGACATGCTGGTGGTGATGACATAATTTACATAAAGAAAAGCCTGGGTTACTTACAACTCGTCGTGAGTCGCGACCGTTACCACTGGGCCACTCAGTAGTGGCCCAGTGGTAACGGTCGCGCTAAAAAAAACGCCCATAGACAGCACTAAAGAGCAGTCTCTTTACTGCTGTCGATGGGCGTTTTTTTTACCGTTACGTTATTATTGTGGACATCCACGGTATCATGTTAACACAGGGAAGTAAAATGTATGGCTATAAAATCGCTTTTAAATTTTCATCCCCGATAACGTATTTCGATACATTTTATGGAGTTGAACGTCCACGATCACTATAGAAATTATAAAAGCGCACGATGGATGGTGTCGTCCTCTCCCCTGGGAGGCGCTGCCTCGATTGACTATTGTTTCATAATATCACTACACGCCCGATGGGATAACTTCGCGCCAGACAATTTTATCGCCAGCGAAACTTTATGTGTGAACAATTCAATTCTATCACAGCTCTACATAAATTGGTTTATGTTAGACACTTACGTGTGTGTGCTTCAGTTTGCTTTTGAAGAACGTATTGAAATGGATAATCCGTGTGTGTAACAAATTACATAACTTTGGTAGCTGATATTTTCTGAATTTGTAATCGATCAAATTATCTCTTAAATTTTAATCTAAATACCTAATAATTATTCAGATTACTGAAGGCATTTATCTAAGGTGGGTTAGGTATTTAGCTACATCCGGTTAGGCTGAGGCTACATTAGGCCGCGACGCGACTTGCGACGCATGAGCGATTAAAACAAATAAATGAATGCTCATGAATATGGCTACACCGTACAATAAATACTACTAGCGATCTTTAATTTCTTTATGCGATAGGTACAATATTACTGTAATCACAGCATCGGCTACATCAACATATCAGCGAAATTGAAGCGAATTTATTAGAAACTTTTTCATTTGCACGACTAGTTCAATAGTGCTATTAAATATGCGTGTGGCTACATTATGCGTATAGTAAACCGCGATGAATGATTTGATCATGATGATACATTCATCGCATGTATACTGTAGCCACGTCATCGCCGAATATACGCCGGATTTTCGCTTATAATGTAGCGATACCATTTTTATCTCGTTTCGCTCTTCCAGTCGCGTCGCAAATCGCAGCCTACTGTAGCCTCAGCCTTAGACTGCAAGTCGACCCCAACATAGTTGGGAAAATGCTAGGCACATGATGAGGTACCTACTGAAGGTACGAAGAGTTTTTAAAAGTAAATCTAAGATGCAACTGAAGTTTACATATTCACCGATTTCGAACGAATTATTTTAACTTGGTAAAACTTATCTAAATGTACTACTTACAGTAACATCGGCAAATTTCGAAAAACCGATCACCATCCGAACTGAGCTGCTTTAGGTGAAAATGATCTTTCGAAAACGCAATAACTTGTAAAGTCTTATAACCAAATAAATTCGTAAAATTGAAATGAATGAATGAAAATTTTCAAATCTATGCTACATCTAAGTTGTGTCGTACTGTACCCAAGTTGAAAGCAAAATAAAATATACACCCCAGCATCAGAATCTGTGAGCAAGTAAAGGATAGCGTAATTTTCACATGAGCAGCGGTCTCGAGCTCATTTCTCAGGATCCAACTTATCGTGCTTTCACAAACTTGCAGGGAGCTCCATTTGCATTAAGTTATATCATGTCGCGGTGAAATGTGGTGTCACGCGAATACGCGATACATTCGCTTGGAATGATAGATGACGGGTGAGAAATTATACTACTTATTGAGAGAAAGAAAAATGTTTATTTAAATGTTTTTTATTCGTTTTTTTTTCAATGCATAACATAAATTCACAGCCTTCTGCCCTTGGGGCTAGGCAGAAACAACATAACGACACCTGCCACGATCCTAAATACTCCTTTTGCTTTGTTTACGTTCATACATCTGGTCATACACGCACGTCGGTTGCGAGTTGTATTTTCTTTAATGTTTATTGCAATTTCCGGTTACCTACTGCAGTTCCTGAAAAACAAAAGTGAATAGAGAGCGCCAGTAGCACACCTCCGCCGCGAAACCGTAGCAGCAAAACCGCAGTAGTTCAATTCAACTGGCTCGCGCCATGTTCCGCTACGCGAAATTCGAGTAGCGGAACATGACGCGAACCAGTTGAACTACTGCGGTTTCGCGGCGGAGGTATGCTACTGGGGACATTCTTGAAGTTTGATGTCAGACAAAGAACAGGAAATCACTACTGTTTTGTTGTGTCCAATAGAGATTTACTTCCAAAGCCTGCTAATGACTAACTGCAATTGCAGATTCATCTGTCCAGCTAGGTGCATGATATTGGTAATTTTTCCTATATCTTGCATATGTCCCAATTTATTTTTGTTCGGCGCAGCATGTCTTTTTCTCCCATATTTCACTACTAGTCGTCATCTCGGTAGTTACCCCTTTTCTAGCCATATCATTTTAGAGGTATGAGGAACAGCGTGTAAAGTTCGCTCATTCTCTGTAGAAGAGGGAGGATCCTCCGACCAGACGGGTGTCGCGTCTGGCGGGCCCTGCCGCCACATCATCTTTCACACAGTCCATTCATCGTTTCTTTGGTCTTCCCCTACTCGTATAGCCATCCACATTCATACTCATAACTTTCCTCTTGACATTTAAGGTAAATGTTCCAATACTCGTCGGGTTTTGAAATTCACTGACTTTAAAGAACTGCTGTGTGAAAAGTATTTCATTTAGAATTAAACTTTTTGCATAACTAAATAGGAAATTTATCTGGTATTCTAATTGACTAGTTCATTTTTATAATTTTGAGTGATAATAAATACATATTAAGGCAAATGTAAAAAAAGGGTGATTTGTACCAGTAGCCGTCAGATTTGTACTATTACTCATCAAAAGGACCCAGTAATCGTCATCTTTTCATGCTAATATGAACTCTCAGGACTTGAACATAAAGTTCAAGATAAGTACCCATTAAAACAAATTGTGATTATCTTTGATACGAGTGGCAAGTCTAAGAAACAAAAGTTAGAAAGAAGACCAAATCCCAAGAAATAGGAATGTTGAATGGGAGAAAAAATACAATTTAGTCCGTCAGTCAGATAATAAAAAAAATATTAGATACGTATATTCTGCTTTATCATATTAATATAAAATATATTTAGATACTTAAAACGCATTTAAGTTAGGAAGGGTTCGCTACGTCACAACTCAATATAAAATCTACCGGAGAGTGACGTCATGCCACATTTTCACTCAATTTAATGCCGTAATCTTTAGATAATGTAAAAAAAAAATACGTTTCCATTTTATTTTAATAATCTATATATAGAACAAAACACAAATTTTGTCAACATCCCTATCACTGAAGCTGTTAGCAGAGCAAGTAGGCAATAAAAAAAGCAAGATAAATTAAATTCTAATATATTTTGCTAAAAAAATGAAGAGATCAGGCAGAATCACAAAATCTGTTTTTATTAGAATAAATTTTGACGTAAAAACGTGTTTTCGCTCATTGTACTTGGTGTACTTGGACACGAGTGAGGCTTAGCGAATTACGACAGAGCTCCTTAAACCAGTCGGGGCTCCAGTATTTTTAACTCCGGCATCCAAGGTACCACGCCTGAGGCGAGAAGCAGAGATGCGGGGTTCTGTTCTTCAAAAAAGGTGACAAATCCTTGCTGAAGAACTATAGACCCATCTCACTTCTTAGCCACGTATACAAGCTGTTCTTGACGGTCGTCACGAACCATCTCGCCAGGAGACTAGACGAGTTCCACCCACCAGAAAAAGCTTCAGCTTCTTCGTGTATGGCATTTGTGGACAACGAGAAAGACTTTGACTCCATCGAAATATGGGGCAGTTCTGGCAACTCTTCAGCGATGTCAAATTGACTGGCGCTACATCGAAGTTTTAAGGTGTTTGTATAACACTGCAACGATGACTGTCTAGATCCAGGATAAGGAAGCCAGCCCCATCAAACTGCACAGGGGGCTGAAACAGGGGGATGTGATATCCTCTAAATTGTTCACCAATGCGATGGAGGACGTCTTTAAGACGCTGGACTGAACTGGACAGGATATCAACGTTAACGGCGAGTACATCTCACACCTTCGTTTTACCGATGACATCGTCAGGAACGCTGGAACGGTTAGACTAGATGCTGCACAGCCCAAAATGGAGTCTGTCGGCGAGTTGACTTCGGCATGAATTTAGACAAGACTAAAGTCATGTAATATTGGGTGCGTCTCATGTCATATAAAGTTATTTGGTATATTTTCATTTCAATAACATTCACAAGATATAATAAACGTGAGGTATACCAACTGTTGATATAATTTATTTACATATAACATTTATATACTCTAAAACTTATTTCGTATAACGTTATTGGATATAACGTTTATTTAATCGAAAGTTATTTGGCCTATCGTTTAAAATATATATTGATACCATCATTATGGTTAACAGTACCCCCCGATTCAAAGCAGTCCGACTCGGATAGGTTAGGTTAGAAGCTAAGGCGGGAGCGGGCGTCGAGCCCCAGATCCCCTCTATTGTTGGTGAATCATTTGGGTTAGGTTAAGTTTGGTTAGGTTAGGTTAGAACAGTGACCATTTATCGCACGAAGGCAAGCGACCGTAGGGAGCGTGCCGCGGCAGCGGCCACCGAGTGCCAGATCCCCTCTATTGTTGGTGAATCATTTGGATTAGGTTAGGTTAATTTAGAACAGTGACCATTAACGCGTGAAGGCGAGCGACCGTAGGGAGCGTGCCGCCGAGTGCCAGATCCCCTCTATTGTTGGTGAATCATTTGGGTTGGTTAAGGTTAGAGCAGTGACCATTAAAGCGCAAAGACGAGCGAGCGTAGCGAGTAACCCTCTTGGCAGGTGGTAATCAGTTACTAGGTATCAGGTTACTAACTATGATAGAAATGACATATTAGGCTAAATAGGTTTTATGTCTTTTGAGTGGTATATCAAACGATTTTATATTAAATGAATGTTATGATTACAAAAATTAGTTATTATAAATTATATCAATCGTTTATTGTATTAACTGATCATTATATCAAATAAAATTATAGATTAATTTGTTATATCTTGTAAGGAAGGGTCTCTCTTCGAAGTTGTGAAGGAGTACATCTACCTAGTGCAAGTCATCCAGCTCGGTAGACACAACTTTGAGAAAGAAGCCGACAGAAGGTCCACTGGTTAAGTTGGACAGCGTTTGGAAAACTTCACCAAGTGTTTTCGTCGTCAATCCCGCAGTGTTTGAAGGCTAAGATCTTCAACCAGTGCGTCCTACCCGCTAGGACATACGGTGCCGAAACGTGAACTTTGATAGTCGGGCTAGTCCATAAATTCAATGTCAGATTCGGATTTTTTTGAAGGCTAAGATCAGAAATGAAGTTACCCGGAAAAAAACCAGGGTTATTGACATATCCTGCAGCGTAAGCAAGTTGAAGTGGCATTAGAGTGGCCATATTTGTCGAAAGACTGACTAGAGTGGACACCACATATTGGCAAGCGCAGTGTGAGATGCGCCCCAGCTAGATGTGCCGACGACCTTAAAAAGTTAGCTGGGAGGACAGGGTATTGTGGCACAGCCTGGGAGAGGCCTATGTTCAGCAGTGGGCTGCGATAGGCTGAGTTTATTGAGCCGAGCGCGCTTTCACATGACAAAATCGCAAGCACAGTTTTGTACCGAGCCTGGGAACCGAGCCCAATGACGCCACGGTTGAGCAAAGCGCGCTTATTCAGGCGTTGAGCGAGCGAAGCGAAAACAGTAGGTACCCTAATTACGTAATACACGATCAATCAGAATTTGAATCATTCTGAAACAGATTGCTAATCCATTGCTTCATCAGTTCGAAAAAAAAGTCTGCTCAACAACGTAAATAACGCAATGAATATTGTTGAACTGTCAAAATGAAACAGATTAGTCGGAATCGTTTACGATAATGTGTTGCGTAATTAGATAGCAGGTTAAGAGTCAGTGAGATCCCAGTTTTATCGTCAAATGTAGTCCAAACTGTATATAATTGTTTGTACAAGAGAGTTAACACCTATGAAACTATAAAACGGTCCCGATAATAGTTATTATTCGTATTTTGTGGCATAAAACACAAAAATATCTACAACATGACGAGTTTAGAGGCAGCTATCAAGCATGTCCCAATTATCGTCACAATAGTACATAAAATGACGAGGTCTAGTAGGAATTTTTAGGTACCAATAAATGTCACACTCGATAAAAAATACTTTTACATTAAAAGGGTTCCAAATTTTAAGTTATATCGTTAGTTAATTAACTTAACTAATTCATCAAACAATCAGACTTACCGTTGACCCCACTGAAGCTTCATAAATCAAATCACAAAACTACTTGCCGAGTTCCACATTTAGCAGCGAAACTTGCAAAAAAATTAAAAAATTGTGAGACAAACTTTTCAAGTCTAATATTTCAGACGCCGTAACAGTTAAAACTCTGTGTTGTTATTTTAATTATGCAATATATTACCAAAAATATGTTGCCATAAAAATCGGCTAGTTTAATGTTTAGTAGAAAAAGATATTGGTGTTTTTATATAATATGACGATTTCTGGGTCACTGTCGACTTCACCCGCGTTTACCTTACCACATTCCTCCGCATCACATGCTCATATCACATAACAACCGATTTCCATACAACTTTTCCCTTGCAGACTTTTTTTTCGTTTTCCTATAATGTTATTTGTTTACACATCTTCCATACGAACGTAAAACCGACCATTCGATTTGCGGCCTTTAAAAGGTTACTACCTAAACCCTGACAATCCCCTGATTTAAGATGATTGCTTTCTTTCAACTCAATTATTTAAAGTGAATTCGATAGAATTGAATTTTAAACTGACTGACTACAATTTTTTCTAATGTGATTAGAATTCATCTAGAGAGCAAAGATAAAGAAAGAAAAAGTATTTATTGAGATAAGCACAGGAAATGACACACTCACGCCACAATCCATGTCACGCCACGTGTGTGTATTTTGCTATACTGAAATACATACGTCAGTTATGCTGACATCTCTTTGAGGCGCGCGTGGAACACAGCGCGCTGTCGACCCGGGCCAGGGGGTCTACTCCCTAAGTCCGTCAACTAAAAGACGGGCCCGTCCGAAAGCAGTCCGAAACGATGGCGTGTACCCTACTCCCTATTGATTTCGGATTCATAAGCTTCGAACGGAATCAAAGACAATCTTTGTGCGCGAATGATACATGACGGTAGAGTTGCGCTATTTTACCGGTCGATTACCAGTTTACTTATTTTGTGGCTATCATGCTTACTATTCCAAAAATAATATTGTTGTCGTTAGAAAATTACCACATTTTTAATAATTTAGTTTTTATTACGCCTTTAGTTGAGCAATTGAATTATTTTTGCCATTTTTGTCCCGATGGTGGCTTTATCATGTTGATATCTTTGCCTTTTTTCTTTTTGACGTTAAGTGTGTAGTATCTATGACGGCAAAGTATTTTGACGCGGCGCGTCTTTCAAGACTTTCAGTTTCAGATTTGTCAATGAATTTGATATTGAAGCGATGAAAACTTTTGATAATTACCTACATGTACTAAATAAACAAATGGAATCAATACCGGAGACTAGTTCCAATTAAAGGCTAAGAAGTGCAACTTGGTTGGAGGAGGATAAGGTTTGTACTGTTACAGCTAGAATAAATGTTGTTTTGTAAACATTCTTAATTTCTCATAGTTACATGCTTGCTTTTGCTTCTGTTCCTTACATTGTTTTGAAAGAATTGGTCAGGAGAGGGTCTTCTTAAATGGAAAATCTAAATACGGACGTAAACACCAACGCGAAGAAGGTGGCGGTCCGGCATGATTTACGAATTAGACCTACCTATCCAATTTACTTTCACGTTACAAAGTTCATAAGAAGGCATGTCAAGAATTTTGTTTGCCTGTACAAAACTCATAATATTACTTAGTTATTCTTATGCCTCTACAGATTTAATTAATTTGGTATAACTATAATTTGCAAAAAAAATATTACATTAATTTTGTATTTCAGGTTAGTAGGATGGCGCTACACTACAAATAGCAGAAACTGAAACAGCCTGCAGAAAAGAATTACATGAGTCACAGAGGGCAAACAAACTAGATATATGTTTGTTCTAAGAACAAGTTCTAAAAGTCAAATTAGAGTATTATAAAATAAATTAAACTGATAGAATAGACATGTTTTTTTTATTAATGAACTACTCGCTAAAATATCTTCTTAGAAAAGTTTGAAAAATAGCATTTGCATTTCCCTTGCAACTTCTTGAGTTGCTTCTCTTGTATGATATTCATTGATATTACTGGGTACCCTCTAACTGCATGTCTTCATGGTGAACTGCAATGTTGTGAAGCACTGCCACTATGGTTGTTTTCACATTTTCTAGTTTGCATGTAAATGTAATGGTCATAGGTTGTGCCATGTAAAAGGCATTGAAAGCTTTGTTTCCACACACCAAAGCACCGTTCCACAGTATATGTCGAAAGTAAAGTAAACAAAGCCAAAAGGGGTATTATATCCTCACACAAGTCCTCAAAAATGTTCTCGTGTGAGCCTATAGTTCCGAACGAACTCAACGTCGGAAATACCCGCCAACCGAAAGTTTCGGCGGAACTATAACCGGCGTCGCCGCCGCTCTTCCTTAGAGTTTTTTCGAGCAATTCCAGCATTAAAAAAGCAGCCATCGTTTGGATTATTTAAAAAAAAAATACTTTCGTCGACAGCACGACAACTATTGTGATGTCGTATCAACTGACATATATCTCCGTCAAAACAAGTGTCAAATTCAACTTTTCGGACGGGTAAAAACACATCGGGAGTAGGGACAACTGTCAAATCGTATCGTCATTCATTCTTAGGTCGGGCTTCCAACTAATCGTATGTCCGTAGGTGTTAGGGAGTAGGAAACGCCCATAACTAAGCCCGAAATGACGGACTTCGTGCTTAGGGAGTAGACCCCCTGGTCCTTATCGGACGGCGAGCTACGGGAGCTACCCATTGCTCTCCGTCCGCAAGCCCGCGCCTACGCTGGCCGGAAATCGACTCGCGATTCCCGACGCCCAAGGCCTCGTCCCCTTTTGCAGAAACTACAGAACGCTACCTGCTAGGATCCCTACATATTCCATCCATACTTTATTAGCTTTAGAATCTAATCTTCACACTCCATTTAATTTGTTAGATTAACTGTTAAAAAAAATGAGTTTGGTTGCTTAGATTGATGGAATGCTAATTATTTCTGTCAGTACGACGAGGAGGAAAATAAATATTATGGGGCTCGTTAAAATAGATTGAAACTGAGATTCAGCCAAGATTCAGCAGAGATAAACGACTCAATAAAACTCTTATGGCGGTCTTTATTGTTTGCGGAGTTAAATAGTCTCTACTAACAAACGTCTATCTCTGACACGATCTAATATTCAATCATTGGATTAAATAAAAATAATTGAGCTAAAAAAATGGGGAAGATCGATCAGAGTTCTCGAAAAGAGATTTTTTTTTTTAAATTGTGTCGACATAATTCGATGGGTAGGCTATAGCGAGGATGGGGCTTATTGGTGATTTGCCCGAATATATTCGCCCGAAACGGGTGAATCGCTACTATTAAAAAATATAAAAAAATCTTAATAAAATGAAAACGAAGATATCTTATTTGTAGGCGAATCGACAACTCCAGAAATCGTTTCGCCTGACCTCGATCTCGCTTGAAGGAAAGCGATGGATGAGGACTATGATGGAACGAGCGTGCCCAGAAGATGCCTGTTCACTCTTGCTTTGAAGGGATTATACGTGGAAGGGAAACAGACGCCGGCAATTAAAAATATTTTCACAGAATTTTTTGCCAATCTTCAATAATTTAAAGTAAGTACAGTACAACTATTTTCTTAATGTCCTTCCGCAAACTTAGTGTTTCGTTAGTTGTCGGATTCTATCAGTTGCCTTTTGCACTTGGTGCAGCTCGGACGCACCAGTTTACCGAGGGACATTAAGAAAATAGTTGTACTGTACTTCATATTTGTAGCATCTTTGCGTAGAAGAAGAAGGAGTCATCGTCATCGTCCAAAGCCCCACTTCACCCACTGCTGAGCACCTCTCTGTCCTTGTGGCAATCCCCACGTTCGACGTTCCTGTGCCAGCCTCAACCAGGTTCTAGGTCCCTTGATGGCGAAAAAGGAGTAGGTATAATAAAATATTGGTACTCATTGAATTGAAAAACTTCTAGTGGTTACACCGCCACATACGAACTACGCAACGAAGACATGACGTCACCCAATTCCTGCATCGCGCAGTTAGAGTTTACCGAGCGAAAAACATAATAAGACTATCCGAAATCAACATATGGGCAGTTGCCCGCCAGACATAATACCCGTCTGGTTGGAGGATCCTCCCTTTTCTATGGGGGATGAGTGAACTTTACACCCTGTTCCTCATACCCCTAAATTGGTGACCCCGAGAATGAACGTCAACGCAGCCTTCGTGCAACTACTTCAGCGTGACGTCATCATCACTCCCGCAAGCTTTCGTGAGGCGAGTCACACAGCCAGCCAGCACCCACGGCTTCAACGGGTATCGGTATCCTGACCACCAGCATGCAGCGAACGCGCATTCCTGGTCATCACCCTCAGGCACATCACCCCGACTCACTGGGGAATCACCGCAATCACCGCAATCACCTCAATCACCTCAATTACCGCAATCACCACAATCGCCGCAATCACAGCAAACAGTTCCGACCCACCGTGAACTGTGCGGCACCCGGTTCCGACTCACTGGAACCACAATCACCATCGCCGCAATCACAGCAAACAGTTCCGACCCACCGTGAACTGTGCGGCACCCGGTTCCGACTCACTGGAACCACAATCACCATCGCCGCAATCACTGCAGACAGTTCCGACCCACCGTGAACTGAGCGGCACCCGGTTCCGACTCACTGGAACCACAGCTGGCACTGTGAAGCATCGCAAGATCCAAGATTCAGTCCACTATCGACCTCCGGTCTCCGGAGTGGAGTAATCTAGTGGTTACACCGCCACATACGAACTACGCAACGAAGACATGACGTCACCCAATTCCTGCATCGCGCAGTTAGAGTTTACCGAGCGAAAAACATAGATAAGACTATCCGAAATCAACATATGGACAGTTGCCCGCCAGACATAACACCCGTCTGGTTGGAGGATCCTCCCTTTTCTATGGTGGATGAGTGAACTTTACACCCTGTTCCTCATACCCCCAAAAACTCTTCTATCAATTGTTGAATATAGACTAAAAATAATGCATGTGGTGATATGGGTACGTGTTTCCATATTTTTCATATCAGCCCGTAATTATTCATAACAGAGCCTCTCATATAGTACAAAATCCCGAGGGATATTGTCATAATTACTATGTGGCGGCCGGATTCGTGATGGCACTATAATAATATCATTATGTAGATGACGCTCATTTTTCCATCCTATAGGTATAAAAGTGTATGAATTTTGTTTCTGATTAACGGTATGTTTGAGGAAATGAGGATTCTGAAGTAATATCACATCAAAATGTTGAGCAGAGGTGTACTATACAAGTCCCATGTAACAGAGGACGAGCCTATAACCAACAATCGGGGACAAATCCGCAGACTCCGGGCTGCTACTGAGAAATTCCAGATAGAAAAACCCAATAACACTCTGCCCGACCAGGGAATCAAACCCAGGACCTCATCCTCAGCAGTATAATAGTGCTTGCGACTAGATCAGTGAGGCAATTTATATTAACTTACCTAATATTTATTTAAACATACGATAATATACATGCAGTGCTAAATTGGCGGTTTCTAAGGTTTATGTCAAGCAATACGGTATATATTCTAAAATTGAGGAGCCATAAAACTAAGCATTCAATTCTACCCTGAGCAAGGACGCGCTGGCTTAGTGAGGAGCATGCTTAATCTGGCAATACCAACGAAAGCCCCGCGAATTTACCCGTGCAACTTTGTGCAAAGTTCATAAATACTCCACTCACAAACTTAATACACAGTGCAGAACATTTTTTTGTCCGCTAGACACGTGCGAATGGTGTACTGTGCGTGGACCGAATTTGTAAGAAGGTGGAAAACCGTTTTTCCTAACAAGTGGCTTTATGCCAGATCATATTTTACCAACTTCCTAAAGAAAAAACTGAATGAGTGCCCCTTTGTATCAATATGAACTTTATGTTCTGGGGCCGTATTATGACGTGTTAAATCCATTATTGTTCCAGTGTGAGAGAGAGACGGAGCTATACTGCATAAATAGCACCATCTCATTTTCACAGCGGAACAATAATGGATTTAACACGTCATAATACGGCCCCTGAACGCTCTCAATTTCGTACATGGTAGGAAATAATTTGCCTTGATACTTATTATAAAGACGCTCTGATAAGTAGGTAGATATATTATGTAGCCAACACTCCTACGCAATATCATAACAATGGCGTCGTAAAAGCTATTTTAACGAACGTCTTCGCATCGGGACGGTTGTTTCAGCAAGTGAACGACTTTCAAGCAATAAAGCACAAAGAGACGTTTACGCTGGTTTTATTGAAGTTTTTTTCTACGCCACATTGAAGCGACGCGACGATGCTGCGTCGCGCTGAGTGGATCAAGCTGTCAGCGCTAATATTGCGTGAATGGGCCCGTTTTGAATAACGCGTCACTCGATAGAACCATAATCCTTCAGCTTCAAAATTTTGACGTAATAGGGATGGCTTTATGCATAATTCTCGAGCGACGATCATTAAAGCTGTCGGATGGCGAACGCGCGCGGTAATGAACCCCACGATCGTGCGCTGTTGTCTCTCTCAGCGCTAATTGCTGCACACTTATTAAGGTCAGGACGCTGAAACAGTTGAAAAATGCACTCCAAAACACAAAGAGATAGTTTGCATAAGCGCTTTGAGGAAGCATTGTTCGGATGTTTGTTCCCTCCAACTAGCAAAGGTTTTCAAATTCAAATTACAGGTCGACAACAATCCACTACCCGTTGATACTTTTAGAGGAAATAAAATCGTGTTAGACGTTTAAATTGAGTGGAATCGAGGTCGAGTTAAGCCTGCAAGCACGTGATCAGAATATCGGGAGCGATTCGTAAGCGAACCTGTAGACCTCTTGTCGTTCAGGTGTTCGCCAATATACCGGGACTTTTTTGTATGCATTGAGTAGTAGGGAGTCGAACCTAGATTGTTTATTGCGAACCGTGTGTGTAAATTTCGTTTTACACGAAAAGTTTTGTAATTTAGTATAAGGTTCGCCTGAAAGAAACCTTTGGGGTTATTTTCAACAGTTTCAACTACTTTCCAGGAGTATTTACGAGGGGTACTATTCGTTTTGATGAATTTTTTCGGAACCTTGTAGCAAAAAAAATCTCGTGGAAATATAGCCGAGATGGGCTTGTATTGTTGTAAGAAATTAGCGAGTTTCTCTCCCGGCTGTGTCGGCGCAACGTGTTGATTACTTTTTAATGAATGTTTGATGGGAAAACGGCAATTATTGAGCCTCTTTATCGAAATATTATACCTTCAACAGGGTTTTGTACGTAACTAAGTAAACTCGTTCGAAGGATAAAATGTTCTGCTTTTAGTGTAACAGACTATATTACATGGATAATGTATCGTTTAAGATTTAGAAGACCTTGAACTTATTCCTATTTTCAATCAATATCGTTCTATTACGTTATATACATATTCAACTTTAGTTTTTGTTTAAACTAAACCTCTTAAGGGGTCATTGTACTTATAATTATGAACAACTTTCAGTATGGGACCAACGCTGAAATAGCGAAAAAGAATCAGCTGGTCCCTGCATTAGTTCGTCAAAATGTAGGAAACAGCTGATTTTTTTTCACACTGAGTTAAATAAAAAGTAGCTATCACCCAATTGCACAAAGACATACATTACGTAATGGATCATTAACGATAATGATTTCATTAATTTTTCAAGGAACCATTAAAATCGAGTCTAATGTTGCTTTCTGCAACAAGTTAATGGAAGATTAGCATTTAATGACAGCTTTAAAAGTTAAAGTTCGTTTCTGCAACTGCAATATACGTCTAATAAATGAAGATCACGGTACCTTCCATAAATTGCTGAAACGGTACAGCAATATTATCCATTATCACAACGCTGTAATAAAGTTTATTCACTGCTTTGATGCAATTAATTTACAAACTTTGGTGGACAGTTTTCTGTTTTATTTCTTGTTTAATTTATTTCAGAACAACAAAGATAATTTACGATAAAAGATAAATTTAAAGTATTTCTTAAAAGTCGAAACCAGAGTTTTATGTTTATTATAAATCTGCCACTTTGTCTGACTGCGCAAATATGTATAGTTTCAGTCGATAGGTAAATATTGGTGTTTTTCATGTAACTAGAGAATTTGTTTAGTACAGTAGATTGCATTATAGTATAAGCGGCAGCATTGCATTATAATAATTTGCATATTAGTCGGAACCAAATATTACTCGTATGCTATCTAATTAATTACGTAACATATTTTCGTAAACGATTACGACTAATCTGTTTGATTTTGACAGTTCAACAACATTCATTGCGTTATTTACGTTGTTGAGCAGATTTTTTTTCGAATTTATGAAGCAATGGATTAGTAATATGTTTTAAAACGATTCAGATTCTGATTGATCGTGTGTAATAAACGATCAGAATCTGAATCGTTAGCTATTAGGGTACAGGTTTCTTAGCCAATAAATCAAGATTCATTTTGTGTTTCGCTATTTGACATTTTTCTACTGTTCAAATTCAAATGTCATATATTCAAACTAGGCTGTGAATCAGCACTTTTCGAACGTCAAAATTACATAAGACAGTCCCCCAAAAACGCCCGCCCTTCACCACTTCCCAGTGCTTTTGCTCCTGTTTCTTTGGCTACCAAAGTAAGTACCAATAAACGGAAATTTTCTGCGAAATACGAATCTTAAGCAACAAACGCACGGTAAAGATAAAGTGCAAGTATTTCTCAAAGCCAGCAGGCCTCGTTTAGTGGTATAGACAGCTGAGAATGTTTGTAAAAAGCCGCCCCAATCCACTGCCATTCCGACTGCTAACAGTTTCACACAGAATTGTGATTCCGCCCCATTTGAACCAAAGATTTTTAAATCACTAGATTTGCCCTCACTGTACTTTCACGCATAAATGTCTCCATACTGAGTGAGCTCACATGTCATTAATAACGTTTCCATGACAATAAAGTCAAGTCATTGCGTCATTAAACGAAACAGAAACGCTACTATCTTTTGACATTTGACGTCTTTTGACGTGTCAGGGAATCTAACAGTTTAATAAATCTTTGATTTGAACATATTCCTTTCGGGTTTCTCTTAGATGTTGAAGTATTTCGATCGGTGACATTATGAGAGAAGCTTAGAGTGTAGAGGAAGGGAGGGAGGTTTCAGGAAGATCTTTATAAATATTTTCCATTGACTTTTCGTAACTAACCAATAGGTACCTCACTAAGAACGAACTTTGCATTGGCATCGCTCGAGTCGCGTCGTTTTAAAAAGTATCTATTCTATTCGGTACAGATAGAATAAAAACCAAAAGAACTACTTTTAACTATTATTACTGGGGCCACAGATTATTATCTGTGCTGGGGCCTACCACCACCTCTAAAGCAGTATCTATTATTTTAATATTAGTGTACTACTGCTTATTTACTTATACTACTTTCACTATTTATAATATTGGTAAATATTCGCACCTAGTCCTATCACTTTTTATTTAATCTTTGCCCTAAATAGAGTCCGACCGAATTTCGTTTGCGGGTTTTGAACATTTTCGGTCGAAATATCCATTTCCGGCAAGTTTTGTTTTCGGCTGAAAAATAAAATTGCCGACAAATCAACACTCAATCCATTTACTCAGAGGAAATAGAGAGTAACAACTAAAAGCACAATTAGGTACTGAGAAAATGCAGACAAGAATGCTTTTTTTGCATTTATAATATCAGATTGTTTGATTATTAATAATAATGATGTCTTTAAGAAAAGTATAAAGTTTGTTCGTGTTTTTTTTTCTTTTAGTAGTTTCGATTTTGGCCGAAAAAGGTCTTTTTCGGTCGAAAGCTAGCTACAAACGACCTTTACAAATCTAAACAAAACAGCGAATCATAAGACTAGGGAGTCTGTGTTGAGCAGATTGCTTCTGTTATCTAACAAAAGAAATCAGATGATTGAAGAATCGTGTTCGATGAATAGGTACAGATCTTATTTAGAGATTGTTTTTGAAATCTTGCAGGGTGAAAACATAGTCAGCAACATGATCAAAGTACAAACAACGTCTGAGCGACAGAATAATCGTCTTCTTTGAATTAAGTACAGTCTTGCTTGAAAAATAACAGAACACTTAAAAAAAAATGTGGTCCTCAGCAGTCAGCGATCGCAAGCCATTTCCGCCGTAAGTGATCTCTAAGATGAAAATTTACTGCGTCGTTCCATGGGCTTTAAGCCCTAGTGCGTTCTGTAGTGTCCACTACGTCATTTATTTTTATATTCTCAAATATTCTTCAGAATCACAATTCAGAAGAGTCACATGTCCTAAACCCCGAGGTCGTCGCCCAATAATAGGATATTTATTGACTTAGACCAAGTCAATATCGGCGCAAATACACAAATATGTACCCGATATAAAGCTGTGCTTATACGGGCAATTTATTTAGCAATTATTGCCTAGAACAGTTGCCGGCGACGAACGTTGTGAAGCAATATTTTTTTTTTTAATAAACTTCCTATCATCATCTTATGGCAGTTCACTGCTGGACATCTCAAATCGCATGCCATTTAACGCCATCCAGCGGAGTAATTGAATACCACACTAAACACACATACAATGACAACTGCAATGAGCCTCGCTCATTGCGTGATTTACATTGTGGAGCAAATGAATTTTACAAACCTATGAAGCAATGAAATGAAATTGTTTATTCTGTAAATAGGATATTGGAATCACTTTTACACGTCATATTAAAAAAATATGTTAAAAATTAGCTAGATGAGTTCGGCGTTTCCTATTTGACTATTCTGAGAAGAAAGGCCGAAACAAACTCAGAGGTCACAGTCTCTTTTAAAGTCCAGACATAATCTTGGTCGGGCTATATGAGGGCCATGTAGACTAGTGTCTGAAATGGTCTTTTGAGGAGAGAACCACACAGATTTGAGTGGATCTGTCCAGTCAGTGCAAGCATTTGTCAGTAATCGCGGAGCTCATCTCGACGAACAGTACCAAAGAAAGGAAATTTGGGTAGGCCGCATAAACTAGACCATCATTAAAACTATGTATATACTATTACTAACAATGGATTAGGAATTCCTTTAAACCCTAACATTTTCAAATTCCCCGTCTTGTTATGGCGGTATCTTAAGCAACACAACCTTTGCGTCGCAGTAAATCGGTGTTGCCGTGACGTCATAGTTACCCACAATTGCCAACAATTAGTTGCCCGTGTGCCTTCAGTTGTTATGTACCGCGACAAGTTTAGTTGGATCCCGCTACTCTTGGGACCGAAGTATGGCGGCTATCATATTTGTACGTTGACTAGTCCTGGTAATTTGATTATGTTGGTAGCTTGTTTTAGATAGTTGCTGTGTTGTTTTGTTTTTGTTCGATTTATATAACGAAGCTGTGTGATGTTGAGGGTAAACTGATTTGTTATTGGTGTTTATGATGTTTAAATTGTTAATAATAAAACTTGTTAATTTTCACGTATATATTAATATAGATATTTTTATAAATATGATATGAAGAACTAATTTTGTGTGTAGAATTAGGCTGCCTGTCCACTGGAACGGAGAGGAGAGGAGAGGAGCGGAGATGTGCCAATAGCAATAACCAATAGAATCGCAATTCTGGAGCGGAGTTTAGTTTCTATTGGTTGATATTGGCACATCTCAGCTCCGCTTCTCTCCTCGCCGCTCCAGTGGACAGGCAGCCTTAGGCCCGTTCACGGCCTTGAGCGATGTGACTTTTCTCCAAACTTTCTTTCATTTGTTCAGTTGCTGTCGCAAGACACGTAGTGTCGCTTGAACATGAAGTACGTGGTCACTTACATACCCAAACTAAACAATCAGCTATTCTGTCAACAACCAACCCTACACAAATGCAGCGCTCAACTGAATCAACTCTAACATGCAACATAGATAAATGACATAAGTGCTCCTTATGAACATCTTCAGCCTAGTACAGGTTTTGAATGCGAGGTTGTCAAGCAAATCTGACGGCATGCAACTCCGGGCCCCTGGAGGCCCGCCTGCTTTGCAAGTCAATTCCACTTCGCATTGCATAACAACATTCAACATTTTTGTTTTGGAATAAAACCCGAGTCAAACTGTGGAGAGCTTTCCAACCTTTTGTTTAAACAGAGTGTACGAATTCGTGAAATAAAGCCCGGATTTGGTCTGGATGATTTTGTTTTTATTATGCTTTTTTTTGTTTTGTCTCCCTGTCTGTCTGCTTGTCTCTTTGGTGGGTTTTTCGGCTACACTGTGGAGCTAATTTTAACGAAAGCTTGGAGAAGTAGCTTTGTGCTTGCAGTGGCGACACAGCTAAGTAGTTGTTTTGTTACGAAAAAACATCAATTATGTTATTTCGTTGTTACAAAAACACACTCTGCTTTACACAGATTCTGAAAGTGGGCAACGTCGCAAATAGATGTCAAATATTTCGGTGTTTTATTAATTTGGGAATATTACTGTATGGAAATAAGAAATGTGGCTAACTAGTGAACTAGAATATTGATTATTATTTATTAATTCAATATTTAATATGGTAACACCGAATATTTAGTTTTAGATGTAAAAAAAGTGTTTGGAAACTTTCCAAACGCCTTCTTTACACCTAAAACGGGTACAGCATCAAATTCAATATTATAATTGCAATTCATTATTAATATTCTAGTTCGCTAGTTAGCCACATTTTTTATTTTAGGTAATACAGTATGTTAAGTAATATTGGCAAATTAATTAAACAGGTAAATTTTTGACAGCTATTTGCGTTGCCAACTTTTGGGATAAACGCTCTTAACAAAACTAGCCGTGTAATACAGAGTGTAATATAAAATTATGAACAAGTTATAAATCCGGATTTAAGCAAATCCGGAGTTTTGTACAAGAACGTATTTCATTCCGTACTGAGCGCACCCATATCTCATGCCAGTCAGCTGTTTGCTATCTCAATATAGAACTGATGCAAATGTCAAAATACCTACTTAAACAAACCAAATAACTTAAAGGGTAGTGTAAAAGAATAAGTACACCTACCATTGCTAAAAGACGTAAAAAGACGCTTAACGAAGCCGAGATTAACTTGCTCTTCCCGTCATTGTGATATTTTTTTTGTACTAAACATACCTGGGAACCTTTTAGTTACGGAGATATTTAAGGTCAAAGTTACAACTTTTTTGACGTTTTATTACGAAAGCAAGTTTTAAAATGTTATAACTAAACTTTAAATACCGGACCCCCGTACTGTTGCATGCACCCATATGCAAAATCTTTTGCGTGCGTTACATTGCGTGCAACGTGCAACTGTAAGCAGCGATTTTTCACTCCAATAATAAAACTCGTTTCCCAGTAATTGTTTTTGTACATTGTTACTTAGTTTGATGAACAGAATGCGTGGATGACGGCTTTGTGTGATGGTTGTTTTTACGAGTACACCCTGTATATTCGCTACATCAAGTAGGTACTGAATCAAATACTTTACCACAATGATTGATATTTTATACTATTGATGTTGCCAGCTGTCGCTGAAAACCAGCGCTGGCTCTGTCTCGCAGCATTTTAATAACAATTTTATTTATAAAATTTTCCCTTACAATGGTTTTGTAGCTCTTAACAGTTTTGAACTATAGTATGAATTCACATTGAGAGATCTGGTGCCTGATGTAAGTTTAGGAATCTGTGTTACAGGTCACCAGGAAAAATCCATTATAAAATACAATAAACATAGATATATTTAGTAACCTATTCCGCTTAACTATGTCTAAAGAATCATAAAAATCCTGTAAGAAATCGACACGTGTTACACCTCTCAACGAGGCATCCACAGGATGACGATTGACTTATCTTACTAAATATATCTACGTTTATTGTATTTTTTTCACTTAGTGGCCTCATAAAAATTAACAGCAGAGCCATTATGCTGAGCGATGGCCGTTTTGCGTGGATGTGACGCATAATATTCTCCCCCAACATGTTCTTTTTTTTCTGTTTTCTTCGCAAATAAACGTATTTTCTTTTGGTTCTGTTACACAATAAATTGATACAATTGTAATTCATTATTCTTCAGCTTTATGCGGTCAAGTAGGTAGTTGGATTTCAGCGGTACATCTGTTATGCATAATATTCACACAGTCTCACAGACTAAAAGAGTTCATTTTTAAAGAAGGTACACTTGAAGCTGGAGTTTTTGCTCATTAATTCTAAAGACAACTTTACAGTGTTACTAGCGTTTTTTTTTATATTACTCTTATTAAGTAAATCCCGAGAGAAATCATTGTTTATTCGTGTTTTTATTCCTGAAATGAATGAAATATTAGCAAAAGTTATGCATAAAGTAGGCAGCGTACCTGTCTAACTTATAAACCCGCTTTAGGTAGTTAATCTCAGTTCAATGTAGCTATTTTCCCAAAGCCTTTGAGTTAGGGTAGTGTAAAAAGTGTAGAAATAATAGTGACAATGACACACATAATAAATTATAACACATGAACAAAGTGTTTTTATTATCATATTAGACTAAGAAAGTGAAGTTTCACTATTCCAAGGGCTCATTAACACCAATGAAATTGAACGCGTGCACATATAAACTCGTTCAAGAACTGTGTGTCAAAATTGTTATGGAATATTGTACACTGACAGCTCTTGAACGAGTTTAGATGTGCACACGTTTAATTTCATTGGTGAAATCCGCACTAAGTTTTGAAATAATTACCACGTAAAAAAATAAGTTACATTGCAATTGCTAATTAGTCTTAAAGGCTAATTGTAATTGATTATTAAGAACCTGGTTCTTTGTAATAAAGCACAAAAAAAAGTTCAATGTAGCTTTTTTCCCAAAACAGACATTTACCTACTAACTATTTAAGGCGCGGCGCAACTCTAGTAGAACAATATTTTCTACGAAAACTAGGTACATGGAAATTGTTCTACCAGAATCGCGTCGCACCGTCACGTCACGCCTGTCTTAGGGAGCCTTAAAGTATATATAATTAAATAAAGTGATACCCAACCTACCTACCAATTGCTTAGAAAAAAAAAGACACTGCTAAGAAAACATTAATCCTAATAGTTTGGAATCGCCGAAAGAGTTGACAAAGCGGTAAAATCCCTGAAACATCTGATCTGAAATCTTGTTAACAGCTTCTAAAACACCAGTAGGTACCTACTAATATTAAACAATTTCCTAAGGCTGTTTAGCTCTGAGCTCACGCTGGCGTCAGGTATCTCCGTGAATTATTGCCCATTATAAGTTCAGTTTGTTCAGCAGCTTCAAGATTGTATGCAATTTACTTAGACAAAGAATGTTGCCTAAATATTTAATCTGCGTGCCTTCTTCGCTTCAGGCGACTGTTTCGTAACGGCTTGAAGTGCTGAACATTTGGAACTTTTCAAGCCAAATCATTGTTGCATTGGTAGAATTAATATGAATGGCATCTGAAGTGTTCAGAAAATGGGGTCTGAAAGTAGAATTGATATATTCACCCCAAAATTTATTTATTTATATATACTTTATTGTACATCAGAAAAATACGTAACAAAAAATAAATACAATCGCATCAGAGAAAATGCAAGTATCTAGCAATGAAAAGTGGTTGCTGCTCTCAGCAATTTTTTTTTCTACTTAACCCTCATGCAAATTTAAATAAGTAGGTATCCAACCCATCCCATTTTTGGTATGTATAAACAAGCATGTATACCTACATCTGACATACCATTGTTAATCTTCTACAAGATTATTCATTCATTAGAAAATGCAGTAGATATTATAAGTCTATAACCAGTGTCAAGCTGTCACAAGTTACTGCAGTGGTACGTGTTTGCACGATACCATCAAGTTCTCTATCTATTCTATTCCCGTCATGTTGTAGCCTATGCATGGCGATATGCGGGAAGTATTGATTCATTTGTTTTAGAATATGTTCTGTAAAAAAGTCCAACAGATGGTTGCCCAACTTTTGGTCTTTTTTACAGAACAGTAAAAGAATTGACAAAGGAAAGGACTCAAGGTGTCATTGTAAAAAAAGTGGGACAAATTGCATTTTGTCAATGATTCTATGATTTAAAAAAGTTCTAATATTGCCTATGATTCTTTCCCCTAAAAAAGAGATAAAATTTCTTTGTTTGTGTGTTTGGTTGTTTGTTTGTAAATTTGTATGTAGGGGGTAATTTCCGAAACTATATACCAATCGGATATGAAAAGTGGTTTTTGGATTGGATAGCCCAATTCTTTAAGTAGGTTATTGGCTTGCGGACGAAGTCGCGGACAGAAGATGGTTTTATATGTATGTACATAATATTACTTAGTCTGCTAGTGTATCATATTATGTAAATATTATCTTGTTTAAAAATAAATAAAGGTTTGGCAATTACATATATTGGAATCGTTAATAGTTCAGTACCTTGATAAGATTAAAATATGAAATCGTAGTTCAATCAGATTAACTTTTATCCAGGTGCCATATTCTGTAGCAAAATCTCTCCAACATTTTATCACGATCTTAAAAAGATTATAAGAAGCTGAAGATGTATCGTAAAATCCATACATTGTAAAATCTTTGACGGTTGCAATTCCGTTAGAGGCGATAACTGGAGCTACCTGTCTTGTTTCCATGATTTATCTATTGGTACAATGGGGACACATAACAAGCGCATTTGTTAGGATAGGAGTATGGGACCAACAATTCTTCGAATGGGACCTATAAACTTTCGCTTAGATTTTATCACTGCAAACGTTGTTATCGGCGACTCTTTCTGGAAATGTCGACCTAGCAATTTATGAACCTATTTTAAAGCGGAGATAAGTACTGGGTGGTTACTGGTCCCTGCCAAGCTTAGCTTGCCTGTTTTTCGCTGGGTATTGAACCTTAGATCTTATAAATTATTATCTTTCTCTTTCGTGTGATGACTAAACTGGGTGTCAGAGTTTTTATGCCGCCCGAGAAATATCTCTCAGGCATGCCGGTTTCCTCACGATGTTTTTCTTCACCATTTTTGAAGCAAGTGATAATTATACAATACGCACATGAACCCGAAAAGTCAGAGGTGCGTGCCTTGGGTTCAAAGTCGAGACCTATGACTAAGCAGTCCGATGGTGGCTATTATTATTGAGAGGTGAATACCATCCACTCTATGGTGGTATAAACTACATTCTGCGCTTAGGGCAGACGGCTTAACATGCTCTCACAAGCATAATTTTCATTCTGATACTATCCTTTTAATCCCACCTGTACGACCAAACGATTATCGTAATTTACTAGTTTCACACACATTATAACAGATGACCGTAATTAAATTATGCAAAACACGTACTTTGGCCGGCCATTACATCGTACTAGAGCGGTAAATTGAGAAGATTTTGTTTGAGAATCCACAAAAGTATTTTTAAAAGATCGCCTTTCCCTTGGAATTGGCTCATTTGTTACTCGGACAATCTGCTTAGCCAGAACCCCGCTGTTGCGAGGCTGAGTTAAGGATATTCTATTTTTATGTAAAGGGCTCTGCGTGGGACCACATGGCAGGCTCCACAACAAGAGAAGTGTTGGAATAATAGACGACCTCATCGCCCCTGAATATATTGCAAGTGAAACGAAAAATTCAATGAGGCAGTTTTAAATTGAATATTAGGTATTCTTTTTTTAGGAAAACGTGTTGGTATTTATGGTTGACTCAGTTTTTTTGCTTATGTGTCAGTTTTGCGCACTGACCTTGGGAAAGTTCAATGAAGATTTTAACTTTGACCTTTGAGTCATAAATTTAATATGTAGGTTGTTTTATTACGGCACGTGTTTACCAGTAAGTAATTAAATTAAAGAAGACAGGCGACAGGTTAGGGGCTTATAATTGCTATTGGAGCTATCACAATCAAGTGTCAGATAATGACGAATACTGGCGAGTGGCATTATTTCACTATCATTAGCTGAAGTTGATCTATGGACAATTTTTTTCATGAAAATAATAATACCTTCTTGAAAGTATACTTTAAAAGAAGATGAAAGTCTTTTCGGAAAAATAAATCGTTACGAGCGGAAAAAGTAACGACAAGAAGTAAAAAAATGGAGAAATGGACTAAATTAGTTGCCGAAAACGACACAATAATGTAGTGAAAATACATTAAACAGACATTGATAATAAAAACGTGATGATTCTCCATTAAACGCCTACTATTAAGATTTTGTAAAAGAAAATCTATTTGTCGGTAATGTTTGTCGGCCTAGAGTTTGATTAACGAGCGGGGCTCGCAACGTTTTGTCACTGATATACTAAGACAAATAGTTTTCACCGAAAAAATTCGAGCCTCCGAAAGTTGTTTGAAATACGTGACAGAGGACGTATACGTTGCGCATACGTTAGATAGTTAACATAACTTGGAAACGAATTTCTAAAATTTCTAAAACTAAAACCGTTGGACCCGGGTGTCATTTGTAGATCTTCGACAGTCGTTACGGGTAGTCAGAAGCTCGAAAGTCAGACAACCAGTCTTACCAAGGGGTATCGTATTACCCAGTAACTGGGTTGTGGAGTCAGATAGGCAGTCACTCTATGTAAAATATTGGTATTCAGCAGCATCCCGTTAGACTGGAAGCCGCCGACCTCAACATAGTTGGGAAATCTACTAATACACATTTAATAAAAATAAAAATGATTGCATCTACTTATATGTTTTTTATAACCAGTTTCTAATGAAGTAGGTAACTAAGTAGTTATTACCTGAGTTATGTTTCCGAAAGTCGTTGCAGAGGACTCTTTCCTGGTGAACGTAATGGCTCAAATAATGGCATGTTTGGATGTAATAAGTAACAAAGTGATACACTACAAAGTTCAGCAGATTCTTCTGTAGGGCAAAAGTCAAAGGAAGTCACTTGAAAGAAAAATTGTAAAGGTAGGTATGTAGAAACTTCTTTTATCTTTTGAACTAGATCTTTAGCCTATAGATGACTAGCTACAATCATCATTATCCTCATCATTTACAGCCTTGTGCACCCACTGCTGACTACAGGCCTCCTCCCTTTTCCACCATGCTTCCCTGGTCTTTGCGAGTCTGTAAAGTCTGTATCAAGTCTTACTTAGGCCCAGAATTAGAGACCCAGGGCCTTGGGCAGGCATTTGGTATTTGAGACCCCCATCCCGTAGCTATTTTGGAAATCCCCCGTCAGGCAGGCAAAGTACCTGGTACAGTTGCTGGGTGACTGGGGCCCCTAGGGTGACTGGGCCCCTAGGCCGGGGTCTTGCAGGCCTAGACGTCTAATCCGCGATATTCTGAAGTTCTCCACGCATGTGGCTGTTGGTCTACCAACACTTCTTCTACCGTCTCTTGGCAACCAAAGGTGAGGATTTTGCTCTAACTGCCATCACCACGTCTAGCCAAGTATCCAGCTGCAACCTCAAAGTCAAATAATTTATTTGAATTAGGCACTTTTGAACGCCAACATTTTCAAAAGAAATTGTATTGTTTCTAGTCGCCCCTTCCAAAAGCTTCCTCGCTTTCAGAGCCGCTACCCGTCGTCGTCGGAAATCTTGGACTTTAGTCCTACGTCTGATTTCTGAGTAACGGACTCGGTCCTTCAACTTAAGGCCTTACATATCCTAGCTACCATAAGAGAGTAATTACTTCTACTCAATAAAAAATCACTGTCTTACTGTAAAATAGTCCGTTTCTTAACTGCTTATCGCGAATTTGTAGTGTACTTAGCAATATCGCCTGTTTAACATTTCTATCACTATTTGGTTTGCATAATGGGTACATTTACCTTACTTATTATGTTTTTAACGTTTACGAACAACCTATTGGCCAAAACATAAAAGCATATTTTAGAGATTTTTTTATTTTATCACAAGAGACGCTATAAAACCCATCTGCGCTTGAGCAGTAATAACATTAAAATGCTCGAGGTAACCGTTGTTTGAGTCCAGACGCCATTTCCACATGGGCTGTACCTATAATATTTTTATGATTTATTCTCATAGAAAATATTAGCTCTAAAGTATCTTATCTAATGTTATTGAATCTCTAAAGCAGAGTAGCTAAAACGCATAGAAAATCTTTATGGACTGAAAGTAATGGCATTGGACATAAACCGATGCATTTCCAAAATTGAAGAAATATATAAAACTATATGCGAAATAGAAATAAAACTTACTGCATATCTATTTTATTTTCTAACTTTGTTGAGATATTTTCAGGGTTATTTTTGTATGCAATTTTACACACGTGTATATATATAGGTTTCAAGATTGCAGGAAGGTGTCCTGAACTCCTGAGGGTCGAAAAGGGGGATCACGATTATAATGTGACAAACACAAAAAAAAAATTGTGCGACGATAAACTAAAATGTAATGCGTGATAGATAAAATATTTTGCAAACTTACAACCCACTCATGTCAGCCTGGAATCCTTTTATATCATAGTGCTTAAAGCTTCAAATGCAGTAAATACCAACTAAATTCTCAATTATATTAATATTTAGACTTTTTCAGAATCGAATTTTAAGTTTTTTTATTTTATTAAAATAGATTCTACAAATATCTGCCCTTTCCAATAATAAAAAAAGACGTGTGGCACTCGGGGACTGCCCCGGCGAAGCTATTGCATAGCATTTCTTATCAACTTACGCAATTGTAAAATATTAACCCGAATACAAGAAATAGCAATGATGACATTGACAGGAACTGTTATTCACATTTATAGTTTTTAAAACTTGACATAACGTAATGGCCGGGAACATCAAACTAATAAAAAGGTTTTAATTTAACTATTAATAGTCAAGGATCATTCGTCGAAGTAAATTTGAACTTTATTGTCAAACAGTTAAACATAATTTTCAATACAACACTCTCGTATCATTCGTTTTAGTAAATTTGAACTTTGTTGTCAAGCAGTTAAACATAATTTTCAATACAACACTCTCGTATCATTCGTTTAAGTAAATTTGAACTTAATTGTCAAGCAGTTAAACATAATTTTCAATACAAAACACTCTTTTCTTAGGTAGTATTTTCGTTACGAAATTTCTGGATTAGGTCTCCACGTTCAAGGCCCGCGATAGAAGCTATGCAATAGCTTAAAAATACACGTGATACTACACGGGAGGGGGAGAGGAGGGGTAGCCTAAAACCTATAGACGTATTACCTAGGGCGAGGAAGGGGGTATAAAAGTAATAAGAGCCATCCTTTAATCACGTGAGGTTTTTTTAAGCCACTTCGTCTCTTACTTAAAAGCTGTAAGATTTGAGAGCATTTTACCAACATAAGTATATAGTACGCAAGCACTATTGTAATATCGATATATTTTTACGCCCGCAGCAGCACTATCGCAAGTATTGACAGTATCCGTACCCTCACGTTCTTGTACCCAGTAAGCAGAGTTAATTAATGAACTGTCAGTAGCTCGCTACATCGATATGGCGTTCGTGCGTACGGGGGCGTTTCCCTTCACTATTTCCACCTTAGATCCTTATTAGTTTTCCGTGTGGAATGTCAGATATAAGACGGTGATATTGGTTTATTTATTTTGTATTGAAAAACAAAACCCCTGTTTTGAAACCCTTGCAAATAATTGGCAACACGGTAAAGTTTTCTGCATAGTGTTTGCCGCTACTTCGTTTGCGTAGATGTCTGAAAACAGGACAATATAGTTCTATGTCACAGAGAATATTGGGTATATTAACTACGTCCATATACGTATAGACGTACTATCTTAACGAATACAAAGAGCAAAAAAAAAAGGTCAAGCAAATTGATTGAATGACAGTTGTGATTTGAATATACGAACAATTACCTATACGTAATCTTAAAATTGCATTGCTTTTGTATTTGCGAACGTATGATGATTATCTGTATCTAATCTGCACACTATTGCATAACACATAATCAATCACAATCTGTTTCATTTTGACAGTTCAACATCATTCATTGCGTTATTTACGTTGTTGAGAAGACAATTTTTTCGAACCTATGAAGCAAGGGACTAGCAATATCCTTCAAAATGATTCAGAAGAGTAGTGTGAGTAGTGGTATCGGCCCCGACTTACGAGTTGTAGATCGTGGGTTCGAATTCAAGCAGGCGCTTTACTTTGTGTAAATAATTTCACCACTGCTTTCAAAACGGTGAAGGAAAACATCGTGAGGAAACCGGCATGTCTTAGAACCAAAAATTCGAAGACATGTGATATCTACCAAACCGCAGTGGGCCCGCGTGGTAGATTACGGCCCACTCTCTCTCACTGAGAGGAGGCCCGTGTCCCAGCAGTGGGAACATTAATAGGCTGATTATGTTATGTATGAGTTTTTCGCAATTAGGGTGCTGATGTGTGTAACAACATTTATAGAGTTATAGATAGCCAACGTGATGGTCATCCGGGAGTGCTACAGATCAAATTGGATGGACACAGTTCAAAGTTAACGCAATAAAAATGCCCGCCCGCGGGAAATACCCATAATTTTTCTATGTAAGATGTGATTTTATACATTGTCAGTTTGATCCGGCGCGGCGCAGCGATTGAATATTAAACACAGTTCGACAAAGTATTGAATAGTAAATCTACGTTAACAAAGTCAAAGTGTTTACTTATTTGTAAAACATTCGGTGGTTGTAAAAACAGCCCCCCAATTACGCAATGCACGATCAATTTTAAATTGAAACCAATTGAAAAATATTGCTAGTCCATTGCTTCATAAGTTCGACAAAAAAAATCTGCTCAATTTTTTTTGTATTGACTGGCATTCTTTTTCAATTGGTTTCAATTTAAAATTGATCGTGCATTACGTAATTAGGGTGCAGGTACTTTGTAAAACAGGGTGGCGATTTAGAAACCTGCATCCGTCGACGGGGTGATGAACTACCCGTCATACTAAACAACTTCCACCATGAAACTCATATTATATATTATTATACAAATTCCTATACTACCGTAGACAGATTATTTCGATTCATGATCAGTTTTTGAAGTGAAAACTTCTTTAGCGGCGTTGTGCACTTTTTTTGGGATGGGAAAAAAATGTTAAACTCGAGTCAGGACGTGACCGTAAGATCCGTTGCCTAGCAACCGACAAAGTAAATATCAAAATAAATAGTCTTTGACATTACGTAAAGATTGCGAGGTAAGAAATTTTACCCATATTGATGGGTAAAAAAAAGCAGTCGAAACATACTTCATGAAAAGTGTTTAAATAAACTGTTTATTTTTGTTAGACTACATTTTGAAAATAAATAAATATACCTACCAGGTACTACTACTAATGTCTATTGTATTTAACCACATAAATTATAGTACTTTTGTACTGATTTAAATAAATCAATTCGTGCGAAATTATTCCCTAACCATTCCAAAATATTCAAATATACACAACATTAATGTTCAAGATTTCACTTCTGTTATACAAACCGTTTATTTTTTTTTACTAATCGTATAATATGTGTTTCATGGCGTAAGTTGCATAGTATGACGGTACGCCACCCTGGTTAAACATCAGTATGTTTTGCCATCGACGGCGATTATTTCGATCAAGCCAGTCCTTTGCTGTCCTCACCCAACGACGTCCTAAGCCGAGGTCCGTATCCCACAAGGGGTGCCCTTAGCGAGTATTCGCTTAGTTTCTAAATTGTATGCCCTAGCGGGAAGTCTTAATTTATTGAGGCAGCCACAGGAAAGTCCAACCTCCTAGGTTGACCTGTGCGAGATGCCAATAAAAATATAAAAAAACCGTCGACAGCGTATAAATATCAATAAAGTAGGTTTAAGTATCTAAAATTGCACTTAATTAGGTAACTGAATTAAAATTCCTATATCCACATAATTTGCATTATTAAGTAAGGAATTTGTGTATTAAGAGGAAACTGAGCTATAGAAGGTATTTCATCTGCATCATTATCCTGTTAGTCACGCTTAAACAGAACGAGACACCAACAAATTGAATCAGGATATTTTTGAAGTTATATTTACCTAGGAGGAAAATGGACAAAGAATATTGAAACAAATATTTCGTTGCTCCAGACTGTTTAAAATAAACGCAGTGTCATTCAATAACCGCGAGGAGCGCTGGCCTGACAGGTACGTGAAGCTTTTGAAAATATTCACGAGTGCTTTTTTACCAGCAAAGGCTGCGCTGAGCGATAAAACGAGCAATACCTATAATTGAATATTGTCCATGTAAGTACAGATGAAAACAGATGTCTCACTCCCGTAAAATCGAATACTTTTTTAATAAGCTGAAGAGTTTGTTTGTTTGTTTGCTTGAACGCGCTAATCTCAGGAACTAATAGTCCAATTTGAAAAATTCTTCCAGTGTTAGATAGCCCATTTATAGGCTATATATCATCACGCTAAGACCAATAGGAGCAGAGCACCAATGTAGAATGTTTCAAAACTGGGGGGTTTTTTCCTTTTGAGAGCTTCCACTGCGTGCGCTGCGTCTACGTAAACGAAGTCGCGGGTAAAAGTTAGCGTTACCCTAAAGTAACTATTCCACACGAACGAAGTCGCGGGCAGAAGCTAGTCATTTAAATAAAAAGCGACTCTTGCTACGACACAATAAATTGCAATTCAGGTCGCACAGCGCTGATTAACTACAGTTATATTCACCTAGAACTTGCCTCTCTTTCTACCGCGTAACTCTTATTTCTTCTGACTACGTTACCCTCACTGAATTGGCCCGACAAGACGGGCCCGCCGCGTACTTGTAGCTTCATACCTAAAACGCAATGAACCATCTGTATTAATCTGTGGTGTAGGTAAACATTCCGAATGGTCGTTAATTAACGGAGATAGGTTCCGACACGGACGACTGCTGCCCTCTATTATTTCATTAGCTCAGTTTTATTCCTCTTCAGTAGCTGAGGAAGCGGTCTCTGCGAAAGAAAACGATCGACGATAATTGGCTCGAAAAAAAGTTGATTGGAAATGTCAATTGGCCGGGCACCTCGGTTTTCTCACGATGGTGGCTTTACGCCGCAAAGTATATATTTTTTTGTCGGTTTTTTCGCCAAATTTTTTATAGGTTATTGTTAGAGTTATTGCCCAATTCGATAACTTTTAGGAGATCTTGCGTTTTAGCACGTTCCTAAAACTTGAAAAACCTTCCGTAAACAGTCCGTAAAATTGTAAAATACGATCATAATCACAAACACACGTCACTATGACAGCGTAGAGGAGTCACATAACATTTGTTCACGATTGTACAATTCAAATGAGAGAAATGAAAGAATGAAAAAAGTAATAATGTAGTGTTGTGTTTATGAATACGAACAGGGAACTGAGTAGAAAATAACGGTACAGTCGGCGACGACAATCACAGCCCGCTGACAGTTGGCGATACCATGTGTGTGCCGCGACCCGACACTAATACAATATATTGAACACGTCAAGCTAGGAAATAATATAGAATATCGTGAAAGAATTATTCTGTGTAATGTAATAAGAAAAGCTCACGACAGCTTATATAATAATATTATACGAGTAGTATTTGGACACGATGATATCAAAATAAGAAGTGAAGAGAGTGTTGTACGAAATGATTTCAATGTTTTTCAATTTCAACAGCTTTAATGTTGATTGCGTCTGTTTTTTACTACTTATTTGCTAAAATAAGAACATGCCTATTGAAAAGTATAAGGACTTAGGTATATTGAAATTATAATCAAGATGATTTAAATAAGAGATTATTTTGTTCTTTTTAGAGACGTAATTTTATAGTTAGTTATGTAACTGAGCCAAAATTTGAAGACGTGAACATCTACCAACCGGCACTGGACACGTGTGGTGGACGGCCCAATCTCTCACTGAGAGGAGCCCTTTGTCCCAGCAGTGGGAACATTTCCGGCTGATAATGCTTATGCTATGTAACCGAGCCTGGTGCAAACAGTGAAAACAGATAAATGTGTCAGTGTTTTCCTAAATGTTTACTTAGGCTTATATTTCACTAGGACACCATGGTGGCGCAACCATGGTCGCGCTGCCAGCAAAATATACACAGCTTTATGGTGGGTATGTCATCAGGCGTCCGATCGGTTGCTCAACCAAGCATACATTTTGTTGACTGGTTGCGCCGCCATGGTGTCTCGGTGAAATATAGCCCAACGACGGCGCGTCGTGTTCCACGCGCGCCTCAAAGAGTTGGCAGCAAAACTGACGGGGTCCGCTAGGGCCGATGCCTGCCGGGGTTGTGGGTAGTCCCAAGGGGAAACCGTGGCCCCTGGCAAGGCAAGGGAAGGAACACGGGTGGGTTTTAGTCAGTAAGAGTCTGGCACGCCCTTCCGCTCCGCCCAGAGCGGGAGAAGTAATTTGATGATTTCCCATCCAAAAAAATAAAAAGGCATACTTATTGGGACTCATAATGTTCGAGCCGTTTAGGGTTGAAATACTAAGGCCATGGGGTCCGGGTGCCCACTTAGTTTTGTGAGACATTGCCAAGCGGTTGGTCGAATCTTCACGTGATCAGAGGGCTGGCCTATTTTTTGCCCAAAGAATCAGTATTGCCATACAAGGTGGCAATGCTGCCAGTCTTTTGGCCATTTTTCCTGTTGACAGCGATGAGGACGAATTTTTTGATTCCCTATGATTGCTTCCCCTCCTTCTTTATACACTTGTACATATTATTATTTCAAGTCTGTAAATTTTTTGTATGTAAATACACCCGAAAAATGCCCGGAGTCTGGATTTGTGCCCGGTTTATGGCAATAGGCCTAAACATAACTGGCGAAATAGAGGTGTACCTTAGAATAATAACGCATAGAAGCCGCGTCTAGTACAAAACACGAGCGATATCGTGTGTCCACTTCATTTTCTTTGTGTGCGTGAGCCGAATGTGTCTACGTTCATCAAACGCACACAAATATAGCTTTCAGTGATACCATTACCAGGGCGTTACCCACAAAAATATCTGCACCAAATCAAGAAAAGTATTTTATGTTATCAGGAACTGGATACTTAAGATGAAGATGATTTTTCATTATTTTTATGGAAGGTAAAATTCGATTTATTTGAATATGAATTTGTTAAAAATGAACCGTTAATCGCATGAAGAAAATGATTATCGTTCAACGTTTTTAGAATGTGTGATGGGTTATAATAATATTAGCATGTATTAATTGCTGACATGTAAAAAAACCGGATATGATATCAAATAATAGTAAGTGTTGTAAGTTTCCAAATACTTATTTACAAATAGGAAAGTATGATTGAGAAATTTACAAAAAAATCAAAAGTTTAAAAACACTGTAGGCATAAATATAGTTTAAATTGATGCACCCAGAATCGCCACCAGTATCCTATTTACAAAAACTAATATCCTACCTAATGCCAAGATAGTTTCTCGAAACTGGCAAAATGTTTTATCGTATTCCATAGTGTAGGTAGTAAGTATGTACATCAAAAACTATATTAATTTTTTTTGCTAAACAAAAATAAGAACAAAATTGAAAGCAATGTGGGTAATTTCTTCCTCACAAATAGCAACACTGTATTGTGATAAGTTAGGTTAATAAAATTTTTGTTTGATGATCGATTTACGTAAAAATAATGTATAAAATGTAAGTATTTACTTGTGAAATGTAATTTGACCACATTTTGTTTTGTTTTCCTAGTGCTATGACATCTCTTCACGCTACAAACTGTCATTTTCAATTATTTTAAATTATTCATTCACGAGCTGTGTTCGACGGAACGTGACCTTGAGTACTGACGGCTCGCCGAGAGAAGTTAGCCACTATGGCTAAGTTTTAGTTGCCTCACTTTTTGCACTCGTACTAGGGTTCTATGCGTTATTATTCTAAGAGGTGTACCTTCTACAGGTACACCTCTGCCCAATCCTTCGGGGAAACAAGGCGTGATCTTATGTAAATATTATAGTGTCTGTTTGTAATGTTAAAAAAAAGTATGGCATATCCATTCTAAATAATTTGTTTTGTTGTTTCATTGTGTTGGTGTAGTAGAGCAATGCTTAATGTCTATGTAGCCGTTGGTTCATTCTAATGGAAAACTGTGAGTGGACCGAACGATATGAATTGTCAGCTATTCCATTAAACATACGTGTTTTATATACATATATAAACTCACGCCTTCTTCCCATGGGTGTAGGCAGAAGCTACCGAACGCCACCTGCTATAATATGATCTTACATACATATTTTGCTTTGTTTACGTTCTCCTGACAATAGGTAAAAATATATTAAACTTTTTATCGGTACAATTCGAAATCAATATCTATTCAATTTGCAAAATTATAATCAATTACAGAATAGCAATTCATTTGATTTTATTAAGGCGTATTAAATTTCGTCAAAAATAGATTAAAAAGTCTTGGCAATTTTGACGCTTTTATATAATTAAAATTTCTTGAATCACTTGATCGAAAATAAACGACCCACACAAGTCACAACGTTATTGTAATACAAATTAATTTAAGATTATTGGTTACTTGAATCCTCCTAATTTTATATTTTCACGGATTCGTGATCACGAATTAACTCGAGCCACTTTTATTTCAATAGGCAATGTTGCGTAAACATCAAAAAGCATTAAGAGACCAAGCTTGTTCTATGTTTATTTCGAATGTACTAAAGTTTGTGTTTTGACATCAAACTTAGGGTGGATCTCACCAATGAAACTGAACACGATCAGTACATCTAAACCGCGTTCAAGAACTGTCAGTGTCATTATTCAATCAATCTGCCTCCTCGCCTTGTCCTCTCCTAACTATGTTGGGGTCGGCTTCCAGTGCAACCGGATGCAGCTGAATACTACTAAATGGGTAATACGATACCCCTTGCCTTGGTAAGACTGGTTGTCAGACTTCGGACTTCTGACGACCGGTAAAGACTGTCAAAGACCCACGAATGAATGTGCTTTCCGAGGCATGTAGGAGTCTCGTTATGTAAAGATGGTCACCAATCTTGATAAATTGACCCGTACGTATGTTATTAGTTAGCCACGAGCTCCTCTGTCAGTGTCATTATTGTTGTGGGTAGTTGACACTGACAGCTCTTGAACGCAGTTCAGATGTGCTAATCGCGTTCAGTCTCATTGGTGTAATTGGCACTTAGTTAAATAACTCGTGAACTCAATGTTATTTCGTCGTAGAGAGCAGGGAGCCGTGCGTTTTATTTGTCGGCTGGTAATAACAAACACACATTTCGCTTTTTAAAGCTCTAAACAATCGGACTCAACTGAAAGGGTCAAGGGGCGTAAGTAGTGATAAAGAAAATATATGAGCGCCGTGCCGAGAGCCGAAACCCAGCGAATAGGAGCGTTTTTAGGGTTCCATACTCAAAGGGTGCCAACGGGACCCTATTAATAAGGCGTAGGCCACAAAGAAGAGAGGTGAGACGAGAATAGGATGCAGACGCGGAAAATAGTATACAGATGTAAAAGCGATGCACTTGCGTCTTGTCCTTGCTGTATGTTTTGTGCCACATTTTGTATGAAGAATAATGAAGATACGTGAAAGGTAGACACATGAAAATCACAGAGTGTGTATTAAAATGGCCGCAATACAAAAAAAAAAAGGATAACATAGCATTATCCGTCTATAATGTTGCCAATGGTGGGATACAGGAGGAGGCCTGTATCCCTATCTCTATTTACGAAGAGGGAGTAGGCTGTAATCCACCACCACGCGGGCCCAGTGTGGGTTCGTACATGTCACCTGTGTTCGAATTTTTAGTTCTAAGACATGTTCGTTTCCTCACGATATTTTCCTCCACCGTTTTGAGAGCAGTGGTGACGAAATAATTTACACAAAGTAAAGCGCCTACGTGGGTTCGAACCACGACCAACAACTCGTAAGTCGGGGCCGTTACCACTGGGCAGTGTTGGGCAAAAGTTAATTGTGAAAACAATTAACAATTAAATTGCCAGAATTAATTGCAATTAACAATTAAAATAATTAATTGTAATTGCAAGAGAGACAATTAACAATTAATTAATTGTGCTTGTAAAACTTTGTAATAACAATTAATTAATGGTTAATTGTTTGATGCATGTTTACAATTACAGTTAATCCTATCCTACTTCCTACTAATATTATCTGTTTACCATTCTATGTGTTTGTAACCTGGATTAACACATAGAATACTTTAATCCCGGGAGTACATTCCCGTGCGTGAGTTTTTACATTAATCAAATAGTATTAATTGTTATAATAAACAATTGACGATTAAGTTAATTGTAAATAACAATTAAATTTTTACCTAATTGAAATTAAATTAATTGTGAACCACAATTAATGGATTTAATTGCAAATGATTTCAATTGCATCTCACAATTAAAATATGATTGAATTAAATCAATTGCAACTAATTTAATTGGAATTAAAATTGTAATTATTTGCTTTTACAATTAAAAAATTAATTGAATTGTGCCCAACACGGCAACTATGGGCCACCACTGCTCTATAATAAAAAGATGTAGTGTTAGGTAAATAAAACATATTGTGTTAAATATTGTTCGGTAGTACGGAACCCTTCGTCTTCGGCCGTTTTTTTCACTCAATGCAATAAAGTCGTTTACCAACGGCCCGGCCGTACTAACAGTGCAATCGAAAAGGTCGGTTGTTAGTATTACAAACACGTTTTTTGTTGAAATAGGATTGTTTTTGTAGTTACTGATTATGTTAGTCAACTATTATTTTTAGTGCCTAGGTAATCTTGTTTTATTGGTAGAGAGATTTAAGTTGGCGAAGTTTATTTTGGTATTTCTAGAGTCACGTTCAGCATTGGACGTTTATTGGGCGATACGATGATAACTATAATATATCTGCCATGTTTGAGAATTAAGATGCATTTATATAAACATGCTATAAAAAAATAGTAGCCTATTTACGGTTCCATTGCAGGGTGAATGCCTCTTCTCATACAGACGAGGCTCGCTTTCTCAGGACGGGTTGCCGATTTCAGATTTATATTAGCTATTAACTTCTGCCCGCGACTTTTTCCGCGAGCCTATAACCATCCTCAAGATTTGAGCTATCCAAAGCAAAAATAATTTTTCTAATAAGACTGGCAGGTTCGGAGATTACCATACAAACTAACAAAACAAGCGGCGGAGCTGTGAGTAGTGGCGGAGCTGGGTGTATTTTATCTAACCTTACCTTACCCAACATTGTCGGAACTGAATAACCCCAGGACAGATTTTGATGCGCTTTGGCTTGAGTAAATAATTTTGATGCGCTTTGGAATGGGCAACTAGCTTCATATTTCTGACTGACTGACTCCTTGACAATTCAAAAGTGCCTGTATATGGTTTAATTGAAATAAATGCTTTGAGTTTGAGTTTGAGTTTAAAGGGAGAAGTAGGTAATGTCTTCAAAACTACAGTGGTTTTAACTGTGGCGGACGTGGGTGTGCCGCCCATACATTTTTGCGCACTACCCTTTTACCTATTTATAATATTACTAGTTTCTGCCCACAACTTTGACCGCGAACCTGAAGAAATCCTGAAGAATTGGGCTATCCAGTACAGAAATAATTTTTCTAATCCAACTGGTAGTTTCGGAGATTACCCCCTACATACAAACTTACAAACAAACAAATTTGATGTCCTCACGATGTTTCTCCTTCACCGATGTTAATAATATCACATTCTATACATACATTCTTGAGTTTAAAGCAGTATTTACTGGAGTGATTTTATTATTTGTCCCCTAACTCCATCCAACATGTTGGCAGCAGTGGCTTCGTACAGAAAAAAACCTTTTAACCCTGACCGATTATTCGGGTCTGACGGTCAAGTTTAAAAGGTTCAGTTCCTTCCCTAATTTATTGTTTGGGTCCTTTGGTTAGAAGATCACTAGTGCAAGGTCAATCGTTACACATAGGCAAACAATTCGTTGTTAGAAATCTATAAAATTGGTTTTCGTAGCTCTAAAACTACTCAACGAATATCGATGCGCTATCATGATAATTGAGAGAATTAATTACGGATAAAAGAAAAGAAGAAAGAAAATACGTTTATTTGCGGTAAACATGACGCAAAGAAAGAGCACAAAATAAAAATATGTGTCACATCCACGCAAAACGGCCATCGCTCAGCATAATGCTGCGACCCTATGCGAGACAGAGCCCCAGCGCTGGTTTTCAGCGACAGCCGGCGTTGACGTTATGACGTCGACCGGTGCAGCGTACTGAGATATAATTATGATATAAAAAACCATTGATGTATTTATCTTTGTAAAAAACCAATTTTTTCTTAACAAACTTAAATAAAATAAAGAAATCTCAATGTTTTGTCATGTCGTAAAATAAAAACCGTGTGAAGCAGGGGCGGGTCGCTAGTCCTACTAATCCTAAGTAATATTGAAAGTGAGTTTGTTTGTTTGTTAGGCTTTCACGCTAAAACGGCTGAACGGATTTGGATGAAATTTGGTAAAGTGGTAGACCTTGATCTGGAGAAGGACATAGGCTACTGTCATCCTGGATCGCAGACAAAGTCACGGGCAACAGCTAGTTATATTATAAACGAAAGTTTGTGAGGATGGATGGATGTTTGTTACTCTTTCACGCAAAACTACTAAACGGATTTGGATGAAACTTGGCACAGAGATAGTTTATAACCTGGATTAACACAAAAAATACGTTTTCTCCCGATATTCCAGGATCAGGACATAAGCGAGTGAAACCGCGGGGCACTGCTAGTATTACTAAAATTTCAATGCTTGTCACATTTACACAGCTAAACCCCCTTTTACATTCTATTAATGGCAGCGGAATAAAACCACGTCGCTCTATATTTTAGGTAAATCAAAAGTCTTATGGTAGCCACACACGTAACGATTTACTTGCACGAATTTAGGCTTGCACAAGTTACGTGTGTTGAAAGATTTTTGCGCAAATTTCTTTCTACACACGTATGCCATATACCACACAGAAACATTAGGTGTATTTTTAAAGGAAACCACAAGTGATGCAATTCTTAAATAAGCAGAAGTACTATATTTAGATGTGATATAAATAGGTTACTGCCTACTTGTGGGCAGCGTTGTGGGTTACTTTATAACCAAATTTATATTTTGTTAAACTAGTTGTAAGTCCTTATAATGTAACTGTTTGCTGTTCCTCTCAATAAAAAATAAAAAAAATAAAAATAAAAAATAAAATAGGTTTACCGCGATCATTAAATCTAATTCTTATAATATTCCCACAAGCAAAAAGAATTTCTGACCTCCATTATTTTGTTTAACTAAACCATTAAAACTCCTCAAAAGAACATTATAGTATTTGTTTCCTAATGGATCCTAAAGGCACTTAAACAATTTGTGAAGACGGAAGATCAGCAAATTACATTGAAAACGTACGGACAAATTTTCATAAAAGCGTTGTACTATTTTAAACGTTATATACACTTCAGTACTCAAGTGTTTTAAGTGTATCCATTTATTGGCTCGTATTTGTACGGAATTGTCGTACGATTGTCAATAACGGCCCACACAGCGCTGTTGCCGACAGTACTATGTACATTCGCAATGAAAATAATAATATTAAACGTGATTTCAGTACAGTCGGGTCGTCACGTTTTTCCGGCTCAAATTGTGTTTTCGTATTTTATACTTTTTTGTATTATTTTGATTGAAGTTTTTTTGTTAATTTAATGATGGTTCAATTGAGACTGGATACAAGTTTATTAATATCCAGCAGTGGACTTGTTTTGAGCGATATAATATTTTTTAAATTATTGTGTAATATAAGTATTTCATGCTACGGAGATTGATACTTTGATTTATCTCTTTCTGGTTTAATAATACAAATATAATAATACACACGGCCTCGTAGGTCTAGTGGTCGCAAGCGCTACTAATGAGCATGAGGGCCTGGGTGCAATTCCCAGGTCATGCAGTGTTATTCGGTTTTTCCATCTAGAATTTCTCAGTAGGAGTCCAGAGTCTGAACTTGTGCCTGGTTGATGGCACTAGGGTCGCCCAAAATCAACATAACTGGCGAAATGTAGGTACACCTCTGCCTAACCCTTCGAGGATTACAGGCGTGATTTTATGTTATTTTTTAAATGATGTGTTTGAAACATAATTAAGTTCAGGCGTTCTTACTAAAAGTTTACCACAACGTTCATATTAAATTTTTTATAGCCGTTGTATGTTTTATGAAACACGCTTGCGGATAGGCGTGATTAATTCGCGGAAGTGCATAATTTAAAATGTATATTTACGTAATGCTTTAAATTACATTTTAAAATGAAACACTGTTACCGGTGCTTCGTTGTACGTACGTCTATGTTTTATACTTAGCCATTAAGTTTAGATTGTTATTGGATGAAGAAAAGTACCACCTTACCTACCGTACCTTATTTTAAAACTCATCAAGAAAATGTTAATGAAGTTTAAAAAATTTAATACGATAGTTATTTAAAAAATAAAAATAGTTAAAAAATTTAAATACGGTAGGTATTTAAAGTTTTCTTCACACTTGAATTCTTCACAATTTAAACTTAACACAATTATGGATAAGTTGCGGGATATTTTTTGTAAACTTCACACAACTATTGATAAGTTAGGTATAGGATATATTTTTTTAAACTTCATCCAACTGTGGATAAGTTGCGGGATATTTTAGAAGTGAAAACTTCTTTAGCGGCGTTGTGCACTTTTTTTGGAATGGGTTAAAAATGTTAAACTGGCGTCAGAACGTGCCGTAAGATCCGTTGCCTAGCAACCGACAAAGTAAATATCAAATGTTTTTTTTTTAAACTTCACGTAACTATGGATAAGTTACAGGATATTTTTTTAAATTTCACAACAACTAGATAAGTTACAGGATTTTTTTTAAACTTCACACAGTGTTGGATACGTTGTGGGGATTAAAAAAAAAACATATCATAAGTTTTGTTTTACCTAACACTCCATCATGAGAAGTCCCAGTTGACCTCGTTATTAGCCAATCAAACTTTTCTTTTTACTAGCGATTAAACTAGCCAGTATCCAGTATGAAAACATTGTCATACTAGACACAGCCCTATAAAATGAAGCCATTACGATGGTTCTACTCTCCTTTGTAACAGCTGACTCGAGTTCTAAAACTAACATTAAGAGTTTAATTGGTGTAGGAGCATTGCGGTACAAAAATCACATCCATTGCGCACAGACTTACAGAAACTACTTAGGGTGAATTTCACTAATGAAAACTGCGTTCAAGAACTGTCAATGTCAATATTTTGCAACAATGATAACACTGACAGCTCTTGAACGCAGTTTAGAAGCCAAAAGCTGGGTACGCCCATGAGGGCGTACCCAGCTTTTGGCTCAGGGGGGGGCAAACTTATGCTGTAAAACGAAGTGAAATAGTGTTTTCTGGGGGGTCTTACAAATTTTTAAATTTTTAATGTATATTTGTAACCGAGACGAAATAAAAATCTTGTTAAAATAAACACCAGATTTTATTTTCACGGTTTATAATGCTGTATTCGCTAAGAAAACCTACATTTAAAATGAGCCCTCCGCGAGGGCTCCCGGCATCCCATGTGCGACTAGGTGAACCCTCCAGGAGGGCTCCCTGCACTGAACGTGTTAACTTTTATCGAAAACAGTACTTAGGCATAAAAAATACAGGGGGGGGGGCCTGGTTACGCCTATGGATGTGATGATTGCGTTCAGTTTCATTGGTGACATTCACACTTAGGTTACTTTTACAGAGTCATCTCCTCTTGTCAACAGCGTGGTTTTGCGTGGTTTCAATGTAGAGTCCGCAACATTACTGAAGTCCATCTGAAACGGCGCTTGTGACTATTTCATTGCATTACATTAAAAAAAAATGTGTTATACAATTTTCCGCCGGCCTTCTTTCGGCCAGTTTAATAATAACAGCATATTGGGTGGAAATCCAATAACGTGTTGTAAGTTGCACTAGCCTTCATACATACATAAACTCACGCCTTCGTCCTATCCCCTAGGCAGAACGTACAGAACGCCACATGATCCTTACTGGATCATACACGCACGCACGAGGGTTGCAACTTGTACTGTCCCCTGTCTTTTCTGAAGAACATCACCAGTAAGGTCACTTTGTGTAGGTACCTAAATCTTATGAGACATTTGCTAAGACAGTCGACCACCACCGCTGAAAGCTAGTACTAATTAGACAAAGGAACTTGCATTTTTCTTAACCTGGCAGTAGGTACAACTGACAGTCTCCAAGGATTTAAAAGATTCCACTGGAAAATCTTTACGTTAGTACTATGGTCTAACTTTGGACAGAAAAACCTTAAATACCTTGTTAAAATGATGAATGTATGGATGTCTTGTATGTCCATGATGATAGACAGCTATAGAAGGAAGAGAGACATGAGATCCTCAGACCTTAAAACCATAGTAGTTGCAAACTATATTTAATAAAAAATATCTGTATTTTAGAGCGCTGATGTTTGAAATACAGATTTTGTATCTAGTTCGGGGGGTCTACTGCCTTAGCACGAAATGCGTAGTTTCGGCCGTAGTTTAGGGCGTTTCTTACTACGAATCATCTATGGACATAACATTTTGATCGGGGCCCCTAATAAGAATGAATGACATCACGATTTGACAGTCGTCTCTACTCCCGATACGTTTTTATCCGTGCTAAAAATATAATTTGACACTTATTTTCTGAGCTACTACTTTTGGACGGACCCGTATCTTCGTTGACGGATTTAGAGAGTACCACCCCCACACACAGATGTTCATAATCTAGTCATAGAATAGAGTTTTTGTAAACTAATAAATTATTATACAGTCATTCTCGGTATTCAACGACAATTTTTTTTTTTTTTTTGTAAATTTTCACGTTCAAAAGTGCTTTTCATGTGCCTAATTTCGTAATTATTTGACTTTGACGTCAACGTCAAAATTGTTATGAAGTGGAATTTCTGAACATGTATCTGTCATGCATGAAGTTAGTAAGTGGTGTGTCTGCTTGTAATCGCCCTCTGAGGTCCGTCACGTCCATTAGTTGACTGCACGGATAAGACCGAGCATCGTTTAGAGATAATTTTGAATAATTGTTCCTGCGTGGCCTTATGCTCAAGAGATAAACAAAACTTTGAAACATGCAAAATTAAAATGTGCCTATTTAATTTTTGTAACGACAACATGAATTATCAGCATATTTCGCTTTTTTCTTTTAAATTTATAGTTAATAAATGAAATTACTTTTATTTGTAATTTATTTGATTAAAAGTAATTTTTAATTTAACCATTTGAGTCTGCCTATCATTAAACACAAGCTAAAAGCCTAGGAATAAAAATAATCAATAGAAGGAGAAGCTACGCTATAAATGTAGGTAAATAAATACGTTATCTATTCAGGTAATAGGCTCGTTCGCTCGTTCCCGCTTGACTGTCACTAATGAGACATAATAAAAATTTTATTGTTATCGAGCTGCATCAGTCTTTCGGACATTTGAGCTTTTAAACATAACTGGCGAAATGTGGGTGTACATCCTATGGGTACAACTCTGCCTAACCCTACGGGGAAAGGAGGCGTGATGTTATGTGTGATAATATTCTGGAAAATACAGAAACCTAAATCGAGCGGTGGCGACGAAGCCCTGACACTCTCGATGTGTGCAGGTACACGCTTCGTTATTAAATTATACCCTCCACTGTAATTATTAAGGATTACCTCCTCGTACCAGTAAACCCAACACATGCCGCTATGTCTAAAGAGCTAGGTGTAGGTAGGTATGCATAGGGAACACCACTTTAAAAAACACTCCGGGAGTGCCGGCAGAAGCGAAAACTTGAAAATTAACGTTGTGCATTTTTAATATTTTACAATGGTTAGGGAATCATTTCGCACACGTTTCATTAGTAGTAGTAGTATATATATTTATTTTCAAAATATAGTCTAACAAAAATAAACAATTTATTTAAACACTTTTCATGAAGTATGTTTTGACTGCTTTATTTTGATATTTACTTTATCGGTTGCTAGGTAACGGATCTTACGGCACGTTCTGACGCGAGTTTAAAATTTTATACCCATCCCAAAAAAAGGGCACAACGTCGCTAAAGAAGTCTTTACTTCAAAAATGCTGTGAATTATCTGCTGATTGATTTGTGGGTTTTTCCATCAGGAATATCTCACTAGCAGCCCGGAGTCTGGATTTGTGCCCGGTTGATACTTGATGGCAATAGGCTCGCCCCCTGTTACATGGGACTTAGGGTCGCGCCACACCTGCCGAACGACTCCGTATCAAAGTTGCGACAAACAAAGGCGCGACAAATGCTAGGGCGACAGTACGAAAGGTCGACCATCAGCGGTGCGACAGAACATCAGCTCGACGAACGTTAACGCGACAGATTGTTTTCACGACAAACGATAGCACGACGAAACTTTTGATCGACGAACGTTATTGCGACTGATTGTTTTCACGACCATCGATGGGACGACGAAACTTTTGATCGACGAACGATAGCGCGACACAATTTTCGCTCGGCAAACCAAAGCACGACAAACATTTCTATAATATTTTGTTGCTAATAGCAGATAACAAAAAAATGTGAAGTACTAAGTACTTTCGTTTTTAATGTTTTTATTGGCAATATTCTTTATTGTCAATGTTAAATGACTGCAGTGCGCGAGTGCAACAAAATATTATAGAAATGTTTGTCGTGCTTTAGTTTGTCGAGCGAAAATTGTGTCGCGCTATCGTTCGTCGATCAAAAGTTTCGTCGTCCCATCGATGATCGTGAAATCAATCAGTCGCAATAACGTTCGTCGATCAAAAGTTTCGTCGTGCCATCGTTTGTCGTGAAAACAATCTGTCGCGCTAACGTTCGTCGAGCTGATGTTCTGTCGCACCGCTGATGGTCGACCTATCGTACTGTCGCCCTAGCATTTGTCGCGCCTTTGTTTGTCGCAACTTTGATACGGAGTCCTGCCGAACGTTTGGCGCGGAAGGTTCGGTTGAATACGCTCCTAATGTTTTTTAAGTTACCTATGACACATCAGCCGAACGTTACGTCGGTTCATGAGCAAGCGTCACATGACGCGACGGAACGTTCCGCGCCGAACGTTCCGCAGGTGTGCCGCTACACTTAAACATAACTGGCGATATGTAGGTGTACCTACTTTAGGTACACCTCTGCCTAACCCTTTGGGGAATACCGGCGTGATGTTATAACGTTTTATTTCGGACTGTGACCTTTGTATTTTGTAGTGTGTATACAGGGTGGCAGGGACATCGACGCGAAGCCGGTTACCATGGATTCAGTACATGGTTCTCAACCCCCCTGTGTTGAAATTTTTCGTAGGTTATTAAAAAAAAAAACAGCTGTTCCATACATTTTGACCGCGTAGGTATTGCACTTTTCTATGAAACAGCAGATTTTTTTTTTTAATAACCGACGAAAAATTTCAACACAGGGGGGTTCAGAATCATGTACTGAATCCATAGTAACCGGCTTCGCGTAGACGTCCCTGCCACCCTGTATAAAAATAACGTATATATACATAGAAAATGACAAATATCTACTTACATAAAATAAAGTAGGTATTTGTACCTAGATAGAGAGAGTATTTACCTATCTAAATAATTCCGTGAAATTCTTTAGTATTTGCAATAGTTTTTTTTTTTTTTTGTACAAATAAATTTACACAGTGGTAACGGCGTGGTGGCCCAGTGGTAACGGCCCCGACTGAGAGCAGTGGTGGCCCAGTGGTAACGGCCCCGACTTACGAGTTGTAGGTTGTGGGTTCGAACCCAAGCAGGCGCTTTACTATGTGTAAATAATTTCATCACCACTGCTCTCAAAACGGTGAAGGAAAACATCGTGAGGAAACCGGCATGTCTAAGAACCAAAAATTCGAAGACATGTGACATCTACCAACCCGCACTGGGCCCGCGTGGTAGATTACGGCCCACTCCCTCTCACAGAGAGGAGGCCTGTGTCCCAGCAGTGGGAACATTAATAGGCTGATGATGATGATGATGATGAAATTTACACAAAAAGACTAATTCAGTACCTAAAAATATCAATCTTCCTAGCCTTTTCCCAACTATCTTGGGGTCGGCTTCCAGTCTAACCGGATGCAGCTGAATACCAGCATTTTCTGGGTAATACCCCTTGGTGGACTCGTAACGACTGTCAAAGATCCACGAATGACAGCCGAGATCAACAGCCTAACGTGCTTTTCGAGGCACGGAGGAGTCTCGGTATGTAAAGATGGTCACCCATCCACTGACCAACCCCGACAAGCGTAGCTTAACCTGATGGATCGACCCGTGCGGCTGTTATTACTTAGCCACGAGCTCCTCAACTAAGTACCTACAAAACAAGTAAATAAAATAGAAAATCCAAATCTTTTATGGATCAAACATTAAAGGGAACATAATTTGATTTTCCGAATCTCATGAAGGCTTCAAATGGAAGACCATTTTAATATTAAATGAGGGGCTGCAATTTATAAAGTAATTTTTTATAGAACGTCAGTCAGTTGTAGAAGGCACATTTGCATTTTGATTGGATAACTAGAGCCTCAGATAGCTAGATTAGGTTTCACTTGTTAGCATCAGCATTTTAAAACTTTTGTTATTTGCATATATTTTGCAATTATTCATAAATTAATTATAGCCTAGCCATCTCGTTTGACTAATAAGATTGTATAAACTAAAATTACATACAGGTTTTTAATTAAAACTCCGATTACTATGTTTATGGTCAGCTTAAAAAGGTTTAAATCACAAAGATCAAATTATTGAAATAAGTAAATGAAGCTGCATTAAATTGCATTATCAAATGAAAATCAAGAGGTTATGGGCGTTAATAATATAGTAAATTCCTAATTCTTTTCGTATCGACCCAGAAGACCCGACCACGGTACATCTATGTTGCTTGTACTGTTTGGTCCCAGTAAGTGGCCACATTATTGCAGCGTCAGAGGCAAATTGAATTAAAATGCATACAGAGTGGTGATTTAGAAACCTGCATCCGTCAAGGGAATGATTCTACCCGTCATACTAAACAACTTTCGAAATGAAACTCATGTATGATTTGTAAAAAAATACCTATAAAACAGTAGACAGGCTATTTCGATTCATGAATGCAAAGTATTTTTTTACGAATCGTGTAATAATGTTTCGTAGAGCTTTCGCTACAACTTTTTGGTAGAATGACAGGTATTATTATTATTATTTGGTTGGACACACTAGCAGCTAATTAGCTGATGCGTGTGTATCAAATAGCTTGGAGATATTTAATCTATCCAGTCGATTCTTGAAGCAGTTTCTACCTGACGGCTCCCTCACTAGCCGTCAGGTAGAATTACCCTTTTGAGGTTTTGACGGATGCAGGTCACTAAATCGCCAACCTGTATACAATTAAGTATTACACATCTATTTACACTAGAACCTAATTTAAAAAATGACCTATGTAAATAAATACCACTTAGGTCAATTCTTAAAAAAAAAAAACTTTCTTAATCGAGTTTTTGTTTACTCGATTTTGCTAATAATCCAATAGGTAGGACAAACAATATTCAAAACATTTTCTGCTAAAAACACAATTCATTCAGCAAACACATTAATGCTGAAACAACCTTCCACAGTTCATCCTTATTTTGTTTTTATGACTTCATTTCATCGCTACACGGTGATTATAAATCCCGAAAAACAAAACATTGCGTTTCTTTGTTTGCGGTTAAATATCCCAGCAATGGATGGTCGGTTTTATTGTTTTGGTATCAGCGGATTATACCGAATAAATTAAATATGAAAATATTCTACGCAATGTAAGCTTGAAAGGGTTATTTATTTACTTTCTCCTGTTCTGTTTGTGGACTGCCTCTTTGGTCTAGTGGTGGCAAGCGCTACTGCTGAGCAATGAGGTCCTGAGTTTGATTTTCAGGGGCGACAAAGTGTTATTGAGTTTTTTTTATCTGTATTTTTCTATTTTTTCAATAAATTTTTTCTACTCGTACCGCGTACCTGTATACCCGATACATGCCGTTATGTCTAAATAGAGAGGTATAGATAGGTATTCATAGAGAACACGTGTATTTTGTTTGTTTCCGACTGTTTGTGTGGGTTTTTCCGTCTGGAATATCTCAGTAGGAATCCGGAATCTAGATGTCTGCCCGGTTGATGGCAATAGACTTGCCTTCTATTATATGGGACTTCAACATGACTGGCGAAATGTGGGTGTATAATAGGTGCATCTCTGCTTAACCTTTCGGGGAATACAGGCGTGATGTTTTGCTATGTTTATTCCACAAAGTTGTAAATAAACTAATTAGTAACTGTTCTACAAAAATAATCTATAACATTAAAACTATTTATAACATTGTATTCAAAACCATATTATTATTTCCCATACGTTATGTGTTCTCCTGTAAAATGTCTAGATTTTGCTCATAGTTTTTACGTGGGAGTTTTATGTACATATAGAAAATATCGTTAAGCGTCACTGCGTCAGCTACTTTATTGAGTTAACGTCATAAGATGACGCGCTACCGTTTTAGTATATTTTTTAATACTTATTAATATGTATAAATTATACCAAAAAAGTATATGTTGCCATTAAATATTTAAAATTAACAACCCTATAATCTCAGTGTAATGGGAAACTTACAAGAGTTAAACAGTTATTTACTCTAGGATGCACTAAGCTTGAATATTTACAAACCAATCCCTAATAAAATATTATTCTTGTCAGTCATAGAGAGATATTTTGCTTTCGTGTTGCACAGAAATAAAAAATCTTTAAACAGTCAAATGTCAAAGGTACCAGGCACATATGAACAAAAAAGGCACTCGGGGTGTGCAATAACGCCGCCAGTGACGCGTGAGTGCGAATCACTCGTCTCTTAGTTCATCCCTCGCTCCGTTCATGTGTATCACGCGAGTCGTACATCGCTCACTCCATTCCATTCAGTGCCTGCGAGTCGTTCCCGCGAATCGCATTTAGAATTTTTATGAATCGGATGATTTTGATGCTCAGAATATGAGTGAGGAAAATCTACCGTCCAATATTTGTCCTCGTCAACAAAATGGAGCACAGATTTACGGAAGACATTCTTAATGTTGTCACAATATCGCTGGACTTTTTGACATAAACACACAAAGACCGCGTTTTCAAGTTTCTGTTATGCAATAAGCTCATGAAAGTGCAAAGTTTGTTGAGGAATCTAAAATAACTGAGTAGATAACTAAAGTTATTCGTCAGGATGTCGTTAAAAGCTTTAACAAAGAAATTATAACTTTAGCTGAAGAATTTAATAGGTCAAGTTAGACTTGCCTAACTTCACCGCAAATTATCTTGAAAATGTATTTGACACTTTAGATGCTTTAGATACGTAATGACTCGTTTTAATGGGACTGGTCGTTAGATATTACACTAATGTTGAAAGTGCGGAATACCTACCAACCGTGCTATACTAATAACCGTGTAATAGATTATTATAGAAATAGATTGAGCGCCTTATCTTACTTAATCTATTCCGGCGCCGTACGTCGCGACGGCAACACGCGTTGAAAGTTCCGGCTAGTTTAGACAAAACGCACATGAGATTGTAATAGCGAGATGAGTCGCCACCTAATGCACGGCCAACTAGTTCCGCGCGCACTATAGTACAGACGTCAGCACATCAACCTACTCCAATCTGTCAAATTATCCCAATGAACATTGAACCATATTGTTTTAGCGATAAAGTTGAAAATCTATTAAAGAAATTAGACAGATTGAAGTAACTTGATGTGCTGGCGTCTGTACAAAGGATGAGATGATTTAGTTTGGGAACGAGCTGATGATGCTTTGTGTATGTATGTATTTATTGTAGACTAGCTTCTGCCCCGACTTCGTCCGCGAGCCTATAACCTGCCTCAAGAATTGCGCTATCCAACGCAAAAATAATTTTAAATTCCGACTGGTAGTTCCGGAGATTACATAGACACTTACAAACAAACAAACACACAAATTTTACCTCTTTATAATATTAAGTATAGATGAAAATGGTACACCACAGCCTGCCTGCACTATTGTCTTAACTATTTACTATATCTTATGTTCTTGTAACTTTTTGATTCGTAGGAGAGATCCTTAACGCATCAAAAAGTTGTCTTTAAAATATGGCCACCCTATGTAAAATTTCTACATTTATATCTGTAATCATACACACGGTGTACACATCATAATAAATAGTATTCTATGTATTCTATTCTATGAAAAATGTTGTCACTTCCCGAAATTGGTTAATCATGAATGCAAATACTGGAAATTGATAAAATTTAAACCAATTTTCGTTATAACCTGTACAATGTCTTCAAGACAATTTAGTTTAAAGCATGGACACAGTACCTAATGTAACTGAATGGAACACAAACTAAACATCGTGAACTTCAAGTTAATACGTCTGTGACAAGCATGTTTGGTGACTCATGACCTTTCAGCTGCAGTGGGTCAATGCTCACCACTGTAGTCCATGATACGTATGCCCCAGTTACCAAGTGCCTGCACATATTTGTACACAACCTAGCTTTTACTGCTCTGTTCTTTTCTGAAAGATACTTGTTTCATTGGCAATTTTATCTCGATTTTTTTTAAAGTGATTATTTAGTTGCGATGGTGGGAATATGAGCTCATTGGTCAGACGTAGAGTGATACAAAGATCATTTGGTGCTTGAATTTGTTTGTTTCAGCCCCTTACTAGTTCAATAAGATTGACTGTTGGCGCCTGGCGTGCTTAATTCTATACTATATTTAAAATATTAAATCGATATTAATAATTAATCTTAATATTATTAATCTTATATTAATGTGTCATCCAACCCGCACTGGGTCCGCTTGGTGAATTACGGCCAACCCCCCGTCACAGAGAGGAGGCCTCTGTCTTAGCAGTGGGAACCTTATAGGCTGATTATGCTATATTAATTAAACAATTCTATACTTATTTTGACGTTACATAAACGACAAGACGGCGGAATACTTATTAGTTCCCCGCGCGCAAACTTATCTTGCGAGTACTCTACATTGTTTTCAAGTGTTTTTTTTTTAAATCATGCGCACTATTTTTCCAACTCTCTTTAGGCATAGGCATAGTCGATATCTGCTTTTCTGGCCATTTATTAAAAATAGAATATAATTAACGCTGTCAGGGTGACGATTTTTTTTAAATTTCTTTCACAAAACAAATTAACAAAATGTATTGAAAAACAAGATTGAAGATGGCGGCGTTACTTCCTACTTAGTGACGGTCACTTGTGGAGGCTCACACTAGCATCAAGTACTGCTGTGTATTGACTTTTTTCCAATAATAAGGTGCAACTCTATGACCAAAATATAGAGAAATTCTTTAAAGTCAAAGTCAAATAATTTGTTTCAATTAGGCACATAAAAGGCACTTTTGAATGTCCAAGATTTACAAAAATTAAATAAAATTGATTGTAGTCACGTTGAGTCTATTCTAGTCGTTTACAGAAAAACCCAACCAAACATTGTGCCTTATTCTTTGTGAGGCTACTTAAATCTCTTATTAAGAGCCTGCTGTCAAATGTCATATGATCAGTTGTTATTGGCTAAAGGCACAACAATATCCAATGAAATTACTTGACGCGACATCAAATTGAATAGCCTTTCAGAAACCGAAATAAAGCTCGGAACTTTTTGCTCGTCAGGACCGTTTGCGTCTACGAGACCAAGCGACAATCAACTTCCGTTTATATGCCAACCAAATAGGATTTGACTTAAAACGCTTTCACGCTTCAAAGCGTCTGACGGTTTTTATTGAATATTGAATGGGATGTTGACTCTTTAGTACCTACAGTGCCCGGGCGTAAATATGACACATCAAATACACAATCATCGAACAAGAACGTTTCCCTACGCAAAACTGTGCTGTAGAATTTAGAATACATAATTTAAATTGCGGGTATACTTACTTACAATTTCATACACATATAATTTCACTCCGCACACAACAATTCTTTACAATACCAATAATTTGCGTATTTATCTCGTCTGCTCGACGTCCGTACGTATGTCACTGCAGAGATCCAGCAGAATATCAGCTTCAGGTATATTTGCCTGCAACATGCTGAGCTGTAATTTCCTTTGCTGCAACCTTGAGACGTAATGTATGAGCAGTGGTGGCCCAGTGGTAACGGCCCCAACTACAAGTTGTAGGTCGTGGGTTCGAATCCAAGCAGGCGCTTTACTTTGTGTAAATAATTTCATCACCACTGCTCTTAAAACGGTGAAGGAAAACATCGTGAGGAAACCGGCATGTCTTAGAACCAAAAATTCGAAGACATGTGACATCTACCAACCCGCACTGGGCCCGCGTGGTAGATTGAAGCCCACTCCCTCTCACAGAGAGGAGGCCTGTGTCCCAGCAGTGGGAACATTAATAGGCTGATGATGATGATGATGATGATGAACCTTGAGACGCACACTGCACTGTACCTGTATTAGAAAGTCATAGTGAAATCGTTAATTTCAAAGAAGCAAATAGAGACTCCGCGCTACCTCTGAAGTCCGGCGGAAAATTGTGGAACAATTTTTTTTGAAGAGAAAACTTCTTTAGTTGTGCACTTTTTTGGGATGGGTAAAAAATGTTAAACTCGCGTCAGGACGTGACCGTAAGATCCGTTGCCTAGCAACCGACATAGTAAATATCAAAATAGTAGTAAATAGTTTTTGACATTACATAAAGATTGCGAGGTAAGATATTTTATTTGTGGGTAATATTATTGATGGGTAAATAAAAAGCAGTTAAAACGTACGTCATAAATAGTGTTTAAATAAATTGTTTATTTTTGTTAGACTATACAAGGTGTTAAAGTAATTGCGTGCCATAGCTTCAGGGTGAGTTCAGTATCGATAAAGGAACCCGTAAAAAATCAAAATAAAATACCTTTAATTTTTTTTTTTACCGAAAATTATCATAAAATTAACCTAATGTTAGAATTGATTAAAAAATTGCTTAAAATATGTTTTTATTTTGTTTAAATGTTAATTCATAATTTCCTAGAGTTAGCTACCTACCTACTATCGAAAGCAATGAAATACCTACGCCTGAACACTTCGATAGGTAACGCCAAGTGAAGGATAGGTAACTAGGTACGTAAATATTACAATTCCAAGTATTTCTTCTTCCTACTTTAGCTTGCTTATCTCTTTCAAAATTAAAACCTACAAATTAAAAAAGTTGATCTTGCAATATTTTTTATTTTTTTTTATTTTTATTTTTTTTATTTTTTCGCGGTTCCTTTATAGATACTGAACCTACCCTGAAGCTATGGCACGCAATTACTTTAACACCCTGTATTTTGAAAATAAATAAATATAGGTACTACTACTACTAATGAATCTTGTATACCGCATAAGTTATAGTACTTTTATACTGATAAATAAAGGAATTCGTGCGAAATTATTCCCTAACCATTCCAAAATATTCAAAAATGTATTACGGTAATGTTCAAGTTTTCACTTCTGCCGGCACTCCCGGAGTGCAACCCGTTGTTTTTTTTAAATGCAATTTGATGCAATGACATAGCCACTAGCGCCGAGTCTATCGGACTTGAGTGGTGGCACGGACTCTTTAAGTCACTTTTGAACGTGAAAAATTTACAAGAAAATAGAATGATTCTAGTTGCCCCTTCCAAAAACTAGTTTCGTATGGAGATGAATGGGCAAGAAACTCCACCGTTACTCTTTTAAAAATATTTCACAATATTTTGTATACATTAAATAATAATATACCTATATAAATATTGTGTCATTTCATTAGTGACCCTTTATTTCAGTTTTCAGATACATGTATTTAAGTTTTTATATTTTGTGTCTTGGCACCTTGTATTTTCATTCTATTTATGTAGGTCATCTAATTTTATAAATTTATAAATATCTTTTATAAATTATCAACTTAAATATCTTTTTATAAATTTTAATGTTTTTTGTGTTGTGCTATTTCTATTGTGTGATCCAAATAAATGGTTTACTTATCTGTCATAAGTATCTACATCGAGTTTTAGAAAGAGTCTGTCACGCTAGTATGAGGGACAGAAATGACGCAATACAAAACTGACCATAATAAAAATACAGTAATACCTATCCTGAGAAGGATATGAGGATTTTGTTATGAGGAAAAATTTGGTCAGTTTATTTCATGTAAAAAAAAATTGTATCACCGCGGTTTCACCAGCATACCTAAGTCTCGATCCCGTGGGAATATCGGGATAAAAAGTATTCTATGTACTTCTTCAGGTCACGGTTTACCCCTGTGTCAAATTTCATCCAAATCTGCAGGGATTTGGATGAAAGCGTAACAAACAAACAAACTCCTTTCGCATTTATAATATTAGTTAGGAATCGAGGATTTTTTATTGGTTTCACTTCAATTTCAATTGAGAGGTAGGTACTCAATTTTAGTTTCTATAGACTTAGAAACTCTATAGTATAGAGTTTGGACATTTGCTGAGTTGCGGTTATAAAGCTAAAGGAGAAATAACCGGCAAAGGAACTTAGTAGGTACCTACCTTTTCAAACTTTTCTTCGGGCCATAGCGTCGTGTACTTTTAACAGAAAATCTTACATTGTATTAACATTTCTCTAGGGTTTCTTATAATAAGACTGCGGTGGTCCGGTGGTCGCCACATAGCGTCCGCATTTTACCGTCGAATGACGTCACTGAAATGTTATTTAAGCCTTACTGTCCACGTAAGCCGCACGTCATGCGCACGCTATCGGCAATTGACGATTGCTTGCATCTTGCGTAGAAACAATCAAAACAGTGTCCACGGAGCGGCAACGTCGCGTCCGCCTCTCGTCTTGCGTTCGCCATGCGGTGCGCGCGGCAGCATGTCACTACTCATCTACTCGCAACCGTCTCGCAAGACGCAAACACAGTTTTGTTACAAAATGGCGGGCTCAGCGGTGAATTTTAGTATTTTTAGTCATTCGGTAAAATGATTGAAATACACAATCATCTTCTTCACAATTTATATTTCTTCCGATGTATGGATGAATGCAGTACATTCTTCGCCAGTTTCGTCGTCTTCTAATAAAGTTGTATGCTATAATCACATCATCATCATCCCTTGACATTTGGCCAACGAAAAGACGTGCTTTTGCAATGCTACTTAAAAGAAAACTGAGAAGTTTTGTAGCGTGATTGACGCTTGCATGAAGATAGCGTGGACATAAAAAATATGCAAAATACGCCAATCGTCATCTGTAAGTTGCGTGCATTCGTCAAATGACACGACCGTGGCAGTAAGCCTAAGTTGTTTCTCTAGAGAGCGTTTTTAACACCGGAAAGCGGTTGTTATGTGGTGTTCACCACTCTTCTAGGAAATCGTAGGTTTACTCTGCCTAGCGTTTCAGGTTCAACGCTGGTATGAAGTTATCTCTTGTGTATTGTAAACCAATTTGCCAATCAAAATTGCAATTAGGTCAAGGTTATCGGGATCAAACAGTGTTATCCGGCCAATAATAATATATTTATATTATAATGCCTCATTTACATGTAATCCCGTTCGAGTTTAATTGATACCTTTTTCATCATGAATCCATCTCACATCACCAATAGGTGCCTACTCAGACCCGGAAAAAATACCATGTGTTTACCTATTTAACATTATTACCTTATTCAAATATTTTATTGGTTTATCCGATGTTTTTCTGACCTAAAATAAAAGCAAATACCAATTTTTTTGTGCATTGACCGTATTATAATAAATAAAAAATGATTAGACATTCAAGTTCTCCAGCCATTGGGCTAACTAAAGCTGTGCACAGACTCTCTATTTACACTGAATAGTGGTGCAAATACTTTTAATAATTCCTAGGTTACAAAATGTAGTTTCTGAACAACCAGGGGCCTATTTATCAAAAAAATACAAAATTGACATATTTTAACGACAGGTTTTTTTTTTCATAGCTTTAGTGCGTTATTTATTTAGACATACATATAATAAAATAGTAACGAAGTCAAAACTATACATTGAATAATACAAAAAAATATATATTGCTGCGAGGTGTGCGAACGACTCTGATGCCGAAAATATATTTATTAGCATTTTTGTCCGTTTGTCTGTTTGTCTGGATTTCGCAACAACGGCTGAACGGATGCGGATGAAATTTGGCACACAGATAGTTTATAACCTGGATTAACACACACTTTTAATCCAGGTAGTACGTCCCTGTAGGATATTTTCCGATTTCCACGTAGGTGCAGCTGCGGATAAAAGCTAGTTAGACAAATAAAGCTAAAAAGACGAAGAAAAAACTTGTAAAATGGTTGAATTGTCAGATTGTCAGATTTTGCCTGTCGGTTTTATTAAATAGGCCCCTGAACAAAACTATTCTGTTTCTAGTGTGCGCAGTGTCTTAGTCATCAGAATGAATAATAAACATTTGTCATCGTTTCGCTGGCTACATGAGTTGCCAGTTTTTAACAGGATACACGTAGTGTGGTCATAATTCATCGTGTAACTACATTCCCTCTGACACATGGATTTAGTTATTTGAAAACAGAGTTAGTTTTCACATTATATTTTCTGTTCACGTATATTTACGTTAGAAAGTGGGTCAAGGTCTAAATATCATAGCTGATCTTCTTCTTTTATTAATTTAAACATATCCATCACAAACATTGATTGATCAAAATTCACGCAATTTAAGCTCAGTGGCACACTAATCTGGATTTTCATTGATTAACACATACGTTTGTCAAAATTCATTACCTACTAACGCGCTACGATCACCACTCTTTACAAACTCACTATTCAAAGTCTGCTAGCTTTTGGTAAGTTTTCGATAAAACTCAGTAGGAAAATATTTTCTATTATAATTATACACATTTATATATTGTACAGATTTTTCATAATGTGGTGGAGAAAGTAAACGTATTTATTATTATTATATAATATTAATAAATACGTTTGTGTGTGTACATTAATAGACTGATTGATTTAATAAATAATAGCTTTCACCCGCGGCTTCGCCCGCGTGGAGAACGGAAATCATCCCACGGGAACGTACTACCGGGATAAACAGTATTTTGTAAGCTAATCCAGGTTATAAACTATCTTTGTGCCAAATTTCTTCCATATCTGTTTAGCCACCGTGATTGAGTAACAAACATCCAAACATACAAACTTTCACAATTATAATTATAATAATATTAGTAAGATTATTATTATTTACATTTTCCTAGTTATCGTGCGTAACATGTATCTTCGTAAACCTCATCGATCGCTTGCCATCGGGCGAGATCGTGGTCCAGAGCTGCCCCCCAATTACGCAATGCACGATCAATTTTAAATTGAAACCAATTGAAAAAGATTGCCAGTCCATTGCTTCATAAGTTCGATAAAAAAAATCTGCTCAATTTTTTTAATGAAAATGCATTACGTAATTAGGGTGCTAGTCCATTCCGTGAAAAAAGAAGTGTCGAAGTGACCTCGAAACATAAAGCGGTCATAGAGTTCTATCGAAAACAGAGAACTGAGATAAAACAATATACATTCCTATAGCCACAGACTGCTCAGAGTTCATTTTAATCAAACTTGAATTTTTAAACAAAACACTGTCGATGAATGAACGAAGATGGAATATTAAGACCATTTCTAGAACTCTGATCTATGTATCTACTTACGATATATGTACTCAAGACCACAAAATACGTTCGATAAGGCTAAACTTTACAATATCTACTGCAAACATTGCGTAAGTAGCGTTTAACGTTTAACAAACTTTCAGAACTTGTGTGGTAAATATATTATTAGCTGTTAACAGTAGGGGTAGATGGACTTTTGACTACATCATCATAATCAGCCTATAATGTACTCACTGCTGGGACAAAGGCCTCCTCTCTTCGTCTTGGGTCTGCGTGGTAGATTACAGCACACTCCCTTGTGCTGTAATCTACCACGCAGAACCAGTGCGGGTTGGCAGATGTCGCATGTCTTCGAATATTTAGTTCTATAGTAGTGATTAAATTATTTACATAAAGTAAAGCGCCTGTCTAGGTTTGAACCTACGACCTTCAACTCGTAAGTCGGGGCCGTAACCACTGGGCCACCACTGTTCTTAACTACGCACTTTTAACTACATAACAGGCTCTAAAAGTGGGAGGACGCTTACTCAAAATTTTTAGAGTCAATAGTGAAAGAAAGAAATATATGAAAAGAAAAATAAATATAAGAAATAATAGAGGGGCTCGTGGCTAAATAATAACAGCCGCACGGGTCAATATTGAAGGTATCATCATGGATATCTGACCATCCATTACATACCGAGACTCCTCCGTGCCTCGGAAAGCACGTTAAGCCGTTGGTTCCGGCTGTCATTCTTCGACAGTCGTTATACGTAGTCAGAAGTTCAAAAGTCTGACAACCAGTCCCACCAAGGTTATCGTGTTAACCAGTAACTGGGTTGTGGAGGTCAGATAGGCAGTCGCTCTATGTAAAATACTGGTATTCAGCTGCATCCGGTTAGACTGGAGCCGACCACAACATACTGGGGAAATGGCTAGGCAGATTGAGTGGTGGTTTATTTGTCACAGAATCACGTGCATATAAAAAAATTCCGACTTCCACGCAAGCAAATCCGCGGGAAAAAGCTAGTCTACTATATTGAATTCATGCAAGCCTAGTACTTTTTGTGCCAAGTCTATTAACTCAAGGAATAAGATTTTTCATACAAACGAAATCCTCCCTTTCCCCTAAAGGTCGAATTTTAAAAAACCACTTCTTAGTGCTCCCCTACATTATAAAAGGAAGCTGTGTGCAAAATTTCACGTTCCTAGTCCCAGTAGTTTCAGCTGTGCGTTGATATGTCAGTCAGTGAGTCAGTTTCTCCTTTTATATATATATATAGATATAGATAAATCAACTGCAATATTAAAGAAAGATCACAAACAAAATAGATCTATAATTGCGAGCACAGGACAGAAATAGTCGGCAGCTGCATGTCGTGACCTGTGACAAGAAGACTTCCACTCAACATGATGCTGTGCTATAGGGGACCCACAGCACAGCGCTGATTTTCAGTGGTCACTCGAAAATGACGTACCCGAAACCAACTCAGTTTAAAGTGGTGCACGACGTAAAACCCCATCTACGCGCAAACTTTTACCATGAATTCAGCACATGATTCTAGACCCCCCGCGAAAATCAAGAATCAGAGACGTTTCGTCGGTTATAAAAAAAACAACGGGTTGCAATCCGGGAGTGCCGGCAGAAGTGAAAACTTGAACATTAACGTTGTGCATTTTTGAATATTTTGGAATAGTTAGGGAATAATTTCGCAGGAATTGCTTTATTAATTAGTATAAAAGTACTATAATTTATGTGGTTAAATACAATATTCATTAGTAGTAGTAGTAGTATATGTATTTATTTTCAAAATATAGTCTAACAAAAAAAAAACAATTTATTTAAACACTTCTCATGAAGTATGTTTTTTTTTTTTTCAATATCTGCCAATAATTTCAACGCTCGTGGCTCTAGAATCACTTAACTACTGAATCACACACACACACACACACACACACTCTGTCACAGTTTGCGCATCAATGTCCCTTACACCCTGTTTATATGGAAAAATAATTGAAAGCACGTGCACATCGAACAACAATGGGTGACAAATAGTAGCGCTTTTAACTAACAATGATATGAATAATACGTGTGATTAATAACACCATATTTTGATGGCAGGCAGTGTTATACAATTTTATTAACAATATCATTTACCGTTTGCTTTTTGTTACGATATTTGAATTTTTCAACCGTGTAGGTACCTACTGTGGCCGGCAAAAATTACGAACTTTCATCCCCTATGTAACCCACATAGGGGGTGAATTTTCAAAAATCCTTCCTTAGTGCTCACTCTCATTATATCAAAAACTCTTGTGCAAAATTTCATGCTTCTAGGCTCAGTAGATTAGGCTGTGCGTTGCCTGTCAATGAACTTAATATTGTTACAAATAATTTTCTACCGATGTCCTGACTAATTAAATTTTGTTCTGAAGTGGCGTGTCAGACCTGCCTGAAATGGTAGGCAATTCACGTGCATTCTCCCGCTTTCTTACTGTTTGTAAAACAATAAAGTTAGTTCCATTCACTTAGCACAGTTCTTGTGGAACTAAAGAGTTGCTTCTCGCCAGTTTAAATAACTTAGTCTGTCTATTGTAACAGTGCTAATGAAAAACTTTCTGGAAACTGTATAATGGATTTTTATAACACAAAGTGGTTTAGTTTAGCAGGACTAGTACACAATATCTTTTTTATAAAAGATGCTTTTAATGTGACTATTTAATCAAATACCTAATGCAAATTACAAATTTTCTCCAAAAAGGGTAGGTAGGTACCTTAGCTAATTAAAATTTAATTGCCATCATTTTTATTTCATTTTGGTAAAGGAAAACTAACAGAAAAATATGTTAACGGTTTTTCCGAAGTTTTATATTGATATTGAAACCAAAGTATGTTTAAACAACTTTAACACTAACCACCAAATACCTCGACAACCGACATCCCATACCGTATCTGCAAAGTTCTCGTAGCGCGTAGCCCGTAGCCACTCGTAGCAGTCGTAGCTCAGTCAGCGCGTGCGGTCCGTGGAAGTCGGCCGTCGCCGCGCCACTGTCCCGCGACTTCGACGTCTACGCAACTTCACACAGAACATTTACGATTGATCACTTTCCACAACTCCATTAAGTGTTTACTGTTCCTTGGAAATCATTATCACACGTGCTTAAGGCAAGTACGAATCTTAGAGTTTCGAAAGTAGTTTAGTTAAGTATTTAATTAGTAATTTTTTTTTAACATTATTTGTTTTGTACCTACTACTTTTTTGTATGAGATTTTGTAAATTCTACTTTAAAGAATGTTGAAAGTAAATCATGCGGGTTCTTATGAAAAATAGAGGTCAACATGACGCGGCCGTATGTGACCTCTGAACGGAATAACGCACAATTCCCGAAAGCGAAAACATTTTATCGTACTTTATGGTGTTTATTCTTCGGATCCCATAAATGTTTAATACGTTTTAAGAAGAATTTAATCATATCAATATTATAGAATAAGACACAGGAACATATTGCAGTAGTGAAACACACTTATTTTACCTACTTATTAGAATTTATTCAATTATATAAAATGTATATAAAGATAATGTATTTTTACCCGTGAGAACCTGTAATTGGCTCTGTGTTTCTTAAACAACTGTTATCCATTTGTTATAGCTGTTGGTTCTCCTATAATAAATAAATAACTGTCGAAATGTGGGTGTACTATATATCCTACACCTCTGCCTAAACTTTCAGGGATTACAGTCGTGATGATACGTTATTTTGTTATATTCCACAAAGTTGCAAATAAAATAATCAGTAACTGCTTTACATAAAGAATCTATAACATTAAAATTTAAAACCATTTACAACATTGTATTCAAAACCATATTATTATTTCACATCATTTCGCATATAAATAGTCATTTTGTGGTGACACCTTCTGTCTATACTCCATGGGTGACACACGAAACTATTGAAAACGACAAACAATTCATCACAATTTAAATTAATTATGACTGGCACATGACATGACACCCCAACTACATAAAACAAATTAATTTCGCTGTGAAAAAAACGGTGAACAGCGGCTGTTCAAATATAGAGCGTTTTTGGCTCCATAATGACAAATACTGGTGAAAATACAGTTATTTCATGATGTCCGTTTCTTAAGGAAAAACCTATATTTACAGAACTACTGAAAACATATTCCGTTCTCCTTTATTTTTCTTCGAACCGCAAAAATATGTAAAAATATTGTGTGGATTATCCATAACAACTAAGACACAGCTGCGCTAAGAATCCGATGATCTAAAAAGCAGCCGCCATGTTTTATACAAGGGTTACAGGGTTACATAGTAGCGTGAAATGTTGGTTTTATATTCAGATCATGAGTGAACTGACTAGACGTCGGCTTTCGTTAAAAACATTGGACGTGCTCTCATTTAGGGATGAATGATTAGTTAGGGATCAATCTTCTCCGCAATTCAGTTTTTAGTGAATTGGGATTTTGGTCGTCGAAGTTATAAGTTTCATTTCTGCTTGTAAGTTTCCGCTGCTGAGCTAATCTAGACGAAATATCAATCTGCCTAGCCATTTCCCAAACTATGTTGGGGACGCCTTCCAGTCTAAAATAATAGAATAACGTTTATTTGGACACAGTTCGTTACACACAAAATACAAATAACAAAATAAAAAATGAAAAGTCATGTTTTTACAACAATACCACTTACAATACAATACAACTTAAACATAAGAGTAATGTCATCATGCAAATATTTTTTCAACACAGTTGCTCGTAAAGTGGCTCTTATTTAACCGCTTTTAGGTTCATAATGCAGTGTATTATAGACACGTGCTTTTTTCTTTACATAATCGCACTAGTGCGGTAATGTGCGCCATAGATAACTATTTACTAGTCGGAGTAATGACATGGCAGTCTGGCAGTATGGAATTAGTAAGTACTATCAAGCCACGACATGTCTTTCTTATTGCGACTTAATTAATATAGTGTGACAAAGTAAACAGGTTTTTGGAACGAAGTTCTTTAACGCGGCTTCATTCTTGCGTCTGTCTTTTTCTAATTCGATAGAGAGAGAAAGAGAAAGTGTGAATTTCGTCAAAATGGAAATCTAAGATGGCGGCTGCGAAAATTTTCTCATTTTTCGTCATGGGTATCGTTTTCGTGTTATCGATGGTTCTAAAGCCGATAGTGAGGTCAAAATGGAAATCCAAGATGGCGGCTCCGAAATTTTTCTCATTTTTCGTCATGGGTGTCGTTTTCGTAGGTTTCGATGGTTCTAAAGCCGATAGTGAGGTCAAAATGGAAATCCAAGATGGCGGCTCCGAAAATTTTCTCATTTTTCGTCATGGGTATCGTTTTCGTAGCTTTTAATGGTTCTAAGGCTGATAGTGAGGTCAAAATGGAAATCCAAGATGGCGCTGCAATTTTTTTCTCATTTTCGTCATGGGTGTCGTTTTCGTAGTTTTCGATGGTTCTAAAGCAAAAAGTTTGCATGGGTGAGAAAAATGCGAAATGAGAAATTTTTACAGCCGCCATCTTGGATTTACATTTTGACCTCACTGTTGGCTTTAGAACCATCAAAAACTACGAAAACGAAACCCATGATGAAACATGACAAAAATTTCGCAGCCGCCATCTTAGATTTTGATTTTGACCCCACTATCAGCTTTAGAACCATCGAAAACTACGAAAACGAGACCAATGACGAAAATTTTCACAGCCGCCATCTTGGATTAACATTTTGACCTCACTATCGGTTTTAGCATGATCGAAAATTACGAAAACGCCACCCATGACGAAAAATGAGAAAATTTTCACAATCGCCATACTGTATTTTCCATTTGACCAAATTCGCACTTTCTCTCTCACTCTCTCTCGATAGAGAATAATTAGTAATAATTAGCAGCGAAATCTAATTTTTTCAAGTTTCAAATTTTGTCTCCACCTCCGACCGAACGTGATGGTAGGCTGTTCAGCGGTTTTGTCAGTGCCTTGCGCGCGCATCGCTACCCGAAAAAAAATCCAGCGCGCCACTTTTCATAAATATTTGTTATCGTATATTATAATGTTGTGTGGTTACTGCAGGTTACAATTATTAAGAAAAATACGAACCGACGTAGAAACGTTTTTACAGGAAGTGGATAGTCAGTACCTGGCAACAAAGGTCAGTTGAACTTTATAAATCTAAATGTATAATTTCTCTAAAGTTACGTTATTGTAGCATAAGTTCTTACAACAAGACGGTTTCTTTCCTCGCAAATGTGTTGAAAAACGTCGTATGAAACGCGTGCGCATTGTTCATTACCCACTCGGCTAAATTATCGCGCTCGCCTATGGCTCGCGCGAATAATACCGCCTCATGGATAATGACCAATACAGCACACTCGTATCATAATGTACTAATATGAAATCTGGTACCCAAGGAAAAGATTAAACTTGTGTTATGGGTACCAGCATTCTCTAATGAAATAAATTCAATATTGTAACATTAGATACTACGGTTTTGGTAGACGCCCGTGCCGGTGTGTGTGTAGTCTTACCGGATGCAGCTGAATACCAGTGTTTTACAAAAAGCGACTGCCTATCTGACCTCCACCACCCAATAACAGGGTAATACGATACCCCTTGGTAAGACTGCTTGTCTGATTTTCGGGCTTCTGACGACCCGTAACGTCTGTCAAATATCCACGAAAGACAGCCGGGACCAACGGCTTAACGTGCTTTCCATGGCATGGAGGAGTCTCGGTATGTAAAGATGGTCATCCATCCATGGATCAACTCCGGCAAGCGTAGCTTAACCTGATGAATCGACCCGTGAGCTCCTCTTAAACCACCATATTTAAATCCTAATTAAGGAATCATCCAAGTCAAACACGTCACTATTTTTATACACAGGGGGAAATTTACTCAATAATCAGTTTTCTAATTATAGAATTATAATCATAAAAATCATCAATACAACTCTCTAAGTTCATGTAATTCTGTTTAATGACTATTTCATGAAATCGTGACATTTGAGGATTATGCTAACTTAAGGAGTTGTTTTTCTGATTCTAATGATTATAAATCTGTAAAGCCATATTTGTTACGATCGTATTTTAATCAAGATACAACCTCACACTGACCTGCAAATTGTAAAAAACGAAAGAAAATTTAAATTGCACGGGCTACCTTGGCACATCCCCCTTAAGTAATCGGAATGATGATCGCAATATATTGTCATTAACACACAAGTACTTAATTAATTTCTCTTCTTCGGCATTAACCTTCGCCACCGCCGCTAATGGCGCCCTCGAGAAAGATTGGGTTGCGTATTTTTAGCCGAACACATGGCTCACTCAATTATTTTAATTATACACAAACAAACAACACTAGGCCATCGTCCTTCCTTGGAATTATGAAACTACAGGGATATACCACAGTTGCTCATTATTTTAATGACTACTAAGCTATACTGCTAAATGTAACTATCAAAATCAGTTCTAAAGGAAATTAAATATAATTAATTCAAATAACGCTGAAAGTTGAGAATTAGCAATAAATTAGCTTTTTGTGCGGTCAAAAGTTACATAAAGCAACCCTGAACACACAGAACACTTCGTAGTCAGTCTGGGAAGTAGATTCACTGTGAATACTGAGTTCTGAAAGAGAGAAACAGAGTTATAAAGAAAAGTTCTGAATTGAGTTCGATACGGAATCTGTCTGATCAACATGCAGAATCAATTCTAAAACTAGGATTACTGACAAATGAAATAGCCATGACTTGTAACGGGGAATTTGGAGCCCTTTTGGGGTCCAGACCAGCACCCTAATTACGTAATGCACGATCAATTTTAATTTGAAACCAATTGAAAAAGATTGCCAGTCCATTGCCTTATAAGTTCGACAAAAAAAATTAAGCATTTTTTTTTTTTTTTTATTGATCGTGCATTGCGTAATTGGGGGGCAGACTTATCTAATTTTGAATATACGTTTGATTAAAAGTAACTCTGTGTAAAACACAGATAAATAATAAATATTCAGATGCGTTTGCTAATGTACAGTAATTGGGATACGTTTATTTAGTAAGTCATGGTTCCGTAATTAGCCACAAATAAGGAAAAGTGAAACAACAATATCGAATTATGCAGTTGGACTAACATAACAATAAGGAGCTCGTGGCTAAGTAATAACAGCCGCACGGGTCATCTATCAGGTTAAGCTACGCTTGCCGGGGTTGGTCAGTGGATGGGTGACCATCTTTACATACCGAGACTCCTCCGTGCCTCGAAAAGCACATTAACCTGGTCTCGGCTGTCATTCGTGGATCTTTGACAGTCGTTACGAGTCGTCAGAAGCCCGAAAGTCTGACACCAGTCTTACCAAGTGGTTTTATGTCCAGAATATCACTGTCCATTCCAAGGTTGCCTGGAAGAGATTGCAGTAAGCGATAAGGCCGCCCATTGTATATTTTGTAGTGTATTACTTTTTCTTCTTGTAATGTATTATCTGGTGTACAATAAAGTACGAGTATATATAAATAAATAAATAAATATCGTATTACTCAGTTACTGGGTTGTGGACGTCAGATAGGTAGTCGCTCCATGTAATATATAGTGTTGCCCAAAATCGGTCTTGGTCTTGCAGTCTTGGTCTTGTTCTTGCATTTTCGCAAGACCAAGACCAAGACCAAGACCGACTTATTTTAGCAAGACCAAGACCAAGACAGACCCTGCAAGATTTAAGCAAGAACAAGACTAAGCCTGCGAGACTCTTGCGTCTCGCAGTTAAGTCAAACTTGTGAGATTTGGGCGGGCCCACATTGGCGGTTTTTTGGCGGACATCAAAGGGCCGGTAACGCGAATGGGAATGAGTGTTTGTGTTGAATCTTTGAAAGACGTTAAGCGGCAATGTAAACACACATTTCCCTTGACGTTGCCACATCAATATTAGGGAAATATTTCCGGCAACACGAATAGCAATGGCTGAATGTTAACGAGGTTTTATGGTATGGTCTATCTCTAAATTACGTTACGCGAATAAACCATTGGTCGGTCAGTGTTTATGTACCTACTTATTTGATAATATACCGACAAAGACGCTGCTTAAAGCTGTTTTCAGACCAGCGCGATTAGTCGCGCGACGCGACACGAACAATGCAAAACTTCACGGTATAACAATAAGCGGTGTCGCAAATCACGCTGGTCTGAAAACAGCTTAATCAAAGACTGCGACAAGTGTATCACAGCATATGACACTGTTTGATTGCCACCGCGCGCCGCCCGCCACAGAGTACGGACAGAGGCATACAAAATGGTTACCTATTTTGGTAGGGTTGCCGCAGGAGGATAAAATGAAATGACCTTGAAGATCTTTAATAAATAGCAATAGGCTAATAGGTAATTGCAAGACTTGCGAGACTCTTGCTGCAAGACCAAGACCAAGACTGAGAGCGCAATACCAAGACCAAGACCAAGACTAGGTGTATTGACGCAAGACCAAGACCAAGACTAGCTAAGTCTCGCCTTGGTCTTGCATTTGGGCAACACTAGTAACATACTGTTATTCAGCTGCATCTGGTGAGACTGGAAGCCGACCCCAACATAGTTGGGAAAAGGCTAGGCAGACTAACATAACAATAATAATATTGTTACGCGGCTGTTCAAATCGAAACAATGTAAGCAACTTTCATTAAACATGAGACAGCACGCTTTACTTCCTTTTTATTATTTTCTTGAATATCCGACATTCCTTATATTTCAATTTTTCTCTACCAAAGGTTGAAATAATTTGTTAATAATATCTTTAAGATTTAGTCCTCACAGATACTGTTTGGGGGGTGGGCTGTTATTGTGTCTCAGGTTTTCCTAGTCCAGATACCAGTCTCCTACATAGGATTTATTAGATTTATCTTCGTATTTTTAAGGCGCCATTGTGGAAGGAAGAATAAACGTGTACTAAACCGACTGTGGAAAACTCAAAGGAATTTTCCCCACCTACGTAATCTTAAAAAGGGAATCTATTTCAGTTCAACTGTTCAAGCACGAACACTACAGAAAAGTGGATATTTCTTTTAAAAACCGTTAATTTTATAGATGTACTGAACCATAAGTCACAAATCAGATTAAAATAATGAAAAAGTAAAAGTATCGAGTGGACGTGACTTTTACTTTCGCCCATTAAGGCCGCTGGAGAGATTTACTTTTTTCTTGTTAGGCATGAATTTCATAGAAATGATTAATATCATGTTCTATAGTTAAATTCCTTTCGCGCAGTCGTTTTTCATTTGAAATAATTTATTTTGCGAACGTGTAGACTTCCTATGTTGTTCTGTGAATTTAAAAAACTTTGTCTGTCGAGGAAAATGTGGAAAATGTCGTGACGAAAGTTTTGAGTATCTTATAGTCGATGGCTATAAGAGTAAGGGAACATGAAAGAAACGATGGATAGGCTGTGTGAAAGATGATATGGTTAGAAAGGGGGTGACAACCGAGATGACGACTAATAGAGAAGTATGGAAGAAAGGGACATGTTGCGCCGACCTCAAATAAATTGGGATAAGGGCAGGAGAATGACGAAATGACTGTTGGAGCCTAGTTCTGATAATAAACCTGTCAAAACGGCTGGTAATGATAATTATTGTAATTAAACAGGACATATAAACATATCAGTATCATCATCATCATTCAACCGTCACAAGGGAAAAGCCACGGGAAAAGCCATTGCCACATTCCTTTCACCACAGTATACAGGGTGGCAGGGACATCGACGCGAAGCCGATTACCATGGATTCAGTACATGATTTTGTCCCCCTGCGTTGAAATTTTTTCAACGCAGGGGGGGGGTTCAGAATCATTGTACTGAATCCATGGTAATCGGCTTAGCGTCGATGTCCCTGCCAACCTGTATATAAGTATCGTAAAACTGATAAAGTAACAGTATTAAGTACGTAAAAAAAAAGCGTATTTTTTTGAAAAATTTCTTGGTACATAGGTATTTGATGTTCGTTTCTGTAATAGCATACTGTGCATATAGGTACCGAGAAAATCTAAATTTTTTTTTGCTCATCCTATTCTGCCCCATTGCTGGGCAAAGGCCTCCCCTAAGTCCTTCCAGGAACTGTTTTCTCTCAAACGAGTCCTCACGGTATGCGTCCAGGTCATTACGCTTCTGCCGGGGTTGCAGGAAACTCCTAAAGGGTTACCGTGGCCCCTGGGAACGTACAGGCAACTGAAGGAACACGGGTGGGTTTTAGTCAGTAAGAGACTGACACGCCCGCGAGAAAAAAAAGAAGGTCATCTCGCTACCTCTCTCTGGGCTGGCCTAGGTGGCGCCATCCATCTTCAAGCACCCATTGTATAGTGCTTACAAAAACCAAAACTTATCTAACGATTATTCTAAATACTTAAATATAAACTATTTTAAAGTACAATTACATTCTTTAAAAAAAAAAAAATTTTTTTTTAGTTAATTTTTTTTTTTTTATTACACTCTAGGCTTGTAATAATTATTGGTTGAATTGCATAATTTTTCTTTTCCTTTTTGACTTTCACATTTTTTTTCAATAGTTATGGAATTGTGAACACATTGCTTTGTAATGCAGATGGTAGACAATATTATTGCCTTTCGAATAAGCCTATTTTTATCTCAGTATGACTAAAACTTTGAGATATATGATAGTATTTTTTGTAAAAAAAACAAAATGGCTGGCACATAACGGGAAGTGTTTTGGACCCAAGCCTAGAGTGTAATTAATTGTACTTTAAAATAGTTTATATTTAAGTATTTAGAATATCGCTAGTCGCTGTCCGGACACATTGTATAATTGGCACATAAACTGATGCAAAGGTAGTTCAAATACTACTCTGTTTATAGCTGTGAACTCGTTCGTAACACAATTAAACAGAGTTTAACTACAGAGGTTGACACCAATTTAAACAGTAGTTAGCCCCTGTGGAACCTGACCTGTGGTACACATTACTAATGCACCGATGCAATGAGCACTACAAATTGCTGGTATTCTATATGAGTAATAGAGTAGGCTAGGCTCTGTATGTTTAGCCCAGTAACAGCTCAGTGAATAATAAAGCAATTACATACGTGTTGTTTTTGTATCGGAAAGAAATGCTTGAATTTTTTAAGTGAAAACATCTTTAGCGGCGTTGTGCACTTTTTTTGGGATGGGTAAAAAATGTTAAACTCGCGTCAGGACACGTAACCGTAAGATCCGTTGCATAGCAACCGACAAAGTAAATATCAAAATAAATAGTCTTTGACATTACGTAAAGATCGCGAGGTATGAAATTTTACTCATATTGATGGGTAAAAAAAGCAGTCAAAACATACTTCATGAAAAGTGATTATTTTTGTTAGGCTATATTTTGAAAATAAATAAATATACTACTACTACTAATAAACATTGTATTTAACCACATAAATTATAGTAGATTTATACTGATACATAAAGCAATTCGTGCGAAATGATTCCCTAAACATTCCAAAATATTCAAAAATGCACAACGTTAATGTTCAAGTTTTCACTTCTGCCGGGCACTCCCGGAGTGCAATCCGTTGTTTTTTTTATTGAGGTATTCGTTTAATATAGGTAAGTTACCTACTGAACGAAAATAGTTGTTGGTTGGTTTATCATGAACTAGTTATGTTTTCTGGCAGGTAATCAAAACCAAGGAATTTTAAAATACACTAAAAGGATAGACGACTGTGTTCTAGTTTTGCATTTTAAAATTTTATTCGACTAAATGAATTTGAATCGATTTTGTTCGAGTTCGAGATCAAAACTAATCAGATATTCCAAACTAAGAACACATGCACATAAAAACTTATAACATCTTAATTTTATTTCGAACAGAAAATGTATCTACTTAGCCCTCATACGCACTAGCGGTTAAGAGCGGGGGCGGCTAGCTGCTTTTTTATCTTTTAATACGCAACCTTTTTTTTGGGCCCCGTTCATCAAATAACTTCTCTTACCATGAAAAACATTTTGCTGTAAGAACAAATGTATACCTACTGCAGCTCTGAGCATTTTTTTTTTTTTTTGGCGGTCGTTCTTCACAAATAACTTCTCCCGTTCTGGCCCGTTCTGGCGTGTCAGAGTCTTACTGACTAAAACCCACCCGTATTCCTTCACTTGCCTGTACGTTGCCAGGGGCTACGGTCTCCCCTTAGGACTTTCCCGCAACCCCGGCAGGAATATGCAACCGCTTATGGTTGTACGCACTTAACCGCCATTAAACACGGCCGTTGAACGGGCGGTCAACCGCTAGTGTGGAAGGCCTCTTATCGTAAGTACCTAACAATATTATCATACAGAGAGTAATCAACATTCAATATAAAAAAAACCAGGCTGTCTGGGACTGCCGATTGAAGTGAAAACTAAGTAACGCCATCTAACGAAAATGTCTGGAATTTATGTGGCTTGCTGTCAGTACAAGAACGAAAGAAACAAAAACAAAAAAGAAACAGAGTGCGCTGTCAACAAAAACTTGGACGTCTTACGAATTTTCGATCAGGTCACGTGTCCTGACGCGAGTTTAACATTTTTTACGCATTCCAAAAAAGTGTATAACGCCGCTAAAGAAGTTTTCACTTCAAAATTACAAATCATTACAATTATCAAAGATTTAAGTAATTTATAGTTTTCATTTAGTTTCTGAGACGTGAACGATTTAGAAATCCACATCTTCCTAAACGAAGGATGTGAACGGTTTCTCATTCGATTACGTTCATGGCTGCTCGTAGGTATATTGTTACTTAATCGAGCTCATCGAATGCTGTCTGACACCAAACATAGAACGATCCCCTTACAACGATAGGCCTATAGGAATTATGTAAAGTGGTAGGTACATATCTATATACATAATTTATGCAGATTATTGTAGAAACACAACTTTTGTAAATAGTAGAATCTTACCTCAATGTAAACAACGACAAACTAGGTAGGTACCCCACCTTCAAGTCTCAAAACTGTTATTGTTATTTCACCTTTTACTTCCAACTAACAGCAAGTTGCAGAGACGAACTTTAACTTTTAAAGCTCGTTTTAACTTGTTGCAGAAAGCAATGGTGGCACTAGTTGATAATTTTTCCATACAAATTTCGGGGCGGTTTTACTCCATTGTTTCACATTGTACATTCAAAGTTAAACATTATATCGTTTTGTCTCAATGTTAATTTTGTCTGTATGGAAATAGTAAAATAATAAAATACGTCATTAAAAAGTTAGGAGCCAACAAAGATTCGGTTTTCTTGCTAATTTTATCGCAACTTTGGGCGAAAATAAGTAATAAAAGACGTGTAAAATCTCCAAAACAAAATCCGTACCGACACAGCTCCATTATCGAAGATTCCAATAAATTTTATTTGTAATTGATTTATGCAGAGGTTTTTTCATAAAACTCGATTTTCCAAAGGACTTTTCGTAATTTTTTACGCGCTCTTTTTACTAAAATAGTTCGGAACGGTGGGTGTTTCAAAACTCGATTTTCCATAGGACTTTTTGTAATTTTTTACGCGCTCTTTTTACTAAAATAGTTCGGAACGGTGTTTCTGTGCGTTGCACATGTAGACCATCTTCTAACTGCTCATCACTGATACTATCTCTGTCGAACACGATGCCAGGTGAGACAGCGTGGTTTTTGGCCATGCCCACCATCGAGTTCGAGCCGGCGGCGGCGACTAGTTCCATCTTAAACTCGATTTTGACGGTTCTTGGATGAAATTAATGAAATCATTAACTTTAATGATCCATTACATAATGGGGCATTAATATTTGTCATAGCAGTTATCATGAGAATTGACAACTTAATTTTTGTAGAAGGTAATAAGCAATTCAGAAACATGCACCCCGTTTGTGTAACATACATAGGTACTTAAAATCACAATTCAAAAGATTTTGAAGGAAATTATCCACTTTAATCCACTGCTTTAGATGTTTGGAAAAATCGTCTGCGTAACAACGTAAATAGCGCAATGAATGTTGTTGAGTTGTCAAAATTAAAAGCGTTGTTATTGTAAGTATGGTAAGTATGTTACGCAATTACGCCGTAGGTGTAGATTAAGAATTATTTAGTACTATTATTCCAAAAGCTGTGAATATACCATCAATCATAATTCACAGCCCGTCAATAACCCAACATTGGTGGTTAAAGACTTTCCTCAAAACGGTTTGGTTCTAACTGCAACGTGTACAATAAATCTGCTCCGTTCTATTTTTTGAGAAACCTAGTACATCTTGTGTTTGGTTTCTCAAGTCACACATAAATGACAAATAGTGTTGCGGCAACAAGAGGCTTAGTAAAACGCAGCGAGGCTTGTAGATGAAGTGGAAGGTTGACCATATTCGTTATATATCTACGATGACATGGCAACATTATCTATATACATATTGCAATTACATAAAATAATATAACATAACATCACGCCGGTAATCCCGGAAGAGTTATGCAGAGGTGTTCCTATAATAAACCCTCATTTCGTCAGTTATGTTTTAAAGGCCCATGCCATCAACCGGGCACTGACACTGACATCAACGATCGATTCGATCCATCAGGTTAAGCTACGCTTCCCGCTGCACGTTAAGCCGTTGGTCCCGTCTGTCATTCGTGGATCTTTGACTTGACAGTCGTCACGGGTCGTCAGAAGCCCGAAAGTCTGACAACCAGTCTTACCAAGGGGTATCGTATTACCTAGTTACTGGGTTGTGGATAGTGTTGCCCAAATGCAAGACCAAGACGAGACTTAGCTAGTCTTGGTCTTGGTCTTGCGTCAATACACCTAGTCTTGGTCTTGGTCTTGGTATTGCGCTCTCAGTCTTGGTCTTGGTCTTGGTCTTGCAGCAAGAGTCTCGCAAGTCTTGCAATTACCAATTAGCCTATTGCTATTTATTAAAGATCTTCAAGGTCATTTCATTTTATCCTCCTATGCCAACCCTACCAAAATAGGTAACCATTTTGTATGCCTCTGTCCGTACTCTGTGGCGGGCGGCGCGCGGTGGCAATCAAACAGTGTCAAATGCTGTCATACACTTCTCGCAGTCTTTGATTAAGCAGCGTCTTTGTCGGTAAAATATCAAATAAGTAGGTACATAAACACTGACCGACCAATGGTTTATTCGCGTAACGCAATTTAGAGATAGACCATACCATAATACCTCGTTAACATTCAGCCATTGCCATTCGTGTTGCCGGAAATATTTCCCTTAATATTGATGTGGCAACATCAAGGGAAATGTGTGTTTACATTGCCGCTTCACATGTCTTTCAAAGATTCAATACAAACATTCATTCCCATTCGCGTTACCGGCCCTTTGATGTCCGCCAAGAAACCGCCAATTTGGACCCGCCCAAATCTCAGTTTGACTTAACTGCGAGACGCAAGAGTCTCGCAGGCTTAGTCTTGTTCTTGCTTAAATCTTGCAGGGTCAGTCTTGGTCTTGGTCTTGCTAAAATAAGTCGGTCTTGGTTTTGGTCTTGCGAAAATGCAAGAACAAGACCAAGACTGCAAGACCAGGACCGATTTTGGGCAACACTAGTTGTGGATATCAGATAGGCTGTCGCTCCATGTAAAATACGAAGTTCAGCTGTATCTGGTTACACTGGAAGCCGACCCCATGGTTGAGAAAAGGCTAGGCAGATTGATTGCTATCAACCGGGCACAAATCCAGACTCCAGGCTGCTATTGAGAAATTCATAAAATCGTAATTTTAGTATTAACACGAAATCCTAAATCACGTTTTTGATTAATAACGAGAACAGCTTACATTCTCACTATAATAAAAACTCTGGCGTTGATTTAAAATTAATTTACTCTAAATCAAATTAAAATTAAATTCGTAAGAACAATTAATTTTCCTTCACTCTATTTAGTACAACTAGCTGTTGCCCGTGACGTCTGTATGGACTTCAGGAATATGTCCAAAGAGAAATGGTATGGTAAAATCGCAAAATTTATATTGTTTTATTTCTGTTCATTGAATACATTGATAACAGTCGTAAGCCCCGTCATTTACCGGGATAAAAAGTAATCTATGTGTTAATTCAGGGTTTAAACTATCTGTGTGCCAAATATCCAAATCTGTTCAGCCGTTTTTGCGTGATTGAGTAACAAACATCCAAACATACAAACTGTAATAATTTATAATATTATTATTTATGTATATACTAGCTTCTGCCCCTGACTTCGTCCGCGCGCCTATAACCTGCCTCAAGAATTGGGCTATCCAGAGCAAAAATATTTTTACAAATCCGACTGGGAGTTCCCGAGATTACCCCTGCATACAAATTTACAAACAAACTAACAAAAAAACAATCAAATTCAAATTCAAATGTCATTTATTCAAACTAGGCTGAGAATCAGCACATTTCGAACGTCAAAATTACTTAAGACAGTCCCCCAAAAAAGCCCACCCTTCACCACTTCCTAGTGCTTTAGCTGGGAAGAAGAAGTGGCGCAACAAACTCCCAAGCAGCACAGCTATTATATTAGTATAGATTATATTATATGGAGTTTCACGACATGCGACATCAAAATAATTAATTGCCTTTGCAGTACCTACGTGTTTATGAATATACGTAACGTGTTATTATTAGAACAGTTAATCGTACAACACTAACATTTAGCGTCATTAACGTTTCGAGAGTAATCAGTGACGTCAGAGTAACAGCCGTAACAGTGTAATATTACCGGTGTTACCGTCTTGCGAGCATTCATTAATGAAAACCGGTGAATCATTTTGGCATCAGTAGTTTCAATTAATGTTATCCAAACTGTTCAAAAGTGAGTGTTATCATTATGATCAATATCGTAATTTTCTTATACATAATCAGCCTGTAATGTTCCCACTGCCGGGACACAGGCCTCCTCTCTGTGAGAGGGAGTGGGCCATAATCAACCACGCGGGCCCAGTGCGGGTCGGTGGATGTCTTCGAATTTTTATCAAATCAAGGAATAGAGCAGTGGTGGCACAGTGGTATCGGCCCTGAGTTACGATTTGTAGATCGAGGGTTCGAACCCAAGCAGGCGCTTTACTTTGTGTAAATAATTTCATCACCACTGCTCTCAAAACGGTGAAGGAAAACATCGTGAGGAAACCGGCATGTTTTAGAACCAAAAATTGGAAGATATGTGACATCTACCAACCCGCACTGGGCCCGCGTGATAGATTACGGCCCACTCCCTCTCACAGAGAGGAGGCCTGTGTCCCAGCAGTGGGAACATTATAGGCTGATTATGTTATGTTTTGTTACCTATCAAGGAAAAATGTATGTTTCTCCACTCTCATTGAGGAACTACCAGAAAGGTACCAACTGTATTTCTGTAAAAAACGGTAGAAATAATACAGAAGAATACTGTCCGAAATTAGGCCAAGGGAAAGTTATACTGAAGTATTTCTTTTTAGGTTTCCGCGAACGATTCGTTTTAAATGATGTATTGTTTTCGTTAATGGATCTTTAATTAGAACAATTTATTTTATACGCCGTAATTGCTTAATTTTGCGTAATTGAATACGATAAAATTACCCTAATATTGTGAGAGGTTTTTGTCGCATAAGCTTAGTAAGGGTCGTTACATACCTCGCATCCTTGTTTATTTCAAATATTGTAGTTTGACAGGCTGCGTTTCCATAAAGGCGGAGCTGGGCGGAGCGGAGCTGAGTACATGAATAAGGCTGCCTCTCCACTGGAGCGGAGAGGAGAGGAGCGGAGCGGAGATGTGCCTTTATTAACCAATCAAATCTAAACTCAGGGGCGCGCGGAGTCAAGACGATTCAAGATTCTATTGGTTAATATTGGCACATCTCCGCTCCTCTTTTCTCCTCTCCGCTCCAGTGGACAGGCAGCCTTAACCAATCACAATGTTCGAAATCTCCGTTCCGCTTCAGTGGAAACAATGTAAGCGGAGTGGAGCGGAGCTGAGTGGACTTCATATAAAATCAATGAAATTTTAAATACGCCTTTAATAAATTATAATTGTCTCACAAAACATTTAATCAATTTAATAAGCCTCCAATGAAGGATTTGGAAATTCATTGATTTTTAACGCTTCATGAGATACTTATTAATATATTCGTACGTGTACATAGAGCCCGTTGCGAGATAACATTCACCGCGCATTATTATGTACGTCTAGCGTGTTACCAAATAAAATGATAACGTCTCCGCTTTAAGACTGCGGCTGAGTTTTGTAACAACGTGTTATAATGATAGCGTACAAAACAACGCGCTAGAAAAATATATTTTATAGTCTATAACACGTATAGTTTATAGCAATTTGAACATCACTATAAAATATATGAGCACGCGATCCCGAGCGGGATAGAAAGGAGACGAGCGAAGCGCTGATCAGCGAAGAGCTGCCGGGCGGACAACGTTACTTCATCTGCTTCGTTATCTTTGTCTTATAGTAGAGAAAGATATACAATATAAAAACACAGTGTCTCCCTCTGAGAGATTTATGCCCGTTTTCACCATCGTTCCCTCAAACACTTCCTTACTAAGGATCTCTTAACCTAAGAGACTCCTGCTTACCTAAGTTTTCCAAATTCAAAATTCCTTATTAAAAAAAAAGAAAAAATGTAAGAAGAAAATTATGTATTAAAATAGTGATATCTTGACAGATGACCAACAACAAATGAACTGTCACTTATCGCTAAGATGCCGAATATCGGGCCCCTATATTTAAAGGATCCCTTAGCAGAAACGAACACTTTAAATGTCTTAAGAGACTCCCTAAATTTAAGGAATGATGGTGAAAACGGGCATGATTGTAACTAATCGTCGCATCTTCGCTCTACGCCGCTTCACTCCAATCCACTCGTCCCCACTCCGCTCCGCTTCAGAGAAAACACTCACCACTTTTTATTGCTTTTCTCCGCTCCGCACCCGCCCAGCTACGCCACAGTGGAAACGCAGCCATGTCAGCGGAGCTCGCAAAATAAAAACCAATGCATGCTCTTGCATATACTTATGCATGAATAATGCATCTACGTAGAAAATGCCTTATTTCTGAAACCTTTCCAAAACAGACACACTGCAAGAGGAAAATGCATTATGGAAAGGGTATATTTTACGTTATAATCGCACCCTATATTAAGATATAGGATGCTCCGACATTCCGCAAATTCCACGCTTTTCTGAAAAATGTTTGGTGGTCCAAAGCTTGAGGGTCATTGCATATGTTATTGAAATATTGCTGATCCTTGCACTCATTCGTAGATCTATTACAGCCGTTACCGGTTGTAAGAAGACCGAAAGTCTGACAACCAGTCTTACAAAGGGTATCGTATTACCCAGTACCAACGTTACGAATTGTAGACGTCAGATAGGCAGTCGCTCCATGTAAAAAACTGGTATTTAGCTGCATCCGGTTAGACTGGAAGCCAACCCCAACATACATAGTTAGGCTAGGCAGTTTGATTGAGGGTGCTCCGTCGTTCCGCATTTCCCACGCTTTTCTGAAAAATGTTTGGTGATCAAAAGCTTAAGGGGTCACTGCACATAAGTTATTCAAATATTGCTGATCCTTGTTTTCAAAATGGCCGCGCAACTTAAGCTCGATTGACATAAATCTCTAGCGACCTCGACGCTGTTTTATTTAGTCCTTCGCCAAGTATCGGCAAACTGAGAAATAAATTGATGCCGCCGCCGCCATTGTTTATTTACGGCAAATTATAAAAGCCAAATTGAAATGTTTATATTTTTAGTAAATCAATACTGGACGTTCAGTTAACGAAAGATTTACTTAAGAAATGTTTATAAAGTTTCTTATAATTTTAGATTGGAAGTTATTTATTTTGAAGATCCCGTCGATGTCTTCGATGTAATTTACGATAAAAATCTTGATTGAAATTTGTTTTGGAGAACATTTTTTCTAAAAGATTTTTTTTTCTACAAATATCAATGCTGTGAATTGGTAAACATTTACCTAGATTATATAACGAATAACCCTTGAATAAACGGGGCGTGCGTGTTGCCAAAACGTCACGAGATAACCTAAAGTGAGTGTCACATTAACATATCTTGCGTCATTTTTCCACGAGAGGGCGCAAGAATCACTTTGGTATAAAAATATAAACGTAATTTTATTATCAGCTGCCCTTTCTATAATGTTTTGAAAGCTCAAAGAAAAATGAGTGAGCGGTTTCATTTGAGTAAAAATGGGTTAAAGAGGTGATTTGCTATTTCCGTGTTTTTTAAACGAAGTTAATATTTCAGTAAGTAATGTTTAGTTTGCCTGATGTAATGTAGCCTGATTTCATGAATTACAAGTAGGTACACTTTGACTATACTTAAGTATTAAGGTGTCGGTTCTTGGGTTCCAAATAAATTAAATCATTTTATAAAATATTTTTAAAGCTGTTCAAGTACCTACACGAACTTAAAACTGTAGAGCTTACCAAAACTGAAGGCAGGTAGGTAGTTACATAAAACGGGAACAATTTGTATGAAAGGCGATCCGTTTACAAAAGCGCCAGCTGACGATCAACTCATTTGCATCTACTGTCACAACTCCCAGACCGGATCCCGCTTAACAAATCCCGAATATGTATAAATAGAAAGGGATGCGATGTAGCTTTAAGATCCTACATAATATAACTGGACTAACCTATAACATCTATAATTGTATGATGTTCGGCAGAAAGTTCTAGCTTCGTGGCTAGATGATGCACATAGTAAAAAGAGAAACACAATAATTATAACGAAAATATTAGAATGTTATAGAAATTCTCCGTTATTGGAGCCAGCTGATGGCGTGGCGACCCGGACTCCAGTCAACATCCAAACGAAATTTAAATTAAGAATAATTCAATTTAAACAAAATCTGAATATTTTGTTTTTAATTATGCTATATTTTTTTATTATGCCATACTTATTTATTTTCTTTAATACGAGTAAATCATCCTTTCATGCAATTATTATATATACAAAATAGTTTCGATGTTTCTCATCTACGGCGTTCACCGACGGTTCAATTTTTATATTTGAATTTTTCTGTGACTGTGCTGTTGGTGTACTTATCCTAACTAATATTATAAATGCGAAAGTGAGTTTGTTTATTACGCTTTCACACTAAAACGGCTGAACAGATTTGGATGAAATTTAGCACATTATGTAGCCCATGACCGGGATTATGACATAGAATACTTTTTATCCCGATATTCCCACGGGATCGAGACTTACGCGGGTGATACCGCGGGTCGCAGCTAATTATTAATAAACATCTAACCGTGTATTTTATGACTATGACAATCCATAGGATATAAAACCAACTGGCAAGCGTAAATGCACTTTATAATTTATGCATTTTCACCAATTAGAAAACTTAATTATTCATATTGCATAAAATATTAAATTATGTTTGTAGACTAGAATAAAAAGCAGAATGTACAATATAATCACTTGCGAAAAACTTCTACAAGCAAAAAGGTTGCAAATAAAGCAACAAAAAAAAAAGAACTCCGCAATCAAAACTTCAGAAAACAGCACTTAGAAATTCTATTTAACAAATGAAGGTTCCCAGACAGACTGACCGTTGTTCAGATATCATCTCGTTAGCAAACAGTGTTACATTTGCATAATTAGATACTGTATTATCGCCATGATTTGGGATAAAAGAGGTCCTACTTAAGATTCTACACGTTTGTAAGAGTCAACTAGGGACTGAGGGTGAAGGGTCGTTGTAAGCGATTGCCTGCCTGTTCCCACTTATTTTTATTGACATAATGTACCTTACAATTCTTTGATACGTGATTCTATTGGTGCTTTTTTCGTATGATCGGTTTTTATTTTATTTTTATAGGTATTAAAATATATACTAAAGCAATCAATCAAGTGAGACACATGGTGGTCCAGTAGTATCGGCCCCGACTTACGAGTTGTAGGGGTTTAAACCCAAGCAGGCGCTTTACTCTGTGTAAATAATTTCATGACCACTGCTCTCAAAATGGTGAAGGAAAACATCGTGAGGAAACCGGCATGTCTTAGAACCAAAAATTCGAAGACATGTGACATCTACCAACCCGCACTGGGCCCGCGTGGTAGATAACAGTCCACTACCTCTCACAGAGGGGAGACCTGTGTCCCAGCAGTGGGAACATTAATAGGCTAATTATGAAACAATCAAGTCAGCCCATCGCAGTCCACTGCTGGACAAAGGCCTTTCCTAGGCTGCGTCACAACCCCCTGTCCTCCGCCTTACGCATCTACTCGTATACAGATACAGTCAAGAACACAATACTGAGCATGTTATTAACTATTTAGTTTCAGATTTCAATATATTTTATGTTTGAATCTATACTAATATTATAAAGAGGTCAAATTTGTTTGTTTGTATGTTTGTTTGTAAGTTTGTATGTAGGGGTAATCTCCGGAACTTACCAGTCGGATTTGAAAAAATCTTTTTGCATTGGATAGCCCAATTCTTGAGGAACGCTTGCGGACGAAGTCACGGGCAGACGCTAGTGAAAAATAAAAAAGACGTGTGGCACTCGGGGACTGCCGCGGCAAAGCTATTGCATAGCATTTTTTATCAACTTATGCAATTGTAAAATATTAACCCGAATACAAGAAATAGCAATGATGACATTGACAGGAACTGTTATTCACATTTATAGTTTTTAAAACTTGACACAAGGTAATGGGAACATCAAACTAATAAAAAGGTTTTAATTTAACTATTAATAGTCAAGGATCATTCGTCTAAGTAAATTTGAACTTTATTGTCAAACAGTTAAACATCATTTTCAATACAACACTCTCGTATCATTCGTCTAAGTAAATTTGAACTTTGTTGTCAAACAGTTAAACATAATTTTCAATACAACACTCTCGTATCATTCATCTAAGTAAATTTGAACTTTGTTGTCACGCAGTTAAACATAATTTTCAATACAAAACACTCTCCTTAGGTACTCGTATTTTCGTTACGGAATTTCTGGATTAGGTCTCCACGCTCAAGGCCCGCGATAGAAGCTATGCAATAGCTTAAAAATAATAAAATCCACATCATAATAAATAGAGTCAACAAATATTATTGAATCTAAATGCAAAAAGAACAACGCATGCAGACCAGTCGGTCATAAAATTAATTACCTACGGTCTCAACAAATGATTTGTCCTTTCTACAGTGCTTTAACCCTATTTTACGGCCGATGTACACGTAACAGCGTTTATACATCGCCTACCATTAGTTAATGGACTTTGATTGCACCCATGACAATGAGAAAACATGACACGTCTAGTAATTAACCCTTACTACGCCCGCCATGCATGACGCGTTTCCATTATTGAAAAGAGGCTTTAAATCATCATTAGGAAGATCGTAGATATCTTCTTTTGTTTTGGTAAAAAGGTGTTACCTGTTTTGGTTGTAATGTGAGCTTTTAAGTCATGTTTGTGTAAGAGACATCAGAAGGCCAATTCTCGTCCTTAAAAAACGTTCACATTCAAGTCGCAATCTGTCAAACTTGTCAATAATGTTGGTAAATTGATTGTATTTTTGACAGATTGCGAATGAGATGCGAATGCGAAATTTATAAAAAAATACGGGTAATGCCCCTCAGATTGTAATCTGTGACAATAACCTCCTTCAGAATTTCAAGTTAAACAGGGTGTCGCATAGTTGTAGAATGAGTCAGTTTACTGTTTCGGGCAACTAGCTTCGTCTTTTTGACTGACTATTCAAAAGTATTCGTAATTGGATTAATTGAAGTACCTGGGCGACCCGCGAGCTCTACTTTGACGAAAATAGAAAATGCTCATTTAATAGGAAAGTTCATACTAATTCCATGCTGCCATCTCATTCTAAGGTTTGGGCGACCGAGCTCTGCTCAGGTGAAAATATGGAGAAAACGAATTTTCCCAGATATGAGACCTAGCTAGATCGACTTTTCGACCCCGAAAACCCTTATATTGCAACTTTCATCGAAATCGTTAGAGCCGTTTTCGAGAACGTGATTACAAATATATATATAGATATTCAAATATTGCTCGTTTATTAGTATAGGATTAAATGCTTTACATTTGAGTTATACCACATAATAGAACATTTATATGAGAATAGACATGGATATTTGAGTGTTGCCCACATTGACATTATCATACGTATAAAAATGAATTCATTTTTCATTCTCCATAAAAGAAACAGCGAGCAGTGCAAATAAGAAAAAGGTACATTTTCACACCGCGTACAACAAAAACATAACAAGGGCGAAAAACGTGGGTATGTGGCTCATATATATTTTCACATTTTTCCTTCCATTTACAGAGGCAAGAAGATCATGAAAAGGTACTGACGGCAAGAACGTGTGTATCCAAACGCTTGACGTTACAACCGCATATCTAGATAGTAGAAGGATGTAACATAAGGATAAAATTAATAAATATATATAAATAAGTTTTAAAGTTTATTACAGTCTTGCACTAAGGGACAAACTTCGGATTCTGTCGTCAAATCAACTAAGTTACTTGATTGCCCGATTTCTTATAAATTAAGTAAGATAGAAAACTTATAAATTCGCAGCCAAACCTATACAATGAAATAAAAATAAAAAGATGTCTTCCATCACTCGCGTTTGTTTTTAATTCTCGCACAAATATTTTCGCTTTTGTCGTCTACGCAGGTAAATATTTGTCGCAGCCGTTTCGCGCCCTCATGAATTATTAACTGTACTGCATAAGCATAGCTTCGCGATATTTATTTAAGATGCTTCGGTATTACTTGGATTACTGATAAAATTCGTGAAACAACATTGCCTTTGACTGTACTCTTTACTAAAAGTATAAAAAGAGAGTTCTAGAGAAACTAGTTAACTTAACTCTGTTAGCTTTTTTCAAAGAAGGATGCTCAGAAAGCAACTAACACCGAAAACTAATTAGTAACTGCGGCTAATGAAACCACACGTACTTTCAATCGGCAAATTCGATAGGCAAACGAAAGTTTGGTAATTACTGGTCTTTGAAATGGGACAGGAAAGCCTTATATCTCTCAGAGAGCTATATTAGCAACTATAAACTATGTGATATTGAAAATTTCGTAAAATATGCTAGACAGACACGACACATGTGAGTTCACCGCGCCGTCCCTCGAACCGCAAGGTGACGCCAGATAACGCCCAAAATTTGAAAATGGAATTTACTTCTCCCCGCAGAGCAACCGCAAGGTCGAACTTTGAACGTGGCTAACGTCATGAAAAATGTTGCCTATCTTTTTTTATTCTGCTGTACTTTTTAATCTATGCCCGTTATTGAATTTTCTATCACAAAGGGAAAGAGCAACTTTGCTGATACATTCGCTGCGGTTGCTTTGCTGTATCCGTGTTTATCTTTATCCCGGAACTTAATGTTAAATGTGGTGGTCACTACTAAGTGCCGGACGAAGCAGAAAGTCTCAGGTCAAAGATTACAAAAATGTAACAGTGGAGTAACTTTGTTTTTTCTGTGCTACTCTTTTTCATACCACTTGTAATAAAAGTAGTTTTTAATTCAATTCTGAAGCCATTCCACACCTCCCGAAGACCTATAAATTATGACTAAGTACTTTAATCGACCATTTAAGATTTAACACGTTCAGTGCCGGGAGCCCTCGCGGAGGGTTCATTTTACATGTAGTTTTTTCTTAGCGAATACAGCATTATAAACCGTGACAATAAAATCTGATGTATATTTTAAATAGATTTATTGCGTTGGTTTTAAAATCCAAGCAAAATTTTTTTTTTTCACGTTTACAAATATTCACAAAAAATATTGGAAACTACGTTTTACGTACGCGACACTGCTGTCGCGTACTTATGGGGTGACCCTTTTTTTTTTGTGAATACATTTTTACTTCGTTTTACAGTGTTTTATAATATAACACGATTTCAAACCTAATGCCGTTGACCGTCAGCGATGGTTAACTTTAGCGCTAACGTAATACCGGCAACCCTCCTGGAGGGTTCACTTCCAATATGTCTGACGGCATGGCGTAATTATGAGTTCTATGAAAAGTGGGTGGAGTCGAAAGTATTAAATACAAATCAAGCCTTGAATATTAAATTTCCAAGGTCCATGGGACAACGTTATCTTCCCATTGACAGCGAACAAGATTGAACAAGTAATACGTGTAAATAAGCTTAGACTAAGACCGCATTCGGGTCAGCATCAGATAACGGTCGGAAGTAGAGAAATTATGGACCCTTTATGAAAGTCTGTGGTCATGAGTATCAGATCCAGTAATTTGGAAAGGTTTCTGTGATACGGAAGAAATAAATAATGCTTATGGTTACTATGGACGCCTTTAAGGAAGGCTTATGTTCAGCTTGCAACACACCGGGGGCCTACCACTATCCCTGCTATAAGATAGCACTATGATTATAATAGTATATCTAAATCTAATATTATATACATACATACATAACATCACGCCTGTATTCCCCGAAGGGTTAGGCAGAGGTGTCCCTATAGTACACCCACATTTCGCCAGTGACAGAAGGTGCACTCCGCATTTTAGATCTGAAGCTACAAGTTAACGCGGTGTCTTGTCGGGCTAATTCAATGAGCGTAACGTAGTCTCGTCGAGCTGATGTGCTGTCGCACCGCTGATGGTCGACCTATCGTACTGTCGCCCTAGCATTTGTCGCGCATTTGTTTGTCGCAACTATGATACGGAGTCAGTCAGAAGATCGTGATAGAAAGGACTCCGTATCAAAGTTGCGACAAACAAAGGCGCAACAAATGCTAGGGCGACAGTACGAAAGGTCGACCATCAGCGGTGCGACAGAACATCAGCTCGACGAACGTTAGCGCGACAGATTGTTTTCACGACAAACGATGGCACGACGAAACTTTTGATCGACGAACGTTATTGCGACTGATTGTTTTCACGACCATCGATGGGACGACGAAACTTTTGATCGACGAATGATAGCGCGACACAATTTTCGCTCGACAAACTAAAGCACGACAAACATTTCTATAATATTTTGTTGCTAATTAAATAGCAGATAACAAAAAAATGGGAAGTACTAAGTACTTTCGTTTTTAATGTTTTAATTGGCAATATTCTTTATTGTCAATCTTAAATGACTGCAGTGCGCGAGTGCAGTTACGAGCAAGGTAGGCGAAAACCATGTATAAAGAACCTAAAACTTTACATTTTTTTTCTTATTTGCTTTTAGCAACAAAATATTATAGAAATGTTTGTCGGTGCTAATAAATATATTTTCTTTCTTTTTTTTCCAATAATTTAGCAAATTTATGATTGATTTATCTGGCCTCCCCCCTCCCCCGTCACCACTTGAGTCTCCATCACCACTTGAGGACACTTTCTAACTGAACAGGCATAATCAGTTCTACTCTACCCCACTTTATGCCCAAGACATACGAGGCTAGTTCCTCAAACCAGGATAGTAAGCTAGTGTTAGTAATTGAATAGTATTTAGAAAGTTTCATCTTTATATCTCACCACTATTTCCCACAAATAACATTAACCAGCAACAGTAACCAGAAACTGGGTTGTGGAGGTCAGATAGGCAGTCTCTCCATGTAAAATACTACCAGTATTTTACATGGCCGCATCCGGTTAGTTCAGCCGCATCCGGTTAGACTGGAAGCCGACCTCAACATAGTTGGGAAAAAACTAGGCAGATTGATGTCTTTAATCGGTAGTTGATCAAACGACTGTTCGTTCTGTCACAGATAGTTCACTTCATAGGAAAAAAATAGATACATAGCGCTATACTTACCTACAAAAATATTACAGGCGTTCGTGGGCTCTAAAATGTACCTTACGCAGACTTCCAAGAGTCTCTACTACGTCATCTGCCGTGTTGTCAGGCGATCATGCGATTTGTCAAATTAAAAACGTTTTCAGGTGATTTAAAATTAGATTTTTGGGTTTAAGTATTCAAGTAATTGAATCAAAGCACTCAATTTGTAAGTGGCACTACAGATTGGCATCCACAAGTAACACAGGTACATAAGTTTAGTGATTTATTTGTTTATATTTTCATCAGATATTTTAAAACAGACTATATTTTATTTTTTTATCGATCGTCACATGTTTACTGTTTTCATTTTGATCATGAATTCAAACTGAGCTACAAGCTAAAGCCACGGCAACTTTAAATAAGAAATCGGTTGTATATTGGCTATGTGTCCTCTACGTCACCAGGGAAATCTGGCATCTAACCTAAATATAAAAACGAGATATTGGTAACTCTATGAAATAAGGTCGAGTTGCCAAAGAAATATATTTAATGCTACAGAGATAGATACTTTGATTTATCTCTCACTTATTCTGGTTTAATAACACACATACATAATACACACGGCCTTTTTAGTCTAGTGGTCACAAACGCTACTACTGAGCATGAGGTTCTGGGTTCGATTCCCGGGTCGGGCAAGTGTTATTGGGTTTTCCATCTGGAATTTCTCAGTAGCAGTCCAGAGTCTGGATTTGTGCCGACGCAAACTTATCTGGCAAAATATGTGTGTTACTTTAGGTACACCTCAACCTAACCCTTTGGGGGATACAGTCATCATGTTATGTTAAAACATAACTATAATCTATATACATTAAAAGGAGAAACTGACTGACTGACTGACATATCAACGCAGAGTTGAAACTAATGGGACTAACGAACGTGAAATTTCGCACACTAAGGATGCTCCTTTTATACGAGTATTGTAGGGGAGCACTAAGAAGGGATTTTTTAAAATTCCAAGGATGGATTTCGTTGGCACAAAAAGTACTAGGTTTGCATGAATTGACGATATAAGTATTCAATAATAAGTTATGCTACTAATGGTATTTGGATGAGGCAGACAGCACACGTACGATACTTTTTATCCCGGTAATACGGTTCCATGAGATAATTTCCGACTTTCACGCTAACTAAGTCGCGGAAAAAGCTAGTATTATTATGTTCATTTAAATGGTTTAAATTTTCTGCGGAACGACCAAAATATAAATTCTATTGCATTAATATCAAAACACTCACACAATCTGGATTTGATTAAACAATATTGTTAAAGGAGCCAGAACAATGAGAACCCTTCCTTATTACCGAAACACCGATAGCGACACAATCAAAGGAACTGTATTTACTATTTGGCAGAGATACTCATCGCCAGCATTGATTTCATTGACACTTCAGTAGATATGTTGTTGCAAAGGGGAAAGGGATGAAAACGTTTTGTTATTGTTTGTACCCATAAGCATTATAACTTGATAATGGGATCTAATATTATACTTACTACCTACCTGGGCGACTGATCTCTGCTCTGGTGAAAATAAAGAATGCTCATTTAATAATTCCATGTATAGTACATACTAATTCCATGCTCCCATGGTAGTAGGTACTTACTAATTCCATGATGCCATGGTAGTAGGTACTTACTAATTCCATGATTCTAAGATAGCCATCTTGTTCTACAACTTGAGCAACCGAGCTCTACTCGTATGAAAATACGGAGATATGAGACCTAGCTAGATTTTTCGACCCCGTAAACCCCTATATTGCAACTTTCATCGAAATCGTTAGAGCCGTTTTCGAGAACGTGATTACAAAAATATATTTATACAAATATTGTTTATTTAATAGTATTGGATCTATGTCTTTAACCAGTAGTAGATCAAACGACTGCTCGTTCTGTTTCAATCCAAACAGAACAAAAGATTATCATCACCTTCCTGCCCCTGTCCCATTTTACAAGCTTGGGGTAGGCCCATCACGTTTTTTTATTCGATAGCGTGACGGTTGACAGTGGAGACACTGTCAACAGTCACGGTATCGTTCACTGAATGAATGAAGAGACAAAAAGCTATAAAGAAATGAATTCACAAAGTGCAGGGTTGACGCTCAAAGCAGACCTTTCCATTCGCACACGATTCAGCAGAGTTCGAAAGAGTTATTCATTTATCTATGGCAAAAAGCCCAGAGGCGGTGGTGGCAGAATTTTCTTTACACTCCGATGCTCACTATTTCCGAGTCACGGTACCTAAAAGTGGTAAATTGCACTCCACATCTGGTACGTATTAAAGGTGAAGGCAGTGTTAAAGAATCACGTACCTATACACTCCACAGGCTGAGCTGAATTTTAATTGAAAATTCCTGTTGTTATGGTAATAGGTCTACCGGTGGATTGCCCTCCAAAATCTACGAAAAATGGCCCAGTTACAGCGTGCGGCCACGATGCCTAGCACCGGTTGTTAATCTTTTCGACAAAAAACGACAAAAGTATAATAAAACAACTAAGTAGATTTCTAAAGATTTGTATTAAGCGGCTTCTCTTCATGTATCTCTCCCTCTCACAGAGGGGAGGCCTGTGTCCCAGCAGTGGGAACATTATAAGCTGATTATGTTACGCTTCATGTACCATAAGACTACGAATTTTATTATATCATGTGGAAATGTATAGATTAGTAAAGTCTCTCAAAAATGATCTATCATTTAGTACAACCATTAACAATAACCCTTGTTGTATCTTCCCTTCTTACTTCTTGTTCTTACACCTTTAATTAAAATTCTACTACTAGCAATAAAAGCCAGATATGTATATCGGTCCACCAAACACCTAGAAACATCAGTTGCTATGTCTAGAGACCATGTAATTGCAACAAAGAATAATCATGATGAATAATATTTCATTATAATATTGCACGACTCGTAATGCGAAGCATTAGAGTGTGCTCTACGATCGAAAATTTTTTTTTGCCCCATTTCTGTAACTGTTTTTATTGTTACACTTGCACGACTCGTAATGCGAAGCATTAGAGTGTGCTCTGCGATCGAAAAAAATTTTTTGCCCCATTTCTGTAACTGTTTTTATTGTTACACTCCTGCTATACACAGAACCTACTTAATTTATATACCATTGTATAGATGATTAAATGGAGATTAATACTGTACTTTTTAACAATTGATTTAATGCAGCAGAAATGGAAAAAGCATAAAATAGTTGAAAAAAAATTCCTGTCCGTCAATTTATGAACCCTGAAAACATTGTAGCTTGCGATAAAATCAATTAATTGAGTCAATTTTTTTTTATACATTCGTTTCAGCCGTAGAAGGAACCCTATTGAAAATGGCTCTTTTATTCAAAGTAGTTTAATTATAATTAATAAAATACTAACTAAAATATAATATCTTTAACTAAATATTTCCAACCTTTGAGTAAGTTGCCTAGCAACCGCCAAGTAAATATCTTTGTCAGTCGTTGACATTACGACTTCATGAAAAGTGATAAATTGTTCATTTTTAAAATGATTTTTAAACTATGTTTTGAATTTCTTTTTCGTTTATGAATGAGTGATAAGTATGAGGCGTGCACTTTTGGATTTTCCAAACAATTTTTTTTTTTTACCTCTTTCCTCTCTAACATAGCACCTGCCATCGTATCTCTTCACCACCCTTGGTTGAGTGGTAGGGCATTTAGTCCACCTTTGTACCTTTTCGAGTACGAAAACTTTAAATGAATAAAAGACAAAAGAAAAGTAGCATCCAACTTGCACTCGCCAAAGCAAGGGACCGCTTTGCCGACGAATGAAGTTGGAAAATACTAAACGAGATTTCTAGTCACCGAGTCTGGGGACATGCTCTGATACGAGAACTTTTGATTGGTAACTTTCTAGCACAGTTATGTAGTTTTTATTCTAGAATCCTATCCTTCTTCTCTCGTATTGGCTTGAACTATTGGTGACAGGTTGTTCCGTAGCAAACATTTTAGCGAGGTGGTAGCGTGCCCAACTGCCCAAGACCCTTTTATGCGTTTTTAACCCCTGCGGCTAACAGAGGCATGTTATAAGTTTTGTAAGAAATACATTATGAAACCTATAAGGACTACACAACTGTCGCATACTTATCTTTCGAGCGTTGTTAGTAGGTGGTTGGCCGGCCCAGGATGACGTATTATCCTTCAGTTAAAATTTATGCTTGTACTTAGTAAATGGTGAATCGGACGAAATGTGGTTTTACAACAGTCCATTGCATATATTATTTAGGAGGGAATGCAGCCTGGCTGGTATTATGTACATTATTCTATATAACCTACATTTTCTGGTGTTGAAACAAAGTCTGAACGCTAAAAGTTATCAGTCCGCGTTCCCAACATGTCAGTGACCACATTTAGTGGGTCCGTCAAGCGGCGTACTTTAAACTAGATTAATGATCGGTCGTACCACGTTAAGCTGTCGGTCTCAGCCAACATTAAAGGCGTTCGCCGTCAAAGCGTGTCGGGCCCGTAATGCCCGCTGATTACTTGGTCACGAAGTAAGTGGGGAATTTTGGGATTACATTTAGTGAGAGCCGTCAAAGCTCCTGGCTGCGCTGTGTCCTTGAGTACCTAAGTCTTTTGTCTTTAGATTGTATTCATGCGAATATTAAGGGGCTTACATTTTCAAATCTGAAATGAATTTTAAAAAAGCTTAGCTTTTGGTGAAGAAGCACCGTAGTTAAACGGAGATATTTTAAAAACCGAAAAATTCAAGTACTTAAGAGTTGTTTTTTTATTCATAAAATCTATCCGTCTGACCTGACATATCAAGTCTCAGAATGGCAGTGTAGTTTCGGGTTTGGGCTTAAAATATTTAGAGCTGTAGCAGTTTGATAAAAAGGGAAAGTGTCATAACCGCTTAAACTGTCAGTTAGTCCAGCCGCGACTGAACGACGAAAATACGCAAATGTGGGATTTAAATAAACAGCTAGATTATCCAAAAAACCGTTTTCAACTCGTTGGTAGCTACTAGCTAGGTAGTGTGAACATAGACAAGAAGCTTTATACTTAATGTGTCATCTTTTATGTCGTCCGATCCCTGCTAAGACCGTCCTGTGTCTAGGAGCATAAAGTCGTGTATAAAATAAATCGATCCGCTGTCGACAGGAGATTGGATTACACAGTTTTCTCTGTTTACTCTTAAATATTTTTATATCTAACATTTTTATGTGGTGCAAAATTTTATGCACTCTGTGCGGAATGGTGTTCCGAAAGACAGTTTGCAGCATCTGCGTCATTTGTTAAAACTTTGCTTACCAGATGCCAGACTGAAGATTTGCAAATTTTTTACGGATTTTAAAGTACAGGTTGTTAAAATTTCTTACTTGCCGACAGTCGTAGAAGATACCAAATTATTAATAAATGTACATACGTGAACCATTTTTGCTTTACTTTCCTCGTATTTTGATCTATTTAAAATAAGTATTAGTTTATTTATTAGACGTGAATTTTTTATCTAGATAATCTCTATTTTTTTGTAGGTTATATGTATTCCTTTTAAGAATTCGGAGCAAAGCGATCGGTGAATTTCCATAAAGAGTTTGGGATAGTAAGTTTAGCAAAGGAAAATATTGTGCGAAAGTAACGATAATGTTCCGGCTTTTACTGCCGGTTTCCTATCTCTAACATCTTTTGCCTGTTCTTACAACTTTCCCAAAGAAAGATCTTAAGTTTTAGAATATTAAATGAAAATTGTTACACGTTTAAGATAATAAAGTATAAGATTCTCTTTTTTACCACCAAGCCGGTGTTGCGTAATTGGTTTCTACTTTATATGACGTGTGGTTATCGAAAATAAGATCTATAAATAAATGACGCAGATAAAATATTAAAAAACCATGTTTCCACCAAATAAAACAGATAATACTTTACGAATAATAACAGTTTTGTTATTGTCCGTGCAAAACGACAATTATGGCGGACGAAATATGAAATTTAGCGAAAAATTTATATTTTGGAGAAGCGCCAATTTGATCTGTATTCTCGATAAAACTATTTCATTTATTAGCTCTCGAGTTATTAAGTAAATGTAATTAAGTAAGAATATTTTTAACTTTTTGTAACAGTAGTAGGTACCTTTAAAATTCGGTGCTGCCAAAAGTGTGTTATTATTCAAATACCGTTTCAGCAATTTGTAGCCAAATCGTTTGACTAATTGTACCGATGTTCGTGGTATTGAATTCTTATATATTTCGCTTTGATGATATTGCTTTGACTAAATTAGTATCTAAGTTACGGCCTTGGGCAAAGTTAGTTGGAGATAGGTACTACACTTATCGGATTTTACAGAACTCCCTTATAAAAGTAAAGTTTGTAAAGGATAACTTGACTGTATCTATAGAAATTGGAACAGTTCACAAAGATTGAAAAACTTTTGCATGAGTTTTATCTTTTTTCGACCCAACGTTTTTATGGAATCACCACTTTTGCGCTTGTATTGAACAAATAAAGAAATAGATGAGCGTTCATACAGTAATCTAAGTTGAGCGTAACTTATTTGAAATGTTGTTACAGGAACGTTATTTCGAATGTTTTTCTATGGTGATGCGATTTTATAAGCGATAAAAACGTTGTAATCCTTAATAATTCTTTTTCATTTTTGTGAATGTTTAAGTAGGTACAGTACGACACAACTTAGATGTAGCATCTGCAAAATTCGTAAAACCGATCACTATCCGAACTGAGTGCGCCTTCTTAATCACCAATCTTTATTACTGCTTTAGGTGAAAATGATATTTACGCAAACGCAATAACTTGTACAGTCATATGACCAAATACATTCATAAAATTGAATTGAATTGAAAGAATGCAAATTTTCAAATTTATGCTACATCTAAATTGTATCGTACTGTACGTGAAATAATATCTTTATTAAAGAATTCACAACGGGAATATTAACGATTTCGAATAAACATAAGTTTTTTCGTTACCACGATATACGCAATATCCTGCTACGCTTAGGTATACATGATATTATCAGTGGTCACATAATCAAGATAGTCACTACCCACTATCTAAAAAAGAACAATACATTCCACAAATACATTACCTAGATAAACATAAAGCGGAACATAAAACTAGACGCCATCAAATCATATGGTTTATCGTCCAATACCGACCAAAACCGCCCACGATCAGGAATTATCTATCCGAGGTCATTTGACCATGCAATCACTGACAGCCGATAGAAAATACGCACCTATATTAGCAAACAGATCCATTATTAGCAGGATGAACCTCATTTCGCATTGATAACAGGTTGACATAAGCACAAACTAATGTAGGGATGGCCGTTATCCGAGATATTAAACATCCGTGGACGCGATACCGCGCTACGAACGGTGCTATGAAGCGTAGATGATACACCAAATGTATTATAGTCTTCCAGACCGTATATCGGCCACGGCGGCCAATCTCAGCGGAGACTAGCCTTCGGCGCGGGAGATATTATAGTGCACAAGTGTGTGTGTGCAGGCACAGGTGCACTCTCTCTTTCCTCAATCTCATATTATAGTCCGATGGGACGGCAATCCGACACGACCAGAGAGAGATCAGGCGTAGGACCAACGGCTTAAGTGCTTTCCGAGGCTCCAAACTCTGGGCTGTTACTCAGAAATTCCTAATGGAAAACCCCAATAACACTGCCCGACTTGGGAATCGAACCTAGGACCCCACGCTCAGCAGTCGCGCTTGCAACCACGAGACCAACGGGGCAGTCACCGGGCGCGGGGGCGGGGGACACACCAAATAAATAAGTACAGAAGGCTCCATATCACGAGTGAAGAAAACCGGCGCATGCACATATAGTCGCGCGTATTGTGATCTCAAAAGAATGCCGCGTTGCGAGTGCATGGTCATGGTCTATCCATGTGTCTAATTTAATCCAAATTCGTTTAGCCGTTTTGGCGTGAAAGCGTAACAAACAGACAAACATACAAAAAATAAAATCCTTCTTTTCCCTTTGTAATATTATTAGTTTATGATATATATTTCTGTAAATTGGTTCATAAAACACATTTACACGTCAAAATTAAAATGTATTTTAATACTAGATGAGTTCAGTGTTTCCTAACTGGCTACTCTGAAAAGAAGGACCGAAACAAACTCAGAGGTCACAGTCTTTTTAAAAGTTCTGGCATCATTTTGGTCAGTCCTTATGAGGACCATGCAGGTCTGAGACGGTCTTTTGAGCAAAGAACCATAAATATTATTTGAGTGAATCTGTCCAGTCACGCATTTGTTATTAATCGTGTAGCTCAACGCCGTACTTACAGAGCTCAACCTTCCTGGAGCCAACCTTCCGTACCCCTCTTTTGGTGGCTGATACCTCCGTCCGATAAAGACGCCTGACGTTAACGTTACTCGTTTTCTAAGACGTTTCATTGATAAGCCGATGCTTCGGTAAAATCGAATAGGGTTATGGATGGGAAAATGTAGCGTAAAAGTGGGCTGATACGGTCAGGTAAATAAATCTGGAAGTTAAAGCGTTGAAAGCAAAACCCGATATCTTGGATGAAGATTTTCCATAAATTCATAAGCTTATCAAATGTTTAATTAAAGTAAACTAAAATATTAACTAAGCTGAGTATAAGTATCATAAGACAAACACTGATTTCGTTAGTTTTAATTAGGTATAATAACTTTAAGTTGAAATTAAAAGTTGAGCCATTTACTTGCGAACTTGCACAAAGTTTTGAGTGTTTTAATTTTAATTTATTGCTACTATCAGCTTGGAAACTAACAGAGAATACCTAGTATATTGGTCATATAAGTTAGAAGTTTAAAGAAGACATTGAGGTAAGTATTGTTTAATGTAGTCTTCAAGTCGCGAGTTTTAAGGTACCTTGGAATAGTTGGAATATTATTTTGGTAAATTAAACTAACATAAGGTAGAGTAGCTCATAGCTCATCATCAAGATGAAACTATGCACACACACAACCAAATGTCTTACAGTCAAATGCAATAGATCAGTTTGTTAGGCTTCTATCATAAAACTTTTCTCTATTTCTGTACTATAATTTTCGCTCGCCTGTAGCAAATAAAGTCACGAAAGCGTACAAGCGTGGCAAAGCATACAATAGCGATGTAAGCGTAGCGTGTTCTAAAGACAAATACACTTCATAGAGAAAATCATACGCACGCTCTGTGGCTATCAAAGATAGCATGATAACAACGTGGTTACAATGTGTTTGGTCTCGGACTGTACAAACTTTAAGGGAAGGTAGTTTGCTCTATTTTATCAATAAAATTATTCTGCATGGGGGGTCGGAACCCCTCCCCCCCTAAATGGCAGCCGAGCAGCCGTGGTTTCCAACCCCCCATGTAGAATATGTAATTTTATTGATAAAATAGAGCAAACTACCTTCCCTTAAAGTTTGTACAGTCCGAGACCAAACACATTGTATAGTTTCTGCGAAGATATTATACGAGTGTCAGTGAAACTGAGATATAAACATATTGCTAATGATTGATTGAATTAACAACATTAATTGACCTAAATACACTAATTTGAGTATTTAATATTGATTCTAAAACAGGCAAATTCGGATAACCCCCCGTTAAATATCAATTAAATTACATATTTCAGACGCTTCAATCGAGTGAATGGTTCATTTTCGTTTAATTCCACGTTCACACAACACCGACAAAATTATATAGGAATGAACGCTCATCGGCTCTTTTCATTCCACTTATTTCGGTAAGCGAGTGAAAGATACTTTTTTGGTATGTTTTGTGCTCAGACGTTTCACTTGGAAAGAAAGATGAATAGTAAAAGGGAAAAATGATCAAAAAGTGAAGCATCTGATTCTGATATCGGCTTTATACATATTGTATCATTTAAAGCACAATGTATCCGTTGGTCACACAACTTAGTAACAGACAGTGCTGCCCCATTGGGTCTTATGGCTGTCATTAAAGACGGCTCAGCGATATCAGGAGACTAGTTAGTGGGGTCCACCTGTACTAATAGCGTCGTGCTAAAATCATCCGCCTTGAAAGCACGGTAATTATCGGAAATCCAGCCACCTGTGACGTAATTAATTCTGGTAGAACTATAGGTGTCCTTAATTATTCTGATACCTAAGATTGCAAACCAATTGACCTTTAGAATATAGGGTGCAAGGGACATCGACGCGCTAACTGTTACCATGAATGCATTACATGATTCTAGTCTAGAATCATGGAATAATATACAAAATATATATCTAATATATAAAATTCTCGTGTCACGGTGTTTGTTGCCAAACTCCTCCGAAACGGCTTGACCGATTTTTATGAAATTTTTTGTGTATATTAGGTAGGTATGAGAATAGGATGTAAACTATTTTTCGTACCCCTAAGTGATAAGGGTGGTCCACCCCAAGTTTTTTTTTTTCTTTTTTTGGACAATTTATTTTATTGTAATTTTTTTTATGATTTGGCATTAAAAAATACATACAACCCTAAATTTTCACCCTTCTACCACCAACCCCTATTTTTTAATAGCGATATTAGTACTTTAATAATTGATCAGTTACCACTCGATCAGTTATTCCCGTCAGGCGTCTACCGGTGTCACATCTCATCCCGTAAACAGCACAGAGTAAGGATGAGAACGAAGCCAGTCTCCTGTCGTTCTCTCACAATAAGCTTTCTCTCTCTCACTAACCAAAGTTTAGGGCCTAAAATGAATCACTATTTGAACACGCGTGAACGGCTGGACCGATTTCACTAATTCTTTTTTCGTTATTGTAAGGAGAAGTGTTATGCTCCAAAACACAAATCGTCGACGTCGCCCAAAAGGCGATCAAGCTTAAGTGGGACTGGGCCGGACACGTCTGCCGCATGTCAAATGAATCATGGGCCAAATCTACCACCATGTGGGTCCCAGAAAAACGTCCGTCGACATCGAGGCAGACCCAGGAGAAGAGTGCGAGACGACGCCTACAGACAGGACTGGTCCACACTAGCTCAAAACAGAGAGGAGTGGAAAGAAGAAAGGGAGGCCTTTGCCCTGCAGTGGGACAACACAGGCTCATAAATAATAATAAATTCTGGCAAATAAATATATTTCATTTCATTTCAAAAGGGTAATAATAAAATTATAAAATCTTTAATGTTCAAAAGAGCAGTAAAAATTCAAATAGCAATAGCCTCCACACTAGGATTCCCTGTGTCGTGGAGACTAGTCTCCTTCGTCTTACAACGTTATAACATTATAGGTAGGCATATACGCAACAAAATCGGTCGGTAAGATTTGTAAGGCGACAATAACCGAAAGTTGTTCTAAAACAAGAAATTCATCTAAACAAAAATGTTAGTGTATTAAATTTAAACGTACGTGGAGAGAGTGTGTGATGAATGAGTGAGTTAAGGTGGACTGACGGACCAAAACGGAGACAGAAAACCAGAGCAAGAGTAAAAGCATTCTTTTCCATCATCACGAAAATTTCTGTCGGGTAGAGGTGGGCGCCCCGACCAAAAAAAAGTCGGCGGCGCGCGGCGGCGCGCCTAGAGTAATTGGTCGGCGCGGGTTATTTAAAAAGAAAATTGAAGCTTTTGGATTAAGTGTTAAATTTTAAAGCTAATTCTAAAGGTAGAAATTAGAATTAAAATCAAGAAAATACATAATTTAATGTTTTTACAATATTTATGAATGAAAATTGTGACGCGTGTAGAGCACAACCGCGATCTTTTAGCTTTCAAAACGAAATAAGAATCAATTTCTTTAAAAAGTGTCCTGAAATTCTGGAATCTAAAAGTGATGCCACTACAAAATTTTTGGTCTAATTCTATTTTTAAAGCGTTTTCATAATGATAACGCTTTAAAAATAGAATTTGACCAAAAAGAAAGAGTTATAATAACTCTTTCTTCGTTTGAGATCGCCTCAGTCGGCGCTATTTTTCAAATACTCGGCGGCGGCGATCGGCGCGCAGCATGCGACCACCTTTATGTTGGGGTGATGAGAGATAAGGACGTGGGCTGCATCCTTAGCTGTCACATCCCCAACCCGTTTGTATTTTTAACCCAAGACGCAAAAAGAGGGATATTATAAGTTTGACCGCTATATGTGTGTGTCTGTCTGTGTCATCGTAGCTCTTAAACGGGTGAACCGATTTGTGCGGTTTTTTTTATTTGAACGCAGATTTTCTATCAAATCAGCCGTTTGAAGATTATCAGCTCTTTTCTTGTTGATGAATAAATGTGAGCGTCTTCCACAGGTCTGATCGATTAATAATTTGGTATTCTGTTACTTTAATGATATGAAGAACATAGTAACCTTGAACTGATGCTGCAGCATCACCTGGAATTTGCAGGATACCCAGCTCCATTACCAACTTACAGCACAGATATTGCGTGTTTGGGCTCATTGGAAGGGTCTTAATGAAAAGGTGATAATAGATGACGAACAGATAATTTATGATAGAGTTGGAAAGAGAAATGAGGAAATGTTAGTGTCGGGTGTAGTTTAAATTTTAGTATAATTACACTTATTAGGTGTAAGTAGGAAAAATCTTTCTTTCTAAAACGTGGTGAATTACTTTCGATATGCGTCGGTTATCGTTCGTAATCGTGTCAGTAGATATATCTTATTGGCAATTCGAACAAATTCTTTAGTAGGAAAGTATAGGTACTCTTTTGTGAAACCACTGAAAAGCCAGCGAATGCAAAAGTTGAAGAAAAGTAAAGCGATCTGTATACGAGTAGCGGCGCACAAAGAGGAGTTGTAGCGAGTTTAAATCAAACATTTATAGGAATACCGCATCAAACGCTCATAAAACATACAACGCTTGGTTTCAGGAACACTGAAATTTGATGAATTTCTCCCATATTCGATTTTATTTAGAATAATAAAAAAAATGGCTAAATACATATTTTCCAAGTTGGTAAGTGGTATTTCCACGTAAAGGGTAATTTGTACCAGTTCTCTTCAAAGCAAAATTCTCGGTACCTATACACCTACTCAATATTTCTAATTTAATAATGCTGTGTATGGAAATTACAATAAAATTACTGGAACCGATCGTCATTGCGTTAGTATTCCACGAAGAGAACTCATCATCGGTGTCCAACAATTCGCCCACAGGGGAATAGGAAAGTTGAAATTAGATAGCGTATTGTCAATTAACTATGCAATGCATTTCAATACTGCGAGGTTAGCAGATGGGTAGAGAATCTAATACTGTTTGTCATTACGTATAAAACAAATATAGGGTAAGTAGGTATGTAGGTAGGTAGGTAGTTAGGGTAGGTAGGAAGGTAGAGGTAACGAAAACGCTTTACGCCTTTTTCCGATAAGAGTAAGCAGAAGCAACCGACAGCTGAACGTCTTAAGGTCTTCGCTCATTATAGCAGCACGTCTCCGACACGACAAATATCTTGTCAATCAAGTTAGAATTTTAAGTCAAATGCATTAAAGTCTATTTTACGATGGCTATACAAAATAGTGGACGGCTCGCCAGCAGTGAGCGGCCCGCGAGCCGTCACACGGCGCGCCGACAGCACGCTTCAAGCGAGGAGCCCGCTCGCCGGCTCGTCGCTGTCCACGCGGTGACGCCTCGCCGTCCGCGCGGTGACGCCTCGCTGGCCGCACGGTGACGCCTTGCTTGTGAATAAACAACAAGCTGTTACCTCACCGGTGGCGTGCCGGCAGCGAGCGGTCGCCTTGCTTACGGCGCGTTGGCGACAAGCAGTCGCCTTGCTTGCGGCGCGTTGACGACTAGATTTTTCGAGGCGGTGCCGGAGTGGTGCTGTTATAATGGGCGATGACCTTTATGATACGATTCTTACTCCTAGCTATAAAAACTGTCCATCTACATTGTAACAACGCACCAAAAATAGACGAACCTTTTTAGTCCTAAATGTAGTAAGAAGACGGCCTTGAAGTGGTGCTTTTGAATCTAAAATAGACTTCGATAGAATTGTTGGCATTCTGTTTGTTTATGTATAATCATCTTTATAAGCTCAACCTTCCACGCTAATCTACCTGGCAGTCGACGGATTAGCAACATAAATATTGAGCAAATAATACTGAGTTCTGCTCGTTCTAAGGGGAAACATACGTAAATATAAAAGCAAGCTAGTTTATTTTAAAATATCTGAACATATAGGTAAACATAAATTCACGTGAACGGGTAGGTACTAATTTGCATGCCTTTCTAATTACAAACATGTACAGATTGTATTTCCTGATAAATCAGGTTTAAATAACCATTCATAAATTACTACGATAAATGAATTATTATATCTGGAAACGTGCACACGCGAAGTATAAATAAAGGAGGGAAATGTGACGTAATTTAATATGGTAATTACGCAAATCTCGTTCCTTACACTGAGTTAATGAAAAGAAAAATTAAAAGGAACCATTCCTTGCCATTGCAAATTAGACTTTATTCACATTATTTATAACACTTTTTCAGCCTTTTGCCTGGCTGCGCGGCCTTTTGTCTTGTTTGCCTATGAACGTAGTCGCAGAATTGAAAGCTAGTTTGCAAATGCACGATCATTATCATTTTGCATCATAAGTTTCTTGTAACCGGACTTTCGCAACCAGTCTAAGGAAACATGCGGTAATTTCAGTAAATACAAGGTTGGTTTTCTATATTTAAACATGATAAGTCATTTATTTAGGAGCTCGTGGCTAAGTAATAACATCCGCACGGGTCAATCCATCAGGTTAAGCTACGCTTGCCGGGGTTGGTCTGTGGATGGGTGACCATCTTTACATACCGAGACTCCTCCGTGCCTCGGAAAGCACGTTATGCCGTCGATCCCGGCTGTCTGACTCTGAAGTCTGACTACCAGTCTTTCCAAGAGGTATCGTATAATCCAGTAACTGGGTTGTGGAGGTCAGATAGGCAGTAGCTCCATGTAAAATACTAGTATTCAGCTGCATCTTCGAAAGACCTGTGCTAACTGCGTGGTGCTCGAAAACAATATCCCAAAAAATCAGCACGGTGCAATTTTTTTTCGACCTTGTTATACGCGATTTTTGTGTCTATGGCCAGTCACCGTAGACACAAAAATCACGTAAGGTCGAAAACAAATTGTTTTGGTCGTAAAACAAAACAAAAAAACGAGCGAGCCTTACAGTAGTCGTATAATGATGTGTAACATTTGACATCTCAACATTAAGTCAAGGTCGTTTCTGATGGCCAACTCTAGCATCGCGCGCGCTCATTTTTCAAATAAAATAGCGCGCGATTCCCCGGCTTCCTGTCACACACTTCCGTCCCTTTTCACGAAATCTCTCCCACAGATTTGATTATTTAGATTGCAGTAAAGCGAGATGAAAAATGCTACACATCAACAGATATTTCATGATTTTTTTTGGGGTTAATGACTCTAGGTACTTTATTTACTTGAAGTAGGTATGAGTTTAGAACGTGGCAAAACGTAACGTTAACTTTGGCACGATAAATATTTTCCAGGTTACACCTACTTTTATTATTATATAACGGGTAACCTAACCGGCATAGATGATACTCAATACATCTCAAAAACTATCTGAATAGAAAACCCACGATATAGGTAAGATCAAAACTTCGATGAAAACTTCACGTCAATCAGATAAGCTGTCTTGCATAAAACGGGGAAAAACAAACAAAACAACCGTATTATACAACGTATTATGTTGTATAATATGTTGAATAGTTGCCAACAACTCTTGCTTTAATAACGTATGAATCATTCGCGTATGATTCTTATTTAGAGTTGAGGATCTCCCGCGACTTGGATAGCGTTAAGAATAGGCTTATCCGATTATTATATATTATAACTATTATATCGCAGATATGATTTGCACACAAAATACATAAGGAATACGTGCATGTTTACCGTAGAGATAGGCTGTCGCGGATAACCATGGGGGTCAAGAGTCTACTAATTTACAAACGTCACAATGGTCTCTCGATGGTGAGTTTTTGACAGATTCGCCATTCAAAAAAATTTGTCAAAAACTCACCATCGAGAGACCATTGTGACGTTTGTAAACTCAAACTCAAACTCAAAGCATTTATTTCAAATAAACCAATTACAGGCACTTTTGAATTGTCAAGGGGTCGGTCAGTCAGAAAAAATGAAGCTAGATGCCCATTCCAAAGCGTAGTAGGTACCTATGGAGAAGAACGGGCAAGAAACTCCACGGACACTCTTTTAAATAAAAATTTGGTTACAAAATATTGTTTACATCATTCATGTTGAACTTATACATGTGAGAACGATGCAAAACGTTAAAAGCGTCCGTAATAAAAGATAAAAACAAAAATAAAACAATTAAAAAATTAAATCAAATTAAAATAAGCCATGGCAGCTATGAGATGACCAGTCACAACTGACGGCGCCCGTTCACGAACATGACGCATGGATTAGCACCATTCAGCTCAACCATTTTGAAGGGAGCTAAATGATCCAACACACACGCCACCGTCAGCGTGACATTAGAGTGAGCATGACATACTCTCAGCCGCCAGGGCACATTCAAGTCAATGAAAGACATACCCAGTACCTAAATGGTAGCTTTATATAATGGTAAATTAGTAGACTTGGCCCTCAGCATTGTGGTTCTGCTTCGTGCATGCCATAACTTAACCCAGTTAACCCCTGAGTTTGTTTCGTCATTTTTTCTCACAGATAGGAAATGTTGACTCCATTTTGCTTTTTTTTTAATATGATACGTGTATAAGTGATTTAGATATCCTATTAACAGAATAAATGGTCACAGCATAATGCTTACGATGACCGATTTGTATGAATCTGGTGCTTACTTACCAGTTATTATTTTTAACTAAGTAAACATAGTTTCTATCAGTTAGGTACCTTGTTTCCGACTAATTTATTAGCACGGAATAAAACAACGAACTCTTCCATCACAAGGTTTCCGTCCTTGAGCAAAATAAACGCGACCGTGACGCAAAAGGAAACCTATAGTAATTTACATACCCTTACGATTGCAAATACAGGCGTCATCGTTATGCAAAAAAGCTTTTGAGCACTCCAACAGCAACTCTGTAGGATATATCTACAGGGCGTTGTATACTTACTTACTTGTCAGTCATCATTTCCTTTTATTCTCAAAGTTGGCAACGTCGCAAAAAGCTGTCGATTTTTTACCTGTTTTGATTAATATGGCAATATTACTGTATAGAAATATGAAATATAACTAACTAGGGAACTAGAATATTAATAATGAATTGCAATTAAAACACTTATTTTGATGTTGTAACCGTTTTAGCTGTAAAAAGGCATTTGAAAAGTTTACAAATACTTTTTTACATCTAAAACTAAATATTCGGTGTTACGATATTAATTATTGCATTTCATAATCAATATTTTAGTTTACTAGTTAGCCATATTTTATATTTTCATACAGTAATATTGCCAAATTAATGAAAACAGCGAAATATTTGACATCTATTTGCGACGTTTTGCCCACTTTCAGAATGCACGATCTTAACACAAAAAGAACATTTTCTCGTCGAAACTGGTTAAGGTTGGCAAAGAAAGTAAATTACTTATACCGTTTTATAATTCATGTCACGTTGTCTTGTGGTTTTAAGGTGCAACTAGTCGCGGGCTCGAACTCAATGGTGGGCCTGGCCAAAAACCACACGGTCTCACCTGGCATCGTGTCCGACAGAGATAGTATCAGTGATAAGCAGTTAGAAGCTGATCTACATGGACAACGTATAGTTCGCACGCACAGAAACACCGTACCGACCAATTTTAGTAAAACGAGCGCGTCAAAAATTACGAAAAGGCCTTTGGAAAAAAGGTTTTTCTGAAATAACCACTGCATAAATCAATTACAAATAAAATTTATTGAAATCTTCGTTAATTTTTCTGTGTCGGTACGGATTTTGTTTTCGAGATTTCACACTTCTTGTATTACTTATTTACGCCCAAAGTTGCGTTAAAATTAGCAAGAAAAACGAATCTTTGTTGGCTCATAACTTTTTAATGGCTTTTTATTTTACTATTCTGCTTCCGTACAGACAATTTTAATAATGAGACCTAACGATATCATGTTTAACTTTGAATGTACGATGTCAAATAGTGGAGTAAAACCCCTCCGAAGTTTGTATGGAAAAAATATCAAATTGTTTCACCTTAATCAAGGCGAAAGTTTAGGGGAAGCGTTAATCTACTAATGTTAGGTTAAGGAAGTTCGTAAAGTCCTGAGCTCGTATTCAATGGGATTTACTCTTTGTTTCAGATCCTTTTACGTATATAATATACAGGGTGTTCAATAAAGAAAAGATAACCTTGAAATAGCATTATGGATCTTACGATCGTTCTAAAAGTTAATCTAAGATTAGGTACGTAAGATTTTTAACAAACTTATTTTGCACCACGAGCACAAATGAATGAATTCCATCAGTTATTTGTTGTTATAATATTGTACGTTGACTATGGCGACAGAGAGGCAGTAAATATAGTGACTAGAATTGCACAATGCACAGTATTAAAAAAAAAAATTACCACATCACTATGCTCTTGACCTTCATCTCACCTTAGGTAAGTGATGACCAGGCTGAAGGTGGAAGCGAGCTTCAGCCGGAATCCTCCACCACAGAGGAACTGACGATGAAGGAAAACATCGTGAGGCAGTGAAGGAAAACATTGTGAGGAAACCGGCATGTCTTAGAACCAAAAATTCGAAGACATGTGACATTTACCAACTCGCACTGGGCCCGCGTGGTAGATTCCAGCCCACTCCCTCTCACAGAGAGGAGGCCTGTGTCCCAGCAGTGGGAACATTAATAGGCTGATTATGGTTATGGTATGGAGAAACTGGCTATCTTACCTCTAATTGCAACGATGCTGTTATGGCGACAGACTTTACCTAAGATGTGACTAGAATTAGCTAGCTAGCTAGGCAGACTTAGAATAAACCCTACCACTAACCAAACCGAGCAGAAAATTGTGCCCCGCTGGAAATCTAAAAAAAAAAACATTGCAATCGCCTTGAAGAAAAAACAAAATCTCATAATGATGCTGATTAACGCCTAATTTATGTCATCAAATGTTTTGGCACGAAACTCTGCTCAACCCCACCGCGTATAACAAGTATGTTATTATGCATGGTAAGTTAATGGCAACTTGCTGACGAGAATATAAAATGACTTGGCCGACTTGAAATTTATGAGGCTCTTGCTGAAAAACTACGAGAAAAATTTAAAAATATAATTGTGTTCCGTAGCTCTCTTGAAACCGAATAGTTTTGTAAACTAATAAACCAGTTCCATTTTGTATTTTTCAAATTCAACATTGGCAAACTGCTGAGATTTGTGAACAAAAGTTTGCTTGAAATGTTTTTTATATGAAAGTACTTACTGCATTCGAGAAGTAAAAAACTTTTTTACAAAAACTTTACAAAAAAATTTTTTTTCCTCTTTGTACTTGTGGTTTTGAGATATTCTCCCTTTTACACCACACCCGTAGCTTGCACACTTGTACGTATTAGTCCATATCTTGAAAACTGCTGAGCCGTTTTTGATGAAACTTGCATTGTTCCCTAAGTTGAAGTAAATATATAAGCCAATAAAAAAGAAATGTCTGATGGCGGTTAAAAATGAATTGCATATTGGCAAAGACAAATAGGTAGGAACTCAATATCTTCTTTATTCTATATTCCTCCAGGTTTTAAATAAGTATTTTCGTAGAGAAAGATGCCGAATAATGAATGTCTTTGGTTCACTCTAGGAACCTCGTAGAACCCTTGGGTGCAAAAGTTTGAGAAAGAAAAACGAGAATCTTTAATCAGCTTTTTTGCAATGGATGTTTTATGGACTGTTAAATCTTTTTTGCATTGGATGTTTTATAGACCGTAAAGACTGTAAAATCTTACCAAAAGAAACTCCGTTTGCCTATCAATTTCAATTATTTTTATATCTAATTTTAACCCGTAAACATTATATTCATAGTTCATTCATTATTCTCCTCATTAAATCACAACTGAACCCTATTATCAAAACGACGCACTAGTCTCCGTTTCACGTCGCGACGTCGTATTATTTCAAATTCTGTAAATCCTTCACCACGCGCAAAGTACCAAGGTTCGGTGCTCGTCTCGTTAACTAACAACTGGTGGAAAATTACCAGTTGAGCCGGCTCGTGGCGGAGGCACGAACAACCACCATCATTGCCCATTAACCCCATAATACGTTAAATATGCTAAGGAGCTCGCATTCACGAATAATAGTGGCTGAAATCTTCGCAAACTTCGCGTCACTCCACCGTATGTTTGGTACTTTGCTAATTATGTAGTCTGACGTCATGAGATTCAGATGTGGTCGCGTTGAATTAAGTTTTATTTTAAGCTGTGGTTTTTACTTGCTCTGTGTTTGTCGGAGATCTACCTTTTTTTTGCTAATTATTTTCGTAATTATTATTTACTATAAAAAGTAATCTGCAATGCTACTTAGTACAATTTTACTTAATGCTCTTTAGTAAATTTTCGATTTCTTTCGTGTGGCTTTTCTCAAAAATCGATCAATCTGACTAGCCTTTTTCTATGTTGGGGTCTAGTCTAAATGGATGCAGCTGAATACCAGTATTTTACATGGAGCGACTGCATATCTGACCTCCTCTGACACCACCCCTTGGTAAGACTGGTGTCAGACTTTCGGGATTCTGACAACTCGTAACGACTGTGAAAGATCCACGAATGACAACCTGGACCAACGGCTTAACATGCTTTCCGAGGCACAGAGGAGTCTCCGTATGTAGAGATGGTCACCCATCCACTGACCAACCCCGGCAAGCGTAGATTAACCTGATGAATCGACCCATGCGGTTGTTATTACTTAGCCACGAGGTGCTTGAGCTCGTGTGGCTTTTCTATTTTATAATAAACTAGCTTTTACCCGCGGCTTCGCCCGCGTGGATGTCGCAAAATATCCCACGGGAACGTTCTACCAGGAATACATACCTAATAGCCAAGGAAAAGATCATTGACTAACTTTCAGCGGACGCAGTGGTAGGCTACTACTGCGCCCGCGTGGTCAACCATAATTATTTTGTTACGCGTAATTTTGAAACTGTGATATCTCTTAAACTATTCATTTAAATGATGTGATGTAAAGGCATATTTTAATCGAAATTGAATGCCCAATTTAAATAACCTATTTAATTGGATAAGGATTAATAAGATACCGGTCAAAATAGCTTCGGAAATAACAATGAAAATTTTATACAATTTTGAAAGACAAAAATGGTTATTGTGGGTCACCCTTAAAAGATAGACATATGCCATCTCGGACTTGTTTGTTGCAATTTTTAAGATATACAATACTCTAGAACATAAATTTGATTTATCTCTCACGACTTACGCAGCGCACGCCAGTAAAGCTCCCAGTCGGCATGATTTTTTCCGACATCTTCAACAATAATCGTCATATTTCAGCCAATTATCACAAAACCTTAATGAATTATACACTAAAACCTTCCACATGAATCACTCCGTCCAATGGTGAAAACCGTTTGAAAATCCGTTCGGCAGTTTTTGAGTTTATCGCGTTCAGACAGACAGACAGACAGACAGACAGACGCGGCGGGCGACTTTGTTTTATAATATGTAAGGAAACTTTTCACTTGAGCTAATTGAATAAAAAAGCATAAAAAGCGACACTGCATGAAGGTGACATTAAATGCTGCCACTCGCTTCGGTTCGCTTCATCCGATTGCCGATTGTCCAATCAATTGAACCCGTTTCCAACAGCCGCTGTAATGTGGGGCCAAAATAAAAAGCCTTATTTATTTGATCGATTGACAGATTTAGTGAAAGGTGACACATACGTAGTGCCTACATGCATTATGAGACGAGCTGTAATACAGATTGATGATCGTAACACTGCCTGAAATATCGCTCCACTTTGTCAGGCGCATGGAGTACTGCGCGTGTCCAAAATCCGGGCATGCGGGATTTAATATTACTATCCACTTACACGGATCGTGATCAACCTTTAAAGGGCATTTTATCCTCTCATGATGCCACAATTAAACGATAGGCACGTCTGTAACCTTTGCTTAACTTTTGCTGTACGTGAGTAACGCCTTTCTGTTATGCGTCGGTTCAATGAGCAGCGAATCTGGCAGGTTTCATCACTTGCACAGCTATCTTGGAGATGAATTGAATAGAGCTTACTAAAGCTTATTGTAGGGGCGTTTTATCACAGATAAATCTGCAATTGAATGGATATTTCAGCTCTTGAGCTATTGCATAGAGTTAGTGCGAAAGTATTCTCATCTTATTTTAAATTTATATTCCACAGACGTGGCTATTAACCGATGATAGTGTAGATAACTCAATAAGTTCAATTGGATTAAAATGTGGAGTTATTCTGCTCGGTGTGCTTGGCAATATTCAAGGAGTGCTATTATTTGACCCACTTTGCACATCATATGAGTGTGGCGCGGTGAAAACTATTTTTTATTCACATTTCTACATTTTCTTTCTTATCTGTTATTGTTTTTATTTGCTGTGTAGACTGAACTCAAAAGAGACTTCTTTATTCAATTTCGTATAAGTAATTTACAGTAGACGAAAGGAATGACACAGAATTTCAGTTGTAGTATGTTTCAGGTGTTGTATTTGTATTATTAACTAAAGAAAAGTGTTGTCATTGATTTTCTTCATAAAATTATATTTTTGGTCTCTGTTCAAACTTTAAATTATAATTATACACCCACAACTTGACTTTGCTAACTCTAACCCTGAAAACATAAAAATGACTAACGAAGTCAACAAAACAAATTAGTTCCAGGGAAAGAATAAAGCGTTAGTTAAATACGCCTCCACCACCTTATGGTAGCCACACACGTTACGATTTGCTTGCGCAAATTTAGGCTTGCGCAAGCAAATCGTTACGTGTGTGGGAAGAAATTTGCGCAAATTTCTAGGCTTGTGTGATTTTAAATTTTCGATTCCAAGCTTGTGCGTTTGCGCAAATTTGCTTGAGCGTGTGTTCAAATTTCAGTAGATTTCTTTTATCAAATGCGATAAACTCAAAACCTACCGAACGGATTTTCATACGGTTTTCACATATGGACGGAGTGATTCATGAGAAAGTTTTATTGGCTGAAATATGACGATGAAGACAATTGAAGGTGTCGAAAAAAATCTTGTCGTCTGGGAGCTTTACTGGCATGCGCCGGGTACAATTCGGTAGTTGATCACAGGTGGCAACTGCAGGCGACGTGTCGCCGCGACAGGACTGGTTTCTATGTATTTTTAAGAAGGCGACGTGCTGACGTGTCGCTAGCATCGGAAGGTACTTCATAGAAATTCATTGAAATCAGTCGTATCGCGGCGCACATGGTTCGGTTTATTGTACCTACGTATATATTTTTTTGTAGCGATTTTTGGTGACCACACACGTAACGATTTGCTTGCGCAAACTTAGGCTTGCGCAAGCAAATCGTTACGTGTGTGGGAAGTTTGCGCAAATTTCTAGGCTTGTGTGATTTTCAATTTTCGATTCCAAGCTTGTGCAAATTTGAGTTTGCGCGCTTGAGCGTGTGTGGTGTGTGTGTTCCAATTTCAGTAGTTTTTTGAAGCAAAAACTTCTTTGGCGGCGTTGTGCACTTTTTTTGGGATGGGTAAAAAATGTTAAACTTGCGTCAGGACACGTAACCTGATCGAAAATTCGTAAGACGGAGGGAGAGTAGAATTTGTTAGTAACCTAACAAAAAGTACTAGGCTTGCATGAATTCAAGATAGTATTTCAATCATTAGACGTTGTGCACAATATCTGAGCAGAAACCTAACAAAAAGTACTAGGCATACATGAATTCACGATAGTATTCAATCATTATGTTATGCTACTAATAGGATTTGGATGAGGCAGATAGATAGTTTATTACCTACATAATATTATAGGATACTGTTTTCACTTCCATCGGCAGTCCCCAAAGACTGCCCCTCATGTTTTTTTTTATCAACAATCGAGCTACCCATTGCTCTCGGTCCGCAAGCCCGCGCCTACGGTGGCCGGAAATCGGCTCGCAATTCCCGCGCGAGGTCGCAACATTTGTCTCTCCCTCGCGCGCTCCGCCTCCTCCAACTATTGCCAAAGCGTCATCAATTGATGCCATTACCGAGTAACACACCTGGACGGTCTCTAAACAGAAATGATATCACAAGCAAATTTGAGCCGTGTGTGGTCAATACCGGCGTCAAGCTAATTTGCGCAAGCAAATCGTAACGTGTGTGGTCAATACCGGCGTCAAGCAAGTTTGCGCAAGCCTAAGTTTGCGCAAGCAAATCGTAACGTGTGTGGCTACCATTAGGGTTAGAAAAATAAACTTTTAACACAGAATAGTTAATTACGCAAACTAACAACTTAGAGTAATAGGTAACTCTGGGCTGTGCATTATTTAGCTTTGAGTACAGTAGGGCACCAACCTCATCTTTTAGATATAGCTAGTAACTTTGAGCAAAGGACAAAGTATTATTTTTCTAGGGTCAAACTATCGTAGGTACTCATAATACGTCACAGTGTGTGCGTCATAACACTCATTTGCATGGACTAATCGCCATCTTGCCCCAAGCTAAGAGGGACTCTCTAGGGTAAAGTTATTAGTGCCCTGTCCATCTTCATTCCGCAGGCTCACTGCCCGAGACTTGGACTTGACAACCGTTTACTAACGGTCGCTTGACCATATTCCGCAATTTGAATTTGAAAAAGGAAACAGATTTTTCTTTTTTGTGTTCCAAAATGGCTTCACTAGGTATTTTAATAACTGCCAAGCTTTTTGTCGAATTGAATTACTCGATTTAAGAGATCGGATTGCGATATTTGGAGCTATTGTTTTCGGTGAAATATTGACAATATTTATTTCGTATGTAACCCTTAAATGTTCAAAAATGTTCATTGATTTCCTCAATTTGTCATTCGTCTGAAATCTGTTGTTGGTTCTAACGCTGTCCAATCTTGTTTGTGAGGCCATCTCTCATCTATTTGTCCAGACTCCAGGGAACATGACGCAGGCGACATCAATCAACTTGACATATTTAAAAAATTATCATTATTAAGATAAATATTCAAAGCAAAGTAGGTTAATACGACGAGACCAATCTAGTAATGAAAGAAAACAGATAATAATTATCTGCTCAGAAAGTCTGCAAGTAAAAAAAGTAACCTGAGAGAATTAGGTCACCAGGATAGTGGAGGATCCACGACATTACCATTTACAATTATCTTTAAATCTTTCACCAGCCAGCTGTGGCGACTGTGGAGTGTCTCGTTTAATTAAAACCAGATACTTACGCACGGTTTGTATTTTAAATATCTTATAGTTTGTACAGGATCCAAACCATAAATATCAATATTTTACCATGTTAAATACTGGTATTCAGCTGCATAAGGTTAGACTGCCGGCCCTCAACCACAGTATAAATATGGGCAATACGGAAACTAGGCCTATTAGATAAAATAATAACCTACCCTCCATTTTTAAAAAGATCGCGTCGAGCACTTGTCACGGCGGCACACGCAACTGACAGCACTGCGACAATCGCTTGGGCTCTCGTCAGTGAGTACGTCTGTGTGAGTGTTCCGTTTCGAACGTTTACTACGTAATTTCTGTACTGTCCATATTTACACTGTGCCTCAACAGATGTAGGAAAAGGCTGGGCAGATGATGATATACCACAGCAGATGGTTCAACGTGTCTTTGACGAAATGAAATTAGCTGATCATAAACGAGGATTAAATTGGTTAGTATAAACGCCTTCTGTAGCACTGGTTTCCTTGATCCATCTTCCTACACCCTGTATAGTCTTATCTCAAGCTAATGTGGTAATAGCCTGCACATTGCGCAATCATTTCACATTGCGGTTCTCGATTTGTTTATCAATAGCAATGGCGTTGATTAGAGCATTATCATTCATTCCGAGTTCATTAATTTTCGTGGTCTACGGTTGACATTCAATGCTAAATACGGAACTATTGTGTCTAATTCAATAATAGAGTCTTTAGGTTTTAACTTGCTGCTATCAAGCTGCAAGATATCGCTGCGCTTGATTTTCAGCGCAGCTTAGCCGAGTCAGGCTCGACTTGTTGGGCCAATTCAGTGAGTGTAACATAGTTAGAAGATCTAAGCGTTTCGCGATAGAAAGAGAGGCAGCTTCTAGGTGACTATAAGTTTAGGTTATTAGCGCTGTGCTACTTGAATTGCACTTTATTGAGTCGTAGGAAGAGTCGCTTTTTATTTAAATGATTTTGCGGGGTGAACCATCTGTGTTAATCTATGGCCGAGTGAAGTTGTTGCTACCTATACAGGGTTATTTGTAAAACACCAGCAACCTCTTAAGGGGTCATTACACTCATCATTATGAACAACTTTTACTATAGGACAAAACCTGAAATCGCGAAAAAAAAATCTGCTGTTCCCTACATTTTGACAAGATATGAAAAAAACATAAAAGTAGGGAACAGCTGATTTTTTTTTCGCGATTTAAACTTTGGTCCCATAGTGAAAGTTGTTCATAATGATGAGTACAATGACCCCTTAAGAGGTTGCTGGTGTTTTACAAATAACCCTGTACATTTGAGCGGATTGATCATATCTTGTAGAACTATCACTGTAGTGGCGGTAAAATACACCTTTGGAATTTCATTCGCATTAAGAGGGTGCATCCTAAAAGTTGGCAACGTCGTAAATAGCTGTCAAATATTTACCTGTTTCGATTAATTTGGAAATAATACTGTATGGAAATAAGAAATGTGGCTAACCAATTGACTAGAATATTAATAATGAATTGCAATTATAACATTGAATTTGATGTTGTACCCGTTTTAGGTGAAAAAAAAGCAATTGGAAAGTTGCCAAATACTTTTTTTACATCTAAAACTAACTATTCGGTGTTACGATATTAGTTATTGCATTTCATAATCAATATTCTAGTTTGCTAGTTAGCCACATTTTTTATTTCCATACAGAAATATTATCAAATTAATCAAAACAGCGAAATATTTGACATCTATTTGCGACGTTGCCAACTTTCAGAATAAACACTCTTAAACTAGAAACAAATATTTAATAACAAATTGAGATAAAAGTCTCTCTAGATTCTTGTAGGTACCAATTTAACCCGACTTTACCCGACGCTTCATCTTTTCCACACTGAACAGCCGTCGTCACGTATTAGCACGCTTTAAATTCAAGTGTCCAGACCTATATCTTTGAGTACAGGTAGAAGACAGTATCGAAAGTCTATTTATGTATTGTTAACCAAAGCGGAGAAGTGTCTAGTTAATAATTATTATATTACGTTGAAGCTTAGTGGAAGGATGATAAAATAACGCAAGTCAATTGGCTGTGCCACTACCACACATCTGTTTTCACAAGTCAAAGTCAAATAATTTATTTCAAATATAGGCACAAAAAAGCTACTTTTGAACGTTAAAATTTACTAAAAATAGAATTGATTCTAGTCGCCCCTTCCAAAAGGTAGTTTCCGTATGGAGAAGAATGGGCAAGAAACTCCACTCCTCTCCGGTCTGATTGAAATGGGGCTTAAAGACTGCTTCAAACTACGTACAACTAACTAAAAACAAATTCTGCGACAAAAGTCTCTCTATTTTATCTAATAGGAATCTTTATATAATAATCTATAAATTATTTTAGGTGACAGAGCCTCATATCATACTTAGATACTTTAAAGACTAATACATAAATTAATGATTTAAAAAAATCACAAAAACACTTAATTTGGGAGCTTGGTTTTGACCATGCTTCCATATAACGTCTAATCACTACTTCAACCGCCCAAAAAGCTGCGCCAGACAATACTCGGCGCCTCATCTCTTTCGAACTGAGAGGCCGTCGCGTCGTCACGCTTTTAATTCAAGTATCTACTGGACTGCTTCGTTACTCTAAGTCCTAGAATTCCCAGGTCGTGCATAGTCATTGGGTCTTTCCATCTGGAATTTCTCAGTAGCAGCCCGGAGTCTGCATTTGTGCCCAGCTGATGGCAATAGACTCGCCCCCTATTACATGGAACTTAAACAAAACTCGAGAAATGTGGGTGTACTATAAGTACATATCTGTTTAAACCTTTGAGGATTACAGGCTTGATGTTATTTTATGTAATCTTACTAATGGATTTTGGTCGACATAACATTGAATTAAACCTAGAAACAACAAATAAAAAATTCTGAGACAAAACTCTCTCTATTTTCTAGTACAAAGCTGCAAGGCACCAATTTACCCCGACTATACCCAGCGCTTCATCTTACCCGCGCTGAGAGCCCGTCGTCACGTATTTGCGGGTGTTTAATTCACGACTGTCCGTGTCCACGGCACGGCAGGGTTAACGAGTGTACCTGTTTCTGACGGAATTCTCTTTCTTTTATATTATTTTCTGAATAGGAGAGCCAGCTGAGTGATTAAACATGCAAAGCTGGGCCAGTTTAAGTGCTAATGAACCTTGTGATTCTTGCTTTGTTTACGGATTTGCGGGTTATTTGTTGGTATACCCCAGCGGTAGTACTTGTTGAATTGAATAAATATTTTTGTTCTAGAATGCACTGTTTTATTAACATAAATAAATGCGGAGCGGAATAACACTTCATTTAATTAAGTCTCGCTGTATTTGTTATTCAATTGCAAACATGTTTTTGTTCAGTTTATACTTTTTCTTCGTAGTTTTATTTAAAACAGGAAAAGGAATACATGTATACATTACTAAAAGTACTTACGAATTCCCTTTCTCAAAGCTCCGTATCTCCTAAACAGAGAGAAAACATCGCGGTCGTCCAATTTCGCCTGATCCGTTGCGTGGGTAGGCCTGCATTAACGTTGCGGCGGGTGGCCCGACAACCTCGCCAAATGAGCCCATGCACGGAATCTTCCAGGCCCATTTACGGGCCCACACATCCTAGAAAAAGCAAAGAAAAACTGTTTCCCTTTACGTAAAAGGAAAATGCTTTGCTAAGTGCCCGTTTATTTATACCTGATCAGCTGTTTATGTGCCTTATGATCCGTGAAAGGATTTCGCGCGTCTGCGTAAATAAAAAAAGTCAAGTATTTTTAATAGCTAACTAAATGTTGTAGGGGTTATTCAAATAAATATAGCATCCTAAATAAATGCGAGAGTGGGTTTATTTGTTTGTTTACGCTTTCACGCTAAAATGGCTGAACAGGTTTGGATGGAATTTAGCATACCAAGGCCATAAGATACTTTTTATCCCGGTAGTACATTACCGTGGGATAACTTCCGACCTCCACGCGGGCGAAGTCACGGGCTAAAGCTAGTTATATTTTTAAGGATGCGTGGGCACGCTACTTTAGTACTGTAGGAACTGTAATTTATTGTACCTGGTTATGTACAATAAATTTAAAAGTTCACCGAACAAGATCGTCATTGAGTTCAACTCTATCAATCGATATTTTTTATCTATGCCTACACCTACTCGCTTTACCAATTAATTTTAGACATTGTCAGAATGGTCGACATTGAATATGCTTGCCATTTTAAGGGATAATTCATTCTGAGCTCATTGTAAAACAACGTCGCATATACCTGTCAAATACAGACTGTTTTGGCCATATGTAATATCGCTAACTAGTAAACTAGAATATTAATAATGAATTGCAATTATAACACTGAATTTGGTTTTGTAGCCGTTATAGGTGTAAAAAAGTATTTCGAAAGTTTCCAAATACATTTTATACATCTGAAACTAAATATTCGGTGTTGCGATATAACACCATCAATATTTTAGTTCACTAGTTAGTCATATTTTATATTTCCCTACAGTAATATTGCCAAATTAATCAAAACAGCGAAATATTTGACATCGATTTGCGACGTTGCAGTTGCCCACTTTCAAAATAAACGCTCGTAACACGTTCAGTGCCGGAAGTCCTCCTGGAGGGTTCACCTAGTCGCATATGGGATGGGCTCATTTTAAATGTAGGTTTTTCTTAGCGAATACTGCATTATAAATCGTGAAAACAAATTCTGATGTATATTTTAACAAGATTTATTAGTCTATGAGTTGGTTTTAAAATACAAGAATTTAAATTATTTCAAATTTTTTGTTCTCGGTTACAAATTTTATTCACTAAAAATTTTAAAGGTTGTAACTGCTTATACAAGACCCCCCAGAAAACACTATTTCACTTCGTTTTACAGTGTTTTATAACACGGTTTTAAACCTAATGCCGTTGACCGTCCCGGTTAACTTTAGCGCAAACGTAATGCCGGGAATCCTCCCGGAGGGTCCACTCACAATATATATGGCGGCAAGGCGTATGAGCTGGACGAAAATGGGTGGAGTCGAAAGTGTTAAGAAATAGAATGGAATAGATAGAGCGTCACCAGTTTTAGACCTAGAGGATAGCAAAAAGGAAAAAAATGTTGATACGTAATCGTGGGACACACGGTTGGAACAAAGTCCTTTTGCTTTGAAAAAGTGTAACATATTGACCGTTACTTCAATTTTGTGACGTAACAAAAGTGTTGTGATGGAAAATGTTACGCTTTTTTGGGTTAAACTCTCATTCGCCAAGTGTGCGAATATAACGTGCGACATTGTTCCAAAAACAATCGTTCCTTTAAAATATTTCCTATCAATATTCGAAGCTCGCTAGTGTAAGAATAATGAGTTGAACCGCGACTTTTTAATCTCCTGGGTGCGATTCAATTTCAACTACTAGATTTTATGTTTACCGTTTTCATTCGGAAAGCATTTGAGATTTAAAAAGATTGAGTAAAATATTTACTGCTATGTGCACTCAAGCTCAAATCTAAGCTTAGTGCGCTGAAATATAGCGTATTTTATTATTGGAGCCGCACACTCGCAACGTATTGTACGACTTAGATTTGGCAACAAAATGTAGCCAATATATAGTTTCTGAACCATTGTTGAGTCTGCAACTTTTTTCTTTTTCAAGTAGGTAAGGTAGGTACTTATTGACGTTTAAAGCCGCCCTCCCACGGTGCGCCATATCGCGGAAGCACGCGCACGACGCACCGTGGGAAACCTAGCGTGCGTGGTAGCGCAGACGCGCGTTGAACGCGTGCGTGGCGGTGCGTCCTCGTGCGGGCTGGTGCGCGTCCGCGATATGGCGCACCGTGGGAGTTGGCTTTTACACAGGAATAAAGTCTCCCATTTTCTATCTACGCTTCTTAATAAGGGGCTTGTGGCTAAATAATTGCAGCTGCACTGAACGATCGAAGGTTAAGCAACGCTTGCCGCGGTCGCTTCGTGGATGGGTGACCATCCATTACACATCAAGACGTGCCTCGGAAAGAACGTTTTAAGCCGTTGATCCCAGCTGTCATTCGTAGAATAGAATAGAATAGAATAGAATACTCTTTATTATGTACACCATAAAAATTACAGACATAGGTTTAGACATTTTATATAGGGTGACACAATGGGCGGTCTCGTAGATCTTTGACAGTCGTTACGGGTATTCAGAAGCTAGAATTCTGTCACCAGTTGCCTGGTTGACACGTACTATTTAACAAAAACAAATGGTAGGTACTCATATGCGATAACCGCCTTACCATCTTTATTTTCGTACTCTTGAAAAAAAAACCTACTCCAGAAACCAAACGTTTTTTTTCATCACAGAAAAAAAAATACAACTCTAGGGTATCGTATTTCCCAGTAACTGGGTTGTGGAGGTCCGATAGGCAGTCGTTCCATGTAAAAAACAGATATTCAGCTGCATCTTAGACTGGAAGCTGACCACAAAATAGTTGGGAAAAGGCAAGGCAGATTGATTTTGATAAGTGAGTCTTTCTCTGTTGACATGTGTTCATTGGTAAATTATCTAACAGAGGCAGGAGTAAGGAAGTTTGAGACAAAGATTATAATAATAATTTTCATTTCGCACACATACGAGTATAATTATATCGTATTAATTTTCTTGCCAAAATTATTTCTTCTTTTATTTTCAACCACCATTTTCTCTGCACATTCACACACCACACATAAAACGAAACACAAATTGGACAATGTGTTCACGTTTCCGTAAGCCCATGTTGCTCAGTGTAAATGGGCAGGTCTGAGCAACGTACAATGTTTTCGCCAGATATATCTGACGTCTATTCAATGTTGCCACTTTGAAAAAGAACCCATATCATCTTGCGTCTGACTGGCGGACGCGAGAAAGGCGTTTGTTTATGATGACCCTTGTCACACCATTTTTTCTGTCTGCTAACACTCATAGTAGAAACAAAACGGTTAAATATATTGCACGACTCATAATGCGAAGCATTAGTGTGCTCTACGATCGAAAAATTTTTTTTGCCCCATTTCTGTAACTGTTTTTATTGTTACACTCCTGCTAGTACACAAAACTTACTTAATTTATATACCATTGTATAGATGATTAAATGGAGATTAATACTGTACTTTTTAACAGCCATAGAAGGAACCCTATTGAGAATGGCTCTTTTATTCAAAGTAGTTTAATTATAATTAATAAAATACTAACTAAAATATAATATCTTTACCTAAATATTTCCAACCTTTGATTTGACGTCCGTAAGTTGCCTAGCAACCGCCAAGTAAATATCTTTGTAAATAGTCTTTGACATTACGACTTCATGAAAAGTGATAAATTGTTCATTTTTGTTAGAAACTATGTTTGAATGAGTGTTATGTATGAGGCGTGCACTTTTGGATTTTACAAAATATTTTTATTTTGTTTCAGATGTACGTGAAATTACAGTAAAATTAATCATCACAAGCGTAGCAGACGTGAAAAATAATAGTGCCTATATTAAAACATAATTTAATATCATTTAATTAAGTGCTAAAGTGTAACGTTCCATTATAATTAATGATATGATGAAAGATGTGTAATTAGCGAGGGAAAATCTATGAAGCGAGTGTAAAATGTGTGTGTATTTAATCAAGAGTGTATCAAAGTGCTAAATCTAGAGTGTAATGTTAGATAGTAGGGTGTAGTTCTGTGTGAGTGTGTGTGAAAGAGAGGGAAGATGTTGCCGGTGCCTCAGGATCGTATGTCTGGTCGGCGCAGCAGTTCCATCGTCAGTCGGACGCTGCTCGGGCGCCGGGCCTCAGTCTACGCCACCGGCAACCACCAGGATCCTGCCAAGGTAAAAATAACAATCTATTTTTATTTTAGTTTTGTTAATATAAGGATAATATAGGTATAGACGCCAGCACATCAACCTACTCCAATCTGTCAAATTTTCCCAATCAACATTGATTTTTATTCTATAGTGATAAAGTTGAAAATCTATTAAAGAAATTTGACAGACTGTAGTAACTTGATGTGTCTGTAAAAGACCTGTCAATGTGTCGAACACAAAATTTTTGCAACGTTAAATGACTTTTAAAATACACAAGTAAATGTAAATAATAAATGGCCCAAGTGGACTAGAAATCTTTGAAGATGGGATTCAGCTAAAGCTGAATAAGCTAAAGCTGAATCCCACCCAATTTAGCTAAAGCTGAATCCCACTTTCAAAGATTTCTAGTCTTTATGTTATACACGTGTGCTTTTGTTATTAAGGTACTTCGATCTTTCAAAAACTCAATTAAACTACAACAAAGTTATATCAAAACCCACCAATTCAAATAAGCCTTATCAAAATTTACTCTAATCTTGAATTTAGCGTTCCTTATTAACTAACACTAACAACTAATATGAGCGCTCATAGTTTTGTTATCTTCACAATACCGCCGTTTGTGTGAACAATAGCAGGCACCCGCATAATTCAGAATCGTGAGGGTAGTTTGAGAAACGCGGTGTAAGTACAGTCAGTATAAAGGCACAAATATTCATCTTTAACTTAAAAGAGTGTAGTAAGAAACTTGAGGTTTAGTCTAGGAATGACTAATTCGCGAAATGCCTACAGAGTCTATAATTGACCAATTCTTGGAATGTACAATTCTATTAATGACTGATTCTACAAATGACCGATTCTTAAATTGACTGATTCTATAAATGACCGATTCTACAATTGACTGATTTTTTATATTATATGAACTGACAGTAGTACTTTGATTAGGAATTAATTATCTAGTTAATAAAATGCAATGGGTATGGCGAATCATTTATTTCAAACAGTATTCATTAGAATTAAAGAATAACGTAAACATCATATTTATTATCTAAATACAAAAAACTTTTTACAAAAAAAAAACAACCAATTTCCAAAACTACTTACTACTTAATTTTTTTTTCTTATCTGCTATTAGCAACAAAATATTATAAAAATGTTTGTCGCAACTATGATACGGATTCGGGAAAAATACGTATTCTTGAAGCTAACTCAAAAACTATCTAAGCAAAGGTAATAAAATTTATATGGGACCACCTTGGGACCATACCCTTTCAAACAAAAAAACAATTTTCAAAATCGGTTCACAATTGACGGAGATATCGGTGGACATACATTTAAAAAAAACATACATGACGAACATACTCGTAATAATATAACCTCCTCCTTTTTGGAAGTCGGTTAAAAAAGGATGATACTTTATGTTCTCATAATATTGCAATATCTCGTACTACATTTTTTAGCGCAATAATAAACATTTATCAGTTAAAAAAATCAAGAATTATCATTAATAAACAATATAATAGTTGAATATAGATAATTTTCTTAAAAAAAGACTACTGATATTTCGCCATTTTGAATTTTTTGTAAAACTTTTTTGTATTTTTTGTCAAACAAAATATCACGATTTTGGCGATTTTTTCGTTGTACCTGGAAATAGGAATTCCTGATCCTTGTATCGCAGTGTTTGGCTTCTTGCCTCAACTTTTGTATAAAGTAGAAGAGACTTGGTCTTTTCGGAATCATTACATTCAATCGGTGATGCCAGCCTTCCAGTGTATTGGTGGTACGATGGCGCTGGCCTGCACAACTCAAAATGGACGGACTTATTCTGTGCCATTGCTTCTCTAAATAATTTCCAAACTGGTGCATTGAACTGACAGCTTCTATTTTTGTCAAAATGATTTGGCGACCCTCTGGAATACTAGCAGTTGGCAGCAAAGGCAAAAGAGATCTCAGATTATGTATCTTTGGAATCAGTCAATTGTAGAATCGGTCATTTATAGAATCGGTCATTTATAGAATCAGTCAATTTAAGAATCGGTCATTTGTAGAATCAGTCATTTATAGAATTATACATTCCAAGAATTGGTCAATTATAGACTCTGTAGGCATTTCGCGAATTAGTCATTCCTAGACTAAACCAAACTTGACTACTAAGTACACTCACAACATTGTTTAAAAGTATTCGCGAGTGAACTCACTCACTCTAAGTCACTTGTCTCTTTGTTCGACTGTACTATTCATAGAGTATTTATTCGATCATTGGCTTCTTCTTTGTAAAATACTGGTATTCAGCTGCATCCAGTTAGACTGGAAGCCGACCCAAACATAGTTGGGTAATGGCTAGGCTAATTGATTTTTACGCGTCGTTGTGACGGGTTTCGGTAACAGCTGAGCGGAATTTGCTTTATAAATCGTTGGTAATGCCCCAGTACCAAATTTCCGTTACATGTAGAGGTAGGTACTTATATCTACTACTATTCGTATTACCCAGTATTTGATAGCAAGAGGCGTTTGCCCCATTACAGGAAGAATAAAAACCGCTCCTGAGCTCAAGAGAAACTCTTACTGAGCAATCGTGCTCCATCCTTAGACTAGGATCGAGCACGATTGCTCAGTGAGAGTTTGTAGAAATTTCAAAATTTATCTTTGTCTAGGTTTCCTCACATTGTTTACTTCACCGTCAGTCTATGCCTGAAAAAGAAAAAGTAGCATTGAGGGTTGAGGGTTCTCACTCCCTCCCTTAACTTTCGATTCGACTTACTCGCAGTCGGCTATGTATAATTGCCTATATCTAGTTGTACGTGTATATTTGGCTACACGACTCAATTAGCTAAACGCTTATCAATCTGGATTATAGATGCGACTCAATTGCTGCGTGGGTATACATCCAAACGCACTGGATTAGAATTATCTCTTGCTAAATATATACAAGTAACGTCATGACGCTCTTAATATCTATTTATAGGAACATTCACGGCTTAAAAGATTGAGAACATACATGAAAGTACCTAAGTAAAAATGATGAATGAGTCAATCAAGTGAATATTTATGTATCGTGAACATAACAATGTATACAGTGGAAACCTCGAATAAGGCGCTTTATTCGCCAACCATCTTGCTGTACGTCCCGCCAAGGCCACGCATTGTGCACGACGCATTATTATTATTAATTGCTGCAAGTACAATGCAAATACAATGCATGACCTTGGCGGGACGTACAGTAAGATGGATGGTGAATATAAAGTTCCAAATATCTTTTTATCGGATAAGAATAACCCGATAGCATTATAAATAAACGAACCATAAATTTTCTTCGTAACTTTTTCGTATACAACTTTTATGGGCGTATCAAAGAAATGTGCTGTTCTATAGGTAGGTACCGATTTATAGGAGTGGTATGAATGATAGTGCTCGTGAAATATAAATGGTTATGAAAAGCGCTACTACTCGTCAGATTTACGAGTAAAATACACTGTTTTGGAGCCGTTAGCACATAGTTACTGTGCGTGATCTTACACAACGATTTTAAGTCTAAATGATTGATGGAATCGATGGAAATAACCCTGTTTATCGGGAATTTAGGAGCTGTTGGTTGATAGGTATAATATAAATTAAGTAACATATGTTACAGATACAGCTTTATTAGCATTTATATTGCTCTATTATATTCAAGCATATTTTCACAGAACTTTGCATAACGTGAATGCATTACGCGTCACAAATTCCATCAAACAATTTGAATGTAGTAATGGCGGCGTTATGAGCGTAGCTGGCATAGCGATACACAAACAAACACAAACACAACATGAGCTGTGTATTATTACCAGCTTGCGTACGATATTTGTTCGCGAGGTACCAACGGGTACGCTACAACGCGCGCCTCCGTTCTTCCATTCATCCGGCGAACAATGTCTTATTTCGCGAATATGCTAAATTAAAATGCTCACTACATGCTAGGGATGTATTTTTTGGGAAATTGCAGATCTCTAATGTTTTATCGAAAGACGTTTTTAGTGCAAGATTTTTAGAGATGAAGAAGATTCTGCAGCCTTCCTAATTTGGGCCATTTGTTTTCTCCGAAATACGAATTATCATCATACTAGCTTCTGCCCGCGACTTCATAATTTCAGCCGAAAGCCTGCGACGCCCGCGACTTCGTCTGCGTCAAATTTCTTGTCCCCCAAACCGCATCGCATCGCCTGCCCGCAGTATTACTTCTTTTTCGCTTAGCGTTCATTCTGACTTCTTTTTATTTTTGCTCGACTCCTAAGGGTCCTATTTATTTTCATTTATTTATTTAACAGTTATGTACACACATATAAACAGACAAGAAGAAAGGAACAGAAAAATACGTACTAAGGTGATGCTTATTTCTAAAGAAATCTCTTCCAGGATACTGCGATAGGACAGAGGATACAAAGAGATTTAGACACCGTGTGTAAGAGTAGAAGTGAAAATAAAATGCATAAAATAAAAACACTTAACTATTCACAAATTTAAATATAAACGTACAATAAGAGAATATACTTACATAAATATCACTAAAATATACTACTAATACTTAATTATTATTTGCACCGCGTGTTAGTCATAAGTGTCATAACTAAGTAGAAATTAATGTTCCTTCACTCTTCTTTTAAAAACTGCAACAGTTTGACAGTCCCTCATCTTTTAAAGTGGAGAACAGTTTGGCAGTCCCTAATGTCAGGCGGAAGTGAATTCCACAACCGAACCACGTGCACACTGAAGGAGTCGAAGTAGAAGTCGGTTGAGTTGGAAGGGGATTTATGGAGATTTCTAAGATGCGACCTGCAAGGTGCATCAGAAGGATGAAGTGATGTAGGAGAAGCGTTCCCGCAGATAGGATAGCGTTCTAATTCAGTCCTAGCGTGATCATGCTGCATTAAATAGCGTTCCTCAAGAATTAAGCTATCAAATGCAAAAATAATTTTTCAAATCCGAGTAGAAGTTCCTGAGATTAGCGCGTTCAAACAAAAAACAAACTCTTCAGCTTTATTATTAGTATAGATGTAGATATAGATATTATATAGATATCATAACGATGTTTCTGCTGTTACAACATAAATTGGTTAATCGCATTCCGTCCTCCGCAAATAATTAAATACACTGCCACTGCAACGCTTAAAATAACAAAAGGTGAGCTAAAAACTGAGCAACGTATTTTCAAAATGCGGTCTTATTTAAATAATTATACATTTCGCATAGCACAGGTAGGTATTCGCGGGAGAAATTCTATCTATGATTTCTTGCTCGAAACTAAGTCGTTTCGAGCAATAAATCATAGATAGAATTTCTCTCTCTCACATTTCCTTGTCGTTATATCAAATTAAATGGTCTCAAATTGAGTTTTTTGCATTCCAATTTTCTCGATAATACCTTTAGCGAAATCACGCAGAAGTGACACTGAGCTCGCAGCCACTTTGAAAAGGGTACGAATGCTGTGGAATTAAAATACCTGCTTACTTTGAATATAAACGATGTACCTACCTGAAAATTATGGGAGCGAGGAGGGACGGACGTTAGGGGTATTGAGAAGTAGGTACTTGAATCTACTGTGACGGTCGCGTTTAGAAAATTCTGGAGAGCTAGAAATTGCAAACTTGCTAGAAATAGGTTTTCGGTAGATGGTTAAGTTTTAGATACTTTTTGCTGGACGGGCCCTTTCAAAATACCAGCGCTGCGACATTTATTATTAAATGTCGCAGCTTCATGCTGAGATAGGAGCCTTTTGGCCTGTTCTGATTTTATTTTAATTTATTTATGTTTTTTTTAATTGTTTTTATTTATATTTATGGTTATATGTGTGTTTTAGTTTAATTTGAGATCTCCTGTACTTGTCTCGATAAATACATTTTCTTTCTTTCTGGAACTTTAGATTTTTTTAATGTAAGTTCTCATTTTTTTTTTTAATCAATGAAATCCTACCGTTTCCATTCCAATTTTATTGAAAAGTCTATTAGTTTGTTTTCGTTCGACTTAGCACTGGACTTGGCGCAGACCCTTATCATATTTTAATTTACAAATGATTCTTTACCTTGTACAAAAAAAAAACGGTTTTTCAATTATGGTATAAAAATGCACGGCCAAAAAAATGCAGCAGTCAACTCATTTGCAAGTCATGAGTGTTTTCAAAGCAAACGAGTTGAGAATTCAAACGTAAAAAATAACCTGCAGATCACCCTTAAAAATGAAAATTATATGCTTTATTTTGATAGTAAAATAAAGATGAATTCGTAATTGTTTGAAACATATGTAATTTAATCATTATAATAACAAACGCAATTCAGCAGAGGCTTATCGTTCCCTGCATCGCCCAATACAGCAAATTGATTCAGATTCGAATCATAAATTCATGACCCGCTCCCAAACGGTTCATGTTAAATTCATAGAACTAATTAAATTAAACAGTACATACAATGTCAAATAACGTTGTATTGTGATAAAAAATGGCAATGCATGTGGTGAACCGCAATGACCACCCTTAATTAATCGACACCATTACAGGGAACTTTCAACAAATACTGGAGTACATTTTATTCCCACGTGAATTTCAGCAGTGTGATTTTTCACAAAGTTTTCGTGCACTCTCGTGTGATTTTGTTAATTTGTAACAATTAAATCGTTGATGAATATGGATGAGGTGGTTTTTATGCTGCGTAGCGGTTTCGTAGCACCGTAGACCTTTCGTAGCCTGGTTTCTAAAAATGCAGACTCATTCTGTGATAGGGTATTTTGTTTAATGTTATATATATTTCTTAAAAGTATGCAAATACTAAAACGTAACGAGCTGCCAATTCATCTCTCATTCGTCTTTTCGTAACTTTTTCCAACGCTATAATATACACCATTACTAACTTACAAAGCATTTATCTCCTTTATTTCCTTTTAATAGATGAGAATAGAATCCTAACGTAATTATGCAAAATACGTCGCCGAAAAACAAAATCCCTTGTTCAATAAATCAAAGTGACAGACGCGTTATCTGAAAGATCTAAGTTTAGCCTACTTGAAAGCGTCTGTCTTTTCCACAGAGCAAAGAATTGGCTCAGCGGGAGCCTCTAGAGACGGCATTATCATCTTCCTGCCGTCGTCCCATGCTACTTCCTCGCGCTATCATTCACGACCTCTTCTTTCATATCATTCCTCATACAATCCATCCATCTTTTCTTGGGCCTTCCTCTCGCATCTCCATACACCAACATTTATATTTATTAGTCTTTTAGTAACTGGGTTGTGGGGGTCAGATAGGCAGTTGGTCCATGTAAAATACTGGTATTAAACCTCCGGTTAGACTCGAAGCCGACACCAACATAGTTAAAAAAACCCGACTACTGAAAAATCACGCTCTAAAGAGTATGAAACAAGAAAAAATTTCAGACAGAAATCAAGACATAGACGTACAAAAATGGGCAAGGTAAAGCCGTAGTCGCATGCCTGTACATGACCTACGACTGTACACCTACAAAATTATAATGCCAACGATCTCATTTGTCTAATTATGATCAGTAGTTTAGAAGATATGAGGTAACAGATGAACATAAATGAAGAGATCCGTAGGAGAACCAAGGTAACCGACATAACTCGAAGAATTGCCAAACTTAAGTGGCAAGGCACATTGCTCGTAGAACAGATGGCCGATAGGGCCGAAAGGTTCTGGAGTGGCGACCGCGTACCGGAAGACGAAGAGTTGCAAGGCCTCCCACAAGATGGACCGATGGCCTTGTGAAGGCCGCAGGGATCCGCTGGATGCGGGAAGCACAAAATCGGTCGAAGTGGCGGTGCTTGGGGGAGGCCTATGTTCAGCAGTGGACGTCTTTTGGCTGAAACGATGATGATGATGAGATGAACATATATACATACCGGTCAAAATATCATCAGGTCATAGCCCTCTTTTTTGCTTCGCCGTAGTCGGGTAAAGACTACATGATGATGACTCTTTTAGATAAGCGTCAGAAAGAGTGATGAATAGAGAAGGCAGTACTTAATAATAAAATTTGTGGCGCCGAAAGTGCGTTGAACGCACAACTTCTGTCACTCACGGCCTTCAGAGCCGTCAGTTCCTATAGGACATATTTTGTGTCGTAGTGCGAGTTACTGTCCCGTTGGTCTCGTGGTTGTAAGCGCGACTGCTGAGCGTGGGGTCCTGGGTTTGATCCCGGGTCGGGCAAAGTGTTATTGGGTTTTTCCATTAGGAATTTCCTATGTAGAAATCCGGAGTTTGGAAGTTGGCGGTGTGATACCCCCGTGTCTCGGTAAACACGTTAAGCCGTTGGTCCTGCGCCTGATCTCTCTCCGGTCGTGTCGGATTGTCGTCACATCGGACTACGAGAGTGAGGGAAGAGAGAGTGCACCTGTGTCTCCGCACACACTTGTGCACTATAATATCTCCCGCGCCTAAGGCTAGTCTCCGTTGAGATTGGCCGCCGTGGTCGGATACGGTCTGGAGGACTATATACAGGGTATTAGGGACATCCACGCGAAGCCTGTTACTATAGATTCAGTACATGATTCTGAACCAAGCTTTTTTTTTTTTTTGTGTGCGAAATCATCCAATGAGTTCTCCCGCTCTGGGCGGAGCGGAAGGGCGTGTCAGACTTTTACTGACTAAATTGACATTTTTAGACGGTTATTAAAAAAATAATCTATAAAATAGAAAAGTACAATATCTATGCGGTCAAAATGTATGGAACAGCTGATTTTTTTTCAAATAACTGGCGAAAAATTTCAACGCAGGGGGGTTCAGAATCATGTACTGAATCCATGGTATCAGTTGTCGCGTCGATGTCTCTGCCACCCTGTATAGTGCGGGTAAATGGTTTGAGGCTAGGTTTGTATGGATAGTGTTGACAATGCCGCGTCTAGCAGCGGCTACCGACGCGTCTTCGTACTCTGTGGTGTCTCATAAACTTTCAGTGTGAGGACAAGTAGGTAGTGTTTCGGAGGGTTACATTACTTGCCCGATACTTTCTCTGTTCATTGACTGGAATAAAAGACTTTTATTGGGTTTTAGATATCCTGTAATGCTTTTAGTGGATAGGAAAAGGATTTTAGTGTGTTGTTTAGTGGGATTGGGTCCGCTTCGAACTGTCTTGGATAATTCGTAAGAGTATTGCCATCTTTAATTAACCAGTAGAGCGAGATAAAGACAGTGTAGCTGTCCAACTGCTGAAGCAGTTATGTTGGTCCTGGAATGGTAATCATTTATGTTATTGTTTTATACAGATATAAATTGTGAGAATATCTACTTAATAATAAAAATCTTAAGTAGTTTGGAAAATCCAACAGTGGACGCCTCATAGCACTCATTCATAAACGAAAAAGAAATTCAAAACATAGTTTGTAACAAAAATTAACAATTTATTTAATTATTCTCATGAAGTATGTTTTGACTGCTTTTTAAAAGCTTTTATTTACCCATCAATATGGGTAAAATTTCTAACCTCGCAATCTTTACGTAATGTCAAAGACTATTTTGATATTTACTTTATCGGTAACGGAAAAGGGTCGAATTTGAAAATATTTAGATATAGATATTATATTTTAGTTAGTATTTTACTAATTATAATTAAACTACTTTGAATATAAGAGCCATTTTCAATAGGGTTTCTCCTATGGCTGAAATAAATCTATTAAAAAAAAATTGACTCAATTAATTGATTTTGTCGCACGCTACAATGTTTTCAGGTTTCATACATTGACGGACAGGATTTTTTTTAAAACCTTTTTTATTTTATTTTTTACATTTCAGCTGCATTAAGAGGGTTTACGTCGTACGGCTTTTCATACAATCTTTCAAGCCCTTATTTTTCGAAATGACTGAACCGATTTGAATGTAACTTCATACGCATATGTAGGATACAAAGGTCTAAAAACTTAGTTAAGGACATTTTCGAAAAATAGTGTTACAGCCAAATTAGGCCGATTTTTAATTTTCCATAGAAACAGAAAGGACATTGCCTAATTTTGTATGGAAGTTGGACCAAGTGCTGCCTAGAATACTCATATAGTGCATTTTGTTCCTCAGACCATCACTAACCTGTATTTCAAAGCGCATAAAAATCTATCCCAGGAGTCCAAAGAAAAACAGTCTCTTGTTTTGAATATTTTTATTGGAAAAAATTAACTTAGTAGCAACAAATGTACAAAATCAACTATTAAACAGTTATTGTGCATTCAATTATAATTGTAGTACCTAATTGTATTTTGATGTTGTAGTTGCAGTTGGACGTCGGAACCACCGGGGTAACCATACTGGCCAGTTTTATGGAGAAGGAAGGCCTCTTTATGATGAACTCCTTCTTCAAAAAACGTGAGCACAGAAAGTGGACCTGGCAGAGCCCTGTTGGGGCAACAAAAAATGAGATTGACTTCATTATGTCGACGAAGAAGCAAGTATTCAATGATGTCTCTGTGATCAACGTGGTGTAAACCGGAAGCGATCACCGCATGGTAAGAGGCACATTGAACTTAATCATCAAGCTGGAAAGATCTCGACTGATGAAGTCTATGCTCCGTCCAGCACCAATCCAAGTCCAAAACCCCGAGAGCTTTCAGCTCGAACTTCAGAATCGTTTCGAGTGCCTAGGGAGCTTCGTGGACGATTTTAACGATGGGTTCGTGGAAACTGTCCATACGGTCGGGTCCAAGATCTTTAAGACCCGTCGTAAAACAACACAGTACAGAAACAAGAAGCTCTCTGATCCTACTATTGAGCTCATGAAGGAGAGGCGCGAGATGATCCTCCAATCTTTAGACGATGCGGTCAAGTACCGGGAGCTCAATAGACGGATCTCTAAGTCCTTGAAAAGCGACCTTCACCGCTTTAGTGCAGACCGCATTAAGGACGCGATATTGGGCAGAGCCAGCTTGCAAAACTGAAGACCGATGATGGCAGGATCGTATCCGCCAAACCTGAACTATTGAGAGGTTCTATGGACAGTTATACACGTCAACCAGTAACTCCGTTACGAATGTGGCAAACAACCCAAGAGCTAGATTAACCCGACACTATACCGAAGATATCCCGGACGTCAGCTTGTACGAGATAAGGATGGCTCTAAAGCAGCTTAAAAACAACAAAGCGCCGGGTGATGACGGAGTTACGGCGGAACTCCTAAAGGCCGGTGGTAAACCCGTTCTTAAGGCCCTCGAGAAGTTGTTTGATTCCGTCATACTCGAGGGTAAAACGCCACACGCATGGAACAGAGGTGTGGTAGTACTCTTCTTTAAAAAGGTGTGTGAGTATGTCAGTCCGACTCTACGACCAGACCTCGAAACCTATCCTTCTGCAGTGAGGTGTGAGACAAGGAGACGTTATCTCTCCGAAATTATTCACCGCTGTACTGGAGGATGTCTTCAAGGTTCTGGACTGGAAAGGGCTAGGCATCAACATCAATGGCGAGTATATCACTAACCTTCGGTTTGCCGACGACATAGTTATCATGGCTGAGGCCATGGAGGACCTCAGTATAATGCTTGATGACCTCAGTAGAGCCTCCAAAAGAGTAGGTCTTAAAATGAACATGGAAAAGACAAAGGTCATGTCAAATGCCCATGTAACACCCACTTTCATAAAGATCGGAAACGCTACGCTCGAAGTTGTAGTAGTAGAGTATGTTTACCTAGGACAAACTGTCCAGCTAGGTAGGTCCAACTTCGGGAAAGAGGTCAATCGTCGAATCCGACTCGGCTGGGCAGCGTTCGGGAAGCTACGCAATATCTTCTCGTCCCACATACCACAGTGTCTCAAGACGAAAGTCTTTGACTAGTGCGTGTTGCCAGTGATGACTTATGGCACTGAAACGTGGTCGCTCACAATGGGCCTTATCAGAAGGCTAAAAGTCACCCAAAGAGCAATGAAGAAGGCTATGGATCACCAAAATGGATCACAAGTGACGTAAGACAGCAAAAAGTAGTCTTTTTTTTTTAATACGGCATCTCGCAGCTGACCACTAAAGTCCTGGCTGGTTAACCGAACTTTCCTGTGGCTGCCTTTAGCTACTACACTAAAAGTCTCCATCCAGGGGCATAAAATTAAAATTAGGCGAACGCTCGCTAAAGGCACGGGAGGGGGGGGGGGCGCGGTTGCTGGGTCCATAAGGGAGTATAGGAGGGTATTTGTAAATACTAATATATCAAAAACGTGGTTTAATGCAAGATTAGTCATTATCACAAAAACTGGATTTATTTATTTTTCCTGGGACCAATTTTTTTTTTTTAATTTTTTTATCGTTCATGTGTATGCTACAGTACCACTAGACCAACTCATATTCCTAGGCAGCACTTGGTCCAAACCTAGGCAATCTCCTTTCCAGTTATCTGCTTTTAAATAGGACATTTTGAAAATGTTCTTAACTAAGTTTTTAGACCTTGAAAAGTACAGAATGATCTCCATTTAATCATCTATACAATGGTATATAAATTAAGTAGGTTCTGTGTGCCAGCAGGAGTATAATAATAAAAACAGTTGCAGAAATGGGGCAATTTTTTTTTTCGATCGTATACCACTTTAATGGTTCGCATTATGAGTCGTGCAATTAGTTTACTGACAGACAACGCATAGTTTAAACCGTTGGATGGAGAAGCATGGAATTGCATAAGAGTTCTTTATATAATGAAGGTGAGCACTAAGGAAGATTTTTTTTTTAATTCACCCCGATTTATTTAGGGGATAAAAATTTGTATGGAAGTTCGTCTTTTTGGAGTTCGAAATAATGAAATTGGTGTTTACGCTTCTCTTTTAACTAAAAGTTAGTTAAATCCCAACTTATCCCCTGGCTCCTGAAGAAGAGAAGTTGCCGATGGGAAACTCCGTCGGGCAAACGGCTTGTAAAAAAAAACTTGAAAAACAAAAAAACAACCGACTTCCAAAAAATACACTACAAATTGAAAAATTACTTTAACTTCGGAAGTCGGTCTTTGGTTTAGAATTTTCCTTTTTTGGCACCGACTACTTTTTGAAGTCAAAGTCCAGTAATGTTTGTAAGCAATCAAACCCCGTGATTCTCTTATTTCTTGAATATCATTGTTTTGTGTATTTCATAGGAAGGGAGGAAGAGGGAACTGGAAAAAAACCACTTGTTAAAAACAAATAATCTACCCTATTTAGCAACGATAGCATCTCGGAGTTCATAACGCGTTTCCCCGAAATATCTTGTGAATAAAGCTGCGATAACCATAATCTGAAGTTATACAGAGGGTTTTTAAAACGAAAGGCATTTTTTATATTATAAATCCTTGAAGAAAAAATAGGGCTCAATATCTTCCTGCTTATTCCGTGTTTGCATTTGTTAATGCTGTGCAAACCACGCCCTTTTTATTTTGCGTCTCTCTTTGTCCTCTGTTATCTTGGGCACGTCAGAATTATATTTTAACCGACGCGGCGACGAAATAAAGTAGGAGGGTCTAAATTCGACACGTACTCGTATTTACTTTCATAGCCTTGATTCGACCCAAACTACAAGAAAATGACCCTGTTTCATTAATTCAGCCTGTATATACATATCTGATTTATAGGTTTTCCAAGTAAACATTGAAGCATAATAGTGATATTATAAAGGTTTTCTTGCTAACTAATAATAATTCATGTATATGGGTAACAGATAAACATCCAGGGATACGGAGAATTAATTTGAACCTCCATAAATAAATGATTTAAACGAAAATAGCTGTGAATATATTTCCATACATAACATAACATAACATAACATCACGCTTGTTATCCCCGAAGGGTTAGGCAGAGGTGTACCTGTAGTATGGGTCATTTCACCAGTTATGTTTAACGAAGTGCCGCGAGTTTCTTGTGGCACTCTAGTGTCACTGCCTCGGCCCGGCTAGGGTGCCGTGAGCGTTGCATTGTCACTGTCACTTGTTATTTAGGTTAGGTTAGGTTAGAACTGTGACCACACAACGCACGAGCCGAGCGAGCGTAGCGAGCGGTGCCGCGGAAGCGGCCGGCGAAGTGCCAGGGTCCGTTTAGGCACAAGAGAATGTAATGTTTTGGGAATGTGGTGTTTTACAGCGATCTAACCTCGACAATCAAACAAAATACCAAGTGACGTGACTTAGTGACAGTGACAATGACAATCCAATGCTTGCGGCACTTTAGCCGGGCCGAGGCGGTGTTACTAAGGTGCCTGTAGTGGCACTTTATCCGATAGGGATAGAGTGCCAATGGTGGCACTCTATACACTGCCTATGTTTAAATCCCATGTAATAGGGGGCGAGAAATAGGCGTATTGTCAAAGCTTTTATACGGGAAATCTGTGGGTTATCCATACCAAAAGATCGCTGGATGTCCTGCGCGTCCAGTATAATAACACCTTCAGGATGATGTTTGGGCAGCCTCGCTTCTGTAGTGCATCGGGGATATTAATTTGTGCTGTATCACACTGATGGCTTTCATACCATCATCTGCAAGAAAACTGTATCCCTGATCTGCAGAATGCGTGGTAGCTGCAATGGAATTCTGAAGACTGTAGCGGATAGGACCTCTTCTCCGTTATGAGATTCTTTGTTAAGAAGATAATTTGAATTTTTATTCTAACATTTTAATTTTAATCTTAATCGAACTGTATGGATTAAATTATCTGAATTAAATGATTTTTTTAATTATATTTTTATTTCTATACACCGGGCACGGGCTGCTACTGAGAAAATCGTGATGGATAACCCCAATGACACCATGCCCGATCTGGGAACAGAACCCAGGACCTCATGCTCAGCCAGTAGCACTTGCAACCACTAGCCCAACGAGGCATTCATATATATTAGTATATTTCTATGATACTATAATATTATTGTATCCGTTGTGTACTGGCGTGCTTTGAGGATAGAAATAGGTTACCTTTGGTTTTCAACACGGGTGTAAGAAGTGCCCATGGTTTGTATCAAATGGGCGCAGCTGTATTACTGTAGTTGGACAAACTTTCAAGTAATTTATAAGCATACCTACATATTTGAAATACAACGAAAATAATTTACATTGCCAAGATCCGATATGGCTCGCAATTCCTTCCATATCCTAAGGGCACGTCTTGCTTACCATTACCGTGCCACCCGGTCTACTCCTTACTATGCAATGGCCTCTGTAGCCCCATGCAACATGAGGTTTCAGGGGCAAGTGCAAATCTTGAGGTTCATTCGATTTATCAAGTCTGGTTAAACCACGCTGGGATCGTAGGTGCATTTAATTCATTCATTCAAGGGGTATTTTAATAGACTTTTAGCTGTAGCTCTCTTTTTGAGCATCATTGTATAAACTTTGAAAAATGGAACTGTATGCAGTTTCTGAGATGAATTGCTACTTTCTGTAGGTGTGTGCGAGTGAGAGAGAGATTATCTTTGTTCCGATTTCTTTGCCCATAGATCGACTGCTTTCATTTTTGGTCTCTTACGGGTTTTGTCGATTATTAGTTTTTAATGTGTAATTTTTTAATGAGTGCGCGTCGCAAATAAAAATACTTTACTTTCTTTTCGTGAAAGAGAGAAACAGAGACCGTCATTACGTTGTGCAACAAGCCTACATACTATCTCATACATTACATTAGAGACATGAATGAAACTAGTGGAATGAGTTTATTACATAATTCAGCGTGTCCCGCAGCCACTTGACACCGCTACCGACATTATTAAACACCCCGAATTGCCTTACACCGTTGAATAATTCATGACTATAGGAACCTTACATGATATCGCAGCTTCCGAACGTAATATTATGTATGAACTAATTAGTTATATTTCTCCTAGTCAGCTGATTTATTATGTATTTAAAGGCTAGCAGCATACATGGTCAGTTTTATCTTTAAATTCGTCTGACCTTAGAACAATGGTGGTCATTCGTGATGAAACAGTGGTTAAAGTCTTGCCTCTTATGCACAAGGTTGTGAGTTAAAATCCGGGTAAATAAAAATGTCTCGTAATCTTATACGACGTTATTTTTTGTTAATACTAAACCTCTTAAGGGGTCATTGTACTCATCATTATGAACAACTTTTACTATGGCAAAGACGCTGAAATCGCGAGAAAAAATCAGCTGTTTCCTACATTTATATTCTCATATCTCGTGAAAATGTATTGGAACAGTTGATTATTTTTTCGCGATATCAGCTTTGGTCCCATAGTGAAAGTTGTTCATAATGTTGAGTACAATGAACCCTTAAGAGGTTTAGTATAAGCAAAAAATAACGTTGTGTTAGTGGGTTTATCGCGGTGTAGCTCACCTGCGTTCGGCGCTTGTCGTGGCAACACGTCGTGTCTGGGTTCGCAACAAGTCAATCGTCATCCTGAGGATGCCTCGTTGAGAGGTGAACGCGTGTCGATTTCGCTCTTAAAGAGTCATAAAGAACCCTTACAGGGTTCTTTAAGAGCAGTTAAGCGGATTAGCTTACTAAATATACGTGATCTATTGTATTTGGTATTATTTATTATCCAAATTTGCGAAGACGGCCGGAGCGACTACGATAAGAATTGTTTCATGTATGTGCAGTATGTGCACACATTCAGTCAGACGAATCTGTCACAGGATCTGTTCAGACTAATCTCTCCATGTATGGTAGCCTTTAGAATAATTCTCCTAGTTAGCTAATTTATTACTTTCTTTCTTCGCACATGTGAAGTTACACAGACAGATTTGTTTGTTGAAACTAATGGTAAAGCTGACGTATCAAAATCTCGTTCTGAATATTAATTCGGCCTTCACATGAATTTGTAAGGCCTTATCTTTTGACAGTTAGGTAAAATACTTTGTGAACTGAATGTTATTTTTCTTGTTAGTGCGGGCCTAGACTCGGGTTGGTGTATTTTGTCTTATGAAAAAAGGTAGAGTTATAAATAAATAAAATTTATTCAAGTACATTATTAATTCTTATAATTCACATTAATTACAATCGAGGAAAATTTAATTCTAACTATAATTTAGACCTGCCTGATCTATGTTTATGAAAATCTGTGTTGGTGGTGTGTGAATGGTTTTAACTATGATGTAAATTGATGGCCTGAAATCAATTTACATCATAGTTGAAACCATGAAAAACATTTTGCTGTAAGAACAAATGTATACCTACTGCAGCTGTGGAGCATTTTTTTTTCTTGGGTGGAAAATCATCAAATGACTTCTCGGAAGGGCGTGTCAGACTCTTACTGACTAAAACCCACCCGTGTTCCTTCCCTTGCCTTGCCAGGGGCCACGGTTTCCTCTTAGGACTTCCCGCAACCCCGGTAGGCATTGGGCCTAGCGGACGCCGTCAATTTTGCTGACATCTCTTTGAGGCGCGCGTGGAATACGACGCGCCGTCGACCCGGGCCTGGTCCTTATCGGACGGCGAGCAGCCCATTGCTTTCCGTCCGCAAGCCCGCGCCTGCGGTAGCCGGAAGCTCTGGAGCATTACGATTTTGTTCCTATCTTTTTCGGAATTGACAAATAAAATTACACAATCTGTCATCCGAATACCTACACAAAGGTTTTATCGCTTTATTTTCCATTTTATGATGTGTTAAAATATGTCCAACACAATTTCAACACGCAAAAATAACTATGGCTATTTTGCGAATGCCTCATTGGTCTAGCGGTAATAAGCGCTACTGCAGAGTAGAGAGTTCAGTTCGATTCCCAGGTCGGACAAAGACATATTGGGATTTTCCATTAAGAATTTCTCAAGAACAGCACGGATTCCGGCTTCGTGCCCGGTTGATGGCAATAGGCTCGCCCCCTATTACATGGAACTTATTTGGCGAAATGTGGGTGTACTATAGGTCACCTCTGCCTTACCGTTCGGGCTAAACAGGCACGATGCTATGTTATTTTGCGGAAATCGAACCGCAAAAAAGAAATCCGTGACGTCGAATACGTAAGCCTTTTAGCCGCTGCGCTGGTATCAATGAAAGGCCTAAAGAATAAAGAAACAGTACCGCATTAGACAAAAGAAAAGATACCTATTACTTTACTAAACAAAGTAGCGAAACTTGTAAGTGACCGCTTTATTTTACGCGGCGGAATAGACGAGTATTTATAGCCGCACTTCCAAAGTGGTTTATCTCTCTTTAGTCTGGGTTTTTCATATATTTTCTAAATATATTCTCACTAGCGACCAGCCCCTATTTCGCACGGACAAAATATCGAGATTTCTTAATTATATGTTAGTTAAATATTCATGTTTTATTTACATAATCCATTCGGAATAAATTCTGTAAATGATGGTGAAAACCGCATCGAAATCCGTTGCGTTGTTTAGAAGAACAACGCGGTCCAACCATAGACACTAATGTATTGTAAAACTAGAGTTAGAAGGAGGAATGTTGCTGATTTAGGTGTCACGTTGATGGCCCTGGCAACGTACAGGCAATTGAAGGAACACGGGTAAGTTTTAGTCAGTAAGAGTCTGACACGCTCTTCCGCTCCGCCCAGAGCGGGAGAAGTTAGATGATGATTTACCACCCAAAAAAAAGGTGTCACGTTGACCCATGCTGTTATTCTGCCTTATTAAAATGTCGCCGTACATAGTCTGTTGGCCGGCTGTACAATTTATTTACTCCATTTTGTTATCTAACTCGTCTTTCATGGGGCAGAAGCCAATAGCTCAGCCAATTTGCCAATTCAGTCTTCAAAATGTAGATAAAAGTGGCAGTTTTCCAAGATGTTAGGTATTCTGTGGCCTTTTACCAAAAGTTTTTGAACCCACTACCTATATCGAAAGTTTGGCCCGAAAACTTCCCAGTTTTGGCGTTTCGACAAAAGTGAAAGTGTGACGTAAGGAAAAATGTTCTATTTAATTTTCAATTTATTTTGTTTCCTGCTCACGATCATGTTTTCCGCATTCTTTAAAAAGTAATAGGTATGTTTATATCGGAAATTCTACTTAATTATGGAAACAATATTGTGGATTGACGGGTCGCCGAAAACCTTTTTTAAATTGATTTTGTAACCTTCCCGCCCCAGGAGGGTTTTTTATACAAAAAATGTTAAATGTGAATATCGATTTATTTATAACATTCTACAGAGATCGTAAAGGTTACATTAATCCATATTTAGGACTCAAAAGGTCGGATAATTTATTACACCATCACCATTTACCATCTGGTAAATGTTTCCTGGTAACCTATAATTACCATTACCCTAATTCTTGCTATAAAAGCTATATAACCATTTATGTAATTTAGTGATAACAAAATTATTTTATAAATGTACCGTAGTAGGTACATTTATTTGGTTTAAGTTGGCTTATAATTGTACTTTTTATTGCGTAAAAATATGAGGATAAAATAGACTTTGGGAGTGTCGTCGACCTTATGGACACGGTACGACCAAGATTCAGTAAGTTTATGGAAGTCAGTGAAATAAACCGGTCTCAAATGTTCATACTAGTTTTCATCTACTGTATCTAATTCCTTTCCTAAAATAAAGTTATAACAAGGAAGACACACAATCGAACAAAGACGTACCTACCGGTTTACTTATTAAATGCTGCACGTATAAACAAGAACAGCTTATTTGTGTACGAAGCAAAAGAGATTATACAAGTCCCAACAAATAAGATTTAGTGGCACAGTACCTACAACTAACATGAGAAACATCTTTATCTAAAAGTTCGTTGTCAGACAGCGGATAGGCGGCGAGAAAGATGGTTTCCGACTTAGGACTAGCCGAGTTTAACCTAAAATTGTCGGCGAATTAGATCTAATACTAAGTTAGAAGGTTGTGGATACCGAGCTCAATTGTAGAAATGGAGATTGGATTTGTCATGGACTATTACTTACTAATAATACCTAACTTTTGGGTCTAACTACAACGGTAATTTACAAAGCCAAATAGGAAAACTATGAACAAAAAATCAGATGTGGAGGACACTACATAAAAGCATTTTGGATTTCTTACTTATTTACATATTTCAGAAATGGTAGAAGAATATGTATACATGTGTTACTCGTGTGTGTGTGTGCGTTACGTGCAATGATCAGCAACTTTCCAATACTCAACTTCAATTTGGGTATGCGAAAAAAAAAAATGGCCGTCACGGCAACACAATATGTTAAGGGGGCGTGACGGCATAAGAGAGCGTCATGCTGTCTGCCGTCACGAGTCCATCTTCCCCCAAGGCACGCCAATAGATGTTTCACATAAAAACTTGTCTGACGTTTAGGTTACAAAGTGTCAAAACTGAAAAAGAAAATGGAAGCTCATGTCATAATAATTTGACAATGATACATACATACACACGGACATAATCAACCTCTCACTTGCATCGCATAGTAAAGTGTCTGTACGTCTCCTGTGGGCGCTAAAAGCCCCGTCACCCTACTACGTCGCTTATCGATATGGGGCAGACATTACATTGTGCTGTGACAAGCGCCACCGTTCACTATGCAGCCACTAATACCTCTGCGGGAATCACTTACGAGATACAACGTCTTTTGTAGGTGTATCTCGGGTCTTTACCCTCGTATTTAGAATATATTTTTTATTTTATTAATTAAAACATTATGCACAAGTAAAAAATACTGTACATTTACAAAGGCGGACTTAATGCCTGAGGCATTTTCTACCAGTCAACCTTAGAGTGATGCAGAGACAAAACATGGCAGGTGCAATATAATTGATAGATAACTCGAAAAAGAATAAATACTAATACATAGATACACAGATGCATACATATAAACAAAATAAACTTAGTCAAGAGAAATAACGATAGGTAGAGGAGAAAACGAATCCATCAAATCAGCGCTGGGACGATTCTGCCAACTTCTTATGAATATGTTCACGTGCCTTTGCTTTAAATGATAATTGACTGGTTGCCGTCCTGAGGTTCAGAGGGGGGAGCGCATTCCAAAGAAAGACAGCCTGGACAAAGAAAGAAGAGTGAATGAAACCAGAGCGGTGAGAAGGACATCGTAGAAGACGATTGTTGGTGGAACGAAGATATAATATACTCGCGTATATCACGGGATATACATAGTTTTTAATTTTTCCATACACGTGTAGACTAGCTGTGATAGGTTAATAGAATCGAAACGAATAAAGGCTAATAGAGATGTACGAAAGACGAAGACATGCAGCGCCGACTACGAATAAATTGGGATAAAGACTGCAGACAGGCGCGCCGCGACACCAGTAGAACAATTTCCATGTCGTTTTCATAGAAATTGTTCCGCCAGAGTCGGGTCGTGCCGTCGCGTCGCTGTCTGCAGGAGCCGTCTTAAGGACAGGAAAATGATCAAACAGAAACTAAGGAAAATATGACGTACTACTAGCTAGTGATTTAATTTCATAGGTAGGATTTTTTGAAAACTAGCTCCAGGAATTTCGATGCTCAGACGGCATTATTTCGTAGCAATATCACAGGGCATGAACCCTGTCAGTCAAAATATATGACAGTTTAAAAAGATTTCATGTTTGTTGGTGGTGGTGTTTAATTGGTTTTTGGGTAACGTTTAAGTGTGGAAATTGTGACTACATTATTGTATTGGGTTCCCAACTGTAAAAACATATGTAAGTATGGAATGATAATTCTAACTAATATTATAAATGCGAAAGTGAGTTTGTTTGTTTGTTACGCTTTCACGCTAAAACGGCTGAACGGATTTGGATGAAATTTGGCACATGGGTAGACCATGACCTGGGTTAGGATATATAATACTTTTTATCTCGGTATTCTCACGGGATCAAAACTTATGCGGGTGAAACCGCGGGACGCAGCTAGTACTAAATAAATGAATACCTATAGGACAACTACTTTGTATTATGAGAGCGATTTCATACAAACACAAATACACCGCTACAAGACACATGAATAATTTTACTCCAAATAACTGTTTACTGCATCTGTCACATGTTTTTACCCAACTAGTTACGACAAACCCGAAAGTAGGGTAATGTTTTATTACAGATGCATTGTCGTGGTTTGCCTTATCTTGGCGCTTCCTTTACGAAACTTCAAGTTTAAAGCTGTCGTATTTCAGAAAGTACCGTTCTTTGGAGAATTTAAATTGCGTTGAAAAAAAAAAAGTTTGACACTATAAAAATGTTCATAATTTGTTAGTACCTATTTGTTACATTACTGAACTATGTTAGTAATAAGGAGATCAATTCATGTATTTAAGGAGGTACTTAACATAAAATTCGAAAAAGTTACTGAATTTATGAATTAAAATTTAAAATAAATAAACGAAAATAAATTAAAATAAATATGACATAAATACGAGAAAATAAATGATAAAATTAAACTACGTGTAAAATACGTAGTTAGTAAATAGTCTTGCACACAATCACTTGATACGCTTGAAGCTGTATAAGTATCATAAATAAAAACTAAACCACTTTTATTAAAGTGATTTAGTATTATTTACCGGTCAAGACGAAGGGTTCCGTATCACCGCGAAATATTAACCAAAAAATGCCGATAAAAACCCGTTACTTGTTTGGGGACCCCATTTAATTTTTACATTGATTTTATTTTTATTATTTTTTGTGAGAGCGGCAATAGAAATACATAATCTGTGAAAATTTCAACTGTACCTCTACCTATTACGGTTCATGAGATACAGCCCGCTGACAGACAGACGTACGCGCGGACAGTGGAGGCTTAGTAATAGGGTTCCGTCCCCAAAAAAGGGCCATATAGATTTTGTAACATATTCATAAGAGTACATTATGAGAATGTAGCAATAATTAATCTACGTAGCTATGTTTAACCAGTATTATCGATTATCTACACTCAATTATAGCATAAACCAATTTTAATTGGAGCTTTAATGGAAAAGTACTTCATAATCGGCAATTATAAACGATTCATTGCTAAATAATTTGGCAATACAAGTACTATAAAACAAAATAATTATGTAATTAACGAGGTCATGGGGTACCAATTCGAACAAATTATAATTAGTCTTGAAAAAAGATCATAGATGGCAGCACAGGTAACAATTATGAAATTAATAGTCACTAAAAAGCGATAAACGGAAGATTTTGGCTGAAGTAAGATTAGTAAAAATCAAAACTTCCTTGTTTAATGCTGATTTATCTATTGTAACTCATAAATCTCGTATTTTCAACAAAAAAAGATAAAACCTTTTTGTTTAGGGCTCTTTGCAATAGATGGCGTTTTACTTAATTTGTCATAACTGTAGTACATTTAGCCAGTCAATAGCCCGACTAGGGAGGTCTCATTTCTTTGTATGGGATTGGGTATCTGTACGTAGTATTATATTATCTGTGACGAGGTGAATTGATGTTTGAAAGAAGCCAATGTTAACAATATTATTTTAAACATAACCTCGTTGGTCTAGTAGTTGCAAGCGCTACTGCTGAGGATGAGGTTCTGGTTTCGATTTCAAGGTCGTGTAAAGTGTTATTGGGTTTTTCCCATGTAGAATTTCTTAGTAGCAGCCCGGAGTCTGGATGTGTGCCAGATTGATGATAATAGACTCGCGCTTTTGTTACATCGGACTTAAACATAACTGGCGAAATGTGGGTGTACTATAGGTGCACCTCTGCCTAACCCTTCGGGGAATACAGGCGTTATGTTATAAAAGAAAGAAAGAAAAAAGAAGAAAATATATTATTTTCTATAAAATTTTCAATATCCTATGCAGTGTAATTTTTCTCATATACCCATTTCTTACAAAGCTGTGAGACAGCGCTGTTCCTCCATTTATTTCGTTGTTTATTTATTTCAGATATCGGATTGACGGCATTTCTCGTCCGTTACCCTTTTTACGGCATCCACGAAACTCATATCTTCGGACCTTTTTCACATTTCGACTTTGAATGGAGTCCAAGATATTTTCTGGTGTTATGGCGTTTCTTATATCGTTATTGTGATAAAGACCGTGTCTTTATTACTAGGTTTATGATCTTATGTTATTACTTACATGTCTAGGCTTCAATGTCTACCATATTCTTCTTTTTAGGGTTCCGTACCTCATTAGGATAAAACGGAACCCTTATTGGTTCACTGCGTTGTCCGTTTGTCCGTCTGTCTGTCTATCTGTGTGTCTCTCAGTTTGTCAAGACCCTTTTTCTCAGGAACGCGTGAAGATATCAAGTTGAAGATTAATATCAAATACGTAGGTCTACGGCCCCTTGGAGCTTTTAAAAAAAATCAAGCTTTTAAGTCGACTCAATAAAAAAAATCGGGCATTTATGCGACATATTTTACAATCGCAAATAAATCAAGACTGGCTATACTATAGGGTACTTCTCATTGACCTAGAATCATGAAATTTTTCAAGAAGCAAGGTCTCATAGCACAAGTACAGGAAAAAGTCCGAAAATTGTTCACATGTATTTTAATCACATAAAAAAAAATGCGATTTCAAACTTACATTATATTTTTGCAGTTAGAGAATAGACCGTGACGCATATCGATCTATGGGAGAACATGTTTTTCAACTACAATGTTAAGTTTGTTTTTGCGATAAATTCATCCCAACTACGGAACCCTTTATTTTCCGTGGTCCAACACGCAAATGGCCGGTTTTTTGTATCGTTATACTGGTTTGTTATGATGACTATGATAAAAGCCGTAACGTGATTACACATAAATGTATAACTTTGATTTGAGAAATCGTTATGCTGTGGTAACCTTGGAGTTTTAGGACCTGCGTGGTAATTGCACACATAAAATGATAATTGATCGTAATAGGTTGTAGTGGTTACACCGTCACATACAAACTACACAGCAAAGACATGACGTCACACAAAGCCTGCATCGCGCAGTTAGAGTTTACCGCGCGAATAACATAGATAAGACTATAAATCAACTTACGGGCAGTTGCCCGCCAGACATAACAACCCGTCTGGTCGGAGGATCGTCATTTTTCTATGGTGGATGAGTGAACTTTACACCCTGTTCTGTTCACGTTCACGTTATTTAAAAGAAAAGAAAGAAAATTCATTACACATTTCACATTTTTGCATTTACGTGGTTGGAGCAGTCGAATTTTTCGAACTTATAAAGGAATGCGGATTAGCAATATCCTTCAAAGTGATTCAGATTGTGATTTATCGTGTATTACGCAATTAGGGTGCATATATATAAATTTTTCAAACCTATGTAATTATCCTACATAGCAACAGTAGCAGTAGCACTTGTTACTTCTTATTAAACAATAATCAATTCGCCTAGCCTTTTCCCATCTATGTTGGGGTCGGCTTCCCGTCTAACCGGATCCAGCTGAATACCAGTATTTTACATGGGGCGACTGCCTATCTTACCTCCACAACCCAGTATCTGAGTAATACGATAACCTTTAGTAAGACTGGTTGACAGACTTCCGGGTTTCTGACGAATCGTAACGACTGTCAAAGATCAACGAATGACAGCCAGAACCAACGGCTTAACATGCTTTCCGAAGCACGGACGAAAAAAAGATGGTCACAGTAGCTTTACCAGATGGATCGACCTGTGCGGCTGTTATTACATTGCCACGAGCTCTTCAAACCTATGAAGCAATGGATATCAAAATGAAAGGCAATGCGATCGATAGCCATTAATTTGTGTATGTTACGTTATTATCCGGCTGATTTCTGTAACCTGGTTCTAGGTTCCAAAACCTTGTCTACTTTTCATCCATTCCACCGTCACTGTTCTGCAGCCAATCCATCTGGCTTATTCATAGCTTTTCAAATCCATAGAGACGCAAGGGCTATTCGCTGCTCAAACATTTTCCACCGAATACTTTTCCAAAAGCTCTCTCAATACGTTTTTAAGTACAGAAACTGAAAGGCTATGGCAGTCACATTATTTTTAGGCATTCAGCCTACGAAGTCATTAAGTTAGACAGTCTATACAGTACATTTTCATGAATTGCCGGCTTGTACGGCGGAATGAAAAACCGGTACAGCCATTCATTTAACTTTCTGGGCTGATTGCAAAAAGTATCGAGTTTATGACAAAAGTTTACCGGACACATTACTAACTACTAATGTAGCCGATTTAAGTTAGAATTGTCGATAAATTGGTAAAGTGGTGAAAGGTCATTTTGCTTTGCGGCTATTTCATCATCATTTCTTGACATAAAAATTTTGCCATATAACCTGAATTCTAGCGCCACTTGTTTTAAATTTTTATTTTTCAGTGTAATCACGTATTTTCGAGAACGCTAATTAACCTATAATTGGCGAGTGAGTAAGTCCAAGGCTAATTAACCTTTGCGAGAAAGTCCTAAGGGGTGACCGTGGCCCCTGGCAACGTACAGGCAACTGAAGGAACACTGGTGGGTTTTAGTCAGTAAGAGTCTGACACGCCCTTCCGCTCCGCCCAGAGCGGGAGAATTTGATGATTTCTGAACCAAAAAAAAGAAGGCTAATTGTAACCTTCTCTCCTTTTCATGTGGTTAGTCACTAACAGGTGTTTTAAAGCCGCACATGGTGAAGACAATTCAGATGTCTTCACATGCCGTCGAGAAATCCAACCCCCTCCTTTGAATTGTAACCTATACATAACTATTATGATATATTGCACACAGAAGCGCTTGATTTAAAAAATATTAATAAATAACAATAGTTTGGAAAATCCAAAAGTGCACGCCTCATACTTATCACTCATTCATAAACGAAAAAGAAATTCAAAACATAGTTTAAAAATGAACAATTTATCACTTTTCATGAAGTCGTAATGTCAACGACTGACAAAGATATTTACGTTGGCAGTTGCTAGGCAACGGCACCGGATCAAGGTTGAAAATATTTAGATATTGATATTATATTTTAGTTAGTATTTTATTAATTATAATTAAACTACTATGAATAAAAGAGCCATTTTCAATAGGGTTCCTTCTACGGCTGAAACGAATGTATAAAAAAAAAATTGACTCAATTAATTGATTTTATCGCAAGCTACAATGTTTTCAGGGATCATAAATTGACGGACAGGAAATTTTTTTTCAACTATTTTGATGCTTTTTCCATTTCTGCTGCATTAAATCAATTGTTAAAAAATACAATATTCATCTCCATTTAATCATCTATACAATGGTATATAAATTAAGTAGGTTCTGTGTACTAGCAGGAGTGAAACAATAAAAACAGTTGCAGAAATGGGGCAAAAAATATTTTTCGATCGTAGAGCACACTCTAATGCGAAGCATTACGAGTCGTGCAATAGTTTGGAAAATCCAAAAGTGCACGCCTCATACTTATCACTCATTCATAAACGAAAAAGAAATTCAAAACATAGTTTAAAAATGAACAATTTATCACTTTTCATGAAGTCGTAATGTCAACGACTGACAAAGATATTTACGTTGGCAGTTGCTAGGCAACGGCACCGGATCAAGGTTGAAAATATTTAGATATTGATATTATATTTTAGTTAGTATTGCACGACTCATAATGCGAAGCATTAGAGTGTGCTCTACGATCGAAAAATATTTTTTGCCCCATTTCTGCAACTGTTTTTATTGTTACACTCCTGCTAGTACACAGAACCTACTTAATTTATATACCATTGTATAGATGATTAATTGGAGATTAATACTGTACTTTTTAATAATTGATTTAATGCAGCAGAAATGGAAAAAGCATCAAAATAGTTGAAAAAAAATTCCTGTCCGTCAATTTATGAACCCGGAAAACATTGTAGCTTGCGATAAAATCAATTAATTGAGTCAATGTTTTTTTTTATACATTCGTTTCATCCATAGAAGAAACCCTATTGAAAATGGCTCTTTTATTCAAAGTAGATTAATTATAATTAATAAAATACTAACTAAAATATACTATCAAAGAAGACACCGCGAACAAAAAATGTGTCCCTTGGATGCTTTGACATTTGACTACTGCGGTGCATGCGCGTTGCGAGGAGATTCTCATAGAGTAATGGCAGATGCGACACAGTCTGCTTCTTCTGCCTACTTGATACCTAACACAGTTTTAACTGCAGAACATTATTCTAATTTTCATTGTATTAATGATGAACATTATGTGAGATGGTTCACTTGGCAACCACGTTTGCTCATTACGATTTTTTTGCACAAATGTTATCCATTTTTCCCTTGTTTCCTGGAGCTCGGACGTGGAAATCTTAAAGGGAAAAATGCCACAAATTGTAATAATTATTTGATGACAAATAACCATAAACCATAATATAATAAAACAAACATTAATATCAGCGTTCAAAATATTAGATACTTAATATAAAAAAATTCCGCCATAAAAACAAACGGCAGCTATTTGTACCTTCACTTCACTTCTGAATGTTTTAGTCTATGGCGAATGGCGCCGTAAAATATTTTGTTCATATTTCAGTTTAAAACTTTAGAGGTATGAGGAACAGGGTGTAAAGTTCACTCATCCTCATTTGAAAAGGGAGGATCCTCCGGCCAGACGGGTGTTTGTGTCTGGCGGGCAACTGCCCGTAAGTTGATTTCGGATAGTTTTATCTATGTCGGTCGCGTGGTAAACTCTAACTGCGCGATGCAGGATCTGTGTGACGTCATGTCTTTGCTGCGTAGCTCGTATGTGGTGGTGTAACCGCTACATTATTCCTCTCCGGAGACCGGAGGTCGATATGAGAGAGATTGATATCGATGCGAGTTTAGAAATTTTACCCATATTGATGGGTAAAAAAGCAGTCAAAACATACTTCATGAAAAGTTATAAATTGTTAATTTTTATTAGAAACTATGTTTTAAATTTATTTTTCGTTTATGAATGAGAGTTATGAACTTATGAGGCGTGCACTTTTGGATTTTCCAAACTATTTTATTAATTATAATTAAACTACTATGAAAAAAAGAGCCATTTTCAATAGGGTTCCTTCTACGGCTGAAAAGAATCTATAAAAAAAAAATTGACTCAATTAATTGATTTTATCGCAAGCTACAATGTTTTCAGGGATCATAAATTGACGGACAGGAATTTTTTTTCAACTATTTTGATACTTTTTCCATTTCTGCTGCATTAAATCAATTGTTAAAAAATACAATATTAATCTCCATTTAATCATCTATACAATGGTATATAAATTAAGTAGGTTCTGTGTACTAGCTGGAGTGAAACAATAAAAACAGTTGCAGAAATGGGGCAAAAAATATTTTTCGATCGTAGAGCACACTCTAATGCGAAGCATTACGAGTCGTGCAATAACTAAATCGCTGGGAAAACTGACTGATAAGGATGTCTGGGCAGAGTGAAACTACATATCAAATTCATCCAGAAGTTTAGAGATATGAGGAATAGGGTGTTCACTCATCCTCTTTTGAAAAGTGAGGATCATCCGACCAGACGGGTGTCGTGTCTGGCGGGCAACTACCCAATGATTGATGTTGGATAGTCTTATATAATATGTCGTTCGCGAGGTAAATTCTAATTGCGCAATGGAGGATTTGTGCGACGTCAGGTCTTTTATGGGTAGTTCGCATGTTGCGACAGAAGTAAATGCAGCCACGAAGTGGAAATGTGAGTACTTTAACTATTAATTACAAGATATAAAATACCTACTAAGTTCCAACACTTAACGGCCCATAAATGCGATAATTGGATATCTCACTCCACTCCCGCATATTTATGTATTCACCGATACGATAAGAAAGGTATTGGAGATATTTCTCTAAGATCGCGAGTCGGCCATGATATCGACGCTGAGGCCCTCGTTACGCCTTCACGGCTGAACGCCCCGGATCACATGCAGATAGAAACGACTACACTTATTGATAATAATCTTATTTCATTCAACGACCAAAATACAAGTTATGTTTGGAAGATAAGACTTTAGTGTGAAATACGAAACTATTTATGAGAAATAGAGAGAAGTACTCAAAGGAGGCGCCTTTTTTTAGGAAAAACCTAAAACAGTTTTTGTTTTTCTTACTTTTAAACAATTTTTTTTAGCCAGGAATCGAACTGGAACTAAGCCAAATAATAGAAAGATAAGACTCAAATCCTGCAAAGGAATATCGTCCAATCTCAAAATCTTAACCTGTATAATAATCAAGAGCTTGCAACTTTTACAAACAAGATTAAACATTCGGAAGCAGATGGAGATAGAGAAAGCAATTAAAACTAAATTGAAAATAAAGAAAACAATCGGAGAGAATACTGGATAATTTTTAAGCTATCAAACTGTGAATAAGCCTGGAACAGTGGGACAGACAGAGGCGAGTTAAATCGTTGAAGTTGTTGAGACAAACTGTGGCACCCGCCATTCAAAGCCGAGTCGAACAGCGCCGCAACTTTGAATGAAAGCATTCAAAACTTGTGCGGTCACCGCTGCCTTACTGCCTCAATTGCCTCCCTCACAAAAAATTACATCGTTGAGATTTAGGAAGATGTTGTATTTCATTTTTGTTCAGTGGGTTATGAGATTTTTGTGGCACAGTAAAAGTTTGTAATAACGTGTTGCCCCGGGGTAACTGATTTCACATGGTTATTTTGTGTTGTGTCATCATTGTAAGAATGTAATTCAGCTTTTTTAGCAAATCTTTGTTTCGCCCATTTACAGCTGTTGCCTTTGATATGCGGACGCACGTAAACGCCTCGTACGGAGAAGTTCTTAGACCGATACACATGTTTAGAATTTATGATTAAACTGGCAGCGCCCGCGGTGACTGGCGTATTATAGAGCAGAGAGAAAGTAATGTCCACCAACCTATTTTTAAAATATATTTTTTTAAATAATTCTGGTATAAACATGGGCTAGTTGCTACTCAAAAAGACATACGGATTACGGTATAAATATAGGCTAAGCTACTTGAAGTCGTTGAAGTGAAATAGTAGGGTTCGTCCTACGGTTCGTCAAAGACGCGAATACGCAATCGTCGTGTCCATATGTCACTTTTTGTTCAAATAAAAAGTTTTTATTGTTTGTGTCTTTGGTTTTGAGTTTACGTTTTTTGCCACCGACTTCCAAAATTAAAGTTATTTTTCAGTGTGTTTTTTTTTGGAAGTCGGTGGTTCTTTTTTTTGTAATTCACATTTTTAGCAACTTTAGTTAGTATGACCAAACAAAAAAAGAATCATCAAAATCAATTTATAATTGGCGGAGTAATCGCGTAACAAACAGACAATAACACAAAAATAAAATCTGTCAAGTGCGAGTCGGACTCGCACACGAAGGGTTCCATACCATGTCGTACAAGATTTAACACTATGAATTTTTGTAATACTTTCGTAAAGGTAACAACAGAGGCGCTATAAAAAACAAAGATTTGTAAAGAAATTGTCTAATTTTAATGAAAAAATGTTGTTGTGTTAAAATATAGGTGTAGGAGTATATTTCATTTATTTTAAGAGAAAAATATTAAGTTAACTTTATCCAGTAACATGCATTAACTAAAGTCAAAGTTATTTATTTGCTACTAACATAGTATTAGTAGGTATAAATAGGTATATATGGTAGGTAAGCAGGTAGATATGTAGGGTAGGTAAGGTAGGTTAGGTACCTACCTAGTCTACCTACCCTGGTAAGAATGGTAGGGTGGGTAGGTAGGGTAGGTAATTAGGTAGAAATAGGTAATTAGGAAAGGTAGATGCGCCGTAGATAAGTACTTAGTGCTAACCGTGCGAAGCCAGGCCGTGTAAAGCTAGTTACTTATAAATAAAAGGATTTCTCTTGCTACATCAGACTATACTGTACAAAATAGAATGTAAGTAGTACGCCAAATTTTAACTGTGCGTTTGCGCTGGCGAAACATTCACAACAAAACATGTTGGAATCTCTATTGTCTGTCAATTTTTCATGCATAATGTTTGACAGAAACTAGAGATTTCAACATGTTTTGTCGTGGTGTCGCCAGTGCAAACGCACGGGTCAATACAGTTATTTATTTACGTTATTTTTGATAGTCATACAGAAATCTATTATTTCTTACTTATTCTTTTTACACATCCCATCGGACTATGAGAGTGAGGGAAGAGAGAGTGCACTCGTGTCTGCGCACACACTTGTGCACTATAATATATCCCGCGCCGAAGGCCAGTCTCCGTTGAGATTGGCCGCCGTGACCGAATATTTTTACACCAATAATTTTTCTCAATATGAAATTGTGTCCACAACGGTTTAAGGTAACTGAATAGTACACTGTATGTGCCAGCATTCATTTCAATGTTACTGAATATATTGTCTATTGGAGTGTAGTTTTAACATGAGGTACCTACACACATCAACACCGTCTAGGGATACTTTGAAAAAAGTCGATAAAGTTCTTAAACTCAAAAAATACTGGCCGGTTTTAAAATCTTGTGAAGAAAGTTTATTTTGTAGACCTTTTTGGATGATCGAAATTTAAATGATCGAAATAGTATATGCTGCCATGATAGTAGGTACTTACTAATTCCATGTCATTACTCCGACTATTAAATAGTTATCTGTGGAATTTATATCGCATAATAGTAGCATGAAATACAAAATTATTATTTTAAGTTGCAGAAAATCGCCCTTATTATATAAAATACGTTATGAATCGGCGTTTTTAGTATTTGTTGATTATAAACAGTATATGTTACATAATACACACAAGTTTCAAATTCCTAATTTGTTTAGTTGTTGAGATAGAGCTCGTACAAAAATGGTCTAAAACAGACAACTTCTACGGCCCCCTAATTCATCATTTTTGAAGATAAAAACAAATAAAAATTATATTTATTTTCTACTCGATGAGCTCTAGAAAATGATACCCCACATGCCAGGGTCAGATTATTTTTTTTCAAAATTTAATTTTATTGTATGGCGACCCCCCTTTAATTTTTAATTTTATTATTTGTTGCTCTTGCGGCAATAGAAATGCTCAATCTGTGAAATTTTCAACTGCCTACCTATTACGGTTCATGAGATAGAGCTCGCTGACAGACAGACGGACAGCGGAGGCTTATGAATAGGGTTCCGTTTGTCACCCTTCGGGTACGGAACCCTAAAAAAACAACATACAGTCGAATTGAGAACCTCCGCCTTTTTGAAGTCGATTAAAAACTGGAAGGCACACGGGCGCCCTGTGCTTATGGACGCCACGGTCGCTTGTGATGTGTCGATCATAGTCAAACTTGTGGCAGGGTTTTGTCATAACTTGCAGTTACAAGCTTAGTCATAACCTTGCCAAAACAAACAATGTCATTATCCAATATCTCCAACATCGCTATCACGTAACACCACAGTGTGTGACCATTAAAATTATGACATTGTATAACCCAAGTGTCATTGAAAGACGTATAGAACGTGCCCGCGAATAGTTTGACAACTATGTCTCAATTAGAGGGGACGGGGCCTGCTAACGATTTCCTCTTATATATAAATATAATCCCTACAAACTTCAGTTTAATGAGATTGTATATGCAGGCGCTAATTCGTTTAAGGCAGGTGTTTCTCTTGACGAGTTAATTAGTCGAGATAAGCTCCGATGCTGAGAGGAAAACTCTCCTCTTAATATTGTAAATGTTGTTTTAAAGAGCAGATAAGTTACTTGCTTCAGGAGATATAATGGATTGTTTAATTTTATTATACGGCCTTAAGTATACTTGCCTGTAATTAAATCTAAGGAGAGTTTACTGGCGAAATGCTGTGCTTGCTATAGCTACAGTTCTACCTAACCCTTGAGGGAATATAAGCGTGCTGTTATGTTATGTGTAGTTATAGTCAGATTGAGTTGTAGGTAAGACCAAAAGTGAACATCCTCAGCCGAAAGCTTTCAATGTGAAGCAAATAAATATATCTGCCTAGCCTTTTCTCAACTATGTTGGGGTCGGCTTTCCAGTATTTTACATGGAGCGACTGCTTATCTGACCTCCACAACCCAGTAACTGGGTTATACGCTACCCCTTGGTAAGACTGGGAGTCAGACTTTCAGGCTTAACCGACTGTCAAAGATCCACGAATGACAGCCGTGACCAACGGCTTAACGTGCTTTCTGAGACACGGAGTGGTCTCGGTATGTAAAGATGGTCACCGATCTACGGACCAACCCCGGCAAGCGTATCTTAACCTGATGGATCGACCCGTGCGGTTGTAATTACTTAGCCACAAGCTCCTCCTCCTCGCTTTAGATGGAAGCACTAACTGAAAATGATACCTTTACTCATTGATATATATGTTACACTAGATTAGTAATTACCGCGCCAACGCGTTGTCACTGGACATAAGGCCACAGCCAATAGAGTAGCTAACGTCAGTTCAGTGGTCTGTGTGGCGCCAAACGAAGTGAACCGAGTGACACGCGACAAAAAATATCGCCAAAATGGGTAAATGCGTGCGGTTCAAGATCACAAAAACACAATAAATTAACCGGAATTACTTTCCACACGTAAGTTTATTTAGTTTGTGTTTATAACAACGTAAAAACGCAATAAAATAAATTAAATGTAGAATTTTTTAAATTAGGGTCAGTGTTACCACTAAAAACTTAGTTTTAGTTTCCCACATTTGTGGGAGTTTTTAATTTATGGAATAAGTGATTTTAATAAAAAAAAAAAATAATACCGTTGCAGGGTGCCTAAAGATGAAGCACGCCGTGATAAATGGGTGAAAATAATCCGATTGCTGAGAAAAGAGACTGACTGGCTACCAACAAAATCTACTGTAATTTCTGTTCAAAGCACTTCCGTGAACAAGACAGAATAGGTCTAAAAAGCGAATGCGGCCGTGTTTATTTGTCCAATGAAGCAATTCCAATGCTTATTGTAAGTAATAATTTTATGCAGTAATTAATATTATTAAATTATTGGTGATGGTAAGGGTCAACAAAAAATGCCTTCCCATTGAATTCAAACTACATTGTGTACTGGATGCTTTTTTCAACTTAGTTTTTAGATTGTAAAAAGCTGCTTTGGTTACAATTTTTTTTTAATTTTTCAGGACAACCGTTATTCTAAAGAGCAGGTGGAGCTTTCAGTAGAAGAAAATATGGATGTGGATGCTGTGGAAACCGATGAAGAGATAGACGAACTAACTGAAACGCCGCGAAAGCACAAAATGATGAAAATAATTCACCGTTTGAAAAATGTATCGGCTGGAAGACTAAGAAAAATTAAAAACATATCACAGGAACACATACACATTGTTCAATGTTACCTTTGGACATTGACTCAGCATTCGGCCCGGCTTACGCGCGGCCCAGTTAAAATATTGATTTGGTTGCATCTTACACGCATAGGATACAAAGATTTTCTACATTAGTGTGTGTTAAGAAAAAGTAGTATATAAGCAGTAATATATTGTAAATAAATCAGATTTGAATTTTATATTCTCGTCTCATTACCCCTCACTGTGGCCAAGACACCTTTAGCCATCTCTGATCAGTCTCGTGAGTCTGCGGGACTGGCAGTGAGTGTACCCTTCCCGAACCTGGAATCCTGCCTACTATCTGTCTGTAACCTTAGGTCGCGTGGTGCAGACATCCTGAACTTATTTATATATTTATTTATCACATACTAGGTATATGATAGGTTAGGGCTGTAGGGCTTATAGGGCTTAGAGTTGTAGGGACTGTTAGGCTTGTAGGTCTTAGTAGGCTCGTTTAACTTATCATATATTTTCATGTATCATCACACCCTTAGCAGTATTGCGGCCTTACGTGACGTTTGTTGAGGGTGGATGTACACACATATTACAGAAAACATATCAGTTAGGAACATTTACGAAAAATAGTGTTACAGCCAAATTAGACCGATTTTTAATTTTCCATAGAAACAGAGATTTCCAGTTATCTGCTTTTAAATAAGACATTTCGAAAATGTTCTTAACTAAGTTTTTAGACCTTTGTATCTTGCATATGCGTATGAAGTTTCATTAAAATCGGTTCAGTCATTTCGAAAAATAAGGGCTTGTAAGTTTGTATGAAATGCCGAACGACGTAAACCCTCTTAAAAAAAATCCGTATATCCTAAAAGAATTTGCGATACACCCGGGAGATCATTTATCGTCAATACAAGTGGATCATTCCCTTTTATTAATAAATGCCATTATTTATAAATACTTAAAAATAAGATTGTATCATGAAAGCAAATTATTCACTCAAACTTATAAAAAAGAGTCTAAAAGGCAATTGTATACAAAACTAATGTTACATAACGGAGTATGATTTCATTAATAATTTATAAATAAAAAACATTCAAAAAGAAAATGTCTTAATTATTTTCATCTATATATATAAAAGGAGAAACTGATTCACTGACTGACATATCAACGCACAGCCGAAACTACTGGGACTAGGAACGTGAAAGTTTCCACACAGCTTTCTTTAATAATGTAGGGGAGCACTAAGAAGGGGTTTTTGAAAATTCGACTTTTAAGGGGGTGAAAAGGGGGGGATTTCGATTGTATGCAAAATCTTATTCCTTGAGTTAATAGACTTGAAACTTGGCACGAATACTTATCTAAGTAAATCATAAAGTTTGTCATTTTTAGTTTTTCTAAGCTACCCCCTAAACAGGGATTGGGGGGTGTCAAAGTTTGTATGAAAAAAAATTTACCCAAGGTCCGAATAACTCGAAACTCAGTATTTATACTTAAAATCGAAAATAAAGAATAATGCGTATCAAGGTTTTTCGGAAACAACCCCTAACGGTGAAAAGGGTTGAAATATTTTATTTGCATCGCACTGACCTATATCAAGATACACGCAACGACATCTATTTTTTGGAATTTGCTATTCACAATTGGACTCGATAGGTGACGCAGCAATCGAAGTTCAAAACGGTATTCTGTTCATGACACGTGCACAATTTCTGAGCAGTACCTAAACTAACCTTACAAAAAGTACTAGGGTTTCATGAATTCACGATATAGTATTTCAATTATTAAACAATCAATCTGCCTAGCCTTTTCCCAATTATGTTAGGGTCGGCTTCTTGTGTAACCGGATGCAGCTGAATACCATTATTTTACATGGAGCGACTGCCTATCTGACCTCCACAACCGAGTTACTGGGTAATACGATACCCCTTGGTAAGACTGGTTGTCAGACTTTCGGGCTTCTGACGACCCGTAACAACTGTCAAAGATCCATGAATGGCAGCCGGGACCAACTGCTTAACATGCTTTCCGAGGCATGGAGGAGTCTCGGTATGTCAAGATGGTCACCCATCCACAGATCATCCACGGCAACCGCAGGTTAAACTTATGGGTCGACCCGTGCGGCTGTTATTACTTAGTTTCAAGCTCCTCTACAATTCTTCTCTCAATTTCTATCAATTCATCAATTTCTATCATTAGACATCGTGCACTATTTCTGAACAGTAACCTAACAAAAAGTACAATCATTACGTTCTGCTACTAATATGAATTTGTATTAGGCGACAGATAGTTTATAACCTGGACAAAGAATACTTTTTATCCCGGTAGTACGTTTCCTTGGTTTTCCGACATCCACGCGAGCGAAGCCGCGGGAAAAAGCTAGTTAGTGATAAACTTCTAACGTATTCCTTTAAGTGTACCAAACTGACGAATCGACGAAAACAACACTGGAAACTGTCAAACTTGACAGTTTCCAGTGTTCGCAGTCAACTTGACAGTGTCAAGTTAACGTAACTGTCTAATCGGCAAAACTGACGAATCAGTGAAACTGACTAATCAACGAAACTGGCGAATTAAATAAACTGACGATTGAGCGAAACTGACCAGTGATACGCGGACTCTAATACACATCCAATAGGAAATACAATAATTCAAATGTTTTTATAAATAATTTAACTTTACGTTAAAAAAACGTTACCGTTTTTTTAAACGTTTTTATGGCTTAAAAAGTTGGGCAAAATTTCGCATGGGTAGGCAACCCCATCCCGCCAGTTACTGCCATTGCATGTTTATATTGCGGTCTTTGTCTAATCTAAGCGTCGGTATTATTCTTGCGACTTGTGTGAGTGAGACAGATATATGTTTACTTTTAAATGTTTAGTGGTTTCAAAGCTACGTCGTCGCGTTTAAATAGTGGCTACACTTTTTTGACACATTTTAATGAGGTTTGCTTCTCTAGTTATATAACTCAATGCCTTTACTCGTACAGTGAAAACCTTATTACAATTTGATCAAACTTTAGAACCAACTCAGAAACTCAATGAAAACTGTGGATACTTTACTCAAATCAAACCTTAAAGAGAAACAAAGATCTATTTTATCTTAGTATTGTCGGTAAGGGGTAATTTATGCATTGTCGCGTTTGCGCGATGCTCACGTGACGTTAAAGTGACACTATTCAAAAGCTAGTGCCAAACGTTATACACGTGCAACTTGTGGACAATTAAACTAAAAAAATCCTGCAATGTGCTTCTAGTATAACAACGCGTTCAGGGGTTTGTTGGGGCTCCCATGGCGGTGCAGTGCCTCCGGCATGTTCGCCGACCACAGCACGGACGGCTTCCAGGCGGTGCTTATCAAAAGAACGGCCTCCCTGTGATCTCGGGTAAAGGGCAGCACCAACACGCTTCTGAGAGTAGAGTAGGAGCGAGAGGACAACCAAATCCTGAGGCATTGGTTGCTCATGCATGTCCAACGTAATAATTATTTAAAATTTTACTAACATAGTTATAAGTTCCTTCCTTCTAACATAATATGGACTTGTACTTGTATCAATTACTGTGTTACTGTGCTTGGTCTGAAATGAATATTTTCATTCATTCATTAATAAAACTAAAACAGGCACAGAAACATTACACTAAGGAATAACAATAACTTCAACCCTAAATCTTAGAACAAAGAGGAACTAAAAATAGGTTCTATTAGTTCCCTAAACCCCTTTTCAGACATTACTTGAGTGAGTACGTGGTACAATGCTTGGCCCGAGTAAAGGCGGAGTTCGGTTTGGACGTCCAATATTGAACGCTCTTTGCTTTGAATATGTTCGTACGTTGTTCTTGGGTAGCCTGCGCTTTAGAGTCTGGCTCTATGTGTGATGTATGTGTGATTTTTAGGGTTCCTTAACTCAAGAGGTAAAACGGAAATCTTATATTATAAGGGTTTTAGACGCTCAGCTTTGAGACGGTACCCTCAGGACGCGAGTCTTACCCTCACTTGTCGGGTTTTTTAATTACATGACATAACATCACGCTTGTATTCCCCGAAGGATTGGGCAGAGGAAAAATAATCGTTTTTTTTTACTTTTTTTTTTTGGACTTGCTGAGACGGAAAACATTGATGGTTTGAAATAGCCAACAATAATTGAGCACGCTTGATGAACAAATGATTGTTTGTTGTACCATCGCGGACACTGCCGCCTGACCATTTTTCAACCTTATTGCTTAGGCAAAAAATGGTCAGGTGCCAGTGTATGTATGTAGGGAAATCTGAAGAGGACATGTGTACCTACATAGGAAGAGGCATTTGGCCTCAATCAATCTCCCTAGCCTTTTCCCAACTATCTTGGGGTCGGCTTCCAGTCTAGCCAGATGCAGCTGAATACCAGTAATTTACATGAAGCGACTGCCTATCTGACCTCCACAACCCAGTAACTGGGTAATACGATACCCCTTGGTAAGACTGGTGTCAGACTTTTGGGCTTTGACGACTCGTAACGACTGTCAAAGATCCACGAATGACAGCCGGGACCAACGGCTTAACGTGCTTTCCGAGGCACGGAGGAGTCTCGGTATGTAAAGATGGTCACCCATCCACTGACCAACCCCGGCAAGCGTAGCTTAACCTGATGGAACGACCCGTGCGGCGTGGTTACTTAGCCACGAGCTCCTCGAGGCATTTGGCCTACAGTGGGAAAACTACAGGCTGAGAATCGGAAACTCAGAGCGATATGTTCGATCAAATCCCCAGACTCAGAATTTCAGTTAACAAAAAAATCGAATAATGATAATTTCAGCTTTAAAAGGCAACAATATACAGTATTCTTTCCGTTCCTGTGGCTTGATAAGCACATTCGTAACCTCAATATAACATTTCCGCAACTTATTAAACTTTTGATAAAGTTATATTTCAGCAGTCGATTTATAATTATAACTTTATCAAGAGATTCGGCCGATCCAGCCTTATTAAAAAACTACCTACATACCTACTGCCTTCTCCTCAAACCAAAATTATTATGGAATATTTTTTTTTGATTATGACCTGTGATGTGAGTAAGCATCACCGTTTTCCTGTATATGGAAATATCTCCTGCGTCGAAGGCTGGTCTCTGCTGAGATTGGTCGCCATGGCCGAAATTCGGTCTGGACTTTTTTTTTCCTATTTTGTTAATAGAAGGTGAAACTCGATCTATAAAACGTCGGTTTCCTAAAGCGGATACGGTCACACAATAATGGCCATAATGGCTGTCTAAATACAGAGCATTTTTTGACATTAAATGATAGATTTTCATGATGGCCGTAATAATATGACGCAACAGCTTTTCTAGAAAACCAAATTAATATAAAGCGTGTTGTTCACCGCCAGCTAAACTAAGGGCTGATTTCTCCAATGAAACTGAACAGAAAAAAACTCCGAAATAAGACAGAACTCAGCATTTAAAAAACGCGTTCAAGAGCTGTCAGTGTCAAAATAGTTATGGAATATTGTACACTGACAGCTCTTGGACGCGTTTAATTGTCATGAACGCGTTCAATTTTATTAGTGAAATCCGCAATAAGTAAGTTTAGGGTTGGTTTTGTTAACTCGCCGGTTTTTCATACATGTGGGTCCACATGTATGAAAAACTGGAGAGCTAAACTAAACTAAGTTAGTTTAACTGGCGGTGGAAGGCTCGCTTAATAATGACATAACATCACGCATATATTCCCCGGAGGGTTAAGTAGAGGTATACCTATAGTACATCCACATTTCGTCAGTTTTGTTTGAGTCCCATGTAATAGGGGCGAGCCTATTGCCATCAACCGGGCACATATCCAAAAATAATGACTTGTAATATTTCTAATATCAAGAACATAATTTACAGTCAGACCTTTATTAGTTTGAGAATTGTTTGCCTTTCAATAGAGATTGTATCTATTTATATCCACTATAGAATTATTCAGAAATCATTAATTTAGAAGCAAACCTCGTTAGAGAAGTTATTAATTATTGCGCAATATTATGTTTGATGTTATCCAAAGCCTTTACATTGTTACGCTCATTATACCTAAAGAGAAGGGGTTTTCAATCAAAACGAAACCAGTGCTTAATTAATAGAAATAACAAGCTCAGTCGTTTCCTATCATGAATTTCTGTTTCAATATCACGAGTGCTAAGGGAGGGAGTAGACTGTTGCAGATTATTGCACGAAAAGATTTTTATTCGTTATTTAGGTAAGTACGTGAATGGTTGACCATCTATTCCATATCGAGACCCTTCCGTGCCTCAGATAACACGTTAAGCCGTTTTTCCCGACTGTCATTCGTAGATCTTTGACAGAGCAGTTAGGCCAACAACACACTACCGGCTAGCCGCATGCGGCGAACCGTTGTGGCAGGCCGCATGACTTGCGGTCTGCCGCACAGTAGGCCGTACTTGAGGGTACAGAATAATATTAAGGTATTGAATAAGGTTCAATACCGCCCTTCAATTCAATCTCGACCTAACCGGAGCGGTTAACGGCTCGCCGCAAGTCAGTGCGTTGGAATCATACGTTTTCATAATAAAATAGTCATGCGGCATGCCGCTAGTGCGTTCTTGGCCTTAGAAGACCAAAAAATTGAAACAAATTCATAAGTCAAATATTCAAACACGGCTGAAAATCAGCACTTTTCGTACATCAAAACGTTCGTTTACCACTTCCTAGTGCTGGAAAGCTGAAGTGGCGCAACATACTCCCCAGCAACACAGCTGTCTGTTCCGTTGGAAAAACTTGATTCAAAGTCAAAGTCAAAGTCAAAGTCAAAGCATTTATTTCAAATAGGCCTTTGAAGGCACTTTTGAACGTCAAAATTTACAAATTATAGTTATTATATTATTGATTCTACCGCCCCTTCCAAAATGTAGTTTTCGTATGGAGAAGAATGGGCAAGAAACTCCACCGTTACTCTTTTAAAATGTTTTACAATATTTTGTATAAGTACATTATTTATATAATTATAATATGTGAAGACGATGCACCTAGAATAAAATTACTGTATACAGTAAGAATAATTTAAATTGGAGCAAACGACAGATAAATTAATTATGTGGTAGATACATGGTGTTCACATATTCACAAACATTGTAAAAATAGACGAATCTACTAAAAATTTACAATTAATAAGTCAGTGTGTGAGGAACTAATCACAGGATGTAAAATCAATGTCATATAATGAAAAATAAATACAATTAAGTAAGCAACCAGTTTGATTTTGTTTAGACTCTAAATTGTCCTATGGAGCAGGACCAGCATGTTTCCAAGCATTCTTATCTTGGATATAATCCTCTAATCTGTAATATGCTTGTTTACAAAGTGTACTTTTTACATGAGTTTTAAATTTTCTTTCATTTAATTGTAATATATCACAAGGTATTTTGTTGTAACATTTAACACAGTACCCCATAAAAGATGTATGTACTTTAGATAATCTGAAAAATGGTTGATCTAGTTTATCTTTATTTCTAGTATTAAAATTATGTCTATCACTTATTTTATTAAAAAGATGTAGATTTTTCCTTACATACATAATATTTTCATAAATGAATTGGCAAGGAACGGTCATAATATTAATCCTTTTAAATAGTTCCCTGAGAGATTCGCGACGACGGAGATCATAAATGGCTCTGACAGCTCTCTTTTGCAAAATAAAGATAGATTCAATGTCAGCAGCCCGACCCCACAGTAAAATGCCATACGACATAATGCTGTGGAAGTAGCTAAAATAGACCAAACGCGCGGTTTCTACATCTGTTAACTGTCTGATCTTTCTAACAGCATAAGCGGCCGAGCTTAGCCGCCCCGCAAGAGATGTTATATGAGGTCCCCATTGTAATTTCTCGTCTAGCGTGATTCCCAGGAAAACCGTTTGATTAATAAATTCCAGTTTTTCTCCATTCAATATAATGTCACATTCGCTACTTCTAACATTAGGTAATTTAAATCTAATGCATTTGGTTTTATTTTTATTCAGTACCAAATTATTTACCGTAAACCAATCTTGGACCTGAAGAATAGAGCTATTCACGTCGTCAAGATTTTGCGACCGTCGGTTGATTTTAAAGATCAATGATGTGTCATCTGCAAATAACACCATCTTCGGTTGATTTTGAAGTAATTGGGGTAAATCATTAATATAAACTAAAAAGAGGAATGGACCCAATATCGAACCTTGAGGAACGCCCATTGCCATTTCAGACCCTAATGAGTTTATGCCGTTTACTTGAACTTTAACCTTTCTATCTTTCAGGTAAGATTTTAGTAAATCAAGAGCTGTATTCCTAATCCCATAATGCTCCAGTTTCAGCAGAAGTGTCTCATGGTCTACGCAATCGAACGCCTTCGAGAGGTCGCAAAAGATTCCAATGGCATCTTGTGCTTCTTCCCAGGCATTAAAAATGTTCTTTATTAGGGTGACACCGGCGTCAGTAGTACAACGCCCTTTGGTGAAACCGTACTGTTGTTCATGAAAGATGGAGTTTTTATTAAAGTGACGTAACATTTGATTGAGCATCAACTTTTCAAACACCTTACTGAGAACTGGTAGAATTGACACAGGCCTATAATTGTTGTGTTCTTTACTATCACCGGATTTGAACAATGGAACTACTTTACTGTGTTTCATGAGATCCGGAAAGACTCCTTGGTCCACACTGTTGTTAAATATGAAAGCTAAATAGGGCGCAATGGTTTCGATAATAGATCTACAGACTTTTACAGACATTCCCCAGAGATCTTCTGTTGATTTAATTTTAAGATCTTTAAAAGCTTTTATAACAGCCTGAGGGTTTGTATGCTGAAACCTAAAATCCAAAGGGCATGCCTTCACATTCTGCCTAAGTAAGGCAGCAGAAAGCGCGGGTGAGGAATTCAATGCTTCAGTAGTTTTAAGGGGAATATTAGTAAAAAAGTTTTCAAATTCCTGAGCTATTTCTATATCTGAGTTGATAGGGCCATGTGCAGTCTCTAAATTAAATTCAGTATTTCGCTGTTTTTTCCTACCTGTTTCATTATTTATTATTTGCCAGGTAGTTTTTATTTTATCCTCAGCTGATTTTATTTTATTACTAATGTAAAGAGCTTTGGCTATTTTGCACACACTTTTAAACGTTTTTGAATATTTTGCAACATACTTATGAAAGCTTGTATTGTTCATATGTTGCTTTAGTCCATAAAGTTCAAATAGTTTTTCCCTACTTTTACGAATACCTGGAGTCGCCCAATCACTAAATAAGAACTTTGTGTAAATACTTTTAGTCTTTAGTGGAAAAGTGTTATTAAATTGCGTGTTTAATATTGAAAAGAACTCGGCATACAACTCATTTGGGTCACCTATATTATTAAAATTCTGAACACATAATTGACTGGCTAACGAATTATTATATTTCTGTAAACTTTTACATGTAATGGGCCTAAACCTTATTTGTATTTTTTGTAAAGGTATGTAGGAGCAAAATGTTATTGTTTGTCCACTGTGATCTGATGGCAACTTGTTTACAATTTGTTTGTGTAAGTAATCACAATTACAAAAAATATTATCTATACAAGTGGCAGAAGAAGCTGTCACTCGGGTTGGTTCAAAGAAAACATTTGATAAATCAAATGACCTAAAAAGACTTAATAATCTAACAGTATTAGAGTTATTTTCTAATAAGTTAATATTAAAATCACCACATATGATTATCGACTTACTACTAGTACTGAGTTTCTTTAATACATCTTCCATTACAGAATCAAACATGGATAGATTCTGGTAGCTTGGAGGTCGGTATACGCAAACTATAACATGCTTATCAAGCTCAACACAGGACAATTCAATGTTGTGCTCAACAGACAGTCCGGTGATGTCTTTTCTTTCTTTCGATTTAATAGAATTTTTAATTAATATTAATGACCCGCCATGCATCATACGTTTTCGGCTGAAATGGCTAACTACACCATAATTCTCATAATTAATTGACATCACTTGATGATCTTTCAACCAATGTTCTGTTAAACAAATGACATCAAACTTGGTATTTTCCAAAAACAATTCTATTTCTAATAATTTGGAAGAGCAACCTTGGATATTTTGATTAAATAATTTTAAAGTATGTTGCACTCCCTTTGGTTTAATAATATGAGTTAAGTTGCCAGAAGATACCTTTTTATTATTCTCTAATAATAATTGGTTAATTGATGTGGTAGCTTCTGTTGTCTTACTGTCTAGTTTAAATTATCCGGAGTTACATCCACAACTATAAGTGAAGAGTCTAAAATGCCGGTATGAGTTCCAGCTGGTAGAGAATAACCTATCTGACTGGTAGAGGCCTCCAAGTATGTTGGTATTATAGGTGGATCCTCCTTCGTACAACATATTAAATCATAATTACTCACTATGTTGTTAGTATAACTAGACAACATAGACTCGTCACTAATACTAAACTTTGTTATATTAGCTATAACCGCATTAATATTATATGCTATCAACATAGCAATCAAATGTCTACATTCCCAAGACAGAGATAAAGTTCTCTGAGTTAGCTTAAAACCACTAACAAACTTGTTAGTGTCAAAATACAATAACTTGTCACTATGACAACATGTCAGCCTGTGAATAGTATTATTCAACATAAATATATAGTTATTTTCATCATGTGAAAATGTATCCGAATAAGGAAAAGCACACAACATCAGCTTTCCTACATTTAATTTTAATAAGGTGTCCACACCATCCACTATGTCCTTTCTAGTAATACCAGTACTATTACCTAATAATAAAACCATTGTAGAATAATTATTTAGGTTTGTGTTTGCAATTCTTTTAATAATTTGTTTAAAACTTATGTTATGATAGCTATGATTGGTAAAACTATGGCTAAGGTAGTTGAGTAAAATTTTCCCAAAGCCTGAACCTAATTCGTCACAAAAAAATATTGATTTATTTTTCTGTGAAGTAACACAAGTGTCTGCTGGAAGAGCCAACACCGGTGGGGGCAAGTTAGGCTGAGGCTGAGGAGGTAGTGGTTGGTTGGCACAGCTGCATGAGAGGTTATTAGTCAGATTCTATACAATAGTATGCAAAATAATATAATTTACGCAAAAGACTGACAACCTGTCTTACCAAGGGGTATCGTGTTACCCAGGACCTGGGTCGTGGAGGTCCGATAGGCAGACGCTCTATGTAAAATTCTGGTATTCAGCTGCATCCGGTCAGACTGGAAGCTGGCCTAAGGCTAGGCAGATTTATTAGTTAAGTAACTGATCCAATGGCTTGTATGTCACATTCTGTTCCGAAAACAAACGACATTGTAAGAATTTAATACAAAATGTAGGCTTATTTTTAGGCGTATATTTATGTAGGCAAACTACTTATCGAGTTGCAAGTTTTAACTACTTAGGTAATTAACAAGCATTAAGCTTTGTGCCGACCAGCGCGACTTGTCGCGCGACGTGACACCGGTTGTTGTTATACAATGAAGTTTTCTTAGAAATTGTATTGTTCGTGTCACGTCGCGCGACAAGTCGCGCTGGTCTGTAAAAGTCTTTACACTGCCAGTATAAAGCAAACAATGTATGTGATATACAATACAATACGCCATAACTTGCATTTCTTTAAAGGCGGCGTTAACTTCAAAGTTGAAGTAGTTATGTGCACATTAACGAGTTAAATGCGTGTGAAGTGCAGACGTCTTTGTTATCATCGCTTATTAAGTAGACCAAAGAGGTTTTAATGACACAGGAGCATTTATCAACAGAGATCGTGCAAATCCTTCAGCATACAATTTTGAACTCCGTTAGATACTAACTGAATTATCATTGAAATAGAAAATACTCGTTCTCCGCCAGAGGTCGCGGCGAGAGCTCTGCAAAGCCCGTTCGTGACATCTTACTTGATTTGTGGATTCCGATGGTATTAATTGTACGAAATGTACCTAATCTACAATTCATATAACTCGCGAAATGCTTCGTCAGTGTTGTACACGGCCTCTCACGGCTATTAATCACCAGCTTTTACGTTATCCCAGCCTAACTGTGATTTACTTCACTTTATTTGCAAAAAAAACTATTGAAAACGGCTCGCTGTTTTATTTGGGATTTAGTTTAAATGGATTTATTGGCTTCGTAGAATAAATTAAAAGTTAAAAAGTTTTGGTTTCAGGTGCTACATTGTAAGTAGTGAATTGAATTTAAATGAGCAAACACTTGATAGTACGCCACGGTTTGAGGCAAACCAGGGAATTTGAATACTAATCTGAAAAGCGGAAACATTCGGGAACGTCTGGAAAACGAAGAAACGAAATAATTCTACCCAGATTTTTTGAATATAAAAAGAAGTTGACGGCATCTGGCAAAAATACTATTCTGACATTATTCCGAGACATAAAATCTCACTTTGGCTAATCGAATCCAAATTGCTTTTATACCTGAAGTACCTTTAAAGTTTCGAAATTTCATAGAACGATTAGCAATCTGATTTTTAATGGCCGTGATCTAACGGCCGATGGTTACATCTCCCTTAGCCTTGTCACCATTAATGGGTACAGCTGTTCCATTAGTAGATAAAGGCCGTGAACCAATCTCCAGTTAGATTGATGAACCAGTCATCTCTTGAACACACATGACCTAAAAGCACCCGTTATAATGTAACCCAGCACTAGTAAATCGCTCAGTAGCCAGTTTTAATACCAATAAAAGTACAAAAGTTTCCGGCTTTATTTCGCAGTCCATTGCGCTAAATTTACATCACCGTAAACGAATGTAATGTGAACGACCGCAATAAAACGCAATGGAAAGCTCAACCTTTTGTCATAATAGATCTCAGGGATTACTGAAATAGAAATACTGAGATGGGTATGTACTGTGTAATATTTGTTTTAGAAATCTATTTTTGCGTATTTCAATAGGCTAAAATCCTAATAAATAAATCGTGTGAAATGGTTGAAAGTTATGAAGATTGTGTAAACAGATGTGAAGGGAAGATTAATGAGGTGTTAGTGCTAAAAGCGGTGATGTGTGTAAGCCGAACTAAGCCAGATGGATGCTGGTATCTACGAGTACTATTCTTACACACGCAGTTATTACTGTTACTATTATTATATTGTTGGAGCAGTGTCAAGATCAGTAGGCTGAACTTGAACTGGTGTTTGTTACCTTTGCTTCATTACAACTGTCAGAAAAAAGCTATAGGTACGGAAACTCTGTGGTTGTACCATAGACTTTGATTTGTTTGAAAATCGAATATTAGAAGCGCTTTTGTAAGACTGGCTTTGGATGGCAGAATAATATTATTATTTTCATGGAACAATCTGAATCAGCCTAGGAATTAATGTTTTTCTAATCCTTTTCTCATAAATCAAATCATTTATAATGATGTAATAAGTTTATATCAAGCACTTTAACAGTTGTTGTCCCATGTGCCTTGCTATATGAGAAACTTAGGATGTTCATAGCTCAGGAAAGCAATTAATTTAATGTCTATAGTTATGTACAAGATATGTTTGAACTAATTCTCACAGAGTTATCTGGAAATGTGGATGTGAACAGGTAATTTTCCTGAGGATTACCAGATAAGAATGGAGAGAGAAAAGCACAAGTGAGGGTTTTTTTTTAAATAAATGTTTTCTATAATACTTATAATATCGTAATTATTCCTGAAATTAAAGAACCAGTCTTACCAAGGGATATCGTATTACCCAGTTACTGGGTTTTGGAGGTCAGCTAGGCAGTCACTTCATGTAAAATACTGGTATTCATTTGCATCCGGTTAGAGAGGAAGCCGACCCCAACATAGTTGGGAAAAGGCTAGGCAGATTGATTGATCGTAATTATTCCTGAAATAATCTCTAAATGCCAGGATGTCACTATCGATTTATATATGGCAGTGTATAGAGTGCCACCATTGGCACTATCCGAATCGGATAAAGTGCCACTACAGGCACCCTAGTAACACCGCCTCGGCCCGGCTCAAGTGCCGCAAGCATTGGATTGTCATTGTCACTGTCACTAAGTCACGTCACTTGGTATTTTGTTTGATTGTCGAGGTTAGATCGCTGTAAAACACCACATTCCCAAAACATTACATTCTCTTGTGCCTAAACGGACCCTGGCACTTCGCCGGCCGCTGCCGCGGCACCGCTCGCTACGCTCGCTCGGCTCGTGCATTGTGTGGTCACAGTTCTAACCTAACCTAACCTAAATATTAAGTGACAGTGACAATGCAACGCTCACGGCACCCTAGCCGGGCCGAGGCAGTGACACTAGAGTGCCACAAGAAACTCGCGGCACTCTATACACTTCGTTTATATATTACTAGCTTTTACCCGCGGCTTCGCCCGCGTGGATGTCGCAAAATATCCCACGGGAACGTTCTACCGGGAATACATACCTAATAGCCAAGGAAAAGATCATTGACTAACTTTCAGCGGACGCAGTGGTAGGCTACTACAGCGCCCGCGTGGTCAACCATAATTATTTTGTTACGCGTAATTTTGAAACTGTGATATCAAATGATGTGATGTAAAGGCATATTTTAATCGAAATTGAATGCCCAATTTAAATAACCTATTTAATTGGATAAGGATTAATAAGATACAGGTCAAAATAGCTTCGGAAATAACAATGAAAATTTTATACAATTTTGAAAGATAAAAATGGTTATTGTGGGTCACCCTTAAAAGATAGACATATGCCATCGCGGACTTTTTTGTTGCAATTTTTAAGATATACAATACTCTAGAACATAAATTTGATTTATCTCTCACGACTTACGCAGCGCACGCCAGTAAAGCTCCCAGTCGGCATGATTTTTTCCGACATCTTCAACAATAATCGTCATATTTCAGCCAATTTACACAAAACCTTAATGAATTATACACTAAAACCTTCCACATGAATCACTCCGTCCAATGGTGAAAACCGTTTGAAAATCCGTTCGGCAGTTTTTGAGTTTATCGCGTTCAGACAGACAGACAGACAGACAGACAGACGCGGCGGGCGACTTTGTTTTATAATAATATATATGTAAGGATGTTTGTTGAATAGGTCTTTCTAATTGTTCAACTAGCAATAACTCTATAGTTAACAAGCGAGCTTCAATTATCAGCATATTCACAGGAAATGGCTGCATAAGTACTAAAAACAAATCGTTCACATTCAAATTTATACCATCATCACATTATCTCCATAATATTCATTTTATCGTCGTAATCAGTCCTCCCCCCTCCTCCCTCTCTAATACCTAAATGCCAGGATACTGTTACGTCCTCTTTACTTCGTTATGTGGGACAATAAATTAGGACGCAATTAAAGTGCCCCTCGGACATTGACTGATATACAACCTCTTTGCAACGTTCGCCAGATTGCGTCTACACCGCCCGATCTCGAAAAAATGAGCCAGCCAAGCCCCACACAATTTATTAGCCCCCGTGCAAGTAAAATTAACTTTTTGCTTTAAAAAAGGCTATTCTGAAATTATAATACCGTTTGTAAGTTCTACACAAAAGCAATTAGGTCGCCTACCGAGGCTGATGGTACCTATTCCCTCAGTTTTTTACGTTTTAGGTCAAACTTCTTTATCTGTAATGCTTGTATAAAAATCTGTCTTTTGTCTGTTTGTTTACAACTTTGGGATTTATTGTACTTTTGCTGTTGGTTTCCTTTGTTACGGTCGATTTGAGGCCATATTTTTGGTGAAATAGGTCCTTGGAAAACTTTCAAAATGTTGAAAATTTTACGGACTTCAATGATTTTAACAGTTTGCAATGTCTTCTTAGTTAACCGATCGACGTCTTTGCCACCATCTCAATTGTTTGATAAGTATCTGAGTCACAATAGCTTTTGTTAAGGTGTACACGAGTGGAAAATATTGCTACTTATAACCTACACACAAAGACGAAAAGGTGTGTGTTGTTACACACACACCTTTTCGTCTTTGTGTGTAGGTACAATCGCATTATTCCTGATTTCCGCTCCAATATCAGTTTCCTATCCCAAAAGTAATGTGCTGAAAATAGATATGTTGACAAGAAGTGTCGTGTGACGTGTCTGGCTGAATCGCAGAATACCTATCTCAGTTACAGAAACAGTAACTAATTGTAACGATTTTAGGAATATTATTTAGTGTAAGTATAGATCTAGTTTCAGGAATAGAGTTAGGCCTTTCAATAAAATAATAGCATAACTTACAGTTCTTAAAACTACCAAGAAACTTTCAAAACTCACTGAAGCCGTAAAATATCGTTCATATTACCGAAACGTAATTGCAAAATGTAAGATTTCCAAACTGCATCGGCTCCAGAGCACACGAGAATATTGCTTCTGCGTGATTCGATTTCGTTCTATCCGCACAAAGTTGGCTAACCGCTGGCCTGCCGATATTACACCCATATCAGAGGCCCGGGGAGTACGGGCGCCAGATAACTGAGTTACAACCGGACAGTCCACTCGGGACTGTGTGTAATTCCGAAATTGTTATCCAATACGAGCTCTTAGGATATAACAGTAAAGGATCAATATCGTATGCTTATTTTATTACTTAGTTCCTAAATCCCTCTGTGCCTGAGAGTGTCCCGCACCCTAATTGCATCTTTCAATCACAATCCTTTTGTTTGTGTTTTTAAGGATATTGCTAATCCATTGCTTCATTGGTTTGAAAAATTCGTCTGCTCAGCAACGTAAATAACGCAATGAACGTAGGTGAACTGTCAATTCCCCTGCTGTTTAACCGGTGCCTAGGGTTTTTAGGTTCGGATTATTAGTAAACTGTAATAAAATATCTCTCGCTTAACGAGCTTAGCTTCGGAACGTAATGTTTCCTAAGTATTAAACTATTAAAAGCAGGTAATTTGTTCTGGCTGGCGAACAGTGGATGAACACAGCGAAAAGGAAAAGGACAGGAAAAATGGAAATCTCTAGAGGTAGCCTTCACCGTCAATTAACCGAGGAGTTTTTACTACATGGCAGCTGTATATATGTCGTGGCCAGATCTTAAAATTGATCATTTCATGAAATGAAGATCGACCACTCGTCACATCATGATGTGGCCTGGCCAGATCATTGAATACTCAACGTTTGAAGGCTTGTACAGACCAGCGCGAATTGTCGAGCGACGCAATATGAACAATACAATTTCGAAGAAAACTTCACGGTATAACAACAACCGGTGTCGCGTCGCGCGACAAGTCGCGCTGGTCTGCACAAGCCTTAACGATATGAACAGTTAGACGCACGACTACTTCATGATGTGGCCAAACATTAGTGATCATATCATAAAATTGTTAGATTATCCACCGGTATTGGCGTTGATGTCGCTTTGTTTTTGTTGTGCATCATGGCGGCGGAATACAACAAATCAAACAAAGTAGTGTGACCACGCAAAATAAGTCGATGGACTTTTATTGGGTTTCCAAATATGGAAATCGTTAAACTTGGGAGTAACGCTCGCCGGCCGCTGCCGCGGCGTGAAATGCGACATAACACTTAAAGAGCTTTAAAAATTAAAATTTTACTTCGCTAATGTGGCACCTCGACCAAATGGGTTAGGTTAGGTTAGAACTGTGACCACCCACGCGTGAGCCGAGCGAGCGTAGCGAGCGGTGTAGCGGCAATGTCCGGTGAGCGCTACTTCTAAGTTGGTCGCAGTTACTTAGTTATTTTTACTAAACCTTACACTATGGATACCCTACATTAATGATACAGCCCAACGTCGACTGACATATCATTAAACGTTGACGTTCAAACGATATGGCCATTGTTAGCTGGCCATTTCATGAAATGGTCAATTCTAAGATCTGGTTACGACATATACGTGGCTGTGGTCGGTGGCCCGTTTGCGCCGAGCCTAATAAGTAAAAATTTGTAAAAAATATAAGGCTTTTTTATTTACATTTAATATGAAGTGGATAAATAGATTCGATGAGGCCATAAGTTTAATAGGATGAGAACCAAATTATATGTGGGAATGTCCAGAGTAGCGCAGTATGTTTGGTAACTCATACGAGTTCCAAGTTAGTTGGTGTACCAACAAGACTGTTTTCAACACGATAGTTTTCGTAAACAAACTTAACATGTTCACATGAATAAATCAAAACTACTGGACCTTTGTTTCTATTGAACATTCAATATAACTAAAACAAACCGTTTCTAGTTTACCGATTGTGTTACAAACAGTTTCGAAGTTGAATTAAGATATTATTTATCGTTTCGATTTTGAGTTATGCTTTATTGTTTAAAATAGTTTTTTAATACATTATAATTATATTTAAAATTTCTCTAATCCTAACTTAATATTATAAATGCGAAAGTGAGTTTGCTTGTTTGTTTGTTTGTTTGTTACGCTTTCACGCTAAAACGGCCAAACAGATTTGGATGAAATTTGGCACATAGATAGACCATTACCTGGATTAGGACATAGGAGGGACTTTTCAATCTAGTAAATTATAACATAAAGAGAAAAAAAACTTTCGTTGCATACATCCCGAGGTAACCTCTATGACAGACGGACTAAAAAATAACTTTATAAAGTATCCGTTTTTTCCTTTTTAGGTCAACCTTTAAATTCTATAAAAATCGTTTTTTTAAATAAATTGAACTTGACTTAAATACCTACCGCAAATAAAACCAACTACATAATAATGCAAAATTTTTATTTTCTCCGTTTTCTGCACATTTTTTTTGTAAAGAATGTGCATAAGCATAATTAGCCTATAATGTTCCCACTGCTGGGACACAGGCCTCCACTCTTCGAGAGAAAGTGAGCTGTAATCTTACCACGCGGGCCCAGGGCGGTAAAGAATGAGAAATTGTGAAAAATGCTGGAAAAAAATTGCAACCTATTATTTGTGTGCTTAGTCACAGAGTACTGAAAAGGGAAGTTCCTAGTTCGGAATGTATTATAACTAGGCTTCTTCCGTATGAGCCTGCGTACTCCTACCCCTAAATGAGAAAATTAAAGTGAAAATCATCACACGTTTCAAACGAATTGGAGACACAGCGATGAACGGTGCTTCCTTGCTCAGTTAAATCAGTTATGGCGACGATAACCTACTTTTGATAAATTTATACTGAAAATTACGTCTAAACGAGTAGTGTTAATGAATTGAAAAAAATATATGTTAAAAAAGAGCATTTTTTAAATAACTTAAAATACGAATATTTTAGATTATGTTTATACTACATAGTGAAATTAATTTGTAAAGTTATGTGTAACGCCGATAAAAACTGAAAATTACGCAAAAGCTATGAAGCACATTTTTCTGAAACCTTCACCATTTTAAGGATAATTAAAATATTAATGCTTTAGTATACGTGTTTTATTAAAATACCTTTTGCTTTATGTATAATAAATTAATAATGCGTCAAATTGGTGACAGCGCTCCTTGATGGGCGAGTTCTATTACTGGCTGGACGTACGATGCGTTGCGTGAGCTCAGTATAGAACACGCAAGCTAACCAATCAAGGTTACTGGCATGTATCTGCGTCTTAATAAGACGACTTTCCTGCTTATCTTCTTCAGTTTATCCCCCATATTACGACACCACACGCAGAAAAATATTCATTACCCGACAACAAACTCCTCGGTATTTAAAGATATTTTAAGATATATAAATGAAAAAAAAATCCTGTTACTCACTAGTATTACCATAATTGGTACCTATAATGCTTTCAAATGTGAAACGTTTGTGTATCCAAGTGTATACGTTAATCCCATTACTTATCTACAGTACCCAAAATTCGCCTGTCTGCGGTATTACACACGAACACAAAATTGCTTTTAATGTTTCTCACGCAAAGAAATCCTCTTTTCGAAACCAACGAAAACTGTACCTAGATATCTTGATGATTACACTTTTTTATCGTAGACAGATAGTAAAGAATATAAACTAAAGAACAAAAGAAAAATTGAAGATAAATCATACAATTTGTGGATAGGTACATAAGTCTTTTGTGTATAAAAACATTATCTTTGATCTTTCTATCGTTCTTAGAAAATCAGTAAACAGTTTACTATCTACCCGTACACTATTGCCATTGTTTAGGATTCAAAATTAAGATACACACGAAAACTATGTAGGTACATGTATACTAATGCCAATGTTTAGGATAGAAAAAATAAGATACACGGTGTAGCTTCAAAACCTTTAAAATAAACTATCTATAATCATAGTACCTATTTACATAATACGTATACGCTAACAACAAATAGATTATAATTATAAACTCAGAACAAAAAGTTCAACCGAAAACAGCTACACGCGTAGCATGACAACCATAGAAACGGGGTTTCTACGGGTTTTGTCGACGGAAGAATAGACAAAATGGCAAACTCAAACTCAAACTCAAAGCATTTATTTCAATTAAACCATTTACAAGCACTTTTGAATTGTCAAAGAGTCGGTCACTTAGTCAGAAAGTTGAAGCTAGTTGCCCATTCCAAAAAGTAGATCTCTGTGGAGAAGAATTGGCAAGAAACTCCCAGGACTCTCTTTTAAATAAAGATATTACAAAATCCTGGGTACATTATTCTTGTTGCTTCTATATGTGAGAACAATGTGAAAGAAAAAAAATAGAAACAATTCAAAATATAAGATTTAAAATAAGCCTTGGCAGAAAAGAGATGACCAGTCTCAACTGACGGCGCCCGTTCACGAACATGACGCATGGATCAGCACCATCCAGCTCAACCATTTTGTAGGGAACCGATTCGAATGATCCAATACACCCCCGCCACCAGATTAACAATCACAATCTGTCATTTCGCCTATTCTTCCGTCGAGAAAATCCGTTTCTATTGTGGTCATGTTAAACTTGCTGGTGTGGCAAAAAATACGGGATTGCCCTACCGTACTTAATTTATAGCGAAAATTGAAAGTTTTTAATTTCCCATTCCTTTGTATTCGGTCCATGAAACTTTCAACAACTTCCTAAAATCTAACAAAAAGTTTTATAAAACTAATCTTCCATAAATTATTGACTAGTTCAAAATTAGATTTCATATTTTCTTCTCTGCTACATCATCTACCTCATCTACCTACCTAGCTTTTTCCCAACTGGTGGGGTCTGCTTCCAGTCTAACCGGATGTAGCTGAATACCAGTATTTTACATTGAGCGACTGCCTATCTGACCTCCACAACCCAGTAACTGGGTAATACCCCTTGGTAAGACTGGTGTCAGACTTTCGGGCTTCTGACGACTCGTAACGACTGTCAAAGATCAATGATTGACAGCGGGGACCAACGGCTTAACGTGCTTTCCGAAGCACGGAGGAGACTCGGTATGTAAAGATGGTAACCCATCCACGGACAAACCCCGATAAGTGCAGCTTAACCTGATGGATTGATCCATGCGGCTGTTATTACTTAGCCACGGGCTTTGTCTTCTCTGCTACAAAGTACTAAAATGATAACAATATTTTCCGTTTTCTGCTTCTTGTTCTCACACCAAAAGAAAGAAATTGATGTTTACGTGTGCGAGATACAAAATTGAAAATATAATGCGAGAGGAACGTGGTTACCACTGTTTACCTTCCTGAGGACCCTTTTGCTAAAATGTATGTAGGACATACCAAGCATACTTTGTTTGAGTATTCTTTGAGGGTTTTCTGTGCTAAATCGGCCTTGTAAAAATCTAGACACTTTGATAGAAAGAGATCCGTGTTTCGAAGAGCTTCTACAGAACTGCAAAATATCGGGCATGTAGTCGTATCAACGCCATATTATATACTTCCTTTTATTTTTTTATATTAGCCTCTACACTGCTTAGCAAACGCCTTCCCTAAATCCTTCAAGCATCCTTTTCCAGGGCCACCTCGATCCAACCCTTGTGGTACGCGTCTAGGTCATCTCGCCACCTTTCTGTGCCCGCCACGGCGCGGCGGCGGCGTAGTTCATCCTCAGGCACCCACCGTGTGAAGACTATTGCCCAGCGGTTCATCATTTGGCTGATATTATGTACTTACATTTTTAATGAGCAAGCCTGCAGATTTATGGTCGGTCTTTCCCTGTATGAGAAGCGGCCTTTTCTGTGTTATGGGCAATTTAAAGCTCAATTGTTAAAATTAATTTGTTCCTCATTCAAAGAATTATGAATATGGTTATTAGCACGAAGACCCAAAAATAACATAAGCTCTTTACAAAGCAGCCATCTTTCAAATCAGTAGGTATACCGTACCCTTAGAAACGCCATTTTATGTATTTATTAAAAGCACCTATCGTAAATTGAAATCATAATTTTCTTAGAGACATTTTCTTCTTAAGACATCAATAAATATTTGCTCAAAGACTCGGGCTTTATTTGTTCTATATTTTGGTGAAACGTAAAACTTAAACAAACCGTAACCGGAGCTTTGTGTTCAGTTCTGGAAAAATACTCGACTACTGCCCGGTTGCTATGGCAAAACGGATTGTTGTGATTACCAATAGATGCTTTTAGTATTGATTAATTAATCCATTAATTCCTACGAGAGCCTGAAGGCATTTTCACCAGTAAATAATAATAAAGGACGAGGAAATATCCTATTTCAGACTACATCCCAAAACGGTCAGTAGGATACAGGAATATTCTAAAAACACAAATTATTCTTATTAAAAAAAGTAAATAATAGTAAGATGGACGGAATAATCATTGTTTTCAATGATGTCACAAGTTTGTAATTCGTAAATTGAGTTTCTAAAAGTACCAGTAACGCCATCTGTTGGTGCTACGCAGAGAAATTATAAGGGAGGGTCGCTCTCAAGTTGTGTACTGAGATTCACGCACCTTCTCTGGAAAAGCGGGAAAGCTATCCTCCTAGAGATTTCCTTTTACCTCGCTAGGTGTCGCTTTTAACTAAAATATTTGAAAACAAAATTCTTGCAGTATCATTTATTACTTAGGCTATTTCCTTTTAACTTTTAGAGACTGACCAAAAGATTGTAATTTCCATAAAATATGAATGTTCAATATGATACTTTGTTTATAGAAATAATGTTAGTAACTTAAAATATGTCTGCTAACAAACAATTGTTCAATTTGCAAAAGCAAGTGTTGTAATAACCATAAAAAAATAAAGAAAATAAAAAAATCCGGTACATACCATGGCGTGTCGTTAATAAAGACAGATTAGGTAGTCAGGTGCACCCATGGACTACCCAAGGGGGTAATCTACAGGTGCGAGCATTTATGACATTAACACGAATACCTATGCTTGAACTTTTACTGCTTAGCGTGTCTTTAAGTGGAGTTAATACACTTTGAATTGTTATTATTTTTGTGGTCTTGACCAAGCTTTTTCTTCCAAAATATTAGTGTTTCGTACTAAAAAGAAAATTAATTCGTCTAATATGTAGATGCGACCTACTGTTAAGGCGACGATAACCGACTTTTAATGATTTTATACTGAAGATCACGTCTAAACGTGTAGTGTTAATGATTTCAATAAAATATATGTTAAAGTAGAGCATTTTTTTATTTATTTATTTATTTATTTAATACACAATTATAACACCTTTACAGACTACATCCAAGGCGATGTTAAAAGTCACAATTTCTGCACAAAATGACAAAAGGACCTGTAAGCAAAATTACAGAGCACAAAAGATTAAAAATAATACAATCTTAATAGGTACATGACAATGTTTATAATATGCCTACCCTAGATTATGTTTATATTAAATAGTGAAATTAATTTGTAAAGTTATATCTAACGCGGATAATAAACTGAGAATCACGCAAATACTATCAAGTGTATTTTTCTGAAACCATTTTAAAGATAATTTAAATAGTGATCTTTTAGTATACGTGTTTTATTAAAATACGTTTTGTTATAGGTATATTAAATTAATAATGCGTCTAATTTGGGACAAGCGCTTCTGGATGGGCGAGTCCTATTACTGGCTGGACGTACGACGCGTTGCGTAAGCACGCAAGCTAACTTGTCCCAAATAAGACGCATTATTAATTTAATATACCTATAACAAAACGTATTTTAATAAAACACGTATACTAAAAGGTCACTATTTAAATTATCTTTAAAATGGTTTCAGAAAAATACACTTGATAGTATTTGCGTGATTCTCAGTTTATTATCCGCGTTAGATATATTATGGTCGCTGGCATAGGTATATCTGCGACTTAAGTGACACTTTATGGAAAAGATAAACAAAAGTACTTTAAAAATTATAAGATGTTTGAAAACATTGTCCAAAGTTGCTTGTTTTTTGATCACCTAGCAGACGCTTGGCGATCATAAAAGAGGAATAAGTAATAAAAACAGGTCAATGAAAACAATGTAACAGCTCCATAATTTTATCGTCACTGTAGGTTATAATAATATTATTCGTCTGCGTGTGAGACTCCCTAATTATATGCTATAAAGTTAAACACCCCCTGGACCCCCACGATACTAGTATAATAAAGCTGAAGAATAATCTGTTTGGTTTTTTGTTTGAACGCCCTAATCTGTTGACCTACCAATCGGATATAAAAAAATCATTTTGCACCAGCATTTCACCCGCGGCTTTGCTCGCGTTGATGTCGGAAAATATCCCACGGGAACGTACTAGGTACCGAGATTAAAAGTACCGTGTTAATCCAGGTGATAAACTATCTGTGTGCCAAATTTCAGTCAAATCTGTTCAGCCGTTTTTGTACCAATCCGTAAAATACATCCAGACAAACAGAAGAACGGACCGAAAATCTTCGTGACTATTTTATTACATGTAGATAATAGGTATTTTATTATATGTGTGATAACACAAATCTTGAGAAAAGCTATTTTAACATTATGCTACGACCCCTCAGAACCGAGCAAAAAGAAAAATAAACACGCAGCTGAAGACGCGGGCAGAAGCTAGTGTTTTATATTCGCTCGATCTAGACTAGGCAACATATTATTTTATATTATTATTGCTATGCATGATATTCAGTGCGTTATAAAAACTTAATAGGTACCTACTGAATTGACTGGGTTATGAATGGCTTCATTTGTAGCTATGAGTTTGACGTCTATTCCCAGATTCGTCGTAATGTTTTTGAGTTAGAATTGTTGTAGCTCATTTGTTAGATATTTTTTTAACCCATTGCGGGAAATCTTTTGGCCTTCATCTCACCTGATGGTAAGTGATGATCAGGCCTAAGGTGGAAACGAGCTTCACCCGGAATCCTCAACAGACGAACTGGCTATCCTAATTCTAACTGCCGAAACAAAACAATGCTAACATTATTGTTATGGCGACAGACTTAGATAAGATGGTGGTAACTAGCCAGGCGGACTTAGAACAAGCCCTACCACCAACCAAACCGAGCAGAAAAGGATGATGCGACAGAATGTCCCCACTGACCAATAACGACTGGGACGTAGTTTGTCGTTGAAAAGTTATTTTTATGACTATCATTTGTTACTACGGCGGACAGATTATTACAGATAGTTCACTTCACAAATCATTTAAATAAAAAGTGACTTTACTACGACACAATAAAGTGCAATTAACTTGAATTGCAATTGTAACATTGAATTTGATGTTGTACCCGTTTTAGGTGTAAAAAAGGAATTTGGAAAGTTTTCAAATACTTTTTTGACATCTGAAAACGAAATGTTCAGTGTAACGCTATTAATTATTGCATTTCATAATTAATATTCTAGTTCGCTAGTTGCCACATTTCTTATTTCCACAGTATTATTTCCAAATTAATCAAAACAGGTAAATGCCTATTTGACAGCTATTTACAAAGTTGCCAACTTTTAGGATGCACGTAGGTCATCATCATCATTCTCCTGCCCTTATCCCAATTTATTTGTGGTCGGCGCAACGTGTCTTTCTTCCATAGGTACTTCTCTATTAGTCGTCATCTCGGTAGTCAGCCCCTTTCTAGCCGTATCATCTTTCACACGCTGTATGAGTCCATCCATCGTTTCTTTGGTGTTCCCCCACTCGAGAGCTGTACTCTAATAGGTACATCTGTACGTGGATCGTCTGCCTAGCTTTTTCCCAACTATTCTTGACTAACCGAAATGCAGCTGCAGCATTTTACATGGAGCGACTGCCTATCTGACTTCCACAACCCAGTTACTGGGTAAGACGATACGCTTCTGACAACCCGTAACAACTTGTCACCCATCCACGGAGCAACCGCGGGAAGCGTAGCTTAAAATGTAACTTTTTTTTTTAAAGACTGTGAATGTAGTTTCTTGCCCGTTCTTCTCCTTATGAACCTACTAAGTACTCCTTGGAATGTGCAAAAAGCTTCATATTTCTGACTGACCGACTCCTTGACAATTCAAAAGTACCTGTAAATAAATGCTTTGAGTTTGAGTAATCTGATCGATCGACCCGTACTTAGCCACAAGCTCTAATAGGTTCCTACGTGGATATCTAACGTAATAATCATCATCATCGTTAATCATACTCGAGCTAAGTAATAGATTGCGGTCATATATCTAGATTTTATAGCTTGTAGGTATTGGAAATATAATTTTTCTAGACTTGCAAACCACAGTACTTAATTGGTTAAGACGATACGTAAAGTCAGCCTCAAAAGACGTTTACATCGACAAGAATTCATTTGATTGCCAACAATTTGTGTTTCCTAAAGCCAAGCGCACATTACAGCCGCAAAGGGCCGCAGCGGAACGCATTTTCACACAAAAAAGTGCGATGCGGCCCGCTTGTAGTGCGCGTTTGTGCATAGAAACTGTAAAAAAGTGAGGAAGGAGGATTTTGCAATGCGTTGCGTTGCGGCGCGGTCCGCACCTATCTGCGCCAGTTATGAGGCTCACTGTACCACGAAGTAAATTGTATATTTACTTCGTAATACGTTCCTAGATTCGCAGGAGAACCAAGGTAATCGCCATAGCCCGAAGAATTGCCAAACATAAGTGGCAATGGGCAGGGCACATTGCTCTCAGAACAGATGGCCGATGGGGCTGAAAGTTTCTGGAGTGGCAGCCGCGTACCGGAAGACGTAGCGTTGGAAGGCCTCTCACAAGGTGGACCGATGATCTTGTGAAGGCCGCAGGCATCCGCTGGATGCATAGAACCAGTTGAAGTAGCGGTGCTTGGGTGAGGTCTATGTCCAGCAGTGGACGTCTTTTGGCTGAAATGGTGAGGTTCCTGTAGCTTATTTCTACAATAGTGTGTACAGACCTTTGAGAAAAATTAAATGTTCAAATTGATACTAAAACGGTGCGAATGTTCATCTATCTACAGTTAACCAGTACTAAGTATATTGTAAACAGTTGAATAATTACAACTGTCGAATGCCCAGACAAGTTAAATGAAAAATAATGAAGTTATTTTCATTAAATGTAACGATTGATGTTTGTGTTTTTGTTGTGTCTGCGAAAATCCCAAAAGCGAAAGCATCACAAAAGTCTCCGAAAGCATCACAAAGCTTGTCTTCATAAGTTAGGTACTATCATTGAAAATCGCCTATAAGAAATAATATCAATCAATCTTCAATCTTCCTAGCCTTTTCCCAACTATCTTGGAGTCGGCTTCCAGTATAACCGGTTGCAGCTGAATACCAGTATTTTACATGGAGCAACTGTCTATCTGACCTCCACAACCCAGTAACTGGATAATACGATACCCCTTGGTAAGACTGGTGTCAGACTTTCGGGGTTCTGACGACTCGTAACGACTGTCAAAGATCCACGAATGACAGCCAGGACCAGGCTTAACGTGCTTTCCGAGGCACGGAGGAGTCTCGGTATGTAAAGATGGTCACCCATCCACTGACCAACCCGGGCAAGCGTAGCTTAACCTGGATCGACCCGTGCGGCTTGTTATTACTTTGCCAAGAGCTCCTCCTGTAAGTAATAATATAATCACGCTATTGTTTTAACAACAACATCAGAATGTACAGCAGAGAAACTTTCTCTGAGATCATCTACAGATGTAAGAACAAGTACCTCCCTATTATGCAACTTGAAGCTTCATTGAAACAATGCAACAATGAATTTCAGTTACTTCCATTTTCAATTTTATTTGCTGTAAACATGACGCAAAGACTAAGTACTGCGTGCGTAGTTTTGTAACGTGACCACAATTTTCTCGCACAATCAGTATAACTAATATAAAGCCGGCGCCAGACTTAGCTTCACATGTTTGAACACAGTCATGTTTGATTGCTAAGTGTGGCACGGGACTTTGGGTATGTGTTCAAAGTTTGAACAAAGATTTGCACTTTGCCATGCGGTGTCGGTCTTTTTCGACACATCAAAGCGTTCAAAGTTGAATGTGTTCAAATGTTTGCGTAGCTTGCCACACTTGTTCAGTGTTCAGTTGCTCGAGCGTTGTTGAGCGGATTGGTTGTGTGCTTGTGTGTGAACTTCTTCTCGGTTTCTCGTAATTATTGTTTTCTTGCACATGTAAAAAATAATTACATGCACACAAATAATACAGGCACACTGAGTCTACGAAATCGTCGTCCATCTTGTTTGTTGTCTACCAGCATACTGTGGAGAAAAATGTTTGCGAAGCAAGTCGGGCAGGTTACGTCAATATGTGTTCAAATGCTTTGCAAAGTCGTCAAAGGTATGTGAAAATCTTTGAAGCTATGTCTGGCGCCCGCATTATAAATAAACAATGTTTCATCCTAACATATTATAAAACAAAGTCCCCCGCCATGTCTTTCTGTCTGTCCGTCTGTCTGTTTGTCTGAACGCGGTAAACTCAAAAACTACCGAACGGTTTTTTAAACGGTTTTCACCAATGGACGGAGTGATTCATGTGAAAGGTTTTAGTATAAATTCATTAAGATTTGTGGAAATAGGCTGAAATATGATGATTATTGTTGAAGATGTCGGAAAAAATCATGCCGACTGGGAGATTATGACCGTTATTATATTAATCCTTATCCAATAAAATATGTTATTTAAATTGGGCATTTAATTTAGATTAAAATATGCCTTAACACATCGAGATATAAGTACTAACGTACATTAGATATAAGATATAATGTAGCATATGAAATCGGCTTCTGCCACTTGTTAAAAAGAATGCTTGGTGAGAATCGAACCCACTCTAGCATAGGATAACTAAATACAAAGAAAAAATAACAGGAGATTTAAAATATGATTTGTATTATAATTTTAAAAGTAAAGAAAAAGAAACAGTTATGTATAAAAGGTGATAAATAATTTAAGTACTATTGCAAGCCGCCTAGTTGGAATTTTATTTTGTCTTAGAAGGAAGATTACGTGTTTGAGGGTTGAGAACTAAAATAGAACGCGACGGGTTAAACAAGTATTGGCCATTACCTAATTAATCCCGGAAATCAAAAGTTGGGCAAAGAGTTGATATCACGTAATGATCCTGATTACAGGTCAATCAGGAAACCGCCTAAAATAGAATTTGGTAGTTATTGATGCTATGGAAAAGTTCTAGGAGCTAAAGTATGAATGTGCCTAAGTCCTTTGCGCTGAACCGTAGCGACGTCCCGTCGTACAGCGTCTCGTTGGGGTTTGGTGCGTTGCGGCCTCTACCATGAGCGGCGTGTGTACGGCGGCGTCCGTGGGTGCCTGCGTTGGCCACAGGCCGCGATGTGAGAACTTGGGTCGGTGGCCGCACGATGGCCCGGGGTCCCAGGAGGCCTCAAGACCTTCTGTCGAAGTCCGAAAACAGGGGGCTTTAGAAACGGCATAGGCTAAATTACGCATGGGGGCGGTGGCGCGAGACTGTACAGTTTGTTAAATGAGAAATTGGTTGAATACTCACATGTTTGTACAGTAAATACTTCACCAAAAAATAGTGGTTCTAGACTCTCGCTTGGCTGGCACGAACTATAGGTATAACTTGAGGACTAGACACCACAATGAACACGATATGCTTCATCAAAACTGCGACCAGCTAGCACAAAGATACTATCGTCATCTTTTTACATCCGTGTCTTAAACTGAAAACAGGACACTTGAAGCAGAGAAAAAATTATTTTATACCATGACGTTTTGTCCAGAGCGACTCACAATAGAATCACGCAAGTCAGAAAAAATTGTTTTACTTTGAACGATATAGAATTCAAAATTTGAAAATGTGCTCAATTCGAAATTTTTAAAAGAAATAATAGTTTATGAAACTTTTACAACTACAAAAGAGGCTTGAACGGCAGCGCAATGCTGCAATACACCCTTTCCAGCAAAAAAAAAAAAAAATTATCGATACTATCGATAAAAAATTTGACAACCCTAAACGATGTCGACACTAAAGACAGAAGGCATCATCGATAAAAATCACGACCCTATCGACAAACTTTTGACAACCCTAGACAATGTCGTCACTAAAGACAGAAGGCATCATCGATAAAAATCACGACCCTATCGACAAACTTTTGACAACCCTAGACGATGTCGTCACTAAAGACACTTGACATCCCTATAGGGAAAACGAAAAAAAATTATGTCTCCCCTATAGGGGTGACAGTTGAAGAAGAGACGAGACAAGGCTAGGGGAAGACCTGAGTAACAGAGTAAAAATGAAATACTTACAAGACAACTAACAACTAACAAGACTAAACCAGAATTAAAATAACTAACCTAAGGAGCGCCTACTAAGTGCCTTCGACAAAGAGTAAATACGGAACGTTCCAGATCTAAACCTTCTCGACGCGAGCTCAGGTAGCGTCCACTAAACCTAAAAAATAATCTAAGTGCACGACTAAAAAAAAAACTATGGCCTAACAGAATTAAAATAACTCACGGGATAATATACCATGGCGAAATAGACTCTAGACGAAATAAAGAAGCTAAACTAAAGTAAAAAGCGAATGTAAGTATAGGTTAAAACTAATTATTGACACATGCTCAGAGGGCAATGTTAATAATAGAAGAGGCTAGAGGTTGTAATCAACGAATATAAGCTGAGGAGGACCAGGCTACGAGAGGAAAAAACCTAAGTCCCGAAAAAAATAATACCCCAGCCTACAAAAATAAGGGCTATAAACCAGTATTTTAATGTCCCTAATTGTAGGGTATCCCTCCTGATCCGACTTTCAGCTAAGAGAGTGCTTAGAGTCTGATCAGAGGAGTGATAGTAAGGTGGGAGGGTTGGTGCACCTCAAAGAAACTCCTAGAGGTCGAACACAAACCTATTCGTCCCTTACAGCAAAACTCACTAACAAAGTTGTTGAGAGTCAACAATAAAGTTGAACGATGAGTTACCTCTCCGAACAAACCCAGAGGTTCCAAGAGGGAGAGAGGGAACTTAACAAAAAGGTCGCTCATAGCGTATTGGTCAGCGAAGAAAAGAAAAATTACGGGGTAAAATTCATCAGAAAACAATATATAAATAGATACGGTATGCTTAGTGTGTTATGTACGATATTTACATCAGATAACGGAATTGTATAGAAACAGAGAATTTTGGGAATTATATTATTATTAAACTTACCGAGAAGTCGGCGAATAAACCACAAAATTGCTTAACATAATTATATAATATTAATATTGGTTTTTTTGATGACAATGTCAGTGTGATGAAGTGACATAGTGTAAAAAGAAGAAAAAGTTAGTGAAGTGAAAATGAGGCCGTATAATAGAGAAAGTTCGAAAAGAGTTTGTAACAGATTTTGCGATAGATTTAAATTATATAATTACGTACTTTGAAACTTAGCTTTTTTGTTAAGGGGGGTATCGCGATGATTATGGCCTGAAAATGGGGGGTTATGAGTAAAAACAATATTTATGATGAATAAATTTGGATTAGGTGGTGAGATGAGAAGAAAGAAACAGCGAATTTTGGAATGTTGAGGATGATAGCGGAACGGTTGGCGTTATACGTTTTTGAATTTCGGAGGAAAGAAGGGAAAGATTATCAGCGACCCTAGCATAAACTTGTGCGAGGGAAGATAGGTTTGACGCGTGATGAGACCGACTTTCGGCTAAAACGGTGCCTTGAGTCTGTCCGTGTGAACGGGTCTACCCTAACCTAACCTACCCTAATTAGCAACCTACCTACCTGCTCATATACATACATAACTAACTACCTAATTACCTACGCCTACCTACCTAATTACCTACACCTATATATCCTAATAACCTACACCTAACTACCTAATTACCTAGACCTATCTATCCTAATTACCTACACCTAACTACCTAATTACCTAGACCTACCTACCTCTATTACATACAAACCTACTTACTCACTTAGCTACCTATCCTACCCTACTTATCCACCTAACATACTATAACTCCTTCGGTCCGTCGGTAACGTCCTTCATATAGATACAGCTCAAATGGACACACATTTGAACATTCACCTCAACACAGCTTATGTGAAATTTCTTATAAGATCGAATCAATCATCAAAACTACCAAAAAAGGAATTAGCCAGCCGTTCACGCGTGATGCGGTGAGCGATAAAAAATATATAATTTTAAAAGTAATAAATATGTAAATAGTTTTCAATAAAAATATCTAGCAAATAAATTGACCTGAAAAACGAGTAAAGTACGAATTTAAAGTAAAAGGTATTTATAGAAAGTTGGTCGTCGTCCTTTCAAAAAAATTCGGATTAACGTGAATGGGCGATCTCCTTTATTTTTGGACTGAGTTTGGAAAATTAAATATTTACGCGGTTTGAAAATGCAAATTTATTCCTGAGCGAATATTTGGTTTGTTTCGACGGCGGGGTCTAGAATTAAGCGCAAAACTAATATTTAAATAGAATTTTAGCAAGATAGATATGTGATACGTGAGTTATAGGAAAAAAATGTTTGAATGGGGTTTTTCTATAAGAATACGTGTGTACCTAATCCATACCCTTGGCGACGAGTAATAGACGTGCGAACAAACAGAAAACGACAAAAAGGCGAGCAAAAGAGACGGATGGGGCTGAATGCTAAAGAAAAAAGAAAAAACTAGACATTCAGCAAAATCACCAATCAAAAAAAACGCTTACCTTAGATGTGATCCCTACGCATTCATACTTCAAACACACGTTACCTACGGGGAACTAGCTACACTAATTACGAGAGACGAATAAAACTCAGGGGACAATTATATATTTGTTGGAAGGAAATGAAAGAGGCAGAGAGAAAAAAAATATTCGATTTGGTTACAGAGTTTTGAATTGCATCATAGTACATTACATTAAATTATATATTATCATACAATCGTATTTCATCACATTAATTAATTGGTCATTAAATGAAAGGCACAAGGTTAGATAGACGTAATAGGAGCACCAACAGCAGCAAGGCACCAGCGCGAACTGTTCTGTAGTTAGGCTTGCCGAGATTTTATTTAAAACGACCGCACCTGAAACAAACAAAATTGCTCTAGGAATTAGAAATTGTGCTCTTAAAAGGGCACACCACACCGGTGCTATGAAAAAAATTATAATTAGACTACTTATAGATATTATTAGGTAATTAATAAATAGTAATGTTATTATCGTAGGTAGTAAACAAATAACAATAATAATTACTTACTTTTGTATCGGGCGCCATCTTGTAGCATATGAAATCGGCTTCTGCCACTTGTTAAAAAGAATGCTTGGTGAGAATCGAACCCACTCTAGCATAGGATAACTAAATACAAAGAAAAAATAACAGGAGATTTAAAATATGATTTGTATTATAATTTTAAAAGTAAAGAAAAAGAAACAGTTATGTATAAAAGGTGATAAATAATTTAAGTACTATTGCAAGCCGCCTAGTTGGAATTTTATTTTGTCTTAGAAGGAAGATTACGTGTTTGAGGGTTGAGAACTAAAATAGAACGCGACGGGTTAAACAAGTATTGGCCATTACCTAATTAATCCCGGAAATCAAAAGTTGGGCAAAGAGTTGATATCACGTAATGATCCTGATTACAGGTCAATCAGGAAACCGCCTAAGATAGAATTTGGTAGTTATTGATGCTATGGAAAAGTTCTAGGAGCTAAAGTATGAATGTGCCTAAGTCCTTTGCGCTGAACCGTAGCGACGTCCCGTCGTACAGCGTCTCGTTGGGGTTTGGTGCGTTGCGGCCTCTACCATGAGCGGCGTGTGTACGGCGGCGTCCGTGGGTGCCTGCGTTGGCCACAGGCCGCGATGTGAGAACTTGGGTCGGTGGCCGCACGATGGCCCGGGGTCCCAGGAGGCCTCAAGACCTTCTGTCGAAGTCCGAAAACAGGGGGCTTTAGAAACGGCATAGGCTAAATTACGCATGGGGGCGGTGGCGCGAGACTGTACAGTTTGTTAAATGAGAAATTGGTTGAATACTCACATGTTTGTACAGTAAATACTTCACCAAAAAATAGTGGTTCTAGACTCTCGCTTGGCTGGCACGAACTATAGGTATAACTTGAGGACTAGACACCACAATGAACACGATATGCTTCATCAAAACTGCGACCAGCTAGCACAAAGATACTATCGTCATCTTTTTACATCCGTGTCTTAAACTGAAAACAGGACACTTGAAGCAGAGAAAAAATTATTTTATACCATGACGTTTTGTCCAGAGCGACTCACAATAGAATCACGCAAGTCAGAAAAAATTGTTTTACTTTGAACGATATAGAATTCAAAATTTGAAAATGTGCTCAATTCGAAATTTTTAAAAGAAATAATAGTTTATGAAACTTTTACAACTACAAAAGAGGCTTGAACGGCAGCGCAATGCTGCAATAAGTACTAACGTTTACATTGATCTCAATGCCTTAACATCATAAAATATCATTTAAATGAGTAGTTTAAAAGATATCACAGATTCAAAATTACGCGTAACAAAATAATTATCGTTGACGCCAACGCGCAGCGCGGCAGTAGGTAGGAGTCAATGACCTTCTCCTCGGCTATTAGGTATGTAATCCCGGTAGTATCCCGTGGGATATTTTGCGATATCCACGCGGGCGAAGCCGCGGGTAAAAGCTAGTACATAATAATAAAAATTCAGTGTATGTATTATGATTATAACATAATATTCTTATTGGGGTGTTTGGTGGTGAGCGTTAATTCCGGGTCATGTTGTATAAGTAGTTTTCTAAGATTTTTTGTATTGTTGCCAAAACCCACGAAACACTTACGCAAACTTCCTTTGTAACCTATTTACTAACGTGTTATCTAGAATAGCTGATCTTGGCAACGCCGACGTTCATTGATTGATTACTAGATTGATCAAGTATGGCTAACGTAGGTCATTGTTGACAGGAACCACCACAACTCGGGTACGATAAATTACTATGTGACGTAATGTTTGGTACGTATTCATTATTCCTGATGTGAAACAGAAAGAAAATGTTACAGACAGTGGGTGATAAGATCGCTTTATATTAGTCCATCTTATAAGCTGCTGAATAAAGGAAATCCTTAAACGTTTTCGACAGCTGTTTGCCATTCTAAACCGTAATCACTCCAAAACAAATCCTCGAATATGCCACTCCTAATTTATCCTTATGTAAATCCTATAAGTGACTCGACGATATATTCAGTGAGTTATGCGAGCGTCCCGGTTTGAAGTATATGGCGTCAAAATTAAGGGTGAAGGCTAATTAACTCCAGACCTTTGGCTGTGGTTGTACGTTGATAGCTCCTGAACGCGTAACATGGCCTTCGCGCTTACATATTCAGTTCCCGGGTGACATAATACCATGAAAATTACCCAAACGTACCCTTATAAATGTGTCTACCTACGTTACGTACGCTCGTCGCTCAATTTTTGAAGCCAGAATTTTGCCGTAATATTTCTGTTTTACTTACGTTTTTATCTCATATTTCGACCACTCGAAACATAAGTTTAGCACATGTAAATATTTAAACTGTAATCTCCTGTACGTAATATGCAAATGGAATGGAAAAACCAATAGGTAAGCAAAATAATAAATAACATTTTCATATTCTGCAACCTTTCTCGCAGCCGACGAGTAATTTGATTTACTGATGTATGATCACGAAACCTGCAAGGACTGAGCAACAAAAACGTGGAATTCAAAATAAAAACAAGGCAGTGTATAGAGTGCCACCATTGGCACTCTATCCCTATCGGATAAAGTGCCACTACAGGCACCCTAGTAACACCGCCTCGGCCCGGCTAAAGTGCCGCAAGCATTGGATTGTCATTGTCACTGTCACTAAGTCACGTCACTTGGTATTTTGTTTGATTGTCGAGGTTAGATCGCTGTAAAACACCACATTCCCTAAACATTACATTCTCTTGTGCCTAAACGGACCCTGGCACTTCGCCGGCCGCTACCGCGGCACCGCTCGCTACGCTCGCTCGGCTCGTGCGTTGTATGGTCACAGTTCTAACCTAACCTGACCTAAATAACAAGTGACAGTGACAATGCAACGCTCACGGCACCCTAGCCGGGCCGAGGCAGTGACACTAGAGTGCCACAAGAAACTCGCGGCACTCTATACACTTCGTAAAAACAATAACCTTTCCATAGGTGTTTTGCACAAGGTTTTTACACGTCCATTTTTTATAAAAAAAAGATGAGTGTAGGTGACACGAGATCATGAGCTACTTAGAGGAATAGGGATGTTGACAAAAAAAAAAAAATTCGCTGGTCCTTCATGTGGATTATAAAAAAAATATTTGACATATATTTTTTCTTTTTTTACATAATCAAAAGATTACGGCAATACATTTGAGTCAAAATGTGGCATGACGTCACTCCCCTGTACATTTTATAATGACTTGTGACCTGGTGGGCCCCCACTCCCCAACTTTAATGCGTTTTATCTAAACCATATTTTATTTTTATGATAAGGCAAAAAATACGTGTCTAATATTTTTTTATTATCTGACGACGGACCAAATAGTATTTTTTTTCCACAGTCTACATCACTATTAATTTTTTAATTTTTTTATTTATTTTATTTTTATTTTACTTTATTGGTTCACAAACAATTGTTTACACTGGATAAATGCTAATGGGTAACATGCAAAAAGGTATATACAACAGTGCAACAATCACTTACAGGTAAACTCCGCATGCATAAAGAAGTTGTACAAAAAATTTATAATAACTTAATCTAGTTTTAAATTAAATTACTAAAAATTATAATAACTTAATCTAGTTTTAAATTAAATTATTTAGCTATTAAACATTTTATAATTTTTTTACAATCTGCTCAAGGTGGCTCAGACCTTGAGCAGACTGTTGTGTAGAGACTCTCATTGTTCTGATGACATAGCATTTTGGAACATGGCGGACGATTTGACAGCGCTTAATATTCGCAAACAGCTGGTTTGGCTCTAGATTAAACTTGAACAAAGATGTCATATTGTCGCAGTATTGTTTCGTTAATATACAACTGTAGTTGTTGTAGAACGATTTAAGTACCTAAGGTACTTTTATACAAGACAAACTTCAGTGAGACCTGAAACGGTTGTGCCCTTAAAATAAATTTAGTCCAACGTCTTTCGGGAGTACCGAAAAAACTTTTCGCATTTCTGTTCTTTTTGTTTTGTTTCAAACCAGTGTTTTATACCTCTCGTTTTGGGTTTCGGCAATAATTTAGGTAGCATTTGTCGGGCCTAACCCTATAAGAAAACACCTGGCCCATATTCTGGCTCAATTATTTCTTTTATAATCTTTAACAATAAGTAGGTTCTGCATCTTTCATTTTAACTTCTCATTTAACAACAACTACATAAATAATAATTATAAAATAACCTCAAAAACAAAGAAATGAAAAACAATAGCCATTAATTTTGAGTGCAATTCCCGGTGCACGCGAGCCCTCCACCAAACGTTCGTTTCGTGACCAAACTAAAAACTTGGGTACTACCAAGTTGGAATACAATAAATCGGATCAACCTATATTGAGTGAAAAATGTACGTATTCAATCTACATCGTGAAACTATTCGAATTTAATTTAATACGAGTATGAAAACTCTGTGCATTCCGTTTTCGTTTAAGTTCTTGTTACGTTGCAATTTTTCAGAATTGAATATGAATTTTTATCAAGATTATTTGCATTCGTTCGTTTTTTGCGAATGATAAATTCAATTTGGGGCTTGGCTTATAAATCTCTGGTATTTTTATTAAGGATCATTACACGTAGAACCTATTTTTTACAATATTTTACACAACTAACTATTTACACTAGGTACTAAATTAAATGACTAACTAACTAACTATACAAATAAATACAAAAACAAAAGGACACTTAGACATAGAAGCACTCGTCCGCTTGTTAAAGGAATTCGTTTTAGAACATTAGCTTCATTAGTGAATTATTCTTCAGATTTTCAAATATATTATTTATTACTTACATGAACCAAAATAAATATTTTATCGGTTTAGAAAAAAACAACTATAACGCAGGACTTTTTAATTTAAATTTAATTGAAATCATCAAAACCCTGTAGGTACTATGATTACTTTAGTTTCGATTTCGTCAGGTTTAAGGTTACATCTTTAAATTGAAAATGGAAAGAGTCAAAAGGGCATGAGACTATAACAAATTGTGCCAGTAACAGATAGAAAAACAATTTGAAAGTAGAAAACATATTATAAAACAATAATAAAAACCCCAAAATGAGCTAAGAAAAAAATTTATTTCTTTAGTTAAATATAAACTAAGTGCATTTATTTAGAGAGTAGTGGTGGCCCTGTGGTAGCGGCCCCGACTAACGAGTTGAAGGTCGTGGGGTCGAACCCTGACAGGCGCCTGACTTTTTGTAAATTATTTCATCACCACTACTGCTCTCAAAACGGGGAAGGAAAACATCGTGAGGAAACCGGCATGTCCTAGAACCAAAAATTCAAAGACCAACATGTGTGTGTGTGGCATCTACCAACGGGCACTAGGCCCGCGTGGTAGATTACGGCTCACTCCCTCTCATATAGAGAAGGCATGTGTCCCAGCAGTGGGAACATAATAGGTTGATTATGCATCTATTTATTGCTATAGCGTCATTTTTGCGCTATTGTTCCATTTCTTTAAAAAATGTCATCTATCTATTCTATACTAATAATAAAACTGCAGAGTTTGTTTTTTGTTTGAACGCGCTTCTCTTTAGAACTATTAGTCGGCTTTGAAGAATTATTTTTGCATTTGATAGCCCAATTGTTGAAGAAGGCCATAAGCTATATAATAGCCAACTCCCACGGTGCGCCATATCGCGGACGCACGCGCACGACGCACCGTGGGAAACCTAGCGTGCGTGGTAGCGCAGACGCGCATTGAACGCGTGCGTGGCGGTGCGTCCTCGTGCGGGCTGGTGCGCGTGCGCGATATGGCGCACCGTGGGAGTTGGCTATAACATTATGCTAGGAACCTTACGGCCGAGCAAAAAGAAAAAAAACAGAAAGAACGCTGAGCGAAAACGAAGTAATAGGACGGGCAGACGATGCGATGCAACGACGGGGTGGGTCGGGGGAACAAGCAATTTCTCGCGGACGAAGTCGGGGGCCGAAGCTAGTACCTATAATATACAAGCGACTCTTTTCTAAACGTGTGTTTCACACACTTTTATTTCTCAAAGCTCATGAAAAATATTAGGTAAGTAAGTACATTACTTGTGTAGGTAATATTTGTACCTACCCGGTCCTAGTAACAGATGGTTAGGGATAAGCTTCTTTTATGTCTTCATATTAATACAATACCTACACGTGCTATATTTTATTTTTTAAAGCTCTTGGTAAAATAAAATAGAAAAAGAGGAAAGAGTTTATTTGTTTAGTTTTTTTTTTTATAAATATTTAGAATTTTAATCACAGGAGGAGCTCGTGGCTAAGTAATAACAAGCCGCACGGATCGATTCATCAGGTTAAGCTACGCTTGCCAGGGTTGGTCAGTGGATGGGTGACCATCTTCACATACCGAGACTCCTCCGTGCCTCGGAAAGCACGTTAAGCCGTTGGTCCCGGCTGTCATTTGTGGATCTTTGACAGTCGTTACGAGTCGTCAGAAGCCCGAAAGTCTGACACCAGTCTTACCAAGGGGTATCGTATTACCCAGTAACTGGGTTGTGGAGGTCAGATAGGCAGTCGCTCCATGTAAAATACTGGTATTCAGCTGTAACCGGTAAGACTGGAAGCCGACCCCAATATAGTTGGGAAAAAGGCTAGGAAGATTGATTTAGAATTTTAATCACCATTGTCAGAAGAGAAAGGGCTAAGGCCGTGAAATCCAAATAATTATGATTATTGATAATATTGATCGAACATTTTTTTCTTTTTAATTATCCTTCCGAGTCTTTCATCGCTTTTACTTACTTTAAAAAAGACTAGACTAGACTTCCCCAAATCTTTCAAAACTTGAGACAAATATGTTGGTTCTATTTTCGATTTCATGTAGGATGGTTACTCATAAATCCACGTTGTTTCCGATCTGATACCATACAAATGGCTGTACTTTGCCAGCCAGACTATGCAGTGAGAAAAGGATAATATTGATACAGATTGATATTATTCTATCAATGTCATATCGGTGATGCACCCCAGTAAGATGAGTGTTTTATGGTCAAACTCGCAAATTACTACTTTACGTATTTTAGCAGGATTGTGCATTAGAACGACAGGCTAAGCATAGTCCATCCCTTATCCTAATATACTATTTATTAACCCTCTAACAACAGTAAAGCTCATCGTCATCACACACATTGAAGATTTATGTATTAAAGCGCTTAAAAATCCTTTGTATAATATGTATTATCTTCACTGTGTTGTGTTCGGTTGAATACGCTCCTAATGTTTTTCAAGTTACCTATGACACATCAGCCGAACGTTACGTCCATAGAAATGCAAGCGTCACATGACGCGACGGAACGTTCCGCGCCGAACGTTCCGCAGGTGTGCCACTACATTTAATGCTTCGTGCATGGATTGTCGTTTAATTATCTAGTTACATACTTACCAAATTACGTAACTCTTTATTATTTTTGATCCTTACATTGGTGGAGACATTTTCTATTGGTTTAAACACTTTCAGTTTCACCATCTTGATCAATCTGCCTAGCCTTTTCCCAACTATGTTGTGGTCGGCTTCCAGTCTAACCAGATGCAGCTGAATACCAGTATTTTACCCTCTACAACTCTCTGACCTCTACAACCCTGTAACTGGGTCACACGAACACGTTGGTAAGACTAGTTGTCAGACTTTTGGGGTTCTGACTACCCGTAATGACTGCCAAAGATCTAGGTACAAATGAGACCCGGGACCAATGGCTTAACGTGCTTTCAAAGCCACTTTCACAACCTTGGACCACTGTAAATGTAATGTGTGATTTAAAGTGATTTTATCTATTCAACAGTAATGTCTAGTTCAGTTGAAATTTCAACTAACCCAATTTGTTAAACTGCTTAAAGTCATGCACAGTTTACAAATGGTTATGGCATGTTTAACAATAACTTGTCTATCACTCCCAAAGGTGTCTAGTTTATGCCTCACGAGTACCATAGTGACTTGTTGTGCACACGGTTACACATCAAGCTATACATTTCCAGTTTATGCTGATCTCGCATCGTATAGGATCTTCGTACAATGCAAGCTCAGCTTATACTGGAAATGTATAGCTTGATGTGTAGCCGTTCGTACCTACAGTCCTACACGTTTCAGTTTTACAAGCAGCATACAGCATAATTAGCCTATAATGTTCCCACTGCTGGGACACAGTTCTCCTCTCTGTGAGAGGGAGTGGGCCGTAACGTAACCCCACCGTGGGCGGTGGACCACGCGGTTCGATGGATGTCACATGTCTTCGAATTTTTGGTTCTAGGACATTCCAGTTTCCTCACGATGTTTTCCTTCACAAGTTTCTGTGATGAAATAAGACGAACCCATGCAGGCACAGGCACCCTAGGTTCCAACTTACGGCCTTTCCATTGTCCTCTCGAGAGATGATAAAATTGAAATTAAAATTAAATTCTATTCTCTCTCTCTATTAAAAAATATTTAATTGTCTACTTCTTTCTCCAGAATTCTGTTTATTGTTTATTTAAGTCAAGGAAATGTTTAAAATTAATCTTAAAATCGGAAACCTCCTCCAATTTAACTTTCTAACAATAAATAAGTATTACGAAGTCAAAACAAGAAGTATCATGTTCTTGCAACTGTAATCAGGTATGCGGGAATCGCATTCGACGCGTCCTTGCAAAGATAATGAAACATCAATAAGAAATGTACGTAAGACGCTGCTGGCAGACGAAGCTAACACAACGTTAATGTTTTCACATTGTTTGTTTTATTACCCCCTTACTAATAAACGTTGTATATCGCCTGTATAGTTACACACCGATTTCTCTCTTTCAGTCGTCAGTAATTTGACATTCGAAAGAAGTAGACAAAGCGTTGTGTAACTATACAGGCGATATACAACGTTTATTAGTAAGGGGGTTAGTATATTCGTGTATTTGTGTGTATTTATTTGTGCTTATATTAATATAATTAGGTATATATTATTATTTTAATAGGTATAAATATCCTTAAATATAAATAAATATTTACTACACAATATCGTTATTGCACCTACCACTATTTGTCTCTGCATCACCCAAAGGTTGACTGGTAGAAAATGCCTCAGACATTATTAATATCCGCCTCTGTACATTTTGTGCTTAAAGTATTAAATAAAATGTATCGTGTGTATTTGAATTCACATTAAAATAATAAAATCTTCAGTGCTACTTAAGATCTCAAGTTCACGTAATATCATTACCTACTTATATTTTTTCTTTGAAATATAATATTGCTTTCAAAGTCTGCATTATTGCTTATTTCTTTTTTTTCTTTCGTAATTGATATAAAGTTGCCAGACGCGCCCATGCAGTTTCGGATTCAATTAAAAAACGAACCATACTAGATATAAATATGTAAAAAGACCGTAAGAAAATGACTTTTTTTATCATTTGTAGACGTACGGTAACTACCTAGAATCCAGGGGCCATTTGCAACTTTAAGATAAATAGACATCTCGAAACTTTAGAAGTACCCTTAGTAATTGTTTTATCTCATTTTCAACAACTTTTAATGCGTTTTGTGTAAAAGAGTGAAATATGGTCAACGAAAGAAGTTATTGCCGGTCCCTGTGGGCTACGTCTGGCAACTTTTATTCGTTCTTTATGTGGGTCACCATGCAATTTTTATGCAAGTTGAAGATTAAACTTTATTCTCACGCCATTTTATTTCACTTTTCCACTTTATTGGCCTGTACTGTGTTAACCGCGCGTTTAGTATTCACGGCAGACCACTCTTGTGGCTTTAGACGTAGTTACACACAAATGTATTTGACTGTTACCTTGTTTGTTATAGGCGTCAGTAGTCAAAACGTGATATTAATTTAGAAAGACACGCTGCAATCCAGTAAAGGCTTAGACTACAAAACCATCTGTACTACTCATGTGATATTATGTGAAACTGGTACATAATGTTGACCAGTGTTTTCACACGCTACCGGGGATACAATGGAATAACAATGGAAAACTTCTTAATTCAATTAAACAACAAAACTAATCAATTTTCATTTAGTTGGATGACTGGATGCATGATGAAGCTGTATGTTCGGTTGAATAGTTGTAAGGCGCGGGGCGGGTGCGGTGGCACATGCAAAATGATTGGTCCACGGGGCCACGATTGGCCTGTGTTTGTTTGATTTAGCCGACCTGGTTGCCAGCACCCGTTCCGTATGACTGGTTTACTGTTCTCGCTGTTTGCGTTGCTTATAATACCAGTTTGCCCTCTTTCATTATGATTGAAATGCAAATGTACTCTTTGTTTTTGTTGACTCATTTGGAGTTGAGAATTCGGATGTTTTGATATTTGATTGAATAACGTTAAAGATAAAGATAAAGATCATTTTATTTACGTTGATACAATATAGGGTGGGGGGTATAATTAAGTGGTTGAAAACATGAGTCGACTCTAAGAAAAAAATAATATTCATCCACCTCTAAAAGCAGTATTATTTTAATATTACTTTAGTGAAAAGAGATGAAGCTCTACAGAACGTATAGCACCATCTCTTTCCCCCACTGAAGTAAGATTGAAATAATACTGCTTTTAGTGGTTGTGGTAGGCCCCCAGATCATATTGAATTGGCAACAATATTCAATTTGATTCGATCAAAGTGTCCCCAATATACAGGATATTAATTAAATGAAGAAAACTCCTCTAAAATGTATATTTTCACTTGCTGTTAAAAATAAAATGCTCCACCACGCTATTTATAACGCTCAAGCGATTTTATGTTGGGAGAGGAAATTAAGAAATTTCCTTGTTCAATGAGATTTTATACAAAGTGAAGGAAGCATTAGAATACGAGACATCAGACATTGACCTCAATTTCATCAAATTGTAAAATTAAAATGAATAGCAAGTTTCATAAAGTTAGGTACTTTCTGCTTCAACTGACACACAGGGCTGTTCAAAATATGTAGGAAAGGCTACTGCTTCGTTGTTTTTGTTACACGATTTGCCAGTTCTTATTACTTAAATAATGTTAATTGTCTAGGTGCCCGAGCTTAGTTCTGGTGAAAATAGAGAATGCTCATTATAGGAAAGTTCATACTAATTCCATGCTGGGATATTAGGTACTTACTAATTCCAAGCTGCCATGTCATTATTTTATGGTGTCATTATTCTAAGAAATCGTTATTCTTTTTGTGTCTATCATCATTCTTCTTTTTTGTTTTATTATAGCCAACAATTGTATACACAATACATGTATATTGTGTATACAATTGTTGGCTATAACCTAAATGAATAAATAAAAAGGTTACGCGGATAACTTTTCCATGATGACAATATGATCGATGATGGCGAGAGTAGGATCATCGTGCTCGCTAACACCACAGTAAGTAGTTATAACACTGGTCACCGGTCTGTTTTGAGAAACCTTGATTATGAAAACCTGCATGTAGATCACTTTGGTTGTCTTGACTGCTGTGGATGAGGCTAAAAACTACTTAAGTATCTACATGCGGTGACGATCTTTAAATGGGCCTCTTATAAACACTCAGGGTCAAACCCCCTATGGTTTTCGCCACGTTAGATATAAGAAGTATTCAAGTAGGTAAATTAAACAACAATTCACTGTAGAACATCAGAGGTGACACGTTTGCATCGTTCGGGCGCCAGCAAGCAAGTGACCACTCTGCGGGCGTCGTCGTGCGGCCACTGCGCCAGTTTATTATGTCACTACACTACACCCATAGAGACATAATAAACCACGTACTTGTAGAACTAACACACTAAAATCATCATTCTGTCTCTGTTATCGCCAAACAATTTTTTTTCTTTTGAAACGTTGTCCCACTCGGGTCCACACTAAGAATTTCTCATGTATTGTGGGAGCGTTTATAATATAATTAGCCTATTAATGTTCCCACTGCTGGGACACAGGCCTCCTCTCTGTGATAGGGAGTGGGCCGTAATCCACCACGCGGGCCCAGTGCGGGTTGGTGGATGTCACATGTCTTCGAATTTTTGGTTCTGAGACATGCCGGTTTCCTCACGATGTTTTCCTTCACCGTTTTGAGAGCGTTTACAACCATTTAAACTCACATAGACAAACAGCCAGGCCCGGAACAACTACTTGTAGGTCATACAAAAATTTGTTCCGTGCGAGATTCGAACCCGCGACACGCAGCGCAGCAGTCAATCGCTTAACCACTACGCCAACCGTGCCGTCAAAAATTGACAGAAATAGAACGGATGTTTTACATACGTTGCATTTAGTGACTTATGGTGCAAGCGGGTCTAAGTCAAAATCAAAAGTCATTTATTCAAACTAGGCATCAGCACTTTTTGAACGTCAAAATTACATAATACAGTCCCCCAAAACGTCCCCTTCACGAGTTCCTAGTGCTTTAAGTAATATTAGTAAGTTATCGTTTTGACAGTAAATAGACTAGCTATTTACTGTCAAAACTATTACTACATTAATATTTACTGTATTAAAAATATTTACTGTATTAAAAATATTTACTGTATTAAAAATATTTACTGTATTAAAAATATTTACTGTATTAAAAATTATTGTAAAGTGAAAGCCTACTTACGGCCCATTCACGACTTCGGTCTTAGTGGCGAGCGGCGCGGCGAGCGGTAAAAACAAATGCACAGAAATGTATAAAGCATGCCACGCGGCGCGCCGCTCGCCGCGCCGCTTGCCGCGCCGCCCAAAGTCGTGAATGGGCTGTTAGTGATGTGACCGTTGGACTGCCAAGTCATAGGTCTCGAGTTCGAACCCAAGGCTTCGGACTTTTCGGGTTCATTGCGTAAACAGTGAAGGGAAACGTCGTGAGGAAACCGGCATGCCTGAGAGATGTTTTCTCGACGGCATGTGAAGCCAAGTCAGAGGCCCAAAACTCTGACACCAGGTTAATCACTAACCACACGAAAAAAAAAAACTGTCAAAATAATATTGTTTTGTTGGTAAGTCTATAGCCAATATAATTGCTTTCAGTTCATGTAGATCACGTTGCTTAGTTGCTGTAGGTTGGGCGTAATGGGGCACGTGCGAACGGGTGCAAATTAGCTCGGTGCGGTATTGGTGTTGACGTCAAACTGTGTTTCTGGCATTACGCTGAATATCTAGTAAAAAAAATGTTTAAATCCGATTTTAGTGTTCTTGTAAGTAATGTCTTCTGATGCTTGTAGCTTAACCAGATTTTATATCGTTCGGTAGGTACCATCGATCACTAATAAAGAACCGATTTTAATGAAACTTCATACGAATATGCAGGATACAAAGGTGTAAAAACTTAGTTAAGAACATTTTCGAAAAATTGTGTTACAGCCAAATTAGACCGAGATTTCCAGTTATCTGCTTTTAAATAAAACATTTCGAAAATGTTCTTAACTAAGTTTTTAGACCTTTGTATCCTGCCTATGCGTATGAAGTTTCATTAAAATCGGTTCAGTCATTTCGAAAAATAAGGGCTTGAAAGTTTGTATGAAATGCCGTACGACGTAAACCCTCTTAACCACATAATTTATACTGATAAATAAAGCAATTCGTGCGAAATTATTCCCTAATTATTCCCTTCCATTCCAAAATATTCAAAAATTCACAACGTTAATGTTCAAGTTTTCACTTCTGCCGGCACTCCCGGAGTGCAACCCGTTGTTTATTTTTATTTTTATTGAATGATTGTTTAGTCAGATGTAGAAAAAGTTGTGTAATGTTCACTTCTACGAGTATGTTCGGATTATCATTATCATAGTACTATTATATGTATTTATGTTATGTTGTCATAAATGTTATTAGTGCTCACTTTCGTTATATAAGGAAAAATGTGACAAAATAATGTCATGCGTCTAGGCCCAGTGGTTTAGGCTGTGCGCTGTCTGGCAATGATTGGATGAATTTCAGATTTACGGACAGTGACAGAACTTCCCCTTCTAACCGTGACATGGCCAATTCACTAACGCGATGTACACTGTGTTAATTACTGTAGTATCTTATTTGGTCATATTGTACCATGTGCACAGATTCGTTAGCAATTAAAATCGACGGTCGTGATTGAGCGCACTGTGCAACACGCTTGATTGGAGTTAGAGTGACGTTGTTGGCTGAGCTAATAAAAGTATAGTTAGCAACGAAAGTCAGTTAACGTTTCAGAAAAAAAACTATAAGTAATTAATATTAAAATGACACAAATTCTTGACTGCCTACTGAATACCTAATGAAATACTGAAAACCAGAATGACTATTGAATAAAACAAAATAAAAAAGTTTGCCAGTTTATACAACTTGTCCTGGAATTATCGCACACCACACCAAACACTGGGGTGTTTTAGAATATTATATTAGAATATTATGTTATAATCAAAAAATATACACAATTTTTTTGTGATTATGTATAAACATTGTTTACTTATTTATTAAATTAGTTATACTGATTGTAGGAGAAAATTGTGGTCATATTACAAATCTACGCACGCACACAGTCGCACACGTATAATAGGGGTGTAGCGTAGTCAGGTGTACAGGCAAAACAAACCGCAGTGTACGAAGTACCTCTTCGTACACTGCGGTTTGTTTTGCCTGTACAGTGGGTGGGGTTTTAATTATTTATGGAATAAAAAATTACTACATTACATATCATCACGCCTTGTTTCCCCGAAGGGTTAGGCTGACGTGTACGTAGCAGGTACACCAATATTTCGCCAGTTATGTTTAAGTCCCATGTAATAGGGGGCGAGCCTATTGCCATCAACCGGGCACAAATCCAGACTAAAAGCTGCTACTGAGGAAAAAAAAACTGCTGTAAGTATATTAAAAATGACTGAAATCAATTCAGTAAACGATTCTGAACTGATACTTGCATAATGTGCTTTAATTCAGTTACACATTGTATTTATTAAATAAATAAATGAATCTTGTGCTTAGAAAATAAAGAAAAGAAACACGTCTATCCTAGCTGGCTGTACGACAGCGGTATTAAACTAACTGCTGTTGAAATGTGGTGTACGTGAAATTTAAGGCACCACATTTTTATTTATAGCGTTCCGGCCATTTTACGAAGTAAATTGTAGGACAATAAAACTTAAAAAAAAGAAATGTAAATGTTTTTAATTCGAATTATTACAAGTTCGAAAAATTCAAAATATTTACTTTAGCAAAAATACCACGAGCAGGAAACAATAATCTGTCTATCCATTTCTGCAAGAATCTTCAGCTCCGTATAATTTAATTGAAGTTTTTATCACCCAAATTCCTTTTAAATTCAATCAAATAAATGCAACATTGTCTTATTTTCTCATTATCCCCGCCTATGCGCTCAAGCCATCAGCGATTCTCCTCATGACTACCTACTTAAATATTCGTATCCCTGTCCTAATACCTAAAATCCCTTTGAAATTTAATGAACCAATCACTTAAACCAAAGATACTGTCTGTTACAAGGAATCAAAACGCATATCATTACTCCGAGATTAGCTACTTTGAGAGTTCAATTTAGCGATTCATAGAGGGATGTAACTCACTAACACCGGCTATTTTAGTATTTGCTGCGAACTCTAAAGCTAACTTTAAACTTATATGCGCTTCCAGCATACGCTTTATAACGACTTAGCGCTCTAAGTGAAGATTAAACTCATAATACAATTGTATTATGCTGTTCTGTTACTGTATGCTTTTATAGTTTCGAACGTGACGATATTATCTTATCGTAGACGTCCACGTCCACATTCATAAGAAAACGTTATTACGTTTTTTTTTTGTTTTTTACTTGTGTTATAATTATCTGTGCCTTTTTTTCTGTGGTAAATAAATGTTCTTTTTTTCTCTCTTTCTTTATTTCTCTCTCTCTCTCTATCTTTCTTTATCGTGGCTCGGAGACTTTAAAGCGTCTTCATATACATATGTATATTTTCATTCATTTTACTACCTTATTATAGTGATGCCGTGACATGACCGTGGAGTCGTGGACGTCCACGATAATATCGTCACGATAGAAATGATAAAAGCTGAGTTGAACTTAATTGCGATAATAACACATCAATAAAATGTCAGTGTTCATTAAGTCCATTAATTAATCTTTCATATTATAATTAACGCCACAATGTTCAATGGATTATTTCGAACTGTTGACAGCAATAATGAATTTGATGGAATTAATTTTGAGTGGCATTTGTGGTTAAATATTAAAGCTTATTTTAATAATGACTTGCGCTAAAGTGCACAAGTGTGGTGAAAATGTCCACCTAAATATAAATACTTGTGCCCGGTTGGTGGCTTGCCCCCTGTTGCAAACTGGCGAAATGTTGGTTTTCTATAGATACACCTCTACCTAACCATTCGGGGAATACTGGTTGTTACATGATGTTATGTTATTATGTTAAAGATACTTAATTGAATTCAAAATCTAAGCAATAGCTTGTCTCCGTAACAAAACTGCGTTGATTTTTCTTCATATCATTCATCATTTTTCGTGAAAAAAAGAACTCATAATTATGATGAGCTGAATAATACAATATTTTTATCGCAGTACTATAATTACCAAATATTTCTGTTAACTATAGGTACCTTTAAAGATGGTATGACAGATTCGTTGGTAGGTACCTACTGATACAAAGTACCTTAATTTGCTATTTATATCCTCAAAAATTCCTCGAAAATTTTAAGCAGGCTGCTAAATAAGATCTTCTTCTTGGTCACGTTCTTCATTACTGAAGATCGTGTCCCTGAAATGCATTCAAAGGTTTCTCCACTTCGTTCGGTTCTCCGCTTCTCTCAGGGCGGTCGCAAGAGAGTCCAGTGAGGGCGGTTACTTGGTTTGATTAACAGTTACGTGACCGGCCACGAGGTCGCTTCCCATCTACCTACCAAAAAATACAACTTACTATCTAAATAAGATACTCCTTCCTAATCATAGACTGCGACGCGTACCACGACAAGGCGCCAAAACGCGCAACCACGTGTGTTTTTTTACGTACAACTATGCAAGCTCAATAAAAGGCGCTATTGCAGTGTGAACGACACGCCTACAGGATCATTTTGATAAACAGCCTTCTTTTATGTCGATACTTACATATTATAATAGAATCTACACGCTACTTGGGGCATGAATAACGTCCGTAGCCGCTATTAGCACGCTCTTTTACTTTCATGGACATTTTCATCCGTTATAGGTATTGCTTGGAAACAGTGTTTTGATCTCAAGGTGTATTTCAAAGGTTTTTTTTTCTCTACCAAGAATTGAGAGAGAATAGCAGAATATAATATGTATAGTGATGAGTAGGTAATTCTTCTGTAATATAAGAATCAGGTTACTCAAGTAAACCTGGGCTGGCCATGTGTGCAGGTTAAAAAACTGTCGATGGTCCAAAAAAGTAACTGAATGGATACCAAGAGACCAAAGCTTAAGTAGAGGTCGGCCAAGGAAAAAGGGAGACGATATATTTTGGAGAAGTGACGACCAGGATGGATGACTAAACCTAGGGACAGTAAAAATAATTACGTTAATAGAAATGTTACTAACTTACTACATGTCATGTTTGTCTGTACTGTCTGTCTGTTCTATCTGTTATGTGTGTTCTGTTGTATGAAATAAGTATTATTCTTGGTTACCACAAATGAAAAGATGAATCAGTTTATAAAATTAGTACACACGGCTACACATCAAGCTATACATTTCCAGTTTTTGCTGATCTTGCATTGTATAGGATTTCCGTACAATGCGAGGTCAGCTTATACTGGAAATGTATAGCTTGATGTGTAGTCGTGTGTACACACTAGAAAAAATATTTACTCTGTAAAAGTCTATTCATCGTGCTGTACCCGCAAAATGATCTCATGATCTACGTTTAAATAAAAATATACAACAAAATCATCACACTTCTACGTGAAAACATTACATGTATTCCAAGTTTCCAACTCTAGGGAAAATAAAAATAAACTGTCTTGTAACAAGTCTCATTAGTTGCCATTACCGTTCATTCAATCAGCGCTCTGTAGAAAACAGCCATATACATGTACTTGTCGCACAAAGTTGTAACAAATTGTGCACTCGCTGTACAGTCATGTTCAAAATGAATAATGAAGGAAGCGATACAAAATGTTTGTACAATTTTTATTTTTATTATTTCATTTAAGGGGATGCGCCAAGGTAGCCCGCGAAATTCAAATTTTCTAACGTTTTTTGCAATTTGCAGGTCAGTGTCAGGTTGTATCTTGATTAAAATATGATTTGCGAGCGTAACAAATATGGCTTTACAGAATTATAGTCATTAGAATCAGCAATACAACTCCGTTTGATAGAATAACCCCCAAATGTCATGATTTCATGAAATCATGACATTTGGGGATTACATGAACTTATAGAGTTGTGTTGATGATTTCTATGATTATAATTCTATAAATAAACGATTTGATACGGTCGCAAATCATATTTAACTCAACGTACAACCTGATACTGATCTGAAATTTGCGAAAAACTTAAGAAAATTTGAATTTCGCGGGCTACCCTGACGCTTTCGCCTTAATATTATAGCGAGCGTGGTGAACCCTTAATTGCACTATGAAAGTTCCTTGAAGTAATGTGCATAGAATATCAATCACAATGATTTTGGCGATTGATAAAGAAAAGAGGCCTATACTCTGTAGTTGACGCCCGCGAAACCAAAATTTTGGCTTTTTGCGAACGCAAACTCGACGCTATTTCAAGTTGTACGTTGATCAAAATACATTAAGCGGCATTATGATGAAATTATTACTATATTGTAACATAATTTAAAACATCACTAAAGTTCTCGAAATAATATTATTTGACGGAAATGTGAAAATATGACGATGTGCCGCCAAAAACGTAATAAATTTTGAATACGAAAAACTATTTTGTCCGTCTCAGTCAGATAATAAAAAAATATTAAACCCGTATTTTTTGCTTTATCATATTAATAAAAATGGTTTAGATAAAACGCATTAAAGTTGGGGAGTGGGGGCTCGCTACATCACAAGTCAGTATAAAATCTACCGGGGAGTGAAGTTATGCCACATTTTAAATCAATGTATTGCCGATTACGTAAATAAAATCTGTCAAGTGCGAGTCGGACTCGCACACGAAGGGTTCCATACCATGTACAGTACGACACAACTTAGATGTAGCATAGATTTGAAAATTTTCATTCATTCATTTCAATTTCACGAATGTATTTGGCTATAAGACTTTACAAGTTATTGCGTTTTCGAAAGATCATTTTCACCTAAAGCTCAAATAAAGATTGGTGATTTTGAAGGCGCACTCAGTTCGGATGGTGATCGGTTTTACGAATTTTACCGATGCTACATCTAAGTTGTGTCGTACTGTACAAGATTTATCACTACGAATTTTTGTAATACTTTCGTAAAGGTAACAACAGAGGCGCTTTAAAAAAACAAAGATTTGTAAAGAAATTGTCTAATTTTAATGAAAAAATGTTGTTGTGTTAAAATAAAGGTGTAGGAGTATATTTCATTTATTTTAAGAGAAAAATATTAAGTTAACTTTATCCAGTAACATGCATTAACTAAAGTCAAAGTTATTTATTTGCTACTAACATAGTATTAGTAGGTATAAATAGGTATATATGGTAGGTAAGCAGGTAGATATGTAGGGTAGGTAGGGTAGGTTAGGTACCTACCTACCCTGGTAAGAAGGGTAGGGTAGGTAATTAGGTAGAAATAGGTAATTAGGAAAGGTAGATGCGCCGTAGATAAGTACTTAGTGCTAACCGTGCGAAGCCAGGCCGGGTAAAGCTAGTTACTCCTATAAATAAAAGGATTTCTCTTGCTACATCAGACTATATTGTACAAAATAGAATGTAAGTAGTACGCCAAATTTTAATTATAACTGTGCGTTTGCACTGACGAAACATTCACAACAAAACATGTTGGAATCTCTATTTTCTGTCAATTTTTCATACAATGTTTGACAGGAACTAGAGATTTCAACATGTTTTATCGTGATGTTTTGCCAGTGCAAACGCACGGGTCAATACATGTATTTATTTACGTTATTTTTGATAGTCATACAGAAATCTATTACTTCTTACTTATTATTTTTACACATCCCATCGGACTATGACAGTGAGGGAAGAGAGAGTGCACTCATGTCTGCGCACACACTTGTGCACTATAATATCTCCCGCGCCGAAGGCCAGTCTCCGTTGAGATTGGCCGCCGTGACCGAATATTTTTACACCAATAATTTTTCTCAATATGAAATTGTATCCACAACGGTTTAAGGTAACTGAATAGTACACTGTATGTGCCAGCATTCATTTCAATGTTACTGAATATATTGTCTATTGGAGTGTAGTTTTAACATGAGGTACACACATCAACACCGTCTAGGTATACTTTGAAAAAAAGTCGATAAAGTTCTTAAACTCTAAAAATACTGGCCGGTTTTAAAATCTTGTGAAGAAAGTTTATTTTGTAGACCTTTTCGGATGATCGAAATTTAAATGATCGAAATAGTATATGCTGCCATGATAGTAGGTACTTACTAATTCCATGTCATTACTCCGACTATTAAATAGTTATCTGTGGAATTTATATCGCATATTATTAGCATGAAATACAAAATTATTATTTTAAGTTGCAGAAAATCGCCCATATTATATAAAATACGTTATGAATCGGCGTTTTTAGTATTTGTTGATTATAAACAGTATATGTTACATGATACACACAAGTTTCAAATTCCTAATTTGTTTAGTTGTTGAGATAGAGCTCGTACAAAAATGGTCTAAAATAGACAACTTCTACGGCCCCCTAATTCATCATTTTTGAAGATAAAAACAAATAAAAATTATATTTATTCTCTACTCGATGAGCACTAGAAAATGATACCCCACATGCCAGGATCAGATTATTTTTTTTTCAAAATTTAATTTTATTGTAAGGCGACCCCCCTTTATTTTTTAATTTTATTATTTGTTGCTCTTGCGGCATTAGAAATGCACAATCTGTGAAATTTTCAACTGCCTACCTATTACGGTTCATGAGATAGAGCTCGCTGACAGACAGACGGACAGCGGAGGCTTATGAATAGGGTTCCGTTTGTCACCCTTCGGGTACGGAACCCTAAAAAAGAAAAAATATGTGTATAATATTTTTTCATAATCTACCTGACGGACAAAAATATTTTTTTGTTAACATCCCTATTTCGCGGGCTAGATTGAATGAATCACCGTAAGCACTAGGTACATACGATCCAAATTACGAACCTAATGAAACCTGAAAGTCTTCAAGCCAGTCCTATTTTAGGGTATAGCTTAGATTTCTCTTGCTAATTGGGTTGTCGAAAATGGTAGTTAGTCCACGTAATCTGATATTCAGCCGCATCGTGTCAGACATGAAGCCAGACTCAAAATTGCGAAATGGCCAGATAACGTGGAGATTCAGGTATACATTTGGGGTTCCGACATTTTTGTATGGGACCTGGCATACCTAACCGTCCGCCATTTGGAAAAAAACTGGTTTTGGCGGCCAGTGATGAAACAAGTGTCAATCGATAGAGTAAGTGATTGCAAACAAAACATATTTAGTGATGAATATCGTAAGTGATATACTTCCTGAGATATTTATAAAAAATATTACTGCTTTATTTTTTTTCTCATGTTTTAACTCAAATATCTCAGGAAGTATATCACTTACGATATTCATCACTAAATATTTTTTGTTTGCAATCACTTACTCTATCGATTGACACTTGTTTCATCACTGGCCGCCAAAACCAGTTTTTTTCCTATTGGCGGTCGGTATAGGTATGCCAACGAAGTCGGATGTTCTTTGCCCTTCAAACTAATTGCGAAACATTAATAGAACAGTTTTGCATTAGAGCTTTTTCTGAAGTAGCTTCTCCTAAGAAGTATAACATAACACCGTTGACCGAATCAAAATACCGTTGACCGAATCAATATACAATAAGCACACTTGGCTGCCAATACCAACCTATCGGAAAATGTGTTGGTATCATCTGGCAGCCCTAGCACCGCGCGTGCTCATTGGTCAAATCAAATAGCGCGCGCTTCCCCGATTTACTGTTACACACTTCCGTCCCTTTTCACGAAATTCCTCCCACAGATTGCAGGAAAGCGAGAGGAAAGAACACTTCAAAAAAATATTGTGTAATTATATAATCTATGATACTACTCTATTTTTATCTACGCTTAGTAAGGTAAGCTTATTTAAAAAATTTGTGTTCTATATGTTTAAGTGGCATTCTCCGAACTTTTTTAAGAACATTGATTACACCATTACGACAGAAGAGAAGCATTTCATGTAAATTACCATCTAAAAGTACCTAAAAGTTGCAAAGGAGTTGCCTGCGCTCAGCAGTGTTCCGGTGAGATGGCCGGTGTCTAACGGGCACCAGGGACATTTCTTGGTTTCGTACGGCAACGTACGGTTAAGGACGGCAACGTATTTGCGACGCCTGTATTAGAGATGTTCCATACTATTCATGGGCGGCAGTGACCTTTACCAACAGAAACTTGTCCCTTGTCCTCGTTGTTTTACTGGTCACAAGCGCTGTTGCTGAACATGCGGTCCTGGGTTCGATTTCCAGGTTGGGCAAAGTTATATTGGGTTTTTCCATGAAGGATTTGTCAATAGCAGCCCGGAGACTGAATTTGTGCCTGGTTGATGGCAATAAGCTCGTCCCCTATTACGTGGGACTTAAACACAACTGGCGAAATGCACAGATATAAATCTAACTAGATGCCGCAATTGTATGTACTTCGCGTGTCAAAAAACGTAGTAAAATTACGATCAATGATCGTAAGAGAGATCTGAGCTTTTCATTTAGCATTATCGGCACCAGAAATCTAGAAAAGTGCTTTTTATGCCATATTCAGCTGTAAAGACTGTATAGAAAAAGTTGGCCGAGGCATTGGAAATGTTTTCTTACATTGGTAAGTAAAGTTTTTAAATTGTGTAGCACGCTTGGTTTTCATACAGATGGAGGGACTTGTCTAGTTATCTAGTTAGATTTATTGTGGCGAAATAGGTGTAATATAGGTACACCCACATTTCGCCTGGCTCTGCCTAACCCATCGGGGATTACAGGCGTGATGTTGTGTTGTCCTTTAAAGTATTTACAAATAGTTTGGAAAATCCAAAAGTGCACGCCTCATACATAACACTCATTCATAAACGAAAAAGAATTTCAAAACATAGTTTCTAACAAAAATGAACAATTTATAACTTTTCATGAAGTCGTACGTAATGTCAAAGACTGACAAAGATATTTACTTGGCGGTTGCTAGGCAACTTAAGTCAAAGGTTGGAAATATTTAGATAAAGATATTATATTTTAGTTAGAATTTTATTAATTATAATTAAACTACTTTGAATAAAAGAGCCATTTTCAATAGGGTTCCTTCTACGGCTGAAACAAATGTATAAAAAAAAAAATTACTCAATCAATTGATTTTATCGCAAGCTACAATGTTTTCAGGGTTCATAAATTGACGGACAGGATTTTTTTTAAACTATTTTCATGCATTTTCCATTTCTGCTGCATTAGATCAATTGTTAAAAAGTACAGTATTAATCTCCATTTAATCATCTATACAATGGTATATAAATTAAGTAGGTTCTGTGTACTAGCAGGAGTGTAACAATAAAAACAGTTACAGAAATGGGGCAAAAAAAAATTTACGATCGTAGGGCACACTCTAATGCTTCGCATTAAGAGTCGTGCAAAAAGATTGAATATCTTTTCTTGTAAATAAGTCAACATAATTGCACGTGGCAGTACTCAATAGGGTTGCGACTTGCGTGTTTTCTTAAGAGTTATCATTCCGGTGACGTGGGCGAGCCGAGTGACGCAAATCATGATAACGGTTCACTTGCTTATTTTAACTATGTTCTTACTTTGAATAAGTTTTCTTTTTATCATTTCTTTGCTGTTTTTGTAACACGCGTACCTATATTTAACTTTTAACGAACTAAATAATTGATAAAGATTGAGTTAGCAACTGTTCCGGTGCAAAATGGTTTTTTCATTGAGTTTTTATGTCATTGAACAATAGTTTATCTACATCATCGAATATTGAAATACAAAATAGTGAAACTCACTGAACGGTTTCAGTGAGTCACATTCCCAACAATAGGTACCTACATAAATCCACGTATAAATAAAAAAATAGTTATTAACAACGTCATTTGATCACCATCATCTTCTCAGTCAAAACACGTCCTCTGCTGGAGAGAAAAGAACATTTGGGTCTCTTCAAACTTTTACACAACGATATTTACGTAACTAGGTACCTTCGAAGTACATAAGTTATGTCTACTTTATCAATCCTTGCATATTTTATTAAATTAAACAGCAATCGATACTTTCCATACAATTACAATTACAAACACACAATACAACAACACACATAAACATACACACATCAAAAGTGTCTAGGGATCAACATATATTTTTGCAATAACTTTTCTCCTGATTGATATTAATTAAAATTTTCTTTAAGGATTCATCAAATAAAGTGTTTTCGTTTGTCACAGTAACGATAAACCAAGTCACCTTTGCATTAATAAAGAAATTTGCCATTTTCCTAATAAAGGGATTTTTGACATTTGAACCACTAACATTAAAGTTCGAAAAAAAGACTGAAATAACAGTTTTCTTTAAAATTTTATTGGGTAACTTAAACAATTAATAATCCGTGTTTCTACCGCGAACACTAACAACACAAGAACATCGGTTTGGCATACTCAAAATGAGTTCATCCAAATCACGCTGTGGAATGGCCGCCCATGTTCGTTGCAACAACAAAAAAAGGTCTTCTTGCGACTGGATACCCTCCATATTCGGCAGAGCTCTTCTCTGTAGCATATCCCATGCATGCTCAATCGGGTTCAAGTCTGGCGACTGAGCAGGCCAGGGCAGGACATTGATGTTAGCTGCGGCGAGAGTCTGTCTTACAACTCTTGCGGTGTGCGGTCGTGCATTATCATGCATTAACTGAAATAAGGGACCGATTTGCACTTGTAGAGGAACGATGACGTCTGATACAATCGTCTCAGCATAAATTTGAGCGTTGAGGTTGCCTCTAATCCAAATCAACTCAGTTCTTCCGCCGATCCAAATACCCGCCCATACCATGATGGTTCCACCACTATAAGGATGGACTTCCTGGCAGGATTTTAATCGCTGTTGGCGTCCAGGGGTTCTCCAGTGTCGTATACGTCTTGTATCCGGTCTCATACCAAAACGAGACTCATCAGAAAAGCACACGAAACGCCATTGTTCTTCTGCCCAATTTCTGTGTTCAAGAGCCCATTGATATCGAATCCTACGATTGTGCATTGCTATAGGTGGTACCCGTAGCGGTCTTCGGGAATGAAGGTTCACTTCATGCAAGCGGTTTCTGACTGTTTGGTCGCTAATTAAGTTCCCTGAAGAGTGATGAAGCCTCACGGCTAACATCATGGCGGTTATTGTTGGAGCTCTTCGAGCTAAGATTTGAATGTATCGGTCTTGTCTCCGTGTGGTGCAGCGATACCGTCCTCCATGGCGCTCAGCCACGGTACCAGTGCTTCGGTAACGTGTCCAAAGTCGACTGATAACACTCTGACTTGTATTCAGAGCTAAAGCCACAGTACGTTGCCGGGAACCAGCTTCTATCATTCCCACGGCTCTGAGCATTTCTTCCCTGCTTAAATGACGTCGCTGCTCCATAATAACGTTGGTTTTAATCAGTAGTAGGGAAACAGTAGCACTAATAATGTCTTCAATGCGTTGTATGTTTTTATAGGGAAAATATTGACAGCTGATTTTCATCTTTTACTCGAATTTGATTCACAGTTCCTGATTCAAATTATGAAATGCACCAAAAAGGATCCATATAAATTTATAAAATCATAAATTTATTACAAAGCCACATCTCAATCTCAAGAAATCCGCATAAAAATGCTTGATCCCTAGACACTTTTGATGTGTGTACATACACATATGCACACACATACACACACATGTAGACATATAATACAATTATTGAAAAAAAAATACTGTTCCATACATTTTAACCGCGTAGGTACCTATTGCACTTTTAGTTAGAGTTCAGAATCATGTACTGAATCCATGGTAACAGTTTTCACGTCGATGTCCCTAACACCGTGTATATTTAATATATATAAAAAAATAACAATATTATTAAATATTATTAAATTTTATTAGAACTACGTATGGAACAGTATTTTGTTTCAATAATTGTAATATATGTCTTTATGACTGTGTGTGTATGTGTGTGTGTAACTCTGTGACCTTTTCACGCCCGGATTTCGTTGAAATTTGGCACACATGTAGACTATCCCCAGGGTACTTTTTATACCGGTAATACGTTCCCGTGGGATAAGGTCCGACATTTACGCGAGCAAAGCCACAGGAAATCTAGTGTTACATAACTCTCTTATAGCTCTGCAAGCAGTTAGGTAGGTATTCTTGATATTTGCCAACTAAGGACTACGAATCTACGATTCAGATAAATACATGAATAATACTAAACCTACTATAGATTACGTGATTTCAGGCTAAACCTACATATCAGATTTCAAGCTTCCTTTGGTCCCGTAGGTGTACATATGTTCAGAGTTTATGTTACACTCGCTTCCACCCGCGGCTTCGCGTGCGTGGAGGTCGGAAATTATCTCACGGGAATATACTACCGGGATAAAAAGTATCGTACATAACGTTAACATACGTTAATCCAGGTTATAAACTATCTGTGTGCCAAATTTCATCCAAATCCGTTCAGCAGTTTTTGCGTGATTGAGTAACAAACAAACTTTCACATTTATAATATTATAGTAGGATTAGTAGGATATTAGTAGAATAGCAGGAATAGTAGGACTAGCCTCTGAAATTTCTTGTTCCATCGACCCACCGCATTGCATCGCCTCGCCCGCCCGCACTATTACTTAGGTACTTCGTTTTCGCTTAGCGTTCTTTCTGACTTTTTCCTTTTTCCTCGGCTGCTAAAGCTCGTAGCGTTGTGTTAAATAATCTATAAACTTCCTCAAGAATCGAGCTATCAAATGCAGGAAGAATTTTTCAAATCCGTCTGGTATTTTAAAGATTTGCGCGTTCAAACAAACAAAATCTTCAGCTTTATCAATACAATATTATTGTTCTACTAAACCACGCAACAGATTTTGATGACGTTTTCACCATCGTTTGGAGAATGTATTCCGGGAGGTTTATGTAAAGTTACGTAAAACTAAGAAATCTCGATTTTTTGTCAAGTCGTACAAACGGTGCGAAGCAGGAGCTGGTCGCTAGTTATAATATATAAGTATAGATTCTCACTTGAATTCTCAAACAACTCTACTTTATTAGACATTAAACGTCATTTCGTCGTTACATAGGTACACTCAATGCTGTAGAATACCTAATGAACAGCATCTTAAAGAACGTAAAATTCAGTTACGTTTGCAATTCAGTCTTTGCATGATCATAAGGATATCAAAAAACATACCTACGCGTGAGTAAAACGGTACACGATACTAAACATGTACCTAGGAAATGCTCATCCTCCTACTGAAACTTTGGAATGCAAATAGCACAAAATATATCTCTGTTTTGATAATAACTAACAAAACAAGCAAAACAGCAATGTACGAGAGAAATCTAATACACACACAATTGTACATAAATTATGTAATAAAGCTGAAAACACAGCTCAGAATGTCGAGAAACACAATAGAATCTCAAGCAAGGTTTGCGAAATCACGTTAAATCGCACGTTTACTTTAGGTTTCGCTCAGAATGCCAAACGAGTGGAGATTTGCTAGAAATGACGAATAGCAAGAGAATGACGTATTAGGCATAATCCTTTGCCTCATAAGCTACTGCTAAGGCATTTTATTTATGTTATCATTTACGTGTATTTCATTCATAAGGTTGAATTATAAAACCTCGATTTCGACGTTAGAGTTAATTGATTTCCATCAAGCAAAATAAAATACGTACTTTCTTGATTAAAATTAATTAGAAAGTACACTTCTTTGCATTTGAACGAGGTACTTCACGTACCTACGTTATTGAAATCGTGATATTGTAAAATAACATTGCCTAAAAGCACGCTACACTACGTCATTCAAACAGAAATAAAGAAAAGAAATAACAAACACGCCAGTATTTTTCTTGGCGCGACTTCCTCGAACGAAGCGTTCTCCTAATCAGATTACGTAGAGCGGTGTCATGTTGTGATAACATCACAGTCTGTTTATCATTGCGAGTGTGACCGGAGGCCGCGACGGAAGCTCAATGCCTCGCAGCAACAGGTAGCCTGTAGCTAGTCTTCACTATCACCTGCTTCTACATACCTACTTTGTTTTTGTGATTGTTAACGAACTTTCGTTTGTTTACATTCGCTTTCCAAATTACCCCGAAACACTTTGTTTCTTGTTGTACTTTGATTCTTAAAGATCAAAGGTCAAAATGGTACTTTATTAATTCAAAATATTGACTTTAACTTTGACATTTAAGATACGATAATACCGATAAGTAAGTATTTAATTCCGTGCTTATGTTTTTGAATGATCGGCTAATATCCAATTTGTAAAATACTCCACTCTTAATTAACAAGGAAATGATAACGTGTAATGACCTGACTGTAGCTACATACAAAGGTATATAAGCGATTATTAATGTCTCATTACCGCGCAAAAGCCTATTTCCGCTTTGAAGTTTGTACAAGGCGACGAGAAACATAATCACGCTCAAATGTCGACTGAAATCACAATTTATATACTGAATAGGTATCCCGCTTCGCACGATTTTTTACGACATGGCAAAACATAAAGATTTCTTTATTAAATGTTAGTTTAATATTGATGTAATAAACACATAAACCTTTGAGAATAAATTCTCTAAATCTTCGTGAAAACCACTTCTTTATCCGTTGAGTAGTTTAGAAGAACAATGCTGTCACACAAACAGACACGAAAAGCGACTTTAATCTACACTAATATTATTTTTAAATGATTTGTATTTTTGTTTGTAATGAATAAAACGAAGAACGTTTTTAAAAATTATTTCACCAGTAGAATGCTATATTATCAGTATCACTGAGTAACATAGCCTAGCGGGTCCAAATTGGAGAAGAGTTGCGAGAGATAGGACTCAGTGGAAGTTGTTAGAGGAGGCCTTTGCCACAACGCACACTGAACTAAGAGACATTCTGTAGATTAAGGAAAGGGCTTATTATTAACTTAAGCTATAATTTTTAAAGATATCACGCGGGCGAAGCCACTGGCGGAAGCTAGTTTATAATAAGTATAGATATAGAAGTAAAACCGAAGTGACGTCAACCTGTTGATGTACAAGCCAACTTGGTCTTAAGACTCAGATATATGCCAGTGACTTTGAGCGGTTAGCTTGCGTGTTCTGTACCTCTACCATGAGTTGCCATCGAAATTTACTCGCTAGCGCTAGCGTATTAACCCGTTCAGTGCCGGGAGGATCTGGAGGGTTCACCTAGTCGCATATGGAATACCGGGAGCCCTCGCGGTGGGCTCATTTTAAATGTTGTTTTTTCTTAGCGAATACAGCTGGCATTATAAACTGTGATAGTAAAATCTGATATTATAATTTATAATTTAATTACTCGTATCAATAAAAAAATTACTCACTGTTACAAATATTCACACAAATTAACTTCGTTTTACAGTGGTTTATAATACGGTTTTAAACCTAATGCCGTAGACCGTCAGCGATGGTTAACTTTAGCGCAAACGAAATGCCGGTGACCCTCCCGGAGGGTTTACTTCCAATATGTATGGCGGCATGACGTATGAGCTCTATGAAAAGCGGGTGGAGTTGGAAGTGTTGACGTAGATCAAACTGATTTCGATAATGCTCGCACCATGAGTTTTACGGAGTCTCATGCAGGCGCTAAGGTAAGCTCGATAGATCGTGTCACCTACAGTGTGACCATTTTATAAATGGCGAATCTGCCACAGACTGGGCAAAAAAACTGCCAAAATCTGCCATACTTGGCGCCAAAAATGCCAAAAATATGCCTTCATGGAAACGGAAAAAATACACACAAATTCAATTAAATATCATTAATCAACAAAAATATTTAACAATTTTCTTATGCATTATTATACCTAATAATAATAAAAAAAGGAAAATTCTAATAAGGTTATGTGAATTTCCTTGAAGTCTTTTAAATCTGCCAAAATCTGCCACTTTTGTAAATCGTCAGCAGGATCTGCCACAGACAAAATTTTGGAGCGAAATCTGCCAAAATGGTAGAAATCTGCCACACTGGTCGTCTAGCTAACTTCACTCTTATGTTTTGTTTCTATCTTTCTCAGTAATAAGAAGAGGGAACGGCTCATAAGATCAAAACGTCACATAAGTAGTGATGGGAGAATATTCTCGGATCGAGAATGTTCTGCAATATTCTTTTCGACGGAGAATATACGAGAATTTAAAAATGGAAGTAAAATTGCTAAATTCCAATACAATAAGTTTCGATTTCAAGGTCTAAAGTAAACTTCTATTGTTGTTATTTAATACTTTCTCGAAAAAACGTTACTGTATTATGTTTCGGACTGGAAATGGCGCCGATTCTCTTGTACACCGAACTAAACAAACTAAAGTATCACTAAAATTCCTTACTTTTGGCTATGAGAATCTTAAAGCTATTCTGACAAAACCAAAAATCTGTAAATTAAAAAAATATTTTGACACATCTAAAATCGAATTTGACAATCGCGTGACGACTCCACATGGCACTAGTTTACTCTACCCTGTGAATGATTTTAGAGCGGGGGGTGCAGCCTAGACGAGTTTTATATGGAATTTTTCACATTTTGTATGGAAAATATGAAAAATTATTACCAACTTGTTGGGATATATTATATATGGGTCGAAAATTTCATTATTTTTGCGATAGGACGCACCATTTTCGAGATATAAGCAAAAGAAGAAAAAAATACAGTAGATAGATAGAATATTCTTTATTATGTACACCATAAAAATTACAGGTATAAATGTAGAAATTTTACGTAGGGTGACACAATGAGCGGTCTTATCGCTAAAAGCGTTCTTTTACAGACAACCTTATGTGTTGTTAGGTACTTGTTGTAGGTAGGTACTGTTTTCGCACTGAAGTCGAAGTGTTGGTGTGAATTTTAGTTCATGCCAACTAATTTTAAGCACTCCCAATTAAAATTCCCAAGGTAGGGCAAACAAGTACCACATGGAGTCGCGATTATCAAATTCGATTTTAGTTGCGTCAAAATTATTTTTTATTGTTATTTTGTTTTTAATTATTTGCACCATAAACCTTTCTTATAATGTTGTTTTCTTATTCATTTTATTAATGCTGATTATTTTAAACTCATAAAGTTCGTTTTAATACAGAAATCATACTTTAACAATTTAAGAGAATTTATGAGAATTTTCTCGAAAATATTCTCGGGAATGTTCTCGCTCAGGAGAATTAACTGAGAATTGAAGTTGTGGTGTAGTTTATTTTAAACTCAAACTTCGTAAAACGTTCAAATGCACAAAAAACTATTAGTCTAAAAAAATACCGATTCAATACAATCATCCAATTTTTTTATTCTCATAAGTTCCCTACCAAAAGAATGTTCTCGAGAATATAACAGCAAAGTTCTCGCAAGGAGAATAATATTCTCGAGAATTTCCCATCACTACACATAAGGTATCGCTATGGTAACAATGTTATGACAGTCAATATGTATCATGAAACAATCCGACTAAATAGAAAGGTTGGCGGTTAGTGAACCTTTTTATGGTATTTAGGGGTTGTTGAATTTTTATTCCTTATAGGTAATAATTATTTACCTCTATTCAATTTGTAATTTTGTTGACAATGTGTGATTCGCGGCGTTATTTATTTAAATTTAAAATGAACTATGTTTACAATAATAGTGATGCGGACGGCAGAGGTACCTACAGTACCGCAGGCAACCTGGGACGATCTCCCACTGATATTTGATGTGCGCTCCCTGCTAACTGACCCTAGGTGAATCCGCTGGCTGCACAACCACCACGGACCCCTGAATACGTACCTAGGTTGGGTACCATAACCCACAGTGACCACGATGAGGACTATCTTGAGGCAGCGAAATAAAACACTGATTTACTATCTTGAATTATTCCGGAGAATTCGGCTTTTCTTGGTATGTTTCTGCTTTGGTGGCTGAGCTCCGTATTTAAGTGTATTATCTATGGCTGAACTGCGACTGAATTGCCCACAAAATGGTACGCCTTTTATAGTAGATAAATCCGTTAGGATATTGTGGTGCAAGCCGAATTCTTGGAATTGTGCATTTATTTATTTCTTATTAGAATTTCTTACAATCTTTGTAGATTATTCATATAAAACACTATACAATTAATTAACTTAGGTATGTAGTTAAAACTTTTAGAACAAACACCAAGTGCACGGATCCCGTCGGCGTCGCCGGCAAATAGAATATTTTGTAAGAGAACTAAATAAGATAGTTTCTTGAAATTTACGTTCTTCCAGTCGTTGGCCTCCAAATTTTGGGGCCACTAACATATTCCATGCTAAATAATCTCTTCCAGACATTATTTTGCCTTTAATAGACTCAAAAACGTATATAATTTGAATGTAAACATGTTTCACACGTCAAAATGGTAGTGAGCAACGTAACTACTATCGCAAGCGTATTTTTCGATAGCGTCTGTCGATTTAGTGACTCATGGTGCCGTTTTGTATGGTGACAGCTGAAAAACGTTAGCGACTATCGAATAGATTACGTTAGGTTTCTTACCTATCGAAAACTATAGTGCTCTTGGAACAAATTTTAATTCTTTCTGTGACCGCTAGGGGCGCTGTACAATATCTTTTCATATAAATCATTTACGGGGACGCTAGCAAGTTTTGACATTATCGAAATGTATTTGATTAACGTTAATACGCTAGCGAGTTTAACGCTAGCGAGTAAATTTTCGATGGCAACTCATGGTAGAGCTACTGTACTGAGCTCACGCAACGCGTCGTACGTCCAGCCAGTAATAGGACTCACCCATCAAGGAGCGCTGTCCCCAATTTGACGCATTATTAAATTATTATACATTAAACAAAAGGTATTTTAATAAAACACGTATACTAAAAGGTTCAAATTTTAATTATCCTTAAAATGGTGAAGGTTTCAGAAAAATACGCCTGATAGCTTTTGCGTAATTCTCAGTTTTATATCCGCGTTAGACACAACTTTACAAATTAATTTTACTATGTAATGTTAACATAATCTAAAATATTCGTATGTTAAATTATTAAGAAAATGCTCTAATTTCACATTTTTTTTTTTCAAATCATTAACACTACTCGTTTAGACGTAATTTTGGTATAAAATCATTAAAAGTAGCTTATCGTCGCCTTAACATGGTTATAATTTATATATCACGCGGGCGAAGCCGCTTGTACATCAACAGGATGACCCTGTTGATGTACAGTATGGGTCATTAGTGCATTACCAGTTTTCCAAAGTTATCGCATCGTAACTCGTCGCACTTGAGACCTTCTTCTAATAAGGCATTCCACACATACACATACACACCCGTATTGCACTCTCTCATCATGAACCAAACAGAAAGAGCGCGGTATATAGGTAACAGTTTTCCTTAGTTCGTAGGCTTATCACGCCCCGTTGTCTTTTTCTGATTATAGCAATTAGAAGAAGACAGCGAATGTCGAGGAATGAGTAAGTATCATTAATACAAAATTTTAAACTAGTCAACATAAATAACATAAAAATTGAGGGTAGATTTGAAACAAAATTTATTTACTGGCTGTAAGTAATTCGTATGACGTTGTTATATGGTGAACTTAGTTACGGGCGTTTGTGTTATTGCTATTAGTAGTTTTTAGTTTAAAGATTTTATTCAAAATGCAATTAAATATAAAATAATGATGAAGCCAGGACGAATATTGTAGCCTTGCATATCAATGGGTTTAATTTTTATCTGAAATATCCAATGAAAGCGGTTTACTTATGTGTAAGTTATATTGTTGTGATTGATTCTATTTGTTAATCTCTTAAGTGGTGGTTCAAAATGAGTAATAAGGATTTATTTATTTTTAGAGAAACACTGTGAGACGTTGGGTGAAAAGATTTGAGGAAGAGGGAAGTCTGAAGAGCCGTGTAAGTGACTCAGCGACGCTTTATGGGTGGTGAATCTTAAACGAATGGTGGTGAATCTTAAACGAACCAACAAGAAGATTTGCTGAAGAATTCGCAACTTTTTAACGCAAAGGCATAAGGATGAACGGTTACGTTTTGCCCGGGAATATTTAGACTTTGATTGGGAGACTACTATATTTACTGACGAGAAGACTTTCAAATCGTGTCTAAAAGGAAGACTTCATTTGTGGCGCAGAGACAATACACGGAGGTCTGACAATAACATTATAAATAATACGGAGTCAGGAAGAATAAGTGTGAATATGTGGGGGTGGATTAGTGCTCAAGGGCCAAGTGAGTTGGAATTTATACCGACGCGGCCCAACAGCTCCAACTACGTCGAGGTTTTGAGCGACATTGGTGCGCAATGTTTATCCAGTGTATGAAATTGGTGAACTTTATTTTGTTTTAGATAATTGTCCGATTCATCGTGCCAGTAAGTATTGTTCGAGACTTCGTGAGTGGGTTTAGTCAGTATTTAGATGTTAAAGTTATTCCGTGACCAGCGCGATCCCCTGATCTAAACCTTATAGAAAATGTATGGGTTTAATAGCCATAATAGAAATAAGTTAGTTAATCATTGTAAGTTTACAGGATTGAGGTTAAGTTTCAATCTTCTTTTCCTTGAGAAAATGAATAAATTAAGCTATAACCTCAATAAACAATAGGTAACATCCAATATTATTAGCAACCAAAAATTATTTACAAACAAATTATAAATTTATTTATTGTCAACGTTTGTTATATCGTTCTTAATACGTGTATGTTTTAAAAGCTAATAATAACATAAATATATGTTTCTATGAAAAACTGTGTTTTTTATTTTATTAAATTACCTATTATATCTATTTATTTTATTTCTACCTTCCGTAACCTATAGTCAATGTAAATTAATGATATTCAAATAATTGAACTCTGACACGAAAACAAAATAAAACAAAAAGAGTCGAGAGCTCGCACTGAGGTTCGAACCTTCGCCATTCTCATGCACACACAATTATTCCGACCTACTCGTGCGATCCTGCCATCGCTTCATTCAACTATTAAGCATTGCTTTTAAATAGGAAAACAAGTATAAGTAGGTATACTTTATTTAGTTTTAACCACACATTCATCTGGCCAACCAACATCGCCCGTTCGTAGTTATACTGTGTGCGTGTTATTGTCTGCATTGAAACATCACACACACAGAGATAGGCGCAGACCTGGCGTGCAGGCAAATATAAACATTCCGGTGCTTCACAATTTATGACCCTTGACTGTACAAGTCAACTTGGTCTTAATATAATCCAGATCGCATTGGGGACCTCCTGACCTTTATAAAGTTGGTATTCACTGGACAAGGGATGACGGTATCGATTGCTTACGATCACATCGTCTGAAAGTATTACAAGGTCACCTGCAAACGTCATTCGCCCACTGACTTTATTATGACACATATGTGGAAAAATCTGTTACTCTCCAGTAAGACAAGGATTTGCATCACAAATCACTATTAGATGTCAACGCGATTGTAACGAATCACTTAGGTCTCACCCCTACGCGAAGTGTAGACTGTTTTATCGGTAAACAACGCTTTATTATAATAATTGAGCGAAGCATTTACAAACTTCTAAAGAGCTCAAAACTTTCAAGTACTTAAAGGTGAAAATACTTATAATGTGTCTCAGACTCAGACGTCTTGTAATTTTCTTAGCAACATTCTTATATCTTCTATTATTAAACATACTTTACAAAAGCTTAAATAAAACATTCAAGATCTCACCAATTTCTTAAAATTAACTTTGTTTCGCTTCCCACAAACCTGTGTGTGTACCAGACGATGTATAAACAAAGTGAAACATTCTTGATAATATACCTCGTTTTAATTAAGTCAGCGTTGTTTAGAATGAAACAGAAACCGAGCTGTGGATAGGGAATGCAATCCCGATTTCGCAGGATCTCGATCTCGCGAGATTTCGTGTCATTTTTGGAGATCAATCCCGAAGCATAATATGACGAAATCTCGCTCGAGATTGACGGGATTGGGCGGCAATAGTCAGCGACGCTATACACGAGACTAGATAGGTTAGAGATACTCATAAAGAAAGAAATGAATCTATATGAGTGTGGAGGAACAAGGCGTAGAATTCAATTTCGCTTATAATTGTTTACTCACGCTGGTGCCAACCAGTGTTGAAATAGAGAGGGCATTTTCAGCTGCTGGGTACATAGCGACTGACATAAGTTACCGTTTATCAGAGAGCACCCTCACTAAACTTTTTTTTTAAGAAGCTATTACCAAAATCACCCCTAGAACTAGAGTTTTTCTGCATTTGACTGACAGTGTTCTTTTATTGTTTTTTTATTTCGAAAAAATACGGGCAATTAGTGAGTTATTTTTTTTTCTTTCAATTAATATTTTATTTTAATTACCCTCATAATCACAACCAAGCAGTTTTCATCGCTTTTTAGTCATCATTTAGAATTTAACAATATTTTTTTGAAAACTATCCGAGATCTCGAATTTGCGATCTCGAGTCGAGATTGCATTCCCTAGCTGTGGAGGTGTTGTTTCTTCGTCTTGTACAGTTTTGTTTGAAACGAAAAGACAACTTGAGATTTCCCCCGGGATCGACTTCGATGCTCACTGCAAATATTTGACCGCGCCGTCGATCCTAACCATAACTTCTCAAATGTATATGCAAGGACAGCAAATCAATCTGCCTAACCTTTTCCCAACTGTCTTGTGGTCGGCTTCCAGTCTAACCGGATGCAACTGAATACCAGTATTTTATGGAGCGACTGCCCATCTGACCTCCACAACCCAGTTACTGGGTAACTCGATACCTCTTGTTAAGACTGATTGTCAGATTTTCGGGCTTCTGACGACCCGTAACGACTGTCAAAGTTCCACGAATGACAGCCGGAACCAACGGCTTAACATGTCTTCCGAGGCACGGAAGACTCTCGGTATGTAAAGATAGCCCATCCACGGACCAACCCCGGCTAGCGACCTGTGCGGCTGGTATTACTTAGCCACGAACTCGTAGACAGTACATGACTAAAAATAACTTTATGTAATCCAAAATGTCGTTTTATTTACCTGTTTATACGTGAAACGATAAACAGGTTAACATAATATTATTTTAGGACTGACTGAATAAGGTACGTCGAATTATTTGTAACAATGACCTACTTTCAGTTCGTACCGATGTTATCCACCATTTGTAGCGTAATGGAATGCGTTGATAAAAATATTGTTTGAACAATTCTTGTGTGCGATACAACTGTGTGTAATTGATGGGAAAATTGGGAAAATGTCGAAAATCTTACGAGAAACAAAATGTTTTGTGAAATTGTACTGAGATAGTAACATCTGATCGATATCGATTTGGTATAATAAGCAATCGAATATCAAAATTTAAGTAACATGTAAGCCTTACATGTCACTTAAATTTTATTATATAAACAATTTCATTTTATTTCATTACCCTATATTGTAAGGTAATGAAATGAAATTGTTTATTCTGTAAATAAGATATTGGAGTCCCTTTAACACGTCATAATAAAAATAAGTAAGATGAGGTCGGCGTTTCCTATTTGACTACTCCAAAAAGAAAGGCCGAAACAAACTCAGAGGTCACAGTCTCTTTTAAAGTCTAGACATAAATATTGGTCAGATCATGTGAAGTCCATTGTAGATTAGTGTCTGAAATGGTCTTTTGAGGAAAGAACCACACAAATTTGAGTGCAGACCTGTCCAGTCAGTGCAAGTATTTGTTAGTAATCTGAGCTCAACTCAGAACTTAAGGAGCTGAAAAACTAGACGAACAATACCAAAGAAAGGTCATTTGGGTAGGCTGCAAAAAAGTACTCAAATTGACTATGTCTCAAACTGACTAATTAATGGTCTGGACCTTTAATTTAAAAAAAAAGATCCACATAGTCCTCACATTCACAATAATTAAAGTAATGTAATAGTTTACAAAGTAATCGTGTCATTTTGTATTGGTATAATATTAAAAAATGTCAAGTTTTATGGTTTTATACTTTAATCACAAGGCTTTAACCGTTATTTATAATACAATTTTAATAAATGTACTTGCTGTGTAGTGTGTAGTCTAAATGACTTCCACTATTCATTGCACCCCGCGGTTTCACCTACATAAGTCTCGATCCTGTAGGAATATCGGGATAAAAAGTATTCTATGTCCAAATCCAGGACATGGTCTACCCATGTGCCAAATTTCATCCAAATCCGTTCGGCCGTTTTAGCGTGAAAGCATAGCAAACAAACTCACCTTTGCATTTATAATATTATTTAGGATTCAAGGAAAACTTAACCTGCATTCTCTGAACATGATTTCATTATACAGAGCACACTTTAATAGGATGCTATATTAATTAACATACAATGTTCTACATTGTAATTAATTAATATTAGTCCGTCGTTTGGTCATAATACTAAGCCATAAATTAAATTACATAGCCAAGAGTCCTTAAGGTAAACAAACAACTCTCAAAAATTTAATTAAGTCGCTTGGTCAAGGGATCTTTGCTGTAAGTAAATACGGTTTAAGATACTTTATTTCACTCAAAAGAATACAATTATTCACTTCTTTGATGATTATTAAGTAATTATTATTAATTTAAGCGATCGTTCGCTGGATATCTACTAAAATCCTAACTATTATATAATAAATACAATTTTATAAATACGAAAGTGAGTTTAATAAAAAAAAAGTTGTTAAGTACATTATAATTTGAAGCCCTAACTCCTGAGCTAGGTGGTACCTGTGTTACAGGAGTCAGTGTCTTCACCTGTTTTTTGAACATTATTTATGCAATCAAATAAAAAATTGGAAAAAAAAAAAACAAAAAAAATTGTTGTTGTGTTGTAATTGTTGTTGTTTTTTGTATGTTTTGTAGTGTTATATTTATTTTTGTTGCTATGTAATTTCTGGTGTACAATAAAGTATATATAAATAAATAAATAAAATAACTTATTGCTTAAAATGCAGGAAACCAATTTAGTGCATGCATGCTCTTGAGTGGTTTGTGTGCGTGTGTGTTTGTTGAGTTTCTGTGTATGTTTGTATCTGTGTGTGTGTGTATGTATAAGTGTGTGTGAGTTTGTGTGAGTGATTGTGCGTGGTGACTGGGCGTTGGGTTATATGTATGGATTTTTTTGCATAGTTTGTTTGTTTGTTACGCTTTCACACTAAAACGGCTTAACGGATAATTATGGATGATCGATATCTCGATATTCAAACAGAATCGAGATTTCTGCGGGTGAAACCGCGGGGTGCAGCTAGTAAAGTTATAAAATACGGAAAACTGTGGGTAAAAATTTAACATTTTCAAAATATGGTGCTCACAACCCTGAAAAAAAATATGTTAAAACCATAAAAAAAAATGTTATTACCATATCCCAATTCTGACAACTTCAAAAAGGAGGTTATTAATCCGAAGTAAGTACCAATAAACGAATGTGAGTGCTATTTAATATTATAGAACGATACTTTGAGGCATTCTAAACCGTCAGCGTCATGAGTATTAAATTATGTTGCTCCAAATCAAATGAACCAAATTCATTAAGCCTCTTATTTCAGTTGGCATACTTATAAAAGACTAGCTTTTGCCGGCGGCTTCGCTCGCATGGAGGTTGGAAATTATCCCACGGGAACGTACAGACGCCAGCACATCAACCTACTCCAATCTGTCAAACTTTCCCAATCAACATTGAACCTTATTCTTTAGCGATAAAGTTGAAATTCTATTAATGAAATTTTACAGATTGTAGTAACTTGATGTGCTGGCGTCTGTACTACCGGGATAAAAAAGTTTTATATGTGTTAATCCAAGTTGTAAACTATCTGCGTGCCTTTCATCCCAAGCAGTTCAGAAGTGTTTGCGTGATTGAAATACATACAAACATACAAACTTTCACATTTGTAATATTAGTAGAATTAAACCTGAATCATTGGTCTAGTTATTTAAATAGTTTATTTATTTAGCATTCCTATATGTATTTACATGATTAAAAAACTAACAAACTTAAAATAATAATAATATTATGTGCAAGTATGTAAAAGAGGGGAGGGGACAATCATAGGGCATCAAAAAATTCGTCCGCATCGCTGTTAACAGGAAAAGTGCCCAAAAGGCTGGCAGCATTGCCACGTTGTATGGCAATACTTATTCTTTGGCCGAAGAATAGGCCAGCCTTCTGGTCACGTGCAGGGTCGAGCAAACGCTTGGCGATGTCTTGAAAAACCAAGTGCACTCGGACCCCACCCATGGCCCTAGTGTTTCAACTCCAAACGGCCAAACATATTATTCCCAATAAGATTTGAATATTTGCGCCGTTTGAGGTTTTCTGCACCTGCAGCAGCAGCCCCAGCACAGCTCGCCGTGGTAGGAAAATAGGATGGCGCAAGGGTGTCGACACACGATGCATCCCACACCAAAGGCCTACCTACCTTCCAAGGCATTATGGTCATACCGTCTGGTCTCTTCCCATCGTCGCGTGTCAAGCCATTGGGTTCTAAAACATCTGGCACACCGGCGGTGACAGTCGGTCTAGTTGTTGCAAAAGCTACTGATAAGCATGAGGTCGTGTTCGATTCCCGGGTCGGGAAAGTGTTCTTGGGTTTTTCCACCAGGAACATTCTCAGTAACAACCCGGAGTCTGATTGTGCCCGGTTGATGGCAATAGGCTCGCCCCCTGTTACATGGGACTTAAACGTAACTGGCGAAATGTGGGTGTACTATATGTGCATCTCTGCCCAACCTTTCGGGGAATACAGGCGTGATGTTATGTTACACACATAGTCTAAAACCAGCGGACGATCAAGACGCTTCTAAGGATGCCTAATCTGTCAAATTATGTCAGTGGTTTAGAAGTTATGAGGTAACAGATGAACATACATACATACCGGTCAAAATCATAACCCTCCTTTTTGCTTCGCCGTAGTCGGGTTCAAAAAACAAATTTCACCCACACCTTAATTTACCAACAAAAACTCGCCAAAAGCATGTAAAAACACGGCCTTATTACAACTTCATCTGGACCTAATATCCCGCGAAATAATATTACGTGCCCAAACTAATAAGTTCAAATATCGAAGTTTCTGCTTTCAACAGGTCTCTATCGTGCCTACTCGTGCTTAAACCAGTACCTACTACCTACTCATGCCATAGTAATATCCATTACATGTATGAATACTTAATTGAGCAGTGATTTGAAATAGCATGCAACATGACTGTATAACATTATACTGAACAATTGTGTACTGAGTGATGTACCTATATTATGTTTGGTCATAGATTAATACAGATGGGACACTCCGCAAAATAATTTAAATAAAAAGCGATTCTTGCTACGATACAATAAAGTGCAATTCAATACCTACAGTTATTTTCACCTAGAAGTTGCCTCTCTTTCTATCGCGTGACTCTAAGGCCTCTGCGTCTAATCTTGCGGGCAGCGGGGCGACGGTGGCGGCGGCGGTGCGGGTGCGGAGCGGGCAATTCAGACCCGTTCTCGAAACCAGCGGACAGATGGCGCGGCACTATAGCGGTGTAGTGTTGTGTTCGTGGTTGTTTCGTCGAGAGATTTGTTTTTATTCACGAATGAAATGTCTGAACAACGGCGACAACATCTTTTTTATTCAAATTTATTCCTAACGTCACAACAATAAATTGCACAACACTACAATGCAGACGCGCGGGCGGTCACCGCTTGACTGGAGTGCACCCCTTGTTTGCCCGCCGCCGCGCCGCTGCCGCGCCGCTGTTTTCGAGGGCCGGTCCATTAGATTTTACGCATTAGATTCTGCCGCGCCCGCGCCGCTGCCGCCGCCGCCGCGCTGCCCGCAATATTCAAGGCAGAGGCCTTAGTTAGATCTTCTGACTACGTTACACTCACTAAATTGGTCCAGCATGACGGGCCCACCGCGTACTCGTAGCTTCATATAAACTGCGGAGTGTCCCATCTGTATTAATCTGTGGTTTGGTGAACAAGACATGATTCAGAGACACATGAATATATTAATATTATTATTGTTCGCGTTGCTGCCAATATAGTTTGGTTTATGATTTAAGATGCATTGTACTGTATAGTAAGTACCTAGATTAGTGGTCTCATCTCAGGCAGACAGGCACCCTGTATGGTAAATAGGTAAGTAAAGGTATACAACAATCAATCTACCTAGCCTTTTCCCAACTATGTTGGGGTCGGCTTCCAGTCTAACCGGATGAAGCTGAATAACAGTATTTTACATAGAGCGACTGCCTATCTGTTCTCCACAACCCAGTATTTGGGTAATACGATACCCCCTGGTAAGACTGGTTGTCAGACTTTCGGGCTTCTGATGACCGTAACGACTGTCAAAGATCCTCAAATGACAGCCGGGACCAACGGCTTAGCGTGCTTTCCGAGGCACGGAGGAGTCTCGATATGTAAAGATGGTCACCCATCCACGGACCAACCCCAGCAAGCGTAGCTTAAGCTGATGGATCGACCTGTGTGGCTGTTATTACTTAGCCACGACCTCAAGTAAACAACACCACCAAACACCATCAAACTCCCCAATTAGAATATTATGTTATAATCATAATACATACACTGTATTTTTACTGTAATGATTAAACATTGTTTACTTACTTAGTAGTAATACTGATTGTGGGAGAACACGTATAATTATGGGTCTAGCGTAGTAGGTACTTCGTCTATTTTAGTTTGTCTTGTCTGTATAGCGGAAGTTTGACTGTAATTTACGTAGTTTTAATTATTTTTAGGGTTCCGTATCTCAAAAGGTAAAACAGGAACCCTTATAAGATCACTCTCTTGTCCTGTTTGTGAGTCACCACCTATTTTCTCAGGAACGGGTGGACTTAGCAAGTTGAAATTTATACCAGATACTGAGGTCTATAGTCCCTATTAGGTTTATAAAAATCAAGGTCCTGAGCCAACACGATACAAAGATATGGGCAAATTTATATTTTCGCGAAAAGAATGATGGGCATTTTTCTATGAAGCCTGGCCTGATGACCAATAGAGTTCTAATGCATGTCATCTTATTGCTTATAGCCGGCAATTACTATAATAAAATATTTTATCTCTAAAAGCAACGGGGTTTGTACAGTCGAGGACAAAAATCGTTACAATTTTTTATGACGATTTCTTTGTGAAAAATAAATCTATAGCATAATAGGTTTATGCTAGGTCTATGTGCTGCCTTTTTCGGCCAAAAATTATCATTTTGATATACATATCAAAATTATAATTTAGTCCATGTCAAAGTAAAACTTAATACAATTAAACATTTAATAAGGTTATAACAGTCATCATATTAAAAGATGATAAAAATAACAACCGCCAACAATAACAACAACAGCCATATGAAGCTGTACAGGCGCGGGCGCAGGGACAGCGAATTATACAAGTGCCAGAGTATAAACGAGCCTCGAACAGAGCAGATCGCTGTTTTTTCTATAACTGCGTGAATGGACCACGGCGGAGGGTTCCTAAATGGCTTTAAATACACATGCTTTGCGACTATAGTTTATATGTGCCTGAAGTAGCCATAGTGTGACAGCAGCATTTGGAAAGCAACGACTGGAATGAATGAATTAATAAAATTCAAACGTATCACGATTTTGACTGTGCTCAGTTAAGGGCCTTAGTCTCGTTTAGTACCGTAAAACGGTCACTTTAAAAGCTATCTTCTCCTTAACGGCTTAGTTAAATGATTTGAAAAAAATATATGTTTGCTATAGATTCATCTACAACATATCTGAAACCGGGTTTTTTCGTATGACTAATACTTTTGCCTTAAAAAAATATTTACCATAACGCTATTTTTGGCTAATATTCCTAACTACTTCTAAACGGCTTTGACGATTGGAAAAAAAATTACACTGAAAAATTGTTGATTAAAGGTACTACAAATTTGAAACTGCATTTGTAAATCAATCAATATTTGTTAAACAAAATGTCCCCATTTAGAGATAGAGGTTCAGAGGGGCTCTGCGCGGGACGCGGGCGGCAGTCGCCCGTGAGCATTGAGACGGGATGGCTGTGTCGCTCGCTGGTCCGCTCCGGCTATCGACCGAGTATGCGCATACGTATGTGTTAGTGCGAATATTTATGAACTTATTGTATTAGTGTGCGTTTATAGACGAGCTTGCTGCAGAGAGTCCAAATCGATTGTGCGCGTAGGCGCTTTATTGTTGAGTTGTTCTTTGATGTACAATTATTAATACTTTTTTACATTGACAATTACATACAAATTAACAATTTACAATATAAACTAAAAAAATGTAAATGTAAAATATAACATAACATCACGACTGTATTCCCTGAAGGGTTAGGCAGAGGTGTACCTATGGTGTTAAAAAATTTACTTTAGAAACTTTAAGAGGTGTTTTAGACCATCGAACTGAATAACTTTTACTTTGGGACATACATTGATATCGCGAAAAAAAAAATCTGTTGTTCCATAGTAAACTTTAATACCTACTGTTCTAAACTGTATGGGACAGCTGTTTTTTTTTTCGCGATTTCAAAGTTAAAGTAAAAGTTATTCAGTTTGATGGTCTAAAGCACCTCTTAAAGTTTCTAAAGTTAATTTTTTTTAAATCACTAAAATTTGTTTAGTCCTGTCAAACGAGCATTTCCCATTCTGAAATAGACTAAGGTGACACAACTTAACTATATTTTAGTTTGACAGCACTAAGATTGCACTGAGTTATTAGTTTAGTGAAAATGGCAATTTTGCTATTCTGAATTTGACGTTTTTCACCTAAAAATTTAGATTATCCAACTAAATCAGTCTATTTTTAAACGCGATTAAAAAGGAGTGGAATAAAATTAGTTGGCATGAACACACACTTCACACACTTCAGCTGCAAAAACTGTATCTTTTTTTTTATTTTGCTTATATCTCGAAAACGGTGCGTCCTAGCGCAAAAATAATGGAAATTTCGACCCCCTCTGCCACCAGTAAACCCATATGCCCCTACTCATAGGTAATATTTAATCATATTTTCTATACAAAAAGTTTAAAATTCCATACAAAACACGTCAAGGCTGCCCCCACCGCGCGCCTCTGTCTCTAAAAAAATTCACGGGGTAGAGCAAACAAGTACCACGTCGGTCGCGACGTGACTGTCAAATTCAATTTTAGATGTGTCAAAATTATTTTTTAATTTAGAGAATTTTTTTCGCAGAATAGCTTTTAGATTCTCATAGCCAAAAGTAAGGAATTTTAGTCGTAGTTTAGTTAGTTTAGTTCGGTGTACAAGAGAATCGGCACCAAATATTTTCTTAAGTTACGTAGGTAAGAAGGTTAAGAAATAAATCTTGATTGGTGCCGATTCTCTTGTGCACCGAACTAAACTATCACTAAAATTACTTGCTTTTTGGCTATGAGAATCTGAGATTCTGCAAAAAAATATCTCTAAATTAAAAAATAACTTTGACACATCTAAAATCGAATTTGCGTCGCGAACTCGCGACTCCACGTGGTACTTGTTTGCTCTACTCTGTGAATTTTTTTAGGTCCAGAGGCGCGCAGGGGGGCAGCGTCGACGTGTTTTGTATGGAATTTTTAACTTTTTGTATGGAAAATACGAAAATTTGTTACCTTTGTGTTGGGGTAAAGGGGTTTAAGGGTTTCCTAAAGGGGGTCGAAATTTTCATTATTTTTGCGATAGGACGCACCGTTTTCGAGTTATAAGCAAAATAAAAAAAAAGATACAGTACTGTTTTTGCACCTGAAGTGTTGGTGTGAAGTTTAGTTCATGACAACTAATTTTTATATTCCATTCCTTTTTAATCGCGTAAAAAAAAATAGTCAAATTTAGTTTGAATAATCAAAATTTTTAGGTGAAAATCGGCAAATTCAGAATAACAAAATTCCCTGTTTCACTAAACTACTAAGTTAATAACTCATTGCAATCTTAGTGCTGTCAAACTTCGGTGGCAGTGACCTCTCGCGTCCGGCCCTGGTCCAGGCCATGGTGCGGAGCGAGAGGGCATGGCAAGCCGTCACCTCCTTCTGCGAAGCAGTAATGCTCGCGAAAGAGGAGGCGGAGTGCGCGAGGGAGTGGCAAAGGCCGCGCCCTACCAGCCCTAGCCGCCGCCGCCGTAGGAGACGTCCCGGGCGTCGGGAATTGACTGCGACTGGACTGGAAAGGGCTAGGCATCAACATCAATGGCGAGTATATCACTAACCTTCGGTTTGCCGACGATATAGTTATCATGGCTGAGACCATGGAGGACCTCAGTATAATGCTCGATGACCGCAGTAGAGCCTCCAAAAGAGTGGGTCTTAAAATGAACATGGACAAGACAAAGGTCATGTCAAATGCCCATGTAACACCCGCCCTCATAAAGATCGGTGACGCTACGCTCGAAGTTGTAGACGAGTATGTTTACCTAGGACAAACTGTCCAGCTAGGTAGGTCCAACTTCGAGAAAGAGGTCAATCGTCGAATCCGACTCGGCTGGGAGCGTTCGGGAAACTATGCAATATCTTCTCGTCCCACATACCACAGTGTTTCAAGACGAAAGTCTTTGACCAGTGCGTGTTGCCAATGATGACTTATGGCACTGAAACGTGGTCGCTCACAATGGGTCTTATCAGAAGGCTAAAAGTCACCCAAAGAGCAATGGAGAGGGCTATGCTTGGAGTTTCCCTACGTGATCGAATCAGAAATGAAGAGATCCGCAGGAGAACCAAGGTAACCGACATAGCCCGAACAATTGCCAAACTTAAGTGGCAATGGGCAGGACATATTGCTCGCAGAACAGATGGCCGATGGGGCCGAAAGGTTCTGGAGTGGCGACCACGTACCGGAAGACGTAGCGTTGGAAGGCCTCCCACAAGATGGACCGATGACCTAGTAAAGACCGCAGGAATTCGCTGGATGCGGGAAGCACAGAATCGGTCGAAGTGGCGATGCTTGAGGGAGGCCTATGTCCAGCAGTGGGCGTCTTTCGGCTGATATGATGATGATAATGATGATATGCTGAGTTATAGGGGTTTATGGATTTCATAAAGGGGGACGAAATTCACATTATTTTTGCGATAGGACGCACCATTTTGCGATAAGAAAAACCTTCTCCCATCACACATAAAGGCAATGCTTGTACAGTCCCTAATATTTCCCATAATTGACTATGATGATGTGTGTTACTATGACCTGAATGCAGATCTTCTCAATAACTAGACCGCCTTCTTAATAACTGCATTCTGCATGTTTCGTTTTCTCCTCTTCTGATCGTTATTTCTCCTCTACCGATCGTTATGTCTCCTGACAAAGTTTATTCTGTTTATTATGTATAATATGTATTTATTAATTATAATTTATTCTTGTATTTTTTTAGTTATTTTCGTGTTATCAATTGATTGATTGTGTATTACGTAATTAGGGTACGGGGCACGTGCCCCGGGCGACACCGTTAGGGGGCGCCAAATTCGAGCATGACAGACAAGTGCACCACCCAGCGCACCGCAACTTTGCAACAAATGAGACGCGCAACAATTATAATCTTTCTCTGAGGGTGGTGCACTGAGGAAATTACTGATTAGCGTAGGTTTAGGTCGTCAAACGGTCTGAGCGGGTTGTGAGTACTTGTGAGCGGGCGCAGTTGTATTCTACCAGGAACTCGATGAGCGTTTCTGTGGTCTATTTTTTAAGTTTTGCGGTGCCGGGCGTCTTGCTTCAACGCCGACGACGCCTGTGACACGACTTACTTTAACTTTTACCACAGTTTTGGCGCCCCTGTTGGATTGGCGCATTTTCGATCGATTTTTGATTAATGTGTTTATTATGCCTAAATTTTCGAGCTCGCTTCGCTCGCTCTTGCAACCTAGTAAAGTAACTCCTAAAGCAAAAATCCAACTTATCTCAGGCAGAGTGAATAAGGCTAATCAAAATAAATGTCTGACACGTACTAGTATATTTAAAAAAAAAACGGTTTTTTTTTAAGAAAAAAAAAAACGATTCAGGGTCAGGCGATAGGTTTTGCCCCGCCTCGAAAGATCCGTTCCGTTCTAGATCCGGGGCTGCCCCTACCAAATATCACTCAACGCGCTTAAAGAAGTTTTTCCTAAAAAAAAAAACTATGATACCTACAAAAAATTTCTACAGTCAAAGGCCGATTCTCTTGTACACCGAACTAAACTAACTACAATCACTAAAGTTTCACTAAACTTTTTAGAGCCGGAGGCGCGCAGGGGTTGGCAGCCTCGACGTGTTTTATATGGAATTTTTCACTTTTTGTATGGAAAATATGAAAAATTATTACCAACATGTTGGGATATAGGGGTTTAAGAGTTTCTTAAAGGGGGTCGAAAATTTCATTATTTTTGCGATAGGACACACCATTTTCGAGATATAAGCAAAAGAAAAAAAAATACGATACTGTTTTTGGACTGAGGTCGAAGTGTTGGGGTTTTAGTTCATGCCAACTTACTTTATTCCACACGTTTTTAATCGCGTTTAAAAATAGTCAGATTTAGTTGGATACACCAAATTTTTAGGTGAAAAACGTCAAACTCAGAATAGCAAAATTGCCATTTTCACTAAACTAATAACTCAGTGCAATCTATTTTTAGTCTAGTTTAGAGGCATTTGTGACAAGAGAATCGGCACCAAAATATAACTAGCAGACCCGGTAGGCAGACGTTGTCATGCGACAACAGCGCCTCCCAACAGCGCGTCCAACTATAGCTAAGAACCATCCAAGTGACACAAAAAGAATTGAAAAAAAAACATCTAAATCAGTCAAGCCATTTAGCATAAGAAGAATTACAAACACACGCACACCGATATTTTATTTATTGCCAGGAATGTTCTTAAAAAACAAACAAAGTATTTAAAATAATATGCGGGTCAAAATATGGTAGTCGGCGTACAATTTCAGATTTGCCTACGATTTCTTCTCTTAGGATTAGGAATCTTAGGCAAAAAATGCGACATACGTGCGCATGTCTGCGCCTTTGTCTAGTCTTTGATCGTCGTTTTAGTGTAGTGCGCCACCGTTGCACGTTTTACGTATTGGAGAGTAGGGCGTTTAGCTCCGCCCACATGCACAAGGTCAGTGAGCCTACTATACACCTTAACAGACATTTATGTAATATTTTTATAGAGGTTAAGCAACCAGCAAGCTACCAGGTTTGATTTTGATATGATGACACACGTAGACGACGATGATTTATATTTTTGGGTGGGTCTTAATTATGAGTAGTTTAATATTATATTAAATCAGACAACTATAGCAGAAAGTAATCGTCCGAAGACGGTCCTTGGGTGTATATTTAGCAAAACTTCGTACTCGTGAAAGTAATGAACGCACAAATATGAGATTTTATTCAAACCTTTCATGATAGTATGTACTGATGACGGTTATATATTAGACGTTATTGGCCCTTTAGTTGCGACTACATCCGATGCAACAATCATGAAGGCATTCTTCGTTATGCAAAATGAAACAATACTATAGATTACTTCGACAAACATATTTTAATAGAACTCTTCCCGATATATTTCACGTTTTTAAAATTGGTGCAAGCGTTTAAATACTTTTCATCCCGTTTTTAAAGATCATAGGCTAGTTCTTGATATCATGAGGTTCATTAATGAAAACATGAATACTCCCAATCGTTTATATGATTACATCGAAATGAAAAACCTTAACAGACAACGTCGAAGTTTTACAAGAATGGAACCAAACCTCTGTTCTCGAGTGATTTTCCTTGTCTGACTGAAGACTAGAATATTGCACGCATAAGGCTGCTTGTCCACTGGAGCTGGCTTAGGAAGGCATGAGCGATTTATTGCTCCAGCTTAACATTTATTAAACAATAATGACCACTGAGTACACGCTATGGCGTCTTGTCACTGGTCAGAGGTGGTTTTCATTTATTCTTCATCAACAATGATATCTTCTAAGTAAAATGCAGGGGACAATAAATACGTCATGACGTCCAAGGCCTTAATACCATATTATTGAAATATGAGTACAAGTGCCGATTGTGCGTTGCACGGTCAGACATGTACAACAGTGATGCACTAAAGCATCTCTGTTATGTTGTTCTCCAGACCCTGGATACCACCTAGTGTAATATCACTTGTCAATACATAAGTAATAAGTCCAAACACGATAGTGCTATCTTGTTTGGTTGAGGAGTTCCTATGGCCACCTTGCGGCTCCAGCATCAGACCCTGGACACCATCTAGTGTAATAGCACTTGTCAATACATAAGCAATAAGTCCAAACTCGATGGTGCTATCTTGTTTGGTTAAGGAGTTCCTGTGGCCACCTTGCAGGTCCATCATCAGGCCCTGGACACTATCTAGTGTAATAGCACTTGTCAATACATAACCAATGAGTCCAAACACGATGGTGCAGCTATCTCGTTTGATTGAGGAGTTCCTATGGAGAAATTCCAGTTCCACAATCAGGTCCTGGACACTAGTCCTGTTTTTTATTTATTTATGTAACAGTATTATAGTGTTATGAGTCTATAATTAATATTATTGAGAACTGCAGGGAACATTAGCGTCATAAGCTAATACGTTTACATGGTACTTGCAGGTCCGATATCTCTATAACCCGGTATTTCACAGCCTTCTCCCCATAATGAAAATTGATGCTTATGATATAAGCTTTCATTTGAGGTATAAGTGGTTTTTATTGGTTCGCCGGCCAAAATTACGCATCATTCTTTACCTTAATTTTCAAATATTTTTACTTTTCGGAATTTTCCCTTTACTTGTGTTGTAAGACCTTGCTTTTAACCAAAATTCACAATTCTAGGTCAACCGGAAGTACCCTGTAGTGTGTAGGTTTCTGGTTTTGAGTGGAAAACCTAATATGGTAGTTCCCGTTAACCTAGAATCACGAAATTTGGCAAAAAGCAAGCTCTTGCAGCACAAATAAAGGAAAACTTAAAAAAAAAATTACATACATAATTGTCGCCAATTAAGATAATCTTCTGAGTTGTATGGGCGCTCATACAATTTAGAAGACTAGTTTCTGGGTACAGAACTATTTAGGTACCTATACAAATGAAGCTCCTTACGGAACCCACGGTGCGCGAGTCCGACTCGCTATTGACCGTTTTTTGTTATTGGATAAAACATTACCTATATTAAAAAAAAAACACTAAATCGATTAAGTATACGATTCTGAACAAACTACTTTCATAACGTACATTATTTCAGGTACACATTGTACAGCAGTAAATCTATGCTTAATGTTTGCATGAAGTTTTCAGTTAAATAGTATGTTGTTGCACGCTTTAATGTAAAATTTAAGTTCAGCAAGCAATTGTTACATTAATAAATAAAATGGTAATATGCATTTGATAATAATGAGCACATAACCAGTTTAAAGGTTAACGTTTTAAATGACTCTGTATGAGGCCATTTTAGAACTACGAATCGCTGAACGGAATGTTTAATAAATCAAAATAATGTTTTATGTAAATTCTGTATGAAGTTTATAGCAGTAAAGTGGACCTTGATTTTTATTATATATCATAACTAAGGTACCATAAAAATGCAAGAAAATTTATCCGCAGTTCTTAATTAGCTTCATTAGACTTTGTAATTTTACTACCTACTTATATGACTGAAGTACTCAATTATTTTACCTTGTTTAATTCGATTCAAGTACTTCCAGTGTTATTTTATACTTTCCTGTTGATCCCTGAAGAGAAATACGATCGCAACGTAAATAGGAACACTTAAAGTAAGAAGTATCGTTTTACAACGGCTCGTGTTTTATTTTATCTACGAACGTATGTAAGTCCTTATATCTCGTACCTTTGCACACAGTGAAAGCTATTTTTACGCTATACTGCACCTTGTATATTCGAAGAAGGAATATTTTCCTATTCTATTTGTGTAGGTATTGTTTTCCTGCAGCAATGCTCAGTGTCACTAAGACCGCGCTGCAATTTAATTTAATTTATTATTTTATACCCACTTGGTTTAATGGTGGATGGTGGTGTGGCTAAGTAATAACAGCTGCACGGGTCGATCGATGCGGTTAAGCTACGCTTGCCGCGGTTGATCTGTGGATGGGTGACCATCTTTACTTACATATCAAGACCCCTCCGTGGCTCGGAAAGCACGTTGAGCCGTTGGTCCCGACTGGCATTTATAGATCTTTGGCAGTTGTTACGGTCGTCAGAAGCCCGAAAGTCTTACCAAGAGGTATCGTGTTACCCAGTACCTCCTAGATAAAAAATCTGCTGTTTCATAGAAAAGTGCAATACCTACGCGGTTAAAATGTATGGAACAGCTGATTTTTATTTTAATAACCGACGAAAAATTTCAACGCAGGGGGATTCAGAATCATGTACTGAATCCATGGTAACCGGCTTCGCGTCGATGTCCCTGCCACCCTGTAAGCCGGTTTTGTGTAATGGAAACTTTTATATAATAATGAGGCTAGTGCATCAGGCGTTTTCTCACTCTTTTATGTTGATATTAGCTTAAAGCAAGAACGGATTATAAAAATGTTACATAAAGCGAATTAAAGAACTAAGTCGGTTGAAAAGAAAAAGCAGGCGCCTCGTTAGTAACACAGCATGCGTACTGCGTAGGAATTTCATAGTAACAGCCCGGAGTTTAGAAGTTGGCGGTCTGATACCCTCGTGCCACGCCCTGCGCCTGATCTCTCCCCGGTCGTGTGGGATTGTCGTCCCATCGGACTATGACAGTGAGGGAAGAGAGAGTGCACCTGTGTCTGCGCACATTCTTATGCACTATAATATCTTCCGCGCCAAAGGTTGGTTTCGCTATGCCCAAAAGGCGTTTTGGAGGACTAGTATATAAATATGTTTTATCCATACGTCCATACTAATATTATTTAATGCGAAAGTGAATCTAACTGTCTATCTGTTTGTCACCTTTTCACGCCTTAACGGTTGAACCGATATCGATGTTTGGCACGCAAGTAGACCATGACCTGGGAGAACACAGGATTATTTTTATCCCTTTAGTACGTTCCTGTGGGATAATTTCCGACCTCCAAGCGTTCAAAACCACGCAAAAGCTAGAATAAAAACTAAACCACATTTTAAACAAACTTGATCTAATGGACAAGCTTACACTTTTTAACTAGAGTTCAGCCAGAGCAGCAGAAGTGGCTATAAGGTTGAAGTGATAGAAATATGTCATAAACCTTTTCACGACCTCTTAAATGCACTAACAACAAGCTAAATAAAAAGTTGAACAGTATTTGCGTCAAGTTATCTGACATTTTTTTGGTCGTAACTTATCTGAAGGGGGTGAAATTGGCGGTAAACCTATGTAACTATTTAGTTCATAAAGTTAAGGGACCTGACCAAGATTATGTCTGGAATATAAAAAAAACTGTGACCTCTGAGTTTGTTTCAGTGTTTGATCTCAGAATAGTCGAATTGAAAACATCGACCTTCATCTAGTTTAAAAAAAAACATTATTTGTAGAAGTATCTGTTGAAACGTATTTGGTTCAAACTTACTTACAGAAGTAAATTGAAACAGAAAAACATTTGAAACAGAAAACAATTGTAACCGCAGCCGGCAAGTGCAGACGACAAGATAGACGACAACCGCTTCATCGTCTAGCACCATTTCACATTACTTTGTGTTGACTCTTATATTATCTTCCGAGATGTGATCAACGGCTTAAATGCCCCTCATAGTGTCTTCATAATCAGCCTATTAATGTTCCCACTCCTGAGACACAGGCCTCCTTTCGGTGAGAGGGAGTGGGCTGTAATCTACCACGTGGGTACAGTGCAGGTTGGTAGATGTCTTCGAATTTTTGGTTCTAAGACATGCCGGTTTCCTCACGAAAATTTGAGAGCAGTGGTAATTAAATTATTTACACAAAGTAAAGCGCCTGCTTGGGTTAGAACCCACCACCTACAACTCGTAAGTTAGGGCAGATACCACTGGGCCACCACTGCCCATAGTGTGCCTCATAGTGAGTTTAATTCAATTCTAAAATTACTGGAAAGTTAAGTCACGTCATAGAAAATTGTTTTTATACAATTCCGTTTTTATGCACTCGGACTGGGTGGCTGTCAGCTTTCTTAAATATTTGTTTTTAAACTTTACTATTCTAGTAACAGTGAGCGCGTGCTCCAAACCCGCACCCGTGCATATTAATTGCACGTCTTTTATGCACCACATAGTATGTTTTTATTCAATTCTTAAATGACCTAAAAGTCACATGGAAAATTACTTTTCATACAATTCTATTTGTATGCACTCAGTCACTGTCAGCTTTCTTGAATACTTATTTTTCAACTTTGCTATAGAATGCTCGTTTTCGTTGTGAACAAAAAGAGTAAATGCATATTATTATTGTACTTTCGAAATGACTGAACCGATTTTTATGAAACTTCATACGCACATGCAGGATACAAAGGTCTAAAAACTTAGTTAAGAACATTTTCGAAAAATAGTGTTATAGCCAAATTAGACCGATTTTTAATTTTCCATAGAAACAGAGATTTCCAGTTATCTGCTTTTCAATAAGACATTTCGAAAATGTTCTTAACTAAGTTTTTAGACCTTTGCATCCTGCATATGCGTATGAAGTTTCATTAAAATCGGTTCAGTCATTTCGAAAAATAAGGGCTTGAAAGTTTGTATGAAATGCCGTACGACGTAAACCCTCTTAATCTTTTTTAGAACTATTGTGTGCGCTATCAAAAAATAATACGCTACTCACAAGTGACTTTGGCCGATAGTGGACCCACCCATAGGCCCCTCCATTTTAAACTTTTCTTCTTCTTTGTAAAGTATGCTTTTAAAATGTTTTTAATTTATCGAGCTTATTTATTTTATAGTTTTATAGCAATGTTTTTTGGTAAATTATTCAAAATGTTTGGAAGAGCATACGTCCAGGCCCTTTTACCATATTCATTATTAACTTTTGCCAACCAAAAGGAAACCGACAAACGCTAAAACCAAAAATTCGAAGACATGTGACATCTACCAACCCGCACTCGGACCGCGTGGTAGATTACGGCCCACCCCCTCTCACTGAGAGGAGCTCTGTGTCCCAGCAGTGGGAACATTGTAGGCTGATTATGTGTTATGTGTATTTTATTTTAATTATATTTTATTCTTTCAAGTTAATTTTGCATCTATGTACTATGTTTTGTCTCTGAAGCACCCTAAGGTAGACTGGTAGATAATGCCCAAGGCATTAAATCCGCCTTTGTACGGTTATTTTAACTTGTACATAAAGTTTTAATAGATAGATATTCCAGTAGCAGTGAGCGCATCCTCAAATAGCCCGCGAGTTTCGTCACTTCCTTGAAACTCTTTGGATATTTTTCGCACGTCTTTTTCGTTTCTTTAAAAAGTGCATTGTTAAGGTTCTTTTGTTGCTTTCTAAGTTTTTACCACTCGTTTTTTAGAAATAAAAACACAGGTGAAGTATTTTGTCAATCATTACGGTGCGGAGTGCGCGGGTCGGAGCGAGTAGCCTGCCTCACGCTGCGGCAGTCGCGCGCCAGCCGCTACGCCGGGACCCGCCCGGCTCGCAGCACCGTAGCCTCTACGCCGTAGCGCTACGACGTCTACAGCGTAGCGACCTCAACCGACGTAAAGTGATTAAAGTCGTACTTTGTGAGTTGTTGCATAGTTGCACTTTACGAAAAATAATATTTGGTCAAAGTTTCAAACTTAACTATAATTTGTAGAATAACTGAAAGATTTTTTTTGTTAAGCAACAATAAAAGAATCATTAAAAAATATATATTCGGCAGTAAAAAAAATTTTTTCCATTGAGCTATTTCAACAAATCAAAACATAATTTATTCTAATAACAAAATTCCAAAAGTAGCATTTTATTATAAAACAATAATCGATAAAAATCTCATTATTCAGCACCTAGTCGAATAAATTACTCTGAGCCACAGAAATCTATACAGAATCCCCAACAATGAATTAGGATTTATTGAGAAGGTCGTTCGGAGGTAATTATCCCATTACAATCGTGACCAGAAAGCTTTATCTATCGCCAACAATAATCGTTTAGATATCCCTTAAGCTTAGTAAGTATGATTTGATTGGATGATAAAATATCTAAACTTTCTATGAAAGTGCTATTTTCATAATTAACTATATAGGCCATTAGTAACAAAATTACCACATTTTTTAGCACTAATAAAACGGAATAAACACAAAATTTTAATCTACACTAATATAATAAAGAGTAAACATTTTTATTTTTGTTTGAAAATAATAAACTCAATAACTACTGGACCGATTCTAAAAATTCTTTCACCAGTAGAATGCTATAATATTACTGAGTAACATAAGTTATAATTTATAAAGATATCACACGAGCGAAGCCGTTGGCGGAAGCTAGTACTAAATAACTGCTTAAAATGTACCATTCAACCATACGCATAAATTATTCACATGTACGCAAGATACAGTACAGAATGGAAAAGGATACTTATCCTGTGATCCTCTGTCTGAAGTAACAAGAGGAGTTAAACTTGACACTAGGTATATGCTTGCTAAGCTTGTCTTCTCGATGCTAACTTTCTGTAGTTAGGTCACACTAGAAAACAACTTAAAAAAAAATAGGCTCTAAATCCCTCTAAAATATTTTGAACATAATACATGTACATTCAAAAGTCTAAGCAATGTAACTACAGTCACATAGTAGGTCTGTTTAGACTCGATTGTTTTGTAATTTATTCACCCACAACACACGATATATTTTCCAAAAGGACTGTACTCAATATAGGAAACTAAATAACAAAAGAACCTTTTAATTTCTTATAGAAATATTTTCTAGCAGACTTAAACTAAATATTTACCCCCTTACTAATAAACGTTGTATATCGCCTGTATAGTTACACAACGCTTTGTCTTCTTTTTTCGAATGTCAAATTACTGACGACTGAAAGAAAGAAATCGGTGTGTAACTATACAGGCTATATACAACGTTTATTAGTAAGGGGGTTAGATGATAGTGCATAACTACATAATATATTAAAGCTAACATAATATGCGACAGTGACAAATATCCTAACTAAATGTATCTTTAATAAAAACTTTGCGAGTAAGTAGTTCGTACCATGGATTGTCGAAGTCGATCGCAAAGGAGGTGATAACAGAAAACAGTTGAATGACGCATGACGTCATGTGACATCCCGGCATGTAGATCAACGTGAAGACGGCATGGCGGGGACTATCCGACATCACTCCACCTATCATCATGAGACGGAGCCTTCTGCCGCCTCGGTGAGTTGCTAAACAGTACCTACCCAAATAATGTAAACGTACGAATTTTTCAAACGACACTTGTAGACGGATTTGGAAATTTTAACTAGCTATTTAAATTTTATGTTTACAGTCTTAAACTTCTAAAGTGCCTTGTTAGACACTTTTCCGGCAATTTTTTTTTTTTTTAAATAAGTTACTAAATTATTATTATGTTACACCAGGAGACATTACATTGGGCATTATAAAAAAACCTAATGCACCAAACTTCTACCTATGGAGACAAAGAAAATTTAAATAGATCTACATATCATAAAGCAGCTTCATAGTAAGACTTCCCATCCTAACTGGATAGGAAGTTCAACTGAATATCGGTATTAAAATCAGACTACTGACTGAGAACACTTATAAGTCTTTATAAGTTATAAGTAAAGCATAACAAACTCAAAGGACATGTATCTTTTGCTACCGACGTCATACATAGACTTGGTACCTACATGTGTAAATAGAGTGCTGTTAACAAGAATTTATTTTAAACTTGCTTTTGCCCGCGGCTTTGCCCGCGTGGATGTTGGAACATATCCCACGGGAACGTACGATCGGGATAAAAAGTATACTATGTCCTAACTCAGGTCATGGTCGACACATGTGCCAAATTTCATCTAAATAAACATACCATATTATTTTTTTAACCACCTCTGTGTGGTCTAGTGGTTAAACCACCTGTCTCAGACCCAGAGGTCCCGGGTTCTCAGTGGGAGCCAAATTTTCTGCTCGGTTTGGTTGGTGGTAGGGCTTGTTCTAAGTCCGCCTGGCTAGCTACCACCATCTTATCTAAGTCTGTCGCCATAACAACAATGTTAACAGCATTGTTGTGTTTCGGCAGTTAGAGGTAAGATAGCCAGTTCCTCTGTGGTTGAGGATTACGGGTGAAGCTCGCTTCCACCTTCGGCCTGATCATCACTTACCATCAGGTGAGATGTAGGCCAAGACCTTCCCCGTAGAGGGTAATTTTTTTAAATATAAACAACTATTCTGCTGTTTAAGCGTGAAATCGTAACAAACCAATAAACAAACTGTTTTGTATATTAACTTACACTTCGTTCAGAGAACATCAAACATAAAATGAGTGTATTTAGCAAGAACTGCTTTTTAATAATAAAAATATAACAGACTCCTCTCGACTGTGAGTGTGACTACTACGTAGCTTCTGATTTCGAAACACGATTACAGATTTCTAATATACGTTTACATAATCAGCCATAATATTGTCACTGCTGGGATACAGAAGGCTGAAAGTCACCCAAAGGTCTCCTCTCTGTGAGAGGGAGTGGGCCGTAATCCACCACGCGAGCCCAGTGCAGATTGGTAGATGTCACATGTCTTCGAATTTTTGGTTCTAGGACATACCGGTTTCCTCACGATGTTTTCCTTCACCGTTGCGAGAGCAGTGGTGATGAAATAATTTACACAAAGTAAAGCGCCTATCTGGGTTCGAACCTATGACCTACCACTCGTACCTAAGTCGCGGCCGTTACCACTGAGCCACTACTGCTCTTATCCGTTTTGTGTCTTGAAAATGTAGCTAACAGCAATCAGCCATTTGGCCATAACGCCTCGATCGCACTAGAGCACCGATTTTATTTGTATCTAATCTTTTTCGCATTACTCGTGAACTCGTCACACTTATTTTCAAATCGAATTTTGCAACTTTCCCCGACACCACAATATGCCAACACAAATCTACCCTATTGTGAACGTCCTATTGTGGTCGTTTACGATAGATCCAAGATAATCTGAGCATATAAGCTAGATAGACATTATGTCACGTGATTCTAAGATTCCATTAATGTTTCAAACTAGATAACACTGTGAAACGAATTCCTAATCCCGGCTGTCTGTGCTCCAGCTTATTTCGATCTACGTCTAGATGGTTTAAGGTTTGCATACATTAATTCCTGAATCTAGATCTATTTGAAGTTTGCGAAAATAACATAATCAAAACGTCACGACTGTAGGTATTTCCCGAAGAGTTGGGCAGAGGTCTTATACCCACTTTTGGTACAAATCAAGAGCCCGAGCTCATCACCTTCTTGCCTTACGTAACGCCTTACTTTCCTATGTTACGTGTGGTCGGCGCAACACGTTTTCTTTTCCCACTCTCCCCTCCCCTGTCAACGGTCACGCTAGCATTCACTCATTTTGTTTCAATCATTCCTCACACAAGCCATCATCCCTTTCTTTGCTTCTGAGAAATTCCTGATGGAAAAACCCTATAGCACTTTCCCCGACCTGGGAATGGAACTGTAGCGGTTACACCGCCACATACGAACTACGCAGCAAAGACATGACGTCACACAAATCCTGCATCGCGCAGTTAGAGTCTACCGCGCGAACGATAAGACTATCCGAAATCAACTTACGGGCAGTTCCCCGCCAGACATAACACCCGTTTGAACTTTACACCCTGTTCCTCATACCTCTAAAGAACCGAGGACGTCATACTCCGCAGAATCGCTGGCGACCACTAGACCAACGAATTTATTGTTAATTAATGTGCTTCTGCTATCTAATTATACGTAGGTAGTATAAGCCAAACACATTTTTTTTGGTAGTCATGTAAATACAGATCGTATGTTTCACTGGTATATGACAGGTTAGAACATAGCTTCTGCTATTAGCTATTTTCTGAGGAGATAGCTTCTGCCCGTGACTGCGTCCGTGGAAGCCAACAACTATACCATAAAATATATCCTTTACCACTCGGTAATAGTATAGCTTTCTAACAGTAAAAGATTTTTTTTGTCAGATGAGTAGTTTCGGAGATTACCTCCAAGATAGAAACTAACAAACTTTACCTCTTTATAATATTAGTATAGATTGATAAACTAACTGTGAATCTGCTGCATCCTACGAGAGAATTTACACCTTGAAAAGTTCGCTTATCTTTCACTTTCGCGATTTCTCTCACTTTCAGCAAATCTAAGAGTTTAATTTGATGTTCTCAGTTCTTCTATACATATTAAATCATGTTCTTCTGTTCATATTATAAATTTAAAGTCCCTTTTCGTGTTTGTCTGTATGTCCGCGTTGTTCTTCTAAACTACGCAACAGATTTTGATGAAGTTTTCACCATCGTTTAGAGAATTTATTCCAAAAGGTTTATGCGTATATTCCGTTAACATTAAAGTTACGTAAAACTAAGAAATCTCGATGTTTTGTCAAGTCGTAAGAACTGTGCGAACCAGGGCCGGGATCACTAGTTAGTTTTAAATAGAATTTATAATGACTGAGGTTATTAAAATCTATCTGTTGATTGTAAAATCATTAGAAGTTGGCATTCCACCTTCGACTACTTAAGTTCTATTTTGCAATTAAAATCAAACCTACGCGATTGAAAGACCATACTAGAATGAAAGTGCAAGTCGACATGATAGGGTCGATTCACACTAAAGTAGTAACTTCGCTCTTCTCTTTCAATGATATCGCTTAGCTACAGTTCATTCATAACTTTCCAAAGTGTCGGATCGTCGACGTGGTGTAAGAAAACCTTTTTAGTTAAAGTATCTCATCTCAGTATATATTTTTATAAGCAAAACTGGGTACCTAAATAATGTCCGTAAGTATATTCAAACTGTCATGCTTTGACAGTTGTATGAAATAGCTTTAACACAGCAAATTGACGTAGGTTGCCAATTTGCTTAACAGTTAATTTTCCTGACTGTACACTGGGTTTTACTTCTAACATTCACCCTATATAGTTAGAACTAAAACCAGCGCGGAGTGTATTGCATGTATCCCTCATATAAATAATTAAAAACAGAATAATCATAAATAAAGTTACTAGTCGAAAATTATTATACTTAAAACAATATATTGCTGCGTCAGTATTAACTACATCATATAAAACCTCATCTGTCGAGTCCCTGCAGACTCATATAATACAATACCTCTTAGTGCCAAGCCAAGAGTAATAAAGTTTTTACAATGAAGAAATAAAAAACCGCGAGTTTTTATTGTTATGTCTAAAATTTTACATCAGGAGTAAATAGAATCGTCGCCGAGCTTAGAGAGCTCTCGGGTCGTCGCGTTTCCGAGTTCATGCAATATAAACTGCACTTCGAAGCTTCAGCACTGCTCCAGGGAAAAAAGACAAGCAAAAAATTTCAACACTATATTGTGAAACGAGGCCTCATCCGTCTTCTAACACTTATTGAAAGTGCACTGCAGTATCTTCTGAGGTTTTGCAAGCAATATGTTGGAACCGTACGAAATATTGGGTTAGGAAATTGTACATGAAAAATATAATTTCTTTAGTTCTGTGTGTATCCTTTAACGTCAAACCAATGCATAAGTACTATAAAAGTTGTATCTGAGATAAATAAGATGTACTTATTTACATCAATTAATTACTCGTACTTAGGAATCTAAACAACAGATTCCGTCGTATAAAACTACATACATTATGAGAAAAGAAGAATGGGCGAAAGTGGTCCAAGAGCCTCCACTGATGAGAGTTGGGGGAAATGGAAGTGCTCATTTGTCTTATGATTTTGGCAAAATTCTATTAGATTCTGTCCCGGGGTTCTCTTGTTATGGTCATGTTTGTCCTGAACTCCTGACTATAAATAATAAGATTTTACGTATCATAAAGAAAGGCCGGTTAAGCAGCTGACAACCTCCTAGGTTGACCAGCGAGATGCCATCCTACTTAAAAATAAAAAAATAAAAATATTTGTGTTGTAATCTTCGATTTTTAAAAATACCGACATTTGCTTTTGAATGGACTTAACCGAACTGACTTATGCTTATAGGATACTTACTATTTTTCTTTAATATTGGACATACTGAGTTTTTATTTTATTAGACATAGTGAGTTATATAATTATAAATATGTATCGACCTTCAGCGGGAGTTCATTGTCTACTATGTAACCATTCTGTGTTACGTAAAAGACGAATGACCATTTCCCAAAGACTTTTTAATGAAAATCCAGGAGTTGCTGTGATTATCACAGAAAATCTGCAACCATATCAGGTATGGAGAATAATCATTAATCTCGCGACAATTTGACGTTTCTCATTATACATGCCGCGATAACTTTGTAATGAACGTCTACGTAAGAAATCGAAAAATCAAATTCATAATCCCAATTAATTACTATGTTATCCATACATGCTAAGACCCTGCACAACCGTGAGGTATGCAGTCTCAAGGAATACTTCCTAGAGACCGACGTGGGGATGCACCGAGATGTGGTCTCAGTGGACAAGGGCCTCACTCCGCTATCCTTGGCTAACGAGAACTGGCGCAAACCTATAGTATTAGATACTAATGACCGCAGGGAGGTATGGCAGAGCAAAGAGCTTCACGGGCGCTTTTACCGAGCCTTGCATGGGCCCGATGTAGACCGTATCCTGGTTGCGATTCGGTGATCTCTTTGGGGAAACCGAAGGTTTTGTCTGTGCGATTATGGACGAAGTTATGATGACGAACAACTACCGGAAATATATTGTGAAGGACGGCACGGTTGACATCTGTCGGGCATGCCACCGTCCGGGGGAATCAATCCGACACATTATTTCTGGCTGTTCTCGTCTGGCTAACGGAGTCTACTTGCATAGGCACAACCTTGTAGCCAGGATTATCCACCAGCAACTTGCTCTGAAATACAGTCTTGTGGAATCGGAGGTACCGAAATATAGGTATGTGCCCGACCCAGTTCTCGAAAATTGCAATATCACCTTGTATTGGGATCGATCTATCATCACTGACAGGACTATTGTTGTCAATAAGCCAGATATAGAGGTGATAGATCGATTAGAGCGCCGCACAATGATTATTGATATAACCTCGTGAAAGCTGAAAAAGATAAGCAGACTAAGTATCTTGATCTTGCACACGAGGTTGTCGACATGTGGGATGTGGATACAGCAGTCATTGTGCTGATCAACTATCAGCAGAATGACGGCCAATGCCATAATAGCCCAGAGCCTCGATCAACACCTGAGGAGGTTCTCGTTAGGCAGCTGGATCAAGGGCTTGATCCAGAAAGCGGTACTTCTGGACACGGCGCGTATCGTTAGGAGATTCCTCTCTCAGGAGCCCTGACCACAGGTAGCTTGGACCCTGTTCCCGATACCGGTGGGCTACTATTTTTTATATTTTTAAATGTTTTTGTCTCTTTTTTGTTTTTATAAAAATATTTAAAAATGTAATCAATATGTGTAAAAAAAATAAACGAAATAATAATAATTCCTTTATTATCAGGCAGCAAAGACCCATAGATAACATACACAAAATATTGTATAGAATGAATAAACGAAATAAATAAAGAAAGAAAGTGTCCAGAAAGCGGTATTTCTGAATACGGCGCGTATCGTTAGGAGATTCCTCTCTCAAGAGCTCTGACCACCGGTAGCTTGGACCCTGTTCCCGATACCGCTATACCGGTGGGCTACAAATATTTTTTTTATGTTTTCGTTTTTTATTGTTTTTGTAAAAATGTTTAAAAATGTAAACAATATGTGTAATAAAAATGAATAAACGAAATAATAATAATTCCTTTATTATCACGCAGCAAAGACCCATAGATAACATACACAAAATATTCTTACATAATAATAAACGAATACATAATATAATATTTAAAAACATGAACTAAGTACTACGTTGAGTCGGCGACGTATTGCGCTGAGTCGAGGTGTCATGTAGCCTTCCGCGAAAACGCCGATACACGACACCCTTCTGCCAAAATTCTTCCTTCATGAAGGTCTCCAGGTGATGAGTCGGAACGCGCACCACAAAAGATTTAAAGTTAGCTTTGTGGCGCGATTCCAACCTCTCGACTCTTAAAGTGAATTTGGTCTTTATCGCAATGTACTTCACGATCTCCTCTGCCTTCGTGTAGTGATGTAGACGCGACACGAACGGCTGCGTCGACGGAATAGCGGGACGCAGCAACATGTTCGGACCAGTCAATGCGGTACCGCATTGATTGCGACAAGCAGGCTTCTTCTTCTCCACACGTATGAAGCCTTCTTCATCGGCCTGTCCTTGGCTTGTTACCTGCAGTAACGAGCTTCGGAGGAAGGTGATATTTACGTTAAACTTAAAATCATAATTATTTACTATCACGACAAACATGACCATAACAAGAGAACCCCAGGACAGAATCTAATAGAATTTTGCCAGAATCATAAGACACATAAGCACTTGTATTTCCCACAAGTCTCATCAGTGGAGGCTCTTGGACCAACTTCCTAACATCTTTGCCCATTGTCCTTTATGTCCGTTAACAAAAACACTGCTTCAGCACTAATTTCGATTCACGACTGATGGATTGCATACCAAATGCTGTTCAAACACAGTTTTAAGTATCAGATTCATGCTTGAGCATGATTTGAGAATCATATTGGATTGAACACCCAAGTAGATTAGGCAAAACCTTGTGTACCATAACATCTCCCACCTACACTACACCACTATGGCGGAGAACATCGTGGAGTAGGTGCGCCAAAAGACGAGGTACACGCCGAGGGTGCAGTTACTAGAATCGCAACGGAACGTCAACTTTAAGGCGTTCGTGGTGCGTGTACCGAACTGTTACCTGCACCTCGTCATGGAAGAAGACTTTTAGCTGCAGGACGTGGTGTTCCGTCGCTTCCGCGGACAAATTCCACAGGACATCACAAAGTTAAGGTAGTGTAAACGGAAGTGCTACTAGCATAGTCTTAAGCCTTATTTTATTAACACATATTTTGTATACGGGGTGTCCGGGACATCGACGCGAAGCCTGATACCATGGATTCAGTACATGATTCTGAACACCCCTGCGCTGAAATTTTTCGTCGGTTATTAAAAAAAAAATCAGCTGCTCCATACATTTTGACCGCGTAGGTATTGCAATTTTCTATGAAACAGCTGTTTTTTTTTTTAATAACCGACGAAAAATTTCAACGCAGGGGGGTTTAGAACCATGTTCTGAATCCATGGTAACCGGCTTCGCGTCGATGTCCCTGCCACCCTGTATACTAATATGTATGTTTAGGTTAAAGTATTTTTCTATGGGCCTGTGTCGCCTTAAATAAACGGTATTATTAGATATTATAACGATCTACAGGTACCTAAAATACCATAACAACATCTTTAATTATCTTAATATCAACCTATGAACGAACACCAGTAACAATACATCAACGTGTTTTACAGTAAGTAGTTATTTCATCATCAAAACTTGTTTCTTAAAAACGTATTTCTCTGTGTCCATACACAACACCACCAAACTGCTTTAATGACGTCCAAGTAAATACTTAACGCTATTGTTTCTTCTTGGGGTCAGGAGAGGTCCTTCAAAGAGAATCAACGGTCGAGACGGCCACGTTGCTTCTTTATAATTCAGTAACTGCCGGCTACCGGCTTCGCACCTAATTAACGCATTTCTTCTGTTTATACGTAAAAGTTTTTGTTTATACTAAATTACTAATATATATTTTTTTTAAATATATTTATCGTGCTTGTTAGTGATCCTAAGTTTTCTACAACTTTTTCTGTTTTTACCCATACGAACCTGTAATTGGCTTTATGTTTCATAGACAATTGTTATCAATCTATTATAGCTGGGTTTTTTTTAATTTGTTTATTCAAAATCTGTATTAACAACTACTTACATAAGTCCATCATACTGCATAACAGTTTGTCGGCAGTTGTTCTCGTCTAACAATGATTACAAATTTTGAAAATTAATGTGCCAAAAAACCTTAACTAAGAAAACTATAAAATAACAATTAAAGCTGTTTTCAGACCAGCGCGATTTGTCGCGCGACGCGACACCGGCTACTGTTATACCGTGAAGTTTTGTATTGTTCGTGTCGTGTCGCGCGACAAATCGCGCTGGTCTGAAAACAGCTTAAAGCTACAGTCGAGAATCTCGAGATAAAAAAGCTCACATTTAATGTTAATTCTCCTGTTAATTACTAAATAAATAATACCTAGTGGGAAAAAACGTAACTTCTTAAATCCGTATTATGTCCCTCACATCCATGCAGGCGGAAGCTTTAGGTAGTTAGGTAGCAATATCGAATCCTAAACATTACATTTCTTTATGGGCAGTCGTGAAAAGACTCACAACATCGTGCTACGCGATTTCCGATATTTTTATTATATCGGTGATTCCTAATAATGATCATTTTACCGTAAGTAAGCTACCTATTGATAGAATGTGATTAGAAAACATATCAGAAGACGGTCATGATTTCGATATACGATTGCGATATCGCGTTTTCCTCTTTTCCTTTCGGACAAAAGAAACAGTCGCGATTTCTAAAAATCCTTCATAAATAAAATATTGTCCCAACATTTCAAAGTGTCACCTGGCAAAAACCGCAAATCCAGTGAAAACATTTGTTACAAAACAGTAAAGTTGGGTTGGCATATTGACAGTTTTACCAACTTGCTGGCAGTTTTAAACCTCAAAATCCACAATTGGGATCGTTTGAAACAGTTTTATTCAGAAATCTGCAATTTTATAACAATATGGACTAATAATAATTGGTACGGTCTTCAGGTAAGTACTTTCCAACTGTGTCACTGTGTCAGGCGAGAAATTATTTTAAAATTAATTGATACTAGATTGGGCTTAGTCGATAAATGCACAATTCGTAAAATGCCCAACAGCTTGAAAAAGGACAAATTCACAAAATACCTAGTTCTAAAAATATTGCACTGTTTCATCCCAAGTAATAATAACGATGTAATTACCGCCACATACGAACTACGCAACGAAGACATGACGTCACTCAATTCCTGCATCGCGCAGTTAGAATTTACCGAGCGAAAAATATAGATAAGACTATCCGAAATCAACATATGGGCAGTTGCCCGCCAGACATAACAACCCGTCTGGTTGGAGGATCCTCCCTTTTCTATGGTGGATGAGTGAACTTTACACCCTGTTCTTCATACCCCTAAAGTAACTTTCTATTGCTTCTGTTTTTGGCTATAATTACGGTAGTGCGGTACGGGGCCCGCAAAGATGCGCGTTTTGTTTGTGCAGATTTTTTTTTTCAATTTTTCTTTCTTTCTTTTCTTTTTCAAAGGTTGGAGACTCCCATATACTCCAGTTTGTGTCCTTATGTTGCAAATTAAAAACAGTTGCCATAAATTAAACGTTCGTTCCCAATAGTTCTACTGAACAGTTCTACGGTAGAAATTCGCCGTACGTTCCATTCTTAAAATCTTAAAAAGTTACGGGGTGAAAATCCCACGGAAGCGGGTAAAACCCGGCCGCACCGTGCCTTCGGCCTCTCACTCTCAATGTTCGCCGATCGTTTGACTATGCAATTCCCTTTTGTCAGGCATGGCTCAACTGAATTTTAATTATATCCCTTTGGCGAGTAGGCTCGCCTTCCTTCCGCCAATTATGTCTTTATGAAATTGTGTAAATTATTCAAGTTAGGAATTCGAACTGTGAAATGTCCTCATGTTTTATTGTCACAATAAAATGAAAGTTTAAATTGCTATAGCAGTTTTCAGATTTATCTTTATTAATTAAAAAATAGGTTTATTTTTTTAAGCTTGTTATAAAAGCTTAAAATCGTAAGTAGTTTATCTCTGGGTTGTTAGCAGTAAAAGGAACGCAAATCTTGCATTAGGTATTTTCTTTTAAATAAACTAGACTCGGCTACTAAGCTAGTAAAATCCTAGGATAAAAAAGATCTACATACTTACATAGTAAGCCGTTATTAGGTCGCCCAGCAACCCAGCCCTAGAGTAAGACAAATGTAGCACAATCACAATCTTCATGTTTTTGTGAGGTACATCATATGTCTTAGTCGGCACAAACCACGCATAAAGCCACTCTTGATGCAAACCATTTATTATCCTCCTCGCTAAAATATTGCCTCTGTACGTCTTTTAAGTGGTTCCAAAGAGAACCTAATCTTAGTCCTAAGTTTCTTCTGTCACGACTTAGTGAATGGCATTTCTATTTCATCAAAAAGGTTTGTGTTATATTTATATCCTATAGGGGTTTACGGGGGCCAAAAGTCGTTGTAGCTAGATCTCATATCTGGGAAAAATCGTTTTCTCCATATTTTCACCCGAGGAGAGCTCGGTCGCCCAAAATTTAAAACAAGATGCCTACCTTAGAATAATGACATGGCAGCATGGAATTAGAAGGTACTATACATGTAATTAGTATGAACTATCCTATACCTACTATTAAATGAGCATTCTCTATTTTTACCAGAGCAGAGGACAGTCACCCAAGTACCTACTATAATACTTATAATAAGTCAATCTTGAAATATATTTCAAAGTTATCGTCCATTAATCATGGTAGCAACAATCACTAATATAGGCGTAGTTTGAATAAATACGCCATATTTACAGTTTGTGTTACTTATCTGCCTGTCAAAACCACGCCACACGCGACCCGACTATCGTTTGCGTAAGAAAAACAATTCCGTTTTGTAACTGGTTTATGTCAGGACATAGGTAAGTATGATACTAAATTCTAAAGAATTAAGTATCATTACATTCACATCACTTTCAGTTAGAAATAAGGGAATATAATCGACAAAAGTAAAAAAAAACACCTCGATTTTTAAAAGAAAAATCTAGCAGGTTAGCCGTGCAGTAAAGGAAAAAAATACATTAATAAATTGCACCAGAAACTTTGATATTAATTTTTTCCTTATTATACGCAATAAGGCAATCTTTCCATGAATTGGATAACAATAAGGAGACATCATGTCCTCTTTGGTGACGTCATTGTTGTTATGTTTTTGAATGAAAATTCACCTGTACCTAATTGAGACAGAACACCTCTCCCTCTGAACCCTATCGCACCCTCTCGGCCAAGGGCTTCGAGGGTGTTGAACCGAATGAAACGATTATAGTACATCTATTTTAAGCTCCAGGCTACAGGTTTACCTAGTCATAAACTGGGTAACCAAATACACGCGATAATTAAATGACATGTCACGCAGACATCACGCTAATATTAAACACATGAATATAAATTTCTAGGGTGGCACTAAACTTTTAAGGGTAGTACACTCGTCATGAAAATAGTACCATAGTGATTTTTGGAAAAAGAACAAAATGGCCAACCAGTACAAATATTACAAGATCATCGATAACCGAACGAGTATTTTTTTTATTTCTTTTAATTGCTGTGTATTGTGTAAAAAAAGGTCTAATACATAGGTACCTCTTATTATTACGAGCACAACTCTGTTGACTCAGGATGCCTACTAAAAGTTTTCCTAGGCAAAAAAATACATGACGTGTATTTATTTGACCTTTCCACACATTCTATTTTACCATGTGTAGGTGTTGGATTTCAATAAATCTCTTCTGAGCATACACTTGTCCGGAAATGTATCCGTATATTTCTGCGTTATATGGCCACTGGTTGAAGAGTCGGGCGGTCGAGCAAAATATTTATACCTTTCATCCTATATTTGTAAGTCGGTATATTTTTACAACACCCAATTTATTTGGACGTGGACCGATGTGTAACAAGACCATTTTTAAACATTTTTGTATTTAGCTGATGTCATAAAATAATAATTATATGATTTCGTTCGAAAATATAGAACACAAATAAAAGAACTAAATTATTATAATTATACTTACCTAAGTATATCTTTGAACTTTTGGATATCGTGAAAATAAATTGAGTTATAAATATCGACCTGCCTTGACCTTAAGTAAAACTGATGCCATATATTTTTTGCGCCATATAAAAGTAATAAAAACCATACACCATCGCACTGGTTACATGTTAGCTATAAAAATAAAAAGGGAATAGATTTCAGCGGTTGTAATTGGCTGGTTCATTTGTTAGAAAAAACGTGTTTCATTTTTCGAGCGTAGGGTACGAGTGTGGAGCTCGATCGTGTTACTTGATAAATTATGAAATTGATCATTCGCGTGTCCCTAGCTCCATTGCGGCTCTTTCGACTGGTTATATCCTGTAATGAATGACGGGCATGTGTTCCTGTCAGCTGTTTATATCAATAGCTATCGCATCGTTACACAATGACTAAATAATTTACGAAACATCAAAAGATCGGATATTATTTTTCTCATGAACGAGTCGATGGAAATTGGTTCTGAGAAAACCAATAAAGTTTACATGCGCATTATATAGAGACTGATAAATAGTCTCATCTATTTTCGGAATAGGCAAGGAAATCAAGAATACATTCCGTGGGTTGAAAAATGACACTAGGACCTGCAATTGACGACCGATCGAAGTCCCCTGGCTTCTAATTACACTAAGCTTTCATTTGTATTTACTTCTGCCGAATTCTCTTCTCGATTTATCGCACCCGACCGAAACACTGCGTCATTACGTTTTTTCGCTCGATTTCGTAAATTTGGTCGTGCCCACACACCAGATTGATTACTATATGTACATGTGGCCTAGCGTGAAACCGTCTGATTGAATCTATATGTGTTCCTTTTGTGTCTGCGAATAAAGAAAGCACTCTATTGTTTGCTATTCACTTTTTATATTTATTATTAAATATTGAACTAGATCGGAAAGTTTCGCTTTAGATATAAATCAAGTGATAAAAGTACGGAGAAACTTTAAAGTTTACCCATAGCTTTATTAAAATTTGAAGTAGATTTTATGTGAATTTGAAAGTTGATACGAGTATGAGTCGTAAAGTGAGTCATTATATGAACTGACAGCTATTTGGCGAGCCGCCCAACGTGTGCGGGGAATAGTGTTAATTATTCCATAGCATGAACGTCTCCCGATTCGAATGGAAAATAAGTGAAATGAGGTTTTATGTCTTGATAAATTAATGACATCTTTTGTTTATTTATACAGGACAACAACACAACTTTCTCCGTGGGGTCCCATGGAGAAAGTTGTTCAGTTTTATGGTCTGAAACCATACCCCTTAAATTTGACCACACCTTTATGCTAGGAGAAAGTTGTTCAGTTTTATGTTCAGTTTTATGGTCTGTACTATAAACCAATCTGCCTAGCGTTATCCCAACTATGTTGGTTTCGGCTTCCAGTCTAACCGAATGCAGCTGAATACCGGTATTTTACATGGAGCGACTGCCTATCTGACCTCCACAACCCTGTAACTAGGTGTAATACCATACTCCTTCGTAAGACTAGTTGTCAGACTTTCAGTCTTCTGACGACCCGTAACGACTGTCAAAGATCCACGAATGACAGCGTTCCGTAATTATTACATTAAAAATCAAAGTGAAAAAATGCAATACTTTATGGGCACTTTGTTTTTTTTCAAATAATATTATTTCGGGGAATAAACTTTTCTAGTTTATAATTCAGAATCCATTAGAGATAACAAATGTAACATGTTGTTAAACAGTTTGCATTATTAAACAGATGTGTTTAGAGTTCATACATGAATTAATGTTACTACGGATTATCGTCGCGGTTCTGATAAAAGATGATAAGCCTCTTTTACGTTTAAATGTTACCATGTGTCATATATAATTCCCTAAACGGTTGGCAAACGTGTAATCCCGATTCGATAATGGTGTTTAAAAGGGATATTTAAGGGGACATCACAATCAGCGTGTAATGTAAACTTTTGAACACATTTATGAGGGTTTATTTTTTTAAGAGCAGTGGTGGCCCTGTGGTAACGGCCCCAACTTACGAGTTGTAGGTCGTGGGTTCGAACCCAAGGCGCTTTACTTTGTGTAAATCATTTCATCACCACTGCTCTCAAAACGGTGGACGAAAACATCGTGAGGAAAGCGGCATGTTTTAGAACATAAAATTCGAAGACGTGACTTCTACCAACCCGCACTGGTTCCGCGTTTTGGATTTTCGAGTAGTGGATTTCGACCCACTCCCTCTCAGAGAGAAGAAGCCTGTGTCCCAGAAGTGGGAACATTATGAACAATATTTACTGATTATGTTTGTTATCTTTATGTCTGTTCGACTTGCTGTACTTTCCTACAATAAAGAGTAGGTACCTTGAGTAGGTTTTATCTACACGAGCACCAATGAGACCAGCAGCCTATTCATCCAACAAACTTTAAACTCCTCAACTTTGCTGAAATTTTAAAAGACTTTCTTAATTATTTTATTACACTGTATGTGTGACCCACTCTCAACACCCTCCTAATTAATAAGACTCCAATGAGTTCTTTAATATTATTGTCTTTGGATTAAATCTATGACCTTAGATATTAAGTTCTTTCACCCCTATTGTGGAACATCGGTTAGCGCGCTAGTCTGATCTTCCAATAATGGAAATAATTTTGCTGACACGTTATCGAACTGTCAGCGTTAGAGCTTTTTACCCGTAGTTTTTACGCACAGCAATGACAGGGTTATATACGTCACACGTATAGATATATACGTGTGACGAATATAACCCTGTGTATCTTTGTATATGCGATTCTTTATAACCTCGGAGCATCCTAACGGCTGGATGCATTTGAATACATGAGGTGTTTATCGTCTCGTCTAGGTCACGCGATGGTAGTAAGTTAGATTTTGATTTCATATAAACTTGAAATGAAAATAGCGGATTTTTGACGTCGACAAGTAATGCAGACCACACACGTTACGGTATAAAGTCGCAAAATTGGACTTGCACAAGTATACATTAAGTTGTTTTCAGACCAGAACGATTTGTCGCGACACCGGTTATTGTTTATACCGTGAAGTTTTGTATTGTTCGTGTCGCGTCGCGCGACAAATCGCGCTGGTCTGAAAACAGCTTTAACGTGTATGGGATGAATTAGCACAAGTATCCGAGCCATTCGGTGTCACGCAGACTTGTGCAAGTATATTGTATCATGTATGGCTACCATAACAGTAAAAAAGAATAGTACCATGGCCATGCGGGGTATCAAACTAAATGGCTTGAGAAGACGATTCCGAAAAACTAACACACTAAAAGATTGAAATAAAAAACATAAAACCTGACTGCTCAAAACAAGCTCACGTTTCAAGCAGTGTTCAATGTAATGCAGTAATTTTAGTTCAATTTCAGATTTGATGATACCAACTGCCTGAAAAGTGAGCTTGCAGTCGGGATTTTTGTTTGTTTTTTTTTTCCTTTATGAAACCCACCGATGGGTGTCTATTTCAAATTAAACTGTACCATATAACTACTAAATAAGGTCTTCTTTCCCCCAGCTGATAACGGAGATCAACGTGCAGTTAGCGTTGTTCCGCGATCTGCTGATCCACATCGGTCAGCCGCACGACACGCCCGAACTGCGCGAGCGCGTGCGTCGACTGCGCCGCGCATGCGTAGAAGCCACAAAGACGACCAGCGCACTAGTTCTACCTAATTGTAAAAAGTTAGTATGGTATTCTCTAGTAAGGAGTGACCACACTCATTGACGCGGAATCGGTTTGAGCTGGTCAGAAAGAGTGTATGTGCATGCAATAAAAATTAAAGCGAAAAAGACGTAATTCGGCTTGTTTTGGAGGATGCGACTGGATATCGTGGCGAAGTTAATGCGACAAGTGTGGAGATACGTATTCGGCTCAGCCGAATTCGCGCCGATCAGTGTGGTCACTCCCTACATATCAATAAACGCAGGCTATCGTAGACAGCTGTTGGGCTCAGTCCTGCCGAAGTACACGTATTTCACCCCTCAAAGGCTGATTTTAGTCTCACGCTGACCGTCGTCGGCGCTGACAAGACAATGTATATAAAGTTTAGTATTCTATGAAATTACGCCAACCGCTCAGCGCTGACATCTGAAGTTCATACATTTCGGTTGTCAGCGCCGACGGTCAGCGTGCGGTCAGCGTGACTCTAAAACCAGCCATAGTGTTTTATTTATCTGGGACAGTGAGGAAAGATCTAACCATAGCAGCTACAGGTTGTTTATTTAATCATAGGTGGCCCATTGTTAACGGCCTTAGGAATGGCCGTGGGTTCGAACCCAGGAACTTTACTTTGTATAAATAATTTCATCACCTCCTCTGAAAGCGGTGAAGGAAAACATCGTGAGGAAACCGGCATGTCCTAGAACAAAGAATTCAAAGACATGTGACATCTACCAACTCGCATCTGGCCCGAGTGGTAGGAATATAGCCCTCTCTAAGAGAGGAGGCCTGTGTTCCAGCAGTGGGAACATTATGGACTGACTATGATCATTCCAAGGGGTTTTCTGTAGCTCCGGTAGTTAGGTTTTCCATACAGTTTCAGTTAAATACATCATTCTTTCTTGAATGTATCACAAAATTACGTAGATATTACTTGTCTTACAACTACTGAAGGGAAGCCTTGATTTAATGATATTTGAAGATAGGTCACGTCTAGTCAAAAAGAGGCTTAGTTATGCTTAAAAAAACAGCGTTACCGTCTCCAAAGTGCAATCACGCCAAAGGAAAATATTAAAAACAAACATACTCAATCATGTTTGCTTTGCTTGTATTTCTTAAAATTACGCATTATCGATACAAGTCTCAAAGGAACAAGGAACAAAGTAGATTTTGTATCATCTCACGAAGCATGGTTATATCCTTCCTTCAATTTCCATTTTCATGAGTAGCAATATAAAACATAGATATATTGAAAAACACCTAGTTCAACGCTCACCGAGATATGAAGCGGATTCTATTTCATTGCACATACCGAGGAATCGATCACGTAGAAGATCGAGTAGAAATTTCCGATATCTCAATTTGAGAAGGGTTTAACCGTAGTTGTTTATTTATTCGCGGGCACTCTATCTCTGACAGTACAAGATGCTTTAAATCAATATTGAACGGCGGCTTAACCTCGTAATCTTATAACGTAAATATTAAATTACAAAACGTAGAAAAAAGTATTACCAAGTGATGCGAGCGTCTGTATCGAATCCCCCTTGTTTCCCCGAATCTGTGTCTGCCGTTAGATTAATGCGCTATCCCAACTAGATAAATGGTTGCTCGTTTAACACAAAACAATACATATCGTATTCACTACAGCTCATAAAATAACAATTTTCTGTACATTTTGCCGCTGTTTATATGACAGCGTATTTAGCCGAAATTTTGTCTTTAAAATAGTAACTCTTTTGTTCCTGCTCGCTCAGGGATTTCCTGAAACGGCACGGTTTGGCCCCCTGGAGTTTCACCATTCCATTATTCTGCTTTGTGTTATACAAAACACTCACCTTAATAGATAAATTGTGTCGTAATTCTATATACATTGTAGGCTGTAGTACATGCTGACACCCGGCCATTTGCATTTCAAAAGGCGAACCAATTCGCCGTCTCTGATGTCAAACCCGAAAGAGAACTAATTACGACACGAAAACATTTCATTTCACTGCAGAAACAGAATAATAATCTGAACTATAACAGATGTTTTCGCTAGAGAGATTGATGGAGAATTAATATATATACGAGTTTTATCCTAATTCGATTTAATTTATTCACTGAGCGGTCTAATAAAAGACCCGGCCGGGATTTATAACTTTGTATCAATGAGTTTTATTCGTAGAATTCACGAAATTATTTTTACTGGAGTTGTTGTAATATCGAATGATTGGAAATAAATAGTAACTTTGAACTCTTTGAAGAGCTCTTCAGCAAAACCTGTTCAATACGTTTTCGTTACGGAATATTTATAACAAGAACTGAATTTATTGGATGTTCGCTCAATGTTAGGATATCGTTGTTTATTCCTTAACACTGAATTACCTCTTCGTGCTCGTAGGTGAATTTTACCTAGGTTTTAGGTCTCTAGATAATCCTGTAACAGCCACACAGTCTAGAATAACAAGCTATCGTTATAACTTCACAGCAACTACTTGGTCTTTCAAGTTTTACTTGTTCCAAAATTCCAGTGGCTATCTTTATCCAGCGCAGCATCTTGGACACATAAAAAGTGTTGGATAAGTAGTTTAAATAAATTAACTGCGCAAAAAGTAAATAGTTGATTGTGTAGAGTCCCGAACCACTCTCTAGTGGTTTCTTGACTTTTGTAAAGAATGTGTTGTGTTGTATGTGTGTATTGTTCTACACGTGACTTTAAGTACCGAAACGTTTGACCACAAAAGTAACTTAATTTAAAGCCATTCAACTTTTCTTTTGTTTTCCATTCATTTGTTTTTTTGTGAGTAATTCCCACGGAGTCTGTATAATTACCTACTTCGTGGTAATTACATTCCTACTACTTGGTATCGACATCAATTTTAAACTCTAACCCCCTTTACTAATAAGCACAGAATAAATAAAGTTATCACTAGTACAAGCTTCGATTAACCATACATTTTTTGAGGTTAATTTTATTCCGCGTTTATTAGTAACGGGGTATACGTGTTTGGTGCTACACATATGTAGTTTTAATTGTTTGAATATGACGATGGGCTCGCCGGGTATTACACGCTACATACACAGGTCCGAATACCGTTTCCGTGCGACGGCCACGGGCATAACCCGTTGAGAATTCAAGTGTGATGTGTGCACATTGAACATTTCCAACCTTTCGATCCATAATAGCACACAAAACCACATCGAGTCCCATTTCCATATCTCTATCTTGCTCCAGACCTCTCCGGATTATTTCATCAAAGCGAGAAGCTATTTAATCTAACTTTTAAATGAATTGAAACTAAACCCAGTGGCACAATCTTGATTACTTTCGATTGCTCTCTACAAATAATTTTGACAAATCCTATTCATGTTTAGGTGTATTTATGGATTTATTCACGTGAAATGGTCGTTTGGATGTACGTTAGTTTCAACGCGTTGCGGCGCGTGTACCTAAATCATTTCGTGGAAGCTCCTTAACATCTTTATGTGGTGAATGTGACAAGCTATTTGTTATGCAGGTCAACGAGCGACGGCTGCGCGGAACAGCCCCAACTGGTGCTGCTGTACTTCATGGCACAACTCCTGCTGCGGGAGCTCGCCAAGTGCCACCGACTTGTCCAGCTCGTACCAATGGATATGACCTCGTATTATGGTATGTTACGCTATAAAGCTCACCCACCTTTGAAAGCATTCGAACGAATAAATTAGCTACGTATATTCTGAAACGGAAATACCTATTTGTTTGATACATAATATGTATTTAAATTAAATGTAAAATAAAATTATACCAAAAAGTAATATTTTAAATTGGATTCAAAGTTCGCACGATGCGTAACTTTAAACATCAAAATTATTCATGCTATTAGCGTTACTTACTGATTAACTGATAACTTGTATTACTTTATTCACTTTGATTTCACTGACACTAGATTATTGTTTTTTTATGCACAAAAAGACAGTGAATAAATACATATTTTTCTTCGAAAAGATCCAGGTACCTGTTGATAACATAACTACGCCAGTAACAGAGTTATTTTCTTTATTTACTTTGCATATAAAATGACCCTTTATTTACCCTAGATTGCCGTTGGCAACAAAAACGCCTCTACGAATTCACTGAAAAATAAATTACTTACAGACACAAGTATCTTCATCTAAGTGTGGTCGAATATACCACACTATTATTTCCCAACGGTGTCGTAACAACTGAATAAAGGATTACACCCGTATTAGAAAAATGGCCGGCAGGAACCACTTATGTATTAATAACAACATTCTCAGCCCAATCCATCTGCCAATTGTAGTCATTACAGCAATATCTCCGAAGAAAGATTGTTGTTGTGGTAAAAGAGGCAATTTAGAAGAGGACATTTGTCAGGGTGACGTTGAAGCTAAGCCCCGGCCAATAATTACCAAGCTTGACAGGCCATCTTTTAGTATTATCTTCTAGTCCCCCTATTAAGATGCCGAAGAAAAGTATTGTCTGGCATGGCCTAAGTATTCGTCTGACGCCTAACGACCACGCTGAAAAACCATACACAATAATAGCTTTTCTTATGAAACTGTTAATTATTCAGAAAAGTTAGATTATATTTTTGGTTGATCCGCAAAATTTTATAATACTGTTCAGTTTTGTAATTATGCTAGAACAAAAAAGATATTAGCATATCAAATGAAAACAAAGTTTAAACATTTCTGAAACAGTGTTGGTATTCCCGAATTATAAATTCATTTGTAACAAAAGTTTTTTTTTCTTTTGTGATGGTTCAGAAAGGAAACGAATTCGTAGAGTATATTAGAAGCAGGTGTTTATCTTCCCTCGCTTAAAGGTAACTGAGGGTAATGGGATGTCAGACAATAAGTGATTCACCTGTCGATTAGATGAAACGGCCTGTTTCGGTTTCTCTTAGAGATTTCGCTAACGGTATTGGAAAACTGTGTATCGGGTATTGGCTTTTAATTCACCTCATTATGTCTGTTTAGATCCCCTATTACCTCTCACTTTGCTGCGGTTTTTGCCCTAAATTATGGTCATTAAAGATCTTATCTTAACGACCAGCCACTTAACACTCTTAATTGAAAACTTTTTCTTGAAAACGAAAAGCCACACTTCTTTTTATTTCGACTAGATTGAACAACAAAAGTACCATTTTAATAACGTGCCGCCGCGAACAATTAGTGGCAATTAATCACTGCTAAAGACACCAACCGCAGTGTTCGACTTGGCCAGAATTTCGGGGAATAATGTTCCTTATTTTCCCCGGTTCGGAGCAACATTACCGGTTCTACAGTAACAAGATCTAAGATATTTACGACACAATACCTGTGAACATTAACAAAGGCGGGCAGTGTGGTGATGTTCGATTGAAATTGTGTCGGTACTGGTACGTACCTGCAATTGCATTGAAACTCAGACCAGCTTTACAGACGTTCGTATAAGTTTAATCTCCCCTTTGAAAGCCTATTCAGTTAGAATCCGAAGATAACACGGAGTTGGATGTCGTTTGGATTTCGATTCCGATTTTTATTTGAGCTTGATGTGAGCTTAGTTTTCAACTCTATTGTTGTTACAGTCGGGCCGCAGAGGCAATTGAATTTCATTCGAGTTTATTTAATGTTTTGTTTTATTTATTTTAAAACAAACAAAATGTAATATTTCAGGGGCTGTATGCCTAAGTAGTGTACAACAATAAAGCGCTATTTTTATCATTGAAAGCCAAAAAAGGTTTAGTATGTATTCTATCCATTTCAATTTGTTATTTGTTTTTCCAACAACACAATATTTAGAATTGAATTGCTTGGATTTGGAATAGAAAGCCAAAGCTTTTATGAAATCACATTTATAACACCTACACTCATAGAGGGCTTTTTATGTGAAATGGTGGGTATAGTGTGGGCGTGACTGTTAGATCTGAAATTATACAGCGATGCAGCCCCGCGCAGATGAGATTTATTGCAATATTATACCTACGTGGCTTCCTCCGAGCTGAAATAGTGCAAGTGCGGTTGCGCTTGTGATATCGCTCCAAAACCAATAAAAAACCGTATTGATAATTTATTTTAGATTGAAATACACTGATTAAAAGATGATTTATGTACCTACACCATTTTTACAAGCTTTTATTTTTTAATATGAATTCCTTAGAAAATCGTAATGGCACTCTTGAATAGAAACACCCGGTTTCATATTTGAGAATTAGAAGTTGAGAACTTGTCAAACTCTACTTTAGCGCTTTTAGGTATTTAAGGCGACGATAACCGATTTTTAATAATTTTATACTGAAGATCACGTCTAAACAAGTAGTGTTAATGATTTGGAAAAAATATATGTTAAATTAGAGCATTTTTAATAACTTCATATAATATGAATATTTTAGATTATTTTGAAATCACATAGTGAAATTAATTTGTAAAGTTATATGAACGCGGATAAAATCCCGCAAAATCTATCAAGCGTATTTTTCTGAATCTTTCACCATTTTAAAGATTATAAAATCTTTTAGTATACTTGTTTTATTAATATACCTTTTGCACGACTCATAATGCGAAGCATTAGAGTGTGCTCTACGATCGAAAAATTTTTTTTGCCCCATTTCTGTAACTGTTTTTATTGTTACACTCCTGCTAGTACACAGAACCTACTTAATTTATATACCATTGTATAGATGATTAAATGTAGATTAATACTATACTTTTTAACAATTGATTTAATGCAGCAGAATTGGAAACGGCATCAAAATAGTTGAAAAAAATTTCCTGTCCGTCAATTTATGAACCCTGAAAACATTGTAGCTTGCGATAAAATCAATTAATTGAGTCTATTTTTTTTTATACATTCGTTTCAGCCGTAGAAGGAACCCTATTGAAAATGGCACTTTTATTCAAAGTAGTTTAATTATAATTAATAAAATACTAACTAAAATATAATCGGTCTTATTCATAACAAGTTATCGAACATCTAAACACTTGCTAAAGTCTGGTTTACAAAAAATGGTATTCATAAACGCATTTTAGCACCAAAACGTTCTATAAACCTACTTTAAAGTTATAGAAGCCAGAACCCTACTTTAACAGTACTATAAGGAAAAAATGGCAGACTCAACAGCAGCTGATTACTAGAAAACGACATTTTGACGTACAAATCTAACCTGTGTGTCTACTGTCTACAAAATGTCAGTTTTGTAAACAATCGTACATGTTTAATTTATTTTGCATTTCTGTTTAACTAATTTAGTTTATTATTATATAAAATGCAAGCTTTGCAAAGCTTGGATACTATTGAAAGAATTGTACGTCTTGAGAACCGTCCGCTTCGAAGAAAGGTTTACAGAAATAGAAGTGATCCATTTTCTTTGGACGACGACGATTGGAAGCATTGTCCTTATTAAATCTACAGCGACCTTCATAATTAACCTTGTTCGTGAGAGGATCTTATGTTAGAGGCATATCTCTTCACTCCTATTTTAACGCGATTTAAATAGAAGCGGGAAAACATATCACGAAGCACTGCAACAATATAATACTGTGGAACGCTGCTTTGGTGTGTGAAAAAACGCTTTCAATGCCTTTTACATGAACACTAGGAAATGTGAAAACAACCATAGTGGCAGTATACTTCACAACATTGCAGTTCACCATGGAGACATGCAGTTAGAGGGTAGTAATATCAATGAATATCATACAAGTGAAATAATTCAAGAAGTTGCAAGGGGAAACGCAAATGCTAATGCTATTTTACAAACTTTTATAAGAAGACATTTTAGCGAGTAGTTAATTAATAAAAAAACTTAATATATATCAGTTTAATTTATTTTGTAATACTCTAATTTGACTTTTCGATTTTTTCTTAGAACAAAAATTTTTCTTTTTCGTTTGCCCTATGTGCCTCATGTAATTCTTTTCTGCAGGCTGTTTCAGTTTCTGCTATTTGTAGCAGCGCCATCCTTACCATTCTAACCTGAAATACAAAATTAATGTAATAGTTTGTTTGTAAATTATAGTTATTACCAAATTAATTAAATCAGTAGGGGCATAAGAATAACTAATATTACGAGTCCTTAATATATAATTCTTAGGGCCGCGGGTTTTTGTTACTATGAGTTTTGTAACAAAATTCTTGATATTATTATGCTTAGTTAGGAAGTATGTAACGAAAAAGATAGGTACCTAATTCGTAAACCATGCCAGGCCGCCACTTTTTTCGCGTTGGTGTTTGCGTCCGTATTTTGATTTTCCAATAAGGAGACCCTCTCCTGACTAATTCTTTCAAAACAATCTAAAGCAAGCATGTAAGTATGAGAATGTTTACAAAACAAACTTACTTTGAATTTGTTCTAGCTGTAATGGTACAAACCTTATCCTCCTCCAACCAAGTTTCACTTCTTTGCCTTTTATTGGAACTAGTCTACGGTATTGATTCCATTTGTTTATGTACATGCATGTAATTATTCAAAAATTTTCGTCGCTTCAATACCAAATTCATTGACAAATACGTGTTTTGAAAGACGCGCCGTGTCAAAAGAGTCGAAACTGTAGACAATAAAATAGTTTACAGTACGTAATAATGTCTATGGTCACAATTATTTGGTGCGCAGACAGACATTCTCGTTTGACGACTCGATGTGTTGGTCAATTTGTTGGACGACTTCATTAAAATGGCAACATTTTGATTTATAACGACATATTAGTAATAGAAGGTTTATGAAACGTTTATGAATACAAAATTTTATCGATGGTTTTATAGGCTTATCAAGCATTTTAACTAAGTAATGTCTAAAACCTTCGATAAGGTTTTTTTATGAATAAGACCGAATATCTTTATCTAAATATTTCCAACCTTTGAATTGATGTTGCCTAGCAACCGCCAAGTAAATATCTTTGTCATTCTTTGACATTACGACTTCATGAAAAGTGATAAATTGTTCATTTTTGTTAAAAACTATGTTTTGAATTTCTTTTTCGTTTATGAATGAGTAATATGTATGAGGCGTGCACTTTTGGATTTTCCAAACTATTGTTTTATGTATAATAAATCTAATTGGTGACAGCGCTCCTTGATAGGCGAGTCCTATTACTGGCTGAACGTACGACGCGTTGCGTGAGCTCAGTACAGAAGGCAAGCTAGCTAACCACTCAAAGTCACTGGCATATACCTATGTATGAAAAAATATATAATTTTAGTTCAAAATTTCTTTGCATAAAAAAACAAACAAGAACACAATAACTGAGTACTTATTCTATTTAGCAGGGAAAACGTAAGAAATTTAAAACTTTGCGGGATTCTAAAGTAGAGTTTGACAAGTTCCCAACTACAAATTCCCTATTCAGAATCCGAGTTGTGACTTTCTAAACTGGGCAATGAAATACCTTCTTATTGTTAGCTATGCTATGCAATATTTTTTACAACTACAACAACAGCTAGCAAGAAGTCCTAAAAATAAAACAAATAAATCAGTTCTTCTTATTAATCTTGAAAATCTCTGCCTAATTAATTATGACGTATTTGCTAATGACCAGCCGACTCCGGGCATCGCGGTGGGAGCGTGGTGTTCGGGTGGGGTAAATCTAGCAATATTGAAGTAAATGCGTAAACAAGTCACGAAGTGTCACTCTCGACAAAGCGCGCGAAATTGAACCACAGTTCGGCCGAAGTTTTCATTTTAACCGAATGTATTGCACATAGGTACATTATCTATTCTACCTAATTATAATTGCATCATAAACTCTGACCTATCCTGGAATTGTTTGAAGGTCTCTAAGAGATTGTTTTCCGCAGAGAATCGGGCGGGTCCGTCAAACTTCGGCAACGTCATCAGTCAGATCCTGCTCTGCAAGCAGATCACTCCTGACTTCAATCAAGAGGAGCTGTGCAGCATTGTGAAGGACACGCAGGAGATCACCAGAATAGTCAATGATATACAGGAGTATCTACCGCAGCATGAAAATTTGAATCACTTAGGTAAGATAATCCTTGTGAATTGTGACCATTTTTGTTCATGGAAAGGTGACGGTATACCACATATACTGCCCTCCCGAGCCTAAAGTGCAGTAACAGCAAAAACGCGAATTAGAAAAAACGCGCTTAATGTCTAAAGTTCAAGCGCGTTTTTTCTAATTCGCGTTTTTGCTGTTACTGCACTTTAGGCTCGGGAGGGCAGTATAGTAAATATTATATAATAGTTTGAATTACTCAAGTAATTATTGGTCGGGACTCAGCTTTCGTAAGTGCTAAATATTATATCAAGTCTATTAGTTCCAAGTCGATTTAGGGCGTCCGAGCTGCACCAAATGCAAAGGGCAACTGCCGACATTAACATTAAGAAAACAGTTGTATTATACATATGTATTTAAAAACCATGTTTTGTCACGTGTTGTAATTTTAACAATATTTCCTGATCCAATGCATACTACAACTTTCCATTACAAGGTCCATGACCCAGAGGCAGACCCAAAACAAGGTGGAAACCAGTAGTGTTAAAGGACATGAAAGAGTGTTAGGTATCTGAAGACCGTGTCGAGGATAGAGCGAAGTGGAAGACCAAAACCAGGAAGGCTGACCGCACCTCCATGTGGGACACATGGCCAGGAAGACAGAGAGAACGTACAAAAAAAACAATTCTGACTGTGAAATAACTTTATGTGGCGGCTAAAATTTTATACAACCATTACAACGAGTACAATGCGAACAATCCCGTATTAATTTGTTTTTCCAGTAAATTCAGCATTACTGCTTTCAGGATTTTAATTTATAATAAAGTTCAGATCAGACGTGAAATACACTGCATTTATATTTCGCGGAGAGTCGTTCCACGGTCATTAACGATGAAGCGATTGTTCTTTTAATTTAGAACGTAAATGCCGGAAGGAGTTTCCGTCTCTGCGGCGTGGCCATTGTTCTTCACACCTCCCGTCGACACAATACTAAAGTTATTTACTGTGGCATTACTAGCTAGCAAAACGAGAAACACGGAACCTTATTTAGCTAAAATAATTACCAGCACCGCAGCACCTCTGCGTCTTTTCATTGACATTAAGAACACTCTGTAACCAAGTGCGGAAAAATACTCTTTTATACTCCACTGCGCCGCTAAATATCTACTTACGGAATAAAGCTGTTCCCTCCAACGTAATCTATGTAGTTACAGACTATTAACGCTGCGAAAGCCCTTTCCATTGAAGTTATGCGCACAACTGGGAAATAACACGCGTAGTCGCGCAGTCATTCCCACCGCTAAAAGTGAGTTTAGCTAAGTTGTGTTTTGGTAAGAAAAATAATTCCAAGTTACGGCTACATTAACTGCTCATTATAAGAGTAATCAAGTTTTAGGATTTTTTCATTATTCCTACAAGACTGTTTTTACACGAAAAAGTGGGAAAGTAACTTGATTAAACTAAATATAAGAACGAACTACAAGACTTTACTAACACGATCGCAGCAAATGTATTACGTGACATCCAAACTATCTCAAACACTCAACACAAATTGTGATTTAATATTTCATACTTTATACATTCACAAACACACGTAAGTAACAGTCGGCGTATTTTGCAGAAAGCAACATCGCGCTGAAGGGCGACGAAGTCAACGGACTGTGGAGGAGCAAGCGAAGAGGATCCTTGTACAAAGGCATGGGAGTGCTTTGTTGTGTGTCACGGCCCAACTACCTCTGAGGGTGACAGGTCTCGCCCACGCGGCGGCTCACCCCCGAACACATCACCTCCGCTGGATGCTAGGACGGCCACCAACCAGTGACTCAAGTGACAGTGAATGACGCTACAAACTGTGCGCCGAATGGGTCCATTACATTGTTTAATTAGTAACTGATTAGCGAATTGACATGTTCACAGTGGTTGATTTGAAATCGTATTATCACGTAAATGTAGTTCAATTATATTTAAGTACAATAGACATGTAAGTACTGCATACATTCATGCATAGAGTTATTATGAATTGCCTGGAATGGGATCAATTGCGTTTAAGTAGTATATAATACAAATAATTAGTATTGTTTCGCACCATAGGTCACTGCATTGATGGCTGTGTCGTGTTTATAATTTCCATTTTGTATAGGTTACATTTTTTACGCCATTTCTATCTATTTAAGTATGATAAATTCTGATTTAGCTATCTTTTGTTTTGTAGTATCTTCTTTATGTATTAGGTGTTTTTCCATCCCTCACTACATTATTTATAACCTAGAAAACTATCTCGTATGCTGTTAGATATTCAAAATAGCCTAATGTTTCAGTAAATACATTCTAGTCGGGTCACAACTTACCATCTCGTCTTAGTCTACGAGTTTGTGACTTTTATGTTTTCTAGTCATTTATATTAAAGAGTAGTATGTATGACACCTGTAAATTCTCTATCTTGTATTATTTATTGTTCTTAATTCAATAGATTTTAGTGAATTTCTAGTTTTAACTTGACATCCCGCTCTATTCGCCGAAGAGGTAACCAAAGGTGTACTGTACACCCACTTCTTCTAGTTATACATAAGTCCCAGGGGACAAAAATTACTACGTTAAATACCAAATATTAGCTCATATTAGAACACTTCCAAGTTCTGTAATGTTTTATTTTAATCGATGGCCTAGTCATTGTCGCGTAAATTAATCTTGAATATTCTAGTCAATTATTGTAATACCATGAAATTGCTAAGTTAATTAAATTAAGCATGCTTAACAGAATTAACAATTAACTAATAGATAAATAACGTAATACTTTTTAAAGGTAATTACATGTTTTAGGCCGAGGGCACATCATAAAAAAACGTCGTGGTTCATTTTCCTCATTTTAATTTTCATGAATATGATAAAACGTGCCCGTGTTAAAGAGCTTGGTATTTTTTGCTGCCAGTATTTAAATTGCCTATAATATGGCGTTATATAAAATAAAGCATGAATAATAAAAAAATAACTAAATAAGCATTGAATATTTTTGGTACGTAACCTTACTACTATAGTCATCGCGTCTCGTGAATATAAGTCAATAACACATGGGCACATCGCGAAATCCTGGGTAACGCACCACGCATAAATATCGTGAAAATGCCGACGTTTTTCAACTTCCTGCGTGTCACGCTCGCAAGCTACGCTTATAAACCATAGATAAAGCGAAGTAGCGAACGCACGATGCAGATTTTTCATGATGTGTGCTCGGGTTTATTAAAAATTTCTATAGTTAAATAATTAAATGGTTTTACTTGTGAAATATGCCTTCAGTGACATAAAATCTCATTAAACCTTAGTTACGTTCTATGTTTACCACTCCTCTTACCTAATTATTAAGAATTTAATAGCTTATTACGTTATGCATGTACTCAATCATTATTGTATTAGCAAAATGTTGCCTAAATATAACTATATTTAAAGAATAGTTATTGAATAAGATATAAAACAATAAGTATATTTAACAAGTGGATATTAAGTGTTATATCTACATCTGGAATATTTATTTTAATGTAGTGCACTGCAAACACAGGTACCTTATAAATAAATAAATTAAGTAAATTAGTAGAAATCACGCAATTAGGGACACGATATCATTAATTTATCAATAGGCACACGACACGTAGACAAAAAGTATTCGTTTATTACTTTTCAGTACTTCATCTGTTACTATTAACTCATCTAACCTAACGGTTCAATTTGTGTAATACACTATTATAATAATCCACTTACTAAAGTGAAGACTGTGATATACTCGTAATATATTAAATTATTATTATAGAAGAAAATAATTATGCATTAGTAAAAACGTAATTGAATTACAACGCCGTTTTAATTACTTTGTGACCCCAATTTTAAATGTAGGAGTTAATTTTGGATGCACAACTCGTTAAAAGGCTTTGCATGGTCGCGTGAGCCGTGAGCCTCCTGCACGGTAGCTTAGTGCTGCTACTGATCCTCTAAACTCTACAAAAGCATATTATATTTTTAATAATAAAAGCTAATTTATGCTTCATCCAAACAGATGAAGCATAAATTAGATCCAAAGAATCTACATAAATGGGTTTGACCACAGATTCTTCCAGATATCTGGGACTCTGTGCCTGTGAAGAAGAACTGAACAGTAATTTCCCAATCATTTTAAAAGGGTTAAATTATTGGTGTAGCCATTAACGATATTGTTTAGCCCCCAAAAACCCTCTTACAAAGACAAAAACATGGACAAAAGAATTTGCCCACATGGTACTACACACTCAGGCATTTGCACGAAACAGGACTAAAACTGTACAATCTCAACTTTAAATCAAAGAAAACTATTCTAAACTACACATATTTGATGTGGAAATATCTGGCCATTAGGTAACTTTGTGGGAAAGTAAACAGGAGCACAACGAATTGATATTCGCCATATTTCATCGCGCGAGCCAAAATGGCTTCAACAGTAAAACCAAAAAACCGCAGAGAAGTTTTGCGGCACACAATCTAGTTACAAAATAAACGGGTTTGTTTTAAACAACATCATTATAAAGGATTGCCTGGAAATAACACCTCGTTTCTCGTGAATAAGTACCCACGTATATGCTTTGTTTAAATTGGCAGGAAATAATACATCTTAACTTGCGAGAACTTGCGACTTTGCACTCATTAACATTGAAAGAAAGAAATGTCAAGCGAGGAAAAGAAGGAATTTTTCTTTCAGTTACCGTACCTAGTTAGAAATGATTCAATTACCTAAGTATATGAGAAGGTAGGTTTGTATCAAATAAAGGCCGTGAAATGTGGAACTATAATCAGCTGTATTGACGCTAACAATATTGATACTACATAAGCTCGGTTCCTATAAACGAAAACGAATCGTTTTACTTACCAATGGTAGTATTTTTTATTGCCAAGCTGAGTATATAATTAGATTCGTAGGCTAATTTTACCTGTGATAGCTACAACCATATGGGAGGGTCTACTATGCAAAAATATGGACTCCGTATCATAGTTGCGACAAACAAATACGCGACAAATGCTAGAGCGACAGTACGATATGTCGACCATCAGCGGTGCGACAGCACATCAGCTCGATGAACGTTAGTGCGACTGATTCTTTCCACGACAAACGATGGCACAACGAAACTTTCGATCGACCGACGATAGCGCGATTCAATTTTAGCTCGACAAGCATGTGTGTTTCAAACATCTCAAAACAGGAAGAAGCAGTTATTTCATAATGGATATTTATACTCTCTTAATAGAAGCAGGGGTGATTTGTTTTACTGATGTTGTGAAGAGCAAAAGAAAATACAATGCAACGCGAGTGCAGTTAAGAGCAAGGCGAAAACCATGAATTAATGACAAAAATAAAACCTAGTTACCATATTTTAATTTTATGTAATTATACTATCGCTGCAATGCTTGTCAATGTTAGCACTTTAGTTTATCGAGCAAAAATTGTGTCACGCTGTCGTTCGTCGATCAAAAAAATTTTTCGCACTAACGTTCGCCGAGCTGATGTGCTGTCGCACCGATGATGGTCGACCTATCGTACTGTCGCCCTAGCATTTGTCGCGTATTTGTTTGTCGCAACTATGATACGGAGTCAAAAATATGAGGTATTTGCTTTATCATCATTTGCTTTATTATTTAGTCTTAATTTTAACCATTAACGGTCCGTAAATTATAGCAATCGGCCATTAGAAAGTAAGTTATGTTTTTTACTACTAACAGGAAATTTTTAGTTTTAATTTTGTTTATTGTTGGTCATTATTGTTTTAGTACTTCTTCTCATTTATTCTTTTTCCTTGTTTGGGGTAACGACGCAAGTTGCATTTTCGTTTCAATATTTATGATGGGAAATATTTAACTGACCCTCTAAAAACTTATTGTCCTTCTAATAATGCACGCTTTTTAAAATTAAAGATCCTCATAAAACTTTTTGGGCTTCCAATGATGCACACTTTTTTGGATAAAAGCGCCTCTTTTTATCTTTCTGGCCTATTCTCACCGTTTTTCGCAGTAACTAACCTAGGATACCCCGATAAAACCCGATAAACCATACGCGAGCTGAGCGAGCGAAGCGAGTGCGTCGAGCGGTGCTGCGTCAGCGACCGGCGCGCGGCGAGCGCTACATCCAAGTTGGTCGCAGTTGCTTGGCTATACAGTATTTTTAGGACCCTATATCAGTAAGTATTTGAGGTTCACAAAAAGAGGCGCAATCATTATATAGAGTGTTTAATAATATTGTAAGGAGCGCAAAATCAGAATTATTTGAGATTGGATTAAATATAACCATTTATGATTACCTATACGTTGTCGGAAGTGACAATTTAATACTTAAAAAGGAATATCCTGCTACTTGTAAATAATTAAAATGTATATGATCGGGGGATATATATTATATACGATATTTCATAGGCTACCTTGTGCAACAATGGCTTTCAAAAATAACTAATTTCATGTGCCGGTAGTTCTCTGTACATAAGAACATAGTTTCTTTTATTAATTCAACAAAAAGTTTATTTAATTGGCCGAAACCTCTCCCGTATAACGTCTTCTATGTTTCATTCGTATTAGGTTGGCATGGCAGTGATTCTATCCAAGGGGACTGCTAGTGGGTCTAACTTTTTGTCATTATCACCCACGAGAGCAATTTCTGTAACATAAAAATAAAATTAGGATAGGTAGGTTTAAATAACAAGGCAATAATACGCAAAAAAATAAGGACGTTATAATATTATTAAAATAATATAATAACATCACGCCTGTAATCTCCGAAGGGTCAAGCAGAGGTGTACCTATAGTACACCTACATTTCGCCAGTTATGTTTAACTCCCATGTAATAGGGGGCGAGCCTATTGCCATCAACCGGGCACAGATCCTGACTCCGGGCTGCTACTGAGAGATTCCAAATGGAAATACCCAATAACACTTTGCCCCACCTGGGAATCGAACCCAGGACTTCATGCTCAGCAGTAGCGCTTGCGACCACTAGACCAACGAGGAAGTATCTTATTAAAATAAGTACGTTAATAAGCCCTTTGATCGTTCATTTAGGACATCTTTTAAATTGCGTTGTTCATCAAAATAACAGTAGGTTTTATTCGCTGAACGTGACACTTTGTATGTAGTTACAGGCCATTAATTATTACTGAATGACATGTGAAAAGAGCCAACTTGTAGAGCTGCACACGCAATGTACAGTACGTAGGATGGGCGTGTCAGAGTTTTTAACACCTGTACTGAGCATCACATCGATGAACAATTGAAAACAAAAGAAAAGAAGTAAAGAAAATTGCGGTAATAACCATACTTAATTGTCATACTCACTGTTCTTGATTCCCTTACGTCTTTTTGCATGATTCTCGTTAACAACAAAACCTTTATAGCGACGTGGCATTCTTTTGTTTTGAGGTTCCCGATTCGATGTTGGGGAAGACAATGAGAGAACTTTTGAAATCCTAAATAAAAAAATCGAGAACTTAAAATTATGAGAAAACCAATCAAAACGTAGCATCCCTAACAGGAGGTGATTTTCACAGGACTCATCACAAAAAATGGATTCTTGCATTGTGATACGTCGTGTGGCCTTCGTATCGCTAAGTTGCCGCCTTGTTCCATACCCAGTATAAATTCATATGCTACAGAGCAGCTCTCTGCATTTAACCAAAACTGAAGCACACCACAAAGAACAACCTGTTTTAAATAATAAACACACCGACTTACAAATCGCTTAGTGAATTTTTATTCTTGCTGTTTTGAACTGCTTGGGGATTTAGAACTATGTATACTTTTGAGTAATCTTCCAGACCAGAAACTTCATCATTTTTATTTTTATTTCCATAATATTTTTTAACATCATCCATAGTCACAATAGGTGTTAAACGGTTAGGTATTAGTCTCTTTTTAGGTTTCAATTGTTGTTTCTGATCATTAGAAGGTTCAGAAAATAGTTTCTCCAATATCTGCTTTTGAACATTATTATTGCTACTCTGAATATTGTCGTAATTTTCACTGCGGACTAGGTAACCCGTCTGGCCATAATTTTGTTTTCCTTTGCGATTTATAACACGGTCGTTTTTGTTGTTTGCATTCGCAACTGTTTCTATTAGATCAATAATTCTTTCTTTTGCTAAGCGTTTATTATCTGGATCATCAGATTTGTCTGACGTCTGACCGTAGTTCTTTTTCCCTTTGCGATACGATAGACGGTCGTTATTTTTTCCATTCGCAACTGTTTCTATTAAATCAATAATTCTTTCTTTTGCTAAGCGTTTATTATCTGAATCATCAGATTTGTCTGACGTCTGACCGTAGTTCTTTTTCCCCTTGTGATACGATAGACGATCGTTATTATTTTTTTCATTCGCAACTGTTTGTAACAAATCAACAATTGTGTGTCTGTCTTTTTGTAACCTTACTAACCGATTATTATCAGAATCATCAGAATCGTCTAAGTCAGTCGAAGAATCCGAATCAGAATCTGAATCTGAAGAAACTATGCGAAGTCGCAGTTTGCGTTGTTTACTGGGTCCAGTATTAAGCCGTTGCTGTTTTACAAGTTCTAAAACTCTACTTAAATCTAAAGCTTGAGGTGGAGAGCTCTCAACTTTGTGTGACGAGCATGTTACTGCAATCAAAGCTGTAAATACGTAAAATACATGTACATTAATAGGTTTTTGACTAAAATATGAGACAGATATTGTTTTAATAATAATATTTTTGCTCATTCCCACTATACCTGCCAATGTAACACTTACCTGTAACCAGTATCACAAGTCTCGACATTATCAACGGTGCTCAGTCGAAAACCTCATGAAAAAATACATTAATATGATTTGTTATCAAACAAGTGCACTATATATTATTTATTTTACACGGCAATTTCCAATTTTCATTTCTCTTATCGTAAATCACAAATTTATGAAGTTCGTAGCACATTGTTTCACACGCGATTGAAATATACCTAATCTGAGTAGGTAGTTATTGATAACATCTAAATGCTTAACTACGTTCTAAAAGCATTTTCTCATATCGATATTGTTCGAAGTAGATTCCTCGAGCTAAGAGAGCAGACCACGCCACGTTGACTTGGTATTACCTTGAGTCCGGTTCTGAAAAGGCATGCATTCACTTAAATTATTTTCTTTCATTTCACGGAACAGTCTGCATTGCAGACATTCTATTTAAAATAAGAAAAACCATATTGTTCACTCGAGAACGGTACTAAATAAAAGTTATATATGCTTGAGTGAGTTGGTAGGAATTAAAATTCAAGAGGAGGTTGCTCAGCTTGCAGTTAAAATGGCAGAGAGAAGAAATGTTTTTTTTTAGTTTTCGCCTACATTGGATTGTGTCAAGAATACGAGGATTGAGAATAAACGATGCTTCACAGGAATATCACGCATTGTGAGTCGTAAATGTAACTCAAGGAGATTTACAGGGATTGTATATTTTGACGTTTAGGTTGTACTTTGTCAGAGTTTCGTATGCAAAGTAAAACAAGGGAAAGGAGCGAAGCGTGGCGCCTCGCGTGTTTGTATAATGGGTTTTAGGTAATTTGACCTAACGGCCCTTTGGCATGGAAAACTTGGTTAAAATTAATTATACATACGAATATTCGTAAACGTCTTGATTTAAAAGTGCCGGGAATATATTATCATAAATTTTCATTTCCAGTCAAAGTTAAAGAAACGTTCTAACTTAGGTCCTACCCTAAACCAAACTAAGGGTGGCCGCACATCGGCGTCTTTTGTGTGGGCAACTGGTTGCTTCCTTTGATTTTGTTATTGGCTCCGCAAAACCTGGTGACTAATCGGTGGCGTCTAAAATATTTCTCGGCGTCTACCCTAGTCAATCCTAAAGAGTGTTTATCATGTCTTTAGAATGAAGTCATTGTAGTCCCTTGAAATCCTTGACCATAATACTTAGAACCTTGTCACATTATGCGATTATTTACTTAAGCATAAGAGATGGAGACAGATTACATGTGTGTAAGCGGCTTTAAATGAACAGATGTTACGAAGGCCACGGTGCAAATCCTGAGAGTTTTGATAGAGGATTCTGGTTTAAGCATCAAAGCGCAATAGATATGTTGACTGGGGAAAAATAAGAACTATTTAGTCCATCAGTCAGATAATAAAGATATATTAGTCACGTATTTTTTACTTTATCGTATTAATAAAAAATGGTTTAGATAAAAGGCATTTTTGGCTTGTAACGTAGCGAGCCCCACGGCTCGCTACGTCACAAGTCAGTATAAAATCTACCGGGGAGTGACGTCATGCCACATTTTAACTCAATAATATATTGTCGTAATTTTTTGATTACGTAAAAAAAAGAAAAAATACGTATCCAATATTTTTAATAATCTACCAGAGAGACAATAAAAAGATTTTTCGTCAACATCCTATTGAAGAGCATAAAAAAACATTCAAAAACAGGCAGTATTAGGTACTAGGTAGGTAGTCGACCAAGCAGATTGGTATACAGGCAGCTAACTTAAATACTTTTAAATCAAATTGTCAGTGTGCTGAGTAGTTGATTCTTTTATATCACTCTTATAAGTATGTCCTAAGCCTAAAACACTATTACGCACACAATAAAAATGAATATTGACAGAGTATGGGAAAGATGAATATTTTTTCTGCATACCAAATAGCTTGTTTGTCTATACATAACCAAACATCACCAAAAATATGTAGCTTCATGTTGAGAAATCTTTAACTTGCAACTATTAGATCATATATAGGAACCTACATGCATACGATGGGCGCAGTGGCTAAGCACTTAGCTTTCGGTCCTAGATATCGCTGGCTTTGTCCTTGCATTCCACAAATATGTCTGAAAAAAATACAGCCTACACTAAAACTCCCTCTGCGCAGGTTCTACTGGTTGACTATCTACTACGCGTTAGTAATAACTCATCAGGTTATTGGAATCCATGGATACCTGGCTGTAATGGTGAAGGGCATACTTACTCAGCAGGGGACTTCCACCATTTATAAGTCAATCAATTCGCCTAGGCTTTTCCCAAATATGTTATAATCATCATCATCATCATCGGCCTATTAATGTTCCCACTGCTGGGACACAGGCCTCCTCTCTGTGAGAGGGAGTGGGCCGTAATCTACCACGCGGGCCCAGTGCGGGTTGGTAGATGTCACATGTCTTCGAATTTTTGGTTCTAAGACATGCCGGTTTCCTCACCATGTTTTCCTTCACCGTTTTGAGAGCAGTGGTGATGAAATTATTTACACAAAGTAAAGCGCCTGCTTGGATTCGAACCCACGACCTACAACTTGTAAGTCGGGGCCGTTACGACTGGGCCACCACTGCTGCTCATTATATGTTATAATGCTTCCAGTATAACCGGATGCAGCTGAATACTAGTATTTTACATGGAGCGACTGCCTAACTGACTTCCACAACCCAGTATCTGGGTAGTAAGACTGGTTGTTACACTTTCGGGCTTCTGACGACCCGGAACTACTATTAAAGATCCACGGATGACAGCCGGACGGAACCAACGGCTTAACGTCCTTTCCGAGGCACGGAGGAGTCTTGTTATGTAAAGATGGTCACTCATCCACGGACCTATCTCGGCACCTTAACCTGATGGATAGATCCGTGCAGCTGTAAGCTCCTCAAGTATCATTATAAGTATTTACCCAATAAATAAAGTAAAATCGGAGCAAATTATGACTTAATAATACTTAGCGCAAAGTTAGTTCAAAACCGTCGGTTAGCCGGGCAAAGTTTGCCGCGCCACTTCTTCGCCTTCGCTATGCTGTCTAGAAGATACGGCTTCTTTGACAAACAGAAAATTTCTTCAAGGAATTAATTAAGATAAAATTTAATACGATGCTAATTTTGAGTAAGCCTTACTTTTAGTTATAAAAACAGAGTTATTTTTATACTAGCTCTTTGAGTAAGAAATCCGTAGCGTACTGGTTAGCGCAGTAGGTATCTAACTATTCTTGAAGCGCATTATCAACACCGCACTGGGATCCATGGTGAATTTATTAATAAAAAAATGTAATCAATACATAGTCTTGGAATAAGGAAAAACATGTAATAAACAGTGATGATATTATATTACTTACGCAAAAAATACCTTCCTGAAATAGACTTCCTCGCGTTACACGATAGGTACCTATCACAGAATATTATTTTAGATGATCTTACCTAAAACATAAATAAATAATACATACATACATACTCTCGAAAAACATTACCCTCCTTCTGGGGCAGTCGGGTAAAAATTAACAGGCATCACCAACGCGACAGCGCAGATTATTAAAATAAGGTTGAATAAGTCAAAACCTCAAATAAGTACAAACTATTAAAAGGGTTTTAGATGTAAGTTGGTTAATGCATTTTCCTAAAGCTTTTAGCAGTGACAGCTCAAAAGCGATCCGCTGATAAATAAAAGATTACGAGACATTAGGTTGAATCACGTCAAACAAGCATTATTATTATTGATAATGGAATGGAACCATTAATATTGTAACAATAATTGTTATTGAAGGGTTTGGCATAATTAACTAAATAAATAATTTATCGGCATGTAGCCATAGATAATGTAATTTCTCATGTTTTCAAACAAATCATTTCAGGCGTGTTGAATGTCATTATTACAAAACATCAAAATGTGTCAATCTATTCAACGATCTACTATTTTGAATAATTTAACGATATACAAATTATGATAGTCTATCGTAATGGTTGTCTATAGTTCGATAATGTTTTTAGTGTTTCACACATGTTTTTGTGCAGATCTTTCCATTCAATAATCAAATTAACCTGAGAATGTCGTCGTCTTAAATAACGTAATACAGAATTACAGATAAGTCTTACTCGTATTAACTCAAAGAAAAATAAAATGGCATCATCTGCTTGTAAAGCAACGAAGCTATTATTCGCGATATTCCTTATTTGAAACTACGAGTGTAATCAGCTCATCAGCCAGTCATTTAAAACATCGTAGGTCGAAAAAATGCACTGTACTGATTTTTTGGAATGTCGTAAGGATAGATAGGAGGTTTTTCGTGCACCACGCAATAGGTCTTTCGAAGATGCAAACTTGGTTTTACACTATTGGTCTAGTATGTATCCTAACAACATCCCAAAAATCAGTAAGGTGCAATTTTTTGCGACCTAACGCGATTTTTGTGTCTACGGTGACTAGCATATTAGATTTCTTTAACTGAAACATTTCTTGTTTAACTCATTAAGAAACTATTTCTCTTGATTATGCGGTTATTCATCTACACTTACCTACAAGCTCACATAAGTACCTACCTATACATGAAGTAGGTTACACACCTCATGCAAACACAACTTGGTGAATTTCCCATTCGATTCGCGTCACAAGGTACACGAATGGTTTCAGTTTTCAGTCAAGCAAGACTGACGAACTAACGCGATTCGCGACCACCCAACCACGGAGGTTTGAGCACTTCAACCGCTTTATTAAACTTCATGTCCTTATTTCATTCTAACTACGGAAAACGGGGGATAATTTTCTAGTAAAACAACACACCTTACATTATCATCACGCCTGTATGCTCCTAACTAAAGGGTAGGCAGCAACAACACCATCAATATAACCATTAAATAATTCAACATCGTTGCCACTGAACGAAAAATCTGGACAACAGGTTGGTTGGTTACATACGTTATAGTAAAAAACCTCTACGTCACAAACGGAAGTCGAACATTCGTAATTATAAAGCTAGCTCACTTCCTGGGAGGAAGTTACCAATCGTCCTTCTTTATAGCTTGCTCTATTATATATATTAAATTAAGGAAAATGGGGTCGTTTATAATTATAATTATAAACGACCCCATTTTCCCTATTTTTCCTTTTTAGTTATAAAACATCAAATTTTATGTTTATTTGAATAAAGAACTAGTCTAGACTTTAGATTAAAGATGTCGTATTGGATTGTATTCCCACACGGAAAATAATATTCTGTTTCTCTTTTACCTAAGTTTATTGTATTGGAAATACACCTGAAAAAAGCAAGAAAAAAAAACTTAAAGGCTTGACACCGTCCGGTGTACAATTTGCGTCTAGATAGGAAAGCACCTCTGCCTTTTTCATAGGGACATTTTAATAGGCACAGATCCACTTAAGTTACTAATCCACAGCGATTATCATTGGCGTCCTGCACATCAACAAAAAACAAGAAGTAAAACCTTGAAATCCAAAACGTTTTTATAACAAATGATTCCAAACGAGTACGACTAATTCTAGCACCGTTTGGACTCGCAAGTACTCGCAACTCATTGATTGATTGAGGGATTAATTGATTGAAAGCAATGTTTAATCTAGTGTTACTTATTGCTGAATGAATGGTTGCGATGTTTTTTAAATTGTTAGGATTATTTATCTTGCAACGATTCAACTACTGCCTATTAGGTATTAGTAGGTCCGGCGTTGTTCGGAATCATACCTAGGATGGTAGTTTATTAGCTAATCTTCTTCTCAATAAAAATCCTAAATTCATTCATTTATATACTGACAGACAACGCATAGCCTAAACCGCTGCTGGGTCTAAATGGATTTTTTTAAATTCATCCCTTAAAGTACAGATGATTCATCCCTTAAATAAGAAATGAAAGTTTGTATTGAAGTTCGTCATTTTTGGCAATGGAAAACCCCACCGGGCACACTGCTTGTCCATTAATAAAATCTAAAATGTCTGTGTGTCAAAAAACAAACAGCAAAATCTTCAAGTGCGTTACAGTTCAAAGGCGTTCCTGAACACCCTTAAAGTACTTTGTAAGGCAATCTACATCAAGCATGTTATAGCTAGTCCAAGAGTCCAATAACCAATTCCTATCGCATTATTCACAAACAAAATTATAAACGCCAATGACGGAAGCGACACAATTTTAATACAACACGTAAGGTAATGGCTTCGCAACGTGATTATCGCCTACTAAAGCACGTAATATGGCTACGAGTTTATTGAGTTCCATTTTGTGAAGCGTGGCCCCGTTGGCTCACTTAATTTGTTCGGAAATAGTTTAATCAAGCGTTGCGTCGGATTTGCAGTAATTAAAGAAGGCGACATCGGGCCTCAGCCGTATATTGCTTCCTCAGATTAGCACCAAGCTTCCAGTTAATTTCCTGCGTACAATTGCGGGATGGTTCAATCTCGAAACATCCTTCCAAATCTTGGAGACGGTTCCGCGAATCATTTTAAAAATCAGAGTACAATTTCTGACGTTTCACAGTTGAGTCTAACTTTAATTTAATCAAAGAAATCCTGAAATTTTCACATGATGTAGGTACCTACTTTTTTGCCTCGGTTCACCGCAGTGTGTGCCCGCTTAAAATATTTAATGATATTCTAGAAAATAATTAATTTTAAACACATAATATTTGAACGCAGCTTGTTGATAAAGTTTATCGTTCATAGGTCAACCGCAAAAGGTCCACACAACGCAGTACGTTTATATAACAGTATTCGTGATGGTTCAACGCTCTGTAAACATAGACAAAGTTTGAAACCCCTAACATGCCTCATACTTGCGTAAACATTGCACTTGATGAAAAATGTAGCTCTTATGACGCGCGGTAAAAGATTAGCGTGAAAATATGAACTGTAAGACAAACTCTTAAACTATGTAAGTACAGCAGTGGTGGCCCAGTGGTAACGGCCACGTCTTACGAGTTGTAGGTCGTGGGTTCGAACCCAAGCAGGCGCTTTACTTTGTGTAAATAATTTCATCACCACTGCTCTCAAAACGGTGAAGGAAAACATCGTGAGGAAACCGGCATGTCTTAGAACCAAAAATTCGAAGACATGTGACATCTACCAACCCGCACTGGTAGATTACGGCCCACTCCCTCTCACAGAGAGGAAGCCTGTGTCCCAGCAGTGGGAACATTAATAGGCTGATGATGATGTAAGTACAAGTATGTACCTCGAACGAAAAGTTGCATTCGAAAGTTGTACGCTAAAAATACCAAATGTTTTACCCACCTCTTTTTTTGTAGTGAAAATCTTAATTGGTTTTAATTTCACAAAGTAAAAAGTAACAATAGATACATCGATGAAATTCCTTTAAACCCCAGCATTACACAATACTCGTACCAATGAAAATCAATATCGTAAGCCGATATTATGTTTCTGAGACGCCAATTAAGTACCTTTGTAGTTTTCCTCTAAACTATTCCATTCCTTCCTCATTGTGTTATTTACCTACAAATTATGGTAGTTAAAACAATATCTGTTTGAAGTATTTGAATTAAGTTAAATGATTGCGTAAGCAGATCTTCGTAAAATGGTCGAGAAGAAATCCTGCTAAAGACATGGAGAGTTGTAAATGACGTCGTAATGACGACCCGGTGCGTACTTCCCTTTAAATATAATTTATACATGAATAAACCTTAAAGGCAGGTTCATTTCCATTCAAATATTTGTCCATGGCTAGCTAATCGGCGCCGGTATCTGACAATACGAATATTTATGTACATAAACAAATAGACAAACAGATTTGCTTTCCATGATTGTGCTTTGTTGTGTGTTTTATAAATTCCAAACAACGGAAACTATTCGCACATAAGTATTTGGTCTTCTTCTCCACTTTATTATTGTGGATCTGCTGCATTAGAACCATACAAACTGTATCTAAGTACATAAAATAAGCTATTAATCATCTCTCAAAGTTGTAGAAGTCAAACACGACGGCCGCAGACTAGTGGACGCTGGACCACCCACCGGTCAGATATAAATGCACTTTACCCATCTTTGTACCTAAGCTTAGAGATAACGCCCGAAAGGTCAACATTCTCACATAGGGAACTATCTACCGCTTGGTTTACACCCGCGCCCGCATGCCTTTGCAGGTCTACAATTTTAGAGATTGTAATAATGTATAGCCTGAAAACGCCAACCTGTCTTGAGTTTTTTTTGTATGAGAAGAGGCCCTTGCCCTGTAATGAAACAATTATAGGTAATTAATTAATTATTTGATGATCACTATGCGGTTTTTGAAACATTTGAAATTGCACTGCGGTTGCGGTTAGGAGCCGCATGCGGGCGTCATTCAGTTATTAATTATCCGTAGATAATGCGGCCTGTAATTTTAGAACTTGAGACACTGGTAAGTATGGCTAAGAAGGGATGTTGCAATAAATGATTTACAACGTTTGATACACAACACTAGTCGATTTCATGACAGTATTAATGACATTGTTAAGCCTACCTTCAAAGTGTTAACATAAAAGGATTTCATTACAATGGATAAGGGTTTGAAACGTTACAATTTTATGAAGATGTTACAAGGCAAATGCATTATTAACCATATTTAAAAATTCTGTTCATAGCCTCACTCCAAAATGACAGGGCATTTATTATGCATTCGGCTCATTTCAACTTGTGTACCCGGGGATCAAAAGATGAACAAGCAATAAGTCCGGAGCAATAAGAGTTTTATTGTTGTTTCTACAAAGTTAAGATGTTTTGAAAACATCGAAGATCTTTAGTTTAATTAAAGAGAAAAATTGAACATCTTTTTAACTAGGTATGGTCGCAAAAGAGTTGGTAATTAATTAGAATGTAATAAGTATTTAGAACAAAAATATTAAACTTCTCTTACGATAATAATACGATTTAACGATGTAGTATATAATATCTAAAATAATATGTAGGTATTTGTTAGATCATACGTCTCATACTATGCTAGCTAGCAAATTAATTAAATCCTGCATCTCGGAAACAGTAGGTATTGGCTGTTAATTAGCAAAGAAAACTGATATTAATTAACATAAACCTTGCAGAAACCAAGGAACATAATTAACTACTTATAAAGTCTACACCGTAGCAGAGGTGGCCCAGTGGTAAAGACCCTGACTTACTTATCCTAGGTCGTGGGTTCGAACCCACGAGGCACAGTACTTTGTGTAATTTATTTAATTATCACTCTGCTCTCAAAATGGTGAAAGAAAACATCGTGGGGAAAATGTTGGTTATCGGTTCGGTCCTAGAACCAAAAATTCGAAGACATGTGACATCCACCAACCGGCTCTGGGCCCGCGTGGTAGACTTTGGCTCACTCCCTGTCACAGAGAGGAGGTTTGTGTCCCAGCAGTGGGAACGTCAGACGATTATGCTTAAGTCTACATTATACAAAGTAAGAGTTTCTTCTTATTTTATTAGACCGATCATACCAACAAAATCATTTCTAAATATGTAGTGAAATTCCAATTTTCTTTCGATAAAGTTACCTATTCCTACTTGAAGAAGTATTAATTTAAAAACATTTTATTTCACGAAGATTGAAACTTATGTAATCAAATCACGACTCGCTCTACCCAATAACTGGAAATTCAATATCGGAATCTATCAACGCCATTTGATACCCAGTAGATGGCCAGTTAGTTTAGAGCAATCTCGAATACTAGATTTTGAATTTCCGTTTTGTAGCGAAATGTTAAGTATAACCAACTTTATAGAAATATGTAGTTATATTTCACTGTAAATAAACACAAAAATACCCCGTTCGTCTCGTGGTCATCAACGCGACGGCTGAGCGTGGGTTCGATTCCCAGGTCGGGCAAAGTGTTATTGGGTTTTTCCATCAAGAATTTCTTGGTAACAGCCCGGAGTTTGGAAGTTGGCGGTGTGTTGCCCGTGCCTCAATTTGCGCCTAATCTCTCTCTGGTCGTGTGGGATTGCCGGCCCATCGGACTATGGGAGGGAGAGAGAGACAGTGTGCACCTGTGTCTGCACACTTGTGCACTATAATATCCCCCGCGCCAAAGGCGTTTCGATTGGCCGCCACGGCCGACATATGGTCTGGAGGACTGTTATTTTATTAAATAAACAATTTAAGCCTTAACAGTGAAACTACTTTGTCTCAAAGAGTCTTACTAACATTCTTATCCTTTATCTACTTTATCAAAAATACTATAATTTCATCACACAGAATAAATACATGTAAGTATTTCCGAAACCTCATTGGAGAAGAAAGTAACTAACCTCCTTAGATAATAATTATACCCTATAAACTATCTCCGTCCACGAATAGAATATCTTTTGGGGAGGTTTTACGTGTTAAAAGTCCAGCGAAGCCAAGGGCGCAGCTAATACCTACCTACTATAAAGCTAAACCAAGAATAATTGAAAGCATCCATTGGTACCAATTCTCATAGTTCCTAATACAGATCGTATTCAGTGTTTTACGATCACTGACCGCGCATTGAGACTGCTTACCGCAGCACCACAGCCAATGAAAGCGAGGCAGCCATTACCAATTCATATCATCGAAGATTCTATTGAAACATCGAATACGACCCATTTATATACTAAGTCACGTACTGAATAAATTATTCTATTTAAATCCTACCGATAGACCTACGTATTTGTCGATTAATATTTATAAAGGGCTCTATAACTTAAATTTACTATATTTATGTAAGCGTCTATTGATATTATTACGAGCACAGCTATGGTTTAATTTTCAGTATTTGTACAACTGTTCAGTACTGAATGTTTTTGAGAATTCATCGACCTTCACAGAAAGCGAGACTGAAAACTTGAGATTTTGTTTCGATAGTACGTAATAAATGATGCTTCACTGCATTGTGTTTTAGACAGAAGATACAACAGCTTCTGACAGTTTAATGAAAATAAACAACCTTTTAAATGGTTTGAAAATGAAATATGGTCTCTCTCCAATCTAAGTGAAATATAATATAACAAAATTCAAAGCCAACAGTTATTTTAACGTACCTAACTAATCTCATATTATCGAAGCCAATAAAGTGGGAATATGAAGCCTAACATCTGTTTTGAATAGTTTCTCTACCCTGGGCGGTTTCCCCCGCGTGTGTTATTTATTTGACTTCGACGTGGTGGGTGTGTGGTGTGCTGTGCTAACAAAGTTTACGTTGCGCAGCGTCATAACACTTGACGTCAAACGTCAAGTCAATGGGCTAGTTGCCTGAAATAAAATTAAACATGTACCTCCTTACTAATAAATGTTGTATAACGTCTGTATAGTTACACAACGCTTTGTCTTCTTCTTTCGAATGTCAAATTGCTGACGACTGAAAGAGAGAAATCGGTGTGTAACTATACAGGCGATATACAACGTTTATTAGTAAGGGCGGTATTCATGTAATACCTACTTACTGATACTAAGGGATACTAAACTTAGGTACCTAATAAGCAGTAGGATGGAATAGTGTGCATATACTTATACTTCTCTCACGGGTAGGCAAAGACCTGCAGAATGTTGATAAGATACAATAGACGACGTATATTTAGTAACCTTATCTGACGTATGTCATACAATATGACTCTGAGTCACTCTGCGTTGCTACGGCGCTTGACGTGGCAACACGTCGTGTCCGGGTTCGCAACAAGTCAATCGTGATTCTAAGGATGCCTCGTTTAAAGGTGAAACACGTGTCGATTTCTTACAGGGTTCTCTATGACTCTTTAGGAACAGTTAAGCGGATTAGGTTACGACGTCGTCTAGCTATTGTATTTTATAATGAATTTCCGCAAACCCACGCCATAATCAATTAACTAGAAATGTACATACAGCTTTAAAAACGGTAGTTTTTCAAACATTCTTTTACAAGGACGGGTGTCTATAAGTATAGCTCCACCTCTTTTCAACGTTGAAGTAAGATTACAATAGTAGGTACTGCTATAAGAGGTGGTGGTAGGCCCCTTGGCTTAAAAATGCTACAAAAAGTGACCAAAAAGTCTATTAAGAAAATTGTTCTCTATTCTATCTCTTTGGTAGGTCCCGTAACTCTTAAAAAAAAAACTAAACTGGACCTTTTACTGGACTGACTTGGTCACAGCAACAGACTCCTGAAAAATACAACTTAATTTAGAAGCTAACCGTACTTTATTTCAAGTTACCGTGCGGTCCCGTCTGAGAATAGCCCCTATTTCTCACCACGTAGGTACTGTTACTGGCGAATAATAAAGTGCATAGTCAAATAGGATACCCAGAGCGGGTTTTTTAAAGTTGCGAGAACTTAGCCTTAAAACAGTACTTTGTTACAGCGCAGATATATGACTTTTAATGATTTTAAATTGGTAATTACTCCTAAACGACTAGTCTTATATGTTTGAAAAAAATATATGTTATACTAGATAATATTTTCGTAATTTGATATAGGAATATTTTAGAATATTATTTATATTACATAGTGAAATTAATTTGTAAAATGTCTAACGCGGATAAAAAACTGAGAATTACGCAAAAGCTATCAAGCTTATTTTTATGAAACCTTCACCAAATTAAGGATAATTAAAATATTAATCTTTTAGTATACGTGTTTTATTAAAATACCTTTTGTTTTATGTATTATAAATTAATAATGCGTCAAATTCGTGTTGGCGCTCCTTGATGGGCGAGTCCTATTACTGGCTGGACATACGACGCGTTGCGTGAGCTCAGTACTGAACACGCAAGCTAACCACTCAAGGTCACTGGCATGTATCTGCGTCTTAACCATAGATATCCGGAGATAAGCCTTCAAGCTATATTTGTTCTAGTTCAAGTGTCGCCACTATTCACCTTTTGTTTTTTGTATAATAAATTAATAATGCGTCAAATTGGTGACAGCGCTCCTTGATACGCGAGTTCTATTACTGGCTGGATGTACGACGCGTTGCGTGAGCTCAGTATAGAACACGCAAGCTAACTACTCAATGTCACTGGCATGTATCTGTCTCTTAATATATTTGTTTGCAAATGACATTTAATAAGTCAGTTAGTTTCAGATTCTCTCTTACATAAAATTAAAATTATCCAACTATCGAACATAAAACCACCGTGCTATTTACGAATAAAACAAGTGTTACACTTCTATAAATTTCGCTCCTCATAAAATTTCTATACCGGGGGCCTTATATGAAAATCGATACTCAATTTCTTGATTACCCAATAATATGTAGTATTTTATATAAATAAGCAAATGTTAGTAGTAATAATGAACTATTTCCTATCGCGGACACACCACTTGTCTTCAGGTTCGATACTTTGTGGTATCGAGTACATTTCTATTCGATACCGATACTTTTGTACTCGATACTTTGCATTCGATACTTTTACTCAATGAGTAATTTTTGACAGGTATCGTATCGAATAAAAAATTAGGTTTTAAATGGGTAATCTTAGAAATTACCCATTTAAAACTTGCAACTTTACGGCTTACGTTTATGTTTATGGCAACGCCATCTAGTTCATTCGTTCTGAACCTTCTAAAACATCGATCTATGCTCGAAATCGTTCCTTCCGTTCACAGTTAAATTCCTAACCTTCATTCATTTACTACACTAATCAATCACTCTTACATAAGTGATTGTACGGAAGAGGATTGGGAACTTTAATTTATATGCCTAAAGTACTAAATAATTTTATTCCAATGTTTTTTTTTTTTTTTTGAAGTTACAGTTGTCTTTTTCTATTATTGTATTAAATTTGTGTACCAATACCTTTTGTTTTTTCATGTCCTGCCCTACTGAAGTTAAAATGGCGTTATTTACTGACTCATATTGACCTTTGCATTAGGCATTTAGGCCCTAAGAAAAGTACTCGATACCTTAAAGTATCGATACTGTTGTTTCGATACTTTTATGAGTACGATACTTTTTTTTCGATACTACTCATGAGTACAGTATCGATACTTTCTTTTCGATACCGTGTCCCTACTAAACGATGCGGTCAGTTTGACCGCATGTATAGGCGACATGTGCCACGCCTCCAAGCCATATCCCTCGATATCCGTGGTCTTAACCTAATAATATGATTTTTTTAATCCGGAATAACAACTTTTCTAGCTGGAATACAGTAAAACAGCATTGCACTCAAACAGGGAGTGCTGGTCCTAATAATGTCGTTCTCAAGGGCTCTACTTCCGGGATGAATCCTCTTAAGCAAAACAGATTCGAAGAATAAGTCGTAAGAATGTCAATGAGGAAATAACCCGTTTGCTACAGTTGACTTTTGCCTTATTACCATACAATTAAAAGCCTCTCATAAATATTCGATCTTTATTTATACATCAAAAGATTCCAACGAATAAATTGCTAACTTATTTATACATTAAAAAGTTCATCATAATGTCTCAGGTGTTACACCCACTCTGTATTTTTTATTGTTACAAAACTTGAGATTACAATTATTACAAATTAGATCAATATTTATTTAAAAAAACCGGTCTAGAGCGAGTCGAACTCGCGCACCGAGGGTTCCGTAAGGAGCTTCTTCGTATAGGTACCTAAATAGTTCTGTGCCCAGAAACTACTCCTCTAAATTGTATGAGCGCCCATACAACTCAGAGGACTATCCTAATTGGCGTCAACTATGTATGTATGGGGACACCCTTTAATTTCCAACTTTTTTTATATTTTAGAATTTTTCCTTTATTTGTGCTGTAAGACCTTGCTTTTTGCCAAATTTCGTGATTCTAGGTCAACAGGAAATACCATATAGGTTTTCGACCCAAAAATTATAGGGTACTTTCGTTTGACCTAGAATTGTTAATTTTTATTAAAAGCAAGGGAAAGGGAAAATTCCGAAAAATAAAAAAAGTTGAAAATTAAGGACTTTGGTACTTACAAGTTTTCGCGAAAATCTAAATTTGCCCATATCTTTTTATCGTGTTAACTCAGAAACTTGATTTATATATATATTTTATAACTTTGTATACACCTAATAGGGACTATAGACCTCAGTATCTGGTATAAATTTCAACTTGCTAGGTCCACCCGTTCCTGAGAAAATAGGCGGTGACTCACGGACAGACAGACGAGAGAGTGATCTTCTAAGGGTTCCTTTTTCTACCTTTTGAGGTACGGAACCCTAAAAACTGTTGAAATATGGGTGCACCTCTGCCTAACCCCTCGGGGAATACAGGCGTGATGTTTTTATGAAAAAAAACACATACGTACATATAACTCTGAGAAAATATTATTTATTCAATAGTACAAAAAAGAACCGTACGCCGCACGCCGCCGTACGTCGCGCGTCGTCGTACATCTTTTTTTAAGTAAACTTATTGTTTCACAAATTGAACGCACCACATCATAAGTCACCACATTACAGGCTCGGTTTTCATCGATCACCTTTCAGGAGCAATGATTTCGTCGTACACATGTGGCCCGCGGCATTTCTCGCACACCACTATAAAATTCTGAAAAGGTAAAACAAATATTAGCACATCAACATTTGTATGAAAATAATTTTATGGACTTGCGGCCCGACGCCGACGCGACGGTACTTTATTCTACTAATATTATGAATGTGGATGTTTGTATGTTTAGATCTTAGAATTGCGTTATTATTCTAAGGTTTGGAGGTATGTTACTCAATCACGCAAAAACGGCGGCGGCGGAACGGATTTGAATGAAATTTGGGACAGTTTCATACAAATCCGTTCAGCCGTTTTGAACCTAGATTAGCTAGTTTATAACCTAGATTAACACATTTGATACTTTTAAACCCGATAGTACGTTCCCGTGGGAAATTTTCCAACACCCACGCGGGCAACACCGCGGGCAATAACTAGTACTTTCATATTTCTGACGAACCGTGAAAAGGGTCAAACAAAAACGTGAAAAGTATTGCATCGGTATCTTTTGGGGCTGTGATCCATTGGTCCCTTGCCAGCAAGACGAGCGAAAAAACCTATAAAACGTTCTTGTCGATGACTCAAACAAAAATATTTATTCGGGCCCGACTTGCCACAGAATATTTTAGTCTCAAAATAAACTGCAAATATTAGTTTAAACGACGAATCTCCTTAGCGCTAATCTTCAAATTAAAATTGTATTTAGTTGGAAGTCAAGACTGTATAATTAAATACTTACGAGATTATATTGAAGTCGTAGCAAATCCATGGCTCGGTCGTAGTTGTTCTCGGATTTCGGGACGTGCTTCTCCATGACCTCAACAGCCTGTTGGGCCAAGGCTTCTAATTCGAGAAGTCCTTTTGGTTCTGAACGTTGACTGTTTCCTCGTCGACCAAATCTGGCCCCCCAGTTATGATGACTCCGCGGACCTCGCACACTGCCACGCTCCCCCATCGCTCTGGCGGGCTGCTCACACGGTTCCGGTAACTTCACCATAGCTACTTTTCAATAATGATAATCGAAATTCACAAACCCCTTCTTTTAAAGGAGACCAACTAATTACCAAACTTTAAGTGCATGTAATTAGCTAATTTAGATGAACGAGTTCATAAGCTAATTATTGATCAAGAATTTACACAAAGTTAAGTAAACACAAACACAAATGACTGAGTCAATAACACAACTGCAGGGCTTGCCCGATGTGGCGATTGTTTTCAAAAATATGAAAACACCACGTGATAATCAAAGGGATGGATAACAATGGACGTCCCGACAGGTCATTTATTGTAAAAAATAATGGACAATAGGCTGAATGCGTTTGTGCGTACTGTTGGCATCCCCACCAGATCAAGTTCCAGGTACTCATTATTATATTTCATTTGCCTTAAGTGATTAGGCGTGTCAGGTAGTTAGAGATGGTGAAGTTACCAGAAAACGAGTCGTACGTGGCTCTGCCGGTGGGGGACCTGTTGGCAAGGTACCAGATTAATCGTAACTTGTACGCACGCGGTGGTCCGTCCAGGCTGGTGGAGTTGGAAGAATTCGCAGACATAGCGGCTAACTATATAAGCCCCATGTCAAGTAATTATCCGAATGTACGTCAGATCGCAATGAATCGACTGCGGCAGCTTTTCAATTTGGTAAGTAGATTATTTTGTTTGTGTGCACATTTTAAATGTATTTTAGACATTATTGTAGATCACACCCACGTGGAACCCAATAAGTACTGTTGTACAGACGCCAGTACATCAAGTTATTACAATCTGTCAAATTTCTTCAATAGATTTTCAACTTTATCGGTAAAGAATAAGGTTAAATTTTGATTGGGAAAATTTGACAGATTGGAGTAGGTTAGTGTGCTGGCGTCTGTATATTAATATTTGACATTAAGTGTAACATCATAATAATGTTTTGTTTCAAGTAACTTCTTTATTACCTACATAGTCAAAAACATAATATGACATTATATAAGTTTAAAAAAACTCTCACTAAATTATTAATTGACAATGTTATTATACTGTAGACGAATTTTTGAACGACCAATTATTATAATAATGCATTTTTATCTTTTGTTAATAAATACACTACTACTAAGTAAGTAGTTTTGGTAGTTTTGTTAAGTACTTAGTACTTTTTATGGATTTTATTGTATGTGATGTTTCTTTTCTATATGCATGTATTTGATATATATTTTTTTTTTTTTTCATAATCTAATGACACCTAATTGATGAACTGACTGATTGATAGTAAAGTCTGTATCCAATACAATAAAACAGACATCTTTCCGCATGATTGACCGACTCGCTGATTATATTATCATCCGACATACTCAGTGAGCTGTGTCCAAGGATATTATATTATTAACTTCAGTCATCTTACTACACGATTAACAATCGATGGAGCCACCTAACAGTTTTGATATTCAATCTGTAACCTACACAATGAACTCTTCAACAATGCAATTGAAGGTACTTACTAACTCCACTTGTATAGTTACTCTTCATTTGTTTTTCCTACGGCCTAGCCTCCGAGTCCGAACTAAGGGTCGGGCCACACCTGCCGAACGTTCCGCTGCGGAACGCTACGTCGTGTCATATTTCTATGGACGTAACGTTCGGCTGATGTGTCATAGGTAACTTGAAAAACATTAGGAGCGTATTCAACCGAACGGTCCGCCGCGGAACGTTCGGCAGGTGTGGCCCGACCCTAAGAGTTTCCTTCAGTTAGAACAATTTACAAGGAGTGAAATGAAGCTATTAATGCACTCTTCATTCTCTTTGAATACCAAGTAAAGTTTTAAACTAAATCTCAAGGTGTAAACCGGCTTAAAATTTTGTAAATTAAAAAGAAACAAAGCTAGGTATTTAATAAGATCTGTTTTATTTTTAATACAAGACTTGATTGTTTTGTTCTAGGAATTCAAGCTGCGCTGCGATGTATGTGGGACGGCTCACTATCAAGATGAAATCAGTGCGCCTGAGCGATAGATAACGAATTAATGACAATCCAAGCACATGTAGCGTTACATACACATTTAGGCATGTCCAAATAAATTGTCACATTGTGCTAGGCAGCCGGACAGAGACAGGCATGACGTAGGTCAAGTGAGATTTTTACAGATTATACAGGTTAGACAAGCTACACAAATCACAATACTGCATCTGCGTCTTGTTTGCTGACACAGCAATTACTCAGTATCGCAAACTCGTGACTACGCAAGTAACTTTTTATATTTTCTGGCCACGAGATATTGACATATAATGTACTTGGCAATAAATAAATACTAGGCACCAGACTCTGAGTACCTAGAGACCTCTAGACTAGTTGGGTCAAGTGGACATCCCTTACAAATCATTAAGGCGTATGTCCACTTAAATAAACTAGATGGTAAATACTGTTCAACCTACCGTTTGTTATTTTATAAGGCTACTATTTACGACATTCGTTGATATTTTGACTTAGGTCATAATAAAAATGTGATAAATAAAGAAAATTATATCTATAAGCTCTTTTACACCAAACAATGGACAATGAAGACGGGAAGCATTACATTCATTTGTTTTTGTTTTTTTTTTACTCCTCTTATAACAATCGTAGCAAATTATTCTTTTCATCCGATATAATAATATAAATATGGTTAAAGAAATTTATTTCTCAATAAGAAATTACAAGGATTTCACTTACTTGAGAACATTTTTAGAACTTAAAATATGTTTTATAGTATTATAAGAACTTTGACGCACAAACTAAACAGGTAGGTACGAGTATACACACAAATCATCAATTTGCTAATAACATTTCATTTAATTTCGTACGCAAATAACATTAACGAGACACAAAACTTAAAAACTTAAAACTTTTCAATCCACCCGCAAAAGAATATTCATAACAGATAAGGAATGCGAACTTGGTGCCACAATAAAGCAACGCAGCAGTAGGGCAAGTTCGTTTATGGTAGTAATGTTTGATCGTTTAAAATGTGATTTTTTAATTTAGTTTTAAAAATATTAAACGAGTTCGCATTCTTTACCTCTCTTTAGGCAGCTTATTATATTGTTGCACTCCCGCAAAAATAATTGTTCTCTCACCGTTGACCGTCCGCACTCGTGGTAATAAAATGTGATCCTATAAATAAAACTTTTAGATGTAATACAACTTTATTATAATAAGGGCCTCGCCTACTGTTCCTATTAACTTACTTGGCAGATAATGTCATACAAATTCTTTTCCATTTTTTAATTTATTCGGTAAGTAGTGGCTATTAGGACATCATGAAATAGGTCGTAAAACACACATTATGTTATAATATTTTATTAAATAAAAATATTAATAAGTGTGTACCTATTATCTACATATTTATCATTGGAATTGAAGATATAACAAAAAGGGAGCGACTGCCTATCTGACCTCCATAACCCAGTAACTGGGTAATACGATACCCCTTGGTAAGACTGGTGTCAGACTTTCGGGCTTCTGACGACTCGTAACGACTGTCAAAGATCCACGAATGACAGCCGGGACGAACGGCTTAACCACCTTAGACATTCGTAAGTATTTTAAAAGCGCCCTTCAACCGATTTTATAGTATTGTACAGGGGGTCTACCACCACCTTTAAAGCAGTATCGTTATAATATTACTTTAAGTGGGGGAAAGATATGAAGCACTACAGGACGTATAGCTCCATCTCTTCCACTATGGTATGAGGGACAAGGCTCTCGACCTTTTGACTTTCTATCTGAACAACAGAATTCAAAGGGTCGATGTTAATGGCAAGAGATCTTCAGGACCCACGGTCACCATGGGCGTTTCGCAGGGTTCAATTCTAGGTCCTTTCTTATTTTTGATTTATATAAATGACTTACTTTACCATAATAAGGGATAATCACAAGATCGTATTATTCACAGATGACACTTCCCTTATTTTTAAAATCAAACGTCAGTTAGTCAACTTTGAGCAAGTTAACGATGCACTCTCTGAAGTGGTGCATTGGTTTAATGTAAATAATCTTCTCCTGAATGAAAAAAAGACTAAACTCATTAAATTTTCAACGCCAAATGTCAGGCAGCTAACTACCAATGTTCAAGTTAATGGAATAGAGCTGAACCCTGTTGAGTCAACAGTTTTTCTTGGAATCACTATTGACGGTAAATTGCAATGGGGCCCACACATAGAAAAAATTTCAGGAAGGCTAAGATATTCACAATATATATTAGAAAACCTATTGTATGTACAGAAAAATATATCAAATTTTAAGAAAATGTCTGATATTCATAGTTTAAATACCAGGAATAAACACAACCTTGCTGTACATCACACTCGTCTCCACAGAGTAAGCAACTCGTTCATGGGTCAATGTATACGCTTTTACAACAAACTTCCCATTGACATTCGAAACTTACCCATTAAACGATTTAAAAACTGCATTAAAACCAAACTTTGTAAAAAAGGGTATTATAGAATTTCCGATTATTTAGAAGATAAAAAAGCATGGGATTGAGCTGCTCGCTCTGCTAAACCTTGTAATAGAACCTTGAAACTTGACATTATAATTATTCAGTAAAATCATCAAATTATACCAGTTTTATATAAACATTGACATTGTTGAATATTACATACAAAATGACATGATTACTTTGTAAAGTATTATATTATTTTAATTATTGTGAATGTGAGGACTATGTGTTTTTTTTTTCTTCTCTATTTTCTTTTCTTTCATTATTTTATTTTTCTTTCACAGTTAGTTTTAATGATGGTCTGGCAGTTTGAGTAGTTTATGCGGCCTACCCAAATGTCCTTTCTTTGCTACTGTTCGTCGAGTTGAGCCCCTTAAGTTCAGAGTTGAGCTCCGCGATTACTGACAAATGCTTGCACTGACTGGACAGGTCCACTCAAATCTGTATGGTTCTTTCCTCAAAAGACCATTTCAGACACTAGTCTACATGGTCCTCATATGGCCTGACCAAGATTATGTCTGGACTTTAAAAGAGACAGTGACCTCTGAGTTTGTTTCGGCCTTTCTTCTCAGAGTAGTCAGATAGGAAACGTCGAACTCATCTAGCTAATTTATAACATAAATTTTAATATGACGTGTAAAAGTGATTCCAATATCCTATTTACAGAATAAACAATTTCATTTCATTTCATTTCTTCCCCCATTGAAGCAAGATTAAAATAATACTGCACGAGACCGAAATAAAATCTCCAAATTAAATGTAGGCTACGGCAGCTACGGCGGCTACGGCGTAGCTTGCGTAGCAATTTGGTTAAGAACCCATCCGATTTTATACACTATGCCTATTTAGTATTTAATGTCTAGCAAAAGTTCTTTACTAATATGTTTACCTTGAGTATGTAAGACAGAATAAAGAAAAGATTAAAAGGTAGTTGAATAACTTCTACGACTTTCGAATACATCATAGATACTTTATTGATTTGTATTCCTAACACAACTTGTGTTAATGTTATTAATTTTGATACGACGAAATGTCTTTGCACCATTTGCAAAAGTCATAATAATTAGTTCATAACTATCCTAAAAACTTACTTTGAATGAATGTCGTGTGATGCATATTGATGCGGCCAAAGCAAATCAAGTCATAAAAGCAGATATAAAATTGTCAATATTAAGTTTGTGGAGGCCCTCACAAAGACGAATTTGAGGCACAAAGAGGCGGCATTACGGCGGCTCCCGCAGTAATCCGGATTGAGCCAGCAATTATAATACTTATCCTGGTTGGTATTTCATCTCGCCACAGTAAAGTGTACCCCAAATTGTCCCGGTTTCATTCGCGACAGATAAAAGAGATCCGGGTTTGAATAAATATATTAATGACTGTTCCCATTCATATATTAGAGAATAATCTTGTATCGTTCCTTATTTGTCAGTTCTTGTGATTAACCCCATAACCGAACGTAACTTCTACCTTGTCTACTGCTATTGTCTGACTGTTCTACGAAAGCTAGAACCCCAATTATGTTAGTTAGTTAGACAATGGCTATACATGGTAACTTAATAATTATGATCTAACTAAGTATCGCGGTATCACGATGATAGAGAGGTCTAAAATAGAAGCAAAGTTGTTTACTGCCAAAGTTGCTCAAGTGTCGTTAGGGATGCTACCTGATAGGTAATGACTGGCCAAACAAATATTTCCAAAAGCAACGAATACACCCAAAAACAAAAATAACAATTTGTAAAGAAAGGTCTTGCCAACAATAGCTCTTTACAGTCAAAATTGCTGTCTTAAACAAACAGCGGGTTTTGGCTCTGAGTATTGAGGAGAATTGTAACCAGATCTAGACTCGCTACAACCGGAAAACCAGCAAGGGGCAACCCTAGTTACAGTGGTGTAGTAAAATATTGACATTAGCCTTTAGTTCACCGCGACACCGACACTACGATAAGCTAATGAATTTTCCCCCAAACAAGTCGACAGGGTGCTGATAAATTAAACTTGTTGTTTATTATCAGAAACAACTTGTTAACAAAGTACGTTATCAGAAATGTTATTGATAAATCATTGAAACTTAGGTCTTAGTTGGATAGCGACCGATAGATACCAAGTCAAGTGGAGACAGAACTTTGGTAATCTAACCTGTAAAATGTTACGTAAATGTTCCTCTTTAATCAAGTTGCCACTTTCGTAAAACAACTAGTGGTCTATTTTCAGCCACCTCATTTTTCTCCCGCCCTCTCTGGCACTATGGTATTTATAGTATTGCTGGTTTATTTGGCTATTCTTATTAGCCAGTAGTTGCTTGCTTTGCCAACAAACTACATCAACGCCCAAACTTTGGTTAAAGTAGGTATTCACCTTTTTTCGATGGTCGAAGTTAAGAGAAGTTATGAAAGTACTGGCTGTAGATAGATAGTGTTGTTCAAGGAAACGGAAGACAGTTACTTTTTATTTGTCTCTCTGTAAATACAATAGTACTTCCTGTAACCCATGTCTAAGGTTCTTTTTTTCTGTACCTATTAAATCAGTAGCCTCCTTCTGCACGGCAATAGGTAAAAATAAACTAACCCATCGCAAAAGATAAATGAAAGTATTATGAAATTGAAGAAAACGGAAGGTCTATAAATACAAAAAATCGATACAGGACCCTATCAATCAATCTGGCACCATTTGAAACGCCGCAAATGAGTAAGAATAAGATTTTTAGATTAGGCAGCAGCAAGCTAGTGTGATTATTATTCTGATAAGCTACGAACTCATCAATCAAAGTACTTCGGCTGCTGCCTCCGCCGTCTCCTCCAATCTTTAGACCGTAAGCCTTTACCCACACATATTATATCATCCTATGTGTACACAATGCTTACAATTTCGGTGTTGCCACAATGCAGATTGAATAAATTGGGGCGCGTTTTAAACGTAATTTATTAGGATGAAAGATAAATAATATAAGCAGTTGTAATGATTATGCATAGGTTTAAGAATGTGAATTTTAATGATAAATCATAAAACAGGACTAAAGTGGACCATGAACTTTTTATGGGGCTATTATTTTGACTTTATGTGAAATAAATCTCAAGACTGCATAATGTTTCTTAACAAAGAAAACAGTAAAATATTAAAGACCTATAAATATTTATAATATGGTGTGTATAAATACTACAACCTGAGTCCCTAATGCCTTCATCAGCATCATCAGGCTATTAATGTTCCCACTGCTGGGACACAGGCCTCCTCTCTGTGAGAGTGAGTGGGCCGTAATCTACCACGCGGGCCCAGTGCGGGTTGGTAGATATCACATGTCTTCGAATTTTTTGATTCTAAGACATGCCGGTTTCCTCACAATGTTTTCCTTCACCGTTTTGAGAGCAGTGGTGATGAACTTATTTACAAAAAGTAAAGCGCCTGCTTGGGTTCGAAGTTCGAACCCACGACCTACAACTCGTAAGTCGGGGCCGTTACCACTGGGCCACCACTGCTCCGCCTTTATTCCTTTGTAATTTATGAATATATACAAACCCACGGATATCTATGTACAAACCAAACATCTGTACAATTCAAAACTAGATAGTAGTTAATAATAATATTTCTTTTACATTTAAAACTGCTCCGACCTCGTCCTAATAAACTTTCGGTTCGTTTAATTAAACCTTCATGCCTCGCAAAATGTTAAACGCTCAAGTTAAATTAAATTCACCATCGACGTTTCATATTTTGCTCAGAAATAATGTAATTAGCTTAAATAAGAAGAGATCTCGAACATTTACGAATTAATTTACCAACTTCAACTAGAGTTGGGGATTTTATTGTATTTGTTAAGTTTGCAAGTAATCACTTGGATGCTCAATTTATTTCTGTTTTCATTCAATACAAAGTGGTAAAGCTAAAGGCCATACCACATTTACATTTTATTCTTGTTTCTATCAATCGAACTGCCTCGTTGGCCTTGTGGTCGTAAGCGCTACTACTGAGCATGAGGTAATGTGTTCGTTTTCCGGGCCAGGCAAAGTGTTATTGGGTTTTTTCATCTGGAATGAACGTTTTTGACAACGATGTTGACAAAACATTTTTTTTGTCCGTCAGGTAAATTATAAAAAGAGTTGGACACGAATTTTTTCTTTTTTTACGTAATATTTAGATTCGGGCAATACATAGAGTACGCAATGCATTAAAATGTGGCATGACGTCACTCCCCGGTAGATTTTATACTGACTTGTGACGTAGCGAGCCCCCAACAACCCAACTTTAATGCATTTTATCTAAACAATTTTTTATTAATATGATAAAGCAAAAAATACGTGTCTAATATTTTAATTATCTAACTGACGGACTAAATTGTTTTTTTTTTCCCAGTCAACATCATTTGTCAGTAGCAGCCCAGAACATTTTAAAAGAGTAACGGTGGAGTTTCTTGCCCATTCTTCTCCATACGAAAACTACCTTTTGGAAGGGGCGGTAGAATCAATACTATATTTTGTAAATTTTGACGTTCAAAAGTGCCTTCAAGGGCCTATTTGGAATAAATGCTTTGACTTTGACTTTGAGTCTGATTTGTGCCTGGTTGATGGCAATAGGCTCGCCCCCTACATGGGACTTAAACATAACTGACAAAATGTGGGTGTAATATAGGTACAATAGGGTTAAAATTGTTGTTCATAGATATTATATTTGGTCATAATTTAATAGATAACAATGTGTGCGTATAGATGGAGGAGCCATGTCTCATATTTATTATAGTCCTACCCTAGTTGTAAGTCGACTCCTGTCTCATAAATAAAAGCTGCTTCATGAAACCGCACCTTAACTAAGCTCAGCTATTAAAATATTTCAATGAATTCAACATAAAGTTTCCAACTAGTACGCTCGCTCAAGCAGCTATATAAACCTAAAAGAACAAGATACGCAGGAAAAACAGACTTTTAACTTAGTCCTAAAGTCCTAACAACCTAGCATTGGAGATGCTTACAGACCGATGTGAATTATTTTACTTTCAACGTGCCTCGCATGAAAATCTGCAACACCAATCACTAAAATGCTGGTGATCCGTGATCGAGTTTTACTATAATTGTTTGGGTAGCAAACTAGTAGTAATTAGATAGTTTTATAATATATTTAAAGTCATTTGATATAGGTGCAATAAGTGTATATTAAGTGTTCGCACTAACAAACCTTATTTTTATTACTGTCTGTTCTGTTCCCACAGACAAACCGTGAAAACGATATTGCGGGGTATAGTTCTTAGGTTAAGATTTTTTATAAACTTTTTTATGAGAAATAAATAATTAAATAATAAACGCCGTTGACGTAAGCTGGTTAAGAAAAGGTATTAACAGATACTGAAAAAATATTTTGCTCGTTATAAACCCGTAAGAAAGAATATGGTAGGCGAAGCTACCGTGTCTGTTTCCATCACTTTCGTACTGCGGCATTTTTTTACAAATGACCTTTAATGTCAGCAGCTTTTACTGGTTCGTCGGACACAGATGGCTCCTAGCCAACCATGGAATTTCAAGCACCACTGCATCTTACCACCGGGATTGAAATATTGACTTTTAAACCTACCTGTCTTACGAAAAAAGTGAATGTGCTGTGTGGGTATAGATAAAATTAGTGACGCTAGTATCTTGGCATTTGTACATCGCTGATAAAAAAGCTTGGCTCAATGCTGGTCCTGTTCCACAACCACAACTAATTGATTAACATTTGAAAATACTGTTGGCGCTGCTGAAGATTGTAAGTCCATCTTTGCATTGTATAAACTCAAATCTCTTTTATATTGTATAATTGCATAGCACACAGGTGTGAGTACTATGTACTATAGAGCTACCTTTTACCGGGTTATTACCTGGGCCCTGTTTAATAAAGCTGACAATTCGACATATATGTCAAAAACTGACAAAATTGTAGAATTGTCGCGCTTAGGCTGTTTAATAAAAGTGACTTTGTCAATAATCGACAGGTGATATCTTAACATATTTGTCGTTTAAAAACGCGTTTAATAATATATATTGCGAATTTTCCACCATGACAATTATGTCGCCTGTAAGTTTTATTAAACAGAAAAATTGTCAAATTGTCACTTTCTGACATATGTCGGACTGTCAGCTTTATTAAACAGGGCCCTGGTAGTAAAAAAAATACTTATGTCTTTCATTGACTTGAATTTGCCCAGTAGGCCTAACATGACACACGCGACAATTTTTCTCTTTCGCGCGAGTAATTGTCGTCTACTTCTGCACTTTACTCGTTTTCTGACAGCGCTGCCATACAAAATAGTCGACTCGTTCTGTCAAACTTGATGTTTTGTCGACAAACCCTAACATGGCACCTTATTTATCTCGATTTTTGACAATTCAAGACGAGATAATCTGCGATTCGTCGTCAAAATCGAGGACGACTATAGTCCTCGATTTTGATGACGAGAAAAGTAAACAAAATTATGATACAAAAAAAACTCCAAAATAATATGGCAGTATCATAATTATAAAAATAAAATTAATTGATTTAAATAATAATCTTAATTTATACTTGAATTTTATTTTATTTATTTGATTTATATTTTATTTATTTTACTTATTTCATTTGATTTATATTTTATTTATTTTATTTATTTTATTTATTTTATTTTATTTATTTTATTTATTTTATTTATTTTATTTATTTTATTTATTTTATTTATTTTATTTATTTTATTTATTTTATTTATTTTATTTATTTTATTTATTTTATTCATTTTATTTATTTTATTTATTATTTTATTCTATTTATTTAACATTTTATTTATTTTGTTTATTTATTTAAAAACGTTTTTATATGGAATTTTTCACTTTTGTATGGAAAATAAGAAAAATTATTACCTACATGTTCAGTGTTAGGGGTTTAAGGGTTTCCTAAAGGGGGTCGTAATTTTCACACAATGGCACAATGGAATGAATGAAACAAAATCTCAAACCAATGATGTTATCATAAAAATTATTTGTTTTTTATAATTTGCAACGTCGGTCTCTCGCGCGAGATATAGAAATGTCGAAGTGCCTTTTTCGAAGTTATCTCGTCGTTTACGGTCATGATATGTTAGGTTTACGGTATTGTTAGGGATTAGAATAACCTCAGAATTGTAGACAAATGACGACAAAACGACGAAAATTGCGATCTCGCGCTTGTCATGTTAGCCCCACCATGACAATTATGTCGCCTGTAAGTTTTATTAAACAGAAAAATTGTCAAATTGTCACTTTCTGACATATGTCGGACTGTCAGCTTTATTAAACAGGGCCCTGGTAGTAAAAAAAATACTTATGTCTTTCATTGACTTGAATTTGCCCAGTAGGCCTAACATGACACACGCGACAATTTTTCTCTTTCGCGCGAGTAATTGTCGTCTACTTCTGCACTTTACTCGTTTTCTGACAGCGCTGCCATACAAAATAGTCGACTCGTTCTGTCAAACTTGATGTTTTGTCGACAAACCCTAACATGGCACCTTATTTATCTCGATTTTTGACAATTCAAGACGAGATAATCTGCGATTCGTCGTCAAAATCGAGGACGACTATAGTCCTCGATTTTGATGACGAGAAAAGTAAACAAAATTATGATACAAAAAAAACTCCAAAATAATATGGCAGTATCATAATTATAAAAATAAAATTAATTGATTTAAATAATAATCTTAATTTATACTTGAATTTTATTTTATTTATTTGATTTATATTTTATTTATTTTACTTATTTCATTTGATTTATATTTTATTTATTTTATTTATTTTATTTATTTTATTTTATTTATTTTATTTATTTTATTTATTTTATTTATTTTATTTATTTTATTTATTTTATTTATTTTATTTATTTTATTTATTTTATTTATTTTATTTATTTTATTTATTTTATTCATTTTATTTATTTTATTTATTATTTTATTCTATTTATTTAACATTTTATTTATTTTGTTTATTTATTTAAAAACGTTTTTATATGGAATTTTTCACTTTTGTATGGAAAATAAGAAAAATTATTACCTACATGTTCAGTGTTAGGGGTTTAAGGGTTTCCTAAAGGGGGTCGTAATTTTCACACAATGGCACAATGGAATGAATGAAACAAAATCTCAAACCAATGATGTTATCATAAAAATTATTTGTTTTTTATAATTTGCAACGTCGGTCTCTCGCGCGAGATATAGAAATGTCGAAGTGCCTTTTTCGAAGTTATCTCGTCGTTTACGGTCATGATATGTTAGGTTTACGGTATTGTTAGGGATTAGAATAACCTCAGAATTGTAGACAAATGACGACAAAACGACGAAAATTGCGATCTCGCGCTTGTCATGTTAGCCCTGCTGGCAGCTGAAGAGTGTATGTCATGCTCACTGAGATGTCTCGCTGATGGTGGCGTGTGTGTTGAATCATTTAGCTCCCTTCAAAATGGTTGAGCTGAATGGTGCTAATGCATGCGTCATGTTCGTGAACGGGCGCCGTCAGTTGGGACTGATAATCTCTTAAAGAGTAGAACAAATTATCGGACGCGTCCGCGGACGTTAACTGTCAGTTCCCTACGATCACGTCAATTCACATTCGAACTGACAGTTAACGTTCGCGACTTACCGTCGTAAGTCGCGGACGTGAATAGACGTGATCGTAGGGAACTGACAGACCTGACAGTCTGTCAGTCGTGGACGTCCGCGGACGCGTCCAATAATTTGATCCCAGCTTTAGCTGCCGTATATGGCTTATTTTAATTTATTTTAATCTTTGAATTGTTTTTGTTTTTATCTTTTTATTACGGACGCTTTTAACGTGCACATCTTTTACATTGTTCTCACATGTATAATATAATAATATAGCCGTGGAATACCGCTCCACTCCTCCTACCTCAGGACATGTTGCCCCCTTGTCGCTACGACACTTTGGGCTAGCGACCGTTTTCGAGCCCATTATTGAGTGTGCAAGTCACCCTCTGTCATTTTACCTGTGTTTTTTATAAATAAAATATTGGTCAGGCAGGGGCCATAGTCTTTCTATAGTTCTAAATAACCAGTTCACTTAGCCATCCAAACCCATAAACCAATATCTTTGTTTTCATATCCTGCAATAGTCCTGCACTAACCGGGTGTTGTCCTTGGGTGCATAGCATAGTGCGAACAGGGATAATCATCGGTTAGTGCCTCGTTTCATTAAACACGTCTAACGGGCCTCTGTGAGTTGGCTTCGGCCCCTCGTACGCCGTCCAAAGGTCCGGGACCCTAGGGTCCCGAGAAAATGTCAAAAACGTAAAAAAAAAAAAAAACAACATGAATGATGTAACCAATTTTTTGTAACAATCGTTTATTTAAAAGAGTGTCCGTGGTGTTTCTTGCCCGTTCTTCTCCATAGGTAGGTACCTACTACGCTTTGAAATGGGCAACTAGCTTCTTCTGACTGACCGACTCCTTGACAATTCAAAAGTGCCTGTATATGGTTTAATTGAAATAAATGCTTTGAGTTTGAGTTTATCAAACATGTTCAGATATGGGAAAACCTTGTGAAAAGCTTAATTATTAATGTCCTAAGAGTTAAAATTACACTTTGCCTGAATTGGGATTTGAGCCTATCTAATTTTTTTACAATAGACTTACGAAGCTGTATTGCTTACCTACATGTTTCGAAGCTAAATCGACTCGCCCCCTATTACATGGGACCTAAACATAACTGGGGAAATGTGGGTTTTACTATAGGTGCACCTCTGACTTCCCTTACCCTTCTACCCCTTTACCCTTCTGGGATGATAGGCGTGATGGTATGTTATGCTACGAAGCAGGTATTTCGGCTATAATTTGATAAATACATCAATTACATGATAGCGCAACTAATTATGGTGAAGTTGCACATTCTACCCCACATTACATATCAATCATGGTTGACGTTGTCGCATGACGTGACAAGCAGAAATTCTTTGGATGTCATGAAGGTAGGTCCTGCTATGACCAACCGTACAATTTCCCTTTTTATCAACTTGCATCTTTACTACATAAACCTAAAAAAAAACGTCTTTTGAAACCGTAAAGAAAACCGTAAATCCTTTTTTTTATCGAAGTGGTACTAAATTTAACTTTACGGTTTCACGGTGAAAGCCAAAAAATCTAAATGGTGTAAATGTCACGCTAAGTTTAGCCAGGACCGAGTTACCGAAAGGCTGCGGGCAGCTTAAATGTTGTCATTTGGTTTCCACCTCATTGTATGTAGTTTCTTTCAGTAATAAACTATTGTTGTTTTTTTTTAGGTTTCAGACGCATTTCTGTATTCTTCTTTTCAATTTAGTAACAAAAAATCACGCTCATGTCTGGTAAAGCTATAAAAAGAGACGGCAGACAAACGACCCAAGCAAAACAGACTGTGTACTTTTAAAATGAAAAAGAGACTTCATTATACTGCCAGAATATTTTTCACATTGTAAAAAAAACAAACGTGTGCTTTTTTGACGGAATACCAAATGTTACTGTGGAAACTGGCGTGATGATCTTGTACCTACATTTATGATGCGACCATGTTGTGCCGTATTGGTAATAGCTGTTCGCGTGACACAGGTCTGTGTCAAGGGGTCCCTTTTATTCTATTTTTAACCGACTTCCAAAAAGGAGGAGGTTCTATGTTCGTAGTGTATTTATATATTTTTTTAATATGTTTGTATTTTTTTTTTATACATATATGTTATGTCCACCGTTTTCTCCGTTAATTGTGGACCGATTTTGAGAAAAAAAAATTGTTTGAAAGGGCATGCTCTCGAGGTTATAAAATTTTGGCAGTGTATAGAGGGCCGTTAACGGCACTCTTTCTCCGCAGTTTATTAAGTGCCATTAACGTCACTCTATCTCAGCAGTGTATTAAGTGCCGTCAGTTTGCGACATACTAGTGATGTGACCTGAATGTTTATAAAAGTAAGGAACATTATTTAAAAAAACGTAACGGGTAATATAGTACGGCACGAAACCACCACAAAACACGTGTTTAAAACCACACCATGCATGCAACTTGCATGCAGTATGCAAGCAAGCATGCAACATGAGGATTTAAGCAAAGCATACAACATATTATAGCATGTAAGCAAGCATGCAGTATGCAAGCGAGCATGCAACATGCAGCAGAACGATACGAGACGAATGATACGAGAGTGTTGTATTGAAAATTATGTTTAACTGTTTGACAATAAAGTTCAAATTTACTTAGACGAATGATCCTTGACTATTAATAGTTAAATTAAAACCTTTTTATTAGTTTGATGTTCCCATTACGTTGTGTCAAGTTTTAAAAACTATAAAAATGTGAATAACAGTTCCTGTCAATGTCATCATTGCTATTTCTTGTATTCGGGTTAATATTTTACAATTGCGTAAGTTGATAAAAAATGCTATGCAATAGCTTCGCCGCGGCAGTCCCCGAGTGCCACACGTCTTTTTTAGCAAATGTTTTAGGACTAACAATTTAACTATAAATGAACATTCGGACTAATAGGTACGCATTATATAAAACAATACTTAGGACATATGTATGACTTTATTTCATTCAAAATTAGGAGATTCAATTATTATAGTACTCGATAATACGACAGAATAGTTTTAGAAGTAAAGATAAATAAGTACTTAAAACAAAATTTCGAATTTTTGTACATTATGGTTACTGAAGTTTATAGCAAACGTGGACTAACCTCAACAATCAAACAAAATAACAAATGACAGTGACAATGACATTAACAATACAATGCTTACGGCACTTTAGCCGGGCCGAGGCAACGGTACTAGTATGCCGCATTAAAGGCACTTTATCCGCGGCGGATAAAGGGCCGTTAACGGTAATTAACTAGTTAGCTCTATAAACTTTGTAAAATTTATATGGGACCACCATGTAAATTTTATTAACCTTGCTTGGAAAGTTTTTGAGTTTTAGCTTCAATAATACGTATTTTACCCACATATGTATTCTATGTGAATGATTTATGATGATAGTTCCTGTCACATTGCAGGTAATGATATTATTTATTTTTTAAACCTTTATGCACATCAATTAAAAAAAAAAAACCGTACAAAAGCGGACTTAATGCCTGAGGCATATACTGTGGCTGTGATATTCGCATTTATATGGGGAATGTACCACAACTAAAAAGTGAAAACTAATTTTTTTTACAAACAAAAACAACTGACGTCCAATAAAAAACGATTGTTTTTTTTTGGGAAACGTTTTTATTTTTTAAATCTAACTCGTGCAGTTGGAGCTGGTTGTATTTGAAGCTATTGGGAGAAAGGGGTTAAAAATCTTTAAGTAAAAACTAAGTAACAGTATGGATAAAATTGTTAAAAGTAGAATCATTTTTGCTATCGAGTGTGCTTGCTGTGTATTTACACAGATAAGAAGGAGAAGGAGGAGGTGCAGCCGGTGACCTGCATAGCACGACCCCTGTTCTACACTTCTTCGATGTAAGAAGGGTCAGGTAATGTCTGCATTACCTGACCTGAATCTTGTACGATAGGCAATACGTACGGTCAGTTCTCTGGTACGGACCGTACATATTGCCTATCGTACAAGATTATATTCCCCCTTGAATCATATGATTTTCCAATAACAGCTAGCCATACGACTCATCATAACCAATAACTAGCAACCATAAAAATATAACAATTAAAACCATGGCGTTACATAAAATCATACCTAGAACAAATATCTAATATCAGTTTTATGGCAGTTATAAAATATTTACCGTCCGTCGGACTTATGAAACATCGTATTTTCGGTTGATTGCCCACTGTCTTCCAGCCTTGGCGAAAAACTTAGGTAAGCTTTTTAGATATTTAAAGGGCAATAACATTCCACGGGCGTAGAGATGTGTAGCGATGTACACACAGTTACGTGTGCCATCATAATTTCGTATACAGTACGACACAACTTAAAGGTTCCACCGCACAGCACACGGTCATTAAGGGACTACTCACACTTATTCAGCTCTATTCAGCTTATGCCCATAATAAACAACGAATTTGTATGGAGCTGCGTACGCATCCGTTCAGCTTTCCGCGACTATTCAGCTTACGCGGCAAACAAGTATAAAATAACGACAATTACAGTGTTATTATCATGCGAGTGCTAATAGATACCTAGAGTTCAGCGCTGTTCTGCAGCGTTCACCGCTGTACACGGCTGATAGAAACAGAACTGTATAAGAGTGACCGAAATCGTTCAGCGAAACGCGAATGGAGCTGAATAAGTGTGAGTAGTCCCTAAGAGGCCTATTACATTTGACTGATTTCGATGGTGATTTTTGCGTTAAATGGGCAACTTTGGCGTTATTATTCTGAGAAACTGAAAGACTACGACTAGTTAGGCCGCTTGCCCACTGGTCGGTAAGTGTGCGGGGCGATATCGTTTCGGTACTGCGTGACGTCACGCATTTTACTGCATCGGTACTGGATGCTTACCGCGCAGTGTTTCCACTTTTAGGGATTTCTCCCTGTTTTAGGGAAAAAATACCAATACTAAGTTTGGTTTAGGGATATTTTATTTTGACAGGGATTTGGGGAATTTTGGGGTTAATATGAATTTAAGTTGGTAACCTTATTGTTTATAGTAGGCAGCACCCAATATATGACTTGACTCTATGGCACCACCGATTTATTAAAGGATACGATTTATTCCACCACCGATTTATTCCCTCAACTCAAACTCATAATGAATGCAATTCATCAAATTTACCATGTTAATTGTGCCATTACCTTATTATTTATAATCATGCTCCCTAAACCAAGGAAATTTGAAGACTTTTAGGGAAATTTAGAGATAATTCATTCAAACTGGGGAAAAACAAAAAACAAGTGAATTATATAGTACGAGAGCCCATGACCAAAACCATGTCACATCGTTTTACTGGAATAATTGTAAAAAAATCTTTACGTTTTGATGATTCTGAACCCGACTCGGTGGGCAGTACAGTACCGGTCAGAAACGTTACAGTTTTATGGGAGCCTATTCCTGCTATGTCAAAAAAAATTGGCAGACGGTTTCATCACAATATGTCTGATAATAAAAATATACAAAGATTTCGTAATTTGATTACTAAAAAGTTTGTTTTCAGATATTTCATTTGCGTCACTTTGCGTGTCAAATGTGGCCTGAGCACATTTCCAAATATGACGTATTCGAATCAACTGACCAATGTTCACCAGAAAACATTTTCAGATGGATTGAATACGGGTTTTATTGTTTGCCTCATATTTAATTTTCTCAAATGGTCTCTTGGGTACGTACTCGAAGCTACTGGTTTCTGAAAATGGTGTTTTCGGTACTTATGTAAAATCTATCATTTTTAAACATGACAAAAAAGAATTAGCGACATATTTAAAAATGCGGTCAGGTCAGAAGATGTGACGTGGAAAATTTCTGAAAATAGGATTTTTGAATTTAAGAATAACCAAATCTATCGTTTTTATACGATTTTGTTCGTAAAACGATAAGGCAAAAATGTTGGTCATGCGCTCTCGTACTAATTGAATTAATTTGAATTTGGAATTCTAGATGAAAGCAGTGCAGTACACAGATATAGATATATAATAATACCTAGATAAGGCAAGTATCACAATCTGTATGATTACCATGCGTGGCATTTAAAAAAAATGATCAAAGCGCCTATACCATGAAACTGAAGCGAAATACGATAGTATCACTTGTTTCGATAGTCATAACCTATTAACACTCAACGTCACATCAACCGTTCCTAGTAAAAAGCTGTAAAGTATTACGAATATAGGCATTTTCTATTTTATTATTTATGTCCGACTAGCGCGGCGGACAGGCGCAGACCATAGACTATATTATATAAAATGAGACACACTGAGCCACGTTCGGGCACGCGAAGTAGATGCTCTTGCGCTATCTAGGTATATCTATATTTGTGTGCAGTACCGATTCGGTACAGAGTGCTTACCGACCAGTGAGCAAACATAAGCAGTACCGCGCAGTACTGTACAGTACTGCGCGGTAAAATACCGACCAATGGGCAAGCGGCCTTAGTATAGCTTACAGCGGCCTCGCTTTTCGCAATTGTTTCTTATCTATTTATATAAAGCCAAAATTCCAAAGCAAGTTGTTCATAAAATGCGCGACGCGACTTTTTGGAGCTCGTGGATTGAACTACTGTACATAGCAAATAAAATGAAAAATATATGTATATATGTATAATAACATCTCTTAATTAAAAATGGTTTAGTTCATAGTGGCATGTTTAAAAAATCCCATTCAAAATCATAAAAAAACGCTCAGAATTAACTGTAAATTTCTCCTTACTACATCAATATTTTTACGTAACTTTACGTAACACTGTAAAAAGAAGTGAAATAGTGAACCCTCCAGGAGGGCTCCCGGCACAGAACGTGTAATGCGATGCGTCGGCTGCTCGAACTGTCAAAACGTAATTTTGTGACAGTTGCTTATGCTTATTTTGAGCTATATAATTAAGTTTTTTTTAAGTATGCTTTATTTCTTATGAACCAACATTATTTCTGGTATATTTTTTTTTACTGAGTATAGTATAGTAGTAGAGAACGCCAAAGTTGCCTATTTAACCCAAAAAACAACCGTCGAAATCAGTCGAAATGTAATAGGACTCTTAAGTCATAGGTCATTTATCCAAAGCTAGACGCCGGGAACGTATGTTGACGCGGGCGGGGCGGGTACAGTGTCTTTGTAAAACTCATCAGATACTTAGTTATGCGAAGGATTCTAAAGTAGAATCTTCAACACAACCGGAATATATGAAAGTCTTATGGGAGAAAAGATATGATTAGGTTATTAGCTTTAACACCCAAGCACGTGACGTCTAATAGAAAGATCAAGCGGTAATAACATTTTGCTTATTTTCGCTCGGCTCACGAATTATTAATTGCTCTTAACTCTGTCAATTCCTGCCTGAGTTGGTTAAACTCAATGGCACAAGTAGAAAAGTTATCGTGTTTGACGAATTCAGCCAATGAAACTTCGGAGCTGTGTCGTACTGTACACACGTATTCACACTTATTGTTTTCTTCAGTGTACGTACTTACGCGTTTATACGAAACATTAGTACGGTGATTCTCTTGAGTAATTCGCGAAAATTTGTTAGAAGGCTTACTACGGTTTTTGGGGAGCCTGTATTTTTTCCATAAAAGACAATATTATTCTGTTTTCTAAATTGTGTACCTACTTTAACAACAAAATGCTTTCGTATTTTTTATTTAAATTATTTACATTTTATCATTTTAATGTACATATTTACTACATACCTCGAGGGTCGGTAGAATTTATGCTGTCTTTTCCACACAATCAGTTTGTTTGTGTAAAGGTTCAAATTCGCACGATCCTCTGTAGGACCTACGAAATATCTTACTCTTAATTTTCCTCAGACTTTCCTTCATGATATTTTAACCATTGGAGCGTCTTTCTCATTTCCACAACGATCGCCCAACCGAAAAGAAGGCATCACAAAAAAAAAAGAAACCAAAAAGCTTTGTTATAAAAAATCCAAACGTAATCAAAATTGGCCTACTGGGGAATTGCGTAACACACATAATGACAATTGATCGCGATGGGTTTCATTTCGACAGGTCACCCACGTCCATTGCGTTATTTACCTACATTGTTGAGCAGACGAAGTTTTCAAACCTATGAAGCAATGGATTAGCAATATCCTTCAAAACTCTCGGATTGTGATTCAAATTCTGTTACGCAATTACGGTGCTATAGTTTACGTATTGATTGAAAGATATTTACTTAGATATTTTTTTTAATGCAACTGTAAATATATTTATGATATTCAGGATATTATTCTGCACTTTGCACACTACAGAACGAGAAACTGGGTAATTCTAAACAGAATAACAATTATTGTTTGACTGGTCGCATATTTAATAACCACAACAAACACTATCCAACAAAACTACTTGTGTTTCAGTCAGCATGATTGTACTTTTGCCCACACATACAACCAACACAAACTTCTGCCATGTTTTTGTTTTAGGAAAACGTAACGTGCCGACAGCACTTCTCGTAGTAACACACAGGTCGAGTTAAATCTCAGCGTTGTTCTAAAATATTCAGGCGTGCCGTGAGTCCGTGACCCTACCATACTGCGCTGTTTGCTTGCAGTACGATCTCATTCGAACTTGGCAGTTTTTCTAAGAGTTTTTGGCCTTTTATTTATTTGTCCATACAAGCTGTAGTATCTACGCAATTTGTAGAAGTTTATTTACACACTTGAATTATCACAATTGTATGCCTGTTCATCCTGCTAAATCTATTGTTCGTTGAGTCTCAGGTTGTAGGTGACTTTATCAAGATTTTACCAAGTATTGCAAAATAACAACAGCAAAATATAAATGTTTCCTTTAACGTTAACCTGTGTTTATGTTACGACTACCTAATGAGTATTTATGTTCACCATTATACCTGCTTACCTACCATTAAGCGAAACATCATAATATTACAATGCAGGAGCAAGTAGAACATTCCTTTGTACTAAGTGTTCTGTTAGGTACCTACTTATCGTTATGACGATGACGTCTTGGACACGGATGTGATTGACAAGACGAGCCGTCCATTACTTAATTAATTAATAAGTCAATTGCACAATACGACAGTTGCAGACGCTGGACTGAATTTTAATATTGATGTCTATACATACATAGATATACCGAGACACGTAAAACTGAAAACGATGTAAAAAATAGTGCCATAAAATCTAATTTTTTACGCTTCTTGAATGTTTATACTAGAGGTTTGCCACGGGCACGGTAATATCCACGGTTGTCCTAAATAGTGCAAGAGTTTTCAGTTCCGGGAAAACTTAAAATCTATCACAAGAGAAGAACCGCGAGCACCAGAGCACAGTTAATTTGAAGAAAGGGACGAAACATAAGGACTTCTTGAAATTGTGACATTACTGAATTTCTTAGTAATTTCACACAGTTTCAAATCAAGTTTCTGTATAATTTTATTTTACGCTCAGTGTCCTAAAACACTATGGTGGTATGACGAACAGGGTGTAAGGTTCACTCATCCACCATAGAAAAGGGAGAATCCTCCGACCAGACGGGTGTTATGGCTGGCGGGCAACTGCCCGTAAGTTGATTTCGGATAGTCTTATATAATATGTCGTTCGCGCGATTTGTATGTCTTTGATGCGTTATAGCTACAGGTATTACAAACACTTCATTAGAAAATAACACTAGTACGCTTAGCATGGTCACAATAGAAACGGGTTTTGTCGACGAAAGAATAGATAAATTGTCTATTCTTCTGTCGACAAAACCCATAGAAAACCCGTTTCTGTGGTTTTCATGCTATGCGTGCAGTTCAGCATCTTTTAACTAATTATTATTATTAAAAAATTAAATTCGTTACTAAAAGATAGGAACTAGGAAATGGTTAAAGCATGGTTTAATCATTCCGAGAAATGCGACCATGGTGTTGTAACTTCACGACATGACATCTGACGGATGATTCAATTACCCTACGGGACGATAATAGCCCACTTTATATTGTCGACATCGCTATGTAGAAAATTAACCCTGACCCCTCGTTACAAATGATCTCCATTCTCCACTACTTCGGACTTGGGAGACGTAAACAGAGGGTTAGGCTGAATTTAAAATTAATTTGCAAGGAATTCAAGACATTTCTTGAAGTTAATACCTACAACTTTGTTAAGAATTTTATTTGTTTACATTAATCATTTAGTTTTTTTATTCTTAATGCTTATTTCCATGGTATACAATTTTTCAGTAATGGAGAAAAACCAGTTTAAATATTTTAAAATACTGGTAAATAAGATTTTTGGTCTGTAAGTTTCCTTAGGAAATATTGTCGGGGTAGGTGGAGAACTAAATAACTGCGATTTTTGGGCAAATTGACTTTTCACCATTTTCGTAACACTATGTACCACCATTTTCGTATACAATCATGCCGCATATTTTCGTCAAATTTTTCCAAACAAGAAAATTTTAGTTATTTAGTTCTCCACCTACGCCAAAGATATGACTTTTTTGATTGAAGTATGGACTAAAAGCTAGGTTTTAACATGACTGTGATGATGATTCATAGATTCGAAGAAGTAGGTAGAAACTGATTGTAACTTGCACGCGGACGTGTCAATTACAACCCTAATTGTACACATCGTGTAGAGATATCTTAAAGCATTAATTTGAATGATTATGATGTCAAGGCATGTTTTAATCTAAATTAAATGCCCAATTTAAATAACATATTTTATTGGATAAGGATAAATATAATACCGGTCAAAATAGCTTCGGAAATAACAATGAAATTATTATCAAATTCTGAAAGATAAAAATGGTTACTGTGGGTCATCCTTAGAAGATAGACATATTGCGGACTTTTTTGTTGAACCTTTAGGTGTACAATACTGTAGTACATTATTTTGATCTATCTCGTAGGGTTCAGCCAGCGTTTGCAATGTAGGCGCAAAAAAATGTGTTTATTTACGACATCACATTAGAAACATCTAAAATTATCAGTGTTTCTCTACTATATTATGCATGTATTATACATATAAACCTTCCTCTTGAATCACTCTATCTATTAAAAGAAACAGCATCAAAATCCGTTGCGTAGTTTTAAAGATCTAGGCATACATAGGGACAGACAGCGGGAAGTGACTTTGTTTATCTCGACTTCGGCGAAGCAAAAAGGAGGGTTACGATTTTGACCGGTATGTATGTAAGTATGTATGTTCGTATGTATGTATGTATGTTCATCTGTAACCTCATAACTTCTAAACCACTGATCATAATTTGACAAATGATCAGTGCCTGTCGGCTACAAAATTAAAATGGCATGCGACTAAGGCTTTACTTTGACGGTTTGACCATTTTTGTACCAATGTCTTGATCTTCTGAAATTTTTCTTGTTTCATGCTTTTTAGAGCGTGATTTTTCAGTAGTCGGGTTTTAGTTTTTAAACTTATATAAGTACTATGTAGTGATAGTGATAATGTTAACTACTAGACACGCTACGATCGACACGTGCCTCGCTGAAATTTGCGCACCTGTACGTTTTTGTTTCCACAGGGAAGCTAGTTACTCATTTATCCTCTTTTCTCTTTCATACTTCATCTTCAGACCCTGACCACCATCTATCTATAGCGTATTCATTGAGACCATTTCATAATCCCACACGATACCTCTGCTATACCAAATTTCCTAACCTAACCTAACCTAACACCAGGTGGTGGTAGGCCCCCTGATCGAGTCGAAATTTGGTTACTTTAGTGTGGGAAAGAGACGAAGCTCTACAGGACGTATAGCTCCATCTATTTCCCCCACTAAAGTAAGATTAAAATAATACTGCTTTACAGTTGGTGGTAGACCCCCAGACCTGTGGGAGATGCTCACATCCATTCATCAACTAGGAAAGAACTGATAATCTTCTAACGGCAGAACTGATTTTCTTTAATCATAGCTCTCGACGAGTCACCTTTCCAACCAAAGAAATAATAAACAGAAATCACCCTTCGGTTTTCGGCGGGGGTTAAAAAAGAGGATGTGTGCTTATGACCTCACGACAGAAGTGGACACTTACAGCTGGACCCGAGTATACATGATTTAACGTCACCGACCGACTGGAACCTAGTATACCCGATTCAGTGTAACCGACCCGAGCAGTTTCGTTCGTTCATTGTTCAGAAAGAGCGCAACGTTCGCCTAAAGAAGTTGTCACTTCAAAAATCCGAATTGATCATCGAATAATGTTGGTGACTGTACCTACCTATGGAAAATTGTTGTTGAAAGTACAAAATGATTTACTGCGGTGTTGCTTTACATTGGGCCCGTAATCTTTCACTTGACTATCATATTGCCGTTCTCCAGAGGAACCTAACTAGAACCTTGTTACCTTGTTTTGTTCCTCTTATCTTACAATGTATATATAGGTAAATATTCTGGCGTTCCTATACGAGTTTGCTTCAAGTAGGTGAGCAGCTTGTAACCTGGGGCTTACCTACGTGTAGGCTAAATAAACTAACTAAATAGGCTACAGGTAGTTTTTTTTCGTATGTTCCATTTTTTGTTGGACGTGTGCGTTGGTGGTTGATCTCTTCTGTTTCATTTAGATCCTACAAAAATAGGCCATCGATTTAATGTCGTCTGCGAACGCTCCTATGTAAATGTGGCTCAAAAGTCTTCGATTCGAGGATAAGGCCTCATATATAAGAATAAAAAGCTATTTATATAGCACAGTGTAGCGGTTACACACCACATACGTACTACTTCAACTTGACGTCATCATCATCATCATCACTGCCGCCTTCTCTACTAAGTATGGGTAGATATAACATCAACTATCCGGACAAAAAATACAATAGTAAAGCTTTATTAATAAAACTTGACTACTTTATACCTACTAAGGTAAAGAAAAGAAAGAAAAAAAGAAAATACATTTATTTAGCCCAGACTAAAGTTAAAATTTTGTTTTCGATACAAAACTGAAATTTTTGTATCGAAAACACTTATAAAAATGTAGGTAGACATACCTAGGTATGTACAAACTCAACGGCAAACTCAGGTTTAACTACCATCCAGATTTTAATTGGAAAAGGGTAAATAGAAGCGTAATGGGATCTCTTATGTAACAAAGTAAAATATGAATGATTTTTTTAATATTTTAAATAGGACATTTTATAACCGCAATGCGTGACAGACTGACAGTGCCATCATGCGAGTCGGCGCGAGAACAAGTGATGCAGATCTATGAAAAGTACCTAAGTACCCTGTTCAGAAATTATGCTTCCCCATTTAACATTTCTTACCCATCCCAAAAAAGTGCACAACGCCGCTAACGAAGTCTTCACAAAAAAAAAAAAAAAAAATCGGCGTTGTGCACTTTTTTTTTCACTAGGTATCAACCTATGGAGAAGAAAGGGCAAGATACTCTACGGACACTATTTTAAGACGGTCAATCTTTTTTAGAGTCACATACATCATCATCATCATCATCTACCTAGCCTTTTCCCAACTAAGTTAAGGTCGGCTTTTTTAGAGTCTCATAACTTACCTTTAATCATTTCCACATGGAATGGATAAGACTTGCATTTGACTGTAGGCTAGCTACTTTAATTGTTTACAAGCATTTCCGCATTGTTGTTTTTGCGACCACGTCTTATCTACTGAACGAATGCATTGTTGATGCTGAATGGATATAAAATAGGAAGTTCCTTTCTTGTCGAGAACCTTGAGACTTCTTCCTATTTCTGTTTGATAGGTAGGTACTAATCTGCGGTTAGGTCCTATTTCAATTAGTATCAGCTACTTATTTATCTTACATCCGGAATCCGGATCCGTATTGAACGTTCCCGAAGAATACCTACCCAGAGGTTGGAAAAGCCGACTTAGTGATGATTTTATTACGGCAGCAGCCTCTGTTATGTACCTACCTAGTTAGTTAAATTCCTATACTTAGGTACTTAAGTTCCTACTTACAGGAATCGAATGGGCTTTGCAACTTGGAGGCCAATGCATAGGTATTATACCTACCTACAGCGGATTTTTTTTTCTTATTTCCATTGCCTGAAACTGTATTTTTCCTACATGGGTGATGGGTGCATTCTTCAGAAACACAAATCTGATATACCTACCTACCTAATCGGCAAAACAAACAATCTACTAAGAACCTAATCCACATCCTAAAATCCACCGTATCTACATCCTAAAAACCACCGTGCAGGCTATTCGTGCCGTACGCCCGTACTGCCGTGCCGTGCTGTTATTATCATGGTATGCTCTGACCAAATTAAAAACCCTGAGATGGTATGATACAAATTAATTAATTGAAATATTTTGACTAAAGTTATTATAAAAACTATCAAGGCTATACTTACTTCACTGATCTAGGCAAAAAGGAATCTTTTGGGAACTGGTTTTCATGTCACAAGCCATAGATGGCGCCATGTGTAACAAAAACTGTTTGGAATTCTAACTTATTGTTTTATTTGGCGTCCAGATGACGTGATTTCCACAATGTTTTTTTAATAAGTTCTACTGTCTTTATAGGTACTGTTCAAAGGGTTCAAAGTAATCTAACAAAAAAACTGCGTGATGTTATAAACAGTCTACATGTCTTGTCGCTACCGCAGTGACATCTACACTGCACCATGGAAACAATCCCAGCGCGAACGAAAGCGAACTTGTAATCAGTAAACAAAAATAATAATCAGTCATTAGAGAATACAGATAAATCTAATATGAAAGACATAATACTATTATCTTTTTGTATTTTAATTGCTTTAATTTAATTTTGACAATCTAATTAGAACCACAAAGGCTGTATAGCTTTATACGTTTACCTGCCTGCAGAACTAAACGAAAGCCGTGCAAATTAAAAAAAAAAGTAAGTGAAATAAAGTGACGGTCGACAGCTCATCGTTACGTTGTTTTCGATGATATTTATTTAGTTTAAAAATCTTCAAAATTAGTGTAGTGATCTAATTAAACAAACCAAGATGTGGGATCCAACTCATGTTCAAGTAACTATTCAACGGGCTCGAGGACTTTTGATCAAAGGTAAAAACGGTGTGAATAACTGTTTTGTTACAATCGCTCTCGGTAAAGATAAATTCCAAACTTCCGTCAAACACAAAGCGACTCAGAATGTCGAATGGATAGAAGAATGTGAGTTACGAATACCTGCGCAGGGAAATACTGCTGAGATTGTTCTAAAGATTTACGATGAAGATTTACTAAAGGACCATTTACTAGGTCAAGTATCGATTCCGTTAAAAGACCTCGATGTTTACGAGCGGCCAAGAAGCCGTTGGTACACCCTGCAGGGAAAATCTGGTAAAGAAAAAGATAAGCCAAGAGGAGAATTAGAGGTGAAAGTGGCTTTCACTGTAAAAGAAGGAAGTTTGACTGATTTGAGTAAGAAAGATAAACATAGGTCTTCTTTGTCTAGTATCGCCCAGAATGTCGGTGGCAGTCTCATGAGCATTGGTAGCATTGAAAAACGTAAAAGCCTTAAAAAGTTTGCTAAAAATCTTGGTTCTAAGATGAACTTAAATAAGAAAGATAAAAAAAGTGATTCATCGTCTCTGAGTGGTAGTATTGGGAACCTCAAGAGTTCAACACTTTCTACCCCTGATCATTCCACACCCAAACGATTGTCGGGAGAAGCTGACCCTGGGGTCATTAGTGAAGATGATGATGAATTTGCTTTTGATGACTTATCCCACAAAAGCTCTGGTAGCTCACTTAATGTTCAAACTTTACCACGAGGACATAAATACACTCCCTCACCTGTAAATGCTTCATTGGAAAATCTAGGAGGTGGTGAATTTTTAAGAAGATCTACAAGTAGTAACTTGGCAGTGCCAGAAAAACCAATCCCACAGAAACCTGTTCGCCTGAGCCTTGATACGTTTACTCCTCCACAGCTGCCAGCACAGGTCATTGACAAAAATGATGAGTGGTCACAGAAACTTTACTCAAAGCGGAAATCTAACAGTCAATTAGCTATTGATCGAGAAAAGTCTTCAAGTTTAGAAAGAAATAAGAAACTTGACAGTCCAAGTTCTTTGAAAGAGAGACCTAGCCCTAAGTTTTTCAAGAAATTTGGCAATAATAATAAACAAAAGAAATTATTGGAAGAACGCATTATTGTAGGAGAAGAGAACATTGCAGAAGAAGATTCTATCAATCCAGCATTCAACAACATCCCTAAATCAATTGTGAAGGACTTTGATGGGAAATCACGAGAAGACTTGATGGTGATGGTTTATAATTTGCAAAAAGACGTTGAATATGAGAAAAAGAAGAATAAAGACCTCGAAAACTATCTTGATGAACTACTTCTTAGAGTTATGGAAACAACACCAAGAATTTTACAGAACCCTTATTCTAGAAATAACAGCATGCATTTTAGAAACAAATAAATTTTATGCAATTGCCTAAAAATTCCAGTGCATTATCAATTGCATGATTGCATACGATTAATGTGGCATGCCTCATTCTATTCAATGTTTGTGTAATACTGATATGATTATTTGAAGAAACTTTCTTTATTCATTATTTAGGTTGCTATATTAATAATTTAGTATACTTATTATAATGAACACAATTTATAATTGGAATTATAGTTTTTTCATTAATGTAAGGATTAGGTAATCACATGTGTATGACAGTCACCAGTGACACCTGTATAGTATCTAAATTAGTAGAGAGAGTGGTGTGTACGAATTATAAAGAAATAATCTAAATGCTTCTAAACTTTCACTCCTCTAAAGATCTAATCACATACAAACTTAGTGCCTTATGTATTTGAATAAGTCTGTGATAGGTATTATTATTTGAATTATTTGTTTGTTCATATGAAAGTTTTTTATCTTATCTGCAATTTCCAAATCTCAGGAACCAAGATGATAATCACAATGATAAATGGTCTACGTAACAAACTTACTGCTGGTATTGTGTTTTTGTAGAAGGTCAGATTCCAATAATTCATGTTTAGTAGTCTACAATTTTAATTGAGTAATCAAAGAATGTGTAACAATTACCCACTGCCATGAAATTTTGTAAAGCATTTTAATACTTCTCATTTTTATACAGAAATTGGACAATTCTAAAGTTTGTGCCAAATTTATTTAAATAAACAAATACTCCATTTTATAACTTAAAGTAATAGTAACATACATTGTAGTATTGTAATAAAAAGAAAAAGACATTATTTTTAATCATCAAAAATATTTTAGATTTTGATATTGACTGTGTGTGATTGTTCATTTAAAATTAAGAAAAGTTAATTGGAATTATTTGAATTGATAATTTCTTCACTTTATACAACATGCTTCATTCCTCTATAAATGTTAATGCTTATTGCTTCTCCACACAAACGGCTGATCTGTCTAACAATCGTCGTGACACATTAGGCGTGTATGATTCATAAATAGGTATGTATAATAATAAGAATGACTAAGGCATTGAATGTCTTCATAGATAACGCAAACAATTCCTAAGCCTTAACAAGTGACTCGAAACACAAGTACCTAAGGAATCCATCCAAATGTAATTCAATGAGGTTGATCATTATTTATTTGTTAGTGTTAAAATATGTTTCATTTATTTATAGTAGCATTAACATGCATATATCAAGTATTTTTTAGTGCAAATTAAAATTTCATGTAATTACGTAAATCACTTATTTTGTAAGAAATGCCTTTGTGCAATAATTAAAAGTTAGTGGGTAGATTGTTTTTGTTGATTGATGTCTATACATTTTTATGTATAACTAACATTGAAGTATTACTTATAAACATATAAAGATATTTGTAACAATTAAGTTATATTTTTTTGATTCATAGTGATCTGAGGAATGTATATCATAATTTAACAGTGTCATAGACTTATCTATGTAAAGTAGGTAGGTAAATAGAATAGAAGTTGATTTATTACATATTATTATTTTCCTTTATAATTATTATGTGATATTTGTTCAAAAAACAAACCGAACAAATTAACAGTAGATTGTATTATAAATCTAAAAGAGGAATAAATTTATTAAATAAAAAATAAGGCCTTGTATTACGGAATTTCTTGATAATCAATAACTAGTTAATAGATAATTTATTTTTATATTAGGTTGAACTACCTACTCTTAAGTTAATTTTATTAAAAAGTTAAGAGGAAAGTATGTTTAAACCACCAGATGTCTACTTTTGTCCAGATACTAATTTTTTTAATAAACTTTTTTTTCAAATCATTGCTTTTATTTACTTTTGAGGATATTATTTTAATACACTGCCATATATAGGTTATTTACCAGAGTTTTACAATAAAAAAAACACTTCATGATACGAAATGATCTATAATTTTATAGTAGAAATAAAAATCACTTATGTTAACATTTCATTTATGACGTCGACTTTTGGCTGGTGCTGCTACAGGGGCTGCTGTTGCATAAGCCTTCTGTGACAACTTGTTCATGTAGTAGATTGTTATTATGGAGAATATCAAACTGGAAATAAACAAATAAGTATTAAATAATCATTAGGTCTTTTCATAACATCAATACAGTACCTATTGTGGAGAAAGGGACAAACATAATCATTAATAGGATACACCTCCAAATACATTTTATTTTCTGATTCAACAGAGGCCAGTCAGTCTTTCCTACATAGCCCTCTTCCAAAATGCAATACAAACAGTATTGATCACTGTTGTCATCAAGGTTGTTTGTTATCATAATATACATAACCATGTATCCTAACAGCCAACAACAAAATTTTGATAAGCATATCAATGCTTAGCAAAAATATATGGGCAACCTTTTGTTGCTCTAAACCTTGCCCTCTAATTTTTATCATAGCTTTTTGAATTCCTCCATACTAATTGTCTAGAACACATTAAATATAGTTTACCATGTAGTGAAACAGATCCTGTGCACCATGCCGGCAGCAATCAATGAAATTGCCATAGATAGGACTACTTCTGGCAACTTCAACTGGAAGTTTTTGCCAAACATTGTCGCTTCTAAGTTACCAATAGCCTGTGATGTTATATTAAGGACAAATCAATAAAAATACACTTTACATCATAGGTACTTGTGAGCCTTGCCTTGCCTCACAAGTTCACAACAAATAAGGAAAGTGAAATATATTATTTAGTGACTGCCTCGTTGGTGTAGTGGTCGCAAGCACTACCAATGAGCATGAGGTCCCGGGTTCAATTCCCAGGTTGGGCAAAGTGTTATTGGGTTTTTTATCTAGAATTTCTCAGTTGCAGCTCAGACTGGCCCTTTGATGTGTGCCCTTTTAATGGCAGTTGGCTCACCCCCATTACATGGGGCTTAAACATTATTGATCACTATTCTGGCCCGCTTGAATGTCGTTCAGCATATCCAAATTCATTTTTACTCTCTACTAACTTTATTATGCTAATCTTAAGGCTAGGCGGGTGCTAATGTGATAATAAAAGATCCTAAGAGTTATTAATTAACCAATAGAAATTTGTAAAAGGATACAGTAACGAAGAACAGGAACATCAATGAACCAAGGTAACCCCCAAATATTATAGTAACTGGCGATCTTATCAGCACCGGTTTGTACATCTGCATTCCCGAAAATATTAGCAGGGTCAAAATTGATGATAACACGAAAGACGTGGCACTGTTAACCGCTGAAATAATGAAAAGTTAAGTTAAAATGTGTTTACATGTTATTTGTACGAAAGTATTTTACATAATCAACAGTAATACTAAACCCATTGTAAAGTTCCACTTATTTTTAATATGTTTCAAGAAAATTTCGGCAAATAAAAACGCCGCATTGAACACAACTTTTGACAGAAAATCAAAATTCCAGCAAGCAGCAACTCCTGAAAGAAATGACAGCCTAGTTTTTTCAATTGTGTTGAATACGAATCTTTTGAGCAATCTAATAAGAAATTTATTTTTCATTCATGTAGTCAAATTGCATAATAATAAAAAGTTATTGTTTAGAATGTTTGATGAACATTTTCTTATTAAAACGGATCAAATAACAAGCAGTAAACAAAATTCACACAAACACGTCAAACCGCGTCAAACCCTTTGCAGCCAACGTATAGAGTCATCTATGGTCAGCATGACAGCTGACTGCAGCTGACAGGAGTGACAGGATAACTTGTGTTATCAAAAACCGTCAAATGCTAAACAAATTCCAAAACATGACATTCCATTCCATCTTCAAGTTCTTGATAATGATTGATAACAAAAGTAGATGACGGTCTTACTCAGCGTATCTGAGAAATAATTAGTTAATTGTTACGTAAAACAAGTAATAATGACACACGTTACCAAAACAATTAACTTCAAACTAGTGAAAAGTTTGATTCATCGTAGTCTTGTAAGTAAATATTCATTAGTTTTTTAAAACTTGATCAAAATTATCAAAATTGTATTTAGAATTTACTTTTGCTACAGGGAATAATTAAATTCATACCGACAGTGCTGAATGTTTTATAAGATTCTTGTCTGAACCATCTACTTACAATTTTTTCAGAGTACAGGAGAACCCCAAATCAGGATCTATGAAGTAGGCCCAAGAGATGGCCTTCAAAATGAGTCTAAATTTGTTCCCACAGACATTAAAATAGAACTCATAAATAAACTGGCCGCAGCTGGAATAAAAGACATTGAGTCTGCCAGGTAAGTTTCTTTTAATTTATAATGAATGACACTTAATTTTAATTTATATTAGCTATTTAACTTATATCTACCTATAAAATAATATTTGAAACATAGGTATTTTTTGTTTAGTTTTTGGGTTCTGGTTGAGAACCAAAATAAACTTATTCACTGAGTTTAACTTTAACATAATTATTTTTCAATCAATGGTTTTAAATTAAAATATTTGATCTAATTCCCCATACAGGGCCTTTACCCACAGCCATCAGCACAGAAAACAAAGCTGTAAGCAACTGTTCCATCAAAACTTTGTTAGTATTCAAAAATGTATAGTCACATGATGGATGTGTGATGTCTGTGTGTGTATGATGTGTGTATGTGTGTGTGTATGTATCTATGTGTAAACTTCTATCTTTTGCACAAAACATTTTTATTTTCACCATTCAAATTACTGCTGATCTTTACCTATGGCTTGCAGCATGTTACCAAGATTTGCCCTTTGCTCACACATTAATAATTTAATATTATGTGTTGTTTACATTTTTCATCATTTACCTACCTATTAAACATATATTATAAGTACCATTTGGTTTGCAACAATAATAGCAAATCCTCTGTGTAGTAGGTATATTCCCCAGTCTTGATCAACTTTTAAATTAATATAACACTGATTGGTATTATTTTAAGCTTCACTCTTGCTTGTATAACAGTTAATTAGCATTTATACAATTTCCATTCACCCACCCAGTCATAAAAAAATTAATAAATATTCTTCTATTGTTAGCTTTACATTTGAAATTGCTATTGAAATAATAGGTAGATACAAAAAATAATTAGGTATACATGCAAATTATGTTACAGCATGCAACCATAGCAATAAAAAAATTCAGCCATTCGCAATTTTTAAGTATAGGTCTTGGGTCCTCTTTCTTAAGATGTGCAGCTAAAAGTAACTTGAGAAACTTGCAGCAATCACTTGTTAATAGCATAGCCTGTAAACAAAAAACATAATATACATACATTTTGCATTCTACCTTGTAATACAATAATCCTAGTTGGTCTAAAGATTGCAAAATTCATATTTAGAAAATATAGTAGCCATGTGTCTTCAAGGCGAGCGACCGCAGGGAGCGTGCCGCGGCAGCGGCCGCCGAGTGCCAGATTCCCTCTATTGTTGGTGAATCATTTTGGTAAGGTTAGGTTAGGTTAGGTTCTATCATCATTCAGCCGAAAGTCGCCTACTGCTAGACATACCTAGGCCTCCCTGGAACATCACCGAAACAACCAGTCCTGTGTAGCAATTCGTCGTTGAGTTGTGGAAAGTTTAGTGTGAAAAAGGAATCTTATTAAAAAACCGAATATTTGCAATCAGATATATTTACTTGATAGCAATCGTCGGTTGTTTTGCACAACACCACAAACAACAATCTATGATAAGCATAGATTATAATTAGTACTGTAAGAAGGCTTTATGCCTTAACAGATTGCAGAGTAGGTAGTTGGGCTATTGCCACTTGTAGACCAGACACCAGACCATGGTGGCTAAATTATTTCCGAAATAGAAAATACGATTAAAAGCCGTGGGTAATTGTAGTAAAAACGTCAGCAGTGTTGTTCATTGTAAAATAAACCGGCCAAGTGCGAGTCGGACTCGCACACGAAGAATTCCGTACCGTATTAAGATGAAGCAAAAACGCCGAAAAAAACACATTTCTTGCATGGGGATTAACTTTTTAATTTTTATTTGTTGTTATAGCGGCAATAGAAATGCACAATGTATGAAAATTGCAACTGTCTACCTATTACAGTTCATGAGGTACAGCCCGCCTACAGACAGACGGACGGATAGCAGAGGCTTAGTAATAGTGTTCCGTTTGACTCCCCCCGACCGAAGGCTCCCAAACGGAACCCTAAAAACTCAAGCTATACGTAATTTTCCGTTGCTGTGTGGATCTTGATAGTAGGCCTACCTTCTGAGTTCTGATAGTCAAGTTGTTTCTACTGTATTTAGCTATAGTCCGCGCGCGACTGCTTATCACCGCCTGAGGTGAGCGGTGAGACGTGGGAGGGCGCCATTGACAAAATTGGCAGACTGAATTAGCTTGGCCTTTGTCTACCTCCCTCTTCTCACCGGTCACATACCTCAGGCTAGCAGTCGCGTAGCAGGTGTAGCAGTGACTAGCAGTCGCGCCCGGACCATACCTACTTATTTTTTACATACCGTTATGAGACGAGTTAGTACCATAAGTTCTTAGTAGGTATCTACTTGTAAATAGGGTCATCAGCTGAACTTTCCGCCGCCAAGTATCTAAGCATTGTTTTGTAATTGCCAGCGAATTCCCTCCTCGTGGCTTTCTCTCCAAGATTGGCAACGCAAATTCTGTTTACCAAACTATGCATGTAGAATAAAATTGGTAGTCTACTGATCACCCCTAATCAACCCTTATACTCTTAGACCCACTTCGCTAGTATCAGCCCAAACAACGAACATAGTTCGTCTCATGCTACAGCATGAGACTTTCTGCGGTCAGCACCGCTACAATTTGGCTAACTGGCCAAGTTTATTACTGTAGTAATAAAATTGCTTTGTTTGCTGCGTTTGCTGGACGAACATTACACACTGATTGATTCACAAGACAGACCACGGAGATGCCTCGGCGACTGCTGCTAGAGACACTGTCAAAACTTTAATACAAACTAAATGCTCGCACTACGACACAGATGACGTACTATAGGAACTGACGGCTTCGCGGCGCAGGTGTGCTACTGGCATGAAGGCGGTCGGTGATAGAAGTTGTGCGCTTGACGCACTTTTTTCAGCGCCCCTTATTTTATTAGAACCTATTGATTCCGTACTCTCTGATTCACGCTATCTTCTAAGACAGTATAGGTAGGTAATAACTTATGACTCGACACTACACATTTCTTACCGTATGAAGTTACATTTCGCCTGCATAATAAAACTTGTCATTGTTTAAACAGTTGTCGTAGCAACAACAGTATCGAACTTATCGCGTAATAAACTTGTATACCTATTGTTGGGAACTTTCCACGATTGCAACCATTAAAAACTAATTAATTCTAGTTCTGATTCTATTTTTCACTTCGTAGTTAAATCCTTATCTCTTCAGTCAATCTTATTTACCGCAGATCATTGACATTAGAAATCATTGAACTCTTACTAATGGAAATGAGAAAGGTCATATATTAAGGCATCAACCCATAGTCTTAAAATGTTGGACCTATGGCCTCCTAAAATTGATATAAGCTGTTTATAACCGTGATATAGTTATATCCCTAGGGATATTTTTAGCTATATACCGGAATAAAGTTATATGAAAGGGGTTCATAACTGTCTTACTAGGAATATAACTATGATACGAGCACGATCTAGTTATTACTAGATCGTGCTCGTATCATAGTTAACCCTAAACAAGGCATCGCCAAGGTAAACCCTAATAGTGATATTTCACTATTAGGGTTTAGGGCACTCCGACCAAATAGGTTAGGTTAGAACTGTGACCAACTACGCGCGAGCCGAGCGAGTGAAGTGAGCGGTGCAGCGGCAGCGGCTGGCGAGCGCTACGTCGAAATTGGTCGCAGTAACAAAATTAGGGCACTTGAACGGCTTTCATATAACTATATTATGGTATATAGGGATATAGCTATATACTTGATATAACTATATCAAGGTTATAACCATCTTACTGCGACATAACTACATAGGACCGTATCATTACATCCAGATTCTAGATGACATGATACGGCACTGAAATGAGATTGATCAGGAAGAAGTGGACTAAAATTAGTTCTAAATTCTTTTAACAGTTTCGTGAGTCCAAAATGGGTGAAACAAATGAGCGATGGAGTTGACGTCATGAAGAATGTACCGAGAGTGCCTGGAGTCAACTACCCAGTACTTGTGCCTAATCTAAAGGGATATGAAACAGCTGTAAGATATTATTTACGTAATATTTGTCTATCTTGCAGCGTATTGCTGAGAACTTTCATATTATTAGTTATTGTCTTAGTTCACTGCTATGTTTAGCAGACGCAAATATACAGTTTCACCAATGGCACGGAAACTTTTTGGCTTTACCAGAGATCTACCCGATATAAATCTTAGTCGACATCTCATAAATATCTCAGGACCGAGTTCGGTTTACGTGACGTTCTATCCCTATCTATGTGGCCTCCCCACATGACCAGAAACTAAAACTGTTGTCAGAATCTTTAGATCTGTCTTATTATAACAGAGAATCCTTTTATTAATGTTTTGTTTTTTTTGTAGTTATTGACGTAGCAGGTGGCGTTCTTTAGTTTCTGCCTACCCCTAGCAAGAGGGCATGAGTTTATGTACCTATGTATTGTAGACTAGCTGCCCGCCCCGGCTCCGCACGGGTAGCACTAAGTACTTATCTACGGCTCTCCTACCTACCCACCTACCCTTACTACCTACCCTATACCTACCTACATACATACATACCTACCTACTTACCTAACTACACCTACCTACATACATCTATATTAATAATTTCCCTACCTACTTACCTACTCTACCTAGTTATCTACCTACCTACCTACCTACCCTGCTACCTTCACCTACCTATCCTAAGAACGTTCTCCTTACTATAACAAACACAACAAAAAAAGAATTAGCGAAATTGGTCCAGCCGTTCACGCGTGATGCCGTGACCAAGGAAATACGGATTCATTTTTATAACATAGAAAGAATATCGATGGAAAATATAGGTACTACTATTGACAGAATTACTTGAATGCGTGCTTTTTATTTCTCATACAGAAACAATGCAACGTGGAAGAAGTAGCGATATTCCCGGCTGGTTCCGAAAGTTTCTCTCAGAAGAACCTAAACTGTTCCGTAGAAGAAGGGTTGAAAAGGTTCAAGGTGGTGGCTGATCAGGCTGTGAAGGACGGCCTCAGGGTGAGAGGCTATGTGTCCTGTGTCGTCGGCTGCCCTTACGAAGGACCTATACATCCGAAAGGCATCGCCAAGGTAATAAACCATTCTTTCAAGATATCTATGACAATAACAATGCACGGAACAGACAATTGTTCCTTAATTACATGCAAGCGTTTGTTAGAAGATTTTACGTTACCCCGTGACCAAATACAGTTTCGAATAGATTTTATGACCAAAACGATGAATAACTACATGTTTTGCATAATTTCGAAACACATGCAGCAGGTGTTTTTCGACAGAAATGTAGTGTTTAAAATTCCAAGAGAAACATTGTTTATAAAAAAATAAAATTGTTTGCCGTATCTAATATAAACAATTACTTACGTCATTCGTAAATTCCATACCAACATTACCAACTCGCCCAGACGGTATTAACTTTTATGACTATGTAAAAGTATTTTTTATCGTACACATGATATCTTGCACCTTTAGTGAGTGTAAACAAAACATTTTGCAGTTTTAAAGAAAAAGAAGAACTGTTCTGAGAATTATATTATCATTTTATGTCTATACACATCACTCTCATTCCAAAGGGGGTGAACAGTTTGTAGTAGCATTCCTTAGCGAAATTCTGTAGCTCACTAATTTATGAAAAAAAAAACATATATAAGCAGCTTAAATATAAATGAGCTAGTTTTACTTGTAATAACAGAATGGTCTGTACTGCCTAGCCTTTTCCCAACTATGTTGGGGTCGGCTTTCAGTCTTACCGGATGCAGCTGAATACACTGGTATTCAGCTGCATGCATTATTTTACATGGAGCGACTGCCTATCTCACCTTCACAATTCAGTAAATGGGTAATACGATACCCCTAGGAAGGACTGGTTGTCAGACTTTCGAGCTTCTGACGACCCGTATCGACTGTCAAAGATCCACTATAGAGAATGACAGTCGGGACCAACGGCTTAACATGCTTTCCGAGGCACGGAGTCAATAATTTACATGCACAAAATGTACCTATTTGAAATGACTTATAATATAACAATGGTTATCGAAATTATTTTCCTGTGATAAATAAATATAACGTGTAATGTAGGTAAGTTCAGAACAAAATATTTGCATAGAACTTAAAATACAAATTGGTCGAGCAGTAACTTATTGACAGATTTTAAGACTTTCTAGGTATGCTAGTTCCTTTATTGTTGGCTATGTCAACGAAGATTTAAAACATTTTTATGAGTATTATTTACTGTTCATAACAGATAACAGAACAGTTGTTCGAGATGGGGTGCTATGAGGTCTCCCTGGGGGACACCATAGGCGTGGGCACCGCGGGATCCGTCCAGCGACTGATGAAAGAAGTACTGACAGTCGCCAAGGCTGAACAACTGGCTCTACACTTCCACGATACATACGGGCAGGCTCTGTCTAACCTGCTGGCTGGATTAGAGGTACTTATTTTATGATTTCGTGACTCAAAAGGCTGTGTTAAACCGTTTCAATGTTTGTTGATAGTTTGCCCTCGTTTTACTCCTTTGAATAGATAGATAGAAATAAAATTGTGCCATATTGTGTAAATCATATTTGTTTACTGGGCTTTTTTTGACTTCTGCATGTGAAAAAGCACTTAACCGATCGATGTGGTGATTCCTGAGGGAGGCCTGTGTTCAGCTTTGGATGACTTTCGGCTAAATGATGACAAAATATTTGATTAGCCTTTCCATAATGGCTTGTTTAATTAAACTGGGCAATTTTGTGGGTAGAATTCATTTAATATTGTTCAATAGATTTCACTTTGATTATGACTGTGATTCGAGTAGGTATAAATGTGCGAATAAATAGAAATGACCGAAAGTCAAACGTCAATATTAGACTCAATGAACTCAAGATGAAATTTTATCAGCGTACAAAAATTGTGTGACGAAACCAGGGCAAGTTGCTATGATTGCCGCGGTCTACATATTGAGTACTGATTGCCCCACACTTACAACCCGTCAGATGCCAAACATATTTCCTTATGCGATAAATTAATTTAGAAGTTTCACGTTCCTACCTTGCTTTGTACGATGACACACATTTTAAGTATGTTACGTGCTGTTATTGTCTTTCTACATTAATATTATGAGCGGTACATATTAATGTTCGGCGGTTATATAAATAATAATATCAAACCTCTTCAAGCTTGTTGATACGTTCTCAAAGACAACGTTGCCACTGTCACTGATAAACATTATCAGTTCCTATCTCGAACAGCTGGATACATTGTAAAAAAGTAAATAAAAATGATATCGTATTGACCAGTTTCTTAGCTACAGCACACACCCGTATAACTGTAGCTACGTCATCACACAAGCCTCTTAACATAACTTGTTTTTGCAGTTCGATATAAAAACCGTGGACTCTTCTATCTCGGGGCTGGGCGGGTGTCCGTACGCGCGCGGGGCGAGCGGCAACCTCGCCACAGAGGACCTGGTGTACTTCCTGTACGGCCTGGGACTCAACACACACATCGACCTCGTCAAACTCATCGAGGCGGGGCGATACATCTCGAACTATCTCGGCAAACCCACCGAGTCGAAAGTTAACCGTGCAATCGGCGATAGGGTCAAGAATCACAATGATATCGCAAAAATGGCCTCGTGCGATGTTGACCATGAATAATTACAATCAGTGTAAATGTAAACATTCTGAAATTGAAAACAAAGACTCAACAGCTAATGTACATAATAAAATATATTTTCTTTATTTGTATAAGTCTCGAGAAATGTAATTTATTAGCAATAAATATATATTTTGAGATACTGTTTGTGTATTTTTGTCTTCATCCAGGACATGCCGCTGGTCATGAGCGCAGTCGTACCTACATACATACCTACAGGTTTTATCAATTATCATGCGGAGTGGGTGCGGGTGCGGGCCGGCGTCGCAGGCGCGCGCACTCGAGCGGCCGCCGCGCAACGAGCTGCTCGCTTTATATTGAATTGACCTTATTTATCCGATTTGATCTTGAGCGAGAGGTCGATAAACCTTCGCACAGTGCCAGTGTGAACCCTACGCGCAGTCGGAACCGAAAGCCGGTTTCGCTTTGTTTGTTTTTATGGAACGAGCGTGACAATGAACATGGTAGAAGTGAAGATAAACGAGGACGTCAAGGTTGGCGGCAGCAATCCCTGCTTCATCATAGCGGAAGTTGGACAGAACCATCAAGGCGACATCGAAATAGCAAAAAAGTTAATAAAAGCCGCTAAGGTAAGCCACTTTTCAATACAATTGTAGCAGGAAAACATTTGTTCGCTTTGTTTACGTTGAAAAACAAAACAAAGAGAACTATCATTCTCTTCAAACTTGTAATAAGTACCTATTCGATAGTGCTTTGCAACAATACAAGGTAGATACTGAATACTAAAACCTTGATTGATCGTATATGTATATTGTGCTATGTAGATAAAAGCACATTTGGATGCATGTGCTGTCTACACACGTTTTATCTAACGATTACCCACTCACTGGCGTTAAGTCACACTCGGGTTCATCGTTTCATAATCAGTCGTTTTAATTACATAGCTTAGCATCCTACTTTCCACGCCTACTTTTAACATTGGATTATATCATAAACATCGTACAACTATAAAATTTTCCTAGTAATCTGTTTGTACTGATGATGTCATCAAAACAAGTCGACTTAATAGGATTTACACTATCTCATAATTATATTTAAGATCTCGAAACATAGACGATACATAGGTAACTCGTATTACATATAGACAGTTGCTACATATTTCTTAATTGACATTACAGGATGCAGGTGCCAACTGTGTCAAGTTTCAAAAGACCTGTCTCAACGAGAAATTTACAAAGAAATATTTAGAGCGACCATATGATAACCCCAATTCATGGGGCAAGACTTATGGTGATCATAAAAAACATCTGGAATTCTCTGAGAGTCAGTACAGGGAACTGTTCAAATATGCACATGAAGTAGGCATATTATGCACAGCCTCGGCTATGGACATGGTAAGTTATCTTTCTACATACTTTAATAGTCTTATTGGGAAATAGTTTATTGACCATTAACCACAAGATGCTTTAAGCAGTCAGCTACAAATTTCGTGGAAAAATATGTTCATGAAAGCTAGATTTAGATGCAATGCAAAATGTATTTAAATCACTGATAGCCACGCTAATATTAGATGCAGATTCGCAAGGAAGTTATACTAAATATTTGATGTGTGTTGGCAATATGTGGCCGAACGAAACACTTTCACGCTTCATGCTATTAAATCCATTATTAGAGGTAGAAAGACAGTTCTACATCGCTAGAATGAAGAGACTATTTTATTAATTGCGAGCGTTCTTGATTTGGCCAAAACATTATATTTGTCACTAATTGATTGCTTTAAACATTGGACTAAAGGGCATTTTATAGGACACATAAAAATATAAATATCTATCTTACGGATTCCTTAACGAAATGTAACATGCTCATAAATTATGTTACGTACGATCTTTAGGACTATCCAAAATCTGGCGAGTTCAAGCAAACGCAAACTAGGTACCTACTATTTTTTACCACTTCCGAAATCACAAAACACAACTGACACCGCAATATTTAACCAAAAGTTTTCATAACATTTCAGGTTTCCTTCGACTTTCTAGTCAACATAAAGGCGCCATTCATCAAAATCGGCTCTGGAGACTCGAACAACCTATTGTTCTTGAAATACGCCGCCTCTAAAAAGGTCCCACTTATTATTTCAACGGGGATGGTCGATAAATCCGCAGTTAAAACTATTTATGACATAATATCGGGTACACATAAGAATTTTTGCCTGCTACACTGCATATCGGCGTACCCTGTTCCTTATGAAGACTGCAACTTGACTGTGATCCAAGATTATATGAACACTTTTGATATTCCTATTGGATACTCCGGGCAGGAGGTTGGCACCGCAGTAGCGCTTGCATCAGTCGCTTTGGGAGCTAAAGTAAGTATTCTTATCTATCAATTTAGTCTTATCCAACATTTCTTTAGGCGAATACTTCCATATAGCTTTAAAAAAAATTACGATCCCTATTCCACACATAAAATATATAAAAATTGGATTTACCTTCGTGTGTTTGTCTATATTTGTGCTTCGTGCCCTGTTTACTGTTTACTTACAGTTACCTATATTGTATAGATAGCGTGCTTAGATAATAAAGTGCGGTTTATCGAAAAGATGTCGAAAATAAACACACTACATGTAGTGTGTTTATAACGTTATCACATGCGATAACGTTTATTATGATGTTGTCGATACTCATAATAATTATTACCGTCGAATTTTACTTTCCTTTGTCTGGCTATAAATAATTTTCCAGTTGGGCTTCTAGAGGCTTTCCTTCTAGAACATCCTGTTCTATTCTTGGCCGCTATTGGCCAGAAACTTAAAATTTTCGTTGTCTGTGTCCGGTTATAAGCGAAGAGTTTAATGACGACAGAACATAATTATTTAGTCTGTTGATTGAAGTGCCTATTGGTGTGCCCTCAGAGTAATAAATTACTCTGAGGGTGTGCCATATTGCGTTGTTTTATGTATCTGTCTACTGTACTAGAGTAGGCAAGGGCAGGACCGATACATAAAATATTAAACATAATAAGAAATGGGATGTTCTGGGTAAACTGACGTATCGCAACCGAACGCAGATAATAAATTTAACTAGCCTTCATCAACATCGATCCACCTAAATAGCTGATTATGACTATGCTGACCAGGGATGGTTTTTCAACAGATGTAACTTCCAGTATGCAGTAAATCCTGGATAAAAAGAACTTATTCCCAGCTTAAACTAGACGGCTTTTCTTTAACTGTCCATGAGAGATCCTCGTTTACCTAGTAATACTATACATAATTATAAAATAGTCGCTTTTCGAGTCTGTCTGTGTGACTGCGTAGTTATTTTAAACTCCACAATGGATTTTCATGGGGATTTTGTTTCCACTTCAACGCCCCACTAACCATTCCAGTCTTTATTTTCATAAGTCTGCTGATTCAACACAAACTGTGTTGTTTTCAACTGCGCGGTGGTCGCCACTTATAGGGCAAAGTATTTCGGTAACCTAGGTACCCCACGTGAGATTGTCAGTGACACCAAGGCGTTGCTGGCCTTTTTTGTGAGGAGCTGGGGTGGATCGAATAACCGATTTTCCCACCCGTACGCAAAATACGCGCTTGCCGTAGAGTTGCGGATACCAGCCCGTATTACCTATTGTTTTTAACTTACCTTTCTCTTCCTGCCCAGGTGTTGGAGAAGCACATAACCCTGGAGAAGACTATGAAGGGAACCGATCACGTGTGCTCACTGACGCCGACAGAGTTCCAGCAGTTGGTGCGCGATGTACGCGTCATTGAGAATGCGCTTGGAACTCCCATTAAGAAAGTCGTCACTTCAGGTGTGTATACATATAGACCCACGTTTATTTTATAGTTCAAAGTGATTAGTGGATGTAAACTAGTTGATATTTTCACATAACATCAAACCTCTACTCACCGAAGGGTTAGGCAGAGGTACCTTACACCTCTGCCTAACCTAAAGTACCTACACTAAGTAGATACTCCCACATTTCAAAGTTATGTTTAATTTCCATACAATAGCGTTAGCTGGTAGTAAGAAAAGAAAGAAAGAAAAATAAGTTTATTTGTCACAGAAACACGTGCATAAACAAAAATATATAAGTAATAAGTTCGAGCAGAACAAGAAAATAAAAACAATAGGTAGATTTAAATTCACGAACTCAAAACAGAAATAGTCGGCAGCTGCTGGCACGTCATGACTGTGACAAGAAGGCTACCACTCAGCATGATGCTGTGCTATGGGGACCCACAGCACAGCGCTGATTTTCAGTGGTCACCCGAAAAAGACGTACGGAAACCAAGTCTGACATAAATAGGTAATAAAATAAAACAAATAGTACTTTTAATATAATGCTACTATACAACCAATAAATGAATAAATATGATTTAAACAACATACAAATAATTAAGTATCCGCAGGCATCACCGTGCGTGCATAAAACATGTACCCACCCATAACACAATTATCATTATACCTACAAGAATATTCAGTGTTTCGTCTCGCTCCCACCATCACCTTCGCGTCGCGCGCTTAGCGTTCTTTCAGACTTTTTTTCTTATTGCTCGGTACCTATGAGTCGTAGCGTGATGTTACATAGCCTATAACATCCCTCGAGAATTGGGCTCGCAATGCAAAAAGATTGTTTTAAATCCAACTGGAAGTTCCGGAGATTATCCCCTACATACAAACAAACAAACAAGTTTTACCTCTTTGTAATATTAGTCTAGAAGTATAGATAATATCTACTGACATCGTTAGTTCTAAACCCTGTTACCATACACCAGACATCGTGTTATTTGACCGATTTAATTGCACCTGAGTAATGATGAGGTATTCTCTTGGTTCGTACTTTGTACCACACTGCTGTGCATTATTTATGTCCATTTCGTTATATTCTCAATGTGTATCTCCGTAGATCCATAAATACACTGGAGTACGTACTCCAGTGTCTTAGAGTAGGTACTTTATGCGATATTATAAATACATAATGCAGTAGTACGTTGTTGTAGTAATATGAAGTTATTAAACAGCAGGTGTTTGTAATTGACCACGCAGTCATAAGTGTATCTTTATGATTTGTCCTTAACTAATCCTTAACCTTACCTTAGATTAGGTTCTTGAGGGACAAGGTTTTGGAAAAAAAACGCATTTATAATAATAACCGTCCGTTACTCCGTCATTTACTTTAACACCACTCATACCGACAGTGAACACCAAATTTTTGGAAAGCTAATTATCTACATAGGATATTTGTAAAAAAATAAACAGCATATTTCTAAAGTACATAATTATTAGTTTCTGAGAAACTGGTCGTCTAGTTACTAGGCAACCGCAGTTTCATAATCATAGAGAATTTATAGCCGATGAAGTGGCAAGTCTTTCGTCATACATCTAGGTACTCATTTACTCAAGCTGTAATAAATATTTATCTTTAGTAGGTAAATAAGGAAAATGCGAATCATTTGAAAGCCACTGAGTCTGAATGAAAAATAGGTATACAGGGTCCTAATTATGAAGCTGCGCCCCGCGGTTTCACCCGCATAATCCTCGATCCCGTGGGAATATCGAGATAAAAAGTACCCTATGTCCCAATCCACATCATGGTCTACCCATGTGCCAAATTTCGTCCAAATCCGTTCAGCCGATTTAGCGTGAAAGCGTAACAAACAAACAAATAATCAAACAAACGCACTTTCGCATTTATAATATTATAGTTAGGATTAATGCCATCATGATTCCGTTGCGAAAAAGGGATGGGGCATGTATATCTCCGTCTCTCTCTGGCACTGGAAAAATGATAGCATTAATTCTTCATAATTATGGCCCCTGTACCTACGTGTAAGTATAATGATTATAGACACACAGGTACAAAGTTTGAGTTGGTTTTGTATGCGCATGTACGGTAGTGCTCTGCGACTGATACGACTATAAGTTTAGTCAAGTGTGCTATTTAAACATAATATAATTTAGTTTACTCAAATACATAGATAGGTAGTCATATTGATTTTAAGAGTTATTAGATAAGAAAGATCAAAGATCAGCACGTGTCTTGGCTTAGGACAGTGGTCGGGAAACCGCGGCTCGCGAGCCGCATGCGATGCTTTGGCCTATAGTACTATAGTATACAGTGCGGCTGTGAACAAATGTCGATCAGCGCGAGCGTAGATGTTATACGCGCGGGGTCAGGGTTATGTCAAGTTTTATTCAAAACTCAAACTATATTTCTAAGATTTTTTTCCGAAGTATTTTCACAAAAAAATAACAGGACATCAAAGATTACTCATGTTTTCCAAGGTTTACCTACTTGTTAATAAGTAAGATGCCTTTATCATAATTATTATCAGCCGATATGAAGATGATGAAGGCATCCTATTCAGTCCTACTTCTTTAGGAAGCGTTGTGGAGTGAAAGAGGATGGGAGTTTTAAGAATTATCAAAACTGTGTTGTAAAGTATTATATTATTTTAATTATTGTGAACGTGAGACTACCTATGTGGAATTTTTTTCTTTATCAGTTAGTTTTTATGATGGTCAGTTTGAGTATTTTATCCTGCCTACCCTTATGTCCTTTCTTTGGTATTTTTCGTCGAGTAGAGTTGAGATCCGCGATTACTGACGAATGCTTACACTGACTGGACAGGTCCACTCAAATCTGTGTGGTTCTTTCCTCAAAAGGCTATTTCAGACACTTAATCTACATGGCCCTCATAATAATATGGCTTGACCAAGATTATGTCTGGACTTTAAAAGAGACTGTGACCTCTGAGTTTATTTCGGCCTTTCTTCTCAGAGTAGTCAGATAGGAAACGCCGAAATCATCTAGCAAATTTTTAACATATTTTTTAATATGGGTGTAAAAGTGATTCCAATATCCTATTTACAGAATAAACAATATCATTTCAATTCATAGTTTGGACACACAGAAAGGATTGGCTCTCATAAGAAATATTAGTTGTATTGATACCTGGCTCTATTGACTTATGAGTTTGCCGACCACTGGCTTCGGACGATCAGAATTCACACTCTAATGAATTATCAGAATACGCTTTCCAACTACCTACAAACATAAAAAAAATATATACCAAAACACCGATAAAACCGCTACGTGTCGCTAAGAACGAAAACGTGCGACATCCACCATCAACCGACGCTGGGCACGCGTGATGGATATGATACTGTCCACTCCCTCTCACAGAGCGGAGACGGTAGTTCCAGCAGTAAACTCAATATAAGCTGATTATGTATTAGGATTAGGAATGACTGCCTCTTTGGTCTAGTCTAGTGGTCGCAAGCGCTACTGCTGAGCATAAGGTCCTGGGTTCGATTCCCGGGTCGGGCAAAGTGTTATTAGGTTTTTCTATCTGGAATTTCTCAGTAGCAGCCCGGAGTTTGGATTTGTGCCCGGTTGATGGCAATAGGCTCGACCCCTATTACATGAGACTTTAACATAACTGGCGAAATGTGGGTGTACCTGCTACAGGTACACCTCTGCCAAACCCTTTGGGGAAACAAGGCGTGATGTTATGTTATGTATTAGGAAATATTAATTTGTCCCCCACAACAAAAAAGCCCTAACATAATAACCTTAACGGTAACCCATTTTTTTTTACAGAGATCCCTTGCATCGACAAACTTCAGAAGTCTCTCGTGATGGGCTCCACTAAGAACAAGGGTGAGATCCTTTACCCCGGTGACGTCAAAATCAAGGTCGCAGAACCCAAGGGTTTGAACGCTCTCCACTTCGAAGAGGTCATATACAAAACCCTAGTGTATGACAAGAAGGAAGACGAACCACTTAACCTAGGAGACTTCTGCTAACTATGCTCAAAGTACATAAGAATAACCAATAATTCTAACATAACATATCATTGTATTTAAGTTTCTCTCTTCGAACATATGAGACATAGATCTAAACTACCCAGTATGTAAAGGGTTTTCTTACGAACTTCTCAAGAAACAAATGTATTTTTAAGCAAATTATTTTATCTAGTAAATAACCATGAGATAACACAGGGAATAGACCGTAACTACGAGTATATCGTCACCACTGTGTTCAAAGTTATAATATTAACTTCCAAACGATATCGTCGCAAGCACAATGACAGCATAATCCTAACGAATTTATATAACGTCTCAAAGTGTAAATTATGTGAATAGATCATAGACTTTAAGTTTAGCTTATGATAACATGGATTAAAACCCCTAATCCCTAAATAGTTCATACATATTACAACTATTTTTCTTTATACCAGATTTATTAAAGTTTTACTATTACGAGCTGCCTTTTATTTACATTTACGTGGCTGACTTTGAGATGTATGGACAAGTATATACCTACCTACGCAATGAAAAATACTCGCTTTGACGTCAACACCCATTCATAAAGTTATTATTGACTCTTTGACTGTTATGTCTGTAGCGCAAAGTTCCTCTGGCGTAAACGGGCTGCTTTTGCACACAACCCACAGGTTATGTTTATAGCTATTTAAAAATCACTACACGGATGTGTGTAACATATATTTCTTGTCATGTCGCGGTGCGGTCTAGGTACGTCGTCTGATCCCTAGATGCGCTGGCGCAGGTTATGCAGTTCGGTGCGACACCTTCGCACTCGCGTATCCGGCTGCGGTGCGAGGAGATATTCCCTGACGCGTTTTATTAGCAAGTCTGTTTTATTTTTATAGACGGTCAGCAGGCGGGCAGTGGTTCAGCGGTGTGTGGTGTAATAGAACATAAGTGGCGCAGCGGCGCGCGCGCTGCGTTGGCGCCGTGCCCGGCCGCCGCCAGTCCCCGGCGCGCCGGCCCGCCCGCCGCCTGCCGCCACCGCACACGAGCCGACTCCTGTCGATTGCGTATTACATGACCGAAGCTGCTCACGAGCGAGCTACTCCACGAACGCGATCCTTTACAAACCTAACTACCACGGAGCTTGCGCCGCGAGGCGTTCGCAGAAAATACTTCTACTTATAAAATCGCGTTTGTGTTTACGCGCCTAGAAAGTCTGAGAATTAGTAGCGAGTTCAGAGCAGCCGATTTAGGTCGCCCGGTTCAGTGCTAGCAGCGAGATATTTTTATTGCCACTGTTGGGTGCAGACGTACGAGCGCCTGAACACGTTGCTGGTTAAATAAATTATTATTTATAGAGTAAAATCGTAAAGTTCATTCCATAAACATTTGCGTGTGTATGTGGTTATTCCTAGTTCCCGCGGGTGTGATGCTGTGTTACGAGTGGTGGCATTGACTGCGTGTGAGAGGAGGAATGTGACGGAACTGTTTTCGTTAGCGGCATTTAGGTGAAATCTTTGACATTTGTAAAGTGCATTTGTGTGTGTTAGTGTGAGAATGCATCACTTGTACCCTTTGGCGAAGGGCGACCCGCTGTGCCCGCTGGGGTTCCACCCGCAGGTGCGATGGCCCACGCGCTGCAAGCGTTGCTTCCGCGACTACAAGGAGCACGGCGGCGTGCGCAAGAAGGAGGACGACTTCACGGTGTCCACGCCCAGCCTCTCCTCTTGGAACACACCGTCGTCACGGTCAGTGTGCCACCTATCTTACCAAAACCCTGTAATATTTAGTATTAGGTATAACTGTCCTGTCAGATACTACCGCCGAAACCGAACCGAACATCATCGTATACCCAAATTGACGGAAGTGTCAAAGGAAATTTAAATTATATTGTAATGAATAGTACCCAAAAGGGATATTGTTATCCAGTTTCCACATAACCTGCGCACACCGGAAGTCAATAATTTAACCCGTAAGTGCTAGTGGGTGGAAATGAATGAAGCGGTACTAGACTGCTACAAGGAACATCCGTGGTGTTGCCACACTTGGCCAAAAGTTTAATTATCGTAATAAGTTCTGGTTATCACAGAGGGCGATGCCATCTTTTTCATATTTTCCCAGGCCTAAAGTCAGTGGCCATAAAGAAGATTTTGATAAAGACCCACTAGCAAATCCAACAAACATGCCTTAAAATCTCTCTGTAGTGATATCGTTGGGTAGGTATAGAACATTGACCTAACATCAACAGACAATGTAGGTATCTAGGTACCTAATAGTTATTAGTTCAGTTAGCAGTAGTTAACGTATTGGACGTGTGAAACATAGCATCACTTAGCTGATGTTACTTAATAAGATGAATAACCGCTTACTTAATGATAAAGTAGGTACAAATAAAATAACCTACAAATAAAAAAGTCTCGATTCGAAAAAGGTAACTTTTCGAATCGAGACTTTTTTTTATTTGTAGGTTAGTAGTAGTTGACAGGTAGGTTTGGCCGAAATCAGAAGCCTGCCCCCCAAAAAAAAAATCTGCTCAATTTTTTTTTTGTCGAACTTATGAAGCAATGGACTAGCAATCTTTTTTCAATTGGTTTCAATTTAAAATTGATCGTGCATTACGTAATTAGGCTGCTGGTAGAGGAACCTAGAAAGTAAATCTTACGATCGATGTTTAACTTTGTCATGAAAATAGGTTAATGACTTAATGAGAGCAAAAAACACTTCTGTAGGTTACTTACCCACTTGAAAGCTTGCATGATTACCTAGCCGATGTTCTGACTTAGTTTTCCTGGCTAATTAGTTACCAGAAAGTTAGTCGATTGATCGATTCGATGGATGGAAATAAAACTCTGCTTTATGTGCCAGAATTAACTCCTCGCAAAGCCACCACACTATCCCTTATAATTCGTGAACCACAGACAAATTCTGATATTCTTGCCTATAAGCGATATTTCTTCCGTTCCATCAAACTTTTTATCTGAGGGTGGGTAAATTTTTATCTAATCATAGCATATTATGCTATGATTATGTTTGGAAGGATTTGTATGTATGCTATATCATAATCATCCTATTATGTTCCCACTGTTGGAACACAGGCCTCCTCGCTGTGAGAGGGAGTGGGCCATAATCCACCACGCGGGCCCAGTGCGGGTTGGCAGATGTCTGTCTTCGAATTTTTGGTTCTAGGACATGTCGGTTTCCTCACGATGTTTTCTTTCACCGTTTTGAGAGAAGTGATGAAATAATTTACACAAAGTAAAGTGCCTGCTGTTCGATTCGAACCTACAACTCATAAGTCGCGGCCGTTACCACTGGGCCACCAATGCTCTCAGACATAATCAATATACTCTAAAGTTTAAAGTATCTTTCTATGGTGCTAAAATCTTGTAACATGTGTATCTCAAGATAATTTCAAGTTATGCTCACTTTAGAGCGAATGCACGCTCGTAATTTCCGCTTTGTTATTTTACTGCCCACTAATTTTATGGCGGCTATTTGATTGCCTTATAGCAATTTGTCGAATAATGTCCATAGGTACTTGTATTGGTAAGAAATAAAATTTAAGTACTTAATATGCAAGTTGCACTTCATCTGATTTATTGCTATCCAATTAGTATTCGTATAGGTAATGGTCAGCCAGAAAGAGTGTCACGGAACATGAGGTAACCATGACCTATAACAAGTATAGTTTTGGCCGATCTACATTACTACCTGTCCCTAGTTGATTCTTTCTAATATTTAACAAAAAAAGATGGCACAATTCCAAATTCCTAAGCGTTTTTGTGGATTGTTTGTACTGCGCCCGGTTGCTGAAGTTTGACGCATGCCGCCTTCGTGTGTACGTACATTCTGTCACTATACATACATCTAGTATACGCACAGTTTATAATCAAATCATCAGTTGTAATGTATGGTTACTAACTACACAAATCACTCCAGTATAATCTTATTGTGGCAAAGTGCAACGAAAAGGATGTTGTGAGTCCGCACTCAATATCAATAGGATGATTCATAAGTCCATAACTGCTAAAAGCTTTCATTTTGATCTCTATAAGAGCTGTTAGCCGTGCCGGTTCATGTAGGAAGATACTACCTACTACTAACGTATAATTCAGAATGAAGTTTAGAAGTCGTAAATAATACAGAATAGGACATAAAATCATAAATATTTAGACTGAATCAAAAAGATTTATCATGCACGTCTGCCTACATGCTCTAAACACAGTGCTTAGTTTGTCAACATTTACAAACAAAATAGGAATTGTGTATCAAATAAACAGCTCTTTGATATTCATGTAAAGCGTTTACTTGGCTCAGTTTTGGAGATCAAACGCGAGTAATCACATCTATCATTTTCACACAACTTCGATCGTTTTAGAATTAACCATCAGGCAGATACCTATACAGTACGACACAACTTAGATGTAGCATCGGCAAAATTAGTAAAACCGATCACCATACGAACTGAGTGCGCCTTCAAAATCACCAATCTGTATTACTGCTTTAGGTGAAAATTATCTTTCGAAAACGCAATTAGCCAAATGCATTCGTGAAATTGAAATGAATGAATGAAAATTTTCAAATCTATGCTACATCTAAGTTGTGTCGTACTGTACCCAAGTTGAAAGCAAAATAAAATATACACCCCAGCATCAGAATCTGTGAGCAAGTAAAGGATAGCGTAATTTTCCTACCTTTGTACGTACGTCAATCAGGACTGACGCAAGAAGTATTGGAAAGTGAAGGTTTTTTTTTTAATTTTCGGTACCTAGGTAAGTAGTCCAAAAATGTTATAGACTGAGGTAGGTAGGTTTTAGGTAGAAAAGGTGGTCGTAGGTAAGGTATTGTCAAACATAAAATCTCGTCAGCACAACGGCACAGGCCATGCATTAAAACATTTTTGCTGCACACTTGATGAGACACTTGTCGGCACGATTTTGTTGATTATGTTGGGCTCATCATCATCATGTCTCCACTAGAGAATAAGAAGAAGTATTTTTTGTTTGTGTTACAATAATTTACTCTGTCGTACACAGAAGTCGCGATGAAGACAATGGCGTGGAAGTGGAGAAGGTGGGGCGAGGCTGGGCGTCCAGTACCAACCTCAGCACAATCGACCCTGCCAAGAAAGACGCCTTCTCCACAGGTAAGCTATTTCTCTCCTTTACCTTCTAATATTAAACTAGCTTTTGCCTGAGGCTTCGCCCGCATGGCATGGAGGCCGGAAATTAGCACACGGAAATATACTACCAGAATTAAAAAGGATCCTATATTCTAACCCAGGTCATGTCATCTACGCGTGTGCCAAATTTCATCCAAATACGTTGAGCCTTTAAGGCTTGAAAAGGCCTAACAGACAGACAGGCAGAATTACTTTCGCATTTATAATATTAGTCTGGAAGTATGGACGGATTAGAATGGATGTATTTATAACACTAAGGCCCACTTGCGCGTTAATGGGTTACTTTAATATCTTAGAGATAGCAGCTAATTCAGAGTTAATCCAAAGAGAATTTGGATTAACCCTAAGTTAGGTGTTACCTCCGAGTTAGCTGTTACCGCGCAAGTGGGCCTAGCCAACATTGATTTCTTGTCAAATCTTGACTAATCTATTGCTACCCTCCCTATCTAAAGTCGAACAAATAGATAAAAATATCGAATGTGTCTGCTTACCTGTAGAAGAACTCATTCTTAAGAAAGTGAACGTTTTACGTTACAAGAACAGAACATATTTTATCTAATAGGTATGATTACCACTGTAATCAAACAAAGTTTGCTTGCAGTTTCATACCGCATAACATAGCTACAAATTATTAGAATCAAGCACTAAATAACACACATAATAATAGGAGCAGGGTAAATTACTATTGTACAACGCTAGCGCATCTAATAACATTGATGATAGATGACCTATTCGAGCACCTAGATAATAGGCGGGTTACGTGGTCGTTATATATTTTTCCTGTTTATAACACACACCGGTAACAAATCTAGAGGGCTAACACATACCTACTGCATTTAATAAGATCTAAACCTGTAAGCTGTTAATAGAGGTGCCCACCGGAATCTGCTATTCTTCCCCGCCGCGAGCTCGTGGCTAAGTAATAACAGCCGCACCGGTCGATCTATCAGGTTAAGCTATGGGCGTTGGTCCGTGGACTTTACATACCGAATCTTTACGTGTCTCGGAAAGCACGTTAAGCCGTTGGCCCCGGCTGTCATTCGTGGATATTTGATAGACCTCCAGGTCCTCAGAAGACTGAAAGTCTGACAACCAGTCTTACCAAAGCGTATTGTATTACCCAGTTACTGGGTTTCTGGAGGTCAGATAGGCAGTCGCTCCACGTGAAATACTGGTATTCAGCTGCATCCGGTTGGACTGGAAGCCGACCCCAACATAGTTGGGAAAAGGCTAGGGTAGATTGATATAGTCTTACATAGAACCTGGTCCATATTCCCTAGCTTTTATTACCTAACAACCAACATCTTATCTTCAACTATAATAAAATCAAATGCGCACATAGAATGTCCGTCTGCTGACCTTCTCCTTTGTTCATTAATACCTACAACAAGAAAATATCAATCCAGACACATCTGCGAGCGCGAGCCAAGACCATAATGCTACACCTGTATTAGTCATACATTGTGGATCCTAATTTAAACGTCTCACGCCCACATGCGCATTTTGATAGTTGCTATCTAATTTAACCATTTACTTAACATACATGTGAGAAATTTCACCATTATAATTATGTGAATGTTACGTTTGATACACTACCACGCTTTTACTGCTGAACTAATTTGCATGTAACTTCGCGTTAGGGTAGAATGTGACCTGGATTAAAATATAGGGTACTTTAATCAGCTTTAATCCAATTGCATCGCATCGTTTCAAGTTACAATATCCAAAGATTGAAGAAAATTAGGGATTGTAAAACATGTATCAATGTAGACGTACACGTACGTGTGTGTACTTAGAACAATTAATTTAATAATCAGTATAGTTTTGGCAATCTGGATCGTGCTATATGACTTATTTATTTACTATCTTTCATCCAGCATCTAATAAGCCAGTATTTCAGACGATTAATATTTTTGCTCCCACATCCATCAAATAACAGTGTATTGGATGCTATAAAACTACTTTTATTAGAACAGATAGCAATAAAGTCAGAATATTTTTATTAACGACGATCTTTTAAATTATTAGCGTGTTTATTACCCAAATTCGTTACATTTCACATTCTGAATGTCAAGGAATTATAATTTTAGATATTGATGTTGTGTGTGTTGTCCATTTGTTTCTCTGTTAGATAGACACACCACACACTAACACATTCTGTTTCGCAGCTTTCAAGCAAAAATATATTTTACATATTGAGAATGTGCGGACTGCGGATACCCATCTACATACTTACACTAGTTTCAAAAGTCATTTATATTTAAGAACACCAAAAATTATCGTTTTGCTTTCCTTAAAAATATTATTGAACACTCTAATAATTATAATGCTTGCGCCTCTTTTTGTGAACCTCAAATAGTTCCTATTTTGCGACATACTTCTAACCCAACCTAGCCCATTTGGTCGGATTGCCCTAGCTTAGACACTGCGACCAATTTGACTCGAGTGTGGTTGGTCACAGTTCCAACCTAACCTTGCCCGTTTGGTCGGGGTACCCTAACTTATTTACTGCAACCAAAGCAACTAAGAGAAAAGACCAGTAAATTAGAAAGACACTAATTTATTTAAAAAAACCCAATTGTTTTTAAGAGGTTCAATAATTTAAAGAAGCGTACATCATTAAAAGGTCTATATACATTTTTAGAAGACCAGTTACATAATTCCCCTTTCAAAGACTTGTAATAGGTACCTACACCGATTCTAATAAAAGCTGACCTTTCAAATAAGGCATGTTTTAAACGCAAGATGATTTGAAAGTTGAAGACGAAAGATGGATATGAAAGCGCACAAGTGAGGACACACCCAATGGGCGTCGTCAAGGGGATTCCTAGAGATTCAAAACCATTTAGTCAAAAATACAAGACATTATAATGTGAAGAAACTACAATATCTATAAAGCCAATTTTGTTTATTTGGACGACTTTTATTTCGGTTTTTTAAAGTTCCATATCCCGGAGTCCGGGGACGTAATATTCGTATCGATGTGTGCTCTAAAATTCTGAATAGTTTTGGGGAAAACGACCGGAAGGTTCGTTTCCAATCCATAAATTGAAAATGGAAATTATTATTTTTCTCAGTTCCTATCGGGACTACCGAGTTAAACATCAAATTTAAATGTCCACCAGCGTCGATTTTGGCCCCAATCTGCACCGTACAGATAAAGACTACAAGAAGTGTAAAGCTTCATGTGCTCTTGACTCTTGACAGTACCTACAAATAATACTTTTCCCATCCTTCATATATTAACTTGCCCCCCCCTGGGCCTTAGGCTGGCGACGCCCTTTGACACACCTATTGAGATGCACCATCCCGAAGTAAATATCAAAATTTCTGCACGTTACAAGAACTGATAAGGCGAAACCGTAGGCAAATTCAGGGCCGACTCAATTTAGATTCCCATCGACATGCTAAGAAGAAGAAATCAAAATGATCTGATCTATTAGACCCATCCTTCATGTCCAGGGTTCACGAGAATCAGTGCATCGTGGACGTCGACGCCGGACCTGGGGGCCAACGAGTCCGAGAGCACGAACGCTGTCACCGTCAGTCTGAAGCTGCCCAAGAGAAGACTCACAGGGCCACTACCATCTCTAGATACGGGGCAGAATCATACTACAGGTATACATAATCTTGCTTCCCCAGCAAGCAAGTTTGTTGCGCCGCTTCTTCATCCCTAGGAAGTGGTGAAGGTCGGGCGTTTTGGGGGACTGTCTTATTTGACTTTGAAATAAAAGTGCTGATTCTTAACCTAACTTGAATGAACGACTCTTGTTTTTTATTTAAATTCACTCGATAATGTTCCCACTCCTAGGTTGCGCTCTCTGTGTTAGTTTATTGTAGACTTGTAGTTTATTAGTTCCGCTACCTGCGCAGGTTACGCATACCCCCAAATTACGCCAGTTCTGTTATAGGAAGCGAGCTTATATCATAAACCAGCACTGCTGAGCTGATTTCGCTTTACTCTGCTTTTGTGTAACCTAATAACATTTTTTCTCGATCCGGGGAACCAAGCTCGACTAATCAGTCGTACCTACTACACCAAAAAAAAAATACATTTGGGATTATTCCGAAATATTCACTACAGTATCACTAATTAGTAATTAGTAAATATGAATGATTTGTTTATTCTATCACAGATACGGTGACGTTGCGACGCCCGTCGCCATCACCTCCGCCGTCGACTGCGCCGGTGCAGGCACCAATTACTATAAGCAAGAACGACTCGCTAGCTGAACGCGTGCGAAAGGTCATAAATCATAATTATCTTTACTGCTTTGAATCCTAGGATACTTTTACTATAAGTTTGCTAGATACAATTCAGTAACAAGGCAAACTTGTCAGTCAAAGTCATTTTCACGGTTTTCCTACTACCTCTGCGCACGCGCAATCGTCTTGGAACGTTTCCTAACCTTGACCTATTTACATGTAGAAGAAAACAGGTTATCATATTGTAGCTTAATTATTGCATTAATAATTATCTAACAAGAAACATCTACAAGAAAAACATGCTTATAACGCTGCAAATATTTATCGCGTAAGCACCAACAGTACGGCTGAATTTTGCAACAACAGATTTCCTCTACAAATATTTATAAAGTTCGACTAGTTTAAAAATGTACTGCCCAAATAACACAATTGTCTTCACCTTGGGTTCATAGACGTGTGAAGTACAAGTGGGTCAGCGGTAGAACCGTCTGATCGTTACCGCTGCCCGTAGCTTTCAACCCGAACTGTTCGCGATGCGCTGCCTAAAATAAACATAAAAGGTCACCATGAAAAGTTAGTGCTTGGCAATGCGCTAGCTTTATAATTAATTGAGGAAATGACCTATTATTTGTTTTCGCTTCTTCAAAATATAGCTTTCTAGTATTGAAAAAAAGTTACAGCGAATGCTAATATTTATTACCGATTTTAACGTAAATTATCAAGGCGGAAAGTTTTATCTGCTTGACGTAGGTATTCCCAGAAAAGACGGAACTTATCTAAAAATATAATTTCCCATAGTATTTATTTACCTACTCTAATTTAAAATTATCCAGCACTAAAAATATCCACCGGTTAATATTTCCAGATGAATTTAATAAAATCTCAGAATAGTTTTGAAAAGGAATCCAGTATAGAAAAAGAAAGAGAAAAGGAAAGAGAAAGACGAAGTTTATCCAGAAGTAAAGAAGTACATCAAGAAGAGAAGCCTGCGCGGCATAAAGAAGACAGCCACAGAAGTTTAACCAAAGACGACGTCAACTTTATGATGCAGGTGACTAATTAACATATACAGCAGTTATTTATTTGGCTAAATCTCCTCTAAGTTAGGATTTAGGGCTTGAGAACAGTGCTTACTAATTCTTAAGTCTGAAACTAGAGAATTCCAAGACTAATAAATTCAAAAGAACCGCTATGACGACGAAAGTTAACTCTTCGAAACAAAATGTAGTCTTGAAAGTTTTACAATGAGCATTCTATTTGACTTGTTCAGGTGAAGAGCTCTCGCAACTCATCATCGAGCTCGAAGCCTCCCGCCCGAGGCGGACCCTCGCGAGATAAGGAGGAGTCAGACGACGACACCAGCACCGCGGGCACTGTCACCACGGAGACCACGCTCATCGACGTCAACGTGAAGGAGTATCAGGTGAGAGAGGACTTAGTATCCTTTATATGGATAAAAGAAAAATAAAGATCAGTTTTATCACCAACTAGCTTCCGACCGCGGCTTCACCCGCGTGTTATGTCGATAAAAAGTAGCCTATGTCCTTCCCCAGGGCTCAAAGTATACTCATACCAAATTTCATCAAAATCGGTTCAGCCGTTTAGCCGTGAAAGCGTAACAAACATACAAAAAACAAATCTTTTATCTTTTTATAATACTAGCTACAGCCCGCGACTTCATTCGCGTGGAAGTCGATAAAATACGGCGCATGTTACTCAGTGATAATGTAGGTTTGTATAGGTGAAAATCGGTTAAGAATTTTTTGAGTTTGTCCATTACAAACAAACATACAAAAAAGCTAATATAATATACATAAGTTTAGATTTAGATTAGTTTATTTAGATTTTTACTGCTAAGTAGTTTTTGCTTTATTCCGAATTAAAGAGTTTGGGAGCTGATGTAGTTGTGCTAGCTGGTAATGCAGATGTTCTTTATAGGGGTCTATATCTTGTTGGTGTTGATCACTTATAATCACGTGCACCGCCTGCTTGTTTGCCACCCAGTACCATCAGAAAAGCTATTAGGTTCCTTTTGAACGAGATATATGTCGTAGTCCAACTTTGTTCTCTTCGGAAGTGTAAAATCAGTAAAAGTCTTCAATTTCTGCAGCTGTTTGAGGAGTTTTGCCAATACATTACGTGCACTGATTCTATTAATACTTTAGCCCTATCCTGATGTGGCTTCATGTGTACGTTGTTAAAACAGACGTAAACATTACAGCTATCTTTATTACCACGCACCTGCATTGCGAAACTTCAAGGTCCTATATATATTGTAGTTTATAATGCAAACGGAAATTATGTAATTTCAGGAACAAATAGAGAGCTACAAACAAGAAATGGACACGCTCAGGAAACGCTGTGAAAGGGTCGAGAAAGAAAAGAGCGACATTTTATTGCGAAGGTTGGCGAACATTGACTCAGTAAATAAATACAGTTCGGGGCGGTCCTCAGAAGTGCTGAAACTGCAGCAGAAGGTGAATGAGCTGTCAACACAGAATGAAGACCTGAAGGACGAGAAGAAACATCTCGCGTTGAGAGTTCGAGAGGTTGAGAGTGAACTTGAGGTGAGTATACAAAACTTCGTCCCAGACATGGCCCTGCATTGTTAGACTCACATAATATCTATAAAAAAATCTAAACAATATTATGCTATTAATTTATACGTGCAAATTACAAAAAAACCTATGAAAATTTTAATTTCGCGGTCTACCCTGGCGCTTCCGCTTTAAATGAACCCTTTTCTATTTCTCCTTCCAGTCTCGCCCCTCAGTAGAAGCCCAAACCCGTCAGATAGAACAGCTTCGCGCGAAGCTGCTGGCTGCGGAGACGTTGTGCGAGGAGCTGATGGACGAGAACGAAGACATGAAGAAGGAGCTGCGTGACCTCGAAGAGGAGATCGAGGAGATGCAGGATAACTTCAGGTAGGATGACAGTACATGTGTTACGTAGGAGCTTTGGCCGGTGACTGAAAAGGTGTTTGGGAATCGGTTGATATGATATGAGCATTTGAAGAGTTGGAAGACTAAATAAACGATGGATAAACTCTGTGAAAGATGATATGGCTAGAAAGGAAAGGGCTAAACTGGAAGCAAACTCCAAACTAAGTAGTTTGAAAAAGGTTAGGTGAATGAGAACGTTTAGGACAGGGACGAAGCTCTAAGAAACTGAACTTTTTTTTAACTCGATGTGTCTTACTCTTTTACACGAAGGGTTTCATACCATATTAAGGCTACCTGTCCGCTGGAGCGGAGCGGAGATGTGAGAATATTAACCAATAGAATCTTGACTTAGGATCACTGATCTAAACTCAGGGGCGGAGTCAAGATTCTATTGGTTAATACTGGCACATCTCCGCTCCTCTTTTCTCCTCTCCGCTCCAGTGGACAGGCAGCCTAAGATCGAGCAAAAAACGCCAAAAAAAAACGTTTCTTAGAGTTTATTTATTAACTTTATTTCATTTTTATTATTTGTTGCTATAGCAGCAATAGAAATAAACAATCTGTGAAAATTTGAAATGCCTACCTTATACGGTTCATGAAATACAGCCCGCTGACAGACAGACGGACGGACGGATAGTGGAGGCTTAGTTAATAGGGTTCCGTTTAGCACCCTTCGGGTACAGAACCCTAAAAAGCCAAGTGAATTAAGACTACGTAGATGCTTATCACATACTTAGAATTGTATGGGAAACTAGCTGCGCCCCGCAGTTTCACCCGCATAAGGCTGCCTGTCCACTGGAGCGGAGCGGAGAGGAGAGGAGCGGTGATGTGCCAATATTAACCAATAGAATCTAAACTCCGCTCCAGAGGTGCGATTCTATTGGCACATCTCCGCTCCTATCCTCTCCGCTCCGCTTCAGTGGACAGGCAGCCTAAGACTCGATCCCATGGGAATATCGGGATAAAAAGTATTCTATCTCCTTTTCCAGGTCATGGTCTACCCATGTCCCAAATTTCATCCGAATCCGTTCAGCCGTTTTAGCGTGAAAGTGTAACAAACAAACAAACTCACTTTCGGATTTATAATAACTAGTTAGAAATGTAATAAAACGATGAACTGTGTCGGGCCTCTTCAGCATGTAACCCTTTCCGCCTTGTGATAAAACGTGGGTTAACTTTTAACAAGCTACGCGAATCAGTTATTTTTAGACGCAACCACGCAGATGTCGTATGACTAATTTATGAAAGCAAAAATACTTTCGCAGTCTGCTTGTCTAACGTAAGCATTCATAAAAGTATTATGTATTATCAATAAATATTATGTTATTAATGCAATATTATTGGTTCGACGTATTAACAAAAACTGAGTTCATTGTGCCAATGAGTTGTAGCCAAAATAGTTTTGGCTGATAGTGCGCACATCACTCAAATTTAACCTTGGAGAGTTTTTCAAGTCCATAAATTAATAAAGATAGGACTACTCATTGATTTATTGTTAGGATGCACGCAAATGAAATTAAATCAAGTCTTTTTATTGTGGGCATAGGTTATACAGACAGATATTAGATAAATTACAGTTCCAATATGTCCTGCCTAATAGGCATACAATAATTATGTCATATTATGGATAGGGATCCGTGCCTAGGGTTGAACCTTATGTGGTTAATTAATAAATGCCTAATAATTACAAAGATTGTGCTTTAAAATTATGAGTCAAAACTCAAGGTAGTTCCGCCAAAAAGAGTAGTAAAAGAGTAGGTAGTTCTTGTACATTATAACATCAAATAAAATGTCGACGCAGTACAAACTGAGAGAGTACTATATTACACATTTTGTTCAATCTTTTTGGGATGGGTCAAACTGACGCAGGAGCGTAAAGACTGCCACGATCAAAGAGAGACCCCATGCCATATGCTAATACGCAGTAGGTGAATTCTGACTGTGAATTATGATACTGAACTAAAATCGCTGTTTCATGTTTCCAGGGAGGACCAAGCAGATGAATACTCGTCACTGAGAAGGGAGTTAGAGCAGACCATTAAAAATTGTAGAGTTTTATCGTTTAAGTTAAAAAAGACTGAAAGGAAAGCTGATCAGCTTGAACAGGAGAAAGCTGAACACGAGAAGAAACTTTTAGAGGTAATACAACTTAAAGCCATAAAAGTACTTATTTATTGCAACACAAAGTTATGCCGGACACTGTTTCAGCAATGTGTTTTCAAGTTGCTGGCAACACCGTGTTCCATTTTCATAGAAAACAAAAGATGCGCACCATTGTTTCTAGCAACATTATTTTGATGCTGTGCAACTGATGGTCAACACAATTTCCAATGAATACGGGACTTTGAAGAACTAGTAAATGTTAGCATAACATGTTGCAGAACATGTCAAAACAAATGTAAGGTTCAGAAACACAGAAACACAAAGTAAATTTATTACCGACATGTACGTCTATTCTCGGACGCAGTTCATGGTGATTATAAAATAACTAGTACCATAAATCGTAACTAGAACAATGTCAATAAATTACCTGTGTAAATATTTATCCGGCTTGCTGCCAGGTATCCAATTAAGTCATTTCTGTTTTGGTCGACCTTGCAACAGCAATCAATCATTTTGGATTATGATAGATGTTTGCTGGACATAGGGCTGGCTCAAGTTGCGCGAACATATCCGGATCTCCTTCATAAGAGACTGAATCAATACATCGTAGCCGTATCGTAACCGTAGAGTATTGTTTCAAATGTAGCAAAAATCCGTGAAGGTCGCAAGAATTTCTCCTGAAAGACACAGGAGCGGTCGTTGTGGGGATGCTTGCCCTATGTCCAGTATTACCCGTTTTCCGGCTGAACGATAATGATGACGCTGCAAAAAATTACGCTTATTGTGTTTACGCTAAAGACCTTTGGTTACAAGTTGTGTGAACGTAATTTAGTATTATCATAATCATCATTTCAAGCGAAAGACGTCCACTGCTGGACATAGGCCTCCCCCAAGCACCGCCACTTCGACCAGTTCTGTGCTTCCCGCATCCAGCGGATTCCTGCGGCCTTCAAGGTTCATTGGCCCACCTTGTAGGAGGCCTTCCAACGCTACGTTTTCCGGTAGAGGGTCGCCACTCCACAACCTTTCGGCCTCATTGGCCATCTGTTCTGCGAGCAATAATTTAGTATAATAAACAGGTTTCCGTGCTCTACGACGACGAGGAGCTCGTGGCTAAGTAATAACAAGCCGCACGGGTCGATCCCTCAGGTTAAGCTACGCTTGCCGGGGTTGGTCAGTGGATGGGTGACCATCTTTACATACCGAGACTCCTCCGTGCCTCGGAAACCACGTTAAGCCATTGGTCCCGGCTGTCATTCGTGGATCTTTGATAATCGTTACGAGTCGTCAAAAGTCCGAAAGTCTGACTCCAGTCTTATCAAGGGGTATCGTATTACCCAGTTTTTGGGTTGTGGAGGTCAGATAGGCTGTCGCTCCAAGTAAAATCCTGGTATTCAGCTGCATCCGATCAGACTGTAAGCGGACTCCAAGATAGTTGGGAAAAGGCTAGGAAGATTGATTGAAACTGGTTTTCGTGCCACGAGTTTTTTCACTGAAACTTACCCAAGCCGTTACATTTATCTATTCCAGATAGTTGGTGGGCAAGACGGCATGCAACGTGAGAACCGCATCAAAGACTTGGAACAAGAAGTGGCGCGCTCCACCGAGGTGGCGCTGCGCCTGCAGAGGGAGCTGGCGGAGGCCCACGCCAAGCTGTGCGCAGCCCCGGGGGCTCCGCCCGCCAGCGTTAAGAAGACCCAACTTAACGATGGGGTCAGTATTTTGTTAAGGATATAAAAAACTCTGGCGACATCTACGATCCTTACATATACTCCTTTTGCTTCGCCCTCGTTCTATTCTCTTTATATTTATTTTATTTATAAAACTAACGTAAGCATAAACTAATTCGAAAACGTCGGTGCTCCATGGACCAATTGAAATTTGACCAATTGGTCTATCGCGATCATGCCACCAATTTTTATAACCATTAGCTTTTACTGAGTTGATTTTCAGGTCACTGAAGTTTTTAACCAGGTAACCCTAGAATAGAATAGAATTGAATAATAATTTAATTGCTAAAAACTATCTACCTATTGTTACTATTATCCACTTTCCAGGAATTACTATGAAGATTACTAACAAAACCGCTTGGTTTACTTGCAAATTTTGTCTAACACAATAAATATGATGTGCTTTTATAGAAAGTATCGCGCTCGTCACTGACGCGCGGCGGCAGTCAAGAAGACCCGGCGCAGTTGCTAAGAGATCTGCAGGACTCGCTGGAGCGCGAGGCTGACCTTCGAGAACAACTGAGGAACGCTGAGGAAGAGGTACACACCAACCATTTACTAAACAACGTCGTCAGTAGTCTTGCTTTGATCTTTGATATTTCAACATAATGAATGTTCGCATTACCATTTCGAGAGATGGTGATTGAGATGGATTTCTTTGTGCAAACACGCTAGGCACCGCAAATAACTCGGTAATCTCCACACATGGCAGCATCAAATTTATGCTTAAATTATATGCTTCACCCAATTTTACAGTCGGCTTGGAATGCAGTAAACAAGTGCACAAATAGTTACAGTTTAACGATAACTCATCTCTTGTTAACAGTTAAATGTCATTACAACCACTTATTTCTCCGATCATTTAGTTCCACTAGAAAAACAACGCATTCATTAGGGCATTAGCTCTCGCCCGACAGATGCCAGCTGGCACGCCGCCAACACATGTCTGACTCAACACCGCGACACTCATATGTATTATTGTATATCACATTGTTATCCTCTATTAAGCCTATGTTGCTTGTTAGTCAAACCAATAAATAAGGAATATTGTGTTCAAACAGGCTAGTCGATATCGGCCCCGCGTCGTCGGCAGAAGGACTCGTCCACAACTCATTCCACAGTCTCCCCAATCAGATCCCAATTCACCTCAAACATCCATCAATGATAATGAAATGCTAGAACCAAATACGATCCAAAGGATACTTGAAATGCAACTCGCTTTAGAAAAGAGTTTGTCATCTCTAGACAGCAGTCCATCGTCCATTGGCGTTAGTCAGATCACTCAATCTCCACAAGATCTCATTATGAGTTACTCTGAGGGTTGTCAAACGGATACCATTTTAATGCATGATGTGATGACCGACACTAGAAAGATAACTCTTGATTCGATTGTACAAAGTACGATTGATATTTTAGAAATGTACACCCAAACGGAAGTAGCATTTATGAAAAATAAACATATGCAAACTGAATTCATGGGAACGAATAATTTTGTACAAACTGACAAACAGAAACTGAGAAATGCTAGTGTTCAGACAGCAGCTAAGCTTTACAATGATAAAGGCCTACAAGCTGTTAATTCTAAAGAGTATGTGGACGCTAGCACAGAAACTGTTCCAATCAACTATGGGAATAAAATACTTGACAAAGATGTACAAATGGATACCTTAGAAGTCAATGCAACATTCAGTAGAGATAAATCTGAAAGTCCTCCTCTCACCCCAGATAAAACACCTGAATCTCGCTCCCCCTACCCCTCGCCCTTCATATCAATGTTCAGTCCGTTGGCTGTAAGAATTTCCAACATAGGTACTTATAACCAGTTTTGTCAGTTTTAAATGTCGGTTTTCTTCATCCTGTATATTGTCCTTAACAGAATCCTGAACAGTTTTGGTTCTTACAGTAATTTAGATTAGATATTGAATAATTTTAACTAACGAATATTTACAGGCAAATAACTTACGTAAAACTGCGTCCCGGGTCGAGGACGACAATGAGTCCTTGCTTCTACAGCTGAAGAAAATGGCTACCAAAGCCAGAAGTACGTCAAAATACTTATATTGTGAAAAATCGATTGTGTTTTTCTAACATAACACCCTCTCCCGAACCACCGCACATCAGAACCCGGTTGTGATTCATCACGCTCATGTGTACTTGACTACTTGCGTAACCATTAACTCGTAACAGTCGTAACATATTACCTTTGTTCCTTGATGTTTACTAACATGCTTGTCAGTGTATTTGAATTACGCGGCGTATTGATGGTAGCCATTTTCTCCAGTCAGAATTAGACCTTGTTGAATCTTTTACAATGTTTGAGTTTATAAATGTATCCACCTCATTGTTCAACATCCGTGTCCGGAACAATGTCTCAGTACCATTAAATTTTACTAATTTTCATCAAAAACCTTTGCATAATATACTAAAATATTTATAGAGCTTTGTATTTTTGGAGCAACTCGATTACACTTTTTTATAAATAACGCAAAACAAATTATTTGTAGGTCGTAAGCTGTCACCAACACCTCCATCAAATAAACTCAGTATTGATATTAATGAAAAAGATGGAAAAACAGATGATGAAGATCCAGCAGAACTACGACTCTTACTTGAACTTAACGAACAGGTGCTCACACAATGTCCTTTAAAATATTCATCTCTATATTATGGCTTAGAACAAAACTCACTTCATAATTAAACCTTTCAGGAAGCATCAGTTTTACGGCGAAAAGTCGAAGAAATGGAACAGGACAAGGATTCCTTGAAAAAGCAAGTCAAAGAACTTACTGATAAAATCGCTAGTCAGCCCAAAACTAATTCAACAGTTACGCTTCGGCGAACAACTAACACTAAGACTAATAACTTAGCAGAAGAAAAAGTTAAAGTATGTAACCAAGAAAATGAGAATAATAAAAATTATTTAATATTTCTAGTTAGCTAAAACTAAACTTTGCCTTGTAGGTGTTAGAAGATGAAATTGATGAATTAAGGAAAAAGCTTATCGAAAAAGAAAGAGACTGCGAGAGACTACATGCTGAACTCAGTCTGGCTAAAAAACCAAAAGCCTCACTTATCAAAAGCAAGTAAGTATAATAATTATGTTCCTAAGGTATCAATTATTAGAGACCAGAAAATAAAGGTCATAAAGCTAACTAACAAATAATTAATATTGTAGATCGCTGGATGGCGACCAACAGAATGTCGACTTGAAGAGACAACTCCAAGTGATAGAACAAGAAGCAAACGTTCTTCGTTCTAAGACACAGAGTTTAGAAGCAGATAATGAAAAACTTCAGCTAGAAAATAAGAAATTACAGGTACCGGATCCCATTCCAGATTTTTTACTAAATCTGGAATTTAATATAATCCGCATAGTTGGTTATTTAAACTATTTTAGACGTAATCTGACGTATTGTTCATTACAGCTACTGAAAAATGCAAAATCATTAAAATCAGAAAAATCTGTAGAACAAAGCGCAGCTAAAATAACGCAACTAGAAAAGGAATTAAAAGACGCTTTAGCGAAATTAAAAGAATTAGACAATAATAAAGATGACAAGACAGAGAAGAAAGTTAGATTTGGTGGCGAAATCAATAGCAAAAAAGACGCTGATGCTCTGAAATCAAAGCAAGAAGAGTTAGATAAATTGAATTTGAAATTTAATAAGGTAATTATAAATCAATAGATTAATAATACCAATTGGTTGTTGGATACCTAATGCGACCCTTATTTTCACAGCTTGAGAAAGAAAAAGCTCAATTACAAGTTTCATTGAAGGCGTTGAAAGAAGACGCCATCAAATCGTTCAGGCCACGGGTTCCAAAGAAACCAACTGATTTGACTACCAAACTCCAAATGAAAAGAATGGTGGAGGATTTGGAAAGTGAAATCGGTAAATAATTTTTAACAATAATATTGTCATTATTCTAGATTTGTGATCATCAATTTATGTAATAATTCCACTTTGTAGGTGAAATGTATGTCGTCATGAAAAACGCCGGACTCTCTGGTACTGAAATAAACACCAGAGCTCAAATGGAGAAAGATATTGAAGATATCAGATCAAAACTATCTAGAAATGACTCTGAATTCACAAACGAGAAGAATCGCTTGCAAACAGAAATTGCTAAACTAAAGGATCTCAATACAAAGTTAGAAACTGATAAAACAGAAATAAATAGCAAATTAAAAACACTGGAGAAAGACAATAGCAGTGTATCTGGTCAAATCAAAACACTGCAAGAAGAAAAGAAGAATTTAGAGTCTCAAGTCAGTAAACTTAATAATGATCTGAGTGAGTATCATCTCCGTTATATGTTTATTTATTAATATTAACAAGGTGTAACATGTTATAATAACTACTTATACTTTTTACAGAAAATGCATCATCCCTGAATACAACTATGTCTGACTGTATGAAGAAAATAGAGGAACTTAAAAAGGAGATAGATGTAAAAGATAAGGAAATTGATAAGTTGAAAAAGCAAGTAGAAAATGTAAATAAATTAGAACAGGATAAACAAAAATTGCTCAAAGAGGTTAGCAGCTGTTTTATGTATGTACTAATACAACGATGGTTTAATGTATAAACCTCAACAATAAATATAACATTTATTCTAGGTTGGAGATAAGGCTAAAAAGATAGGTGAGTTAGATAAGAAATTCAAAGAAGCGGAGGACAAATGCAAACGTATTGAAAAGCAATTAGCTGCACGGAAAGACAAAGTGGCTAAATTAGAAAAGGAGGTAATATAACACATTTTTATTCAAGTAAATCTATAACAATTTAATTTCATGTCTTCTCTCATACTAATCATTTTCTCTATCATACTTTATCAAAAATAGCTTGTCCAAGAAAAGGAGCAAGCTGAAGTATTTGCCAACAGCCAGCGGCGTATATCAGTAGACTTTACTAGCGAAAAAGATCAAATGCAAACAAAACTCATTAAAGCTGAAAGCCAACTAATAACACTAGAAACAGATTTGAGAGAAATGAAAACAGACTACGATAGCAAAATCACTCATTTGGAATCAACGATATCTGCTAAAGATATTCACATAAAACAACTGGTATTTGGATGAACTGTTTGATAGGCACACCTGTCACCAACGCATGTCCCCATTTTTGTACCAAATTTTGCCAATTTTGAGTGCCCCGTGATGGTTTACAATTCCTAGAAACAACAGCAGCTTATCTATAGATTTTAGCACATGAGCATGTATTTGCATTACCCCTGCCTAATAATTTATTCCTATCAAAGTTTTTATAGACTGCGTCTTTATTAGACAGTGAATTCCGGCTTTTTAGATATTCCAAAGAAAATGTTTCTTTAATGCAAATTATGATTGCAGGAAGATGCCTTACGAGATACATCGAACCAGAAATACGACGAAGCGATATCGTCAGTTGAATTGGCACAAATGCAAGATAAATTAGAGAGAACCACTAAGGAACTTGAAGAGAAACAAGAAGAATTAGCAAATGCCAAACGAGACCTGGAAAAGACTGAGAAAGAATTGTCGACAGTAAAATTAGAAATGTCGCAATTGAAGTCCAGTATATCGAAGTTAGAGAATGAGAAAAAAGAACAGGAGAACAAATTACAAGCTGAAAAGAAAGAGTCTGGTTATTGGGAGAGCAAGGCTTCAGAACTGGAAACTGACCTACAGGTACATGTTAAATTACTTGAACAAAATGATATCAAAAAACCAATACATTCAACTTGTACTAATAATGTTGACTTTTAGGCTGAACGCAAGAAATTGGATCGTATGCGTAAGGCTCACGATATAGATATAAAGAACAAAGAAGCCGAATTAGCTACACTTAAAGGTAAACTAAAAGTTTTAGAACAATCGTCCGGCGCAGGCGCCAAGAAGATTACTGATCTCAAACAGGAGTATGAAGAAACAGTTAAAAGTGAGTGTACTTACATTGTTATACATTTTGAAGTTTCCACATTAAGAGAATGAATATCTATGTAAAATATAAATTAATTTTCAGAGTTAGAACACTCTCTTGCCGTTGAAAAGGCGGAATATGAAGAGTTGACGGGTAAATACGAAATATTAGAAGAAGAACACGTTGTTACTAAAGCAAGGCTTACGGTAGAGAAAGAGCAGGCGCAGGGGTAATGAATATTCCTAAGATCTTACCTAAAATGTTCATATTCTTGTATTTATGCAACAATATTAATACTTGTTTCTTCTTGCAGTGAACTAATACACGTTCAAAAAGAATTGAGCGCAGCATTGGCTGAAATAAAAACCCTTCAAGACAACTATGATACACAATCTTCAGCGTGGACGAAAGAAAAGACTGAACTGCAGGTACATGTCGCCTTCCATTCTACAGAAAGTTATACTGGGTTATTATAGCAAACTAACATTTATTCCTACTTAACGCAGAGCTCAATATCGTCGCTACAAGACCGGCTGTGTGGCGGTGGTTGGGAAGTGGAACGCGCGCGGCTCAGCGCTAAGCTCGAACAGAAAGAGCGCGAACTGCGCACCACCCACGACCAGCGAGATGTTCTGCAGCATCATCACGATATGGCTAAGAAAGAGGTAACTCTTGGCCTACTTATAGCAGATCTCACGCTATTTTGAATCCTATTTTAGTAGTAATTTAGTTCAGTATCAATTAATCAATGATAGTGTGCAACCGTAATAATTTTGTAATAAATAATTATACTTTTCTCTGCAGTTGGAGGAAGCGAGAAAGAAATTGGAAGACTACGAACGAGTCTCCAAGGTACATAGGACTCTAACAACTGAGAATGCTGAATTAGAGCGAGAATTATCATCTCTAAACACAAGACTTGAACAAGCAGACGTATCTAGGAAGAATGAGCTTGCAGAGATGAAGGTTAGGTACGAAGGGCAAATGAACACCATGAGAGATGAACTGAAGTCTTTGCATAACCAGGTAATAAAAAAAACGAAAGAATTAGTATGTTCATTCCTTAAGTGAGTACAAGTGTTAATGGTGGCAATATTTTGAAGGTGTCGAGGTTCAGGCGAGAAAGAGACAACTATAAGCAAATGTTGGACGCTGCCCAGAAGACGATGACTGAAATGAAGAATGGCGACAAGGGTGCTAGAACACCGAGGCTTTCAATATCTAGTACTGATGAAGTAAGTTGAACCCAAAAACTGAGTCACAATCTATACATATTATAAATTAAAGCTGCTTTTCATGTCTGTGGACTGTGAACACGTTGTTCTTCTACGCAACGAATTTCGACGCGGTTTTCAGTATCTTTTATTTAGAGAATTTATTCCGGAAGGTTTATGTGTATAATACGTTAATATTAAACTTACATAATAAAATAAAAAAATCTCGTTTTTTCAAGACGTCAAAACCGTGCCAAGTAGGGGCTGGTCGCTACTTTGGGATTAATGGCACACTATAGGGAGAAGGGACTCTGAACAGAGTTAGATTCATTCGATAAAAATATGGAATATTTATGTAAATATTCGATGTTTTACAGGAGGAGTACCGCAACAAAGTGGCGACATTGGAGCAACAGACGGCATGCCTAGAAGACGAACTGTGTGAGGCACGACTCTTAGCTTCCAAGCTCAATACGGAACTCATCAGCGAACGCTCCGCAGCTGAAGTTCGGTGCTCCGAAATGCAGTCCAGACTCAATGAGGTAAACCTAAAGTTATAAATCGTCAGTTTTCCTTAGTCCTAGTTTCAGAGGTCCACATAAACTCTCAATGGCTGTTGTTTGGACAACATTTTATATGTTAATGAAGTTTTTTCATAACTTATTGTTGTTTATTTGTTTTGCTCTATGGAGCACTATCGGATAGATCGACTCGTTAAGAAAACCTCAGAAATTCGATTTTTTTGTTATAAACAGATACACCCATTCTTTATTTTTCAACAATACAGTACGAAGAAGAAAGGTTGCTGACATCAGGCAGAGCGCGCGTGGCCGGCCTGGCGTCGCGCATGGAGCTGGCCTGGCACAAGGAACGAGACGAACAGCAGCGGTTACTGCAAGAAACCTCCACGCTTGCCAGGGACCTGAGGCAGACGCTCTTTGAGGTATTACACTTTCCTTTACTACTTAGATGGACTGATGTGGCTAAAAGACAATTCCCAAATACTGATATAGACGCCTGTCTAATATCTGCATACAAGTTTAGTCTATATCCAGGCGTTAAAAACTGCAAATGAGGACGCACGATGTTCTAAAATACTGTTTTTTTCTAAATTTGTCTGTGCCTTATTATCAGTCGTGTACTATATAGCTCTTAGTATGGTGACGTAGAGCTAGATACGTACGTGAAATCTGGCACAAAATGCCGCTAAATTATAATACTTCTGTTTCTAGATAGAACGTGAAAGAGAGAAGGAGAGGTTAGACATGAAGAGAAGAATAGAACAATTGAAGAGAACAACAGAAGAAGAAACTGAAGAGGCCAAGAAGAAGGTATTGCCAACATTCTTGTTATTTGACAAATTATACACTGTATTTATCCAAAGAATAGAAAGAACATAGCGAAACATGCTGTGCCGACCCAAATAAATTATATTGGACGCTACTGAAGGCATCAAACACGTAGCCGAATTCTGGGCCGAATCCATTTAGTGCACATTTAGATTCCCATCGACACGCTACGAAGAAGAATTATAATAAGAACAGAAGGATGAGGCATTGAGGAAGGAGAGGACATTGTATTTAGCAGCAGTTTTAATTGCAAATTCTCGTGTTTCAGGTGACAGAATTGCAGTGTGATCTGCTAGAGTTGAGAGACGCACACGCGAAGTTGCGCACTGCAAATGAGAAGCTTCGTCGCGATAAGGAACGACACGATCGGGATCGCGACCAGAATAAACTTCTTGTTGGGTCGCTCAAACGTGCACAACAGGTAAATATGTAACATTTTCTCACTGTTTTTCTGTCTGTGGTACTCTTACAATCACATGTTTTGGAAAAACCAGTATCAGACCCTGCACTTGAGTGAAGGTTATTTTTTGTTTCATTCCACGTTCAGATGACACCGACACCATTATATAGGAATGAGCATTCATCCGCGCCTTTCATTTCATTTTTCAATCATTCAGTAGGTTCACTAATGCTTTCATTTTTCACTTTTATTCATTTTGTGCGCAGACGTTTCACATCCGAGTTAAAGATTCCGAATGAAAGACAAAAATTTACGAAAAGTGAAGTGGCTTTACAAAAGTATTTTTCTGAAACTTCATGAAGTATAATTCTATATTTTGCCCTGTCTCCTGTATTAAAGAAAGAACATATAGATAGCTCTGGTGAGCTGCTTGCTACACAGTCTGCCATCAATTAACAATTATATTTTCTCTTGCAGGAGGATGACAGGATAATAACGCAGCTTTTAGAAACAATTGACGACCTAATGAAGCAGAGCCCAGATTTGTTCCGCAATGAACCAGTCAAACCTGAGAAGAACTTGATGACGCCAACGCCTCCAAGACGAAACAGGGTAAGTTTGATAAGCTTCCTTATACAGGTCCTGAACAATCTCCCTCTTATTTATAATTGTTCCGCTTATAATAAATGTTGAGCCCGCGAAATTCAAATTTTCTTACGTTTTTTGCAATTTGCAGGTTAGTATCAGGTTGTAGTTGATCTAAATATGATTCGCGACCGTAAATGGAATATATAAGAAATAGTTTCTGCCTAGCCCCAAGGGCAGAAGGCGTAAGTTTATGTATGTAAAAAGAGATAGAACTATAGCCAGACGAATAGCGCCAACCTTTTTGGTTCAACATTTCTTTGTAATGCCTTATAAAGTGTTTTGAGTACCTATTTCGAAACTCGATAGCGCTGTGATTAGTTTAATACTTGCCAAACCTATTCCCAATTTCTGTCTTCTATTCTAAAACCTATTACGTTTTTGTACAGTCCTCAAAGTCTCGATCTCGATCGGCGACGCCAGAGAGCGGCGCGAGCGGCGTGGAGGCGGCGTCTACTGCGGCGCGCTTGCGGCGCCTCACTGACGAGCTGAGAGCGTCACGAATTGCAGAGCGGCAACGAAGACACCAGGCCACGGCTAGAAGGTAACGCTCTACTTCTTCAACCACATATCATCATAATATTTGGTCTGATTATCTGTCAAAATTTTTATTGGTCGTAAAATTACACTGTAGGACTTTTTTAAAGAAAAACGTTCCTTAAATTAAACTACCTCAATGCGTTGCGATACTATATTATTACGGCATCAGGTGTTCTCGTTAAGCCCGTAAAAGTAACTGCAAAATGATAGCACATGACCCATCATCATCATCATCAGCCTATTAATGTTCCCACTGCTGGGACACAGGCCTCCTCTCTTGTGAGAGGGAGTGGGCCGTAATCTACCACGCGGGCCCAGTGCGGGTTGGTAGATGTCACATGTCTTCGAATTTTTGGTTCTAGGACATGCCGGTTTCCTCACGATGTTTTCCTTCACCGTTTTGAGAGCAGTGGTGATGAAATTATTTACACAAAGTAAAGCGCCTGCTTGGGTTCGAACCCACGACCTACAACTCGTAAGTCGGGGCCGTTACCACTGGGCCACCACTGCTCACATGACCCATATCGCTTATTAATTGTTTCTTATTCTCAGAGCGATGTCAACGGAGCCTCGCGACACACTGTCAGTCTCGCCAGCTACGCGCACACCGTCCCGTGCACCCTCGCTCAAGAAACGTTCCATTTCACTTGAGCAGACTACTAAAGACCAGGTGAGTCATAATATTTCCAGCAATGAGTTTAGTGCATTAAAATAGCTATAGGCTATTTTTATTTTCTAGTGGCGAAACTCAAATGTACAACTGCGGACACTGGCGGTCGACCACCTTTCACCCTTATCCCCTAAGTAATTAGGTTGAAAAGTGGTCCACCGCCAGTATCCATGATGGTACGTCCAGTTCATGCCGGTACGAAAGAGGATGACGACATTAGATTTTGTTTTAAATTGAAATATTTCCTTGTTAGAGCTTGATATGGAAGTCGGTGGACGAAAGCAGCGTATCGTCGATGCAGTCGCTAGACGGAGACGTGGATAACCGCCTGTTCACCATGCAACGTGATGCTAGTCTAGACAGGTATGAACACCCCTCAGCAACAGATGAATACAGATGCTTCACGTCGCAAAATCAGTTCAATAAAAAGCGACTCTAGCTGCGACACAATAAAGTGCAATTCAGGTCCCGCAGCGGTAATTTTATAGTCACCTAGAAGTTGCCTCTCTTTCTATCGGCCAACTCTTATATCTACTGACTATGTTACACTCACTGAACTGGCCCAACAAGTAGAGTATTAATTTGTGCCTCAGCTACGAAATACGAATGAACCAAGAGGAACAAAATTTTAAGAAATTAACGGTTAAGTATCGCAATTATTCTTAATTTGTGTAAAAAATAAAGAATTGAACTTGGCCGAATTTTACACAGAAAACACCCTTTTGATACCTACTAGAATAGTTGCAATAGATGCTTCAAGAAACATTTTATTTGATTTTGATCTTTTAAACGTTTCTATCACAGCCGGTTATCTGGCGGATCTGCCCAAAGCGAAGTACTTCCTTCAGAAAAGAAGAAAAAGAAGAGTATTTTCGGCAAATTGAAGAAACTGACCAAGTCCCGTTCTATTGACGACCAAGTAGCACATGACAGTACAGAACATGTGGAATTCAGACCCATTGGTACTGTTTCGCAGGTAACGAATTTTATCTTTCATTTGACCAGACTAACGACTTGGTGAAGGTAGCGGGAATACGCTGGATTCACAGCGGGCAGCGCGAAACCGGTCGTTATGACAATATTTAGAAGAGGCTCATGCCAGCAGAAGAAGTTTGGTAGAGGAGACGATGCTATTCCGTGCCCCGGAAAGCATGTTAAACCGTTGGTCCCGGCTTTCAATTGTAGATCTTTGACAATCATTACGAGTAATCAGAAGGCCGAAAGTCCATCCAGTTCAACCATTCTTACCTAGGGGTACCCACAACCAAGTAGCTGGGTTGTGGTAGTCAGATAGGCAGTCACTCCATTGAAAAAATACTGGTATTCAGCAGCATCCGGTTAGACTGGAAGCCGATCCCAACAGGAAAAGGCAAGGCAGATTATGATGATGATTATTGACAGCTAGTCGGATGTATTTGTTCATTTAAACATACTCATTTCTAACCAGCAGGGATCAGATTCAGACATGAGCGCAGCGGGAAGTAAACGCGACTTACGAGGTCGACTATCTGACATGTTCAGCAGAAAAGGACAAATCTCCCGCAATAACAGGTTTGTCTTAAACTAGCATTTTTTTTACGACTGTTCCAAAAGGAACAGTAATGTGTGTCTCTTCCTTTTGAATGACGTGGAAGGAGTATTTAGTAGTACTTTGTGATGCATGTTTAAGTTTAACATGATTTAATCAACTTCAGAAACTTTCAAGGTTTCTTAACACCCAGTTTCTAAATTGAGAATTTATCAAACTCTGAACGGTGAAGGTGAAGTTTCGCGCCTACATTAAAAAAGAGTTTGATAAGTTCTCAACTTCAAATGCTCAATTCAGAAATCAGAAGCTTGTTTAAAATGATCTATTATTGTTTTAGCAAAGAGCTAAGTCCAGAGCGGCCCGCGAGTGCGATGGGTAGCATGATGAGCTCGTCATCTCGGCCGCCTCTACGCAACGCCAGCAGTAGCACATTGACGCGCGCGTCGCCAGCTAAACCGGTGCGTATAGCGCTACAAGGTTATTTCTGCGAGTGGCGAAAATCGAACTAATGCCGCCATCTTACTTTTTGTGTACAGTTCAATAGCGACATTTCACGAAACAATAGCACCAATCATTGAGATAGAAAAGCTATGGACACATGACTTATTCTACTATAGGTAGAATAGTTATAGAAATATCTATCATATCGACACATACGTGTCATAAAGCATTATCTCGTCTTTTTAACTAATCAAGAATTGCATCAGAAAAGAGAGAAATATATATATGTTTGTCAAGGACTATATTTTTGTGAACACTGAAAACTTTTGTGTGACGTCAAAGTCATGTCTATGCGTTACCGGTCGCCATGTTAAGCGCAGAGTTTTCTGATAGATGGGATGTCAAACCGTATTATTCTGAGTGTCAAACGGTTGCTTGCTCTCTCGCTAATTTTATACGTATGACGAGTCCATAGGTTTGTAAGTCATTGGCACCAATGGTAACCATTGGTGCCAATGACTTACTTAACAGCACACCCTTATCAACGTCAATCGAGCCCCAAACGATCCTTGGGTGTCCTCAGTGCGTTCATTATAAGTTGTCTCGTGCCGCGATTGGTAGCACTTCTGTCAGTCGCCATTTTGAACTCTAAAGCTGGGATCAAATTATCGGTCGCGTCCGCGGACGTTAACTGTCAGTTCCCTACGATCACGTCAATTCACGTCGTTTCGGTCGTAAGTCGCGGACGTGACCTTAAGCGTTCGGACGTTCGCCGCGGACGTCCGCGGACACGGTGAAAGTGGTTCGGACGCGTCCGCGGACGTTTCTGGCATTCCAGCGACGATTTTTTTTTTAAATAAATTTTATGAGTGACCATAGATACAATTCCTTAGATAAAATAAGTCTTTCAGTCGGATACATAGTGGGTTAGGGGGGTATTACACTATCATATAATTCTAGGATCAAACATAGGATCCTATCTCTTATCCTACATATATGACCTCTAGAATCATATCTGTGTATTACACTATCATCAATATCTAGGATCCTATTTTTTGTCATGACAATGTGTGGTTGCAATCGTTTCAACAAAGTACTGAAAACTTTCATCACACATTATTGAACTATGAAAACATAATTGCATCATGTATAGGTAATATTTTAGTTAAGAGCAAAAGAGACAAAAATATACAACGTGAAATTTGAATCACAGTTTTGCTAGAACAAACGTTGTTCAGACCATGGTCTACTACCATTCAATAACAATCAATTAAAAAAAAACGTCAATGAAATTTGAAAAAACACAAAAAAAATACTGATTTATTTATTAAAATTTCGGCCCGCATTGGCCGGACATCCTTGTAGTCCACGTGGACTCTTCATATCTCTTTTGAATGCCATTTTGCTACCGCGATGAGTCCTTAGATGTTACGGTTAATGTTTGAACACGTTTGAGCAACATTAGACTTATTTGAGAACGCCTAGTTTAGTTTGTTTTAATAACATATTGGATGCTATAGAATGATAGTAGACCATGGTCTGAACAACGTTTGTTCTAGCAAAACTGTGATTCAAATTTCACGTTGTAGGTATACCCCCCGCATCTATTTTTATCTATTTACGATTATTTTAGATTCTTAACTCTTCTCTAGACGATTAGGTTTACCGGCCAAAATTTGAAAAAAAAATTGCGAAACTCGACGACAAAAAAAAGAGGCGCTTCATTGGTTTCGCACACAGGCGCTGCCGAGGGTCGGCGCGGCCCTGATTAAACCTATACTGCTTACTCTACGTGTCAATATTTGCCTCCTTTCGTATTCATTTTTCTTAAACATTTTGAAGACATCTTTTTGATCATGTTTTGAGTTGGTTTAAGGAGATGACACAGTTTCTGTGTCCCTTAATCCCCTCTTTTGTTGTAATTAAAGCTGAAACATATTGGTTTAGGAACCTATTCCTTATTTTTGTTTTTAATTGAAAAAAAAAATATGGAACAGCAGATATTTTTTTTCGCGATTTTTGCGTTTGTCCCATGTTGTGCATAATGATGAGTACAATGAATGACCCCAGAGATAAAAATAAACAAAAACTAACGTTGTATATGTATAAAACCTAATTTGTTTAGAAAAGGATGAATTTATTGAAAATTCAAATTAGGATGAGATTAATTAATGTGAATTTTCTTGGAATCTTTTAAATCTGCCTAAATCGGACACTTTTGTAAATCGTCAACATGATCTGCCACAGACAAAATTTAGGAGCGAAATCTGCCGCAAATGGTCACACTAGCTCGCGACTTCCCAATCTATATACTCTATGGATATGTTCTGTGCTCTATGGTCGCGACGGCTTCGGTCGTTCGGACGCGTCCGAAGACCGTTACGGCCTGGCCACGACCTTGCCGCTAGCAGCGGCAGCGGTGAGCGGGGCGGCGAGCGGTAAAAACAAATGCATAGAAATGTATGAAGCATGCCACGGCGCGCCGCTCACAGCGGCAGCGGGAGCGGTATTTGCCAAGCGTTTCGCGGCAGCGGCGAGCGGCGCGGTGCGCGCCTGCGCGGGTTGAACAAATGTATGGGCGAGTGAATGAGATGCCACTACTTAGAGCGGTACGGACAGCGGCAGTGCAGGGGCGGACTGAGCGGCGCGGCTGGACGAATAAAATATTTTGGAAAATCCAAAAGTGTACGCCTCATAACACTCTTTCATAAACGAAAAAGAAATTAAATATCATATCATCATCATCAATATATAAATATTATCAAAAGTTTCTTCACTCATTCGTGTGTACTCATAAAATTTTGCCGGATATTTTCTGTATTCTTTGTATAGATTACGGAATTCACCATATCTAAACCGGTCTTTGTTAACTGCGTGCACTCCTTCCCGCATATTCAAAATATCCTGTTTAAAATAAGAACTGCTTTCGAGGCAAAGAAGAGCCACTTTGGATAACGCCATGTTAATAAAATAAATTAAAAAGTCTAAGTACGTCCACCGCGGTTGCTGCCGCTAACGCTACTGTCAGTACGTGGCATGGTCAACGCCCCGCCTGCCGCTCGCCGCCCCGCTCAAAGTCGTGGCTAGGCTCTAAGGACGCGTCCGTTCGACCGAGCACTTTCATCGGTCGTGACGGTCTGTCGCGACCTACGGACGCGACCGATAACTTGACCACGACTTATTAGTATTGAAATTAAGCTTGGCAAGCAATGGTTCCAACATGACGGCAAGGGACAAGTTATAGTAAACGGTCTGCAGCAGTGTAATTAGCTAACAAATCCATAACTCTCATAATCCACCTGATTCCGTTTTGAACAACCGCCTTACCTATTGGTTGTTCTGCTCTAATTAGCAATAATATGGACGGCAGTGTAATAAAAAAACTTTGGTTGTCACCTATGTCGTTTAAACCTTACCTACGATTTCGGATTTCCTTACTTTAAGTTTCAGAAATGCAATGCATATTGTGATGTTGATAATCTGCGTATTGATTAATTTATTGTAATTTTCAGAACGAAGTACCGAGGCCAGCGAGCGCAACGCCAGCGGCAAAAAGGAAAGGGAAATAACTGATACTATAAAGATTTCGCTTCATTATAGTGTATTTATCCATTTTCCTATGATTTTTCCACATAGCTTGTAATATCACAATACATATCAATAAAATAAATTATTCTGTATAACTATCGATAGAATACTACCACTCTATCAGTGTCTAGCTGTCTATTCAATTACCGAGTACTTTTAAAAGCGTGTTAAGAACTTCAGCCACTTATCGATAGTTATGCAAGTCTGATTGCCGCCGTCACAATATAGTTATGCGAACCGTGACGAGACCTTAATTCCGTTCGTCCTTAGTATCCTTGTGAGCATCGCGAGGAGTCGCGTTCTGACGTCTTATCACAAACGTCTAGAATTCGATTAGCAGTGCTAATGTTTTAGTTATGTACTTTGTAACTTTATAATAAAGCTGTTGAATCAAACTCTTTTTTATTTAGAGTCCAATAAAAAGCGAAATTAAAATAATACGTATTAAACTAAACTTCTATTCAATTTCAATCATTTTTACATTTGACAAATGAAAATAATATGCATTCTTACAAAAACGAAACAACAAAAAAGACCAAAATAAAATAGAACCTCGTGGTGTTGGTCGCAATGTGGGAGATGTGCGGGGAGTGTGGCGGCTAGCTCTGGTCCATCAGGTTCGAGTCCACGGCCGCGCCGCCCGACGAGTCCTTGAGGATGGACTCGAAGATGGGCTGCAGGTCTGGGAACGACTTGATCTGCGTCACGAAGTCCATCAGGTGGGGATTCTTTTCTGTAAACAAGAAATGGTCACGTTATCTCTAACTTGCCGTTTGAGCTGCGCAAACGCTTGAAATACTACATTCTCTTCGCCATCCGTAACGAGACTACCTACTAATGTGGTGAAAGTGCGATGATTGGTTTTCTTTGTCCTTCTTTAGCACAGAAACGAAGCAATAGATCGCGTTTTTTTTTGCATAGATGACAAAGCAATGAAAAGTGTGAAAGATAATATGGCTAGAAAGGGGGACGCGTGACTACCGGGATAACAAATAATAGAGAAGTATGGAAGAAAAATACATGTTGCACCGTCATCATCACCATTCGAAATTATGAAATGTCATGTTGCACCGATCCCAAATAAATTGATAAAAGGGCAAAAGAATAATGAAGATGAGATAGTTTATGTACCGGAGAGTGCATTTATCTCGGAATATATCCTGTGGAACAGGCCACGGCAACAAAGCCGCGGGTAAAAGCTAGTAATGTTATAACTCTTATAGTTTACCTGCTTCTGGTATCTGTAAGAGCGCGGCGGCGGCTCTGAGAGCGGATCGCTTTAGTTCGTCTTGTTTCTCGTACTCTTGCTTCACTGAATTGGCCTTCACCTTCATCGTGCACGTCGCTCTCAGGGGCTCCACTAAACTTTCTAGCCCTGAACACAAACAAAGGAATACAGTTAATTTTTGTTCTTTATCGTGTTGCCGCACAAGGGGTATCGTTTTGGCCAGTAACTTAAAAAATACAATAGATGATGTATATTTAGTAACTTAATCCGCTTAACTGTTCTTAAAGAGTTAGAGAACCCTGTAAGAAATGAACACGTGTTTCGCCTCTCAACGAGACATCATCCGGATGACGATTGACTTGTTGCGAACTCGGACACGGAAGTGTTGCCGCCACACGATCCGAACGCAAAGAAGCCAGTGGCCAGTAACTTGGTTGTGGAGGTCAAATAGGCCGTCCATCCATGTAAAATACTGGAATTCAGTTGCATCCGGTTAATACTGGAAGTCGACCCCAACATAATTGGGAAAAGGTTAAGCAGATGACGATGGTCGTGTTGGCACAAGACGACACTAGCTCATGTTATGCTACAAAGATTAATCATGAAGGATATTCAGGAAGGAACGCAGCGAGACTATAGGTCTACCGGAATCTCATGGCAAATGGAGAAAGAAATAGTTTGGAAAATCCAAAAGTGCACGCCTCATAAGTTCATAACTCTCATTCATAACGAAAAAGAAATTTAAAACATAGTTCCTAACAAAAATTAACAATTTATCACTTTTCATGAAGTATGTTTTGACTGCTTTTTTACCCATCAATATGGGTAAAATTTCTAAACTCGCATCGATATCAATCTCTCTCATATCGACCTCCGGTCTCCGGAGGGGAATAATGTAGCGGTTACACCACCACATACGAGCTACGCAGCAAAGACATGACGTCACACAGATCCTGCATCGCGCAGTTAGAGTTTACCACGCGACCGACATAGATAAAACTATCCGAAATCAACTTACGGGCAGTTGCCCGCCAGACACAAACACCCGTCTGGCCGGAGGATCCTCCCTTTTCAAATGAGGATGAGTGAACTTTACACCCTGTTCCTCATACCTCTAAAGTTTTAAACTGAAATATGAACAAAATATTTTACGGCGCCATTCGCCATAGACTAAAACATTCAGAAGTGAAGTGTAGGTACAAATAGCTGTCGTTTGTTTTTATGGCGGAATTTTTTTATATTAAGTATCTAATATTTTGAACGCTGATATTAATGTTTGTTTTATTATATTATGGTTTATGGTTATTTGTCATCAAATAATTATTACAATTTGTGGCATTTTTCCCTTTAAGATTTCCACGTCCGAGCTCCAGGAAAAATGGATAACATTTGTGCAAAAAAATCGTAATGAGCAAACATGGTTGTCAAGTGAACCATCTCACATAATGTTCATCATTAATACAATGGAAATTAGAATAATGTTCTGCAGTTAAAACTGTGTTAGGTATCAAGTAGGCAGAAGAAGCAGACTGTGTCGCATCTGCGGGTGCATTACTCTATGAGAATCTCCTCGCAACGCGCATGCACCGCAGTAGTCAAACGTCAAAGCATCCAAGGGACACATTTTTTGTTCGCGGTGTCTTCTTTGATAGTATATTTTAGTTAGTATTTTATTAATTATAATTAAACTACTTTGAATAAAAGAGCCATTTTCAATAGGGTTCCTTCTATGGATGAAACGAATGTATAAAAAAAACATTGACTCAATTAATTGATTTTATCGCAAGCTACAATGTTTTCAGGGTTCATAAATTGACGGACAGGATTTTTTTTTCAACTATTTTGATGCTTTTTCCATTTCTGCTGCATTAAATAAATTATTAAAAAGTACAGTATTAATCTCCATTTAATCATCTATACAATGGTATATAAATTAAGTAGGTTCTGTGTACTAGCAGGAGTGTAACAATAAAAACACTTGCAGAAATGGGGCAAAAAATATTTTTCGATCGTAGAGCACACTCTAATGCTTCGCATTATGAGTCGTGCAAAATTTGTTGCGTGCAATACTGGGGAAATTAGATTGAACGATCTTGATACTGTTTAATTTTTATTTATGTTCTTAGTATTAATGAACTTGAAGTATATAAGGTATGTGTATGAAGAATGTTGTTATACATTGGGTTCTTAACATAGGAATATATGTCATGAAAAATAAATCAATCGTACATTACTTTATGTACTAATTTATTATATATAATTTAAATCATACTAAAACTTAACACCTCAATCAGAACTAGAAAACGATTCCAAAACTCTACTTGCATTTCTTGTTCTTCATCAGACGATGAAGATAAAGAGGTATTTATTATAAATCGCTCTTCCAGCATTTTTATTATTCTATCTTGCTTGATGAAATCGTTTTCAATTTTCTTTACATGTTCACAACATTTTTAGAAGGACCTGCAATATCTTTGCTTTGCCAGCACTTGTTCATAGATCTAACATGAACCGTGAATATAAGTCTCTATAAATCACATCCAATTTATTATGTTCTTCAGCTTCGCGGTTTTCTTTTATACGCTTCTAAAATTTGTATCTTTGTAGTTTTATGTCATCTCTCTCCATCAGAATGGTCCTTTTTGATTGACATTTAAGAACCGACAAGTCGCGGGCTCGAACTCACTGGTGGGCGCGGCCAAAAAGCACGCTATCTCATCTGGCATTTGTGCGACAGAGATAGTATCAGTGATGAGCAGTTAGACGCTAGTCTAGCCGCACGTCTAGTTAGCGCGCACACAAACACCGTTCCGAACTGAAACGATGTTATACGAAGCACACAATAGTGCACCGCCCCGCCGCGAGTACTTTATAAGATACCGCCGCCGCCGCTGTGTCGCTCGCCGCCGCGCCGACGAGAATTATAGATATGTACCTATGTGTACCTAATTGTTATAGTTGACTACGGTCTATAAATTGTTTACAAAATTACTACTATCTTCTTATTTCTAGGTAAGTAGGTACCTACTTACTTAGTTACCTATTCATGGACGTACGCATAAGGTAGGTAGGTACCTACTTACCTACATTTTAGTGTTCACGACTGTTTGTGATATTTTTGCTTGTATACCTAACCTTCATACAAGCAAAATTATCACAAATAGTCGAGGTAATTATTTCATTAGGTACCTACTAAGCAGAATGCAAATGTGACGAAACTGTTTTGTTTTTGATAAGATTTAAAAAAAAAACCAAAGAGATTAAAAAAAACGACAGATAGATTATAGACTAACCAGGTGCGAACTTAGACCCTCTGATTTCGCAAGTGCCACATTACACCGCTCGACCACGGAAGCTATGAGGACAATGATTAAAACAGCAAACCTATTCGCAATTTTTTTGCGCGTATCAGATTTTCGACGCTCTGCTTAGCGCCGAGAGTTGAATATCCAACAGAGCGCATTCAGCGCGTATCCCAGTGCGTCAAGAATGTTGGATATTCAACTCTCGACGCTAAGCAGAGTGTCGAAAATCCAATCGCGAACGTCGCGTCGGCTTACGAAGACGCTATCACGCAGCTCGAACGAAAGCGCGAGGCGAAGATCGACGCGACGCGGCGTAGGTATTTTCCTACCTCATAATCAGCTGCTGCCAATTTGTTGATTTAGTAATCTATAGATAGGTACTATACTAGGTTTATCTAAAAATACTAATATTATAAAGCTGTACAGTTTATTAGTTTGATGTTTGAATGCGCTAATCTCACAAACTAGGTAGGTACCTACCAGTTTAATCATTTTTTTGTAGCCTTTGGTTATGTTTTAGGCTATAAAACATCACACTGCTGCTCATGGGAGCCGAGCAGTAGGATAGGTTCCTACGGGAACGCGGGTAAAAGCGTGGGGAACAGTTGGTATAAGTATGTACCTACCTACATATAGTACATACCTAAATACGTTATCAATAGAATAAAGTTTTACCCGACTGCCAGAGGAGGCTTACCTATATATATTTTTTTTTTCATATCGTTATAATATTGATTTACGATAAATGTTATAAGTACCTACATAAACCTTTATAATACATATACAGTAGCTTCTGCCCGCGACTTCGTCCGTGTGAAATTTCGGCCCCCGACCCACCGCATCGCATCCTATCGCCCCGCCCGCGCTTTTACTTCGTTTTCGCTTAGCTTTCTTTCTGACTTTTTTCTTTTTGCTCGGCTCCTAAGGGTTGTAGCGCGATGTTAGCGTGTTGTTGCGTGGTGGCCTACACTCTTTCTCAAGAATGGAGCTAACCAATGCAAAAATATTTTTTTAAATCCAGATAGAGGATAGGTACCTACTAAATACCTACTACTCGAGCACTCCCCCCCATTTCCACGACCACAAAATAAAAGCCATAGCGCGCCGTCTCGTCGGCGTCGGTAAAGAGTGTGAATGCAAAGAGCGTACGTCTTCTCTTGCCTACATACGGTACCTACCAACGTACCTACACAACGCGGCAACGCCGCGCCGCGCCGGTCGCTGAAACGCCTGCTACACGGTCGCCTACCGCGACCCGACAGAGGTGACCTTGGTGGCTTACAACCGTGAAGATGATGTTTATACGACCAAACGTTGAAACAACTTTGCGGGTCGCTAACCAAGGTCACCTCTGTCAGGGACGTGGTTGGCAACCGTGTAGCAGGCACTTTAGCCTCAAGCAAGTCGTGGCCGAGCAGTAAGGTAGAAAATGTAGGTACCTAAGTAGGTATTGGCCAAAAGAAGATATAATTATATTATAATTTATAACAGAAAATATGCTCGAAGAGGTAGGTAGGTACCTACGAAAATAGATTACGTATAATAAATTGTACAGACGCCCCAGCCCCAGCACATCAAGTTACTACAATCTGTCAAATTTCTTTAATAGATTTTCAACTTTATGGCTAAAGAATAAGGTTCAATGTTGATTGAGAAAATTTGACAGATTGGAGTAGGTTGGTGTGCTGGCGTCTGTTACACAACACATTTTTGTAAACGATTCCGACTAATCAGTTTCATTTTGACCGTTCAATAATATTCATTGCGTTATTTACGTTGTTGAGCAGATCTTTTTCCGAACATAGGAAGCAATGGATTAGTAATATGTTTCAAAACGATTCAAATTTTGATTGATCGTGTATTACGTAATTACGGTACTGTTCTTCAATCTTCTGAGGAGCTCGTGGCTAAGTAATAACAAGCCGCACGGGTCCATCCATCAGGTTAAGCTACGCTTGCCGGGGTTAGTCAGTGGATGGGTGACCATCTTTACATACCGAGACTCCGTGCCTCGGAAAGCACGTAAGCCGTTGGTCCCGGGCTCCCGGCTGTCATTTGTGGATCTTTGACGACAGTCGTTACGAGTCGTCAGAAGCCCGAAAGTCTGACATCAGTCTTACCAAGGGGTATCGGTACCGAGGTCAAATAGGCAGTCGCTCCATGTAAAATACTGGTATTCAGCTGCATCCGGTTAGACTGGAAGCCGACCCCAAGATAGTTGGGAAAAGGCTAGGAAGATTGATTGGTAGGTAGGTACTGTTCTTCAATCAACCAACACAAATTCACTGACACAGCAGCGTCCACTCAAACCAACAATTGTATTCTAATTTCAAACGATACCTACGATAATTTTCTCAGGGCGAAGTCAAACAGATAAAGTAGGTAAAAGTGGAAACACTACAACACGCACGTGTGTGCCTGAATCAAACGAAAGAGCTTCAGGCGTGTGACATTTCGTGCATGTGTGCGCGAGCGTCACCCTCCGCACCGCGCCACCCGCGCCGGGGGAACATTATTGAGTGAAACGCACAATAGTTTATAGTAAAACGAGCGCGTCAAAAATTACGAAAAGGCCTTTGGTAAAAAGGTTTTTCTGAAAAAACCACTGCATAAATCAATTACAAATAAAATTTATTGAAATCTTCGATAATTTTGCTGTGTCGGTACGGATTTCGTTTTCGAGATTTCACACTTCTTGTATTACTTATTTACGCCCAAAGTTGCGTTAAAATTAGCAAGAAAAACGAATCTTTGTTGGCTCATAACTTTTTAATGGCTTTTTATTTTACTATTCTGCTTCCGTACAGACAATTTTAATAATGAGACCTAACTATATCATGTTAAACTTTGAATGTACGATGTCAAACAGTGGAGTAAAAACCCTCCGAAGTTTGTATGGAAAAAATATCAAAGTGTTTCACCTTAACATATTCAAAACCAATTTCCTTAAGTATATGTCTGTAAAAAATAATAACATTTATCATGTTACTCAAACGATAGCTTAGTTATTCATCATTATTATCATCAGTCTATATACGTCCCACTGCAGGGCACAGGCCTCCTCTTACGAGTGAGAGGGATTATTACTTTAAATTTTTCTTACCTCTCCCTAGGTTGAAATCAATATCTTGTCGAAGAATTTGTAACAGTTTCATTACTGTTAGAATTTCCTTCCGAACTGTATAGAATTCTTTTACTTTATTCCTAACTCTAAATCGAAACTGTACAAGTTGATTTTCTTCTTCCCCCCTCTCCGCTTTTTACCAGGCGTGTAAAATACACCATCATTCGATGTGCCCTCACCTACAATTCGTCGTATAGTAGTACTGGAAACCCCTATAAAGAAGCTACAATTAAGTAAGAAAAATATGAAATAAGCTAAAAGTATCAAAACAAGTCAGTCCAACTTACCGGTCAACTCTACGACACGCTTTAAAATCAAAGATTGAGTTTGATTTACGCCTTCTTCTTTCCTTATTTTACGATACACATTGAAAACAATATTTCTCGCGTGAGATCGAAATGGCTTTTTCGACATTTTCACAAAATCAACAAATTGTCAAGAAGATAACACAAAATCTCAGCAGCGGTTGACACGTAGACAGAGTATTCTATAGACTGCTGGATATCCTCCTTTGCATTCGCACAAGAAAAAGAAGACGTCACTAGCAAAAAAAAGAGACAGAGTAAAAATATTTCTGTCCTCGTTCGCGTGTCGGCTGAACACATCATTGTGCACAACAAGTTTGACATTTGTGGCGGTTGCAGATTGGATTATTACCAAATAAACGAGAATAAATACAAAATACGATCTTTTAGTGCTCAATTCGACTTTATATAACATTTGTGCAACTGTGCAAAATGGTGAGGTGCAGTGTAAGAAACTGTAAAAGCGATAGTTTGATGAAGATTGCCGGATTGTCGTTTCACTCGTAAGTATTCGATCTTTTTAAGTATTAGATCGCTTTGTGTTCTACTATTTATAATCAAATAGTCGCAGTAATGTACTAACTAATTTGTTTAATGTGTTACATCTCATAAAATCGTGATTTGAGCAATATTTTTATTTTCGTTCTTCAACATTCAGTGTTGCCACTTTTTGACGGGGAATTTACCTTTTAATATGGGTAATACCATTGATATATTAAAAGGAGGAAGATATGTTACGCGCTAACATCGCAATCAGTAAACCTGGGCTTTGTGCACCACTACATGCAGCAAAACTCACACATCAGTGATCAGTGTGATCACAGTCGCAAACCTACCAGTTAACAATAGATAAGAACAGAGATAGGAGACGGCGATGTCGTGCGAGCGAAATCGCGTTAGTACTCGTCGCCAATAAGTCTCGACACTCGCACATTATGTGCGTATCGTGTCTTTCACGCATGTTGTAATATCTATCTCGCTCTCACAAACATGGCGAAGCAAATATTAAAAATTATTATAACTTTCAACAAATTAGCATTTTTGGCTGTAGGTACTTACGAGTTTTAAGTAATCCCGTGTGTCTTATTTTCCTTCCTTTTATTATTAAAACACTGTATAGCTGCACAAGAAGTCATTTTGATGCGTATTTATCACAAAAAAAAAACTATAATTATGGAGCTGTTTGATCAACGATATCCCGTGCGCGACTGAGTGCCTACTACAGGCAATCATGTAGTTTGATAGGACCGCGCTGTTACTCAGTCCCGTATCTACCGCTTTTAATACATCAATGGGTAATACTGATTTTTTTATGCAATTTCAATAAAAATAAAAAGAACTTTCCTTAGGATATTAGCAATACACACTATTTATAAGCTATATCTAAGACGACCCACCGACCAAAAATATTATGTACCTACTTGCAGATTTCCAAATAAACCCGAAATAAGAAACATGTGGATTGCTGCTACTAGTAGACCTAATTGGGCTCCAAAAATGAGTTCCAGGATTTGCAGCCAACACTTTGATGGTAATCTTTTAATAAAGAAACAAAGCAAAACTTACTTATACCCCGATGCTGTTCCAAATACGGTAATAAATATGAATATTATCATGTGATTGCAAAGATTGAATTTTAATACAATGGTTATAAAATTTTAACGTTAAATTCCATTAGGTTACAGAGTCAGTAAATCGAGGAAATACTACGATGATTAAGAGCAGCGAAGCCACATCCACTGAAACATTAGCAGGGAGCTCAAAAACAGTTAAATGTTATCGTATCGAATATCTTAATGGAATTAAGTACAGAAATAGAAGTTTGTTTAGGGTCACACTGACCAATGTATTCGTTGTTGCCATTTTATTTATTTGTTTTACCTGTCTTTAAATACTAAATGATTAAGTTTGTAAGTTCCATTAAATTACTGCGTTAAGAATATCTTAAAGATTAATTTATGTGTTAATAATATTTTTGTAAAGGTATTGTTACAATTTTTAGTTTAAAAGTATTAGTTTTGTATTAACAGTTCAGTTCATTTTATCTGTTGCAATATTCATGTTAGTTAAGTAGTAAGGGTAGACAACTGTCATTTGAAATGTTATAAAAGATCGTGTAACTTTATTTTTGGTCTCTTTTCTGTACGTGTCGCTGGACTGGTAACAATACACAAAGTTGTAAGTAATTGAGTATCATTTATCATCAACCTCCTTCTCAACACCTGCATCATCTCAGAAGTGGTATTTATACCACGGCCACCACCAAGGCCTACTTATCGCTTCACAAGGTAACAAGGTAATAATGGCGGGTTTGGGACCCTACATCGGCGGACTAGGAAAGAAAAGAAAAATGGAGAATGCAGATACTACTAGTGCCGAGGTAACAGAAAATATTCTAAATTTTTTTTCTAATAATTGCTGTCCAAATGCTGCGAAGAAAAGAAAAACTACCCACACAGATGCAGAGTTAATCTCCAAATTCAACCCGGGACCCAAATCTTTAAGCGCTAAGGCTTGGCTTAATAAAATAGATCAATTGAGCCATATTTACGACTGGAGTGACGCTGATAAGTCCTATATTATGCACATGAGGTTACGTGGCTCTGCAAGGGAATGGTATGAAAATTTAGATAATTACGATCTCTCTTGGGATGAATGGAAATATGCACTCGAACGAGCTTTCCCTATGGCTGTGGATTTCGTTGATAAATTAGAAGTGATGTTGGCACGTAAGAAAAATTATGACGAAACCATGACCGCATATTTTCATGATAAATTATCGTTGTCCAAAAAATGTAAACTGGATGAAGAAGCGACAATTTCGTGTTTAATTAGGGGTCTTCCAGTTGAACTTAGACCTAATGCAAAAGCTTTCAGATGTGATACTGCTGAAGAACTGTACTATGGGTATTTGTCTTCGTTGGAAAATTACAAGAGGCTGGACAGCGGCGCTGCGAAGACCAAAGAAGCTAGCCAGCCTGCCAAGACTACGTCAACCACGTGGCGTCGAGGATCGGCGCAGCCGTCGGTGAAGCTGTGCTACGTCTGCCGGAGACCTGGCCACGAGGTAAAGGACTGCCGGAGCCAACTCGTCTGCACCACCTGCCAACGACGGGGCCACGAAGCCGCAACCTGTTGGAGTACAGCAGCCAAGGTGATGCACACTTTTGAATTCAGTAATGCTTCTAATGATTGTTTTAAAAAAAATGTTTTCATTGATAACCGTTGTATAAGTGCATACATAGACACCGGTAGTAAAGTTAATATTTTACGAATGAACGTGGTTAAAAGATTAAATCTTCCGTTATTGCCATCTACGATAGTTCTGAGGGGGTTTGAGGGTAGTTGTATAAATTCCTTGGGAACAGTCCAGTTCACGGTAGACATTGATAAATTACGGATACCCAGCTTTGCAGAAGTAACATACAGTTTTATGGGTGATATTGACATGATTATAGGTCAACCTATTATCTGTCAAAATAATATTAGCTTGTTAACTACTTCGACTAGTGCTACTTTAATAAAATATGATCCCTGTGATAGTATTTTAACGCAATATAATCTGTATCGCGATGACTTTGAACATAAATATTCTGTACGATTATTGAAAGATGCGATTATACCTCCATGTTCCGAAACGCTTGTTCATATTTTTATAAATAGTGATTGTATGGATACAACGTTTACTACGCTACCAGTATACAATTCAGAGGCTATGTATTTTATACCGGGCACTGTTTTATCGGCTACGACTGAAGTATTTAAAATAATTAATGTAGGGAATGAATCTATAACCTGGCGGGCTGGACGTTTATTAACTAGGGTCAAAGTCTGTAATGAGAAACGTATTATGAATATTAATTATACTACATATAATCAAAATTTAAATAGTAATCAAGCAGAAAGTGAAATTAATTCCGAAAACTTAGACTTAGGCGACATAAATGATAGTGAACAAGAGTCATTGGTTAAATTACTGCGTAAATATTCTGAATCATTTGCTAACAGTACGGCTAGTTTAGGTTGCACGGATCTAGTAGAAATGTCAATAGACACTTTTATTGACAAACCGGTATTTTGTAAGCCGTATAGGTTAGCGCATAAGGAGAGGGAAATAGTAGATGAAAAAGTACAAGAGCTATTAGATTCTGGAATAGCAAGAGTATCAAATTCGCCATACGCGAGCCCTGTGGTATTAGTAAAGAAAAAAAATGGAGAATATAGGCTATGTATAGACTATCGAGCTTTAAATTCATGCACGGTAAAGGATCGTTTCCCTTTACCACATATAGATGACCTTGTAAGCTTGCTATCGGGTAAATTCTATTTCACTACTCTTGACCTTGCACAAGGTTACTACCAAGTACCGATCTCTGCCACGTCTATTCCTAAAACTGCATTCGTTACACCATCCGGGCAATATGAGTTTGTTAGGATGCCGTTTGGTCTGGCTAATGCACCCGCTGTATTCTCTAGAGCTCTTAAACTAGCTTTGGGTACACTAGCTAATAATAGTAGTAAATTAAATAATAATGATGTAAACGATACTACTTCACTTTCACCGGAAAATGAAGTAGTTGCTGTGTATTTAGATGATATGATCCTGCCTACAGTCACCGTTCAACAGGGCTTAATATTATTAGAAACAGTCCTAGAGCGGCTAAAACGTGCGAATTTAAAACTCAACTTAAAGAAATGTTCATTTCTCAAAACCACCACTGATTACTTGGGCCATGAAATTACAGCGGGAACAATAAGACCAGGTCAACATAAAATTAATTGTGTACTCGGATTTAAAACGCCAAGCAATGTTCACGAAATCCGCCAATTCATTGGATTGGCATCATATTTTCGAAAGTTTACTAGAGATTTTGCATCCATAGCCCGTCCTCTAACTGAATTAACGAAGAAAGACGCTCCTTGGTATTGGGGCGATGAACAAAACAGAGCTTTTATCACCCTTAAAAAATTATTAACTGAAAGACCTGTACTTGCTATTTATAATCGTAACGCGGTAACTGAGTTGCATACGGATGCAAGTAAAGTAGGTTTAGGCGGCATTTTAATGCAGTTTCAATCTGATAATACACTAAAACCTGTAGCGTACTTCAGTAGAGTCACCAGTAAAGAGGAACAATTCTACCACAGCTACGAGCTAGAAACACTCGCTGTGGTGGAGTCCCTAAAAAGATTTCGCATCTATCTTGTAGGAATACCGGTAAAAGTTGTCACAGATTGCGCGGCCATTCGTACTACTTTAACAAAAAAGGACCTAATACCACGCATTGCAAGATGGTGGTTAACTATTCAAGACTTTGAATTAGAGATAGAATATAGGCCTGGTGATAAAATGCGACATGCGGATGCGCTAAGTCGCAATCCAGTAGGCGTCAACACTGTAGATATTGCCATGATTGACGAAACTGATTGGGCGCTGTCGGTTCAACTTCAGGATGACGGTATCCAACAAATTATTAGACAGTTACAGGGGGGTACGGAAAATCGAGATATCACTACAGAAAAACGTTAACAGGTGAACGTTTTGTAATTCCAAAACTGGCCAAATATAGTATATTGCAAAAGTTCCATGACCAGATTGGGCATCCAGGTTTTGAGAGGACTGAAAAACTAATAAAATCTTCTTACTGGTTTCCAAATATGACTAGATTCATTCGAAAATATATTAAAAGTTGCCTCCAATGTGCGTATGGTAAATCAGGTTACGGTCGATGTGAGGGGGAATTGCATCCTATAGAAAAGCTAGATATACCTATGCACACCTTGCACGTAGACCATTTGGGACCATTTCCTAAAAGTCGCCAGGGAAACAACTATATTTTAATGGTTATAGATTCGTTTACTAAATTTATATTTGCTCGTCCTGTAAAAACTGTACGTTCAACAGAAACGGTTAAAGAACTCGCCGACATAATTTCGGTTTTTGGTAAACCCAGTAGAATAATAACTGACAGAGGTAAGGCTTTTACGAGTCGCTATTTCAAAACTTTCGTCGCTAATTACCAAATTAAACATGTTTTGAATGCCGTAGCTGTACCCCGTTCAAATGGTCAGATCGAACGTGTCAATAGAACAATTCTAGATGGGTTAAGTACATCCGTTATAGAGGAATGTAGCTGGGATTCCAAATTAATAAATATCGTTTGGGGTATTAATAATACAATACACTCTGTGACAAAAGTGGCACCATTTAGTTTATTATTTGCACATCAGAATAATCTTTTGCCTGTGCCACAATCTTCACCACAAATAAGCAATGAAGAACAGAGACAATATTTAATTTCTAGGCGTAGGCAGGCTAAAGTTAACATTGACTTAAACATGACTAGAATGAAAAAGCAGTTTGACAGTAGGCGCAAAAAATGTACTAAATATAATATAGGTCAATTAGTCTTATGGAAGGGAGGTGTCACTGAGCAAGCTGTAGGGGTAAGCAAAAAGTTAGGAAATAGATACTCGGGACCATACAAAATCACCAAAACAAATCACGCCATAGATCGTTATACTATTTCTTCAATTAAAGGCATGAGAGGGTACCGAAAATTTAGTGCGGTTGTGGCTGGCGATACGCTGCGTCCATACAAATCGGTAGTATCAGATGATCACGACTCTACAGACAGTGAGGGTCATGACATTGATAGAGATGATTTAATTGATTTATTAGAAAGTTAGGTAGGTTCGTTAGTATTATAATATATTGAATGTGATGTTAAGCTTGTGTACTATGTCATTTAAAATTTTGCAATGTGTCATTAACGTCTAATATACAAACATGTTGATTATAGAAGAAAATATACCTACCTTTTATTTAAATCATTACCCGGTGTGATTAGACTACATAGTTATATACCTACCTAGAATTTGTTACTGTCGTCGGTATTTAAACATCATGCACTTTTAACAATTCGAGCGTACAATAAGCACGTATTAATTACAATTAGTCACCCTAGAGATATCCATGGTTAAATATAATTGGCTGTGTGCTATCTGTTCAACAAGTTATGGGTTATCTAAATACTCGGCTATGTTCTACCTATTTATTGAGCTATGTGCTATCCTAATATTTAGCTATGTGCCTACCTACTTATTGAGCTATGTGCCTACCTACTTATTGAGCTATGTGCCTACCTACTTATTGAGCTATGTGCTACCTAAATGTATAGCTATGTGCTACCGACTTACTAAGCTATGTGCCACCCAAATATTTAGCTATGTGCCTACCTACGTACCTACCTACGTACTGAGCTGTGTGCTATTATTTACTAAGCTATGTGCTATCTATTTACAGAGCTATGTGCTATCTATTAACTGAGCTATGTGCTATGTATTTACATGTGATATCCGATCATCAATCCATGTGTAATCCTTATAAAAGCAAAGCTCCAAGCTCCAAGCTTGCTAGCCGTATATTCACCGAGTTATGTGATATTCCTTCACTTGGCTATGTGCTTTCCAATTATCTACGAAATTCATTTAACCAGCTATAGGTATATTATCCATTTAGATGCTGTGTGCAATCCTCATAGTAAATATTTACTTAGGAATATGCACTGTATACAAACATACATGGACATGTTGGTTTGTAGACTAAATTCACGTTACAGATGGAGAAAGCTGTGCCGACCGCTGCTGCTGCTGCGCAGTACGGCAGAGCAACGCCGAGGGCTACTGCGTGGTCGACCAGCGCGATAGGCGGCGTTTCTTCTTCCGCCGTGACTCCTGCGACGACAGCCGATGCCGGTAAACAAGATCGCCGTGGGACACGGCTTTAGTCAGGACGGCCGAATGTTATCGTATCGAATATCTTAATGGAATTAAGTACAGAAATAGAAGTTTGTTTAGGGTCACACTGACCAATGTATTCGTTGTTGCCATTTTATTTATTTGTTTTACCTGTCTTTAAATACTAAATGATTAAGTTTGTAAGTTCCATTAAATTACTGCGTTAAGAATATCTTAAAGATTAATTTATGTGTTAATAATATTTTTGTAAAGGTATTGTTACAATTTTTAGTTTAAAAGTATTAGTTTTGTATTAACAGTTCAGTTCATTTTATCTGTTGCAATATTCATGTTAGTTAAGTAGTAAGGGTAGACAACTGTCATTTGAAATGTTATAAAAGATCGTGTAACTTTATTTTTGGTCTCTTTTCTGTACGTGTCGCTGGACTGGTAACAATACACAAAGTTGTAAGTAATTGAGTATCATTTATCATCAACCTCCTTCTCAACACCTGCATCATAAATCTGTAACTTCTGTAAGTATATAGGATTAAAAAATTTACAGCTGCAAACAAGCAGAAAGTTGTATGTACATAATTTTGTTTCAATTATTAGGGAATGCAATCCGGACTATCCGTAATCCGAAAAATCCGGATATCCGCACATTTTTACTAGACTTCGAAATCCGGATTTGAAAGTCAAATCCGGTTTTTTTTAATACTAAGAAATTGTAACAAAAAAAGGACTATAATTTTTATTCTGTAATCTTTATTCAATGCACAAGCACAGCACATTCAAAATTATCAATAAAATGTGCGTACAGACGGGCCCACATCAAATTAATACAATCTGTCAAATTTCTTTAATAGATTTTCAACTTTATCGCTAAAGAATAAGGTTCAATGTTGATTGGGACAGATTGGAGTAGGTTGATGTGCTGTCTGTACCATTTTTATTTTTACTTTTCTGTTTTGATGTTATTCGTTAGAAGGTAATTTAATTGAATCGAGTAACTTTGTTGTTGTTTGAGTAATAACCAGTTACGATGTTTTTTGGTGTCTAAATTCATAAATTGTGTTTGGTTATATTGCATAGTAGATGTTCATTTGTTTCAGTATAAACTGACCATGGATTTCAAAGAATACTCCAAAAAATCTGGCGATTCATCTAGTATATGGGCTCATTTCTCATCCTCAAATGTTTAGAAGCAAAGGAGATCGGCAAACAGTCCTAATAAATTAGGCCTCAATAAACAAAAATGAAATAGTTTGGGTTTTCAAGGGGTAATATTAGTCTATAACCCTGTGCAATTAATTTTTCGATATAACATGGGATATGGAAATTAAAAAACAAAACTTTATTTCAGACCATAGTCAATAGACTCCATTATCATTTGTTCCCGCTCTTTTATTAGTTACCTATGAGTTTTAGTAAAAGATTAAAAGTATTTTGCCAGGCTCTATCTCTTTAATATGATGTGAAACTTACTTTGAGTCTAATAATTAAAATAACAATAAAATAACACTTATAATAATGAAATACCCAACACTTACCTGTCGTGGAGATATCCATTCTCTAATCACTGATAGTATATCGATTGAGTGAGTTCAGCAGGTTTCTTCTCATGCGAGCAGTCGATATGCCACAATTAATACAGCGGAGATTATCCATCGTAAGCAACAGGTAACAATATCAAAAGGCAAAATCGGAGTCCAAAATGCGTGCTAAGGTCAATAGGTTTGGAAGAAACGGGGTTCAAGAACGAAATAGGGTCGGTCACAAAGGCAGTTACAATTGTCCAAAAACACAGCAAGGGTCGGTAATTAGATGTAGCACACAAAATAAACACAAAAAGAAAGTCCACGACACGAGCGAGAAACGTTGTGGCGGCAATCTGTTGTTGACAACAGATTGATTGACAAGTGACAACCGTATCGAGTGTTGCAGTTTACAAAAATGCAAATCGATTTTTCTATAAAATCATTAAAATAACTTATCAACAACGAAAAAATACTCTATCTTTAATCATTACTTCGCAATAAACTCGTATAATACTTTTTTAAGTGAAAAGAAATATAAATCGAATATAATAATACAAATCTTTTAATGGGAAAAAATATTTTTATTTAAAAATCGCATAATATGGCAACATCAGTTGTTATTAAAACAACTACAACGCGAGGAATACATTAATTGACTTTTTTTAGAAATTCTTTTTTCCTAGGTTTTTTTAGGAAATGATAGATTAAAGTAGGGCTTATAATTATTTAAATATTTTTTCGAATGGTGTAATACTTTGTCCATCAGGGCCAGGAATTGCTGATCTCCTTTAGACTTTGTCAACGGATTTTTAAGATTAGAGGCAGTACATCAACCTTGCATAATCACCTCATTTGTCATTCCATAATTCGGACTTCTATTACTACTACGAGAAGTAGCAGCAATGATGATGAAATACCTATTATCGAACGACAAAAAATGACTGATGCGATTATTACAAAAGTTAAGAATACCCATACCCACCCACCCACCACACCACCAACCCACCAACCCATACAACCAAACCAACACCCATACCCATAGCACCCAACCAATAACAACCCATACCCATACCCAACCCTTACCCTTTGGTTACCCATAGCAATAACAATAACACCTTAATTATGGCATTTAATGACGATATTTTGTATAATTCCAAATATAAAAAATAAAAAATAAATAATTTCATTTGATTTTCATGTCCTTTTATTTTAATCCATTTACACAAATATAAGGAACGTCATAATAACAAACTAATATGCGTAGATTTTTTTGTTTTCATGAAAAATCCGGATTATCCGGATTGGACCAAAAATCCGTTCTTATAAATCCGGATTTTAAAACAGAACGGATTTGCATTCCCTTAAGTGCGTAATATAATTAAAAAAATCCTTATTTATTTTAGTATTCGTCACCTGAGTTTTCGCCCAGAATATTAAAACGAAAATGGCAGAAAGCCCAAGAAATATCAAAACAGCGTTTGAAAAAGCTAAAAGCACTTCGAGAAAAATCTAGGAGGTTAACCAAAAAGGTGGCAGATTTAGAACATGTTCTTACAGAATTAAAATCAACAACATACCTATAACTACGACTCGCTCCTTTTAAACTCGTCCCCGTCTAAAGCTGAAAACCTTTTGCTTAGCAGTGTGTCTAAAGTAGTTGTTTATTTAGCTTCGAACATGAAACGCCTCCTGATTTAATTAATGTTTTTAACACACTCAAATCCAAAAACACTGATCATTACTGGGGCATCACCATTAAACTTTTAAGTAATATAATGGACATCGTAGCCCCCTATCGAGCTGTAACTTCTAATAAATATGTTGATATAGGAACTTTTCCTGACCTCATGAAGATTAGTAAAGTCATACCATTATTTAAATCAGGTTATAAAAATGACGTTGGCAATGTCAGGCATATTTCTATCTTACCTGCATTTAGTAAAACATTTGAAAAGTTAATACTCAACTACTCAAGCAGTTGCTTCTTTCTTCGTTCATTATGAAGGAGGCTATTTAAATTAAAATGTCTTATTTTAATCTTCATAACGAACAATATGGCTTTACAAAAGGTCGTTCGACTACAGATGCCGGTGTGCTGAAACGCATATTGAACGAATGGGAGAACTTGCAAAATGCTATTGGGGTTTTCTGTGATCTCTCCAAAGCCTTTGATTGCGTGCACCACGACACGCTTTTGCGTAAACTGCGTCATTACGGTATGCAAAACGAAGCTCTCGATGTTATAATTTTTATTTAAATAACAGGTCCCAATGTGTAGATGTAAATGGTGTGAAATCTTCCGGGTTACCAGTTCAGTTAGGTGTACCTCAAGGCTCAATACTGGGTCCATTCTTGTTCTTAGGGTATATCAATGACTTACCATTCTTTTTAAAGGGTATCTGTGTTGTACTGTTTGCAGATGATACCTCTCTTATTTTTAAAGTAGACAGGAATAGACAAGATTTTGACGATGTAAACAGTACACTCTCAATGGACTCTTACGGATTGGTTTACAACAAATAACTTAGTTCTCAATTTCAAGCAGTAACATTCCGATTTCGAGCAATGTAATATGATCTCTCGATGATGGGCATAGTTTGCAAAATGGAATAGCACGCATTAAAGCCCTATTACAATTCGACGGTGATTTTTGCGTTAAATGGGCAACTTTGGCGTTCTTATTCTGAGTAACTGAAAGACTTCGACAACTATGACTTATTGAGTGGTGGAGAAGAGTTATTAGTATAGTTCATAGCGGCTTAGCTTTTTGAATTTTTTGCTTAACATCTATAAAAAATGAATCCCTATTTCCTTGGTAACGGCATCACGCGTGAACGGCTGGACGAATTTCACTAATTCTTTTTTTGTTGTGTTTGTTATTGTATGGGGAACGTTCAGTAGGCTAGGTAGGTAGGTAAGTATGCAAGTAGGTAGTTATGTAAGTAAGTAGGTAGGTAGGTATGTCGGTAGGATAGGTAGGTAGGTAGTTTAGGTATGTAGGTAGGTAAGTAGGTAGTTACATGGGTAGGTAGGTAGTTAGTTAGGGTAGGTAAGGTAGGTAGGTAGGTGCGCCGTAGATAAGTACTTAGTGCTACCCGTGCGAAGCCGGGGCGGGCACCTAGTTTATTTAAAGCCAAAATTCCAAAACAAATTTTTCATAAAATGCGCAATGGCACTTTTTTGAGCTCGTGGCTTGAACTATTGTAGGTACATAGCAAAGCCAGTGATGGAGGACGGTTAGTGGTACTCGCTCCACCCCACCCATCACCTACTTAGCACAAGTTTATTGAATAACTTTGTGTTAACCCGAACAAAACCCTTATAATAAATAGGTTATTATAATGAAGGGGTAACCCGTTCACTGGGTTTCAAGTATAGAACCCATTCAATGGGTTATCTTATCATGTAACCCTTTAACTGGGTTTCAAGTTAGAACCCATTCAATGGGTCATCCATATTGACGAGATATCCCTTTTATAGGGTTTCAAGCATAGAACCCATTCAAGGAGTTACATCAGAAAAGCTTAAGGGGGATGCGCCAAGGTAGCCCGCGAAATTCAAATGGGTTTGAAGATTTTGGCCCTAAAATCAGCCACCATTTTGTTTTTTTTTCAAAATCGAGGTGCTCAATAAATGTCATATATTTGGATAGGGGACACTTATACAAACATAAAACTTCATATAACATAACATCATAAAGCGTCACGTTTCTGAGATATTCAAAGATAAAAATAACAATTACTATTACGAATTTATTTATTTATGTTGTAGTTACTTCATGTTGATTAAGTTATTTACACATTAATTAATTGACTACACCTAGTGGATAAGACAAAGGATTTTTTAATCATATTATTATTCGGAATAAATAATATCATCCAAGAAGGCAGCGGGAGGCTGAATAGAATTTTCTTGGGTGTCGCGCCCATGCCATGCACCATATAAGACATATAACACACGTCCTCATTCGACGGAGGGTATACATATATTTTTGTCTCTTTCGCTCTTAACAAAAATATTACCTATACATGATGCAATTATGTTTTCATAATTCAATATACTTACCTGAAGGGAAAAAAAACAAAAAATCCTTGTTTCAGGGTTCAGTTTTCGACATATATTTCGGTGAATAACTCCGAAACCTGACGCTTTAGGATATTATGTCATGTGACATTTTTTGTTTGTATAAGTGTCCTCTATCTAAAAATCGAACTTTCGAGTTTCACTGCGATTCTCAAAAAAAATCAAAATGGCGGCATCATGTTAGGGCCACCCTCCATACAAAAATCTTCTAACCCCTTTCTTAGGTTTTTTGCAATTTGCAGGTCAGTGTCAGGTTGTATCTTGATTAAAATATGATTTGCGAGCGTAATAAGCAATATGGTTTTACAGAATTATAATCATTAGAATCAGCAATACAACTCCTTAGGTTAGCATAATCCCCAAATGTCATGATTTCATGAAATAGTAATTCAACGGGATTACATGAACTTATAGAATTGTATTGATGATTTCTATGATTATAATTTTATAAATAAACATTTGATACGGTCGCAAATCATATTTAGATCAACATACAACCTGATACTGACCTGCAAATTGCAAAAAACGTAAGAAAATTTGAATTTCGCGGGCTACCCTGACGCTTTCACCTTAACTCTTAACCGGGGTTGTACGGTCCCTGCAGGAAGTGGTGAAGGGCGGGCGATTTTTGGGGACTGTCTTATGTAATTTTGATGTTCGAAAAGTGCTGATTCTCAGTCTAGTTTGAATAAATGATTTATAAATTTTTGAATTTAATAAAACATTGCAGTTGCATCATTGCTTGTATTTTTTAATTTCTCATTATAGAAACCTGAAATACCAACCTCATTAAAAAAAAACTTCTTTTGTGAAGAATATTGGGTAAAATGATGTACATCACTTGGTAACCCTAAACAACTGAAGTACCTTTTTTTCTGTCCTTTTCGATGACACGGATATCGTGAGTCTATAGAATACTCTGTCTACGGGTTGACAGATCTCGTTATTTGATTTGACAGGTGACAATTGACATTGCCTTATGAAAATCAATACTTTTTATATTTTTTTTATGCCATGAGATTCCGGTAGACCTATAACAGCTTACGAGTCATTTGAACACGTCACGAACGGAAGATTTTGTTTTGTGCAATCTGCGAGGTACAGTTCTTCCAGTTATTACAGACTTCAAAAAAGGAAGGGTATTTTACCGCTAATTTTCATTATCGTTGTATGATTTGCTGTTCGGTTTCCGATTGGGCCAGTGACAATTCTGTCTAAATCATAGTGATCTTAATTCTCGTTATAATAAAGTTGCTGTTGGGTTGCTGCTGTCAGAGGTAATGTAACTGATAAAGGACATTCGACTTTCTCTGTAACACAACAGCAGGGCATAGATACGTCAGCATCTTGAAGTAGTAGTGATCGCGTAACCCATCTTCCACATGACGCAGTAACTCGAATAAGTCGAGCCAGATTATATTATAATAAAAAGATTAGTCAGGAAGGAAGGCAGCGAGGGTAACAGAGACGAAATCGTTTGAACACGTCACGAGCGACAGTTCCTGTTCAATGCGAGGTATTATTACTTTTTCTACGGTATTACGGACTTACTTTGCAACACAACAGCAGGGCACAGCTGCGCTAGCCTGGCGCACATGAGATAGGTGAGCATCTTGATGTCGTAGTGATCTCGCAGCCCGTCCTCCACGTGGCGCAGGAACTCGAACACGTCGAGCCGGTCGAGGCACGTGCCCAGCAGTGTGTACATGCACTCGAACGCCGCCTTCCGCAGGTCGAGACCATCGTCGACTGAATGCTTGAAGGGACCCATTTCTACTTCGCGGATTAGTTCTTTCTATTGGTAGAGGCAAAGTTTTTGATATATTAGTTCGTTAACTCATGAATTTCAAGCTACTAAAAAACAGATTTGTATACATTACAAAGGTATCATTAATATTTTATTTAGAAACCTACAAAAGAATCTTTGATACTCCAGTTTTTCCTTGCGTAGTTTTCTGTGATTAAAGACAATATTGGTACGGAGAAAGAGGTTCCAAATATAAAATAAAATTCAGATGTAGTATTCAAATTATCTACACATAAAAATATGATGATATGCCACATACCTTGACTTTGGTCTCGCTGTAGATGGTAGGCAGCACTTGCGGCAGGAGGTCCCGTATGAGCGAGGGCTTGTTGTGCGCGGCCGAGTTGAACGCGACCAGCGCCACGCGCCGCACGCCCAGCTCGGGGTCGCGCAGCGGGACCAGCAGCTCCGACATGCACATGCGCAGGAGTGGGTCGATGGCTTGAGGCTGTACGAACACATAAATGTCATATGTACATTATTAAAATAAAAACTCAAACTCGGATCAGTGACATATTAGAGGTGTAATATAATCTGCGTTCGCAATTCATTTGCCAAACATATGTAATGTAACATGTAAACAAACACGAGTTTTAGGAAAAACAACTGTAATGCCTGGACATAAGGTTCAGTTTGCGCTACAACTTCATATTTTTTTTAATGATTTTTTCAACAGTACTAGTCAGTCTAAAATCTTCTTTATTTACACTAGCATAAAGTTGATGTTTGACTAAGTAGAAAGCTCATGTTTGTTTACATGTTTGGCAAATACATTGCGAACATACTTACATACACATACATACGTAGGAAAAGTATTTTATTTGTGGGAGATAGGCGTTTAAACTTAAAGTAAGCCAAAGCTAGCCACATGCCGTTCACATGCCGTCGAGAAATATCTGTCAGGCATGCCGGTGCATCCTCACGATGTTTTCCTTCACCGTTTTTGAAGACTAGAGACTAGTAAATCCATTTTAATGTACTAACCTGATCTGATATCGTGAATTTAACAGCTGTAACGGCGGTTGTCCTTGTCAGTGGCTCGGGCGATTTGAGGAATTCCTTCAGGTATGGTAATAAGTCTTGTGGCTCTAGTAAACATAATTTTCCTAAGCATTCGGCGACCTGAAAACGATTATGTTATTAGCAAACATTCCCAAGCCAATTTACAAAATTCATATACGTGTTTAAAAACACCTCTTCCGATGGCAATTTTCTTTTCAAAAAAACAAAACGAAAAAATTTAATTATATTTCGTTTTCGTTAAGAATGTAAAAAAGAGAATACTTACAACATTACGAGATCCTTCTTCGGCACACTGACAGTGCTTAGATAGCTGTACCCAGATTTCAGGTATGAACGGCCTCAGAGCTTCGACACCCTCAGGGGTACACGATTCACAAGAGATTATCTAAAAACAATCACATATTAACAAATAACATCATGAATCACGAGTACATTGAAAGTAAGTATTCAATCTATTAATTTTAAAATAAATAATATCACATTTTAATATGTGATTGAAACATATTAAAATGTGATATTATTTTTTTTTTAATTATTCGTTTTTATTTTAATGATAACTGAATACATTTTAAAATGATGACGTACATACAATTTACTTCAATGATTTTAAAACATGGTACGAATACATATTTTACTAAATTGTTGAGCCCGCCCATGTGAACTTTGTAACTATCTAAAAATAAGATCTTGGTAAAACACGAGATATGCAATAAAGAATTGAATCGAATTGAGTATAAGAGGCTGTTTATTTGCGATTCGGCAAGATTTCACTACCGATTAAATTATCCATTGATAATTTTTCCTTTTCAGTTTTACTTATTGCTAACAATGGAATCCTGTAAATATACATCTTAGCTTCTCATCTGAATGGAGACGCATATTTCGAAAATCATCTAATTTTACTAATTTAAATTATCTTACCTCCCTCAAGGAGTGTAACAATAGGTATTGTCTTTTCGGTTGGGCCTCGATTTCTCCCAGTATGAACGGTAAGAACTCGGGCAGATTGCCCACAGCTACGGAACCGAGCGCGTAGCTCGCGGCTGACTTGACTTCCTCAGATGACGGCGTGAACGAGTTTAGGAGGACCTCCTTCAAGTTCGGTATGGAGCTTAAATCTCTGCAAGAAATATTTGAATGTATTTATCTTTTCTCGGGTGTAATAAATATTGAGGCTATTACATATTGTGGTGCAATATACATAGGCGGCATTTGTCTTGGCTGCTCAAGAGCAAATATAAACCAAGCTTGGGCCGCTACCAATCTTCCGCTGGTAGCCTTTTTTTTTTTGTGGGAGATCATCAAATGACTTCTCCCGCTCTGGGCGGAGCGGAAGGGCGACTCTTACTGACCAAAACCCACCCGTGTTCTTTTCCTTGCCTTGCCAGGGGCCACGGTTTTCCCTTAGGACTTCCCGCAACCCCGGTAGGCATCGGCCCTAGCGGACCCCGTCAGTTTTGCTGACATCTCTTTGAGGCGCGCGTGGAACACGACGCGCCGCCGTTCCGCTGGTAGCCTAAGAGCGGTCTCGCACTACGTCCGATCTGAATCAGAGCAATGTCGGTCCTAAGTAGCCATAGTACTAATTGTATGAGGGGTTGCGCACTAGATCCGAGCTCTGTCCGTCCGAATATAGAACATTCCTATGATCTTGAATTCGGATTCGGATCGGACTTGGTGCGAAACCGGTCTTACGCGATGGAAGATCGTTATTGCCGTCGGATGAGTTTCAGTCCTTATACTTTACTTATGTTGGAGAGGAGCTCGTGGCTAAGTAATAACAAGCCGCACGGATCGATCCATCAGGTTAAGCTACGCTTGCCAGGGTTGGTCAGTGGATGGGTGACCATCTTCACATACCGAGACTCCTCCGTGCCTCGGAAAGCACGTTAAGCCGTTGGTCCCGGCTGTCATTTGTGGATCTTTGACAGTCGTTACGAGACGACAGAAGCCCGAAAGTCTGACACCAGTCTTACCAAGGGGTATCTTATTACCCAGTAACTGGGTTGTGGAGGTCAGATAGGCAGTCGCTCCATGTAAAATACTGGTATTCAGCTGCAATCGGTAAGACTGGAAGCCGACCCCAAGATAGTTGGGAAAAAGGCTAGGAAGATTGATACTTTACTTATGTTCTTATTTACTTTAACATCGTTATTTAACCAGTTGGAGCTCGTGGCTAAGTAATAACAAGCCGCACGGGTCGATCCATCAGGTTAAGCTTCGCTTGCCGGGGTTGGTCAGTGGATGGGTGACCATCTTTACATAGCGAGACTCCTCCGTGCCTCGGAAATTACGTTTAGCCGTTGGTCCCGGCTGTCATTCGTGGATCTTTGACAGTCGTTACGAGTCGTCAGAAGCCCGAAAGTCTGACACCAGTCTTACCAAGGGGTATCTTATTACCCAGTTACTGGGTTGTGGAGGTTAGATAGACAGTTGCTCCATGTAAAATACAGGTATTCAGCTGCATCCGGTTAGACTGGCAGCCGACCCCAAGATAGTTGAGAAAAAGGATTAGAAGGAAAAGGATAGGAAGATTGATTTTGATTTTGATTTTGACTATTTAAAAACCTACGATCAAAAAACTTTGTATACTCACAGATGTCTTCCGATCTCAGCGAGTGCCAGTAAAGCGAACATGTGATGCGCGTCAGATGTTGGCTGTGCGGCGTCACGTAGGAAGCCTCGCACTACTTCTAGTGCGTCCGACCCGCCTTCTACTACTACCGCTGCCACGCACTTTGCTAGAGAGTGGAAAGCCTGTAAAAAGGAATATGGTTTAGAAATTTATAGGCAAATGATGAAGTATCGGTCACGAGTCACGCTATTTTTAACAGACTTCCAAAAAAGGAGAAGGTTATGCATTCGGCCTTTTTGTTCTTTGTCTATGTACACCTATTCACGGATATATCACGGAGTAAGGTCCTCGAAAATCAAGTGATAAAATTCTAGTAGACGAAGCTCGCGGTGTGGTCCCTTATTTGGGGTAGCTTCAATAATACGTAGGTATTTAATCTACTTTGTGTATATTATTATAATTTCCTGTCTTTGTTGTTTACTCAACAAGTAGTTGTATACGAATTTGTGTGGGGTAGGTACCACAAAAATAAAATAAAAATTACAACGAAAACAAAGTCAATATAAAATCTAATACCATTCAAATCAGCGGCGAAAAAACAAAGACCAAAGACACCGACTTCCGTTTAAACTTATTTTTCAGTAGTTTTTTTTTTTTTTTGTAGTTTCTTTTTCATCGAATATGCTTATATCTTTTGTAGTGGGTAGGAAGTGTTTTGATTTTGACAATCTCATTGGCTGTCTGAATGTAAGTAAAAAACTTTTGTACTAATTTTAACAAATGCGCCGACAAACCAGTCCTGGGATATATGCCACAGATGGTCACAAAGATTTCAGACTGAAACAATACATTATCATACATACCTGCTTGATATGATGTGCGGAGGCGTTGTGGTCGTGCAAGCGATGTACTGGCGCCACTAACAGCGCCAGCAGCTCGCGGCGAGAGCATCCCGCGACGTCTGCGGCTACCAACGCGCTTAGTACTCCCAGCATCGCTTTGAGGGCACCGCCTACAATACGCATAAAATGTTTTACCTTTTATGTTCATTTATAAACATTCTGTTGAATGTCTTATTTCAGAAACCGTTTTCATGGTAGTTAGTCTTGATATTTTTCGAAGTTTAGTTTGTAGAGCTTTAAGACGCAGATTGCTTGCTAAAGTTCCACTTCTTCCTAATAAGAAACAAGGCCGTGACTGTTTTGTAGGCTGTCTTTTGTTTTTTTTGACTTTCAATTAGTCTGATGGGATTAAATGGTTTTCTAGGCTAGGCTATGGCTTTCAATGTGAAATGCCTGACCTAGGGTCGGTTCTATCGTTATTTGCAGACGTGTGAGCGCATACCTTGCAGCAGCGGCGACTTGGCCAGCGCGAGTATGTTGGGCGTGAGCGCGTGGCGCGCCTCGGGCGTGAGCGCGGCGGGGCAGCGCACGCAGGCGCCGCGCACCAGCGCCAGCGCCGTCTGCGCGCAGTGCAGGTCGGCCTCGCACACCAGAGCCGGCACCTCCATCAGCACCTGCCCACACAACACAACATAATAAAGCTACATATGATCAGTCGCTTTATTTGCGAACTACCCGTGAAAGTGCAGCAATTACAGCAACTTTACATTTCTGTAATATATTTCAAAATTCAAAATATTTTATTTCACATAAACCTACAAGGGCAGTTATGAAATTTGGTTGAACATACCTTACTTAAAAGCTCTATGCTTATGGAGTCGCTGTAGTTCTGTACTAGAGTATCCAGAAGGACTAGAGTGGACAATTTCAGGGCTCTTTGATTTTTCCTCAGGAAAGATCCAAGGATCGGTACGGCATCAGACTGAAATAAACGACAATGTCAATATTCATGTTTAAACAAATGTACAAAATTTCGTATAGTCCCAGTCGCCCCCACATGGATTGCCACCAGGTGGCAATTGGGAGAAAAAAATCCCAGTTGCCACCGGGTGGCGACTGGGACCTTATTGCCCCCACTTCAAATCGCTGTACATTGCGGCGTGGATCGCCAAACCCCCTCATCGCTATCTGTCTTACGGCCGGGATGACGGGGTTGGCGGTCACATTTCCAATGTGGTTTTATTCGTAGATATTATTTTTTTGTAATATAATAATATGATTATTGTAAATATTTTGATTATCGATCTGTGATACAAATTTACACCCAAGTTTTTATGATTATGAGGTAATTTTTACGTTTGATTGATAAAACATAGTTATTGTAAATATGTACTTTGATTATCTGTGACTGATGACTAGCTTTTGTTTTTAGTATAATTATTGTAAATCCTACTAAGCTTCAACTTTCTGAAATTCTGACTAACTGACCGACTCTGACAATTCAAAAGTGCCTGTAAATGGTTTAATTGAAATAAATGCTTTGAGTTTGAGTTTGAGTTTAAGATTTTGTGTGATACGAATTTACACCAGGTTTTTATGATTAATAATAATAAATGATTAACAAGTATCTTGACTTGTTTCGCGAGGTTGTCGACATGTGCGATGTGGACTCAGCGATCATTGTGCCGATAGTAGCATCAGCCAATGGCTTAATTGCCAAGAGCCTCGACCAACACCTAAGGAGGCTCTCGTTAGGCAGCTGGGTCAAGGGGCTTGATTCAGAAAGCGGTACTCCTGGACACGACTCACATTGTCAGGAGGTTCCTCTCTCTCGAGCCCTGACCGCCGGTAGCTTGAACCCTGTTCCCGATACCGGTGGGCTACTATTTTTTATATTTTTAAATGTTTTTTTTAATGAATTTTATAAAAATATTTAAAAATGTATCGAATAAGTATCTAAATGAATAAACGAAATAATAGTGATTAAAAGCAACTACAATAAAGAAAATCTTGTTTGTATGTCCCTAAAAAATATTTATTTATTTATACCATATACTTTATTGTACACCAGATAATATATTACAAGAAGAAAAAGTAATACACTACTAAATATACAATATCACTTGTAGATAAGTGATATTTTTTAGGGACACACAAACAAGATTTAATAATAATAATACACATTGGAAATGTGACCGCCAACCCCGTCATCCCGGCCGTAAGACAGATAGCGATGAGGGGGTTTGGCGATCCACGCCGCAATGTACAGCGATTTGAAGTGGGGGCAATAAGGTCCCAGTCGCCACCCGGTGGCAACTGGGATTTTTTTCTCCCAATTGCCACCTGGTGGCAATCCATGTGGGGGCGACTGGGACTATACGCAAAATTTTCCAAAAATCTATTTTATGTTGTAAAGAAAGAACTATAAATTAAATCTTACCAAAATAGGTGTCAGATCAATTCTGAGTGGAGATGCAGCAACCTTAGTAAGAGCTTTCACTGTAGTCAAGCGAGTAATTTCATTACGCAGTCTTTCTAAGAAAATTGGCAGACAAACAGGAAGCTCGTGCTGCAAAAGAAAAAGTCGTTTTACTACCCAATTACGGCTAAACCAAAGGAAGATTATGGGATGTTGACAAAAACTTTAATGCGTTTTATCTAAACCATTTTTTTATTAATATGATAAAGCAAAAAATACGTATATAATATTTTTTTTTTTTTATTATATGACTGACGGACCAAATAGTTTTATTTTATCCCAGTCAACATCCCTATTGCGTAGTTCGAAAAACAAAAAAGTCTGATAATCTGTTGACCCACAAGCAGCAGTAAGTGAATGATGGGTGCAACTAGTCTGGGGTCCGATGCCATCGAAATATATTTTTCATCCCACCATCTCGGAAAGAGTATTTTTAATCTTCAATATCTGAGTGGAAAAGCCGTTTTTATTCGCTAGAGGATAAAGTAAATTGAATTTAGAACATCGTGTGCACTAAGTTTGTGAATTAAAAAAAACATTAAACCTATTTACTGCTACCTCTATGGTGCCGAATATATCATACAACTTTTTTTTAATTTTTTTAAAAACTCAGACTCGGAACCTTCTTGGTGTTCTTTTTTCAATTTGCTTTGTACGCGGTTCTTTACGCGGCATTTTTTCACGTCATTGTTAAACCTTTTATTAAAAACAAGAAACTTGAAAACAAGTGAAAAAACTAAAATGAGTGATTCTAGCGACGAGGAAGTTTGCTTGACGCCAACAGAATTGACTGAAACTGTTAATAATGCGCAAATGAGCTTTCTCCCTCAACAATCACGCGAGAAGTATTTAAAACAGTACGATATGTTCAACACGTGGCGACTAGCAAAAGGAGCCAAAACTTTCTCAGAAAACGTTTTGCTGGCATATTTTATAGAATTATCCGAGAACAAGAAAGCAAGCACTCTATGGAGTACGTATTCGATGCTAAAAGCAACAATAAAGATGAAAAAAGACAAACATATCGATACCTATCCTAAATTAGTGGCATTTTTAAAAAGAGCCTCATCTGGTCATCAACCAAAAAAATCGAAGGTTTTCACAGTATCTGATATTGAAAAGTTTCTTAACGAAGCACCCGATTCCGTATATTTGGCGGCAAAAGTAAGTCAGTTGCACATTCAGTATCTACTTAAGTATATTAATCTCAATTAAATAGTATACTTAGTAGATGTTGATAGGCATAATTATGCGTTCATATCAATTTTATTCATTTATCTACTACAATACTCTTTACGTTACAGGTTGTTCTTATTATTGGAATAAACGGAGCATGTCGAACTAATGAACTAACACAACTTAATGTCAAAAACATTGAGAAACATTCAGATGACTTACTATTAATTAATTTACCTAATACAAAGACAAAAAGAGACCGCAACTTCGTCATTCGCAAGGAATACGTAACGATTGTTGAGAAATATCAAGCCTTACGCCCGCCTAACACTCCAATCAATCGATTTTTTCTACAGTATCGCAATGGAAAGTGTGTTAGACAGCCTATGGGTACTAATAAAATTGGCAGTATCCCACGAGAAATAGCAACATTTCTTGAACTTCCAGAACCCCTGTTGTACACGGGTCATTGTTTCCGACGAACTTCAGCCACACTTTTGGCTGATTCCGGAGCTGATCTCCTGTCCCTTAAGCGCCACGGAGGCTGGAAGTCCAATGCAGTTGTAGAGGGATACATAGAGGATTCCATCCAAAATAAGTCTAAAATATGTGAAGGCATCGTAGGAGCCATTACACTGAAAGAGCCTCAATCGGATCCTTGGACTGGCCCTTCTACATCAAAAATAAGCCGTTATGAAACACCTAACCATCTCCCTCTCTCTCTAACATTCACGCCAAGGGAATCCGATGAATCGGTACAACTATTAAGTATGACAGATAGTTTACCGAAAAACAGTACACAAGTGACTAACACCAATATTACAGTACCAAACAAAAATATTACACTCAATTTAAATAACTGTAGCAACGTTACTTTAAAATTTTCTTAATTATACCTTAGTATTATTTTGTTATAATTTAAAGATTATTCTGTAATACTTACCTGTTATAATGTAGTAATTAATACCTAAACTGAAATAAAAGTGTACCTATCTTGTGATTGTAAACGTTTTTTTTTTTGCATTTAGTCATTTCCTCGCTGAGGTGGAATGAAAAGTTACGTGTTGCACTCGAGTGCAAAGATTTTTCACCTCGTGCTCTTTTGATTCCCTCGCTAACGCTCAGGCTTCTAATTTTGAATCACTCGCTGCGCTCGTGATTCAATTTTAGAATCCTTCGCTTGCTCGGTCATCAAAATTGAACACGCGGTTAAAAAGCAACTTTGCACTCTTGTATAACAAATAACTATTACCTACAAGGTAGCATATTTTTGCACCTGCGAGCCTATAATGGTAGCCACACACGTAACGATTTGCTTGCGCAAACCTAAATTTGCGCAAGCAAATCGTTACGTGTGTGGCTAGCATGCCGCAAGCCTAAGTTTGCGCAAGCAAATCGTTACGTGTGTGGCTAGCATAACCTTCCACAAGAAATGGGCTATACAACGAAAAAACAAAACTTTTCCGACTGGTAGTTCCGGAGATTACCCCCTACATACAAAATTACAAACAAACAAATAAAGGGGTTTGAAGATTTTTGTATGGAGGGTGGCCCTAACATGATGCCGCCATTTTGATTTTTTTTCAGAATCGCAGTGAAAATTGAAAGTTATATATTTAGTTAGAGGACACATAAACAAACAAAAAATGTTATATGACATAATATCCTAAAGCGTCAGGTTTCGGAGTTATTTACCGAAATATAAATCAAAAACTGAACCCTGAAACAAGGATATTTTTGTTTTTTTTCCCTTCTGGTATTGGTCTTCAGTATATTGAACTATAAAAACATAATTGCATCATGTATAGGTAATATTTTAGGTAAGAGCGAAAGAGACAAAAATATATGTATACCCTCCGCCGAATGAGGACGTGTGTTATATGGTATATGTATTATAGGGTGCATGGCAAGGGCGCAATACCAAGTAAATCCTATTCAGCCTCCCGCTGCCTTCTTGGATGATATTATTTTTACTGAATATGATTAAAAAATCGTATGTTTTATCCACTAGGTGTAGTCAATTAATTCATGTGTAAATAACTTAATCAACATGAAGTAACTACAACATAAATAAATAAATTCGTTATAACAATTGTTATTTTTATCTTTTAATATCTCAGAAACGTGACGCTTTATGATGGTATTGTATATGAAGTTTTATGTTTGTATAAGTGTCCGCTATCCAAATATATGACATTTATTGTGCACCTCGATTTTGAAAAAAAATCAAAATGGTGGCTGATTTTAGGGCCAAAATCTTCAAACCCCTTTACTTCTTTATAATATTAGTAGACAAACTGTGTGCCCGACGGTATTTCTCATCGGAAAAATGACGAACTTCGATTCAAACTTTCATTCCTTGTAGAGGATGAATTTTCAAAAATCCTTCAATCCTTCCTAATTTTCACTTTCGTTATACACATAAGGAACCCTTGTGCAAAATTTCATGTTTCTAGATCCAATTGTTTAGGCCAGTGATTCCCAAAGTGGTCTATACCGACCCCCAGGGGTCGACGACGGCCTGCAAGGGGTACATGTAGGCAGAAAAAAAATCGGGGTTCACGAGTATATCTCATTTAAGGTGAAAGCGTCAGGGTAGCCCGCGAAATTCAAATTTTCTTACGTTTTTTGCAATTTGCAGGTCAGTATCAGGTTGTATGTTGATCTAAATATGATTTGCGACCGTATCAAATGTTTATTTATAAAATTATAATCATAGAAATCATCAACACAACTCTATAAGTTCATGTAATCCCATTGAATGACTCATGAAATCATGACATTTGGGGATTATGCTAACCTAAGGAGTTGTATTGCTGATTCTAATGATTATAATTCTGTAAAACCATATTGGTTACGCTCGCAAATCATATTTTAATCAAGATACAACCTGACTGAATTTCGCGGGCTACCTTGGCGCATCCCCCGCAGGTCATGATTTTAATTTCGGCTTTCTATTAATGGAATAATTCATTTTTATACTCAGATAATAGGTACATATTTACTTTCGATAAACACACTATATCTATTTATATAAGTTACGTTTTTATTTTCTCTGTGTGTGAGTTCTAGTATCAAAAATCTTGTAAAAAATAAATTCCGCGTTAAATTGTAGCCTGTGTCAAGCTTTTAGTTTGTTACACCTCCAACTTTATCTGTGCAAAAGATCACAAAGATTTGTTACTTAGTTTTTACATACTTCTACGGTTTTGTATACAAACTTATTTTATTAGTACCTAGCAAAGTAGGGATATTATAATAGTGCACAGAAAAAATAAAAATCTTTGTTGTAGATATTCTTGATTGAGAATTTTCTTGAACTAAGAAACTTTTACTCCGCCCAAGATAATCTCGTGCTTCATAACTTTTTTCTAGAATATTATTTTTTTCTTCCTCACTGTACTTCACTAATTTATTTATTTATTTATTTATTTATTAGGGACAAAAACAGTTACATGCTACAAAATACAAAGAAATAATTAACCTAATATTTAACAATAATATAATAATAATAATATTTCTTAAATTATAATATTATATTATATTTTTAGTAATATTTATTTATATTTCTTTAATATTTCTAAGTGAGTGGCACTATCAAAAACACTTTTGAAATTGATGAATTTGCAAAAATTCAACATTATGTAAGCAGGAATAGCAGGGGGGTCTACCCGAAACCGAAAAACTTGCCAAGTGGTCGACAACATAAAAAAGTTTGGGAACCTTTGGTTTAAGCTGTGCATTGTCTCGTCAGTGGATTTTAGAGCAAGGTTGTCGCGGACGCGGTGACTGAAGCAAGAATGACAACAAGCGGGTTACACAATCAGTTTTCAATCAGTATTTCATCATTCACAGCGGATTGACGAAAATTATTTAAATTATTAAATTTTCATCAGTATGGAACATCAGTTCGTAATTCCGTGGGTTAGACCATCATTCTCCCGTCATTCCGACCACAATGACGGACTGAACTGATGGCAAACTGGGCGTGTAACCTTGCTTTTAGATTTTTATCAAGTAGATCAGAGACATACTTTCAAATAATCACCAAAATGGCAGAGCAGCTGTCCGCAGGCAGCGATGGCTCGCTCCTTGACCTCCTGGTCCATGTCCGTGGCGCGCAAGCGCACCAGCGTCACCTCGTACATCGCCGGGATGAACTGCTGCAACTCTTCAGGGGGAGGCTCCACGCTTAGAGAGTCTGTGTCGCCTGCCGCGACCAGATCTGAATGGGAATAGGATCTTGTGAAAGTATCAGATTTGCGGCACAAAAGTTTGGCTATGAGGAGCGCCTTCTTTCTCTCTCGTGTGAGTCTGTTTTCAAACTTGATATATTAATCGTCTTAGTGCTTGTTTACGGAGACGCGGGGCGTTGAGCGTGGCGTGCAGCGTGGCGTTCGGCGGTGCGTCGGACGTTTTTTCTGTTTACAGAAAGGCGGGGCGTGCAGCGGCCCGCGTCATCACACGCGCAAACACAAACATATGGCGATATACGATGTTGTTTATGGAAGCGCGGGGCGTGCGGCGGGGCGTGCGGCGTGGCGTGAAATGTAGCGGTGCCCGCGGCGTTGCACGCGGCGGTGAACGCGGTGGTGCACGCGGCGTGCATCGGGAGCGGAAGGCGGGAGCTGATATTCAAGCGCGACCGAAATATTTAATAATAAATAAAGAAATACATAGGATGCATAACATCACGCCTATATTCTCCGAAAAGTTAGGCAGAGGTGTTCCTATAGTACCTACACCCACATTTCGCCAGTTATGTTTAAGTCCCATGTAATAGGGGGCGAGCCTAATGGCATCAACCGGGCACAAATCCAGACTCCGGGCTACTACTGAAAAATACCAGATGGAAAACACCAATAATATTTTGCCCGCCCCGCTATCGAACCCGGAACTTATGCTCAGCAGTAGTGCTTGCGACCACTAGACCAACGAGGCATTAAAAAAACCGGCCAAGTGCGTGTCGGACCACGCACAACGAAGGTTTCCGTGGTTGGGATGAATAAAATTTATCCCAAGAACAAACTTAATTTAGTAGTTGACAAACATGTTCTCTCATACATCGATATACGTCACGGTCAATTCTCCAACTGCAAATGTAAGTTTGTAATCACTTTTTTTTTTTTTTGTGATTAAACGAATAATTAAGAAAGTTCGGACTTTTTCCTTTACTAGTGCTGTAAGATCTTGCTTCCTGCCAAATTTCATGATTCTAGGTCAACGGAAAGTAGCTAGGTACCCGGTAGGTTTTGATTCATGTGCGAGTATCAAAATATTTCACATAAATGGCCATATTTTTCGTTCGTTCGTTCACTTAGAAGCTTTAATTGTTTAGAGCTCCAACAGAACATAGATTTACTTATTTGATTTTATATGTGGATATCGCCGATGTTCGTAGTTCGTAGGTATTGAGCGTACATATGACGCCGCGGGCACCGCCTGGATTTCAAGCAAACGCCTATAAAAACGCTTCTCCGTAAACACTCTCATACAACGCCATATGTTTGAATTTTGTGCGGGCCGCCCCGCCGCACGCCCCCCCCAACGCCCCGCGTGTCCGTAAACAAGCACTTACTGTTCTTTACTCTTTTATGAAAGAAGCTGCAGAACGCAAGCACTGTTTACCTTCAAAAAGTATCAAAACTAAACGGGTGCGCCAAAGTTCACCTAAATTTTCAACTCCGATAATTGGAAATCCGAAAATGTTCTTCCTAACATTTTTCATCCTAACAATCACAATTCCTAACTACTCTGTCTCTAATGTTCATAATTCCGAAGCATTCAACTTCATAATGTCAGTAGCAATAAACATCTGTTATACTTTTATTTGTTTTCCTATATTTTCTCAACATAACCATCTTTTACACTATTATTCAAAGTCATATCTTTTCTGTTTAGATTAGGATTAGGTTAGGTTAGGTTAGAACTGTGACCAACTACGCGTGAGCCGAGCGAGCGAAGCGAGCGGTGCCGCGGCAGCGGCCGGCGAGCGCTACCTCGAAATTGGTCACGACATTTTTCTAAGTATTTTTTTCATAGACAAAAATCAGTGAAACGACCTTTAATCATTCTAAACAGTTGGTTTTTAGACATGATTATCTCAGGTATAGTTATAGTAATAAATATATAACAACAATAACCAAAAATAAAATGGCTAAATGTAAAAATGTGAACAGTTGTTTTGTAATCACAAGAAATAGTTTAAAAACAAACCTTTTCCTTCAAAGCATCTGGTTCATGATTATGTTCTCTCAGTAGTATAAAAGCGTTTTATGATAAAAAACAGTAGGAGTTTAAATATATTTACATTAATGATATTATTAATTACAATTTTCGGAAACATGAGTGTTATGAACATCGCCGGTAGCACTACAAATAGTATGAATGAAAACTTTAGAATGAAAAATTTTAGGAAGAGTGATCATTCGGATTACAAATCGTTAGGAAGAACAATTTCGCGTAAAGAACTTTAGGTGAGCCAATATGGACCCAAACTAAACTTACCTAATGGTCGCATAACCTTGACGAGCGTCTGCAGCACTCGCAGTGCTTCTGCGGTGACCTTGTAGAAAGGGTCGTGCACACAGCACAGCACGGCCGGCAACAGTGCGGCCACGTGCGGCCGCATCGTGGCCGTGGGGTGGCCGCGGACGAGGCACACTACGAAGACGAGCGTCTCGATTTTCATTGACGATGCTGTGCTCTTGTCACTAATGATGGGTCAGAAAAATTCATCGAGATATTGAAATCCTGAATAATGATCCTCAGTGTGGTGGCAAATTTTTTTTTTTTTTTCTTTTCATTCGGATTTGGAAGGAGCATATATGTACAAATGTTCTCAAACTTGTTTTATATGCAATGGAGGTAATTAGTTTATTGAATGACATCGGACTGCAGTGTGAACATCTTTGCCAATAAAAATATTTATTAGCTGATCCTACATTTAACCATTAAAATAAGTGTTTATTTCTTCCAATTCGGTCTAAACTCAACTTTATCAAAAGATTTTTCAACTGCAAAGTTAAGTTGGCAGAATAATTGTGAAATACCCATTGTGTAACTTTTTTGAAATAAATAAAATAAAAAAATAAAAAAAGTTTGTCCATGAATCCGGAATTATAAAATCATAGGCCGTGTCAAGCACATGTGTGAAGCCGCGGGTAAACGGGCACAGTTTTGACGCGGAACCCACAGGGCGGGAGACCTTTTCGCACGTGTCCGTTTTTGCCGGCCATGGGCCAGTAGGTCGACTGGTCGATACTCACGTGAGCGCCGGCGTGAGCGCGCGGATGACGCGCGCGGCGTGGTCGGCCAGGCAGCCGGGCGCGGCCGCCAGCAGCTCGCGCAGCAGCGCCAGCGCGCAGCCGCGCGCGCGCACGCTGCGGCCGCGGATCACGCGCAGCGCGCCGCGGACTACGCCCGAAACCTAACATTGAATTAGTTCTTGCATAAAATGCCTAGTCATTTTATCTTCTTCTTAGCGTGTCGATGAAAAATATTAAGTTAAATCTCCTGTTTGACCCAGAACTCACGGAGTTCGAAAATTATGCCCAGTCAGCTTTCAAGCGGCGTTTATAAGGATACTTATTGGATGAACGGCTTATTATTGGATGTTGTATAGATCGGTATACCTATGTTAGGTCGGGGGATTTATAAATCAGTTTAATGTTATGGCCACAGATATAGATAGACATAGATAACGCAAGTATCACGATCTGTATGAAAACCAAGCGTGCCATTTTTTGACTACCTACTATGACGTCACAAGCATTATTTAGTGATGGGAAAATAAAATCCGCCGCACGCGGCAGCGTCTTTGAATCGATTTTATTATCTTTGAAATCGATACGTCGATCGAGCGTACTGCTGGCTGGGTGAGCGCTGGCGCTAGGTGGGGGGGGCCTGCCAGCAGTACGCTAACTAAAAGTCTTCGCATTGAGAGGTTGTGTGCTCGTGCGCGTTCCGTCGACGTTCACACGTCGTTTTTGGATACCTTTTCCAAAATTTAAAGTAAGTTTACCATTATAAATACGTGAATATTCGATTGAAATACCTTATATTCAATTTTGTTCTAATGTTTACAAAAGCAACGAGATTCTACCCTTTTTCATCTCAATTTTGAATAAAGATCGCCTTTTTAATAAACCATTTCTCTATTTATTGAGTAATCGTGTACAGTAAAGAATTATTGAGAAACGCTTAAATAGATTAATTAATCGATTTTGTGACATAGTAATGATATAGACAGAAGAATGAGATAGACAGAGGAATGAGATATACAGAGGAATGAGATAGACAGAGGAATGAGATAAACAAAGGAAAATAAAAATTTCTGATCTGCTTAGTAGGCAGTTAGGGATTTATAATTTCTTCAAATTGTCAGTATTTCCCTACTTATTCCTTGTAATTGTTGTAGATTATCTTTCAGAAACAAAAAAAAAACCAGAGAAGAAATTTTAGAAGGTAAACGAAAACCCAGTAAAATACGATATAATAAAATTAAAATGGATGCAAAATTACTTGAGCTACAACAGCAAAAAGATAAAGAAAGTTGTGATCTTTAGTACATCAATAGTCGGATATGCTGCTTTTGTTAATATTCGTTACTTTTTCCCTTCAACAAAGCATGCTTCCTCAAAATGTATTTAACAAATAGTGCTATGCTTTGTTGGGAACCAATCTTTATTTCCCGTCGCCTCAATCCATTTTTCTTTTAAATTGGGTTCATGTGGGAAACTAAAAAAATCACTAAACGTTACGATAATTTATTAAAATTGTCTACATAATTACTACCTATAAAATACAAAATCATTCCTCTGTTTCCGAAATCGATTCTTGAGAATCGATTTGTGTTGCATACGATGAACAGCACTAATCGCTAAAATTGACAGAAAAATGATAAAAGCTCCTGTACTACGAAACCGATACGATATACGATAGTATCACTTGCTTCGATATTCATCACTTGTTAAAACAAAACGTCGCATCAACCGCTTCAAGTAAAAGCCGCAATGTAATACGAATATTCAGTTTACGTTTGATGACCTATGTTTTTCTCAAATTTGGTATTACAGAGAGTATTAGATTAAAAATAATTGATTTTAATATTAAATACGCATAATATTAATCACAAAATGACTTATCGATGGAAGGAATCGTTTCCTTTATTTTTTCTCCTCACATTTGTAAAGTTTTTACAATGTATAACTGAGCAATTAACCATTTTAAATTATTTTACTGACGTCCGTCTAGCGTGGCACAACGATGCAGACTGAGCGGCTGAGCGCGAAAGTGGCAGCTTACGATTATTGTGCGTAAGCTGGGCACGCGAAGTAGTTGCTCTTGCGTTATCTATGTCTATCTATATCTGTGGTTATGGCTGTTATTGCTACTGTTGTAATGATTTAATAATTTAAATGATTAATTGTTTACCTTTGAATAAGAATGTTGTGCATGCCTATTAATGATTTGTGATTACCTATTGCTACTATCCTTGTAAATATTATATCCTTGGTGTGCCTTGCTTAATAGATAGGTAATTTAATCAAAATATTTATCATGTACTATAATTTTCATTCTTCGCGACAGGCCTGGCGAAAGGAATGGCGCGATCAACTACAACTAGAGTCTTATGCAAACGACTGTCATCAGGAAGGAGACACATTCCATTGTCACATTATGGAATGCAATAAATTATGGAGTATTGGAGGGAAGGGGCCTTTGTGATTCAGAAGGTCGCTTTAGACATAATAATTTTAATTAATTAATACATTACGTGACCAGCAGAATGAAGGTTATTCCTTCCCGTGCATGCCGAATGAAACTACCACCGAAAAGACAGCTTACCCTTTGCAACAACAGTGCCTGCGGCGAGTTGTCGGTGGGCACAATAGACATCTGTAAAGCCGGTGGTGGCCGGGTGGCCCTCAGCAATGCGGTGTACGCGCTTAGAATATCACACTTCACGTTCTCTTCGCGTTCTAAACAAACAAACCATCATCATCCAATTAATGTTCCCACTGCTGGGACACAGGCCTTCTCTCTGTGAGAGGGAGTGGGCCATAATCCACCACGCGGGCCCAGTGCGGGTTGGTAGATGTCACATGTCTTCAAATTCTTGGTTCTAAGACATGCCGGTTTCCTCACGATGTTTTCCTTCAGCGTTTTGAGAGCAGGGGTGATGAAATTATTTACACAAAGTAAAGCGCCTGCTTGGGTTCGAACCCACAACTCAACAAACAAACAAAAACGTATTATACGTTTGTTTGTAAATCGTGGAGTTGATTTTTTGAAGTGAAAACTTCTTTAACGGTGTTGTGCACTTTTTTTGGGATGGGTAAAAAATTTTAAACTCTCGTCAGGAAACTCGCGTCAGGACACGTGACCTGATCGAAAATACGTAAGACGGAGGGAGAGTAGAAATGCACAACGTTAATGTTCAAGTTTTTGTTGACAGCACACTCTGTTTTATTTTCCTGACATTTTCGTTAGATGTTACTTAGTTTTCACTTCAATCGGCAGTCCCAGACTGCCCCGGTTTTTTTTTTTACTTAGTTATAATGGTGAGCTATTTTCTCACGTTTAGTTGCAATTTGCAGGGTAGAGTCAGGGTGTATTTTGATCAAAACATTATTCGCGACAAAAACAAATATTCATTTACGGAATAATAATTATCATTAGAATCATCAATACAACTATCTGTTAGAATTGGCCTAAAACGTCACGTTTTCGGGCTTCCCTAACGCTTTCACCATAAGACCAGTGATTATTAGGAGGAAGTGAACTATACCTTTAAATCTAGCAATCAAAGCCGGTGATACAGTTTGGTACATTTCACCGAGAAGTTCGTGACGAGTTGCAATTACTGATTCTAAGCACTTGGCCGCCGCACGCCTCACCTGAGAACAAAAGTACAAGTCAATAAAAATAACGTGTTCTTTTTAATCTTTTTTCTTTTGTCGTACTTCGGTATCTTTTAGTAGATATTAAGGGCCTACGTCTCGTTTAGTACCGTAAAACGGTCACTTTAAAAAGCTATCTTCTCCTTAACGGCTTAGTTAAATGATTTGAAAAAAATATATGTTTGCTATAGATTCATCTACAACATATCTGAAACCGGGTTTTTTCGTATGACTAATACTTTTGCCTTAAAAAAATATTTACCATAACGCTATTTTTGGCTAATATTCCTAACTACTTCTAAACGGCTTTGACGATTAGAAAAAAAATTGCACTGAAAAATTGTTGATTAAAGGTACTACAAATTTGAAACTGCATTTGTAAATCAATCAATATTTGTTAAACAAAATGTCCCCATTTAGAGATAGAGGTTCAGAGGGGCTCTGCGCGGGACGCGGGCGGCAGTCGCCCGTGAGCATTGAGACGGGATGGCTGTGTCGCTCGCTGGTCCGCTCCGTCTATCGACCGAGTATGCGCATACGTATGTGTTAGTGCGAATATTTATGAACTTATTGTATTAGTGTGCGTTTATAGACGAGCTTGCTGCAGAGAGTCCAAATCGATTGTGCGCGTAGGCGCTTTATTGTTGAGTTGTTCTTTGATGTACAATTATTAATACTTTTTTACATTGACAGTTACATACAAATTAACAATTTACAATATAGACTAAAAAAATGTAAATGTAAAATATAACATAACATCACGACTGTATTCCCCGAAGGGTTAGGCAGAGGTGTACCTATATAAGGTGTTAAAAAATTTACTTTAGAAACTTCAAGAGGTGTTTTAGACCATCGAACTGAATAACTTTTACTTTGGGACATACATTGATATCGCGAAAAAAAAAATCTGTTGTTCCATAGTAAAGTTTAATACCTACTGTTCTAAACTGTATGGGACAGCTGTTTTTTTTTCGCGATTTCAAAGTTAAAGTAAAAGTTATTCAGTTTGATGGTCTAAAGCACCTTTTAAAGTTTCTAAAGTAATTTTTTTTTAAATCACTAAAATTTGTTTAGTCCTGTCAAACGAGCATTTCCCATTCTGAAATAGACTAAGGTGACACAACTTAACTATATTTTAGTTTGACAGCACTAAGATTGCACTGAGTTATTAGTTTAGTGAAAATGGCAATTTTGCTATTCTGAATTTGACGTTTTTCACCTAAAAATTTAGATTATCCAACTAAATCAGTCTATTTTTAAACGCGATTAAAAAGGAGTGGAATAAAATTAGTTGGCATGAACACACACTTCACACACTTCAGCTGCAAAAACTGTATCTTTTTTTTTATTTTGCTTATATCTCGAAAACGGTGCGTCCTAGCGCAAAAATAATGGAAATTTCGACCCCCTCTGCCACTCGTAAACCCATATGCCCCTACTCATAAGTAATATTTAATCATATTTTCTATACAAAAAGTTTAAAATTCCATACAAAACACGTCAAGGCTGCCCCCCCCGCGCGCCTCTGTCTCTAAAAAAATTCACGGGGTAGAGCAAACAAGTACCACGTCGGTCGTGACGTGACTGTCAAATTCAATTTTAGATGTGTCAAAATTATTTTTTAATTTAGAGATATTTTTCCGCAGAATAGCTTTTAGATTCTCATAGCCAAAAGTAAGGAATTTTAGTCGTAGTTTAGTTAGTTTAGTTCGGTGTACAAGAGAATCGGCACCAAATATTTTCTTAAGTTACGTAGGTAAGAAGGTTAAGAAATAAATCTTGATTGGTGCCGATTCTCTTGTGCACCGAACTAAACTATCACTAAAATTACTTGCTTTTGGCTATGAGAATCTGAGATTCTGCAAAAAAATATCTCTAAATTAAAAAATAACTTTGACACATCTAAAATCGAATTTGCGTCGCGAACTCGCGACTCCACGTGGTACTTGTTTGCTCTACTCTGTGAATTTTTTTAGGTCCAGAGGCGCGCAGGGGGGCAGCGTCGACGTGTTTTGTATGGAATTTTTAACTTTTTGTATGGAAAATACGAAAATTTGTTACCTTTGTGTTGGGGTAAAGGGGTTTAAGGGTTTCCTAAAGGGGGTCGAAAATTTCATTATTTTTGCGATAGGACACACCATTTTCGAGATATAAGCAAAAGAAAAAAAAATACAATACTGTTTTTGGACTGAGGTCGAAGTGTTGGGGTTTTAGTTCATGCCAACTTACTTTATTCCACACGTTTTTAATCGCGTTTAAAAATAGTCAGATTTAGTTGGATACACCTTTTTAGGTGAAAAACGTCAAACTCAGAATAGCAAAATTGCCATTTTCACTAAACTAATAACTCAGTGCAATCTATTTTTAGTCTAGTTTAGAGGCATTTGTGACAAGAGAATCGGCACCAAAATATAACTAGCAGACCCGGTAGGCAGACGTTGTCATGCGACAACAGCGCCTCCCAACAGCGCGTCCAACTATAGCTAAGAACCATCCAAGTGACACAAAAAGAATTGAAAAAAAACATCTAAATCAGTCAAGCCATTTAGCATAAGAAGAATTACAAACACACGCACACCGATATTTTATTTATTGTCAGGAATGTTCTTAAAAAACAAACAAAGTATTTAAAATAATATGCGGGTCAAAATATGGTAGTCGGCGTACAATTTCAGATTTGCCTACGATTCCTTCTCTTAGGACTAGGAATCTTAGGCAAAAAATGCGACATACGTGCGCATGTCTGCGCCTTTGTCTAGTCTTTGATCGTCGTTTTAGTGTAGTGCGCCACCGTTGCACGTTTTACGTATTGGAGAGTAGGGCGTTTAGCTCCGCCCACATGCACAAGGTCAGTGAGCCTACTATACACCTTAACCATTAGCATAACAAGCAATATGTGGGTGTACTCCTATACCTAACCTTTCGGGGATTACAGGGGTGACTAACTTAATATTATAAATGCGAAAGTTAGTTTGTTTGTTACGCTTTCACGCTAAAACGGCTGAACAGATTTGGATGAAATTTGACACATGGGTAGACCATGACCTGAATTAGGACAAAAGATACTTTTTATCCCGATATTCTTACGGGATCAACACTTACGCGGGTGCAATCGAGGAGCGCATCTAGTTATTAATAAACCGGAGTAAGGGTACACCAGGATCAACTTCAGTTTAACTATACATTGACCAAGGTTTAAGTTTGGCATAACTTCAATCAATCAATCTGCCTAGCCTTTTCCCAACTATCTTGGGGTCGGCTTCCAGTCTAACCGGATGCAGCTGAATACCAGTATTTTACATGGAGCGACTGCCTATCTGACCTCCACAACCCAATATCTGGGTAATACGATACCCCTTGGTAAGACTGGTGTCAGACTTTCGGGCTTCTGACGACTCGTAACGACTGTCAAGGATCCACGAATGACAGCCGGGACCAACGGCTTATCGTGCTTTCCGAGGCACGGAAGAGTCTCGGTATGTAAAGATGGTCACCCATCCACAGACCAACCCCGGCAAGCGTAGCTTAACCTGATGGATCGACCAGTGCGGCTTGGTATTACTTAGCCACGAGCTCCTCTCCGAGTTTGGCATAACTTAAACAGGTTTATTAATATGGGGGCTACAAGTTAGTCTCGTGACTGTAATAACATACCTTCCAAGACATGTCATCATCATCAGAATACTCTTCAGAGTCGGACTCTGGTTCAGCGTCAGGTGTGAAGGACTCGTCTTCCATCTCCTCATCCTCACCGCCGCCTTCTTCCTCCTCATCTTCGTAGTTGTAATTAGGATCGTAAGTAATCATTTTTAGGCAGAGGTCGATTATCTGCAGAAGGAAACAATTTTGTTAAAACAAAGAAAAAAAATCGATTAACTTCACCCTCCTTTTCAGCTTTGCCACAGTCGAGTTAAAAGAAAAAGCTTAGAATTAAAACAAAAGAAAGTTTCAGACAATGGAAGCTTAGAATTGTGTGTCATATCTGTAACATGACTGGCAAAGTTCAAGAGTGAGTCATGCTGTTTATCACAGAGCACAATATTTTGTACCAAACAAATGAATAATGCTCTTATCAAAACAGGTCCTTACCGTAGGGATATGAGGCTGCACTTCCTTGGGGCACTTAAGTACAAAAGCTTCGAGCGCCTGCAGGCAATGCTCGCGGAGCTCTTCATCTGCATCGGTTGAGTATTCTAGGACCTGAGGAGCGACACGCCACAACTGCTCGCCAAATCTATGACCAGCTTGACGACTGAAAGATGACGCATTATTATTGAACTGCGAATCTTGAATCTATAGTTTAATATATTTTAATTAAGAATCTCAGTTTTGGGCACACAAACTCAATGGACCTTCAAGGATTGACGAATTTTCTTCGCAACGATTTATTTTCGTAGTGCGCGCATACCCTAATACATAATTATAAATTATCTAAGATTGTGTATTAGGTAAATAATATTTGAAGGGAAATTATGTTGAGTCTTACCAAATAGATGCAATACACTGTATATGAGTGCGGCTGACGCTGGATGATGTGGAAGAACTTAACCCCTCCAGCAGGTGATCAATAAGTTTGTTGTACAGAGACGCATTGCAAGACATGACCAGGTGTGACAATGCAACTATGGTGCGTTTACGGACAGCCTGTATAAATGACGATATTGTTAGTTTGAGACTATTGAGGTTCACATTTTAGTAACAATATCAATAAAATCTAATGTTATTGTACAAAATGTGCTTTGGTTTGTTACAGATATAAATGTCAAAAGTTTAACACAAAGAATAATAATTACATATTTAAACTATGTTTATTATCATTTGCTTATCTTGGAATTGAAAACATTGTGATTTTTTTAGTGTTTGTGATCAGAATTTGAAACACCTATTATTTTTTACATTTTACTTAATTCATACCTGACGTGGTGAAGCGAGTTGGGGCAGTAGTGAATTGAGCAACATGGGGTGGAAGGTTATGAGCAAGCCACCGAATCTGCTCAACAGATCAGCCAGTATGTCCAGGGCTTCAAGTTGTACTGAGACATCTTCTTGCTGAAACATCAAAATATTGTCAAAACATATTTTACCGTAACAGATCTTCCTGATTCAAAACTTTTCATGAATATTAAAAACATTACCCTCTTTTTAGGACAGTTGGGTAAAAACAAAGGATAGTATTGAAGATACTTATTGTTACTGCATATCTTAATATATATAAATCTCGTGTCACAATGTTTGTCCTCAATGGACTCCTAAACCACTTAACCGATTATAATAAAATTCGCACACCATGTGCAGTTCGATCCAACTTGAGAGATAGGATAGCCTTCATCTCAATTTATAGCCGCAATATTATTTTATTGCAATGTAAGGCTACCCATGCGAAGCTGGGGCGGGTAGCTAGTTCAAATGTATAACTTACTGTAGCTGTAAGTTTTCTTAAAATAAATGGGAATCAATGGGATGGTATATCTAGATTTGAAAATACACAATGTATAGAATTGAAAAATTTTCTTCTTGTTGTTTTTAATGGTAAAATAACACATAAATAGATCTATCTTTTTCAAATTTGTTTGGCCCAAAATTCAGCAACGCTTATACAAAGAAATGAAAATAGCTTTGTGATTTATAGTACAGACTTCCTGTTCCATCTATACATAGAACCATGAGATAAAAATTTATTCTGTTTCCAAGCTTATAATGTGTTAGGATAGTTCCTACTCAAGGTTAGCAGGTTAAGGCATTTGATCTTGGTTATTATTATCTTGTTAAGTATATGGCTTATTATGGACAGTGACCAAGAAACAAATTAATCATCCCAATGAGTTAAGATGAACTACTTTGTTTACATCTATTGCAACTTAATGTTATATTAATCACTTAACAATCCACCACACTACTCTATTGATTGAAAAATAATTAAAATTTCTAAAAATTTATTTTTATTTTTAGAATAATGTCAATTACCTTTTCAATAGCACTGCTGAGTTTTCCAGTAATTTTCTTACATACATTTGCAGCCAAAGTGTTGGAGCCTAATGGTAGTTCAGATATGACAGTCTTCAAGCCAATGCTGCTGATATCTCTCAGTTGTTCCGTGTCTGAGAGCATGTTGGCACACAGTGTGTCCACTATGCCTTCTACTTGATACTCCTTTACTTTGTTCACAAGGGGACCGAGACTGTAAATATTCATACAATTATTACTTATCACTAAAGCTGTGTGAATCAATGAATGTTGCATAGCTCACATACCATTTCACAGCTAAATTTTGCACTTCACCGTTCTTGTCTTCGAGGAGACGGAGGAGCATCTTTACGACTTTTCTCTCAGAGTCATCGTCAAGCTTTATACTGTCTTTTTGTAATTCAGTCATCAAATCATTAGTAGCCATGAACCTGAAGTCTTTGTCGTTGGACGTCATCTGGAGACATTTTGGACAATAACGTTATTGATACACAGTTGCGGAACAATTCTAGTCAGTGTTATTATGAGAACGCCGGCTTACCTTCTCCAGAAGATTTGCAATTTGATAGGATACACTAGCCATTTTGTAATGTGTTCAGTCTCTGAAATCACAACAGAAAACTATAAAAGCCAAATAAAGATAAAGTTAACAATTTATCATGAGTAATTGGTGAAGAAAAAACATTTGAACGATTATTCGGGAAATAAAAGCGACGAATCGAAAACTTGCTTCGTGGTGCTTCGATAAAATTGTATAGACAAAATAGGACAAATTTAGGACTTGTCAAATTATAATCGATTTAACAAAATATTGAACGTAAATCGAATGCATTCGAGTTCAATACAGCGATTATTTTATTTATTAAATTTTTGTTCAGACTAATATGTTCTTTATTTCCATTTTCATTATTCAATAATTGGAACAACAAATAGGAATCGACTAAAAGCGCTGCAGGGCGGCTTAGACAATCAATCTGGCATCAGTTCAATCTGTGATCTAGGTCTAGGTTCAAATCATAGAGGAAGGTAAGTTAAACGCCTTCTACACGGTCGCCAACCCCATCCCGACAGAGGTAACCTTAGGTCACCTCTGTCGGGGACGCGGTTGGCAACCGTGTAGCAAGCGCTTAAGTAGTAGATGACCCCACCTATCCACCATTTTCGTATGTTCAACGTTCTGCCAAACACTCTGTATATTAACATCTCAATGACAGATTGCGACTTGAATGTGAACGTTTCTTATTATACTGACAGAGAATCTGAGGGGCAATTCCCGTAATTTTTAAGAACGTTCGCATTCGCATCTCATTCGCAATCTGTCAAAAATACAATCAATTTACCAACATTTTTGACAAGTTTGACAGATTGCGACTTGAATGTGAACGTTTTATAAGTACGAGAATTGGCCATCAGATAAATGATGAGGATAGCCATTGCCCAATTGATTGATTGCTTGTATAGTGCTTGACTGACGGACTGACGTAAAATCTTCATACATGAGGATCATCTTCATCCGACGTCATCGTCAGTTCAAACCATCAGTACGTTCTGAGTTAGACTGTCATCGATTTGAGCACTCTAAAAGCCGTTCCAAATAAGTGTGAGCGCGTTATCGATGTTCTATGAATCGTCATAGATGACGTCATGACATGCGCCATCTTGCGATAACGCCGACCATGCCTTTTCCTGATACTACCGTGAGCGCTGTCAAAATTGACAGTTGTGCTGTTTTTGTTTTGAGTCGCATTATATCATTAGACTAACGTGGTATTTTCGAAATTGTGCTTCTGGCTTGCGTTCGTCACCTAACCCAAAAATAAGAAGAAATTTGTGGTATATACACAAAGAAATATGATACGAAAGTTTTGACATTTGAGAGATCACTGAGAGCGCGTTCACGAGCGTTCCGTATTAGTGACAGCCCTCAGCTGTCATAATGGTGATATCATCTAATCGAACGGCAATAATTGATTACAGTGCTGTGAGCGATTACGTTCTAATTCGGAAAGCAGCCCATGTTGTCCCTGTTGTCGATCTGATTGAGACAAATCAAAATGGATGGACCAATCTGAAACGGACAAGAACAAAGACACGGTAGACGGTAGAATAACTAAGCCATATCTTAGAAATAAGTGCCTACAGCCGCGCGGTACGTAAACATGCGATAGGGCTGCCCGCCTCCAGTATTTTAATTACATTTGCCTACTTTGTGTTTCCATTTAGTTTTGTGATTGTAAATATACTTTTTTTATCTACACAAATAAATAAAATACTTTGTGAATTGAATAAAAAAACAAAACACAAATGCCCGAGGTTTTAAAACAAGCGTACCTACCGTATTAATTCATGAACCTCCTATAACTACCTATTTCACTCATGTTATCACTTTCCTTTACTCTATTCACTTTATTTATTAATCCAGACATCTTTTTTTCGGGAGATAAAAGGAAATACTTATCCATTAAAAATACACACAATATGTACCTACCTACCAGTAAGTAAAATTATTTTATAGTAAGACTATAAAATAATTTTGTTGTTGTTGTTTGTTAATAAATACCTTTCAAAGTTTCCAGGTAATCTAAAAAAAGTTATCTCTGGATGCGTTATTGCCAAATTCATGCAACCAAAAACAGCAACAATATATATTAAATATGTACTTGAATTTATTTTTAGTGTAAAAATCGCGCGGTTATTGTTAAAAAAACAACACACCGTTCGTTCGTCACTGCGGCACAGACGCGACTGTCTGCGTTAGGAGTGGGCGTTGCGACGACGAACCGTTTCCAAAGACCGTTTTATGTTCTGCGACGATGGAACCGTTTTACGTCCTGGGTTCAAACAGTCTTCGTTGCACAAACCAGTCTTCGAATTATTCAGTGCGATTATTTATTTTACGTCTTTGAAAATACAGTCGAGAACGCAATGATAAATGATTCAACGAACGGAACAACACGAGTAGACGAGTCGTCGTCTTCGAACGACCGAACGGAACGCGACAAGTAGTAGACGGACGGACGACGAGTCACTCGTCGTTCGTCGTCGTCGTTTACAAAACAGTCCTTGCAATAAAAAGTGAACTTTATACCAATGATATAGAGTCGATAATATATTACCAGTTGTCAATGCGTCTCGTTCCGTTTGTTTGCAAAACAGTCCTTACAATAAAAAGTGAACTTTATATCACTGATATAAAGTTCACTTTTTACATACAGTCGATAGTTGAAGTTGAAACTAAGAAACTGCAACTATTTCACTCGACGAGAACGTCGGGAACGTCGAAAAGACGACAACGACGAGAACGTCGAAAAGACGGCAACGCAATTATTCTTCGTCTTCAAACCAGTTGCAACGACGACCGTTTCTTGCAACCGTTTTCGTCGTCTCGAAAACGGTTGCGTTTCGTCCGCGAAAAATTCGACAACGACCCACCACTAGTCTGCGTACCTCGCGCATACCTCGATCGAGGCGCGTAGGTATAGCTCGCGCTTCGTCCGTTTCTATGAAGTTGGCCTACCGTCTACCGTGACAAAGATAACCGTCTGGCTAAATTGGCTAATCGCCGGGCACAACATCACCATCACCAACGTTGAACAGTGTCTAATCCATCCATCCCTGGCAAATGTCACGATCGACAATTCGCGTTTGGCAATTTGGCATAATTTATGTGTAGTACTTCCATAACGTTGAGCGTCCACACTCCACAGTCTGTTCTTGGCTTATCTCGGATAATAGAGTGGAGACTTTAGTCGAGTAACCAATTTAAAAAAAAATGGCAAAATTAAATGCTGCTTTGTTTTGACTTTAAATTTTTTAGGTTATGTTGAGTTTGTTCACAAGCATGAAGCAAGGAGTTTACTCAAGTTAAAACACTGAAAGTTGAAACCACTACACCATATTATCATATTTGTATGAAGAGGGAAGCTCACAAATAAGATAATGGATAATCTATTTGTAATTAACAGGTATGTAAGCCCTAGAATTGGTAAATATTTGGGTCTAGTCTAGACAGTTACACTTGCTGTATTGTTATCTGAAATATTCGCATTAATTTTACAGATACAGGGATATTAACGAAGATGTAGTCGTAGATGTAGCAGAACAAGAAGCCAAACATTTAGAGAAGTTAAAGAAAAGAATTGCAGAAAGGAAATCAGCTTATGCTACTAAGAAGACATCTGATGTGATAACCCTGAAACCCCAGAAAGCTGTTGAGGAACCTAGAGACGATCATGCGCAACTTAACAAAGCAGAAGTGGCTAAGACAGTTCATGAGTTCAAAACTGAAAACAATATCAATACAGTTCAAAAACAAGACAAGAAAAAAGCAAAACCTTCCCATGAATTCAAAGTGTTAGGAGTAAATGACTTTGAAAAGAAGGCGAAGGTATTCTTTCACTATTTCATAGGTTTCATGCATTAAGGTGGAACTAGTCGCGGGCTCGAACTCAATGGTGGGCATGGCCAAAAACCACGCTGTCTCATCTGGCATCGTGTCCGACAGAGATAGTATCAGTGATGAGCAGTTAGAAGCTGGTCTACATGGACAAAGTATAATTCGCACGCACAGAAACACCGTACCGACCAATTTTAGTAAAACGAGCGCGTCAAAAATTACGAAAAGGCCTTTGGAAAAAAGGTTTTTTTGAAAAAACCACTGCATAAATCAATTACAAATAAAATTTATTGAAATTTTCGATAATTTTTCTGTGTCGGTACTGATTTTGTTTTCGAGATTTCACACTTCTTGTATTACTTATTTACGCCCAAAGTTGCGTTAAAATTAGCAAGAAAAACGAATCTTTGTTGGCTTATAACTTTTTAATGGCTTTTTATTTTACTATTCTGCTTCAGTACAGACAAAATTAATAATGAGACCTAACTATATCATGTTAAACTTTGAATGTACGATGTCAAACAGTGAAGTAAAACCCCTCCGAAGTTTGTATGGAAAAAATATCAAATTGTTTCACCTTAAATATAAAATGAAATTATTGTTCTACAATCTACCTAAAAGTAGTTTGGAACTTAATACTATAATCATTAACTGTACTTATAATCATTCAAATAGTAACATAATTAACCTTCATTAGAGGATCAAATACCTATACTAGTAAATTGCTTATCATTTGTGTCCATGTATAACATCAATAAAATGTACTTTTGTGTTCCAGGTTTCAAGAGTACTGCCTTTCTGGCTATCACATCCATTTAACATATCAACAAGTTTGAAATCCTCATCATGCACTATAGAAGATCAAGATTGGTTGCACAGTACTCTAAAGGCAACATTACTAAGTGAAGGAGTCACTAAATTGTTCCCAGTCCAAGAAAAAGTTGTACCTTTTATTTTAGATGAGCACAAATTAACTTATCCATTTTGGCCCCATGATATTTGTGTTTCTGCTCCTACTGGGAGTGGGAAAACACTGGCATTTGTCTTGCCAATAGTTCAGGTATAACCACATTCTAATCAGTTATTAATAAAAATTTCAATACCAATACCAATAAATTATTGACCCTATTTTGTGTTTCCACTCCAAATAACTTAGATACTGTTTTTATAATTTTTCATATTTTTGTGTTCATGGTTTTTATTGTATAAAATTTTCAGATCCTAATGAATGAAATTGGTTGTCATGTAAGAGCATTGGTTGTTTTACCAGTCCAAGAGTTAGCAGCACAGGTAGCCAAAGTTTTTAAGAAGTATTGTATGAAGACAAGATTAAAGGTTGCCTTATTAGGAGGTTCCACACCAATGCAACAAGAACAACAAAATGTTGTTAGATACAGTAAGTTTTGAATTCAATTGATGATTCGAAAGCTGAAGATAATAAATACTGATCAATTTTGTTTTATAATGAAACAACGAATGCAAAATATTGAATATTGGTGTGCGTGTTTAATTTCAGCTGAATCATCTGGATGGGTGTGTGAAGTTGACATCATAGTATGCACAGCTGGACGTTTAGTAGAACATCTACAAAACACAGAAGGATTCTCCCTGAAACATTTGAAATTTTTAGTCATTGATGAAGCAGACAGAATCATGGACCACATACAAAATGACTGGCTCTATCATTTAGATAAACACATCAAGTTGGAGAATGAGCTGATGACTGGGCGTCATTCAAATCTTACATGGTCCAGTCTTGTTGAACAAAAGCCTCCACCACACAAACTGCTCTTCTCAGCTACCTTGTCTCAAGACCCTGAAAAGTTAGATCAGTGGGGACTATTTCAACCAAAATTGTTTTCTGCTGCTAAGTCAAACAATTATGAGAATGAAGACCAAATAAGATTGTATGCTACACCAGAGGAATTAACGGAGCAGTTTGTTACATGTGATGCTGAACACAAACCACTCCTCTTGTATCATTTCTTAGCTGATCAAAAATGGGACAAAGTGTTGTGCTTTACCAATGCAGCTGAGGCAGCACATAGATTAGCTGTCCTCCTCAACACCTGGGGAAGTGGAAAATTCAAGGTAGCGGAACTATCCTCAGCTTTAGACAAATCAACAAGAGAAAGTGTGTTAAAAAAATTCACACAATCAGAAATTAATGTGTAAGTATTTTTATTTAATATAATTTCATTTTTTTTATTTTAATTAATAAATGCGGTGGCTTTTTATTATAACCATAGATGACAAATATTATATACAATCTAACACTAAATTAAATGAATAACTAATATTGTATTAGAAGAATTGTTTCTAGAAACTAAATAATGCAGATAGAAACTACAAATTTACATTTTATAACATGTTTGTTTGCAGCTTAATTGGAACAGATGCTTTAGCAAGAGGTATTGATATCTCAGACTGCAATTACGTCATATCTTACGACCCCCCCAGAAACATCAAAACGTATATCCATAGAGTGGGCCGCACAGGCCGAGCAGGACGTATGGGTCACGCTGTTACAATTCTGTTACAGAATCAAGTAAACCAATTCAAGGTACTTAAATACAGTACTCTTTAATTTAATGTATACCTATTTAATCCGGTAACATATAATGTGCAGCTGAAGTATGAGAAATAACTACCTGTCTTGCATATGCAATGCTTTTAAAATTCGTAAATGAATTTTACAGGAAATAATACAGGGTGGTGGAAAAGCTGAACTTCCTCAGATAAAAATCGAAACGAGTGTACTTGATCGTCTAACAAACAGCTACCAACAAGCAATGAGTGAAACTAAAAGGCAAATTCATGCCGAGATTGATACAAAAGTGAAGAAATCTTTGGAGATTAAAAGAAGATTAAAATCAAAACCACAAAAGCGAAAGTTAAATACGTGAACATATTCGTTGTAAAAAACACATATGTGTAAGACACTAATAATATCATAGTATCACACTTTCTTTTTATTTCTATATATTAAAGATATTAGGTATCATCATAATAACAATGTACTATAATAGTCAGACATTAATGAAACCCATGAATCCGTTATAAACAAACTACAGTTAGGAGAGCCTCTGAACACAAAGGAGGATGCTTAAAAAAAACCCAGCGCCGGGGGAAAAGCGATGTATCTCAAATCATCAATAATAATAAATACTAAAATAATAACCGGTCATGATCCTGATCCTTACTGGCAAACATATAAGAATTCCCAGTTTTATTATGCAGATTATGCAGTCGTCTATATAAAAAATTGATAATTAGTTACTTACTAGTACTTCATTCAAAAATGTTATGTTAAAATGCGAGCTTGGCTCATTTTATATTGTTTTACAATGCTTTAAAGTCGTTGAAAGTACTATGGATATATTTATTGTAACAGAAACTTCGAGAGTTCGACATCAAAATAGTCAGGATTTAACAGCATCGTCACGTGAAAATACTATTGTTAACAGCGATACTATGATATTGATTCGATAGTTTGGAGTCCTATATTATCGCCATCAGCGCCATCTATACTATCAATAATTATATAATCACGTGAGGACACTTGGAAGTTTTGGGAGTACAGGTGAAATCAAACCAGTGTACCTATTTAGAACATTTTTATTTACTGTTTTAGAGGTATGAGAAACAGGGTGTAAAGATCACTCATCCTCTATAGAAAAGGGAGAATCCTCCGACCAGACGGGTGTCCTGTGTATGACGGGCAACTGCTCAACGTTAGATGTCAGGATCTTGTATACTATATGTTGAACTTTGCTTGCGCGATGTAGCATTTTGATGCGTAGTTTGCATGTGGCGTCACAGTGCCAGTTGAGGTTCCAGTGAGTCGGAACCTGGTGCCGAATAGTTCGTGGTGAGTCGGAACTGGGTGGCGCTGCGTTATGATCCAGTGAGTCGAATGTGGTACAGCGCCGGGTAGTAGCTAACTGCTGGCGTCGATGAGGGGAGGGTAGAAAGGGCTCTGAGGTGGACGGGCCGTAAGTGCAGTGTGCTGTTTCAAAGTTGCCGCTGGGGCTGATGGTGATGACCAGGTTTGTCGTGACGACGCTGTTAAATCCTGACTATTTTGATGTGGAACTCTCGAAGTTTCTGTTACAGTAAATATATCCCTATCCATAGTACTCTCAACGACTTTAAGCATTGTAAAAAAATAAAATGAGCCAAGCTCGCATTTTACCATAATATTTTTGAATGAAAGTAATTAAAACTAATTATCAATTTTTTATAATAGACGACTGCATAATCTGAATACTAAAACTGGCAATTTTTATATGTTTGCCAGTAAGTATCACGATCATGACCGGTTATTATTTTTGTACTTATTATTATTGATGATTTGAGATACATCGCTTTTCCCCCGGAGCTGGGTTTTTTTTCTATAGAGCTTGAGCATTCTCCTATTTATGCAACCTACTAATGTTTTGAGATAGACAGAATAATCACAAATCTGAGAAAAGACAGTGCACCAGGCCCGGATAATTTTACACCAACCCTTATCAAGCATCACCGAAATCATAATTCCATTAACCCACATTATAAACCTTAGCTTAGAGTCAGGCCCATTTCCTAACATATGAAAAGAAGCACAGGTCACTCCAGTTTATAAAAGTGGTCCAAAACAAAACTCAACTAATTACAGGCTCATTTCACTGTTAGCTATATTCTTTAAAATTCTCGAAAAAACCGTTAACAAATGGCTGATCACTTCGGACCTAGATTCTAACAATTTATTATCCAATAAGCAGTTTGACTTCAGACAGGGAAAATCCATAGAAGTGAGAAGATGCAGTAAGTCTTTTAGCCAAACTTGTAACGTCTTATTTAGATGAGAACGAAAAATACATAGGAATATTCCTAGACCTTGTAAAAGCTTTCGACACCGTTGCCATTCCCATAGTGCTAAAAAAGCTCGAGGCGATTGGTATTAGAGGACTGCCACTTAAATGGTTTGAGACCTACCTTACTAACAGAAGGTAATATGTGAAAATTGGGGATAGGTACCACCAGTAGTCAAAGCAGCGTAGAATTTGGAGTACCTCAAGGTAAGTATCCTGGGCCCGACACTATTTATCATCTATATTGATATTCATCACGCCATTGCCCAAAATGTATAAGTTACACGGCTATTTTCACAGTCAATCTTAGGAAACTGTCCGCGAAGAAGTCCAAAACGGTTTAACTAGTATAAAAAAATGGCTCGAACTTAACCTTCTGTCACTTAATATTTAAAAACCGAACAACATCTGTTTCCATAAAACACTTTCATGGGCACCAAAACTTCCCTTACATCTTAAAATCCATCCTTCAACTTGCAGCATAGTCCCTTGCACCTGTGAGGAAATTAAAAAGGTTGATTCTCTAAAATACTTAGGGGTTCTGTTGGATCAACGTTTTTCATTCAGACCCCAATATTAAAAGGAGGAAGATAGGTATTATGTTACGCGCTAAAACATCGCAACAAACGTGGGCTCGGCGCACGACTACATGCAGCAAAACTCACACATTTTTGATCAGTGCAGTCACAAACCTACAGTTACCGATAGACAAGAACAGAGATATGAGACGGCGCTGTCGTGCGAGCGAAATCGCATTAGCTGCCGAATGTTGGCCGTATGTTTTAGCTCTAGTACTCGTCGCCAATAAGAAGTCTCGCAAGTTCGCAACTCGCGCATTATGTGCGTATCGTGTCTCTCATGCAGGTTTGAATATCTATCTCGCTCTCACAAACATGGCGAAGCAAACATTAAATAATATTATAACTTTCAACAAATTAGCAATTTTGGCTGTACTTACGAGTGGTAAGTAATCCCGTGTGTCTTATTTTTCTTCCTTGTATTATTTAAAGCACTGTTTAGCTGCACAAGAAGTCATTTTGATGCGTATTTATCACAAAAAAACTGTAATTATGGAGCTGTTTGATCAACGATATCCCGTGCGTGACTGAGTGCCGACTACGGGCCATCACGTAGTTTGATAGGACCAGGCGCTGTTACTAAGTCCCATATCTTCCGCTTTTAATACATCAATGCCACAAACACTCTCTTTCACTCTCACACTACCGCCCAAACCCGTTCATACTTTTACTTAATCATTCTCTCGCATGCACCCTTGCTAAACATCAAACAATAAGTAGATACTACATTTGCATCATACCTAACAACCTACGCACACTACTTCAAACCAGCGCAGCGTTGCCACTGCCAGGCCCAGACGTCCCGATTTTTAAATAAAAATTAAATCCGTCCCGCGCGGGACAGGTTCAGTCCCGCTTTTCGGGAATAACTTAACCATAGAGTATAGTAAAGTAATAGATTAAACTCGACCGTGCCGGTTCGTGCGTGCAGTATGCTGAGGAAGCGCGGCCGGGTGGCATGCACAGACAAGTGTGGACTGGCCGCCCACCCGGCGCTGTGTCGACTGTCTCGGACACCATGGCCTATCTTGCAGTAAGAGCGCAGACCGGATAGCACGGCACGCCAGCATCAATGACATCATCCGTCGTGCTCTTGTCACCGTCGGGGTGCCAGCTGTTTTAGAACCCAATGGCTTGGCACGCGACGATGCCGCGATGGGAAGAGACCAGACGGTATGACCATAATGCCTTGGAAGGTGGGTAGGCCTTTGGTGTGGGATGCAACGTGTGTCGACACCCTTGCGCCATCCCATCTTCCTAGCTCGGCGAGCTGTGCTGGGGCTGCTGCTGCAGGTGCGGAAAATCTCAAACGGCGCAAATATTCCAATCTCATTGGGAATTATATGTTTGAGCCGTTTGGGGTTGAAACACTAGGGCCATGGCCCGAGTGCCCACTTGGTTTTTCAAGACATCGCCAAGCGGTTGGTCGACTCTTCACGTGACCTGAAAGGAAGCAATGCTGCCAGCCTTTTGGGCACTTTTGCTGTTGACAGTGATGCAGACGAATTTTTTGATGCCCTATAATTGTTCCCCCCCAATATCGACCCTGAAATTTTAAATAGACACTCTCAAGGAATCCATGAGACAGACTCTGAGACTCGACTTATTATGGAGTCCGCAAGTTAAAATATTAGAATTTTGTTTCCTTTCTAACAATAATTTTAGGAATAGTTTATGTGTATATACACTATTCCTAAAATTATTTGATTTTAATTATATGTTTGTTTTGATTATATTGTATTTCCGGTAGAATTGTTAAAGGTTCATTTCACACACAGCCACACAGCGGGCGTGGCGTGGCGGCGACTGGGCGCTGACGTGACGGCAGCGTTCACACTGCGGGCGCGATCACGTCCCGTCCCGCCGCGAATTGAGAAAGAATATAAATAAAGTAAACAGTTATAAGTTCAAAGTAACTAAGTTAGTTCAAGTAACTTATAATTTATTAGTTACAGTTATAAGTTAAAGTTTTAAGCTTTAATACAATCTCTCAATTCTGAATGTAACCGTCACGCCCGCCCCGCCGCTTCTGACTTGTATTCACGTCCGGCGGGGCGGCGCGGCGGCGGCGTGGCGTGACGAGTCTGTGTGGAGTCGTCCGTAGTATCTAGTACATTATAACTGCTCAGCGTCACGTCGCCATCCCGTCCCGTCCCGCCCTGCCCCGCCCGCTGTGTGCAGATACCTTAACAGTTTCTAATAATTTACCTACTTCATTCATGTTCATGACCATAGAGTAATAGTAATAATTGAGTAATAATTATAATTACATTTTAGTCGATTTCTATTGGTGTTGACAGATTACAAAAGTAAAAAAAAAAAACTGGCATCTGGCATCTCTTGATAATTTTGACATTAGTTTGACGTAAATCTACGTTGGGTACGAATTTGCAAAGTTTCAAATCAAACCATCAAATTATCAACGAACGAACTCGGAAAAACTATTAAAAATCGAGCAGTCGAGCTATAGTTTCGCAAATTCTCATGGTATTTTGTCGCCACAAAGTCGGGGCAGTGTAAGTAATCATGACAATAGCACTATCTCAACTAAAAAAGTTTAATACTTCTTGTAATGTATTCATTGAAGCTAAACTACTTTACCCAAAATTGATTCTTTTTGAAAATAATTCATGTGTAAGAGTAGTGAATTTGCTAGGAAACAATGAAGAAACTCAAGAACCAAGTGGATACCATACATTTGAACAAGAAATTGCGGATAATATATTGCTTGATCACTTTGTGTGGCTTGTTTTCAAATCTGGTGATATTACAGCAATAGACGTGGTAAAAGGTATACAAATCAAAGTTACGAATGATACTAATACTAGCTTGAAAATCTGTCAAATTGGAAGAATTGAGAATCGTTTGTATTTCATTAGTGAAAGCGGAGATACCTTTGTAATACCATTACCCACTTCAGAATTAGTAAAACAGTTGGGCGAGAGTACAACTGAACTCTCTGTTCCTTTTAAGAAGGCCCATGTATCCCACTCGAGCATTAAGACAAAATTTGACTCAATATGTGGTTTGAATGTTTACATTGAAGATGGCTCTGTGATTGTCAAATGCCCAATAACTGGTATAATGGAAGTAATTTCCACTGGAACAAAATTAAATCATATTGTCTCATGGAGAGACCAGGCAATTTTTGCAAATGAAACTAATATGTGGATAGTTGACTTGAAAGAATCTCAAGTTGTTTATGAATTTGAGAAAACAGAAGCTAATTATTACCCCGTGTTGACCCACAATGATTTATTTTACTATCTTATATGGAGCAAGGAGGAGGTAAGCTAATAAATACACTACTAACAATACTATCAAGTATTGATTTATAAATAATATATACCTAAGATTGATTTTAGTTCTCTAATGTTATGTGTACTGGTACACAAATTGTAAAAAAGCTGTAAGTAAATGATATTTATATTTAAATAGTCTATTAATTTATTGTTTTTGTTATTATAGGTGCAGATTCTTTGTGCTGGATTTGCTCAATCTCTAAATAATGCTGGGACTGCTGACCAATCCCTGTGTTTTAATCAAACACTTACATCTCAAGATACTCTAAAGGCGCAACTCAAAACTTTGATAGACTCCATAACAACTGCTACAAAACCAGGAAGTGTATTACCACAGTTACAGCCTCTATTTGAGGCTATTGATGATTTTATATTTCTCAATGAAATGACACAGCAACTATGCCAACAAAATATCACATACAAATCATTGCTATACCCTCTTCAGAAGAAAATATTTGCAACAAATGATAATGATCTGATCAATTTGGTGAGTGACTTATCAATCAAAATAGATTTGATTGAATACATAAATTTCACAGGCAATAATTCTTATGAGAATGTCAATATATTTGACCAAAACTTCAAAGAACTTTGTATTACATTTATATCTAAATATGATTTTGATATTGCATCTATTTGTTGGTTGAAATATTCTCAGTTGAAGTTGTCTGTAACGTCTGATGATGTTGTCAATATTCTAAATGCTATACACAATAGTACCAAATTAGCTGCTATCATTATTTGGTTAAAGAACTTTATTCCATCATTGTTAGAACAAAATCCATTTTACATTGACCTATTTGTCAGATGGGCTAGTGAAAGGGTATTTATGTTGGAACAGTCTGCGTTTTGGCCAAAGATAGGATTGAAATTCGTTGAAGAAATAATAGTTATCTTGGAAACATCTTTAAAATCAATTTCTTTAAGACCTATATCAATGGATGACCTTGATATTCTCAAAACAAGAATAACATACATAATGGAACTGAAGGATACATATAGAATCAATATGTTACTCAATGAGTTGAGCTCACAGAGTCCAAATGAAGTAGCTTTAATAATGTTACGCCGCTGTTACACTGAAGATCTGAAAACATTTTTACAAAATTATTTGCCATCATATGCTATGCGGCAATTATTTGATTTTGATGATATTCTAAGTTCATACATTGAGAGTGAAGCAGCAAGCAGTGGCGGTGGAATTGATGGTACACGCCTACAGATTTTACTAGAGTCTTTTCATTCATACAACAATAAACTTGAATGTTTACTACAAGTTTTAAAAGTATTACATGTCCCATGGAACTCAACTGTACTGGAATTAGCAGTAACAACTGTTGCCAATGCTACCAAAACCTTTACAGTATCTGATTCAGAAAGACTACTATCCCAAGAGGTACAAAAGGAAATAAATTACGCAAATGTGAAAGTGGTGCTAAAGAAATATAATTTTCCAATGACATGTACTGATTACATGTTAGTACTTCACAAAATTGTGAGTGCACCAGTAATAGAGTTGGATGATTTGAAAGTAATAACAGGGGTCATGCCTGTTTATTCAAACTATGGCAATGCCCTGTATATTGAAAGATGCCTTCAAGATTGTGAAACTAAAACAGCATTAAATTATTTTCACAACTTATCATCAAAAGAAAAAAAGTTGTTACTTAAAGCTGTAGTGGCTAAGTACGATCAAATAATTTTTGGAAGCACAAATAATTTGACTATTGAAAGAAACTACATAGATTTCATAAAGGGAACAAAACTCATAAATGAATTTGAAATCAAAAATATTGAAACACTGTATAATTTCAAAAACTCTTATAGTTTATTACTCAATATGAATGATATTTACAATGAAAGAGCTTGTGAAGATGCAGTTAACTATTGGATATGTCAAGATGGAGCCACTGCCAGCTCTGGTCGTGGTGGAAGTGTTATTCAACTAACACACGCATGTCAGTCCCAACACTCTGTACTTATGGGCTTGTTACGAAGTACTTCTACTTGCCATCAAGTGAGGAAACTAGTTGAATATCTTTTAAGAACATTTTCAACACAAGATGTATCAGTTGAAGACTTTATTGCAGTTTTATCTCAATTTCAATATGGAGAGAACTGTGATCTGTTGTTGAATTCTTACAATGTTTTAATCGAGCTAACTGTTAATTGTAGCGAAGAATATCTTCACAATTTAAGTAAACAATTGTCCCTGATGAACAATCTTATAAACGCCAGTATTATTGTGAAGAACCTATCAATAGCATGGAAATTCCATTATATATTTTTGCCCATTTCTTCAAGTACTGCTATAAACGAATTAATTCATTTCTACAAAACCATACAATATCCAGATAATGTTGATACTGAATTTCCCAGTGTTTACAGCAAATGCGATTTTACTTCCCTGCGAATGGTTTCTTACTGTTTAGCTATCTCTGAAGGCACTAAACCAACATGGCAAGAAGAAATGTCTGAGACAGCAAAGAGGCTTCTTGGTAAAGTTGTTGCCTATCAAGAGCTTGATGAAGTATTAATGACGAGTTTATTACTAGTTATGAAAACCTATGAGGAAGATAGTTGTGTTCTTGAAGTGCTAAGAGGTCAGAATGAATTTTTACCACCTAACATAATCGGGTATCTTTCATTTCCTCCTATCCGTCGCACATTCGTATTAGACAATGATTCAATATGTAAAGAAATAGGCAATTCTGTATCGTATCCTCCTCAATACATTCTCAAGTCTAAATTCAACATTAACTTGTCTGATGTTGCTTTGCCTGATAATAGCGAAGAAACTTGGGATGTCAAAGTTATACTGTTTTATGTTCTACTACAATACCCTGATACCAGTTTCGACCGACTGGTCGAATTGTGTCGTGCGTTAAACATTTCAAGTAACGACGGCCTATCGCTTCAATTAATAGCTTTACTGTCGACTTGGGAATTGAAATATAAAATATTCACAGATGAATTGGGCCACCGACAAATATTCCTAGAAAATGACGAAAAATATTTAAACAAATGTTTTGTTGTTTGGGATAGTATAGAAAATAGAGAATTTTTAAAAGATATACTTAATGATTTTTGGAAAAACGGCGAAGTTACTCTACATGGTCGTGCGGTATCCATAAATCCATATTACTATGAAGTGTTTCTGTGTATTTACCGCCTAATATTCGGCACGGCTATCGAGGTAAAGAATACAAAGGAATACTTTCTACTACACTTCCTAAAAGAATACAAACGTAAAAGTACTCCCAAACAGTACGAATACGAACTCTTCTCTGTGAAAGGAATGTTTCCTGAAATTGGTCATTTCAGGTTACCATTTCATCTCTTCATGCGAGAAGATATGTGGGCTAATTTGAAATCGGAAATAACATTAGAAACATACGAACGTTGGATACCCGCAGTTGCATTGCTTGCTCTAGACTCAGATTCACAAACAGCAAGAGACATGATTTGTAGTAACGCCGTGAAACAAACCATGACTTCACGAAAGCGTAACGATGATGTAGATTCAGTAACTAAAAATGAGCCTTGGCGTTTAACGAGTCAAGAAGAACCTCTATTACGTGCTGCGCATCGATGTGTAAGACACATTGCTAACATGGAATGGGCAGGAGCGTGCCTTTTCTACGTGCTACAAGGATGTGCACGGGGAGCGGATCAAGTGGCTGCTGCTCATCTGTGCTACCAATTTGCGCAACGTTGGGCCGCCCTACAACCTGGAAATCGTGCTGTTCGACAAATGGAACGTCTGCATGCAACTTTATCGACACGACATGCTTTATACAAAATTGATTGGGCATGCGAAGAGCTCGTTCGTCTTTCTACAGAACCAGCTCAACTCATCCGTAATTTATACTTACATCCAGATTTCGTCTCAAAAATGAGCCGCCATGATGTAAATCGAGCTATTAATGAAATTGCAGATAAAAACTGCATAAATGTTAGTTCAATAAGAATTCAAATACTAGAAAACATACTTGACAAAGCTAACGGCGATAGCAAAACTGTCACAGTTTTAAATATAAAAGAGTTAATGACTGCAAAATATATACTCAAAGCAACATGCCCTAAGATGGGGGCGATATACTTATCTCGGATTGCATTTGATGATGAAAGTGATAACAATAAGTCGAAAAAATTAAGAGCTCTTCAATGTTTAATGAGTGTAGTAGACTCTGATACTGCAATCAAAGTAGCTAATCGTGAAAGAGATGCTCTATGGATGTCGCTCTTAGAATTATTAAGCGTTGTCAGCTTGGAGAGCATTGATATGCCGTGGGTTGCAGCTACATTTACGCATGACAAGCTTCGTGGCCTGGAACAATTACTTCAAGGATCTGACGGAAACACAGATGGATTAAGAACTGCCGCTGAACTTGCACGTAAATTCGGTTCTTCGCAAATTATACGCAGTCTTATTCCTCTTCTACTGCGTGCAGGTCTATTTGAAGAAATGATTCCATTATTACTGAAACTAACATCTCAACTAGACAGCGTAATATGCACTGCCTGGCGTGCTGTTATTTTGTCTCCATTCCAACGCGCGGACTACCCAATAACAGAGCGTCAAAGAACAAAGTGTCTGAATGCTATCAATTTATTACCAATCTGTCCTATTATTAAAGATGAAGATTTGGTAGAAATCTGGAAAAATTGTGTCAGATGTAAAGTATTTGGATTAGGTTGCTTGATTTTACCATACATGACTTCTCAAACAAGGCAATCATTAACTGAATTACAGAAAATTGATAGGAGAAATCTGATAGCTAGTTTAAAAAATTTACATGCTGATACTTACTTGGTATCTGGTGCAATGCATGTAATTGAGAGAATGGCATCAAGAACTTACAGATAATCCGTTTCTCAATAACTGTGCAATTGCTACCAGTCAAACCAATCAAGTTTTGTATGTACCGAAATGCAACCCAATGTATATGTCGCAGTAAGATGGTTATAGTGCTGTAGTTACATAAAGCGGTTCTTAACTGTCTCACTCACTAGGAATATAACTATGATACGAGCACGATTTAGTAATATAACTATTAGGGCACTCAACCAAATTGTTGTATGTTACAACTGTGACCAACTACAAATAAAAATTCGGAGTCACACGAAATCTGTTCGATTTATGCTCTAACATTGGATTTTTAATTTGTCTGTCTGTGTTGTCTTGTTTATACCTTTTTAGTTGACTTTTTTTGTCATAGTTAGGTTTTAGTTTTTATAAAATAAATAATAGAATTTCTTTACTTATTTAAATTATTTTGGGGTAATAATTTTTTTTTAAATGTTTTCGTCAAGCTCTATTTGATACCCAACATGGCAAACAAAAAAAAAAAATTATATGGTCATATCTTTATCAACTCTAGAGGGCGCCACATAGCCTATAACCAGCGGACGATCAAGACGTTTCCAACAATACAGTCAGTAGTTAGAAGTTATGAGGTAGCAAATGAACATACATACCTGTCAAAATCATAACCCTCCTTTTTGCTTCGCAGTGGTCGGGTAATTAATATTACGATAGTGGCTATATCCCTAGGGATATAACTGTATCACGGTTTCAACCATCTTACTGCTAAATATATAACTAAACTATTCAAGTATGCTAGGGTATCTTGTCACAACTAATTTGATGTATTTAAGCAAAGTTAACCCACATGATTTTGCTCTTCTAAAGATAAATCAATATGATGTGCTGTAGATGTAATTCCACCACTAACAGCATCCATGCCTGACAGCGTGATACACGGTGTTTTAAACTCTGTGACAAGCAGGTCTTATGTAACACATTAAAATTCATTATTTCCTCACTGTTAGCTTTTAGTTTATCTCAAATTTATTATTAATTAGTTAATAAGTTATTAATTGTACTTCATTGTATGTATGTATTAAGGATTTTAGCAGGTGGCGTTCTGTAGTTTTTGCCTACCCTCTTGGGAAAAAGGGGAGAGTTTATGTATGTATGTACTATGTACTGCATTCTGTGATTTGAATTATAGAAATTGTTTATAGATCAAGGTCATCATTTGGGCTAGTCTCCAATAATCTTCGGATCTATATGTACTATATTTCGTTTTTAGTAATATTATTGTATGTATTCCATTGTATTGTATTTTAAATTTTTAAATCAGAGTATATTGAGTGCCTGCCTGCATTTCTTGTTGTTATTTTTAGATACTACTATAAAAATATCTTCTAAAAGTCTTCCTAAATGGCTGGGCTGATTTGGATGAAAATTTGTATGTATATTTGAGTGGGTCCCGGGATGGTTTGAAAATACAATTGAACCCGGTAGGTGGCGCTGTTCGGGCAGGATAACGTCTAAATTCATTTTCTCATACATACATGATATCCCGGTATCAGGATATTTATGGTTTGCTGGTACATAGGTAGGTAGCAAAACCGGAATTGCTGAACAATAGAAAACATTTCATAAAAACCTAAAACAAAGTACTAGGTTTGCATGAATTCAAGATAGTATCACAATCATTAGTATTATCCCACTGAGTAGGTATGTATGTAGGTAGGTAGGTTACGTAGGTAGGGTACTAGGCTTGCATGAATTCACGTTTAGTATTTTGTGTGTATATTTGAGTGGGTCCCTGAATGGTTTGAAAATACAATTGGACTGGGACCAATTGTATTTTCAAACCATTCAGGTGGTGCTGTTTAGGCAGGACAATGTCTGCCAGGGCCGCTAGTATTATATAGATTACCTTGATACCACATAGTGCCTAAAATCGAGCAGTTTTTAATAAAAAAAAATTTAGTTTATTACTTTATTTACATACAGATTTATGTCTATAATACGGATTAGAAGTAAATGCTAAAGACTTAATATATGACACAGCTGGACAAACCATCTCAAATAGAGGAGCATATATTCCGTGTCTTAGGGCCAGCTGTTCTGGAGTTTCATCAGCATTATTTAATTTATGGGCAATGTCTAAAGTATCATCTCTCAAGAATAAAATTAATAGTGTTGACTTACTATGACTAATTTTTGCTGCCAGGTGCATAGGGGTTTGACCTGAAACAATGGACAATATTGTTCACTCTAACTAAATCATAGACTTTGATATAGAACTGATACTGGAGATGTGTGTGGAGAAAGATTTCTGATAAAGTGTAAGAACACTGATGTTTTAAAACTGCTGGTCTTTCCAGTAATAATATTAATGGTATGAAATAAAATTTGAATCAAGAGTTTGGTTTTAACCCAAAATATAGCAGTCATGTCTAAGGTGGTACACAACTCATGAGTTCATGACATACACAATGAGACCTAACTCCTACCTTTGAAAAGCCATTGCTGCTATTTATGGACATCAAAAAACATTTTCCTTCCGTATACAGGGTGGCAGGGACATCGACGCGAAACCGGTTACCATGGATTCAGTACATGATTCTGAACCCCCCTGCGTTGAAATTTTTCGTCGGTTATTTACTAAAAAAACAGCTGTTTCATAGAAAAGTGCAATACCTACGCGGTCAAAATGTATGGAGCAGCTGATTTTTTTTTAATAACCGACGAAAAATTTCAATGCATGTGGTTCAGAATCATGTACTGAATACATGGTAACCGGCTTCGCGTCGATGTCCCTGCCACCCCGTATAGGAATAATATAATATTAATTTCAACCCTATAATACTGTGTAATAATACTTATAAGTTGGCTGTGTGAGACAAAATATCCAGTTTTCTCCTACCTCCATCAGAGAGAGCCCCTGGATCAGCACCTGCAGCTAATAGTCTTGCAGCAGCCACATAATTATTCCAGTTAGAAGCAGAATGCAGGGCTGTCCACCCAAGCTGTGTTTTAGTATGCACATTGGCGCCAATACTCAACAAGTACGATATGACATCGGTATGGTTACTGTACGCTGCGCGGTGAAGTGGCGTGTATCCATCGGCATCTTGTGCATGAACAAGACCTGGCTGTTTCTTCAGCAGCTCTCTCAATATACAGATCTCTCCATGTTCTGCTGCCCACAGCACGTAGTCAATGGGATTGGCTGTAAAGAACACACAGATTCCAGTTATTGGTCCAAATAAAATATCTACTATAACGCAAGCATGTAATATTTATAAGATATACACCTTTTGGATCCTTGACTTCTTCGACATCTTGATCAGGATCGTCCCATCCAGATACAAACATTCCCGAAGTTTCAGGGTTCTTTTTACATTGCTTTATTTCATCGTGCACTTCGGCAAAGCTTTTCACTTCCCTGTTTTCGTCCTCAGAATCCGACATTATATTTTTTCTATTTGTTTTGATTAGTAAATCAGGAAATGCGATTTGCTAAAAAAATCAAGGATTGCGAAAATCAATCACCGAGACACTGTCATATCTGTCATTGTCAAAACGATGTTTGTCATTCATCTTTGGTTTAGAGATGTGACTTCTTTACCTCACAGAGCATGACTTCTACGGTCGGTGAGGTGAGGTACGGGGGATGCGCTAAGGTAGCCCGCGAAATTCAAATTTTCTTTCGTTTTCTGCAATTTGCAGCTCAGTGTCAGGTTGTATGTTGATTAAAATATAATTCGCGACCGTAACAAATATGGCATTACAGAATTAGAATCATTAGAATTAGCAATACAACTCATCAGTCATTCAATACAGTTACATGAACTTAGAGAGTTGTATTGATGATTTCTATGAATAGAATTCTATAAATAAACATTTGATACGGCCGCGAATCATATTTAGATTAACATACAACCTGATGCTGACCTGCAAATTGCAAAAAAAAGTAAGACAATTTGAATATCACGGGCTACCTTGGCGCATCCCCAATAATGAAACTTCAAGTAAGGTCAGTCCCTCACATGTGCATTAAGATTTGTAGATTTGTACTCAATTTTCTTCAGCAAATTGTAAATAATCAGCCTAAACAGTGATAGAGCGAGCAAGTACGCGTACTTATGGCTCGGTGAACTTATTCGCCCGTGTGTCATAGTAAGTACGCGCACTTTAAAACCGCTGAGTAAGTGCTTATTTACGGAGACGCGGGCGTTGAGCGTGGCGTTCGGCGGTGCGTCGGAGGTTTTTTCTGTTTACAAACAGGAGGGGTGTGCAGTGGCCCACCTCATCACACGCGCAAACACAAACATACGAACCCCTAGGGGTTCGTCATTCGACGATAGGGGGTTCGCGACAAGATTAAACATTGTTGAAACTAGACAGCTAGACAGGCAGAATATCCCGAACTGACACGCAAAGCGGTGAATTTCCTTTTACCCTTGCTACAACTTACTTATGTGGGAGTCGGTTTTCACACCTAATCATGATAAAAACGAAATACAGAAATCGACTTGATGCTGAGTCAGAATTAAGGCTAAAATTGTCCAAAATTATTCCAAAAGTTGATTTTAATTAGCGACAAGAAACAAGCTCTTTCGTTCGATCTATTTGGCTCTGAATTTGTTACCTGCACGCGTAGCATGACCACCGTAGAAACAGGTTATGTCGACGGAAGAATAGACAAAATGACAGATAAACAATCTCAATCTGTCATTTTGTCTATTCTTCTCTAATTCTTCCGGATAAACAATCACAATCTGTCATTTTGTCTATTCTTCCGTCGACAAAACTCGCTACGCGTGCTGAAATAAAAAACCTTATTTTCTTCAACATACTATTTTATTCTTTTTATCTTGGGGTTAGGGGTTCGCTGTCATCCGGAAACTTTAACGGGGGTACGTGGAACCATAAGTGTGAGAAAACCTGGATTAGACGATTCCGCTCACACGGACAAATTCATTGCCTGTACTGTCTTTACAATAAGGGCACAGGGGGCCCTTGCCCAGGGCCCCGCACCACACGAGAGCCCTGGAAGCGCGGAATATTCTTTTACATTTTTACAAACATAAATCTTGAAAGAAACCATTAATTAAAATCCAACTCATACCTGCAGCATTTTATTTAATAACGTACCTACCTAATCTTTCTTACCCAAAGTAAATATAAAATCATAACAGAAAAATGTTTTTTGTCATTCACTTTTTTTTTTCTAAGGGGGCCCCAAATTCTTGTTTGCCGAGGGGCCCCGGATTGCCCTAAGACGGCCTTGTTCATTGCCCTAACTGTCAAAAGTCAAAACTACGGATAGTAAAAACCATCTCATCATCAGCCTATTAATGTTCCCAGTTCCCACTGCTGGGAGACAGGCCTCCTCTCTGAGAGAGGGAGTGGGATGTAATCTACCACGCGTAGATGTCGTATGTCGTCGAATTTTTGGTTCTAAAACATGCCGGTTTCCTCACGATGTTTTCCTTCACCGTTTTGAGAGCAGTGGTGATGAAATTATTTATACAAAGTAAAGCGCCTGCTTGGGTTCGAACCTACAACTCGTAAGACTCGTAGTCGGGGCCGTTACCACTGGACCACCACTGCTCCATCCATAATATTGGAATAAACCATCAATCCTTCCATAATATTGGATTCTTATGATAGCCACACACGTAACGATTTGCTTGCGCAAATTTAGGCTTGCGCAAGCAAATCGTTACGTGTGAGGGACCAATTTGCGCAAATTTCTTTTGAAAACACGTTACTTTAGATTTGCGCAAGCCTAAATTTGCGTAAGCAAATCGTTACGTGTGTGGCCAGTATAACATAAGTTATACATGCTCTATAACTTTCATGCTGGCGCTACATTGTCGCGATAACGCAAACTATACTTCGCGCGCTCTCTGTTGTGCTGTGCTGTGTTGTATCGAGCGGTGTACAAGAGAGAGCGAGCGAAGTTTAGTTCACTTTAACGCGACAATGTGGCTTCAGCATCAGTAATTCTGTTTCTGTCTCCTTCTGCCTGTCTGTTACCTTTCACGACTTTCACACACTGACTTTTCACCCCTTAGGCTGCCTGTGCACCGGCGCGGAGAGGAGAGGAGCTGAGATGTGTCAATATTATATTAACCAATAGAATCAAGACTCCGCTTCAGAGGTGCGATTCTATTGGTTAATTTTGGCACATCTCCGCTCCTCTCCCCTCCTCTCCGCTCCAGTGGACAGGCAGCCTTAAACTGAACGGATTTAGATGAAAGGCAAGGCACACGGACAATGGCCTGGGTTAGATAGGACATAATGATAGGACACTCTTTATACCGGTAATACATTCTCGTGGAATAATTTCCTACCTCCACGCGGGCGCAGCCGCGGGCAAAGGCTATTTCAAAATTTTGTATAAATTTTTATTTTAAGGGATACGTACTTTAGGTTATAAGTGTGCAGACTTTTAAAATATTACTTTTCTATTTAAAATAAAGTAATATGCACAACTAAAAAAGGGGTAATTTTTGCTGCTGATTTTCAAACAATCATTTGTATGTCTTTTTGTGGTGCTAACTCTCTCTCCAAAATGATGCTGCTTTTAATAAAAACATGTTTGAGCAAACATACCAAACAGACAGACAAACTTTCGTATTCTAACTATTATATTGTGAATTTTCCTATTTTGTTATTTTTACAAGTAAAATACTATTTACAGTTTATTATTTGAATAACAACACTGACTGTCCGCCATGATTGGAATTTAGAAATAATTTCAACATGGCGCCCGGTTGTTCAGAGTGTGTGTGTGTGAAAGTGCAGTGAAATTATGTTATTATCTAGAATTTTTAGTGATTATTTTAGTGTTTAAGTGAAAAGTGTGTGCTTTAATGCAGTGGTTTTCTTATCATGGCTTTGGATTTACGCCTGCATTCTCCTGCAGGCGCGGAACCTGTTGTTTATACATGGCCCCTCACTTCAGGTCATGGCTCGGTAAGGAAATCGTATATTTTACTATCGTGTAGTTAGTTACAGTGACGCTAGTAAGAGTACTAGGTTTCTATTTTCTATTTTTCAGTAGAGTTGCGTTGTAATCAATTGTGATGTAACTAAATTGTTTAGGAGGCTCACTACTCCTATTGTACAACAAGTGACTATCCACGACTAGTACTTGCTCGTGTTTAGTTGAATGTGGAGTGAGCGTTCAAATTATACAATGATATCAATAAAAGTTCCTCAATATACGTATATTGATTGGGGCAATAACAAGGAGTTTATCAATTATCTAGACATAGGTAAGCTCTTCTTCACGTCACATGGGTATTGCAGTAGAGTGTATTGACCTCGTGTTTTGTCAAGGTGTCGGCTTTTTTTAGATATGTACACACTGTTGCGTAGTTTTCATTCGTCATTTATTTACATTTTATACGATTAGAGCGAGTTTCTGATTGTGTTTCACTAAGTTTTAAGTTGATTTAGTTAGTATTTATTATCTTTCTACACAAGTAACACTTGCTCATAGTAAGAGAAGAGAGCTACTTTATATTAATCACTTTAGCTTATTAAATCAGTTTTTTCAATACAATGCTTACTTTTATAAACAAATAATAGTAAACAAGCAATATTGCTAATATTTATTTGGAAGCTGATAAATAATGATAAGACTACAGTCATTTTGCCTTCTGAACTTATTCATTATTGTTATTTCACACAAATAATAAATTAAAAAACAACATGCATTTAATCTACTAATATTATTAATTAATAATTAAACATTTAATTTAATATAATTATTTGTAACAGTCATTAAAAATAGTGAAAGTTCTTAGATATAGTATATACATGCCTTTATGTATATTTTAAATTTTATTTACATCTGTTAGGTATTTCATTTCTATGTAGAAACATGATGTGGAACTGATTACAAAGTTGTTGATTGTTGATAAGATTTATTTTAAAATACCTACTAATACACACATCTTTTCCAAGTGCAGATTATGTAATAAATGCCATGAATAATCAGGTGGTAGCCGTTTTAATTATAGTTTGTGTCACTATGCATGATGCTTATCTAGATTTTTAATGTCAATAGAACATCACTGCAGTATTTGTTTTAAAATATAGGCCATCTTGATATAATTTTTTTTTTATATTTTCTTTTGCATTATCTTATAATATCAACAATCCTTCCATTTTCCCCATAAATACTAAAAATAGTTTGAAATATTATTATCTTTGGTCTACTTTCTTTGTGATGTCAGCAAGGTCATAGTTTCTTGCATGTGATCTAAGTCAATTCATCACAGATAATTTAGAGAAATACAATATTTCCGGTGTTACAAAGTCTTTTAAGTTTCTCACAACAATTGTGTCTGAATATTTTTTTTTTGTGTTTAGTTCCACCAACTTAATTTTGCTCTAGACTTCAGACAGATAAATCAAATTTATAAAAAAACTTTTGTCACTTTAATATTAATTACTTACTTCGTTATTTTTGTTAATTACATAATTTTTCTTTCTTTACCTACTTAATAAAAAATAATTTCTATTCGTATTATTTCTTATTTGATATTTTTAATTTTGGTTGCTAGTAATCATCTATTAAATGGACCTGCTTGACAGAACAGCACAATTAAGGGTTCCGTAGTTGGGATGAATTTATCCTTAGAAGTTTTATTTAGGCTCAGTAGTTTCAGAGATAAGGGGCGGGGAGAATAAGTATTTATTAAAAAAAAAATACTTGAAATAAAATATACTAATATATAATATGCTTAACTGTCACTAACGAGACGCAACAGAATTTTTATTGTTATCGGTTTCTAAAGGCTCGATCGACAGTTCAGCAGATATACTAGATTTATAATATACTATTATATAAAAAATATACTTGAGACTCTCACAGTAAGTGCTTTTATTTGATATGTTACAGTGTGCAAAACTTTTTTTTAATTTTCTTATTTGTCTCTCGAAAGTGACCCCGTATTCAAAATTAATTTATTTACGTCACACGACCTTGCTTGGGTCACAGAAATTTATATGTGTACCAAATTTAAACTTAATTGGTCCATTAGATTCGGAGTAAATTGGCTGTGATAGACGGACAGACAGACACACAAGTGATCCTATAAAAGGTCCGTATTTTCATTTGGACATATGGAACCTTAAAAATGGTTCCTCAAATAAAACTATTGGTGATCCCTGCTTTAGTATACATGGTTATTTGTAAAACACCAACAACCTCTTAAGGGGTCATTGTACTCATCATTATGAACAACTTTTACTATGGGATCAAACCTGAAATCGCGAAAAAAAAATCAGCTGTTCCTACATTTTGACAAGAACATAAATGTAGGGAACAGCTGAGTTTTTTTTCGCGATTTCAACTTTGATCCCATAGTAAAAGTTGTTCATAATGATGAGTACAATGACCCCTTAAGAGGTTGTTGGTGTTTTACAAATAACCATGTATACTAAAGCAGGGATCACCAATAGTTTAGAATTTTGGTATCGCAGGCAGTTTGTCCCCGCCTGCGATACCAAAATTCTATAGATTTATAATGCTTGTTTTTCTCTTTTCAGTTATGTGTTTTTGCAGTCGGGTTTTTTGTTTTTTGAATAATTTTCTTTATTTTAATTTCCTTTTGCACAATCAAAGATAGTATTAATCAACAAATTAATAGTGATGTTTATGCAATTCAAAATAGTACTAAGTATATGTAAAAATTGTTAATAATAATGCTCTTGTCCTAAAGTGTTAAATTTTTTATTTTATTAGGTATGTATTACTATCACAGTAATGAATATTGAAATAGACTTTTGAATGTAAAATGATCTCTAAATGTTTTATATTATAAATTAACCTAAATTATACATATTATTGAGCATTAATCAATCCATAATTAAGCATATATCATTTAAGAGGGTTTATTCTGAAAGTTGGCAACGTCGCAAATAGATGTCAAATATTTCGCTGTTTTGATTAATTTGATAATATTTATGTATGGAAATAAAAAATGTGGCTAACTAGCAAACTAGAATATTGATTATGAAATGCAATTATAACATTGATTTTGATGTTGTACCCGTTTTAGGTGTAAATAATCATTTGGAAAGTTTCCAAATACTTTTTTTACATCTAAAACTAAATATTTGGTGTTACGATATTAATTACTGCAATTCATTATTAATATTCTAGATAGTTAGTTAGCCACATTTCTTATTTCCATACAGTATTATTTCCAAATTAATCAAAACAGGTAACTATTTGACAGCTATTTACGACGTTGCCAACTTTTAGGATGCACCCTCTTAACGCAGCCGTTGTAAGTGTGTTGTGTCTGGTTGGTGTGAGATATTATTTTACAACTTTTGAGTAATTCCATACACCAAATTCAAAATTAATTTCATTTGTTTCAGGACAAACACGATGGGGCCTTGGAGATAGTAGAAACTATAAGGTACTTATTTTACGTTGTTGATGTTAAATACAATAAAAACTTTTTACAAAAAAAATTAAAACCGACTTCCAAAAAAAACCACTACAAAGTGAAAAATAACTTTAATTTCGAAAGTCGGTGTCTTTGTTTTTTAATTTTCGTTTTTTGCCACCGACTTCCGAAATTAAAGTTATTTTTCACTTTGTAGTGGTTTTTTTTGGAAGTCGGTTTTAATTTTTTTTGTAAAAAGTTTTTATTTTTCACTTTTTAGTTGTGGTACCTACCCCACACAATATCCAATACCACTAACTGCAATAAATAACAGTGACAGGAAGTTATCATCATATCGTCCATATAAACTAAGTGGGAAAAATATGTATTATTGAAGCTAACTCAAAAACTATCTAAGCAAAGTCAATAAAATTTAAATGGGACCACCTCGGGAGCTTACCCTTTCAAACAAAAAAATAATTTTCAAAATCGGTCCACAATTGGCGGAGATATCGGTGAACATACATAAAAAAAAAAAAAAAAAAAAAACATACATAAAGTCGAACATAGAACCTCCTCCTTTTTGGAAGTCGGTTAAAAAGAAGAAGATACACCATTACATTGTAAATTAAAATTAGTATTAAATAAGAAGGTTATTTCAGGCTTGTTTCTGAGCACCAGCCATTCTATATTCAGCATTATTTCTGTCTTGTACTCATAGATAAGAAATGGATAGAATCTTATTGGGGCTTTCAAATTGGGTCAAATGGATTTAGATGTAAAGAAAATCTTAAAATAAAATGAATATGCCACAAAAACTGTTGCTGAAGTGTGTGTATACCTCTAATTAAAAGCTGGTGGTGTTCTTCAGAAGTGGCGCCGTCGTAAAACTAGGAAACTGTTCATTTGACCTTGACTCAAATGGTCCTGTAGCTGTACGTGTGTACGATAACCATTATAATTCCGATACTTATAGCTCAGATTATTGCAGCTATTTATTACGTAAGTCGTATGATGATATTATAAGTAGGTATATTTCCGCCTGCATTGATACGACCTTATCAATTATTTGTTTGCTTATGTTTAAAATCATGCTGTGTTGTGGTTGAGATCACATTCATAACAAGCATTAAAACGTGTTTGCAACCTACGCTACGCACCGCTCCTTCGAGCTATAACCGATTTAAAATATCACTAGCATAAAACGGCAAAAGAAAGTATCACGTGAAAGGCTGTAGGATACACGTGTGTTGTTTTGAGATCGGAGATAGGAAACACCTGTCCTGTCGGGCACGAGCCACCGCTGCACCGGCAACCATGCACCGGCACGCCATGCGTTTAGCAGGCAGGCTATCGAACTTATTATACTCCCGGACACCTGAATCGAACTACCCTGCATTTTTGTAAAGAACTCTTTTTTTTAAAATAATGATAGTGCAAAGAAAAAAAAATACATAGTTTAGAAGTCGACTTCGCTCACTATTATATCCGTTTGTCATTGTTCGAAATTTGAAATCGGAATACAAAAAAAAAACATTTGAATTGCAATAAGTCGTTTTTGCGCGTTTCTCAAGGGCTAAATTAAAGTGAACTTATTAAAGAAAATAATGGTTTACATAGAGAACACGTTTATTTAGTAACTTGTTACCTCCAAGAGCATAAAAAAATACAATAGACGATATTATATATTTAATAACTTAATCCGCTTAACTGTTCTTAAAGAGTCTTAGAGAACCCTGTAAGAAATCGACACGTGTTTCGGCTCTCAACGAGGCATCCTCAAGATGACGATTGACTTGTTGCGAACTCGGACACGAAGTGTTGCCACGACACGAGCCGAACGCAAAGTGAGCTTCAACCGCCCGACAACCCCACTCCGAGTGTCCGAGTTCGCAACAAGTCAATCGTCATCCTGAGGATGCCTCGTTGAGAGGCGAAACACGTCGATTTCTTACAGGGTTCTCTAAGACTCTTTAAGAACAGTTTAAAAGCGGATTAAGTTACTAAATATACATCGTCAATTGTATTTTATAATGGATTTCCGCAAAGTCACGCCTGAGTCAATTAACTATCCAAGAGCATTTACGACGACCGTCATGAGGGTCGGCATGAAATTAATTAATACCACTATGACGTGCTGTGGAATGTTCTCCCATGCTTTCAAGACGGCAGTTTTCAGCTCCTGCAAAGTTTCTGGAGCTGGTTGGTTAGTTCGAACACGCCTCTTTAGCTCATCCCATAAGTGCTCTATTGGATTCATATCAGGGCTTCTTGCTGGCCATTCCATTACTGCGACACTAACGTTATGCACATATTCTCAAACAATTAATGCAGTGTGCGCCCTAGCATTATCTATCATGGATAAAATGAAATCCTGGCCCACAAACTCAGCACCACATGATCCTCTAGGAATTGACGAATGTATCTAGCGCTATTTAGTGGTGGCAACACTGGCAGCCATGGTCTCGTCACAACCTCAAGGCCAGGTTTTCCTTCGGTGGAAATTCCGCCTCACACCGTCCATGACCCGTCGCCATAGCTCACCTTCTCTTCAATGCAACATTGCTGAAAACGTTCGCCCTGTCTTCGGTAGACTTTACTTCGTCGATCATTGCCATACAGCATAATCTTGGTTTCATCCGTATTAAGAACTTGGCTCCGTTGACGTTAAGTCCAATGCAAATGTTTGCCTGCAAACTAGGCGCGCCATTCTGTCAGCTCTTCACAGTTTACGTCCATTGGTTATGAGGTTTCAGGCCACGTTCTTCGAGTCTCCTTCTAATACCGCATGCGGCGCAAGCATGGAAAGGCACCTTAACAGTTAGACTTAGAGCGCAAACAGTCAGTCCATGAAAGTCTCGAAGCTGTCCGTGGACCTGTACAGAGGTTAGGTGACGATTACGCAAGCTGGTGGTAAAGATAAACCGACCTTGTCGTGCTGCAGTGACCCACTTTCGTGGTCCTTCTGGACTGCGCACGAAGCCGCTAGTCTCCAGCTATGATCAATTATTTTTGAACGGCCAAGCCTCTAAAATGAACTTGTGAACTTACGTTTTAAGACCAGGGACTCTTAAAGACTATTTCCACGCAAGCTCCGTCCCCATGTCATGCACACCGCCACTCTGATATGTGCTAAACGCTAACACATCAGTAATAAAGTTGAATATCGCGTACGCTTGAACCGTGATCGAGCACGAATCTAAATGGCGATGGCGTAAGTATCAAATCTTATTTCGTTTATAACTAAAGTAGTAATTGATCTAGAGAAAAAATATCTTGTGGATAACAAACTTTATTTTCTTACTGTGTGTGTCTTTTCTCGGCTTTTATGTTAGACATAAAAGCCGAGTAATCATGATTTTATTTAAATAATCTTAAAAGACATGATTTTCGAATAATAAATGAATCGAGCGAAAATGTTACTGTAGCGGTTAGACCGCCACATACAAACTATGAAGCAAAAAGACATGACGTCACACAATTCCTACATCTCGCAGTTAGAGTTTACTGAGCGAATAACATAGATAAGACTATCCGAAATCAACATATGGGCAGTTGCCCGCCAGACATAACAACCCGTCTGGTTGGAGGATCCTCCCTTTTCTATGGTGGATGAGTGAACTTTACACCCTGTTCCTCATACCCCTAAATTGGTGACCCCGAGTATGAACGTCAACGCAGCCTTCGTGCAACTACTTCAGCGTGACGTCATCATCATCACTCCCGCAAGCTTTCGTGAGGCGAGTCACACAGCCAGCCAGCACCCACGGCTTCAACGGGTATCCTGACCACCAGCATGCAGCGAACGCGCATTCCTGGTCATCACCCTCAGCCTCATCAGCAACCTTGGCACAGCACCTGCACTTCCGGCCGGTCTCACAAGCAGAGCCTATTCTACCCTCTCCTGGTCGACGCAAGCAGTCAGCCACAACCCGGCACTGTACCACATCCGACTCACTGGATGACGACGCAGCGCCACCCCGACTCACTGGGGAATCACCGCAGACAGTTCCGACTCACCGTGAACTATGCGGCACCCGGTTCCGACTCACTGGAACCACAGCTGGCACTGTGAAGCATCGCAAGATCCAAGACTCAGCCCACTATCGACCTCCGGTCTCCGGAGGGGAGTGATGTAGCGGTTAGACCGCCACATACAAACTATGAAGCAAAAAGACATGACGTCACACAATTCCTACATCTCGCAGTTAGAGTTTACTGAGCGAATAACATAGATAAGACTATCCGAAATCAACATATGGGCAGTTGCCCGCCAGATATAACAACCGTCTGGTTGGAGGATCCTCCCTTTTCTATGGGGGATGAGTGAACTTTACACCCTGTTCCTCATACCCCTAAATTACAATTACGTAACTGTCTTGTACATGGAAAGAAAAACATCGAATAAATCATATACTAAAGTTCCATTTTGATTGTATGCGTGACTGTTTCAGAATATTAATACAAATTAGAATACAATTTAGGGAGCCTCCTCTTAAACTAAGCCCAGAATTAAGAAGTGCCACAGCTTGCGCGGCAACTTCAGGTGCAGTATCCATAATTTGAACGTCAACATGGATTAAAAAATAAGGAAAAACAATTCGATATTCTTTTTACAAAACAAATAACAAAATAGTTTGGAAAATCCAAAAGAGCACGCCTCATAACACTCATTCATACACAAAAACAAATTCAAAACATAGTTTGTAAAAAAAAAATCACAATAATTTATTTAGACACTTTTCATGAAGTATGTTTTGACTACTTTTTTACCCATCAATATGGGTAAAATTTCTAACCTCGCAATCCTTACGTAATGTCAAAGACTATTTATTTAGATATTTACATTGTCGGTTGCTAGGTAACGGACGAGGGTCAAAGTTGAAAACATAAAAGTATTATTGTCTTTAGGACAATTTTTTTTGTAGTAAGTACATTTATTTATTTTAAAAATAATTATAGTCTAACAAAGATAAACACTTTTCATGAAGTATGTTTTTACTGCTTTTTTTTACCCATCAATATGGGAAAAATTTCTTACCTCGCAATCTTTACGTAATTTCAAAGACTATTTTGATATTTACTGATATTTAGTTTGTTGGTTGCTGGGCAACGGAAAAGCGTCGAAGTTGGAAATATTTAGATGTAGATATTTTAGTTAGTATTTTATTAATTATAATTAAACTACTTTGAATAAAAGAGCCATTTTCAATAGGGTTCCTCCTATGGGTGAAACGAATTTATTAAAAAAAAAACTCAATTAATTGATTTTATCGCAAACTACAATGTTTTCAGGTTTCATACATTGACGGACAGGATTTTTTTTTAAACTATTTTGATGTTTTTTTTTTCATTTTTGCTGCATTAAATTAATTGTTGAAAATAATAATATTAATACATACAGTATTAATCTCCATTTAATCACCTATACAATGGTATATAAATTAAGTAGGTTCTGTATGCCAGCAGGAGTGTAATAATAAAAACAGTTGCAGAAATGGGGCAAATTTTTTTTTTCGGTCGTAGAACAAGTCACTCTCTAATGCTTCTCATTATGACTATGAGTCGTGCAATAACTATTAACTTTTATACCTACTCAAATCAAACGTTGTTGGTTCTTTAAGAGCGACCAAACTCCGATTTTCTTCTCTTTTTACCCGACTAAGGCGAATCAAAAAGGAGGGTTATGGTTTTGTCCGGTATGTATATGTACATCTGTTCCCTCATAACTTCTAAACTGCTTATCATAATTTGACAAATGAGATATGGTTGGAAGCGTTTTGATCGTTGCACTGGTTAAAGGGTCTGAGACGTTACATTAAAATGAATATGGCGCCCTCTAGAGGACATATAGTCAAGAACTAAAAAAGAAATGTATGCCGTGTTAGGTATCAAATGAAAGGTTCTAATTAACAGATAAAAAAAAAATTATAACCCCAAAGTAATTTAAATAAAAGTTATAAAAACTAAAACCCAACTACGACAAAAACGCCAACTAAAAGGTAAAAACAAGACATTACAGACAGACAAATTAAAAATCCGGACTCACACGTTCGATTCGATTTATGCTACTGTCTTGTTTTCCCTTTTTAATATTGTTATATGAAAATTATTATAAATCTGTAATAAATAACTGAAACTTATGTTCTAGATAAAAAATGTGGGAGTAAAATGTTTCACATTGTTACTAAATAAAATCAAACTAGCAGAAAATAAATGCTCAAAACATATTAATTTCAAACTGTACCGTAGTTAATTTATTGTAATTATTTGTAATACCTATAACTTGGTTGCTGGGGTTATCTTAAATTAGAATTAAAACGAGAACGAGTCTTGCAGGTCGATTCGGGCTCGAGTAGTCGGGAGCGCGAGAACCTTCACTATGACCTCTTTTTGCCCGGACGCGCTCATTCACCCGTTCGTGACCTTGAAATCGATCCCTATTATTTTGAAATAAGGGCGCGCCCTTTATACATATTTCTTAAAATTGCTGTGCTAAAGTATTTTGAATACCGTGGCTGCGTGTTACTAACTCATATTATTAAAATGAATTTATTATTTTCATAAGAATATTATATTGAAGTATGTTTTCAAATATTTTTTCTGTACATATAAATAAAGCAAAAAACTAAACAGTCATAAATATTCATAACAGAGTTTTGCACGAGTTCGTTGATATGAGGGGTCAAATCGTGGATGTCAGGTTGCATGACCTCGTTTAATAATGACACAGCGTTCGTTAAACTTCGTGTTAAAATGGCAGAAAATAGATTATACAGGGTGGTCTAATGTTAGAAGATAAAATGTTTCGAAGTATCTCATCTCAATACATAACACCGATTACAACTCATTTGAAGTCATAGTTCATAGTATTGTCTGTATGAAATTAATATTTGCGAGGTACAAATAAGGTTCGTTGAATTTATGATTAGAGGCCATTTTATCGCACAGTCAAATTATCAACAAAATAATGTCTGACGGCTATCTGTCAAATATGCGAGTAGATACAATCACAAAAGCTGACGTATTGGTAATTAACGTGAGTTTTGACTCTACAATTCTACATATTACAATACCTATTTATTTATCATTTATTTACACTTGCCTCGCTTCTAACTGATCCGTAGTTAAATTGTAATTAACTTGACTTCAGGCGTTCACTTTCCACCGAAAATAATAAGAAAAATCAAAGCGGAAGAAGAGACTCCATTAATCACAGCTAGGTATCTACTGTGAAGCTAGAATTGTATTTGCCGGCGGCCATGACCTTGACCAAACGACTGATAAAGTAGAACATAACATGCTTTACTTTACAACCTAGGATTGGTAGTCTATTCACAACACGATGCTTGGTTTGCCTTTGTGTTTTATTTACTAATACATGGTTATTGTTTATATGTCGGCGATCCATTAAGGGAATATAGGAGAGGTCATTTACAACCAAGTGACCCTTTTTGACTCCTCTATGCAATGTTAACAATTTTCGAGTCATTTGACATTAGCATAGGGGTCATGAGGAGTCATTAAGTTGCAAATAACCTCTCCTACATCCCTTTAACGGATTGCCGACATACAGGGAGTCCCTGGAAATATGGATCAAATCGAACAGTAACCCTGAGTATGTCGGTGCATTTTTTTACGGTTCAAAACTTATGACTAATTTTTGTTTTTTTTTTCAACCATTTCGCATAGTGCACAAAGAAAAAAACATTAAAAATATATAAAAAAATAGGACGTTGTAGAAAAGGTGGCCTTTCTTGTGGTAATACTTTTACGCAGCTAGAAAACATCTGTTCAATAAGAAAAAACATTTAGTGCAAAGCCTTCGTCTGGCAAAAATTTTACTAAATTTTCGAGCGATTTTCATAGGCAAACGTGACACTGGCGAAAATTTACCTTGTGCTAGAAAAACTTGCCCAAGTCATAGAGATTCAATGGAGATATGAATCACTGGGATATTTTTATTAGTTTGGAAATGGTGACCTTGCCCACGCAGCTATCCGATTTGATCCATACTTCCAGGGACACCGTGTATAACCAATAACCCTGCCATAATGAGAGTACTATTTATTTAAATCTAAATACGTACATAATTAGGTATAATAGCACATTCAGGGAAATGTATTGTTTACCAGATTGACACACATTTGCCCTGTTATAGCCATTCACAAGACTGATAAAGAATGACGTTATTGTGATTTGAATATACGGACATAATATTAAGTAAGTATGTATAAGTTAAAACTAAATTTTTGCAGCAATCCAATTCCCTGACTGTACCTACATACGCTACGGCTGCTGCACTATGCCGGTTGCTAATGAAGGTTTCTTTGTTGCAGGTGGGTATGCGACGACCTGCCGGAGATGAAAGCGGCTCTGGAGAACAACATCTTGTGCGACTACGACACCCACTCGTACGACAGCATGAGAGGCCTGTGCGACCGTTTCAACCGCGCCATCGACTCCGTCGTCGCTCTGGTGAGATGATACTTAGTTTATTATTACAATACACTCAAAAATCTTATTTAAAACTGCTCAAAGTTATTACATACAGCATTTTATCAAACTAAATCGCCAAATAATGAAACACGCACGTTATCAGGCACGTTTAGGAAAAAAAATACCAATATGTATAATAATAATAATAAGGTCACCCTGCAATAATATGAGCATGATTACCGAACTCATTGAAACTTATAAGCCAATTCAACACGTTTACTGCGATACATGGTATTATGACAACAAAATTGCAATAACTCGAAACGATATTGCAACGGGCTTTAGTGGAACAAACGGTGTACTGACCGAACATTATCATGCATTATTACAATAGTTAACCGCGATATAAAGTGGTTCCTATCATGTATGCGTTATTGACTACATAATACTGTATTTACATAGCTGGAAAAAATATGTGCCAGTCAGGAAACTTGTTTTTTATTATTACGGAGTCGTCGTAATGCTATACTGTTGAATAAATACTTAAAAAAGTACTTCTGAACCATTAATCATATCATAATCCTGCCTAGCCATGTAACTACCAGTTATATTGGAGATGTAACTAGATGCGGCAAAAACAAAAATATTTTACAAAGGCATTATTATGATCAACCACAAATAAATACTGAGCATTGCATAACCAGCCTATAATGTTCCCACTGATGGGACACAGGCCACCTTCCTGTGAGAGGGTGTGGTTGCCCATTGCGGATTGGTGGATAACTGAGCGAGCATTGGCAATGTCGATATTCTATCAGCGTTTTCCCAAGTAGGTATGCAGCACAAAAAAACAACGGGTTGCACTCCGGGAGTGCTGGCAGAAGTGAAAACTTGAACATTAACTTTGTGCATTTTTGAATAAACACTTTTCATGAAGTTCTATGTTTTGACTGCTTTTTTTACCCATCAGTATGGGTAAAATTTCTTACCTCGCAATCTTTACGTAATGTCAAAGACTATTTATTTTGATATTTACTTTGTCGGTTGCTAGGCAACGGATCTTACAGTCACGTCCTGACGCGAGTTTAACATTTTTTACCCATCCCAAAAAAAGTGCACAACGCCGCTAAAGAAGTTTTCACTTCAAAAATAATGCAGAATTCTCAGCACCCTCTGATAAGCGGTTGCGATAATATATTACATCATTACGAATGAACGATATCATTCAGGTAGAACAAGTTACCCACGGAGATAAAAATAAACCCAATCTCTGTCGAATAAATAGCTCCCTTGACATTGAACTTCACACTGCGAAGGCTTCTTTATTTTGAACGCAATGCGCTATTATTATTATCTAATTTAGAAACAGTTACATACCTACACTGTTTATACTAAGTTATTATAAAATAATTAATTAATTATTATTGGTATGAATATTTCCACAGTTAAAGGTTCCATGTGGTAGCGGCATAAATAAAACTAGATGAATTATGATACTATTCTCTACTTTCTCAGAACCGCCTGCAATTAAATGGAACGAAGTGTTTTGTTCTTTAAATACGCGTGGTATACAACGTGTACTCAATACAGCTCAATAAAAACAAGACCGTTATGTTCCTGGCTAAATATGAATGGGCCTCGAAACAGCAATTTTAATTTTATTTTATTTTAAGGCTGTTGTATTTGTATCAGGTAACAAATGGTTGTGTAATAGATATAAAAAAAACGCGTACCCATCTCAAAATTGTCAGAAAAAAAAGAGTGCGTGCGCATTCCTTATTTTTGTACCATATTTTTGCTTATAATATAGGTAATACAAATACATCGGAAATGTAAGTGGCCCTGTATAAACTTAGTTATACGTTTGTTAACTGTCAAATTAACTACGCTCTGTGAGGGTTACATAATGTTCCCACTCTGCTTAATTTTCAGTTGCGGAAGCATCACCAATGTCACCTTAGCTATTAATACTCTGTAATGAAATAATGAGTTCTACCGATGACATTCGTTTTATGTAGGTAAAAGAATTCCAATAATTTTTGGTAGGGATATATAAAAGGAAGGATAAATAAAGTACAGTCAACAGAAAAAGCAGATGGATATTTCGGAAATTCGCAATATTTCGGGCGAAACGGTTCGTGTTTAGTTTTTTCAAGGTAAAAAAATCGTCGCGTTATAAAAGCAGCCGTGCAAAGTGGGCTAAGGGATAGAAGTCCGTGTGTGTACCTATTTCCGGACCATTAACGGTTTGGAGGTCTTCAAATCGAGATTGAATTGACTATAAAAAAGTAGTTGTGCTTCAATTTGGGTCTCAACACGTCACCCACCCATTATCAGGTAGAATTTGAGTTTTTGCATCAAACACATGCATTATCCATGCATACTTAATATTATAAATGCGACAGTATTTCTGTCTGCCTGTTACCTTTTCACGTCGTAACTGCTGAACGGATTTCGATCAAATTTAGCACTAAACCATGGCAAAAGATACTTTTTATTCCGGTATTATACGTTCCCGTAAGATATTTACCGACCTCCACACGGGTGAAGCCGGTGGCAAAAGCTTGTACGAACTAACTCAATGGTATGAACATGATAAAAACCGGCCAAAGAAAACTTTAATCTTAAGTTTAAAAAACGCAAAGATTAATTTGTATTTCATAATGATACTATGAATTACAAAGATATTTTTTGAGTTGCAGTAAATCACCCATATATTTAAATAAAATACCTTATGAATCGGCGTTTTTAGTATTTGTTAATTATATACAGTACTAGCTTTTGCCCGCGGCTTCGCCCGCGTGGTTGTCGGAAAATATCCCACGGGTACGTACTACAGGGTTTAGATACCTAAAAGCCCAGTAAAAGGTCATTGATTGATTGATTCTTACCGCTGCGCCCGCGTTGTCGTCAACCATAATTATTTTATGACGCGTAATTTTGAATCTGCGATATCTTTTAAAGTATTCATTTGAATGCTATGATGTCAAGGCATATTTTAATCTAAATTAAATGTCTAATTTAAATAACATATTTTATTGGATAAGGATAAATATAATACCGGTGAAAAAGCTTCGGAAATAACAATGAAATTATTATCAAATTCTGAAAGATTTACTGTGGGTCATCCTTAGATGATAGACATATGCTATCGCAGACTTTTTTGTTGAATTTTTTAAGGTGTACAATACTGTAGTACATTATTTTGATCTATCTCGTAGGGTTCAGCCAGCGTTTGCAATGTAAGCGCAAAAAAAAATTACGACATCACATTTGACACCTCTAGAATTATCAGTGTTTCTCTACTATATTATGCATGTATTATACATATAAACCCTCTTGAATCACTCTATCTATTAAAAAAACCGCATCAAAATCCGTTGCGTAGTTTTAAAGATCTAAGCATACATAGGGACAGACAGCGGGAAGCGACTTTGTGCTATACTATGTAGTGATATGGTACATGATATACAGAAGTTTCAAATTCCTAACTTGTTTAGATGTTGCGATAGAGCTCGTACAAAAATGGTCTAAAACTGACCATCCGGCCCCCCTTTTCTTCATTTTTGAAGATAAAATTATATAAAATAAATAATTTTACTCTGCTCGATGTGTTCAAAAATTGACACCCCAAATGTTAAACGTGAACGCGCGTACGTGTTACGCGTGATGATTGTGGGAAAATCCAAAAGTTTATTGATAAACTTTATTTAATTTTCATTATTTGTTGTACATAGAATTATACACAATCTGTGAAAATTTCAACTGTCTAAATATTACGGTTTATGGGATACATCCCGCTGACTCAGCGGAGGCTTAGTAATAGGGTGCCGTTTGGCAAACTTCGGGTACGGAACCCTAAAAAAGGTTATGCCTTCTGTTCAACCCCTGACCTTGTTGAGTTACTTTGAAGCAAATAGACTAATGTCACAGAATGTCACAGTTCACTAAACTCTCGTGACTTTAATATTTGATATGTCTAAGAAATCTAGGCATTCTAGGGTTATTTTACTCGTAAGGCGCACTTGAAAACCGAAATAACTGCTAGTAATACGCATAGAATTATATTAGCCCTGTATAACCTAATCTGGTCTAAAAAGGAAACACGGAAATCAATAATGTATCTCTCTCCTTGAAGATGTTTATTTTTGTAGAGCTGCAAACTCTATTCTACCTACAGCTACAGCCAAATGTTGAGTCAGCTAGCTAGCTAGAAACAGCGGACATACCGCGTAGTGTAGCATGTGCGAAACGGTGCGGTGAATGTGGGGCAGTGAGGGGCAATAGAGGCGAGGGGGGGCGCGGGCTGCAGGAGGGAGACACGAGGGCCAAGATGGCGGCGAGGACGCAACGATCGATGTCCGCAGACGCCGCGCGAGGCTAACTCTATTTATACACGTTGCATACCATTTTCACTATGACATGGAGAATCGCCTACTGAGATTATCTTTCAAAACAAAACAAACGTTTTGATTTTTTTGAGATTGCGGAAAAAAATAATTAAACTTTTTACGAATTAGTTGTTTTAGAAAACTGTGTTAGAGCATTTGTAAGAAAAGTTGGACAACTTAAAATGAAGACGATTTACAACTTTAAAATATTTGCTATTTGCTGCAAACAGAACCATAGTAAGTTTACCTATACTTTTGCAAAAGCTGTAGATAAAATAAAGTCTCACAGGACGACAGGTCCAATTTATCGTTTCCTTCCTATGGAGTGAAAACTCCGTTGTTATGACCTAAAAAATTACAGGCGTAATCGTAATCAGACTATAATCTGTGGTTAACTGGTTACTGTCAATTGATTGAATTACTTAATTTTTTTTTTTACTGGTTAGACAACTGTATTCAACTCAAGATACTACATGCAAAGTAACCTTGATTGAATAAACTAAAAATATGTAAATCGTAGACAAAAACTGGCTGATGAAGATTTTTTAAATATAGGTACATAGATCTCAAGATTCGCATAAATATGAAGGCCTGCTTGGCTTGGCTTGCTTGTCTAGAACGTCCGTTTTGTAATAATAGAATTATCCTTTGTATAGAGGTGATGTCATTTGTGTTACTTGGTTAGAGGACCAGCATATTGAGAAGTTTAACGTTACGTCTTACGTCTATTCTTCAAAACGTGACTCGCATAAATACTGTTACGTCTCTACATATTTATCATTATCACCAACCTGTACTGTATGAGTTAATAAAATATGTAGGATGAAAACGTGTAATTTTAAGGTCCGAAAACAAAAAGAATACGTCGGTTTTAGGGTTCCGTACCCGAAGGGGGTGACCAACGGAACCCTATTACTAAAGCTTTCGCCTGTCTGTCAGCGGGCAGTATCTCATGAACCGTAATAGGTAGACAGTTGAATGTGTATTTCTATTGCCGCTATAACAACAAATAATAATAATTAAATACTAAAAGTAAAAAATTCAATCGGGTCCCCATCCCCCCATGCGATAAAATACTGATAAAAAAAAAATCTTACTCTGGCATGGGGGGGTTTATTTTTGGAACTCATCGAGTAGAGCACAAATTTAATTTTAATTTATCTTCAAAGATGAAGAAATAGTGGGCTGTAAAAGTTGTCAGTTTTAGACAATTTTTGTACGAGCTCTATCGTAACAGCTAAACAAGCTAGGAATTTAAAACTTCTGTATATCATGTACCTTAAACTACATACGTATAATCAACAAAACTAAAAACGGCCGATTCAAAAGGTGTTTTATTAAAATATGGGTGATTTTCTGCAACTGAAGAAAATAACCTTGTAATTCATAGTATCATTATGAAATACAATTTTAACTTCGCGATTTTAAAAGTTAAGATGAAAAATATTCTTCGTTTTAGTATTTTCATTTATCTGAACTAAAAAACCGGCCAAGTGCGACTTTTAACGTCGGACTCACACAAAAAAGGTTCCGTACCAGCTTACAATATTTAACACTACATATTTTTTAAATAAAATAAAGTTAAAAATTAAAGGGGGTCGGTCCTCATACAAGAAACGTGTTTTTGTTTTGGCGTTTTTTGCTAAATATTTTACGGTGGTACGGAACCCTTCGTGTGCGATTTCGACTCGCACTTAGCCGGTTTTTGTCACCTTACTACGAAGAACGTCATTTCCTGGGAAATGTGATGCTGAATTTGCTATACCTACCTACTTGCGTTAGTTGATAAGAAAAACATCTTGAGGTACATTTATTTACTATCTCAACATATTGTGTACGTCATTTAAATATGAACGAACTCCAGTCGCGTGCATAGACACCTTTAAGTTCGGTGTAGTGACCTCGGTCACGTTTATATTAATCTTCGAAATAAAATCTTTGTATTGGTCTAGTTCCCAGTGTGAACTCGGATATTTTAATTTGCATTAGCAATACAGAATGAAGAAGAGGTCAGGACGATGAATGAATTTCGATAAAAATACGGTTTACTTGTTTGTTTTTGTTAATCAGGCAACTAATAAGAATATCTTATAATTTTTATTTTGTTCCTATTTGCTTTGCAAAAACATAATTGATTAATTAATTATGAGTTATTTGTTATTATTACTTATAGTCTATTATTTTTAACTTCGTTTTACGGGTTCCGTAACCAAATGGCAAAAACACTTTTCTTTGCTTTTTAATTCAACCGTTTTTTAGTTTGTAATAATATTTCGGTTACAACCGCAGAAATAACTTTTTTTTTAAGTGGTTTTATAGAAAATCCTACTATGAAAGACGATGATAATGATGATGATATATATGATAATTGTTACGGCTGGTAAAATCACTACTTTGCATGCGTAAATATTCATCCCGACTACGGAACTATTTACTGTGCGAAGTCCGACACGCTCTTTTTCGGTAATTTTTTTGTGAACCCTACCTCCTTAAGGTAGTTTGAATACCGTTCAGGAAACGAAAAAAATAATAATGTTATTTTCAATCAATCAGGGTGAGGTGAGGAGTCTCTGTATCTAGAATCAAATAATTGTGGATTATTTTTTGTAAATAATCATTATTATAATTTTATACCGAACGACTTCCGCTCAATTTCCCCTATTATGGATCGGGTATCAATAAAATCTTAAATTAGGTTGGAACAGTTAATTTTATTGGGGGCACAAAACCACATACTAAATCATTTTACATAGGTTGGTATTTTTGGTGAAGAATGGACTGCGAATCGCATTGTTATAGTGAGTGGCTCAGTGCGGACCACTTGCGGGGGCGTTGACCGCAATATTGAGCGAACGCGAATGTCTCGCGTAGTGTTAATGACCTTTTTTTTTCGGCTGCGCAAGCGTCTTCATTCTGGCTATGAGGATTTTATAAATGATTTGAATTTTAATACTAAATTTTATGTAAGTCTAAGTACTTTATTTTAGCTTTTTTGCTAAATGTTATTTTGTTACTTCCGATTATTATGAAGCCACTCTACTAGCGCAACGTATAAGCGTTATACCTACCTAATATTTTTATGTAAATCTTAACTTAGATAATATTAGAAAACATAATATAACTGCTAAAAAAAAACTGAAAATGTTATAAGTAGCACTGTGCATTATTTTGTAAAAAAATTACATATGTAGTAAATAAAAATATGCTTCTCTAGTCTACAACTTTTTAATTTAGTGTAATAAACAAAATTACTGGCGAAATGTAGTTCTACATGTACACATCTGACCAACCCTTCGGGGAAACCAGTCGTGATGTTATGTTTGTTAAAAATAAAATTATTTCATTGAAAATACAATACATTTGTGTTTGATAAGTTTCTAATCATTCAAATTCTCATTAATATTGTAAGATAACGCTTCTCTCTTTGTTACTAATTGATAAACTTATTAACTTTTCCGAGAAGTGACATAGACGAACGATAACAGAATATAAAATTGCGATAAATTTAAAATTGGTCAAATCTGATACCATCAGCATAACGTTGTAATTCAATAATGTTTTTAATATTTTTATCAGCAGATAAACTTACCACTCGCCAGGTACGTACTACCTATCGCTGCATATGTAACATAATATTAGTAAACGGTATGTTATTGCATGCACTGCGCTGAATTAACGTGGGGCCGCTTTCTAATTTTCACCGAGTAAGTAGATAGTGGATGACGCAATGGTTTAGCGCCATATGGACTGTTTGGGCAACGGGCTATGAGAACTGATTGCATCACTGTTCTGAGATGCAACGCCTTCTAGTCTGTGCGTAACGCACATTGTATGTAGATTGACTGATGTGCGTAGTATTGACGAAAGATAGGTACCTAATTAGTTTTATTGTAAACGGTACAAAAGAATCGAACAATACTTATCAATTCATTGTGTATTTTTATTATATCGTTTCAGAGACTAAAGTATAATAAAAGAACCACACTAGGTGTACAATTTATTACATTAGGTACCTTAGAAAACCAAAACCTTGCGGAAGTTTCGTAATTTTTCTATACACGGACGTGAAAAAGATTGTTTACATTAGACTTGGTATTGATTTCCCGAGCACGCCTGATTTCCCGAGCACGCCTGCCTCCCCTGACCCCATTACCTCCTTCAATTTAACGGGAGCAAATTATGTGGGGTACGCACACCACTTCGTTGAACATTATTTAATTTTGTACCAGTGATATTAAACTTTAAAGGAAATAAACAAAGCCTCTCGATAGAACTATAGTGTTTACTGTGTCACGTACACCTACGTGTTCACAAGGTAGTAAGGTAACATAATAATGAACCAACTATACTATAGAAATGTATAATTATTCAACCAACTGCAACGCCACATGCGTATGACCCTTCTACGAACATTATTTATTATGCTACTTGCTGCTTTGTTTGTTTATTCATGAACAATAAATTGTATCTGAAATTACATGGTATTGAAAATTAAATTAAAATACATTACATAATCAAAACACTGCAGTCTGCACAGATATTATATAAAACACAAATGAGAGCGGATTTACTAAAGATGTGCACACACAACATAGCTATGTTATATTAACAGTTATTGCATAAAATATTGAGTAATATAGGTATCGAATGGAAGGTTAATTTGATTCATCGCTTTATCTTTTATGAATGAATGAATGCATCAGACAAAACGTAAGCAAACTTATATCCTACCTAACGAATATTTTAAATGCGAAAGGGAGTGTGTTTGTTACGCTTTCACGCTAAAACGGCTGAATGGTTTTGGATGAAATCTGGCACATCGGTAGCTCAGAACCTGGAGAAGGACATAGGATACCTTTTATCCCTATATTCTCACGAGATCGAGACATATGCGACTGAGAGCGCGGGGCGCAGGTAGTACATTATAAAAGATTCGATAAGGTCATGCAACTCCATACCATACTCCTCACTCACTATGCAAATGATTAATGAAATAGTGACTAAAATGGTAAATGCGGCGTGTAAAGGAAACAAAAGTTAAACTGCATGATTAAAAACATACTTATACAGGTTGATTTTTTTTTCAAGCAATTGTGTTGTTTGTGTGTCTGTAGCTGTGGCTTTCTTAATAAGACGCTGAAAAAAAAATTGAATGTAGCTTAAAGCAGCTGAGTAAGGAAGGTACAATTAAATCTTCGTTGGTTGGTTGGTTGGTATGGAGTGCGCGCGCGTGCCGTCGTCGGAGATCGGTAGCGAAGATTTAATTGTACCTGACTCAGATTATATTCATTTTATATACAGTTCATTGCTTTTGAGTTAAGTCCCTAACAAACAGTCAGATAAAAAATTAGAATGTTGAATTTTTACTTCCATATGTATTTAGTAAAGAGCTGTTATTTTGACATTACAAACAGACACTTCTTCTAATTTTATTTATTGATATACTACTTATATAAAAAAAAAAACAAAATTGAGATAAAAAAATCAAAGAAAATTAAAGAAACATTTTTTTTTATGTGACATGGATAAGTTTGGAGTTCAGTTGTGTTCAGGAAATGAAATGGTGGTCACTTCGAATAGTCACGATCATGGTCAAGGATAGAAAGATATAAATATTAACATTTCCAATAACTTCTAGAAACTTTAGACCTATGATTGTTATATGATTTAGTTTGAAATGTGAGATGTAGAGGCAGAATATTAAAACAAAACGAAAATACACCGTTTTTTGAATACAGTTTAATGCCCCTTTAATATCTTTAAAATTGAGCTTATTGTTCCTATCACGGTTTTCTGTATGACGTGTAGTTTAGAACTTACCAATACTGGCTAGAAAAAAAACACACTGTATAATGAATGTAACACAAAACAGAATAAATAAAATATGATATGTAGCAATCGCAGCTGGGGTGTGATAAAACTATTTTTATCGCAACGTAGGTATTGGTTTTTTGTGTGCAGTAAATGCCACATAACTTATTTAAAATGCGAGAAGTTATTGACCTCAAGCTTTAAGTTCAAATTGGCAGGTACCTACTCTTATGTTGCTACATTTATTAAACCTTGAACCGAGAATCGGACTCAAGGCCATCGACATTGCTCTTAAATGACGCATTTGCCTGTATCGATCGGTCATTTTGCCATGTTCGCAATGTCAAGGCTTGAAGGCAACTTACTATTGTAATAATAAGCTTACAGTATAATACTTACCTACAGGAATTTTATTACTGCATGGTGGCCTAGTTGCATTGGATTGTATGTCATGCATCGATTGGCGTGCTTCTCTCTATCAAAATTAAATAAAAAATATTACACACTTGCCCGGGAAACTAAATGGAAAAGCTGTTGTGATACTTAGCATATTGTTTGTAAACTACTTGGATCCCGTATTCAAGGGCAGATCGGGGGGGGGGGGATCACGTGCCCCGCCCAAACGGAATGGACTTGTCTGAATGTATATCTATCAAGAAAATGCTTCAATGATGAACGCTGAAGAAGTAGGCTACTATAACATCATTGAAAAATAAATGAATCCCAAAAACAGCATAGTGCAATACAAGAAATGGGAGACACTTCTTATCTGTCTGGCCCACGTGCCCCTCCCAGAAATAAATCCTGGATCCGCCCTTGCCCGTATTTATGTAAATGTATGTATTATGAAGATGGTTGATGGATAGTAATGGATGAATACGTATCGAACCATCGATGTACTGAACAAATTGTCCGTACCATGTGTGTGTATTATAAACTTGTAGGTGTTGGTAGCGGTCTCATCTCCATATCTCATCGCAGTCACCGCCATGAGCCATTATACCAATAAGGAACAATAAAAAAAAAGAGAATTGTGTACTGAATAGATGATTTATCGATTTTATGCTAATAATTGCTATTATTTATTAATTACAGGAAAAAGGCACTTCGTTACCAGCCCAGCGGTTGAACAAGTATCCGTCAAGGGGTTTGCTAAAACACATACTCCAGCAAACATACAACCAAGCAGTGTCTGACCCGGATAAACTCAACCAATATGAACCCTTCTCACCTGAGGTCAGTACTAAGTACTAACGGTTATTTATTACGTAATCCGTATTGTTTATAGCCGCGGTCATTATGTCGTGTTGCCAAGTTTGACCTGCGCTATTAATAGTTTATGAATTTAAATATATACGACTTTTTGTTCAGCAAGTAAATTGAATAACACCCTAAATGCGTAACAATGTCGTAATCGTAATAAATAATTATGTACCTTTTATTTTGACAATCTAACCTTCCCACCCGAATGAATATCCTTGCGACCCGTTTGTGTAGGAAATCCGCCTACCTACTCAACTACAAAATTAACGCGTTGTTGGATATTGTGTTGAATTAGGTATCAAGTATATTGAAAGGTCTGCCTTTGTGTAACACACTCGTAATCGCAATAGCTTCCATTATCTTCAATTTAATTTCTGTTGTGATCATGATTATGTAGTTAATTATTATGTGTATACAATAGTTAATTTTATCAGTAGATAAAATAATTTACTGCTACTAACACAATTAAATATGATGCGGGATTTAAAGGAAGTAGGATAGGAAGTCAGTAAATGGTCGCATTATCAACTGCTAACATTATCCGAATTATATTTGCTATTTATAAAAAAAAAAACTGTGTATTTCTCTCGACAGGTATACGGCGAAACATCTTACGAGCTGGTGTGTCAGATGATAGATCAAATAGATATAACCGCCGACGATGTGTTCGTGGACTTGGGCTCGGGCGTAGGACAGGTGGTCCTACAAATGGCGGCCGCAACACCTTGCCGCGTCTGCCTCGGAGTCGAAAAGGCGGAAGTTCCTAGCAAATATGCTGAGGTAAATATCATTTTAATACAGCACCCTGTATAAAACTATGTGATGATAAGTATCAGTTAATAATATTCGAAAAAATTACTTTTCAGAGTATGGACGGTCACTTTAGAATGTGGATGAAATGGTATGGAAAAAAATTCGGAGAGTATAAATTAATCAAGGGCGACTTTCTACTGGATGAACACAGAGAAAAAATAAATGCAGCGACGATAGTTTTTGTGAATAACTTTGCATTCGGCCCGCACGTGGACCACCAGTTAAAAGAAAGATTTGCTGACTTGAAAGACGGTGCTAAAATCGTATCATCTAAGAGTTTTTGTCCTCTGAACTTCAGGATAACGGACAGAAATCTCAGTGACATCGGGACCATCATGCACGTCAGCGAGATGTCTCCACTCAAAGGATCCGTCTCGTGGACGGGGAAGCCAGTCTCTTACTATTTACACATTATAGATAGGACCAAATTGGAGAGATATTTTCAAAGACTGAAAAATCCGAAACTCAAGGTCAGCAAAAGGGTCTGTTCCAATCACTTTACCTTTTATAAGATTATTAAGATATTTTTTTGTCTCTACTGTTTCCATGATGATTTGACTGTGAAAATAAATTGTTTACCAAACTAGTGACTGAACAATAAAAAAGCTCTGGAAATTTAAGTGTAACAACTGCAACAAGAGTTTGAAAAGTCGGATAGTTGTTACATAACTTATTTAAACAACCAATCTTCATGTTTTGTGAGCTATATGAATTCCATGTGTGCTGTGTTCAAGCTATGCAGTAGAGTAGAGATAGGTAGGTAGAAGTGTGAAACGTTATTAAAAAAAATATGAATAATGTAAATAAACAAGCAATTTCTAAGAATTTTCCTATCTGGGTTCCGTAGTTTAACTAGTCATTTCGTCTTGTCTATTTGTCTAAACTTCACCTAATCTTGTTAAGTTAAGTACCTACTTAATCTTTCTAAATCTGCAAGTTTTTCAGGCATTTGATCTGAACCTTTGTTTTAAATTATACCAACAGACTTCAATGAATGAGTTTGGAAGATGTGGTGTAACAAGTTATTTAGCTGTTGACACTCCTTAACCTGTTCCTTGGCGACTGCACAAATATATTGGTGGCAAGTTACAGATTTCAGTGAAGATCTCCTATGAGAAATATTAGTTTTTGTGTTTCACTACTATTGTACCCCAAACTATGGACAGTGATTACGGAATCCCTAGTGCAGGTTTTTTACTATTTCACATAGAGAGGTAGCAAGAGAGGTAGAATTGCTTTCTTGGTCAGCTGTGTTGCATGTTTGCATTGAATAAAGCCGTAAGGTTGCTGATCTTTCGTTTTTTCTATTTTGTTCTGGTCTATTTCCAAGGCTTCTCCATTTTGCTCAATTTTGTGCATCTTCTATACATGTGCAGTTTAAACACTCCCATATTATTGTATGCTGCTTCTTTATAGCTTATCATTGCTTACTCATAAATAATATTACATTTTTTGAATTTGTGTATAATTCTTATTTGTTTATTTCTTGGATTTTCAAAATTCCAACAAATCGCATTGAAATTAATTGGTTCTGTAAATGTGCGTTGATAAAGACTTAATGAACTTAGAACAATAACAGGGAAGCTTGTCTAATTCTCTCTAGTTCTTACTTCGAAATAAAAAATATAGTTGCAAGGATTCATGTTGTTGCTCCATGTTCGTTTTGGACTGAACGCGCTGTTATTCGAAATGAGTTTGAATACACGAGTCGCTCAATATTTAATATTTGTAAAAAAAAAAAAAACGTTTTATTTCAGACACATTTGGCCCATAATGTTGTTAGTATTAATTTTAATTTAATTTAATTCAATTTAAATATAAATTAAAATTGAATTAAATTAAATTAAATTAAAATTACATTGAATTAAACTTTTAAAAATAGTTTGTAAGTCTTATGTCTACTAACAACATTATGGGCCAAATGTGTCTGAATTTTTTTTTTTTTTTTTTTTATAACTGTCTGAGTTGAACAAACCATATTACTTAGATTACTTTTTTATTTTGTACTTTTTTGGATATTGTGTACCTTTATACCTAGACTGTAAACATAAACTCGTCTAACCGGGAAGCTGCTCAATCGATATCAGGGTAGTGCAGGTCAACGGTTATCTTTATTTCAGCACACTAGATATTTATCGACGTCAAAGAATGTAAACACGTGGACTATTTAGACGAGTACTTTACTGGTGTTGTTTTTGTTAGGGCACGCATAACGGATGTGAGGAGGGCGAAGGGAGCGGGAAGAGACACTTGAGCGCGCCGCCGACGCGCCAGCCGACGCCCGACCTGCTCAATGGCAACAGCAACCACAGCACTGCCTCGCTGCCCGAGCGACGCAGGAAGGTGGCAAGACCTAGAGCTGTCAGGTCTGCAAACTTAAAGCATTTATTTCAATTAAACCAATCACAGGCACTTTTGAATAATAAAGGAGTCAGTCAGTCAAAAAGATGAAGCTAGTTGCCCATTCCAAAGCGTAGTAGGTTCATAAGGAGAAGGAGCAAGAAACATCTTTTAAAATCAAAATATGGGTTACATCATTCATGTTGAAATTATACATACATAATTATGAAAGCGATGTGGAAAGACGGTTAGAGGCGTCCATAGTAAACAATTTTTTTTTTTTTAATAAGCCATGGCAGTTAAGTTGATCAGTCGCTACTGGGTACTGACGGCGTCCAACTATAAAAGTATGCTACAAAATTCGTTCCAATGTATATCGCGAACGCTCGTCATTTGACTTTGTTATTGTCATATGGATTCAATATTGGTGTGCGCTGGTGAACTGTTACTTACAAACAGTGAATATCCAACGAGAATTAGAATCTGCGGGTACGGTAATAGTCGTCAAAGTAAGGTTTTCTTGAAATTGATTTAATTCATAACTTATACTATTATAAAATGTTTTGTTACACAGAGGCGAGAACGGTCGGACGCGAGCGCGCGCGGCGGTAGCGAAGAGACGCGTGGTGCGGCGCTCCAGCGACGAGAGCGACGAGGAGTCCAGCGGGACCGACGACGCGCCGCCCGCGCCCGAGCCCGCGCCGCGCGAGTGGGGCGCGCCCTGGGCCTCGTCTTCTGATTCCAGTGAGTACATAAACCCTAAAGGACATTCACGATCGACGTGAGCCACACTTGTGGGACTTTTTGAAAATTCACCCCCTAAACTGACTGGACTGAAAGTTTGTATGAAAGTTCGTCATTTTTGCTGATGGGAAATACCATCGGGCACTATAAGTTCTTTAAGTATATCTTCAAAATTACCTATTTTGGATGAAGGGGGTCATCATACCAATGTGCCTGTTGCATTGTCGGAGCTCTGGACGAAAGAGGTTGTAACAATCCGTCCCCGCAGACCGCAGCCGCCGGCCCGCCAGCAAGCGCAGCGCCAGCGCGGGCGGCGCGCGGCGCCGGGCGGCCCGCGCCAAGCGCCGCCGCGCCGCGCCCGCCGCCATCGCCGGCCTGGACCTGCTGCACGACACCACGCTCGCCTCCACGCTGCACAACGGCGCCGTGAGTATACTGTCGTAGTCGCGCAGGTACCGTACGTGAACAGGGCAGCGACCGTCTTTTATATCATTTCATAAAAGACAGATCTGTTGCTCTCCAAGTACAACAAATCTGTTTTTGAACTTTTGTTGATTTGGCACGCGGTTATTTTTTTGCTATTTCGAATTCGCAAAATTACAGGCGTTATGATTTATTTTCTTTTTTAGGGACTCTTGTCTATTTCTATTTTTTTTGTGAGACTACGCACCGCGGCGTCCTCGAAATCCTAGATTCTATCCTAACGATGGTATTCTCGCACGTCAGGTGACGGCGCCGCCCCCGGGCTGCGTGGAGCAGCGCCTGTCGGCGCTGGGCGTGGCGCTGCAGCCGGCGTCGCGCCTGCACTCGGAGCTGGACATCCCGCGCTCGCCGCACACGCCCTACAGTCTGCAGCTACTGCTGGACATGTTCCGGGACCAGTACCTCGCCTTCATAACGCGCATGAACACGCCCGAGTACGCCCTCGAGATACGCCACCAGATCGAAAAAGAAAAAGTATGATTCCAATTCCCTTTTTTATTTTTATGCATGTTTTGCTTTAATACTTTTTGGTGTTCTTACAAACAGCGTGTGCTTTCTTGAATATACCGACTACCCCAGCAAACTGGAGACGGTTTTCAGATACGCAATCCCTAATAGTATGTGCGACAGACACGGTCTGTAAATTGACAAGTATGCAGTCTTGGGTTAGAATCATTGTCTCTGTAATTGATTGATTTACGAAGTTAAACTGTCAGTATAAAATTGTATATTTATCCATTTGCGAGTGCATAATCATTTTCTTTAACACGCTCGTTTGTTTTATTCGACCTGAATCTGAAATTTCTTTTAAAATCTTGATTACAAACAATAGCGTGCACCTGTCAACTAACTTTTTATTAAATTTTCTCTAGAATTTACTAATGTATTCCAATTTCGAGCAGATATAAGAAAGGTTGGGGCAACGTTGCGTGTTTAATGAATTTTTCTTGTCAATGACTTGAAAAATCTCCAGTCTATGTAGCAACTGTGATCTTCGTGTGTAATCTTCAAAATCGATAATATCTATGGCATATTATTAAACAGTAAGCCGTATGTCGTTTGTAAGACCATGAAAAAGTCAGTGTGTATAAATAAATAATTTAAAGCCAAGTATTCGATACAGGAGAGGAACCAGAAACTGAAGTCGCGTGCGTCTCAGTTAGATAAACAGATCAACGTGCTCATAAGCGACAGTGTTGCTCTGTTAAAGGCGCGCATGAGTGAGCTGGGCATACACGCCAATAACACAGTGGATCTGTTGGCCAAAGCGAAGGAAATTGTGGGCAGACATAAAGAGTTGCAGAGCAAGGCTAGCAAGCTGCAAGCGCAGGTACTCATGTTTATCTATTTGTATGTGTCGTAGTATCGTGCATTGAAAAAAAAAACCAGCTTTTATTGTAACTTCAAAGATTATAGTGACCGGATGCCACCCTGCTTCTGTTCCTAGGTACTTTCGCTCTTATAGCTCACTGTCACTCTGTCATGCACCTGATAGATAGTACGCTCTCGGTATCGCGACGGCTTAGACTCATTTTCGAAGAGTACGTACATCACTACAGTTGATAAAAAACGGTACTCATCATTTTCATTATTATATTCAGTTTTACAATTTGTATGACCTTTATTTTCATGTGATACCTATTATACGTATTATACAATTTCGTTTATTGTGGTAACTTAATAATTTGTAAATGTTATCGTTTATATTTTATAAATGTTTGTACTTTTTATATCATTGAATGTCTTTTTATTTTCTATGTACGATATTATGCCAATGGTTTTTGTGTTAAAACTATGTTATGTTATTATGATATGTATTTATTACATTATATTTATACGACTATTATGCCCATTATAATTTTGTTATTTTTTAGGTGAATAATATAGAAACAGACCAAGCAATGCTCGTCAAACAAAGGACTTTCGAGATAACAGAAAAGTATCGTCAGTTGGGTCATATACCGCCCGACGTTGAGATCACTCAGAACATAGCTCATGATTGTATATTGAAAGAGATATCGGCTACACTAGCGCACCGGAAAAGGTTACACGCACAGGTAGGACATCTCCAAAACGAAATTGTTCAAATGGAAAGATCAAGCGAGCAAAAAGTTGCTCCGCCAACTGTACCTGTTGCTACTGTTAAACCTCATACGGTGAATTCTAAGCCCAGGAAATCTAGAGAGCATAGATCGCGGTCGCAAGAGTGGCCTGATGTCCCGGACGTTGGGAAAATTGAGGAACAAAACCCAGAGATTCTCGCTCAGAAGATATTAGAGACCGGGCGACAAATCGAGGCCGGTAAGATTACTAAGCCAAACGTTATAGTGAATGGGTACCCTAGAGAATCGGAGAGGCACGTCGATCATCATCGACACCCAAAGGCGGCTCCGCCTATACATCGTGCGCAACCGCAGCGGTCGGGCCAGCCGCCGCCCAGCCTCGCGCACCGGCAGTCGCCTGTCAAGCCGCAGAAACCTCTCAACGTCGTCGGCAAAGTTCAGGAGTCGCCGAAGGTGATCAACTTCGAGGACAGACTCAAAAGCATAATAACGTCGGTGCTGAACGAGGACCAGGAGCAGCGGAAGGCGTCGCGGCCAGCGCAGAGCCACACGTACACTAACGGATATGTGAGAGCGCCGCACGGGTCGCACGGCGCGCACGGGTACCCGCGCGGCTCGGGCCCCGCGGGCGCGCCGGGCTACGCGCGGCTTCCGCGCGAGCTGCGGCGCGAGCGCTACCCGTACGAGCGCCGCGACGCGCCGCGCCACGCGCACGCGCACCTGGAGCCGAGAGGAGAGGCCGGCGCGCAGCCCGACTACACGCAGGTGAGGCCCGCCCCCCGCGCCCCGCCCCCGCCCCCCTGTGCGCGCAGCTGACCCCGTGTGTCCCGCAGGTGTCGCCGGCCAAGCTGGCGCTGCGGCGCCACCTGTCGCAGGAGCGCCTCGCCGCGCCCGGCGCGCGCACCATCGGCGACCTCGTCAACGGAGAGATCGAGCGCACGCTCGAGATCTCCAACCAGAGCATAATCAACGCGGCCGTCAACATGAGCGCGCGGTACCACGAACCCGCAGCGGCTAATAATCAGCCGCTCGAAGGTAGGTTCACCATATGAGAGAGTCAAAGCAAAACTTGCTAATCAAAAACAAAATGTCAATATTATACTAGTAAACTAAATTTGCGATTCAACTAGGTAATTACACGGAAATATTGCTTAATGAACCAACAAATTACAGATGTGACGTTACTGTTTACAGGGCTAGCGGCTTGTTTGCAAGCTCGCGTGCTGGCATCCGAGTACTGGCGCGGCCGCAACGGAGCCGGCGCGCCGCCCGACGACGAGCCGCGCCGCCGCACGCCGCCGCCCGACCCGCACTCCAACACCTCCACGCCGCTCGTGGACGAGCTGCCAGGTACGCGCGAGCCGCAGCCCGTGCCCGCGCCCGCGCCCGCGCGCGCAGACACACTCACCGCCCGCTCCGTTACAGAGGGCGAGGCCGGCGAGGAGGTGGACGAGAGCAAGTGGCAGGACCGGATAGCCTTCCGGTTCGACCAGATCATATCGTTCGCGTCCACGGCCATGGAGGACAAGCGGCGGCGCTCGGACGAGGCGTGCAACACGTCGCCCGACTCGGGCATCGGGCACGGCGACGCGGGCGCGGCGGCGGCGGCGGGCGCGGCGCGCGCGGCCGGCTCGCCGCCCGCCGCGCACTTCAAGAAGCGCTTCTTCCGGCGCGAGCGCTGGGGCGCCTGGGGCGGCGCCGCGCCCGCCGTGGACTGGGAGCGCCCGCCCATGTGACGTCGCCAGCCCTAGCGCAGCGCCGCCCCGCGCCGCCGCACGCACTAGCGCCGAGCGCGTGGGGCGGCGCCCGCCCTATGTCGCCGCCAGCCCTAGCGCCGCGCCGCCGCACGCCCTAGCGCAGCGCCGCCGCACGCCCTAGCGCAATTACTGTAACTAGCACTGCCGACAGGGGACGCTCGTTCGATTGTATTCTATGTAGATAGGGTCGGTCCCGCCCCGCTCGACTCCCCCTCGGATGTTGACTGTCGATTTTTTGTTATTTTTTCGAATATATAATGTAATTATGTATATTACTGAGTTTATTTTACGTTTAAGATGTGTAATTATTTAATGGTAGTTTTATGTCGCCGTTCCGTTCGGTGACGTCGAGACGTTTGCGCCGTGGCGGATTGTATTTCATGTGTTCATTTAGGTCTTAGAGTCTGAAATACATGATTCGGTGACTTTGCAGCGGATCATTCTTGCGCCGGTCGTTTGGTGAATGTTTGTTGTTTTATGTGTTTTGTTTGTCGATGTTACGAAAGCTCTTGTCTGAATAATGTTAATCATTTCTTTGGGAAATCTTAAATTTTGATTATTGTACTTACTTAAATCGAGTTTGTATAGAATAGATCATTATGAATTTTCTTACGTATCGAATCGGAGAAGTATCCCATTAGGAACTCTTTAGTAAATTATAGTGCAATTATCATTGTAATATGTATCGAGAACTATCTCATAATGTCATAGCGTCGATGCAATGAGGTCGTCTATCGTCCTGTGATACACAAAGCACCATTATTGTTATCTGTTCAGTATCTGTGTGATTACAATAACTTAACTAATTCATATATTTAGAGACAGTACTGTTTTGATGATGACCATATTAGGTAGTTCATTAGATTGTAAAGAGAATCAAGTTTATTGCTAGAAGCCAGTAACTAAACTGTGTAGCGTACTAAAAGCTTAAATTATGGTAATAAAACATGAAAGCAAAATAAATAATTTTCCCAGAGAAACACCATGGTACAGATAAACAGTAGATATTGCATAGTATAAATTGACACGCTATTTTTATATGGGATGATTTTAGGTAGATTAAGTATGACTCATTTCCAACTCTGGTTTTATGAAAGTTATAAGTAACGTGTGCACGCGTTCTGCTCTCCATAATATCAATAGTACGGGATACCGTTCGTGTCTCTTTATGTTATCAATCTCTATATACAGGGTGGACCAAAAATACACGTCATAAAAAAATATATAGATTCCTCATGTTCAGGGGTATTCGAAAATACCCCATGTATGTTCCGCGATTTTTTGTAGTTTTCGAGTTATCATTTTTTTTGTATTTTTTGTTTGAGTTTTTTTGCCGGTGTAGCCTCAAAAATTCATGTCTTTTTTGTAGTTAGTATTTTCCAGTTTTTTTTATGGCGTCACTATTTGGACCACCTATTTTAAAGCTTAAAACGATTTTTAAACCTCGCCTTCGAAGGCAGTGTACAGTGAATTATTAGAAGGTTAAATACTAACTTAATTTTATTTTTTGAGTAGCTTAGGAACCTGCATAGTTTTTAAAGTCAGCTAGAATATATGAAACCTCATTTTTGTATTTTTAAATTGAAGTTGAAAATTTCAGTCTTACCACTAAAAACTTTCTAAATTCCTGCTATCGATACTTTTTTGAGTAACTTGCAGGAATGTTAGCAAGTTTATTATTTTATGTATGAAAGTAATATTCAAGATAATAAATACTGTCGCAAAAAAAAAAAAAAAAACCGGAAAATACTCACTACAAAAAATTTATGAATTTTTGAAGCTCCACCGGCATGAAAACTCGAAAAAATTACAAAAAAATTATAACTCGAAAACTACAAAAAATCGCGGAACATACATGGGGTATTTTCGAATACCCCTAGACATGAGGAATCTATTTATTTTTTTATGACGTGTATTTTTGGTCCACCCTCTATATCGCTGCTTAGGAAACAGTCTGCTGTTTAAATATGTTTCAAGTTGTCACACGTCCCGACGACTGTTCGTACTAGGCTGTGCTGTTTCTTAAACTCCTTAGCTTATCTACGATACTTTATTGTTTACTTTGTTTAACTTACTCAGTTTTCAATTAGCGATGAAAGCGCCACCAGTCCGCATCCCATTTGACACATACAGTATTCGAATCGTGCGGTATCGCGACGCGCTTAGTACAGCGCGTTATGTGCAGTGACACGTTTTGTGATTATATGAACTTAAGTTCACATAAAATGACTGTATTGTGTTGGATAATGAGTTCAGATCAGGTTACGTCATGACAGTAATTTTGTAGTCACAATAGTACTCCAATTATATTCAATATTTAAAGTGTTATTGAACTCTTAATTCTGGCAGTCTAACTTACAGGTGCCAGGAGTATGTTTTCAAGAGCTCGATAATTTTAGGATTCTGCAATCTAAAAGTCGTAACAATATTTGTATTCAAACTCAAAAATCATAAAGAATGTATTCCGAAACGAGTAAAACATTGTTCTCACAAAACGACCTCGGTTGAAATAATCGGTTTAGTATGTACTTTTTCGTTTACTTTGACTAAATATGCACATAATGTAGATATATTTCGTTATACACGTTATAGCTATACCTAATCATAAAATAATAGGACCAAAGAGTTTCTGGCGACGTGTCTAATTGTATCAATTTTGTCCATGCCCCCGAATAATCAATTTTTAATTTATTACTATGTTAACTTTGCCTATCTCAACCCTGTTTATGCTACTACTGAGTCATGACCGCTTTAAACCTATTTATTAGTCTCATCAACTAATTTTTAAAAGCTATTTTGTATTATTTCAATATAATGTCGAAAAATTTAACTTCAAGTAAGTTTATACATACATAAATATAGTAAAGCATACAAAGAAGGGGATAGCTAGCGAAAGTTGATGATGAATTGCCAGTCCATTGCTTCATAAGTTCGACAAAAAAAATTGAGCAGATTTTTTTTGTCGAACTTATGAAGCAATGGACTGGCAATCTTTTTCAATTGGTTTCAATTTAAAATTGATCGTGCATTACGTAATTAGGGTGCTGAGGCCACTGAGACTTGCTCACATGTCAGTAACGGTAACTCACGACTTGTTGCGAGGCCCACTTCGTAGCCGGAGAAATCCACCCCTTCTTTGAATCTGTGTGCTTAATATTCTTAAACATATCTGCGTTCCTTTGGGGGTTTATATAAAAGTTACTTTGAAAGCATCTGTTTAGGTGACGAGCCACAAGTAACTTAGAAGGAGTAAACTTTTTTCGCTCATGACGATTATCCGCCTCTTAGGAATAAGATTTAACAAAATTAAGCAATTTGTTATGTAATGGGGTGTCAGAAGTCAATGTTGATATTCGAAAATTGTGAATACTGTTTTATACTTTCAGTCGCTAAAGCAATTAATTAAATATTTGTGTGTACTAAGTAATTCGAAACTGTAAAAATGTGATCGTCACGTTAAAGTGTAAGAACCGACTTGTTTCCTAATTAGCCCAACGAGCGTTGCTATTATAAGGGAGTCCAAACATAACACTACTCATAGTCTAAAGTAATACAATAGGATAAAAATCTTGCTACTAAATAATTGAACATATGAAAATTGTTATTACCGCGATGTGGCCTAGTTGTTACTCTATACATTTATTTTATATAAAAGCACTGTTTTCCAAACGGACAGAGTCAAACTTGGATGTTTACGGCCAGCCTAAAGTTATCTCTGTTATAATAGCATCAGTCTAGGGGTAGTGCAGCCTTATATTTTAAAATTTAGATATATGTTTAGAAGTCAGAACGCGCATTACGTATTAATATCAGAAAGCTTAGAAATTATATTCGTTTCAGAATAAATTATAGGTAACTAGATCGTATTTATAACGATAAGCATAAGACTTGTTGATTAAATTATGTGCACTGACGTAAGAAAATAAATTGTAGGAAATAAATCAATGGACGGCTTCCAAATTCAATCAAAGCTCGCAAAAAATAAACATAAAAAATTCAAAACACAAGAATGAATCAAGATTTTTGGAAGAAAGTGGTTCTTTTGGAACTATCAAACGTTTTGTATTAGTTTTATTATTTAATATTACGGCCACGGCCAGTAAGAGAGACGTCAATGTCGGTTCTATTTTTTTAAGTTATTTTTGTACAGTAGTTTTACTTACTGTGCACGGTGTAATGTTTTTATTAGATAAGACTTTGAAAAAATAAATAACACGAGAATTGTATGATTGTAATAGTTAATTACTTGAGCAGTTTTAATCACATGAGATCGATGAATATTACATTCTGTAAAAGAGAATTTCCAGACATGTTTATAATACATAGGCGACTCTGAAACAGTAATATCTAAGTTTTAAACCAAGGTCATGTGATAAATGAAAACGGTTGTAAAGTATAAAGAGTTAAATATAAAGTGTCGTTTCATGTATTTTAAACATTGGGGTGCACTGGTTTGATTGTGCCTGAAAAACTCATCAATGCCGCTCCAAACCTCAAAATTATGTATTTGTATATTGATAAGTAAGCTTAAAAATCTAATCTGAAGTAGGTACCAATAGAAATATAGTGTAATGTCGGCAATAAAACATCTATTTTGGTCGGATTAACTCGAAGAGTGATTACATTATTCAGTTATGATTAATTTTATTTTTGATGGGGAATAATGAGCTAATCTGTGTGACGTTATAGTGTCTAAAATAGTACAAATGAGAAGACTTATCGTCGTAAGCCTCGGACTATTCAACATGCAAATGCTAGGTTTGAGATGTATCCCTGTGTACTAGTTTTATTTTGTACTAAAAGTTAAAAATAAACGAATAATTATATTGTGTTTTTATTATTTACTGTTATCAGCTCCCACACCAATGTGTTTTTAAATAATTTGATATTTTGGAAGGGTCCTGTCCAGTCCTCCTGACAAACGGTTGATTGTACACATTCACTGTTACAGAGATAGGAGCCGGCGCTGTTGTGCAAGCGAAATGGCGTTAACAGCCGAATGTTGGCCGAATGTTTACGATTAGGAACGACTTATGACGGAACAAAAATTGAATATCATTATAATTTTGGCAGTGTATAGAGGGCCGTTAACGGCACTCTGTCTCCGCAGTTTATTAAGTGCAGTTAACGTCACCATCTCAGCAGTGTATTAAGTGCCGTCAGTTTGCGACATAAGTACTAGTGACGTGAACTGAATGTTTTCAAAATTAAGGAACATTTTTTTTTTTAAAAGAGTGTGCTTAAGACCGCACGGCAGAAGTAACTTCATTTTATCTTTCTCGCTCAGGTTCGAGCCTTTCACCTCAGAGCGTGACGGATCAGACTAACTTATTATCTACGGAAAAATCTGTGTGCGGTGCGCCAAAAGAAGTTTTCACTTCAAAAACGCAACGGGTAATATAGTAGGTACGGTACGACAGGGAACCACCACAAAACACATGTTTAAAACCACACCATGTATGCAACTTGCATGCAGCATGAAAGCAAGCATGCAACATGTAGGATGTAAGCAAAGCATGCAACATATTATAGCATGTAAGCAAGCATGCAAGCGAGCATGCAGCAGGCATGGTTTCTGTCACGGCTCCGGCGCTGCAGGGTTTCAGCGGTCCAACACGAGCTTATCGTCGCAGATGGTTTAACGCTCACTTGCTCCTCAACTCGCGGGCCGTCTCGCCCCTCCGCGCCTACGCGATTTTAAATTACACTCTAGGGGTAGGGCAGACAAGACTGCGTGGAGTCGGATTTACATCGATTCGTTTCTGTTACTAAAACCTAATTTTTTGCAAATGTTTTAGGAGTAACAATTTAATTAGAAATGAACATTCGGAATAATACACATTATATAAAACATACTTTGGACATATGACTTTATTTCATTCAAAATTAGGAGATTCAATTATACTCGATATTACGTCAGAATAGTTTTAGAAGTGAAGATAAATAAGTATTTAAAACAAAATTTCGATTTTTTAACGTTATGGTTATAGACTGAAGTTTATAGCAAACGTGGACTAACCTCAACAATAAAAAAAAATAACAAATGACAGTGACAATGACATTGACAATACAATGCTTACGGCACTTTAGCCGGGCCGAGGCAGCGCTACTAGTATGCCGCATTAAAGGCACTTTCACAGAGCACTATATAATACTGGGGCACTTTATTCGCGGCGGATAAAGGGCCGTTAACGGTACTCTATACTATACTATACACTTCGTATAATTTTCAACAAATTAACATTTTTGGCTATACTTACGAGTGAAAATTAGGCCCGTGGGACATTGAAAAATACATCAACTTGTTTTTGGTTTTTGCACATTTTATAAATACAAGAAGGCATTGTTGCTGCTTATTTAGACTATAAGGCTGCCTGTCCCCTGGAGCGGAGAGAAGAAAAGAGTAGGTACCTAGCGGAGATGTGTGCCAATATTAACCAATAGAATCTTGACTCAGGATCACTGATCTAAACTCAGGGGCGGAGTCAAGATTCTGTTGGTTAATGTTGACACATCTCCGCTCCTCTTTTCTCCTCTCCGCTCCGGTGGACAGGCAGCCTTACTGTAATTTTACTACTTCTATTGTGACTAAGGTCGATTGTGTCCTTTTTCCCTAATTTGTGCGGTCCACGTCGAGGAGCGCGTACTTAATCTTCCCTTATTTTATACATCAAATCAATGATTGTACAGGAAAATTGTGGCACAACTACAACCATCTACAACTCCACAGCAGCTGAACCATGTGGACGAGCACAACTATGAAATGTGCAGTTCCTTTTACACGTACCTACTTCTTCTTTGTCGGTGCACTCTTGACAGAGCGGTCGTGGTCATCACGCTGCAGTGAGATTTCGAACAGCTGTGATTTGCCTTACGGTGCGACGCCATCGTTCTCTGTCGGCTGTACCATGCGTGCATTCGTGTAATGGGCAGCCCACTGCGGATTTTATCTGGTCGGTCCATCGCATGGGCGATCTGCCTCGTGCTCTTGTTCCTTCGACGCGACCTTTCCCTGCACTACAAGACGTTCTATGGAATCGTTTCCCCGTCGTGACACATGCCCAAAGAAATGGAGTATTCGAGCTTGTACTGCCTACCTACTTCGATTTCAGCGATTATCGTATTGCGTCAATACCGACGACATCAGGCATCAGGGCCACAAAAGCAACCACTCTAGCCTAGAGTCTAGGCTAGAGTGGTCAGCCGCTTGAGTCTAGGCCCTAAACTCAAGGCGGCTGACCACATCCTGTGTGACCACTGACCGCCGCGTATTGTTTCTGCCGCAACCGCAACGCATTTCCTATGTCTAGTTAGTCTGATAAGTAACTCCAAGCAGCTGCAATGACACAATTTGTTATTAGAAACAACTTAAGATTCGTCGCTTTCACATGCTGGCAGCGGCCGCCGAGCTGTTTCTGTGCTCCGTGGTTTTGGCTTCAACGAGCTAATTTAGTGCGGTCAACACGCGCGGTAGGGGAGACGCGGCACGGGCTGCTGTCCGACACGAAGGCACGCCTAGCAGTCGATGTTTTCTGCCGCGGAGATAATTATTTGGTGTGTCAACATCTTCCAATATAAAAAGAAAAGGATAATAATCGTATTAGGTACCTACTGAAATCCTTAGAACGGTCTTTCATTTGGTGTCCCCTTTTAGGCTACTGCCTGTCCACCGGAGCGGAGAGGAGAGGAGAGGAGCGGAGATATTGTGTCAATAGAATCAAAACTCCGCTCCAGAGGTGCGATTCTATTGGTTAATTTTGGCACATCTCCGCTCCTCTCCTCTCCTCTCCGCTCCAGTGGACAGGCAGCCTTATCCTTACAGCCACCGTGTGACTGTTTCTAAACTACCCTAGGCTGTATTTCCTAAATATGTTATTAGCGTTTAGGTCGGTTTTCCCCGGTCGAGCCGCAACGTAACGCAAAAATCCACTTGTCGTCGATTAAGAAAGGGCAGGCAGGATGCAAATTCTGGACGACTGGCGGCACGGACCGGTATGGCAGGGGTTCCATCGGCATCACTACATTCAAGCTTAAACTGACGGTAACGATGCCGCGAAACTTTCAGTTTTATTGACATACTTACCTATTATTATGTTTCTATTTGTCGCATACAAGTTTTGCCGTGCCGTGCCGGCAGTGGGCGCAGGCCCTAAGTTTATTGTGTGCTGTAAGAGCACAATATAATATACACTCGTGGTAAGAGTCTAGGGATTCGTAACTATGCGTTTGCACTGGCGAAACATTCACCTACCCTATATACAACGTGAAATTTGAATCACAGTTTTGCTAGAACAAACGTTGTTCAGACCATGTCCATGGTCTACTACCATTCTATAACAATCAATTTAAAAAAAAACGTCAATGGTATTTAAAAAAAAACACAAAAAGACTGATATATTTATTAAAATTTCGGCTCGCATTGGCCGGACATCCTTGTACTTAGTCCACGTGGACTCCTCATAACTCTTTTGAATGCCTTATTGCTACCGCGATGAGTCCTTAGATGTTACGGTTAATGTTTAAACACGTTTGAGCAACATAAGACTTATTTGAGAACGCCTAGTTTAGTTTGTTTTAATAACATATTGGATGCTATAGAATGATAGTAGACCATGGTCTGAACAACGTTTGTTCTAGCAAAACTGTGATTCAAATTTCACGTTGTATAATTTGTAGTCTGTGCATTCACCACGACAAAGCATGTTGAAATCTCTAGTTCCTGTCAAACATTGTACGAAATACATATACATACATAGACTGCTAAAATCATAACCCTTCCTTTTGGCTTTGCCGTAGTCGGGTAAAATTTTATAGAGATCTCAATCTTTCCTCACAGCTTTCCTCTATGAGATCTCAATAGAGATTCAGAGTCCAAAGGCACAGATATAAGATTTTCGCGAAACGTAACGTAACTAGGGACTTGGCGTCACCTTTGAAAACTAGTGATTTAGTTATTTTTTCAAATTCTATTCGATGATCAACATAGTACCTAATTCTATCGAAGTACCTATTACAGTTATTTGCGAAACTAAAATATAGATGATTGTTTCACAAGGTTTAGTTTTTGGAACGAATAAGTTTTTGTAGCTACATAAGTAGTTACGGCCTGGCCACGACCTTGCCGCTAGCAGCGGCAGCGGTGAGCGGGGCGGCGAGCGGTAAAAACAAATGTATAGAAATGTATGAAGCATGCCACGGCGCGCCGCTCACAGCGGCAGCGGGAGCGGTATTTGCCAAGCGTTTCGCGGCAGCGGCGAGCGGCGCGGTCGCGCCTGCGCGGTTTGAACAAATGTATAGGCCAGTGAATGAGATGCCACTACTCAGAGCGGTACGGACGACGGCAGTGCAGGGGTGGACTGAGCGGCGCGGCTGGACGAATAAAATAGTTTGGTAAATCTACAATGAACAATTTATCACTTTTCATGAAGTATGTTTTGACTGCTTTTTTACCCATTAAAATTTCTATCCTCTCAATCCATAACTACGTAATGTTAAATTCCGAACCTAAACCGCGACCGGGTTAGGTTTTCCGGGTCAGGTTCGGAATAATCCAAGAGTGTTATAATGTTGCACCTCCAATAGCCATGTATAATACATTGCCTTTACTGTACAACCACCTACAATATTTTGATAATATTGATTTAAAGTCAAAACTACACATCAACTAAAGTGACATGATCTGTGATCTACATCGTCTAGGGATAAGCTGGGAACAAATTATCGGACGCGTGCACTCCTTCCCGCATATTCAAAATATCCTGTTTCAAATAAGAACTGCTTTCGAGGCAAAGAAGACCATTTTGGATAACGAATCAAAAGTCTAAGTACGTCCACCGCGGTTGCTGCCGCTAACGCTACTGTCAAGTACGTGGCATGGGCAACGCCCCGCCTGCCGCTCGCCGCTCCGCTTGCCGCCCCGCTCAAAGTCGTGGCCAGGCTCTTACGGCCTGGCCACGACCTTGCCGCTAGCAGCGGCAGCGGTGAGCGGGGCGGCGAGCGGTAAAAACAAATGTATAGAAATGTATGAAGCATGCCACGGCGCGCCGCTCACAGCGGCAGCGGGAGCGGTATTTGCCAAGCGTTTCGCGGCAGCGGCGAGCGGCGCGGTCGCGCCTGCGCGGCTTGAACAAATGTGTGGGCGAGTGAATGAGATGCCACTACTCAGAGCGGTACGGACGACGGCAGTACAGGGGTGGACTGAGCGGCGCGGCTGGACGAATAAAATAGTTTGGAAAATCTACAATGAACAATTTCTCACTTTTCATGAAGTATGTTTTGACTGCTTTTTTACCCATCAAAATTTCTGTCCTCTCAATCCATAACTACGTAATGTTAAATTCCGAACCTAAACCGCGACCGGGTTAGGTTTTCCGGGTCAGGTTCGGAATAATCCAAGAGTGTTATAATGTTGCACCTCCAATAGCCATGTTTATAATAGCCGCCATCGTTAGATAGCGGAATTGATGATGGTTCCACCATTTTGAAAAAAAATACAAACTGACCCTGGCATGTGGGGTATCATTGTCTAGAGCGCATCGAGTAGAGAACAAATATAATTTTTATATGTTTTTATCTTCAAAAATAATGAATTAGGGGGCCGTAGAAGTTGTCAGTTTTAGACCATTTCTGTACGAGCTCTATCTCAACAACTAAAGTTACATGATCTGTGATCAACACCGTCTAGGGATAGCTCTGGGAACAAATTATCGGACGCGTGCACTCCTTCCCGCATATTCAAAATATCCTGTTTCAAATAAGAACTGCTTTCGAGGCAAAGAAGAGCCACTTTGGATAACGCCATGTTAATAAAAAAAAATCAAAAGTCTAAGTACGTCCACCGCGGTTGCTGCCGCTAACGCTACTGTCAAGTACGTGGCATGGGCAACGCCCCGCTTGCCGCTCGCCGCCCCGCTTGCCGCCCCGCTCAAAGTCGTGGCCAGGCTCTTACATAATAACGTACGTATTACGTAGTCATAGTATTATATTATCTGTGGTAATACTAACACAAATAAAGATCCCTTCATACTTTTCAGGCTGAGGATGGTTATTTTGTAAGTAGTTACATTTTCGATGCACTAACGAAATTGTAACTACTCACTAAATAACGTATTTACAGTTTCATTCGAAACTAGCTATTTAGCTACATGCCCCGTAGCCAGTTGTATCGCCCTTAGCATACCTATGTTCTGTCAGTAGTGTCAGTGACAGCAGTGTTTTCACTTTTAGGGATTTCTCCCTTTTTTTGGGAAAAATTATCAAGAATAAGCTTGGTTTAGGGATATTTTATTTTGACAGGGATTTAGGGAATTTTAGGGAAAAATTTAACTTGAGTTGGTAGCCCTATTGCTTATAGTAGGCAGCACCCGCAGCACCATATGTACAGACGCCAGCACATAAAGTTACTACAATCTGTCAAATATCTTTAATAGATTTTCAACTTTATTGCTAGAAAATAAGGTCCAATGTTGATTGGGAAAATTTTACAGATTGGAGTAGGTTACAAAGGGGTTGATATGCTGGCGTTTGTACTACTTTACTCTATGGCACCACCGATTGATTAAAAGGGATTCCCTGAAACTCATGTAATTCATCTAATTTTAGTTTACCATGTTATTGTTGATACAGAAATAGTACCTACAGTGTACTATTTCCGTGGCTAAAGACGACATCGGAAATAAGTCACATTATACCTAGCGTTGGTTTGTTTCGTTTCTCTCGATTAAAAGGAATGTTTTGTAGGTATTTAATACTATAAAAATGAAAAATTCACTAAACTTTTTTATATTTTTTAGGGAATTTTAGGAATAATATTCAATAAGGAACTGGGGAAAAACCAAAAACGTAAGTCGAAACACTGAGTGACAGTCTGTCACTTAGGTATGGGTCGTTACGTGATTTTCGCGAAACGTAACGTAACTAGTGACTTCGAACGCGTCACCTGTTTTGAAAACTAGTGATTTTAGTAACTAGTTATTTTTAATTCTATTCGGTGATTCAACATGGTGATTATATCGAAGAGTTACAGTTATTGGCGAAACGAAAATATAAATGGTTACTTATGTAATACGTTACATTACGTTACGTTAGCTTTTTGTTTTTTGAACGAATTAGTTTTTGTAGCTACTTTTGCACTCGCAACGTACTTTTGTTTCGTTTCTCGCTTTTCATTCGATCACTGCATTGTAATGTAACTAGTTATAAAAATCACGTGTTTCTGTGTGACTCGAAACTAGTTATTCGGCTACATGCCCTGTAGCCAGTTATTGTAACTAGTGACGTGAAATAACGCCCATACCTACTGTCACTGTCACAGTTGATATCACAGCAGAACAGTCACACTGGCAACTTGTGTTGTGCCACAGCCATCACTTTTTTCCTTCGTTTCTCGGTACATTATTTGTGTTGATTTTTATTGATTACATTGGGATACAATTCACAATTGATATGTAACGACGATAACATTAATTGATATTGCAGTTTGTTCATGTGTCTACTTGTTAGTTTTTTTATGTTTTATTCACGATCTAAACTTGTATGTACAAATGAAATGCAATATTCGTGAACTCGCTCAACTGAGCGATCAACCTTGTGTAATTGAAGGAAGATTAAACTATAAAAAGATTTCCAATGGCGGTTATCGTAATCAGTCAGGTCAGTATATAAAATTCTCAGTACAATATAGACAATATACCATCTATTTTGTTTTCCTCAAAGTTATTTTGGAATGAGTCATGACCAATGTCCCTTTCATTGTATAGTTAATTCTATAAAAAGATCCAGTCATAATTCTTTCATGTATAAATACTATTCACTCTCAGTCATTGTATTTATGTGATTTGTGTTCTATTATTATAATAGTACTTATCATTGTTTGGAGGTGTCCTACTTCATAAAATTATAGTTCCTAATCACATGTTGTCGTAAGGGAAAATATAGAAATTAAGGGGGTCATTTTACTAACATAAACTTAAAATAAGCAACACAAAATATTCATCCTATAACCAGTAACCAAACGCAGCATGAATGATTTTCATAATCACAGCTAGCTTTAGTTTTATTACATAAAACACTATCGCTTTATTATTTAAATTTTCTATCTTGTAAATATTGTTTTATGTTTATTCTATTTCAGTGTTCAAAGAGAGATGGTTTCGGCTAATAAATAATTATTTATTTTATTTTAAAATAAGCGAGATGGGCAAATTTGATACAAAATGTCCAGCGGGAATGTTTGTATTAGAGAATTCTTCAATACAGATGGAGCATGGACAGAGTATACCATTTTCATTTTCAATATCATTTATGTAAGTTTATTGATTTGTTTGGGTATGATAATAAAGACATTTTATTATTATGTACGCACGGCTACACATCATGCTATACATTACCAGTTTATGGTGATCTTGCATTGTAAACGATTTCCGTACAATGCGAGATCAGCTTAAATTGGAAATGTATAGCTTGATGTGTAGCCGTGTGTACTATGCATGAGACTGGCCCAGTAATGTAAAAAATTGTTTGTCCCTAAGGCACAGCTAGCAACATGCATTCAAATAACTATGGTTGATAGTTGATAATTATAATAGTTCTGGAGATTAACTGTTGTTTCTAATAACTATAACAATGATTACAGAGATGAACCTGAAAAACGACATGTATTCGCTGCCCGTGCTGAAGATAATGTTGTACAATGGGTCATGAAATTAAGAGAGTGCTCATATGAATATCTACGCAACAGGCTTCACGCTCTGCAGTCTAAAATATTTGCAATCACTGGGAAGGTAATCATTTACACATTTATATCTGTCTTATAAGATTTGAAATATCTTGCTTGTCTTATCTGAAATACCTTAAAACAAAATTATTTTATTTAAAGATTAATGATATAATTTTGTGATAAGATACAATTGTTTGGTTTATGCATAAACTTCTAAATTATATTAATTTATTTAAATAATTATATTACTCTTTTTTTTTCATAGGATCCTCTTCTGCTTGTACCAAGAAACGAGGGAGCATGTTTGTGGGCACCGGCAGTTCCATTCTCAACGGCACCAGCTTGCACTGTAAACACTAGTTCATTCAGTTGTCATCTACATACAAATGGCGGATTTACACTCGAAAGAAGCAAATCAGATGTTCAGGCTCACAGGCATTTCCATTCAGAATACAGCAAAAAAGCGACTTTTTATACTGATGATCACAAAAAAACTACTGAGAAACAAGAAGACAGTTCTGGTATAGTGTACTCTCTCGAGAGAAGTAAAACAGCAGCGCTATTACCTGGCAGTATGAATCCAATAAATACCTCTATATTCGACAATCGTCCGATGTATTCTAGAACTGCGCCAAGTCCGCCCGTCAGAACAAAACTGTCTCCGAGCAGTCGACGAGTCGAAATAAATCAAGAAGTTAAATTTTTAACTGAACAAAGTAGAAATCTAGGTATAACTGGTATCTTAGATGAAGCACCAATTCCGCCTAGAAGAAAAGTTTCACCAAAAAATTTTGATGTCCAAAATCCAACTATTGAGATTACAAGCAATAATGTCAGCAGAGACCAAGCGGATGAAAGTGATGATCTGATTAAATTTTAGTGTGCCTTGTTGCTTGAAAGGAATCCCACCTATTAATTAATTAATTAATTAAATAGTTAGTTACTTGCCAATTGTATAGGTAACCCATAAATATGTATATTATAGCTATTGTTTTGTGAAAAAATATATTATGGAAATTATTAGATGTAAATGTTTTATAATTTATGTAAAAGAAAATGTGATTTGACAATTTATGTTCATGTTCATTTTAGTAGTTTTTTTACACGGACTCGAGGACCCGTGTGGTCATAACATTGATTTTTAGAATGTACGTAAGAATACATCGAGTTTTTTTTTTTATAAATTAGATGGATTTTGTAAGTTTTTGATACAATATCTGAAACCAAAAACAGTAATACTTAATTCACAAAGTATAGCATTCTCTGAAAGCCATTTTTGTTTTATTCTAAGATAAATGTACAAAACAAACTAGGTACAGTACAACTATTTTCTTGATGTCCCGCGGGAATCATCGCATTTCCGAATACAAACGAATGCTAATTTCCATGTCCATAAATTATTAGATTTAATGTGTATGATCATTTTAATACAGAACTAAGTACTTTATTGTTGTTTTGTTTTGATTTCCGTGTGAACTATATAGAGCTGTAAAACTATTTCCCTTTTTAACCGAATTCATTTAAAAAAAAAGACGTTATGTATTTATAATACTAACATTTACTATAATTTTATAATAATAACATTTACTCCTTTTCAATATTATGTATACCACGGAAATTAATAAAAATATAAACAAAATAAAATACTTCTTCAACCGACTTCCAAAAAAGAGGAGGTTCTAATGTTGAACATGTAGGTATGCAACTAAAATCAATATTTATCAATCTTCCAATCTTCCTAGCCTTTTCCCAACTATCTTGGGGTCGGCTTCCAGTCTAACCGGATGCAGCTGAATACCAGTATTTTACATGGAGCGACTGCTTATCGGACCTCCACAACCCAGTAACTGGGTAATACGATACCCCTTAGTAAGACTGGTGTCAGACTTTCGGGCTTCTGACGACTCGTAACGTCTGTCAAAGATCCACGAATGACAGCCGGGACCAACGGCTTAACGTGCTTTCCGAGGCACGGAGGAGTCTCGGTATGTAAAGATGGTCACCCATCCACTGACCAACCCCGGCAAGCGTAGCTTAACCTGATGGATCGACCCGTGCGGCTTGATATTACTTAGCCACGAGCTCCTCCTAAAATCAATATTTATCTGGTTATCTTATTAATCTTTTCAATTCAGACAGAAAATTTCTTCATCGGATGAAGCTGTATCAGTATGTTCAGCTGCACTAGCGATGGAATGATCAGTTTCTTTATTGCTCGAACAGGTATATATTATAACATTTTCCATTTGTGAATCAAATATTGGTTCCAATTTTCTATATTCCATACCATAATCAGCCTATAATGTTACCACTGCTAGGACACAGGCCTTTTCTCGGTGAGAGCACAGTTTAAACATCATAGTGAGGGGCGAGACGGGGGAAGCGCGTTCCCGAACTGCTAGCTGTCGCGACAATTACACGTTGTCGGCATTTACAACGAGATCATAGGCGTCATCCTACTGTAGGTTTTTATACTGTGGTGAGAGGGAGTGGGCCGTAATCGAACACGCGGGCCCATTGCGGGTTGGTAGATGTCAAATGTCTTCGATTTTTAAATTCTAGGACCTAGTTTCCTCACGATGTTTTCTTTTTCTATATTCGTCCTCATATTTTATTGAATGATCACATACTTTTTCATTCTTCCGGGCCAATCATATTGATTTTTCCCAATATAATTTCTTTCATTGTTGTCCTTGTCACATTCATTGCAACATTTTTATTCGCTACGTATCCTTTAATTTGAGAACAAATGTTTTCAATTGGATTAAAATCCGAATGTTATGGTGGCAATCGTTAAATGGTATGGCCATGTTCTTTCATAATGCGATCAAGAACAAACTTGTGAGTATCTTTTTTTATGTTTTATTTACAATGTCATATAAATCGATCTTCAACGAGTTTGGGTTATGAGGAATGTTATGTTGCGACTGAAACACCACAACCTTCAGAAACACGTTATTGAACTTTTTGAAAATAACCATTGCTTTCTTTCTTGAATCTATTGGCTTTCTGTAAAAAATACAAGTATATGCTTAAAATTATCCATTCTTAAAATAAATTACATTAAGTTACAAGAGTATAAACAACTCTATACATGAGAGCGTCCGGTCTGCACCAAGTGCAGTTTGCCGAAGGACATTAAGAAAATAGTTGTACTGTACTTTCATGATGCTATCAATGTTATGTCTCATATTCATATGCAAGACTATTCGAACAAACTAGGTAGATACGTAATGTATAGACGCCAGCACATCAAGTTACTACAATCTTTTATATGATCGCTATAATTTGCGAAATAGCGTTCAATGTTGATTGGGAAAATTTGACAGTTTGGAGTAGCTTGATGTGTTGGCGTCTGTACATGTTATGCTTAACCCTAGATCACTAAACATATTTTCGAGTTACACAGTCACTAAACAGTAGTCATTTTGACTAACATAGTAAACTAATGAGAAGTACTAGCCACAAAATGTTGAATTTTCAGCATATCTTTGATATTGGCCTTGATATTCTTCCTCAAAGTTACAGGTATTGTACCGTCCCCGCAACCACGATTCAATGAGGTCGTCGGACAATTTTTGCACGAATGCTCTGCGTTTTAGCGGTTTTTGTCGTTCCCGTACCATATTAGATACGTAAATTACATACCCATTGAAAAAGGATAAGTTCAGCGTTTTATAAAAAAATATCGGTTCCATTTATTTGTTTTGTTTTGCGATTGTAGCTCATGGCAGAACACAGGTCGACAGTATCAACGGCTCCTTTGGTAGGTACTGTTTTAGAAATGTATTATTTCAGGCTATTAGGAGTTTATGTCCGGCTGATAGTGCACTTTCTGTTTCGGTTACCTCTGACGACGTTCAGCTCCTCATCGGAAGAAACCAAAGATTTTTCATCACCTGCGTCGGTGTTTATGCAGAGCTTTTTTCCTTCTTCTTCTCGAAATTATCTTACTATACAGAGTCTGAAAGCTCGCTAGGTACTCGTACGAGTTTTTGGTCATCATTCTCATTATCAGACTTATTAAAAAACTGATGAATTTTATCGTGATCCCGTATAATAGCTATCTAAAACTGAGAAAAAACGCCTTTACATGAAGTTCAAACTTCAAAACATAATTATGTAGTTACATATTTTTAACAATATACGCTGATAAAATACGACATTGTATTTCATTATATTACAAAAAAACAATCAAACTGTTAGAAATAAATCAAAAATTACTTCATTTATTTAAGAATTCAATAAATAAATAAAATTATTCTTAGCTTACCGTGACTCACTTTGCACACGTAATCACTAAACACTAGTCCGTGAGACTAACAATTCGCCAAAACTCCGGAAGTAGAATGCATGCGGACGCAATACATGTGCACGGGTCACTAAAACACTGAATTAGGAGGGTACTGAGCGCGGCAGGGCGGGAAAGTGCCGGGAACATAATCCGTGGGCGTCCTGCGTGTCGCCTGTAAGACTAATGTTTAGTGATCTAGGGTTTAAAAAGTGCTTTTTTTGTAAAATCCTTTTGAACATTATGTGGTGCTGTGCGTACCTATACAGGCGTCCAATAAATATATTTAATGTAATTGATGATTTTTTCTTAGTTCTTTGTACTTAAACTGTTTTCCTTTCTCAGCCATACATACAAGTTGGTACTAAGGTTGCAGTTGGTAGTACCAACCTGTATGGCTGAGAAAGGCGTCAGGCACTAGTTGTCTGGCATTTTTGCTGAACTGGGCCTATTTGGCACAGCCGTGAGGCACACATTCCTGCTTTTGTTTTTAAAATGTATTATAATTATGTTGGGTAAATGTATTTTCTTTCTTCTTCTTTCTTTCTTTCCATATGCGACTGGTGAACCCTCCAAGAGGGCTCCCGACACTGCATTTTTTTTATCTACGATCTAATCCATCCAACTTATATACAATGTGGAGACTACCATACAACAAAAAATTAAAATACTGGCACTACTAAGAGTATTTTGGCATACACAAGCAGTGGCGTAGGTAACTAAACTATTTAAAATCGTTTATTCCGTATTCGTCGTGTTCCGAATTCGACGTACCTACTCCAGATTTGTCGTAATCCAGATTCGTCGTACTACAGATTCGTCGTAATACTAATGACAGATTCGTCGTGAAAACTATCACTAGACTCGCGCGTTTGTAAATTCACTTAAATAGTAGCGTTTTAAAGCACCGCTGTTTCGACTGCGCGACTGTCCCGTGAAACCAGCCTATATAAGAATACAGGGGAGTTCCCCGCAAGTTTCAAACAAAGATGTTCAAAACTTGTTGGGACCTTCCCCTTTTTTTTTTCCAATTATTTGCCATTATTAGCCTAACGCCACACCTGCCGAACGTTCCGCGGCGGAACGCTCCGTCGCGTCATATTTCTATGGACGTAACGTTCGGCTGATGTGTCATAGGTAACTTGAAAAACATTAGGAGCGTAGTCAACCGAACCTTCCGCTGCGGAACGTTCGGCAGGTGTGGCCCGACCCTTAAATTGGAATTGGAATTTGCCATTAAAAACCAGATTCCAGGAACGCGCCTGGAATCTGGTTTATTTATTTATCCGAATGTGGGAGAAATTGTCACTAGTTCAATTTATAGTTTCTAAGTCAGAGTCCGAGGGGCCCCCTGAGCTTGGGGGCCCCGGGGCACTGCCCCGTCTAGCCCTCCGGTAGCTACGCCACTGTACACGAGTTCGCTGTGTTTCTTCAAAAAAATTCGTTCTATGAACAATTGCCTAACAGTATAGACTTGGCAGTACTGATAAAGCGTTTTTGTCGGAAACAATATCGGTTTAAAATTGCTGCGGTTTTTTGAGCTCCTCCCCAGGATAATATGCAGTATGAAATGATGGACTGGGACAAAGCAAGGTACCTACTTATAATATATCTTTTTTAATAGATTCGCATCTGTGACTGTGACGTGCCAGATGTAGATAAGTTTACGCACCCTAGAAGACAACAACTTAATAATTATGATCTTTAAAGCTGAAGTGGCAGGCAACTGTAATACCCAAGTTGTTTATTTTATCAACGAACTCTAGCGGTTTACAACTGCAGTTGGAGACACATCTGTGTGGAATACCTAATGTGGTGCTCTTTATTAATTCCAGTTTTTTGGCGGATAGAAAACTCAAAGTATTTTGTTTTTTCAAGGTTAAGGGTTAAGATATTGTTATGTCACCACTCTTGAAACACATCGAAACCGACCTGGGCAGCGTAGAACACCTCATTCCAATTGTCGGCAGAGAAGAGAAGTGCATTATCATCCGCATGAGATTATTTTGCCTCTTGGTATACTATACACAGGTTTGTAACATCTATGATATAAGTATACGAGAAATAAAGTGGGGCCCAGGATGCTGCCCTGTGGAACTCCGGAGTTTAAAACGTTAGTTTCCTACAATGGGTTCCTGTATCGGTTGAAGGCTTGAAGGTGTTAAATAAAACAAAATATAATTAGGACTATGTTTATTTATTGTGTACATTGCTTTTAAGCTTCATCAACACCTTATCTAAATAACATAAATACATTAAAATTTATCGTATGACGTCCCAGTTAACATAACTATGACGTTTATACATTTGAGGCACTCTTGTTATAAGGTACATACAATACTTAACTTATTACGTATTATGTAAGTTGTTCAGTCAAGACACTGCTTTGACTACAGTCGACTTGATCCAGTGACAGACTTGTCCGGTCGATGGCAGAGTCAAAAGATAGAGATCACTGACCTAACATAAATTGTAATTTGCTTGGACCAAATATCACTTAAAAGACGTGATGTGTACGTAAATAAAAACAATAATAACCCTTGAATACGCTAACTCATTCTTATGTAGTTCGAGACACAGCGGGGTATCTTCAATATGAGCTGAGATATCTCAACTCATATTTCAATCCTGGTGGGCGTTTTTGTGGACGCTGTTTTGATTGTAGGTACTGTTTGCAATTTTGCATTGTTTTTATTTTGCGATTTGGATCCATTCATGTTAGCTACCTCCAGAATATTGCTGTATAATGTTAATTATTATCATATTCATATAAAACTTATTTACATACGTTACAATATTAATTAATAATGAAATTCTAATTACGCCATTAAGATGAATGTCATACATTTAAAAAAAAATATTTTCTTTTGAAGACATTTTTATACTTACCTACTTACATAAATTGTAGTGTGACTTTAAAAGTGTTATTTTTAAATGTTATATATATCTTATTTAATATAAACTTCAATATAAATAACATTTTATTCGAAGTAGTGGAGGCACTTGATAATCGTGTCTATAAGCTACAGTCACATAAACGTACGCGCACATATCGAACTCCCAAATATTTATTACGTATTACTTGATTAACATGATAAATGCGAATGTGTTTGAATGTTTGTTATCCAAATACTTACGACGAAGTACGCAACGAATCTCTCTGGTGAAATAAACCGTGTTGTCTGTTTTGAACGAGACAACAGGCGTGTATTTGGGATCGGAGATTATTTTTCTCTTAGAACTATACTAGGTACTAAATATAAGTATACATAGCTATGACGAGATTCGTTTTATACGGAATATACTAGATCCATTGCGTAGGCACCTTTCATAAGAGTTACGTAGCCCACGTGTCACCCGTTAGATTAGCTCGCCGGAATGCGAAAAGAGGCACTATAGTTTGAGGAGCAACTGCGCAATTGGCAGCTCGTTGTTTGATTGTATCTTAATACCGTGTGTTAGCGCATCACCGCGGTGATGTGGCCGGGGCCGGAGACTGCTAGTGGCCTGCGCCATAGTCGCGCAGCTCGCGGTTGCCGAGCGGCAATGTCGGCCGGTAGTTGTACAGGAGCTCCATGGCCTCTACTCCGCATGACGCCTCACCGCACTTCAGTTTCCGCATCGATGCCAACTGAAATCCAATCAGTTATGTCATTAGTTACAAATGTTTTTATAGCTATCTCTTAGGTATAAAGTAGCTCAAGAGGAAGTTATTTAAAGTGTAATTATAGACAGTCTTAGAACAAGGCACTCATTTTTATATTTTGATTAATATTTTATAAATTCTAATAAGCAGTAACACGTTACTGAAAATACGCATTAGAAAAACATATTCCACCTAATGAGTATTTGGAAAGTAGTAGGTAGCTAATAGCTGCTAAAGTAGGTCGTGAACGGACGTCTGCTATTATTTAGTCCGTGGATACTTGAACGCTGGGTGCATCGGAAACCGGTACGCACCTAATACCGTTTAGTAGTTTCTGTTGCGTCATATACTATTCATAATCGGATTATATATCAAAACTCTACTACTAAGACTAAGTATTAAATTAATGACACAATTATGTGGGTTTATTTACGCAGGTTTTTGCGTTTAGTTTTTTCAAGAGTGCTTATGTCATCCGTGAATTAAACGGGCGCGTACGAAAACATGCGTAAGAAATCTTAACCGATTGATTTACCTATGACCCTACGTATTTAAGACGTTTTGTTTTCCTCATAATACGACCGATACCTATGAATATTTCAAAAGAAAGTTATAGCATAGCAAACAGACAGAAAAACGAAGTCAGCTAGCCTGTGAGTCTTAAACTTGAACGATTTCCCTAATCAGGTACTCCATTATGAGTAACGAATTAAATTTTGCATTAAGTTTTGTCGTCTTATGGTTCCTATATCTGCTTATATCTGCTCTTGAACATTATCAGCCTGTTACACATATGTGACGTGGCATCATTATCAAGCAATACAATTAAACTAAACACCTCTTGATACGCTGCAAATGTTTTTGTTTGATATAGCTTAGTATAATAATTCCAGCCTATTATTGTCCCACTGCAGTGCAAAAGCCTCTTCTCATACAGAGCTCAAGATGGGTTGACGATTTCAGACATAAACTTTCTTTAAGTTCCGGTTTCCTCACTTTTTTTTTTCTTCATCAATGTCAGAAGGTAATATTAGTATTAAACTTAAACTCACTTGATCAGCGGAGACTTGAACAGGCTGCTTGAACAGGATCCATGTGACGGACTCGGTGCAGGGCGGGGTGGTGAGGGAGCCGGGGTACGTCCAGTAGGCGACCTGCGGCGGGAGCAGCTTCAGCGGGTCCAGCGGGTCGGACAGCGTCACCTTGTCGTTCTTATGAGTGATAAACGGTAGGAACCGTATCACTTTGTCCAATTCATCGTGCTTTGAACCACACTGTAAATTAATAAACAACTATTAAAGGTAAACAACAATATAACATCACACCTGTAATCCTCGAAGGATTAGGCAGAGGTGGTAGGACACCTGTAGTACACCCACATTTCACCAGTTATACAAAAATAACAAACTATTTCATTGCATACAGAGAGTTGTATCTATAGAACAGTCTGATTGTTCGCATGATTCGCTACACCCATAGACCCATAGTGGCATTGTTGAGGAACTTGTTCATGAAGTAAAATTTAAATGAGACTTATTGTATTCAGATTGCGACCTGTTACCGCGGATTACATTAAAAGTGCTGAAGAAGGTAAGTACTAACTTGGAACTTGATATCAAGTAGGTATATTGATAAAACAGGAAAATTATTGAATGAGAAGTAGTTCATAGTTTCCATGCATACCTATATCAAAAATGTCTATAAGTACTACAAATAAGTATTATGCAACTAACTCATTGACATGTGCACTACATTAGAACACAGTGCAGTTAACAGGATTTCGATGTAAGGCTTCGGTGACATAATCGCTTTCTTCGCGCGAAGTGCAATATTAACTTAGCGAAATCGCTTTACAGTATATTGATCTCTCTAAGATTAATGAATGTTACTCGTATAGGTATAGCTGAAGAGCATTTCAAGCTTTTATAGTATACCATTTCAAATTATAGATAAAGTTAATACTTAGGTTAATCTTTAAAACCTAAGTAAGTACCTACGAGAGCAGTAGTGGCCCAGTGGTAGGTAATGGCCCCGACTTACGAGTTGTAGGTCGTGGGTTCGAACCCAGGCAGGCGCTTTACTTTGTGTAAATAATTTCATCACCACTGCTCTCAAAACGATGAAGGAAAACATCGTGAGGAAACCGGCATGTCTTAGAACCAAAAAATTCGAAGACATGTGACATGTGTGCCCGCGTGGTAGATTACGGCCCACTCCCTCTCACAAAGAGGAGGCCTGTGCAGTGAGAACATCAATAGTAGGCTGATTATGTATGTTATGTACTTACATAACATACATAATCAGCATAATCATTTTTGTACATAGGTACTTACCTATGTACAAAAATAAATAAACCTATTTAGGTACTTCTACCACTGGCCAGTCAAGAAGACCATTAGATATAGTCGAACTCAAAGAAATAGTAGGTAGTTATGTAGGTACCTACCTAAGTCATTGAGTTAAACATCAATGACCTAAGTAGTTAACTAATGGAATGGAAGTTTCAAAAGACTACTTTATTGTTGTCTATTGTTCTACTGAATGACCGGAATAAAATTCAAATAAAATCCTCACATTCATATAAACTAAGTGATGCTCACAAATCTGAATCCACATTAAGGGCGGTGCATATAAAATGTATTCGAGTGTTTACTAACTCTACTCTGCTGAGTAATTGTAAACAGTTTGCTCAAAATAATGTAGCTATTAGTTATTTTGAAATTGTGGTAAAATGTACTCGCTGAGTCACTTCGATACGCATTCATTAAATCGGTTTGTTACGTTTTGTTACTTGTAAAATGTTACAGCAAACATTTCAAATAGTATGACGCGCTAATAAATTTACTAGACCAAGATAGCTACGTGAAATGTTCATAAAAGAAATGTTTAAATTGTCTTATTGTCATCGTTGTAACGCTGTACCGCTGTTCGCTTTGGCAAGAGAAAGTTACTCCGAGTGCGAATGAGCGGCTTGTTATCGCACTCATCTCCCACTTATAAAAGGTAACCGTGTATGAAATCAATTCACTTGAAGTTTTTTAATCTGCCAATATTGAAGTCTTAAATTGTGGATCTGCATTATGAACATTTTAGACACATTAGACACGTTTACGACAAAATAATAATCAAAAGTACCTAGATTTCGATTCAGAATTCAAGAGGATTTTTTATTCCTACTTATAGGTAATAGAAACATCTTGTTGCAGTCGCTATGTAACTTTCGCGACTATTAACAATTCACAACTCATATAAGAAATGAAATTAGAGCCTTTGTAATTGTAGTAACCACCACTTTCTTTAGATCGAGACCCGCGGCAGTGCTGCAGTGGGTCAAACAAAGTTGGAAGCAAACTCGGACATCGCTTACCTACACTAATAAGTACCTACCTACTACTACAAAGTATTAACGTAAAGATAATTCTCCAATATTTTACTGTTTCTTTAATGTGACATTTATTGGTAGGTATATACTCATGGCTTCTTTCATTCATTTACATACACATATTGCGTAATACAATTAAAATGTATGTGATTGTCTGAAAAGAGTGGTTAGGTAAACCGTTGGGACTGACTCATTATGATAAATAATGTAGGTACCTACTTATGTGGTATGGTACATTGGTACCAACAAGTCGGTAAACACGCAAATTAATTCATATATCGGTACGGCATTGCACTAATTCAGAGGTAGTAGTAGTAGTACATACTATGTATTTAGATACATAAGAGAGCATTTCTTGAATTTTGTCAAATTTTTAGACACCTTGGTCACAACATCTATACATACAGTCTAATTTTAGGCATAATAGACAGCAATCGTTCCATGTAACGTCACATTCCTACAATTCTGCCCTGCTAAGCACAAAGGCGGTATCTCAGAGATACGCCCTTTTAGTTTTTTTGATACCATTCAATAGCTAATTAGCTATAATAATTTCGCATCTAATGGTATAAGCCAAATACCGCTATTTAACTTAAAACATGTAAAACACTCAGAAGTTCTTTATCTATGTTTAATTACTATTTGGAAAAACTAAATTTTCTCAAAACTTACTCCGATTGAGATACCGCCTTTGTGCTTAGCAGGGCAGAATTGTGCAGTTTCGAAGTTGAGTCTAGACCTACGGAAAAGAGATGTTGAAGCATTCATTCTCACCATTAACAATACGCCTAGAACAGCGAGTCCATCAGGTTGTCCGGCGGCCTCTTGGAAACTGTTGTACTTGGTGGTATTCCAGTGCACCAGGTGCAGTTCCCCGGAAAAGGAGCGGCCGTCTACGGTGTGCTCGGAGCCCTCGCCGTTTACTGCGCCCCAGTGGCAGTGCCACTGCTGCAGCTTGTACACGTCATGGCCAAGCGGACCGCCTCGCAGCTCTGTAAATAAATGGGCTTATTGTTAACATAACTACCAAAAGAAAAAGTTACACCGTTGTAATCAATGAAGGTACACTGGAAGTGATAATAGCATAAGGATTTCACGGAATGTATGATCGATATGCTACAAGCACTGTTGACTAGAGCAATATTGTTATTTCCCTTGCCCATAGCTATAAGAAAGAAGTTGCCCGTTCTTCTCCGTAAAGATATACGTTTAGGAACGGGCAACTAGCTTCAACCTTCAAGTCTCTGCCTAGCTGACCGAGTTGACGTCTTAATAATTCAAAAGTGACTATAAAAATCCTTTGCGATTGAGTTTTTGATGATACTATGCTTGTATATTTATAGGTATCTTTGTTGCCTCCAAGACACTTAAACAGAAGGGTTTGATTTGAGATAAGCTCTCTGAACTTAGAGTTGACTTGGGAAACCACAACTTTTTTAAATATGCACATACGGGGTAAGAATCTGACGTCATCCCCAATATTGAGGTAGGGTAGTAAGTTCACCCTCGCTTTTCAGGATATTTTTGTTGCACATGATTGTACCTATCTATAGGTGTTCACAAAATTGCGTGCGACAGGAACGAGCGCTGCGGTGAGTCATCGCGAGGGGTACGTCGGTCGGTCGCGTCGCTGTCGTGTCGATGGAAATGCAAATTGGTCCTCACTTTGCGCGAGGACTTGCAACTTCCTTTTACACGTTTATATCATCCGAGTCGTTTCAATTCCCATTGTATGTCGTTTTACGCTGACAAACATTACAAAACCATCATTCATGTTGATAGGTATAACAGGTACCTATACCTAGGTACGTCGTATCATGGAACTCAAGGCATATCGAATTGAATGTTAAGGCGACGATAATGATTTTATACTGAAGATCACGTCTAAACAAGTTGTGTTAATGATATGGAAAAAATATATGTTAATTAAGAGCATTTTCTCAATAACTTAATATGGGAATATTTTAGTTTATGTAATGTTTTGTCTAACGCGGATAAAAAACGGAGAATCACGCAAAATCTATCAAGTGTATTTTTCTGAAACCTTCAACATTTTAAAGATAATTAAATTATTGTTTTTTTTTGCATACGTATTTTATTAATATACCTTTTGTTTTATGTATAAAATAAAAATGCGTCTCATTTGGGAAAGCGGTCCTTGATGTGCGAGTGCTATTCTGCCGTGCTAATTAGAAATGCGTTTCAAATTAGCACGGCAGAATAGGACGCAGTAAGGAAGGATTTTTGGAAAATTGAGTCACTTATAGATTAACCTCCGCACTGCAATTCTAAGCGCGGCTGTATAAAAATCCTTCCTTAATGCGTTTCTAATTAATTAAAAGCACTGCAGTATTACTGGCTGGACGTACGATGCGTTGCGTGAGCTCAGTACAGAACACGCAAGCTAACTCAAGGTCACTGGCATATAGCTACGTCTTAATAGGACACAGACAATAATTATGTGTCATTAAAATACTCAAAAAATTGGCAGATACAAAATGAGTTTGCCGTGATAACCTTGGGCAAAGCTGTTTTTTTGTAGAGTCGTTTTGTTCTTAAAAGATATAATGTAATATAATTTACATAGATATCCATTAGTGTTTCCTGAATCGATAGTTTAGGTTATTGGATAAAGGTAAGATTTTTGAGTCAATAATATTATTGTAGATTCCTACAGTAACCATTTCATTTCTTTTGTTTTGTCTCTGTGGTCCTCCACAACAATCTGTTACAAGTGGCTGTTCCAACATGCAATCACTGCACTCGAGAGGCAAATTGGCGTTTGTTGTGTGGTGTTATTAGTAGGTACTTTGATAGGTAGACGTCACTGCTCATCATCACGATGCAACCCATTGTTAAACGTAACAAAATAAACATAGCATTAGTAACAAACTAATAAACACGGACATTGCATTTTGTTTGTTTGTTTGCTTATGACCTCCAAGACATAATCATAAACGCCAGCAAGTACAACCATACATTCGTATCATTAAAAAACATTTAGATATACAGGATTCACGAACTATACTTAATCCTGTGTATCTAGTCCAAGTTTGATGTACCAGTAGTGTTTTTAAACATACCCGAGTCATATCCGTTCTCGTCAACCCGCCAGCAGTAGCCAGGGTTGACGATGGAGCGAGGATGGTTGACGGAGTAGCGGAACTTGAGGGGGGGCGCGCTGCCCCCACTGCTACTCTTCGACGTGTCGATGTCCACGGGGCTCTGTCGGGCGCCACGCGCTTCTGGGAACTTCTCCGTCCAAGTTGAAGGACCTAAGAAAAAACAAATTAATTAAATATATAATAGAGTCTCCTTTCACGCCGGTTGTGATACAAGCAGGTGCAGAATTATTGTTTGCGGTTGCATATGGGTTTTCCAATCTGACAAGACTTAATGATTCTCGTCGTGTTTCTACTAAAATATCGTTTTCCTTTAAGTCTGCTGCGAGAAACAGTTTACATGGTCAGCGTTGACTCTATTATGTCGTTAACTGTAAACTAGTCGTTTAAGAGCTCCAATTATGTTGACAAGAAGCTGTTTTACTTAACAATTTTAATTGTTGGCTAGGTTCGGGTTCCAAGTTCCAACTCTCGATGATTTTGCGAGTGTATTGGGAATTGTTAGATACTAAAATTGAAGAACACCCAAGAGCAGTCTATAAATTGCATTGAAAACAAAATTTTAGGATTGCATTGAAAATTGTAGTGCACAGCAATTATTATCAAGAAAATAGATCAACGATTAAAATTTCTCCTGCACACACTCAACTGAATAAAATAACTGTTGTTTTTTGTTGGCCGTTCATTGACATACAAACATAAACATTAGGTCGATTGTTAGCGGCCTGCGATATACTGACCAGCTGATCTGATAACTGATGAGATGACACAACATAATGATACTGGTTATAAATAGAAGATTTATGTTTTATTTCTTCGCTTATTCTTCGAATGCTGATAGCGGTGCATAATGAATTGCCTGTCTGTGTATAGCAGTGGCACCGATTACTACGACCTAGGCCGATATACAGGCAGACACTGGTCAACTTCCGGTGTAGGAACAATCCTTACACATTTTCATGATTCAATTCTTTCATCGGATGTTAGTTTCATAGAGAGCTGGCAACTTTTGACTGTAATCTTAACTTTGATCTTGGTGGTTTTAAGCATGTACTTAGAGCTTTAGATAATAGTGGTTTGATGACCTCACATGCAGGAGGAAAAAGCATAGTGCAAATGGTGGAGGTAGTTTTACCTCATCTTTCATAGATGCAAGTTCTTATACAAGATTTTACAATTTTTCATGTGTGTTGTAGTATAAAGATTTGAAATGTTTATTTACTTTTACACCTGCATTGATTTACCGCCTACAATTTATGTAAATTAAGTAAACTTAATATAATTAAAACAAATATTGTTATTATGTACCGATATACCTCTGCGTTGTGTACCTACCTACATATTACCTATGTCTTGTCTTATGTGTGTGTGTCTTATCTTATATACCTCTACCTACCTAAAGCTGACAACCTAAAATATGACATTGCGTAAACTTAACAAACGAAAGGAAAGTAGGTACGATTGTATAATAGAATCCGTATTAAAATTCTAAGAGTCATCCGCAAAGGAATTCCCAAGTTTGGAATAGCTTTCAATTCCTACCATCATCATTAACAAATGGTATTAGATTAAGATATTGCGGTTAATTAATTTTTAAATTGATTTGTTTGATTGTTATGCAAAATATGGACTTGAAAATTTGACTACAACTTAAACTTAGATTTACATTCAGGGCGTGTGACTTATGAATAATATAAAAATTTTGGTAGGTAGGTACAATATTTAGAAATAAGTTGCGATGATAGAACATATCGCGAAAACACCCACAAATTGGTAGGTAATGAAAAACACGTATGTGTGGGAACATGGACTAGCGTCACCGTCGCGTCATACAGCGTCGTTTAGTTTACTGCCAAATGGGCGTGGACTGTAGGTAACGATTGCTAACTAGTAACAATATTTACAAATGCTTAATGTTTGTGTCTCTTTGATATTATGATAGGTAATGTGCTAAAGCGCTGATAAAAACTATGTTGTCTGGTTTTCTGTACATATCCAGTGAAAGCTTGTCAAGTCTAGATTACAAAGAGTTTATAGAGACGACACCGAAATCTTAATATTTTTCGTGAACTTAATTTGCATAGGTGACACAACGTCAGCGTGAGAGATGAGTGAGTACCTCTATTCACGGGTGAGGCTGACAGTTTGTTTAACTCATCACATTAGTGTTATCTTATCAGGAAGCCGCCGGCCGCCGCGCGCCGGTCTACTCAGAAACGCTAACAGAAACATTTTTATAATGATGAATCCCTGTCTTATTTATGACTACCGAGACATGTTTGACGAAAGTTTGTTTTCGTGGTTGAATTGCAAAAATATTTATTTTAAAGTGAAAATAAAGTAGGTACTTAAACCACTGCAGACTGAAGCTTTTAAAACCAGGCAAAATGTTTGCATAGTAGATGAAGTAGCGATATATTTGAAAAGTATTGTTAAGCGACGACTGATGCTCGTCCCACGCCGGTTCCGATCCATTTTGGGATCGTAATCATGAACTTCCTGAGTCTGACAAGAGGTTTTGAGAAAGTTTCAATGATAATGTTCACAAACCTCGTTCGCGATACTGGTACAAAATGTTTTTTTTGCTTATTAGGGGCCGTCAATCATGTAGCGATATTCTTCGTCTAGGTATTTCCGAGTATTATGCCAAATTGTATTTTTATAGTGTAAATAAATCATGGTTATCAACAAAAGCTCAAGCCAGACTTTAAATTCGTGAAACCTTTTCGAAAATTTGTATTTTTAATTACTCTTTTGTGATTGCTCTTAAATTAATTGGTTAAGGTCATTTAACGTTATCGAAACAAAAAATAGCTTAAAAACTAGCATAAACAATATAAAGGCATCCACCGGTTCTACCTGTATTTTTTACAGTTGAAGGAACACAAATCAATCGTGAAGGCTGTCCAGTATAAATATCCATAGATAATTCTGCCCATATTGATGGTAGTGTTCATGAAAATAAATGTACCGGTCATTTTACCAATTGAGCCCTCTCGGGTAGGTACGGATGCGCGTGTGTCTATAACAATCTCCAATACCAATATTGATCATATTTACCTATATACCCGTATCGTATTTATAATGCTCTATCTATAGCCTATATGTTCTTTCACTTCATCCGTATGTCAGCCAATTGAAGGTTCAGTGCACGGATGACATCTATCTGCGTTGGGGAAATGGGGTCCATGCAAGCATGCTAATGATATCGCTACCGTTGTGCTGCGTATCCTTGTGTATATCAATTAAATTATTACTACATTTTCAATTAAAATATAAACCACGCATCTTGTTCTATAAAAGTAAATATTTTTATTATATCATAGGAATAATGTCTGCAATAGGCTACCTGCGTCAGCGCGTCATCATAAATTCTGCTACTGTTTTCACAGCTAAGAGCGTTTTTCGTGGAAGGTTTGAGTTCTGCCTACGTATTAAAATTATAATTAATCTTCCGTTGTAGTGCTTAGCCGTAATTTAACAAATCTAAACACCTGATTCATTCATTACATTTATTGTTACGATGACTCAATTCCTATTAATAAAGTATTACCATAAGTTAATAACGAAAAAGGAAACACTTCAGCAGATTGTACGAAGACATTTTTTTTTGATAATCTGGACTTACCTACATATATTTTCTGCGCGAGGGCCGTGTGATCTTTGAACCTTTGTCGTGTACTTGATTGTACATCATATTCAAATATACCTATTGACCTATTCATGTATCAAATCTTAAAATCCTCTGACCTATCATACAGTTTAGTGCTATCAATTAAGTCGGTAAGTAACACGTAGAACATCGCTCCTTGCCCCCTCTGTTTACGTAAAGCGTGTGTACAATGTCATGGGTTAAATATTCTTACTATCTATATGTATTATTAGTACAGAAGCTATTTTAATCCCACACTTTTCAGTTGAACTGCAAAACACGTTTCAGCACAAGTTACGATCGCAAGCGGTGCATGCTGTTGCTGAATTAAAACATCTGTTTAAATAAATAAAAACGTTGTTTCGACTCCGAGGTGTAATTATTACGTGTAGGTTACAGTAACCGATAACCCGATACCACATGTACTTTTCGGTAGAGTAAGTTTTTTGAGATAAACTATTGTTTCCTGTTAACGCGGTGTTGGTTGGAATCGGACGTGTTTACGAATATATTTTATTCTCAACGATATTTTTGTCGGTTTTTGTGTAAATATTCGACAAAATCTCTGCTTGGTTAATTAAATAATGATTAATCAATCGGTTGGAGTAGCTGTGAGTGTGTACGTCACGATGCGTGCAGTCGCCTCCGACCTCGGCGATACTTATCTCCCGCAGATTTATTTACCCACTTTTACAAGTGCCCTCGGATTGTCGCCTTCACTGACTCAGTATGCTCTCTCCTTTATGTAGGTACATGTTTTCTTAATAAAAACACCTGTGACATTTTCGACAGGAAGTCCCGTTAAATGTTAACTTCACTTGTTGTTTTCAATACTCACCTTTAGTGACTAATTAGGTATAACCCTGTGCGGTTAGGGAAGTGGTCGGACCTTTTGAACCACTCGTGATGTAAACCAATTACTTTACTGAATGGCTGTGACTGTGAACGCTTGGTATCTTTTGCAGTGTCACGGAGACTTATATCATATAACAAGATAATAGTGTCTGTTGTAAAAGCCTTAACAATCCTCACCTCGCACCGGTAATGAACTACAAGTTGAACCTATTATACAGGGTGTGCGTACAAAAATATGACGGTGTTTATCTATAGTGTCTCAATATATGCAATTTATTGCGAACTATTTTACACAGCGACAAAATTCTGGTTCTTTCGGACATTGATTAAGTTCCTTAGCTCTTGTTCCTTGTAAATTTATTCACTTTAAAAATAACTGGGGCATTGATACAGCACTGGAAAAGTCCTTACGACTTGGTGACCCCGAGGCGCACGCGGTAATTCAAATCATGCGCAAGTGAATTGCGAGTGCGAGGTTCAGAACTTTGTCGTAATTTAGCACGACAACCTAAGATTTTATAATTATTTCCTTATTGAGTTAACAGTTGATAGAAAATATATGAACTGTTCGCTGAGCGATTAACCTTCATTTCCGTAATGGAGCGACACGGACGAGGTCGTCAGAGTCCGGCAAGCTTCGGATGGAAGAACAAAAACGCCTACCGACAATGTTAATCAAGAGAAACAGTTAACAATATCAATTTATTCTTGATTCATCACGAATGTTTTCAAAAAGAATGTTCACAGTAACACGTATTTAGTGACAATTGGCTGAGGGACGAGTACGCCTCCAGTCTCATCATTGTTCAATGATGGCTACTCTGAACTCTAATAACCTAACATTAGCTACACGCTATCAAGCTGCACTACGTATAGAACCTATGTATCTATCATTTACAATCACACACGTATGTACAGAGACATCCTGCAGTTTTTTCTAGTCTCTTTTTAAGTCAGTGTGTCAGTCAAGTGGTTCTTGATTATAGTATGTATAGGTATGCGCTGAAATATTACGTTATACTTGTACTGTCTACATTTTATGGCCATTTCGTTAAAATTGAAATGTTTTACTATTTCATAATGTAATAAAATATTTTTTCAGTTTGTGCTTTGATTGATTTGTCATTTTTTTATCTCAACACAATGTCAAAAATATCGATTTCCTATCGACTATCACATATTAGATATGTGAACGGGAAAAATCTGGTACCAAAATCTCGCATATTTCGAAAACAAGTTATTTCATAGATCGCGGTTCTAATTTCTATTATGTTCTCCTGCAAACTCTATTAAATTGAAATGATGGTGTTGGTAGAGTTAATTATCACTTATTTTGACTGACTGATCTAGCTGTTAGCGTATAGTTGGCGGACATGGCAAATACAATGTTATTGTTAGCCGTCGTTTGTTGTAGTTTAGTCATGTGGAAATATTTTTTGCCCCGAATTTATGGACTAGTGAATTCGATAAAATTAAAGTCAAATAGTATTGATTAACTACGGTACAATAATTGCTGAATAAATAATTGTCATTGACTGTTACAATATAACGTAAAATAATTTATTTATATTTTTTGTTAGCATTTTGTAGAATATGGTTGGTTAAAAATATGTTTGGCATTTTTTCAGAATTTTCACAGAATACCTACTACGGAAGTGTGAATACTAAGAATTTTAGCTTACAGTTAGGTATTTGAAATTAAACAAATGTGGTGCGCATGCACTGATCTAAATTCTAGCTAGACTGCAATTCTTGATAAATAAAGCCGAAATGGCTAAGATCGTAAGGATCCTGACAAGACAAAGCCTCTTGATTGGCATTATCTGCGCCAAATTGTCACGTTTCTCATTACAGTAATCGTTTTTATATCAAGTTGGCCAATTACTTAGCTGTACGCGAACACTGAGTGCTTAGGTAATGGCGGCTCATACAGATGAGATGGATTGCATATTTATTAAATGTTTTATTCATCCAATATTATGATACTGTACCCCTGTACCCTATGTCTACAAATGATTGGAGGAGGACAAAATATCTGTCTCGCCTGTTTCTGAGACACACGTGGAATTGTTTTGAGGGGCTTTGTACGAAAATATCAAGCATGTGAATTTGCCCTATGCAATTGTTTGTTAGTATTTGTTGCTTGCACGTGGATATTCACTTCATCACTGTACATTCACTACCGCAGATGTCACATTTAATAAAAACGGAAGCAATAGAATAATTGGTAGGTACAACTGAAAACGTTTCCCGGGATATTCTTTTTGGGTTTAATTTGATTAGAGCTAAACGGGTCAAATTGTCATACTACTGTTCATCGAGCCGTAAACATGCGTATGAAAATTGCGAAAGAAAAAAGACGCATGATTCAATACAAAAATAAAAAAGAACCTTCAGTTGATCGTGCTAAGTCTTAGAATCTGATAAACAGCAGCTCAATTTGAGACGTGTTAAATGAGCGGCGTATTTATCCTTGTATAGATTTTTCTTTGAATTGCTATTCTTACGTTGATGAACCTAGTTTTCTTTTGAGTAGTAAATAAGCGCAATTAAAAATATATAAATAAAATGAGTCAGAGACATTAGAATGGCGATTGTGCTCGATCGGTTACTGTCATGAAGCAATTGTAAGTGTGACCAGGCATAATATCCTCGTTTCAACAGCCTGTGCAACTTTACAGCTACAGGAAAGAAAATCTTATCGCGTTTTAAACGTTTTTTAATAACGCCCCGCTTTGTTTCTTTAACGCATTATAACGATTTTGTGAAAAACAATGCACACTTTCATGCTTGTGCATAATGCACCATGAAAAATTAATGTAGGTTTACATAGATAAGAAGTTAGAGAATGATTGTAGAACACGTCTTGTTGTGGTCATGTTACTGACTAATAAAATATATTAGGTATGCTGAAACATGGAGTGACGTTGACAGACGAGGAAAAATTAGAAACAGTTCGGATTTTTGTAAGAAATGGCAAAGGACGACAGCCGTAGTAATCGCATAGAATTTACAATTATTTTCTGAAGAACGCTAAATTTATTCTGAAGTAAAAATGGTTTTTCTGAATTTTTTACAATATTACCGGCAATAATGCGGTGCGGTGCGGTGTGGCGATGTAGCGCACTAGTTCCTTAATGAATAACAATTAGAAATTGCGATGCGTCCACTTATGAAGGTAAAAAGCAAAAACGTGACGTGGTGACGAATCTATTAACTATTATAAAACTAGTTAAAACATAAATGTAATGTAATGTTTCCATTTACGAGTAACAACCAGCCAAAGTAACGCTTTTATACAGAAATGACACAACACTTTAATTTTCAAATTGTTTTTTACGAGTGATTGAACTCTTCTTTCTCTTACTAATCTTGCGAAAATTCTGCCCTTTAAAATAATATTTCATTTCAATGATATCAATTATAACTCTAATATTTTTTGCCAATAACAAGTTGGGCAAGTTGAATTGAATTAGCAAATTTTCGTGTAGTTTTTTAACTTGTAGCAAGAATGTAAGTTTATTTTATGTTGGACGTAGGCACATTGCACAGTTTAGACGTCGCGTGTAAACCGCAAACGACGACCCCGCGTTGAAGCCGCGTAGAGGCCCGTAGCAGCACCGTAGGCACGCGTAGTACCCGCGTTGAAGCGTCGTAGAGGCTCGTAGAAGCAGTGTAGAGGTGCGTCGTAGCCGCGTAGGCACGCGTAGTACCCGCGTTGAAGCGTCGTAGAGGCTCGTAGAAGCTGCGTAGAGGTGCGTCGTAGCCGCGTAGGCGCGCGTAGAAGCAGCGGCAGCGTAGCCGCCGATTACGTGCTACGTTAGCGATACTCTTTTTAATGATTTGCAAATTTTTCAATAGAACAATATAATTAATAAATGAATATCGTTCGGGTTTTCCTTTTAACAATAAAATGCTGACAACATTTTGGGATTCCTTAAATTGTTCCACCGAATTATCGTTCTTGTTGAAATGCTTTAAGTTGAATGTGTATTATTATTTGTTTTTTTTGTGTTTTAGTTTTTAAATATGATTGAAATAACAAACTAAGTGTTAACCGCTACAGGTAGTTAATTTAGAATTAATGCGATACTCATAGTTGTTTCAAACTCTGGTAAAAATCTGTCTACTGGGTTAACGGGCTTTACTCACGAAATTAAATTGTATTTCCATTTATATTCGCCAAACCTACGTTTAGGAGTAGTAGGTATGTAAATACTTACCCTCTTATTCATAAACGTTGCTTAAATTAAGAGACGTGTAAACGTAAAAAATGTATCGTTGAACAGGCGCTAATCATTACTTCAGTCAAAGCAGCGTTTAGGAATAAGGGGGTTAATGTAATATACTGTTACGGTTATTTAAAGAAGATATATAGGTTATATAACCGGTCAAGTCGTGTTTATCTGTATCCTGTTTTGTTTATCTCGGCAACTTTCAGAGGTTTCTTGTTATTATGGTGTTATTTAAGTAGTTAAGTAACGCCTAACAGCAGAAACAATATTGTAGTTTCTCGCTGTGGTTTCTCAATCTGTCAGAATAGAGGGATTTCCCGGCGGAGGTCATTATATTTTTAATCGTCTTGATTCCTGTATATATTTATACACGTTAAAGCTAGCTAGTGGTTTCTGAGTAAGTAGCATAGCTATATAGGCGTATAAGTTATTTATTAGTGATTTGTAGAAAATATTTGAAGATATAGTCTTGCTTTTTCTACAATTCGTATTCGAAATGTTGTTTACATCTCGAAAACCTATTGTAGGATAATTTGAATAAGATTTATTATTTTCTGCTATATTTAAACCATTGAAAAAGATAATAGGAACGTGCTATACAATAAGTCTGATTGATGGCTGTCGTTTAAATGTGAAATCGACGAACATGTGAACACAAGCTAATTTGTATAACAAAATTGTCTTTGAAACAATGTAGCTGTAACCGAAAGATAAGAAAATAAAGGAGTCTGATATTCTGTAGATTTTTGGAAAACATCACGAGATATTAGTCGCGGTTAATAAAGCAACAACCGTGGATCTTTCATGCTTCTAAGACTACTTAACATAATTATTTTTTTAGCTCTGTGAATACTTGGATATTGTTAGAAAAACCGCATTGTGAAGCATTAAGGCAAAGTACTTGTACTATTAATGAGTTACGCGACAGACATTGTTACCCACTTGCTGCATCAATGATTTTGATTGCAGCTCATTTGAAATATTTCTATAATCATTGTATGTCAGTTACAATACTACGGTCCTTTGGCATAATGTTTTTTGTAAACACAGATCTCAATAAATTAAATATAAAAAAATTAAGGGTCAAAACTTTCATATTTGAGCTAAATCAACGACAGGTGCTACAATATAATTTTATCCTTAAGGTAAATAATTATGTAGATTTTTCAAATACATTTTTACATAGTTTTCCTCATCTTGGTTGCATCAGTTCTGTCTGAATAACCGAGACTTGTACGTATTTTTGATTTTTTGCATCTTTTTGGCGGCGAACTGGTTTGCCTCCAGCGTTTCGCGTTAAACGTTGTTAATACAAAGAAGGCAGTGGTGTATCGTACTAGTGCAGAAGAAGTTTCATTAGTGGAACCGGCTTACCGTACAGATTTATGTAGGCCAGCCATCGCCTCACGCGACTCCACGGTAACTCTTGGCACCATTATCGGATTTTACGTAAAACTATATATTTTTGTTTTAGTATTATAAATATTTATCTCGGTTTTCCAACATTGTTAACGAGTATACGCTAAGTTCACGTACGTATGTAAAGACTTATTAAAGTCAACAAAACGCAATAAACGGTTTGGGCAGCTTATAAATCTAGTTACGTGGGTTGCGGTAGAGATGAGTATTTTATTGTGTCTAAGCTAGACATAACTAGCGGTTAACTGTTTAGTAAATAAGATATTCATTCATTTTGTACCATAAAATTAAACAAATAGAATAATCGCATGCTAAATAAATGTCGGTTCATGAAATCAACAGGTGTTTAATATGTATGAATGAACGAATTTAGATAAAGTATGAAGAAGCGCTGAAACCACGTCAATGACAAAGTTATTTAGTTATTCACTGTCATGTTTTATCTTTCCACGGTAATGTACTGATAAATATTACGCTTTTGCTCTGATTGCAGCGGAGTGCATAGCGAAAGTAACATCTAATGTCAGCTTAACTGTTATCAAAAGTAAACACGGCTACCAGGATGGGAGCTATTCATGTATCTAATAGATAAAAGTTAATTTACTTCCTATTATTTCTTCAATATTTACACTTTTGAAAATAAGTATTTACTTATCAACCCGGAACACCACCTTATCAGAAAACACAGGTTAAGCACAAATCGCGAATTAAACGAAAACTGATATCAAAAGTTAGCTTTTCGGAGTTTTATTTACATGGTGTCACGTGCCTCGATGTAAACAAACCGGTCCGCGCCGCTCGCTGCACTTAACATTGAGTGAACTCACCGTTCTCGCCGCTGTATCCCCAGTCTTTTTCTGCCATTGTTGCCGAGATGTGTATCACTGGTGATGATTGCTTCCTTCCTTGAGGCGCGTTGCGAGTCAAGTGTTTCGCGGGGTAATGTATGTCGCGTGTCCGCGGGGTGTACGAGTGAACGTGGCTGGGTCGTGACTGCGTGCGAGTGTTCGCGGCGGCTTGTCTTTATAGAAAGGCCGTCGCCGGGTGTGACGCGGAGCGGTCGCGGACGCGGGCGCGGGTCTGAGGCGTCGCGCTCGTCGGGGAGCCACTGGCACGCGCGCGCTCCGCCGGCCCACTGCGCGCGCGCCGCCGCTCAGGCCTCGCTCCGCCCCACCGTATGGCTTTCTACTGTGTTTCTAACTCACCATTCGCAATTACTCTATTTACTCATTAAATACATTAACCACAATATGTCAATGTCAATAATACGCCGCATTTCCATGCACATGCGTTTATTGCGTAAAGGACGCCGCCCCCAGCTTTGTGCTTCGTCGACCCGAATTTTCAGTGGGCGGCTATAAAATCGATGCCGGAAAAATCGGACGTTTAGGCGCCCCAAAATTTTAATCACATGCATAAGTTAACTAGAATAATTTCAAGCACGATTCAAATAGGTATTTGTACGAAATAAATGGTATTGACATTCGAATCAAGTGGCCGTGTACTTGATCTTGTAATAAATAATATTGCACTTTTAATAACGTTAAATTAACAATTTATTTTTTTCAGAAAAACGTGTTATGTTGCCATTAGAAAAGTTTGTACCTACACGTATAATGATAAGTAGGTATTTTTTACGTATTTGGTAAATAATAAAAAACAAACTAAAATTTATAAGATTATTATAAACTCTGAACTGAGCTATTTCTATTTTCCACTGAAACAAAATTGTGAAAGAAAAACTTCGGACTGCGCTGCTTGAATTCTCCGACGATACCTATTATTATTTGAAAAAACAAAAAGCGAAATTATTCGATATTTTAGTGCAATACAACAATGAATAATTCCTTTCTATCAGATTTCTCCGTCAACTGTGGACCTATTATGAAATTTTTTTTTTTATTTGAAACGGTTTCATTATTAAATATTCTAGTTCGCTAGTTACCCACATTTCTTATTTCCATACAGTAATATTGCCAAATTAATAAAAAAAGCCAAATATGTGACAGCTATTTACGACGTTGCCCACTTTCAGAATCAACGCTTTTTAGACTACTAAAAAGCGTTGATTCTAGTGGGCTTGCTTCCGAAAAAATAGTAGAAAAAATAGTAACTATACTTACATACATTTTTCGGAAGCAACTTACAAGTGTGATGGCGGCCTAAAGTAAAAATTACTTGTATGTAAGTAACTTTAGGTAAGTATTTAGGTACTAATTAGAAATGATAAGCAAAATAAAGTTTCTGACTTATATGTTTTATTGATAAAAATGTATTACGCACATTATTTACATCCTAATGTATGTTTTAGGTCATTTTATCATATCAATTATTATTTAATTTAGAAGATCAGTAAGTTGTATGTACCTACTTATTTTAGTAAATTATATAGATACTGCTACTTAAGCTGGGCGTTATTATTTTATAGGTATTCTTCATTTGTTATTTACCTTTCAGTAAGTTCTCTGAAATAATGACTAACTTGTACAGTCAACAAATTGTTCGGAATTTTGAAATCTCTTATCGCTGGAGCTAATCAAACACACCACATTCATAAATTGATAATGATCAATACTTTCCAGTCTGTAAACTATTTTTGCTCAAAGGTTTCTAAAAAAGTAATTTTAAGTGAGATTTCATCATAATATTTCGGTATTTTGCATTATTACCATTTACTTCAGTGATGACTGTAGACCTTAAATTATTCGTGATGTAAGAAAGTTAGGTACCTATTTTGTGCATCAGCAATCAAGCAAAACTGACGTTTTTGTACTAATTTCTAAAAACCGAATAATGATTATTTCATAGGCACCGCCAGTATGCGTTGAATTCTTATGTATTCTGTATGTATGTTTCATGAACTCTGCCTACCTATGTAGGTAGTCATTTTAAATTCTGCAAAAAAACATGTGGGAAATTTTATTTAAATACTACTAATGGGACTAATAGGAGTCCCATCGAAACAGGTTTTTTCGAACGAAAACGTAATTCGGCATGATTTTCATTTTCCGTCGAAAACCTCAAAGAAAATAAAAAGAAATGTACCTACTTGAGTTTGTCGTAGGTTTTTTCGTTGTTTAAAGATAAATAATAAGGGCCGGGGTTCAAAGTGCCCGGGGTAAGTTGTTCCAGCTACGTTAAGAAACTCTTTTCGTAACGACTTTTCTCTTTTATCTCTATAGCAGTAAATGTGATCAACGTGCTGTTTCGGCAGTAATTTTAGTGACCGCGCTGTGTCTTCTTTTACTTTCTTAAACTTTTTGGTTTATTTCATCAATATTACAGCTATTTGTGCAACTTGCACATAGCAGTGGGAAATACTATAGAGTTTGTTGTTTCATCGCATTATTGATAATTTATTACTTACTTGTATTTTTTGTGTTTGAGAAAACTTTGAATAATGGAATACCGGGATGAAGTTGGAACTATTAGTAGGTACCAAGAAAAATGTACACAAAACTAATAATAAAATGTTCGTTTTTTAAGGATGAGAATAGTAATGAGAGGAAAGCCGAACGGGGTAAGAGCTATCTTAATCTGTGACAGCGGGCAGCTGATGTTATCATCAAAGATGACCTAACAAACTTAAAAACTGTATCTAAAATAATTCAACTGTCAAAAACAGTATCATCATGTTCTGTTTTTTAATAAGTCGGATATGGAAGTAGGCACCAGTATTTTTGCATTAATTATGTAAATCCATTTTGAATTAATAACTTGCTACCGCAACATTTTACCTCAACGATGGAACCAACACCACTACCGTGCCAACACCGTGACAAGAGTTGACAAGGAACAATATACCCCATATTGTTCCTTGTCAACTTTTTGATAAAGGATGTTTCTGGACAAAAAGATATTACAGTACGACACAACTTAGATGTAGCATCGGCAAAATTCGTAAAACCGATCCCCATCTGAACTGAGTGCGCCTTCAAAATCACCAATATTTATTACTGCTTTTGGTTAAAATGATCTTTACGAAAACGCAATAACTTTTAAGTCATATAACCAAATACATTCGTTCGTAAAATTGAAATGAATGAATGAAAAGTCTCAAATTTATGCTACATCTAAGTTGCGTCGTCTGTACTAACTTAAATATGACCGTTTAGTTTAAAAAAACTAGAATACATTCTGCTGAAACATAATTATCCGAAAGTCTTAGAGATGCAGACCTTGTTTTAAATTATTTTACGCGTTGTTTGAAAATCGGCACTTTGAACCCCAGCCTCCCTCCAGGGTCAATCAATCAACGGTCAATCATTGAATTTAACTGTTTAAAATTATATCCCACAAAATTACCTAAGTTTCCACTTTTCTCAAAGTTGAGTAAAAAGATGATGTGGATGTTATATGCGAAAATAATCATTTTTTCTGCATTTTACCAGTAAGCTTGCTTTTATTTATTGTAACGATAGAATTTGTTATGGAAAAATGAATTATTACTTTTGATATGCCGAAACATTCCGATTTTTTGGCATTCCCGAAAATAATAAATCTTTTCTTACTGCCGAAACTAAAATGGACGAAAATTGCCGGAAACCGAAAACGAAATTCGGTCGGTCTCTAATACCCATACAGTGAATAAATAAATAGTTATTTATTTATTTATTCATAGTGAATTCCTATTGCATCAAAATATTTTTCTTTTCTTGGGATTGTCGTGCTGTAATTTTTATACTTAAGTAATTATTTTTTTAACCTCCTAAAGTTATTAGTGACTTCATGTTTGGACATCTTATACCTAAACTCAAAGTACAACATATTTTGTGATAAAAAATTTAAAATACAATTACAAAAGACGGTCATAATTATGCAACGGATTATTTACAAAGGCCAATACAATATTTACAAGGTTATGGGTGGTTTTCATTTACAACGCGTCACTATTTATGTATCAAGTTAAAACGCCTTACGACTTACGAGGTGCATGGTCTCTTGTGGTTAACCAGCGTGACGTATTATTTATTTATAAAGTTCATTGCTTACGATATTTTTCCTTTTGACACAATCCGTGCAAGTATTTTGCATTGATTTATATTTGCAAAATTGACCTTAGTGATAACCTCTGATCTAGTTCATCGTGGTACGCGTCGCAACAATAAAAATACCTATATATTAGGTGTTGACTGATATGTTACGTACCTACCTACGTACCTACACGGTTATAGACTCTCTGTTTACCTACCTAATAAAATCACTTGGTATACTTATGTTTATTTACACTTAATGACAAGCTATTTCTGCTGTAAGTAGGTACCTACCTATTGTTAGGTTTGCAGGTCAGAACCGAAATACTGAATATTTAAATTTCTCTGGCCTCACATTATTCGTCAAGTTCAAATAGAAACTAAAGTCGAACTGCCAATGACAGAGAGCATTAAATAAAGGGAAAAATCTCAGTGCAATACAAACATAACGACGTGCGACCACGTGTCAGGTTTAAAGATCAGAACAAGAATAGTAAATAATAGAAATAAATCGCAGTGTTATGCATAAAATTGTGAAAAATGACTTTAATTACTGGATAATTAAAGTAATTTTTCACAATTTTCACTATTTAAAACATAATTCTCCGAAGAGACTGACAGAGGTGTGTTGTGCACCCTATAAACACTCCAGTTGTGCCTGACACGAAAAGTATTTAAAAGCAAACTAGTGTGATGTCAGACTCATCAAGAACAAATTAAGCTTGATATTGTAGCTTCTCTACGTAAAGCCAGTAATTTTCAGAAGTTCTGGAAGGCAACCAAAAAGTTTGATATTAGGCCTGGCCTTCCCGTGAGTATCGGTGATCCACCGGGCAGGGGTGGTGCTGATCAACCGGACGGCATCGCTAACATGTTTATGGACCACTTTAAAGTGGAGTCACCGCTGCGCTCTTCGTTGCGAGTGCTCGATGACGGATGCTGTCGTGATTCTGATCTGGTTCGTTTTTTGGCCAAGCAGGTGTCAAGCATCATTAAGAAAATGACGAGAGGGAAGTCCCCGGGTCACGATGGTTTCTTAAGCATTGAGCACTTGCAGCATGCCGGTCCTCACATAGCTAGAGTGCTCGCTATGTTTTACTCGTTATGATGTGGCACTCTTACCTTCCCTATGATTTCTTGCAAAATATTGTCGTGTCTATTGTTAAGAATAAAACGGGTGACGTTGCTGATAAGCGTAACTATCGACCCATCTCCCTGGCTACTATTATCGTGAAGGTACTTGATAGTCAGCTGGACGCGCGGTTATATAGCTTCTTAAAATTACACGATGCACAGTTTGGGTTTCGTAATGATCTTAGCAAGGAAAGTGCGATTCTCAGCCTCAAACATACGGTGCAATACTACACAAAACGTTGAACGCCCGTGTATGCTTGCTTTTTAGATCTCTCCCGTGCCTTTGACCTTGTATCTTACGAGGTTATGTGGGAAAAACACCGGGAGAGAAAAGGTCCAGCGGAGCTGTTGCGTATCTTCCAGTCATGGGCGTACCCAGGGGGGGGGCAGGGGAGGGCAGCTGCCCCCCCTGGATTTTGTATGCCTAAGTACTGTTGTCGATAAAAGTTATGTTGCATTCACGTTAAGACTTACTTTACAATTACATTATGTATTAATTTTACAATAAAAGTCTGACACCAGTCTTACCAAGGGGTATCGTATTACCCAGTTACTGGGTTGTGGAGGTCAGATAGGCAGTCGCTCCATGTAAAATACTGGTATTCAGCTGCATCCGGTTAGACTGGAAGCCGACCCCAAGATAGTTGGGAAAAAGGCTAGGAAGATTGATTAATTTTACAATAAAAAAACCCCCGACACAAAAAAAAATCATTTTAAAAGCTAAAAAATAAAATATACTAGCCCTTTAAGTTTAATATAATTTCTAGTTAATATTTCGTCGCGTCGGGGAACGCGGCATGCTATTGTAGAAAATATATTTTCAATTTTTCATTCGCCGTACCCCGACGCGACGACAAAATATTAACTAGAAATTATATTAAACTTAAAGGGCTAGTATATTTTATTTTTTAGCTTTTAAAAGGATTTTTTTTTGTGTCGGGGGTTTTTATTTCAAATTTAACTTTTATTTCCAGCTTTTTAAACTTTATATACGTATTACTAGTACATACGATACGATCGACACGTGCCTCGCTTAAATCTACGCAGCTGTACGTATTTTTCCCACAGTAAAGTTAGTTACTAATTTATCCGGATTTTTTTTTGCTTCTCTATCATCAGACCCTGATAAATATATAATTTTATCTATAACCTATTCATTGAGAGTATTGAGACCATTCCAATGAGCCCAAACACGATACCATTGCTGTAAATTGTTAAGGAGTTGGGTATCCTGCAAATACCAGGTAATGCTGCAGCATCAGTTCAAGATTACTATGTTATTCTAATACCATTGAAGTAACAGATTACCAAATTTAAATTCAATCAAACCTGTGGAAGATGCTAAAATCCATTCATCAATAAGAAAAGACCTGATAATCTTCAAACGGCTGAATAGATTTTTTTTAATCATAGCTAAGAACACTCCCGATTAAGTCACCTTTCAAACAAAACAAAAAAAATCTAAATCGGTTCAACCGTTTGGGAGCTACGATGCCACAGACAGATACACAGATACACAGATACACAGACACACAGATACACAGATACACACGTTAAACTTATAACACCCCTTCGGTTTCCGTCGGGGGTTAAAAAATCGCTTTAAAAAAGGCGGAGCCTCAATTGTGCACCAATTTTGCAAATTCTTTTTCATATTGTAAAAAAAACATTCAAAGTCGGTCCACACTTGACAAAAACATAGACGAAAATACATATACTTAAAAAAAAAGCTTACGGACGAACATAGAACGTCTTCCTTTTTTGAAGTCGGTTAAAAATACACGAACGCAGCAGCAATATCAGGCTATGTTAAACATATGCGGGGGGAAATTTCTGATTTGTTCCCCCCTGGGCCAAAACCTGGGTACGCCCATGCTTCCAGTATTGGTATTACAACAAAACGAACAGTGTGAGATGGGCCGATGGGCTGTCTGTGCCGTACGGGCGTAGAGTGCGGGGTAAGACAAGGAGGGATAACATCACCAAAATTGTTTAATCTCTACATAAACGATCTAATCGTTGAGCTCAGTAGCAAGAAAATCAGATGTCGCATTGATGACGTTAGTGTCAACTAGGGATTGCAATCCGGAAAACAGGATCCGGTAATCCGGCTGATCCGGCGTCATTAGACGTTTACCGGATCCGGTGATAGCAATTTTTGGCAAAATAATCGCGCTGTTGCATGAGTTTGGTACTTTAAATGCTATTTGAACTCTAATAGAAAACAATTGGCAGATTTTACTACCCTTCACCACTATAGGCGCGGGGCTCGGGCGGGGCGCTGCGTGGAGGATCCGCGGTGACGAACAAGAGGCTGCGGGGCGCGCCGCGGCGGGCCGCTCAGCAATCAACGGATGCAGGACTTGGGCTTACCCAAGCACCCTGCAGCCAGGCTCAAGAGTGACGCTTGCGGTCACTGCATAGACAAAAGAGACATGGTCATCGATATTCCTACGTTGAAAAACAATTTGTTGATTAAATTATTCGATGATTCTGTTATTGGCTGGAAAGGAAAGTGGTTGATTTAAAGTACTGATTCAGCCGTTTCTAGGCTAACCAGACTGGAAACCGACTCCAATGTAGGTACTACTTGGAAAATTCTAGCTTGATGAAGGTGGAAAGTAGGTAGGTTATGTACCTACTATAAAGTACTTTATGTAAATACCGGGTGTGAAATAAACTTACGTACATAAATCAACAGCAGTAGGTACTGCATTTAATGTGTTTACGCGTTAAAAACATGTCCCAGACAGGAGCGAGCGAAAGGTGCTCAAAATATCACACGCAGCTCACTTGAATAAATCTTTTACTGCATCGAATAAAATATAAATAAAACTTATATTTAAATGAGGACATATCAGTTTTCAACCTCTTTTATAGGACTTAAGTATCTCTGAAATTCTGAATCATCGAGTCCTTTTCTTTGTGCCTAAAAATGAACTTTGCTGTATGCGTGTCTTTTTAGCCTCTCCAAAAATATCACCCTGAAATCAGCGCCACACAATAATTACAAAACAAAAAATATTACTTCATTATTCTAATATACATTTAGAATTGTAATTACATATTCGACGGAACGGGACGGAACGGACGAAAACGTCCCTAGTTTTCGTCCTACGATGTGTATACGGAAAATTGTAACAATACCTAATTACTTATAAATTATCTAAATCTGTCTCAGTTAGTAGTTTATTATTTTGTCCGTATTATTTAACTGTTGCCTAAATGATTGTCATGTTTTAATTTACATTCTTTTAATAGGTACCTAATTCATAATAGGTTGGTACTTTGCAAACATTCCTCATTTTCCTTCCTTCTGCGACTGTTGAACGCCCCGTTAGGGCCCTCGCCCACGGCGACTTTTTGTAGGGATGCAGTAGCGATGCTGGGCTTGATATTTATACTCTAAGGGCGAGGGCCCTTAGAGTATAAATATCAAGTATCACGAAGTAACCTCCACCGGCTACACGGGTTACACCCCAAAAGACACAGGATCGCTATTTCTATATCTCTAGTTATTTTCATTTACTGATGAACTGGCTGGTATGAAATTTTATAAAATCCATTTTAACATTCGTGATTAAATTAAAATAGTTAAATAAGCATTGTTTGTTTTTTTTTATAGAGTCTGATAGAGTCTGATACTATGTAGTTGCATAAATTCATTTTACATTTATTTAATTATATTGTTCAAACGTTTGAAGTGGTTTTAAATTAAATAGACAGAGAATAATTATTAACTTAATTTATTAGTTATCTTTCCCGGTTTTTGATATTATATTTACCCAATGTGCCAATTTCCTCTCCAGTGGTTCTAATAAATATTTTTGTTAGGCGCTTCAAACTACAGATGATATTGCGCTTGGGATAGTTCCAAAACGGTTTCAACACACGAATCGAAAATTCGAAAATGGTTTGCTGATTGACTTCCACTTTCCGGGTAGCCATAGAGAATAAAAAGGACCCAAGGAGCATTCGAAATATTTTTATAGCTGTTCTGATATCTATTGAGTTTCGTTGCTGACCGTGCAAACAGGAAACTGCATAACAATTTATCGTAAAATTTATATTCTACATAATTCTACAAAGGTAGCAAAGGTCAGACGGTAGGTAGTCAGTCCAGCCACCTCGCGTAATATATCAAAATCCCAAATAAGGCATAAGGTATTGAATTGTGCGCACGTTCGGAAATAAATCCAAGCGGAACTTGGTGAACATTGGGATCAAGAGGAACTTTGTTTGATGCATAACTATTTACCATAACTGTTAGGCGGCCCTTCACCTACAATCAGGTTGTTCAGTATTTATATATTAATTTATATATAAACAAATGATTCATTATTTTCACACAATAAGCTAAGCTTCAAACTTTCGCGTGGGCAAGACCTGCGCAAGACTTATCCTCCATGTACACGGTGCAATTAAAATATGGTGCAATAAAAATTAAACTCGCTCAAACTTTTGATCATTCATTGTCAAAAACATTGCGGAATTCTTGATCAATCAATCTTCCTAGCCTTTTCCCAACTATGTTGAGGTCGGATTCCAGTCTAACCGGATGCAGCTGAATACCAGTATTTTACATGGAGCGACTGCCTATCAGACCTCTACAACTCAGTAACTGGATAATACGATACCCCTTAGTAAGACTGGTTGTCAGGCTTCTGACGACCCGTAATGACTGTCAAAGATCCATGGAATTCGTAATATTGTGCAATATAATTGATCGCCTTACTTCGTAACGCCAGATATCGCTGGATAGTACGAAACATTACCTAAATGTGTCCATTCACCCATAAACCAATATGCCACGAATACAATTTCCTTAATGTCTCCAAGCTCTATTATATTTGTAAGGGTTATGAAAATGTCAATGATGTACGTTTTTTCCCCTTTTTAGCATTACTATGCGTAATCGTCTTACTAAACATCGCGTAAGTATATGATACGAATATTCAAGCAACTACGTCATAATCAATACTTATTGTTTTTCGTACATTCAATCTTAACAAACAGGCAAACCATGAAATAAAGTTATTGTTCAATTATATAGATAATTGTTTCCTTTGGAAATACTAGCTCCTTTAGTCATCCCTTTAGTTAAGTTAGCAGGGAATGACATTTCAACACGATCATGTGACTAGTTACGCATAAGTGAAGCTGGTCAGGAAGACCACAAAACAGATTTAGGAAGACGTGTCGTTTAATTGTTGAAGTAGAACGATACTAGAACATTGTAAGTCTATAGATCAGACAATAGTGTATCAATTTTGTTAATGTAAGCTTTTTAGGTGTCCGTGGAGTTTCTTGCCCGTTCTTCTCCATAGGAACCTACTACGCGTTTTAATGGGCAACCAGCTTCATCTTTTTGACTGACTGACTCCTTGACAATTCAAAAGTGCCTGTAAGTAACTGGTTTACTTATTTGAAATAAATGCTATGAGTTAGGTTTTTTAGGTAGGTAGGTACATAGGTATACCTACCATAGATCCGTGGCACCCACCTATAATACTCAGCATAGATACAGGGTGGCAGGGACATCGACGCGAAGCCTGTTACCATGAATTCAGTACATGATTCGGAACCCCCAAAAAAAAATCGGCTGTTCCATACGTTTTGACCGCGAAGGTATTGCACTTTTCTATGAAACAGCAGATTTTTTTTTAATTACCGAAGAAAGATTTCAACGCAGGGGGGTTCAGAATCATGTGCTGAATCCATGATAACAGGCTTAGCGTCGATGTCCCTGACACCCTGTATATACCAAATAGTGATACCGAAAAAAAAAAATTGACTCAATAAACTCATTTGAACTGGGCTGATGATGATAAAGGAATTAGACAAATTTGTAATTATATCCAAGTCGTTAAGTGAGTACTTGCCTACTTGGTTATTTAAAGTTATATTTTTTCATAACACATAACGTCGTTCGTCGGGACGGATTTGGTTTTACGACTGCGTGGGATAAGATCGCTTTCAGTCCATTACATTTGCACTTGATGACTGATAAAAATATTACCTCAGTGCTTCGTGCTTCCATACATATAAATGTTATTTTTCACATTGAAAACCACTGGTTATTGCACTTTATAAATCATCACAATAATAAATACAGAGGACTACGTAATGGTTTGAAATTGTTGAACAAAAACAATATTTTGCTCATTTTACCGCAAAAGTTTCAAGGAGTAGGTAAACCAGCACCACCACATGGCAAGGAAAACAGTAGAGCTATTTTCCTGGGCTATATGGTAGACATAGAGAATGAGAAAACAAATATAATAAAAAAACTGTAATTTCTAAGGTAGCTAATAGGTACAGGGTAGCCAACTCAGAGTGCAATAAAGAATTGTGAATTGTGTATATTTTAAGTAACTTTAAACTTAGATTTATTGTTATTAAAAATGGAAATCATCAAATATTCTTACAAAATTATATATTTCAGACTTGGCGATTTTGTATGGAAAATAACATCTGCAAAACATCAAGCTTTTCATAGTATTTTTACTGAACTTACTTTATTGATGATAATGATGCCTTCTACCCGATTTGGGTCACAGCGGCTGCATTCAATGAATCTTCAGGGTGATTGAGAGCCTAGAAGTGCGTGTGAATAACATAATTATACATCTTTAGGTATCCCACTAATAGAGTCACAAATATTCTGCTTTTTGTGTTCAAAAGACATAGTTACTTAATTAGTGCGTGTCGGATTACGCACAATGAACGGTGAACCTAACCCAAGAACAAACCTAACATTGTAGTTGAAAAACATATTCCCCCATACATTCCAGCCGCAAATGTAAGTTTGTACGCACAATATAGAGTGAATACACTTCTTATAGTTTTCCTGTAAACTATAGATAAGCATAGAACTATATTCTGTATTTTTTTTTCAAAATTGTTGGCTCAGTAGTGTCGGAGATAAGGGCCCCGAAAGATCAATTTTCATCTATTTTCTTAAATAAGTATCTTAAAAAGTATTTATTTTACTATTATAAAAAAACGTATTTGACATCCTCGCAATAAGCCCTTTCATTAGATATTTCTTACGGTACCTACAGTTCGCAAAACGATTTTTTTAATTTTCTTATTTGCCCCCCAAAAGTGACACCATATTCCTTAATCGGTCCGTTAGATTCGGAGCAAATTAGCTGTGACAGACGGACAGACAGACGCACGAGTGATCCTGACACGGTTCCGTTTTTTCCTTTTGAGGTACGGAACCAAAATTACTAAAGGTAATGCGATGGTCGTGGTCTCATGGACGGTCTGTAACGAATTTGGAAACCAAACAAAGAACTGCATTTAGAGCCAAATCGATTTGGTCAGCCTAGGACAGAATCTACTAATCTAGGTACTACAAAATCTCATAATCAGCCTATTAATGTTCCCACTGCTGGGACACAAGCCTCCTCTCTGTGAGAGAGAGTGGGCTGTAAGGAATCTACCACGCGGGCCCAATGCGGGTTGGTAGATGTCACATGTCTTCGAATTTTTGGTTCTAAGATATGCCGGTTTCCTCACGATGTTTTCATTCACAGTTTTTCGTAAATAATTTCATCACCACTGCTCGTGCAGTGGTGATGAAATTATTTACACAAAGTAAAGCGCCTGCTTGGGTTCGAACGACCACGACCTAGAACTCGTATGTCGGGGCCGTTACCACTGGGCGCTGGGCCACCACTGCTCCTATAAGCATCTCATAGGGTCTCAAATGAACGACGCGGAGTACGAGTATATAACTTATTCGTAGACGCGGAGACTAGACCCAGCAGTGAATGACAATGGGATAAAAATAGAAAAATGGATAACAAACTGATAACGTGCAGCTATTAAAGACCAATGTTTTCGAAGTGAAATATCTATATACTTACCATTTTACTGATCATCATCACCATCATTGGCGGCCTTGTTCCACCCACTGCTCAGTATAGGCCTCCTCGCTTTTGTACCATGCTTCCCTGACTTGTGCGAGTCTCATCCAGCTATGTAATTACGCAACACATTTTCTTAAACGATTCCGACTAATCTGTTTCATTTTGACAGTTCAATAATATTCATTACGTCATTTACGTTGTTGAGCAGATTTTTTTTCGAACTTATGAAGCAATGGATTAGCAATATGTTTCAAAACGATTCAAATTCTGATTGATCGTGTCTTACGTAATTAGGGTACAGGTCTTCCTTGCGATCTTCTGTAGGTCCGGTTTAATTCATATCCAGCGACTAGTTTTGCATTTGCACTGCTACAAGCTTCGAGATTTTCTAATCGTTATTAAAAATACATACAGGTTGTGTATCATAAATCCATGTAATGATGTTAGATTTCTTCTCGGATACAGGCCCATTACTTTCACTCACTCAAGTAAGCAGCTTATCATGACGCAGCTATTTGAGCTATTGCAAAAACCTGCACGTAACATATATTATACGTAATTGAATGGATTCAATTAAATATTATGTCCTTTACAACTAAACATAAATATTTATCAACAAATCTATATAAAAAAGCTCTATTATAATAGGTACTGCAGTTGTGTGTGCTTTATTTTTCACTACTAGCTGCGACACGCGGTTTCACCCGCGTAAGTGTCGATCCCGGGGGAACATCGTGATAAAAAGAATTCTATGTCCTAACCCAAGTCCTGGTCTGCTCATGTGGCAAATTTCATCTAAATCCGTTCAGTCGTTTTAGCGTGAAAGCGTTACAAACAAACAAACACACTCACTTTCGTATTTACAATATTACCTAGTTAGCGATACATATAGCGACCCGCCCCTGCCGCGGTTTTTACGACAAACACGAAATGCGACTTTTATTTAAAGATTTATATATGAGCACATAATCATAATGTAGAGTCGTCAAGTAAAACATCAGGTAATTCTTTAATTCCATTACCTGAACAAGCTGTTGAATATTTTTTTGCGATTGGAATCTTGTAACTCTGTTCGGGAAAATCCTTCTTTGGAATGATTTATGGACTTTTTCTTATTCGGTCCCCTACGTCACACTGTTGTTGAATGACTTTTACTTTTTTGTTCATTTCTTGTCCGCTTCTCGCTGCGTCGCGGTTTTCGTGTCATCTTCCAAGCTGTTGCGTTTAAGCCGCGATTCCATTGGGCAAGTCTTGCATACAAGTATGACGTCACATTTGCGTACAAGTTGCTTGCATTGGAAACATGTTTTCGAGAGTGTGCAAATTGCATACAGGTTTTACTTGCATACACGTGGAGATGTTCAACAATTGAGTTGGTTTTGGTTCGAATTTTTGGTTCTAGACTTGTGAATGTGCAACTAACGTTTGCGCGTTCAATTTGCACGTCACTTGAATTCAAAACGTACAAGTTCAAACTACCTCGTACAAGTTGTAGCTTGTATGCAGGTTTGTTCAAGTTGTATGCAATTTGCATGCAATTTGCAACTTGCATACAAGTAACTTGCCTAATGGAATCGCGGCATTAACAAACTTTTATTGTGTATCTGCAAGTTTGCTGTTGTTTGTTTGCTTTTCCTAATTTACGGCGTTCTTTATTGTGTTCTCCGAGGCCAAGACGGAAATAAGGAAAACCACAATTTTTAAACTTTGAGTCCCTTTAGTTTAATTGTAAACATGAGTGCTAGATACTAACTACTCGTAAAGAAACACGTGGTCTGCTATAATCTGTCCGGCCTGTCCTCACATTTCTTTGCAATGAGGAAAATTGCATTAAATTACCTTGTTAGCATAGTTACACGGAACCTGCATAGCTACTTCTGTGTTTCATCAGTGATATCGATACCTCTGTGTAACAACACATGATAGGTACGCCGTGGATTTTTTTCAGCGTGAAAATAAATAAATAATCTTTGTCCATTGTCCTTTAAACGTTCGACAGGATTCCTAATGATTGAGCCAATCGTATCTGCCGATCAGCGCCGGCCAGACAGATTAACATTGCCGGCAGGTTTATTTTCGGGGGAATGCATCTCCAGCTCGATCATTTTTGCAGTTCTCCTCGGATGAGTTAGGTTATCATTTGTCAATTCATACATGGAGTAACTTAGTCGACTTATGCAGAAAAACTTAAAAAAAATAGAGATTTTTCATCTCGCGTTGTATGGGATAGGTTTTATTTTGTCCATTTATACAGAAAGAGGACTAACCGTGTCGACTTCGAAATAGTAGGATGCAAGAGCGAGCGAAGCAAGCTTAATAATTTTAACATGGTATTGCTGTTACTTATTTTGTTTCAGTTTTTTCTCTATGACTGTTGCTTTCCTTGCTTGATGATCGCCATTAGGAAAGCGGGATTTTTGCAGTACGAATTCATCGAGGTAAACTTGCAGTATTGTCAACATAGTTTCCGTTCACCCATCACAATTTGTGTAGGTATGCAGTAGTTCTAAAAGCTCTGTGAAGTCCTTTTTGTATGGTAAAAGACTGCATACAAAATCTTTCTAAATAGGTACCTATGTATTACGAAGTTTGAACTGAGTTTTAGATCTAACGCAACCATTCAAAGTTTTGCAGCGGAAGTAGCGTGAACAGGGTAATCCGAGTTGTTGCAACAATTAACTTACAGGTTAGCGAATAATGAGTTTCATTACCTACTTCAACTCTTTTATACGGCGTGTTCTATATCGAGACTCGTTTGGAAACAAACTGACAGTGCCTGGGGGCCTACCACCACCTCTAAAAGCAGTATTATTTTAATATTATTACTTTAGTGTGGGAAAGAGATGAAGCTTTACAGGACGTATAGCACCATCTCTCTCCCACACTGAAGTAAGATTAAAATAATACTGCTTTTAGTGGTTGTGGTAGGCCCCCTGTTAGTGCAGTAGGGTGCGGTACCTAAAGAGCATAAAACGGGTTGTTTTATTAACAAGACGTCTTACAGTTCTGAAATGTAGGATCTTTTGGTGAACACTATCTTTCTGAGAATGATAAAATTGGTCATTGAAAATGAGAGAGGATTAGATTTAACTGAAAATAGATCAATCATCAGTTCAATGCAGTTTCCTTATATTTATAAAGATGCAAATAATATTGTTTAAAGATCATAATAACATCACTCATAATGTGGAAGATTTCAAGGAGAATGAGGGCTCTATAATTGACTTATTGGATATAATATTAATAAACTTAAACTAATTTTACTGTTAAACTTAAGTCTGAATAATATTTACTAAAGTTAGTAAGATATTTATAGATTCATCGGTTATCAAACAAAGGGTAATTTTATTTCAAGGTGGCGTAAACTTTCCTTGGATCCTGGTAATAAATAATCAATATCAATAAAGGTTCGCGAACCTTTATTGATATTGATTATTTATTACCTACAACAACAAGAGAAAGTTCCTAGAAACGTCATCACCACAAAGTGAAAAATTAACTTTAATTTCGGAAGTCTTTGTTTTTTTTATTAAGTGAAATTTCTTTAGCGGCGTTGTGCACTTTTTTTGGGATGGGTAATAAATGTTTTACTCGCGTCAGGACACATGACAGCAAGCCACATAAATTCCTGACATTTTCGTTAGATAGCGTTACTTAGTTTTCACTTCTATCGGCAGTAATCAAAGACTGCCCCGCACATTTTTTAGGTAAATCACTTAATATTGTGCGTAAAAATTTACGTTTGCAGTTGAAATGTACGGGGGAACATGTTTTTCAACTACAATGTGAAGTTTGTAACTCTTCATTGTGCGTGTTTATTTGAAGTCGGTTAAAAATAAAATACAATGAAAAATCTTTAATACGATCTGACGACCGAAGCTTGAGAAAGTTTTTCTGAAAATGAATATCATAGAACCGACGATTAACCTGTAGGGCAGATCACAATCGTTAAGAGAATCTAGAAGCGAATAATGAATTTGCCTGAATGATATCTTTATCCTTTAGTCAAAAGTATTTCACGTCTTCAGAATGCGCTCGTTACTTTCCAGCAATCGAGATGGAAGTAAAAAAAAGTGCAGGACGTGATGACGATATGCTTAGGGGTTTCAAGTTTATGTTAGATTTTCCTCTTTTTTGCGGAAAGTAGGGGGAATAACACACTTTGACGCAAACCGCCTTATGTAGGATAGTCCGAGGTTTTAAGGTACCTCCTACTTAAATATTCAACACATATATCTATTACATAATCAATTCCTAATACGTCCGTTGAAATCTACTAAATATGCTAGGCGGACCAACAAAATTTATCTCTTGGCGCTAACAGAATAGCAAATTGGCGTTCAAATTTGAAGCACAAAGATTTATGCACGACCACGGAGTCACGGACAGAAGACAAATCAATCGAGGAATATATTACCGAAACCATATTTGCTTAGGTATGTGGTAAGTAGTACTCGAGTAGGTAATAGTAAACTTGAATAAGCTAAGCCGCACGAGTACCTACTTACGTGTATTTTGTACCTAATGCCTACCTACAGTGCATGTAAAAATTTTCAGCGTGTTCCTTCCTAAATTGATTTCTTTCGTTCGATATTCTCTCAAACTGAAAAGTGTTTGGAATAAAATCATAAAGAATTTGATCTACAAACTTTAAAAAGCAACATTGGCTGCATTTTGGCAATAAATATTTATATTTTTATTTCAGCACTCCTACCCGATACCTGGATATTATCCAGCCAACCAGACGTCATAGAATTTCACCAATAAAACGATTCTAACGATCAGATCACAGATGCATTGTGTTTTAAAATTAGGTATTACGTAAACGGATCACAAAAAGCAATGATTTTGGTATGGCAGTATTACCTGCTTGGTATGTGAAGGATGAGTAATCTAATTGATTAGAACTAGTCTGCTAGATAAATCATAAAACCAGATTTTACCAGAATCATCTATTTATTGAATGGGATGTCCGTTCAATAAATAGTAGATTGATATTTCGGGTAAAATCTGAATGGACATCAAACTAAAGCTACGCATTGCTCCATGTTCTGAGATGGATGTCTTTCTGCGACAGTATATCGGTAAAGGAACCTACTCGTAGGTAGGCCTAACATCACGTCTAATTGACACGTGGTTTTAATATTAATGTATTTTGTTAACGTCCCTATAGGTATGAATTTACACAGAATTACGGGCACATATTGTGTGTAAATCGTTCATCCGTTTTCACAAAGCCTTTTGTCACATTGTTTTGTTCCTATGGAGTGGGGCCCCTACACTCGTGTGGTGTTTCGTCAATTATATGGGATAATGGAGGGTACGCCCATCGTTACGTCTTCGTACCAAGTTATTATCATAATAAAATGGCTAAGAAGATATTACAGCCGCCCCTTCATTACAAACGATGACATTTTTATTGTAGTGATCGACGGTCACGTCTTTTTGTGACGTCAAGAACTGATATCATTCATTAAATTGTTTGCTTTTCAGGAATAGGCACCGCTTTAGGTAAGGTGAGTTGAATGTGTATCATCTAGAAACAAGTATACTTTGCAAATACCGTAAATATACACTTTATGTACGTATATAAACAGGTCACACAATAGGCATACAGAGTATGCAGTGGAAGTGCAACAAACCGATTGTATGTAATTGTATGCGATTCAATGAATTATTTATTTTGTAGTCAACGTTCTCAGATTATGTGCAGATAAAACTGAATAATACTAACTTACGGCCTTTAGGGCTTCTAAAGGCCGTAAGTTAGTATTATTCGTTCTCCACTCAGCACTCCAAAAATTAAATTAACTGAACTGATTTTTTGGTACACATTTACCTCAAAAAGTTCATTGAAGCCGTCACGAAACAATTACCATTGGCAAATATCATAAAAGTCGCATCACCTGAGGTGATTAGCATACATTACAGCGCATCACGCATGCGAGGCCTGAAGCCACTTCATCACGGCGAACTCGGCGAAGCTACGCCACGTATAAGCTCTGACACTAATGTATGGCGTAGCAGCATACAATGTGTACTTACGTGCCTAATGTTTAATTTATTTAGAAGTATAAACTACAAACTATCAATCTTACAGGACAATACTAGGTAGTGAATACATTAAAATAATTCCGAAAAAAAAACTAATCAAATAAATCTGCGGCGTGCGAATGATTGATTTAAGCCTTTTAAACGCATATAAAAAGATCGTAAAACTAAATGATCAGACGATTTATTTTATCGCTTGCTTCAACTTCAAAAACATCAGTACAGCGTTAGAATTTAATTATTTGCAGGCGAGAAGCAATGAAAACATGAAATAACTTAATTAAATAAATAAAACTATTATAAATAGACTGAAGGTGTTTATTCAAAGAAACCAATACGCGATGAAAATACCACGTTACATATAAAATGGAGTAAGTAACGGAGGAAATAAATTTTATGGAAGCATAAAACTAAAACTAAAACAACAACACTCTATAATTTAAAAAATACAAAACAGTTGGCCTGTTCATATAAATAGAAAGACTAGTATTTTATTATCGACCACTAAAAATATTTTAATATTCTCACATTTTTGTTTAGGTACCTACCCTCAACTTTTAGAACGACGAATAGTTTTGTTCTCTTTAGTGGATAAAATCGCCGTCATTCTCGTATTTAAAAATCGACGATATTACCATGTACTTAATACTGACACTTATTTACTGTGTGTTAGTTACTGACACAAGAGTGCACGTCCTCTAAATCATGCATCAACAAACACTTGTTTTGCTACTTAAAAATAATACTTCTATAATACTCGTACTAATACTGTAAATTAAATCCTAATAAATGCTTCAGCAAGGCACTTGATGCACCAAATTCTAACCTAAATGAAATAGGACCTAAAACTCTACATTTTGGCAAGATTATGGTTCTTAGAACTATACCTATCTGTATCTTGCAATGTTGCTCTATCGAAGGTAATTATTGATGTTAATTGAATGTAGGACAGAGTTGTTTCCAAGGGGTATCTCTACTCTGAACTGAATACCTACGTAACTTAAAATAATTACTGATAATCGACAGACTATCTGCGGAGGTATATTGATTGTCCTCAAGACAAAGACACCCGTACAAACTAAACTTTTACCCAAAATTGGCATTTTAATAAGTCATTCCTTTATGCGAAAAGTTTACCTCTGTCCGAAAATACAAAAACACTATGTATCAGACGAATGCATTCTGGGGTTTCTCTTTCTTTTCAGTTTCTGGTTGGGTATGTCTACGTAATCAACTACTTCCCAGTTGCCTTCTGGTTCCTCTGGCATTTGTGGAGGTAGTGCGGACCTGACGATGGGCACCCCGGAGTTGTCCAGGGACAGATAGGCGCGGATCGCTGCTGCTGCAGCCTCGTCATCAGGGGTGGACAAGGCTCGCGCGTTAAACGGCCCGCTCACGTCCTCGCTTGGAAGCTCCCAGATGTGATACTGTGCTGACATCTTGAAGTTCTGTAGCAAAAACATAACGAGAGGTAAAGTAGTGTCTTCAGGTTTAAATAGTTACGTGTCTCTTATACACGTAACGTACCAAATAAAATAATATGACTGACTGTAGTGGGTATTACGCTATGTTAACACTTAGCGTTTCGGCTCCATGGTGGAAAACCAAGATACTCTATTATTTAGTACAATCCTAGTAATAATGATACCAGCCTATTATTGTCCCACTGCAGCTGCAGGGCAAAGCCCTCTTATCATGCAGAGAGGGCACGAGCATTGTTCACCACGCTTGCTCAAGACGGATTGGCGATTTCAGACTTATGTTATATTAACTATAAGTCCAGGTTTCCTCCTACTATCCTACTAATATTATAAAAGTGAGTTTGTATTTTTGGATGTTTAGATGTTTGTATGTTTGTTACTCAATCACGCAAAAACAGCCGAACGAATTTGGATGAAATTTGGCACACAGATAGTTTATAACCCGGATTAACACATATAATACCTTTGGTTCCGGTAGTACGTTCCTGTGGGATAATTTCTGACGTCTACGCGGGCGAAGCCGCGGGCAAAAGCTCGTTTTGTATAATTTGTTTTGCAACCTTCGTCACGGCTGTTTTTCTTTACAGCATAAGCAGACTCAAGGGCTAAAAACATTACGGCTATTATTATAATAAAGGCAGTAACGCGCGGAAATTTTCCGATTTCCTGAGTAACGGCTACGCGCCTACGCTTTGCGTAGCACCTATTTAACACTCGTATGGTTTAATGTAGGGTGACTGTAGCTTTACCTAGGTAATGTGCATGTTAACACTTCATAGTTCTATGCGGTTTTGCGGTCCATTTATCTGAAATAGCTCCTAAATTGCCCTTTGTGTGGAACTTTATAATGATAAAAAATAATTTGACCGCGATGTTTTTCCGAATGGTTGTTCTTTATACGATGTGTCGTTCGATAGTAATTTCTGTCAGTTTAAATAAGGGAACCATTAACTTGAATGTTTACTCCGTAGCTCACATTACGAATAAGATAGGAATTCGATTAATTGGAACAATTACACTCACTTTAACAAATAGTAGGCGTTTATTTTGTTTGTTTTAATTGCCTGCAACACTTCGTTTATTTTCTTTTTTTCGTAGATATAGGTATTAGGTGCTTCGTGTAACATTATTGTTGTAATACCTAGTGAGCGTTTTATCATTATCGACCGTCCGCAAAGTATATACGGTTATCTACAAAATATTATTTTACTGGAGAGTGTTTTGAACGCACCATGGTATTTTCTTTTATTTTATGACACAAATTAGTTAAAAGGGCATTATCAAGCCAATCATTGTAATATATGTATACAGGGTGGCAGGGACATCAACGCGAAGCCCGACAGCATGGATTCAGTACATGACTCTGAACGCCCGTGCGTTGAAATTTTGCGTCAGTTATTTAAAAAAAACAGCTGTTTCATACATTTTGACCGTGTAGGTATTGCACATTTCTATGAAGCTGCGGATTAAAAAAAAAAAACCGATGAAAAATTTCAATGGTAACAGGCTTCGCGTCGATGTCCCTGACACCCTGTATGTTTTTCCAAAATATAGTACATGTCTTTATCTACTTCATATAAAAAATAAACTAAATGAGTCTACTGCCATAATACGCGGGACTTCCTGATTATTAGGTACTGGTACTTAGGCTTATTTAATTTTTAACATTACGACAGTTACATTCTTTTGTATTTTACATTGTTTATTGCTATACTAATTAAAGGTACGTAATAATTTTCCTTATGTAACGCGACGTGACTTTATTATTGTTGTTGCGCTAAAATAACCTAAGTTTAAAAACTGACGTTAAAACGGCTATGCGACTGATATATTTGTTTACAACAGGTGAACAAGCCCATTGTCCTACGTATACACGGATTAACTACTTCGTCACTTTGTGAAAAATAAGCGGTTTTTATATACGTTACTCAATATTAGTAAAAATTTACAATTAAACAGAAAAAAGTATCGTATGGTAAAACAAAGAATTCTGAGACGAATGATGTAAAAAAGTGAATTTCGTAAAAAGTGCAGTTGATTCTTCTACTTTGCTGCCGTCGATATTATATTGTAAACACCCTAAATCACCAGGTTACGTCAAGACTAGGAACTGTTAAACTCTTACAAAGGTAAACGTTTATCAGAAGTTTAAACTAAGGCTAGTGATAAATCATGTATTTGAATAAAACATCATGATATATAAGATTTCCACGTTCACCGACTCGACTTATTCAAATAAGGATGATATGAGTTTTATCATATCACTGTTCAAACGGTCGAAATCTGTCGTGAGAAAACTGAGGGCACTAGAGAAATAAATACCGACGACGCGATTACGATGACTCACAGCCAATTAAAATATTTATTTGCTTATCTTAATTTTTATTATTGAACTCTATTTATAAGTTCCCTTTCTTCAAAACGATCACATTAAAATAAAATATAAAGAACATTCAATCGCCAGACGGTCACACATGGAAGCCAGCTGTGAATAGCTTTGTTTATTTTTTTTCAAATCCTTGAAATGTGAAAATTATATCAGTTTTATTGGAAGTGTGATGTGTAAGTCTCGTGTAAAATGCGTATTTCACTAAGGTCTAATTACTTTTATAAATATGGGCAAAAATAATGGAGAAGGTATCGATTGTAAGAAAAACTATTAGTATAGGTAGTATCCTTTCTTTTTGAACGAATTTTGGCTTCTGATTGCATGTGATAGCAGAACGATCAATTCATATGAAGCCAATTAATTGAAACGGCTTTCGATCTTATAAGTGCAATTTTATGTTTGTAAGTTCCATCCAAAGAAAACTTTTCCAAATCGTAAAACACTTTTAAGACCTTGAACAAGAATTCCACAGGGAACGCTACTGGGCCCTATGCTGATTGTGTAATCTGAGCACACGCACTGCGGTTTCCCAAAGGGTGGTGGTAGAAAACGCTGATGATTATAACATTTATAACAATAAACATATTTGGCTTTGAACATCATCTAAAACTTGGTTGCAATCGGCAATATTTTTTTTTTTGTTTCAGAAATAATAATTATTTCTGCATTAGATCTAATATTTTTTGTTATGCTATGAATTTGAGAATATGGAAAACAATGGGTGCTATTAAATGAGATTGGTTCAAATATGCTATAATTATGCCATTTTGGAATTTCGGACGATGTTTAAGGAAGTTACTGATCCATGAAGCCAGAGTCTGGTAAGTCATAATTAGCATGTTTGCGGAACTTCTTGGGAGATATCGACAGTGGAGAGAATATAATAATATTGACCTACAGGTAACGTAAACTATCGTCAATTAGCGACAACCTTGATAGAGTACAATGCTTGCCCTCGCCCGCTTCCGTTTGAGGCTTATCTAGGTTCTATAATGCACTACATGCCTGTTCTCCGCACATGCTTACGACATGAGATTAATTCTCCAACTTAAATGATACAGTAGAGCACCATTTAATTAAAAAAGTACAGTTGGCGATATCAATCTTAACAGATTAACTACTTGAGTGATTGAGTGATCCTCAGCTGATGAGTGGTCTAACCACGTGCTTATTTGTGACATTTATCAAAAGTCAACATGTTTTTAAAATGTTACAACGTGAAATCTTACGGAGTAACTTGCTTAATTTATCATAGTCCAATTTAAACGTCTAGATAAACCATGACTAATTAGGCCCATAATTTACTCTAAATGAGCAAATATCTTTGGATTTCTATGACGCACGGAAGAAAGTCGGAATGAGGCGTATGTTTGACGGCCAAACAACACTGTTAAACAACACTAAGCACTACATAATGAGTTGTCTGACGCAGGCGCACATAAAATATTATCTAATAATAAAATCCAGGCTCAAGTTGTAGAGTGTTTTCGTACTAGACTGGCGTTGGTAAATCAGACGCAAGTAACTAAGTAAGCGACGCCAGTAAGCAAGTAGGTAATTAGGCGTCTACATAGGGCCCGTAGGCCGTACGCTAGCCGTAGCATCTGCTACGACGGCGCTACGTGGAAGCCACGTAGACGTTTCGTAGACGCTGCAGACGCTACATAGACAGACACTACGTAATACATAAATACTAATAGGTACCTAACGGGCATAATGCAAGCTGCATAACTGTCGTGCAAGTTGCTGCTTTATAGTGTAAGCACGCTTAAACAGTTTGAAGAAAAAGAGCCGATAAAATCTAAGTTCATCTTCTCAGACAGTCAGACACTAGCATTTGTGCGTCGAGTAAAGCCTCGAGTCGAGCGTGTCTTTTGTAACATCTATAATAATTTATGGAACGCAATAAATAAATGATTACGAAAGAGTAGATAAAAAAAACTAAAGAAAATAAGTTTATATGTCTACCGATACATTTCTATTAGTAATTTTCCAAAAAAAATAATAATTCGGAAGGTCACTCATATAACAATCAGCCTACAATGTTCGCACTGCTGGGACACAGGCCTCCTCTCTGTGAGAGGGAGTAGGCCGTAATCCACCACGCGGGCCAATGCGGGTTGGTAGATGTCACAAATGTCTTCGAATTTTTGTTTCTAAGACATGCCGGGTTTCTTTACGATCTTTTCCTTCACAGATTTGAGAGCAGTAGTAATGAAATAATTTACACATAGTTAAGCGCCTGTCAGAGCTCGAAGTTCGAACCTCGGACGCAGAATTTGGCACATCGTCTTCTTGTGTCTATAGAAAAATGTCTCACAATAATAATGACAAATTAGCATTTCTTGGCGACTGTACGGATATCATAACATACCTACTTCTCTATATTATTAGTGTAATGTACTTACAGAGAACAATCACGTGAGATGACGAGGCACTGTTGACAAATAACGAGATTACCCCTGCCTACTGTCGTTTATGTGCTTATTAGCCTATTTATATCAAGACAATGCACTATAAAATTAACTAAATGTACTCTTCCTTTTATAGAGTCTTGTAACAATGTTTAGGACCTGGTCCTTGTTATAGGTTTCTAATGATCCTTGATTATGTGGTGAGCGCGAATATGGAGCTAAGTACTTTGGAAAATTCAACACGTGCAAAGTACCTGCCACTGTGTACCTAAAGATACGTACTTACTTATGGTAAATTCATATTTATTTTATATTTGTTAAAATAATTTAGCATAAGACAGCCCGTGGTCGTGCACGCTAAGAAGATCAATGCACTGTGTACGTTTTGTATGAATGAGCAAATAATTATAACATTTAGCATTTTACGTGCTTTCGAAAGTAAGTAGGTACTTAAATATGCTATATGTTGTATAATATTAAAAAATCAAGATAGTTCGCGGAAAAGTAGACCCAAGTTCTGAAAACCACAATCGGAGGGTACAAAAGGAATCTTTCCCGGAAGTGCTGGTAATTCATTTATTCTACAACACGATTATCTTTTTATCGTATTTTTAGTAGTAAGTTTATTATTTAAAAAAAGGCAATGGAATGCCACTACCTTGGCCCAGTAATATTAGATAATACAATAAAAATATACAGGAAGTAAATCTGTGTAACTGATAAGCTATGGAAACGACGATTTTCCGTATGACACAGCTTATCAATTTTATCTCTAACTTTAAACAATGGAGGGGAAATGTGCGTGAGCATAGTATCTCGTGGAGACATACAGGCAGCGCCATCTATCAAGTTAGTCAGAAACTACGATTAGAGTGGTTTCGAAGATACTTTAAAAGAGCTACACCTTCCAGTGTAGGTATCAGTCACTTGATACCTTTACTCACCGAGTGAGGGCGTGGTAAAGGTTTTAAAAAATAGGGTCACGATCACGATCAATATTATGGTAGCCAAGTATGGGTTTTGAGTAAAATAAACCAGGGTTGAAGTTGACGATGTCGGCAAAACATGGTCGCCCGCAATTTTTCGCTTTGAGATTTTTGGGATTTTTTGGCCAAACTAATTACATATTCTGGTTTGCCACGTATCCATTCCACGTATCATAATATAATATTGATCGCTCGTAAGGCTGGTACCTACCTATGGACCGTGGAATGTATTACTTACTATCGTCGGTCGCGGCGAAGCATCGAGCGTAGCCACAATTTCGCTCTATGAGATCTTGGGTGTATGTGGATTAGGTATGTTAAAGTAGGTATACATTTGAAGGAGTTACCTACCTCACTAATGACGGTCCAAGGTCGTGTAGTTACGGTTAATGGTAATTTCTTAATGGCTATTCCACAAACTTACTGCCATCATTCGAGAATTGTGTCTTATGAATGCTCCTCAGTTCCTCTCGCGCCTATCCGTGTCCTCTGATTATAAATGTGATGATTAACTAATGTTAATTAAGACATTTCTCACCTCGGGCAGACAGTGATGCTGCAAGCAGTAGTAGTCTTGATTTCCATCGTTGTGACACCAGGTGCCGTCCGGGAAGTAAGGGTCTTTGCCAGCATCGTTGAGTTCCACGCGTGGTGCGTAGAAACCGCCTCCAGATGCACGCCGGCAGAACACTGCGCATCCCATCCACATACGAGCTGATAAAGTGAAAAACATAAGATTTGGTAGAGAAAAATAATAAATATTGGATTATTAAACAACAAAACATAAAAATGACTGACTAGGGTCATGCGGCGCCTGCAGGCCTCCTCCACGAGGGTCCAATTCAGGCAGAAGAACTGCATACTCTGCGCACTTGCGTGATGCCAGTTCACTTGGTCCTACACGGGTCTTTTTGCCGCAAACCTGTATCAAAACAAATAATCATGATTTTAACGTGTCTTTTAATGACCTCTCATTTCCGCGCGAAAGGTATCTCTTACTTAGCCTTTAACCGATTTTGGCATTAATATTTAATAAACACAAAATTTTAAGAACCTTGGTATCATCACAAAGCACAACATCATAGGACGTCCCTTGGCAAGCGTCGCTCGTTGGCTTCGTGCACACTCGTCGTCGCTCGCGGAAGCCACGGCTTCGCTCAGAACAACCAGACTGGCAGCTGGCCTCTCTCCACGGACTCCATGCGGCGGAAACGGTGTCGCCAGTGCCAGGCTTCGGTGGCGGCGTGCTTGATGTCGGCAGAGCGGCCGCAGGGACACACTCGCCTCCTTGACACCACTGCAGCATCGGTCAGTTATTTTACAGTACCGATATCAAAGTTTGAATAAAATAAGGATGTTAGAGTTCAGGTGTAATTAGCTAATGAGATCATTAAATAAATCATCAAAATCATTAAATGTACAAGTCGTGCCATTTAAATTGAGACTTGGCCGCGCCTCCCGCCGCTTTTGCTATTGCCCCGATGACGCCCCTGCGGAGACCTCATACTGCTAAAGAGCCCCAAAAATCTAGTCTACTGCGCAAGTCAAACCACGTGGTGCGTCAAGTCTCAACTTTAATGGCACGACCGGTACGTTGCAGTAATAAACAATAAACAAAAAAGTATATAAGACCAAAAAATAAAACTGATCAAAAATCTACAATTCTATATGCGCGAAACCAATAAAATCTTTATCATAGTAACCTGTACAGGAAGCAAACTTTCAAATGGCGCCCAACAGTTTACGGAATGGCGCCCAACGCTTCAGAACCCTGTTGGGCGCCATTCCGTCAACAGTGTCGTTATCTCTCTTCGTTTTTTAATTGTAATCTTTTAATGATCGTCGTATAGTTTTCATAATTCCGCATAGAACTATAAATTGGTACAAAGATCTGACCATATGCATTCCACAGGGCGTGCCGGGCAGCGCAGGCCCGGCGTAGTAGTATCCTGCGCGGTGCGGCGTGCGGCACGCCAGCTGAGCGCAGTGCTCGCCCGCCGGGCCACTGGGAGATGGCGCAGCATCGGCGTCACGCAGCAGGATCTTGCACATGAAAAATATATCATTAATCAGTTCAGAACCTAATCTTCTTTACTAAATAAAACGCAGCCCAACCCAGTGTTGATCAAGCCAAATCTTCTGATAGCCATTTTTTAAAGTGACTATCTTTACTCAATCTTAGCAAAGGAACATGTCTATATAATTTGATGATGCCCAATATTCCGTGACTCACCTCACACTGCTTCTTGGCACTCCAGATGGCGCCAGGTGCTCCACCAAATCTTTCATGCTGTAGTTCACTAGGCGCGTCTAAGTCATCAGAACCATCAAACAAGCAGGTCGCCCATCTACACACAAATGAATAAATTTTTATTTATTAATATTTTGTAAAATGATTAAATTGGTGATTCTGGCCCGTGATAAAGAATGTCAACTCAAAGCCTAGTTATGTAATAAAATATGGTTCGTTTCTATTTTCTTTCTATGATTGCACCCAAAATGTCTTCAACAGTAAACTTTGATATGAAGCAAACATGCAATGAGCATACGAATTTGATTTATGCAACATCACAAAAGTGGTGGCAGCCTGCGCAACCTTTTAGCTATTACTAAAGTAATTACGTTCAATTATTGTGTTTACGTGAATTTACGTGGACATTTCAAAATATTGTTTAAAAAAACAGGACAGGTTATCATATATTTTTTCTAGTTGGTCCAAATTCATAGATGGATCGAAAGTTAACTCAAATAGATACATGAAGTATAAAAGTGAAGAACTTTAATACTGTGCAACTGCGAAAATTGTAATAGCAGTTTAACATGATAGTGTCTCAGTTATCCATGGCGGCCTTAGTATTAAGGTAATAACAATCAGAAGATAAACTATACTGCAAATCGGCCACAACTCGAGCACTGCATGTGGACCAGGAGGCCTCGCCGTTAGTGCCTCGTGAGGGAGACATGATGTATCCGTCGCGGGCGCAGTTGTTGCCCGTGCCATCGTGGTGCATGCCCAGGCTGGAAGAATAAAGCTATACTGAATTATTGATATTCCCAAATTGAAAAAATGTAGAAGAATATCTGTAGGTTAAAAATAACGTCACAGAAATGTACCCTATTTTGTTCCCTAATTTGGTTCCTTTTGGCTTATCAGGAGTTCAGGACAAATTCTCATACTGGAACTTTACAGTTTCATGCTTCTTTTATTAAAAAATCTAAAAACAAATTAACCGTCGTTACAACACCCGCATTATAACCATTCCACATACTACTGGAACGAAATCGATTCCAAGTTAATGACCTCATAAATCTTGCTGGTTAAAGAGCGAAATCTGCTAAACAGTCTTACCAAGTTTAAAGGAGGATGGAATAATGGTTATCATTCATCACGCAGTGATGACGTTAAGCATATGACAGCGCCATAGGTAACCGGAATATCAACCAATATTCTATTAGTAGGAAAGTAAACGAGCTACGACAGACTTGTGTCCAATCTCGTGCGCGAGGATATAAACGGAGGTGAAGCCAGCAGAAGGGTAGGGGCGGCCGAGGAGGTCAGATGTGCCGAACTCCGAGACCACGCACGCGTGCGCCGGCAAGCACACGCCGCCCACCGGCGCCAGCCCCATCGTCACCCCGTTCCGACGACCGCCTTCCTCCGAGTAGAAGTCCAACCTGGAATAAGAAAAGAAGCCGCTTTATCTTTAGACGTCATGTCTTGGTGCAATACTGAGTATATAATCATAATCCTTATTTATCTCTAAATCATAATACAGGCCCTGATTAATAAAATGCTCAATCTTGAATAGAGAAAGATGTCTCAGGTAGGAATGTCCTAACTTTCAGATCACTACGTATATGTATAAACTATAGCCTTCTTCACCATATCTGTCCGGATTTCCGGAGAGAGCGACCCTGTCTAAATTTATTTCCTTTCTAAGCTCTCTGACTGTTGATTGAGGCGATAGTGACAAAATAACCCAACTAATGCCAACAACCCCAACAAAATCTGACAAGAGTTGATTGACCCAACGGAATCTGTTGGCTTAAAACCGTACCAACAACGATAAATTAGCTTTTTGAAGTGGTATTGTACAATATTTAAAGTATTCATTTTCTTGCGAAGAGTGAATCACCAAGCATTTTGCAAAATATCAGTGGATCGTGTCCGAAACCACAAACCAAACCAAACCGCAAGAAATTTTAAATCACGAGTTCATATTTGCACGTTTTCAGTGATGCATGCATGTTTGATTTACATTTAAATATACAATAGCAGACTCATCAGTTTTTACTGCAGCATGGTATGGTAAGTAGGCTAACGGTTTTAATAATTAGGTCAAACACTTCTGCATTGTCTTTAAAATGTTTGAAATTAAAACACTCATTATACCTTTAAACAGAATCCAAATTTCCAACTCACTCAGCTACAAGTTTTTGTCTATAGTTACCCCGAAAGCAGCAATGCCATGTCCCAATGCTGAGGATCGTCATCATCGTCTACATTCAGTGATCGCTGGTACGCACAGAAGGAGTCCAGTAGGAGTCCTCGCTCCGCGTGCGCGGGTAGAGACGATGGCTGCGACCGAAGCAACGTCAAACGCACAAGAGACAGCTGGATGTGAGTGCCCAGAGATGAATGCTGGTAAAGAGCTTGCACCTGGAACACGGAGAAAACATTTGACAGTAGCTATATGTTTTAGGTGTTTTTAAGGAACACATATAATTTCAAATTATGACCACAAAATATTTAACACGAACCAAATAAACTAACGGAACTTACACCGTTTATGTACGCCAACAGCATATCACGTAATTCCGACTCACTATAGTTGAGGTAAGGATAGAAAATTTTGTAGGCAGCTTCGTCAAGGAACAAGGCTATCTCGATGGTATAGTTGGGCGGTCCAGGCTTGTGGCGTGGGGGATAGGCGCGAGGCCTGCGCACGCGCGGGCGCAGCAGACGCGCGTCGTCGCCGGGTGGCGTGGGCGGCGGAGCGCGACGTATCACGTGCGCTGTTCGACCGCTGCCGTTTTCCGCCCGCCCACTGCCCAGAGGTAAGGGTCGCACTTCGTAGGTGGAATTGTCCACAACAATCAAACCGTGCTGAAAACAAGAAACGAAAGATTTATTTAATCACCTATCCGATCCACTGGGTGTAATGTAATCACAATTATTCAGATTATTTTCTATCAAGGTTTTTTGAGTATTTTTGAAAAAGACAAAATGTTTTTTTCTTTTTTAAATAATCTAATTAAGTTCCTGACTATGATCAAAAAGAAAATATTTTTCAATAGATTCTGGATTCGAACTGATATCCCTCAGGGTACCTACCTATTATGATTGCCTTGCTCTATTCATCTTTTGATGGGTTTACGGTTACAGAAATCAAAATTAGAAGCACAGAGCCCAGTTAATACAAATGCAATTTTTTGTTGTAATATCAAGAAAAGTTCAACTATTCAATACAAATATCTGTACTTACAAGAGCGTGATCCCTGCAGGCCGAGAACGCCGCGACTGCGTTAGGTCCGGAGTGCTGGAAATGGCAAGAGGGATCCACGGCCGACAGCGTGGCCTCCTGACCCTGGTCGGACCATACCCGAAACTCAGGCGAAAGCAGACGACGATTTGGTACCAACTGTAGCTCAAAATTTCTAAAAATAAATTAAGCTTAGATACATACATAGATATTGTTTTTGGAAAACCCCGATTTAGAACTCATCACTTAGTCATGACTCTAATGTTTCAATGCATTTACATACGCTTTCTCCCAAACGACAAGATTGATTGATCGCTCGAACAAATCTAACACACTTAAAACAATAAGGCTATCTCAAGGTCAGTCAGTTAGCTCATTCAATAAAACCAGTTTTTCTTCAATAGGCGTCTCATTCAACGAGCACGTTTCGCGTAGTCGCGCAGAAATGTAACCTTGTAAAATAAAATCAATGTACTTAAGTATATTATAGAGTTAGCCTGAATATTTTCTCCAGCAAGGAAAAAGAAAAGTCTTGTTGTCAGTAACTGTTGCAGGCTTTTCCTTCAACTTTCTGCGTAACACACTTAAAAGATCACGTAGTACCTTCCAAACGCGTCGAAGCTGTAGGGCAGCGGGACGTCATCTGTAGGTTTGTCGGAGGCGAGCTGAGCCTCTCGCGGCAATAATGCTGGCAGGTACACGACCTGGATGTCCGGGTTGTCTTGTACGCGCTCCGCATTCGTCCACCACCCGTGCAGCGGGAATAAATTCTGAAACAGACATTAAAAATATACAATACTTTGACAATACCTGTTTGATTTAAAAGAGTGTCCGTGGAGTTTCTTGCCCGTTCTTCTCCATAGGTTCCTACTACGCTTTGGAATAGGCAATAGCTTCATCTTTCTGACCGACCGACACCTTGATAATTTTATAGTAATTGGTTTATCTACTATAACTACATAATAAAAATTAAAAGCTGTTCGTTGGTAAGTGCATACTTCAGAACGGCTGGACCGATTTGGCAATTATTGTTTTAAAATGTTCGTAGTCCCAATCAAATTTTTACGGAAAGAAAAATTTGAAAAGTGACCGGGAAAATAGGAAAACTGAAAGTGCATTTTCTATGGGAATGTTGTATGAATTATTGAAATCCATCCTGGCAACTGGTAACTTCTTGTTGCTCGGCATGCGCTACAAAATAATAGACCATGCCCAATGCCGACACGAGAAAAGGATCACGCCACCGTCACAGACGAAAAACAACGATATTATTGTTTTCTCGTAGCACGTCACTACGCCACCATAGGCTACGAAATTAATAGTAATTTAGAATCTAGTCTAGTAATAACTTTACTGTGAATTTCTGGTGGTTGAATATACCTACGTATGATGATACCTCTTGCATTGCTTGTATGTAAACATTAACCGGTGTGACACGGTTGTGCTTCCTTGTAAAAAGGTCGCCTGCAATCCGTGCTACGTAGCAAGTGTAGGCATGTTGTGTATGTGCTAAATAAATACTACAGTCAGCGACCCTCGACATTCTTTCTCGCGTCGTCTGCATTTTTTATGGAAGGTACATTTCTCCGATTTGTTCCTGGGAAAACCAGTCATGCTTGTTGTGCATGTTGATCTCAAAATTTCGTTTAAATTTTGAAATATTCTGTGCTGTGTAGGTACCTAACATGTTAGATTATTAGAACGGTAAAAGGTTTTTTCACTCAGTAAGAATCCTACGTAATGGATTTCATCGCAATATCCTTTTGACTTTATTACTATAGAAAAAAACAAAAAACGCATAATATCCATCACGTTAGAAAGTATAGCTTTTGTTTTTATTTAATTCTAGATTTACATTATTGCATTTGACATATCGCGTAAAGTACCTAAGCTACCACTATACTGAGGTAGATAATGTAATTTTCCTAACACCAAAACAGACTATCAGATAAATTCCATAATTGGTTGTTGAAACAATCTACAGTACCATTGCTACTAGAATTCTAATTATTTATAAATATAATGTAACCTGGATAAGTGGGATCTCAAGGGACCTCGGATTAATTATTAATCAGTTAGAGGCTTTTCATTTACCCAGTTTCCCATATAGGTTTAAATGACAGATGTCTTATTTACATAGGCCTCCGCTAAGACATGTCAAAATGTACCCTTTTTCATAAAGAGGTGAAAATGTTCATAAAAAAAATATGTCACGACCTGTCCAGACCAATATTCTTAAATTATTATTAGTTGTCTTATTACTTATACATGCTACAAAGCTCCAATTATAAGTAGAGGTCAAGATTGAAAAAAAAATAACAAATGCATTCAGCTATAAAGGTTTAATTATTCCCAATAACAGAGGTATTTCAATGCAAAAGTTTAGGGAACTATCAGTATTAGAGGTTTCTTACATATCCAGGGCCCACTTAACCAGGTTACACTGAATATTTTCTATATCGTTGTCAAGTGTAGAATAACATTATGCCTCATTAAACAAGCTTTTCACGTGACGGAAGCTTACGAAAACGTCTGAAATGCTTGAAAGCTCACATCAGCACTTTGCTTATAAGACCACATTATTACCTATAGAATCCCATCTCCTCCCGTAACTATTGAGAGAGAGAAGTTAATTATATATATATACAAAGTGGAGACGACAATACAACAAAAAATTAAACGGCGTGTCCATAATAACGTTCCCATTCTGTATACAAAAATTCAGTTGAATATATTCAATAGTTTAGTCATTATAGCTCGGCAAAATCCATAGTCGGCTCGGGCTATTCCGTTTATCCACCCCAAAAATCCACCCTAAGTTGGATTCTGAAATGTATGCCCGAGAATTCACCCAAGACCTAGTTGGATAAACGGAATGGATCCGGCGGCATACATTACATTCAAACTCTTTTTTTTTCGAAGCTAGGATTTATTTGACAGTTCCTAAATACTCTTATGCATTAGTAGTCAGTATTTTAATTTTTTGTTGTTTGGTAGTCTCCACATTGTACCTATATATACTCAAAAATATACAAATTATATACCAATGGAAAAATGAGCAACATACAAACTACCCCAGGCGCTCAGGATGGATCGTTCACTCGCATGAGTAAACGGGCCGGACCCTGTCGCCACCCGCCCATGCTCTGACGAGGTTCACTTTAACCGGCTTGTGAATAATGAATAAATAAATAAAACGTGAATTCAATACATAAACAGTTAGAGTGATTCAACCATGATAATTAACCATTACTGTTACTGCGACGATCGACAACAACCTGTTACCATGCTTATGCAATAGATCGGTCATAAACACAGCGTTAAGCCTACATTATGTGATTATGTAGTATAACATAACTTATGTAATAGCCAATCTATAGCTTTATGTATCACAAATTATTGGTTAAGCTTTAAGTGAACGTGTTCTGAAATTGCATTTTGCTCACCTGCGCTGTTTCCGAGAGGGTAATAGTTAATGTCTGTCGCGTAGACCGATCGATTTTTGGATGCGAATATTCTATACGCGTCGAGAACCCTTCGCAGCTCGGAGAGCACGATGAACTGTCTGATGTCTTTCGATCAGGTTAATTTGCCAAGAAAAGTTCATTTATAAATTCATCTGCCGAAGATAGGCAACCGTGTATCTGTATAAGTCTACCTACTAAATGCTGCGAAAGATATAGAATAAGGCTCTACGTGATTTGCGTAGCAATTATTTTGAAAAAATGTGACAGTGCTAATGTTATATAAATACTTACCTACGATTTAAAAGTGAAACCCTATAATCAACTAAATTAATGTCAGCCATTGTGACAAAATGCAATGCCTAACAATAAGCCAGACTATAACTAGGTGCCGCCCACCGGAATGGCTTATAGAGCTATCATTCATTGAAGATTACTCAGCTTCCGGATTATTTAGAGAGTATAATAATATATTACAACAATACAATCAATTTGGGTATCAGGAACATCGAAATAATCCGAACTACTGAACAAGGCGGTGATAAATGCGGTAAAGAAGTAGGTCGAGGAGGCAAGGAGCATGCGACTGTCTGGTGGGCGCGCGCTCCATTGTCACGAGCATGTCGCCGGCTCCACGCTCTCACACTACTTTTATTGCTCTCATTAATGACTAGACCACATTTTCATTAGCCTCGTTAAGTAATCGCAATTATAATACGCCACAAAACAGGCCTTGTTTAGACGTCTGTCGCGGACACCAGTGAAGATATTCATCTAAGTATTTCAAGTTCACTAACTCACGTTACGTTATGGTTGATCGGTTTCACGGTTCTCGTTTTCAATACAATGCATGTTAATCCGTCAGTTAACACCAACTGGGTCAACGATCTCTTCTAATTCTCTTGTTGACACTTACCGCCCGCGGCTGAAAAGTACTGTAGGCATATATTATAATGTCATTAGACATTTTATTTGATCATCAAAAGAAAAGGCAACCACGTGTCTAACACTTATCAAACAAGTTCCTGGTTCCTGACGTTACCAGGAACACATTTGTGTAAAAGTCAAGACAAGATAAGTTATCGGCGAAAAGCTTTTGTTAAGTATTTGCTGGTCTGGTTTCATTGTTTTCACAATTCCAATGATTGATGATAGCGGCCGAACAAGCGACTGACTCAATGAAACTGTAAGTTGTTACTGTAGTTTATTGTTATACCTATACATGTGTAGTGAGTTTTAGCATGTCAGTCAAACTGATGGAGAACAGCGAAACCGAAATCAAGTCCACATGAGTCAGCTAAGTGTAGGCTCGATATTAGCGGATGCGAGTGAAGTAAAGGGGAAAGTAAAACTATTTGTTTTTCCTTTTCTTCTACGCGAGACAATGCGCCTTCCGATGAACTATTAGCGGCTTTGAATAAGACGCAGGGTATAATGGAGCGGTAATTACTTTAATTTTGGCATTCAATAGTGAGTGTTACGTCGGTATGTGCAATGATGAAAGTTACTGGTATCGATCTCAATTACACGGAGGCTGCGAGCACGTCGCGTCGCCGGGCCACAATAAAGACACGCTATGATTCATCGAGAGCGATTGAAAAACTCTACTTGACGTTAGCGTTGTGTAACTTTGTACGTGATCCAGTACGCGAAACACCTGCATTTTTATTACGTAATATAATTGTCAAAATAAAATCGTATCGTAAGGCGTCGTTAATGTACCATAATTTGGTGAAAGTTTTAATAGTTTCGGAAAATGTGCATTGTAGGTAACCCGTTACTGTCGTCTCGTTACATAACCGAGGGCTGAAAAGTAGCGTAAGAACTATCTATCAGCGCAGGCAAAGTTCCACACAGAGACATACTACTCACAAAAGATAGTGAAATCGTGTGCTCAGCCTCAGTTGTTATTTTACAAACTAAAAGCTGTTTTAGAGATCTATTCGTCCACTTGGACAAGCTATTAAATGTCAATACAAATAAAGATGCCATACATGGCCTATCTACTTCTATATTTTCAGAAGAAAGTACGTAACCCGAATCGTGATGAATACGCATAATATTTTAAAACAAAATCCCGTATCGTGTAACGGAATATGGAGTTCCTGCTGTCATATCATGAAGAATTGTACTCCATTAATCAATTTGAGATTCATTCAGCCCTTGCCGCCTTCGCACGTTCCTATAAATCAAGACCGTGTGCCGAGCCCCGACGAATATTAATATTGCGAATTTTCCCTCGTGTATATAATATATCTTCGAGGTAAGGGTTGCTAAGATCAGATTTACGTAGGTAGTGCTAAACCATATTGTTATTATATCCTACCGTGGGTTACCCTTTAGTGCTGTTTGAGAAAATCTTATTTGCAGCCTGATATTGATATAATAGGCTCGATCGTTCCTTATTAAGATGGACCTTCATTATATGCCTCACTATATATTATGTATATGTACATACCTACGTAGGTTCTCGTAACCTTCACAAACCCTTTCGGGATAACAAGCGTAGGGGTGTAGGTTGACTATCTGCGTAGCAAGGGCCAAATAAACATAAGCTTAAATATTATTCCCTAAATAAATTTTCTACGAAAGCTATCTCACTGTAATTTCTAAGCGTTTTTTTTCGCCTAATCCAGTCTGATGAACTGTAGTTTCAACGAGTTCATGTAAAATCTTTAAATTACTGTTAACAAAGGGGAAAATAATTGAGCTCGCCTTTTTTCGTGAAAATATTTACTATTTGTAATATGAAATAAGACCATACAATATATGTAATAAAAACCCTGTCCGATCCAAAAAGGGCACATAGGTGTTGCAATAACAATACCAAAGTTTCTTTCCCGCTTTTCTTCATGTAAAACGACCAAGTGGAACCGTGTACTTAAATGACGTTTCATAATTAAATGAAATGAAATAAAATACATTGAACTTGAAAAAATAAAATTGATGCACACACAAATGTTGTTTTTTTTTTAAGTTACTTAATTTTTTGTAGGTTTTTGGTCTATGAAAATTAAATGAATAGAATTATATCGAGATACCTAACACCCTCACTTAACGAACAGGGTTTTTCCTAACATATTGTATGTGTTTACTATTATTCTAGTAATTCTAATAAAAGATCATTTGACCCTGAGTAAATATACACGGACAACATACTAGAAGCGGTAATAGGAAGAGCTAACAAAAGCGTGTCAAGCACGCTGTACATAGTAGGACAGTTATTACACGCCGCACACAACTTTTGTGTATTTCCAAAACTTATTATCATACACTGCTCGTAATCATCGTTGAAAGTGACCACTGGGAGCAATTTGTCTAATTTTCTCACGTTTCCAATCCTTGTATTCAAAAATTGCAAAGAAAAGAAAAGAAGGAGAGAGAGAGATATGATGAGAGATGATGAGATATTTTTTAGATTTTTTCATGAGAATACTCACTATAGTAGAGTAGGTTTTATTTTCTCTACGAGTCTAGATGAAATGAATAATAATGAATATTGTATAAGTACCTATAAAGGTATACATGTGTTATTAAAAGCTATTTAGTCCTTGGTTAAAATATTTCTACCAATACAACGAATGTTTTTCAAGGAAAATTGCTTGGAAAACTCAATGAGTAGGTATAATACAAACCGCTGATCGCTGAACCACAAAATGTAGATAAGATGATTATACATTTAAAACATAAAGTAAACATAGGTACACTTTAATGTTTTGTATTACCCTCACACTTTTCGGAATTGTACTCAAAAGGCAAACTAAGAAATAAAATATAAAACAATATGCCTGATTGTTGGCTGAAGGGTGATGTGCCCTTACGATTATTTGATGTTATGGTCTATTAGGTAATTAGTTTAAAGGAGGGCTGTTTAAGCCTTGTTTGGTAAGTTTTTATTAGTTTGAATTATGCCTAAATAAAATATATACACTAGGTATACGTATCTAGAATACGTGTAATTTTTGGTGACACGACATACGTGGTTCGTTATAAAATTAATGTATTTAAGGTATTAACATAAAGTAGGATCTAGCTACATTCTCCTTTTAGGAATATACTCTTTTCAAATCGGAGCGCACGCGTCGTATTAAAAAAATACAAATTTACCTTAATGCAATAAAAATATTCGAGGTTGAATTTGAATTTTTAAACAGAAATTGGCCTATTAAATAAAATTTTGTGCACACTAAATATTTTGAACATTTGTGGATATAGAACTGGGAACAGGCTACCAGCATCCATATAATAAATAATAAAGATAATCCAAACACACATAAGGTACCTAGTGTAATAAATCAATAAATAAGATATGAACGCGCCGCCCGCCCTCGCTGCGAGCTTACTCACGGGAAACCGCGCAGGCGCACCGCCGCGGACCACGCACAGCAGCGCTACTAACACTATGTCACTTCTTAAGGCCATGACTGCCTCACATTGCTGTCCAGCAACAACACGATAAGTTACTTCTTCACACTCGGCACACTGCTTATAAACGCCAATTCGGAAGTGACATGCAGGTGCTTTGAATATCTGAGGCACGCGCGATGCACCGTGCGACGAGAGGGACCGACCGTCGTTGCGCGCGATTAGAACGCGTACACTTATGAGGCGCCAGCTACCGAATAAGCATTGCGAGCCCCCGAATGAAGTGAACACCTTTCGCACCTCCAAGAGAAAGTCGAAGGAAAGTGCAGATTTTGGCTGTCAAGGCACCGCCCACACGCGTCCCCTGAGGAGCATTGTCGCGAGTCATCCATCACTCGAGCTCGCCGGCAGTCAGTGGCTTCCGCTAATCAAAACAAATGAACAATATCGAGTGAGGGACGCGGCCAGTCGGTCGCGCTCGCCGCCGCCACGCGCGGTCCTGAGCCACTAAACTATGACATAAATAATGTAATTCTTAAAAAAACATAAATATTTGTCAAACTCATTATACTTCATTCTACGTAAACCGAGCAATCTATGACTACCTCGCAGCAAAAGAATCCTATATTTTGCTCATTATTTTTCCTTAATTTGTAATATATTTAATTCGTAAGTTCGTAGGACCCGTCCTTTTAAGCTACATAACTCAAGTTCTCTTATCATGCTTTCGCTGATATGCAGAAGACAGCCCGCATTCTCTGTATCAGAAAAGGGTCGACTGAGTCATGAAATTATTGATCGACGTGTGAGTTCATTCATATATGTTGCCTACCTATTTATGTTAAGAAGTTTTAGGTTTAATATACATATCATAACATCATGTTTTGGCAGAGTTTGGTTTCCGGTTCGGCTAGGCAGAAGTGTAATCTGCGTTTGCAATTAATTTGCAAAACCTGTAAACAAACACGACTTTTAGGAAAAACAACTGTAATGCCTACACATAAGGTTCAGTTTGTGCTACAACTTCATATGTTTTATAACTTTTTCAACAGTACTAATCGGTCTAAAATGAACTTTATTTACACTTTCAGAAAGTTGATGTTTAGGTACCTATAGTTCACCAATATTTCGCCAGTTATGATTAAATCCCATGTTATAGGGGGCGAGCCTAATTAGGTTTTATTTTTAATTATTTAATTTGTTCCTTTTAAACAAAAGTTGCAACGTAAAATAAATGAGCAGGGGTAGTTTATTAATCGATTATTATGTAACCTCCTGAAACCGTTAAGAACTCTAAATTGACCATTCTTTGGGGTTGTCACAACACAATCCCAAAGATAGCCTGTACAACGAAGGAGTAGTATCAAGCAGCTGTAACCAAGTCCCAACACGGGAGATTTCGCAATGGGGTTCATCAAGCGTAGCTCTCGTCGCCGCGTAAACGCTATTTATACGCAACTCAGACGACGCGTAGCGCGTAGAGCTTCGTAGAGGACGCGTAGACGCATTAACGCCTTATTTCTTTCACTAAATAAAATTATGTCTAGCTTTAAACACTCCAAATCTTTTCCAGCATACAGACCATGTTGGAGTGGAACTTTGGAACCGCACTTTGTCGGCCAACACAGTGAAGTTAAGATGTAGTCTGCTACACAGACTGTTATGTATAATTATTTATGCTTAAAACCATAGTTGTAATATAGAACGCAACAACAAACGCAAGGAGTGCAATGGTGACCAGACGGGACGCCCGCGCCGATGCTTCTGCACCAGAGACAAAAATACACACCAATAAAATACGTTAACAATATCTATAGGTACTTACCATTTTAAGGTAAAGTTTATATTGCTTGAGAAACGACATGGAGCAACAAAAAAATTGTTCGACACGAAAAACCCACCTACTGAAAATTGTAAAAATTGGGTTTTCAAAGTTCTTAGAAGTTGGTCAACAGCGATCCTTCCCGCAAAAGATGGGTCTTCCCTTAACAATTTGCATTGCCGTTCACCGCGGCTAAATACAACAATACTGACTTATAAAAGCAATCAATAATATCTTTTGTAAAGTTCCGTTATCTTTTGAAGAAAAGGTTTTGCTGTAATCAGGAATAGGCACGGTCTCTTGTTCACAACAAAAGGTACATTTCGTTGTAATGTTTTGTTCGCCGTAGCTTCTCCAAAAGGTTGTTAATTGAATGTGTAGATACTGTCTTATTGATCACTGGAACAACAAGAGTACCTAACAAGCTTGAATTCATGAATACTCATTAGTTCAATACTTAGTAGCATCAGCCTATAATTATTCCCACTGCTAGCACACAGGCCTCTGTGAGAGGAAGTGGGCCGTAATCCACCACGCAGTCCCAGTGCGGGCTGGTAGATATCACATGTCTTTGAATTTTAAGTTCTAGGACATGCCGGTTTCCTCACGATGTATTCAAATTCAAATTCAAAAGTCATTTATTCAAACTAGGCTAAGAATCAGCACTTTTCGAACATCAAAATTACGTAAGACAGTCCTCCAAAACGCCCACCCTTCACCACTTCCTAGTGCTTTCGCTGGGAAGAAGAAGTGGCGCAACAAACTCCCCAGCAGCACAGCAGCTGTCTGATGTTTTCCTTGATCCATTTTAAAAGCGGTGGTGATGAAATAATTTACAACGTAACGCGCCTGTCGGCGACCTACAACTCGTAAGTCGCTGCCGTTACAACTGGGCCACCTCTACTGTCTTTGTAGGTATTATTATATTTAATAGGTACAAAACATGCGTATTCATTTATTAGTGCGTCACCATCACCATTACCTAGACCTACCATGCACGGTTTGTTCGTGCTCTGTCGCCAGGCCTAGACTTCAAGTCAAAGCTCCTACGACATTTAGATACACACATGCTCTGCCCTCTGCATGTAGGTGTTATAATTTGGAAAGTAATACTTGATATTAGCACGCACCAAATTCAGATTGATAAAAACCATCAGAGAATCAAACAGTTTTAGAAGTGCAGATTAGATAAAAAGAGGTTGATTTGTCAAGGAGCCTTCTCTTGTTAGCAAGGGCGCCGATTTAATAAAAATATTGAGGGTTCTATGATAGTGAAAAAATATCTATCCATCTATACAATGTGTTACAAAAACCCTGTCCGTTCCGAAAAGGGCACACCTACTACTACCTACTGCAATAACATTATCAAAAAGTAATAAAAAAACCTTATTATTATTGAAAATAAAAAAGTCATCACTATTTAAAACCACGTTTTTATTACCAAAATAATCCCAATTTCATTAAAAATGTATAATTTTTGACAGGGGTCATAACAGTCATAAGTTATGACTTGTAGACACCCGCTAAACGATAGCACTCTGATAATAAAAAAAAAATGGCGAATTTTTTTTCTTTTTCCAGTAAATCACCACATAAATAGACTCTCAGTATGATTCTCAAGGACAGGGTTTTTGTTACCGTGCATTAGTCTCGCAAAAACTCCAAAATAGCTCGACCGATTTTGATGAAACTTTGGTAAATTGTTGTGTGCGTGCTGGAGAAAGTATTATAGCACCCCGCCCGCCTCGGATAGGTTGGATGCTCTTTTGGCAATTCATGGTGGGTACCTATATATGAATGGTGAAAATGGCCTTAGCTAAATATGGTTGAAAATTATTTAAAATACCTAGGTATAGGTACTTACACACAAAACAACAAAACACAAAAAATATTCTACAAATAGATTTTATCTACCTATTTTTAACCGACTTCCAAAAAAGAGGAGGTTCTTTGTTTGTAACGTACCTATGTATGTTTTTTTTTAAATCTATGTCCACCGATTTCTCTGTCAATTGTGGACCGATTCTGAAAATTCTTCACCGACTTCCGAAATTAATGTAATTTTTCACGTTATAGTGTTTTTTGGAAATCGTTTTTTTTTTTTTTTGTAAAAGTTGTTACCACTTTAGTACAGCGCCCTAATTGCGTAATACACGACCAATCCCAATCTGTTTCATTGTGACAGTTCAACAATATGGGTTGCGTTATTTACATTGTTGAGCACACAAATTCGAACATAAATGAAGATTAGCAATATCCCTCAAAATGATTTAGATTGTGATTGATCGTGTGTTACGTAGTGTTGGGATTTTATCCGGATAAATACTCAAAACGGATAAATACTCATAAATATCCGTTTTTACTCGAGTATTTATCCAAAACAGCGGATAAATACTATCTACAGTTTTCGTTACGTTATGAACCGTAAATTTTGCAATTTTACGAAGAAAAGGACTAAAATAAATGACAATCTGAAAATATACATTTGTACCGTACTTTATTAATCACTTTAACCATAGCAAAAAGCCTATAATAACAATGATTTCATGAATATTTTCATCAATCACTCTCAAAGTTAGATAAAATTATACCTTCTTTTCGTGCGGTTAGTGTCTAAACTGGTGTTAGAGATAAAAAGCCGCCCATGGGCCTCTAACTTGGTTTCACATGCCATTGGTTGCGGCCAGCCCGCCGGTTGAACGCGTTTAAAAGGGTCATGGCCATCTGTATGGTCCGGGGATACCGTACGGTCTCCGGTGAGGCGGTGACCCTTCTTGCCGGATTGCCACCATGGGATCTGGAGGCGAAAGTCCTCGCGAGTGGCGCGAGGTGGTAAAACTCCGCTGCTGCGAGAAATTACGGCATAGCGGACAGAGGTCCGGTGGGATCTCATGGCGTCATGGAGAGTGCGATTGTCACAACCCAGTGCTGGGCATGCCACGATTGTGGCGATAAGTCCCCTCTTTGAGGAGTGGCTTGAGAGGCGCCACGGCATCCTCACCTTCCGCCTGACGCAAACTTCCTCACCGGACACGGTTGTTTCGGGAGGTTCTTGTTTTGCATAAGGCAGGATAAACACTCGGGTGTCACCACTGTGTGGATCGCCCGGAGGACACGGTGGAGCATGCGGTGGAGGACTGCCCGGCTTGGGCGGAGCACCGCCCAGTCCTCGCGGAGGCGATCGGCGGCAGTGACCTTTCGCGTCGGGCCCTGGTCCAGGCCATGGTACGGAGCGAGAGGGCATGGCAAGCCGTCACCTCCTTTTGCGAAGCAGTAATGCTCGCGGAGAAGGAGGCGGAGTGCGTCAGGGAGAGGCAAATTTCACGCCCTCATGCTCCTAGCCGCCGCAGACGCCCTGGGCGTCGGGAATCGGTAGCCGATTTCCAGCCACCGTAGGCGCGGGCATGCGGACGGAGAGCAATGGGTAGCTCGCCGTTCGATAAGGACCAGGCCCGGGTCAACGGCGCGTTGTGTTCCACGCGTGCTTCAAAGAGATGTCAGCAAAATTGACGAGGTCCGCTAGGGCCGATGCCTGCCGGGGTTGCGGGAAAGTCCTAAAGAGAGACCGTGGCCTCTGGCAACGTACAGGCAACTGAAGGAACACGGGTGGATTTTAGTCAGTAAGAGTCTGACACGCCCTTCCGCTTCGCCCAGAGCGGGAGAAGTTATTCGATGATTTCCCAACCAAAAACAAAAAAAAAGGCATGCCGGTTTCCTCACGATGTTTTCCTTCACGGTTTTTGAAGCAAGTGATAAATACAATACGCACATGAATCCAATAAGTCAGAGCTGCGTGCCTTTTTTTTTGGTTGGGAAATTGACGAATAACTTCTCCCGCTCGGAGCGGAGTGGGAGTGTCAGACTCTTACTGACTGTATAAAACCCACCCGTGTTCTTTCAGTTGCCTGTATGTTGCCAGGGGCCACGGTATCCCTTTCAGACTTTCCCGCGACCCCGGTAGGCATCGGCTCTAGCGGACCAAGTCAGTTGACAACTCTTAGAGGAACACAACACGCCGTTGACCTGGGCCTGGTCCTTATCGGATGGCCAGCTACCAATTGCACACTGTCCGTAGGCCCGCGCTTACGGTGGTCGGGAATCGGCCTAGGATTCCCGACGCCCAGGGCGTCTCCTGCGGCGGCTAGGGCCGTGAGGTCGCGAAATTTGCCTCTCCCTCACACGTTCCGCCTCCTCCCTCGCGAGCATTACTGCTTTCTAGAAGGAGGCGACGGCTTCCCATGCCCTCTCGCTCCGTACCATGGTCTGGACCAGGGCTGGACGCGAGAGATCACCACCGCCGATCGCCTCCACGAGGACACGGCAGTGCTCCGCCCAAGCCGGGCAGACCTCCACTGTATGCTCCACCATGTACTGCGGGCGATCCACACAATGGTGACACCCGGGCGTTTCTTCCCGCCTTATCCGGAACAGGAACCTCCCGAAACAACCGTGTCCGGTGAGGACCTACGTCAGGCGGAAGGTGAAGACGCCGTGGCGCCTCTCTAGCCACTCCTCAAACAGGGGACTTATCGCCGCAATTGTGGCGTGCCCAGCACAAGGTTGCGACAATCGCACTCGCGGCAGCGGAGGTACGCCCTGGCGTTTCGCCTCCTTGCGCCACTCCCGAATGTGCGCGAGGACTTTTGCCTCCTAGATCCCATTAGACCAGACTATTTTTAAACGAGATTCAAAAGGAGTGGAATTAGTTCATGACAACAAATTTTATTCCCACCAATTCTTTGACTTCAGGTGAAAAAACAGTACTTTATCTTTTTTTAGTTTTGCTTATATCTCGAAAATGGTGCGTCCTATCGCAAAAATAATGAAAATTTCGACCCCCTTTATGGAACCCTTAAACCCCTATAACTCAACATGTTGGTAATAATTTTTCATGATTTCCATACAAAAAGTGAAAAATTCCATATAAAAAACACGTCGTGGCTGGCCCCTGTACGCCTCCGGCTCTATTGTAGGCTACGGCAAATAATGTAGTATTTTGGAAGGCCCAAACAGCAATACTAAACATATTTTTTTTTTTTAATAACCATCGTAAGCGCAAAAAATATATTTTCATCCCACCATCTCGGAAAGAGTATTTTTAATCTTCAATATCTGAGTGGAAAAGCCGTTTTTATTCGCTAGAGGATAAAGTAAATTGAATTTAGAACATCGTGTGCACTAAGTTTGTGAATTAAAAAAAACATTAAACCTATTTACTGCTACCTCTATGGTGCCGAATATATCATACAACTTTTTTTTAATTTTTTTAAAAACTCAGACTCGGAACCTTCTTGGTGTTCTTTTTTCAATTTGCTTTGTACGCGGTTCTTTACGCGGCATTTTTTCACGTCATTGTTAAACCTTTTATTAAAAACAAGAAACTTGAAAACAAGTGAAAAAACTAAAATGAGTGATTCTAGCGACGAGGAAGTTTGCTTGACGCCAACAGAATTGACTGAAACTGTTAATAATGCGCAAATGAGCTTTCTCCCTCAACAATCACGCGAGAAGTATTTAAAACAGTACGATATGTTCAACACGTGGCGACTAGCAAAAGGAGCCAAAACTTTCTCAGAAAACGTTTTGCTGGCATATTTTATAGAATTATCCGAGAACAAGAAAGCAAGCACTCTATGGAGTACGTATTCGATGCTAAAAGCAACAATAAAGATGAAAAAAGACAAACATATCGATACCTATCCTAAATTAGTGGCATTTTTAAAAAGAGCCTCATCTGGTCATCAACCAAAAAAATCGAAGGTTTTCACAGTATCTGATATTGAAAAGTTTCTTAACGAAGCACCCGATTCCGTATATTTGGCGGCAAAAGTAAGTCAGTTGCACATTCAGTATCTACTTAAGTATATTAATCTCAATTAAATAGTATACTTAGTAGATGTTGATAGGCATAATTATGCGTTCATATCAATTTTATTCATTTATCTACTACAATACTCTTTACGTTACAGGTTGTTCTTATTATTGGAATAAACGGAGCATGTCGAACTAATGAACTAACACAACTTAATGTCAAAAACATTGAGAAACGTTCAGATGACTTACTATTAATTAATTTACCTAATACAAAGACAAAAAGAGACCGCAACTTCGTCATTCGCAAGGAATACGTAACGATTGTTGAGAAATATCAAGCCTTACGCCCGCCTAACACTCCAATCAATCGATTTTTTCTACAGTATCGCAATGGAAAGTGTGTTAGACAGCCTATGGGTACTAATAAAATTGGCAGTATCCCACGAGAAATAGCAACATTTCTTGAACTTCCAGAACCCCTGTTGTACACGGGTCATTGTTTCCGACGAACTTCAGCCACACTTTTGGCTGATTCCGGAGCTGATCTCCTGTCCCTTAAGCGCCACGGAGGCTGGAAGTCCAATGCAGTTGTAGAGGGATACATAGAGGATTCCATCCAAAATAAGTCTAAAATATGTGAAGGCATCGTAGGAGCCATTACATTGAAAGAGCCTCAATCGGATCCTTGGACTGGCCCTTCTACATCAAAAATAAGCCGTTATGAAACACCTAACCATCTCCCTCTCTCTCCAACATTCACGCCAAGGGAATCCGATGAATCGGTACAACTATTAAGTATGACAGATAGTTTACCGAAAAACAGTACACAAGTGACTAACACCAATATTACAGTACCAAACAAAAATATTACACTCAATTTAAATAACTGTAGCAACGTTACTTTAAAATTTTCTTAATTATACCTTAGTATTATTTTGTTATAATTTAAAGATTATTCTGTAATACTTACCTGTTATAATGTAGTAATTAATACCTAAACTGAAATAAAAGTGTACCTATCTTGTGATTGTAAACGTTTTTTTTTTTGCATTTAGTCATTTCCTCGCTGAGGTGGAATGAAAAGTTACGTGTTGCACTCGAGTGCAAAGATTTTTCACCTCGTGCTCTTTTGATTCCCTCGCTAACGCTCAGGCTTCTAATTTTGAATCACTCGCTGCGCTCGTGATTCAATTTTAGAATCCTTCGCTTGCTCGGTCATCAAAATTGAACACGCGGTTAAAAAGCAACTTTGCACTCTTGTATAACAAATAACTATTATCCATCATTTTGAGTAAATATCAGATAAAAATGAGTAAAAACGAGTATTTATCCGTTTCGGATAAATACTCGAGTATTTATCCTCTGCCCATCACTAGTTACGCAATTAGGGTGCAGGATTGCGGAAGTATCAAAGACATGACTGTGTATAGAGTGTGTAAGAGGCTGTAGGTACCTACATTCTTGATGACACCTACTAGCTCCAAAAGTTCCAAAACAAAAGACCTCGCGGGTATACCAAGAAGTATAATAGCTCCCGATATTTATCGTGTCGTATTCCTATTATATACTTAGAATTATAGACGACACAATAAATATGCGTGATTAAGAATCATTAAGCATATCATTAAATGTAATACTTAGTAAGTAGGTAATATGTATATATGTTATAAAATGAAGGCCGAGAATTTTAGCGTTATACTCAAGACGACTGACTCCTCCATGCGGGCGCCGCCGCCGCCGGTAGTTGTCTGCGAACGCAGAATAATAATGAACTTACAGCACGCGTACCCAGCCCTTTTATTACATTATTTGCACACTTGGTAGGCGAGAACAACATACGTACTTAAGGTGACGACCTGTTGGCTAGTTAGATAAACTTAGAATAAGAAATTGTGCTTCGTAGTCTGTGGAACTGAGTAGAGACAATAAATACCTCGAATCGTTAGCATTTTCGCGCGCCCTCGTGTGCTGCACATGTTCGGACAGCGGTGAATCACTACTGAAAAAAAAAAAACTCAGAGGGACGGCGGAGAACGCGGGTGACGCAGCGCCGCAAAGCGCGAGTCATTGATCCCGATACAGTCCCGGACGGCCGACGCCATGTCGGAGCTCGCGCACTCCGAGCCGCTGCTCCCGCCGCTCGCGCTCGCCGCGTACGTCGCGTGCGTCGCTGGCGCTGCCGCCCTCGCCAACTGTTCGGTGCTCGCCGCGCTCTTCAAAACCTCACGGAGTGGTAAACAAAAACTTGTTCCATAATACCTTTTAGATAATTCCAGGTCCATATTATACCTGTTCTTATAGTAAGGCGTTAAAATAAGGCCAACTTTCTTTAGTTGTAACCATAATCTGATTCATTATATCTACCTACAGTTGAAGTCATGTTTATAATGTTCTCAGTAACGTCCTGTCTTTTGAATGTTTTCTATAACTATTGTTATAGAAAACATTCAAAAGACAGGACGATAAGGATCCTTCTTTACTCGGTGTGTAGTCAGTGCGTATCCGTACGTTCACATTCGAAGCATAAAGATAAAACTTGTCCCTGCAGTTTAATCCATTAGGCTTATTGAAGAGCCTAATTGACTTGTTTGTATTGGTGTCTTCTACTGCTACGTACTGTGAAGTATGAAAACTAATTAATAATAATGTGGTTGTTTCTGATGGTGTTTGTTTTCTTTTCAGGTTTGCTGACTATCATTTTACAGTTGGCTCTAGCCGACCTTATACTCGCAGCGTCAATAGGACCCGAGTTGTGGTCGTACAATACGAGATCCTGGCATTTTGGTGACCATGGCTGCGTAGCCTATCGAGGACTGAACGTGTTTGCCTCGACTGCATCGTCCTATTTAGTGGCTACTATTGCACTACATTCACTCGCCACCATCAACATTGAAGAAAAGGCTATCGCAAAACGAATCAAACGAATCGAACAGGATGAAGATGAAGAAATTAGATCATCACGTCACAGTTTAGTGACAAGTAGTGACTCTTCAACTCCACCAAGAACTATGAACCTAGATTACAGACTAACTGATCGAAGAATCTCAGTGACGCAACCATCGCTGTTTGTTTGGGTGTTGGCTATTTCATTAAGTGTTCCGGAGTTTGTTTTAGCCACAACCGTGCACCACGACCGGGATGTTGTGCTTTGCACTATAGTCGACACTAGTCAACGTCTGCATATGTACTCAATTCTTGCTGTTTTTAATTCGTTCTTACCTCTTATTATTATGTGTATTGCTGGTGTTCTAGTCATCATTAAGTTGAGGATAAAGAAAATTATGTCGCAGATTGAAAGCTTCGAATCAATCGCAGCATTGAAACTATCTCTCTGGCTTATAGTGGCTTACATTGTTCTGTGTACTCCTCGGTCTTGTGTAACTGCATATAATATTTACTCCAAATCAATGCAAGGTAATGAAACTTCCTTGGCTCAAAATGATGATATGACAACTGTGAATGTAGCAACCAGCAGTATATACATTGTTTCAACTTTAGTTCGGCCACTGCTCAGTATAACTTTACTGCCGCGAGTGAGGAAGTCATTTTCTTTCGGATCTTATACCAACACAGAAAATGTGTGATATACGAGAATATTATGGAAACGTTTCTAAAGTGGCAAATTCTAAATGAGGTGATATATTTTAAGCGCTGTGTAAGATTGCATTTGAATGTAAGTGAAAAGTTAGGGAGACCAAGGATTACCATAACAAACTCGATGGTTTGCTATGCACCGAGTATAGTGCGAGTGAAAAGGACATTGCTAGTGTTTTAAAAGTGCCATAGCGGGTAAATGACTGTATAGGCTACTACATATAGAATCGTCTAAAATTAGTAACACACCAGTCACCACACATACCTTCAAATTACACTCAGAGCTACTCATACATATATCTACTAACCTAAATCACTGAAACTTTTACTCATGTAAACATTTTGGATACCTAACTGCATGATCAATCATAAGGTAGGTACTCATAAATACATCAACTAGGTCTAAAATTAATAGATTTGGTAGAGACCACAGTATGGTACTTATAAAGCGGAAAAGACTCGACCATAGAATAGGTACCAAAAAGACAATTTAGTTAGTTGTCGTATTCTTTTGTTGTAGGTAGTAGACCTTAGTTGCTAAGTAAATATATCGCTCGCCGAATTCGAGATGGCACAATTCGAGAGAGGCACATTATAGCGAGTAAACATAACTATTTAAAGTAAAATATTTTTTTACTGTTTTATAATAAACCTTTTAAGCCTCTTTGTTTTCGTTTTATTAAAAAAGATTCAATAACATCCTAAAAAAAAATTACACTTTTTAAAAGGTAGTTTTCTAAAATTAATGATTACGACCTTCTCAATTCTTTAGATAGGTAAATAAATATTGATGCCAATTTCCCAGTTTATAGATCAAAGGAATAAGTTTTTTCATACAAACTGTCCTCCCTTTTCACCAAGACAGGGTCTTAAACTTGAAAAAAATCGTTTGGTACGTTTCCAATATATGACTAAATACATTATTTATTTAGAAGCAAGTTATAAAATTCTCCCCAGTCCCTTAATCTTTGTTATCCCTTTCCACCGTTAGTACACGATTTTTGAAAAACTCAAGACTCACGTTATACCTAATTATTTATTTTTTGTTTTTAAATGAGTTAGTCTTAGTTTCGAGTTAATCCAACCGCATGTTCAAATTTTTCCTTACCAACTTTGACACCCCCTGGGTTTAGGGGGTGTCAAAGTTGGTAAGGAAAAAGTATTAGGTATAACGTGAGTCTTGAGTTTTTCAAAAATTTTTTCTTTGGTAATTTTGAAAAACGAATAGAGTTAAACTTTATTATTTACTAAGTCAAGTATTGCCAAGTTTCAAGTTTATAGAATTAATATTTTCATATAAACTGTATTGGTACCCTACTTGTATCCTCTTTTGGACAGGGGTGGAATTAAAAAAAAACATTTACAGTGGGTGATTTTCTCATGCGTAATTTTTAGGCGGCGCGCGGCGCCGGCGCAGCTGAAAGACATATTTTAAACCAAACGTACAATAAATTTTAATTATTTTAAAGAAAATTGACGTACATGTCTTGATCAGGCCGTAAATATTTTGGTAGAAAACATTTTAGTAGTAAGAAAACAAAAATGTTATTTAGCAATATTCTAAGTTTGGTGCACAATCCACAATCTGTTTTTCTGGGAACTATTTGAATTCAATACCTATTAGTTTTTCTATCTGATGACTTGATGATACTTTTTCCTAGAGATAGATAATCGAAAAGGATTGCCCGCGCGAAATTTTAAATTTTGGTAGAGTAATGAAAAGTGGCTCGTACAGAATAAACCCACAAGGACGACACTAGCAACGTTCACTTCGTTTAGCCTGGAGCTCACACGCAGCAGTGACAGACTTTTGTGATTTCTCGCTAAAAACTGAAATAAGTAAGTTTTTTCGTAGCGATTGGATAAACAACCTGCAATTATGGTGTTAAATTGTTAATGTTCGTTGTAAAGGTAACTAAATCAGGGTAATACATACCTATATTTATAATGAAAAGGTTTGGTATGCTTTCAAAATGATACAAATATACTTACCTACCTATATTCTTAGTACATAATCAGCCTATTAATGTTTCCACTGCTGGGACACAGGCCTCCTCTCTGTGAGAGGGCGGGCCCATTGCGAGTTGGTACCTAGATGTCACATGTCTTCGAACTTTTGGTTCTAAGACATGCCGGTTTCCTCACGATGTTTCCCTTCACCGTTTTGAGAGCAGTGGTGATGAAATTATCTACATAAAGTAAAGCGCCTGCCTGGGTTCGAACCCACGACCTACAAGTTACAACTCGAAAGTTGGGGCCGCGGCCTTCTTAGTGGTTTTTTAAATTCTATTTTTGGTGGTGCAATTTTGGTGGTTTTGGTGGTATTTTACAAATCAATATTTATATCAAAATTTGTTTTAAGAGGCATACGAGTATACCTATACCTACCAGAATCAGAACATCAGAAATGAAATTATCCGGAAAAGAACCGGATTTACCGACATAGCTTGCAGAGTAAGCAAACTGAAGTGGCAGTGGGCTGGCCATGTCTGTCGAAGGACCGATGGCCGGTGGAGCAGACGAATCCTAGAGTGGAGACCGCGTATCGGCAAACGTAGTGTGGGACGCCCCCCAGCTAGGTCCATCTAGATGGGGGCGTCCCACACTACGACGACCTTAAGAAAGTGGCCGGGACCGACTGGATGCGGAAGGCGGAGGACAGGGTGTTGTGGCGCAGCTTGGGAGATAGGTTAGGTTAGGTTAAGGATATGTCCAGCGGTGGACTGCGACAGGCTGAGTTGATACCTATAAGTACCAAAAAAAAAACAAAAATAGATCGGATATAGATCGATTAAAAAATTGTTATATATTATATTTTGTATTCCAGCATGTCAAAGAAAAATTCATAACTGATACATTCACATTGCTTGGAGAGGAAAAAAATCTACGAGAAGCTTATTTATATGAGTTGCAAAGGCTATGCAGCTATGCCGAATGCCGAAGCAAAGAGCCTTGAACAATCCGCGGTTTCCAGCGTAACGCGATGACGGGCGTCTTATTTTTCGATAAGCGAAAGCATTCGACCAACTCTGGCACAACGGCTTATTATAATTATTAGCTTTACCAACTCGTGTGCCAGACCGTCTCGTGCTCATCCCACGAGACTCTTTGTCGGTCGCTGTCAGAACTCTATTCGCTTGCACTCTCCATGCAAGATCTCCGTGGTTCCGGAAATGGACGAATGACATACCTGCCCTCCTCCAGCGACGACGTCCGTACCCCACAGGTCTGTCTGCGTGAGGTTAGCGCGTAGGCGCTCAGTTTACTTATAATAAGTTTTATGTACTGGCTGTAGCCCTTAATTTTTTGAGGCACCCACAGGAAAGTCCGGTTTTGATGCCGGCAACTTTCTAGGTTGACCTGCGACATGCCATTCCCTATTAATCCTATTATTTATGAAATGAAAACTATCACAGCTAAGTAATAACAGGGATAATAACGAATTAACGAGTAATAATCGACCAATTTACATTTGCTGTTGGAATATCCCATATATTCCATACTGTTGGAATATCCCATACATTCCATACTGTTGGAATATCCCATATATTCCATAAAGAACATGTTTTTCAACTACAATGTTAAGTTTGTTCTTGGGATAAATTCATCCCAATTACAGAATCCTTCATTGTGCGTAAACTTGGCCGGTTTATACAACTACACCTTGGCCGGTTTAAAAAAATCGTTCAACGTCGTTCAGCTTTTTTACATAGGAGAGCTGTTTTGTAAAATAGCTAGCGGGAACGTAAAATAGCGGATTCGACAATCCATCTGCGACATAGGTATTTATATGAAAGATTAGACTATTGTAGGTACCTTCCTACATATTCATAACGTTAATCTTAAGGGTCCCCGAAACTTGGTCGTTTCGGGGACCCCTTAAAAGTTGGCGAGACCATTCTATTTTTTAGGACCTATACTGACCTATAGGTAGATCCCTAACTATATATCTATCTACTTAGAGAAACTCCAACGATTAGCTTAGGTACAGCTACAGAATATGAAGCTCGCCGCTCGAGTAGGTCCTATATCATCGCAAGCAGGTATGTAGTGGCCAGACAATGTAATGCACTCGGCAAATAAGCGCAACTAGAGGGCGAGTGGGGTGGGTCTGTCTCGCCTGCTCGCCCCCTCGAAACCTCCCTGGGTGATGTCATGCAACAAACACTAACTATACTGCTACCATAGCCATTTTGTGGGCCACGTTATTGATTACCTACCGAAGTATTTCGTTGCTCTTTTGTCAAAGGGTCAGTAGGTAGACGTGTAGGTAGTTCTTGGTTAAAGATTAGGTATAATACCTACCTAAACAACTAAGTAGGTATTTTGTTTTTACTAACTTCTGTATAAAGAAGTACTTAGGTACCTAAGTTCCTCAACAAACATGATTAGCAGATAGCTAATGTAGGTACCTACTTACATAATTACGAATGTACCAACTTACTTGCAGATATAACTTACTTTTTTTTATAAGTTCAAAAACCGGTCAAGTACTATTAAACACCTACCAAGTTTAAGATTTCCGTAAAGTAAATAACTATCCGTACAGCGCATAACATTAACCGAGTTTAATCCTTACTATGATCTTATATTAGACTGACACTGAACTTGTTCCAGTTAATATATCTTCTTACTTAGCTATACCGCTACCTACCTACTTAATTTAAGTATATCTACAGGGTGGTCTGTAAAATGACGTCCAAAAATAATTGGGAACCCTTTCCCAGGGCGCCAAACTCAAACTCAAAGCATTTTTCAATTACAAATCATTTACAGGCACTTTAATATTGTCCTCTATGTTCAGCGATTATTTATAATTATAGGTAATTTAAGAGTCTAAGACCTTCCTAGTTTATCAGCTACACGTTTTAAATTAGTTTTTGGGAATTTGTCACCTCACCTTAGTCAGTTCTTCTTTTCTCTAAGTATCGCATATTTTTTTGAACATTTTTTTAACCGACTTCAAAAAGCAGTAACAAGTTGTCGCAGTTTCGTAACTGCTACGAAACATGGCGACTGTGTGGGGTTTGATCTCTATGTGTGGTAACAGTTCGCACCCAATTTGACCGGAAAGCATTTCAGTAACTATGTGTAGTGTTTGTGTTCACACGTTATGTAATTATTTGTGTAGACTTATTTTTAAACACTTAGTGTACATTTTGTAACATGCGTACAATCGTGCAAAAATGTGTAGTAGCGGTGTGGTCACCATGTTACTAGAATAACAACTTAAAATTTATATTTACACGAGGTGGCATTATGTTACGTCATTGTAACTGAACAATAAATTGCTAAAACGTGTATAAAAAAGTCATCATAAGACACTGTTTCTCAAACTGTTTCGACAAGTGATCAAATGATTGCAGTGGAAAATGAATAAAAAACCAAAAACGATTCTGTCTCACATCGACTTTCTACAGAAAAGTAAACAAATTACTGGTTCCACAAAATGTACCTCCAAGTAATATCCCAGAAAGTCATAAACTACAAGAAGTCATTTAGTTCCGATGTATCAAACGTGAACTTAGATGGCCTCCGAACGTTTGAGAATCGCTGGAAACAATAAAGCATTATGTGACTTCGGTAACTTTATAACTACTTCTGGTTTCACGTTGTCATATGTCGACATAGTCTAGTAACATCCTGACCAGTTGTGACTAGCATATTTTATTTAAATAAAAATATGTTTTTAAGTTATTTCCCACGATAAGGGTTTATTATTGGTTCAATAAAATATAGTCAGTATTAAATCTAATAAAACCAATGCCTCCAAGCTCTGGGAATATAAAAACTTAATAGTAAAAAGTGTAAAAACGATTAATTACATTTGTTTACATTGTACTACACAGGTGAAATTACAATTATAGGGAGGCATTGATACATTTCAAACTATTTGAACAAATTACACGATGAATTTATTTTCCTATTTATATTTGAACAGTATAACCAATTAACATTATAAATAAAAACTAACGCTGACAAAACAGTGATGGCTGATGTTTTCTTCATATCATTATTTTTATTTTAAAACTTGACATCGCAGAACATAAAGCGAACGAATGATTTCTGAGAAGTGGTTGCAGACTAAGAAGAATGTTACCACACAGCAACGTTACTTTAAAAGCAAATGTTACTCTGTCGACTGTTCCCCATTTTTTGTCGTAGAGACGGAACTAAGTCGACTCACCGACCAAAAACTGTTTCTAGAATAAATCAGTGTCGACGCGATAGGGTCGAGTTGTTTAGTAACGGCTACCAAAAAGCGCTATACTTAGTGTCTTTTTTCGAAGACGGTTGTTTTTTTTTTGTAATATGTTTTTATTTGTTTACTTTCTATCACGTTCATTGCCAGGAGTCCTCCTGGAGGGTTCACCTAGTCGCATATGGGATGCCGGGAAGCCTCGCGGAGGGCTCATTTTAAATATAGGTTTTTCGTAACAAATACAACATTACAAACCGTGAAAATAAAATCTCATCTATAATAACTACCTTTTCAACACAGTTGCTCGTAAAGTGGCTCTTATTTAACCGCTTTTAGGTTCATAATGCAGTGTATTATAGACGCGTGCTTTTTTCTTTACATAATCGCACTATATAACTATATTTTACTAGTCGGAGTAATGACATGGCAGTATGGAATAAGTAAGTACTATCAAGGCACGGCATGTCTTTCTTATTGCGACTTAAATATAGTGTGACAAAGTAAACAGGTTCTTGGAACGAAGTTCTTTAACGCGGCTTCATTCTTGCGTCTGTCTTTTTCTAATTCGATAGAGAGAGAAAGAGAAAGTGTGAATTTCGTCAAAATGGAAATCTAAGATGGCGGCTGCGAAAATTTTCTCATTTTTCGTCATGGGTATCGTTTTCGTAGTTTTCAATGGTTCTAAAGCCGATAGTGATGTCAAAATGTAAATCCAAGATAGCGGCTGTGAAAATTTTCTCATATTTCGTCATGGGTGTCGTTTTCGTAGGTTTCGATGGTTCTAAAGCCGATAGTGATGTCAAAATGTAAATCCAAGATGGCGGCTGCAAATGTTTTTCTCATTTTTCGTGATGGGTGTCGTTTTCGTAGTTTTCGATGGTTCTAAAGCCGAAAGTGAGGTCAAAATGGAAATCCAAGTGGCGGCTGCTAAAATTTTAAAATTTTTTTGCTGGCTTTGTCAAACTGAAAAGCAAGACAACAAAACACACTGGTCACAGTTCCAACTTAACCCATATGATTCACCAACAATAAAGGGGATCTGGCGCTTGGCGAACGCTGCCGCGGCACGCTCCCTACGGTCGCTCGCCTTCGCGCGTTAATGGTCACTGATCTAACCTAACCTAACCGAAATGATTCACCAACAAGAGAGGGGATCTGGCGCTCGGCGACCGCTGCCGCGGCACGCTCCCTACGGTCGCACACCTTCGCGCGTTAATGGTCACTGATCTAACCTAACCTAACCGAAATGAACCACCAACAATAGACGGGATCTGGCACTCGGCGGCCGCTGCCGCGGCACGTTCCCTGCGGTCGCTCGCCTTCGCGCGTTAGGGCACTAATCTAACCTAACCCAAATGATTCACCAACAAATGAGGGGATCTGGTATTCGGCGGCCGCTGCCGCGGCACGCTCCCTGCGGTCGCTCGCCTTCGCGCGTTAGGGTCACTAATCTAACCTAACCTAACCCAAATGATTCACCAACAAAAGAGGGAATCTGGCACTCGGCGGCCCCTGCGGTCGCTTATGCCTTCGCGCGTTAGGGTCACTAATCTAACTAAACCTAACCCAAATGATTTACCAATAATAGAGGGGATGGTGCTCAGCTGCCGCTACTGGAACACGCTCTCTACCGTCGCTCGCCTTGGTCACTGATCCAACTCAACCTAGCCCAAATGATTCACCAACAATAAGAGATAAGAAGAAAACACAATATTAATACCAAAATTACCAAAGTAGACGTTTTTAAATTAAAAACTCATAGATTTTGAATTTATATGCGTAACTAAATATTATACTAATTGAATTAATACCAGAATCCTAATTTTAGTAATTTATTCGAAGTATTGAAAATCGGAATGTCGTTTTTCGGACCGAGAACCCATCGAGCATTTAATTCTTCGAACTTAAGAAAATCGGAAAACAAACAAATCGCATTTACGACTTTCGGTAAAATAAATTTCGTGATTTTTAATAATAGACATTTTAGGGATTATGAAATTCGGACTTTTGAAAATCGGAACATCGAAATAAAATATTTCGGAGTATTTGGGTGTTCCCGTTTTTGTCAAATACTAACACAAGAATTAAATAATCTACGCAACAATAACAGTCCGCCTCAAATAAATTTGCCGCGTAGGTACAGAAGCTGACCTTTTGAACTCCATAGTCGCCATAATCACATATACGACGTGACAAGCAGGCGCGTGCCCTATACGCCTGCGACACAAATATCATTATCATCATCATCAGCCTATTAATGTTCCCACTGCTGGGACACAGGCGTCCTCTCTGTGAGAGGGAGACAAATATGTGGTAGTCCATTACGAAATTTAGGTCATGCGGGTCATGCACTTGAATTCTGTGTGTAAAGTAAAGCCTCGTGCAGACAAGCGGGACACGACTTTAACAATACAATTTCTAATAAACTTCATGGTAGAACTATTACCGGTGTCGCGTCACGCTAGTCTGCACTAAGCTTAAAACCTAGATAGATCATGACTGCGCTAAAGTTAACCTTCTTTTAAAAAAAAAATTGTGCATACCTATTTGTAACAGTGAACAAAAAAAAAAGATGGATTTTAAAACCAACACAAATACTAATAAATCTTGTTATAGTACATTATGATACGAGTGTGCTGTATTGGTCGATCAATGCACACGCGTTTCATACGACGTTTTTCAACACATTTGCGAGGAACGAAACCGTCTTGTTGTAAGAACTTATGCTAAGTACAATAAAGTAACTTTAGAGAAATGATACATTTAGATTTATAAAGTTCAACTGAACTTTGTTGCCAGGTACTGACTATCCACTTCCTGTAAAAACGTTTCTATGTCGGTTGGTATTTTGGGTAACAATACTTTAAATTTCGTATTTTTCTTAATATATAACCACACAACTAATACGATAACAAATATTTATGAAAAATGGCGCGCTGGATTTTTTTTTTGACCTCACTATCAGCTTTAGAACCATCGAAAACTACAAAAACGAGACCAATGACGAAAATTTTCACAGCCGCCATCTTGGATTTACATTTTGACCGCACTATCGGTTTTAGCATGATCGAAAATTACGAAAACGACTCCCGTGACGAAAACTGAGAAAATTTTCACAGTCGCCATACTGGATTTTCCATTTGACCAAATTCGCACTGTCTCTCCCGCTCTATCTCTCGATAGAGAATAATTAGTAAGTGAAATCAAATTTTTTCAAGTTTTAAATTTTGTCTCCACCTCCGACCGAAAGTGATGGTAGGCGTTCAGTGGTTTTATCAGTGCCTTTATTGACATTGCACGCGCATCGCTACCAGAAAAAAAATCCAGCGCGCCATTTTTCATAAATATTTGTTATCGTATTAGTTGTGTGGTTATATATTAAGAAAAATACGAAATTTAAAGTATTGTTACCCAAAATACCAACCGACACAGAAACGTTTTTACAGGAAGTGGATAGTCAGTACCTGGCAACAAAGGTCAGTTGAACTTTATAAATCTAAATGTATCACTTTATTGTACTTAACATAAGTTCTTACAACAAGACGGTTTCTTTCCTCGCAAATGTGTTGAAAAACGTCGTATGAAACGCGTGTGCATTGATCGACCAATACAGCACACTCGTATCATAATGTACTATAACAAGATTTATTAGTATTTGTGTTGGTTTTAAAATCCATCTTTTTTTTTTGTTCACTGTTACAAGTAGGTATGCACAATTTTTTTTTTAAAAGAAGGTTAACTTTAGCGCAGTCATGATCTATCTAGGTTTTAAGCTTAGTGCAGACTAGCGTGACGCGACACCGGTAATAGTTCTACCATGAAGTTTATTAGAAATTGTATTGTTAAAGTCGTGTCCCGCTTGTCTGCACGAGGCTTTACTTTACACACAGAATTCAAGTGCATGACCCGCATGACCTAAATTTCGTAATGGACTACCACATATTTGTCTCCCTCTCACAGAGAGGACGCCTGTGTCCCAGCAGTGGGAACATTAATAGGCTGATGATGATGATAATGATATTTGTGTCGCAGGCGTATAGGGCACGCGCCTGCTTGTCACGTCGTATATGTGATTATGGCGACTATGGAGTTCAAAAGGTCAGCTTCTGTACCTACGCGGCAAATTTATTTGAGGCGGACTGTTATTGTTGCGTAGATTATTTAATTCTTGTGTTAGTATTTGACAAAAACGGGAACACCCAAATACTCCGAAATATTTTATTTCGATGTTCCGATTTTCAAAAGTCCGAATTTCATAATCCCTAAAATGTCTATTATTAAAAATCACGAAATTTATTTTACCGAAAGTCGTAAATGCGATTTGTTTGTTTTCCGATTTTCTTAAGTTCGAAGAATTAAATGCTCGATGGGTTCTCGGTCCGAAAAACGACATTCCGATTTTCAATACTTCGAATAAATTACTAAAATTAGGATTCTGGTATTAATTCAATTAGTATAATATTTAGTTACGCATATAAATTCAAAATCTATGAGTTTTTAATTTAAAAACGTCTACTTTGGTAATTTTGGTATTAATATTTGTGTATTAATATATTTTTTTGTGTTTTCTTCTTATCTCTTATTGTTGGTGAATCATTTGGGCTAGGTTGAGTTGGATCAGTGACCAAGGCGAGCGAAGGTAGAGAGCGTGTTCCAGTAGCGGCAGCTGAGCACCATCCCCTCTATTATTGGTAAATCATTTGGGTTAGGTTTAGTTAGATTAGTGACCCTAACGCGCGAAGGCATAAGCGACCGCAGGGGCCGCCGAGTGCCAGATTCCCTCTTTTGTTGGTGAATCATTTGGGTTAGGTTAGGTTAGATTAGTGACCCTAACGCGCGAAGGCGAGCGACCGCAGGGAGCGTGCCGCGGCAGCGGCCGCCGAATACCAGATCCCCTCATTTGTTGGTGAATCATTTGGGTTAGGTTAGATTAGTGCCCTAACGCGCGAAGGCGAGCGACCGCAGGGAACGTGCCGCGGCAGCGGCCGCCGAGTGCCAGATCCCGTCTATTGTTGGTGGTTCATTTCGGTTAGGTTAGGTTAGATCAGTGACCATTAACGCGCGAAGGTGTGCGACCGTAGGGAGCGTGCCGCGGCAGCGGTCGCCGAGCGCCAGATCCCCTCTCTTGTTGGTGAATCATTTCGGTTAGGTTAGGTTAGATCAGTGACCATTAACGCGCGAAGGCGAGCGACCGTAGGGAGCGTGCCGCGGCAGCGTTCGCCAAGCGCCAGATCCCCTTTATTGTTGGTGAATCATATGGGTTAGGTTGGAACTGTGACCAGTGTGTTTTGTTGTCTTGCTTTTCAGTTTTACAAAGCCTTTTGATTTCGGAATTCTAATTAAACGGTACTTCAATAATCGGAATTCGTATTTTTGATGTTTCGAATTATCATTAAGTCGGACTTTTTGTTATTCGATCTATAGAAACTCGGTATTTTGAGAATAGTAATTATAAATGTTAGGTTAGAGAATATTGAAATTTTGGAATTATATAATAGGATGAATGATAAATCGGAGTTGTTATATAAGGGATTTTGAACCATTCGGAATTCTGATGACTTTCGGAATAAAGTTTTTCGTATTTATGTAGTGTACCCGACAAAAACAGTTCTAGCTGTAGTAAGGTTACCGTGGCCAGTTTTGTTTAATGGGTAGTACAGCCGAGCTCTGGGGGCCTACCACCATCTCTAAAAGCAGTATTATTTTAATATTACTTTACTGTGGGAAAGAGATGAAGCTCTACAGGACGTATAGCACCATCTCTTTCCCCCCCCCCCCACTGAAGTAAGATTAAAATAATACTGCTTTTAGAGGTTGTGGTAGGCCCCCAGCTCGGGTGAAAATAGATAAACATATCGTCCAGGTACTTATTTCAACGTTGTATCACATTCCCGAGGCTATGAAAATAGAGAAAACTAATTTACCCAGATACGAGTACCTATAAGACCTAGCTAGATAGATCGATTTTTCGCCCCCGTAAACCCGTATATTGCAACTTTCATCAAAATCGTTAAGAGCCGTTTTCGAGACCTTGATTTTACAAATAGGTATATATTACATAAAATAATCAGCCTATTAATGTTCCCACTGCTGAGACACAGGCCTCCTCTCTGTGACAGGGAGTGGCCCACGCCGGCCCAGTGCGGGGTAGATGTCACATGTCTTCGAATTTTTTAGTTCTAAGACATGTCGGTTTCCTCACGATGTTTTACTTCACCGTTTTAAGAGCAGTGGTGATGCAATTATTTACACAAAGTAAAGCGCCTGCCTAGGTTCGAACCCACGACCTACAACTCTTAAGTCGGGGCCATTACCACTGGGCAGTGTTACCAGGTACCTACACGGTAATTACCGTAGAATCACGGTATTTTTGACCAATACACGGTCTACGGTAATGCTAATGATTCATTACCGTGTAATTTTCTACGGTAATTTTAAATATTAACTACAGTGTAATTTACCTAACTGTAATTTAATAAAATAATGAAATTCAATACGTAAAACGAAACCCCCGCGTGGGGGAATTTCCAAAAATACGGATTATCTGACTAAATGCAAAAGTGTTTCTGTTAGTAGTTTGTCCGCTTGTCTAACCATAATCAAAACTGTCCATAAATCGCAGAACCGTTGCGCCTCTTTGCGCGGTTGCACCAGTGAATTTCAGTCAGTTGAGTTCATTCAATCTGTGTTACAGTGTTTGGTTATTTGAGTTACGACTGCAACTGATGTAAACAAAATGGACAGCGACTCTGACAGTTATGATACTGATAAAGAAGCGTCATCTTCCAAGAATAAATTACTTGTGGAAAAGTTGTTATAGAACAAATCTAACTTGAGAGAGAAATGATGATAATGATGTTAATGATTTCAATGATTATAATTCTATGAATACATATCTGTTATAGTCGCGAATCATATTTTGATCAAGATACAACCTGACACTGACCTGCAAATTGCAAAAAGCGTAAGAAAGGGGTTAGAAGATTTTTGTATGGAGGGTGGCCCTAACATGATGCCGCCATTTTGATTTTTTTTGAGAATCGCAGTGAAACTCGAAAGTTCGATTTTTAGATAGAGGACACTTATACAAACAAAAAATGTCATATGACATAATATCCTAAAGCGTCAGGTTTCGGAGTTATTCACCGAAATATATGTCGAAAACTGAACCCTGAAACAAGGATTTTTTGTTTTTTTTCCCTTCAGGTAAGTATATTGAATTATGAAAACATAATTGCATCATGTTTATGTAATATTTTTGTTAAGAGCGAAAGAGACAAAAATATATGTATACCCTCCGTCGAATGAGGACGTGTGTTATATGGTATATGTCTTATATGGTGCATGGCATGGGCGCGACACCCAAGAAAATTCTATTCAGCCTCCCGCTGCCTTCTTGGATGATATTATTTATTCCGAATTTGATTAAAAAATCTTATGTTTTATCCACTAGGTGTACCTAGTCAATTAATTAATGTGTAAATAACTTAATCAACATGAAGTAACTACAACATAAATAAATAAATTCGTTATAATAATTGTTATTTTTATCTTTGAATATCTCAGAAATGTGACGCTTTATGATGTTATGTTATATGAAGTTTTATGTTTGTATAAGTGTCCCCTATCCAAATATACGACATTTATTGTATTGTATGTATTTATGTAGATTTCGCAATTTTATTAAGCAAACTTGAAAAATATGGTATCAGGGGGAATATACTTAAACTGTTAGAATCCTATTTGACAAATAGAAAACAATATGTAGAAATCATACAAATATGCACTGATGATGGCTGCGAGAAGAAATATCGATCCAAATGTAGGACACTAAAATATGGCGTACCTCAGGGCAGCGTGCTAGGGCCTCCTCTCTTCCTGCTATACATTAATGACCTTCCCGGACACATAAACCATCCTATGGTACTATTTGCTGACGACAGTACAGTAGTAATTAAATGCGACGATCCTATGACTTATGAAAATTAAATAAATATGACATTAAATACAATTGTATCATGGTTTGACAAAAATAACCTTATTATCAATTTAGAAAAGACTAAAATTATGCATTTTCATCAGAGAGTTCCGAGTAAGATCCCTGACATTAAGTATTTAGGAACTCAAATAGAGTCAACTACTGTCACCAAATTCCTTGGTAATAGACAAAAATTTGACCTGGAGATCCCAGACAGACGAAGTTTGTAAGAAACTAAGTTCTCTACAAACTGTCAAAGACTGTCAACCTAGAGTCGGTACTAACGGCATAGCACGGTTATGTTGCATCAACGCTTAGGTATGGCATAATATATTGGGGTAACTCAGTCGACAGAGAATTTGTATTTAGAGCTCAAAAAAAATGTATCAGATCTATGTGTGGCCTAAATAGCACCGACAGTTGTCAACCGTTTTTTAAAAGCCTAAACATTCTTACCCTACCATCATTGTACATCTACGAAACTAATATATTTGTCAAAACACACATCTCGCAATACAAAATAGCTTCCAAAAGCTACTATAGAAAGTTACGTGACAAAAATAAGCTGGAGCTCGAAATAACTCATGGCAGAACAGCCTTAATGAATAAAAGTACTTTCTGTATGGCCACAAAAATATTTAACAAGCTGCCTGAGACATTAAAATCATTAAATCTGGACAAATTCAAAAGTGTACTTATGAAAATTTTAATCAATAAATGTTACTACTCAATAAAGGACTATTTGGATGACAATTCTATAATCCCTCCTTCAGATAATCAGCGATAAGTAAAAATACTTAATTGATTCATTACTAATTTTGACACTCTTGTATTAATTTGATTTATTGACACTATCCTATTTTTATTTTTTGACATTTCTGATTTATCAAAAAAAAAAAAAAAAAATTGACAATTTTGAAATATTTTATTAATTTTGTACTTGTTTTGACATTGCAGTTTTTATTTGAAATTTAATTAATTATCAGGGGAATATTATATTGATTTGCCCAACACTCTAGCTCTTTCTATATTTAGACTTGATATTAAATTGATACTTACTAACATTTGTACGCCTAATGGCAAAGCATAGAGAACTAACAAAAATGTAACATCTCACACAACTGTATATCTGTAACCTATGTTTACAAATAAATCATTTGAATTTGAATTTGAATTTGAATTGAGCACCTCGATTTTGAAAAAAAAACAAAATGGTGGCTGATTTTAGGGCCAAAATCTTCAAACCCCTTTGAATTTCGCGGGTAGCAATTACTGTGGGTGAGAAAGTGGATAAATTATAATTTTGACTACAAATATTGAAATTCATGTTCCTTTCTTTTACTTTTTACACGGTAATTTACACGATATTTTTCAAATGTGTCTACGGTAATTTGAGTCTGAAACTGAAACACGGTATTTTTAATCCAATGACACGGTATTTTTTTTTTTTCATTTGGTAACACTGACACTGGGCCACCACTGCTCTTCGAAAAACCACCATCCTGCCCCCCAATTATGCACTATACGATCAATTTTAAATTGAAACCAATTGAAAAAGATTGCCAGTCCAAAGATTTTTTTGGTGGAAATTATGAAGCAATGGACTGGCAATCTTTTTCAATTGTTTCAATTTAAAATTGATCGTGCATTACGTAATTAGGGTGCAGTATATGTAGATATACATCTATGTATCTATATACAGGGTGGATTTTTGAGATGGGGCAGTAAGGGCAGCTACCTTATCCGTTGTAGCTACAGGAAAACAGTATTGTCCTTAACTTTTTGAAACATTTTGATCTGCATTTACAGATTTTGAAAAAAATTTAGTCAGCAAGAAAATAGCTCTAATACACGATCAATCGGAATTTGAATCGTTTTGAAACAGATTGCTAATCCATTGCTTCATAATAAAAAAAAAAGTTATGAGTCCTCAAACTTACAGAAAGATGTAAAAAATACTTAAAATCTTCCGGACCAAATAAATTAGGGCTGAGTAAGTAGCAGATGACCCCACCTATCCACCATTTTCGTACCCACCCTGTATAAGTAATAATAATTATTTAAGAATTTTTTATTTGATGAAATTTAAATTCAGTTCGGGCCATGAACCAAGTTTCTTGTGAATTTGTTAGAGTTTAATTTTCTATCGGTAAATGTTTAACGTATAAGGCTGCCTGTCCACTGGAGCGGTGAGAAGAAAAGAGGAGTGGAGATGTGCCAATATTAACCAATAGAATCTTGACTCAGGATCCCACTCAGGGGCGGAGTCAAGATTCTATTGGTTAATATTGACACATCTCCGCTCCTCTTTTGTCCTCTCCGCTCCAGTGGACAGGCAGCCTTATACCTACTTAGGTAGTAATTCACTAGATAATCGAAAAATAAACATTAAGGTGAAACAATTTGATATTTTTTCCATACAAACTTCGGAGGGGTTTTCCTCCACTGTTTGACATCGTACATTCAAAGTTTATCATGATATCGTTAGGTCTCATTAGTAATTTTGTCTGTACGGAAGCAGAATAGTAAAATAAAAAGCCATAAAAAAGTTATAAGCCAAGAAAGATTCGTTTTTCTTGCTAATTTTAGCGTAACTTTGGGCGTAAATATGTAATACAAAAAGTGTGAAATCTCGAAAACAAAATCCGTACCGACACAACAAAATTATCGAAAATTTCAATTAATTTTATTTCTAATAAATTGATTCATGCAGTGGTTTTTTCATAAAACTCCATCTTCCAAAGGACTTTTCGTAATTTTTTACTCGCTCTTTTTTCTAAAATCGTTCGGTACGGTGTTTCTGTGCGTGCGAACTATACGTTGTCCATGTAGACCCTTCTAACTGCTCATCACTGATACTATTTCCGTCGGACACGATGCCAGGTGAAACAGCGTGGTTTTTGGCCATGCCCACCATTGAGTTCGAGCCCGCGACTAGTTCCACCTTAAAGAAATGCGTGGCCGCGGTAACCCGCTATCTAATTACGAAACACATTTTCTCAATGCGATTTAGTGGAATTGGTATGAATTTGTTTGCATTTGGTTGAATTTTACGACTTTCGAATTATGTAACTTCAAAATCTGTCAAACAAACTGCACTCTGCTTCAGACGCTAAAGAGTGAACGATATGCCTCTAAAAAGGCTATTATTCAAATTACGAAACTCTTTTGACAGTTGTAAATTTGTTTATACTGCTTTCAAATCATCGAGCCATCTGTTTCAATTTGCTTCGTCAAACCGAAGGCAGTATACTCGTCGCAATCGATTTTGTTTGGAATATTTTTGGGATTTACTCGTATAATCTCCTTAATTATTACGAAATTATGTAAGTGAACATCGTCTTGATGAATTGGGAATGTGTTTTTGTGTAAAACCTCCGTAATAAATCAATAATAGTGATATGTTAAATATCGAAGCAGCGAGGTCGATTTTCTATAATAATTGTGAAAGTTCTTCTGTTACAAGTGCAACCTAAACTAAAGATATATAATATTATTATGATATTTCAGAAACGAGGTATTTTGGTGGAATTCATCGTACCGTATCAAATTTATCACGAGCCACAAGCAATCGAGCTTGTACTTCATTGGAAAAGCCAATGTTATAGAGGAAGATCACAAACAAACATAGTTTGAAGCATTTTATGTCAATGGATTATGTAAGGACACAATGAACATACCCATCACACCACCATACATAGATCTATTTCCACATCATTGTCTGTTTAAGGTACCTACTATCAATATTATTTTCTTTCTTAGTGTTAAACATTGAATGTGTGTTTAGCACAGCAAGAACGTTACACACTAACATACTGTTTATTGGTGAATGTGAAATGCACCTGCAAATGTATAGGTAGTAAGTTTACATTTGAGTTTGTGGACAGATGTTTAAGTTTACATTCTGTTCTATAAAGTAGATAGATTGTGCATCAAAGTGTTTAGGCCTATTAGACTTTGTGGACGGATGTAATAGATCATGGAATATATGAGGATTTACTTAAATTATTATTTTTATATTTCAGGTGTCGGGCACTTACAGCAAGAATTTGCAAGCAGTACATACATAATCCATGATGACTTCCACAGGAAGAAATTATATCCCAAATTCCACTAATTCTTACAAAATATTTGTTCGAATTTCTTTTTGCCCCATGTCCAAATATTTCATAATAAAAGTGAATAAATGCTACTGTGAGTTATGTATTGATATAATAAAACAGCTGTTTTGTTTACCATAATTTATTTCTCTCTATTTACTGAAACCTAATGAATGACAGTTAATTTAGGTAAATACCTCTAAATAGTATCATTATAATAATCAATTGTCTGTATTTATAAAAAACAGTATTCAATTATTACATAACAAGTTATTTTTATTTATTTTGTAACTCTAATCTCTATAGTTCATAATTAAAACACTTTATTAAATTTTACACATCTATTAAATAAATAGGAACACACATTTTTATTGTAGTCGTACAAGACTGAACAGTTTTCTAAAGAAAATGTTTTTCTTTCATGAACAATCTTCAGTTTCTAGACATCATTCATGCGTCCCAGGAACTGTAAAGTTTTAAAACAAAAACATATTATTTTCTGCTCTGTACTTAAATATTATGTGGCAAAGTAAAGTAGACATATAGGCCTTCATTAGGCTCATGGCTGGACAAAAGCCATCAGCCTAGTCACTGCTGCGGTTGTATAATTTATTCTTTTTCTTTATTTATGGCAGATTTTTCAGTCTCCAGATTTTTTATAATAATAAACATTAGTTAGGTATACATAAAATATATGCTGTGTCTATGTAGATAGTTAGGCCAAGGGAATATATTCATAATTTTATTATTAGGTGAGTTGCTACACTTGATTCTTAACTATGTGTCGTAAAGCTTACCTTCAATGATTAATACAGAAGATTAGGTCGGTGGGTATTGCTTATCCAATTCATGTTTAACACCATTTCACCAATTTATTTGTTAGGATGTCAACAAAATAGATGTTGGGTAGCATTCCATTCTTGTATTTACAGCTCTAGCACCATCTGTGGAAATATTATGAATATGTTTTTTCAGCATTTAAGTACAAAAATATCAATTAACAATTTTAGTTAGAATGTGAGGTTGATGGACATAGTAACTAGACTTAAACTTACTTGTAGTGATAATATCGAATTAGGTACTTTTCGCTATTGAGCAAAACAGCCTAAGTAAGTAAGTTTTAGTGCAGCCAGTAGAATACTAAAACAGTGGACTGTCTTGATCTTGAACGAGAGAATTTTTCAAAGTTCTTCCGACTTCCACAAGCCACAAGAAAAATGTTCCAAAACTGCTTAACATAGGCCCATGTTTCTTTATGAGAATAGTGTGAATATAATTAATTTTGTTTGTTGAAAATTATAACATTCAATGCAAAACAATTTTTTCTCAATGTTCTCCCCACAGACTACAAAGAATGATCATTCCAGCGCGGATTATTGTCCGATGTTTAACATGTGATGTTATATACCTTTCCTGTTCTTTTACCTACACATTGATGAAGTTAGAGCAGTAAAGGTATACTTTAGTCAAGCAATATTTTGCATTAAATTCGACTCTGAACATGGTTATTTCAACTTTTACCCAGTGCTGCCAATTTTTTCCCCGAGTCCACTATAGACGTGCGTTATCATAAACATCAAAATGATCGATCAAACGACGAGAGTAGCTTTGCGCAAGTATTTGTTTTCTAGACACGATCGAAATTGTGAGCCGGAACTTCTCCTGAAATCGATTTCTAAAAACAATTTTTGAAAACGATTTTAATATCTGAAATAGGATATTTAACCGTTTGCGTCAAAATCCAAAACCGCCCATGTTAGTCCACTAGCGGTACTCCTATAATAAACTATAGGTAAGTACTCCTTAATAAAATAAGATTAGACATTTAAATAAACCTTTACAGTCCGTTCAACCGATTTTCACTTCCATTGCGTTGCTAACATGACTAATGGCAGCTGCAGTAAACATTTGGTATTGTAACCACTTTTTTAACCGACTTCCAAAAAGGAGGAGGTTATAATTATGTTCAACGCGTATGTTAGTTTTTTTTTTTTTGCTTTTAATGCCGTCCTTATGCCTAGGGTATAGAAGTCAAAATCGGTTCACACAATAATATTATTAAAAAAGTTAGCGAAGATGTTTGGATGTTTGTTAGATAATATCTAACAAACATCCAAACATCTTCGCTAACTTTTTTTATATAAATATGCCATTAACGTGTTTTTTTTTTAATTTTCTCGAGTCAAAGTTTTAGTACCTAATTGATTTCTAAAAATTGAATTAAAGTTACCACTAGACAAACCCCCACCCACTATAAGCAATTTTTTTCCGTCAGTACAGTCCGCTAGTTTTGTCCAAACCCCCAGGTTTAGTGTAAATCCCACTAAGTTGACAACACTGTTTTTCTACGATTTTGTCATTGGCCACAGATAACAAAAACGTGAAAAGAAAAACGTTTTGTTACGCAATTGAATTATGATAGTTTTTGGTAGAAAGTGTTTTAAAAATAGATTTTTTATTTTTCGGCAATCATTGTACACTTTTATTTATAAGCACTAGTAGAGCATCAGTTGTAATTAAAACAGAATTAAATATTTTGGAAATTAATCATTCCTAAATGGTGTAACAAAACACATCAATGAAGCAGATAACCTGTTCTCTATATTATCTGTGAAGCAGATTATAGCCTATTGCTATGTACAACCCTATCCAATTTCCGTCGAATCGTAAAAAATTCAATACGTAATACCAAATAGGGAATGCGATTAAGAAGGCAATTGCTTTATTTTCAGAATCGTAATCAGAAACAAAAGGTGTTTCGTAATCAGGCTGCCGATCAAGTTTAGATGGACATTTCTGGGTAATGTGTTTCTGGCTGGGGTAACGCAGTCTATAACTATCATCGATCACTAGTGATCGATGATAACTATCGTAAAAAGTTGGCCGTTGTGCTGGCGAAGTGAAACGAAAATTAAAAAATCTTAGTAAATTCGTAATTTCAAGCTTTTTGCAATGTCCGGCTTGGGACTTTCAAAAGGTTTACCCACTGAACGTCTCTATTCACCCCCTTTTACGGGAAGCTACAATACGCCCGATGAATCATGGCTGGTCTGAGCATAGGCTCTCCGATCTTTACTGAATGTTCTCACTTACACTATCATGTCACCATTTGGTACCAAAAAATTTTTATTGTGCAGCCTTCCTGGGCAAAATTCGGACCGAGAACCACCACCTATCCACCCTTACTCTTCCGCGTCAGTAATTTTATATTTTTGATCTAATTAAGCGTCATTAATTTTCTCCTTTACTTGAAGGTTATGAAAAACTAACTCTCGAAAGTTTTTTTAGATTGTGTTTTTTGTAAAGTTCAAAAGAACTTTCAACTGGGATCTCGCGCAATAAAGGGCCACGATCACAACCAGAAGGCTAATCTGTCAAACTTGTCAAAAATGTTGGTAAATTAATAAAATAGGTATTTTTGACGGATTGCGAATGATATGGGGAATTGCCTCTGGTAAACTATAGAAACCGAATACGAATCGTACTATACTTGGTCGCGCAACAACGGCGAACTAGCCGCAGACCAAACAATACCACTGTCCACTAGACAGGATTTATTCCCTTGACGTCGAGTAGACGTGGCGGCAAGCCACTACGCCAAGTCACAGATAATATAGGCCAAGTCTACTCTGAAAACTCCCGCTTTTATTCCCGCCACGTCGAATCGTTGAAAAAGACTATTTTATTACCGCCACGTATACTAACCATTTTTATTTGTACCTAGAGTCGTAAAAAAATACTCATACCTAGTTGGTTATCTAAATAGACATCTATAAGGAGAAACTGACTGACTGACATATCACTACTGGGACTAGGAACGTGAAATTTTGCACACAGCTTCCTTTTATAATCTAGGGGAGCACTAAGAAGGGTTTTAGAAAACTCCACCTAGGGGGCGAAAAGGGGCGATTTCGTTTGTATGAAACATCTTATTCCTTGAGTTAATAAAGGAGAACATTCACGGTCCATACATTTTTGGGCTAAATGTGAAAATGCCGGCCAAAGAAAAAAAAAGTTATATTCCGTTAAAACATGTTATTCTCTTCACTTTTCACTATGGGACCAAATCTGTAGGGCCATTCCCTGCGCTGTTATGCGTCTTTGAAAAATACTGTTTTCAGTATGTTTTAGTTATGAGAATAACAGTAATCTAATTATAATAATAGCTTTTTATCGCAGTAATCATTACAGTCATCATCTTTTATTGTGAAACTAAGGTTCTAGGGTTATTCTCCACATACCTACATTATGAGAAATAAAGTTTTATTGGTCGAAAGTACTATTATTAGCTGATTGAAATAAGTATCACTAGTATTAACTGGTTTTAGGTATATTTCATCATATCAGCCGAAAGACGTCCACTGCTGGACATAGGCCTCCCCCAAGCCCCGCCACTTCGATCGATTTTGTGCTTCCCGCATCCAGCGGATTCCTACGGCCTTTACTAGGTCATCGGTCCATCTTGTGGGAGGCCTTCCAACGCTACGTCTTCCGGTGGTCGCCACTCCAGAACCTTTCGACCCCATCGGCCATCTGTTCTGCGAGCAATGTGTCCTGCCCATTGCCACTTAAGTTTGGCAATTCTTCGGGCTATGTCGGTCGGTTACCTTGGTTCTCCTGCGGATCTCTTCATTTCTGATTCGATCACGTAGGGAAACTCCAAGCAAAGCTCCCATTGCTCTTTGGGTGACTATTAGCCTTCTGATAAGGCCCATTGTGAGCGACCACGTTTCATTGCCATAAGTCATCACTGGCAACACGCACTGGTCAAAGACTTTCGTCTTGAGACACTGTGGTATCTGGGACGAGAAGTTATTGCGTAGCTTTCCGAACGCTGCCCAGCCGAGTCGGATTCGACGCTTGACCTCTTTGTCGAAGTTGGACATACCTAGCTGGACAGTTTGTCCTAGGTAAACATACTCGTCTACAACTTCGAGCGTAGCGTCTCCGATCTTTATGAGAGTGGGTGTAACATGGGCATTTGACATGTCCTTTGTCTTGACCTTTGTCTTGTCCATGTTCATTTATGACCCACTCTTTTGGAGGCTCTACTGAGGTCATCGAGCAGTATACTGAGACCATGGAGGACCATGGTCTCAGCCATGATAAGTATATCGTCAGCAAACCGAAGTTTAGTGATATACTCGCCATTGATGTTGATGCCTAGTTCTTTCCAGTCCAGAACCTTGAAGACATCCTCCAGTGCAGCGGTGAACAGTTTCGGAGAGATAACGTCTCCTTGTCTCACACCTCGCTGCAGAAGGATAGGTTTCGAGGTCTGGTCGTGGAATTGGACTGACATAGTGGCGTTTTCGTATAGGGCCTTTAACACGTCGATGTACCGATAGTCGATCTGGCACCGTTGAAGAGACTGCAGTACAGCCCATGTCTCGATCGAATCGAAGGCTTTCTCCTAGTCCACAAACGCTAAGCAGAGAGGCAGGTTATACTCTTCGGTCTTCTGTATAACCTGCCACAGCGTATGTATGTGGTCCACGGTGCTAAAGCCTTTACGTAATCTGGCTTGTTCGGGAGACTGGAATCGTCAAACCTGCTCGCGAGACGGTTCGTGATGACTCTTGAAAACAGCTTGTAGATATGGGTCAGAAGTGTGATGGGCCTATAGTTCTTAAGCAGGGCATTGTCGCACTTTTTAAAGAAGAGTACCACCACACCTCTGTTCCATGCCTGTGGCGTTTTATGGACATAAAACGAGTTAATACTAGTGATACCTATTTCAATCAGCTTAGACTATAAGTACTTACTATAAAAAAAAAACTTTATTTCGCATACTGTAGTTTATGTGGAGAATAACCCTAGAACTTTAGTTTCACAATAAAAGATGATGACTGTAATTATTACTGCCATAAAAAGCTATTATTATAATTAGATTACTGTTATTCTCATAACTAAAACATACTGAAAACAGTATTTTACAAAGACGTATAACAGCGCAGGGAATGGCCCTACAGATTTGGTCCCATACTGAAAAGTAAAGAGAATAACATGTTCTAACGAAATATTTTTTTTTTTTTGTTTGGCCGGCACTTTCACATTTAGCCCTGTAGCGGTTAGACCGCCACATACAAAAACTACGAAACAAAAAGACATGACGTCACACAATTCCTACATCTCGCAGTTAGAGTTTACTGAGCGAATAACATAGATAAGACTATCCGAAATCAACATATGGGCAGTTGCCCGCCAGACATAACAACCCGTCTGGTTGGAGGATCCTCCCTTTTCTATGGTGGATGAGTGAACTTTACACCCTGTTCCTCATACTCCTAAATTGGTGACCCCGAGTATGAACGTCAACGCAGCCTTCGTGCAACTACTTCAGCGTGACGTCATCATCATCACTCCCGCAAGCTTTCGTGAGGCGAGTCACACAGCCAGCCAGCACCCACGGCTTCAACGGGTATCCTGACCACCAGCATGCAGCGAACGCGCATTCCTGGTCATCACCCTCAGCCTCATCAGCAACCTTGGCACAGCACCTGCACTTCCGGCCGGTCTCACAAGCAGAGCCTATTCTACCCTCTCCTGGTCGACGCAAGCAGTCAGCCAAAAACCCGGCGCTATACCACATCCAACTCACTGGATGACGACGCAGCGCCTCCCCGACTCACTGGGGAATCACCGCAGACAGTTCCGACTCACTGGGACCACAGCTGGCACTGTGAAGCATCGCAAGATCCAAGACTCAGCCCACTATCGACCTCCGGTCTCCGGAGGGGAGTGATGTAGCAGTTAGACCGCCACATACAAAAACTACGAAACAAAAAGACATGACGTCACACAATTCCTACATCTCGCAGTTAGAGTTTACTGAGCGAATAACATAGATAAGACTATCCGAAATCAACATATGGGCAGTTGCCCGCCAGACATAACAACCCGTCTGGTTGGAGGATCCTCCCTTTTCTATGGTGGATGAGTGAACTTTACACCCTGTTCCTCATACGCCCAAAATGAATGATGTCCTTTGAAACTTCCCATAGAAAGTACTAGGCTCGCATGAGTTTAGCATAAGTAGTACCTATTGCAATCATTAGACGTGTACAATTTCTGAACAGTACCTAACCTAAGAAAAAGTACTAGGCTTGCATAAATTCCCTATAGTATTTAATCATTATAGGATTTGGATGAGGCAGACAGATAGTTTATAACCTGGATTAACACATAGGATACTTTTTATCCCGCTAGTACGTTTCCATGGGATAATTTCCGCCTCCACGCGAGCAAAGCCGCAGGAAAAAGCTAGTTTGGAATCATACAAAAGAAAGTAGAAGTGGCGATGACTCGACTTCAGTGACTGAAAAAAAAAACCTGAGGGGCAGTCTTTGGGGACTGCCAATGGAAGTGAAAACAGTAGCTTATAATATTATGTTTCCAGATAATAAAATATCTGTCTGCCTCATCCAAATCCTATTAGTAGTAATGATTGAATACTATCATGAATTCATGCATGCCTAGTACTTTTTGTTAGGTAAGAAATATTGTGCACAACGTGTAATAATAATATACCTAATGTATAGTGTATAACTGTAAGATTGAGCATGTTTAACCGATGACGCCAACTTGCTACTCGCGGGCAATGCCTTAACAGGTAACTAAGTTCTAAGAACCTACCTATTGTTAACATGTTCAAAATTATGTCGCAATAAAGAATTTGAATTTGTAATGATTGAAATACTATCGTGAATTCATGCAAGCCTAGTACTTTTTGTAAGGTTACTGCTCAGATATTGTGCACAACGTCTAATGATTGAAATACTATCTTGAATTTATGCAAGCCTAGTACTTTTTGTTAGGTTACTAACAAATTCTTATCTCCCTCCGTCTTACGAATTTTCGATTAGGTTACGTGTCCTGGCGAGAGTTTAACATTTTTTTACCCATCCCAGAAAAAGTGCACAACGCCGCTAATGTTTTCACTTCAAAAAAAAAAAAAGTTGATTCTTTGATTATGATAAACGGGTATGGGATATAAAACAAAACATCTTGTATATTTATGTAGGATCCTATCTATTTATTCCAAGTAACCAAATATGACCATTTTTTTTACGACTGTAAATCAATATAGTTAGTAGACGTGGCGGTAATAAAATAGACTTTTGCAACGATTCGACGTGGCGGGAATAAAAACAGAGTTTTTACAGTAGACGTGGCGGCGACTCGACGTCAAGGGAATAAATCCTAGACAGTCACGACACGACTGGTCGGAGTCGTGGCAGTCTAACAGTGTTACCAGGTACACGGTAATTACCGTAGAACCACGGTATTTTTCACCAATACACGGTCTACGGTAATGATTCATTACCGTGTAATTTTCTACGGTAATTTTCAATATTAACTACCGTGTAATTTACCTAGCTGTAATTAATAAGATAATGAAATCCAATACATAAAACGAAACCCCAGCGTGGGGGGAATTCCCAAAAATACGGATTATACGACTAAATGCAAATGTGTTTCTTAGTAGTTTGTCCGCTTGTCTAACCATAATCAAAACTGGTTGTTTAACCGGTCAGTTAAAGTAATACCTACTATTGTGAAGAAAATGGCACTATATAGAACCATAAATCGCAGAACCGTTGCGCCTTTGGTTGCGCCAGTGAATTTCAGTCAGTCAGTTCATTCAATGTGTTATCTACATCGTTTGGTTATTTGAGTTACGACTGCAACGGATATTTATACAAAATGGACAACGACTCCGATAGTTAAGATACTGATAAAGAAGCGTCATCTTCCAAGAATAAATTATTTTAAAAAGAAAAGTGGTTAGTTATAATTTTGACTACAAATATTGAAATTCATGGTACTTTCTTTTACTTTTTACACGATAATTTTCAAGTGTCTACGGTATTTTGAGTCGAAACACGGTATTTTTAATCCATTGACGTAGTATAAGATTGTAGTTATTTTTTAAATCTGGTAACACTGGTCTAAAGTGATCTATCGTCAAGTAGGTACGCGAGAACCCTAACTTTTCAGAGCTTATTAAAACGTATCGTCCGAATTTTTTTTTCAGGGTCTCGCCCACTGCAGTTAAACCTGCCACTGCACAGCTCCACCTTCTGCGCTGTACAGCCGGATTTACATTGCGAAACTAGTTGCGCGAAATTAGTTATCCATTGATAGTTTCAAGAGTCAATAGATAATTATTTACACGTAAAACTATCAATGGATAACTAATTTCGCGAAACTAGTTTCGTAATGTAAATCCGACGATTTATTCCCTTGATGTCGAGTCCCGCCACGTCGAGTCGCCGCCACGTCTACTCTGAAAACTCCCCGCTTTTATTCCCGCCACGTCGAATCGTTGAAAAAGTCTATTTTGTTACCGCCACGTCTACTAACCATTTTTATTTGTACAGTCGTAAAAAAAATACTCATAATGAAACTTCCCATACAAATTACTAGGCTTGCATGAGTTTAAGATAGTAAGTACCTATTGCAATAATTAGATGTGTACAATTTCTGAGCAGTACCTAACCTAAGAAAAAGTACTAGGCTTGCATGAATTCCCGATAGTATTTAATCATTATAGGATTTGGATGAGGCAGACAGATAGTTTATAACCATAACATAATGATTGAATACTATCGTGAATTCATGCATGCCTAGTACTTTTTGTTAGGTTACTGTTCAGAAATTGTGCACAACGTATATAATGATTGAAATACTATCGTGAATTCATGCAAGCCTAGTACTTTTTCGTCTATGGATAAGGAACAAAACATAGGATCCATGTATATAGGATGTGGTGTGTATGTAGGATCCTATCTATTTATTCCAAGTAACCAACTATGAGTATTTTTTTACGACTGTACAAATCAAAATAGTTAGTAGACGTGGCGGTAATAAAATAGTCTTTTTCAACGATTCGACGTGGCGGGAATAAAAGCGGGGAGTTTTCAGAGTAGACGTGGCGGCGACTCGACGTGGCGGGACTCGACATCAAGGGAATAAATCAATCCGACTACAGTATTTCATCTTGGGACACGTCGATAGCTGTGTTTCGTGTGATGTTTACCCTTTCATTCATGTGATCATGTCTCAAGGGCTTTTTGCATAATTTCAAGTAATTTTAGACAAACATCTTTTTGGGGTTAGGTGGCGGTTTATTTAAATATTGGTTCTAAAACTAAAAATTGTATTTAATACAAAAGTTTATTGGTGAAAACATGAAAAATATAATAGATTAATGGCTGATAAAATGCAGCGGAAATGTTACAATATTGGCCATCACAAAACTATTTCGCTAATAAATGCCTGAAAATTCAGAATGCTATTCATAATCAGTGAGGGGCACAACAAAATGGTTAATGTCAACAATAAAAGACTTCCTTTGTTATTGAAAATGTTATAGGACATCACAAAAACCACGAAAGACACTAACAAGTTTTTTGTGCCCTAATTTGATACAGCCATTATACAGGTGGATTTATATTTTACGAAAATCTAGATTTCATAGGGTCAGTTTTGGGCGCACTTCAACAAATTGTAAATAACTAATAGCATAATTTTAAAACAATATTCACCATCATGATCTCCATTTCACTGCGGACATGCGGCGAAAGGAATGTTAATTTGGGGCCGACCAGGCTGTTACGTTTTATTCTATATAGAAAGGAAAACACTTTTAACTTAAGAAACCGTAATTTTAATAACTTAAGTTATAAATATTTATATTCATCGGGTCAGCTCGATATCTGTAATCCAGTGTAAATACAGAAATACAAAACCGTCAAAGATGACACATAACATTTAATTTTAGACGGAACGTGAAGGTCCGCTGCGAACGACATTTTTAACATTTTTTTACAAGCGACGGCTCGCATCAGCGGCGGAGGACCCGCGCCGCGCGGCGTTCTCGAATGTTACTCGTTTTCTTATAAAACACCAATGAGAACAAATGCGTGTGCTGGGAGTGAGCGCGACGCGAGATTAGTTGTCGCCACCCTCGGCGGGCTCGTCGCCATCGCCCTGCGTGTCTGACGTCCACAGCGTCAGGTTGTCTCGCAGCAACTGCATGATCAGTGTAGAGTCTTTGTACGAGTCTTCATTCAGTGTGTCTAATTCGGCGATCGCGTCATCGAACGCCTGCGAAAACATTTATCAATGTTAATTCTTATCTGTTCAAAAGAGAGACAATATCAAAATATTCATACAAGAAAATTTTCTATCATTCCCTTTATGGGAAGATTAAACTCTGTAGAGTTATAAATAACACTCTGATGCTGGCTGGATCGAGGATTAAGGGTTAATTGCTTTACACACGGCCATGCTAATATATTATTAGTGGTTTTTTTTTATCTAACAGATTATTTCTAATTTTGAATTACTTTTATCTTCATGCAAACTGAAGGAGAAGAATGCACTAGCAAGAAATTTGACAGTTAGTAAATTATAATTTTGTCATCACACACTAATTTTTTTCGTTGATTAAAAAAACCTGTTTAGCTAAGTGGCACGCTCGCGCAGGGGAGTTGATTATCTCGTAATAGAACACGGAAAAGTTGAGCGCAAGGCCGAGTCTGATGGGGTGGGTCGGTTGCATTTTGGCTTTAGCAATGTCGAATGCTTCCTGGTAGGCCTTCTGCGAGTCCTCCACGACGGCTGGGAACAAGCGAGTACATTAATATGCCTAGCCTGCACTTCCCTCTCGTGCCAGCCAGCACAGAGCCTATGCGTAACTGACACTAATAATGACCTGTTTGGCGAGCTGACACGCTTTGTCTGGTGAATTTAATATCTCATAATAGAAGACGGAGAAATTTAACGCCAGACCCAGCCTTATTGGGTGTGTGGGCTGCATTTTCGCCTTGCTGATCTCGAAAGCGTCTTGGTATGCTTTCTGTGAATCCTCTACAACAGCTGTAAGGTAAAGTGATGTTAACTTACTGAAACTATTGCATAATAAATCTGGTATATTAAAGCCTAATAATCATTGAAGTAATATTAATTATATACAACTTGAGTCTTATTGGCGTCAGTACTTACAATTTCTGGTTTCTCCTGTGGCCACTTCTGCGAGGTACCTATAGTAGTCACCCTTCATTTTAAGGTAAAATACTTTACTTTCTGGATTACTAGCTTTAGGAATAAGGTGCTTGTCAAGTAAACCCTGAAACAAAAATAAAATATCTTAAACTCTTGATTGTAAAATCGATCAATATTTTTTCATTAGGGAGTTTGAAATCGTAATAATTAGAAGGTAAAAAATTGGATTGCAGAATTAATACATAAGATTTGAAGACAGGGCAACGAACGAAAACGGGATAGCAGCGCGCGCAATGACGCGGCGCAATACGTCACCCCACCCTCCCCGCCCGCGAAAACTCCGCACCGCGCCCTGCATGCTCTCACGTGCTAACCAACATTATAACGCCCATGATTAACAAAAACGTTATGACTGCGGAGGAAATGACCACGGCTACTGTTCGCTTGCATCACCCCTCAAATTGGCGAGGCGCAAATATCATGACGTCATTCGCGTAGGATGGCGGCAACTGACGTTAATCTTACTTAGTTTGGAATAAATTCCTCGATCTAATGGACAAACACGGTAACGAGGGACTTAGCCTCAGTTATCAGTTGAAACCTGAAAAACATAAGTAATCAAGAACGATTCTTACCAAGACGTCGTAGCAGATTTCTCTGAGCTCCTTTTCTACTTTAACCCTATATTCTTTTGCCATCTGTTGTTTTCTTTCCGAGCCTTCGGTTTTCTGTTCAATGGAGGAGATGACGCGCCATGACGATCGTCGAGCGCCCACCACGTTTTTGTAAGCAACGGAAAGCAGGTTTCTTTCCTCGTTGCTCAGCTCGACGCCGGTTTCCGTGACTTCTTTCATCGCGGCCGCCATGTCGTCATATCGTTCAGCCTGCTCCGCCAGCTTGGCGCGTTGCACCAGTTCCTCCTTGTCGACGGACATCGTGGACGATGGGAGAGGATTATTTCACTGATGCCCCTGTAATGAAGTATGAATCACGAATAAACTATTTGAATCGACAGCCAATGACGATTCACTGAGTTAAATTTTATCAGAAAGACTAATCGTTAGGCGTCACTTTCACCGAAGCGAATCGCTTATAGGGTATTTGTCATCATGGATGGATGGAAGTCACACCTTGGGTAGAGGCTCGCGAGCGCACTAGCGCAATATGAAAATTCAACGAAGCTCAAAGAGCGCCTCTCACGCCAAACGCGACATCGACGCGTCGTCCGCTCGGTTTGACAGCATCTCACAGACTCAAGCTACTAGCAGGCTAGGCACGCGCCGTGTCGCCGCGCCGCCGCTTGGTCACCGCCACTGCGCCAACAGTATTGATCCGGCGACGCGGGATAAACACTCCAGACGAAATACGACTAGCGCGACGATTGCACACACCCCTCCTCACCCTCGCATACACCCCTCCTGCACCGCGCCCGTCCGCCCGGCGCCTACCTCACGCTACCCTTATCTACCTACCTATAGCTTTTTACGCGATTCTCCAGTTACTATGCCATTATAAAATGGTCATATGTACTTCAGTAAATTTAACATAAACAAGTGGGATTTTATAAAAGTAAGTGAACATAATTTTAATGAGACACAAAAACCCCAAAACATAAAATTCTGACCAGTCATGTCATGAGATAGGTGTTTAAGAATTTAATATGTATAATAATAAATTAGCTCATAGTCATAATTTACAAGAATTGTATTTTTTGTGTGTAAAGATAACTTACATCAAGCAATATTTTGATGTAAGTACCTATTTGATATTATTTCTGACTTCATAGCAGAGCACAGAGGAACCTATGAGGTTCTTAAAAAAAAGGAAATTTTTGGCATGCAAGTCTGCAGTCAAATCCTTTCGAATATTTTCTACAATGCTGTGTAACATGGACATGTCTGATTACTTATATTGCATCTTCTATATTCTAAAAGGTAAGATATTTTTTATTTTATATTTAATAAATTGTATAAGTAGTTGTGAAAACGTAATTTATAGTAGAGAATGCAGCAACACACCGAATAGTTAATCAAATTCTTACAATAAAGTGAATAAAGTAAGGGTGGGGTCATGACCCCTGGAATGCCTCTCCCCCCTCTCCACTACTAGTACCATAAACACCCATTTTCCTATAATTGCCAATAGCTGATGTAATACTCAATTATCAATATAATAATCAATTATTATGTAATTTAAGTTTTATTTTTCCCATCAAGTACAGAGTAATAGTTTAATTTCAACGGCAGCCGTTGAAATTCTGATGAAGAATTTTAAGTTTCTCTGAACTAAAAAACAAAAAAATATTTGAGTTAAAATTGTAGCAAATTATTACAATTTACAGAGAATCCTAATTAACACCTTCTAATGAAATATTGTAGGTACCTATGTATCACACATTATTGAGCATGATGTCAATCTTTGAAGGGCAATGTGTCATGACAAACATGGCAGTTACAACTGACATCTTACAGGAGATTTATTCAAAATAGCTGTAGCTTAGTACAGATTTAGAATTGGCATGGCGAAATATCACAAGAGATCTGACTCCTGCACATTTATGCCATAGATAAAACCTCTCATATCACTAAGATGCCAAGTTATGTCTGACTCTAGCCAAATGTACTTAGCTGTACATTTGGTTAGCATACGAGCGCTAGGAGGATAAGTAACAAATATTTTCAGTTTTGTTTTACATACAGTACAGAGGCATTACTATGACTACTACAACAATAGCATCTACCAGCAACTTTTCTAAGTAAATGCAGAAGTAGAAAACTCAACTCCTGAAAGAGGCATTCACAAGTTTATAACATTCTGAAGATGAGGAAAACTATTAACTTAATGATTACCATAAGCCTTGTAATAATAGCATAGGTACGTTATTATATCTAGCATCACACACGAGAGCATTGTGCTGTCGCCTCAATGTCACGCACGTGCCTGTCTATCTGAAAAGCGATGTAAGTAAATCGAACGTAATGATATTAACGTTAGATCAAATACTTACCTAATTACAACCTATTCAAAGTTACACAACGCAATTAAAATAATATCACTGAGAAGTGGTGAAAGGAATGTCATCCAACTTTTGTAGGCCGTAATTACCTCTAAATAAGTACTGGGACTACCTCCAATGTCCAATGACATTACATAGTTATTGAATTGACCAAGATAACGGCATGACTACGCACGGCGAAATTACGACGCACTAGTGAGTGAGATCGCAGTTCCCTCTATGAATACGCCAACGTTCGGCATGCCCACGCACTTCAAACGGAACTAAATGGATTATCGTATAAAATATATATCACAGCATCAGTTTACAATCAATCTCCTTGATCCTGCATATTTATCCAAAAATATAATTCAGTCACGTATGAAAAAAATATAAAAAGAGCTAAAAAACCAACTTACGCGGCCGATCTCGTTGTAAGGAACGTCTTATTACACCTTACGAATTAGAAAGTACGTAATAAAAGCAAATCCGTTGTGTAGAACATAAATCCCGATTACAAAAATTTAGAATTATGTTTAACCGCACCGCGAAATCGTGTCGCCGGCTCGGGCAAAATGGCTGCTGCACAAGGGGCACTCCTTCTATGCGTCACAGTCACAGATTTGTGAGAAAACGATTTTTAAACATCGACACTTCGTGAGAAACACATAAAATTGCATTCACTTAATATAATTTTAATGCACTTACTTGTTGGAAGGGAAAAAAAGTAATTAAACCAGCAAATTACAACACAATATCGGTTTTTGTCTTGCGGTGAACGATATACTACACTGACGGCAGTGGGGCCAGAGGGGAAACAAAAACGGAACAGGGTTCACATTACGAGTCGGCCATCTTGGATTACTATGAAGGAAGCGTAGCACGGTGCGAGGTGTTCACGATCACGCAGTTATCATCAAACATATTGCGCACTCTTTCTGCCTTAAAGTAAAAAAAAGAGACGGATACATATTTCAACACGCGAAAAGTACATAATAGGTCACTGTGAGTGGTTACAGGAAGTCAGTGTTCTGGCGCGATTTTTTTGAATGATTAGATAAGAAATTGGCATGCAATTTTATAAATATTTATTGGTTATAAATATACTAATGTATAGGCTAAAAGAGAAGAAGAAACTCCATTTCACCCATTAAAATTCTTAACCCTCCCTATGTTATCCAAACCATCAGAAAATCAACTGTGTAGAGATGCAAGCTTGCTGCCGATCAGCCATTCGATGCATGTCGGTTTCTGTCTGCTGCCATAGCATAGTGTGCATAGGTTCGTGCGTTTATAGAGGTCTGTAGTTTGAGTCAAACGCTGGAAGTGTTTACCAGATTATAAAGTTTATTTACACATTGGGGTACGGGAATAGTGCATAAATCATGTAACCGATCGGGTAAAAACTGTTGTTTGGGGCAGTAATGCTACGGCTACACTGTCGCGCTATCGCGAACTTTACTTCGTGCGCACTCTGTTGCTCAGCGAGACGTCGAGCGGTGTGTGAGGGAGAGCGCGCGAAGTAAAGTTCGCGATATCGTGACAGTGTAGCCGTAGCATAAGCACCGCTGTACCAGCGCACGATTTGCGAACATGGCCCGCACCGACGGAAAGGATAACACCTTTTTCACACAGAGCATGTAACTTTACTTTTTCACTAGTCTGAAAAGTTTACCTGATTGTCGGTTGCAATGTTCCAATGGCACTTGAGTCTCTGAAAAATCGCTTACCTAAAACGGGTGATAGACATGCGTACTTAAAGACCGTGGTTTTTAAAGCTCGCCAACTTGCGCGGCTCGCCGTCGGTGACACTCGTGAAAATTTCTCACACTGTATCGCGATGTTTTCGACTTTTCTGAACCAAACTAAACAAAAATCACACAAATGACGAAACAAAATGCTGGGTCGCGCACATGGGCGAGTAAGGTCGCCGACGAGCCATAAGACCGCGGACTTGCTCGCCCGTCTGTCACCCCTTTAAAACAGACTAAAACTAGATAATTTTTCTATCGGGCAATATTATTAGTCTATGAAGTCTTCTATTGTCATTGATCTCATTTTCAAAAGTAGAAGCGTTGTAAGGTTTTTACTCGCCGTCTCGGTGACACACGTGAAGCTTGGTCGCACTGTATCACGATAAATTGTCGAATTTTCTGAACCAAAGTAAACAAACGTATACAAATGTCGAAACAAAATGGCCACAGAGCATGTTGAAAATGGCGGCTTGCGACTAACGGCGATGACAGACGTACAAAACTACGATCCAAGACGGGCTACGAGCAAAATTTAAGCCTGTTGGCTCGCCGACAAACTTACTCAGCGGACTCCTGCGATACTATGATGTTCGATTCGGCAAGGAAGCGTATCGAATGGTTCTGTCACACAACCATTTGATACGCATTCACACCACAGACATATAAAGAGTAGTTCACACACAACTTGTTTGTGAATAGTTTGCTATTCACACACAAGTTGAATGACCCTTTCACACAATGTGGCACTGTTCATTAATTTACAGAACTGGTAGTATTCCCATTTCCCAAACATTAATTGTGAAGGTACATAAAAATTTATGGAAATCGTCTACCTAGTCGCAACCAGTGTACGTGTATAATCAGCAGTCACAGATCTACGAACGTAATGGAAGCAAAAGGAGTATGGATGGCAGGTGGCGTTCTGTAGTTTCTGCCTACCTCCATGGGAAGAAGGCGTGAGATTATTCTCTTACCTTTTCCACCATGTCCTACTTTTCCAGTAAATGTATGGTCACCTTATTAGAAAAGGAGTTCAGTTTTTTTCTTTTTTTAAGGTCGAATCGACTTTTCGGTGTATTTGATTCAACTTTTTTTTTTTTTTTGGGTGGGAAATCATCCAATGACTTCTCCCGCTCTGGGCGGAGCGGAAGGGCGTGTCAGACTTTTACTGACTAAAACCCACCCGTGTTCCTTCCCTTGCCATGCCAGGGGCCACGGTTTCCCCTTGGGACTACCCGCAACCCCGGCAGGTATTTGATTCAACTGGAATTCTGAAATGCGTAAGCTTTCCAGTTCTTTACAGTACATACTAATTCCATGGTTTTTTCTTGGCATTTATACTAATACCACGCTTGACTGTCACCTACAAAAAAAATGCTGCCTGAGTCTGTCAATGTCAGACATGTCAGTGTGACTGTCACGTGTTATTTGTGTATTGCTATTGTGTTTGAGGTTATGTAAGCATACCGTTGTACTTACTGCCTGTATTTAAAAAATAAACATACTTTTATTTAGTTTATAACAGTACATGTAAAAGGTAAACTGTAAAATAAAACCGCAAAATGCCGAAATCAAAAAGGGATAAGAAAGGTAAGAAATAACCTTAAAAATAAATGCATACCATGCTGGGTTATTTTTACTTTGAATATGATTTAGCAAAACAAAACTCTATACTCGAGTTTTCGTAGGTATATGATAATATAATTTGTGTAATACCTTTAACAATATTACTATACAATACATTCTGTTCTTTATACTTTTTGTACATGTTGGGATCATTTATTTTGACACTTAACATATCATGAGCCTAACCGTTGGGAAATAATGTACTTACGCCAGTTATGTTTAAGTCCCATGTAATAGGAGACGAGCATATTGCCATTTATTTTGAATAGCTGCAATTCAACATTTCTTTTACTATTACAGTTTCTCTGACAAAAACAAACAAGAAAGGATTACTAAACAAACAGAAAATAATAGAAGAAATAAGGAATTCACTATCTAAATATGAACACATATTCCTATTCACTGTTGATAACATGCGCAACACAAAATTGAAAGACTTGCGCAATGAGTGGAAAGACTCTAGATTCTTTTTTGGTAAAAATAAAGTCATGGCTGTTGCACTTGGAAGGACTAAGAGTGATGAAGTAGAAGAGCAATTGAATCTGGTAAGTTTTCGTCTTTACTTAATAATTTTTCACCACAATAATGGTGCTTTATTGTTGGACATTCAAATGAAATTCCTTTTGAAACATTTTGTTGATAACTTTACAGCTGTCTAAGAGATTAAAGGGTCAATGTGGCTTGCTGATGACAAACAAGGATGTACCTGAGGTTTTGGAATGGTTCAAAGAATTCCGTGATGCAGAATATGCTCGTGCAGGATTTGTAGCCACTAAAGATGTGATACTCCCACAAGGCCCCCTTGCAGACTTTTCCCACACAATAGAACCTCATTTGAGGCGACTCGGTCTGCCCACATCACTAGAAAGAGGTGTTGTAAATCTTATCAAAGAATATCAGGTATGTGAAACTAGTAACAAATACCATTTTTTTTAGTTGTGATGATGACCTTATGCTTATGACCTAGGCATTGCAATCCGAGCCAGCGGATACGGTATCATTGACTACCTGCCATGCAGTAAAAATCTACTCACCTGGTGAACCCAATAAAAGCGTGGCTAAGTGTTTTTGTGCAAATTGTGCACAATGATAATCTCTAATTACATGTCAGACTCAATACGAAGTAGATTGGGGGATAACATAACTTTCCCTTAGATTAGATTATTCTATCACACTCAAATTGGTTTTATTGCTTACTAGCTGATCCGACAGACGTCCTGTTCCAATAAATACAATAATCCAAAAGACAAAAACACTTTCAGCTTTCCAATTTTCTGAACAAGTTTTCCAATATGCTTTGCCTAAAAACCTTATTTGAATGTTTACAAACATTTTAAATAAAAAAATACCCAAATCTGTTCAGCCATTCATTTTGATAAAGATGTATTGATTGTGTATTTATTTACAATTACATATTTTAGCTTCTTTCCACAACACCCAAGTTTATTTTTCTCTATTTGTTCCTACTGTTAGGATTAAAGTAAGTAAAAATAAGTATTTATTATATGTAATTTAATAATATTGTATATAGCCAGTCACCCGCGACTTCAATACGAATCCAAAGATACCTCATTTACTTAAATCTATTCGCTTGTTTAGCCTCTTTCACCCAGAGACAGACGAACATACATACATACCAACCAATAACCCCCCTTTTTGCTTTGCCGTAGTCTGGTAAAAACATCACCCTCCTTTTAGGCTCTACTGCAGTTGGCAAAGAAATACATATAACTTGTATAAAGATTTTAAGATAATGTTACTCACTATGTCATAACCCGTCTGTGAATGACCCAGTTGTTAACAGAAACAGGCTTTAGCTACTAACAATTGTCTAATTTTTATTTATAGGTTTGCAAAAAAGGAGCTCCATTAACACCCGAGCAGGCAAGCACATTAAAACTCTTGGGAATCCAAATGGCTAAGTTTAAAGTAGTCATAAAGTGCCACTGGACTAAAGGGAAAGGTTTCCACAAAGACCTGGATATTGCTGATGATGATGACAGTGATGATGATGACGATGATGAAGAAGAAAAGGCCATGGAAGAAGATGAATCATAGTATTTAAGACCATTCAAAAATATAATATTTTACATATTAATTTCCTGCTTTATTTCTGCTTTACCTTTAAAAAAACTTAGTTTTTTTTTTTGTAATAAATGTTGCCCCACGCTAGGAATTTTTCCTGTATCGTGTGAATTCGTGTGTGCGTTCACAAACATTTAAACCCACATACACAAACAGCCAGACCCGGAACAACTACTTGTAGGTCATACAAATATTTGTTTCGTGCGGGATTCGAACCCGCGACACGCAGCGCAGCAGTCAATCGCTAACCACTGCGTGCGCCAACCGTGTCGTGTCAATTAAAGAATAAACACCGGGTCGGCTTTGAGTTCATTAGTTACTTTTTTTTACCTTCATAATGTAATTTGTATTTCTACACTGAGTGCGGCTTCATCCAGGCGAAAAAGTCACAACATTATAGCCAATAAAAAAAATTGTTTCACACAATTTTATACTAACGACATTATTTACTGTGATCCCTGCATTGTAAATAATGGCGTGAGTATAAAATTACAGACAATACTACTTAATTGTAAAAAAAAAACAGGTAAAGTCAACCCAAAGTACCCATTTGAATTATGAAAACCGCCTATAATGCTGCGACGTAAGTGTATTATCTATAGCCGCGACCAAGGAACATACTGGCCGCGACCAAGGAACATAGGCCGCGACAAGTGCCGTCAATTTGTTACCGTGGAGCTTGATGGAAGGTTTTCCGTTTTACTTTTGGTTATTGGGTAGTCTTCTCTCGTAGAGTATAGGTACATGTTCTGCGAGTCTTTTGCACAAAGTTCGGACTGGCCATGATTCATCGACTGACGATCGTACTGTACGTAATAAGTAATAGTACTCGTCGACGTGCCCCCATAATTTTTCACCACTGTTGTCGCAGTCAAGTAACGTTTGGAGCACGAATGGGTTCGATTCCCGCTGTCCAAAACGGAAATAATATTTTTCAACACACTTGCTCGTAAAGTGGCGCTTATTGAACCGCCTTTAGGTTCATAATGCAGTGTGATAAACACCCGTGCTTTTTAATTTTTAGTGGTAATGGTACGGACAGACGTGCTCAAAAATAAGCATGCTCATAAGCTTGCTTAAAATGAGCATACTCGCAATAAGCATTCTTATCGTTAGGTAGCATGGTCGAAAATCAAACGTCGGTTGATTTTTGAGCATGCTCAAAATAAGCATGCTCATTACTAGGAATGTTGTGACACACGTGCTACTAATGAGCACTTGCTCAATAGAAGCATGCTTCCGTGTTATTGAGTACGTCTCCGTACTTTAATGGTAATGTGCGCTACCACAGACAACTCTATTTACTAGTCGGTCGGAGTAATGAGATGGCATTATGGAATTAGTAACTACTATCATTGCAGTATGGAATCTAGTATATAGTATACTGTATATGTATAGAGAGTTGCGGACAGTGTCTGTCCATTGATGCGGAGCGAGTTAGTGGAGCGGTGTTGCGGACTGCGCGGAGCTAGACCGAGTTCACGCGACGAGTAATGACGACGGGCTCCCCGCTCCGTTTCTCCGCTCCGCTTCGCGCAAATTCTTGTCCACTGAAACGGAGCGGAGATTTTATGCAAGTGTTATATTTATAAACACTTGCATAGTAGTGTAATGGAGCGGAGAGGAGAGGAGCGGAGTGGAGATGTGCCATTATTAACCAATCAAATCTTAACTCAGGGGCGGAGTCAAGATTCTATTGGTTAATATTGGCACATCTCCGGTCCTCTTTTATCCTCTCCGCTCCAGTGGACAGGCAGCCTTAGGCTGCCTGTCCACTGGAGCGGAGAGGAGAGGAGCGGAGCGGAGATGTGCCATTATTAACCAATCAAATCTAAACTCAGGGGCGGAGTCAAGTCGAGTCAAGATTCTATTGGTTAATATTGGCACATCTCCGCACCTCTTTTCTCCTCTCCGCTCCAGTGGACAGGCAGCCTTATGGTGCGACTCAGTCTGTCTGTCTGTCTGTCACAACTGGATATTTCAAGAACTACTAATCACTACTAATGCTATCAACTTGAAATTTGAAAGTTTTAGATGACGTTTGCCCAGCAAATAAGAAAGTTTTTTTTTTTTGGAACTGGTTCTGGGACTTAAAGCGCAGGCCACACCGCCAGCTTAGCGTGCGGGGCGGGCGAACGTTTCACCTCTTTACATACTTCGGTTCACACCGCGAGCTACAATATTTCGCGTAGTTTGTATAGTTTCCTTCGTTCGCTTCGCCCGCTCCGCCCGCTAAGCTGGCGGTGTGGCCTGCGCTTTACGGTGGTCTTAAAAATTTGGGCCTGCTAGGGTGGTATCATAATTATGAAAGAGCGGTATTTGCACATTTTTCCTGATTTTTCACTGACCGTACCTACCGCACCGCAACATGAATGAACCATCGCACACTACCGGGAAAGTTCCATACTCTGTGACTACAGGCGGGCCGCAGCGCGATCCGGCCTAATGTGCGCGAGCCACATTGCACTGGGCGGGACATAATACCGTTTGAAATCTGTCTGAAACAATTACTGCGCTGCGGTGCGGTCCGACGCGACTCCTGTATGTGCTTTGGCATATTTTTACAATGCGGCCCCCCGTGGCTGTAATGTGTGTGCTTATCTTTAGAGTGTTATAAGTTATAACTAGAAGTCTACCAGTTAACTGTTTACAATATTACTACTTCCTGTAGCTCCAGTGTTGTAAATTGACCCATTTCATAGCGAGACTCCTGGGTGATCTTATGGTATGTATTACTATGTATGAGGCTATTTGAGCCGCAGAGCCCAGAGGCCGACGTCGGTAGCATCTGAATTCATTGGCGGACAAGCTGTAGACAAAGTAAAGGGTACGCATGTGGGTGCGCACGTGCACAGTTCATGATGATTAGAACGTGGTGATAAGCTGCTGATATGACATGCACCTAATTATTGACATAGATAACTTCAATTACGACTGAAATAAACAAGACCATTAAAACAATATTTAGTTATTTCTGAAAATATTTATTGAAACAATTACAGAAACAACAATAAATTATTTTAAAAAATATACCAAATTCTAATTCGACATAATATTAACTATTACAAATCAATGTTTCAAAATCATTAGAGGTGTTGATTACAAAGAATATAATAAATCTATCAGAAGCTAAGCCTCTGCATTTTACGAATGTGTATTGCTTTAACACAAATATAACTTAGCACGTACAAATAGGTAATCACAGTATAAAAATAAAGCATCGTTATCAGTCGACGACATCACAGCTTACATAATCGACGAAACCAAAACTTAACTTGATTCCTTGTAACCTAAATCTGCAAACCATTTACCATCATGTATACACAGTCTTCGCAGAGAATTAATTGTAAATCATATTAATCACTCTCATCCAAGTCATACATTACTGCAAAAAGTAAATAAAGACTTTCCAAAACAATTTCCGCTAGACACATCACAGGACAACAATCAAACGTACGTAACACACACGAGATACTACAAGTTAAGCATTTCATATTGTTTTTGGTATTCACTACATTTAAGTTATGTCTATATTTTAACTAACGGCGTAAGAAACTAAACATCCTATATCTAAAGCAGCCCAAATGAAACTATCATTCCAGCTAAGTCTACGAGACACTCTAGTTAAATAATGGAATAACCAAGTTTCAAGTGTTTGCCTTTCCATTGACATCGTGGAGTAAGCAAAGCCGAGTTAGGCACGTTGATATAATTGAATCTTATGTTCAAAGTTCAAAATAGGAATAAAAGAAGCGATATAGTTTAGAATTGGAAAAGATATTGTAGAAGTAGGTGATTTGATCAATGATGTTTGGGTGGCGGTGGGGATATGGGCGGCAACTGGACTTCTTGGAGCGGCTCGCGCCAGAACACGGTCTGCGAGAACTCGTCGCTGGGCTCGCACTGCGCCGGCGGGAACACCTGGTCCACCAGCACCGACATGTGCGAATATCTGCAAAGGAAACAGTCGTGTTGTTACAATCTTACTTGCGCGAATACTTGAAGGATTCAGCAGTTTTTTTAAGCAGGGATCGTCAATCTTTTGAATAATTTTATCATCTTTAATTATTATTTGTCACATAGGTTCTCAGTTGAATACCCGGATAAGTATTTTTTCCGTTTATTCGCAAAAGTCTTGTTGCTCCTTGGCTTTAGGGTCCACAACTATCCTCATTGGCGATTGTGGTAGTGTAACACTGCTGGCAGTAGTTACATTCAAAGATACCATAGTGAAATTGCTTCCATGCTCAAAGAATCAATAGAAACAGTGTACAATTTCTTAATTGTTCACTGGGTCAGTGTGAAAGTAACAATAATATCAAACAGTAGTCTTGCATAAGATTCAGGTAGAAGTGTAATTATTTTACATTCACATACATTTAACGCATTTACACATACAGAATTGTTTTTTTTGGTAGACAAACACAATGATCAACCATTTTTGACGTGTTTTTTTGTATCCTGAAGGATTTATGTATGTAAGTATGGTGATGAAAGATAACTGAGTTAGAAGAATTTTGTGCACGAAAGTGAAAGGTTATTATAAAAAACCCAGAAGAATCCACAGCATCATGTACATATTATAAACAAAAAGACCCGAAGACAAAAACCAACACAGAATAAAAGACAAGACAGATGACATGTCGATGATTGCAAGTTAATTGTCAGTAATATTTTAGTATTCAGCTAGTTATGGCGTTATAGAAAATTTTGGTTACATGGTATTAATTTAGTTTTTGAAAATGAATGAAGTGCGGCCGCAAACGTGATCAAGCCTTACAAGTCATTCCATTCGGCTTACCGGCTTAATATCGTGTGCTCGCTAATCTCATAACTACTTATATAATTTGGACACCTAAACCTCGCGCTAGCTAATAACTATTTCAGTTTTCTGTGGTGGGAAGAAATCATCGACCATGTCACTTTGCACGTTGTAACTGAAATAAAAATATAATACTCAGTACAGTGAGTAAAATACGGTGTTAGTGACTAGGCAACGTGAAACAGAACGTGACGGAAAGCTTACATTAGTGAGAGAATACTTACGTGGATTGGAATGTCTGAGTCAGTTCATGTTTTAGTTCACCCTTATAATTGATAGTGAAAATTCTCACGATCGGAATGCCAACTGCTTGATATGCACATACGTCCTGCAGATAAAAAAAAAGATATTAACCATTTCCTGTATCATAAAAATGTGATTAGTCCACAAGGCAAGTGTGTGGAAGTATCAATGATTATATGACAATATTTCAGAGGGGCATTTTCCGTATTTTTAAAAACCTTCACATTCTAATCTCGGCAACAGATTAATACAGATAGGACACTCCGCAGTTTAGGTATGAAGCTATTTAATTCAGTGAGTGTAACGGGCGGAAGGCTGAGGACAGGGTGTTGTGGCGCAGCTTGGGAGAGGCCTATGTGACATAGGCCTCTATCGCTGCTGGACATAGCCTATGTCCAGCAGTGGACAGCAACGATAGGCTGAGCTGATCTGAATTGCACTTTATTGTGTTGTAGCAGTCGCTTTTTATTTAAATGATTTTGCAGTGTTCCATCTGTATTAATCTCTGTTTCGGTCTCAATCTGTGAAAAAGACCTTTAATTTCCTTAAATTTTTGACAAGTTTTTGACATTGATTGTCGCTGAGATGAGATTACGACGAGATTTTGAACGTTTTTATGGGTATTAGAACTCTGATGTATTTTTCACAATTCGACACTCACATTAACTCTGTTGCCATAGCCCGCATAGAAGGGGTTCGAGCCTTGCGGGAACAGCGCCTTGATATCGGCCAGGCACTGGATCTTGAACTCTTCAGGCTTCTTCTCGATGACTTCGCGATGGAAGGCGCGCAATAGTGACGTGGGGTTGAGGAGCAGCGGACCGTCCGGCAGACACACCTCGCCCTGTCTGATGGAGCGGAGGTACTCGCGGGTCACCTGACGAAACAGATTTTATTATTATTTATTGAGGATGTGAAGGGATCGGAAATCGTCTACGTTAATATTTGAGAATTGTCAATAAGGTTTTATTCACCTATAAAGTCAACCGTATTCAATAAACACAACCGTATGTCACGTTCGTACTTGAACTACAAAAAACGGGCCTTACTGCTACGAAATAAAGGTGCTGTAAAGAAAAACTGTTACTTAGGTCGTCTAGTTGACTGAACCTTATATTTTACGTAATTCTAACGTGTTTGGACGTAACACGTGTTCTTTGAAAAATTATGAACGAGCAAGAACAGTGTCAAGGACTAACAAAAAACATTACATTCGTACAATAACTTTTTGTAGTACTCACCCTCGCTTGTCCAATAGCTCTCGCAGATAAGTACAACAACTGGTAACCATTATTCTTGATCTTAGTGAATAGTTGCGCAACCCCAGACTGCGCCCAATCCTTTCCCACCAGCGGGAAGATGTGTCCCAGAACATCAGATCTGAACAATGAATCATTTATTATTATTATAATACAATATTTTATCTAATCTTAAATAATTTTTTTCCTTACTTTTATTATTTTTAATGTTAAAAAATGTGATTGTAAAATGCGTCATACTTGGTGATTGTGCCGTCGATATCTGAGATGACAATCTTGTCGTCGTATCGCCACCGGAACACGTTACATTTGCACCGCGTCGTGCCCTGATAAGCTGTTGTCACACTGAACACCATTTCATTCATGCCTTCGCGGAGGTTAAGGTTTTTCTGGAGAACAAACATAATAAATTAGAATTTTTAAACTATCATAGCTATCATACATATTGTTGTTTCTACATTGATATATCTATAGTTTATTGAACTTACAATTTGTTCTGAAGACAGTCTTAAAGTTTTTCTAAAGGATGAATGTCTGCGACCAGGCCGCTTGACTTGCCCATCTTGATCGGAATCGGACGAGCTGTGATCATGTCGGTCAACTGTGAACAAAAAAATTATAATTATAGAATGTATCATACAGAAGTATGTATGAGAGAGAAAACAAATGGTTGCGAAAGTTACCTCGATCTTGAGTTTCGACAATCTGTGGTAGTGATTGCGGCCCATCTTCAAGGAACTCTCTGGGGTCCATCTCTTCAACAATATCTAATTCTCTGGGTTTATCTGGTTTCTCTTCCAAGGAGTTCTGCTTCTCCTCGAGTGGCTCACGAATGGTCACAGTTTTAGGTTCCGTTGCCATCTCAATTTGTGCCTCGGTTTGTTTTGGCATGATATCATCTTTGGGAGGCGAAGATTCGGTGCTGAAATATGCAGGTGTAATTAAAATATGAAGTAAGGTAACAAGCTCTGTTATAGTTTGTCCTGTCGTCTTGAATCGGTTAACAAACTTTAGTTTGTCCGTAAATTCAAATCACAACTGTCATTCCTTGGCAGTCGTATGAAAAGGCTAAGAGCACGCCAAACTTATGCAGTATGTCGATCTGCTAAGCAATCTTTTTCCCTGAGTGTACACAGTGTGACTCCTTGGCGTCGGCGTTAGGACAACATGTCATAAGAGTCTTGTCTTGGCTCTTCCAATACGAGCGGGACTGTTACCTAAAGTATAACATAGTGTACTCACTGCTTGGCGTCAGCCGTGGAGCGGCGCCAGCTCCACCACGAGTAGCCGCGCGGCTTGGCCGTGCTGTCCGACGCGCGCGACGCAGGCTCGTCCTTCTCAGAGCTCTTCTCTAGGGACTCGAGAACACGCTGCAAATGGAAAAGAGATTTTTTGTTCAAAGGCTTTTAACTTTGCCATAACGGGTGTAAAAATATCCTTATGCCTTAACGAAGCAGAGAGTCACTTATTCTTCCCGTTAGTATGTTTTTCTATGACCATACCTGAGAACCTTCTGATTACGAAGATATTGAAGGTCAAAGTTTCGACTTTTTTGATGTTTTTTTACGAATACACTTTTTAAATGTTGCTAACAGAACTGCTAACGTTCGGGACTCACGTTGGGCAGCGGGCGCCTGTAGGCGAGCAGCGACAGCAGCAGGGGCCCGGCGCTGCGCCACGGCATGGCGCGGCCGCCCAGCCGCACCACCAGCCGGCCCTAGCAGAACTGCTAGACGTTGTGAACTAGTGACTCACGTTGGGCAGCGGGCGCCTGTAGGCGAGCAGCGACAGCAGCAGGGGCCCGGCGCTGCGCCACGGCATGGCGCGGCCGCCCAGCCGCACCACCAGCCGGCCCTAGCAGAACTGCTAGACGTTGTGAACTAGTGACTCACGTTGGGCAGCGGGCGCCTGTAGGCGAGCAGCGACAGCAGCAGGGGCCCGGCGCTGCGCCACGGCATGGCGCGGCCGCCCAGCCGCACCACCAGCCGGCCCTAGCAGAACTGCTAGACGTTGTGAACTAGTGACTCACGTTGGGCAGCGGGCGCCTGTAGGCGAGCAGCGACAGCAGCAGGGGCCCGGCGCTGCGCCACGGCATGGCGCGGCCGCCCAGCCGCACCACCAGCCGGCCCTAGCAGAACTGCTAGACGTTGTGAACTAGTGACTCACGTTGGGCAGCGGGCGCCTGTAGGCGAGCAGCGACAGCAGCAGGGGCCCGGCGCTGCGCCACGGCATGGCGCGGCCGCCCAGCCGCACCACCAGCCGGCCCTAGCAGAACTGCTAGACGTTGTGAACTAGTGACTCACGTTGGGCAGCGGGCGCCTGTAGGCGAGCAGCGACAGCAGCAGGGGCCCGGCGCTGCGCCACGGCATGGCGCGGCCGCCCAGCCGCACCACCAGCCGGCCCTAGCAGAACTGCTAGACGTTGTGAACTAGTGACTCACGTTGGGCAGCGGGCGCCTGTAGGCGAGCAGCGACAGCAGCAGGGGCCCGGCGCTGCGCCACGGCATGGCGCGGCCGCCCAGCCGCACCACCAGCCGGCCCTAGCAGAACTGCTAGACGTTGTGAACTAGTGACTCACGTTGGGCAGCGGGCGCCTGTAGGCGAGCAGCGACAGCAGCAGGGGCCCGGCGCTGCGCCACGGCATGGCGCGGCCGCCCAGCCGCACCACCAGCCGGCCCTAGCAGAACTGCTAGACGTTGTGAACTAGTGACTCACGTTGGGCAGCGGGCGCCTGTAGGCGAGCAGCGACAGCAGCAGGGGCCCGGCGCTGCGCCACGGCATGGCGCGGCCGCCCAGCCGCACCACCAGCCGGCCCTAGCAGAACTGCTAGACGTTGTGAACTAGTGACTCACGTTGGGCAGCGGGCGCCTGTAGGCGAGCAGCGACAGCAGCAGGGGCCCGGCGCTGCGCCACGGCATGGCGCGGCCGCCCAGCCGCACCACCAGCCGGCCCTAGCAGAACTGCTAGACGTTGTGAACTAGTGACTCACGTTGGGCAGCGGGCGCCTGTAGGCGAGCAGCGACAGCAGCAGGGGCCCGGCGCTGCGCCACGGCATGGCGCGGCCGCCCAGCCGCACCACCAGCCGGCCCTAGCAGAACTGCTAGACGTTGTGAACTAGTGACTCACGTTGGGCAGCGGGCGCCTGTAGGCGAGCAGCGACAGCAGCAGGGGCCCGGCGCTGCGCCACGGCATGGCGCGGCCGCCCAGCCGCACCACCAGCCGGCCCTAGCAGAACTGCTAGACGTTGTGAACTAGTGACTCACGTTGGGCAGCGGGCGCCTGTAGGCGAGCAGCGACAGCAGCAGGGGCCCGGCGCTGCGCCACGGCATGGCGCGGCCGCCCAGCCGCACCACCAGCCGGCCCTAGCAGAACTGCTAGACGTTGTGAACTAGTGACTCACGTTGGGCAGCGGGCGCCTGTAGGCGAGCAGCGACAGCAGCAGGGGCCCGGCGCTGCGCCACGGCATGGCGCGGCCGCCCAGCCGCACCACCAGCCGGCCCTAGCAGAACTGCTAGACGTTGTGAACTAGTGACTCACGTTGGGCAGCGGGCGCCTGTAGGCGAGCAGCGACAGCAGCAGGGGCCCGGCGCTGCGCCACGGCATGGCGCGGCCGCCCAGCCGCACCACCAGCCGGCCCTAGCAGAACTGCTAGACGTTGTGAACTAGTGACTCACGTTGGGCAGCGGGCGCCTGTAGGCGAGCAGCGACAGCAGCAGGGGCCCGGCGCTGCGCCACGGCATGGCGCGGCCGCCCAGCCGCACCACCAGCCGGCCCTAGCAGAACTGCTAGACGTTGTGAACTAGTGACTCACGTTGGGCAGCGGGCGCCTGTAGGCGAGCAGCGACAGCAGCAGGGGCCCGGCGCTGCGCCACGGCATGGCGCGGCCGCCCAGCCGCACCACCAGCCGGCCCTAGCAGAACTGCTAGACGTTGTGAACTAGTGACTCACGTTGGGCAGCGGGCGCCTGTAGGCGAGCAGCGACAGCAGCAGGGGCCCGGCGCTGCGCCACGGCATGGCGCGGCCGCCCAGCCGCACCACCAGCCGGCCCTCGGCCGCCAGCGCGCCACCGCGCAAGCAGAACTCCTCGAACGAGAGCGCCCGCGAAACGCGCTCCTCTTGCACGTACACGCCTACTTGACCTCTGCAAGAAAACCCAATTATTATACTCCATTTATACAATCGAGATCTGACATCGCCAACCCGGCTTAAAGAATGTGTCGTTATTTCTCTGTATGAGAAGAGACCTTTGCCCAGCAGTGAAACAATTATAGGTTGGTATTATTATTATTTATTACACATTCGAAAGGAGATAAAGATATGAATGTGAGACCCAAAAAGTATCAGGTGCAGTCAGGGAAATAAATTGACTTGACTGTCCGTACATTCGAACTGTCCACAACTGTCTTTATCAGGTGGGTATAATCTTACTTGGCTAGAAGTTTCTCATCGTCATCGGAGTCCAAAGTAGGCGGTAGCGAGGCGGGTGACTGAGGCAGCGACGGCCCGTTCCCGGACTCGTACTCCTCCTCCGTGGGGCCCGACGTGGGGTGCGAGCCCCCTGCGGCACCTGGCATGAGGGGGTGTTATAGACATTGTGGGGCCAACGGGATCTGACGAAATAATACTAAAGTGACGATTTTCGCAGCTTGGTTCAAGAGTAGCAGGAGTCATTGTTTGGCTAATTATAATATATTTGTACTTTTTTATGGATGTGAGGTGTGTATAAATAATTCAAAACAATTTACTTAATTATATTATTTATGCAGTTTTTGTAACACAAAAACTTTATACGCCAAAAGCGTCCTCTGCACTGCTTGTACCAAGCCACAGATATAGAACTTACAAATGATCTCACCAGATCGATATCTGTCAGCGTGGTGCTTCGGGAAATAGAGATCAGGGTCGACCTGGCCCCGGTCCAGGTCGTCTAGGTAGACGCCCTCGGCGGGCACGTCGGTGTCGCGCGGCGACATGAAGCGGAACATGCCGCTCAGCACGCCGCGCCGGCCGGGCCGCTCCTCGTCCGAGCTCAGCGGCTCGGCCGGCGACGCGGGCGCCGGGCCGGCCGCGCCCGCGCCCGGCTCCGCGCCGCGCACGGGCGGCTCGGGCAGCTCGCCCCAGCGCCACGACTGCGACGACTTGTCCCCCTGCCGCCCCGCCAGCTCCACCTCCGTGTCCGACTGCACCGGCGTGCCGCTGCGCGAACCTCTGTTGCCCCAAAAATAATAAATTTATACCAACAGTTGCAACCCACTTGGACGAGGAGGCTCTAACATAACCTCGCTATTTACAAATGCTCTATATATTCAGGAAACATGCTGGATGCCTAGGGAGGCAATTAGACGAGGAATTAAAATAAATTCTGACCTTAATCGAGAAAAGTTTTGATTTTGGATTCTGCATTTAATTAGCCAAGCGTTGCTCTGTTATAATAACGTTAACAAGTAAGTGCAAATCGAGGCCATCCAATTGTTAAATAATCATTATTGCATACGAGAGACTTGGATACAGAGGAATGTACTTTAGACTTTAGAATACCCAATTAATTATGAGTTAGTGACTCAGCTCCACCCTGACTCATATCCTAAATTAAATCCTTTGATTAATATCAGCCATATTGACACAATGCGACGAAAATACTTGATTACCTATTTATTGCTATGTCTTGATCAGATATATTAATTATCTTTTTGGAACAAAAATAGATTTATTTGTTAAAAATTAGTCACAAGTAATAAACTTATAAATACGAGTTTTCTACTACCACTAGAATACGTTAAGAAAAATATAAAGTGATTTAAAGGATGTACATAATGTCTACTGTGGTGGCGGAGTAGTAAGCACAACACGACAAAGTGCGAACATAAATATTTAATGAAGACATAACACGAGATAATAATAAATTGTTAGGTATCGAGCGGTGCACTACGCTAACTTAACTTTACGACAAGCGAGTGATTGCGTACAACTTACAGTTGATTGGTCTCAGTAGGAGATACAATTCGTTTGGGTATGAACACTAACTATTGAACTAACACAACGATGAACTGGGTCGTGCTTATTGCAAGCATGTGAGTGAACGGATGTTATTCATTATTGATTATTACGCGTTTCTGGGGGCGGCGTGCACCTCAAACGCTGTGTCGGACAACGCCAGCGGGATGCGGTTGTCGCCGTTCAGCTTGAGGTTGGACATCTCTTCACTGAAATGAGGTGACTTGCTCAACAACGGGCATGGTGGAACACATCTTACTGGACACTCAAACAATGTCAACTTTTGTGAATCGCGCGAACGAGAGGAGATCAATGATGTAACATGGTGTAATAGTTACCTAAGTGTTGCGACATGAACCTCGGTGTCACTAAAGAAGTTGATGTCAGTGACGTTGGGAATGGGCGCGGGCTGAGTGGCGCGCTGCTCCGAGCCCGCGCGGTCCGACTGGCTCGAGATAGAACTAGTCGAAGACTTTCTTTGGTGCTTCTTTGAACTTGCTTTTCTAGTCTTCTTCTTCTTCTTTCCATTGCCGCCGTTCGGTTTGACATCATCCTGGTTGGAGGGCGCGGCCTCGATGGGCCGGAAGTCGTTGTGAGCGCTGATCTTCTGCACCACCTGGTGCGCCTCGCTCTCGGCCCCGCCGAGCTGCGTGGCTGCGAATGTCCGGGGTGCTCTGTCCACCTTGTCAGTCGCCTCGTCGAGGCCGTCCATTTCAAATAAAGCATCATGGTCATTATTTGTGTCGTCCTCTTTGGTAGTATTTTTAGTTATCTTACTTAAGTCAGGTTTCTGCATTGATTGTCCGTCAGCAGTGTATCTGTAGGATAAAAACGATATTGTTATGCTTTTCTTTTTTAGTCTAATGGCGTCAATTGAAGTGTGGTTAAGTGAGTAATTTTATAGTGCAAGTACAATTATTATCATAATCGTCGGTGTGAATAATGCAAATGCATTGGGAAATTCGCTTTCGAACAATTTGCACGCAATGTAATTGTGTGTGATATTTAACAAACTGTCACTTTCCATTCTGACCATAATATTTGATGCTGAACGAACATGCTATGTTATACTTACTTAAATAAATATTTAAGAAGAAACTATAAGAAATTATACTTTTAGAATGATTATTTTGAGCTGTATTATGAATTACCTTCTCTTCGTATAATCAGAGGCTTGTCCATGGTCGGGTTCGACGACGGAGAGCGAGTTGCGTCGTCGCGGCTCGTACAGATCTTCGAAGCGCGCCGCAGGGATGGGCGAGGTGGCCAGGTGGGCCGAACACTCGGCCTCGTCCTCACCCACTTCTTCCACGAAGAAGGCCTCGCCCGACTCTCCGAGCTTCATGTGAATGTCCAACGGCTCACCGTTTAGCTCTAGATCCACCTGTTCATCAAAATTGTAGTAGTCTCAATTGATTAAAGCATTATGTGCTTAGTGGTTTACATTACAACAGTTTTTGTTTTTGCCTCGTGCTATTTTTTAATTGCAATGTTTCACAACTAAAAATAGCAAGTTAAAACCAAATTGGTCTAAGAAACTAGCAAATATTTTTTTACGATGTGGAAGACTTATGAACTGAACCGTTTAGATTTCACTACTGTAAGCTAAAAATACAAGTTCCCATTCGTTATTTGAGCTGTAAACTGAGTGAGATTTAAAATAACTTCACTTGATATAACATTAATAACCTAATATAATTGGCATGTCATTCATGTAGTGTCCGGAATTTAATTATTTATTCAATTAAAAGACTTCTACGTTTGCAACATCCAGAGATAAATAAATTAAATAGATTACAGAATATAATGGAAATTAGACTATAATTGTTTTGTCCCATTACAAAAATTACCGGTGCCCGGATGAAGAAAATATTTGTGCCAAATATTCTTCAGACTCTTGGTGAGAATTGTATCCTACTTTGGCATTATTCCAATTTTCACCCGAAGCGAGTAAGACGCAGATTCTTCAGCTCATTTTGGCAATGTACCCTAATTTACCACTAAACAATGTACTAAAAATATTATAAAGACTAGCTTCTGCCCGCGGCTTCGCCCGCGTGGATGTCGGAAATTATCCCACAGGAACGTGTAACATGTCCTAAATCAGCGGGGTAATTGCGTAGCACTTACAATAGCAATGGGTTTCATTTTGACAGTTCAACAATTAATTGCGTTATTTTATTTACGTTATTTCTCGAACATAATTATTAAGCAATAGCTTCTACTTGGCGCTCTGGCGCGTCATCCCCTGGCTGGCCCGCCCCTCCAGTCTCGTTCTGTGCGCCGTCGACTCAATATCGCAGTTCATTCTTATCGTTCTAACTTTTAAACTATTTGTCCAAACTACTTAGTGTAAAAGACAAACTTTATCTACATTAAATACCAAAAGCGATGAAGGTATTTATTTTGATAAGAATTAACTAAATACTCTAAAATATGCAATGTAAAAAAAGTATTCAATTTAACTGTATTTATTGCTCACTATTTTGGTTATAAAGGCTTCCACATAAAAGGTAGATATATGCTGTCGTGGACTTTTATTTAGAACTCTTTAAGACAAACAATCCCACAATACATTTTCTTCATGTAACTCTAACGGTTTAGGCAGCGCACGCAGCATACGGTGGAGGTCTGCCCGGCTTGGGTGGACCACCGCCGTGTCCTCGTGGAGGCGATCGGCGGCGGTGACCTCTCGCGTACGGCCCTGGTTCAGGCCATGGTGCGGAGCGAGAGGGCATGGCAAGCCGTCACCTCCTTCTGCAAAGCTGTAATGCTCGCGAAGGAGAAGGTGGAGCGCGCGAGGGAGTGGCAAAGGCCGCGCCCTACCAGCCCTAGCCGCCGCCGCCGTAGGAGACGTCCCGGGCGTCGGGAATTGATAGCCGATTTCCGGCCACCGTAGGCGCGGGCCTGCGGACGGAGAGCAACGGGCAGCTCGCCGTCCGATAAGGACCAGGCCCGGGTCGACGGCGCATCGTGTTCCACGCGCGCCTCAAAGAGATATCAAGGATCGAAGGAACACGTGTGGGTTTTAGTCAGTAAGAGTCTGACACGCCCTTCCGCTCCGCCCAGAGCGGGAGAAGTCATTGGATGATTAACCGCCCAAAAAAAAAAGGCAGCGCACGCAAAGATAGATCTCAGAGGGCAGGAATTTTTCCGACTTACTTGATACTTATCGTTATATTATGGCCAAATCACATAAAATCTTTATAAATTGTACCCTATGTGTTATTCTAATGTATAAGCTACATTATTGTAAAGTTTCATCAAAATCCGTTCAGTAGTTTTTGTGTGAAAGAGTAACAAACATCCATCCATCCATCCATCCATCCTCACAAACTTTCGCATTTATAATATTAGTAGAATTAATGTAGGGCAGTGTTTTTCAACCTTTTTCATGACTTGACCCCATTAGTATGAAAAAATTTTTTCGCGACCTCGACCATTCGAGAACGATTTGAACTTAGTCGAGATTCCCGCTGAGTCGAAGTTTCTGCAGCACGAAACCTAGCCTGATGTTCCCGAGTTGCAGAGAGCCTTGCCTCACGACCTTCCTCAGATTCCTGTGATCGAACTTATCTCATCCTTTTAGCATTTCTGCTACATTGGGAGAGGTTGGATCTTCTTCGAGGCATTCTTACAATAAAATAGTACTTACTACTTAACACACAGTTATTTAGTAAACACGTACTATCGTAAACAATTAAATTATAAATACTTATACAGTCTTATACAGATTATTATATAGTCTAAAATTGTCACAGTTTAAGTAATAAGTACGTGACGTACGTGGACGTGTAAACCAAACGTCCTAACTTTATAAAACAAAAGAATTGCTAGAAAAATTAATTACTAACCTGAGCTAATAAACTTATACTTGAAAATCAAGAAAAGAAATGCCTAACCTATACCAAATACTTATAATATTTATATACAAACCCTAAATAAAAATTAAGATAAGTATACCGAAAATCAAGGAAAGAAATGCCTAACCTATAACAAATGATCGATGTGATTCTTTAAATTGACATAACTTTTTTATTTATGAACCGATTGACATGAAATAAACACTAAATGTTAAGTGAAGCTTACTACAATATATTATTGAAAACCGCATCTAAATCGAATAAGCCGTTTCTGATATTAGCGTGCACAAACACACAGACAAACAGACAAACCGACAAACAGACAAACAGACAAAAAAAAATTTAATTACAATCTCGGGTTCAGCATCGATATAATAACAACCCCTGCTATTTTTTTTTCATATATTTCCATTGTACAGACACCACTTTTCTACAATTTTATTATATGTATAGATAGATATAGAATAGATATTCACTAACGACTTTATTAATAATGGTTATCGATCGTTTGTTATGTAGTTATCTTTTGCAGCATAAGAGTAATTATTTACACATAAATTTAAAATACATTACCGTACATTATCATCATAAACCTTTAATGCTTTTCGTTATTATTACTGTGACGTGTCAGTAACCACGTTATTTAGAAATGTAGTTTGATATAAATGTATATTTATTTGCTAACTGCGAAAGGTTTGGTTTGTACGTGTATTATCAGCGAATAATCTAGACGCAGACGCGTGCATTGAGCGTGAACTGAGAGAGCATCGAGAAAGAATGTGGACGGGGGAGCTCCGTCTACACAGCTAGATTAAAATAAAATTAGTAGGTACATGTTATATGTGGACGAATATGTGACTATCGGTGGCGGACGATTCACAAAAGCTGAAATTGTCCAACAGGTCTTTCTCAACTATGAATCACAGTGGTGATTGATTACCAAAGAATGAGACTTGGAGTTCGATTTACATTTCAGTAATAGTTGTCGCTATTGAACAAGCGACTGGAGGATGTCCAAGAAAGATAATGTGACTAATGAACTGTGAAGAAAAATTGAAACTTTCCGTTCCGTTCTTTTTGTCTTTGACACCACTTTACATTTTTTTTTTATAGTGTTGCTCTCTGCTTCTCGAGGCAACGCTTTTCGACTGTCACCGGTTCACCACCACTCCAAAATGTATATTTAATAACTTTAAAATTAATATTTCTTCATCGCACATGATTGACGACTCGACACAACATTTCGGCTAACAACTTTTTGCTGCGAATTTCAAGAGCTTGCGAATAAAAAATTGACTTGTCATTTTGAATGATCGTTATAGTACGACACAACTTAGATGTAGCATAGATTTGAAAATTTTCGTTCATTCATTTCAATTTTACGAATGTATTTGGCTATAAGACTTTACAAGTTATTGCGTTTTCGAAAGATCATTTTCACCTAAAGCAGTAATAAAGATTGGTGATTTGGAAGGCGCACTCAGTTCGGATGGTGATCGGTTTTACGAATTTTGCCGATGCTACATCTAAGTTGTGTCGTACTGTACCTACTTATGTATTAGAGAGGCAAGGCATGTACTCCAGGACACTTTAATAACATTTGTAACTGGTTGAACCAGACTATTTACATTAACACAGATGAACTCTGATAATCCCAACACTACTCTTTGCGGAAAACACTATTTAAACACTTACGTATGATAGATAGTAAATATACAGCCTTATGTAAATGCAAATGAGATTGAAATAACCGGCGACATATTGCAAAAAACATTCGTTACGTGCTATATACAGAGGCGTGGCATGCCGCTAGGTGTCGCAACTTCAACAAGTATTGGAGATGTTTTAGTTGGATGACTGATTCGAAGGCCAAACAAGTCTTAACTCTTCGCGTGGGCATTTACAATTCAACGTGTGGCTTGCTTTTTCCACCGTGACGCAAAAACGATCCAAATGTTTTTCACAAATACCACGACTGCACCCATACTTTATAATTATTATAAAGCGCAAGTAACTCGCCAGTCTGACGCATTAACGGCTGAACAGATTTAGATGCAATTGGGCACACAAGTAGTAATGACCTGGATAGTACGTGCCCGTGGGATAATTTCCGACATCCACGTGGGCGAAGCCGCGAGCAAAAGCCCTAATATAACAGCCTAAGACATGGAAGTCATTTACTTATGTTTGGGTAATTATTTAGCATTATTGTCGCCCATAAAACAGCTGAGACATTACTTTCAGTGTGCGCACATGGAGGTACCAAAAAGCACAATTAATGAATTCACGTCTCAGATGCTATAATGTAGAATATAAATGTAGAGACTATAAAAATAATTGCAGTCTCCACTTGCGTCAATAAGATAAGATGTTTAAACAAAATGTATTACTGAAAATACAGAGACACTGTTAAAGGTTTTGAAAGAACGGGAAGTGTCTATAATTATACATGCATATAAAAGACCTCCCGCGACTTTGGGAGCAACCAATAAAAATGGCGCTATTCATTTCGGAGAACGTACAGAAGTCCAAGAATCGTACTGTGGAAGTGAGTTAATGTTTTACTGTCAGATGTCTTATTCTGTTTAGGAAATCATCAAGTATCTTACCACTTTGAATCTGGAGCGGAGAACGCCGAGCTTCCCAAAGCGAACATGGAAGGGCGAGCACGTGTAGCTGCCATCCGGCTGCTCGACCACCACCACGTCGATGGCGCCCGTCAACGTCGCACCGTTGATCTCGTTGTAGAACTCGCGAAAGTTCGCAATGAACTTGCCAATATAGTTCATAGAATACATGGCTGCTGATTTGTCAGTCTCTCGTTCAACTTTATTTTTCACTTCACTATAAACACGGTAAGTACTCTAAAATCACTTGGGTAATGTCTTATAAATTACCCCATCTTGGGGCTGAGATCAAAAATCATTAGGCTTCCTGAAACAATAGAAATAACAATGTGTTAAGTAATTATAACTTGACAAAATTATGAGATTTTAAATGGGGAGAGGAAGCGAGAGACCAGCGTATGAGCGTACTGCTATATCATTTTCCTGTCCTTTTCCTGTCCCATATATGTATATGCAGTTTAGCCAAAAGCAAATTATTAAGTATTTCGTAGTATATAATAATGTATAGCAGCGATATAACAATAAAATATAATGATATTCATGGAAATACATGATTCTTAGTAAGTAGGTACCTATTATTTAGAATAGATTAAGAAAATCTTATCCGGTATAAATACGTAAACACAGATAAATCCCCTAATTATGCGTAATCGAGTATTTCATATCACCTTCTGTTGTAGATAAGTGTCAGATTTGATTGTGAAACAAGCACGCCTCCAGTAATAATTTTTCTTTTATAGCCTCACTATCTACTATCCACTACGTCCATTCTAGATTTAGACCACATCAAGACTGTTACATTCTCGTCCCAATTCTGTACGTACCGTACCGTACTCGTACCTACTTATAAATCTCAATGTAACTGGAATGGTTTACAACGAAGTTGGTACATACATGGACATAAATAGCGCAAGTGTTCATTACTAGAACAGATATTAGGCGGGTTCATGCACTATAACTAGGCATCACTGCACACGCAGGATATTACCCAATGTTGCATGCTCGACACTCAAGATACAAAACTTCCAATCAGTTGTGTATTATAAAGATTTCGTAGAAACTATTGAGGCCGCTGACAGACACGGTATTCTTAGTTGATCCAAGTAGTTTTTCCGTACACATTTGAAAATTCGGATTGAGAAAATTCGAATATTTAACGAAATTTTCATCATTTCATTCACTGTTGGGAGGAGTTACCTAACAGCCATGTTTCCGTTGGTGTGCGATTCGATTTGTATTTTTTATCTGATGGAAGCAGACAGCACGCGATGACAACGTGCTGGACGAGAGTGTTCGAAGTCGAGGCGTGCGGACCGACCACGCGCCGGGGACTATGCCCCCCGTATCTGCTTACAATGACTAATTCTTAAGAATAGCGAAACCAATCGTCATAACATTATGTGTATGTCCTAAAGGAAAAGTTGGCAAGCATGTATAAAGGTAAGAAATAATTATAGCCATCATTTTATTTAGTAATAATTTGACACCACAATATATATGAGAGATACCAGGGTACGGTATGCAAAATAATTTAAATAATAAACAAGTTTAGTCGTTAAGTTAAAGTCAAGCTGATGTTCGATTATATCGAGGTATCGCGGACTTTGCCCGGCTTTATTCAATGAGTTAGGATGTGAGTAGCAGGTGATACCCGCTTGGTATAAATAGTGATTTCAGAGCGACGCTGTCCCCGGCAGTCAGTTTGTGAAGGTTAGATGCCGGATGGTGAAAATGATAGGGAATTGCCCTCTTCAAAGGTTAGAGGAAGCATACAATACGAGATGCGTTGCCTAAAAATATCATCATCATATAATCTTTTAATGAATTAGATTATTGTGAAATATTTTATGTATTTATTTAATTGATTCAATTAAAATGTGTCACAAAAGTTTAAATTAACCTTGGGTATCGACAGAAACGTGAATAAAATATTTAGCAGTGTTGAACATGAACAATTGGACATGGTAAACGAAAATATCTTTTTAGATGGACAGTGTACACTGTGTACAGTACACCAACTAACGCATGAGACAAAGTGGCAGGTGTCCAAGGAGAGCTAATGGCAGCTGAACTTATTCTTAGTTCCAAGGGCTTCAAGTTCAATGTCTACAGAGATACACAGACTTCCATTGTCGTTAGGGTCACACACCTCTACACGGAAAACGGAACTCGTAACCGACCAGTTTTTCGGTTGGGACCGTTGGAAAATGTCTTTAAAGTTTAAACTGTTTGAAATAAATGCATGGTTTGGTAAAAAAAAAAATTGTTGCGCAAATTGGATTAAGTTTTACAATTCGAACATTTTTTTTTTTAATTTAAACGAATTACTTACACTTAATAAACGTTTTGTTTCAATAATAAGGTTTCACGGAACCCATTAAATATAGCTATTAAACGGCTATGTTCCGATAAAAAGCCGTATGACCGCCAGCGCGTCAAGGTTGAACTTGTTTAATTCTTTATTGATCATCAATATTCTACTAGCTTTAGCAAAATAAGTTAAAATTGTTATTCAAGTACTTCGTTCTCTATTTCGTTGAATCTCTACTGAATTGCCTTTTGATTCATTATTAATCAGCTCTATTGTTTTGAAATGTTTTGTACCAACTGTTATCATAATTTATTGGGTTACATCCAACCACACTGTCACCACTTCCTCTTTAGTTGGTCGTTTCAGTTAATTTTTTTTGTTTTGTTTTTATGAATATTGAAAACTGGAACTGCACTTCTTTTGTTTGGCATACCTACTTTAATAATAGTTATTCGTGTCACCAGTTCACACTCGTACCATAAGTATTTGTTTTGCTTTTATCTCTCTCTTGTATGCTGACTCTACTCGAACGTCATTAGCGGGCACGGGTTATGAAAACTGACCTATAGTTCATTCAGTTACAACCTAATAACGTGTGATGATATACACGTGCGTGCGAACGTGTGGTAAACGGATCCAACAACGCGACTGAGGAACAAACAACTGTTTATGAAACCTTATCTGTTAGCCGGGCGAGCATACCTGATACCTACCTACCACACAACTCTTCACGTGGACTTACCGTCACCACACTCGTGTTTATTGGCAACCACATTATGTCACATCCAGTAACTACAATCTGTCAAATTTCTTTAATGGATTTTCAACTTTATCGATGAAGAATAAGGTTCAATGTTGATCGGGAAAATTTGACAGATTGGAGTAGGTTGATGTGCTAGCGTCTGTACCTACATAGGCTATCTCTGATTTATTTTTAACTAGCTGGGTCCCGCGGTTTCACCCGTATAAAGTAGTTTTTTCTTTTAATCCGTATGTTCCCGTGGGAATATCGGAATAAAATGTAGCCTATTTTACGCCTAGTGGCCTCAGCTATCTACTAGTGAAAGTCCCTAAGTCCAAATCGGTTCAGCCGTTTCGGAGATTAGCCGGAACAAACAGACAGACAAAAAAAAAATTGTGTCATTGGTGTATGGATCGTATACTTTCATATGCATTTAGTAAAAAGCTGTTATTTTGACATTACAAACAGACACTTCAATTTTATTTATTTGTATGTATGTATGATAATTTATATGGTTGAGAAGAAATGGTCTATTTGTCGCTGAAAGCTACGTTTTACAATCTATTAAATGACAGTAAATGTTATCGTATCAGAACTACGTTTTTGACTGTCGACTGATGAATGTTAGATAAAGATAATATAACATAAAAACTTTTTACAAAAAACAAAAACCGACTTCCAAAAAAGACACTACAAAGTCAAAAATAACTTTAATTTCGGAAGTCGGTGGCTAAAACGAAAGTTAAAAACCAAAAACCCCGTTGTTTTTTTTTTGTGTAAACTTTTTATCTACTTTAATATTAATTGCAATTTCAAAAGTGTGGTACTAAGTTTTGACGGCGAATGTAGTGTAGTATTTAAGAGCGTTTATTCTGAAAGTCGCGTAATTATGAAATGTACTTAATAATTAATATCGTAACACCGAATATTTAGTTTTAGATGTAAAAAAAGTATTTGGACACTTTGGAACCAAATGCTTTTTTTACACCTAAAACGGATCCTACAACAAATTCAAAGTCATCATTGCAATTTATTATTAATATTCTAGTTCGCTAGTTATCCACATTTCTTATATCCCTGCAGTAAAAACAAACTGCCAAATTAATCAAAACAGGTAAATATTTGACAGCTATTTACGACTTTGCCAAGTTTTAGGATAAACGCTTATTATACAGGTATAATGAAATATTTTTTGTTTCAGTTGTCGCGTTCAGTGTCTACTTACCTGATCATACTTCTGCAGTTTGTCACCGATGCGACGCAGACTAAATCTATCGACTATTTTAACTCAAATGTTTAGATCTTCAATATGTGTCGCTTTTCACGAGTTTCAATGTTTTGTAAGAATAAACATGTACCCTAATTACGTAATGCACGATCAATCAGAATTTGAATCGTTATAATTTATAACGATTCAAATTATAACTATAAAACAGATTGCTAGTCCATTGCTTCATTAGTTCGAATAAAAATCTGCTCAACAACGTAAATAGCGCAATGAATATTGTTGAACTGTCAAAATGAAACAGATTAGTCGGAATCGTTTACGGAAATGTGTTGCGTAATTAGATGGTCTTTATTTGACTTAGATAATGTAGAGATGTTTGCACAGATATCTCATTTAAGGTTACGCTAGTTGGTCATTCTTCCATACAAACGTAGTTTGGTGATTACTCGTCTGTTTGACGGTGTACGTTCAAAACTCAACGTTATAACAATATATATTGGATGGAAGCAGAAAAAAAAAATTGGTTTGGAAGTCATGAGTGTCGAAACTTCCATATTTCAACACTAATTTTAACTCGTCTTCAGAAAATGGGAAAATAGAAACCGTACAGGGATAGATAATAATTCAATAGATTAAATAGTATTATTTTGAGTAAATACATCTAGTAGTTTTTTCATAATATCTATACCTACGCCCAAAAGTCTGTTCATGAAATTTTACGCGTTCGTTTTCGTTATAAATCATCATCTATTTCACTAAATAATTAATAAAATAAATAAATAAAACGAAATAAATAAATAATAAGACTAATAAATTAGCATGCGTATTAGTCACGCCCACCAACGAGTTCGAGGCGTGCGTCGACTAGTGTACCTTTAACCGAGAAAAGTAATGCGTGTGTAACGAATATGTATTTATTGTTTCAGTGGTCACAAGCAGTGTATACGTACTTAATCCTACTACTGCAGTTCGTCACCGACACGCAAGTCTGAACTAATGACTGCTACTTACTTACTTTATTAAATTAACTCTACCGATTTTTTGCTAACTGAGTGTTTAGATCTGTCATGTGTTGCTTTTCGCAAGTTTAAAATGTGTAACAGAAAAAATTTCGTTATTTGGCTTTTTTAGGTAGGTATGTAGAGCACGTATGCAAAATAGGCACTAAAGGTCATAGCACACATATTAACTCGGAAAGGGATCGGTACCGTGTTACCTTTCACCTCACCGTCAAACAGGCGTAAACCTTTTTTTTTTTTTTTGTCTGGGATATCATCATATGACTTCTCCCGCTCTGGGCGGAGCGGAAGGGCGTGTCAGACTCTTACTGACTAAAACCCACCCGTGTTCCTTCCCTTGCCTTGCCAGGGGCCACGTTTTCCCCTTAGGACTACCCGCAACCCCGGTAACAGACGTCAACCTTACGTAACGAACGCACGTAACGAAAGCGGATCAGCAGCTCCGATACGTCGCCTCGGTTACGGCTAGGCTACGGCTAGGCGACTCCGCGCTTATGGCTCGCCGACCGCTCTGGCATATTGCTATTCTGTAAGAGACGTAAGCTCGGGTATGGAGAGACGTAAGCGAGCCGTAAGCGCGGCGTCGCCTAGCCGTAGCCGTTGACCACGCATGGCACCGCGGTTCGTGAGCTTATCCCGAGGCGAGGCGATTACGTTACGATTCCGATCGTTTCATGTAAATAAAAACTTTTTACAAAAAAATTAAAACCGACTTCCAAAAAAAACCACTACAAAGTGAAAAATAACTTTAATTTCGGAAGTCGGTGTCTTTGTTTTCTAATTTTCTTTTTTTGCCACCGACTTCCGAAATTAAAGTTATTTTTCACTTTGTAGTGGTTTTTTTTGGAAGTCGGTTTTAATTTTTTTGTAAAAAGTTTTTATTTTTCACTTTTTAGTTGTGGTACCTACCCCACACAATATCCAATACCACTAACAATAACAACTGCAATAAATAACAGTGACAGGAAGTTATCATCATATCGTCCATATAAACTAAGTGGGAAAAATATGTATTATTGATGCTAACTCAAAAACTATCTAAGCAAAGTTAATAAAATTTATATGGGACCACCTCGGGAGTTTACCCTTTCAAACAAAAAAATAATTTTCAAAATCGGTCCACAATTGGCGGAGATATCGGTGAACATACATAAAAAAAAAAAAAAAAACATACATAAAGTCGAACATAGAACCTCCTCCTTTTTGGAAGTCGGTTAAAAATAGCATTACCTGATATATAGGTAAATGTGTTTTTATATGACTTGTGTGACATAATAAGCGCGTTACAAGGCCATCATCTTAGATAGTGATGGTATGAAACTAGATCGTTCTATTAAACAACTAGATTTTATGGAGGTGAAGTGGTTAGCACCTCTTAATCTAGACTCTCTTAGAGCCCTAGAGAGGCAGGAGAAATATAACCAGAAGAGGATCTTTGGGTTAAGAAGACCTATGAAGTTGATACAACTATAAATTAATTCCCTAAAAGTCCATACTAATCATGTGACGACACTTGACTCATGCGGACAAACATTGTCGTTATTTTATTTTTGCATTAATCTACCATTGTTTGCAATAAAGGAAATTATTTGTGTGCAAAGTAGACAAAGAAATAGCCAGTTACAAAAGTTGGAAAGGCAGGGGTAAAGAATTAAAGATTGTTACTTACTATAAATTTAATGGTTATCACAACTGCGATAATTTAATTATCGATAGACGTACGTACCTAATGTAATGCGTAATACGATCAAATCTGCAATTTAGTTTTTTTTATTATGTAACATATAAGGTGATAGGTACCTACCTACTAAATGTATTTATGTTTACGAATTTTAAGCAAATAAATAGGTAAGTACCTACGTAGATGAATGGAAAATTTACGCAGTACTTATTTGACAAAATGTTAAAAACTGTGTTGGATATTCACTATTTACAAGTACAAGTTATGGCTTGGATCTTCCAAAAGACTGATGTAAAGGAGGTCAGTCATGCGAGGATTATCAGAGTGCACGAGTGTAAGGAAACGAGTTTCAAAGACAAGATCATCAAGGTGAAGTACCTATGCATTCGCGCACTGTTTGCGCTTCCACTGGACAGTGGACAACAACACGGCTACTAAGCAGTACCTTCATATAAGTTAATATTCCATTCTAGGTATTATATGACTCACATGGTAAACAAACATGCAAGCAGCTAAGAGAAAAACAATGTCGATTCAAACAACTGTCATTATGTGATACATTACTTTGATTTCAACAAACATCCTAGCTCTGTTGTTTACTGAAAGTAATGGAGTTATTTTGAATTTTAAATGACTTTATGATTGGAAACATCACATAGGTATCTGAAAGGAGTCCCACGTATTATTAAATTACTCAAAGGTCACGTCCTAAATATAAATAATTCTTTTAAAAATTGTGAGGAAGTCTCTCGACCGGCAAGTAAAGTGAAATCATGAAGATTATAAAAGCATGAAGGTCTATGTGTAAATAAAATAAACATTTCAAACCAACAGTAGACTACAAATACAGTGCAACAGCAATAAGGTAAATAGTGATTCGTGCTCTTGTGTAGAACACGAATCTGTCAAACAGGATTTAGTTCAGTTAAATCTAGAGAAAAGAAGCAAAATAACGAACAACCAAGTTTAATACAATTTATCAATGAGCCGATTAGCGTTTTTGATACAACAGGTGATATTTAATTCAATTTAAAGTCAGTAGTGTTAATTGATAATTCAATTAAACAAAACAACAAAAAAAGAAATTTACATACCAATACTGAAATTGCATAGGCACGTGCATCATAAATCCATTAACTTCCAAACAATACAACGTTATGAAAGCAAAATCAAATAAATTATACCTAGTATAACAAAAAATATACCTTAGTAAGGATAGCTGAAGAGGTGTATATCTTCACTTCAACTTTCTAAGGCACAAAATGCTTCTTATAAACAAAATACAGTCAGCTGTAATTTTCGTACACAAATCCGAACACAGGTAAGATTTCGACACGTGTTGATCGCGCCGACTCTACCAGTAAACTGCCTGTGAGTGGCTGGTGTGGGTGGGCCGATGCGAGAGCGACCAAGAGCCGACCGTGGGCTGACGTCGCGTGACGTAGCTCAGTTGTTGATATGATACCGCACAATATCAGTCATACAACTCACACCACCGACCATGTGCTTCGAACGTTCGCTTTGCTGAGAACGCTGCCCGCAGGCCCGCACTGCCCGAACAGTCAGCGCTCTGGGTCGATCGCGCGACATGGCGTGATGTCGCGCCATCGCTGTTACGAAAGTTACTTTTCCTCCAACTTTATGAACACGCAATTCACAAGGAAATTAATTGTAGATGTTGCCAACATGGACAAGATGCCCAATATGGTAGAGCGTAATTACTGTAATGAGACTATCATTCATATATCTGATGGAAATGGTGTCATAACTTGTGTATGTGAATGACTATACATATTTATATTGTCATCTGGCGCTTAGAGCGACCGCTTCACTCGCTCTACCTTAGTGCCGGTGCAGGTGTTAAGTCAGGTTATCCAGGTTATAAACTTATATGTGTCAAATTTCATCCAAATCCGTTAACCGAACGTACAGAGTAGAGTAGGGTCGTAGCATTGAGTTAAATGTACTCGTAGTACGTAGTGCATTTAACTCAATGAGTTTATAGGGAACGTCGCGGGGCGGGTCGAACGGTTCGCGTAGGTATTGCATTTTTATACTCGTGATAACTTCAAAATTTAATATCCGATTCGAATGAATTAAAAAGTATTTAACTGCTACATAAATAACCTTGATGATAAAACTATTTATTTGAATAAGAATTAATACTACGATACGAATGTAACTAACTTTTGTTTCTACCGGCGATCTAATCAAATTTTATAACACAAAAGCTGCTAATGCTTCTATGTGACTTATAATAATTATGATCGTTAGATATATTCGGGATCGCGGACTTTTTTGTAGGTAATAATGAGTACTTTAATCAGTACATATTTACAATCATTAGTAAGTACATAATTTTTATGTATCATCAATAGTTTTCTCAGCGCACACCAAATAATGAATTTTATGGGCAAAAGTTTCCTACTTTGGGTTACACTATTGCAATTTTCTTAAGGATCTCTATTAATTTTTTTATTAATTATAATAGCCTTTGTTACTTCCTGATAATTTAGCTTTCTAACGGCCAAAGGTTTTTTGAAATTAGTCCAGTAGTTTTTAAGTTTTCGTTACATACAAAACTTTCCTCTTTATAATATTAGTGTAGGTATAGATGTAGAGTGTAGATAGATTAGTGTTGATAAAACGTTGGTAAACGCATTTCTTGAGAACGGCTGGACCGACCCGACTATTTTCTGTTTTAAAATTATGTTCGTACCTAATCGAAATTGGTTTAAAGGAAAGAAAATTGGAAAATTCCCAAACCGAACGTCATTTTTTCTGTGAATTATTGAAATTTGGGCAGGCGACGTCTGTCGCACTACTGACTTTTGTCGTGTCAAGTAGTACAACACAAATTCGTATTTCTATGACTGCCTCGAGTCTTTGGTCTAGTGGTCGCAAGCACTACCTACTGCTGAGCATGAGCTCCTGGGTACTTCGGGCGGGCTAATTATTATTGGGTTTTTTTAATTAGGAATTTGTGAGTAGCAGCCTGGAGTCTGGATGTATCCTGAAGTCGAAACCTGTTCATAGCATAACTAGGCAGTAATATAGGTAACGCAATTTGGATGACCTTGGATTTTTTAAATAGGTCCGTAAACAATGACAGAGCAGGTGCAGGTGCTCAATTAAAAATATAGGTAGGTACTTCAGGCTGGATTGGATAACAGCAGCTTATTAAAAATAAAAACAAAAGGTAAGTCAATAGTTTGTTTACAGCTACTGAAAGACTTACTCAACTCTTATAGGAATGTAAACAACAACACGTCCTACTATCTGCCGCAACAGTTCAGTTCGCATCTGTATAATAATGTACAGTGACACTGTACCTAGGTGTTAGTCACAGACAAACATGTGACCGAAATGTCGTAAACAAAAACAATGCTTGTTTATCAGCGACGAAACGCATTGCGTTAGCCAAAACGATCCTACGCTGCTGTTCATTATTATTGTCCCATATTTTTTGTTTTATTATTCAATCAATATTTAGATCAATAAAGGCCGTCAAGATGTGGCATTAGTCAAATTTTCCTTGGAAAACAACCTGTTTTAGACATTAGATACATTTAGATTCAGTATTAATTTGTACATCATCATATAAGACAAGTACATTGCCATGATCCACAGCATTCATTTCTGGGATAAGAAATGTTATCTTGCTAGCTGTTGATTCACCTACGATCCGAACTACGCCACCAGCAATCAAATCATCTGGTACCTACTTAAATAAATCTTATTAACTACTATGATATTATAAGTTTATTATTACATAACCTTTCTTGCATTATTGGACCCCTTTATTCCTGTTTTTTTATTAAAGTAGTCTTTAGGGGGTTTATATATATACAGGAAGAATTTGAATTCATTGGCAATATTTTAGTCCAAGAATCTAATTGAGGAACAAATAATCTATTGTATTAAAGGGTATCGTATTACCCAGTTACTGGGTTGTGGAGGTCAGATAGGCGGTCGCTCCATGTAAAATTCTGGTATTCAGCTGCATCCGGTTAGACTGGAAGCCGACCCCAAGATAGTTGGGAAAAGGCTAGGAAGATTGATTGACTATTGTATAAAGGTTGCTTGAAGTGAAGTTCAAACGTTTAAAATGTATGGTGAAACAGGCACTAATCGTTACTTAACTTTAAACGTTTATTAATAAACCCCTATATTCCAATAATTTTGCAGCATGTGGGCAGAGGCTCAGAGGGCATCGGTAACCTATAAAACTTGACCTATAAAAAATTATTTGCTTAATTGCTTGGATCTGTTTGGCATTTAGTGGTATTTACGTGGAGATGAGATAAATATAGGCCAGATTTTCTTACGCAGTGCTATAATACCGTACCTACTGGGTGGAGACGGAAATACCTTGGGGAGGGGCACCATTAAATGCTAGGTGATCTACATAAGGGAATTAAGAAAGCCTTTATAAATTAAACTACGATCCATGTTTAGTGGCACTTTTCAATATAATGCCAATCTGGAATCTTTCAGTTTTTTTAATAGACAAATATAAAAACAATAAAAAAGTGTTATGTAATATGAAATGACGAACGTGTTTATCTATAAAGATATTAAAGATTGTTTTGATAAAATTCTTGACATTCAAACAGGAAGTTAACATTTTAGTTTAGGCTCATATTTCTAATAAGTGTATAAATATTGGAGGTGTGGCTGATGTCTATAAATAATCTCAGCTAGGTAAAGGTACATAGCTTCGATATTAAACATGCGCATTTAAAACTGAACATTAACATTTAAGACAAAATCAACGTAACAAAATACAGCAACCTTATTAGTCTAGGAATGGGTGTGTCGTGACGTGTATTTACGACTAGCCGAGAGGACCGATGGCGCCATACGATGCCTGTTGCGTATTATTTAAACCACAAGGTCAGGCTTAACAAGCGGCTTGAAAAAATACTAACTCATACGAGGTACTTTGAACCGTATATCTAGTACTCTAAATAATATATTCGCATTTGCAAATTTGCGAAAACGGCGTGCACGCACAAACATTATCGCCCCAGTGGCCTTCGACTTCTTGTAATACGCATGCCAGTGATATTGTGAGTCGCAATATGCGGAAAAACATGTTTTTTTTAAATCCGCTTATCAAGATGAGATACACGCCCCCCGGTATTATTTCTAATCCGATTTTTCGTCACGATAATAAAATATTATGTAACTAATGAAAGTTGACATTAACGTAATTAGTATTTACAGTACTATTCTACTATTCTAATGTAGGTATTGTTATATATGTTATTTTTGTTTTTAATACTAATATATATTAATATAATATATAATTATAAATATAATATTAATAGAATAAAAAGAAAAAGATAAGATATTTTGTTTGTCACGCTTTCACGCTAAAACGGTTGAACAGATTTGGAGATACCCACGGGATCGAAACTTATACGCGTGAAACCGAGGGGCGCAGCTAGTTTTTAATATTGGACGATCCAGAATTTTTTTTAATCTGTTCTGTCCCACTGCTGGGCAAAAATACCCTATACGTTACCTACTATTTCCTTGATACTTTTACAAAGCTACGTGGATCGTTATTGAGAAAACAAAATAAACCAAACCAAAGAGAAAATAATTAAACGATCCAAAGTTCTTGGATATTTTTTGAAAGGCGCAGCAGCGTAGCGTGGTCGTCAAACAAATATCAACTTTGCAGCTGTTGAAATAAAGTTGAGACTAAATAAACTTCAATTATATGTATTATATTAGCTCGAGGGCGTAAGTATCTACGCGGAAAAAGGTGCGTGCTATTTATTTTCGACTTTATTTTAAGGCACGCAATGTTTAGTTTTGTTTGGCAGTGACAATCGTGCAGCGCTGCGCCTCGCCAGATGTGCGCCGGCCCTTAGTGTGCGGGATAAAATAATCTAACTTATTTATGTACTACACAATAAGGTATAAGTACGCGCACGAGTTCACGCTTGCACTGAACATTTCAGTGCGAGCGTGAACTCGAAAAGATACCATTTCAGTCTGAAATGGTATCTTTTCGTGTACTAAGTAATCTATGTTCTATGTTTAAGGGTTTGGTTTCCGCACTTAGTCCTTCAAGTGGACCATTGTGCGTGGGCCATGGCGGCCATTTGGGGGGTTATTCCAACCAGCCCACCTCCCTCCAGAACTCCCAGTCTGTTTAGAACGTCTGTGAAAGATCTGGGTGACCCGAGGGTTTGTGTTCTAATCTGGGTGACGCCTGTGCATTCAAAGAGCACGTGCGCGACGGTCTCCTCAGCCTCCATGCACGCCCTGCACAGAGGACTGTCCGTTATGCCTATTGTGTGGAAGTGTTTGTTTAGCGAGCAGTGTCCCGTGACGGTCCCCGTCACCAGGCGCAGGCCGTTCCTGTCCAGGCGTAGTAAACGTCTGGTTAGCACGCTATCCAAGGATGGCATAGCTTCCTTGGACTGTCTGCAGCCGGGTGTCGAGGTCCACCAAAGCTCCGCTTGTGTGTGGGTGAATTCTTGTAGCCACCTGCGTATTTGGTTGAAGGGGATGGGTACGATAGGCTCGGGTCCACAGACTGCTGTGCTGGATCCTCGTCTAGCGAGCTCGTCTGCTGCGTCGTTGCCTAGCGATCCGCTGTGTTCTTTTATCCATTGTAGTGTCACCGTGTTGCGGCTAGACAACGTTATGTGTTCTAGGGCATTGTGACATTCTAGTGTTATCTTTGAGGTAATACATTTTTTCTGTAAGGATTGGAGAACTGAGGCGCTGTCGGAGAGTATACGTATATGTGTATCCGTAACCCTCCTGGCTTTATTTAGGGCATGGACCGCTTGTATGATGCCCACACACTCCGCATGATAGACGGTGTTGAACATTCCCAGCGAGCTGGATATATTTATATTGAAGTCGTGTGAGAAGACTCCGACTCTAGTGCCGGAGTCGGTCTTTGATCCATCGGTGTACACTCTCATCTCTTTCGGGCCTGAGTAGTCACACTGTTCTTCTGTAAGTACAATGTTGTAGTGCCTTTGAAAGTTGTGTGTTTTCGGGGCTTTATCACAAGGTGATGCCATCATTGGTCGTCGTTTGATCGCATCTTCCTTTATGCGTGTGTGCTTAACTCTGGAGTCATTGCTTAGGGTTCCTGATAAATGGAGCCTAAAGGCGGCTAAAGCCGCCTCCTCCCGCACAGTGAGGTGCAGGGGCGGTAATCCCAGCATTGCTTGTAGGGCGGCGGTGGGTGTGGTTCTCATACTGCTCGTGATTGCGACGCAAACAAATCGCTGCAGTTTTTCGACATCTCTTTGGGCTGTACTCAGGTCCGTCCTGGGCCACCAGACCAGTGAGCCGTATGTGATAATTGGTCGGATGACTGTAGTGTATAACCAGTGGGTGACCTTGGGGCTGATCCCCCAATTCCTGCCAAGCAGTCGCTTGCACTGCCACAGGGATATGCTGGCTTTTGTAGTAATGTAGTTCGTATGTTTTGCCCAGTTCAGTTGTTTGTCAGCCTCCCACGTCCCGACCTCCAGGATTTTACAGTCTGGGAAGTGAGTCTGTGTAAGTAAGTGTACTAAGTAATATTGATATTGCTGATGGATTGTCGCATCCTGTCGATTGCCTGATTAATACCGCTAGCCTTTGTACAAAACAGCTCCGCTATGTAAAACAGCTAAACAACGTGGATGTTTAGCGATTTTCCATAATTACTGAACTCTAACACGCAGAATTGCTTAAATGTTTTGCATTTATCAATGCAGCGGGTCAACGATTACAGGATAAGTAAAACAGCGTGAAATGAAACGGCCGATTGTAGATTTTAGTTCTACTTTGGGTCCCAAAATAATATTTAAAATTATTTTAAAAAGTTAGTATTATTGCAAAATTTAAATTTTTAAGCGATACTTACAATAATAAATTCCAATAATAAAGTAAAAGACACTTGGAAAATTATTAACAATGAAATGGGTAAGAAGATAAACATCTTGCTTGAGATTATGGTCGTCAACAAATTAGTTAATAAAGCAGCGGACGTAGATGAGGCATTTTATGAGTTTTTGCCAACATACCTATAACTACGACTCGCTCCTTAAATTCGTTCCCGTCTAAAGATGAAAACCTTTTGCTAAGTAGTGTGTCAAAAAGTAGTCGTTTATTTAGCTTCGAACATGTAACGCCTCGTGATGTAGTTAATGTTTTTAACACACTCAAATCTAAAAACACTGGTGATTACTGGGGCATCTCCATTAAACTTTTTAGTAATATAATAGTCATATCGTATCATATTATATCATATCGTACCCCCTATCTGGCTGTTACTCCTAATAAATGTGTTGATTTTGGAACTTTTCCTGACCTCATGAAGAGTAGTTAAGTCAAACCATTATACAGGGTGGCAGGGACATTGACGCAAAGCCTACAACCATGGATTCAGTAAATGATTCTGAACCCCCCTGTGTTGAAATTTTCCGTCAGTTATTTTTTTTTAATCAGCTGTTTCATAGAAAAGTGCAGTACCTACGGGGTCAAAATGTATGGAACAGCTGATTTTTTACAAAAATAAAATAATAAGGAGTTCCCTTTCACCGGCTTTATAACTCATTTGTTGGGCTTGGTATAACCTTTTATAACAAGCTGCCTTCTTCTTTGCTAGATTTGCCTTTTAATGCATTTAAAGCTAAAGTAAAATCCAACCTTTGTTCAAAGGCATCATACTATTCTATCAATGATGATAAGAATAGTTGGTTGCTGTCGCACTCAAGAGTACTCAAGACAATGTTTATGTTCTTTGTCCAGAATTAGTTTATCTACTGACAGGTTATATGAGTTAATTTAATTTTTTATTTTATTTGCCTGTATTAGTCAATTTATTTTAATTTTATTTTCATTTATTGTTGACGTGATTCACGAGGAAGGTTTAGGTGTATAATTCTTTAACGTTTTGTGTAAATTGGCTGAAATATGATGATTGTTGATGATGTCGGAAAAAATCATGCCGTCTGGGAGCTTTACAGGCGTGCCGCGTATACCAATAGAGTTACATGAAAACCCCGGTAAAAATTCAGGTAGACGCCTTAGTACCTACCTACAATCCCGTGGGATATTTTCCGACATCCGGGCGGGCGGAGCCGACGTGAAAAGCTAGTATTTTATAAGTTGGTTGACTATTACTCATCGACTTGTAGAGCCTACTTATCTATAATCGTTTTCCTTTTAACTTCGCTATACCTACCTACATATATTGTGAATACAAAAAATAGGTACATTTAAGCTCACTATAACTATAAGCTCACTATAATATATTTTGCAAACAGATAGATCCCCAAATCATTTTTTTTTTATTATACACTCTTAGCTCACTTTAAAGCTTAATATTTCACAAACAGATAGATCCCTGGATCAAAAAATGTTCATTATAAACCCTAATATTTTTGAAAGATCAATCCAATGACACCTTAATGACATTTCCTCATATAGAGAAATACACGAGGAAAGAAAGGCATCCCCACTTTACATGTAAGGGAGGTTGGTTTTCTAATTTATGAACCATGCCAAATTACTGCTTTTTGTAGGTACCAAAGGTCTATTAGCTAAGTAACTAGAACTTGGGGAAACTATGAGGGTTCCTTGTTTTACTAGGGACCACTAAAACAGAAAACATTATTTTATAGCTGCAACAGTACTAATTTATTTTGTATAATTATTCATTAACATCATGATAATGAATACTTGCACAAAAAACAAAGCAATATTTTATGTTACTTCTTTTTGTACTAAGTACAACTTATGTATAATGTATTACAATTACTAAGATACCATACTCAAAACCTTTTGATTAATTAAATCTTCCTTTGTATCCAAGTTGAATTATTAAATGATTTCCATTACTTTAACATTTTGGAAATTAATATTTCAAATGGACAAAAATTGATAATATTAATTTTCTAATCTTCTTACTTTCAGCTCTGTGTTCATATAATAACATACCATACCAAACAAACAGTTAACTAAGAAGTGAAAGTTAGTTTACAACAATTATTTGGAGTGCTTTTAGTTTTTAACCTCATTTTTGTTTTCCTTAACTATGGAATCAAGTTGAAGGATTCTGAGAATTCCCAGAAACATCATAGTCATATTTCTGGTTAGGTGTCTTTAAGGACATGGAGAACAATCTCCAGATATTTGTGGCAGCATAATTTGAATACAGTGTACACTTTTGTAATTAGGCGAATAATGAACAGAATCAATTAAATTGCGGGTAAACCGAAACTCATAATCATCCTTTGTTCCATGTATATATACGTAATTTCATAAACAGTTATACATAATGAATGTAGAATCCACAATCAGCAGACTTATTTGTATGTTTTGACTTTATGCCATTTAATTGATTAAACATCAGGCGATCTAAGATGATTAGGATTTCGCAATTTTATTTAAGTTTTCTCTAGGAACCTATGAGCTATGGTTCAAACATGTTGATAAGTATGAAATTTAATTGAGTATTTTAAGCGATCTAGTATAGCACTTACCACAATCTTCCAATATCGTTCTATACGTCGTACAATGTTAGGATCAATAGCACTACGTACTGCAGAGAAAATAAATTATTTTCAAAGTACAACCATAAGCTCAAATAGAATAGCAAAGCACAAACAAAAGATACCTACAATACAAAGTGTTATTTTCCCGTGATGACATTGACATTAGAGATTGGCACTAGAGGTGTGACTTTTTCAAATCGCTTAACAAATATTTAGGCGATTATAATCAACAAAATCAAAGCTTCGATTCCCGATCCCAATTACAACAAGAATACAATACAATAGAATACCTATTTTATTTTTTATATCTCTAGACACTGCACAACTTGAATCCTAGGTAGGCTAAGCATAGATTTTGACATCGCTAGCGACAAATCGGCTGCCAAAATCTGTGTGGACGTGATATTCGAATCGATAGCGACTTCCTGTGTGTGACCCGTGTGACCGTATATTAACGTATTTACGTGTGGCGCGATCATTGTCTACGGTCTATGCTCAGAGAGGCTCAGAGTAATAACTAAAGCTGCTTTAGTTATTACTCTGAGGGTCTATGGCATTAATAAAGTACAATCCCACGGGCATTATGTACTTTGCCATGAAACCTTTTCCTATAGTATTGCTCACAGAGCACTTTAAAGTACTTGTCGGTCCTCCTTGCGTGTATGTGTATGCATAGCATTACGTCTGGCGCAATCATTGTCTATAGTTTACGGCGATAACTCTTTAGTTTCATGGCAAAGTAATGCCTGTGGAATTAAGTACTTTAAGATACTAAGAGCCTGGCCACGACTTTGAGCGGGGCGGCAAGCGGGGCGGCGAGCTGGGCGGCGAGCGGCAATCGGGGCGTTGCCCATGCCACGTACTTGACAGTAGCGTTAGCGGCAGCAACCGCGGTGAACGTACTTACGGCCTGGCCACGACCACAGAGCGGGGCGGCGAGCGGTAAAAACAAATGTATAGAAATGTATGAAGCATGCCACGGCGCGCCGCTCACAGAGCATGTTGGCGCCGCTCACAGCGGCAGCGGGAGCGGTATTTGCCAAGCGTTTCGCGGCAGCGGCGAGCGGCGCAGTCGCGCCTGCGCGGCTTGAACAAATGTATGGGTGAGTGAATGAGATGCCACTACTCAGAGCGGTACGGACGACGGCAGTGCAGGGGTGGACTGAGCGGCGCGGCTGGACGAATAAAATAGTTTGGAAAATCTACAATGAACAATTTCTCACTTTTCATGAAGTATGTTTTGACTGCTTTTTTACCCATCAAAATTTCTGTCCTCTCAATCCATAACTACGTAATGTTAAATTCAGAACCTAAACCGCGACCGGGTTAGGTTTTCCGGGTCAGGTTCGGAATAATCCAAGAGTGTTATAATGTTGCACCTCCAATAGCCATGTATATAGCCGCCATCGCCATCGTTAGATAGCGGAATTGATGATGGTTCCACCATTTTGAAAAGAAATACAAACTGACCCTGGCATGTGGGGTATCATTGTCTAGAGCGCATCGAGTAGAGAAGAAATATAATTTTTATATGTTTTTATCTTCAAAAATAATGAATTAGGGGGCCGTAGAAGTTGTCAGTTTTAGACCATTTCTGTACGAGCTCTATCTCAACAACTAAAGTTACATGATCTGTGATCAACACCGTCTAGGGATAAGCTGGGAACAAATTATCGGACGCGTGTACTCCTTCCCGCATATTCAAAATATCCTGTTTCAAATAATAACTGCTTTCGAGGTAAAGAAGAGCCACTTTGGATAACGCCATGTTAATAAAAAAAAATCAAAAGTCTAAGTACGTCCACCGCGGTTGCTGCCGCTAACGCTACTGTCAAGTACGTGGCATGGGCAACGCCCCGCTTGCCGCTCGCCGCCCCGCTCGCCGCCCCGCTTGCCGCCCCGCTCAAAGTCGTGGCCAGGCTCTTAGACTTTTGATATTTTTTTAATAACATGGCTTTATCCAAAGTGGCTCTTCTTTGCCTCGAAAGCAGTTCCTATTTGAAACAGGATATTTTGAATATGCAATGATACCCCACATGCCAGGGTCAGTTTGAATTTTGTTTCAAAATGGTGGAACGATCATCAATTCCGCTATCTAACGATGTATTATACATGGCTATTGGAGGTGCAACATTATAACACTCTTGGATTATTCCGAACCTGACCCGGAAAACCTAACCCGGTCGCGGTTTAGGTTCGGAATTTAACATTACGTAGTTATGGATTGAGAGGATAGAAATTTTGATGGGTAAAAAAGCAGTCAAAACATACTTCATGAAAAGTGATAAATTGTTCATTGTAGATTTTCCAAACTATTTTATTCGTCCAGCCGCGCCGCTCAGTCCACCCCTGCGCTGCCGTCGTCTGTACCGCTCTGAGTAGTGGCATCTCATTCACTCGCCCATACATTTGTTCAAGCCGCGCTGGCGCGACAGCGCCGCTCGCCGCTGCCGCGAAACGCTTGGCAAATACCGCTCCCGCTGCCGCTGTGAGCGGCACGCCGTGGCATGCTTCATACATTTCTATACATTTGTTTTTACCGCTCGCCGCCCCGCTCACCGCTGCCGCTGCTAGCGGCAAGGTCGTGGCCAGGCCGTAAGACGGAACTTTATTATTAACAATTTTTGATTGAATTAAAACGAAATAAGGTTGAATGATACACACACTACTTATAAAATTCGATAACATCGCGATACAGTGTGAACAAGCTTCATGTGTGTCACCGACGACGGCGAACCGAATATGTTGGCGAACTCAAAAAACGCGTACTTTATAATAAGTTCGCGCGTCTACCAGTTCTACCACTTTACATTTGTAGTTGGAATTTTTGCGCGCGGTCGCGCCTGCGCGGCTTGAACAAATGTATGGGCGAGTGAATGAGATGCCACTACTCAGAGCGGAACGGACGACGGCAGTGCAGGGGTGGACTGAGCGGCGCGGCTGGACGAATAAAATAGTTTGGAAAATCTACAATGAACAATTTCTCACTTTTCATGAAGTATGTTTTGACTGCTTTTTTACCCATCAAAATTTCTATCCTCTCAATCCATAGCTACGTAATGTTAAATAAAATAATAGAATAAAAAAATTATCATAGCGGGGGATATAAACATCGACACTCTTAAGTCAAGTATACCTTCAGAGGACTTAAAAAGCATCCTATTGAATAATAATTTACAAATACACATTAAAAACCCAACGCGTAAAGATTCATGCATTGATCATATATTTAGTAATATCAAATACGCAAAAGGCGAAGTTCATTCACTATTTCTTTCAGATCACAACACCGGTCAAACCCTATCTTTTTCGTCAATCCAAGAACAAAGATTACCCTTCTGGTATGAAATGAAAAGGGACTTCAGCCTAGAAAATACTTTAAAGTTTAAAGATGTGTTATCTAAATTAACCTGGTCCGAAGTGCTAAGGCAAGAAAATTTTAATAAAGCTTTTGATATATTTCACGAAACTTTACAATTATATTACAACCTTTGCTTCCCAATAAATAAAGTTAAAATACATTCCAATTTTAACGCTCCCAAATGGATCACAAAAGGATTGAAAATATCAGCCTGTCACAAAAGAACAATGAGATACCGTTACTACAAAAATTCCACTGATGACAACAAAAAAGCCTACACAAAATATGATAAATTATTTAAAAAATGCCTATCTAACTCTAAAAAACAAAACAATAATACATATTTAAAAAATGCAAAAAGTAAATGTAAAGCCACATGGGATATCATAAAAAATAAAACAGATAATATAAAAACATTTGAAACAATAAAATCAATAGATTGTAATAAAAAAAGCGTTGAATGCCCAATGAAAATTGCGACTGCCTTCAACGATTTCTTCATATCTATAACAAATAAGGAGAATAACTCTCGTCCAAATTACAAGTTAATAGATTCATCAAATTCGACTATTTATCTGAGACCCACCTCCTGTGAAGAAGTTTCAAGAACCATAAATTCACTTAAAACACACGAGCTGTTGGTTATGATTGCATCTCTACAGCCATATTAAAAAACTGCAATAAAGAATTATCAGACATTTTAAGTCACCTTATAAATCTATCGTTTACGCAAGGAACCTTTCCAGAAAAATTAAAATCATCAATAGTAAAACCATTTCACAAAAAAAACTCTAAACAAGATATGAACAACTATAGGCCCATCACATTAATCCCGATTTTATCTAAAATTTTTGAAAAAATAGTGCACTCTCGAATAATGAATTTCTTAAACAAATTTAATTTAATAGTAAATAACCAAAATGGTTTTCAAAAAGACAAATCTACAACACTTGCTGCATTCTCACTAATACAAAAAATTACAGAAAACATCGATAAACGTAATAGAGTTGCTGCCATTTTCTTTGACATGAGCAAAGCATTCGATTTCGTTGATCACAAAATCTTGCTCAACAAATGCGAGCTATATGGAATCCGAGGCAAAGCACTCGATTGGATTGAAAGCTACCTAAGCGACAGAAAACAATGTGTCGAAATAAACCAATTAAATGATCAACTTGTGTCTACCCCATTCAGATCTACTTTTAAAATAAATAAGTTCGGTGTTCCCCAAGGAAGTGTACTAGGCCCTCTTCTCTTCCTTATTTATATAAATGATATTCCTCAAGTAACATCACATCAGTGCATTCTATTTGCGGACGATATTTCGGTTATAGTACCACAAACTTCAGAAAGCAACTACGAACATTCATTAAAAAAACACTGTAGAATCAATAATGAACTGGTTAAAGGACAACAACTTAACAGCTAATATTTCTAAAACCAAAATTTTACAATTCTCTAATTATAACAATACTCAAATAAAACCCATAGACCTATATTATAAAAACACCAAAATTGAAGAAGTACTTGATACAAAATTTTTAGGTATTATCTTAGATAGACATTGCAATTGGAAAGCACATACAACTCGCATATGTTCTAATTTAAACAAATTTGTCTTTGCTCTAAAAAAGCTTAAGAAGGTAGCGAGTCAAAAAACTGCTATGACTGCGTACCATGGCTACGTCGGGTCCGTTCTTAGATACGGTCTTCTTTTAAGGGGTAATTCTTCTCAGGCTAAAAATGTCTTTATCACACAAAATAAATGTGTCAGAGCAATCTGTGGGGTTGGACCGTTTCAATCTTGCAGAGTGCTTGCAGACCTTTATTTAAGAAATTAGGATTACTAACTCTACCTAGTCTGTATTTAATAGAAGTAGGATTATTTGTTAAAAAGCACTCTGAGCGATATACTAAAGCCATAGTAAATAAAAAATTCCTTTCAAGTCATCCAACCCGACTGGCTGTCACACACAGACTACTTAGAGATACTGCTGTCACAAGATGTAGAAGCACGGGTTGCCAACTTTCAACTTCTGGATTACCCAAAAACCTAACGGAAAATCCCCAATTTTGGGGAAAATAAAATCAATATTCCCCACATTTTCCCCACAAGTTTTCAGCAAATAAATAAAAGTACTGTTCATATAAATCAAATATATTTATTACTTAAAAGGATTTAATGATTTTAATCAAGGTTCTTCATTGCGCCAAATTGATTTTGTTAACATGTCATTTGACGGATCAAATTTTAGGCTTCCTCCTTTCTTCTTAATACCTTCTCTAGTGGCCATAAGCGCTACTACAGTGTCATTGTGTAGGCGATTACGATTCTCTGTTTTCAAATTCTTCAGAACGCTAAATTTTCTTTCGACAGATGCATTTGAGAAAGGCAGAACCAGCAATAGGCTTATTGCGTATTTCAAAAAAACATTTTCATGACCTGCACTGTTTTTAAGACGGAATACCTTAGCCCAATAGGTTTCTGGATCGTCCTCATCTTGCAAAACAAGATCAGAGTAATCTAGCAATTATTATCGTCATCCTTATTAACTTTCTCTTTTTCTTCACATTTTAACAACCACTTGTCCATTGTAGCCTTATATTACTTATACTAAATAATTAACAAGCGTCAAGCAATAAGTGAACTCGAAATATGAATGAATGAACACATTGAACACAATAACACTCAACAAGAATTCTATTCTCTTCTCTGTATAGTTCGTTTCGTTACAAAGCTAAAGTAAAACAACAGGGACTTCCCCGATAAACGATAAAATTTGATGGACAGAAATGTTGCCATAAATTCAACTTTCCTGCCGGATAAGTTGAGTTAAACTTGAATCAAATATAAATAATTTATACTTACTTCATAAACTACTTTTATTACTTCTAAGTTCAGCTCCAGTGTAATTAATGTCTAAATTCCCCGCATTTTCCCCACATAAACGCTCTCCCCACAAATTACCCAATCGGACTGAAAATCCCCGCAGTTTGGGGAATTCCCCACAGATTGGCAACGCTGAAGCACACTAGTTCAGAACAATTTGTTACAATACGTCTGTCAAAATCTATAACCAAATACCCAAACAGATTAGAGAGCTACCACTAAACTACTTTAAAAATAAACTTAAGAAATGGCTCTATAGTAATGTGTTCTATACAATAAGTGAGTTCTTAAAATAAGCAAAGTTCGAGATATGATCTCACTAGTAATGTAAATAAATAACATAATTTTAAGGATTTAATTTTTTTTACCTCATGATCTCAATAGAAGTGTTTTCCTACATCATTGTATATCATTTTATTATAAGGTACTTTTTTATTTTTTTTTGCATGCTGAAATGTCTAAGTAAGCAAAATATGTGGAACTTCTTATATTTACTGTTAAGACCTTATATGTACCATATTTTATGCAAAATAAAGAAATTCTAATTCTAAATTCCGAACCTAAACCACGACCGGGTTAGGTTTTCCGGGTCAGGTTTGGAATAATTCAAGAGTTAAGCCAAGAGTGTTATAATGTTGCACCTCCAATAGCCATAGAAAATACATCGTTAGATAGCGGAATTGATGATGGTTCCACCATTTTGAAAAAAAATACAAACTGACCCTGGCATGTGGGGTATCATTGTCTAGAGCGCATCGAGTAGAGAAATAAATATAATTTTTATATGTTTTTATTTTATCAAAAATAATGAATTAGGGGGCCGTAGAAGTTGTCAGTTTTAGACCATTTCTGTACGAGCTCTATCTCAACAACTAAACAAGTTAGGAATTTGAAACTTCTGTATATCATGTACCATATACTGTTTATAATCAACAAATACTAAAAACGCCGATTCATAAGGTATTTTACTTAAATATGGGCGATTTTCTGCAAGAATAATTTCGAAAAATTAAGCAATACAAGTCCACAGATAACTATTTACTAGTCGGAGTAATGACATGGAATTAGTAAGTACCTACTATCATGGCAGCATGTACTATACATGGAATTTGTATGAACTACCCTATACCTACTATTAAATGAGCATTCTCAACTATAAAAAGCGCACATCTCCGACTATTTACTAGTTTGTGTTTATACAATGTAGTCAGGATTGGGAGCGCCTTAAAGGACTTTTTAAAAATAAAAAATGAATTAATTAATTACTCTATATTGAGACGTGCTACAGATTCGGATGTAAGTCACGAAGTAAGTCTAACTAACTAAAACTTAAACTAAACAATCATTATCTGTCAAATATGCAAGCTCAGCGACCACACAGATCGTGCTGAGCAAAAGTGCTTATATACGCAAAATCTGTAAGGGCTGTGGTTCCATAACTCCTCCCTCACCAAGTGCGAAATTATCGGTAATATTTGGATTCCGATGATTCCGCATACAGGACAATTTCCTCCAAAGTACTATACTAAGACATACTATAACTAAAATTACATAGAGTAATACAGTTGCTAAACTAACACTATTTGTTTTCACTGCACTATCACTTTCCACTATTTCACTTTTTAATGTGTAGGATAGGTGTTTTAAATCGTCAAAGTCCAAGTTGTTTAGATTAACTGTTTTGTTCCAATTAATAGATGTTTCCTTTAATTTGGGTAGAACCGCGATTGGAGTTACTCGATATTGTATTTTCCCTGAATAATGTTGCATTTTGTGTAATTTAATGTCTTTCAGATAGACACTGCAGTTTTCGTCAACTTCCAATAAATATGTGCCCTTGATCGGTTTCCTGATAACATCACCGGCACATGTTTCGGTAAGCATTATCTCATTCCTTGTGTAAATAATCCAGTTGAAGAAGTCAATAGGCTGTACTTTTAGATTTTCCAGGTTAACTGCAAGGGGTTTACATAAACTGAGGTTTGAAGCAAAATTCATTAATTGTTCTATACACGTACTTTCAGGATACAATACAACATCGTTTTCCTTGCACAGGAACTGGTTAGCTGCCATCTCTTCACATGGGTTGGCTAGCGGTAAGTATGTAGGACCTTTCACCATAAGGAACGGATATTTAGGGATAATGGTGGTAGTTACGTTTCCATTGAAAATTGGTAGTGAATATATTTTGAAATAATTATAATTATTTTTATCTATTAATGGGATTTCCATAATGAATGTTATTTGGTTTTCTTTTACATAAGCTTTAGTAGACATTGTTCTTTCTAACATTAATAACGTTTTCTCTGTAACAGGGTATATTAGGCTTTCAGTTTCAGAAATATTGCTTAACAGTGCTAAGAGTTCAGATGGCTCAACAAGGGCTTGATGTACAACAGACACTTTTGTAAATGATAATGCAGTTTCAATCTCATTTAAAACAATATAAATTGACCTAAAATTACTTATAAACATATCAAACATACTTAAGACATATACAGAGTAAATAGAGTTATTTTCTTTAGTACCAATATTTTTTACTATTCTTTCTATGCGTTTCATGCGTTCATCCATAATTAGAATATTGTCCTGTACAGATGCAGATTTGTTAATAATAGAGTCAAGCATTTCTGAAATTATGGTTATTTTCTTATTTACGTGTGTTTCACCAATTTTTAGCTGTGAAATTTGAGCATCGTACTTAATCGCGTCTTCGTGGTCTAGATTACCGGTAAGTATTTTAATCATTGAGCCAAGAGGATTAATGAGGCCGCGTTTGAAACGTTTTGATGGAATAAGCTGCCTGAATTTTCTGACTGTCGAATTGCGTAAGTATTCTACCTGTAATTTCATATTTTGGAACTCATCTGCGTAGGGCTTATGAATGTCGACTATATTACTAAATTCTTTATATCTATTAATATTTAACGCTAAATCATAATCTATCTCCTTAAAATCTAATATCTTAACTATGGTCCACTTATCTTTCTCTATAACCGCCTGTCCTTGTTTAACAGGTAATATGCCTGGGTTATTTTTAATCTCTTGAAGTTGAAGGCCTTGGGTCTTGACCGTCAGTTTCAAGATCACGATGATCAGCCACAACCTGTGAAGGACGTTTAACGTTCTTTAGAGGCACTTTAGTTTGTCTTTTACCTATCTGTACTGGTACTACGTTCCTATTTGTTTTTCCTGTTACTTTTGCTTTATGATATCTAGGTTTATCTTTACTTTTCCTAATGTTAATGTCCTTTACAAATATATTATCTTCCTCTTGTAAGCTTAACTCAATTTCACCACCTTTCTTCTCTCTGGCTTTTTGTTTAGTGTTAAGAATCTTTTCGGCTAGGTACTTATACAGATATTTTGTTCGTTTTGCATGATCTTTAACTAACTGCTGTGTATATGCCCTTTCTAAGTCTACATCAAATATTTTATTGGAGTCGGTGTGTCCAAATGCTACTTCAAAAGGGGTTAATCCAGTAGTGGAGTGTATTGTATGATTGTATGCCATTATGGAATAGGTCATGACGGAAGCGGCGTCCGTACATTTACGTTCATATTTTGCAAGCCTATATATCTCTATTATGGTGGAGTGAAATCGCTCTACGATACCAGTGGAGTTAGGATTGTTTGGCGTTGTTATGTGAATTTCTATTTTATACATAGACAAAAGTTCGCGCATAAGTTCATTGTTAAATTCAGTGCCAGGGTCACAGGATATTTTCCTGGGAACACCGTATATTGAAAAATACTTTAATAAGGCTCGTGCTACTTCTGTCGTTTGCCTACTTGAAATTTCAATAGCCTGTCCTAATTTGCTGAATGCATCTACCAGTGTTAGGTAATATTTACTTTCTATATTAAATAAGTCAATGAATATTTCTTGGAAAGGGGCATCCTGTGTTTGTGTTAATTGTAACATTGGTTTTATGGGCTTTCTATCATATTTCATTAGTTTGCAAGGCTCACACATATTTATAATTGCTGCTACCGTATCTTGCATGTTTTCCCAATAATAGTTTCTGCGAATTCTAACCACAGTTTCTTTAATTCCCCTATGGCACGTTTTTCCTTCGTGATGTTTTAGTATAACAGACTTTTGTTCTTTTTCATCTTCTATATATATGACTCTATCTATACACTCAAAGAACTCTACTGAATCTTTCTTAAAAATTTCTATAATAACTTTAGTAAATAGCCGTCTATGTATGTCATTCTCAAAGTAAATAAAATATTTACGCTTGGGTATGACATATTCTTTTAAAAATTGTTTAATTAATTCTTCATTATCTAATGGAAGAAATACTTCTAAAACTTTTTGATTCTTTCTAGATAAATTTTGAACTTGTATTTTATTTTGAAACCAGGTAAACACTAATATTTGGTTCGGTTTGGTGTCGATTGCTTCTCTTAAGATTGGGATCCCTAATGATTCTGGTTCTATGTTGGAGGCTACTGTATCTGTTTTACTGCTACTGGTTATGGAACGAATAGGGAAGTTATCTTGAAAAAGGTCTGCAGGTGTAGTCACGTCAGAGTCAGAATCTGAAATGGTTACTATTTCTGATTCATTTTCTATTTCAGCTTTAGTTGTAAACTTTTCAAGTTCCTTTAATTGTTTTATTACTTTTTGTATTTCAGATTCATCTACATTAACATTCATTGATGTGTCATCTTCGGAATCTATAGCGTTAAGTTTTATGCGTGACAATGCATCTGCATTACTATTTTGTTTGCCATTTTTATAAATAATTGTGAAGTCATATTCTTGAAGGCGGAGGCGCCAACGAGTCAATTTACTATTGGGTTCTTTCAGGGAATAAAGCCAAGCAAGAGGTCTGTGATCTGTAAAAATTTGGAATTTATGTCCGTACAAGTAGGGTCTAAAGTGTTTCACGGCCCAAATAATAGCTAAGAGCTCTCGTTCTATTGTGCTATAACGCATTTCAGTGTCGCTAAGGGTTCGACTAGCATATGCGACTGGTCTGTCTGCTCCGATAGGTCCTTGAGATAGGACAGCACCGAGTGCCACGTTAGAGGCGTCAGTTGTCAAAATGTAGGGTTTAGTCGAGTCAGGGTATTGTAGCAGAGGAGTATTAGTCAGTACTTCTTTGCATTTTTCAAAGGCATCTATGTAGTTTTGGTCTATGATAATTTTGTTTCGTTTCTTAAGGCAAGACGTTAAGGGATGGGTGATTTTAGCGAAATCTTTAATGAATTTTCTATAGTATCCGACCAGCCCAAGGAAACTTTTTATTTCTGTTGTTGTTCTAGGAAGAGGATAATTTATAACAGCTACAATTTTATCATTGTTTGGTTTTAGTCCGTCTCTTGTTATCGTATGACCTAGGTATAAAACTTCCTTTCGTAAAAATTCAGATTTGTCTAGTTGTATTTTTAAGTTAGTCTGTCGTAGTCTTTCAAAGACGGCTCTAAGTTTCTGTAGGTGGTCTTGAAGGCTAGAAGAGTAGATGATGACGTCATCTAAATAAATGAGGCAATGTATTCCTTGGAGACCTCTCATAATGTTGTCCATGGCTCGTTGAAAGGTTGCCGGAGCTGTTTTAAGTCCAAACGGCATTCTCAAGAACTCATAATGTCCGTTTTGTGTGCTAAATGCAGTTTTTGGTATATCGTCGTTATTCAATTCAATTTGGTGGTACCCACTCGCTAAATCGAGGGTTGTAAAATAGATGCTTTTGCCCAGTTTGTCAAAAAGGTCAGTAATGTTAGGAAGGGGGTATTTGTCGTCAACTGTAATGTCGTTAAGTCTCCTATAGTCGATTACCATTCTGTATTTGACTTCACCAGAAGCATCTGGTTTTTTGGGGACGAGATGGACTGGTGAGCTCCAAGGGGAAAAGGATTCTTGGATCACGTTATCTTTCAAAAGTTTTTCAACTTGTTTATTAATTTCTGCTGCTTGAGCAGGGGCTTGTCTATATGCTTTGGTATAAATCGGATCTTCATTTTTTGTCCTAATGCAATGTTTTACCTGATTAGTGAAGCTTAAAGGTATTTGCTCACAATAGAATATATCCTTATATTCTTCACATAATTGTCGTATGGATGCTTGTTCTTCATCATTCATATGGTCTAGTCGTAATTTAGTTAGATTGTCAAGTAATAATTGGTCAGTCTCAATATTTTTGTCATCTATGGAATTTACATGGCATTTGTTTTCCTCGAAATTAGATACTATGAACGGTTTGATGACACATAATTCTATTTGTTTATCAAGAGTGTTTTGTATGATGGTTGTTGCAAAACCATTTACACATTTCACAAGAGCAGTAGGCATTCGTACTCCTTCACCGAATTCTGTGTAATTTAATATTCCTACCCCATTTAATAAATTGGTTGGTAATTTTGCTCTAGTTTCTGATCTCGGTGGAAGTAATACAACATGTATAACATTAATATCCGTATCTATGCATATAGGTATTTTAGCTGACTTCGTTAGTAGTACATGTTTCTTTAAATCTATTACGGCTTCTAACTGTTTTAAAAGATCATTTCCTATCAGCCCGTCGTATAATGAATCGACATTGTATACGTAGAACTTATGGTGATCTTTACTCTGAAATACAGGAAACAAAGGAATTTTCAATACCTGATTATGTTTGCTCGAGGCGTGCGTACTTACTACTTCAAATGGTTCGTATGATATGTCGTTAGGAAAATAGGTAGTCGCTATTCTAGGGTGTATAAATGAACGAGTACTACCAGTGTCGATCATGAATTTTCCGTCTATTTCCGGTATGTAAATATGTGGTAATTTTAATTTTACAGTATTATGATTTAATATTATTCTTTCAGGTGTGTGCTGGAGGCTCGCATGTAAAAATTTTTGACGTTTTCTGGTTCAGTAGTATTATCTTTATTTTTAATCTGTTCGTTTCTATCCATAACTTGAGTAGGGTTTTCAGATACTGAGTCTACTGGAAACTCATTTTCTTCACTAGGGAAATATTCGGATAAATCATAACAATATTCGTATTCCGCAGGGTAAGTAAAATAGTCATCATAAGATGGGTAGAGTTCTAATTCGTTTACAGGGAAACCATGCTGAGGTGCTCTTTGCGGAGCAGTTCTCATAGTAGCATCGGTAATGTCTGGTTGAGGTTTGTTTTGTGTGTTTTGTTGAGGAATCGGAAAACGGTTATTGCTACCAAACTGATGCGGAAGCATTGGCATCCTTTGTTGATAAAAAGGGGGTCTATAACCAAAATTAGGTCGGTATCCAAACTGCGGTGGCACCAAATTTTGTTTACTCATACCGAATTGACCTTGGTTGTGCCCTGGCATGCTAATTGGCCTATTAGGTGGAATACCGAAATTAAATTTAGGTGTTGCACCAATATTATATTTAAATGGCTGATTTTGTTGCATCATTGGCATCGGTCTGAAACCTAGTGGTTGTGGGGGTAAACCAAATTTAAATATTGGTTGTGGTGCAATTGTGCCGCTGGGCTGCGGTTTAGTATTATGGTTTGAATTTAACATTTTACCGCGCATCTGATACTGATCATAGAAGTTAACTTCTTCTAAAACTACAGATAAGGCCTCTTCCAATGTGCGTGGATTTTTCAGACGCACAATGCGTACCATGTTTTCCGTTAAGTTATATAAAAATACCTGCAGGGCTAAGTTGTTATAAATAGTAGTCTTACTTACTCGTAAATTTTGATCACTAATTTGGTTAACCTTCGACAACAAAACTGATTTTACTGTTTGAATTCGTGCACAAAAATCACTGTGACTCTCATTATTTTTAATCTTTAAACATTCTAATTCAATAGCCAAGCATTCTTCACTTCGCGGATCGCCAAAGTGTAACTCTAACAATTCCTTGAATTCCGCCCACGATATTATGTCTGCACGCTCGCTGATAAGCGCGGCTGCTTCACCCGTTAAGCGGCTAGTCACAGCATGCATTAAATATTCCTGTTGCAATTCCGATGACTTAAGCTTATCAATAATATACTCGCATTTGCGTAAGAATAAATTCAAATGGCGTTTATTACCATCAAAACTGGGTAGAATTTTGTATAATTCATTTGGAATAAGTTTTATTTCCGACATTCTGGTACTTATGTAATAACTAACTCTATGAACTCTACCAATACAACTTATTACAATAATTACTACTAGTTATTAAGTGTTTCTGAACTCAATATTTTTATAGTAATAATGTTTAAAGTGGGATAAAAACTTATGATACAAAACAGTTATATGTTAAGTATTCTTACTTTACACTTACTACTTAATTATTTAAGAAAACCATCAACAGTCAAAATGGAAAACTTCCAATTCCAAGTTTAACGAAAGGATATGGACACGGATATAAAGGAGGTGAAAAGTCGTACTCACCAGCCTGCCACGCCCATCATCAGCTCGCCTCCCAGCACTCCTCGTCACCGACGATATTTGTTTGGTTCGTTGGATCACCTCGCCGCACCACGCGTACCGTTGTGAAAATCGGGAAAAGTCTTATCGCGAAAAATCACTTAACGCGGGACAGCTTCCTCAGTGATCCTACCGGCTGCGCCAGTCAGGATTGGGAGCGCCTTAAAGGACTTTTTAAAAATAAAAAATGAATTAATTAATTACTCTATATTGAGACGTGCTACAGATTCGGATGTAAGTCACGAAGTAAGTCTAACTAACTAAAACTTAAACTAAACAATCATTATCTGTCAAATATGCAAGCTCAGCGACCACACAGATCGTGCTGAGCAAAAGTGCTTATATACGCAAAATCTGTAAGGGCTGTGGTTCCATAACTATGTGGAGACTACACTAAAACAATAAATTAAAATACTGGCACTACTAATGCATAATAAATGTAGTCTATGCCGGATCCACCCTAAAACGCCTGCTACACGGTTGCCAACCGCGTCCCGACAGAGGTCACCTTCGTGGTTTACAACCGTATAGTTGGTGGTTTATGACCAAATTTCGTTTGACCTTCCAACGACCTTGGTTTGAAGAGCTGCGCTAGTGACCAAGGGCGAATAGAGGACGTTGGGCCGGCGGCCGACCGTGTATTCGGCGAAGTGATTTCTCCCTTTTTATAGGGAAAAATTGCCAATAATAAGCATGGTATACGGAAAATATAAAAAATTATTACCAACATGTTGGGATATAAGGGTTTAAGGGTTTCCTAAAGGGGGTCGAAAATTTCATTATTTTTGCGATAGGACGCACCATTTTCGAGATATAAGCAACAGTAGAAAAATAAAATACAGTACTGGTTTTGCACTGGAGTCGAAGTGTTGGTGTGAATTTTAGTTCATGCCAACTAATTTTATTCCACACGTTTTTAATCGCTTTTAAAAATAGTCAGATTTAGTTGGGTACACCAAATTTTTTGGTGAAAAAAAATCCCTAAACCAAGCAATTTTTATATTGTTTTAGGGAATTTTAGGGATAATTCATTAAGAATCTGGGGAAAAATTAAAAACGTAAGTGGAAACACTGGCTCGTGTATCACGACAGAATGGCATGTTGGCGACCATGTAGTTGCAACAGCTCTGCCCGGTCGCCAACCAAGGTGACCTCTGTCGGGACGCGGTTGGCAACCATGTAGAAGGCCTTTTAGCCTATAAATTCCGTTTATCCAACTAGGCCTAGGGTGGATTCTCGGGCATACGTTTCTGAATATCCACTTAGGGTGGATTTTTGGGGTGGATAAACGAAATAACCCGAGCCGATTATGGATTTTGCCGAGCTATATTGACTCAACTATTGAATATATTCAATTAAATTTTTGTATACAGAATGGGAACGTCCTTTAGGACACGCCGTTTAATTTTTTGTTGTAATGTCGTCTCCACCTTGTATATTTTTTTTTTATATAGGCTGTTTAGCTGTTTTGCCTTTATTTACATAACCAAAAAAGTGAACCAGCGCACTATTTTCCTCTGTGGTGCGCCACAGATAACTATTTACTAGTGGGAGATGTGCGCTTTTTTAAATCTCATCAAAAAGTTTTCATGCCTTTACTGTACCTACCACCTACAATATTTTGATAATATTGATTTAAAGTCAAAACTACACATCAACTAAAGTTACATGATCTACGATCAACACCGTCTAGGGATAAGCTGGGAACAAATTATCGGACGCGTGTGTGGCGATGAACACATCGCTCACCTAAAATGTCGATGTAACATCCCTACGGCAGAGAGCACATCACTACGTTTTTGACACAGAAACTGACGTTTACTTTTTCCCGGGTGTTAGCATATTATTACCCTCTGTATAATTTGTAGTCTGTGCATATTATTAAATAACCAGTGTTCTAGTGAATGGTTTTATTTCAATTATTGTTCGGGAGAATATAAATCCCGCATTGGTGACCCCGACTACAAAATCACGCTAGTTACACCTGTACCTGTAGGTAATCAGTTGCCAGTGCCAGACAAACAAGTGCCAAGTGTGCCAACTGCCAACGCCCCGGCGCCGGAGTGCCCACTCCCTGCGTCTGTCGTCGTGTTTCAAACGAGAGCAGAAACCATAATCTTGTCATTGATTACGACGCTGCCGACCAAACACAAACTAACACAATCCCAACGCTGCGCCGCCGCCGGTCGGCCTACGGTACGTCTACGCTACGGGAACTTCATCGTGTTTCTGCAGGCGTACAGACTACAACTTGCAGTTGGTCCTTATGACTGCAATCGCCGGAACAACCGCCCAGAGTGCATGATTGCATGTTGTGTGTGCTTTGAGTGCAAAGTGTAAAGTGTAATCTGAACCAATAATAAGCAGCACTGGACATTCCTCCGCCTCACGCAAGTTTTTAGTCCTTTTTCTTTTCTAATACTGCTAACTAATAACTCAAACAATTTGTTTACAAACTTTCCTAGTGCTCAGGTACTTACTACTAACAGTCTACCTGCCTGCTTGCATTTAATACCTACTTAGGCACATACTAATAACAACATTAGGCTATGCCAATCCCATTTTGTTGAACTGCATTGCACTTACTCAACAATCTGAGTGAATGATCGAAAGTTCTTATTGTTATTTACCTATAGAAACTAGTTTTGTTAGTGCCTTTCTTTTCTTTGTATTAATTATAAAGTGCAATCGCATACCTAAATTGTTACATATCTAAATTGTTGAAATAAGTGTCTGCAACTAACCCGCATCTTTAAAAAAAAAAACTTAATATTTAAAATTACTCAGCTGATTGATCGAATTTATGATGTTGTAAAATTTGTGTATATTGTTTGAATGCTTACCTACCGCTAACATTAGTTACTTTTAGGGTTGGTACTGTAGCCACCAAAAAAAAAAAAATACTAAATTGTTTGTCTGTTCTGCGGTGCTCGGGTGTGTGGTATATTGCTTCTTGTTGTGCATAGGTTTTGCATCATGGTGAATGAACAGCTTCAGGCACAACTTGAGCAAGCGATGGCAGAAAATGCAGCATTACAAAAGCGACTAGGTCAGAATGAAGTGGAGGCAAAAGTTTGTAGGGTAGCAGTGAAATTACCTATATTTTGGGCTGACAAGCCGGCAATTTGGTTTGCACAAGTGGAAGCACAATTCCAAATTGCTAATATTGTTGGTGATACCACAAAATACAATTATGTAGTAGGACATCTAGACCAGAGGCTGGCAGGCGAGGTTGAGGATATAATAACAAACCCACCAATAGAGGGGAAATACGAGAAGTTGAAAGAAATCCTCATACAACGACTGTCAATATCGCAGGAGAAACAAGTAAGACAGCTGCTAGGTGACGAAGAACTTGGCGACCGTAAACCGTCCCAATTCCTTCGTCACCTGCGCTCTCTGGCTGGAACGGTTCTTTCATCAGATGACAATATCATACGCCAACTTTGGTTGCGTCGTCTGCCACAACAAGCTCAAGCAATACTAGCGGCACAGGCTGACCTCAATTTGGATAAAGTGTCGGAGTTAGCTGACAAAATCGTAGAGTTAGCCCCATCACCTGCTGTTTGTTCCACATCGGCAAGTTCAACCTTAACTTTAGCTACATTAGCTCAACAATTAGAAGTGGTGAGTAACCAAGTAGCTGCACTCTCGAGGCAGCAACACCGTCCTATACGTGACCGGTCCGCATCTTCCGGCAGGTCAGCATCTTCCAGTAGGTCAGCAAACAATTTCAAGAGATGTTGGTACCACAGGAGATGGGGTGTTAAAGCAACTAGATGTACTAGGCCATGTGACTGGGAGTCGGAAAACGAAGCCAGCGGTCAGTAGCGGCGGCAACTGATTGCGATAACATCAGCCGCCGCCTTTTTGTCACGGACCACGTGACCAGCCGCCGGTTCCTAATTGACACTGGGTCAGACCTATGTTGTTTTCCGCATCGATGGTTACCGTCACGCAGGCAGCCTACTGATTATGAACTAAGTGCCGCTAATGGAAGCAATATACAAACCTTTGGTACAGTAAACCTTAAATTAAATTTTGGTTTGCGCCGAGATTTCACTTGGCAGTTCGTGATAGCCGACGTCAGCACAGCCATTATTGGTTCTGATTTTTTGGCATTTTATCACCTTTTACCCGACTGCCGAAATAAGAAATTGGTCGACGGTACTACTGGACTAGCAGCTGCTGCTTCCACCGCTAGTATTGACCAGCCCAGCGTACGAGCAGTAGCGTCTGGTAAGTCAATATTTACTCAACTCCTGGCGGAGTTTCCAGATATCACTCGACCTCCCGGTTTTCCTAGAGTCATCAAGCATGACACAGTGCACTACATCAAGACCACAGATGGACCCCCTGTCTCCTGTCGACCTCGACGTTTGGCGCCGCAGAAACTAGTCGCGGCTAAAAAAGAATTCGAGGAAATGGTAAGATGCGGGACGGCCCGGCCGTCAAAAAGTGCCTGGTCTTCACCTTTACATATGACCGTTAAAAAAGACACCACCTGGCGGCCTTGCGGTGACTACCGCGGCCTGAACGCCAGGACCGTACCAGATCGATACCCGGTTCGGCACATTAATGATTTCGCCCATAACCTCGCTGGTGCCAAGGTATTTAGCACACTCGATCTCGTTAAAGCTTACCACCAAATTCCGATTTTCGAGGAGGATATTGCAAAAACTGCCATCGTGACCCCGTTTGGCCTCTTCGAATTCCCGTTTATGACCTTTGGCTTAAGGAACGCTGGCCAAACATTCCAGCGTTTCATCGATGAGGTCACACGGGGTCTCGAATTTTGTTTTCCTTACGTAGACGATATTCTCATATTTTCCAAAGACGAGTCTACCCACCTTCAGCACCTGCGCGTCCTCTTCAAACGCCTGCAAGACTACGGAGTAGTAGTAAACCCTTCTAAGTGTGTCCTAGGTGTTAGCGAAGCCGTATTTTTAGGTTACCTCGTTTGCGGTGATGGTACGCGCCCACCTCAGGATCGAATTCAAACGTTGCTGGATTTTCCACCACCTGAGACAGTACAAGGTATGCGCCGGTTTCTGGGTATGCTGAACTACTATCGTCGATTCGTGCCTCGTGCAGCGAAATTCCAGGCCCCATTGATTGACGCATTGGTTTCAACTAACAGTAAAGGTGCAAAGCCATTTCCATGGTCACCCGAACTCTTGCAACAATTTGAAGCTTGCAAAAAGAGCCTCTCCAACGCAACGCTGCTGCAACACCCAATCAGCAGCGCTAGGTTGGGTTTATTTGCTGACGCATCTAGCGTTCACATTGGGTCCTGCCTTCAGCAAAATCTAAACGGCCAGTGGTATCCACTTTCCTTTTTCAGCAAAAAGTTGACTCCGCAGCAGGCACAGTGGCCAGCTTATTACCGTGAATTATTAGCGATCTATGAGAGTGTCCAACATTTTCGGTATATTTTAGAAGTCCAGCATGCAACAATTTTCACAGACCATAAGCCCCTTTTGTACGCCTTTTTACAGCGACGTGAGAAACTTCCACCTCCACAACTTAACCAGCTATCATTCATTAGCCAATTCACGACTGACATCCAGTACATTAAGGGAGAAGACAATATCGTGGCCGACGCTATGTCACGCATTGACATAGACGCCATCAGTCTGAATCAAGATTATGAAGCGTTGGCTAGGTCACAGGCATCAGACCAAGAACTTTCAAATTTATTGCAAGGTGGTTCCAGTCTAACACTAACCAAAATCAGTACATCAGGGACCAACACTCCGGTTTACTGTGACATCTCTACTGGTAAGCCTCGTCTCTATCTGACCCCTTCCTTCCGCCGCGCTGCTTTCAATAAGTTACACAATTTAAGCCATCCCGGTGCTCAAGCTACGACACGTTTGGTGGCAGAGCGTTTTGTCTGGCCTTCGGTTAGAAAAGATTGCCGAGCCTGGTCCCGATCTTGTGAAGCATGTCAGCGCAGCAAGATTTCAAGACACAATTCTTCCCCTGTCGGTAATTTTGACACACCATCCGGTCGTTTCATGCACGTCCACATTGATATCGTTGGTCCATTGCCCGTCTGTGATGAATACCGTTATTGTTTGACCGCTATAGACAGAGTGTCCAGATGGCCCGAGGTTTGGCCTATGCGATCCATTACCGCGGAGGAGGTAGCAGAGACTTTTACCAAAGAATGGGTATCTCGCTTTGGCGTCCCGGCGGTTATTACTACAGATCAGGGTTCTCAATTTGAGTCTGGTTTGTTTCAACGATTACTGCAGCAATTTGGTACCAAGCGCATTAGAACCACCTCATATCACCCCTGCGCAAACGGGATGATTGAGCGTGTACATCGGCAACTTAAAGCGGCTTTAATGTGCCATAATGACTCGTGGGCGAGGTCCCTTCCGATGGTTCTGCTTGGAATGCGTTCGGCGTATAAAGAAGATCTCGAAGCCACGGTAGCAGAATTACTTTACGGAGAGCCTCTCAGGCTCCCTGGAGAATTTTTGGTCCCACCTTTAACATCAGGAATATTAGAAAACCCAGTTGATTTCGTCGTACAGCTGCGACACAAAATGTCATTGGTACGACCGCTACCAGCTAGTCGACATAGTGAACCAGCTTCATTTATATTCAAGAATTTGTCGACTGCTACTCATGTATACCTTAGAGACGATACCATCCGAAGAGCGTTGCAGCCACCCTATACGGGTCCCTATAAAGTCCTGGAGCGTTCGGGTGATAATAAAACATTCACCCTAATGGTAAAGGGCAACAAGACCGTCGTAAGCGTCGACAGACTCAAACCGGCTTTCATTGATCATTCCGATTTCCAAACGACCCAAACTACGCAATTTCCCACCCCGGCTGATCCTCCTCCACGGCAAGCCGTGAGGGATAAGTCGCCCGAGCCCTCAATCCTGCAACAGTCAATACCGGTTCATTTGTCAGTAAAGCAGCCCTATACCACACGCTCGGGTAGGCGCGTTAGATTTAAGAATTATGATTAAGTTCCTTTTTAATTGTTTATTGATGTGCTATATATAACTGTGTACGATGTTAGTTATTTTAGCCCGGTTTTGTTCTCTCCGTAGGGGGGTGGTGTGGCGATGAACACATCGCTCACCTAAAATGTCGATGTAACATCCCTACGGCAGAGAGCACATCACTACATTTTTGACACAGAAACTGACGTTTACTTTTTCCCGGGTGTTAGCATATTATTACCCTCTGTATAATTTGTAGTCTGTGCATATTATTAATTATCCAGTGTTCTAGTGAATGGTTTTATTTCAATTATTGTTCGGGAGAATATAAATCCCGCACGTGCACTCCTTCCCGCATAATCAAAATATCCTGTTTCAAATAAGAACTGCTTTCGAGGCAAAGAAGAGCCACTTTGGATAACGCCATGTTAATAAAAAAAATTCAAAAGTCTAAGTACGTCCACCGCGGTTGCTGCCGCTAACGCTACTGTCAAGTACGTGGCATGGACAACGCCCCGCCTGCCGCTCGCCGCCCCGCTCAAAGTCGTGGCCAGGCTCTTACGGCCTGGCCACGACCTTGCCGCTAGCAGCGGCAGCGGCGAGCGGTAAAAACAAATGTATAGAAATGTATGAAGCATGCCACGGCGCGCCGCTCACAGCGGCAGCGGGAGCGGTATTTGCCAAGCGTTTCGCGGCAGCGGCGAGCGGCGTGGTCGCGCCTGCGCGGCTTGAACAAATGTATGGGCGAGTGAATGAGATGCCACCACTCAGAGCGGTACGGACGACGGCAGTGCAGGGGTGGACTGAGCGGCGCGGCTGGACGAATAAAATAGTTTGGAAAATCTACAATGAACAATTTCTCACTTTTCATGAAGTATGTTTTGACTGCTTTTTTACCCATCAAAATTTCTGTCCTCTCAATCCATAACTACGTTATGTTAAATTCCGAACCTAAACCGCGACCGGGTTAGGTTTTCCGGGTCAGGTTCGGAATAATCCAAGAGTGTTATAATGTTGCACCTCCAATAGCCATGTATATAGCCGCCATCGTTAGATAGCGGAATTGATGATGGTTCCACCATTTTGAAAAAAAATACAAACTGACCCTGGCATGTGGGGTATCATTGTTTATAGCGCATTGAGTAGAGAACAAATATAATTTTTATGTTTTTATCTTCAAAAATAATGAGCCTTAGAAGTTGTCAGTTTTAGACCATTTCTGTACGAGCTCTATCTCAACAACTAAAGTTACATGATCTGTGATCAACACCGTCTAGGGATAAGCTGGGAACAAATTATCGGACGCGTGCACTCCTTCCCGCATATTCAAAATATCATAAGAACTGCTTTTGAGGCAAAGAAGAGCCACTTTGGATAACGCCATGTTAATAAAAAAAAAATCAAAAGTCTAAGTACGTCCACCGCGGTTGCTGCCGCTAACGCTACTGTCAAGTACGTGGCATGGGCAACGCCCCGCTTGCCGCCCCGCTCAAAGTCGTGGCCAGGCTCTTAGGACATTTCCTCTCAATGTATCAGAAGGGTTTAGAAGTCTAATAACTATTTTAGAAGTCTTGCCAAGTGTATTATCTATGGTCTTGCCCTTGCCCTCAGAGTTATAACTAAAGCACCCTTGCCCTCCGTCTGAGCTCGTAGCGAACAATATCTTTATGGTACTGACAGACGTGCTAAAAAAAAAGCATGCTCATAATATTTTCCATGATATTTTCCATAACATAAATGATATTAGAGGTTTGCACCGGAGCGAAATTTTAACAACCGATTGAATTCACCGGTGATTGGGCAATCTCCGGTGAAAAACCGGAGGTCACCGGAGAATATAGAAATTTTGTTTCTTTTTTTAAATTATACATTAACAATTAAGAAATAAGAATAATCAATTGATATACTTTATATAATCATTTATTAAAAAAAAAAAACGTTTTATAAACACAACAAAATGCTGATTTTGATTTAAGAGTCCTATTTGTACATATTTTTTTACGGAAATTCATGATTTTTAACGCTGTAATTTTTAACAGCAGTAAGATATTTTAATTATTTGTTTATAATAACGATAGTGCCATTCTCTTTCTTGTAAGTTGGAGTTACACATTATTTTCGTGTAATTTGATGAATTGACGCGGAATATATTATAAGGTGTTAAAAAATTTACTTTAGAAACTTTAAGAGGTGCTTTAGGTTTAGACCATGAAACTGAATAACTTTTACCATGGGACCAATACTGAAATCATGAAAAAAAAAACAGCTGTCCCATACAACAGCTGATTTATTTTTCGCAATTTCAATGTTGGTCCCTTAATAAAAAATATTCAGTTCGATGGTTTAAAGCACCTCTGAAAATTATCTAAGTAAATTTTTTAACACCTTATATAGTACTTTTATTTTATTTATTGTAATTTTGACTTACTATATTGAGAAACGGAAACTAATGAAACGTATTCATTGTAGACAGAAGTTTTATATCATAGTGGATTAACGAGTGATTACGAAATGTTTTCTCAGTATAGAGCTAAGGTTAAAATGTTAATAGAATTGGCACACGACAAACACCTTGAGAATGTGCAATACAATCTCGCAAAGGATCCTAAATCCTTCTGGAATTATGTAAGGAGCAAAAAGGGTATGGTGAACCGTAAAAATATCACAAAAAATGGTCAAATATTATCGGATACCGAATGTGTCCACGAATTTGCAAATTTTTTCAAGTCCGTGTACAGTCCCCTGAAAGCAAAACTAGACGTGCAAGCCGCCGTGGCCGAGAGTAACACAAGTAGTTCCCGAGTACATATAGAGAGTATTGATAGCACCCAGGTAAGGGAGGCGCTAACTAAACTTAAACCTAAGCGTTCAGCGGGACCAGATGGCATCCCACCATTTATTTTTAGAGACTGCAGGGATTATTTAACACAACCGCTGGTATACGTATATGATGTATGTTTTGAGCAGTCATACTTTCCGGAACGCTGGAAAACTACGCGAGTAATACCAGTACCTAAGGGCGAAGCAGGGAGTGAAGTTAGTGGATATAGGCCGGTGGCGGTGTTGTCGGTACCAGCAAAGGTATTTGAGTCAGTTATCCATCATGGTGTCTTGAACCAGGTTTCAGTCACGTTGTCTGACTCACAGCATGGGTTCAGGCCGGGTCGTAGCACGACTACAAATCTGCTGAATTTTATGGCATATGTGGTTCCTAGCGTTGATTTGGGAGTGCAGGTCGATGCTGCATACTTTGATTTTAAAAAAGCCTTTGATTTAGTTAATAATGACATTTTATTGACAAAGCTTGCGGCAGTCGGATGCACTCCTAAATTGCTGAAATTCTTCGCTGATCATATGAGTAACAGAAAGCAGTATGTAGAATATGCTGGGTACAGATCTGAGCCCTATTTTACGAGGTCAGGCGTAAGTCAGGGCAGTAATTTGGGACCATTCCAATTTATAGTGATGGTGAATGACTTGCCTGAGGTCGTCAAGAATGCCAAGTGCCTGTTGTTTGCTGACGATTTAAAATTGCTACTCTCTGTGAAAGAACAAAAGGACTTTGTGCGCTTACAGGAAGACATAGACAGGGTTGTGGAATGGGGAAAGAAGAATAAGTTGGTGTTTAATACGTCAAAGTGTTCGGCAATAACTTTTAGTAGGATGAAAATGCCCAAGAAATATGATTATAGAGTGGACAACACGTTATTGAAAAGAACAGAAACGGTGCGTGATTTAGGAGTACGCCTTGACTCGGACCTGGCATTTCGTAATCACATCGTAAATGTTTGTAAAAAAGCCTACAGGAGCCTAGGGTTCGTCCTAAGAAGAGCTGAGGGTTTTACAAGCATCGCTGCGCTAACTTCTTTGTATAATGCATTGGTGAGAAGTCAGCTCGAATGTAACGCAATCATATGGGCTCCGCATGAAGCTAAATACAGTCTCATGCTGGAGCGTATACAAAATAAATTTACTAGGTTTCTGTATTTAAGGTTATATGGTGTATATCCATTTTATCCATTGATGTATCCAACCTTGTTTGTTATAGGCATGGTGGGATACAATAAATTGGAAACAAGGAGGGACATAGCTCTTGCTACCTATATTTTTAAATTATTGCGTGGCAAGACTTCAAACCCGGGTATATTAAAAGAAATAAACCTGTGTGTACCCGACAATTATGTATTGCGAAGGCGACGGCCACGTCTATTGGCGGTTCCCAGTAGTAGGACCAATCTACTGAGTAAAGCCCCTATAACGCGTACCTTGCGTATACTTAATGACGTAGCAGACAGCATAGATCTTTTTACTTGTTCTCTGGGTGAGTTCACGAAAATCACTATGTTCAGAATATGTTATGAATATGATAAATAATAAAATTGTAATTGTAGCCACACTATTGAATTAGGACAATCCTGTAATGATAGTGATGATGAGTTGGTAAATAAATAAATAAATAAAATATTAATTTATTTCATAAAATTGTGTTTATTTGTAAAATAATGGACGCTGAATCAAGACATTTATTGCTTTTCTTTACGATTTTTTCCGTGAAAACTCAAGGAATTTAAAGAAATTCTAGAACTTCAATAAACAAGTAAAACATTCAACGACATAATTTAGTAATTTTTGCTTTTATTAGAATTGAATGAAACAATGTGAATTTGAGCGTCAAAGTTTCATCACCGATGGTTTTTCTTGTAAACTGAGTTCGTAAAATATTTATAGTTACGAACACGTACACGAAAAGAAAAATTAAAATGTGTAACTCCAACTTACAATAAAGAAAATGGCACTATCGGTGTACGTTATTAAATTATTAAAATATCATATTGCTGCTGAGAATTAGGGCGTCAAAAATCATGAATTTGCGTAAAATATGTAATAGGACTCTTAAGAAACACAACATGTCAACAGCGTCATAGCGTAACATGTTTCTTCTATCATTTAGTATTTGTCCTGTCGCCGAAAATACTCTCTCTGACCTTACAGAATTAGCAGGCACAGCTAGGTATTTTAAAGACTATTTCCTCTAAAGGCTTTAAATGTTTATTAAAATAAAATAAGATGCGTCGATCACCGGAGATCAATCGGTTAATTACCGATTATTTCAATCGAGTACTTTGACCGGTAAATCACCGGTTATTCTCCGGTACTCCCTGCTCCGGTGCAAACCTCTAAATGATATGGAAAAGGAATTAATATTTTTGGAGTGTATGTCTAGAGACATATATGATAAATCTGATCGTGAAGTTATTACATTGAGTTTGTTAAATTGTTTTGACAGGGGTATTATAAGTATCAATCAAATAACCGAGATTTTTGAAATACTTCAAAATTCAAATAATGTTGATGTGGAATCACGATATGATCATTGTTGCAGATATTTCGAAATATTGAAGATTGTGTTCCGTCAAAATTAGTACTGAGTTGCCTCGTACAAACTCTGACATTGAGAGTGATTCAGACGGTGATTCGAAAAGACCTACGTCATTAGAGAGACCACCTTTTCTCAGAAGATCAACTAGACATTTAATTAAGAAAACACAATCTAAAGATCGCAGTAAAAGTGTCAATCGTAAAAGGGGTTCAACATCAATTAACAGATCAGGTGTGGATACGGTTTCACCTGAGGGTAGTACTTCAAAGAAAAGAGTTCTCAGAATTTCTTCAACACCAGTTGAAGGTGTTTCTACTTCATCTAATAGTGATAACAAATGTGACTCTCCGGGGGTGAGTTTGATTGGTAAAGGTATTGTTGCTGGTTCCTCCAGTTCATCTAGTGGTGATAAAGTTGTTGAGAGAGTCAAAAGTTTATCTATTTCAGGAGTTCAAGAGGTATCTTCTCAAGTTTTAAGTGACAACACTATAGAATCGTTGAGGAGAGAATTAGCTGCAACTAAAGATCAGTTGAGTAAATTGACTGAAGAGAACATTAAATTAAAGAAAATGGCTACCGAAGAAATCACTAACGCTGTTGTTCGGGCAGTGACTGAGGCGAATAGGACATTCTTTAGTGAAATGATGTCGAGATTTGAAACAACTTTCGCACCAAGGTTTCACAGTACTAACGTTACTCATCGCCGACAAGGATCGCAACATTCTTCTGAACAGAACGCCATTGTAGGGTATTCGACTTGGTCGAATAATCACAATATATTACGCACTCATAAGTATGTCCCTAGGAGTGAGCTTCTTGAAGCAATAAATCAATCTTTTAGAGTTAGATTCAATACAACGGCAGGTCTACCTGCCGTTGTATTGAATCTAACTCTAAAAGATCATTCATCTCTAGATGAGATCAGAACTTTCTTTAATAATTTCACGTCATTCTCGGTCTCGAGAAATGTTCGTTTCCCACCAGGAGATGAATATATAAATATTAACAATAGATGTATAGCTCTGTATATATCACGTATTTTGAATGCTTGTGATATGGGCGAAAGATCAATGGAACATTCTGATTCAACTTCGGGGAGAAAATATGCTGCGATTGACGATGCTAAACAGAGTTGTTTTAGTAACTTGAAATCGTTAAATTTGCTATTGAGTAATCTGTGTGATCCTAGTAAAATAAATGATTTTTATACTCGTATGACTTTTGAGAGTACTCACCATCTCACTTGGGAGGGTGATCATTCTGAAATTGGTGTACCCGTAAGTAGTGATAATTTGCGTGGTGAAGTGCCTATGGCTACTCAATGATTAATCATAATTATCAGTGATTAGATTTAATTTAGGTTAATGTGTACCTTATTTAATTTTGTTTATTCTTTGATTTTAATTTTTCTCTTTTGCATGCTTTATTTATTTATTTATTTATAAGATTGCTTAAAATGAGCATGCTCTGCAACTGTTCACATTTGCCAGCAATAAGCATTCTTGTCCTCAGGTAGCATGGTCGAAAATCAAACGTCGGTTGATTTTTGAGCATGGTCATTACTAGCAATGATGCGACACACGTGCTACTAATGAGCACTTGCTCAATAAAAGCATGCTTTCGTGCTAGTAATGAGCACGTCTGTCCGTACCTTAACGCTCGTTCCAATACCTATCGGATCCAAGGGAGGGGCTAAGGGGCTCAAGCCAAAAGCGTCTGAGTTATTCCATAACAAATCTGAAATTGAACTTGGATATTATTATAATGAAATAATTGGAGAATTTGCGAAATAAACAAGTACCATAATTATGCTCTTTTATTCACATACTTATGTTATTTAGAAATATAGTTACACATATTAATATTATTATTATATATTAAGTTTGCAAAAATAAGCGTCGCGTTGATATGCTATGGTAAAAGTGTTTGTGACCGGTCGGAAGCACTTTCTGTTGAGTCAGCTGCGCCGTTAGGCATGGGTTCAGGAGTACCCGATGCTGCTCTGGACGTAATTGCATTCTGACATTTGTTGCGTAATTCAAACACCTGTGTTATTGCGTCACGGAAGCACAGGAAATTGTAGTCTATCACGCCTGAAATTAAAATGTATTTTTGCTCATCATTTTAAGTACTCTACTTTCCTAACCGTATTTTTACGAAGAGCACCATTACTAAACTTGGACAGGGACTTCGACGTCCAGGGACAGTTGTGCATAATTGCATAATGATCGACATTTGCGGTGCAAGTATAGCAGGGCCGATCCAGGAATTAATTTCAGGTTTTGGCAACTTTTTGAGGGTAATTAGAGATTTATAAAAAGAGTATGAATAATTATTGTGCCACCCCCTGCCTACGGCCCTGAAGCATAGCGTTGTTCTAAAAAAGTGTGAAGTTGGCGATTTGTTACAAAAGCATTTTAAAGGCGCAGCGCAAAAGGACACAGTATGTTGACTCTATAAAAAAAAAAATTGGTAATATACAAAAAAAAGTACCTTGCTTTTGAAAGTTTTCTTCGCGGAGAATACAAACAAGTGCAAGGAATTTGTTGACCTCACGCAAGTATAAAACAGTACCATTGTTAAGTTTTATTAAACTTGAACTTTGACTGTTAAATGTGTTCACTTCTGTTTCATCCACCATGCTGAAACAACAACAACAATTTGGGCACAAGTTAATTTCAATAATTTAGAATACACAAAGAAAGACGACATACAAATGCCTTAGCATTAAAAAATTCATGTTACCACTTGGTTACACAATTGGTTACAACAAGCAAGTAAAACTGGAAGGTATTTTAATAAAGCCCTTTTTCACTTTCAAGGTCCAGGACACATCCAGGGACATGTTTTGTTGTCACAATAGCAGACACATATTTATGTATTTTGAAAATCAATATAAAAAATATAAATTACCCATATATACAAGAAATATCAATAACAACATCAATCATATCACAGCACAATTCATAACTCTGCATATCCACGGGAGAGCTATCTGTTGCAATGTAGATTTTTGACACCACATCAAAAAGGAATGCTTTCTCTATGCCAGAGTTCTGAAAAAAGGATAAAAAAATAAAACATATTAGGTTTACTTGCTCATATTAGAGCTAGTTCTCCCCCAGTTGGGCACGTGTATTCCCGTTGTCTCAGTAGGCCATGTCCCTGTTAAAGGGGACAAAGGTAATACAATTATTATCATTAAAATTACTTCCCGTTGTCCCCGCATTTTAACGCAAAAATTATAAGTGAGAGTGGTTATTTAGTATATATATCAATGGTGAGAGTGCCTTAGGCTGCCTGTCCACTGGAGCGGAGAGGAGAAAAGAGGAGCGGAGATGTGCCAATATTGACCAATAGAATCTTGACTCACTGACTTGAGGATCACTGATTGAAACTCAGGGGCGTAGTCAAGATTCTATTGGTTAATATTGGCACATCTCCGCTCCTCTTTTCTACTCTCCGCTCCAGTGGACAGGCAGCCTTAAAGAGAGAATATTATACCTATACTAATGCCTACATATAAAATGAGAAAATCCATAATATCATAATACACATGAACTTAAAAATTACCTAAAGTGTAAACAATATTAGCAATTTTTTTTTGTGTAGTTTATTTTGTTAATACTAGCTTTCCGGCCGCGTGAGTTTTATTTCCCGCGGGTACTACCGGATGAAAATAACGTGTGTTGCGACGTAGCCCGGCCACAGTCGATTTCGTAATTTATAGACGTATCAATAAAATGTTCTTTAATTGTTCTTGCAGTACCAATGAATAGATTAAATGTACCTCTCATATATCTTGTTAAAAAAGCACGTATTTGTGGCCGGGCAGTACCGTGTACGTTGCACGTTGCGTTACGGGCTGGCCTGCAACGAATACGGTACTGCCCGGCCACAAACAAGTGGTTTTTTAAAATATAATTAGTTTATGGGTAGTTACTAAATTGATTGTGTGAACTAAATTATAAAATACATAACTTTTGTTGATTTAGATTTAAAAATCTAGAAGTACTTGTGTGGCGGAAAGTCGAAAAGGGTACCGTGGTCCCTGGCACCGTACAGGCAACTGAAGGAACACGGGTGAGTTTAGGTCAGTAAGAGTCTGACACGCCCTCCTGCTTCACGCAGAGCAGGAGAAGGTATTTGATAATAACCCACACAAAAAAAATGTATATTGTGTGTAAATATTTCTTATTTGTTTCTAAATTATCAATTAAAATTTATTATATACAAAATATCTTTCATTTTAGTTTCAGGCTTGCCGCGTTAAATTACCCATGTTTAAAAAAGAAATAAAAATTTCAAGTGGACAACGATACGTGAAATCCTAACTGTCCGTTGCACGTATGTACATAAGGGGGACAACGGTAAGGAATTTTGATGATGTCCCGTTGTCGCCATGACGGGGTCAAAATTACGGGGACAACCGGAATACACGGTCTTTCTCCCTTTATGTATTTAATTTTTCATAATTGTCGCTTTACTCACAGATATGAGGATGTTCAGAAGGTTTTCTAGGGTTGGTAGCTGTGGAATCAGCTTTTGTACTACTTTACTGAATGCTTCAAATATAGAGTGATCGTATATGGAGGTCAGGTGAAATGACAGGTGAACATGTTCCAATCCAGCTTCAGCCAGGTCCTCAGTTGCTCGATGGTGAATGTCTCTTTGGGATTCCATTTTGTAATCGTCATTGAGACCATCAACCTGAAATTAATGAATTTATTTACATTTACCAATGTTCGTATACACTAGGTACAGAAATTTACTGGAAGCAACAGAAAATAAACAACTAGGTAAGTAAATGTAACAAACAATTATAGGTATGTACATACAGCATTTTGTTATTATCACCTGCCAGGTGAACAATCTTAAAGTAGAAGTTAAATATTATTTACAGTATAAAACAAAACAAAAATAGATACAGCCATCTCAAATCTTAACAAAAACAAAAAGTTGAGAAAAAAAAATGGTTGCACTAATATTATTATTAAACTATAAGCTGCCAGACAAATGATCAAGAAGTTTAGATGGGAAACGACAAACTGGGTCCATATGTACATCTGATCTACTAGATCACTGCACTTGTTCATGCATGAGCCTACACATTCTTGGCAGTGGGCAATTTGCTTCATAACCGTTTCTTCGGCGCGGGGGATAGAAAGGGGTGATATGAATGCGGGGATATCTAGCAGGGACCCTGTATTTAATCCTATTCAGGAACTTGGGCCAGTCTATCATATATTATTCAAAATTTTGTATATGAAAAGGCAATCCATCAATTCTCTTTAACTAGAAAAGGAAGTCATACCAAATTATCCGTGAAAGATGCCTTTTTCTTTACCCTGCTAGAATACTATAGTAAGTGCCACATGGACAGTTTCTGAATTCCTTCTAGTCGAAGTGAATGTATCGCCTTCATACCACGCTGCAATAATCCAAAGTACACCTAACTAACCTGGTAAACAGCACTGTTTTGCCATGCTATTGCGAAATATTTTTTCGTTCCGAATGACGTAGCCCAACATTTTAGAAGCCTTTTTAATGGTACTTACTCTCAAGGTGAGCTTACGGTCAAATATTACACCTAGATCCTTTATTTGGTCAACTGTTTCAATAATTTCATTGGCAATATAGTATAAACTTCAATTAGGTGAGCTTTTCTTAAGAATTAGATGCAATTTGTTTTTCCATCTAAGTGCATTTATGCTCACACCATTCAATCAAACTGTTGAGATCGCTTTGCAGACACGGTATCTGTAATTGAGTCTATCACTCTGAACATACTTTATATTACACTACATTGTAGGGTACTTTGAAACAGTTAATTTCATTTATTATTATTTCTGTGTTCTGTGTCACCGAATATCTATGTGTGTCACCAACCCATTTGTGATCCATAAATATTACCCTGGGTTAGTGCTCGGCGACACGACGCCGTCACCACGCCGCTACCGCGCCGCCGCCGCGCCTAGCTGTGTATATGCGAGGTCGCCACCCTGCTGCCGCACCGCCGCCGCGCCGCGCGCCGCCGCGGATTGTAGTGATATGGTAAAATCAAGCGGCGACGACGCGACGCAGCGGCGGATCAGTCTACATAGTTACGCGGCGCGGTGACGGCGACGGCGTCGGCGACGGCGTCGTGTCGTCGAGCACTTATGGTAGGCAGTGTGTTTACAGACTGATACAATTATTTAAGAGTACTAGCAGTCATGGAACAGCTACATGAAAAAAGAAACTAAATGAATGCTAGGAATATATCAATAGAAGTTATAAATATTTCCAGAATAGGTATGAAAGTATGACAAACAGTGATACTACTAACACAACTCTTAATAGAAACTGAACTAGATTATACTTATTATTGTATTACAGTTTCTAGTATCACTATCAAGTATGTTTATTCAAATTCTAATATTAACATACAACCAAAACAGACCATCTGCTCCTAAATTGGTCATACTTAATCAAATATTTGTCCCAGATAATTGAAATAAACAGATGTTGTTATGAAATTAAATCATATAGGTACACACGGCTACACATCAAGCTATACATTTCCAGTTTATGCTGATCTCGCATCGTGTAGGATTTTCGTACAATGCATGCTCAGCTTATACTGGAAATGTATAGCTTGATGTGTAGGTAGCCATGCTACAACAATGAAACACGTCTACTGACTGTACTTACTTTATGTATAAACACCTCAAATTTTATGTTACTGTTCACTCTATATGCTTTTGTGACTGTGAGCTGTAACTTATCAAGAGCATCTTGGTAGTCATCCTGAAAAGAGAGTGTACACATATTCATTTATATCTATTGGAAACTTCATTAGATCAATTGGTTTAATTAAATAGAAATAACACCCACCTGAGCATCTATCACAAACACCAAGGCACCACAGCCACCAAATATTGTGTCAGAATCAAAGGTTGCATCAAAAAAGTCAATCTGGCCCGGAAAGTCCCAGATTTGAAACTGTACAAAACTACTGTTATTTATGTCATCTTTAACTATTTTATTTGTTGACTCCAAGAATAATGTTTCATTTGGCGACATTTTGTGAAAAACCACTTTCTGAATTGATGACTTTCCAGATCTAAAAATGTAAGAAAATAATTGAGATACGAAATGGCTTGTTTGAATCTTATAAATCCAAGCATGCTATTGCTTTGTTTGACTCTGATTTTTGGGATAGCTATAAGGGATTCTTATAAGAATTTACAAACAATTAACATTGCAGGTATGAATTAAATAAAGACAATGGTACAAGCAACCCATGACATAATTTATACTTATTATACTATTAGTGTTCTAGTGATGTGTGCATCTCAGGAATTCATTGAGTTGAGCGGTTGGTGGGTAGCCTTAGTGGCGGATTTTTGCTTGCACCATTATTTTAATTACATGATTGTCTACGACTTCTTGTAAAAATACCTTCTAAGTCCCATTAGAAGAATTCGTGGCTTGTGATCTTCTTGTAACGAAGTATTGTCGCCCTCTCCATTTTGTTCGAAAGGCCCATAACTGAAGTCCTTGGGGAAGGAACCAACATAACAACTGGGATCGTCTTGATAACTCTGAATCATAAAGTTGATAAAAGCTAATTTGTTGTTTCGTTGTTACTCCAATATGCAATATTGTAGAAATTTTATATCCACTAACCATTTTAGTAATTATATTACAGAAGAATTATTTACAAATATTTATAATTAAATATATCCTAATAATAAAATTTATTACACTTTTATCATTTTAAAAAACACTGCGTATTTTTATTGAACAAAACATGTACCCCCAACAGATTGACAAGTATGACAAAATAATGACATCAAATGACATGACATAATAACCACAGATTATCTAAATACATAAAGGTGTTTGAGACATTGCATAGTACATAAATCGAAACATTCAACATTGTTTCGAAAGTTGTCACATGAAAGAAATCTCTAACTGTGCGCTTGCACTGGCGAAACATTCCCAACAAAACATGTTGGGATCTCTATTTTCTGTAAATTTTCCATACAATGTTTGACAGTAACTAGAGATTTCAACATGTTTTGTCGTGATGATTCGCCAGTGCAAACGCACAGTTATCTATCTTTGGTTTGTTGAATTTGCTCGCACTACCCGAAACATATATTATTCAATAGACATGTTTTGTATAGAGATTTGTCACGTTTGCATTCGCACTGTTGATTGTTTGTGCCTCGAAACTTGTCAATAGCTTTGTGAATAGTGCAAGCTTTGGTGTTAGAAAAATATTGTGCAATTAGCAATTATGTAAATTATGTCAAGTACGTACGTCAAACATGTTTCGTGAACGCGAGTCGATAAATTGACGGAATACAGTTTTCAACATATTTTTGTATACGTGAATGTTTGCAAACGCACAGGTAAAGTGACGTTCAAACAACAAAAATGTATAGTGTACATATTGGGTGATAGACATGCGAACTAAAGAGCTATCCACACATTTTCGGGTCAGGGCTATCCGTGTTACGAGTTGTTCGTTTCAGTGTTCCCGTCAGAGACGTGCCATCCGTCACCCGTGTTCACACATATCAGGGAAATGCTTTTTTTACTCCTAAAACGGGTACAACATCAAATTCAATGTTATAATTGCAATTCATTAATATTCTAGTTAGTTAGTTACTTTTGCCACTTTTCTTATTTCCATACAGTATTATTTCCAAATTAATCAAAACAGGTAACTATTTGACAGCTATTTACGACGTTGCCAACTTTTAGGATGCACCCTCATATATATTAATTTGTTACTGTTAAAAATTTTAGGAATTCAACATTACGGGTGTAGAGGGGTGATAATGCCAACTTAAAGTCCGCGGTTTTTGAGTTCGCCAACTTACTCGGCTCGCCGTCGGCGACACACGTGAAGCTTTCTCACACTGTATCGCGATGTTTTTGAATTTTTTGAACCAAATTACAACATATTACACAATTGACGAAACGAAATGTCGGCTCTCAACTCGCGGCGATGACAGATGTACGAAACTACGAACCAAGGCGGGCTACGAGCAAAATTTCAAACCTGTTAGATCAGCGGCGAGCTAACTTTTAAAGGTTTTAAAGTGCGCGTAGGTACATAGTATGACACACGGGCGAGTAAGGTCGCCGGAGCCATAAGTACACCTTCTTGCTCGCACGTCTATCACCCCTTTAAAGGTTTTTTCGACTATCCTGCTATCCATAAACACCTTTGAGTAGATATACTATATGACTGGAGAAGCCTTACGAACACTCAGCCCCGGATCTAGCGGAGGGGGCAAACCCCGGGCGGCACCGTTAGGGGGCGCCAAATTCAAGCGTGGCAGACAAGTGCACCACCCAGCGCACCGCAACTTTGCAACAAATGAGACGCGCAGCAATTATAATCTTTCTCTGCATGGTGCACTGAGGAAATCACTGATTAGCGTAGGTTTAGGTCGTCAAACAGTCTGAGCGGGTTGTGAGCGGGTGCAGTTATATTCTACCAGGAACTCCGTGTCTTTGGTCTATTTTTTAAGTTTTACGATGCGCCCACTCATTCCGCAACGGTGCCGGGCGTCCTGCGTCGACGCCTGTATAGTTGATACGGCCTACCCAAATGTCCTTTCTTTGGTATTGTTCGTCAAGTTGAGGTCCTTAACACTTTGAAGGACAGTAAACGCCCATAGGCGTCATAACAATAAAACTTCTATTGTGTCTCGTTTACAGCCATTCAAAGTGTTAAGTTCTGAGTTGAGCTCCACGATTACTAACAAATACTTGCACTGACTGGACAGGTTCACCAAAATATGTGTGGCTTCTTTCCTCAAAAGACCATTTCAGACACTAATCTACATGGTCCTCATGTGGCCCGACCAAGATTATGTCTGGACTTTAAAAGAGACTGTGACCTCTGAGTTTGTTTCGGCCTTTCTTCTCAGAGTAGTCAGATAGGAAACGCCGAACTCATCTAGCTTATTTTTTATATTATGTTACGAGTACCTATTCACATCTTAGCATTTTGTTGGTTCGTGGTTATTGTGAGTGACGAGTATTGAAATCAATTAGTATCTTAGCATTTTGTTGGTTCGTGGTTATTGTGAGTGACGAGTATTGAAATCAATTAGTAGTTATAGCGTTGTTTTATAAGTGTTGTGGTTATTATTTTCAAAATGCAGTCAAACATAAATATTGAGGCGAAATATTTTTGCGCTGTGTAAAAGTGGATGTAATTTACACAAATATCGAATGAACCCGGACTAAGTGTGAGTTTTATTATCAATTATCATTTAAATATTTCATATTTTACTAAAAATAAATTTAAATCAAAGGTATTGTTAATCCTTTTATTCAGAAGATGCTTTATTAAATAAAGTTTTAAATTCATTATGAGGTTTAATTCGATTAAATAATTATTATTATGTGTAATAAATACAATGTTTTCCTTGTTCTAGAGAAATACTGTGACTCTTATTATCGAGGAGCAGCGACATCACAACATGAATATGAAACAAATGTCCTCATACGAACGAGACATTTTTCTGAATGATTAAACACGTCATTAGAAACCGTCTGCGTGCACGCTGAAGGCTTGCACCATCGGAGACCAGCTAAAAGCCCTTTTTACCAGAAAGGGATTAACAAGAAGTTTATATCGAATGAGAATATGTCGACTTCAACTGGGACACGGCTTTATATTAACTGTAATACATAAACAACAGATTTGTTAATAGCACGAATTTGTAGTAACGAATTTTTTAAGCATGTATTCAACGAAAATGTTTATATTATTTTAGTAATATTATTATTTTAAGGATTAAAATTTGAGGTTTAGTTTCAATCTTCTTTACGTAAAGAAAATGAATACTAACGGTCTTATTCATAAAAAAACCTTATCGAAGGTTTTAGACATTACTTAGTTAAAATGCTTGATAAGCCTATAAAACCTTCGATAAAATTTTGTATTCATAAACGTTTCATAAACCTTCTATTACTAATATGTCGTTATAAATCAAAATATTGCCATTTTAATGAAGTCGTCCAACAAATTGACCAACACATCGAGTCGTCAAACGAGAATGTCTGTCTGCGCACCAAATAATTGTGACCATAGACATTATTACGTACTGTAAACTATTTTATTGTCTACAGTTTCGACTCTTTTGACACGGCGCGTCTTTTAAAACACGTATTTGTCAATGAATTTGGTATTGAAGCGACGAAAATTTTTGAATAATTACATGCATGTACTAAATAAACAAATGGAATCAATACCGTAGACTAGTTCCAATAAAAGGCAAAGAAGTGAAACTTGGTTGGAGGAGGATAAGGTTAGTACCATTACAGCTAGAACAAATTCAAAGTAAGTTTTGTTTTGTAAACATTCTCATACTTACATGCTTGCTTTTGCTTCTTTCCTTAGATTGTTTTGAAAGAATTAGTCAGGAGTGGGTCTCCTTAATGGAAAATCAAAATACGGACGCAAACACCAACGCGAAAAAAGTGGCGGCCTGGCATGGTTTACGAATTAGGTACCTATCTTTTACGTTACATACTTCCTAATAAGCATGTCAAGAATTTTGTTACAAAACTCATAGTAACAAAAACCCGCGGCCCTAAGAATATCTATTAAGAACTCGTAATATTAGTTATTCTTATGCCCCTACTGATTTAATTAATTTGGTAATAACTATAATTTACAAACAAACTATTACATTAATTTTGTATTTCAGGTTAGAATGGTAAGGATGTAAAGGATGGCGCTGCTACAAATAGCAGAAACTGAAACAGCCTGCAGAAAAGAATTACATGAGGCACAGAGGGCAAACGAAAAAGAAAAATTTTTGTTCTAAGAAAAAATCGAAAAGTCAAATTAGAGTATTACAAAATAAATTAAACTGATATATTAAACAAGTTTTTTTATTAATTAACTACTCGCTAAAATGTCTTCTTATAAAAGTTTGTAAAATAGCATTAGCATTTGCGTTTCCCCTTGCAACTTCTTGAATTACTTCACTTGTATGATATTCATTGATATTACTACCCTCTAACTGCATGTCTCCATGGTGAACTTCAATGTTGTGAAGTATAGGTACTGCCACTATGGTTGTTTTCACATTTCCTAGTGTTCACGTAAAAGGCATTGAAAGCGTTTTTTTCACACACCAAAGCAGCATTCCACAGTATTATGTTGTTGCAGTGCTTCGTGATATGTTTTCCCGCTTCTATTTTGAGGCGTTAAAATAGGAGTGAAGAGATATGCCTCTAACATAAGATCCTCTCACGAACAAGGTTAATTATGAAGGTCGCTGTAGATTTAATAAGGACAATGCTTCCAATCGTCGTCGTCCAAAGAAAATGGATTACTTCTATTTCTGTAAACCTTTCTTGGAAGCGGACGGTTCTCAAGACGTACAATTCTTTCAATAGTATCCAAGCTTTGCAAAGCTTGCATTTTATATAATAATAAACTAAATTAGTTAAACAGAAATGCAAAATAAATTAAACATGTACGATTGTTTACAAAACTGACATTTTGTAGACAGTAGACACACAGGTTAGATTTGTACGTCAAATGTCGTTTTCTAGTAATCAGCTGTTGTTGAGTCTGCCATTTTTTCCATAAAGTACTGTTAAAGTAGGGTTCTGGCTTCTATAACTTTATAGTAGGTTTATAGAACGTTTTGGTGCTAAAATGCGTTTATGAATACCATTTTTTGTAAACCAGACTTTAGCAAGTGTTTAGATGTTCGATAACTTTTTATGAATAAGACCGTTAAGCTATAACCTCAATACCTACCAACTCAATATTTCTAAACAAACTGCCCATACTTAACTTTAAACTTACTTATATTGTAGATAAGTAAGTAGTTTTTTTACATTTTATTAGTAGTCTAATTCTTATTTATTGCTTAATTACTTCGATCAGGATCGAACCTTAATGTTTATGGTAAATGATAAATCCATTTAAAATAATTCATAATTTAACTATGCCAAAATAATACAAATTGCTTCTAAGTTTCATGACACCTCTTTCCCATCTTATTCACCTGAAGTAATAATCTTCTATAATATAAAAATGAGTCGCTGAATGTGTTGCTAAGCGCAAAACTCGAGAACGGTTGTACCGATTTCGCTAATTCTTTTTTTTAAATATTCCTTGAAGTACGAGGATGGTTCTTACGGAGAGAAAAATTCTAAAAAAAAATCTAAAAATTTTTTTTTTAAGAATCGACTGTTATCTAGGCGATACGAAGTTCGCCGGGTCAGCTAGTAATAAATAATTGTAACTGTTTGTTAACTTTATGTAAAATAAATATACGTATATAATACAATTTTGTTTTCACATTACACGCATTTTTTATTCTAAAACCTTTATTGCAATAACAACATTAATAAAAAGGGCATCATTTTTTATAATAATATTATTATTGTAAACAAAAATAATAATGTTTGGAAGAACCGCGCTGTTCAATACGATCGGACCGTAGGCCAGCTTAATCAAAGTCCAACGCCTGAGCACACATATTTTAGTTCGAATTTTAGCAATGCGATATACTGGCCAAGCCGGAGCTGGAGGCCATGTCCAGCAGTGGACGTCTTTCGGCTGATATGATATGATGATACTGGCCAAGGTCACGCGCAAGATGCGTGTGTGATAACCGTGTCTAACAAAAGCGACGGAAATATATTTTTGTTTCTTTTGTGTAACTGTAGTGCGATCCGATATGACAATGTGTGAAGTGCAAAACTGCGATCTCTGTGGTATGTGTACCTACCGTGCTGATAACACATACAGATGAAAGGTCTGTATTGTATCGCGCACAGCAAAACGACTCTTAAAGTGCCAATGCACTTTTGAACGTTTACTGTACCAATAGAAGATTTAATTGAAAAGTAGGATACAATAGAAAAGGGCCGTACCGTACCTCAACCATAGTGGGCAGCTTTTTCTTTTACTTTGTCACGAAAACAATTATTTATTCAGAAATCTTACATATTTATTTACAAACTTATCGAGAAATATAAAGTTATCGTAAAAAGAAGCTATTTCTGAATATTTAAAAGCTAAATAACATAAAATCATAAAATATGCTAAAAAGAAAATTTCTAACAAATAGGCCTGTACAAGTAAAGTGTTTAACAAAGAAGACGTAGAAGGGTATCATAATATAAACTTTTTAAGTTATACTACTATACTATAGTACCGGATGGTACTAGATCAAGATCCCATGGGCTCAAAGCTGCCGTGCTAATTAGAAACGCAGTAAGGAAGGATTTTTGGAAAATTGAGTTACTTATAGATATACCACCGTACTGCAATTCTTATCGCGGCTGTGTAAGTAACTCAATTTTCCAAAAAACATCCTTAGTGCGCTCATAATTAGCATGGCAGAAAGGAAGTAGCATGGGCGGGGAAGCGGCAGCAGTCAGATTATCGGTACTAACACAGGGCTCCGGGGGCCGCAGCCGGCGCTCTCGGTGCTGTCTCTCGTAGAGCCACACATGCTGTAAGCCCGTCAGGCTATCCGTGCGAGCTGGGAACCGCTCTAAAGTGTTAGAAACTTCACTCACTTCAGCAGTTTCGGTATCCACGATTTCTTGGTGGTGCAGCTTTTTCCTTTACTTTGTCACGTAAACAATTATTTATTCTGAAATCTTATATATTTATTTACAAATTATCAAGAAATATAAACTAATCGTACAAATAATTATATTATTATGATTAAGCTATTTCTGAATATATAAAATCTAAATAACATAAAATCATAACATAAACTAAAAAGAAAATTTCTAACAAGTCCAAGTAAAGTATTTAACAAAGAAGACGGGTATCATAATATAAATTATTTGTAGGTTTTCTACTAATATATCCGGTACTAGACGAAGATCCCGTGGGTACTGTTATCAAAGGCAGTCGCATGGGTGGGGAGGCGGCAGCAGTCAGATGGTCAGTACTAGCACAGGGCTCCGGGGGCCGCAGCCAGCGCTGTCGCGCAGCGTGTTGTCTCTCGTAGTGCTGTGCGTGAGCCACACTGCGCTGTAAGCCAGCCAGGCTATCGGTGCGAGCAGGGAACCGCTCTAAACTGTTCAAAACTTCATCCACTTCAGCAGTGTCGGTATCCACGATTTCTCGATGGTCTAGTTTCATACCGATGTTTAGCTTAAGATTAGTTGAACCATCTCTAAAAATGAGATATACTGTAGCTTGATCTAATACTTTCAGAGAGAAATACTCGTTAATCTTCAAAGCTTTCATTCTGATCTGAAAGGGTTTGAATGTTTGGGTTAACTTCTTGCTTTTCTCTTTGATTAAGTTATCAAATTCTATGGCTAACATTTCTTCATTATCTGGACGAGTTCTCGTATCTTTCTCTGATCCAAGTTTAAAAATTTTAGGGTCCTTGAGTGACATTTGGGTATCTATCATGACTTGCTGTAGGTCTGGTGGGTCGTTTAATGAATGCCATTGCCAGTGTGAAATGGGACCGATTCCGCGATCAAGTACCACTCCTTCAGTCTGATTGTATTTAAGGCTGAGAAATAATTAACAGAAAATAGGTAAGGATAAACGCAGGCATCAGGTAGGTAAGTAACGACGCTGCTAGGTACATTTAAAAGGATAATACAACTTTTCCCATAGAAGTATGGTCCAAAAACCCAAACGTTACGTATGTTCAACAGAGATGCCATCAATGATAATTGATAGATTATAATTTATTATCGACAATAGCAATATGAGACAGATTTTGTCGTTAATAGTTGCGATAGGGTGTCACATTAGTATTCACTAATGTAGTTTTACCTACGTTTGTCATGCTCTGGTCTTTTTAGTATGAAAAAAAAAGTTATTAATAAGCTATTAATATTAACCGTATCTTTCCAGCATGATCGAAAACTATACCATTGCCTAGATAGTCAAAAGTGGCAAGTATCGTAACAGGATGTGTGCGCCCACGCTCATCGGGCTCTCCACTGCTGTATATCACGAAACGCTGGTTGGCATTTGTCTCTGAAATACATATAGTACAAAAAATATTGAATAAAACCTTCACACAACATTATCCGAACCGATATTATAAGAATCAGAAATGCTAGATTAGTCAACAACCAGAGCCCATGACCAAAATTATTGCCTTGTCGTTTTTCGACCAAAACCGTATTATATAAAATCGATAGATTTGATTATTCTGAATCCAAAAAACCTAACTACAGAAATTTTCCGTGTCAAGTATGACCTGACCGCATTTTAAAATAATGTCAAATAAACACCGAACTGTTTCATAGCAATTGGTCTGATTTTCAGAATGTAGTTGAAAGATAGATTTTAGATACCGAAAACAAAACTGAGATGCCAGCCGAAGCTTTGCACGTATGCAGGAGGCGTAAGTACAAAGGCGGATGCAACACAGACAGGAGCTGCTCTGTAACGCAGCCGCGTGTGTATGAATAAAGCATTACAAACACGATTACACCACAGACATTTGAAGACTGTCTGCAATGTGATCGGTTTCGAAAGACATTGTTGTAACAAAAGCGGCTGCAAAACAGCACAAAAGTAGGTAAGTACTCGCTCTGTCTACACTGCAGATCGCTAGTTAACTAGTGTAAGCACGTTTGCACAAAAGTGCTCAGACACGTGCTAAAACACGCGTCATTTTATGCCGCTTAGGTAATGTTAGTTGGTATTTTATATCACATCATTTGTGTTTAAATAATTACAGATTATTAATAACCTAAAATCGTAATTTAGCTGCAAAACAATTTAAAATAATCTCAACTGTCAACCTCGCAATCATGGCGCCATTCCCCACAAAAGAGCGTACCGCCATCATTGCGGGCTCAGTTCACAGAACATGTATGGCTCAGTTTATGTGCGACGTTCGTGGAGTTACCATCACCGAGTAAGTTGAATCCTAAATTGTATTTAATCATTTTGATATTATATTATTGGATAAATTATAAATCTATGCTGATAAATGTTGAAAATATGATATCATAAGGTATTATAATTATTGCAATTCTATGAATTATTGTAATAAATAAAACAAAGTATACATGAACATAGCCTTTTATTTTAACAATTCAAAAGTGGGATAAGTAGGTCATTCTAATTATTTTGTATTTTTTTTCTCTTTTCGGTCGAGAAACATGGATGAACAAAGAGTGATTGTTTCTCCGATTTTGGGAAGTGTTCAAACGGAACCAATCGAAAGTGCAGATGACCATAAATTCAAATTCAAATGTCATTTATTCAAACTAGGCTGAGAATCAGCACTTTTCGAACGTGAAAATTACTTAGGACAGTCCCCCAAAAACGCCCGCCCTTCACCACTTCCTAGTGCTTTTGCTGGAAAGAAGAAGTGGCGCAACAAACTCCCCAGCAGCACAGCTGTCAGTTCAGTTAGAAAAAAACTTGATTCTATACAATAGTATGCAAATAATTTACATTACTCAACACAAAACATTAAATAAAATATATTTGCCATAATGACAGTTAGCACACGCCAATGTACCAACAAAAAAAAATATCGAAATCTAAACTCAAGCGAAAATAAAAACTAAACCCGAATTATAAAGCCTCCAGGATGAGGAACTCACAGGAAATTAAAATAGGAGTGAAGAGATATGCCTCTAACATAAGATCCTCTCACGAACAAGGTTAATTATGAAGGTCGCTGTAGATTTAATAAGGACAATGCTTCCAATCGTCGTCCAAAGAAAATGGATCACTTCTATTTCTGTAAACCTTTCTTCGAAGCCGACGGTTCTCAAGACGTACAATTCTTTCAATAGTATCCAAGCTTTGCAAAGCTTGCATTTTATGTAATAATAAACTAAATTGGGCAAACAGAAATGCAAAATAAATTAAACTTAAGATTGTTTACAAAACTGACATTTTGTAGACAGTAGACACACAGGTTAGATTTGTACGTCAAATGTCGTTTTCTAGTAATCTGCTGTTGAGTCTGCCATTTTTTCCTTATAGCTATATAAAGGTTCTGGCTTCTATAACTTTATAATAGGTTTATAGAACGTTTTGGTGCTAAAATGCGTTTATGAATACCATTTTTTGTAAACCAGACTTTAGCAAGTGTTTAGATGTTCGATAACTTTTTATGAATAAGACCGTAAGTGTGTAAGGAAAATAAAGCTATTTTATTTTATTTATTTTTTAGGGCGACATTTAAATTGTGGTTTAGCCAACCAATATCAGATTTTTTATTAAGATACGAATTAAAAAAAAAAAATTACCAGTTGCTATGAGACAGGTCGCTTACGTTTTATGAAATTTTTGAAAATGCGTTCTGGCCATAATGTGACGCGCGAAATGTCTGAAAACAAACTTTTTCGTGATATAATGACGAAACTTATGTACCTACATTTTTACATAGCAGAAATAGGCTTCCATAAAACTGCGAAGTTTCTGACCGGTACTACACACTGAGTTGGGTTCAGAATCATCTAAACTAATGATTCTGAACCCAACTCGGTTAATTATACGGTTTTAGCCGTAAATGGATGTGACATAGTTTATATTGGCATATAAAGGCATTGTGGAAGTTCAGGAGTGCCTTTCACTACGCAAACATTTTGAAGCTCGATGACTGCTAATTATATTCATAAATAACTCCAAGAGATAATGACCTTCGGCATCATAATAATCTAGCGCCAGTCGACCATTTCTGTAATACCAGCGACCTCGTCCATTGTCGTCGAACTCGGCTAGTCTTTCGCCGGTGTCGTAAGTCATCAGCCGTTGTTTCTTGTTGTTTTCGAACCAGTCAAACTCGGGGTGTGCTGGACGCATTCGATAAACATTCATCTAAAAACAAAATAAAACCTACATAATAGCGTTACACAACCTTTGTGCTACCTATCGACTTTAATGCGTGGGGTGTGGGTTTTAAAATAGCGAAATAAGCATAGTATCGTAGCGTGAGGTTCAGGGATTACGTGAAAAGAGCCGCCCCCTTATTTAGGAATGAATAATAGTAGATTATTCAATAAGGGGATACAGCCGCGTCTGTCTTTAAGAGAGCGTATCGTAAAGCAAGCATTTAATCAAAGGACAATGGGCAAAGATGTTTGATGAGACTTGCGGGAAATACAAGTGCTTATGTGTCTTATGATTCTGGCAAAATTCTATTAAATTATATCCTGGGGTTATATTGTTATGGTTATGTTTATCGTGATCCTTACCTACATATTATAAAACAAAGTCGCCCGCCGCGTCTGTCTGTCTGTCTGTCTGTCTGAACGCGATAAACTCAAAAACTGCCGAACGGATTTTCAAACGGTTTTCACCATTGGACGGAGTGATTCATGTGGAAGGTTTTAGTGTATAATTCATTAAGGTTTTGTGTAAATTGGCTGAAATATGACGATTATTGTTGAAGATGTCGGAAAAAATCATGCCGACTGGGAGCTTTACTGGCGTGCGCTGCGTAAGTCGTGAGAGATAAATCAAATTTATGTTCTAGAGTATTGTATATCTTAAGAATTGTAACAAAAAAGTCCGCGATGGCATATGTCTATCTTTTAAGGGTGACCCACAATAACCATTTTTATCTTTCAAAATTGTATAAAATTTTCATTGTTATTTCCGAAGCTATTTTGACCGGTATCTTATTAATCCTTATCCAATTAAAAAGGTTATTTAAATTGGGCATTCAATTTCGATTAAAATATGCCTTTACATCACATCATTTAAATGAATCGTTTAAGAGGGCTATTACATTTTGACCCTGATTTTTGCGTAAATGGACAACTTTGGCGTTCTCATTCTTAGAAACTGAAAGACTTCGACAAGTATGAGTTATTGAGTGGTGGAGAATAGTTATTATTATAGTACATAGCGGCCTCGCTTTTTGATTTTTTTTCTTATCTACTTAAATAAAGCCAAAATTCCGAAACAAGTTTTTCATAAAATGCGCGACGGCACTTTTTCGAGCTCGTGGATTGAACTATTGCATATAAGCAAATGAAATTTAAAAAATATAATAATATCTCTTAAATAGTGGTCTAGTTCATAGCGGCCTCGGAATTTTGAAATATGTATGGAATAACTGTAAAAAAAATCAAATTCAAAAACATAAAACTACTAAAAACGCTCAGAATTAACAGTGAATTTCTCCTTACTACATTAAGATTACTACGTAAAATTTATACCAGAATATACGTTAGTTCAATAAGAAATTAAAATATCATAATTCAAAAAAATTAAAAAATATATATAATTCAAAATAAACGTAATTACAACCTGCCAAATCGCTTTATAATACGATGCGTGGACTTCTGGCATTCAGTAGTACTGCGCGAGCGCTCGTTGAGGTTGGACCTGTGCCGAAATTTTTCGCGCCAAATGATCCAGCAAAAAGTGTATAGTGCGACTAACTATTTTGATCATGAAAGTATTCTTTGTAACTCTTGTTATATTGAACAATTATTTTATACTTACTAGCTGCCCGCCCCGGCTTTGCACGGGTAGCACTAAGTACTTCTCTACGGCGCACCTACCTATCTACCTACCTACCTACATACCTACATACATACCTACCTACACCTACCTACACCTACCTACACCTACCTACACCTACCTACACCTACCTACACCTACCTACACCTACCTACACCTACCTACACCTACCTACACCTACCTACACCTACCTACACCTACCTACACCTACCTACACCTACCTACACCTACCTACACCTACCTACACCTACCTACACCTACCTACACCTACCTACACCTACCTACACCTACCTACACCTACCTACACCTACCTACACCTACCTACACCTACCTACACCTACCTACACCTACCTACACCTACCTACACCTACCTACACCTACCTACACCTACCTACACCTACCTACACCTACCTACACCTACCTACACCTACCTACACCTACCTACACCTACCTACACCTACCTACACCTACCTACACCTACCTACACCTACCTACACCTACCTACACCTACCTACACCTACCTACACCTACCTACACCTACCTACACCTACCTACACCTACCTACACCTACCTACACCTACCTACACCTACCTACACCTACCTACACCTACCTACACCTACCTACACCTACCTACACCTACCTACACCTACCAACACCTACCTACACCTACCTACACCTACCTACACCTACCTACACCTACCTACATCTACCTACACCTACCTACACCTACCTACACCTACCTACACCTACCTACACCTACCTACACCTACCTACACCTACCTACACCTACCTACACCTACCTACACCTACCTACACCTACCTACACCTACCTACACCTACCTACACCTACCTACACCTACCTACACCTACCTACACCTACCTACACCTACCTACACCTACCTACACCTACCTACACCTACCTACACCTACCTACATACATACATACCTACCCACCTACGCTACCTACTTACCTACCTACCTGCCTACCTGCCTGCCTACCTGCCTACCTACCTACATACATACATACCTACCTACCTACATACCTACCTACGTACCTACCAACCTACCGTGCCTACCTACCTACCTACCTTCTTACATACCTACCTATCTACTTACCTATCCTACCTACATATCTACCTACCTACTTGCATACCTACCCTAACTTCACCTACCTATCCTAAGAACCTTCTCCTTACAATAACAAAATACCCTACCTACCTATCTACCTACCTGTCCTACCTACATACCTACCTACCCTACCTTCACCTTCCTATCCTAAGAACCTTCTTCTTACAATAACAAACACAACAAAAAAAGAATTAGCGAAAATGGTCCAGCCGTTCACGCGTGATGCCGTGACCAAGTAAATAGGGATTCATTTTTATATGTATACTAGCTGCCCGCCCCAGCTTCGCACGGGTAGTACTAAGTACTTATCTATGGCGCACCTACCTACCTACCTACATATCTACCTACTTACCTAAACCTACCTAAATACATACCTACCTACCCTAACTACCCTTCCTGCCTACCTACCTACCTACCTACCCTACCTACATACATACCTACCTCCTTGCAAACCTACCTACCTACATACATACCTACCTCCTTGCATACCTACCTACCCTACCTTCACCTACCTATCCTAAGAACCTTCTCCTTACTATAACAAACATAACAAAAAAAGAATGAGCGAAATTGGTCCAGCCGCTCACGCGTGATGCCGTGACCAAGGAAATAGGGGTTCATTTTTAAATATATAGATATACATGTATATAGGATAGAAGATAGATGGAAAAGTTTATTGTTGACTCGTTATAGGTAATTTAAAAAAAAATACTAATTGTTCTTTCACTATAATATTATATGGCCGAAGAAGCCTTACGAACACTTCCCCTCTGGGTATGAACAACAACAAAATGTTCGTGTACGTTCATAAAAACTACTTTCAAAACGATTCTAACGCACTTCGTTAATCGTTATAAGGGCGCGCGGAGCTCCGTGCAAATGTCTAGCTGTGCTGTTAAATTCTGTAAAAAGCGTTCAAAAACGTCAAACTTACGTACCTATAGAACCCAATAACCTTCCACATGTTAATATATTTTTTATAATATTTACTCATGTTTTTATTGAAATTAAAAATCCTAACCTCATAATACTTACATATCGATTTTTCATTCGATCCAACCATGATTCAACATAAAACTCAATTCATAATCGAGTATTTTCCTCACATTGCTTCTGTGACGTTACAGTCTTGGTACATCTCGTTTTATGTTATAGCGAGACTACCTTGTGTGATTAATGCCAGCCACACACGTAACGATTTGCTTGCGCAAATTTAGGCTTGCGCAAGCAAATCGTTACGAGTGTGGGACGAAATTTGCGCAATCTGTTTTGAAAACACAGTACGATTTGCGCAAGCCTAAGTTTGCGCAAGCAAATCGTTGCGTGTGTGGCTGGAGATTTATGCAACCCTAAGTTTGCGCAAGCAAATCGTTACGTGTGTGGCTGCAGTTACAATTTTCGATTCTACGCTTGTGCAAATTTGAGTTTGCGCGCTTGATCGTGTGTGGGGCATGTGATCAAATTTCAGTAGTTTTTTTTTAATCAACAATAATAGTACTAATTTGAAGTAAACTTTGTCCTCCCGCTGCGAATGTCTATCTGCCTAAATGCGATAAACTCAAAAACTATCGAACAGATTTTCATACGATTTTCACCAATGGACGAAGTGATTCATGAGGAATGTTTATGTGTATAATTCATTAAGGTTTTGTATAAATTGGCTGAAATATGACGATGAAGGAAGACAATTGAAGATGTCGGAAAAAATCTTGCCGACTGGGAGCTTTATCGGCGTATGCCAAGAACAATTCCGTAGCTGACTACATGCGGCAACTGCACTGACTGGCTGGTTTCTATGGATTTCTATGAAGGCGACGGCCGATTCGCCGATTCGCTAGATTCGGAAGGCAATTCGCGAAATTAGCAAACATTTATTTTACGTATTTTCTTTTTTTTGTAGCGATTATTAGGCCAACTATTGCCAAAGCGTCATCAATGGATGCCATTACCGCGTAACACAACACACCTGGACTACTAGAAATACTATCGACTAAACAGAAATGATATCGTTACAAGCAAATTTGAGCCGTGTGTGGTCAATACCGGTGTCAAGCAAATTTGCGCAAGCCTAAGTTTGCGCAAGCAAATCGTTACGTGTGTGGCTGGCATTAGTCTTCTCTAGCTTCTAGGAAATAGAACAATAGCTGATCGCCCGGGCGAGAACCTATCGTTTTTTTGTTACCTCGTCCCCCGCCAAAATAGACAGACTTTTTTGTTCGGAATACTGTGCATAATGCCAACCACACACGTAACGATTTTCTTGCGCAAACTTAGGCTTGCGCAAATCTAAATTGACGGGTTTTCAAAGAAATTTGCGCAAATTTCTTCCCACACACGTAACGATTTGCTTGCGCAAAACTAAATTTGCGCAAGTAAATCGCGGAAGCACATACGGATGGCTTTCATGCCATTATGCGTAAGAAAGCAGCATTCTTACTACAACGTTTACGTAACAGTCGGAATGGCATCCTGAAAATGATTGTTGCGAAACCAGACTGTCTCATTCAGAGGCACCTGGTGGAGGTGGCTTTAGGTTTAACAAGTTAATTAAAGAAACTCACTAACATTACTAACATAGCAGGTAAGCACAAATTGTTACTAACTAATTACTAACAATCTATGGACTGTAACGTCTGAAATAAATAATTTTTATTTTATTAAATCGTTACGTATGTGGCTGGCATAATGCCAGCCAAAAAGGTAACGATTTGCTTACGCAAAATTAGGCTTGCGCAAACCTAAATTGACGGGTTTTCAAAGAAATTTGCGCCACTTTTGCGAACTTTGCGCAAACTTCCCACACACGTAACGATTAGCTTGCGCAAGCCTAAATTTGCGCAAGCAAATCGTTACGTGTGTGGCTAGCATAAGGAATTGTTACTTACTGACTGTTATGTTTATTTCAAGCATGGGTCGAAAAGGTCGGCGAAAACGGGTACGAATCTATTGATTTTTGTGATACCTACCAGTTTTAGTCCCTCATCTGATTATTCAATTACTTTTCATTATTAACAGTATTTTAAATTAGATTATCACTGGAGAAGCCTTATGTCTGTCACTTTTGGCGGGGGACGAGTTAACTTCTACGAAAAAAAACAATAGGTGCTCGCCTGGGCGATCAGCTATTGTTCTATTTCCTAGAAGCTAGAGAAGACTAAAAGGCGTTCATACCATTTTTTTATCGATATCGATATTCATTTGGTATTCTGCTTGAATCCATGAAATAAAACAGCTGCATAAAATAGAAAAAAATTAACAAGAAGAGAAAATAACTACAATTAAATAAAAGTAACTAAATTGTAATAATCTCAATAATAAAATAGGACAAGTAAAAAAAAAAATGCTAAACCATTTCAATGGACATACATAAAACACAAAACAATCAGGAAAAATTAAAAAAACAATTATCAAAAATATTTACTAAGTAATTCATTATAATGAATGAGCCACACACGTAATGATTTGCTTGCGCAAATTTAGGCTTGCGCAAGCAAATCGTTACGTGTGTGGGAAGAAATTTGCGCAGATTTCTTTGAAAACACGTTAAGTTAGATTTGCGCAAGCCTAAGTTTGCGCAAGCAAATCGTTACGTGTGTGGGAAGAAATTTGCGCAAATTTCTTTGAAAACACGTCAAGTTAGATTTGCGCAAGCCTAAGTTTGCGCAAGCAAATCGTTACGTGTGTGGCTGGCATAAGGAATTATTGACATGTCAATTTAGGTTTCAAACATGACCTCAACTCTACGGTAGTCTCGCTATAATTTTTACTAAAGGACATAATCGCATGTCAATCGTAAGTAAATTTTGTTGATTTTGCGTATATTTTCGTAATGCAAAATTAAAGTATTTTGATCTTTATGAACATAAAATCGAGATGTACCAAGACTTGTTGACGTCACAGAAGCAATGTGAGGAAAATACTCGATTATGAATCGATTTTTATGTTCAATCATAGTTGGATCGAACGAAGAATCTAAATGTATTATGAGGTTAGGATTTTTAATTTCAATAAAAACATGAGTAAATATTATAAAAAAATATTGACTGGAAGGTTATTCGGTTCTTTACGTAAGTATAACGTTTTTGAACGTTTTTTACAGAATTTAATAGCACAGCTAGGCATTTACACGGAGCTCCGCGCGCCCTTATAACGATTAACAAAATGCGTTAGAATCGATTTGAAAGTAGTTTTTATGAACGTACACGAACATTTTGTTGTTGTTCTTATACAAAGGGGAAGTGTTCGTAAGGCTTCTCCAGTCATTATAAATACTCAAAGTATTTTAAGTAATATAATATAGTAAGTAATAAACAATAAGAAAAATAATAACAAATAACTAAATAACAAAAAAGTATCAAAGTCGTTTATTCGTAGCTACAATACAGTGTAGTGAACACGTGACACCGAGCGAGTCGTCGCCGTGCTTCAATATACCTAATCTGTGAGAACGCAATTTTGTGATAGGGCTCTAGAGATATCACAGTTTCAAAATTACGCGTAACAAAATAATTATGGTTGACCACGCGGGAGCTGTAGTAGCCTACCACTGCGTCCGCTGAAAGTTAGTCAATGATCTTTTCCTTGGCTATTAGGTATGTATTCCCGGTAGAACGTTCCCGTGGGATATTTTGCGACATCCACGCGGGCGAAGCCGCGGGTAAAAGCTAGTACTAAATAATTATAATTTTAAGTTTAACGTAAATATCATCTTCCTACATCCACCCCGCCTTATTGTGATTAAGCATAGCGATGCATTGCGAAGACTAAAGATTATAATAAGCTCAACGTAGGTAGTTGCTGGATTAAAAAAAACAAGATATTGGAGGAACAAATAACATTTTATTAATGTTTTATTTCATTTTCACTACATATTGCTTACATTGTTTAATATTTTTATAAAAAAACAAAAAAATATAAAAAATTGTAGCCCATCTGCATCAGGAACTAGGTCCAAGGTGCCAGTGGTCAGGGCCCTAGAGAGAGATACCTCTTTACTGCGTGCCGTGTCTAGTATTGCTTTCTCAATAAAGCCTTGACCCAGCCGCGCAATGAGAGCCTCCTGAGGTGTTGGTCGAGATTTTCACTATTTTTCACTATTAGGCCCGACTCCAACAAGAGGAAACTCAAACGCTCAAAATTTAGCAGCTTATTATAGAGAAAAGAAGGCAGAGAAAAACGTGGCATCAATCTAGGTTCCCTGATGTCAAACGAAAACTAAATAATATGGCAAAAAAAGACTAATCCAAAACTTTAAAGACGACTCAACCAATTTCAAACCTTTCCTCAGAGCCTAAGTAACGACCAAAGGACAGATTACTCCCTCTGAATGACTACTAAGCACCTAAAAAGGCCGATTACCCAAACCCCACCTATCAAATGTGGAAATGGGCAATGGGCAGTTAATAACGAGCAAAAGGCAAAGAGGTTTGCAGAGCACCTAGAAAATATCTTTCAACCAAACGACGGGGAAGTCATTGAAGATCACACGTTGGCTAATATGGTGACACCAGAACGTAAGTACCATAAAACTAGTAACACCGAGAGAAGTCGAACGAGAAATAAAACATAATATAAGTACACGCAAATCACCATGTTTCGATTGAAGTACTCCAAAACCTGCCATGAAAGGGTCTAGTTAAGATAACGACCCTTATCAATGGCGCACTAAGGATTAAATATATACCAGACTTAGGAAAAGTGGCCGAAGTAATAATGACAGCTAAGCCAGGGAAACCGGCTCAGGAAACAAAAAAATTGGCTAATCTGTCAAGTAGTTCTAAATGTTATATTTTTTTGTAATGTGCGTTTAGTTATAAACCATTTTTCATTCTTTCTTTCTTTTCTTTTTAAACATCATCTTATAGGCCTATTTCTTTGCTACCAATCATGTCCAAGCTATTTGCGACTTGAATGTGCCCTGGCGGCTGAGAGTATGTCATGCTCACTCAGATGTCTCGCTGATGGTGGCGTGTGTTTTGGATCATTTAGCTCCCTTCAAAATGGTTGAGCTGAATGGTGCTAATACATGCGTCATGTTCGTACTTGGATATGGGATGTCGGGAGCCCTCGCGGAGGCCTCATTTTAAATGTAGACATTCAGTGTCGGGAGCCCTCCTGGAGGGTTCACCTACTTGGATATGGGATGTCGAGAGCCCTCGCGGAGGGCTCATTTTAAATGTAGACTTTCAGTGTCGGGAGCCCTCCTGGAGGGTTCACCTACTTGGATATGGAATGCCGGGAACCCTCGCGGAGGGCTCATTTTAAATGTAGACGTTCAGTGTCGGGAGCCCTCCTGGAGGGTTCACCTACTTGGGTATGGGATGCCGGGAGCCCTCGTGGAACTACGAATAATAAAAGTCATAGAATTTTATGGCGGAATGATGAGTTATGAGTTCTATGAAAATGGGTGGAGTCGAAAGTGTTAAGGAGGTTGTATAGCATTGAGATATGAGGTCGAATACATTGGTGTGTTCTAAATTCAAACACCAAAATAGTGATTAAAACAGCTTTTTATTCACTGTTTTCAGTGAATAAAATAAGCTTTTTAGAGGGGGAATGGTATAAAATTATTATGAAAACTCATAGCTGTCCTGTTATTTAAAAATGGAACTAACTTTTTACTTCCACATGGCAACCAAGGAGGTATATCAAAGATTTAAATTTCGAACTGGCTTAGCAATAGAGCTGTGAAGAAACAAATGACCATATTGGCGCGTGAAAAATTTTCTGTGTTCGATGGTTCGTCATTGATTCATTGAGGTATTATTGTACTAACGTACTAATACCTCAATGCATTGATTCTGGAATTTATAAATAATTTACTTGGTTTGAATTTCTGCGCATTGTTTGAGAAAAGTACTATACAAGCCTTGGCGGCAACCAGGCATTGATGGACTCACGTATGACGATCGTCCATCAATGCTCTAATTGTTGGCCTCGAGAGTAATGTACTATATTTAATTGAACATAATTATTATGAAATACATCCAATGTTTATTTGTCAGTTATAGGCATTGATTAAAATACCGCGCAAGTGTGAGCAGATCATCATCAAAGTATCTTCATACTACTAATAATAATAATCTACATAGGACTTACTACATTATGTTATAAGTCATGATAAAAACAAACTCAATAAACTTGCTTTTATGACGATATTGTTAGAAATAATACCACGCCCCCCAATTACAATAAAAAATTGGCATCCGCAACATCCCTGATCTACACCATACCATTACATCTCCTATCCTCGACATAATATCACTATTTATTTAATAATCGAATAATTACAATAGAACTAATAAGTTACCTTAATTTGTAGTACATCTGCAACTATTCTATGCCAATCTATCTTTTTAAACCGACACAGCACCTTGTCATTATGAGCGCTCGACCTAGAAGGCCGTTGTTCCGCCATTTTGACATATCGAATCTTTCGATGTTGCCAGTACAAATTCAACATAAAATGAAACCTACACTGCACGTCACGTAAAAAGAACGCTAGCCGTTTACCTGCGCACTGAGCGATTTATCGATTCCAGCCTATTCCATAGTACTAAGTAGCTAATAAAGTACCTATTATGAATCTACAATAAAACAGTTACACTTATATTGCCTAGTACTTTAGGATATGACTGTACCCATGCGCACACATCCCCTGCACTGTTGCTCAGCGTTCTATTAACGTGACGCGCAGTGTAACAGTAGGAAAGCCTTGAGTTTTCAAATATCAACAGTGAATTTTATATTTTTAATTAGCCTCGCATAGACGAATATTATACGTCTGTAGCGGTTAGACCGCCACATACAAAAATTACGAAACAAAAAGACATGACGTCACACAATTCCTACATCTCGCAGTTAGAGTTTACTGAGCGAATAACATAGATAAGACTATCCGAAATCAACATATGGGCAGTTGCCCGCCAGATATAACAACCGTCTGGTTGGAGGATCCTCCCTTTTCTATGGTGGATGAGTGAACTTTACACCCTGTTCCTCATACCCCTAAATTGGTGACCCCGAGAATGAACGTCAACGCAGCCTTCGTGCAACTACTTCAGCGTGACGTCATAATCATCACTCCCGCAAGCTTTCGTGAGGCGAGTCACACAGCCAGCCAGCACCCACGGCTTCAACGGGTATCCTGACCACCAGCATGCAGCGAACGCGCATTCCTGGTCATCACCCTCAGCCACATCACCCCGACTCACTGGGGAATCACCGCAATCACCTCAATCACCGCAATCACCTCAATCACCGCAATCACCACAATCGCCGCAATCACCGCAAAAACAGTTCCGACCCACCGTGAACTGTGCGGCACCCGGTTCCGACTCACTGGAACCACAATCACCATCGCCGCAATCACTGCAGACAGTTCCGACCCACTGTGAACTGAGCGGCACCCGGTTCCGACTCACTGGAACCACAGCTGGCACTGTGAAGCATCGCAAGATCCAAGACTCAGCCCACTATCGACCTCCGGTCTCCGGAGGGGAGTGATGTAGCGGTTAGACCGCCACATACAAAAATTACGAAACAAAAAGACATGACGTCACACAATTCCTACATCTCGCAGTTAGAGTTTACTGAGCGAATAACATAGATAAGACTATCCGAAATCAACATATGGGCAGTTGCCCGCCAGACATAATACCCGTCTGGTTGGAGGATCCTCCCTTTTCTATGGTGGATGAGTGAACTTTACACCCTGTTCCTCATACCCCTAAACGTCTATGTAGCCTCTGTATTTATTTCATTTAGCAATTCTTAACGCTTTTCATATCATCTCGCGCCCCGTACTTACTTAACGCAGTCTCACTTTTACTAGGTTTTAACTACCGTACCAAACATAATTTATTTACTTTGAACATAATACTATTACACACACACACACACACACACTACTACATTATTACATTATTATTACTATTACATTATTTATTACTATACTATTTATTTTTATTTATTTACTTTTATTTATAATTTTATTTAAATATTTGTAATGTGCTTGTCAAGACCTTTCTTTTGATACTAAACATGTCTTGATTATCTCAATTTAATTTTTTTTCGAGGTTAGAATTTATGTATAAAGTTCACAATAAATTATGGGATCATTTCGGTTCATAATAATTTATCCTAATGTAGAATTATGTATTGCAATCTGTAATCTGTACTGTGTGTGTTATGCTGTGTTCATTCCCTTAATAATATTAAATTGTATTTAAGTAGTCGTATTTTATTTGTTGAAGCTTTGTTTAAACTTTACTTTTAGAATATAAGCAACTTCTCTCCAATGTTTTTATTCTTGAAATGTTATGTAACCTGTAACCTATATTGGTGTATATGTCGCAGGCATATCGTATGATTCGTCATTTTACAAACGGCGCGGCGCCGTCCGTTTACAAACGCTTGCGGTTTTGCAAAATGCCTAAGGCAAATTGGCAACTCGTTCAATAGTTATAATTTCGACATTCATTGTTATTGTAGAATGACCATCTCAAAAACACAGCTTGGACAAAACAGATATTATTCGAGCAATCAGGTATCTACAATAACTACTGAAGACTTACGTAAGAGTAAATTATAATTATGTGCTTAATAATTTAGAGGTATGAGGAACAGGGTGTAAAGTTCATTCATCCACCATAGAAAAGGGAGGATCCTCCGACCAGGCAGGTCAGTGTCTGGCGGGCAACTGCCCGAAAGTTGATGTCGGATATTCTTATATATGTCGATCGCGCGGTAAAGTCTAATTGCGCGATGTTAGATTTGTATGACGTCATGTCTTTGATGCGTCGTTCGTACGTGGCGGTGTAACCGCTACAGGTACACTTGTAAATTAAGTAACAAAAATACTCTCATACTGTTTGTACCAATAATATTCCGCATTAGTCCTGCGAGCACCAGATTACATGGACACCTGAGCGTTTTTTACATGCCGGATAACCTCAAAAACTTCGTCATTTGTCCACGGCATTTTCCACTGTTCCCGTTTGTGAATCGTGTAATTTTCTTAATAAATGTTTATAAAATACATATTTTTTTGTGGAAAGTCCTTTGCAAATGTAGAATTGCACTGTTTGCAATATTATTCACTGTCACAAAACCACTGCTCGACGCCATTTTTCTTGTTTTGATTAGCAGCGACGCGCGTGGTAAAAAATAGAACTAAATTCTTCAATTTGCCGCGGCATTTTGTAAACGGCGTTTCAATTGTCCATCAAATGTTGCGGCATATTGTATAGTGACTAGGCAATTTGCAAAACCGCTAGCGTTTGTAAACGGACGGCCTCGTTTGTAAAATTACGAATCATACAATATGCCTGCGACATATACATTTGCAGTCATACCTTTCTTAAATACTATTTACAATTTATTTTTTTATCAATTGTTGAATGTTTAAGCTGTTGTTCAGTGGTGTAGCGTGCCTTGGCGGGGCCCCGTATAAAAATTTGTTTGGGGGCCCTTAGTAAAGAAAAAAAAAGTTTGCAGAAAATTAAAAGAAATATTTTTTGTTTTGTTTTTTATTATCATGACAAACAATAGTGACAGGTCTGACAGGCGTTCATGTCCCATCGAAGTTCTTAGATAATATTTTATCAGTTTTTTTTTTAACTTGTTTCAGCACTTGCGGTTGTAACTGAAAGAAATTGCTTTTTTTGACATTTGTCATTTCTGAAAAAAAAAATATTGAGAAGTTTTTCATGTTTTTTTGCTTACGCACGTCAGGCGCCCGCGTGACCCGGGGGGCCCAGTATAATTGATACGGCAGATACGGTGTTCTTTTTAATAAATAAAAGGTCTTCGATACCAAAAAATGCTTAATACTAACTCAAATGAACGGAACGCGCTCCGTAACAGTAAAATACTGTCCTATGTTTTTAAATTCGCAAAATTAGTTATCAGTTGCTAATTCATATATTTTTCCGTATAAACTCAAGTTTAATGAAGTGGCAATCATTTGCTGTATTGCACGAACAATCATTTAAGTGTTTTTAAACAATACAATAATATTTAAAAGTGCAGTATCATAGTGTCTGTTTCGTAAGTGCAAGGAATTCTCGTGGTTATACGTACGGCATAAACGGCAAAATCCTGTGTGCGCGCAATCATCGCTGGTCTGTCGGTGCTACCAACATTCCGACGACGTACTCGGCGTAAGCGTTCCGTTCCAGGTAACGAATACGGTGCGGTCCAGTTACAAAATTAAACTGAATTGAGACTGGTGGCGCCACCCCGATCACATTATCATTGAAATAACTTCGCTTCAAAATACAACACTGCTGACTACGTGCACCTTCTAGAATAATTATGTCGCGCACTGTTCGTACTCCTCCAAAGCCGACTGACGTTATAGCTATACCGCATGTTCCATCTAAACCGAATAGGGAAAAAGCGGTATTAGACACTCCTAGTACCTCTAAAGTTGTTAATCCTCGACAGCAGAAACGACAGCGTATAGATAGTCCACCTTCAAAAGAGCACGTGAACCCTTCAACTGATGAAAACCCTTCTTCTGATGAGATGCTGGAGACCATTCGCCACGAAATAAAAACAGCAGTGAAAGCCGAAATATCGGCATCACTAAAAGCATGTATTGCTATGGAATTCAGTGAATTAAAAGAAGCCCTAGGACTCATAAAAAAACTTGAAATATCGGTTCAATTTATGAGCAACAAGTTTGACGAAATGAAGAATGAAATCGACAGCTGTAGGGATGCGAACATACAAATACAAAAGGAAAACGAACTACTCAAAAAGTCTATGTCAGATCTGTCTACAAGAGTTAACTTGCTTGAACAAAACTCACTTCAGCAAAATGTGGAAGTCAACGGAGTGCCGGAGAATAAATCTGAGAACCTAGTTAAAACTGTGATGCAACTTGGAAATGCGGTCTCAAGCACCATAAAAGAGGCGGATATTGTATCGGCTGTACGTGTCCGAAAATTAGATCCCCAAAACAAGAATCCCAGAACCGTGATCGTTAAGCTGAACAGCATATCTGCACGTGATGAAATGTTAACATCTGTGATGAATTTTAATAAAGAGCACCCTGAAGATAAGCTGAACTCGAGTCAGTTAGGCTATGGTGGCCCAAAGAAGCCAGTATTTGTATCCGAGCACCTCTCTCCTCTTAATAAGGAAATTCACGCAGCAACCAGAAAAGCAGCACGAGACAAAGGCTACAAGTATGTATGGGTGCGTGATGGACGTATCCTCATTCGTAAAGCCGATGGAATACCTACATAAAACCCTGTATTAAACTCTCACATTCAATATTTATTATCAAAATATTAGAGGAATGAAAACTAAATTAAATGGTATTATGCTAAACGCGCAAAACAAAGTCTACGACATCAATATAGTAACAGAAACATGGCTAGATGACAGCGTCAACGACGGGGAAATATTTGACTGTAGGTACAATATCTACCGCAGAGACAGAGCCTCGACAAATGCAAGGAAAAAAAAGGGTGGAGGTGTACTAATAGCTATCTTGAAGTCTATCGGGTCCGTTCGCATGTCTCAATTTGAGACGGACTCAGAAAACCTATGGGTAAGCCTAAAGGTCACAAATGGGAAAAAGACACAACGCCTGAACATCTGTGCTGTTTACCTACCACCGCCTGTACAGCAACCAACACTTGATTCGTTCCTAGACAAAGTTACTTCAGTTATCGACACAACCGGAAGTCTAACTTTAATAGCTGGCGACTTCAATCTCGGATCCATTGAATGGAAACTGGACGAAACCGGAACCCAAAGCACATCCATGTCACCAAGTAACTACAATACCCCACTAGGTTACTCGCTTATAGACTGCTTGTCACTTAATAACATTGAACAATTGAACCCAGTTAAAAATCAACTAGGCAAATCCCTAGACCTAATTTTGTGTAACTTTCCTGGCGGCTTTGTTCATGAATGTAAAACTCCTCTGTCGGCTGTAGATTCTCATCATCCACCATTGGAGATAGTTATAAAAAATATGTCATTTACTTCACTTAAATGTAAACGCTCCGCAAAATACAATTACCGAAATGCGAACTATACATTGTTGAATGAGCAAATCAAACAAGTCAATTGGACTACGTGCTTGTCCGAGTGCGCAGATGTCAATGCAATGGTCGAAGTACTATACAAGCATCTTCATAATATAATTGACGAAGTCGTGCCAAAAACAAAAGTATCACAAAATAAGTACCCCCCTTGGTTTCCAAAAGCTCTTATTAAACTTTTATACGAAAAGGAAAAGCTTCGGATACGGTTTAAAAAATATAAGAATCCCCGCGACAACTACGAATACAGATTATTAAGTGAAAGAGCTAATATAATGATCAAAAGTAGCTACAAAGATTACGTGGAGAGAATTGAGAAAGGCATATTACAAAATCCCAAGGTTTTTTGGTCATTTGTAAAGGCAAAAAAATCGAAGTCTAATGACATACCGTCTGAGATGAAACTTAATAATCAGATAGCCACGTCCGGCGATGAGGTCTGCCAGCTCTTTGCTACCCATTTCTCTTCAACGTTCACCCCATTAGATGAAACAATACATGCCTCATTACAGAACGATCACAAGTATCCCCAAAATAGCTTGAGTCGGGTCACATTCTCCGAACGAGATATAGTTAAAGTCCTTAAAAAACTAAATGTATGCAAGGGTCCGGGACCAGACGGTTTTCCATCATTATTTGTTAAACACTGTGCGAGTAGCTTGGCCCTGCCGCTAAAAATAATTATGAACTACTCAATCGAAACAGCACAATTCCCTTCTGAATGGAAAAATGCCAATGTAGTACCCATATTTAAAAAAGGGGAAACAAACGACATAAAAAAATATCGGCAAATATCTATTTTATCTGTGTTTTCGAAGGTCTTTGAATCCCTTATGTGTCCTATAATAACTTCTCATTTCAAAATAGAGCTCGCTTCCCAACAGCACGGATTCTGCACACAAAGATCCACTACGACGAACCTGAGTCTTTATGTCAATGACCTCAGCAAACTTATCGATTCTCGCACACAAGTTGACTCCATCTATACAGACTTTAGCAGCGCTTTCGACAAGGTCGACCACCAGATCCTACTGCAGAAACTTTCTAACCTCGGCATATTCGGTCAGCTCCTTCAATGGTTCGAATCTTACCTGACTGACAGAAAGCAAAAGGTCGTAGTAAAGGGGCATCAGTCTTCTTTTTACTATTCCACTTCCGGAGTTCCTCAAGGCTCCCATATGGGTCCGATATTGTTCCTAGTATTCGTCAACGACATAGTGAACTGCATAAAGCACAGTGAATGTTCACTCTTTGCAGACGATGTCAAGTTCTATAAGCAAATAAATTCACCCAGAGATATATCGTTGCTCCAAGATGACCTAGACTCAGTGCACAACTGGTGTATACAGAACAGAATGACTCTTAACGCTGTAAAGTGTCAACACATGACCTTCACTAAAAAACGAAATACCCTTCCATCCTCGTATTCGTTGAATGGCCTAACGCTGCAGAAGGTCAACACAATTCGCGATCTGGGAGTCCTCCTCGACAGTCAGCTCACTTTCATTCCCCACATAGACAATATTGTCAAAAAGGCCGCTAAAATGTTAGGATTCCTGAAGCGTATCTGTCAAGACTTTAAATGTATTTGTACCCTCAAACTTCTCTACTTCACCCTTGTCAGAAGTGTACTGGATTATGCATCACAGGTGTGGAACCCTACCTATCAGGTCCATATTGATCGAGTCGAACGCGTCCAAAAAAGCTTCACTAGGTACCTGCGTTATAAATCCAACAGCTGCCCCAACACAACTAATTACCCTGAAAGATTGACTCACTTCAATCTTACATCCCTCGAAATCCGAAGAAAAGTGATGGACCAAATTATGCTCTTCAAAATTGTCAATGGACTGATCCATGTTCCAAAACTTCTCGAAGACATTAATGTATCTGTTCCCCGTTGTAGTCAACCCAGGCCCGACCGTAAATTAGATGTGTTTGCACCATTTACAGCTCGAACCAACCTTGGGCGATCAGCGCCATTGAGCCGTTTGATGAGGACATATAATGAAAGCCACTCTCGCACCAATGACATTGACATCTTCTCCAACACTCTAGCAAAATTTCGCAATCATCTTTTACGGCAACTTCTCGTTTGAATTCCAAAATTAATTTGTTGTTCTGTGTTATATTTTATCATCGTTACATTTACTGATAAATTAATGTCATTGTTTAATTTAATTTGATTCCCTTGACTTTATTATTATTGATTGATTTGAATTTATTATTATTAGTGTATTTGATTTTATTATTATTGATTTAATTTGATTTTATTATTGTTAACTTAATTAATTTTATGATTATCTTTTTGGCTGCAATTATTACCTACTTAAATCAAATAGGCAAACTATGTAAGTGCTGTGCACACCTATAAATGACAAGTTCGCTGTAGTAATTATAATTATAATAAGACTAGTTCTCTGTTATTGTTTTTGTGAATACGTCGTTGGTGTGCCATAATAAATAAATAAATAAATAAATAAATGGAGTTGGGCTAGACACCTGGAAAGGAGCACTGATGACAGGTTGAGTAGGACTGTGACTGAACAGCGTCCAAGAACTGGAAGACAAAGTGTTGGTCGTCCGGTGGCGCGATGACCAGACGAAATTGTTGCCATCGCGGGCAAAACCTGGATGAGGCTGGCACAAGAAAAGAGAGGCCTATGCTCACCAGTGGGTGAAGTCGGGCTGATGATGATGAATGTTAATTACTTTACATAATATTTTATAGAATCAAGTTTTTTTTAACTGAAAGCCGTGCTACTGGGGAACGGCGCGCCACATCACTAGGAAGTGGTGAAGGCCGGGCGTTTGGGCGGGACTGTCTTATGCAACTTTGACATTCCAAAAGTGCTGATTGTCAGCACTTATTAGTTTGAATTAATGACTTTTGATTTCCCCCCGTTTCAGAAAAGTTTGATTTTCTTTTGACCATTTGTAGTATGAACGGTCAAATTGGTATTAGAGTGTCCCTAAAAACTGGGGCTAGTAATAAGTAATAAATATATCCTATACCTTTCGCACTACTTTTTCTGTAGGTAGCATCGTCCAACCCTTGTCAATGAACGTGCGATCAGATAAAGCGTAGTGTAGAACACCTTTACCAGGTTCGATCTGAAATATTAACACATTTCAGTGAATCCATCAAAACCGCACTATAACACAAAACCACTAAACAGACACAGACTAGACTTTGTAACGTTGTTCTATCTTCACAACCATCTTCAACTAAAACTCCTTAGCCACGCCATTGAAACGATGAAAAACACATGATCGCTGAGATATCTCGCTGAAAAAGCATCGCAGAGGTCTGAAGTTTTTTGTAAAACGTAGATTTGACTTTGTCAAAATTTGTAAAAATACATAAAAACGTCCTAGGTTTATACATCAGGTGCTGTAGCACGGTATGGCGTAGAAATAAGTCGTGCTTATTTATTGAAGAAAGTAAGTATTAGCGAGATCTTTTTTTGTAAACAACACTTATTTATATGTGCTCGTTTACGGAGACGCGGGGCATTGGGCGTCGCGTACGGCGGGGCGGCCCGCACAAAATTCAAAGATATGGCATTTAAAATAAATCTTTATTTCAGACCACAGGGTCCATAATTTTTGTTAGTATTTTGGTTTTAGTAACAATGGTGCTTAAAGTAGGTTAGTATTGTTAGTTTACACGAACTATATTTATTAATATCGACCTATGACTGTCCCCACCCAGTGTCCCTGAAAGGGACAGTCCGGTCTGGCAGCGATCATTTTAGAATGCTGTTGTTACTACCATGCAGGCGCTGTAGTAAGGAGGCCGCTTTCTTTCGCATGATGGCATGGAAACCATCTGTGCAAGCCTCTGCGAACATTCCCGAAGCGCTGCAACGCCATGTCAGTCCCAACAGCATCCTAAAAGCATGATTAAATTGAACACGCAGGACGTTGTAGGCTCGGCGCGTGTATGATACCCACAGGCCACTCGTGTAGAAGGATTGACAGAACGCCTTAAACAGGGTTACTTTGACGTCTGTAGTACAACGAGCGAACCTGCGGGCAAGCATATTGCTCCTCACAGACAACGCCCTGCACTCCCTCTCAATATCTACGTCATAGTGCGAGAGCCGATTGCAAAAACACCTACCTTATAAGATACCTCAATAGGCTACTTGTAGATCGTTAACCAACACTTAAACACGTAAAAAAAATGAGGTCTGCCAGAGCCGATCCTGCCGGCATAGAAATAATCGATATTTTTTTACGTAATTTTTTAGTGAAAATTACCTCATAAGATACCCGAACTAAAGTGCTGGCAACAGTTAACCACTGATTAATTATGTAAAAAAAAGTTGGTCTGCCATTCCGCACCCTGCCGGAAGTACTTGGCAGACCCCTAAAATATACCCCTTCCGACACCCTAAACCTACCTCATCGACTACCTGGATGGATCCTACGCCAAATAATAACCAAGATGCCCCTGATACTGGATGAAAAGGTCTGCCAGGTCTAAGCTTGCCGGAACTTTGTGTTCAAAGCGTTTGAAGATGGAAGAGAGCATAATTTCACCTGAAGTCAAAATCACATTTATGTCTAAATTTATACTAATTTATAAATATTAACTGCTTTTTTACCCGACTACGGCAAAGCCAAAAGGAAGGATTGTGATTTTAGCAGTTTATGTATGTATATAAGTATGTATATATGTTTGCTTTAACGTGTGTTCCACCGTAGCGCCTAAATTACTGTACCGATTTTGATGAATGAGGTATCAATAGATTTGTAATAATGGTCCGGGTGACATAGGCTATAATAAATTCTCCGTAAATTTAATATGGTGGACTTAACACATAAATTTATAACCTCGAAAAAAATTAAATTGAGATAATCATGACATGTTTGGTATCAAAAGAAAGGTCTTAACGAGCATATTACAAATATGTATATACAGGGTGGATTTTATGAACCCCACCTCGATTGAAAGTACTCTAAATACTGACGATAGCAAATTTTACTCAAAGGAACAAGCCTTTATTTAAAAAAAGAAACAATTCTGCGTTCAAGGATTTTCGAAAATTCACTTCCCACTATCGAGAATCGAAACAGCTGAAATCCGAAAAAATAACACCCTGTATTTTTATGGGATCAATCGATAGAGTCAATCATAAGCATCAAATCTCTCTAACAAACATGATAAATTAAATTAAAGAAAAACAAATTAGCATGGGTAGGAGGCTTTGAAGGCTTTTCAATGAATGAAAGGAGAAATGTACCTTTCGACTGACCTCATTGACCTGAGCACGCCACGAAAGATTGGAATCACAAATTACGCCCAGATCTTTGGCGGTTTCGGTATAGTGAATGCGAACACCATCGAGATATAAAGGCATCAATGTTGCAACATCAGCCGCATTGCGAACGAATCTACTGCCTATGATCATGGCCTGGGATTTAGATGGATTTATTTGCAAACCAAATGACCTGGCCCAAGCGGTTTGCATCAAAACCAGGTCATGATTCATAGCAGCAATTGTAGAACCCACATCAGCTACAGTAAAATGTCGGTAGAGCTGCAACTCATCTGCGTAGAGATGAAAACTAGAGGAAATTACTCTGGTAACAATATTGATGAAAAATGAAAAAAGAAGAGGAGAGAGAACGCTACTCTGAGGAACACCCTCAGTGAGGCTACACCAGTCAGAGAAAGACTCCTCCAGGCGAACACACTGAGAGCGCCCGATTCTCGACTCGATTGAAAGTACTCTAAATACTGACGATAGCAAATTTTACTCAAAGGAACAAGCCTTTATTTAAAAAAAGAAACAATTCTGCGTTCAAGGATTTTCGAAAATTCACTTCCCACTATCGAGAATCGAACCAGCTGAAATCCGAAAAAATAACACCTTGTATTTTTATGGGATCAATCGATAGAGTCAATCATAAGCATCAAATCTCTCTAACAAACATGATAAATTAAATTAAAGGAAAACCATAAAATCTTCTTACCACGATCTCATTTACCTTTCATATCGTATCCGTGTTCCCAAGCATGAGTCCGAGTTTTTATATCTCCGCAACTACAAGGGCATAGACCTGGAGGCTTTGAAGCGTGATGCTGGCGATTTCGACTGGACCCCTCTGGTTGAGAACGATGACATCGACGATAAGGTGAATTGTTTAAATGCAACTGTTCTCGACTTATTTAATCAGCATGCTCCTATCCGAAGCTGTGTTCAAGAATGATAACTCTTATCTTATACTTCCCTCGTTACTTTCTGTTCTCACTCACATCTTTAACCACTCCTTTTCCTGTTGCTCATTTCCGTCAGTTTGGAAGCAGGTTCACATAATACCTTTACCTAAAACTAACAATCCTACTTTATTTACCCACTTTAGACCTATTTCTATTCTCCCATTTCTTTCTAAAGTTTTTGGGCACATAGTTCATAGACAATTATCTTTTTTCTTGGCGTCGAACTCAATAATTTCCCCTTATCAATCCGGTTTTCGCTCGGGTCACAATAATGTAACCGCGCTTTTGAAAATAACTGACGACATCCGCTGGGCAATGAAGAATAAGTCACTGTTCTTGTTTTGCTTGACTTTAGTAGCGCCTTCAACTCAGTGGATTTTGACATTTTACTAGGTGTCCTCAAATCTATCAATTTCTCTTCTTCCGCTTTAGCTTGGTTCAGTTCTTATCTTCGGGGCGCTCTCAGTGTGTTCGCCTGGAGGAGTCTTTCTCTGACTGGTGTAGCCTCACTGAGGGTGTTCCTCAGAGTAGCGTTCTCTCTCCTCTTCTTTTTTCATTTTTCATCAATATTGTTACCAGAGTAATTTCCTCTAGTTTTCATCTCTACGCAGATGAGTTGCAGCTCTACCGACATTTTACTGTAGCTGATGTGGGTTCTACAATTGCTGCTATGAATCATGACCTGGTTTTGATACAAACCGCTTGGGCCAGGTCATTTGGTTTGCAAATAAATCCATCTAAATCTCAGGCCATGATCATAGGCAGTAGATTCGTTCGCAATGCGGCTGATGTTGCAACATTGATGCCTTTATATCTCGATGGTGTTCGCATTCACTATACCGAAACCGCCAAAGATCTGGGCGTAATTTGTGATTCCAATCTTTCGTGGCGTGCTCAGGTCAATGAGGTCAGTCGAAAGGTACATTTCTCCTTTCATTCATTGAAAAGCCTTCAAAGCCTCCTACCCATGCTAATTTGTTTTTCTTTAATTTAATTTATCATGTTTGTTAGAGAGATTTGATGCTTATGATTGACTCTGTAGCGGTTAGACCGCCACATACAAAAAACTACGAAACAAAAAGACATGACGTCACACAATTCGTAGGAATTGTGTGACGTCATGTCTTTTTGTTTCGTAGTTTTTTGTATATCTAGGCTCAGTAAACTCTAACTGCGAGATGTAGATCTCGCAGTTAGAGTTTTCTGAGCGAATAACATAGATAAGACTATCCGAAATCAACATATGGGCAGTTGCCCGCCAGACATAACAACCCGTCTGGTTGGAGGATCCTCCCTTTTCTATGGTGGATGAGTGAACTTTACACCCTGTTCCTCATACCTCTAAATTGGTGACCCCGAGTATGAACGTCAACGCAGCCTTCGTGCAACTACTTCAGCGTGACGTCATCATCATCACTCCCGCAAGCTTTCGTGAGGCGAGTCACACAGCCAGCCAGCACCCACGGCTTCAACGGGTATCCTGACCACCAGCATGCAGCGAACGCGCATTCCTGGTCATCACCCTCAGCCTCATCAGCAACCTTGGCACAGCACCTGCACTTCCGGCCGGTCTCACAAGCAGAGCCTATTCTACCCTCTCCTGGTCGACGCAAGCAGTCAGCCAAAAACCCGGCGCTGTACCACATCCGACTCACTGGATGACGACGCAGCGCCTCCCCGACTCACTGGGGAATCACCGCAGACAGTTCCGACTCACCGTGAACTATGCGGCACCCGGTTCCGACTCACTGGAACCACAGCTGGCACTGTGAAGCATCGCAAGATCCAAGACTCAGCCCACTATCGACCTCCGGTCTCCGGAGGGGAGTGATGTAGCGGTTAGACCGCCACATACAAAAAACTACGAAACAAAAAGACATGACGTCACACAATTCCTACATCTCGCAGTTAGAGTTTACTGAGCGAATAACATAGATAAGACTATCCGAAATCAACATATGGGCAGTTGCCCGCCAGACATAACAACCCGTCTGGTTGGAGGATCCTCCCTTTTCTATGGTGGATGAGTGAACTTTACACCCTGTTCCTCATACCCCTAAAACTCTATCGATTGATCCCATAAAAATACAGGGTGTTATTTTTTCGGATTTCAGCTGGTTCGATTCTCGATAGTGGGAAGTGAATTTTCGAAAATCCTTGAACGCAGAATTGTTTCTTTTTTTAAATAAAGGCTTGTTCCTTTGAGTAAAATTTGCTATCGTCAGTATTTAGAGTACTTTCAATCGAGGTGGGGTTCATAAAATCCACCCTGTATATACATATTTGTAATATGCTCGTTAAGACCTTTCTTTTGATACCAAACATGTCATGATTATCTCAATTTAATTTTTTTCGAGGTTATAAATTTATGTGTTAAGTCCACCATATTAAATATACGGAGAATTTATATAGCCTATGTCACCCGGACCATTATTACAAATCTATTGATACCTCATTCATCAAAATCGGTACAGTAATTTAGGCGCTACGGTGGAACACACGTTAAAGCAAACATATATACATACTTATATACATACATAAACTGCTAAAATCACAATCCTTCCTTTTGGCTTTGCCGTAGTCGGGTAAAAAAGCAGTTAATATTTATAAATTAGTATAAATTTAGACATAAATGTGATTTTGACTTCAGGTGAAATTATGCTCTCTTCCATCTTCAAACGCTTTGAACACAAAGTTCCGGCAAGCTTAGACCTGGCAGACCTTTTCATCCAGTATCAGGGGCATCTTGGTTATTATTTGGCGTAGGATCCATCCAGGTAGTCGATGAGGTAGGTTTAGGGTGTCGGAAGGGGTATATTTTAGGGGTCTGCCAAGTACTTCCGGCAGGGTGCGGAAAGGCAGACCAACTTTTTTTTACATAATTAATCAGTGGTTAACTGTTGCCAGCACTTTAGTTCGGGTATCTTATGAGGTAATTTTCACTAAAAAATTACGTCAAAAAATATCGATTATTTCTATGACCCGGCAGGATCGGCTCTGGCAGACCTCATTTTTTTTACGTCTTTAAGTGTTGGTTAACGATCTACAAGTAGCCTATTGAGGTATCTTATAAGGTAGGTGTTTTTGCAATCGGCTCTCGCACTATCATCTCTTAGGTCGTTTGTGACAATGTGGCCAAGGTACCTAAAACTATCAACGATTTTCAGTGCTACACCGTTGAGACTTATGGGCGGAACACTGCGCGGCTGCTGCTTAGGTGCCTTAAATACATATAAGAAGCGTTTACGGTGAAGCTATTTTACACTCGTTTGCTTGAAATGCAGGCGGTGCCCGCGTATAGCAATGCCGCGTCGCACACGATGTTTATCGCGGCGGTGCACGCAGCGTTGCGGCTAGCTATTCTTGCAATTCTCCATTCACGATAACACGTGGCGATAACCGCGGTGGGGCATGCGGCGGGTCACGCGGTGGGGCACGCAGCGGGGCCCGCGGCGGGGCCCGCGGCGTCGTACGCTCCAATACGAACATCGGCGATATCCGCCACTGCGCCCGAAGCAGCGGCGCTCGCGGTGGGACCTTCCGCCAGTCTTGCACAGAGTCCTTTTATCAGTCTTGTTTAGAAATGAACAGCTCCTAAAATATAAACCTAGGATTTTTTCCTATATTTTTATAAAATCAATCCGTTATATATTTACTTGAATTTCAGGTCTCTGCAATGCTCAGATTAAAAATCTCCATGGCCACGCGGTTCTCCCCGTTTCAATGGCGTGGCCACGTTTAAAGTCTTGTAACTTTTTAACTATAACTTTGGCAAATTTATGATTTTGGGAATCAATTTTTACAAAGAAGAAGGATCAACATTCACCCACGTCCTACAGCAATGAGAAGTATCTAAAAAAAATGATGAAAATGAGTATAAAAAGATGGCATACTTCCCAACACCATCCTTACAGTTTAACATTAAAAAAAATTGCTATGAAATTCGTTTAGGGGCAGTAATTATGTAAAAGAATTGGCTGGTCATCAATGTGATTTGAATTTGGAACTTCACCCACGTCCTACAGCAATGAGAAGTATCTCAAAATAAAGATGAAAATGAGTATAAAAAGATGGCATACTTCCCAACACCATCCTTACAGTCTAACATTTAAAAAAATTGCTATGCGAATTCGTTTTGGGGCAGTAATTACGTAAAAGAATATAATGGCTAGTCATCAATGTGATTTGAATTTGGAATCTGTATTTAATTAGCCTGTATTGTCCTACTGCAGGGCAAAAGCCCAATTGAGCTTTGCAGCTTTCTGAGTAACGTCCGTGATCTTGGTTTTGGAGCACAGTGTTTGTGTTCCGTATGCGGTCCGAAATTCGAACCCCTAGGATAGAGCGCAGTGCTCTAGGGCTCGCTGGCAAACCTCGAGCTTGGACCTCTGCTGAAGTGTCAAAGACCAGGTTAGAATATCATATGTAAGAGCAGTGGTGGCCCAGTGGTAACGGCCACAACTTACGAGTTGTAGGTCGTAGGTTCGAACCCGGGCAGGCGCTTTACAAAATGTAAATGCGCGCGTGTAAATTATTTCATCAGCACTGCTCTCAAAACAGTGAAGGAAAACATCGTGTGGATACCGGCATGTCCTAGAACCAAAAATTCGAAGACATATGACATCTACCAATCCGCACTGGGCCCGCGTGGTAGATTACAGCCCACTCCCTCTCACAGAGAGGTTATAGGAGATTATAGGCTGATTATGATGTGAGAATGGAGAGAATATACAGGTCCATAATTCTCTGTTTGAGACATAATGGTACGAGTATATCTCCTTTTCGAAGATCTTTCATTGACCAATAGCCCCTCTAGGCGCTCTCGGTGCGTCGACCAACTTCTTTGTCTTGTCGCGCCTGAAAGAAGACTATTTGGCCAAGAAAGATAGAGTCTTGGAAATAAGAAACCTCAACTGAGAAAATCGTATGGTAACTTTTACCAAAAAATAAAACAAAATCTTGTTTTCTATTAATGTACAGCTCGACTGTCTGTGGCGGTATGTCATCTCAACAGCTGAACGGTTGCTGCGGTTCTTATTACCTCGCAGAAGATGCGAAACTCATCTTCTTCGATTTAAAATCTATCAACAGTATGTAGAGTTAATATTTAGCATAGTCTACCCTACTGTATCTTAGTCTACTTTGTTCTATTTAACAATACTAATGATCCAACAATGAAGTTTTAATTCTCACTAGTTCGATGTTTTATGGTCTAACAAGTAGTAGGTCATGTGAGATGCAGGCCAAGAGCTTCCCCGTTGTCAAGAGCTTCCCCGTTGTGGGGTAAAAAAAGTGTGAAAAAATCTCTCAGTTGTTCGATGATAGAAGTTCCATGATTGAAGTCAAGTCTAGACAGCCATGAATTTCTCAATGTTGCAGCTAAATTCTTGTAAATATGACTGCCCCTGAACGAATTTTCATAGCAATTTTTTTATATGTTTGACTGTAAGGATGACGTTCGGAAGTATGCCATCTTTTTAAACTCATTTTTATTATCAATGTTTTTTAGATACTTCTCTTTGCTGTAGGACGTGGGTGAATTTTGTAGGAACCATGATCCTTCTTCTTTTTACTAAAACTTGATGTTTTTTATATATCTGTGGCCGCGCCATCGAAACGCACATGCACATTTGCATTGTATAACTGGCATGCAAGCTACTGCTCCATTTTACAGGCATGTATATTTTGGCCTCATAGGATAATCGACAGGGGCGGATCCAGGATTTCATTTTGGGGGGGGCCATTCTGACAAGGTTCGGAGCTAGGGTTAAAATCACAAAAACAAAAAAAAGACGTTTTCTGCATTTTTTTTATTCAACCCAAGAGTTTTATCTTCATTTACGAGGAGGGTTACTTGCTAGTGATCCTAAGTATGTGCATGATTGTTATATCTTTGTATACACCTCAGGGCCGTAGCCAGGAATTCATTTTTGGGGGGTTGGGGCTGCCAACTTAAATACTAATTATTGTTTTTTTTAACTGCGTTTTCTTAGTGGAACATCATTAAAAAAAATTATGCTACCATCTCAGATATACCTAGTTTAAATTGATGAAGATCATCAAATTATTATCAATTTCAATAAATAAAGTCCTGTTTCTCTCTTCCCGTCACTTTGCAATCATGTCCAAAATAGGGAAGGTTACTTTAGGAGAATATAATGTAGTATGCAAGAGCGAGCGGAGCGAGCTCGAAATTTTTTTCATGCCACTTCGAATACGTTAGGTTTTCTTCATCTTTGACCATTCATACAGAAATGATCAGATTTATGTAGAAAATTTAGATAATTAAGATAATGTAGGATGCAGGAGCGAGCGAAGCGGGCTGGAAAATTTTAGCACCCCGCCTGGAATAGATTAGGCTCTCTCAGACAATGCTGAAGTTGCCGGAAGTCATTCAAAACAAAGTCATAGTCGTACTCTTACTGCTTTTGTTTTAAAGTACACTTATCTTTGACTATTCATACAAAAAAAGTAACGAACGGGAATACACGAATTGATCGACTTATCAAATTCATGCAGAAAATTGAGATAATTAAGAGAATTATTAATGTAAGAGCGAGCGAAGCGAGCTCGAAAATTTTAGCACCCTCTCTCAGAAAATACTGAAGTCAATCAAAACAAAGTCAGATAAAAATACCAATATTTACGCGTACTCTTACTGCTTTTGTAGACTATAAAGTACGCCTTTGAGAAATAGATTACAATTATATTTATTAGAGTATGGAGGTACCCTAGGCGGGGTTGGTTGGCCCCCCTGCCCTACGGCCCTGATACACCTGTTGTAAAGAATATATTTCTGATTCCTGATATACCTACCGACCTACAGGTGCACTTTTACACAGCACAGGTACCTACTCATAGTACCTATGCTGTGTAAAAGTGCACCTGAATTAAATCGAAAATATGGAATTCCTCGGTCGTTTGGGGGGGGCCATGGCCCCCATGGCCCCCCCCCTGTATCCGCCAATGATAATCGAAGTATATTCTATCTATCTATTCATCCATATCCACATATACCTACACTAACCCCTTTTAACTGTTTATCCATAAGGATAAACAGTTGCTAATCATACTTACTAACTTAGCAACGTTTATAAATAAACCCCTAAAATACTACATTTATATGAAAAAGCGGCCAAGTGCGAGTCGGACTCGCCCATGCATGAAGGGTTCCGTAACAGCAAGTAACATAAATAAAAGTTCTTGTAGATCGTTCGTAGTGAGCAGTGGTGGCCCAGTGGTATCGACCCCGACTTACGAGTTGTAGGTCGTGGGTTCGAACCCAAGCAGGCGCTTTACTTTGTGTAAATAATTTCATCACCACTGCTCTCAAAACGGTGAAGGAAAACATCGTGAGGAAACCGGCATGTCTTAGGACCAAAAAATTCGAAGACATGTGACATCTACCAACCCGCACTGGGCCCGCGTGGTAGATTACGGCCCACTCCCTCTCACAGAGAGGAGGCCTGTGTCCCAGCAGTGGGAACATTAATAGGCTGATGATGATGATGATGTAGATCGTTAAAGGTAAATTGCGGTTTACGATTTATGACGTATAAAAAAAAAAACTACTTACTAGATCTCGTTCAAACCAATTTTCGGTGGAAGTTTATATGGTAATGTACATCATATATTTTTTTTAGTTTTATCATTCTCTTATTTTAGAAGTTACAGGGGGGACGACGACACACATTTTACCACTTTGGAAGTGTTTCTCGTGCAAACTATTCAGTTTAGAGAACAATTATATTAGAAACCTCAATATCATTTTTGAACACCTATCCATAGATACCCCACAGGTATGGGTTTGATGAAAAAAAAAAATTTTGTTTCAGTTCGAAGTATGGGCAACCCCCAAAAATTTCTTGTTTTTTTCTATTTTTGTGTGTAAATCTTAATGCGGTTCACAGAATACATCTACTTACCAAGTTTCAACAGTATAATTCTTATAGTTTCGGAAAAAAGTGGCTGTGACATACGGACGGACAGACAGACAGACATGACGAATCTATAAGGGTTCTGTTTTTTGCCATTTGGCTAAGGAACCCTAATAAAAGCACATACCTCATACACTCGAAAAACCTGCATAATGCATAATCAGCCTGTAATGTTTATATTAACTGCTGGGACACAGTCGTTTTGTGAGAGGGAGTGAGCAGAAATCCACCACGCGAGCCTAGTACGGGTTGTTAGATGTCACGTAATATCTTCGAATGTCTTTGGTCCTAAGACATATCGGTTTTCTCACGATGTTTACCTTCACCGTTTGGAGAGCAGTGGTGATGAAATAATTTATACAAAGTAAAGCACCTGTTTGGGTTCGAACCTACGGCCTACAACTCGTAAGTCGCGGTCGTTACCACTGGGCCACCACTGCCGTTCGAAAAATCTACTGGGCTGTATTATTTATTTTTGAGTGTCTAGTCGGTGGCGGCATTTCCTTTACGCGTTTCTAAGCACCCGCGTATGTATTTTAGGTAACTAGGTATGCTAACGCAAGCAAGGCTTAACTTATGTAAGGCTGCACTTACCTTAGTTAGTCGACTTTTTTCCTGTTCAGGTTTCGTCTCCTGCGGAATAATTTGCAGTATTTGCTTGAACTGTGGGCTAGATTCCACCCAAATTTTTTTTTGAAATAATATTGGAACACCTTCAGGTTCTTTAATTTTGTCATAACGCGGCTTATTTTTAAATATTTTTTCACCTATTATTATTTCTGTTTTGTCTTTCGTTCGTTTTCGTTCGGCATCCAAGGCTAAAGCATCTAATTCCATGTCAGAATTAAGGAAAAAGTCAGGGAAAAGATCGCCGTCCTTTGCAGCTTGCTTAAGTTTAACTAATTTTAAAATTTCTTCAGATTGTGATATCATGTTAGTATTTCTCCATTTTAATTCGTCTGTTTTTGATTTATGCCTAGCTTCTTCCTTTGCTAATGCTACTTCTGCCGCATGCTCTATTAGAATTTTATTTTTTAAGGCTTTTTGTTTTTCCTTTAAATGTTCAGCTTGTAATTTTTTTAATTCAGATAATTCTGATGGTATGGACGATTCTTTTTTTAAAGTTATGCTTTCTGTTTCTTTTCTCTTTTCTTGTTTTATTTTAAAGATCTCTTGATCCCCTGACGTCTCATTTTTTAATGATTTCTGTATTTTGGACATAGAAACATTTATTTCATCAGAGACATCCCGTGTCTTTTTAGAAGCTTTTCCTTTCTTAGAAGGCTCATCTAGCTCTTCTTTATCTTTAGCACCCTGGACTTTTCGTGCTTTTTTTTCTTTCTGTAATTGTTCTATTTGTTTTTTTAAATTTTCGTTGTCTGTTTTTTCTGTTTGTAGTTTTATATCTGAATCTTCTCTTTCCGGTTTTGTCTTTTGATCTTTCCCCACACCTTTATCTTCCTGTTCAACTTTTCCCTTTTTTGTTTTTTTGTTTTTTTCTGACACTTCATTCATTTTATCTTTTTGTTCTGTTCCCGACTTCAAGTCTTTACTACCTTTCTCTGTTACTTCATCAATTTTAACTTTCTTTTCTTTATTTTTCATCACTTTTGGAAAAAATGAACTATATTGGTGTTTGACAACGTTTTCCACAGTTTTAATGGGTTCACTTTTTGATTTTATCACGTGTTGCTCTAGTTTTTTCGCTTTGTGATTAATTTTGTCTACACTGCGTTGTAATTTTAATTCTTCATCCACATTGTAGCGGTCTTCAAGTTTTTTAACTTTTTTTGGTTCAGAATCATACAATACTTGTTTTACTTTATCGTGGTGATATTTGTCGGCTTTCTTTGGCTCATAATATGAATGATGTGAGGTTCTAGTTGATCTAATTATTTTCTCTCTGTTCGATATATAGTCTAGATCAGAAGTGCCATGAGGGCCGCGATCTTGCTTTAGTGTTGGTATTTTTATATCCATTTCAGGCTCAACATAATATTTCGAAGTTGGTTCTGGTCTTATCATCTGTCTTAAAGTAAAATCATGTCTTTTTTTCAATGCTTCTTTAGCATCCATTGAAGGTCTATCTTCGAAGATTTCCTCTTGTTTGCGATCCTTAAGGGAAGGTCTTGAGAGTTCTTTAAAACCTACAGGTGTCTCTACAAAAGTGGTTCCCGAGTCTACCAACGAAGTGCCTGGAATTATGTATGTATTGTATTTATATTTCCACTTTCGTGTGCTGTGTGACCAAAAGATGTTTTTATCGGTTAAATAGGTATAATAAAGGCAACAGTTTGTTTAACATAACCTTCTTTTAAATTGTATTCGCTCAGTTCTGTATCATATGATTTAAAATGAGTATGTAAGAACATTTGTTGAATTTTAGGTTCATGCCTAGATGCAGGCGAGTTGAGACCTCGATTGATTTGAAACACTCATTTTGGTTTTGTTTGTTGACCATTGTATCTTTTCGAATATTATCCATTTTTAGTGGCAATCATCATCATCATCATCATCATCATCATAATTTTAGCCAAAAGATGTCCACTGCTGAACATAGGCCTCCCCCAAGCACAGCTACTTCGACCGATTGTGCTTCCCGCATCCAGCGGATTCCTGCGGCCTTCACAAGGTCATCGGTTCATCTCGTGGGAGGCCTTCCAACGCTTCATCTTCCTGTACGCGGTCTCCACTCCAGAACCTTTCAGCTCCATCGGCTAGCTGTTCTACGAGCAATGCGCCCTGCCCATTTCCACAAGTTTGGCAATTCTTCGAGCTATGTCGGTTACCTTGGTTCTACTTTACCTACGAATCTCTTCATTTCTGATTCGATCACGTAGGGAAACTCCAAGCATAGCCCTCTCCATTGCCCTTTGGGTGACTTTTAGCCTTCTAATAAGGCCCATTGTGAGCGACCACGTTTCAGTGCCATACGTCATGACTAGCAACACGCACTGGTCAAAGACTTTCGTCTTGAGACACTGCGGTATGTGGGACGAGAAGATATTGCGTAGCTTCCCAAACGCTGCCCAGTCAAGTCGGATTCGACGATTGACCTCTACGTTTGTCCTAGGTAAACATACTCGTCCACAACTTAGCGTCTCCAATTTTCATGAGAGTGGGTGTTACATGGGCATTCGACATGACCTTTGTCTTGTCCATGTTCATTTTAAGACCCACTCTTTCGGAGGCTCTACTAACGTCATCGAGCATTGTACTGAGGTCCTCCATGGTCTCAGTCATTACAACTATGTCGTTGACAAACCGAAGGTTAGTGATAATTATACTCGCCATTAAAGTTGATGCCTAGTCCTTTCCAGAGCAGAACCTTGAACACATCCTCCAGTGCAGCGGTGAACAGTTTCGGAGAGATAATAAAATCTCTTTGCCTCACACCTTACTGCAGAAGGATAGGTTTCGAGGTCATGTTCTGGAGTCGGACTGACATAGTGTTTTTGTACAGACACTTTAGCACCTCGACGTATCGTTAGTCGATCTGGCACTTTTGAAGAGACAGCAGTACAGCCCATGTCTCGATCGAATCAAAGGCTTTCTCATACACAAACGCTAAGCAGAGAGGCTGGTTATATTCTTTGGTCTTCTGTATAACTTGCTGCAGCGTATATATGTGGTCTACGGTGCTAAAGTAATAGTACCACCACACCTCTGTTCCATGCCTGTGGCATTTTACCTTTGAGTATAACGTAACCGAACAGCTTCTGGAGGGCCTTAAGAACAGGTTTTCTACCGGCCTTCAGGAGTTGGGCCGTTATTCCATCATCAGGCGGCGCCTTGTTGGGGTTACTGGTTGACGTGTACAACTGTCCATAGAAACTCTCGATCTCTCTCAACAGTTCTGGTTTGGCGGATACGATTCTGCCATCATCGGTCTTCAGTTTCGCAAGCTGGCTCTGCCCAATAGACTCTTGCAAAAACCTTGTAGCCCTTGTTCCGCTCTATTGCGTCCTTAATACGGTTTGTATTGTATTGGCCTAGATCGCTTTTCAAGGACTTAGAGATCTGTCTATTGAGCCGCGACGTATTTGAGCGCATCGTCTGAAAACTGCAGGATCATCTCGCGCCTCTCCTCCATGAGCTGTAGAGTAGTATCAGAAAGCTTCTTGTTTCGATTTGTACGACGGGTCTTAAAGATCTTGGACCCGACCGTATGGACAGTTTCCACGAAACCATCGTCCACGCTTCCTAGGCACTCGAAACGATTCTGAAATTCGAGCTGAAAGCTCTCGGGGTTTTGGACTTGGATTGGTGCTGGGCGGAGCGTAGACTTCATCAGTCGAGATCTTTTCAGCTTGATATTTAAGTTCAATGTGCCTCTTACCATGCGGTGATCGCTTCCGGTTTTCACAGATACATCATTGAATACATGCTTCTTCGTCGACATAATGAAGTCAATCTCATTTTTTGTTACAGCATCAGGGCTCTGCCAGGTTCACTTTCTTTGCTCACGTTTTCTGCAGAAGGAGTTCATCATAAAGAGGCCTTCCTTCTCCATAAAACTGGCCAGTAGGTAACCCCGGTGGTTCCGACATCCAACTCCAAATTGCTCCACTCGCAGTTCAGCATCATTTTTTTGCCCAGATTCGCGTTGAAGTCCCACATGACAAAGGTGAACTGCGTTTTAGAGCCATGCATGGCTCTGGAAATATCCTCATACGTGGTCTCGACCTCATCGTCGGGGTGTGAGGTTGGGGCGTAAACCTGTACGACTTTCAGCGAATATCTTGCGGATATTCTGAGTATAAGGTACGCCACCCTGGTTGACACACTCTCGATCTTCACCTCGTTGCTCACAAGGGACTTATGGACGATAAACCCGACACCACCCTGGGACTGCTGGACGTCCTCCCGGAAATAGAGCAAGTTCCCGGATTTGAGGATTATCGAGTCCTCCCCCTCTCTTCGAACTTCAGATAACCCTACTATACCCCATCGTAACCTGCTTAATACTTCTTCGAGTTCGATAATCTTCTCGTTGGTCCGGAGTGTACGCGTGTTGTATGTTGTCAGGTCCAGTTCCCGGTGATTGTGGTAGCCGGATCTCTTCCGAGGATTCTTCGCACCCGTTGCCTCACCGTGACCTTGATCGCTACCGTAGCCAAAGGAAAGTGGGCCGCTGGGCACTATTTCTTTTTGGTGCTTGTCATTTTGGAGGGGGGGGGGGGGGGAATTGATCGCAGTATGATGTTAAAAATACATAGAGAACGCTGCTGCACATTCTCTAGTAAGTCCCTTAGTCGCCTTTTGCGACACCCATGGGAGGAAATAGGGTAGTGCTATTCTTTAAGGGCTTGTACACAAAACTGCGAATTCGCATCGCAATAATCTGCGAGCTCCTACAAACAAAGCTCTTCTAAAAACCTGCGATGCGACGTCGCATCGCAGTTTTGTGTACAAGCCCTAAGTCCAACATTACACGGAACTTAATATTACGTTTTATAATGACAATGCTTTGAAAAATATATTAGTGTCTTCTTTTTGTTCACCTTTAACGGATATAAATTTCTTTGTAATTTTGTCGCATGAACAAAACGGGTTTTTACTTGCTTGTGATTTTTTACGACAGTGGTCGCATATACCCATTACCATTTTCCTGTCTATTGATTTTACTTCTTGCAGGAGTTCTTGAGCATGCTCAAACTTTTTTCTACATCGTGGGCAACTTATGTTTTCCTTCTCTGGAAGCAGTAATTTAGTTATAAATTAATGTAACTTTACGAGAGTGTTTAAAAAGTTAAATTTTTCCACTTTTAACTTTAAATTACACTGGGAGGTAGCGTTGCAAATACAATACAGCTGTATTTGCAACGCTACCTCCCAGTGTAAGTGTAGCGGTAGGTGTGGGTGTGGGTGTGGAATGTTGAAGAAGTGGTAAAAAAAAGAAACGTAATAGTATGCCGACTGAAACTTCATCAGCATACTGTGCTGAAAAAACAGTCGTCAGCTGCATCGTGGAGCGGCTGCAGCAGCTGCTCGCATGAACTTATTAAAAAAAACACGAAAAATAAAGTTATAATACGCTGGATGAAATTATAACAGGTGATTGTTTAAATAATTAAGACCCGATTTCATCAAACTATTCTTTAATGAGGCATTATGAAATGTTCTGTTAAAATTGACGAAGACGTCAAAAAGGTTTACGTTCTTCAGAGGGATCTTAACAAAGCGTTGTTAAATCAAACATTAAGTAGAATTATCTATCATCGATTGAACCGATTGAACAAATATATTATGACCGGTCTGACTTGTCATTCGCTCCCGTTAGTACGAGAGCCCACATCGTTTTACGGCCAAAACCGTATAAAATAGTATAAAATTGTGTTTTCTGTATCTAATAAAATATAAGTAAAAATCTTTTTAAAAACAAGCTTTTAATGAACTAAAAAGTACTAAATAAAAGTTACGCAAACATAGATCTTTAAATTTTCTTAAAACCTTGAGGCTTATTAGTGTAAGAAGGTAGCTCCGCGCGTGCGCGTGCGAAAATCGCCGCGGAGACCGCTGACCAAACACGGCGCGGCGGAGATAAGAGCTCGCTAACATAAACAAAAACTGAGAGCTTTTTGTTACGTAAATAGTCTTATCGTTAATGGTTTTGGGTTCCTGATTAGACAAAGGATTTTTTATAATACACACATCAAAAGTGTCTAGGGATCAACATATATTTTTGCAATAACTTTTCTCCTGATTGATATTAATTAAAATTTTCTTTAAGGATTCATCAAATAAAGTGTTTTCGTTTGTCACAGTAACGATAAACCAAGTCACCTTTGCATTAATAAAGAAATTTGCCATTTTCCTAATAAAGGGATTTTTGACATTTGAACCACTAACATTAAAGTTCGAAAAAAAGACTGAAATAACAGTTTTCTTTAAAATTTTATTGGGTAACTTAAACAATTAATAATCCGTGTTTCTACCGCGAACACTAACAACACAAGAACATCGGTTTGGCATACTCAAAATGAGTTCATCCAAATCACGCTGTGGAATGGCCGCCCATGTTCGTTGCAACAACAAAAAAAGGTCTTCTTGCGACTGGATACCCTCCATATTCGGCAGAGCTCTTCTCTGTAGCATATCCCATGCATGCTCAATCGGGTTCAAGTCTGGCGACTGAGCAGGCCAGGGCAGGACATTGATGTTAGCTGCGGCGAGAGTCTGTCTTACAACTCTTGCGGTGTGCGGTCGTGCATTATCATGCATTAACTGAAATAAGGGACCGATTTGCACTTGTAGAGGAACGATGACGTCTGATACAATCGTCTCAGCATAAATTTGAGCGTTGAGGTTGCCTCTGATCCAAATCAACTCAGTTCTTCCGCCGATCCAAATACCCGCCCATACCATGATGGTTCCACCACTATAAGGATGGACTTCCTGGCAGGATTTTAATCGCTGTTGGCGTCCAGGGGTTCTCCAGTGTCGTATACGTCTTGTATCCGGTCTCATACCAAAACGAGACTCATCAGAAAAGCACACGAAACGCCATTGTTCTTCTGCCCAATTTCTGTGTTCAAGAGCCCATTGATATCGAATCCTACGATTGTGCATTGCTATAGGTGGTACCCGTAGCGGTCTTCGGGAATGAAGGTTCACTTCATGCAAGCGGTTTCTGACTGTTTGGTCGCTAATTAAGTTCCCTGAAGAGTGATGAAGCCTCACGGCTAACATCATGGCGGTTATTGTTGGAGCTCTTCGAGCTAAGATTTGAATGTATCGGTCTTGTCTCCGTGTGGTGCAGCGATACCGTCCTCCATGGCGCTCAGCCACGGTACCAGTGCTTCGGTAACGTGTCCAAAGTCGACTGATAACACTCTGACTTGTATTCAGAGCTAAAGCCACAGTACGTTGCCGGGAACCAGCTTCTATCATTCCCACGGCTCTGAGCATTTCTTCCCTGCTTAAATGACGTCGCTGCTCCATAATAACGTTGGTTTTAATCAGTAGTAGGGAAACAGTAGCACTAATAATGTCTTCAATGCGTTGTATGTTTTTATAGGGAAAATATTGACAGCTGATTTTCATCTTTTACTCGAATTTGATTCACAGTTCCTGATTCAAATTATGAAATGCACCAAAAAGGCTCCATATAAATTTATAAAATCATAAATTTATTACAAAGCCACATCTCAATCTCAAGAAATCCGCATAAAAATGCTTGATCCCTAGACACTTTTGATGTGTGTACTTAGAATCTTTGTAAGCTGATAAGAATGTTTATTGATAAATAAACATTCTTATCAGATTCTTATAAGAAATTCCTTTGTTCATTGTTTTCATGATTTATAATAAAACTACTGGTTTGATTCACATGAAATTTCGCAGGATACATTATGAATACATATACTATCGGTCAAAACCATTATTTACGGACAAACACAATAAATAAAAACACATATAATTAAAAAAGTTCAATAAATAGATAACCGCATCATTACGTAACATTATTTAGTTGAAAAAAAATATTGAACTCTTTTTTTTTTTCTGTAATATGCATTTTTATTATACATTATCTAATAAAGAAAATATTAAAGTTCTATGTTTGCGTAAGTTTTATTTAGTACTTTTTAGTTCATTAAAAGCTTGTTTTTAAAAAGATTTTTACTTATATTTTATTTTGTACTTTTTAGCATTAGGTTTTGTTTAAATATCTGTTCTATCACTAAATACCGAAGAATTAGAACGTACTTTTGAGTATATTATATTTTATACTTTATACATTTTGTTTTTTGTGTGTATCTGTTTAATAATTTATTCACTTAATCTGTTTACCATGTTCGGTAAAATTCCTCATCCTATTCATTTCCCCTAGAGAATCGTTTTTTTGCATAGTTTCTTCCCTGATAGTTTTGAGCAATCTATATGAGAGTATATCTCGATACTTTAGCAAAGAAATCTTATGGCTCCAACATCAGATACTAGACACATCTTGAGATATACCTAGGTAATACTTGCCATGACAGAACCAACGAGCTCAAACACGACACTATCTTATTTAGTTGAGGAGTTCCTTTTATATTAAATTATTTCTTTCATATTCGAGTTACCTTTTAGGGCTTGTACACAAAACTGCGAATCGGTGCGATGAGAATTCGCAACGCAGAAGCTTCGGAAGAAAATCTTAGGGATTCTTCAGGGAGCCCTCGCTGATTTTTGCGATGCGACGTCGCATCGCAGTTTTGTGTACAAGCCCTTAGTACACACTGTTTTTGTGACAAATAAATAAAGGACCATGGGCAACTTTGTATGGAGTCTGGTACCAACGCCACAGATTAATACAGATGGGACACTCCGCAGTTTAGGTATGAAGCTACAAGTACCCGGCGGGCTCGTCTCACTGTGCCTATTAGTAGGGCTGCCGCGCGCAGTTTGTCGCAAGATATTAAAAGTAATAATACTAAAATGAAGGCAGTAGTTTTTTGCATCCCATTTGGCTGCTTATACTATAATAATAAGGATCCGAACCTCAGGTTTTTCTCACTTCCAAAGGACACGAAAAGGTAAAGAAATGCACGTTTACCTTTAAGTTATTAGTAATGACCTATGAATAGCAATTAATGTAAACGTTTGGTAGGTAGTATAGGTACCAAACGTTTACATTAATTGTTATTCTTATATAAGGCACACGTATTTACGTAGTTCTTAAGTATTTATTATTATTATTATTATACTTAGGATAGTTAGGTACTTACAAGTTATGTTTACAAGGTCAGGTTCAGGCTTCGATAAGTAAAGGTAGGAAAGTACATAATTAAATAATATTTTTGTTTGGTGGTATCCGTGGTAGGTAGACCACGGACTTAGTGTAACCATAACTAAATATTATGTACTTAGTAAATTTTGTATTATGTAGACAACAGGGTATTCGTACATACTTTTTTATTTGCCCAGTTACGTAGGTACATAATTATTAATAAATAATGGAGACTAAACAAATTAAAGTACCGACGTACTTTAATTTGTTTAGTCTCCATTTACCGCAGGCGGCAGCAGCAGGTGACGTGACGCCGCCGCGACACTCTGGTGTCTAAAGTATTTTTAAGAAATCCAATCGCATTTTTATGAAGTCGCCTGCGGTCGGTTACGGATTGCGGGATTGGTGGTACATTTAAAAATATAATAGACCAAGAGCTGATACCTACTTAATTATCTAATTATTCTCTAAAAGATGACAACCCTGACGTGGTCAGAAGGTATAAGAGTTACGCGATAGAAAGAGAGGCAACTTGTAGGTGAATATAACTGTAGGTAATTAGCGTTGTGCGACCTGAATCGTACTTTATTGTGTCGTAGCAAGAATCGCTTTTTATTTAAATGATTTTGCGGAGAGTCCCATCTGTAATAATCTGTGCCAACGCTCAACAGTGATGAGAGTCATGCCATGTGAAAGCTTTTAAATTGGGGTATTATTTAATTCATTCTATGGCAGCTAAGTCGAAATCGAGCGCGAACATGGTGTTTTTGAACATAAAAAAAAAGTTAGGTTAGGTTAGGTTATGGATGAAACTCATGCCATGTGAAAGCTTTTGAGGTATCATTTAATTTATACTATGGCAACTGAATCGAAATCGAGCGCGAACATGGTGATTTTGAACATTCAAAAAAAGTTAGGTTAGGTTAGGGATGAAACTAATGCCATGTGAAAGCTTTCGGGGTATCATTTCATTTATACTACGGCAGCTGAGTGTTTTTGAACATTAATAAAAGGTAAGGTTAGGTTAGGTGGGATGAGAGGGCGGAGCGCATTCATGAGAGGGCGGAGGACATCCATGAGGATTTTCAAGGTCGCAACAAAAAAGCATATCAAGGGATGAAACTCATGCAATGTGAAAACTTTTGGGGTATCAATTAATTTAATTAAGTAAATTGTAGCGGTTACACCGCCACATACTAACTAACTACACATCAAAGACATGACGTCACACAAATCCTGCATCGCTCTATTAGAGTTTACCGCGCGAACGACTTATACAGGGTGTTAGGGTAAACACCGTTATCCTTCAAACCAGTGGTTTAGTTTCGTTTATAGAACATAAATTCAATGGAAAATCACAACTTTTTTTTTTAAAGATGTACATTTAGAATCGTCACGCAATTCCTAAGGTAGGTATTTTTGCCTGTCTTAAGCCAGGAAAAGGTTGTATTGTATTTATTCATGTGTTGTGTAGGTAGGTAGGACGGGCGGCGATCGATTACGTCACTCGGGCGGGCGCATATCCATGAATTTGCGGACGGTGTCGGACAATAACCTTTTTAATATTTGTTAAAGAAAATAACGTATTTTTTTTACTCGATTTTTTATGTTTGTATTTAAGCCAACTACCCATAGTTTGAGTGACAACGGTGTTTACCCTTCCATCCTGTATAAGAGTATCCGAAATCAACTTTCGGGCAGTTGCCCGCCAGACACCACACCCGTCTGACCGGAGGATCCTCGACCTTTTCAAATGAGGATGAGTGAACTTTACACCCTGTTCTTCATACCACAAAAAAATAAATAACAGTATTAAGGTCATTATAGAAAATGGTCGAAGCGACGCGCTTCGAAGTCTCAGTGTATATCAGTACGCAACAGTCTCAGTGCGCGGAGTTATGCCTGGACGCGGAAGGTTTATCTACTGAGCGGCCGTAGGTAATTATTTCAAGGTTTTTGCAGGTTGTGTTTGAAAATGATAACACACAAAGTATTTGTCATCGTTGCTGGCAAAGGATCGATGCTGCTGCTGCACAGAACGTCGAAGAGGAACGTAGCATCTTAGAAATACACGACGTTCAAGAACCTGAGGCTAAGAACATTCCTGTTGGAGTTAAACCACATTTTTTTTTAAACGTCGGAGCGCTTCTTTGCTGCCTTGGTAATTATTTCAAGGTCACTGCTGAGACTTATTATTATTACTTTATTATACTGTGCCTGCGCGCACAGCGCAAGCGCATGTACACAAAAAAAAACTTTACTATTTACTATGAATTTTATTTTCTAGTTTCTCAGTATTGAAAATCTTCCATAACACCATGTTCGCGCTCGATTTCGAATTTTCGACTTAGCTGTCATAGTATGAATGAAAAAGTGTTCACTTGGCATAATTATCATCACTATTGAAAGTCGCGCCCAAAATGACGCATGGGTATTGAATACATTGGAGATGTCTAACGACACCGCCGACGTCACCCCGCCCCGGGATTCCGCTTCCTCCGCACGGCACGGTGAACCTAACCTAACCAAAAAGGGTACCTACCTTACTTACGTACCTACATACCTACCTACCCTACCTACCTACCCTATCTACCTACATACCCTAACCTAACCTAAGTTTTTTTTTTTCTGGGTTGTAAAATTCTCATGGATGTTCCCCGCCCTGGGGCGGGCGAAGGGATCTGTCAGAATCCTACTGACAAAAACCACCCCATTGTTCCCTTCCCACACTTAACCTAACCTAACCTTTTTTAATGTTCCAAAACACCATGTTCGCGCTCGATTTCGACTTAGCTGCCATAGAATGAATTAAATAATACCCCAAAAGCTTTCACATGGCATGAGTTTCATCACTGTTGAGCGTTGGTACCAAAATAACGCATGGTCCTTTGTCCTTTTTTATTGCAATTCCTCCATTCGGCTCCATCATCAGTTCCTGAACACACTTGTCAATACATATCCAATGAGACGAAACACGATGGGGCTATCTGGTTTACTTGAGGAGTACCCGTGACCACCTTCCGGCTTTATCATCCAACCCTGGACACCACCTGGTATAATAGCACTTGTCAATACATATCCAATGAGACCAAACACGATGGTGCTATCTTATTTGGTTGAGGAGTGCTCGTGACTACCTTCCGAATCCATCATCAGACCCAGAACACCACCTAGTGTCAAAGCACTTTTCAATACATAACCATTGAGTCCAAACACGTTGGTGCTATCTTTTTGGGTTGAGGTTTTTCCATGGCCACCTCCCGGATTCATCATCAGACTCTGAACACCACTTAGTGTCAAATCATTTGTCAATACATAACCAATGAGTTCAAACACGATGGTGCTATTTGTTTGGTTGAGGTTTTCCCATGGCCACCTCCCAGATCCATCATCAGACCCTGAACACCACTTAGTATAAAAGCACTTGTTAATACATAACCAATGAGTCCAAACACGACGGGTCTATCTGGTTTAATTGAGGTTTTCCCATGGCCACCTTCCGGCTCCATCATCAGACCCTGAACACCACCTAGTGTCAAAGCACTTGTTACTACAAGACCAATGAGTCCAAACACGATGGTGCTATGTTATTTGATTAAGGAGTTCTTATGGCTAACTTCTGGCTCCATCATCAAACCAGTTCCATGGTGTCATTTTTTTTTAAATGTCTTGGTAGTTGTATAAGTATGCCAAGTTTCAGCTCAATCGTATGCCAGGAAGTGCTTGAAAAATGAATGACAATTGGAGTAACTAGAAACACACATGGCCACCTTCCGGCTCCATCATCAAACCCTGACCCCAGGTTTCACCGTACGTATTATTTTAAAATATTTTCACCTTCTACGTAAACGAAGTCGTGGGTTAAAGTTAGTTGTCCTCTTATCATTTAATAATGACGAAGATGTCAACAAAATCTATGGGCATAAAGCCAGTGGCGTGCACAGAGATTTCAGACAGGGTATGCACGGCTAAAATTAAAATAAAACGTACCAGTTTCAGCTTGTTTCGTTCGGTGGCCCACCGACTACCTACCCTACCCGACTCTTACGCCATTGCCTTCGCATGATGTTATATCTGAATAATAATCTTATCCGTTATACCTAGATCCAAACATTCTCTATAGCTAGATTTGTAAACCAAATGCAAGGGAAACAATACAATGTGTTGTTTGTGTACACAACCTGTTAGCCTGTGTAGGTACCTAGGTACCTAATAATAATCGTAAAACTTTTTACGAAAATAACAAGTAGCATCACCTATTTTTTTAATTCAGTCCAACCCGGGTGCAAACCTTCCCTTTGCAATCAATTGAACTTTTTTCTCAAAAGATAACGTCGAAAATACGGCAGATTTTAATTTAATGAAATACGTTTCAATGAATTAAAATCTGCAGCCAACACAGGTTTCACAGGTCTAATTTTCAATTTTTTACAATTAACTTACTAAATATTTACTTAGAAAATCAATATATTGCGCCAAGAAAAACAATCGGAACAATAGGTTAAAGAAACTTTGTAATTACGAACTAATACGAACGAATAAATATGGTTAATCCGACTAAAAAAGTTGACCCTCTACAATCAACAAATAAGAGGTGCTTTTTATGGCTTCTCAATTAGGACGGGTTGTAATGTAAGCAGTGCTTCTAAAACACAAACACGCGCTCACATTTTCACGCACACAGTCACACTTTTGCTGTGTACTACACGAGAATTCACGAGATGCGTTGTATGACAAATAAGCAACGTGTAGTAATGCTTTTGCTCACGGGGGGAGCCTGCGGCGGCGGCGGATGTTCGGCTGTTCGCCGCTTCAACTAGTTCAAAAAAAAAGTAATAGATGGCGCGAAATTAACACGGGAAGCAAAACGATATGCGATGAGATGTAGATCAATAATTCGATACCATGTTTTTTTTTTGTTATAGTTATATAACATTCTGAGGGACATGTATGTATGGGACTACAGGGTATGCAGAGCTTATTTGCATGTATGGAGTGCACGCCACTGCATAAAGCACATTTTAGGGTGTAAAATTACAATAGACCCTCTCAAAATTCCGAAATTCATTTCTCAATTACTGTAAGAGATGTCAGGCATATGGGCATACTCTACTTTACTGCAGTAAAGAGGCAAAATGTGTAAAATGCACCGGCAAACATCAGCCAACTGTACCAAATCTCCACAAGAGAAACCAAAATGCGTCCATTGCGGCTTACCCCACCCAGCCAACTACAGAGGCTGTGAAGTAGCGAAGGAGAAGCAAAGTCTTAGAGACAGACAATATGACGAGTGTTTGATCTCCAAAACGCACTTCACTAGCCAATCTTTCGTCAGATACAAGGTATATAATTCGCTGCACCCTGACAACTCCGCCAGAGGAGGTAGCACAGGTAAAAAAAAAACATGAATCATTAAGAACAGAGTAAATTTGAAGAACGAGACATTCAAGCTGCAGTGGCAGTATCTGTTAAAACCAATTTTTTCACTTTTCTATAGAAGCCGTTTACTGTCCTCCAAGGCACAAGGATAAGAAAAGAGCGCTAATTACAGTTCTTTGAACTTTAGGTGATTTCAATGCCTAGCACACGCACTGGGGATCAAGACTTACCACAACAAAGGGAGTTATGACTTTTGCAGAGAGGTTGAGAACATAGCAAAACTTTGCATGTGTGAGCGAACGAAGCGAGCTTGAAAATTTTGGCACCCCGCCTGGTAAAGTTAGGTTTTATATTGTCAGCCTCTAGCTAACGACGCTAGCAGGATCTAGGGAGCCTCATGGATCGCCGGCCTATGTGTGAGTCTAGGTAATATATTGCTATTGTAGATTATAAAGAAAGTACCTACTTACGCTTACGCGAAATAGAGTACAATATTCTATACTAGCTTTTACCCGCGGCTTCGCCCGCGTGGATGTCGCAAAATATCCCACGGGAACGTTCTACCGGGAATACATACCTAATAGCCAAGGAAAAGATCATTGACTAACTTTCAGCGGACGCAGTGGTAGGCTACTACAGCGCCCGCGTGGTCAACCATAATTATTTTATTACGCGTAATTTTGAAACTGTGATATCTCTTAAACTATTCATTTAAATGATGTGATGTAAATGCATATTTTAATCGAAATTGAATGCCCAATTTAAATAACCTATTTAATTGGATAAGGATTAATAAGATACCGGTCAAAATAGCTTCGGAAATAACAATGAAAATTTTATACAATTTTGAAAGATAAAAATGGTTATTGTGGGTCACCCTTAAAAGATAGACATATGCCATCGCGGACTTTTTTGTTGCAATTTTTAAGATATACAATACTCTAGAACATAAAGGGGTTAGAAGATTTTTGTATGGAGGGTGGCCCTAACAAGATGCCGCCATTTTGTTTTTTTTTCAGAATCGCGGTGAAAATCGAAAGTTATATATTTAGATAGAGGACACTTATACAAACAAAAAATGTCTTATGACATAATATCCTAAAGCGTCAGGTTTCGGAGTTATACACTGAAATATAAGTCGAAAATTGAAACCTGAAACAAGATTTTTTTTGTTTTTTTTCCCTTCAGGAAAGTATATTGAACTATGAAAACATAATTGCATCATGTATAGGTAATATTTTAGTTAAGAGCGAAAGAGACAAAAATATATGTATACCCTCCGCTGAATGAGGACTTGTGTTACATGGTATTTGTCTTATATGGTGCATGGCATGGGCACGACACCCGAGAAAATCCTATTCAGCCTCCCGCTGCCTTCTTGGATGATATTATTTATACCGAATATGATTAAAAAATCTTATGTCTTATCCCACTAGGTGTAGTCAATTAATTAATGTGTAAATAATTTAATCAACATGAAGTAACTACAACATAAATAAATAAATTCGTTATAATAATTGTTTTATTTATCTTTGAATATCTCAGAAACGTGACGCTTTATGATATTATGTTATAGAAGTTTTATGTTTGTATAAGTGTCCCCTATTCAAATATATGACATTTATTGTGCACCTCGATTTTGTAAAAATATCAAAATGGTGGCTGATTTTAGGGCCAAAATCTTCAAACCCCTTTGATTTATCTCTCACGACTTACGCAGCGCACGCCAGTAAAGCTCCCAGTCGGCATGATTTTTTCCGAAATCTTCAACATTAATCGTCATATTTCAGCCAATTTACACAAAACCTTAATGAATTATACACTAAAACCTTCCACATGAATCACTCCGTCCAATGGTGAAAACCGTTTGAAAATCCGTTCGGTAGTTTTTGAGTTTATCGCGTTCAGACAGACAGACAGACAGACAGACAGACAGACAGACGCGGCGGGCGACTTTGTTTTATAATATGTAAGGATTAGAGTACCACTGGCCATTCTATACCCTCTGGTTATTTTATTCGTTATACTGGAGGATGGAACTTATGTAGAAACCGATACCTACGAATCGCCGACTCGGTCGCAACGGCCAACTAGCCGACCTAGTGACCGATTCTTATCGGTGTTTATAGTTTACCTGGTCGCTCCGACCATTGGTCGTGGTCGTGGCTGTCTAGTACGTGAGATCCCTTAGGATCGGGCCACACCTGCCGAACGTTCCGCGGTGGAACGTTCGGTTGAATATGCTCCTAAAGTTTTTCAAGTTACCTATGACACATCAGCCGAACGTTACGTCGCGTTCATGAGCAAGCGTCACATGACGCGACGAAACGTTCCGCGCCGAACGTTCCGCAGGTGTGCCGCTACACTTAAACGTTGACGTGTAAATGATGATCAATAATACTGGCCAATGGTCATTTTAGGAAACACAACCATTTCATGAAATGGTCATTTCTAAGATCTGGCTCCAACATATTTTATACGAATCAATGTCACAAAAGAGCCTTCCACTATGATTTAAATAAATAAAGTCTTACCTAGTTCTGATTTTAATTCAGAAGATGTTATTTTCACGTTTTTCTTATTGTGTAAAATAAAGACATCTCTGGTTGTGCTTGCAGCGCTTTCAACCGCTTCAGCTTGTCTTATCTGTTGATGTGAAAAGCGATGAGTTTATGAGAGATTCTTTGGTAGCCCGCGAAATTCAAACTATCTCATATTAGGATTTTTGGAATATGCAGACCTGTGTTAGGTCGCTCGTAACATTCGTTCCCATAATATTATTATGGTATTCCCAAAATGTAACAAATTCTCAATATGAGAAGTACAGTCACGAACATAAATATACTACTATAAACAGTTTGGCAAGAATAAAGCTGATTTCATGATACATTTATAAATACCTATTTAACAAGTTAAACTTAAAAAACGTAGAAAGTCACATGCTCGGATTTAAACCCACAACCTCGTGCGGCGACGAACCACTGGGCCATCACGACAACGACACGTTCAGTGCCGGGAGCCCTCCTGGAGGGTTTACCTAGTCGCACATGGGACGCCGGGAGCCCTCGTGGAGGGCTCATTTTAAATGTAGGTTTTTCTTAGCGAAAACAGCATTATAAACCGTGAAAACAAAATCTGATGTATATTTTATATACAAGAATTTCAATATTTTCAAATTTTTTGGTCTCGGTTACAAAAAATATTCACTAAAAATGTAAAAGGTTTTAACTGTTTATAGCGACAAGACCCCCAGAAAACACTACTTCACTTAGTTTTACAGTGTTTTATAACACGGTTTTAAACCTAATGCCGTTGACCGTCCGCGATGGTTAACTTTAGCGCAAACGTAATGCCGGGAACCCTCTCGGAGGGTCCACTTACAATATGTATGGCGGCATGGCGTATTAGCTCGACGAAAATGGGTGGAGTCGAAAGTGTTAAGTAACATATAAGTAGCATATTTTCAGGAAATTATCATGTTATCGGAACGAAGGGCTCGTAAGAAAATTTTAATTTTACGCGCATCTGTTTCTATTATTTAGTAAAACAACCGCATTTTCTTTACGTGAAATGAGTTAAACGCAAGTGTAAACCCAGGTTTGGGTTATGGTTTTAGAAATTTTAATTTATTACCTATTGTCTCAGACCAATAAAAAAGTATAGACGGAGCCGTCGTAAACATTCGCGACGAAAAAAGTGAGGACTAGTTTCGGCTATGTGCGCGTAACTCGGTGTAAGATATCGTAGATTTGCGCATGTGTGCTAGAGAAAAATGTTGCAAGCGTAATTGTGCTGAGACTCCCCAGTGTGAGAGATACTTTGTTGAAAAGTTTTGTTATTAGGTAGTATTGTGTTTATTTGTCTTGGTTGTATAAAATGAAACGTAATTTATATTTTAGTAAGAGTAAGTAATTTATTGACATAGAAAGAATAATAAAATTACTAATTTAACAAAACACACAAAACTTACATTAAAACTAGCAACTTGCCCGCGACTTCGGCCGCGTGAATTTCGACTAACCTCTAAAAAAATTTACACACATTTTCGAAAATTCCTTTCAAAGGGAAAGGCCCCTTTGAAAGGTAGTTTTCGAAAATTAATGTTTACGGTCTTTATCATTTATTTCGATAAATAAGTATTCGTGCTACAAGTATTAAACCGCGTAATACAAATCTTATGTTTTTTGCAACCACCTTTAGTGTTGTATACAATTTCTTCAAAATGTAATGAACAAACAACGCTAAATTTTGAAGGGAGCCAGTAAACATCATTTCTATTGTCCCGTAAAGCTTTAATCTACTTTTCTTTTCACGTTATATCAGCTGGGAACCTAAAAAATATTATATCAAACATAACTATTATTTGAATATATTTTATAATTACTTACGTACGTATCATACAACATGCCTAATATACTCGAAAACTAAATATGCAATAATAACATTAATAAAAACGCACTTGGTTGTACTTGCAACGTGTGCGTACAACAATCACAACTTCCCTTACTTTTGGGGAAATGATAATGTTCTTAACTTGCAACACTGACACAATGCCGTCATGATTTCGTGTTCCGACAAATTAAGTCAAATATTTTGCGATTATGTTTAAAATATGCATAAAATCGGTTACCTTATTATGAAAAGTAATCCCAGAAGACTTTTTTTGAAAGCATGAGTTGTTTTCGCAGCAGTTTATAGACACAGGATGGCATAATTCGCAATTATTATTTAACCAAAAGTACGTCACGCGCTCTCACTCACTCGCGGCAGACTACCGAGCTGCCGTCATCATATGGCCGAATCGTCTTCATATTGCGTGCCTCACTTTTTTGAGCGCAATGTTCCGTCTATACTTTTTTATTGGTCTGAGCCTATTGTTTTAATTTAAGTAAAAAAACAAATATTTATGCTCGAATCGTCACTTTTTGATGTTTTTCTTCATCTCTCATCTACCTTCAGGTGACTTGTGAACCGTCGTCGTCGGCGTCGCGCGTCATGGCCAGAGGGGTTTTGAGCAAGCATCATATGCAGGGCGAAAAATTGATAGCTGAGTAGGTGGTGCGTAGAGAATACAATGCCGAGCATGTTTTTCAATCCCGGGATTACGGGATTTTTGATGCGTAATCCCGGGATCCCGGGACTATCCCGGGATTAGACTACGTGGTATCTAATTGGCCTCAAAGGAAAAAAAAACTTAGTAATTTCTTAAAAAATTTGTTTACACATAGTGTGATTTGTGTTGTGCAAGAATAGAAAAAAGACAAAACAAAAAAACTATACTTTTGTAAGAAATAAAAAAGACATCATCATTCTCCTGCCCTTATCCCAATTTATTTGGGGTCGGCGCAACATGTCCCTTTCTTCCATACTTCTCTATTAATCTTTCACACAGTTCATCCATCGTTTCTTTGGTCTTCCTCTACTCTTATAGCCATCGACATTCATACTAGTCGTGGGTCGTTGTCGAATTTTTCGCGGACGAAACGCAACCGTTTTCGAGACGACGAAAACGGTTGCAAGAAACGGTCGTCGTTGCAACTGGTTTGAAGACGAAGAATAATTGCGTTGCCGTCTTTTCGACGTTCTCGTCGGTGTCGTCTTTTCGACGTTCCCGACGTTCTCGTCGAGTGAAATAGTTGCAGTTTCTTAGTTTGCGTGGATGTTACTAACATCCACGCGACGAGACGTTCATATCGGCTCGAATTCCAAGAAATAGCATTATCGACTGTATGTAAAAAGTGAACTTTATATCAGTGATATAAAGTTCACTTTTTATTGTAAGGACTGTTTTGCAAACAAACGGAACGAGACGCATTGACAACTGGTAATATATTATCGACTCTATATCATTGGTATAAAGTTCACTTTTTATTGCAAGGACTGTTTTGTAAACGACGACGACGAACGACGAGTGACTCGTCGTCCGTCCGTCTACTACTTGTCGCGTTCCGTTCGGTCGTTCGAAGACGACGACTCGTCTACTCGTGTTGTTCCGTTCGTTGAATCATTTATCATTGCGTTCTCGACTGTATTTTCAAAGACGTAAAATAAAGTATCGCACTGAATAATTCGAAGACTGGTTTGTGCAACGAAGACTGTTTGAACCCAGTGTGGCTACCATGAGTTTCATTTAACCTTCTCGATCAAACGCATCGACCGCGTTTGGCGCTCCGATTGGCAGCCGGCCGGCCTTCACCGGTGAAGGGCCAATCGGAACGCCGAACGCGCTCGATGCGTTTGATCGAGAAGGTTAAATGAAACTCATGGTAGCCACACAGGACGTAAAACGGTTCCATCGTCGCAGAACATAAAACGGTCTTTGGAAACGGTTCGTCGTCGATAGTTAAAAATTCGGCGCGGGACGCGCCGCTCGAGATATATACCCATGTCTACCGTGCCCATGCGCTCGTGACCCCACTGACCCCCCCTAGCAGCCCACACCAAATAGTTATTTGTGTTACATGGGGACAAAGTAATATTTTGTTCTTCCAGGGCGTTATTTTGAATTCAGAGCTAAGCGAAGGATTCTAAAGTAGAATCCTGAGGTTAGCGAGGAATTCAATATACGCCGCCCGAGAACAAAATATTTTGTCCCCGAGTGATATACACTATTTTTCATCACTACATATTATGAGAAAAATAAAAAGCTACTTACTCGATTTTTTTTTCCATTAAAACTTCACGCGAGCGCCTCCAACCTAACTATACAAATCCGTACGCTATCAAAAGCATGGAGTGGACCAATCAGAAGAGAGAAACCCCTTCTTCCCCCATCAAACTGAATAACTTCTACTATGGGACCAACATTGAAATTGCGAAAAATAAATCAGCTGTTCCATAGTAAAGTTTAATACCTACTGCTCTAAATGTATGGGACTGTGTTTTTTTTTTTCGTGATTTCTATTTTGGTCCCGTGGTAAAAGTTATACAGTTTCATGGTCTAAAGCACCTCTTAAAGTTTCTAAAGTTAATTTTTTAACACATTATTTCTAAAAGGTGGAGACGACAATACAACAAAAAATTAAACGGCGTGTTCATAATGACGTTTCCATTCTGTATACAAAAAATTCAATTGAATATATTCAATAGTTTAGTCATTATAGCTCGGCAAAATCCATAGTCGGCTCGGGCTATTCCGTTTATCCAACCCAAAAATCCACCCTAAGGTGGATATTCGGAAATGTATGCCCGGCAATTCACCCAAGGCCTAGTTGGATAAACGGATTCAGATTCAGATTCAGATTCAGATTCATTTATTGTAAAACATAGGTACATTATAAGTTCTTAATAGGTAACAGAGGGCGCTATGTTTTGCCTCTAGGGCGTACAAAAGTAGTGATGCATGCAATATAATTAAAAAAGAAATTAATACCTAAAGACATAATGAACCACAAATATTTTCAATCATACTAAACAATGTCGAATAAAAATAAAAATAAAAAATAAAAAATGTCCACAGTTAATAAAAAGTTATTAAAATGAAAATTGTCAGCACTTAATTATTTAAAGAATGTTAAAGAAATTGAATGATGTCATAAATTAAAATTGAATGTCAATAAGGAAGATCAATAATTAATTGTTACTTAAGAAATGTCAGAAATTTTATAACAGCATGTCATTCAAATATTCAGTGATCGAATAATAACATTTGTCTATTAATAAATTCTTTAATTTTCTTTTAAAGTTGTGCAAATTTTCATTCTTAATGCTATCAGGAATTTTATTGTATATAGCCGGAATTTATAGGCTTAGGGTGGATCTGGCATACATTAATTTAATTTGTTTGAAAAACTCATTTTTTTATTTCGAAGCTAGGATCTATTTGACAGTCCCAAAATACTCTTATGCATTAGTAGTGCCAGTATTTTAATTTTTTGTTGTATGGTAGTCTCCACATTGTATAAAAAAATGAATCCCTATTTCCTTGGTCACGGCATCATGCGTGAACGGCTGGACCAATTTCGTTAATTCTTTTTTTGTTGTATTTGTCATACTATGGAGATGGTTCTTAGGATAGGTAGGTAGGTATGCAAGTAGGTAGATATGTATGTTGGTAAAGTAGGTATGTAGGTAGGGTAGGTAGGTAAGTAGGTATTACCTACCTACTAATACATACATACAGAGCTGGGCAAAATACATGCTTTGATTTAATTAAAATACAAATTACAAAATATTTTTAAGTCGTGTATTTGAAATATAAAATACAAAATACAGTATTTTGACTATTTTTATTTAAAATACAAAATACAAATTACAAAATACAGTCTGGTGTTAGGTTAGGTATATAAATAGAATAGAACTAATCCAGCCCAGCCTAAGGCAAAGGGAATATATTCTTACCATCATATTTTACAAAATGGCGACCGCTAAATATGTCACAGCATTCACAGGATTCACTCCATCGCCGAATGAAAATTACAATTGACAAGTTATGTAATTGATAATTCGACGTATGTACCTGCAGTACAGACTACAGTACAGTTTAAGTGCAGTGTTGCCAACTTTAAAGATTGACATATTTAGCGGTCGCCATTTTGCTTACGAAAGCTATCGAGGGCTATTTTCTGCAGATCGCACCCATTCATAAGATCGCTAAATGTATTTATGTTCAAATGTATTTTAGAGCCATAAGTATTTGAAATACTAACTACAAAATACCTCAGCGTCAGGTATTTGAAATACTAATTACAAATTACATTTATAAGAAGTAATTGAATTACAAATACCAATTACGTATTTGTATTTCAATTACAAGTAATTCAAATACTACCCAACCCTGCATACATACCTAATACCTACCTAGGTATGTATGTCTACCTACCTACCCTACCTACTTAGGTAAGTAGGTAGGGTAGGTAGGTAGGTAGTTATGGTAGGTAGGTGCGCCGTAGATAAGTTACCCGTGCGAAGCCGGGGCGAGCAGCTAGTTTTAAATAATTCTAAGTTCTAAGTAATTCTAAAAATTCTAATTTTGCTACTTAACTTTAATCATTTCTTTCAAGTGTTTGATATTTTCAAAGGGGTTTGAAGATTTTGGCCCTAAAATCACCCACCATTTTGATTTTTTTTCAAAATCGAGGTGCTTAATAAATGTCATATATTTGGATGGGGACACTTATACAAACACTAGCTTTTTCACGCGGCTTCGCTCGCGTGGATGTCGGACCAAGGAAACGTACTACTGGGATAAAAAGTATCCTTTGTTCAGGTTATAAACTATCTGTCGCCTAATACAAATACTATTAGTAGCATAACGTATTGAACTAATAATTGAAGCTATCGTGAATTTATGAAACCCTCGTACTTTTTGTTAGGTAACTGTTCAGAAATTGTGCACGATGACTATTGATAGAAATTGATGAATTGATAGAAATTGAGAAGAATTGTAGAGGAGCTTGAGACTAAGTAATAACAGCCGCACGGGTCGACCCATCAGGTTAAGCTACGGTTGCCGAGGTTGGTCTGTGGATGGGTGACCATCTTGACATACCGAGACTCCTCCGTGGCTTGGAAAGCACGTTAAGCCGTTGGTCCCGCTGCCATTCATGGATCTTTGACAGTTGTTACGGGTCGTCAGAAGCCCAAAAGTCTGACAACCAGTCTTACCAAGGGGTATCGTATTACCCAGTAACTGGGTTGTGGAGGTCAGATAGGCAGTCGCTCCATGTAAAATAATGGTATTCAGCTGCATCCGGTTACACAGTAAGCCGACCCTAACATAATTGGGAAAAGGCTAGGCAGATTGATTGTTTAATAATTGAAATACTGCCTATATCGTGAATTCATGAAAGCCTTGTACTTTTTGTTAGGTCAGGTCAGGTACTGCTCAGAAATTGTGCACGTGTCATGAACAGAATACCGTCTTGAACTTCGATTGCAGCGTCACCTATCGGGCCCAATAATTGGGCCCGATAGGTGACGCTGCAATCGAAGTTTGTTTGGAATTTGCTATTCACAATTATTGTGAATAGCAAATTCCAAAAAATAGATGTTGTTGCGTGTATCTTGATATAGGTCGTTGCCGCAGCCGCCATCTTGGATTTACATTTAGACCTCCCTTTCGGCTTAAGCACATTAGAAAACTATAAAAACGACACCCATGACGATATATTTGAAAATGTTCACAGCCGCCATCTTGGATTTACTTTTTGACGTCACTATCGGCTTTAGCACCCTTGAACAACCTTGACTACGAAAACGACACCAATGACAAAAAATTAAAAAAAAAATTGCAGCCGCCATCTTGGATTTACATTTTGACCTCACTATCGGTTTTAGCACCCTTGAAAACTACGGAAATGACACCAATGACGAAAAAAAAAAAAAAATTGCAGCCGCCATCTTGGATTTACATTTTGACCTCACTATTGGCTTTAGCACTATCTAAAACTACGAAAACGACACCCATGACGAAAAATGAGTAAATCGCAGTCGCCATTAAAATACTTTAACCCTTACCCCGTTAGGGGTTGTTTCCGAAAAACCTTGATACGCGTTATTCTTTATTTTCGGTTTTAAGTATAAATACTGAGTTTCGAGTTATTCGGACCTTGCGTAAAAATTTTTACATACAAACTTTGACACCCCCAATTTTCGTTTAGGGGGTAGCTTAGAAAAATTTAAAATTACAGACTTTATGATTTACTTAGATAAGTATTCGTGCCAAGTTTCAAGTCTATTAACTCAAGGAATAAGATTTTGCATACAATCGAAATCCCCCCTTTTCACCCCCTTAAAAGTCGAATTTCCAAAAACCCTTTCTTAGCGGATGCCTACGTTATAACATCTACCTGCATGCCAAATTTCAGCCCGATCCGTCTAGTGGTTTGAGCTGTGCGTTGATAGATCACTATGTCAGTCAGTCACCTTGGAGTGGGTAACTTATCCACGGCGCACCTACCAACCCTAACTACCTACCTACCTACCCTACCTACTTACCTAAGTAGGTAGGGTAGGTAGGTAGGTAGGTAGGTAGACATACATACCTAGGTAGGTATTAGGTATGTATGTATTAGTAGGTAGGTAATACCTACTTACCTACCTACCCTACCTACATACCTACTTTACCAACATACATATCTACCTACTTGCATACCTACCTACCTATCCTAAGAACCATCTCCTTACTATGACAAACACAACAAAAAAAGAATTAACGAAATTGGTCCAGCCGTTCACGCATGATGCCGTGACCAAGGAAATAGGGATTCATTTTTATATGTATATACGTATACGAGTATAATGTGTTAAAAAATTAACTTTAGAAACTTTAAGAGGTGCTTTAGACCATGAAACTGTATAACTTTTACCACGGGACCAATATAGAAATCACGAGAAAAAAAACACAGCTGTCCCATACATTTATACAGTAGGTATTAAACTTTACTATGGAACAGCTGATTTATTTTTCGCAATTTCAATGTTGGTCCCATAGTAGAAGTTATTCAGTTTGATGGTCTAAAGCACCTCTGAAAGTTTTTAAAAACTACACACATCAAAAGTGTCTAGGGATCAAGCATTTTTATGCGGATTTCTTGAGATTGAGATGTGGCTTTGTAATAAATTTATGATTTTATAAATTTATATGGATCCTTTTTGGTGCATTTCATAATTTGAATCAGGAACTGTGAATCAAATTCGAGTAAAAGATGAAAATCAGCTGTCAATATTTTCCCTATAAAAACATACAACGCATTGAAGACATTATTAGTGCTACTGTTTCCCTACTACTGATTAAAACCAACGTTATTATGGAGCAGCGACGTCATTTAAGCAGGGAAGAAATGCTCAGAGCCGTGGGAATGATAGAAGCTGGTTCCCGGCAACGTACTGTGGCTTTAGCTCTGAATACAAGTCAGAGTGTTATCAGTCGACTTTGGACACGTTACCGAAGCACTGGTACCGTGGCTGAGCGCCATGGAGGACGGTATCGCTGCACCACACGGAGACAAGACCGATACATTCAAATCTTAGCTCGAAGAGCTCCAACAATAACCGCCATGATGTTAGCCGTGAGGCTTCATCACTCTTCAGGGAACTTAATTAGCGACCAAACAGTCAGAAACCGCTTGCATGAAGTGAACCTTCATTCCCGAAGACCGCTACGGGTACCACCTATAGCAATGCACAATCGTAGGATTCGATATCAATGGGCTCTTGAACACAGAAATTGGGCAGAAGAACAATGGCGTTTCGTGTGCTTTTCTGATGAGTCTCGTTTTGGTATGAGACCGGATACAAGACGTATACGACACTGGAGAACCCCTGGACGCCAACAGCGATTAAAATCCTGCCAGGAAGTCCATCCTTATAGTGGTGGAACCATCATGGTATGGGCGGGTATTTGGATCGGCGGAAGAACTGAGTTGATTTGGATCAGAGGCAACCTCAACGCTCAAATTTATGCTGAGACGATTGTATCAGACGTCATCGTTCCTCTACAAGTGCAAATCGGTCCCTTATTTCAGTTAATGCATGATAATGCACGACCGCACACCGCAAGAGTTGTAAGACAGACTCTCGCCGCAGCTAACATCAATGTCCTGCCCTGGCCTGCTCAGTCGCCAGACTTGAACCCGATTGAGCATGCATGGGATATGCTACAGAGAAGAGCTCTGCCGAATATGGAGGGTATCCAGTCGCAAGAAGACCTTTTTTTGTTGTTGCAACGAACATGGGCGGCCATTCCACAGCGTGATTTGTATGAACTCATTTTGAGTATGCCAAACCGATGTTCTTGTGTTGTTAGTGTTCGCGGTAGAAACACGGATTATTAATTGTTTAAGTTACCCAATAAAATTTTAAAGAAAACTGTTATTTCAGTCTTTTTTTCGAACTTTAATGTTAGTGGTTCAAATGTCAAAAATCCCTTTATTAGGAAAATGGCAAATTTCTTTATTAATGCAAAGGTGACTTGGTTTATCGTTACTGTGACAAACGAAAACACTTTATTTGATGAATCCTTAAAGAAAATTTTAATTAATATCAATCAGGAGAAAAGTTATTGCAAAAATATATGTTGATCCCTAGACACTTTTGATGTGTGTATATTTCAAAAATTTGTTTCCAAAGTATTTTCACCAAAAATTTACAGGACTTCAAAAATTAATTTACTGTACCTTTCAAAGTTTTCCCTTCATCATATTATTATTATTAATAGCCAGCAGATGAAGGCATCCTACTTCGTAGCAAGTTCATTTTATGAAGCGTTGTGGAGTGAAAGAGGATGGATATTTAAAGTGTAATTAAATTTTCGTCCTGTATATGGTTGCTCAAAAACCCTCTGGGTTTCCCCTACCATCAGCTTGTTTGCTATTAAATGTGTTAATAACGAATGTATGTACTAACATCCTCTGAGCTTGGCCTATGAAAATAGACCACCAAACCCTTCTTTAGTTCCATAAGTTTCTGGAACTCTTGCCACTCCTTGTAGCATGGACATAGCTGCTGTTCACTGCACGCAAGACAATTTGTTTTAATCATGTAGGTATAGTATATTTAGCACAATCATCACTTTAAATAAACTCTTAATAACTTACCCTCCGAATACCTTCATAATGAGATTAAATTCAACGGGTAATATAAAATCGAAGTGCGAAGAATGCAACAATGAAAAAATGGTTTGGTTTTTTTGTCAGTTTGACAACGCTTTTGCACATTGCCACATTGCACAGATCGGCACAGATACTGCCTCCCAAAGAGTATAATAATAGAAATATTTATCTATGAATGCTGCTTCGTTCTTTCAGTACTTAGAGTACCTATGTAACACTGGAGAAGCCTTAGTGCTTATGTACACGGCACCGCTGCCATAGATAATACAGACCGCTGCCGCGCTGCAGCTGAGCAGCCACCGCGCTGCCACCGCACCTCCACCGCGCCGCCACCACACCGCTAGTATTACTTAAGGGGGATGCGCCAAGGTAACCCGCAAAATACAAATTTTCTTACGCTTTTGCAATTTGCAGGTCAGTGTCAGGTTGTATCTTGATTAAAATATGATTTGCGACCGTAAAAAATATGGCTTTCATATCATAATATCATAATCAGCCTATTAATGTTCCCACTACTGGGACGCAGGCCTCCTCTCTGTGAGAGGGAGTGGGCTGTAATGGTAATCTACCACGTGGGCCCAGTGCGGGTTGGTAGTAGATGTCACATCATCACATGTCTTCGAACTTTTGGTTCTAAGACATTCCAGTTTCCTCACGATGTTTTCCTTCACCGTTTTTTAACACCCGACGGAAAACGAACGGGTGTTATTGAGGGCAGGGGTGATGAATCGCGAAAAAAAATCTGCTGTTCCCTACCTACGTTTTGACGAGTTATGCGAACATAAATGCATGGAACGGCTGATTTTAATTTGCGCTATTTCAGGTTTGGTCCCATAGTAAAAGTTGTTCATAATGATGAGTAAAGTCATGTGTTGTTTGCGCACTGGTAATTTTTTTTTTTACTGTATACATATAGACTCGGACTGAATTCTGACACATGCACATACGTTAGTGACGCTAATGATAACTGTCGCAGGTGGCTTGACCACTGTGTGGTCACTCAGGCTGCTTGTCAAACTATTGTTGATGTTAAGATCGTGTGTGATGTTTTCTGGTCAGACCACATACCCTTGGAACTGACATGCAACTTTAAAGTATTGTAGCCAAAACTAGCTGCAAGGGAGCCCGCAGACATACATTTTAGTCGGTGGCCGACTATCGGCCGACTAAGTTGCGTACTTCTACAATTTAATCGTCCAACTGTTTTAATTGTTTGTCAGCCGCAGACTTATTCGATTTAGTCGGTGACAGTGTGACTAGCGAGGTGCGTGTGCGTGAAAATGCGAAAAAAAACGCTCTAATTAAGTACTTTATTAATAAAAAGAAGACGAAACCAAAAATAGTATATTATGCAACTAATGAATAAAGGACGGATTTAAAGCGAGGGCCATAGATGAATCACGATCAAGTGAAGGATTCTAACGACTGAATCACGACCGTAGGGTGCTTGTGATTCATGATGATTGAATCACGAGCGCAGCGAGTGATTCAAGTGTTAGAATCCTGAGCGACGCGAGTGATTCATGGCCCTCGATATAAATCCGTTTTATTCAAGCGTTGCATACTATACTTTATACCATGACTACGAGAAAAATAAAGATTTAAGCGAAAATAGACATTTAATAAAAGGTTAACACGTTCAGTGTCGGGAGCCCTCCTGGAGGGTTCACCTACTTGGATATGGGATGTCGGGAGCCCTCACGGAGGGCTCATTTAAAATGTAGACATTCAGTGTCGGGAGCCCTCCTGGAGGGTTCACCTACATGGATATGGGATGTCGGGAGCCCTCGCGGAGGGCTCATTTTAAATGTAGACATTCAGGGTCGGGAGCCCTCCTAGAGGGTTCACCTACTTGGATATGGGATGTCAGAAGCCCTCGCGGAGGGCTCATTTTAAATGTAGACATTCAGTGTCGGGAGCCCTCCTGGAGGGTTCACCTACTTGGATATGGGATGTCGAGAGCCCTCACGGAGGGCTCATTTTAAATGTAGACGTTCAGTGTCGGGAGCCCTCCTGGAGAGTACATCTACTTGGATATGGGATGTCGGGAGCCCTCGCGGACGGCTCATTTTAAATGTAGACGTTCAGTGTCGGGAGCCCTCCTGGAGGGTTCACCTACTTGGGTATGGGATGCCGGGAGCCCTCGAGGACGTTGGAAGTGAAACCTCCCGGAGGTTTCACTTCCAACTACGAATAATAAAAGTCATAGACTTTTATGGCGGAATGATGAGTTATGAGTTCTATGAAAATGGGTGGAGTCGAAAGTGTTAAGGAGGTTGGATAGCATTGAGATACGAGGTCGAATACATTGGTGTGTTCTAAATTCAAACACCAAAATAGTGATTAAAAGAGCTTTTTATTCACTGTTTTCAGTGAATAAAATAAGCTTTTTAGAGGGGGAATGGTATAAAGCAAATTTTGGGTGCATCCTATATTAAGTGACAGAATAGAATAGGGGAAACACCATACCTTGCGTTCTAAACTCAGATGTAACCCAGAAAAAATTGTTTCATACTATAGAATGAGTATTTCGTCTTTTGATGACCTCGTATACCTAATCAGGCCAGCGATAATCAAACAGGATACAACTTTCCGACTCGCTATCACCGTTGAAGAGAGGCTTGGATAACCTCTCTGGCAAGTACCTGCTAGCAGCGGTTCTCAAACTTTTTTGGTGACGGAACCCTTTTGGAAAACGAAATATTCGACGGAGCCCTGAAATAATCGAGTCTTAATTGTACCCTAATTGCGTCATAATACACGATTAAACAGAATCTGAATCGTTTTGACACAGATTGGTAATCCATTGCTTCAAAAGTTCGAAAAAAATTTTGCCTAACAACGTAAATAAAGCGTCGTGCAGCCTAGCGCGACGCGACTCGAACAATACAATTTCTAAACATATAAAAAGGAAAATATGGGGGCCAATATTTACATAATTTCTATGAAAATCACGCGCACGCGTCTGGTCACCTTGCATCTTGCCTTGCGACTGTGTGACCAACAAAGTTGGATAGTCGGCGAGCCGGTTATTGGTGACTCGCCCGAATAAACTGGTACGAATCCGGACGAATCGACCATTTTAATAAAAAATAGTTTTTCTTGAGGCGATTCGTACGAATTTTGATCGTGTGGACGAACCGACAACTCCAGCAATACGTAGTTGTAAAGTACACTGGTGCACAGAAATGGTTAGGGTAAAATATAATATATTGAAATAAACAAGATGAAAAATTAATAAATTATTATTCAGATTAAAGGTAGCATAATTAACTAGAAACTGAAAATAATACAGGATGGCGATTTATTCACCTGCATGCACCTGCACAAGGGGGCCATTCTACCCGTCATACTGAACAACTTTCGCTATGAAATTCATAACAGACTAGACAAAAAAAAACCCTCGAAATAATCCTGTTGTTTAAGAATTTGTAATTATTTTCCCCGAGTCGCATATAAGTTTCATATAGCGAAAGTTGTTTTGTATGACTTGTAGAATCACCCAGGGTTGATATTATTTTAATCACCAAGTCAGTTTCTTTTTATCGTTGATTTAAATTAGTTCCTTTTTTAACGCAAAAAAATCAACCAAAAAGTGTCAAAGCCTCAAAGGGCTTTTCTGACATAAACTACGGCGCACACATAAGTACAATGCTATATTATCTACACATTTCGGGTATTCCCCGAAATGTAAGCAAGCAACTTGATCTATTTCCGCTCGGTCATTCGTGATTGATTAGTGAAAAAGTGAATACAACAAAATGTGCTGTGGTAGGTAACCAGTAAGAACATACACAACCAAACATGTTAAGTGACTGTGACTGCAGCAACACCCAAACGGTTAATGTCAATTTTAAGTTGTTGATGTCCTTATTTATTCATTGTTGATTTTTTGTTTGAATGAGACTAATATTGAAAATTTTAGAAGAACTGCAATGTTGATTTTTATTTTACTTTATAATTAATATAAACAAGGGATGTTTTTTAAATAATAATAATAATAAATAAATTTAATAAATCTGACTTAAATCAAATAAATCTGATTTAAAGAAAATAAATTCGATTATTTTGAATTTATTGAAAAAGTCATGATTTTTATATACCCTGGAATCACCCCCTTGATGGATGACTGATTAAAATCATCTCAACCCTGAGTGATTCTACATGTCATACTAAACAACTTTCGCAAAGAAACTTATATCCGACTGGGGGAAAATAATTACAAATTCCTATACTACAGGACTATTTCGACGCATTTTTTTTTTACGGGTCGTTTATAAATTTCATAGCGAATGTTTTTCAGTATGACAGGTAGAATGGCCCCCTTGACGGATGCAAGTGAATAAATCGACACCCTGTGTTATTTTCACAGTTTCAGGTTAATGAATGCTTTTAATCTGAATAATAATTCATTATTATTATTTATTATTTCAATATTATTATATTTTACCCTAACCACTTCTGTGCACTAGTGTACTTTACTACTAAGTATTGCGGGTCGGTATCAGAATGACTGGATCGCAAATTGACTACGTCGCTCTTAGTCCAAATCTCAAAATGTCTAATTCTCAAAATACCTAAGTCGCAAAATGACTACATCGCTTTTAGTCCACATATCACAATGTCTAAATCTCAAAATACCTAAGTCGCAAAATGACTACATCGCAAAAAGTCCGAACAGTTGTGTAGGTGCCTATACATTGATCTCTTTGGTTCTTAATGTTGGATGATTTCATGCCTGGCCACTTGGAAATATTCATGACAGGAAATAAAACAATTGAAGTATCTGTAATTCGTGCAAACGTGTCTTTGATCACAATGTCTAGCAATGAAATTATATTTATTTCAAATAATAAAAATAGACCGGCTGTTTTATCCAACGGTTACCGTTATAATTGGGTAAAAGACAATTTATCGAAAAATTCATTTTGGCGATGTGCAAATAGAAAAGAGTGCTGTGCGTCCATTACTGTGAATGCTAACAAAACCGCAATAATACGAGAAAGCATTCATAGTTGTTTGCCAAATGCTGGAAAACAAAAAAGGGACATCGTTATCAACGCCGCAAAAGACAAAGTATGCCAAAGCATGGCGTCAGTGAAGAAACTTTACGAAAAAACTGTGCTTAAATACGTTAAAGAAGAAGATGATGAGAAGATGTCTTCTTTTGAATCTGTGAGGGATACGTTACATAGAACACGGAAAAGGTTCCTGGAAGTAAACACTACCGAAGTTTCTAAATCTACTGATGTAGAAATTCCTAACATTATCAAGCATAATTTTTTGGTCAGCGAATATGAGTTGGATTCTCATAACAAGATGTTTTTATTTGCCTCTAAAATATGCAAAAACTTTGCACAGTTACAGAGCTCTCTTAATAAAACTTTTTTCGGCGATGGAACATTTAAGCCGGTACCTACTCAATTCTACCAGCTTTATTCCATTCATGTGGATGGGGCGAGTGATGAGCAAACAACGAATGTCCTTCCGATGCTGTATGCTTTGCTACCGAATAAAACGCAAGCAACATATTGTGCTCTATTCACATTGATACGTGATGTATTGGGGATCAAAATTAACAAATATAAATGTGATTTTGAATTGGCACAAATGAACGCGTACAAAGAAGTTTTCCCTCACGGTAAAGTAACAGGATGCTATTTTCACTTTTCAAAAGCTATCTGGAAAAAAGCCGATGAACTACAGCTGGTAACTACAGCCAAAGGAAAAGAAATTGCAGGACTGGTATGTAATTTACCACTGTTACCATCGTCATATATAAATATTGGCTGGAACTCGATAGTTAACTACGCGGCAAACTGTGAAGGAATGAGTGCATTCATAACCTATTTTGAAAAACAGTGGCTCGTAAAAAAAGCATTGATTTCGTGTTGTTATGAGAGACACCGAACCAATAATGCAATGGAAGCCTGGCACCGTCGTCTTGGGGTTCGAATAAAAAAAACCACATTGATCCACTTTCTGTACAAACTTAAAAAAGAGTCCAGATACCAGGATATGATAGTGAGAGGAATTTTTTTCAAAGCAGAAAACAGGAAAAAGAAAGCAATACTTTTTGACAGAAAATACCGACGGGAGCTTACAAAACTCCAAATGGAAGATATTACACCACTAAACTTCCTTATTAATATTTATCACCTAAAATACAAGCTAAACTACAAATAATTTATGTTAGAAATAAGAAGAGTAAGAGGGTTTACGTCGCAACGTAAACCCTCTTACTCTTCTTATTTTTTATATACATTATTTTAGGTGATAAATATTAATAAGGAAGTTTAGGGGTGTAATATCTTCCATTCGGAGTTTTGTAAGCTCCCGTCGTCGTACGGCATTTCATACAAACTTTCAAGTCCTTGTTTTTCGAAATGACTGAACCGATTTTAATGAAACTTCATACGGATATGCAACATACAAAGGTCTAAAAACTTAGTTAAAGTTTGTATGAAATGCCGTTCGACGTAAACCCTCTTTTCATTGTAAGGTTTTTTTTTTTTTTTTTGCTATCAGTAATTTAAAATAAAATAAATGTTTAACTGCCGTAAATGTTTTACTTTCCGTATCCTATATGCTTCCCCAAGATTCACTCTACACCAGAACCAAATCGGTATATTTAGATGCTTGAACGAACAGACAAACCTACAAACAGACAAAAATGTTAAAATCACCTATTGTTATAGCATAATACATATTCTGATACCAACCCATACCAATTACCACCACCACTTTTTCAAACAATATTTAATGTATCCAGTCATTTTGATATCAACCCTGTATAGGCAGCTACACAACTGTTCGGACTTTTTGCGATGTAGTCATTTTGCGACTTAGGTATTTTGAGATTTAGACATTGTGAGATGTGGACTAAAAGCGATGTAGTCATTTTGCGACTTAGGTATTTTGAGATTTAGACATTTTGAGACTTGGACTAAGAGCGACGAGGTCAATTTGCGATTCAGTCATTCTGATACCAACCCAGTATTGCTGGATTTGTCGATTTGTACACAAATAAATTGAATTCGTACGAATCGCCTCAATAAAAACTAATATTTATTCAAATGGTCGATTCTGATACGATCGCTGTCCAATTATTTAATTGGACGATTTAGTTGGACAAGATGTGCGGGCTTGCATACCTATTGGTATACTCTGCGATTTAGTCGGCCACCGACTAAGGCTGCCTGTCCACCGGAGCGACAGCGACAGAGAGGTGCGACTCTATTGGCCAATAGCCAATAGAGTCGCACCTCTCTGTCGACCTCTGGAGCGGAGTTTTGATTCTATTGGTTAATATTGACACATCTCCGCTCCGCTCCTCTCCTCTCCGCTCCGATGGACAGGCAGCCTAAATTGTACTGTTGCTCCGACACATCACCTGGCTTATTCTTAGGAACGGGCACCACAACTGTTTTCACTAGATCAGCCGGCAGATAAGAATGATTGACACATTGGTTGAACAGTAAGGCAAGAATCCTTGGGAGATGAACACCTGCGTTCTGCGGATGCTCAATAGTTATGTACTATCCATAACGATACTGTGCCGTCATCGTGGGCAGCTTTTTTCTTTGCTTTGTCCATGCTTTGTCATAAAAACAATGATAAATTCTGAAATCTTATATATTTATTTACAAGCTTATCGAGAAATATAAACTACTCGTACAAAGTATATTATTGTGAATAAGCTATTTCTGAATATTTAAAATTTAAATAACATAAAATCAATTCATAGCATATTATACTAAAAAGAAAATTTCTAACGTCCAAGTAAAGTATTTAACTACGAAGACGGGTATCATAACATAAATTTATTTGCAGGTTCTACTACTGTATCCGGTACTAGACGAAGATCCCGTGGGTAGTGTTCTCAAAGGAAGTCGCATGGGCGGGGAGATGGCCGCAGTCAGATGATCGGTACTAGCACAGGGCTCCGCGGGCCGAAGCCAGCGCTCTCGCTCAGCGTGCTGTCTCTCGTAGCGCTGTGCGTGAGCCAAACTGCGCTGTAAGCCAGCCAGACTATCGGTGCGAGCAGGGAACCGCTCTAAAGTGTTAGAAACTTCACCTACTTCAGCAGTGTCGGTATCCAAGATTTCTTGATGGTCTAGTTTCATACCAATGTTAAGCTTAAGGTTAGTTGAACCATCTCTAAAAATGAGATATACTGTAGCTTGATCTAATACTTTCAGAGAGAAATGCTCGTTAATCTTCAAAGCTTTCATTCTGATCTGAAAGGGCTTGAATGTTTGGGTTAACTTCTTGCTTTTCTCTTTGATGAAGTTATCAAATTCTATGGCTAACATTTCTTCATTATCTGGTCGAGTTGTTTTATCTTCCGCTGGTCCAAGTTTAAGAATATTAGGGTCCTTGAGTGTCATTTGGGTATCTGTCATGACTTGCTGTAGAACTGGCGGATCGTTCAATGAATGCCATTGCCAGCGTGAAACGGGACCGATTTTGTGATCAAGTACCACTCCTTCAGTCTGATTGTATTTAAGGCTGAGAAATAATTTACAAAAAATAGGTAAGATAAATGGGAACACCCAAATACTCCGAAATATTTTATTCCGAATTTCGTTGATCCGATTTTCAAAAGTCCGAATTTCTTATCCCTAAGAATTATAATGTCTATTATTAAAAATCACGAAATTCATTTTACCGAAAGTCGTAAATACGATTTGTTTGGTATCCGATTTTCATACGTTCGAAGAATCAAATGCTCGATGGGTTCTCGGTCCGAAAAACGACATTCCGATTTTCAATACTTCGAATAAACTACTATTTGGATTCTTTAGATCTGATTTTCATACGTTCGAAGAATCAAATGCTCGATGGGTTCTCAGTCCGAAAAACGACATTCCGATTTTCAATACTTCGAATAAACTACTAAAAAGACATTGCCTAATTTTGTATGGAAGTTGGACCAAGTGCTGCCTAGAATACTCACATAGTGCATTTTGTTCCTCAGACCATCACTAACCTGTATTTCAAAGCGCATATAAATCTATCCCAGGAGTCCAAAGAAAAACAGTCTCTTGTTTTGAATATTTTTATTGGAAAAAATTAACTTAGTAGCAACAAATATACAAAATCAACTATTAAACAGTTATTGTGCATTCAATTATGCTTATGCTATAATTGTAGTAATTGTATTTTGATGTTGTATTTGGAGTTGGACGTCGGAACCACCGGGGTAACCTACTGGCCAGTTTTATGGAGAAGGAAGGCCTCTTTATGATGAATTCCTTCTTCAAAAAACGTGAGCACAGAAAGTGGACCTGGCAGAGCCCTGATGGGGCAACAAAAAATGAGATTAACTTCATTATGTCGACGAAGAAGCAAGTATTCAATGATGTCTCTGTGATCAACGTGGTGAAAACCGGAAGCGATCACCGCATGGTAAGAGGCACATTGAACTTAATTATCAAGCTGGAAAGATCTCGACTGATGAAGTCTACGCTCCGTCCAGCACCAATCCAAGTCCCCGAGAGCTTTCAGCTCGAACTTCAGAATCGTTTCTAGTGCCTAGGGAGCTCCGTGGACGATTTTAACGATGGGTTCGTGGAAACTGTCCATACGGTCGGATCCAAGATCTTTAAGACCAGTCGTACAAATAGAAACAAGAAGCTCTCTGATCCTACTATTCAGCTCATGAAGGAGAGGCGCGAGATGATCCTCCAATCTTTAGACGATGCGGTCAAGTACCGGCAGCTCAATAGACGGATCTCTAAGTCCTTGAAAAGCGACCTTCACCGCTTTAGTGCAGACCGCTTTAAGGATGCGATACTGGGCAGAGCCAGCTTGCAAAACTGAAGACCGATGATGGCAGGATCGTATCCGCCAAACTTGAACTATTGAGAGGTTCTATGGACAGTTATACACGTCAACCAGTAACCCCGTTACGAATGTGGCAAACGACCCAAGAGCTAGATTAACCCGACACTATACCGAAGATATCCCGGACGTCAGCTTGTACGAGATTAGGATGGCTCTAAAGCAGCTTAAAAACAACAAGGCGCCGGGTGATGACGGAATTACGGCGTAACTCCTAAAGGCCGGTGGGAAACCCGTTGTTAAGGCTCTCGAGAAGCTGTTTGATTCCGTCATACTCGGGGTAAAACACCACACGCATGGAACAGAGGTGTGGTAGTACTCTTCTTTAAAAAGGTGTGTGAGTATGTCAGTCCGACTCTACGACCACACCTCGAAACCTATCCTTCTGCAGCGAGGTGTGAGACAAGGAGACGTTATCTCTCCGAAATTATTCACCGCTGCACTGGAGGATGTCTTCAAGGTTCTGGACTGGAAAGGGCTAGGCATCAACATCAATGGCGAGTATATCACTAACCTTCGGTTTGCCGACGACGTAGTTATCATGGCTGAGGCCATGGAGGACCTCAGTATAATGCTTGATGACCTCAGTAGAGCCTCCAAAAGAGTAGGTCTTAAAATGAACATGGAAAAGACAAAGGTCAAATGCCCATGTAACACCCACTTTCATAAAGATCGGAAATGCTACGCTCGAAGTTGTAGACGAGTATGTTTACCTAGGACAAACTGTCCAGCTAGGTAGGTCCAACTTCGAGAAAGAGGTCAATCGTCGAATCCGACTCGGCTGGGCAGCGTTCGGGAAGCTACGCAATATCTTCTCGTCCCACATACCACAGTGTCTCAAGACGAAAGTCTTTGACCAGTGCGTGTTGCCAGTGATGACTTATGGCACTGAAACGTGGTCGCTCACAATGGGCCTTATCAGAAGGATAAAAGTCACCCAAAGAGCAATGAAGAAGGCTATGGATCACCAAAATGGATCACAAGTGACATAAGACAGCAAAAAGTAGTCGGTTTTTTTTTTATGTTGGCTTCTCGCAGCTGACCACTAAGGTCCTGGCTGGTTAACCGAACTTTCCTGTGGCTGCCTTTAGCTACTACACTAAAAGTCTCCATCCAGGGGCATAAACTATTCTAAATTAAAATTAGGCGAACGCTCGCTAAAGGCACGGGAGGGGGGGGGGGGGGCGCGGTTGCTGGGTCCATAAGGGAGTATAGGGGGGTATTTATAAATACATCTTTGAGAAAAAATATATCAAAAACGTTGTTTAATGCAAGATTAGTCATTATCACAAAAACTGGATTTATTTATTTTTCCTGGGACCAATTTTTTTTTTTAATTTTTTTATAGTTCATGTGTATGCTACAGTACCACTAGACCAACTCACATTCCTAGGCAGCACTTGGTCCAAACCTAGGCAATCTCCTTTGGATTCTTTAGTATAATATTTAGTTACGCATTATAAATTCAAAATCTATGAGTTTTTAATTTAAAAACGTCTACTTTGGTCCCCTCTATTGTTGGTGAATCATTTGGGTTAGGTTAAGTTAGATCAGTGACCATTAACGCGCGAAGGCGAGCGACCGCGGGGAGCATGCCGCGGCAGCGGCCGCCAAGTGCCAGATTCCCTCTATTGTTGGTGAATCATTTGGGTTAGGTTAAGTTAGATCAGTGACCATTAACGCTCGAAGGCGAGCGACCGCAGGGAGCGTGCCGCGGTAGCGGCCGCCGAGTGCCAGATTCCCTCTACTGATAGTGAATCATTTGGTTTAGGTTAGGTTAAATCAGTGACCATTGACGCGCGAAGGCCAGTGACCGCAGGGAGCGCGCCGCGGTAGCGTCCGCCGAGCGCCAGATCCCCTCTATTGTTGGTGAATCATTTGGGTTAGGGTAGGTTAAATTAATGACCATTAACGCGCGAAGGGGAGTGACCGCAGGGAGCGTGCCGCGGTAGCGGCCGCCGAGCGCCAGATCCCCTCTATTGTTGGTGAATCATTTGGGTTAGGGTAGGTTAAATAAATGACCATTAACGCGCGAAGGGGAGTGACCGCAGGGAGCGTGCCGCGGTAGCGGCCGCCGAGCGCCAGATCCCCTCTATTGTTGGTGAATCATTTGGGTTAGGTTAGGTTAGATTAGTGATCCTAACGCGCGATGGTGAGCGACCGTAGGGAGCTTGCCGCGGCAGCAGCCACCGATTGCCAGATCCCCTCTATTATTGGTGGATCATTTGGGTTAGGTTAGGTTAAATCAGTGACCATTAACGCGCGAAGACGAGCGACCGTAGGGAGCGTGCCGCGGCAGCGGTCTCCGAGCGCCAGATCCCCTCTATTGTTGGTGAATCATATGGGTTATGTTGGAACTGTGACCAGTGTGTTTTGTTGTCTTGCTTTTCAGTTTTGCAAGGCTTTTTTATTTCGGAATTCTAATTAATCCGTACTTTAATAATCGCAATTCGTTTTTTTGATGTTTCGAATTATCATTAATTCGGACTTTTTGTTCTTCGATCTATTAAAACTCGGTATTTTGAGAATAGTAATTATAAACGTTAGGAATATTGAAATTTTGGAATTATAAAAATAGGATTAATGATAAATCGGAGTTGTTATATTAGGGATTTTGAATCATTCGGAATTCTGATAATCGGTATTTTGAAATTCGTATTTGTGACTTTCGGAATAAAGTTTTTCGTATTTATGTAGTGTACCCAAGATAAATGCAGCTAACAGGTACAGTACGACACAACTTAGAGGTAGCATCGGCAAAATTCATTAAACCGATCACCATCCGAACTGAGTGCGCCTTCAAAATCACCCATCTTTATTACTGCTTCAGGTGAAAACGATCTTTCGAAAACGCAATAACTTGTAAAGACTTATAGCCAAATACATTCGTAAAATTGAAATGAATGAATGAAAATTTTCAAATCTATGCTACATCTAAGTTGTGTCGTACTGTAAGTAACGACCCTGCTAAAGATAATGCAAGTTTTTCCATAGAAGTATGGTCCTAAAACTCAAACTTTACGTATGTTCCACAGAGATACGACCAATGATAAATTGATACTTAGATTATAATTATCGTCAATAGCAATATGCGACAGATTTTGCTATGAGTCGTTAATAGCTGCGGTAGGTACTACGCATTTACTTCACATGAGTATTCACTAAAGTAGTTTTACCTACGTTTGTCGGTTTATTCCCATCTCGGCACTTTCCCATCCCGGCACCCATGAATTTATTTATCTCTCATGAATCATTTTAAGGTACACAAAAAGAAACGGAAACACAGTATCAGTGTAGTAAGTAAATCAACTTTATTATTTTTATTAAATCAATTTTGTTTCTTTTTAAATTATCATTTTCACAGACAAACCCTTGAATGGCTTTTTAGAGGCTCCATTATCTCTGCCTTGGCAGTAACATGACAAATCTTAAATATATATGAAAAATTCACGGTTCGTAGGAATAATCGTTTTAAAATCTTTACAGCAATTATGTAAAAACATATTACAAAAATCAACGGTTATGTACAATTAACGTTTAATCAGTATAACCGGGACGTAGGCAAAAGGGCGTCCATACTTTGAGGACGTTCATACTGGTACTGAATGATACGAGTAGGCTTGATTACGCGTTCACTGTACAGTCAGTTATAGTAATTAGCTGATCCCCCTTTGCATAAATGGTTGAGATTTATTGGAATACGTGTCGATAGAATGTTATAATTCTTTTATGAATTATTTACTTCGCTCAACTAAATATAATATAAAATAATTGCAAAGGGGGCAGCTAATTGCTATAACTGGCTGTACATTCATTTTTAGTCTTAATTATCACATAAATCGGAATTGTATATTTTCATACATACATAATAAAAATCTAAATAAAAAAAAAAAAAAATTGTCTTAAAAATATCTGAAATAGTAAAATCACAGCAAGTTATTACTCTTCATTCTTCAGACAAAAAACAAACTAATAAAAAATATTACACTATATAATCAACAGTTGTAAATACACTATTTTTTAATCTTCTATATCACAGAAATCAACATTATACATAATTTTCTTACAATAATAACAATAATTTTAAACATTTTTTAGTTTTGAGTCAATTTGATTTACTCACTATACTGATACAGTGTATCCAGATTTTGATGACTGTGTACTTAGCAACGACTAAAGCGCAGGCCACACCGCCAGCTAGCGGGCGGGCGGGCGAACATCGTTTCACCTCTTTACATACTTCGGTTCACACCGCGAGCTACAATATTTCGCGTAGTTTGTATAGTTTCCTTCGTTCGCTTCGCCCGCTCCGCCCGCTAAGCTGGCGGTGTGGCCTGCGCTTAATAATTCATGGGTGCCGAGATGGGAAGGTGCCGAGATGGGACTAAACGTGTTTGTCATGCTCTGATCTAGTAAGAAAAAAAGCTATTAATATTAACCGTATCTTGCCACCATGATCGAAAACTATACCATTGCCTAGATAGTCAAAAGTGGCAAGTATCGTAACAGGATGTGTGCGCCCATTCTCATCGGGCTCTCCACTGCTGTATATCACGAAACGCTGCTTAGCATTTGTCTCTGAAATTCATATTGTAAAAAGAGAATTCAATAAAACCTTCACACAACATTATCCGGACCGACTTTATAACTTTCAGAAACGCTAGACTAGTCAAAAACAGAGCTGTTACAACGTCATAGTCATTTGAGGAGTTCGGTATAGTGTATCTCATTACGAAAACATCTTAAAACTCGATGACCGCTAACTATATTCAAATTTATATCGAACTGCAAGAGATAACCACCTTCAGCATCATAATAATCTAGTGCTAATCGACCATTTCTGTAATACCAGCGACCTCGTCCATTGTCGTCGAACTCGGCTAATCTTTCGCCGGTGTCGTAAGTCATCAGCCGTTTGTTCTTGTTGTGTTCGAACCAGTCAAACTCGGGGTGTGCCGGACGCATTCGATAGACATTCATCTAAAAACAAAATACACAAATTCAAATTATTTTATTTCACATAAACCTACAAGAGCACTTATGAAACGTCAGAAGCTAGGTGCACGGTTCCAAATGGTAGTTTCCTATAGAGAAGATCCGGCAAGAAACTCCACGGTTACTCTTTTAAAAATAAATGGTTTTTACAATAGTTTTATTTTTAATTACAGTGTTAATAGGGGTAGGTACGTATTACAATACCAATATTTCATAATAACTATGACTGAAATACCGACGTCCAAAACAACGAAGTTCAAAATACCGAAAGTTTTAAATACCGATAGCCGTTATATCGAAACATAAAATACCGATGTCCAAATGCCCGAAAGGATGAAATCCCGAATGGACGAAATCCCAAATGGTGGTCAAAATACCTAAAATGATGCATCACTTGCGAACTACACACATCAAAAGTGTCTAGGGATCAAGCATTTTTATGCGGATTTCTTGAGATTGAGATGTGGCTTTGTAATAAATTTATGATTTTATAAATTTATATGGATCCTTTTTGGTGCATTTCATAATTTGAATCAGGAACTGTGAATCAAATTCGAGTAAAAGATGAAAATCAGCTGTCAATATTTTCCCTATAAAAACATACAACGCATTGAAGACATTATTAGTGCTACTGTTTCCCTACTACTGATTAAAACCAACGTTATTATGGAGCAGCGACGTCATTTAAGCAGGGAAGAAATGCTCAGAGCCGTGGGAATGATAGAAGCTGGTTCCCGGCAACGTACTGTGGCTTTAGCTCTGAATACAAGTCAGAGTGTTATCAGTCGACTTTGGACACGTTACCGAAGCACTGGTACCGTGGCTGAGCGCCATGGAGGACGGTATCGCTGCACCACACGGAGACAAGACCGATACATTCAAATCTTAGCTCGAAGAGCTCCAACAATAACCGCCATGATGTTAGCCGTGAGGCTTCATCACTCTTCAGGGAACTTAATTAGCGACCAAACAGTCAGAAACCGCTTGCATGAAGTGATCCTTCATTCCCGAAGACCGCTACGGGTACCACCTATAGCAATGCACAATCGTAGGATTCGATATCAATGGGCTCTTGAACACAGAAATTGGGCAGAAGAACAATGGCGTTTCGTGTGCTTTTCTGATGAGTCTCGTTTTGGTATGAGACCGGATACAAGACGTATACGACACTGGAGAACCCCTGGACGCCAACAGCGATTAAAATCCTGCCAGGAAGTCCATCCTTATAGTGGTGGAACCATCATGGTATGGGCGGGTATTTGGATCGGCGGAAGAACTGAGTTGATTTGGATTAGAGGCAACCTCAACGCTCAAATTTATGCTGAGACGATTGTATCAGACGTCATCGTTCCTCTACAAGTGCAAATCGGTCCCTTATTTCAGTTAATGCATGATAATGCACGACCGCACACCGCAAGAGTTGTAAGACAGACTCTCGCCGCAGCTAACATCAATGTCCTGCCCTGGCCTGCTCAGTCGCCAGACTTGAACCCGATTGAGCATGCATGGGATATGCTACAGAGAAGAGCTCTGCCGAATATGGAGGGTATCCAGTCGCAAGAAGACCTTTTTTTGTTGTTGCAACGAACATGGGCGGCCATTCCACAGCGTGATTTGGATGAACTCATTTTGAGTATGCCAAACCGATGTTCTTGTGTTGTTAGTGTTCGCGGTAGAAACACGGATTATTAATTGTTTAAGTTACCCAATAAAATTTTAAAGAAAACTGTTATTTCAGTCTTTTTTTCGAACTTTAATGTTAGTGGTTCAAATGTCAAAAATCCCTTTATTAGGAAAATGGCAAATTTCTTTATTAATGCAAAGGTGACTTGGTTTATCGTTACTGTGACAAACGAAAACACTTTATTTGATGAATCCTTAAAGAAAATTTTAATTAATATCAATCAGGAGAAAAGTTATTGCAAAAATATATGTTGATCCCTAGACACTTTTGATGTGTGTATTTATATGTCGGTATAAGTAGTAGATCAGTGGGTGAAAAAGGTTAGGTTAGAACAGTGACTAACCGCGCGTGAGCCGAGCGAGCGAAGCAAGCGGTGCCGCGGCAGCGGGCGGCGAACGCTACTTCCAAGTTGCTCGCAGAATTTATTTCACCAATTTCTAAGTATCCGGGTTTTCGCAGAGGGTTTACGTCGTACGGCTTTTCATACAAACTTTCAAGCCCTTATTTTTCGAAATGACTGAACCGATTTTAATGAAACTTCATACGCATATGCAGGATACAAAGGTCTAAAAACTTAGTTAAGAACATTTTCGAAAAATAGTGCCACAGCGAAATTAGACCGATTTTTAATTTTCCATTGAAACAGAGATTTCCAGTTATCTGCTTTTAAATAAGACATTTCGAAAATGTTCTTAACTAAGTTTTTAGACCTTCCTATCTTGCATATGCGTATGAAGTTTCATTAAAATCGGTTCAGTCATTTCGAAAAATAAGGGCTTGAAAGTTTGTATGAAATGCCGTACGACATAAACCCTCTTAATTGGGATATTGTAAATTATACCACTGGGGAGTATACATGGGGAAGGATGCAACATGCAAGCAGGCATACAGCAGGCATGCAGCGTGGAAGCAGGCATGCAGCATGCAAGCAGGCAAACAAGCATACAACATGCAAGCAGGCTTGCAACATGCAGCAAGCATTGTTTCTGTCACGGCTCCGGCGCTGCGGGGCTTAGGCGGCCCCACGCGACCTTATCGCCGCAGATGGTTTAAACGCTCTCCACCGCAGCTTCGGCTTGCCGGCCAGCCTCAGCCGCGGCGGCGGGCCTTCAAACCACCTGCTCCTCAGCTCGCGGGCCGCGTACCCCTCCGCGCCTACGCGGGCTTAAATTACACTCTAGGGGTAGGGCAGACAAGATTGCGTGAAGTCGGTTTTGCAGCGATTCGTTTTATATTTAAAAATTAATAATTGTGTTTTTATTTGGATCTTCGGGATTTTAAGCTTTCGGGCAAATGAACTTTCGTGATTTAAAACTTTCGGCCAAACAATCATTCGGCGTTTAATTTTTCGGGATTTCGTCCATAGGTATTTTAAAATACGGTCTTTTGAATTTCGGTATTGTAATACGTACCTGTTAATAAGTATGAGAGGGGACAATGTAGACCTATCAACAAGTATCAGATACTTAGCAAAATAGAAAATGGTCCACAGATCTACAGTCTGCTAGGCCTACAACGTTCTAACATTCACAAAATGTAAAGGAAAAGAATCTACCTATTTAAAATGTAAATAAAATAATAAAAATCTATTAAACCAAATGCATGATTGCCGCTACAGCTAGGGGTCACAAAATCGGTTTCACCGAAATCGAAAAAACCGGATAAACCGGTTTTCACGTAATTTTTTGAAACCCGGTTTCATTTTAGCGATAATCGAGTTTTCGATTTCATCGGTTTTTTTTTCTATTAAGTACTAGTTATTAAACGATATGACATTTTTACAATGTACACATAATTTTCTCATTTACAAATACAGTTATTATATTGACAACACCATTGGCGCTGTCTTTGGCGAAATGTTTGTTTGTTTATCCGCAACGGGGAAGTTCTTGATGGTAAGTGATGATCAGGCCGAAGGTTTAAGCGAGCATCACCCGGAATCCTCAACCACAGAGGAACTGGTTATCTTATCTCCAACTGCCGAAACACAACAATGCTGTTAACATTGTTGATAGGGCGACAGACTTAGATAAGATGGTGGTAGCTAGCTAGGCGGACTTAGAACAAGTCCTACCACCAACCAAACCGAGCAGAAAATTTTGTTCCCACTGGGAATCGGACCCAGGACCTCTGGGTCTGAGACAGGTGGTTTAACCACTAGACCACAGAGGCGATGTAGCAACACTGGCTGTTGTCATTAGTGAGCTACAAAAGATCGGGCAATCCCAGAGTCTGACAATACCGCCCAGCAGTCAAAGCAGGTCAAGTGACGACAATGACTTCGTATTATCTATTAGAGCTTCCACTACAGTAGCTGGAATGAAAGAAGTATTTCAAGCAGAAATTGAAAAGTCCATGTCTGAGTCTACTCTCAACCTAACAGGACGTTCACCGCTATAGATACGGAATTTGAGAATGATTTAACTGCGATCATCAAAGTAGAGATGGCCCTTTATGAAAATGGAGGCATAAAAGGTAAAAACTTTTTTCAGGTGTACAATAATTTAAAGGCTAAAAGTTCCTCCCACGAGTTTATCGTTGCTTGCCAGATGTTTTGTTGATTCTCAGATGTCACTTAAATAGTTATTTGTTATACAAGAGTGCAAAGTTGCTTTTTAACCGCGTGTTCAATTTTGATGACCGAGCAAGCGAAGGATTCTAAAATTGAATCACGAGCGCAGCGAGTGATTCAAAATTAGAAGCCTGAGCGTTAGCGAGGGAATCAAAAGAGCACGAGGTGAAAAATCTTTGCACTCGAGTGCAACACGTAACTTTTCATTCCACCTCAGCGAGGAAATGACTAAATGCATAAAAAAACGTTTACAATCACAAGATAGGTACACTTTTATTTCAGTTTAGGTATTAATTACTACATTATAACAGGTAAGTATTACAGAATAATCTTTAAATTATAACAAAATAATACTAAGGTATAATTAAGAAAATTTTAAAGTAACGTTGCTACAGTTATTTAAATTGAGTGTAATATTTTTGTTTGGTACTGTAATATTGGTGTTAGTCACTTGTGTACTGTTTTTCGGTAAACTATCTGTCATACTTAATAGTTGTACCGATTCATCGGATTCCCTTGGCGTGAATGTTGGAGAGAGAGGGAGATGGTTAGGTGTTTCATAACGGCTTATTTTTGATGTAGAAGGGCCAGTCCAAGGATCCGATTGAGGCTCTTTCAGTGTAATGGCTCCTACGATGCCTTCACATATTTTAGACTTATTTTGGATGGAATCCTCTATGTATCCCTCTACAACTGCATTGGACTTCCAGCCTCCGTGGCGCTTAAGGGACAGGAGATCAGCTCCGGAATCAGCCAAAAGTGTGGCTGAAGTTCGTCGGAAACAATGACCCGTGTACAACAGGGGTTCTGGAAGTTCAAGAAATGTTGCTATTTCTCGTGGGATACTGCCAATTTTATTAGTACCCATAGGCTGTCTAACACACTTTCCATTGCGATACTGTAGAAAAAATCGATTGATTGGAGTGTTAGGCGGGCGTAAGGCTTGATATTTCTCAACAATCGTTACGTATTCCTTGCGAATGACGAAGTTGCGGTCTCTTTTTGTCTTTGTATTAGGTAAATTAATTAATAGTAAGTCATCTGAATGTTTCTCAATGTTTTTGACATTAAGTTGTGTTAGTTCATTAGTTCGACATGCTCCGTTTATTCCAATAATAAGAACAACCTGTAACGTAAAGAGTATTGTAGTAGATAAATGAATAAAATTGATATGAACGCATAATTATGCCTATCAACATCTACTAAGTATACTATTTAATTGAGATTAATATACTTAAGTAGATACTGAATGTGCAACTGACTTACTTTTGCCGCCAAATATACGGAATCGGGTGCTTCGTTAAGAAACTTTTCAATATCAGATACTGTGAAAACCTTCGATTTTTTTGGTTGATGACCAGATGAGGCTCTTTTTAAAAATGCCACTAATTTAGGATAGGTATCGATATGTTTGTCTTTTTTCATCTTTATTGTTGCTTTTAGCATCGAATACGTACTCCATAGAGTGCTTGCTTTCTTGTTCTCGGATAATTCTATAAAATATGCCAGCAAAACGTTTTCTGAGAAAGTTTTGGCTCCTTTTGCTAGTCGCCACGTGTTGAACATATCGTACTGTTTTAAATACTTCTCGCGTGATTGTTGAGGGAGAAAGCTCATTTGCGCATTATTAACAGTTTCAGTCAATTCTGTTGGCGTCAAGCAAACTTCCTCGTCGCTAGAATCACTCATTTTAGTTTTTTCACTTGTTTTCAAGTTTCTTGTTTTTAATAAAAGGTTTAACAATGACGTGAAAAAATGCCGCGTAAAGAACCGCGTACAAAGCAAATTGAAAAAAGAACACCAAGAAGGTTCCGAGTCTGAGTTTTTAAAAAAATTAAAAAAAAGTTGTATGATATATTCGGCACCATAGAGGTAGCAGTAAATAGGTTTAATGTTTTTTTTAATTCACAAACTTAGTGCACACGATGTTCTAAATTCAATTTACTTTATCCTCTAGACAATAAAAACGGCTTTTCCACTCAGATATTGAAGATTAAAAATACTCTTTCCGAGATGGTGGGATGAAAAAGAGTTTTTCATTTTATTCTAGTGTTCACTGATTTAGCTCGAAAACGAATTATAAAGACTGATTAATAAAGAGTTTAGAATCATAAAAAAGGTTTTATTAAAAAAAAAAAACGAAATATTCGAATAAACCGGAAAACCGGTTTTGTGATTAAATAATAATCGTCAAATCGGTTTTCTAATATACCTGCGGTTTTGTGACCCCTAGCTACAGCTGCAAAAAATATTATTTAATAAAAAAATATAGATATTGAAGGTTTATAATGTCAAATAATAAAAAGATTATACAGTCAAGGAAGTATGAAAGGTCATCATCATCATCATCATCAGCCTATTAATGTTCCCACTGCTGGGACACAGGCCTCCTCTCTGCGAGAGGGAGTGGGCCGTAATCCACCACGCGGGCCCAGTGCGGGTTGGTGGATGTCACATGTCTTCGAATTTTTGATTTTAAGACATGCCGGTTTCCTCACGATGTTTTCCTTCACCGTTTTGAGAGCAGTGGTGATGAAATTATTTACACAAAGTAAAGCGCCTGCTTGGGTTCGAACCCACGACCCACAACTCGTAAGTCGGGGCCGTTACCACTGGGCCACCACTGCTCTCATATTCACATGAAATTGGTTATTATGAAATGAAATGAAATTCATGAAATGTGTGAAAGGTAAAATAAAATAATCATCGGAATTTGGGAGCAGTTACATACTTATGCCGTTAATGAGGTACCAGGGAAGCCACATGAGCAGAATGAATTATTGCCAAACTTCCTTGTCTTCAACGTAGTCTTTAATCTATGCTTTTTGACAAGGACACGTTTGATGGTTCTAAACTTTCCATCGCTACGTTCTGTAACCGACTTTGGCAACTTGTTATAAAAGCCGATACTGTTTATAAGAAATGATGTTTAGCTAATGTAAAGGACCATGGGCTACTTTTATGGAGTCTGGTACCAACGCTCAACAGTGATGAGACTCATGCCATGTGAAAGCTTTTGGGGTATTATTAAATTCATTCTATGACAGCTAAGTCGAAATCGAGCGCGAACATTGTGATTTTGAACATTCAAAAAAAGTTAGGTTAGGTTAGGTTAGGGATAAAACTCATGCCATGTGAAAGCTTTTGGGGTATCATTTAATTTATACTATGGCAGCTAAGTCGAAATCGAGCGCGAACATGGTGATTTTGAACATTCAAAAAAAGTTAGGTTAGGTTAGGGATGAAACTCATGCCATGTGAAAGCTTTTGGGGTATCATTTAATTTATACTATCGCAGCTAAGTCGAAATCGAGCGCGAACATGGTGTTTTTGAACATAAAAAAAAAGTTAGGTTAGGTTAGGTTAGGGATAAAATTCATGCCATGTGAAAGCTTTGGGGTATCATTTAATTTATACTATGGCAGCTAAGTCGAAATCGAGCGCGAACATGGTGATTTTGAACATTCAAAAAAGTTAGGTAAGGTTAGGTTAGGGATGAAACTCACGCAATGTGAAAGCTTTTGGGGTATCATTTAATTTATACTATGGCAGCTGAGTGTTTTTGAACATTCAAAAAGGTTAGGTTAGGTGGGATGAGAGGGCGGAGCGCATTCATGAGAGGGCGGAGGACGTCCACGAGTGGGCGGAGGACATCCATGAGGATTTTCAAGGTCGCAACAAAAAAGCATATCATGGGATGAAACTAATGTCATGTGAAAGCTTTTGGGTATCAATTAATTTATACTATGCAGCTTAGTCGAAATCGAGTGTGAACACGGTGTTTTTGAACATTAAAATTAATGAAGGACAAATAAAACAGTAAGCATTGTATAATTATGAAAATAATAATAACATATCTGAACGCTTAATTTAGTAATTAATTATTTATGCTTAACATTAGAAAATACCTAATAACATTTAAGGTAACAAAAGTATCTTTGTTTTTAATGGTAATGTTAGAAGCCGGAGGGGAAGGGGCAGGGAAAGGCGATAAGGTAGATAGCTACTTGCGTAACAGTATAATTAAGTAAATTGTAGCGGTTACGCCGCCACATACCAACTACTCATCAAAGACATGACGTCACACAAATCCTGAATCGCGCTATTAGAGTTTACCGCGCGAACGGCTTATATAAGAGTATCCGAAATCAACTTACGGGCACCCCCCCGACCCTTGTTCCCCCCCGACCCTTGCTCGATAACGATGCGCCAGCCCGCGTTTTTGCTGAGCCTGTAGCTTTAAATTCCCCTGATAATAATAATGAACCATCCTTGATCCAGCCTGTCCCTCTTGCTGTCCTCCCGTCAGCGAACGCCCTAAGCCGAGGTTCGTACCCCACAGGGGGTGCCCTTAGCGAGCGTTCGCCTAGTTTTAATTTAGCTTAGTTTGTATGCCCCTGGCTGGAGGCTTTGAGTTTCTTTTAGGAGCTTAAGGCCGCCACAGGAAAGTCCGGTTAAGCAGCGAATACCTCAGTGGTAACCTGCGAGATGCCCTAGTCAAAACAAAAAAAAAAAAAACTTACGGGCATTTGCCCGCCAGACACCACACCCGTCTGGCCGGAGGATCCTCGACCTTTTCAAATGAGGATGAGTGAACTTTACACCCTATTCTTCATACCACAAAAAAAAAAAAAACAGTATTAAGGTCATCATAGAAAATGGTCGAAGCGACGCGCTTCGAAGTCTCAGTGTATATCAGTACGCAACAGTCTCAGTGCGCGGAGTTATGCCTGGACGCGGAAGGTTTATCTACTGAGCGGCCGTAGGTAATTATTTCAAGGTCTTTGCAGGTTGTGTTTGATAACACACAATGTATTTGTCATCGTTGCTGGCAAAGGATTGATGCTGCTGCTGCACAGAACGTCGAAGAGGAACGTAGCATCTTAGAAATACACGACGTCCAAGAACCTGCGGCTAAAAACATTCCTGTTGCAGTTGAACCACATTATTTTTTTAAACGTCGGAGCGTTTCCATGCTACCTTGGTAATTATTTCAAGGTCACTGCCGAGACTTATTACTATTACTTTATTATACTGTGCCTGCGTGCACAGCGCACGCGCATGTACACAAAAAAAAAACAAGAAAAACTTTACTATTTACTATGAATTTTATTTTCTAGTTTCTCAGTATTGAAAATATTCCAAAACACCATGTTCGCGCTTGATTTCGACTTAGCTGTCATAGTATGAATGAAATAATACCCCAAAAGTGTTCACTTGGCATAAGTATCATCACTGTTGAAAATCGCGTCCAAAATGACGCATGAGTGTTGAATGCATTGGAGATATCCAACGACACCGCCGACATCACCCTGCTCCGGGATTCCGCTTCCTCCGTACGGCACGATGAACCTAACCTAACCTAACCAAAAAGGGTGCCTTCCTACCTTACCTACCTACATACCTACCTAACCTACCTACATACCTACCTACCCTATCTACCTACATACTCTAACCTAACCTAAGTAAGTTATCATCTCATGGAAGTCCTCCGCCCTGGGGCGGGCGAAGGGATCTGTCAGAATCCTACTGACTAAAAACACCCAATTGTTCCCTTCCCACACTTACACCGGAAATCATGAGATCAACCTAACCTAACCTATCCTAACCAAACATAACCTAACCTTTTTTAATGTTCCAAAACACCATGTTCGTACTCGATTTCGACTTAGATGCCATATAATGAATTAAATAATACCCCAAAAGCTTTCACATGGCATGAGTTTCATCACTGTTGAGCGTTGGTACCAAAATGACGCATGGTCCTTTGGGTATCACAATTTCATGTTTACTACGTGTATCTATATTATGGGAATCGCTTCTTTTTTTGAAAAGTCCTAAATTTTTGCGAACATACAGAATACTTTCTAAGATAAGAGAAGGCTGAGTTAGTATATCAATTTCTTTGTATTTATTTCTAAGGGACTCACGAGGACCCATTTTATAGATCGCACGAATTGCTCTCTTTTGTGAAATGCAAATTTAATCTACGTCAGCTGCCGATCCCCACAGCAAAACGCCATAAGACATAATACTGTGGAAATAAGCAAAGTATACTAACCTAGCTGTGGCTACATTAGTTAACTGCCTTATTTTTCTTACTGCATATGCAGCTGAACTTAATAAACCTGAAAGAGCCCCATTGCAATCTCGAATCTAAAGTAATTCCTAGAAATACAGTTTCCGTAATAGCATCTAGTTTCTTGCCATCAAGTTTTTTTAAACCTACTTGAGGTAAAGGCCATTGCGTAAAATTGGTGCCTTTTGTTTTTATGGCGGCCGTCGATCGATAGCTAAGAAAAAAGTGATGCAGAATAACATAACAAATGAATTATTGTGCAGGGTCTTATATCATAAACTCAGTCCGAACTGAGATATGGGTGTTAAAAGGAAAAACAATACTATTGTAAATATGCCTTTTGCTTTTTTGGCGGCTGTCGATAGGATATGAAAAAGTGATGCGGAATAACATAACAAATAAATTATTGTATGGGGTCGTATATCATAAACTCAGTCTGAACTGAGATATGGGTGAAGGAAAAACAATACTATTGTAAATACTTATGCCTTTTGCTTTTTTGGCCGCTGTCGATAGGATATGAAAAACTGACGCAGAATAACATAACAAATTAATTATTGTATGGGGTCTTATATCTTAAACTCAGTTCGAACTGAGATATGGGTGTTTAAGTATATATATAAGAAAAAAATACTATTGTAAATAATTCATTAATTAGCACTTGAAGTTAGTTTTATCGTTGAAGGAACTCGTAGCTAAGTAATAACAGCCGCATGGGTCGTTCCATCAGGTTAAGCTACGCTTGCCGGGGTTGGTCTGTAGATGGGTCATCATCTTTATATACCGAGACCCCGCCGTGCCTCAGAAAGCCAGTTGAACCGTTGGTCACGGCTGTCATTCGTGTATCTTTGACAGTCGTTACGGTTCGTCAGAAGCCCGAAAAACTGACAACCAGTCTTAGCAAGGGGTATCGATCGTTACTAGGTTGTGGACTTGTGGAAGTCAAATAGCAGCCGCACCATGCATAATACTGGAATTCAGCTGCATCCGGTTAGACTGGAAGCTGATCCCAACATCGTCTAGCTAACGAAGAGTATTTGCATAGACATAACCTTGTAGCCAGGATTATCCACCAGCAACTGGCTCTGAAATACAGCCTCGTGGAATCGAATGTGCCGTACAGGTATGTGCCCGACACAGTTCTCGAAAATGGAAATATCACATTGTACTGGGATCGTTCCATCATCACTGACAGGACTATTGTTGCCAATAAACCTGATATAGTGGTGGTGTAGTGTATTATCAAGTATCTTGACTTGGCTCGCGAGGTTGCCGACATGTGGGACCGTTATGTCAATAATCATTGTGCGCCGCTGTACTCGATCTACCACCACCATGCTCACCATAATAGCTTCGAGCTTGTTTTATCTGATAAGTACCAAGAGCATATAAAATAAGGTCATCTGTGGTAAGAGTTGGAAAACTATTTAGTTCCGTGTGTCCTGCGGTTATTGCATGAAATATAGCTCTGTGAGCAATCATTGTGCCGATAGTCGTATCAGCCAACGGCTTAATCACCAAGAGCCTCGACCAACACCTAAGGAGGCTCTCGTTGGGCAGCTGGATCAAGGGCTTGATTCAGAAAGCGGTACTCTTGGACACGGCTCGCATTGTCAGGAGGTTCCTCTCTCTGGAGCCTTGACCGCCGGCCGGTAGTTTGGACCCTGTTCCCGATACCGGTGGGCTGCAAATTTTTACATTTTGAAATGTTTTAATATTTTTTTTATATTCAAATATTTAAAAATGTTATTAATAATGTTATTAATATATTGAAATTAAGGAAATAATAATAAAATAATAAATATTATAATGTGTATTACATACATCATACAAAACATTCGTCATACTTATACAATTTTAATCAAAAAAGAAATAAGCAGTACCTTTGTAGGTACTCAATATTATGATTTTCGTATCTGAATGTATTTTACTGTGTGTACATAAATAATCAAATAAATAAATAAACATGTATTTGAAGATATAAGTAATAACTAAATAGGTAGTGAATGTCGCTTGAGAAGGTCAAAAATATGTTTTGTAATAAAAATTATTCCATAATATATGAAAATAATAGTTAATCTTTAAACTGATATAGCTCAGTCCGGACTAAGTTTTCGATATAGGACGCCATAAAATAATTCATACATAATATTCTTCTGCACCGTTTTTTTTTATATTGGATCGACGGCCGCCAAAAAATTAAAACGCACCAGTCTTCATGCTAATTTGGTCATTGTCTAATACTTAAGACATTTAGTTTTGTTCGCATTCAGTAATAGATTATTAGCTGCGAACCATTTCGAAAGAACTGCCAGACTATCCTTAACATGTAAGACATCCGTATCGGATCTTTTCTATCTATTTTAAAAATAAGAGAAATGTCATCAGTGAATAGAATTATATCTGATAAGTTGGCCATCATGTCATCATCATCATCATATCAGCCGAAAGACGTCCACTGCTGGACATAGGCCTCCCCCAAGCACCGCCACTTCGACCGGACCAGCGGATTCCTGCGGCCTTTACAAGGTCATCGGTCCATCTTGTGGGAGGCCGTCTAACGCTACGTCTTCCGGTACGTGGTCGCCACTCCAGAACCTTTCGGCCCCATCAGCCATCTGTTCTGCGAGCAATGTGTCCTGCCCATTGCCACTTAAGTTTGGCAATTCTTAGGGCTATGTCGGTTACCTTGGTTCCCCTGCGGATCTCTTCATTTCTGATTCGATCACGTAGGGAAACTCCAAGCATAGCCCTCTCCATTGCTCTTTGGGTGACTTTTAGCCTTCTGATAAAGCCCATTGTGAGCGACCACGTTTCAGTGCCATAAGTCATCACTGGCAACACGAACTGGTCAAAGACTTTCGTCTTGAGACACTGTGGTATGTGGGACGAGAAGATATTGCGTAGCTTCCCGAACGCTGCCCATCCGAGTCGGATTCGACGATTGACCGATTGACCGATCGAAGTTGGACCTACCTAGCTGGACAGTTTGTCCTAGGTAAACATACTCGTCTACAACTTCGAGCCTAGGGTCTCCGATCTTTATGAGGGCGGGTGTTACATGGGCATTTGACATGACCTCTGTCTTGTCAATGTTCATTTTAAGACCCACTCTTTCGGAGGCTCTACTGAGGTCATCGAGCATTATACTGAGGTCCTCCATGGTCTCAGCCATGATAACTATATCGTCGGCAAACCGAAGGTTTAGTGATATACTCGCCATTGATGTTGATGCCTAGCCCTTTCCAGTCCAGAACCTTGAAGACATCCTCCAGTGCAGCGGTGAACAGTTTCGGAGAGATAACGTCTCCTTGTCTCACACCTCTCTGCAGAAGGATAGGTTTCGAGGTCTGGTCGTGGAGTCAGACTGAAATAGTGGCGTCTTTGTATAGGCACTTTAATACCTCGATGTATTGATAGTCGATCTGGCATCGTTAAAGAGACTGCAGTACAGCCCATGTCTCGATCGAATCGAAGGCTTTCTCATAATCCACAAACGCTAACCAGAGAGGCAGGTTATACTCTTCGGTCTTCTGTATAACCTGCCGCAGCGTATTTATGTGGTGCTAAAGCCTTTACGGAATCCGGCTTGTTCGGGAGTCTGGAAGTCGTCAAACATGCGCGCGAGACGGTTCGTGATGACTCTTGAAAACAGCTTGTAGACATGGGCATGGGGTCTCAATTCGAACAAATTATAATTAGTCTTGAAAAAAGATCATAGATGGCAGCATAGGGTAACAATTATCAAATTAACAGTCACTAAAAAGCGATAAACTGAAGATTTTGGCTGAAGTAAGATTAGTAAAAATCTAAACTTCCTTGTTTAATGCTGATTTATCTATTGTAACTCATAAATCTCGTATTTTCAACAAAAAAAGATAAAACCTTTTTGTTTAGGACTCTTTGCAATAGATGGCGTTTTACTCAATTTGTCATAACTGTAGCACATTTAGCAAGTCAATAGCCCGACTAGGGAGGTGTCATTTCTTTTGTATGGGATTGGATATCTGTACGTAGTATTATATTATCTGTGACCTGGGTCAGAAGTGGAGGGCCTATAGTTCTTAAGCAGGGCATTGTCGCCCTTTTTAAAGAAGAGTACCACCACACCTCTGTTCCATGCCGTTTTACCCTCGAGTATGTTGGAATCGAACAGCTTCTGGAGGGCCTTAAGAACGGGTTTCCCACCGGCCTTTAAGAGTTCGGCCGTAATTCCGTCATCACCCGGCGCCTTGTTGTTTTTAAGCTGCTTTAGAGCCATCCTAATCTCGTCAAGCTGACGTTCGGGATATCTTTGGTATAATGTCGGGTTAATTTAATCTAGCTATTGGGTCGTTTGCCAGATTCGTAACGGGGTTACTGGTTGACGTGTATAACTGTCCATAGAACCTCTCGATCTCTCTCAATACTTCAGGTTTGGCGGATACGATCCTCGATCGATCGATCATCCGTCTTCAGCTTTGCAAGCTGGCTCTGCCCAATAGACAGATCTCTTGCAAAGACCTTGGAGCCCTTATTCTGCTCTATCGCGTCCTTAATGCGGTTTGTACTAAAGCGACGAAGGTCGCTTTTCAAGGACTTAGAGATCCGTCTATTGAGCTGCCGGTACTTGAACGCATCGTCTGAAGACTGGAGGATCATCTCGCACCTCTCCTTCATGAGCTGTATAGTAGGATCAGAGAACTTCTTGTTTCTATTTTCACGACGGGTCTTTAAAGATCTTGGACCCGACCGTATGAACAGTTTCCACGAACCCATCGTTAAAATGTTGTTTCGAGTGCCACGGAGCAGCCTTGGCACTCGAAACAATTCTGAAGTTCGAGCTGAAAGCTCTCGGGGTTTTGGACTTGGATCGGTGCTGGACGGAGCGTAGATTTCATCAGTCGAGATCTTTCCAGCTTGATATTTATGTTCAATGTTCTTCGTCGACATAATGAAGTCAATTTAATTTTTTGTTGCACCATCAGGGCTCTGCCAGGTCCACTTCCTGTGCTCACGTTTTCTGAAGAAAGAGTTCATCATAAAAAGGCCTTCCTTCTCCATAAAACTGGCCAGTAGGTGACCCCGGTGGTTCCGACGTCTAACTCCAAATTGCCCCAGTCGCAGCTCATCATCGTTTCGTTTGCCCAGTTTCCCGTTGAAGTCCTCCATGACAACGGTGAAGTGAGTTTTAGAGGCATGTATGGCTCTAGTAATATCCTCATACATGGTCTCCACCTCATCGTCGGGGTGTGACGAGGTTGGGGGGTAAACCTGTACGACCTTTAGCGAATAATTTGCGGATATTCTGAGTATAAGGTACGCCACCCTGGTCAACACACTCTCGATCTTCACCACGTTGCTCACAAGGGACTTGTGGACGATAAACCCGACACCACCCTGGGACTGCTGGGCGCCCTCCCGGAAATAGAGCAAGTTTCCGGATTTAAGAATTATCGAATCCTCCACCTCTCCTCAGACTTCAGATAACCCTACTATACCTATACATCGTAACCTGCTCAGTTTTTCCTCGAGTTCGATGATCTTCTCGTCGGTCCGGAGTGTACGCGTGTTGTATGTTGCCAGGTCCAGTTTCCTGTGATTGTGGTTGCCGGATCTCTTCCGGGGATTCTTTGCACCCCTTGCCTCACCGTGACCTTGACCGCTACCGTAGCCAAGGGTAGGTAGGCCGCCGGGCTCTAGGGGCCGTTTGTTTGTGGTGCTTGTCATTTTTAGGGGGGGGTTTGCCATAATCGCCACGCTTGACAGGCGGGTAGGCGATCGCAGTATGGTGTTAATAGTGCATAGAGAACGCTGCTGCCCATTCTCTAGTAAGTCCCTTAGTCGCCTTTTACGACACGCATGGGAAGAAATAGGGTAGTGCGATTCTTTAAGTCCGGCACCAAACGGACAAGGAAGTCATGTAAGGCAGGTCATTAATATAAACTAGAAATAGAAAAGGGCCAAGAATAGATCCTTGAGGTACGCCCATCTTAATTAGAGAACCCGAAGACGTCACCCCGTTAATGTTTACTTTTTGCTGCCTGTTTGATAGATAGGAAAGAACAAGATCAGCAGCTTGTCCACGAATTCCGTAGTGGTGTAATTTACAGATCAGTGTTTTATTTGCAACGCAGTCAAACGCTTTTGAGAGGTCACAGAAAATGCCAATTGCATCCTGGGACTTCTCCCAAGATTCCAAAATGTGACTGATAAGTTTTACTCCTGCATCAGTCGTCGACCTACCTTTCGTGAAACCAAACTAGTGACTATGTAACATCCCATTTGAAGTAAAATGTGAAAACATCTGGTCTAGCATTTTTTTTTTTTCACATATTTTACTCAATGCTGGTAGCACAGATATAGGTCTATAATTAGAGAGATCAGTCTTACTACCCGATTTGGAAATTGGTACTACTTTACTATGTTTCATTAAATCAGAAAACTTACCCGTATCTAAACATTGATTGAATATGCCTGTTAGGACAGGGGCAGTTGTGTCAATGATATCTCCAAGAATCTTAACGGAGATCCCCCATAAGTGTTCAGTGGTTTTTATGTTAAGACTTTTGAATGCTTTTTTTATTGTGGCAATACAAATGGGATTGAATTCAAAACTTGGAATGTCCTTACTGAAGTTTTCTTTTTGAACAGATTCAGCTAATATAGATGATAAGGGGAGAGATTTCGTGACCTCTATTGGGATGTTGCTAAACTGGCTCAGCAACTTTTAACTTATCTGAAATGGTTTCATTATCAATTTTAAAAGACAATTCATTCTGATGTCCTTGTTTTGTGTTTCCAGTTTCTTTGTTAAGTATGTGCCTTTATTTTATTGTAAGAAATACTAATTTTGTTACATATTAATTTCGATTTAGCTTGGGCGCAGAATCGTTTGAATATCTTAGAATAGTTCCTGATATAATTATGAAGGGCTTGATCAGAAGTCAATGATTTCTGGTTGTACAAATTATAAAAATATTTCTGATGCCGGCAGTAGCCCATGCTTCGAAGTCTCGCTTGTACCGTGAGAAATGTAGTCATGCTATGATTTTGGAGAGGGCACGCTAGCAATTAACTAAGCGCATTCCAAGATGAGGTGGATGGGTTTAGAATTGATTGTTACTTTTTGTACAGGACACGCTTTATTGAATTCATGGCATACTGTATAAAATAATGTACCGTAGTTTATACAATGTCGCCCATGCGCATGTGACCGCCCGTAATTTTCTGAATATTCATGAAAAAATATCGAAAATAAACTTCAAAAGGAGGGTCTATCTATAACATTTTTCACTAGTTTTTTTAAAATAAATACACAATTTTCGTTTTTTTTTTCGTAGTCGATAATTTTTTGTAAAAATTTTAATTAACCTGTTAAAATAACTCATAAGCTTTTGGAAATAATAAACAGAATCCAAATCGACCCATAAACTTCGGAGATGTGTCAAAAAACAGAAAGCAAATCTTTAAAAAATAAAAAATTGAATAACATGAAAAATGTTATAGATAGACCCCCTTTTGAAGTTTATTTTCGATATTTTTTCATGAATATTCAGAAAATTACGGGCGGTCACATGCGCATGGGCGACATTGTATTGGGGTCTTGTGAATCAAAACTAGCAGTTGAGAGATTGTTAAGAACATTGTTATTATTAAAACACTTTTAATTTATTTTTTGTGAGAGTTCTTAATTCAATGGTTTGATTTAGCACTGACATGCTTTGAACTGGGAACTCCCAGCAATTGGAACATTAATAGGCTGATGATGATGATGCTTTGAACTACCAATCTACTTCAATACGTGTGGTGTGGGGTTTTAAAAATAGCGAAATAAGCAGTAGCATAGCGTGGGGTTCAGCCGCCTAGGGCTAACGGCCCCTTATTTAGGAATGAACAAAATTCTATTTAATTGGCAAGACAATCTAAACATCTACCTTTTAATAATGGCGATTTTACTAAAAGAACCGAGCTCGAAAATTATTGCTCCTCGGATTGGTTATAGGTTTTCATTTTACAATTCGTACTGAAATGGGAGCTACTTTGTCGAATTATGCAGAAAATTTACAAAAAAAAAATAGAATTGATTCTAGACGATCTAGTGACCATTCATACAGAAATAAGAGTTAATTTTGTCGACACATTACACTGTAATTAATGTGTCGACAAAATTAACTCTTATTTCTGTCAATGGTTACAGAAAAGTAGGCTGCAGGGGTGAGGGAAGCGAACTCGAAGTTTAACACCGCGCCTCAGACATTTTTTTTTTTTTTTTGTATGTTTGTTACGCGATTTCTCCGTCAATTGTGGACCGATTTTAAAAATTCTTTTTTTGTTTGAAAGGGTATGCTCCCGAGGTGGTCCCATATCAATTTTATTAACTTTACTTGGATAGTTTTTGAGTTAGCTTCAATAATACGTATTTTTCCCACTTAGTTTATATGGATGATATAATGATAACTTCCAATCACTGTTATTTACATAGCAGGTTAGTGGTATTCGAATTTGTATGGGGTAGGTACCACCACTAAAAAGTGCAAAATAAAAACTTTTTACAAAAAAAGAACAACCGTCTTCCAAAAAAGACACTACAAAGTCAAAAATAACTTTAATTTCGGAAGTCGGTGGCAAAAAACGAAAGTTCAAAACCAAACACACCGACTTCCGAAATTAAAGTTATTTTTGACTTTGTAGTGTCTTTTTTGGAAGACGGTTGTTCTTTTTTTGTAAAAAGTTTTTTTATTTGACCATTCGTAGTAAGTATGAACGGTGAAATTGACCTTCGGTAAATATTTTTCAAGTTGATGAAAGCTGCATACATTTTAGAGTATGTTGTCCCCAAAAACGGGGCTGGGAATAAGTAATAAGCATCCTATACCTTTCGCACTACTTTTTCTGTAGGAAGAATCGTCCAACCCTTGTCAATGAAGGTGCGATCAGATAAAGCATAGCGTAGAACACCTTTACAAGGTTCGATCTGAAATATTAACACATTTTAGTGAATCCTTAAGGGGGATGCGCTAAGGTAGCCAGCGAAATTCAAATTTTCTTTCGTTTTCTGCAATTTGCAGCTCAGTGTCAGGTTGTATGTTGATTAAAATATGATTCGCGACCGTAACAAATATGGCTTTACAGAATTATAATCATTAGAATTAGCAATACAACTCCTTAAGTTACCAAAAGTGTCAAATGTCATGATTTCATGAATTAGTCATTCAATACATGAACGTTGTATTGATTGTATTGATGTCTTTTATGATTATAATTATATAAATAAACATTTGATACGGCCGCCAATCATGTTTAGATCAACATACAACCTGATACCGCGACCTGCAAATTGCAAAAAAACGTAACAAAATTTGAATATCGGGTTTATTCCCATCTCGGCACCCATGAATTTATTTATCTTGTCTACGAAAAATTCCCATTTTAAGGTACACAAAAAGAAACGGAAACACAGTATCAGTATAGTAAGTAAATCAACTTTATTATTCATTAAATCATTTTTGTTTCTTTTTAAACTACCATTTTCACAGACAAGCCCTTGAATCGCTTTTTAGAGGCTCCATGTGCGGAGCGAGAGGGCATGGCAGGCTGTCACCTCCTTCTGCGAAGCAGTAATGCTCGTGAAGGAGGAGGCGGGGCGCGAGAGGCAGAGACAAAGGTCTCTCCCTCGAGCCCCTAGCCGCCGCGGTAGTAGACGCCCCGGGCGTCGGGAATCGATTGCCGATTTCCGGCCACCGTAGGCGCGGGCTTGCGGACGGAGAGTGATGGGTAGCTCTCCGTCCGATCAGGACCAAGCCCGGGCCGACGGCGCGTAGTGTTCCACGCGCGCCTCAAAGAGTTGTCAGCGAAGCTGAAGGGGTCCGTTAGGGCCGATGCCTACCACTGGGGTTGCGGATAAGTCCTTAGGGGAAACCGTGGCCCCGGTCTAGGCAAGGGAAGACACGGGTGGGTTTTAGTCAGTAAAAGTCTGACACGCCCTTCCGCTCCGCCCAGAGCGGAGAAGTCATTTGATGATTTCCCACCAAATAAAAAAAAAAAAATATCTCTGCCTTGGCATTAACATGACAAATCTTAAAATATATGAAAAATTCACGGTTCGTAGTAGGAATAATCGTTTTAAAATCTTTACAGCAATTATGTAAAACAATATTACAAAAATCAACAGTTATTGTGTACAATTAACGTTTAATCAGTATAACCGGGACGTAGGCAAAAGGGCGTCCATACTTTGAGGACTAGGCTTTCATACTGGTACTAAATGATACGAGTAGGCTTGATTACGCGTTCACTGAACAGTCAGTTATAGCAATTAGCTGATCCCCCTTTGCATAAATGGTTGAGATTTATTGGAATACGTGTCGATAGAATGTTATAATTATTTTATATTTTACTAGCTGTCCGCCCCGGCTTCGCGCGGGTAGCAGTAAGTACTTATCTACGGCGCACCTACCTATCTACCTACCCTACCCTACCTACCCTACCCTGCCCGACCTACCTACCTACCCTGCTCTACCTACCTACCTTCAACTATCTACCCTAGCTACCTACATATCGTGAATTCATGCAAACCTAGTACTTTTTGTTAGGTTACTGCTCAGAGAACGGTCTTGATAAATCTACTTTTCCAGTGAATTTTCCAAAAAAATACGGTTATGAATTCATGCAAGCCTAGTACTTTTTGTTAGGATTTATGTCTTTTTTTAGGATACCGGGATATCATAAGTGAAAAATTTATAACAACATGACCTTGCTTACCTACCCTACCTATATTATTACTTAGGGGTATGAAAAATAGTTTACGTCCTATTCTCAGACCTACTGAATATACACAAAAAAATTCATAATAATCGGTCAAGCCGTTTCGGAGGAGTTTGGCAACAAACACCGTGACACGAGAATTTTATATATTAGAAGATTTACTTCGGTCAAATAAATAAAATATAAAATAATTGCAAAGGGGGTCAGCTAATTGCTATAACTAGCTGTTCATTTTCAGTATTAATTTAAATCGGAATGTTATTTTCATACCTACATACCTAATAAAAATCTAAATATAAAAAAAAAATTGTCTTATAAATATCTGAAATAATAAAGTCACAGCAAGTTGTTACTCTTCATTAGTCTTCTTACAAAAAACAAACTAAAAAATAAATAAAAAATAATACACAAAAATGAACCATAATGATCAGTCGTTAGGTTTACTTTGGTTTGACTGTCTTAAGCTTAACCGAGGCGAAAGAGATAGCCAGAAAATATGACACTTGCTTACTTATTACTTGCGTATTTTTTTTTAAGTCCCATGAAAATATATTTTACTTTGTCCATTAAACACTAAAAATTTAAAATTAAACTTATTTTATAAGTACCTACTTTTTTTTTCTGTGTATATTTTTTAGTTTTGAGTCTATTTGATTTACTCACTATACTGATACAGTGTATCCATTTTTTGATGACTGTGTACTTAGCAACGGCTAATGTCAGAGTGCCGAGATGGGAATTCCAGATTTTATACTCAATATAAATATTTATAAAATATGAATATAAATATTAAATCTAAACTAATATTATAAAGAGGAAAAAAAAATATTTTTTGTATGTGTGTATATTTGTAGTTTGTTTGTTTGTAATGGATAAGCTTAAAAAATACTTAACCGATTAAAAAAAATATTTCACCTAAGAGCTACATTATCAAGTAATTATTTTTGAGATACAGGCTGCGAAAATTGACTCGACTCGACAGCCGGTGGAACTTCGTGGAGCATTTCCGACGTTTGGCTTCCAAACTGGGGTGGTGAGCCTCCTTGCCGGATTGCTGCCATGGGAGCTGGAGGCGAAAGTCCTCGCCCACATTTGAGAGTTGTGCGAGGAGGTAAGGTCGCAACCACAGCACAGCGAACAGAACCCCAGCGGGATCTCATGGCGTCATGGAGAGTGCGATTGTCGCAATCCAGTGCTGGGCACGCCACAATTGCGGCGATAAGTCCCCTCTTTGAGGAGGGGCTAGAGAGGCGCTACGGCGTCCTCACCTTCCGCCTGACGAAGGTCCTGACTGGACACAGTTGTTTCGGGAGGTTACTATTCCGGATAAGGCGGGGACCATACGGTGGAGGTTTGCCCGGCTTAGACGGAGCACCGCCATGTCCTCGTGGAAGCGATCGGCGGCGGTGACCTCTCACGTCCGGCCCTGGTTCAGGCCATGGTACGGAGCGAGAGGGCATGGGAAGCTGTCACCTCCTTCTGCGAAGCACTAATGCTCGCGAAGGAGGAGGCAGAGCGCTTGAGAGAGAGGCAAATTTCGCGCCCTCACGACCCTAGCCGCCCTGGGCGTCGGGAATCCCAAACCGATTTCCGGCCACCGTAGGCGCGGGCTTGAGGACGGAGAGCAATGGGCTCGCCGTCCGATAAAGCTGTTTTCAGACAAGCGCGATTTGTCGCGCGACGCGACACCAGTTATTGTTATACCGTGAAGTTTTGTATTGATCGTGTCGCGTCGCGCGACTAATCGTGCTGGTCTGAAAACAGCTTTAGGACCTGGCCCGGGTCGACGGCGCGTTGTTCCACGCGCGCCTCGAAGAGATGTCAGCACAACTGACGGGGTCTGACACGGCAACTGGGATGCTCTTGGCCTGCATCTCACCTGATGGTAAGTGATGATCAGGCCGAACGTAGAAGCGAGCTTCACCCGGAATCCTCGACCACAGAGAAACTGGCTATGTTATCATTATCTGCCGAAACACAACAATGCTGTTAACATTGTTGTTAACGTTAACGTTGGCGACTGACTTAGATAAGATAGTGGTAGCTAGCCAGGCGGACTTAGCACAAGCCCAAGCATGGTATCTAAGTCTGCTTTTGTTTGAGAAAATTGATCCAACAAGAGTGATATTGTATTCGCTTGGCTATCCATACGAGCCATCATATCGACTCGAAATTCTCTCAGTTCTTCCAGCAGAACAGTATCGGTATCCATAAAACAAGCCTTACTTCCCCTAAGAGTACTAACGTAATTCGTGGGAGAGGTGATGGTGGTCTTGGGTACATTATTCCCCAGAACTGGAGTTTCGTTGTTCCCTCCTTTAGGAGTTGAGCATACACATTCCGGACATACCCATTTTTCGTTGTACGCTTGTCTCAAACGCAATCGTATTTATTTTAAGACAAGCCAAGTGGTATTGCTTTTTGCATTTTGCATTCGAACATTTGAATATTTGAAGCTCCACGGGCAAGAAAACTCATAAAAAATACAAAAATATATATATATATCTCGAAAACTACAAAAAATCGCGGAACATACATGGGGTATTTTCGGATATCCCTGGACATGGGGAATCAATATTTTTTTTATAACGTGTATTTTTGGTCCACCCTGTATATGAATATAACCTCCGAATAAAATGCATGGCACCAAATAATGCCTGACAGTTCTGCCGTAGTCGATGTAGTATTTTAGTTTCGATATTTTTTTCATGTAATTAGTTTTGCAGTATTTCTCATTACCACAGACATATAAAGAGTAGCAGACCAAACATTCGCTAAAAATTGCGTAGCCATTACGCAGACATAGGGATAGTTGTCAATACAGGGCCGGCCTAGGGCTGGTTGCCGGTATTATGTAACGATATTGAAACAACCAATAGGTACCTACTTACAAAAATTCGCAACAATCGATACTCCCTGGGTATAAGAAGTGTAGATTACTTATCAATAAAGTCAATCAAACAATGATTAGATTATTACTTATTATTCTGTTTAATTTATTTTTATTTATTTTTTTCCCTTCATAAATAGATAAATTAATTTGTCTAGAGTTTAAAACTAACCATTGTTGTAATATAATTTAGAGTTAATTCGGGGTGAGAGCCTGGTGATCCGTCACACAGGGTATCCTAGTATGGACACCAGTCTCTCACAAAGGATCATATTCCATGCATTTTTTTCAATAAGCTATAATTATTTGCTCTATGTTTATAACTATGTGAACCTTTGTGAAGAGAGAAATAAAGATTATTACTATTACTATTACTATTACCTGCCGAATAAAATTTCAAAATTATGTGAATATACCTATTTATGTACACCTATATCACACACACGTGTGATATAGGTTCATGTCATCCATCACACAGACACAAGGTAACATAATTAATTTTATAATTTATTATAATAGCATCTGTGTTTACACTGAAAATCTGCACTGCAGTATTCTGGAACTATGTCACCAAAACAATTAATAAAAAAATCGTAGAGTAACTTGAGGCTGTTTGATAATTCAATGGTAAATATTTTACAAAAAGAAATTCGTCTTTGTTGCCAAATCCGTCCCTGACTATCTAACGCAGTTGAAACTTAGAACGCGATGCAGAAGATGCTGCTTGTCAATATGGCGGCGCGGGATAGACAAGCTACGCGTCAAATTTTGTGTATGTGTGAGTCAGTATGACAACAGGTGACAGAACGAGATAGAATTTACGGCTTGTCTATTAGCAAAAAAAGGATAAAGAATCATATTCATCTGTATAAATATAACTATGGATTTATGTTTGGTCTGCTACTCTTTATATATTATGTCTGTGCTCATTACCAATAGAACAAAGCTCAGAGTAATAACTAAAGCATAGAGGGAGGGTGAAATTTCTCAGTCTAGTCATACTCTTTATACATATGACACATTCCGTGTGAAAAAAAAGGACAGGTATATAGTTATAAGGACCACCACTGTCCACTTTTTTGGTCTCGGTAGTGATGTGCAGAGAGGTGCAGAGGTATCGATATTAATTTATTTTTGACAGATAATTTATATAAAATGTATTGGATGTACATGTCGTATATTCCATGGATGATGTAACGTTGTAACGTGCCGTTTTGTAAGGTATATAGTGGAATGCATTAAATATTTGTTAGAGCTTTAATTCTAGGCTTCTTTTGGCACCACCCAAATGGGTTCTTTTGCGACCCAAGGTCACGCATTGCGTTGAGTAGGAGCATTGGCAATTTGGTTTTATTAAACAAACGTTACTTTAATAATAAAAGCAAATTGCCAATGCTCCTACTCAACGCAATGCGTGACCTTGGGTCGCAAAAGAACCCATTTGGGTTAGCGATTATCTGTTCCCTCTCCCCCGTCACCGTCCTGGCAAGCCCGGCCGTCAATCTGTGCGCGCCGGCTCGACACACCGTCACATGCTGGCTAGGGAGGTTTACGCTCCCGTCGTCGCTCATTCTCAGCTCCACTACACTTGCCCGTGACTAGTGAGACCTCCCCTACAGCCGCGGTTGTCTCAGTTTGCAACGGTTTCCTTATTTTATAATTGACTATGTATATAGTCATGAATCCTACTCCTTAACTCAGTGTTAAATCCCCATATTGGGGTTCAAAGTTCCAGCTTACCAATATCTCCAAATTTGCGGCTAACCACCCAGGTTACTCACATCGAGAACCATCACTGGCATCCGTACTTTATGTTACGGCAAACTAACTTCCGGTGTATCCGATTGCCGATATAGTTACGATCCATTACAACAAAAACACTTTTTTTTTGTCTATCTGTCTGTCTGTTTGTTCCGGACAAACAGACAGACAGACAGATAGACAAAAAAAAAGTGTTTTTTTTTTGTAATGGATCGTAACTATATACTTTCTTAAGCATTTAGTAAAAAGCTGTTATTTTGACATTATAAACAGACACTTCAATTTTATTTATTTGTATGTATGTATAAATGTATTTTTGTTGTATGGATCATATACTTTCATATGCATTTAGTAAAAAGCTGTTATTTAGACACTACCATTTTATTTATTTGTATTATACAGATTGTGGATAAAAAATAAAATAAATTGAAAATCGCACAACACTCCCTGCTATGTAATTTATAATATCTCTGGCGTATTCTGAAAGAGCACATGGATCATAAATGTACTCATGTTCATTTGTTTCCAACAGCGATTCTTCATTCTTCATGAATGACATCGAAATTGGCATTTAATTTTCATCTATTTCCATAGCATCTGAGGAACCCTGAAAAAGTATATACTTTTGATTTTTTCTCCGATACTGCAATACAAATAATATATTTTAGAACCTACTGTCTGATTTTCAGCTACAGTTTGAAGTTGACACAATGTTAAATGGACAGCTTGTAAAGATACCGTACTTGACTTTCAGCATGATTTGTTGTAGGAGAATTGTGATCAATTCGTATAATTTGCAATGGCTCGAAAAGAAAACGATATCTTCTCCAATTTATTAGCATGTAATTATCGTATCGATAAAAAGTATCTACATTACCTACATTACTAGCTTAACATAACCTCACAATTTAACGAATTTATTTTTTGAAAATAAATTCGCGATCACAACATAATTTGTAATAAAGATAGTTTGAAGGTATCATTATCAATCTAATATGTATGTTATCAGTGATCACATCCAAATATTTTGGGTGATTTTATACGAAAAATGTAAAAAAACACTTACCGATGAAAGCTTACAAATTCATTGTTTTTTTTCCGTGACGAATGTGATTTACACGTTATCACAAAACAAGCCATGTTAACAGACTATTGATAAGTCCTTTGCACCTTTCGTTTTTACAAAAATATTCAAAAATCTATTGGTTTTTAATAAAAAATTACCAGCACCTCAACAAGCACACGTATTGACATTCACGACGTAGTATACGGCTAGATCAAATACTTGTACGGTTAACCGTTTACTAAGCAACTATTGTGCTTTTTAAATTGGTCGTGTAAAAAAGAACAACTGTGACCGTTTTGACAATTTCGGTGCGTCCATTTCTATAATCTATAGACTCCCTCTATGCTTTAGTTATTACTCTGAGGAACAAAGACAATGTTTACCAATGAGTTTGTACATTATTAGACTTTTTATTGCTGTGTACGCGGTGGCACTCTAGGAACTCAGACCAATAAAGAAGGCTAGGAAGCATACTTTCTGGCCGCGCCACCGATTTTATTAAATTTCTCGCAAATCTCTATAGTACATTTTTTAAATTATTATGTACAATAATGAAATTATTATGTCCTTATATTCTTATTTATTCGTACTTATATTCTTATTAACCCTGATTCAAAATTCGACTGAGGCGCGGTCAGGAAGTACCACACGTTATTTTTCCTGACAAAGTTTAGTCGGTTTACTATCTGTATGTATCTATGTATTAGTATGTATTCATTTTCAAGTTATCTGTCCCTTATGTTGCACCTGCCAATCCTGCCATGTTTTGTCTTAGAACCACCTTAAGAGGGATGCGCTAAGGTAGCCAGCGAAATTCAAATTTTCTTTCGTTTTCTGCAATTTGCAGCTCAGTGTCAGGTTGTATATTGATTAAAATATGATTCGCGACCGTAACAATTATGGCTTTACAGAATTATAATCATTAGAATTAGCAATACAACTCCTTACGTTAGCAAAAGTGTCAAATGTCATGATTTCATGAACTAGTCATTCAATACAGTTACTTAAACTTAGAGAGTTGTACCTATGGATTATTTTTATGATTATAAAGTTTTTAGAGGAATGAGGAACAGGGTGTAAAGTTCACTCATCTTCATTAGAAAAAAGAGGATCCTCCGGCCAGACGGGTGTTGTGTCTGGCGGGCAACTGCCCGTAAGTTGATAAGATAAGATAAGATAAGATTTCTTTATTTGTTTAAACATTGTATACATACAAGAGCATGCAAGATATTACATAGTTTGAGTCCAATCATGTTTAGCCGTAAGTATCGGCGTACAAATATTTACATAACATTGAAAAGAATAAATTAACAATACGAAAAATCGAAAATTTTTAATAGGATATGCACTTCCAAAATGTATCATTTAGAAACTATATTAGAAATAATTTTTATGATAATTATAATGTCAAAACTCAAGATGCGTCAAAACTATAATAACAAACAAATACAAGAAACAATGTCAAAATAACTAAATGCTTTTCACAAAAGATGCATGTCAAATTTACAATATTGATGTCACATTTGCAAGATTAATTAAAAAAAAATTACACGATTTTTGTCAAAATTACAACCATATTCATGAATAAGTTTAATATTAGTGTCAGGTAAAATTATTCAACAAAGACTTTTTCGGTTAGAAATTCAGAGACACTATAATACGCTTTTTGCGAAAGAAACCTTTTTAATTGACGCTTGAATGCATTACTATTTAGCTCCTTCCAACGTTTAGGCAATATGTTAAATATAGTAGGCGCCATGCAGACGATACTTTTGCGCATAAGTGCCGTTTTTGCTGGATAGACGCGAAGAATGGTCATATCCCGTCTGTTACGCGGTACAGCGTCCTGTAGACGTGGAAACAGATTGGGGTTTGTTTTAACAAACATTGCGGTTTCGAGGATATACAGACAAGGAAGAGTTAATATTTTGTACCTTTTAAAGTATGGTTTACATGTATCAACCGTTTTTAGCCCATGATTTCGGATAGTCTTATCTATGTTTTTCGCTCGGAAGTTCTGCGCGATGCAGGAATTGTGTGACGTCATGACTTTGCTGCGTAGTTCGTATGTGGCGGTATAACCGCTACAAGTTCAACTGACCTTTGTTGCCAGGTACTGACTATCCACTTCTTTTAAAATCTTTTCTATGTCTTCTAATTCGACAGAGAGAAAGAGAAAGTGTGAATTTGGTCGAGCTAAAATGCTCGGTAAACTCTAACTGCGCAATGCAGGAATTGAGTGACGTCATGTATTTGCTGCGTAGTTCGTATATGGCGGTGTAACCGCTACATCACTCCCCTCCGGAGCCCGGAGGTCGATATTGGGCTGAGTCTTGTATCTTGCGATGCTTCACAGTGCCAGCTGTGGTTCCAGTGAGTAGGAACCGGGTGCCGCATAGTTCACGGTGAGTCGGAACTGTCTGCAGTAAACCCCCAGTGAGTCAGGAAGGCGCTGCGTCGTCATCCAGTGAGTCGGATGTGGTACAGTGCCGGGTTATGGCTGACTGCTTGCGTCGACCAGGAGAGGGTAGAATAGAAGGTTTAGCAGAGAGAGCAGCTCAATCCCATGCTTTTTTATCTTCTAAATAATAGGAAATTCTATAATACCCTTTTTTACAAAGTTTGGTTTTCATGCAGTTTTTAAATCGTTTAATGGGTAAGTTTCGAATATCAACAATGATATTATAATAAACAGATATGTTATACACTCACAAAACAACCGAAAAATTTGTTCCGCGCAGCAGCGGCAGCACACATACCCACTTTTCATTCATTTTACATTTCACTACAAGTAAAAATAATAGAAAAGAGAAGGCTTGATAAAAACAGTAAGAAAAAAAAAGACAGCTAGTGGTGTCAATTGCGCGTGAATGTAAACAAACATTATTCTGGCGACCAATCACCGCATGTTGGCATCACAGACTAACAAATTTTACGAGACAGAAGGTACAAACCGCGCGTACTAAATTTGTACACGCGGTTTGTACCTATAACAACTAATAAACAGTAATAAAGGTAGGTAGGTGAGAATCAAAACACGATGTAAAAGGAACAATATTTATTTTGTTATAAAAACAATCATACACCTTCGAAAAGACTCAATTTATTTATTTTCTGTCTCTTAGAGAGATTTTTTATTTCGGAATTTTTTAGTTTCTTTTCCCGCACTTGACATGTTTAATTTATATTCAAGTATATCAATTATTACATAAAACGAAATGATTAAATAATCAAAACGGAATCAAAATAGAAAAAAGGAAACAGAACTGTGGGGTAACGATGACTTTACTGCCTACGATATTCGCGTCTGTACTTTTATTCTATGTCCGGAGTGAATGCGTCCTTGTCATCCTCATGACAAATAAAATGTATTTCCATTTCTTTCTTTTTTCTAACCTCCAATTATCAGAATATTAGGAAAATAATTGAAATATATTAATAAATCCACGTATTTTGCGTACTTAAAAGTGGTATGAGATCCCTTGTGTTTTATTAACTTTGGTATCATAATTGGTACACTTTATAAATACACACGATGGCATTTATTGAATTTTTTAGCTGCTTCAGCTAAGCGTATTGCTCGTCGCCATGCGTGTCGCAGACTAAAGTCAATACGTCCCAATTAGGACGTTTTCGAGTCTTCAGGATTGCGCGCTCACAACATATCTGTTTAATTTAATATCATTGAATATCAATGGGAAGTTTGTTGTAAAAGCGTATACATTGACCCATGAACGAGTTGCTTACTCTGTGGAGACGAGTGTGATGTACAGCAAACTTGTGTTTATTCCTGGTATTTGATCTATGAATATCGGACATTTTCTTAAAATTTTATATATTTTCTGTACATACAATAGGTTTTCTAATATAGTGAAGCTACAGTCAGAATGCCCATTTCTTTGAATTTTTCTCGAAGGGTATCTCTCGGACCTAGGTTATAAAAAAAAAAACTCATTTTTCGACATGTGTAGTTTTCGTAGTTTTCGTTGGTTCTAAAGCCGATAGTGAGGTCAAAATGGAAATCCAAGATGGCGGCTTCGAAAATTTTCTAATTTTTCGTCATGGGTGTCGTTTTCGTAGGTTTCAATTAAATTAAAATGGGTGCTAATTAATGCAGCTTCTTTAAAATGTCATTCTCGTCTTCAAATATATTTAGTTGTCTAATGAATTAATAGGTCAGCGACAAACTTTTAGCGTCTAATAAATGATTTTCGAGCGACCATATATTGTAAAACAAGCTACTGTTAATATGACGCAGCATGGTGATAATTCTTAAGCAACAATATTTTTGATATGTCTACGCATTGCCAGCTTCTAATAAGTGTATCAACTGCATCTATAAAATAATATCAACGTACTCTAATTTCTTAAAGTCACCTTTATTTTTATACGTTAGCAAATTAATTGATGACTGAATCTACTATATTTGAACATAAAATTACCGTGTTATTGTCATCAAATAATGTTCAATGAAAGCTCTAATTTCATGTATTCGCCTATCTATTTATAATGTTACCATATGTAATTGATGACTTGACAATAGTCAAGTCAGACAATATTTTTATATTGTCATCAAAAACAAACATCTGCAACTCTGTGTTTGTTTGTGTTTGGACACACCTTAGGGAAAATTAAAACTATACAACCATTTTATTTATAAATCAGATAATTTTAAATGGCAGTAGCATAGGTTTACCTACCTAACCTAACCTCAAAACAGTAAGTTGCTTCTGCATCGTCTCCGGCGCTGCGGGAAGTGCAACCCCTTCGCCCTTACGTAACAAAGGATAGGCACCCATGCTCACCTCCGCAGCTTCGGCTTGCTGGTCGCCCCCGGCGACCAGCCTCAGCCGCTACGGCTCGCACGGGTGCCTATGCTTTGTTACAGCGGGCGGGGGTTGCTCTCCTTCCGCGCCTCCGGTTTTTATATACACTCTACTAACTTTGATTGCTAATTTTGAGGCTGGAATTTGATTTTATTAGCAGACAGATGTTGAATCTCTAGAATATATAAAGTAGCTCACTTACAACATTAGTCGCTGAGTTATCAATTCAGAAGTAAATACATTTATCGGTAGCTGAGTCATATTAATTTACTTTTGTAAATTGACGCTGGTTTTTTGATATTCTGTTGGAATAGTAAAGATGATGAATTAATATAATTGAAGCTGTTCTATTAACTCGTAGCCTACATATAAAAAAGACGCTAGGTTGCAGGTGCTAAAGAAAACTTTTGTTGCTGCACTTATTATTTCCCAATTAAAATAGTGCCATAAAAAGTCAATATGTTGTGCTACAAAGGCGCCCATTGCGTAAAATTGGTGCCTTTTGTTTTTTTGGCGGCTGTCGATAGGATATGAAAAAAGTGATGCAGAACAAATAAATAATTGTATGGGGTCTTATATCATAAACTCAGTCCGAACTGAGATATGGGTGTTAAAAGGAAAAACAATACTGTTGTAAATATGCCTTTTGCTTTTTTGGCGGCTGTCGATAGGATATGAAAAAAGTGATGCAGAATAACATAACAAATAAATAATTGTATGGGGTCTTAGGGTCGCGCCACACCTGCCGAACGTTCCGCGGCGGAAGGTTCGGTTGAATACGCTCCTAATGTTTTTCAAGTTACCTATGACACATCAGCCGAACGTTACGTCCATAGAAAGGCAAGCAAACATGACGCGACGGAACGTTCCGCCGCGGAACGTTCGGCAGATGTGGCGCGACTCTTATATCATAAACTCAGTCCGAAGATCCGAACTGAGATATGGGTGTTTATAAGAAAAAAATACAATTGTAAATATTTCTATAATTAGCACTTGAAGTTAGTTTTATCGTTGAAGGAACTGGTTGCTAAGTAATAACAGCCGCATGGGTCGTTCCATCGGGTTAAGCTACGCTTGCCGGGGTTGGTCTGTGGATGGGTCACCATCTTTATACGTATACCGACCGAGACCCCTCCGTGCCTCGGAAAGTCAGTTAAACCGTTGGTTTCGGCTGTCATTCGTGTATCTTTGACAGTTGTTACGGGTCGTCAGAAGCCCGAAAATCTGACAACCAGTCTCACCAAGGGGTATCGTTACTAGGTTGTGGAATTGTGGAAGTCAGATAGCAGCCGCATTATATGTATAATACTGGTATTCAGCTGCATCCGGTTAGACTGGTAGCTGATCCCAACATCGTCTAGCTAACGAAGAGTATTTGCATAGACACAACCTTGTAGCCAGGTTTGTCCACCAGCAACTTGCTCTGAAATACAGCCTTGTGGAATCGAATGTGCCGTCAGGTATGTGCCCGACACATTTCTCGAAAATGGAAATATCACATTGTACTGGGATCGTCCCATCATCACCGACAGGACTATTGTTGCCAATAAACCTGATATAGTGGTGGTGTAGTGTAGTATCAAGTATCTTGACTTGAGGGTGCCGACATGTGGGACCGTTATGTCAATGATCATTGTGCGCTGCTCTACTCGATCTACCACCACGATGCTCACCATAATAGCTTCGAGCTTGTTTTATCTGATAAGTACCAAGAGCATATAAAATAAGGTCATCTGTGGTAAGAGTTGGAAAACTATTTAGTTCCGTGTGTCCTGCGGTTATTGCATGAAATATAGCTCTGTGATCAATCATTGTGTCGATAGTCGTATCAGCCAACGGCTTAATTACCAAGAGCATCGACCAACACCTAAGGAGCCTCTCGTTGGGCAGCTGGATCGAGGACTTGATTCAGAAAGCGGTACTCTTGGACACGGCTCGCATTGTCAGGAGGTTCCTCTCTCTGGAGCCTTGACCGCCGGCCGGTAACTTGGACCCTGTTCCCGATACCGGCGAGCTCTAGTTTTTTACATTTTTAAATGTTTATATTTTTTTTTATATTCAAATATTTAAAATAGTGTATTATGCAACTAATGAATAAAGGACGGATTTAAAGCGAGGGCCATAGATGAATCACGAACAAGTGAAGGATTCTAACGACTGAATCACGACCGTAGGGAGTGATTCATGATGATTGAATCACGAGCGCAGCGAGTGATTCAAGTGTTAGAATCCTGAGCGACGCGAGTGATTCATGGCCCTCGATATAAATCCGTTTTATTCAAGAGTTGCATACTATACTTTATACCATGACTACGAGAAAAAGAAGGATTTAAGCGAAAATAGACATTTAATAAAAGGTTAACGTTCAGTGTCGGGAGCCCTCCTGGAGGGCTCATTTTAAATGTAGACATTCAGTGTCGGGAGCCCTCCTGGAGGGTTCACCTACTTGGATATGGGATGTCGGGAGCCCTCGCGGAGGGCTCATTTTAAATATAGACAATCAGTGTCAGGAGCCCTCGCGGAGGGCTCATTTTAAATGTAGACATTCAGTGTCGGGAGCCCTCCTGGAGGGTTCACCTACTTGGATATGGGATGTCGGGAGCCCTTGCGGAGGGCTCATTTTAAATGTAGACGTTCAGTGTCGGGAGCCCTCTTGGAGGGTTCAACTATTTGGATATGGAATGCCGGGAGCCCTCGTGGAGGGCTCATTTTAAATGTAGACGTTCAGTGTCGGGAGCCCTCCTGGAGGGTTCATCTACTTGGGTATGGGATGCCGGGAACCCTCGCGGACGTTGGAAGTGAAACCTCCCGGAGGTTTCACTTCAAACTACGAATAATAAAAGTCATAGACTTTTATGGCGGAATGATGAGTTATGAGTTCTATGAAAATGGGTGGAGTCGAAAGTGTTAAGGAGGTTGTATAGCATTGAGATAGAGGTCGAATACATTGGTGTGTTCTAAATTCAAACACCAAAACAGTGATTAAAAGAGCTTTTTATTCACTGTTTTCAGTGAATAAAATAAGCTTTTTAGAGGGGGAATGGTATAATAGTATATTATGCAACTAATGAATAAAGGACGGATTTAAAGCGAGGGCCATAGATGAATCACGATCAAGTGAAGGATTCTAACGACTGAATCACGACCGTAGGGAGTGATTCAAGTGTTAGAATCCTGAGCGACGCGAGTGATTCATGGCCCTCGATATAAATCCGTTTTATTCAAGAGTTGCATACTATACTTTATACCATGACTACGAGAAAAAGAAAGATTTAAGAGAAAATAGACATTTAATAAAAGGTTTACACGTTCAGTGTCGGGAGCCCTCCTGGAGGGTTCACCTACTTGGATATGGGATGTCGGGAGCCCTCGCGGAGGGCTCATTTAAAATGTAGACATTCAGTGTCGGGAGCCCTCCTGGAGGGTTCACCTACATGGATATGGGATGTCGAGAGCCCTCGCGGAGGGCTCATTTTAAATGTAGACGTTCAGGGTCGGGAGCCCTCCTAGAGGGTTCACCTACTTGGATATGGGATGTCGGGAGCCCTCGCGGAGGGCTCATTTTAAATGTAGACATTCAGTGTCGGGAGCCCTCCTGGAGGGTTCACCTACTTGGATATGGGATGTCGAGAGCCCTCGCGGAGGGCTCATTTTAAATGTAGACGTTCAGTGTCGGGAGCCCTCCTGGAGGGTTCACCTACTTGGATATGGAATGCCGGGAACCCTCGCGGAGGGCTCATTTTAAATGTAGACGTTCAGTGTCGGGAGCCCTCCTGGAGGGTTCACCTACTTGGGTATGGGATGCCGGGAGCCCTCGTGGACGTTGTAAGTGAAACCTCCCGGAGGTTTCACTTCCAACTACGAATAATAAAAGTCATAGACTTTTATGGCGGAATGATGAGTTATGAGTTCTATGAAAATGAGTGGAGTCGAAAGTGTTAAGGAGGTTGTATAGCATTGAGATACGAGGTCGAATACATTGGTGTGTTCTAAATTCAAACACCAAAATAGTGATTAAAAGAGCTTTTTATTCACTGTTTTCAGTGAATAAAATAAGCTTTTTAGAGGGGGAATGGTATAAATGTTATTAATATGTAGGTATATAGTGAAATAAACGAAATAACAATAAAATATTTTTTGCTCGGCTCGCATTGTCAGGAGGTTCCTCTCTCTCTCTGAGGGCTCTCGGGAGGACTCTGTTCCCGATACCGGTGGGCTACTATTTTTTATATTTTTAAATGTTTTTATAATTTTTATTTTAATATTTAAAAATGTAATTTATATGTTTAATAAGTACTAAATAAAGGAAATAAAAATATTTTTTAGATTTTTAAATATTTTTCTTTTTTTTATAAAAATATTTAAAAATGTAAATGATAATTATGTTTATGAAATGAAATAAAAGAAAAAAATAATAAAATCATAAAACAAACATAATGTAATTAAACGCGTTATTTTTTTTTTTTATTATAATTATTTTGTTTTTTATATTTAGTATAGGTATCTTGTAATATAATATAATATGTTATATATAATTCAAATAAACATTCACCATATGACCGGTTTTATTGTTTGTAACCAATAAATAACATAAATATAAACATGTATTTAAAGATTTAAGTAATATTTAAAAAAATTGTGAATGTGTCTTGGTAAGGTCAAAAATATGCTTTGTAATAAGAATTATTCCAATTATTAATTCAATTCAATTCAATTTATTTATTTCAGACAAAGTCCATAACATTAGGTACATTACATTCAAAGAAAAATATTAACCACATAATAAAAAATATTCAAACATTCATTCAATTCATTCAAATCAGATACAATTAAAATACATACTTACACATGTCAATCAAATCAAATATAAAATACTTACATACAGATGTCAATTATTCAAAAAATAAAAATAAACAATACAAATGTCATACAAATGTCATAAATAAAATCAGAAAGAAATACATACACATGTCAAAAAAAAAAAAAAAAAAAAAAAAAAAAAAAAAAAAAAAAAAAAATACGAGTAAAATAAAACAACAACACAAAAATATTACATAATACGAGGGGAGGCGCTACTATGTAGCTGCATCCACCTCTGCAACAGGGGTAGATCCCACCGCTCGGACAATACCTTCAGGATGCCGTTCGAGCTGTTTCGTAGGCGACTTAGTAGCGAAGCGCTCCGTTTCCTCATGATCGCGAAAAAATCATCAGTCCGCGCCTCGGCAAACATACTCGAGGCACTACAGTACCGCGGAAACCCTAACAGTATCCTGAAAGCATTGTTATACTGCACGCGCAGTGCGCTGTACGCCCGTTGCGTAAAGTTGGTCCACAGGCTGCACGTGTAAAACGACTGACAATATGCCTTAAATAAAGTCACCTTTACTGGTCTAGTACATCGTGCGAACCTGCGAGCCAACATATTACACCGGACAGACAGCGCCCTGCGCTCCCTCTCAATATCCTGATTGTCACACAGGTCATCGGAGACCCAGTGGCCCAAATACTTGAATTGCTTCACCCTGTTTAAAGGAATGCCGCAAAGTGTGACAGGAGGTACAGATGAGTAGCATTTGGTACCAGCTTTAAAAATCATAAATTCACTCTTCTTAGCATTGTACCTGAGCCCATGGGCCTCCGCATAAGACTCACATAAGCGCAGTAGTTTACGTAACGCACCAATCGATGGGCTCAGCAACACCATATCATCCGCGTAGCTGATGTTGTTTATGCAGACCCCATCAATAGAACACCCAATATTAGTGCTGCTGAGCTCACCGATCAGTCGGTTCATATACAGGTTAAAGAGGCGAGGCGAGGATAAACCCCCTTGCCGTACACCGCAATTCAACCTGTACACGTCCGACCGCGCACCCGCCCATCTGACACTATTCAGCTGCTTATTGTACCAGTACCTGAATAAAGATACAATCTCATGTGGCAGATCCGTTTCACATTGTAGCTTCTGCCACAGCTTGTCATAACACACCAGATCAAAAGCTTTTGACAGATCTAAATAACATGCATATACTGGTGTGCTTCTGTCTGTGTAATACTGAACAGTTTGCTTGAGACAGAGGATGGCACTCTCAGTTGACAAACCGGGTCTAAAGCCAAACTGGGCGTCATGCAATTGGAGGTGCTTCTCCAACTGTCGGTCAAGCAAACTGTCCAGTACCTTAGCTATGACAGTCGCAAGTGAGATCGGTCTGTAGTTCGCAAGATCTGAGGAGTCACCTGTCTTATCCTTAACGATTGGCACTACAACCGTTTGCATTAGGTCATCGGGCAAATAACTATGACTAACACACAAGTTAAAAAATAATGCAAGGACTCTTGGCAAGTGTACGCCCGCGTTCTTCAAATGCTCGATGCTAAGACTGTCGTGACCCGGAGACTTGCCTCTCACCATCTTCTTTATAACGCTAGCCACATCCTTGGCGGAGAATCTGACGTTAACATCCCCAGGGCGATCCTCAGCACCGAGCATCCGAGACGCAGACCCGAGCGGTGACACCACATTAAAATGACGCTGAAAAGCGCAGGCTATGTCCCGCGGCTCATGCGCGCCGCCTACACTCACCGGAGAGCCCGACCTTGGATTTAGTTTATGCGTGTTTTTCCAAAAGTCACCAAAATTTTTATTTGCGTGATGTTCCGCAATAATATCCATTTTTATCTGAGTTTCATTATCTTGACAGTACTTTAATTTGGCTTTAAATATTTTTCTAGATTCACACATTTGAATGTAATCATAACCAGCTTTAGGTCGTCCATAAGACACCCAGGTCTGATAACATAGTCTCGCCCTCCGATGAGCATCACTAACATGCCTGTTCCACCCTGTTACATATTTGAAATTGTTCCGTTCAGGTACAGTGCAGCTATTTTTAGCGGCTTCGGTCAAAATATTTACAATCTTGTTATACATAGAAGCTATAGTCACTTTGTGGCTCTGATCACTACACATTCTATCTGCACAATAACTACACTCTGATGGAAAGTCAATCTGCTTTAACCTTGAGTTACAATACCTAGTATAATCTTGTGTCTGATTATGGTCTTTAATTCCCCATTTGACATCACTGACAGGGTTAGCATTAGTTGTAGTTTTTGGTAAAATAATATTCATGTTACATTCAATTAATAACGGATAGTGATCAGACCAGTATGTATCGTACAGTACGCATACGTCCACAACCGTGCGCCGCGCCGCACGCGTCACTACGCAGTGATCGAGCCATCGCCGGCACCCGTGCGCCTCACTCACAAACGTATAAGTATCGCGAGGCAGCCGCTCAATGTCTAGACACGACCACGATTGTTCCGTACAAAAAGTAAACAACTCGTTAGAAAACAGCTCACCTGGGTGCGCGTTGAAATCCCCGAGAATGAATACCGATTCCACATCATTATTTTCAATGATCGCGTTTAACTCACTGAGGTACTCTGTAAACTCGGTTAAGTTTTCGTTCGAATCGGTAGGCATGTACACTGTTATCACTAGAAACGCCCGGTCACTAAGCACTAACTTGATCGCTGCGAGACGCACACTAGTACACGCGATCACTGTCACCGTTGGAAAACTCGCTTTCCTCCATAGCAAAGCGACACCCCCGTACGGCCTTCCTCTAAGCACTCCAGCAGAAGTATCAACAGCAGACTTCCCAGTAAAGGAAAATGCGTCATCAATGCTACCCAGGAACTGTATATCGTGAGGCAGTAGCCAAGTCTCCTGTAGTGCCACAATATCTGCCGCACGACACAGTCCTCTTACACACTCGACTGATCTGGTGACACTTTTACAGTTGAAAGTAATAAGTTTAGTTGTATTATCCATTGACTGACGATATTAATCCATTCATCTCCCGATAGTTACGTTTGGCCGCGTTTCGCCTGAAGTCAACAAAACGGCGATATATTATCCCGTCGGGCCAAACGTCATCTTTCAAAAACATTTCAAGCTTATGTTTAGGAACAAAAACTATATAGCCATCGTATTCCTTATTTAATTTCATATTCATTTTATCCAATTTTATGTCCAAGTTAGTTTTCTGCAATAAATAAGTTTGTATATCATTTGCAGACGTGTCCTTGGACACGTTATAAATATATATCGGAACTTTAGTATTCGCCGCCTTGAAATTAGTGTCAGAATCAACAATAGCTTTCCCTGTATTTGCCATAAAACGGTTCCTTAGCCTCTTTTTCTGAACCAGAGTCCATTCCTCGTTAGGTATTAGGGGTTTGGACTTCGGTTTCGACACACTATCCAACACAACATCAGAGAAACTTTTCCTGTTTTCGCCACACAATTGCGGAGTTGTCGGACGGTCACAGTTTTGCGCGCAGTTAGCGACCGAGGCCGGCAACGTCGGCTGACTCATCACTGCCTTAGACAGAGCGCACACAGCTGTTATTTTCTCGCTTGCGGGCGCCGCCGCTACGTTCACAACTGCGCACGGTGTTTTTACCGCGCTACCCTCATTTGACAAAATGGTACGCTGCTTCTTTAAGGGAGTCTTTGCAGGTTGTTTTTCTGCAGACTTAAACGCGCCACATATAGGGGATAGTCCCATAGGCCCACTTTCGTGCTCAAAACTCGACAGCGTGCAGGCGCCCCGTTTGATGTTGATGTTTCGTGAGAAATTGTTCACGATTGACGCGTTCTTAAGTGCTTCTACTTCTGCACGTAGCTCCTTCAACTGGTTCACTGTAGCGTACTCTTCAGAAACACGGTCTATTTCACTTCGCATCCGCACCAGATCTTTAAGAAGTCGGGTCACATCTACGTGGTCAAACAAGACTGGGGGTAGTTTTTGTAAATCCCGAGCGACAAAGATGGGGATTTCTTCGGGATCCGTTTCCTTTAACAGGCAGACGATATCATCTATGTCACGTAATGCTTTTCCCTGTCTTTTTCTTATCTTCTTGCGCCTTGTTGTCGAAATTGAATCAAACAACAAGTTTTTGGCATTCAAAATTTCACTTTCCGTAAATGCACTAACACAAATGCGGGCAATACTTTCCTCGTCCATCACATCCAGTTTGTTACAAATAAAAGCCAAAGTCTCATTTATAACTACATTGCAGCTTCCACACTTTACAATATTAGTAGCCATTGTTTGCACAACGACTTCTCATCCCGAGCAGACTTGAACGAAACACAACGCGACTAACCGACGGCGCGTGCGACGCAAGACTGATTAATGTATATGAAAACAATAGTCAATCTTTAAACTGATATAGCTCAGTCCGGACTGAGTTTTCGATATAGGACGCCATACAATAATTCATTCATAATATTCTTCTGCACCGTTTTTTTTCATTTTGGATCGACGGCCGCCAAAAAAATAAAACGCACCAGTCTTCATACTAATTTGGTCATTGTCTTTTAGTGACAGAAACGAAACGCTCCAAAACCGACTTCACGCAGTCTTGCCTGCCCTAACCCTAAAGCCCGCGTAGGCGCGGAGGGGTGGGGCGGCCACGCGAGCTTATTGTCGCAGATGGTTTTAACGCTCACCACCGCAGCTTCGGCTTGCTGACCGGCTTCGCCGGCCTGCCTCAGCCGCGGCGACGGGCCTTCAAACCACCTGCTCCTCAGCTCGCGGGGCCCCGCCCAAACTACGCAGCGTCGGAGCCGTGACAGAAACAATGCTTGCTGCATGTTGCATGCCTGCTTGCATGTTGCATGCTTGTTTGCATGCTGCATGCCTGCTTGCACGCTGCATGCCTGCTTGCATATAGCATGCTTGTTTGCATGCTGCATGCCTGCTTGCATGCTGCATGCCTGCTTGCATGCTGCATGCTTGAAGCAAGCATCCTTGTTGGCATGCTTCTTACTGGGGCCACTTAAAACCACTTTTGTTCATAATCAACTGTGTTATTATGTGCAAAAAAATAAGATACGTAAAATTTTGAACGCAATTTTCATTTTTTTTATTTAGTGACAATTAATAAAAGAAAATAGTAGGTTAAACTAATCTGAAACTAGTTCCTGTTGCCTTAATCTACATATAACGCCAGTGTCATAAAATTTTTGAATTTTTGTTACTTCGAACAAATGTTATTTCGGCTAAGTGTAACTTCGGTATAAAGTTTTTCAACCAAATGAAATGTCGGAGTAACGAAAAAGATCGAAATGATAATAGGTCAACTGATACAGTGGCAGACGTGACTTCGATGAAGTAAAAACAAACGAAACGATAATAATTGATAATAGTTGAAATGAAATTCGGTCAAATTTTTTTTAAACTTATGTTAGGTACCCGTGTTGAAAAGTATAATAATTATGCAATTCTTGAATTAACCGGTTAAGCCGCGCGACGCGATTTTGCGACACCCCTCAAGCCGCGCGACACGATCGCGGCGCGTCAGAGATAAGAGCTCGCTAATATAAACAAAAACTGAGAGCTTTTTGTTAAGTAAATAGTCTTATCGTTAATGGTTTTGGGTTCCTGATTAGACAAAGGATTTTTTATAATACTTAGAATCTTTGTAAGCGAACGCTAGTATTGATAAATAAACATTCTTATAAGATTCTTATAAGAAATTCCTTTGTTCATTGTTTTGATTATTTATAATAAAACTACTGGTTCGATTCACATGAAACTTCGCAGGATACATTATGAATACATATACTATCGGTCAAAACCATTATTTACGGACAATAATAATAAATAAAAACACATATAAATAAAAAAGTTCAATAAATCGTTAACCGTATCATTACGTAACATTATTTAGTTGACAAAAAAATATTGAACTCTTTTTCTTTCTGTATTATGCATTTTTATTATTTATTAGTTATTCAAGAATATAAAATAAATGACTTACCAGCGATTACATACACAAAACACACACAAAACTCAAAATTTCACATCAACACCTTTTTTCACTACCGAGTTTGTTTACATTTTTTGATGGGTCCGTAATAGGTAATTACGATGTTATTTTGTGCAAATTTTATCTATATACGATGACGACACTACTTAATTATTGAAATAACACCATTTCCCGTCGATTTACACTTAAAAAACAATAGAAAATGAATAAATAGAACGCGGAGTGCAGTGCACGGCACGCATGCGCGGACGCCATTTTGCCGTACCAAAAATGTTCAATTTTTACTTTTTTTTAGAGTTGTTTCTGCATATTTTGGCGTTATGGTCGATTTATTCGACAGGTATATTATCCTACCATAAATCAAAACCAACCACAGACCATATCAGCCCGTATATTACATATAAATAGAGCTGCAATCTGCATGAACGTACCGTGTTCCCGGGGACACGACGAGGCTTGACGGTATTGGGAGTTTTCGTGCGCCTGGGGCTTCGGTCCGGCTTGACCGGTTAAACGGATTTATATCGAGGGATAATCACTCGCGTCGATAAGGATTCTAACTCTTGAATCAGTCGCGCTCGTGACTCAATCATCATGAATCACTCCCTACGGTCGTGATTCAGTCGTTAGAATCCTTCACTTGATCGTGATTCATCTATGGCCCTTGCTTTAAATCCGTCCTTTATTCACTAATTGCATAATATACTATTTTGCGATGAGTCCCGGTTGCGTGAAACCAATATCTGTGTATGAACCCAGCGCTCTAGGCGTTGAGCCGCAATATTTTGCGTCTCCGTTTTTAAGGATGTTATGAATTTTCTAATGGACAAAGCTGTTACGAATTAACTCAGGGTTACTGATGATATTATTTATAGACTTTCGGCGCGTGCTAGTTGCATTTCCTTTCTGATATAAGAAAGTATGTACCTACTTATGTAGTATGTTTTTTAGAAGTATGTATGTTTATTTGTATGTATGTATTTAAATATGTAAGTTTGTAAGTAAGTATTTTATCATATTATTTGTTTTATAAGTAGTGAATATTGTTTTGATTTTATGTAAGTATTTTAATTTCTCTCTACTCTTACACACGGTGTCTACATCGCTTTGTATCCTCTGTCCTATCGCATCGCATGTATGCTGGAAGAGAGTTCTTTAGAAATAAGAACCACCTATGTACGTATTTTTATTTCTTTTATTTTCTTCTTGTCTGTTTATATAATTATGTGTGTACATAAATGGTTAAATAAATAAATAAATATATATGTCGTAGGATAAACAGACAATTTGAATTTTCGCGATCATTGATAATTAGACAATGGTGACAATATTTCTGCGAGCAACTTGGAAGTAGCGGTGGTCACAGTTTTAACCTAACCTCACCTATTTCACCCAGTTCAAAATGAGGAATCTTACAATCTGACGCAAAAATGTTTCCACCATTGTTTAATTATCCGTGTTTTCACGAAAAATCGAATGATCAAATCATCCTACGACATATACATATTGAAACATGCATTTAAAACCACCACACTTAAAAAGTTTTTAAAGTCATTTTCTTCTGCCTATTTCATCTTTTTTTTACGTAATAACGGAAACAAACACTGATATTATGATAGTTTATAAGAAAGTAATTAATTCAACAAGCGCCGACGTCGATGTCATAGTTCAAATGACCGAAATAATAACAAACGAAAGTAAATTATGATGCAATACACTTGTCTCGCTCTAACTCACTCCATAATCGGCCCAGATTTATTCCTAGACACCTTACTTTCTTTATGGGACAATCATGTGCGCGTAGCTTTAGAAAAGTGTTGAGAGCGAACATGATTGTCCTTGCCCTGTTGCAAACTTATGAGGGCCAACTCTGTGCGTTAAAAACCAATCAACTAAGGTGCTGGCTCGAATCAGATTTGTATTATGGTTTTCAAAATTGTGCAGGACATTGTTTGTGTACTATTCAGCACCATCCAGTGTTGGCTCATATACAGGGATTGGCTTTATGCGTCCCGGTTTGGATTTAGGCCTGATACGAGAATGGTAAGAGTGTTTCGTCATCCCGGAAATGCTGAACGGCTGAGATGTGTCCAGGAAGTGCACCCTTAAAGCGGCTCCACAGTGATGGTATAGGCGGGTAATATGAAGAACAGACGCACTAAGCTCGTTTTTGTAGATGGCAATATGAACGCTGAAAGTTACGTTGAAGATGTCCTCTGGCATAATTTTCACCTATTTGCACAAAGTCTTGACTTCGATTTCACGCTGACAACGCACGTTCGCACACAGGTCGGAGGACCAGAGAGTAATGGAAAACATCTGGGTATTGCCGTGGCCTGCACAATCGCCAGACCTCAATCCCATCGAGCACGCATTATGAAGCAATGGATATCAATCTCTTTCAAAATTATTTAGATTGTGATTGATCGTGTATTACGCAATTAGGGTGTTGGTATGTTAACACTAGAAAGGCTGCACTTACCTCATTAAATAAATTTTGTAGCTGTCCAGATTTCGTTTCCTGCGGAATAATTTGCACTATTTGCTTGAACTGTTTGTCAGATTCCACAGAAAATCGGTTTTCAATAGGAACACCTTTCGGTTCTCTAACTTTCTCAAGATGAGGCTTAACTTTAAATATTTTTTCACCAATTATAATATCTGTTTTGTCTGTTATTAGATTTTTTTTGTTATACAAGCTTAAAACTTCTAATTCCAATTCGGAATTAATGCAAAGTGGACAGAATGGTGACTTTTTTCCCTGCATTCCATGCTGATGAATGTGAATGTTTACTACCCCAGGTTTGATATCGGAAGGGCGCATGTTCGCACCTAATTTAAAATTTTCTTTAGAGTGTTTTTTCTTTAGAGTGTCAACTTTTTGCATAGGTCTTCTTTCATCTCTTTTTGATTTATGCTCAGATTCCTTTGCTTTTGCTACTTTTGCCGCATACTCTAGCTTTTCTTTTTTCCTTAGGTCTTCTTGCTTTTGTTTTAAATGTTCAGCTCGTAATTTTTCTAAATCTGATGATTCTATCAGAGCTATGGACGATTCTTTCTTTAAAGTTTTGCTTTCTTTGATTCTTTTTCCTTCCGTTTTTTTTAATGAGTTCTGTATTTTTGAGATAGAAACTTTTATCTCATCTGAGGCTGTCGGTGTATTTTTAGGAGCCTTTCCTTTCTTAGAAAGTGCATCTATCTCTCTTTTATCTTTAGCAAACTGGATTTTTCGTGCTTCTTTTTCTATCATTAATTGTTTTATTTGATCTTTTAAATTTTTGTTATCTGTGGTCTCTGTTTGTAGTGTTTCGTCCGATTTTGTCTTTTGATCTTTTGCCACATCTTTATCTTCCTGTTCAATTTGTTCTGTACCTTTTACCTTAGATTCTGAAATTATGTCTCCATTTTCTCTGGATTTATCCCCTCTAGGTTTATCCTGTTTCTTTTCCTTAACGACGAGCTTACTTTCTAAATTCTCTTCACTGTATGTTTTGCTCGGTTTGGCTAGTTTTTTTTGCTCTTCGTCATATATTTTTTGCTTTTCATCTATTTCTTTTTTATCTTGTAGTATTTTCTCTTCTCTTGCAAGTTTTTTCTTTTGGGCTTGTTCAAGTTTTTTTTGGCGTTCCTCTTCTTGTCTTTTCTTTGTTGTTTCAGCTTGTAAGCGGAACTTTTCTTGAATATCTTTTATGAGCTGTGAAGAACTTACATCGCCTTTTATTTTCTTTTCTTCCTTTTCCATCAGTTTTGGAAAAAAAAAACTATATTGGTGTTTGGGAACGTTTCTCACAGTTTCAATGGGTTCACTTTTAGATTTTGCCATGAGTTGCTGCTCTGGTTTTTTCGCTTTGTAAGTAATTTGGTCTACACTGCGTTGTAATCTTAATTTTTCATCCGCAATATTTTTTTTTACAATTTTTGGTCGTACTTCAGAATCGTGGTGATTTTTTTCGGCTTTTCTTGGCTCATCATTAGAATCTTGTGAGGCTCTTCTTGATGTAAATTTTTTCTCTCTGTTCGATACATAGTCTAGATCACGAGTGCCATGAGGGCCACGTTTATGTTTTAGTGTTGGTATTTTTATATCCATTTCAGACTCAATATGATATTTAGAAGTTGGTTCTTTGTGCGCCCATGGAGCAATCTTTGGGGTTTCGTATATATCAGGTCTTTTCGATACAGAATATGGAACTACAGAATCCTTTTCAAGTCTCATCATCTGTCTTAAGCTAAGATCATGTCTTCTTTTCAATGCTTCTTTAGCAGCCATTGAAGGTTCATCTTCGAAGATTTCCTCTTGCTTTCGATCCTTAAGGGAAGGTCTTGGAAGTTCTTCGACATTTGTCTCCACAAAAGTTGTGTCCGAGTCTTCCAACGAAGTGCTCGGAATCAATGCATAAATATTTTTACTTTCGTGTGGTGTGTGAGCAGAAGATGTTTTCACCGGTTCAATAGGTTGAATAAAGGCAACAGCTTGTTTTACATAACCTTTTTTTAAATTGGTTTCACTCAATTCTGTACTATCTGATTTAAAATGTGTAGGTGAGTACATTTGTTGGATTTCAGGATCATGCCTAGCAGGCGAGTTGAAACCTCGATTGATTAGAAAGTCGGAGTATGCATTTTGTTTTTGTTTGTTGACCATTGTATCTTTACTAAGATTTCCAATTTTTAATGTTTGTGTTGTGTCTTCTTTTTTTTCACCTTTATCGGACATAAATTTCTTAACAATTTTGTCGCAGGAACAAAACGTATTTTTACTTCCTTGTTCTTTTTTATGACAATGGTTGCATATACCCATTACCATCTTTCTGTCTATTGATTTTACTTCTTGCAGGAGTTCTTGAGCGTGCTCAACCCTTTTTCTACATCGTGGGCAACTTATGTTTTCCTTTTCTGGAAACAGTAATTTACTTATAAAATATTAATGTAACTTAACGATAGTTTTTAAGTTCCAAAAAAAGATTTAAGGTCATCGCTCATTATAGCAGCACGGCTCCGACACGGCAAATATCTTATCAATCAAGTCAGGATTTTAAGTCAAATGCATTAACGTCTATTTTACGATAGCTATACAAAATAGTGGATGGCTCGCCGGCAGTGAGCAGCCCGCGGGTCGCGAGCCGACACACGGCGCGCCGACAGCACGCTTCAAGCGAGGAGCCCGCTCGCCGGCTCCTCGCCGTCCACGCGGTGACGCCTCGCAGTCCGCGCGGTGACGCCTCGCAGTCCGCGCGGTGACGCCTCGCCGGCCGCGCGGAGAGGCCTCGCTTGTGAACGAACAACAAGCTTTCACCTCACCGGTGGCTTGCCGTCAGCGAGCGGTCGCCTTGCTGACGGCGCGTTGGCGACTAGCGGTCGCCTTGCTTACGGCGCGTTGGCAACTAGCGGTCGCCTTGCTTACGGCGCGTTGACGACTAGATATTTAGAGGCGGTGCCGGGTCGTTAGGTCATCGCCCATTATAACAGCACCGTTCCAGCACGGTAGCGCCCTGGCACCGCCTCGAAAAATGTAGTCGTCAACGCGCCGTAAGCCAGGCGACTGCTAGTCACCAACGCGCCGGAAGCAAGGCGACGGCTAGTCGCCAACGCGCCGTCAGCAAGGCGACCGCTCGCTACCGGCACGCCACCAGCGAGGTAACAGTTTATTGTTTATTTACAAGCAAGGCGTCACCGTGCGGCCGGCGAGGTGTCACCGCGCTTTATTTATTTATTTATTTACAAGGCAACTACAACAGGTAACAATCACAGTATATCACTAGGTTCACGTTATACATTTCGAGCTGATTATCACCCAAAGTTTAATCGCACAACACGACTAGCAACAACAACAACAATAATAATGATGACAACTAAAATAAAAAATAAAAAACTCAGCTCACAAAATTACAGCTACAAGGTATGTGCGTCTGCACAAGTAGGAGTGTGTCGGAACACACTCCTACTTAGGCAGGGAATGTGTAGGAGATCAACACGCCCGGTAAAGAACATAAATGACACAGAGTTACATTATTTAAAGAAAACAGTATTTAAAGCGTTACAAGACTAAAAATTAAAAAGAAAGAGTACATACATGTCTTTTGAAGGCAGCGGCACGAGAATCGAAGATGTCAATACTGTTATTGTCTTTTGAAATTTCATTATAAAGTCGACACATTCTAACGATAGGGTTGTAATAGGAGGTGTTATTTGTAAAGACCAGAAGGGCAAACGTTTTAGGTGTACGGGTGTTATACCTAGTATTGATGTTTATGAGGGACAGCAGAGCTGAAGAGTCCAGCGTGGAATGTAAGATCTTATGCAGGCTTATTAAGTCATGCTGCTTGCGGCTTACGGCGCCGGCGAGGCGTCACCCCGCGGACGGTGAGGCGCCGGCGAGCGGGCTCCTCGCTTGAAGCGCGCTGTCGGCCCGACGTGTGACGGCTCGTGGGCCGCTCACTGCCTGCGAGCCGTCCACTATTCTGTATAGCCATCGTAAAATAGACTTTAATGGATTTGACTTAGAATCCTAACTTGAATGACAAGGTATTTGCCGTGACGGAGCCGTGCTACTATAATGAGCGATGACCTTTACTGTGCTGGAGCGGTGCTATTATAATGGGCGATGACTTTTATTTTCCACTTCTAGCTTATGATTTACTAGCTGTGCCCGTGGTTTCACTCGCAAGACTGTTTATTCTTTTAGCATTATACGTCAATACAAAGGGAAACGTGAAGTCACTGTTTATTCGGAAGAAATTATTAATTACTCGTAAGCCACTGACCATCAAATGACAAAAAAGGAACCCTCATAATTTAGACCTGTCCGTCTATACATCGCGAGACGAACCCTAGCCAAACATACCGACAACTGCTGAAACTGTAAATATGCTCTTTTAAAACTGGGTGTTATGTTATGGAATGGTGCAACTTGACAGAGTGTTATGTCCTGCACTGCACACACTATCGTGTGGCCTCGTTAGTCTAGTAGACCAACGAGACAGACAGAAAAAACACAAAAGAACATAAAGTGGTAGTGTTTATCAACTATGTTTATTTTACCGTACAAAGTGCGATTGTGAGAAAAAGTGCTATTCGCGGTAGCTTTCTTTAGTTCTTGTTTCAAACTAGTTAAATGTAAACAACCTTTAGATTTAAGTAGTTCATATTTCTATCAAGCGCACTATTGAGATGTCTTGTTTTGAACTCGAGTGAAATGCTAGAATTTGCTTCCATCAGGTTTTCAACTTTTTTTAGAAGAAATAAATCCATCATCATCATCATCATATCAGCCGAAAGACGTCCACTGCTGGAGATAGACCTCCCCCAAGCACCGCCACTTCGACCGATTCTGTGCTTCCCGCATCCAGCGGATTCCTGCGGCCTTTACAAGGTCATCGGTCCATCTTGTGGGAGGCCTTCCAACGCTACGTCTTCCGGTACGTGGTCGCCTCTCCAGAACCTTTCGGCCCCATCGGCCATCTGTTCTGCGAGCAATGTGTCCTGCCCATTGCCACTTAAGTTTGGCAATTCTTCGGGCTATGTCGGTTACCTTGGTTCTCCTGCGGATCTCTTCATTTCTGATTCGATCACGTAGGGAAACTCCAAGCATAAAGTCAAAGTCAAAGTCAAAGTCAAAACGTTTATTGCGAACTAAGTGTACAAAGTTGGTGCATAGCCCTCTCCATTGCTCTTTGGGTGACTTTTAGCCTCCTGATAAAGCCCATTGTGAGCGACCACGTTTCAGTGCCATAAGTCATCACTGGCAACACGCACTGGTCAAAGACTTTCGTCTTGAGACACTGTGGTATGTGGGACGAGAAGATATTGCGTAGTTTCCCGAACGCTGCTCAGCCGAGTCGGATTCGACGATTGACCTCTTTCTCGAAGTTGGACTACCTAGCTGGACAGTTTGTCCTAGGTCTACAACTTCGAGCGTAGCGTCTCCGGTCTTTATGAGACCGGGTGTTACATGGGCATTTGACATGACCTTTGTCTTGTCCATGTTCATTTTAAGACCCACTCTTTCGGAGGCTCTACTGAGGTCATCGAGCATTATAGTGAGGTCCTCCATGGTCTCAGTCATGATAACTATATCGTCGGCAAACCGAAGGTTAGTGATATACTCGCCATTGATGTTGATGCCTAGCCCTTTCCAGTCCAGAACCCTGAAGACATCCTCCAGTGCAGCGGTGAACAGTTTCGGAGAGATAACGTCTCCTTGTCTCACACCTCGCTGCAGAAGGATAGGTTTCGAGGTCTGGTCGTGGAGTCGGACTGACATGGTGGCGTCTTTGTATAGGCACTTTAACACCTCGATGTACCGATAGTCGATCCGGCACCGTTGAAGAGACTGCAGTACAGCCCATGTTTCGATCGAATCGAAGGCTTTCTCGTAATCCACAAACGCTAAGCAGAGAGGCAGGTTATACTCTTCGGTCTTCTGTATAACCTGCCGCAGCGTATGTATGTGGTCCACGGTGCTAAAGCCTTTACGGAATCCGGCTTGTTCGGGAGGCTGAAAGTCGTCAAACCTGCGCGCGAGACGGTTCGTGATGACTCTTGAAAACAGCTTGTAGACATGGGTCAGAAGTGTGATGCCCACGGATATAGAGGGATATGGCTTGGAGGCGTGGCACATGTCGCCTGCATGCAGTCAAACTGACCTTATGTGTGCCCGACGGCGTTGAGCACCGTTTACTCCGTTTAGTCGTATGTTTGCATCAAAACGTGTAGTGTCATTTCGTATTTTTTACAAAATGCCGAATTGTTCCGTGCTTATTTGCAAAAATAGGACAATTACAACAAACCTGAAGACAAGTGGCGTATCCTACCACCGATAAGTAAAAAACATTACCCTCCTTCTGGGGCAGTCGGGTAAATATCACAGCATTCATTATAATATTAAAGGTTTTACAAATATTTCATTGTGAAATAATTTTGGCATGTCAAAACGTTAATTGATTACGGTTGGCCATCCTACCCTCTGGTTATTTTATTCGTTTCGAATCGATAATGGATACCTACTCCATTATATCACTCAATAGTTACCTATTGAGTGAATGCTCCATTATTGATTCGTATGATCAATTAATAAAAGTATAATTGAAGTCTTTTAAACGATGTCACAAAATAGCTTTCCACTATGATCTAAATAAATAAAGTTTTACCTAGTTCTGATGTTAATTCAGAAGATGTTATTTTCACGTTTTTCTTATTGTATAAAATAAAGACATCTCTGGTTGTGCTTGCAGCGCTTTCAACCGCTTCAGCTTGTCTTATCTGTTGATGTGAAAAGCGATGAGTTTATTAGGGATGCTTTGGTAACCTGCGAAATTCAAACTATCTCATATTAGCTGCGCCCCGCGGTTTCATCCGCATAAGTCTCGATCTCTTGCGAATATTGCATATTTTGTCCTAATCCAGCTATCTAATTACGCAACATATTTTCGTGAACGATTCCGACTAATCTGTCTCATTTTGACAGGTCAACAACTTTCATTGCATTATTTACGTTGTAGAGCAGATTTTTTTTCGAAGTTATAAAGCAATGGATTCTTTAAAGATTTTTGTAAAGCAATTTAAAGATATTTATAAAGCAATGGATTCTTTAAAGATTTTTGTAAAGCAATTTAAAGATATTTATAAAGCAATGGATTCTTTAAAGATTTTTGTAAAGCAATTTAAAGATATTTATAAAGCAATGGATTCTTTAAAGATTTTTGTAAAGCAATTTAAAGATATTTATAAAGCAATGGATTCTTTAAAGATTTTTCGAAGTTATAAAGCAATCTGTTTCAAAACGATTTAAATTCTGATTGATCGTGTATTACGTAATTAAGGTGCTAGTCATGGTCTACCCATGTACTAAATTTCATACAAATCTGTCCAGCCGTTTTAGCGTGACAGTGGCAGTGTAACAAACAAACTCACTTTCGCATTCTTCTTCTTTTCGTGAGGTTAGTGACTAACCTGGTGTTAAAGCCGCCCACGGGCCTCTGCATTGGCTTCACATGCTGTCGAGAAATATATCTCAGGCATGCCGGTTTTCTCACAATGTTTTCCTTCACCGTTTGTTAAGCAAGTGATAAGGTATAGAGGTCAAAGTTCCAACTTTTTTTTGAAACGAAAACAAGTTTTAAAAGGTTACAAATTAAGTTATACCTACTCCTGTAAGGCTTGCGTTACATACGAGTACATAACGCGGTGCCGTAAACAACGATATTTCGCAGTTAGTCGTTTTCCAGCAAACATTTTTGTATTTTGAAGTACAGGGTCGTTTTTCACCCCGCATGTAACTTAAATATTAATGTATACAGTAGTATTAATAGTAGGTACACGACATAGACCTTTCAAAATAGATTCTATAAAATGATGGTGAAATCCATTGTGGCCACAGGTCACAAAGACAGACGCGCCCATATTGACTTTCAATCAGCATGTTACACGCTATATTCCACCAAAAGGGCTTTGCCTGAAATGTATGGGCCACTGGTGCCTTTTTTTTTTTGATCGCACACTAACGCCACCTTGTTAGATGTGTAGAGTACTTCCATACAAACAATAGTTACTATGACAGCTCAGCTCTTAAGTACATCCGTCTCGAGTTATTCCCCCTAATCTGTACGCGGATTTAATTAGGAAAACTGAAAATATTAGTTATTTTTAATGGTCTTATACTATTTATTTCTTAGTACAAACTCGAATGGACTCAAGTTGCATCATATTGGAGTAAGTGGCATAGTGTGACATCAAGTTACACTTCACCGTAACAATGTCATAGGTATTTTATTAACAAAACTGAATATATTCGTGCTACTTGCGCCCGTATCTTGTCTATTTTATAGTTTAAACACTATCTGGTTACTCTGGTCTACTCAAATTACGTCACGTTGGCGTAAGTGGCACCAAAATTGGGCAAGGCCCTTTCAGCGAAATTGGCCGAACGGCTTTTTTCAATCATTTTGTGCGGGTAAAGATGATTCTGACTTATAAATGAGTAACGAGTGTATGCCAAACGATTTTCTGCGAAATGAATTTTATGCTATCCGCTGTTATGCAAAATAATATTATGACATAAAAAGTTCTGCTGTAAAAGGTAGAACATAGGTACTAATAAAGAGATCAAACAGTTTACACTGTTGGTAAGGAAAATAAAACCAATCTCTCACAAACAACGTAGGTACCCCTTTTTAGGGTTCCGTACTTACCCGAAGGGTGCCAAACGGAACCCTATTACTATTATAAGCCTCCGCTGTCCGTCTGTCTGTCAGCGAGCTCTATCTCATGAACCGAAATAGGTAGACAGTTGAAATTTTCACAAATTGCATTTCTATTGCCGCTATAACAACAAATAAAAAATTAAATATACACCGTGACATTTTAGCTCCCTGGCCGCGCCACCAACACAAGGCTATATTTTCTAAAGTAATCTCTTGATAGCGTACGGAAAAGAACAATTCCGGTACAATTATTTAGTATATATTATATTATTCATTGAGGTACAATTATTTTCATTACACTTACCGTATAGTACATAAATGGTACTACAATTTATCTAGAAACATGTTTTTTTTAAATTTTCCACTGTGGCGCGGCCAGGGAGTATCACACGCTTCGACACGCTGCGCCGGCGCCGATTTATAAAGAATAGAATTTGAAACATCATAGAAGACATCGTCTGTGACTTACTGTACAGTGTACCTACATATATGTATATGACGGCGTCGCTATTGTAAACAGCACGTGCAACGGGCCGAGCGGCGCAGCTGCGCAGTGGAATGCGTAAACAAGGCCTCGCCTACTTTCCCTACTACTCGAGCTGCTCTTCATAAATGAGCGCGCAGCGAGGATATATACCTTACTTTCATTTAAGATGTCGGACCCTCTGCCTTCATCAGAAGTGGGATCGGATCCACCGTCCTCTAATGATAGCAACAGTAATTTAATGTAAAACTTTTCATTGTTCTATGCTGGCAAGGTCGCTACATTAAAAAAAAACTGCGGATGCCTGTTACTCAAAGTAAAGCAGTGCTCGTTGTTTTTGATCTTGATAAACCAGAATCTGATGGTGTGCACTCAGTGAAACGATAGTTATTGAGAAAAAGAAATTTGAGAGTGTAGACTTCATAGTGGCGTAGGAAGTCGTGGCTAAGTGATAACGGGCGCACGGGTCGAGCCATCAAGTTGGGCTGCACTTGCCGGGATTGGCCCGTGGATGGGTGACCATCATTACGTGCCGATATTCTTCCGTGCCTCGGAAAGCAGGTTAAGCTGTTAGTCCTGATACACTCGTGGATCTTTGACGGTCGTTGCGGGTCTTCGGAAGCCTGAAAGTCTGACAACCAGTCTTACAAGGAGTGTCGTACTGCCCGGTTGCTGGGTTGTGGAGATCGGATGGGCAGTCGCTCCGTGTGAGTGAGCAGGGTATAAATAGCCAACGCTTACCCCGAGCGCTGGATGAAGGAAGGACTCCACACCGACCGCCAGCACCGAGCACCAAGCAAGCGAAACTGTACTTCAGAGCAGCTCGTGGAATATAAGTGTGACAGATAAGTGATACAGATTAGCTTATTATATTTGACTCTGGATCAGAATGTAGCTTTTAAAACATAGTAATAAATTGAAATCTCGTTAAAGGTTAGCAATTTCATGAACAAAATTAAATGATCCTAAAGAGTATAGTTGACACCTTTAAATAATACCATACTATACCAAGTAAAGAAGCGTGCCCATTACAACTTAAACGTCCAACCATGGTACAAAACCACGTGCTTGAGATAATTGACGTTGTATTCTCGGATGAATTTGGTCGTGATATTTTAGAACACGGAATTTCTGTAATTATAAGTTACAGAATTGAATGATTTAGCTACATACGTTCGTAAATTTATACCCAGTCATGGGGTCTTAATTCGAACAAATTATAATAAGTCTTGAAAAAAGATCATAGATGGCAGCATATGTAACAATTATGAAATTAAGTCACTAAAAAGCGATAAACGGAAGATTTTGGCTGAAGTAAGATTAGTAAAAATCTAAACTTCCTTGTTTACTGCTGATTTATCTTTTGTAACTCATAAATCTCGTATTTTCAACAAAAAAAAGATAAAACCTTTTTGTTTCTAGGGCTCTTTGCAATAGATGTCGTTTTACTCAATTTGTCATAACTGTACCACATTTACGCTGCCAGTTAAAAAAAAACCTAATGATACCGTTATTACTTGACACCACAGGTGATCATGTTGGCTTAATACATATTGGTGGTTGCGTTGGTATGCTGCGCCCGTTTAAGGTTAAACGCGTTTCTAACGTAAGGGTGGTTATTTTTACAATTGCTTTGATAAAATCGATCTTCTTCTTAGCGTGTCAATGGAAAATATAATAATTTAAATTTAAATGTCCTGTTTGGTCGAGAACTCTACAATGCTAACACCATTCTCTGATGCAGATATAAGGAGCGCAAGATGAAAGGTGGGCCATGGTATGCGGGGAAATGCCGCTTATACATTGAGGATTGGAACCATCCGAGTAACCCCATCTGCATCGACCAACTATGGTCTCTACTGCGGCTGACCTGAGTGCGGAAACTGTTTAAAGTTTTCCAAGACGGCCACAGCAACGTGTGATCAGGTCAAGGTTCAAGCTCCTCTAAGTCAATGACTTAGCAACTTAAAGTTAGAATAGTCAGATGGCTACAAACGCTGTACAAATTTCGTTTCTGCTAAAAACAGTTAAAATCCAGTTCATTTGTTTGGCGCGTTGAAACGAATAATTTCTAATCGCGGGAGTTCTTATGATAATTCAGCTTTTAAGATTTTTTTATATTTCATTCAAGACCAAGACCAAAATTACCGGAACGAGTTGAGATATATTGATGGTACTAATAAGGTCTATAAATATTCTCACATAAAATTACGTAAAGTACCTCATGGTCCAAATGTTCTGGTAGATAAATATCGTGAAAAATTATGATGACGTGACGGCAGGTAGTAATGATGATGATATCCATGTTCACGAAACAAACCACGAGATAATACCAAATCAGAAATAAAAAAAAACACAATCCTAACAGTAATGTAACTTTGGCAAACAGTGATACCATTGCCTGTGAATAGTGATACTATATCAATTAATAGTGGTACAATGTCGGCTAACTGACGTACCTTAATAACTATCGGTGAAAATACGAAACATCTTAAGTCACGTTCTGTATCGACAGTCTCTCAACTCAGATTCAAATGCTATTGTTACTAAAGCAGTCACAATAATTAGCAAAAGAAGTGACCCTGTAAAGTCGGTAATGACTGGTCCAGGAGATAATAGTTTTGCAGGGTTTTTAAGTAATAAATGAAAAAGAAATAAAAAGATAAGATAAGTTATGAAGGCTCAATAACGAGCGGTCCAGAATTAGTAGCCCATTCTGAAGGGGTAAACCGGACCAGATGGCTAAAGTCCTGAAGGCTCAATAATGAGTGGACCAGTATTAGTAGCAAACTCTGAAGGGGTGAACCGGACCAGATTGCTAAAGTCATGAAGGCTCAATTACGAGTGGTCCAGTATTAGTAGCAAACTCTGAAGGGGTGAACCGGACCAGATTGCTAAAGTCATGAAGGCTCAATTACGAGCGGTCCAGAATTATAAGCAAACTCTCAAGGGATGAATTGTTAGTCAGGATGAACGAACATTAATAATATCGTTCTGTTCTTTTAGATACTGTTTGATGAGACTCCGCGCACGAGGACGTCCGCACGTCAGCATGGCCGTGACGGCGTCGCTATTGTAAACAGCACGTGCAACGGGCCGAGCGGCGCAGCTGCGCAGTGGAATGCGTAAACAAGGCCTCGCCTACTTTCCCTACTACTCGAGCTGCTCTACATAAATGAGCGCGCAGCGAGGAGGGGATCATTCTTGTCGCAGGCTCGGCCCGGTGCACATGTTGTAGCGTTTAGATACTGAATTAATTGTAGTCTGAATTAGAATAAAATCATTGGAAATATAATTTGAATTAGTGTGTTAATAAGCTATGGGAATAAAAGATGATTTCTGCTATATACCTTACTTTCATTTAAGATGTCGGACCCTCTGCCTTCATATACACACTATTTACCTACTTATATTTATCTATTTAGGTAGTGTAAGTGACGAAATTTTTTATGAACTGCAAAACTAACTTTGTAATCGTATATCTATTTATACATATAGGATTACAAAGTTACTTACGCAGTATGTAGGTATGTTTCCTTTTTCCTTGCTCTATAGGCTAAAACAGTAATTGTGTTCAATATCGGAAGTTTGTGCGTTTGCTAGAAGTACCTTAGAATTTTGATGATCGGTGAGTGTGTCAGTGACAAAAAATAGGAACTTTGACTTGCAATAATTCTTAAAATACGGGTTCAAATTGAACTAATTTGATATACATAGTAACTAGGTCCCCCCTAAAATAACTCTTGGTCACTGAAAATTCAGGCTTCTAGCTTTATCCCCAACGAAGTTACAGAAGGGTTTGAAAATGTCCTGAATGGCTTCGAGAAAACGATGATACGGCTGTGCCTCTTTTTGTTTGATTTTGCTCGACTTGGCTGGGGCACTGCAGTGCCCTGCCGATTATGGGAACGAAGGGCTCGTAATGAAAATTTTAATTTGACGGGCATTTCTTTCTACAGGGTGAAATTGAATTCATGGGCATCCTCGAGGTCATTGTACTCATCATTGTGAACAACTTTTAGTTAAAGCAATGGCACGTAAATTTTTATCGGAGAGGCAACCGGATGGCAATTGGTAATTTAGGTCTTGAAGTGATACCGAACCCCCCTGTAACGTGCGATTGGACCCCAAATGGGCGGGGGCGAAGATATGGGGGAAGGGGGCAAAATATTTTTTTTTGGACGAGGCAACTGGATGGAAATGGGGTTGCTTTGAAGTTTATATCCTGTTGACATAGTAAAAAAAAATTGGCACTCCCCAACATCTCTATAATTGAAATAATGTCTTACGCGGTATTTAATTCTTGAAACTCCATATCGATGATTTATCACTGAAAATGTGGGTGAATTTTGTCAAAACCGGATGGCATTGATGCACACAATTCTTTGCTTAGAATTAGAGCCATTTAGAATGACATGTCAAAAAAAAAATGTTATGCCCCCCCGCCCCATATTTCCGCCCCCGCCCATTTGGGGTCCAATCGGACGGTACGGGAGGGTTCGGTATCACTTCAAGACCCAGATTACCAATTGCCATCCGGTTGCCTCTCCGATGAAATTTTACGTGCCATTGCCTTGAATATTTCATTATGGCACCAACAATGAAATCGCAAAAAAAATTGCTGTTCCCAAGCATTTTGCATTAATTCTGCATTTTGACAAGCTATGCGAACAAACTGATTTTTCTTCGGGATAATGGGCCGTCGGCTTCTCGCGTCAGTTTGTTTGCTATTTAATTAAATGTGTTATTTTATTATAGAATCTAAGTACTAACATCTTCTGTACGTGGCCTATAACAATAGACCACCAAGCCGGAGTCCTTTAGTTCCACAAGTTTCTGGAACTCTTGGCACTCCTTGTAGCATGGACATAGCTGCTGTTCACTGCACGCAAGACAATTTGTTTTAATCATGTAGGTATAGTATATTTAGCACAATAATCACTTTAAATAAACTCTTATTAACTTACTCTCCGAATACCTTCATAATGAGATTAAATTCAACGTGTAATATCAAATCGAAGTGCGAAGAACGCAACCAATACAAAAATGGTTTTGTTCTTTTGTTAGTTTGACAATTGACAATGCATATTTTGCACATTGCCACATTGCACAGATCGACACAAATACTGATATTATAGAAATATTTATCTATGGATGCTGCTTTGTTTTAATAAGGTTTTGTTCTTTCTTTGCTTCTGTTGTTCTTTCGTTATTTTTATTTCTTTCAAGTAAAGGTGTGCACAGAGATCTGACCTTTTAGGTCTGAAAAGTACTTACCTGCCTAGGCAGACTGTGCTACTAGTAGCACAGTCTAAACAAGGTTTTTATACTGTGCTAGTAGTAAACGCCCTGGGGGGGGGGGGGGGTTATTAAATAGTGTATGTATCCCAGGCAGTGTTGCTTACTCTTCTGTTTTAACAGTACGAGGGGTATTCAATAAATAGTGAGAATGCGATACATTCTCTTTGGAAAGAACAAAAATAAATACTGGCAGGCATAGCCCAGACATTAGTTAAGATGATAATAAAAAAAGCAATTAATTCTCTTTTGTTAAAAGTAGAAGTCTATTGTTTGCGTCGTTTCGGAATGTGTTCTTAAAAATGGATAAAATTGAAGTTTGCGCGGTAATAAAATATCTCTGCTTGAAAAATTTTACTACGGAGCAGGTAAATCAAGACTTGAGAGCAACATTAGGGGTTCATGCTCCTCCATATTCTACGGTTGCGCGTTGGTGTGCTGAGTTCAAGCGACGAAGAACTTCCACTAACGACGACCCACGAACGGGACGCCCCATATCGGCAGTGACCGAACAAATGATTAAAAAAGTTGAAAATATTGTCTTGGCGGATCGTCGTGTTACTGTTCGTTTTATAGCTGAAGAAGTAAAGATTTCGATAGGAAGTGTCCATAATATTATAAACGACCATTTGGGTATGAAAAAAGTGTCAGCGCGCTGGGTGCCCAGAATGCTTTCTGACGCGCAGAAACAAACTCGACTGAGAATTTCACAAAGGTGTTTGGATTTGTTACAACAAGATCCTGACCGATTTTTGGCTCGATTCATAACTATGGACGAAACATGGCTTCACCATTATGACCCGGAAACGAAACAACAGTCCATGACTTGGAAGCGACCGTCATCTCCAACTCCAAAGAAAGGGGTTTGAAGATTTTTATATGGAGGGTGGCCCTAACGTGAGGCCGCCATTTTGATTTTTTTTCAGAATCGCGGTGAAAATCAAAAGTTATTTATTTAGATAGAGGACACTTATACAAACAAAAAATGTTATATAACATAATATCCTAAAGCGTCAGGTTTCGAAGTTATTGACCGAAATATAAGTAAAAAATTTAACGTTTATACAAGGATTTTTTTGTTTTGTTCCCTTCAGGTAAGTTTATTGAACTATGAAAACATATATGCATCATGTATAGGTAATATTTTAGTTAAGAGCGAAAGAGACAATAATAATTGTATACCCCCGCCGAATGAGGACCTGTGTAAGTGTGTTCTTGGTATAATGTAGATATAATATGATGCATGGCATGGGCGCGAAACCAATAAAATCCTATTCAGCCTCCCGCTGCCTTCTTGGATGATATTATTTATACCGAATATGATTAAAAAACCTTATTTTTTATCCACTAGGTGTATTCAATTAATTTATGTGTAAATAACTTAATCAACATGAAGTAACTACAACATAAATAAATAAATTCGTTATAACAATTGTTATTTTATCTTTGAATATCTCAGAAACGTGACGCTTTATGATGTTATGTTATTTCAAGTTTTATGTTTGTATAGGTATCCCCTATCCAAATATATGACATTTACAGTGCACCTCGATTTTGAAAAAAAATCAAAATGGTGGCTGATTTTAGGGCCAAAATCTTCAAACCCCTTTAAGGCGATTCCATCCGCCGGAAAGATCATGGGCTCTCTTTTCTGGGACAGCCAAGGGGTGGTAATGATCGAATATCTTAATCATGGAGCCACTAGGTATTATAGATTGTGCAATCCACGAAGGCGCGCCCCACTCCACTCCGCTCCGTACTAAAGTACAGCTTACAGTACAGTAATCGCGGAGTGGGGCGCGCCTTCGTGGATTGCACAATCTATACGGGGACTATGTACGCAGGACAAGTAACAAAGTTGCGTGAGGAAATACGCAAGAAACGGCGTCGCAAACTCGCTAAAGTTGTTTTGTTTTCAAGATAACGCCCCTGCGCACAAGTCCAGAGTTGCGATGGCTGCCATTCAAGAAGCTGGCTTCGAATTGATGGAACATCCTCCATATTCACCGGACCTTGCTCCTAGTGATTTCTACCTATTTCCGCGCTTAAAGGAACATCTCAGGGGCCAGAAATTCGAAGATGATGACGGAGTAGTCGCCGCAGTAAATGATTTTTTAAGGGATCAGGAAGAAGATTTTTTTAGAAAGGGAATTTTAGGATTAGAGAAAAGATATACAAAGTGTATAAACCTGAAAGGTGACTACGTCGAAAAATAACATATAATAAAAGATAATTGCGTCTTACTCATTCCCACTATTTATTGAACACCCCACGTAGATATGTGATAGTTAATTGACTCAGGCGTGACTTTGCGGAAATCCATTATAAAATACAATAGACGATGTATATTTAGTAACTTAATACGCTTAACTAACTAGTTAGTTAAGCGGAGGTACTAAATATACATCGTCTATTGTATTTTAGATACTTATGTGCTTTTATTTCAATGGCATCCCTGTTTTCTGTTTATGTTAATACTTCACTTTGAGGAAAGCGACAAGCTCCTAAATCTTGGAATCAACATTCAAAGCTGCTGAACGAGCGCGCGAAAGTTATCATCGTTGATTTTTCGGTAGCTCGCATAAAAAACTGTTGTCAGAAGTACTTTGTGCTCTCCAAGTTTTTCGTGAAATACTATAAAAACCGTGTCATTAGTGCTAAAAATGCAATCAAAGTGTAGTTGAAGTGTAAACCCTAGTGTGTTATCGTTAATTACACAGTAAATTTGATAAAACATCTTAAAATAGTGTCCAAAACTTTCGAAATAACCTAGTGAAAAACTTCTACCCTCACTCAAAAATAATCAACTGAACCATATATATCCGTTTCTGTCATTGCAAAATGACAGCTGTTGTCAGTGTCATGTCTGTCACGGGCTAGTGTTGCCATGCCTTCGGAGAAAAACTCCTCCATAGTAATGGAACCATCAGGGGAGATTCCTTGCAACCAAGAGCCATCAAAAAAACACTTGACGCAGCAAGTGTTCCATAGAGGCGTCTTCACCACCAAACCACGGTCACAAAGTCTTACCAACCTACGCAAAGTACTGCCAATATAGACCTGACGGATGAAACCAGCTCAAACCAGAAGAAACTGAAGATGGTTTCAAGGAAGTCTCATATTCTAAAAAGAGACAAAGGGATAGTCCAGAGTTGCACAGAAATGAAAAACAAACTAAACTGAATAACTATTGGTTAAGCACACCAATTGAGACGTCAAATAGCTTTGCCAATTTCGAGGAAGATGTCCTCACATCAAATACCCAGCCACAAGAAATAACAAAGCCCCCACCAATTTACGTTGATAAGGTCAGCAATATACAACCTCTTATTAAACTGCTTGATGAATATGCTAATGGTAGCTATAAAAGTTCTTCGAGATGAACAGGTTAGGATTCAACCTAAGTCTCCTGAAACATACTCACAAATCGTTAAACAACTGGAGATTAGACAAACGGAGTTCTACACATACAAACCCAAGCAAGACAGGAGTTTCAAAGACGTATTAAAAAATATTCACCCATCTACAGACACAAATGATATTTCAAATGAGCTTCTTAGTCTAGGCCACACAGTAATAAACATCTGGAATATTAAGCAGAGAATCACCAAAAAACCTTTACCAATTTTTATTGTGGAATTACAACCTAAGAGTAATAATAAATTGATATATGAAGTTGTAAGTCTGCTTCATTGCCGTTGTACCTTCGAGCCTCCGCGACCAAAACGTGAAATTCCACAATGTGCAAATTGCCAACAGTATGGGCACACAAAAAAATATTGTCGCAGGAAACCCAAATGCATTAAATGTGCCGGAGACCATTCCTCAATTAGCTGCGAAAGAAAGGGAAGATCCGACAATGACAAATGTGTATTGTGCGAAGGTAATCATCCTGCTAACTACAAAGGTTGTGCTGATTACCAAGAGCTTCAGAAAGTTAAATACCCGACTATTAAAACAAAGATGCCCTCAAATGCCAAAGCGCCCAAACTTATACCACATCAAAATAAACCACCAAACGAAGCTCCTTTACGTCAAACGTACAGCCAAGCAGCTCAAATGAACAGAAATGAACAACCACTATCAACAACTCCAGCCCTTCAAATTACAAGCGAAACAGAACTCATGCTAAATATGCTAAAACAGTTGATGCAACAAATGACAACCATGACCAACCTTCTTATCAACTTCATTACTAAAATTACCCAAAATTCGATAAATTAAATATGGCCGTGTGGAATGCCAACGGGTTGTCACAACATGTTCTAGAACTAAAACCGTTTTTAGAAATTAACAATATAGACTTACTTCTGTTATCAATAGTAAATTATACGACATTTTAGTCAATAAGCTATGTCAAATTAATCCTGATTTTAATACTGAAAGTATTGTTTTGACTATTGTAGTACCGACTGAGTTCGTGGATGGCACGACTAACCAATCACGGCGCATTACTTGGAACGGAGGTATAATGGTGGGGGAAAACGCCATCTTGTTTGTCGTGCCAGTCCGGCGAGCTCAGTCGTGGATAAGACGTCGAGATACGAGTACTTAGGCTCGTGCTGTGTTTTAAAGATACCTAGTGTTGATTGTGAGGTATATCTGATTTTGTGTGTTGGATGGAGGAATACAATATGTAAGTACATGAACAAGTGCCTATTATTTCTGAAACCTTATTTTCAAAAGCCATGAACTAGAATGATAGTCAATTTTCATATTTAAACTATTACTAGACTCTGTAAGAATACGGAGTCTACATCTCAGAAGTGGGTAAAGATTCCTGTTTTGGCTAGTTAAATATTTTTCTACCCTTAATTATTTATATGTGGGTTTATTTTATTTTTCCTACTAATTTGTTGTTATATTTCTTCTACGTTATCAATTTGTTTTGGTTCTTGACTGTTCAAATCACATTGATATTCTTATTTAAAGTAAAAACAAAAATTAACGTTTTGTTTTATTGTGTTGTAATGAAACACGACCTAGCTACGTTTTTTTTAAAAATTTGCTTAACACTTTGAGGGACACTAAACACCCCAGACCCCAGATGTAATAACAATAAAAATTCTATTGTCTCGTTCAGTGCCCTTCAACTGATTAATACTCGTATAGACCTACATACTTTGATTTCTTTTAATATAATTTTATTGTTTTATGTAATAAAACATCGTGGATCGAGCCGAGCGGACCTCCGAGCATCGAGGCTGGCGGACCGCCGAGCATCGAGCCGGCTGGACCGCCGAACATCGAGCCGGCTGGACCGCCGAACATCGAGCCGAGCGGACCTCCGAGCATCGAGGCTGGCGGACCGCCGAGCATCGAGCCGGCTGGACCGCCGAACATCGAGCCGGCTGGACCGCCGAACATCGAGCCGGCTGGACCGCCGTGCATCGAGCCGGCTGGACCGCCGAGCATCGAGCAGGCTGGACCGCCGAGCATCGAGCAGGCTGGACCGCCGAGCATCGAGCCGGCTGGACCGCCGAGCATCGAGCCGGGAGGACCGCCGAGCATCGAGCCGGCTGGACCGCCGAGCATCGAGCCGGCTGGACCGCCGAGCATCGAGCCGGCTAGACCGCCGAGTATCGAGCTGGCTAGACCGCCGAGTATCGAGCTGGCTAGACCGCCGAGCATCGAGCCGGCTGGACCGCCGAGCATCGAGCAGGCTGGACCGCCTAGCATCGAGCCGGCTGGACCGCCGAGCATCGAGCCGGCTGGACCGCCGAGCATCGAGCCGGCTAGACCGCCGAGTATCGAGCTGGCTAGACCGCCGAGCATCGAGCCGGCTGGACCGCCGAGCATCGAGCAGGCTGGACCGCCGAGCATCGAGCAGGCTGGACCGCCGAGCATCGAGCAGGCTGGACCGCCGAGCATCGAGCAGGCTGGACCGCCGAGCATCGAGCAGGCTGGACCGCCGAGCATCGAGCAGGCTGGACCGCCGAGCATCAGGACAACTCTCTCCTGGCCGTGCAAGCTGCAACTCGCCAAGAAGCTGTAAGAGCTGCCGTTCGCGTAGCTCAATAAGGCAGCCGCAAGCTAGCGTGGTGAGAGACTTGCTAGCCGCAGACCACAGGTGAGTTGACTTCTCCATTTGGATTATCTATTTTTTCGGAAGTTGTCAATGTTTTAAAATCTATGGCTAATAATGGTGCCGACAAATTAGGTTCCCTGAACATCTCGATTCCGGAATATGACCCAAGTAAACGGGAACAGACAATGACTATGTCGCTTCATAAAGTCAACGAGTGCGCAACCATTTATATGTGGTCGGAGAAGCAAGTAATTCATTTTACATTACCAAAACTAAAGGGTATTGCCCAAAGATGGTACAAGGGGCCTTCCGTCAGTCCTGTTTACTTGGGCTGAATGGCAGGAGAAACTTTTGGCTACTTTTCCATCACATGAAAATTATGGCCAAATGCTGAGCGATAATTATGTTGGCCGAGCGGGCTAAGTTCACGGACTCCTTAGAAGAGTATTATTATGACAAACCGTCCCTAATCAATAGATATGGTGTAATTGGGAAAAGGGCAGTCGAATGCACTTTGCATGGCATCGACGACCGGTCGGTTAGATTAGGTGCTGAGGTAGCTCAATTTTTCCACCCTAAAATAAAACTCCTTTCGTATTTGCATAATGCTTGAAATACTAAATTCAACAACGAGCATAAACTATATAGCTACCGGTCAACCTTAAAAATACCAAAATAGCTCAAACCCTAGGCGGCCTACACGTTGTTCAAATTGCATAAAGGAGGGTCATGTCACATTTCAGTGCACTCGTCCCGTTAAGAAGTGTAGTCCATGCAATAGAATAGGTCATGAGGTAGAAGAGTAGGGATTGATTCTTCAAAAATAACCACCCGGCTTTTGCATAACGTTTATAGATTTTGGGAGTTAATGCTCAATATTTAGGTTGTCAGCATTTCGAAATGAAAGTTCGAGTTTTAGTGCCAATAACTTTCCGTTTGAGTTATATACTCGTAGTACTACACTAGCGAAGCTACAACTTTCATTAGAGCCAATCAATCTTCAATCTTCTTAGCCTTTTCCCAACTGTCTTGGGGTTGGCTTCCGGTCTGGCCGGATGCGACTGAGTGCCAGTGTTTTGTATGGAGAGACTGCCTATCTGACCTCCACAACCCAGTAACTGGGTACTTAATACGATACCCCTTGGTAAGACTGGTGATACCTCAAAATTAAAGTTATCTCTTTACTTTTCTTACATAAACGCCATATATCTTAAGATCAAGTAGTAGACCCAAAGAGCTATCGCTATACAAACTAAATTATCAATGTTTTGCAGAAATAGAACTATAATAGGTATTTTCGGTCGTAGTATTGTAGCTGAAAAACAGTCTATTACAAATATTTAAATTCAAAAAGTATGTAATAAGTTGCTACTACACAAATGCAAAAGAAAATAAAATTACAGTTAATTTATCTATCAACACGTTGACACAATAAAATATTTGCAAATCTACGAAATTCAACAACACCTCATTCAATCTCATTCTCGCCTACGCATTTTTCTCCCGGTAACAATTTGCTCGAGAAGGGCTCGCCCCGCGCCGTAGGGAGTGCGGAAACCCCGATTGATCTGACCCACCATGCCAGTGGCATAGTGGCACTGTTCTCCTCTGAATTCTTATTTAAAAAACAAAAAAAAAACTATTGCGATTTAGGATAGACTCTATAGGTGTGCATTTTTGGGATGTTTTCTTATCTTATGAGGGATTTAATTCCTGAAAGAAGAATTAAATAAACCCAAGTAGAGTCAGCTGGTAGGAATGGGGCTGCATCAGGGTCGTGATGTCGTTACTCAAGTAACAAAGTTTGGTACTATAAAGGTCCTGAGAACGTTTTAGAACGTGCTAATTAGTATTAATGATTAGTACTGTAATGGTTTTGTAAAAGTTTGCAGAACCCCAAAGCGGCCCTAGTTTGATCACTCATTTGTTCTATAAACATGACATCAAGGCCGTCACGGTGATAAATCAGCTCTATAGTTGAAATGTAAAAGTGTCGAAAAACGCTTTTTGGTGCTAAGATGGTGCTGTCTGCGACGTTCGTGTCGCGAATTTACATTATAAAAGTAAACAAAACATGGTTGTGGTGCTATTATGCGACATAAACGATGCCAGTGATCTTTTTATCATATTTGTAAGTGTCATAGAACACAAAATATATCGGATAATTATTCTATAAATATGACATTTGCCATTGTTCCTAGTAAAATAAAAGGGACATGCTACAAAATATTCATGGACCGAAACTCTGTCATAACTTGCACTTAAATTATTGTATCGATAAAATCAATATGCTAATTTCAAATTTGACAATTCGCCCTTCTTAATTTTCGTGTTTTAATTAAAAGTAAATTAATAAAATAAGGACTTGTCCCGACTATGGCTGCTATAGTACACATTGGCTCCAGCCATGGTGCTAATGTACTATCATGGCAGAAAACAGCAGCCATATTTTCACTAAAAATGAAACAGGGTTCATTGATTAAATATAAAATAGTGTACTCAAAATAAATTTATTTGTATAGTTGCATTAAATGCACCCTGGGGCATACTTTGGGATTAGATCGTAATAAAATATAAAAAAATACTACTGTTAAAATTGATACTGAAAATATAGTTTTAGTTTAGATCTAATTAGTCCATTACTTATAAATTTTAGTGCTTTTGTGTTACGCTTTGGTCTTAGCGATGACACAAACTCACTGAATAGAGCTGTTAACAATTTAATACTATGGCACTATTTAGTACTATGGAAGAGTTTTCATTACTTTTACAGAACTGGCCCCATAGCGATGTTGAGGGAGCTAAAAGGTTACGTAATGGTTGTGCAAGGTACTTTAGTAGTGCAGATTGATCCTGTAATTGCGTTTTCGATACCGCTACAATACTCGTGCTGTAGAAATTATTTTGACGCATTATTAATGCAAAATAGATGAGTACATTAATGTGTCAGTAAGGTCGTGTAGAAGTCTTAATGGTACCATAATCGCTTTTTGCATATCTATTACAGTGCAACACTTTAAAGATTCCTTTGTATGGATTTGTAAGCGTTTTAAAAGCTTAATTATGGAACTTAAAAGCTCTTTAATCTTTAATCTTTAAAACCAAAACGCTCTGTTAAAACCCTTTATAGTGCAAGCAGTCACAATAGGTACTATTATGGGCGTACTATATCACTGTCTGGTGATTAAACGCTTTGATTATAGAAGCATTTGTTACTTGGGTAGTGATTACGATTAGTTAACTCAGTTTACAGCTCAAGGCGCAGATAGTGAGATTTAAAGAATAGTTAGAATTCTACATATTAACATAGAAACGACATTAACATTTATTGTTATTTCTACATTTATATCTGTGATCCGTATGGTTTACAGGTAAATACTTTTCTATTCTAACCTAAGGGGTCCTCGGTTTGATGACGTACTCAAATTATATGTTGAAGAATAATGAAGTGTGTTGGCTGCTTGAAATTAAAATGCAATGATCTTCTAGCTGATGTTCAGTATGCATAGTAGCATAAATCGAACACCATAGAGGCTCTATTCGGCATTAGACTATCGGGTCCGAGTGACTAGAAGTGTTTCCGACCTGTCAGACGACTTATCTGGTCTTTTAAACCTACTTTTACTTATAAGCTGTTAGAAGCTTATCAGACAGGCTTATCACAAATTACAAATTTTACCCCATGTCAAATTGAGGATATTGCCCGAACATGAAAATCTAACTGGTCTTACTTGACAGTTTGTTTCAAGTGACAAAATTGAGGCGTGGTTCAATTTTAATACAACACATGACATTTCGTCTGGCAATGACAGCGAATAACCTAATTAGGTGTTCTTACAGCAAATGTCAATATTATTATTCAATTTGTGATTAAAAAACCTTTACCTGTTACAGTTTTATTTACAAGTTTACCTTTAAAGTTTCTGGGCCATGAAATAATGCCCGTGTATACATTTGAGATTAACAAACTTTTATCTGTTTCAGTTTTACTTACAGGTTTACCCTTCATGTTTCTGGGCCATGAAATAATGCCCGTATATGTACATCGAGCCATGAAATAATGCTCGTGGGCCATGAAATAATGCCCGTATATCTACATCGAGCCATGAAATAATGCTCGTGGGCCATGAAATAATGCCCGTATATCTACATCGAGCCGTGAAATAATGCTTGTTTCTAATTATAGTGGGCCATGAAATACTGCCCAAAATTGTGATTTGTAATTTGTAAATAAAATAATAATCAAATGTTTATAAAATAACAGTTGTACCTATAATAATGCGATCAGTTGTTTTCTTGGCACTTAATATAACAGTTGATATGCTGTATAATGTGATACGTGTGCATAAAATAATTACCGTACTATTTGGATGTATTAATTTGGTCGATAATTAATTGTCGTCGATAATATTTTGGCTAGGTATATTGAAGTTGTTTGTGTTCACGAATTTTACACGAGGACTTGTAATGTACCTTGGATGGCCGACTGTTATCAATAGTAAATTATACGACATTTTAGTCAATAAGCTATGTCAAATTAATCCTGATTTTAATACTGAAAGTATTGTTTTGACTATTGTAGTACCGACTGAGTTCGTGGATGGCACGACTAACCAATCACGGCGCATTACTTGGAACGGAGGTATAATGGTGGGGGAAAACGCCATCTTGTTTGTCGTGCCAGTCCGGCGAGCTCAGTCGTGGATAAGACGTCGAGATACGAGTACTTAGGCTCGTGCTGTGTTTTAAAGATACCTAGTGTTGATTGTGAGGTATATCTGATTTTGTGTGTTGGATGGAGGAATACAATATGTAAGTACATGAACAAGTGCCTATTATTTCTGAAACCTTATTTTCAAAAGCCATGAACTAGAATGATAGTCAATTTTCATATTTAAACTATTACTAGACTCTGTAAGAATACGGAGTCTACACTTCTTATCTCTGAAACACATTTTACAGACAAAAGCCATTTTTCAATACCCCGATATACACTATACCACACATTGCATCCAGATGGTGGATCTGCAATTCTTATAAAATCAAACATCAAGCATTATGAAAACACGCCCTACTGCACACAAGAAATACAGGCAACTAGCGTTACTATTGAAGACTGGAAAGGACCACTAGTAATATCAGCTGTTTATAGCCCACCTAAACACAATATCAAAACTGAAGAATATCTAAAATACTTTAATACATTGGGTCATCGATTCCTAGCCGGAGGCGACTATAACGCCAAACATACACACTGGGGATCCCGGATAATTACAACAAAAGGACGTCAACTATATCAAGCCCTCCAGAGTCGGAATCTTGATGTTATATCAACAGGAGAACCAACATACTGGCCGACGGATGTCAACAAAGTACCAGATCTCATCGATTTTTGTATAACCAAAGGCATTTCTAATACATGTATGTATTACTTGCACATCAAGTCATGATTTGTCGTCAGATCACTCGGCAGTATTTATAAAACTGAGTCGGAAAATACTAGAGAAACCAAAGCCTTGTAAACTTCACAGCCGAAAAACTATATGGCCACTATTTAGACAGCTAGTTGAGGCGTCTATAAATATTAGACTCCCTTTGCAGACCGAAGATGATATTTTTCAGGCAGTTGAGTATTTTAATAATTGCATACAGCAATCTGCATGGAGCGCCACATCAACACCGAAAACTGAACTTCCAGATATACAGTGGTTTGAAACAGTCAGAGACCTGCTAGAGGAGAAGCGAAACACGAGAAAACGCTGGCAAAGGACGCAATATCCCGCTGACAAGAAACACTTAAACTACGTCACAGCACGTCTTAAATCAGCCCTAAGTGAAGACCAAAATCTAGACATGGAGATATATACCAGAAATCTAGATGCAACGGCAAACTTGGATTATTCTCTCTGGCGAGCAACTAAAAAGCTTAAAAGACCGGTAGCAAGCCATGCACCAATACGCAAAATCGACAACACATGGGCGAAAAGTGACTTAGAAAAGAAACAAACGTTTGCCGAGCACCTAAGCAAAGTATTCACTCCTAACCCTGTTCAAGGATCTCAAGAAATGCACAGTGACATAACATCATACTTAGAGCAAACATACCAACTCGATTTGCCGATTGCAAAAGTCTCGAAAAGTGAAGTAAGGATTGCTATAAATAAACTCAAACAAAATAAAGCACCCGGATATGGCTTAATTACAGCAAAAATACTGAAAGAACTACCAGAGGCGGGAATTACTTTCCTGACAGCTATAGACAACGCAATAATCTCGAAGGGGTACATTTTTCTCCAATGGAAAGTTGCCCAAATAATAATGATAGCTAAACCTGGAAAATGCCCTGGGGACGTGAAGTCGTTCCGCCCCATTAGCTTGTTGCCCATTCCTTCGAAACTACTGGAGACATTGTTCATCAATAGACTAAGACCATTAATAGACCAAAACTCATTGCTGCCTGACCACCAATTTGGGTTTAGACAAAATCATGGGACCATAGAACAAATACATCGGCTGGTCGAAAAATTCCAAATGATCAATGCACACGCGTTTCATACGACGTTTTTCAACACATTTGCGAGGAAAGAAACCGTCTTGTTGTAAGAACTTATGCTAAACCCAATAATGAGGTCAAAACGTTAACCCAAGATGGCGGCTACGAAAATTTTCTCATTTTTATCATGGGTGTCGACTGTGACCTCACTATCGACTTTAGCACTATCAAAAAACTACGAAAACGACATCTATGACGAAAAATTAGAAAAATTTTAGCAGCCGCCATCTTGGATTTGTATGTTGAACTCACTTTTGGCTTTAGAACCATCGGAAACTACGAAAACGACACCCATATCGAAAAATTTGAAAAAATTTTGCAGCCTCCATCTTGGATTTACATTTTGACATCACTATCGGCTTTAGAACCATCGAAAACTGCGAAAACGACACCCATGACGAAAAATGAGAAAATTTTTGCAGCCGCCATCTTGGATTTCCATTTTGACCTCACTATCGGTCTTAGAACCATCGAAAACTACGAAAATGATACCCATGACGAAAAATTAGAAAATTTTCGGAGCCGCCATCTTGGATTTCCATTTTGACCTCACTATCGGCTTTAGAACCATCGAAACTTACGAAAACGACACCCATGACGAAAAATGAGAAAATTTTCGGAGCCGCCATCTTGGATTTCCATTTTGACCTCACTATCGGCTTTAGAACCATCGAAAACTACGAAAACGATACCCATGACGAAAAATGAGAAAATTTTCGCAGCCGCCATCTTAGATTTCCATATTGACGAAATTCACACTTTCTCCTTCTCTCGAATTAGAAAAACACAGACGCAAGAATGAAGCCGCGTTAAAGAAGTTCGTTCCAAGAACCTGTTTACTTTGTCACACTATATTTAAGTCGCAATAAGAAAGACATGTCGTGCCTTGATAGTACTTACTAATTCCATACTGCCATGTCATTACTCCGACTAGTAAATAGTTATCTATGGCGCACATTACCGCACTAGTGCGATTATGTAAAGAAAAAAGCACGTGTCTATACCTACTACACTGCATTATGAACCTAAAAGCGGTTAAATAAGAGCCACTTTACGAGCAACTGTGTTGAAAAATTAGATATTCATTGATAGTTTCACGTGTCAATAGATAATTATTTACACGTAAAACTATCAATGGATTACTAATTTCGCGCAAGCTGTTTCGTAATGTAAATCCGGCTTTAGTGATTATGTTGCTGTGCGACGGCAGACATTTTATTTATTAAAGAAATAAAGATGTCTAATACGGTCACTTTAAAATATTGTGTTATTTAATTAACTTATGAAAAAGTTGTAGATTTTTAGTTGGATAGATGCTCCCATAGATAATAAGTTGTGAATAAACTAATAGACTTGGTTTTACATTAGATCTCACATATTTTTGCGGTAGAAGAACTGCGTTGCGGGACTTGCTTTTGTTTACATCATGTTATGTTGTTGATGGGTTTATAATATCGGGATAGTAATCCTATTAGTAAAACAAAAAAAAAATAGTAATATTTAATTGAGGATTTAAAAAATCTAAATAAATAAAAATACGATAAAAAGAAAATCCAAGTACATTATTCAAAGAAGACGGGTATTGTAATACAAATTGTTTGTAGGTTTTCTACTACAGTATCCAGAACTAGATGAATACCTAGAGGGTACTGTTCTCAGAGGAAGTCGCATAGGCGGGGAGGCGGCAGCAGTCAGTTGATCGGCACTAGCACAGGGCTCCGCGGGCCGCAGCCGGCGCTCTCGTTGAACATGCCGTCTCTCGTAGCGCTGTGCGTTAGCCACACTGCGCTGTAAGCCCGCCAGGCTATCGGTGCGAGCTGGGAACCGCTCTAAACTGTTCGAAACTTCGCCCACTTCAGCAGTGTCGGTATCCACGATTTCTTGATGGTCTAGTATCATTCCGATGTTTAGCTTCAGGTTAGTTGAACCATCTCTAAAAATGAGATATACTGTAGCTTGGTTTAATACTTTCAGAGAGAAATGCTCGTTAATTTTCAAAGCTTTCATCTTGATCTGAAAGGGTTTGAATTTTTGGGATAACTTCTTGCTTTTCTCTTTGATGAAGTTATCAAATTCTATGGCTAACATTTCTTCATTATCTGGTCGAATTGTCCTATCTGCCGCTGATCCAAGTTTAAGAATATTAGGATCCTTGTGTGCCATTTGGGTATCTATCATGACTTGCTGTAGAACTGGCGGATCGTTTAATGTATGCCATTTCCAGTGTGAAACGGGACCGATTCCACGATCAAGCACCACTCCTTCAGTCTGATTGTATTTAAGGCTGAGAAACAATTTAAATACCTACATTATTAGGTGCATAAATATATATGTCCTATACTATTAAATGAGCAATATGTATTGATGATAGCTGCAATAGTTAAAAACTGTGGCGCAGCTACCAACGCCCGGATCATAGTGAGAGGGTAGGTTGTTCCAAGAAGAATACATAACAGAGGTATTTTAACAATTATTAAAAGAAAAGAAATAAATAAAATAATACATTTTGAGAAAAGTGCCGTATGTGTGATTATCTAATGTTGTGAGTTGTTTGACGTGTGTGTGTGTTTTCCGAGATGTTAAAGGGCTTTGCCTGAAATGTATGGGCCACTGGTGCCTTTTTTTTTTATCGCACACTAACGCCGCGCCACCTTGTTAGATGTGTAGAGTACTTCCATACAAACAATACTTAGTTACTATGACAGCTCAGCTCTAAAGTACATCCGTCTCGAGTTATTCGCCCTAATCTGTACGCGAATTTAATTAGGAAAACTGAAAATATTAGTTACTTTTAATGGTCTTATACTATTTATTTCATAGTACAAACTCGAATGGACTCAAGTTACATCATATTGGAGTAAGTGGCATAGTGTGACATCAAGTTACACTTCACCGTAACAACGTCATGAGTATTGAGCCCCCCCGGTTGCATTTTTATTGAAAACGGGTACCCTACTGAAGCGATCGAAAAAGCATTTACAATGCTTAGCTGTCAATATTAGTATTATTATTGGTATCAGGGTAGATTTTTAAGATGGGACTTGTTGCCCCTTAACCGTTGTTGCTACAAGAAAATGGTCGTAGGAGACTGTCCATAACTTTTAGAGATAAGAAAAATGGCAGTTTTCACACAAAAACTCTGTATAATGCCAATAGAAAGAAAGTATATTTATTTGCGGTAAACATGACGCAAAAAGGAAATAAAACACGAATAAAACAATTACCAATCGATACTGTTTCATAATAATATACATAAGAATCAAAAAACTATTGGGCCAACTGAAGTTTGAGTACTAAAAATATATATGTATGAATCGGAAAAAAAACTTTTCCTATACATTTTGTAGGAAAAATGAGACTCCAACCTACTTTTTAACGAAGAATGGACTGGCTGAAAAAAAGCAATACAAAATAGTCCTCTCTTGTTTTTTTTTCACAGTTTAAATACTATTTGTAGCTCTACAACGAAAAACGTGAGAGTTGAGAATATTCACATTGTATTATTAGGTCCTGGCCACGATGAATTCGCTGCAAGCGGTAGTAAGAACGGCTAGCGATGAGTGGTGTGGATCACAAGTTTAGTAGTGAATCCGACGACGACATTAAGTTCTGTTTATGTTTCGTTTTTATTTTTTATTTCTGCTTGAGTATAGTTCTCGATGTTTTTGGTTGGTATATTGGCGTGTGCTAGCTGATATATGGCTAATAATTTAATTTCCGGTATGTGTTGTGCTATAGTGAAGTGTGACTTGATGTCACACTATGCCACTTACGTCAACGTGACTGTTAAACTAGAAAATAGACAAGATAAGCGCGTAAGAAACACAAATATTTTCAGTTTTTTAATAAAATACTCACGACATTGTTACGGTGAAGTGTAACTTGATGTCACACTATGCCACTTACGCCGATATGATGCAACTTGTGTCCATTAGAGTTTGTACTATGAAATAAATAGTATAGGACCATTTAAAGTACTTAACTCTTAATTTTAGTTTTCTTACTTAAATACGCGATACAGTTTAGGGCGAATAACTCGAGACGGATGTACTTTAGAGCTGAGCTGCTCTAGTAACTATTGTTTGTTTGAAAGTGCTCGACACAACTAACAAGGTAGCGCGTTAGTGTGCGATCAAAAATAAAAGGCACCAAAATTGGGCAAGGCCCTTTGAAGATCCTAATTTCAAAACTGACGGACTTTTATATAAACTTCCCCCTTTACCCCTTTAGGGGTGGAATTCCCAAAAATCCTTTCTTAGTGGATATTTACTCTTCACAAAGAACACGCCCTCCAAGTTTCATGTCTCTAGGATCAGTGGTTTGGGCTGTGTGTTGATATATCACCCAGTCAGTCGACTGACTGACTGGGTGTCAGTTTACTATTTTATATATATATATATATAGATGATAGAAGATAGATAGAAGATATAAGATATAAATACTCTATCGTGAGTTCATGAAAGCCTAGTACTTTTTGTTAGGTTGCACTAAGATTCAAGTTTATTAGCTCAAGGAATAAGACTTTTCATACAAACAAAATCCCCCCTTTTCACCCCCTTAAAAGTCGAATTTCCAAAAACCCCTTCTTAGTGCTCCCCTACATTATATAAGGAAGCTGTGTGCAAAATTTCACGTACCTAGACTACCTAGTCCCAGTAGTTTCGGCTGTGCGTTGATAATAATTATGTCAGTCAGGACTCAGTCAGTTTCTCCTTTTATACAATGTGTTTGGTCTCGGACTGTACAAACTTTAAGGGAAGGTAGTTTGCTCTATTTTATCAATAAAATTATTCTACATGGGGGGTCGGAACCCAAGCCCCCCCTGAATGGCAGCCATTTTTGTATTTTGATCACATTTTATGAAGCGTGCATACTAAAAGTACTTACTTTAACTTTGAGATTTAAGGTCCAATTATCGTAAAATAAAAACTTTAAATAAGTGAAAAGTATTAACAATGGGGTAAATAACTCAAATATTGACAATACATGCTGCATCATAGTGAAATAAATGCTAAAATATCAATATCACGTTAAAATTAACATTGTTTTTTTAGTTTATCAAGGTTATTACAAAATTCACCCCCGGGAACTATCTATTTTTATCTACTCGTCTAACAGATGATATATAGATAGTATAATATTTAGAAGAAGAAGATAATCCAAAAGTGCCTGTAAATCTTATAATTGAAATAAATGCTTTGGTTTGAGTTACGAGTTGTGTGTGATTGAAAACCAACTTCCTATCTATCATCAACGAAAAATTACACCGAAACTGGTCAGAAACGGCACAAGATAGATACCCCTCCGTGTCCTAAACATAGATATTATAAAATTATAAACTTGAAACAAGAGCAAGGAACTATACATATATGTAGGTATTTACTGTATGTACTAGTTGTCTACAGTGACTTGCGGGCTACTGTACCTACTTTGTTCTTCTATCAGGTACAAGCAAGATTATGAGTATATATTATAATACCTCTTTCTTAGCATGATCCTCCGTTATATCGAAAATACTGCAGCATTAATTTTGAATTAAATATAAGTAAGTACCTATGCTAAATCAACTTTACCCTATATTTATTTCAAAATTAATGCTAGTATTTTTCAGATAAATGTGAAGTACCTACTCCGTTTGAAGAAAACACGATTCCTTAAAATTTTCTCGACAGAAAATATTCCAAAGTTACCTCCAAAACTCCAAACCGAACAACAAACCGCTGGTATTAAAAAAATACTTCAAATTAGATCATGAAACTTTGCATTATAACTGATCTAAGTAAATATAAAGCAGTTACTATGTTTTTTTTAACCTTTATTTTCGTAAAAAGAATATACCTAAACTATTACCTTCTTGGTACTTTCTCCCCGTCACTCAGTCTCGGTCTCACTCAGTCCGCGAGCAGTATCGAGTGAGCCAGATATGGAGTGAATCAGAGCCGAGGTAGGTATATTATAATATACCTAGACTCTTAATGTAATCAATATTTACCGTATCTTGCCAGCATGGTCGAAAACTATACCATTGCCTAGATAGTCAAAAGTGGCAAGTATCGTAATAGGATGTGTGCGCCCACGCTCATCGGGCTCTCCACTGCTGTATATCACGAAACGCTGTTGAGCATTTGACTCTGAAATTCATATTGAAAAAAAAATTGAATAAAACCTCACAAAACATTATCCGAACCGATATTATAACATTCAGAAACGCTAGACCAGTCAACAACAGGAGTAACATCCTTAAAGGCATTTGGGGAGTACGGGATAGTGACTACGTAAAGATCTTGAAACTCGATGACTGCTGACTATATTCTTTTCGACCTCCAAGAGATAACCACCTTCGGCATCATAATAATCTAGCGCCAGTCGACCATTTCTATAATACCAGCGACCTCGTCCATTGTCGTCGAACTCGGCTAATCTTTCGCCGGTGTCGTACGTCATCAGTCGCTTGTTCTTGTTGTGTTCGAACCAGTCAAACTCGGGGTGTGCCGGACGCATTCGATAAACATTCATCTAAAAACAAAAAAGTGCCTAAATACGATTAGGTACCTATGTGTAAAGGCAGAAGTTACCTATCGCGTCGATTTGTTTACCATTTTCTATTATAATTGTCATGTACAGTCACGAGCGCTAATATGTACCTACCTACCATATTTAGCAAAATTCAAAAGCTTTTTTCTCGTGTCATAACGACAACAACTTTGAAATAAGATTGATAGTATGTTCGTTACAAGTTACAACCACATTTAAAAGTTGCTAAGTGTACCTATACATATTATTGCTCGTGACTGTACCTGGTACTGGTTGACAAGCCTTCACTGTCCTTCCATAAATACCTATAAACATTGTAATTTAGAAATGTTGTAAAAGCCAATCATGTTAAAAAGTATAAACGTGGATTTTCTTGCCGGCTAGGCGGCTCTTTGAATGATTTTGAATATTTCACAATGGCGCGGCCAGGGAATATCACACCATGTTCTTGCCAGAGCGTAGTCCTCTTTAGCGAAGGTGGATAGTCGCAAAAGCATCACTTGGATGTCAACTGTAGTGATTAACTAGGTTCAAATTCCTAACAAGTCGGTACCTTTTTGTGAAGTTCAGAGAGGGTTTTAAAAATTTCGAAATTATGCATTTACCTTCCGCACTACTTTTTCTGTAGGTAGCTTCGTCCAACCCTTTTCAATAAAGGAGCGATCAGATAAAGCGTATCGTAAAATACCTTTAGCAGGTTCAATCTCAATCTGAAATTATAGCACATTTGAGTATACACAGTAAACCATCCTACCATTTACTTACGTAAACAATTTTCAAATAAATTTAAAAACGAAATTATGACAAATTTATTTGAAAATTGGTTATTTATTGAAAAAAACAATAAATAGATTTAAACAAAACAAGAAAAAAAAGGAAAAAAGATAAGATAGTTTTTTTATTTTTGCTATCGGATAAGTAGGTAAGTACTTGATACTGAATATTATTGAAATAAAATATTACTGAAATTCGAATATTATTTTGCCAACCTTTTTCGAGATAAATCGAAATTGTTTTAAAAATGGATCGAAGTTTTTACTTTATCAAATGGCAACCAAGGAGGTACAATAGTAGATTGTTTGCCAAGGGAGCAAACAACTATTTTTAAGGCGAGAGTGTTTCTTTGAAACAAAAGCGGAGCGAAGGATTCTAGAGTAGAATCCCGAGCGTAGCGAGGAATTCTAAAGTAGAATCCTGAGCGTAGCGAGGGATTCAAAGTACATCACTCGAGCTTAAAATAGTGTTGCTCCCGAGGTGAACACTCTACTTTTTATCACCCTCTATGAGAAAACAAACGTGTGCGGTCCGACCCCCATCAGGAACGAATTTCCTACTCACGTATGATTTTAAACACAAAATAAAAAAAGTATGAAAAAAAAATCGCAGCCGCCATGTTGGATTCACATTTTGCCCTCACTATCGGCTTTACCACCCTCGAAAACTATGAAAACGATACCCATGACGAAAAATTTGAAAATTTTCGCATCCGCCTTCTTGGATTTACATTTTAACCTCACTATCGGCTTTACCACCCTCGAAAACCATGTAAACGATACCCTTGACGAAAAATTGAAATAAATTCGCATCCGCCATCTTGGATTTTAATTTTGATCAAATTCACACTTTCTCTCTCTCTTGCCATCCTGTTACTTATTCATACATTGTTCGTGATCGATCTCTTTGGTGAATAGAACTTTTACTAACAATTTTACTAACAACATTCCAAATTCAAATTACTTTTAGTCCCTAGGGATTAAAAAGCTATTTTGGTCCCTGTTTACGAGGATTAAACGTAAACGATTAAAGTAATAGATGTGATAAAAAGATTTTTTTTTTTCAGCTCTGTCCGCCCCCCTGGATTTTGTATGAGTAGGTACTGTTGTCGATAGTCGGGATAAGACTTCCAATTACTTACAATATAATTATAGGTATTGAATTAATTTTAGAAAAAACCGCGCAGCGCGGCTTTTCATGTTGTATCAATTATGCATAACCGACTTTAAAAAAGGAAAATGTTCTATCTTCGACTGTTTTTTTTTTACTATGGTTAACGATATTTTCGTCAATTATGATTGTGAAGCAATTTTGAAAATTGGTGAAACATTTAAAAAAAGAAAATTATATTCGGTCCACAATTGACAAAAATATCGATAAACATACATATAAAAAAACGACGCACGCACGAAAAACGCACTTTGGGACTGCCGATTGAAGTGAAAACTAAGTAACGACATCTAACGAAAATGTCAGGAATTTATGTGGCTTACTGTCTGTCAGTACAAGAACGAAAGCTGTAGCAACATTAAAAAAACTCCAAAAAAATAAAACAGAGTGCGCTGTCATAAAAACTTGAACGTCTTACGAATTTTCGATCAGGTCACGTGTCCTGACGAGAATTTAACACTTTTACCCATCCCAAAAATAGTGCTCAACGCCGCTAAAGAAGTTTTCACTTCAAAAAAAGCTTAATAAGTTAATACGTCCTTTATTTTTGAAGTCGGTTAAAAATACACGAACGCAGCAGCAATATCAAACTATGTCAAACATGTGGGGGGGGAAAAAAAATCTGATTTGCCCCCGCCTGGACCAAAAGGCAGCTTTTGGCCTTGCAAATCAGAAATCAATCAATCAATCGCAATCAATCGCAATCGATTGATCGTATGAATTCGTATGTTACGGAATGCGGGTGCTGTTTAAAGTAAATAAGAGACAAATGAACATTATTGGCGCGAGTAGAATTATCGTTGTTCGTCATTGATTCTGGAATTAATAATTAATTTACCTAGTTTGAATTTCCGTGCATTATTTGAGAAAAGTACTATACAAGCCTTTGGTTCAACCAGGGATTGATGGACGCACGTATGCATGCCTCGGCTTCGCTTCAGTCCACATTTTCACAGTCATCCAACAATGCTATTGTTGCAGGCCGCGACAGTAATGTATTATTTTAATATTTCTCAAATATACGAACAACTTAGAAATCAAAACAAAAATATTGACGGAAAAAGAGATAAGCTTGACATTATGTCTAAAGAAACAAATACCATAGCCATGCCATACCATTTAGGCGTGTTACTACACGCAAAAAATACAGTTTACGTCAAAACCTGTCAAAACGTTTAGCGTCAAAGTCAATTTCGAAAGCACAAGCCGAGAAGCATTCAAGATTTTGAATAGTCACGTGAAAAAATCAAGAAATTAAATGAAATTTTCAATTATCTAATGCACGAAAATAAAACAATTTAAGAAAACCTACTAAAGTTATTTTCATCACCGCAAACAAAGGCCTAAGGTTATCTAGAACTAAGGAAAGACTATGGCCCCTGCCTGACCAACGTACTTCCGGGATTGTGCTATCAACAAAATTCCGTACAAGACCTTACAGCATCTTACTGGGATACTTCCTTCCTCCGAGCACGTTTGCTCTAATTCAGGGCTCAGGGGTCTTCAACCTTATTGAAGTCAAGGGCCGAGAATACTTTAATTTTGTTTCAGTGGACCCGCAACACAAGGGAAAATTATTTTATTCCATTTTAAAGGAGATTTTTTAACATTGAAAATGTTTCTTCGATTGCTTCTGTATAGCCCCCCAATTTCGCTCAGAGTGCGACATCGCTCTGGTGTTGTATTGTAAAAGTACGTGCATCTTTTAGCGACAATACGCCGCGCGCTGCTTCGCGCGCGCTTTCCAAGTTTTCCCTGCACTAACGCCTTACGCCTAGACCGTAAGAGATAAAGGGGTCTAATAAATTTTTAAGCCCAACTAAATCTCCAGGATGGATTTTTTTATTCGTTTTGTTTTCGAAATATAGACGATTCAATGAGAAAGGACCCCGAAAAAATGCGTATTTTTTTGACATTTTGGTTTCAAAAACAAAAATGGATTTATCAAAAAAAAAAAAAAAACATTTTGAACAGCTTGCCAATACGCATCTTTTAAGACCTCAACCATTCATGTGGCCTTAAACTCACAACACCAGAGCGATGTCGCACTCTGAGCGAAATTGGGGGGCTATACAGAAGCAATCGAAGAAACATTTTCAATGTTAAAAAATCTCCTTTAAAATGGAATAAAATAATTTTCCCTTGTGTTGCGGGTCCACTGAAACAAAATTAAAGTATTCTCGGCCCTTGACTTCAATAAGGTTGAAGACCCCTGAGCCCTGAATTAGAGCAAACGTGCTCGGAGGAAGGAAGTATCCCAGTAAGATGCTGTAAGGTCTTGTACGGAATTTTGTTGATAGCACAATCCCGGAAGTACGTTGGTCAGGCAGGGGCCATAGTCTTTCCTTAGTTCTAGATAACCAGTTCACTTATGGTCACCCAAACCCATAATCAAATATCTTTGTTTCCATATACTGCAATAGCACAAGTTAACCAACCGACCACGAACCGAAGGTTGTTCTTGAGTGCACTTGCATACTTAGTGCGAACAGGGTTATCGTGGTACCTACTCCCTTGCTTCTCCTAAAATTGTTTGTCCGAAAATCCTTATCCATAACACGTTTTGTATAAACTTCAGTAACCATAATGTTCAAAAATTCGAAATTTTGTTTTACATAATTATCTTTACTTCTAAAACTATTCTGTCATAATATCGAGAACTATAATAATTGAATCTCCTAATTTTGTATGGAATAAAGTTATATATGCGAACAGGGTTATCGTGGTACTCCCTTGCTTCTCCTAAAATTGTTTGTCCGAAAATCCTTATCCATAACACGTTTGCTATAAACTTCAGTAACCATAATGTTCAAAAATTCGAAATTTTGTTTTACATAATTATCTTTACTTCTAAAACTATTATGTCATAATATCGAGAACTATAATAATTGAATCTCCTAATTTTGTATGGAATAAAGTCATATGTCCTAAGTATTGTATTATATAATGTGTATTATTCCGAATGTTCATTTCTAAGTAATAAATGGGTGCGTCTCATATCATATTAAGTTATTTGGTATATTTTTATTTCAATAACGTTCACAAGATATAATAAACGTGAGATATACTCTAAAACTTATTTCGTATAACGTTATTGGATATAACGTTTATTTAATCGAAAATAATTAGGTCTATCGTTTAAAATAATTCATACCATCATTATGGTTAACACCCCGATTCAAAGCAATCCGACTCGCATAGGTTAGGTTTGAAGGCTAAAGGCTTTTGCAGACCAGCGCGTCTTGTCGCGCGACGCGACACACAATACAATTTCTAAGAAAACTTCACGGTATAACAATAACCGGTGTCGCATCGCGCGAGAAGTCGCGCTGGTCTGCACAAAGCTTAAGGCGTGAGCGGCCGCCGAGCGTCAAATCCCCTCTACTATTGGTGAATCATTTGGGTTAGGTTAGGTTAGAACAGTGACCATTAACGCGCGAAGGCGAGCGACAGTTGGGAGCGTGAAGCGGCAGCGGCCGCCGAGTGCCAGATCCCCTCTCTTGTTGGTGAACCATTTGGGTTAGGTTAGGTTAGAGTGACCATTAACGCGCGAAGGCAAGTGACCGTAGGGAGCGTGCCGCGTGAGCGGCCGCCGAGTGCCAGATTCCCTCTCTTGTTGGTGAACCATTTGGGTTAGGTTAGGACAGTGACCATTAACGCGCGAAGGCGAGCGACCGTAGGGAGCGTGCCGCGGCAGCGGCCGCCGAGTGCCAGATCCCCTCTCTTGTTGGCGAACCGGTTAGGTTAGAACAGTGACCATTAACGCGCGAAGGCGAGTGACCGTAGGGAACGTGCCGCGGCAGCGGCCGCCGAGTGCCAGATCCCCTCTCTTGTTGGCGAACCGGTTAGATTAGAACAGTGACCATTAACGCGCGAAGGCGAGTGACCGTAGGGAGCGTGCCGCGGGAGCGGCCGCCGAGTGCCAGATCCCCTCTCTTGTTGGTGAACCATTTAGGTTAGGTTAGGTTAGAACAGTGACATACATTGGCAGAGTGTGCCGCGTGGGAGGAGCCGTGCCGTGCCCTCGTTTCAGAAGTTGGAGCCGACTTGTCACTGCCGGCCGTCGTTCGTTCGATGGTCGGGAGTGCTGAGTCGTGGGACGCGGTGGTTTCCTTCTGCGAGACAGTCATCTCGCAGAAGGAGGCTGCGGAAAGGGAGAGGGAGATCTCGTCCACTCACCCGGCCCGCAGCAGGCGCACCGGGCGTCGGCGGAGGGCGGATAATGCCCTCTTCCATCCCCCTAAATGGGACCAGGGGCGACGGATTCGGGGACATCCGTCGCCCCCCATCACACAGGACCCGAGATGGTGGCGCGTAGTGTTCCATGCGCGCCACTCTATGACGTAACGGGGGGAGTTTGCACACCTCACTCCCCCTACGGGACGGGGCCCGCAGAGTGCGGGCCGTCACCAGTCCGGGGCAGCGGAAGTCGCAATTTGCTCCCGCAGCCCCCCGACGCAAGTGTGCGAGGGAACACCGGGGTGGTTTTAGTCAGTAAGAGTCTGACAGACCCCTTCGCCCACCCCAGGGCGGAGGACATCCATGAGGATTTCCAGCCCAAAAAAAAAAAAAAAAAAAAAAGGTTAGAACAGTGACCATTAACGCGCGTAGGCGAGCGACCGAAGGGAGCGTGCCGCGATAGCGGCCGCCGAGTGCTAGATTTCCTCAATTGTTGGTGAACCATTTGGGTTAGGTTAGAACAGTGACCATTAACGCGCGAAGGCGAGCGAGCGTAGCAAGTGACCATCTTGACAGGTGGTAATCAGTTAGGTATATCTACAGTATCTACTCAGGTTACTAACTGTGATAGAAATTACTTAAAAGACTAAATATGTTTTATGACTTTTGAGTGGTAGGTATATAAAACAATTTTATATCCAGGTTTTATCTTCCACGTTGTCCGGGACCCCAAGGTCCCAAGAATTATCAAGAGACGTAAAAATAATATAATACACTTTAAAGTTTGAACCCACTATTTTGGCCCAACGTGCTAAAAAAGTAAAAGCACCACAATGGTCTATCAATCAATTGCTTATTTTAATTTGATTTAAACTTTGAATTGTATTTGTTTTTCTCTTTTTATTATGGACGCTTTTAACGTTTTGCATCGCTCTCACATGTATAACATTCTCACGTTCAACATGAATGATGTTACGAATATTATGTAACCAAACTTTTATATAAAAGAGTGTCCGTGGAGTTTCTTGCCTGTACTTCTCCTTATGAACCTACTACGCTTTGGAATGGGCATCTATGAGTGACCGACCCCTTGACAATTCAAAAGTGCCTGTAAATGGTTTATTTGAAACTAGCTGCTGCCCGCGACTTCGTCCGCGTTATCGTGCCGCAAATAATACCGCCTCGTTCGTGCCCGGCGTCGCCTGGGTGTATTTCCGTCTTTTCCAATGGAATTTCCAAAATTTTCTTTTATGTACTCAAATAAACTAAACGTGAATTCATGCAAGCCCACTGCACCCAAGTCTGCCCAGTCTGCACAAAAAAAATTGTAACTCGAAAACTACAAAAAATCGCGGAACATACATGGGGTATTTTCGAATACCCCTGGACTGAGGAATCTATTTTTTTTTTTATGACGTGTTTTTTGGTCCACCCTGTATATATATCTTGAATTTATGAACACCTAGTAGATACTTTTTAGGGTTCCGTACCCGAAGGGTGACAAACGGAACCCTATTCATAAGCCTCCGCTGTCCGTCTGTCTGTCAGCGAGCTCTATCTCATGAACCGTAATAGGTAGGCAGTTGAAAATTTCTCAGATTGTGCATTTCTATTGCCGCAAGAGCAACAAATAATAAAATTAAAAAATAAAGGGGGGTCGCCATACAATAAAATTAAATTTTGAAAAAAAAATAATCTGTCCCTGGCATGTGGGGTATCATTGTCTAGAGCTCATCAAGTAGAAAATAAATATAATTTTTATTTGTTTTTATCTTCAAAAATGATGAATTAGGGGGCCGTAGAAGTTGTCTGTTTTAGACCATTTTTTTACGAGCTCTATCTCAACAACTAAACAAATTGGGAATTTGAAACTTGTGTGTATCATGTACCATATACTGTTTATAATCAACAAATACTAAAAACGCCGATTAATAACGTATTTTATATAATATGGGCGATTTACTGCAACTTAAAAATAATATTTTGTATTTCATGCCAATATTATGCGATATAAATTCCACAGATAACTATTTACTAGTCGGAGTAATGACATGGAATTAGTAAGTACCTACTATCATGGCAGTATATACTATTTCGATTATTTAAATTTCGATCATCCAAAAAGGTCTACAAAATAAGCTCTCTTCAAAAGATTTTAAAACCGGCCAGTATTTTTTGAGTTTAAGAACTTTATCGACTTTTTTCAAAGTATCCCTAGACGGTGTTGCCGTGTTGATGTGTGTACTCGTACCTCATGTTAAAACTACACTCCAATAGACAATAATATTCAGTAACATTGAAATGAATGGTGGTACAGGGTACTATTCAGTTACCTTCAACCGTTGTGGATACAATTTCATATTGAGAAAACTTATTTGTGTAAAAATATTCAGCCACGGCGGCCAATCTCAATGGAGACTAGCCTTCGGCGTGGGAGATATTATAGTGCACAAGTGTATGCGCAGACACGAGTGCACTCTCTCTTCCCTCACTCTCATAGTCCAATGGGATGTGTAAAAACAATTTTTATTTTCGCTTGAGTTTAGATTTCGATATTTTTTTTTGTTGGTACATTGACGTGTGCTAGCTGTCATTATGGCAAATATATTTTATTTAATGTTTTGTGTTGAGTAATGTAAAATATTTGCATACTATTGTATAGGATCAAGTTTTTTTTCGTAACTGAACAGACAGCTGCGCTGCTAGCGAGTTTGTTGCGCCACTTCTTCTTTCCAGCAAAAGCACTAGGAAGTGGTGAAGGGCGGGCGTTTTTGGGGGACTGTCTTATGTAATTAGCCTAGTTTGAATAAATGACTTTTGAATTTGAATTATGACTATCAAAAATAACGTAATACCTGTATTGACGGAATGTTGTAATTAAAATTTGGCGTACTACTTACATTCTATTTTGTACAATATAGTCTGATGTAGCAAGAGAAATCCTTTTATTTATAAGTAACTAGCTTTACCCGGCCCGGCTTCGCACGGTTAGCACTAAGTACTTATCTACGGCGCACCTACCTTTCCTAATTACATATTTCTACCTAATTACCTACCCTACCTACCTACCCTAACTGCTACCTAACCTAACCTACCTACCCTACATATCTACCTGCTTACCTACCACATATACCTATTTCAATCAATCAATCTTCCTAGCCTTTTTCCCAACTATTTTGGGGTCGGCTTCCAGTCTTACCGGTTGCAGCTGAATACCAGTATTTTACATGGAGCGACTGCCTATCTGACCTCCACAACCCAGTTACTGTTACAACACATATACCTATTTATACCTACTAATACTATGTTAGTAGCAAATAAATAACTTTGAATTTAGTTAATGCATGTTACTAAAATAAATGAAATAGACTTCTACACCTATAATTTAACACAACAAAATTTTTTCATTAAAATTAGACAATTTCTTTACAAATCTTTATGTTTTTTTATAGCGCCTCTGTTGTTACCTTTACGAAAGTATTACAAAAATGCATAGTGTTAAATCTTGTACGACATGGTATGGAACCCTTCGTGTGCAAGTCCGACTCGCACTTGACCGATTTATTTTAGGTTGCTCTCAGAAATTGTGCACAACGTGTGGTGAACAAAATACCGTCTTGTATGACGATAACTTTTTTCTGCGACATCCGATTTTAATTAAACAAAGCCTATATTCTCTTCCAAATTAATCTCTGTCTACCTGTGAAAACTACATGAAAATCCGTTCGGTAGTTCCGGAGATGTGCGCGAACAAACAAACAGACAGACACCGGATTATACTGTTTTATTATAACTTGTATTGTATATAGATAAAGATATAGATAGATATAGATATAATATAGAAGATATAGATATAGATAAATGCTTTGAGTTTTAGTTGAGTTTGAAAATGAACCCAGCTCATAGCAGTGCACGGCTGGACCGGCTGCACATAGGCCTCTCCCAAGTTGCGCCACTTTAGGTTGTCCGTCTTTCTTTTCTTGGTTCTTTTCTCTACTTACTGGTTCTAGTTGTTTCTTTTTAGACATAATTGTTGACGAAATGAATACGTAGTAAAATTATGAAAAGCACTTCGCTAGAAATAAAATAAATCAAGAACGAATGTATATTAGATAAATTACTTGATAAAGAACATCATTTATCACAAACATAATAATGTCATGTCAATCGCGACGTTGATTTTTTTAAATATTTCAAGATTGTCAGAATTTTATAAAAGCGGCCAGTTGCTGTAAAATAAACAGTCTTTATAACCTCTCTGCTCGACAAGATTTTGACACGTGGGACATCAGCCGACTCGAAGGGGCGGGTGTTGCGAATTACGTCATTAAATTCAGGAATTTACATCAACTTTCAGCATTCGAATTTATTGAGAAAAATATGTTACCGCTCCTATTTCATACATTAAGTTTGTGACAAATATCTTTAATTATATGGTGAGGTCACTCAAACCGCGTCAGTACACTGCGAAAGTTGTATAAAATAGGTATTACCACACATAAGCAAAAGGTAGGCTATTTAAATTCACTGAAAATATGTACATAAACAACCTACTCTCTTGCAGAAAATATGCAAAAGGGAAAAATTTAGATATTATCAGTCTCTCTACATTCTTACTTTTACAACATTTCATACATAAACTACAAGCACGGTCAAATCTGGTCAAATCATCTAAGATGGCGGCTGCGAAAATTTTCATTTTTTTTATCGTGTGCTTCGTTTTCACGGTTTTCAAGGCTGGTAGAGCCGATAGTATCTTCAAAATGTAAATCCAATATCGCGGCTGCGAAAAGGTTAAAATTTTTCATCATTGGTATCGTTTTCATAGTTTTCAAGGGTGCTAAAGTCGATAGTGAGGTCAAAATGTAAATCCAAGATAGCGGCTGCGAAAACTTTGTTTTAAATCGTTCGTTGTATTTCGTTCCTGACCCCGCGTCAGGACTGACCATAGACCGCACACGTTTTTTTTTTTATGTATAAAAGAAAATAAACCATTATCACCGAATCACCATTACCACTTATCTCCGAATCAATTGACCCTAAAATTATGAAAAAATACAGAAAATAGTTATTTGATTATAGATTCCTGGAATGTATGAAGAACATGTTTTTCAACTAAAATGTTAAGTTTGTTCTTGGGATAAATGATTGGTATAAAACATGATAGATATGATGATGACATGAGGTTCACGCGAGTTCAACTTGCACTTGTTCGTTGATTTAATAAGTTTATAGTGGAATTATTTAGTTATTTTTAAATAACTTCAAAAAAGAGGAGGTCTTATTTATCTAGATGCAGTTAAATATCCGTATTTTACCTGGTATAACTCCGAATGAACAAAGATTTAGGTTAGGCGCCAGAGTAACTTCTATTCAGTTTAAAAAGTGTAGTATTTAAACGAGTGACTGGAAATTAATGTTTTAAGTGACAAAAATAATTAATTTAAGTTATAATATTACTAAGTGAGCGACTGACTGCGAGTGACGAGAAATCAACAGAACAGCAACTTACAAACACTAATTTGAGTTACTTAAAATACAAAATGAGAAGCTTCATAATATGTGAGTGACCTAATATTTGTTTGAGTGTCAACGTTACGTCCTGCATTTTTTTCAATATTTGGCAATTTATTTATACTGAGCGGCATTATATCTTAAATGAAGTGTTTCGAATAGAAAAACCACTTTGAAAAATACAATAATGAGCAGAGTACTATGAGCTCACATTTTTATTAAAAATTTTCTTATGAAATAACTATTTGAAGAAACACTATTGCCACATGCAGCAGGCATGGTTTCTGTCACGGGTCCGGCGCTGCGGGGCTCCGGCGGTCCCACGCGAGCTTACCGTCGCAGATGATTTTAACGCTCACCACCGCAGCTTCGGCTTGCTGGCCGGCTCCAGCCGCCTACGCGGGTTTAAATTACACTCTAGGGGTAGGGCAGACAAGACTACGTGGAGTCGGTTTTGCAGCGATTCGTTTCTAATTTTTATGCCTTACAAATATTTGTTTAAAGAAGTTTATGCCAAGTGTGTTATGCCAAATAAACTTCGGAGCATCAAAATTCTGCCAGATAGAGGGATACCCATCGTAAACACGCAACACCGGTCCGCAGCCCAACTCACCTGACAGCATTGATTCGTCGCTCCGCCCCCATTCGCATCAAACAGTCTGTAGTTTTCATTAAACAATCGTATCAAAATAAAAAACATAAGACCTCAAAATAATAGAATATCAGTAACCAATAATCATTAATAAAGCAGCTTCCAAACGTTGCTTATAGTGAATTTTTTAGTAGTTCATTACGTATAACCTCAATTGGAAAAACCGTCTCTATCATAATATTGAAATTGTCCTCTCTGTATTTCTAGTCGCACACTTAGTAATTTAGTCGCACGGCTAGAATTTTAATATCTGAAATGGATTAATCACAACCCACTTTTTGTAAGCTCGTTCTGGATTTTATTATTAATCAATATTTGTCGTTAGTTTAATTAATTTTTCGCTTACTCAAGTTATTAAAACAGTATCACATCATCAGTCGCAAAGTTTTTTTTTATTCGATCGTTTTATAAATCCCCGTTTAATAAGAGCTGATGATGAAATGCACAACACATGGCTATTGGAGGAGGGCACCAAAATGGGTATCGTCCTTTACAGCATGTATGTTGAACCTCTTTAAAATAAAAAGAAGGAAAATGATCAAGAAAAGTTTTCTGACAAACATAAAACTCCAAAGCCGTTCCGCAACTTGTGACCAGGAGGCCAAGTCTACTAATTTACAAACGTCATAATGGTGTCACGATGGTGAGTTTTTGACAGATTTTGTATGGCAAATCTGTCAGAAACTAACCATCGTGACACCATTATGACGTTTGTAAATTAGTAGACTTAGCCCCCTGGTCATGATGACCTGGGTGCCTAACGTGCAATGGACTGCTGGTGGGTTAGAAAGTAGTGGGGTGGCATAAACCAGTTATTTAATTTGATTATCACACAATTTTTCTATATTTCTACAATTTGAATATTCGACCTTTGCCAGCATTATCGACTGTTTCATCGGCACCTCAATTTTTTTTTTTTAATTTTGGTTCCTCGTTAGATAACTGATTAAATAAAGATGTATTTCCCGTAATTTGTACACCTAATGCTTCCGTAAATTTTTGAGATAACTGGCGTCAAGTTCATGTACTCGTACCTAGATTATTTTTGAAAATAGTTAATAAACTTCTTCCTCTAACTTTTAAGTGTTTGATGTTTAAGAAAATTTGGTTATATCGAAATTTTGTTAAAGTATAAGGTATCCAATGGAATAGTAATGAAGGCCGCAATTTGAGACTTTGGAGAAATATGATATTTAGCGACGAATTCTGGGAATTTTTCAAAAATTCTTAAAATTTGTATTTTCTCGATTCTTGTGTATTTTCGCCTAGGTTTTATGGGGTGCTTAATTGTTGCAAATGGGTCAAACTTTCACGTCCTGGAAGGAATACGTCAAATTACAAGTCACCCTGTATAGTGCTACAAAGACATTTTGGCGCCTGAATGACATAGAAAGGGGGCGCTGTTCGTAAACATTAGTGAAATTCTGTCACAGAAATTGTTTTGACAAAACAAGATTTGGCCTATGCGCCATAATGACCTTGTAGCGTTGTAGAATCATTTACATTCGACATAATATTTGAAATAGGTATGTAATGCTGCACATACCTGTTTTACATCCTTTTTTGACAAAATGTTTTTCTGGACAGATTCCGCCTCTTGTGGAATTATTTTCACTATTTCTTTGGGCGGATGGTCAGATTCTACAAAAACAATCCGTCGGTATAATTTAGGAACAACTTTCGGTTCTTTAGTTTTCTGAAGACGACGCTTAATTTTAAAGATTTTTTCTCCAATTATCATATCTGTTATCTTTTCTTCCGGTATATTTCTTTTCTTATCTAAGCTTAAAACATCTAATTCCAATTCAGAATTAAGGCAAAGTGGACAGTATGAATTGATTTGTACGATGCCGTGATGGCATATATGTTCTTGTAATAAATCAAAGTCGATATCAGAAGCATTCATTGTAGCAGCTTGTTTTATTCGTACTAATCTTAAAATGAAATCATCTACAGATAATCCTGCTTTAATGTTGATATCACACATTTTTAATACCCCAGGTTTTGCTTTCCGCTTAGCTTCTTCAAGAGCTTTTGCTGCTTTTGCCTCATTTTCTAGCTGTTTTTTCTTTTTGAAGGCTTCTTCTTTTTCTTTTAAATGTTTAGCATGTAATTGTTTAAATTCAGCTTCTTCCTTTGTTGGTTTAACTTTAGATTCTTTTTGCTTTCCTTCTTTTTCTTTTTTTTCCTCTTTTTTACCCACAAAAATATCTTGTTCATTCGCAGATTCGTCTTTTTCTCCTTTTTTTGTTGATTTTTGTATTTTTGTCATTGACATTTTTATCTCTTCAGAGGAATCCCGTTTCTTTTTAGATGACTTTATCTTTTCAGCGGAATCCCGTTTCTTTTTAGATGACTTTATCTCTTGCAATTGTTCTTCTCTGTTCTTGGTGGCTTGTTGCTTAAGGGTTTCTTGTTTTTCTTTCCGTAATGCTTCTATTTGATTCAATCTTTCTTTATCTTGTTCTCTTTGTAGTTTTTCATCACGTTCTTCTTTTTCCGTTTTTGTCTTTTGTTCTTTCTCCACATCCTTATAATCTTGTTCAGATTTTGCCTGTGGTGTTTTGTCCTTTTTAGGTTTTTCTGACACACTTATTTTATCTTTTTGTTCTATTCCTGACTTTAATTCTTTACTACCTTTTTTGATTGGTTCAAGTTTTCCTTTTAGGTCTTTTTTATCCTTCTCTGTTGTTTCATCATCTTTATCTCTCGTTTCGTGTTTTTTCTTCTGTTCTTTCATAGCCTTCGATATTAGATCATCATCTTTATCTCTCGTTTCGTGTTTTTTCTTCTGTTCTTTCATAGCCTTCGATATTAGATCATCATCTTTATCTCTCGTTTCGTGTTTTTTCTTCTGTTCTTTCATAGCCTTCGATATTAGATCATCATCTTTACTCTTTCCTCCTTCCTTCCTTTCCTTTTCCGTGGATTTTTTGGCTTCCAATTCAGATTGTCTCTTAACGACTTTTTTTGTTTTATCCATTACTTCAGCGGTTTTATCTCCTTGTCCTCCAGGCTTAGACTTCGAATCTTTTATAGCTTTTTGCAATATGTTGTCAATTTTATCTCCTTGTTCTGGTTTTGTTTTTGTGTCTTTTTTTGCTTTCTGTAATATTTCATCGATTTTGTCTCCTTTTTCAGGCTTAGACTTCAAAATTTCTTTAGCTTTCTGCAATATGTTGTCAATTTTATCTCCTTGTTCAGGTTTTGACTTTTTGTCTTTTTTTGCTTTGTCCATTTCTTCATCAATTCTATCAGGTTCTGACTTTGTGTCTTTTTCAGCAACCCCAGATTCTTTTGATATTTTACCGTTTTGCTCAGACTTGGAAAAGATCTCTCCATCATCAAAAGAATCTCCTTTAGTTTTATCAGTTTTAGCTTTATCCTGCTGTCTTTTTTGAGTTTCCGCATATTTTTTATCTTCAACAGACTGTTTCTTTTTTTCTTCAACTTGTAGTTTTATCTCTTCTCGTGCAAGTTTTTTCTTTTGGGCTTGTTCTAGAATTTTTTGGCGTTCCTCTTCTAGTTTTTTCTTTTCTCTTTCAGCTTGTAAGCGGAACTTTTCTTGAGTATCTTTAATGAGATGTGAAGAACTTACATCGACTTTTACTTCCTTTTCTTCCTTTTCCATCATTTTAGGAAAAAAAAAACTATATTGTGGCTTCTTAATGAGTCTTAAGCTTTCTTTGGACTCGAGGGCTTTATTATGCCAACTTTTTGATTTTGCCACGTGTTGGTCTGATTTTTTCACTTTCTTTGGTCCTTCTTTGGAATCATATAATCCTTTTTTTATTTTATCGTGGTGATATTTTTCGGGTTTCTTTGGCTCATAATAAGAATCTTGTGAGGCTCTTGTTGATCTAAATTTTACGTCTCTGTTCGATACATAGTCTAGATCACGAGTTCCACGAGAGCCACGATCATGTTTCAGTTTTGGTATTTTTATATCCACTTCAGACTCCACATGATATTTCGAAGTTGGTTCTTTCTGCGCCCATGGAGCAATCTTTGGGGTTTCGTATATATCAGGCTTTTTAGATACAGAATATGGAACTCTAGAACCTTTTTCAAGGCCCATCATCTGTCTCAAACTAAGATCATGTCTTCTTTTTAATGCTTCTTTGGCATCTATTGAAGGTTCATCTTCGAAGACTTCCTCTTGTATGCGGTCTTTAAGAGAAGTTCTTGGAAGTTCTTTGACATATGTCTCCACAAAAGTTGTGTCGGAGTCTTCCAACGAAGTGCTCGGAATCAATGCATTTATTTTTTCACTTTTGTGCGGTGTATGAGCAAAAGTTGTTTCCACATGCTCAATAGGTTGAAAGAAGGCTACAGCTTGTTTCATGTGACCTTCTTTTAAAATGGTTTCACTAATTTCTGTATTTAAGTTTATGTCTGATTTATGCATTCCTGAGTAAAACAGATGCTGGATTTCAGGCTCGCATATAGATGCAGGTGAGTTAAGACCTCGATTGATTTGTAAGTCGGAGTATGTACGAGTTTTTTTTTGTTTTGGTTTATTGAGTGTTATGTCATCTTTAAGAAGATGTCCCATTTTTGATAGCCACATTTTAACATTATTTTTAATGTCTTCCTTCTGATCCCCTTTCACGTTTATAAATTTTTTTACAATTTCGTTGCAAGCACAAAACGGCTTTTCAATCGTTTTAGCTGTAGTTGTAGGTTTTTTACGACAATGATCGCATATACCCATTACAATCTTTCTATCTATCGATTTTACTTCTTGCATGAGTTTTTGAGCATGCTTAAATGTTTTTCTACATCTTGGGCAACTTATGTTTTTCGTTTCTGGAACAGTAATATATAAATATGAATGAACTTAAGTCTAGGTACTGACTAGGTAGAGATCAAAGCCTTCATGGAGCTTCCATGAAATCTCCGTGAGTAGTTTATGTATATACAGGGTGACAGGGAAATTCGACCTATTCCTTGAAAGGGGTTATACTAGAGGTCATTAGCAACAAATTAAGTCAAATGAACTAGGGGTCAAACCTGGATGGTTCTCGAGCTGTGACGGTTCTTCGATATTGTAGAAATTTTCTGACTTGTTACCAAAAACAATTAATTATGAAAAAAATGCTCCACTCTAAACATTTAATTGATACTTTTCTGAAAGCTGAGAAAGGCGTGATCATTGTAAAAAAAAAATCTCGCCCAAAACTTACATAATCTCAGAAATAGAAGGTCTTTAGTAGCTATAATTTTTAATGATTGTTTTATTCCCAAACATTGAAGTAAGCTATTGAAAAAAAATTCTATGACAGTTGGCGTACAAATGTGTAAAATGACTAACTGGTTTCATAAGCTTTCCAAAAAGGTATAATTGTCATTAACTTTCCCAGCGGTTTTTCAAAAATCTGCAAAAGCGCGCTATAGACCAAATTTTTAATTTTGATTTGTTAAATTAATTCAGCTCGAAAAGTCAACGTGTAGAGTAGTGAATAAAAAATTAATGTAATTTGATACAGTTTAATACAAAAAAAAAGCAGTTAACAAAAATTACACATCCTTTTCGAATTGCCTTTCATTGTTGCGTATGCAGCCTACGACATACTTCACTCACTGGCACTCGCGTTGAAAGTGAGGTTTTCATGTGTTCGGCAGCTGCCAAAATCCTCTTCCTCAACTCTTTAATGTATGCCACTGGTGTAGGGTACACTAAGTTCTTCATGTGACCCTAAAGATAAAAGTCGCATGGCGTTAAATCTGGACTTTCAAAGATTTCAAAGGGCCCACCAGAGAAGATTTTCGTTAAATGTTTGGATGGGGATTGGCCATGATAAGTTCAGGCCATTCTTCTTGCCCTGAAATTTGAGTGGCATAACGTAACTACGAAAACTTTTTAAGAGAAGAAATGAACACGGTTTTGGAAGATATGCCTCTAGCTACGAGAAGAGATATGGTGTACCAGCACAATGGAAGCCCAGCTCACTTTTACCGAGGTGTGCGACAATGGCTGGATGACAATTATCCGCTGAGATGGATCGGTCGAGGTTGCCCAACGTCATGGCCGGCAAGAAGTCCATATTTAACGCTATGCGACTTTTATCTTTGCGGTCACATGAAGGACTTAGTGTACCTACCACCAGTGACATCCATTGAAGAGTTGAGGGAGAGGATTTTGGCAGCTGCTGAACACATGAAAACCTCGCTTTTAACGCGAGTGCCAGTGAGAGAAGTACGTCGTAAGCTGCGTGTTTGCATACGCAACAATGGCAGAGAATTCTTTTTTTTTGTATTAAACTGTATCAAATTACATTAATTTTTTATTCACTACTCTACACGTTGACTTTTCGAGCTGAATTAATTTAACAAATCAAAATTAAAAATTTGGTCTATAGCGCGCTTTTGCAGATTTTTGAAAAACCGCTGGGAAAGTTAATGACAATTATACCTTTTTGGAAAGCTTATGAAACCAGTTAGTCATTTTACACATTTGTACGCCAACTGTCATACAATTTTTTTCCAATAGCTTACTTCAATGTTTGGGAATAAAACAATCATTAAAAATTATAGCTACTAAAGACCTTCTATTTCTGAGATTATGTAAGTTTTGGGCGAGATTTTTTTTTTACAATGATCACGCCTTTCTCAGCTTTCAGAAAAGTATCAATTAAATGTTTAGAGTGGAGTATTTTTTTCATAACTAATTGTTTTTGATAACAAGTCAGAAAATTTCTACAATATCGAAGAACCGTCACAGTTCGAGAACCATCCAGGTTTGACCCCTAGTTCATTGGACTTAATTTGTTGCTAATGACCTCTAGTATAACCCCTTTCAAGGAATAGGTCGAATTTCCCTGTCACCCTGTATATATAATATGAGACAAACACTACTTTTAAGTTTAAAACAATAGGGGGTGAGCTTAACTCTTAATTCCCGAGCTGCCATCTATAAGAAAAATATTTTTATTTTAAGCTAATTATGTGTGAGTCTATCTGGCAGGCCCCAACGAGATTTATCAACAGGTGATAGGTTTACATAAGGACATTATTTTGTACCTATAGAAAATAAATAAGATATATTTTGTACCTCGACAGTTTTTGAGTAAATGACGTTTCTATGAAGTGTCTAGCTAGCGGCCCCTTATGATTATTTTTATTGTTATTATACTTTCAGATCACCCAGTAGTGCTCGGAGTTAGAAAATATTATGTACCTTACAAATCCGAAATTTCGACTTTCTGTGAGCTATACTTTAGGAGATATTCGTTACTTAGACAAACGTCCAGCCAGCGGGCCACTTTTTAAATACTACTCTTTTGTAACATACAATAGCATTAGGAGCTTGATCCTATTATGTACCTTACAAATCCAAAATTTCGACTTTCTGTGAGCTATACTTTAGAAGATATTCGTTACTTAGACAAACGTCCAGCCAGCGGGCCACTTTTTAAATACTACTCTTTTGTAACATACAATAGCATTAGGAGCTTGATCCTATTATGTACCTTACAAATCCAAAATTTCGACCTTCTGTGAGCTATACTTTAGAAGATATTCGTTACTTAGACAAACGTCCAGCCAGCGGGCCCCTTTTTAAATACTACTCTTTTATATCATACAATAGCATAAGGAACTTGATACTATTATGTACCTTACAAATCCAAAATTTCGACTTTCTGTGAGCTATACTTTAGAAGTTATTCCATTCTCCCATGTCAATCTTCAAGCTATCACTTACTCATTAAAGATTATAATTACTAGGTATTACATTTTCTCTTTTAATCATTTACATAGCGCCCTACTTAAAAGAACTACTCTTTTTCTTAATCCCAGTTTTGTTGTAGCACTGTTGAGTGATTATGAAAGCAGGTATAATGTTTGAAAACGGGTTTGCCAGCTAGGCGCTTATTTTATTAACGAATACCTTGTGAAGTCCATAGGAAGTTGAAATTTTGGATATGTAAGGTACAGACGCCAGCATATCAAGTTACTACAATCTGTCAAATTTCTTTAATAGATTTTTAACTTTATCGCTAAAGAATAAGGTTCAATGTTGATTGGGAAAATTTGACAGATTGGAGTAGGTTGATGTGCTGGCGTCTGTACATAATAGTATTACCCAGTTACTGGGTTGTGGAGGTGAAATAGGCAGTCGCTCTATATAAAATACTGGTATTTAGCTGCATTCGGTTAGACTGGAAGCCGACCCCAACATGGTTGGGAAAAGGCTAGGCAGATTGAAGGTACATAATAGCACAGTATAAAAAGATACAGTAGGACGATGCCTTTGATCTCGTGGTAAATGCAGACAACGTGTAGGCATTGTCACGACAGCTAGGGTTGTCCCAAGTTAACAATATTTATTTTATTAATTTATTTTAGATTAACATGGGCACCAACATTATTATAAACAATAATTAACAATTATCAAAAAGATCATCTTTTTGTGTACCAGCCACTCATCTATAAAACTGTAGGTATCTTTATAAATGGGCGACTGAGAAATATTAGATTTACTAGATTTCTTTATTAGATTTTTGGTTTTTAGATTTACTGGATTTGTTTCTGTTGTTGAACTTAATTATATAAAAAATCCTCATCCTAATACAAAAAAAAAATTGGGAAGCATGAACATGGTTTGGTATTGAATTCTATTTGACTCAAATGCTCAAGCAATTTAGACCCAATGTTGTTTCCAGAAAAATTAAAAATCGACATCAATTTTGTTTCCAAGCTATGGATGTAATCCACAAAATCATCCTGAGGGACTTGTAGTCCTCCGAAGCGATCACGGCTAGTATTTTAAGCTGAAATTGATGAAATCGCAGTTTTTTATTAACGTAAGATGACGACTTGCACTCTTCACAACACACGTCGTATGCACCATTATAATCATCATCATCATCAGCCTATTTGTTCCCACTGCTGGGACACAGGCCTCCTCTCTGTGAGAGGGAGTGGGCCGTAAACTACCACGCGGGCCCAGTGCGGATTGGTAGAAGTCACATTATAATATTATACATAAATTAAAACAATATTAAATTCAACACGATAGCCCTGAAAGTTATTTCCCGAACTACTAACACGGTAGCGTAAGCAGTCCGGGAGCGCGGTTCCCCCGTCTCGACCCTCACGCCCCGCAAGATTACCCTGTCTTAGACGTCTTCATCAGACGACTGTATGATGTATAGACTGATGGGTGATAATAGTATCAAGCTTCTTATTCTATGTATGATATAAATGAGTAGTATTTAGAAACAAACCCACTGGCTGGACCTTTGTCTAAGTAACGAATATCTTCTAAAGTATAACTCACAGAAAGTCGAAATTTTGGATTTGTAAGGTACATAATAGGATCAAGCTCCTAATGCTATTGTATGTTACAAAAGAGTAGTATTTAAAAAGTGGCCCGCTGTCTGGACGTTTGTCTAAGTAACGAATATCTTCTAAAGTATAGGTCACAGAAAGTCGAAATTTTGGATTTGTAAGGTACATAATAGGATCAAGCTCCTAATGCTATTGTATGATATAAAAGAGTAGTATTTAAAAAGTGGCCCGCTGGCTGGACGTTTGTCTAAGTAACGAATATCTTCTAAAGTATAGGTCACAGAAAGTCGAAATTTTGGATTTGTAAGGTACATAATAGGATTAAGCTCCTACTGCTATTGTATGATATAAAACAGTAGTACTTAAAAAGTGGCCCGCTGGCTGGACGTTTGTCTAAGTAACGAATATCTCCTAAAGTATAGCTCACAGAAAGTCGAAATTTCGGATTTGTAAGGTACATAATATTTTCTAACTCCGAGCACTACTGGGCGATCTGAAAGTATAATAACAATAAAAATAATCATAAGCGGCCCGCTTGCTAGACACTTCATAGAAACGTCATTTAATCAAAAACTGTCGAGGTACAAAATATATCATAGTTATATTCTATAGATACAAAATAATGTCCTTATGTAAACCTATCACCTGTTGATAAATCTCGTTGGGGCCTGCCAGATAGACTCACACGCTAATTATCGTAATGTATTTGCGTATTCAAAACATGGAAAGAAAAAAAAAAAACATCCCCTAGGTTTTTTTTTCAGGGGTGTCACCTATAAGTGACACTGGGCGTAATTTATACCTTGTATTTTGTATGACAGGAAAAAGAAAACAAATTATTGTATTTTTATAACTATAATTATTATTAAGTATTATAAAAGCCTAAAAGGATATGGTTTTAGATAGTTAGATAAGTATGATATCTTTTATCAAGGTTGTGGAATTTGTATCAGCATTTTAGATGTAAACCAATGTTGCACTTTGTAGGTACACATTTTTCTTATGCGTTCATGGCACAGCCCGCAGCGGCGTTGGGAACAGTCTTTCTCTATGTGATCAGCTGAACTGCCACCCGGTCTTTTGAAACTCGTGATTCAATAGGCAACGCGCAATTGGTGGTTTAGTGGGGAGTTACCCATATTTTTGTAGATAAAATATTACGACAGCCCTGCGAAACTCGCAGTACTAGGTCCAGTTGCTACCAGTTTTTCAATTGATCAACCACGCATTTTGACAAGCAGCGTCTAGTCCGAAGGCAAAAAGGGGAAACGACATGTTTTTTTCCTTGTAAGCCTACCCTCATGGAATCAACATTCTCATCAAATCAGTCTACGTCACCCATATACTTATTATACATTTTTATAAGTGCTGGGCAATCGTAATACCTAGTGTCGTCGTAATAGTGTAAGGCATACAAGTTACTCATGTCTGCTAGATACCTAGATATGACACTATGCCTTCACTGTATAATAATTCAAAACTGGGTTATTATTCTAAGTTCAAAACATTCGCTGACACTCATTTCCTCTTCAAAGGTGCCTAGAATGTCTCCTTCACAATTACCTTTTCCACAAGAAGAAAAAAGAGATGTACCTAGTATTCGGCAGTTTTTTTTATATATATTCTTTTTTCCTTAGAATAAGGCTTAGAATAATAACGCATAGAAACCTAGTACGAGTGCAAAAAGTGAGGCAACTAAAACTTAGCCATAGTGGCTAACTTCTCTCGGCGAGCCGTCAGTACTCAAGGTCACGTTTCGTCGAACACAGCTCGCGAATAAATAATTGAAAATGACAGTTTGTAGCGTGAAGAGATGTCATAGCACTAGGAAAACAAGACAAAATGTGATCAAATTACATTTCATATGTAAATACTTACATTTTATACATTCTTTTTACGTAAATCGATCATCAAACAAAAATTTTAATAACCTACTTTATCACAATACAGTGTTGCTATTTGTGAGGAAAAAAATACCCACATTGCTTTCAATTTTGTTCTTATTTTGGTTTAGCAAAAAAAAATGTTTTTGATGTAGGTACCTTACTACCTGTGGAGCCGGCGTTACGCCGGCTCCACACGTTGGCCCCAATATAGGCCCCAATGCTACTCGTCCAACGTGTGGATCTAGAAAATTGCATTGGCCCCAACGTTCGGGCGAGCATTGGTAGTTGGCCGGCTCGTGTCGGTTTCATCAAAGGAATCTGCGCGCCAACGTTCGTGAGCTGTCCACACGTTGGCGCTTTGCTCAGTTCTGTTGCAACACGCAGCGAGTGCGTACGTCGAGCGACAATGGCTTCCTCATCCGCAAAATCGTCACCGGCATGGACAAATGAAAAAGTTATTGAGTTTATTGAACTTTATCAAGCACATCCAATAATATGGGACGCATCTCGAAAGGATCATAAAAATAAAAATTTAATAGCTGATGCATGGCGCACCATACAACAAAATATGGGAATGATTTTTTCAATTGAAGATTTAAAAAAAAAGCGGGAATCATTACTGAGCACATTTTTTTTTCTTTTTTTTTTTTCTCAGTAACAAATATAAATGTGCACTCAGTACTGTAAAAGCGCTCAGAGCAGTTTCAATTTCTGTATCGGACATCTTCACATTGGCCCTGACGGGACAGAACTAGTTTATTCGCCAACGTGTGTACGCCTCACCGAATTTGCGCTCCAACGTTGGTGCGAGCGTTGGGGCCAACGTGTGGAGCCGGCCTAAAACATTTTGCCAGTTTCGAGAAACTACCTAACTTGTCATTAGGTATTTTATATTAGTCTTTGTAAATAGGATACTGGTGGCGATTCTGGGTGCGTCAATTTAAACTATTTACAGCCTCTAAATTTTGATCGTTATCGACACTGCTACTTAGTGTTTTTAAACTTTTTAATTTTTTGTAATTTTCTCAGTCATCCTCCTATTTAAATATAAATAAGTATTTGGAAACTTACAACACTTACTATTATTTGATATCATATCCGATTTTTTACATGTCAGCAATTAATACATGTTAATATTAAAAACCCATCACACATTCTAAACGCATTGAACTAATCATGTTCTTCATGCGATTAACGGTTCATTTATTTCCTTTTATTTTAAACTAGCTTTTACCCGAGGCTTGTTACGCGTAATTTTCAAACTGTGATATCTCTTAAACTATTCATTTGAATGATGTGATGTGAAGGCATATTTTAATCGAAATTGAATGCCCAATTTAAATAACATATTTTATTGGATAAGGATTAACATGATACCGGTCAAAATAGCTTCGGAAATAACAATGAAAATATTATAAAATTTTAAGGGATAAAATGGTTACTGTGGGTCATCCTTAGAAGATAGATATATGCCATCGCGGACTTTTTTGTTGATGTTTTTAAGGTATACAATACTCTAGAACATAAATTTGATTTATCTCTCACGGCTTACGCGGCGCACGCCAGTAAAGCTCCCAGTCGACATGATTTTTTCCGACATCTTCAATAATAATTGTTATATTTCAGCTGATTTACACAAAACCTTAATGAATTATATACTAAAACCTTCCGCATGATCACTCCGTCCAATGGTGAAAACCGTTTGAAAATCTGTTCAGTAGTTTTTGAGTTTATCGCGTTCAGACAGACAGACGCGGCGGGGGACTTTGTTTTATAATATGTAAGGATAAATCGAATTTTACCTTCCGGAAAAATAATGAAGTTCCAGTTCCTGATAACATAAAATACTTGTCTTGGTTTGGTCCTTTTCCCATATTTTTGTGGGTAAAGGTCTGGTAATGGTATCACTGAAAGCTATATTTGTGTGCGTTTGCGGAACGTAGACACATTCGGCTCACGCACACAAACAAAATGAACTGGACACACGATATCGCTCGTGTTTTGTACTAGACGCGGCTTCTATGCGTTATTATTCTAAGCTTTTTTCCTATTTTTCCTTCGAGCCAGTTCTTGACTGTCATCTTGTTCTTCTTTTATTTGCTCTCCTCTATTATCTTCTTGAGTATTTCCATCGACAGGCCTGTACAGTACGACACAACTTAGATGTAGCATCGGCAAAATTCGTAAAACCGATCACCATCCGAACTGAGTGCACCTTCCAAATCACCAATCTTTATTACTGCTTTAGGTGAAAATGATCTTTCGAAAACGCAAGAACTTGTAAAGTCTTATAGCCAAATACATTCGTAAAATTGAAATGAATGAATGAAAACTTTCAAATCTATGCTACATCTAAGTTGTGTCGTACTATACCCTGATTACGTAATACGAGTACACGATCAATCGGAATCTGAATCGCTTTGAAACAGATTTCTAATCCATTGCTTCAAAAGTTCGAAAATAATTTCAGCTCTGGGGGTCTACTCCCTAAGTCCGTCAACGAAAAGATGGACCCGTCCGAAAGTAGTCCGAAACGATGGCGTGTACCCTACTCCCTATTGATTTCGGATTCATGAGCTTCGAACGGAATCATAGACAATATTTGTGGGTGAATGATACATGACGGTAGAGTTGCGCTATTTTACCGGTCGATTACCGGTTTACTTATTTTGTGGTTTTCTTGCTTACTATAGCAAAAATAATATTGTTGTCGTTAGAAAATTACCACATTTTTAATAATTTCGTTTTTATTAAGTCTTTAGTTGAACAATTGAATTATTTTTGCCATTTTTGTCCGGATGGTGGCTTTATCGTGTTGATATCTTTGCCTTTTTTCTTTTTGACATTAAGTGTATCGTGTGTAGTATCTGTGACGGCAAAGTATTTTGACGCGGCGCGTCTTTCAGTTTCAGATTTGTCAATGAATTTTGTATTGAAACGCCGAAAACTTTTGATAATTACCTACCTACATGTACTAAATAAACAAATGGAAACAATACTGGAGACTAGTTCCAATAAAAGGCAAAGTAGTGCAACTTGGTAGGAGAGGATAAGGTTTTTACCGTTACAGCTAGAATAAATTCAAAGTAAGTTTGTTTTGTAAACATTCTCAATTTCTCATATTTACATGCTTGCTTTTGCTTCTGTTCCTTAGATTGTTTTAAAAGAATTGGTCAGGAGAGTCTCCTTAAATGAAAAATCTAAATACGGACGCAAACACCAACGCGAAAAAGGTGGTGGCCTGACATGATTTACGAATTAGGTACCTATCCAATTTACTTTTACGTTACAAAGTTCCTAAGAAGGCATGTCAATAATTGACTCATAATATTACTTAGTTATTCTTATGCCTCTACTGATTTAATTAATTTGGTATAACTATAATTTGCAAACAAATTTTTTCATAAATTTTGTATTTCAGGACTAGTAAGGATGGCGCTACACTACAAATAGCAGAAACTGAAACAGCCTGCAGAAAAGAATTACATGAGGCACAGAGGACAAACGAAAAAGATATTATTATATGTTGTTCTAAGAACAAGTTCTTAAAGTCAATATAAAATAAATTAAACTGATAGAATAGACAAGTTTTTTTATTAATGAACTACCTACTCGCTAAAATGTCTTCTAATAAAAGTTTGAAAAATAGCATTTGCATTTCCCTTGCAACTTCTTGAGTTACTTCACTGATATACTGTATGATATTCATTGATATTACTAGGTATCCTCTAACTGCATGTCTCCATGGTCAACTGCAATGTTGTGAAGCACTGCCACTATGGTTGTTTTCACATTTTCTAGTTTGCATGTAATGGTCAAAGGTCATGCCATGTAAAAGGGCTTGATAGCTTTGTTTCCACACACCAAAGCACCGTTCCACAGTAGCCACATGGGCCTACATATATTCCCAACGAACTCAACATCGGGAATAGTCGCCAACCGAAAGGGTAGCATTTAAGTGTATTATCTATGAGGGTAGCCTCCGCTCTTCCTGTAGAGTTTCTTCGAGCAATTCCAGCATTAAAAAAGCAGCCATCGTTTGAATTATTTTCAAAAAATAATACTTTCGTCGACAGCACGACAACTATTGTGATGTCGTATCAACTGACATATATCTCCGTCAAAACAAGTTTCAAATTCAACTTTTCGGACGGGCAAAAACACATCGGGAGTAGGGATAACTGTCAAATCGTATCGTCATTCAGTCTTAGTTCGGGCTTCCAACTAATCGTATGTCCGTAGGTGTTAGGGAGTAGGAAACGCCCGTAACTAAGCCCGAAACGACGGACTTCGTGCTTAGGGAGTAGACCCCCAGCAACGTAAATGACGCAATGAATGTTGTTGAACTGTTAAAATGAAACAAATTAATCGGAATCGTTTACGAAAATGTGTTGCGTAATTAAATAGCTGCAGGCCTGCACTTCTAGTTCGGAACGTAACAATCGACCAGGAAGGTGAATGAAATTGGTCTCATTTTCGTTCCCACTATCTTCATTAGTGACCTGACCATCCTCAGGAGGAACCAATATGACGTCTCCAGCTTCTAATACTTCCACTATCTCGTTCAACGTCAACCTAAAGCAAGATAAAGAGGTTATTACCCACCCACAAAAACAGCAATTTAGTTACTACCCGTATTGTAACTAGATTGCTGTTTTTGTGGGTGGTGTCACCTACAGGTGACACGCAATAAATCAAATCAATTTTTTGAACAAATTACACTCATGTTGTTAGTTTGATTATTGAACAATAATTTACAATAAAAACTATTACTTACGGTACTTACCCTTTCGACATTTTTATAACAATTTGAAACAATTGAATTAGTTTGATAGAAAACATAACACCAGTGCTGCCAAAATAAAATCACAAACACAACTAAGTATTGACATTTTAGTAGTAATATTATATACAGGGTGTCAGGGACATCGACGCGTAGCCTGTTACCATGGATTCAGTAGGTAAGTGGCTAAGTGCATGATTCTGAACCCCCCTGTTGAAATTTTTCGTCGGTTATAAAAGAAATCAGCTGTTTCATAGAAAAGTGCAATACCTACGCGGTCAAAATGTATGGAACAGCAGATTTTTTTTTTAATGACCTCAAACTCAAATTACTGGTACTTTTGAATTGTCAAGGGGTCGGTCAGTCAGAAAGATAGGTAGTTGCCCATTCCAAAGCGTAGTAGGTTCCTATTAGGGCATGCAATACCGGTTTACCATTTTACCGGTAAACCGCCTATTTTGACGGTTAGAAAATTACCGGTAAAAATAAATAAAACCGGTAATTTAACGGTGTTTAATTTAAGTCCATACATATTTTTATGGACAAAAGGGGTTTGAAGATTTTGGCCCTAAAATCCGCCACCATTTTGTTTTTTTTTTCAAAATCGAGGTGCACTGTAAATGTCATATATTTGGATAGGGGACACCTATACAAACATAAAACTTGATATAACATAATATCATAAAGCGTCACGTTTCTGAGGTATTCAAAGATAAAATAACAATTGTTATAACTAATTTATTTATTTATGTTGAAGTTACTTCATGTTGATTAAGTTATTTACTCATATATGAATTGAATACACCTAGTGGATAAAAAATAAGGCTTTTTAATCATATTCGGTATAAATAATAAATCATCTAAGAAGGCAGCGGGAGGCTGAATAGGATTTTATTGGTTTCGCGCCCATGCCATGCATCATATTATATCTACATTATACCATATAACACACTTACACAGGTCCTCATTCGGCGGGGGTATACAATTATTATTGTCTCTTTCGCTCTTAACTAAAATATTACCTATACATGATGCAATTATGTTTTCATAGTTCAATATACTTACCTGAAGGGAACAAAACAAAAAAATCCTTGTTTCAACGTTCAATTTTTGACTTATATTTCGGTCAATAACTTCGAAACCTGACGCTTTAGGATATTATGTTATATGACATTTTTTGTTTGTATAAGTGTCCTCTATCTAAATAAATAACTTTTGATTTTCACCGCGATTCTGAAAAAAAAGCAAAATGGCGGCCTCACGTTAGGGCCACGGGTTCCATACAAAAATCTTCAAACCCCTTTTCATGTAAATGGTTCACAGTTTTCACGTTTACGTTGACGTTTGTGACGTATGACAAGATTTCTTTATTTGTCTTGTTTTTTGCTTGTGTTCAACGGTGTTGGGTGTTTTATTTGTTACAATCTACGAAGCAACGGTAAGTTTAATTTATTAATTTAAATAAAAAGCTTATTATCACAAAGATTTTTTGACACTAATCATCGATTTATTGTGTTAGACATGATTATTCATTTGAATGTACTTGTTTAAAAATGTCTGATCATTTTATGGCATAGTTAAGTGTTAATTGCTAATTACTATTTGATGTCAATAATATAACTCTTAATGATGCGTATGCTATAAATATGTAAGAAGATTGTAAAAAATATAAAAAAGACTAATTATTATTTGATAATAACATATTTTGAATCTTAATTACTTATTATTTGATTGTTGATTGAACTTGAAAGTTTTATTATTAAAAAAATGTGTACTAATTATTTTCATTAAAGTATAAAAAAAAATTATATTATTGTTTGCTTGTCTTGTTTGTTTATGGCATGAATCCCAACTGTATTATATTTAAAATAAATAATTGCGTTTACATCTAAGTTTATTTATTTTCTCATTTTAGGCTTCTGAAATAGTTTATTTCCAAAAAAAAATATTATCAAAGATTTTTTTTTAAATACATCCATTACCTATTTACCGGTTTACCGGTAAAAAAAAATGTTACCGGTTATTTTACCGGTAAAAAATATCGACGGTTTTTGCAAGCCCTAGTTCCTATGGAGAAGAACGGGCAAGAAACTCCACGGACACTCTTTTAAATCAGAATATTGTTACAAAATATTGGTTACATCATACATGTTCAAATTATACATGTGAGAACAATGTTTGTACGACGTGCACGTTAAAAGCGTCCGTAATAAAAATATAAAAAACAAAACAATTCTAAAATAAAAATAAAAATGACTGCGCCCGTTTACGAACATGACGCATGGATCAGCACCATTTAGCTCAACCATTTTGAAGGGAACTTAATGATCCAACACACACGCCACCACCAGCGAGACATTTGAGTGAGCATGACATACTCTCAGCCGCCAGGGTACATTCAAGTCAATGAAAGACATACCCAGTAAATGGTAGCTTTATAGTAGGTACATAGTGCTCATACTTGTGCTATGCAATTATATAATACAAAAAAATTGAATTTATACAATGTATTATATTATTTAATTGAATTTATACAAAGTAGATATATCAGTTTTACATTTTTCAGCAGCTCTAACAATATTTTCGAATGCTAATCAATTAATTTATGCGCCCTTGTAGAGCTGGACCTGCGTTGAGCCAAGCATTTTTGTCAGCGATGTAATACCCCAACTTATAATATGCTTGGCAGCTTATTGTGCGTTTTATACAAGATTTAAATTTCGTTTTATTCAGTTCGAGTATATGGGGAGGTATTTTATTGTAACATTTTAAACAATACACCATGAAGAATGTGTCTACTTTAGCCAGTCTCAAACCCGGTTGAACTAATAAACCTATTTCTAGTCATATAATTGTGTTTATCACCTCTTTTACTGAAAAGACTTAGATTTTTCCTAACGTACATGATGTTTTCATAGCTACATTGACAAGGTACCGTCATGATGTTAATATCTTTAAACAGTTCCCTTAGAGAATCACGTCTGCGAAGGCCATAATATATTGCTCTGATAGCTCTTTTCTGCAGAATACTATGTCACAATCAGTAATTTTTGTCCGTGTGGTGCCGGACTTAAAGAATCGCACTACCCTATTTCTTCCCATGGGTGTCGTAAAAGGCGACTAAGGGATTTCTAGAGAATGGGCAGCAGCGTTCTCTATGCACTATTAACACCATACTGCGATCGCCAACCCGCTTGCCAAGCGTGGCGATTATGGCAAACCCCCCCCCCCCCCCCAAAATGACAAGCACCACAAACAAACGGCCCCTAGTGCCCGGCGGCCTACCTACCCTTGGCTACGGTAGCGGTCAAGGTCACGGTGAGGCAAGGGGTGCTAAGAATCCCCGGAAGAGATCCGGCTACCACAACCACCGGTAACTGGACCTGGCAGCATATAACACGCGTACACTCCGGACCGACGAGAAGACCATCGAACTCGAGGAAAAACTGAGCAGGTTACGATGTATAGGTATAGTAGGGTTATATGAAGTCTGAAGAGAGGGGGAGGACTCGATAATCCTTAAATCCGGAAACTTGCTCTATTTCCGGGAGGGCGACCAGCAGTCCCAGGGTGTGTCGGGTTTATCGTCCACAAGTCCCTTGTGAGCAACGTGGTGAAGATCGAGAGTGTGTCGACCAGGGTGGCGTACCTTATACTCCGAATATCCGCAAGATATTCGCTGAAGGCCGTACAGGTTTACGCCCTGACCTCGTCACACCCCGACGATGAGGTGGAGACCATATAGGAGGATATTTCTAGAGCCATGCATGCCTCTAAAATTCACTTCACCGTTGTCATGGGGGACTTTAACTGGGCAAACGAAAAGATGATGAGCTGCGAGTGAGGCAATTTGGAGTTGGACGTCGGAACCACCGGGGTCACCTACTGGCCAGTTTTATGGAGAAGGAAGGCCTCTTTATGATGAACTCCTTCTTCAGAAAACGTGAGCACAGGAAGTGGACCTGGCAGAGCCCTGACGATGCAACAAAAAATGAGATTGACTTTATTATGTCGACGAAGAAGCAAGTATTCAATGATGTCTCTGTGATCAACGCGGTGAAACCCGGAAGCGATCACCGCATGGTAAGAGGCACATTCAACTAAAATATTAAGCTGGAAAGATCTCGACTGGTGAAGTCTACGCTCCGTCCAGCATCGATCCAAGTCCAAAACCCCGAGAGCTTTCAGCTCGAACTTCAGAATCGTTTCGAGTGCCTAGGGAGCTCCGTGGACGATTTTAACGATGGGTTCGTGGAAACTCTCCATACGGTCGGGTCTAAGATCTTTAAGACCCGTCGTACAAATAGAAACAAGAAGCTCTCTGATCCTACTATACAGCTCATGAAGGAGAGGCGCGAGATGATCCTCCAGTCTTCAGACGATGTGTTCAAGTACCGGCAGCTCAATAGACGGATCTCTAAGTCCTTGAAAATCGACCTTCGTCGCTTTAGTACGGACCGCATTAAGGACGCGATAGAGCAGAATAAGGGCTCCAAGGTCTTTGCAAGAGATCTGTCTATTGGGCAGAGCCAGCTTGCAAAGGTGAAAACCGATGATGGCAGGATCGTATCCGCCAAACCTGAAGTATTGAGAGAGATCGAGAGGTTCTATGGACAGTTATACACGTCAACCAGTAACCCCGTTACAAATCTGGCAAACGACCCAAGAGCTAGATTAACCCGACATTTTACCGAAGATATCCCGGACGTCAGCTTGTACGAGATTAGGATGGCTCTAAAGCAGCTTAAAAACAACAAGGCGGCGGGTAATGTCGGAATTACGGCCGAACTCTTAAAGGCCGGTGGGAAACCCGTTCTAAAGGCTCTCCAGAAGCTGTTCGATTCCGTCATACTCGAGGGTAAAACGCCACAGGCATGGAACAGAGGTGTGGTGGTACTCTTCTTTAAAAAGGGCGACAATGCCCTGCTTAAGAACTATAGGCCCATCACACTTGTGACCCATGTCTACAAGCTGTTTTCAAGAGTCATCACGAACCGTCTCGCGCGCAGGTTTGACGACTTCCAGCCTCCCGAACAAGCCGGATTCCGTAAAGGCTTTAGGCACCCTGGACCACATACATACGCTGCGGCAGGTCATATACAGAAGACCGAAGAGTATAACCTGCCTCTCTGCTTAGCGTTCGTGGATTACGAGAAAGCCTTCGATTCGATCGAGACATGGGTTGTACTGCAGTTACAACCCATGTCTCGATCGATTAACACCTCGATGTACCGATAGTCGATCTGGCACCGTTGAAGAGTCAACGGTGCCAGATCGACTATCGGTACATCGAGGTGTTAAAGTGCCTATACAAAGATGCCACTATGTCAGTCCGACTCCACGACTAGACCTCGAAACCTATCCTTCTGCGGCGAGGTGTGAGACAAGGAGACGTTATCTCTCCGAAACTGTTCACCGCTGCACTGGAGGACGTCTTCAAGGTTCTGGACTGGAAAGGGCTAGGCATCAACATCAATGGCGAGTATATCACTAACCTTCGGTTTGCCGACGATATAGTAATCATGGCTGAGACCATGGAGGACCTCAGTATAATGCTCGATGACCTCAGTAGAGCCTCCAAAAGAGTGGGTCTTAAAATGAACATGGACAAGACAAAGGTCATGTCAAATGCCCATGTAACACCCGCCCTCATAAAGATCGGAGACGCTACGCTCGAAATTGTAGACGAGTATGTTTACCTAGAACAAACTGTCCAGATAGGTAGGTGGACCTACCTAGCTGGACAGTTTGTCCTAGGTAAACATACTCGTCTACAACTTCGAGAAAGAGGTCAATCGTCGAATCCGACTCGGCTGGGCAGCGTTCGGGAAGCTACGCAAAATGTTCTCGTCCCACATACCACAGTGTCTCAAGACGAAAGTCTTTGACCAGTGCGTGTTGCCAGTGATGACTTCTGGCACTGAAACGTGGTCGCTCACAATGGGCCTTATCAGAAGGCTAAAAGTCATCCAAAGAGCAATGGAGAGGGCTATGCTTGGAGTTTCCCTACGTGATCGAATCAGAAATGAAGAGATCCGCAGGAGAACCAAGGTAACCGACATAGCCCGAAGAGTTGTCAAACTTAAGTGGCAATGGGCAGGACATATTGCTCGCAGAACAGATGGCCGATGGGGTCGAAAGGTTCTGGAGTGGCGACCACGTACCGGAAGACGTAGCGTTGGAAGGCCTCCCACAAGATGGACCGATGACCTAGTAAAGGCCGCAGGAATTCGCTGGATGCGGGAAGCACAGAATCGGTCGAGGTGGCGGTGCTTGGGGGAGGCCTATGTCCAGCAGTGGACGTCTTTCGGCTGATATGATGAATCAGTACTTTTAACATTAGGTAAACCAAATCTTATGCATTTCGTTTTTTTTCCATTTAATACTAAATTATTAGCAGTGAACCAATTTTGACGACCGACGAAAAATTTCAACGCAGGGAGCTTTAGAACCATGTACTGAACCCATGGTATCAGTTTTCGCGTCAATGTCCCTGCCACCCTGTATTTGTTTTTAAAATATATTTTAGAGCATTTAAAAAAAAAAACGCAAAGCTTCGTCACCTAGAGGTGACACTGGGAATTAACGCGTCATAATGTAAAATATTGTGGACTGAAATATAGTAATCACTAGCTTTTACCCGCGGCTTCGCCCGCGTGGATGTCGCAAAATATCCCACGGGAACGTTCTACCGGGAATACATACCTAATAGCCAAGGAAAAGATCATTGACTAACTTTCAGCGGACGCAGTGGTAGGCTACTACAGCGCCCGCGTGGTCAACCATAATTATTTTGTTACGCGTAATTTTGAAACTGTGATATCTCTTAAACTATTCATTTAAATGATGTGATGTAAAGGCATATTTTAATCGAAATTGAATGCCCAATTTAAATAACCTATTTAATTGGATAAGGATTAATAAGATACCGGTCAAAATAGCTTCGGAAATAACAATGAAAATTTTATACAATTTTGAAAGACAAAAATGGTTATTGTGGGTCACCCTTAAAAGATAGACATATGCCATCGCGGACTTTTTTGTTGCAATTTTTAAGATATACAATACTCTAGAACATAAATTTGATTTATCTCTCACGACCTACGCAGCGCACGCCAGTAAAGCTCCCAGTCGGCATGATTTTTTCCGACATCTTCAACAATAATCGTCATATTTCAGCCAATTATCACAAAACCTTAATGAATTATACACTAAAACCTTCCACATGAATCACTCCGTCCAATGGTGAAAACCGTTTGAAAATCCGTTCGGCAGTTTTTGAGTTTATCGCGTTCAGACAGACAGACAGACAGACAGACAGACAGACGCGGCGGGCGACTTTGTTTTATAATATGTAAGGATTATCCCATCAAAAACATAAACGTGAAAATGGGAGCCAAGTTTATTTATTTATTGATTTATTATTCCCTTCACAATTAGCATTATAGGTTACCCCAAAGCCCCAAATCAGTATTTTTTCCATTACAGTTTATCACATGTAAAGTAATTTTTGTGAACTCATTCAGAGGGTAAATAAATCCACCCTTTTCGCGATTTCGTTAAGTGTATGCAAGGCGCGCGTCAAAGGTGCTTTACCCAGGAGGTGGATTGGTTGGTTGGTTGGTTGGTCCGGCCGCGAGGTACCGCCAGTAACCGCGGTCTCCGTCGCCGCCATATAATTATCCGGCACGTTTAGACACACATCGTTTAGTACACCCGGGTTAGTGATCTTTCCACGTAATAACTAAAAAATATATGTAACAAGAGTGCTAAATCCCTTCTTGTTTCCAGCTTGTTTCATGTACAGGTACCGTGTGAATTTATTCGCATTGAACTCTAATTGTGTTCTTACGAGTACGTTATACAGGGCGGCTGTAGTTTTTATATTCCTAAAGCCTACTTAACTGCCCTGCGAACTATGAATGCTAAGCTTCTATAAGATTTCTTGCAAACCGTTATAATGTGATCACGAAAAATCAGTACAGTATCCAGACGCACCCCCAAATCACGTACATCATCCTTACGATCCACTACCGAGTCATTAGAATCTCAATGTTACGTTAATTATTTGAACTTGACAGAAAAATCTATCAAAGACAACCCTAAATATTTTTAGACCTTTGTGAAAAAACGTCATAACTCAAATGCAATCCCAAGCACTTTAAATTATAATAGCGAAGCTTTGCGTACCAGCGAATCAATAGGCGAGGCATTTTCCGCATACTTTCATTCTACTTTTCTCGATACTAGCAATAGCCATACATCTTTCTTCTCCCCTTCTTCTTACTGAATCTTCTAACCTAGCATCTGATATTTGTGGCATCATGGTCAACGTTGAAGAAGTTACTAACCTACTTCGCAATTTAGATACTACTAAAGCGGCGGGTCCAGATGATATATCATCTAAATTTCTTGTACCATGCGCACCTACGATTGCCCACCCTATCTCGGTTCCATGCAGAAAATCCCTGGATAATTGTGTTGTTCCTGGAATTTGGAAATCGGCGTTTATAACACCCGTACATAAAAAAGGAAGTAAAACTGACGTATTGAATTATCGACCGATATCCAAACTCTGCATTATAGCCAAGATCTTTGAAAGGATAATTTATAATCAGGTATACGCTGCTCTCAAAAACTCATTTAGTTCATTTCAACATGGGTTTTTGAAAGGTAGGTCAACTATCACGAACCTGACACTTCTTAACGAATTTATCACCGACGCCATGGCTAATGGTAAGCAAGTCGATGTCATTTATACTGACTATACTATAGCAAGGCTTTTGATCGAAATGACCATTGTATCTTGTTATCAAAGCTATATAGCCTGGGAATACGCGGGGACTTACTCAGATGGTATAGCAAGGCTTTTGATCGAATTGACCATTGTATCTTGTTATCAATGCTATATAGCCTGGGAATACGCGGGGACTTACTCAGATGGTTTTCTTCTTATCTAAAGAACAAGTCCCAAGCCGTAGTATTAAATAATCATATATCCAGTTGGGTTTCTGTCCCTAGTGGAGTTCCTCAGGGTTCATTGCTCGGTCCATTACTTTTTATAATCTACATCAATGATATCTACTCCTGTCAGACTTCATCCAAACTATTGTATTTCGCTGATGATATGAAAATTTATACCACAATATCATCGCAGATGGATGTGACAGGATGTGACTTCAGGATGATCTACACTAAAGATGAAACGGATATTCGGTAACTATCCGGTAACCGGCCTATCCGGCTCAAATTTTAAATCCGGCCGAATACCGGATAAGAAACGAGTATCCGGCAAGAAAATTATACTCAAACTGCACTAAGGGCAAATTATCATCATCATCACTATCACTTCACTATCACTACATAGTACCTATAAAACAAAGTCGCTGTCGCTGTTTGTCCGTCCCTATGTATGCTTAAATCTTTAAAACTACGCAACGGATTTAGAAGCGGTTTTTTTAATAGATAGAGTGATTTAAGAGAAAGGTTTATATGTATAATACATGCATAATATTGTAGAGAGGTTTCTAATATGATGTCGTAAATAAACACATATTTTGCGCTTACATTGCAAACGCTGGCTGAACCCCACGAGATAGATCAAAATAATGTACTACAGTATTTTACACCTTAAAAAGTTCAACAAAAAAGTCCGCGATAGCATATGTCTATCTTCTAAGGATGACCTAACTATTTTAATCTTTCAGAATTTAATAAAAATTTCATTGTTATTTCCGAAGCTATTATGACTGGTATTATATTAATCCTAATCCAAAAATATGTTATTTAAATCGGGCATTTAATTTAGATTAAAATATGCATTGACATCATATCATTAAAATGAATACTTTGAAAGATTTCAAAGTATTCATTTTCATCGCAGATTCAAAATTACGCGTAACAAAATAATTATGTTTGACGACAACGCAGGCGCAGCGGTAGGAGTCAATGACGTTTTCCTCGGCTACTATGTATCTAATCCCGGTAGTGGGTACGCAGTTACGCACGTACGTTGCCGTGGGATATTATCCGAAACCTAAGCGGGCAAAGCTGCGGGCAAAAGCTAGTGATGAATAAATACCAATTTCTCAGCGTTAAAAGGCGACAGACGGTTTCGCTTGTCTTCGTATACAAGGCCAGCTTCCGAAAAAAGTATTTCGCTATATACACTGCTGCAGAGCGCTGAAAGGTAAACTCTAGTAAACTTTGTTAAGTTTGGCCTGCGTATTGTACAACATTAGCTAACCACCAAATATAAGGATCACGATCGCGAAATATTTCCATAAAAGTGATATTTTTTTTATCAATTACATTATTCTTCGGTACCTAACTTTAGATTTATAGAAAAAAAACACTAATAAAATTACCACAAACTCAAACAACAACAACACGTTTTCGTTTCATCTCTAATCTACACCGTTTGGAGGAATATTGTCGAGGAAATAAACTAGATCTGAACCCTACTAAATGCTCGGTTGTAACATATTCTAGAAAGCGCTCCATCATAACCACATCTTACACCTTGGGTGATCAAGTGCTACCCAGACCTAATTCCATTCGTGATCTGGGGGTTCATCATGATTCCAAACTCACCTTTGAATCTCATGTAGATGCAATTGTTGCTAAGGCATCAAAATCACTGGGATTCATAATGCGGCTATCCAAGTGCTTCACTCAAGCCAAAACCTTAAAGATTATATATGTACTGTACTTTTGTCAGAAGCCACTTGGAGTACGCGTCTAAAATCTGAAATCCGTGCTACCACAAATACTTTGATCACATAGAGAACATCCAAAAGTGATATATAAAGTACTTATGCTACCATCAAAGAGTACCTTATCACTCTGATAATTACTAAAACCTCTGTAAAAAATATCATTTATGGCCCCTAATTAACCGTCGTGAGATCTCCGACTGTGTTTTCTTCTAAAGACCTTTAATAATAACATTAATAGCCCTGAAATTCTATCTTAATTTTAATTTAACATCCCAGGAAGGTCGAAGCGATCCAATCCCCCACTCCGTGTGCAATTTGCTCCGACTAACTTCAGGCAGAACTCATTCCTTGTGCGTGCAAGCAGAAACTTTAATAGGGTTTGCGAACAACATGACTTCGATCCTTTTACAACAGGTGTGTCTGTGGCCAGAAAGTGCTTGAGCCTTAACTTTTTCTCCTGATGCTTGATATTGCTCAAGTTGTGATAGCTTAAGCAGCCTAGTTTTACCACCTATATTATGTTGTTGTATTAGATTTATATGTATAGTTTTGGCTTTGGGGGTTTATTGTTTTTGTTGGCAGTACTGTGTTGTTCACAGATTTCTTTTATTATTTCTCTGTTAATTATATGTGAAGACTTGTAATTGGCTGTCCGTCACATTTTCAAGTTCTTAGTCTGTTTTGTTTAGCTGGTCTTCCAAAGGAAATAAATAAATAAATAAGCATGACTTATTGGATCTATCGTCCTAGGTACCAAAAGTTATGACTGAACATTTTTGTGCATTGAACAATAGTTTATTTTTTCTACTCCATTCTACCACTCTGTCTATGTCTTTTTCTAATCTAAGACAGTCTGCCTCTGTTTGAATAGCCATTAGTAATTTTAGATCGTCTGCGAATAACAAACAAGACGCATCCCTGACAATATCAGGCAGGTCATCTATCTATAATTAATTAATTATATACAATGTGTTTGGTCTCGGACTGTACAAACTTAAAGGGAAGGTAGTTTGCTCTATTTTATCAATAAAATTATTCTACATGGGGGGTCAAAACCCAACCCCCCCTCAATGGCAGCCATTTTTGTGTTTTGATCGCATTTTATGAAGCGTGCATACTAAAAGTACTTGTTCTTTGTTTAACATTGATCATCACTGTAAATGTTTACAGAAAAACCAAATCGTTATGAACTCACTACCTACGTAAGCCTATGTTTCAACACCAATATCTCTCAAGCAATTGTCACAGAATGCCTTTTAAGTTTGTACAGTCCGAGACCAAACACATTGTGCAATAAAAGGAGAAACTGACTGAGTCACTGACTGACATATCAACGCAGAGCCGAAACTACTGGGACTAGGAACGTAAAATTTTACACTACTTCCTTATATAATTTAGGGGAGCACTAGGAGGTGTTTTTGGAAATTCGGCTTTTAAGGGGGTGAAAGGGGGTATTTGTATGAAAAATCTTATTACTTGAGTTAATAAACTTGAATCATGGTACTGCACCACCTTAATAAAAGTAAGTAATAGGCTTGCAAGAATTCACGATGATATCGTATTTCAATCATAAGATGTTGTGCACAATTTCTGAGCAGTAACCTAACAAAAAGTACCTACTAGGCTTGCATGAATTCACGAAAGTATTCAATCATTATATTATGCTTAGGCTCATATGATTTGTATGAGCAGACAGATAGTTTATAACCTGAATTAATACCTATCACCAAGAGACGTCCACTGCTGAACATAGGCCTCCCCCAATCACCGCCGCGGGAAGCACACAATCGGTCGAATTTAATACCTAAGATCATTTTTATCTCAGTAGTACGTTTTCGTGGGATAATTTCCGACTTCCACGCGAGCGAAGTCGTGGGAAAAAGCTAGTTTATCATAATAATAAATTGTAATGGACCCAAATTACTTCCTTGACTAACTCCCGAGCAAGTAAAATAAGGATCAGATTTAAATCCCGCATATTCCACAAACTGCCATCTATCTCTTAAGTAGCCAGAAAAAGAATCGAAGTAGTTTAGGAGTACATCCAAGTATCCAACCGCCGCCAGCTTCGATAGTAAGATTTCGTTATCCACCAAATCGAAAGCTTTCTTAAAATCAAGCATCTACTTGTACTCCCGTATCCACCTGCGGGGTCACCTCAGACATTAAGTTTAATAAATTGCTGGTAGTGCTACGGTCTGGCCGAAGTCCGTGCTGAGCGTCAGAAAACAAGTTGAACACTTGATCGAATACGCTCTAATATTATTGACTCAAAAACCTTTGCTGGTGCTGACAATACCGCCACCGGTCTATAGTCACTTCAAGGGCGGATCCAGGGGGGGTCATGGGGGTCATGACCCCCCCCTGGGCTGTGTCTAAGACCCTAGGTCAAGCACTGATACTTTTTCTAATCTCATTGATAAATTTAATCAAATAAATACTTTGTATGATGTTGCCGCGAGGATGTGTACATGCCACATATGAGCGAACGATACGCATAATATGGCTAGTGCTGTTATTATAGTTATGATGATGGACCGTGGAGTTTTCTGCCGACTCTTCTCCATAGAAATGACCAAATGAAACCGTGCTCCTAAGCCTCTGATGACGTTTCATAAGTGCCCATGTAGGTTTATCTGAAGCTAGCAACTAGACGTAGAAAGTAAATACCCCAGTATAGTGTCAAGACAAACCGCCCCAGGCCCATGGTCCTGGCGGCCCCTTATATTAAGAGTACAGATTAATGATATCCCAAACATAGTCAAAATATATTCAGTATGAAGCAGTTTAAGAGTTGGAGGCTGACTTTGCTCGCTACATTCTCGAACTTTCTGCATAACTTTTCAAAAAAAAACCTTCCCGCACAAGACGGTGTGCTAAAATTTTCGAGCTCGCTTCGCTCGCTCTTGAATTCTATATTCTTCTAACTCTCATACTTTTCTGTATAAGTCGACAAAGGAACTCCTTTTTCCGTAAAGTTGTTCAATACAAACCTAATCGAGAATTCAGAGACGAGGTGCAAAAAATTTCGAGCTCGCGTTGCTCGCTCCCCTACATTCTACTTTTCATAAATAGCCTATTGAGGAGATAAAAATGCAACTTCCTCAAAAAAAAATCATGGGTTTGCGAGGTTCATGGTGTAGGTGGATTATAAATTACGCACGTTTTACTTGTTTTTTTTTTGTAAAATATTACTAGTAATATAGTCTACATAAACTGAGAAGACCAGGAGGCCTCATTTTCTCTGACAGACTTAATCCTCCACTGGTTGGACCTGTCCTGACTGGACCCTGACTATGTGACCCCCCCTGACTTGAAGGCTGGATCCGCCCTTGAGTCACTTAGGTCCAATCCACCACTACCCTTCGGTACAGGAACCACACGCGTGATTTTCCAACGTTCAGGAAAATATGACGCTGCTAATCACTGACTGAAAAGATGCTAAAGTGGCTTCGCTAAAACTGCCCGGCAGTCCCTAACTATAAAAGCTGGAATACCATCCGGTCCGCTGAGCGTTTCGGTTTTAGTAACGTTGAAACAGGTTTATGACGCACTAGGTCATAAACCTGTTTCAACGTTACTTGGTCAATGTGGGCACGTGCGCTGCTTCTACCACTCGCTGCCAGCCTGCCACAGCAGCATCTACGTCCAATCGCGCCTCCTGATTGTTATACACTGAATAGAAATATCGAGCGAACTCATCAGCACATTCCGACTCCGATGAAATGCTCCCATATTTGACAATTTTTTTTGGTCTGTTCCCTTTGTAGTTCTAACATAATCCCAAAAAGACTTCGGATCGTTTTTAAATTGCTTCTGGATCCTCTCTTGGTGTTGTTAATGCGCACACACGATAATTTTTTTAATCGTGGACCTAAATTTTGAAAACATTTCGTAATCACTGGTGCTTCCACTTTTCTTATACTGTTTATGAGAATACTACTTAGGGTACCTGTAAGTACCTAGTTTCTACCTGAGTTGCTTTGTGTTTTTTTTAGGAACGCAACAGTCCATAATTTTATTTAAAGTATTATCAAAGTGGTCCATCATTTCCTCGGGATCATGAATGTCATATAATGGTATCCAATTGTAAGCTTATCAGCAACGAGTACAGTAATTCATAATTTGCTTTAGCAAAATTCCACTGCGGGACCTAAATCACGCGACCCAATACCCCAACAAGTATTCGAGGCACAATCGTTCAGCCGGACTCCGTTTGTACGCGTGCGGGCACTACGCATCTGCACTGGTACCACATATTGCGAGCAGTGGTGGTATGGGTCAAACGGTACCAGCGCTTCATCCGCCTCGCGCACTCTTGCCTCACATACACTCCCCGAACACATTACTAAATCTAGTTGCCGGTTATTGCAATTAGGTACTCTCTTAGAATTGCGTTATTATTCTAAGGGTACTCTATTCCTTTGAATTAATTCACAAAAAGAAAGATATATTAATTAAAAGCATTAACATTACAAGAGTGTACGAGTAGATTAAAATCTCCTAGACCTGCATATTAACCAGCACGCCACACCAACAATTGAGAGCCTAAGTGGGACCATGCCAAACTGAACTTTCGGGCTACGGCTACGTTATTACTGTCACAGACAAGAGCCTTTCATCACGATTAAATAAATTTAAAATTTTACCTAGTTCTGATGTTAGTTCAGAAGATGTTATTTTCACGTCCTTCTTATTGTGTAAAATAAAGACATCTCCGGTTGTGTTTACAGCGCTTTCAACCGCTTCAGCTTGTCTTATCTGTTGATGTGAAATAAAATGTAAGTAAAAACCTTTTTAAATCACGTTTAAAACAAGCTTTTAATGAACTAAAAAGTAATAAATAAAACTTACGTAAACATAAAACTTTAATATTTTCTTAAAGCTTTAGGCTTATCTTGAGAGTACCTACCTAAGAAGAACGTTCACGCCTATTAAAATTCTCTGTTTACGTACGTTTTATTTGTTACTTTTTAGTTAATTAAAATACTTGTTTTAAAAAAGGTTTTTACTTAAATTTTATTTTATATTTTTTTGCATTACAATTTGTTTAAATATCTGTTCTATCACCCTCACTTGGAGCCAATCGTGTATCAGCAGACAGGTTATGGTGTATATTTGCGTATATAAAATTTACTGTCTGTGCTGTTGACCGTTTAGGAGTTCCCTCGTCTGGAGCAGTCCCTGGGTGCAGCACCGAGGTCATGGTGGACTTTAGAACGGGCTATCATAATTAAATATGTATATTTTTCATTTTCGGCGCACATTTATGCACAAATATAAGCTATTCGCCGATGTACTTTTTGCCTTTATGCGTTTTTTTTTTCAAAACGACAGCACGCACAATTTTTTTATTTGGCGCACATTTACAGCACATTATGCTCTAAAAATATTCATTAAACTCAATTTATTTTAGAAGAGATTTTCTTGCTGGGGTAACGCACACTAATGCGACGACATTTAGACACGTAATAAAACTGAAGAGTATGTTTGTTTGAACGCGCTAATCTCTGAAACTAGCAGTCGGATTTGAAAAATTCTTTTTGCAGTAGATAGCCCTATTCTTGCGGCTTAGTCCCATCTCTTCCCCTTCCCATCTCTTCCTGAGTGAAAGCTTCACTCTTTTTGAGTGATTTATGAGAAGGAAAATTTATTGTTGGAAAGGACCATGACCAATTTTGTATGGACCCCGTCCCCCCCCTCCAACAGCCATGTGATATATGCCAATATGTTTATAAGGATCCAGAAAAAGACTTACTGTCTTGTTCAATTGCAAAATCAATGGGATTTTTTTGTAATAACAAAAAACATTTTGGTTGGCTAACCTAACCTTTTTTTTTTTTTTTTTTTTTTCTCGGGGTGGAAATCCTCATGGATGTCCTCCGCCCTGGGGTGGGCGAAGGGGTCTGTCAGACTCTTACTGACTAAAACCACCCCGGTGTTCCCTCGCACACTTGCGTCGGGGGGCTGCGGGAGCAAATTGCGACTTCCGCTGCCCCGGACTGGTGACGGCCCGCACTCTGCGGGCCCCGTCCCGTAGGGGGAGTGAGGTGTGCAAACTCGCCCCGTTACGTCTTAGAGTGGCGCGCGTGGAACACTACGCGCCGCCATCTCGGGTCCTGTGTGATGGGGGGCGACGGATGTCCCCGAATCCGTCGCCCCTGGACCCATTTAGGGGGGCTGGAAGAGGGCGTTATCCGCCCTCCGCCGACGCCCGGTGCGCCTGCTGCGGACCGGGTGAGTGGACGAGATCTCCCTCTCCCTTTCCGCAGCCTCCTTCTGCGAGATGACTGTCTCGCAGAAGGAAACCACCGCGTCCCACGACTCGGCACTCCCGACCATCGAATGAACGACGGCCGGTAGTGACAAGTCGGCTCCAACTTCTGAAACGAGGGCACGGCGCGGCTCCTCCCACGCGGCACACTCTACCAATGTATGCCGCGCCGTGTCCTCCCGACAATGGACGCAGTGGTGACACCGAGCGTCCGGCTCCCTGTTTATGCGACACAGGTACTTCCCGAAGCAGCCATGCCCCGAGAGCACCTGCGTCACCCGAAACGACAGGGAGCCGTGCCTCCTCCCGAGCCAGTCGTCGAGCACCGGCCGGACCGCCTCGATGGTGACGAGGCCGGCGGTGGGGCGTGAAAGCCTTTCCCGCCATTCCGCCACCAGGACCTCGCGAAGCTGAGACCGACGCAGCTCCATGTGTCGCTGCATCGGTCGCTCGCCCCGCGCTGTGGCTTCCTCGCGCCACCGATGAAGTGACGCGAGCACCTTCGCCTCCAGGTCCCAGGGCGGGGATCCGGCCAGTGCACAAGCCGCCTCGTAGGAGATCGTGCGATACCCCCTGATGACTCTGACGGCCATCGCTCTCTGCGGCTTACGCAATACAGCGATGCTACCGGCCGTCAGGTCAGCCGCCCAGATCGGGGCCCCGTAAAGGGCCATCGACCGCACGATCCCCACGTAGAGCCGCCTACAAGCGGCGCTCGGGCCCCCCAGATTGGGAAGCAGCGTTGACAGCGCCCCAGCAGCACCCAGCAACTTGGGCGCCAACCGTCGGAAGTGGGGCCCGAAGTCCCACCGGCTGTCGAGCACCAATCCTAGGTACTTCATGGTAGACTCGACAGCGATCCGAGTCCCCCCGACCACGATATGTGAGCCGGGTGGCGGCGCCCGCCGGGGGCCATGAAACACCATGGCCTCCGACTTACTAAGGGCCACCTCCAGGCCTAGGCGACGTATGCGGCTCACCACCTGTGAGACCGCAGCCGTCGCGCGCAACGCTGCCTCCCTGTGCGAGCTCCCCCGGGCAGTGACCAGCGTGTCATCCGCATAACACGTCAGGTCTACCCCCGGGCCGAGCTCGCCCCTCAGCACCCAGTCGTACCCGATGTTCCACAGGAGCGGGCCTACAACCGAACCCTGCGGAACACCGCACGACATGCGGCGCTGGTTTCCACCATCACGTCCCATGTAGGTGACACACCTCTCTGACAAATAAGCCCCAACGATGTGGCGGAGGTAGGGAGGCACCCCATGATACCGCAGTGCCTCCCGAATACAACTCCAGGGCAGGGTGTTGAAGGCGTTGGAGATGTCCAAGGACACCGCCAACATCACCCCGCCCCGGGACACTGCTTCCTCCGCCAGGACTCTAACCCGCGACACAGCGTGGATCGTAGAGCGCCCATGCCGAAACCCGAACTGGCTGTCGTCCAGGTCCGGCCCCTCTCTGCACAAGTGGCCGACGAGGCGGGCTGCGATTATCCGCTCGAACAGCTTGCCCACCTCGTCAAGCAGCACTATGGGCCGGTACGCGGATGGTGAGTCCGCAGGGCGCCCCGCCTTCCTGAGCAGGACCAAACGACCTGACTTCCACAGAGTGGGAAACTGGCCCTGCTCGAGGCACGCCGTGTAGAGTCCTCTCAGTTGGGGCTCAAGCTCCTTCAGAGCGAGGGCTAACACGCAGCCGTGGATCCCGTCGGGCCCCGGAGCCACGTTCTTGGCCCGGAGCCGCATCACGGCTGCCCTCATCTCTGCCTGTGTCACCTCTGGGACGCTGATGGCGTTCTCCTCCTCTGTAGGCTCTGCGGCTGTGGGCAAAACCATCGGCGGCGGAGTATGCTCCGCTGTTGCCGGGAAGAGGGCTGCGACCACCTCCTCCAGCAGCTCGGGTTGGAGACTCTCAGTAAGTGGGGGTGCCGCGGCTCGAAGTTTCCCTCGCACCGCGCGATAAGGGCGCCCCCACGGATCCCCATCTAGAGTCTCCAACATCTCCTCCCTGGCTCGCGTCCTCGACTCGCCGATGGCCAGCCACAGAGCCTCCTTAGCCGCGCGGTACACCTCATACAGCGCGGCTTCTTCGTCAGGATCCCGGCGACGTCTCCTCCGGTATCGGGTGTACGGGCGTCTAACCGCCACGCACGCGACGCGCAGCTGCGCGATCTCGGCGGTCCACCAGTACACCTGGCGCCTAGCGGACTGTGCGTGGACCCGGGGCATAGACGCGTCGGAAATTTGCGTCATCGCCCCGCGGAACCACAGCGCCTCCTGCTCGACGTCGACGGGTCCGTTCATTGCCGACTCCCGGACCCAGGCCTGGACAATAGCGGCCTCCTCGAGAAGCTCCCTGTCGATGCGCTTACGCGCCCAGCGCGGACCGTCCGTTCGCGGGGCCGGTGGACCGCGGCCGCCGGTGGTCTGGGCGGAGACGTCGAAGCGGATGTATCGGTGATCCGACAACGTCTCCACCTCCACGGCGACACGCCAGTCGCGGACACGGCTCGCGACAGCGGGGCTAGCGAACGAGACGTCTACTATAGACCCGCCCCGCTGCCGCACGCACGTGTGAACCGAGCCCCGGTTTAGAACGGTCAAACCAGTCGTGACCGCCCATTCCTCCAGCACCTCGCCTCTAGCATCGGTCATAGGGGATCCCCACGCCACAGACTTGGCGTTGAGATCCCCCAGCAACAGCACCGGGCGAGGATGTAGTCGGCCCACGACGGCACCCAACTCGACAAGGAACCTCTCGAAGTCGGCGAGACTCTTGTTGGGTGAAAATAACCTAACCTAACCTAACCTAACAGTGATAAACTGATCTTGAATTTTGAAGGTCACATGGCACTCCTGAATGATGAACAGCATTTGTGTATTCTTGTGATTGGGTAATTGTACAAAAGATTAAAAGAAAAAAGTGGGTTAGGTTAGGCTAACCTAACCTCGCCCTCTACCAGCCCCCGTAAACAGGTCTATAGGGACAGCGGACTCGGGGAGGTCCACCGCCTCCCTTCCAGAAGGACCCGTAGTGGCGGCACGTAGTGTTCCAAGCGCGCCCCTTTTTGACGTCGCAGCAGGAGTGAGGTACGAGACTCACGGGCATGTGGTGGCCCGCATTGTGGGTCGGACCCCGTCCCCCCCCTTCCAACAGCCATGTGATACATGCCAATATGTTTATAAGGATCCAGAAAAAAACTTACTGTCTTGTTCAATTGCAAAATCAATGGGATTTTTTGTAATAACAAAAAACATTTTGGTTGGCTAACCTAACCTAACCTAACCCATCCTTACTTTTTTTTTTTTTTTTTTCTCGGGGTGGAAATCCTCATGGATGTCCTCCGCCCTGGGGTGGGCGAAGGGGTCTGTCAGACTCTTACTGACTAAAACCACCCCGGTGTTCCCTCGCACACTTGCGTCGGGGGGCTGCGGGAGCAAACTTCCGCTGCCCCGGACTGGTGACGGCCCGCACTCTGCGGGCCCCGTCCCGTAGGGGGAGTGAGGTGTGCAAACTCCCCCCGTTACGTCTTAGAGTGGCGCGCGTGGAACACTACGCGCCGCCATCTCGGGTCCTGTGTGATGGGGGGCGACGGATGTCACCGAATCCGTCGCCCCTGGACCCATTTAGGGGGGCTGGAAGAGGGCGTTATCCGCCCTCCGCCGACGCCCGGTGCGCCTGCAAATTGTACAAAAGATTAAAAGAAAAAAGTGAGTTAGGTTAGGCTAACCTAACCTAACCTAAGAATTGACGAGAATATCCGTCAGGCCATAGAGTGAAACAGCTCACAGACGATACTAGCCATTATTTAGCAGTAAAAATAGTGATTAAAAATCAAAGATATGGTTTACAACATGTTATTTTGTGCCAAAAATAACATTAAAACATGATTTTTCTGGGATATCCCATATTTTTGACAGATGTCGTCATAGTAAAAATTGATCACCTTACCAAGATGGTTGGACTGAGATACATTTTAAATCTGTTGGTCGGTGTAAGGTTTGGGGGGACGTTTTGTTTGACAATTGATGTTCCACAGAAGTGGGCCCAGGACCGAGCACTGTGGAATACCGCACGACATCATATATCGTGCCAACACCCGCCGTCACGTCCCCTGTAGGTGACACGCCTTTTCGCCAAAACCTAACCTAACCTAAGCTAACCTAACCTAGGTTAGGTTAGGTTAGCGACAGTACAGTACAGTGATCAACTTACTGATCTTGGATTTTCAAGGTAGCTACATGGAACTACTCAAAGATGAACAGCATCACCGTATCCTTGTGATTGCGTAATTGTACAAAATATTAAAAAAAACAGCAGCTAACCTAACAATTGACGAGAACATCCGTCAGGCCATAGAGTGAAACAGCTCACAGACGATACTAGCCATTATTTAGCAGTAAAAATAGTGATTAAAAATCAAAGATATGGTTTACAACATGTTATTTTGTGCCAAAAATAATAACATTAAAACATGATTTTTCTGGGATATCCCATATTTTTGACAGATGTCGTCATAGTAAAAATTGATCACCTTACCAAGATGGTTGGACTGAGATACATTTTAAATCTGTTGGTCGGTGTAAGGTTTGGGGGGACGTTTTAACGCATCGTCCTTTGTCTAATAAGTATTAGCTTTTGCCCGCGGTTTCGCCCCATTAGAGGCACCAAATTCATAATTCTTAGGCGGATACAGGGGGGGGGGCATGCCCAAACGACCGAGGAATTCTATACTTTCGATTTAATTCAGGTGCACTTACTTTTACACAGCATACCTACTCATAGGTAGGTATATCACACGAAACAGAAATATATTCTTTACAACAGGTGTATACAAAGATTTAACAAGCATGCACATACTTAGAGACTGCTAGCAAGCAACCCACCTCGTAACCACGTCCACTTGGGACAGGGACCTTGAAATGAAGATAAATCCAAAAAAAAGTAAGTTTTACACTCTTGGGTTAAACTAAAAACGCTAAACACGGTCATTTTATTAAATTCAAGATAATAACAACTTTATTTTTTGTTTAGGTAAGTACTTGTTATTTAGCTCCGAACCCTGTCAGAATGTGGCCCCCCTCAAAATGAAACCCTGACCAAATTATCCCAATGGTCTACTACCATTCTATAAAGTCCAATAAAAAAAAAACGTCATTGGTATTCATCGATCACTAATATTGGTATTTGAAAAAACACAAAAAAGACAAAGTTAAGAAAGTCGGGATTATCGTTACTCCCTACAACACAGGGCGCTCGCGCGCTTCTCAAAGTAGGTAGATCTAGATGCGGTTCATGGTCTACCAGCAGGTATGCCAAATTTTATCTAAATCCGTTCAGCCGTTAAGGAGTAAAAAGGTAACAAACAAAGAGACACCAAGATAGAGTTACATTTGCATTTTTTTAAATATTAGTTTGGAAGTAGGTCTAATATTATAAATGCTTTGAGTATAGTAATTATTTTTGTTAATTGTTTTTTTTTTGTTTTGTGTTTTAATTATGTCCATTGAAATGGTTTAGCACTTTTTTTTTTACTTGTCCTTTTTACTATTGAGATTATTACAATTTAGTTACTTTTATTTAATTGTAGTTATTTTCTATTCTTATTAAAATTTTACTATTATAGTGCAACAACTGTTTTATTTCATGTTCGATATCCATAAAAAAAAAATTATGGTATGGACTCCTCTTAGTCTTTCTCTAGCTTCTAGGAAATAAAACAATAGCTGCTCGCCCGAGCCAGCACCTATTGTTTTTTTTTTTCGTAGAAGCTACCTCGTCCCCCGCACACTTTTTGAGAGACTTTTTTGTTTAGAATATTGCCCATATGGCTTCTCCAGTGATATTATTCTCTAAGTATAAATGCGAAAGTGAATTTGTTTGTTAAAACGGCCTTTCCTGCTAAAACGGCTGAACGGATTTGGATGAAATTTGGCACATAGGTAGAGCATGACCTGGGTTGGGACATAGGGTACTTTTTATCCCCACATTCCCACGGGATCGATCCCGTGAGTTTACCCGTATAACTCTCGGGACTTAGTGCTTGTTTACGGAGTCGCGGGGCGTTGAGCGTGGCGTGCAGCGTGGCGTTCGGCGGTGCGTCGGACGTTTTTTCTGTTTACAGAGAGGCGGGGCGTGCAGCGGCCCGCGTCATCACACGCGCAAACACAAACATATGGCGATGTACGATGTTGTTTATAGAAGCGCGGGGCGTGCGGCGGGGCGTGCGGCGTGGCGTGAAATGTAGCGGTGCCCGCGGCGTTGCACGCGGCGGTGAACGCGGCGGTGCACGCGGCGTGCATCGGGAGCGGAAGGCGGCAGCAGATATTCAAGCGCGACCGAAATATTTAATAATAAATAAAGAAATACATAGGATGCATAACATCACGCCTATATTCTCCGAAAAGTTAGGCAGAGGTGTTCCTATAGTACCTACACCCACATTTCGCCAGTTATGTTTAAGTCCCATGTAATAGGGGGCGAGCCTAATGCCATCAACCGGGCACAAATCCAGACTCCGGGCTACTACTGAGAAATACCAGATGGAAAATACCAATAATATTTTGCCCGACCCGGGTATCGAACCCGGAACTTATGCTCAGCAGTAGTGCTTGGGACCACTAGACCAACGAGGCATTAAAAAAACCGGCCAAGTGCGTGTCGGACGACGCACAATGAAGGTTTCCGTGGTTGGGGTGAATAAAATTTATCCCAAGAGCAAACTTAATTTAGTATTTGACAAACATGTTCTCTCATACATCGATACGTCACGGTCAATTCTCCAACTGCAAATGTAAGTTTGTAATCACTTTTTTTTTTTTTTTGTAGTAAAACATATAATTAAAAACTTCGGACTTTTTCCTTTACTAGTGCTGAAAAAAAAAAAGACCTTGCTTCCTGCCAAATTTCATGATTCTAGGTCAACGGAAAGTAGTAGGTTTTGATTCATGTGCGAGTATCAAAATATTTCACATAAATGGCCATATTTTTCGTTCGTTCGTTCACTTAGAAGCTTTAATTGTTTAGAGCTCCAACGGAACATAGATTTACTTATTTGATGTTATATGTGAATATCGCCGATGTTCGTAGTTCGTAGGTATTGAGCGTACATAACTACATACGACGCCGCGTGCCCCGCCGCGTGCCCCGCGGGGTTGCCCGCGGGGTTGCCCGCGGCGTTGCACGCGGCGTTGATCGCAGCGGTGCCCGCCGCGTGCCCCGCCGCGGGCAACGCCGCGGGCACCGCCTGGATTTCAAGCAAACGCCTATAAAAACGCTTCTCCGTAAACACTCTCATACAACGCCATATGTTTGAATTTTGTGCGGGCCGCCCCGCCGCACGCCCCGCCCATCGCCCCGCGTGTCCGTAAACAATCACTAATGCGGGTGAAATCGCGGGGCGCAGCTAATAGTTAAACTAAACGAAGTGTATAGAGTGCCGCGAGTTTCTTGTGGCACTCTAGTGTCACTGCCTCGGCCCGGCTAGGGTGCCGTGAGCGTTGCATTGTCACTGTCACTTGTTATTTAGGATAGGTTAGGTTAGAACTGTGACCACACAACGCACGAGCCGAGCGAGCGTAGCGAGCGGTGCCGCGGTAGCGGCCGGCGAAGTGCCAGGGTCCGTTTAGGCACAAGAGAATGTAATGTTTTGGGAATGTGGTGTTTTACAGCGATCTAACCTCGACAATCAAACAAAATACCAAGTGACGTGACTTAGTGACAGTGACAATGACAATGACAATCCAATGCTTGCGGCACTTTAGCCGGGCCGAGGCGGTGTTACTAGGGTGCCTGTAGTGGCACTTTATCCGATAGGGATAGAGTGCCAATGGTGGCACTCTATACACTGCCTAAACTACCTACCAAATGTCAACAACAATGATAATAACTTTAAAAAAACTGTTTTACTTATTATCATTGGTTAACAACGCAGAACACAAAACACTATTCTGAAAATTCAATTTAATGGTCGTTCGAAAAACGATGTTTCGAGCAGCACGAATCGAGCTTAAAGGTACAAGTCCGTAGCCTACTACAGGCAGCAGCAGCAGGCGACGTACCTTCAGTAGCTAGCGTTACGCCAATTTTATAGTAGGTACTTATTACCAGTAGTGTCGCGAATACACGTCTTCTGCTGCTGATGCCTGCAGTCGGCTAGCATGAGATTACAGTTATCTAGGTACTAACATCCTTTTTACGTGGCCTATGACAGTAGATAATCAAGCCGGCGTCCTTCAGTACCACCAGTTGCTGGAACTCTTGGCTGTCCTTGTAGCATGGACATAGCTGCTGTTCACTGCACGTAAGAAAATTTTGTTTTTTAAAATAGTATTGTATAAGACAATTATTATCATCATTTAGCATTTTAAATCGACTCTTCTTTACTTACTCTTCTAATACCCTCATAATTTAGTCAAATAAAAGGGTAAAAAAATGTAGTCACTTTTACAACACAATAAATCCCACAGTCAAGTTTGGTCAAGTTCTCTTTGCAGTCAAGCACAGATTACTAATAGGGTCAAGGAAGATTACTCACGTATAAAGGTATCTGCACACAGCGGGCGTGGCGGGGCGTGGCGTGGCGTGGCGGCGAAGCACGGGGCGCTGGCTTGACGGGAGCAGTCCCACTGCGGGCGCGATCACGTCATGTCCCGCCGCGAATTTGAGAGAGAGAAAGAATATAAATAAAGTAAACAGTTATAAGTTCAAAGTAACTAAGTTAGATAAAGTAACTTATATAACTTATTAGTTACAGTTATAAGTTTAAGTTTTAAGCTTTATTTAATACCGTAAAACGGGGCTATTTGGGTTTTTTGGGGGTATTTGGGACGACCCAGGATATCGTACAAAAATATCAATAACTTTTGGTTGGTGTACGGTAGGATTTATTTTATAAACTATAGCAACACATTGACAGTTTACGTCATATTGTCACCTGTCAGTGTCAGTTTATTTCACAGTTAAATTCCAAATTTTGGTAAAAAAAGTCAGAGACTGTTTTTTACATAAAAATTTAGGTGTCAAAACTTCTCCCGCAGCGCAAAATCCTGGCTGGTAAGAGCGCAAATGTTTTTAAATTACGAGTATATACATTATCACGAAGTTTCCTTCCTAATAATTAATTCGCTTATGGTTATAGTTTTTGATTTATGATTGAAAATATGTCTGGGGCTTTTTGGGACAACGATGCGGGGCTTTTTGGAACAAGGTTGAGCTGTTGACTTTAAATGAGAAAGAAACAGAATTCACATTTTTGAATAATGAAGACATTTTTTTTTTTGAATATTGACGTTCTGAAATGTGATATCTAGGTTTAGCAAGGTAAACTTAAAGACTGATTTGAATACCTACCTTATTTAGATACCTAGGTAGATATTTAATTAAATGTTGATTAATGATTAAGTTAGAGAGTGATATGAATCCTAAATGAATACCTAAGACTGATTTTTTTAATGACTTGTTTATGATTAAGAAGAAAATTTTGTTTTGTTTCGAAGATAATTTAATTTTGTAAGAATTTATGATTAGTATTTAGAAGTTTTTTTTTTTGTTTGGTTTTAATTAATGTCTTTATTATGTAAGTATATGTAGATAAGCTTTAAGCTTCATTATTCTTACCATGTAAAGAAGTTTACCTACCCTTGCAATAAACCAGTTTCTGAAAAAAAAAATTTTCTTCTTAAAACCCTAGATACCAATCACAAAAAAAAAAAAAATTATGTGGTTTTTGATATTCTTTGTCCCAAATATCGATATACTTGTTTAAAGTGGCTGTTTTGGCTCAAAATATGCAATTAAACTCCGTTTTTCATAGCTGTCCATAATAGCCCCAAATAAGCGATATTTGGGACAGGCTCATTTTATTTTTTTTGTTTTGTTCCTGTTGTAAGTAGCTGCTTCAAACATATATCTGCAGAAGTAAGGGGCTCTCCGAGATCCATAAAAAAAATAACACTACCATTTTATACGATATAAACAAGATATTTGCTAAAGTATGTCAAAATGTGTCCCGAGTAGCCCCGTTTTACGGTACAATCTCTCAATTCTGAATGTAACCGTCACGCCCCGCCCCGCCGCTTCTGACTTGTATTCACGCTCGGCGGGGCGGCAGCGTGGCGTGACGGTTACCGGCGCGCCGAGTGGGACGGGTCTGTGTGGAGTCGTCCGTAGTGTCTAGTACATTACAACTGCTCAGCGTCACGTCGCCGTCCCGTCCCGCCCCGCCCCGCCCGCTGTGTCCAGATACCTTTAAGGTCACTGCACACAGCGGGCATGGCGTGGCGGGAGTCGGGACGGGACGGCCCCGCCCGCCGAGCAGTAGGTACCTTAAGGGATTAGTTATAACAAACGCCCGAGGCGTGCGCACTGAACGCTGCGTTTCGGGCGCGCACCCGGTGACAGCCTTTTGACAGCAACGCTTGTTATGAATATGATCCGTTACATAGAAATTCATACAATTTGATTGAGCGCACAAAACGCTGCACACGTGGCGCGCGCCTCGGGCGCTTGTTATGACTAGCCCCTTATAGAAATGAATTGTAATGGTAGCATTATTTTCTCGGCCCCCTTGACGCGGGGTACCTTAAGGGGTGATAGACGTGCGAGCAAGTACGCGGTCATAAGGCTCGGCGACCTCGCTCGCCCTTGTGTCACCCTAAGTACGCGCACTTTAAAACCGCCGAGTAAGCTCGCCGCCGCGCCGGCAATCCAACAGGTTTGATATTTTGCTCGAAGCCCGCCTTGGTTCGTAGTTTCGCACGTCTGTCATTGCCGTGAGTCGCGAGCCAGCATTTTGTTTCGTTATTTGTGTAATGTATGTTTAGTTTAGTTCAGAAAATTCGAAAACATCGCGATTTAGTAAGAAAAAGCTTCACGTGTGTCACCGACGGCGAGCCAAGTAAGTTGGCGAACTTTAAAACCGCGGTCTTTAAGTACGCCTGTCTATCACCCACTTATTACGTCTGTCATCGCCGCGAGTCACGAGCCAGCAGTTGGTTTCGTCATTTGTGTAATTTTTACCCGACTGCCCCAGAAGGAGGGTAATGTTTTTCGAGAGTATGTATGTATGTATGTATGTATGTATGTCTATTTCTTTGGCACGCTCTGTAGCCTAAACGGCTTGATGGATTTTAACATATGAGGTGTCATTAGATTCGTCTTAATTGTAGAAGTATCATAGGCTATATAATATTTATATATTGCATCTGCAAATACAAAACAAAGGGAAGGGAAGGTTTTTTTTTAAATAAATTATAACAATATTGGTATCAAATAAAAGCTAGTAACGAGTCAATGCCAAATTTAGATATATTAATAAAACTAAAAAGCTTGAAATAAAGAAAATTATTCAAAAAACAAAAAACCCGACTGCAAAAACACAACTGAAAAGAGAAAAACAAGCATTATAAATTAATCTATAGAATTTTGGTATCGCAGGCAAACAAAACTTACACCATATATCCGGTTATTAGTTTGTCCCCGCCTGCGATACCAAAATTCTATAGATTAATTTATAATGCTTGTTTTTCTCTTTTCAGTTGTGTTTTTGCACTTTTTTGTGGTTTTTGGGTTTTTTGTTTAGTTTGGTCCGAAAACATCGCGATACAGTGTGAGAAATCTTCACGTGTGTCACCGACACGGCGACGGCGAGCCAAGTAAGTTGATGCGCTAAGGTAGCCCGCGAAATTCAAATTTTCTTTCCTTTTCTGCAATTTGCAGCTCACTGTCACGTTGTATGTTGATTAAAATATGATTCGCGACCGTAATAGGTATGGCTTTACAGAATATAATCGTTAGCAAAAGTGTTAAATGTCATGATTAATTTCATGAATTAGTCATTCAATACAGTTACATGAACTTAGAGAGTTGTATTGATGACTTTTATGATTATCCTTACATATTATAAAACAAAGTCGCCCGCCGCGTCTGTCTGTCTGTCTGTCTGTCTGTCTGAACGCGATAAACTCAAAAACTGCCGAACGGATTTTCAAACGGTTTTCACCATTGGACGGAGTGATTCATGTGGAAGGTTTTAGTGTATAATTCATTAAGGTTTTGTGTAAATTGGCTGAAATATGACGATTATTGTTGAAGATGTCGGAAAAAATCATGCCGACTGGGAGCTTTACTGGCGTGCGCTGCGTAAGTCGTGAGAGATAAATCAAATTTATGTTCTAGAGTATTGTATATCTTAAAAATTGCAACAAAAAAGTCCGCGATGGCATATGTCTATCTTTTAAGGGTGACCCACAATAACCATTTTTATCTTTCAAAATTGTATAAAATTTTCATTGTTATTTCCGAAGCTATTTTGACCGGTATCTTATTAATCCTTATCCAATTAAATAGGTTATTTAAGTTGGGCATTCAATTTCGATTAAAATATGCCTTTACATCACATCATTTAAATGAATAGTTTAAGAGATATCACAGTTTCAAAATTACGCGTAACAAAATAATTATGGTTGACCACGCGGGCGCTGTAGTAGCCTACCACTGCGTCCGCTGAAAGTTAGTCAATGATCTTTTCCTTGGCTATTAGGTATGTATTCCCGGTAGAACGTTCCCGTGGGATATTTTGCGACATCCACGCGGGCGAAGCCGCGGGTAAAAGCTAGTAATTCTATAAATAAACATTTGATACGGCCGCGAATCAAACGTAAGAAAATTTGAATATCGCGAGCTACTTTAGCGCTTCCCCCTTAAAAACCGCGGTCTTTAAGTACGCCTGTCTTATTATCACCTACTCTAAAGTATAGACCGCACATCAACCTACTCCAATCTGTCAAATTTTCTCAATCAACATTGAACCTTATTCTTTAGCGGGATTTATTCCCTTGACCTCGAGTCCCGCCACGTCGAGTCGCCGCCATGTCTACTCTGAAAACTCCCCGCTTTTATTCCCGCCACGTCGAATCGTTGAAAAAGTCTATTTTATTACCGCCACGTCTACTAACTATTATGATTTACATCGTAAAAAAATGCTCATAGTTGGAATATATAGATAGGATCCTAGATATACATGATGATGATGTGTCCCATAAAAAGTACTAGGCTTGCATGAATTCAAGATAGTATTTCAATCATTAGACGTTGTGGACAATATCTGAGCAGTAATCTTACAAAAAGTACTAGGCTTGCATGAATTCACGATAGTATTTCAATCATTAGGTACACGTTGTGCACAATTTCTGAGCAGTAACCTAACAATCAGTACCAGGCTTGCATGAATTCATGATAGTATGAAATCATTATGTTAGGTCACTAATAGGATTTGGATGAGGCAGATATTTTATTACCTGGATTATCATAATATTATTGGCTACTTTTTTCACTTCCATCGGCAGTCCCCAAAGACTGCCCCTCAGTTTTTTTTTCAGTCACTTTGAACGTCGAAAAGTCGAGTCACCGCTACTGCTACTTATTTTTTTGTATGATTCCAAACTAGCTTTTTCCCGCGGATTTGCTCGCGTGGAAGTCGGAAATTATCCCATGGAAACGTACTACCGGGATAAAAAGTATCCTATGTGTTAATCCAGGTTATAAACTATCTGTCTGCCTCATCCAAATCCTATAATGATTAAATACTATCGGGAATTTATGCAAGCCTAGTACTTTTTCTTAGGTTAGGTACTGCTCAGAAATTGTACACGTCTAATGATTGCAATAGGTACTATCTTAAATTCATGCAAGCCTAGTACTTTTTATGGGAAGCTTCAAATTTATTAACTCGATGTTTCATACAAACGAAATCCCCCCTTTTCGACCCCTGGTGGAGTTTTTAAAAACCCTCCTTAGTGCTCCCCTAGATTATAAAAGGAAGTTGTGTGCAAAATTTCACGTTCCTAGTCCCAGTAGTTTCGGCTCTGCGTTGATATTTCAGTCAGTCAGTCAGTTTCTCCTTTTATACATAACAGTATAGATAGATAAACTATGAGTATTTTTTTTGTGACTGTACAAATAAAAATGGTTAGTAGACGTGGCGGTAATAAAATAGACTTTTTCAACGATTCGACGTGGCGGGAATAAAAGCGAGAGTTTTCAGAGTAGACGTGGCGGCGACTCGACGTGGCGGGACTCGACATCAAAGGAATAAATCCAGAACACATTATACTCCTAACAGAGTACGAACCCAGATAGACAGTAGGTACTATAAAGCGCACAGTAGCAACTGATATTATTAAAAAAAACACACAGTTAACTGTTGTTCATTTATTCAGTCCAATACTTAATTTAAAATACTTTTAATTCAAAACAAAAATACAAACTAATCTTTCTTTTTCTTAAATAAATTTAAAAGTTTTTGGGTAAGTGAGACCGGCGTTCCCAGGGGCTTGAGAACCAGCTCTTTTGTGCAGATGTTATGTAGCGGTCCAAATGCCAGAGCAACCACAGTACAGGCAAGGCAGATGACATTGTATGGCATACTAAAGTCTGGGGTGGGCAGTGATACCATGGCGCCATTCGTCCTGAACACAATTGGGTACCCTGAAAAATTAAAGTTTCTTTTAACATTTATCATTATTATTGTGCATGATAAGAAAGAAATAATAAAGTTTATTTGGATACAAGTAAAGGCATAAACCATATAAGCATGCTAATCGTTGTGAATTCACATAGATAAAGGCGAGAAAAACTAAAACCATTTACATATCCATGAATGATATTTATGTAACATTTCTTTATCATTTATGTTTTCAATATACCTATGATGATATACACATGAAATGATAAAGTATCTTAAGCATTTCTGGTAAACATGCAATCATCATCTCTATTTTTTATATAAGCTGACCCAATGGACTTTGTCTTGTCCTTCGTTCAACAATTTGGTATTGTTGATCGAAGGTCCTGTCCAAACAATAATTTATGTAAAAATCCCACAGAAAAAGCACATTAATTTTTCCAGAATTTTCCAACTGTCCGAATACCTAATTCAGACTATTTATTACTAACATTTAAAACAAAAAACTGCCAAATTGGTCAAGCCGTTCTCAAGTGATGTGCTTACCAATGAACAGCATTTCATTTTAATTTATTTAGACTTGCATTTAGATGCAAGTCTAAATAAATTAAAATGAAACTGAAGACTTAGGTCTATTCACATTATAAAGCATTACATATAATATGTATAGGGTGACTGGTAATTAGTGAAAGTTGTTCATAATGATGAGTAAAGTCACGTGTTTAAGTTTCGGTCACTAATTACCAGTCGCCCAATATAAATATCAGTACTAATAAACTTTAGCTATTAACATACTTACATATCTTTGATGCATTAACAAAGGAATCAAATGTAGTGCCTGTAATAGGAACACTAGTGTAGTTTCTGGCTGTGGGTAAATTTGCTGAAATTAATGCTGACCCAACATAGAATCCATGATTGGCATCAGGAGGATATTCCTGCCATTTCAAGAAGACAAATTCAAAGTCTATTGTGATTGTAGTGGTGGATTTGGGAGGTAATTTCATAAGCAGTTCCAAGTGGTATGGTTTTTGTCTGCTTCGGCCAGGTGAATAGTACTGAGACATAACTAAACTACTTTCAGCTTCACCATTAATTCTTAACGTGCTCAGTTGTATGGGTAACCACCATGGTGCATTCTCTAAAACAACAACATTGATAGAAGTCCAGCAGTTGTTTGTTATCTCTGTAACAATACCACCAAACTCTTTGCCATAACCAAGAATGTACCGTGTAAAGTGTAGAGGTGGAGGTATAGAAACTGCTAAATCTAACTTCGATTTATATTTCACAGCTATGTTTATCATTAGACCATCAGGGTTTATGTTATAAACTGCTAGTTTGGTATCACTTCCACCTCTTTGCGATGTAATGACATTGTCTGGTGGTGGACTCAATGTAAAGGTCTGTGTGTCATTTGAAGTGATATCAACATAAATCTTACTGTCTGAAGATAGTGGACAGGCTCCAGGCAGACCTTGTCCAAACAATTTTCTGAATGACCAGTCATTGCTACTTATTATATCATAGTCATAAACAAGAGCCACAGTTTGTTTGAACTCTAGTTGAGTCTCCAAACAATCACTGGATTTACATACTTTTCTTACATGGACTCCAATAGAATGATAGTTTGTGTTGTGGATCATTCTAGAATTAAGCAATGCTGAAAAACCGCGACTTGATTCACATGGTAAAAGTTTCTTCCATGGTGTCAGATTTTCAGTGCATACAATCTCTCTGGGTAATGATGCATATCGAAGTTGTGAGGTTACATTTTGACTAGATTTCACTGCTCCCATAGGCCATAAAGCCATTTGAGGCGTCACTGTATTAAAGTTGTCAATGAAATTAAGTGACGCACAAAACAGTCCAGAGAGTGTAGCACTAAGTTTTTTCCAGTGTGTATCTACATCTACAACGTCAGGTGAGAACCAGGCATAAAGCTCTGCCCCAGGCGCTGCATCTAATACTGGATATCCCCATTGATTGTGCCTCCATTGTCCTTCGGTCAAAGTTAGATGGAGCTCCTCGACTTGGAAGCGAGATACTACTTCGGCCAGTGATCGCGGGGCCAAATGAGAATGAACTAAAATAAAGGAAACATTAGTATTACTTACTTCTACTAGATTTATAGATAGAACTAAGACGACCCACTAACCAAAAGTTCTTATCAATAATAATCTAATCCTTACATGAAGGTGATTCGCTATTCACTAAAGTGACAAATTGAAAGTAGCTGTAGAGGTGGGTCGGCGGTAGAGGTTTAATATATAATTCTTCTTTAAAGTCATCACAACGAACGCACAGACAATAAGTGAAAAAAATACTGTAACATAATAATTTACGAAGAGACCCCATTGATTTTTAAAACTTTAGCCGCTTCGTTAAGTATTGTGATGATTGAAGAGGGGTTATAATTTCGATAGAATGACAGCTGACAGCCATGACAAGATCACAACAAGACAAGACAGGAAATGACAGCCGTCAGGACTGGCCTACGTCAAGCAAATAACCATAGAGGATAATAATACAAACATGGAATTAGTAAGCACTATTAATATCTTGTGGGCCTTCCAACGCTTCGTCTTCCGGTACAGTCGCCGGCACGTAACTTGGCAAGGTTTTGGGGTAGTGGGGGAAGTTTGCGCATGTACAATGTATGAAATTGTACGTGCGCGAACTTCCCCCACTACGAAAATCGTTGCCAATTTACGTGCCGGTAACTTATACGCGGTCGCCACTCCAGAACCTTTCAGCAGTCGACGCTGAAATGATGATGATGATATTTACTATAAATTTTAATAGTACAGACGCCAGCACGTCAACCTATTCCAATCTCATTATTAGCAACTAGCTGCCCGCCCCGGCTTCGCACGGGTAAGCATTTATCTACGGCGCACCTACCCTACCTACCTACTTACTTACCTACCTACCTACCTACTTACCTACATACATACATACCTACCTACTTGCATACCTACCTACCCTACCTTCACCTACCTATCCTAAGAACCATCTCCTTACTTTATCAAACACAACAAAAAAAAAGACGTGTGGCACTCGGGGACTGCCCCGGCGAAGCTATTGCATAGCATTTTTTATCAACTTACGCAATTGTAAAATATTAACCCGAACCGAATACAAGAAATAGCAATGATGACATTGACAGGAACTGTTATTCACATTTATAGTTTTTAAAACTTGACACAACGTAATGGGAACATCAAACTAATAAAAAGGTTTTAATTTAACTATTAATAGTCAAGGATCATTCGTCTAAGTAAATTTGAACTTTATTGTCAAACAGTTAAACATAATTTTCAATACAACACTCTCGTATCATTCGTCTAAGTAAATTTGAACTTTGTTGTCAAACAGTTAAACATAATTTTTAATACAACACTCTCGTATCATTCGTTTAAGTAAATTTGAACTTTGTTGTAAAGCAGTTAAACATAATTTTCAATACAACACTCTCGTATCATTCGTTTAAGTAAATTTGAACTTTGTTGTCAAGCAGTTAAACATAATTTTCAATACAAAACACTCTTTTCTTAGGTAGTATTTTCGTTACGAAATTTCTGGATTAGGTCTCCACGCTCAAGGCCCGCGATAGAAGTGGCTTCCCTGGTACCTCATTAACGGCAAAATATGTAAGATTCTATTAACTGCTCTCAAATTACCATGTTTATATTTTTGTTTTATTTACATTCTTCCTTGACATAATCATAATTTTATTTGACATTATATACCTACTATTTAATTTTCAACTCTATTAGTGACTTTTGTGGACATGTTAATTATTCAGATTTGTTACAGTTGTAATAGCAATCATGTCATTTCGTTTAAAATAGTTTTTATTTTTATATTATTTATCTTTTATATAGATTCTTTTCTATTTTGTGAATGTGAGAACGCTGTAGGCTTAGTGGACTGTACACTTGTTGACCATCTTCTATTTTGTTAAGTACATACTTGGTACTTGTTGAAAGACCTACACTGTCCTCGCATACCTAATAATACTGTATTTTTTATATTTTTTTTGTTGTAAATATTGTAAAACCCAATTATTTTTAAAAGAGTAACCGTGGAGTTTCTTGCCGGCTCTTCTCCATAGGAAACGACCAATTGGAACCGTGCGTAGCTTCTGACGTTTCATAAGTGCCCATGTAGGTTTATGTGAAATAAAATATTTTGAATTTGAATTTGAATTTGAATTTGAATTTGAAGCTATGCAATAGCTTAAAAAGAATTAGCGAATTGGTCCAACCGTTCACGCATGATGCCGTGACCAAGGAAATAGGGATTCATTTTTATACGGGGTGTCAGGGACATCGACGCGAAGCCTGTTACCATGGATTCAGTACTGTATGAGTCTGAAACCCCCCTGTGTTGAAATTTTTCGTCGTTACTCAGGCGCTTATACCAATGGCTTGAGAATTTTAAACTTGTCTTGAGATGCTCTACAGCAACATAAAAACGAAGTTCCTATATTGTTAACCTTTCAAGGTACTTTTTTTTTTGAAGTAGGTACTACAAATTGAGAACATATTGGGTACAAAAATATTATAAACTTATAAATGGAAAAACAGGTGATGGGGTTGCTGGGGAGCATGTCGTACCGAATCGTCACCGATTAAGTCATTGGACTCATGAAAAGCTTGAAGAAAATGCACTGTTTTCGACAAAAATTTTCATATTCATATTCATATTCATATTCATTTATTTGCATTCCACAAGGTAAAAACAAGATGTTTAACAAAAGGCTTAGAGCTAAGAGCCGTTGTAGACCCAGTTAGGGCACAGCAAGCAATTTTGTTTAGTGATGAGGCACATTTCTGGCTTAACGGATATGTCAATAAACAAAATTGCCGTATTTGATCTGAAGAGCAACCTGAAGAGATTCAACAGCTGCCATTACATCCAGATAAAACAACGGTTTGGTGTGGTTTATGGGCTGGTGGAATCATCGGTCCATATTTCTTCAAAAACGAGACCGGCCAGGTACAGACGCCAGCTCACATCAAGTTATAGATTTTTAACTTTATCGCTAAGAAATAAGGTTCAACGTTGATTGGGAAATTTTTCTAGATTGGAGTAAGTTGATATGCCTAACTGTCAATGGCGACCGTTATCGTGCCATGATAACTGACCTGTAATTGAAGCCCGTGGTCTCCAGGACATTTGGTACCAACAAGACGGCGCTACTTGCCACACAGCCTGTGAAACCATGGTTTTATTACGAAAACAATTTGGTGAACACATAATTTCACGCTTCGGACCGGTGAGTTGCCCGCCTAGATCCTGTGACAGACATACCCTAGACTTTTTTTATAAATAATCTGATGAGTCATTATCACTTCGAAATTCAGAATCTGTAAATACTAAGTAATCTTCTTCGTCATTCGAAGGAAGATTACGTGATAAGTACTTGGTGGACCGGTATTGAAGGCGGGACAAATAAATTCAGCACTTCAGCTTTCTAGTCTGCCATTAAAAAAATCGCCGCCTGATTGTTTTGTATCTCTATCGGAAGGTTCAGTACTCTTCCTCATCAAAGTGGCTACACTTCTGAGTCCCGATAAACGATTTGCTACTTCTGCAGCTACAGTTAATTCACTTGCACTCCGAGAATGTACCTACCAACTGTACCAAGTCCTCCACCCTCATTGATGTATTAAAAGCGGTAGATACGACTTGATACGAGATTTAGTAACAGCGCCTGGTCCTATCAAACTACGTGATTCCCCGTAGTCGGCACTGGTCGGCACTCAGTCGCTCACGGCATATCGTTGATCAAACAGCTCCATAATTAGTTTTTTTTTTGTGATAAATACGCATCAAAATGACTTCTTGTGCAGCTCAACAGTGTTTTAATAATACAAGGAAGAACAATAAGAAACACGGGATTACTTACCCGGCTGGCTGTACTCGTAAGTACCTACAGCCAAAAATGCTAATTTGTTGAAAGTTATAATAATACTAGCTTTCACCCGCGGCTTCGCCCGCGAGAAGGTCGGAAATTATCCCACGGAAGTTTCACGGAACCGTACCACCGATGTATCTCTGACTTCTCTTCTCTCTCCCAGTCGGCATGATTTTTTCTTGACTCCGATGATCGCAGCGCCCGCGTAGCCGTCAACCATGATTATTTTGTTACGCGTAATTTTGAATCTGCGATATCTTTTAAACTATTCATTTAAATGAAATGATATCAAGGCATGTTTTAATCTATAAATGCCCAATTTAAGTAACTTATTTAATTGGATTAATATGATCCCGTTCAAAATAGCGTCATAATAAAAATTAAAATTTTTATCCAATTCTGAAAGATAATAGAAAGAAGATAATGGTTACTGTGGGTCGTCCTTAGAAGATAGATATATGCTATCGCGGACTTTTTTGTTGGACTTTTTAAGATGAACCATTTTTTTATGTATCTTTTATGGTTTACGCGGCGCACGCGAGTAAAGTCGGCATGAGTTTTTCCGACATCTTCAACAATAATCGTCATATTTTAGTCAATTTACACAAAACCTTAATGAATTATATACTAAAACCTTCCGCATAAATCACTCCGTCCATTGGTGTTCGGAAAATCTGTTCGGTAGTTTTTGAGTTTAACGCGTTCAGACAGACAGACAGACGCGACGGGGGACTTTGTTTTATAATATGTAACCGTGCGTTTGCACTGGCGAAACATTCACATGAAACATGTTGAAATCTCTGTTTTCTGTCAATGTATCGACTCGCGTTCGCATTGTCACGCAACTTGTTGACGCGAAACATGTTTGACGTTTTCTATCACTTGACATGTTTCGCCACATGTTTTTACAAACCAATTTCTTAACAAAATGTCTCTGTATGAATCCAGCAACATGTTGTAAGATTTGATTTGACATTTCATTGCATTTTGCCGACTTTTTATGTTCTGTGAATGTTAATGATGGTGACAGTGATTTATTTGTGACCAAGTCGTAGCGAAGTCAAAATTACTCTAAACTAAACCACGTCAAAAATATTTCTACGTTTAATAGCTGGGTATTATCAAATGTAGGTAATAAAATGAATTCAAGCGATGAAGACGATTTATTGTTTATAGCTGCCAGTATTGCATATCTACCTGGAACGGCAAAAATCTAGGAAGAAATCTAGGTTCTGGATGCGCGACTTCCTAAAGATGATTTTGAAATATTATGACAGAAAGTTGCTCCAATCAAACGACGCAAATTTCAGAATGTCCATCCCACCATCAGACCAATTAATTCTGTTGAATTGAGTTTTCAAAGATGTCATTTTTTTTTCGAGTGGAATAACACAATCCAAGCCCATTTGCTCAGCTAGTTATAATAAAGAATCTCGACCCTTTATTCGGTTTTTATAGTCCACACATTTTGTACCTACTCCACAAACATTGAAAGTCTTGCCAAAGCTCTACAAAATTAATCGACCACTTCATGTTTCGATATAAACACGAGATGTTTTCCACCATATTCGGATAACACTAAACAATAAGCAATAGACAAGTTGCGAGACATAATTTGACCTAAACAAACAACAGTGCGAACGCAAACGTCACAAATCTCTAGACAAAACATGTTATTGTTTATGTTTCTAGACAGTGCGAACGCAGATAGCAACAAATCTTGACATTTGTCTTATGACTTACTGTAACGGTTATCCGCCAGCTGTGCATCTGTGAGCCCAGGAACCATCTCATCCCATCATCAGGAACGCATCGTTAACAACCTTAACAACAAACAACCAACGCCATCTAACGATATTGAAATCAACTAGTCTATCAGTAAACACGAGGATCTGGTGATGCAATCTACTTATCAGACTTACTAGCGCCATCTATCAACTCATAGAGACACTAATCGTTGTGGTCATTTTTAAACATTAATAACTGGTCCTTTAATCTCTGAGCATCCTTTTATTATCTTGAAAATAGTACTGTAAATTGTATTAAATTATATAAATGTAGTTTATAAACCTATAGCTTTCATTCTTATGATTTTTGTTATAAGTATGTCAATTTATGTAAGTGCTTCCAATATTTCACAATTATAAAAAGGGGATGGTAGTTGACTTCCTGCGGCGAGGGTACTTTTTTTTTGGTGTGGACTTGTAAAATCTCGGAGGATATATAATAATTGTTCTGTGTGTAAAATTCTGGAATATAATTACTTAAGTGAGTGTGTAACTGTGTATTGTTTCATTTCCAATTTTCCACTTCTGAACACCCGTTACATTACTCATGTTTCGTGCAGTGCGAACGCAAGTCCAACAAAACAAGTAATGAGATTTGTTTCATGTGACAAGTCTCGAAACATCTACATGTTGAATGTTTTCTGGTGCAAACGCATAGTAAGGATTTCATGTTTGCTTCGCCAAGTTTGTGAGAGCGAGATAGATTTATTGAAACATGCGTGAGAGACACGATACGCATAATGCGCGACACAGAGCATGTGATGCACGAGTTGTTGCAGTAGTGTCGCTCGCACGACAGCGTGCAGCGCCGTCCACAGAACACATATACTCCGTCTGTTATCTCTGTTCTTGTCTATCGGTATGGTAACTGTAGGTGTAACCGAGCGAGCCCAGCTTTTCTGATTTCAATGTTAGCGCGTAACATATCTTCCTCCTTTTCAGGCAGGGGGGGGGGGGGGAATACATGTGGATAAAAAAGTTACGTTAGACGAATATGAAAATTAACATTGTTTTGCAACACTTATCTTTAAATAATTACACAATCACACCACACAGACTCTACCTTAATCATCATGCTTGAATCCAATAACAAGTAAAATATAAAAGTAGGTAAGTACTTACCCTCTAGAGTAAAATCCATCTTACAAAATACTAAAGTAATCACTACAAGGTTTCATAAATGTTTTCGAAAGCACTGCAAAATTGCAACTAATTTGTTTGCGTAAGGGCCAAACCAAACGGTGCGGTGCGGCGCCGCACCGCAGGTCGTATAGTATGGCGCACCGGACGGCGCCGGTGCCATAACATACATTTTTGTATGTAGGACGCCGCAGCGTCTACCGCTCCGGCGCCGCGACGCCGTCGTGTGGCTTGGCCCTAAGTAAATACATTTTCCATAACTCCTACTTTCAACCCTTAACACTTTCGACTCCACCCATCCCATTTTCGTCGAGCTCATACGCCATGCCGCCATACATATTGCAAGTGGACCCTCCGGGAGGGTTCCCGGCATTACGTTTGCGCTAAACTTAACCATCGCGGTCTCGCGGATGATCAACGGCATTAGGTTATAAAACACTTTAAAACGAATTGAAATAGTGTTTTCTGGGAGTCTTGTCGCTATACGTAGTTTCCAACCTTTTAATTTTTTTTGTGAATATTTGTAAGCGTGAACAAAAAATTAAAAAAAAATCGAATTCTTTAATTTGAAAAACAACGCATATACTAATAAATCTTGTTAAAATATACATCTGATTTAACTTTCACGGTTTATAATGCTAAGAAAAACCTACATTTAAAATGAGCCCTCCGCAAGGGCTCCCGGTATCCCATATGCGACTAGGTGAACCCTTCAGGAGGGCTCCCGGCACTGAACGTGTTAAGACGTTAATGATTGGCGTGTTTTTTTCCTGAAATTATGACTTTGGGGGTGTTACCGTGTTAATGACAAGTAATTACTAATTAGAGGATTAATTAAAGTGACTTCTGTCCACCTTGTTCTAATCTGCGTCCGCAATTTATTTGCCAAACACGTAAACAAACACGAGTTTTTCACTTAGACAAACATCAACTTTATGTAAGTAGTAATAGTAGTAATAGTAATATTTATTTGCACTTCAAAGACACAAAAATCTGTGTAGCCCTGGCTCTTGTTGTACTAGGTGTACCTGTATCACAAGAGCCAAAGTAAGTGTAAATAAAGTTGATTTTAGACCGACTAGTACTGATGAAAAAGTCACAAAAAATACGAAGTTGTATGTAGCGCAAACTGAACCTTTCATGAAGGTACAGTACGACACAACTTAGATGTAGCATAGATTTGAAAAATTTCATTCATTTATTTCAATTTTACGAATGTATTTGGCTATAAGAATTTACAAGTTATTGCGTTTTCGAAAGATCATTTTCACCTAAAGCAGTAATAGCGATTGATGATTTTGAAGGCGCACTCAGTTCGGATGGTGATCGGTTTTACGAATTTTGCCGATGCTACATCTAAGTTGTGTCGTACTGTATTACAGTTGTTTTTTCTAAAACTCGTGTTTGTTTACATGTTTGGCAAATTAATTTCGAACGCAGATTAGGTAAATCACTGTGCATTGATGTAAATCTACTCCACTCGTTCCTCCTGGTACATTTGTATGTGTACCTAGTAGATACCAGTACCAGCAATATTAATTTTAAAGCAAAATAAATATTTAACCAATTTTTAATACTCATTTAATTAAAAATACATTCTGTATTATTACAACTATAATACCAGAAAAATTTATATTTTGACTGAAAAATTAAAATGCTAGCAATGGCGCATCAGATTTTCAAAATGTTCGATGTTTGGGGGTGTGGCGGCTTGGTGAGGTCCGTGCGTGTCGTAAGTAGATGCACTTACAACCAATAAACTGCTCTTTGGCACTAGGTACAGGTTGGGTGTAAGATCGACGCTTAAAATATTAGTTATTATTCTAAGGGTCGACGCTTGACTGTTCAGTCGGCAATATTATGTTCTGTGGTCGGCAACGTGGCCATCTACGAAAGAGTTTCCATAGCTAGGAAAACCACAAACCAGTCATGTTGCTGAAGTCTTTAATTGTAATTGGGCGACGTTGCCACTTGCGGTTACGGTCGCCTTCGGAAGAGCACCTTTAAGCTACTGCTAGTCGCCAACGCGCCCGTAAGCAAGGCGACCGCTCGCTGCCGGCACGCCACCGGTGAGGTGACCGCTTGTTGTTCATTCACAGGTGTCACCGTGTCTAAATTATTTTTAATAAAAGGCATGATAAGAATTTAAGTCTCTTCAAAAATAAATACTTCATTAAGTATCACAAAAGCTTGCACTGCACCTTTTTGAAATAAAAAATGAGAATATTTTTAAGCTCAATATAAACTATAGTCTGCAAATTGCTGTACATAGTGTACTCAAACCTAAATATTGATATATTAGTCAGAAGCTGCCAGTGCCATCACTGTAAAACGCACTTCATTAGGATCACGAGCCATGAACTCCTTGCATATCTTAGCAGCATCTTCTAGTAGAGAATCGGGTGTTGTAGGACCATGGTTGACAGGGAAAGCCTTACTTCCATCCAATTCATACAGAAAGCCATCCTTGTGAACAAAAGTAATAAAGTGATGATTTACAGGCTCTTCAGCACTGGGAGTATTGGTTTGTCCTTCCTGAGCTAATTCCTTGTGGGCTTTAATAATACCCTCTGACTTTTCAAATAATTTTCCTCGAGAGGGAGCATCCATATCTTTGGCTCCATCTAGAAATGTCTTCATATGCCCTTCAGCCAGCTCTATTTTATCAGTATTATTACCAACACTGTGCACAAGAGCCACAGTGCCACAGGCATTACTTACGAACTGTTTCATATAAAAAATATTGCTGGAAACTTCTTGGCCTTTAGAAAGTATGTTGCTTTCTTCTTTCTGTTTATGTTCTTCATAAGCATCAGAAATTGGGAAGAGAAGCATGACAGAGAGCACAGGTTGGGGCACCCAAGCCAGCAATTCTGGTTCTAAACCCATAACATCAACAACACTCCATTTACCAGGCACTCCTAATTTCTGCAGAAACTTGTTCATAACCTCGGGGTTCGATTCTAATGGGATTAAGGTTTCAGTCGCCATTTCGATTTGTTTTTCTGAAAATGCAAACAAGTTTGTTACCGGTATTTCAGTAATGTAAAACGTACCTACTGAATTTGTGAAATGTAATAAATTTGTTATTACTACGCACCAATTGCTGCTTTCCACAAAAAATTATACAAATGATTGCAGACAGCGAGGTAAAAAACTTCAATTTATTACAACTCTTTATAATAATATAAACGTATTATAATCGATCAAATGCAAGAGTTTGTTCTATAAAGAGCATCAGAAAATGAAGTATACTACTAATTGAATAATAAACTGATCTTAGTGCCGTCTTGTAATGAGTCAGGCTATTTCATTCAATGATTTATCATTGTTGTGAGAATGTGAGATGAGATGTGATCATAGATAATACACGGGAATATACGAGAGAAAAACGGGATGTGATTTTGAATAATTACGATTTACAATAATTGACAGGACTTTGACTTTGAAGTGAGACTGTAAGTCAGTGAGTCACAGAGTACATTATCAGTGAGTGTTTGACGCACAGACTACAATTATATAGTTTGACGCGTTTGAAGGTGAATCATAGACGTAGGTATGCCGTTGAATCAATGACTTAAAACTCCCGGACACGGAGCAGCCCGAGAACCTGTCTTCCCAGAGACAGTGGGATGAGCCGCTCTGCAGGTTGGTACGGAACAATCTCATTAATACGTCCACCAACACTGCGGAGCGCGCCCGCCTATTGGCTGTGGGAGAATGGGAGTCGGGCCTCTGGCTTCAGGCGCTACCGTCACCCAACATAGGCACTATGCTGGGTGACACCACTTTCCGGCTCGCTACAAGTCTGCGTTTGGGCGCTCCTTGCGGGGCTCCGCATCGCTGTCAGTGCGGTGAAGCAGTCGACCGCCTCGGACACCACGGCCTTTCCTGCGGCAGGAGCGCTGGTCGTTTGGCACGGCACGCAAGCATTAATGACATTATCCGTCGGGCTCTTGTCACCGCCGGGGTGCCAGCTGTTTTAGAACCCAATGGCTTGGCACGCGACGATGGGAAGAGGCCAGACGGAATGACCATAATGCCTTGGAAGATGGGTAGGCCTTTGGTGTGGGATGCAACCTGTGTCGACACCCTCGCGCCATCCCATCTTCTGAGCACGGCGGGCTGTGCCGGGGCGGCTGCTTCTGGTGCAGAAAACCTCAAGCGGCGGAAATATAGCAACCTTATTGGTAGCTATATTTTTGAGCCGTTTGGGGTTGAAACACTGGGGCCGTGGGGTCCGAGTGCTCATCGAGTATTTCGGGACATCGCCAAGCGGCTGGTCGACTCCTCACGTGACCCGAGGGCTGGCCTATTCTTCGGCCAAAGAATCAGCATTGCCATACAACGTGGCAATGCTGCCAGCCTTTTGGGCACTTTTCCTGTTGACAGCGATGCGGACGAATTTTTTGATGCCCTATGACCGTTTCCCCCCCCCCTTTTTATATACTTGTACATATTACTATTATTATTTTAATTCTGTTAGATTTTAAATCATGTAAATATCTATGGTCACTATTATTTGATAAATTGAATCCATAGGACTTAAAAATGATATAAAAGTGAATTGAGTTTGAGTGAGTGCGTTGAATAGACATAAAAATATGTCATTGCGGTGACATGACACTTGACAATATCAATCAAAGGAGCGAGACCAAAGAGTATAATAATAATAAGGGAGAGCGAGACTGCGAGAGACATCGGTGCGTTCATTTAAAATACGGCCCGGCTAGACGCTGCGAGTAATATATAAATAAAATCTGTCAAGTGCGAGTCGGACTCGCACACGAAGGGTTCCATACCATGTCGTACAAGATTTAACACTATGAATTTTTGTAATACTTTCGTAAAGGTAACAATAGAGGCGCTATAAAAAAACAAAGATTTGTAAAGAAATTGTCTAATTTTAATGAGAAAATGTTGTTGTGTTAAAATATAGGTGTAGGAGTATATTTCATTTATTTTAAGAGAAAAATATTAAGTTAACTTTATCCAGTAACATGCATTTAACTAAAGTCAAAGTTATTTATTTGCTACTAACATAGTATTGGTAGGTATAAATAGGTATATATGGTAGGTAAGCAGGTAGATATGTAGGGTAGGTAGGGTAGGTTAGGTACCTACCTACCCTGGTAAGAAGGGTAGGGTAGGTAATTAGGTAGAAATAGGTAATTAGGAAAGGTAGATGCGCCGTAGATAAGTACTTAGTGCTAACCGTGCGAAGCCAGGCCGGGTAAAGCTAGTTACTTATAAATAAAAGGATTTCTCTTGCTACATCAGACTATATTGTACAAAATAGAATGTAAGTAGTACGCCAAATTTTAATTATAACTGTGCGTTTGCACTGGCGAAACATTCACAACAAAACATGTTGGAATCTCTATTTTCTGTCAATTTTTCATACAATGTTTGACAGGAACTAGAGATTTCAACATGTTTTGTCGTGATGTTTCGCCAGTGCAAACGCACGGGTCAATACAGGTATTTATTTACGTTATTTTTGATAGTCATACAGAAATCTATTATTTCTTACTTATTATTTTTACACATCCCATCGGACTATGAGAGTGAGGGAAGAGAGAGTGCACTCGTGTCTGCGCACACACTTGTGCCCGCGCCGAAGGCCAGTCTCCGTTGAGATTGGCCGCCATGACCGAATATTTTTACACCAATAATTTTTCTCAATATGAAATAAAATTGTATCCACAACGGTTTAAGCTAGGTAACTGAATAGTACACTGTATGTGCCAGCATTCATTTCAATGTTACTGAATATATTGTATATTGGAGTGTAGTTTTAACACGAGGTACACACATCAACACCGTCTAGGGATACTTTGAAAAAAGTCGATAAAGTTCTTAACTCAAAAAATACTGGCCGGTTTTAAAATCTTGTGAAGAAAGTTTATTTTGTAGACCTTTTTGGATGATCGAAATTTAAATGATCGAAATAGTATATGCTGCCATGATATTAGGTACTTACTAATTCCATGTCATTACTCCGACTATTAAATAGTTATCTGTGGAATTTATATCGCATAATATTAGCATGAAATACAAAATTATTACTTTAAGTTGCAGAAAATCGCCCATATTATATAAAATACGTTATGAATCGGCGTTTTTAGTATTTGTTGATTATAAACAGTATATGTTACATGATACACACAAGTTTCAAATTCCTAATTTGTTTAGTTGTTGAGATAGAGCTCGTACAAAAATGGTCTAAAACAGACAACTTCTACGGCCCCCTAATTCATCATTTTTGAAGATAAAAACAAATAAAAATTATATTTATTCTCTACTCGATGAGCTCTAGAAAATGATACCCCACATGCCAGGGTCAGATAATTTTTTTTTCAAAATTTAATTTTATTGTATGGCGACCCCCCTTTATTTTTTAATTTTATTATTTGTTGCTCTTACGGCAATAGAAATGCTCAATCTGTGAAATTTTCAACTGCCTACCTATTACGGTTCATGAGATAGAGCTCGCTGACAGACAGACGGACAGCGGAGGCTTATGAATAGGGTTCCGTTTGTCACCCTTCGGGTACGGAACCCTAAAAAATGCCTATCGAGGGCCATATTAGATAATGGCGACGCCCTCGTATCGCGGGATCTTCGTCATGTTTGCCATATAGGCTGTTGGTAATTATGTGACTGTGAGTGGTTGCTATAGGTAGGTCTGTAGGCGCTAGGCGCACAGCGCCAGACATTATAAAGAGTAGCACAGCAAAATTTTCTTAACGTGACCTCGGCGCACGGCAGCAGCGGTCAGAATAAAATTTTGTTTTTTTTTTACTACTTACTATTTTTATTATGCTGGGGCTACATTGTCACGTTGTCGCGAACTTTACTTCGTGCGCACTCTGTTGCTCAGCGAGACGTCGAGCGGTGTGCGAGGGAGAGCGGGCGAAGTAAAGTTCGCGATAACGCGACAGTCTAGCCCCAGGGTTATAATACCTACATCTCGCAGTTGGCCTCTGAGGAGGTCGTAGCTGCTTAACTGGACTTTCGACTCCTACCGCTGCGCCCGCGTTGCCGTCAACGATAATTATTTTAGGCAGTGTATAGAGTGCCACCATTGGCACTCTATCCCTATCGGATAAAGTGCCACTACAGGCACCCTAGTAACACCGCCTCGGCCCGGCTAAAGTGCCGCAAGCATTGGATTGTCATTGTCACTGTCACGTCACTTGGTATTTTGTTTGATTGTCGAGGTTAGATCGCTGTAAAACACCACATTCCCAAAACATTACATTCTCTTGTGCCTAAACGGACCCTGGAACTTCGCCGGCCGCTACCGCGGCACCGCTCGCTACGCTCGCTCGGCTCGTGCGTTGTGTGGTCACAGTTCTAACCTAACCTAACCTAACCTAAATAACAAGTGACAGTGACAATGCAACGCTCACGGCACCCTAGCCGGACCGAGGCAGTGACACTAGAGTGCCACAAGAAACTCGCGGCACTCTATACACTTCGATTATTTTATTACACGTAATATTGATGTGTGTTCCTATATGGAACTAGGGTGAATGCTGTAGTTATTTGCCACTTAACGTAAAATCTATTTTCTTACATCAATAAAATAACATGTTGATCACAGTCACATACAAAGTGTCCTATAATGTATTTCCATAATGTTTAAATTTGTTGTTTAATTTTGAACAAATAATACTTACGTATACTTATAATTTATAATATCTCTGGCGTATTCTGAAAGAGCACATGGATCATAAATGTAGTCATGTTCATTTGTTTCCAACAGCGATTCTTCATTCTTCAGGAATGACATCGAAATTTTTTTATCTATTTTCATAGCATCTGAAGAACCCTGAAAAAGTATATACTTTTGAAACTAACATAAATAACAGAAAAAAAAAACATGGAAAGATATCATTAAATATTACAATTTTTCCTTATTACTCTGAAAGAAAGAAAGCAGAGCTTTTTTTCTGAAACTCTCGACTTAATTCAGTTTCATATACCTATCTAAAAACTCGAACTTAGTTTAGTTCGAGTTTTTAGATAAATATTCAATCTGGATTCTGACTCAGAATTGGAGTCCGACAACGAGAGTGATAAGGAAAATTTGTAATATTTAATGATATTTTTTCATGTTTTTTTGTTATTTATGTTAGTTTATTGTACCAATACGTTTAGTTATTAATTCCATAAATGAGTTTTTTTTAATATTTTGTGTAATTGTATTTATAGTACTAAAACATACTTTTGTAACCTCTGTCACATTATAATCTGTGCCTCTGTATTAATTATCAAAAAAAAAAAGAATAAACAGCTGTTTTTCTATATTTTTCTCATTTTATATATTCTTAATATTTGGGTCAATAACATTCTTCACGATGTTCTTAAATTAGTCACTAAAAGGAACTGTTTCATATGTAAAAATAAATAAAAATATTTCGATGATTTTTATAAAAAAATCGGCAGTGATAATCGGTATGTGGATGCCAAAAAATCATAAATAATTAGTACTATAACCTGAGACTATAACCCCCTGTAAGGATATTCTGATTTTCCTTGTGGTTTAAGAGATAATTCGATTTTTCACACTAGCTTCAAACAAATTTTTCGTAAAAAAATTATAATTCCCTCGTTTTTGTGCAAGATTAACTCGGGTGTCATTTTTGTATATAGTAAAATAACTAATAGAAGCGATATTCGGCCAAAAAATCGGCACTTGCAAATTGAAATCCCTAAGTCTATGAAAGCCGATTTTCAGCCCACTGTGCGGCGAGATCGGAATGCGGTTCGGTGTTTGTATTTGTGCACTGTACTGGTGGCCCTATTGCATTGCTCTCATCTGGGCATGATCTGGGTCAGTGAGAACATCACTCAGACGGTGGACTTTACTGATTCTAGACATTATTCTAGAGGGGATATAACTGGTGGCCTCGACAACCAGAGGGTTGTGATGTGGCGGCGGACTCAAAGAATGCTTGGAATTACGTTTAAGAAATTGGGCAATAGCGGGGACTTAAGGTCAAGATGGAGGATGTCGTTCCTAACATAAGAGGGATCCCGTTGCCATTCGAAGGAAACGGTTTTGGAGGGCCTGCATCCTATGGATGTAATATAGGGTTTAGCTTGCGCCCAGGCGGCAGCGGCACACGCATAGGTCATTATTGATCGAATGCACACCGTGTAGGTACACAATTTGCACTTGAGCGACAATTTGCTTCGTGCATTCAGAACGGAGTGGAGTCTACCGAGAGCGAAAGCGGCTCTTTGTCCCGACGCGGCGACGGGGTGTATTTTATAGTATATACTAATTCCATGGTGATAGACCAAGTTCATAAAGTGACATAAAGATTGGTGACAGTTGGCACCCATGACGCACGGGTCGGGTCATGTCATCCATCACGTGGGTGACACTTCAAATGACACTTGCTCGGTCAGTGGTGCCAGTTTAGGTGACTTGTCGCCATTTAGGCTCCTTGGAAGGGTGAAGGGGTGACTAGTTCTTATGATCAGGGTTTTTTACTCTATATGACAAAAAATCTAAAAATATCTTATTGCGATAGCTTAGGCAAAAATCAGTCGGAAAACGTTAGTTTTAGTTCATTAAAAAGCAAACTAAATTTTAAAATTCTATTCAAAGGTTTCAGCTTTTTTACTCTGTTTCATAACACCATTATATAGTAATCGCCATGTTATTACGTCAGACAGCTATGTAAACTTAGAAGTGTCAACTGTCAACTATCAGCGTACCCATGCATCACTGCATTTGTTTACATAACCAACTGACGTCATGACCACAGAGCAATATGGCGTCCACTGCGTTCGGCGTTTTCGTGAAATAACGCGCGAAATTTTGAAAATGCAAAATTTAAATGCTTTGTTTTGGCACTTAACGATTGAATAAAAACATTGTGATTTTTTTTGTGGTTCATTACCACTATAGAATCGAATAAAGACACTTTTCAAAAATGGGTGTAATACCCTATTAGGCTATCTCAGATTTTAGGCTCCATCTAGATTATCTAAGCCTTAGATAATCGAGATTTGGTTTCTTGACCGGACTTTTTCATCCTTAGATTCTAAGGAATGATGACAAAGTCCGGTCCTAAAAATGCATTTAAGAGCCCTATTACATTGCGACTGATTTCGACGGTGAACTTTGCGTTATTTGGGCAACTTTGGCGTTCTTATTCTGAGTAACTGAGAGACTTCGAAAACTATGGCTTATTGAGTGGTGGAGAATAGCTATTAGTATAGTTCATAGCGGCTAGCTTTTTGCATTTTTTTCTAAATTATTTATATAAATTACGAAGCAAGTTTAAAAAAAAATGCGCAACGGCACTTTTTTGAGCTCGTGTTTAGAAGTATTGCACATAGCAAATGAAATGAAAAATTTAAAATAAGATCTCTTAAAAGGTGTTGTAGTTCATAGCGGCCTTACAATTTTGAAATATGTCTGGGATATCTAAAAAAAATCCAATTCAAAATCCAATTCAAAATCATAAAAAACGCTCAGAATTAACTGCAAATTTCTCTTTACTACATTCATATTTTTACGTAAAATTAATATCAGAATAATCGTTGGTTCATAGGAAATTAAAATTGCATATTTAAATAGTTTGGAAAATCCAAAAGTGCACGCCTCATACATAACACTCATTCTTATACGAAAAAGAAATTCAAAACATAGTTTTTAACAAAAATGAACAATTTATCACTTTTCATGAAGTCGTAATGTCAAAGACTGACAAAGATATTTACTTGGCGGTTGCTAGGCAACTTACGGACAAAGGTTGGAAATATTTAGATAAAGATATTATATTTTAGTTAGTATTTTATTACTTTGAATAAAAGAGCCATTTTCAATAGGGTTCCTTCCACGCCTGAAAAGAATGTACAAAAAAAAAATTTACTCAATTAATTTTATCGCAAGCTACAATGTTTTCAGGGTTCATAAATTGACGGACAGGATTTTTTTTTCAACTATTTTGATGCTTTTTCCATTTCTGCTGCATTAAATCAATTGTTAAAAAGTACAGTATTAATCTCCATTTAATCATCTATACAATGGTATATAAATTAAGTAGGTTCTGTGTACTAGCAGGAGTGTAACAATAAAAACAGTTACAGAAATGGGGCAAAAAATATTTTTCGATCGTAGAGCACACTCTAATGCTTCGCATTAAGAGTCGTGCAAAAACAAAACTTTATTATATAACTCAAAATAAGCATAATTACAACGGGTGCGTAACTTAACTTCAAAAGTCATATGTTCGATTAACGCAAAGTCGACTGAACGCCAAATTACTACATAATGCGATGTATCGGGTGCTCGAACTGTCAAAACGCAATTTTGTGATAGGCCTCATACCATACCGGAACTTCACCAGTTTTAACGTCAATCTGGGGGCTTACTATGAGCTTTTAAAAAACCATTCGACGCTGGCAGAATAGTCGAAACCGGCTCAGTTGCCAAAAAAGGAAAAAAAAAAAAAAAAAAACCATTCAATTTCCAGTCAGTTCAAAAGCAGGCCTGCTTCTGCTTCTTTTCGTAAACGTCAATGCAACAAGCCTGCTGCAGGCCTGCTATAAGGATGTCATAGTACAAAAAAGCAGGACAGTTCAACTTCTGTCCTGCTTTAAGAGCTCATGGTTAGCCCCCTGAGAGAGAGAACATAAAGAAATATCAAAGAATGTTTTATAATAAACGAAATAAAGTTGACATTGTCTTGTAAAGTATTGGATGTTGTCCGATTCACATTCATGGATTCCGGCGGATATTGGTTTACGTTTAAAAATAGTTTTATTCCATTCAAATTTTAAAAGTTTTTACATACTTTGAGAGAATTCATTTGTGATTTGAGTGTGTGGTTGCTAGGTTGTAGTCTTCTGTGTTGTGATATCAAAATGGGAAAACGTGAAAAACACTTCAAGAATGGATGGAAAAAAACAGATTTTTTAAATAAATTAGGTACAGTGGTTCATTTATATTTTCAGCCATTTTTTCCAATAAAATTAGCTACTGTATTATGAAATAATTTATATTTTGCACAAAAAGTGTGTTATCTATCACATTTACAATACGAGAACTTTACCGAACAAAAAAATTAGGCGATTTTAGGCTACGGTGCCAAAAATTTTGGCGACTTGGAGCGCGCCACATCTGGCAACATTGCTCGGTTGCGGGAGTCGGGAACGGGACAAGAGTAAAATGAAAATAATAAAAACAAAGTGATTTCTTTAAGTGAGAGAGACGTGATTATCATTATTTATGATACTAAACAATAAAACCTCAGACTTTTGTACCATTTATCCTCTAGGCTACTGTCAGCAGTACCTAAATTATCAGAAAATTGTGTATAAAAAGCCTACAGTAAACCACACATTGACTACATATTTTATTTTACGTTATATTTCCTTAATAATAAAATGGATTCTGAATTCGTGCACATATCCACCAGCCTTCGGTTACAGCTTGGCTATGGAATTGGTCATGTATTAAATGATGTCTGTGCAAGTTTATGGTTTACATATTTCTTAGTATTTTTTCATTTAGTACTTGAATTCAGTGCTTCACAATCAGGCAACTTGATGTTGATAGGTCAAGTAATGGATGCTTTATCTACACCTTTTGTTGGTTATCATTCAGATCATACAGACAATCATATTAGTTCAAAGTATGGAAGGCGGAAACTATGGCATTTGTTTGGTAAGTGATATGTTAGTCATTAATGTATTCTATTCTGTATGCAATTAATCCAAGTATAGTTAATGCAGAATAAAAGTATTTTTCTAGTTTTCCAAAAAAAAGAATAGTTAACATTTTATTTTATTTATTTTCCAGGTACAGTCTGTGTCCTGGCATCATTTCCATTCATATTCACAGAATGCATTGGTTGTTCGTCCACACACAAATGGGCGCAAATGTATTATTATGCTGCATTTATTATTATATTTCAAATTGGATGGGCCGCAGTGCAGATATCACACTTAAGTTTAATTCCCGAGCTTTCGGAAGATGACCACACTAGGACGCATTTGACTGCAATCAGGTAAATGCAATCATCCAATATGTAGTAAAATATCTTATTGAAAATTTAAATTAAATTGATTCCACAGCTTTCTTACAGTGTCTTTATGGACTGTTTTAGAAAAAGTTAAGTGTGTATTATTGAACACCCAACATTAGTACCATACATTCCAAGAAAAAAAATTGGTTTAACTTGGTATTTCACAGTATTAACTTTGGCATAACTGACGAAATGTGGGTGTACTCTAGGTACACCGTACACCCCTGCGTGATGTTATTATGTTCAAAATATACATATTTAAAAAAAAACGAGGCAGTCTGGGACCGCCGATTGAAGTGAAAACTAAGTAACGCCATCTAACGAAAATGTCAGGAATATATGTGGCTTGCTGTCAGTATAAGAACGAAAGCTGCAACTCCATTTAAAAAAATTTTTACAAAGTGTGCTGTCAACAAAAACTTGAACGTCTCTTTTCGATCAGGTCACGTGTCCTGACGCTAGTTTAACATTTTTTACCCATCCAAAAAAAAGTGCACAACGCCGCTAAGGCTGCCTGTCCACTAGAGCGGAGAGGAGAGGAGAGGAGCGGAGATGTGCCAATATTAACCAATAGAATCGCACCTCTGGAGTGGAGTTTACATTCTATTGGTTAATATTGGCACAATCTCCGCTCCGACAGGCAGCCTTAAAAAGTTTTCACTTCAAAAAAAGTGTACCTACCAATGTTACCTAAAGAAATATAAATTTATAATATGTTGATATTTGTATTACAGATATGGATTCACAGTATTTTCAAATCTATTTGTCTATATTATCACATGGATTATATTACATTTGACTGGGGAATGTGATAAGCATGTATGTTGAAGTTATTAAAACTATTTATTTTCCATTCTTGATTGTAATGGCATGTTTCACCACCTCCAGATAAGTCCCCACCAATTTATCTTGTAGATAATTTCATACGATTTACTGGTGAATTACATTAAACTGGTGGATAGTGCGTGTCTAGAGACTGTGAATCAGGTCCTTATTATAAAGTGCCAAGTGGATAATTTTGCTAAATAGTCATATTTTTTTGTTATAGCAAGTGGGGCCTACTGATGCTTGGAAGTTCAGGCATGTAGTCTACATAGTATTGGGAGTAGGAACACTAGCATCAGTAATATTTCATATTTCCGTAACTGAAAAAAACAACTATCGTCATGAGCAACTCTTAGCTGAAGGTGAAAGTGGGGCCCACTATGATTTCTTACGTAAACCACTCATGTATCAGGTAAATTGAAAGGCAAACATAACTTTATTTGGCATAAATATGAAAAATATAAATAACAAGTATGTAAAATATTTATTTTGCTATCAGCAACTCTAACACACAAAGGAAATAGCAGTTCTAATTAATTGTAATGTTTCAATTAATTATTTAGATAAAATTGTTTCTAGGTTGCGGGAGTGTACATGTGTACCAGACTTGTCGTGAACATATCCCAGGTGTTGATTCCCCTGTACCTGCACCGCACGCTAGGCCTGGCTGCCCGCGCCCTCGCCGTGGTCCCCCTCGCCCTGTACCTAGGCAGTCTGGCAGCTGCCGGAGTCCAGAGGTTGGCTCCAAGATCCTTCACCCGAAAACTTAATTATTTGACCGGTTCCGCATGCGCAATAGCTGGTTTTGTGTGGATTTACCTTGGATCAGATGATGATTACAAAGTATATTTCATTTATGTGGTTGCCGTGTTAATAGGTTAGTACCTACCCACATATAACATAAATTGTATTAAACAATGAAGCTTTTTTATCAACATTTGTGTCATAAAGTGTTTCATTTAAACACTTTCAAACATGTTTTTGTTCAATCATATTGTAAAGGATGAGTTTGTTTTAAAATACCTATACTAACCACAAAGCTATTGAATGAGCTGTGTTCACGCAAGCCTTGACAATGTAATAACAGTTATTATTTTATGTATTAGTCATTCGACTTTGTGAAATTTCTGTAGTACTGGTATAGATTAATTGTTTTCTGTATGGTCAGGTTTTGGCGGCGCAGTGATGTTGGTGACAAGCTTGGCTCTAACGGCTGACCTGGTTGGTGCTAGGACAGAAGCTTCCGCCTTTGTCTACGGCCTCATGAGTTTCACTGATAAGCTCGCGTGCGGCATTGCTATAGCGATTATACAAGCATAGTGAGTTCATATAATTATGATTCATACTGACACTCGGATGTTTTTGTTCTGTAGGTAGGTATGCGGTTCGGCTCAGTTCACACATAGAATGTTATCTAAATACATAATCTCAGTCACATATTGATATTGTTTCCTATGTTCGATAATGAGCAATGATTAAACAGATGGGATTATTTTCTTTGTTGAGTGGGTTACCATCAGCTGACGCGTTTGTTACCAAAACTACTTAAGTAACTATACATACTCAACTTGAAACTAAGATCATATATGTAGTCAAATCAAAATCCCAAGACCTGAAATTAAGCATGTTATTTATAAAACGCACTAAGCCTTTTATGAGGACCCGTTTGCATTTCTCCTCTAAGGATCAGGTTGGAGTGCCGTCCAAAGCTAAACTGCTTATGTAATCAGCATCTTTATACATGGCTTACATAATTATACCTATCAATAATATATTCAGTGAATGTTTGATGTCCTCACCATTGCATCCAACATGCGGGTGCCAGTGTTATGAGCGCTAGGCATATTTGTGATACGCCCCGCATAATTTGATGGCCGTACTCATTACTTGATGTTATATTTATTTTGTGCTTAATACGTCTGTAGTGTAATTTCTAATAAATAAAATTAATAATTTCCAGTGCAGACGGCGCGGATCCGGCGTACTACGGGAACGCACTTGTATGGGTGTGTGGCGTTGCAGCGATCATAGGACTAACACTCACGCTGCTACTGCCGAGGTTCAGATCTGATGCTTTACCAAATAGTGGTGAGCATGTTGCGTTTATATACTTTGGTAAAAACTGGTCGGTTGTAATGCTGTTAATCACATAAATGATATGAAAACATGTATTAACATGCCCTGTTGTGATAAGGAGGATAAGGATTTAAGTACCTACGATTCTGTGGTCAAAGGTCGATTCTGCGGCTTAGCTAAAGGGAAATTTGGAATGGTAACAATAAGTATACGAAACTTTAAACTCCAACAATTCAAACCATAATAAATGAATACCTAAGTAGGTACAGAAGTTCGGTTCAACTTTCATTCAACTGCGATCCAGGCTGATCTGAAGCCCCGCAATAACAATCAACATAAAAAGCAATTTCAAAAAGTAATTGACATTAGTTGCAAATAATTATAATTATGGAGTAGAAAGTAGTTAATTATTAATTTTTAATCATTTTAATTTTACATCATACAAATACCTACATAACTGATGAAAAAAATGTTCATTGTTTCAGAAGAATCATCAATAAACAACTCTGATATGAATGCAGAAGAACAAGTTACACCAATAGAAAGTTAATGAAGTAAATATTATTTGCATTGATGTATTAAAAGCGGTAGATACGGGACATGTAACAGCGCTTGGTCCTATCAAACTACGTGATGGCTCGTAGTCGGCACTCAGTCGCGCACGGGATATCGTTGATCAAACAGCTCCATAATTACAGTTTTTTTTGTGTGATAAATACGCATCAAAATGACTTCTTGTGCAGTTAAACAATGTTTTAATAATACAAGGAAGAACAATAAGACAAGGAATTACTTACCACTCGTAAGTAGGTACAGCCAAAAATGCTAATTTGTTCAAAGTTATAATATTATTTAATGTTTGCTTCGCCATGTTTGTGAGAGCGATATAGATATTCAAACATGCGTGAGAGACACGATACGCGCGAGTTGCGAGACTTATGGGCGACGAGTACTAGAGCTAAAACATTCGGCAGCTAAAGCGATTTCGCTCGCACAACAGCGCCGTCTCTTATCTCTGTTCTTGTCTATCGGTAACTGTAGGTTTGCGACTGTGATCACACTGATCACAGATGTGTGAGTTTTGATGCATGTAGTCGTGCGCCGAGCCCAGGTTTACTGATTGCGATGTTAGCGCGTAACATATCTTCCTCCTTTTAATATATCAATGCTTATAAGTTATAAATAATATAGCATATAAGTATATTATATACGTACTATTATTGATATTATTCACTATTAGTTAACACTGAAGACAAAGTCGTGCAGTTTTCTTTTTGTTGAAATGTTGTTTAACTCAAACCAGTCTCTTAACATTTATAAGTAAATAAAGTCGATATTTTTTAAGTAAGTGTTCGTAACAGGTTCGAGATTATGTAAGTGTTCGTAAAAGTTTAACATATCAGTGCTTTATTTACATTTTATCTCTCATTTCAGCTCATGTTATGTGGTATATAAGCACGAAGTTAGTATGTTTAGTTTAAGTATTAGAATCATTATTCATTATGGGGTTTATTTATAATCGTTGTTTAAAATTAACGTCAAAAAAGTATGGTTAAACAGTCGCTAAGACGCTAATCATTACTTAAGTTTAAGAAACGTTTATAAATAAACACCTAAATCATTACACAGCAAGTTAACTAGGTAAACAATAGATCTCAAGTGACTGCTGTGATTTTATAAGGGACGTTAGCAAAAATGACAAAGTATGTTACATTTAAATTCCTTTGACTGTTGTGAATGTTAGAAGAATACAGGTGATTTTTTAAGTTGAGGAGATTCTGGGCGAAAAACAAAACAATTTTATAATTATTACAGAGTAGTGTCAAAGAAACAAAGAGATCGATTTCGCAGAAAACTAAACCTGCATGTAGGTATTAGCATAAGCATAATCAGCCTATAATGTTCGCACTGCTGGGACACAGGCCTCAAATCTGTGAGAGGGAGTGGGCCGTAATCCACCACGCGGGCCCAGTGCGGGTTGGCGGATATCCGCCACATGTCTGGTGATTTTTACCCGACTTCGGCGAAGCAAAAAGGAGGGTTATGATTTTGACCGGTATGTATGTATGTTTGTATGTTCATCTGTAACCTCATAACTTCTAAACCACAGATCATAATTTAACAAATGAGGTATCGTTGGAAGCGTCCTGATTGTCCGCTGGTTATAGGCTATGTGACGTTACATTAAATTCAATATGGCGCCCTCTAGAGGACATAAAGAGACGAACGAAAAAAATATGTTTGTTAATCATACCATGTTTGGTATCAAATGAAAGAGCTTGACGAGCAAATTACAAATATGTATATATATCATATTTTCAAAGTAAATAAATATGTTTAAATTGTTAAAAACGTGCAAAAGTGAGACGCTACGTACGACGGCGCGGCTGTAAAATTAATACAATTTAACCTATACAAAAAATAAATAAAGCGGCTCTGCAAATACTTTATTACGAAATTATAACCCCAAAACAAATTAAATAAAAAGCAAGTTTAAAAACTAAAACCTGACTACTGAAAAATCACGCTCTAAAAAGTATAAAACAAGAAAATATTTCGGACAGAAATCAAGACATAGCATGGGTACAAAAATGGTCAAAGTAAAGCCGTAGTCGCATGCCTGTCGGCTACAAAATTATAATGGCAATCAAGAAAAACAAATTTGAATTAGGACACTTATTTTATTCGATCGTCACAAAATCGCGTTCTATTAGGAGAGCGCCTCTAAAGGCGTGTTCGCACCAGCGCACGTGCTCGAACTGCACTCTAGGCGCGTCGAGTAGCTATGGACGTGAAACATATTCAGCGCGCGCGCGGAATACACCTGCGCAATTGAACATCACGCGCACGAACCGTGCACACTACGTGCTTCGAACGGTCTCGAACTACTGAGCACAACCGAGATAGCACCTGGTACACAGCATGCACACGGTGTCTCGCGAACGAGTGTTTTGACTGCATGCGAACCATTCGCTAACGGCTCGTGAACATGTCCAAAGGTGTCAATCTATGTTCTCATGATGTACGCGAACCGCACTGTTCGTGCGCCAGCCCTGAAGTCCCATCTAAAATACACCCAGTATTAGTTGTTAAGATTATAACTGTGTTATGAAAGTTAAATGTAGGTGCTACTGTGTATATAAGTTATATTGTAATATTTTCATGTATTTATTTAAGGAGTTTATATATACGTCTTGTTCTGCAGCTAAATTGGAAATATTTATTCTAGAAGCACGATTTATTAAACAAGGTCCCATTAAAATAGATGGACAAATTTCAACATAGCGTTCAGTACGTCTAACCAAAGATATCCAAGCAAAAAAAAAAGTGATTTAATTTTGACCAAAAATACTAAATGGCATTGGGTAACCAACATTTTTAGTGTATTTTCGTTAGCTGATTTATTTTTCTTGTAAATACGAATGCGTTTTTCTTATTATTATTAATTTTACCATTGTCCTTATTTTGGTGGTCTGAATGATTACTAAAAATTTGTCCATCTATTTTAAGGACCTTATAAGCAATATTTATTTTGAAAGCAGCCATGTTAATATTAAAGGAGACCATTCACGTTTCATACAAAGTTGGGCCCAAAACCCAAAGTGCCGGCCAGCGAAAAAAAATGTGTTACCCTGGTCGGGGAAGTCCTCCTCATCATTTTTTACTATGGCGCCGAATCTCTACGACCATTCTGTCAGCTGTTTTTAAAGTTAAAAAATATAGTTACCTTTAAGGTTCCTATCGCGTCTGGGAGGAACATTTTAGGTACGGAGCCTGTTTCGCCGTTCTTCTGTCTTCGGTACCAATCGTCGAGCGACCCCATACGGATCTGACATTTGACGAATGAAACACAAGACACACACAACACACAAGTCATTCAAGTTAAAAAAAATCCGGGCTTTATAGCCCGGATTAAGTTAAAAAAAATCCGGGCTATAAAGCCCGGATTTTTTTTAACTTGAGTGTAGCCTCTTTCACAAGGTATTGCCTGCGCGTTCGTTTTCCTCCAGGCCTGCTTGAGCTTTTACCCAGAACAAGGAAACATCTCCTCCGCCGCCAGGAAGTGGATCCCACCTTGGTTCGCCGGACGTGGAGTTTTTGCAAACGCACACGCTCAATCTCTCTGCCCGCAAAAGCTGGCTGGGGTACTCTTTGCCTCATACAGAACGGCTGCTGCTTGTATTCAGAGGTCGTGCGGGAGTATGGCAGCCAGCATCAGGAATGCATTCAGCGAAACAGTTCTGTAGGATTTGCAGAGCTTTTGGGCGAATACTCTTTGAACCGTATGACCGTGAACTAAGAAGATGGAGTGCATTTTCTACACTCCAATCTTCTTAGTTGCCGGCGCCCAGACGCTTGCCGCTCATCACCATTCTGCGTCCAGCTCCAGCGCTGCCGTGTAAATGCTCCGTATGACCTCCAGATGCAGACCTCTTCTCCACATTCTACACACGTTAGCGGCGTGCATGTTGAATGTGAGCTGATGGTAGTATTTTTATTTCCTTAGACATGCCTATGTCGACCCCGCCCATGCTCATGAGTGAGACATCGTACTTTAGCTTCCTAGTGACTAGTGATTCCGAATATACCCGAGAGCAGCCTTGGCCTGTCTTTGAACCTCCAGTGCTAGGTCATCGTCGAAAATCATGACCACAACGTCGGCGGAGGCCTGGTAGTGATCTCCCCGTTCTTCCGGCCCCTTTAGCAAAGGGTCTAGAAGTAAATTCCAGAGGATTGGATTCCCTGTATACCTGCACCATCCCATAACCCCGCCCCGCCCGCCGCGCCGGTTAGTCTATGTTCTATGTTTTATGGGGATTGGTTTCCGCACTTAGTCAAGTGGACCATTGTGCGTGGGCCATGGCGGCCGTTTGATGGTTATTCCAACCAGCCCACCTCTCTCTAGAAGATAATTAAATCTCCTGGTCTGTTTGGAACATCTGTGTAAGATCTGGGTGACCCGAGGGTTTCTGATCGAATCTGGGTGACGCCCGTGCATTCAAAGAGTACGTGCGTGACGGTTTCCTCAGCCTCCATGCACGCCCTGCACAGAGGACTGTCCTTTATGCATATGTGTGGAAGTGTTTGTTTAGCGAGCAGTGTCCCGTGATGGCCCCGTGACTAGGAGGCAGGCCGTTCCTGTCCAAGCGTAATTATCGCCTGGTCAGCCTTCTATCCAAGGATGGCATAGCTTCCTTGGACTGCCTGCAGCCCAGTGTCGACGTCCACCAGTTTTCCGCTTGTGTGTGGGTGAACTCCTGGAGCCACCTGTGTATTTGGTTGAAGGGGTTGTGTACGATAGGCTCGGTTCCTCAGACTGCCGTGCGGGATCCTCGTCTAGCAAGTTCGTCAGCTGCGTCGTTACCTAGCAATCCGCTGTGTCCTTTTATCCATTATGGTGTCACCATGTTGCGGCTAGATACCGTTATTTGTTCTAGTGCATTGTGACATTCTAGTCTTAGCTTCGAGGTAATATATTTTTTCCGTAAGAATGCGCCGCCGCCGGTTAGTCATTCAAGACATTAATTATGTTTAACTTCATAAATATGTTTTTTTTTTGTGTTTCAAGACTATAATTGTTTTTAACTTCATAAATGACTACACACCACTGCAAATATTCCCTGATATTTGCAGTGGTTTGTAGTCATTTCGAGGTCACCTTTACAATAAGTTTATTTCATTTATTTTTCATTACATAGCCGTTACTTTTATATATTATAAAATGTAGGTACGTACAATAGACTTAAGAAAACAGCTAAAGGAACGGTTCGTAGAGATTTGAAGCCGCCGTAGTGAAAAGTGCTTAGGTGGACTGCCCCGACTTAGGTTATACTTATACTTAGACGAGATAATATTGCAAGGTAACTAGATTTTTCAACTTTAAAAAACAGCTAACGGAATGATTGTAGAGATTCGGTGCCATAGTAAAAAATGATAAGGAGGACGTTACCAACCAGGGCAACACAATTTTTTTCTCTGACTTTGGGCTTTGGGCCCAATATGAATGGTCTCCTTTTGTATTAAAAGCTGTTCAGTCCTAGTTAGTAGGTACTTACAATGTAGCCTATATAAAATAAGAAAAATCTTGTTCTCGACTTTATACCAATCGTAACGATCCGCGACTTGTCAAAACATTGAGATTTTTCTGCTATACTTATTATATTACACTAAATAAAAACAAAAGTAATGTATTATACACATAAACCTTCCGGAATAAATGCTCCAAATGATGGAGAAAACCGTATTAAAATCCATTGTATAATTTAAAAGATCTTAGCAGTCACCCAGACAGACACGAAAAGCCACTTTGTTATATACGTAAATATGTATAGATTACTTACATACTTTTATAGAAAAATATATAAACTTTCAGACTAGCTATCAATTTTATTATTTATTTTTATGTCTATGAAAATGCTTTTTCCCGAAGTTCCATCTCAACAATCCATCCTGTATAGATAGGCTTACGAACGCTTAATCAGTAGATTATCAGGTTCTGAAAAGACAGTTTTATCGTAGATGATCCACAGTATTCTACAGTTATAGATGTATGGGATTTATATTACTTATGTAGGGTCTAATCGATATGGGGGAGCACACAACAACCGGACTCCCCCAAATGTCAACCTCACCTGCGCGCGGTACATTGCCACTGAGACAGGAGGCGCTGGCGACCGACCGATTGCGGTATAGCCATCTAACAAGTCAACCTAAATTCTCCAGATCGATGACGGGCAGAAGCGTCATCGTTGGGAAAGGACTGGCTCTGCAGTCACCAGCCCGCTTGCCCAGCGTGGTGGCTATGGTCATAAACTTCCCATGAATAAAATGCTAAAACAACGGCCACCAGTTCCCGGTGGTCCCGCTATTCCTGGTCAAGGTAGCGGGCGGGACAGGGGGTGCGAAGAATCACCGGGTTACGGCAGGCTACCAACGACTGGGAGGAGGCACGGCTTCCTGTCGTTTCGAGCGACGCAGGTGCTCTCGGGGCATGGCTGCTTCGGGAAGTACCTTTGTCGCATAAACAGGGAGCCGGACTGGGAGAGTGTACTGTGTACTGTATGTTCATTCGTTCGATGGTCGGGAGTGCCGAATCGTAGGATGTGGTGATCTCCTTCTGAGAAACCGTTATTACGCATAAGGAGGCTGCGGAAAGGGAGAGGGAGATCGAGACCATTCTCCTGATCCGTAGCAGGTGGACCGGGCGTCGGCGGAGGGCGGACAACGCCCTCTTCCAGCCCCCATAAACGAGTCCGGAGGGACAGGGGACTCGGGGACGTCCGCCGCCCCCCATCCAGCAGGGCCCGATGTGGCAAAGTGTATAATTTTTGCGATTGGAACATTTGCATCTGGATCACTGAAATGATCCGAATCATTGATATATTTCTTTTCAATCATCCACTCGAAGGATAATAATACAAAATACAGAATGTAAAAAAGGAAGAATCCTTCTTCGAAACTTTCTTCGAATGTCAAATCAAAGTAGGTAAAACGATATATTGTTGTGCAAACACTGGCGCTATATCGAAGTGTTGAGATGCTTATTTGACGCTGCTACGATGACTGTCCAGATCCAGGATCAGAAACTCCGCCCCATCCAACTGCTACCAATGTGAAACTGTTTACCAATGCGTTGGAGGACGTATTCGAGACACTGGACTGCACTGAACAAGGTATCAACGTGAACAGCGAATACATCTCACACCTGCGCTTTGCCGATGACATCGTCATTTTGGCAGAGACTCTGTACCAATGTAAAAATGTAGAAATTAGACCTCTGTACAGCCTAAATGGAGCGTCTCGTCATGTACAATTCACACGTCTTGTCGGGTACAATCCACATCGAAGGGTCGCTTCTCGAAGTTGTGAAGGAGACAAGAAGTATGTCTACCTAGGGCAAGTCATCCAGCTCGGTAGAAACAATTAAATCGTGATCGTAGTATTTACATTACTATAAGTACTTAGTCAATTTATGTTCATTTGATTTGATAGAGTAGGACAGGGGTGGCGTACCAATGGCACGTAACAAAATAATTTGGGCACGGCAGCGGCATCCTTTCAGAATCCTAAGTCATTTGGTTTGCAACAGCAGAAGTCAGACTAATATTTTGTTCTTTAGTTTAATACAAAACTGTTGTTATTAACGTTACGTTATTGTTAAAGTCACAGTTAAAGTAAGTATTTATATTAAAAAAATCCAGGAGTCACTAAGTCAAGATTTTTTGTTGGCACGTCATGGCAACATTCAATATTTATTTGGAAAAAATGGCACGTAGATGCAGATGTAGAGGTTCGCCATCCCTGGAGTAGGAAATTCAAGTTGAGAAAAAAAATACGACACGCGCCGTTGGTGATAGTAGTTAGCACTTGTGTTTATCATAAAAAAATCCTCGCGTGTTCAGCGGCGCGCGATGCTGCGCATCCTGTTTATGATACCTAAACACAATACCTACCTCGGTACAGTCACATCCAATATTATGTTAGTCACCTTATACTTATTTATAGGTAAAAGGTTATAATAAAACTAGTTTTTTTTTTCTAATAGACTAGAATCTTCGCGGTGGGACAGCTTGGTGAGCAAAGTAGAATAATCCCTTTACCATAACAAGATCAGCAATTTTTGAAATCATACAAAACACTTCAGAAATACTTACTGAAGCCAATGAAGCAACAGATTAAAAGTATCAATTTTTTAAGTCTTGCTTCAGTGGCTTCACTTTTATATGTATGACTCAATTAATGAAATGAACCTGTTACATCATTGTTTTTCAGTTTTGCTGCATTTTTACAATTTTATTGTTTTTTTTTTTGTTTTTAAATTATTACATTATTATTAAATTACGCATTATATTGACAAATTTATTAAAGTCTATTTTCAAAATAAATACTTTTTATTTAAGTATCACAAAAGCTTGCATTGCACCTTTTTGTATCCAATATATTAAGAGAATATTTTTAAGCTTGATTATGAAGCATAGCTCAATATAAACTACAGCCTGCAAATTACTGTAGTGTGCTCAAACCTTAGGCATTGAGACATTAGTCAGAAGCTGCCAGTGCAATCACAGTGAAACGCACTTCATTAGGATCACGAGCCATGAATTCCTTGCATATCTTAGCAGCATCTTCTAGTAGAGAATCGGGTTTAGTAGGACCATGGTTGACAGGAAAAGCCTTTCGTCCATCCAATTCATACAGAAAGCCATCCTTGTGAACAAAAGTAATAAAGTGATGATTCACAGGCTCTTCAGCACTGGGAGTATTAGTTTGTCCTTCCTGAGCCAATTCCTTGTGGGCTTTAATAATACCTTCAGACTTTTCTAATAATTTTCCTCGAGAGGGAGCATCCATATCTTTGGCTCCATCTAGAAATGTCTTCATATGCCCTTCAGCCAGCTCTATTTTATCAGTATTATTAGCAACACTGTGCACAAGAGCCACAGTGCCACAAGCATTACTGATGAACTGTTTCATATAGAAAATATTATTGGAAATTTCTTGGCCTTTAGACAGAATGTCGCTTTCTTCTTTTTGTTTATGTTCTTCATATGCATCAGAACTTGGGAAGAGAAGCATAACAGAGAGCACAGGACGGGGCACCCAGGAGAGCATTTCTGGTTCTAAACCCATAACATCGACGACACCCCATTGAACAGGTACACCTAATTTCTGCAGAAACTTGTTCATTACCTCAGGGTTTGATTCTAATGGGATTAAAGTTTCAGTCGCCATTTCGGTTTTTCTGCAAATCAAAGAATACGAACAAGTGAGGTTACCGGTATTTAAGCAAAACTTTCTACTGGCGAATGAATTCGTGAATATGATTTATAATAATTATTCATACGTACCAATTGCTGCTTTCCACAAAAAAATCGCAAGACACGGTAGACACTAAGGCGGGTATTACACTATCAAATATCTTGGATCATATATAGGATGCTATCTCGTATCCTACATATATGACCTCTTGGATCATATCTGTGTATTACACTATACTATATCTAGGATCCAATTTTTTGTCATAATATGTGGTTGCAATCGTTTCTTAAAACAAAATACTGAAGCCTTTCATCACACAATATTACAAATAGATCAGCAATGAAGCCAAAACAATGAACTCCCGGCCGCCTGGCTGTAGTTTCAGTAGTTTGCTTTTTTTTAGTACAGCAGTGCTGCCAACAATAATTTTAAAATTCCACTAAGCATATTGTGAACTTCGCCAAAATTTCGTTGTACTTAATTTTTATCCGTCAATAAAACCGTCAGTTAAGAATATCGCAGTAGCAAAACTGAATAGGCAAAACCACATAATTTTATGGACGGATTTTGTACCAGGAAATTATGAAAATAAATGTGAAAATTTTATACATAATATTCAATATGGCAAGACCTGTTTCTTTGATCCAATCTAACAACAAATGTCAAAAATCTTTGATCAAAGACGATTTGATTCATATGTTTGTATTACATTATCATATAACTAGTACTCACAGATATGGGATCCTAGATATATGATAGTGTAATACCCCCCTAAGGTATTCGAGAAATTCAAATTTGATGAGTAAACCTGAGTCCCCGATCAATACAATTAACCATAGATAATACAACTTCAACATACATTTAGAGTTGTCTAGCACGAAATCGACTAATTTAAGTTTTTTATAAATGGTATTAGGGTCGCGCCACATGTGCCGAACGTTCCGCGGCGGAAGGTTCTGTTGAATACGCTCCTAATGTTTTTCAAGTTACCTATGACACATCAGCCGAACGTTATGTCCATAGAAATGCAAGCAAACATGACGCGACGGAACGTTCGGCAGGTGTGTCGCGACCCTTATACTCGTTTTATACTAGGTACACACGCAGCGGGCAGCGACTTTGATCGCCGCCGCCGTCATCGCCATCGTAGTACTCTCTCTACCGATTTCATAATCACACGTCCACTTCACACTCAAGCATAGGCTCTCGGCAATTCTACCTACCTAACCTGGCGCACACTTGATATAACACAATGGTAGAACACCAAAGAGCTCGTGTGTTCGCTTTATGTTCGGGTCGACTTCCGGTCTAGGATGCAGATGAATACCTACCTACCAGTATTTTACATGGAGTGATTGCTTATCTGATCTCCACAACCCAGTACCTAAGTCATTCTGGGGGCCACATTGTCGCGATAAGACGAACTAAACGTTGCGCGCTCTCTCTCTCGCTGAGCAACAGAGAGCCCGCGAAGTATTGTTCGCGTTATCGCGACAATGTAGCCCCGCATTACTGGGTAACACGATAGCCCTTGGTAAGACCAGTTGTCAGACTTTTGGGCTTATGACTACTTGTAAAGCATAATTTGCTCTAGAAATAAAGTTATTTCACAAGAAACGGTACAGGGAAGAAAGAAAGACCCTTCGTCTTTACATTCATTCAAATCAAGAGAGCAAACGGTTGACAAAATACTTATTATTCTATTCTCTCCACACCGACACTCGAGTCTCGACAGACTAAAATCAAAGTTCAAACTCGGAGACGCTCGATCGTAGACTAATCTGACGAGAAGTGCATGTAAGTTTCTATTATTCAGTGATTTTATATCTAAAATAAAATACTGGTTAGTCGAGTCGAGCTGTTACTTTTTAACGTCTGTGAACTGTATGACAGTATAAATATTAAAATGGTACAACACTATTTGTAGTTACACTTTTGTTTGATGGACACAGGACAAAATTATTTTAATCAAATGTTTATTTTTTTGTTGTATTAAAATGACTTGAGTAGTGAATACTTAAAATGTGCCCCTAGATTTAGTGAATAACTAAAAACAAAAAATACTATTCAGTCAATTTATCTTATCGAAATGGCAGTTTGTGGTCTAAGAACGTTACTGTTGATCGTCTGTATTTTAGAATTGGTATGGTTTATGTTTGATATTTGCAAAAGTGTACATACATAATATATTACATTACAAGATAACTTATTGACACCAATAATTTCCTCCAATAATCCTGTGTTATTTTTCATCTTGGATGACATAAAGGTTAAAATAACTTAGATCTTAGAAAACCCAGGCAATGATGACCTCCAATAGGTACCTTGTAGATTCTGATGATATGATATCATAAATGAATCATTCATAGAGAGTTAGTCTGGGTACTAATGCCATTGTTGTTATTACAGATCATCACAATACAGCGGCAAGTGTTTGATTTCCTGGGATATATGTGGTTACCAATTATTGCAAACTTCACTAACATACTTTTGATAATATTTGGATCATTTGGAGCAGTTCAATATATCACGAAATACCTTTTAGCAGTAAGTTTATCAGTAATCAATATAGTAGCCTATGATGTTGAAGTGACCTACTTTGTTCTCTTGCTTTCACCATGTGTATAAACAACATTATGTAACTAATTTTATGGTACTAACATTACAACCCACACTGTAAAAGTACATTCATTACAACACTTTTTTCATAATTCCTTTTTCAAGTTATTGTTGACCATCATCTAAATGTGGACTTTGAAGAGCAGCTACAATTTAAAGTAAAGACATTAACATTTTTAGTTCAGAATTTTATTGTATTCATACAAGAAGCATCAACTAACTAAGAGTGCTGACGATCAATGATTGATCAAGCATTAACTCTGTTGTTTATTAGATTTTAATAAGAAATTAACATTATGCGACATTCAAATCAAGTATGGGGTGTTGATCCTCTTAATGATTCCTATGCAAATTACTTAAATGATAGTAGTATGTTATACTTCAAAACTTTTTCACTTGATTTTCTTCTATAGTTATTCTCTGTTTAAGTGGTTGTTACTGTAAATAAATAATAACAAAATCTTGTTATTTGTTACAGTATGCAATATGGAGTTTTATGTGGCTGGTTTGGAATGTATTCCTAATTTGCTACTACTTAAATTTGGGATCTTTGAATCGGGTGTGTATATTCAATGAATATTTTTGTTGATGTAAAAAGTTTATTACAATGAAAGGTTATAATTAAACTGTTCATACATATTTTCAGGACAGTGGCTTGTTATCTTTGGGCACAGGCAGTGTAAGCTGGTGGGAGAGCAATGGTTGGGGATGTCAGCCAGTGTGGGATGAAGTAGATGGACCTGGCACATGGCGGCCCACGCGTGTCGAAGGTTGCTTTATGCAGTGGGACCATGTTGAGTTCGGACAGTCAGCTGTTGCCGCTATTTTTGCCGCCACGGCATTACCGCTCGCTGTAGTTTTGGCTTATCGATCATTTAAGAAGCAAAAGCCATCAGCAGGTAAAATTAATGTTTATTTCAATGAAATTTATAGGTGACATACAAAATCATGCTCATGCGCATAATATCTTCACAGATAAAGGAACAATATCGCGTCGTCCAGTGTATACGATTGAATTGAGTCCTACAGAAACAAACATCAGCGAAACTTCAATGAAACCAATGACGCCCCGCCGAGTCAAACGTCGTTCAGGTTCCCGGGGAAACAACTCCTCAGTGCGCAGATCACGTCGTTCATACAGAAATGCTGGATATTTATCGTCTAATGCGTCGTTGCCGCGTGAGGCGAGATCGTCTCGTCCGACGTCGGCGCACTCGTCATACTCTAATTTCCACGCGGCACGCCCAGTTTCATATCACACAGCAGAAAGGGAAAACGTCCCTTGTTTAGAAGACGCTTACGACCCACCGCCTCCTGTCGAATCTGTTCCTATAGTAACTAATAATAGGTATAACACCATAGGACGCAGCAGTATGAAATCCGGCTACGACGTCGTCGGACCATACAACGAACCGAACCCACAGAGGAAGTACGAATCGAACATTCCGTCCTATGATAATATTGAGCGAGCTTATGAGGCCGCGCCAACTTACGATAATAGAGCTGACAATATAACTCCTTGCGAGTCTCCTTCGTACGTGTACGGAGGCGCGTACGGCGACGCCGCGTGGCCGACGCCGCCGCCGCCCGCGCCGCCCTACAGCGCGCGCGCCACGCCGCAGGCGCCCGGCCCGCCCGCCTACCAGCCCGCTAATGACCATTATAACTGAATATAGCACCGTAATGACTAAGTTCTAAATACTTACAGAGTACTTAAGTGCCTTACTCTTGTGATGATATTCGGTAGTCGAAAGTTGAAACATGAGCCCTTTTTTACTGTAGTTATTAAGTTCCGATCTATATTTAAGAATATCGAAATAATAATTGCCATCAAGTGGTGTGTTTATGAATGAATGAATGAATTGTAATGTGAACGTGATTTTATACGAATTACTCTTAAAACTAGTTTTGAAATTGTTTCAGAATGATTATTATTATTAAATTGGGTTTTAGGCGAGGATATTTTAAGTCATTGTTATTACTTTATCAAGACATTAGCTTTAATGGAAGTGTTAGTGTTAAGTTTCTGCCAGAAATAGGTTAGTTTACCATAATATCACAAGAATATTGTCATTCAGATCTGAAACTAGATTTTAATACATTGAACACCACATCATTGATGATATTATTGCCCACTCGCACAGATGCCCAGTGGCTTAGTTTGTACTTATTACTATTTGCACAAGACAATTTGTACATTCCAGACATTGTCCTTCCCTGTTAACATTCCAATGGCAACATTCCTGACGCAAGCTGCAGAGCATAAAATATTATTTAAGTTACATATACTTCTTGTCCAAGAGTGTGTGAGTTCAGTAGATTAGGTACATCAAGATAAGCAGATAATAATGTGAAAGCTTTTGAGAAAGTATGATTCATTATTTTATACTGTTATGGGAATTGACAAGGTGTATACTGCCGTCCAAGTTAGTATTATACTAGAATCTCATGATTATCTCTATTTAAAACGGACTTCGAATAATTGTCAATGATTAAAATAATCGAATTTTACTAAACAATCTTGATGATTATGGACCAATTTTGTACCTAGCAATTAGTTAGATTACAACGAGCTTTATTAGGTTAAGAGAATAAGTTATAGGTTATATTTGAACCAGACTGTCTGGTAATTTTTATACCAAATATACACCTACTAAGGAAATATTGTATTTTATTTGATACACTTCTTTCTATATACAAGCGGACATGAGCAAAGCGGAGCGAAGATGTGCAGGAATCGACCAATCACAGACAGAACGAGACGCGATGTGAATTTCAATCAAAATAATTATAATTGGTCTCCTGCACATCTCGCCTTCGCTTCAGCGACAACGCACCCTATTCTTCTGGGACTTGTTCCTGGGAACAAAAGTATAAAAAACCAGTTCATATCGAGCATTGGAATTTTATTCTTAACATAAATCTTAACAGACACAAATATAAGATCGCAAAAATATATCACAAGGTATTATTAAATACTGGTCACGTAATAACCAATCAACTATGTTTGAATTAAGTTACTTTTACAGTAACGTATATTGCCGACTATGTACAGAAACATGATACAAGAAACATAAGTAGACTATTATTACGATTAAAGTAAATGGATAATGAAGTTGTTAGTTACATTCAATACTAATGCATTTAACTTAATAATTATGCCAAATCGACTACTAACTTCCATTTCACGAAGTACAAACAGATCTTGATTACGACAAAGACTTTAGAGATAATAAAAAGATTTACGAACATAATAAATTATAACGTGTACAGGAGATTCTCTAAAAGAAATTCAAAGTTACTTGTGCGGAACCAACATGACAGTAAATGCTACGCAATATTTATCGTCGTATTAAATTGACTAGTTTCTTCATTAAGTCTTCATTCTTACATAAAAATACTTTCGCACGACGTTTCTTTTTGTCTTACACTTATTTCATCTGATATGGGTATAGTAAAGGCGAGTGCACACTATGGCACCTGTCCCACCGCCGACAAGGAACTCGCTCAGCGACGCTCGCTTGGTACATACGTATACCAGTGAGTAATCGCTCTTCACCGTTGCGCACTCGCTTTCAGTTGCTAGCTCTACTAGCTTCTGGTTAATCGCCGGCGGTGGGGCAGGTGCCCGAGGGACGCGCTCAGATGGGCGGCAGCACGCGTCGCTCGGCGGGCGAGAGCGCGGGGTGCCACACGTCCACGATGAGCACCAGCCGCGTGCCGGTGCCGTTGTGCCACACCTCGTGCTCAAAGCTATCATCGAACATCAACGTCTTTCCCACTTGCCATTGTCTGTAAATAAAAAATAGTCATTAGCATAAAAATTACAACGTGTGAGCTCCGTTCAGTAGCTAAGTTGTCGTGCGACAGTTTTTGATTCGAGATTGACCAATAATCGAAAATATTATAATTATACTGCGTTGGCGATTTACTTTCCAAACAAGTAAACAAATATGTGTTTAAAAAAATACTTTAAGGCTTACACATAAAGTTCAGTTTGCGCTACAAATTCAAATATTTTATGACTTTTTCAATAGTACTCATTCAGAAATCAACTGAATTTACACTCAAATTTCTGGTGGGGCGTTTGTTGCCCTTCTTCTTCCCAGCTAAAGTACTAGGAAGTGGCGACGGGCTGTCGTTTTGGGGGGACTGTCTTATGTAATTTTGACGTTCTAAAAGTGCTGATTCTCAGCCTAGTTTGAATAAATAAATTTGAATTTGACATACAAGTTGATATTCTTAAGTGTACCTAAATAACATCAATTGAAAACAAATATTTAAATAGACTTTACCTGATTTCTTGATCCACTCTTATGTAAGTATCTTTGGTATTGCTGAGACCTAAGTGCATTCGTAACCGGCAGTTGGTGGGTCCGACGTGAGGTCGTACGTGTGTGCCGGCCTCCATGGCGCTGAACTTGACCTGGCCGCGCCGACAGCCTGCCGCGGCCACCTCCGAACGAACAATGGAACACGTCACTGGTGCCCTTTTACATCTATTTGGAACTTCTTGGCCCCGAACGAACAAGTCCAGTTGCGACCATTCCCCTCGCTCTTTCAGCCCTTCTTTCTCCTTTTCATATAAAGCTTTAGCAGTTTCTCCTTCCTTCAAAATTTCCTTCCAGGATTTTTCTAGATCACGAGCCAACTTTGAGTATGGGGTCTGATCTATATTCCACCACGGTTGACTTTTTAATCGTTCAACATTATAGAGGGACCGTTGCGCGGGCGACAAAAAGTGTCCCAGAGCCGCTCCTCGCTTGTGGACTTCATGGGCTTCAGAGTATCGACCCAGTAAAAGGAGCGAGTCTCCAAGATGGTAGTAGAACAGGGGGTCGGGCGCGGGCCCGATGTCTCCAGCCAAAGCTTTTTGAAAGGCCTCAACTGCCTCCTCGACACGGTTATGTTTAGTTTTCAGAACAAAGCCATGGTGGGCTAGGGCGAAGCGATCCTCAGGCCACTTCTGAAGAGTTTCTTTTATGACCTGTTCTGCGAGGTCAACCCTGAAACGGAAACAAGGATTTCATTTTCTTAGCTATTTTTATAATAACTTAGTACACCCCGATTCAAACTTAATGGCGGCTCGGAACATGAGCCGAATTCATGGGTCAGCGGGGATGAGGGGTGGGGTACTGCGCAGTCGCAGCGAGTAGCGCACTTCCGAGCCACCATTAAGTTTGAATCGAACTGTAGTATCCAGGTTTATTTATTTAAAAGCTACCTGTTGGCCATAAGGAAAGACACCGTTAAGTTGTTGTGGTAGTCGATAACATCAGGAAATCTTCGAATCAGCAACCTGTAGACGGGTTCCGCACTTAAATAATTACCTGAGAACAATCACACATTACCATTTTAATTTCCCCACAGAGAAAAATATTAATTTGGCGAAGGAAGGAAACTTACCTCTAAATCGTATTCTGTCAAGGGTTCGATAGGCGACCTCAAGGAGCCTGTTGTCGGTAAGACGTTCGTTCATTTTGAGCACGTCAAGGTAAGAAGTGATGGCTTTTGTGAGCAGACGGTTATCTCGCCTCGCCTCGGCCTCGGCGTCGAGCGCCCGCGCGAGCACCCAGCGTGCGCGCGCGCTGCCCTTCAGTCGCTCGGCGCCTGCGCGCTGGCTCGCCGCGCTCCACTCGCCCTCCGCACGTTAGTACACGATACACTCACACACACGCACACACAACAGCTGCTCACCCGCATACAGAGAAGTTAGAAGCAAATTCAACCCGAAATTGAGATTGAAAACTGTTGTTAACAAGGCTTTGGCAGACGTTGGTTGCCAGCACATTTACAGTTAATTTGATTCCCACTTCGTATTTCGAAGGCAGGTAGGTGAGCAACCGGTCCTACTCTAGGGGGAGTCGATGTCGTCGTCGGACGCCGGGGGGCCCGCGCGGGGTGCGGGCGCGGGACGCAGCCCGACGGTCCGCCGACGAGTCGATAGGAAAATGGCACAACGAGCAAAGTATGATGGATGCGAATTTTGGATGCAAAAAATAAAATAAGTTAGTCGAGCCACTCCTGGAATTTAATTGAATTGTTTCATTAATTTTTTTCTGAAAGTTCACGCATACCTTCCGTCTGTCTGGATGCGACACAGCACCCATTTTACTCGAGAGACTATAGTAGCACTATAGCGATGAAAATAAAATTGGAAAGAAAGTGTATTCTGTGCACCGCTAAATAATGGTGTAGCTGTAGTGTAACTAATGTGACAGAGGGATGATAAGAAAACAATGTAGATAAGTTTGTGGAGTATTGTTGGATGCCATAATTAAGTTAAGGCTAGATATTGGATATTTTCGCAGAAATAACTTTAGTTTCTCATAGTTGTTTCAAGAAATACTATGAAACACGAACATATTTTTGCGCCCGGCAAAGTCAATACTCAGCATGCGTAAATATTCATCCCGACTACTGACCAACTGCGTGGTCCAACTCGAACAGGGGCGGCTTTTGTTTGTTTGTTATTGTTGGTGTATTCGTTGTGGTGTTATGAGATGCGAGCAAAGCCGTAAGCTTTTAGAAAAAAAAAACACACCTGAGTAGCATGCTAGTTAAAAAAACATTGTTACGTGCACTTAAAAAAATCCATTAAAACAAATCAAAACATTCGAAATAGTTGAGAATACACCAACAATTACCTACCTACTCGTTTATCTTTATTCTACACAAACCGTGTGCGCGATGGGATTTCTTATATGCCTTAGGGGATGAGTTTCCAATAAAACGATGATACTACGAACCATCTTTAACTTGTAAACAGAACTCTAAGCACCAACCTCCAGTTCTAATGCAGCCACACACGTTACGATATATTTGCGCAAAACTAGACTCACAAGTATGTATACATAACCGTGTGGGATAAATTAGCACAAGTATCCGAGCCATTCGGTGCCACGCAGACTTGTGCAAGTCTAAACTTGCGCAAGTATATCTTGACTTGTATGGATACCGACCATCACTTTAAAAATGACAAACTTTCATCTCCTATTCAACCCTTTCAGAGGATTAATCTTCAAAAATCCTTCCTTAGTGCTTACTTTCTTTATATTTACAAAGGAATTCGTGTGCAAAATGTCATGCTTCAGGTGTGCTGTACTGAGAAACAATTTCTCAGTGAATTTAAGATTTTTATTAAGTCGATGATAAATGCTTAAATATTTGGAAGAAAACCTTTTTTCGATATCATAATTACAGATTTTTTTCACAAAAATCTGTAACTTTACTAAAGACTCACCTGGCGCAACTCTTCTTCGGCTTGGTCGAGCTGCTGGCGCCAGTACTGTTCACTGGGCTCTCCCGGCCAGTCGTCCTCTATACTGTTCCCACCATCCTCTGAAAATCGAAAATGTATGGTTTTAAAACCAAACGCACAATGTCATTTATCTAACAAATAAAGGTACCTACAGTTTCGACGCGACCGTGACCACAAATCGCAATGGCACAAAGCCGCCCAATCGCTTAGCGACACGACACGTAGAGGGCAACATTGCCGCTTGTTGCCGTTTTCATAAAGTTACATACAGAATAGGATGGGATATGTTTTTGCGTGACTCACTTTCAAGCACAATCAGATGATTTTGAAAGAAATTCCTAATCCCATAGGTTTCGAAAATTCGTCTGCTCAACAACGTAAATAGCGCAATGAACGTGGCTGAACTGTCAAAATGGCATTGCGATCAATTGCGATTTTATGTGTTGCTCAATTACCGCGCTGGTGTAACAGATTGGTTTGCAAATGTATCTCAATGCTTTATTCTACAGAACATTCTCATATCTATGAGTCGTGATATCTTCGCAGGATTGATCATCTATCGGGACCAAAAACTACATAGTCATGAATATCAAACCTATTCTATTCTACACTTACAACTATGGAGAGCAAAAAAAGTACAATATTAAAAATGAATAATTCATATCCACTCACGTTACTGTTAGTTCATGCCAGGGAATGTTAAGTAGTTAGAATGATGAAGCCAACAGAGAGTCTACTCGAGCAAGCGGTCACGCGCATACAGTCGTGTTTACTGTGTTTTTGTCCGGGCCGCTCCGGTTCGGGCAGACGTCCGTATTTAGCTTCGAGTCGGCTGAGAAGCTCAGCATCATCTACGTCCGATATTTCTTCCTCCTCATCATCTTCTTCCTCTAACTCTTCTTCAATTTGTTCTTCGTCAATTATTTCTACGTCATCAGGTACATCGTCGTCAGCCTCTGGCGCGGTTGTCTTTTGAATGGGCGCGCTTTGTTTCGGAGGCTCGTTAACTACTTTCTTCACAATTTCATTTTCTTCCTCTTCCTCGGCTTCTTCCTCATCACTGTACAGTTCTTTGTCTTTCGTGGGTTCTTTTGCCGGTACATCCTGTGGGTTATTTTCTTATATTACGTATATTTGTAAGCATTATAAATGTTTTACAGGTTTAAAATATAAGTTACGGTCTTACCTTAGTATCGATTACTACTTCGTCCTCATTTTCTTCTTCTTCTTCAACCTCCTCGTCCTCGCTTTCTTCTTTGTGAGTTGCAGCAGATTTAAGTACAGAAGAAACCTTTTCATGCAACGTTTCTTCCAATATTGGTTCAATTTCTTCAACAACTTCAATTGGTAATGCTGTAGCACGTAAAACAACTAGTTATGAAAGGTTCGAGGTGCGATTAGTGTATGTATATATCTGTTAGAAGTGTTTCCTACCAGCTGCGGCTTCTTCTTCAGATATGAGAGTCATACGTCGGTCAATGACTGGTGTTTCCTCCCTACTAGCGTGCTCGTCACTTGCTGCCGTATCATCTGTTATGAAAATTAAATTTCATTTTCGGACTTAGTATAATAATGATTATGAATATGCACTTCACAATCCCTAAATGGCTGCAATTTAGATTGAATAGCTCCATCTTTTGGAATAATAAATAGTAAAAAGGGGTCTTGCTAAAAGTAAAATACTTAAGTTTATTTATTGCAATAGGTATTGCTTTAAAACTTTAATTAGGTATCTGAGTAATATATTTTATAATTGTTGTTAATTTATTACACTTTTCAAATAGAAATAGATAAGCTTTATTGGAGTTGTTCCAAGTAATAACGATTGGATTCTAATAGGGCAGTAAGCATTTTTTAAATCGTCGTTCTATTTTCTTTTAATAGAAATCGCAATAAGCCTGTTGCTACCCAAATAATAGACGAAAGCACTTAAATTTTGAAAAGTATTTATTACACTTTTGTTATGTAGTGCCATAACCTATTCATATAATTTTGCAACTACACGGCATTTCTAAACTTTCTAGTTCCTAAATCAGGAAAGTTTATATACTTTTTATGCTATTGGACGGCAACCTGACTTTAAGTGGTCACCGCCGATGCCTCCTATGGGCTGCTGCAATACTTTGCCCATCCCAGAGACAAAGCTGAAATGTCTCATGTCTGCATGTTATATTTGGTTGAAAGCAATGGTCAATAAGTCCATTGGTTGTTTAGTTAGTAGGTAGTGTGTACGCACCGCGCGGGGTAGTGGCGCGGCGCACGACCGCGTGAGTGGCGACGAGCAGCGCGCCACCCACCACCAGCTTCAGCCACACTGCAACACACGCGGCACACGCGTTAGCCCCTTAGGCACTCGCACTGGGCACTGACTCGTGCAGTCGCCATAACTGGCCCAAACATGACACGTCCAGTACCCCTAGCGCTAACATCAAGGAAAAAAGTTTTCATGGACTAAATTTCACACACGTCATACGTCTTGTGCATCTTAGCAAACGACTCGGGACGCCTATAGCGAGGAAAACGTTACTAGAACGTAGGTAACATAGACCCATGCTGGGGCAGGTACAGGTTATTGCAACAGCACAAATTTCTGTAACTCCTTCATTGTCCAAGTATTCATTTGAAAATTACGCGTGTGTTGCATCACTAATAATAATAAAAGATGAGGGGCTTGGCAACACCCTAATTCACTCATACACAATTTGTATAAAGAATGTATGTACATAAGTCGACGCGATTCTGCCTTTGTGTAACATACGCCGTCTTTAAACAAAACGGCCGTTCCGCAGTGAAATGTAATTTAATTAGGCAAAATATTCAAGAAATGCTCTGCATAATTGAAGGTCCTTTGTCTTTCAGATATTTTTAGGAAACAAAAATAGCGCGCCGTAATGAAAGCTGCGAGAGATTCTATTTTGGATGTGGGCTAATTGCAAAGCCCTTTCCACCTCCAAGAGGCAAATTAAATTAACTGGCGAAGGTTCACAGATCGTTAACAACCTTGATGAAAAAAGTATGGTTTTATAAACTTTTAATTTTAAGTAACTATACAACTCCCTAGGCTCAACGGCCGCGGGACGCACAAAGTAAGAGAAATATTTTTTTTGGAAAAGTACTTTCTACCCGATTGCGGCGAAGCCAAACTAAACGGCTGAACTGATTTTGATGAATGGTATGTCGTATGTCTCGCGACTGTTTTAACATGATTTCATATCGATACCCGTCAAGTCTGTTAAGTTTCGCCAGTTTATTTGATTTACCCCTTTATGAGAAAGACAAATAAGTACCTATGTAATTAAACAACTTTAGCAAACTCAACTTTGCAGATGGAATTAATTTTGCGACAAATGTAATAACCAAGACATTAATTATTATTGTGTGATAGACAGATGTATGAATTTTTTTGATAATGTGTAATAGTAAGTAACTAACAGTATAATGATCTACTTAATTGATACAATTTTACGTCTTTATCCACAAAAAAATTACCTAAAATCTAGGTTGTAGGCAGAAACGAAATTCTGTTATGTTTCACAATATTTAATCTGACTTATAATCCCTTAAAATAATTATATGTTTTGAATGACATAACAAGCATTACAGCACAGACACAAAAAGTACAAAACAAAGAGAAATATTATAATTAATAAAAAATAAATTATGTGTTTGTGAGTCCCGTGTCATAACAACAAAAAATAAAGAAAATAATCTTATTCTTAGCACGACTAAAGCAAATGGGTCGAAATAAAAGAAATTAATTTCAACAACATTTATTTATACATAGTTTTTATGAAATAAAATATTTCAGATGTTAGATCTAATATTATTTCGTAATATTTAAAACCAAAAACCAAAAGTTAGTAAAAGTCGAAGTAAAATATGCAGTGATAAATGAGGTTTAATGTGTTAGAGGAGACTGAAACCTTCCAGATGGTGCAATAATGGAAGGCACATAAAAAGCAAATTATTAAGGGTAATCATAAGCATGCTGAGAACTATAATGATCTAATATCTTACTGTGAGAAGCCTGTTCCTGCTCACGTCTCAATTCTTCTTGCTGTTTCTCGTATTCTTCTTCGTCGGCGAGCGTATCTGCAGGCTTTATTGTAGACGGTTCTTCAACCTAGAGAAAGAGAACTTGTTAATATGTGGTAGTTTTTTTCTGGACTATCCTTCTTATTTCTTTGGTGGGTCTAACAAAGGGATTTATTGGATAACAAAATCATAAGTCATTGAAATGAGAGCCTGAGAAATATATAGAAGTGCAAGTATTATTGTAACTCGATCCAGCTGTGATAAATAAATATTTATAATTTTTTTGTTTATTAAACTTTTCAACATATAAAATATATTTTTAAATATTTATTAACTATTAATATTACAATCGCCCATTCAAAAAAGTCGACCATTCACCGCTTCCTAGTGTTGAAATTGAATGAACAAGCGGCGCGCAAAAATCTCTAAAGCAATAAGTATCCGTTTACATATCAATACTCAATACGTTTATTGCATTCCACAATGTGAACTTAGGTGGTAGGTACATAAAGACATACATTCGTTTTGGAGCATTGTGGGCCCTGTCGGGCATCATAAACCATAGAGTGTACAACTTGAAAATTGAGTTACCTCAATGAAAGGTTTTCCTTTCGGAACAACAATGGCCTCCACTATGTCGTCCGGTTCCAGAAACTCTTCGTCATCAGGAACTTCATCCTCAGCGTCATCGTCATCTCCGACGTCGTCAGGAGCTAATTCACTCGAGATTTCTGAAAAAAATAAATAAACGAATTTAACGAAGCAGACACAATTGAACTAGTAAAAACGTTATTATTGCTTCGAAAGAAAGGCGCTTTCAATTTCAAATTGTTACGTGTAGGTTACTGTTAATAATTTCCAGCATGATGCAAGAAAAATAAATTTGCAAATAGCCAAAAAACAATAAACCTAAAAAAAATGTTATATCATTTTTGTTTTTATAGGTTTACCTTCACTCTTATCGTCTTCCTCCGCTTCGGCTGCTGGTAGTTCTTCGGATAACGCATCTTCATCGGAAACCTCCTTCTCTAGCCTCTCTACTTCAACTCCTAGATCTTCTACTTCTTCCTCATGATCCTCTTCTTCCTGTAATATTCTTTGATTGTAAACCTTACCTTTTCTAGTAATGAATCTATCACAAACTACAACAGTTATAACGTTGTCTACAAATCAAAGTATTGAATTAGAAATGTAGAACGAAAGCGAAAAACAATAGAAGGCGCTTTATCTCAATTCACTTTAATAACATTGTGTTTTATGAGTAAGTGTTGCTGTTAATTGTATTCCAGCCAATTAAACACTGAAACAGGATCCAAATAAAATCGCATCTTCTAAACACATACAAAAGTATACCGAATTTCGTTATAAAAAAAAAGTTAAGATTAAACAAAACTAAAGTAACAGTAATAAGCCATACTGTAGTCTAGCGATACATTTTTAATATTGTAAGTGGCAATCCAAGTAATTTGTTATTTGTTATTCCTAATAAGGGTCGCGACACACCTGCCGAACGTTCCGCGGCGGAACGTTCCGTCGCGTCATATTTGCTTGCATTTCTATGGACGTAACGTTCGGCTGATGTGTCATAGGTAACTTGAAAAACATTAGGAGCGTATTCAACCGAACCTTCCGCCGCGGAACGTTCGGCAGATGTGGCGCGACCCTAAGTAATAACATGTTAAAAACGCACTGCAACAATATTCTGCCGTACAAGTAAAATTTTGAAAAATAAGCTTATATTGTTAGTGCCAATCAACTCAAAATTGTTTATTGTTGCCAAGCATCACACTTTGCACCTCGTTTTCACGTGTTTCATTCTCATCCTGTTCATTTTCTTCACTATTGTCTTCATCACCTTCTACATCATCATTTTCAATACTGCCATTAGTTTTTTCGTATTGTTCCTCATCATCATCTTCTGCTGTGTCGTTTTCGTCTACCCTCTGTAGGTCGTCATTATCGTCATCATCATTTGCGTCATCTTTTTTTTCTTCACCACTTTCATCATACTTTCCATAAGCATGTTCTTCATTATCATCGTCCTGTTGAAAGTTTGAATCAATACAAGAATAGAGATCTAATTTCAAAGTTTCAAACCGTCATAAAAGCAAGTACTTAATGACTGAAAAAAAATCACACCTCATTTGATTTATCTAAATCTTGTTCTTCGCTGTTGTCATCATCTTGTTGATTGTGGTCACCAGCTTCATCATCATGTTGATCATCGTCAAGTTCATCCTCTTTGTGTTCGTTATCATCATGATCATCTACTTCATCGTCATCTTCTTCGCGGTCCTCATCTTCATCATCATCATCATGCTCATCATCTTCGTCGTCATCATCATCATGATCACCATTTTCGTCGTCATCATCATCATGATCACTATCTTCGTCGTCATCATCATCATGATCATCAACTTCGTGTTCATCATCTTCGTCATCATGATCTATTTCTGGACTATGATCATTATGATCGGCTTCATCATCCTAGGTCATAAGCTTAATATAAAACACTGCTGTATAGATGAAATTAATAACAGTTATGTTGCTTTTTTTCACCTGCCAGATCCACCAATAACAGTCAATAAATATTATAATACTTACAGAACTCTATGGACGTAGGTAAATTATATTTAAGATACCTTCAAAATCATGATCATAGCTTACACATTTTAGATAAGGAACTCGTAAAAAATATACCCAGCCAATATACCTATAAAAGTCATGTAGTCGACAAAATGCAAAATCTATTGTTCGCACAACAATGCAATTGCTATCAGTACAGTACAAGTTGTGCCATTAAAGATGAGACTTGACGCACCACATGGCTTGACTTGCACAGTAGACGATTTATGGGTCTCTTTAGCGGTATAAGGTCCCCGCCAGGGTGGCGCGGCGGCCGAAAAAGAGGCGGGAAGCGCGTTTAAGTCTCAAATTTAATGGCACAACTTGTACACAATGAGCAATCTGAAAACAAAGGTCCCCAGGTACTTTTAATGTTTCACTTTAGCCTTATCAATTGGAAACTTACATGGTGCTTTAGTTCTAAAGTATGTTCATCATGGTGGTCATCATCTGGGGCGTCTTCCAGCCAACCTTCTAGCACTCCTGAATACCGAGATTCCACTGAATTTGCTTCTACTGTAAAGTTATTATAGAACATAGCATTAATATTATATTTTGTTTAATACTACTAAATAGTGTAAATACAAAGAGAAGAATTCTCAATAAATATAGTATAATCATTGGAACTCCCAATTTATGATTTGATAAAATAAACTTGGCTATATTTTTTTCTATGTAATGTCTGAACATTGTTCTCAGTTCTAGAATTGTTTAGTAGGAATGTAAATGATTAATTTATACAGTTTGATAATACTAACATTCTGAAAGACCTCTGTTTTCCAGTATGATTAGTCCAATAAGAGTAACAAGTACTGCGAGTAATGAGAAGAATATGATCTTGGCACACCAATGTCCACCAGTTCCATGTTCATTATGAGAATGCATAAGCACGTCGCCTTCACCAAGCGCTGCAGCCGTGCCACGAGGCCCTTCTTCTACGCCTAACTCATCTGTAACGCAAATTAAAGGCCATTTAAATCTCATTGGTATGCATACCACATCTCATCACTTTATTGCTTAATTCTTACCTTTCTTCCTTTTCTTATCCTTACGTTTCCTTGGTTGCACGTCTCCTGACATGGTTCACAAAGACTGGCGCTCCCGAGGCGACAGAGATCCACTTTATTGTTTCATAACCCTGAGTAAACAATGAACATACAATGAACTTGCATTTATTAAATGACACGAGATAGACAATTATCCAAATGCGCAATTTTCATGAATAAAGAAATGTTTGGCGCACGATGAAATTTTAAAATAACCTACGTACAAAAGTATGTACCACCGCAGCTTTCTTCAATTTATTTTAGAATTTTAACCTAAAAATAACCGGCAAAGACAGCTGAGGAGGGAGACAGGGATAGATCAGATAGATGAGATCTGTCGTTTAGAAATTGTGTTGTGTTCAGTTATTATGAAATTGGATATTCCTTTGAACCCAATGTGATAATTAATAAATTGTATTAATAACAATTGTAAATAATCTTGTGGAGTAAAAAACTTTATCTGTAGCAGATTTTGTTACGCTGATGCGCTCATACATAAAAGATCTCATCAAAGTACAAACAGAAAGCTGAAAGACAAGTTATCCAGAACGGTAAAAAAATTAAAAAACATAATATATGTCATTTTTTTACTTGTGTGAATCAGTGCTGTTAGTTTAGCGCTTTCGGTGCTTAGATCTAGCGCTTTTTTGATGAACTTTGAACTTAGCGCGCGCTAAACCAGTTTAGCACCTAGCGGATAATCTAGCGCTTTTTTAAGATGACAACATTTATAGAGTGTTTTACCGACATGTTTTATATTTCAAAAATGTTTGACTTGAGTCTTTATTTTCTGACGGGGGGGAATCAGGGGCACGTGCCCCGGCTGCCAACGTTAGGGGGCGTCAAATTCAAGCGTGGCAGACAAGTGCACCGCAAATTTGCAATAAATGAGACGCGCAGCACTTATAATCTTTCTCTGCGGGTGGTGCACTGAGGTAATCACTGATTAGCGTAATATAGGTGTGGATATAGGTCGTCAAACGGCATGAGGCGCCTATACAAGGTGTTGTTTTGCATCCTCGTCTTTCAAATAAAATTACGAAAATCTGTTCAATAAAATACATACTTGTTTTTTTTTTGTAATTTAAGTTTGACAATAGTATTTCAGAATACACCACTGTCAAAGAACAGAATCGGCCCGTTGTGTATGCGGTAGACACGACACGACACACGCACGCACGATTAGAGGCGCGCCGCTATCAGCGGAAGTGTTAGTTTTGCATTACGTACAATTTATTTTATTTTAGATAAACGGGCAGTAAATAATGAAATTGTAAATCTTAGACCTTCTAGTAATAAAAACATGTAGGTATGTATGGTAATATAATTCTGTGCTTTCGCTCTTAGTGCGAAATGGGTATTTTGATCTGGCAGCACTTGTGAATGTTCCGGTGTCAACCAACTGTCAACAACTCAAGTTCAACAGTGTCAGTGTCAACACTGTCAAGTCAACTAATTCAACAATTGTAATTTGTATGCACCAAACCAAGTGCGAAAATGAGTGCACAAGTGCATTGTTGAATTTTATTCTGTCTTTTTTACATGCATAGAAATCGTATTAACTTAGCTCAGTTATCTTAATATCCAGCATTTTAAAAGTCCTGTGCTCTTTTATTTACAACAACAACAAGTAAATACCTACTGGCTACTACTAAGCAAGCAAGTACCTAGGTAGATCTGGCTGGCGGTTTAGGAGACTTTACTTACTTTCAGAAGTCAGACATTCGTAAACCTATGAGTCAAAATGAGTGAAGTTATAGTTTTGTATGATGGTTATTCGGTAATGACCGGAAAAGATCAGATGTCAGCAAATTGTAGTTGTACTCTACTAAAAGGACTCCACAATGTTGTAATAGACACAATGACTGCTTGGGATTCCCAGAAAATAATTAATGGTAAGTACATGGTTCAGAGGAAATGTCGGTCGGTGGGTCGCCTTAGGGGGTCAAATTGGTTTTAAGTTATTAATCTTTGTTTTCGTTTTTGTTACAGCATTAGATAGAAATAATGTAAGGCCAGAAGATGTAAACTATGTCATTTCCACTCATGGACATTCAGATCACATTGGTAATAATAACCTGTTCTTGATGGCTAAACACATTGTTGGCTTCAGTGTTTCATTTCAAGATGAATATCACATGCATCCTTTTGATAAAGGTAACATTTATTTACTCCGAATTCTAAAGTGCCACTTAACTTTAAGTTGTTCTCATAAGTCTTTGTGCCCTGCAATAAACCATAAACAGACAGAGACCAATACATTTATCAGCTACATAAAAGTGGTGCTTGTGTAATTGACCATTATTCTTCCATATATTTTAATTATAAAAACATGTTCATACTTACCTCAATTTCAGGTGAAGAACTTAGAATAGATGAGAATGTGAAAGTGATTCCCACACCAGGTCACACACTCTCCGATGTTACTGTACTTGTCACATCTAAACAGGCTACAACAGTGGCCATTGTTGGTAAGTATAAAGCGAAGATCACAGATCAGATTTTGATATGAAAGTTAAGAGCTTTTCCACACTGCCCTGATAGGCCTCTACCGTATTACTTCTATGGAACGGTATTTTTTTGTACCTTTTAGGATTTAAAAGGAGTAGATTATTATAACATTGATTAATGTTTCCAGGAGATCTTTTTGAAAGATTTGAAGATGTTCAAAATCCCAGCATTTGGTTGGAGGCAGGGAGTGAGGATCCAGTGCAGCAAATGAAGAACAGGTCAAAAGTAGCTGATTTAGCTAACTGGATTGTACCAGGACATGGCCCCAAGTTTCAAGTCACTGAACAAATTAGACAGACACTCAAGAAACAAATTGGCCCTGATACTCCTTCATAAATCAGTGAAGAACCCAACTCACAAGATTTGTAGCTTTTCTACATTTGTATTTAGGTATTAAATATATTAATCAATAAGTTCTAAATAAATTATGTTTTATTTTTACCATAATACACTACTTTGGTATTAAACATAATGCCAATGTCTGTAACTAGGAAATGTGTATACTTCAAGATATACGAGCACTACCCATATACCTTCACTCTCACACTACTTCCAAAACCATTACATATGTTCTTATAAATTATTCGTTCTCACGCACGCACCCTTGCAACAGTTGTAATACCAAATAATAAGTACCTACATTTACGGCGCACCCTAGATATTTCAAACATTGTTATTTTTACGATTTTATTTTACGTTTTCAAATTGTTTAATACTCAAGGGCTCGACGAGACAGGCTCGACCTAGTGTGGAGTCCACAACTTAAAATATTAAAACAATGTTTCCTTTCTAGCAGTAATTTTAGGAGTATACTTAGTTCATTTGTATTAGTTTTAAGGAAATGTAAAACTACTTTATTTGGTTAATAAATGATTTATTATTATTTAATATTCAGGTTTTATGTAGGAAAAATATGTATAACTAGAGGAGATTGTGGTGCTTCTTGGGGAGGCTGTACCCAGCAGTTAATATGGGGAAGAGTTGATTGATACATTTAGGAATAAGTAACAAATGCAAATCAAGTTTTAAAGTCAGATTTAATACACATAAAGAAATTCAATTTGCCAAGTTTTTAAAACGAAGCAGATTTATTTTACACAAAACAATGAGGACACTTTAACATTCAGTATAAAATTTTGAAAAATACGGAATTCTTCAATCCTGACCTTTTAATCCTGACAATCTGAGATCAAATTAATTTAATCAGTAAAATACTATGTAATATATAAATATGATGATATAGAGTCGACTAATATATATGAGGACATTAAAAAAAAAACCTATTATCCAACATGAAATGCAAAAAAGTAACAATTTACATGATGAAAACAGAAGTTCCTCTTCACTATCGAAATATTTAATTTTAGAAAATAATGATCTGGTTTTAGAAACCTTTCTACGTGTAAGTAATATAATAATTTAATTTCGTCAGGAGTCCGTACATACGGACGCATACAAAAAAAAAAAAAAAATCAAAAGTAACGCAAATAGATTAACTACCCTTTCCCAGCAACTTAAATAAACTGCCCATTTGATGGTGAACAAAAAGATCTTAATCAAATTGTTTTAAACAAGCACGACATTAATTTTACAATATTCAGTAAGTAGGTACATAATAGTAGACTAGATTGTTTAACATGAAAGTGTATTATTAGATGACTTCGTAAAAGAAGCGATATTCTATCACTTATAAAAACGTAAGGGAAGCTAGTGTCGCGCTTTTACGAATAGAATACGAAATTTTGGTGAACTAACATAAAGCTATTGCTACATTTAAGGAACAGAGTGCTAAAAAGACCACGCGACTAATTCAGTACAAAAAAAAAACGTCAAATAGAACATATTTTTTCTCTTTCTAGTATGTATGAAATAATGTTGCTAAAAATAGAAAATAAATTGCATTACTTAAGGGAGTGCTTTGTATACGACTCCCGACCCTAAAACTTAATAATTATTGGCATTGCAGCTATGGATTCGTAATTCATGTTTATGATCAGATCTTACATTGACGTCTCATAATTATTATCACATTAAAATACAAATTCATTTTAAACCCCGATAGTGAATTCGTGTACTAACATTACGATTTAAGCACACACTGGCATATCAACATTAATTTACTAACACTTTAACTGTTTATATTTAGAAGATATGGCGTAGAATATTTTGTATCCTATGGTTTACGTATAGAATTAGTGCCTGCATTTATAGAAAGTGTTATAAACAGTTAAAATCTCATTATTTGCGCAGAAAAATTACATTAAAATGATTAATATTTATAAAAAAATTGTGGCACTCAATTATTCAATTTCGTTATTTATAATCAACGTAGGTTATAGGTACAAGTATTTAGATGTTGCTACCAGTGATACCTTCCACTGAAATCCTTGTGTCCACCAGTCCTGGCCATAATTGCTGCGTGCAATAATTAAAAAGGAATTTCCTATTAATCATAATTTTTTCTATGCTATTAGAGCAAATTTCATATCACAGCCGTGGATCACTAATGCTACAAAGCTCAAACATGCCCATATCCATTCCGAACGTTAATCGATAGCTGCAACCAAAAAAAAGAAATTTATGAAATATTTATAAACAAATACGTATACATAATAATGTAACATATATTATTATGTAAAATAAATAGAAGTAATAAGTTAAAACTAAAATAATGGCGAGAAAGTATACCAATAAGAGAATGTTTTTTATTATTAATGGAATAAAACAAATAGAATCATAAAAATATATTGACAATCTCATTTTCTTTTATATTATGCAACACTTCATTGATTTCGACATGCCAATCAAAATTGGAAGCTTAAAATGTGAAGCCTGACGATAATAACAGCTTACAGTCACAAAGTTACAACGTAAAGTTTACATTATGAAGTTTACCTGTGGGTCAATGCTCGTGGGAATAGGGTGTTGCTGCTCATCAATGCATAGGTCTGAATCAGAGTCAGTTCTACGCAGCGAGTTATCCTGCGAACACAGAGAGTACTGTTTAAGTTAGTTCAATAATTAGATACGTGTTTTTGTCATTTTGTATTTGTGGGGGGGGGGCACCCGATCCAGCCTGTACCTTGCTGGCCTTCTTATGCAACGCCCTAATCTGAAGTCCTTACCCCACAGGGTACCCAGGAGCACTTACCCTTAGCGTGTAGTCGCTTAGTTTATAACTGGTCTGCCCTATAACTGCTAGCTATTTCGGTCCACTGCTAAAGTGAACGTTGGAGTTAAGATCAAATGAGAACGAGCATAAAATTTATTACTAAATCATGACTGAAAACATATTTGAACTTTTTGTCATCGGTACGCTAAGAAGAAGATGGGACAAGACATCTCAATTATTAGAGTACCTAGTTATAAAAGTTCGTATGATAACAACTTAAAACTGCACTTACCCCCTGCGTATACTGATGAGTAGTGGTAAGTACCCTCGCCAAAGGTCTCATGAAGCCTGGCAGGGTTTCAGTCAGCGGAGGGCGCGCGTGGGTAAGCAGTGGTTTCAGCAGTTTAGAGTCAACGGCGCCCCACAGCCGCGCGAGACGAGCCTTCTGGCCCGTAGCACCATCACCGTGGTCGCGTGGCGTATCCTGACGTTGCAGATGCGACAAATCGATATAATTTCAAATACACAAGTAGGTATAATATGGAAAATTTAATATGTATATCACGTAAACATATACATAAAGGCCTATAAGAAGTTTCAATGATAAATAATGATAATACATATAAATGTAGTTTATTGTCATCATAGTATACCAGAAGAAAGGATAATTCAATATAAATGGAATAAAATTATAACACTAAAATCATTGTTAGAAAAGAACAAAACAGATAATATTCAATCGCAATTAATATAGTTCAGGAATTTATTGTAAGTAAGTACCAATGATAATTTACAGGTTGGCATCAAAAGTTTTTGATGTTAATTTGGTTACTTATTTATTTGTTTTTAGTAAGTAGCAGCAAATTGCAGACAAATAAACTAACACGTTTTGATACCGTCTGTGAAATTAAAGACACACTATTGAACTGTACATGTTTTATATTATAAATATAGTGGCACTTGCATATGTGGGTTTTTAAATCATGAAACAATGTGAACTATTTTAACCAAACATCTCATATAATTATTACTATAAAAGAAACTTGTGAGTGTCTATTTGACTAAAACATTATACATGCGAAGGGTGTACAATGCGAAGTACCTAGTTTTCTCATCCATCCAAGAACCACTATAGTTATTATATTATTTATATTAATTTATTAACATTCACCAAATACATGCATGGATGTGTTGTTATTTGCATAATGCTGTATTTCATGCATGTGAGTGGTAAACAATTCCATATAAATAGAAATATAATAAAAAAATATTAACATACTTCGATACCGTCTAGTTCCCAAGGCATAATCACTTCCTTCGCTCCATTAGCCCATTTAACTACCATGCGGCCTCTCTAGATATTAAAAGAAACCAAACAAAGCAATAAAGTAAAAGTTTTCATGCACGACACAACACTACATTTATATTTTTTTTTACTGCTTTTATTTTCCTTTTTCCTCATTCAGAGGCGTGAAAATTCAAGAATATAGCAATAGTGATAGTAATTATAGAAATATTAATTGAAAATTAATGTCAAAAAATCTTATCAGCCATGGTGCAATTGCAAACTGTCCCTGAAACCATGTTTGTAACTAAGAAAGTTAAAAGAGATGTTATTTGTTAAAAGTATGGAAATGTGCTGACAATCCCTATAAGAATATAAGGTGTAAAAACGTAATGTGATACATAAAACTTCCGTTTGGTTAGTATGTATGTATTGGTAAGACTCGTGCAGAATTTTAAATGCGTGCATGTATTGATTAGTCTTACTGTTGCCCTGTCACAACTGGCTGGTTGCGTTGAGTCCAAGTTACGTAGGCCGAAACCTATGTCAGCGGGCTGAATAACAAAACAGTTTTAGTTACGTGTTAATGAAATTCTAAGGCCAGAACTATAGCCCTTCATATGACGATTTATGTAAGGAGGATATTCTATGAAAATACCTAACTGTATAAAACATTTCTTACAATTTTGTTTGGCGTTAGTTATTTATTTGATAAATGAAAAGTGGTGATCAGTTTAGAACGTAGGATGCAGTTTAGTGCTTTCAAAGTTATCCTCCATTGTATAACATATAGATAGGTACACAAAAATAACATTGATATAGTGTAATATTCATCTAATGGTATGATATGAATGAATCCCTGTAACTTAAAAGTAATAAAAACTGTAAATCTTCTCCAAAGACATTTCTCAAGCTCAACTGAATAAACTTTTTAAAGTGACATAGCTAAGCAAGTTATAGTATTTGAAGAAGATTTCGAATCACCGCTTCTCAAACTGTAGAGCTCACAACACTTGCTTAGAAAAAAGGTCATGTTAGTAAAGCCAGATGTTGGTAAACTCGTAAGGTTATTTAACACAAACTCTTTACCGAGGGTAAATGCTGCACAACTTCGAAAGATTGAGAAACGACTGCAAGATGATTGAAAGCGTGATGTATGAACATCCAAAGCTCAAGTAAAGTGCAAACATAGCGCTATGAATACGTACCGGTCCAGCTGAGTCCGTGGCCTGGTACAGCTGCCACAATAATGTCTTATTAATCACATGCTTGCCCGTACCACACGCTTCTAACGTGCCTTATGTTCAATACGAGCCAATGATACGTGCGCGTCTGCGACTGCCCTACAGTGCTCCGATGACCTTTAGTATGTACTTTATACAAAATATTACTTAGGTACTGATAGCACCTAACTAGATACAGTTAAGAGAAATTAGTTTTTGTGCATTTGTGCTGAATTTACATAAGTGATGTGGGCTATTCTTTTTTTATAACAACATTCAGTCATGTGTTTAGCCAAATATGTAGGTACTTAAAGAAATCCTATATTTTATTGAAATAAAAAAAAGTGAGATTTGGTAATATTTTGTATAAACTTATCATGCCTGATAAACTGTTTAAAAAAGCGTTGTTCTTATCAAAATCTTAAAATGTGACCTCAGTTGTCTTAGGTACTTAATATTAGAATAATTAAATTTTCTCATATATTATATTGAAAATAGTAGTAGGGAAGTAAAAGATTGTTATAACAGAAAAATAAGGCACACAGAAAGCAGCGGTTGAAAATAAAGGAAATACAAGGGAAAGCAACAAATAAATTATAGTACTCTACGATTTTTGTTAATAAGCTGTAGACGTAGGTACTCATTTTAACTAGAAACACGAGAATGTTTACTGTTAAACCCTTTGCCTGCTGCGCTACATCTCGAAAAAGAAAATGTTTTAACAAAATAGAAGTGAAAACATATTAGCAGGGCGTTAAAGGGTTAACAAATAGAAATGAATGTATATGAACGAAATGCATACTAAGAAAACTGTTTTGCCGATCGATAGTGTGAATGAATTTGTCTACTTCTAGTAGAAAAAAGTGTAATTTCACTACTTTACAAAGTGTTTCACAGTTTTTTATGCAACCCAAAAGTTAATTCACAGTATTTACAGGGTGATAAAAACTTACGCTTCTGACATCCCGATATGGTAGAGCGTCATTTTCGTCGTTGCCTGATGATTCTCTGCAAATGATTAGATATCGTTCAGTTTATTGTCTGAAAACTAACAGATTTGTAAAGATACCAAGTTAAAAAAACCATGTTCAGTACATTTTCTTCAAGGCTAGGCAGTTTGATCTGCACTAGTTGAGTAATCCTAACTAATATTATAAATGCGAAAGTGAGTTTCTTCGTTACACTTCACGCTAAACCGGCTGAACGAATTTGGATGAAATTTGGCACAGGGGGTAGACATTGACCAGGAGAAGGACATAGGCTACTTTTCAACAACAAACAATAGCTAGTAAGACTATAAAGAATCCTGTAAAGGCCTGCTTCAAGCAGATAGAAAATTGTCACTATTTGTATTAATTTAAAAAAATCCTGCCGAGTGCAGGCTCGCACACGAAGGGTTCCGAACCATCGTACAATATTTAGAAGAAAAAAAAAACACGTTTCTTGTGTGGCTCTTTAAGTTTTAACTTTATTTGTATTACTTGTTATAGCGGCAATACATCATAAATTCATAATACACAATCTGTGAAAATGTCAACTTTTTACCTATTACGGCTCATGAGATACAGCCCGCTGACAGACAGACAGACGGACGGACAGCGGAGCCTTAGTAATAGGGTTCCATTTGGCACCCTTCGGGTACGAAATCGTATAAATAATCCAATAATTAGGTACACGTTAGCACGCACGTCAAAGTCACAAACACTTTACCATTGAATTGCATAGCGGGCTTGCGTCCGCAACTCCACGTCCAAGAGCGTATTTTGAGTACGGCAATTTACCAAATTACTTTTTAGAATTTCTTTGAGAATTTTTACCAATATCATCTATAGTGTTATTGGTAAAAATGGGCATGTGCCGACTAATATTTTTTTATACATACCCAGTAGGTATACGTAGATAGGCGAGCGCATGCGTGGCGGCTCCGCCTTGTAGTACCACAGTGGCTATCACGATCAACGAAGTAGTGGTCAACATGGCCTGTCGGGCTTCCGACACTGTGTTCCGAATGGCTAGGGCAAATGACATTGCCCCTCGAAGACCTAGAAGTGAAATGTTTTCATAGATAAAGGGAACAGAGTTTTTCGGTTAAAACTTATTTAGTTAAGTACTTATTTCTGAGAATGCTGGTAAAACTGTAAGTGGCGACTGTGTAAGTCAGAGGCCTAGTTATAGTAAGATATATTATATACAAAAGCTGTTGGTAACCTTTTTAAATAAATAAGTATGAGCTACTTCGACATTTCGTTCAAAACCTTCGATTTCTGAAAGTTTATCGAATGTAATTGGTTCTCAATTACAATTTGAAACAGATACCTATACCACGAAATTAAGTGTTAGTGAACTGCCTGATTGTTTTAACTTGGCACTGAAATTTTTACCATGTCTACAAATACAAGCAAACAGCACTTTGTGACCATTGACATAAGGTTTAAATTACAATACCTGAGAAGAACAGCATGTGTTGGAAATTCATTGGTATCGGTGGTTTTCGTCCGAGATTGAGTAGGAACGACAGTGGGTATATGTTGATGGCGCGCCCGAGGACTGAAGTTACCTGTATATGGCTTAGGAATATTATCATAGTTTTGATGTCCACAAATAAAAGAAAAAAATAATTATTTGGTTCTTTGTATATCTTTGTATTAGTATTTATTCTTGTATTTTATATACTTAGTTATTTCCGAGCTATCTGTCCCGTATGTTGCACCTGCCATGTTTTTCATACTTTTTATCCCGATATTGCCACGGGATCGAGACTTGTGCGGGTGAAACCGCGGGGCGCAGTTAGTAAATAAATAAATAAAAGATTTGCTCTCTTTAGTAATAAAAATTGTTGTAATGTTTATGAAAATTCCACGACACTATTGGCTCTTGTACAATGGAATGCGAGTTGGATTACAGAACGAGACAAATATTTATCCAGACCACTACAGATAGCTGATGCCTGATGTAATACACACAAGCAGCATGATTATATCTATCTATCTATGTTCTAGGTGTTTTTGCAATAGGGATGATGCCTGTTATAGAAAAAGAAATTCTATTTAGTCCGTCAGTAATTTTTTTTTTTTTATAGACAATCATAAATTCTTTTGATTACGTAAAAGAAATAAAAAATGTGTGTCCAATATTTTTTTATGATCAACCGGACAGACCAAAAACATTTTTTTTGTCGTCATCCCTATTTCGCTTATCGAAGAAATTGAGGTGTTTACAAAAACATGCACGTTTTCATGGAAGTATAAACAAATTCACTGACGAATAAATAACAAGTGGCTGGCAGCCTAAGCTGGTAGTTACAAATTTTATAGCCCCTCTTTAAATTAGATTAAAAATAGACTTAGCTCCAGAGCTAGGTCGTACTACATAGTTATGATGATGACGCGTATTATCGAATTGACGGACAGTTTATTTTATGCCCGATTTTTTCTCGCGAGTGAGCACTAAGGAATTTACTGATATTCTATAGCTTGTGTGGTTTAAGTCTCTCATAAACCTGCACCCTAATTGCGTAACACATTTTCAATCACAATCTGAATGATTTTGAAGGAATTTTAAACATTGCTTTATTTATGTTCGAAAAATTTGTCTGCTTAACAACGTAAATAATGCAATGAATGTTGTTGAACTGTCAAAATGAAAGCTATTGCGACTTTAAGTTTTGTTACGCAACTATCTTGCAGTTATATTTATCGTAAAACGGTTTTTACTTTTGGTTTTACCTAAACCACATCGCAATTGGTTCAGGTAAAACCAAATACATAACAGTATTTTTCCTTAGCAATCTTTTCCCCCTAACAATATGAGAGTTAGTTGATAAATATAGATAATTTTCTTCTTACACGTCAGGTAGCAACATCTTCTAACATAATTTAAACGATTCAGGTCCCTGATTTAGTATACATGTACCTAAGTATCTCTACTCGTTTGTTAGTCAATCCGCTCAGATATCGAATGTTTTAATACCCTTAACACATTGTAATTCACAATAGTCGTATCTATTGTTATCTTGTAATTTTTATTGATGTTGAATCGAAATAGATACCAACTAATCTTAGTTACAGACAGATTTGTAGATTACCTATAAGATTAGGTTTGAATAAAATAAGTCTTTAATCTCGATGCGAAAGTAGACAATATTTGCATATGTCGCAGGCATATTGTATGATTCGTCATTTTACAAACGGCGCCGTCCGTTTACAAACGCTTGCGGTTTTGCAAAATGCCTAAGGCAAATTGGCAACTCGTTCAATTGTTATAATTTCGACATTCATTGTTATTGTAGGGTGACCATCACAAAAACTCAGCTTGGACAAATCAGATATTATATGAGCAATCAGGTACCTACCTATGAAGTCTTAAGTAAGAGTAAATTATAATATGTGCTTAATAATTTAGAGGTATGAGGAACAGGGTGTAAAGTTCCCTCATCCACCATAGAAAAGGGAGGATCCTCCGACCAGGCGGGTGTTGTGTCTGGCGGGCCACTGTCCGAAAGTTGATGTGGGATATTCTTATATAGGTGACTGGTAATTAGTGACCGATACTTAAACACGTGACTTTACTCATCATTATGAACAACTTTTACTATGGGACCAAACCTGGAATTGTTCATAATGATGAGTAAAGTCGCGTGTTTAAGTTTCGGTCACTAATTACCAGTCACCCAATATATGTCGTTCGCGCGGTAAACTCTAATTGTGCAATGCAAGATTTGTGTGACGTCATGTCTTTGATGCGTCGTTCGTATGTGGCTGTACAACCGCTACAGGTACTTGTAAATTATTTAAGTAACAAAAACACTCTCATCTCATCATCTCAACTTTTTCTTTTAATATTTATTTTTTTCATACTTTTTGTACCAATATTATTCCGCATTAGTCCTCCGAGCACTAGATTCCATGGACACCTGAGGGTTTTTTTATGTGCCGGATAACTTCAAAAACTTTGCCATTTGTCCACGGTATTTTTACTGTTCCCGTTTGTGAATCGTAAAATTTTCTTAATAAATGTCTTTAAAATATGTATAAGTTATTTGTGGAAAGTCTTTTGCTCACGTAGAATTTGCACTGTTTTAAATATTATTCACTGTCACTAAAACACTACTCAACGCCATTTTTCTTGTTTTGATTAGCAGCGACACGCGTGGTAAAGAATAGGACTAAATTCTTTAATTTGCCGCGGAATTTTGTAAACGGCGTTTGAATTGTCCATCAAATGTTGCGGCATATTTTATAGTGACTAGGCAATTTACATTTTGCAAAACCGCAAGCGTTTGTAAACGGAAGGCGCCGTTTGTAAAATGACGAATCATACAATTTGCCTGCGACACATACGCAACAACTTTGTCTTTCTGTGTGCTTATATCAGTTGTCTGTTTTATGTGCTTTTTAGTTTCAATTCATACTAAGATATTTTTTCAGGCTAACATGACTTTTAGTCACGAATCTCAAGTCTGGGTTTCTACTGAGCTATTCTTGATGGAAAAATCAAATAACACTATTATTATTAAACCTGGGAATCGAAACCAAACACTAAAGTCGAGACAGTTTCTCAACCTAGGTTTCTATGCAAACGAGCGGAGTCGTGAGCACAGCTAGACTAAGATAAAACGCTACGAAGTTATTTTGGAACTAACGTCGCCATCTTGTTTTGTCAATACAACAGCTTCACTGCAGTCATGCGCAAGCGTTGCACCTCTGTCCTAACGCGCATGCGTGCTAGTACCAACAGCATCCTGAGTGTTTTGTCGGACCGGTGAGATTCTCCTATGCTTGAGCGCTGGATATGACTGCACGCAGTCAAGTAAACACGCGCGAGTATCGGAATTTCCGATTGTGTTGTTTTGTTTGTATTTCGTTTTTGTGTCTTGTCATTACTAACATTCGTTTCTTATAAGAATTTCTGTGTTACAACTATATGGATGTATTTTAAAATCCGAAATAAATTAATATAATAGGTAATAATACATGATAGCGATATTCTTGTAACACTTTAAGTTTCAAAAGGATACAAATCCAGCGAAGATAAACCAAGGATCGAAGTGATGCTTAGGGAAGGTGAACATAGACACGCCGATGTATGTGAAGATAAAGTTCTCTGCCAAGAAATTGAGCAGCTCGAACAGTTGCTTGGTGCGGTTGCGCGAGTCCGACGAGAGGTTGTTGTACGTGTAGTGAGCCTGGCATATGCCGCAGAATAGGACCGCCACCACACCTGGAGAAAGATTAACATTATTATTTATTATAATATTAAGGTAGATAAAAAGAAAAGCTCGACTCGCTTGCACCACAAAGTATTATACAGGGTTATTTTAAACTGGCTAGCTAAACCCCGCAGACGCAATGGATATGGTTTCTCCTCTTATTCAGAGCACCTGCCATCTTATCTCTTCACCACCCTTGGTTGACTGGTAGAGAATGCCTAAGGCATTAAGTCCGCCTTTGTACCTCAATGTGTGCGAGAAGTTTAAATAAATAAATATCGACATTTAAACACGATCTTTTTTTTTTCTGGTTGCTTATCAACCGCTTTTATTATTTTCAAGTAACGTATGAGTTGAGAAAAACAGTTTTTATTTTACTGTTTTTGTTTTTATCCTGATACTTCAAGCGACTAAAACCATAGCGGTCGATGCCACCACGAAATCATCAAATTAATTATTTTTTTGTTTCATCATGTTTAGACATCGATACCCATCGCGTCTGCGGAGTTTAGCTAGCCAATTTAAAGTAACCCTATAAGCATTTACCGCTAAACATATTTAAAACATCGTTCCGTTTCTGTCAATCTTTTAAAGATGACACAGTCAGAATGATGTTTTAAATTCGTTTAGCGTTAAACGTACAATTTAGTGGGTCATGGTGCAAGTGGGCATAGTTAAATTCATGCTGTGATTCCGTTTAAGTAAAAAATTCGGCTCTATAAAAGTTAGATACTATGGTTCTCCCGAAATAACTATCCTTTCAGAGAATACAAACAACCAAATATCGATAGTTACGTTTTCAATGAGAAGTGGATAAATATTTATCCACTTCTCATTGAAACACACTTCTCATTGAGACATACCTAGTACCTACAACATAATATAATAATATGTTAACAAAACGACCTATAGGTATGTCTTTAGTTCGATTGTTTGAGAGGATAGTTATTTCCCGGGAAACGATTACTCGTAAATGTTTATCTCTAAAATATCTTTGATCATAAACTTTCTAAGCATAGTTCATAAAACCTACAACAACGGTATACTTTAATTATTGTGGTGAGCGCAGCGTTTTCTATTTTACCGCAGGATGGAAAGAAATACTTTAGTAACGATAACATCATTATCACAAACCGAACTAGGTTAGTCCGCAATTTGTATTCCAGCTGAGTACTTGACTTTTTTATTTTGTAAGTGAAAACAAACTTGACTGCCTAACGAACCGATAAGGTGCGACAAAAGATTTCTTCCACCGTTATGCTCTTTTCCGTTAACTTTGGCTTGACCTCATAAATAACAATGTTGGTTTTGTTCATTAATTCAATTTTTAATTATGAAGGATTACGGTGCAAACTTCAGTTTTGTTATGGCCCGCTATTTTACCTGTTCATTCAATCAAGCGAAACAGCGACCTAAGCCGCAATGCAATTTAGATATCCTGTTTCATTTCCTTATATTGGCAACTGGACTAAATAATGCAGGCCAGAATACATAAATGATTATAGCCAGAACATACATACGTACATATATTCTGGCCACATGGCAAGAATATAAATATGTATGTATTTGATACATTTAGGGCTGACTTCACCAATGAAACTGAACGCGATCAGCATTTCTAAAACGCGTTCAAGAGCTGTCAGTGTCAAAATTGATATGGAATATTGTATTACTGACTGACAGCTCTAGAACGCGTTTAGATGTGCTGAACGCGTTCCATTTCATTGATGAAATCCGCACTTACTTGAATTCTGGACTATAATATTAAGAATCCTATAACGAGAAAATTAAAACAAAATATGAAGACTGGCTCGCCGCAATGCTTTTATCAATTAATGTTATTCAATAGAGGCACGAGGAAGCGACTTTATTCACACGTTTTCTAAACAACATGCCATTGGACACGACGGGTTGGCGACAATGCTTTCTATGACCGAGCAGTAGATTCACACCGGCACTCGTGTATCGAGTCACAAAACCGCCCTCCTCCTCAAGAGGAGTTCACCGTCTCGAATAAAATTATGTGTGAGAATCACAGCGCGACAGACGTTGTTAAACAAAATTGAAGTGAAAAGTTTTCCAACACATATCCCCATAAAAAACCCCATTGTTGTAAATAGTAGATATCGAGGGACGTAACGGGTGTAAAAAGACGGTTAACGAAGCCGGGAGTCACTTATAGCCCCGTCATTGTGGTTTTATCTTGTACTGGACCTAACAGTAACTTTCTGGTTACGGAGATACTGAAGGTCGACGTAATTTTATTTTCACGTTAACTAATTTTAAATGATAACTAAAGGGGTTTGAAGATTTTGGCCCTAAAATCAGCCACCATTTTGTTTTTTTTACAAAATCGAGGTGCACAATAAATGTCATATATTTGGATAGGGGACACTTATACAAACAAAACTTCAAAAAACATAACATCATAAAGCGTCACGTTTCTGAGATATTCAAAGATAAAAATAACAATTTTTATAACGAATTTATTTATTTATGTTGTAGTTACTTCATGTTGTTTAAGTTATTTACACATGAATTAATTGACTACACCAAGTGGATAAAACATAAGATTTTTTAATCATATTCGGTATAAATAATATCATCCAAGAAGGCAGCGGGAGGCTGACCAGGATTATCTTGGTGTCGCGCCCATGCCATGCACCATACAATACATATACCATATAACACACGTCCTCATTCGGCGGAGGGTATACATACATTTTTGTCTCTTTCGCTCTTAACTAAAATATTACCTATACATGATGCAACTATGTTTTCATAGTGCAATATACTTACCTGAAGGGAAAATAACAAAAAAATCCTTGTTTCAGGGTTCAATTTTTGACTTATATTTCGATGAATAACTCCGAAACCTGACGCTTTAGGATATTATGTCATATGACATTTTTTGTTTGTATAAGTGTCCTCTATCTAAATATATAACTTAGATTTTTTCCGCGATTCTGAAAAAAAATCAAAATGGCGGCATCATGTTAGGGCCACCCTCCATACAAAAATCTTCAAACCCCTTTAAATAACCCCACAACTCCAGTACTTACCCTTTGCAAGCACATTGTTTTGCGTGCGAAACATTGTGCACTGTCGCATGTCGTAAACAGCGATATTTTCCACCAAGAGTTGTTTCCGACCAATTTCCGACCAATAATTTTGAGCGATGTACAGAATGCGTAGTTAACTTTTTACACCCTGTATTCTGTCAAAGCGTCTTCAATAAACTTCTACATTACCTACCTGTCAACTCGCAGACTTCAGCGATAAGGAAGGCCGCATACGACATGAGTACGAAGAGTGCAGACTCGAGCAGCGGCCACTCACGCACGTGAGTGAACTTCGTCATGTACACATTGGTTAAGGAGTCATTGCGTTTATCTATAAACGTTATTACCCAAGTAGCACTGGGGGTTCTTTATCGGTTGACTAATGGTACACATTTATTCTTTAAGCTCTCTAAGTAGGCTGTATGAGAGCTCTATAGCACGCTATACAGCCCTTATACCACCGGTTTGGGCACAAATTATTCAGCCTTAAGTTCACAAAAGGTACACAGTAGCTGAATAGCAGCACTTTAACGGCAGTTTAAGAGAGAACAAGTGGTCTTATAGCTGATCAACGGCACTATATATGATTCCGTGTGGTTCTTCCCACAGACAAGAGAGTTATAAGAAGTAACGAGTGAACAATTATACAGCCTCTATCTCGTATTAAGCTCACAAGTGTACCCTACAAACTATTAGTGGCCGCTTTTTCTCCAAATTATCACTTGAGTACCACATTTTGTAATAAATATTTAGGAATGACGTATTTCGCTCGGGAGTGTCTAATCTAAACAGCCATTTTTATTGTGATATAATTATTACTGGTAATATTCTGTGTTTATTTTATTCTATTGTGTTAAAATTATGGGTAATGTAAATTTATTGTAAAGTATACACATATTTAGAGTTAAAATTTTCACACGCCTCAGAAATAATGCCGTTCTATCAAACCAAATCTTTCTTAATAAGCAGAGACGAACCATGAAATTTTTGATATTTGTGTTTTTATAGCATTACAATCAGTCTGTGATTTTGTATTTGAAAATTAACCACAAAATTAATCACGAAAACTCCGTAGTATGTGATAAAGTCATGATTAATTTAGAAATATTATAGGTTATGTTTGAAAAAAATGGTGGACATTGTCTCCAGCTACAGTGAACCATTGTAACTCCAGATTAAAGTTGTCACCTCTTTAAAGTCTCACATGTGTACCATTATAGTGTCGTGAACTATAGAAAGGTTCACATTGTGTACCATTATAATGCCAGTTTCTGTACAACGTATGCTCGTTAGGCTTATGTTCAGCTCTGGGCTGGTATGCAGTTTTTCAATAGTTCACGTGAATACCCTTTTAGATATTTTAGCACACTAAATTTTAGAGATCCGCATAGAACATTTGAATTTTGTTTGAATACCTACTACGAGTTAGTTAGTACGAAGTCTTCGATAGTAAATGCAGTAGGTGGTATGATTGAAGTAATACGTTAATTTTAATAGACGAGATGGTATTGTTATTTATTAAAATAGTCGTTTTAATAAAATTTATTATGTTGATGTTTTGGAGAATTGTTGTCATTTAATTTTGAAATGTTTTTAATGAGACAAATTTTCGGTTAATTTTATTTTGAAAATTAAAATTTATTAGATTTAAGAATAATAATATACATTAAGTGCCATGATGTTGAGTACTTATCTACCTGTATAAAACTGACAAGACTGATTTGAAATTATTGTAATAAGTGTATTTCTTACTATGAAGATCTTTTTGAAACAGATGGCTATATAAAAGTTTATTCAGACGCCTAATTATATGTTTTTTTTTTATATTAAAGTTCAAAGTATTGTTATTATATTTTAAATCCTCGCTATTTTTAAGATTTTTGAACTGTTTCAAAAAGATTCTAAAGAATACAAGATGTACCTAAGCGACTGAAAGTTTACGTTTTATTATGTGATTTAAAAATAAAAATTGTCAAACATTTGTAAAGTTGTATTATTATTTTAATGTATGTAATAAAGGTATATCCGCTTGGCTGTCAGTAATGAGACAATACAATTTTAATTGTTATCGAGCTGCATCAGTCTTTCGGACATTTGGCCTCCTACGAAGTATTGAAATTCCTTATATTCAACGCACACTAATTTACACTTTATATCCTTGGGTTCTAAAACAATCAAGTTATAGTCACAATTATGCTGACTTCTAGACTTGTATATGGCAAGATGAGACGATTTTATTGGATATGTAAAAACATCTTCTGTGTTATTTTTATTCTAATACCTGTCATTGAAATCGTCCGTCATTAATTATGTTTGGACTCACGCTTAAAATCGTATTACTGGTCTCAGCTTCAGGCACTTTTTCCTCTATATTATGTACGGAACCGTCATTAATAAAGTTTGAAAACCACATTTACATAGTTATTCAGCTCAGAGGATAACAATGTGGTACTCGTGATTAAATAAACAGCTGTCAGTATTACTAGATATCAATAGTGGTGCTCATAATATACTTTACACGTACATGTGAACTCATTAAACGCTCTTTTACAGAATAATATAGAGGCTGATTAATATATCACAAACTAGACCCGCTTACAGCTACAAGCTGAATAACGGTCCACAAAAGGTTGTACATAACAGTTTTTGGCTGCAATAATGTTCACATTTGTTGTATAAAAATGCCAGCAATATAACACCGTACATGTAGACCTTTAAATAGCCTGTGCCGTATTTTTCCCCTCTTAAAATGCTATAAATCAGCTTTTAAAATAAAAGCTGGCTAGAAGATTAATGTTATCCTAATATAACACCAACAGTTACTTAATAGGCGAATTTAGCACTTCTATGCATGCCATAAACAGGTATAGGTGAATTTGTTCACTCTGATACAGCCAATGAACCATGTGTGGCCAATTTTATTACTTACAGATCACCAGTGAACTGAATGTGAACTACTAAAGAGAACAAAATGCTACTTGGGTAGGGCCAGTACACACAGATACATGAAGGCACACGGCTTTGGGCGGCCGGCTTGTAGAATTGCTATTAAATACGGCAAACGGCGACACATTTTGTAGTCCATAATTTCTATATTTTATTCAAAGAAAGAGATCTAAACGTATCTTAGAAAGTGCGTGCAGAGTCACTTTACGTCTCGGTGTGAACTGACCCTTAGCCTTAATATTAATTGTAATTTTTGTGAACACGTGTGACGTTTGAGGACTTGTGAGTCATACAGCTAATTATTGATACTAGACAGCAGACGTGCACGTCACGCTTAAGATCTCGGGGTCATCTCTTACGATTCGGACTTGTTATTTTTTCCAAGCCATGCATGAAACTCAAACGCAAAATTTAACAGATTTTTCTAGAATAAATGTAGATATTGAAAAGGATATCAATGCCGTTAAGCAGCCCATAAGAGCTCCAACCAGAAGGGATAAACTGAATATCCCTATGAAGTCTCCAATCGCTCCCAAGAACGCAGTGATTTCAAATCCGCCATCATTGGAATACCTCAACTCATAGTTTTGTATAGCTCTGTAACAATAAAGGGAAAAATGTTTTGATAAGCGTCTATCTATTGATAATGGTACACATAGCTATGTTATTAAAAATAAACATAACTATTTACACAACACGTTGTTGATATCTGTAATAGCCTTTTATAAACTTACATATAGACATAATAAGAGAAATATAGATACAAAAGCAATTTATCCAAATATCTTAAAATAAATAATTAATAAAGATGCTGATAAATGGCGCCTGGCTCTATACCAACCACATCATTTGGCGGTCATAACAATAACATAAAAACAAACCAGTGAAGCAGGTTTAGTCAGTATACCTAATAAATATATAAAAATCAATTGCCGTGCGTTAGTCTCGCAAAAGCTCGAGAATAGCTCGACCGATTGTAATGAAACTTGGCAAGTTGTTGTGTGCGCGCCGGAGAAGGTTCAGGAAGGAAAAATACAAAAAATGTATTGCATGCAACTCATGCCAGGCATCACTTAGATAATAACTAAGTATGACAAACATGATTTTAACAATTTAAGTGTGTTTTTTCTTTCGTTACACAATTTTGTATGTTATAAGTATAACATAACAGGCCTGTATTTCTGGAAAGGATAAACAAAGTAGGTATAGTAGTATAGCACACACACATTTTGCCAGTAGTAATGTTATGAGTCGACTGTAATAGGAGGCGAGCCTATTGTCATTACCCACTCACAAATCTAGACTCCGGAATCACATAACACTCATAACATCACGCCTTTGCTGGTTAGGTTAGGTTTAAAGAATCTTTATTTACCCGCTCAGTACTAGAGCCACAGCGTCATTGAGGACACTTTCGCCAAATATCATCGCATACAGATTAACGTCCACCTGTAACAATATTGACATATTTCTATGATTGTGTGACAATGGGAGAACACCTTGAAAAAAAAAGTTAAATACACGTGAATCAGCAGATCTGAAGGCCAATTCTAATAGATTGTATTTTTGACAGATTGCGAATAAGATACGAATGCTAACGTTCTTAAAAATTACGAGAATTGCACCTCTGATCTATAAAGCAAATATGGTTAATACAATGCCAAATCGCATCGATAATATCGTGGGTGTATATAACATTGATATTCATTTGAAATAAAAATTTGTATTTTTTATTTGACTTCAGGGTTCCCATATTTCAACGACGCAATACAAGCGTAGCATACATTATACATGCGTTGTTTTTGCTATCAGCTGTTTTTGTGCACTACATTCGCCAAACGAATTATCATAAATGTCCTGCGAAAACTATTGAAAGAAGTCAAGCATTTTATTTATACTTAAATTTATAATTTAGCCAGTTTAGCATCGCAAAGTAATATGGCTCATTTATACAAGGGCGCATATGGGGCAATAGGCGATTATAAGGGGCAATAGGCGATTATACAAATAAAATAGTTTGACTCTTGTAAATACATACCATATTCGTATGTCATATGCGAAAATCACCTTGCTTTCAAAATTGAAAGCGTGCGTGTAAACAAAAAAACCTGCAAAAAGGGTGTCGGGCTACGCGCAATGAAGGGTTCCGTAGTTGGGATCAATTTATCCCAAGAACAAACTTAACATTGTAGTTGAAAAACATGTTCTCCCATACATTGCACTCTCATCACAGATTTGATAATTATGTCACACGGTACAGTTTACAAAACATTTGATTTAATTTTCTTATTTCCCCCCCATATTCAAAATTCATTTATTTACGTTACACGTCCGTGTTTGGGTCACAGAAATACATTGTGTACCAAATTTCAACTAATTTGGTCACGTAGATTCGGCGCAAATTGGCCGTATTAGACGGACAGACATACCTACAGACAGCCAGACAGATCCTATAAGGGTTCCGTTTTTTCCTTTTAGGTACGGAACCCTAAAAACATTTTTAAATCACAGTGCGAGGAAATTATCTGAAGAGTCTCGTTTGTCGTAAAAACCGGTATTAAAAAAAAAAACGATGAGTGAGACACATAAGTGCAATAATAGCCTGGCGAGTTTCACCTAAGATGCTCGTATGGAGATTCTCGCATCTCGACATGCGAGAAACTCTCCACGTGTAAATTAACACTTATGATATAATGAACTAATGCGGTATTGAAATTTTTGATACTATCTTATTTCATAATTTGATAATATCTGATAGCAGTGTACTCGACGAAGTTACGATTACCATATTATTATGACTCAGATAACATGAGTGTACATATTCTCCACTAATCTATCACTAGTAAATACTAAAACGTTTGCTGATAATGATCATTATCAATGAAAAGGCTAAGCCAATCACAACTTATTTTTTATTCAAGTTTTTCCAGTCTCAATGATTTCTATGATTACAATGACTGTTCAATCTTAAGAAAGAGTCGAACGTAGGGATTTCTGTTTCAAGCAACACTTCTAGCTGTTGTGCCACTAGACTAGTGCAGACAAAGCCTACGAGGTATTTAATTTATTCAATAGGTATAGCTGCCCTTTCATCGTTATCTACAATTTCCACATAGGTAGATATTAAAACTTGTTTGGCTAATGAATTTATTCGTTAACTTCAATATTTGCGACGAAGTTTCTCAAAGAAAGGTGCTGTATTTGACTACTAGCAATATCAGCTGTTTGGTATTAAGTAAATAAATGATAATGTTACATTACCTTTAACTGTGAGAAAATTGCGAGTACAGTTAGCGGATCGGTGGGTGAGATAAGCGCACCGAAGTACAAGGTGTCTAGGAAGGTGAAACTGGAGGCAAGAGAAGCCGGCATCAGTTGTACGCAGCCGTACATCAGGGACCCGATGACCAGCGCCGACAGCGCCGTACCAACCATCGCGAACGTCAATATCGCTCCCAGGTTACGGAAGAAATATTTCTGCAAAATTAACATAACATCACGCTTGTATTCCCCGAAAGGTTAAGCAGAGTTGTACCTATAGAACACCTACGTTTCACTAACAGTCAAGTTTAAGTTCCATGTAATAGGTGAGCCTATTGCCATCAACCGGGCACAAATCCAGACTCAGGGCTGCTATTGAGAAATTCCAGATGGAAAAACCCAATACTTAACAGTTTGCCCTACCCGTGATTCGAATCCCGGACCTCATGCTCAGCAGTAGCGCTTGCGACCACCACACTAGCAAGGTAGTTGAGACAGTTCTGAAAAGTTGTATATTGATAATAAGCCTCACATAATCCCACAGAGACAGCAGTCTTCCTCTGCGAGAGGTGGTAGGCCGTGATTCACAATGTGGCCCAGAGATGTATTTATTATTTAGTTATATTTACTTTATTGTACACCAGATTATACATTAAAAAAAGAAAAAATAATACACTACAAAAAAGAAGATGTATAAGTAGTTACACAATAAGTTGATAACATTTTCCTACTATGTTAAAACAGGTATAACTGGATTCATTAATTAATGTGTTTGTGTATTAAGGAAAAACTTGTTAATTATTTTTCCTCTAATAGGCGATAGCACTATCACCTATTAAGTATTTAATCACTAGTTAATATATTATTCCATAGTCATGATTTTAATTATTGTTAAAATTGCATGGAATTTATGATATTCATTTTTTGTAGGTAGTAAAAATTATAAAATTTACCAGTTATTGGTATTTTTGATATAACATCTTTCCTCTCGCTTTCCTGCACTCTGTGGGTGTGATTTCGTGAAAACGGACGGAAGTGTGTAACACGAAGGCGGGGAAGCGCTCGCTATTTGATTTGACCAACGAGCGCGCGCGGTGCTAGAGTTGGCCGTCAGAAACGACCTTGACAAGGCCCCGCCCCTTTAATGTTGCTTATTACCAAGGTGAGATGTTACACATCATAATTATATGACTATTCTAAGGCTCGTTCGTTTTTTTCTACTCATTACACTCACCCTTTTCAGACAGTATCCAGCATGGAATATGATAGGTGGTAGAATAATGTTAAAAAATATCTCAGGATCAAATGTCGCCTTAAGATCTATCTCATTCTGCTCCACATTCACAATTTCTCCTCTAAAGCTATATGCATATGTCTTGTTAGGTACTGGAACATCTGCATAAACAAAAATAGTACGAAACGTAGTTATGTAAAGTACATTTTAGCTATTAAGTACTTAGATTTTGTTTAGATTAGGTGCGCTGCAAAGGGTCGCTCTCACACTCACTCAAGTGTCACCCGGCCACAGCGATAAATATAAGTAATGTGACATTGATTTATATTAAGTTTAAGTTTGTGTAGTCTACAGTTTTTTGGTCATAACTAATATTTCACCATAGCGATAAGTGCACGATTAGGAATAAGAATATTGTATTTTAAACTTTAGTCTTCAATAAACCATCGTCTAAGCAAGGCTCCTCGTTTGCTTTTAAATAACCTCCGGCAACGCTCCCGAAACTTAACTGGCGCAGCCGGTAGGATATCCGCGAAATAACGCTGTGTCCGAGTACACAAAAATCGGTCTTGCTCGCAGCTCCGGGTATCCTCGAACCAAATAAATTAGTTATACTTCGCGTGCTGACTGGAGGTTCCTGTCCACGACACGAGCAGCTCTACGGGTAGGCATTGGATCGAGCAGACTGTAAGTAGAACTTTTTACTGTTCCCGTCTCATCCTTGTTATTTCCTGTGGTTGTTCCTGTAGGACTTTCCTATAACTTTTAGACAAAAATCGCTGAAAGTTATTCGACTTCTGCACTAAAATCGGCAGGCTTACGAGTATTAAATAAGATTAGTTATTATTGTTTAAATCTATATTTCATTTCATTAAGACTTATTCCTGTAGGACTTTCCTATAACTTTTAGACAAAAATCGCTGAAAGTTATTCGACTTCTGCACTAAAATCGGCAGGCTTATTAAATAAGATTAGTAGTTATTGTTTAAGTAAATCTATATTTAACTTAATTAAGACTTATTCCTGTAGGACATTCCTATAACTTTTAGACAAAAATCGCTGAAAGTTATTCGACTTCTGCACTAAAATCGGCAGGCTTATTAAATAAGATTAGTAGTTATTGTTTAAGTAAATCTATATTTAACTTAATTAAGACTTATTCCTGTAGGACATTCCTATAACTTTTAGACAAAAATCGCTGAAAGTTATTCGACTTCTGCACTAAAATCGGCAGGCTTATTGAATAAGATTAGTTATTTTTTAAGTAAATCTATATTTAATTAAAGACTTATTAAGTGTTATTACTTTATAATTTTTGTACTAGTTTGTTTAAATAAATAATTATAAAAATGGAACAAGCTGGACATGTTGAGATAATCCCTAAAGATATCTTAGACATAATTCCGAGATTTGATGGAGATAAAAATATTTTGAATTTATTTATAAAAAAATGTGAATACATATTAAGTAATTTTAACGGTCCAAATAACGTAGCTCAGTCAATTTACAATTTTCATGCAATTACGAGTAGGTTGTGTGGTAAAGCAGCAGCTTTGATTAGCGAAAGGGAAGATATTTTAACTTGGGATCAATTAAAAGCTCTTTTTATTCAACATTTTGGTGACCCAAGATCAGAGGACTGCGTGGCTATTGAACTAGAAAATTTAAAAATAAAAATTAATGAAACATATTTGGAATTCTGTAATAGGATTCAACAAGTTCGCAGCACTCTCTTCTCCAAGACCAACTTGCTTGTTAGCGAGGAAATGAAAGTTGCAAAAAGGATAATTTATAACAATTTAGCTCTTAACGTGTTTTTATACAATTTACCAGAAGATTTAATCCGAATCGTAAGGCTTAGGAATTGCACGAGCTTAGAAAACGCTCTTAGTGTCGTCATGGAAGAGGTTAATTTCCAATTCCAATATAATAAAAATAGTTCAAAACCACCTCAGCAAAATTCCTCTTTTACTAATAACCCTCAAGGTTTTAGATTTCACTCTCTATCAAAACCAAGTAATGTGTTTTCTAATAATTTCGTGTATCCTAATAACCAAAACTTTAAATATGGAGTGCCACAATCGCCCCAAAATAATTTTAGGTCGGGTTTTAATACCAATAATCATAGGTTTAGTGTATCAAACCAAACTCACTTTAAATCTGGAGTACAACAGCCTCAAAGTAATTTTAAATCTTATGTAGAAAATCAGGAAGGTTATAGACCAAATCTAGGTTATCCTCAGAACCAGAACAATTTTAAATTTGGTATTATACCTCAACAAGGATTTAGACCGCGATTTAATAACGGTCAAAATAGACCCAATTTTAGTACACCGAACCAGCAATTTAAATTTGGCATTCCGCCACAACACCAACCACAACGTATTATACCCCACTCACAAGACAATGATGTTTCTATGCGCACTGCCCGTCCCATTAGACATAACATGATTACTTATGATTCTGATAATAATGACATATTTTACACTAATGATAATAACTATCCCAAAGTATTCATAAAAGGTCAAACTTTCCAGTCTGATAATGTCAACGACGAACAACAACTGTTACATTTAACCGATTTAAATGAACAGATCGAATTAAATGAACAGATCGAATTAAATGAACAGATCGAATTAAAGGAACAGATCGAATTAAATGAACAGATCGAATTAAATGAACAGATCGAATTAAATGTACTTACTCATAATGATAGCAATACATTTATGCAGGGTAATTTTGGTAATACTGAACGAGCCAATAGCCCAGTAAAGAAAACCGACTCTGCAAAAACATTGACTACTCCATTAGTTCCATCACCTTCAGATATCACCTCACCTTATCCAGTTCGATCTGCTTCTTCTAGTACTCTCACTGCTGATTCATTACCTAAAATAATTTATTTGGAGGATGAACGCGAACAACGTTCAGTCATACTCACGTACCATAAAGATAAAACTAGCCATCGTGGCATCAAGGAAACACTAATGAAAATAAAGCGGCATTATAATTGGAAAAATATGTTCATAACAGTTGCTAGAGTCATTAGCTGTTGTAAAACCTGTAAAAAACTAAAATATGATCGTAGACCCTTAAAACCGGAATTGCAGTTGACTCGAACACAGGAAAAGCCCTTTGCTGTAAAGTTTATGAATCTTTTAACAATAAAAAGAAATTACTTTTTAACAATGATAGACGCGTTTAGTAACTTAGGTCAGGCTTTCCCACTATCCAACCGCTCCACTTCTGAAGTAGTCCGCGTACTTATTAAAAACTACTCTTTTTACGGTATTCCGAACAAAAATAAGAAAAAAGTAAAAGAAAAACACAGTGGTCAAACATTTTTTCATATGAAAGACGGCGATACTATATTAATTATGAAAAGAGTAAACCATAGGTGCAGTAAACATAAACCTCGTTTCCAAAAGGTTCTGTATTCTGGTGAAATTAAAAATCTTGAGACAAAAGTACTAATAGAAGACATTAAACGACCTTCTAAGGCCTCTTATCGCACTCCTGGCACATGATTATTTATGTACAATGTGCTCCGGTAGATTAGGTATTATTAAGGATTTAGATTTAAGTTTCATTTCATATTACCCTTAACATAATTTTATTAGAGCCTAATATTAAAGATAATAAAAGCCAATCATAAGAGAAGTCGAATAACGATCGTTTTAAATATAAGTATTCATACTTAGAAATTATGAATACACATACCTACTACAGGACAACCTCATACCTTAACTAATCCTTTTAACCAAACAACAATATCCTATCATTCCTAAATACCCTTACCTCTCAGTAAAAGGTTCTCAAAATGGTTTTGCTCTCCCGGCCTTGCAACGAGATCTACAAGGCGTTATTCTTGTATTACGAGGACGACCACAGCTACCGATAGAATATATATGCAGTGCAATGCAATGCAAGACATTCATGAGATTTTCCACCGACACCAACTCTTGCTACCCTGTACCAGTGAAAATTAACTCTGCCCAGATACGAGTAAAGTCTATAAGAAGAGAACATTATATTCTGCACAGTAAATGATAATCATGCTCACCAAAATCTACAATAGCAAAATAACTAAAGACAAAATAAAAGGCACGTATTTGAACGCATGATGGAAGATTGCTAGCTATACTGAAACCTCACCGCACTACCAAGAAGAATCTGAAGAAAACTCAACCTGTTAAAATCTAGTGAAAGTGTAGTGAAAACCAAAGTGAAAAGGTTAATAACGTCAAAAGTTAAAACGTTAACATGCTAGTTGTAAAACCAAATTGTAATTGTATCCGTAGTTATAAGTACATACTTAGGTTATAAGCATTTTAAGAGTTTTTGAAATCATTTCATTTATTTGCATACCATAATGTGCTTAAAGGTGCTACATAAGGCTTAAAGGTAAAGTACAGTTATGGACCCTGTTAATTAAAATTCAAAAATAACATTTAGAAACAACAGTTCTTATAATTTTATGTAAACTTATAAATTACGAATTAATAGTTATAGTCATTGAGGTAATGTTAATGTTAGTGTTAATAAAAATATTATTAAAATAAATTAACTAAAAATAAAAGTTAATAGAAAAAATAAAGATAAAAATTAAAATGTAGTCTCTATCGAAATAATCGAAGTAACGATAAGCACTCCAGTGGTAATCATTCCTCCGATAATTTCGAACTTGAGGGGGTAAGAGTTATGTAAAGTACATTTTAGCTATTAAGTACTTAGATTTTGTTTAGATTAGGTGCGCTGCAAAGGGTCGCTCTCACACTCACTCAAGTGTCACCCGGCCACAGCGATAAATATAAGTAATGTGACATTGATTTATATTAAGTTTAAGTTTGTGTAGTCTACAGTTTTTTGGTCATAACTAATATTTCACCATAGCGATAAGTGCACGATTAGGAATAAGAATATTGTATTTTAAACTTTAGTCTTCAATAAACCATCGTCTAAGCAAGGCTCCTCGTTTGCTTTTAAATAACCTCCGGCAACGCTCCCGAAACTTAACTACGTATTATTAAGTTTTCGATACACCGTTTATTAGTTCCATTGTAAACAAGAGTAGATTATAAATAATGTACTTATTATAATAAGGAATTCAAGAGAAAAAAAAAACATACAAGGCCATATTGTTTGGCCTACAAGCATGCAACTGATAAAAAAGCTTGAACAAAAAATCTCTCAAAGACACGTCACTGTCAAGCTGTTCATAATGTTATTTTAAAAGATGTATGAATTTTATTGAAGTTATTAATCATTTTAGTTAAAGACATTTTTTAAACTTTAACAATATTACTGTTATTAGTTTGATACTGAGAAACATTATAGGTACATGTAAATACGTTTCCTTATCGATAGGTACTAAATTTGCAGATATCATCAAATTACATTAATAGTGATTCAACATCTGATATCAAAGATGTAATATGTTGAGCTCTGCAATAACTGACCTTTTATATTTTAGCATGTAAACCCAGACAAGAAATGGAAATCTCAAGTTTTATAAAAAGTCAGATATTCATGATGTATTTTTAGCACAACTTACCTCCTGATGAGATCATTTTATCGGGGAAGTGTAGACGTAGCATGTCTGGTGGGACCGATAGATTGTACTTTGTTTCTGGTGCAGGATGCACATTGATGTAGGTAACTTGGTTTGTACTAGCTGCATAGCGAATTATTGCTCCTACGATTAGACCTGTTAAGGAAAAACAATTTTTATGAACAATATACTGCATGCAGAGATCCTACTAATATTATAAATGGGAAAGTTTGGATGTTTGCTACTCAATCACGCAAAAACGGTTGAACGGATTTGAATGAAATTTGGCACACAGATAATTTATAACCATGACATAGGGTATTATTTATCCTGGTAGTATGTTCCTGTGGGACCATTCCTGACAATCCCACGTAAGCGAAGCCGCAGGCAAAAGCTAGTAATTATAATGAAATAAAGCTTCGTGCAGACTAGCGCGACCCGACACCGGCTATTGTTATACCATGAAGTTTTCTTAGAAATTGTATTGTTCGTGTCGCGTCGCACCGTCGTCGCCTGTACGAGCCTGTAGAGTCACTGGTCTGTACGAGCCTTAAATCAATAAAATATCCACAAAAAATGTGTTTAAAAATGCTATTAACAGTTACTTGGGATTATGCCTTTAAATAATTTTATACTGATTTAAAGGAATAATAACCAAGGAAGTTGTCTGTTTTGCTGTCAAAGTATGGGTCGCTTAGCGCAGCACGCAAACATTTAAGACATCATCCAACAAGCTCTTGTCACTGTCAGTGTTCGAACTGTATTAGAACCCAATGTCTTGGCAAGTGACAATGGCAAGAGACCAGATGGCATGTCTTTATTTCCATGGAAGGTGGATAGGCATTTATTGTGGGACGCTACATGTGTCGATACTCTTGCACCATTCCATCTTCCTGGCTCAGCGTGCTATGCTGGTGCTGCTGCAGCTGCTGCGGCAACCCTCAAGGTGCGTAAGTATAATAACCTTATCGATAATTATATTTTCCAGCACTTTGGGGTTGAAACCCTCAGGCCTGATGGGGTCTGATTGCTGATGGTCTGTTCAACTAAATTTCCAAACAGCTTGTTGACAGTTCTCATTACTCGTGGGCTGGCTTTTACCTTGGCAGGGGCTAAGCATTGCCATAGAACATAGCAATCCTGCCAGTCTCTTGGCTACATTACCAGTCGACAGGGATTCAGAGGAATTTTATGACACAATATTAAGATTCTGAATGGTAGTAAGGTTAGGATATTATATTTTAATAGTTTGTTAGTTAATTTAGTTTAGAAGTTTATCCAGTGTGTATATTTTTATCGTATTAATAATTTTGATTTGGCTTTTCCTCAGCAGGGGGACAGTGCAACAACAATTACTCATTACGTCACATAGAATCAAAGCCAGATTCCCAAAGACCAATTGTTTTTTAATATACTGGCATTGTTTGTGTTAAGATGTAGGTATTATATATGATTCAATTTTAAAATATTATGTTACTTATTTCATAGTTTTTATGTTAGTATGTTAGTATAGTAAGTACATCAGTATTCTACAAAATATTACTGACATTTCAATGCATGCAAGCACGCACAATAAAAGTACTATGCTATGTAAACAACACTACAAGAAACAGCAAACCAGTAAACTTCAAGTTTGAAAAGATTCTTTTTTTTTTTATTGATATATTTTGTATGCAAAACTGTGGTTTTTCTGTTTTACTAACAAAATAAGTTAGGAAACAAGGGTGACTTTCTTGACATTATAATTAAAACAATAAGCAGACAATATCTTGGTCAATTTACATTCCTGTAATCTTTTACTTTATAGGTGACTGAAATAACATCAGTCAGGGTTATCCTAGCATGAAATAGATACTAAATAACATGTACCTACTACACACAAACAGTAATTTAGCGGCAGATAGGTATATAAAGGTAAATAATTTACGTCAAGGTCTTGAACATCATATTGTTGAGTGATCACATGACCACTCACAGTTATTAAAAAATAACATTGCTTTGAAAGGAATTAAATTGTAACTTACCATATATTACAGCAAGCCCTGTTTCGTGAAGCCAGCTCACTCGGCGATGTTTAAATACCCAAATGGTAAGCACAGTCAGCGTTAATAGACAGGTGTATATTAAAAGATTCAAGCTGTCTATACGATGTAGAAGTGTAGCTTTGGCATCCAGCGCGATATCTGTTCCCGATCCTTGACATTGTGCCACCAAATATAAGAGAATCGACGCGAAATTCAGGAAGATATTCATGATTAATTTTAGTGTAAAAATAACGTCGTCACATCACAAATACGCACGCTCAATTCACACGAAACGCCCTGTTAAAAGTTAAAAGAACATTCAACAGACAAGACAATCAGTACACATAGAAATAAATACGTAATTAATTCCGATTAATTTTCGTTCTAGAAAAATAGTCAATACATTTTTTTCAACACAAGACCGAACCGACAACCGTGAGTGAGATTTAGAAATAGCAACTGTCAAATCAACAAAGTGTCAAAAAGAAAATGTCAATACGCGCGTTTCGTACCATTAACTATTTAGGTGGTTTAGCATGCTGAAACTTATTTACAATAACCTATAATCGGTTTCTATATATATACAAGATCGTCTTGTTTTATTTGCACCAAAAAGATAAATGTAATATTTAGTCCTAGATTAAAGCCAATATTTTTATATGAACGGTCATAATTTTATTTTTGGGGCTTCCCTCTACTGATGCTAAAAATATGATTTTACGCGTATCATGAACAAGCCGAATCGTGAATCAATGTGGTTGGTTGAATTGACTATCGTTACGTATGGCGGTTTTATTTAAAAATAGGTTTGTTTTATTTTTTTATTTTTTTATTTATCATCTTACATTTACCATTACAGGTTAACCCAATGCGATAAATGCGCTTATCCTAACTTAATATATATTAAAATTTATAACTAATTACAAATAATGCATTCCTTGTGAGTTGAAGTCACTCAGACAACAACAAAATAAGTCCGTCTCACTCGCTATGACGTTGAGCGTGCGAAGTGCATGCAGAGGCGCCTCTCCCGAGCGCGCGGCTCCACTAGCAGTGGCGGCTGCCGCCGCCACACGTACCTGTCCGGAACACACAGACTCACTTGCCCTAAAATAACTGCATTATGCACCTTCCCTCTCAGTAACTTAAATATACGTATACGAGGTGAGTGCAAGATCCCTCCTCGCCCTTAGCTCATTGTATCCTACCTATCTATATACCTAAAATAAATAGGGTTGGATACATTAACGGGTAAAATGGATAGACCCCGTAATACCGCTTATATAAATACCTTATAAACTTATTTTGCACCCTCTCCAGCATGAGACTATATTTAGCTTCATGCGTAGTCCAGATGACTGCATTACATTCTAACTGGCTCCTTACCAGTGCATTATATAATGCTTATATTATAGCTTTCACGTTTGTGAACCCTCGGACCGTAGTCCGTACGAAGCATGAAACCTAAATTCCTTTAAGCTCTTTTACTGCTACGCATTATGTGATCACGAAAATTCAAACCCGTGTTAAAGCCTACCCCCAAATCCTTGACTTCTGAGACCCGTGCCAAAGGCGACCCGTCAACATGGTAGGTATGTAAGATAGGGTTGTGTGCGCGAGAAAAGTGATTGTCACACACTTCGAGCTATTAAACTGCAAGAGATTTTCCTTGCTCCAGCTCACTACCCTATCAATGTCTTTTTGTAGCCTGGCACAGTCATCACAGCTTTTTACCGCGAGGGACAATTTGAGGTCATCGGCAATCAACAAACAGTTAGCGTCTTGGACTACCTCTGGTAGGTCGTTTACCATAGCCCTAGCCGCCGCCGCCGTAGGAGACTTCCCGGGCGTCGGGAATTGATAGCCGATTTCCGCCCACCGTAGGCGCGGGCCTGCGGACGGAGAGCAGAGAGCAGCTCGCCGTCCGATAAGGACCAGGTCCGGGTCGACGGCGCGTCGTGTTCCACGCGCGCCTCAAAGAGGTGTCAGCAAAACTGACGGGGTCCGTTAGGGCCGATGCCTGCCGGGGTTGCGGGTAGTCCCAAGGGGAAACCGTGGCCCCTGGTATGGCAAGGGAAGGAACACGGGTGGGTTTTAGTCAGTAAAAGTCTGACACGCCCTTCCGCTCCGCCCAGAGCGGGAGAAGTCATAGGATGATTTCCCAACCAAAAAAAAAAAAAAGGTCGTTTACCATCAGAAGGAAGCCCAAAGGGCCGAGGTTGAGAGCTTCATGATATTTATCTCATGAAGTTCTCATGAAGCACGGCTACGGTTGCAAAATTCAGCGATTGCTTCAAATCAAATGAAATCAAAGGGGAACACAACGGGTCCGTAACTTTAATTCGAGAGTCACATGTTCGACTGAACGTTTGTTCGAATGGAATATAATGCGAAACAACCGTTTATCGCCAAACGTTACTTCGACTGAACGTTTCATCGAATATTTATTAAGGGCCTACGTCTCGTTTAGTACCGTAAAACGGTCACTTTAAAAAGCTATCTTCTCCTTAACGGCTTAGTTAAATGATTTGAAAAAAATATATGTTTGCTATAGATTCATCTACAACATATCTGAAACCGGGTTTTTTCGTATGACTAATACTTTTGCCTTAAAAAAATATTTACCATAACGCTATTTTTGGCTAATATTCGTAACTACTTCTAAACGGCTTTGACGATTGGAAAAAAAATTACACAGAAAAATGGTTGATTAAAGGTACTACAAATTTGAAACTGCATTTGTAAATCAATCAATATTTGTTAAACAAAATGTCCCCATTTAGAGATAGAGGTTCAGAGGGGCTCTGCGCGGGACGCGGGCGGCAGTCGCCCGTGAGCATTGAGACGGGATGGCTGTGTCGCTCGCTGGTCCGCTCCGGCTATCGACCGAGTATGCGCATACGTATGTGTTAGTGCGAATATTTATGAACTTATTGTATTAGTGTGCGTTTATAGACGAGCTTGCTGCAGAGAGTCCAAATCGATTGTGCGCGTAGGCGCTTTATTGTTGAGTTGTTCTTTGATGTACAATTATTAATACTTTTTTACATTGACAATTACATACAAATTAACAATTTACAATATAAACTAAAAAAATGTAAATGTAAAATATAACTTAACATCACGACTGTATTCTCCGAAGGGTTAGGCAGAGGTGTACCTATATAAGGTGTTAAAAAATTTACTTTAGAAACTTTAAGAGGTGTTTTAGACCATCGAACTGAATAACTTTTACTTTGGGACATACATTGATATCGCGAAAAAAAAAATCTGTTGTTCCATAGTAAAATTTAATACCTACTGTTCTAAACTGTATGGGACAGCTGTTTTTTTTTTCGCGATTTCAAAGTTAAAGTAAAAGTTATTCAGTTTGATGGTCTAAAGCACCTCTTAAAGTTTCTAAAGTAAATTATTTTTAAATCACAAAAATTTGTTTAGTCCTGCCTGTCAAACGAGCATTTCCCATTCTGAAATAGACTAAGGTGACACAAATTAACTATATTTTAGTTTGACAGCACCACAGATATAGATAGACATCTATATCTGTGGACAGCACTAAGATTGCACTGAGTTATTAGTTTAGTGAAAATGGCAATTTTGCTATTCTGAATTTGACGTTTTTCACCTAAAAATTTAGATTAACCAACTAAATCAGTCTATTTTTAAACGCGATTAAAAAGGAGTGGAATAAAATTAGTTGGCATGAACACACACTTCACACACTTCAGCTGCAAAAACTGTATCTTTTTTTTTATTTTGCTTATATCTCGAAAACGGTGCGTCCTAGCGCAAAAATAATGGAAATTTCGACCCCCTCTGCCACCCGTAAACCCATATGCCCCTACTCATGGGTAATATTTAATCATATTTTCTATACAAAAAGTTTAAAATTCCATACAAAACACGTCAAGGCTGCCCCCCCGGCGCGCCTCTGTCTCTAAAAAAATTCACGGGGTAGAGCAAACAAGTACCACGTCGGTCGCGACGTGACTGTCAAATTCAATTTTAGTTTTAGATTCTCATAGCCAAAAGTAAGGAATTTTAGTCGTAGTTTAGTTAGTTTAGTTCGGTGTACAAGAGAATCGGCACCAAATATTTTCTTAAGTTACGTAGGTAAGAAGGTTAAGAAATAAATCTTGATTGGTGCCGATTCTCTTGTGCACCAAACTAAACTATCACTAAAATTACTTGCTTTTGGCTATGAGAATCTGAGATTCTGCAAAAAAATATCTCTAAATTAAAAAATAACTTTGACACAAAATCTAAAATCGAATTTGCGTCGCGAACTCGCGACTCCACGTGGTACTTGTTTGCTCTACTCTGTGAATTTTTTTAGGTCCAGAGGCGCGCAGGGGGGCAGCGTCGACGTGTTTTGTATAGAATTTTTAACTTTTTGTATGGAAAATACGAAAATTGGTTACCTTTGTGTTGGGGTAAAGGGGTTTAAGGGTTTCCTAAAGGGGGTCGAAATTTTCATTATTTTTGCGATAGGACGCACCGTTTTCGAGTTATAAGCAAAATAAAAAAAAAGATACAGTACTGTTTTTGCACCTGAAGTGTTGGTGTGAAGTTTAGTTCATGACAACTAATTTTTATATTCCATTCCTTTTTAATCGCGTAAAAAAATAATTGTCAAATTTAGTTTGAATAATCAAAATTTTTAGGTGAAAATCGTCAAATTCAGAATAACAAAATTCCCTGTTTCACTAAACTACTAAGTTAATAACTCATTGCAATCTTAGTGCTGTCAAACTTCGGTGGCAGTGACCTCTCGCGTCCGGCCCTGGTCCAGGCCATGGTGCGGAGCGAGAGGGCATGGCAAGCCGTCACCTCCTTCTGCGAAGCAGTAATGGTCGCGAAAGAGGAGGCGGAGTGCGCGAGGGAGTGGCAAAGGCCGCGCCCTACCAGCCCTAGCCGCCGCCGCCGTAGGAGACGTCCCGGGCGTCGGGAATTGACTGCGACTGGACTGGAAAGGGCTAGGCATCAACATCAATGGCGAGTATATCACTAACCTTCGGTTTGCCGACGATATAGTTATCATGGCTGAGACCATGGAGGACCTCAGTATAATGCTCGATGACCGCAGTAGAGCCTCCAAAAGAGTGGGTCTTAAAATGAACATGGACAAGACAAAAGTCATGTCAAATGGCCATGTAACACCCGCCCTCATAAAGATCGGTGACGCTACGCTCGAAGTTGTAGACGAGTATGTTTACCTAGGACAAACTGTCCAGCTAGGTAGGTCCAACTTCGAGAAAGAGGTCAATCCGACTCGGCTGGGAGCGTTCGGGAAACTATGCAATATCTTCTCGTCCCACATACCACAGTGTTTCAAGACGAAAGTCTTTGACCAGTGCGTGTTGCCAATGATGACTTATGGCACTGAAACGTGGTCGCTCACAATGGGTCTTATCAGAAGGCTAAAAGTCACCCAAAGAGCAATGGAGAGGGCTATGCTTGGAGTTTCCCTACGTGATCGAATCAGAAATGAAGAGATCCGCAGGAGAACCAAGGTAACCGACATAGCCCGAACAATTGCCAAACTTAAGTGGCAATGGGCAGGACATATTGCTCGCAGAACAGATGGCCGATGGGGCCGAAAGGTTCTGGAGTGGCGACCACGTACCGGAAGACGTAGCGTTGGAAGGCCTCCCACAAGATGGACCGATGACCTAGTAAAGGCCGCAGGAATTCGCTGGATGCGGGAAGCACAGAATCGGTCGAAGTGGCGGTGCTTGAGGGAGGCCTATGTCCAGCAGTGGGCGTCTTTTGGCTGATATGATGATGATAATGATGATATGCTGAGTTATAGGGGTTTATGGATTTCATAAAGGGGGACGAAATTCACATTATTTTTGCGATAGGACGCACCATTTTGCGATGAGAAAAACCTTCTCCCATCACACATAAAGGCAATGCTTGTACAGTCCCTAATATTTCCCATAATTGACTATGATGATGTGTGTTACTATGACCTGAATGCAGATCTTCTCAATAACTAGACCGCCTTCTTAATAACTGCATTCTGCATGTTTCGTTTTCTCCTCTTCTGATCGTTATTTCTCCTCTACCGATCGTTATGTCTCCTGACAAAGTTTATTATGTATAATATCTATATTAATTATAATTTATTCTTGTATTTTTTTAGTTATTTTCGTGTTATCAATTGATTGATTGTGTATTACGTAATTAGGGTACGGGGCACGTGCCCCGGGCGACACCGTTAGGGGGCGCCAAATTCGAGCATGACAGACAAGTGCACCACCCAGCGCACCGCAACTTTGCAACAAATGAGACGCGCAACAATTATAATCTTTCTCTGAGGGTGGTGCACTGAGGAAATTACTGATTAGCGTAGGTTTAGGTCGTCAAACGGTCTGAGCGGGTTGTGAGTACTTGTGAGCGGGCGCAGTTGTATTCTACCAGGAACTCGATGAGCGTTTCTGTGGTCTATTTTTTAAGTTTTGCGGTGCCGGGCGTCTTGCTTCAACGCCGACGACGCCTGTGACACGACTTACTTTAACTTTTACCACAGTTTTGACGCCGAAAAATCGAATCGAAAAATCGAATTTGACAATCGCGTGACGACTCCACGTAGTACTTGTTTGCTCTACCCCGTGAATTTTTTTAGAGCCGGAGGCGCGCAGGGGTTGGCACTGTTGGCAGCCTCGACGTGTTTTATATGGAATTTTTCACTTTTTGTATGGAAAATATGAAAAATTATTACCAACATGTTGGGATATAGGGGTTTAAGGGTTTCCTAAAGGGGGTCGAAAATTTCATTATTTTTGCGATAGGACACACCATTTTCAAGATATAAGCAAAAGAAAAAAAAATACAATACTGTTTTTGGACTGAGGTCGAAGTGTTGGGCTTTTAGTTCATGCCAACTTAATTTATTCCACACGTTTTTAATCGCGTTTAAAAATAGTCAGATTTAGTTGGATACACCAAATTTGTAGGTGAAAAACGTCAAACTCAGAATAGCAAAATTGCCATTTTCACTAAACTAATAACTCAGTGCAATCTATTTTTAGTCTAGTTTAGAGGCATTTGTGACAAGAGAATCGGCACCAAAATATAACTAGCAGACCCGGTAGGCAGACGTTGTCATGCGACAACAGCGCCTCCCAACAGCGCGTCCAACTATAGCTAAGAACCATCCAAGTGACACAAAAAGAATTGAAAAAAAAACATCTAAATCAGTCAAGCCATTTAGCATAAGAAGAATTACAAACACATGCACACCGATATTTTATTTATTGCCAGGAATGTTCTTAAAAAACAAACAAAGTATTTAAAATAATATGCGGGTCAAAATATGGTAGTCGGCGTACAATTTCAGATTTGCCTACGATTCCTTCTCTTAGGACTAAGAATCTTAGGCAAAAAATGCGACATACGTGCGCATGTCTGCGCCTTTGTCTAGTCTTTGATCGTCGTTTTAGTGTAGTGCGCCACCGTTGCACGTTTTACGTATTGGAGAGTAGGGCGTTTAGCTCCGCCCACATGCACAAGGTCAGTGAGCCTACTATACACCTTAATCGATGGACTGCTCTTTCGAATGAGTTTTAGATATACAGGGTGGACCAAAAATACACGTAAAAAAAAAAAAATTGATTCCTCATGTCTAGGGGTATTCGAAAAGACCCCATGTATGTTCCGCGATTTTTTTTAGTTTTCGAGTTATTATTTTTTTTGTAATTTTTTCGGGTTTTCTTGTCGGTGGAGATTCAAAAATTCATATATTTTTTTGTAGAGAGCATTTTCCAGTTTTTTTTTTTGCGACAGTATCGTCTTGAATGTTACTTTCATACATAAAATAATAAGCTTGCTAACATTCCTGCAAGTTACCAATAATTGAAAGTATAGGTAGTTTAATAATTGAAATCTTCTTTCTATCTCTTCTTCTTATTCTATCTTCTTCTAATATATAGGGTGACTGGTAATTAGTGACCGATACTTACTTACTTAAACACGTAGAAAAATCAGCTGTTCCCTACATTTATGTTCGCAAAACAAAATGTATGGAACAGCTGATTTTTTTCTCGGGATTTCGTGTTTGGTAACATAGTAAAAGTAGGTACCTACCTAGTTCATAATTATTATGAGTAAAGTTACGTGTTTAAATATCGGTCACTACCTAATTACCAGTCACCCTATATAAAGTTTTCTCGTGTCACAGTGTTTGTCACTAAACTCCTCCGAAACGGCTGAAAATAGGTCGTAAACCGCGAGCGCACCATTTTTTTTTTTTTTTTAACTATGGCATCTCGCAGGTGACCACTGAGATCTTCGCTGCTTAACCGGGCTTTCCTGTGGCTGCCTTAAGCTCCTAAAAACTCAAAGCCTCCAGCCAGGGGCAGAAACTATACTAATTAAAACTAGACGAACGCTCGCTAAGGGCAACCCCTGTGGGGTACGAACCTCGGCTTAGGGCGTTCGCTAACGGGAGGACGGCAAGAGGGACAGGCTGGATCAAGGATAGATCATTATTATTAGTCGGGGAATTTAAAGCTACAGGCTCAGCAACAACGCGGGCTGGCGCATCGTTATCGAGCAACGGTCGGGGGGGAGTATCATTTACTCGGGTGGGTCGCGATACTCGCGATCGCGGACCTCTACGGCGAGGTTTGAAATTGTGTCGGTGTGTTTTCTTGTGAACTGTACTTGTGGCCCTACTGCTCTCCTGGAGGAGAGTTATGGGGTCATCTGGGTCTGAGAGGATATGCCTTGGGCGACGGGCCTTACTAACTTGATTATTGGACGGGACATAGCTAGCTGCTTTGACTATCAGGGGGTTTCGGTGTTTGATTGCGGAGTCAAAGTTCCGCTTTGACATTCGTTTGAGGAACTGATGGATCGTGGGGATTTTAAGGTTGAGATGGAGGATCTCATTTCTAACGTACCACAGGGCACCCGTGGCCCTACGAAGTACACGGTTCTGTAAAACCTGCATTCTATGGATCGTACGGGGATTCGCGTGAGCAAAGACGGTTCCCGCATAGGTCATGATTGGTCGAATGCACGACGTATATATGCGCAATTTGCACTTGAGTGACAATTTGCTGCGTGTATTCATAACGTAATAGAGTCTACTAAGTGCGAAAGCGGCTCGGGTGCGAACCGACTACGTGCTCTGAAAAAGTGAGAGGTTTGTCCAGGATTACACCTAAATATTTGGCTCGCTTCTCCCAAGGGATCGGCTTGCCGAACATGGTGACTGGACGCGGCTTCGAGGAAAAGACCGCCTGACTTTTGTCGGGATTAACCTCGATTCTCCATAACTTAACCCAGGCGCCAAGGTTATTGACGGCCTTTTGAAGGTTAAGGATCAACTGGTTGGAATTATACCCGCTGCAGTATATGGCCGTATCGTCTGCGAACAGAGCCAACTGCGCCTTTATACTTCTTGGGATGTCACTGGTGAACAGTGTGAAAATGAGGGGGGCAAGTACGGAGCCCTGAGGGACTCTTGCGCGAATGAGACGGGGGGAGGATAACGCTCCTTCGATACGATAGCGAAAGGTGCGATTTGACAAATAGTCCCGTAAGATGAGTACGAGACGATCTGGCACACCGAGCTGGTATAGCTTGTATATTAAGCCATTGTGCCAGACTTTGTCAAACGCCTTTGCTATGTCGAAGAAGATAGCACTGGTCATGTAACCACGATAGAAACCACCGCTAACGTGTTCTATGATCCGGTGGACCTGATGCACGCTAGAGTGCTGAGTTCGAAAGTCGAACTGCTCGTTGGGGATGAGGCCCTTGGTCTCAGCATAGTCTCTGAGTCGCTAGAGAAAATAAGTATAACAAGAAATAAGTCTCTCATAGATTTTTGCCATTACCTTGAGCAAACTAATAGGGCGATAACTGGAGGGATCTGACTTGGGTTTACCGGGTTTAGGGAGTCCTATAACTACACCTTCTTTCCACGATTGCGGAAATATATTGTTACTAAGAGCAGCATTGAAGATGGTGCACATTAGTAGTATGAGATGAGTGGGGAATAGTTGGACCACCCTGTTGGTGATTCCATCTGAACCGGGGGCTTTACGAGTTTTAAGACCCTTTATGATATCTTGGACTTCGTCTGGAGTGATGGAAGCCAGAGGATTATCAGGGTCTTCTACGGGGGAAGTAGAACGTAGATCCTGTTCTACTTCCGCATCGGCCTTGTTAAGTTGAGTTTGGTCTACGGGTAGGAGGCTAGGGGAGCATTGCGCTTCGAGACTGTCGGCGTCATCGAAGGCGATTGACTTATCGGGGCGGACTAACGGGGGCATGGAAGCTTCTTGCTGGGACCTGAGTTTCCTCTGGAGTTCCCAGAAGGCTAGGTGATTGGGAGTTAGTTCGCTCAGAGTCTTATCCCAGTTCACGTTCAAATAAATTGAAACAAATTGCTAATCCATTGCTTCATAAGTTCGAAAAAAAAATCTGCTCAATTTTTTTTGTCGAACTTATGAAGCAATGGTCTAGCAATCTTTTTCAATTCATTTCAATTTAAAATTGATCGTGCATTACGTAATTAGGCTGCTGGTTGCCATAACGTCTGATTAGTCACCTAGTTTAAAAAATCTCACCGGGTCCTTTAATAGAATATTCGCTATGTTTGTAATGTTGTACACATTTTAATAGGCCAGCAAAACATGACAAGATTTGGTTTCCTAAGAAAGAGGACAATGGTCACATAATAGCGGCTGTCCAAATACAAAGCGTTTTTTGTAATGCTGAAAATGACAGATTTTCATTCTGACTGTTACGACTTGTTTCACTTTAACTTAGCGGCCGTAGTATTATATTATCTGTGGCTTAGCTTAGGAACTTTACCAGATTTCAGTGTCGAATCCAGGTGGTCACGTGTGACGTTACTGTATCGAGCTTACAAGCCTGCCAAACAGTTCAGTACCCTAATTACGTACTATACGATCAATTTGAATCGTTTTCAAACAGATTGCTAATCTATTGCTTCAAGGCTTCGAAAATAACTTCTGCTCAACAACGTAAATAACGCAATGAATGTTGTTGAACTGTCAAAATGAAACAGATTAGTCGGAATCGTTTACGAAAATATGTTGCGTAATTAGGTACTTAGCTGGTTCGGCTGGTGGAAGGCTTAGGGTGCGTTTCCACTGAAGCGGAGACGATCGGAGACCTGCAGGAATCGACCAATCCCAATGGTTGAAATCCTTATCGCGTCTCTCGTCTCGTGTGTGATTAGACGAATCCTGCATGTCTCCGCTCAGCTTCGCTCGTCTACAGCAGTTTTAATTTTAATAATACATCTGTTTATTTTCACTGCCCTTTTTTATTTTTAACCGACTTCCAAAAAGGAGGAGGTTATATGTTCGTCGCGTAAGTATTTTTTTTAATGTAAGTATGTATTGTAAACCGATTTTGAAAATTATTTTTTCATTTGAAAGGATATGCTCCCAAGTTGGTTCCATATAAAGGAGAATGCTCAAGCTCCATAGAAAAAAAACCCAGCTTCGGGGGAAAAGCGATATATCTCAAATCATCAATAATAATAAGTACTGAAATAATAACCGGTCATGATCGTGATCCTTACTGGCAAACATATAAAAATTGCCAGTTTTATTATGCAGATTATGAAGTCGTCTATATAAGAAATTGATAATTAGTTTTAATTACTTTATTCAAAAATATTATGTTAAAATGCGAGCTTGGCTCATATTATATTTTTTTACAATGCTTAAAGTCGTTGAAAGTACTATGGATATATTTATTGTACCTAACAGAAACTTCGAGAGTTCGACAACAAAATAGTCAGGATTTAACAGCACCGTCACGTGAAAATACCATTGTTAACAGCGATACTATGATATTGATTAGATAGTTTGGGAGTCCTATATTATCGCCATCAGCGCCATCTATACTATCAATAATTATATAATCACGTGAGGACACTTGAACTTTTGGGAGTAGAGGTGAAATCAAACCAGAGTGTATTTATAACATTTTTTATTTTCTGTTTTAGAGGTATGAGGAACAGGGTGTAAAGTTCACTCATCCTCTATAGAAAAGGGAGGATCCTCCGACCAGATGGGTGTCGTGTATGACGGGCAACTGCCCAACGATAGTTGTCAGGATCTTGTATATATGTTGAACTTTGCTTGCGCGATGCAGGATTTTGATGCGTAGTTTGCATGTGGCTTCACAGTGCTAGTTGAGGTTCCAGTGAGTCGGAACCGGGTGTCGCATAGTTCGTGGTGAGTCGAAACTGGGTGGCGCTGCATTATGATCCAGTGAGTTGAATGTGGTACAGCACCGGGTTGTGGCTGACTGTTGGCGTCGACGAGGAGAGGGTAGAAAGGGCTCTGTTGTGGACGAGCCAAACGTGCAGTGTGCTGTTTCAAAGTTGCTGCTGAAGCTGAAGGTGATGACAAGGAATGTTCGCCCGCTGCATGCTGGTGGTCAGGACACCCGTTGAAGCCGTGGATGCCGGCTGGCTGTGTGACTCAACGATTGATGTCGCGATCTTGTATATATGTTGAACTTTGCTTGCGCAATGTAGGATTTTTGTGACGTCATGTTTTTTATACGTAGTTCGCATTTGGCTTCACAGTGCCAGTAGACGAGTGTTAGCTATTTATATACATTTTGTAGTTTTAAGATATTTACAGTATTTTGTAAATAACACAATAATTGTATTTGATTTGTTTGAAATGCTAAAATGGCGCCACCGGATATTATGATGTCAATTGACTATTTGAGTCTGACAAGGAGGGGGATTTTAAAGTTATGAGGTAGCGCCATTTTAGCAAGGTAGTCGTGGATAAGACGTCGAGATACGAGTACTAAGGCTCGAGCTGTGTTATTAAAGATACCTAGTGTTGATTGTGAGGTATATCTGATTTTGTGTGTTGAATGGAGGAATACAAAATGTAAGTACATGAACAAGTGCCTATTATTTCTAAAACCTTATTTTCAAAAGCCGTGAACCTGAATGATAGTTAATTTTCATATTTAAACTATTACTAGATTCTCTGTAAGAATAGAGAGTCCACACGAGCATTCCTGGTCATCACCATCAGCCTCAACAGCAACTTTTAAACAGCACACTGTACTTTTGGCCCGTCCACAACAGAGCCCTTTCTACCCTCTCCTCGTCGAAGCAAGGTACAACCCGCGCTGTACCACCACATTCGATTCACTGGATCATAACGCAGCGCCACCCAGTTCCAACTCACCACGAACTATGCGGCACCCGGTTCCGATTCACTAGAACCTCAACATATATATACAAGATCCTGACATCTATCGTTGGGCCGTTGCCCGTCATATACGACACCCGTCTGGTCGGAGGATCCTCCCTTTTCTATAGAGGATGAGTGAACTTTACACCATGTTCCTCATATCTTTAAAATAGTAATGTTATAAATACACTCTGGTTTGATTTCACCTCTTCTCGCAAAACTTCAATAATTGTCCTCACGTGATTATATAATTATTGATAGTATAGATGGCGCTGATGGCGATAATATAGGACTCCAAACTATCTAATCAATATCATAGTATCGCTGTTAACAATGGTATTTTCACGTGACGGTGCTGTTAAATCCTGACTATTTTGTTGTCGAACTCTCGAAGTTTCTGTTAGGTACAATAAATATATCCATAGTACTTTCAACGACTTTAAGCATTGTAAAAAAATATAATATGAGCCAAGCTCGCATTTTAACATAATATTTTTGAATAAAGTAATTAAAACTAATTATCAATTTCTTATATAGACGACTTCATAATCTGCATAATAAAACTGGCTATTTTTATATGTTTGCCAGTAAGGATCACGATCATAACCGGTTATTATTTTAGTACTTATTATTATTGATGATTTGAGATATATCGCTTTTCCCCCGAAGCTGGGTTTTTTTTAAGCATCCTCCTTTCATTAACTTTGCTGGGATAGTTTTTGAGTTAGCTTCAAGAATACGTATTTTTTCCATTATAGTTTATATTGACGATATGATGATAACTTCCTGTCACTGTTATTTCCATATCAGGTAGTGATATTCGATTTGTGTGGGGTAGGTACCACAACTACCGACTTCCAAAAAAACACTACAAAGTGAAAAATAACTTTAATTTCGGAAGTCGGTGTCTTTGGTTTTGAATTTTCTTTTTTTTGCCACCGACTTCTGAAATTAAAGTTATATTTCACTTTGTAGTGCTACCAATAGAAACACTAGGTATAAGTATTCCACGCCCGTGGCCTATTTCCATAATACAAGGTCAAATTAAATTAGCTAGACTCACAACAAACAGACAAATTCCATATCGATATCCAAACAAGGTATAACAAAAAACAAGAGATTTGATGTTCGTTTTTTTTTGGGGTCGACGAGTACGACCGCTTTTTAGACCAGGGTAGAAGCCTTTAAAAATAATAAAAAGTAAAAAAAATTATAGTAGGATGAAACACATTAGAAAAGGAGAAGAATATTATAAAAATTAAAGGAAAAATAATTTACGGGCGATCTGAGGTCGGGAAGGGGATGGGGGTGAGTTTTTAAGGGTAAAAACCGGTTTTTCTCGATTTCCGGCAAAACTAAAAGTCCTATGGAAAAAAGTCAAATGGCAAAGTTGTAGGTAATAAAAAGACCTAAAACTTTTGTATTTACAGTTTTTTCACATAACCTCAAAATTTATGTGAAAAATTCAAAAAACCAAGTTTTTGGTTTTTTATTTTTATGTTTTTCAAATTTTTGTTTTTTTTCACGAAATTTGGTGAAAACTTACCTTTTTATATCCCTAATACGCTGTAATTTATTTGATTAGAAATATTTATTTTTTCACCGTATTTTGAATTAATATCGAAAAATCACTCTAATTTTCAATCGAAAATTCACCCGTCAAAATATCAGCTTTTTTCAAAAAGTTGGTATGTTTTCTGTTTGTTGAAATCTCTACTATCCGACGGTAAAAAAAAAAATATGTTGCCATAGTAAATCTTCTCAGAAAATGCAAAACATCGAAAAAAACTCGAATTCGAAAATTTTTTTTTAATCATTATAAATAATTTCATGTAAAAAGTGTGATTGCTGCAATTTGATTCAATTAAAAAGTTGATTTATTTAATGCTAATTACATTTATGTCATAGAAAATCTCATTATATATAAATATAAATAAATGTAAGCGTCCAGTCGCATGCTTGTCGGCTACAAAATAATGGCATGTGACGACGGCTTTACCTTAATACTACCTAACCCTACCTAATCGTTCGTCACTTTATGTACTCTAGAGGGCGCCATATTGAATTTAATGTAACTTCGCATAGCCTATAACCAGCGGACAATCAGGACGCTTCCAACGATACCGCATTCGTCAAATTATGATCAGTAGTTTAGAAGTTATGAGGTTACAGATGAACATACATACATACATACATACTTACATACATACATACCGGTCAAAATCATAACCCTCCTTTTTGCTTCGCCGAATTCGGGTAAAAAATATTGTAATGAATAACGTAATCAGAAAAAAGTATCTACATATAATAGTACGATTTACATTTATATTTATACAGGATGTTAAAGTAATTGCGTGCCATAGCTTAGGGGTAGGTTCAGTATCGATAAAGGATACTATGAAAAATAAAAATAAAATCAAAACAAGAATTTTTTTTTAAACATTTAAAAAAATTGCAAGGTCAGCCTAATCTAATTTTGAATCAGGTATTTACAAAGATTAAAAATCAACTTATTTACTCATATTTTAAGTTGATTTGATTGCTATTTTAAGTTAGTAGGTACTAAATTAGGTTGACCTTGCAATTTATTTTAATTTTTTTTTTTAAATTATTGTTTGGATTTTTATTTTTATTTTTCCTAGTTAACAATATTTTTTTTTTAAACATTTAAAAAAATTGCAAGGTCAACCTAATCTAATTTTGAATCAGGTATTTACAAAGATTAAAAATCAACTTATTTACTCATATTTTAAGTTGATTTGATTGCTATTTTAAGTTAGTAGGTACTAAATTAGGTTGACCTTGCAATTTTTTTTAATTTTTTTTTTAAAATTATTGTTTGGATTTTTATTTTTATTTTTCCTAGTTTCCTTTATCGATACTGAACCTACCTCTAAGCTATGGCACGCAATTACTTTAACACCCTGTATATAATGAGATTTTCTATGACATAAATGTAATTAGCATTAAATAAATCAACTTTTTAATTAAATCAAATTGCAGCAATTAAGTACACTCTTTAGATGAAATTATTTATAATTATTAAAAAAAAAATTTCGAATTCGAGTTTTTTTCGATTTTTTGCATTTTCTGAGAAGATTTATTATGGTAACATATTTTTTTTTTTACCGTCGGAAAGTAGAGATTTCAACGAACAGAAAACATACCAACTTTTTGAAAAAAGCTGATATTTTGACGGGTGAATTTTCGATTGGAAATTAGGGTGATTTTTCGATATTAATTCAAAATAAGGTGAAAAAATAAATATTTCTAATCAAATAAATTACAGCGTATTTGGGACATAAAAAGGTAAGTTTTCACCAAATTTCGTGAAAAAAAACAAAAATTTTAAAAAGATAAAAATAAAAAACCAAAAACTTGGTTTTTTGAATTTTTCACATATTTTTGAGGTTATGTGAAAAAACTGTAAATACAAAAGTTTTAGGTCTTTTTATTACCTACAACTTTGCCATTTGACTTTTTTCCATAGGACTTTTAGTTTTGCCGGAAATAGAGAAAAACCGGTTTTTACCCTTAAAAACTCACCCCCATCCCCTTCCCGACCTCAGATCGCCCGTAAATTATTTTTCCTTTAATTTTTATAATATTCTCCTCCTTTCCTAATGGGTTTCATCCTACTATTATTTTTTTTGGTTTTAAAAATTATCGACCCTGGTCTATTTATACTTAGGGCCTGTTTCACCACCTACGATTAAGTTCCTATTTACTTACTTGGCAGATAATTTCGTATACAAATTTTGTTCCATTTTTTTATTTATTCAGTAAGTACCCCCTATTCGTAGGTGGTGAAATAGGCCCTTAGTATTATATTAGTTATTTGAAATATGAGTTGAGAAGACCTGTTTATTTTTTGTTTTATCGTGTTTAGATACAGGTATTACCTGTACCCATCACAGTCATCACGTCTGTGGAGTTTCGCTGAGTAATTTTTGAACTTGTGTACAAAAACGCAATAAGGTAATTGGATTGTAACTATGTAGGTGTGTTCATAAGTAACTTCAATATAGTTTATTGTTATTTAATCGGTCTCGATTCCTTCGTGACGCGTTCATGCTTAATTGCATTTTTATTATTTGCTAGTTGTTCACCCACATCAAGTCTCGATCCCGCAGGAATATCGGGATAAAAAGTATTTTATGTCCTAATCCAGATCATGGGTCTACCCATGTGCCAAATTTCATACAAATCTGTTCAGCCGTTTTAGCGTGAAGGCGTAACAAACAAACAAACATACCTACAAACTTTCACATTTATAATATTATTAGTAGGATTAGTTAGTATGTTGTGACTGAGTATATACCTACCTATGTATCTATTAATAGTACCTGTGATAGCATTGTATAATTGTAAACATGAAATAATAAGGGCGTGGATATAATCATATAAGTACCTACCTACGTAATTGTTTTTATTGAGGCAAATAAACTCAATTAATCTGTGTTTACATAAGTTACTTTAGATGTAAGTCTGTAGTAGGTATCCACTAGAAGACTTGACGCTTTATGTCTGAGTTACGATTAGGTAGGTACACCTGCCTGGGAAACTAGTCCGAATAAATTAGTTTTGATTGAAATTCTAGGTATACTATAAGCTACACTGTCATGTAGGAAACATGACAAAACATGCCTGCAGTAGGCATGTTTTTCATAGTATCTCGTCCTTCTGTTTTCGAAGATCTCAAACGAACCTCAGTATACCAACTTGCAATTTCTTGCTCTTTCTGATGCCAGTAGCACACCTCTGCCGCGAAAACGTAGCAATAATTCAATTCAACTGGCTCGCGTCCATTTGAAAATAATGTTAGTATGTATCTACTTAAACAAAATGGCATGGAAGGGCTTTTGCGGAAGTCCTGCAATTAATGATTGACTCATCACATGACCTGTTCCGGATTCAAAAAATGCTTTTTCTACAATCCAACGCTTGGGCAGAGAACGCTGAACTATAGAATACTTTTTGTTTCGGTTATGTGTAACTGGCGGGCGTGAGATGGTCTACCTATTACCTAAACTTGGCCGTAATCGTCACAAATAGTTTTATAGTGCTGTTCATTATATTTTCAAGGTATGTATCGACAATATTTTACGGAAATAAACATAAATATGGTAAAAACTTCCTAATAATCTAGTCTTGTCAATAGCTAAGGTCGACTGTGACGCAATTACCCAATAACCAAGCCGCGCGGTAATTTTACAATCGGTGGTTCTACAAACAAGCGGGTAAGGTAGATACTCCGTATAGGTATTCAGGTAAGTATATTTAAGTAGGTATGGGTGGTCCCTGCCACTTGATTAGGTATTTGAAAAAAAGGGCAAGTATTCTTGTTTTAGTTTTCCTTTCGTTCGTAAATTATGTTTTTACACTGCTTCGCGCAAAAAATTGTGCTCCGCCCAGTAGAATATTCTCTTAGAAATGATTAGCGTTTTGATGATGATGATATGTTATGGAGTCAAGGGAGGATGTGAATCCTAACTAAGTATTGCGGATCATTGCGGGCAAAGGATTACTATCCCAAACGAAACCAACAAAGTGTCTAAAAAGGATATCACTGTTAACCCCAAAACTGCAAGTCGCTTGGAAGCTTTTAAAGATAAACTCATTAATAAATTACCAGTTTTGTCAATTCATGCTGATCCCAATCATCTTTATGATGATTTTTTTAATGTATACTGTAAATAATTTAATTCCACCTTTATTCCCAAGATTATCTCTGTTAATAGTAACGCATCTTTCAGTGATTGGGCTACCATTCACTGAAAAAAATATTTAACCTAACTACTTCGGCTATTTCAGGAATAATCAAAGTTTAACAAGACTTTAATCAAGTTAACTTTATTCAAAGTGATTTGTCTATTAAAGACAAAACAGCTTATGTTAAGGTACCTGCAGTAAATAAGGGCCAGCGGCTATTAAGGACCATCAGAGAAATAACACACATTCAATAGTTTTATAGGTTAGATCTCTCGCATACATAAAAAGGACCAATAGTATTGCTATTACAGGCGCGCGCGTCGACGTAAGCGCCGCTATTTTGTCACTTTTGTCCCCAGTAACTCACTGGGGACGGTCGACGACGCAGTAAAAAAAAAATTGCCGGTGCAAGAACATTCATTACAAAGAAAATAGTGTATTTTACAAGAAGTGATCACCTATTTACTGTAAAGTGGATATTGGAGCTATCGAATCAAGATAGTTTCTTTTATTTTGTTGATATTTTCCAACTTTCAAATTATGTTTTGTAAAAAGTGACGCCATTGCTAATAAGGGCCACCTGGAAGGCAGTGAATAAGGGCCAGCCCTTATTCACTTCCTTCCTTCCTAACCTAACCTAACCGACGTTTAAATTAAGGATTTTATTTGATTAACTATGTTAATAATTAATAATGATATGATTGCGAATCCACCGACCATTGATAATGTTGATCTCATAATTCTATTTAGATTTTTCGTGCTTGTTACTATTTCATTATTATAATAAAGGCCAAGGCAAAAAATAAGCATTTTGTTTTTAAATTTTTGTTAAACCTATATTTTTGGTTAATAGGTTTTTATCTAAAAAAATTATAAATTTGTTGATTTTACATAAATAACATCTTTTTGTTACAAAATAATTATTCCTTGAGTTTTATAAGGACCGATTTATGTTTTTTTAATATGATTAAAGGTAAACTGTTAAATATTTTGTCTGAAAATATTAAGGTACCTGCAGTAAATAAGGGCCAGCGGCTATTAAGGACCATCAGAGAAATAACACACATTCAATAGTTTTATAGGTTAGATCTCTCGCATACATAAAAAGGACCAATAGTATTGCTATTACACGCGCGTGCGTCGACGTAAGCGCCGCTATTTTGTCACTTTTGTCCCCAGTAACTCACTGGGGACGGTCGAGGACGCAGTAAAAAAAAATTGCCGGTGCAAGAACATTCATTAGAAAGAAAATAGTGTATTTTACAAGAAGTGATCACCTATTTACTGTAAAGTGGATATTGGAGCTGTCGAATCAAGATAGTTTCTTTTATTTTGTTAATATTTTCCAACTTTCAAATTAAGTTTTGTAAAAAGTGACGCCATTGCTAATAAGGGCCACCTGGAAGGCAGTGAATAAGGGCCAGCCCTTATTCACTTCCTTCCTTCCTAACCTAATCTAACCGAAGTTAAAATTAAGGATCTAATTTGATTAACTATGTTAATAATTAATAATGATATTATTGCGAATCCACCGACCATTGATAATGTTGATCTCATAATTCTATTTAGATTTTTCGTGCTTGTTACTATTTCATTATTATAATAATAGACCAGGGTCGATAATTTTTAAAACCAAAAAAAATAATAGTAGGATGAAACCCATTAGGAAAGGAGGAGAATATTATAAAAATTAAAGGAAAAATAATTTACGGGCGATCTGAGGTCGGGAAGGGGATGGGGGTGAGTTTTTAAGGGTAAAAACCGGTTTTTCTCTATTTCCGGCAAAACTAAAAGTCCTATGGAAAAAAGTCAAATGGCAAAGTTGTAGGTAATAAAAAGACCTAAAACTTTTGTATTTACAGTTTTTTCACATAACCTCAAAAATATGTGAAAAATTCAAAAAACCAAGTTTTTGGTTTTTTATTTTTATCTTTTTAAAATTTTTGTTTTTTTTCACGAAATTTGGTGAAAACTTACCTTTTTATGTCCCAAATACGCTGTAATTTATTTGATTAGAAATATTTATTTTTTCACCTTATTTTGAATTAATATCGAAAAATCACCCTAATTTCCAATCGAAAATTCACCCGTCAAAATATCAGCTTTTTTCAAAAAGTTGGTATGTTTTCTGTTCGTTGAAATCTCTACTTTCCGACGGTAAAAAAAAAAATATGTTACCATAATAAATCTTCTCAGAAAATGCAAAAAATCGAAAAAAACTCGAATTCGAATTTTTTTTTTTAATAATTATAAATAATTTCATCTAAAGAGTGTACTTAATTGCTGCAATTTGATTTAATTAAAAAGTTGATTTATTTAATGCTAATTACATTTATGTCATAGAAAATCTCATTATTATTATTATTATATCATTTATTTCAGGCTGCGCCCATAGTGTTAGTAACAATGATCTTAAAAAAAAAAGTGTTAGTAGACACACAGGATTAAGTGTGGAGTTTCATCCAATGTCGCAGCATTGGAGACTCCCATTTATCTGCGAATAAACTCAAGATAGTGTTGGTACTGCCACGAAGACGAGCGAGCAGAGAAGCGCTTCTTTTACGTATGATGGCCGCAAAACCATCTATACGCCTTTCCGCGAACATCATTGACGCGCTACATCGCCATGGCAGCCCCAACAGTATCCTGAGTGCGTTATTATACTGGACACGTAGATCGCTATATGTACGCAAACTATAACTAGTCCACAGGCTGCACGTGTAAAATGACGAGCAAAAAGACTTAAATAAAGTGATCTTGACCGCCTCAGTACATCGCGCAAACCTGCGGGCCAGCATGTTACAGCGTACTGACAGCGATCTACGTTCCCTGTCAATGTCCTTGTTATCTTTCAAATCGTCGGTAACCCAATGACCCAAGTACTTAAAATTGGTCACCCTATTTAAGGGTGCTCCGCAGAGCGATATCTCAGGTATAGTTGGATAACCTATAGCACCTGCTTTAAAAACCATAATTTCGCTCTTTTTGGTGTTATACTTGAGTCCCTGAGCTACCGCGTATGCTTCACAGATTGACACTAGTCGCCTCAAGGCACCGATCGATGGGCTCAGCAACACCATATCGTCAGCATAACTAATGTTATTAACACACACTCCATCTATATGGCAACCGATATTTGTGCTGCTGAGCTCAACGATCAGTCGATTCATGTACAGATTGAAAAGTCGAGGTGAGCTCAATCCCCCCTGCCTCACCCCGCACTCCAACCGATACACATCAGAGAAGGAACCCTCCCACTTCACACTGTTTTGTTGATTATTATACCAATATTTAAACAAATTTATGATGTCACCGGGCAAGGCCGTTTCTTCTTGTAGCTTACGCCACAGTACTTTATAATTCACTAGATCAAATGCCTTTGACAAATCCAGAAAACAGGCAAACACAGGCGTTTTTCTGTCAGTATAGTACTGTACAGTCTGCTTGAGGCATAAAATAGCACTCTCTGTGGAGAGCCCTGGTCTAAAGCCGAACTGACTGTCTTCCAACATAATATGCTTCGATAACTGTTTGTCAAGCAGACTGTCCAGCACCTTGGCTATGACGGTCGCCAATGATATAGGCCTGTAATTGGAAATGTCAGAGGCATCTCCGGTTTTGTTTTTAACAATAGGCACTATAGTAGTATTTATAAGATCATCAGGTAAATAGCAGTGACTAACACAAAGGTTAAAAAACATGGCCAATACTCGCGGCAGGTGTACGCCGGCGTGTTTCAGATGTTCGATGCTAAGACCGTCGTGACCAGGCGACTTACCTCTTTTCATTCCCGATATCACCGATGCAACTTCCTTTGCAGTGAAGTGGACGGTAACGTCACCCGAAACGGTGTCAGCATCCAACATCTGAGTCTGATCTCTGAGTAGTGAATCAACCTTAAAATGTTGTTTAAAAGCAGTGGCTATACCTGTCGGTTCATGCACACCCGCTACACCCACAGGGCGGCTCGACCTTGGATTCAAGCGATTTGTGGACTTCCAAAAAGACCCAAACTGTTTCTTTGAATGGTTCTTTGCTATTAACCTTGCAATTTTTTTAAATGTTTAAAAAAAAATTCTTGTTTTGATTTTATTTTTATTTTTCATAGTATCCTTTATCGATACTGAACCTACCCCTAAGCTATGGCACGCAATTACTTTAACATCCTGTATAAATATAAATGTAAATCGTACTATTATATGTAGATACTTTTTTCTGATTACGTTATTCATTACAATATTTTTTACCCGAATTCGGCGAAGCAAAAAGGAGGGTTATGATTTTGACCGGTATGTATGTATGTAAGTATGTATGTATGTATGTATGTTCATCTGTAACCTCATAACTTCTAAACTACTGATCATAATTTGACGAATGCGGTATCGTTGGAAGCGTCCTGATTGTCCGCTGGTTATAGGCTATGCGAAGTTACATTAAATTCAATATGGCGCCCTCTAGAGTACATAAAGTGACGAACGATTAGGTAGGGTTAGGTAGTATTAAGGTAAAGCCGTCGTCACATGCCATTATTTTGTAGCCGACAAGCATGCGACTGGACGCTTACATTTATTTATATTTATATATAATGAGATTTTCTATGACATAAATGTAATTAGCATTAAATAAATCAACTTTTTAATTGAATCAAATTGCAGCAATCACACTTTTTACATGAAATTATTTATAATGATTAAAAAAAAATTTTCGAATTCGAGTTTTTTTCGATGTTTTGCATTTTCTGAGAAGATTTACTATGGCAACATATTTTTTTTTTTTACCGTCGGATAGTAGAGATTTCAACAAACAGAAAACATACCAACTTTTTGAAAAAAGCTGATATTTTGACGGGTGAATTTTCGATTGAAAATTAGAGTGATTTTTCGATATTAATTCAAAATACGGTGAAAAAATAAATATTTCTAATCAAATAAATTACAGCGTATTAGGGATATGAAAAGGTAAGTTTTCACCAAATTTCGTGAAAAAAAACAAAAATTTGAAAAACATAAAAATAAAAAACCAAAAACTTGGTTTTTTGAATTTTTCACATAAATTTTGAGGTTATGTGAAAAAACTGTAAATACAAAAGTTTTAGGTCTTTTTATTACCTACAACTTTGCCATTTGACTTTTTTCCATAGGACTTTTAGTTTTGCCGGAAATCGAGAAAAACCGGTTTTTACCCTTAAAAACTCACCCCCATCCCCTTCCCGACCTCAGATCGCCCGTAAATTATTTTTCCTTTAATTTTTATAACATTCTTCTCCTTTTCTAATGTGTTTCATCCTACTATAATTTTTTTTACTTTTTATTATTTTTAAAGGCTTCTACCCTGGTCTATAAAGGCCAAGGCAAAAAATAAGCATTTGTTTTTAAATTTTTATTAAACCTATATTTTTGGTTAATAGATATTTATCTAAAAAAATTATAAATTTGTTGATTTTACATAAATAACATCTTTTTGTTACAAAATAATTATTCCTTGAGTTTTATAGGGACCGATTTATGTTTTTTTATATGATTAATGGTTAACTGTTAAATATTTTGTCTGAAAATATTAATTATGTTGAGTTATAGAAGAAAACAATTTATTTTATGTTATATTAGATTAGTTTCTTTTAATTTATTCTCGGACCTTAATAGACTACCTGAGTTTATTAAGGTCCGTAGTAAAGGATTTTTTAAAGTTTATTTTTGTTCACAAAATGTTTAAAACCTAACCTTTAAGGCATTGTTTTGAGATCTCAAATAAATAATGTTCAATAATATTCCTGATTTCTATTTCAAATTCACTTATTTTTTTCAATATTTAAGTTTCAATTATGGTGGCTCTTATTTACCGCCGGTACCTTAATTATGTTGAGTTATAGAGGAAAACAATTTATTTTATGTTATATTAGATTAGTTTCTTTTAATTTATTCTCGGACCTTAATAGACTACCTGAGTTAAATAAGGTCCGTAGTAAAGGATTTTTTAAAGTTTATTTTTGTTCACAAAATGTCTAAAACCTAACCTTTATGGCATTGTTTTGAGATCTCAAATAAATAATGTTCAATAATATTCCTGATTTCTATTTCAAATTCACTTATTTTTTTCAATATTTAAGTTTCAATTATGGTGGCTCTTATTTACCGCCGGTACCTTATTTCAAGTTGAGTTATTGGTAAAAACATTTGATTAGCTTTAAACATACTGAAGTAAACAAACGTAAGTGGTTACAGGTTAATAAACTGTTATGTCCGATTTAAGCATTATCATCGATTACATAGAACAAACGTATTTTTATTGCTTCCAGCAAACGTTGTTGTTAAGTGCAGCTCAACAATAATTTCCTTATTCGTAAATGAATATTTTGTAACAAATAGCCTAATTTGTTTTGTGGAGCCTGACAAAACTCAGTTTGCATCATCTAACCAAAACTTTATAGATACGGTGTCTAATTTCGTTTACAATTAAAAGAAAACTTTGTTTATTTGTAACATAATCGGGACCGCTGCGCCCCGCACCCCGCTTCCGCTTCGGGATAAACTTGTCAGTTCATGTTCATTTACGTACAGAATATTACCGCGATCGACACGTTGTTGTTTGATTTTAGAAAAAGAAACTATAATTAAATAAGTATAGTGACTTACTGTGATCGGCACCCTAATTACGAAACGCAAACTCAATTTTAAATTGAAACCAATTGAAAAAGATTGCCAGTCCATTGCTTCATAAGTTCGACAAAAAAAATTAAGCAGATTCTTTTTGTCGAACTTATGAAGCAATGGACTGACAATCTTTTTCAATTGGTTTCAATTTAAAATTGAGTTTGCGTTTCGTAATTAGGGTGCGGTTCTTTTGTGTATACGTTAAATACTTAATTCATTCGAAAGTCTCAATGGCTGGACCTGAAGAACACCTAGACCTGATGGGTGATTATTTTCGCCAATGGGGTCTTGAAATGTTCCATTCAATGGTAAGTTACTCGTTTTATCAATTCAACCAGTGGTGAGTTTTCAAAAGCGCACATTTATACAGATAGATATACCTATGTCTTACTCATCTAGATAGTTTTTATCAGTGGAAGAAGTTTCAGAATTGGTTCAATACTTAGTTCCAGAGATAAGTATGTTTATATACTTATAAACATGCCAATATTTTTACAGAACAAGCTTTAGATTTGTAAGCTTTAAATGTTATCTGAAACAGGCATTAAATAATTGGTAATTGGCCACAGGGCTAAGTTTTATACACATAAAAAATTTAAGATCTAATATGTCAGGGGAAGCTATACAAATACCAATAAGGAAGTGACTCAACAATATTTTTTTTGTGTAATTGAGATTCAGGCACACCAAAGAACAAATTCAGGTGCCCATCATGTTAGGAGTAGGCTCCTAGGTAGAGACATAAACTCGCTATTGTCTTAGTTATTACCGCTGTACTATGTAATTTATGCAATAAAGAATTTATATATATACTTGTTAATTTTCAGATTTGTGAGGATTTTCAATGTGAAGAACAGTGCGGCAGTGTGACTACATACATTTTAAAGTTGCCGACATAACTACTTATTGAAGCTGATGTACCTGACAAAGAAGACAATATTACCCCTGACACTTCTTGTGTAAGATAATATTTTATTTACTTATTATAGATAAAGGTATTTTTTAAATTAACTTAAACTACTTAAAAACATCACTATGGTTTGTGTGAGTATGTATGTATTTACACACTTCATTGTACATGAAATAAAAATAGGTAGGTACCTACTTAGAAAAAATATTACTTAAATTAGTGTACAAAGGCAAAATTATCTCATGGAAAGATTTCATCCATTCAACTTTTGAGTCTTCGATAGAAATGATGGGAGTGGTTGTAGTGACAAGTTTTGTACAATAATAAATAAATAGCCTCACATTAAAAACATAATTTTAATCAGAAGAGAAATTTTTGATGTCGATAGGCATTCATTTTATATTGTGATTAATGAAATTTAAGATCTTCGAAGTACTGTTATTATAATATTAGGTACAGTGGCAGTCATTAATGTGTATAATATCTCTTTTACAGACAGAACTCTGAAGAGGTTTGGAATGCTGTCGCTGTTAGGGCACTGCCTTTTTAATGACAACCTCCTTGCTGAAAACAGAGACAAAAATGATGACTGACTTCATTTTAAGTATAATATTTATTGTATATGTTCATTATTAGTATAGTTGTGATAATTAAGACAATATAGGGCTAACAGTTGTGAATTTTAAATTTAAATAAACTTTCTGAAAATATTTTTGTCGTTTTTTATTCCATGTTTTAACTAACTACCTTCATCATTTTCAGAAATAATACGGGGTGGCAGGGACATCGACGCGAAGCCGGTTACCATGGATTCAGTACATGATCCTGAACCCCCCTCCGTTGAAATTTTTTGTCGGTTATTTAAAAAAAAATCTGCTGCTCCATACATTTTGACCGCGTAGGTATTGCACTTTTCTATGAAACAGCAGATTTTTTTTAAAATAACCGACGAAAAATTTCAACGCAGGGGGGTTCAGGACCATGTACTGAATCCATGGTAACCGGCTTCGCGTCGATGTCCCTGCCACCCTGTATAGCAAATAAAAGTTTGTTATTCATAATGGGGCTCACATACTTGCGAGTTTCACTGGGTCTCATCGTTACTCGTTTTTAAACTAATGTAGCTAATTACTATTTATGTGAGTGACGATGAGACCCAGTGGGACCCACAAGTATGTGAGCCCCATTATGGATAACAAATTTTTATTTGCCATACTTATTAACACAAAAGTTTTGTTATACGTAAACAAAATATTAACATAAATGTTTTGCTATACGTAAACAAGGTATTTACACAAATTTTTTGCTGAATATAAACGCAAAACTTTAAATATAAGTAACAAATTTTTTGGCTACTTCCAGTCAAGTCTTTTACAAATGGTAAACAAATAAATTACTTAAAGTAACCTAAATAATTTGTTGTATATAACAAGAAAGTCAAGTTACATATTATCAATTGAATTGGTTTACATATAACAAAACATTTATTTAAAGTAAATTAAAATTATAGTAAGACGTAGGCAAACATTATGTTTATTTCTAACAAATGTAAGGCTAAAAGTAACGAAAGCGTTTTCATAACACGTAACGAAAACTGCTTTGCAATATCCAACACAAGTACTTTGTTAGAAAAATAAGCCAACTGGTTTTGGTTACATACTGCATAAAGTTATGTGGTCACTTTTTTGTGTTATAGGTTGACGAAAGTTTGGTTATGTATAAGTGAAAATTTTTTTCAGTGTTGGTATTCATAAAAGTAGAACACGGCTTTATGAGCTGTACAATGAAAGGACTTATGTAAACACGACTGAATTTAATTTATATGTTAGAAATTATTCAAAATTATTTAAAAAAGTTTGTAGTATGGCCAAGTCACGTTATTTAAGTTCGAAGATTAAAAACAGTAGTAATGTTATTAAAACGACTTGGAATATAATTAATAGTGAAACGGGAAGGTATGGTAACCGAAATATTGACTACAGCCTGTCTATCAATGACAATGTCATAAAATCAGACTCTCAAGTCGCCGCGGCCTTTGAAAATTTCTTTTCAGATATTCCCATTTCAACTACTAAATCCCTAAACTCATCACCTTCTGTTGCTGAGTCTTTGCTAAAGGAAAATGTTAATGTTTGCGATTCGGAATTTCGTTTTGAACATATTACCTGTAGAGACATAATTAAAACCTTTCACACTTTAAATGTAAAAAAGACTGCAGATCTGTGGGGTAATTTTGTAGAAGTTGCTAAGTCTATTATTGACATTGTAGCACCTAGTTTAGCTCTTATATTTAATAATTGTATCGACTGTGGGGAGTTTCCTGACCTTCTGAAAAATAGTAAAATAATACATTTGTTTAAATCAGGTAGTACATCAGACCCCACAAATTATAGACCTATTTCAGTACTACCTACTTTCAGTAAAATATTTGAGAAATAAATTTTAGAGCAATTGCAAAGATTTTTTAATAAACATAAATTATTACATACCAAACAGTTCGGTTTTACAAGGGGTCGTTCAACTACTGATGCCGGTGTTGAACTTTTAGGACATATCTATAATGCATGGGAAGATAAATGCGATGCCTTGGGCATCTTTTGTGATTTGTCCAAGGCATTTGATTGCGTTCTTCATGAAACGTTAATCAGGAAACTCCGCCACTACGGGATCCGGAACAGCGCTCTGGATCTTCTTACTATATACTTGAGTAATAGGATTCAGTGCGTTGACGTTAATGGAAAAAGATCTCCCGGATCTTTAGTAACAATGGGAGTCCCACAGGGCTCAATTCTTGGTCCCTTCTTGTTTCTTATTTATATTAATGACTTGCCTTACCTCATAAAGGATAACCATGATATAGTGTTGTTTGCTGATGATACCTCACTTTTGTTTAAACTTAAACGTCAGCAGCTGGTTACTGACGACGTAAATAGCGCGATCTCAAAAGTAGTTCACTGGTTCAATGTTAACAATTTACTTCTTAATGAAAAAAAAACCAAATGCATTAAGTTTACTCTACCACACGTTAAGCAGGTGAAAACTAAGGTGTTGATAAAGGGCGAAGAATTGAATCCTGAAGTTAGCACAGTATTTTTAGGCTTAACTTTGGATGCTAAACTTCAGTGGGGCCCACATATAGATAAATTGTCAAAAAAGCTAAGCTCCGCAGCATTATGCTGTTAGAAAAATTCGTAATTTAACTGACATAGAGACAGCTCGTTTTAGTGTACTTTAGCTATTTTCATAGTGTAATGTCGTACGGAATTCTGTTATGGGGAAATGCGGCAGACATTCAGACTATCTTTGTTTTGCAGAAAAGAGCTGTTCGATCAATTTATAAATTAAGTCCGAGACACTCTCTCAGAGGGAAATTTAAGGAGATTAATGTTATGACTGTGCCTTCTCAGTATATTTTTGAAAATCTTTTATATGCCCATAAAAACATAAAATTGTTTAAAAAATACAGTGATATCCATAACATAAATACTAGGAACAAACACAAATTTGTAGTACCTACAACAAGGCTTAAGAAAATAGGTGGGTCGTTCAGATGTCAATGTATACGCTTTTATAATAAACTTCCAAGCCACGTCCAAGAACTGAGCCTTAATAAATTCAAATTACTCATTAAAAACGTAAGTTGTGCCAGAAAGCGTTTTATACCGTTAAAGATTACGTTGAGGACAAAGAGGCTTGGGATTGAGCTGCTCCGATTTATTTGTTTTATTTTTGTGTTTACAGTCAGAATAATCATCTGCTCAATGATATGAATATTTACTTTGTGTAGTATAATATTTTTATATTTTATATATATTTTTTAATAATTGTGAATGAGTGAGGAATAAGTGGGTCACATTTTTATTTTCTCTTCTCAGTTACTTTTAATGATAATCTGGCAGCTTGAGTAATTTATGCGGCCTATCCAAATGTCCTTTCTTTGGTATTGTTCGTCGAATCGTTGAGCTCCTTAAACTCTGAGTTGAGCTGCACGATTACTGACAAATGCGTGCACTGACTGGACAGGTCCACTCAATCTGTGTGGTTCTTTCCTCAAAAGACCATTTCAGACACCAATCTACATGGTCTTCACATGATCTGACCAAGATTATGTCTGGACTTTAAAAGAGACTGTGACCTCTGAGTTTGTTTCGGCCTTTCTTCTCAGAGTAGTCAGATAGGAAACGCCGGCCACATCTAGTTAAAAAAATATGATTGACGTGTAAAAGTGTTTGTACAGACCTACTTACAGAAATAAAATCATTTATCATTTATCATTGAGCTTAGTTTAGTCTCAATGGACACAACTAAGGAAAGGACTAACTTAAGACAAGCATGGCATGGCAGCTTTAATCTGTCTGAGTAATAATATCAAACGACTTATTGTCATTCATAAAACAAGATGTACAGTACGACACAACTTAAATGTAGCATAGATTTGAAAATTTTCATTCATTAATTTCATTTTCACGAATGTATTTGGCTATAAGACTTTACATGTTATTGCATTTTCAAAAGATCATTTTCACCTAAAGCAGTAATAGCGATTGGTGATTTTGAAAGCGCACTCAGTTCGGATGGTGATTGGTTTTACGAATTTTGCCGATGCTACATCTAAGTTGTGTCGTACTGTACCTACCTATAACAAATCATGGAATTCTCAGACCCCTGCGCTAGTTATAACTGTGTTGCAGGCGCCAGCGTTCACCCATACCAAAAAGAAGTTTTTTTTAGGGTTCCGTACCACAAAAGGTAAAAAAAGGAACCCTTATAAGATCACTCTCTTGTCCGTCTGTCCGCCCGTGTGTCACCACCGATTTTCTCAGGAACGGGTGGACCTAGCAAGTTGATATACCAGATACTGAGGTCTATAGTGCTTATTAGGTGTATAAAAATCAAGGTCCTAAGTCAACACGATAAAAAGATATGGGCAAAGATTTAGATTTTCGCGAAAACTTGTAAGAATTAACTTAATTTTCACCTTTTTTTATTTTTCGGAATTATCCCTTTACTTGTGCTGTACTTAACTGTAAGCTCTTGCTTTTAAGGGGGATGCGCCAAGGTAGCCCGCGAAATTCAAATTTTCTTAGGTTATTTGCAATTTGCGGGTCTGTGTCAGGTTGTATGTTGATTAAAATATGATTTGCGAGCGTAACCAATATGGGTTTACAGAATTATAATCATTAGAATCCGCAATACAACTCCTTAGGTTAGCAGAATCCCCAAATGTCATGATTTCATGAAATAGTCATTCAAAGGGATTACATGAACTTATAGAGTTGTATTGATGATTTCTATGATTATAATTTTATAAATAAACATTTGATACGGTCGCAAATCATATTTATATCAACATACAACCTGATACTGACGAGCAAATTGCAAAAAACGTAAGAAAATTTGAATTTCGCGGGCTACTCTGACGCTTTCACCTTAACCAACATTGACAATTCTAGGTCAACCGGAAGTACCCCATAGGTTTAGGGGCGAAAATGTATATGGTAGTTCCCGTAAACCTAGAATCATGAAAGGCAAAAAGCAAGGTCTTACAGCACTAATAAAGGAAAAATTCCAAAATATAAAAAAAAAAAAATGAAAGGGTGTCCCCATACATACATAGTTGACGCCGATTAAGATAGTCCTCTAAGTTGTATGGGCGCTCATACAATTAAGAGGACTAGTTTCTGGGTACAGAGCTATTTAGGTACCTATACGAATGAAGCTCCTTATCGAACCCTCGGTGCACGAGTCCGACTCGCTCTTGACAGGTTTTTTTTTGTTATAACATTACAGAAAAAATAATCCGTAAATAACGCTATAGTCTGCGCGCGACTGTTAGTCACCGCCTGAAGTATGTGACACGGGGGAGGTAGTCAAAAGCCAAGTTAACTCAGTCTGCCAATTTCAACTCCTGCCATTAAGGATTCGATGGCAAGTAGGGATAGAGCCAAAAGGAGGTTAAAACGCTGTCCTTCCGAGCGCAACCTGAATGCGTATAAGGTGCTGCGTAATCGCTGCAGGCGTATGTGTAGAGATGCAAAAAGACGCTACTTCCATAACTCTCTCGATAACCGTAACTCCTCTGAAGTCTGGAAGTTTCTAAAAACTGTCGGCATTGGCAAGTCCCCAGTCGTTTCCAGTAATGACACTGACGTGTGTGCTCTTAACAAACATTTCTCACACCCCCCTGTTACTTTGGATCCGCACGTCAAATCAGCTACTCTCAATAAACTTTCCTGTTTACCCGTGTCACAGTGTTCTTCTTTCGAATTAAGTCCAGTGAGTGAGCTTGAGGTCAAAAAATCTATTTGTGCTATCTCCTCTTCTGCGGTCGGTAATGATAATATTTGCTCAAGAATGATTTGTCCTATCCTCCCGACACTACTTCCCATCTTAACTCACATATTTAATTTCTCCTTGTTTTCTTGTACTGTTCCTGGGGCCTGGAAACAAGCCCATATCATCCCCTTACCCAAAATTCCTAAGCCGGTCTCACCGACCGATTTCCGTCCCATTTCTATTCTCCCATATCTCTCTAAAGTTCTTGAGCACATTGTCCATCAGCAACTGTCCGCCTTTTTATCTACGAATGACCTACTTAGTCCTCTTCAATCTGGTTTTCGACCTGGTCATAGCACAGTAACGGCTCTTTTGAAGGTTACTGATGACATCCGCTGGGCTATGGACCACAAATCTCTCACCCTTCTTGTACTTCTGGACTTTAGCAGTGCCTTTAACTCTGTCGATTTTGACATCCTTCTAGGGATTCTTAAATCTTTAAATTTCTCTCCGTCAACTGTGTCCTGGTTCGACTCCTATCTTAAAGGCCGCTCGCAGCGAGTTCGTCTCGACGAGTTTTCTTCTGATTGGTGCTCTCTCACCGCAGGTGTGCCTCAGGGTGGCGTTCTCTCTCCTCTTCTCTTTTCTATTTTTATTAACTCTGTCACCAGATTCATCTCTTCTCACTTCCATCTCTATGCCGACGACCTGCAGCTTTACAACCATTTCGTAAGGGAAGATGCGGAAACCGCCGTGTCTGCCATGAATAGCGACCTGGATTTGATTGGCGAGTGGTCGCGGTCCTTTGGACTGCAAATCAACCCCAGTAAATCCCAGGCCATTATTATTGGCGGCAGGTATATGCGGAATAGGCTCGATGTTGCGTCGCTGTCTCCACTCTGTCTGAATGGAGTTCAGATTGTATACGCAAACACGGTTAAAAACCTGGGGGTGACCATGGATTCCTATCTTTCGTGGACTGCCCATGTTGCTCAAGTCAGTCGCAAAGTGCACTTCACGTTCCATTCGTTGAAATGCCTCCAGACCTTCTTGCCCTTGAACACCAAAATCTCCCTGGCTCAAACTCTCATTCAGCCCATTATAGATTACGCCGATGCCTGTTATTTGGATGCTACCGAGGAGCTTTTAAATAAACTTGAGCGTTTACAAAATATTTGTATTCGTTTTGTTTTTAACCTTAAAAAGTATGATCACGTTTCTAACTTTCGCAAGATACTCAAGTGGCTCCCTATTCGACTTCGCAGGAACTCTCGCATTTTGTGTCTGCTATTTAACCTACTTCACAATCCTAAAACTCCATCCTATCTGCGGGAGCGCTTTTCCTACGCCCGTCCTTCTGATGTACCTTGCAGGTCGCATCTAAGAAACCTCCTTAAGTCCCCTCCCCACTCCACTGACTTCTACTCCTACTCCTTCACTGTGCACGCGGTGCGGTTGTGGAATTCACTTCCGCCCGACATCAGGGACTGCCAAACTGTCGCAGTATTTAAAAGAAGAGTGAAGGAACACTATCTTTCCACTATGTCATAGTTGCGTAGGTATTTATTTTGTATTTTTCTTTTTTTTGTTACATTTCAATTAACATCATCTTAGTGATATTTATTTTAGTAGTATGTATGTAAGTATGTATGTATGTATTTATGTATGTAAGTATGTAAGTAAGTATTATCTCATATTATGTGTTTTATTTTATTAAGTAATGAATTGTTTTAATTTTATGTATTTTACTTTCTCTCTACTCTTACACACGGTGTCTACATCTCTTTGTAACCCCTGTCCTATCGCAGGTATGCTGGAAGAGATTTCTTTAGAAATAAGCATCACCTTTGTACGTATTTTTCTGTTCTTTTCTTCTTGTCTGTTGTTAAATGTGTGTACATAAATGGTTAAAAAAAAATAGTCCTCTAAGTTGTATGGGCGCTCATACAATTAAGAGGACTAGTTTCTGGGTACAGAGCTATTTAGGTACCTATACGAATAAAGCTCCTTATCGAACCCTCGGTGCACGAGTCCGACTCGCTCTTGACAGGTTTTTTTTTGTTATAACATTACAGAAAAAATAATCCGTAAATAACGCTATAGTCTGCGCGCGACTGTTAGTCACCGCCTGAAGTATGTGACACGGGGGAGGTAGTCAAAAGCCAAGTTAACTCAGTCTGCCAATTTTGTCAATGGGCCCTCCCCCGTCTCACCGCTCACATACTGCGGCGGTGACTAGCAGTCGCGCGCGGACTATAGACAACTTTGGTATGATTGCACAACAAAATTAATTCTGCATAGATTATGTAGCCACAAATATAGGAAGGTTGATAATGCCGTAGTTTACTCATCTGCATAGTCGTCGCGCAGCCGTTTGTATCAGACAAAGATATACAATCCTATGTACCTATGGATGTAGGTATAAAATCAAAATTCGTGCAGATATATTTCTCTTATTGTGTATACCTAAGATCATCTCAATATCATAGACAGGCGCCAGTCCGAGTGCAGGTTAATTAGGTCCTATATACCCACCTACCTACATAATTATAATGTGTTTACCAAGTGTTTTTTGTGTTCCTCTGCTAGGCAAATACCTTCCTTTTCTCCTTCCTGGTAGTGCCAACTGGGGCATCTCCAAAAATTTAGTCTTAGTTGATCCCGTCACCTCATTTCTTCTGGGAATGCTGAGTAATGTTAAGATAGCTAATTAAGTGTGAATGTCTTTAATAGTACCTAAGCTACTCTTTAGCAGGCCTGCAGGCACATACAGATCAGTTAAAGTTCCAGGCCTAATGGCGATTCATTGGATGTCCTATTCCTGTCAGGGACAGTAATAATTACCAAAAAGCGGACAAAGTTACTATTGTAGATACTAAGGTAAGGCTACTAACTACCTATACATAATTATATTTATTGCACCATACTATGCAAGGTCTGTCAAAGTCAAACAAAGAGTATAAAAAAATATTGGAAATAAGGAAAAGAGATAGAATACAGTTCAAAAAGGTAAAAGGAAAGCCTAAGTTCAAAAAAGTTCAAACAGTATGCAAAAAATTAAGTGGCGTTGGACGGGACATAAGTTGAGAGGAAAGAAACAGAAATGGACCCAAATAATAACTGAATGGTACTCTAGAGAAAGCAGAAGAAGCAGATGAAGACAGACAAAGCGATGGGAAGATGATTTTAAGAAAGTAGTAGGCCCAGAATGGTTACGTACACCATAAGACAGAAACAAGTGGAAAACCTTAGAGGAGGCCTTTGTCGAAAGACAAGCTGTTTGCTGATTTCGTTTTAAGTAAATTTGCTCTTTTACCTCTATTTGAAATTTTTTAAATATTTTAGTTAATTATGTTAAAAACTAACAGTAATAACGGCTTATTTTATTAATTTATTTTTATTTTACTATGCAAGGACAACCTAAATTATGTTTCATGAGTAGGCAGGTTAAAATGCATAGGGAAATCAGATTTCTGTAAGGAGCAGGAGATGACGTTAGTTCAGACGTCATTCGCACTGAATCGCTAGCTTGGTTGCACGGTCATAAGTGGCCTATGACAATTACCTAATTGTCCTACGCCAATTATGATAATGATGACAAACATTGCGTGTTCTTTTATTTAAGAATGTCGACCTATGGTACCTACCTAAATTATAAAACATTCTAATTTATTGTAAGAGTAGGCCTGTAGGTACAGACGCCAGCACATCAAGTTACTACATTCTGTCAAATTTCTTTAATAGATTTTCAACTTTATCGCTAAAGAACAAGGTTCAATTTTGATTGGGAAAATTTGACAGATTGGAGTAGGTTGATGTGCTGGCGTCTGTACTTAATTTTTGCAGTTATGTTCATAGGTATGTTACCGTATGTTCGTGTTTTCGGTATTTAAAAATTTACTTTGATAAATAATAATATATATTTTCAAAACTTCTTTAATGCTTAGAAGGTTTTTTTTCTTGCAAGGTGTAGAAATCTCAACCAGTCTTGAGATTATTATATTCGTAGCCAAAACCATACAAAAACTCATTAAGTTGTTTGTTTATTTGTTGGTAACATACATAAATGGATATATCAATAAATAAATACGTAAATAGTTAAGTATCTATGCACAGAAGATAATTGATTAAATTATAGTTTCTAGATTTCCACAGACTGCCTGTATCTTATTAGCTACATCGCGCAAACAACTGGAATGTTGCATCATTTTCATTTCTACTTTTAAATTTTGCCCGACTACGGCGGAGGGTTATGATGTTGACCAGTATGTAGGTATGTAATGTATGTTCATCTGTTCCCTCATAACTTCTAAACTACTCATTATAATTCGACAAATGACAAATGAGATATCGTTGGGAGCATGTTGATCGTCCGGTGATTATAATTATACGCTATGTGACGTTGCGCTTGCGACACATTAACACTTTGAAGGGCTGTAAACGAGACACAATAGAAGTTTTATTGTTATGACGCCTATGGGCGTTTACTGTCCTTCAAAGTGTGAAATATAGGTAGGTAATATGGCGCCCTCTAGAGGACATAGTCATGTAATAAAAATAAAAATAAAATATTGTTGCGTTGGGTATAAAATTAATGAAAGGGCTTAATAACACATTTCAAAAATATGTATATTATTACTTGCCACGAAATAATTTAAAAGAAATAAAAGTTATAAAAACGAAAACCCAAGTCCTACAACAAATAAAGAAAATTATTCAAAAAACAAAAAACCCGACTGCAAAAACGCATAACTGAAAAGAGAAAAACAAGCATTATAAATTAATCTATAGAATTTTGGTATCGCAGGCGGGGACAAACTAATAACCGGATATATGGTGTAAGTTTTGTTTGTCCCCGCCGTAGGCACCAGCCCAAGCGTAGGCACCAGCACACCATTGTGAACAGCCAGTCGTGCCTTTTTGGACATCAACTAGTTGGTCACAATCGCATGTATAGCACCATTCACTTTATTTCCCGCATTTACTCTCCTTTCCATATCTTCATCAATCTTCCTATCCCTTGTAAAGAGATTTATATTATATTATTATTATTGTATTTTTATATTATAGTTTCCTTTTTTTCCTGCGTTACAATTATGTAGTGTTGTGTGCCTTTTTGTCTGTGCTTAATACATAAATGATTTTTCTTTCTTTTCTTTCTCCTTTCTTTCAATCTACTTAGCCTTTTCCCAACTATGTTGGGGTCTGCTTCCAGTCTAACCAGTTTTTTTAATTATTCTGTTTAAATGATAAAATTACTTACCTATCGAAACCATAGGATACACTGCTTGGCAAGGCACTCATTTGGCTGTCGCTGCTGACACCCTCAATCGTAGTAGTACCTATCTTAGGTACCTACTTATTTATACCCGAGTAAAAAATAAGGAAAATTCAAAGTTCGGGGGGATTTCATTGTGACTAAGTAGTTTTGTAAATCAGCATGAGGGAATTAATTATGAATGGTACAGCAGGTAAATCCCTTGAAACTGGTCATAATGTTAATGGAAATTTTAATGGATGGAGCTGAATAAGGAATAGTTAGTTTAGTGAAGCAAACAAGTTTATTTACAACGGTGATATCAATTATTGCCACCAGCTCATCATTATACGAGGAAGAAAATGTGAAACTCATTAAGTTTCTGGTTAGGGGGTTTCTGTTTAATAATGGTCTCATAATTATTATTATGCACATTTTGGAAATAATAGCGCCAACAGAAGATGCGGTCTGAAATAAGAGGTCGAGTAGGTTAGGCAGTAGGTAGATTGAGACCTAGGTTTCACTGATACACAAAAAAACGGTTTTATAATTTCTAAAATATTAGGTAAGTACTTATTTAATTAAACTAGCCGGTATATGTATCTGATTTATTTTAATGTAAATCCTAATAATATATTATTATAAAGATATTTTTTTTTGTTTGTAATGATAATGAATAAACTCAAACTCAGCTCACTGGACCGATTCTAAAAATTCTTTCACCAGTAGAGCGGAATATAATTTACGTTATCTCGGAAAGTCGGAACGCACTACATGTCATCCGGTGTCAGTGACGATTCAATATGGCGACTGCGATTTGGATTTGTCTGACAGCTTTTAGGTTTCGATCGAGTCTACCGTACCCCTTGACGAAATTATTAATACAGATCTTTAAATCACGCTAGTGAAGCCGCTGCGCTGGCGGATGCTAGTGGTAAATAAATAAGTTTGGTAAAGCCGTAAAGGGCAAAGAGTATATTCTTTGCAGTGGAGTTGGAGTGTAGGTAATACAAATTGCCTACATTCTAAACATTGATGTGTCTTAACTTTGCCATAATGAGCTAGGTAAATTCGTGTAGTCTTGGTAAATAATGCACTACAATTAAATTGGGCATCGGTATACTTAGACCTACCTACCTAAAAGCATGCATTTTAAAAGTTGGCAATGTCGTAAATAACTGTCAAATATTTACCTGTACCCTAATTACGTAATACACGATCAATCAGAATCTGAATCGCTTTGAAACAGATTGCTATTCCATTGCTTCAAAAGTTCGAAAACAAATTCTGCTCAACAACGTAAATAACGCAATGAATTTTGTTGAACTGTCAAAATGAAACAGATTAATCGGAATCGAATACGAAAATGTGTTGCGTGATTAGATAGCTATTAAGCTATTGCATAGCTTCTATCGCGGGCCTTGAGCGTGGAGACCTAATCCAGAAATTCCGTAACGAAAATACGAGTACCTAAGGAGAGTGTTTTGTATTGAAAATTATGTTTAACTGCTTGACAACAAAGTTCAAATTTACTTAGACGAATGATACGAGAGTGTTGTATTGAAAATTATGTTTAACTGTTTGACAACAAAGTTCAAATTTACTTAGACGAATGATACGAGAGTGTTGTTTTGAAAATTATGTTTAACTGTTTGACAATAAAGTTCAAATTTACTAGACGAATGATCCTTGTCTATTAATAGTTAAATTAAAACCTTTTTATTAGTTTGATGTTCCCATTACGTTGTGTCAAGTTTTAAAAACTATAAATGTGAATAACAGTTCCTGTCAATGTCATCATTGCTATTTCTTGTATTCGGGTTAATATTTTACAATTGCATAAGTTGATAAAAAATGCTATATATGCAATAGCTTTGCCGCGGCAGTCCCCGAATGCCACACGTCTTTTTTTTTATTAATTTGCTAATATTACCTACAGTATGGAAATATTATGAAATATCGCTCTAGTGACCTAAAATTTAAGATTTAAAATTTAAAGAACGTTTTAGGTGTTAAAAGGGAATTTGGAAAGTTTCCGAATACTTTTTTACATCAAAAACTAAATATTCAGTGTTACGATATTATTTATTATATTTCATAATCAATATTTTAGTATATAAACTATAGAGCGATTTTTCATATTTTCATCATACAGTAGCATTTTGCCAAATTGATCAAAACAAAGAAATATTTGACAGCTCTTTGCGTGTTTGCGACGTTGCCCACTTTCAAAATGCACGCTATAATAATCTATGTTTTGTGAAACCCGTTTTAGACCAGAGGTTATTATGCCAATAACCTTACCGGTTTGTTGAGTTCTCAAAAAAAAAAAACATATCTAAATCCTCTAAATCTATTCTTACTAGTCTTTTCATATTGTTAGTGACCGTATTATCTCTATGTCATCTGTGTTAGTGACCTGTACCTTAATCACACGAACACGATCAATCACAACTGTATCATATTGTTTAATCCATTGCTTCGTATCTCCGAAAAATGTATCTGCTCAGCAACGTAAATAACGCATTGCATGTTGTTGAACTGTCAAAATTAAACAAATTGTGATTGATCGTGTGTAACGCAGTTAAGGTGCGGATGTCAGAGTTTTAAAGCCACCCATGGGACTTCACATGCCGTAGAGAAATATCTCTAGGCAGGCCAGTTTCCTCACGAATTCACGATGTTTTCCTTAATTTAGTATGATGATGTGGACTCATCTGTAGAGCATATACCTACTTACCTGATTAGCTGATGAAAATTCTTCAGTTTTATTACACTGCGTTATAAAAATCTATGCTACCGTCTTTCTGAGGTTGAGAGTATGGCGTCTGATGGCGAGTGACATATTCTAAGTATTTACCCCATTGGTCTCGGTTGTTGAGAGTGGGGTCCTATCGGGCAAAGTGTAATTGGGTTTTTCCATCGCAGGAATTTCTTCAACAGCCCGGAGTTTGGAAATTGGCGGTGTGATACCTACCCCCGTGCCTTGGAGAGCCAATGGTCCTGCGTCTGATCTCTCTCCGGTCGTGTCAGATTGCCGTCCCATCGGGCTAAGAGAGTGGAGGAAGAGAGATTGCACTTGTGTCTGCACACACACATGTGCACTATAATATCTCCCGCACCGATGGCAAGTCTCCGCTGAGATTGGTCACCATGGCCCAAAATCCGTTTGGAAGGACTATAGTAAAAATACATATACACATACAGGTTACATATGCATGTTGTTCAATAGCATAACCTATCATAACATCACACCTGTAACCCCGAAGGGTTGGGCAGAGGTTTACGTTAGTAGTAGGTAGTAGTGAGTGTACATTGTTATGTTTGGTATGTTCAGTAATTATCTACATATCTACTGATTACGTGGTAATTCCTTCCCAGGACCCTCCATTGTATGTAACGACCAGTAAAGAAGGTCAGTGCAGTGAATGTCAACTGTATGACGCAGACGAGGTAATAGCTTAGGTTAATGACATTTCAATGAGCGATACCTTGACCACCTTTTTCACAAAATCACATGGAAACTCATTATTTTTACCCAACAGCCCTAGAAGGAGGGTAATGTTTTTCTAGAGTAGATATGTATGTCTATTTCTTTGGCACGGCTTGATGGATTTTACCATTATAAGGTGTCGTGAAATTTGTTTTAATTGTGGGAGAGACATAGGCTATATAATATTTATAAATTGCATCTGCAAATACAAAAAAAGGTTTTAAAAAAATACAACATTATAAAATAAAAGCTAGTAATGAGTAAATTACATATGATTACAAAATACCCGACTTCAAAAACACATGACTGAAAAGAAACAATGAGCAATTTTGGTATTGCAGGTCGACAAACAAAAGTTACACTATTGTATTTCAGTTTATTAATAATTAATTTTTCGCCGCCTGCAATACCAAAATTCTATCTAACTACATAAAAATCAATGCCACTTTTCGTTGTAATTTTATAACTCGAGAACGGCTGGGCCGATTTGGCTGATTTTGGTCTTGAAATGTTTGTCGTATAGTCCAGGGAAGGTTTGTAGGGTAGGTAGGGTAGGTAGCCGTAGATAAGTACTTAGTACCGAAGCCGGGACGGGCAGCTAGTAGATTATAATTATAATGCTTGTTTTTCTCTTTTCAGTTAAGTTTTTTTGCAGTCGGGTTTTTGATTTTTTATTGTTAAAGAGATTTTTTTAGGGACGATTAATAAACTTCAACCTCAAAAATAGAACATGATGTGAAGTAGTTAGTTCTTTAGCATCAACCGCAAAATTAATTTGGCATCTACCACTGTATCTTTCCTTTCGTTTTTCTTTTTAGATTTATTTTAAACTTTACAGAAAATCTGGTTACTTAGGTATTTATTATATCGTCTAGGTTTGCACGTAACATGAGCTAGAACCGCTAAAGGAAGTTGTAATATTCATTGAAGCAGATTGACTTTAACCTTATAATGGTAGATCAAACGTCAGAGATACCATTTAATCCTGTAGGAAAAAACTTAAATTGGTCTACTAGACGGGTTACTTAAAGAGGTTCCAAGAGTTTCATAGACGTCATAATGACGACACTGCTACCAGACCTTTATCTCAGCCACCTCTCTGTGGGTTCGTTCGTAGCGCAAACACTGCGCCAGCGCATTCAGTGCGCGGTGGTTTTTGGCGCGCATTACATGTCCGACATTAATTTAATATTTTATTTACGTTAACTTATTAACTTATCCAAATCTTGAGCAATGTTAAGAATTATAAGTTAAATTATTTCCGCCTCGCAGTGAAGATTAAGTGATACATATTTATTTATTTATTTGGATCAAATTTTATTCAGTGATTTACAATTATGGAGTTACACAAGCTATTGGTGATATTTGCAGTATTGTGCCTTGGGTAAGTAATTATTTTAAAATATAATATTAACTAAAGTATTTTTTATTTATTAAAGCAACCAACATTTTTATTTTTTTAAGTATTTATGAAAGGTATACTGCTATGGACACCCATAATTTGTGTATATACAAATTATGGGCATACATAACATTTAAATAAAAAAGACATTGGACAGAAGCTGCTTATAATCTAAAAGTAAAAATAAAAGTGTGTAGGTATAGGGATGTTGGCAAAGGAAAAAAAAAATTTTATCCGTCAGTCAGATAATAAAAAATATTTGATACGTACTGTTTGCTTAATCATATTAATAAAAAATGGTTTAGATAAAACGCATTAAAGTTTGGGAGTTCGCTACGTCACAAGTCAGTATAAAATATACCAGGGAGTGACGTCATGCCGATTACGTAAAAAAGAAAAAAAAAACGTGTCCAATATTTTTTTATAATATGCCTACGGACAAAAAATATGTTTTAGTCATTATCCCTATTACTTATAAGTTATAACTTATACAGTTCCTAATTGAGAAAATGCGGATAGACAATGTATAGTCACGTTTAGTGAATTAGCGGTATGTACAGATAATAACTTTTACTGCCACCTTAATTCTCCGACATGGCTCTAATACTGTCGGTGTCCGCAGATTAAACCATTACACCTACGTACTTGTTACTTTGCACTCAGAATTCACCACGCAATTTGCACCTGTTTTTTCCTGGTTTCCTAGGCAAGAAATACCTACATGAAAACGGAATCCCCTGCGTGATCACGTCAGACCAAATCTCTGCATAATAATTAACTCAATTGTTGCCCAAAACTAAAGTAATTACAAGAAAGATAAGCTGTATTCAACTGTAATCCACCTTGAACCGTGCGTCTATTGTCTTATAAAAACTTAAAATTTTAAGATTATAAAGTTAATTATTCTAAGAAATTTGTTTTTACCCATACCTACAAATAAGGCTGTTTGCGATTCTCACATAAATCAAATAAAAATAAGCAGATTAAAATATTAAATACAGCCGGGGAAATGAATTTTTATGCAAACTGACAGCCTACGTCAATTTGCTTTGCTATAATAGCCATTTCATACAACTGTTAAAGAATGACAAATGTAATTTGGATAATTATAAGGACAATTATATTAGCCTTATATTGGCTTATTTCCGAAATCCCCCCTGAAAATCCCCCTTTAAGTTGGTAGTACTTGACTGTACTTACACATACCTATTTTGTAATAGCTGGTAGGGACCGCGGTGGGATAGTGAGGAGTCATGTTATGATTACCTATTAGATACAAATGATCAGGCAAGAGCGCAAATATTCCATAAGTACCAAAGTTGCTCATATAAATTAGTAAGTATTACCAGTTTTACAAGGAAAAATAATAAATAGTAAAATAAAAGGAGTGTCTGTCACTCAGTCAATAACCAGTTTTATCTTTATTCTTGTTTGCGATAACTTATCAAGTTATTAGTATTGTATTTTGAATGAAACAAAATATTTGTCTGCCGTGATTTCTTCACGAGTTTTAGACAAATTAACATACAAAGCTACTTGCTTTGTAAATAAAAGAAAGGTGTACTGAAAACCACAAAAAATTAAATAATCCTACACTATTGAATGATCAATATTTGTTTATATATTCGTAATCACGTTATCAGAAACGGATCTAACTATTTCGATGAAAGTAAAAAAAAATAGGGGTTTAAGGAGGTGGAAAATAGATCTTTTTGGGAAAATACGTTTTCTATACATATTTTCACACGAGCAGAGCTCGGCAGTATTATTTAAAAAAATGTTAAGTAAAAGCTTAAAATAAAAACAAAAATACAAAAATAAAAACAGCGAACAAATATTTTAGTAAACACCTAATAATTTAGCGTAGTTTTGTTTTTCTATAGTTGGGTAACTCTTATCGGATTTTCACAAAAATACCACTTTATATTGTTGCTTTTTCGTGTACTATCGTAGTCGTAGTCAGTTTGTATGTAACTGTTTAATATTATATCAAATATTTGTCTACCTTTGTGATATTTCTTCTAATGTAACTTATCAGTAATCTTATGCACTCGAAATTGAGATAGTAATAATATCATGCGCCTAGTTAAGGATTACTTTGACTTATCGCACATAAAACAATGGATGTAATAAACAAATCACAAAGGTATTTAATTAATTGAGTCGTTCAAACACAGATTTATTTAATGCGTTTACGATAAGGATAGTTGTTTTTACCACATTTATCGTATGAGGAGGAAAATTTTAGTAAATGGGTAATTTAGCTTTTCCTGGTAGGTATTCTATGTTAAGTGGCGATCGCGTACCGGAAGACGTACCGTTGGAAGGCCTCCCACGTGATGGACCGATGACCTTGTAAAGGCCGCAGGTATCCGCTGGACGCGGGAATCACAGAATCGGTCAAAGGGACGGTGCTTGGGGGAGGCCTATGTCCAGCAGTGGACGTCTTTCGGCTGATAAGATGATGATGATTCTATGTTAAAGAATATTATTTTGCGAGGCCAGCTGACTGCCTTTTGGCCGGGGTGTAAATGAATCTTACTCTGGAATACCGAGTAGGTAGATTAAGCACATAATAGTAGTTTAAGTCAGTAAGTCCACGTTCGCACGGACGTGTTTTAATCGCGGCGATTTTTTTTCGCGTATTGAATTATCGACGCTCTGCTTAGCGCCAAGTGTAGAATATCTAACAGTGTGTTTTCTTGACGCGCTGGTATCGCGCTGGATGCGCTCTCTGGATTCTCAATGGTCGGCTCAATACCGAGAGTTGAAAATCCAGTGTACGAAAAAAAATCGCCGCAATAAAAACACGTCCGTGCGAACTTGGGCTAAGAGTCTGCATTTCTCCCACCGTATTCCGCCCGCCCTATTCCGCCCTAGTCCGCCCTAGGGCATTCATGAGTTAGATATTTTGGTGTCTGTCTGATTGACATTGACAGGGGGGCGTTGTTGGTAAACATTTGTGGAATTGTTAAAAAATTTGTATTGAAAAAAAACAAGATGGCGCGATAGTTCAGAGTTTGGCAACGCGCCAAAAGATTCTTGTACCGTTATCCTACATGTGAAAAAGGTTAAGGTTAAGGCTGTCAGATGTAAGTACCTAAATCATTGCTTGCTTGCCATTCAATAAAAAATAAAAAAAACGAATAATTTTTTTGTTTTAATATTCAAGCAAACAAATTATATGATTTCATTTAGTTTTATGGCTTATGGTGGATAAATCAATATCATAAGTTCTTTAAACCATATCCTTCCTTAACAGATATGCAAATATCTTAGTGCGTCATGTGATGTGGTTTAGTAACAAAAATGTTCAAATAACCTATCGCTATCCTTAAGGCAACAAATATTAAGTGCCTGCTACACGGTCTTGTGTTTAAAACTAAAATGTAGAGAATCGAATATGTGATCGTTTATGCTGTCTTGCCAAGGATAAATAAATAAATATGATGGTTGAAGAAAATAAAGAATTAAAGACCATTAATGACTAATAAAATAATGATTACTTTACCTTCTTGTAACATCGAATGCATAATCCTAACAAATGTGAGTTTGTTTATTTGTTTGTTACGCTTTCACGCTATAACGGCTGAACAGATTTGGATAAAATTTGGCACATTGGTAGACCATGACCTGGAATAAGACATAAAATTTTTATCCCGATATTCCCACGGGATCAAGACTAACGCGGGTAACATCGCGGGGCGCAGCTAATCAGCTTATAATGTTCCCAATGCTGGGACACAGGGCTCCTCACTGCTACATGTCTACGATTTTTTGGTTCTACGACATGCCGGTTTCCTCACGATATTTTCCTTCGACGTTTTGAGAGCAGTGGTGATGAAATTATTTACGCAAAGTAAAGCGCCTGCCTGGGTTTGAATTCACGACCTGACTCGTAAGTAGGGGGCCGTTATTACTGGGCCACTACTGCATCGAATGTTTGTTGCTTATTGCCAAATTCTATGTAAACAAAACAGTACATAAGTTTTGTGTTGCTGCCTTCTTAGGGGGCACATCATAATCAGCCTATTAATGTTCCCACTGCTGGGACACAGGCCTCCTCTCTGTGAGAGGGAGTGGGCCGTAATCTACCACGCGGGCCCAGTGCGGGTTGGTAGATGTCACATGTCTTCGAATTCGTTTAGTCCACTCTCGCCCCCTCTACCCCCAATAAATAATGTATGCACTGGACCCCTAACTATAGTTTATTCTCGACCCTTAGGGGTCGAGAGCGGATTTTATTTTCCAGCCAAGTTTTAGTTTCCTCTCGACCCCCAAAGTACAGTCATCAGTCTACCTTATAGTTGCATACTATTTAACTAAAATACCCTCAATATAATTTTCATCCCACCATCTCGGAAAGAGTATTTTTAATCTTCAATATCTGAGTGGAAAAGCCGTTTTTATTCGCTAGAGGATAAAGTAAATTGAATTTAGAACATCGTGTGCACTAAGTTTGTGAATTAAAAAAAACATTAAACCTATTTACTGCTACCTCTATGGTGCCGAATATATCATACAACTTTTTTTTAATTTTTTTAAAAACTCAGACTCGGAACCTTCTTGGTGTTCTTTTTTCAATTTGCTTTGTACGCGGTTCTTTACGCGGCATTTTTTCACGTCATTGTTAAACCTTTTATTAAAAACAAGAAACTTGAAAACAAGTGAAAAAACTAAAATGAGTGATTCTAGCGACGAGGAAGTTTGCTTGACGCCAACAGAATTGACTGAAACTGTTAATAATGCGCAAATGAGCTTTCTCCCTCAACAATCACGCGAGAAGTATTTAAAACAGTACGATATGTTCAACACGTGGCGACTAGCAAAAGGAGCCAAAACTTTCTCAGAAAACGTTTTGCTGGCATATTTTATAGAATTATCCGAGAACAAGAAAGCAAGCACTCTATGGAGTACGTATTCGATGCTAAAAGCAACAATAAAGATGAAAAAAGACAAACATATCGATACCTATCCTAAATTAGTGGCATTTTTAAAAAGAGCCTCATCTGGTCATCAACCAAAAAAATCGAAGGTTTTCACAGTATCTGATATTGAAAAGTTTCTTAACGAAGCACCCGATTCCGTATATTTGGCGGCAAAAGTAAGTCAGTTGCACATTCAGTATCTACTTAAGTATATTAATCTCAATTAAATAGTATACTTAGTAGATGTTGATAGGCATAATTATGCGTTCATATCAATTTTATTCATTTATCTACTACAATACTCTTTACGTTACAGGTTGTTCTTATTATTGGAATAAACGGAGCATGTCAAACTAATGAACTAACACAACTTAATGTCAAAAACATTGAGAAACATTCAGATGACTTACTATTAATTAATTTACCTAATACAAAGACAAAAAGAGACCGCAACTTCGTCATTCGCAAGGAATACGTAACGATTGTTGAGAAATATCAAGCCTTACGCCCGCCTAACACTCCAATCAATCGATTTTTTCTACAGTATCGCAATGGAAAGTGTGTTAGACAGCCTATGGGTACTAATAAAATTGGCAGTATCCCACGAGAAATAGCAACATTTCTTGAACTTCCAGAACCCCTGTTGTACACGGGTCATTGTTTCCGACGAACTTCAGCCACACTTTTGGCTGATTCCGGAGCTGATCTCCTGTCCCTTAAGCGCTACGGAGGCTGGAAGTCCAATGCAGTTGTAGAGGGATACATAGAGGATTCCATCCAAAATAAGTCTAAAATATGTGAAGGCATCGTAGGAGCCATTACACTGAAAGAGCCTCAATCGGATCCTTGGACTGGCCCTTCTACATCAAAAATAAGCCGTTATGAAACACCTAACCATCTCCCTCTCTCTCCAACATTCACGCCAAGGGAATCCGATGAATCGGTACAACTATTAAGTATGACAGATAGTTTACCGAAAAACAGTACACAAGTGACTAACACCAATATTACAGTACCAAACAAAAATATTACACTCAATTTAAATAACTGTAGCAACGTTACTTTAAAATTTTCTTAATTATACCTTAGTATTATTTTGTTATAATTTAAAGATTATTCTGTAATACTTACCTGTTATAATGTAGTAATTAATACCTAAACTGAAATAAAAGTGTACCTATCTTGTGATTGTAAACGTTTTTTTTTTTGCATTTAGTCATTTCCTCGCTGAGGTGGAATGAAAAGTTACGTGTTGCACTCGAGTGCAAAGATTTTTCACCTCGTGCTCTTTTGATTCCCTCGCTAACGCTCAGGCTTCTAATTTTGAATCACTCGCTGCGCTCGTGATTCAATTTTAGAATCCTTCGCTTGCTCGGTCATCAAAATTGAACACGCGGTTAAAAAGCAACTTTGCACTCTTGTATAACAAATAACTATTACCGATCAAGCATTTTTTTGACAAAAAAAAAGTACGAACACACGAATTTGTATTAAATCATTTGCGTTATAGTAGTAGTATTTAACATTTTGTCTATCGCATTTGTAATAATTATTAGTTAGGAAGTTAAAATACGATTAAAAATACCTTGGGGGGGTAAACAAGTTTATTCATTATGTTACGTCTGTATGCGTTGCGAAACCCAACGTATAATAAAGTCTTTATTTACTAGTAGGTGGTAGAAACTACCTATATATTTTAATGACCAAGTTTTTAATTATTTAAATGATTATTGCTAAAGGGAATCGGTTAACTTGAACTTAATTATATCTATGTGTATACGTGGCAGTTATTCAAAACTTACTTAGTAAGTAGGTCTCTTGGTAGTTTTTTTCTATAAGTTGGTCTGGAAGCCAACCCCAACATAGTTGGGAAAAGGCTAGGCACTAGGCAGATTGATTGACTTAGTGGTCTCTTGGTAGGAATACCTACCAAGAGACCACTAAGTCAATCAATCTGCCTAGTGCCACAACCCAGGTACTGGGTAATAACCCAGTACCTGGGTTGTGGACGTGAGTTATACAGTAGCTCTATGTAAAATACTGGTATTCAGCTGCATCCGGTTAGACTGGAAGCCAATCCCAACAGTTGAAAAAAAAAAAAAAAACCTGCCCTGCAGATAATTTTATTTATCTGTTTATAGGAGTGAATGAGTGACCTTTTGCTTTGTTATACAGATTAACTAATGCAACTTGTTTTTTACTTTGTAGCTCGTTTTTTGGCAGGGCAGTCATGTTTTTAATTTTTATTTTATACACTTTTGATCACAAATTTTATTTTAAAACATGTCATGCTAGGTAGCTTTAATTTTTCAGCACTAAATGTGGCTTTATACTACCACGGCGATGACGTGGAGATGAAAATGTTTGTTTTGCATGTACACCATACCAATGTAAAATGTATGCCAATAAATTATATGGTTTTGGAATGTGCTCATCAAGGCCTTCAATTGAATACCCATATTGTAATAATTGTAGATGTTTTTGTTTTCACATTTTTGTAAATAGAGTCATACTGCAGCCAAAATTAAAAAAAAAAATCTATGTCATTCGGGAGAATGTAACTTGGTAGGTGCCTGAATATTTAAATTTTGAAAGTAAATATCATATACTTTTAAGGCAAATGCTCCTACGCAGCAAGAAGCCTAAACCACCTGACCTAAGGGTCACATAAGTGAGAACATGAAAAGTTATGTAGCTACCTATAATTATGATAGATTTCGTAATTGTCTGTCGGTAGAGCAATATATTATGTATCTGAGGCAGACCATCCTGCGTCTTTTACCAAGAAATTAATTCCCGTCATCCCTGTAATGCAACCAGTTCACGTCTATCTAAGTTTCCATTTAATTACATCAACATAAACTGTCCGATTGACAAGTAAATACTAGTAAAACAACCGCTTTTACGGAGTAACCAGATTATAAGCTCTACCGAGTGCGTGCGAATGCGTTTTATGTATCCTCATAGCTACGGTTTTCCCCCTCACAGTGGGAAATGTCATCATGAATGTAAGGATGTTGAAACTGAGAGGTTCCAGTACTAAAAAAAGAACTTGTAGCTTTCAGGTTATGTCGGATACCTGCCCATATTTTTATAGATTAATATTATGTCCAGAATCGAAATATAGACTATTGTCCTATGTTATTGTCAGTCTATGACTATGACTTTACAAAATATGTAGATACATCTGGTTTCTCATAAAAAGTGGTGTCATGAAAGTAAATTGTGTCTGTAGTGTTACTCTTTGCACTACTTGTTTTCATGAATCATTCATTAGAATAAAATTGTCCGTCTGTTACTATTCTTATTAATTTTGTAACTTAGGTGTTGTTTGGGCTGTACTGTTTCATAGGAAGATCCACATCCAAATACAGAATATTAATATAACGTTTTGTTCCCCGAACTATGAATCTATTCAGCAAAATTGGACTATATTCCATTTGAAATAAGGTTAGGCATTAAAATTAACCTTTTTTGAACGGAATGTCCGTTCAACCGATGACAATTATATTGTAACCACTTTTTTTGCTTTTAATGACATTATTTTTATGTCTACGGTATAGAAGTCAAAATCAGTTGAAAGGACTGTAAATAAGGTTTATTTAAATGTCTAAGTTTATTTCAAATGAAGTATAAGTTATTTTTGGGTTAATGGGTCTGTTTATCACTACGTCACCTTGAATTAACGGCGACGCTTGTCTTTACCTATTAATACCACATAATAGGGCTTACAGGGCATTTTATACCAATTATTCAACCGAAGACAAATATTTACATTTTATTGCATATCTCCAGCCTATAATTATTAGTAATTACCTTTCAAAACCTTGCGCTTTTTATCACTTAGCATTCAATTTCAATTGAGTGACTCTCAGGTATTTGTTACAGTAGGTTACTTGGAAATTATAAATGTATTTTGTGTTCCGCAAAATCTCGATACGGCAGGTACGAAGGTTTTCCTCGCGGAAACCAGGTGGCAACTACACATTGACAATGACATAGTTCTACGATATCTTTTAATAATTCAAGAAAGGGCCTTACCTTTGAAGGTCTCACGCAACTAGATTATTGGCAAAAGGCATTGAACAAAAGGGAAAGTAAAGTCTTTACTTATTACACAACCGATTAATTTTATTTGATTATATTCACCGGAGCAATGACTTTTATTCTTGACATGTGGATCTAGATTACCTTCATTATCTATATAAATAAAAATGAATTGTTGTTCGTTAGTCTGATTAAAACTCGAGAACGGCTGTGCCGATCGAGCTGATTTTGGTTTTAAAATGTTTGTCGTAGTCCAGGGTAGGTCTAAACGGTGAGAAAATATGGAAAAGCTGCGAGGTAGGTAGGGTAGGTAGGGTAGGTAGGGTAGGTAGGGTAGGTAGGGTAGGTAGGGTAGGTAGGGTAGGTAGGGTAGGTAGGGTAGGTAGGGTAGGTAGGGTAGGTAGGGTAGGTAGGGTAGGTAGGGTAGGTAGGGTAGGTAGGGTAGGTAGGGTAGGTAGGGTAGGTAGGGTAGGTAGGGTAGGTAGGGTAGGTAGGGTAGGTAGGGTAAGTAGGGTAGGTAGGGTAGGTAGGGTAGGCAGGGTAGGCAGGGTAGGCAGGGTAGGCAGGGTAGGCAGGGTAGGCAGGGTAGGCAGGGTAGGCAGGTGCGCCGTAGATAAGTACTTAGTGCCACCCGTGCGAAGCCGGGCCGGGTAAAGCTAGTAATATATAATTTTTTTTAAATGGAAAATGCTTTTTTTGTCAAGAGTAAGTACCGCGTGGTTTTCACTTGTCAAATAAGAATCTATGTGCAACTGTGCAAGGATTGTGGCTTTGTCCAATCTGTGTTTTATGATGGTACAATAACAATGACAAAATTCAAAGTAGAAATTATAACAATTCAACGAGTTGCCAATTATTTTGCAAAACCGCGAGCGTTTGTAGACGGACGGCGGCGGCGGCGCCGATGGAAAATGACGAATCATACAATTTGCCTGCGACATAATTATACATAATAAGTCGAAAATTGGTAATTTTCTGTTTTTACATCAACCATAATTTTTTTTTTACGTTCTTTGGACTTATCATGTCCTAGTTGCGGCCCGCAACAAACAAATAAACAAACAAACTCACTTTCGCATTTATCCTACTACAAGCCCCAATGCAAAATAGTTCGTCTAGTGTGAAATTTTCTCTGTGAGATTTTTCTAACTTCATTATTTTTGTATATCTACTCGTAATATGATAATGTGAAAATTTGTGTGTTAGGATGTTTGTTACTCAATCACACAAAAACGGCTGAACAGATTTGGATTAAATTTGCTACACAGATAGTTTATAATCTGGATTATAATAGGATACTTTTTATCCCGGTAATACGTTCCCGTGGGTTAATTTCCGACTTCCGCTCCGCGCGGGCGAAGCCGCGGTCGAAAGCAAGTAATATTATACAGTCAGGAAGGATATACCAGACACCACATCGTTTTATGGAAAACAATATTATGTTCGCCATCTGTCATTGCTATCGCTAACAGATGAATCAGTGTGATATCACCAGTGGCTATATGAAATAGAAAAGCGCATAACAGGACCTTTTATGTAAACTTTATTAAGAATTATAGTCCATTCAACATCTTATATGGTAGGCATGTACTGACATACGTGCATGAAAAAAGGAAGTGTCGTGATGCATCTTTATATGCAGTACAACCTCGAAAATCGATGTGCGAACTTTGATGATTCAGGCTGCGTGCAAAAAATTACTACAATTAGCGACCCTTCTTTTTAAATATACTCAAGCAAGATAATACGTTAATAACATTTTGGGACAAAAATTCCTCTAATCCTTTGCAATTATTCTATAATGACTAATGGAATGACTTCTAGAATGACCTAATGACTTTATTTTATACCGAGACTCCTCCGTGCCTCGGAGAGCACGGTAAGCCGTTGGTCCAGGCTGTCATTCGTGTATCTTTGACAGTCGTTACGGGTCGTCAGAAGCCCGAAAGTCTGACAACCAGTCTTACCAAGAAGTATCGTATGACCCAGTTATTAGGTTGTGGAGGTCAGATAGGCACTCGCTCCATGTAAAATGCGTGTATTCAGCTGCATCCGGTAAGACTGGAAGCCGACCCCAATATAGTTGGGAAAAGGCAAGGCAGATTGATTTTTTGAATGACTTTATTTTAATCAAAATACGAAGGACAAGTGCAAACAACGGCTTGTGTTTCTACGATATGAGACCACTTTGGACAGGAAATGCGTGCTTTTTCAATAAACATTGAGTAAGTCGTGTTTGAGAGATCAATCAGATTAGAGCCCATTTATGTGAGACTAGTACAGTCAGCCTTAAAAAATGTAACAAGAATGAATTTAATTGTCTACAATCTTCGCTCGAAAAAATTGTAAACTAGCTGTTCCCTGCGACTTCGTTTGCGATCCAGGATGAAATGTAGCCTATGTCCTTTTCCAGGTCAAGGTCTACTCCCAGCTGTTTTAGTGTGAAAGCGTAATAAACAAATAAACTCACTTTCGCATTTATAATATTAGTTATGGTAGCCACACACGTTACGATTTGCTTGCGCAAACTTAGGCTTGCGCAAATTTGCTTGACGTCGGTATTGACCACACACGTTACGATTTGCTTGCGCAAATTTGCTTGACGCCGGTATTGACCACACACGGCTCAAATTTGCTTGTGATATCATTTCTGTTTAGAGACCGTCCAGGTGTGTTACGCGGTAATGGCATCAATTGATAACGCTTTGGCAATAGTTGGAGGAGGCGGAGCGCGCGAGGGAGAGACAAATGTTGCGACCTCGCGCCCCTAGCCGCCGCCGTAGGAGACGCCCTGGGCGTCGGGAATCGCGAGCCAATTTCCGGCCACCGTAGGCGCGGGCTTGCGGACGGAGAGCAATGGGTAGCTCGATTGTTGATAAAAAAAAACCTTAGGGGCAGTCTTTGGGGACTGCCGATGGAAGTGAAAACAGTATTCTATAATATTATGTTAACCAGGTAATAAACTATTTATCTGCCTCATCCAAATCCTATTAGTAGCATAACATAATGATTGAATACTATCGTGAATTCATACATGCCTAGTACTTTTTGTTAGGTTACTAACAAATTCTACTCTCCCTCCGTCTTACGAATTTTCGATCAGGTTACGTGTCCTGACACAAGTTTAACATTTTTTACCCATCCCAAAAAAAGTGCACAACGCCGCCAAAGAAGTTTTTGCTTCGAAAAACTACTGAAATTGGAACACATGCCCCACACACGCTCAAGCAAATTTGCGCAAACTCAAATTTGCACAAGCTTGGAATCGAAAATTGAAAATCACACAAGCCTAGAAATTTGCGCAAACCTCCCACACACGTAACGATTTGCTTGCGCAAGCCTAAGTTTGCGCAAGCAAATCGTTACGTGTGTGGTCACCAAAAATCGCTACAAAAAACTATATACGTAGGTACAATAAACCGAACCATGTGCGCCGCGACACGACTGATTTCAATGAATTTCTATGAAGTACCTTCCGATACTAGCGACACGTCGACACGTCGGCACGTCGCTTTCTTAAAAATACATAGAAACCAGTCCTGTCGCGGCGACACGTCGCCTGCTGTTGCCGCCTGTGATCAACTACGGAATTGTACCCGGTGCACGCCCTAGTAAAGCTCCCAGTCGACAAGATTTTTTCCGACACCTACAATCGTCTTCATCGTCATATTTCAGCCAATAAAACTTCCTCATGAATCACTCCGTCCATAGGTGAAAACCGTATGAAAATCCGTTCGGTAGGTTAAAGAAATCTACTGAAATTTGAACACATGCCCCACACACGCTCAAGCAAATTTGCGCAAACTCAAATTTGCACAAGCTTGGAATCGAAAATTTAAAATCACACAAGCCTAGAAATTTGCGCAAATTTCTTCCCACACACGTAACGATTTGCTTGCGCAAGCCTAAATTTGCGCAAGCAAATCGTAACGTGTGTGGCTACGTGTGTAGTCACAAAACATAATTACACATAGTGCCTACCTACTTTATTCTAGCTACACATAGCATTATCAGCCTATAGCGTTCCCACTGCTGGGACACAGGCCTCTTTGTGAGAGGGAGTGGGCCGTAATCTACAACGCGGGCCCAGTGCGGGTTAGTAGATGTCACAGTCACATGTCATGTCTTCAAATTTTTGGTTTTAGGATATGCCGGTTTCCTCACGATGTTTTCCTTCACCGTTTTGAGAGCATCGGTGATGAAATAAATTACATAAAGTAAATCGCCTGCACGGGTTCGAACTTCGAACCCGAATATTGATACAGTTATGGAACAGATAGTAGACAATCAAATAAATTCTTGTCGACGAAGTCATTCTTAAGACCGTAACCTAACAGTCCTAATTTTACCAAGAGAGGCCCCGTTCCCATAATGTCGTGACGACAGATTATCATGTCGTTTAAAGCGCCGTGGCTTGTGTATTTAAATGGAGGTGTTCACATATAGGACGACACGATTAATTGTCGTCCACGACTTTTTTGGCACCGTAAAAATGTTGTCACTATCCAATGGGAGCAGCTAGATGTGACAGTCAGACAGACAGCAATTTACCAACTAGGTACCAGAGTCTCTCTGAGAGATTTTTTTTAAAGATATTGGTATTCTTACATTATATATATTAGGCAAAATATACACGTATACACTAAAAACAGTGATATCCACAATATTAACACCAGAAATAAAGACAAATTACGAGCTCCTTTTCACCGGCTTCATAAGGTTCATAACTCATTTGTTGGGCTTGGTATAACCTTTTATAACAAGCTACCCACTTCTCTGCTAGATTTGCCTTTTAATGCGTTTAAAGCTAAAGTAAAATCCAACCTTTGTTCAAAGGCATACTATTCTATCAATGACTACTTAAGCGATAAAAATAGTTGGTCGCTGTGATTAACTCAAGACAATGTTTATGTTCTTTCTCCAGAATTAGCTTACCTACTGACAGGTTATATGAGTTTATAGAATGTTTAATTTATTTGACTTTATTATACAATTTATTTTATTTTTATTTATTGTTGACATGGTCTACTCATTACAATGTTTTCGTATGAGTTGTATTGCAATAGGTGATTATCTAGCGACCTCGACAGTAGATTATATATTATTATTGCCTAACTGTTGATCTATTTTTGATTTATTTTTACTTCAATGGTCCTAGTTTATCATATCTAATTATGTGACTTCGAGTTACAGCTTTATTAGCTATATGTAAGCGGGCACGCCCTTTATGCCTGGAGGCTTTATAATTCGGGTATTAAGTTCTGTTTACGTTTTTAGTTTTTATTTTTGCTTGAGTTTAGATTTCGATATTTTTTTTTGTTGGTACATTGGCGCGTGCTAGCTGTCATTATGGCATATATTTTACTGAATGTTTTGTGTTGAGTAATGTAAATTATTTGCATACTATTGTATAGAATCAAGTTTTTTTTTTTTCTAACTGAACAGACAGCTGTGCTGCTGGGGAGTTTGTTGCGCCACTTCTTCTCTCCAGCAAAAGCACTAGGAAGTGGTGAAGGGCGGGCGTTTTTGGGGGACTGTCTTATGTAATTTTGACGTTCGAAAAGTGCTGATTCTCAGCCTAATTTGAATAAATGACTTTTGAATTTGAATTTGAGTCGTTCAACGATAAAATATTTCGACGACACAGTGACAATAAATAGTCGATAATAATGGGAACAGCTAGAGACGACAGTCGTCGACGATAAATATTAATCGTCACGACATAATGGGAACGCGCCCTTAGTCTTGCGAAATGGTTCTATTTAGTTCAATGTTCTTCTGTACCAATACTGTCTACGGAAGACTATTGATCAAATTGCTAGAATTATGAGTAAAATTATGTATGTGTGTCGTGAGCTTTTGTATGTCATGTAACTTGTAAAACTATGACGACATGGAGAACGAGGTAGTGATTATGTTTTATTTTAGCATCTACCGACTCAGACGTTTGGTCGTTAAAGATAATTAAGGCAGCTACAGACGCCAGAGCACATCAAGTTACTACAATCTGTCAAGAGATTTTCATCTTTATCGCAAAAAAATAAGGTTCAATGTTGATTGGGAAAATTTGACAGATACATACATAAATTCACCATTCTTCCCATGGACCCCATAGATATGGCAGGACCTACAGAACGCCACCAGCTACGATCCTACATACTCCTTGGTTGGTAGGTAGTACTTAGTAGAGTTTTACACTTTTTACATAATAATACTAAGACAGGGTTTAACTAGTTAACACGTTCAGTGCCGGGAGTATCCCTGGAGGGTTACCTAGTAAGTAGCATATGGATTGCCGGGAACCCTTGCGGAGGGTTGTTTTTAAATGTAGGTTTATCTTAGCGAACACAGCATTATATACCGTGAAAATAAAATCTGAAGTATATTTTAACAAGATTTATTGTATGCGCGTAGGTTTTAAAATCTGAGCATTTTAATTTTTTTGTTCACGGTTACAAATATTCACTAAAAATTTAAAAGGCGACAAGACCCCCTGAAAACACTATTTTACTTCGTTTTACAGTGTTTTATAACACGGTTTTAAACCTAATGCCGTTGACCGTCCGTGATGGAACTTTAGCGCAAACTCCGCAAACGTAATGCTGGTAACCCTCCCGGAGGGCTCACTTAGGTACAATATGTAGGCATGCCGTAAGAGTTGATGAAAAGTGGGGAGTCGAAATTGTTAATAAGCTAATTTAAAATACTTAATCAGTTCCGCAGTCGTATAAACAACAATTACCTCATGATAAACAACAATTACCTCATGTTACTTGTAAAATTCATTGTTACGAAGTTGTGTATGGGTATTTAAGTAGGTACATCTTTAAGTGTCTGGTCTAGTTATTGAATGACATAAGGAAAACAATGCTTCGGTCGGTAGCGAAAAATCGCTCTAACTAAGCATTTCTTTCAAGTCAATCATAGATATTGATTTTAAACGTGTCTTACAAATTATACCAGCGAAAACTTGATATAAAAAATCTTTTTTGAATGTGTTTTAGGCGCCGCCTCAAAATTTTTAATTTGAAGGTCATCAATTTGTCACTAAATACATAGTTATTTTTAATTTTTCGCTTTTTTTGCAAAAAAGTTTTTATTTTTCGCTTTTCAGTTTTTTTCGTCGGGTTCATTTTTTGCAAAAAAGTTTTTTATTTTTAGCTTTTGAGTTACCATTAACCGCCTGGCCACGGGACATTCGCTACAGCGAAAATTCGCGCGGTGCGAACGGCGAAGCGTGTTGCGACTAAAACAAATGTATAGAATTTCGCCCCGCAAGACGCACCGCCGCGCCGCGCCGTTCGCGCCGCCCGTTCCGTGGCCAGGCGGTTTTAATGTTTGCCTCAATCTCTGACCGTCGATGACAGTCATACCCCAGCTAGGTGTAAAGTTCTCATCAGGGGGAATGAAATAAGCCCAAACACGATGTAGCTGCTGTAAACTGGTGAGGAGCTCTCGCGACTGTCTTCTGACTCCATCATCAGATAAACTCCAGGTCTTTATTGTGTAGTTGTGTCATCAGAACTACATACGTGTGCGAAATTACAACAGAATCGGTTCACAGTTGAAAATTCAGTACGTGAAACATCAATCAACCCCAATTTTTTTACACTTAGGGGTGGGTTTCAATTTTTATTTTTTTATGGGACCAACTTCGAGGTATACCCTGAATTTTCGTTTTTTGCCACCGACTTCCGAAATTAAAGTTATTTTTCACTTTGTAGGTATGTAGTGTTTTTTTGGAAGTCGGTTGTTTTTTTTTTGTAAACAGTTTTTATTTTTAACTTTTTAGTTGTGGTACCTACGCCACACAAATTCGAATACCACTACCTGATATGCAAATAACAGTGACAGGAAGTTATCATCAGATCATCCATATAAACTAAGTGGGAAAAATACGTATTCTTGAAGCTAACTCAAAAACTATCAAAGCAAAGCTAATGAAATTTATATGGGACCAATTTGGGAGCATTACCCTCTTAAACAAAAAAAATATTTTCAAAATCGGTCCACAATTGACGGAGTTATCGGTGGACATACATTAAAAAAAAAAACAAACATACGCGAGGAACATATAACCTCCTCCTTTTTGGAAGTCGGTTAAAAAAAGATAATAAACTCGAGTAGAACAAGAAAATAAAACACAATAGATTTAAATATAACTAGTTGATCATTAATGGAACAGGTATTCTGAGGTGACCCTAAATTACAATTATTATATAACTTAATTTAACATTATCGATATCTGATCGCTAGGCTTTGTTTACACTTGGGTAAATAACTGAACTACCTAATTCTAAAGGCCAATATCCCTTCCTAATCTAAACCCTTTCAGGGCGATCGCAAACTTAACTAAGTATGTTCAGGCAAAACTCGTTATTGCTTGTACAATGCGGTCTTATGTACAAAAAGCTTATTTTAGCTTTATAGCAGCTTCAGGGTTTTGTTACCTTTTTCTTTTGGACATGCTCAGGTCAACGAAAACTTTTTTCCTTGAGTATTTTTTCTGGGTTTACTCAGTCGGATTCTCCGGCGTATCTTACACCGCGTGGGAAAACCCAAGGTTTCTCCAGATCATTTATAATCTTTTGCTTGAATTTTACACACAGCCTACACACTAACTTGGTAAGTACTTGTTGACAGGCTTATTTGAGAATATTGTAAAATCAATTATTTTTAAATGAGTAACCGTGGAGTTTCTTTCCGGCTCGTCTCTATAGGAAGCGACCAAAAATTGGAACCGTGTACCTAGCGTTTTATAAATGTTTATGTGAAATAAAATATTCTGATTTTGAATTTGATTTAACTTCTTATCATTTGTAAAGGTTGGTGTACAAGATTTCATCTGTTTTGTTTCTGTGGCACTGTTTTCCTGTCTATTCTAATGTAGTTTACCGGATGCAAGTACCTAAGTGCGGATTTCACCAATGAAATTGAACGCGTTCAGTACATCTAAACGCTGTCAGTGTACAATATTCCATAACAATTTTGACACTGACAGCTCTTGAACGCGTTTAGATATACTGAACGCGTTCAATTTCATTGATGAAATCCGCTCAGTTTCGTTGGTGAAATCAGCCCTAAAACTATTAAGACACTCATTTTGATTATCATATCAAAATACTATAACCCAGGATCTACTTAGTGTAATGATGTAAATAAATATACAAATTTTTAATTAACTTCATCCTAAATGCGTAATACACGATCAGTCACAATCTGAATCGTTTTGAAAGAGATTGCTAATCCGTTGCTTCATACGTTCGAAAAAAAATCTGCTCAACAACGTAAGTAACGCAATGAATGTTGTTTAACTGTTAAATCATTTACCGAAAACGCAATTAGATAGGTAGCTGATATACATGTATATTTAATTATGCTGTAGTTAAGATTTAACGATAAGACCAGCGAGACTTGTCGCGCGACACGACAACGGTTATTGTTATACCGTAGAAATTGTATTGTACGTGTCGCGTCGCGCAACAAGTCGCGCTGGTCTGCAAAAGCCTTAATAAGCAACGATGATTACGAACCTACTAGGTTTTATAACAATTAAGAACAATGCAAAATAAAATTAATATATTTTCATAAAATATAATATATCAACTATTTGTATGCAAATTAATAAAAATACTAGAGAAAAAATAAGCATGGTGTTACGTTGACGTCATTGTACTAAAAAACATGAGTAATGGATCCTTGTTTTATAAGATGCCTAAACTCACACGGACAAAATAAACAGGTATTTGAAGTTGTCATCTAGCTTGAATGCCTAAGAAATATCAACAAAATCTATTTATAACCAATTATCCTAACTGTATTAATAATAATTATTATAAATGCGAAAGTGAGTTTGTTTGTTTGATACGTTTTCACGCTAAAACGGCTGAACAGATTTGGATGAAATTTGGCACATGGGTTGACCATGACCGGGATTAGGACATAGGATCATTTTTATTCCGACATTCCCACGAGATCGAGACTTATAAATAGTGAAATCGCGGGGCACAGTTAGGGTCGGGTTGACTACGCTCCTAATGTTTTTCAAGTTACCTATGACACATCAGCCGAACGTTACGTCCATAGAAATTTGACGCGACGCCGCCGCCGACGGAGCGTTCCGCCGCGGAACGTTCGGCAGTTGTGGCGCTAGGCTTAGTAATAAGTCGAAAGTTGTCAAGACGCCTTGGATAAAAATAATTTGTCTTTGTTAGGTCTTCTAAAGCTAGTCAATCGATAATAATTTATGGTTTCATGTCGTAATAATGAGACTTAAATCTGTGGATTCTAAGATTCTCATACTCTATTGTTTTTAGTATTTAGTCACAGTCATTGTCATAGTTATTGTAGTATACAATGGTGCCGATTCTCTTGTACACCGAACTAATCTAACTAAACTGTCACTAAAATTTCTTACTTTTGGCTATGAGAATCTTAAAGCTATTCTGCAAAAAATATCTCTAAATAAAAAAAATATGTTGACACAACTAAAATCGAATTTGACAATCGCGTCGACTCCACGTGGTACTTGTTTCACTACCCCGTGATTTTTTTTTAGCCGGGGTCGCGCAGGTGGGCAGCCTCGACGTGTTTTGTATGGAATTTTCCACGTTTTATATGGAAAATACGAAAAATGATTACCTACATGTTGAGTTATAGGGGTTTATGTGTTTTATAAAGGGGGTCGAAGTTGTCATTATCTTTGCGATAGGACACATCATTTCGAGATATAAGCAAAAGAAAAAAAAATCTGTACTGTTTTTGTTACCTGAAGTCGACGGCTTGGTGTGAATTTTAGTTAATGACAACCAATTTTATTTCACTCCTTTTTAATCGCGTTTAAAATAGTCAGATTTTGTTGGATAAAATTTTTAGGTGAAAAACGTCAAATTCACAATAGCAAAATTGTATTTTTTACTAAACTAATAACTCTGTGCAATCTTAGTGCACTTTAGTCTATTTCAGAATGGGAAATCCTCGTTTGACAGGACTAAACTAAATTTTCGTGATTTTTAGTCTAGTTTAGACTTTAGAGGTATTGTGACAAGAGAATCTGCACCATTGTCAACCTTTTCAACCGTATTACTGGAACATCACGCATCAGTATCATACAAAATGGACATTACAAAATTCATCTTCTCTGATGATTTTCGGTATTGGGCTAATTGTCTCTTTGATATTCTCGTCTAGCTGTCTACTGGGGCAATATATATTCGTAATACCTACTTAGGTAGCTTTATATATAGTACCTACCTAGAAAGAAGATTTAAATTGGCTTGCTTTTTATTAGGTTTTTTATAATGCTCTTTAGTTTTTGTAAAGCTGTCCAATTGAATACTTACCTACCTTTGGTATATTAGAAATATTTTAAGCTTTATAAGGTATTTTAACGATTCAAATGTCCTTCGGCGTTACGTTTATAGATCGGTGGAATTAATGGGCACGAGATCAGCGTCGTGACTTGACCCCGTCTACTGTTAACGGTGGAATTATAATATTATTGAATTAATCATATTTCATTGACAATAACCACGGTCTTACATATTTCTGCATCCGCTTCCTCCTTAGGTTAGGTATAGTATATTATACTGTTATCGGTAAATCCAAGCTGTGTAGTTAACTTGAACAAAATGAACTTATGTTTTTTTTTGTTAACAGAAATGCTGAAATCCTCAACTTTTCCGGAGGATTGAAATCGAATTACACATTCCCGAAAGACTTCATATTTGGCGTCTCTACGGCAGCATTTCAAATTGAAGGAGCATGGAATGAAGATGGTACGCCAAACATTAATTAAATACTTGATAATAAAAATAAAACATAGAACGTAACAACATTAATTTTTGATTGATTTTCAGGAAAATCCGAAAGCATATGGGATAACTTAGTTCACAATAACAAAACATTTGTAAAAGACGGATCTAACGGTGACGTAGCAGCTGACTCCTACCACCTCTACAAAAGAGATGCCGAGATGGTCCACGAACTTGGTGTTGACGTCTACAGATTTTCCATATCATGGCCGAGGGTCTTGCCAACCGGTCTCACTAACAAGATAAACGCTTTGGGTCTCCAGTATTACAGTAATCTTATTGACGAGCTCATAAAGTACAACATTACTCCTATGGTGACGATTTACCACTGGGACTTGCCGCAGAAGCTGCAGGATATCGGTGGATGGACTAACTCTCACATTGTTGACTATTACACGGATTACGCGAAGGTTTTGATGGATAATTTTGCGGGAAGAGTGAAGTACTGGGTGACTTTCAATGAGCCGATGCAGACGTGTTTGGAAGGGTATGGTGGTACCTACAGAGCGCCCGCACTGAACCGGCACGGTGTTGCCGAGTACCTCTGCGCGCACAATGTTTTGAAAGCCCACGCAAGCGTCTACCACCTCTTCAATGAGAACTACCGCCACGTCAATAAAGGTGTGAATGAACGATTCCAATGATTCATATTTTAACTCGAAATATTTATGTACGAAACCTGAGAATCATTTTATTTTCTATGCTTTCAGGAAAAATTGGTTTGTCCTTGGACTCTAACTGGGCTGAACCAAAAGACGATACGCCACAAGATAGAGAAGCTGCTGAATTATACTTAAAAACAACTGTAGGTATCATTATCTTAATCAGGCTTCTTTTTGTGCGTGCTAATTAGACTACTTAAGAAAACAACCTTCATTATCAGATCATGTCATTCAGAAGGACCTCTCAAGGTCAGGTTTCACTGAACTGTCAAAACGGACAATGCCTACAAAATTATTACCGTTGTTCAGTGGAACGTAACGTCATACTTAGTACAATGTTGTTTGTTATGTACACAGAGTATTTTTAGATATAATTGTGTAATGTAGCTGATGCTGATTGCTATTCTAGACTGCAGTTGGAATAAGGTTGTTGTTAGATTTGAGAATAAGCATTACTTACCTTTAAGAACGTTTATTCTGAAAGTTCAAATATTTCGCTGTTTTAGATTTTCGGAAATAAGAAATGCGGCTACTAGCGAACTAGAATATTGCTTATGAAATGCAATACCTATCGTAACACCGAATATTTCGTTTTAGATGTAAAAAAAAGTAAGTAGGTATTTGGAAACTTTACAAATGTGTTTTTTACACCTAAAACGGGTACATACAACACCACAATTCAATATTAATATTCTAGTTCGCTAGTTAGCCGCATTTCTTATTTCCACACAGTAATAATGCCAAATTAATCAAAACAGGTAAATTTTTTACAGCTATTTGCGACCGTGACGTTGCCAACTTTTAGGCTCTAAAAGTATTGTACCTACCTACATCAGACCCCTTAAAGTCCATAAAAAGTTTCATGCGTATTATTCTAAGGTTTCATGTTATTTCGATTTTGTAACCCACAATATAAATGCAACCGTGGCAAGTGTTACCTAACACTGGTTAGTTATTCGACAAAAAGATGTAGGTAGGAAAGCTTATAGAGAATTGATCACTGTTAGAAATCTTGTTGCCCTTATAAGGCTCTGGCGGTCAATAACCTTGACGTTTTGGTTGCATAGCAGATATATTTATAAAAGTAAATAATGCAAAAACTTCTTTAAATTCCAGTTGGGTTGGTACGCGCATCCAGTCTACTCGAAAGAGGGCAACTACCCTGCCGAACTCATAAAGTTAGTTGACGAGAAGAGTCTTCAACAGAACTACACTCGGTCCCGACTGCCCAAGTTTACTCCTGAAGAGGTGAACTACATCAAGGGAACTGCTGACTTCTTCGGTTTGAACCACTACACCACGTACCTTCTGTCCATGGCCGATAAACCAGTAGGAGCTATACCTTCGCACCAAAACGACATTGGGATTGTCAGAGTTCAGGATCCGAAATGGCCTTCTGATTCATCTTCGTCTTGGCTTAAGGTAAATGCACCCTTTCTTTAAGTACCATGGATTACCTTCTAAGTTTAAAGCATGTGCACTTAATGGCCCCGAATTCTGGGGCGTAGCACCTATTATCACATAGACTGTCTACCCCTTCCTTTGTCAATTTGTTATTGGCAAAATGAAAGGTTACAACTGAAGAATCTACCTTCATACCTTGTGACATTCATATCACGTTTTTATACTTGTCTTTATCTCAGTCGATTATTACACAAAGGAAGGATCCTCGATAATAAGCATACTGACAACAGAAACAAATCCATTTAATCTTCTGAGAAGATAGGTACCCGTGCTTGAGTACTGTTGAACTATATGATAGCTATGTAAATTGATGGAACGTATATACGTTCCATCAATTTACATAGCTATCAGACAAGACATATGTCTTACCTTTATTTTATTACGGCCGAAAGAATGCGAGATAGCGCTGAATTGGAGTGCCTTTAAAACATTTAGGTAGATGATTAAACGAATATTTGTAACAAAAATAGAAAGAATTATTTGCGATTCTATTTCACAACCACTAACAATTCTATATATAAAACACGTGACAATACGTCATCTAACTATCTTCTTTTGTTTTTAGGTGGTGCCTTTCGGCTTCAGGCGTTTACTGAAATGGATAAACAAGACTTACAACAATGTTCCAATAATAGTCACTGAGAATGGCTATGCTGATTTCTCTGGGTTGGAGGACAAGGCTCGAGTGGCGTACTACAGCCACTACCTAAACGCGTTGCTGCACGCTGTGCACGAAGACAAAGTCAACGTGCAAGGATACTTCGCGTGGAGTCTCATGGATAACTTCGAATGGGATGACGGTTATGTGTAAGTATTGATTTTTAACTTATTTCTGGGGAATCTTTATCATTCTAGAAAATGGTCGCATTCCAAATCTGGCTGAATTTTAATTTCGAATGACACTATCCGTTTCTTTTACTATCCCCAAATAGACCTTAGGGCTTGTAACTGTGTAATGATTGTCATAGTAGAACAAAGGTTAGGGTTGAGTATCTTTAGTGAATATACCAAACCTCCGATATCAGTAGTTAGAATCGGTCAAGTAATAGGACAGCTAGGTAGGTACCTACTGTCGGTTTCAACCGTTTCAATGAACCAATTATAATGGAATCGATACAATGTTATGTGCATCACATAGTAATTTCAATAACTTTGCTTTTATTATATTTTTATCTCTGAGCTACAAACAACTCAACTAGTGGCGGGATTTTAATAGTAATGTTGAACTAAGAAGATATTTCAAGGTAAATAGAATAACTTTAGACTAAGCCATTTAATCATTGACATATACATATATTAAGTACTGCGTAATCAATGCATACTCTTGACAAAGATTTGGAAAAAACATGTTTTAATATGTTCGTAATAATAGTTAGAATCAGGTTCTTACGAAAGACAAAAACATAAGGTTCCGGGAAAATGGGAAAATTCGGGAAAACTGACATTGTATTTTTGTATGAATTATTATTGAAATTGTGACAGGACAACATCTGTCGCGTCAGCTAGTATTATAATACAGTACTTAAGTATCTGTAAACTCTGTATATGGCTTATCTAATGCAGAGGTAGGTAATTCGTATTTGCAAGATCTCGTCTTAATAACCTCGTGCTAATAACCGTGCAATTAGTAAATTACCTTTATAAAACGTAACTAATTGCAGATGGTTTTATAATTACATAGATATAATGTACTTTACGGTGTGGATGTGGAATTCCTTAGTAGAGCCCATGGGAGCAATGTTCTGGTCGATAAGCGACATCTATTGGCGACTTCTTAAATCAAAATCGTTATGTTATGTAGAGTTGTGTGATTTTGATATAATTCTATAAACTGATACTAGATGGCACTATCGGGTGTACAAGTGGTTTTTGTATGTCGAATAGTAAGTAGGACAGATAATCTGTTTCGATTATTTTTGCCTAAATAGATTCGCATTCTCATCTGAATTATTGGGAAAATTAAAATCCATCATTATGTAATCCGCTTGGGGGTTCTGAGTTCGATTCGCTGGTTGGGTTAGCTAGGTTTATTTGAAACTAGCTTCTGCGGGAGACTTCGTTCGCGTGAAGTTTCTCTTTTTAACATAAAACAGTGTAGTTTTCTATCAGTGAAAGAATTTCAGAATCAGATTAGTAGTTCCGAAGATGTACTCCATACACACAAACTCACAAATTATTACCTCTTTATAAAATTACTAGCTTCCACCAGCGGCTTTGCCGACGTGATATCTTTATAAGTTACTAGCTGCCCGTCCCGGCTTCATATGGGTAGCACTAAGTACTTATCTACGGCTACCTACCCTACCCTACCCTACCTACCTACGCTACCCTACCTATAAACCTTCCCTGGACTACGACAAACATTTCAAGACCAAAATCAGCCAAATCGGCCCAGCCGTTCTCGAGTTATAAAATTACAACGAAAAGTGGCATTGATTTTTATATATTTAGATATATAACTTATGTTACTCAGTGATATTTAAAGTATTCTACTGGTGAAAGAATTTTAAAAATGGGTCCAGTAGTTTTTGAGTTCATCAATTACAAACACACATACAAAAATATAATAGATTTAATTATATATAGATTAATGATCACTGGCTGAGAAAATGAAATCCAGCGTTTGATAGTGAATTCGTTTAGGGTAATCCCATTTCGCAGTCCTGCAGGTCCAATAGAATAGCAGCAATTGACGTGTTGTACTTACCTTCATAATAATAGTAAAATTCAATGTCCATAATAGTCGATAAAAGTGATTCATATTGTTTTTAAATAACACATCACCTGTAATCTGATCACCTTTATCATTTCAATATACAAGAATCATCATGGATTTGCGAAGTAATAGATATTCTGCAAGATTTGATAATTTAATTTATAGTTATCGGAAATTTCTGCACATAATGATGACTTGGGGATTTATATAGGTACCGCTTTATAAGGGAATTTCCGGGGTGTCTCATTGTTTATGTATTCAAAATTTATTTTCCTAGTCTTCTCAAAGGGACCAGGGATTATAATTTTCTTAATTACCTTTAGAGCTCGACATAAGCCAAAGATCTCGGCATTCAAGGATTTGTAAAATATTTTCTCATGACTGCATCACTAGGAATTTGAAAAGCTGGAGAAAATTCTTCAATAGGCTTGGAAGAAAAGATGATGAAAGATTTATGGCCGTATTCTGAAGCCTGGGAGTGTGTTAAATTGATAAATCTGACAAGTTGTAAATGAGGATTCACGATTGAGGATTACTCTAGGAATCCGATCCAAGGGTATTCTTGAACGCCGCGTCTGTTGCTGATAATTGACCCTGTTTTCCTAAATTTTCTCCCAATTATCAAAATATAGAAACTTTAGAGATACTCGTATAACCCAGTAACTCAAGCCAGTTTCTCTCGAAATGGCCTAGCTTAGCCGCTGTTTGCGTCATAAGCCACCTAATTCCGAAACTATTTTTATCGACCTAGCTTTGAGTACAAATTTCTCTATAATCTAATCAACATCAAAAATATCTAAAAACGTGTTGGAAGCACGTTCGGTATGATATTAATAATTGATGACTTTTATCTACCGATTGCTATTCGTTCTACTATGTGAATCTTCTTCGTATATTAGGATAATTTAATGCCATCAATTTAACGGACATCAAAGGGATAATCTATCTCTCTGTCTTGGATAGATTTATTAAGCTTATTTTGATCAAATATCTAGTCTTTCAAGATTGCAGAATAAAGATTTGGAGCAGAACGTAAAATATTTAGGAGCTAAGATAAAATATTTTGATAACCGATTTTCTGCATTTATTTAGGTCTTAGTTAGCAATAAATAACAGTCGATTTATTCTGGTCATGAAAATATCGGCGAAACTAATTTACCTGAAGCGATTGGGTAGGTAGGCTACAATGCAAATCAATGATTCAGTTAATTGGACTTTATTAGCTATTTATTACATTATGTAACTAGCTAGGATCATAAAGTAGGTACTTATTTATAAGTCTATCTACCTTCTATGAAATATCTATAAGGCATAGTCCAAAAAAAATATTCACATCGATGCATCCCGTTGTCTTTTTGGTGAGGAATAAAACTCATACATCAGTCAGAAATGTCTAATTTCACTCATTTCACAGTTGTAAATGCATTTGCAGGTCCCGCTTCGGTCTGTATCTGGTTGATTTCAAGAGTCCGAACAAGACGAGGACGGCGAAGGACTCGGCCAAGCTGTACGCGAGCGTCATCAGCTCGCGCTCCCTGCCGGACAGCTACGACCCTGAGGACTTCACCGCCTTCTCTGGCGCAGCCCTACTAGCCCCCTCCATACTCCCTCTACTGTGCATACACAGGCTACTCTTGTAATAGTGTAGGTCTACAATACTTTATAGAAAACTGTACGTTGTTACACTATTCTATGCTATAAGTATATTAAACTTTAAGTATCAATATCCTTAACTGTCATTCCAACATGGTTGATCCCTTAAAACACATTAAAGTAAAGCTTATGCTAAACTAGTGAGAAATTATCCGATGGACGATGTCTCCGGCGTTCAGTACTCGACGGTAGCCAGTTTCTTGGCGTTGTCGCGTGCCACCTCCCTCTTCAGCTGCGCTTGGATGCACGCGAATGACTTGCCCTTTGTCTCCGGCAGCATCACCAGCATGAACACCAAGCCCATCATAGAGAACACGGCGAATCCCCAGAATACTGTATATATATCGTACGCATCTTTGACCACCTGGAATGACAAAAGCTTCGTGTTACAGAAATGTTAACGTGACCAATTTATAGGCTGATTGGATAATTTTATAATATGATTTACAAAAGGTAGCGCTTGTAAATAAATATTATAGTTTTAAAACATTTTTTTTTGCGTATTTATTGCAGTGACTGTATGTGCACAAATATTTGTAAAATAAATGGGAATTTAGTTACAATGTGGCGTTTGCTTTTATCCGAAAATTCTGGTTTGAAAACCAATATCTAGTTAGTGGTAGTGTGATACAAAAAGAACTCACCTGAAATAGTTTTTGAACTGCAAACATAGAGATGCCAGTATAGATATGAGCAATACAGGAAGCGTACAACTTGACGTTGGTGGGGAACATCTCGCCGATGATGACGTAGGGGACCGTCGACAACCCGATGGCGTAGCACACGATGTAAACGAGAAGGGCAGCTAGAGGAAGCCAGTGAAGATTTGCGACTGCCTCTTTGTTGACGTGATCGAAGTAGAAATATGTTCCAATTGTGCCATTCATAAGCCCTACTCCAAGAGCTGATAGCAACAGAAGAGGCTTCCTTCCGACGCGGTCGACGAGTATTACTGACAGGACACAGGTGGCGACTTGCACGCATCCAAGAATTATAGACTCTTGGTAGGGTTCCATGCCGCCAGAGCTGACGGTTGCATTTGAATTTTCTAGCGCGGTTATATTGACGGGACTGGTGGTGCAGTTGAAGATGACCTGCGCGTACGCTACCACAGCAGCACTGCCACATAGCTGCTGTATCGTGAACACGCCTAGCGTGATCCACATTGCTTTTCTGTTGGTAGCTTCAGTGATCAAGTCCGCCCATGTTCCTCGGTTTTTCATGTCTTCTTGGACATTCAGTTCTATACTTTTGAGTTCAGTTCTAATGTCACCACTACGTAGATTCCTGAGGGAGCGTTCTGCTCTCTCACTTCGCTCAAACTTTAAGTAGTAGTAAGGAGATTCTGGCAAAAAGATGAAGGTGATGACGAATGTGACGGGAAGGATCAAGTTGATGGCGGCGAGGGTTTGCATCGAGACGAATGGACCGATGCAGTACTGGGCAAGAATTCCGACCTGGAAACAAAAGAGAAACAAACTCATGAGTTTTATTTGTTATGCTTGGAACTTTATCAAGTAAATATTAAAGTATCATATTTTTTTTTATTATAAAAGCTAGTTATATTATATTTACAAAAAAGATCATAAAACGTGTTTGGGTGATTATAGATATATGGACACGTTTAATGATGCCTACATTTTACGGGTGAATTCGTATAATACCGGGGTTAGTTGACTGCAACCATAAACAATGGTTTTACATCATTATTTGTCAAGATAAGGCAGCTTAGTACGAGTTTATATGCAGATAAAAATCATTATAATGATTAACTGGATACAATAGACACACGTGAATTTCAGGTATATCACAATCAATTTTATTACAAGTAAAGCTGTATTCAATTAGGATTTGGCTATATGATCTGTAGTTTAAAAGATTGGTTACAAGTTACAACAGACGTCAGCTCTGAGCTCATAGAAACGTTAATAAATGTAACATTTTCTAAACATGATTGACGTTTCAAGTTTTATATGAGTTGTGGGAAACCATGCGCACTGCGTAATAGAGCTAATGAGTCACGTTTCAGACTGCTCGTGTGTACGTCGCCTTAATTACGTGCAAATACAACACAATGAGAAATAAATTGTTGTCATATAAGATCACGGTGAATAGCTTTTGATTCAACCCCTGTACGCTGACGCTGCAAGCTCTGTGAAATGGCTCTCCAATGTAATTTCCCTAGGTCGTTGTGTGGCGTGGCATCCTCGAGAGTAATTTAATTTTCTATAACTAATAGCGATAGGAGTGGTACGTACGTATGATGTGTTTTATGGTAATATCACAGGCTTATCACGTGAACATTTTATGACTCTTGATAAAAAATATTATGTAGGTATATATTACGTTCAGTTGGTTTTTGCTGTATGACTGGTTTATTATAGTTTATTCATGAGTATATTTTTTATTGATGCCTACACAATCTAGAAGTTAAGTTCTGACTTAAAGATCTTTATGTAGAATGATATTTTAGTACTTAAGTAGGATTTTTAATTAAAAGGAAAGCATTCCATGTCTATTTCGAGCCAATATGCATCCCTTTTTAATTAATTTATAGCTTCTTATTACATTGTTATTTCACAATTTAACCAAAATATCTCGTATGACGTGGTCGAAGTAACAAGATGAGTATTATGTATGTAGTGCAATGGACTCTGACAAAGGAAACCGTACACCTGTTGGTTGCACAAGTACGTACACACCGTGCGATTCTACGAATATATCATTTAGAAATCGCATATCTAACTCTCAAAGCAGAAAGCGAGCTTATGAAACAGGCAACAGAGCATGGAATATGTAAATACTCCGTGATAAGTCAGAGCAGGCTTCACGAGAAATAATTTATAATTGGAATGGCCTGTTACGCTGCGAAGGATATCGCCCATTAGTTGAACTTATCCAGAGTGAATAATTGCAATGAGATGGAGTTACTCAATTATTTCATTGAACTTGATCAATTGTGCGTCATTATAGCTGACATTGATCTATCACACACACGGAGCTTCTCACATGACATTATGATCGGTCTTCTATCAATATGTATCCAATTCCTTTTATAACTCAATTAAGTGTTGCTCAAATGTCTGTGTTCGCAGATGGAACTAAACTAACCCATTAAGGCGATGAATAATTTATTAACAACTGACTGGCATTGGCTCATGTTTTTTAATGTGTCTCTAGGTCTAATACGATTCGTTTCACTGACGAGATAATGTGTCGATTTCAACTAACAAGGTATACTTATACGGGAAATTCTGTTCGCATTGCATCAGAAGTGGGGAATGTGCATCATGTAGATGTACTTACTTTATTCATTAACGTGATGAGTGTAGAGAGTGCCCCTCGAACTTGATTGGTGGCGATCTCTCCAGTGTACATTGGGGCGACTGTGTAGACGATTCCGTAACCCAGGCCGGAGAACATGCGGGCCACGTACAGAAGAGCGACAGAGTTGGCTACGATGACCAGCACCCAGCCGAGGATGAATGGCACCGCCCCGAGGAGCAGCGTCGTCTTCCTGCCGAACCGGTCGGCGAAGTAGGCGGAGGGGATGGGCGTCAGTGCAGAGCACAGAATCATTATCGAGACTATCCATGATCCCTCGTCGGGTGAAGTTGGTATCTTGCTCTCAGGTGACTGTAGGTACGGTAATGTAGGTGAGGGCCAGCCGTAGCAGGTACCCGCTGTAGCGGTGATAAGCGTTGCTGAAATAGAAGAAAAACAACCGTTAGTTTCTAGCGACATTTATGTAAACTAAATCGCAAACAATGATAACAGTGCTAATAGAAACGGACTGCTTTTGGCAAAAGCATTGTATGCTAAAGTAATTAGATTACCAAAGAGAATTAACGATAGTTATTGATGATTACATTGCTAATGAAAAGTGCATTGCCCTCGACGAGGTGTTGGAAGTAAGTGTTTATCTGTGTACGTTAAGAAATATAAATGTGAAAATGTTTACAGATGTAGATAATGTCGGAGTAAACTTTTAACACTATGTTCATAGACGTATGTGTACATTGTGTACAATATGCGTGTTACAATAATGTCTACGTGTCGGGACCTTGACGCTAATTATCACCGCTAAACATTTTCCGGACATCGATACCAATCATCAATTCTTTAAATTAAACCCTATTAAACTGTACTATTGTTTTCACTTCACAGAAAATTAAATATTATGACAGGATAATTTGAACTGTTCTCTTTTCTGAAGAACCTTACTTGTCTACAAGTTAGGTACAGTTCAGAAAAACATTTGATAAAAATATTAATGAAGTAACTGTAACTTTTACTAATGACCAAACGACCTTCTAAGCAAAGCGGAATCTGGCAGAAGGCCAGAAACCATAAGAATGAAGAACAAGAAGTTGCACATACCGTTAACTGTACAACTATAGTTGAAATAATGGAATGAGAAATTTTAAAATATAAATCGAACACAAGGAAGACCTAGATTTAGACTATAAACACGTACACGATTAAATAGAACGAGATTGGTCTGCAAAAGTGCATTTTCTCACATTTCAATCTGCTTGGAAGATACAAGTTGAATATAATTAAATATAAGATTTGTGGTCAGCCGTGTATCCACTATGCACCAGGTATATATGAAAATGGAGCACTATCTGTTTCCTGTATTGGCCTAAGATCGTAATCTAAATACATATTTGTAATACCGAACAATTGTACACATCGTAAATCTAATTAGGCAAGATAACCATCTCTATATTTCATATTGCTCTGATAATTAATACATGTTCTCTAATCTTTAAACATTTCCTATAATTTTAGTAATATGTTAATAGAAAACGAATTTATAAGGGAAATGAAAGTTACACATAAATAACAGAGGGTACATTAATTAATAAAGTATGTTAATTGCATATCTTTCGAAAAGCTTTAAATATTTGATAATTTAATGCAAAAACATAAAATCGTCTTCTATGAATAGTGACAGGTTTAGTAATATTAATTAGTACCAAATCACTATTGGTAAAAGCGTTTGGCATGAAAATGGTGGATCAAGATTACAAGAGTTGCAATCCACTGAGTTAAGCTGATTGAGAAGCAGCAGCTCTATAGTTCAGAATTGACATCAATTTCAACTTAAATTGAGGTGACACCTGAAAAGCTGAGTTCAAAATTCATGCCAGACCTAAGTAACAATACACCAACAACCTAGGAATTACGCTAAGGCTAACGCGCACATTGTAACAGAGTTCCTGTTAGTGTAGTAAAAACAAGTTTGGGAGTGGCGACGCTATCATGTCTTATCACGCGTTCGTGGAAACTTCTGACCACTTCAATATACTCGACACGTTCCTCGACCCTGTATCTGATAATTAATATGACAGATGCCACAGTTTCATGACAATATGAGATTAGAAAGTTACTGCCCCTATTTGCCAAGACGAATATCACTTTTTCCTGTGCCCTTGCCTACAACGAATTGGTGTGACGATGTTCGTTTTTATCTCTTAGTCATAATTCAAAGATGTACTGAAGACATATTGACCCTGTTCTACTATTATCACATCTCATTTGAATAAGGTTTACTGAAGCTGTAAAATTCTGCAGAGTGGCTGAAAGTGGGACAGCGGTAGACAAGTATTATTTTTTACTAAACTGTTTTGTTTGTTTGATTTCGAACTGCTCATTCAATTGAATTTCATTTATCCGTTTGGTAAAGCACCCGTAACACGTACTCGACTCTCGAGTGGCTATCTTACCGCGCAGGTTGTTGAAACTGCTTAATATTTCAGTATATCTGGTGTACGTGCGCCATACGAAATGCAGAAGCGAATTCGAGTCTGTACCTAAGTTTAATCACAAATATGTACCCATATAGTTAGTGTAGAACAGAATCAAACTGTGGCTGTGGGCTTAAGTTTACACAGTGGCCTGTAGTAGTAACAGAATAGAGCACGCCACGTAAATAGTTAAATACTAAATAGTTCGTGTTCGCGATGAAGCTTTACATGATACAGACAACAAACACGTGAGTCAGAATGAGTCGAGGAAGTTTAAAGGTGGAAGATTAAAACATAATAACGGAAAAATATTTTACGAGATGATAAAATCTTTTAATGAGTTGAGACAGATTGCAACATATAAGTAAGAAACAAAAGTTTTCAGCCTTCGAGACATGTTTCAGGAAAGACAGTTGCGTCTGCTGAACGCGTCCGAAATTGTTCGTACGTCAGTAGTGTAAACAGTGGCTCTGTATAATTTATATAGCACCAGATTCAGGGAACGAATGTCGAATGCCAGTTGGCACAATCAGCGGGTCGTGAATGTATATCTACCTGGTAATGTATGATTACGTCGGTGAACGCTGGCTTTAAAAAGTCACGTGTATTTGAATGCTTGCTCATGAGTATACAAAACATTTTTATATTTAAATAAAAAAAAAATATGTATCCTCTACCTTGGTCAATGATACTGATTAGAAGCGATTAAAGTATTTCGGTACCGAAAAAAACTGTTTATATTTGCATTGGTAAGGGACTTTATAATATAATTTTTTTTTTGAGCTTTGACTAACCTTCACGACGATCTGAAAAAGTAAATACTGAAAGTGTCTGCGGCTAAGGCTAGCCTTTATCGATTATTCCATCCTGATAAGAGTCTCAGACTGAAAAACTCTAACCCCCGAACTTATACTGATTCAAATAATTTCATCTGATGATGAATCAGGCAATAACATAATAAAGAATTCGTATCTATGGCAGACATTGAAAAATTAGTCTGGGCGTTTGAAAAATCGTTTTTGGTTGAGAGTCGGGTCGAGTTTAAATTAAAATTTAAATAGAATTGATAGACTTGTTATTCTATTTCATAAAAACTAAGATTAATATTATTTATTTAACAGTCAAAATATTTGTTATTACGTGAGTATTTGTTTCAGCTCAACATATGTACGAGTAGAGCTATTAAATAATGCTAGTACAATGTTTTTATAATAAGATTTGTAATAAGGCATTAACTATAATATTATTTACTTATTCGATTTACTGAATGGTTAGAATAATTTAATAATTGAAGGGTTGCTATACTTATCTTATGAATTTTCAGCAACTATCTATTTTCAGGAGAAATACCGACTACCGAGTCAAAGTTCGGACTAAAACCTTTTTTATCTTCTTAATGATAAAAAAAATCTTATTTACTATACATATACGAGTACAATGAATTGCTCCCCCAAACTGCGCGTGTCACCACACAGTCATCTCGCTCATATGCTAGTTAGAGATAATGAACCTAATAAAAATGATACTTAGGGTATAATTTAATGAGTGTGGTATTAATGGTCTCTTGTGAGGTGTGCGAGGTCGAACGCGCGCGCGGTGCGGGGCGCCGGCGCTCCGCTCCGCTCGCCGCGAGCCCACCCGCGCCCGCGGTGACGCAACACGCAACCGTCATACAAACGGTGCGTTCAAACTGTGCGCATTTAATCAGCCTGCATTGTTGTTTTACTAATTAGTACAGCTAATTAAGCACAGATCAAGTAACAATTTAACATCTGTTTACATAACTGATAGCCGGTAGAGGCCTTGGTCGCAAAACCTTATCATTTGTTTTTGTTTCGAGCTTTGAGAAAACAAGTTTTAAAAGAAAATTTAACATTCCACAAAATTGTATTTCAGGTAATCTGGCACAGCTATGCATAAATTGTTTTCGAGATGTAAAAAGTTGGCAATACTTTTTGGCGAAAATGTAAATGGAGCAGATTTTTATTTCGGTTGTTTCTGGCGATGAAACCGCTGACTGTGAACGTGTCTTTATAACAGAACACATCTCAGAATAATAATAATGTATTGTGATTGTGATATTGTTGTATCGTGCGACAATGTGCCCGTTACTGAACTTGTACAAATAGCATCGTTTGTGTGCGTGATAGAGCCGCGACTAAATAGAACAATGGCTATATTGGACAGCTTTATTTGATGGTAAAAAATATGTCCAGTTGAGTTGTCAGTTGATCAATGAAAGGAAATATTACAGGCGTCACATGAACTTGGCGTGTTTTATTTATAGCTTGTGACAATTACGTACAATGTTGAAGGAAAATTGATATAATGTGAATTATGGCTTGCTCAATGAGTTTTTATTATCAATCTCAGTATTTTCTTGAATTAAGTGTTTGATTACAATTCCCAAGTACCACTGGTACACACGGTTATATATCAAGCTATACAGTCCAGTATAAGGTAATCTGGCATTGTATAGGATTTCCATACAATGAGAGGTCAGCTTATACTGGCAATGTACCTATGTATCAAAGAGAGGTGTGTCGCTAAAAGTCGTGAATTTGATTTATAAGCACTCTTGCGCTGACAGGATGTAGTCAATCACAAACTTCAAAGCAAACTGCTTCAGTTGACACTTAAGTCTTGATTATGATAGTAGTTGATACCCACACTACAAGTTTTTCTCTAACACTGTAACGTTAAGAATGTTGAAAAATAGTTGAGAAAGCTTTATATTTAATGCTTATTTATTTACATCATGACTTGTAATGTAAATAAATGTCTCAATCTCAACTGCATCTAAAATTAGAACAGCTAAAAACAGCTACAAATACTTACCAGCCTAAAATAATATTGCCCCCGTTTGAGATTGACCTTTAAAATGTTCCATTCGCTAATTTAACCCGTCACCCCGTCATTTATTTTGACGCTGTTAGTACGACCATACAGTACGGAAATAGGAACGTTGCCTTCTCAGAATGAATAAATTGTTTGATGACCTATTTTATGTTTTATAACTTGTAAGGTATTTGTACTGCAATCGTATAAATGTTAACTTCAATCAGACCATTGTGTAGACATCTTACGAGATTCTTTATCGTCTGAATGCCAATATTATGCTTCTGTGTATTGAATGTTACGATCGATATCGATAAACAAACTCGTTGTATGGTTAGTAGCATAAAGTACGAGTATATTGTAGCCATAAGTAAGACTTCGTGATTGGTCGTCAATATCGATAAGGGAAAATACCGTAATACATAAATGTTCGCCAGCGCGTGAACGTACCTACTTACGTCTTACAGAATTGTATTTTCATAGAACACCTACTTATGTCGTACAGAATTGTATTTTCATAGAACAATAAATAAATTATCATAAGAATCAGACGACAAGATCAAGCGAGCCTGGAAGTGGCTGTTATTCAGTTCACAAAGATGGAGAATTTCAATTTCCGAGTCCACCCGGTCTGTAGTTATATTGGGTCAATTAAATGCTTTATCTGATACAGTGAATAGAAGGGAAACAGCTATAGATTTGTATAGGTGGAAAGTTCAAGTGTTTACGTTTGCTTGGCCATTTTCCATAGATAAAGAAAATTGGAAGTCATAGGCAATAAGCATGTGGTACGTCCTAGGCGTTTATTAGATGACGATAGCATAGCATAACAATAGGCACTTTACAATTTTTGTTACGATAGTGCGGAAATAACACGTTTGTGTATTTTCATTATCATTAATCAACGCGCGACATCAACCGTTTGGTGATTGCAGTACAATGGCTATTATTGGAACAAAAGGGTGGTGGCTACCTCTTGACCCATAGTAAAATTATTCTTAGCACTTAATAATGATTCCTACAATAGAATGGAATAACATTCTCATTCATTTGTATCGATACAATATATTAACTATATAGCGCACGTGTCGTAAACACGTGGTGCCGAACACTAGCGCTCATAGCTCTAGGTTCAAGACCTTTGATGACGTCATTATAGACCTGCTATCTTCTATACTATACCGTAAAGATTTCTGAGAACAACTTATCTTCTTTTGTTAGGGTGAATAAAACAAGCTGACTTATGTTTTTTCATCTGCTTGCTTAGTTATTAGGCCTCAAAAAAGAGGTCGTCGTTATTTTTTGCCGCACACTTTGCAAATGGATTAGTGATCGCGAAAAAAACATATGAATAACGTTTTGGTATATTGCGCTACTTCTGCGCATACGTAACGTGACCATACGTCCCGTTTTTAACGGGACCGTCCCTTTTTTCGGTTCTACGTCCCAGTGTCCCCGAAAAACACCTGGGGACGCAAAATTGTCCCGTTCTCAGAGTCTTTCTTTAATAATAAATTGTGGACGTCTGAAAAAACCCAGTTACAGGCTTGGCGATGTTGATTACTAAGTTGAATATTAAAAAAACGTGCCAAGAACTTTATTCTTATTTAAAATCATCACCAGCTGTATTAAAAGAAAGTTGTTCTGCAGACAAATGTAAAAATGACCGAAAATTTATCCTGCTTAATTTTTAATTAAGTACATCATATTGATAAGATTTTTTTTATTAAAAAAGTTTTTTTTTCATTGAGAAAATGAGAACATACGAGTATGCTGGTATTTTCAAAAATAAGTTTCCTTTATGAATCTGCCCTATTATAATTTTATTGAGATAAATAAACCTATGTCCCGTTTTGAGTAAAAAAATAAATGGTCACGTTACGCATACGTAAGCATAAACAATGTTGCTATTGCAAAACAGAGGTGTATAATACCTATGTATTTCTTTTACGTAATTATAATTATGTTTTGCCATTATTTTCGTCATACTTATTTCTTTTATTACTTTATGCTGATTAATTTACTATAGAGAAGTTTTACAAAAAACAACCAGCGTTCCTTTTTTGAACATCTGTTTCCCGACGATTTACAAATGGAAGAAAAACAATGGCGTACCTGCCTTATTACCGATTGTTAACCTTCCGTGTTTGTTGTTACAACGTATTCAATGAAATGGGATAGAGGATTGTTTTGGGAACTTTAGCTGATTAACAACCTTCTTAGGCCACCAACTTGATTGATTTAATTCTTGTATAAGAACATTTATGGAATAAGAAAATACACTATTTGAAAACTTTTGCCATCCAAACCAGATAGTTATACAGTAACAGTACACAGACTTACATAGTACCAGCCACACATGCGACCAACTGTTTGATCAATAGCGCAAGTCTATGGGTACACAAACAGCGAGTTTATTTCTCTTCTCTGTTGGCCAGACGACTTTTCCCTTGACCAAACATCGCTTTATCAAAAATCGATTGTGTCAACGGCAATATATCAAAAGGTTTATTGCCGTTCAAAGTTTTGTTTAAACCTGTTTTCAGACTAGCGCGATTTGTCGCGCGACGCGACACGAACAATACAAAGCTTCACGGTATAACAATAACCGGTGTCGCGTCGCGCGACAAATCACGCTGGTCTGAAAACAGCTTTACTCTGCAAAGATTATGCGCATAGTGAAGAGCTGGTCTAATTCAATAGAATTGCATAGACAATATTTACATACGGATTCGCTGAATTAAATGTTTTTTTTTTTTTACTCGTGATAAAAATCTCATTAGTTTTCGCGGATAACTGATAATTAATCTATTACATCTCCTAAATTATTTTAACGTTGATCTGAAGACTTCATAAAAATGTTTAATTGAAAGTTAAAAAACTTAATTATCACGGTGTGTCGTTTTGACAGACAGCATTCATTTTTACATTAGCTTCGTTAGTGACGGTTCGGTGAAGAATTCAACGTTGTACGATAAAAAATAACGATCCACGATAAAAAATAAGTGTAGTCAAATCTTTATTAGGATAAGGCGGTTAGAAATACAATAGAAAATTTATACAGATTGACTGTGGGTATGTCCGCTTGAAAAGTGTATTGTTTTTCAAGAACAAAACATTTTGAATTGAAAGATACGTCACGCCATTTAAATCCTTAGTTACATTTGTGATAGTCTTGGAAATACTCTAAACATTTCAGCAGTGACATTAATTATAATTTTGGTGTGTCTTTAATGATATAGCGATAGACATTCAGTGCCAGTGACACTAGACTAGCGTTGGCCAGAAATAGCCAGCTTCCTTTGGTATTCACAGTCGGTGTCAGCAATGTGAGCATTCACCTGATCACTAACACTCTAGTACCATCACTATAGCTGTCAAACGTAGTGATTTTGGCACAGTCCCACACAGGTGTGGATGTGAATGTTCAGCTATGGATTGACAGGGATTGACATTTACATTAATAAGACGTGAGCAGATAGTATATGCAAAATCATAGATGCTTTACCTAATGCATGTATGTGGCAATAGTGAATAATGGAAGTAGTTTGTAATATTCGTCTTTATATTATTTTAGGCATACACTTGACTAGAGAATCCTTTTTAGGCAAACACTGAAAAATCCTTCAGTAATTTTCATGTTTTGTTGTGAAAAGATATCTACGTAGGTATACCCCTATGGGGTTATGTTGATACTGACAAATTTTAGTTTTGTTTTTATGCAATGTTTGATTTTGATTTCAATGCAAGTTATTGTTTACCTATTCTGTATGCGAAAATAAAGGTAATTTGAAATGTAAAATAGTCTATCATAAAAAAGGTACATGTATCAAATGGCATGATTGCTTAAACAAATTATAACAGCGACGTCCGACGTACCTACTTAATAATTATGTAATCAAAACTAAGCAGCTTTAATCAATTTCACTGTGTGATGGATTTTTTTTATTACTCTGCGAAACAGTATTAAATACGTTCTTATACCTATGTTTAGTACTTACTCGTTAAGGATATAACAATGCCGGAAAATCTTAATAAGAACGGGTTACTTCGTTAAGCGCAAATGCCCGGAAAATGGAATTGATGAACGATTATATTAGCTACATGAAAACTTTTCATTTTACTGTGCCAAAACTATATCTACTTTCTATATATAAAAAGCTAAATGTGTTATAGTTATAATACGGCAATAATTTATGAGATTATATTCATACGCCATCATTTTGAAAATTGTTGATACAAAACGCGTTTAGTTTTCTCAATCTGTGAGTCATCATTCAAATTATTTGATGACGTTAGCACTTTAGAGTTGTATGTCTCTGATCTCTCCAAGAAAAATAGGGACGCACAACATTTTATCACGAAACTTCATTACGTATGATTCCAAGAAGGAGTCTTTGAAGTGGAACAAACGGTGGCTGGCTATTGTTTATAAACATGGACTGTGGTCGTCGCGTCGTCGCCGGCGCTTCCACCGCACTCTCACCACGAGTGTGAATCGCAGAAAATCGCAATGCAACTGTAAACTATCGGATGTCGATGTCAATGACATTCGCGTTTAGCCGGAATACCTGAGTTTATAGTAAAAGCCCGCTATTTTCTACTCGAGTATAGCAGCGTGCTATTTTCATACTAACTTTAGCGCTTTGCGTGCTCAGATGTCATAAGCAATATTTATTTAGGGGTATGTAGGGGAAGGGAAAGACGTCGTTAATGTATTAGCATATATGATGATTCACATGATTTGAAAGGTGACGAACTGACGAAATTGTTTCATTTTGATCGATCAATCTCGAACCAGAACTCCAGGACCGCAACTTCAGGGGTTCTCGTGGAGTTCTGGATGGAGGAGATGAATTTGTAGTTAGAATGGCACAATTCTGGCGCAATAAAAGAAAGAAAACAAGTACCTAACCAAAATTTTCATTGGAACATAAATAATAACGTTAAATAAAGAAGAAAACCTAATGCACTAAAGTACTTATCAGCAGTTCATTAATTAATGCGCGATAAATTCTATTATTATAAGCACTAATTGCAAATTCTATTAGGTAATACGGTGCGGGCTGATGGTATTGATAAAATGTATTTTTTATTATGTAATATTTATTATTGAGGTACACTTACGGCCATAATTATCAGGGGCATCACATGACAGAATTTTGTCCGATAGATATGAAGGTGACCTGTAACTTGAATATCTCGTGTCGAGTTTGATAATGAACTCTGCCCAAGATGACCATGTATGGGTAGTTAAATGATCTAGCTACAGGAAGCCTTAGCTATCAAATAATACTGACGTTAGAACTTTAGCAATGAAACTGAACGCGGTTTACGTGTGCTGTTCGCGTTCAGTTTCATTGGTGAATTTCACTCTAAGGGCTGATTTCACCAATGAAACTGAACGCGATCACCATTTCTAAAACGCGTTCAAGAGCTGTCAGTTTCAAAATTGTTATGGAATATTGTACACTGTAAGCTCTTGAACGCGTTCAATTTTTTGGTGAAATCCGCACTAAATGTACGAAGTTCTTTATAACAAGGATATCAATTATTACTTCGCTTGCACGCAAAAATACAATGACAAAACCACAGTGACAAAACATCGAGCTCTTATTATAAACAATTATGATTAAAACAATAGAATCTAGTTTTTAAAACAATTGGCACGTGGGAAGTGGAAATGTAAACAAAAGTGGAAATGAGTCAATATTTCTGATTATATCATTTTATTTGCGTTACTTGTTATTATTACTTCTATTATTATTTTGCTTTAGCTTTTCATTAACTTCTAAAAGTGAAATTGAGAATAGCAACAAAACTGTGCTGCCTGGTGCTTGGTGCTCTACGGCTATAAGTAGGTACTAAGCTAACTGATTGCTTATAAAATACTAATTAACGGGATGTTGGTTAAATATTTTTACGTTCTTGTTTGGAGACAGTGACTATATAACGTCTAATAAAAGAGGAGTATTAACTTCGCCATTTTGAAATTTCCATTACTTTGAACTACAATTCAATGGTTTATTTACTTACTTTGATGTAAATTTGAATGGTTCCCTTTAAGTCTAGTCCCTTTAAGTCGACTTGTCTCGCTTCTATTACCCCTACGTCGAGTCTACGATTTCTGTCCCGCTTTTACTCCCTTAACGTCGAGTTTAATAATATCATATTTTGAAGTACAGTCAGGTTCACATTTTTTATGTGTCGTATTATTCGTATAGTTTTACAGTAGATAATTTAAAAATAAAAGTTACTTTCTATAATTCTAAATTCGTTTGTATGAAAAATCTTATTCCTTGAGTTAATAAACTTGCCTTGTTATTAAATAATATAACATCGCGCCTGTAGTCCCCAAAGGGTTAGACAGAAGTGTAGTAGGTACACTGGATCTGTTATTTATGATTTTTTTTTAAGAACTTCGTCATAAACAACAATATTCTAGTTTAGTTTCCTTAATTTTTATCATAAGTATTTACAAGACGGTAATTATTGAACATGATTAAAAGAGTAAAACAACTTGTAGGTAGAAATAATAAAATTATTACTTTATCTAGTGACGCAAATTACCAGCAGTATATATACTTAAAGTTATATACTGTCTATGTAATTACATTGAATTGTTTACATACGCTCTACATAAATAGGATTACTCTAATCTTGATTGGCATAGAGCGATCATTGTAGATATGTTTATTTAATAATTAATAAGCTACTTATGAATTATAATATTGTGAGATTTAATGATGAACAGTGGCTCACAATATAAAGTTTATTTTGAAGTGATAGGTAAGCCCTTTTGAGTAAAATACTTAAAATTACATATTTTATTATCTTTTTCGGATATCATCAACGAATTATGATATCCGAAAAGTGGTTGCAGTTGTTGCTCGCGACTTCGTCTGCGTGTAAATTTTTGTATTTTTTTACCATATTTTAATTTAATTCCAATATCCAGGAAGAAAAGTAGCCTATCTCCTTCTCCAGGTTCCAAGATTTAGGTAACAGACAGACAAAGTTACTTTCGCATTTTATTATTTGTATGAATTCATATGAATTATACTAACTGCTGCCGGCGGGTTCTCCAGCGAGATTACTAATTGTTTTTCTAAAATAAAAGTAGCCTAAGTTACTCCCTAAAACATCAGCTATCTGCCAGTAAACGACCTGTTAAAATCGGTCCAGCCGTTTAGGAGATTGACCGGAACAAATAGACTGACAAAAAATTTAAAAATTGGTTTTTGTTAATTGTACCGTATATACTTTCGTAAGCATTTAGTAAAAAGCTGTTATATATATATTTGTAATCACGTTCTCGAAAACGGCTCTAACGATTTCGATGAAAGTTGCACTAAAGTAGGTTTACGGGGGCGAAAAACCAATCTAGCTAGAAAATTCGTTTTCTCTATTTTCACACGAACAGAGCTTGGTCTTCCGGGTACTGTATGTATAGATGTGAAATTTTTAGATAATTTTTGGCTACGGAAGCCATCACAACCATCACATTGTCATCATTTGCGATCAACAATCTCGTAGATAGATAATAGAAGGCTTCTCAAATAAAAATAATGTAGGTAGACAAAACTCAATGCATATTGATTAGTTTGATGTTTTAAGAATTGCAATGGGTAAAAACCATATAATTTTAATCAAAGTGGATATTCCGACTTTTATTTAGTCATAGTCTTAAGTTTTTCGGATACTATTAATACTTAGATTAGCTAGGTGTGAATGGCGATTTAAAGATCAATGCAGTGGTAACGAAGATTTTATTTACCTGTTTGATTATAAATAATTGCGGTCTAAAGGTCGAGTGTCCTGACGAGTTATTTCTTGGTAAAAGATAAAGTGATATAGACGTTTGATAGTGATTGATGTTGAATTAGATTGATTAAAACATGTCTTATTATTTGCATTCGGTTATTTATATTTCTGTAGCTATCCCTTAGACAAAGTTACCTGACTTTTTTACTTTCGTTTCTTTGTAATAGCGGTTAAGTTCAAGCCAACACTTAGCCCCTTTTTAATTCTTGCTACCTGATACCTCGGCATTCTTGGAATTAATGGAATTCCCCATAGGATACCAGGGTTTGTAATGGACGCTTCAAATAAATGTTTACAAATAGTTTTAAAAAGAATGTTCCATTAGCTTCCAACTTCTTTGTATAGATAAAGAAAGAAAGAATAAGTATTTATTGAGACAAGCATAGGACATCTCAAAATTCTCAAATATATTTTAGATGGATTTAAGTTGTTTATTTGATAATAATGATATAAAAGAGTCTTAATATCGTCCATAGAGGGAGTAGGGTGTGTAGTTGATAGTACGTAATACGTTTAATGAGTAATAAATCAATTGCTAGCGAGAACTCAGCGTGGTTGGCATCGCTTTCACGATTTCACGACGCTCTTGTAATGATAGAGAATACAAGAATCAAATATGATCAAAACATTTATTTCATATTTATATTTGAGAAGTTTTAAAAATATTCGCCAGGCCAATAACCTAAATGGAAAAATAAATACACTCTTTCTTGAATTTTTTTATTCCAACGAATTCGTTTCAGTTAACGGGCAATTTCAGAAACGAAACGAAATCATTCAAACATTGACGTTGAGTGAATGAATGACGGGACTCATTGCCATTTTTAACATGTCAGAACGAGTTTACAGGAAAACTATTAAAAAAGATTGGTAAATATGTCTTGTCGAATAGGCAGTAATATTATAGTTTTACGATACTTTAATTTACTCTGTCGGAAGAGCAGCTTGATAACCTATTCACCTATAGTTTTGTTGTGGCGAATTAACTATCAAGTGACACAAAGCAATTAAGTATACTTATTTTTCGGATTTCCGGCCACCGTAGGCGCGGGCTTGCGGACGGAGAGTGATGGGTAGCTCTCCGTCCGATCAGGACCAAGCCCGGGTCGACGGCGCGTAGTGTTCCACGCGCGCCTCAAAGAGTCGTCAGCGAAGCTGAAGGGGTCCGTTTGGGCCGATGCCTACCACTGGGGTTGCGGATAAGTCCTTAGGGGAAACCGTGGCCCTGGTCTAGGCAAGGGAAGGAACACGGGTGGGTTTTAGTCAGTAAAAGTCTGACACGCCCTTCCGCTCCGCCCAGAGCGGGAGAAGTCATTTGATGATTTCCCACCCAAAAAAAAAAAAAAAAAAAAAGGGGTACTTACCAGAAAGATTTTATTTATTGTATGCTATGTACCAACATTCATGATAAATATCTGACGTTACGAATAAGCAAAAACCATGGCGCATTCTTCAACAGAATAGGTCGACGTACATCATAATTATGTAGATACTATTGTGACATTATTGTAAAGAACTTATTTAGGTATGTCAGTAGTGTAGGATATAGTTTTCATGATTTTCCTTGCACTGTGCGCAAGTTGGCGCCAAGTTTAGAAATAACTTGTACAGGATTTTAATAAACATGAGGTAGAGACGTTATTTGTACGACATCATGCAACCCATGCATGTTATGCGATGTGTTTATATCCTAAAAGTTGTCATGAGTAAGTATTGCATAATTATAATTGATATTTCAGGTCAACATAGCATGTTGTTACCACACATCGGTATCGGCTGCACAAACAAATCCAATTGAATGGTTTAACTTGAAAGCTTCAATTTGAGAGATTTTACAGCTAAAATCTTCACGCTTTATTCAAAGAATATTGAGAGCAGCACGTGCGACTGGATTGGTACTCCTACGAAATTGTCCTCGAGAAAAACCCGAGGCGTATTGCAAGTTCTGGTTTTAAATAAAAGGCAATACGTACATGTTACAAAATAGCATACGTGGAACGTGGAATGTACATTACTAACAATGCCAACAGTAATGGGAATGTGTTCTAACTTTACCGCTGTTTGGTAATACTGACAAGTGACAGCTCATATGACATTTGGTAGAGTCATTGTTGTCATTAGGGAACAGAATGTATTGGCACTGCGAGTTTATTAACGCCACATTAAAAATAGCTTACTGCGTTAACTTGAATATTATGTGGTTCTTGGTGAAATCATGCATCGGTAGCTTTCACAAAATAATTTTATAGACGTGGGACAACAGCGACGGCCCGAGGTAAGCCGGGGTGGGACAAAATGGAAATGACAGGGATTTGCTGAGTATTTACGGGTAATTAAGTATAATAAATGAGTATTTACGTCATCGCCCTGGCTGGCTTACCGCGGCCGCCGGTCACATACGGGGATACGGACACATGGCCGACGCATGCGATAATGATAGGTTAGAAAACGAACTCACCACATAGTGCTGTTCCATATTCCTTCCAATGTGAACGAGTTTTTGCTGTCATCGCAATTCTTGTAGCAAGACTTCTAGTTAATTACTGCGCGATTTGGAATGAGATTATCTTGAGCACTGAATTTATTTTATATATTAAAAATAATAATATTAAATAAAGTAAATTGAATTCATCGTAACGATTATAAATATTAAAAATACGGAGAACTAACTAAATATCACAATAATTATATATATTCGATCTAAATTAAAATTGGGTTTGTTAACAAAACGTTATAACCGATTAGGCTTCATGTTGATGGTTTATGTGTTGTTGGCTTGCTGGTTCATTGCGCGGGAAGGACGCGTGAGTCGTGGTAGCGCGGCGGCGACGAGTGAGCAACTGAACGACACGGCGCGATAAAGAGGCGAACGAACTAATCGCAACGCTCCAAGTGGGATGGAATGAGGCAAAACGGCGCGGGCGCACGCTTTTGCTCCTTGTTTATCGGGCGGTGGAGTAGTTCTTGTTGAGATAAGAAGAAGGTCGATAACGGCGGCGAGACACGCGGGTGACGCGGTGACGCCGCTGCAACCACGCCGCCAGACACTGCCGTACACTCCGACACACCGAATATTTTGTTAAGACAAACTTATTAATAGACTTTATAGGACTAAAATAACACTGACAAACCTTACACCCGTGCGATGCACGAGACCAGTGTTATAAACGACTCTAGTTCACTGATAAAAATCTCTACCTATTACCGGCTTATTTTTAAATAATAGGTCATATAATCATTTTTATTTCCGCTCCGCTGCTCCTTCCGTCGTACTTAGTTGGAAATGAATGCTACAGAAATAGAAATAATTAATGGTGCTTATCCAATTGCAGCATTTTCTAAACAGGACAATGAAAATAAGTTAATGGTCTTCATGAAAAATATGAAGGAATTTATGTTTGCGATTTGCTGACGTGCCCAATGTGACACTAGGTGACACTAATACTTGTTTTCAGAATATCTGACAAAATCAGATTCCTAAAATAACTTCATGATTATATTCTGATCTCTCATGACATATTTCATAGAATAGATATTTTTCCAATATGTCCCATTTGTAATAAAAAGTAGGTGAAATGATAAGACCAGACAGACAGGACTCACATTTCATTAAACCTGACTCTTTAATCGCTGACTATATTGGATTTTTTCATGTTTAACTTACCCAATCGTCGATATTCTCATACATATAAAGTTAAATGGGCCTTTCAACTTCTATTGGTGTTTCATCCCTTACTCTATGTGTTTGCGAACTTCAGAATAGCCCATTTTTTGTTCAGAAAGCAATTTGTTTTCAGGGAACGGTCCTAATATCGCAATTATCGCATTTATATTGTGATGTATTACACTTTCAGAATCGATCCTAGTTGTTTCAGCCTACGTAATATGTAGGTATATTGAAGTTTCAGAATGTTGATACTGGTAAGGATCCGTAAAAACTCTTACCTACAAATAATCAGACAAGACTGGAGAGGTAGAGATTGTTAAAATTAAGATTCTCTCATTTGTTATACAAATGTGCTTGCACTATCTGGAATGTAGGCCGGGAGTTGAAGAAATTCAAAATAGGATTCAGATTTAAATCAGGTTACTTTTCAGGAATCTAAATATATATCTTCTGGAGGTTAAAATGATGTGTATCGCAAAGAACTTGCACTGTATCTCTGCGCTTACCAATTTAATTGATATAACTCTTCAGCATTTGCTTCATGAACATTCAAAGTACAAAGGTCAACATATTTACGCCATCAAGGGCACAAAAGCGTCTGATTCGTCTTTAACATTGTACCAAATACTGGAACCCATAATATTAACGTATGGTAGTAGGTAAACGTACGAATCGTAAGGTCAACACTGAATGTCTAATGAAAGTAAAACATTGTTAGCAAAATTAGATCCAACAAGGTCAACAAAAAACAACAAATTACTGCCTTTATTTATTCCTTATCCGTTTTTGCTGAAGTGCTTTGACATAATTTAAAACAGCGCTAAATCTTGCTAGCACATGCACGCTTTTTGGCTTCATTCCATTAATTAGATATATTCGACATAGAGGACATTCGCTGTTAGTAGGATGCAGAGGCCGCTGATGCATGTTTGGCATAAGTGACTTGTTTTGATACTAATTCTGTGAAAAGATATAAATTATATTCCTGTAACAGTTTTATGACGTCATGACGAAAAGTTAAATAGAGATGCTCGTAGTTATAAAAGGACGATAACATCTTGAAATGTAGTATATCAAAACGATCTGTGATACACTTGTTATCACCATTGCTCTTGTTTAGTTAAGTCAATATAGATATTCATTCAATGTCATTCTTTAAATTCTCATTCATTTTTTCATTGTTTTTCTTTTTTACTTTCATTCTTTACATTTTTCTGCTTTACAACTAAACCAAAGCAATGGATAAAACTGAATTGTTGAAATGTCAATCGTTTTCAATGTCATTAAGAGAGCGTTATGCAATTAGGCTAAAGGTGACTATGACTAACAAAAGCTTTGGGATGGAAGAATAACAAATATCGAGTGTTTTTAAAGCAAAATATGTAATTTTCTGACAGAATGGTTTGGATATTCTAATTCATTAAAAGATCATTCAGTGAATTAGAATATCCAAAAGTAGTTATGTAAGATTTACGGTTATGTTTCTAAAATAATTTATTATTCAACATTAGTCACAGTGGGAATAACCACTTGTAACTAAAGAGGCTTAACATTCTCTAGGCCTCTCGTGTGGATATAACTGTAATTTTAGATACGATTTTCCTGTTTATCCATTTTGCACTATTCGCTTAGTTATGCTAATATTTGGAATATTTCAATACATAATTACCTCAATGTTCTAACGAATGCAATAAGACAAAAAATAAAGATCACCTTTAAAAATCGAATAGTTATAGTCTCAGTATTTTTTTCAAACAAAATAAATTAATTAATGGAAGTCCATTCATTTATTTATTTTGTTTGAAAAAAAAAAAACTGAGACTATAACTATTCGATTTTAATGTAAAATGATACATTATCACGCCTGTATTCCCCGAAGGTTTAGGCAGAGGTGTATCTAATTATCTATAGATAGTACACCCACATTTCGCAAGATAGGGTTAAGTCCCATGTAATATACCGGATGACTTTTTTTACCGTCTCGAAAAAAAAATGGTATATTAGGTGAACGGAGTAGAAGCTTATGGCATACCTAGTTTTTTTATTTTTTTTCCACATCTTGGAAAAAAAAATATCTATCATCAAAAAACGCTACAATTTTAAAGTAAACTTTTCATATTAGGACAAAGAAAGAGAAATTTTGAAAAAAAACTATTTATTGATAAAAAATATTGAATTTCAAATCATACGCAAGTTGCGTATGCTTTTTATTTCGAGATATTTTGAAAAAAAAAAATTCTCTCAAAAAAACTAAGTATGCCATTTGCTTCTACTCCGTTCACCTATTATACCCATTTTTTTTCGAGACGGTAAAAAAAGTCATCCGGTATAGGCACGACGAGTTTGCCATCAACCGGGCACAGATTTAGACTCCGGGTGGACCCCAATAACACAAAATGTATTGAATGAATTTTATTATACTGAAGTAACATAATTATTATAAATTAAAGTCACGTAATTAAAGTGACGGATTTTGGTGCGATGAACACATTAATATTAATCTTGCATATTATAATAAAAAAAATTCGATATTTCGTCAAGTCGTAAAAACCGTGCTAAGCATGGGCTGGTCGTTAGTACTGAAGTAAATAATAAAGCAGACATAAAACTCAAAGGTGAAAGTAAGAGGTTTCAAACGGATGACAACTCGTCAGTGAGACTCCAAAATAGTGCAAAATTACCTATCTATATGAAGAGAGAAAGCAAGAGTATATGGAAACTTGTCTGAAATGCTCGCCTTTCTCTATGATCGATCAGAAAACTGTAGAACTGGAGTACTAGCAAATAATATAGCATATACATATAGATAAAGGTTAGCTTTTCATTAAAATACCTCTAGTAACTATTATTATAGTAAACCATAGCCCATACTTTAAAAAAAACCAAACTTTATGATTCTCTAAAAAAAAAGTTGATGAAATAATGCAATGCTTTTCTTGGTCAGTGTACAATCCAGTATAGGTATCTAATACTTATTTCAAAATTCATGACTTGATTACATGAGCGGTGGTTTTCCAATATACCTAATACGAGTATGTACCTAATATGTATAAGTTGCTAAAAATAATTTTCCTTTGTCACTAATTACAATTTAATACACATTTCCACTAATCATGGTGCCTTGACACTTTTGAAAAATTGTTTTCTTTCGGCACGCCCCCAAAAGCTGATTTTCACGCAAGTTATTGCTTGTAATGTTTGATAAGAATTAAGAGGTACTGAAGACATTACAATGAATGTGGGCTCGGCCTGATCGTCATGACATTCAGATAAAAAAAAATGTGATAAGGAATAAATAATTTCAATCCATAATCTTATTACATCAGAATTTATTGTGTTTTCCCCCACGTTCACGTTATGCTGATTTCCACGCAATTCGGTGTTGTTTGATAAGTATTGTACATGATGTCTTAATCATACCGCTGAAAGAAATGTATGAGTCAGCGTTCAATGGTGAAATGGCTTCACTTATCTGAAGTTATCTGATACCGTATGCGGTGACAGTTTTATCGCGCCTCCTTTAAAATAGTACGATATTGTTTAGCTTAGGATTGAAGAGATTACGGGAAATAAACTTTAAACTTTGCATTGCGACATAATTATTATTAGATTTTGCACGCGATTTTATATACATATTTGGATGAAAAGAAACTGTTTCAGCTTTTCCCATACAAAGTGAAATACGCCGCCGACTTTTGTAACAAAACTTCTTCGTGAAACCCCGTTTCCTCCAAGGACGAGTATATATATAGTACGAGTATAACTTCCAACTTTCATGTATTTCATGATTTCACTAACTCCTATGGTGTAGATTGTGTGTTAATCAGATAGTCAGTCACTGAATTGAGGATTTTCAGAAATATCAATAGCTGACGGTATGAATGACGGGAATGGTTCCACGGGGTCTTGAACTGTTTAGGCTAGCTTCTGCATTGCGTCGTATCGCCCGCGCTATTGCTTCGTTTTCGCTTAGCGTTCTTTCTGACTTTTTGAAGCGTAACATCTTTCCTCTCACCACAATTGTTCTCACTTTCCTGCTGTGGGAGTGATTTTGTGAAAAGGGACGGAAGTGAGTAACAGGAGGCCGGGGAAGCGATGAGCGTGCGCGGTGCTACAGTTGGCCGTCCGATGGTACCAACACATTTTCCGAAAGGTTGGTACTGTCAGCCAAGAGTCAGATGTCATCATATATATCATAGTTTTTTATATAATTATATTTTTTATATGTGTTTACTGTAAGGGTCGCTCGTTTTTTTCCACTTTGCTCGGCTCCTAAGAGTCCTAGTGTGATGTTAAATAGCGTAAAGCCTTCTTCAAGAATTGGACGATAAACTGCAACATGAATTTTTCAAATCCGACAGGTGATTCCAGAGATTAGTGCGTTCAGACAGACAGACGCGGCGGGGGGGACTTTGTTTTAAAATATTTAGTGATAGATGAAAGTGTGCAAAATACTATCTTCTATTATATTTAATAAAATAAACATACAGCAACTTTATGCCATTAAGGACTTATATTGTTAAGAAAACATTTCGGGCTCAGAATCCTCAGAACGGGCAAAGTTCAGTGTACTTGTTAAGACTTAGGTTTATTTATATAGGATCATTGGCGGTATCAATTTTGAAATAACGATAACTGCTTATGAGAAACTTATCGTAAATATCTATGGCCCGTATACAGCTGCTATAAATGGTCTCTTGACACTGAATGTAATAATAGAATGATATAGACTTCTATAATGTTGTGGTTTATTTTTATGAGGGACTAACCCTAGACGATCTTGAATGGTGTAATTATAACAATTTTGTTGTAATTTGCTAATTATTTCAACCAGTTCATCATGTTTATGAGGTTTACCTCGGCAGTAGATAGGTACCTAAAAGAAATTGCCTTGGTTTAAAACAATTGAATGGTAATTCTCAATTTATTCATTCATTTAGATAATTTATCACTACTAGCAACTGTAGCAAGTTAAAGTTATTTCAAAAGTTACCTTAACCTGTCAAAACGTCTAAAGACTACAAGCAGACTATTTATAATTGCTATCTCAAAGCATTTTACTTGAAAGTGTTCTTATCAAGTAAATTCTATTGTTCGTAATTCATTGGATTGAATCATTAGCAATTATTTTTAGAATCTGACAGATAAAGTGTACACCTATCTTATCTACATAGAGCATCGATGTAGGACTAATACTAAAAGAGAATAAAAAAACCGGCCAAGTGCGTGTCGGACCACGCACAACCGGTTCCGTAGCTGGGATGAATTTATCCCTAAAACAAAGTTAACTTTGTAATTGAAAAACATGTTTTAAATATGTGGTAAAACTACAAATTAACGATTTTCGTACTTTTTCCTTTACTTGTGTTGTGCCTGTGAGACCTTGCTTCGTGCCAAATTTCATAATTCTAGGTCAACGGGAAGGACCCTGTAGGTTTTGATTTATTTGCGAGTATCAAAATAGTCACATAAATGGCCGTATTTTTTTATTGCGTTGACATAGAGGCTTGATTTTTTGTAGAGCTCCAAGGGACCATAGATCTACGTATTTGATATTAACTTCAATTTGCCTCCACGCGTTCCTGAGAAAAAGAGTTTTGACAGACTGACAGACAGACGGACAACGAAGTGATCCTGTAAGGGTTCTGTATTTTTCTTTTGAGGTACGAAACCCAAAAATAACAATATACGTAAGTAAGTCTTTGGGTAGGTGCGTAGGTGATTTTTTTGTGACGAAAATTCTATGATGTCACTTTAGCTCATTGGCGCTTGCCTAACACCTAATAATACCTACTGATCGAATCGATTCATACACTTTACGTGGGAAGAAAATGTTATAATCTATTTATTGATTTTAATTATATACCTTGATAAATATAGGCATATTAATACTCTATAATCAATCAATCAGTGGAATTATTTACGCTGCTTTTCTTTGTCCAAGAGTTCAATAAGTAATTATACTGATTTGAATCACGTAAGAGTTAAATGGGCCTCAATTATTGTGAATCATTTTGTGTAGGAGTCGACTCGACTTTGGACCGTTCGTTTAAGTTGGAGGGACCATTGTCTTCATACAAACAAAAAGCTGAATCGAAGTAGATATTTAAAAAGTGTATTTTAAAGTCATATTTTTTATGAAACATCAGTCATCAGCTGGATAAAAAAGAGACATTTGTGCGGCGCCAAATAGCAATACCGATGTATGTACCTACGTAGACTAGATACGTAAACACGTGTAGGCAAATGTTACGGTCAATACAAAATTCAGGTGAATTCAGGTTTCTGATATCTCTCATTTATGACAAATGTCAATCTAATCTGAACTGCCTATTGAATTTCGAACGATTGAATTCTTTTTGTGTATCACGCACAAGGCAGGTGAGATAAAATCAATTTGCACGAAAATTGTGTCGAGGACATACTCTCGTTCTTCACCAAGAACGGAAAACATTTGAATATTTTCTGCTGGATATTGTAGGATTATCATTTCACGTAATTTCTGGTTTTGTATTGTAGCTCTATGTATTTACTTACGAAGGATAGGAGCCCTAGAAACGGCGGAGCGTGCGGCCTTGGCAAAACTTTTGGGTTGGCTCAATAGAGTTGAAACTAATATCTTTGTTAACAAAAGGTCTACTCCTTTGGGAGTACATTACATAATGAAGTGAGTATGTTGTAAGTAGAATTGTGAAAAATTAAACAAGTTATTCCAGCTGTCGGTGAAGAATGTTGGCACCGCTGTCTGTCGCGTAGTCTCTTATACTCATAGACACAAAATCGGCGCGTGGGCATTAAGTGATGATAGCTTACACGAAGGAAATGGAGAATTCAAGAATGACATTAAATGGTGACAAATCTTCGTAACATGTTTAACTGCATCTGTCGTGTTCAAACTAGATGGTATTAAAGCCAGGATTGGTTGCTTCCTCCGAAGATACAGGCATATATTGCTTGGTCAGCTTCTGTTTAAAGTGAACTATTATTTCATATTGAGTAACTCGTGGCTAAATAATAACAAGCCGCACGGGTCGATCCATCAGGTTAAGCTACGCTTGCCGGGGTTGGGCAGTGGATGGGTGACCATCTTTACATACCGAGACTCCTCCGTGCCTCGGAAAGCACGTTAAGCCGTTGGTCCCGGCTGTCATTTGTGGATCTTTGACAGTCGTTACGAGTCGTCAGAAGGCCGAAAGTCTGACACCAGTCTTACCAAGGGGTATCGTATTACCCAGTTAGGCCGTCGCTCCATTTAAAATACTGGTATTTAGCTGCATCCGGTTAGACTGGAAGCCGACCCCAAGATAGTTGGGAAAAAGGCTAGGAAGATTGAGTAACAGTCTGAAATGAAACACACATTATAACAATATCATGTAGGAATTTTACAAAACAGTGTCTCTATATCTAAGTATAAAAGTGTGAAATAACGACATACTGCGTTATTTTCTGGAGCCAGTTGTTCAAATAAAGTTACGATAGCGACTATACACTTAAACGGAATGTTTACTGATACAACTGAAGTTTAAAATAAATAATCGTGTAATATTCCATTAAACTTTCCATAATCCACAGGGAATTAATGAAAATGGCTATCAGCTGTATACTTAAGTCGTATAATGTTGAAGTAGGGAAAACTGGTTGCTCGTTTACTAGGCTGGAGGAACAGCAATCTAATGCGATGTCTACACTATGCACATAATCCATAGATAAATTACACCTTCTGAGGCTATAGAGATTAGGCTCAGGGGGTCAGGACGAAAAACAAGTATCTATGCCCTTTTGGTATAGTCAATACCTATAAAATTTTAAAGAGTCTTTGAGTGGTATTAAGTTTAATAGACTTTCAAGGCCATCAAAACCCATGGAAAAGTGTCAACATAAGTGACGTAGAGTCACCTTTTGTCTGAAATACTTGGAGTTTTGCCCACCTTGTAAAAGACAAAACGAATGATTTATTAATACCTTTTTCCTGAGCGGAAAATCTGTACGAAGTATCATGCGACTGTTGTCAGCCAGTCTTTTACGTTATGTAGGTAAATCAAACAATGATTTATTATGTATAGACACGACGAACAGGTTCTACACTATATAGGTTTCATATTATAAAAGCCACCTTACTTTCCTTACAGTGGAAAAACTACAAGCGAATGGGAAGAGAAACTAGCAGCATACATCGTACCCTGAAATCCAACGGCGCTCAGTAAAACCAGAAATAAACAGACTAAAGAAACGGATCTTTTACTAACGAGTGCACTAGTTTCTTCAAGTAAACTAGATCCTGGCGAAAAGCCAGAGAACAATAACATGGACACGAAACTAGTAAGCAGACCTAATGATTTGTAAACCAACTTGTTTGCTCAGTAATTGTTCCATTCAATCCATTTGAACAGAAAAGGTGATTTTCAATTCCTTAATTTAAATAAAGGAATCAGGATAAAAAACATAATCGTAAGAAACAAAACAAGTGTTGAAGAAAGAATTAAATTAGCCCCACAGTGGCGGTCGATAAAGAACATCAAAGGAAACAAAATATACCAATAGGTACATAATGTAATTGGTATTGTTTCAATCGTTTCTTAGTAAATATTAAAAATATATAACCGAACAAACACAACAAGGTTTTTCAGATAATTAATCCGAGGAATGTGCGCAGTAAGAGTCAATCTTCGAACTGCGGTGGTCGTTTTGTCGCTTATCCTAATCCATCGCATTTAAAAACTTGCAGCAACTGCATGACCGACCGTGTTATGAAATCCAAATCGCAAAATTATTCAGCATTTAATATTATTTATTTGTCACCGCATGTGCCCCGATGACGTCATTTATAATCAAGATACGGAATGTAAAGTGCGAAGTTCAGTTTCAATTTCACATTTTCTTGGCCACCTTGAGACACTAATGGAAACATTTTCACAACAATGTTGAGTGGTATATACTCGTACGTTGCGGTCAAAAATGCATGTAGTGTGCTTTTGCACAGCGGTTCCAAGCACGTCGGAATGTGAACATTGATCACGCGTCCAGCACGTGAAGTCTGCATACGCACACAGGCAAACAAACACACACATCACATGTGTGCCAAATGCCAATGTACGCATTGTTGGCAGCTACGTGTGTGTGAGAACTCTTTATAGAGTGTACACTCACACAGACACGTCCAGTGAGCCGGCCATATATTTTCAAATCCGCACGATATCATGATTGGGGTCAACTTGACATTATATGGTGATTTTTGTTGACTTTCAGGACGCTTGACAACATTTTCATGTAGGCGGTACCGGTCAAAAATGTATTTTCAGATAATTTTATTCCGCACTTAAAATTACTCTGGAAGGACATTGACCTGTTCATTTCAGCTGACATCACCGTCTTGCGCGGAGATTTGTCAGTAGCCGCATTCAGTGTTCAGCGATACTAGTGGAATCTTTGGTTTAGGTCTTGGGTTCAGACGATAACCTGCGTTGTTACTACATGACATTATAAACAGTAGATATTTTGTCATGTCACAACAAAATAGATACCTAATAAATTTTAACCTAACCTTTGTAAAGTTGTTTAAAAACTGTAATTCCTGAACAGACATTGTTGATCATGTAACATTCACATCCTTTGACATTGTTTGAAATAGTCACCTTCACGCTAGAGCGACTAATTGTGAATAGATAGTACTTCCATGCGAGCTGATAATTTAAGTGGGGTACTTATGTGTTCTCATATGAGTACATACGTGAACAGTGAGTCAACAACTTTGTGACGTGCACCGAACACACCCACGGAGATAATGTCAAATTAATTAACAAGCTAATGTTATCGTTGCCATTCTTGTGTATGTGTACTTACTAATGTTTAAGTTTAGAGTATATTTTACTACAGTAACCTGGGTTGATGTGTAAAAAGATAAATAACGCTATAAATTGCAGAACAAACACGTAAGTCGTGCGTCATAGCGGTTGAATGTGCGATGCTGTGGTGTCAATATTGCACTGAGATTACTTGCACTTCTTAAGACTGACAGCTAACGTCCTACTAGGTCCTTAACTATGTATAAAATTTAATAGGAATTAAGATTGAGTTTCGCGATACTCGGTTGGTTTTTCTTGGAAAAATAATTTGATGGATAGACTGCCTGAAGAAAACTGTTAACATAGTACTTATAGAAAACTGTTATAATAGTAAACAGAGTAGAGACGATTAGCAAAAAACATAAGTAGGCAAGCTTGAATAAGCTTTCGTTTATTGATTTATCTCTACTAAGTGTAGAGGTAAAAATAAAATGACTCTTTTTTTACATGGATCAACCGGTAAATAGTAGTAGTCTGTAAATACTCTGTTTAATATATACCAACGGATTTTTTTTTAAATTTCTCTTAAACTCTGCTTTTTTACAGTTTTATCCATTCCGCTTCTCTTTAACGAATTCTATCGAAAATGCAAGTCTTGTAAGGCGTAGTTAGCGTAACACCCGCATCGGATGGTAGTTCTGACGGCCCGTCGGATGGGGCAAATCAAGGCGCAGATAGGGTAATCTGTACCCTAATTGCGTAATACACGATCAATCACAATCTGAATCATTTTGAAACAGTTTGCTAATCCATTGCTTTATAAGTTCGAAAAAAATATCTGCTCAACAACGTAAATAACGCAATGAATGTTGTTTTACTGTCAAAACGAAACAGATTAGTCGTAATCGTTTAGGAAAATGTGTTGCGTAATTAGATAGCTAGTGAGTATTCCATATGCCGCCGTCACGTCACTACCCGCGGTACCCTTCGTGAACCTATTGCCACCAGTACCTAACCAAATCCCGTTAGCGCGTTCCCGAGACGGGTTCCCGAAGACACGAGGTCCACACCGTAGCACAGGTTCCATACGTTGGAGATACCTCTCGTGAAGTACATTCTGAAACTTCCTTGCAATCGGCATATGTGATAGTCCCGTCGTCTGACTCTGAAGCTACCGCTGCAAGTCCACCACAATGCCATCATGATAATAGTAGCAATCCAATACCGTAATTCGATCCTCATATTCCTTTCATAACAATGGAACAATGGATTAGAAAAGATGAGGGGATTTCAAACATGTACGGTTGGGAAAAAACTGCCTTAATTATTTAATTGTTCCTCTACACAAAAAATCGAGGGCGCCTTTGACAAGACCAAGGTCAACAGTATAACCATGGCCCTCGACAGATACAGCATAGACTCAACCCTGAGTGGCTGGATCACCAACATGCTCAAACTGAGAGCTGTACAAGTCACAGTAAATGACACTACGAGGGCCATCGTTGCGAAGGGCTGCCCGCAAGTGGGCGTCCTCTCGCTGCTCCTATGGAACCTCATAGTAGACAGCCTCATCAAAACACTCAACGACAAAGGTTACTTCACCGTAGGCTACGCCGATGACTTAACCATAACAATAAACGGGACCCACGAAAACACTCTATGCAACCTCATGCGTCAAGCCCTGAGAATTGTAGAGGAATGGTGCAACAAGCACCAACTCTCAGTGAACCCCACAAAAACCGAACTGATTGTCTTCACAAAAAAGAGAGAACTGCCGACACTACAACTACCATGATTCTTTGGAACAACCCTAAGCCTTTCAACTGAAACCAAATACCTGGGCATTTATTTGGACATACAACTGAACTGGGCAAAACACACGAACTATAGTACTACAAAAGCCAGCATGTCCCTGTGACAGTGCAAGCGACTGCTTGGCAGGGATTGCGGGATTGGCCCCAAGGTCACCCACTGGTTATAAATTACAGTCATCCGACCAATTATCACATACGGCTCACTAGTCTGGTGGCCTAGGACAGACCTGAGCACAGCCCAAAGAGATCTTGAAAAACTACAGCGGTTTGCTAGTGTCGCAATCACCAACAGTATGAAAACTACACCCACCGCCGCTCTACAGGCAATGCTGGGACTACCGCCTCTGCACCTCATCGTGCGGGAGGAGGCGGCCTTATCAGGAACCCCTAAGCAATGACTACAGAGTTAAGCACACACGTATAAAGAAAGATCAAACGACTACCAACCATCACCCTGTAATAAGGCCCTGAAAACACACCACTTTCAAAGGCACTACAACATAATACTTACAGAAGAACAGTGTTACTACTCAGGCCCGAAAGAGATGAGAGTATACACCGATGGATCGAAGACCAACTCCGGTACTGGAGTCGAAGTCTTCTCACACGACTTCAATATAAATATATCCAGCCTGCTGGGAATTTTCAACAGCCTATATCAGGCTGACTGTGTAGGCATTATACAAGCGGTCCATGCCCTAAAAGCCAGGAGAGTTACGGACACACACATGTATTCTCTCCGACAGTGCCTCAGTTCTCCCATCCTTTTTGAAAAAATGTATTACCTCAAAGCTAACACTAGAATGTCACAATGCACTAGAACAAATAACGCTATCTAGCCGCAATACGGTGACACTGCAATGGATAAAAAGACACAGCGGATCGCTAGGCAACGACGCAGCTGACGAACTTTCTAGACGAGGATCCAGCACGGCAGTCTGTGGACCCGAGCCTATCGTACCAATCCCCTTCAACCAAATACGCAGGTGGCTAAAGGAGTTCACCTACACACAAGCGGATTACTGGTGGACCTCAACAACGGGCTGCAGGCAGTTCAAGGAAGCTATGCCATCCTTGGATAGCGGGCTAATCAGGCGTTTACTACGCCTGGACAGGAAAGGCCTGCGCCTGGTAACGGGGACCATCACGGAACACTGCTCGCTAAACAAACACTTCCACACAATAGGTATAACGGACAGTCCTTTGTGCAGAGCGTGCATGGAGGCTGAGGAAACCGTCGCGCACGTGCTCTTCAAAGAGCACAGGCGTCACCCAGATTAGAACAGAAACCCTCGGATCACTCAGATCTTTCACAGATATTCTAAACAGACCAGGAGTTTTAATTAACTTCTGGAGGGAGGTGGGCTGGTTCGAATAACCAGCCCACCTAAACCTAACCTAACCTAACGCCAAGTGCGACAACCAAACCCTGTAACATAGAATAGAAATAACATAAAACAAAGAACTAAAAGGCTATGCGCGGCGATGGTGACTGGTGGTATGATCAATTCAACGACGTCAATTTAAATTGGTTAGATTGCAAACAACGTGGCAGCTTTTCCATCAAACCGAAGTTAATTATCTATGATTCGTGATATTGTAAACGAGATACATCGTCCTGTACAAGATTACATTCAATTTTACTTTGACAAATGGCGTTGGGTAACGCATGTGGAATACCAGACTCCCCTATCACTGAGGCCATAGGTACCATCGGAAATGACTTAGTAAAATAAAAATAGGGGCTATTTCCGCGAGATAACGTGATCTAATTAGCTTATTAAATTACTTGTCATCGTTTAAGCAGGCGTACTTGTTGATCGCAATAAAAAGTACAATTATAGTCATTATAACGACCAATTAAACTGTAATATTTGCAAACGACGTGGGCACACTTGTGTGCATAAGTGTAATAATAAATCTCTGAAGCAAGACAGAACGACTTTAGTATGAGTATTCTTTAGCAAGCGTGGTCATGACGAAACTAATTGTAACATTAAAAATTAAAAATGTTTTTACTGTGGCCAAACAAATCATAAAAAATTAATAATTATAAATAAATAAAAACTCGACTGCCTTGCCAAAAACGAACTAAAACGTAAAAAACAAGCTGTATTAGTTAATCTGTATACAAAGTCACTCATTTACTCTCTGACTAAACAGATGAATAAAATGTTATTGCAGTTGGGGGACCTCTAAGAATAAAAAGTGTTCCACAGAACGGTGCCCCGACTATGAAACAGCAGATTTTTTTTTTAAATAACTGACGAAAAATATCAACGCATGGGGTTCAGAATCATGTACTGAATCCATGGTAACAGGCTTCGCGTCGATGTCCCTGACACCCTGTATCCATGAACCCTGAACACTTACACTCCTTCTATTCTATTCTATTCTATTTTTTCTTATGGCAATGGTGCCGGTGTCGACAATTCTGCCAATGTCAGATGTGTTAAGAGAAAACGTGCGGAGACAAAAAAAAAAAAAAAAAAAAACAAAAACAAGTGTAAAAAAAAAAACTAAATTCAATCATGTTGAATGTGAAACTTGATGACGGGTATTAGTAGTACACTGAAACAAACAGATAATAAATATTGTTAGTTATATTATTAATTATGTACATAGATGGACACAAACCATACACCAAACAACATCATAATTTGATGTCATTGACACGGATAAAAAACATCAAAGCCGAAAGGAGCTTTGGGGAAGAATGTGTTAGTAGGGATGGAAAGTTAGTTGGGACAGGGATCTTTAACTTAGGGAGATGACTATACAAGTCATAGGCTGGGTTATTATTGGAGCAGTTAAAAAAAATGTGCTCCAAAGTACCTTCATCCAGCCCACATTCGCAGAGCGATGGGTCTCTGACCCGGATTTTGTGAAGGAAGACAGGACCGGAGAACAGCAATGGCCTATACGGAGACGACAAAGAATTGATATAACTTTTTTCGATATTTTCTTGTATGGATAGAACCAAGGCTTCGGTGTAACATTGGGCTGTATTGCGTGGTAAAAAGCGCCTTTCTGTTTACTTGATTTTTGCCACTGCGCTTGCCATGAGGTTAGCAAGCTCTTTTTGGGAAGGTTCAGCAGGTCGTAGCCCTGGCATTGGAAGTGCTTAAGGTCAACGTCTTGGGACGTAACAGCATCCTTAGCAAGAGCATCAACATATTCGTTTCCTCTTATGCCACAATGACTTGGAATCCAAACCAAGTGTACAGTTTTGAGATAGAGACTTTTTGATTTGAAGCAGGATTGGACTATGGAGTTTACTTTTAAAAGGATTCTGCTCTAAAGCTTGTAAACAGCCAAGTGAGTCTGTAAAGATGACACCAAATTGAATACTGTGAGCCTCAATAAATAAACACGCTTCCAATATAGCTACGCACTCACCCGTAAACACTGAAGATTGTACAGGGCATTTGAATTTTAAGATAATTTTAGAGTTTTGGTAGTATACCGCAGCACCTGTGCAACTTGTATCTGATAATTTAGAGGCGTCCGTGAAAAATATATCGAAATTATACCAGCGCTCACCAACCGCCGCATTGAAGATAGAGTCCGCTGAAGGAGACCTTTTTGAAATGCCAATATTGTAGAAAATATCTGGTTTATAACAAATAATCTCATAGACTTACACTCCTTTTAGGGCAGTCGTGTAAAAAGAAGACGTCAGTTCAAGATCGCACTGACATTTGGACGTCATTTCAAGCTGGCATTACCGTGTTCCGCATTGTGAGTTCGGGAGCGAGCTGGGCGGAAGCGTTAGGGTAGCCCGAAAAATTTTTTTTTTACGTTTTTTGTAATCTTCAGGTCATTATCAGGTTGTATGTTGATCTAAATATGGTTGCCTTCCTAACTAATATTTAATTGCGAAAGAGTTTGTTTGTTGGTTTGTTTTTTTTGTCACGCTATAACGGCTAAATGGATTTGGATGAAAGGCACACGGGTAGACCATGAACTCGATTAGAGGACATACTTTTTATTCCGAAGTTCCAACGGGATCGCGACTTATCCGGGTGAAACCGCGGGGCGCAGCTAGTATTAAATGTTTATTTATAGAATTATAATCATAACAATCATTAATACAACTCAAAGTTTATATTACAGATCAAATGCAGACTATTTCATGAAATCATGACATTTGAGACCAATTTCAAAGATATGGAGCGGGTATATTATTATTTTTTATGGTCGAATTATATTTTAATTTTAATCAACATTTACAACATTACAGGTCAGTCTCACTGAACAGCATACCGCAAAAAAAAGAAGCGGGATACCTCAGTGGATCCCCCTTAACATCTAAAAATGTTTGAAGTGAAAAGTTCTTTAGGCGCGTTGAGCACTTTTTGGGATGGGTAAAAAATGTTAAAATCGCGTCAGGCGTCTCGTTCTTAAGACGGAGGGAGAGAAGAATTTGTTGACAGTGCACTCTATTTTATTTTTTTTGGAATTGTTTTAATGGAGCTACAGCTTTCGTTCTTGTACTGACAGCAAGCTACATAAATTCTTGACATTTTCGTTAGATGGAGTTACTTAATTTTCACACTTTTCACTTCCTTCGGCAGTCTCCAAAAACTGCCCCGCATGTTTTTTTGTATTACATAGTATCATCATCATCATCATCAGCCTATTAATGTTCCCATCTACCACGCGGGCCCAGTGCGGGTAGGTAGATGTCACATGTCTTCGAATTTTTGGTTCTAAGACATGCCGGTTTCCTCACGATGTTTTCCTTCACCGTTTTGAGAGCAGTGGTGATGAAATTATTTACACAAAGTAAAGCGCCTGCTTGGGTTCGAACCCACGACCTACAACTCGTAAGTCGGGGCCGTTACCACTTTGCCACCACTGCTCTCTATAACGTATACATACATAGTATATGTATTTTTAAATAAATATTTTACCTGAGCTCTTACAAATTACCATTACTTATTACAACATTGACCAAGCTCATTCATAATTTTAATTGTATCGAAAAAAATATTTTTTACAACTATTTCGGGATATCCGACTATTTCTAAAATAAAAACCCTAGTCACAAGCTAATCACGCGATCAGGATGTGAACGGCACGTCAAAATTTAAGTTGCGTAAAAAGTAAACAATCATATATAAACATTTGTTATCGGTTAACTACTGTTTATTCTGCGAAAATCTTGTCAGTTTGATTAATAATTTTTGTTAAGGTCATGGTAGGAAAACGAGAAATACGTATCGCATAAATAGAACGTGTTCTACATCCCTACGGGCGTACGATACGCCCATTTATCTATTATAAGGAAAAGAAAGAAAGAAAAGAAAGAAAACAAAGAAAAGAAAAAAAAGAAAGAAAAGAAAGATGGAAAGAAAATATTTTTTTTTTGTACAGACTTTTTATGGCATTATAATTACACCTTTTCCTGACTAACTTGGAGTCGGCCAGTCTAACCCGTACCCTAATTACGTAATACACAATCAATTCGTTTTGAAACAGATTACTAATCCATTGCTTCATAAGTTCGAAATTTAATTCTGCTCTGCAACGTAATTATCGCATTGAATGTTGTTGAACTGTCAAAATGAAACAAATGATCGCTATCGCATTGCTTCTGCAAGATAGGTAATAGCCTTGCAGGTTGGGTTGAGTATCAGTATCATACAGGGCGACTGCCATCTGACCTCTGCACAACTCAATTACTGGGCCCTGCCCTGATAGACGAAGGTTAGCGGTTATCAGACTGTCGCGGTTTTGAATTCTTGAAGTGTCGTAGGTTTGACATCAAGGTCCTATGTGTTACGAATGTTATCAGTTGTGATAGGCAATGGATTCATGGGTAATGATTTTAAACTTCAGTAGAATATGGTCAGTAGTGCTGTCAAACTAAAATATAGTTGTATGATTGTATCACTTTAGTCTATTTCAGAATGGGAAATCGTCGTTTGCCAGGAATAAACAAAATTTTGGTGATTTTTAGTCTAGTTTAGAGGCATTTGTGACAAGAGAATCGGCACCATTATAAAAATTAATTTGGTCCTTTGAGTGTTAAAGGCACATTAAAAAGGTTCTTAGACTTACACCTGACCAAGACAACGAGAGAAAAAAGATTGTTTACCTACTAAAGAAGTAGCAGGAAGCAAAACAACATAACATAACATCACGCGACATCCTAGAATGGTTGGGCACAGGTGTACCTATAGTACAGCCACATTTCCCCAGTTATGTTAAGTCCCATGTAATAGGGGGTGAGAATATTGCTATCAACCGGGCACAAATCCAGAGTTCCAGACTACGGGCAGTTACTGAATAGAAAAACCCAGTAACACTTCTCCCGAAGCAAAACTAGTCCTGCTGCCCTGTCCACTATTTTCAGCCAACATCACGTCGTAGTATTTCCGTCCACAGATATTTATTCATGTTAGCTACCTAAAACTGTACGCTACATTGTTTTTCGCCTGTGCCAGTAAATTATACGTGGCTTTTTGTCCTGCGCTCGGCAGGCGTAGCAACAAATAGACGAGAACTGTAACAAAGCTTTGTCCAACCAAAATTGTATAGGTAGCTCATTTTGTTAGGCTTTTATTTCCGGTTATCCGGTTTCTATTATAATAAAAGAATCACTTTTCACATCACTAGTATTTTTATTTGAATGTATTGGTAACCTGTGTTCTCTGCATGCGTATCAAGGGCTGGTTCTGGGCGGGGCAGGAAAACACCGTACCTCGAAGAACTTGGGATATAAGCATTTGTCCGACAGTGAGACTGTAACTTTATAATAAAAAATCTGTCAAGTGCGAGTCGGACTCGCACACGAAGGGTTCCATACCATGTCGTACAAGATTTAACACTATGAATTTTTGTAATACTTTCGTAAAGGTAACAACAGAGGCGCTATAAAAAAACAAAGATTTGTAAAGAAATTGTCGAATTTTAATGAGAAAATGTTGTTGTGATAAAATATAGGTGTAGGAGTATATTTCATTTTTTTTAAAGAAAAATATTAAGTTAACTTTATCCAGTAACATGCATTAACTAAAGTCAAAGTTATTTATTTGCTACTAACATAGTATTAGTAGGTATAAATAGGTATATATGGTAGGTAAGCAGGTAGATATGTAGGGTAGGTAGGGTAGGTTAGGTACCTACCTACCCTGGTAAGAAGGGTAGGGTAGGTAAGTAGGGTAGGTAATTTGGTAGAAATAGGTAATTAGGAAAGGTAGATGCGCCGTAGATAAGTACTTAGTGCTAACCGTGCGAAGCCAGGCCGGGTAAAGCTAGTTACTTATAAATAAAAGGATTTCTCTTGCTACATCAGACTATATTGTACAAAATAGAATGTACGCCAAATTTTAATTATAACTGTGCGTTTGCACTGGCGAAACATTCACAACAAAACATGTTGGAATCTCTCTTTTCTGTCAATTTTTCATACAATGTTTGACAGGAACTAGAGATTTCAACATGTTTTGTCGTGATGTTTCGCCAGTGCAAACGCACGGGTCAATACAGGTATTTATTTACGTTATTTTTGATAGTCATACAGAAATCTATTATTTCTTACTTATTATTTTTACACATCCCATCGGACTATGAGAGTGAGGGAAGAGAGAGTGCACTCGTGTCTGCGCACACACTTGTGCACTATAATATCTCCCGCGCCGAAGGCCAGTCTCCGTTGAGATTGGCCGCCATGACCGAATATTTTTACACCAATAATTTTTCTCAATATGAAATTGTATCCACAACGGTTTAAGCTAAGTACACTGTATGTGCCAGCATTCATTTCAATGTTACTGAATATATTGTCTATTGGAGTGTAGTTTTAACATGAGGTACACATCAACACCGTCTAGGGATACTTTGAAAAAAGTCGATAAAGTTCTTATACTCAAAAAATACTGGCCGGTTTTAAAATCTTGTGAAGAAAGTTTATTTTGTAGACCTTTTTGGATGATCGACATTTAAATGATCGAAATAGTATAATGCTGCCATGATAGTAGGTACTTACTAATTCCATGTCATTACTCCGACTATTAAATAGTTATCTGTGGAATTTATATCGCATAATATTAGCATGAAATACAAAATTATTACTTTAAGTTGCAGAAAATCGCCCATATTATATAAAATACGTTATGAATCGGCGTTTTTAGTATTTGTTGATTATAAACAGTATTATGTTACATGATACACACAAGTTTCAAATTCCTAATTTGTTTAGTTGTTGAGATAGAGCTCGTACAAAAATGGTCTAAAACAGACAACTTCTACGGCCCCCTAATTCATCATTTTTGAAGATAAAAACAAATAAAAATTATATTTATTCTCTACTCGATGAGCTCTAGAAAATTATACCCCACATGCCAGGGTCAGATAAATTTTTTTTCAAAATTTAATTTTATTGTATGGCGACCCCCCTTTATTTTTTAATTTTATTATTTGTTGCTCTTGCGGCAATAGAAATGCTCAATCTGTGAAATTTTCAACTGCCTACCTTTTACGGTTCATGAGATAGAGCTCGCTGACAGACAGACGGACAGCGGAGGCTTATGAATAGGGTTCCGTTTGTCACCCTTCGGGTACGGAACCCTAAAAAGGATAACTGTTTATTTCAAGAACACAATCCAATCTGCCTAGCGTTTTCTCAACTATATTGGGGTCGTATTTCAGTCTAACCGGATGCAGCTGAATATTAGTATTTTACATGGAGCGACTGCCTATTTGACCTCCACTACCCAGTAACTGGGTAATACGATACCCCTTGATAAGGCAGGCTGTCAGACTTTCGGGCTTCTGACGAACCCGTAACAACTGTCAGAGATCCACGAATGACAACCGGGACCATTGCTTAACGTGCTTTCTGAAGCACGGAGGAGTCTCGGTATGTAAAGATGGTCACCCATCCACAGACCAACCCGTGTGGCTGTTATTACTTATCCACGAGCTCCTCCCTCCTATATCAAGAAGACACTTCCTCTAAATTAATGATAATTTCCTACGGTAAATAATTTAAACTTCATTTCGTTTTGTAAACATAACTTCACGAATTTAATTTGGAGAAAGCTGTCGGTAGGATATGGGAATCGGGCATTTATGATCCCAATAACAATGGAAATGTAAACTGCACAAATGTTTACGTCCTCGGTTGGAATAGACAAACACTGCATGTTATGAGACGGAATGCAGAATACAATCCACGTTATTAAGACCAGACTTAGATTACACATTGTAAAACATTTCTCATGTTTAAATGCATAAAGTCGAGTGGCAATTAAGTATAAAGTAAGCTGCTACTTATTATACAAGCAGGTAATTTATTTGATTATGGAGATTAGAATTATTTAATGACTAATAACATTTCATGGACGGGGTCGCGGTAGGCCACGTAAGAGATGGCGGAACGAGCTGGAAGGAAGACGCGCGAGCTCGCGAAACATGAATGAGAGGAGTACTGAGTAGTGGAGCACTTCTGGGGACTAAGAGGACACAGCGGGTTAAAAAAAAAACACACGGTACACTAGAAAATGCTGCATCAGAGTTGTTTAAAACTTGCGATTTTATTAGTGCCGTTTGGTTACTAGTTGCTTCTTCCTGCTTGTAGATCTTAGGTACACAGGTACAAATAACACATTTATAAACTCCTCAAAAGTAAATATGTAGTTAAAAAGAATGATTTTAATCACGGAATTGCATTTTTTTATGCAAGCCGTTTACCAAGCAAATCAAATCATTTGCTAACATCTCATAATTTCGGCAAAATTTAAAAAACACCAATATTGAAAACGCGATGACTCACAAGAGAAATTACGTCATAAAATCGAGCATCATTCTAATATAAATTTGGTCAATCTGTCATGCAGCAAACCGCTGGAATAGACTTGTTCTCAAGTGGTTGGCTCTAATGGGCGTTGTGTAGGCGACACCCAGGCGAAACAAGGCGACAATTTGTAGGATTGGATGCCCAATTTAATGTAGTCAAAGGCGAAAACAAGGCCCGGTACCGGTTTGGTAATTAGATTAGATTTATAGTGGGTAGGTGATTAGGAGAACTCGCGAGCCATGAAATTGTTTCATACGAAATCGACATTTTCAAAGGACTCAATTCACATGTGATGTTCTGACTTACGATAAAAAAGGTATTTGTTGGTAATTAAATGATTATTCATTTGTTTATAGGTACTATGATATCGTACAACTTGTAGAAAAGACCAGAATATTTGGTGGTCCTTCGAGCCGGATTACAACATTGGAAACACTTCTGCAGTTTCAGATCAAGATTTGCCATTTTATTAATTTTGTTAGCATTCATTTCAAAATATTTTAATTTAGCCTTCATACCAGTAGGTATAGTAGGTTATTATCCTACTGTTGGAAAACACAGGCTTGTTATTTTCAGTTTCAACCCCAAAACCAAATTACATTACGTTTCTTTGTTATATTATTAATCGTCGATTCGTCAGCTTTTTTCTTAAACAATGAGAATTATACATATAAGGTCCTATTAAAATAGATGGACAAACTTTTAGTAATCATTCAGACCACCAAAATAAGGACAATGGTAATTTTTTTTTGAAGAAATTTGCATTAGATACTTACAAGAAAAATAAATCAGCTAACGAAAATACACTAAAAATGTTGGCTATCCAATGCCATTTATAATTTTTGGTCAAAATAAAATCACTTTTTTTTTGCTTGGATATCTTTGGTTAGACGTACTGAACGCTGTGTTAAAATTTGTTCATCTTTTTTAATGGGACCTTGTATTTAAAATATTGTTTCAGGAAAATAATATCAATTTACCTACACAAAGCTTAAAATGCGTACCTACTAATAGGGATATGACGTAGATATATAATTATACCAACGGATACTTAGTACATATACCTATGTAATCATGAATTGTGGACTAAAGAGTCATTATACACGTTTGGTACAGCCGTATCCTATTACAATAGCGGGCATCAGGAGGCTCGACTTGTATAATGTGCTAATGAAAATACACAATCATGTTTGCTTGTTTGTTTGTACCGAATAAGCTCCAAAAATACTGGACCGATTTTAACCATTAGTTCACCAGTTGAAAGCTAAAATATCAGAAATTAACTTAAGTATGTTATAATTTATTTTCAAAAACACTAGATAATTGTAATAATAATGTAACCAAAAGTAGCAAATTTTGCCTATAAAATTCATTATTTGGCGTGCGCTGAGAAAACTATTGTTGATGCATAAAAAATATGCACAAAAAGTCCACAAGGGAATATATCTAACTATGTATCATAGTTAAGGCACAATAGCAGCTTTTGTGTTCTAAAATTTAATTATATCGCCATGGCAGTAGAAAAAAAAGTTGGTTACATACATTCGTATCGTAGTATTAATTCTTATTAAAATAAATAGTTTTATCATCAAGGGTATTTATATAAAGCAGTAAAATACTTTTTAATTCATTCGAATCGGATATTAAATTTCGAAGTTATCACGAGTATAAAAAATGCAGTACGCGAACCGTTAGACGTCACGTTCCCTACTCTATAGTACGTTCGGTTAGGTTAATTGCTACATTCAAGACTGCATTGAAGAGTGCTTAAGTGCCCCCGTAGCCCCCGGTGCAAGTGTGCGAGAGCACGGGGTGGTTTTAGTCAGTAGAAGTCTGATAGACCCCAGCGGAAATCCTCATGGATATCCTCCGTCCTGTGGCGGACAGAGGACATCCATGACGACTTCCACTCTGTTACCAAAAACCTGTTGCTACGAGGTACGAGTCTGATGACCGCTGCCTGGTTGCCTGGCAGATCCGTATGGGGTCGCGCCGACCCGATGGGGTGGAACCGAAGCTACAAGAACGGCTAAACAGGCTCCGTCACTAAAATATTTCTCCCAGACATGATAGATGCCTTCAAGGTAACTAGATTTTTTAACTTTAAAAAACAGCTGACAGAATGGTCGTAGAGATTCGGCGCCATAGTAAAAAATTATTAGGAGGACTTCCCCAACCAGGGTAACACATTTTTTTTCAATGGTCAACGTTGTATGAAACGTGAAAAAGTTTAAACAATAAAACAACCGCCTTCCAAAAAAAACACAAAAATAACTTTAATTTCAGAAGTCGGTGGCAAAAATCGAAAATTCGAAACCAATTTTTCGAGCTTGCTACGCTCGCTCTTGCATCCTACGTTTTCTATAAAGGTTGTCAAAGTAATTCCTAAAAAGTTCAAAAGAAAGTTTCAACTATGCGGGGTGCAAAAATTGACCTACCAACAAGGTACCTTGGAATCTATCTACGAGAATATATATAAAAGGAGAAACTGACTCTCTGACTGACATATCAACGCAGAGCCGAAAAACTGCTGGAACTAGGAACGTGAAATTTTGCACACAGCTTCCTTTTATAATGTAGGGGAGCACTAAGAAAAGGTTTTTGAAAATTCGAACTTTAATGCGGTGAAACGGGGGGAATTCGTTTGTATCTCCGCTTCAATGTCGCCATACAAATATGACACATCTCAGCTCAGTGGTATCCACTGAAGCTAAGTGGAGACGAGATGTGTGAATTGTTCGCGACGAGGCGTCACCGTCAATTTTAGCTTGTTTAAAATCATTAATTTTAACTTAGCTTAAAAACTTGTATGTATAGGATAAGTATTTCTTCGCAATATGCGTAATAATAGCATGTAGTATGTAGATTCCTTGTTATACGCAATAATGCGTCATCAAAATATTTTGTTAGAAAAGACCTTTCTATTTATCCGGATGTTGAAATACCAAAAATCTGCACACCTATAAAAGAAAAACTAAAGTTGCAATAACGCAAAACAAAATAATACAAGTTGTGGGCAACGCCTATACTAACTCAAATATGAAAATAGTATAGGTATTAGTAATGCTATCTAGCAGCTAGACACCATCCAAATATCAAAATTTGACTAAAAAAGGTAAACAAAGCCCTTGCACTCCTTGATTAGGTAGGTTAGACAGATATAACGTAAAATCATTTATGGCATCCAGGTCACCTAGACCGAGACCTAGCCCTGGACCTAACTTCTAGAAATCTAGCCCTTCAGGATACCTACTTAATCGAGTTAGAATGCCGCAAAGCGGATTTGTAAAAATAAAGGCTACCCTACCTGTATTCAGAGGCCTATAACTGGCTGAAAAATCTAGATACAATAAATAAAATACTAGATTTCTCTAGAGGAATAGGCTAGCCCGAGTGTTCTTTTGGTATGGTGGAAATCGGATCAGAACTTTGTCTGAAAAGTCACTTGCAAATAATTAAATATTTATTTAATCATTTTAATACCGATAATCCTGAAATATCTTTCAACAGGAATAGTCAGAATCCTGGAAGAACCCTCATTAGAAAGGGGGCAATTTTGTGAATCTCATGATGTATAACATGATGTATATAGCTATTGAAATAAGTGTGTTTAGCTATAAGAAATGTAATTTTATAAGAATTTTGAAAATAATAAAGTTACGAAAACAGGAGGCGATTCATGGGTCTCTATAGGGTAAAGGGCGCTACCAGCTAAGCTAACACGCCATCTCTAGAAATTGTAGTCATCAACATGGAAACTAGTTCCACCTAACAAGTAAAGCAGTAGTCCTGAGGAGTCCTGAAATCGTGTCCTGAATAGTTATGAAGACTTATCAATAAACAGTGTAATCATTCCTGCCGAGCCCGTTTTCCTTCAAAAGGTCGAGTGCATATCCATGTGAGTATTCGAAAATAGCTAGCAAAAACTTCGGTACAGGACGTCAGCGCCGTTTGGACCAGGATAGCCTTACAACCTACCTGAACCCGTATCCAGCGATCACGCCCGTCCGGTATATCTGCTGGTCCTTCGAAAGCCGGATTATTTTCGAATCCTGGAGAGCTCAATTGAAGACTGAAGGATTACCGAAGAAGGAAGATTCCTGGAATAAGAAAATCGGTTCCTGAAGAATTATTTTTGGAACCTGAAGACTTACGGCTGAAGGATTATTTTGAAACCTGAAGACTTACGGCTGAAGGATTATTTTGGAACCTGAAGACTTATAACTGAAGAGTTATTTTTTCCTGAAGGATTATTTTGAAGACTGAAGAGTTATTTTTTCCTGAAGGATTATTTTGAAGACTGAAGAGTTATTTTTTCCTGAAGGATTGTTTTGAAGACTGAAGAACTATTTTTGGATCCTGAAAACTTATTTCCTGAAATTTTTTCCTGAAGGATTATTTTCGGTTCCTGAAAACTTTTTTCCTGAAATTTTTTCCTGAAGGATTAATTTCGGATCCTGAAAACTTTTTTCCTGAAGAATTATTTTGGATCCTGAAGACTTATTTCCTGAAGGATTATTTTTGGACTTTGAAGAATTAACATTTAACATAGAGAAAATAGTTTGACGTTTGAAGATTTGTTTTGAAGATAGAAGAAACAACTTGGAACTTTGAAGATTTGTGTTGAGGATTACAGTATAGTGCGTTTATAGTGAAGTGACGTCCCCGAATCTAAACCAACATGCCGATCACAAGGTCACAAGGCAAAGCGCCTGAAGCATGGACGGTGGAGCTGGACAGAACGCGTACCTCTACAGCTATACGTCATGAGTTACCTCCACGTTCGCCGTCCACTACGGAAGGGACTGAGCAAGTGCCACCACCACCACAAGCCCTAACCGGGGGTGAAGACGTACCTATACCAACACAAACGAAGGAAACAGAACAAATCGAACAACCAACGACTTCCAGGAAGGAAACCAGACTGGAAGGAACTTCAGATAGAACATTAAAACCTTCAAATAAATCAGTGAATCCGAACAAAATAGTGAAGCCATCAGCTGACAAACGGGATGGAACTTATAGAGGAATTATTCCGATGACTACCCGGGGTGACGCCCGTAACGAACGTAGACCGCCGTCGACAATTAAGACGACGCGGTCCCATCTAAAAGTAATGAAAGCTCGTGAAGACCTATTGAAAATTAGGTTAGAACTTGCTGAGATAGCACTTCAGAATGCCGAGGAAGAAAATTCCGACGGATACATGGATGACAGAGATTCCAACGACGAGTACGTGAGATCGTGGCTAGAAGACGCACCAGCGCCTGAGCCATTGAAGGAAGTCCCTTCTGCAGAGGTGGAGAACCATGATTGCGAGATAAGCGATCAAACACTTTCTGTAGACAACGCCGCTGAAGAGAACGGGAGCAATAGAAGACGGGACGCCGTTGCTGCTCCACGCCCCTCCAAGGATGTTGAACCTATAGTAGACTTCCATCAAAAGCAAGTACCCGTGTTACATCATCCTATAGAAAAAGAAGTGAAAAATGTAGTACCATCGAAGGATTCGGGGGAAGGTCAACTCCGTTCATTTATAACGGACTTGACGTCTGCTATAGCGTCGCTAGTCGACAAGAAAATAGATCAGTGGACAGTAAATAATCCCTCGGCGTCGAAGGTCATCATGACCCTGCCAAATTACAGTGGGGCTCACACGGAATGGTTATCGTTCCGTGCCATCTATGAAACAACTCGTCGATACTTCAACGATGTTGAGAATACAGCTAGGCTGAGAAGGAGCCTGCGCGGACGAGCACTGGAAACAGTGAGTTCAGAACTCATCGGAAATGCCAAACCAGATGACATCATGAGAGAACTCGAGCTGCAGTTCGGCCGTCCAGACTCGATAGCTCAAGCTGAAACGGACAGGCTCCGTGGGCTGCCGCGCTGCAGTGAATCTCCGAAGGATATCTGCACGTTCGCCAGCCGAGTAAGGAGTGGTATAGTCACGCTACGTGCGTTGAAAAAAGAACATTACTTAATCAACGCCGAGTTAATGCGATTGTTGACTGAGAAGTTGCCAAACTCCCTAAGGGTACAGTGGTATAGAACCTATACCGAGAAGTACCAATCGCTGCCAGATTTATCTCTGCTCAGCGACTTCATCACCGAACAAGCCCGTTTCTGCAGTGCTTTCGCTCCGCCCGAAAATATAAATCCCGGCGAAGCGACAGCGACTAGGCGTGTCACTCAAAGGACACACACAGCAACAGACAAGACGGCTTGGAAATGCCGTGTCTGCCAGAAAGAAGGGCACGATGCTTATGACTGCAAGAAGTTCAAAGAAGCATCCACAGATGAACGATGGGAACTTGCAAGGAAACTGAGACTGTGTTTCCGTTGTTTGCGAGTCCATCGGTCGGATAAACCATGCAAAAAGAAAATGTGTGGGATCAAGGAGTGTATAGGCACTCACCATCAGCTTCTTCATAAAGAAAAGAAGAAGCCTGCTGCAGAAAGTACCGAGAAGCCTGATGCCCCAGTAAAGAAGGAGCCTCAGGAAACGGTAGCCAGCTCGAGATCAACGTCAGACCAGACGTACTTGAAAATAGTACCGGTCCGGGTAATCGGACCGGCGGGAGAAGCAGCAACATTTGCGCTGCTCGACGATGGGTCAACCGTTTCGCTGATAGACGAAGACATCGCAAAGGAAATCGGGGCAGAGGGCCGCATCGACCCTCTGAAGATAGGTGCGATTGGCAACACTACGATTGACACTCCTTGTTCGCGTCGAGTAACAGTCGACCTTGCAAGCCAGCTGAGAAGCAAAGTGCCCTTCAGAGCGCGCACGATACCGAAGCTCAACCTAGCACCGCAGTCAGTCAGCGAAGAAGACATCGCCCAGTGCAAACACCTGAGCGATTTGAAGGAACAGCTGACGTACGACGTTGGCGCACCGAAGATCCTCATTGGCCAAGACAACTGGCATCTGCTGTTGGCCAGTGAGATACGCAGAGGTCCGAGGCACCAGCCTATCGCATCACTTACCGCAATGGGCTGGACCCTGCATGGCGCGCACACCAGAATCTTAGGTCAACAGGTACACTACGTCAACCGACTGACAACGAGTGATGAAGAGCTGAACGAGCGACTTCGTGAGTTCTTCGCCTTAGAATCGCTAACTATCAATCCGAAGCGACCAAGCTCAGATCCCGAGAAAAGAGCGGAAGACATTTTAAATCGTCACACTCAGCAGCTAGAAGATGGACATATAGAAACCGCTATGCTTTGGAATAATGAAAGCATAGAGATGCCCGATAGTTACGGGACAGCGCTCAAGCGGCTAGTCTCAATCGAGAAGAAGCTCGACAGCAACCCTGCTCTTCGAGACAGATATACAGAACAGATGGACTCGCTCATGCAGAAGGGATACGCAGAGAAAGCCCCCACCACGAGCACACCAGGTAGAACATGGTACCTACCACACTTCGACGTATTCAACCCCATGAAGCCAGACAAGCTCCGTATAGTACATGACGCTGCCGCTAAGTCGAGAGGACTGTCGCTCAACGACTTCCTTCTCACAGGACCAGACCTGCTGCAGTCACTGCCCGGCGTCATGATGAGATTTCGCCGACACTGCATAGCCATTTCCGGTGACATAAAGGAGATGTTTATGCAGGTAAAGGTGCGAGCTCAGGACCGAGACGCACTCCGGTACCTATGGAGAGGCAACAAGAGAGAGGGAGCGCCGGAAGAATACCGTATGACGTCCATCATATTCGGTGCGGCAAGTTCGCCGTGCACAGCCATATTCGCAAAGAATTGGAATGCGAAAAGGCACTTCGAGGAGCAACCCGAGGCAGTGAAAGCTATCATCCATAACCATTACATGGACGACTACCTCGATAGCTACAAGACGGTCGAAGACGCAACGCGCATCGCAACAACGGTGAAGGACATACACCTGAAAGCGAAGTTCGAGCTCAGGAAATGGGTATCGAACAGTGCGCAAGTCATACAAAATATAGATCCGTCACAGATCCGAACCGAAGTTATCAGTATCGGAGATGCAGAAAACACCGAAAAGATACTTGGTCTAATATGGAGACCGGGTGAAGACGCGCTGGGCTTCAATCTAACGCTCGCGCGCCTACCGAAAGGTGTTCTAGAGAAGGAAGCGCCCACAAAGAGAGAGGCACTGAAAATTGTGATGTCGCTGTACGACCCGCAGGGCTATTACCTATCTTGCAGAAGCTTTGCGATAGCGATAATTGCGCAATAATTGCAAATATTGCGCAAATTGGTATTATGTATCAGCGATAGCGACACCGTAGCAAAAAAGCGATAGTGCTGCCTCTATGGAACAATCACTTAACTAAAATGTGCATTTTTCTCTACTGATCGCATGGTAATCGCGATTATTTCGTATTACGTATCGTTTTTGACAGCAGAGCAACAGTAATCGGCGAGCACATTTGGCTGTCAAATTGCGATAACCTTTTCCCTTGTCACTTTCGCTTGCTAATTACAAATTAGTCTTATAATTCGAAGAATTTTACTTAAAATTGTGTACATTTGAATCCGTCGTGTTTCGTGCGTGTGCTAGTTAGAATGAACTGAGTGTACCGTAAAAGATCGAACTATATACAAAAAAAAATTGTTTGCGTCTCTATTGAGGTATTCGGTAAGGATTGCTCGTGCTGTTCTCTTGCTTGAAGCACATGAGGGCGAGGCCAGAAGGATTGAAAGCCATAACACAGCACGGTTGCGACGTAACCTGCAAGATCAAGTCAAAGCTTTGAACATAAGTATCTGACGCCGAGTTCAAAGCTCATTACAGACTTTCCAAAGAGCTATTTATGAATTTGTGCACTGAACTAAGACCGTTCATAGCACGAACGAGAAGAAGAACAAAAGTTAGTGTAGAATGTAGTGGCTATGATCATAAATGCCTGTGCTGTATTGCATAACATCTGCAACAAACATCGGTTGCCAGTACTGAAGGTGATCTTAGCAACGAAGTCGCACCACAACCACAGCAGGATGTGGGTGCTGGTATTGAACTACACCTCCTAGTTAGAGGCCGACAACAACGAGATCGCATTGTCCAAAGATTATGGTAATTCTGGAGGCTAATATGACATTTAATACATGCTATATTACCATCATAATAGTATTTTATTTACATACATTGTGTAATAAGCTATTAGTACGGTCTACTTATATCGAGACCATACTATACTTTATTTACCACTGTTTAAGTTGATGTATATTCTGATATCCCCTTTAATTAAACAAAACCAGCCAAGTGCATGTAGGACCACGCACAACGAAGGTTTCCATATTCGGGATGAATTTATCCCAAGAACAAACTTAACATTGTAGTTGAAAAACATAATTATTATTCTCTTTTATATTCCAACCGCAATAAAGTTTGTACGCACAATATTGAGAGATTTACCATGTTATTGTAAGACCGTAGACTTCTTATAGATTGTCCTGTAATCTATGAGTAAAGAATCATTTTCTGTATTTTTTTCAATATTTTAGGCTCAGTAGTTTCGGAGATAGGGGTAGGTAATTACTTAATGGAAAATTTTCATAAATTTTCTCTGAAAGTAGGTATTTATTTTAAAATGATACAATAATAATATTTGAAATACTCACAATAAGCCCTTTTATTTGATACGAAAAGTAACCCTCTTATTCAAAATTCATTTATTTACATTACACGTCCGTGTTTGGGTCACGGAAATTCATGTGTACGAAATTTCAACTAAATCGGTCCAGTAGATTCGGAGCTAATTGGCTGTGACAGACGGACAGCCACACAAGTGTTCCTATAAGGGTTCCGTTTTTTCATTCGGAGGTACGGAACCTTAAAAGCACTAGGCTAGTGTTAATATTAGGATTAGTATGTAATAAGGTGATTTCTTTATTGGGGTTCTAAAATTATGGTTCTTAACAATAAAAAATCAGTACACATAGTATAGAAATAACATTATTTAATTTTATTATTGGCTGTATTTACAATTCTTTGATATTATATTATATTGCGCACAGGATTGGTTCCATACGAGTTTCTTGCCTGTTCTTCTCCATAGGAACCTACTACGCTTTGGAATGGGCAACTAGCTTCATCTTTCTGACTGACTGACCCCTTGACAATTCAAAAGTACCTGTAATTGGTTTATTTGAAATAAATGCTTTGAGTTGAGTTTGAGTTAGACGAGAGATGTCCTCAGGGATCAACAGCACAGGCACGAAATTTTCAAGTACCTATTTACGCTATAAATCCCCGACGTGTTTGATTTCTTGCATATGTATTGATGAGTGCTCTAGATGTTGTTCAGGGTTTGATGATGAAGCCGGAAGATGGCCTTATGAACTTCTCAAAAAAATGAGATAGCAACATTGAGTTTGGATTTGCACTCATTAGCTTTGTCTTAGCCCAAAGTACTTAATATCCAGGGTCTGATGATAAAGCCGAAAGCTGATCATAGGAACTCCTCAACCAAACATGATAGTATCTTGTGTTTGGACTCATTGGATATGTATTGACAAGTGCTTTTACACTAAGTCGTGTTCAGGGTCTGATGATGGAGCTGGAAGGTGGCCACAGGAACTCCTCAACCAAACAAAAAAGCCCTTTGGCTAAAGAGATTTAAGATACTAACTAAATAGTAGTAATTTAATGTCTTTGATGACATGTGAGTGACAAATGCATTCCCTTCATAGATAATGATTCCATAGTAAAAAAATATAAAAAGTCTTTATTAACTTGTGCTAACAGTTATAAAGAGGTTCAGTTAGTTTCGATCTTGTTTCGATAGATAGTAATATTGTGACATTATGGACAATGAATGCGCTGATGCTCTGGCCAAAGATGCTTACTCATCAGCAGTAGCTGATCTCACCCACAATAGTCATCAGGGATAAGACTTGCTGAGCCTTGACAAGTTAAGCTCCAATCTTCATGGCAGGAACAGTAAAACATAACACCACGAGAAAAAAAAGGGCAGGTTTTATTATGTAGTAGGCAACCAACCATAAAGTCAAAACCTTGGTTCGTTCTACGCTAGTTCTACGGCTATATTTTTTTTTTTTTATATCTGTCATTTATCGTATTCGCCTCTAGGTTTTTGTTGTACTCCCGTGTTTTTGTAACTCCTCCCTCTGTGTCTGTGAGTGCGGGTTGGCAGAGGGCAATCTGTATCACTCATCTTCTATGAATCCTCAAACAACGCCCCACCTCTATAGCCATCTCCCTAATAAATCCCTCTTCCGTTTAACTTTAACTGCTAACACATACTTCTCCTGAACTGCTCGTAGCGCTGATGACTTTTATCCGCCACAATTACATAAAATCTATGTACATACCTATATAAAAATGAATCTCTATTTTTCAGCCGTTCTCAAGTTGGATAATTATTTTTTGTTTTGTTCGTTAAGCTTCGTGCAGACCAGCGCGTCAGTTTTCCACTTAAACATCAACTTTATGCAATAGTGTAAATAAAGTTGATTTTAGACCGACTATTATTGTTGAAAAAGTCATAAAAAATATGAAGTTGTAGCGCAAACTGAACCTTATGGGTAGGCATTACAGTTGTTTTTCTCGTGTTTGATTAACACGAGTTTTAGGAAAAACAACTGTAATGCCATGTTTGGCAAAAGATTTGCGAACGCAGATTAGGTATTTATGCAAGTAGGTAGGTAGGTATGTATGTAAATATGTAGGCAGGTAGGTAGGTATGTATGTAGGTAGCTGTAGGTAGGCAGGTATGTAGGTGTAGGTATGTAGGTAAATAGGGAAGGCTAGGTAGATAGGTAGGTGCGCCGTAGATTAGTAATTAGTGCTACCCGTGTGAAGCCGGGGCGGGCAGCTAGTTATAAATAAATTATTCTGTCTGTGTGGGGTTTATTTTTGAATCATGCCAACTTTTTTTTTTCCATGATAAGAGCATTTTAGTCATTGGCTGGCAGAATGGTCGACATCGATTATGCTTGCCATTTTTAAGACCATAGACTTCTTATAGATTTTCCTGTAATCTATGAGTAAAGAATCATTTTCTGTATTTTTTTCAATATTTTAGGCTCAGTAGTTTCGGAGATACGGGGGGAATGGTAAAATTTCATAAATTTTCTTTAAAACTAGGTATTCATTTTAAAACGATTGAATACAAATATTTGAAATACTCACAATAAGCCCTTCAATTTGATCCAAAAAGTGACCCCCTTATTCAAAATTAATTTATTTACGTTACACGTCCGTATTTGGGTCACGAAAATTCATGTGTGCGAAATTTCAACTAAATTGGTCCAGTAGATTCGGAGCAAATTGGCTGTGACAGACGGACAGACATACAAGTGTTCCTATAAGGGTTCCGTTTTTTTTTTCATTCGGAGGTACGGAACCTTAAAAACACTAGGCTAGAGAAATACTTAATGTTAATATTGGGATTAGTATGTAAGGTGAATTCTTTATTGGGGTTCTAAAATTATGGTTCTTTACAATAAAAAATCGGTACATAGTATAAAATAAACATTTACCTACTTAATAATTTTATTAGTGGCCGTATTTACAATTATTATGCAAAATGATGATATTATAACTATTATATTCGCATTCATACACCTGTCTGCTGCGCCCAGGATTGGTTCCATACGAGAGATGTCCTCAGTGGTCAATAGAACAGGCACGAAAGTTTCAAGTACCTACTTACACTAAATAGCCCCCTCGTGTTTGATTTCTTGCATATGTATTGATGAGTGCTCTAGATGGTGTTCAGGGTCTGATGATAAAGCCGGAAGCTGATCATAGGAACTATTCAACCAAACATGATAGTATCATTGTGTTTGGACTCATTGAATATGTTTTGACAAGTGCTTTTACACTAAGTCGTGTTCAGGGTCTGATGATGCAGCCAAAAGCCCTAGGAACTCCTCAACCAAACAAGATATCCCTTCGGGTAAAGATATTTAAGATACTATATTATTAGGAGTAATTTAATGTCTTTGATGACATGTGATTGACAAATGCATTCCCTTCATAGATAATGATTCCGTTGTTTTAAAAATTAAAAAGTCTTTATTAACTTGTGCTAGATCCAAACGAATGAAACCTCTTTATAACTATAAAGAGGTTTCATTCGTTTGGATAGATAGTCATTGTGGCATTAAGGACACTGAATGCGCTGATGCTCTTGCCAAAGATGCTTGCTCATCAGCAATAGCTGATCTCACCCACAATAGTCATCAGGGGTATGACTTGCTGAGCCTTCCACAAGTTAAGCTTTAATCTTCATGGCAGGAACAGTGGAACAACACCAGTAGAATAAAGGGCGGGTTTCTCTTGTTTTTTTGATCGCACACTAACGCCATGTTGTTAGATGTATAGAGTACTTCCATACAAACAATAGTTGCCGATAGTAACAATAGGTACCGTTAAATCCGTCTCGAGTGAAGCCAATTAAGAAATTATCTGTTGCACTTTTTGCATGGAACATCATTCCATTCTGTATCTAAAGAAACTCATGTTATTTTCTTTTTTATTGATAAAATAGTTACATGGAAGATTAAAGACAAGATTAAAGCTTAACTTGTGGAAGGCTCAGCAATGTTACGACATTTCTATAATGAAATAATTATGACTTAGAAAAAAGAATGAATGAAAATACATTTTATATAGCACAGACAAAAAGGCACACAGCACAACATAATTATAACACAAGTAAAAAAAGAGATAATTAAAAGGAAAACAAATAAAAAGTATAAAATAATAATTAAAAGGAATGTGTGCCTCGCGGCTGCGCCAAATAGGCCCAGTTCAGCAAAAATGCCAGACAACTAATGCCTGACGCTGGTTTTCAACTGGACCTGGCGTGTAAGGTGACGGATGTAAATCAGTTTTATACTGCAGTGTGCGTGTATGTAAATTTAAATAAAATAAATGAGTGTAAGATAATAATAATATGTAAATATTTAAAAATATTAACTATATGTATAAGAATGAATAAACGGAATAGTAATATCAAGTAATTTGATTAATACTGCAAAATGTGTCTGTATCTATACTTAAATACTTAAAATATACCGGTGTATATAACAATAATTAATAATATTTCAATACAATATTGTGTGATATAGATAAATTGCAAAACAACAAAATAAAAATAAAAACATTGCCGACAAATCACTGAAACATACTTAAAGTAGGTAGGTACATATAAATCATATAATTGAGACATTAAGTGTGACCATATCCAGCTTCCGTTGCGCATCTATGAGGTACTGTCGCAAGCGTCGTCTAAAAGCACCTATAGTGTTAATAACTCTTATCGGTGGTGGCAGGTTGTTCCATATTTTGGAGGCCGCATAACGTAAGCTGCCTCTGAAAGCGGCTGTACCCTGAGACTGAGTCGAGCATTGTTGCGAGCATTGCCTTCTCCCGCATTCCCGTCTACTCGTAACCCAACTCAATTTGTTGTATAAGTAGTCCGATTTCTGATATCTAACCACTCCGAACAGAAGGCAAGCCAAATGGAGTTTGCGTCTGGACTTCATTTTTAGAGTACTTGATATCGCACTATGGCTCTTACTCGTACGCCAACGTGACGTAACTTGAGTCCAGATTAGAGTTTAAACTATTAAATAGACAAGATAAGGGCGTAAGAAGCATAATAAAATCCTCACGACATTTTTACCGTGAAGTGTAACTTGTTGTCACACTATGCCACTTAGGCCAATATGATGCAACTTGAGTATATTGGACTCAGTTTGTACTATGAAATAAATAGTATAGGACCATTAAAAGTAGCTCATATATTCAGTTTTTCTCATTAAATACGTGTTGTAGATTAGGGCGCATATCTCAAGACGGTTGTACTTTAGAGCTGAGCTGCCAACTATTGTGTGTGTGGAAGTGCCTCTACACATCTAACAAGGTGGCGTTAGTGTGCGATCACACGATAACACATTCTACTCATGAACTGCTTGTAGCGCTGATTACTTTCATCCGCCACAATAATATAAAATTATCAATAAATATTCTGTCCGAGTTTTTTTTTAAATCATGCAAACTTGTTTTTTCAATGCTAAGTGCATTTTAGACATTGGCTGGCAGAATAGTCGACAACGGCTTTGCTTGCCAAAAATAGAATAACATAGACAAATAACATTGACACTAAATTGACTTTATAAGATTAGTTCCGAAGACTACTACTTAATTGTTTTTGGCGCTAGTTAGCAACAGCGAGCGATTTGCAAACGATCTAATAGGTAATACCGACTTTTATGACGTTTAGCGATTGATCGCGCAGTGAACCCGCGATGTCTGCGCAATAATTGCTGATTGCTATTTTTAGGTAATCAGCCTGCCGCTCGGACTCGCCTCACCAGTCACAATTAGAGCCAAGCAAATACTGCAAGAGGCATGGAGGCGAGGAGTCGACTGGGATCATCCACTAGATAAGGACCTGGCAACTCAGTGGAGAAGTTGGATACAGCACCTGCAGCAACTCAAGAATATCAGCATACCAAGATGTTACCCTGGATATAGTGATGCTGTGGAGACACAAATCCATGTGTTCACCGACGCAAGCGAGATGGCATACGCAACAGCAGTATATTGGCGGGCCACATCGATGGAAGGCAAGCAGCAAGTCAGCCTCGTCATGGCAAAGGCGAAGGTGGCACCACTGAAGCTGCAATCTATACCACGCCTCGAACTGCAAGCCGCGGTGATGGGAACCCGCGTGGCTGCAGCCGTGATACGTGAGCACGACATCAAACCCGCATCGGTGACATACTGGTCAGACAGTAAGACCGTCTTGACATGGATCAGGAGAGGAGCACGGGTATACAAACCATTTGTTGCTCATCGCATAGCCGCCATAGAGGAAAACAGCAAAGTAGAAGATTGGCGTTGGGTACCCACCAAATTGAATATCGCGGACATCGCTACCCGTGATGTACCGCGTGACTTTGACTCAAAGCATGCGTGGTATTCCGGCCCTAGCTTCCTATACGAAGAACCGTCGTCATGGCCTGCAGAAAAACCTCCCATCAAAGAGGAGACAGGGGAAGAAAGGACCCTCGTTGCCGTCGAAGAAGCTAACACGCGAAAGCTAGCAGAAGCCATACCAGATCCGGCCAGATTCTCGAGATGGGAACGGTTACTCCGTGCGACAGCGAGTGTTCTTCGCTTCATTGCTCTCTGCCGAGGAAGAACAGAGAAAACGTTCTACAAAAGAACGAAGAAAAACGCAGAGAAAGATCCAGATTGGCGGAAAAAGAAGACGACCCCAAGTCCTCCGAAACAGACAGCAAAGACGTCTGAAATTCAAATCGTGAAGCAAATCTTAGAAGCAGAGTATCTCCACGAAGCGGAGAAAATACTCATTCAAGTCGTGCAACAGCAGTCTTTCGCTCATGAGATAGCGAAACTGCGAGAAGAGAAAAAGTTGGAGAAAGATAGTCGTTTGCGGCCACTGCAGATCGAAGTAGTGGACAATATCCTACGGCTAAGAAGCCGGATAGCCGCAACAGACGAAATATCAGATGACGTGAGACATCCGCCGATATTACACGGCGACCATCACATCACCCAGTTATATATAGACTGGACACACCGCAGCCTACAACATAGTGGAGTAGAACTCACTATCAACGAGGTGAGACAACACTATTGGGTTGTCAAGATGCGGCCGACCACGAAAATGGTGCTAGCCAGATGCCTACAATGTCGCATTCGCAAGGCACAACCACCCGTGCCTGCGACCGGCGACCATCCGAAGACGCGCCTCGCGCATCACCAGAGGCCGTTTACCTATACGGGGCTTGACTATTTCGGCCCGCTGTCCGTTACTGTCGGACGCCAGCATCAAAAAAGGTACGTAGCACTATTCACTTGTCTAACCACCAGAGCCGTCCACCTTGAGATCGCCGCCAGCCTCAGCGCAGACTCCGCCATACTGGCGCTGCGACGATTCGCTTCTCGCCGAGGTTGCCCGACCGAGCTGCACTCCGACAACGGCACCAACATGCACGGTGCCGACAAGGAGCTCCGAGACGCGTTTCAAAAAGAGGCAAGTCGAAGAGGCATCGTGTGGCGCTTTATAACGCCATCGGCGCCATTCATGGGAGGCGCCTGGGAGCGTCTCGTACGCTGCGTGAAGTCCGCATTGTACACTGTGTTACTTGAGAAACACCCACATGAAGAGGTGTTGTCCACACTATTGTGTGAGGCAGAGTACACAGTGAATAGCCGTCCACTGACACACGTTTCAGTGGACAGTGAAGACGACGAGTCGATAACACCGAACCACTTCCTACTTGGTGGGTCGGCCAGACTCCCAACACCCGGGGTATTCACCGATCAAGACATAGACAGCAAGAAACTATGGCGGCGCTCACAGATACTAGCCGATATGTTCTGGCGCCGCTGGGTCCGGGAGTACCTGCCGGAGTTACAAAACCGGCGGGAGCCGCATAGCCGCGGACCAGACCTGCAGGTGGGTGACCCTGTTCTCATTGCTGACGGCCAGCTGCCTCGCAACACATGGCCGCGAGGCCGCATAATCGCCGTGTTCCCCGGGGCTGATGGTGAAGTCCGGACTGCTGAGGTGCGCACTGCCGGCGGCACCCTGAAGCGTCCGGTGAAGAAACTCGTCCCCTTACCGAAGTAACGAGGCGTCGAGACGGCGAGCGTCGCGGCGGCGAGCGTCGCGACTACGGTCGTCGCTCACCGGTGTGATGCAGCGCCGTGCCGACGTCGCTACTAGTCGCCACTGCACTGCATGGCGGGAGAGATGTTCGCGACGAGGCGTCACCGTCAATTTTAGCTTGTTTAAAATCATTAATTTTAACTTAGCTTAAAAACTTGTATGTATAGGATAAGTATTTCTTCGCAATATGCGTAATAATAGCATGTAGTATGTAGATTCCTTGTTATACGCAATAATGCGTCATCAAAATATTTTGTTAGAAAAGACCTTTCTATTTATCCGGATGTTGAAATACCAAAAATCTGCACACCTATAAAAGAAAAACTAAAGTTGCAATAACGCAAAACAAAATAATACAAGTTGTGGGCAACGCCTATACTAACTCAAATATGAAAATAGTATAGGTATTAGTAATGCTATCTAGCAGCTAGACACCATCCAAATATCAAAATTTGACTAAAAAAGGTAAACAAAGCCCTTGCACTCCTTGATTAGGTAGGTTAGACAGATATAACGTAAAATCATTTATGGCATCCAGGTCACCTAGACCGAGACCTAGCCCTGGACCTAACTTCTAGAAATCTAGCCCTTCAGGATACCTACTTAATCGAGTTAGAATGCCGCAAAGCGGATTTGTAAAAATAAAGGCTACCCTACCTGTATTCAGAGGCCTATAACTGGCTGAAAAATCTAGATACAATAAATAAAATACTAGATTTCTCTAGAGGAATAGGCTAGCCCGAGTGTTCTTTTGGTATGGTGGAAATCGGATCAGAACTTTGTCTGAAAAGTCACTTGCAAATAATTAAATATTTATTTAATCATTTTAATACCGATAATCCTGAAATATCTTTCAACAGGAATAGTCAGAATCCTGGAAGAACCCTCATTAGAAAGGGGGCAATTTTGTGAATCTCATGATGTATAACATGATGTATATAGCTATTGAAATAAGTGTGTTTAGCTATAAGAAATGTAATTTTATAAGAATTTTGAAAATAATAAAGTTACGAAAACAGGAGGCGATTCATGGGTCTCTATAGGGTAAAGGGCGCTACCAGCTAAGCTAACACGCCATCTCTAGAAATTGTAGTCATCAACATGGAAACTAGTTCCACCTAACAAGTAAAGCAGTAGTCCTGAGGAGTCCTGAAATCGTGTCCTGAATAGTTATGAAGACTTATCAATAAACAGTGTAATCATTCCTGCCGAGCCCGTTTTCCTTCAAAAGGTCGAGTGCATATCCATGTGAGTATTCGAAAATAGCTAGCAAAAACTTCGGTACAGGACGTCAGCGCCGTTTGGACCAGGATAGCCTTACAACCTACCTGAACCCGTATCCAGCGATCACGCCCGTCCGGTATATGAATAGTGCAGCGCGAGGAGTCGAGGACCCTTACTTTTCATCTAAAATCCACTCAAAGAAAATTGATATGGGTGATGAATCTATTATTAATTTGAAGTTGGTACTGTAGAGCCTTTGGTCTACTTGGTTTTACCATGCAACCTTCACGAACTAGTCTTACTCAGCGCTTCTCCTCCACATTTAATATTTGCGCTCGGCCAAATTGTGGAATTCCCTGCCAGCGTCTGTGTTCCGATTCCACGTAGGTATAACCAGTCCACCTGCAAAGTAAGAATGAATCGGCATTTTCTTGGCTTGCTCATTCCATCATAGAACACAGATAAAAATAAAAAAAATAAATAAAAAAAGATTAATTAGTATGAGACAAACACTACTTCAAACCTATAAGATTTGAAAATAGTTTGGAAAATCCAAAAGTGCACGCCTCATACTTATCACTCATTCATAAACGAAAAAGAAATTCAAAACATAGTTTAAAAATGAACAATTTATCACTTTTCATGAAGTCGTAATGTCAACGACTGACAAAGATATTTACGTTGGCAGTTGCTAGGCAACGGCACCGGATCAAGGTTGAAAATATTTAGATATTGATATTATATTTTAGTTAGTATTTTATTAATTATAATTAAACTACTATGAATAAAAGAGCCATTTTCAATAGGGTTCCTTCTACGGCTGAAACGAATGTATAAAAAAAAAATTTACTCAATTAATTGATTTTATCGCAAGCTACAATGTTTTCAGAGATCATAAATTGACGGACAGGAAATTTTTTTCAACTATTTTGATGCTTTTTCCATTTCTGCTGCATTAAATCAATTGTTAAAAAATACAATATTAATCTCCATTTAATCATCTATACAATGGTATATAAATTAAGTAGGTTCTGTGTACTAGCAGGAGTGAAACAATAAAAACAGTTGCAGAAATGGGGCAAAAAATATTTTTCGATCGTAGAGCACACTCTAATGCGAAGCATTACGAGTCGTGCAAAATAGAGAGTCAGCTTTGAAGAGCGGACAGTGCGCGTCAACATGTAAAATAGCATGGTATATTAATTTATTGAAATAATTACGCGTTAAAACTAAATAGTTACAAGTATCATTTAGTTGAACGACCCCGTCGCACTAAGTACCTAATTCATTCTAAGTTATTGAAAGATTATGAATAAATGTTAATTCATTACATTCGGTAAATTATAAATCACAATTTATTCATTGTAAATGATAATACTGGGGTACTGTTAGGTATAACTTTAATTCATAATTTTAAATTATGAATTAAAGTTATATGTACCTAACACTACGAACCAGAACTCTGTGAATATTATTCATATAAAACCGTAAAATCCAGTAATAGGTTTATTAATATGGTCTTTAATACCCTAGTGGTAGAAACTGGCGCTCACGGACTCTCACCGCACCGTTTGAAGTGATCTAATGAGTAGAAATAATGAGGCATATCGTACGTACCGATATAAAAACATCCAGTTGCGACAAGCTTTACAACAACAATATTTCGATAATTTCAATGACACATAAACAAATATTAGTATATTCGTAGTATTAACATGTAAACAACAGATATCAGATAAACGGAACATAAGAATTTTCCAGTGTATGTTATGTCCGTGAGTTTACTTTTGATAGCAATAAATACTATCGGACTTTCTAATACCTACAACTCTATTGTGTGAAGAAACAGGTAAAAACTCCGGTATATTTCCATGTGGTATTAATTTTAATACGATTTGATCTGTTTATTTAGTTCAACTGATGACCACGTTTCATGTGTTTAGTGTAGGTAGGTAGGTATTTTAGATTGGTTATGGAAATTATTATATTTCATATAGAATTCGCCGAAGAAGATGCCCAAATGTCTGACACCCAGTCTTACCAAGGGGTATTCAGCTGCATCCGATTAGACTGGAAACCGAACTGATTGAACTGACTTTTTACCCGACTGCCAATGTATGTATGTTTGTATGTATGTATGTCTATTTCTTTGGCACGCTCTTCAGCCTAAACGGCTTGATGGATTTTAGCATATGAGGTGTCGTTTGGTTCGTCTTAATTGTGGGAGTAGCATAGGCTATATAAAATTTATATATTACATCTACAAATACAAAAAGGAGGGAATGGTTTTTTTTTATTACAACAATATTGGTATCAAATAAAAGCTAGTAATGAGTCGATTCTAAATATATACATACAAACTACAAAACTAAAAAGCTTGAAATAAACAAAATTATTTAAAAACACAAAAAACCCGACTGCGAAAACGCATAAGTACCAATAACCTGAATATGGTGTAACTTTTGTTTGTCCCCGATACTAAAATTTTATAGATTATAATGCTTGTTTTTCTCTTTTCAGTTATGCGTTTTCGCAGTCGGCGTTTTTGTTTTTTTAAATGATTAGGTACTTGAATGAAGCCTTCAGATTTCTCGCTCGATATTTGGACATTCAGGTCAAGGTATAAGATGGCAGGTAACTCCGTTTATAATCAAATGCTAATAGGTAGGGGAGACAGGGGCCACAATTAACAAAAAAAATACTTTTAGTTGTATCTTCGAAATGATTCAACATTTACACTTGATTTTTTTATTAAATGATGCTTTAATTATTCAGGTATCATGTTATTAACATAAATGCGACATAAAAGGAATGATGTCTTAAATAGAACACTTTTTCTCCAAAAAGTCAGTTGTTAATTCTTACCTCATCTTTGGGGCTAGAATTAACAGCTCTGAGGTAAGTATTAACAGAAGGGGCAACAATTAACATTATGTTATGCCAACTGATATAGAAGAAAACAAATATATGTATGAGCATATTGTTTGGTATTAATAAAAGTGAAATTAATACAGAATTGTATGGAACACATTTTCTTATTAATTTATAATACTATCAAATACAATTCAGGCAAATGTATGATGTGATGTCGCCTTTGATACACCTAGCTTAGGCCCAGTCATTGCAAGAGATAGGTATATTAAATCTAGTCAGCACGATGTATCTTTATTAGGAGACGCCCTAAAAAATACAAAAATATTTATTGATGTATTTTATTATTTATGTACACACAGTAAAATAAATACAAATACTACATTTTTTGTGCGTTTATACGTTTTTACTGAGCTCGTGCTAGAGCTTTTAGCAGAGGTCTTATGGTTTTGGACCAAGAAATCACTAGCATCGTTCTGCATTTCTGACGATTCAGCTACCAGTACATAAGATATTTGCGCTATCACCACATCTGGGGTAGGTATTAACACGTTAATACTGACCCCGCCGATTTGTTAATTATAACCCCAAAGGTACATTTTTAGTATTAAATAACATAACAAAATATTGGTAAATAATTACACCAATACAGCAATGTAGCATTATTAAGTATGAAAAGTGCTTCTAGAAAAACCTAAAACATAATCATTACACCGTATATTTCGAGAATAAATCAAAAAATTTAAAAGTTAAAAAAGTTCGTTACGTGCGTGAAAATGTCGTCCGGTATATAACACATTCGGATGATGCGCAGACCGCAGCTGACCAACCACAAGCCATGCGGCGTGATCTGGTCGGCATATTGAAGCACGCGCTGTGGGTGTAGTGTTTATAGTTTTGGAGAAAATCACTTGTTAATACTTACCTCTGTTAATTGTAGCCCCGGTCTCCCCTATAAGTACTTAAAGCTATGTCGAATAACTTTCACAGTTTTTCAAGAAATAATGAGGGTTTTTATCTAAAAAGGTAGGCTACATGACCTGTGTTTCATATTTGTAACTGTCATTGATGGCAGGCGAGTCATGAAAATCCTACGATAGTTAAATCTATAATGTTTAAATTTCGAGGAAAAAACAACAAAATATTTTCTGAACATCAATATTAATTTTAACCCGTTTCAATTTAAACTGAAGCCAAATCCATACAGTGGTGCCGATTTTCTTGTACATCGAACTAAACTAACTAAACTATCACTAAAATTTCTTAATTTTGGCTATGAGAATCTTAAAGCTATTCTGTAAAAAAAATCTTTAAATTATGAGTCCAAACATGATGGTGCAACTTGTTTGATTGAGGTTTTCCCGTGCCCTTCCGGTTCCATCATCAGGACCTGAACACCACCTAGTATCACAGCACTTGTTAATACATAACCAATGAGTACAAAGGCGATGGTGCTATCTTGTTTGATTGAGGGGTTCCTATGGCCACCTTCCGGCACCATCGTCAGACCCTGAACACCACCTAGTGTCAAAGCACTTGTTCATAACCAATGAGTCCAAACACGATGGTGCTATGTTGTTTGATTGAGGAGTTCCTATGGCCAACTTCTGGCTCCATCATCAGACCAGCTACATGGTATAATTTTTTCAAAATGTCTTGGTACTTATATAAATATGCCAAGTTTCAGCTCAATCGGATGCCAGGAAGTGCTTGAAAAATGGATGACAATTGGAGTAACCGGAAACACATACGAACAGAGCAAGCTATTATAAAGCTTGTAATAAAAAGATACAGTACTTTTTTGCACCCGAAGTCGAGGTGTTGTTGTGAATTTTAGTTCATGACAACAAATTTTATTCCACACCTTTTTAATCGTGATTAGGGCATGCAATTATCCGCCCATTTTACTATTCGGATATTTCGGATACTACCAGACAACTATTCGAATATATCCGGATAATATGGATATTTTGGATAACACTGTAAAAGAGGTAAATCAAATTTATATTCGTTTACAATCGAAATTTTTATTACAAAAACTCTCCAACATCGTATACTAATGTATTTCAGTTCGTACTTAAAGCAAAATCTGTCCGATCTGTCATTGACAGATACGAGAAAAGCTATCATCCACGGGTTGTCTACCAATATGGTATTATAGATCGTGAGCTGGTCAAATGCTATCTTTGTTAAGATGGCTAGAACAATTGAAAGCACATTAGATGAACCCTGGAAGTCTTACAAAGTAGTGCTTGGTAATAAATGAGTCAAAATCACACCACTGAAATTGCTTGATGTCAAAGTATCTGATGTATAATTTGGATCAGCACAAACTAGTAGCCGCGAATGACATGTACTTTCTTTTGTCCCTGAGTATGAACTATCTTCTGTGCGTTCAGGTCTTTCAGTTCTCGTTATCGCGATTGTGCAGTCCTATCTTCCGTTGGACAAATATGTGAAACTTTGGGTATTTCTAAAGAGGACTTTCCGGATTGGGTTTTTACGGTCCAGGCAGGAAACAAATTAATGCAAATCATGAATGACGAGAATCATGATGAGGCTCTGCTCCACATTCCTACTTTCCATATCAACTTGATTTTGGGTTGGTTACAAAAACAGCTTATTCAAGTGTAGCAAATCCTAATCTTTTCTTTATGTTGCATTTAGCAGGAACTCTATTTTGGTTCTGTACCAACAAATAATATTCGGAGTGGTTCTGTGAGATTTCGTCAAGCAAGACACAATATCGAGATGAATCTAGAGAACAACACTACTAATCAAAGCCATCATTCCTACCAATGCCTTTAAAGTAAATGTCATGCTTGTCAAAGCATTCACTGTTGATGGTCAACCAGAGTCCTTCCGATCTCTTTGCTTCTTTTTTTCTGTTAAAGTAAATGATATTTCAGTTTCTGCTACTTGTAATCACTGGGTGCTACGTCATCACCATCGCTGTCGTCAACTGATGTCGAGCTCTGTGCAAAAGCACTTTTAAATTTTCCCTATGATGAATCTACAAAGTAATTGTGTCATTACATGAATTTTTTAAGATATAGCATGAATTGTCACGATTGTGAATACCTATTTTATTAAAACACAACGTTAAATGTTATATTATCAAAAGGAAAATGGAACAAGAGTAACTATCCGTATTATCCGTTTTATCCGGATAGTTGAACAAATAATATCCGGATAATTCGGATATCCGGATATCCGAATAACATGCCCTAATCGTGATTTAAAAATATTCAGATTTAGTTGGACAATCAAAATTTATAGATGATAAACGTCAAATTCAGATATAGCAAAATTGTCATTTTCACTAAATTAATAACTCAGTGCCATCTTAGTGCTGTCAAACTAAAATATAGTTAAGTTATGCCACTGTAGTCTATTTAAGAATGGGAAATCGTCGTTTGACAGAAATAAACTATGGTGATTTTTTTGTCTAGTTTAGAGGCATTTGTGACAAGAGAATCGGCACCAGTAGCTTATAATTCTTTTGTGTAAAATAAAACAGTACCTATATACCTCTTACCCAGCTTTTACAAAACAAGAGAAGTCGTCGAACTTTCACTAAAACAGTGCAAGCTATACATCCCAAGTCGATAATTAGGATAATGGTAATAGCAAATGGAAAAGACAGAAACAAACCGTTGCAGACAACACTTTAATTTGTAACTGTACAAAGTACTTTCAACGGTTTGTTCAAAGCTTTTTATGCTTAGTTTTTCAAGAAGGGATGGACTGACTGGATTTACAAATAAATGCCTGTTTTGTGTTAGGAAATACTTTATCTACGAAATCAATTAAAAATCAAACAGAAGTTGTATGAAATTATCTGCCGGTAATTCTGATCAAGCGAACAGGCATGTCATTTTCCTATTTTTCAGGTTTTTGGGATGAAAATAATGAAAACAAGTCAAAAAATGTTATCACAATAGGTTTTAATTACAAATATTTTATCTTAATTAATAAGAGATGTTCACAACACATTGCATTCCGACTTAACAAAATAATTTATTTATTTATTTTTATCGTATAAATGGCACGAGGATCCGTGAGACATTCGGAATGTTTGTAAAATCACAATTTATTTAATTATTTATGTATTTTATGGTAATATTTAAGTGAGTGTTTTTTACACCTGGCAGCATCTATCAGTACGCTTAGCATGGTCACAATAGAAACGGGTTTTGTTGACGGAAGAATAGACAAAATGACAGATAAACAATCACAATCTGTCATTTATGTATTCTTCCGTCGAAAAACCCCGTGTCTATGGTTCTTGTTTCATTGCTACGCGTGCAGCAATAGTGTCTATAAAGACGCGTGCTCATGCAAAAAGAGTGCATCCTTCAAAATCGCAATTTCCTAGTCGGAAGTCGATTGCTGAATAGTGCTGAAAAGTGAGTATGATGTATTAAAATTCACGTACACCTAAATATTACCTGATATTAAATGCTGTGCAGCGTAAGTACGTACAAAATATTACATATAAATAAAAATATTAGTAATATTATTAATAAATAATTCTTTTTTCATAGTACCGACATGATACTTAAGTTTAGTGCCGAAAAGGAACTTTTATTAGGTATTCAAGCTTTGTTAAAATTGAAGCTTGCGGCAACTTAATTATTCAAGAACGATTATATAAATTACGTAATAAAATGCATATTGATTTATAATAATTATATCCTCTAAATAATGGTCCACAATATTCTTGCTTACCTATACGAAATCACCAGGGTTACATCAAATTGACGGGTTCTAAACAGACTAAAATCTAAAAAAAACTTTTACTACGGTACCTAGGGTAACTTTTACATACGGCTGTAACTGATATAGGAGTCGCTTCAAAATAACGATTGTACAGAGACACATAATCCTTAACAGACTTATCTGATTTACAAAGGCCACAAAATTCAATGTGACAAAACCTTTTATACGCCAGTATATTTATTCATGTAAACCTACTCATAATCAATAGGTATATTTTATGCAGAGCAAAGCCGCAACAAAGCGAAACCATGCTCCAAAGATTTTACTATAGTAATATAATCCCAGACAGAATCGGCTTATAGCCGCCAAAATACAGTGCTTCTAACAGCAAACAAGTTTGAAAGTGGAGTTAGAGCAAGTTTGCTGCAAAAATGTAGCGAAGAACCTTAATGAAGTGCAGTTGTGGCGACCGCTAGCATACGAAACTGTCTGGAAGCTCTAAACAAGGAAAATAATAGCCGACCCCTGTTGTAGTTACCACGTTATACTAGACCGCGTCAATTTGGGAAATACAAAAAGTTCCTAACTATAGTGTCGTGCATCCATTTATAATCGCTACGCTTAGAACTCGCAGAGCAGATGCAGTGCGGTGGCCGCAACGTTAACCGCATGCGGTTATGTTTAATATCACTAAAGTGTAGGCGCAATTTTTTGTTTGCCTCATTGATTTTAATGATAGTTCGGTCATTGCATAAAATAACGAACTATTCATAATATACATACGTTCGATTATAACTATTATAAGAGTAAATTTAAAAGTCATACTGCAGAGCGTGCGGTGACCGTACGCTTCGGCATTGCACTGTGAGTTCCTAGTGTACCAATATCATTCATTCGATTCTCGGATTCATACAAAGAGCAATGTAAGAGATTCGATATAACATTCATCTGTTATTTTCAAACATTCAAGTTTAAATTCCTTTCTAAAAATCCCTGTGAATACTTACAAGTCCTTTAAAACTTTGCGAAAGTTTACGAGAACTTACATTACAGTAACTTACATTAAGTTTGTACTTGTTTTGTTATACGGATGTTTGTTAAGAAGGTATATGTATAAAGGCACTTTTGAACTAAGCTTACAATAAATATCTTCTGTAATAAATAGTAGCACATATGTATAATATAAAATACTTTAGTATCATGTTACAAACTTTACGTAAGCACTTGTTACTTTTAGTAAGTAAGTAATTATTATTATTATACATCACATTATGGAAGGTTAAGTAGATGCTCCATGTAATATTGTTGGCACATATAATACTCATAACAAACTTAATACGAAAACTTATATGAATATAAATAGATCAAGTCTTCTATAACGTTCAGAACTTGGCTTTAGATAGAGAAGCTAAAAGTCCAGTTTTTAATAAAGTATCTATAATAATATATATTTGATATTGTAAATTCGAAACCAAAACTTTCGAGAACAAGGAACCCAAAATTCGTGTTCTAACGCTTAAAAGTGAATTCTTTGGTCTTTATAGCTCTCGCTGTAACAGTTAACAACTACAAACAAAGAAGACAGCCGACAAATTAGGTTCTCTGCGGAATGTCGCCACATAGCGGACGGAGAATTAAGTACTGCATAACAATAAAGTACTATGTATAACAAACGCCTTAAAGTGTACACTTTTAAATTACTTAAAGATAATGTACTTCGTCACAAAGTGATCTTTACCCTAGCCATATGGTCCTCACCCTTTTCGTAGATAACTTTATCCGACGAATACAATTTCTCTTGTATCGCCGCAAACGACTGTCCTTTAGTTTCAGGAAGGTAAACCATTATAAATATAACACCGAACACCGACAACACGGCGAAGCCCCAGAAGGCGACATAGGTCCCTAAATTATCCGCCACCACTTGGTACAACTTCGTTACCGCGAACGTCATTAACGCCACAAATATCTGGATTACACAGGTCGCCTTTGATTTAATGTGTGTAGGGAATATTTCCGATGTAATCGCGAAAGGCACTGTAGCTAAACCTATGGTGTACGAAAATATAAATATGGGTATCACAACTATAGGAATGAATTTCACACTGACGAGGTACTCGCTGTAGTGCTCTTTCATGAAGAAGTACGCTCCGATTATGACGTTGGCTAGCCCGACGCCGCACGAAGATATTAGTAGTAGAGGCTTTCTTCCCAGCCTGTCTACTAGCTGCGAGGACATCGCAGATGTCAGGAGCTGTACAGTACCGAACAATATGCAGGACTCCTCAGCTCCCATACCGCCTTCAGCTGCTCCAAATATCTGCTGCGCGTACGATATGATGGCGGTGCTGCCGCAGAACTGTTGCGTGAAGTAAATGCCCATCAAAATGATGAGGCCTTTCCTATTTCCTCCTACAGTGTACAAGTCTTTCCACCGACTCTTTTCCTTCATGTTTTCTGTGACCAAGCAGCTCATGCTCTCCAATTCTTCTCTAACGTAGCTTCTACCTCTTAGCTTCTTGAGTGATGATTCTGCTTCTTGCTTCTGTCCTTGCTTGATGTAGTAGTAGGGCGACTCCGGCATGGTGCTGAACGTCAGCACGAACAGGATCGGGATGGCGATGTTGAAGCTCGCCAGGCCTATCATGGTCACGTACGGCCCGATGCAATACTGAGACAGGATACCGAACTGAAACAGAGTTATTAAAATGTTTAAATTTTACTGGCTCATGAATAAAAAATCAGTATCATCATTCATTAAAGATCATCCAATTCGTTCTAAGATCTAGATTGATCGATCTGCTTAGCCTTTTCCTAACTTTGTTGAAGTGGGCTTCCAGTCTAACCTGATGCAGCTGAATACCAGTATTTTACATGGGGCGACTGCCTATCTAGCCTCCCCAACTTAGTTACTGGGTAACACGATACCCCTTGGTAAGGCTGGTTGTCATACTTTATGGTGCTTCTAACTACCCGTAACGATTGTCAAAGATTTACGAATGACAACTGGGAACAACGGGTTAACGTGCTTTCTGAGGCACGGACTGCACGGAGGGGTCTCGATATGTAATGGATGGTCACCCATCCACGAATCGACCGCAGCAAGCGTAGCTTAACCTTCGATCGACCCTCGCGGCTCTGATTATTTAGTCCCTCTGAGAAGGAAATACTCTCTGGTATTAATCTAATAATATCCAACAATTTAAACAAACAGGGTAAATCTCAATCTATTAGTATAACTTCATTCTGTCAATAAATAATTGATGTAGGTGCCAATTCTATGCTAAATTTGCCTACCGCATCCCTTTCATACTGTTACCACAAAGCATATATGTAATTCCTGGGAAGCCCACAATGAGAAGACATATAGGTACTACACACTGCTTTGTAAAGCTTTCCGGGACTTACGTTACTCTAGCTAGTAGAACGAATAATGATCCCAGTACCTCCCTAGTGAAATTATATTTTCTTATTTATTTAAAGAAGACTAGATTTTTTTTTAATTTGATTTGACGGAATTGATTTTTTTTATATGAAGGTTTCTATAATACTCGTATGTGAATTTAAGTACTGATTTTCTTTGATCGTTCTGAAATGATTCAGGTAGTAGTTTTAGGTATGGATTATGATTTCATTGTGGAATTTATTGTATTTTATTTAGCCATAATATTACAGCAAACTATTAAGTAGTTTTATACTTTTGTGTGTTTATTTTTACATTTATAAATTTTCATATAGTTTCCAATCTAGTATAGCTAAGAATCTGATGACTAAATATCTAAGAAAACTCAATTATTTTGTTTATAAATCTTCCATGAATATTGAAATTGAATAACGCAGATGAATCAAGGTTGATATTAATTAAATTCGTTTGAGTATATGATTAGCGCTTGCATACGAAGAGTCTCTAGATCTTCGGATTACCTATACTTTACTTTATATTCAAGGTTGAAAAAACTCGTTTTATATTGGTCTAGAACGAGATAAAAATCTATGGAAGGACAAATATTATTGACTATTAATGACATCTTAAAAGTGAATCATGCTTATTCAAAAACAGTTTATCAGAGTTTTATTTATTCATAATTTAGATACCTACTACACCCAAAAAATATATACGGTCTACTGTATTTTGTATTAGGCAAACGGTAAAGTTCATTTTTGTTTTGATTTGGTAATATTTTATGGACAATGACATTTGACAGTGCCAATTGATTGATTCTAATTCTATACAAAAGTTGGCTCAAAATTATTTGTTCGCATAATAATTTCTGTAGGCACATTTTGCGGGCAAAAATTCTATTGTGTTACACAAAACCGCAGACACGCTGACCATGATTTATTGGTGACGTAGGTACTTGTATCATAAACGAAATTAGCCATCTGTCTCCTCATATGTACTTAAACGTGATAATAAAGTAGGTGTACGACCCAATTACACATGGGAGCATTATAGACCTTGTGATCGTAAATTGGGTAGCAGACTGACCTTCGACATGACAGTGATGAGTGTTGCCATGGCGCCTCTGACGTCATCGGAGGCGATTTCTCCGAGATACATGGGCGCGGTGGTGTATGCAATACCGTAGCCGAGTCCCGAGATGAGTCGAGACGCGTATATGGTAGGCACATTCCCTGCAAACATCACTAGGATCCATCCAATGATGTAGGGTACCGAAGCGAGGAGTAACGTCTTCTTGGTGCCGATCCTGTCTGCCAGGTACGAGGCAGGAATGGGACTTGCGGCTGGAATGAGAAAACAATGCAATGACGCAAATGTAACAAACACGAATGTAAAGTCATTCACGAATGTATCCTTTGTTCTGACTAAACCTATAGCACTTTGCGGTTGATAGTGGCCATGGTAACAAATAAGAAACACTTTCTGATCATTCTTAATAATAAAATAACTTTACTTTGGGACTTTTTTTTCTATATTATTTAAATGAAAACACATTCTGGAAATCTCACATCATCAACATCTTAACGTCATCACAAATGGAACAACATGTATTATAAATCTCCTCTCTGTTGGATTTGTGAACTCTCTTCTGTCCTGTATTCTTCACAAATATTACACCTAACGAGTACAGCGGCGAGTCAGTGTCCAGAATCCATAAAAACGACTATATCTCTTTATTGCGTGAACCGATTCTTATAAACTAAACATACAAAATGGTTTTAAGTCTATACCTTTCATTTGAGATCAAAAACAACGATATATCTACATAAACAAAAAAGTAAATTTACTGACTCGCCGCTGTACTCGTTAGGTGTACACAGAAAAACACAGAAGTGTAAACAGAAGGACGCTACAGCCCGTTTTCCATCATTGATAAAAACATGACGAAAGCTCTTAATTACCGCTAACGACACCCATGGGTGGACAAATGACTCATAGAACATCAAGTGGAAATAAAAAAATTCGCACTTCTACTGTAAACAATGCGGCGTACAAAGTCATAACGATCCGCTCTAGACTACCAACCGATAAGTTAGAATACCATCATCATCTTTGTAGCCTTTCCCAACTATGTTGGGGTCGGCTTCCAGTCTAACCGGATGCAGCTGAATACCGGTATTTTACATGGAGCGTCTGCTTATCTGACCTCCACAACAAAATTACTGGATAACACGTGTCGTGGTATGACTGGTTGCCAGACTTTCGAGCTTCTGACTACTCGTAACGACTGTCAAAGATCTACAAATGACAGCCGGGACCAACGGTTTAACGTGCTTTCCGAGGCACGGAGGGGTCTTGATTATGTAATAAATGGTCGGCCATCCACAGACCGACCTCGGTAAGTGTAGCTTGACCTTTGGTCGACCCGTGAGGCTGTTTTTAAATAAAAATCTTTTAGCGTACTACTGGTAGGAACTGATAATTCAATATTTGCCTACTGCTTTATTTACTACCATGACTAAAATATCTACCGCAGTGAATCATTGTATAGCGTACTGTTTAGTGTCTACATACTCTTGCGAGAATCAAGATTCATCAGATCACAGCAGACATCCGATCATCTTGTTCAGTAAGCACATTTTTATATATGTACCAGCTGACCCGTCAGACGTATAGTCCTGTCAAATTTTCGATTTCGATATTTCGACTGTTCCTTTGGGGTTTTCCTCATTTTCTCTTTTTTTGTAAACCAGCTCAGGACGCAGGCGAAAAAAAATAAATAAACAAATCTGTCGAGCCATTTTCGACTTTTTGAGAGACGGACGGCAAGTGATTTTTTATTTATATAGATAGATATTATCAACAATGCTATCGAGTTACCTACTAAGGCCGACCCCATCATTCGGGATTACTAAACGCGAAGAGAGAAGGACAGAAACGCGATCATGTTACGACTTGGATTAATGTGCCGACTAAATATGTAATGCCTTTGGGAAACTTAATTTATCGTGTAATTTGAACGAGAAGTTTCCACTTTCCTTCCAACAGGGTAATGCAAATAATTGAATAGCCTCGATATGAACTCCATACGTGAGTGTATTTGCTCTTTATAAGCTTGGCCTGATTTATTTCTCGTCACTTGAGTTGAGATTGAAATCACATGACGTTAAACTTTCTATCGGTTGTTTTTATCTGTTCTGTGGTTGTGGTCAAAGTCCTTTTAAACAGGGCGTTCATTGTTTCTGGTTTTTAAACATAAAGCGATTAACCTGTCTTTGAATAGTCATCACATCATAACAGTAGCCATGATTCAACTGTAAAGTACCCATAAAATGATATGTGTGCAAAAAAGTACCAAAAATTATAAGGAGTAGAAAAAAGTAAAGACAAATTCCTTTAACTAAAAGCTGCTTATCTTAGGTATTGTACAATACATTTGATCAGAACATGACCCACTTGATGGCAGGATTTTAAACAATCACATGGTATAAATCGTGATTAAAACAAAGTGATTTAATCATACCAACCCTGCTTGCTGGAGCGTCCCAAGTGTGCAAACACGTGAGCAACATGGTCGCTGAAATGGGCCCAAGTTATATAAATGAAAAAAAAAAGAATAAGTAAAGATAGTACCTGAACATAATATCATAATTGAGGCGATCCATGAGCTCTGATCTGCCGATGTCTGTATGGGCGAGTCTGGGCCCAGTAGGATGGGCAGAGTGGGTGACGTCCAGCCCACTGTGGTGCCGGCCGCCGCCGTGATCAAGGTAGCTGGAAAAATTATAAAAGGAAACTAAACAAAAGTTATAATCGGAAGAATGTGTGAACGGTATTAAATGGCCCTATTTGAGACTTAATTGTTGCTAACCAAATTAGGGTTTTGAAAAAGAGACTTTTTTGTTCATGAACTTTTAGGGGTATGAGGAACAGTGTGTAAAGTTCACTCATCCCCCATAGAAAAGGGAGGATCCTCCAACCAGACGGGTTGTTATGTCTGGCGGGCAACTGCCCATATGTTGATTTCGGATAGTCTTATCTATGTTATTCGCTCAGTAAACTCTAACTGCGAGATGTAGGAATTGTGTGACGTCATGTCTTTTTGTTTCGTAATTTTTGTATGTGGCGGTCTAACCGCTACATCACTCCCCTCCGGAGACCGGAGGTCGATAGTGGGCTGAGTCTTGGATCTTGCGATGCTTCACAGTGCCAGCTGTGGTTCCAGTGAGTCGGAACCGGGTGCCGCATAGTTCACGGTGAGTCGGAACTGTCTGCGGTGATTCCCCAGTGAGTCGGGGTGGCGCTGCGTCGTCATCCAGTGAGTCGGATGTGGTACAGCGCCGGGTTTTTGGCTGACTGCTTGCGTCGACCAGGAGAGGGTAGAATAGGCTCTGCTTGTGAGACCGGCCGGAAGTGCAGGTGCTGTGCCAAGGTTGCTGATGAGGCTGAGGGTGATGACCAGGAATGCGCGTTCGCTGCATGCTGGTGGTCAGGATACCCGTTGAAGCCGTGGGTGCTGGCTGGCTGTGTGACTCGCCTCACGAAAGCTTGCGGGAGTGATGATGATGACGTCACGCTGAAGTTGTTGCACGAAGGCTGCGTTGACGTTCATTCTCGGGGTCACCAATTTAGGGGTATGAGGAACAGGGTGTAAAGTTCACTCATCCACCATAGAAAAGAGAGGATCCTCCAACCAGACGGGTGTTATATCTGGCGGGCAACTGCCCATATGTTGATTTCGGATAGTCTTATCTATGTTATTCGCTCAGTAAACTCTAACTGCGAGATGTAGGAATTGTGTGACGTCATGTCTTTTTGTTTCGTAGTTTTTGTATGTGGCGGTCTAACCGCTACAAACTTCTTAATACCTACCTGAAAAATCTGAGATTTATGAAACCAAAAAAATAATCCTCACCAATATCAATTTCAGGTTTTCGCTCATAAGTTATGACGTACTGAAACATTATGGAAATTCCTAAACAAAAAACTGTATTTCTGAGCTCCTGGTTGGATCGATGCAAATGTGCCGTATATTGATAAAGCTTATCTAGTAAGGAAAAAGGGAGCGTAAAAATAAAAACGGCCATTACGGCTTCTGTTATTTTTACATTTTTACAACTTTCAGCGTTCACCTACATAGAATAAAAAATAAAGAGCATTATGTGTACGTATCTATACTTATTGAAAATATAAACAAAACGTAAAAATAGTTATTTTTTTGTCAAGAATGTTCTCGATGCAGAATTCTGAATCGTTGCCAATTATGATCTTGAACTACCTGAATCGTTAAGAATCTGTTTCTAAATGTAAAATTTCTCGTTAACCTAAATAAAAATAATTCCTGACTGTGGTTAATTGGTTAAACTCGGCCTCCTAGTTAGTAGGTAGATGATTAATTATCGTTTCTTTATTAGGCTTCCCAGTTTATCATTAATCATATTTCTGAGTTAATCTGGAATTCTCGATACCAACGGACTATAAAAAAATTATAAAAATTGTTGGCACTTGACAGAAGAAAATATATTATTTTTGCATACTACTAGATCATGAACATTTTAAAAACCGATACGTTTATTTAAAGCTTTGTGGAAAGCAGTAACTAGGAGGAACCAATGACTGAATTAATTTTATATTGTAATTACTACGACAGTTTTTTCTCATACCTTTCTTATGCTCAACTATTTATTAATAACGAAATAGTGATACATATGGGTCCGTGGCTTACGCCCCCAGTGGTCGACGCACCTGTGGCCGACTCCCCCGATTCTATATCTTTTGTTTTTTGTGCTTTTTCACTAGTACATGAAATGAAAAAAGTAGATATACATATGAGAAACTCAAGATGCGTTGAAGTGCTGCGGAATCACAATATTGTATTACTCCCTATTGTAATTAAAAAAAGGTACCGTGGGTACCTATTTGAGGGTCATCCATTAATCACGTGATGGTTTTTAGCAACTTTTGAATAACCCCTAACCAAAAAATCTGAATATTGCACGACTCTTAATGCGAAGCATTAGAGTGTGCTCTACGATCGAAAAATATTTTTATCTTTAAATACAGATATAAATCGTTGCCTGGCAACGGCGAGTTAAAGTCACACGCCGCTTGTCGGTTTAGAAATCGCGCGTTTATCGAAAAGATAAATGCATGTGATGTCTCATTACACCCCCCTCCCCCTAATAATATTTTGTGATTTTTTCTGAACCCCTCCCCCCTTTTCGAGCCTTTTTTTTTTTTGGGTGGGAAATCATCAAATGACTTCTTTCGCTCTGGGCAGAGCGGTAGGGCGTGTCAGACTCTTACTGACGAAAACCCACCCGTGTTCCTTCCCTTGCCTGTGCTAGGGGCCACGGTTTCCCCTTCCCGTTATTATAATCGACGATCCCTTCAAGTTCCCGTAAAGTCAAGAGGTCCTTAAACTATTCGGATTTCCCCAGCTACTGTAAACGATCATTCCTAACAACATGTTTACAACAAATCTACAATATTTATTTAATAAAATACAAAACAAAGGACAGATACCAAGTTCGTGCCTACTGTTATAAACATCGAGATACAAAAGCAAACACACAAACATTTAGATATGCCATTATTGGATGTTTTAACAAAACTATGGCTGTGTTATCTATTCACAATAAAACAATATTCCTGCAAAGACACGACCTATAGTTTTCTCCCGCGTTATTGCCTTGTTGAATAATACAGGCTGAATGCATTTATCAGCCATCTTTATATTCAGATGAATACATTGTGGCGAGAGAATTGATACAAAGAGCTGCATGTGAAAAGGAAAACAGTGAAGACCATAGTGTAGACAGGAAAATGTAAACAATTTCTAGTGAATGTTAGAGCTTAGTAACAGCAACCGATGCATGTAGTGTGAAGGTTTATTAGAAGGTTTTGTCTTTCGGAGAAACCCGATAGAAAGGAAAGTTCTATGAATTGGACAGGCTTCGATGTTCAAAGAGAAGTAATTAATTATGAAAATCTGAGGAGAGCAGATTTTCGGAAGGCCAGTTATCTACCATGATAAATGAAATTAAATACTTTGCCTTTTGGGTATAGTTTTAAGAAAAATCTAATAGGACTTCATAGGATTTTCTGAAATAAAATGATTATTATTAACATGTTTTTTTTATTCTAAAGTTTTATTACAGGCTTTTTATCCACAGTGGCATAATTAGTTCAAATTAATCATTTTATTACAGAAAATAAAAAAAATATGTACCTTAATTTAATAGTGTCAAAGTCAAATCATTAATTATAGGCTATTAAAAGGCACGTTTTGAAAGTGAAAATGTACAAAAAAATTGAATTGATTCTAGGTCATTCCATTACAATTAAATCTTTATATTATAAGCCGAAGCTTTAATAATAATTAAATACGTAATGTTAAACTCTGGTTAAAAACGACAATTCACGTAAGAAAAATACTGAGCGCAATTCAGAATTAAAATGAGCTAAGTCAAAAAGCTGGAGGTTTATAATACATTCTTTCTATGTTTTTGTTTAATGCCTACAGAGGAAGAAACTTAACATACATTCGAAAATAAAAACCAAGATTTCTAAATATATCTCATCTCTGTGCTTGTACAGGTGTGCCAAAAATATATGCCTACGTAGTTTGCGCAACCATTCCTGGCAATTACATTCGGTGGAGTATCTAACACTGACTAACGTAAACCAGGTAGGTACGGCTTATTGGTGATTCGCCCGAATTTACTTGCGAATCGACCCTTCTTAATATTTTTTTTTTGCTTGAGTCGATTCGTTAGAAGTTAATTTATTTGAAGACTAATCGATTTCTAGAGTTATCGATTCGCCTATAAATAAATTAACTTATCTAAAAGTGCCGGTTCGCCCGTTACGGGCGAGTATATTATATTCGGGTGAATCACAGATAAGCCGTAGGTACCTACAATACCGTCTATGCAAAAAAACAGTCTGTTTATTTTTCTGTTCGAAAAATACATGCTTACTGACATGCTTGATTATTCATTCAGGTGTGAGTTTTATTACTAGAAGGTAATTTTTTTCCGTCTCATTAAATGTCGACCATGTTTTATTTGCAATAATAAATCAGTGTCAATGAAAATAAAATTTAAAGAGGTAGTCAAACAAGTTTTTATGTTAGTAGTTTTCCTTAACAACCACTTAAATCGCTGGTATTACGTTAGTTTTTTAAACCGAATTCAATATCTTAAGTTATACAGCCTTATCACTAGTTACCATGCTAAAGCTTCTCTAAAAATAGGTACAAAAAAAAAGACACACTTTTCATATCAGTACCTACCTAAGCTAATGGCCAAATAAGTAAATACAAGAAACTAAACACTGTCAGAACGAGCTATCTTTCAAACCCATACTATGCAGTACACAACATAACAGATAAAACCTCTTTTATCTGTTCTGTGCAGTACACAGTTGCATAGATGACTGTATTATTAAAGGATTGATGCTAATTGCATCACTAGATGCAGCGACATAACTTCCTGGTACAAATCCATAGGGGCCATCACGAATTCACGATAGGCACGGAAGTGACCAGCTTGACTATACATACACAGTGGTGATTAAAGCATAGTTCGCAACCTACTTGCACAGTGTAAACAAACGTTAATAGCAAGTCGACTTGCTAACTAAAGTTTCAAATAGTTAACTTCCGGAAGGCGTTTGCTAACTAGTGGACACGACACACTAGGAAAGCCGTTTTGTAACACGTTACAGGCTTAACTGGGTCCACATTAACGTGTAAAAGTGTTTGTAAAAAAAACTATTACCGAAATAAATAATTTCTCTTTTATCATTTTATAAATGCAAATAAATGATAAATAAAAATGACGCAATGTTTATAAAAAGGATTCAAGTTTTGGTTTCCTAGAAAAACCTGTCAAGAGCGAGTTGGACTCGCGCACCGAGAGTTCCGTAAGGAGCTTCATTCGTATAGGTACCTAAATAGTTCTGTGCCCAGAAACTAGTCCTCTAAATTGTATGAGCGCCCATACAACTCAGAAGCGTCAACTATGTATGTATGGGGACACCCTTTAATTTACATTTTTTTATTTTTTTTTAAATTGTGCTGTAAGCCCTTGCTTTTTGCTAAATTTCGTGATTCTAGGTCAACGGGAACTACCATATAGGTTTTCGACCCAAAAATTATAGGATATTTCCGGTTGACCTAGAATTGTCAATTTTGGTTAAAAGCAAGGTCTCACAGTACAAGTACCTAAAGGGAAAACTCCGAAAAAAAAAAAAAAACAAAATTAAGGTAAACTTTGGTACTTACAAGTTTTCACGCAAATCTAAATTTGCCCATATCTTTTTATCGTGTTGACTCAGTACCTTGATTTTTATACACCTAATAGGGACTATAAATCTCAGTATCTGGTTCATTTCAACTTGCTAGGTCCACCCGTTCCTGAGAAAATCGGTAGCGACACACGGACAGACAGACGGACAAGAGAGTGATCTCATAAGGGTTCCTTTTTTTCCTTTTGAGGAGCGGAACCCTAAAAACAGTGAACATTCACACAATAACGGCTTTCCAAATACAGAGCGTTTTTTGACACCTTCATGTCAAATACTGGTGAAAATGACAGATTTCATGACGGCTGTTTTTTTATGACGGCCACCACTCTTCTAGGAAACCGTAGCTTTACAATACCTATTTTAGTAATTGTGTAGAAAAATCAGCTGCTCCATACCTTAATAATAATTATGATCACCTATCTCAACAAAATGAAAGGGACGGCTGATTTTTATTCGCGATTTCAGGGTTGTTAATAGAGGTTTTCGTAAAAGTTGCTCATAATGATGGGTAGGGACAATGAACCTACATATACGAGGTTTTCTGTTAATTAAATAACATCTTTTATAGACCGTTTTGTCTCGGACACTAATAGGTACCTGTGTGATCTTTCTAAGGCTCTGTTTCATAATTATACTTGTAAAAGAATCATGATGTATTTAACAGCTCTCCTACGTTCTTAATTATTATTCTGAAAATAATTCAGCAGCTCTTAGAAAATTGCGACATAGTAATAATGAGAGTTCATGAATTTTTTTATCGACATAGACAAGGGTCGCGGGACAGTCTCTAATGAAGCATTGTGACAGATGTCAGCTTTTAGCGGGAAAAATATCCATTATATCTCCCTCGGCCTCGTTTAGTGACGAAGCTAATAACTCTGTATTAGATAACGTGTGTTATACGCCTTGTTACTTTTTCATAATTAATTATTTTGCTATAGGTTATATTATAACTTTTTGTATAAATGATATTAAAAATAAAAGGTGATGGACTGAATATCTGCAGATACATCGACGCGACTCGACGCTCAGGCCAAAAGGATAATGATCAAATCATGACTAACAAGATTTGCGAAGGACTGAAAAGGATTTTTGAATATCTAATTTGAAAGGGATCACGTACATTGGGTTTCTTTTTATTTCTAACGGAATGAAATACTCATTTTCAGGTCTTGAGTGAAATTTGGTTACACTAGAGCAGATCCCAACTTTTTGGCAAAAGGATTGAGAGGGTTTATATATAAATAATCAATGAAATTATTTTGAATTCATTATCACAGGTTTAAAATTCAAAAGAGATTTTTTTATTTTTTATTATGTTATGCAGACCGAAAGGGGAGGTTCTCGTTCTCGGTTTACCTACATAATTATTTTTGTAATTTTTTTTGGAGAACTTACTATGTTATTTGGTTTTTCCAGGAATTTCTTAGTAACAATAGTTGGGGGTGTGATACCTCCGTGCACGGAAAACACGTAAAGCCGTTGGCCCTGCGCCTGATCTCTCCCGGTCCCGTCGAATTGCCGTCTCATCGGACTATGAGAATGAGTGAAGAGAAAGTGCACCTGTGTCTGCGCACACATTTGTGTACTAGAATAATATTTCCCTGGTTTCCCGGCTGGTCTCCACTGAGATTGGTCGCCATGGACTAAATGGATGGTTGCCGTTGGGTCGGACGAAATTCTGTCTGGGGTGTATTATATTTAAAAACAAAAACAACTTGATTTTGGAAGTCTTTGGATAAATTATAGTTTTTTGCCACCGGCTTCCGAATTAAAGTAATTTTTCATTTTGTAGTGTTTTTTTTTGGAAGTCAGTTGTTTTTTTTTTTTGTAAAAAAAATAATTTTCACTTTTTTGTTGTGGTACCTACCCCGCACAAATTCGAATACCACTACCTGCTATGCAAATAACAGTGACAGGAAGTTATCGTCATATCATCCTTATAAACTAAGTGGGAAACATACATATTATTGAAGCTAACTCAAAAACTATTCAAGATAAGTTAGTATACCCTTTAAAACAAAAAAAAAAATCAGTTTACAATTGACGGAGAAATCGGTGAACATACATAAAATCGAACATATAATAACCTCCTCCTTGCGGCGCAACATAAGCATTGCAACACAGTTGGGAAATGACAAACTTGGGCGTGATATTTGCTATTTAAAATAAATGATAACTAGTATGACTTAATACATACACTATATACTAAGTATAGTCTTATGTGCACTAATATACATACAGTTACAGTTACCAGAGGTCATAGGTAGTTAATATCCGTTTAGGTATTATTGTTTTGCACTTCCTGACTGTACCAAACCAATGCCAGACGGTTGTGACTTTATTAGCATGGACATATTTATCTCAGAATGGTTTATTTATTACCTTTTCCGATAGATATAAATTCAGCTTGCCGATCACGATTTTTGTCAATTAATAGGTACCTACTTACTTTAAACAAAGTCAATGTAGGTATGTATGTATTTGACCTCCAGATAAAACCAAAGATCTTGAACCGTGCATATTCATAGCAATTTAGGCCATTTGTCACGAGGTTCATTGAACTCAGCCAATTGAGATGAAAGTTACATGATGTAGGTTTACATTACACGGACTTTGACTGGAGCCATAATTGTCAAAGAATTAGGTACGACATGAAGTGTTGAACTATTGACGGCAGTGAAAGGTATTATAATAGTTAGGTACTTTACTTGATCTAATTAAGTAGGTAAGTAATTGAATCATAATTTTTATTTTGTACCACTATAATTGAATTAAAATTAATTTGGTGTTTTCTGTGTGTCAGTCAGTTCTATTATTCTTTTTGTCTATCAAGTTGATGATGTTTTCCACTTTTAAACACACCTCATTGAGATCAGCCTGAAGATGTTAACTTAATTTTCAGGCACTCGGCTCGCGTTGGGCAAAGCGTTCAAATAAACAATTTCGGCCGCACCCCGGGGTTACCACCTAAGGACAAAACATTACCTACTTCGGCTACTTCAGTTGTTTGCGTAGTAAAATTGGATGTAACCATCGATCAAACTTGCTCAAACAAAATTGATCCTACATAGGTACCACCGGGGTTGCGGATAAGTCCTAAGGGGAAACCGTGGCCCTGGTCTAGGTAAGGGAAGGAACACGGGTGGGTTTTAGTCAGTAAAAGTCTGACACGCCCTTCCGCTCCGCCCAGAGCGGGAGAAGTCATTGGATGATTTCCCACCCAAAAAAAAAAAAAAAAAAAAAAAAACATAGGTATTTCTTGTCCGCTCAGTAACAGCTAGTACCTACCTAAAGAAACATATGTACCTATACATGTATGTTTTTACGTGTAAAATACTGACGCAGCACTTGCTGATATTTTTGACAGTATAGTCATTGCAAAAAACTGTTGTCGAACAAAAAAACATTGTCATGGTGAGGCACGCAGCGTTTGGCATTGAACGCGAATTGATTAACATGCATATGTACTTGTGTAGTATTAAATCGTCTTTATTAACAATCAGTCTTTACTCTCGAAGGAATGGAACGATACCTAAGTATTATGTATACGTAGGTATAGTTTCACGGCTGAGATCGTACTTCATCATCCGTGAACCATGTGGCAGGAGGCGAACCTATCGTCATTTATCAAACATTATTTGAGTTTCATATTTTTCTACTAAGCGTTTTTGTTAAAGTACCGAATTTCCTTTTTCAGATTACTCAATGGAGTTCGTTCGTTGTTAATCTATCTGCTCCTAATATACCTATTTATTAAATAAATTAAAATGAAATCTATACTAATTTATCTATATCTATACTAATATTATAAAGAGTTATAATTTGTTTGTTTGTTAGTAAGTTTGTATGTAGGGGATAGGTAATCTCTGGAACTACCAGTCGGATTTGAATAAATCTTTTTGAATTCGATAGCCTTATTCTTGAGGAAGGTTATATAGGCAACATAAAATCACAAGACCATTAAGAGCCGAGCAAAAAGAAAAAATGTAAGAAAGAATGCGACGCGGTGGTTCGGGGGCCGAAATTGCACGCGGACGAAGTCGCGGGCGGAATCTAGCATGTTACAGGAGTTTAACTGTCACTAACGAGACACATTTGAATTTTTATTGTCATCGACTTCTAAAGGCAAATCGAAAGTTGAGCGGAAAATCCGAAATTAACTCTCTCTGTCCGTCTGCTACCTTTTTACGCCTTAACGCCTGAACGGATTTCGATGAAATTTGGCACACAGGTAGACCATAACCTGGGCACGGTAATATTATATGATAATATTACCTGTGACCTGGGTTAGGACATGGGATTTGATCTTGGTAGTGGTACAGATGTACCACTACCAAGGAAATCCCCCGCAATCGCCCACACGGAAAACCGTGGGATAATTTCCAATTTTCATGCGGGCGAAGCCGAGGGAAAAAGCCAGGACTGAGATATATAAAAAAAGAATTTTCTGACTGTAGATAATATTATTTATATTAAAAGGGTTATGTTAGTTAGTCGTGCCCTTTGTGTGAAAATTGTGTCGTCATGGAAATTATTCTATTAAATGTAAGTACATCAAGTGCCCACATCACCAGAATTTTTTTTATTGACCAACATAATTTGCGTGAATATCAAACGAGCCATGAAGCGTAAATTTAAAAGTGATTTTTATGGAACTTACAAAGAAAATATAATTTTACGGCAATTGTTTCAGTATTTTGTTCTAATAATATTGTTTTTAAGATCACTGCGATATAATAGCACCGATTTGTAAAGGAACAATAAGATTGTCCTGTGTGGTTTAATTTGAGTATAATGGTGCCCGTCAAATAAGAACGAATAAATTATACCTACCCTCTTTGTTATTTTTGTATCATTGTTTACGTTTATTTTTGGAAACTGCATCAGTTAAATATTATCAGTTAAAACGAGTTCAAAGAAATGCATGGAACAATGCAAAGCACGGAACTATGAGGTTGAGGTTTCACAGATAAATACTTGCTTGAGTTTGTTAAAGATATAGGTCACCTAATCACCTTACATTTAGAAGAACTTCTACACCGTATTTGTAGCAATTTTCGTAGGTATAATGTAATATCTAAAAAGTACCTAACATTGTTAGTTAATCAAAAACAATATCGCATTGTATTACATTGCAAATTCTCGCAAACTTTTGACAGTTAATTAATTTGTTTTTTTATGCATAATAATAAAATTACGTGGCGTATAACACATGATAGATTAATATTTTTTATTACTATAGTACCTCACCTACTTGACAATTGGCCCCACTTACATACCTACTTACAATACAGGAAAATAAGACAATTGAACAAAACTATTTTTCTTAAAAACATACTCCATTTTTAAACATGTGACTGGTATTTCCTTATAAATTTCTTGGATGTTGACATTCAGAACTTAAATAAACACTTGATATTTTTGTATGCGATAAGCGTTTCGTGCGTGAGCAGTATGAATATAAATAAGAACAATAATGTATTATATCTGTTACATTACACATCGTTTTACATAGGTAGGTACATCATCTATACAACGTTATTTTTTATTCATTACAAACCTCTTAAGGGGTCATTGTACTCATCATTATGAACAACTTTTACTATAGGACCAAAACTGAAATCGCGAAAAAAAAATCAGCTGTTCCCTACATTTTGACGAGATATGCGAACATAAAAATATGGAACAGCTGTTTTTTTTTTCGCGATTTCAGCTTTGGTCCCGTAGTAAAAGTTGTTCATAATGATGAGTACAATGACCCGTTAAGAGGTTTGTAATTAATAAAAAATAACGTTGTATACACATTAAAAATTAAATTCGCTTTTACATGTCTATTTGTGTGACCGCGTTCTTCTTCTGTACTACGCAACGGGTTTTGTTTGATGCGATTTTCACCATCATTTAGAGAATTTTTTTCGGATAAGATAAGATAAGTCTTTATTTGCCTTAAACATGGTATAATATTGTTACAGTCAGATATTAATCTAAAGTCCACATGTTTAGCTATACAGGATATGTATCAATTGCATGCAAAATAATAATTATTAGTTAATTGTTGATAAATGTCACAGATATAAGGTCAACACAATAATATAATAGTTTTATCTTAACATTATATGTCAAAAGTCCAGAAACTTATAGATTATTGTTAAAAATACCTTGAATGTCATAAAACATTATGGTCTTTCAGCCATTTCAATAATCTGTTTTTAAATGAGTTAATATTATGTAACAATTTTATTTCTTTTGGAATTTTGTTATATATGTGTTATACACATGACTAGGAAACTTTTCGCATACTTGGCTGATTTAGGAGTATCTTGGAATCCAAGTCTGCATGGATCTTTATTACGAGAGTTCATTTGATAGGCTTTTTTGAACAATCCCTTATTATTATAAACATAATTACAGATTTCGAAAATGTAGAGTGACGGAAGTGGTTATATACCTAGTTTTTTAAATAACAGTTTACATGACTCTTTAGGACGGATACCACAAATGGCTCTGATGCACTTCTTTTGCGCTATAAATGCTCTGTGTCTATCCGTGCTGTTACCCCAAAAAATAAGCCCGTATCGTAAGATGGATTCTATATAGGCGTGATATGTTGTAATTGCTGTTTTTTTGTTGGTTACATTCTTTATTTGTCTGAAAGCATAAACAAACTTATTAATCCTACTGCACAAATTATCCACATGTACTTTCCAATCCAGGTCTTGATCTATGAGTACACCTAAGAATTTAGTTTGTGGAACTTCTTTTAACCTGTCAATATTAAGTTTGAAGTTATATTTAGTATGTTTTGATTGGTTAAACTGTTTATAATTAGATTTATCTAAATTAATTTTTAATTTATTTGTCTGTAACCATTTCATAATGTCGTCAATTGTATTATTAATGTCCATCTCATGATCAGATTTAGTTTTATACTTTTTGTCAGATGTCACAATAATCGAAATGTCATCTGCAAATGACATTTCGAAGGTTTATTAATTAATTTAACAGTTTATGTGCACACATAAACAGACAAGAAGAAAGGAACATGAAAATATTACGAAGTGTATAGAGTGCCGCGAGTTTCTTGTGGCACTCTAGTGTCACAGCCTCGGTCCGGCTAGGGTGCCGTGAGTGTTGCATTGTCACTGTCACTTGTTATTTAGGTTAGGTTAGGTTAGAACTGTGACCACACAACGCACGAGCCGAGCGAGCGTAGCGAGCGGTGCCGCGGTAGCGGCCGGCGAAGTGCCAGGGTCCGTTTAGGCACAAGAGAATGTAATGTTTTGGGAATGTGGTGTTTTACAGCGATCTAACCTCGACAATCAAACAAAATACCAAGTGACGTGACTTAGTGACAGTGACAACGACAATCCAATGCTTGCGGCACTTAAGCCGGGCCGAGGCGGTGTTACTAGGGTGCCTGTAGTGGCACTTTATCCGATAGGGATAGAGTGCCAATGGTGGCACTCTATACACTGCCAAAATATTATATATTATGTGTATAGTACATACATTAAATTTAAATCTAATAAAGAATATCGATTTTTAGTCGTAAATGGTCGATTCGTCCGAATTCGTACGAGTTAATTCGGGCAAGTTACCAATAAGCCGTAAAAACCGGGTGAAGCAGATCACTAGTTCGGAGCGGGTCGCTAGTTTTATAATATAATAATATCTATTTTTAATGTATTTTCTCCCCACAGAGTTTTTCTTATTGTCCTGTTGGTAGTAGATAAGTGACACAATAGCATAAAAATAATAGGGTAAAAAGGTATGAGGAAAACAAAAAGATCTTACGTTTAGTTTTCCTGAAGTGTTTTTCAATTACTTTGTCACACTGCTGAGGTGTAGGTGGATTTTCGCTTTTTTAAATTATTCTGTTGAACTTGTAGGTAATTGTAATTCAGGAGGCACAAACATGAGGAAAATCTTGTCAGTTCAGAATTGATCGTAGCAACATTATAGGGGAATACTACCCAACGTTTTATGACCTCACCCAAATAAAATTATAATAATTAACATCTCACGGGATCTATATTTACATTTATATATTAAGTTTATAAAGAGTGTGTTTTAAAAGAAACAAAAATACAAATCTTTTGATTTGCATTTTTGTTTGCCTACAAATAAAAAAATAAAAATTGTTTTTTTCTAAGTTTTTATGGGAGTAATCTCTGGAACTACTAGTCGGACTTAAAAAAAAATTGCATTAGATAGCCCAATTCTTGAGGAAAGTTATAGGCTCGCGAACGAAGTCGCGGGCAGAAGCTAGTAATGAATAAACTCAAAAACAATTGGATCGGTTTAAAAAATTCTTTCACCTGTTGTATGCTTATCACTGAGTAACAAAGGTTATAATTTAAAAATATATTATGCGGGCGAAGCCGCTGGCGGAAGCTAGTCTATACATATTATAAATTAAAGTAGCTTTTTCATGTCTGTCTGTGTGACCGCGTCGTTCTTCTAAACGTCGGAACGGATTTTGATATGGTTTTCACAATTTTCACCATCATTTAAAGAACTTTATTCCGGGAGGTTAATGTGTTTAATGCTTTAAAATTAAACTTACAAGTAATAAAGAAACCTCGATGTTTTGTCAAGTAGTAAAAGGGAGCGAGTCGCTAGTACTCTATAAAACAATTATAAAAAATAGTCACCAGGCACCAGATAACTGTGTGACAGGACCCTAACTTTGCTCGAGGCACTGTCGCTTCTGAATTGATATTACCGTTTTTAACGTTATTTTTTTTAAGTGTAGAATTTAATTACACGATCCCTTTGTCCTTTTAGAGACGAAAAACCTTGTAATTGTCGTGTAAAGAAAGAAATAAAATGAAAAAGTTAATGCTACAAAAAGATTTTCTTTTTCCAACATAAACGTGCTTATTTTATTCGTTGTCCAGTAGATTTTAATGAGAAGTTCCACGTGTATAAATCTATTATTAAATTATATAAATTGGACGTAGTACAGTAGTGGTATTTATTTATGTATTTAGGTCCTTTTCATTTTAAGGTATTTTCCAGGACTTCAAATAAAATATTTTGAAACTACGAAGAACCACAGAATTTAGATAAATGCTAAATGATAAATGTATTTATTTATCCTTTCTATTTCCGTTTCTGTTTAAAAGGTATGACTGCAATTAATTAGGGGAAAGTGATATTGTCAATTAATTTCTTCCAATTCTCTCATTATCAAAAAATACAAGAGGAGAAAGTTTTAAACATACCTAATTCTGTTTACCGAAAATAAAATAAAAATGTTATTAGGTACGGAATGCTATCGTTACGTTCTACTTTCCAAAACTTCAATAAGACTGTTTAATTTATATTTGCGCCAACATGCCTACTTAATTTATATACTAAAACATTTCACGTAACCAATCAACCAATCAACTTTTATTAGATTGTACATAAAAAGAAAATTGAACAAAAAATCTGATAATTATTGTCTTGACATTTTAACTGTAGACATGTTCTAAAGATATATTCGTTATACCAAACATGTAAATAAATGTTTGATATATAAAAATCGAAATAAGATACAACACTTTCCCATGTGTGAATCAAACAATAGCTTCTTTCTCTTGCTACGAAAGATGTTTAAAGAAATACTATCCACTATGACCAATTTTCAGCATGGTTCCACCGGCTGGTATAAACAGTAATAAAATTATAGTTGGTAAAAAATTAAACAAAAATTAACATTCACTCGAGTGAATCGTCTGATATCAGCTTTAGGACATGATCAATGCTTGATATCATATCCATTGCGTCTATTGCAATTGTCTAATAGCAGTTGAATACATTGTTATTATAATAAACTAGCTGACCCCAACTGACCCGACAGACGTTGTGTTGTTCAAACAATAATTCATACAAAAATGACTTAGAAAAAAAGTCGTTCAGTCCTTCCTGAATTTGAAAATTTTCCGGGAAAAATATCCCAATTTTTCTTTCAATAAAAACCTAATGCGGACTATTACGGACATTTTATAACAAAACATAGCCAAATCGGTCCAGCCGTTCTCAAGTGATGCGCTTACCAACGAACAGCATCAGAATTTTATTTATATAGACAAGCTGCCCGCCCCGGCTTCGCACGGGTAGCTCTAAGTACTTATCTACGGCGCACCTACCTACCTAACTACACCTACCTAAATACCTACCTACCTACCTACCCTACCTACTTGCCTACCTACATACATACCTACCTACCTACCTACCTACCTATCCTAAGTACATACCTACCTACCTACGTACTTACATACCTACCTACCTACCCTACCTTCACCTACCTATCCTAAGAACCTTCTCCCTACTATAATAAACACAACAAAAAAAGAATTAGCAAAATTGGTCCAGCCGTTCACGCGTGCTGCCGTGACCAAGGAAATAGGGATTCATTTTTATATATATATAGATATACATAATCTAGCTTCTGCCCGCGACTTGGTCCGCGTGAAATTTCGGCCCCCTACCCACCGCGTCGCATCCCACCCGCGCTATTACTTCGTTTTAGTTCATTTTGCCTTTTTTACTTATTCCTAGGCTACTAAGAGTCGTAACGTGATGTTACATAACCTTCCTCAGGAATTGGCCTATCCAATGCAAAAATAATTTTTCAAGTCCGAGTGGTAGTTGCGGAGATTTGTAAGTTTGTATGTAGGGGTACATACAAACTTACAAACAAACAAACAGACATACAAAAAATAATTACCTTTTTAATATTAGTTTAGATAATCAGTTACCCTTCTATCTCTATCTATATCTTCTTCATTACTATTGACCTGCGATAGCCCTTTCTATTTCCTCGTATAAAATGAATGTCAGAAAATTAAGAAAATATATTAAATTGTTATATATTGACTCTACGGTTATTCCCTGATATGTTTTGATTGTTAATTATAAATAATACCTAATGTTATTTTGTTTACGAAACTTTCATAAGATTGATGTAGTAATTAGATCGACTCTATTTAATCGACTTTACCCACGTACCGTAAGCAACAAAAGTATGAGAATAATGTTGATTTTAAAAAACATTGTAATTGACAAAAAAAATAATTGAACAGGGTCTAAAAGTTACGAATTATATATTACAAAAAAAAAAAAAACGTACTTATATAATACAGGATGGAAAGGTAAACACCGTTGTCACTCAAACTATGGGTAGTTGGCTTAAATATAAACATAAAAAACCGAGTAAAAAAAAAAATTACGTTATTTTCTTTAACAATATTACAAAGGTTATTGTCCGACACCGTCCGCAAATTCATGGATATGCGCCCGCCCGAGTGACGCAAAAATACCTACCTTAGGAATTGCGTGACGATTCTAAAAGTACATCTTTAAAAAAAAAAGTTGTGATTTTCCATTGAATTTATGTTCTATAAACGAAACCAAACCACTGGTTTGAAGGATAACGGTGTTTCGGTTTTGATTTTATGTCGTTTCTGATTGTATGTAGAGTTTTTCAAGTTTCTAACCTAACCTAACCCTAGGTCATCAGTGATTTCTAAAAATAAACACGTGAACCACACGCATTTTTTTTAATCGTGTTCGTGTAATTATCAGCTAACAATTCAATAGGCCAGGGTCCTCTTTTATCATTGGTATCGTTAAAAGTAAATAAAGGATTATGTCAAGAGGATGGTTACTAGAGGCTTGCATGGTAACGTCACTGACTGCATAAGGTGCGGGCCACACAGAACGGACATGAGACGAGGACGGGACGCAGACGCAGCGTCCCTTTTACGTATCTTCATTATTCTTCATATAAAATGTATTACCGCGATCTGGCACATACTTAATCCGATCCAACCTATCCCTTGCTGTCGTCCCCCTACGACGCCCTAAGCCGAGGTGTGTAGCCAACAGGGAGTGCCCTTGGCGTGCAGTCGCTTGGTTTGTAAGTTTTATGCCCTGGCTGGCGGCCTTAATTTATTGAGATCCCACAGGAAAATACGGTTAAGTAGACGACAACCTCCTAGGTTCACCTGCGAGATACCATAAACAAAAAATAAAAAAATGGCACAAAACATATTATAGAAAGGACAAGTCGCAAGCGCGCCCCTTTTTCATCTACATACTTATAAATATTGCCGCGTCTGCGTTGTCTTCGTTTCAAGTCCCCTCTGTGTAGCCCGCGCCTAAAACCTAAAACCACCAATCCGGTGGCGAAAGCATAGTGTTTATTGCACAAAATCTTCTATCGACCAGTTCTTATGGAACAAATCTAACTTAGAGAGATGTATGAATGATTAAATGATTATAATTCTGTAAATACATTATATTTGTTACGGTCGCGAATCATATTTTGATCAAGATACAACCTGAAATTGACCGTTTATCGATGTAGGATTAGGAGTATTAAGATAGAACAAGATGATTAATTTACCAGAAACATGAAACGTATTGTGTTTTTTTTTGTAAATTACATACAATCCAGCGCATCCGCAGAACCATTGCAGTGTTTGCAAGTGTCTATCGGTGGGTCCTATTAAGTGATTCAATACAAAGTAACTTGACTTATTTGAACTATGCATAGCAATTCCATTTTTTACAATTCCATGGCGATTTTTTATGTGACACAAATGAACAAATAAATTATTCATGTAGGTACATTTTATGATTCTACAACTGTCAGTAGCAACAAAGTCTTACATAAGTATTACCTATCATTTTTTAGGCAATAAAAATTATACATTTTATAATTTACAGAGCTTACTGGGTCACCCTACATTAACGTGCTATTTTTATTATCTCAACTGTATCGGTGATGATAAGAGATAAGCCCATTATATTGAAATACGACTACTTATAATGCAATCAGATAATGGACATTGACGGTCCTGACCAGCCTAATAACAATTTAAAAGAACGACAAGTAGGTATTATGTGCTCCAGACTTGGCTGAAGAATTGGTATTCGTTGTTTGATGTCATTGGTTTCAGGGGCCAACCACCACCTCAAACTTCACAGTGGGAAAGTGATGGAGCAATGCAGGACGTATAGCTCCATCTCTTTCTTGCTGTGAAATAATACTATATGAGGTGCTGGTACGGCTAATTCCCGTTTTGTTCAAATTTTAGACGCCATCTCATCTCAGCGACATACAAACAATATCGAAATCCTGGTAAAAATTTATGTAAATTAGAGTTACCTTGTTTGTTAGATGAGACCAAGATAAGAATGCCTAAAAATACGGGAATTGCTCCTCAGAAAACTCTTCTTGCCATATTCTTGATATAACCATTTAATCATTCCCTCAAAGAGAACATCATAGGAAGATTTAAATAATAATATATTTTTAATATTATTGTTTAAATAAGATTTATTTGTACTGCAAAAATCGTCATTAACGCCTAAAATATTAAGAAACACTGTCTAATTTCAGACATGATAAAACCTTTTATTGAACTGAGTCATCTGTTATAAAACTCATTAGAGGCTGAAGTTAAGCCTAGATCTTAATAATGTCTAGACAAAAAGAACGTGAAAGAATGCAGAAGACACCCCATGATACATTGGGGAAATAAACGTTCTCCTTGTCGTGTTATGATTTTTTTTTTCTCATGATAAGTGCTTAAAAGTTAAAAAAAATATAACAATTAATGTTGTTGTTATAATAATTAACAAAAAAAAAACTTTTGTTGTCGAATTTGTACCTTCCGAATGTTTTATTTATTTTGTCTATAATATTCTCTAGAGAAAAGATTAGATATTTTGTATGTTTGTTTGTTTGTTTGTTATGCTTTCACGCTAAAAGGCGGAACGGAATTTGATGAAATTTGGCACATGGGTAGACCATGACCTGAAATAGGACATAGGATATTTTTATCCCGATATTCCCACGGGATCGAGATATATGCGGGTGAAACCGCGCGGCATAGCTAGTTAGAAATAATTAACATAAGCCAATTAATTAAAATAGGTGTGTCTGTTGATAAAAAAACTAGCTTCTAGAGGCACGCGAAAAATAAGGTTTATGGCAAAATAACATATTAGCATGCTATGCTATAGGTACCTGAGCAAAACATGTATGCTCTATTATGTCTGTTTAAAACAACTATGTATATTACACCATGTTTTATGGAAATAAATGTTGAGTGTTTCAGCTATCGTTATGGTTATGACATCATCAGTCATTATTTTCTTTATCATATCGTGTAAAAAGTGCTAAACGTCTGATGCAAGAAACTGAAATTCAGTAGGTATTAAAAATAGTTTTAAAACGGCAAGTCATCGTCCGCCTCTCTGATCAGATGTTGACTAACATCAGGATTAAACATGTTGCGACGCGTCAATTTTGGTTTCTGGTTTTAAACATGTTGTTGTTTTTCTACCCGTAAGTAATGTCGACCTCCGCCACCACCGGGACCGAAGGCTTTACCGGTCTCGCTGTTTGGTCTCAAGGGTTCTCGCAGTATAAAATAATGGTCACCCGACCATCACCCTACCATGACAAGTGCAGCTTTAAGGCTTGTGTAGACCAGCGCAACTTGTCGCGCGACGCGACACGACCAATACTATTTCTGAGAAAACTTCACGGATAACAATAGCCGGTGTAGCGTCGCGCTGTCGCGTCGCGCTTGTCTGCACGAAGCTTTACGGGAAATGAATTAGAATTAGGAACTTGAATTCGTTTTTTAAACAATACCTAGCCTACTTCTCATTTTTTATTTGATTACCTACTTCAAAATGGCAATGATGACACGTTAAAAAAAAAATGTAAATATGTATTACTTAAACATGTTAATTTATATCACAAACAGCAACAAAACTTCCGCGTACCCACTACGATATTTATTTATTTATTTTATTATTTATGTACACAGTAAAATACATAGAGATACGACATAATTATAATTTTAAGTACAAAAGTTCTTCTTATTTTTATTATGCTATAATTTCAGATGTGTACTTATAATAACGACATGTAAACATTGTATACATGTGGGACAATGGACAGTAGGTACATGTGAAGTTTATTACTGACAGGCATATCAATGAAGAGCTACTAGGTACGACATTTTATTTCCGTATAGTATTGCGATGGTGCTGATTGATAAATCGACTTAAAGTTGTCAAAAAATAAAAGGCCTGGTTTGACATTTGATAGCCAGTACAATACAAGGTTGCTAATCATGTACTGGCTATCAAATGTCAAAACTGTCTAAAAACAAAATTTTAATACTGTCATTAACGATTATCAAGGAAATATTCGATTAGTTAGTCACCGGTATTTCTAACGATAGTAGATAATCTTTCTACTTACTGGATTAGGTCAATTATTAATATCATCACATGAGGAAATATCTAAATAGGAAAGAAAATGACAATTCCTTACGCTGAAATTCCTGAACAGTGCTACAAAATTCGATATATTTACGAAACAATTTTTATTCAAATTACAGTTTATGCTAAATTCAAGGTAACTATTAGGTAATTTGTGGTATTGAACAACATAACACTTAGTACGTACTTTAATCACAGTAACTTCAACGAAAAGATAATTATTGATGACATAAAAGTGCGTGAGTGTGCACAGTGTGTAAAACTCGTAGTGTTGCCGGCCGTAACTTACGCGCACCAAAAACATAAATTCTAATAAAACTATTTAAAAACGCACGCACTGCACACATGATTAATAAAAATAAATTGTACGAACCACTGAGTGCCGTCACATATTCCCTCCACTTGCGGTTGCTGCTCATTGTCGGTGTTGTCGCGCACTTCGGGAACTAACATGAATGTTCTGTGACAGCGCGGAGCACGCATGGGAGCACACTGTGTCGCACGGTGAGACTCTGTGGCCGGACTGCCAGCGTGCGGTGTAGCATGCCGTTGTCGCGCTAATATTACTCGCCACGTGTTGTCCGCGTTTCGTCGTAAGCGTGAATGGTTTGCTGAACGTATGAACGTATCGTGCAGACAACACAATAATATTCCCGTTTTGTTGACGGTTTCAGCTGTCAATGTACTGCGTGCAGTCGACCGCGGCGGGGCGCCTCCGACGAGCCTGTGTTGCTAACATAGCTTCAGATACTGCTGTTATTTGCTTTATCATTCGTTGGTGTGCGACCGAACAGACAGATAACGTCATAGTGTTCGTGTAAAACTTCAGAGCGTTAATTTTTGGTGTGTTTTTTGTTTACTAGATTACAGGTTTCGAATACTGATAATATTTAGCATTCTGCATTTTTACTGTTGGACATTATCTAATACACAATATATTGAAACGTGACACAGTTGGTAACGATAACATTTAGTATTGTGCATTATTTATTGAGCAAGTAATTATGATTGAATTAAATTCCAATAAGAAACAAAGTAGTTAAAATAGAAGAAGTCAATGACGTGTTTATATACATTTTAACTACGCAAGGTTACGACATAACGGTATTCGTAGGAAAAGCTAAAAATACTCTTATCGCCTGGTTTTTGTGACCGGGAAATACTAGTGTAAGAGTATTAATACATTATTGTATAAAGATGAAAATGTAGCTATACGTCTTCATCACGAGTGGGTCGCTTGATAGTTGCGTACTAATTATCATATGGTTTAGATGAACTAGTCTGTAGGTAGGTATATAAATATAGACTGATGATTAACTGACTCACTACTCTGAACATTGGACTTATGAAATCTAGTGCAACAATATTGTTGTTGCTATGACGACGTTTTCAAAGAATCTCCATTTCATACATATCACACGACAGAGACAATTTGATTTATTTCATAACAAAATACATTGTGTTGAAAATATTACAGTGATGTTAAATAAATAACAAAAAAAAGGATAAACATTACATTCATATTTAAACTTCATTACGCATTTAGAATATATCAATACCACTAATACAAAAAATAATTTTATGTCTATAATTCAGTAACAATAAATTAAATAAATACCAATTTATTAGATCATATTTAAAACCCTGCGCTACGCAGATCGAAAACGTAATTGACAAGAAAAGAATATTCAGAATAAATACAAAAACTCCTTATTTTAATCATTATAAAGACATACCACGTGACTCTTTTGGTAAATTATCTAGCAAACAATACAATTCTCCATTATATTCAAACAGTATTATTATTATCATTCATTATTATTTCATTGAAAATGTTAATATTGTTTGTTTATCATTCTTCACATTATAAAAGTACCCGCATATTTTGTTAGAAAAACAAAGCAATGCGAATGTAACTGTGTTTTTATTATTTCGAAATAATAGATTCTAGATTTAAGTGTATTGTGCCATACTTTAACCATAAACGACATTCTTTGTAAAATTTATGCATTTGTTCGCATAGTTTTGTCCAGGTTTACAACGGTTCTCGCTCTGTGCGGTGCAACCAAGATGGCGGTTGTGCAAAACGCGGGAAAATGTTAATTGTAGTTAAATTACTAGTTGTCATCGGCTACTATCCTTTGTGTATCGTACCTTTCTTTTTAAGTTCGGCGTTCATTAAGCAGCTACGTTGTTCTTTGTGCTCGACTCGATTACTTTTTAATAGACTTATAAACGGATTTTTTAGTCGCTTTAACAATGCAGAACTGGCTTAATATCTTTGGCAGTTATAGTAGGTATATAGAACCTGTCTACCTGAATAACTCAATGTACCTATTAGGTACTTACGTAGGTGATTATTTCTTACAATTCTATGGATTCTAAAAAATAATCAGGTACCGAGAACAATTTGTGGTAATTGTGGATTACAATCCATGCAGACAGAGAATAAAGAAGATTGAAGATTGCTCAAGCTTGTCGGACGATTATCATGTGTTTTGATTTACACAATCCTGTAATTTTGTTCGCAACGTTACTAAATAAAAGAATTGTGTAAAGAGGCGCTCAGCGTTATTTTAAAATTGCATGACCCCAATACTGAGACTTTGGGTGTTAAGATGTGTAAAGCTTTACGTAAGTTACTTACTGAAGAAGGTGCCTGAGTAACTTCGAAACCAGGCATCTGTTAAATCTCAAGTCGCAAACAAATTGTAGATTTGTTGATCAAGGCGTCTGAAGGAGGTTGAATTAATAGTAAATAGTAGTAGTAGTACCTATTTATTAGTGGTAAATAAATAAAATAAATGACTAACTACAAAAAAATAATCTTGTTTTAGGAATAGGAAATAAAAAATTATCAATCTACACAAAAAAACAGGTTTGTTAAAAAAAAAAAATTTGGTCAAAGAAAGGATTGGTTTTGTAATAATATCATATTCGAGCCAACTGTTCAATATTTTGATCTCGTCGTAATCCATTTAATTTTTGAAATTTGAAATTGAATTGTAACTATACATTTAACAGTGTTCGCGTTTCCAGTCTACGAGATTCCTATGCAGCCTCTACGCAGGGTCTACGCAGCGGCTACGAAGCTTCATTGCCTACGCAGGCCTACGCTAGACAAACGATCAAGGCAAACACTGAGATAGTTAACTTGTCGTAAATTGTAGTTGAATTAAAATTAATTTTACATCATTACTGCATTACTAAAAATTTCAAAACCGGCCAAGTGCGGGTCGGACCCCGCACAATAAAGGGTTCTAGGTAGATGGGATGAATTTATCCCAAGAACAATTAATTGTAGTTTAAAAACACGAAGCGTATGGGAGAACATTTTTTTTCAACTGCAAATGTAAGTTGGGCGATTATTACTCGTTAACTTACAGCCTAAGTAGCTGTGATAGTTTTTCTTTTAATTTCTTTATATATACTACTGCTGTGAATTTTTCCACATACCCAGAACCCACTGAGTCTAAGCAGTTAAAAGCTTAATATTTCGCGAACGGATCCCTGAATCCAAAGATGGCCTCCACAAACAGATTGTTTTTGAACGAACCCATCTCTCTTATTATCATCTTCTTAGCGGTGACGATGGCAAAAATAACACGAAAAATATAATTCCTTAGTTTTTTTAAACTAAGGAAAACATTTAAGTTTTGTTTGGCCCAAAACTTAGCAAAGAACCCATGTGTATACCCAACAACTCATTTATGTATACCCATGCCAATGCCAGTTTCAGCTTTCTAGTACTAACAGTCACTGAGCCAAGCTGCGGACAGACAGACAGACATGGCCAAACAATAAGGGTTCCTTGTTGACTACGGAACCCTAAAATCCAACTGTGAAGTAAACAGTCGGAACCATTAGGCAGTCTTTCGATCCCACTTTTCGAATATGGCTGAAAGGTGTTAGTTCATCCCTTTATAAGATCAACCTTCCTGTAAATAACTGATGAATTAATTTACATAGTTCTATGCTGAGCTGTAATCAAATAGACTCGAACTCAAACAGATTACCGATACCTTGATGATTGAATCGGATTACAGACGACCACGTTCTGAATAAATCATTATGTTGTTGATGAAATCATACCTACTGCGTTTACTGAAAGGGACTGAACATAATGCCAATTGCGTAACACACTTAAAATTGCAATGTCTTGCATTATGACAGTTAAACAACATTCATTACGTTATTTACGTTGTTGGGCACACTAATTTTATTAAAGGAGATCCGCCAAAAAAGCCTCAGGCCCGACACAAAAGAAATGTATCTTAGATTTCAGAGTAATAATAGTAGAAATATTGTAAAATATCGCTATTGCGAAATACGATGGCTAACATAGTTTTGACAACACGTTTTAATAACACGGATTTGGCGGATCTCCTTTAAAAAATAAAAGTTAATAATTTTATTTTAGTTTTTACTTTATTTTTAATTATCTTTTGTTAAAGCGCCCATAGTTGTACACACTCCTTGACAGTTCAAAATATATATCCCTGTGACAGACGGACGGACGGACGGACGAACAGCGGAGCCTAATAACCGATTAAATACTTTACCTTTTGCACGACTCGTAATGCGAAGCATTAGAGTGTGCTCTACGATCGAAAAATATTTTTTGCCCCATTTCTGCAACTGTTATTATTGTTACACTCCTGCTAGTACACAGAACCTACTTAACTTATATACCACTGTACTCGTTTAAATGATTAAATGGAGATTAATACTGTACTTTTTACCAATTGATTTAATGCAAGAGAAATGAAAAAAACATCAAAATAATTGAAAAAAAATTCCTGTCCGTCAATTTATGAAGCTTGAAAACATTCTAGCTTGCATTCTAGCTATAAAATCAATTAATTGAGTCAATTTTTTTTTAATACATTGGTTTCGGCCATAAAAGGAACCCTATTGAAAATGGCTCTTTTATTCAAAGTAGTTTAATTATAATTAATAAAATACTAACTAAAATATAATATTAAAAAATATTTCTAACCTTGACTTATCGTGTTGCCTAGCAACCCAAAACGTAAATATCTAAATAAATAGTCTTTGACATTACGTAAGGATTGCGAGGTTAGAAATTTACCCATATTGATGGGTAAAACAGCAGTCAAAACAACTTCATGAAAAGTGATAAATTGTTAATATTTGTTAGAAACTATGTTTTGAATTTCTTTTTCGTTTATGAATGTGTTTTATGAGGCGTGCACTTTTGGAATTTCCAAACTATTTCTGTTTTACTGTACCAAGAACATCTCGTACCAATCGCTACGGTAAGTAATAAACCACATCATTGAAATAGACTTCTAGTTGGATGGAGTAAAACAATTTCGTAAATAGATTTTTAAAAGGTTGGTTGGAATAGTTTCATTTAATACTCGTTACACGCTGTTATGTTTTTAGTTCTGTCAATTTTCACGCTATGATTATGTGATTGAGCATACATTAACCGATACGTCTTGCTTGTTAGGCAGAAGATTTATTATAGTTGGCGTAAGAGCGATTATTTAAGCCTTAAAAAAAAAGTGATGTAGATATATCCATTAAAGCACTCTCTTGTTGAACCTCTTTAGTTTCATCAATAAATACCTCAGTTATTAGTTAACTACTTTCTAAGTATGCATCATATCATCATTCATTCATTTCAGCCAAAAGACGTCCACTGCTGAACATAGGCCACCCCCAAGTACCGCCACTTCGACCGATTCTGTGCTTCCCGCATCCAGAGATGCGGCCTTCACAAGGTCATCGGTCCATCTTTTGGGAGGCCTTCCAACGCTTCGTCTTCCGGTACGCGGTCGCCACTCCAGAACCTTTCGGTCCCATCGGCCATCTGTTCTACGAGCAATGTCCCCGGTCCAATGCCACTAAAGTTTGGCAATAGTTCGAGCTATGTCGGTTACCTAGCATAGTATGCCATACGACATTCACAAATACAAATGCCTACTTAATACGAGTACAAGGGAGGTGGTACCTGCCTAGGAAGGTACATTTCTTAGTCAGAAACCAGAATTTAAAAAAAGTTACGATCGAACCTTTACACCAACCGACGCGCGACGTGAACGTGTTTGATGACCACGACACGTCTAGAATACTCCTGGGTAAGATACGACGACGAACGTAGACAATACTTTTATTACTACTTTAGGTCTTGGTAAACTTAGGACAGTAGAAATAATATAATGTAGGGAATCCTAAAATTATACCGAAATAATCTATAACTATGCGATATACAAAAGAAAGTCGCTTTTCGTGTCTGCTGTGTGACCGCTTACAATGCTTAGATTAGGATTTTGTGTGATGTTTATTTCATCATTTAGAATATTTATTCCGAAGGTTTGTATGTAATAATACATTTTCAATGTTTTTGTTTATCAGAGATTCTGAACGCAGTCTCCGAATTCGTTTCTCCGATGAACAGTTCACCGACCGAACGATTCACGTTTCAATCGATCATACCAGAATCAAGGGCGGATCCAGCCTTCGAGTCAGGGGGGGGTCACATAGTCGGGGTCCAGTCAGGACAGGCCCAATCAGTGGAGGACTAAGTCTGTCGGGGGCCCAGAGTGGCAAAAAAAATGAGGCCCCCCGGACTTCTCAGTTTATATAGGTATTTATTATTAGTAAAATTTTGCAAAAAAAAACGAGTATATCGTGCGTAATTTATAATCTACCTACACCATGGACATCACAACACGCAGGATTTTTTTTTGAGGGAGTTGCATTTTCTAGTCCTCAATACTATTACGAAAAGAAGGATGTAGGGGAGCGAGCAACGTGAGCTCGAAATTTTTTTGCACCTCGTCTCTGAATTCTCGGTTAGGTTTTAGGTAGGTATTGAACAAAAAACAGGAAACAGAAACGGAAATAGGAGTTACTTTGTCGACATAAGCAGAAAAGTTTAAGAGTTTGAGAAAATTTTTGCACACCGCCTGATGTAGGGAAGGTTTTTTTTTTAAACGTCGTACAGAAATAGGACACGTCTCTTCTCTTCGTCTTCATTGCTTTTGTCGACATATGCAGAAAGTTCGAGAGTGTAGCGAGCGAAGCGAGCTCGAAAATTTTCATCCTCAGCGTCCAACTGCTTCTTAGCCGACTTTCGCAGGGATGTGTTTTTATCGCGGTGATTTTTTTTTGTACAGGATTTACAACCTTCGGTATTGAGCCGAGCATTGAGAATCCAACATAGTGCATTCAGCGCGTATCCCAGCCAGCGCGTCAAGAAAACACACTGTTGGATATTCAACTCTCGGCGCTAAGCGGAGCGTCGAAAATTCAATACGCGAAATTAAATTTTTTCACACGTCCTTGTGAACGTCGCGCGTCGGCTTACTGAATATATTTTGACCATGTTTGGGATATCATTAAAAAGTACTTCTTAAGATCTAAGGGGCCGCCAGGACCGTGGGCTTGGGGCGGTTTGTCTTGACACTATTCTGGGGACCTATTTAATTTCTACGTCTAGTTGCTAGCTTCAGATAAACCTACATGGGCACTTATGAAAAGTCAGAGGCTTAGGAGCACGGTTTCATTTGGTAATTTCCTATAGAGAAGAGCCGGCAGAAAACTCCACGGTCCATCAGCATAATTTTAATAACAGGACAAGAAGTCTTATTATACGTGTCGTTCACTCATATACATGTGGCAAACATCCTACGCGGCAACATCATACAAAGTATTTAAGATTAGAAAAAATATCTGTGGTCGACCTAGACCAAGACACAGCCCAGGGGGGGGGTCATGACCCCCATGACCCCCCCCCTGGATCCGCCACTGACCAGAATACGCGAGAAACACAATTTTTTTTTATTCGTTTCTTTGTGACACCTCTTTAGGTCATGTACGAATATCAAAAAATATTTGGCATTGTAAATTGATTTGCTGTTACATTGTATAATCAATGATTAAATAAGCTTTTATTTACGCCTAGAATATGCACTTTGTACAATCAAATATACCACTAGGTGAGTTATATCTAACTATTTAATTAGCAAATTACATTTACCTCCTACTGATAAAACTTTATTATTGTATCTAATACATGATCAAACACATCTTTCATACTCATGGTATATCAAACAATTCTGCATGTGTGGGTCTTTGTCAGTATTAATTAAATCGTCTTCTGCACTTGCACTGACATAACGATTTGCATCAATAAAACCATTGAGGCACGAACTCACGCGCAACTTGGCCTGCCAATTATGGACTCAACCCTGAACGATATTTTATTAAAGACTGGTAAAGGATGTATTTTATTTATATTATGTACATAGGAAGTAGTTACATACTTGTATATTATACACACATATATATGTAAACAGTTGAGAAGGTTGCTAGTGGTGAGTTTTTACGTATATTGTTGTGTCGAATTTATTCCGAACCAACGTAATAAGTATCAATATTGCATGTAGTCACTTTATTCAATGCATAATTTGTGTGGGTTAGGACTTAGGATCGAGATAAATTGCTAACATGTTCTTGTAAGTAGGTGTTGATAAATTTTAGTGCACAATAATGCGAGTCAGTGAAACTGCATAGACTTTGCTATTTGTTTGCTTTCTAAATATCCTGCATAACTTCATGGAACTACTAGATTTGTGTCGCACAGTTGCGTCGCGCCGCTGCCGCTCTGCTCCCTTTTAGTTTAGATGACCATTTTTTGTTTCTTAAGTGAAAACTTCTTTAGCGGCGTTGTGCACTTTTTTTGGGATGGGTAAAAATTGTTAAACTCGCGTCAGTACGTGACCGTAAGATCCGTTGCCTAGCAACCGACAAAGTAAATATCAAAATAAATAGTCTTTGACATTACGTAAAGATTGCGAGGTAAGAAATTTTACCCATATGGATGGGTAAAAAAGCAGTCAAAACATACTTCATGAAAAGTGTTTAAATAAATTGTTTATTTTTGTTAGACTATATTTTGAAAATAAATAAATATACTACTACTACTAATGAATATTGTTTTTAACCACATAAATTATAGTACTTTTATACTGATAAATAAAGCAATTCGTGCGAAATTATCCTCTAACCATTCCAAAATATTCAAAAATGCACACCGTTAATGTTCAAGTTTTCACTTCTGCCGGCACTCCCGGAGTGCACCCCATTGTTTTTTTTTTTGTTTTGTTCCTCGTATTCTAACACTACCTAGTGTTTAACATTACAATGACTGAATCTTATAGCCGAGATCAATCCGAAAACATTACAATCAGCCAGAGTTGCTATAAACCGTAATACAATCAATCAATCCTAACAAAAACATTAAAGTTAAAGCGCAGATAATTTAAAATAATGATGATCCAATGGCCTAGACTGAACCCACAATTTATCCAATCAGCTTACATTGAATATGATTACCATGAATAAGATCTATAATGGGGTGGATTTGGTAGTAACAATAATAATTGATCGTTAGTTTCCTACAGACCAGATTCAGGAATATTCATCATCATCATTTCAACCGAAAGACGTCCACTGCTGAACATATGCCTTCACGTCATCGACTGGCCCTGTGCTTATCGCATCCAGCGGATTTCTGCGGCCTCTACAAGGTGATTGGTCTACCATAGGGGAGACGATCACCACTCCAGAACCTATCGACCATCTGTTCTGAGAACAATGTGCCCTGTCCACTGGAATATTCCATCTCCTAGAAATCACTTTTTATGTAGGTAGAATGTTTACAAAGAAGAAAAGACAATGTAAAACATATAAACGGAAAACTCGTCGAGTACCGAGAGCAAAAGGAGGGATCATCGATACGCTGAAAAAACAAAACACTGAACATAAACAAAGGAATACTTTCGTTAACATGAATGAGAAAAACAAATACATAAAGGATTTTACAGATTTGATAAGAAAAGCAATTCTTTACGTTGTACTTAAAGTACTTATCTATTTAAACCAATTCTATCAGATAGTGTAATTCAGAAGTTTACGATGGCATTCAATAAAATAACTGCTGTCGCTCCACGACTCATAAATTTTAGGGACGTCGCAATAGCCGATCCTACGTTTTTATCGTTCGACGTATATCTACGTAAAGCCTGACCGATTTAATACATCTTTATGCTTTTTTTTTACAGGATATTTGCAGAGTTTCAAGGAAGTAAACATTTTCTCCATTTCCGGTTATCAGTGAGTTCATAATTATAAGAGATGTCTCAAAAGGAAAGCCTTTGTCACCGGGTGACTTAAGAAAATAGGGGAACCTCTTGAACAAAAAAGTGTTAAAACTTCATGAAAATAATAGCTGAAAGCTAACTTAAATATCGAATAATTGAATGAGACAGTCCAATCACTTCAGTTTCAGTCATTTAGAGCCAGTTTTAATACACTCCACTAATAAGTTTTTCTTCAATTTCCTTTGCAATATGAAACCTGGATTATTGAGATTCGAAAAACTAATTTCCCCCAATTTAATTTACTTGTTTTTTCTAAGTCATCAAAGATATATTATGAAGGTCCACAAACAAGATGCGACACCAATTGAATTTTTATAAGGTACCTACTCAAATAGGCACTCACAGAGGACGGAGTTATTTCTTCGTGGATTTACGAGTAGGTACTAAAGAAACGGACGTCCGTCGAGAGACCCGCAGACATCCAGCAAAGACGCCCGCTTTGAATGGACGACCTTTGTGTACCTGTACCATAGGTACCACAGTATAAATAAATAACAGTATTATGTCTTCATAGAAAACAGCCGAAACGACGCGCTTCGAAATCTCAGGGTATAACAGTAAGCAAGAGTCTCGAGTGCGCAACAGTTACCCACGTACGTGGAAGATTTATCTACCAAGTGGCCGTAGGTAATTATTTCAAGGTCACTGCCGAGATATAATACTGTTACTTTATTATACTTTGACCATACCTACAGGAGCAGATTGAATGGGAAAATGGCCCATTTTGGGTGTGTAAAATATTTGCATAAACATATGTGTTACTTTTTCAAAAGCTTTATTTAGAGTCTAGAGTAACTACCTTTGTCAAAAATTATATTGCCGTTTCACTATGTTTTTTAACTTGTTCTTATTAGCGTGTGAAAGACAAATATTAACTTAAATTGTGTTTACATAAATAATATCACTAAATAAATAAGCAAAAATGCACAATCACAGTGAAATTTGAAAACAAGTTCGACATCTGAGTTCGTCTAATTTCATATTTCAACAAGAGATGAGTCAGTTTAGTCAGTACATGCAAACGTACTCGGAATGTTAAAATTGTTTAAAGATTACGTTGCTTTGCGTCGAGTGATAATCTCATGAAGTTGCGTCATCTCTTAAATTGAAAATTACACGATAGCGTAGAGTCAAGTCAATATACAGGTTGTCCGGCAGATGGTTGAACATACGAAAATGTTCAACCGTCTGCCGGACACCCTGTATATTCATCCGTCGAATAATTCACCAATTTTAACTGCCTGGGCTTTTTTTCCCGGAAACCTTCATTTGCGAAAAGTGAAATTAATTCAATAAAAAAAATAAAAAAAATTACATGTTAGATTCTAAAATTTTTCTAGATGGAAATAATATATTTTTTTTACCAGTTTTGTTATTTTTAAATGAAATCACGTTTGAAGTCTGAGCAACGAGGAATTTCGAATAAAATTTAAAAAAGTCATGTGAAAAAACAAGTTATTGGGTCTAAATAAGTACCAGACGACTCTACGGATCCACCATTTTCGTATTTTCAACCATCTGCCGGACACCCTGTATATGAGTATTTTTTAATCACTTAAATGTTACTGTTTACATATTATTTTAATAAATTCCACTCAAATCGCAAAGTAGCAAGTAGGTTGCCATGTATGTTTTTAGTTTTTAGGGTTCCGTAGCCAAATAGCACATGGTAATAAGAGTTCCGTTTCTAAACAGAACTCTTATCATTTCGCTCTGTCCGTCTGTCTATCCGTATGTCACACAGCCAATTTACATTTCCTAAGTTTGCTTTTACTTCTACTTAGTTCATGATTTACTTAGTAATAAATAAAGAATTATGTTTCTGAACTTTGCTTTGTTGACTGTACAATTTAATCCAAAATAGGCTTGGTAGTGTCGTTAATTGTAAACGACACTACTGGTAGTGCGGCTGGTAGTGTCATTGCCAACAAATGGAAATTCAGTTGTCAGTTTTGTTTTCAGAAAAAGTCTTGGAGAGCCCCATATCTAGCAAGTTTGCGTCTTCTCATCTTCAATGAAGTATTTAAAACAGTTCCTGTCTGTGTGTTTAGTGTACCTGTTAACTGTCATTCAGTCGCCACTGAAAGACATACAAACAGACAGATATACAACACAAGGCCTGAACTAAGTTGACACCGTCCCGTGGCTGACTTTAAGAATATATTTGTTGTTCGAAGCGGTTTGCATTTCATTATTCACTATCTTGGAATCAAAAGCTATAGATAACATTTTCTCGGTACAACTTAGTCAGGCAGGTACTCCAATGAGCCACAGTGCGGCTTTGGAGCCACATCGCAAACGATTCCTCACTCACTCTTATCGTCCTCTCTGAGCCTGCACTATGAAAGATCTTTCCAAGGCCAACGATAACGCTGTCGGAGAGACCGAATTCTGGTTTAATCAGCCTATTAATGTTCCCACTGCTGGGACACAAGCCTCCTCTCTGTGAGAGGGAGCGAGCCGTAATCCACCACGCGGGCCCAGTGCGGGTTGGTAGATGTCACAACATGTCTTCAAATTCGCGGTTCTAAGACATGCCGGTTTCCTCACGATGTTTTCCTTCACCGTTTTGAGAGCAGTGGTGATTAAATTATTTACAGAAAGTAAAGCGCCTGCTTGGATTCGAACCCACGACCTACAACTTGTAAGTCGGGGCCGATACCACTGGGCCACCACTACTCGAATTCTGGTAAAACTTATCAATTGGAACAGATAAATGGAATCATCGATACGACGAAGATGCAGAACATTTTCTAGCCTCAAAAGTCGTGTATGAACACAAACACAACACAACCAGAGCCCGTCAATGTCATTTCCATCGACTCCAATACAAAATAATTGTTCGGATCGCGTTGTTATGGTATCAAGTTTAAATAATAAATCAGATCAGAAAAGGCTATTGAGGTCATCAAAAATAAATAAGGCAATTCATATGTTCTATTATCGTGATTATCTATCTCATGTTTAGATTGGTATAAACGTTTCACGAGAATAATATAAAAGCGCTTGATCATAATCTGTAAATAAAGTAATTCAGGTTGTATTTCAAATGTAGTTTAGAAAGATAAAGACGAAATCCTATCTAATACAGATAGGATTGAAAGATAACAATACAAGTGTATATTAATACAGAAAATTCTGGTGTCGACCTAATTGATATGCGCCACACCGGTTGGTCCGATAAAGAAAACTCTTTGTAACTTAGAAAATATGCAACAAAGGAACCGAAAAATCCCAAGGGTTTAAATTCCACGTCTCATCTATTTTGTTCTAGTATCAAGATGCTGAGAGGGAGTTACGATATTGTTCTTGAACTATGCTAAACTTATTCTGTGTAATCTCAAGGTATTTCTGCTTCTGACTGAGCCTCCAGGGGGTTTCAAGAGCTAATTTTGTTATCTGGAGAGCCGGTAACACTATAATTATGATTGTAGGTAGCCATGTCTTCCAAATGTGACCCTGCTTATAAAACATAATGTATTTTAGGTAGTTGTTGTGTTTCAACATTCTTAAAAATGGCAAAACGTGAACAAAATAGTAAACAACGCATGCTTGAAGCAACATCAATATGTACGATACATGTTTTATTTATACGACATGTTTTTGACAAGAATTGTTGAAAACAAGTACCTATTACAACTTATAGGTGTAAAGACGGGTTATGCCCATTTTCACCTTCACTAAGTGACACTTAAATGAATCCCTAAATAAAAGTGCATTGTTGAATTTTCAACGCTAGGCTCAGCGCTGAGAGCTGAAAATCCAAGTGTTAGGGATTCATTTAAGTGTCACTTAGTGAAGGTGAAAACGGGCATTAGAACATAAACGAGCTCATATTTTCAGCTCGAAAACAGCAGAACATGGGCGTTGACGACTAAACTCCACACCTGGCTTAGGTATGGTTGGTGATCAGTTTCAGTGTACCAGAGAAAGAAAGAAAAGTTGGTCTATTGTCACAGAAACACAAGCATATAAAAAAAGCGGCCAAGTGTGAGTCGGACTCGTACACGAAGGGTTCCGAAAACAGGCGCTTCTTGACCCCCCGTAATTTTTTAAACTTTATAAGCTATTGCATAGCTTCTATCACGGGCCTTGAGCGTGGAGACCTAATCCAGAAATTCCGTAACGAAAATACCTAAACCTAAGGAGAGTGTTTTGTATTGAAAATTATGTTTAACTGCTTGACAACAAAGTTCAAATTTACTTAAACGAATGATCTATCGAGAGTGTTGTATTGAAAATTATGTTTAACTGTTTGACAACAAAGTTCAAATTTACTTAGACGAATGATACGAGAGTGTTGTATTGAAAATTATGTTTAACTGTTTGACAATAAAGTTCAAATTTACTTAGACGAATGATCCTTGACTAATATCCTAGACTAAATATTAATAGTTAAATTAAAACCTTTTTATTAGTTTGATGTTCCCATTACGTTGTGTCAAGTTTTAAAAACTATAAATGTTAATAACAGTTTCTGTCAATGTCACCATTGCTATTTCTTGTATTCGGGTTAATATTTTACAATTGCATAAGTTGATAAAAAATGCTATGCAATAGCTTTGCCGCGGCAGTCCCCGAGTGCCACACGTCTTTTTTATTTTTTATATCGGCCGTAGTAGTAGGTACACACTCTGTAAAAGGTTAAGTTTCCTGTGCCAGACGGACGGACCGACAGCGGAACCTTCACCCTTTGGGCACGGAACCCTAAAAAAGATAATTTAAATCGAATAAAGATAGACAACACATCAGCGAGCGTCTGTTTTGGTGATGCAGCCGTAAAAATAATTTAGAAGACTTCGTATGAATGTTTGCAAAGTAAATTATATGAAACAAACTACTACAAAACATGTTTCTGTAATCATCTCGTAATCATTAAGATAGTCACAGATGTTGTAAGAGAACAGGGGGCCAAGTCTACTAATTAACAAATGTCACAATGGTCTCTCGATGGTGAGTTTTTGACAGATTTTGTATGGCAAATCTGTCAATCTACTATCTCTATATGTGCGTATACTTACATAATATAACGTTGAAAAGAGTAGTGGTAGCGCAGTGGTAATAGCTGCGACTTGCGAGTAGTAGGTCATATGTTTGAACCCGTGTCCGACCGAAACAGGACTTTCTACCGAAACAGAATTTTCGGTATCTGTCTCAGTTTCGGCCGAAATCGAAAACATTTCGCCTTAAACATGTTAAAAATCTATTGTTTACGGAAATTTGGCTTATTTTTTACACTGAAATAAAAATTGTAAAAGTAAATGTGTGTAATTGAAGAAAGTGTTTTTGAGTGAAAACTTCTTTAGGCTCGTTGAGCACTTTTTGGGATGGGTAAAAAATGTTAAACTCGCGTCAGGCATCAGGCGTCAGGACACGTGACCTGATCGAAAATTCATAAGACGGAGGGAGAGTAGAATTGTTGACAGCGCCCTCTGTTTTTTTTTTGGAATTGTTTTATGGAGCTACAGCTTTCGTTCTTGTACTGACAGCAAGCCACATAAATTCTACTTCGTTTTCACTTCCATCGGCAGTCTCCAAAGACTGCCCCGTATGTAATTTTTTTTTATACGTGTTTACAAAAATTTATAAAACATGAGAGAGAGGTGGCCTATGTACCAGCAGTAGGAACATTTTAGGCTGATTATGTATCGTTTAATAAACATGTTCTTGAATAAAGCAATATTTATGTAATTATTATTTCCTTCGTCCTAACGAGATTTTGTTTCCACCATTCTTTAAATAGAATACGGTCTTATGACCACACGTGTATGTATGTTTGTTATTCATTACCTTATTACAACGTTAGATGAAAATGTTTGTCTTCGTCGTTGTAGTCTACTGCAAAATCCTACAAATACTATACTTAAATGTGAAAGTTTGTCTTTGGAAGTTTGTAACTCAGTCACGCAAAAACTGCTGAACGATTTGGATGTTTGGCATACACATAGTTTATAATTCCCGTGGGATAATTTCCGACCTCTACGCGGGCGAAGCCGGGGGCGAAAGCTAGTACTTAAATGAAAACAATACCAACCTATTATTGTCCCACTGTTGGGCAAAGGCCTCTTCTCATACAGAGAAGGCATGATCACTGACTATCACGCGTGCTGAAGAACGGTTGACGATTTCAGACTTATATTAACTAATAGGTAAAGTCCAGTAGGTACCCTAATAACGTAATATATATATATATATATACACGGTCAATCAGAATTTGAATCGTTTTGAAACAGATTGCTAATCCATTGCTTCATAAGTTCGAAAAAAACATCTGCTCAACAACGTAAAAAACGCAGTGAATATTGTTGAACTGTCAAAATGAAACAGATTAGTCGGAAACGTTTACGAAAATGTGTTGCGTAATTAGATAGCTGGTTCCTGTTTGGTACCAGCAAAACTAACATCTTTTTTAACTTGCAGGTTTTAGGAAAGTCAAATAAAGATGGAGTTAAATGAGAAAATGATGTGTAGCAGCGTCCTCCTGCCAACCGAACTTAATCACTTACCGGGTCGGCAAAGTGTTATTGGGTTTTTCTATCTAGAATTTCTCAGTAGCAGCCCGGAGCCTGGATTTGTGCCCGGTTGATGGCAACAGGCTCGCACCCTATTACATGGGACTTAAACATAACTGGCGAAACATGGGTGTATCATAGGTACATACACCCATAGAAATATAAATAACAAGGTACACCTCTGCCTAACCCTTCGGGGAATACAGGCGTGATGTTATATTATTAAGAGCTATTTATTTATTTAATTTAATATTAATTAATCTAAAATACCTTACTGCTTTTAAATGATTAATATTATTGTACCTACCTACTGTAACTATAAAATTTGTACGCCACTAGCAAAACTTAGAGAGCCAACTGAGTGTTTACTGAAGACAAAATGTATGTACCTGTGTTTAACAAATAAATAATCATTCATTCATTCATTAGGACTACGTTCCGAATCCGTACCCGACCGCAGGAGACAACTGCAGGCGACGCGCGACGTGTCGCGGCGACACGACTGGTTTCTATGTATTTCTATGGAATACCTTCCGTAGCTAGCGACACGTCGATGGCAGCTGCGGGCGACACGTGCAGCCCGACCGCAGACCAGTTACTGGTCTGCGGTACTACTGCGGTCCACTGTAGTGCCAACGCTCTAGCGATAACACGTTTTTCTATCTTCTATCTACCGACTGGAATACGGGCTGCTGCCACCTGCGGTTAGGTTCAGAATCATGACTGCACCGACATGACACCGCGACGTGCTTACCACGACATGACGCCGCGACGTATTGCCACGACATGACGCCGTGACGTGTTGCCACGACATGACGCCGCGACGTGTTGCTACGACATGACGCCGCGAAGTGTTGCCACGACATGACGCCGCGACGTGTTGCCACGACATGACGCCGCGACGTGTTGCTACGACATGACGCTGCGACGTCGCCTGCAGTTGCCGCCTGCGATCGGGTACGGAATGGTACCTTTACAGGCTGATAAAAACTGACAACGAAAGCTCTGAAAGACTTCGAGGTGCTGCTTCCTTATTGAGAAGGAAGGTTATAGGATTAAAAGTTTTAATCCGCAAAGAAAATATAGCTCCTTTGTAAATAATTAAGAAGAAGTCGGATAGTACGGTCGAGGCCACAAGTTTGTTGATGGCGAGTTAGTTCCCTCACAGCGGGGGACCGGTAGCTGAATATTAATTCAGCCAGAGCTTTCTCTTAAAGGACGTAATTATTTAACTACTTTTACGAAGTAAATTCTTGGAATAACCTGAATGAGGGTGTACAAAACGACTGGAGACGTCCAACTTGCTTTTAGTTATGTGGGACTATGTCACCCACAATAATTTGTGAGTTTGTACTACTTAAGGTAGACGCGACTCTAGTAGAACAATTTCTAGGAAAACTGCATGGAAATTATTCTACCAGAATCGCGTCGCACTGTAGCGTCGCGCCTGTCTGCGGGACGCTTTACATTAAATCATTGACACTTACACCACAGTATAAATATGAACAGTACAAAAACTACGTTGTAAACGTTCGAAACGGCATACTCACACAGACGCGCTCATTGACGATACCCCAAGCAATTCGAGACGAGTGGATCTTTTTAAAAATGGAGCATTAGTAATTATTTCAACTAATAGGCCTAGTTTCCATGCTGTCCATATCCTTTATTTTCCATAATATGCGAGGTAAGTGCTTACAACAAAAGGTAAACATATCTTACCTACCATAAACAAGAGTACCAGGGACATTTTTAAGAAAAATTGCTCATGCAAGTGATGCAATTCGGTCACTGCAGTCTAAGGGTATTAAGTTTTTAAACTAGCGACATACTTATAAACCTTTTGCCATCGAGAAACTAGACGGTACACTGCATAGTTACAATTTTTTGGATGCGTGGGACTGTCATTACAAAAAATACGAATGCTGTTTATTCCACTGCAGTCGAAATGCAAACATTCGTACGTAACACCGACAACCGACATATTCTGATGTAATTATGTAAATGAATGCGCTCCTGTTTGAGAGAGTAAAACGTATGCAAATATTTGCAATTTCTGTTTATAATGATCCTGCAAGTGAATGAATATGTTTCTTATCTCACTCGAACGTAATTCATGTTATCACGACACATTTACAATAGTAATTTCAGTTAGCAGTTGTAGTTACACTTGCTGTGGGTAAAAATAATCTTTATTGTGAGCTACTTAACAAGAATAATATTGTAAATTCGTGGAATTACATTGTATCTCTTGTGTAGAGTGTAGTTCTGATGTTACATAATGAATTAATTGCATAATTAAGCCATCCCTTGCTCCGTAAACTGGTCTCTCTCAAGCCAACCGTCCGGCTTCTGCCTCGAAACCATCTTGTCTTTTCCAACTAAGCACAGCCTTTTCCTCTGGGTATTTTTTGTGAATCTTTAAGTGCTACTTTGTAGCGTATTAAAACCTCTTATTTTTATGGAGAACGGCTGCGCGAACAAAGCAATCCTTGCAATAAACATGAGTGCCGTCTACAGAAATTGTGTCTTAAAAAATAATGTTTCTTTACCATCAAAGCTTTCTACGTATAAAAATTGCATGTTCCAAGATTTTACAAACACAATGGCTGAAAAGTGAAAAGTCATCTTATGATATTTTCACACGGTGAAAGTATTTTGCGAGGCTTTCGAGTTCTCGGAGGGGGTAGATCACAAAGCCGCGAAGCAGCTCGCCTGGGATGCATTAGAATTTATTTTGCGCGCAACCGCAGACTCAGGGTTGTTCTATCTAGTAAGATTACATTAAACGACATGTTGTTCAAGAACATATCATAACCATTTTGAATAATGTCGCAGAGATTATTCTCTGAGGAGAGATTGCTTGATGATTAGGTTTGCGTAACTATGTTTGGGGAAGTTTGTTCCGTGGAACTGAAAAGGTCCAATGTGCGTTGTCATTTGTTTATTTTTCAGCACATCACGTACGGTCAGCGAAAATATTCTATTAACACTGCTACTTTATACATAATATCAATTTACACAAAATTATTCGACATTTGTTCGTATTTCAGCATTTCATATAAGTAATAAGCTAGGAGTTACGTAATACGTTAATTTTACATCTGTTCTAATTTTAATAAAAATAAAAATAAAATATAATTAAAATATATTGATATATGTATTACTTAGATATACATATAATAATATATTAATCGAATTTTGTGTCTGACTGTACCTACAATATTCAACTCGACACTCGAAAACAACACTTTTTACTAGATTGTAATAACAATATTTATGTCGTGATTTTTTTTGTCTTTTTGGGGTGACCACTGAAAATCAGCGCTGTGATGTTTTCATGTACTTCGATCTATTTTGTTTTCTGCTTACCAACTCTTGTCTTTTTGTATGCACGTGTTTCTGTAACAAATATAGTACTGACGCGGCCCGCAATCAGGGCATTGATGGACGATCGTGAAAATGTGGGCCGAGGCGAAACCGAGGCACACATACGTGAGTCCATCAATGCCTAGTTGCGGCCAAGGCTTGTATAGTACTTTTCTCAAACAATGCGCGGAAATTCAAACCAAGTAAATTATTTATAAATTCCAGAAGCAATGAGAATGACGAACAAAGAAAATTTTCACGTGCCAATATGTTCATTTGTTTCTTCTTTACTTAAACAGCTATAGTTGCTAAGCCAGTTCGAAATTTAAATAAAATCTTTGATAAGTAGGTACTAGTCCTTGGTTGACATGTGTTGAAATAAAAAGTTAGTTCCATTTTTAAATAACACGACAGATATGAGTTTTCATAGTAATTTATTTGGCTGCTAAACACGACAGATTTTCATACTAAGATTGCTGGCCGAGCGCTCGCTTGTTTTTGACCAGTACAGCAATTTCGTTATATCTCGAAGAAGGTCGTCAAAGTAATGTTCGAATTTCCAAGCATGTTTGAGAAAAAACAATTTTTCTCTCTTTTCTTTCTTTCTTTATGTGCGCAAGAGATGCCACCCATGTTTTTGTTTAACAACTTAAACTCTCGTAGCAGGTGGCATTCTGTAGGTTCTGCCTACCCCAATGAGGAAAGCGTGAGTTTATGAATGTATATAAGTACTTAAACTATTTACAGATGTAAACAACTTCTCGGAGTAACAACTTAGCAATTTGGTATGAATAAGAATTAAACGCATGTCATCATGTAAAAGAGGTGTCATGAATATTCAATTCCTAACGAGTTAACTAGGGATGTAACGATTCCGAATCCGATGGCGATATATTGGTCGATTCAATCGGCAGGTCGATATATCATCATCACTGATTATACAACCGATATTAAACGGTTCGAAAAGCGCGCCAAACGACGCCGACGACGCGCGCACAGCATTGTTGCTCCGTCGCAGTCGGGACTGGCGGGAGAGTCGCGCAGCGCATGCTTAGCGACATGGCAATACGAAAACGACAGTGTTTGCAGTTTGCCGAGCGTTGACTAAGCGATGTATTGTTTCATGCCTATTTCACGTCACCGCTATTTGTGATTCTGTTTATTCACCGTGAAGTGAAAGAAGGAAAAGAAAGAATTACTCCTTCACAAATCAGCCAAAAGCCTCGTATTCAATCATCAAAACAGAAAAGTTTGTCAATTTTTGTCTATTGCTTGCTGTCAAGACGAAGTGTGGACTATAATTGCGCCCGAAATACAAAATAAAAAAGACATACAAACGCCCGAGGTACATACATAATTATTTACCTATTTGATTTATTATCTACTAAGCCATCAAAATCGGCATCATCAGTAATTCAGTATCACCGATTATTTATTACAATAATCGATATCGGTATCGTATCGGGAAAATTATATATAGTTACATCACTAGAGTTAACCTTGCCTGAACTTTCAGATTTTCATAATGTTATGTAATCTAAGCCGCGAGATGTAACATGTTTCAAAAAAATTATAAACACGTGATTTTTTATGCCTGTATGTTAGTGATGCTGTTCTAAATACTAATCCATCCATGACCTTCATGGTTCATTTAATTTGCATAATTTTGGAATAGCGTGGGGTCTTCGACTTAAGGTCATCGTCCAGTTTATGGATACTAGTTAAGGCGATGATAACCGACTTTTAATGATTTTATACTGAAGATCACGTCTAAACGAGTAGTGTTAATGATTTGCAAAAAATATATGTTAATTTAGAGCATTTTCTTAAGAACTTAATATATGAATATTTCAGATTATGTTTATATTACATATCATCATCATCATCATTCTCCTGCCCTTATCCCAATTTTATTTGGGGTCGGCGCAACATGTCCCTTTTTTCCATACTTCTCTATTAGTCGTCATTTCAGTAGTTACACCCTTTCTAGCCATATCATCTATCACACAGTCCATCCATCGTTTCTTTGGTCTTCCCCTACTCTTATAGCCATCGACATTCATACTCAAAACTTTCTTCACGATATTTTCCTCATTCCTCCGCATCACATGCCCATACCATGACAACCGATTACCGCACAACTTTTCGGTCACCGGTGCCACTTTCAGACTTCCTCTTATGTACTCATTTCTTACTCTATCCATTCGTGTAACACCACACATCCCTCTTAGCATTCTCATCTCAGCTGCATGCAATTGCCTTTCATTCATCCCTTTGGTATGTTTATATTACATAATTAAATTAATTTGTAAATTTATGTCTAATGCGGATAAAAAACTGAGAATCACGTAAGCGTATTTTTTTGAAACTTTCACCATTTTAAAGATAATTTAATTATTGATCTTTTAGTCTCTGTGTTTCATTAAAATACCTTTTGTTTTTTGTATAATAACTTAATAATGGGTCTAATTTGGGACAGCGTTCTTTGATGGGCGAGTAATATTACTGGCTGGACATACGACGCGTTGCGTGAGTTTAGTACAGAACACGCAAGCTTACCACTCAAGGTCACTTGGCATGATGAGCGAGGCATGTGCTTCGAATGGTAGGTAACCCACGTAACTGACGCATGCCTCAGGCTGACGCATCTGAAATAAAATAAAAATGCATTTGCGACACATGCCTTGCAACGACTGGACGCACCCTTAGATCTTTTCGGTTTGTGTATAAATAATTATTATGTTCTGTCTAAATGGTGGTGGTGGTTTTATAAATTTTAAAGATCCTACGAGTAATTATATTATTGCTTGATTTTATTTTCAAGTGATGGATATGAATATAAATAAGGAGTTTACTACGGGATCTCGCGGACTAAGACGGCCACGACTCCGGCCAGTTGTGGCCGTCTAGTGGTAACTATGGTCTGCGGCTGGTTGGCCGTAGCGGCACAGGGCGCGATTCGTATCGCTTTCTATAGCTTACCTGCTCGCTGCGACCACTGGTCGTGTCCGTGGCCGTCTAGTGCGAGACGACTTATATAATTAAAGAAACTCGACATGTCATCCAATAAAGGTAGACCTTGGATCTTATTCAAGTTAATTGTATACCAAGAAACTCTAGAATAAAGAAAAATCGTCCCATAAATAAGGTAATTACGACCGACGACATCCTACCGGAGATAATTACATAGGGCACAATACCTATGTTTTTTTTGTTGTCAAATTAGTCTTGTGGACGATCAGTGAAGTAGCCAAGCGTCAGGTGCTGATTTGACTCTTTAGAAGATTCTGAGATAGCTTCTAGAATAATAGACTTGTTTCAGGCCTGTTACGATAATGTCTGAAGCGGGCCTGTATATTATCTCACTATGGGATGATAAAATTCTAGGAATACAACGGATGCTTTCTAAAAATACGAGCAAGAATAGACATAATTATATTGAACTAGCTTTTGCCCGCGGCTTCGCCCGCGTGGATGTCGGAAAATATCCCACAGGAACGTGCTACCGGGATTCAGAGTATCCTATGTCCTACCTAACTCAGGTCATGGCCTATCCTTATACCTTCTTTCTTCTTTTTCAATTGAAAAGTTAAGTATGTTCTCAATCCAGTTTGGAAATTCGGGCAGCCGAGCCGCTTACAGCTTTGAGACGGAAACCTTTTTTTTTTTTTTGAGATATCATCAAATAACTTCTCTCGCTCTGGGTAGAGCGGAACGGCATGTCAGACTCTTACTGACTAAAACCCACCCGTGTTCCATCAGTTGCCTGTACGTCGTCTGGGGCTACGGTCTCCCCTTAGGACTTTCCCGCAACCCCGGCAGGCATCGGCCCTAGCGGACCCCGACAATTGTGCTGACATCTCTAAGAGGCGCGCGTAGAACACAACGCGCTGTCGACATGGGCCTGGTCCTTATCGGACGGCGAGCTACCCATTGTGAAAGGGCGCTAGTCCTACTCTTTTTTTCTACCCACAACGGGGAAGCTCTTGGCCTGCATCTCACCTGATGGTGAGTGATGATCAGGCCGAAGGTGGAAGCGAGCTTCACCCGGAATCTTCAACCATTAGGGGAACAGCTTATCTTATCTACTGCCAAAACACAAACATGCTGTTAACATTGTTGTTATACTCACACTATCGCCCAGTTAAAAAATAAAAAACAACTGGTTTATATGACTCTAAATGCCTTACTTAAAATACTAATTATTCATTTTCCTATTAATAATATCATTAATTTGTAATACCTACTCTAGGGCCGCCATTGAACATACAATACATATGTACATGACGTTAGAAAGGTTAATTTATGAACTTTAATAACTTTTGACAGACTGGGAAAATTGTAATTAAATAAAGATTAAATGATAATTCAAGATAAGGACTATTAAGTATATTTCCAATACCTTAAATCTCTTTAAAATAAGACACAAAAAAATCAATATTACATGAAAATTTTAAATTCAACCCCTATTTTACCCCTTTGGGGGTTGATTTTACAAATACTCTGATACGCGTATTTCCTTATTTTTTACGAAAAGCATAAATGCAAATTTTCATATCGCTAACATAAGAAATCCCACAAACCATACAAACTTTCATCCCTTATATCACCCCCTTAAGGGTTATTTTTGAGACAAAAAGTACCCTATGTCTTTCTCCAGGATGCCATCTACCTCCTTGCCAAATTTTAAAATCTCTTGAAAATAAGATATAACAATCAATTTTACATAGAAATTTTAAATTCAACCCTTATTTTACCCCTTTGGGGGTTGATTTTACAAAAACTCTGATACGCGTATTTCCTTATTTCTTTTCAAAAGCATAAATTTAAATTTTCATATCGCTAACATAAGAAATGCTGGGTTTCCCATACAAACTTTCTTCCCTTATATCACCCCCTTAAAGGTTATTTTTGAGACAAAAAGTACCCTATGTCCTTCTCCAGGATGCCATCTATCCTCTTGCCAAATTTTATCGAAATCCGTTCAGTGGTTTAGCCGTGAAAAGGTAACATACAGACAGACAGACAGAGTTACTTTCGAATTTATAATATTAGTATGGATGGATATATTTTGTCATTTTTGCTGCATTCTCTCCCTAATTAGTGTGTAAAGAACGTTTGAAATGTCACATAGGGATACCATCTCCATATGAGCAAATTTTTTAGGTAACACTTTAAAACTGTATAATATTTTTTGTAGACTACTTTAAAAAAATAGCTGATTTTCGAATAGCGATATCAGGAAAGAAATGCGACTTTAATGGAGTTGACATTTTTGAAAATCACGCCAAATTACTGTTGCGTACAATCTAAACCAAAAAGATATTTTTTGACGAAATTTGATGTTGGCTGGTTTGCCAATTAAGGTATCGATAGGTATTCATTTTAATGAAAAAATGTAAAATTCGTTCGTCCTTTCATTTAAAGTCCTCGTTTGATTAGCACCACGTTAACCCTTTCTACATGAATACATTTCCAAAATCCATGAGTAGGTATTCAATAAGTTCATCTGATCATGGGCAATTTAACGCATCAATGGACGATCCAACGATTTACGTCCTAATTAGGTTAAATCCCTGATCCATATCATTACTTAGGTATCCACTGTCTGCTCATTTTGGCGAGATTGTTATTTCATCTAAACTGTTAGGTAGATAACTGAATTGGTGATCAATGAAATGGAAACAGAGTAGGAGCCTAGGAGGGAAGAGGTAGGTATAGGCACTTTAAAGAGGTTTAGGCCTGTTTGATAGTTATGGTGGTCGTGAACATTCTCATTACGTTACGACCATTCGGGATAATGGTCAGGCTTAGGGTCTATGCACACGCGCTGTCGACGCGCGTTTACGTGCCGCCAACGTAACCAACGCTGCATTTATTTATATGGCAGAAAACGCACCGTCGCGTCGCGTGGACGCGCAGACAACGCGCAGACGACGCGCGAATAAAAAACAGCGTGTGTTTAAAAATGCGCGAATAAAAAAACGGCCTTTAGTCATTATTTAAAAAACTTACTATTTCTTTTTAAATATTTTTATTTTTTTTGTTTATTACTTTGAGAGCAGTGGTGGCCCAGAGGTAACGGCCCCGACTTACGAGTTGTAGGTCGTGGGTTCGAACCCAAGCAGGCGCTTTACTTTGTGTAAATAATTTCATCACCACTGCTCTCAAAGCGGTGAAGGAAAACATCGTGAGGAAACCGGCATGTCTTAGAACCAAAAAATTTCGAAGACATGTGACATCTACCAACCCGCACTGGGCCCGCGTGGTAAATTACAGCCCAGTCCTCTCACATAAAGGAGGCCTATGTCCCAGCAGTGGGAACATTAATAGGCTGATGATGATGATTTGAGCAATGGTGGCCCAGTGGTAACGGCCCCGACTTACGAGTTGTAGGTCGTGGGTTCGAACCCAAGCAGGCGCTTTACTTTGTGTAAATAATTTCATCACCACTGCTCTCAAAACGGTGAAGGAAAACATCGTGAGGAAACCGGCATGTCTTAAAACCAAAAATTGAAGACATCTACCAACCCGCACTGGGCCCGCGTGCTAGATTACGGCCCATTCCCTCTCACAGAGAGGAGGCCTGTGTCCCAGCAGTGGGAACATTAATAGGCTGATGATGATGATGATGATTACTTTTAAAGCTGTGTTGTTTTTACTCTAAATTTCTCAGTAGCAACCCGGAGTCAGGATTTTTGCCCGGTTGATGGCAATAGGCTGAGAAATGAGGTTACACCTGCTACATGTACACCACTGTCCAACACTTCGTGGAAACAAGGCGTGATGTTATGTGTTAAAAAATCTTAAAACTTTAAATGCACTTTTTACAACGTCCTTTTCCATTTGCATTTGGCATAAACCATTTATAATGGGTCCCATAGATGGCGTTAGATGTCAGTGGATATTTGGCTATTCGCAATTTATGAGCAGTGCGGTCCCGCTGGCCTCATATGGTTTTAATTAAAACGCTAAACGGTGGCTGCATCTTTTGGGGCCGGCCAGGCTGCCTGGCCTTAGCCATCATTCTCTTATTTTGCACACCCAGGCTGACTTAATTAAGTTACTTTTTTCAACTACGACGCCAGCACAATAGCGTTTGGAAATGGAATTTTAATTTTGTTCCTATTCTTTAACAACTTATATATTCAAGTTTCTTTTGTGAATAGAAAAATATAATGTTTCGTTACTAAATGTGATGCGATTCGAAGGCAAAGAAAACCTGTTGCTTTGATCGCTGCCTTGTTCTAGAAACTAGTAATACCTAGGTGTTAATGGAATTAGAAAAGATATTGATATTTCAAACGTATAAAAAAGTCTCTACAATTATTTGCGATAGCCACTTTAGATTTTAGAAAGAAAAAAATACAAAATAAATAGACAAGTTGAGGGAAAATATGCGTCACATCCACGCAAAACGGCCATCGCTCAGCATAATGCTGCGACCCTATGCGAGGCAGAGCCCCAGCGCTGGTTTTCAGCGACAGCCGGCGTCGCTATTATGCGTGCGTTATTTTCAGATATCGATCATAGATACTTTGTTTTTTACTTTTTTTATGTATCTCTGCGTGTAAATGTTATTTGCCTAGCCTTTTCCCAACTATGTTGGGGTCTTCCAGTACCGTCTAACCAGATGCAGCTGAATACCAGTATTTTACATGGAGCGACTGCCTATCTGACCTCCACAACCTAGTAACTGGATAATACGATATCCCTTGGTAAGACTGGTTGTCAGACTTTCGAGCTTCTGACGACCCGTAACGACGGTCAAAGATGTAGAGTATGACAGTCGGGACCAACGGCTTAACGTGCTTTCTGAGGCACGGAGGAGTCTCGGTATGTGAAGATGGTCACCCATCCACGGACCAACCCCGGAAAGCGTAGCCTAACCTGATGAATCGACCCATACGGCTGTTATTACTTACTCATATTGTTTAAAATCATTGACCTTTGACCCCAATCAACAACCTCATAAAAACCTGTATCAGATATTCTCCTGTAAAAGATAACAGATATTATCAAAGATGATAAATAAATTCTAATAATATTTGTATCGTTTGCATCGATTTTCAATTAATGCGCAATAGTTCTATTGAAATTCTGTTCTAATTTGATTATATTGCAGCCTGAATAGCTCCTGTTATTGATTCGATAATTGTGTGATGGCTACCTAGATGTGTGTTCTAGATCTCGGCTATTGATATTCATAGAGGCGGAATAAATACGCTCCCCATTATATTAGATACTAGTTATTGCCCGCGGCTTCGCCCGCGTGGATGGAAAATATCTCACGGGAACGTACTACCGGGATTCATCGAGTACTTCCACTTTGCCCCACCAAGCCGCCCCACTGGTGAGGCAAAATGGAATGGCAAAAATTTTGCAGTGTAATCTGCCCCACTGGTTCAAATAATCTTTTATTTCAAAACACTACCTAGATAAGTACTATGTCTAACGTTACCAGTCCTAGTTAAATTTTTACTTACATATAGGTAGGTCTTTCTTTTCCATACAAATATAAAATACGAGCACCTACATAAATTCTAAAGTGTTAACCCTAGTGGGGCAAATTCCACTGCAAAATTTTAGGTATTCCATTTTGCCCCACCAGTGGGGCGGCCTGGTGGGGCAAAGTGGAAGTACTCGATTCATCATCTTCCTGCCCTTGTCCCGTGATACGTGGGGTCGGCGCAGCATGTTTTCTTTTTCCACTCTTCTCTGTCAACCTTCACACCATCATTCACTCCCTTTGCTTTCATATCATTCCTCACACAATCCATCCATCTTCTCTTTGGCCTTCCTCTTCCACTCCATCTATCAACATTTATATTCATCACTCTTTTAGTCACATGCGTTTCCTCTCTCCTCATCACATGCCTATACAAGCAAACAATTTCCTTTCAACTTTTCTGTCACTGGCGCGTGCGCAGCTAGTTTATAATATTAACTAGCTGTGCCCTGTGGATTCACCCGCATAGGTCGTGATCCCATAAGTGGGAATATCGGGATAAAACGTATTCTATATTCTAACCCAGGTCATGGTCTACCTATATGCCAAATTTTATCCAAATCCGTTCAGCCGTTTTAGCGTGAAAGCGTAATAAACGAATAAACAAACAAACTCACTGTCACATTTATATTAATTATTATTAGTTAGGATTACATATTATATAGAATAGGATTGACGCCCCCACATAATATTGCTCTACCATCAGCACTCTCATAGTGCTGACATGTGCTACACATGATAAATGTGATGCTGATTTTGATATGTAACACTCGGTTGTTTTGTAAACAAAGGTTATACTGCGGTATTATTTAGCTTACCCCGTATTCTCTTATCCCTCGAGATTAATCACAACTCACAAGTTTAAAATCCACGTGAGAGTTCTTTATTTCAAAGTTCGGTTCAAACGAAATTAAACGGACAATACCAGCCATTGTTTCTGTTACCCTTTTTTGGCCAATAATGGAGCTCGAAAATAGAAGCGAAGAACGCAAACGTTGGATGGTGTGACTTGACACTTAATTTCGAAGCCAGTGTTGTTTGCAACATGAAGGAATGCACGACGTTGTACCGTCTGTCAAACTATTTCCCTATTCTTAACGTTATTAGAATAGACGTAATACCGTGCATGTTATGGATAGTCATGTCGCCGCATGTGTGCGAGGAATAACGATAGAAATGAAAGTACCAAGTAAAGCAAATATGTTTGGATATTGGATACATTTCGGTATTTACGCAAGAGCTAATCTGGATGCCATTTTAAACCTGTTTTTATATAATTTTCCACAAACAAGCATTATTATCGAACTGAATACTTGTTTTATCTACCTACAGCAAAATTAAAATTACACCTTCTATCTCAAAAAGCGACTGCAGCGTACAGTACGACACAACTTAGATGTAGCATCGACCAAATTCGTAAAACCGATCACATCCGAACTGAGTGCGCCTTCAAAATCACCAATCTTTATTACTGCTTTAGGCGAAAATGATGTATACCTAAACACAATAACTTGAAAAGTAATTTAACCAAATACATTCGTAAAATTGATGCGTAGATTTTCTCGACGCTACATCTAAGTTGTGTCGTACTGTACCTTTATCTTCTCCACTTATACTTGTATAGTTACTAGTTACATATTCGTTCCGCCAGATCCATACTCCTTACCCAGTACAAAATACCTTTGAAGGTAACCAATGCATAAATTACAGAACAGTAGCGTTGGATGGAAATGGAGTTTTCATGCACGCTCGCTGTCAAAGTTTACGTGTAAATAAAGCAAATACCATCATGGCCGCCGCAGCTAACAAATCATGCGCCACTATTTGTGAGTGCGGTACATTTGGGCTTATCTGCCGGCTGTAGCCAGCTCGTATTGTTCCCAACTAATTTAACATCTAGATCTATCAAACGATTATCGATTACGGTTCTAACATTGTGTGCATTAACGGACAGATCCATTCATTGATTTAGCATTGTTCTAAAATGCAATGCTTACGCCCTTGTTTAAAACTATCCTCAGTAATTTAAATCTGAAATCTCTCAACCACGTACAGCTTTAGTCGTATTTGTTCAAAATCTCCTGCACAATAAAATAGACTGTACACAAAAGTGTTCTCAGTAGATGGGCATGTATGATTCGATCCAAATCCAATAGTCAGAGTAAATGCAAGGCGCGCTTCCAGACTACATCGCTTTCGGCAACTAACTTCGTTTGAGCAAACACTCCGGGTAAGAACTCTTTGCCCACTTGGCTCTCGCTTCCACTTGGTTTGCAGAACCTACTAAGTTCTATAAGAATATTCGCTGCCGTTTTAGTGCTCACAGGCTTCATTAAAAACTTCGACTTCGAGATGCTTTTTCAATTACCGTTAATTATTTAAATCTCTAAGTATCTTCAGAGTATGGTTGTTCATTTTTGTTGGACGCAAGTTTGATCACGTCGATCATGTGCAATCGAGTACCTTAGTATGTTAGTAATTCCACAGTTCACACAAGGTAGGTAAAAATTTGGTTAAATTGAAGGATAGCTAATAAAACCGGCTAAGTGTATGACGAACTACGAACAATGAAGGGTTGCATAGTTGGGATGAATTTATCCCAAGAACAAACTTAACATTGTAGTTGAAAAACATGTTCTCCCATACATTCTAACTGCAAATGTAAGTTTGTACGCACAATATTGAGAGATTTACCAGGTTATTTTAAGACCATAGACTTCTTATAGGTTTTCCTGTAATCTATGTATTTAATTTATTCAAAATTTTTGGCGCTGTAAGTTTGGAGATAAGGACGGGGGAATGGAACCTTTTCATAAATTTTCTTAAATATTATCTTTATTAAGAAGAAAAAAAATTTAGATTCTCGCAATGAACCCTTTCATTTGATATGTCACACGCTACGTACGCAAAACTTTTTTTAAAGGGGTTTGAAGATTTTGGCCCTAAAATCAGCCACCATTTTGTTTTTTTTTCAAAATCGAGGTGCACAATAAATGTCATATATTTGAATAGGGGAACACATATACAAACATAAAACTTAATATAACATAACATCATAAAGCGTCACGTTTCTGAGATATTCAAATATAAGAAATAAGAAAAGTAAGAATTTTTGTAACGCATTTATTTATTTATGTTGTAATTACTTCATGTTGATTAAGTTATTTATACTTACATGAATTAATTGACAACCATAAAGCAAAAACAAGATTTTTTAATCATATTCGGTATAAATAATATCATCCAAGAAGGCAGCGGGAGGCTGAATAGGATTTTCTTGGTGTCGCGCCCATGCCATGCACCATATAATACATATACCATTAAATACCATAAAACACACGTCCTCATTTGGCGGGGGTATACATATATTTTTGTCTCTTTCGCTCTTAACTAAAATGTTACCTATACAGGACGCAATTACGTTTTCATAGGTCAATATACTTACCTGAAGGGAAAAAAACAAAAAAAATCCTTGTTTCAGGGTTCAGTTTTCGACTCATATTTCGGTGAATAACTCCGAAACGTGACGCTTTAGGATATTATGTTATATGACATTTTTTGTTTGTATAAGTGTCCTCTATCTAAATATATAACTTTCGATTATCACCGCGATACTGAAAAAAAATCAAAATGGCGGCCTCACGTTAGGGCCACCCTCCATACAAAAATCTTCAAACCCCTTTCTTATTTGCTTTCAAAAGTGACCCCCTTACTCAAAATTCATTTGTTTACGTTACACGTCTGTGTTTGGGTCACAGAAATACACACATCAAAAGTGTCTAGGGATCAACATATATTTTTGCAATAACTTTTCTCCTGATTGATATTAATTAAAATTTTCTTTAAGGATAAAGTGGAGGAATAAAGTGTTTTCGTTTGTCACAGTAACGATAAACCAAGTCACCTTTGCATTAATAAAGAAATTTGCCATTTTCCTAATAAAGGGATTTTTGACATTTGAACCACTAACATTAAAGTTCGAAAAAAAGACTGAAATAACAGTTTTCTTTAAAATTTTATTGGGTAACTTAAACAATTAATAATCCGTGTTTCTACCGCGAACACTAACAACACAAGAACATCGGTTTGGCATACTCAAAATGAGTTCATCCAAATCACGCTGTGGAATGGCCGCCCATGTTCGTTGCAACAACAAAAAAAGGTCTTGTTGCGACTGGATACCCTCCATATTCGGCAGAGCTCTTCTCTGTAGCATATCCCATGCATGCTCAATCGGGTTCAAGTCTGGCGACTGAGCAGGCCAGGGCAGGACATTGATGTTAGCTGCGGCGAGAGTCTGTCTTACAACTCTTGCGGTGTGCGGTCGTGCATTATCATGCATTAACTGAAATAAGGGACCGATTTGCACTTGTAGAGGAACGATGACGTCTGATACAATCGTCTCAGCATAAATTTGAGCGTTGAGGTTGCCTCTGATCCAAATCAACTCAGTTCTTCCGCCGATCCAAATACCCGCCCATACCATGATGGTTCCACCACTATAAGGATGGACTTCCTGGCAGGATTTTAATCGCTGTTGGCGTCCAGGGGTTCTCCAGTGTCGTATACGTCTTGTATCCGGTCTCATACCAAAACGAGACTCATCAGAAAAGCACACGAAACGCCATTGTTCTTCTGCCCAATTTCTGTGTTCAAGAGCCCATTGATATCGAATCCTACGATTGTGCATTGCTATAGGTGGTACCCGTAGCGGTCTTCGGGAATGAAGGTTCACTTCATGCAAGCGGTTTCTGACTGTTTGGTCGCTAATTAAGTTCCCTGAAGAGTGATGAAGCCTCACGGCTAACATCATGGCGGTTATTGTTGGAGCTCTTCGAGCTAAGATTTGAATGTATCGGTCTTGTCTCCGTGTGGTGCAGCGATACCGTCCTCCATGGCGCTCAGCCACGGTACCAGTGCTTCGGTAACGTGTCCAAAGTCGACTGATAACACTCTGACTTGTATTCAGAGCTAAAGCCACAGTACGTTGCCGGGAACCAGCTTCTATCATTCCCACGGCTCTGAGCATTTCTTCCCTGCTTAAATGACGTCGCTGCTCCATAATAACGTTGGTTTTAATCAGTAGTAGGGAAACAGTAGCACTAATAATGTCTTCAATGCGTTGTATGTTTTTATAGGGAAAATATTGACAGCTGATTTTCATCTTTTACTCGAATTTGATTCACAGTTCCTGATTCAAATTATGAAATGCACCAAAAAGGATCCATATAAATTTATAAAATCATAAATTTATTACAAAGCCACATCTCAATCTCAAGAAATCCGCATAAAAATGCTTGATCCCTAGACACTTTTGATGTGTGTACATACATATTATTATGTGTACCAAATTTCAACAAAATCGGTCCATTAGATTCGGACTCGGAGCAAATTGGCTGTGACAGACGGACAGACAGACAGCCAGCCAGACATTCGAGTGATCCTATGAGGGTTCCGTTTTTTCCTTTAGAGGTACGAAACCCTTAAAATCTTTAACTTTGGTGTCATGGCTAAGCGTAAGTGGACAATATAGTTTAAAGATGTAGCAAAATTTATATGCAATCTAGCGCTGTAGCCTGAAGTTCAGAACGCCAAAGGACGAGGGTTCTAAGTTTGTTAATTTCACATAGTGGTTGGCATGCAACCAACTTTATCAATCTATGCGTTGCTAACTTTATAATTCGACTCTTGTAACGTCGTATTCTAGAGTGGCTTTAAACAAGATACATAGTTGAAATCTTTCGACAGCTTCTACTGCATCTATATTAATTTCCTTCAGAATTAAAAAATCTGGAGAACGATTTTAAATCTCTTTTCAGGGCTGGTTTTCTGTAGTGAAAGGCAATCAAAAGGCTAACGGCTTCTTTTTCAAAAGCTAGTACTTAGTTGCTGGAATCGGATAAAATAAAATACTTGAATTGCTTTCAAGACTACGGAATGGATGCCCGTTATGTAATGCAATGGCGTAGTCAGGTTTTATTTTTCGATTATTAATAAAAATAATGAATACCTTTTCGAGAAAGATTCCTCATGATGATACGGGATTTATAATGTGGGATAATAAATCCAATTGCAAATGGAAACAATTGAAAGATACGGGCTTTGTAAAGCGGTTGTTTGTATACACATTCCCGAATCCGCTAAATGGGGACGTAGAAGAATACAATGAAGACGAGATTTACGATACGAACAACTTTACATACGATACCCAATCTGCTTACGAAAATGGAGTAGGTAGCATATTTGCATAATATTTCTGATACGGAGCCGAGGAAGTATCCCTTTTGCTCGTGTGTGCTCGGAATATTATGACCTTCGCCTTAAAACCGTATAAGCGTTCATATCGACACAAAAAGGTACGCTGTTCTCGATGTTCTCCCACAAGTGGGAATACCGGGATTAGATTAGGCGGGATACGTGATGTGATTAGCGATACGGATTATTTTCTGCTTAATGACGAATATTGGTTAAACTTGGGGCAGACGTTCCGTATATAGATTATGGAGTGTGAGAAGGTTTGATACCAAGGTCGGAAAAATGTTATCGGGTTTTCTTATTAGGAAATTCCTGGCAGTGGCCCAGGGTTTGGAATGCACCCGGTAAATGAGCAGGCTCGTCCCTCGTCAACCGCCATGGACCAACTCTGCGTAAACAGTATACCTCTGCCTACCTTTCCGTGTAATGTGTTATGTACATGGGGTAATTTGTTGTGTAGCTTGCACTTGTATGTCTCCGGAAGGACGCAGGTAGCGAGGAAGTCCGTCCATTCCCTCACCCAAGGGACTTATTCTCGCAATTTATTTTTCCCCGTGACGTCGGGGCTTACATTCTGAATAGTTTCGCCTGTCGCCGATCCCATTTGTATCGTGTGAAGCGTAAACTTTATTGCTTTAGTCAAAACAGAGTAGTCAGTCAACGAAATGTGAAAAGATTCTAAAGTTGTCTTTTCCTTTTGAGTCGTGCTGTTGCTTTTCTCCCACATCAACTGTGAAAGCTCCCTGCCTGGGGGATTTAAACTTCAATTTGTTTATTCTCTGTTCACATTTAAAGCAAAAAATCCAGCAGACAGATAAAGTGCAGATACTTTTATTTAAAAAATATCAGGTAACATACTTTTTAAGCATATTGTAGGTTAAATTCATTGCAATCGAAAAACTCGAATACAAAATTCTTTAACAGGAACAAATTAATTCAGCATATAAATTGACAGAGCCATTTAAAAGCGTTGTTGGATGAAACGAAAAAATGTACTGACATAAATAACAATAAATCTAATAAACCGCTAAGCCGGGCTCAGTATACAGCTGGGTGTAGGTAGCAGGCTCCACGTCGTGATGGACGACCCGCATTCGTTTCCCAGCACACAGATAAGCCTCAGGCGGGGTTTGCCCACCATCTGCTTGCTAGATTGCCTTTGTCAGTCCAGGCCCGTGAACATCGGGCGCATACGAATACACTAGAGGTAACTTATCTGTCTGACGCAAGTTAGTTCTAGTGAGTTTAAAGCCACTGGAACATAGTTGTGTTATTATCAAGTGAGACCGCACTGGAACAAAGGCGCCACCTGCCCGCGAACTGCTTTAAACTTCTCTAACTAATTCGAAATGCCGTATCGTGTCGAAGTTTTGACTTTGGGGTATCAAGTTTGTGTGATTACTGAGCTGGCAACTACCTGTTCCAGTCATTTTGATACAATGTTGTGTCTATTCTTACTTGTGTGAACGTCTGAAACATTCCCACAATTAAAGTTACTGTTTTCAGTTAAACATATTGTGTTGGTAGATATCGTAGAGAAAGCGAAAAATGTAGTTTTAATTTATAGCTGTAGACGAGATAGTCTGGTATCAGGAAGGCAGGTACATATTTCTTGCCGTGACAGTATTATATTGTTCGTGTGATCAGATAATTCGGAAGTGTTTGCTGGGCGACCGGCCGACCACTCGTAAATTTTACCTTTTATGAGCCATTATATTGGCGATAATTCCGGCGGGCGGAACGTTACATGAACATTTTGGACTGGAAAATATCCTATTTTATATCTAACAAACATTGTTATTTCTAAACTGCCCGAGAGTTTTCAAAACATCAGTGTTTATGGCCATATTAATTAGGTAATATCCGGTGGGATTTAGCTAAATGTTTCACACAAAAATTGTTTTTGAAAGATGGTATGTTGTTTTCCAACTTATTCTTACTTTGTAAAAATACTGCCGACAAAGAAGAACGGGAAACCGTTCGTATTCATGCAGTTTATTTAATCGAAATAACGACGGAACCCGACGCTGACCTATATTTCGATCAAAGAGCAGACCCCTGTCACTACTACTCGTATATTTACTTGAAAAATAGACAGCTATTAAAACCAGTTCTTAACAGCATGGGACTGAAAAATATTTCCTTGTTGCTGCTATTATTCTGAAGGAAAAGTGCGGCCAGTAAATTGCGGTCTTAAGAGCCGCCATCAACTACCTAGCTTTTGATGTTTGTCATTCGCAAACTTAACGGAGCAGAATCTATTAAAATGAGAAAAGGCCCTTTGGTGTATATTTGTTCATACAAATTGTAGGCGAGATCGATATCAACGGCCAGGATTAACAGTTTCGGGTCGCCATTAGATCAGAATTTAAGTCTGCTATTAACTGTATTGCGTACCTAAACTACAATGTTAAAATGTACATTAGAGTCACAATAGTTGGCAGCTACGCCATTAGGAGTCTAACAGCAAAATGGTATGGTAATGAGAAAACAGTCGCGGCGCCGACGATTACTCTAAGATCCGATAATGCCATCGTTTTTCTTCTATAATCCTGAAAAAGTGATGCAGCCCGGCATTACGAGAATGGCTACAAAAACGATTCCCTGACTAATATAAATAAAACCTTTCGGATTCCTGTTTTAAATCCAATTGTTAAAGCTTGGGAGAATTCGGTATTGGATAAATTTATTATCAGGCACAGACCAACCGTTTTTTATACACAATAATTCGAATAAAAATGTCTATTAATGTCTGTTTGAAATGTTTCGATTATTTGAAAAGCGGTCGAGACATATTCAAAATTATTTTGTAGCGATTATCAGGCAGGAGTTAACACGTTCCAAAATTATCATTTATCGTTTAAAAAATGCTGTACCTAATGTAGTTGTAAAAAAGTAGGAATTATTCTGTAAAAAACAGCACTAAACTAGGTCAGCAGACTCCAACCTTTTTGATCGTGGCCGGTCGAGAAACTAGGACCAAGTGAAAAAAATAGAACCGCGTAATTAAGTAAGCTACGGAATTCCACTCAATTCATTGATTAAGTCCATTTCTGTATACACGAGTATTAATGGGTGAAAGTTTCCTTTTTAACAATAAAACTGAAATTAGAAAACTAAAACTGTAAATTGAAGTGTTTATTTATGAGAAAGGTATAAAATATTTTGAATGGTTACATAATTGCTAGTTTTTTTTTTGTATAGATAGTGACGTCTATAGCTGATAATTATTACCTCATATTATTAATCTTTGGCTCATTTTTACCCGATTACGGCAAATTCAAAATAGGGTTATGATTTTAACAAGCTATGTTAAAATATTCACGTATAAATACATTCGAAATTATTCTACTGTGGAAAGTTTTCAGAGGAATGTAAAATAGGTTGTTGCCGTCGAAAACATTATCATCCACGAAACATTTTTACTTATAGTTCAATGTCCTATAAAAAATAAACATCGCAAATGTTTTCAATTGCTTTTCACAACAAATGAAACAGGAAAACCTTGACTAATTTTATGATCATTACTGACAGCCCCTTTCCACTTGCTTCTGCGAATTGGGCTCCTCGCTTTTCAGCCATTATTTTTTGTTTTGAGCGACCCTCTGTGTTTTTCCTTTTTTATTTAAGATAGCTTAGCAAACAGGCCGACGCCGACGCCGCGATGGCGGACACATGATGGACAGTGTTTGCTGCTCCAGGCCACCTGGAATACCAAGCCTATATAGATAAGTAAAAGTCGTACTCTCGATTGCCTGTTTTTTAGGCACCCTGTAGGTGCCTAAAATACAGGCAAACCAGGAAGGTGTGGTCTTTAAGAAGGCTATCACAAAATTGCGTTTTGACAATTCGAGCGCCCGATGCATCGCACGGATCGCACCGCTTGACTGTCACTAATGAGACACAATAAAATTTTAATTATTATCGAGCTGCATCAGTCTTTCAGACATTTGAGCTCTTAAGTAGCAATTTGGCAGTTGTAATTATGCATATTATGAGTTATATAATAAAGTTTTTGTTTTTAACCGGCTTCCAAAAAGGAGGAGGTTCTGTTTCTGTTATGTTCGACTTTATTTAAGTATGCAATTTTAATTTCCTATGAACCAACGTTTATTCTGGTATAAATTTTACGTAAAAATATGAATGTAGAAAGGAGAAATTTACAGTTAATTCTGAGCGTTTTTTATGACTGTTAATTGTTTTTTTTTTAGATATCCCATAAATATTTCAAAATTCTGAGGCTGCTATGAACTACAACACTTTTTAAAAGATCTTATTTAAAATTTTTCATTTCATTTGCTATATACAATAGTTCTACCCACGAGCTCAAAAAAGTGCCGTCGCGCATTTTTTGAAAAACTTGCTTCGGAATTTTGGCTTTTTATAAACAATTGAGAAAAAATGTTTGTGGCACACGGAGACTGCCGCGGTGAAGCTATTGCATAGCTGTTTTTATCAACTTATGCAATTATAATACCTACTGCATTTGTGATAATAATAATAAAATGTATGTATGTAGAGATTGTAGAGTACTCACTAATTTTCTTTCACTATTTTTTCGTGACTTTCTTCATTAATAATAGCTGCTCTTTCTTGTGTAATTAAATTTCTCGGCATTGTAAAATATTAACCCGAATACAAGAAATAGCAATGGTGACATTGACAGGAACTGTTATTCACATTTATAGTTTTTAAAACTTGTCACAACGTAATGGGAACATCAAACTAATAAAAAGGTTTTAATTGAACTATTAATAGTCAAGGATCATTCGTCTAAGTAAATTTGAACTTTGTTGTCAAACAGTTAAACATAATTTTCAATACAACACTCTCGATAGATCATTCGTCTAAGTAAATTTGAACTTTGTTGTCAAGCAGTTAAACATAATTTTCAATACAAAACACTCTCCTTAGGTTTAGGTATTTTCGTTACGGAATTTCTGGATTAGGTCTCCACGCTCAAGGCCCGCGATAGAAGCTATGCAATAGCTTAAAAATTGCAAAAAGCGGGGCTGCTATGTACTATACTAATAACTATTCTCCAGAACTCAATAAGTCATAGTTATACAAGTCTTTCAGTTACTCAGAACAAGAACGCCAAAGTTGCCCATTAAACACAAAAATCACCGTCGAAATGTAATAGGGCTTTTAAGGGTTTCGTACCTACAGATTTTCAAACCGAACAACTGGGTATATCTCTATGGGAACAACTTAGGTAATCGGGAAAAACTAATCACGCATCCTATACATTTGCGTCAAGAAGGTATTGAAGTTTTCTATGGGACAGTCAATATTTTTTTTGGCGATTACGATGTTGGTCCCATAAAGAAAGTTGTTCAGTTTGATGGTCTGTACCACACCCTTTCCGGTACACCTGTATACTTTTAAAACTGGAACACAACAATTTGATTTAGCTTCTTTGATCTCCCTCCCCACTCATTATGTCAGGTATAATTTTATTTCGCTATACTATATTAATCTTGGCTTTCCTCTTATCGTTCATCTCCTGACCTCCTACCTGTATATACAATGTCGTCCATGCGCATGTGACCGCCCGTAATTTTCTGAATATTCATGAAAAAATATCGAAAATAAACTTCAAAATTCTATCTATATCTATCTATAACATTTTTCACTAGTTTTTTAAAAATAAATACACAATTTTTTACCGAAAAAATGACTTCGATTCCGTTTTTTCTTTCGTAGTCGATAATTTTTTGTAAAAATTTTAATTAACCTGTTAAAATAACTCATAAGCTTTTGGAAATAATAAACTGAATCCAAATCGACTCATAAACTTCGGAGATGTGTCAAAAAACAGAAAGCAAATCTTTAAAAAATAAAAAATTTAATAACATTTAAATTGTTATAGATAGACCCCCCCTTTTGAAGTTTATTTTCGATATTTTTTCATGAATATTCAGAAAATTACGGGCGGTCACATGCGCATGGGCGACATTGTGTATTGAACGGCCTAGGTACCACTATATTATTTCTACTGCTACGGTACTATTTCACCATTATCACCACCCTGCACCCTAATTACGTAATACACGATCAATCACAATCTCAAACATTTTGAAACAGATTTCAAACCCATTGCTTCATAAGTTCGAAAAAAAAATCTGCGCAAGTTGCACTGTCAAAATGAATCAGAATCTTAATCGTTTACGAAGATGTGTCACGCAATTAGATAGCTGTTCTTATATCAACTAACAGCAATCTAAACACTGATAAACAGTTAAGCTTAAACCAATTTTCGACCACAACTCGACCATAATTTATGCAGATGTCTGTATATACAATAATGGCACATATGTTCACGTCGTAATCAAGGCATATTAGCATAAAGTGGAATTGACAAAGGCCTTCTAACTAGTCTCATCAGCTAGTATATCTCATTTGTACATCAATAATGAACTTGCTATTACGTTTGTTTGAAGTTGGCTTATCAAATAGGGCCTCATTATATGCTATGGGACATAAAGTGGTTTATTAGTGTTGTCTTTAGGGTTTAAGGGCTATGTGGCATTGATGGATATGTCTGTTGGTTATGTAGACCGTAAATAGAGGCCGTTTTGTTGATGCTGCCAGTGTTATCTACCGTTGTATGGAGAATATGTTAAGCTCGCCATATGCCGTGTCCTTTGTGCGATTTTGATAGTATAGTGAGCGAAGTAAGGACTCTGTATCTGCAGGATTTTTAGTCAAGTTTCAGTGTGGAGACTAGCCGGGACAAAGTTATCTTTAAGCACACTCTCACTAGCCTTTACCACAACATAAAACACAAACTATTCTCTGTTTCATACTATTAGTATGGTAAATAGTTTAGTCGGGCACAACTCCATTCGTTTTCGCAAAAATTGAGCCAGTTCCATCCCCTTTATTTGGTTCAGCGCTCTGAGCACTCTCACGTCCCCTACGGCTCGACTATGTAGTGGTTAAAGAGATTTCCAGTTAGTTAAACTCCCCAGTTTTCGTACACAAATCAATCTTTAAACCAAAAACAAAAGAAGAAGTCTGGTGGATTACAAAACAAAGGTTTTACGTTCATAAAGGTTCTGTTATAACCAGTTCGTAATAATGAATTAACAATGTAATTTGTCCATAGAATGAACCCGGGGTGGACCGCTGTGGTCTACCTAATGACCGGCGCAAGCGTTACGCTTCAATGTACTGCCACAAACCAATTTATATTTTGTCCATAAAATAAATGAATTCAGCGTTCGAGTTTATATACTTTACCTAATTAAACAATGTAATGAATTTACATTTATACACATTATCTGGGCGACCTGGTTCACTTTTATTACTTTCGCTCTGTGACTCCGCTCTTGTGGCCTTCAAGATGTGCTAAAATGTTTTTAACCAAAATGTTTCTAAAAAAAGAGGAGGTATCAATTCAGATGTTTTTTTATTTATATTTATGTATATTTACAAAATTATTGTTTTGTTTGAAAGGTCTCTCGAGGTGGTCCCATATAATTTTATTAACTTTGCTTGGGTACTTTTTGAGTTAGCTTCAATAATACATATTTTCTAGTCTATATGGATGATGTTATAATAACTTCCTGTCACTGTTATTTACATCGCAGGGAGTGCTATTTGAACTTCTGTGGGGTAAGTACTAACAGAAAAGAGAAAAATAAAAACTTTATTACAAAAAAAACAATCGACTTCCAAATAAAAACATTACAAATGATAAATAATTTTATTTCGGAAGTCGGTGTTTTAGATATCTTTTGCAATATTTTTAACACGGTGGCGTTTATGTGAATTTCAAACGATGATGCGACTGCATGTCTTTGTAGAACCCAATAAATATGTTCGAACTGCATCAAAAGTTGTTGGTCTACAATTTTCAGAATTATGAAATTCTGAAAATTGTAGACCAACAACTTTTACTCAACAACAACTCAACTCAACTCTTTTTTTTCAACTTTGTAGTAAAACAAGGTTATTTTGATCATGAGATCAAAATAACCTTGTTTTACTACAAAGTTCGTAATAGCCCTAACAACACTTTTGTCTTGTTAGTCCCTTAAAGTAGAAGACAGAAAACTTGTTAGTACTCATCCTTGTTTTTGGTACATTTGAGCTAGTACTCGTATTTTTAGAAACAAAGGCTGTCTTTATTTAATTACAAAAAAAGAAAGAAAAAAAAGAAAGAAGAAAGAAAAATGGTTTATTCTGTACAAACTAAACGCACATTACAAAAGATAAAACATTTAGTATTCCTTGACAGATTAGCTAAAAGCGTCGTATTCATTATACAAATAAATTAAAAGTTTGACAAATTTTGTCTATTACTTACAGACCTGGATCTAGATTTTTTTCGAGGCGGGGCAAAACTTGCCGCCAGCCCCCTGATCCGGTTTTTTTTAAGTGCACTAGTACGTGTTGGACATTTATTTTAATTAGGCAAGGCGCCAACTGTTCATCACACGGTAAATGTTCATTTTAAGACCTTCTCTATCGGAAGCTCTACTGAGGTCGTAGAGCATTGTACTGAGGTCCTCCGATATAGTTAGCTGAAACAATCTCAGCCATAACTACTATATCGTCGCCAAACCGAAGCTAAGTGACATAGTTGTCATTGAAGTTGATGCCTACCCCTTTCCAGTCCGGAACCTTGAAGACATCCTCCAATGCAGCGGTTAAAAGTTTAGGAGGGATAACGTCTCTCTGTCTCACCTCACCTCGCTGCAAGAAGGTTTTGAGGTCTGGTCTTGGAGTCGGACCGACATAGTAGTAGTGTTTTCATAATATATAGACATTGCAGTACTTCGATTTATCTATTGTGAATCTGTCACCGTTGAAGTAAACCCAAGTTTTGATCGAATTATTTCTCGTAATCCACAAACGCTAAACAGAGAGGTAGGTTTGCTCTTTGGTTTTCACAACTAGCTTTTGGTACAACCTGCCGCAGCTTATTTGGGGGCTGGAAATCGTCAAACATGTGCGCGAGACGGTTCGTGATGACTCTTGAAAACAGCTTGTAGATATGGGTCAGAGGTGAGATGGGCTTATAATTCTTAAGCAGGGCATTGTCACCCTTTTTAAAGAAGAGTATCACCACACCTCTGTCCGTCTGTGTCTGCCTGGGGCGTTTTACCCTCGTGTATCACGTCAAACACATTCTGGGGGGCTTAAGAATGGATTTTCCACTGGCCTACCTGCTATTGTATAATAAAAACATTTCCCTCAATCTTTTTCTCGTTATTTATTTAATACTTATCATACCTTATTATTACACCTTGTTAGGTATGTATAATAAGGCATGATAAGCGAGCGGTTTCAATGCTCATGTCCATTTTTACCATGGGCAATAAGGGGTTTATTTATAAATGCTGCTTAAAGTTTAGTAATGATTATAATAGCGACTGTTTAACCATACATTTTAGACGTTTGAACGTCACTTAACTTTAAGCAACGTTTATAAATTATCCCCTAAATGTTTGTGTCTTTAACGAATGTCCAAAATATTGTTTGCAAAGATTTTTGGTGCTTTCAAAATCGAATAGCAGCCAGGGGGTTAATTGTAGACTTTCGTTGTAATAGTAAAAAAAATTCACCATGTTATTTCCCGCATCATAAAAACAGCATCGTTTTTTCTGGCCGGTGCTTAAATTTTTGGGTACGAAATGAATGATGTCCTTTAATAAAAATTATGAGATTAACATAAGTAATCCATATATGGAACGGTCACATGGTCACATAAATAAAATAAAAATCAAACAGTAACATTTCATGAAATTACCATAGTTTCTGAATTTCAGTTACAAAACAATTTTGTTTCTCACTTTGTTTAAGTGCGATTTTATTATTTAGGTCTGCATCAGTTGATCCCCAATAAAAAAGTTTTTTTACAGTAAAATGAACCCATTTTGGTTATCATTGACAGCCTGTGAAAACAAGACATTACCAACATTAAAGTGTCTACTAAGTGCAAAATGAGTCATCTTAATTCCACCAGAACTATAATATCTAAGTAAACATTTGTTGAAGATGACGTACCTAAGGCTTTTAGCTGCTATTAAATGTAAGATAAGGTCACACCTCCTATGTTATGGAGTGTAATACAAATATTTAATGGGTTTCTTATTGCCATATATGTTACGAGTTTTGTTGTCCACAACAATGGGGAATTTCCGGATTTGAAAATGAAAATGTCGTGCATTACCATTTAGGTTTTCTTCTAATATTGACCGAATTTTCCGAGGGTTTTTTCCAAGATGTCATTATTTACTCTAGATGTATTAAGACAAGAAAATAAGCTTTATGCAGAGAACATTTAGGGAAACTAAATTAAGGGAAATTAGATTGACCGTAAGTAGGAAGCCAACTTTGTTTTTAGGGTTCCGTACCCGAAGGGTGACAAACGGAACCCTATTCATAAGCCTCCGCTGTCCGTCTGTCTGTCAGCGAGCTCTATCTCATGTACCGTAATAGGTAGGCAGTTGAAAATTTCACAGATTGAGCATTTCTATTGCCGCAAGAGCAACAAATATTAAAATTAAAAATTAAAGGGGGGTCGCCATACAATAAAATTAAATTTTGAAAAAAAAATAATCTGATCCTGGCATGTGGGGTATCATTTTTTAGAGCTCATCGAGTAGAGAATAAATATAATTTTTATTTGTTTTTATCTTCAAAAATGATGAATTAGGGGGCCGTAGAAGTTGTATGTTTTAGACCATTTTTGTACGAGCTCTATCTCAACAACTAAACAAATTAGGAATTTGAAACTTGTGTGTATCATGTAACATATACTATTTATAATCAACAAATACTAAAAACGCCGATTCATAACGTATTTTATATAATATGGTCGATATTCTGCAACTTAAAAAAATAATTTTGTATTTCATGCTAATATTATGCGATATAAATTCCACAGATAACTATTTCATAGTCGGAGTAATGACATGGAATTAGTAAGTACCTACTATCATGGCAGCATATACTATTTCGATCATTTAAATTTCGATGACCCAAAAAGGTCTACAAAATAAACTTTCGTCACAAGATTTTAAAACCGGCCAGTATTTTTTGAGTTTAAGAACTTTATCGACTTTTTTCAAAGTATCCCTAGACGGTGTTGATGTGTGTACCTCATGTTAAAACTACACTCCAATAAATAATATATTCAGTAACATTGAAATGAATGCTGGCACATACAGTGTACTATTCAGTTACTTTAAACCGTTGTGGATACAATTTCATATTGAGAAAAATGATTGGTGTAAAAATATTCGGCCACGGCGGCCAATCTCAACAGAGACTGGCCTTCGGCGCGGGAGATATTATAGTGCACAAGTGTGTGCGCAGACACGAGTGCACTCTCTCTTCCCTCACTCTCATAGTCCGATGGGATGTGTAAAAATAATAAGTAAGAAATAATAGATTTCTGTATGACTATCAAAAATAACGTAAATAAATACCTGTATTGACCCGTGCGTTTGCACTGGCGAAACATCGCGACAAAACATGTTGAAATCTCTAGTTCCTGTCAAACATTGTATGAAAAATTGACAGAAAATAGAGATTCCAACATGTTTTGTTGTGAATATTTCGCCAGTGCAAACGCACAGTTATAATTTAATTTGGCATACTACTTACATTCTATTTTGTACAATATAGTCTGATGTAGCAAGAGAATCAAAGAGTTCTAACAAAAATAACTAGGTGCTTATCTCAGTACGTAAATTATAAAATGTACTTTAATTATCCTAAGACCTATATTTTAGTACCTTCTAAGAACGACATAAAATATTTTAATGATTGCTATAAACGCCGTGGGTAATTCGCGAAGTATCCGGTCAAGTGGGACAGTCGCTCACGCAATTAATGCCCCATTTTGTAGAGTGCTTCAGGCAATTGAGGGCCTCAATAATTAAATTATGTCCTTTAATCTATGAATAATTTTATATTCGGATTTGATTATGAATTTTGCATAAAACTGATGGTTTATAATTTATGGTGAATTGAGGTGAGAATCTATAGGAGGGAACTGGGGTAGACTTAAATGGAAAGGACAGCGAACTTGTGTATTCGTGATGACGCCACTATGAATAGAGTATTATTTTCTTTTTAAGATTACAACGAATAAGAATATTATTTCACGTTATACTCTGCACACTTAGCGTAGACCGAAAAAGTGTAACATTAAGGCCGTCACGTTTTATTACGCAACAAAAGTGTCTTCAAAGGTTAAATTTTTTCGGTCTAGCTCATATTCGCCAAGTGTGCAATTTAGTGAAACTAATATTATACTGATTTTCAGGTCGGCGGTACGTTACCTAAACGACATAACATTTTTGTGAAAGTTCAAGATGTGTGACCAAGTTTAAATTCCTGAAAGTAAGCGATAGCACGTTTCTACGCGTTACGACTTAAGATAAACCATTAAATTCTTGAAACTGATAAAATACAACGTTCCTGTTATCAGGATACATTTGATTATCACTGAGATTTGGAGAATATCTCGGTCATCTTCCAAAATAGGCTTTTTTCATTATAAATAAAACTACAAGTGACTTCACTTTCGTTTTTAAGTGAGTTTTCTTCTGATTCGCATGAATTGGCATCATAGCCCTGAAACCCCTTATCTTTAACATTAGTACGTGCGAGCAGCAGAAAGATAAAAGAAATTACGAGAAGAAGGGATGAACATAAAGATTATGTAAGAAAGGACAGAAGGAAAACTCCTTACAACATTCGAAGATAATTTGTGATAAAAGTATGTTTTTTTGTATAAAAACGCGTGAGTAGGTCGGTAGCAGGACACCTGCGGAACGTTCGGCACCGACACTTCAGCGACGAAATTATCGGTTGGCATGACACACTAAACGCGCCGAACGGTTCGGCGGCGTTTACTTCAGCGCGTTACGCGATGTAACTTTCGGCTGTTGTGTCATAGGTAACTTGAAAAACACTACGAGCGTATTCAACCGAACCTTCAGCGCCGTACTTTTGGCAGGTTTGTTGGGACCCTAAGGTCCGTCGTTTAAATACTAGTACTGTGCTGGGACCTGTGTCATTCTGGATACTCATTTGTGATTTGTGTTTATAACACGTTACTTTTGTGTAGCGTCGTTGTCGTGAACAACTGCACGATCTATATTATTAAGCAACAGATGGATCCCACTTAGTTTTGTGACTAGCGAAAAGAAGACATGTATTTAGACACGAAAATCGGTGACTCCTTTCATATGGGCGCTGATAATTGGAACGAAGTTCCTTATCGTGCATTATACTCTGCACGCTTAGCGTATGAGAGTTAGACCGAAAAAAGTATAACATTTTGAACATCACGACACTTTTGTAACGTAACAAAATTGTCGTCAAATGTTACTCATTTTTTGGTCTACCTCTCATTCGCCAAAGTGTGCAAAAGTGAAAGCAACTTCGTTCCAACCAGCTATCTAATTGCGTAACACATTTTAGGTAAATTTTTAAGACTAATCTGTTTCATTTGACAGTTCGACAACATTCATAGCATTATTTACGTTGTTGAGCAAAATTTTTTTTCGAACTTATGAAGAAATGAATTAGCCAATCTCTTTCAAAACGATTGAGATTGTGATTGATAGTGTATTACGCAATTAGGGTGCAGGTGGCCCACAAGAACTCTCGACTGTTGCTTTTATTTCCTGATAAGTTTATTTGAAAATCCAGAGGAATATGTAATTAAATTTGATTGACGAAACTTAATTCTACGTCTGCTGCACCCTAAGTAGAGACCACAGCAATGGACCTAGCTGGTTGGTTTTTGCCACCAGTTATGATGGCAACACGGAAAAAGATGAAGTGGAAATTCAGGGCTGATTTAATCCATTATAAAATACAATAGACGACGTATATTTAGTAACTTAATCTGCTTAACTGTTCTTAAATAATCATAAAGAACCCTGTAAGAAATCGACACGTGTTACACCTCTCAATGAGGCATCCTCAGGATGACGATTGATTGATTGATTTTCTTTGCGTTCGGCTCTTGTTGTGGCAACACATCGTGTCCGAGTTCGCAACAAGTCAATCGTCATCCTGAGGATACCTCGTTGAGAGGTGCAACACGTGTCGATTTCTTACGGGGTTCTTTATGACTCCTTAAGAACTGTTAAGTGGATTAAGTTACTAAATATAAGTAGTCTTTTGTATTTCCTCCATTTTGTTTATGAACCTTCTGTATTTGTTTGTGCAGTAAGGTTCACAATGTTGGGAAGTCTCGTCATAAATTTGGCGGCACGGACAGGCGGTTTCCTTCCGTCGACGCATGCGCCCTGCACTCGGGAACCACAACTTTTTATTTTAGACTTCCGTGAACCCGCACACGCTTCAGTTTTGGTCTAACAAATGAATATTCTAGTTTTATCCATGGCAGTTTCATCCTGTGACCTAAAATGGAAGAACGATGTGCTAGTTAACCCGTGTTTATTAGTTCGTGAAAGTTTTATAAGGTCAGCCTTGATGAGCTTATAGTTATACTTTTCAAGTACCTACCTACCTATCTACAGGAAAATTTAGTTTCTTGGAAATTTCCCAGTTTATTGAGTCAATTTGGTGAAGAGGAAAGTAAAATACACTAATGTTTAAATCAGAGTACAAACCGGTTGAACCGTCTTTGCTACAATGCCAATGAAAATTAATAGGTAGGTAGTGTAAGTACCAAAGATTGAATTGAATTTACTAAGTTTTGTAGACGTAGTACGAACGATCATGATTCAGGCTCATGTACATAATATGTGGTCATGAATCACTGTGCCACTAAACGGTTACCAAGTTACGGTGGGGTAGATATTTACCTACCTACGGATTTTTTTTAAAACTGAGAACGGAAATGTTATTAGCATTGCCGGAAGCTTTTAAAGTGCAACATCAACTGTTAATAACGGAATTCTCTTTTGTTTTGAACAACCATTTACTAGTGACTGACCGAAGCTTCGTTTTCGGCTATAAACCAGCCGAAGCTTCGCCGAAAATTAAAAGTTCGTGAATTGTCGCGAATTATATAGAAATAGACGAAATTTTGTATCTTAGTGGAATTATCGTGTTTTATTTCTTTTTTATTTAAAGCCAAAGCTTAAGCTCTTCCTTGCTCTTCTTTCTTTTCCTTGCTCTTTCTCTCCCGAGATAAAAAAAACAAACAAGATTTCAGTGTAAATATTACTTTCATGAGAGTCAACGGAGCTTGACGGTTTGGGACGTAAGTGACTCTCATGAGAGTCATCGGGACTTTATCGGATGTCTAAATCATTTTCGTTTTCAGCTTCGTTTTCGGACGGAAATAGACTAAAGCCGAAGCTTCTTTTTCGTTCGTTTTGGCTAAATCCATGTTTGCTCGGACACTACCTTTTATTCACTGTTGAATTCACTGTTTTCGTGGAAAATGCTGTTTACCTACTGGTACACAGTATTTTCCAGTCCATTAGTCAGTAAAGTTTGATGATAACTCAGTTTCAAATAAAATTAAATGGTTTTAAGAATGCTGTATACATTTATTTAGTTACTGCGAGGCGATATTTTACCTGATAACATATTTTTTTAAATTCTATAAGTAATACTAGGATTAGATCGTGGAAAATGTTTTCCAATAAAGTAAGTATCTATTTGTGCCAGTTTACAGAATTTACTGCAGGAAAACGTTATGAAAGAAAAATCTAGCTTTGATACGAAGTTCTTGGGATTATTTCTACTAATGCCCGATTCTTATAATTTATCGAAGGTTTTTCGCATTCGAGGACTCGATACATTTTATTGGAAATAAATCGTTGTTACTTTTCATTGATGTGTGGCTTAAAAGATTTTTATTTATTTATAGGGAGTTTTATGTGAATTGTCAATTGTCTTCACACAATACCATTGGCAAACGATGATTTGATTCCTGGCTGAAAAAATGATGATGATGAATACGTTATACGAGTATACGGTTCTTTAATTGATGATTGATTTATGAACTGGTTGCAAAATAGGTAGGTACCTATGAGTAAATGACATCCCATCAAAAACATTATATGTAAAAAAAGTCTCGAGGATTACAAAGTTACTTATGTACTCTTTTTTTTTGTGTAGGAAATCATTAAATGACTTCTCCCGCTCTGGGCGGAGCGGAAGGGCGTGTCAGACTCTCACCTTGTTCCTTACCTTTCCAGGATTGTGTGTCTGCTAGAAATACTTTAGAATTTTGACGGTCGGTGAGTGCGTATGTCGGTGACAAAATTAAGGAACTTTGACCTGCAATCGTTCTTAAACTACAAGTTCAAATTGAATGTAATTTGGGAATATAATTTATCTAGTTATACTAAGTCCTCTTGGTCACTGAACATTCGGGCTTATAGCTTTATCCACAACGAAGTTACAGGGTGGCAAAAATATCCTGATAGGCTTCAAGAAAAGATGGTACGGCTGTGCTTTTGTATTGGTTTTGCTCGATTAGCGAGTGCACTGCCGTGCCACGGATGTATTTCTGCAAGTACGTATATAAACACGTCAATAATATTTTTTTAACTAAGTAAATTAGGTACAACAAGATCACAGTCTCTTTTAAAGTCCGGACGTTATAGCACTTTTTTAAGCACGAATGTGTCAGTAATCGGGAAACGCAGAAATTAAGGAACTCAATATATGTAGGTAGTAGATCAATAACTGCCACTTAACTTAATCAGCCTATAATGTTCCCACTGCTGGACATAGGCCTCCTCTCGGTGAGAGAGAGTGGGCTATAATCCTCCACGCGAGTCCAGTGCGGGTTGTAGATGTCACATGTCTTAGAATTATTGGTTTTAAGACATTGGCATTGACATTGGGGTTTATTGGTATATTGGTTCTAGGACAAGGGTTCGAACTCGTCTGGGTTCGAACCTACGACCATTCGTAAGTCGCGGCCGTTACCACTTGGCCACCACTGCTGTCTAACTGCCACTACTTACGGGTGTCTTCAATTCCTCGGTAGCAACTAGCCACTTAATATGTAATGTTACAGAAACTGCTTCGTTGCAGTCAGCAGTTTGCATGCACAGGAAACGTCCATTAAAAGTTCCGATTGACTTGAACTTTGGCACTAGAGTTGGGATTAGTTCCGCGAACTAAATCATTTATCTTTCAAAAGTGTGTTCTTGTACGTTCTTAGCAGTTGCAGTTGCTACGTGCTCGCGTTCCGGAACTGTTTCTAGTACTTATATAGTATTGGTTTTTACGTAACAGTATGCTGTTGTGTCGAAAATTATCAATTTACTAGCTGTACATGTTACAATCTATTATTCTCAGCACACTAAAGGCCGCGTTGTTTGAAGTATTGTAGTAATTGTATTGTGCAAGCCAAAAGTGGTTAGGCGCATTTTAAGTTTTGGTGTTCTGGCTTTTTTCATTGCGGTATTCCGCAATGATGTAAAACAATATTCCACAGAATAAACAAAATGTTGAAAATACCAGTAAGTAATATGGCACCGAGCTGCTGTTCCATGACTTTTTCCTCCAACACTCATATGATACTCGCGTAACATTTTCATAAAACATTTTATGCAGTAGGTACTCGAGTATTTAATATTTTGGTTCCGATTTTGTATCGAGAATTCATTTTTTCTGCGATCGTTCATTGAATTGTATAATACCAGAGCGTATTACTTTTATGTATACTCGTTTGTTTTTGCCCTAACAGTTTACGCTTTTATTAAAAGTTTGCTTTTTCGTATCTGCACGATTTTATACAAAATAGGTATCATCCTCTACTTCGACCACTTAGCAACATTGTTGTAAGAGTTCCACTAAGAGCTTATTACAGACACAAGACTTTCAACTTTGTCTATAAGGTCGACAACACAACAAAGGGGTGATCCTCTGGGTATTATGAGCCTAGTGGTCGAAAAACGAAAAAGTTTTCACAAAAAGAGTTGAAATATTCATCTTCTTTGTCGGTCCCATGTAAAGCTGCAATTATTTATTCAAATAGCTTGTCTAATTTTCCTATTCAAGTACAGTCACGAAAATTAATTGCATATCAAATTGACACAACGGCAAATTGCTGTGTTAAAACCATTTCATACAAATTATAAAGAATGACAGTTCTGATTCGAATACACGGGCAATTTAAGTTGGTAATTAGATATTTTGATAATAGGTAATTAATGTTCCTGACTTTACCTACAAGCATCAAGTATTCAGAAGCCACTTCATATTCATTTATCGCAGTTGTTTTCACCCGACTGCCGCGAATCCGAAGAGGAGAGTGTTTGACCAGTATGTGTAAAGGTCTTTATTGTTAAATTTAAGAAGATGAAGATGTCTCTGACTGAATGAGATTGTTTATAGTATTAGGAGGGATTGGATACAGAAATAGGTCATTTTGTTTCCATCTTTTTTCGTTTTTTTATGTTTTCTTTTCCTGTGTTTTTTCTTTGTAACAGAAGGCGCTTGGTGATTTAACCGCCAGTTTACTGCCGTCAGTATTCATTACTCCAAGAGGCTTATATGTTGTTTAAGCTCTTTTATTACAAATTGTCCTGAATAATATAGCCTTAATACGCGTACAATTTCCTTTCTGCGAGGAAGGTATTAAACTTGTGTTTGTATGAAATGGTTCTAATATATGTTTCCTACAGATGTCATTACTGATTCATGTTGTATACGTTTGTTTAGTCTGTGTTATTGTAGTTTGAATTTAACGAAGAATCGTGTTCTTCTTGGGTATAAGATGTGGGTGGCAAGGAATCGTTTTGTGTTGAGTAAATACATTGTATAATCCTTTCTACGATTACACAACGACCCCAATGTCTTAAAGGTCGTAAGTCCTTCTGACGCTCTACGCAGGCCATCCAGAATAAACCAACTAATGAGAGAAGCATATTCTGGGAAGAGAAGCATCCACCACCTCCCGTTAGACCATAGGAGCATTTGTCTCCCGGGCGTGATCTGAGTCATGATCGAGTAGACCCCTGCTAATACAATTTGTCGAAATGGGGGATCGCTGAACCACCCAACACCCAGTGCGTTCTTCTGATGATCATGCCCCACTTGCTGGAGTGTCCTAAGTGCCCGTTCACCAGCACCTCGGATGACCGAATGAATGTCACTGATGCCGCAATCAACGTGGCCACCTACTGGGCGCATGCAATATAAAATAATAATAATAAAAAACAAAGAAGAAGAGTACCATCGACACAACAATTAGAATAATTGTATAATAGGGAGTATTTCTCCTATTATACAATTATTCTACTTGTTCTTAGTTCTTATACGCGGGTCTAAATTATATGCAACCTACAGTTTTTATTTCACGTCAGATAAGTTCACGGAATATGCCTGTAATTGAAACGACGGAAACAGCATTCTTGATAAATTTGAACTAACTGACAGTTCCGCGAATCTTTCTGATCGAATAATGATCATTCATCAGTGACTTTCCACTTAAAATTTTCAGGCCACAGAGATAGCGTTCATATCGTTCGTTCGTTCATTTGTTCGTGTTTTTTTTTTGGGATGTAATGCCAATAAAGGCATTTTTATTTTTCTTTGAAAGAAAGAAAAATAAAAATGCCTTTATTGGCATTACATCCCAAAAAAAAAACACGAACAAATGAACGAACGAAATATGGGAAAAACCATTTTAAAAAAACACTTCGTTACGGTGTTTCCTTCACCCCAAACCACGCAAGGTTTGCGAGGTGGAATAGGATAATCATGACTTGGTGTCACTGGGTCACAGGTAGGGTAGATGCCCCTGACATAATCCCTTACTTCGCCCTTACGTTCCCCTTGGGAGACATCGGGTAGCCTGTGTTGTGGCCGGAAACCACTGGGCTAAAAACTTGAGGCATTTTTTATGTATTGACTGAATAATTAAAGTAGCGTTGTTTACTTATAGAATGGCAATTCAATGGGTTTATTACGTGGTGACTAATTTGTTTTTTACGAGTATTAGTTGCTGTTTGTAACGTAATTTGTCTACAAACTTTTAACTCCCCTTTGTCTATAAAGAGTAGAAGGTGCATGTTAGATTTTAAGTTTGTAAGTTTGACAATATTTTGAGAGATTGTTTTATGAGTGCCTCGTTGTTCTAGTGGTCGAACATGAGATCCTGGGTTCGATTCCTAGGTCGGGCAAAGTGTCATTGGGTTTTCTATCTGGAATTTCTCAGTAGCGGCCTGGAGTTTGGATTTGTGGGACTTAAAACAACTGGCGAGACGTGGGTGTACTATAGGTACATCTCTGTCGAACCTTTCGGGGAAAAAAGGCGTGATGTAATGTTGTTGTTTTATGAGTTATAGGATGACAGTCGATCTAAACACGTGCACCAGCCTACCTCATGGTAGGTATGGTGGAAAATACTTTTTCACTCCTCTTGCTCAAAAAATCCGTCATTGTAGCGTACCAGAGCGGAGATAAAATAGCATTTCATCCTCTAGGGGCTAAAGTATTTTTTTTTTTTTTTGTCTATTTCCAACGAGCCTACCAAAAAACGAAAAAGTCTTTGTTCTTATTTATCTTAATATATATAAATCTCGTGTCACAATGTTTGTCCTCAATGGACTCCTAAACCACTTAACCGATTATAATAAAATTCGCACACCATGTGCAGTTCGATCCAACTTGAGAGATAGGATAGTTTAAATCTCAATTTATAGCCGCAATTTTAATTTATTGCTAATTAGGGCTACTCATGCGAAGCTGGGACGGGCAGCTAGTAATTTTATATAAAAAGAATCCCTATTTCCTTGATCCACGCGTGAACGGCTGGACCAATTTCGCTAATTCTTTTTTTGTTGTGTTTGTTATAGTAAGGAGAAAGTTCTTAGGATAGGTAGGATAGGTAGGTAAGAGAGGTAAGATAGGTAAGATAGGTAAGATAGGTAAGATAGGTAAGATAGGTAAGATAGGTAAGATAGGTAAGATAGGTAAGATAGGTAAGATAGGTAAGATAGGTAAGATAGGTAAGATAGGTAAGATAGGTAAGATAGGTAAGATAGGTAAGATAGGTAAGATAGGTAAGATAGGTAAGATAGGTAAGATAGGTAAGATAGGTAAGATAGGTAAGATAGGTAAGATAGGTAAGATAGGTAAGATAGGTAAGATAGGTAAGATAGGTAAGGTAGGTAAGATAGGTAAGATAGGTAAGATAGGTTAGATAGGTAAGATAGGTAAGATAGGTAAGATAGGTAAGATAGGTAAGATAGGTAAGATAGGTAAAGTGGGTAGGTAGGTATGTATGTATGTAGGTAGGTAGGTAGGTATTTATGTAAGTAGGTGTAGGTAGGTAGGTAGTAGGTAGGTGCGTCGTAGATAAGTACTTAGTTCTACCCGTGCGAAGCCGGGGCGGGCAGCTAGTGTAGAATAATCATGAATAAGGACTCGACTTAATATTACTGTTTAACAAAAAAAAGAACTTTTTTTTTTTAAAGCGGTATTTTCTTCCGTAGAATGCGTGCATGGCGTTGCGGCTACAGAGGAAATAAAAAAAAGACTGGTGCGATATATTTCTAATTTTTCTCCAATAAATTGCATTGGTGACCGTAATATAATTTACAACAGTGAAAATGTCATCATCTAGTGAGAATGGAGACCCTAATTTGCAGATGGCAGAGAAAGGAAAAGGAATAATTTTTAATAAATAATTAATATTCTATTTACTATTTTATTTTCTCGCAATCGTAGTAAAAAGTAGAGTGTAACACACGGCGCTAAAGCTCCTTGTATAACAATCTACTATTATTTCAACTTTAAATAGTAACCCTTTGTGCTGTAACGAGAGAAAGAAAATAATTATAACCTGACACTTTCAAAGGAAAGCCAGTGCATAAATTGAAAAAGAAATAAAAAATCCCATTCAAATGTGTATTATAGATACACAATTCAAGGAATAAAACTGAAATAAAATTGGTTATTGAACAAATAAAAGTCGAGATAATTTTACAAAATTTTGTAGCCAAACAATATAATTCCGGAAATATAATAATTTTGCGGGAACGTAATTGCACCGCGCGGGGTTCTTTTCACCTTTCCGCAACACTGCCTCGCTTAAGTACTCTATAAATTTAATGCACAACTTTAAAATTGTTGCTTTTCGCTCAATAAGGCTTCCTGCAGCCATAAAATATTTTGAACTTGCATATTCCACGTTGCTCTTCACAAAATTGATATGTAAATAACTGTAAAAGTCACAAAAGAACGAGGTCTGTTCACAAAAACTTGGGAAGTACTTAAATAATCTGGTGCATTAGCAAGTTACATGGAAGTGACGTTCTCTCATCATGAACGGATGTTAGGAGTTTAACTTATAAAGGTAAATATCTAATCAACCGAGCTCTGTTCGGGTGAAAATATAAACATATCGTCCAGGTACACCAAGGTTTTATCAGATTTCCGAGGCTGTGAAAATAAAGAAAATGATTTTTCCCAGATATGAGACCTAGCCAGATCGACATTTCACCCCCGTAAACCCCTAAGTTGCAACTTTCATCGTAATCGTTGGAGCCGTTTCCGAGATTCAGATTATATATAAACATATATACAAGAATTGCTCGTTTAAAGGTATTAGATAAAAGAACAGTCGTTTATTTGGTATTTTTAGGGTTCCGTCAAAAGAAAATAACGGAATCCTTATAAGATCACTCGTGTGTCTGTGTGGCTGGCTGGCTGGGTGTCTGTTTGTCCGTCTGTCACAGCCAATTTTCTTCGAATATACTGGACCAATTTAGTTGTTTGGTACACATAATGAATTTCTGTGACCCCAACACGGACGTGTAGCCGGAAGTTCTCAACGACTCATTCGCAACATGACTAAACTTCTTCTGTGGCTTAGGTGAAGATAACCATGTTATTCACATGGTTCATGGAGCAACTATACCTATTCGTTGAGCACCCAAATACCCCACTTTGCCTTCAGCTTTACTAACGGTCAGTTTCTCCTTAAAGCTACAGCGATAATGCTGTACACAAAGTGTTCAACTACTAATTGACTGTATATAGCCACTTTTCTTGTTCGAATCTGTAAGTATACGTAGGTACCTACGTAAAACCACGGTAGGGTATCAATTTGTACGCCTTACACCGTGTCTCGAGAAAATAATTTTACGCGGTTTTTGGCGCACTGAAGGGTTTCCTAGTTGTTCGTATCAAGACCGCACGTATTGATTTAGAGAGTTATTTTGTAGATAGCACATTGCTTTGTAAACATTACCCTGCTTGTGACTATGGCCAATTACATACACGAAGTTTAGTGATGTTGTAATTTTTTATTGTGTCTGGTTTTTTCTTTTCACAACAGCACCCTAATTGCGCTACAATCTGACGCGATTTTGTTGTGTGTGTGTGAGCGTTATTGCGTCACATTCACAATCTAAATGATTTTGAAGGATATCGATATTCCATTGCTTCATATGTTCGAAAACTTTGTCTGCTCAATAAAGTAAATAACGCAATGAATGTTGTTGAACTGTCAAAATGTGCTACAGTGTGTTACGCAATTACCTCGCGGATTGATTTAGTCTCAGTAGTACAGCCCCTGAAGAACTCCTTCACAAGAAGCTTTACTTCATAATGATGAACTGAGCACACCTATATTTTAACAAAATAATATTGCAAAAGTACAATAGCATTTTGTTATTGTTTGTAGCACTAATATCTTACAAAATGTCAGCTCAACACAATTTACAGAGGCCCGCGTCCCGGCCACAGACGACCGATATTTTCGTTTACAAAAATGTCAAAGAAAATTTTATCGCCCCATAAATGCATGGAATTTTTATAAGAAAATATATTGACTTATTTACACAACGCATTGGCTTTTTTCGACGCTCAGTAAATAACGATAGAGTGACATATTTCTGATATGGGATAATATTCCTTTCAATCCTAATAATTTATATCTTTATGTACATTTATTTAAATATTTGTTGTGTGTTTGGATTTGAACCCGGTTGAGGCAATAGGGTCGCCCCATATTACATGGGCCTTAAACATAACTGGCGAAATGTGGTTGTTCTATAAGTACAACTCTGTTATATCCTTCGGGGAATATAGGCAGGGAATACATTTATTTACATCACAGAAAGCTACTTGAGTTTTGATTAAATAAATATAAATATTTTATAGAGTACTAGCTGACCGGTAGACGGGTAGACGTTCTTTTTTTTTACCTATTACCTAGAATTCGATCGCAGCGCAATCTAAGCCATCCAGGAGCCCAATCAAGCCCAGCCGTTTAGGAAGAGTTCAGTGACATAAACACGTATAGAAAAATGATATTATATAAAGTACATTGATAAAAGACATCTACTGAAAACGTGTTAAACTTTTTCTTTTTATTTCCAAGTAGGTGTAAGTTTGTATTGCTTTTAGTGCAAGATCAGGTTCAGAAATGAAAAATCCTCGTATAAAGAGAATTATAAAAGTACAGGAAATAAGAAATTCATAAAGGCACAGCGGATTTCACTTAGAGCGATTCAAAAGTGAGTCATTTTGCACATGTAAATGTACAACGTGATGAAAGTTGTTATGGAGGGTGGAAGTCCAAGCACACATATATTATGTACAAGGCACATAAATATAATAATTTCTCCTTTCATTTACCGCTTATTGCGAAGCTGTGCGATCGGCGTAATCATCAGAAATCAATTAAGTAGCGGCGATATTCAGATACTATCATTATTTTTCACGTTTTCCACCCCGACTAACAGATATAATGAGCTTGACCGGAACTCTCTTTGTTCCCGCATTACTACACTTTCCTTATTGTGATAATAACGGAATAATACGCAGAAAAGTTCGTAATTAAGTATATTGTATTGACCTGACCTGTTAAATGTACTTACGACCTATTTTTCGATGTTGTTAGTCGGTCAGGAATAGGTAAGATCGTAAATCAAAAGTTAGCGCAGCGGAGCTCGGCGGCTATTCTTCAATACTTCCCGGGAGAGCACGCGCACTACATAAGTAATTCCTGTCTGAATATTTCCTGTGTTTCGGTAACAAAAAAATGGCGCGCCCTCGAGGCAAAAGTTTCCGTGAAACGTCGTTTTGAAGATATTGGATTTTTTGGTTACCCGAGACTTATAACTCGCCTGAAGGCTTTATCTATTTACGATGAAAGTGATACAGTGTACGTATATCAGTATTATTTAAATTCTGGCGTTTTTAACTTTCAAATTCGTATCTATTCTGAAAGTTGGCAACGTCGCAAATGGATGTCAAATATTTTGATTAATTTGGCAATATTACTGTATGGACAACGAAATGTGGCTAACTAGCGAACTAGAATATTAATAATGAGTTGCAATTATAACACTGAATTTGATGTTGTAACCATTTTAGGTGTAATCAAGGCATTTGGAAAGGTTCCGAATACTTTTTTTACATAAAACTAAATATTCGGTGTGACGATATTAATTATTGAATTTCATAATCAATATTTTAGTTCGCCAGTTAGCCACATTTCATATTTCCATACAGTAATATTGCCAAATTAATCAAAATAGATAAATATTTGACAGATAATTGCGACGTTGCCAACTTTTAGAATAAATGCTCTTAACGCACGATAAATGGATGGCTATAATACCTACTTTAAGGGGGATGCGTTAAGGTAGTCCGCGAAATTAAAATTTTGTTTCGTTTTCTGCAATTTGCAGCTAAATATCAGGTTGTATGTTGATTAAAATATGATTCGCGACCGTAACAAATATGGCTTTATAGAATTATAATCATAAGAATTAGCAATACAACTCCTTAAGTTAATAAAAGGTGTCAAATGTCATGTTTTCCATGAATTAGTCATTCAATACAGTTACATGAACTTAGAGAGTTGTATTGATGACTTTTATGATTATAATTCTATAAATAAACATTTGACACGGCCGCGAATCATATTTAGATCAACATACAACCTGATACTGACCTGCAAAAAACGTAAGAAAATTAGAATATCGCGAGCTACCTTGGCGCATCCCCCTATCAGAAGACTTGAACAACTATTTTCGCGGGTTAAGTAAAGAGTAAAAGGCTTGTTATTAGTACAAAGGTACCGAAACAAAGGAACTAACGACCGTCGCTGTGGTAATTAATGAATTCATTATCTTTTTAATTTCACCTCGAGCAGATACTAATGGGGTTTGTACCTGTTTAATGTAAAATTCGCTGAAATTCTCGCGTCAACTCTTTCAGGTGTCAAGATAAGTTCGTTAATAGATGATCGATGGACTGTCGTGATTCGGAATTTTATCGAAAAATTCGAGAGCGTATTTTAGGAACGTTAGCGAGTGAAGGCTCGTTCACCTTCGTTAGTTATTAAAAAGACTTTATACAGTTTTGTTACTGAAATTGTTGGAGGAAAATCTGAAGGCGCTTATTGGAATCGGTTTCGGGGATTCTTTAATGAATGCAGGAATTTTTCAAAACCGAAAGAATTGGGTAGGTTAATATATAATAAGTAAATACATAATAGTAGGGTCATAATTACTTATGTTATCATGTAGTTCCGACATATCTTGGATGATTTGAAACAAGCACACTAGGCAAAGAAAGTAAAGCCTACCATCATTTTCTCGCTGAGAGTCTCATTATTATAACAAGTATAACTAAGTACCTACCTAGTTTGAATTTATGTTATAAAAAACGCTGTAATAAAATCACTTGCGTTTGGATTAGTACCTACGAAGTAAAACAAGCGGTTTTCAATGAAAACGCCATTCATTTGATTTGCGTCGCCCACCAATCGCTCGCTGCCCGTTTGCCAGCGAGGAGAGCACTAGATTTTAACGAGTTTTGCTCCAAGACTCTCCGAGAGCAATTATTATTATCCACCGTTGACTTCTATTTAAGTGAATTTCCACTTACAAGTTTTAATTGTTCATTCTACAACAGAACTATTGCATAGAATACGCGGTGAGACACGACACCTCAGCAAGTTATAGACTTTAATGCCTTTTGTATAAAGGCGAGCAATAGTCAAGTATTTTCAAATTCTTTCGTAGAAACGAGTCGGTGGTTGCCGAGAGTTTATAGGGAAAGTTTCCCGATGCGCTGGCACAGTGAAATATTCAACTTGTTAGAAAACCGCACGCGACGCCCGCCGCAACGTGGAAATGAACGAATCAATAAGTCGTCTACCTATCTCACATTTTTATACCACTTTTTACACTTTTAGGACAATGAACGGTTCTATCTTAAGCGTCTAGGTTTGAGATTTACTTGCCCGATAAGAAACAAGTCTACTTAATTGCTCAATGAAACAAGATTGAAAAGAAAGGGTTGAAGAGGATAAAGAAAACAATATTTCCATGTTGCTTAAGTTAAACTGTGGGAAGGTCGTTATTATTCACTGTTATTCGGCTCTAAAGGGCCGTAAACAAAAAGCGATATTGCAGCGAAAATTGGCAAAATAAAAATGGATTTTTATGTTTTGTTGGTTTCTTTAGTTGTTTACTTGCGAGCGGCGGTTTCAATCCATGTTCAATCAATTTGCATGTGGCCTACATCTCCTCAGCGACAAACTTCCGAAGGGCTACCCTTTTTATTCTCGAGTTATGTGATTGAACTCATCGGTATTCCTCCCACAGCTTCTCAAGTTTTATACTTAATAAAAGACACGCACACGGTACAAATAATGCGAAGCCTATTTTGTTCTGTAATAACGGTTTTATTCCAACTAAATAAGTTTAAGAGGGAAACGAAGGACGCGTATCTAAATGAACGTCACGTAATAATTTTATAATGGTTTATTTTTAGATGCTTTTTAGGTTCTCAGGAAGAGAAATGTGTGTTTATATCAAAGGAAAGTCTCTTTTACGTTATATGTGGAAGACGACTGCATGCCTCAAACGTTCGTTAAGAGAGGAATATTAGCAGTTTTATATGTTAAAACTTACTGAAGTAACATAACGTACATATTCCCATATTTATTCTGGGTCTAAATTTACTTTAAACTTGAATGTCGATGTAGCTACGGCTCCGATAAAAAATCGCTACGGTATATTTATGTTTACCGACGAAGATTGTGAAGCTGCTTCGATACATTCGGTTCAAATGGTATTTATAATTAGTGAATGGTACGCAAGCTGACATTCTTTGGAAATACAAAATCAAAAAGTTAAAGACTCTCCTTTGTTGGATGTAAGGGTGCTTGAAGGGAAAAAAAGGTAAGCAAAGTCACGGGTGAGTTAAAAACATACCAGAAGAACAAAGGGTGCTTTTAAAACAGGTAAAACAACAATAGATGAAGTTATTTTTTAAAACAAGGGTCATTTGGTTTACAATAAAAGTGAGAAAGAGATCGACGATAAACTAATTTATTTCCATAAAAAATAGACCAATTCTATTTTGAGGTAAATTATAATGCTTTTGAAGACAGAAATAATGTCAACAACGATACTGGCAACAACAACAAACTGTAAAGGCGGTTTCCTAACAAAAACTAAAACAATAGATCGATCAAAGGAATAAGTCCCGTGGCCGCCCGCTTCGCAACTGTAAGCCAGCTTAGACAACTCTTAATACTTGAAGAGAAACAGTTCATAAAGGTACAAAGGTAATAATATCTCGTCTAGGTATATAAACCACGTACAATTTGCAAAACGAGCCAATTTAAATTTTACGCAACGCTCGCGCTCAAAAACGTTTCCTACGGACACGAATTCCCTTTCTGCGAACGTCATGCGAATGAGCGTAAAAAGGAATTACATAGTAAAGCGATGCTTACTCTTTTACGGCCCAAAGATCGGGAAAATAAAGTTCTTTTTATTGCCCTCAGTTTTACAGCCCTGGTAATAGGTGAATTCGGTGAACTCAGCGTTTGAAATTTCGTAGTGCAAGTCGTGGCGCGCAATGCACACTACTTCTATCTTATATTATTGGTGAACACTCTTCTGTTGCAGATTCTAGGGAATATTTTAGTACCAGCAAGTGTAGCTGGTTTTATCTAGGTCGGGAATAACTGTTCTGTTGCCTTATTTTATAGAAGCCAGCAACTTTCTTGACCTCTGCCCTCTATACGTCGCTTTCGCATTTACTTGAATCCGTTAAGACGAGGTTTATATTTTTCATTCGATTAAAACCGACAGGGAAGCTTGGAGTAGGTTAAAGAATAAATAAACGACGTATACTGTTGTTTTTGTCTCGGCTAAAATGGAGGTACTTGAACAGAATAGTGTAGCGTATTGTGTTTAAGTTATGATTGCACTATTAGGTAATTACAAGAGTTGTGTACAATACAGAACACGCCCTCTACACATCTAGCAAATCTAGCGAGCTAGGATGATTCGAGGAAATGGGTCATTATTCTGCTCGCATGCCGAGCTAGGTATGACGACGCTACTTCAGCATTATGTAACACCATTTAGCTCAATAGATTGTTGTCATACATGATGATAACTGAAGTGATGCATCGTTTATGTAGGATGTGAATTAAAGTAGTGTTATGACACAAATTGGACATCTTGTTTATAAATCGTGACTGTTTATAATTCTATTCTTTTGCTAGGAAAAACTTTCGGAGCAGCTCGTGGCTAAGTAATAACAGCCGCACGGGTCGATCCATCAGGTTAAGCTACGCTTGCCGGGGTTGGTCAGTGGATGGGTGACCATCTTTACGTACCGAGACTCCTCCGTGCCTCGGATAGCACGTTAAGCCGTTGGTCCTGGCTGTCATTCGTGGATCTTTGGCAGTCGTTACGAGTCGTCAGAAACCCGAAAGTCTGACACCAGTTTTACCAAGGGGTATCGTATTACCCAGTTAATGGGTTGTGGAGGTCAGATAGGCAGTCGCTCCATGTAAAATACTGGTTTTCAGCTACGTCCGGTTAGACTGGAAGCCGACCCCAACATGGTTGGGAAAAGGCTAGGCAGATTGATATTGCTAGGAAAAACTTTGCTGAATACCTGATTAAAGACTAACAAATACAGAATAAAGCAACCGTCTACTTCTTTTCGGTTAGTGACTAACCTAGTGTCAGAGTTTTTAAGCCGCCCATGGCCCTCTGACTTGGTTTCACATAACGTCGAGAAATATCTCTCAGGCATGCCGGTTTCCTCACGATGTTTTCCTTCACCGTTTTTGAAGCAAGTGATAATTATACAATACGCACATGAATCCGAAAGTCAGAGGTGCGTGCCTTGGGTTCGTACTAGACCTATGACTTGGCAGTCTTGGTGGTCAAACCAATAGGTTATCACTGCCCAATAATAAAGCGAACCATTTACATAATTGTAGGCAAGCTAATCGATAATCCACTTCTAATATTTGTTGAATCTAAGCTTTAACAAACAGCGGTTGTTGACTCTCTAATAACTAATAGTTTATTATCATAGTTTAGTTGGATTTGTGAACAGTATAAGCGTAGGAACACAACAATGTTATTTCAAATTATCGAGGCAACTTCACCGAGTGCTAGGGGCGTAATACTAAAATTAAATTCCAATACTCATTGGTTTCCAACGAGACCCGTCATAATCAATACAAGAGGAAATAAGTTTCAGCTCCAAGTCTCGGCCAACAGGTCAAAGTTCGTTACTTTCTTCTCTCAGTTAGTTTTATTTCAGTTATTTAAGTTTTTAAAATATCGTAGTTGGCAGAGAGGAATTAAATTAGGAGTTTTATTTTGTCGATGCGGGATTGCGTGTGGTTTGACATGTGACTAGGGCTACTAGGGCTCAATCAGGCTGTTTTCTCACTACACAAATTGTTGGTGATTGTTTTTCTTTGCTTACTTTGAGTGAGTGCCTATCACGTTTTACCGGGCTAGTGCAATACAATCTACTACCGGGCTAGTATAAAAACTCCGTTTCATATATGGCACAAATTTAAAAGTTATACTGCGGCCACATCTGCGTCTATCGTAACAAAGCAATGCGTGCCGAAACTTCGTGTATGTTTAGCTCGATAAAAAGTATCGCGCTAGTGCGTTGGTACCATTAGCGGCTTCGCTACATTTATTATGTACCGCCACTCGAGCGATAAATGCTACGCAGCCCGAACTATCGCGACGATAACCGATAATGGTTGGTCACATCTGCATGTATCGTATCACTGTGCGAAGCTTCGTTACGACAGACACAGATGTATCACAGGTACAAACTTCTGGCTGACTTGAGGCCCTTTTGGCATTATAATCATTGTTTTCTGTTTCATTAGTTTTAAGGTGTATTTTTTTGCTGTAATGCCACAGGCCAATAAACGCATTTTCATTCTGTCTTTCTAAAAAAATATCGACAATATTCGGTCGCCTATCCTACTACACCAAAGTTGTTAAAGTTCCAAATAGTTCGAAATAGCAGCCTATAGACGAAACTTACCTTTTATCAAAGGAATTCTGCGGCCAGCAACAAAATAATATAGATATTACAATCTAACAGACGATAAACACAGTACTTGGCTTTGAGTAAAGCTGAAACGTTATTTTGAAAGTAAGTTGATGTGATTTTCTAGAGAACGTTTTTTGACACCGTACAGTTAAACTGTACGCCTTTTTCGAATGACCACTGAACATCAGCGCTGTTCTGTGGTTCCCATAGTACGTACAGTATCATGCTGAGTGGACGCCTTCTTGTCACAGTCATGACGTGCCAGCAGCTGCCGATTATTTCTGGTTTGTGCCCCTGATTATATTTATATACTTATAGTGTTTTATTTTATTGTTCTGCTCGAGTTAATTATCTTCTTGAAATGGGTAAAAAAAATTAAACTCGCGTCAGGCGTCAGGCGTATGTCCTGACGCGTGACCTGATCGAAAATTCGTAAGACAGAGGGAGAGTAGAATTTGTTAACAGCGCACTCTGTTTTATTTCTTTGGAATTGTTTTAATGAAGCTACAGCTTTCGTTCTTGCACTGCTCGTTAGATTGCGTTACTTAGTTTTCACTTCCATTGGCAGTCTCCAAAGACTGACCCGCATGTTATTTTTATGTTTCTGTGATAAATACACAAATTTTTCTTTCTTTTTTTCTAAACCCCGCTGCCATAATTTTCATGACAGCCGTCACAGCGGCCGTCATGTGGCGGCCACCGCTCTCCTAGGAAACCGTAACAATCTACTCTAGATATAGGGTGAAGTCTATTTGTCGACCATGAGTCTAGCTGTTACTGTGATGCACTAAACATAACATACAATTTGGATATATTCTGCGAAGACTGGACCATAATGGTTACTTTGAAAATATTTTCATTGCATAATTCATTTTTTTTGCAGTAAATTATCATCTGCCTAACCTTTTCCCTCGGGTCGGCTTCCAGTCTAACCGGATGCAGCTGAATATCCCGTATTTTAAATGGAGCGATTGCTTATCTGACCTCCACCACCTAGTTACTAGGTAACACGATACCCCTTGGTAAGACTGGTTGTCAGACTTTTAGGCTTCTAACTACCTGTAATGACTGTCAAAGATCTACAAATGACTTACTGTGCTTTTTTTGCAGTTAATAAATGGTGTCAAATACCTACATCAAAATAATGGCGTTAAAAAACCTACGTTTTTGTTTATTTACGGAAATACAATAGACGATGTATATTTAGTAACTTAATCCGCTTAATTGTTCTTTAAGAGCTAAAGAACCCTGTAAGAAATCGACACGTGTTTCGCCTCTCAACGAGGCATCCTCAGGATGACGATTTACTTGTTGCGAACTCGGACACGGCGTGTTGCCACGACAAGAGCCGAACGCAAAGACTTTCTTCTATTGTATTTTATAATGGATTTCCGCAAACTCACGCCTGAGTCAATTAACTATTTTATTTACGGACATGTGTACATTATAAACACCTCCTGAATTCCGATGTAACACTAAGTAATATTTTTACTAGTCCGATTATCGTATAAGTATCTGATGACCGAGCTCTGCTCGGGTGAAAATAGAGAAAACGAATTTTCCCAGATATGAGATCTAGCTAGATCGATTTTTCGCCCCCATAAACCCCTATAGTGCAACTTTTATCGAAATCGTTAGAGCCGTTTTCGAGAACATGATTACATATTCTACAAATATTGCTCATTGAAAAGTATAGGATTTCTAAACTGTATAATAAGTACATCATACAGGCATTCTTTCCATCTTCAATACCTGTCATTCCTTATCTCTCATTTTTATTGTTGGATGTATAACAAAGCAAAAACGTCACAGTTATAATATCTGTCCTATGTCATGTCCTTCATCTAAACGCGCCTTTAGAACAAAATGGTTCGTCTATGACGCTGGAAGGTGATGGGCCAGTAATTTATATAGCTAGTAAAATCCGTAAAGGAAAGTAGACGCCGTAGCTGAGTAAGTAATTCTCGTTGATGTGAGGGCGAACAGTCGAGTTACTACGTGCTAAAAGGTATGGATAGTGAGGTTCGTCATAATTGCTAGTTTGGGGTGAAGGGAGCATTTGAGTGCTTCTCGACCATAGAGAATTTGTTTTTCATTTAATTAATTTTGATTACAGTTACTGGCTGGTACGAACATAAATCCAATTGTTTTACGAGCTGGCTTTTATTTATGGTAGTAACTTTATAGCTCACAAAATAAATTCATCTATGCTTTGAAGTTGCAACCTCAGTCGTAAAAATATCTATAATAAAGATAGATCATATCAACTGCATCCATAAAACTGAAACAGATTTAAGCCAAAAATGTAAAGGTTCGTAAATTTTTTATCTTCTTTACACGATGTTTTCTCAATATAAACGTATCTGACATCGACGCCGACGCCATGTCGGGTCTCCTGTCGAGGGATTAAATATATCTTTTATGAATTTACAGTAAAATTTTAACTACCCACGCCATTGAATCAATTTCAATTTATCCACGACGGACTACGAACATAATTATTAACGTTTTGTTGAAAATTCATTGAAATAACTTGAGCTGAGCTGGCTTTGATATGAGACCTCTCGGCTTCCTCGAAAAAGTTATTCAAAGGGTCCGTTAATATGTACTGAAGAGGCAATTATAATGGCAAAGGTTTTCTAAGTAATTAATTACTCTTCCGCTGTCTCCCAACAATCCTTCAGATGTTTTATTTTTATGTAATTTTCCTGTAAAAGGTCATAGTAAAGTATTCACTGCTAAGGTTTGTATATTCAAAAACTTTTACACAACATTCTTTTTGCTGTGTAGTTAAAAAAATGGGATCCAAATGTATAGTCATTAAGTATGTGTTTTTGACAATGAATCAATACACATTAAGCATAATAAAAAACTCAACAGTAGACAAATATGTGCTACGTGATTCTCCGCAGACACTGTGGAGACTGAAAAGATAATATTTATTTCCAAAAAAAAAACATAATAAATAAAATAGGCCCTGAAGAGCAACAGATGAGAAATCCGAAGGCTTAAATCACAAAACTGAAATTCTGATACACGCAACGAAATTCGTCGAAGTGTAAACGAATTGAGTATCAAAAGATGGAGTCGAATGTTTGACGCTCTCTTTCAAGTATTTGCCTTTAGGATTAAATCAATTGGAAAACATATGAGGGTCAAAATATTCGTGATTGGCTCGACGACATCTCATTCTGAGATTTGTATACCTATACTTTTTCTATTATACTTTTCCTTACCTACCCTTTATAGTCCAGCAAAAATATTAAAGGGTTTTTCTGGACCGTGATAAGCTGAGTTGATAAAACCACAGTCCAGTTGATGAGCAGTAGCACCGTTCTGTGAATCTATTATTACAAATGCGTCATCAAAGTTTATCGCGATTAATGCAAAGTTTTCTTACCCCGCGTTACACCAAGGTATAAAACATGTTTTCTATATTGGTATGTGTCTACTCTGCATAGTCTAAAATGTATGCAAAACTTATAGGAAACTTGTAAAAAGGTGAACACAAAACATGTCTGAAACAACGTCCTATAAGATACATGATTTTATACACTACATATTTTGATTAG